>CM046946.1:118797178-128797178 GCA_025698515.1 Gossypium sturtianum
TTGTCTCACTGTCAAGACCCTCGGCTCCTCCGCCGGTGTTCCACGACCTTGGCCTCGAGCCTATCCATCCCCACTATGGACATTTCTTAACCAAATGAGCCTTAGACCTGGCCAATCAAACATTCCTTACTATTTCCCCAACATTCTCACCGTATGAGCTCTTCCACACCGAGCACATGAACGACTCCGATTCTCGAAACTCGGTACAGGTGCACGTGCGGAAATTCTCGATCCTTGGTCTTTTCTGAACATCCTCGAATGGAACCGATGGTCTAAAACTCCTTTTGTTCGAATTCTTATTCTTCTCTCAGTTTCGCCTCGCGGTTTTCTTAACTTCTTCAACTTATCCTGAGCTTTTTCCACTAGAATCGCAAAGTCCCTTTCTCTTTGCGGAGCAATCAACACTCGTAGCTCATCCCGCAACCCGCTCTTCGAATGCGGACACACCTTTCGTAATCGTAGCCACGATCATCCTTGGCGTCTCGACTTAACCGCACAAATTTCGCTTCATACTCTGCTATCGACTTGCTTCCTTGAACCAAGTTTAGAAACAGCGCTTTCCTTTGAGAAGTCTGGCGAACTCTCCTCACATACTTCCTTCAAACTTAGCCTTAAAGAAATCCCAATCCAATCGATCCGCCGACACCTTGTTTGACGCTGAGCCACCATCGATAAGCTTCATCTCGTAGCAATGAGACCGCGACCTTTCAACTTTTCCTCAAGCAGCGCCTGTGCCAGATCATCCATGATTCTTTCGATCGCCTGTACCAATACTCGCTACATTCGAGCCACTCCGATACTCCTCTAAAAACTTCACTCCGTTGGTCCTAAGTCTCTCGAAACCGACTTTCGAGCTCCACTTCTCATTCCAACTCTTGCTACTTGCGTAGCACACGTGCATATAGCTTCATACGCATAAAGATCATCTCCTCCGCCGGATCTTGATCCTCCGCTCACCGATGGCGGCGACAAGACGTCACTTTCTCGACCCATGGCTGAGACTCCTACGTTCCGAGCATCGCTCATTCGACCACGTCTCCTAGAGCTCATTTCTAACGCCGCGATTTTATCCGATTAAAAGTTTTATGCATCGTAATTTTGTTCCACTTATTAACCGCGAACAATTTTATGAAGTAAAGTATTTAAGTAGTTCTTTCGACACACAAAGGTTCGGGCCAAGTTCACTACTCTAATTGGAGGTCACATTCACATTCATAAACAAAGAGACACATTCATTCACTACACTTCTATGGTCATTTCAATCTCTTTCCAACCCAGTGGTAATTTCAATCATTCGTCCCTATAAGTGGTATTTTGGTAATAAACCAGGTAAATTTGAAAATCCTTACAAATCAACGATATTTCAAAATTTACAAAAACTCGAGGTTATCTTAAAAATTTGTTTTCCAAATCAACTGTGTTGCAGAAATTTGAGAAATCTGGGTCATTTTGGTAATTTTTGTAAGTCGTGGGCATTTTCATAATTTTTTAAAAAAATCAAATTTCAAGAAAACAGATTTATTATTTTTGCAAAGTAGGAATATTTCAATAAAAAGTTGTGGTAGTATGGAAATTTCAAAAAAAAAATTCAAACCAGGGCATTTTAGCAATTTCACCACTAGGGGTATTTAGGTAATTTTGCCAACCGGAATAACTCAAAAATATTTTTCCAAAGTCTAATTTAGTGTTTTCAAATCAGAAAGGGTAATTTGAGATTTAGAAACTAAGCTTTTGTAAATAGTAAGGCTAGTCCTTTCAGTTTTAATCATTGGTTTGGCCAGGTGACTAAGTCCTCTTGGTTAGGGTGAACCGTAGCTACGCACTGGTAGGATTCGAGTAAAGAGGAGGTGAGTCGCTAGGGTACCGCTAAGTACCAAGCTCTTCGAATCCACTCCTGGACATGCGCACAACTGTTGCCACACCCCAGCTCCTGGCGACTTAGTCATGGGTTTGTTTAATGATTCTTAAGTCTTATGCACTTGTGTTTGAGTAGACTAGTCCTAGGGTCCAATAGCCCTAATCTACTAATCTATGTTCCTATAAAGCCCATATAGTTCACATATTCAAACCACCGCAATAGCTAAAGTACTTACAGGGTGGACTTCTGTAGGAGATACAGTGCATGCTTAGAATAAACTCAAATAAAAGCCCATATTTTGAAAAGCCCATTTTCTTTTTTTTTTTGAAAACTATTTTCGCCCAAAACTTCAAAGCCGAAGTTTTGAACCGGCTCGATACCAAATCAGAATACCTCAAACCCGCCACAAGCCTCGACACACGTGGATCTCGTATGTCACTCGCTAAAACTGTTCAAAAATATTTTAACTTAAGGTAAAAACATAGAAATTCATTGTCTTTAGAACAACCTTTATAATTAAAATGCAAAGTAAAAATTTGATTAGTACAAAATATCCGGTTAAAACTTTAATAAATATTTTAAAAATATAAATTTCAAAAATAAAACATTTCAAATAATAATTTAATCGTCATCTAGCTTAAACATAATAAAATGCTCAAATACTTTAACTCAGCCTTATTACAATAAATAATTTAACAAAATACTTAATAATATACCGCTTTTAAATAAATAAAACGCCTTCGCATGGGCCACCTCGTGATCCACTCCAACCCTGGTCCGATCAACATTTCTCACTCACGATGTTGGTAAAAATTGGGTGAGTCATACGCACTCAAAGGTGTAATTAATCCACCTAACTCCACCCACATAACAAACCACATGTGAACCCACATACCGTATATCAATGCACTTATTCACATTATTTCACTTATCGGGCTTGGCCCATATCCACATTAATCCATATAACATACATCGGGCTTGGCCCATTTTATCATCAACCCATATGACGATAATGAGTTTATGCAAAGTGCACCCAACCCAACCTAGGGTCCATCCGTTACACCTACCTTGGCGCACTGCGCCCCAAGGCCGTGGCTAATCCACCGATCAACTAAGTGATCCCACATATCTTACCTTGACAGACCTGTCTGCTTCAAGGCCGTGGGCTAAGCCACCGATCACCCGAGTGACCCCACATGTCAATATCCATGAGGTGACTCGAGGTCATCCTCAATCCACTGATGCACACAAATTTATCATCCACCGAGATGTGGCACCTAGCCAACACCTCCCTTTGGTGAAGCACATAGCTAACATCAAGCGCTAATGTAGCACAAGGCTAACATTAGACCACGCATAAAAAGTACACCCTTTCCTTCGATAGTCACATTCATATCCCATCCCATGCACATGCAACATATGATAATGTCATAACATAGTAAAATAATGCATGCACATGCTATTCGGCATACAAACATATTCTCATTGGCATATTCACATTCTTAATAATTAACACCGACTGATTTCCGATATACCCCCTTAAGTGGTAACCATTCACAATCGCCACTCGCACATATTAGCATTTACACAACACATACAATATACCATAAACCCGAAAACAAGTGGGTTAATCACACACCGACTATTTAGCTAAATCCCGAACTATTTGATTCTAACACGATGAATGGAGTTTTTCCTCCTCCCTTAATGCTGATTTGGTCTCCTACCAAATCCCGGCTTTGATTATCTCTCGCGATTTATCCTTGCCTATCCAAAACCCGACACCGCTGTTCCTGAAGTCGCCGATATCCCTATTAGTAAATGTTAAAATTGGCTTAACCTCACAATCCATAAAAAAATTGGCCCTTGGCCTAAAACTACATAGGCTTACCTTGGTTTTAAAATCTCAAGACCTCCTATCGTAGTCGACTTAGCGTAAAACCCAAAATCCTCCTTCAAAGTTTGGCCAAAGATCATTAAGGAACTAGTCTTGAACTTTCTACTTAATTGAAAAAATAATGACAAGAGAATCCTTACCTCAAGAACGAAATCGACAAAATCCCTTTTTCTTGAATCCACACACTATTCGCTATAAGAAAACAATGATAGAGGGGTTTTGGCTTCGTGACATGCGACAAGGAGAAGAGAATATAGCCCTTGATATTCTGGCCATGGCTTCAAATAGAATAGAAATAGATTTGGTGTTGAAAGAATGAGGAGAAGAGTAGGGAAAGTAGAAGAAATTTCTAAGAAGTTGGTAACAAAGTGGAATTCGGCTTCAATTTTACCAAGAAAAGAGAATTTACTCAAAGTTTCTCGCGGCAAGATAAACACCTTTACTAACTAAA
This sequence comes from Gossypium sturtianum, assembly GCA_025698515.1. Lineage (NCBI taxonomy): Eukaryota > Viridiplantae > Streptophyta > Magnoliopsida > Malvales > Malvaceae > Gossypium > Gossypium sturtianum. The sequence goes on from CM046946.1 coordinate 118,801,385, forward strand.
ATTCTCGCACTTATGCCTTCCCACACAACCGAATATGCAAGCTCCTAGAGTCTAACGAACGCCACCACTTCCCACTTATTAAACTCCTATTTTAACTCTTTATCACTTTATCAAATAAAATAAAATAAACCCTCACATTATACCTTATCTTCCTAAGATAAAATAAATAAAATAAAATCCCATTATCCTACTCTTAGCCAAATTTTAAACAAAATAACAAGTTTATCCTCCTCCAATTGAAAGTCCCATGTGCCGGTCCACGCTTCTTTCTCTCTAACGCCGTATCACAAAAATAAAAATACTCCCCTTGCGCCCACCGGACTCTAACCCGAGCCCTCTTCCCATAGCTTAAGGCGTCACTTGCCTGCCACTTTGCCAAGGCGTTTTTTGTGACATGACTCACCTGCATTTCTTTTAAGACCTTCTTAGCCCAAATACTTCTTGACGCAAAAAATAAACGCTCCTTCCTTCGCTTTCTTTCGCAACTCAGAACCAAGGCCCTTAACCCCACCGCACATGGCGTCCATTGCCACTTTACCACATGATTCCTTGTGTCATTAATTCCCTAAAAATTTCTTTAAAGCCTCCTTAGCCTGGGCCTTTTTGACGCAAAAATAAAAAGTCTTTAATGCTTCCCACGATGCTCTAACCTTTTCCCTCCCGAACTCCCTTTTGACGCAACCTCCCAAGCACCTAAGGTAGTGTCCTGCCACTTTACCAAGCCCACTTTCATGTCCATAAACTCCTAAAAATTTTCCTTAAGGCCTCCTTCACCTAACTTCTCCTTTAAAAATAAAATTCCAATATTTTTCCAAGACTTCCTCCTACATCCTTGGATTCTCAAAACCCTTAAAACATGCTCAACTACACTTAAAGCCTACTAACACTTGAGTTATGCTCCAAACGCATAACCCCAATTTAGGATATTACAATTCTTCTACTCAAGCTTAATATTCATTTCTTTCAACTTCTTAATACTTGCTCCCAAACTCGCTTCAAAACAATCAATCTCTTTCTTAGTTGCATCCTATTATGGAGTTCCTCGCTCACCCTCCGCGTATAAACGATGGTAAAGCCTATTATTAGAGTAACTATATCGCTTAGTACTCTATTATAGTTAGTTAGTACTGCTATAGTTAGTTACTGCATCGCTTGTGAAGAATATCGTTATATAATGTATTATCACACTATATTCAATATCTTTGAATGTATAGATGAAGTTCTTTATGAGTTTCTAATATGGTATCGTGAGTAAATTTTTTTTAGGGTTAGAGTTAGCAATGTATAAGTTTTTGGCTCTTGCCTCACGTATGTTGCCGTCCGGTTGATGATGGAAATTTCTTGGCTTCAAACAAAGATGTGCCGTTGATCGCCAAGACTCATCTACCGCAAATGTTTCTTGATGGGACTCGCCTCATTCCTCCAAGAATGGTTGTAAGTGAAGATGGTGGTTCGTCTTATGAGTTGTGGCGCACTCTTACGCGTATATTTGGGTCCCATTCAACCACTAAGTCCATGCGCTATCGATCGCTGTCGCATAATATTCAAAAAATGAACCGCCAATGTCTCGCAGATTTAGTAGAAATCAAGCATCTCGTGATTCCTTGGCGTGATGTGGACAACCAATAACTATGGAAGAATAACAATCTGCGATTTTGAATGGCTTACCTCCTGAGTTTGATTATGTGGTGTCGATTATCACCACGAGCAGAGTGCCATTTGATCTTCAAGGTATCACAACTGCTCTTCTGGATGCTGAGGCTCGACAATAAGGATATTTCTCACAGATGGGATTTTTAGCGAATGTTGCAGTGGTGCAAAGAATCTTTCGTCTCAAAATGCTCCGTCCCTATACCGACAACCGCCACCGTGATATGTTCCATTCATCACGAATCTCAAGTTTCCCGCCGCGGTCGAGGCCGTGGAAGACGTGGTGGTGGTGCAAGACCATAATGTCAGATTTGTGGGAAGTTTGGGCATCTTGCTCGGAGATGCTTTTACAGATATGATTCGGTATCTGATGGAGAAGGAAAGATCCCTAGTGTGAGGGATGACACCGAGCATTGGGTCGATCTACTTCTCATACGTCGTGAGCATCAATCGATCTACTTCGCGTGGGTCAAAAGCCAATTACAAAGATATATGTGTTGCAGCGGATGATGGGCTACATTCTTCCTATTATGCCTCCGATCCAACAAGATGTGGGCCTCTTTGTCGATTCACCTTCATTTGCCGAGGTTGACTCAATTCAACGTGGTCAAAGTCCACAATTTCACATGCCTCAGAGTTGTTGGTCGACATCACGTGCTACTTCGTTGTGATGCCGATTATATGCGCCATCGTCTGGGGTTTTCATTTCACGCCGCTTTTCAATGGGTGGCCATACAAAGAAGTTGACTCTGGTCATCTCGGCTTGCTAATTCTCTATAGTTGCCGATCCAAATGTGGTATCCGAATAGTGGTGCCACTGCTCACATGAATGATTCGACCAAACTTTCCGATGCTCGCTGTACAATGGAGTAGGTAAGGTTGTTATAGGTAATGGTTTTTCTATACCTATTAAGCATGTTGGTGGTTCTTCAATCTTGGCCGATGATTCTAGTCCATTGTTGCTTAAGGATTTATTGTATGTTCCCGAGATATTAGAAAGAATTTATTGTCGGGGCTTTCTAAGTTTGCTAAAGACAATGGTATATTCTTTGAATTTTATCCTAACTCGCCGCTATGTCAAGGATTTGAAGACTCGCAGACGCCGCTTATAAGTAAGTTGAATGGGTTATATCGGTTTAATATCGCAAGTTAGACTTTACTTTTAATATCGTGAGTACATCTCGTACAAAGTCTCTTCCAACACAGTAGGTCGATGTTAGGTTTGACTGGTGGCATCGAAGGTTGGGTCATCTATCAAATAGTGTTGTTAATAGTGTCTTGAATGCTTGTAATATTAGAATTTCAAGACATAAGAGCTACTCATTGTGTAATGCGTGTGAACTTGGAAAAGCACACAAATTACCTTTTAGTTCTTCCTCTCACTGTATAACGCTTCCTTTAGAACTTGTGGTTGCTGATGTATGGGGCCATCCTTGTTACTCCTCCGTTATCAATATTACCTATCGCTTGTTGACTCATTTTCTCAAGACACTTGGATTTATTTTCTTAAAAAGAAATCTGATGCTTTTTCTCGCATTTATTTCATTCAAGAAATATGTTGAGCTACGCTTAGGTGTTAAACTCAAACAAATTCAAACTGATGGTGGTGGTGAGTTTAGATCATTTGATTTGTATCTAAAATAATATGGAGTTGTTCATCGTGTCTCCTGCTCGCATACCTCGAGCGTAATTGCATTGTTAAGCCGCCATAAACAGATTGTTGAGACATGATTGGTGTTGTTAGCTCAAGCTTCCTTGCCCATTTCCTACTTGGTGATGCATTTGTCGCTGCTTTGTTTATCATGAATGTTCTTCCAACGAAGGTACTAAATAGGGTATCTTATTGTGAGCAAATATTTGGTCACAAACCGCACTATGAAAAGCTTCGTGTCTTTGGATGTCTTTACTATCCACTTCTTCGACCTTATAATCGACACAAGCTTCAATACAGTGTCGCTCCTTGTACTTTTCTAGGTTATGCCTCAAATCACAAGGGTTATAAATGTGTTGATCGGTTTGATCAAATTTACATCTCTCGACATGTTCGTTTTGATGAATCTATTTTTCCATTTGCTCAAGTTTCGAAGTCTATAGTACCCGCACACCCATAAATGTGTCCGCGCTCATGAGAGATGTTACTACTTTTCCCATATTCATGGCTCCTCCCGCAGAGGTTTCAGCTCAACTCGAGCCGATTCTACTTCGCTTAGTAATACTAATACTATGGGTCCTTCTTTGATGATGCTCTTGGCTTCGCTGAGAAAGTCCAGCAGGTTTTTTGGGTCCAGTTGGTGAGCAGCAGGGACATTCTTTAGTAAATTGTCACCCCATGATTACTAGAAGCAAAATGGGGATTTACAAACCGAAAGCTTATATGGTAGAGATGAGTGATGTAAAGCCCTCAATTATTCATGAGGCAATGGCAATTCCCTCGTGGAAGCAAGCTGTGGATGATGAGCTTTAAGCTTTAATTTGGAATCATACTTGGGATTTAGTTCCAGTACCGGGAAATCAATCTTTAGTTGGTTGCAAATAGTTGTTCAAGATCAAGAGAAACTCTGATGGAAGTATAACACATAATAAGGTTTGTTTGGTTGCTCAAGGGTTTTCTCAAACGACTGGATTGGATTATCATGAGACTTTCAGTCCAGTTGTCAAAGTCAATACTATGCGCCTGATACTTACTTTAGCTATGTCACAGAATTGGAAGCTTCGACGGGTTGACGTGAACAATGCATTTTTAAATGGAGACCTAACTAAGGACATTTACATGAAGCAGCCTCCTGGGTTTGAAGTCGTTGATGAGCGTGGACAGTTTTTGGCATGTAGACTGAATAAGGCCATATATGGCCTTAAACAAGCCCCAATGGCTTGGTTTGAAAAGCTGAAGAATTTTTGGTGCATCAACTGAATTTTACGCCTTCAAGGGCTGATTCTTCATCGCTTTACAAACACATAGATGCCGATAAAGCGGTATATTTTCTTGTTTATGTTGATGACATTATTGTCACGAGTGGAGATTGTGTTGAATTGATAATCGTTATTTCTTTTATTGATCGCCGCTTTCTTAAAGACTTAGGGAGCCGAGTTTCTTTCTTGGACTTGAAGTGGTAAGACATCAGACCGTATGCATGTATCTCAAAAAAAAGTATGCTCGTGAGTTGTTAGAACATGCTAAAATGTCGCATGCTAAGTCCGTGAATACTCCTATGGTGAGTTCACCGATTCTTACGCCCTTGGTTGGGATGCCGCGCGATGGTACTCTTCATCGACAAGTTGTCTGTAATATCCCGAATTTTGGGCCTATGCATTTTATGTGATGTGTGCTTAAAATATTAATTTAAAAGGGTTAGGGTCCCGATTGGGCTCAAGAATGGGCCGAGGTTTTGTTTAAATATTCTGCTTAGACACTCAAGGGTTTAAAATAAAGTTTTAGTAGTTTAAGTGACATATTGGGCTTGTGGCCCAAAGAACGAGGCACAAAGAAAGTGGAGCTATAAGTGGCGTCACAAGTGCATGAGGAGGGCCCAAATTTTGATAGCTTGAAGCCCAAGTTTTAGGGCTAAAATTTGGCACTTAAGAGTAAGGGGGACGGCACAAGGCTAAATTTTAGGAGATTTTATTATGTTTAATTTTAAGGATAATAGGCAGATAATGAAGAGAGGAATTAGGGCTATTTTTGTGGAGATAATAGATCAAGATAAGGGAAAAGATGAGAGCTCATCCAAGAGGCTAGAGTTGGCCAAAAATTTGACTCAGTAAAGGGGAAAGAATCGCCTCAGATAGGCAGTGTAAGGTGTGCCGAATTCTTCATTATGTTCTCTCAAAAATTCTCTTAAAATTTCTCTTTATTTTTCTAAGAACTTGAACTCTCTCTTCTCTTTTCTTTTTCTCGATAGAAATCAAAACTCTTTAGATCTCAATTGTCAAACCCTACCATCCTTTTTCTCTTCTCTTTTGGCCGAATCTCACTAACCACTCCTTGTTTATATTTTTCCAATTCTTTGTTTCTCTAAAAGTCGAAATCACTAAGATCACACCTCCCGGTTACCAATTCTCTTCAGGGAGTCCACAGCCGAATTTTGAAGGAAGCAATATGTAAGTATTGATTTCAGGATTTCAATGTTTTTATGCTTTTCAAAATCCCTAGCCGAATGGCTATTTAGAACTAATCTCTTATTTCTCTCTTATTTTCGACATTCCGGGATCTGAAGTGGGGCCAATCGTATAGATCTCTAAGTTATAGTTCGGTAACACTCGAATTGTGTTACTTTCGAGATTTCAAGATAAGAGGAATCTATTAGTTTCAAAGTGTAAATTTGGGTATCTATTAACCCTTGGCCAATTGTAGGAGAGGCCCTATTTTCACATCTTTCCGGCTTTTTGAGCAAAGTTATAGATCGGTTTAGCAAGGATACCAACTAAGAGTTTAGTACTTCGCGATAACAGGTGTGTAACCTTTCCCACTATTAGATTGGGTGCTAATATATATATATATGTATAAATCTGCTATACTCTGTTAAATGCTGAAAACTCGGCATTATGATTGAAAACCCGAGGAGGGTAAAGGCTAATCATCAGGTTAGTGATTTCTGTCCTTCAGTAATATGCTTTGTATGCCGATTTCTCTGTATGCTTGGGGTTGGGTGAATGATGAAAGGGGAAGTGATCTGCTCGTGGCTTATGCCATTTCACCGTGACTTTGTCACAACTCGCTTTCGTGGCTTATGCCATTTCACCGTGACTCTGTCACAACTTTGACGATGAGCAGCTAACTGCAGCATGTCTGCCATCGATGGTGTGTAGCGGTGTGGGTTGATTATAGAAATCCCCAATGGTGTGCTTGGTAGGTAAGGGTGGTGTGTAGCGAATGGAAACCTGGGATTGGGTTGGGTTATGTATGTCATTTGCTAAATTATGTTTTATTTGATGATTTGTGGGCTAAGGCCCAACTGATGGTGCATGAGGGTTGCATACTCGAGTTTCGCGACTCACCCAATTATTTTAACCATTTCAGTGACACTTAGTGCATCGGACCGGTGAGGAGGGAGCAAGGTGGCCATGCGACAGAAAGCATTGAGGATTCAAAGAAAAGACTTCACTTTATTTATTTATTTTTAAGAAATTTATCTTAAGTGGGTTTTAAGTTTCATTGTAATAAGGCTATGGGCCACTAGACTATTATACTTTGCTTTGGGTTTTATTTTGGGCTTTCATTATTGACATTTAAACTTTAACTAAACTAAGGCATGTATTGAGATTTTGGTTTTATTCATAAAACAACAAGTGAAATTTATATATTATTTAAACTTATCAAGTTATTAAGTTTTCCCGAATAAAAGATTAAATACAAGAAAATATTTCCCGAAGATTGCGACATCTTTTAAAAACTCTTTTGAGTGGCATGCCCGATCCTACTGTAGTGTTTGGGCTGGGTTTGGGGTGTTACAGATTAGTATCGAGCCCTGCTCAAAACTCACTGGGGGGGTTTTGGGCTCAAAACGCTTTCTAAAGTTAGGCTTTTGAAACATGCATGTTCTTAAATAATAACAGTTTGTTAGCTTTCGGCATGGCACTGCGCTCCGCCCAAGTCCGCTGTAAGTACTCAACCATTGTGTGATATATATCCAGGGGCTTGATGGGCTTTATGGGACGTGAGGTTAGTTAGATTAGAACTTGATGGAATTTAGGCCTAGCTTAAACCACTCTCTCTAAAGGCTCATAAGACTTAATTTCACTAAACAAACCCAGAAATGAGTCGCAAGGCTTGGGTGTGGCAACAGCATACGCATGTCTAGGGATTGGATCCTAAGAGCTTGGTATTTAAGCAAATCCTAGTGACTCAACTCCTCTTCACTGGAATTCTACCCGTGCGTAGTGGTCGCTCATCTTAGCCGAGTTAGGGTGTGGCAACGGCATACGCATGTCTAGGAGTGGATTCAGGGAGAGCTTGGTATTTAAGCAGTCCTAGCGACTCACCTCCTCTTCGCTGGAATCTTACCTGGTGCGTAGTGACTGTTCACTCTGATCACGAGGACTTGTTGACAGGCTAAACCTTACAATTAAAACCCGAAAAAGGACCAAACACCCTATTTCGGAAAAAAAATCCCCACGTTTTGCAAAATTCTCAAAATACATTTGATTTGTGAAAATTTCCAACCAACTATGAATTTATAAAAATACCTATGTTTTGAAAATTTACCCGAAAATCTCATGTTTACAAGAGTAACCCAGATTATGAAACTAGATTTTCCCAAAGTACCCTCATTAGAAAAAAAAACAACAACAAATATCCATGGTTTGTAAAATTACCAAATTACCCTTGTTTTGCAAAATGACCAAAATGACCCTGATTTGTAAAATTACCGAAATACCCTCGAACTTCAAAATTAACAAAATACCCTCAGATTGTAAAATTACCAAAATACCCTTATTTCACAAAATCACCAAGAAACTCTATTTTAGAAATTACGAAAATACCCCCATAGGATAAAATTATGAAAATACCCCTGGGTAGTAAAGCAACGAAAACACCCTTACATGGTGAATGCAAGTGCTTGGATGCTATTTGTATGTTGATGATTGAGTGTATGTGTTCCCTAGAATTAGAGGATGTGGACTTGAAACTGTATTGTGAATATGAATTCGAAAGAACTACTCTTAAAACTATTATCCATAAGACTGTTCGTGGTTAATTAGTGGAAGAAAATTAATGATTCATAAATTTTTAATCAGATAAACGCTAAGCGAAGAATGAGTACAAGGGGTCGAGGACGTCCACCGCATGGACGCGGTAGGGGTAGGATGGTTTTGTCTCGAGCGGCAGGTCCGCCACGGTCGAAAACGAATGCCGGGATCCTCCAACTGTGGAGGAGAGTTACGGATCAGCGATCGGAGATGAAGCAAAGATCTCAAAGCGATCGCTGGGGTTCTCGAAAGAGTTGCTTTGGAGTAGGCATGGGCACAGAGCCTGTAAATTGCGGCGAGCGCTTAGGGCCAATGGGGCGTAAGTGTTTAGAGAGTTTCTCGCGTAGCCCCTAACACACCGAGTATTGGATAGAAGCAACCGAGCGCATAATGGATGATTTAGATTTCACGGTGGAGGAGAAGTTGAAAGAGGTCGTGTCTCTTCTTCGAGACAAGGCCTATCAGTGGTGGCTCACGGTGAAGGAGGGTACTGCCGCAGATCGGATTGACTGGGACTTCTTTAAGGAGTCGTTCCAGGGAAAATATGTTGGGCCAATTATGTGGATGCACAGAGGAAGGCATTTCTAAATCTAGTGCATGGAAGTAAATCAGGGTCAATATGAGGCGAGTTTCAGAATTGAGCCGCTACGCTCGAGGAATGGTGACAGCCGAATATGAACGTTGTGTTCGGTTCGAGGATGGATTGCGAAATGAGTTAAGGGTTTTGATAGCACCGCAGGGAGAAATGGATTTTGCTGTTCTGGTGGAGAAGGTTAAGATAGCTGAGGAGGTAAAACAGACTGAAAGACAGGAAAAAGCGGGGAAGGAATAAGAGAAATTTTGGGCTGGCAGGAGCATATGGGAATTCTCAGAAAAAGCCTAGGTCTGATGGGCATTTCGTGCTCGACACTGGCCCGCGGAATCAGAATCGAGTATGTAATTGGTGCGGGAAAGCACATTCTGAGGAGTGTAGAAGAAGAACGGGTGGATGATTCAGGTGTGGATCCACGGAGCATTTGATTAAGGACTGTCCGCAAGTGGATCGTGTGCATGCCCAATGGCCAAGGTGCCGGTCTTGATCAGACTAGGAGAGGTGACCAATCTGGACCAAGGGGTCGTGGTGCAGGTAGAGGTGGAAATGGGGCTGGTCGCAGACGTGGAGCACCTGGTAGAGGTGCAGGTAACGTAGAAGCAAGGCAGCCGGGTCTAGTTTATGCAGTTCATTGACCGGAGGATGGTGACGCACCGGATGTCATAACCGGTACGTTTCTTATTGCTGATAACCCTTTACTTGCCTTGATTGATATTGGGTCAACCCACTCCTATGTTGCATGTTCGATATCTGAGACCCTAAGTATAGACTCTGAAACAACCACTAGGAAGATGACTGTGGTTAGTCCTCTAGGACAATTTAGGGTAGTGGACAAGCTATTTAAGGATGTACCGTTAGAGACTCAAGGGGTAGTGTTTCCGGCAAACTTAATGGAATTACCGTTTGGAGAGTTTAACCTTATCCTTGGGATGGATTGGTTGACTAAGCATCGTGCTAAGTTGGATTGTGGGACTAAACGCATGGTGTTGAGTACCCCGAAAGGCGGGGAGGTAGTTGTGTTAGGAGAGAGAAGGAACTATCTGTCCAACGTAGTAACCACATTAAAGGCTGTTAAGATGATTTGGAAGGGATGTAATGCCTTTCTAGCTTTTATTAGTGCTTTGGACGCTAAGGAAGGGACGGATGCGACAAGGTTAAAACAAAGAAAGGATTTTGTGGACGTATTTCTGAGGAGTTGCCGGATTACCCCCGATCGCGGGTGGAGTTTGGAATAGAACTACTTCCGGGTACGGCTCCGATATCCATTGCTCCTTATCGAATGGCGCCGAAGGAGCTAGTGGAGCTCAAAGCTCAGATCCAGGAGCTTTTGGATCGAGGATTTATCCGACCGAGTGTGTCTCCATGGGGAGCACCGGTCTTATTCGTGAAAAAGAAGGACGGATCCATGCGTATGTGCGTGGACTATCGTCAACTGAATAAGTTGACGATTAAGAACAAGTACCCATTACCAAGAATCGACGACCTATTAGATCAGCTTAAAGGAGCCTCGTTTTTTTCAAAGATTGACCTAAGGTCGGGTTATCATCAGTTAAAGGTAAAGGAAGGGGACATTCATAAGACGGCGTTTCGAACACGCTACGGATATTATGAGTTCTTGGTAATACCGTTCGGTTTGACGAACGCGCCAGCAGCATTTATGGATATGATAAACCGGGTGTTTCAACCATACCTTGATCGGTTCGTGGTGGTGTTCATCGACGATATCCTGGTTTACTCCAAGTCTGAGGAGGAACATGACGAACATCTTCGTGTAGTGTTGCAAATTTTGAGGGAGAAGCAGTTGTATGCGAAGTTCAGCAAGTGTGAGTTCCGCCGAAGAAGTGACTTTCTTAGGGCATGTGGTTTCCGCAGAGGAATTAGGTAGACCCTCGGAAGATAGAAGTCAGATTGGATTGGAAACCGCCAGAAGTCCGTGGCGGAGATTCGAAGTTTCTTGGGTTTGGCAGGGTATTACAGGAGATTTGTTGAGGGGTTCTCTTCAATAGCGGCACCTTTAACTAAGTTGTTAAGGAAGGGAGAATTGTTTGTGTGGACTGACAAACAACAGGAGAGCTTTGAGAAGCTGAAGAGAATTTTGACGAGGCCCCAATATTAATTCAAATTAAAGAGAAAAGAATTTACCGCTCATCATGGATGCGTCACACACAGGGTTGGGGTGTGTGTTGATGCAAGATGGAAAAGTTGTTGCATTTGCGTCTCGACAGTTGAGACCGCATGAATTGAACTACCCTACACATGATTTGGAATTAGCGGCGGTAGTGTTTGCTCTGAAGATTTGGAGGCACTACTTGTATGGGGAGAAGTCGGTAATTTACACCGACCATAAAAGTCTGAAGTATCTCCTTACCTAGAAGGAGTTAAATTTAAGACAACGTAGGTGGATCGAGCTCTTGAAGGACTATGATTGCTCGATCGAATACCATCCGGGTAAGGCGAATGTGGTGGCGGATGCGTTAAGCCGTAAGGTAGTATCTAACTAAGAGTGATGTTCGCCATTTGAGTTTATTTGACGACGGAGTTTGCTAGCCGAGTTACAAGTGAAGCCGACATGGGTGAGTCGGAGTTAAAGACAAACAGCTAGTGGATGACGCCCTAAGTGCTCGACTTTTGCAAGCGCGGGATGGTGGAATGGAGGACTATAGTCCAACAATGATGGAGTTTTGTGTTTCCATGGAAGATTTGTATGCCAAAAGATGTGGAGTTAAGACAGATGATTCTTTGGGAATCACATAGTAGCCCTTATGCTATGCATCCCGGAGGAGTTAAGATGTATCGGATTTGCGCGAGTAGTTATGGTGGCCGTGTTTGAAGCGAGAAGTTACGAATATGTGGGGAAGTGTTTGACGTGTCGCTAAAGTCAAAGTCAACACCAGCTTGCCTTTAGGGTTGTTGCAACCGATGAAGATTCCCCAATGGAAATGGGAAAGAATCACGATGGATTTCGTTAGTGGGTTACCCTTACACCCACTAAGAAGGACTCGATTTGGGTAATAAGTGGATCGGTTGATGAAGTCCGCTCACTTCATACCAGTTCGAGTGGACTTTTCTCCGCAAAAGTTGGCTAAGTTGTATGTGGTGAGGTTGTAAGACTACATGGTGTACCTGTCGATCATATCGGATAGGGACCCTAGGTTCACGCCACGATTTTGGAAGGCTCTTCATCAAGCAATGGGAACAAGGTTGGACTTTAGTACGACTTTTCACCCACCTGGTGATGGTCACCCGAGAGGGTAATTCGTGATATTAGAGGATATGCTAAGGGGTTGCATCATCGACTTTAGGGGTAGTTGGGAGGAATATTTGCCCTTGGCAGAATTCGCGTACAATAATAGTTATCAAGCTAGTATTCAGATGGCACCGTACGAAGTGTTATATGGAAGGAAATGTCGTACTCCTACTTGTTGGACGGAGTTGGGTGAACGTTGGGTGTTGGGTCCTAAGCTAGTTTCAGAAACAGAGGAGAAAGTTAAGTTAATACGGGCTCGATTGAAGGAAGCGTCTGATCGACAGAAGTCTTATACGGATCTAAAGCGGAAGGAGGTGGAATTTTTAGTAGGAGACCAAGTCTTTTTGAAGGTATCTCCATGGAAGAAGGTAATAAGGTTTGGACGGAAGGGTAAGTTAAGTCCACGGTTTATTGGGCCATATCGGGTACTAGAACGTGTGGGGCCAGTGGCTTACCGTTTGGATTTGCCTTCAGAGTTGGAGCTGATACATGACGTGTTTCATGTCTCGATGCTGAGACGTTATCGTTCTGATCCATCGCATGTGGTGCCGGTGGAAGAGATTGAAGTAAGGCCGATTTATCTTTTGAGGAAGAACCAATGCAAATCTTGGATCGAGACGTAAAAGTATTGAGAAAGAAGTCCATCCCTTTGGTCAAAGTTCTGTGGTGAAATCACGCGCAGTAAGAGGCGACGTGGGAGCCAGAGGATGTTATACGACAATGATACCCCATCTCTTTTGATCGTAAAAATTTGAGGCGAAATTTATTTTAAGGGGGAAGAACTGTAATATGTCTGAATTTTGGGCTGTGCATTTTATGTGATGTGTGCTTAAAATATTAATTTAAAAGGGTTAGGGGTCCCGATTGGGCTCAAGAATGGGCCGAGGTTTTGTTTAAATATTCCGCTTTAGACACTCAAGGATTTAAAATAAAGTTTTAGTAGTTTAAGTGACATATTGGGCTTGTGGCCCAAAGAATGAGGGGCACAAAGAAAGGGAACTATAAGTGGCGCCACAAGTGCATGAGGAGGGCCCAAATTTTGATGCTTGAAGCCCAAGTTTTAGGGCTAAAATTCGCACTTAGAAGAGTAAGTGTAACAACCCAACCCTACCAAACATTATGACCGAATTTGGTTTGTTACGGAGAAAAACTTTTTGAAAACCATTTTAAAACCAATTTAAGTTTTGTTGAAAACTTCTCGTTTTTGGTTATCTTGCCGAAACCATACTTAGATTTAATTTGGAAATTTAATTGAGTCAGGTTATTATACAAATTTCAAATGTGCCCGATGGCACGATGAAAACATTTTCGTGTTAATTTGGGAAAACATGTGATTTTAATCTAATATTGGTAATCATATTTTAAAACAATTATTCGACATATGAAAAATAACAAAAAAATAAAATAAAATAAAATATCAGGAGGCCTTATTACATCCAAATAAACTAAAAACCCGAAATAAAATTTATCATTACTAAGATTAAAGTTCATTTAATTTAAATCCACCGCATGGCCACCTCGAGTCCAACCTACTCTCAACCGCCATCTACGAGTCACCTGAAAAATGTTAAAGGAGAAGGTGAGTCACCAAGACTCGATATGTAACCCTTCCCCGCTTTTTTAAAAACATTTCCATACACAACATATAACAGCTTAATATGCGAGAATATTATGTGCCCTAACCTAGCCAACCAAACGCCACTGTCTACCCTCATTTGTGGTACCAAACCACCGGTGGTGCCAAACCACTCGTGACATATAGTCACGATGTGTTACCAAAACACCGGTGTCCGTGAGACACGAATCAATTGATGGGGCTAACCCATCGTGTGATACCAAATCACCGCGCACGATCCCATATCTCAAGGGGGCCAACCCACGGTGGTGTTAACCACGAGGGACGAGTCGCTATGAGGTACCAAACCTCTGGAGGTACCAAACCTCTCGTGACCGTAGTCACAAAGTGTGTTACCAAAACATCGTGCCCGCGGCACAATTAATACACCGCTCTCCACTCATTAATCCCACATCACCACATATGTACATGTTTCATGTCATCACATACTTAAATCTCATGTATCAATACATCATGCTTCCCAAAAGCATCAATAACACATTCATATTAACAGTGTACTTACCTCAATCACCACTCATACCGTTATGGTATTAATCCGATGCTACACAAATCGAGTTAGCATACATAGCACTCAAAGACATTTAAATAGTTATACGTGTGTATGTACACACCTGATATTACGATGGTCTTAATCCCGAAGAAAACCAATCGGCCACACTCTAAGTCCTTGCCCCTATATTCGGCCAACTATCAAAGTTAGTGAAATGGCCATTCGGCCAAACCAAATAATTCTATAGGGTTATTGCTTGAACCCGAATCCTTACCTACTCGCTTTGAATACTAGCTTCAAAGACCCAAATCACGAATCTGGTTCACAAACTATAATCAGTCAATGGACAATGTCAGTAGCCTTCGGCTTTTAATCACTTAGAAGAATAATCTATTACAAGTAGGCACTTACCACCACTTACCCAAATCCGATTGACAGAGACTGGAGAGTTAGATCTACTGCTTGGAAGATCCCGAAATTCCTAGATGACATCGATTTCAAAGAAAGATTAGCCGAACTATTACCAAATGCCGGATTTCGACTTTTCCTCACATCCAAATCGATGAACATAAGAGAAATTATTAGTACATTCGGGTAATGCCCTTACCTCACTCAAACCGATTGAAAGGAAAGTCTCAAGAGTCTTATACCACCTTTAGTGTTCGGCAAAAGTGCTTCCAAAGAGGAGAAGGGAATTTCGGCACTCTAGAGAGGTATATTCGGCCAAAACTTGAAAATATGGAGAGGGGAAATTCGGCTATGGCTAGGGAGTAGGTTCGGCTAACTAAGAAAAAGGGAAGAGGAAGGATTGGGGATTCTAAAAGAAGAGAGTAGAGGAGAGTTTCTGTTCAAGGAAGAGAAGAAAAGAGGAAAATGGAAGATGAGAGTGAGTAGAGAATTTCGGCAAAAATCTAAGAAAAGAAGAATGGTTTTCAATTTTTTTTCTTGAGAGAGTTTGAAAAACAAAAAGAGGTGCTAGCCGAAATTATCAAGAAGACTAAAAAGAATTCGGCCCCCCCTTTCACCTATGCTTGCCGTCCACTTCTCTCCTTGAAGTGTTTAAAATTCGGCCAACTCCCTGTTTTTCTCTTGGCCACTAATTTGAACTAATTCAAAATAATTTGAATTAGCCACATGCCTATTTTTCCTCTGCCAACTATTTAGATTATTCAAGTAATAATCCAAATAAAAATTCATATTATCCTCCTTATTAAAAAGAGTTTAAACCGAGAAAAACTCCCCACATTGCCGCCCAAAATAAAGAATAAAAAGGGACTCCATGACTCGAACACAATCCCCCTTGCTCCCTTGATGGCGTCATCCATAGCTCCTAAGTGACTCTCCTTTTGCCACTTTTCCAAGGCCCTTTTGTGTCAAATTATCCCTTATTTATTCTTGTAACCCCTCCTTGCTAAGGCTCCTTTCCTTAAAGCTTATAAAAATAAAAATTTCTACTATCTCGAGCTAACTTAAGACCCTTAATTGAACCTTATCATTCCATAAATAATACCATAACAATTCAAACACAAGGAAAATCATTTAATCACAAATAGCCCCAGGTTTTAGGATGTTACAAGATGGGGGACGGCACAAGGCTAAATTTTAGGAGATTTTATTATGTTTAATTTTAAGGATAATAGGCGATAATGAAGAGAGGAATTAGGGCTATTTTTGTGGAGATAATAGATCAAGATAAGGGAAAAGATGAGAGCTCATCCAAGAGGCTAGAGTTGGCCGAAAATTTGACTCAGTAAAGGGAAAGAATCGCCCAGTATAGGCAGTGAAGGTGTGCCGAATTCTTCATTATGTTCTCTGAAAATTCTCTCAAAAATTTCTCTTTTATTTTTCAAGAAACTTGAACTCTCTCTTCTCTTTTCTTTTCTCGATGTAAATCAAAACTCTTTAGATCTCAATTGCCAAAACCCTACCATCCTTTTTCTCTTCTCTTTGGCCTAATCTCATTAACCACTCATTGTTTATATTTTTCCAATTCTTTGTTTCTCTAAAAGCCGAAATCACTAAGATCACACCTCCTGAAGTTGCCAAATTCTCTTCAGGGGAGTCTGCTTGTGCTGAATTTTGAAGGAAGCAATAGGTAAGTATTGATTTAAGGATTTCAATGTTTTTCGGCTTTTCAAAATCCCTAGCTGAATGGCTATTTAGAACTAATCTCTTATTTCTCTCTTATTTTCTGTGCATTCCGGATCCAAGTGGGGCCAATCGCATAGATCTCTAAGTTATAGTTCGGTAACACTCGAATTGTGTTACTTTCGAGATTTCAAGGTAAGAGGAATCTATTAGTTTCAAAGTGTAAATTCGGGTATCTATTAACCCTTGGTCGATTGTAGGAGAGGCCCTATTTTCACATCTTTCCGGCTTTTTGAGCAAATTTATAGATCGGTTTAGCAAGGATACCGACTAAGAGTTTAGTACTTCGCGATAACAGGTGTATAACCTTTCCCACTATTAGATTGGGTGCTAATATATATATATATGTATAAATCTGCTATACTCTGTTAAATGCCAAAAACCCGGCATTATGATTGAAAACCCGAGGAGGGTAAAGGCTAATCATCAGGTTAGTGATTTCTGTCCTTCTTCAGTAATATGCTTTGTATGCCGATTTCTCTATATGCTTGGGGTTAGGTGAATGATGAAAGGGGAAGTGATCTGTTCTGGTGGCTTATGCCATTTCAGCCTGGTGACTTTGTCACAACTCTGTTTCTGATGGCTTATGCCATTTTAGCTCGGTGACTCACACAACTTTGACGATGAGCAAACTAACTCGCAGCATGTCCGCCATCGATGGTGTGTAGCGGTGTGGGTTGATTATAGAAATCCCCAATGGTGTGCTTGGCAGGTAAGGGTGGTGTGTAGCGGATGGAAACCAAGGATTGGGTTGGGTTATGTATGTCATTTACTAAATTATGTTTTATTTGCTAATTTGTGGGCTAAGGCCCAATCTGATGGTGCATGAGGGTTGCACACTCGAGTTTCATGACTCACCCAATTATTTTAACCATTTCAGGTGACACTTAGTGCATCGGACCGGGCCGAGGAGGGAGCAAGGTGGCCATGCGACAGAGCATTGAGGATTCAAAAAAAAGACTTCACTTTATTTATTTATTTTTAAGAAATTTATCTTAAGTGGGTTTTAAGTTTCGTTGTAATAAGGCCATGGGCCACTAGACTATTATACTTTGCTTTGGGTTTTATTTTGGGCTTTCATTATTGACATTTAAACTTTAACTAAACTAAGGCATGTATTAAGATTTTGGTTTTTATTCATAAAACAACAAGTGAAATTTATATATTATTTAAACTTATCAAGTTATCAAGTTTTCCCGAATAAAAGATTAAATACAAGAAAAATATTTCCCGAAGATTGCGACATCTTTTACAAAACTCTTTTGAGTGGCATGCCAGATCCGGCTGTAGTGTTTGGGCCGGGTTTGGGGTGTTACATTGTCGGTAGTCTGCAATACTTGTGTTTTACTCGTCCTGACTTGTCTTTTGCTGTCAATAAAGTGAGCCAATATATGCATCAACCTCATGATGTGCATTGGACAGCTGTGAAACGTATCTTGCGGTATGTTAAGGGTACACTTGAATTTGGGTTGTTATTTCAAGCGTCTAGTCTGAGTTTAACTGGTTTTAGTGATGCTGATTGGGCAAGTTCGCTTGAAGATCGCAAGTCTACGTCTAGGTTTTTTATATACTTAGGTGATAATCTAGTGGGTTGGATGTCCAAAAAACAGAGTGTTGTCTCCCGATCTACTACAGAAGCTGAATATCGAAGTTTATCTAATGCAACATCTGAAGTGGTGTGGTTTCAATCTTTGTTGACTAAGATTTATCAATTCCAAAAGATTGGATGATAGAAAAGGTTAATAATGCAAGTACTTCTAAACCAGTAAGCACTATAGAATATATGTCATCTGGTGACAAGTTATAATTTAAAAATAATCTGATTACTAATACAGATGATAATTTAGTTTTACCCTCTAATTCTCAACCCGAAGAAGAGGAGGATAATATAAGTACTTCGGCACCAATAGGTATGAAAACAGTTCATATTCCTATTTTTCCTACTACACCTAGTAGAAATTCTAGAAACACTAGAATAGAAGATATACAATTTTCAGTAGAAGATATTATTAACAATAAATATATTCAAATTACATTGCATAATGAATATAAAAAATATTCTTTACATGCTTTATTAGATACAGGAGCTACAACCAGTAGTTGTAAAAAGAATGCTATTCCGTAAAAATATTGGAAACCCAGAAAAAGACAATAAAAATTAATGGAGTAGATGGTAATAAAACCAATATCTATTATAAAGCAAAAAATATACCAATCTACATAAATAATGTTAGATTTATAATTCCAAAAATATTATGTTTTCCTAATATGAATGGTGATATTTTATTGATATATGACCATCTTGATATTTTATTATTATTAGAACTAGTTCCTAACATAAAAATATATTCATCTTCAGAATTAGTATCAGAATCTGTTTCTGATATTAATTCATATACTATTTCAGTAGGATTGATTTCCTCACTTAAACATACTTCTAAATCTTGTTCTTCAAGATTTTTAATCATTTTTCTAGCACTTTTTCCTTTGTTAGGACAATTTGTTGCTATATGACCATCTTCATCACAAATGAAACATTTACAAATTTGTTTTTTAGTATTAGAAGTTTTTCTCCTAACAAATTTTTTCTTATTATTATTATTATTATTATTACGAGTATAATTTTTATTACTCGGTTTCCATCTAGCTAATTTATATTTTTTATGTTTTTTATAGGTTTTAGGACAATTTGTTGCTATATGACCATCTTCATCACAAATGAAACATTTACAAATTTGTTTTTTAATATTAGAAGTTTTTCTCCTAACAAATTTTTTCTTTTTATTATTATTATTATTATTATTATTATTATTACGAGTATAATTTTTATTACTCGGTTTCCATCTAGCTAATTTATATTTTTTATGTTTTTTATAGGTTTTAGGGCGTATAGGATTACATCCAAACTCCCATTCATTTTCTAACATCTTGGTACAATATTTATGACTTAATTTATTTTTGACTTGTTTAGCCGCCTTACTTTGTAGACAATGTAAAATTATTCTTTCTTTAGCAAAATTTTATTACTCGGTTTCCATCTAGCTAATTTATATTTTTTATGTTTTTTATAGGTTTTAGGGCGTATAGGATTACATCCAAACTCCCATTCATTTTCTAACATCTTGGTACAATATTTATGACTTAATTTATTTTTGACTTGTTTAGTCGCCTTACTTTATAGACAATGTAAAATTATTCTTTCTTTAGCAAAATTAATTCTATTACCTATAGAGTCTATATTTTTAGCTGCTAATCCTCTGCTGCATGCTCGAGTGAAACATGTGGAGTTGGGCATTCACTTTGTTCGAGAGAAGGTTCTGAATAATCAGCTGTGCGTGAATTTTGTTCCTGGAAGTGATCAGGTGGCTTATGTGTTGACTAAGCAATTAACATTTGGAGATTTTTCTCGCTGTCGGGATCGCATGAGTGTTGTTGCTGCTAGTAGTTTATTTTCAGATACTGGAGGGGGAATATTAGAGTAACTATATCAGTTAGTACTCTATTATAGTTAGTTAGTACTCTGTTATAGTTAGTTACAGATCAATTGTGAAGAATACTGTTATATAATGTATTACTGTCACTATATTCAATACATTTGAATGTATAGATGAAGTTCTTTATGTTCAGCCTCTGTATAAACGATGGTAAAGCCATATTGTCAATTCTCGCAATTCCGAAACCAACAAGAAATGATGTAGAATTGAAGATAAAGGCATGAGCAACAAACAAACCTTGAGATTATCAGCCAGTTTCCTTTCATTTTCATAAGCTTTTGCACTATTTTTAGAAGAAATATGTTAGTTTCTCAATAACTCTTTGAACAATATTCATTAGCAAACATGGAACACTTCATCAGATGCAGCACAAGTAACTAAAATTGTTATTTCTTTATACAAAACAAATTCACTGTTTGAA
The DNA here is from genome assembly GCA_025698515.1 of Gossypium sturtianum. Lineage (NCBI taxonomy): Eukaryota > Viridiplantae > Streptophyta > Magnoliopsida > Malvales > Malvaceae > Gossypium > Gossypium sturtianum. The sequence continues at coordinate 118,821,750 of CM046946.1, forward strand.
ATCATCAATGGTAGACTCCTAGCCTGCAAGTAGGAACTTGTGCTTACCTTAGAAATATATGCACTACATTTATATTCAAGAGAAGAAAAGATCAACTTGCATAGCCTACATAAAAACTACAATCTATATTACTTGGAATTAGATTTGAGTGTCGGATATGTTTAGCAATCACTTACCCCGCTCGCCTTGCTGCTAAGAACATCATCCGCCCCTTTTTGAGGCCTTCTATGACTGACTGATTTGAGTTGTCGAGGCACACAGGTCTTTGATGTTTTTGCTAAGGAAGGTTCCTCTGATGCAACTTTAAATCCGAGATAGGAAAAATGGTAAAGGAAGAAGAAGAACAGAGAGAAAATAAGAATTCTGCAATTTCCTTGTGTATTTTCATAACCGTTTCCCCATTACAACTCATACTTAAAAAGGAAAATAAACAAAGGATAAATGTGGTAAATTCAGTTATATCAATACTCACCGTTTAACTGAAGTCCTTACACCCCGTTTTTGCTAAATTATTTTTAGTATTAAACTCACCGTTTTACTTAAATGAAACTCACCGTTTTAAGACTCCTTTTTTCTCTCTAATTTCTTACTTAGTTTTTCACCTCGTAACAAGTATTGTCTTCCAAGAAAAGGACCCTTGTCCTCAAGGATGAAAGTGAGGAAATTTGGTTTGAAGAAAGAATAAAGATTCCCATGTTGCATCTTCAGGAAAAGAGTCGATCCATTCAACCAAAACTTCAGTAACAGCTTGGTTCCTTTTTTTCACTATCCTTCTATCCACAATTCTAACTGGTTCTTTCTGCAGTTCTCCATGAGCATTTTAAAGGCCCAAATTTGCCCGGGCCCAAACAAAAAAAAACAAAAAAATATAAAAATGAAATAATAGTAAGTCCAATTACAAAAAATCTTACCTAAATTACAAAACCCAAATAATAAAAAACCCAATGGCCCAAAAAAACCCTAACCCACAACACCTAAACAGAAAACACAAAAAACCTAGCCTCTGCCGCCACCTGCTCCAACAACTGCCTGCCACCGCCACCGTCACCGCTTGCAAGGAAAAGAAAGAAAAGACAAAAACCAAACACAAGCAGTTGAAACAGTAGAAAAATAGATAAAAAAAATATATTGTAAATTGGCTATAAAAGGCCATAACAATTCCAATGTATTTTTTTAGAGATGAAAAGACAAAAAAAAAAAAAAAGAAATACAAAAAAGTAATAAACATAATACAAAATTTGAAGGTGATTTTTTTCTTTCATTTATTTTTTTTCTCCGAATCTATTTTTTTATACATATAAAAAATTTATAAAAATAAAAAATAAAAGGAAGAGCTTACCTGAGTCTTCACGCTCTGCCATCTTGAGTAGACAAGGCCTGTAACACCCCAATCCCGAGTCCGTTGCCGAATTAGGGTTAGGAGCATTACCGGACAGATCGAAAAGCATTTACAGAAATTCATACATACATTTATCATTCTCGAACATAATGTCCCTTAATACGGTAAACGAGACCTTAAACATGCTTATAAACCGAGTCGGGACTAAATCGTAACACATACAGAAATTCTCAGAAATTTAAAACTTTTCAAAGTTTCAGGGGTTACACACTCGTGGGGGTAGGCCGTGTGCCTCCCACGGCTACTAGACACACCCGTGTGTCCTCCCCGTGGACTATACTGACTTGGTCCCCACGGCCACCACGCACGCCCGTATGCTCTGGCCGTGGTCGATCTTAAAGAAACCCCACGGTCGCTAGGCAGTTGGCACGACCGTGTGCCAAGACCGTGTACTCTTAGGCCATATACTGACTTCCCCACCACGGCCACCAAGCACGCCCGTGTCGAGGTCGTGTGATACTAAGCTACATCCTACGATTCACCCACGATCATTAGACATGCCCGTGTGCCTCGACCGTGTGACATTATAGGCCATTTACAAGGCCAAATTGCCACCCACTTGGGTCATACCTACAAGCAAAGACATACCAATTTTTCCATTCAATCTATTCATCTATATACTTACCATACCATAACCAATTCATATACTAACTAATCATACCAAAACAACTTCACATATCACATTCATTTAAGCATATTACCAAAACATAATTAGCCAATTCACATGGCTTAGTTCACTTAACAACTCATACCAAAAACTAGCCTATACATGCCATATTTAGCTATATACATTTTCAAAGTGTACCAAAATAAGTTTAATAGTGTGATGACGATCCTCAACGGTCCCGAGCCTTCAGTAGCTATGACGACCTATAAAACAGAGAAAACACACACAAAGTAAGCTTTCCAAAAGCTTAGTAAGTCATAATATCAATAAACTTAGCATATAAACACTCAAAACATATAATCAATCCAACTTCACTAATAGCTCAATTGCACCATCATAATTCTTCTTAATACATTCACTTTATTAGCTCATAGCTTTTCTATCCAAATAACATACTTATATTCCCATATTCAAATACATAATTCATTTAGGTAAGTTTAAGGAATTACTTACCTTCTTATACACACAAGGTGTACTCATCAAACTTATCTGAAATAAATATACGACTTACATATTCCTTGTTTCTCGAACTTGACCATTGAAACATTTGTAAACTAATAGAATGGGTAGGGTGTCCGGAATAGTTATACAATGCCAACGTCCCAGACGTGGTCTTAAATGTAATCAAATATCGATGCCACTGTCCCAGACAGGGTCTTATACGTATTAATACGATGCCGATGTCCCAGACAAGGTCTTACACGTAATCATATATTGATGCCACTTTGTCCCGACGTGGTCTTACTCGTATTCGGATATCGATGACATCGTCCCGCAAGCGGTCTTATACGAGTTAATACGATGCCGATGTCCCAGACATGGTCTTACACGTAATCAGATATTGATGCCACTGCTCTGGCAGGGGTCTTACTATTGTTCAGATATCGATGCCACTTGTCACGCGATGCGGTCTTATACGAGTTAATACGATGCTGATGTCTCGCATACGGTCTTACACGTCGAGATATTGATGCCACTTTCCCGGCGTGGTCTTACCGTATTCGGATATCGATGCCATCGTCCCCGGCGGTGGTCTTATACGAGTTAATACGATGCGATGTCCCGCACATGGTCTTACACGCAATGTCGATATTGGTGCCACCGCTCGGCGGGTCTTACTCGTATTCGAGATATCGATGCCACTTTGTCACTTACGGTGGTCTTATACGAAGTTAATACGATGCCGATGTCCCGCACATGGTCTTACACGTGTCGAGATATTGATGCCACTTGTCCCACTCGGCTGTGGTCTTACTCGTATTCGATATCGATGCCATCGTCCCGACAGTGTCTTATACGAGTTAATACAATGCCGATGTCCCGCATACATGGTCTTACACGTGTCGAATATTGATGCCATCGTGTCCCGAAGCGGTCTTACTCGTATTCGATATCGATGCCACTGTCCCCGACAGGGTCTTATACGAGTTAATACGATGCCGATGTCCCAGACATGGTCTTACACGTAATAAGATATTGATGCCACTGTCCCCGACAGGGTCTTACTCGTATTCAGATATCGATGCCACTGTCCCCGACAGTGTCTTACTCGTAAAGTTCATATCAATGCCAACGTCCCAGACGTGGTCTTACATGATAACACAGAATAGATACCTTTGTATTCCTAAGTTCGTACGGGACTTCTCAGAATTATCACTATATGGACCTTATCCCAAAATTTATATACATAGCATCTCATAAGCATTCATTATCATTTATAGTCATGTAAATAAACTCAATTCAATACAATTACATTTATTTGCAATATGACTTACCTCAGATTCAATATGTCAGAATGAAAACGGTTACTCGGTTACTTTCGCTTTCCCGTGATCTAAGTTCGTTTTCCTCGGTTCTTGATCTAAACATATTCAGAATCAACCCTTTTATTTAATAACACATTCAATTCAACCCAAAAACACTTATTTAGGACAATTTGCAAATTAGCCATCATATTTACACAATTTAGCTATCTAGTCTATTTTTCTCAAAACATTAAATTCACAAAAATTAATACATAACTAAGCTTAGCCGAATGTATATATACATCATACAAGCCCATACTTTTCATCAAATTGATAATTTAGTCCTCCAAAATAATATTTTCTCAATTTAGCCCTAATTAGCTAAATTCATCAAAAATTCAAGAACAAAATATGTTCATCTACCACCAACCTATCATTTAACACCTTAAAACATCACAAAGCTCAACATATCATCAATGGCTTAATTCACAAAATATCATCAGTACACAAAATTGAGACATGGGTTTTGTAGCTCTCAAAGCAACGATTACAAAAACGTAAAAAATATCGAAAATCGACTCAAAACATACCTTAATTAATCCAAAACCATGGCCGAACCCTTGCTTGGTTTTTTTCTTTCTTTTTCTTTTATGGTTTCGGCAAGAAGATGATAAATTGAATCCACTCACACATGTTTCTTTATTATAATATAATTATAACTTATAAAATAAATATAATATAACTTTTAACTAATAAAATAACATATAGAAACATGTTATAAAATCATGTTGCCGTCCACTATAAATAATAATGGACTAATTGTCCTTTAAGGACTTCACTTTAATAAAGCCATCTCAATTGGATCATTAACCATATGAAAAGTCACTTTTAAACTTTATGCAATTTAGTACTTTTGTCAAATTAAACATACAGACGGACAAATTAACTTACGGAAATTTACCACATGCTTAGTCACATATCAACGGCACAAAAAATAATATTAAAATATTATTCAGACTCGGATTCGTGGTCCCGAAACCACTGTTCTGACTAGGGTATAAACCGGACTGTTACAAGGCCACCACCTCTGATGATAGGTGGTTTTGACGAAAGTTTTTTATTTAAAAAAAAAAAACGAAGGGTTTCTTCGAGATTTCTGCGATTTGGTGATTTTTTTTGGAAAAGCTAGTCCCGATCTAAGTTTAGGAGGCCAAGGCGATCAAAAGGGGCCTTTTATATTTTGCCGGCCACCGCGGATGGCGGAGCTCGGCGGCTCCCTTGGCCGGATTCTGGACTGTGCCCAAAGAGAAGGAAGAGGTTTTCAGAATTTTTTTTTTAAAATGGGGGTGAAATGATTTTTTGGGAAATTTTTTTACTTAAATAGGGCTCCAAAACGGTGCCGTTTTGGCCTATTTCCTGAGACGCCTAAACGACGTCGTTTTGGCCTACGACCCGACCCGGATCCCCCTAGGATCCACGTGGTTTTGAGGGGAGGGTTTAATTGCCGCTCCAGTCCTTCCGCTTTTTAATTGTTTTTCAATCTGGTCCTAATTCCTTTATTTTTTCCTTTTAGATTGCACCATTTATTTTCATTTTTTTTAATTTAGTCCCCCGATTTGCCAAAGGAACGGTGCATTTAATGGGGTTTGGGATATTTTCCCATTTAGTCCCTATTTCTTTTCGCGCATTTCATGTTGGTCCTTTATCCTGTTTTATTAGTTTTTTATTTACAATTTATCCCCCTAAATTTCATTTAAATTTTGATTTAGTCCTCTATTTATTTATTCATTTATTTTATTACAGTTTAGCCCCTTTATTATTTATTTATCCCGATTTACCCTTTTAATTTCATTAAAGTTAAGATTAAGTGCTTTACTTATTTTAATTCTTTTATTTATTTATTTACCTATTTACTTATTTATTATTCCTTCACTTTTTTCTAATATTTAAAATTGTTTTTTTATTTTCTTTTTATAGAGCTTTTATTTTTTTCTTTTATGTCTTTATTATTATTATTATTATTATTATTATTATTATTATTATTATCTATTTATTTATTTATTACTTCCTTTTATACATACTTAAGAATTAGATTCTATACATGTTCTTATTAGCGCAATGTTTTTTATTTATTATTCTCATTATTATTATTATTATTATTATTTTGGTATTCTTGTTATTCTATTATTTCTTTCATTATTTTTGGCACTTGCATGTCATGTCCATTTATTTATTTATTTTTTAAATCTTGCATCTTGCATCTTCCATTTTTTATTTATATTAAGTCACTTTATTTATTTATCATCGCTATAATATGATTATAATTATATTATTATTATTACAGTATTCCTTTATTTACTCATTATTTATCATTCTACCCACATAGCCATTTTATATTATCTCATTATCACTATATCATATATCATATTTAAACATTTATCCATGTGTATATTATGCCCAAAAAAGTAAATGTATATCGTTTTAAGCGTTACGTTCGTTTTTCGTACGATGCACAAAAAAGGTAAATTTTTGAACCGAAGCAATATTCATTATTTTTGGAATTAAAAAGAGTCGCGTTCTTAACTTACGGAATAGTGCTTCTTTTTAAAACCGAGATAGTCGAATATCTATTTTAAAATAAATAAAAAATCAGATTTTAGCATTTGTTCTCATTTTCGAGGATTTAAGGCATTGTGTCCTAACTTACGGGACATGATCCTTTCTTCTTTATTAAGTTGAAATAAACTCCCTTTTCGTGAAAATTAATTTAGTTAAGTAATGTCTTAATAAGGAATCGTATTTTAAATTATCTTCAAATTGTCAATTTTCGACACTAAAGACATCAAGTAATCAACTAGGTATTAATTTTGGATGTCACGAGGGTGCTAATCCTTCCTCGTGCGTAACTGACTCCCGTACCCATTTTCTGAATTTTGTATACCAAAAATCATTGTTTTAGTAAATCAAACCTTTTATTAAAACGAAAAAATTACGAGGTGATCTGATCACACCTCATAAAAAAAGATTGGTGGCAATTCCATTTTCGTTTATTTCAAAATAAAAGTCGATTTAAAAAAAAAGGTTTCGACAAGCATCAACCAAGGGTAATTGAGCTTGAGTAGGAGCTGATCTGATATGTTTCTTCAACTGAGAAAGGTGAAATGTTGAGTGAATACGGGAGGCTGGGGGTAATTGTAGAGTATATGCCACTTTCCCCACTTTCTTAATCACAGGAAAGGGTCCATAATACTTGGGAGATAATTTTTTATGAAGAACCTTCCTAACTGTCAGCTGCATATAAGGTTGCAGTCGCAAGTATACTAAATCACCAACTTGGAAGCTCTTCTCAGATTGATGTTTGTCAGCTAACTGCTTTAAACGAGCCTGAGCTCTTTTGAGACGAAATTGCAATAACTTCCTTGTAGCCTCCCAAGCCTGTAGGCTTCTGTCAACCACTGCCACTGATGAGACTCCTGCTAAGTAGGGCATGTGTTAAGGTGGTGACTGTCCATACAAAGCTTCATATGGGGTAAGTTAAATGGAAGAGTGAAAGGATGAGTTATACCACCACTCTGCGAGGGGTAACCAATGGAACTAATTTGCAAGTGTTTCTCTGTAACAACCCATTTTCAGTGAAATCAGAATAGTAGTTTCGAGACCATAAATTCGATCTGAAAATAAAATTTATTTTTATTTTATTACATGGTCCGTATTATGTTAGAGATGTCGTGTTACTGATTATGTGTTTAATTACGAGAAGGACTAAATCGCATAAAATGCAAAAGTTGAATTCTAGTAGCTATGAAGATTAAATAGCTATGGAATTCAAAACTAGAGGTCCTTATATGGTAATTAGACCATTGAATAAAAGTATGTCGATATTTTGGTGACTCATCCATGGAAATATAGAAAAAGGGCAAGGACTAAATTAAAAATTGAAAAATAATTAATTAATTAAAAAGATGATAAAAAATTTCATCTTATTTTTATGTCATCTTCAACCTAAAATATATGGAAACCCTAGAAGAGAGAAGAATTTAGAGCTACTACAGATGATGATTCGGAAAGGGCTGAATTTTGGTTGGAAAATACCATCCGGGTTTTTGATGAATTTTCCTGTACACCTGCTGAATGTTTGAAATGTGCAGTATCTCTACTGAAAGACACAACTTATTATTGGTGGAATACCATAACTTCAGTGGTACCGAGAGAGAATGTTACATGGTAATTCTTCCAGGCTAAATTCAGAAAGAAATATGTCAGTTAGAGGTTTATGGATCAGAAAAAGAAAGAATTCTTAGAGCTCAAACAAGGAAATATGACTGTATCTGAATATGAATGAGAATTTGTTCGATTGAGATAATATGCCAGAGAATAGGTCTAGTCTGAGGCCGAGATGTGTAAACGCTTTGAAGAGGGTTTAAATGAAGACATCAAATTATTGATTGGAATTCTCGAAATAAGGGAATTTGTGGTATTGGCTAAATGAGCACATAAAGCTGAAGAATTAAGTAAAGAGAAGAAACAGGCTAAAAGAGAAGCTCGGGTTTCTGGAAAAAGAACTATGAGTAAGTCACAAACATTTGCTTCCAAGAAATTAAAAAAGTATTATGATCGTGTTACCACCTCTATGGGATATTTTGGAAGAGAGCAGGGCTCTCAACGTTCTAATCCGAGGTCTTTATCTCCATTTGTGACCAGTATGGGTAGTGTCGGTAATCCCAAACTGAAATGTAAACATTATAACAAATTTCATCATGGGGAATGTCGGTCTAGAAGTGGAGCTTGTTATAGATGTGGTTCACTTGACCATTTTCTTAGAGATTGTCCAGAAAAGATTGAAAGAGAAATTGAACAGACTCCAAGGCCGAGTAATCCTGTTCCAAGAGGCAGACCACCCCGTCACCCTGGCAATGTTGGTGGTAGTCGAGGTACTACCAAGGATACAATAGTTAAATCTGAGGCACGAGCACCTGCAAGAACATATGCTATTCGTGCTAGAGAGATGCCTCTGCACCAGACGCCATTACCGGTACATTTTCTCTACTTGATACTGATATTACTGCTTTGATTGATTCTGGTTCCACACATTCATACATATGCACAAACTTAATGTCTATTAAAAATTTACCTGTTGTATTCACTGAATTTGTGGTTAAAGTTTCAAACCCCCTAGGCCAGTGAATTATGGTGGATAAAGTTTGTAAAAACTATCCATTGACGGTAAAAGGTTATTGCTTTTCGGCTGACTTGATGTTATTTCCATTTGATGAATTTGATGTGATTTTGGGAATGGATTGATTAACCCAATATGATGCAGCGGTGAATTGTAAACAGAAATATTTTGTATTAAAATGTCATAGTGGTGAATTACTTCATGTTGAATCCGATAAACTGGATGGATTACCTAATGAGATTTCAACAATATCAGCACAGAAATATGTCAGAAAGGGTTATGATGCTTATCTTGTATATGTGTTGGATACTAAAGTATCTGAGTCAAAGATTCATGTAGTGCCGGTTGTGTGTGAATTTCCTGATGTATTTCCAGAAGAATTACCTGGTTTACCACTGGATAGAGAAGTGGAATTGTAACAGCCCAATTTCGGTGAAATCGGAACAGTAGTTACGAGACTACAAATTTGAGCCGAAAATAAAATTTATTTTAATTTTATTATATGGTCCGTATTATGTTAGAAATTTCATGTGAAAATTTTGATAAGAATATTTTACCGATTATGTGTTTAATTACGATAAGGACCAAATCGCATAAAATGCAAAAGTTGAATTTTAGTAGCTAGTAGGATCAAATAGCAATGGAATTCAAAACTTAAGGTCATTATATGGTAATTAGACCATTAATAAAAAGTTAGTAGATATTTTTGAATGATTCATCCATGGAAAATTAGAAAAAGGCTAAGGACTAAATTGGAAATCAAAATTATTAAAGATGATAAATTAATTAAATAGAAATAAAAATCATTTTTATCATATTCTTCCCCAAAATAAAACATGGAAACCCTAGGAGAGAGAGAAGAAACTTTCTTGGCCAAATTGGATAAGTTTTCTTGTCCCGTTTTTAGTAATTTTGATATTTCTAAAATCGGGATAGCTTAATCTATCTATTTGGGGGATCAATTTGTAAAGTTATATAAGTATGGAAAATGGGTCATGGATGTATATGCTGAAAATTATAAAATTATGGTAGAAAATGAAATGTTGTTGATAGATAAACAACTTTGACAAAGTGATTTTTGATGAAAACATGATTTAGGGACTAAGATGAAAAGTTGTGAAATTTGATGAAAAATTCTAAAATTTTATGAATACATGTGCTGTAAATTTTGAAATGGGATTTTGGTTAGGCTTGTAATAGGGAGTAAATTGCATAAATTTCATTTTCCGAGCCTAAGGACGAAATGGGAATTTATGGAAAAGTTAGGGGCAAAATGGTAATTTTGCCTAGGATGAAAATTTAGTCCACTTGAATGTGAAATATGATAAATTGATGTAAAATTTACTCGTATAGATCCGGATAGACCAAATTCGGAGCTAGAACGAGGAAAAGAGGAAATGTCGGATTAGTAGATGTTATGTACACGAACATTTACCGAGGTAAGTTCGTGTAACTAAATTGTGTTTATTTACATGCTTGCATTGATTGTGTTTATGTAAATTGTATAAATATCATAATTATGTGAAATGATTACACATCCGGTCAAGCCCGATAAAAGAAAATGTTTAAATTAAATGATAATGCCCGATAGATGATAAAGGATATAGGATGAGAATGTTACTTATATGCTTGAAATGAATATGGAATGTGTTTATTTGAATTATATGAATGTTGTGCATGTATGAAATAATCACATGCCTGATAATGCTTGAGAAAAATGTCTAAATCCCGGTTGAATAAAATGGAAACTCAATGGATATGTGATTTCCCAAAATGAATGAGGCCCTGCATTTGTTGTTGGAGGGATTTAGATCGGTCGAGTAATCCTATTGACCTCATCTCTAAAATGATTTAGCCCGGACGGGTAATCCTGATATAAGTCCTCTCGAGCATATGTTATGGATTGGATTTAGCCTGGACGGGTAATCCAGATCAAGTTCTTTAGAGCATATGTCATAAAAAGGATTTAGCATGGACTGGTAATCTTGTTGTTTTTATATATGTGGCTTGAGAGTGTACTATCTAAAATAGTACCTTATGGGTACCATTGGACATGAATTGATGGATTCTGATTTGTACACCTCGAGTGTACTACCTGTGTGTCCATCGATATTTCGAATAAATTCAACGGGTAAAAGTTCTTGACATGCGAAGATTCGAATAAGAAATGAGTTATTACACATATCGGCCTGAAGTACAAGAAAATGATGATACATGACAAATGATATATGAAAACATGAGATGATGATATTTGTACATGGACTTTATTTGATAAATATATGTTGAATTTTGATTATAGACTTGTACACCTTGAGTGTACTAATCGTGACATTGATATTCTGAGTAATATGAGTAAAGTTCTAATATGAAATGATCTAAACTCGAAATGAGCTATTATGAAATTATACTTGTAACAATGAGATGAATCATGCATGTTAAATGAATACATGATGTGGAAAGCATATGTGCTTGGAAACTTGATTGTTGTTGAGCCCATATATGTTTTGATGTTATTATGGAATATATGACTAACAAGGGAAATGAGGATATGTGTAGGGCTTGAGGTCAAATTGATTGAATATGCCTTACATAGTTACCTAAAAATAGAATGAATGGTAAGTTAAGTACCATGTTATACGAACTTATTAAGCATGTAATGCTTACTCCGTTTTAATTTCCTTTGTTTTAGAGTAAATCGGAAGCTTGTTGGATTGAAAGCTCAGCGGAGATCACTCACACTATCTATCGGCCCATGTCGGTACAATATGGTAAATCAATTATGGTTGTAATGGCATGTATAGGTTATATTAGCCATATTGGCATGTAAATGTAAACGATGCTTGTAATCTAGCCATTGGAATGGCTAGTAATGGTTTGTTTTAATATACTTGTAATGTCAAACTATGGTAGCTACATATATGTTAAGTAGTTGATCAAACTATGTCTAACTTGAGGTCTTAACTAAGGTAAGATTATAGACATGTATGCATGAAATGACATGCCATGATGAATGATGAAATTTACTTGGTTTGAATGCTTGAAATGGTTGGTATTTGGGTGTGTGGTTCAAGTGCAGGTCATGGGTGTGATTTTAGGCGAGAAATGAAGCTAGGAATGGTTTTATTTTGTCCACACTGCCTACCCTATGGGCGTGTGGCCTAGCCGTGTGTCCCCTGCACCTTAAATTTGAGAAAACAAAATGCTCAAAATTGAGCACACGGGCAGAGACACGGGCGTGTGTGCCAGCCATGTGGGAGACACTGCCTTGAACACTGGCGTGTGTCTTGGCCGTGTGAAACCTGCACCTAATTCGAATTGAATTAATTGACCACACAGCATAGCACACGGGCATGTGGCATGGCCGTGTGGCGCAAGTCAGAGAGCAACCTAAATCGAACATAGCCTGCAGCACGGGCATGTCCCAAGGTCACACAGGCGTGTCCCTTGGACCACACGGGCGTGTGAGCCCTGAACCTTGGAAATTTTTTGAAATGTCGCAAAAAATTCTTAGAGGTTCCGGTTAAGTCCCGACTCAATTCTAATGCTCGAATTGGGCCTCGAGGGTCCATCTAAGGGACGTTACAAATGATCTCGGTTAATGAGTAGTGATTTACATGATTTATCTAAAAATATTCTGAAAAGTTTCGGTAATGCTCCGTAAACCTGTTCTGGTGATAGATACGGGTTAGGGGTGTTACATTTAGTGGTATTAGAGCTACGGTTTAGTCGGTTCTCGGACTGAACGTGGCATATGTGGAGTCTAGAAATACATGCCATTATATAACCTGTGGTAGTGTGATATCTCCCGACTCTGATGAAAATTGTTTTACAAATAGATAGAGGTGCTTTCCAACTGAGCTGATTCCGATACTATTGAAAGTGATACTCACGTGCCCGAGTAAAAAAATGTTACTTATGATGAAATAAGACTTGTAAAGGTATGAAATAAATGTTTTATAGTAAACATGTTAATGGTACACATTAAGTGATATGTGTGTATTTATGAAAGTTAATTTTGAGGCTTACGATCTCCACCCCCTTACCAGTATAGTGTTATACAATGAAATTCACCATATTTATATGAATTAAGCTCATGAATGTGGAACTAAAGAGTTCAAAGGCTGAATGACTAATGATGTAGTCAGAATGAGAATGGGTTAGTAAGTAAAGACGGCATTAAAAGAGATATCAGATTTTTTCTGAAGATTATTCTGAATATGTGATGTAATTGTTAAGGAAGAAGTTATTCATGAGTAATTGGCTTATCCAGATATGGTAATTACATAATGAATTAGCCAAAAATTCTTCTGAATTGACTCTTTCAGTGAACTGAATAATGTAAGATTATTGATGAATTTATTGTTCAGTAGAATAGTGATAAAACTGCAAAGATATTTGAATACAACTGTTATAATTGAGTATATTATATCAACATCTCCTGGGTACTCTATAAGTTCTGTTATTCTCAGAGGCATATGAATTTGTTCATGTTTAGATACAATATTTGTCGTATTGAAAGGCTAGTAAATCATGATAGATGAAATTACTGTAAGTCTGGTTAATTCATGAGTGGTATTGCTCTATCATACTTGGGCTTTCTAATTCATCATGATTGATATAAGATTTGATGATAAGGTTCATGTGATGTTATTTTATACTTCTACTGATTAAAGCCCTGAATTGTGAATGTACAAATTATATTGTCTTTGTTACAGTTGTTTCTACTAAGTATGCATGATATTACCTTTCTAAATTTTCTCTGAGATATCATCAATCTCTTTATTATTCAAACATGGTTTATCTATGAAAAATATTCATTGGTTGGAGGTAAATCACATTTATTACCATTATAAATATTGACTCAATCATGAAATTTGGTGACAGAGATTACAGATTATAGAAACTGAATTACTGCATTGGTTATTATAGGGGCCACTTTCGGTTCTTCCTCTTATAAATTGAGGTACACTATTGATATTGAAGTGTTGCTTTATCTGTATGAATGAAATGTCGATCATATTAATAAACTATGTTTTTAAATCTATCTGATGGTTTTGGCTTTGGAAAAAATTCAAATCTTCAATGTTAATAATTGGAATAGCTACCTTGATGACATAGTTATTACGGAAAGATGTAAGATTTGAATGGACTGACAAATGTCAGTAAAGTTTTGACCAGTTGGAAGCTCTGTTGATCAAAGTATTAATTTTGGTTCAGCCTGAATCGGGTAAGAAATTTTTTATTACAGTGATATACTATTGAATGGGATTAGACTGTGTCTTGATGCAGTAAGGAAAAGTAATAGAATGTACTTTCAGACAGCTAAAAACCACATGGAAAGAATTACTCGATACATGATCTAGAATTGACGGCTATTGTTTTTGTATTGAAATCTGACAACATTACTTGTTTGGTGAAAAATGTCATATATTCACCGATTATAAAAGTTTGAAGTATCTGATGTTGCTAAAAGATTTGAATCTGAGATAGTGTATATGGTTTGAAATGTTGAAAGATTATGATTTGATAATTGTACATCACTTGGAAAGAACGAATGTGGTTACAGATGTTCTGAGTAGAAAATCTCTATATACTTTACAAGCCATGGATATCGATTATGATTGTCTGATAATAGCTCAATTTTAGCTGAGTATAGAGCTTAACCGATGTTTCTACAATAGAACGGTGAAACTCAAAAAAATGATAATAAGTTGTAAGTTAAATGAATATAATGTGAAATAATTTCTGATTCAGAATTTCAGAATGGATCTGATAAATGTCTGCTATTCAGAGACAGAGTCTGTGTACTGAAGAATTTGGAGCTTGTACAAAAAAAAATTTTTTTACATGAATGATCACAGTGGTACTATGTCTGATTATCTGGGGAATGATGAAATGCATAATGATTTGAAAAGGATGTATTAGTAGCTCGGAATGAAATGTGGTAATTCTGAAATTGTATTTAAATGTTGGATGTATCAGCAGATAAGATGATACTTTCAGGATGGTTATAGCTAGCGAAGATACCGAAATGGAAATGAGACAAAGTTACTATGAACTTTATATTGGTATTGTCCTTGTCTATGAAAAAGAAAGATACGATTTGAGTAATTGTCAATTGTTTGACGAAGTTTGTACATTATATTCAGGCGTGAATGAGTTTCTCACTTGATAGATTGCCCGAATTATCTGTTTTTGGAGATTATCAGGTTTTATGATGTGCTAGTTTCTGATATTTCTGATAGAGATCTACAGTTTATATTCCGATTCTGAAACAAGTTATAAGAAACTCTGGATATACGGTTACATTTTAGTACCGTATTTCATTTTCAGACGGATAATCAATCTGAACATATGATTCAGATTTTGGAAGATATGCTTCGATATTTTGTACTTGAATTCAAAGGCAATTGAAAAGGAAATATTTGCCGTTGGTTGAATTTGCTTATTATAACAGTTAACAGTCAAGTATAAAATTGTACCGTACGAGGTCTTATATGGTCACGAGAACTCCGATGTTTTGGATTGAGTTCAGTGAGAAAAGATACATGTAGTTGGTTTAATTCTTTGAAAACCGAAGAAATATGAAAGTGATCTGAGACAGTTTAAAAGCAGTATTTGATCGTCAGAAATCCGATGTGAATTTAAGATGAAAAGAAATAGAGTTTCAGATTAGCGACAAAATATTTTTGAAAGTTTCGCCATGGAAGAAAGATCTTCAGTTTGGCCGTAAAGACAAATTAAGTTTGTGGTTTATCAGGTCATATGAGATTATTAAAAAGAATTGGACCTGTTGCGTATTGATTGATACTATTATCAGAGTTCTACAGAATTCACAATGTTTTTATGAGTATATGTGTTATGACAGTATCGATCAGACCCATCATCTGTTATTGCCTTGATAAATGTTAAATTCAACCTGACATGACTTACAGTGAGAGATTGATTGAAATTTTGGCACTTGAAGAGAAAAACTGAGAAATAAAAAGGTAGCTTTAGTAAAAGTTTTCTGATAGTGACATGATACAGAGGGAGCTACCTAGGAACTGGAGAAAACTATGAGAGAGAGTAATGTCTGAATCTCTTTACTGGTAAAATTTTCGAGGACGAAAATTCCTTAAAAGGGAGAGTTGTAATAGCCCAATCTCGGTGAAATCGGAACAGTGATTTCGAGACCACAAATCTGAGCCAAAAATAAATTTTATTTTTATTTTATTATATGGTCCATATTATGTTAGAAATGTCATGTGAAAATTTTGATAAGAAAATTTTACCGATTATGTGTTTAATTATGATAAGGACCAAATCGCATAAAATGAAAAAGTTGGATTCTAGTAGCTAGAAAGATCAAATAGCTATGGAATTAAAACTTAAGGTCCTTATATGGTAATTAGACCATTAATAAAAAGTTAGTAGATATTTTTGGATGATTCATCCATGGAAAATTAGAAAAAGGCTAAGGACTAAATTGGAAATCAAAATTATTAAAGATGATAAATTAATTAAATAGAAATAAAAATCATTTTTATCATCTTCTTCCCCAAAATAAAACAAGGAAACCCTAGGAGAGAGAGAAGAAACTTTCATGGCTTAATTGAGTAAGTTTCCTTGTCCCGTTTTTAGTAATTTTGATATTTTTGAAACCGAGATAGCTTAATCTATCTATTTGGGGGATCAATTTGAAAAGTCATCGAAGTATGGAAAATGGGTCATGGATGAATATGCTGAAAATTACAAATTTATGGTAGAAAATGAAAGATTGTTGATAGATAATTGATAGATAAACAACTTTTACAAAGTGATTTTTGATGAAAACATGATTTAGGGGCTAAAATACAAAGTTGTGAAATTGGAAGAAAAATTCTAAAATTTTATGAATACATGTGCTGTAAATTTTGAAATGGGATTTTGGTTAGGCTTGGAATAGGGAGTAAATTGCATAAATTTCATTTTCCGAGCCTAGGGACGAAATGGGAATTTATGGAAAAGTTAGGGGCAAAATGGTAATTTTTACTAGGATGAAAATTGAGTCCACTTGAATGTGAAATATGATAAATGGATGTAAAATTTACCCGTATAGATCCAGATAGACCAAATTCGGAGCTAGAATGAGGAAAAGAGGAAATGTCGGATTAGTAGATGTTATGTACAGGAACATTTGCCGAGGTAAGTTTGTGTAACTAAATTGTGTTTATTTACATGCTTGCATTGATTGTGTTTATGTAAATTGTATAAATAACATAAATATGTGAAATGATTACATATCCGATCAAGCCCGATAAATGAAAATGTTTAAATTAAATGATAAAGCCCGATAGATGATAAAGGATAAACGATGAGAATGCTACTTATATCCTTGAAATGAATATGGAATGTGTTTATTTGAATTATATGAATGTTGTGCATGTATGAAATAATCACATGCCCGATAATGCTTGAGAAAAATGTTTAAATCCCGGTTGAATAAAATGGAGAATCGATAGATATGTGATTTCCCGAAATGAATGAGGCCTTGCATTTGTTGCTGGATGGATTTAGCTCGGTCGAGTAATCCTATTGACCTCATCTCTAAAAGGATTTAACCCGGACGGGTAATCCTGATATAAGTCCTCTCGAGCATATGTTATGGATTGGATTTAGCCTGGACGGGTAATCCAGATAAAGCTCTTTGGAGCATATATCATAAAAAGGATTTATCCTAGACTGGTAATCCTGTTGTTTTTATATGTGGCTCGATAGTGTACTCTCTGAAATAGTACCTTATGGGTACCATTGGACATGAATTGACGGATTCTAATTTGTACACCTCGAGTGTACTACTTGTGTATCCATCGATATTTCGAATAAATTCAACGGGTAAAAGTTCTTGACATACAAAGATTCAAATAAGAAATGAGTTATTACACATATCGGCCTGAAGTACAAGAAAATGATGATACATGACAAATGATATATGAAAACATGAGATGATGATATTTGTACATGGACTTTATTTGATGAATATATGTTCAAACTTGATTATAGACTTGTACACCTTGAGTGTACTAATCATGACCTTGATATTCCGAGTAATATGAGTAAAGTCTTGATATGAAATGATCTGAACTCGAAATAAGCTATTATGAAATTATACTTGTAAAAATGAGATGAATCGTGCATGTTGAATGAATACATGTTGTGGAAAGCATATGTGCTTGGAAACTTGATTGTTGTTGAGCCCATATATGCTTTGATGTTATTATGGAATGTATGACTAACAAGGGCAATGAGGATATGTGTAGGGCTTGAGGTCAAATTGATTGAATATGCCTTACATAGTTACCTCAAAATAGAATGAATGGTAAGTTAATAGTTACCTCAAAATAGAATGAATGGTAAGTTAAGTACCATGTTATACGAACTTACTAAGCATGTAATGCTTATCAGAATAAATCCAGTTTATACCTAGTTTTAATAAAGTGGTTTCGGAACCACAAATCTGAGTCCGAATAATATTTTAATATTATATTCTGTAACATCCCGAAATTGGGCCTAGTAGAATTGGGCCCAATGAGCCTTGAGCGTAGAAGCGTTTTAAAATTTTGAGCACAAGAGAACGGCATTATTTCAAGTTGGACTTATTAAGAAGGTAATTTTGGAAAGTTACGAGGTTTCTATGAAGTTCCGGGTTCAAGTTGGGCCTTAGTAAAATTTTGTGTTTAAGCCTATTAAGGAGAGATAGTAAGTGGCATCAAGGCTTATGGAAATAAAAGAGTAAATTGCTAGCATAAATGAGTAATTGGTAAAAGGGTTATGGCGCCACATGTAGTACCTTGAGAGAAGAGGTTTGAATCCCTTTGTGTGCAATTTTGACTTTTATTTTTGCATTCCTTCCTTAGTGTCAGCCAAGGTATATATATGGCTAGGTTGACTTCTTTATTTTTGGTATGGTGGCTAAAGGAATTAAGGAAAGGTTGAGGTTGGGGAAAGGAATCAAAAGGAAAAGGCAAGTAAGGGGAACAAGTGGCTTATTTCATGGAGAATGTTATGGAAAGTATGGTTGGCAAAATTTTGACCCTTATGGCTATGCATGTGGACGGTTTTGGGGGTAGATAGGTAGCTGAAATTTTACTTTGGCTTTTGGTAAGGTTTTGGTATTGTTTTGGCCAAAAATCCTATTTGCAACTTTGTGTCATTTTCTCCCAAATTGCTACTCTCTTTGCCGAAATCTTCTAGCACAATAGTGCATTTTTTCTTCTCTTTGGATTGGTCACATATTCATCTTTTGTCCATCTTCCTTGATAGCCGAAACTTCAAGTTGATATTAAACAAATTCTTCTTCTTTCTTCTTGATTGCCGAAACTCTAAAGCCATTAGTGAGTACTTTTCTTTCTTTGTTTTTCCGAAACCACCTAGCCTAATTGATCATCTTCTCCATCTTCCAAGTTGGGTTTTTCTTTCTTGATTAAACTGGGTAAGTGTTTTTATTCAAATCTTTTCATTCTTTTTATCTTTAGCCGAATGAGAGTCCCTCATTATTTGGTTGTTTCATCTTGATTCTAAAACCGAAATGGTGTTCTCCCTTACTCCCTCACATCTTGATAATCTTTTATTTGTAGTATTCTAGTGGATTGGCCAAATACCACATCATTGCCTAATCATCTCAAGTCGTAAGTCAATTGGTGAGAATTGAGATTATCATCGATTAAGGTAAGGAGTCTTTTCATAGTCCATTCGATATCACTACTCGGTTATTGTGTTAATCGGATCGAAGTTTCGACTAATCGATTATGTTTTAGGGACGAAATCACTCGATATGTTCTACCTTCGGACATAGTGGTAAGTGATTCAAGTGTAAGTGATACGAAATCTTTTGGAAATCCGAGGCTAACTTTTGGTTGGTATTGTTCTAGGTCATCGACGAGTGGTTCGTTAGGAAATCAAAATCAAGTGTGTAATCCCGTATCTTCCGTATACATATCTGAACTGGTGTGTAATCTCACAGTTCTCTGAAAGTTTGTATGAAATATTCTGTGAATCGGTTGGAATACCGAAGAAAACCAAAAACTGGCATCCGTGATCACTCGGGCATGCGCATGATCGTAGTGGTAATCGTATGTTGTAATAAAACAATTTCGGACAGAAACAGTGACCTGTATTTGAAAAATCACGAAAAATAGGAGAAAAGAAATTACAAAGTGAATAAGATATCAGATTAAATATTACGGTGTCTATTTTGATATGGAAGAAACGGAGAAGGAAAAAGAATTTTATATTTTGAGATATCTTAATTTTAGTGAGACTGGTTCTGAATGACTTTGTGGTTCCCTGATCTGTCTTGGAAAAATCTTATAAAATTTTACAAAGTGAATTATGAGTTATAGTTTATATTTAAAGATTCCTTAGTGAGTCTATTTTCAATAGAAACAAGTGGAAGCAACATATGAAAACTGTACAGTGAGATATTTGAATTTTGGTTAAGAGAGGTCAGAATCATTGGTCAGTGAAATAAGGGAATATTTAAGGAATAAACTGTACTAAATGGCTAAGTCAAAAATTCTGGAAAAATTATAGTAAGAAGATATATGAGTCTAGTCTCAAGGAAAATTTACGGAGTTAGATTTCGAGATTCCTAACTCAAGTTATAGTCAATTTAGTTAGTACGACGCAGATGGACAGTTTCGATTTTTATGCTCCACATTAATAGTTAAGTCTAGGTTGCGAAATTTCCAAAATACCCTTAGGTTGCGAGATTACCGAATTACCCTTAGTGGGTAAATTATCGAAATTACGAAAATGCCCCTAAAGGGCCGAATTATGAAATTGTTTAATGGGCCGATCTGATATTTTACTAGATGGGCCGATCTGATATTTTGCTATCTGGGCCAATATGATATTCTGATAAATGGGCCAATCTGATATTTTGATAAATGGGCCAATCTGATATTTTGATAAATGGGCCGATCTGATATTTTGCTATATGGGCCAATCTGATATTTTGCTTAACGGGCCTTTTGATTAATTGTTGTAATGGGCCATAATTTTGTAATAAATATCTGAATAAATTGTTGTAAATGGCTATGCATTGTATACATGATTTGCATGGGTTGGGATAATGATGAAGAGAAGTTCTGGTAGCTCTGCTACATAATTCTGGTGGCTCTGCCACAAATATGAAAAATGGCGATGCCATGTAAATTATGTTAATCTGGTGGCTTGTCCACAAATTTGATTATCCACTTAATGCCTACGTTTGGTGTGTTGGCGGGGTGGGTGACTAAAGCTCCCCACAGGTGTGCTGGTTGGTACGGGTGGTTTGTAGCGGATGGAAAACTAGGTTTGGTTTGGGTATTGCATATCATATGCATATTATATTTGATACATTATTGTTGTTGTAAATGGGCTTAGGCCCAAAATATTGCTAATTGGGTTCCGGCCCAATGAATAACGGTAAGGGGATTTCACACCGAGTTCTTGTAACTCACCCCCTTTCTCTTAACCCTTGTAGGTAATGCTTGATGATATGGACTTGGGCTATGGATGACTCGAGGAGGCCATACTTCGGAAATGGTTTATTTGGACTTTAGACTTCTTTCTCGTTTATTTTATTACTTTACTATTTTGGGTTAAATGTTATAATAAGGCCTCTGGACTATTTTTATTTTTGCTTTTTGGTTGGGATGTTTTTATTATTTTTCTTAAATTGTTTAAAAATGGGAATTTTCTAAAAACTTAAACAATGGTTTCCAAAATCGATTAACAAATGGATTTCAAAATAAACTTTTACAAATATTTTTAACACGGATATTTTCTCTCGAACTATTAACGATATTTTCAAAAGACTTGGATTCTCTTTCAAATTTTCAACGTCGTTTTCAAAAGTCACAGTTTTGTAAGATCATTAGTTCAAATTTATCGATTTATCAATCAAATCTTTGAGGTTAGTAGTATTTTATCAAATCAAACTTGTTTTTTTGATTTTTAACAAAGCAATATTTTAGTACGAACAAAAAGGGGTTTAACATGTTTTGCTCGTGTGACATACCAAATCCGCTCATAACGCATGGGCTGGGTTTGGGGTGTTACATATTCTGTGCCGTTGATATGTGGTTTAGCATGTGTTAAATTTCCGTAAATTGATTTGTCTGTTCGTGTGTTTAATTTGAAAAAGGATGAAATTGCATTGAATGTAAAAGTTACATGTTATTTGTTAAAGTATTAATTTGATGTGGCTTTGTAAAAGTGAGGGCCTTAAGTGGCAATTTGGCCAAAATATTAGATAGTGGATAGCAATGTGTAAATCCATTATGTTTATATATGATTATTTTATATTTTTTGTTAAATATATATGTATTTTATATTGTATATTAATATGTTATAATAAAAGAAACATAGTTAGTGGATGATTGAAAGACAATCATGCCCTTACTCCATGTTTGTTTTAATTGTTTAATGAAAGGTTAATTTTGTAAATGAATTAATAATATATGTTATTACATAATAATCATAAAACATGGCCATTTTTCATCCTATTTGGCCGAATGTAGCTAAGAAAGAAAAGAAGAAAACCAGCTTAGGTTTCGGCACTTATCTAGTTAAATTCAAGGTATGTTTTCGGTCGGTTTTCGATAATTTTTACGTTTTTGTAATCGTTGCTTCGAGAGCTATCAAACCCATGTACTAATTTTGAGTATTGATGATGTTTTTGAGATGAGCTTTTGATGAACTCATGTGATTTATGATGATTTATGAGGTTAGATGAAAGATATGTATTTGATGAATATACTTTGTTCTTGAATTTTTGATTAATTTATCTAAATAGGGTTAAATTGAGAAAATAAATTTTTGAGGGGTTAAAATACAAAATAAATGAAATGCATGGACTTATATGATCATAAGGAGGGTTCGGCCTAACTATGTTGTTGTGAAATTTTGCCTATTTTGTGTTTTGTATAATAGGGATTAAATTGTGAAAATGTGAAACATTAGGGGCAAAATGGTAATTTGCCCATTTATGTGTTTAGGGATTAAATTGAATAAAAATGTGTTTGAATGAGTTTAATTTGAACATGTTTAGATCAAGAACAAAGAAAAACAGACTTGGATCGGGGAAAAACGAAAATCATCGAATAGCCGGTTTATGTTGTCCGTCGATATCCGAGGTAAGTCTATAAGCAATTTAACACCGTTAATATCGGTTGTAACCTTGATTACATGCTGAATTTTGAATTTATAGATTGGAATTTGGTCAAAGCCGAATGTGATATGGTGTTTTAACAATGAAATGTAGTTATACTTAATTGAGTTCAATATGTGAAACTGATATGAATTATGTGTGATATATGTGATATTGGTAATATGTAATGTGAATGAGATGGCTCAATAATATGAATATTCGGGCTTCGAGCCTAGCAGGCCTTGTGCTGGTAAAGTTTATCAGGCTTATTGCCTAGCAGGCTAAATGCCAGTGATTTAATTTCAGACCTAGGGTCTAGCAGGCTTAGTGCCGGTGAGTAATTCAGGCTTACGCCTAGCAGGTTTTAAACCGGTGATGAAATTTCAAATTTAAGGCATAAACTTTTCTAGTTATGTGATCATTGAGCAAGTGAGTTGACACTACGTGTTATATATGTATGTTAGGCCATACAGGTAAGTGCCTACGAGTTATTCAATTGATTTTCTATATTCGATCAATAAGGTAAGTATATATATGTTAAGTCGTTGAAAACGAATGATACTAATTGATCCTGTACATTCAGCCTTATGCTTATGTTTATGCGGCCATATTGGGATTACTTAGATGCCATGTATATGAATGTATGAAATGTCAAATGGACATGTGTGGGTATACATCTTTTTTATGTGAAATTAATAAGTGCAAAGTATATACTTATTTGTATATACATATATATATGCGATCCTATTGAATTATGTGTATCAGAAATATGAGTAGTTGGAGAAGAGTTGTTAAGTTATATTTGAACCATATGCCGAAATAATAATTTGAAGTTTAAAGGTAAAATGGTGATGATGGTTGAGCTAAATGAGGTATTAGCATTCGGCATTAGTAGACCAAATAAGTATTAAGCTTTAAATTTTATGATATTAAGTATGATATTGAAATGCTTGAATGATCATTTGATTTAATACATTTGCTTAAGATTTACTAAGCTAGTTAGCTTACTTTGTGTGTTATGTTTTCCCTCTGTTTTATAGATTTTGGTCAAGCTACGAGCTCAGGGGATCGTCAACGAAGTCATCCACACTATCAACTTATTTGGTACCTTTGAGTTTGGATTTTGGACTAAAGGCATGTATAGGCTAGACTATGTTTGAACCATGAATTTTGTCCTTGTATATATTATAGCCATGCGAAAATGGCTTATCTTTAATGTCAAATGTTTAAATGCTTTATGAACTAAATCATGTTATGTGTGTTTAACATACTTGGATTATAAGCATGGTTGCCATGTGAGTTCTTTATAAGCATAAATATATAAATATAAATGTGATTGGTTATAAGGTAATCTTAAAAGTTTCAAGTTGTGTTTTGGGAGTTGAAATGAGTGATTGTTGATTTTGGTTGGGTTGGCATATTCGGTCAAGACATATATGTGTTCTTGTTGGTTATAATTCAGTTATTTATTAGTGATAATTTGCTATGTTTAGGTATGCATTCGGTTATAAAATAGGATGATTTGGTTTGATCACATGAGTACATTATAAGCATGTTTATATATGAATAATATTAGTATTCGAGTAGTGCATGAAATGGGTAAAAAAATTTATATGGTATTTTGCTAGCCGAATAGAGTATGAAATGAATGATTAAGTGAATACATGATCATGCTTGAATGGTTCATCCCGATGTAGTCAAATTTAATGATATATGTTTGATCATAATATGGTGTGGTTAATGCTGAATTTACTTATGGACATTAAGCCGTGTATAAGCATGCATAGAATTATGAAGTAAAGTGTTTAATTTAAATTAGTATTCGAATATTATTATTAAGATGATATGCTTATGATTTGGGTTAGGTGTTTTATAAAGCATGTATATATTGTATAACTTTGTGGCATGTTTATTTGTTTGAAAATATGATGAGATACATGGTATGGTTTCGTGTGAATGTTTGGTTTTGCACTTGTGTTCGGTAATACCTTGTGACCCTAATCCGGCGACGGGTACGGGTTAAGGGTGTTACACTTACTTTGTTTTATTTTCCCCTATTTTAGAGTAAATCGAAAGCTCGTTAGATTGGAAGCTCGGTGGAGATCACTCACACTATCTATCGGCCCATGTCGGTACAATATTGTAAATCAATTATGGTTGTAATGGCATGTATAGGTTATATTGGCCACATTGGCATGTAAATGTAAACGATGCTTGTAATCTAGCCATTGGAATGGCTAGTAATGGTTTGTTTTAATATACTTGTAATGTCAAACTATGGTAGCTACATATATGTTAAGTAGTTGATCAAACTATGTCTAACTTAAGGTCTTAACTAAGGTAAGATTATAGACATGTATGCATGAAATGACATGCCATGATGAATGATGGAATTTACTTGGTTTGAATGCTTAAAATGGTTGGTATTTGGATGTGTGGCTCAAGTGCAGGTCATGGGTGTGATTTTGGGTGAGAAATGAAGCTAGGAATGGCTTTATTTTGTCCACACGGGCAGACACATGGCCTACCCCATGGGCATGTGGCATGGCCGTGTGTCCCATGCACCTTAAATTCGAGAAATCAAAATGCTCAAAATTGAGCACACGGGCAGAGACACGGGCGTGTGTCTCAGCCGTGTGGGAGACACGGCCTTGAACACGGGCATGTCTCTTGGCTGTGTGAAACCTGCACCTAATTTGAATTGAATTAGTTGACCACACAGCATAGTACACGGGCATGTGGCATGGCCATGTGGCGCAAGTCAGAGAGCAACCTAAATCGAACACGGCCTGCAGCACGGGCATGTCCCAGGGTCACACGGGCGTGTCCCTTGGACCACACGGGCGTGTGAGCCCTGCACCTTTGAAATTTTTTGTAATATCGCGAAAAATTCTTAGAGGTTCTAATTAAGTCCCGACTCGATTCTAATGCTCGAATTGGGCCTCGAGGGTCCATCTAAGGGATGTTACGAATGATCTCGGTTAATGAGTCGTGATTTACATGATTTATCTAAAAATGTTCTGAAAAGTTTCAGTAATGCTCCGTATCCCAATTTCGGTGACGGATACGGGTTAGGGGTGTTACAGGAATTCTCTATAGATCTTGTTCCTGGTACAACACCGATATCCATAGCACCTTACAGAATGGCTCCTACTAAATTAAAAGAGTTGAAAGCGCAGTTGCAAGAATTGATTGACAGAGGTTTTGCTCGACCTAGTTTCCCACCTTGGGCTGCGTCGGTTCTGTTTGTAAAGAAGAAAGATGGATCGTTGAGGCTGTGTATTGATTACAGACAGCTCAACAAAGTAACAATAAAGAACAAGTATCCATTGCCTCGTATTGATGACTTGTTTGACCAGTTAAAATGTGCCACTGTATTTTCAAATATTGATTTTCGTTCTGGCTATTATCAGTTACGGGTAAAAGATTCAGATGTACCAAAGACAACTTTTAGAACCAGGTATAGACACTACGAGTTTCTTGTGATGCCATTCGGTTTAACAAATGCACCTGCAGTGTTTATGGATCTGATGAACAGAATTTTTAGCCCATATTTTAGACAGGTTTGTGGTGGTATTTATAGATGATATTTTGGTTTACTCGAGATGAAAATTAACATGCTGAGCATTTGAGGATAGTGTTGCAAACTCTGCGAGACAAACAATTGTATGCCAAATTCAGTAAATGTGAATTTTGGCTATGGGAAGTTAGTTTTCTTGGGCATATAGTATCTGCTGAAGGTGTCAGAGTGGACCCGAATAAAATTTCAGCCATTGTTAATTGGAAGCCACTGAAGAATGTGTCTAAAGTCTAAAGTTTTCTGGGAATAGCTGGTTATTATCGGAGGTTTGTAAAAAAATTTTCAATGATAGCTTTTTCAATGACTCGTTTGTTACAAAAAGATGTAAAGTTTGAGTGGACTGATAAATGCCAGCAGAGTTTTGACAGATTAAAAACTTTATTGACAGAAGCACCTGTGTTAGTTCAGCCTGAATCGGGTAAGGAATTTATAATTTACAGTGATGAATCATTGAATGGTTTAGGCTGTGTTTTGATGCAAGAAGGTAAAGTAGTAGCCTATGCTTCAAGACAGCTAAAACCACATGAAAGAAACTACCTGACACATGATCTTGAATTGGCAGCCATAGTGTTTGCATTGAAAATCTGGCGGCATTATTTATTTGGTGAAAAATGTAATATATTCATTGATCATAAAAGTTTGAAATATTTGATGTCACAAAAAGATTTGAATTTGAGACAGCGCAGGTGGCTTGAATTACTGAAAGATTATGATCTTGTTATTGACTACCATCCGGGAAAAGCCAATGTTGTTGCAGATGCTTTGAGCAGAAAATCCATGTATACTTTTCGAGCAATGAATACCCGATTGTCATTATCTGATGATGGTTCAATTATAGCTGAGTTAAAAGCTAGACCAACGTTTTTGCAACAAATTTCTGAAGCTCAGAAAAATAATAGTAAGTTGCAAGCAAGACGGATGCAAAGTGAATCGACTCCTGACTCAGAATTTCAGATCGGGACTGATGATTGTTTGTTATTCAGAGGTAGAGTATGTGTACCAAAAGGTTCAGAACTAGTACATAAGATTTTGAATGAAGCTCATGATGGTAACATGTCTATTCATCCTGGTAGTAATAAAATGTATAATGATCTGAAAAAGATGTACTGGTGGTCGAGAATGAAACGGGATATTTCTGAGTTTGTATCCAAATGTTTGATATGTCAGCAAGTAAAAGCTAAACAACAGTTGCCTTCTAGACTATTACAGCCGGTTACGACACCAGAATGGAAATGGGAAAGAATTACTATGGACTTTGTATCGGGGTTACCCCTATCTCCAAAGAAGAAAGATGCCATTTGGGTGATTGTTGATCGATTGACTGAATTATATGTCTCTGAGATTGTCAGATTGCATGGAGTGCCTATCTCTATTATTTCAGATAGAGACCCTCAGTTTACATCTCGATTTTGGAGCAAATTGCAAGAAGCTCTGGGTACTCAGTTACACTTTAGCACTGCATTTCATCCCCAGACAGTTGGTCAATCTGAATGTGTAATATAGATCTTGGAAGATATGCTTTGGTGTTGTGTACTTGAGGTTGAAGGTAATTGGGAAATGTATTTACCTTTGGTTTAATTTGCTTATAATAACAGTTATCAGTCTAGTATTAAAATGGCACCGTATGAAGCTTTATATGGACGCAAATGTAGAACTCCATTGTATTGGACAAAACTCAGTGAGAAAAAGTTACACGGAGTTGACTTAGTCCGTGAAACCGAGGAAAAAGTGAAAGCAATTCGGGACAGTCTGAAAGCAGCCTCTGATCGTAAAAAGTCATATGCTGATCTTAAACGAAAAGAAGTAGAATTTGAAGTCGGTGACAAGGTATTCTTGAAAGTATCGCCTTGGAAGAAAGTTCTCCAGTTTGGTCGTAAAGGAAAACTGAGTCCACGATTCATTGGACCATATGAGATTACAGAAAGAATTAGACGGTTGCATATCGGTTAGCCTTACCACCAGAACTTGATCGGATTCATAATGTTTTTCATGTGTCTTTGTTACGACTGTATCGATCCGATCCTTCACATGTTATTATTCTGAAAGAGGTAGAGATTTAGCCTGATATGACTTACAGTGAAGAACCAATAAAAATCTTAGCTCGGGAAATAAAAGAGTTAAGAAATAAAAAGGTAGCATTAGTAAAAGTTCTTTGGCAACGACACGGTATAGAAGAGGCTACTTAGGAATCGGAGGATACTATGAGGAAGCAATACCCGAATCTTTTTACTGGTAAGATTTTCGAGGACGAAAATCCTTAAGGGGAGGAGAGTTGTAACAATCCATTTTCAGTGAAATCGGAATAGTGGTTCCGGGACCACAAATTTGATTTGAAAATAAAATTTATTTTTATCTTATTACATGGTCCGTATTAAGTTAGAGATGTCGTGTGAAAATTTTGATAAGAAAATTTTACTCATTATGTGTTTAATTACGAGAATGACTAAATCGCATAAAATGCAAAAGTTGAATTCTAGTAGCTATGAAGATTAAATAGCTATAGAATTCAAAACTAAAGGTCCTTATATGGTAATTAGACCATTAAAGAAAAGTATGTAGATATTTTGGTGACTCATCCATGGAAATATAGAAAAAGGGCAAGGACTAAATTGAAAATTGAAAATTAATTAATTAATTAAAAAGATGATAAATGATATCATCTTATTTTTATGTCATCTTCAACCTAAAATACATGAAACCCTAGGAGAGAGAAAAGAAACTTTCATGGCTTAATTGAGTAAGTTTCCTTGTCTCGTTTTTAGTAATTTTGATATTTTTTAAACCGAGATAGCTTAATCTATCTATTTGGGGGATCAATTTGAAAAGTTATCAAAGTATGGAAAATGGGTCATGGATGAATATGCTTAAAATTAGAAATTTATCGTAGAAAATGAAAGATTGTTGATAGATAAACAACTTTTACAAAGTGATTTTTAATTGAAACATGATTTAGGGACTAAAATGTAAAGTTGTGAAAATTGATGAAAAATTCTAAAATTTATAGAAAATATGTGCTGTAAATTCTATATTGAAATTTTGGTTAGGCTTGGAATAGGGAGTAAATTGCATAAATTTTATTTGTCGAGCCTAGGGATGAAATTGGAATTTATGGAAAAGTTAGGGGCAAGATGGTAATTTTGTCTAGGACGTAAATTGAATCCAACTTAATATGAAATGTGTGAAATTGATGATTAAAGTTATTTATATAGATGCGGACAACACAAATTCGAGGTTAGACCGAGGAAAAGAAAAGGTTTAGGATTAGTAGATTTTTATACGTGAACAATTGTCGAGGTAAATTCATGTAACTTAATCGAGCATGTGAATATGGTTAATTGAATGTTGTGTTTGTATGTACTATGACTTATATTGATGTGAATTAGTTGATTGCTATAATGAAAAATTGAATGCATGCTTGAAATGGTGAAAAAGGGGTTAAGACCTGTTTGAATATTGAATTCCGATGAATATATGTGCTTTCCCAAAATGAATGAGGTCCTGCATTTGTTGCAGACGGGATTTAGCTCAGACGAGTAATCCTATTGACCTCATTATAGAAAGGATTTAGCCCGGATGGGTCATCCTGATACGATACCTCTCGAGTATATGTTACAGTTAGGATTTAGCCTGGACTGGTAATCCTGTTATACGATATGTGGCTCGAGAGTGTGTTCTTGATTAAGTTCCCTAATGGGTACTTTTGAATAAGAATTGACAGATTATTGAACTGTACACTTCGAGTGTACTACTTGAGCATCCATCAAAATTTCAATAGTTCAACGGACTAAACTCTTGCCATGATGAGAGAATTATGAGATGAAATGATAATGTCCTGAAAGAATATTGCATGATGAGCTCATCTATCCTTACTTGATGCATATGTGAACATTATGTGACTAACTTGTTTGATTGAGTGTATGTGTATAGGTAAATTTTCCAAATTGATGAAAAGCATGTTATTGAATGCTTAATGTTAATAAATGTGATTTGGTAAGTTTAGTTTCTGTTATACGGACTTACTAAGCATGTAATGCTTACTCCGTTTTATTTTCCCCTGTTTTATAGTGCTCGGAAGCTCGCGAAGGTTGGAGATCATTGGAGCATCGTCACACTATCTACTAGCTATTTTGGGCATATATAGTAAAATCATTTTGGTATAATGGCATGTATAGGACAACTTGCCCATTAGTGGCTTGATAATGATGTTTGTAATCTAGACATTGGAATGGCCAGTAATGGCTTGTTTTGATGTACTTGTAATGTCATACTATGGTAGCTTCATATATGTTAAGTAATTGATCAAATTATGTCTAACATATAGATTAAACCAGGGTAAGATTATAAACATGTATGCATGTAATGATATGCATTGTGGAATGATAGAGTTTGCTTAATTGAATGCTTGAAATGGTTGGTATTTGGATGTGAGTTTTAATGCAGGACATTGGTGTGATTTTGGGTGAGAAATGAAGCTAGAAATGGATTTATTTTGTCCACACGGGCGTGTGTCTACATCGTGTGTGACACACGGCCTGGTACATGGGCGTGTAGTTAGGTCGTGTGTCCCCCACACCTTAAAATTGAGAAACAGAATGCCCAGAATTGAGCACACGGGTAGAGACACGGGCGTGTGTTTCAGCTGGGCGTGCTACACGGGCGCGTGTCTTGGTCGTGTGAAACCTGTCCCTAGTTTCGAAAGAATTTAATTAACCACACGGCCTAGCACACTGTAACACCCCAAACCCGGTCTATGCGTTAAGACCAAATTTGACATGTCACACGGAAAGGAATATACATCTAGTCTTTTTAAAAACTTTAAGAAATCTGATTTTCCAAAACATCTTGACGTGAAGTTTATTGAAAACTAAGGTTGATTGATAACTCAAACAATTTGAGTCGTAAGAATTTAGAAATTGAAACTTACAAGAAGTTAAAATAATATTTCGAGAAAATTTAATAGAGTTCGAAAATAATTTTGAAAACAAAATTTTGAAGAACGTCGTTAACAGTCAATTTTGCGAGTAAAAATATTTAAGAATGAAAACCCTTTTTGCATATTTATTTTAAGAAAAACATTTATTTTTATTTTTAGAAAAGAAACCCCACATAAGTATTTAAAGCGTATTATAATATCCATCCACAAGTAAAACATCCATAAAAATTTAACCAGAGGCCTTATTACAGCTTAACTTAAATAGTAAAAATAATAAAAGTACTTAAAAAGAAATCCAGAATGTAAATAACCCATTATTCGTAGTATGGCCTCCACTAAGTCGTCCCCAGCCCAAGTCTCCATCACTGATCATTACCTGAGGAGGGTAAGGAAAACAGGGGTGAGTTACTTAGAACTCAGTGTGTAATTCACTTACCACTTTCACTGGGCCAAAATTCAATTAAGCATTTATTGGGCCAAAGCCCATTACAATCATAGCATTATGTCATATATATAACATGCATGTGTTATGCAATTTCCCAACCAAACCTAGTTTTCCATCCGCTACACACCACCCGTACCAACCAACACACTGTGGGGGAGCTTTAGTCACCCACCCCGCCAACACACCAAATGGGCATTAAGCCATATATCAAATGGGCATTAAGCCATATATCAAATCAGGACAAGATACGAGAATTTTGTAGCAAAGCTACCAGAACTTCTCTTCGTCAAATATCCAACCCATGCAATCATGTATATAATATGCATAACAATCCATTCATATAATTATTCTAACATAAGGCCTATTATAAAAAAAAATTTATTGCAATCTGGCCCATTACACATTTTGGCCTATATAATCTCATAACACACTTGGCCCATTTATCAAATATCACATATGACCCATTTTTCAAATATCACATATGGCCCATTTATCAAATATCACATATGGCCCATTTTTCAAATATCACATATGGCCCATTTATCAAATATCACATATGGCCCATTTATCAAATATCACATATGGCCCATTTTTCAAATATCACATATGGCCTATTTTTCAAATATCACATATGGCCCATTTTTCAAATATCACATATGGCCCATTCAGTCACTTTTATCGATTTAGCCCATTAAGGGCAAATTTTGTAATTTTCACGGTCTTAATACTGATTTCATGGTTTTTTTTACCATTAAAGTGATAAATATACTATTTTACCCGATTTCACTAACTTTTGATTCAATCCAACGATTAATACGATATAGTTATCCAACCCACGAGATATGGTGTGAGATTACACACCTGATTAAGGTGAGCACTATACTTTCTTGATCGTCAACACCCTCGGAATCGCGAATAACTATGATTTGTCGATTTTCCCCGGTTGACGGTCCATAACCCGTTGGAAAATCCTGAATAGCTAATGGCTCAGAACTGCGAACAACCTCGAATAGTTGATTCTCACCAGATGAGGGTCTACAACCCGGTGGAAAATCTCGGATTGTCGAAACAGCCCTTCGTTTGAATTTATAGGGAATAGCGAATCCGCTCCTTTTCCGATCACTATTCACCACTCCTTTTGATTCGATCTTGTTTGCCTCCATTGACAAAAGAATATTAGTCCAAACTAATACTTCGTTATTAAAACGATTGGTCTTAATGAGCGAAGTCGGCTTACCACGAATCCTTACGTTCAAAGGATGAAAACCAAGCGATAGAGTCCCTAAGATAAAATCGGTTAATAAACCCCATCTTTAACGAAATAGAGAGTAATATGGAATCCTTGATAGAAATCCTTACCTTAAAGTTTTGGACTGAATCCTAGCGATACACGATGATTTTGGACACTCCAAGTTTCGGCCTTCCACTAAGTTTCTATGATAAAGAAAAGATTCGAATGAGATATGGTATGATGATGGTCTCGATCCAAAAAGGCCATCCCATACCAACATGTAAATTCGACACAAAGAAAAAAAGAAAATAACAATACCAAAGTATTGTACTAGCCACTTACCGATTGATCAAAGTGTGAGTAGAAAGAAAGAAATGATTGAGATGGAGATAAGTGTGGTAGAAGATTCGGCTATGAAGGAAAAATTGAAGGGGATGGCGTTTAGGTTTCGGTTCTTTTCAAGAATGGAAGATGAACAAAGAGAAGGGTTTGAGGCTAGTGTGCATTCGGCAAGGGTGAAAAAGAAAAGCAAAGAAAAGAGAAAATGGCCTTCCAAGGTTTTGGTGATTTCGGCACTTAGGAGGAAAAGGTTTGAAGAGAAAAGGAGCAATAAGACCGAAATGGTCAAAAATATGAAATGACTAAAAGAATAACAAAAGATGTTTACCTATTGTTCAAAGTGCATTCGACTAAGGAGAGGAAATGGAGAGAAAAGTGTTGGAGAAACAAAACAAAAATTGCCAAAAGCCAAAGTGACCAACTAGCTACCAAAGGCCATCAATTTTTTCGGTCACTCCCCCCTAGCCCCTAAAACCGTCCAAGTACATGGCCACAAAGTCAAAGTTTGGCCACTCCAAACTTTCTAAAACATCTTCCTTGTTATGTGCCTTGTGTTCCCCCTACATACCTTATTCATATGATTCCCTTCCTTAAGTTTACACTTGACTTTTCTCTTAGCCACCTTACCATAAAAATTAAAGTCCAACCTACCATAAATACTAGGCTTGACCGACACTATGAGGAAAAAAAATAAAATTCACATGCATATCAAGGGATTCGAACCTCTTCCCTCAAGGAAAACACATGGCGCCATATCCCCTTTACTACTTGCTCAACTTATGTTAACTTATACCTCTTAATTACCTTAAGCTATAAGGTCACTTGTTCCACTTCATTAAAATAATAATTTCCAAAAAAAATTATATCAAATCTAAATAAATCTCGAACCTTCTCGGGACTATTTTAACACACACATAGGATAAATAAACTAGCTGAGCACCAAAATAATGCAACATATAAAAATTCAAATTTTAGGATGTTACAATTCTACCCCCTTAAAGTAAATTTCGTCCTCGAAATTTACCTGGTTAAAAGAGGTGAGGATATTGCTGCCGAATTGTCTCCTCAGGCTCCCATGTAGCTTCCTTCGCTCCGTGATTACGCCATAGAATCTTAACCAACGGTACTGACTTCTTTCTTAGCACCTTTACATCTCGATCTAAAATTTTCACTGGCTCTTCCTCGAACGACAAGTCAGGCCTTAACTCAACTTCCTCTACCGATACTATGTGAGACGGATCCGATTGATAACGCCTCAACATAGAGACATGGAAAACATTATGAATCTGACTCAACTCCGGAGGTAATTCAAGCTGATAAGCCACTGGTCCTACACGCTTCAACACGCGGTACGGTCCAATGAACCTAGGGCTCAACTTGCCCTTCTTTCCAAATCTGAAGATCTTCTTCCAAGGTGAGACCTTTAGAAAGACCTGATCTCCCACCGCAAACTCAATATCCTTACGCCTCAGATCCTCATACGACTTTTGTCTATCCGAAGCTTCCTTTAACCGTGCTCGAATCACCCTTACTTTTTCTTCCGTCTCTGATATCAATTCAGGACCCAATAACTATTGTTCCCCCAATTCAGTCCAACAAGTAGGAGTACGACACTTACGACCATACAATGCTTCATAAGGTGTCATTTGGATACTGGATTGATAACTATTGTTATATGCAAACTCCGCCAATGGTAGAAAATCCTCCCAACTACCTCTGAAGTCAATCACACAACCCCTTAACATGTCTTCCAAAATCTGAATTACTCTTTCCGACTGACCATCTGACTGAGGATGAAAAACCGTGCTGAAACTTAACTTTATCCCCAAAGCTTCATGCAAAGCTTTCCAAAACCGCGATGTAAACCTAGGGTCTCTGTCCGAAATAATAGACACTGGTACCCCATGTAACCTCACGATCTCCGCTACATACAACTTGGCCAACTTCTGTAGTGAAAAATCCGTACGAACAGGTAGAAAATGGGCAGTCTTCATCAATCGATCCACTATAACCCAGACGGAATCTTTCTTAGTAGGCGATAAGGGTAACCCACTAACAAAGTCCATCGTTATCCGTTCCCATTTCCATAATGGAATCTTCACCGGTTGTAGCAATCCCGACGGTAATTGATGTTCTGCCTTCACTTGTTGACAAGTCAAGTACTTACTCACAAAATCCGTAACTTCCCGTTTCAACCCTGGCCACCAATACTGATCACGAAGGTCTCGATACATCTTATTTCCCCCGGGGTGCATAGTATAGGGGCTACTATGTGCCTCTCACAGAATCATTAGTCTCAAATCCGAATCCTTGGGCATACAAATTCTTCCGCGAAAACACAGTACTCCATCTTTATTCAATCCAAATCAACTCGTTGAATTAAGGGACCCAACTTTTCATCTGATAACTGTTTCTCCTTGATCTGTTTTAACCACATAGGCTTCACCTGAAGTTCCGCTAGTAAACTGCCATCTTCATACAAACTAAGATGAGCAAACATTGCTCTCATCTCCGATATCACCTTACGACTCAACGCGTCTGCCACCATGTTAGCCTTTCCAGGATGATACTCGATTGAGAAGTCATAATCCTTCAACAGCTCTATCCATCTCTGCTGTCTTAAGTTCAACTCCTTTTGGGTAAGGAGGTACTTCAGACTTTTATGATCCGTATAAATGATCGACTTCTCACTGCATGCAGTAGTGCCTCCAAATCTTCAAGGCAAAAACCACCGCACCAACTCCAAATCATGAGTAGGATAATTGACTTCATGCGCCTTAATCGACGAGATACATAAGCCACCACTTTACCACCTTACATCAACACACATCCCAAGCCCGTGTGTGACGATCGCAAGAAACAATAAACTCTTTTCCACCTCGGGTTGAATCAAGACGGGCGCTCACAAAATCTTCTTCAATCTCTCAAAACTCTCTTGCTTTTGATCCGACCACACAAACGGTACTCCCTTGCGTAATGGTTTAGTTAGGGGTGCAAAGAATCAACGAAAACCCCTCAACAAAACGTCTATAATAACCAGCCAAACCTAGGAAACTCCAAATCTCAGCCACTGACTTCGGTGGTTTCCAATCCAACACAGCCTCTACCTTCCGAGGATCAACTCGATTCCTTCACGACACACAACATGTCCCAAGAAAGTCACTTCCTTCAGCAAAAATTCACACTTACTGAATTTGGCATAAAGTTGCTTTTCTCGCAGTAATTGCAATACTATCCGCAGATGTGAGTCATGCTCTTCTTCATTCCTCGAATATACTAAGATATCATCTATGAACACCACCACGAACCGGTCTAGGTAGGGTTGAAAGACTCAGTTCATCAAGTTCATAAATGCAGCTGGTGCATTGGTCAATCCAAACGGCATCACCAAGAACTCATAATGTCCATAACGAGTTCGAAATGTTGTCTTATGAATATCCGCCTCCTTAACCTTAAGTTGATGATAACCAGATCTCAAATCTATCTTGGAGAAAACTGAAGTTCTTCTCAACTGATCAAACAGGTCATCGATTCTCGGCAATGGAAACCTATTCTTGATCGTCAACTTATTCAACTGCCTATAATCGATGCACATACGCATCGACCCATCCTTCTTCTTGATGAACAAGACCGGTGCTCCCCATGGTGACACACTCGGTCAAATGAACCCCCGATCCAAAAACTCCTGAATTTGAGCCTTAAGCTCCGCTAACTCCTTCGGCGCCATCCTATAAGGAGCAATGGACACCGGAGCCGTTTCGGGCAAAAGCTCAATGCCAAACTCTACTTCCCGATCTGGAGGTAAACCCTGAAGTTCCTCGGGAAAGACATCTAGAAATTCTTTCACCATTCTAACACCTTCCACCGATAATTCCTTGGTATCCAAAGCACTAATGAAGGCTAGGAATGCTCCACACCCTTTTCGCACCAACTTTTCTGCCTTTAAAGCAGATACCACATTTGCTAAATAATTTTTCCGCTCGCCTATCATCACAACTTCCTTATCTTCTAAAGTCCTTATCGACATCTGCTTTGTAGCACAATCCAAGTGCGCACGGTGCTTCACCAACCAGTCCATGCCCAAAATAAGGTCGAACTCTCCGAAAGGCAATTCCATCAAATCCGCCAAAAATATTTCTCTTTGAATTTCTAAGGGCACATCTCTAAACAATTTATCCACTATCACAGACTATCCTAAAGGACTAATTCTGTCATCTTCCTATCGCAATCTCGGATCTAATGTTCAAATTTCCAGATATATCACTAGCAACATACGAATGGGTAGATCTCGATATCTATCAAAGCAATAACAGTACATTAGAG
Organism: Gossypium sturtianum; assembly: GCA_025698515.1. Taxonomy (NCBI): domain Eukaryota; kingdom Viridiplantae; phylum Streptophyta; class Magnoliopsida; order Malvales; family Malvaceae; genus Gossypium; species Gossypium sturtianum. Next base: position 118,859,743 of record CM046946.1, read on the forward strand.
ATGAAGAACATACCGCTTATCACGTCAGTGCATCACCATCTTCTCGCCTAACCGCATACACTAACCCCGGCCGCCTCGCCTCCGCGTTACCTCTCAAAGCCATTTCCTCTACCGGTGTACCTTGACCTCGCCCTCCGCCATTACCACCTCGACCACCCACGGCCTCTCGGTGGTCTGCTGAACGCCTCTGGTTGGTCAGTATCATGGTTACGAGCTTCCTGATTCGGAGCGGTCCGTCGAGGAAAATCTTTAAACTGGTGGTCCTTAGAACCACATTTGAAGCAACCACCAGTTCTCTTCTAGCATTCACTAGGGTGTCGTCTTTCACAGTCAACACATGGTTGAATCTGATTAGTAGCAAAGAGATGCCCTAGCCGAGCCGCTCCTCATTCCCGGCCTCTTCAAAACTTTTTAGCGGGACCCGAGTACTTAAAGTCCCTCTTGCCTCTACCTTTGTCTCTGTTCTGACGCTCGAAGTTCTTAACCTCTTCAGCTATTTTGGCTTTCTCCACAAGCTTGGCAAAAGTCCTTTCTTGTTGTGGGGCTATCAGTACCCGTAACTCATCATTTAGCCTATCCTCAAAACGTACACAGCGCTCATGGTTAGTTGGCACTATTGTTCGAGCATAACGGCTCAAACGTAGAAATTCTGCCTCGTAAGCTGCCACCGTCTTATTTCCTTGGACCAGATTTAGGAATTCCTTCCTCCGAGCATCCACATAACTTGCCCCGACATACTTTCCTTGGAATGCAGTTTTGAAGAAATCCCAAGTAACATGTTCAGCCTGAGTGCCTTCTCGAACAGTAAGCCACCATTGATACGCCTCGTCCCTCAATAAGGACACAGCTCCTCTCAGTTTCTGCTCGGTAGTGCACTCCAAATCATCCATGATCCGCTCCACAGCCTCGAGCCAATACTCCGCTACATTTGGGGCTACTCCCGAGATACCCCTAAAAACCTCGGCACCACTCGATCTAAGTCATTTCAAAATTGATCCACGAGCTGCTGGCCTAGTTCTAGCTCCAGCAACCCTTTCCAAGACTCGCAACATTGCTTGGGTCAAGACAATGTCCTCTCTCGTATGGTCATGTGATCCAGTCTCCGTCCCGAGTGATGCAGGTGCGTCTATTTCTGGTATATGTCCCGACACTTCAGAGCAACCCTAGCACCTCGGCCTCTACCACAGCCACGTCTACCACGTCCACGTCCTCTAGCGCTCATTTTGACTATTTCGGTTTAATCTGATTACAAGTTTTATGAATCAGTATACTATTTCAGTGTTTATTAACGATGTTTTATGATATATAAGAAGTAGAGTTGTTTTCGTAAACGCATCCTATAGTCTCAATCTCTATAGTTGCAACACCTAAAACTAAAAGTTCTAAACTGTTCCTATAGTCATGTCACAATAATAATAATAATAATTAAATTTGCATACACTTACTTGACTTGGTGCCGGATACTCGTGGTGCCATACTACCTTTAAAAACATAAGTTCTATAATTCAAAACAGTTTTGAACCATAAATGTTTTTGAACCCAAATCAGAGCCGAGTTTTGAACCGGGCTCTGATACTATAAAATATCACACCCCAAACCCGGTCTATGCGTTAAGACCAAATTTGACATGTCACACGGAAAGGAATATACATCTAGTCTTTTTAAAAATTTTAAGAAATCGGATTTTCCAAAACATCTTGACGTGAAGTTTATTGAAAACTAAGGTTGATTGATAACTCAAACAATTTGAGTCGTAAGAATTTATAAATTGAAACTTACAAGAAGTTAAAATAATATTTCGAGAAAATTTAATAGAGTTCGAAAATAATTTTGAAAATAAAATTTTGAAGAACGTCGTTAACAGACAATTTTGCGAGTAAAAATATTTAAGAATGAAAACCCTTTTTGCATATTTATTTTCAGAAAAAACATTTATTTTTATTTTTAGAAAAGAAACCCCACATAAGTATTTAAAGCGTATTATAATATCCATCCACAAGTAAAACATCCATAAAAATTTAACCAGAGGCCTTATTACAGCTTAACTTAAATAGTAAAAATAATAAAAGTACTTAAAAAGAAATCCGGAATGTAAATAACCCATTATTCGTAGTATGGCCTCCACTGAGTTGTCCCCGGCCCAAGTCTCCATCACTGATCATTACCTGAGGAGGGTAAGGAAAACAGGGGTGAGTTACTTAGAACTCAATGTGTAATTCACTTACCACTTTCACTGGGCCAAAATTCAATTAAGCATTTATTGGGCCAAAGCCCATTACAATCATAGCATTATGTCATATATATAACATGCATGTGTTATGCAATTTCCCAACCAAACCTAGTTTTCCATCCGCTACACACCATCCGTACCAACCAACACACCTGTGGGGAGCTTTAGTCACCCACCCCGCCAACACACCAAACTGGGTATTAAGCCATATATCAAACTGGGCATTAAGCCATATATCAAACTGTGGACAAGCCACCAGAATTTTGTAGCAAAGCTACCAGAACTTCTCTTCGTCAAATATCCAACCCATGCAATCATGTATATAATATGCATAACAATCCATTCATATAATTATTCTAACATAAGGCCTATTATAAAAAAAAATTATTGCAATCTGGCCCATTACACATTTTGGCCTATATAATCTCATAACACACTTGGCCCATTTATCAAATATCACATATGGCCCATTTTTCAACTATCACATATGGCCCATTTTTCAAATATCACATATGGCCCATTTATCAAATATCACATATGGCCCATTTTTCAAATATCACATATGGCCCATTTTTCAAATATCACATATGGCCCATTCAGTCACTTTTATCGATTTAGCCCATTAAGGGCAAATTTTGTAATTTTCACGGTCTTAATACCGATTTCATAGTTTTTTTACCATTAAAGTGATAAATATACTATTTTACCCGATTTCACTAACTTGTGATTCAATCCAACGATTAATATGATATAGTTATCCAACCCACGAGATATGGTGTGAGATTACACACCTGATTACGGTGAGCACTATACTTTCTTAATCATCAACACCCTCGGAATCGCGAATAACTACGATTTGTCGATTTTCTCCGGTTGACGGTCCACAACCTGTTGGAAAATCCCGAATAGCTAATGGCTCAGAACTGCGAACAACCTCGAATAGTTGATTCTCACCGGATGAAGGTCCACAACCCGGTGGAAAATCTTGAATTGCCGAAATAGCCATTCGTTTGAATTTATAGGGAATAGCGAATCCGCTCCTTTTTCGATCACTATTCACCACTCCTTTTGATTCGATCTTGTTTGCCTCCATTGACAAAAGAATATTAGTCCAAACTAATACTTCATTATTAAAATGATTGGTCTTAATGAGCGAAGTCGGCTTACCACGAATCCTTACGTTCAAAGGATGAAAAACAAGCGATAGAGTCCCTAAGATAAAATTGGTTAATAAACCCCATCTTTAACGAAATAGAGAGTAATATGGAATCCTTGATAGAAATCCTTACCTTAAAGTTTTGGACCGAATCCTAGCGATACACGATGATTTCGGACACTCCAAGTTTCGGCCTTCCACTAAGTTTCTATGATAAAGAAAAGATTCGAATGAGATATGGTATGATGATGGTCTCGATCCAAAAAGGCCATCCCATACCAACATGTAAATTCGGCACAAAGAAAAAAAGAAAATAACAATACCAAAGTATTGTACTAGCCACTTACCGATTGATCAAAGTGTGAGTAGAAAGAAAGAAATAATTGAGATGGAGATAAGTGTGGTAGAAGATTCAGCAATGAAGGAAAAATTGAAGGGGATGGCGTTTAGGTTTCGGTTCTTTTCAAGAATGGAAGATGAACAAAGAGAAGGGTTTGAGGCTAGTGTGCATTCGGCAAGGGTGAAAAAGAAAAGCAAAGAAAAGAGAAAATGGCCTTCCAAGGTTTTGGTGATTTCGGCACTTAGGAGGAAAAGGTTTGAAGAGAAAAGGAGCAATAAGACCGAAATGGTCAAAAATATGAAATGAATAAAAGAATAACAAAAGATGTTTACCTATTGTTCAAAGTGCATTCGACTAAGGAGAGGAAATGGAGAGAAAAGTGTTGGAGAAACAAAACAAAAATGACTAAAAGCCAAAGTGACCAACTAGCTACCAAAGGCCATCAAAATTTCGGTCACTCCCCCCTAGCCCCTAAAACCGTCCAAGTACATGGCCACAAAGTCAAAGTTTGGCCACTCCAAACTTTCCAAAACATCTTCCTTGTTATGTGCCTTGTGTTCCCCCTACATACCTTATTCATATGATTCCCTTCCTTAAGTTTACACTTGCCTTTTCTCTTAGCCACCTTACCATAAAAATTAAAGTCCAACCTACCATAAATACTAGGCTTGACCGACACTATGAGGAAAAAAAATAAAATTCACATGCACATCAAGGGATTCGAACCTCTTCCCTCAAGGAACGCACATGGCGCCATATCCCTTTTACTACTTGCTCAACTTATGTTAACTTATACCTCTTAATTACCTTAAGCTATAAGGTCACTTGTTCCACTTCATTAAAATAATAATTTCCAAAAAAATCATATCAAATCTAAATAAATCCCGAACCTTCTCAGGACTATTTTAACACACTCATAGGATAAATAAACTAGCTGAGCACCAAAATAATGCAACATATAAAAAATTCAAATTTTAGGATGTTACACACACGAGCGTGTGTCATGGCTGTAACACCCCAAACCCAGTCCATACGTTACGACCAAATCTGGTATGTTACATGAAAAGATAGTTTTGAAACTTTAAAGAAACATCGCATTTTAGAAAACTTTTCATTTAGTGTTTCCATCTTAAAAATTAAATTCTGTTTGAAGGTTTCATACCATCTTCTTATCAAAATTCTCTAAGGGTCGTAAATAGGCTTGCTTTACAAAAACCGAAATTAGGGAATTTCATAAACGTGATATTTTAAAAACACTGTCGAGGTTTTAAGAAAATTTCTGAATTAATTAGTCATTCGCTTGTTATCTTTTGTTATTACTTTGAAGAAAAATGATTGTTTATATTTTTATTTTAGAAAAACTCCAGATTTAACATTTCATAAAATATGTAACAACAGTATTAAAGCAAAACCCAAATTAAAGTTATGGAGGCCTTATTACATAGCCAAAACCCAAATTAAAAGTAAGTTTAAATTAAAGAAGTGAAAATTTACAGAAATAATAATGCATGGCCACCTCGAAGTCCACCTCGGCTCTAAATCCACAACTAAGAGTTACCTGTAAAATTAAGCAGAGGGGTGAGTCGCCAAGACTCAGTGTGTAACTCCCCTTACGAACGCAAACAACATGGCATATTAAGAATGTATGCAATGCAGCCCAGCCCAACCTAGTTTTCCAACCTCTACATCACCGGATTCAGCCAAACACCTGTGGCACCAAGCCACTGTGGTATCAAACCACTGTGGTACCAAGCCACTGTGACAGAGTCACTAATAAAGATATGTGGGGCCAACCCACTGTGGTACTAAACCACTGCGACAGTCACTAATAAATATATATGTGGGGCCAACCCGCTATGGTACCAAACCACTGTGACAATCACTGATAAAAATATATATATGTGGTGCCAAACCACTGTGGTACCAAACCACTATGACATAGTCACTAATAAAGATATGTGGGGCCAACCCACTGTGGTACCAAACCATTGTGACAATCATTGAATCACACTTCCCCTTTCAATCAAATCCCAAAGCACATGCAAACATTTTATCATACTGAAATGTATGCAATCATATTTCCAATGTAAGCAGATAATCAAATTATACATACATTTAGATCATACTATTCGTAGAAACCAAGTTATACAGGTACTTACCTGGTATCTCCAACCTTACCCACAAGGGTATCTCGACTATCCATACAGTCGTTCTGGCTTTCAGCCAAAACAGTTATTAGCGCAAAATAATAAAGGTAAATGTGAGCATTACACACCTGATTACACGTAAGACTAAACACTCTAGATCGTCGACACTCTCACTAGCAGGAATAACCACGATTTGTCTATTCCAAGCCGATGTCGGTCTCTACCGTAACCCGGCAGAAAATCACGAACCGCCGACACCGCATGATGTTTAAAAGACGGATTAGAGACTACGAGTACACTCCCCTCAGGTTCCTTAATCGCACCCTCCTTGGATCGGCTAGCACTCGCAGCCATGATAAGAATCTTGATCAGTACTCAAAGAGGAACATTGATTATCTAATAAGGACATTTGGTTAAGGCAGACTAAAAACGAAAGGGATGTAATAGCCAAGAAACCGAAAAGATGATTCCCTTACCTTGAGAACCTGAATGGAATGGTAAGATTCGACAATCAACAGACCTTCAGGCTTCGGACTACCAAACGTTTGGCTACTGGGGTATCCCGGAGTAAATGTTCCAAAATGAGAGAAGAAAAGGAGGGATTAGCCAAAATCTAAACATCAAGAACCAAAATAGCCATTCGCCTATGACCCCCATAAAATCGAAAGGAAAAAAGAATCAGAAGAACTCATATTACCTTGAACTATCACAATCGGATGAAGAGTAGGATATTCGGCAGCTAAGAGAGATCCTGATAATTGCTCCTTGGAGTACAACTAATAACAACAGACAGATTCGGCTTGGTACGAGAGAAGATTCGGCTTGTAACAGAGAAAAGAAAATAAGTAGAATAGAATACAGGCACAGAAGATGCAAGGTTCGGCTTAGGTGTAGAACAATCAAAGAGATTGAAATGATGTGGAAAGATGGTTCGGCCAAGGGTGATTGGTAACTTTTTAGGGAAAGCAATGTACGAATAAGCAAGATAGATGAAAGAAGGTTTAGGAAAAGTTCGGCACGATGGAAGAAGAGATGAAAAGAATGCTGAAAGAAAACAAAGGAAAGAACCTAAGATGTATTAGGGGATTTCGGCACAAGCACAAGATGGGTAACAAACCTGAAATGCTTTTCTTCGAATAAATGCCCAAAATGTCAAAAAGAAAAGCTAAAGGAACTATAGCATTCGGCACACTCTCTACAAAGCTTTCAGTTTTACACTCCACTACACCCTTATGACCGAATGTTGAAACAACACACCTTCCCTAGCTCACAACTGAAAATGCCCCCTTAGCACTACCCACATTCAGCCAAACACTCACTCCCCCTCTCAAATCTTTTAATTTTCTCCTTGTTTCACTTTCTATCCACCATTTGAATTGTTTGACCAATTCAAACTTCCCCAAGCTCTCTTGTCCATCCATTTGAATTTGTTGACTCATTCCACAACCACCATGAAGAGTCCCAGCTGAATGCCACTACTTTACCACCTTGAGCACAAAAATAAAGTTTCATATGCTGCAGACGAGACTCGAACTCCTTCCCCCTCCTGCTCCCTTGTGACGCCACTCCCTTGCTCCTTAAGTGGCGTCACTCTGCCACCACACCACACTCCTTCTTGTGTCAACAAACACAAATAAATATTCTTAAAGCTTGCTTCCCCTAGCTCTCCTCCCCTAAAGTTCCCAAAAGCAAAACTTCTCTAAAGCTCTGGCTCAGACCCGAGCCTCCCCAGGGCCCCCGAACACACCAAAATAACATACTAAACAAGCCAAACACATAGAATAGCATAAAATGTAGAACCCCTAGTTCTAGGATGTTACAGTTCTACCCCCTTTAAAGAAATTTCGGCCTCGAAATTTACCTGATCAAAAGAGGTGAGGGTATTGTTGTCACATCGCATCTTCTGGCTCCCACATGGCTTCCTCTGCATCGTGATTACGCCATAACACCTTGACCAAAGGAACCGACTTCCTTCTCAACACCTTAACATCTCGATCCAAGATCTGCACTGGTTCTTCTTCAAAAGACAGATCGGGTCTTACTTCAATATCTTCTACCGGCACAATGTGAGATGGATCCGAACGGTAGCGTCTCAAGATTGAGACATGGAATACATCAAGTATCTACCTCAATTCTAGTGGTAACTCAAGCTGATAGGCTACTGGTCCCACACGTTTCAACACTCGAAAAGGCCCGATAAATCTGGGGCTCAACTTGCCCTTCCGACCAAACCTTAGGACCTTTTTCCAAGGTGAGACTTTTAGAAAGACCTGATCACCCACTGAGAATTCTATTTCCTTACGCTTAGGATCTGCATACGATTTCTGCTTGTCAGAAGCTTCCTTCAACTGAGCCCGAATCAAATTAACCTTTTCCCCCGTCTCTGAAACCAATTCCGGACCCAACAACTGTCGCTCACCCAAATCAGTCCAGCAGGTAAGAGTACGACACTTACGACCATACAACGCTTCGTAGGGTGCCATCCGAATGCTAGATTGATAGCTATTGTAACAGTCCAATTTAGACCCTGGTCAAAATAGTGGTTTCGGGACCATAAATCTGAGGTCGTAAAAATATTTTAATGATATTTTCTGTGTGAATAGTACGTGACATAGCCTGTGTGAAAATTTTGTATGATAATTCGATTGTTGGTGTGTCGAATTAGAAGAAAAGGACTTAACCATATAAAGTGTAAAAGCTGTGTGTTGATTTATAAGTGCTAAATTGTTGTTGTCTTTATAAAGGGGAGGATTAATGTTGTAATTAGCCAAAAAATTATATGTGGTGGACGGCATTAAATGTTGATATGTGTATATATATATATGTTTTTATATATATATTAACTTATAAGTTAAAGTATATTATATATATATTATATATATTATAAACTTTGATAATAAAAAGAAATGGGGTAGTGGATTGTTCATCTATCTCCACCGAAACAAAAAGAAAAGAGAAAGAAATAAGGAAGCTTGGTATTCGGCCATGGTTCATGCTTAAATTGGGTATGTATTTTTGATCGGTTTTTGATAATTTCTACATTTTTGTAATCGTTGCTTTGTGCTCTACAAAACCCATGCATAAATTTTGAAAATTGATGATGTTTGTATGATATGCCATTGATGATATGTTGAGCTTTGTGATGGTTCATGGTGTTAAAAGAAAGATTTGAGCTAGATGAACATACTTTGTTCTTGAATTTTTTATGAATTTAGCTAATTAGGGCTAAATTGTGAAAAGTGTAAATTGAAGGGTTATAATATGAAAATAAATGAAGTGTATGAGCTTGTATTAGCATGGGAATAATTCGGCTAGTATATGTATTTTGAAATTTTGTGTATTTGATGATTTTGTGAAATAGGGACTGAAGTGTCAAAATGTGAAAATGTGAGGGCTATTTTGTAAAATACCCTAACTGAGTGAGTGTGGACCAAATTGAATGAGTTGTTGATTGAATGGATTGAATTTGAATGTGTATAGACCAGTAAAGGAGAGGTTCGGATCGAGATCGAGGCAAAGACAAAATGCTCGATTAATCGACCGTTTCGGTATTTCAACATCCGAAGTAAGTTCGAACATAGTACATGTAATTAACTATGCTTAATATTATGAAATGATTGGTATGATATATCGAATGGTAAATGCTATGTGAGTGCTTAAGTTATGTAGAACTAAGTGTACGTATTCGGAAATGTGACCGAGATGAATAATGTTGCGTGTGTGAAATAATATAAGCTTCGGCTTTGTGGTTAGCACTGAGTGTGCAATATTGATATAAGTTTGGATATAATTCTTGCTATTAAATTTATATCTATGTGTTGTGAAACGAATGAATGTATATAAATGGAAATAAATGTTTTAAGTATAAGTTAAAGTATTAAGGCACTATGTGTGCGAAATTGAGTTGATACCGAGTTAATTAGCACTGTATGTGCAAAACTATAGAAGCTACGGCTTTAACAATTAGCACTGTGTGTGCGAAACTATAGAAGCTACGGCTTTAACAATTAGCATTGTGTGTGCGAAACTATAGAAGTTACGACTTTAATAATTAGCACTGTGTATGCGAAAAGATAGAAGCTCCGGCTCATCGAATATGCACTGTGTGTACGATACTGATAAAAGTTCGGTTTAACATATTGGCACTAAGTGTGCGATGACGATTATGTTTCAGTTATGAAATTGGCACTAAGTGTGCGAATAAGTCAAAGGTATAGCAAAGGTTGAATGAGAAGTAATATCGAGCAAATTGAGTAATACGAATGGTGAGTAGTTATATGTTGATCAAGGTACGTTTGAACCTACGTGGTTGATGATAGATTTAAGAGTTAATTATACATATATATGTTTGAGTATGAGGTAGAGATTAATAAGGTGCCTAGTTGTGCTTTTATCTATGTGATAATATAAATTTATAAGTGTATTAACAAATTAAAAGAATAGTAAAGTTTGATTGAAATGTAAAAACTGGGTAGTTGAGTAGCATGGTTGGATAGTAGCTATTTGTTGGCAAAGGTATGTATGATACCTATGTGGTTGGTGAAATTGAAGGTGGATGAATGGAATACTAAGTGAGTTATGAATATAGTTGAATGTGGGTATTATCGGTAAATTATCTGTGTGATAGTTCAATTTGTTCATTGAGTAAATACAATGAATTACTTGTATTATTTTATGAACTTACTAAGCTTTATAAAGCTTACTGTGTGATTTGTTTCTCTGCTTTGCAGTGTCAGTAAAAGCTAGCTCGGATCTGGGAATCGTCAGCCTCTCACTCACACTATCGGCAATCTATTTTGGGTATTTTGGAAAGATGTATATGATAAAATATGGCATGTATAGGCTAGTTATTTGAATCATGTTTGAGAGTTGTAAATAGCCATGAGATGTGGCTAGATATGTGCTAGCTTTAGCATGAATGATTTTGGTATACGTGATACATCTTTTGGGCATGGTTTGTGGGTTGAGAAATAGACTTGTGAATGGTAACTTTGTGTTAGTAAAAATGCTTGTGTAAATTAGTGAAATTTAGAATGAGTAATGTTTGGTATTTAATGTATTATGCTTGTGATGAGATAGATTTTGGTATGGAATTTGTTATGGTTGGAATGGGAATTGAATGCATAGATTGAATAGTCATATTGGTAAGTTTTTGGTTGCCTTATGTGCATGATATGTATTGGTAGGTGTTGCTTGTAGGTTTGACCCTAAGTGGGTGGCATGTTGGCCTTGCAAAATGGCCTATAATGTCACACGATCGAGGCGCACGGGCGTGGCTTCAGACCGTGGGTGAATTGGTAGAATACAGTTTTGTAGCACACGGCCTTGACACGGGGGTGTCAGCTAACCGTGTTGTACAAGTTAGTAGCTAGCTAAGAGCACACGGCCATGGCACACGGGCGTGATTGGTGGCCATGGTGGGGAAGACAGTATAGGACCACGGTCAGGACACACGGGCGTGCCTGGTGGCCGTGGGGACCAAATTAGTATATAGACATGAAAGGACACACGGGGGTGTCTAGAAGCCATGGAGGGCACACGGTCTCCTCCCACGGGTGTGTCTCCCCTGTATTCTTAGAAAAGTTTCAAATTTTCATGAAATTTTATATGTGTTCAGGTTTAGTCCCGACTCGGTTTATAAGCATGCTTAGGGTCTTTATGACTCATTTAAGGGACACTATGATTGTAATTGAATGTGATTGAAGATGATTGACTTTGTGTCGAAAATTTTAGTTGTTAAATGTTCTGATTGATCGGTAATACCTCTTAACCCTATTCCGGTGATGGTTTCGGGTTAGGGGTGTTACAGCTATTGTTGTACGCAAACTCTGCCAACGGTAAAAAATCTTCCCAACTACCTCTGAAGTTGATTACACAGCCTCTCAACATGTCTTCCAGAATCTGGATTACCCGCCTCGATCGACCATCGATGCAGGATGAAACGTCGTGGCTTTGAAATCCAGTCTTGTACCCAATGCTTGATGTAACGCCTTCCAGAACCGCGATGTAAACCTAGGGTCCCTGTCTGATATAATAGACTCTGGTACCCCATGTAACCTCACAATCTCAGCTACATACAGCTTGGCTAACTTCTGTTGTGAGTAGTCGACACGAACCGGTATGAAATGGGCGGACATCGTCAACCGATCGACAATCACCCATACCGAATCTTTCCTAGTGGGCGTAAGAGGTAGCCCACTAACAAAATCCATCGTGATCCTCTCCCACTTCCAAAGTGGAATCTTCACTGGCTGCAGTAACCCCGAAGGCAACTGGTGTTCTTCTTTCACCTATTGACATGTCAAACACTTACTCACAAACTTGGTAACTTCTTGCTTCAGACCTGACCACCAATACTGCTCACGCAAATCTCGATACATCTTACTCCCACCGGGATGCATAGCGTATGGGCTACTATGCGCCTCCCGCAGAATCATCTGTCTCAACTCAAAATCCTTCGGCATACAAACTTTTCCACGAAAACATAAAACTCCTTCACTGTTCAGACCAAAATCATCTGTCTCACCACCTTCCACTTGCTGAAATCGAGAACTTAACACTTCATCTAACAACTGCTTCTCCTTGATCTAACTTAGCCACAAAGGCTTCACTTGAAGTTCAGCTAACAAGCTTCCATCTTCATACAAGCTGAGATGAGCAAACATTGCCCTCAAATTTGATATCACCTTACGACTCAACGCATCCGCTACTACATTAGCTTTACCCGGGTGATACTCAATCGAGCAGTCATAGTCTTTCAACAATTCAATCCACCTCAGCTGCCTTAAATTCAACTCCTTCTGGGTAAGGAGATATTTTAGGCTCTTATGATCGGTGTAGATAATTGACTTCTCCCCATACAAGTAGTGTCTCCAAATCTTCAGAGCGAACACTACCGCGGCTAACTCTAGATCATGAGAGGGATAATTCACTTCATGTGGCCTTAATTGCCGATATGCATACGCTACCACATTCCCTTCTTGCATCAACACACATCCTAACCCTGTGTGCGACGTATCACAATAAACGACAAACTCCTTTCCAGCCTCAGGCTGAATCAGCACTGGGGCCTCTGTCAAAATCTTCTTCAATTTCTCAAAGCTTTCCTGCTGTTTATCAGTCCATACAAACAGTACCCCTTTCCGTAATAGCTTGGTTAATGGTGCAGCAATCAACGAGAATCCCTCCACAAACCTTCTGTAGTACCCAGCTAACCCAAGGAAACTTCGAACTTTTGCTACTGACTTTGGTGGTTTCCAGTCCAAAACAGCTTCAACCTTTCGGGGGTCCACCCTAATCCCCCTGACAGAAACAACATGCCTCAAAAAGGTAACTTTCCTCAACCAAAATTCACACTTGCTGAATTTGGCATACAGTCGTTTCTCTCTCAAAATCTGCCGAACAATTCGAAGATGCGAATCATGCTCCTCTTCTGTCCTTGAATAAACCAAGATATCGTCTATGAACACTACGACAAACCGATCTAGGTAGGGTTGGAATACCCGGTTCATCATATCCATAAATGCAGCTGGTGCATTCGTCAACCTGAACGGCATCACTAAGAACTCGTAGTGACCATAACGAGTTCAAAAAGCAGTCTTATGAATATCCGCCTCCTTGACCTTAAGCTGATGGTAACCCGACCTTAAGTCTATTTTTGAGAAGACCGAAATGCCTCGCAGCTGATCGAACAGGTTGTTAATCCTTGGTAACGGGTATTTGTTCTTAATCGTCAACTTGTTCAATTGTCTGTAATCAATGCACATCCGCATCAACCCGTCCTTTTTTTAATAAATAACACCAGTGCACCCCACGGAGACACACTTGGTCGAATAAAACCATGGTCCAACAACTCCTGAATCTCAGCTTTAAGCTCTACCAACTCTTTCGGTGCCATCCTGTATGGGGCAATGGACACAGGTGCCATTCCCGGAAGTAAATCAATGCCAAACTCCACCTCGCGATCCGGAGGTAACCCTAGAAGCTCTTCAGGGAAGACGTCCGTGAACTCTTTCACCGTTCTAACATCCTTTACAGACAATCCTTTGGCCTCCAAAGCACTGATGAAAGCTGGAAACGTCTCACACCCTTTTCGCACCATCCTTTCAGCCTTTAATGCAGACACCACATTGGACAGGTAATTTCTTCTCTCACCTATCACCAGCACCTCCTTATCCTCAAGAGTCTTCAATATCATACGCTTAGCAGCACAATTCAAGTTTGCTTGATACTTAACTAACCAGTCCATTCCTAAAATCAAGTTAAACTCACCGAACGGCAATTCCATCAAGTCAACCGGGAAAACAATCCCTTTCCCTTCTAGAGGTACATTCCTAAAGAGTTTGTTCACCACTACAGATTGTCCTAAAGGGCTAATCACAGTCATCTCTCTAGAAGCAACCTCAGATTCTATACCCAAAGTCTCAGAAGCAGTACTAGCAACATATGAATGTGTAGACCCTATATTTATCAAAGCTAAAAAGGGCACACCAAAAATAAGAAACGTACCGGTTATGACGTCCGGCGCATCGCCATCCTCTCGACGTCTAGCTACATAAACCAATCCAGGCTGTCTTGCTTCTGTACTCCCAGCACCTCTGCCCATTGCTCCACGGCCTCGACCAAAACCATTTCCTCCTCTGGCTGGACCACGACCTCTCGGTGGTTGTTGCCCACCTCTTCCGGCCTGAGTATATCCCTGACCTACTGACCGCGCTCTGTCTGGCTCTTGTGGACAGTCCCTTATCCGATGATCCATGGATCCACACCTGAAGCATCCTCTATTACCTACCCAACACTCTCCCGAATGAAATTTTCCACATCGAGCACACTGTTGAGATCGACCAACAGCAACAGGCTTCACAACTCGACTCGGTCCATCAAATCTAGGTCTCTTTTGGAAACCCCCAGCAGATCCTGACCACCCAAAATTCCTTTTATTCCTACCCCTATCCTTATCCCAATTCTGCCTCTCTGACCGCTTCACCTCTTCGGCTATTTTTTCCTTCTCAACCAGAGTGGCAAACTCTCTTTCCCGTTGCGGAGCTATCAGTACCCACAACTCATCCCTCAGGCCATCCTCAAATCGAACACAGCGCTCGTAATCAGTTGCGACGATACCCCGAGCATAGCGACTTAAACGCAGGAACTCCGCCTCATACTCAGCCACCGACTTATTCTCCTGGACCAAGTTTAGAAATGCCTTCCTCTGAGCGTCCACATAACTCGCCCCAACGTACTTTCCCCAGAACGCTGTCTTAAAGAAGTACCAGGTAATACAGTCTGCTGACGCACCATCTCTTACTGTGAGCCACCACTGATATGCCTCATCTCGAAGGAGGGACACTACTCCTTTCAACTTTTCCTCTGCAGTGCAATCCAAATCATCCATAATTCGCTCGACTGCTTTCAGCCAATATTCCGCTACATTAGGAGCCACACCAGAAATACCCCTAAATATCTCGGCCTCGTTTGTTCGAAGTCGCTCAGAAATAGATTTTCGAGCTACCGATCCCGTGCTTACTCCAGCGACCCGCTCCAGAACATGCAGCATCGCTTGAGACAAAGCACCGTCCCCTCCAGAGCGGTCCTGAGATCCCGCTTTCGCTACTGGTGATGCTAGCACTTCGTCTTCTGGCCCAAGCCCTGATTTCGAGGGTCCAACCTCAATACCCCGGCCTCTACCACGGCTGCGCATACCACGTCCACGTCCTCTAGCACTCATGACTATAGAATCGACTTAATCTGATTAAAATTTTATGAATTAGAATATCTTCCACTGTTTATTACCGGATAGTGTTATGAAAGATAGAATTAAAAGTAGTTTTTCGCAAACATATCTCTAAAGGTCTCAATCTCTAAAGTTGAATCTCTTAAAACTATCATTCACAACATAATATAGTCTCTCCATAAGAAATCAAGTAAAACAATCAATAATCAAAAAACTTACAGTACGAATTGGTGCCGGAGACTCGAGTTCCATACCTCTAGAAAATATGTATTTTAAAAACCAAATTTTAAACCAACTTTTGAAAACATTTTTTTGAACCCATTCTACAGCCTAGTTTTGCAACCCCGCTCTGATACCACAATTGTAACACTCCAAACCCAGTCCATACGTTACGACCAAATCTGGTACGTTACATGAAAAGATAGTTTTGAAACTTTAAAGAAACATCGCATTTTAGAAAACTTTTCATTTAGTGTTTCCATCTTAAAAATTAAATTCTATTTGAAGGTTTCATACCATCTTCTTATCAAAATGCTCTAGGAGTCGTAAATAGGCTTGCTTTACGAAAATCAAAATTAGGGAATTCATAAACGAGATATTTTAAAAACATTATCGAGCTTTTAAGAAAATTTTTGAAAATAATTAGTCATTCGCTTGTTATCTTTTGTTATTACTTTGAAGAAAAATGATTATTTATATTTTTATTTTAGAAAAACTCCAGATTTAACATTTCATAAAATATGTAACAACAGTATTAAAGCAAAACCCAAATTAAAGTTATGGAGGCCTTATTACATAGAAAAAACCCAAATTAAAAGTAAGTTTAAATTAAAGAAGTGAAAATTTACGAAAATAATAATGCATGGCCACCTCGAAGTCCACCTCGGCTCCAAATCCGCAACTAAGAGTTACCTGCAAAATAAAGCAGAGGGGTGAGTCGCCAAGACTCAGTGTGTAACTCCCTTTACGAACGTAATCAATGTGGCAAATTAAGAATGTATGCAATGCAGCCCAGCCCAACCTAGTTTTCCAACCTCTACATCACCGGATTCAGCCAAACACCTGTGGCACCAAGCCACTGTGGTACCAAACCACTATGGTACCAAACCACTGTGACAGAGTCACTGGTAAAGATATGTGGGGCCAACCCACTGTGGTACCAAACCACTGCGACAGTCACTGATAAATATATATGTGGGGCCAACCCACTATGGTACCAAACCACTGTGACAATCACTGATAAAAATATATATATGTGGTTCCAAACCACTGTGGTACCAAACCACTATGACATAGTCACTAATAAAGATATGTGGGGCCAACCCACTGTGGTACCAAACCACTGTGACAGTCATTGAATCACACTTCCCCTTTCAATCAAATCCCAAAGCCCATGCAAACATTTTATCATACTGAAATGTATGCAATCCTATTTCCAATGTAAGCAGATAATCAAATTATACATACATTTAGATCATACTATTCGTAGAAACCAAGTTATACAGGTACTTACCTGGTATCTCCAACCTTACCCACAAGGGTATCTCGACTGTCCATACAGTCATTCCGGCTTTCAGCCAACACAGTTATTAGCGCAAAATAATAAAGGTAAATGTGAGCATTACACACCTGATTACGCGTAAGACTAAACACTCTAGATCGTCGACACTTTCACTAGCAGGAATAATCACGATTTGTCTATTCCAAGACGATGTCGGCTCTCTATCGCAACCCGGTGGAAAATCATGAACCATCGACACTGCACAACGTTTGAAAGACGAATTAGAGACTACGAGTACACTCCCCTCAGGTTCCTTAATCGCACCCTCCTTGGATCGACTAGCACTCGTAGCCATGATAAGAATCTTGATCAGTACTCAAAGAGGAACGTTGATTGTCTAATAAGGACATTTGGTTAAGGCAGACTAAAAACGAAAGGGATGTAATAGCCAAGAAACCAAAAAGATGATTCCCTTACCTTGAGAACCCGAATGGAATGGTAAGATTCGACAATCAACAGACCTTCAGGCTTCGGACTACCAAACGTTCAGCTACTGGGGTATCCCGAAGTAAACGTTCAAAAATGAGAGAAGAAAAGGAGGGATTAGTCAAAATCTAAACATCAAGAACCAAAATAGCCATTCGCCTATGACCCCCATAAAACTGAAAGGAAAAGAAGAAGCAGAAGAACTCATATTACCTTGAACTATCACAATCGGATGAAGAGGGAG
This sequence comes from Gossypium sturtianum, assembly GCA_025698515.1. Taxonomy (NCBI): domain Eukaryota; kingdom Viridiplantae; phylum Streptophyta; class Magnoliopsida; order Malvales; family Malvaceae; genus Gossypium; species Gossypium sturtianum. Next base: position 118,877,577 of record CM046946.1, read on the forward strand.
GATATTTGGCAGCTAAGAGAGATCCTGATACTTGCTCCTTGGAGTACAACTAATAGCAACAGACAGATTCGGTTTGGTACGAGAGAAGATTCAGCTCGTAACAGAGAAAAGAAAATAAGTAGAATAGAATGCAGGCACAGAAGATACAAGGTTCGGCTTAGGTGTAGAACAATCAAAGAGATTGAAATGATGTGGAAAGATGGTTCGGCCAAGGGTGATTGGTAACTTTGTAAGGAAAGCAATGTACGAACAAGCAAGATAGATGAAAGAAGGTTTAGGAAAAGTTCGGCACGATGGAAGAAGAGATGAAAAGAATGCTGAAAGAAAACAAAGGAAAGAACCTAAGATGTATTAGGGGATTTTGGCACAAGCACAAGATGGGTAACAAACCTGAAATGCTTTTCTTTGAATAAACGCCCAAAATGTCAAAAAGAAAAGCTAAATGAACTATAGCATTCGGCACACTCTCTACAAAGCTTTCGATTTTACACTCCACTACACCCTTATGACCGAATGTTGAAACAACACACCTTCCCTAGCTCACAACCGAAAATGTCCCCTTAGCACTACCCACATTCGGCCAAACACTCACTCCCCATCTCAAATCCCTTAATTTGCTCCTTGTTTCACTCTTCATCCACCATTTGAATTGTTTGACCAATTCAAACTCCCCCAAGCTCTCTTTTCCATCCATTTGAATTTGTTGACTCATTCCACAACCACCATGAAGAGTCCCAGCCGAATGCCACCACTTCACCACCTTGAGCACAAAACTAAAGTTTCACATGCTGCAGATGATACTCGAACTCCTTCCCCCTCCTGCTCCCTTGTGACGCCACTCACTTGCTCCTTAAGTGGCGTCACTCTGCCACTACACCACACTCCTTCTTGTGTCAACAAACACAAACAAATATTCTTAAAGCTTGCTTCCCCTAACTCTTCTCCCCTAAAGTGCCCAAAAGCAAAACTTCTCTAAAGCTCTGGCTCGAACCCGAGCCTCCCCAGGGCCCCCAAACACACCAAAATAAGATGCTAAACAAGCCAAACACATAGAATAGCATAAAATGCAGAACCCCTAATTCTAGGATGTTACAATGGCCGTGTGCACATGTCCGAGAGTTACACGGGGTCAAACACGGCCTGTTGAACGGGCGTGTCCCAGGGTCACACGGGCGTGTCCCTAGGACCACACAGGCGTGTGAGCCCTGTAACTTAGAAAGTTTTTGAAATTTTACGAAAAATTCTAGAGGTTCCGAGTAAGTCCCGACTTGATTTTAATACTCGTATTGGGCCTCGAGGGTCCTTTTAAGGGACATTATAAATAACCTTTGTTAATGAATTAAAATTTACATGAAATATTTGTGAATGTTCTGAAAGTTTCGGTAATGCTCCGTAACCCTGTTCCGACGATGGATACGGGTTAAGGGTGTTACATTCTCCAGTCATGCATCTCAGATAATTCTCAAGACACTGATTTAATACCTCTGTTTGACCATCCGTTTGAAGATGGTATGCTGTGGACAATAGAAGTCTAGTACCAGCTCTTCGAAATAGTTTCTGCCAAAATACACTAACAAAAATTCGTCCTCTATCTGATATAATTGAATCAGGCATGCCATGAAGTTTATAAACATGATTCAAATACTCTTATGCTACATCTTTAGCTATATATGGGTGAGATAGTGCCAAAAAATGACCATATTTAGTCAAGTGGTCCACCACAACCAAAATGAAATTGTTCCTGCTTGAGTTCGGTAATCCTTCAATAAAATCTAAGCTGATAATGGACCACGCTCGATTAGGTACAGGTAAAGGCTGAAGAAGTCCTGAAGATGCTACTGTCTCACTCATGCATCTCTGATAGACCCAACATTCCCTAATTCAGTGTTTAACATCAGTTGTTAGGCATTTCCAGTATAGAAAACTAGCTAAACGTTTCCTAGTAGCATGGATACCCGAGTGACCCCCCACGGTGCTGGCATGAAAATGGTGAAACTATTCCCTTTGCAACTTCAGGTTCTTCCCCACCATAATTTTCCCTTTCCTTCACAAAAATTGCCCATCCCAATAGTACTTTTGGTATTGATATCTATGCTGTTGGATATCATGTATAATCCTTTTTAACTTATCATCTATTTCATATGATTGTTTCACCTGCTCTAAGAGTCTAGAAATGACAAAACTAGTTGATAATTGAAAGAACTGACCTTGCTCCAGCTGAGGCTGTCGAGAGAGAGCATCCTGTTGTTGATACCTTTTCTTTAGGAAACTTCAAAGTCATAACCTAACATTTTAGCTACCCACCATTGCTGAAATGGAGTGATAGCTACTTGATCAGACAAGAACCGCAGGCTTTGGTGATTGGTTTGAATTTTGAAATGTCTCCCCACAAGGTAGGCATGTCACTTCCTAACAGCCAATAAAACTGCTAACATCTTTTCATAGATTGATAGAGCTTGATGTCTTACACCTAAGGCCATGCTAAAGAAAGCCATTTGTCTCCCTTGCTATTGCAGCACTGCTCTAATTCCAAACCCACTCGCATCAATATCCACCGTGAATTCAAGTTAAAAGTTTGGTAACACCAAGACAGGTGCTTCACATAAGGCTTCTTTTAATGATTGGAAAGCTAAAGTTGCCTATTCAGACCAACCCCAACCATTTTTTTTAATAAGTCTGTAAGGGGCTTGGTTAGCACTCTATAGTGTTTAATGAATCTCCTATAGTAGTCGGATAGTCCGAGAAAGCTTCTTAATTCTTTCACTGATTGAGGAATGGGCCATGAAGAAATACATTAAATCTTGGATCTATCCATGGATACTGCTCCCTCATGTAGCACATGTCCAAGGTACTCAATTTGAGAAGTACCAAAACAACATTTATTCTTTTTAGCAAACAGTTGTTGTTCCCCTAAGATGAAAAGAACTGTTCTCAAATGTTGCAAATGTTCGGACCAAGACTTTGAATATACCAGTATGTCATCAAAGAATACAAGCACAAACTTCCTCAGTAATGGTTTGAATATTGAATCATAAGAGCCTGAAAGCTTGAGGGAGTATTAGTGAGGCCAAAGGGCATCACTAGGAACTCATAATGCCCCTCATGTGTCTTAAATGCTGTTTTATGTACATCAGGTTCCCACAATCGAATTTGATGATATCCGGATCTCAAATCTAGTTTAGAAAACACCCGAGCTTCCCCCAACTCATCCAGCAGCTCCTCAATTATGGGGATGGGAAACTTATCCTTGATTGTATGTTGATTTAATTGTCTGTAATCAACGCACAACCTCCAGCTTCCATCTTTCTTTTTTACCATCACTATAGGAGAAGAAAAAGAGCTATTTTGTATCCCTGATTATCCCAGCTTGGAGCATTTCTTGAATTTTTCCATCTCTCCCTTTTGAATGGCAGGATATCTGTAAGGTCGAATTTTAACTATAGCCCATTCATCTCTCAAGAGAATTCTATGGTCTTGCAACCGAGGTGGTGGTAACCCTTTTGGCACTTGAAAAACATCAATAAAGTCTTCTAATAACCCTTGAAGATTTTCTTTACTATCATTGACTACCATAGCCGAAAGTGTCACTTGACCAGGTGAGCTCATTACTAAGGTATAAGGCCCCAAAGCTTGCCCCATAGCCACAAAACATCTTGAATTCGAGCCACTATTTTTTGCTGCTAATGATCCCGGAACAATACCATGAATAATACATGGTTCACCCTTAACCATAAATTACATGGTTAAGGAACCAAAGTTCCAAACAATATCTCCCAAGGATTGTAACGACCCGATAGTCACGGGTATTGGAAAGTGTACTTTCGGGTCTCCGTTTTTGTAAAACGGATTCGTAAATATTTATTAAAAATATTTACAAAGTTAGTTGTGTGGTTAATTAGGTTTTGATTAGGTGAATTTTTTTAAATTAAGAGTAATTAGGTGTAAGGACTAGATTGCATATAGGGAGAAAGTTGAATTATAGATTAGAGGAAAAGTGAAGGGACTAAATAAGCAATTAAGCCATAAATTGACAAGTGGATGGTGTTGGTAAATACATGTGTAATAATAATAAACATATGTATTTAATAATAAAATATGTATTGCTTATTAATTAAGTAAATAATTTTTTTTTTAAGAATGAAGTATAGAAATAAATAAAGACCTTAGTTAAGTAAATAATCAATATTAATAAGAGAATAAGAGAAAATAGAGGTTTTTGAATGAAGAGAATATAATAAGTCTAAGAGATTGATGGTATATAATATTATAATGTATTAATAGAGATAAGTTATAATTAAGAAGCGTAGTATTTTGTTAAAAAAAATGTGAAAATTATCAATGGTATATTTTTAAGATATAAATCCTAGTGAGAAGATGATTTGGAGATTTTCTTGAAAAAGTACTAAAAGAAGAAAAGAGAAAATAATTAGGTAAAAGAGTGATGACAAGTTCAATTCTATCACGATCAACTAAGAAAAGTAAAAAAGTTTGAGAATTTGTACTCGTATATGAACATAAAGAACAAGATAAAATAGGGTCTTAGGTTATCTCCAAAGCAAGTATTAAAGGTTTAAGGAAAAGAACTATTCGACCTTGTGATAAATGCTAGAAAGAAAATCTCATTGAGGTGAATATTGGATATTTTTTGAAAGAAACTTTAAGTATGGCTCTAAAAGGCATGGAATAAAGGATTGTTCAAAATTGTTGAGAAAACCAATAAATAGTCTGTAATGGGTATTAATAAGAGGATAAATTAAATATAAAAAATTTTCAAAATAGATTATAGAAGATAAGAATAGAATTGACTATGAAAAATAGTGTAAGTTCTTTAGAGAGCGTAAAAATATAGTGAAATGATTTTAAGAATTAGTGAATAAAGAGCGATCTAAAGTGTGAAAAGAAGAAGAAAAAGAAATACAAAAGCTATAAAATGTGTAATAAAAGAGGCAAACCTTGGAAGGAACAGTTACCTTGAGGAGACTGTTGGCAGCGACCGGGCCAATAGATTTCTAAAAGGTTTGAATTAAGAGTAATAACTCTGATCTATAACTAGGATAATCATTGTTTGCCTCGAAAAGAAAAAGAAAAGAAAGGAAATGAAAATGAGAATATAAAAGTATAACAAAGTAGAGTCTAAAAAAATGTTAAAAGAATAGTGTCATGATTTGTATGAGATAGTTGTGACAAGAATAATAATAATAATAAATGAAAAGAAAGGATAAAGAATGAATACAAATGATAAGCTAGGTAAATATATGCAGAAAGGAACTATAGAATTATAGAGATGATTTTAAGAAAACTAAATGAAGAAAGGACTTCTGGTTAAGTGGAAAGAAAAGAAATAAGAAACCAATTGAGTAAAAAGGAAATATAGGATTATAAGAATAACTCCAAAGGTAATCTACTAAAGGTCTTCAATTCTTATGGAAAGGATTTTGTCGTTTATAGTGATGCTTCCTTGAGCGGTCTTAGTTGTGTTTTGATGCAAGATAAAAAAGTGATTGCTTATGCATTTTGTCAGCTAAAAATGCTTGAACACAATTATCTGACACACGATTTAGAGCCAGCTGCTATGGCTTTTTCTCTAAAGATTTAGAGATACTATATGTATGGTGAAAAGTACTATACCGATCATAAGAGTCTCAAATACCTCTTATCTCAAAAGGAATTGAATTTGAGATAGCGTCGTTGGGTAGAACTTCTGAAAGATTTTGATTGTGTTATTGATTACCACCCTGGTAAAGCTAATGTTGTAGCTGATGCGTTGAGTAAGAAAGCAGCAATTAAATTACGAGCAATGTTTTCTCAGTTTAATATCAATGACGATGGAAGCCTATTGGCTGAACTAAAAATCAAACTGGTGATGTTTGATCGGATCAAGTCAGCACAGTTAGAAAATGACAAGTTGGCGAAAAAAAGAGAAGGTTCAGAATGGTTTATTAGAAAATTTCGGCATTGATGATTATGGTCGTTTGAGATTTCATAACCGAATTTGCGTTCCAAATGTTTTTGAATTGAAAGAGTTGATATTTCGTGAAGCTCATGATAGTTTTTTTGCTTTGCATCCTGGAGGAACAAAAATTTATCATGATCTGCGAGAATTTTATTGGTGGCCAGGAATGAAAAGAGATGTGGTCGAGTATATGGCTAAATGTTTAACTTGTCAACGAGTTAAAGTAGAACATCAGGTTTCCACCGGATTACTTCAGCCTATTTCTATTTCTGAATGGAAATGGGATTGTGTCACGATGGATTTTCTAGCGGGGTTACCTTTATCGGCAAGTAAGAAAAATTTTGTATGGGTGATTGTTAAGCGACTTACGAAATCGGCTCATTTCATCGTAGTCAGGACTGATTGGTCACTTCAAAAGCTTGTTGAAGTTTATATTCAAGAAATTGTGAGATTGCATGGTGTTCCTATGTCGATAATCTTTGATCGAGATCCGCGGTTTACTTCAAGATTTTGGAAACAGTTGCATGAATCTCTTGGTACGCGACTTAATTTTAGCACAGCTTTTCATTCGCAAACTGATGGACAATCTGAGTGTGTTATTTAGATTTTGGAAGACATGCTTCGTACTTGTGTTATTGATTTTGAATCAGGTTGGGAGCGTTACTTATCTTTGGCTGAATTTGTATACAATAATAGTTTTCAATCGAGTATTCAAATGACTCCGTATAAAGCCTTATACGGTCGTAGGTGTCGATCACCTATTTGTTGGATGGAATTGAGTAAAAGAAAAATGATCAGGCCGAAATTAATTAAAGAAATAGAAGACATTGTTAAGAAAATTCGAGATAGATTGAAGACAGCTTTTGACAGACAGAAATCATATACAAATTTGAAACGTCGAGATATTGAATATTCTGTTGGCAATAAAGTATTTCTTAAAGTTTTGCCTTGGAAGAAAATTTTGAGGTTTAGCTGAAAAGGGAAACTAAGTCCTCGATTTATTGGACCGTATGAGATCACAGAAAGAGTGGGACCAGTTGCATATCGTTTAGCTTTGCCTGTGGGATTACAGAAAATTCATGATGTTTTTCATGTTTCAATGACTAGAAGATATCGATAGGATCCATCTCATATTATTTCGACAGAAGATATTGAAATTTAACCTGATTTGTCATACGAAGAAGAACAGGTTAAGATTTTGGGCACGTGAAGTAAAAGAGTTGCGTAATAAGCTAGTTCTGGTAGTGAAAGTATTATGGCGTAGTCATAGTGTTGAGTAAGCGACATAGGAACCGGAAAAGACTAAGATCTAAGTACCCCTACCTCTTTTCAGGTAAATTTTGAGGACAAAATTTATTAAGGGGGGAGAATTGTAACGACCCGATAGTCATGGGTATTGGAAAGTATACTTTCGGGTCTTCATTTTCGTAAAATGGATTCGTAAATATTTATTAAAAATATTTACAAAGTTAGTTGTGTGGTTAATTAGGTTTTGATTAGGTGAATTTGTTTAAATTAAGAGTAATTAGGTGTGAGGATTAGATTGCATATAGGGAGAAAGTTGAATTATAGGTTAGAGGAAAAGTGAAGGGACTAAATAAACAATTAAGCCATAAATTGACAAGTGGATGGTGTTGGTAAATACATGTGTAATAATAATAAAGATATGTATTTAATAATAAAATATGTATTGCTTATTAATTAAGTAAATATATATTATTATATTATTATTATAGTTAAAACAAAACAAATAAAAGAAAAGAAAAAGGAATTTAAAAAGAAACAGAGAATAGAACGAAATAGGGGGAAAAAGAAAGAAAGAAAAAGAGAAAGAAAAAAGGAGAAAAGTTAGGGTTTCAAGGGTTCAAAGCTAAATTGGTTAGTCAATTTAGTCCCTTTTCTTGTAATTTTTATGTTTTTGATATCCTAGTATTAAATACTACTTAACCTATGCTGAAATTTTAGAAATTATTGGATTTTTAGATGTTGTCTATGTTGAATAATTTGAGTATTAGGGATTAAATTGATAGATTTTTATGTTAGAATTGAGAAAGGGATTAAATTGTACACTAAATTATAAGTTTTGAGTAATAGGGACTAAATTGTGAAATTTTTGAAATTTAGGGATTTATATGAAAATAGAGAGTTGAATTTAGTCTAAAGTGGAATTTGCATGAAAATAAAGAACTAAATGTGAAGAATAAAAGTTAGTCTCGGTTTAGGGACTAAATTAAAATTTAGGCAATATTTGAGTAAAAATTGAAATATTAAATATGAAATTGAATTGTGTTGTATTGATGAATTTTAATTGTTTTAATTCCATAGCTAACATCGTACCGGAATCATCGACTAAAAAGGGAAAAGATAAAGTACACGTCGAATAGCTCGGAATTTTCGGTTTGTATTTCTATAATTCGAAACTAGTTATTAATTGTTGTAATTTTTATTTATTGTATATGGTAAGTGTTAGGTGAGTAATTGATACTTTGATAATTGATTGAATGAATTAAATTAGTAGATATATATATATTGAATGGATTGATTTTTGAATTGAAATGAATATATGTGTAATTATGTGATTATATGAAAAATCAGTATTGAATATTGATTATATCTGAAATGTGAAATTAAACCCTATTAACTGTATCGGGCTGAGTCGGATATAGATGGCGTGCCATAGGATTGGAAGAGTTCAGGGATTCTTCGACCTTGAGTCGATGAGACACTGGGTGTCAATTTATTACTTTGGATTAATTCGATGAGGCACTGGGTGTCAATTTACTTCGGTTTAGCTGATGAGACACTAGGTGTCAAATTATTACCTGGAATTATCTGATGAGGCACTGGGTGCCAAACTGGTGTGTTTTGGTTGGATCCCTGTATCCGTCTGAGTCGTGTTAATAGGGGTAAACATATAATAAAGTTTTATAATTGATATTTAAATGGCTTGGTATGAGAAATGAAATTGATATAGTGAATTGAAAATAGATTGTGAAATATGTTGTAAATACATGGAATACATGAGTTAAATACTCATGAATTGAATATGAAATGGATAGTGCCATTTGTTTAAATGATATGTGAACAAATTATGGAAAGCTATTATATAGCAAGTGATGAAAATTGAGTATGGTATATAATGATGTAGTCATGAACTGAGTATTGCATGACTAATGCCATTGTACAAATAAATATGGTTTGATATGTGAATAACCATTTATTTAGCAATTGTGTGAATATTATTTAATAAAAAAAATGATAGTCATGATACTAGACATTAATATGTCATTATAATTTAATTGTGATTATTATATTATCATGTCTTTAAATATTCGGATTATTGAAATACCACTGAGTTTTACTCGGCGTACGGTTTTGTTTTCCGTGCGCAGATTAGGTACAGTGATTTTGAAGAGTTGTAATTGAGGTTGTGAGCATCCATCTCATCACATCTCCAAGTGTCAAGAGGGTATGTTTCAAAAATTTGAATAGAATGGCATGTACTTAGGAAGATCAAGTGTGTTCCAAGTAGTATGGACAAAAATATAATTTATGAAAAAATTATTTTTTTTTTTAAATGTTCAAATATATTAGTGATTATCCAAAATCACTTTGGCACCAAATGTAATATTCCTATATCAGGTTTCTTGGATCGAACCGGTTATAGGGGTGTTACAAGGATAGTAACCATTGGACCCCTAACACCATGTCACAGCCCTTCAGAGGTAATACCATGTAATTTGTTTCAAACTGGTAGTTTTGAACTTCCCATTGAACTCCTTTGCACATTCCCCTGGTGAACAAATAACTCTCATTTGCTACAGAGACTTTCAACTGCTCTTGGTGCATTACTTGCACCGATAACCTACTCACCAGCCTCGTATCGATGAAATTATGTGTGCTGCCTGAGTCGACCAGAATGATTTCCCAACTAGACCCTTCTCAAGCACCCACTTGCATGGTATTATGGCCTTGTAAACTAGTGAGGGAATGTAACGAAATCACAGGGGATTTGGATGATTCCTCTTCAAGACTACTCTCCTCAAGCCGATCAGAACATTCTTGGAATTCCTCTGCTTCACTGTCAGAAAGAGGTTCCAGCAGAAACTGATATAGTTGAGATTTGACACACTTGTGTCCAACGTGGTACTTGGCTCCACACCAAAAGCATAGGCCCTTCTGCTTTCGTTTCTCCATTACTGCTGGTGAAATAGACTGAGAAGACGATTTGCTTACTAGAGCACTACTAACAGACTGTGAAGCAGAAACAGTCCTTGTGGGAGCTGAAGAATAACTCGATATAACAGATGGGTTGAGCAATGATCTAGGGGAACTATTCAAAGGTGCTGAGGTCTTTTTTGCTGAGCAAGATAGAAACACCTCAATCTTTCTAGCCAACTGAAAAGCCTCCATCAAAGTAGTGGGTTCGAACAGATCAAGATAATGACCAATTTCTGCCTTCAAATTACTGAGAAAAATGCTAAGGGCATACGGTTCAGGAAGGTGCAATTGATTTAGTAGACCAACAAACATATCCTGATACTGTTCCACTGTACCTTATTGCTTCAGATTGACCAGCTCTTTCATAGGATTCCCGAAATGTCCAAAGCCAAAACGATCTTGTAAACTCTTCATGTAAGCTGGCCAAGATAACATCTGGAGACCACCATTTCGTTGAGAGAAAAAATGGTGCCATTCCAAAGCTAGACCCTCCAGATTCAACATTACTATGCGAACTTTGCTGGATTCTGGAGTTCCCTCAGCCTCAAAGTATTGTTCAAGCTTGGTCCACCATCCCGAAAAATCACTGCCATCAAACTTAGGACACTCAAGCTTGCTTGGCTTCTCAGATGCTCATACCACAGGCAATGATTCCTTAGATGCACGCTGCTCACATCAACCGAGGGTAGCACGCTTGGTCCAACTGGGGCATTGGGTACCCCCATATCTTTTGGAGGAAATCCAGGTGGAGCTCATAAGACCCCCTTCCCTTTTTTCGCGGTTCCATTTGCTGGAGGTCCAAAATACTGCCCTAACAAAGCTTGTAAATCCCCATGAAATTCGTCCTTAAACTCTTGAAACTTGTCTCCATCTTAGTCTCTAATCGAACCATCTCCTCTAGTATTTTGGAGATTTTCTGCTGCTGTCCCCCAACCTCCTTCTGCAGTTGCATCAAAACACCATCGCCGGCCATCACAGGGATCGTAAAAGCTCTGATACCTTTGATACAACTTCAAATCTGAGATAGGAAAATAGTAAAGGAAGAAGAAGAACAGAGAGAAAAGAAGAATTCTGCAATTTCCTTGTGTATTTTCATAACTATTTCCCCATTACAACTCATACTTAAAAAGGAAAATAAACAAAAGATAAACGTGGTAAATTCAGTTATATCAATACTCACCATTTAACTAAAGTCCTTATACCCTGTTTTTTCTAAATTATTCTCAGTATTAAACTCACCGTTTTACTTAAATGAAACTCACTATTTTAAGACCCCTTTTTTCTCTCTAATTTCTTACCTAGTTTTTCACCCCGTAACATCCTCCCCTTGGATATGAGCTGCAGTTGCTTCAAGAACCACTTGGCCTAAGCTCGACTGAGCCTAAGGCAGAGAATTGGGAGTGGCACGATCTAAAGATAGGGCTACAATTAGAGGTGCAGCTCAAACGACGACTGTAAGACTGCGGAAGACACTTAGACACATGCACCACCACACTAAAAACATTGATTAAAACACCCCAAATATAACACAACTGATTTACGTATCAAAATATAATATCCTAAACATGATTTTTTTAAAATAAATATTTTAAACATGGTTATTATATTAATAACATAAAAATACATAAACTATTCCATCTAAAAAATGGGTCCATGCGCCCAAGATTTCCATTTTTTTACTTGTTTATAGATGTAGTCACTTATCTGTAATTTAAATTACCTTTTAGTTATTAAATTTTGAAAATTTATGATATAATCATTAATGTTCTCAAAAGTTACGATATGGTTACTAAATGTAACAAATCAATAGCATTACCTAGTGACCATATTGTAACTTTCGGTTACATTAATGACTATATCGTAACTTTTTAAAATTCAGTGACCAAAACTTAATTTAAAGTATATATTAGTCAATAAATCTATCATTTATCCCTTTTTTTACAACGCAAAAGCATAAGCCTAATATGTTACGACCCATTAATTGATGTGGGTTATGGAAGATTGCTTAGCTAGTTGAACAGTTTCTTTGAACATGAGATGTGATCCATGTGTTATGGAACACACAAACAACGATCAAGGCACACTTTGATGTTTTCTATTTTTTATTGGAGGTCATTTGGCCCCAATAAGATTGATGCATTACTTGTAAGAGACTCAAGGCTCGTTTATTTAAATCATGGCTAAAAAACATTATATCTTAGCAGGATAACTATTGTAAATCCTTCTGTAGATGGGAACTAATCTCAGCCATTGATGTAATCTGATTTGTACTGTTGGATTCGGAGGAGCTCAACTATAAATAAAGTCATCCCCTTTCATTTGTAATCATTTCATTCTTGAGTTAAAGAAGATATTGATAGCATTTACTCAATCCTTGGAATGCGATATTTTCCTTTAGCTTTTCTATTTCTCATTGCTCTTTCGTGTGAGTTTGCTTCCGCTTTGTTTCGGTGCCTTAGAGAATTTATGAAAGAATGAATTCTCATTATTCGAGAGTAAGCTGACTTAGACAGAATTTGAATCCAAAAAATGACTTGACTGCGCTGTTTGTCAGATTAAAGTTCTAGTCCCGTGACACATGCTCCTTGTTGATATTGATGTCACGGTTCAAGTGGTCAACATTCGATCAAATTAAGTAAAAACAAAAGAATTTTTATTAGTTGAGTTAACAAGTCTTATTTTAATTTTTTTAATTTATTTTAGATTTTTTTAATCTAGTCCTATTATTTTTTAGTCCCGATTTTTATAAAATTATGATAATCTTTGTTGTTCTTGATATTTATATATTATTAAATAAATATATGACGTTGAAATAAATTTATAAATAATTTATTAAAAGTATCACAACTAATTAACTTTTAAATTTGTTGAAAACTCAATCATTTTAATAATATTAATAATAAACAAATTAGTTAAAAAATATTTGAAAGTGAACCCTCATTAAATTCAACATATTTTATTTACATAAAAAATGAAATTGATTAAAATAATAAAAGAAAATAGAAAATTTATTCAAAATTTAAGAATTGCCAAAATATAAGATTTTTTTTAATCAAAATGGGCCCTAAGGTCACTACCTCATATTAACAAGCATCAACAAGTACAAGCCCATGGATATCGCTCAGATACTCCATGTTAAAAGCGAAGGTACAATGTTTATTAACAATAAGTTTACAAAGGCAATCGGCTACTCTATTGCTCGAACGATCGACCCACTCAATCTTAAAATCGATGAAAGAATCCAACAAATCGAAGATTTCCTTCAAACGAAAACCAAAAATCGATATGTCCTCACAAAAAGACTTAAATCGATTGACTAAACCAGCACAATCAGTCTCAAAAAAAGCCCTTGTGATATTGTTGTTATGAGCCCATATAATCCATTCCCTCAACGCTTCCGCCTCAGCCTTATAATCCAAAATAACCGTGCGACCATCTAACACAAAACCATCATGATTCCTCGCTATAATCCCAATGCCCACCACTGGGTCAAGAACCGCCGCATCAACATTAATCTTAATGGCATCATTCGAAGCCCTGATCTACCTATAGGACCTAGAGGGTCGGGGTTCATCAAGGCATGCGAAAGATTAAAGATCCTAAAATCGTCCCCCAAGGTTCTGGCCCACTTCCAAACCAATCGAGCATTATCCTCCTTACCCCGAAATAATGCATTGTTGCGACCATTTCATACATTCCATAAAATTGTAATGAGATTCTCAAACGCATTAAGAGCCAATAAGCGAGTAGCGTCCTCGAGCCAATCAATACAACTCTCAAAAGATGAATCAAGTAAACGTCCGTCAAGCCCTCTAAAAGAAAGAATCGCACGGGCCTTAGGACTATCTCTAAGAGCATGAATAATAGTTTCATCCCCAAGCCTGCACCGGTGGAAAGCCTGATCGAAGCCCTGAAAAACTGAGGCTATTTTGACATTAGTCGGAAGTAAGTTATGACCAACCCTCCGCACAAAGATACAGATTTTGGGAAACACATGGAGTTTCCAAATAGTCCTCTAGAATAAACGATGTAGCCCATAACCCATCTTCTTGAGAATAAGTCAAGAGTAGCCAGATTTTGATGAATAGCACCTGAACTTGTTGTGAAACCAAACAATCCAACCTGGTGGGCCATGCTGAATAATCGGTAAGGCACATATATGATCACTTAACCCGTCGCCATAAAACTCCTCCACCTGTCTCTATCCCACTCACACGAGTTAGACCTCCACAACTCACTCACCAAACTGTCCCGAATGCCATTGAAAAAAGTCCTCAATGAATTGCCATCAAGACCCTCAAAGCCCCATCAATGAACCCCAACCTAGTAGTCATGCCATTTCCTATTTTCCATCTAAACCCAGTCTCAAGTGCTTTAACCGCATGCAGAATACTCGTCCAAGAGGAGAAGGGCTTATCAACCACCTCTTGGTGGAGCACATCCCCATCCGAAAATTACTTGGCGCATAGAACACAATAACATAAAGTATCATTATTGTTGATGAGCAGCCACACTTGTCTCCCGAAGAGTGCAATGTTGAAGAGCCTCAAGTTCTTAAAATCGAGACCACCCATACCCTTAGATGTACATAGAGAGTCCTATGCCATCATTGCCCAACCAAGATCTTTGTTTTTTTGCCCACCAAAATCTCCTCATTCTCGAGATCATCACATTAAGGGTGCCCCTAGGAATAAGAAAAACCGAAAGCACATAAGTAGGTAAAGATTGCAAAACTGATTTAATGAAAATTTCCTTACCACCGTAGGATAAAAGACTTTTAAACCAGCCTTTTATCCTAAGAGAAAATCAATCAATAATGTGCTGAGAAACCCTCGTCTTATTCTTGCCAATGATCAAAGGCAAGCCCATATAGTTATCCATGGACTCGAGAACCCGCATACCCAAGATACCACTCAACTGTGCCCTTTGATCTCTCGAAGTTTTAGGTCTGAAATAAACAATGAACTTGGACAGATTAACCTTTTGCCCCGAAATCATCTTAAAATAGTGGAGGACATCCTTAACAGTCTCAACCTCCTCTTTCTTATTACGAACAAAAAGGAGAGCGTCATCCGCGAAGAAAAGATGATTAATCCTAGGCCCATTCTGACTGGCCCTAATCCCCGGATCTTCCCCTCCATCTGGCCCCCAAAAGCAATCTAGAGAGTGCTTCCATGCAGAACAAGAAAAGATAGGGCGAAAGCAGATCTCCCTGACAAAGCTCTCTCTCAGGAATAATCACATTAGTGAGGGAAGCATTACATTTAACAACGTAGCTCACAGTACGAACACACTGCATAACCAAAGTGACCCAAGAAATAAAAAACCCCATATAAATCGTTACTTTCTCTAAAAAG
The DNA here is from genome assembly GCA_025698515.1 of Gossypium sturtianum. Classification (NCBI taxonomy): domain Eukaryota; kingdom Viridiplantae; phylum Streptophyta; class Magnoliopsida; order Malvales; family Malvaceae; genus Gossypium; species Gossypium sturtianum. The sequence continues at coordinate 118,893,108 of CM046946.1, forward strand.
TCCCATTCAACATGGTCATAAGCTTTACTCATGTTTAGCTTAATAACAAACCTTTTATTCGACCTATTTTTAGAACTCTAGAGGTAATGCAAAAACTCGTGAGCAATGAGAAAATTATTATGAACCATACGCCCCAGCACAAAAGCACTCTTGTTCTGACTGATGCAAGCTAAAAGAACAGTTTTTAATCTATTAGCTAAGACCTTAAAAATCATCTTATAGATAACCTTATAAACATTGATAGGCAGGAAGTGAATCATATCCTTAAGATCATCAATTTTGGAAATAAGAACAATAATGGTTTCGCTAATATCATTGATGTCTATATGCCCATCCAGAACCTCATGACAAAGCTGGAGTACATCCTTACCAACCACCCCCCCAATTTTCCTTATAAAAAAGGCCCGAAAGCTCATCAATACCCGGAGCCTTGCAAGGATCTATTTGATTAAAAGCTTCAATGAGCTCATTATCTGACACACAACTATCTAATGCACCATTCATATCAGAAGTGATACAATTTGGGATCAAAATCAACGCGCTTTCAAGGTTACCACAAGCCTCAATTTTAAAAAGAGAGTGAAAGTAATCCCAAGCCACCTGACGAACACCTCTAGGATCAGAAACCCAATTACCATCAGAGTCATGCAAACCTTCGATCTTGTTCTTTTTATTCCTCCTAGAAGCCCTGACATGAAAGAAATAGGTGTTTCGGTCTCCCTCTTTAAGCCACTGAATCGGAAACCTCTGAGCCCAATACTGCTCCTCCTCCATATACAAGCTACCCAACACCGCCCGAGAGGCTCACAACCTCTCAACATTGGACTCCAACATCGGCTCATCCATAAGTTTATCAATCCTGTCAATTAAGCTTTGCATGCGGTCTTGCCCCTTTTTAAATCACCTAAACTGCCATCTACCTAAATGAAGGCGGATGCGGCCAATTCCAGTCAACACATCCCCCTTACACTGATCCCAAACTCTTTTGATCATATCCTTAGCCTCATTCTCCTTGGCCCAACAAGCCTCAAACTGGAAAGATAGCCTCAGATCCCTCATGTCCTCTCTCGACTTTCTACCCAAAGTATCAAGCAGGATGGCATCATGGTCTGAGCAAGTCTGACGAAGCACGCTCGAGGATAAAAATGGGACACGGCCCAACCAAGAAGCTGAAACCAAAAATCTATCAAGACGTTTCCTAACCTTACTATTCCCCTCACGGTTGTTTGTCCAAGTGAACCACCCCTTATCGGGCTTGACATCAACCAAGGCAAGCTCATCCATAACCATCTGGAAATCATCCATGGTCACTCTAAGTCTGCGTCTCCCCCTACACTTCTCTGCATCATCTATTACCTCATTGAAATTACCCCAACAACCCAATCCCAACTCAGTAAAAGTCCCAACCCTCCGAAGAGTTCTCCATGACAGATGTCTCTGATTAAGGTCAGGGTAACCATAGAAGCCCATAAAATGAATCTGATCATTCCCCTCCATCTTAACCACATAATGCTCAGAGTAATTTTGAATAGTCGCGTCAACCCTATCCCTCCATAATAAAGCAAGACCACATTTACGATCATCCGGATCCACAACAAAACAACCATCCATTTTACAACGAACCCGAATACACTCAAACTCGTTAGCCTGAAGCTAAGTTTCACTCAAAAAATAATATCAGGGTCATTAAAAGCAAGAAGTTTCAACTCACGAGATGTCGCAGGGCTTTGGGAAGGGCTTATCACCAGCCGCATGTAACAACCTATTTTTAGTCAAATCAGAACAGTGGTTTCGAGACCACAAATTCAAGGTCAAAATTATTATTTTAATATTTACAGCATGATAACATGTTTATGTGAAAGCTTCGTTTAGAACTTTTATCGTTTGAATGCTCAATTCGGTAAAAAGGACTAAATCGCGTAAAGTGTAAAACTTACGTTCTATTAGTTAAAGGTATTAAATAGCTATGGAATATTAAAGTGAAGGTCCTTATGTTGTAATTAGACCATTATAATGGTGATTGGACAAAATTGGACATGTATTATGTGATTTTAATGTTTATTTACTAAGGTTAATTAAGTAAAATGTTAATAATCATAAAATAAATAAAACAAAACCATTTTTTTTATCATCTTCGTCATCTCTTTCACCAAAATTTAAAGGAGAAAACCATGGAAGCATGCTAGGGCATTCAGCCAAGCTATTTACCTTTCATTGGTATGATTTTTCATCCCGTTTTTAATGATTTCTATGTTTTTGAGATCGTTGCAACTAGGTCTAGCTAGCCCGGGGACCGATTTCCAAAACTGTTAAAGATTTTGAATGATGCCATTGGTGAATACATGTGTGTTTTGATGTTTGATGATAGATTATGAATGGTTGTTGATAGATAAACAAGTTTTGTTAAGTGATTTTTAGTAAAAATACCAATTAGGGATTAAATTGTGAAAAATGGAAACTATGGTTAAAATGTGAAATAAATGAAAAATATAGGTTGCTAGGGACCTAATTGAATTTCAGTTAGCATGGGTTAGTATTGAATTTCATGAATTTGTGATTTTATGAAATAAGGACTAAATTGTAAAAGATGTGAAATATTAGGGGCAATTGTGAAAAAATGCCTTAAAGTGAGTTTTGGACTAAATTGAATAGAGAGATGATTAAATAAGTTAATTTTGATTACATATAGATCAAGAAAAGCAAAACTCGGATCTAGATCGAGGGAAAAACAAAGTTCCCGAATAATCAATCAGTTTAGTCGTTTTTACATCCAAGGTAAGTTCGTATGTAATAAGCTTTATTATAATTATGTTTTTAATACTTTGATATTGCATAAACTGTGAATACGAGACTACGGACATGTTTGACAATGAATTGACGACAATTCGGCATTGAAAATCCCAGTTGAACCTTAGGAATGGATTTGGATACTAGTGACATGTCATTAGGGAATTTATGTGATTATGTGATTCGGGTGCTAGTCTTGTACGTCCTACCGGTGGCTGAGTATACCAGCATGTATTGCAATTACTTGACAGCTTTGTGAACAACACCGTGTCTTGACCCACAGCTTATGTGAGCAGACTCGTTGATAGCTCGAGAATGAGCATATATGTGTTATGTGATCGAGATAGATTCGGCTATATATGTGGCACTTCGTGTATGAGTTTCCCATGTATCCGATAGTATTTCGGATGGTTCAACGGGTAAATGAAAGATGTGGTTGAGTATGAAATTGATACGAGATAGTACAGTTATGTACATAGACCGTATAAGCTTTAAATCGAAGATATTGTGAAGTGCACGTATAAACATTTGATTAAGCATGTGAAAGGTTTGTTAGTTAAATGATCTATATGTTGCTATATTCAATTGGTTGATATGTATTTATGATTGAATTGAGTTTATTTCATACGAGCTTTACTTTGTTTAATTTTCTGTGTTTTATAGTGAAATCAAGCTAGCTCGGATTCGAGGATCATCGGAGACTACGTCACACTATCCTACTATCATTTGGTACTTTTGAAATCTGGTATTTTGGTATATGGCATGTATAATTTTGTAATGTGTTGTGCCACATAAGTTGGCTTGTAAATGCTTATGTTGTGTTTTGTATATATATAGTCATGAGTGATAGCTCATTTTAGGCTATTTTGGTATGTTTGAATTATGTATATATATATGTGTGTCTATGTTTTGTGGAATGTGTGGAATCATGGTTGTGTGATTCTTAATGGTAATAGGCATGATGAGTATCAAATGGTTGATTTGTGGATATTGATTTGCTTGTGAATTTTAGGTTAAATGATGCATATTTGAAAGTGTACATTTAATTGAATTGTATATGTAATGTTTGTCTAAATGGTATGGTGTATTTAGCAAGGTGGTATAGATTATGCATAAATTAAGCTTGAATTGGTTGGTTAAAATGTAATGTTATGCTATGTTTTGGTGCCTATTGGGTTGATGTAGGTGTTCACAAATTTGGGTGGTAAAATGGCTTGGTAAATAGCCTATTTTTGTCCACACAGGTAAAGACACGGGCGTGTGTCTTAGCCGTGTGTGACACACGATTACGTTACACGGCCATATGTCCCCTGGTGTTGGAATTGAAGTTAAGTCAGTATGCTCCACACGACCTCACACACGGGCGTGTGACTTGGCCGTGTGGCATAAGTCAATTACCCTACAGGTTTGGCACGGCCTAGCACACAGCCTGACACACGAGCTTGTATGGCCATTTTTAGGGCACACGGGCGTGTGTGTTGCCTGTGTGACCCAAGTCAGAGAGTTACACTGGGTCGGACATGGGCTAGGACACAGCCATGTGCTCCTATTTTGAATGTCCACACGGCCTTTGACATGGGCATGTCTGTTGGCCGTGTGAGACACACGGCTGAGCCACACGGGAGTGTGTCCCCTGTTTTGGAGAAAATTTTCTAAATGTTTTAAAAAGTTTCCAAAGTTATCGGTTTAGTTCTGAACCACTCCCAATGCATGTTTAGGGCCTCGTAGGCTCGTATTAGGGACGATATGAATGTGTTAATTGATATTTGAATGAAATTTGGAAATGTATAAGTAAATGTATGTGTAATTGTGTTATAAGTCTGGTAATGCTTCGAAACCCTATTCCGACGTTGAATACGGGTGAGGGCGTTGCACCGCAGCCTTAAAAGGAGACCCTCCCTCCGATAAATTTCTACGGACATTCTTATTGGGCTCTCATCAATAGCTTCCTCGTTCCCAACCTTACTCTTTTTAAAATTATTCCGAATTCGCCTAATTTTATCAATACGCATACCTGACGGGGAGTAAGAATCTGATATCTCTTCCCTTGTCCTAGTCATATCCTTCCCCTTCTGTCCCATCACGTAACCACCCTTACCAACTGTGCTTTCATACCTTCCCCCTTCATGTCCGTTCCCAACCTCAAAGGCTTCAATCTCATTCTGCCACGTACCCATGCCCACACATTTGATTGCCCTATTTGGGCCCTTAACTTGATAGTACACAATCTCTTTTCCATCAGCCCCAACCAAATAAACCACCCACCTCAATGGTTTAGAGATGTCCAATTTAACTCTTATTTTAATATACTCCACTCAACATCCATCACTATCCCTCTAATCGATGGCCAAAACCTCTCCTGTAGCTTTCCCAACATCAAGGGCCACCTGGTGATCCAATTTTTCCAATGGAATATTGAAAATTCGAACCCAAAAAGGCACATAAATAAAGTTGTAACAACTTGTATCTTGTCCGTTCACAAAAGGGACCATGGAAAATAAGCTTTGATCAAAACTCTAATCGGCCAAATTAAGGATCCTATCCCTATCATCCCTCGAGCCGAATTTCACCAAAAACAGACCACCTGTCATAGCCACAAAGTTAACCAGTTCCTTAGTGTACCATAGTGATTTTAGCACCCGATACATCGCCTCTCGATTAATCTTTTCCCCCGACATAAATTTCCCAACAGCCCAAGCTTTAAATCCCTACATGTCTGATCTTGTCGAGCCTTGGCGGACCGCCCTTTCTTTTTGAGATTCTAAAAACTTAAGATTCGCTAGCAAGTCATTTAACTCGTCAGCCATCGCACCCCAACCCAGCAACACTCAAACGGATCACACCAAACCAGGACGAGCCACTACAGTAAAATAGGGCTTTAGCGGCGTTTTTAGTGGCGTTTGGAAAAAAACGCCGCAAAGATTATACATTAGCGGCGTTTGCAAGAAAACACCGCTAAAAAATGAGCAATAGCGGCGTTTTTGTACAAACGCCGCTAATAAACTGAGCAATAGCGGCAATTTTGTACAAGCGCCGCTAATAAACTGAGCAATAGTGGCGCTTTTGTACAAGCGCCGCTAATAAACTGAGCAATAGCGAAAACGCCGCTAATAAACTGAGCAATAACGGTGTTTTTGTACAAGCGCCGCTAATAAACTGAGCAATAGCGGCAATTTTATACAAACTCCGCTAAAAGTTGAGTAGCCATTTTTCTGTAGGGACTCGTTTCGATTTGATCCGATTTAATTTTCATATTTTTTTCTTATTCTTGCTTTGAATTATATTTTATTTTGATACATTCACTTATTATAAGCAATGAGAATGTTTCATTTTAGTTACTTAATTATGAAAAGTTACAAATTTCTAACTAAACAATTTAGAAGTTTTCATTTAAGTTACAAATTAAGCTATTAAAATTGATTTAGGGTTTAATGTTTAGTATGTTAATTTTATGGTTTAGGGTTTGTTATTTTGGGATATGGGTTTAGTGTTTTAAAGTTTGTTATTTGGGATTTATTGTTTAGGGTTTAAGATTTTAGTGTTTAACGATATTAAGGTTTAAGTGGTAGTGGTTAGGGGTTAAGGTTAAGGGTTTAGGGGTTTAAGGGTTAAGGGTTAAGGGCTTATGTGTTAGGGGTTATAGGGTTTAGGGTTCAGAGTTTAATGTTTAGGGTTTAGGGTTTAGGGTTTAAGGTTTTGGATATATGACCCAAAATCCCGAAACTAAAATCCCTCAAATCGGTTTCCCCTAATTCAAATCCCCAAAATCCCTAGAATCTTATAAACCTGAAGCTGTTGGATCCAACCATCGTTTACCGATCCATCCTTTTATTGTGAAATTGTCTTCCCATAACCCCAAATGGTATATGTATCCATTACCCCAATGTTTATTTTTTTAAAATAGGTTCAAAATTTTATCCTTAATTTATATATTAAATAATTTATTATTTAATTGTAAAATAGATAATATGAATTTTAATATTAAAATTATCATTATATAGTTTGAGATTTGGGGTTATGTGTTAGAGATTAGGATTTGAAGTTTGGATTTGGGGTTAAGTTTTTTAATTTATATATTAAATAATTTATTATATAATCGTAAAAGAGATATTATGAATTTTTTTATATAAAAATTATCATTATAGTTTTTTAAACCTTTTTTATTTCATATTTTGAAATTTTCTGCTTTTTGTTTTCTTACATAAAAAATTTATATAAAAATTATGTCATGTATCTAATTCTTTTAAATATTACTCAAAGTTTCAAAAATTATTTATTTAAAATTGATATGAATTAATAATTAAATATAAAATTGTAATAAAAGTCAAGCACTCTTTCATCCTCTTCTTATTATTTAACTAGTTATATTAACTAATTAAAATGTAATTTTTTTAATTTAATATTTAAATTATTTAGAAAAAAAATAATAACACATAGAAAAAATTTGAAACAAATTATAACATAGAAAAATATATGTTAAAAATGAAAAAAATTAAAATACTATTATTTAAAATAATTTTAAAGATTTATGGGTATATGACTGATATATTTTAAATTTATATATATTTAAAATAAATTTAAAGTTTTAAGTTTTAATGGTTTAAGGTTGATGGTTGATGGTTTAGATTAATTAGTGTTAATAATATTAAGGTATTGGATTAATTAATAATAGTATAAAAATATATAGAATAAATGATATTAAAAATTACCGGCAGAGGTCGCGCAGAGTGGTGGGACGCGCAGAGGTCGCGGACGTACGCTACTTAGAGATTTATACGAATTAAATCATGTCGAGCGTGTGAAAGTAAGGAGAAACAGTCATGGCCAGCCTGTTGGCCCTGAAGCTCGACTTCTAGCAGACTATTTGGGCATTATTGCACGAAATGCAAATATGTTGCCCATCAATTACGAGTCATGGCATCACATGCCTGATGGAAACAAAAATCAAGCTCTCGATAACATTAAGGTAACAAAACGTGAATGTAATTTATAATACTTTGGTTGAAGTTTCATTTATATTTACTTTCTAAACTTATGTTTTTTAGAGAGATTTGCTTTGGAGGTCTCCGATGACTATATAAAGAAGACATTGGGAAAAAATGGAGAGACCATAAAAGCACATTGAAAAAGAATATTTTAAGAAAGAAATAAGCCTCGAGGATAAATTATGAAATGTCCCACGGAATGTTGAGGTATCAATGGGAAGATGCGGTTAGATTTTGGAACTCAAAGAAAGGAGAGGTATTACCTAGTTCTAAACTCTTATAAATTTTTCAGTTTATAGTATTTACTATATACGTAATAATAATTTCATTATGTAGGACCGTGAGCGTGTTGGAGCGAGCAGCAGAAGAAAATAAAAATTCACGCACACCTGGCAGGGTTGAGAAGTTTTGCTTCTGTAGCTGAGGCCGAGGTATTATAATTTATTAATTCTATCAAATATTAATGACTTCATACTATTAAATTATATTTTTACTACTACACCGTAGGAAGTCTCATCCGGTCAAAAAGTTGGACGCGCGTTCACTTTTTGACATTACGCATAGGAAGAAGGATGGGTCTCCGATGACATTCGAAGCTGGAGAGATTATGGTACATTTACTTAATAAAGTTTGATTTATTATAAATATTTATAATGTTTAATTATAATAGTTTCATTCTTCGTTAGTAGTTTTAAATTAATAATGTTAAGTTATGTTGCATTCTTTCTTATTGTATATTTCGTTTCTAATCGCTTTAATTGATTTATTAGGAGAAACTAAAAGAGAAGAAGGCGAGTATGGCGAAGCGCGCTTGATGATAGTTCTGTTAATCTTGAGGATATCGATAACAGAATTATTACTGATGTTTTGGGTCCTGAAAGGTATGGTCGAAATTTTTATGCTACATTTGATTTTTTTTTGCTGGAATTATATGCTACATTTGCTATTTTTTATTACTGATGTTTTGGGTCCTGAAAGGTATGGTCGAGTTCGATTTCAAGGATCTGGTGTTACCCCGACCCAATATTTTGGATCCGGCTCCCAGCAATACATGCCTTCCGGGAGTCAATCTCGAGCTTAAGTTCAGAGGTTGAAAGACCAGATAGCTGAGATGCAAGCGAGCACGGTGGAGCAAATTTCTCAACTTAAGGCGGAGGCAGCAACGAGGGAGGCAGAGCAGAACAGAAAGTATGATGAACTCCAGCTACAGCTTCAAACTATGATGAAAATGTTCCAGCAGTCGCAGAGGCCGCCATCTTAAACATTCATTTTCTCGTTCTAAGATCATATTTAACATTGTTACATTTAACATTATTGTAAGAATTCATTTATTAATTTATATCATATATTTTTTATTGAATTTAAAGTATCATTTAAAATTAATGCTTTTGTGAGATTTTTATGCTACATTTGCTGTTTTTTAACTGGAATTATATGCTACATTTGCTGTTTTTGTTTGGGTTTAATGCAGGAAGGGTATGATATTGGAAAAATCGTGTATTGCAAATTTGTACAAATTAGCGGCGTTTGTGGGAACAGCGCCGCTAAAAGTCAGGACCTTTAGCAGCGTTTGTGAGAAAAGCGCCGCTAAAGGTCATGACTTTTAGTGGCATTTGTGAGAAAAGCGCCGCTAAAGGTCATGACTTTTAGTAACATTTGTAAGAAAAGCGTCACTAAAGGTCAGGACTTTTAGCGACGTTTGTGGAAAAAGCGCCGCTAAAGGTCATAACTTTTAGCGGCATTTTTTTAAAAAGGCCGCTAAAATTTACGGTATTGTTTTTAGCGACGTTTTTTGCGGCGCTTTTATTATTAGTGGTGCTTATAAACGCCGCTAAAAATTTAAAAAAATGTCGCTAAAATTCTGTTTTGGTGTAGCCCAGACAGAAACACAACCCCACCGAACCCACAGCTGAAAAAAAAACCAATCACGAAAGGCTACCACCCTCCACCACAGCCAAGTAAAGACCACAAAATCCAAAAAAAAATCTTAAAGCAAAAATGAAACGCAGAAAAGTCCCAGAAAAACAGTAAAAACAATGAAAGAAAATATCAGTTCAGCAATAATCATGCAATCACCCAGCAGGCCAAGCCAAAACAATAACCAAGAGAATAAGGCTCAATGAAAAAAGAAAATTATAAAAACAGTCCCTGTACAGTCCTTTTTCAACCCAAACAATAAAACTAGCTTTACAGGGAAATGCAAAAAATGAATAAAATAAACAGAATACCGAATGAAGAAGGCAGCACGAGCAAGAAGGCCTCCACCGCCACTCCCGTATCACCACCCGTGTCAGGTGCGCACTCCGTCGAAAAAACAACATCAAATCGAAACAGGGGCCACCTCCCCCAACCCCCGCCGGAAAGAGCCACTGAACCACGACACCAAAGACAAAAGACACAAGAAAGTAGAGCAAACCGCACAAGAACCAAACAATAAGAAAGAAACTTAAAACTACAGCAGAAAAACACCATGAACAGAAAACAATCGAAAAAACCAAGCAATCACAAGAACAAAGCAACGAAACAAAAGGGAAAAATCTCACCAAAACAAAATTAAACAGTCCCTTATACAGTCCATATACAAAACATCAAAACTGGAACAAAATACAAAAAACAGAAAAAACTAAACGAGAAAAAAAAGAACCGAGGAGAAGCCCGGGCAGGAGGACCTCCACCAGCAATCCGAAGCAACACCAGCCCAGATGCACCAGCCGTCAAAGAGAAACCAAGAAAACGTCCACCCCAAAACACCGAGAGCGAATCAACCCCCGATCAGTTCATCAATAGAAAGGAAAACAAGAAGATACGAAGCAAAACCACACAGTCGCATCAACACCGATCAAGAGGCGAACGCAAGCTTAAGGGGACCAGTCTTTAAAGAACACCAAGAAAGAGCATAGACGTCCCACCTTCTGCTTCGAAGGGAACAGACACCCTGATCAGAAGGCGAAGCAAAGCACAACGGAGAAAACTCGCAAAAACCACGTCAGAAAGAGATAAAGAGGAAAAAAAAGAGATGCAGTTCGAAACAAAAACCAAAATAAAATCAAGAACGAAAAACAGGAAACAAATCAAGGATAAAACAAATGAAAACGCAAAGTTAAAACTACCTAAAAGCAAAAGAAACAGAAACAACAAACACCAAAGACGACGTCAATAAAAGCCAGTAACTACCAACTAAATGTTAAAACCTAAAATAACGACTAAAGAAAAGAAAGAACGTAAAAAACATGCAACAGAAAATAAAACGCAAAACATAAAAGACAAAAACCACCGCTCAACGTTACCGTCAAGAAACATTTGCCGAAGCTTAGCAACTCCCCACCACTCCTTCCCGAGGAAACGACAAAAGCACCGTTCAAGAGGAAGCACCTCCACCGCAGCACAGCAACAAGACACAAAACACCCGAGAGAATAACTTCGAACCACAAAACACCCTACTCAACCGTCCAATTCTTCATAAAACGAACAAAGACGGACCAAAAAAGCCAAACAAAACAAGAATGAGAATCGCCAAAATATAAGACTAACTACGAAAGAGATGGTATATTTCAAAATGTTAGACAATGTTAAGAATGTAAAATTATTCTTATATTTCAAAATCTAGACATTAATATAAATGTGAAATAGTCGATTTTTCTTTTTAAAAATTGAAATATGATAATCACATTTCCAAAATCCAAATATAAAATTACGATTAACCAAACAATCAAAAACACTTTTTAAAAATAATACTAAGTTAACCCTTAATAATTTTTAGATGCCTCTTATCCTTTTGTTTCAATTTATATTTAATTTAACATTGAAGCATTTGTACGAATGGAGTGTTGGATGAGAAAATTAATGATCACCCTACGTTGGCTCACTAAAAAGTTTATTCAATTAAATAGTTAAACATAACATAAAAATAGAAAGTATAAATTTATATTTGAAATTAGAATAATATGTAAAAATATAGTAAAAAATAATTTTTCTTCAAAAAGAAATTAACATAATGATAAATTTAACCTTTAAAAGATTACATATTTTGTCAATTAGGTTTTTATTTTTTTGTTGAGCTAAATTTAACCCTAAGTCTTTTTTTAAAAAATGTCAAATTTAACCATATGTCTTTTAAAAAGAATAGAATTACTATTTTTTTTATGACAATACAAATTATAAAACTTTAAATTTTTAAACATGATAGCCTACATGTAGTTCATACTAACTTTTTAAATTTTTATAATTTTATTTGAATTTTGAGTTTTTTTTAATATTTTATAATTATTAAATTATTTATTAATATGACATAAAATAAATAGTGCAACATTAACATGAAACAAATGTATGCATTATTAAAAGACTAATCTTTTAATCAACATTTCTATAAAAAAAATGATTTGATTACTATTTCAAAAGTTAATAACTAAATTTAACTAAAAAAACTAAATTAACAAAAGATGTAAAATCATTCAGTGATTAAATTTATCATTAAACCAAAAACAATTAATAAACTTGAAATTAAAAAAAAAAATGAGTGAATCTCGAGGTTAACTTAAAACACACAATACAATATATTAAAAACATGTCCCTGTTTGCGGGGCTGCATCATGACTCGACTCCCATGTTACCAAAGGAAGTTCAAGTTGGACATGAGCCTAATCTGTAAACTATACTACATAAGCAGTTCTTAGTTGACATGAGCTTGAATTCTAAATGTTACATGAATGCAGTTTCTTCCCAGTAAGGAACCTGTTTCCTGGCTTGGGAGCTGAATATTATTTTAACATGGAATTCAATTATGTAGAACACAGACAACAATAAAGACAGCATTGAACACTACACTCGGCAAACCTAATCCGATATTATGGAGATGCATTCTTTGCTTTCCCCCCCATGGGTACTGCTCCTTATAGGCAGTCAGCAAATTATTTCCTGTGATAAAAAAAAAACAAAAAGGAAAATGATAAGTTATTCATTGTTTGCTAATAACTGCCTTTAATAGGATTAGTTAATATATTGTTTATAGTAAAAACATTATACTAAATGCAGAAGTTGACAACTTTATCCACCATTTCTAGATCATGACTGAAGATATTATAATTCTATATATATAGTAACCTTTAAGAAAATTTCACTCCTTTCAACAATAACTACCTGAAAAACAAATTAGCGACCTTCAGGTCATTCCTCGCTTGCGTTTAGCGTTGTCCCAAAGCTTCAGTAAGAATGTAACACCCTCTTTCAGGGTTGCCTTTCTTCCTTCTCCGTAATTCCACAACTCAGAAATTATGTACCTTCCACTTGGATTGTATTCATTTATTTCCTTTATGGCTGAAGTAACTGACTTGTACGCTTCAGTACCCATCTGATCCTTCAAATCTCTCAATTTTTCATCTTCATCATCAATCACTTCCTGACAGGGAAATACTGACATTGAGCAAATCATTCACACTGATGGAAACAGCACAAAATGGAACAAGAAACAAGCAAGATGTATTTCAAAAAACAACTTTGCATGGACTTCATATCTATTATATTAAAGATCTTTCATCAGGAACTGCATTAACATATCCAACTAACAGAATATATATGTATATATATATAATTTTGGGCATGGTTCACTGACATGCTTCAAGGTTTACCAATTTTAACTACATTTACCTTTTAGGCTAGCAGGCTTTAAGTGTTAGCTTTACTGGTTGTTGGCTTGGCTTATGGCTGCCTACCTAAATTTACACTGTATACGAGCTCTCTCTCTCTATATATATATTTATATATATAATATCCATGCAAACTAACATGGTTTATCATCCAACCTAAATTTGAGGAAAGTAGAAAGGAGGGAATTAACAACAAAAGTTTCATGAGAGTCATGAAATGAAGACCTGATATTCTTCTCCTCCTTCAAGCTTAATGCGTTTAAAAGGATGCCAGTCAGGATCCTTCAGATATTCTTCCCACAATGAGCAGACTTCTGAAGCTCTCTCCTCTGCTAGTTCCTCATTATACCTTCTTTTCATGGCTTCAAGGAACGGTTTACTGTCAAGCTCTCCCATTCTCTTGACACCAATTTGTGAACGGGTGGATATTTCTTTTAATCCCTACAAAGTGAATGAATCAGTGCTTCCTGAATGGCAAGAAAAGCTTGGGATGAGCACACAAAAGGCTAAAGCAGACATTTTCAGGAATGATATTATAAACACTAAAATACTTCAGAAATCAAGTAGCAGTTATAAACCTCACAATTCTCAGTAGAAAACAGTTAATAGAGTAACCAGTTACGATCATTTCCTTTTAAGAGTTATAAAGTGAGCAGATCATCTCATAAAAGGCACAGAAATAGAACTGTAGTATTCCTGGCAAAAATCATTTACACAATTAAAGGAACTTGCCTGATCAAATTAAAAACAAGCGCATCATAAAATTTTTTGAATGTTATCAATTAATTTTTAATGAAGAAAAGCATTCAAATGCAACCAATATGATAAATGCCGAGAGAAAACAGTAATTGCCTGCACTACTATCCATTAGACATCATTTATTTGGCTTATTTATTTTCTTTTTTTTTCTTTTTTTGCAATAGAAATCACAGTTCCGATATCCATTATCTGGAAGACTTTCAAAATGAAGGACGTCTCTATGATCATACAAATAAGATGGGAGTTCACAAGACCTTTTGGGTTCATGCAGTAAGATTTTAAAAATTGAAAAGAAAAAAGAAAATAGAACTCACATTAATCAATTCTTTGCGAGCATCCTGCAGTTCATCATTGCTCTTGCGCTCTCTTACAATAAGAGTTTGGTTTAATGCTTCTAAGTCTTCAAGCTCTGCCTCTTTTTCTCTCAACTCTTTAAGACTTGCATCAACTTTCTCAAGAACTTCTATATCATCTTCATCTCCCATGTGCCTAATTACATTCAGTGATCCTCGCAGTTGCTCAATTTCCAGTTCCAATGCCTGTTTTTGATCTAATTTTTTCTCAAGTTGAATTATCCTGTTGTGAAGTTCCTCCTTCTGCCTCTGTATAATTAAGGGTCATAACAACGCTCAGCATTCCAAAACTGACAAGGAGTATTCTGATATCAAAGAAAAAGGCATGAATAGCAAACAAACCTTCTGATCTTCAGCCAATTTCATTACATTTTCATCAGCCCTTTTTTGCTCCAAAGCAGCCAAATGTAGTGCACTATTTTGAACAGCATTCTGGAAGAAGAAAGATGTTAGTCTTGATTTTCAAGAGACTTTTTGACTGAAATTCCCAAGCATACGACTAGAAACAAAACACATCAACTGGTTCTGCAAAACAAATTCATGGTAGGAAATAGTTAACTGTAGATATGTAAACTGCAATATGTTTACGTTCATATTCAGGAGAAAGAAATTTGAAGTTGAAACTCCCAATTTTGGTCCATAACTTTGAAGATCAACAACTATATCCACCACATGCATTTCTATCAAGACTGCCAATGAGGAACAACAAAGTTAATTTCAGCACCTGATGCTTCACAAGGATTGTTGCAAAACCAAAAACTCTGTACCAATACTATGAGTTCCGATGGCAGCCATTCCAGAGTGGTCATACGACCTGACTATGAGATGAAAGTAGTACCAAACACACTTGAATATAAAACTGAAGGGATCAACAAGCAAAAGTGAAAATCAAGAATGAAGCACAGCACCTCTTCAAGCTCCTCAGCCAACTTTTTCCTTTCACTTTCATTCAGTGCCTCACGCTTTTCAAGTTCAACTCCACGCAACTCTAGGTCTTTCTTATGGGATTCTAACTGCGACTTCAGTTTTTCATGGTCACTAAAAATCCTCTGGAAGTGATCCCTTGCACTTACTTGAATCTTTTTAATCTCTGCAAACAGAAGAAACATAAGTTTATACCATTGAGACACAGTAATACCCGAAAACACTTTCAAACATAAAAATTAAATGTAACTCCAAAATGTAGTAAAAGAACAGTAATAACATGTAGCAGACGAGAAAGGTGGAACAAAATGAAGACACTGGACTGTTTAACACAGAATAAAACCAACATATGAATAGAATGCATACTTCACAACCAGTTTTTTTTTTTTTTTTTTCAATAAGAAACCCAACCTACATGAGGTGAACAGTAGTATCAGAAAACACTTCCAACATAAAATTTAAAGTCATTCCACAATGTAGCTAAAAAACAGTAATGACATGTAACAGACTCAAAAGTGGGAACTAAACTAAAGATACTGAACAGTTTAAAAACAAATAAAACCAACAGATGAATACAATGCATACTATACAAGTTTTTTTACAAGAAAACTCAACCTACATGGCAAAAGTTAAAACACACCTTCATTATACGCTTGACTAAGGTTATCCTTTTCTTCCATTAAGGCCTCGAGGGACTTGGAAGTTTCAGAACATCTTTGTTCCATCTCCTGTATGTGTTTATTTTTAGTCTCAATAATATTTGTCAAATTTGTTACCAGCCTGTCTTGTTTCCTGGCTTCTTCCTCCATGAGCTCAGAAACGGTCTTAAGGTCACCAATCTTGCGTAAATGTTCGCCAATAATGGTACTTGACTTGTAGTCATCAGCGCGTGCAACCCAAGCATAAAGACCTTCTTTAACACCATTATTAGCAAACCAATCCTTTTTACCATGATGATCTGCCTCATAAGCCTTCTCAAATGATAATGCATTATGTAGCCCTGGCCAGTCTTTACGGAACTCGACAACCGCAGTCCCCGAATGACCACGATAATTCCATAGTGGGTGAACTCTTAAGGGGTTGAACCCTCTCCTGATCAACTCATCCCTCAACTTGGATCCACTTCCTCCTATAGATCGCCCGTCCTCTAACTTTTGAGTAGGAATATTAACCACAACTCCAGTCCACGGCCACACGATCTTCTCATCATGGTCACAACCACTAAGAGGGTCCTCAGCCTCTGCTGCCGCCGCCGCCGCCGAAGATGAACTACTACCCACAGTCCCACGAAGATCATTTTCCAAATACTTAAACAAAGCTAGGTGATTTGCTTTCTCTCTAGCACTTCTTTTATCTGAATTGCTTTTTCCTACACCAGAAGCATGCTGCAGGAGATCCTTATATAAAAAATCTTGCTTTTTCTTCTTGGGACAAAAGGGACAAGTATACTTTTCATTGGAAACCCTGATTTTGTAATTCCCATTCTTTAATTTTTCATAGTATTTATCTTCATACTCTTCCATTTCAGACTCACTGATATCTGAATCTTCTCCAGAGCTGATATCCATTTTTAAGGGAACCTAAAATGGTAGGAACAAAACCAACACAATCAAATTAAACCCTAATACAAACAAAACCATGCATTTCCATTTATATATATATATGTTTTTCAGCTTAATAAGTCAATTAAATTATATAATGTTGCAGATCCTTCTTCTTCAAACTGAAACCCATCACATTATGAAAAGAAAAAACATAAAAAGCATAAGGAAATTAAGGACAAAAACGGAAGTATAAAAACAAGGTTAGGCATTTTAGGAGTTCGAACCTGCTAACGGCGGCAAGGATGGAGACGACAACGTCGGACGGGGCCTGGGAGCAGAGAGGGTTTAGAGAGTGCGCCAAGGTTATTCAGAAGGAGGATGAAAAACAAAGGGGTTTATTGACTTCAAACTAGGAATAGCTAATTCCGCTTGTAAATTGGTATCTAAATTATGTTGGTAATTAAACTATTTTTTTTAATAGACTATAAATTTATTCGATATATTTTAAATTATATTTTGCTCTCTATACTTTAAAAAATTAAGATATAATAATTCAGATTATTGATTGATTATATTAGATTTTTATCATTTTTTCTATTCAAATAGATGGCTAGAGAGAGAATTTAGATAAGTTTATTTACATGTAAAAGAGTTTACAAAATATGTTTTTTGTATTTTTTTTTTGTTTTATAGAAAATAATTTGGATGACTTACAAATCAATATAAAATAAGTCATTTTTGTTATAAGACTTACCACTTTGAAAAGTATAAGTCATTTTTCGAAGAAGGCTTATCTATAGATAATTTTATTTTTATATAAAAATTAACTTAAATTAAGATTAATATTATTATATTGATAATAATTTTTATTTTTATTTTTAAAAATATTTATAATTATTAAAATATTAATATAAAATATTATATTTTTTAATATTATTAAATATACGTATTTAATTATTTATAATTAGTCATATAATAAATTATTAATATAATTAATATAAATTATTATTTTAATAAATTATTTAATATTTTAATTTTATTTTAATAATAAATTTTAAAAACAATAATTTTAAATAATATTCTCACATATTATTGAAAATATTCAATATTAATATTTTAATAATAAATATTTATTACAATTATAAATATATTAATAATAGATGTTTTGTAGTATAAAGGTTAAAATATATCATAAGTCTACGCACTCTTCACAAATTTGCAATTTAGTCTCTATACTTTTATTTTCAAGAATTTAATCCCTCTACTTTTCAAATTTAAAAATCAAGTCCAATTGTTGACATTGTTAAATTTTTTGTCAATTTTGTTGATGTCACATTTTTAAATAAAAAATACTCACTTGGTAGTCATGTAACTAAATAATGATGTTGTAATGAACCTGAATTTAACAAAATATTTTTAATATATGCAAAAACAATGTGAAATATAAATTTATAAATATAAAATAAACTCAATTAAATAATGAAAAGATAAAGAAAATCTTAAATGTATGTTTGTTTCATTGAAAATAACTTTTATAAAATATTTTTAAGAAATCTGTCAAACAATAGAAAATATTTTACATAGATTCATCCAAACACAAAAAAATATTAACTTTTCCAGGAAAGTAAGTCATTTTCCAGAAATCATTTTTCGAAAGTCATTTTCAATGAAACAAACAAACCCTTAGAAAGACATGCTATTCTAAAAACATACTGAAATTTTATTAATGGTGTAACACCCCTAACCCGTCTTCGTCATCAGATTAGGGTTACAGAGTATTACAACATACATTGAATCAACTCTCATCATAAAACTGTTCAACTATTAATTTAAATAACAATATTCAATCCACACAATAAACAGAGTATATATACAATTGCGGGCCTTATTTTGAGCTTACAAGACCTTAAAAATAGTTTAGAAACAAAAAGTGACTAATTTGAAATAAAATAGAAAAATATGGAAAAAAAATGTGAAAATTTTGAATACAGAGCTCAGGCCGTGTGGCTTAAGGACATGGTCTTGTGGCCAAACCATGTACAATTCAAAAATGGGATCACACGAATGTGTCGTAGACTGTGTGCCTCCCGTGTGCAAATCAAAATAGGGTCACACGGCCTTGTCTTCAGACCGTGTAACAACCTATGACCGTGTGGGATAAACCTGCACCAAATTAAAATAGTCCACACGGTCGTGTGGTATGACCGTGTGTAGCACACGGTCATGTGGTGCGACCATGTGTGGCACTATCTTAACCTTGCTAAAAGATAGAAATTGTAAATGTAACACTCCACACCTGACCCGATCATCGGGTCCGAGCTATGAGATGTCACATTCGTTGTCAAAGCAACTACAACCAATTACAACACGATTTAACCATTTATGCATGTTGGTAAGTATATTACACATCCATAATATGTTATACAATTATTTTCAGGTCTTGTACGAGCTTATGAAAGATCTTTTGCTAACCCGAGATCAAATAAGGAAGAAATCATAAGATTTTTAAACTATCAGGTTGACGTCACAACTTTGAGGGTTCCAAATCACGACATAACTCACTGACTTCCCCTTATCGCAACGTTGAGAGTCTAACCTCTCGACATGACCGTCTGTTTTCAAAAGGTCCAAATTGTACTTATTCACAATGGTCTAACAAAATGGCCAAACTCATATCCACCATGTTGTAACATATAAACATACTCTCAATACTTCATAAACTATTGTAATTATATCATCATTATCAAACTTATCAAGTTAACTATTCAAAACTCAAGAATCAATCATAATATACAAGGCAACTTCTACCTTTGAACCATTGAAACCATAGACATATATGCATAAGGCAATTTATCATTTTAAAATGTAGACTTCAATGTACCAAAAGACCATTTACATTATGAGACTGACTCGACTATAGGTACATGCCCTATATCGAAAAATATAAAGGACTATATAAACATTTTTGAGTTGAGTGCTACGAATTAAATGCTGAATTCACTTCTCGTAACTTTGAGATTCAACTAAACCTACATATGGAATAAACAAATTGTATGTTGAGTAATAAAGCTCAGTGATACTTTCATGATTCAAGTCATTGAAACAATAACATTAGCTAAATGAACACAAACAAATCAAGTTCTAATTCCAACCAATTCATGTTCTATTCATGTCAAATATTTCCATCAATATATCATTTATGCGACTACGAATTTTATATACCAATTCATGTATCGTTGAAACCAAGTTACCAAAATGATGCACAAACTCATTTAATTAAGCTTATACATTTATACTAAATCATGCTATATTACAATCAACAATTCAATGTAAACATGCCATGCCATACTCTCTACTATCACATTAAATTCTTTCCCGTTTCAACTCAAATAATAATTTGTATCGTTATCACATTGGTATTGAATGCATTGATTCATTTTGTTAATAATTAGCCTTCTGGCTCATATAACTGGCTCACCTGATCTATCACTATAACACCCCCTAATCCTTATCCGTCGTCGGAATAGGATTACGGAGTATTACCGAACTTTTAAAATCAAATACGAATAATATATAAGTATTCACACATAAACAACATAATTCAATCATATAGTCCCTTTTATGAGCCCTCGAGGCCCAAAACACGTATTAGAAACAAATCGGGACTTAATCGTGTACTTCAGAAATTTTTCGTGAAATTTCAAAATTTTTCCTAGGTGCAGGGCACACACGCCTGTGTGGCAAGGGACACGCCCGTGTGATCCCATGACATGCTCGTGCTTCAGGCCGTATCCTACTCTGTGTAACTCTCTGACTTACCTCACACGGCCAAGTCACACGCCTGTGTGTTAGGCCGTGTGGCCATTTTTATTTATTGAAAATTAGGTGCAGTTTTCACACAGCCGAAGCATATGCCCGTGTGCTAGCCGTGTGTCTCACAGGGTCCAATCACACGCTCGTGTGTCTGGCCGTTTGGGCTCAAAATGAACCTTAAACATCAAGTTTACCAACCTTGCAAACTTAAACAACAAGTAACTCAATAACCAATCGTTCAACCACTTCAAAACACGATTAAATACCTCTAAAACTTGTCAAAATAGACATCCTAAGTGCCTAATCAATGAACCCTCATAGATACATTATGCATAGTATCAAAACAAACCAACAAATCATCATTTAAACCAATTTCTAAATCATACCAATTTAACTCAAATTTTTCCCTATCCATTCTTACTTTGTAATAACTTTAACATACCAAATTATAATCTCAACATAACACATATGTTTATATATAACCAACCACTATATACTTATAATATCATTTACAAACATTTCCTAAAATAGCATACATATAACATCCTAGGTACATGCCATTACCAAAAAGAAATATACGTCACCACGTTTTGAGTTCGGGATTGGCTTTGGATGCTGGTTCGGCAGTTCGACTTTAACCTAATCTGCGCATGGAAAACAAACCGTACGCTGAGTATAAACTCAGTGGTATTTCTATAATCCGAATACTTTTTAAGCAAGAATTTATAATATTTATATATATAATCACACAAAACAAAGATCATTCAAACAAATAATTAATTTCATAAACACATCATTCATAACACTTTCAATTCTCATCTCTTACTATTTCAATCTCATAATTGCTATTCAAATTGCTTTTCTCAATAGGATACATAATTCATTTTCAATATCAATATTCATTCCATGAATCCATAATTCATGCTTTTCAATTGAATAATTCAATTACATATTCCATTCCAATTTCATATTCAAAATCACTCATATTTCCAATTCATTTATTTACCCCTATTAACACGACTCGGACTCGGACGGATACACGAATCCCACCAAAACACACCAGTTTGGCACCCAGTGCCTCATCTGATAATTCGAAGTAATAGATTGACACCCAGTGTCTCATCGGCCTTGCCGAAGTAAATTGGTACCCAGTACTTCATCGAATTTATCCGAAGTAATAGTTTGACACCCAGTGTCTCATCGACTCAAAATCGAAGTATCCCTGAACACTTCCAATCCTATGGCATGCCAACTATATCCGACTCAATCTGATATAGTTAATAAGGTTTTCAATTTCTCAAATCAATTTCAATCAAAATTCACACCAATTACAAGTTTACATAATCTCAATTCAATATCATAATATCAAATACTCACCTCATTTTACTTACCATACAAATTAATCAAAATACAACAACTAGTGATTACTAGATTTGGATTATAGAAATACAAACCAGAATTTCTAAGCTACTCCTCGTCCACTTTCTCTTTTCCCTTTAAAGCCGAGGTTTTCGGCACAACGTTAGCTATGGAAATTAAACAATTAAAAATCATTAATACAATATAATTTCATATTGAATATTTCAATTTGTATTCAATTTTTTCCCAAATTTCAATTTAATCCCTAACCAAAACTAACTTTATTTTCTTTACAATTTATTCTATATTTTCATTCAATTTCCACTTAAAACTAAACTTAACTCTCTAATTTCACCATAAAACCCTAAATTTTGAAATTTTCTCAAGTTAGTCCCTATCACTCAAAACTTACCATTTATTTTACAATTCAATCCCTTTTCCATTTCTAACTTAAAATTCTATCAATTTAGTCTCAAACACTTAAATTATTCAACATGAACATCATCTAAAAATCTAATAATTTCTAAAATTTCAACACAAATCAAATAGGATTTTGTTCTAGGGTTCTAAAAACATCAAAATTACAAAAAAAATGGATTAAATTAACTTACCAATTTGAGTTTGAACCTTAAAACCCTCATTTTTCTTTTTCTTTTCTTTCTCCCCCTTTTTCCTTCTCTGTTTCGTTTCTTTCTTATGTTCTTTCTTTTTCTTTTTGTTCTTTTATTTGTTTATTATTTAGTTTAATTATAATATAATATAATATAATAATATTTTCTTAAATAATAAGTATATATAATTATTAGAAGTTTATGTATAATATTATTACACATGTAAATTACTATTACCATACAATTGTCAATTTATAGTTTATTTGCTTAATTAGTCCCTTAACTTTTTTATTTAATCTAGAATTAAATTTTTACTCTTTATTCAATTTAATCCTTTCACCTAATTATCCTTATTTCAAGCTAATTCACTTAACCAAAACCTAATTGACCACACTACTAACTTCGTAAATATTTTTATTAAATATTTACGAATCCATTTTACGAAAACGGAGACCCAAAAACACACTTTCGATACCCATGATTATCGGGTCGTTACTATCACAGACTATCGTGAATCACATTTCACTTACGTAAATTTATAATGTTAATACATATCATCATTCAATTTCACATAACATAGTTCATACTATATTCACATTACACATCATATATCAATTATATCACACACTATTTTATACTATATTCAATTCAGTCTAATTTTCTCAATATTCAATATCATTCAATACGAATAATTTTATACCAAAATATAACGCAATCAACATGTAAATGTATATATATAATGACCTCAAATCATAAAAGTACAAAACAAATTCTCTCGTAAACTTGTCGCATTTACTCTCACTTTTCCTTTCTCTTGTGATAGTTCAACGTCGTCTTTAGCTACGTTCAATAATTCAATAAATAAAACAATATCATGTTTCTTTCAATTCACACTCAAATACAAAACCAAACATATTTTTCATATTATTCAATTTAGTCCCTATACTCAGGATATGCGTATTTTTCGATATCTAGCATTGGATCAAAATTCGATTTCACATTCTTTCATTAAGGACCATATACTATCTATTCATAGCCTAATTTCATGACAGGTCTTCCATTTATTCAATTTAGCCCCTAATGTTTCAAAGTTATCTAACAAGCTTAATTAGTTTTACCATTTAGTCCTTATCATGATCTAAGCTTAATATCTATAAAATTCAAGCCTAATTCATCAATTTCTCTACAATGACAACTTGTTAAAAACTTAAAAATTAGACAAACTGATACATGAGCTAGCTACATCAAGCTCCCATGATCATAAATCTATAAAAATTACATGAAATTAGCTTAATTACCTTATCAATTTTGGTTGGTCGAATGCTAAAGTTTGAACCAAGGTTTTTCCTTTCCTTTCTTTTAATTTTGGATTGTGAAGCAAGCGAGAAAGATGACAATCTTCCACCCAATTTAGCTTATATACTTAGATTAATATTAATTTAATTTAATTAACCATTCTTAATTAATTAATTATAACATTATTATACATATTTTAATCTTAAACTAAACTTAGTGGAATTAACCATCATCATCCACTAATTCATGATGGAGAATGGTTTAATAACCATTTTAGTCCTTTGAATAATTGTTAATTAGGCCCTTAAGTCTTTTCTAAATTAAAACTCTATAATTATTAAACTTATACAATTTAATCCCTAAATTTTAATTAACTAATTTCTCGGCTAAATTTCTTAACTGAACTTTATTATATTTTCATATTCAAATCGTTATTGAAATTCTGGAAATCCTTGGTTGAGGTATACCAAAATAGTGGGCAATTGAGCCAAACCACTATAGATTGATTGTCCAAGCTTTAAGAAAAAAATGTTGAAATTTTAAAATACCATTTTTCCCCTTCTCTTAATATTTTTGGGCCTAACATAATGTTCACTATATACACCTAAATTTCTAGCTATATATATTTATATAAATTTATATAAAAGATAAGCTTATAATTGTTGTTTTTGAGTATACATATAATAATAAATGTTCTCAAGATATTAACTAAAAAAATAGCCCACTGACTTTTACATGAAAAGATTTCATTTTCTGTTCTTTTCCTTAAATGGGGCTAAATGATGTAATGCTTTTCACATGCCAAATATTTTCACCTAATATATTATTCGTGTGTATGTATGATTGCTTTAAAATTGAAAATATATTAGAATCAAAATATGATAATTTGGTTGGCTAAATTGGGATATATTTATTTTGAATAGGTGTTTTCCCATAATTTTTGGAACTATTTTTTTTATATTTCTTAAGAAAATTAAAAAAATATTTACTAATGTGATTATACATCACAAAATAGAGTCACATGAGCAAGGAAAGGTTGAGGTCAATGTCAATTTGCTCCAACCAAAATTAATAAAGGTGTAATGATCAAAATCTAAAATTTCTATACATAAAACACCGAAATAAACATTTACCAGTATAATTTTAACGTAGGGCTATATTGCTCCAAGGATTAGTTTACCCATTTTTCAGTAGAGGGATCAAAATGGAATCTGGGATATATTACAGGGATTGTTGTGGTACTTTTACCAAAGAAATCTCAAATGGATTAGTTAATTTGCATGTGCATGATGTAGTATATATATTCAAACGAGTTCAGATGATCATGCTAAAAGTAAATCCAATCCCAACTCAATCTAAAGACATTTCTGATAACAAATTAAAAATAATAATTCTTAATTATTGGAAAAAAGAAAAGGAATATAGTAATTGAAAAATGTTTCCTCAATTCGGAGCAACGGCGGAGACGTTGAGCATGGCGTCGACAATGGTGTTTCGGTTCGGAACCGATGCTCACCTTTACGACGATCCAGATGACGTTAACATAGCGCCGCTTTTAGACAGCAAATACGATTCGGAGAAATGCGAAGCTCTCAAGCGACTCCTCGCTCTCATCGCTCAAGGCCTAGACGTCTCCAATTTCTTCCCTCAGGTCAGTTTGTTGAATGAATCTATGCAAATTTGAACTGAATTTTAATATTAGAGTGTTCTAAAATTTGAAATTTCTTTCGGAGCTCTGTTATGGAAATAAAGTTAAGCGGTTTAAAGTTTAGATATCATAGTTTAATTCTTAGAAAGTGCATTGAACTTTGAGATTCAATGAATAAGAATCGGTTGTTTCAGTTATCTCTTTGGTTGCCGAGAAAGTAGTAGGAAAATGAGAAAGAAAATTAAGCATTTCAAAAATGTGTTCTAACTAGATCCCGCTATTTCAATTTATAATTCATTATCCTTGGCCATGTTTTGAGTAGTTAAGAAATGGTTTTGGTGTCTCTGGAATCTGGCGATTAATTGTTGTTTGTAGTATTAAGAAGGAAATTAGTGTTTGCCAATGGGATATTTTTGGTTAATGGTGTCGTGTGTGTTTTTCACTCTTTCGCTGATGGAATTGCAGGTTGTCAAAAATGTTGCATCACAATCTTTGGAACTAAAGGAGCTGGTTTACTTGTATCTACTGCATTATGCTGAAAAGTAAGTTCTTCAAACTTCCTTTTTTTCGGGTGAATTTTCTCTTAAAATTCTAATTGAGGTTCCCCTGTGTTAAATTAGCAACATTGCTAAACCAAGGGGAATGTAGTACAACTGAAGTGTCTGCTTGCTCCAAATAATTCTCTTTCCCTAATTATAATGGATTATAATGGATAATTTGTTATAGAAGAAGTTAAGATTAGGGTAGTTATTAAATAGTGGTTTTTATGGGGTTTTCAAGGTTAAATGATTTATGAATCATTTGGGAGTACTATTTGATGCATCACATAAAATCAGTGCTTGTGTAGGTAGCATCTCATTAGCTTGAAATAAGAGAGGGGTGATCAAATGGATTGTATTTGTTGTGTTAAAGCATGTAACATATTCCCAATCATTTCTGTATTTACTTTTGTAGGCATCCAAATGAAGCATTAGTGTCAATTAATTGTTTCCAGAAGGATTTGGGGGATCCGAATCCATTGGTAAGAGCATGGGCACTTCGTACTATGGCAGGAATTCGTCTGCATGTTATTGCACCTCTTGTTTTGGTGGCAGTGAACAGGTGTGCTAGAGATCCAACTGTTTATGTTAGAGAATGTGCAGCCAATGCTCTTCCCAAATTGCATGATTTGCGCCTAGAGGAACAAAAATCCACAATTGAAGAGGTTTGCTTGATAATTTTATTTGTTTATAGTTATTTTTGCTTTCTAGTTTCATTCATTTTGATCAAATTGACATGTTACTATCCGGTGAAAAGTGCTTATTAAGAAGACTGCTTTGAATTTGAGACTAGTTTGTCATGATATTTGCACAGATCATATCTAAAATGTATTTTATGCATACATTTTCCAAGAATTTCTATAGTTTGCAAAGATTATTGGTTCTTCTGTTTGTTTATGATTCTTTAATTAGACATTCAAATTTAGATGTCTTTAGTATCATCACACCTTAGGCATCTATCTCTTGTACAATATATTTTGATAGTGTTTGTTTAGTACTATTAAATATTTAAACTTCGCAGATTGTTGGGATATTGTTAAATGACCACTCCCCTGCAATAGTTGGTGCTGCTGCTGCTGCATTTGCTTCTGTTTGTCCATTTAATTTATCTTTGATCAGGAGGAACTATAGAATGTTATGTGAGATTCTTCCTGATGTGGAAGAGTGGGGTCAGATAATCTTAATTGGAATCCTTCTACGCTATGTTATTGCAAGGCACGGGCTTGTGAAAGAATCCATTATGTCTTCTCTGCAATGTACTGACAACTTCCATTCTGAAAAAGATGTTTCAGATGATGACTTCAGGCTAGCAAAGGAATCCAATCACAGTGGGGCATGTGACTCTGAATTTGTAAATATGGTTTCCAGGTGTTATATTGAGGGTCCTGATGAATATTTCTCTAGGTCAAGTTATGCCAACAGGGTGCCTTTTGAATTAAATGATGCACAATTTACATCTGGAAAAAGTAATGAGGATGTGAAGATCCTGCTGTATTCTATGTCTCCACTATTACGGAGTAACAACAGTGCTGTGGTACTAGCAGCAGCTTGTGTACATTGGATAATGGCACCAAAGGAGGATGTTAAAAGAATCATTAAACCACTCTTGTTTATACTGAGATCCTCCAATGTCTCAAAATATGTGGTATATTAGACTTACTTATTTCTTCTATCTCATGCATTTATATTATGCCATCATGCTATGTTTTTCACTTGTGCATACAAACTATGTAACATGGGTGTACATCTATGTACCCATGTATGTTTATGTAAATGCAATAGTTCATTGCAAAGTTTTCTATTTTAACAGCATTTAAGATTTTGCATTGCTCTCTGTTTTGTCATCATTTCAAGGAGCTATCAATTTTAGTACTTTTACTTTCTATGAATTGCACCAGAATTCTGACCAGGAAAGTTTTGTTTTGAGGTGGTAAGCAATTTTTGCTTGCTAAAGTTTAGAGGCGTAAATGTAATAAAATTTGTGTTATCTATAATCGGAAGTGAAATGTGATTTAATAGTTTTGTTTCTTTTTTTGAATTCCTAACATGAAAGTACCAGGAGATAACTAACCTTATTATTATTTTAGACACAGAAGTGAAATTGTGTTAAGTATATGAGTTTCTCCCAAGAAGCTTGCGGAAAATTACGTTTTTAAGTTTAGATTAGCTAGTACAGTTAGATTTATAATATTCTAGAGCAAATATTCTAAGCATGCAGAATATTATGGTTTAGTCTTGCTTAGTCCATACTGAAGCTGGCTGCACATTATAACATATTTATTCTCTTGTAATTGAAATTCAATATGTTTATTGTTCTGGAATTCATACAGTTATGTTATTTCATTTGGCAAAACCAATTTTAGATTTGGGTTATCTGCCTAGTTTATGTTTCAAGGTGATTGCTGGAGATGGTAAGAAATGGTTATGTTGATTTGAATGAGTAGGTCCTTTGCAACATTGAAGTATTTGCTAAAGCAATGCCATCTCTCTTTGCTCCATACCATGAGGACTTCTTCATTTATTCTTCTGATTCATATCAAGTCAAAGCCTTGAAGCTTGAGATACTTTCATCCATTGCGACAGACTCGTCCATTTCTTCTATTTTCAAAGAGTTTCAGGTACCTGCTGTCTTCATAAGGAATTCCTTATCATTGTTGATATTTGCAATATGTAGAAATGCAAGATAGTAGAAATAGAAGTCACATTGAAACTTCTGTATGGTATACCATAATGAATTTCCTTTGCATCCATATGTTCTAAGAAAAAAGGTACTATTGCAGTCACCAGTATTGGAGAGGATGGTATTTTTGGGCCATTTTCATCCTATGCAAATCATTTTGTTTAGGGAATTTTCTTCTGATTACTGGATCTGATGTGATGCTATATCATTTAAATTATGTTTCTTCTGGCAAAAGCCTGACCAAAATAACTGAAACTGAATGCCATTAAACAATTTTTTGGTCAATGGAATATAGAGTTATTTCTTTTTGGACTGTTCAGATTCTCTTGAAAGGGGGTGTGGTTCTATTTGAGCTCATGTGACTTACCAAAGGTGCTTAACTGACCGTTTCAACTGAACTTTTGGTGCTTGGCTCTTCAAGGTCTCAATCCTTGCACTGCCAAGCCAACCTTGGAGATCTGGAAAAAAGAGTAATTCTCAGTCCTTGTGTTATGTTAGGAAGAAAGAAGTGATATGGACAGAATGGACTTCAAAGTAATAATAACAATCCTTTCTTTGCCACTTTTGAGCATCTTACACTAAGTCATTTCCTAGTCTTTGGCACAAAAGAAATAATTGAGGTCAACTGACCAGTTGAAATTACATTGTTATACAAGTATGCTGATCCTTGATCGCATGAATTGATGCTTATATTATAGTATGTTGTTAGGATTATATTAGAGATCCAGACAGGCGATTTGCTGCTGCTACTGTTGCTGCAATTGGTATATGCGCACGACAACTTCCAAAAATGGCACATATATGTGTAGATCGGCTGTTAACTCTGACTAGACAGGGTTTATTCCTCTTTTCCTACTTCTTGTTGTCTGGTAACATACAGAGAATCCGTTGTTTTCTGAAGTGATACCAAATTTTGCAGAGCTCTTGACTAAAGATTTAGGGTCTAGATATCAAGAAGCAGATGTTTTGGTTCAGGCAATTATCTCTATAAAATCAATCATAAAGCAAGACCCACCAATTCATGAGAAGGTATCTTTCTCTTGCTTATTTTATTCAGCTTTAGCTATGCGTTTTTTGCATACCTCTCTATTATTTTGGCAAAATCTTTAAATTATTTGCATTCCTGCTGTGTTTTCATATTAATTGGCTGATAACCAACATCTTATTTTTTATTTAAAGGTTATAATTCAGTTAGTCCGTAGTTTGGATTCAATCAAGGTGCCTTCAGTTCGTGCAATGATTATTTGGATGGTGGAAGAATACAGCTCTTTGGGGGAGATAATTCCTAGGATGTTAACCACGGTGCTGAAGTATCTTGCATGGTGCTTTACTTCAGAAGCGTTGGAAACAAAGCTTCAAATTCTTAGTACAGCGAGTAAGGTATTTCCAAGAGCTAAAATATTCTTGAACAATTCTACCCTAGCTATGGACAAATATTTCTGGGAAAAGATATTTGGCCTTCCTCCGATAATCTGTTTTACTTATGAAATGGGATGGAGGTTGTCAGTCAGGATTAGTTGCAGCAAGTAGCCATATCATATTAAAAAAAAGTAAAATAAATAAAGCTCGAAAACTCTTGCTGTTGCATGTCATCTTTAATTCATTTTAAGTTTTGTAGTTTATCAGTAGTTCTTTTTTTTTCGCTTGCTTCTTGTTAATGTTCAGAGAAAAAGCCTGTACTTTCAGTTTGTTTGTACTTGCAGGTTCTATCAGGTGCTACAGGAGAAGGTCTGTCGACATTCAAGAAAGTGTTCAGATATTTGGTTGGACTGGCTGAATGTGATTCGAACTATGATGTCCGTGACCGAGCTTGTTTCCTAAATAAACTTTTGTCATACAATTTCATCTCTCAAGGGTCACAAGGAGTATATAGTCTTCCTGAAAAAGACCTACACATAGTTGTGAACTGCATATTTAGGAAACAAACAAGAGAAGTGAAAACTGAATCAATTAATTACCGATTTTATCTACTGGGTCTCTCTCACAAATGGTTCTTCATACTGCTCCCGGGTACGAACCTCTTCCGAAGCCCTGCAGTTTGCTCCTTGATGACATTAATGAGCCTGAAGGAACACGTATAATTATGGAGGAGGCAGCAGATTATAGTGGGACAGATGATCATGGCACATCATCTGATCCTTCAGACAACGAAAGTGCTTCAGATTATGGTTCACAGCACTCTTTCTCTGGCTCGAGAAGCAGTGGCCATGGTGATGATGGTGAATCAAGTGAAGGCAATGATGTTGGGGTTTTGACAGCAGCAAAAGAAGAAAATAGAGAACAGAGAACAATGAAACAAGATTCAATAAATATTTTTACTTGCTCACAAATGTGCAGCAAGGGAGCTTATGGCTGATAGCTCATTTTGCTCATTCATTCAACTAGAAAAAACAATACATTTATAGCCAAATACATCACCAAATACTACCTACTACCACTAATCATACTTTGAAACAAGTAAAACTTAACTTGCACACAAGCAATACCAACTTAGTTCATTTTCAACTAAGTAACTTAACAAAGTAACTAAACAGCCTTGCTGTTACAGCAAGCATATGTGCTGCAGCATGTTTACAAGCTGCATGCACTTAACCAAAAATATAACAGCAGCATGGTTGGCCATTTTCAACAAATGATAATGCAGACCTGTTGCTTCAGATATCCTACATTGGAAATGCTTCTGAAAATCAGAATGGAGTTTTTCATTCTTCTCCTGCTAATCTAGGGGAATTAATGTCAAATCAAGCTCTAGAGTCATGGTTGGAGGAACAACCTGGTTCATCAAACCCAGGCATGTTGGAGCAAAGTCCGTAAATCTTTGGCAAGAATATCTATTGGGGATGTTGGAAAGCAGATAAAACCAAAAAGCTATTCTCTCTTGGAGCCTGCAAATAGAAATGATTTGAAGGTGGATTATTCTTTTTCATCAGAAATATCAAGCATATCGCATCTACTTGTCTGCATAGAAGTTTCTTAGACCATATCGGGAATAAAGTTGGTCAATGTGGAGTCTAACAGAGCCTCATCTGATAATGTGCCAACACTTGTTCCAATGGAAGAGATTGCTTCTTTAGAACCAGGTCAGAGAACAAGAAGGATTATTCAAGTTTATTTTCATCACCATCTATTGCCTTTGAAGCTAGCTTTATTTTACGATGGTGAGAAGCTTCCAGTTAAGTTGCGGCCCAATATTGGATATTTCGTAAAGCCACTGCAGATGGATGTTGAAGCTTCCACTGATAAAGAATCCCGTCTCCCAGGGATGTTCGAATACTCAAGGAGGTTTGTCACATCTTAGTGGAGTTGAATTTTATTTGTATTTACGACTTATTTCAATCGAGAGCTTAGCAATCATCTTTTCAATGGAAGACAAAATTCTTGCAATATGTGAGAGCTTAGCACTAAAAATGCTTCGCAATGCAAATCTTTGTCTTGTATCTATTGATATGCCCATTGCTCCTAATCAAGATGATGCATCAGGTTTGCGCCTACGGTTCAGCTCCGAAATTTTGGGTAGCTCAATTCCTTGTTTGATTACCCTTACTGTTGAAGGTAAATGCTCTGATCCATTAAAGTTAACTGCGAAGAAACTTTATTAGGCCTAAATCTGTTAAACCGAATGATAAATTTCTTAGTTGAGCCTGCCCATTCTTAAATCTTTTATTTTTCTTTCAATTTTGCGGTTAGGGGGGAATCTGTGGCCTGTTTGAAAGCTTTAAGAATAAGTTTTAATTCAGTATTCTGAATGTTTGAAGTTGAGCAACTTTGTGTTGCTATCTTTTGGAAATATCTAATATATTTTAATTTCAAGGTCTTTTTCTTTTTAATCCTTGATATAGTGTTGTTTCTGTTATTGAATTTCTTCTGTGTTTTGTGGTATTTTTGGTCTTATTGTGTCATGTCAAATATTTTGAAGTCTTTGCACGTGGCGCCCAAATTTTCCAAATGAAAACATTATCCAACAAAATAAAGCTAATTTAGAAATGTAATTATAAGTGATGTGGATTTTGACAAGGGATATCCACATCTGCAGTAGATAATAATGATGATAGATAAAATATATAGGGAACTGCCCCCATGATTCTATGCCCTAGATACTCATTTGCAATACAAATCTCAAATATCAATTAGTGAATAGTCACTGTAGAACATGAAATTAAATATATAAGAAAGAAGTCCATTGTAAAATACAGAGCAATGCAATAAAGGAAGGCAGCACCTCATGGAAACCGTAGCCAGGAGGGGTCATCTACTGCTGCCTCTACCCCTAGACCTCGATTTTGGTCGTTTTACACGCCACATTGTTTTCCCCACTCTTCCAACAAATGTGATCATTGAAACCAAGAGTAGGAAATGGGAATAGACACACTGTTCATATAACACCAAAAGCAAAATGAAATAAATTTGCGCTTACTCGTTTTTGTAATCAATTTTGCTCTTTTTTGGAGATATTGAACACTTCATCCTACTTGGAGATCGACTCTTATCCTTATACCTATCCCTAGATCTTGGGAAGCACGATATGACAAAATTAATTGATATTAGAGATGGTAATACAAATTTACAGAATGAAACTAATAGTAAAAAAAAAAAATTACAAAATAGGGGAGAATGGTAGATGAGAAATAACTTTGAGAAATATTTCAAAACTAACTTGAATACTTTTCTTAGGCTTATTCCAGCTCCTTTTATTGAAGAAATTTTGAACTCTATTTTATTTCATTTGAATCCCGCACAATTTTTCTGATAAGGATGATGTCTCATATTTGATTTGACGATATTTTTTTGTCCTGATGTGGTTGCTTCTGCATTGCTAATAACCACTCAAAATGGTATGTATGTATGTGTAACATCAATTTCACAGTTTACCTTGATCTACGAGTATTTGGGTCATCATCCAATCATGGCTGCACAAGCAAGTAGAATAACATTTTATACTTAAAATACAAGCAAAAAAATTCATGGTAGCACCATCAAAATTTTAAGATATGATGTTTAAAACACCCATCAATACATGAAAAAGCTAGACTAATGCTAGTACACACTTACACCCGAGCCTAAGTTCAAGCTTCTTAGCTTTTCCCAAGTCATCGAGTTAGCCATCTCCTCAACCTTATTGATCATTTTGCCTACTTCCTCTTCCTTGAGCTTTTTCTCGAGCTCAAAAACCTTCACATCATGTTCCTTCTTGGTTTTCTCCAAATTCGCCCTCAATTCGTTCACCTCTTTACAAGCTCACGGCAATGTTGTTCGTGTATGCGGATTTTTTCATCTTTGTCCGCAACCATGACTTTCAAACTATTGATCTCATCCAGTTGAGTTGCTTCAGTGTCAACCAGCTTCTCGTATTTTGCTATTAATAAGTCGATCTGATTCGTAAACACTGGGAATTCATTGATAAACTGCAAAAAAAATAAAAAAATAAAAAAAGAGATAAAACATCATGTAATGAGATTGAAAATTATAATCAAACTTGCAAAGCTTACATAAAAAAAAAAAAAAAAAAAAAAAAGAAGCAGTGATAAGTTACCCTGCTGGCCTGAGTGTTACCATCTGGATTGGATCCTCCTTGAGACATGAACAAAAAAAAAGGGTCAAATAAAAGTAGGGTGTTGCAAGAGAAGATGAGGACTTGTGGTTGACTTATGTTTCCTGCAATGATTTTGATTGAACAAAACAGTGGAACCAAGTTTTATTCCATGTTTTAGGTGTTATAAAAGCCCAAAACCAATAGTATGACCTAGATTTCAATAATTATTAACAAACAAACCAGTTGGGCAGTCCAATAAGAATCTGGTTGTTTTAATATTTTGAGTGGTCGGTTTCATTTCGTTGTCAAATTTATAAAGAATGGTTGTTAAAGTAGGAGTGCTCGGTTTCATTTCGTTGTCAAATTTATTAAGAATGGTTGTTAAAGCTCCTACTTTGATGTTGAATGATTGATTGTTTCTTGAATAAATAAGAAATATTGAATATATATATATATATATATATATGTTTTATATTCATCTACTTTTATTATATTTAGAATTTAGTTTTTTCATTTTTATTTTTAAAAATTTATTTTTTTATATTTTAATTTAAAAAATTAAGTCCAATTATTAACTTAATGTATTTTTATAAAAATATTCAAAAAAAATTAAAGAAAATATAAAAAAATTTAAAATATAAAAGAAATTATAAATTATAAAAATATTATATAAAAAATTACAAAAATTAAAAAAATATAAAAGTCAAGTTAAAAAATCGAAAACCTAGAAAATTTACATCCTTTTCTAAATAAATTGCAAACAAATTAGATGAAGATAAATTTTACAATAAAATTTATGCTTAGAGATGGGTGCAAATTATTATATGATTCTTCAAGTTGACAAGAATGTAAAAGATGATGACTTGAAAAAGGCTTATAGGAAGCTTTTTGGTTTTTCTTTTTATTTGTTAATTATTTGTTAGGTTTCAGAGGAAAAATTATGTCCTCTTGAGTATGCTATTAGCACGATCATGAATAAAGTTTATAAAAATGACAAATTTACTAAGTTTTGCGAGGTTCTAAGTTTATCAAAATCACAAATTTACATATAAGTTTATCAAGATTTAATTATATGTGTTTAAATATAATCATATTTATATTTGATTATATGTGTTTGAGGATCAAATTAATAGAATTTGTAAATGTGGAGATTTAAATTTATTGAATTATTTAGAATTAAGATCAAAATTGATAGAATGTGTAAGTATTGGGGACTAAATGTATTATTATACCAGTTAGAAAAATGCCACATCATCACTTCCATTAACTATTTAACAGAGAGTGACTAAAATAGAAATGATCTAAAATGTTAGTGACTAAATTGAAAATTTTCATAGTTGAGTGACCAAAACAGAAACACGCTAATAGTTGGGTGAATAATTCTATAGTTTACACTAATTATGATTTTTTATCATATCAACTCTAAAACCCGAATGAAACACTAAAAAGTTAACAATATTATCTTCAGGTATCAAAATGTATTAAAATTATTTATTTTTAAGATTTTTTGGAATTATTATGAAAAATTTAAAAGTATCGAATTGATATTTTAGCTATAGTTCAAGGGCTAAATTTGTTATTAACCCTTTAAATTAACTAAATTGATATTTTTAAATTGATCGGGTTGAATTGAATAAAATAGAAATAAGTAAGATATAAATTTATAAATGTCTTATATTATGAATTGATGATAAAAATGGTATGGAACAATGGTGTTGAATATGTGATGATATGAATTTGATGTTAGTAAGTTATATGAATTGATTTGTGTTGATATTGAATATCGGGAATTTGGACTGAACTAAATATAATATAAAAGAGTGTGATATTATTAATATATGATATGTGATATGAATTAGGCTATATGATATGTATATGAATCGATGATGAAATGAAATGAGACTATGATATATGGATGATTTATGCCCATGCGAACTTAGTAAAATGCTAGGATACATTTGACATACCAATAGGGTTATATGTGCGCATGTGTACGGGATAGTTGATGGTATGGAGATTATGATATTTTATTTTAGGATCCAACATTTGTTGTGGATCATCAAGTATTCACTATCTCTTCGGAGACCTTAGTGTGGTGGAAGGATGTATTTGAATAAGTATATACATTTGATGCGTATGGGCTTTGCACTTTGGTGTCCTGGTGTGGTGTAGTTCACCTGTGTGTCCGAGTCCGTTTTTGCTAAGATTGCCTTGGGCAAAGCGTTAAATTGAATTTGAAATCAGAATATGAAATGTATATTGGTTAAATGATGTTTGCAATGATATGATAATATAGAATGATATTACAGAAGCATGTATGTGATATGTGATTATCGATAGCATGTGAAAAACCATACAAGCTGATTATACGAGCCTAGAGGATCGATATGAAAATATAGAGAATCAATAGATTCGATATGGAAATGGGATAATCATACGTTAAATAGCTTGAATTCAAATGAAATTGAATGTATTAATGCTAATAGAGAGTAAGGTTTGACATACTATATTGATATAATTAATTGGTGACAATTGAGATGAAAATATATGCATGATTGGTAATAGATTGATAACATGATATGTATAAATTAAATTGCAAATGATGGCATTGTATGAATTTGAAACACTTGATATGATATAGTTGGAATGTGATCTTGCAATGGCATATATTTATCTTGTTACCATGTTAATTATATGACTTGAATCATGAAAGTACCATTGGGCATTATCGCTCAACGTCTGCTTTTGTTTATTCCGTGCGCGCATAAGTTTTAGGGAATCTCGAAGCCTCGAGGATTGATTCAACATCTAATTTGTAGCTCTCAACTCAAAGAAAGTTTGTATAGTCTCTTTTTCATTTTGATATATGGCATGTACCTAGGGTTTGAAGTCTGCATTTTGTATTCAAATGGTCATTATGAATTTTGATTTGGCAATGTGGTTTGAGTCAAGTTACAATTTATTTAATATACATATTTGAACATGATACAAGTAGGTTGAAATAGTTAAATGGTTGAAATAGTGGGAATGGTTATATGTTTTGGATTTGAAGTGATGGTTTGTCTAACGTATATGTATATATGGTCTTAATGATCAAAATTAAGCATATGAGAATAGTTAAAGTGATGAAATGGTTGGATTGAGATATATGTTTGATTAAGTGATATGAATTGGTACCAATTGAACATTTTGAAAACAGGGTGTCACGTCGCGACGTCAGACTTTTAATGTCACGACCAGGGGAAGTTAGTGAGTTACGTCGTGACCTGCAACCCTCGAAGTTGTGATGTCAACTCGATAGTTTGAAAATTTTACAATTTGGTCCTTATTCGACCTCGAGTCATCTTAAGAGCTTTCGTAAGCTCGTACAAGACTAAAAAATGTTCGTATAACATGTTGTAATCATGTTTTGAACTTAATAATATGTTCGAGACTAAAAAAGTCTCGAATAGTTGGGCTAAACATTATCTTTTTGCCTTTAGAGATGAAAAGGTTTGTTGCCATGAATATACTTTCGGTGAACCAACAATAGGGAATTGGGTTCATATAAACAGTGATGGAACCAACAATAGTATTTTTCAATGCTATTTTTTTTATTATTTTCTCTTTATTTTGCTACCATTTTACTATTATGTTGATATTATTTGGATATTGTATAACTCTTATTTTATTGTTAATTTCGTTATTATTTTAGAGTCATTTGCTTGTTTAATTGTATCTATCTTAGTGTTATTTAAGTATACATATTTTTTAAAATTTATTTTCAATTTATTGGGAAATATTTATTTTAATATTTTTAGTAATTTTGATGTGTTCTATATATATTAAAAAAATTAATACAGGCGAGCTGGGTCAGACCCAAGTTTTAGCATTTTTATCAAAGTCAGACTTGGGCAATATTTAAACCCATTTCTCGGCTTAAAATTTTAGTTGGACCCGACCTGAACCATAAACACCTCTAATACATAAAACTAAAACATATTTTAACTATATATTATAAGAGAGAAAAGTAAAAATGGTTGAACTAAAGTCAAACATCTCTTAATAAAATAGTTATTTATCAAGAAGTTGTATAAGATTATTTGTAAACAATATATAATATTTAGTTGGATTCTTTATTTTTTCTTAGAAAAATATACACCGAAATTTAGTATGAAATAAATCCGAAAAACCCCACTATTTACTGCTGCATTCACTTTCACTTCAACAAGAAGTAAGTGAAGCCTTTATTAGCTTCAAATTTATTGAATTTAACATACCACGCAACGATAAAAAGCATGCATCCGGTATTTTTTGCTTTATGTACTCAATGGAAAAGCAGATAGCATTTCCGTTGCCCACATCATTTGCATTTTTTGTTCCTTCAATAAGTATACACTTCAAATCCCATCACACGTGTGTATGTATGAAAAAGTCATAAATTTAGAACAAGAATGTCTATTTAAAACTTACATACAACAAATAATAAAATGTATGGTTTGAAATTAATTAATAATAACACATGAAATATGTACGTTATTAAAATTAAAAAAATTAGATTAAATTATTTATCATGATGTTATCATCAATCTTAAGTCGTTGTTGAGTTAACTTGTGACACTAACGCAATCAAATACATTATTAATAAATACAACTAATGAATGTAATAAAGTGTGCATAATAAAAATAAAATGTATAAAAATTAGTTAAATGATAAATTAAAAAAAAAGATTAAAATATCCTCGAATAATATTACTAATTTTAATTATGAAAAGATATTCTCGTAATTTCTTAACTGAATTAATGACCTAATTAAAAGTGGCATCGAGAGCTTAAATAATAATATAGATAAATAATAAAAAAATTTTACAAACAGACTTCATGTTTTATTTTTTCAATTTTTATTTATTTTCTTTGTTGAAAAATGAAAATGTTTAAAGCCGAACGTGATCGTGATGGAAATACTAACTCATTACGCATCTCTTTGACTTTGGTATTAGGGTTGTTCCCACCGAATTTATTTTTATTTAAATTTGTCTCTTATTTTTAAATTCTCTATATTAATGTTTTTTATTTGGTTAAACTAAAAAATGTCACTAAACTGTTTTTTTTTTCTATTTTAATCACTGAATTATTAATTTTTTGATTTAATCTCTAAATCTTTCGAAATTAAATATTTTGGTAAGTTAAAACAATTTTTTTATTAGTCTAATAATAAATTTAGCCCTTCAATATTTACACATTATATCAATTTGATCCTAAATATAAAATTTTCTACAAAATTTGTTATTTTAGTTAGAATTCTAAAAAAAATAAATAAATTTAGTCCTCAAAATTTAAAAAAAAAATTCAATTTAGTTCCAATTTTAAAAAAAATCAATAAATTAACTCTAGGTCCTTTACAAAAATTAATAATTTAAGCTTTTTATCCTATAAATCTTAGCTTTAGGTTTCAAAATTTTATAATTTTATCCTATCCAATATAAAATGTCTAACATCGTCTTTGGCATAGCCTATTTTTATACACTCTGTTTACCAACCCAACACACAGAAAAATGAAAAAAGGAATGAAAAGAACACCATACAATAATGATATTTAAAACATTACAATTAATGAAGGAAAGTTGATTACAAATCTCTGGCTGAGGCTACAACAACCAACCAACCAGCTTATAAAAAAAAGCATCACCAAACAACAAAATTCAATATCCGAAATAGAAAAAAGTGAGCTCAAGTTGTCATAGCTTCAAAGCAAAAGATAAATTTATGAGAAATGGATTGTTTAATTATAGATAAAGTTATGTGAATTTTTTAGAACTCGAAATAAAATGACAAGTATTGTAAATGTTAAGCGCTAAATTTGTTGAATATTTTATATTTAGGATAAAATTTATATAATGTGTAAATATTGGAGGGCTAAATTTGTTATTAGACCAATAAAAAAAAACCCAAATAAGCTTTGAGTGACCAAAATATTTTATTTTGAAAAGTTTAGTGATAAAATTGAAAAAAATTAATAGTTCAGTGACCAAAATAGAATAAAAGCAATAATTTAGTGACCATTTTTATAGTTTACCATTTTTATTTTTATAGTTAAAAATTTAAATAATTTTTTAACTATTAAATTTTACTTCCAGTTAATTTAGTTTGGCCAGAATCACAAATTGTGGCCCACCTTCAACAACAAATATTATTACCAAAAGGATAAATATATATATTATTTGGTACTCGAGTTTGACATTTTTTTAATATGATATTTGAATTATTTTTTATAAAAGTTATATATTTTTGGTACTTAAAGGTTACGGTGTTAATTTTTTAGTGTTTAATTTGGATTTTAGGGTTGATTTGATGAAAGTTAATTACTAATATTTTTAGGTTTGAATTTTTAATGATTTTGTTAATAGATTAAATTTAGTGTTAATTTTGAACTTTTTTTAAAATTTTTTAAATAGAGTCCGATGGATGTGATTAAATTTCGATTTTAGGGTTAATTTTTGAAAGTTAATTGCTAATATTATTAACTAGGATAAACTATAAAATTAGTCACTAACGTTTTAGATCGTTTTTATTTTGGTCATTTTCCCCATTAAATAGTTAATGGAAGTGATGATGTAGCATTTTTTAACTAGTAGAATAACACATTTAGTCCTCAATACTTACACATTTTATCGATTTGATCCTAATTCTAAATAATTCAATAAATTTAACCCTTCACATTTACAAATTCTATCAATTTGATCCTCAAACACATATAATTAAATCTAAATTATATATTATGAAAAATACAAAATATAATATTTTTTTATAAATAATAAATAATAGTAAATTGTTGTAAATTAAATGGATGTCATAACCCCCCTTTAAGCATATTAAAGTAATGAGATAAAACTCTTTACTTAATTTATAATCAGGAGATTATTAAATAGAGTAATTAAGAAACTTTAATTCATTAAATGTAATACCTTTATTAATTGAATGTAAAGGAGCTTATAAATAGCACCTTGTAAGTGAAAATAAAACAATGAAATTTTCTCGTATTTTCCATCCTCTTTTATTTATTGTTTTATTAATTTTTCTATAACACGTTATCAGCACGAGCTTCTACGAGTTCATAGTGAAGTTCATGTCATTTCGACTTTATATAATTTGCCCGTATAACTCCCGTTAAACTATATACGGTATACGTATTTTTATAATTCTTTTATTTTATTTTCTAGATAAAATATTTGCTTTGGGTAACATTTGCACATTTATTTTTACAACTAAAATAT
Source organism: Gossypium sturtianum (assembly GCA_025698515.1). Taxonomy (NCBI): domain Eukaryota; kingdom Viridiplantae; phylum Streptophyta; class Magnoliopsida; order Malvales; family Malvaceae; genus Gossypium; species Gossypium sturtianum. The sequence continues at coordinate 118,934,831 of CM046946.1, forward strand.
AATAATGATAATTATATATACATGTTTTTTTTTATTAAAAGAAATTTCAATTAATTTAATTTGTGTTAAGTTATTATTATGACTATGTAACATCCGGGAATTAGGGGCTTTGCATTTGCCATGTTCTGTGTGTTTGGTATGCTATATTTATTAATTTGTTATGTTTGGGGGCCCCGGGAAGGCTCGGGGTTAAGCCAAAAAGCCTTGGCGAAAATTTTATTTTTTTGGCACTTTAAGGGAGTGCTAGTGAAGCGAGTTTTAAGGATTATTGTTTGTGTTTGTTGACACAAGACAAGGAGTGGTAATCTGCAAGAAGACGCCACTTAGGAAGCGGGGAGATGACGCCACGGGGAGCGATGGGGAGCTGGTTCGAGTCGCATAGGTTGCTTTTTGGGAATTCTTTTTACGTCGGGATGAGAGGTGTTGGATTCGGCTAGGGACCTTGAAGAGTGGGAGTAGACTAAGTCAAATATTTTAAATGTTTGTACAAGAGTGAAAGGTGGATTTGAATCTTTCAAATCAATTCAAATGGGGGGATGAGAGTGAAAGTAGGAGATGATCAAGGAGTGGGTGGCTGGTTAGGAGTTGTTGACCGAATGTGCCTTGGTTGAGGGGGGGAAGCTTTCGATTTTGGGGGCAAAGCAAGGTACTTGTGCCGAAAGTGGTCTTAGGGGCATTTCTTTCATCTTTGGTGCGCTTCCAGTTTTGAGGTGTATGTGTGTGTGTGTGTGCCGTTTTCTCCATAGGTCACTTTGAGTTGAGGGTTAGCAAATCAAACTTTATTCTCTTTTGGCATTCTTTCTCCTTTCAACCAAAAATCGAAACCCCAATTCTCTCTCTCTCTCTCTCTCTCTCTCTTTTCTTTTGTTCATACTCATTTTGCATTTCATAACCCCTTAGCCGAACCCTCCTATCACCCTCTCCATTTCATCATTTTCTCTCATTTGTATCTTGAAAGCCGAAACATTTGTTGCTTCAACTTCTTCTCTATTTCTTCTAAGGCCGAATTTTCCTAGTCCATTTCTTCTTATATCTTCCCTTTATCTCTTTTCAAAGCCGAAACTTATTCCATCTTCCTTCTCTTCGAGTTTGTTCTTATTGTTCCTGTTGGCCGAATCTCTCTGGTGTGTTTAAACCTCTTAATTCGCTCTTGTTTTAGTGGATTGCCGTCACTCTTTTCTTTTAACCCTCTCAATCGGTTTTCTTGTTGCGGTAAGTATTCTTCTTCTCTTTTGATTCTTGCTTTTCTCTTGCTGATGGTTTAATCGAGGGCGTTAACCGTGGCACTTTGGGTGTCTTGGCCGAATATAGGAGGAAATAGTGGGACTCAGTCGATTTCTTAATCCAAGCCTGAAGCTCTCGGTTTCTGTCGATCTAGGTAAGAAACCTCTTCGTTTGAGCATATCTTCTTATTTCAACTGCTTCAGTGCCTTAACCCGGTCTTCTGATCAAGATCTTTTTCATGGAACCGAATACCAGCCAAGAAAAGAAGGGGGTTGGACTCGTAGTCCCTACCCCTAAGTTCAAAAAACATGCGGTATCGACAGTACGAGACTTTCCACCGGGTTGTGGACCGACTTCGGAGCGGGATAGGCAGATCGCTGTGATCCCTGCGAGTGAGGGTGTTAGCGAGATTGATAGCTTAGTTCTCTGTGTTTACAGGTGTGTAATTCTCACACCTTTTTCCTGTTATTTTACTTGAATATATAAATATATATATGCTTTATTGAATGCCGAAACTTCGGCATATGTTGTTCTTGCCCATGGAGGGTAAAATCAGGACATCAGGTTAGTGATTTCTGCTTATGTTATTATGTTGACATGATTATATGTACACTCTGATCATCTGATATACATGTCGATATCGGTTGCATTCATACACCATGAGTTCATGTTCGCATAATGGATGGGTATATGATATGATATTGAAAGGGGAAGTGTATCTGGTGACTATGTCACAATCTGTTCTGGTGGCTTTTACCACAATATGATCTGGTGGCTCTGCCACACTCTGTTCTGGTGGCCATGCCATTTCAGTCTGGTGACTCTGTCACAATTTGATGATGAGCAGCTAACTGCAGCATGACTGCCATCATGGTGTGCAGCGGTGAGGGTTGATTGTAGAAATCCCCATTGGTGTGATTGGCAGGTAAGGGTGGTGTGTAGCGGATGGAAACTAGGTTGAGTTGGGATTTGCATCATAATGCATTACTTCCTGATTATTTGCTATTCTCTGCTAAATGGGCCAAGGCACAGTCTGATTCTGTATGGGCTTTGCCCAAAGTGATTTGTAAGGGCTGAGGCCCAACTATGGTGAATGATGAGTAATTGCACACTGAGTTCTTCTTGACTCACCCCTTTACTTAAATGTTGCAGGTAATTCTTAGTTCAGCGGACATGGGCTGGGATCGACTTTGAGGTGGCCATGCACTTTATGTTTAGTAAAAAATTACTTTTCTCCTCTTAGACTTATTTACTTTTAATTTTGGGATTTTGTTATGTAATAAGGCCCCTTTAATTTGGTTTAATTTCGATCTAAACTCTAGACGTTTTGAATACAAATAATCGATAAGACATTTTTAATGAAAATTTAAAGTTTCTCTTACAACTTAATTAACGATTTTACAGACGGATTTTTTACGACAAACTTCTAGCTTAATCTAGTGTAACAACATGCATTTTCAAACGTCACCTAAATACAAGAATTGGGTTAACGAAAAATTTTCCTTAAATGATTATTGGAATTTCAAACGAACTACTGATCTGGAGTTTTATGAAAAAGGAATTTAAAAGTTTCCCTGAAGGTCGCGTAGTTTTACAAATTCTTCCCAAGTGACATACTAGATCCGGTCGTAGTGTTTGGGCCGAGTTTGGGGTGTTACAATTTGGTATCAGAGCCTAGGTTTTAAAAGCTCGGCCATGGGTTTTGGGTTCAAAACATTTTCCAAAAAGATGGTTTAGAACGAAAATACATATGTACATGTCTTCTAGAGGTGTGGCACCCAAGTCTCCAGCCCAAGTCTGCAAGGTAAGTCTTCTGATTATTATGTGGTTTGCATGAGGTGAATATATCATGTGAATATATCGCTATGAATGTTAGAATTAAGAAACCCTACTTTAGAGATGGAAACCTATAGGTGTATGTGTGTTTTGCGGAAAACTACTTAAAACTCTATTCTCATAAAACTACTCATTAACCCATAGTAAACAGAAAAACTAATGCATAAAATTTGTAAAAACAGATTAAGACAAAACGGTAGACATGAGTGCCAGAGGGCGTGGACGTGCTGCACGCGACCGTGGTAAAGGCCGGGGTGTTGAGGCTGAGTTTTTGAAAACGAGGCATAAGCCTGAAGGTAAAGCGCCAGCATCACCTGTGGCAGAAGCGGGATCGCAAGATAGAACTGGTGGGGATGATGCTCTGTCCCAAGCAATGTTACGTGTGTTGGAGTGAGTAACTGGGGCGAGCTCTGTGGCAGTATCTCGAAAGTCTATTCCTGAACGACTTCGAGCAAAAAGGGCAGAGGTATTCAGGGGTATTTCTGGTGTGGCCCCAAGCGTAGCTGAGTACTGGCTGGAGGCAGTCGAGCGAATTTTGGATGATCTAGATTGTACGGCAGAGGAAAAACTGAAAGGAGCGGTGTCTTTTCTTCGGGATGAGGCATATCAGTGGTGGCTTACCGTAAGATAGGGTACTTCAGCGGATCACATTGACTGGGATTTTTTTAAAACTACATTTCAAGGGAAATACGTTGGGGCAAGTTATGTAGATGCTCAGAGGAAAGCATTCCTGAATTTGGTACAAGGGGACAAATGCGTGGTCAGCGTATAAGCGCGAATTCTGCGATTGAGTCATTATGCCCGAGGAATAGTTGCGATGACTATGAACGTTATGTCTTTATTTGAGGATGGGTTACGAGACGAACTGCGGGTGTTGATATCTCCGCAGCAGGAAAGAGATTTTGCCACTTTGGTTGACAAAGCTAAAATAGCTGAAGAGGTTAAGCGGACTGAGGCTCAAAGCAAGGAGAAGGATAAGGGTAAAAATAAGAGGAGTTTTGGGTCGGGGTCGTCTGGAGGTTTTCAAAAGAGGCCAAGGTTTGAGGGGTCAGCTCGAGTTATGAGGCTTGCGGCAATGGGCCAGGTTTGATCATGTGCTCTGTGTGGGAAAATACATTCTGGAGAGTGTAGGAAGAAAACCGGTGGATGTTTCAGGTGCAGATCTATAGACTATATGGTTAGAGATTGTCCACAAGTAGATCAAGTGTAGCCAGTTGGACAGGGTTTTGATCAGTTCAGGAGAGGTGGTCAGCAGCCACAGAGAGGTCGTTGTCCAATTGGAAGAGGGAATGGTTTTGGTCGGGGACGTGGAGCACCAGGCAGAGGTGTTGGGAATATAGATGCGAGACGGCCTAGGTTAGTCTATGCAGCTAGACGCCGAGAGGAGGGCGATGCACCAGATGTCATAACTGGTACGTTTTTCATTTTTAGTTTTCCCTTTACTGCATTGATTGATATTGGGTCGACGCATTCCTATGTTGCTAATGTGGTGTCCGGAACTTTAAACATGAACTCTGAGATTGCTTCTAGGGAGATGACTGTACTGAGCCCTTTAGGACAATCTTTAGTGGTAAACAAACTCTTTAGGAATGTGCCTCTAGAAGTACAAGGGTTGGTGTTCCCGGCTGATTTGATGAAACTACCATTTGGGGAGTTCGATTTAATCCTAGGTATGGATTGGTTGGTTAAATATCGAGCAAACTTGGATTGTGCTGCTAAGCGCATGGTGTTAAGGACCCCTGAGGATAATGAAGTTGTAGTGATAGGCGAGAGGAGAAACTACTTGTCAAATGTAGTGTCTGCGTTAAAGGCGAAAAGAATGGTGAGAAAAGGATGCGAGGCTTTCTTAACTTTTGTTCGTGCTCTGGAGGCCAAGGAGTTGTCGATGGTGGACGTCAGAACAGTGAAAGAGTTTTCCGATGCTTTTCCAGAGGAGCTTCCAGGGTTACCTCCAGATCGCGAGGTGGAATTTGGTATTGAACTTCTTCCGGGAACAGCGCCAGTGTCTATTGCCCCATATAGAATGGCGCCGAAGGAGTTAGTGGAGCTGAAAGCGCAGATTCAAGAATTGTTGGATCGTGGTTTTATCCGACCAAGTGTATCTCCGTGGGGAGCGCTGGTGTTGTTCGTGAAGAAAAAGGACGGGACGATGTGTATGTACATTGATTATCGTCAGTTGAATAAGTTGACCATCAAGAACAAATACCCGCTGTCGAGGATTGACAATTTGTTCGATCAACTTAAGGGGGCTTCAGTTTTCTCGAAGATAGATTTGAGGTCAGGTTATCATCAACTTAAGGTCAAAGAAGCGGATATTCATAAGACAGCCTTTAGAACTTGTTATGGTCACTACGAGTTCTTGGTGATGCCATTCGGGCTGACGAATGCACCAGCGGTGTTTATGGACATGATGAACCGAGTGTTCCAACCCTATCTGGACTGGTTTGTTGTGGTGTTCATAGACGACATTCTGGTATACTCCAAGACGGAAGAAGAGCATGATTCGCATCTTCGGGTGGTCCTGCAAATTTTAAGAGAGAAGCAGCTGTACGCCAAATTCAGTAAGTGTGAATTTTGGTTGAAAGAAGTTACCTTTTTGGGTCATGTTGTATCTGCAGAGGGAATTAGGGTTGATCCCCGAAAAATTAAAGCTGTGTTGGGCTAGAAACCGCCTAAGTCTGTGGCAGAAATTCAAAGTTTATTTGGGTTAGCTGGGTACTATAGAAGGTTTGTTGAGGGATTCTCCTTGATTGCGGCACGCTTAACTAAGTTGTTGCGGAAAGGGGTAGCATTTGTTTGGACTGACAAGCAACAGGAAAGCTTTGAGAAGCTGAAGAGGATCTTAACAGAGGCTCCGGTTTTGATTCAGCCTGAAGCTGGGAAAGAGTTTGTGGTGTATTGTAATGCTTCACACACGGGATTAGGGTGTGTGTTAATGCAAGACGGGAAGGTGGTTGCGTAAGCGTCTCGGCAGTTAAGATCGCATGAGTTGAACTATCCTACGCATGATCCGAGGTTAGTCGCGGTAGTGTTCGCTCAAAGATCTGGAGACACTACCTGTATGGGGAGAAGTCTATCATTTACACCGACCACAAGAGTTTAAAATACCTCCTTACCCAGAAGGAGTTGAATTTAAGATAGCGAAGGTGGATTGAACTGTTAAAGGATTACGACTGCTCGATCGAATACCATCCGGGTAAAGCTAACGTAGTGGCGGATGCGTTAAGTCAGAAAGTGATATCGAATTTGAGGGTGATGTTTGCCCATCTCAGCTTGTATGATGATGGGAGTGTGTTAGCTGAACTTCAAGTAAAGCCGACGTGGGTTGGTCAGATCAAAGAGAAGCAGTTATCAGGTGATGTCTTGAGTGCTCGACGTCTGCAGGTACAGAATGGTGGGGTAGAGGATTTTGGTTTGAACAGTGATGGGGTCCTGTGTTTCCGTGAGAGGGTTTGCATGCCGAGAAGGATGCTTTGGGTTAAAGCGAGATGATTCTTCGAGGCGATAGTAGTCCCTACGCTATGCATCCCGGTGGGAATAAAATGTATCGATCCGCGAGAGCGCTTTTGGTGGCTGGTTTGAAGCGGAGATTACCGAATTTGTGGGTAAATGCTTAATGTGTCAGCAGGTGAAAGCGGAACATCAGTTGCCTTCAGGGTTATTACAACCGGTGAAGATTCCACAGTGGAAATGGGAGAGAATCACGATGGATTTTGTTAGTGGGCTACCTCTTATGCCTACTAAGAAAGATTCGGTATGGGTGATTGTTGATCGGTTGACGAAGTCCGCCCATTTCATACCTATTCGTGTCGACTATTCTTTGCAGAAGCTGGCTAAACTGTATGTGACAGAGATTGTAAGGTTGCACGGGGTACCAGTATCTATCATATCGGACAGAGACCCTAGGTTTACGTCGCAGTTTTGGAAGGCGCTGCATCAGGCATTGGGTACAAGACTAGACTTCAGCACAGCTTTTCATCCACAATCTGATGGCCAGTCTGAAAGGGTAATTCAGATCTTGGAAGATATGTTAAAAGGTTGTGTCATTGATTTCAGGGGTAGTTGGGAAGAGTTTCTCATCATATGGCGACTCGCATACAACAACAGCTACCAGTCTAATATTCAGATGGCGCCCTATGAAGCATTGTATGGGCGGAAATGTCGTACTCCTACTTGCTGGACAGAGTTGGGTGAGCATCGGATGTTGGGTCCGAAATTAGTTTCAGAGACAGAGGAGAAAGTTAAGTTAATTCGAACTCGATTGAAGGAAGCTTCTGACAGACAGAAATCCTACGCGGATCTGAAGCGTAAGGATGTAGAATTTGCAGTGGGTGATCAAGTCTTCCTGAAAGTCTCACCTTGGAAGAAGGTTATGAGGTTTGGACGAAAGGGTAAGCTAAGTCCCAGGTTCATCGGGCCTTATCGGGTATTGAAACGTGTGGGACTAGTGGCGTATCAGCTTGAGTTACCTTCGAAATTGAAACAGATACATGATGTGTTCCACGTTTCGATGTTGAGGCGCTATCGTTCGGATCCGACTCATATTGTACCAGTGGAGGAGATTGAAGTAAGACCAGACCTGCCATTTGAAGAGGAACCAGTGCAGATCGTGGATCGAGACGTTAAGGTGTTGAGAAGGAAATCAGTCCCGTTGGTCAAAGTCTTGTGGTGAAATCACGGTGTGGAAGAGGCAACGTGGGAACCAGAGGATGTTATGCGTCAGCAACACCCTCATCTCTTTTGACCAGGTAATTTCGAGGCCAAAATTTCTTTAAGGGGGTAGAGCTGTAACATCCGGGAATTAGGGGCTTTGCATTTGCCATGTTCTGTGTGTTTGGTATGCTATATTTATTAATTTGTTATGTTTGGGGGCCCTGGGAAGGCTCGGGGTTAAGCCGAAGCCTTGGCAAAAATTTTATTTTTTTTTGGAACTTTAAGGGAGTGCTAGCTAGGGCATGTTTTAAGGATTATTGTTTGTGTTTGTTGACACAAGACAAGGAGTGGTAATCTGGCAAGAAGATGCCACATAGGAAGCAGGGGGAGATGACGCCACAGGGGAGCAGTAAGGGAGCTGGTTCGAGTCGTATAGGTTGCTTTTTGGGAATTCTTTTTGGCGTCAGGATGAGAGGTGTTGGATTCGGCTAGGGACCTTGAAGAGTGGGAGTAGACTAAGTCAAATATTTTAAATGTTTGTACAAGAGTGAAAGGTGGATTTGAATCTTTCAAATAAATTCAAATAGGGGGATGAGAGTGAAAGTAGGAGATGATCAAGGAGTGGGTGGCTGGTTAGGAGTTGTTGACCGAATGTGCCTTGGTTGAGGGGGGAAGCTTCGGTTTTGGGGGCAAAGCAAGGTACTTGTGCCGAAAGTGGTCTTAGGGGCATTTCTTTCATCTTTGGTGCGCTTCCGATTTTGAGGTGTATGTGTGTGGGTGTGTGCCGTTTTCTCCATAGGTCACTTTGAGTTGAGGGTTAGCAAATCAAACCTTATTTTCTTTTGGCATTCTTTCTTCTTTCAACCAAAAACCGAAACCCCAATTCTCTCTCTCTCTTTTTCTTTTGTTCATACTCATTTTGCATTTCATAACCCCTTAGCCGAACCCTCCTATCACCCTCTCCATTTCATCATTTTCTCTCATTTGTATCTTGAAAGCCAAAACATTTGTTGCTTCAACTTCTTCTCTATTTCTTCTAAGGCCGAATTTTCTTAGTCCATTTCTTTTTATATCTTCCCTTCATCTCTTTTCAAAGCCAAAACTTATTCCATCTTCCTTCTCTCCGAGTTTGTTCTTATTGTTCCTGTTGGCCGAATCTCTCTGGTGTGTTTAAACCTCTTCATTCGCTCTTGTTTCAGTGGATTGCCGTCACTCTTTTCTCTTAACCCTCTCAATCGGTTTTCTTGTTACGGTAAGTATTCTTCTTCTCTTTCGATTCTTGCTTTTCTCTTGCTGATGGTTTAATCGAGGGCGTTAACCGTGGCACTTTGGGTGTCTTGGCCGAATATAGGAGGAAATAGTGGGACTCAGCCGATTTCTTAATCCAATCCTGAAGCTCTCGGTTTCTGTCGATCTAGGTAAGAAACCTCTTCGTTTGAGCATATCTTCTTATTTCAACTGCTTCAGTGCCTTAACCCGATCTTCTGATCAAGATCTTTTTCATGGAATCGAATACCAGCCAAGCAAAGAAGGGGGTTGGACTCGTAGTCCCTACCCCTAAGTTAAAAAAACATGCGGTATCGACAGTACGAGACTTTCCACCGGGTTGTGGACCGACTTCAGAGCGAGATAGGCAGATCGCTGTGATCCCTGGGAGTGAGGGTGTTAGCGAGATTAATAGCTTAGTTCTCTGTGTTTACAGGTGTGTAATTCTCACACCTTTTTCCTGTCATTTTACTTGAATATATAAATATATATATGCTTTATTGAATGCCGAAACTTCGGCATATGTTGCTCTTGCCCATGGAGGGTAAAATCAGGATATCAGGTTAGTGATTTCTACTTATGTTATTATGCTGACATGAGTATATGTACACTCTGATCATCTGATATACATGTCGATATCGGTTGCATTCATACACCATGAGTTCATGTTCGCATAATGGATGGGTATATGATATGATATTGAAAGGGGAAGTGTATCTGGTGACTATGTCACAATCTGTTCTGGTGGCTTTTGCCACAATATGATCTGGTGGCTCTGCCACACTCTGTTCTGGTGGCCATGCCATTTCGGGCCCGTGACTCATCACAATTTGACGATGAGCGACTAATCTGCAAAGATGACCGCCATCATGGTGTGCAGTGGTGAGGGTTGATTGTAGAAATCCCCATTGGTGTGATTGGCAGGTAAGGGTGGTGTGTAGCGGATGGAAACTAAGTTGGGTTGGGATTTGCATCATAATGCATTACTTCCTGATTATTTGCTATTCTCTGCTAAATGGGCCAAGGCACAGTCTGATTCTGTATGGGCTTTGCCCAAAGTGATTTGTAAGGGCCGAGGCCCAACTATGGTGAATGATGAGTAATTGTACACTGAGTTCTTCTTGACTCACCCCTCAGCTTAAATGTTGCAGGTAATTCTTAGTTCAGTGGACATGGGCTAGGATCGACTCTGAGGTGGCCATGCACTTTATGTTTAGTAAAAATTTGCTTTTCTCTTCTTAGACTTATTTACTTTTAATTTTGGGATTTTGTTATGTAATAAGGCCACTTTAATTTAGTTTAATTTCGATCTAAACTCTGGACTTTTTGAATACAAATAATCGATAAGACGTTTTTTTTAATGAAAATTTGAAGTTTCTCTCACAGCTTAATTAACGATTTTACAGACGGATTTTTACGACAAACTTCTAGCTTAATCTAGTGTAACAACATGCATTTTCAAACGTCACCTAAACACAAGAATTGGGCTAACGAAAAATTTTCCTTAAATGATTTTTGGGCTTTCAAACGAACTAGTGATCTGGAGTTTTATGAAAAAGGAATTTAAAAGTTTCCCTGAAGTTCGCGTAGTTTTACAAATTCTTCCCAAGTGACATACCAGATCCGGTCGTGGTGTTTGGGCCGGGTTTGAGGTGTTACATACTATTCCTCTTTATGCCAATATTTGACATACATATTATTATTTAGCAAATTTGGTATATATAATTGAATTATTTCACGATTGAGAATACTTATTATTTTACTAATATATCTTTTTATTTTGATTCAAGTGATTATAATGTCCAATCTTGCCAAACTTGAATTTGCGGCTTTAGACATCTCAGGCAAGAATTATTTGTCATGGGTGTTAGATGCTGAAATTCACCTAGATGTTAAAGGTCTAGGAAATACTATATTAGCAGATAAAGAAGCATCTAATCAAGACAAGGCAAAAGCAATGATTTTCATCCGTCATCATCTGCATGAAGGATTAAAAGTGGAATATCTCACTGTGAAAGACCCTCTTGAGTTGTGGAAAAATTTGAAAGAATGATTTGACCATCAGAAAACGGTGATACTCTCTAAAGCTCGTTATGATTAGATGCACTTACGGTTGCAAGATTTTAAGACTATAAGTGAATACAATTCAGAACTTTTCAATATTAGTTTTCAACTAAAATTATGTGGAGAAAACATAACTGATGAGGACTTGTTAGAGAAAATATTTTCAACCTTTCATGCTACTAATGTGCTCCTGCAGCAGCAATATCGTGAATAAGGTTTTAAAAGGTATTCTTAATTGATTTCATGCCTTTTGGTGGCTGAACAAAATAATGAGCTATTGATGAAAAATCATGGAATTCGTCCCATTGGTTCTGCACCATTCCCTGAAGTGAATGTAGCAGTACACAATAATTATGAAAATAGAAAATATAGAGGTCACGGCCGTGGTCGTAGACGTAGCGGGGGTATTAGTAATCGTTATCATGGTGGTCATAACAATGATACTTCTAACCACCAGAAAAAGAATAACAATGAAAGACAAGAAAGAAGTGGTCAAAATAATCCTTCAAAGATTGTTGAGAATATATGCTACCGATGTGGTATGAAGGGGCATTGGTCACGTACCTGTCATACGTCTGAGCATTTAGTGAAACTTTATCAAGCATCCATTAAAAGGAAGGGAAAGCATATGGAGACAAATTTTATATCCCAAAATGATAAAATGGAGGCAAAAGATGAAGATATTCACTATAATAATAAAACTAACCATGCCTACAAGGATGATAAATTTAATGACCTTAATAATATAACTCACCTAGATGTGGCAGATTTCTTTGAGAATCATTAGAAAAATTGATGTTATTTTGACATTTTTATGTTGTTTTAAGTATATTTTATTTTCTTGCATAAAGAATAATTTATATATTTAATAAATAATTGCAATGTTTCTCATATTATATTTTGTTTGTTTTTATGAAGAATATGAATATTCAACAAAATTCTGATGGACCCAAAATCAATAAAGACATGTGTCTTGCAGATAGTGCTACAACACATACGATACTCAAAGATAAAAAAATATTTTTCTCATTTGACAATGAGTAATGCCCATGTTAATACAATATCGGGTAGTTCAAAACTTATTGAAGGCTCTGGAAGAGCTATTATATTATTACCTAAAGGTACAAAATTTATCATTGATGATGCTTTATATTCCACCAAGTCTCAAAGAAATTTATTGAGTTTTAAAGATATTCGTCTTAATGGATATCATATTGAGACTATGAATGAGAAAAATGTTGAATATATATATTACAAATGTTGAATATGGAAAGAAATATATTTTGGAAAGGTTACCTACTTTTTCATCAGGTTTATATTATACACATATTAGTGCAATTGAGTCACATGTTACTACAAACCAGAAGTTTGTAGAACCACATACTTTTACTATTTGGCATGACCGATTAGGCCATCCCGGATCTATTATGATGCAAAAGAATCATCGAGAATTCAATTGGACACCCATTAAAGAACCAAAAGATTCTTGAATTCAAGGATTTATCTTGTGTCGCTTGTTCTCAAGGAAAATTGATTATTAGACCATCACCAGCTAAAGTTGGGATTGAATCTCCAACATTTCTGGAACGTATTCAAGGTGATATATGTGGGCCCATTCATCCACTATGTGGACCATTCAGATATTTTATGGTATTAATAGATGCATCTAGTAGGTGGTCACATGTGTGCTTATTATCGACTCGCAACCTGGCGTTTGCGAGACTACTTGCTCAAATAATTCGATTAAGAGCACAATTTCCAGATTATGCAATCAAAACTATTCGTTTTGATAATGCTGGTGAGTTTACATCCCAAGCTTTTAATGATTATTGTATGTCAATTGGGATAAAAGTTGAACATCCTGTAGCTCATGTTCATACACAAAATGGTTTAGCTGAATCATTTATCAAACGCCTCCAACTAATAGCTCGACCATTGCTTATGAGAACAAATCTCCTCATTATGACTTGGGGATATGCTATTTTGCATGCAAAGAAAGACTTGTGCGCTTAAGGCCAACAAGTTATAATAAGTACTCCCATTACAATTGACTTTTGGTCGAGCCAAATATTTCCCATCTTAGAATTTTTGGATGTGCAGTATATGTTCCAATTGCTCCACCACAACGCACAAAGATGGGTCCTCAAAGGAGGTTGGGAATATATGTTGGTTATGAATCTCCTTCTATAATTAAATATGTTGAACCATTAACATGAGATTTATTTACTGCACGATTTATTGATTGTCATTTTGATGAAACAACATTTCCAACATTAGGGGGAGATAAAATACAAGTGGTAAAAGAAATTACATGGAATGGATCATCATTATCTCAATTAGATCCTCGTACAAGTCAATATGAACAAGAAGTTCAAAGGATTATACGTTTGCAAAACATTGCCAATCAACTGCCAGATTCATTTACTGACCTAAAGAGAATTACAAAATCTCACATACCAACTGAAAATGCTCCAATACGAATTGATATCCCAATAAAGCAAATTGTTAGTGTAAAAGAAAGTAATCCACGCCTGAAGCGTGGAAGACCAATCGGTTCTAAAGATAAAAATCCTCGTAAAAAGAAAAGATCAATTATTCAAGATGGTAATATTGTGGAGGCAAGTGCCCCAGAAGAGGCCAAAGATATAACTAATCAAAAAACCCCAGAAGAGGTTCAGGTACCTGAAAATGGTGATAACGAAGAAATCTCAATAAGTTATGATACTTCAAGAAAAAGATGGAACCGAAAAAATATAGTTGACAACAAAAAAATTGCTTATAATGTTGCTATTGAAATAGCAAAAGAAAATGAGGATCTTGAGCCTAAATCTATTGAGGAATGTAGAAATAGAAAAGATTGGCCAAAATAGAAAGACGCAATTCAAGCAGAATTAAATTCACTTTCTAAACGCGAGGTTTTTGGACCTATAGTCCAAACACCTAAATATGTAAAGCCGGTAGGATATAAATGGATATTTATGCGAAAACGAAATGAAAAAAATGTAGTCATAACATATAAATCACAACTTGTAGCACAAGGATTTTCGCAAAGACCCGGCATTGATTATGAAGAGACATATTCTCCTGTGGTGGATGCAATCACGTTTAGATACCCTATTAGTCTGGCAGTATGTGAAAATCTTGACATGCGTCTAATGGATGTTGTTACAGCCTATTTGTATGGTACACTTGATAGTGAAATTTATATGAAAATCCCAGAAGGATTTAAAATCCCTGAAGGATATAGTGTTTCCCGGGAAAATTTCTCAATCAGATTAAAGAAAAGTTTATATGGATTAAAACAATCTGGACGTATGTGGTACAATCGTCTTAGTGAATATTTGTTAAAAGAAGGTTATAAAAACGATCCAATCTGCCCATGTGTTTTTATAAAAAGGTCTGAATCAAACTTTGTGATAATTGCTATTTATGTTGATGATCTAAATATTATTGGAACTCCTGAAGAGCTTCAAAATGCAGTAAATTATTTAAAGAAAGAATTTGAGATGAAAGATCTCGGAAAAATAAAATTTTGTCTTGGTCTGCAGATCGAGCATTTAAAAGATGGAATTCATGTCCATCAGTCAACTTATATGAAAAAAGATCTTAAATAAATTTTATATGGATAAAGCACATCCATTGAGTACCCCGATGGTTGTACGATCATTAGATGTGAATAAAGATCAATTTCGTCCTTGTGAGAATGATGAAGAGTTTCTTGGTCCTGAAGTACCATATCTAAGTGCCATAGGAGCATTGATGTATCTTGCAAATAACACAAGACCTGATATAGCTTTTGCTTTAAACTTGTTAGCAAGATTTAGTTCCTCTCCAACACGTAGATATTAGAATAGAATTAAACATGTATTTTGATATCTTAGAGGGACCATTGATATGGGGTTATTTTATTCAAATGATTCAAAATCCCTATTAGTTGGTTATGCTGATGCTGGATATTTATCGGATCCATATAAAGGTCGATCTCAAACGGGATATTTATTTACATGTGGAGGTACTGCCATATCATGGCGTTCGACAAAGTAAACATTAGCTGCTGCCTATTCAAATCATGCTGAAATAATTGCAATGCATGAGGCAAGCCGAGAGTGTGTTTGGCTAAGGTTATTAACCCAACATATCCAAAAGATATGTAATTTGCCTTTACAGGAAAATATGCCAACTATATTATACGAAGATAATGCAGCATGTATAGCTCAATTAAAGGGTGGTTATATCAAAGGTGACAGAACGAAACATATTTCACCAAAATTATTCTTTACTCATGATCTTGAGAAGAAAGGTGACATAGAAGTTCAACAAATTCGTTCTAGTGATAATTTAACAGATCCTTTTACCAAGGCATTGCCAACTTCAACATTTGAAAGACTACGAAACAAGATTGGAATGCGTCGACTCAAAGATATAATGTGATGTCGCCATTAGGGGGAGTCTAAAACATGTTGTACTATTTTCCTTTAACCAAGGTTTTGTCCCACCGGGTTTTCCTGTAAAGGTTTTTAACGAGACAACTTGTAATAGGAGATTGTGTACTCTTTTCCTTCATTAGGTTTTTATCCACACAGGTTTTTCCTAATAAATGTTTTAATGAGGCACATTCTTATTTAAAAGACATCCAAGGGGGAGTGTTGTAAATTAAATGGATGTCATAACCCCCCTTTAAGCATATTAAAGTAATGAGATAAAACTCTTTACTTAATTTATAATCAGGAGATTATTAAATAGAGTAATTAAGAAACTTTAATTTATTAAATGTAATACCTTTATTAATTGAATGTAAAGGAGCTTATAAATAGCACCTTGTAAGTGAAAATAAAACAATGAAATTCTCTCGTATTTTCCATCCTCTTTTATTTATTGTTTTATTAATTTTTCTATAACATAAATTTCTTAGTTGAGCCTGCCCATTCTTTTTTTTTTTTCCGGTTAGGGGGAAATCTGTGGCCTGTTTCAAAGCTTTAAGAATAAGTTTTAATTTATTATTCTGAATGTTTGAAGTTGAGCAACTTTATGTTGCTATGTTTTGGAAATATCTAATATATTTTAATTTCAAGATTTTTTTCTTTTTTTTTTTTTGTAAATGAAATTTCATTATAAAAAATTAATTATAGATACAACCAAGCCCTCATGGAGGTGTTTCAAAAACTTAGGTACTACCCTTGTTATCAACATTCATTTTAGCTAGACTATTTGCTTCTTTATTAAAATGTATGGAAATATGCTGAATCGACCATTGAAATAATTTAGCCACATAAGAATTAATTATTCTACCCAAAGTCGAATTTGTCACCTTTGTAACACTCCTTTGAATAGCTTGTTTCACCTCATGACTGTCGAAAACGATTAACACCTTGTTGAAACCCCTATCCATAGCTATCGTCAAGCCTTCCAAAATGCGCCATAATTCGGAGTCGAGAACTAAACATATGCCCACGCACCTGTTATACCCAATAATCCATCCGCCGTATCTATCACGAAGAACTCCCCCGATCGTAGCAAACCCGGATTCCTTTTTAACTACTCTGTCAGAATTTAATTGGATCCAATTCCCAATATTTGGCACAACAACTATTGGAACTTGTCGGTCGGAGATATTTAACTTAAAAGCTTATTTGTAATGTTTAGCCCATCTGAATGAGATTTTAATAAATTCCTTAGTACTCCACGTTATGCCTTGGAAGATAAAGAGGTTCCGATTTTTCAAAATACGCCAAGCTACCATACCAAAGAAGCATTGGCAATCTATCCCATCCAAGTGTAAATTGAGATGATTTTGAAGATTACCTGAAATCCAATCCTGCAAATTACTTGAAAAAAAAAGAATTATATTTGATCTCTGGAATAATACGTTTCCAAGTCTCCTTAGTAGAAGGACAATCACGAATGGCGTGTAAAATGTCTTCATACTCATTGTCGCATATGCCACAAGAACCATCTGGCCCGATTCCTCTTTTCGCACGCTCGAAATTAGTAAGAAACGCTTTTTAAGAAAGAGCCAAATAAAATATCTAGCTCGTTGAGGGCCCTGAAACTTCCAAGGTAATTGCCATATGCCATTCCTGGGATTCCAAGTCTCTTCCTGAATTTTCCAGAATGTGCTCTTGATTTAAAAGGAACCATTAGAAGATCTTGCCTAAGTGATCATATCCGGACCGACTTCCGAATGTGGTGGAAGAATACCTATAATACGCCTAATCACATCCTCCGACACCTATGGGCGAAATAAATCAAAGTTCCAACGCCCATCCTCTGAAACCATATTGCTCAACACATTCTCCCTTTCCATATTCGAATGAAATGGAATATGATTTGACAAAAGGCCAAAATTTGGAATCCAAAGGTCACTCCAACATTTGGTCGAGTTACCATCCCCAACTGACCATAAAAGATTTTCTTTAACCAAAAGCCATACTTTAGAAAGACTTCTCCAAAGGAAAGAATAACATCCCTGAGTTAAGGACTCAGGTAGACCAGTACGTACTCTATACTTGGCTCTAAACACCCGAACCCATAGAGCATTCGAGTTGGAAACAAGATTGAAGCCAAGTTTCATCAGGAATGATGTATTATGGTCTTCCAATCACCTGAAACTAAGGCCCCCATGGGATCTTGGTTAACAAATAGACTCTCAACTAACAAGCGCCATCTTCCTTTCCCCTTTAGATGCTCCCCAAATGAATTGTCTAACTAATTGTTCAATCTCGTCATATAAGCCTTTAAGGATCCTATCGATTGCATGAAATAGCTTAGTATCGTTAATAAAATAGACTGAGTAAGAGTAGCCCCGCCTACTAAGGATATTTTCCTAGCCTCCCAGCTCTGCAGTCTAATGCGAACTTGATCGACAACAAATCTCAAAGTACTATTAGTCACTCTCTCATGAAGAATAGGAATCCCTAGATAAGATATGAGATTTTGCACCTTATTGAAACCCAGAATGTCAATAAGGATATTCCCTGTCTCTTCACTTGTCTCTTCACTAACACCTTTAGAAAAGAAGATGTAAAATTTCCTTGCATTTACCCGATGTCCAGAGAAATTACAGAACTCTTTTAGAATCCCCCCAACAATCTAGCTTGATTTTCGTCAGCTTTCCCAAATATGATAAGGTTATCTACAAAAAATAAATGAGAGATTACTGGACCTGAATGACTAAGGCGAATAGGTTGCCACTAACCCCTTTGAATTGTCGAATGTATGTTTTGTCCAAGCCACTCCGTACACAAGACAAATAAATACAAGGATAAGGGGCACCCCTGATAGATGCCTCTGGCCAGTTTGAATTTTGGGGACAGAACACCATTCTAGAGAATCTGCATAGTAGAGTTAGAGATAGTAGACATGATAACATTATTTAGGAGCTCAGGAATACTTGCGGCTTTAAGAGAAACCTTAATAAATTCCCAGCAAACTCGATCATATGCCTTCTCTAAATCGATCTTCACAGCCATCCATTTTCTATTCTTTTGTTTGATCCTCATAGAATGGATGCCTTCTTGTGCAACAATGACATTATCTGTTATATTACACCCTGTTATGAATCCCGCTTGTTCCTACATAATAATACTTGGAAAAATCATCTTAAAGCGATAGCAATAACCTTCATAACAAATTTATACAAGACCGAGCATAAGCTGATGGGACTGATTGGGAAAAAAATTCAAAGGCATGGACCTTAGGTAATAGAACAACTAAAGTGTTGTTAAGATTTGAATCAATGATTTCCCATCGAAGATCCTTTTAACCCACCCACAAACAGAACTATCAATGTGCTCCCACTGGCTTTGGAAAAACAAGGCATGAAAACCATCACTCCCTTGAGCTTTTATGTTGGAAGAAACGAGTTTGGAAAATATAGCGGAAAATAATTTAGGGAAAAATCAAAGTTTTAATTTTTTTCCAAAACAAGATTGTAACAGCCCGATTTAGGGGCTAGTCAGAACAGTGACCTCAGGATCATTAATCCGAGGTTAGAGAAAAATATTTTCATGTTATTTTATGTGTTATAACATTTTTATAGGGGTGCATGAAAATTTTGGTGCTTTAATTTTAGCGATTTCTTGCTTAATCGCGAAAAAGGACTAAATCGCATTAAGTGCGAAAGTTCTATTTTATTTGCTAGAAGTGCCAAATAGCTATAGAATATAAATTGGAGGTCCTAAATGTGCAATTTGGCCTTGTTTTAAGTGAGTTGGCCGGCCATGTGACATAGGGGACAAGAGCATTTAATTTTGGTCAAAATTGGTGGAAATTAGGTGGAAAAATGAATAAAATAAGATGAAATAAGCAAAAAAGCTATCATCTTTTTATTTTCTTCTCTTCTTCCACCGAAAATACAAGCAAAAATGGGGGTTCTTGAAGCTGAAAATTTCAGCAAGCTTTTCTTCACTCAAGTAAGTGATTTTGATGATTTTAATTGATAAATTTTGTACTTTTGGAGTCCCCAAAGCTTAAGCTAGCTAATGAGGGGACTAATTTGCAATATGGTTGAAAGTATAGGGACTTGCCATGAGAGAGTTTATGTAGGTTGCTAAATTTTTATGGGATAAAATGAATGTTAGAAAGATAAGAAACAACTTTTGTGAAAGGTATTGTTATGAAAACACCTAATTAGGACTAATTTGTAAATGTTGCAAATTGGTAATAAGTGCATGAAATATTTGAAATTTTGAGTTGCTATAGAAGAGAATATGATTTGGCTAGGCTTGATTAGTAAAGAAGATGGATGAAAATTTATTTACGAGCCTAGGGGCAAAATCATAATTTTGCCAAAGTATAGGGGCAAAATGGTAATTTTTGCCTAAGTAGAGATTAAGTTGTAATATGATCATTAAGTGATTAAATGAGTAAATTTTATTATTCTAGATCGAAGAAAACGAGATTCGAACCTAGAACGGGAGAAAAGAGAAATATGGGCAAAAAGGTCCCTTTCTACCCTTTTCGGTATCGAGGTAAGTTCATGTGTTAAATTATACAACCTTGAGTGAAGTATTTGAAATATTTCAGTGTTGTATAAATTGGTTATTTCCTCTATGTGTACGTTAGATATGTTTTGATATGATGTTAAGACATGAAAGTCTTGATTTAATCCATGAATAGTGGAAATGTAATTAGTATGATACGATGGTAATTAAGGTCCCGTATAAGACCATATTTAGAATATGGCCTCGGTATGGGATTTCATATAAGACCATGTTGGGGACATGGCATCGATATGTTAATTCATGTATGACCCTATCGGGGGTATGATGTCAGTGTGACTCTATGTGTATAAGACTCAAGGGAGTTACTTAACAATTTTAATGACTCAACAAGTATTTTGAAATTGAGAATGAATGTGTTGTACCATGAGAGGTACATGTATGTGTTAGAACTGAATTGAGATGAATTCGGTATATGATGAACCCATAGGGGGTTATGTGTACATGATGCACTTTGGTTGCATAAGTTATAATTATTAATGCATTGTGTGAATGCAAACGATTATAGTAGAAAGCTAAGTAAGAATGGTAGTGTGTGAGGATGTTCCGGGTAAACATTTGAAGTAGATAAACTCATGTGGATAACTATCCATGAATGTACAATAACGGTGGGTGTAAAGTGCGTTACCACCTTATTAATTATTAAACGATGGGCTGTGTGCGATACCATCGCTTATTTATTTCAGTTGGTGGGCTAAGTGCGATACCACCGGAATTATAAATGATTGGTGGTCTAAGTGCGATACCACCCTAAATGCTTAACTACGATGGGCTGTGTGCGATGTTATCGTTAAGCATATTATCTAGTGGGCTATGTGCGATACCACTATAATTACCCTTTTTGGTAGGCTAGGTGCGATACTACCCTACTATCTGATTGTGGTGGGCTAAGTGTGCAACCATCGAGTACTTTAGCATTGTGGGTGGATTAGTGAGAATTCATGATGTGTGGTATCATGAGTAATGGGCGGTATGAGTGATTTATTGAAAATGTTTTACGTGATTATATGGTGACAAGTGCAGGGATGCATGCTAATTAATATGG
The DNA here is from genome assembly GCA_025698515.1 of Gossypium sturtianum. Taxonomy (NCBI): domain Eukaryota; kingdom Viridiplantae; phylum Streptophyta; class Magnoliopsida; order Malvales; family Malvaceae; genus Gossypium; species Gossypium sturtianum. The sequence goes on from CM046946.1 coordinate 118,955,918, forward strand.
GCATCTGGCTCGTGGCATGGTTAGAAAGTGGTAAGAGACAGAATGAGTAAGCTTCAAGGGTGATTGTGTAGGTAACTATGAGTTTAAGATGTAAAACTCATTATAATACCTTACGGTTGGGTATAACTAATGGTCATCAATATCTGATTATTATATGCATATGAACTTACTAAGCATTATTGCTTACTCCTCTTCCTTTCTCATCTCTTATAGGTTATTTTAGCTAGCTCGGGTTGGAGGTCGCCGGGGATGTTTTCACACTATCGAGCAGACACTTGGTATGAGGTTTCGAGTCCTTATGAGTCATGGCATGTATAGGGCTAGCATTTAAGGTTGATTAAGTCATAGTTGAGATCGCCAAATGTGATAATCCAAGATTTGTAACTGATGATATGTGGAGTTTTTGTAATGGAATTTGTATGTGTGTAATGTAGAATGGCAAGGGCTTGGTAGATAGCCTGATAATTGTCCACATGGGTAGACACACGAGCATGTGTCAAGACCGTGTGGGAGGCACGGCTAGCACATGGGCGTGTGCCCAAGCCGTGTAAAGTCTGCACTTTACATTTGGAATTTAAATTGCCCACACCAAGCTGAACACGCGCGTGTGTATATGCCGTATGAATAAGTCGAATGCTAAGTTTTAGCACACGGGCCATGGCCACGCGCGTGTCAAGGCCGTGTGAAATTAGTCGTTGTCGCCACGGGCTAGTCACACGGGCGTGTGCCTAGGCCGCGTGACACAAACAAAATAATCATGATTTTATACACGGGGTAGGGACATGGGCGTGTGTGACCACACGGCCTGACCACACGGGCGTGTCCCACTTCACATGGGCGTGTGGCCCTGCTTTATTGAGAAGTTTCGAATTGTAAAAGTTCTCGGATAGTTTCGCACTCTCTCGAAGTATGTGTAGGGCCTCCTAGGCCGAGTATGTACAAGTGATGAGTTTAAACGAAATTTTATAACCCCGATCAAGATGTTTAAGAAAGATCAGTTAGGTAATGCCTCAAACCCTATTCCGGCTTGAATACGGGTAAGAGGTGTTACAAAGATCTTGGTTGTGATATCTAAAGTAATAAACACTTAATCAAAATTGTACCTTTTCAATTCGTCTAGGATGAGCGCTTCGACCGAGTAATCTTCTCCGCTATCCTCAAGCTCATGTCTGTCGAGTGTGGGCTCGCTTTAAATCAGAAAATTTTTCACAAAAATTACCAGTGGAGTAATGTTGCAATTTCTCTAAACTTTTGGGTCAAATTGTAAATTAGAAACATATCTCTAGAAATTTTCTGGAATAATCTGTTTAGAGAATTTTCTCTCTATAACTTTATTTTGAATTCAAGTGTGTGTAAAGAATGACCTAAGGCTCTCTTTATATAGGGAGAGTTTAGAGAGTTCAACTATAATTAAACTTAATCACTTTAATATTAAATTAATATAATATTTATCTTGATAAATATTATATTAATTTTATATTAAATCTTATTAAAATAATAGAATGTTTATCTACAAGATAAACATTAAATTAAATTTAATATTAAGATAATCACTTTAATATTAAATTAATAAAATACTATTAAGATAAGTATTAAATTTAATTTAGTATTAAACTATTAAAATAATATTATTTTTGAAATAATTAATCTGAAATAAAATTCTCTGGCAGAATTCCAATAGGAATATAACTCTTCCACTACTCAACCATCAACGATCAATCACGTGGCAAATACACCGCACCATCGTGTCCGTGATGCAAAGCGCACCTATATGGCACCCTCGAGTTGGTTCGATTCTTCTGGTTTGGTTTGGTCTAAGTCAATGATGACCCAACTGGTCCGGTCCAACCTGGTTGGACCGTCGGCCCGGTTTCACATACTGAGCCTGGTTCGATAAATTTTTGGATCTTGGTCTTGGTTTTGGGCTCCCGGGCCCAATTTACGATTTCAAGTCCAATTTTCAAGTTCAATTACCCATTGGGCCAATTGTTTGACTTGAAAATTAATTTTCAAAAATATCGTATTAATTTTAATTAATTTGATTAATTAAATTTTACTTGATCGAAATTAATTTTTCCAAAAATCACTTAGATTGTAACGACTTGAAGTTTACGGGTATCGAAAAAGTGTATTTTCGGGTCATTGTTTTCATAAAACGAATTTGTAAATATTTATTAGAAATATTTACAAAGTTAATTGTGAGGTTAATTAGGTTTTGGTTAGGTGAATTAGCTTGAATTAAGGTTAATTTAGTGTAAGGACTAGATTGAATATAGGGTAAAAGTTGAATAATAGAATCAAGAAAAAATCAAGGGACTAAGTTAGCAAATAAACCATAAGTGAAAATAAGTGACAAATGTATGGAAAATATAATCCCATGTGTATGTATAATATACATATATTTGTTTATAATATTTAATATATACTTAATATTTAAGTATAAAATATAATAATATATTATAATTAAATAAAGGAAATAAAAGAATAAAAATCAAAAGAAAAAGAAGAGAATTGGGACAAAACAGAAAGAAAAAGAGAGAAAGAAAGGAGAAAGAAAAAGAAAAGGGGAAATAGGATTTTTAAGGTTTCAAGCTTAATTGGTAAGTCAATTTAGCCCATTTTCTTGTAATTTTGATTTTTTTGGAATCCTAGAACAAAATACTACTTGATATAAGTGGAAAATTTGAAAGTTAGTTGATTTTTAGATATGGTTTATGTTGAATTAATTGAAGAATTTGGGTTAGAATTGATAGAATTTTAAGTTAGAATTGGGAAAAGGATTGAATTGTAAGTTAAATCATAAGTTTTTATGTAGTAGGGACTAAATTGAAAGAATTTTGAAATTAGGGATTTATGATGAAATTGAGTATTGAAGTTAGTTTTAAGTGGGAATTGAATGAAAATATGAAATAGTTTTGGAAAGAATAAAACTATTATTGATTTAAGGACTAAATTGGAATTTAGGCAAACGTTGTGTATAAATTGAATTAATTAATATGAAATTGTATTGTATTGATAATTTTTAATTGTTTAATTCCGTAGCTAACATTGAGCCGGAAGCCTCGACTAGGAAAGGAAAAGAGAAAGTCAATGAGGATTAGCTCGGAAAATACGGTTTGTATTTCTATAATCCGAAAATTAAAATTATTTGTTGTATTTATTATTATGTATGGTAAGTAAAATTGAGGTGAGTTTGATATATTGACATTGAATTGAATTATTTTGTGAAAGTATGTGTATGATTGAAAAGTGTATTGAATTAGAATTGATTGAAATTGTATATTGATTGGAAACTGAATTATGAATTGAAATGCCGTATTAACAATGTTGGGCTAAGTCGGATATAGTTGGCATGCCATAGGATTGGAAGTGTTCAGGGATACTTCGACTTCAAGTCGATAAGGCATTATAAGTTTCGTTTTACTGTTATTACTTCGGATAAATCCGATGAGGTACTGAGTACCGTACTATTACTGTTTTACTTCGGCTTAGCCGATGAGGCACAGAGTGCCCTACTAGTGTGATGGTTGGATCCGTGTATCCGTCGAAGTCCGAGTCGTGTTAATAGGGATAAGTAAATGAATTGGTTAAATTGATTGATACTGAATAATATCGAAATTGAATTGAATACATTATGGTGAAATGCTATTGAATAGCATCTATGAAATTGAAATAGAAAATGTAATAATTGAAAGTGTTATGAATGGTGTGTATTGTGAAAGTGATTAATTGTTGATTGGATTTGTTATGTGTAAATATGTATTTGAACTTTATAAATTTTTATTTAATAAGTATTCGGATTATAGAAATACCACTGAGTTACATACTCAACGTACGGTTTGTTTCCGTGCGCAGGTTAGGCCAAAATCGGACTGTTGAATCAGCGTCTATAGTCGATCCCAAACTCAAATACGTGGTGAAGTATTTTCTCTTTTGAAATGGCATGTACCTAGGTTGTCTTTTGATGTCATTTTGAGAAGTGAATATTAATGGTATATAAGATGATAATGGTTGATCTATATATACAAGTATATGTCTTATAATATGGTTATTTACATGGATTAATTAGGATTGGTTTGAATGGTATTTAAATGAATTGTTTAGATAATTTATGTTAGATATCTATAAACATGCATGAGTTAGATCATTATATTGCTAGTTCTAACATTTTTTAGATGTATTTAATTATGTTTTGGACTGGTTGAAAGATTGGATTTTGAGTTACTTGTTGTTTAAGGTTTGCAGGGTTGGTAAACTTGTTGTATAAATCTCATTTTTAGTCCTCACGGCCTGGCACACGGGCGTGTGACCAGACCGTGTGAGACACACGGCTTACACATGGGCGTGTGGGTAGGCCGTGTGTCCCCTGCAACTTAAAATTTTAGAAATAGAATGCACAGGTATTGCCACACGGACAGAGACACGAGCGTGTGTCTCAGCCGTGTGAGGTACATGGCCCAGCACACAGGCATGTGTCTGATCGTGTGAAAACTGCACCTAAAATTTGAAAAATAAATTGACCACATGGCCTAGCACACGGGTGTGTGGCTTGGTCGTGTGAGGTAAGTTAGAGAGCACACAATTTAGGACACGGCCTGAAACACGGGCATGTTATAGAGTCACAAGGGCGTGTCCCTAAATCACACAGGTGTGTGAGCCTTGCATATAGGAAAAATTTTGAAATATCTTGAAAAATTCTCTGATCTTCCAATTAAGTCCCGATTCGTTTTAAATACATATATTAGGCCTCGAGGACCCGTAAAAGAGATAATATGATTAATTTATAAAATGTAGGAAATCTAATTTATTTAATGTTCGTAATTGATCTGAATTGTACGGTAATACTCATAACCTTGTTTCGGCGACGGAGAAGGGTTAGGGGGTGTTCATAGATTTTCCAAATTAAATTTTCAAGAAAATTCTTTAATCAAATTCTCTAGTTGAACAATTCTTACGACCACCTAATTTAATTCCAAATCGAATAAATCAACTCAATTAAATTATTCCCAAAGTCGTAGAATTTTCTTCTGATTCAAATGCAATCCGATCGAGCTTTTGTTGAGCTAGCGGAGGAACCGGTCGGACATATACAATTAGGCTCTAGTGATTGCAGTTATATCCAGAAATATCATTCCGATAATTCGCAATTACTTAATCATGGAGTTAGTCCACAAGAAGTACCATGATTGAAAACTTCTTATTGTATACTCTTTACGAAAACAATTCATCCAACTGCTTTGTCCAATGACCTCGTCATGGTGTGTTACCCCCATATGATATCATTGATTCCTTTGAGTTCAATCCGTTCACTCAATACAATCCTATTTTATCTCATTGTCACCATTGTGTTTTCTTAATGATTAATATGATCACTGTCAACAAATGACTGTGATAAATTGCTCGTTCGAGAACAAGCAACCCGTGACCACGTTCCATATTTATCAATTCACACAATGCCAATGAGATGATATCATTAACTCTTTAGTTGAGTTATGAATTCCACTGTTGCTAGTAAAGACATGCCATACATAAGTCATGTACCCAACATACCGGCTATGGGCTCAATCATCTTTAGAGCATAAGCCTCCACTTATATCAAAGCACATGAGTTGCATATGCATGGTCAGTGACTAACTCAAGATTTAGGTAAATCACACCATAAACGTCATAAGTGAATTAATTCACAAACAGATTCAGAATTAATTCATCTTGGGTCCAGTCCGATGTATGATTCTACCAATGAATACATCTATTTCTCTACTCGTGGAGTCAACTGCTCTGATAGCCAAGACTAGTCTTCTCCCCAATTGAAATTGTAGACGATATAATAATCATTCACAGTATTTGAATCAAATGCTCACTTTGATTCTTTTACGGGATTATAGACCCATTTAAATTATCTACTGAAGTAAGTTATCTTTCTCGCAATGTAAACGTTCTTTACAATGCCACTTATATTTAAGTTGAACTTTAGACAATCAATGAGCTAATATTTGCTTGTCATAATTTTTCTATGCATGCAAAATATAAAAGATAGAAATACAAAAGACATAATAGTGAAATGTGAAATTAACTTTATTTATTTCTTCATCGTTCAAATAAATATAAAACAATTACATGTTTACTACAGTATGAGCACATTTCCTAACATTTTAAGGGTGTCATGTCAAATAGAGCAACCTTAATCTCCTCATCAATGGTTGTCATACCCAAAAACTGAATGTCTTCCTGAGATAATTTAAGAAAAGAGCTGAGGGCAGCCCTACCATGGGTTACGGATGCTCCCCATAAAGTCGCTGGAAAAAGTTAATAGCTTCTCTGAAGAGTGCGCCTATAGAAGAACTTTGTGTTTCAATCTCCGGTGATAAGCTAAGCGTACCTAGCCTTTTGTTTCCAAAGTAGCTCTTCATGGTGAAGCACGCTTTATAAATCCTCCCTAACCTTCATTTCAGCAGTGGTTAATTCTTCGAAATCTATTTTATCCATCGCTTTCTGAATACTAGCTAATTTCTATAGAAGATTTTTTTTTACGATTGCTGATATGCCTATATATATTCCTATTCCAATGCTTCAGGATATTTGAAAGCAACTTAATAGAGGACCCCATATTACCATTAAAAGTCCAAGCATCTTTAACAAATTGAGAGAAATCTGGATGTTCAACCCAACCGGTAAGGAATCTGAAGGGTCTATCTTTGAAAGAAGTTGAATCCTGCCTTAAGGATAGAAACAAAGGCCGATGGTCTGATTTGAGCGTAAGGAGATGAGACATTAAACAACTCGAAAATTCTAAAATCCACACATCATAACAGATAGCTCTATCAAGCCTTTCAAAGACCTCGCCTCTCTGCCAAGTAATCGCTGAATCTTTAAACCCGAAATCATGAAGACTATCGGAGTCAACAAAATTATCGAAAGTTGAACACCTTTTTCCTTCTCTCCGTCCCCCTCTCTTCTCACTGGGAGAGAGAATGGCATTAAAATTTCCAATTGCCATCGATGGAACATTATTGTTTGGTAACACCGAATTTAGACCTTCCTACAAGAACTTCCTCTTTTGCTTATCCAGGCTACCATACACAAAGGAAACTAGAATAGACCTTTAAAATGAATTATCGATAATCTGAATTAGGAAAAATTGAGGATGATTGTAGATCACTTCAACTCTAACCAAATCTTTCCACCCAATCCAAATACCACCAGAAAAACCTACGGCCTCAACTTTAAGAGAGTACTAGAAACCCAAATTAGCGATATTCAAATCAACTTTTCCACCACTAACTCTTGTCTCGAGCAATCCCACAATATCTGGTTTAAGTTCCTGATTGTATTCCCGAAAAATTCGGGGGAATTTACTAATGGTACATCCATGACAATTCCAAGAAAAAAAATATTTAAATTCATAAATTCAGAAAGAAAGATAGACAACCAACCTCTACTGATTAGAATCAGTCCCATCACTCTGTTGCATGTTCTCTAAAGTCGCGGAAGCCTCCCAGTCTTAATCTGAGAGTTTATAAATTCCACCATAGAGTTCATCGAGTCTGAAAGTGAAACTTTTGAATTTTTGACTCCCTTAAAATGCTTTCCACAATCCTTAATAATTTTATTAAGAACCCTTCCTTTTCTAATAGTAGTCCCTTTCCCAAGTGATACATGTATTTTGATGTTTTAACTTCCGATAATAGAAATTTTCGGTTCACCACTCTCCAGAGAGATAGTAGTACTTTCTCCAGTATTATCCTTAAAAACCACTACTGTATGCTTTGAAGGATCAAGTAAGTTAGGGTTTAAAAAAATCCCCAATTCGACTGGACCTTCAAAGGTGGGGTTAAATTGTGAAGTGGCATTAAGATGAAAATCTCTTGAATTAATAGGTCAGTTACTGTAATTATTCAAATTATTCTCAATACCCGGTGTAGACACCCATTTTTGTCCGAGCCCAATTCGAGGCCCATTTGTATATTTGTTCTCTATTGGGCCCGTTCGAAGCCCACCCGATTTTGGTCAAATGGAGGTCTTTGTTTTTATTTTCTTTTTCTTTCCTTTTTGGGCCTATCAAGGGCCCAAATTATTATTATCATTACTACTACTACTATTATTATTAAATATTATTATTATCTTTTTTTATAAATAAACAAGATTAAAAAAAAAAATATATACACGAAATGAAATGAAAGAAAAAAAGAGAAAGCTTTTCATATTTTGTTCTTAAAAAAAAAGGTAAAAACAACAACAAGCATTCTAGTTTTTTTTTCTTTCTTTTCTTCTATCTTTTTCTTTTTTGGCCATAGACATGTCATGAGGGATCGGGTTTTGGGCTTCGATGAAGGGGACGTCACCGGATCGTCGGTCCTCCGCCTCTAGAAGCCCAAAAAATCTCGTTTTTCCCTTCCCCTTTCTAAAATAAAGGTTTTTTTTTAAAAGGCTTGATCTTGAAAAAAGTTTTGATTTTTTTTAAAAAAAAGAGAGTTTAGATTTTAAAAATAAAAATATGTTTTTTTTAGTTATTTCAAAGGAAAGTTTAAATTTTTAAAATAAAGTTTTGATTTTTTTTTAACTATTTCGAGATAAAAGCTTTAATTTTTAAGAAAAATAGTGATTTTTTTTAAAAAGATAAAGTTTAAATTTTTAAAATAAAAATATGTTTTTTAGTCATTTTTAAGGAAAATTTTAAATTTTTTAAAACAAATTTTTGATCTTTTTTAACAATTTCGAAATAAAGTTTTGATTTTTAAGAAAAGTAGTGATTTTTCAAAAGAAATATTTGATTTTGCAAAAAAAAAAAATTGGCCACCATATGCGATGTTTCCACCATCGAAGGTCAGAGAGCCGTTGGGTTCTCTGGTGGTGGAGCCATGACCAACATAAAAGGAGGAAGAGAAAGAGGAAAATGTTTTTTTTTTTTGAAAAAAATGAGGTTAAAATGAAAGAATGAATAGTTTATTTTCATTTATAGGTGTCAAAAATGAGTAATTTATTCCCACCCCCTTACTTTTTAAATTTACAAAAAAAATACCCCATTTTTTGCAACACCGCCCTCACTCTTTGGCCTATTTACACTGTAATCCTTTTGTTTATTCAAACTTTCGATTTAATCCGAAATTTAAAAATTAAAAGCAAATTAATTGCTACACCAATCCTCTGTCTTCCATATTTTTTATCTTTTAGTCCAAAATCAAGCTATGTCATTTTGTTTCCATCTTTAATAAATTATTTAGACTTCTATCTTCCTTTTCATTTGCATTTATACCTTATATATTTAATGTCAATTATGCACTTTATTTTAATGTTTTATATTTATTCACACTTGTATAATTTTTATTTATTCTTATTTCGTCTTTATTTATTTTCATGTTTATTTATATTTATGTTTTTTTTTACACATTTCCCTTACATACATTTTAATATTATTTATTTATGTTACTTTGATTCTTTTATTGTATTATGAATAAGGTGTATTATTGTTATTATTGTCATCATCATGTCAAAGTCTTATTTATTTCATTTATTTAAGTTTTCTTTTTATTATTGCCATTTTTGAAAGAGTTTTAACTTTTTATTAACTTTAGCCAATTTAATTAATTTTCCTATTTATTACTATTCATTTTAAAAGAGAGAACTTTAGGTCATTTTTCCATCCTATAATTGTTGACATGAAGTTAATTAAGTAGTTGTTACGTTTTAATGAAATCATGAGGTTTTTACATTTTAATGAAATCATAAGGGTACGTTTGGTTCACTGTAATGGAATAGGACTGTAATTGAATAGAGCTGTAATGGAATAGAGCTGTAATAGAATTCTTGTGTTTGGTTGAATGGAATAGATGTTGTAATAGTATAAGGAAAAAGACTTAAATGACCAAAGTACCCTTAGCAGAATTTTTTTTAGATAGATGATTATTGTTATTGTTATTATTATTGTTATTGTTATTAAATTTTAATAAAAGTATTGTTAAATATATTTTATTAAAAAAATAATAAATAATTTAACCATATTTTAACATAATTATTATTATAAAAAAATATAATTTAATAACATTCTTAATATAATTATTATTATATGAATTAAAAAATCATAATATATAATACTATAAAAATAATATATAATCTACTTTATTATTTTTAAACTGCAATACATTTTTAATGTGCTAAAATATCATTAGTGAAACAAATAATTTAATTATTCTACAATAAAAAACAAAATATTAGAAGTAATGATCTGGAATTTTGCTTAATGCGCGATAGCGCTCATCCTCAGTTAAACCTTCTACTTCACATAATGTTGAATATAATTTTAAAGCACTTTCTTGAATGGTGACTAATCAACACCATTCATAATATTGGAATAAGGCATAAACATTAGAGGCAATGAATTTAATTTCACCTTCAATAATGATGATGAAAGCTATGTATTGGTTGAGCTAACTATCCTTTTGGAGGAACCATTCAGATTGGGGAAGCCTTTAGGGATGAGATGTTGTTGTGTTAAGGTAATTATCATATGTTTTCTATGATAAAGGTTGCTTGTTTCTTTTTCTGTAATAAAAAAAATATTATAGACTTTGGCTCAATAGTAATACCATTGAACTGGTGAGGTTAAGATCATATCGATTTGATCACTTTAACTTTTATTCATCGATATTAACCATTAAATGACAATCTCGAAGGGGGACAGGTTACTTTCTTTTATAGTACTACATACACTCCCAAAGAAACTAAGTAAATTGGAGAGATTTGATTTGATATGATAATTTATCCTTGAAAAAACAGGTTAAACAAAAATCAGTCATGTAGAAACATCAACTCGAGCTTCAAAATGATCGATTCCACTTCTATTCTCAACTGTTTACTTCTCTAAGAATAGAAACCTGAATCAAGAAAAAAAGCATAAACAACGGATGAAGAGTACATAAATCTTTTCATCTCTAATGGTCATCAAAGCATTGCCGAGAAATAAATGGAACTTCATAATAATACATAAATAATGCAAATTATCTTAACCACACCTTATAATTTGCTACATCAATGAATATACCATTTACTCCAAAAACATGTTTTAATTGCAAGCATCATACCTTAGGCCTTTCCATGCCACTTCCAAAATATCCTATCCCAAAAGACAAGGATGAGTACGCAACTGCAATTTCTATAGCTTTCAGTTTTGGAGGATTTCTTGGAACCTAAACCAATAAATTCACATATAAAAACTAATCCGATAAATGTAATTTTTTTTCGAAAGATATATTATGGTTTAATTGAGATCTTGCCCTGATAGGAGCATCTGCTTGCACGATTAAAATCCCAGCACTTTTATTAGTATCAGCTTGATTACTATCTTGAGCAACAGAGCGAATAACTTTCATGCAAGCAGAGGCAGGACCTGCCTGTGAACTAAGCATGAAAATGACCTTATTAGTACCCCAAGTATTGCAAATTGCAATGAATCTAATGTATGTTTCAAAGGCAACCAAAATGATTTACTTGTGTCCTTTATTTCTCTTTTTAGCTTAGCTTAAATATTCTAAATGGGATCAAAGATGATAAATATTTGAATTTAAGCAAATAATTTAAGATCGAACAAATTCAACTTCTATTATATGATTTATCACTTCTAGTTTTCACCAAGCATAGACCATTACCGATTTCAACACCCATACTCGGAATTAAGTAGACAATTAATGTTTTAAAAGATCGTATCCTATTATACTACTTTTGTGTTAATAGAAAGAGATACAAGCAGAGACAACCTAACTCAACAAGGTCCATTTAGGATAACTGAAACTTTCTTCATGTAAAGGGAACAAATTCCTGTTAGGCATATAAATCCAAAAGAATCTTACAAAGGATTTATGAGACACACCACTCCCGAGCTGCAAATCCTTTCATTAGGTGTTCTCCAAAGATTTGTTAACACAACAACCAACTATGAAAGGAGCCCCAAAGGGTCCTTTTGAGGAGGCCCAACAAAGATGCACCATACATTGCTTTGCTAATCCCACACGACTAGAGACCTGTCACAATTGTGGGAAAAAGTGTCTCATAAATTATATAGCCTCAAAGAGGAATGAACTAAGAAATACAGTTTCATCCAAAGAATTATCACCTTTAGTGCAATACCACTACTGGAGCTCCGATGCTATATTTCCTTCGATGTCAACACAAATGACTCCCACAGTGTCCATGATATTGTCTTCTGATGGGCTGAGCATACATGATTGACCACCACTGTTGTCCTCCAAAGTATCACAAGTTTGAGCATGCATGTGAGCCTGACATACAGATGCATAATTTCGGTTAAAAATATTGTCCAAGCTTATTGATATGAAATACATCTGATGTGTCTAAAACTAACTATAACAATAATAAAGGCAAGCGCACCTATCATTTAATAGTATAGTTATGGTAAGACCGGTTATATCGTATCCACAAGGACCAAGAGTACTAGTAATTACTATCTTCTTATTATCTAGCCTAAAAATTGGAGTGAATTCTTTTAAACTAAAACTTAATTAAAAAACACGACAACGAAAGAATTGAGAAAATACTTTTAGACAACTTATGTGATAGGCAATACCTAAAGAAGAATCCACCTAGACTTCACTTATTACTTTTGATTTATATGATTTATTCACTTGTCTTAATCCGTAGAAATCCCTGATTTATGTTAATATCTCTCTCGAGACTAAAAACAACTGACTCTAGGTTGGTTAATTGAAATCTCTTTCTAATTAAAACCCCTATTGTCGCATTAACTCGATCTATGGATTCCCTTATTAGATTTGACTCTAATCCAGTAGATTTTCGTCGCCCTATGTCTAGGACTGCAATCAACTCCTCTTACTTGTGTTGATCTACTCTTAAACAGGGACTTTTGCTCCACTGAACAAGCACATTCGACTTGAATAGATAACCTAAATTATCAAAACAAGAATAAGAACTCACAATTAAGAATAAGAACAAATATTTATCTTATAAATCAAATAATAATAAGATTCGTCTTAGGTTTCATCCCCTTAGGTATCTAAGAGATTTAGTTCATACTGATAGAAGGAAACATCTCAAAATAAGGAAAACTACAAAACACAAGAAAACCCAAAAACTTCTCAAGAACTTGATGGGAGATCCTCAGTCTTGATGGAGATCCTTCCTCCGAGCTGCTTCCGACAGCTGTCTTCGAGTATTTCCCTGCGTTCAATTCAGCCTCCCCTTTTAGGTCACCCCCTAGGCCTAGGGTGTTTATATAGGCTTTGGAACGTCTTTCTTTGCCCACAAGTAGCCTTTTTCGGATAGAATTAACCTTTGATACGACATAGACACGCCCGTGCTCGATAGCCCTAGGCCGTGCTCGTTCCTGCTCACCACACACGGCTGTGTGGTCTGCCCGTGTGCATTGATCCAGGTCGTGGTTGGTCCTTCTCGTGACACACGGTCGTGTCCAATGGCCCAGGCCGTGTTGAATTCTTAGATAGGCCCATTTTGTCCCTTTTTGGCCCGTTTCTCATTCTTTTCGACTACCTAAGCTCTCCTGAGTGTAAAACATGAAATTAAAGGATTAGGAGCATCGAATTCATCAAATCTAATGAAAACTCATCCAAAAATAAGCTAAGCATGGGGTTAAAATATGTATAAATTATGGTTTATCAACATCTCCAAAATTATTTGGGAGGCAAATATTAAATGAAATGATAAAAAATAAGTACATGCAGAAGAGACTTAAAGAAATATCCACCAATTTTATAAGCAATCAAATATCGGTGAAATCAATACAATTCACACTACTAATTATAGTTATACAGAGTCTTCACTGCTAAGAGAAAATCATGAATGCTGGTACAGATGCCAAGATTGTTGAAACACTAAGCAATCAAATAACCCATCAAATACCTTATGATTCTCTAAGCATTAAGATTCAAAAATAAACAAAGCGTATTAGCACATATGTTGAATTTCTCTATAATTTAACTTCAGTGGTTTTCTCAACTGAAATGCTTTGTTCAGCTTACACTGTAACTAGCCCAACATTTCAGAATCAAAATTGAAAAAAAGAAGAAGAAGCAAAGCAATGGAAAATTTACTAGTAAAACGATTTCCTCATCTCCCCCGCCTCTGTTTTCTTTTTCTTTTTCTTGCTCAAAAACTCTGTAACTGATTCAAAGCTAAAAATCCAAAACCCCTTCAACCCATTACCACAAACAACAAATTCCAACCTGAAATTGAAATCCCTTACTATTGAGACAAGCAACCTGAAATCCCTTACAATAAACAGAAATGCCCAACAATTCGAAAAAACCAAGCTTAGCTTTCTAACCTTAAATTGCCCTAAAATAATCAGATCAACCAATTGACGAAATTATTTTCGAAAACTCATTTTTTTCACAGCTCCCTTCTAGTGAAATACAAGCAGAGAAGCAAAGAGATGAAATTCTCACAATGGAGGTGAGATTGAGGGGAATAATAACCTTACTCGTCTCAAATTTGGGGAAGCTTTTTACAATGTCGAGATCTCTATCGATGATGGTCGTGGGATGAGAATAACTAAACGAGAACTAGGAGACATGGTTGGGGTGTGGTGGCTTGAGGTGTTTGTTGAGGGAGAGTGGTAAAAAGGGCAAGAATGGGATGTTTTTTTTTTTCTTATTCGGTGGAGGCTCTGTATTGCTATTCTTTAGATCAGGTGGGGAATGGCTATTACGGGAGGAGGCGAAACGGGAAATGAATGAAATTCTGTCGAATGGAGGATTTGGTGAACCAAACTAATGAATAGCTATTTATCACCGAATCATCCAGGAATAGTTTGGCTATTCATGCCAACCAAACGTGCTGTAAGGTTTTTACATTTGAATTTAGGTTAGTCTTTAAGATCTTGTCTACCATTTACCCTAGAAAAATTATAAATAATATGTAGGATATTTTTTTAGGGTTTTAAACTAATTTTAAATATCGTATAGGATTCCTCTTTAGAATCTTAAATTAATATGTAAATATTCTTTAGTTCTTTGTTCAAGATTAAAACTAAAGATTTTTGTAGGTGAATTGTAAACCATGAGTAGGTCTTTCTAAGTATTTTATTTTAGAAACTTTTTAAGAAAGCTAATAAATGTTATTTAAAATGTATTATTTTAGGATTTTGACGAATTTAAACCTTAGATCAAGAATTTTAAAATAAGATAAATCATAAACCCGACGTAGGATACTTTCGTAAGATCTAGATAGGTTCAACGTTATTAATTAAATCTGTTAAAAAATAATATAAATAAAAATAAAAGATTGAATAAGTTGTAGATGGATTTTAATATTTCTCTTAATTCATTGGTGATTTCTACGTTGTTTTTAGAATTCTAAAATAGAATTAATTTTAGGAATTGAAGGTATTTTACTAGAATTATCTAGGTATCCTTTAGGGTTCCCGTTAAAAGTAAAAATTACTAATTTAAGTTTCAAATTAGATAAGTTTGGTGAACACATCTTAATCGAGTTACAATTGAACCGGAGACATTTTCTTTAGAGTTTTTATTTAAGATTTCCATAGGATTTTAGCCTAGATTAAGACATTAATATGCTTAAATAATTAAAAAAAACCTAGCTCCCAAGACCCTGTAGGACTATCCCCGGATAGGCGTTGTGGGAGTGCTATAACCTTCCCCACACGTAACCGTACTCCTGAACCCGAAATTTGGTGATGAGATCGAGTCTAAACTCTTAGAATTTTTCGTAGTATTAATTCTAGACTTTTAGACGATAGGTGGCTAACCAACCCAACCCTAATTGGTTAGTGGCGACTCTACGTTAATTTAGGCTCTCCGTGTCTAGCTTTGCTTACTAGACCCTCGTACTCTTATGCAGGCAACGTTATGACACCCGGCTCCATTGTTGTATCTTTAATAGGTGCCGAAAGGAACCCAGCTCCATCGGGCTTGTCCAAAGTATTGATGATGCATGGGCCTAGTGAAGTGGTAATTTCACATGAGCCAGAATTCGCCACCCAAACCGCTAAAACTTGGGCCTTGGTTTCCAATTAATTCCTTCCCATCAGCTACCCCATTTGAACCAAGCCCAAAACCGAATTCCCCACCTTAGACGACCCATATTCCTTAGACACAACAACTATATTTTCAGCCTGTTTACCTGACCCAATTAATCTCCCACAGCCCACATTGCCTACACCCCCTGCTTTCTTATCCAGTCTGACAATCCCGTTTGTTCTCCCTTTCAAATCTTTTAATCCCGAAATATCTACCCTTAATTCTTCCTTTCCCCCTTTTCAATTAACCCTCGTAGAAAGCGACCTGAATCTAGACCCCCTTTCACCGTTAATCGAAAAATTCACCGTCGGTACGAGTATCCTTCACATTCCAGCGAGTAGGTCTTTCAACAACCATCCAAGGATCGTATTCTGCCGAGTCTTCCACCGAAAAATCTATTGCCGAATCTGTGACTTTCAACCCATCTTTTTCACCGGATCCATCTTTATCCCCATTCGAGAAAGAACAAAGCCCCTTCACATGATCATACCGCCCGCAAGAGAATGGGCAGTAAGGATTCCTATTCAATTTTTTGAAGTCTATCGTTAATCATAATCTGGGATGTCAAGGGTTTACCTAAATTCACAAAAATAGCCATCCTTGTAAAACGTCCCCTTAGTCTATTATCAGTGTTAAAATCAAGTTTTGCAACCTTACCTATTAAACCACCAATCTCCTCAAGTATCTTTTTATTATATAGATAGACGAGGAGGCCTGTAGTCGTATCCACGCCATAACCATCGTCGAGAAGGGCTGAAATGGGTTAAATTCCGTTGTCCATGGCTACACCGTAAGGTACTGACCGAACACAATCTAAGGTCGTTGGGTAAGGACTTTGCCATAATCTTCTTTGCTTTGCAATTTTACGAGGAAATACCCATTTTCCACGTCCATGATTCGGAACGATTTTGAAGGTCGCCATAGACTCGAGACTCTGTTTAACAGAGTGGCATAACCAATGCTACGCCTTAAAAGCTTGACCATTACAATTGTTTCCATGTCCTTCAAAAGATAGTTTTGAGCCCGACCAGAGAATGAAATCGTAGGGATACCATTTATTGAGGATTTTGTGAAGTTTCCTTCAACAAAATAAAAAAAAATACTCCACCATCATCCCCTGAAGCTTTCCCGGATTCGCCAGAATTACCCAGGAGCATATCTTTCCAAGAAACTATGAGAGTTGGCTCTGGATCTATTGACATGTCAGTGTTATCAATTCAAATCGAACTTTTTTAGTGATACAACCATCAATCGACCCTTCACTGTCCTCCTCAATGTTACCGGAATGTGACATAACTTTAATACATAATCTTTAACAAATAGGTCTTTTTCTTTTTAATCCTTGATATAGTGTTGTTTCTGCTTTTGAGTTTCATTCTTTGTGCCATGTCATACTCGTGTTTTGTGGTATTTTTTGGTCTTATTGTGTCATGCCAAATATTTTGATGTCTTTGCACCCAAAATTTTCGAATCAAAATTAAGTAGCATTATTTGTCATATATGAATTCATAATAAAGTGATGTGGATTTTGATAAGGGTATCCGAAATTCAATGTCCACATCTGCAATAGATAATAATGATGATATCCGGATTCATGCAGGAACTGCTCCTATGATTCCTAGACTCTTGATACCCATGCTCCACATTTGCAATCGGAGCTTTTTAACAATTTACAAATCTCAAATATCAAAACCAGATTGATTAGAGAATAGTCAGTGTAGAACATGAAATATATAAGAAAGAAGTCCATTGTGATTTCATCACACAGTTTATGTAAAATACAGAGACAGGTAGCAATGCAATAAAGGAGGGCAGCACCTCATGAAAATCGTAGCCCGTAGGGGTCATTTACTGCTGCCTTTACCCCTTCGCCTCGAATCAGGCCACATTGTTTTCTCCGGTCTTTCAACAAATGTGATAATTGAAACAAATAAGTAACAGTCGGAAAGAGGAATAGACACACGCATTAATTGGTTCATATAGCAGCAAAAGGAAAATGAAGTTTGGAACAAATGAAATAAACTTGTGCTTACCTCTCTTATTTGCTAATAACCAGTCAAAGTATTTAAATAAACTTGTGCTTACTCGTAATCATCTTCGCTCTCTTCTGGAGAACTACTTCGAGATCTTGAACCAGATCTTGAACGGCTCTCACTACTTGGAGCAAGATATGACAAAATTAATTGATATCCAAAACATCTTATTTGCTAATAACCACTCAAAAGGGCCTGTATGTATGTATGTATGTATGTATGTGTAACATCAATTTCATAGTTTACCTTGAGGAATGACGGCTTCTTGATCTACAAGTATTTGGGCTGTCATCCAACTGCGTCTGCACAAGCAAGTAGAACAACAGTTTATAGTTAAAATACAACCAAAAAAAATTCATGGTAGCAGCCATCAAAATTTTAAGATATGAAGTTTAAAACGACCATCCAATACATGACTAATGCTAGTACACACTCACACCCGAGCCTAAGTCCAAGCTTCTTAGCTTTTCCCAAATCATCGAGTTAGCCATCTCCTCAACCTTATTGATCGTTTTGCCTACTTCCTCTTCCTTGGCCTTGAGCTTTTTCTCGAGCTCAAATATCTTCACATAATGTTCCTTATTGGTTTTCTCCAAGTTCGCCCTCAATTCATTCGCCTCTTTCTGAAGCTCACGGCACTGTTGTTCGTGTATGCAGATTTTTTCATCTTTGTCTGCAACCATGACTTTCAACCTATTGATCTCATCCAGCTAAGTTGCTTCAGTGTCAACTAGCTTCTCGTATTTTGCTATTAATAAGTCGATCTGATTCGTGAACACTGGGAATTCATTGATAAGCTGCAAAATAATAATAATAATAATAATAATAATAATAATAATAATAATAATAATAATAATAAACATCATGTAATGAGATTGAAAATTATAATCAAACTTGCAAAGCTTACATGAAAAAAAGAAAAAAGAAGTAGTGATCAGTTACCCTGCTGGCCTTAGTGTTACCATCTGGATTGGATCCTCCTTGAGACATGAAAAAAAAAGAGTCAAATAAAAGTAGGGTGCTGCAAGAGAAGATGAGGACTTGTCGTTGACTAATGTTTCCTGCAATGATTGTGATTGAACAAAACAGTGGAACCAAGTTTCATTCCATGTTTTAGGTGCACTACTTTGTGGGTTATAAAAGCCTAAAAACTCATAGCAGAATGAGCTTGCTTGTTTGAGTAGTAAGGGGGTTAGTAGGTTGGAGGTCCTGTGTTCGAATCTCTGCACAAGCGTGAATGTTAATCTTTTTACTCGGTTTTCTGATAGAATATTGATGGAGATTGGATTCTGGGAAGTTGGATGTTAGTGGGTTAGTGGGGAGTAAATTAAGGGATTTGGGAGATCTACTATTTTTATTTTATTTTTATCTTTTTCTCTTTCCTGAAAGTAAATCACGTCAGAAAATTTCTTCTGTTTTTCCCTCTCTGACGTTTTTCCCCCATCTCTACAACCCTCTCATTTGTTTTTCTTTCGTTTTGGCTCGAGAACTTGTTGTTCGGTTGTACTGTGGGAATTGTCGGATTCTTCTTTTGGTGTGGTAAGTAGAACTCTTTTAGCCATTGATTTTTGGTTTGAGTTTTCTGTTATCGATGTCAATCTGGGGAGTTTTATTGATGGATTCGGTGTTTAGGTGAAGATTGTGAAATGGAGAATTGCTTTTGGCGGTTTGGTGCATGTTAGAGGAGTTTTGGCATCGGTGGTAAGTCGGCCCCTTGTCAATTTTTATGTCGAGCTTGTTAATTAATTCGCCAAATCGATGTTGGGTATTTTGTTTTTAGGTTCTGGTGGTCTCGGGAGTGCTTTCGCAT
Organism: Gossypium sturtianum; assembly: GCA_025698515.1. Taxonomy (NCBI): domain Eukaryota; kingdom Viridiplantae; phylum Streptophyta; class Magnoliopsida; order Malvales; family Malvaceae; genus Gossypium; species Gossypium sturtianum. The sequence goes on from CM046946.1 coordinate 118,975,786, forward strand.
TGAAATCGTACCAGGTTTGTACCCAAAACGCAGGAAATGAGGCTTCGGCAAAAGCCAAAAAACTGTCGACGTTACATGGACGTGTAGAAGGCCGTGTGCAAGACACGGGTGTGTGGTCAACAAAGACTTGGCCGTGCGTAAGACACGGGTGTGTGGTGGCTTGAGTGTGGCCGTGTGGGTCACACAGGCCAGGCCAAGTTGGGCGTGTAAGCCACACGGGCGTGTGGATTTTGGGCCAGGCCGTGTGGGCCACATGGGCAAGGCCAATCTGGACGTATGGGCCCACACGGGCATGTGGGCCCATATTTCTAAAATTTTTCCCTAGGGTCGCACGGGTCGTTCCGATCGATTGTGGGCCTACCGTAGGGCCGATAAGGGCTAACCAAACCCTAAAACTGTGGATATGATAGTTTGATATTCTGTTCTAATTATGAAAATGCTATGCATGTTTGATATTTCCGTTATCTGTATATAAGCATGTTGAGCATGTATAATCTGTATATCTGTATCTGTTTTCGATATCTGATTGGGGGTGGGATTTGTATATGAGGAGCAAGTATTCTGTTCGGCGTTAATCGCCTATATTCTGGCAGCTTGGCTGCGTATATTCTGATATGTGTTGTAATGGCACAATATGGTGTGTAGGGATGGGTGGGTGTTTTTAACCCCACATGGTGTGATGGGATAGTCAGAGTTGGTGTGTAGAGGATGGGGGTAGGATTTTGCACATCTGAAATCTGAATCTGTTATTTGAATCTGGATCTGTGTCTGATTGTGCATATAATTCTGTATGTTTGCATGCTTAATTCTGCTGGGTTACACACTAGTTTTTTATAAACTCACATCTGTTGTCTGTTTTGTTAGGTAATCCACAGACTTAGGCGGATCGGTGCGACGGAGCCTCTCGGTGACCACGAGTTCATAAACTGGTTATGTTTATGGTTTTATTTTAAAGATTATTTCTGGATTTTTGTAACAATTGGACTCCCCGGACTTTTTGGCTGGTTTTCTTTTGGATTTGGATTTTCGTTTTAGTATTTAATTTGAAACTGATATCTGAAAACTATGGTTTCTACTAAAACAAAGGTTTTTCTAAGAATACGAACTAATTTCTTGAAATACAGCATTTTCGTAAGCTTCCGCTATTAAGCACGATTTAAGACTAATTAAGTAATTGAATAAACGTTTTGACAATGGATAAAGGCAAATAGGAGTTTTAAAACTGAAATGATTTTAGCGTGTAGAGATCGATATCAAAACCCATTCTTTGTGACGTCTCCGGATTCGGTCATAACGTCTAGGCCGAGTTTGGAGTGTTACAGTCGATTTTTTTTCTATGTCAAATTTATTAAGAATGGTTGTCAAAGCTCCTACTTTGATGTTGAATGATTGATTGTTTCTTGAATAAATAAGAAATATTGAATATATATATATATTAAAATATGTTTTACATTTATGTACTTTAATTATATTTGAAATTAAGTTATTTTACTTTTATTTTTAGAAATTTAATTTTTAATTTTTTAATTTTAAAAATTAAGTTAAATTGTTAACTTCAGTTATTTTTCCCGGTTAAATTTATTAGTGTGACATTTAGAAAAAAAATTTGAGCTTGCCTTTTTAGATTACTCACTTAGCGTACTGAGAAGAATCGTAATATTTTAACTATATATTATAAGAGAGAAAAGTAAAAATTGTTTAACTAAAGTCAAACATCTCTTATGATTCAGTCAATAATAAAATAGTTATTTATCAACAAATAACTTCAACAAGTTGTGATAATCACTATAAGATTATTTGTAAACAATATAAAATATTTAGTTGGATTCTTTATTTTTCTTAGAAAATATACACCGAAATTTTGTATGAAATAAATCCTCCAAATATATGAAAAACCCCACTATTTACTGCTGCATTCACATTCACTTCAACAAGAGGTAAGTGAAGCCTTTATTAGCTTTGTATAAAGGCCTTGAGACCCCATTGATTCAAAATGCACAACTCAGTTATTATTGAATTCAACAACTGTACAAATGGTAGACATTTGAACACATATACTTAGGTTCAAGATACCAAGTCCATCCAAGTATTGACTGCAACAATAAAAAGCACGCATCGGGTATTTTTTACTTTATGTACTCAATGGAGAAGCAGCCGGTCGAGGATATGAGATAGTATTTCCGTTGCCGAGATCATTTGCATTTTTTGTTTGATGTTTGCGAGCATTCCTTGTATGCTGATGAGAATTAAGAACAGATGAATTTCGAGGGGTCCCTTTGTGATCACCGCCGGAGTCTTGAAGTTGCTCAAGTGCTTTCACTACGGCATTCATATTAGGCCTAAGCTTCGGTTCTATAGAAAGGCATTGCAGCGCAAGATAAGCGGCTTTCAATGCTGCATCGAGTGTGTATTGGCTTCCGATACGAGAATCCATAACGTGTAAAATCTTCCGTTTGCTGGTAAGGTAAGGCTTGGCCCAATCAACTAAACTTTGCTCTCTTGAAGGTCTGTTCTTATCCATTGCTCGCTTGCCGGTCAACATTTCAAGAAGAACAACTCCGAAACTATATACATCACTTCTGGCTGTCAAATGACCTTCATAAGAAAGAATGAAACCAAAATATGATTAGGGAAGTCTCATTCTATGTTACTCTAACTCGAGAGTAGTGTCTCTTACACCAGAATACATGGCAGACATAAATACTTAGGGAAAAAAGTCTGCGTAGCAAAGGTTGCATTTGTAAGAATAGTATAAGATATGAAGTTATTCAACTGAGGCACAGACATTTCATTGGGAGGATGATTAGTGAAGTTGCAGTCTATGTTACTCTTACTCAAGAATGAGTGTCTCAAATATCCGAATATATGTCGCACATATATATGAAAGTGAAGGTGGGAGTTCAAAAGCTACCTGTGGCCATATACTCGGGAGCTGCATAACCGTAAGTACCCATGACTCTTGTCGAAACATGACTCTTATCACCAGTTGGTCCATCTTTAGCCAGTCCAAAGTCAGACAGTTTGGCATTATAATTCTGCCATTTTTTACATTGGAACAAAGATGTTAGTGAGCTGCATAAATCTGAAGTACGAGCCACGAAAATTTTCGATATTTACACATGTTTGCATGCGAATCAAGAAAGACATTCAAAGTTCTAAAGTCTCGATATAGTCTTGAAAACTTCAATAATTAAGCATGTTAGCATACCGGATTAAACAAGATATTCAAAGTGCTCGATATAGAGTCATGAAAACTTCGATACTTAAGCATGTTTGCAGACCAAATCAAGAAAGATATTCTAAGTTTTAAAGTCTTGATGTACAGAGTCAATGAAAATTTCAATAATTAAACATGTTTGCATACCGAATCAAGCAAGATATTCGAAGTTTTGAAGTCTCTGTATATGACTTTGGCCTCATTGGAATGTAGAAACGCTAGGCCCTTAGCAGCACCAAGAGCAACCTTCATCCGGAGGTTCCAGGAAAGTGGTTGAAAATAAGAATTTCCTGTTTCATTATAATGGAAATGTTGGATTAAGACTGTTCCCCTGAAATGTAAGCAACTGAATTGACTCAATAAAGGGAAGATGTAAAGATGAATAACTCACTTCTAAAAAGATGATTCTCTAAGCTGCCCTTTGGCATGAATTCGTAAACCAGAAGTCGATGATCGTCCTCTAAGCAGTAACCGTTCAATTTCACGAGATTAGGATGATGCAGTTGCCCCAGGTAGTTGATTTCAGCCTGCAATCCACTTGCATCATTAAATTACCAAACATTGCAAACTAATAAATCGAGATGCGCTCTGGAGTCGATCGAGAGGATGACCGGAGTAGAACTTGAAGAGCAAGTGACAGGAGATGGTAATGAAGGCTCTAGGTAGCTGGCTAAAATAACTACAACCGACCCTTTAAAAAGCATATTTTTTATGTTTCAAATGTCAATGCACATGATATTAACCCAGCTGAATTGTACCTTACTCAACCAAGATAACATACATAATACAAATATATATGTGTGTATGTATTTATGTGTATACATATAAGGTGAAAGCAATGATCTAAGAGCAAAGCAAGGATTTTGAGAAACCTGATGAGCTCAAGGGTGGGGAATTAGGGAAGAAATGAAACTTACCAACCATTCTTGGTGACCCTGAAAACCCTCCTGGTTAAGCCTTTTGACAGCAATAACCAAGCCAGTACCAGGTTTGGCTGCTGTAAGTGAATTCTCATCAATCCAGCCTTTAAAAACACAACCAAAACCACCTTCACCCAAAACACTGTCCGGTCGGAAATTTCTGGTGGCTGTTCTAAGTTCACTGAAGTTGAAATTCTTCAAATTTGAAGACTGCAAAATCTCCCCCTCGGTTCTAGGCATTGACATTGAAGAAATCCTGCTGCTTGAACCACCCATTTCTTCACCATTTTTGCTCCCATATCTTGAATTAGCCCCTGCAAACATAACATCAAACACCTAACAAACATCACAAAAAACGAACACTTTGAAGAAAACCCATCATAGTCGATGAAAAGTTGTCAAATTTCCAAGCATACCGTTGTGAAGAGGGCTCTCAGCTTTGATTCTAGCACTAAAACAAGACCCCATCCAAAATAAAACTCCGGGTCTTCTTTGTTATCACCTGTTTCAACTACAAGAACCAAAAAAGAGAACAATCTGATATAAAGAAGGGTCGAGAAAAACCAAAGAAAAACAAAGCATTCAAGTGTGAAAAAGGAGAACTTTTCTGTCCACAGTCCAAAGTCTCAGCTGTCACCCACGAGATTATAACAATTGTATTGAAAACTTTGACTGGTGATTAAAAAATGAAGGGGAAAACAAAGATTGAGGAAGGTTGGCAAAATTTTGTCCTCTTTTTATGAAAGGTTCGGAAAGACAAAAGTAAAAAGGTTGACTTTGCTTTTAAGCTAAAGTTTCGTACTTGAATTTGTCTGCAAGTGGGGGGATTAAAAGATATTTGCTGTAATAATTTAAAACTTTCATGGCTTTTGTGGGGGGCTGTCATCAATTTGATTATGAACTACTTGCTCCTTTTTTTTTTTTTTCGTTGGGTTTTCATACACGTGAAAAGACAGCCATGCAAGGACGGGACTATAGCTCAAAATCAAAGTACCCAGTTTGGTATCACTGGATTTTGGGTAAAAGTATCCACGTTCGGATTGCATTTCTACTTTATACTAAAAATAAATAAATAAATTAGTTCAATTACATCCTATTAAAAAAATAAATTAATTTTCTATTAAAATTTTTATTGTTAAAAATTGATTTGGTTGACAAAATAATCGGATAATTTCATATAACATGTCAAATGTACATCTTACTGATGTACAAAGACCGAATTTTAACAAATAAGTTATTTGCTCTTTTATCTAACGTATATGAATTAATTTATCTATTTTTTTAGTAAATGAGATAAAATGTAATCTAAATTTAATTTAATAAACATATTTTATTTTGATAGAAGATATTATAAATTAAGTTAAAATAAATCTAAATTTTTAATTTTTTAAATAAAATACATATCATATCTATTCTGACCTATAATTAATATTGATCCATACCAAAAATTAAATCAATAGGATTTTATTATCATCTTGTTCTTTTAGAACCCATGACTTATAGGTCACGTATTTATGTTTTTAGGAAGGTTAGAATTATAATTGTATTAATTTTTTTTGTTATTTTTAAATAAAAATGAAAAATTTATCTTTTAAATTTTTTTTAGTCTTTAGTTTAAATTTTTTTAGTTAATTTGTGTTTTTATAGAAAATTTTATTGAATTGTTGATATTTCGTTTAATAATTCACGTGTACTTCATAATTTGATTAATATCGACTTGGATTAATGTATATCAATTCGTATCATTTAATACAAATTTTTTATTTATCAATTATTTTAATTTTAATTAATTTAAAATTTATATTTGTATATAAATATATTTATATAGGTTATATTTGTATACATGAAAATATTTTTAAATATATTGGTAACACACCCATATCTAGTACTAAATCAAACCATTTATATATTAACAAAATAGATTATTTTTTTTTGTCAGTAAAGTGAAGGTTTTGAATTCAAGTTTACCATACGTAATATGTGTATACCATATATGAGTTTTATCCGATTTTTCGTTCGTTGAAGTGAGAAATTATTGATATGGAAAAAATATGTTTGAATTAAAGAAAAGGGAGTTGGAAAAGTGGGGCTAAGTTCTCATATTTGTTTATGGTTAAGTTTTTAGGTAAATGAACATTTAATGTCAAATCATTTTGAGAGATATGGACAACTTTGTCTTTCTGTATTTAAATATATTGAAAAAAAAAGTTTTTATTAAAATATATTAAAGTACAATATATTTATAAAGTTCTTATCATTGTGTTATCATCAATATTAAGTCGGTGTTGAGTTAATTTGTGACACAAATTCAATCAAATACATTATAGATATATACAACTAATGAAAGTAATAAAGTGTGCATAATAAAAATAAAATGTATAAAAACAAATAAAAAAAAGATTTAGTTGAATAGTAAATTAAAAGTTTTATTAATGCAATTGACATAAGTTTAAATCCCATCATATCTATATTTTTATTGATTTTTTTCACTTGTGCATACAAACTATGTAACATGGGTGTACATCTATGTATCCATGTATGTTTATGTAAATGCAATAGTTCATTGCGTGGTTTTCTATTTTAACAGCATTTAAGATTTTCCATTGTTCTGGAATTCATACAGTTATGTCATTTCATTTGGCAAAACCAATTTTAGATTTGAGTCATCTGCCTAGTTTATGTTTCAAGTTGATTACTGGAGATGGTAAGAATGGTTATGTTGATTTGAATGAGTAGGTCCTTTGCAACATTCAAGTTTTTGCTAAAGCAATGCCATCTCTCTTTGCTCCATACCATGAGTACTTCTTCATTTATTCTTCTGATTCATATAAAGTCAAAGCCTTGAAGCTTGAGATACTTTCATCCATTGCGACAGACTCGTCCATTTCTTCTATTTTCAAAGAGTTTCAGGTACCTGCTGTCTTCATAAGGAATTCCTTATCATTGTTGATATTTGCAATATGTAGAAATGCAAGATAGTAGAAATAGAAGTCACATTGAAACTTCTGTATGGTATATCATAATGAATTTCCTCTGCACCCATATGTTCTAAGAAAAAAGGTATTATTGCAGTCACCAGTATTGGAGAGGGTGGTATTTTTGGGCCATTTTCATCCTATGCAAATTATTTCGTTTAGGGAATTTTCTTCTGATTACTGGATCTGATGTGATGCTATATCATTTTAATTACGTTTCTTCTGGCAAAAGCCTGACCAAAATAACTGAAACTGAATGCCATTGAACCATTTTTTGGTCAATGAAATATAGAGTTATTTCTTTTTGGACTGTTCAGAATCTCTTGAAATGGGGTGTGGTTCTATTTGAGCTCATGTGAGTTACCAAAGTTGTTTAACCAGACCGTTTAAACTGTACTTTTGGTGCTTGGCTCTTCAAGGTCTCAATCCTTGCACTGCCAAGCCAACCTTGGAGATCTGGAAAAAAAAGTAATTCTCAGTCCTTGTGTTATGTTAGGAAGAAAGAAGTGATATGGACAGAATGGACTTCAAAATAATAATAATAATCCTTTCTTTGCCACTTTTGAGCATCTGACACTAAGTCATTTCCTAGTCTTTGGCACAAAAGAAGTAATTGAGGTCAGTTGACCAGTTGAAATTGCATCGTTATACAAGTATGCTGATCCTTGATCGCATGAATTGATGCTTATATTATAGTATGTTGTTAGGATTATATTAGAGATCCAGACAGGCGATTTGCTGCTGCTACTGTTGCTGCAATTGGTATATGCGCGCGACAACTTCCAAAAATGGCACATATATGTGTAGATGGGCTGTTAACTCTGACTAGACAGGGCTTATTCCTCTTTTCCTACTTCGTCTGGTAACATTCAGAGAATCCATTGTTTTCTGAAGTGATACCAAATTTTGCAGAGTTCTTGACTAAAGATTTAGGTTGTAGATATCAAGAAGCAGATGTTTTGGTTCAGGCAATTATCTCTATAAAATCAATCATAAAGCAAGACCCACCAATTCATGAGAAGGTATCTCTCTCTTGCTTATTTCATTTCAGCTTTAGCTATGCGTTTTTTGCATACCTCTCTGTCTATTTGGCAGAATCTTTAAATTATTTGCATTCCTGCAGTGTTTTCATATTAATTGGCTGATAACCAACATCTTATTTTTTATTTAAAGGTTATAATTCGGTTAGTCCGTAGTTTGGATTCAATCAAGGTGCCTTCAGTTCGTGCAATGATTATTTGGATGGTGGGAGAATACAGCTCTTTGGGGGAGATAATTCCTAGGATGTTAACCACGGTGCTGAAGTATCTTGCATGGTGCTTTACTTCAGAAGCGTTGGAAACAAAGCTTCAAATTCTTAGTACAGTGACTAAGGTATTTCCAAGAGCTATAATATTCTTGATCAATTCTAGCCTAGCTATGGACGAATATTTCTGGGAAAAGATATTTGGCCTTCCTCCGATAATCTGTTTTACTTAAGAAATGGGATGGAGGTTGTCAGTCAGGATTAGTTGCAGCAAGTAGCCATATCATATTAAAAAAAAAAAAGAGTAAAATAAATAAAGCTCGAAAACTCTTGCAGTTGCATGTCATCTTTAATTCATTTTAAGTTTTGTAGTTTATCAGTTGTTCTTTTTTTTTCGCTTGCTTGTTGTTAATGTTCAGAGAAAAAGCCTGTACTTTCAGTTTGTTTGTACTTGCAGGTTCTATCAGGTGCTACAGGAGAAGGTCTGTCAACATTCAAGAAAGTTTTCAGATATTTGGTTGAACTGGCTGAATGTGATTCGAACTATGATGTCCGTGACCGAGCTTGTTTCCTAAAGAAACTTTTATCATATAATTTCATCTCTCAAGGGTCACAAGGAGTGTATAGTCTTCCTGAAAAAGACCTACACATAGTTGTGAACTGCATATTTAGTAAACAATAAAGAGAAGTGAAAACTGAATCAATTAATTACCCATTTTATCTACCTGGGTCTCTCTCACATATGGTTATGAAGGAACACTGAAGGAACACGTATAATTATGAAGGAGGCAGCAGATTATAGTGGGACAGATGATCATGGCACATCATCTGATCCTTCAGACAACAAAAGTGCTTCAGATTATGGTTCACAGCACTCTTTCTCTGGCTCGAGAAGCAGTGGCCATGGTGATGATGGTGAATCAAGTGAAGGCAATGATAATGCAGACCTGTTGCTTCAGATTTCCGACATTGGAAATTGATAAGCTATAAAAGTAACATATTTTAATCTCATTCTTAATACATTTTTGGATGATTAATTATGCAAATTAGTGAATTTGATGCTCCTAATCCTTTAAATTTATGTTTCTATACTTAGGAGAGTATTTAAGAGCGAAAGGAGCGAAAAACGAGCCAAAATCGGACAAAAAGAACTGTTTTCAGGATCCACACGGCCTGGGCATTTCCACACGGGCTGGCCACACGCCCATATGCCAGCCCGTGTCAATTTCGCACATTGCTTCCCAAATACGCGGAAAAACCCAATTTTTAGGCTTTCTGAGCATTCTAAAGTCTATAAATACCAATTAGAAGAAGATCTAAGGGGGCAATCAGAGAAGATAGAAGAAAACACTCGAAGCAAACACTCGAAGAACGCCATCGGAATCAACTCGGAAGCGGATCTCCCTCAAGATTGAAGATCTCCGTTTAATTTCTTTCAAAGTTTTATTGAGTTTCTTTGTGTCTTATGGTTATCCTAACTTTGAGATGTTTCTATTCAGGATTATGAACTAAATTCCCTAGATTCTTAAGGAGGATGAAACCTACTATGAATCTTATTATTTGATTTCCAGTTTACATGATAAATACTTGATTCTTGTTCTTAATTATGTATGCTTATTTCTTGTTTTAATATCTTCGCGATATTAATTCATGTTTCATGTGCTTATTTCAGTAGAGAAAAAGTCCCTGTTTAATAGTAGATCTAGCATAATTGAGTGGAGTTGCATGCAATCCTAAAAATAGGACGACATAAATCTACCGGATTAAAGTCAAATCTAATAGGGGAATCCATAGATCGAGTTAATGCGACAATATGAGTTTTAATTAGAAAGAGATTTCAATTAATCTACCTAGAGTTAGTTGTTCTTACTCTCGAAATAGATATTACCATAATTTAAGGATTTCTACGGATCAAGACTGTAACAGTCCGGTTTAGACCCTAGTCGGAACAGTGGTTTAGAACCACAAATCCGAGATAGAGTAATATTTTAATATTATTTTCTGTGTCTGCAGTATGTGAATTAGTATGTGTGAAATTTCTGTGAGTTAATTTGTCCGTCTGTGTGCTTAATCTGACAAAAGGATTAAATTGCATAAAGTGTAAAAATGGCCTTCTAATGACTAAGTGTCTATTTGATGTGGCTTTTAAAAGAGAAGGCCTTATGAGGAAATTAAGCCATTTATAAGTTAGTGGTTGATTAAAAGACAATAATGGCCTTGAATCATATGTTATTATATGTTTATTAAAAGGGCTAAATAGGTAAATTGATAAATCAAAGTTTATTAATAAAAAACAAAAGCCAAATCCTATCATCTTTATGCTTCATCACCGAAAATAAGAATGGAGAAGAAGGGTTTGAACTCTTTTTATATTCGGCACATACTTGGGCTAGATTAAGGTATGTTTTGCTTCGGTTTTTGATAATTTCTATGTTTCTGTCATCGTTGCTTCGTAAACTTTGAAACCCATGTCTTAATTTTGAGAATTTATAATGTTTTTGAAATGAGCACTTGATGAATTTATGGGATTTATGATGTTTGATAATGAAATTTGGAAGATATATGTTTGATTAACATAGTTTGTCTTTGGAGTTTTTGTGATTTTGAGTAATTTGGATTTAATTGAGAAAATGAAATTTTGAAGGGCTAATTTGTGAAATAAATGAAATGTATGGATTGATATGAGCATAGTGTGTATTCGACTAAGCATGGGTATATGATAATTTGATGTATTTTGTGATTTTGTGAAATAGGGACTAAATTGTCCAAATGTGAAAATATGAGGGCTAATTCGCAAATTGCTCTAAATATGTGTTCTTGGATTAAATTGAATGAATTAGTGAATAAAAGGATTAAATTTGAATATGTATAGATCAAGAACTGAAGAATACAGACTTAGATCGCGGGAAATCGAAAGTAATTGAGTAGCCGTATCCGTTTCTGTTAAACCAAATCCGAGGTAAGTCAATATACAAATAAATGTATTTGAATTGACTTAATTGTGCATATATTAAATTTGAATTGCTATGAATATGCTCGAGATGAGATATATGTGAAATTCGAGAGTTGGTATCGACTAAATATTGATGTCCGAGAAGCCCCGTCTGAACCTAGGAATAGATAGGATAGTACATGTCATGACATAGGTGTCTGTTATGTGATATCATGTAAGACCACGTCTGGGACGTTGGCATTGATTTGAAATTTCATGTAAGACCACGCCTGGGACGTTGGCATCGATATGAGATTTACGTGTAAGACCATGTCTGAGACATTGGCATCGTATTTGATTCGTGTAAGACCCTGTCTGGGATAGTGGCATCGATATTTGATTACATGTAAGACCACGTCTGGGACGTTGGCATTGTACGACTATTCCGAGCACTCTAAATATCCTATTTAGTTCCGAAGGGTTCAACGGGCAAATCTGAGAAATGAACGACTATGTGAGTTGTATATCTGTTTCAGGTACGTTTGAAAGTACACTATGTGTGTATGAAAGGTAAGTATCTATACGAACTTACTAGGATGAATATGTGGATTGAAATGATGAGATAATATGTGAAGATATGCTTGAATGAGCCATGTGTATATATGATATTTGAGTTGAAGAATATGGTAAGATATGGCTAAGCAAATGAGCCAAAGAATATATGTGATGAATTTTGCTATGATAACCAATATTGTCATTGTATCAATATGGTTATATGCATTTTATGCTAAGTTTATTTGTATATGGCTTACTAAGCTTTTGAAAGCTTACTTTGTGTGTGTTTGCTCTGTTTTATAGATCGTTAAAGCTACGAAAGGCTCGTGGACCATCGAGGATCGTCATCACACAACTCAAACTTGTTTTGGTACTTTGAAAATGTGTATATAGTTAAATATGGCATGTATAGGCTAGTCATTTTGGATTATGTTTGAAATGTGTATAAATAGCCATGAGATGTGGCTAGATAAATGTTGGTAATATGCATGAGTAAATATTATATATGATTGATGATTTGGTATGCCTTGATAGCTAATGAAATGGCCAAAACTATTGTAAGCATATGAATGCATTATGAGTATGTATGTTTGAGCAAAGGAATGATTATATGAAAGGTAAATGTAGATGAATCATGTTTGAATGCATATGTGTTTTAGTTGTGCAAATTGTACATGAAATGAAATGGTATATTGCTTGTGGGGTTGACCCAAGTGTGGGTGGCAATTTGGCCTTGCAAATGGCCTATTTTGCATACATGGCCAAGATAATATGTGATGATATGCTTGAATGAGCCATGTGGATTGAAATGATGAGATAATATGTGAAGATATGCTTGAATGAGCCATGTGTATATATGATATTTGAGTTGAAGAATATGGTAAGATATGGCTAAGCAAATGAGCCAAAGAATATATGTGATGAAATTTTCTATGATAACCAATATTGTCATTGTATCAATATGGTTATATGCATTTTATGCTAAGTTTATTTGTATATGGCTTACTAAGCTTTTGAAAGCTTACTTTGTGTGTGTTTGCTCTATTTTATAGATCGTTAAAGCTACGTATAGATCGTTAAAGCTATGAAAGGCTCGAGGACCGTCGAGGATCATCATCACACTACTCAAACTTGTTTTGGTACTTTGAAAATGTGTATATAGTTAAATATGGCATGTATAGGCTAGTCATTTTGGATTATGTTTGAAATGTGTATAAATAGCCATGAGATGTGACTAGATAAATGTTGGTAATATGCATGAGTAAATATAATATATGATTGATGATTTGGTATGCCTTGATAGCTAATGAAATGGCCAAAACCATGGTAAGCATATGAATGCATTATGAGTATGTATGTTTGAGCAAAGGAATGATTATATGAAAGGTAAATGTAGATGAATCATGTTTGAATGCATATGTGTTTTAGTTGTGCAAATTGTACATGAAATGAAATGGTATATTGCTTGTGGGGTTGACCCAAGTGTGGGTGGCAATTTGGCCTTGCAAATGGCCTATTTTGCATACATGGCCAAGATAATATGTGATGATATACTTGAATGAGCCATGTGGATTGAAATGATGAGATAATATGTGAAGATATGCTTGAATGAGCCATGTGTATATATGATATTTGAGTTGAAGAATATGGTAAGATATGGCTAAGCAAATGAGCCAAAGAATATATGTGATGAATTTTTCTATGATAACCAATATTGTCATTGTATCAATATGGTTATATGCATTTTATGCTAAGTTTATTTGTATATGGCTTACTAAGCTTTTGAAAGCTTACTTTGTGTGTGTTTGCTCTATTTTATAGATCGTTAAAGCTACGTATAGATCGTTAAAGCTATGAAAGGCTCGAGGACCGTCGAGGATCGTCATCACACTACTCAAACTTGTTTTGGTACTTTGAAAATGTGTATATAGTTAAATATGGCATGTATAGGCTAGTCATTTTGGATTATGTTTGAAATGTGTATAAATAGCCATGAGATGTGGCTAGATAAATGTTGGTAATATGCATGAGTAAATATTATATATGATTGATGATTTGGTATGCCTTGATAGCTAATGAAATGGCCAAAACTATGGTAAGCATATGAATGCATTATGAGTATGTATGTTTGAGCAAAGGAATGATTATATGAAAGGTAAATGTAGATGAATCATGTTTGAATGCATATGTGTTTTAGTTGTGCAAATTGTACATGAAATGAAATGGTATATTGCTTGTGGGGTTGACCCAAGTGTGGGTGGCAATTTGGCCTTGCAAATGGCCTATTTTGCATACATGGCCAAGATAATATGTGATGATATGCTTGAATGAGCCATGTGGATTGAAATGATGAGATAATATGTGAAGATATGCTTGAATGAGCCATGTGTATATATGATATTTGAGTTGAAGAATATGGTAAGATATGGCTAAGCAAATGAGCCAAAGAATATATGTGATGAATTTTGCTATGATAACCAATATTGTCATTGTATCAATATGGTTATATGCATTTTATGCTAAGTTTATTTGTATATGGCTTACTAAGCTTTTGAAAGCTTACTTTGTGTGTGTTTGCTCTGTTTTATAGATCGTTAAAGCTACGAAAGGCTCGGGGACCGTCGAGGATCGTCATCACACTACTCAAACTTGTTTTGGTACTTTGAAAATGTGTATATAGTTAAATATGGCATGTATAGGCTAGTCATTTTGGATTATGTTTGAAATGTGTATAAATAGCCATGAGATGTGGCTAGATAAATGTTGGTAATATGCATGAGTAAATATTATATATGATTGATGATTTGGTATGCCTTGATAGCTAATGAAATGGCCAAAACTATGGTAAGCATATGAATGCATTATGAGTATGTATGTTTGAGCAAAGGAATGATTATATGAAAGGTAAATGTAGATGAATCATGTTTGAATGCATATGTGTTTTAGTTGTGCAAATTGTACATGAAATGAAATGGTATATTGCTTGTGGGGTTGACCCAAGTGTGGGTGGCAATTTGGCCTTGCAAATGGCCTATTTTGCATACATGGCCAAGAGACACGGGCGTGTGTCTCTTCCGTGTGGCTCAAGGGCCACTTCGAAGTGTGCCTGAGTAGGTTATAGGGACGTGGCACACGGACGTGCTTAGTGGCCGTGTGAACAAGTCAGTAGCTAGCCTAATTTTACACGGCCATGGCACACGGGCGTGTCTGGTGGCCTTGTGAATAAGTCAGTATACATGCTCTGTTTTGGCACAGCCTGGACACATGGGTGTGTCTAGTAGCCGTGGGAGGCACACGGCCTGTGATCGTTGTTTTCTCGATGTCAAAGTCTTAAAATTTATAAAAAGAATGATCGAACCTGGAAACTAGCTATGACAACGAATTGAGGCAAGCGCACCTATCGAACAGTAGTATAGTTTAGTGGCAATACCGGAATGTCGAACCCAAAGGAACTAAAAGTACTAATACTAACTCTTTTTTTATTATCTAGCCTAGAATAAAGGGAATTTGTTGTTTAATCTAAATTAATTAACTACTAAACTAAAGACTCTAAGACAAAGAAGAATGAATTTGGGGAAAATAACTTGAGGAAAAACCAATTGATTAAGACGACACCCAAGGAAGAATCCACCTAGACTTCACTTGTTATCTAACTCTGAACCAGACGATTTATTCATTTGACTTGATCCGTAAGATTCCCTAATGTATATTAAACCCTCTCTCGAAGCGAATAACGTCTAACCCTAGGTTGATTAATTGAAATCTCTTTCTAATTGAAACCCCTAGAATTGCATTAACTCGATCTATGGAATCCCATATTAGGTTTCACCCTAATCCAGAAAAATCTCGTCACCCTATCTCTAGGTGCGCGATCAACTCCGCTTAACTATGCTAGATCTAGTCTTAGGCAGGAACTTTTGCTCCTCCACCTAAGCACATCAAACTTGAATCAATATCCTGGAAATATCAACACAAGAATTAAGAACACATAATTAAGAACAAGTCAAATATTTATCATATAGTTCAGCAAACGATAACAAGATTCATCTAAGTTTCATCCCCCTCAGGTATCTGAGGGTTTAGTTCATAACAATAAAATAAAACATCTTAGAAGAAAAGATAAAACAAAACATAAGAAATCCCTAAAACCCCCTGAAGGAATTGAAGGAGAGATCCTCCGTCTTGAGTATAATTCCGGCTTCTAGAGATGAATCAACTGGCTATCCTCAAGTGAATCCCCACAAATCTGCCTTCCCTGGCCTAGCAAGACGCCCATAGACGATAGCCTTGGGCTCCCCTTGACAGAGGGTTTCTATCGAACTCCCCTTCAAGTTGCTCCCTTGGGTGTTTATATAAACTTTGAGATGCCTTACTTGGCCCCTAAGTATCCTAATTCAAATAGGATTCCTATTTGGGTGTTTGAATAGACTTTGGAATGTGTTTCTTTGCCTCAAAGTATCCAAATCCGAGTAAAACTCCTCTTGGCCGCGGCAGGGACACGCCCATGGCACACGCCCGTGTAAGTCGTGGCCAGGCCGTGTTCGAGGCTGTTGAATGAGGCACGACCGTGTAGTCTTGGGCCCAGGCCGTGTGGATTTCGTGATATGGCCCATTTACTCCGTTTTGGGCCCGTTTTCCGTTCTTTTCGTCCTTTGCTGCTCTCTTGGGTATAAAACATGAAAACAATGGATTAAGAGCACCAAATTACATAATTCAAGGCTTAAATCATCCAAAAGCATGCTAAATGTGGGCTTAAAATATGTTACTTTTACGGTTCATCAAATACCCCCACACTTAAGCTTTTGCTTGTCCTCAAGCAAAATTCTCAACTCATAATTAGAACAAACTTCCCTCAATTCATAATATTCATCAATAGTGTTTCATCATAATTCAAAGATAATTCATACATGGATAATTCAACTCAAAGAGTCCTAAAGATTCAAACCATCTAAGTCATACATTTTTGTAGCACAAAATATAGGTGTTTCCCCTCATCTAAATAATTACCTTTGATTCAAAATCGACAAGAATTGACATCCTCACTAAAGATTCACTCAAATCACTCAAAGTGTTTAAGGTTCACAATTAAGCACTCAAAAGTCAAACATGAAGAGTTAATCCCATAGGCTTGCATGAAAATCAAATCTCCACCACTGTAAAATGAAATGATACACAAATCAAAGGGTCTTTAACAGGGTTGTAACGGGGCTTGGGTTAAAGGTGTGGATAAAGGCTGAATTAGAAGGTTAGAATCGAGATTGAATTGACAAATTACCTAACTAGAAACAATGAACTGAATATAAATAATTACATCAATTGAAAACTTGTAATACTAATACGAGCTTCTTTTTCAACAATTGGAATTTAGATGTAAGCTCACTTAATCACAGAACTAATAATGAATATACTTTGATTTGATTTTTTTTAAAGATAAATACATAATAGATACAAAATAAAAGATAAATTACTGAAATAAATATCATGGTTAGGCAACTGATCAAATCAAATCTCGATATAAGGGTGGTCAAAAAAGGATGGTGATAGCAAATATAAAAGGGTTTTGGGTTAATATTGGCGGGTAAGTCAATAAATGGGTTGTTAGGATTAAACGAGGTTCACTAATGGTTAATTGTGAAGGTAGGCTTTTTAGTGGAGTAAGTGGGTTAAATTCTAGGTGTCTTAATCATCTCTGTATATCAAATCAAGGGTGTGGTCTCGACATGTATAATCGATGCAAGTTCTAGAATAACAAATCAATGTTGACACACTCATAATCAATAAAGTGAGTAAGAAAAAGAATATATGCTCTATAAGGCTCAAAATCTCACAAAAATTATGGGTATTTGATATCAACCTCGTAAATTTCAAACTTCAAGGTAACATTCAGATTCAGGTAGACAACTTAAAAAAAAAAATTAATTTCTGAAAAATAGACTTATCATGCTTGATTCTCTAGTATCCTTCAAATTTAATCATCAATGCACAATTATCAATGACTTACTCTAAAACATATCAATAAAAATCATCAATCAGAAGAAATTTCATTCTAATCACAATATGAGAAACTTACTTCAAGACAAGATATCATTCAGGGATTTTCAGATAATACTATAGTTAACCCCCCACACATAAGATGTACATTGTCCTCAATGTACAAAGATAGATAATATCAAAATAATCATAAAATCGTAAGATGGGGAGAGAAGTGAAACTTTCTGAATTTTGGATGGAGTCAATGAAAAGAAACCGGATAAGATTGGAGGTGAACATGGGGAAGCGTCTCGAACCGTTTGAAATTAAGTCCTCGAAGCAGCCGTCCTGATGTTATTGTATCCTAAGCTAAATCTAAATGGTACGAAGAATAAGAAGAAGATAATAAAGAAAAAAAATAAAAATAAAAATAAAAATAAAAATAAAAGTAAATAATGGAAAATGAAAGAAGAAAGATAACGGGAAAAAGGAAGGTACCTTCCTGTGGTGGCCACACGGCCACGGCCGTGTGCAAGGTCGTGTGGTATGGAAATCTGTACTTTGGTTAGTTTATGGTTAGATGCTGAAAGGAAAAATAAAAGTAAATAAAAAATGTAAAAATTAATGGGGTTAGTGCTCGGGTTGCCTCCCGAGAAGCGCTCGTTTATAGTCTTAAGCTAGACTTTACCTCTCATTCGCATGGTCATGGTGGTTTGAGGAGGTGAAAATCCTTTCTCATGCGATCAATTCGGTTATTGATATAAAATTTAAGTCGAGTAATGTTTTCCTCAAAAGTGCCGAAATTAGAATGTGTTACCTCGACCGTTCCATCTGGGAAGATTTTGAGTACCTGATCTCCTATCTTAAGCTGGGTTGTCCCATTATTAAGTTCGTCGTGGAGTTACCTCGTTTTTGCTTCGTGTGTTTTTAGTCTCTTCTTGAAGTGTGTCTTCCATTCGTCTAGTTCATCGATCCAAAGCCTTCATTCCTCATGAATTTCTTCTTTATCGACACGAGGTCTAGGATCTGGCATCTGCGAAAGAGCTTCTAGAAACGGCAAGTTAATATGAAATTTCTTTGAAAGTTTAAGAGACTTACCGAGTTGTTCCTCTATATGGTCTTTCTTTGTCGCATCGGGGTATGACACACGGGGTTGGTTGTAACACCCCTAACCCCTATCTGTCGCCAAATTAGGGTTATGAGGCATTACTTGTAAAAATACAATTTTAAACAATTACATTACATAATTTCAAATTCAAGACATCATATAATTATCTAATATCAATTGAATTTATACTTAAAATCACATGTCAATACATTAAATTAATTAATATCTTTTATTATAACTACAAAGTGACCAACCTAATCAATGCCGAATATCTAGTTCAAAACAACCACATAAATCACATAATAATGTCAAACATTTTTGCATGCTAATATCATGTAATAGATCATTTATGAAATTAACTTTTATAAATTAAATAATGCATCAAATCACTTTATTTCATATATACTCATAAATGCCGAACCATGTGTAACTCATAAATAATATTTATAACCCTCATCTCATAACCAAATGCCATTAATTCAATCATAGTTAACTAACTAATAAATATACGTATTTACACATATTCAAAACATGCATTTTCCCATACCATATAATGGACATATCAAGACAAAAATTATAGGATGTTCGAACATATTCAACTAACTTTTAAGGCCAAATCACATATAACATTTTGTCTAAATCCAACAATCAAAATTTAAATAGTCGTTTGTTTGTGCACACCATAACCTAATCAACTTAATGCATATGTCCAAAATCACCAATTCAACATTTACACTCAAATTAGATATTATAAGTATCAATCAACTGAGGCATGTTGTATAATAATCAAAAAGATCTTAAAACATAATTTAACCAAAACCGAATTCAAACCTAGAAGTTAAGCCATTTTTGCATGGCCTTTATACAAACAAAAATTCGATTTCTCTAAAACACATTCCAGCCTATACATGCCACAAGTCTAATAAATTCAACTTATAAAATACCGAAGTAGTCGATAGTGTGGTGAACTTTGCTGACAATCCCCGAGCCTGTAACTGGAATCCAAAATCTATAAAACAAAGTAAACAATTTCACCAGAGTAAGCTAATTTAGCTTAGTAAGCCTTAAGCAAATTAGACAATTAGCACTTAATATAGATTCAATACTAATTCATTGTAATCAAATAATTCAAATTATACTTTTGTAATCATAATTAATTTAAGCTTACAACTCCATACATATGTAACTTATAAGTTCGTATAACAATTTCTCTTTAACCAAGAGCTTATAAAATCCAAATATTCACTCATAATCTAACCATCAAAATCAATGTCATTATATAACCAAATATATAAATAATCATATGCTCAAACTCAATTATCATAATTTAACATCACATTCTCAAACTATCATGGGGCCGAATATACACTTATAATAATTCATATATAATTTCACTTATATCACACATATTTAGTAACAAATTACAAGTTACTAATTTACCTTATCTCAAACAACCAATATGCTTACACATACCTGAACATTGAGCTCACTTATCGAATTTAAATTCCACATCAACAAGAATCTTTTTAAGCATACACTTATAATAATTCACCGGCATAAAGCCTGCTAGGCATAAAGCCCGATATTATTCACCGGCACAAAGCCTGCTAGGCTTAAAGCCCGATATTATTCACCGGTACAAAGCCTTCTAGGCTTAAAGCCCGAAATTATTCACCGGCACAAAGCCTGCTAGGCTTAAAGCCCGATATTATTCACCAGCACAAGGCTTGCTAGGCTCAAAGCCCGAATATCATATTTATAAAGCTGTCTCACAACCAATTCATATATCAAACTTTTCATATACTTCATAATCTTCATACGAACTTTCAAATAATATAACTCAATCGAACTAAACTTAAGCATATTAATTCTAGATTTATTCACATTCGGCTAACTCAATACTAATTCCACAAAGTCCAAATCAGCATGTTACTAAGTTACACAAATAATTTAAAATGTTTAATTGCTTAAAGGCTTACCTCGGATATCGGCGAACGTAAAATCAACTATTCGGCTATTTTTGTCTTTCCCCGATCCAAATCCGACTTTCTCCTTTCTTGATCTAATTTGATATAAATTAAACTTATTTAATCAATATTCAATTAAATTCACTCAAAAACACATGAATAAGTAATTTGTACTTTTACCCCATACATTTTACATTTTTAGCTATTTAGTCCAAAATTCACGAAACACAAAGCAAGCATAATTTGCCCTTGCTATGCTTATGCCGAATACTCATCTCATCCATATGAGTGCATACAATTTATTTATTTTGCAATTTGATCCTTCAATTTACTATTTTTACAAATTAGCCCTAAATGCTCAAAATCATTAAAACTTCCAATACAAAATTTATTAATCTAACACATAACTTTCATTTAACATCATAAAACACCAAATTTATCAAGCTCTTATCAACAGCAACTCAAGAACATATCACCAAATTCAAAAATTGAAACATGGGTTTTGAACATTTCATAGCAACGATCTTAAAAACATAAAATTTATCAAAAACCGAACAATTAACATACCTTAATTTTGAAGAATACCAAGCCTAACCGTAGGTGTTCTTATTTATTTTTCTTTTGTTGATATTCGGCCAAGAGAGAATGAGATGATAATGGCCTTATTCTTGTTTTATTATTACATATATTATGTTATAATTAAATTACCTTATTAACCTTTTATATTAAATAAACATAACATATAAAATAAGGTCATTGTTGGCATATACCATCCACTAACCTTGAAAATGGGCTATTTCCCCTTTAAGGACTCCATATTAAAAAGCCACTATCAACTAAGCACTTTACACTATAGTTTGTAACTTTTTCATTTTACGCGATTAAGTCCTTTTATTTAATCGGACACCTAAACGACAAAATTAAGTCACGAAAATTTAATACCAACAAATTCACACATAATAAACACGAAAAATAATTTTAAAATATTTTTTAGACTCGGATTTGTGGTCCCAAAACCACTATTCTGATTAGGGTCAAAATCGGGCTGTTACATTGGTACTCTGTAATCACCGGGTTTGGTAAATCATGGCTTACCTCAACCTTACCTTCACTTACCACAGGCTCTTGCCTTGGGTAAGATTCCACTAACCTTTCACTATCATGAGCTGTTACAGCTTGAATTTGCTCTTTTGGGTTAGTTTCAGTGTTGCTTGGCAAGCTTTCTTATAGTTGTTCTGAGATCAGCTTAGTAAGCTGGCCAAACTGATCCTTGATCTCCTGTGTTGATGCCTCAAGTTTCATTTCTATCTTTTGGAAACGTGTTTCTGTATCTTGGAAACGTTTTTCTGAGGCTGCTATAAATTTTGTCAGCATCTCCTCGAGGTTCGACTCCTCTTCCTGTTGGTGAGGTGGTTGTTGAAAATCTGGTGGAAGTTCCAGTCATTGGCTACTTTGATCATCCCACGAGAAATTGGGATGGTACCTCCAACTTGCATTATAAGTGTTATCATAAAAATTATTTTGAGGTCTAGAATAGTTACCCATATAGTGGACTTGTTCGTTCTCCATGCCATATCCGTAAGGTGGGTACTCAGAATTCGCCACGCCTCCTAGATTCGAGTCATATTGCATTATTGGGTGTACCTGCGAGAGACTATACAAACTATCAAACTTTTTATTCATCATCTCTAGCTGGTTAGATAACCTGGTGACCACGTCGAGGTTGAAGACACTGGCTACTTTAGTAGGAATTGTCCTCATGACTTGCCGCTGATAATTATTCAGTGCCATCTTCTCTATAAACTAAAATTATCTGTCAAAAGCAAATAGAGGAAAAAATTAGCAAAATAAAAAAAAATAATGAAAATAAATTGCAATAAAAAAAATGGCTAAAGTAATAAAAATTAAGCTTTCTTAATATTTTAGTTCCCCGGCAACAGCGCCAAAAACTTGATCGTTGTTTTCGCGATGTCAAAGTCTTAAAATTTATAAAAAGAATGATCGAACCTGGAAACTAACTATGACAACGAATTGAGGCAAGCGCACCTATCGAACAGTTGTATAGTTTAGTGGCAAAACTGGAATGTCAAACCCAAAGGAACTAAAAGTACTAATACTAACTCTATTTTTATTATCTAGCCTAGAATAAAGGGAATTTTTTGTTTAATCTAAATTAATTAACTACTAAACTAAAGACTCTAAGACAAAGAAGAATGAATTTGGGGAAAATAACTTGAGGAAAAACCAATTGATTAAGACGACACCCAAGGAAGAATCCACCTAGACTTAACTTGTTATCTAACTCCGAACCAGAAGATTTATTCATTTGACTTGATCCGTAAGATTCCCTAATGTATATTAAACCCTCTCTCGAAGCGAATAACGTCTAACCCTAGGTTGATTAATTGAAATCTCTTTCTAATTAAAACCCCTAGAATTGCATTAACTCGATCTATGGAATCCCATATTAGGTTTCACCCTAATCCGGCAAAATCTCGTCACCCTATCTCTAGGTGCTCGATCAACTCCACTTAACTATGCTAGATCTAGTCTTAGGCAGGGACTTTTGCTCCTCCACCTAAGCACATCAAACTTGAATCAATATCCCAGAAATATCAACACAAGAATTAAGAACACATAATTAAGAACAAGTCAAATATTTATCATATAGTTCAGCAAACGATAACAAGATTCATCCCCTTCAGGTATCTGAGGGTTTAGTTCATAACAATAAAAGAAAACATCTCAGAAGAAAAGATAAAACAAAACATAAGAAATCCCTATAACCCCCTAAAGGAATTGAAGGAGAGATCCTCCGTCTTGAGTATAATTCTGGCTTCTAGAGATGAATCAACTGGCTATCCTCGAGTGAATCCCCACAAATCTGCCTTCTCTGGCCTAGCAAGATGCCCCTAGGCGATAGCCTTGGGCTCCCTTCGACAGAGGGTTTCTGTCGAACTCCCCTTCAAGTTGCCCCCTTGGGTGTTTATATAGACTTTGAGATGCCTTACTTGGCCCCTAAGTATCCTAATTCAAATAGGATTCCTATTTGGGTGTTTGAATAGACTTTGGAATGTGTTTTTTTTGCCTCAAAGTATCCAAATCCGAGTAAAACTCCTCTTGACCGTGGCAAGGACACGCCTATGGCACACGCCCGTGTAAGTCATGGCCAGGCCGTGTTCGAGGCTGTTGAATGAGGCACGGCCGTGTGGTCTTGGGCCCAGGCCGTGTAGATTTCGTGATATGGCCCATTTACTCCGTTTTGGGCCCATTTTCTGTTCTTTTCGTCCTTTGGTGCTCTCCTGGGTATAAAACATGAAAACAAAGGATTAAGAGCACCAAATTACATAATTCAAGGCTTAAATCATCCAAAAGCATGCTAAATGTGGGCTTAAAATATGTTACTTTTACGGTTCATCAGCTTGCCCACACGGGCGTGTGACCTCTGTAACTTAGAAAAGTTTTAAATTTTTGAGAATTTTAGTATGTGTTTGGTTTAGTCCCGACCCTATTCTAAAGCATGATTAAGGTCTCGTTAACCTATAAAAGGGACACTTTGATTGTGAGTGATGATTTATATTATGAAACGTCTGTAAAAGTTTTTGATCTGTCCAATTACGCCTTTAACCCTAATCTGGCGACGGATACGGGTTAGGGGTGTTACATTTGATTGGTATCAGAGCTATGATTTAGTTAATTCTCAGACTAACGTAACGTATAAGAGTCTAGCTATACATGCCATATATCTTAATTGTGATAATGTGATGAATCGTGACGTGTAAAATGTGATTTTCATATAGTAATAGATCCCGAAAGAGCCGTAGCAGAAGATGTAGAAAGTAATGCACCTGCTCCCGCTCAAGGGACAGTGCCTTCTGATTCGATACTGGCTACGAGCGGTCAATAGGGAGAAGCTAAACAAGCTTTCTTCCAGATGATGAGTGAGTGGTTTACTCAGTTTGTGAGAAATAATCCGACTATTTTGCAACCTCCGCCCCCGCCTAATTCCCCTCAAACATCTGCTATGCCTCTGACTACGAATCTGAATCTATTGAGTAAGCCTCCGGTCGATAAAATTCGTAAGTATGGGGCTGAAGAGTTCAGGGCTACTAGTGATGATGATGCTGAAAAAGTCGAGTTTTGGTTAGAAAACACTATCCGACTGTTTGATGAGATGTCACTAACACCGGAAGAATGTATATAATGTGTTGTATCTTTGTTACGAGACGCGGCCTATCAGTGGTGGAAGACTTTGATTTCTTTTGTTCCGAAAGAGAGAGTCACATGAGATTTCTTTCAGATTGAGTTCCGGAAGAAATACATTAGTCAGAGATTCATTGATCAGAAATGAAAGAAATTTCTGGAATTGAAGCAAGGCCGCATGTTTGTCACTGAATATGAATGAGAGTTCGTGAGACTCAGTCAGTATGCCCGAGAATGTGTATCGTCAGAAGCAATTATGTGTAAGAGATTTGAAGATTGCCTCAATGAAGACATCCGTTTGTTAGTCGGAATTCTTGAGATAAAAGAGTTTGTTGTACTTGTTGATCGGGCATGTAAAGTTGAGGCACTCGGAATAGATAAAATAAAAGTTGAGTCTAAAACTAGAGATGTGAGAAAGAGATTTTCGGGTAAATCATTTCAGTCTGCTTCGAAGAAATTCAGAGATGAACGAAGTCGTTCGAGAGTTAATGTGGGACATTCTAGTAGAGATCGAGCTAGATCACAGTTGAGCTCTAAATCTCCGGCAACATCAATGGCAAGTATTGGAAATGTTCGATCCGAACGACCCGAGTGTAAGCATTGTGGTAAAAGACATCCGAGAAGTTGTAGATTGAATGATCGAGCTTGCTTTAGATGTGGATCATTAGATCATTTCGTTCGTGATTGCCCAGAGTCTGTTGAGCAAGAGACTGCCCAGAATCCGAGATCCGATAATGCTCCAGTGAGAGGTAGACCTTCCCGAAATATAAGAAATGTTAGTGGTAGTCAGAGAACTACGAGAGATACTATTGCGAGATCCGAAGCTAGTGCACCTGCCAGAGCGTATGCTATCTGAGCTCGTGAGGAAGCTTCATCTCCTGATGTTATAACTGGTACATTTACACTTTATGATACTTCTGTGATTGCATTGATAGACCCTGGTTCTACTCATTCGTATATATGCATGAACTTAATATCTAGTAAGACTTTGCCTGTAGAGTCTACTGAGTTTGTTATAAAAGTATCGAACCCCTTAGGTAAAAGTGTTCTGGTTGATATAGTATGCAAAAACTGTCCGTTAATGTTTCGAGATATCTGTTTTCCCGCTGATCTGATGCTATTACCATTTGATGAGTTTGATATCATTCTGGGTATGGACTGGTTGAGTCTAATGATTTGAATGGATTGCCTGCTGTAATATCTGTGTTAAAAACTCAAAGATATGTGAAAAAGGGATATGAGGTATATTTTGCTTATGTAATTGATTCAGAAGTGTCTGAAAAGAAAGTTGAATCAGTGCCAGTTGTCTGTGAATTCTCTAATGTGTTTCCTGAAGAACTACCGAGATTACCTCCGATACGTGAAGTTGAATTTGGTATTGATTTGTTGCCTGGTACAACTCCTATTTCGATAGCTCTGTATAGAATGGCACCAACAGAGTTGAAAGAGTTAAAGTCACAACTGCAAGAGTTGACTGACAGAGGGTTCGCCAGACCGAGTTTCTCACCATGGGGTGCTCCCGTTCTGTTTGTGAAAAAGAAAGATGGCACGATGAGAATGTGCATAGATTATCGTCAGTTGAATAAAGTGACAATAAAGAACAAATATCCTCTGCCCAGAATCGATGATTTGTTCGACCAGCTTAAAGGAGCCACTGTGTTTTCAAAGATAGATCTGAGATCGGGATACTATCAGTTACGAGTAAAAGATTCAGACATTCCAAAAACTGCTTTCAGAACGAGGTACAGGCATTACGAGTTTTTAGTTATGCCATTTGGACTAACGAATGCTCCTGCTATTTTTATGGATCTGATGAATAGAATTTTCAGACCATACCTAGATAGATTTGTTGTCGTATTCATTGATGACATCTTGATTTATTCACGTGATGAAAACGAGCATGTTGAGCATCTAAGAATTGTGTTGTAAACTCTGAGAGAAAAGCAATTATATGCGAAATTTAGCAAATGCGAATTCTGGTTGTGTGAAGTCAATTTTCTGGGACATATTGTGTCTGCCTCAGGAATACGAGTTGATCCGAGTAAGATTTCTACTATTCTAGAATGGAAACCTCCGAAGAATGTGTCTGAAGTTCGCAGTTTTCTAGGACTTGCTGGTTATTATCGATGGTTTGTAAAAGGATTTTCGATGATAGCTACTCCGTTAACTAGATTGCTTCAGAAAGATGTGAGATTTGAATGGTCTGATAAATGTCAGAAAAGTTTTGATCGACTGAAAACTCTTTTGACTGAAGCTCCAGTTTTGACACAACCAGAATCGGGTAAAGAGTTTGTAATTTATAGTGATGCTTCATTGAATGGTCTGGGATGTGTTCTGATGCAGGAAGGCAAAGTGATAGCTTATGCCTCGAGACAACTAAAGCTTCATGAAAAGAATTATCTGAGACATGACCTTGAGCTAGCTGCGATTGTATTCGCATTAAAGATTTGACGGCATTATCTGTATGGTGAGAAATGTCACATTTTTTTAGATCATAAAAGTTTGAAGTTTCTGATGACTCAGAAAGACTTGAATCTGCGACAGGGAAGATGGTTAGAGCTGTTAAAAGATTACAAGCTTGTGATAGATTATCATCTGGGTAAAGAAAATGTCGTTGCCGATGCATTGAGTCGAAAGTCACTGTGTGCATTACGTGCTATGAATGCTCAATTAGATTTGTCTGATGATAGTTTTGTGTTAGCTAAATTGAAAGCGAAACTGTTGTTTTTACAGCAGATACGTGATGCTCAGAAAGTTGATAATGAAATGTTAGTGAAATGAGTTCAGTGTGATTCGAATTCTGATTCTGAATTTCGAGTGGATGTTGATGATTGTTTGATATTCCGAGATCGAATTTGTGTTCCGAGAAACCCTGAGTTAATTCAGTTGATTTTGAATGAAGCACATAACAGTCGTCTATTTGTTCATCCGGGAAGTACAAAGATGTACCATGATCTGAAGCAACACTACTGGTGGTCAGGTATGAAACGAGACATTTCTGACTTTGTTTCAAAATGTTTAGTCTGTCAGCAAGTTACGACTGACCATCAGGTTCCATCTGGTTTGTTACAACATATTCTGATTCCCGAGTGGAAATGGGATATAGTGACTATGAATTTTATTTTTGGATTGCCTTTGACTCTGAGAAAGAAGATGCCATTCGGATTGTGGTTGACAGATTGATGAAATCAGCCCATTTTATTCCAGTACGATCTGATTACTCACTTGATAGATTAGCCGAGCTTTATATTTCTGAGATTGTGAGATTGTACGGAGTGCCACTATCTATTGTGTCTGATAGAGATCCGAGGTTTACATCACGATTCTGGAAGAAATTACAAGAAGCTTTAGGCACGAAATTGCATTTCAGTACAGCTTTTCACTCGCAAACAGATGGCCAGTCTGAGCGAATTATTCAGATACTCGAGGATATGTTGAGATGCTGCATCCTTGAGTTGAATGGTACGTGGGAACAGTACCTGCCATTGATTGAATTTGCGTATAATAATAGTTTTCAGTCGAGCATCAAAATGGCGCCTTATGAGGCTTTGTATGGACGTAAATGTCGAACACCTCTATATTGGACTGAGCTCAGTGAAAATAAGATACATGGGGTTGATATGATAAAAGACATTGAACAGAAAGTGAAAGTGACCCGTGATAGTCTGAAAGCAGCGTCTGATCGTCAGAAATCCTATGCGGACTTGAAACGTAAAGATATTGAATTTGAAGTCGGCGATAAAGTGTTTCTGAAAGTGTCTCCGTGGAAGAAAGTACTCCGATTCGGACGTAAAGGCAAGTTGAGTCCAAGATTCATCGGGGCATATGAGATCATCAAGCGTGTTGGACCTGTTGCGTACAGATTGTTATTGCCATCTGAGTTAGAAAAGATTCACAATGTATTCCATGTTTCGATGCTCCATAAATACCGTTCCGATCCGTCACATGTAATTACTCCGTCTGAAATTAAAATCCGATCTGATATGACTTATGAAGAGGAACCGATCTGTATCTTGGCTCGTGAAGTGAAAGTGTTGAGAAATAAGGAAATTCTGTTAGTGAAAGTGTTGTGGCATCGACACGGAGTGGAAGACGCTACGTGGGAGCCTGAAGATTCAATGAGACAACAATATCCGAAACTGTTTAACGGTAAGATTTTCGGGGACGAAAATCCCTAAGGGGGGAGAATTGTAACAGTCCAGTTTAGACCCTAGTCGGAATAGTGGTTCGGGACCACAAATCTGAGATAGAGTAATATTTTAATATTATTTTCTGTGTCTGCAGTATATGAATTAGTATGTGTGAAATTTATGTGAGTTAATTTGTCCGTCTGTATGCTTAATCTGACAAAAGGATTAAATTGCATAAAGTGTAAAAATGGCCTTCTAATTGACTAAGTGTTTATTTGATGTGGCTTTTAAAAGAGAAGGCCTTATGAGGCAGTTAAGCCATTTATAAGTTAGTGGTTGATTAAAAGACAATAATGGCCTTGAATCATATGTTATTATATGTTTATTAAAAGGGATAAATAGGTAAATTGATAAATCAAAGTTTATTAATCAAAAACAAAAGCCAAATCCTATCATCTTTATGCTTCATCACCAAAAATAAGAATAGAGAAGAAGGGTTTGAGCTCTTTTCATATTCGGCACATACTTGGGCTAGATTAAGGTATGTTTTGCTTCAGTTTTTGATAATTTCTATGTTTCTGTAATCGTTGCTTCGTAAACTTTGAAACCCATGTCTTAATTTTGAGAATTTATAATGTTTTTGAAATGAGCTCTTGATGAATTTATGGGATTTATGATGTTTGATAATGAAATTTGGAAGATATATGTTTGATTAACATAGTTTTTCTTTGGAGTTTTTGTGATTTTGAGTAATTTAGATTTAATTGAGAAAATGAAATTTTGAAGGGCAAATTTGTGAAATAAATGAAATGTATGGATTGATATGAGCATAGTATGTATTCGGCTAAGCATGGGTATATGATAATTTGATGTATTTTGTGATTTTGTGAAATAGGGACTAAATTGTCCAAAAGTGAAAATATGAGGGCTAATTCGCAAATTGCTCTAAATATGTGTTCTTGGATTAAATTGAATGAATTAGTGAATAAAAGGATTAAATTTGAATATGTATAGATCAAGAACTGAAGAATACAGACTTAGATCGCGAGAAATCGAAAGTAATTGAGTAGCCGTATCAGTTTCCATTAAGCCGAATTCGAGGTAAGCCAATATACAAATAAATGTATTTGAATTGACTTAATTGTGCATATATGAAATTTGAATTGCTATGAATATGCTCGAGAAGAGATATATGTGAAATCTGAGAATTGGTATCGACTAAATATTGATGTTCGAGAAGCCCCGTCTGAACCTAGGAATAGATAGGATAGTACATGTCATGACATAGGTGTCCGTTATGTGATATCATGTAAGACCACGTCTGGGATGTTGGCATTGATTTGATATTTCGTGTAAGACCACGTCTGGGACGTTGGCATCGATATGAGATTTACGTGTAAAACCATGTCTGGGACATTGGCATCGTATTTGATTCGTGTAAGACCCTGTCTGGGACAGTGGCATCGGTATCTAATTACATGTAAGACTACGTCTGGGACGTTGGCATTGTACGATTATTCCGAGCACTCTGAGTATCCTATTTAGTTCTAAAGGCTTCAACGGGAAAATCCGAGAAATGAACGACTATATGAGTTGTATATCTGTTTTAGGTACATTTGAAAGTACACTATGTGTGTATGAAAGGTAAGTATCTATACGAACTTACTAGGATGAATATGTGGATTGAAATGATGAGATATTATGTGAAGATATGCTTGAATGAGCCATGTGTATATATGATATTTGAGTTGAAGAATATGGTAAGATATGGCTGAGCAAATGAGCCAAAGAATATATGTGATGAATTTTGCTATGAGAACCAATATTGTCATTGTATCAATATGGTTATATGTATTTTATGCTAAGTTTATTTGTATATGGCTTACTAAGCTTTTGAAAGCTTACTTTGTGTGTGTTTGCTCTGTTTTATAGATTGTCAAAGCTACGAAAGGCTCGGGGACCGTCGAGGATTGTCATTACACTACTCAAACTTGTTTTGGTACTTTGAAAATGTGTATATAGTTAAATATGGCATGTATAGGCTAGTCATTTTGGATTATGTTTGAAATGTGTATAAATAGCCATGAGATGTGGCTAGATAAATGTTGGTAATATGCATGAGTGAATATGATATATGATTGATGATTTGGTATGCCTTGATAGCTAATGAAATGGCCAAAACTATGGTAAGCATATGAATACATTATGAGTATGTATGTTTGAGCAAAGGAATAATTATATGAAAGGTAAATGTAGATGAATCATGTTTGAATGCATATGTGTTTTAGTTGTGCAAATTGTACATGAAATGAAATGGTATATTGCTTGTGGGGTTGACCCAAGTGTGGGTGGCAATTTGGCCTTGCAAATGGCCTATTTTGCATACATGGCCAAGAGACACGGGCGTGTGTCTCTTCCGTGTGGCTCAAGGGCCACTTCGAAGTGTGCCTGAGTAGGTTACACGGACGTGGCACACGGGCGTGCTTGGTGGCCGTGTGAACAAGTCAGTAGCTAGCCTAATTTTACACGGCCATGGCACACGGGCGTGTCTGGTGGCCGTGTGAATAAGTCAGTATACATGCTCTGTTTTGGCACGACCAGGACACATGGGTGTGTCTAGTAGCCGTGGGAGGCACACGGCCTGCCCACACGGGCATGTGACCTCTGTAACTTAGAAAAGTTTTAAATTTCCGAGAATTTTAGTATGTGTTCGGTTTAGTCCCGACCCTATTCTAAAGCATGATTAAGGTCTCGTTGACATATAAAAGGGACACTTTGACTGTGAGTGATGACTTATATTATGAAACATCTGTAAAAGTTTTTGATCTGTCCAGTAACGCCTTTAACCCTAATCCGGTGACGGATACGGGTTAGGGGTGTTACAAAGACACAAGTGAATAAATCTTTTAATTCAGATTCATAATAATAGGTGAAGTTTAGGTGGATTCTTTCCTGGGTATTGTCTATCTCATTGGTTATCTTCGATTATTTTCCTATTACATTCTCTGTTGTGTTCTTAGTTAGATTAGTTTAGTAATTTTAGATTAAAAATAATCACTCCAATTTGTCGGCTAAAAAATAGAAAAACGGTAATTATTAGTACTTTTAGTCCTAGTGGATACGATATTCCCTACTCACCATAGTTATACTATTGTTCGATAGGTGCGTTTGCCTTAGTCGTATTTATAGTTAGTTCAGTGACCATCAGAAATGCTTCTGAAAATCAGAATGGAGTTTTTCATTCTTCTCCTGCTAATCTAGGGGAATTAATGTCAAATAGAGCTCTACATTCATGGTCGGAGGAACAACCTGGTTCATCAAACCCAAGCATGTTGGAGCAAAGTCAAGTCCGTAAATATTCGACAAGAATATCTATTAGGGATGTTGGAAAGCAGATAAAACCAAAAAGCTATTCTCTATTGGAGCCTGCAAATGGAAATGATTTGAAGGTTGATTATTCTTTTTCATCAGAAATAGTAAGCATATCGCATCTACTTGTCTGCATAGAAGTTTCTTTTAAGAACTATTCATCAGAGACCATATCAGGAATAAAGTTGGTCAATGTGGAGTCTAACAGAGCCTCATCTTATAATGTACCAACACTTGTTCCAAAGGAAGAGATTGCTTCTTTAGAACTAGGTCAGACAACAAGAAGGATTATTCAAGTTTGTTTTCATCACCATCTATTGCTTTTGAAGCTAACTTTATTTTACGATGGTGAGAAACTTCCGATTAAGTTGCGGCCCAATATTGGATATTTCGTAAAGCCACTGCAGATGGATGTTGAAGCTTTCACTGATAAAGAATCTCGTCTCCCACGGATGTTCGAATACTCAAGGAGGTGTGTCACATCTTAGTGTAGTTGAATTTTATTTGTATTTACTGAAAGTATTACTTAGAAAATGCTAAAACATAAACTAAAGAATGAATTCTTTGAGAGAAAACTTTACTACTTCATTTATCAATTTCAGTGTTTATATACACAAATGAATGGAAGTAAGGGAATAACTTCTGTTAACAGCCTTCATAACAACTTAGCAGACCCTAACCAACTTCTTTTAACAGAATACTTTAACATTCACCCATCTTCCCGAGAGGTAAGACCCGAAGAAGATTATGAAACCGAGTAAAAATAGAAGTTGACAGAGGTTTAGTGAGGATATCTGCAACCTGATTACAAGCTGGTACTTCGCCAACAATGAGAGAGCGATCAACTACTCTTTCCCGAACAAAGAACAAATCCAGCTCAACATGTTTAAACTTAGAATGTAAGACAGGATTGGCAGTAACTGCAACGGCATTGTAATTTTCACACTAGAGAGTAGGAGTATCAGCAGAGCGAAGCTGTAACTCACGCAGTAAAGACATTAGCCATGTGATCTCACTAGTTGCCGCAGCCAGACTTTTGTACTCAGCCTCAGCCGTAGAGCGAGATACGACCTGTTACTTTTTAGAGCACCAAGAGATAGGTGTATTCCCAAAGTAAACACAGTAGCCAGTTGTAGAACATCTATCATCAAAATCCTATCCCCAGTTAGCATCAGCGTAGCCAACCAAAGATAGCTTGTCGGATGGGCGAACAACTAAGCCATACTCAACAGTGCCATGTAACCACGTAAATATCATAATATCCTTTTCAATGCAAAAAAAATGAACACTGGTAGGGGAATGCATGAATTGACAAAATCGATTCACCACATACGCAATGTCAGGACGAGTAAGCACAACATAATGTAAAACGCCGGCAAGACTGCGATATTTCGTAGGATCAATCAAACGATCGCCCTCATCTTTAGACATCACGAAAGAACTGATCATAGGAGTATGAACTGCCTTAGCATTAGCTAATGAGCTTTTTTCAAGCAGATCCAGAATATATTTTCGCTGGCAAAGATGACCCAGTAGACGATCGGGTAACTTCAACTCCCAAAAAATAATGCAGATCACCCATATCCTTAGGGAAAACTCATTATGCAACTGATGAACAAAGTCGTTAATACAGGTAGAAGCACTTCTCATAACAATTATCTCATCCACATATACCAACACATACATACAAGAGGTATCTATTATTCGAACAAACAAAGAAGCATCAGATTTAGACAACCGAAAACCAACGGAGATGAGAAATTGTTTTAACTTGTCAAACCATGCTCGTGGCACTTGACGTAGACCATATAGTGCTTTTGACAAATGACATACCGAACGTTCACCAGTTAGGCCATATTACCGAACGTTCACCGAAATATATAGGTAAACATTTCAGACCTAATAATAATCCTTATAGTAATAATTATAATCCAGGTTGGAGGAACCACCCAAATTTTTCATGGGGAGGTCAAGGAAATCAAGGAAATCAAAGACAACAACCTCCTCAAAATTTCCAAAATCAACCCTATCCACAGGAGAAGAAGCCGAACCTTGAAGAGATGCTACTAAAATTCATGGCAGCCACAGATACCCGTCTCCAAAAAAGTGAGACAACGCTTAATGATCAACAAGCAACGATCAAAGGGATCGAGAATCAAGTTGGAGAACTTACTAAGTCAGTTGGACAACTTGCAAAGTTACTTTTCGAACGACCGCAAGGGCGTCTACCAAGCAATACTGAGATTAACCCAAAGGAGCAAATTCAAGCCATAACAGCTCAAGAAAGTGAAGGGTTAGACGATCCCAATTCAAGGCAAGAGAATGTGATCAAAGAAGGTAAGGTTGAGGTAAGTAATAATAAGCCAAAATCGGTAATCAAAGAGTACCAACCTCGCATACCATATCCCGAAGCATTAAGGAGAGACGACACAGAGGAACAGTTTGGTAAGTTTCTTAAACTTTTAAAGAAATTACATATTAACTTACCGTTACTTGAAGCTCTTTCACAGATGCCTGATACTAGAAAATTTTTAAAAGAGCTTTTGACAAACAAACGAAGGATAGACGAGGCATCACACGTGGAACTAAACGCAATGTGCTCGGCAGTCTTGCAAAATAAACTACCACGGAAATTAAAAGATCCAGGGAGTTTTACAATTCCATGCTTAATTGGTAGTTTATCTATTGACAATGCATTAGCTGATTTAGGGGCAAGCATAAATGTCATGCCTTATAAATTGTTTAAACAACTAGGTCTAGGGAAACCCAAACAAACTAGGATGAGCATTCAATTAGCTGATAAAATGGTTAGAATTCCTAGGGGTATAATCGAAGATGTACTCATAAAGATTGATAAATTCGTATTCCCAGTAGACTTTGTCATTTTAGACATGGATGAGGATAATAGTATCCCCCTAATCTTAGGAAGACCATTTTTAGCAACTGCCAGGACTAAAATTGACATTGATGTAGGAGAACTAATACTTCGTGTAGGTAATGAGACAGTCACTCTCCAAGCTCTCGATTCGGCTAGAACATCGAGTAATCCAGGTGAGAAAATAAATTCTACAGATAAGCATTCGGTTAACCCTTCTTTTCAGGAAACACCAGGAAATAATACAACTGAACCCGATCCTATACCATGTGCCAACAAAGAAATAGCTCATGAGGAACGAGGGATTTAGATCGATGATCTAGATGAGTGGAAGACGCATTTCAAGGAAAAAATAGGGATACACAAAGCTGAACCAGAGCCATTCCACGAAGCAGACAAATTTAAAATCGGAGATCAAGTATTATTATATAAAGCAGACCCGTGAATATCTCCTCCTGACCCTAACACAAACAAAGAAATCCATTTTAGGGTAACCAGTGTTTTCCCATACGAAACAGTCGAGGTAAGTAATCCTATTTTTGGTACTTTCAATATAAATGCATCTCGACTTAAACTCTATCATGATAATAAAATCGATAGCATGAGGAAGGACTTTCAACTCCTCAAACCACCATGATGATGCAAACGAGAGATAAGTCTAGCTTAAGACTTTAAACGAGCGCTTCTTGGGAGGCAACCCGAGTACTAACCCCATTAACTTTTACATTTTATTTTGTCTTATTTATTCTTTTTTTTCTTTATAGTACCTAACTTTAAACTAACCAAAAGTACAGAATTCCAGGCCACACGGCCTTGCACACGGCCGTGGCCGTGTGGATGCACCGAATCGCCGTACTGACACGGCAGAGATGGTACGAGTTAGAGAAAATCAATTTTCAGAGTCACGGACTCAAACCACCACACCACGGGCACCGACAAAACCCCACGGCCGTGCAATGCGGCCGTGGTCGACACTGTTAGATCACACACGGGCGTGGCGACCTGAGCATGGGCGTGGAAGAAACGAACGAAGCCCACCACGGCCGTGCGATGCGGCCATGTGAGATGCCACGCCCACGAGACACAGGCGTGGGGATGTACCTGACTTGAGAATTCTATTTAAACCACCCACCCCTCCCTCTTCTCACCCATTTAGCCCATTTAGTTTTCCTTTTCTTTCTCAACCCTCTCCCTATTTTTCCTCTCTAATATTTCATTAACTATCGAGCCACACCAAAACTATGTCGAAAAAGCGGAAGGATCCAAGCACAGCACCCTTGTGGGAGACCGACCTACATAAGTTCATGCTGGTCGCTTTAAATATTCGACAAGCTAAGGGTCTTTGGGACCATTTAATTTTTCTTCTTCTTTACTCTTCTCCTTTATTTTCCTTCTCTTTGACTATCTTATGCTTAATTTAGTTTATTTTATTTTAGTTTATTAATTTTAGGTTCTACAGGCTGCTTGGGAATCACACCACTTCCGCCACCGCCAGCACCACAGCAGCCTTAAAAATAACACCTACCTCGCGAACCATCCAATAAAAAGGACCCTACGGTCCATTTATCTTTTCTTTTAATTTTACTTCATATTTTATTTCTCTTCACTTTAGCTTGCTTTTCTTTAATTATTTAATTAGTATAGTTTTAATTATTATTAGTATATCTTGGCTAATCCTTCACAGGCTACCCAATTTCTTCATCTAGCACAGCAATAGTAGGTAGCCACCACGACCACAACCATAACCACTACAACCCCTCCAACGTCTTTGTCATGGAACATCCTCCAAGAATTTTCATCCATAATTCAGGAAGTTTCACCTCTCCCCATATCTTATAATTTTATTATTATTTTCGCTATTATCTATCTTTGTACATTGAGGGCAATATACATCTTAAGTGTGGGGGGTAAATCTTAAGGATTCCAAACTTTTTGCATTATTCTCAAATCCCTGAATTATGCCTTGTCTTAAAGTAAGTTTCTCATATTATGATTAAAATGAAAATTTCCATGATTTATGATTTTTATCGATATGTTTTAGATTAAGTCATTGATAATTGTGCATTGATGATTAAATTCTAAGAATATTAGAGAATTAAGCATGATAAGTCTATTTTTCAGAATTTAAAATCTTCTAGGCTGTCTACCTGAATTTAAATATTACTTTGAAGTTTGAAATTTACGAGGATGGCATAAAAAATACCCATAATTTTTGTGAGATTTTGAGCCTTATAGAGCATATATTCTTTTTCTTGCTCACTTTTTGATTATGAGTGTGTCAACATTGATTAGTTATTCTAGAACTTGCATCGATTATACATGTCGAGACCACACCTTTGATTTGATATACAGAAATAATGAAGGCACCTAGGATTTAACCCACTCACTCCACTAAAAAAACCTACCTCCATAATTAACCCTTAGTGAACCCCTTTTAATCCTAACAACCGTATTTATTGACTCACCCACTAATATTAACCCAAAACCCAATCTGTATTTGTTATCACCATTCCTCTTGACTACCCTTTTTGTCGAGATTTGATTTTGAGCAGTTACCTAACTATGTTCTATATTTCAGTTGTTAAAGTTCTTTATTATTATTTGTGACTTGTTCTTAAAAAAAAATCGAAGTGTATTCATTATTAGTTTTGTGATTAAGTGAGCTTATACATTTAAATTCCAATTACTGAAGAAGAAGCTCGTATTAGAGTATTATTAGTACAAGTTTTCAATTTATGTAATTATTTATCAATTTATTTTTTCTAGTTAGGTAATTTGTCAATTCAATCTCGATTCTAACCCTCTAATTCAGCCTTTATCCACACCTTTAAGCCAAGCCTCGTTACAACCCTATTAAATACCTTTTGATTTATGTATCATCTCATATTATAGTGGTGGAGATTTGATTTTCATGCAAGCCTATGGGATTAACTCTTCAAGTTGGACGTTTGAGTGCTTAATTCTGAACCTTAAACACCTCGAGTGATTTGAGTAAATCTTTAGTGAGGATGTCAATTTCTGTCGATTTTGAATCAGAGGTAATTATTTAGATGAGGGGAAACACCTATATTTTATGCTACAAATGTATGACTTAGATTGTTTGAATCTTTAGGACCCTTTGAGTTGAGTTATCCATGTATAAATTATCCTTGAATTATGATGAAACACTATCAATGACTATTATGAATTAAGGGAAGTTTGTTTTAATTATGAGTTGAGAATTTTGCTTAAGGACAAGCAAAAGCTTAAGTGTGGGGGTACTTGATAAACCGTAAGAGTAACATATTTTAATCCAACATTTAGCATGCTTTTGGATGAATTATCCCTTATTTAATGTAATTTGGTGCTCTTAATCCTTTATTTTCATGTTTTATACTCAGGAAAGCACCGGAGGATGAAAAGAACAAGAAACGGGCTTAAAACAGGCCAAATGGGCCACATCACGAAATCGACACGGCTTGGACCCAAGACCACACGGCCGTGCCTCCTTAATAATCTCGAACACGGCCTGAGCCTAAGACCACACGGCCGTGCCTTATTAGTCGACCCAACACGGCCTGGCCACGATTCACACGGGCGTGTGCCATGGCCGTGCCCCTGCCGTGGCAAAGAGAAGTTTCATTCGGATTGGGATACTTAGGGGCAAAGAAACACATTCCAAAAGCCTATATATACACCCTAAGTATGACCTAAAGGGGGAGCCCAGTACCTTTGACAGGGGGCGTCTTGCTAGGCCAGAGAAGGCTAATTTGTGGGGATTCACTCGAGGATAGCCAGTTGATTCATCTCTAGAAGCCGAAATTATACTCAAGACGGAGGATTTCTCCTTAAGTTTCTTCAGGGAGTTTTAGGGATTTCTTATGTTTTGTTTTATCTTATCCTCTGAGATGTTTTCTTTTATTGTTATGAACTAAACCTCAGATACTTGAGGGGGATGAAACTTAGATGAATCTTGTTATCGTATACTGAACTATATGATAAATATTTGACTTGTTCTTAATTATGTGTTCTTAATTCTTGTGTTGATATTTCGTGGATATTAATTCAAGTTTGATGTGTTTAGGTGGAGGAGCAAAAGTCCCTGCCTAAGAGTAGATCTAGCATAGTTAAGCGGAGTTGATCGCGCGCCTAGAGATAGTGACGAGATTTTGTCGGATTAGGGTGAAACCTAATATGGGATTCTATAGATCGAGTTAATGCGATTCTAGGGGTTTTAATTAGAAAGAGATTTCAATTAATCAAGCTAGGGTTAGACGTTATTCGCCTCGAGAGAGGGTTTAATATACATTAGGGAATCTTACGAATCAAGTCAAGTGAATAAATCGTCTGGTTCAGAGTTAGATAACAAGTGAAGTCTAGGTGGATTCTTCCTTGGGTGTCGTCTTAATCAATTGGTTTTTCCTCAAGTTATTTTCCCAAATTCATTCTTCTTTGTCTTAGAGTCTTTAATTTAGTAGTTAATTAATTTATATTTAAAACAACAAATTCCCTTTATTTTAGGCTAAATAATAAAAAGAAAGTAAGTATTAGTACTTTTAGTTCCTTTGGGTTCGACAATCCGGTCTTGCCTAAGCTATACTACTATTCGATAGGTGCACTTGCCTCAATCGTTGTCATAGTTAGTTTCCAGGTTCGATCATTCTCGTTATTTAAATTTTTAAAACTCTGACACACGATCAAGTTTTTGGCGCCATTGCCGGGAAATTAAAATATTAAGAAAGCTCTATTTTTATTACTTTAGCCATTTTTTTATTTTTTTATTTTTATTTTTTGCAATTTACTTTTATTTTTATTTTTATTATTACCTTAGTTTTAACTCTTCTAATTTTCTTTCTTTCTTTTTCCTAGCAGGTACCTATAGTTTATGACTAGAATGAACCCGAGAGGACCTTTAGTATACGATAGTGATATTGAAGCTACCGCTCACAGAAATCGCAGAGAAATCAAAGAGCCCTAAATTACAGGAAGAAGAAGAGCAACAAGACGAATCCAATCCTACTGAAGGGATGTATGAGAATAATCCACCACCACAAGATGTGGGAGAAAATAATGCTCCTCTTACTATGTTTGATTATGCTAAACCACATTTAACAGGAGCCGAATCGAGTATTGTTAGACCTGCTATAGCTGCTAACAATTTTGAATTAAAGCCTAACACTATACAAATGATTCAACAATTTGTTTAATTTGATGGTTTGCAGGACGAAGACCAAAATACTCATATAGCCAATTTTCTAGAGTTCTGTGATACTTTCAAAATAAATGGCGTTTCTGATGATGCCATACGGCTTCGATTATTTCCCTTTTCATTAAGGAATAAAGCCAAACAGTGGTTAAACTCGTTACCACGAGGGTCAATCACCACATGGGATCAATGGACCAAAAATTTTTATTAAAATATTTTCCACCGCCAAAACGCAGCCAAATTAAGGAATGATATCTCTTCTTTTGTGCGAGATGGATTTAGAAACTTTATACGACGTATGGGAGAGATACAAGGATCTCTTGAGGAGGTGCCCACACCACGGATTACCTTTGTGGCTTCAAG
Source organism: Gossypium sturtianum (assembly GCA_025698515.1). NCBI lineage: Eukaryota > Viridiplantae > Streptophyta > Magnoliopsida > Malvales > Malvaceae > Gossypium > Gossypium sturtianum. The sequence goes on from CM046946.1 coordinate 119,016,801, forward strand.
TCCAAACTTTCTACAATGGTGTGAACCTCTCAACGAGGCAACTAATTGATTCAAATTACGGTAGAACCACCGAACAAAAAACTCTGGCACGACCTCACGAATTCATAGATGAGATGTCACCGAATAACTATCGCTGGCAAGTTACAAGGACAAGGCCAACAAAAACAGCGGAGTTTTCAACCTCGATGCAAAGAACCCATGCTATCAAACCAAGTAGAGATGATGAATAAAAAGCTTGATAGTTTGTGTTCTTCGTAGGTACATCCAGTGATGCAGTGCGACGCAAGTGGAAGTGTGGAGAATCCTGAGTACCCACCCTACCAACAGGGCACAGAGAGCGAACATATGAACTATATAGGTAACAATTTCAGACCTAATAATAATCCTTATAGTAATAATTATAATCCAGGTTGGAGGAACCACCCAAATTTTTCATGGGGAGGTCAAGGAAATCAAAGACAACAACCTCCTCAAAATTTCCAAAATCGTCCCTATCTACAGGAGAAGAAGCCGAACCTTGAAGAGATGCTGACAAAATTCATGGCAGCCACAGATACCCGTCTCCAAAAAACTGAGACAACGCTTAATAATCGACAAGGATCGATCAAAGGGATCGAGAATCAAGTTGGGGAACTTACTAAGTCAATTGGACAACTTGCAAAGTTACTTTCCGAACGACCGCAAGGGCATCTACCAAGCAATACTGGGATTAACCCAAAGGAGCAAATTCAAGCCATAACAGCTCAAGAAAGTGAAGGGTTAGACGATCCCAATTCAAGGCAAGAGAATGTGATCAAAGAAGGTAAGGTTGAGGTAAGTAATAATAAGCCAAAACCGGTAATCAAAGAGTACCAACCTCGCATACCATATCCCGAAGCATTAAAGAGAGACGACATAGAGGAACAGTTCGGTAAGTTTCTTAAACTTTTAAAGAAATTACATATTAACTTACCGTTACTTGAAGCTCTTTCAGAGATGCCAGATTCTAGAAAATTTTTAAAAGAGCTTTTGACGAACAAACGAAGGATAGACGAGGCATCACACGTGGAACTAAACGCAATGTGCTCGGCAGTCTTGCAAAATTAACTACCACAGAAATTAAAAGATCCTGGGAGTTTTACAATTCCATGCTTAATTGGTAGTTTATCTATTGACAATGCGTTAGCTGATTTAGGGGCAAGCATAAATGTCATGGCTTATAAATTATATAAACAACTAGGTCTAGGAAAACCCAAACAAAGGATGAGCATTCAATTAGCTGATAAAACAGTTAGAATTCCTAGGGGTATAATCGAAGATGTACTCATAAAGATTGATAAATTCGTATTCCCAGTAGACTTTGTCATTTTAGACATGGATGAGGACAATAGTATCCCCCTAATATTAGGAAGACCGTTTTTAGCAACTGCTAGGACTAAAATTGACATTGATGTAGGAGAACTAATACTTCGTGTAGGTAATGAGACAGTCACTCTCCAAGCTCTCGATTCGGCTAGAACATCGAGTAATCCAGGTGAGAAAATAAATTCTACTGATAAGCATTTGGTTAACCCTTCTTTTCAGGAAATACCAGGAAAGAATACAACTGAACCCGATCCTATACCATGTGCCAATAAAGAAATAACTCATGAGGAACGAGGGATTCAGATCGATGATCTAGATGAGTGGAAGACGCATTTCAAGGAAAAAATAGGGATACACAAAGCTGAACCAGAGCCATTCCACGAAGCAGACAAATTTAAAATCGGAGATCAAGTATTATTATATAAAACAGACCCGTGAATATCTCCTCTTGACCCTAACACAAACAAAGAAATCCATTTTAGGGTAACCAGTGTTTTCCCATACGAAATAGTCGAGCTAAGTAATCTTTTTTTTGGTACTTTCAATATAAATGCATCTCGACTTAAACTCTATCATGATAATGAAATCGATAGCATGAGGAAGGACTTTCAACTCCTCAAACCACCATGATGATGCAAATGAGAGGTAAGTCTAGCTTAAGACTTTAAACGAGCGCTTCTTGGGAGGCAACCCGAGTACTAACCCCATTAACTTTTACATTTTATTTTGTCTTATTTATTCTATTTTTTCTTTATAGTACCTAACTATAAACTAACCAAAAGTACAGAATTCCAGGCCACACGGCCGTGGCCGTGTGGAAGCACAGAATCGCCGTACTGACACGGCAGAGATGGTACGAGTTAGAGAAAATCAATTTTCAGAGTCATGGACTCAAACCACCATACCACGGGCCCCGACAAAACCCCACGGCCATGCAATGCGGACGTGGTCGACACTGTTAGATCACACACGGGCGTGGTGACCTGAGCATGGGCGTGGGAGAAACGAATGAAGCCCACCACGGTCGTGCGATGCGGCCGTGTGAGATGCCACGCCCACGAGACACGAGCGTGGGAATGTACCTGACTTGAGAATTCTATTTAAACCACCCACCCCTCCCTCTTCTCACCCATTCAGCCCATTTAGTTTTCCTTTTCTTTCTCAACCCTTTCCCTATTTTTCCTCTCTAATATTTCATTAACTATCGAGCCACACCATAACTATGTCAAAAAAGCGGAAGGATCCAAGCACAACACCCTTGTGGGAGACCGATCTACATAAGTTCATGCCGGCCGCTTTAAATTTTCGACAAGCCAAGGGTCTTTGAGACCATTTAATTTTTCTTCTTCTTTACTCTTCTCATTTATTTTCCTTCTCTTTGACTATCTTATGCTTAATTTAGTTTATTTTATTTTAGTTTCTTAATTTTAGGTTCTACAGGCTGCTTGGGAATCACACCACTTCGCGCCATCGCCAAAGACTGCAATGAAACCTTAAAAATAACACCTACCTCGCGAACCATCCAATAAAAAGCACCCTACGGTCCATTTATCTTTTCTTTTAATTTTACTTCATATTTTATTTCTCTTCACTTTAGCTTGCTTTTCTTTAATTATTTAATTAGTATAGTTTTAATTATTATTAGTATATCTTGGCTAATCCTTCACAGGCTACCCAATTTCTTCATCTAGCACAAAGAAATAGTGGGTAGCCACCACGACTCACAACCATAGCCACTACAACCCCTCCAACGTCTTTGTCATGGAACATCCTCCAAGAATTTTCATCCATAATTCAGGAAGTTTCACCTCTCCCCATATCTTATGATTTTATTATTATTTTCGCTATTATCTATCTTTGTACATTGAGGGCAATGTACATCTTAAGTGTGGGGGGTAAATCTTAAGGATTCCAAACTTTTTGCATTATTCTCAAATCCCTAAATTATGCCTTGTCTTAAAGTAAGTTTCTCATATTATGATTAAAATGAAAATTTCCATGATTTATGATTTTTATCGATATGTTTTAGATTAAGTCATTGATAATTGTGCATTGATGATTAAATTCTAAGAATATTAGAGAGTCAAGCATGATAAGTCTATTTTTTAGAATTAAAAATTTTCTAAGTTGTCTACCTGAATTTAAATATTATTTTAAAGTTTGAAATTTACGAGGATGACATCAAAAACACCCATAATTTTTGTGAGATTTTGAGCCTTATAGAGCATATATTCTTTTTCTTGCTCACTTTTTGATTATGAGTGTGTCAACATTGATTAGTTATTCTAGAACTTGCATCGATTATACATGTCGAGACCACACCTTTGATTTGATATACAGAGATGATGAAGGCACCTAGGATTTAACCCACTCACTCCACTAAAAAAACCTACCTCCATAATTAACCCTTAGTGAACCCCTTTTAATCCTAACAACCGTATTTATTGACTCACCCACTAATATTAACCCAAAACCCAATCTGTATTTGTTATCACCATTCCTCTTGACTACCCTTTTGTCGAGATTTGATTTTGAGCATTACCTAACTATGTTCTATATTTCAGTTGTTAAAGTTCTTTATTATTATTTGTGACTTGTTCTTAAAAAAAAATCGAAGTGTATTCATTATTAGTTTTGTGATTAAGTGAGCTTATACGTTTAAATTCCAATTACTGAAGAAGAAGCTCGTATTAGAGTATTATTAGTACAAGTTTTCAATTTATGTAATTATTTATCAGTTTATTTTTTCTAGTTAGGTAATTTGTCAATTCAATCTCGATTTTAACCCTCTAATTTAGCCTTTATCCACACCTTTAACCCAAGCCTCGTTACAACCCTATTAAAGACCTTTTGATTTATGTATCATCTCATATTATAGTGGTGGAGATTTGATTTTCATGCAAGCCTATGGGATTAACTCTTCATGTTTGACGTTTGAGTGCTTAATTCTGAACCTTAAACACCTCGAGTGATTTGAGTGAATCTTTAGTGAGGATGTCAATTTCTGTCGATTTTGAATCAGAGGTAATTATTTAGATGAGGGGAAACACCTATGTTTTATGCTACAAATGTATGACTTAGATTGTTTGAATCATTAGGACCCTTTGAGTTGAATTATCCATGTATAAATTATCCTTGAATTATGATGAAACACTATCAATGACTATTATGAATTGAGGGAAGTTTATTTTAATTATGAGTTGAGAATTTTGCTTGAGGACAAGAAAAAGCTTAAGTGTGGGGGTATTTGATAAACCGTAAAAGTAACATATTTTAATCAAACATTTAGCATGCTTTTGGATGAATTATCCCTTATTTAATGTAATTTGGTGCTTTTAATCCTTTATTTTCATGTTTTATACTCAGGAAAGCACCGGAGGATGAAAAGAACAAGAAACAAGCTTAAAACGGGCCAAATGGGCCACATCACGAAATCGACACGGCCTGGACACAAGACCACACGGCCATGCCTCCTTAATAATCTCGAACACGGCCTGAGCCCAAGACCACACGGCCGTACCTCATTAGTCGACCCAACACGGCCTGGCCACGATTCACACGGGCGTGTGCCATGGCCGTGCCCCTGCCGTGGCAAAGAGAAGTTTCATTCGGATTGGGATACTTAGGGGCAAAGAAACACATTCCAAAAGCCTATATATACACCCTAAGTATGACCTAAAGGGGGAGCCCAGTACCTTTGACAGGGGGCGTCTTGCTAGGCTAGAGAAGGCAGATTTGTGGGGATTCGCTCGAGGATAGCTAGTTGATTCATCTCTAGAAGCCGGGATTATACTCAAGACGGAGGATTTCTCCTTAAGTTCCTTCAGGGAGTTTTAGGGATTTCCTATGTTTTGTTTTATCTTATCTTCTGAGATGTTTTCTTTTATTGTTATAAACTAAACCTCAGATACCTGAGGGGGATGAAACTTAGATGAATCTTGTTATCGTTTACTGAACTATATGATAAATATTTGACTTGTTCTTAATTATGTGTTCTTAATTCTTGTGTTGATATTTCGCGGATATTAATTCAAGTTTGATGTGCTTAGGTGGAGGAGCAAAAGTCCCTGCCTAAGAGTAGATCTAGCATAGTTAAGCGTAGTTAATCGCGCGCCTAGAGATAGTGACGAGATTTTGCCAGATTAGGGTGAAACCTAATATGGGATTCTATAGATCGAGTTAATGCGATTCTAGGGGTTTTAATTAGAAAGAGATTTAAATTAATCAACCTAGGGTTAGTCGTTATTCGCCTCGAGAGAGGGTTTAATATACATTAGGGAATCTTACGAATCAAGTCAAGTGAATAAATCGTCTGGTTCAGAGTTAGATAACAAGCGAAGTCTAGGTGGATTCTTCCTTGGGTGTCGTCTTAATCAATTGGTTTTTCCTCAAGTTATTTTCCCAAATTCATTCTTCTTTGTCTTAGAGTCTTTAATTTAGTAGTTAATTAATTTATATTTAAAACAACAAATTCCCTTTATTTTAGGCTAAATAATAAAAAGAAAGTAAGTATTAGTACTTTTAGTTCCTTTGGGTTCGACAATCCGGTCTTGCCTAAGCTATACTACTATTCGATAGGTGCACTTGCCTCAATCGTTGTCATAGTTAGTTTCCAGGTTCGATCATTCTCGTTATTTAAATTTTTAAAACTCTGACACACGATCAAGTTTTTGGCGCCATTGCCGGGGAATTAAAATATTAAGAAAGCTCTATTTTTATTACTTTAGCCATTTTTTTATTTTTATTTTTTGCAATTTACTTTTATTTTTATTTTTATTATTACCTTAGTTTTAACTCTTCTAATTTTCTTTCTTTCTTTTTCCTAGCAGGTACCTATAGTTTATGACTAGAAAGAACCCGAGAGGACCTTTAGTATACGATAGTGATATTGAAGCTACCGCTCACAGAAATCGCAGAGAAATCAGGCGAGCCCTAAATTACCGAGAAGAAGAGCAACAAGACGAATCCAATCCTACTGAAGGGATGTATGAGAATAATCCACCACCACAAGATGTGGGAGAAAATAATGCTCCTCTTACTATGTTTGATTATGCTAAACCACATTTAACAGGAGCCGAATCGAGTATTGTTAGACCTGCTATAGCTGCTAACAATTTTGAATTAAAGCCTAACACTATACAAATGATTCAATAATTTGTTTAATTTGATGGTTTGTAGGACGAAGACCAAAATACTCATATAGCTAATTTTCTAGAGTTCTGTGATACTTTCAAAATAAATGGCGTTTCTGATGATGCCATACTGCTTCGGTTATTTCCCTTTTCATTAAGGAATAAAGCCAAACAGTGGTTAAACTCGTTACCACGAGGGTCAATCACCACATGGGATCAAATGACCGAAAATTTTTATTAAAATATTTTTCGCCGGCCAAAACGGCCAAATTAAGGAATGATATCTCTTCTTTTGTGCAGATGGATTTAGAATCTTTATAGGACGTATGGGAGAGATACAAGGATCTCGTGAGGAGGTGCCCACACCACGGATTACCTTTGTGGCTTCAAGTCCAAACTTTCTACAATGGTGTGAACCCCTCAACGAGGCAACTAATTGATTCAGCCACCGGTGGAACCCTAAACAACAAAACTCCTGAAGTAGCCTACGAATTCATAGATGAGATGTCACTGAATAACTATCAGTGGCAAGTTACAAGGACAAGGCCAACAAAAACAGCTGGAGTTTTCAACCTCGATGCAGTAACCATGCTATCAAACCAAGTAGAGATGATGAATAAAAAGCTTGATAGTTTGTGTTCTTCGCAGGTACATCCAGTGATGCGGTGCGACACAAGTGGAAGTGTGGCGAATCCTGAGTACCCACCGTACCAACCGGGAACAGAGAGCGAACAAATGAACTATATAGGTAACAATTTCAGACCTAATAATAATTCTTATAGTAATAATTATAATCCAGGTTGGAGGAACCACCCAAATTTTTCATGGGGAGGTCAAGGAAATCAAGGAAATCAAAGACAACAACCTCCTCAAAATTTCCAAAATCATCCCTATCCACAGGAGAAGAAGCCGAACCTTGAAGAGATGCTGACAAAATTCATGGCAGCCACAGATACCCGTCTCCAAAAAACTGAGACAACGCTTAATGATCAACAAGCATCGATCAAAGGGATCGAGAATCAAGTTGGGAAACTTACTAAGTCAGTTGGATAACTTGCAAAGTTACTTTCCGAACGACCGCAAGGGCGTCTACCAAGCAATACTGAGATTAACCCAAAGGAGCAAATTCAAGCCATAACAGCTCAAGAAAGTGAAGGGTTAGCTGATCCCAATTCAAGGCAAGAGAATGTGATCAAAGAGGGTAAGGTTGAGGTAAGTAATAATAAGCCAAAACCGGTAATCAAAGAGTACCAACCTCGCATACCATATCCCGAAGCATTAAGGAGAGATGACACAGAGGAACAGTTTGGTAAGTTTCTTAAACTTTTAAAGAAATTACATATTAACTTACCGTTACTTGAAGCTCTTTCACAGATGCCAGATTCTAGAAAATTTTTAAAAGAGCTTTTGACGAACAAACGAAGGATAGACGAGGCATCATACGTGGAACTAAACGCAATGTGCTCGACAGTCTTGCAAAATAAACTACCACGGAAATTAAAAGATCCAGGGAGTTTTACAATTCCATGCTTAATTGGTAGTTTATCTATTGACAATGCGTTAGCTGATTTAGGGGCAAGCATAAATGTCATGCCTTATAAATTGTTTAAACAACTAGGTCTAGGGAAACCCAAACAAACTAGGATGAGCATTCAATTAGCTGATAAAACGGTTAGAATTCCTAGGGGTATAATCGAAGATGTACTCATAAAGATTGATAAATTCGCATTCCTAGTAGACTTTGTCATTTTAGACATGGATGAGGACAATAGTATCTCCCTAATCTTAGGAAGACCATTTTTAGCTACTGCTAGGACTAAAATTGACATTGATGTAGGAGAACTAATACTTCGTGTAGGTAATGAGACAGTAACTCTCCAAGCTCTCGATTCGGCTAGAACATTGAGTAATCCATGTGAGAAAATAAATTCTATTGATAAGCATTCGGTTAACCCTTCTTTTCAGGAAACACCAGGATAGAATACAACTGAACCCGATCCTATACCATGTGCCAACAAAGAAATAACTCATGAGGAACGAGGGATTCAGATCGATGATCTAGACGAGTGGAAGACACATTTCAAGGAAAAAATAGGGATACACAAAGCTGAACCAGAGCCATTCCACGAAGCAGACAAATTCAAAATCGAAGATCAAGTATTATTAGATAAAGCGGACTGCTGAATATCTCCTCCTCGACCCTAACACAAATAAAGAAATCCATTTTAGGGTAACGATGTTTTTCCCATACTAACAATCGAGGTAAGTAATCCTATTTTTGGTACTTTCAATATAAATGCATCTCGACTTAAACTCTATCATGATAATGAAACCGATAGCATGAGGAAGGACTTTCAACTCCTCAAACCACCATGATGATGCAAACGAGAGGTAAGTCTAGCTTAAGACTTTAAACGAGCGCTTCTCGGGAGGCAACCCGAGTACTAACCCCATTAACTTTTACATTTTATTTTGTCTTTTTTATTCTATTTTTTCTTTATAGTACCTAACTATAAACTAACCAAAAGTACAGAATTCCAGGCCACACGGCCTTGCACACGGCCGTGGCCATGTGGATGTACTGAATCCCCGTACTGACACGGCAGAGATGGTACGAGTCAGAGAAAATTAATTTTCAGAGTCACAGACTCAAAGCACCACATCACGGGCACCGACAAAACCCCACAGCCGTGCAATGCGGCTGTGGTCGACACTTTAGATCAAACACGGGCGTGGCGACCTGAGCATGGGCGTGGGAGAAACGAACGAAGCCCACCACGGCCGTACGATGCGGTCGTGTGAGATGCCACGCCCACGAGACACGGGCGTGGGAATGTACCTGACTTGAGAATTCTATTTAAACCACCCACCCCTCCCTCTTCTCACCCATTCAGCCCATTTAGTTTTCCTTTTCTTTCTCAACCCTCTCCCTATTTTTCCTCTATAATATTTCATTAACTATCGAGCCACACCATAACTATGTCAAAAAAGCGGAAGGATCCAAGCACAACACCCCTGTGGGAGACCGATCTACATAAGTTCATACCGGCCGCTTCAAATATTCGACAAGCCAAGGGTCTTTGAGACCATTTAATTTTTCTTCTTCTTTACTCTTCTCTTTTATTTTCCTTCTCTTTGACTATCTTATGCTTAATTTAGTTTATTTTATTTTAGTTTCTTAATTTTAGGTTCTACAGGCTGCTTGGGAACCACACCACTTCTGCCACCGCCAGCACCATAGCAGCCTTAGAAATAACACCCACCTCGCGAACCATCCAACAAAAAGGACCCTACGGTCCATTTATCTTTTCTTTTAATTTTACTTCATATTTTATTTCTCTTCACTTTAGCTTGCTTTTCTTTAATTATTTAATTAGTATAGTTTTAATTATTATTAGTATATCTTGGCTAATCCTTCACAGGCTAACCAATTTCTTCATCTAGCCCAACAATAGTGGGTAGCCACCACGACCACAACCATAGCCACTATAACCCCTCCAACGTCTTTGTCATGGAACATCCTTCAAGAATTTTCATCCATAATTCAGGAAGTTTCACCTCTCCCCATGATCGCTGTGAAGTTAGAATTTTAAAATTTTTAATGAGAATGATCGAACCTAGAAACTAACTATGACAACAATTGAGGCAAGTGCACCTATCGAACAGTAGTATAGCTTAGGCAAGACCGGATTGTCGAACCCAAAGGAACTAAAAGTACTAATACTAACTTTCTTTTTATTATTTAGCCTAAAATAAGTGAAGTTGTTTATTAATCTAAATTAACTAATTACTAAGCTAAAGACGTAAAGACAAAAAGAGTGAATTGGGGAAATACTTGGGAAAAACACAGTTGATTAAAACGACACCCTTAGGAAGAATCCACCTAGACTTCACTTGTTATCTAACACTGAACCAGTCGATTTATTCACTTGACTTGATCCGTAGGACTCCCTAACGTATATTAAACCCTCTCTCGAGGCGAATAACGTCTAACCCTAGGTTAATTAACAGAAATCTCTTTCTCGAATAATAACCCCCTAGAATAGCAGTAAATTGATCTATGGACATCCCATATTAGGTTTCACCCTAATCCGGAAAAATCTCGTCACCCTATATCTAGGCACGCGATCAACTCCGCTTAATTATGCTAGATCTACTCTTAAGCAGGGACTTTTGCTCCACCACCTAAGCACATTCGACTTGAATTAATATTCACGAAATATCAACACAAGAATTAAGCACACATAATTAAGAACAAATCAAGTATTTATCATATAGTTCAGAAAACAATAACAAGATTCATCTAGGTTTCATCCCCTTCAGGTATCTGAAGGGTTTAGTTCATAACAATAAAAGAAAACATCTCAAAAGAAAAGATAACACAAAACATAAGAAATCCCTAAAACCCCCTGAAGGAATTGAAGAGGAGATCCTCCGTCTTGAGTAGAATTCCAGCTTCTTGAGATGGATCAACTGGCTATCCCTTGAGAGTTTCCCACAAATCGACCTTTTGGCTCGGCTCCTGGCCTAGTCGACCGCCCGTCGACTCCCCTTCGAGTTATACTTAGGGTGTATTTAAGGCTTTTGGAATGTGTTTCTTTGCCCCAAAGTATCCTTTTCTGAGTGAAATTGCTCTTCTCCACGGCAGAGGCACGGCCATGGCAAACGCCCGTGTGAATCGTGGCCAGGCCGTGTTCGGACTTCTAATGAGGACACGCCCGTGTGAATCGTGATTAGGCCATGTTCTAGTATTTTGAGGAGGCACGACCGTGTGGGCTTTAGTCTAGGCCGTGTCGATTTCATGCTTTGGCCTATTTTGGTCCGTTTTGAGCCCGTTTCTCGTTCTTTTTATTCTTGGGTGCTTTCCTGAGTATAAGACATGAAAAGAAAGGATTAAGAGCACTTTTTTACATAAATTAAGGGATAATTCATCCAAAAGCATACTAAATGTGGGATTAAAATATGTTACTATTTTGGTTTATCAAATACCCCCACACTTAAGCTTTTGCTTGTCCTCAAGCAAAATTCTCAACTTACAATTAAAACGAACTTTCTATAATTCATAATTCCTATCAACAATGTCTTATCATAATTTATAGATAATTTAAACATGGATAATTCAATTCAAAGAGTCCTAAGGATTCAAACAATCTAAGTCATAGTTTTGTAGCTCGAAAATATAGGCGTCTCCCCTTATCTAAATAATCACCTTTAATTCAAAACCGAAAAGGATTGACATCCTCACTTGGGATTCACTCAAATCACTCAAACTGTTTAAGGTTCAGGAAAAAGCGCTCAAAAGTCGAACATGAAAAGTTAATCCCATAGGCTTGCCTGAAAATCAAATCTCCACCACTATAATATGAGATGATGCACAAATCAAAAGGTCTTTAATTAGGGTTGTAACTGGGCTTAAGTTAAAGGTGTGGAATAAGGTGAATTAGAGGTTAGAATCGAGATCGAATTAAAAATTACCTAACTGAATAAATGAATAAAAGTAATTACATCAACTGAAAGCTAATAATACTAATAATACGAGCTTCTTCTTCAATATTTGGAATTCAAATGTGTAAGCTCAATTAATCACAAACTAATAATGAATAATGAATATACTTTGATTTTTTTGTAAGAACAAATCATAAATACATAACAAATGATAATTTACTGAAATAAAAACATAGTTAGGCTATTAATCAAATTAAATTTTGATATAAGGGTCGTCAAAAAGAATGGTGATAACAAAAACAAAGGGTTTCTAGGTTAATATTAGCGGTTATGTCAATAAAAAGGGTTGTTAGGATTAAAGGGGTTCACTGAGGGTTAATTGTGAAGGTAGGCTTTTCAATGGAGTTAGTGGGTTAAAACCTAGGTGGCTTAATCATCACTGTATATCAAATCATAGGTGTGGTCTCGATATGTATAAACGAGGCAAGTTCTAGAATAACAAATCAATGTTGACATACTCATAGTCAATAAAGTGAGCATGAAAAAGAATATATGCTCTATAAGGCTCAAAATCTCACAAAAATTATGGGTATTTTGACATCAACCTTGTAAATTTCAAACTTCAAAGTAATATTTAAACTCAGTTCGACAACCTAGAAAATTTTTAATTTCTGAAAAATAGACTTATCATGCTTGATTCTCTAGTATTCTTAGAATTTAATTATCAATGCACAATTATCAATAACTTAATCTAAAACATATCAATAAAAATCATAAATCATTAGAAATTTCATCCTAATTAGTAATATGAGAAATTTACTTAAAAACAAGACTAAATTCAGGATTTTGAGAACAATGCAAAAAGTTTGGCACCTAATTTGAAAAATTGAGAATAATGAAAAAGTTAGGCACCTTTTTAGGTTGTTCACCCCCCACACTTAAGATGTACATTGCCCTCAATGTACAAAGATAGATAATATAAATGTAATGTTCAAATAAGAAGATATGGGGATAAGTGAAACTCCCTGAATTATGGATGTAATCCTTGAGTTGGATGAACGATATGTTGTAGGGGTCTGTCTGGGTGGCAATCCTGCGCTAGATGAAGAAATTGGGTAGCTCATGCAGGATTAGCCAAGATATAATAATATTAATTAAAACTATACTAATCAAATATTTAAAGAAAAGCAAGCTAAAGTGGAGAAAAATAAAGATGAAACTAAAATTAAAAGAAAAGATGGATGGACCGTAGAGTCCTTATTGTTGGGTGTGGTTTCTAAGGCTGAGGATATGGTGGTGGCTGTGGCGTGATTCCCTAGCAGCCTTTAGAACCTAAAATCAAGAAACTAAGATAAAATAAATTAGATTAAGCATAAGATTGTTAAAGAGAAGGAAAATAAAGGAGAAGATAAAAATAAAAGAACAGATAATTGGTCTCAAAGACCCTTGGCTTGGCGAGTGATTGAAGCGGTCGGCATGAACTTATGTAGATTGGTCTCCGTGAGGGAGACTGTGCTTGGCTTTTTCTGCTTCTTTGGCATTGTTTTGGTTTAGCTCAAGGATATAGAGAAAAGGGGTAAGAAAGAAAATGAAAAGTTGAGGGTTGAAAGTTAGTAGGAGAAGAGGGAAGGGAGGGGGGTTTAAATAGATTTTCAAACCTGGTACCCTCAAACGCTCGTGCTCCTTAGGCGTGTCGATTCACACGGCCGCCTCACACGGCCGTGTGTCTAGGTGTGTTGTTTAACCCACGCCCGTTTTACATATTGCCATGCCCGTTGGTGATAAGTCAGTGTCGTCCACGGCCGCGTCGCACGGCCGTAGCATTCTGTCGGTGCCCATGGGGCGGTGGTTGAAGTCCATGACTTTGAAGATTTGATTCTCTCTGACTCGTACCAACTCTTCCATGTCAGTACGATGATCTGAGACATCTACACGGCCACGGCCACGGCCGTGTGCTAGGCCGGGTGGCCTGGAAATCGGCACTTTTTGGTTAGTTTTAAACCTAGATACTATAAAGAAAGAGTAAAATAGAATAAATAAGAAAAAAATAAAAATGTAAAAGTTAATGGGGTTAGTGCTCGGATTGCCTCCCGAGAAGCGCTCGTTTATAGTCTTAAGCTAGACTCTCCTCTTGTTTGCATCATCAGGGTGGTTTAAGGAGTTGATAGTCCTTCCTCATGCTATCAGTTTTATCCTCGTGAAAAAGTTTAAGTAGAGATGTGTTTATAGTAAAAGTACCAAAAATAGGATTACTTACCTCGACTGCTCCGTATGGGAAAACACTGGTTACCCTAAAAGGTATTTCTTTGTTTGTGTTAGGGTCCGAAAGAGATATTCGAGGATCTGCCTTACCTAACAATACCCGATCTCTTATTTTGAAGTGGTTTGTTGTTCCTATGAGCTCTTCTGGGGGCTCCTTCGGTTTTACCTTGTGTGGTTTTGGTTCTTCGTCGTGTAACCCTAATTTTTCCTTGAAGTGCGTCTTCCACTCGTCTAGCTCATCGATCTTAATCCCTTGTTCTCCGTGAGCTAATTCTTTGTTAACACTGGGTTTAGGATTGGGTTCAGTTATATTCTTCTGTGGTGCTTCCTGAAAAGAAGGGTTAACCGAATGGTTATTAGTAGAATTTATGTTCTCACCTTGATTACTCAATGTTCTGGCTGAGTCGAGTGCCTTGAGGTTGACTTTCTCGTTACCTACATGAAGTATGAGTTCTCCTGCATCAATATCAATTTTAGTCCTGGCAGTTGCTAAAAAGGGTCTTCCTAAAATTAAGGGAATCGAATTATCCTCATCCATGTCCAAGACAACGAAATCTACTGGGAAAACGAATTTGTTAATTTTTACAAGAACATCTTCGATAATACCCCTAGGAATTCTAACAGTTTTATCAGCTAATTGAATGCTCATCCTAGTTTGTTTAGGTTTCCCTAGACCTAATTGTTTAAATAATTTATAAGGCATGACATTTATGCTTGCCCCTAGATCAGCTAACGCATTATCAATAGATAAACTACCAATTAAGCATGGAATTGTAAAACTCCCAGGATCTTTTAATTTCTATGGTAGTTTATTTTACAAGATTGCTGAGCACATTGCATTTAGTTCCACGTGTGATGCCTCGTCTATCCTTCGCTTGTTCGTCAAAAGTTCTCTTAAAAATTTTCTAGAATCTGGCATCTGTGAAAGAGCTTCAAGTAACGGTAAGTTATTATGTAATTTCTTTAAAAGTTTAAAAAACTTACCGAACTGTTCCTCTGTGTCGTCTCTCGTTAATGCTTCGGGATATGGTATGCGAGGTTGGTACTCCTTGATTACCGATTTTGGTTTCTCTTGTGTTACCTCAACTTTACCTTCTTCTACCTCGTTTCTTTGTATTGGACTGGGTTCGTCTAATCCTTCACTTTCTTGAGCTGTTATGCCTTGGATTTTCTCCTTTGGATTAATCTTAGTGTTCCTTGGCAGACGCCCCTGCTGTCGTTCGGAAATTAGCTTTGCAAGCTGTCCAGCTGTGTTAGTAAGTTGTCCCACTGTCTTAGAAACTTCCTCAACTGGCTTAGTGACTTCCCTAACTTGGATCTCGATCCCTTTGATCGATGCTTGTTGGGTCTTAAGGGTGGTTTCAGTGTCTTGGAGACGGTTTTCTGTGGATGCCATGAATCTTGTCAGCATCTCTTCAAGGTTTGTCTTCTTCTCCTGTGGATAGGGCTGATTTTGGAAATTTTGAGGAGGTTGTTGTCTTTGATTTCCTTGATTTCCTTGACCTCCCCACGAAAAATTTAGGTGGTTCCTCCAACCTGGATTATAATTATTAATATATGGGTTATTATTGGATCTGAAATTGTTACCTATATAGTTCATCTGTTCGCTCTCGGTGCTTGGTTGGTAGGGTGGGTACTCAGGATTCGCCACGGTTCCACTTACGTCGCACTGCATTACTAGATTTACCTGTGAAGAACACAAACTATCAAGTTTTTTATTCATCATCTCTACCTGTGTTAATAGCATGGTTACTGCATCCATGTTGAAAACTCCGGCTGATTTTGTTGGTTTTGCCCTTGTAACCTGCCACTGATAGTTATTCAGTGACATCTCTTCAATAAACTCGTAGGCTGCTTCAGGAGTTCTATTGTTCAGGGTTCCACCGGCGACTGAATCGATTAGTTGCCTCGTTGAGGGGTTTACACCGTTATAGAAAGTTTAGACTTGGAGCCACAAGGGTAAACCATGGTGCGGACACCTTCTCAAGAGATCCTTGTATCTCTCCCATGCATCATATAATGTCTCTAAATCCATCTGCACAAAAGAAGAGATATCATTTCGTAAATTGGAAGTTTTGGCCGGTGGGAAATATTTTAATAAGAATTTTTCGGTCATTTGTTCCCATGTAGTGATTGACCCTCATGGTAACGAGTGTAACCACTGTTTGGCTTTATTCCTTAATGAAAAGGGAAAAAACTGAAGCCTTATGGCATCATCAGAAACGCCATTTATTTTGAAAGTATCACAGAACTCTAAAAAATTAGCTATATGAGTGTTTGGATCTTCGTCCTGCAAACCATCAAATTGAACAAATTGTTGAATCATTTGTATAGTGTTAGGCTTTAATTCAAAATTATTAGCAGCTATAGCAGGCCTAACTATACTTGATTCTGCTCCTGTTAAATGAGGTTTAGCATAATCTTACATAGTACATGGAGCATTATTTTCTGCCACATCTTGTGGTGGTGGATTATTTTCGTTGATCCCTTCAGTAGGATTGTATCTGTCTTCTCGCTCTTCTTCTTGGTAATTTAGAGCTCGCCTAATTTCTCTGCGATTTCTTCGAGCGGTAGCTTCAATATCACTGTTGTATACTAGTGGTCCTCTCGGGTTCCTTCTAGTCATAAACTAGAGGTACCTGTTAGGAAAAGAAAGAAAGAAAAATTTAGCAAAGTTAAAATTTAAACTTAAAAATAAAAGTAAATTGCAGAAAATAAAAAAAATAATGGCTAAAGTAATAAAAATAGAGCTTTCTTAATATTTTAGTTCCCCGGCAATGGCGCTAAAAACTTGATCGCTGTGAAGTCAGAGTTTTAAAATTTATAATGCGAATGATCGAACCTGGAAACTAACTATGACAACGATTGAGGCAAGTGCACCTATCGAACAGTAGTATAGCTTAGGCAAGACTGGATTGTCAAACCTAAAGGAACTAAAAGTACTAATACTAACTTTCTTTTTAATATTTAGCCTAAAATAAGTGAAGTTGTTTATTAATCTAAATTAACTAATTACTAAGCTAAAGACGCAAAGACAAAAAGAATGAATTGGTGAAATACTTGGGAAAAACTTAGTTGATTAAAACGATACCCTTAGGAAGAATCCACCTAGACTTCACTTGTTATCTAACACTGAACCAGACAATTTATTCACTTGACTTGATCCGTAGGACTCCCTAACATATATTAAACCCTCTCTCGAGGCGAATAACGTCTAACCCTAGGTTAATTAACGAAAATCTCTTTCTCGAATAATAACCCCCTAGAATAGCAGTAAATCGATCTATGGACATCCCATATTAGGTTTCACCCTAATCCGGCAAAATATCGTCACCCTATCTCTAGGCGCGCGATCAACTCCGCTTAATTATGCTAGATCTACTCTTAAGCAGGGACTTTTGCTCCACCACCTAAGCACATTCGACTTGAATTAATATCCGCGAAATATCAACACAAGAATTAAGCACACATAATTAAGAACAAATCAAGTATTTATCATATAGTTCAGAAAACAATAACAAGATTCATCTAGGTTTCATCCCCTTCAGGTATCTGAAGGGTTTAGTTCATAACAATAAAAGAAAACATCTCAGAAGAAAAGATAACACAAAACATAAGAAATCCCTAAAACCCCCTGAAGGAATTGAAGAGGAGATCCTCCGTCTTGAGTAGAATTCTGGCTTCTTGAGATGGATCAACTGGCTATCCCTTGAGAATTTCCCATAAATCTGACCTTTTCGGCTCGGCTCCTTGGCCTAGCTGACCGCCCGTCGACTCCCCATTTCAGGTTATACTTAGGGTGTATTTATAGGCTTTTGGAATGTGTTTCTTTGCCCCAAAGTATCCTTTTCCGAGTGAAATTGCTCTTCTCCACGGTAGAGGCACGACCATGGCACACGCCCGTGTGAATCGTGGCCAGGCCGTGTTCGGATTTCTAATGAGGACACGCCCGTGTGAATCGTGATTAGGCCGTGTTCTAGTATTTTTAGGAGGCACGGCCGTGTGGGCTTTAGTCCAGGCCGTGTCGATTTCATGCTTTGGCCCATTTTGGTCCGTTTTGAGCCCGTTTCTCGTTCTTTTTATTCTTGGGTGCTTTCCTGAGTATAAGACATGAAAAGAAAGGATTAAGAGCACCTTTTTACATAAATCAAGGGATAATTCATCCAAAAGCATACTAAATGTGGGAATAAAATATGTTACTATTTCGGTTTATCACCCCATATCTTATGATTTTATTATTATTTTCGCTATTATCTATCTTTGTATATTGAGGGCAATGTACATCTTAAGTGTGTGGGGGGTAAATCTTAAGGATTCCAAACTTTTTGCATTATTCTCAAATCCCTGAATTATGCCTTGTCTTAAAGTAAGTTTCTCATATTATGATTAAAATGAAAAATTCCATGATTTATGATTTTTATCGATATGTTTTAGATTAAGTCATTGATAATTGTGCATTGATGATTAAATTCTAAGAATATTAGAGAATCAAGCATGATAAGTCTATTTTTCAGAATTAAAATTTTTTTAGGTTGTCTACCTGAATTTAAATATTACTTTGAAGTTTGAAATTTACAAGGATGACATAAAAAATACCCATAATTTTTGTGAGATTTTGAGCCTTATAGAGCATATATTCTTTTTCTTGCTCACTTTTTGATTATGAGTGTGTCAACATTGATTAGTTATTCTAGAACATGCATCGATTATACATGTCGAGACCACACCTTTGATTTGATATATAGAGATGATGAAGGCACCTCGGATTTAACCCACTCACTCCACTAAAAAAACCTACCTCCATAATTAACCCTTAGTGAACCCCTTTTAATCCTAACAACCCTATTTATTGACTCACCCACTAATATTAACCCAAAACCCAGTCTGTATTTGTTATCACCATTCCTCTTGACTACCCTTTTTGTCGAGATTTGATTTTGAGCAGTCACCTAACTATGTTCTATATTTCAGTTGTTAAAGTTCTTTATTATTATTTGTGACTTGTTCTTAAAAAAAAATTGAAGTGTATTCATTATTAGTTTTGTGATTAAGTGAGCTTATACGTTTAAATTCCAATTCTTCAAGAAGAAGCTCAGATTAGAGTATTATTAGTACAAGTTTTCAATTTATGTAATTATTTATCAGTTCATTTTTTCTAGTTAGGTAATTTGTCAATTCAATCTCGATTCTAACCCTCTAATTCAGCCTTTATCCACACCTTTAACTCAAGCCTCGTTACAACCCTATTAAAGACATTTTGATTTATGTATCATCTCATATTATAGTGGTGGAGATTTGATTTTCATGCAAGCCTATGGGATTAACTCTTCATGTTTGACGTTTGAGTGCTTAATTCTGAACCTTAAACACCTTGAGTGATTTGAGTGAATCTTTAGTGAGGATGTCAATTTCTGTCGATTTTGAATCAGAGGTACTTATTTAGATGAGGGGAAACACCTATGTTTTATGCTACAAATGTATGACTTAGATTGTTTGAATCTTTAGGACCTTTTGAGTTGAATTATCCATGTATAAATTATCCTTGAATTATGATGAAACACTATCAATGACTATTATGAATTGAGGGAAGTTGGTTTTAATTATGAGTTGAGAATTTTGCTTGAGGACAAGAAAAAGCTTAAGTGTGGGGGTATTTGATAAACCGTAAAAGTAACATATTTTAATCCAACATTTAGCATGCTTTTGGATGAATTATCCCTTATTTTATGTAATTTGGTGCTCTTAATCCTTTATTTTCATGTTTTATACTCGTGAAAGCACCGAGGATGAAAAGAACAAGAAACAAGCTTAAACGGGCCAAATGGGCCACATCACGAAAATCGACACGGCCGGACACAAGACCACACGACCATGCCTCCTTAATAATCTCGAACACGGCCTGAGCCCAAGACCACACGGCCGTAGCTCTCATTAGTCGACCCAACACGGCCTGGCCACGATTCACACGCAGGCGTGTGCCATGGCCGTGCCCTCGCCGTGGCAAAGAGAAGTTTCATTCGGATTGGGATACTTAGGGGCAAAGAAACACATTCCAAAAGCCTATATATACACCCTAAGTATGACCTAAAGGGGGAGCCCAAAGACCTTTGACAGGGGCGTCTTGCTAGGCTAGAGAAGGCAGATTTGTGGGGGATTCGCTCGAGGATAGCTAGTTGATTCATCTCTAAAAGCCGGGATTATACTCAAGACGGAGGATTTCTCCTTAAGTTCCTTCAGGAGTTTTAGGATTTCCTATGTTTTGTTTTATCTTATCTTCTCGAGATGTTTTCTTTTATTGTTATAAACTAAACCTCGATACCAGAGGGGATGAAACTTAGATGAATCTTGTTATCGCATCGAACTATATGATAAATATTTGACTTGTTCTTAATTATGTGTTCTTAATTCTTGTGTTGATATTTCATGATATTAATTCAAGTTTGATGTGCTCGTGGAGGAGCAAAAGTCCCTGCCTAAGAGTAGATCTAGCATAGTTAAGCGTAGTTGATCCTTTAAAGAGCCCATTTTTAGAAAACGTTTTGGAGCCCAAAACCCCAGAGCCGAAGTTTTGAACCGGCTCGATACTGTCAAACACCCCAAACCCGCCCACGAGTCCCGACCGAATCTGGTATGTTTCTCGAGAAAACATTTGAAAGTCCGCTTGTTACTTAGGAAAATTCGTGTGGTTTGAAGATGGATTTGCTTGTGTTGGGTTCAATTGGAAACCTTGTATATATTTTTTTAAGAAAAGCCATTTAACCTTGATTTAAACTTAATCGTATAGTAATAAAATCCAATAAAAGCATGCATAAAATAATCATATTAACGGCTTTATTTACATCAAAATAAAACCCAAAATTAAATTCAAAGTACTTAAAATAAAAAGTCCAAATAAAATAAATTCCTTGGCCGAGCATGGCCATCCCTAAGCTTCTCATTCCCCGGTCCATCACCGCCCATCACCCGAAAAGTAATCCCACAATGGGGTGAGTCAACAGACTCAATGTGTAACCACAACACTAAGTCCTAACAAACTCAGCATACAAGTCATACATGTACATATAACATTTAAATAATATGATGCAAACCCGAACCCAAACCTAGTTACCATCTCACTACACATCACCCGTACTAACCTCGCACACCGCAGGGACTACTAAGTCAACCTCCATCCGCTACACATCATCAAGAAGCGATCATTGCAATCGACGTGCTCATCGCCTCTTATAAATATTTGTGGTCTTAGGTCACCACATTCGGATATCGTGGTCTTAGGTCACCACATTCGGATATCGTGGTCTTAGGTCACCACATTCAAATATCGTGGTCTTAGGTCACCACATTCACTTCCCCTTTCAATAGCCCATATGCCCCATATCATACATATTATGCATTAACATGCCAAATTTCACATTCTTATCACTTATCACATGTTAAACATAACATATTTCATAATCCTAGTAGGAGTAGGAAACGTACCTGAGTACTTTGTACCATAACATGGTACCTTAGCCACATTCTTACACTTTCATATTAACACGTATATCAAGTTAAAGCCATAAATCTATTAAGATTAGTGTGGGGTACACACCTGATTCGCTTAACAATTCACTGAAATCCCGAAATCCGATGTACTGCCATAGATCCTTAACTTCCTACATTCGACCATCACTTTAAAAATTTAATGAAGACCATTCGGCCATAAAACCAAATCCTATTAGGATTATTATTACTCAAAACTCACCTTGGTGCCGATTTTACTACTTAATCGAGTCCCAAAATCTTTGTTATGCTCCTTCTTGTATTCAGTCAAACACTAGATCTCTTCATAGATTAGTTTTTGGTTTTTAGGATAATAAGAAACAAATCTTTAATCAACAAATAAGGCCTTGGCCGAATACCACATGTGCTTACCTTAGGTTTCTCAAATCCCGAAAGTGATTTCTTGGCTATGGAGTTGTCGAAACCTACATGGTACATGTTAGATCCTCCTCTAACATTTAAATACTAATAACTGGCCCTTAGCCGAATACAGGACTTACCTTAGATCCTTATGAATACCGAAATATCCCTCCTTGTAGTCGACAGTTGTAGAAACCCGAGAGGTCTTTTGTTGATTCGGCCACTAGACACAGATGGCATTAGAATCTTAATTTCGGTTTTGAAGACTAAACGTTGACAATAAAATCCTTACCCTTAATGCACAAGTCGACAACCCCCTTGCTTGAAGTCCCAAAGTGTTTCGGCTCTTGCTTAAATGATAAATTCGGCTCCTGAAGGATAGGAGAGCATTCGGCTATGGCCACCACACAGGGGATTCGGCTTGAATAAGGAAAAGAAAAGAGAGGGTGTTGAGGTTTGAAGAATCGGCAATGGTGGATAATGAAGAAGTAGATTTCGGCTTATCAAAAGAAAAGAGAAATATTGCTTAGGAAATTCGGCAGAGAATAGGAGAAAGAAAGAATGATGAATGACCTCTCTTTTCCTCCTATTGCCGAAATTACTAGGCCAAGACTCCCTTACATGGCCACCACTCTTCTATTTTGATAGCTTTATCGCTTTTAAAAAAAAAAAAAGAATAAAGCCTCATTTATCTCTTAAAAATAATCCAAAATAAATCCATCATTTATCCCCTATTTAGCCGAAATTTAAAGAGAATAAAACTCCTCTTTTAAGAGCCTTAATGCCGTCCACCTCTCTGCTCCTTGTAGCAAAATAAAAATTCTTTTATTTGCTTCCCTTGTAACTCGAACTCAAGACCCTTTTGCTCCTGCATGTGGCGTCACTTGCTAGGCCCTTAAGTGGTGCCTTGTAGCCATTTTACCAAGGCTATTTGTATGTCATATTTCCTCTATAAATTTTCTTAAGGCCACCTTGTCTTAGTTTCCCCTTTTTAAACTTTAAACTTAACATTTTCTATGACATTTCCTTACATTTTCAAGTTTCCAAAAATGTTCGCTTTCCTCTTTTAAACTTAACATTTCTAAATCATTTCCTTGCATTTCCAAGTTTCCAAAAATGTTCACTTTCCTCTTTTAAACTTAACATTTCCAAAGCATTTCCTTACATTTCCAAGTTTCCAAAATGTTCACAATACATTCATAACACATAAGACATGCCATTTCGTATAATTAAATCAAAAATGCATAGGCCCATTTTCGTGGATGTTACGATTCTACCCCCTTTTAAAATAATTTCGGCCTCGAAATTACCTAGCTAAAAAAATGAGGGTATTGCTTGTCGCATTGCCTCTTCTGGCTCCCACGAAGCTTCCTCCGCTCCATGATTGCGCCATAACACTTTAACTAGAGGAACTGATTTCCTTCGTAGCACTTTCACGTCTCGTTCCAAGATCTAAATCGGCTCTTCCTCGTAGGATAAGTCTGGCCTTAGCTCCACCTCTTCAATCGGTACTACGTGAGATGGATCCGATCGATATCGATGTAGCATGGAAACATGGAATACGTCGTGCATTTGTTTCAACTCCGGTGGCAACTCTAACTGATATGCCACTGGTCCAACTCGCTTCAACACTTGATAGGGCCCTATAAACCTTGGGCTTAACTTCCCTTTGTGACCAAACCTCATCACCTTCTTCCAAGGCGAGACTTTCAAAAACACTTGATCCCTCACTTCAAACTCTATTTCCTTCCGTTTGAGGTCCGCGTACGACTTTTGTCTATCAGATGCTTCCTTCAACCGTGCCCGAATTGTCTCAACCTTCTCTTCAGATTCTGCTACTAACTCTGGACCCAAAACTTGACGTTCTCCTAACTCAGTCCAACACGTAGGAGTTCGACACCTCCGACCGTACAACGCTTCATACGGTGCCATCCGAATGCTGGCTTGATAGCTGTTGTTGTATACAAACTCTGCTAAAGGTAAATACTCCTCCCAACTTCCTCTGAAGTCCATCACACAGCCCCTCAACATATCCTCTAACACTTGGATTACTCGTTCGGACTGCCCGTTCGACTGTGGATGAAAGGCCGTAGTGAAATCCAACTTAGTGCCTAATGCTTGATGAAGTGCCCTGCAAAAACGAGACGTAAATCTTGGGTCTCTATCCGAAATAATTGACACCGGCACTCCATGCAACCTTACAATTTCCGCCACGTACAATCTTGCCAACTTCTGAAGAGAATAGTCGACTCTCACCGGAATGAAGTACGCGGACTTTGTCAACCGATCCACTATCACCCATACCGAGTCCTTCTTAGCAGGCGTAAGGGGAAGCCCACTAACGAAGTCCATGGTGATTCTCTCCCACTTCCACTACGGAATCTCGATTGGCTGAAGTCATCCCGATGGAACTTGGTGTTCAGCCTTAACTTGCTGACACGTCAAGCATTTCCCTACAAATTCGGTAACTTCCCTCTTAAGATCAGGCCACCAAAACTGTTCCCTTAGATCCCTGTACAACTTAGTGCCTCCGGGATGCATAGCATAAGGGCTACTATGCGCTTCCCGAAGAATCCTCCGTCTTAGGTCCTTGTCCTTAGGCATACATACCTTTCCCTTGAAGCACAATACTCCCTCATCATTAACACCATAATCCTCTAACTCTCCGTTTCGTACTTGTTGTAACTTAACACTTAGATCCTCATCCACCAACTGACTTTCCTTTACCTCATTTAACCATGTTGGTTTGACTTGCAATTCCGCCAATAGGCTGCCATCATCATACAGACTCACGTGTGCGAACAACGCCCTCAGATCTGACACTACTTTTCGACTTAGAGCATCCGCCACTACATTTGCCTTGCCCGGATGATACTCTAATGAACAATCATAGTCCTTCAATAATTCTACCCACCTTCGCTGTCTCAAGTTTAACTCCTTCTGGGTCAACAAATACTTGAGGCTCTTGTGGTCCGTGTAGATCACTGACTTTTCTCCATAAAGGTAGTGCCTCCACACCTTAAGAGCAAAGACCACTGCCGCCAGTTCCAAGTCATGCATCGGGTAGTTAACCTCGTGAGGCCTTAGTTGTCGAGACGCATAAGCTACCACCTTCCCGTCTTGCATCAGTACGCAACCCAAGCCTGTATGGGAATCGTCACAATACACCACGAAATCCTTTCCTGCCTCAGGTTGAATCAGAACCGGAGCTTCAATCAAAACCCTCTTAAGCTTCTCAAAGCTCTCTTGTTACTTATCTGTCCAAACGAAAGGTACCTCCTTTCTCAACAGCTTTGTCAAAGGTGCGGCTATTGAAGAAAATCCTTCCACAAACCTTCTGTAGTAGCCTGCCAATCCCAAGAAACTTCGAACCTCAGCCACAGACTTAGGTGGTTTCCAATCTAGTACTGCCTCAATCTTCTTAGGGTCCACCCTTATTCCTTCCGCAGACACCACATGCCCTAAGAATGCAACCTCCTTAAGCCAAAACTCGCACTTGCTGAATTTGGCATATAGTTTCTTCTCCCTTAACACTTGTAACACTTTCCGGAGATGCTCGTCATGTTCTTCCTCAGACTTTGAGTATACTAGGATATCGTCGATGAACACAACAACGAACCGATCCAAGTAGGGTTGAAAAACCCGGTTTATCATATCCATGAATGCGACTGGGGCGTTCGTCAACCCAAACGGCATTACCACAAACTCAAAATGGCCGTACCTTGTCCTAAAGGCCGTTTTATGGATATCTGCCTCCTTCACCTTTAATCGATGATATCCGGACCTTAGATCGATCTTTGAAAATACGGCGGCCCTTTAAGCCGATCGAACAAGTCGTCTATCCGTGGCAAAGGATACTTGTTCTTGATGGTCGACTTATTCAATCGACGATAATCTATGCACATGCGCATAGTTCCGCCCTTCTTCTTTACAAATGGACCGGTGCTCCCCACGGAGACACACCTTGGGTCGAATAAACCCACGATCCAACAACTCTTGGATCTCGAGCCTTGAGCTCCACCAACTCCTTTGGCGCCATTCGGTATGGAGCGATTGACACAAGAGCTGCTCTCTGTAGCAAGTCTATTCCAAATTCCACCTCCCTATCCGGGGGTATTCTCAGTAATTCCTCCGAAACACATCCACGAAGTCCCTTACCGCTCTAACTCCACTAATTCCCCCTTCTTTTGCGCCCACAAAGACTAACGAAGGCCGAAATGCCTTGGACCCTTTCTGGACCATTTTCTCCGCCTTTAACGCCGAAACTACATTAGACAGGTAATTTCTCCTTTCTCCTATCATAATGACCACCTCATCCTCCGGGGTCCTTAACTCCATTCACTTAGCCGCACAATCCAACACGGCTCGATGCTCTACTAGTCAGTCCATGCCAAGTATGAGATCGAATTCTCCGAAGGGTAGTTCTATTAAGTCAGCAGGAAATACTACGCCTTGGATTTCCAAGGGTACACTCCGAAAGATCTCATTCACCACTACAGTTTGACCTAGTGGGCTTACTATAGTCATCTCCCTATCAGAAAGTTCAGAGTCTAGGCCTAGTGTTTCCACTACACTACATGCAACATAGGAGTGAGTCGAGCCCACATCAATCAGAGCATAATAAGGTTTTCCAAATACAAGGAACGTACCGATTATAACGTCCGACGCGTCTCCATCCTCCCTCCGTGAATCGCATAAATCAAACCCGGTTGCCTTGCCTCGATGATAGCAAAGACCTCTCGCTCGGTGTTCCACGCCCTCTGCCAGCACCATTACCTCTATTATTCGGACCATGACCTCGCTGAGGCTGCTGTCCACCTCTATCGGCTTGATTAACATTCTGAGCTACCGGTCGATTTCCATCTGGTTTCATAGGAAAATCCTTGATCATATGGTCCTTGGACCCACACTTGAAACATCCCCCTGTCCTCTTCCAACACTCTTCTAGGTGCCTCTTCCCACACTGATCACAAGTACGATCATCGCCTCCCGTACTCGGGCTTGTTGACCTTGCGGCCCATCAACTCTAGGCCTTTTATTCCCAAATGATCCTGATGATCCAAAGCCTCTTTTCTGCCTGTTCCGGTCAAAGTTCTGCTTTGTAGAGTCCTTAATCCCTTCAGCTACCTTAGGTTTCTGTAACATCCAGGGATAGGGGCTATTTTGTTATTGCACTGTTTTGCATGTGGTTGTTTTGGAATGTTGCTTTTGTGTTGTTTTGGGGCTTAGTTGTAAGCTTAGTATAAGCCGGAGTGGTAGGAAAAATTTTGGTTTTAAGTTTTATGTGAGTGGAGCTGAAGGAGCTGAGGTTTATAAATAATTTTAGGTGAAAAGTTGGCACAAGAGTTGAGCTAGTAAGATGGCAAAGCATGCGCCACTTGGGGCTTGTGTTTGGCGTCACTTACAGGGGAGGAGGTCCTGTGTTCAAGTTGCGAAAATCCCACATTTTTTTTTGCTCTCATTTTGACGGCATGGAGGGGAGGAGTTGTAGGCAGTTCAAACTCTGCCTAAGACCAAGTCAAATGCTCAAATGGTGGGTGGAGAGTGAATTTAGGAAGGAGACTTGTTCAAACTAATTTGAAGTGGTGGTGTGGAGTGTTTGGGGGAGATGTGGCCGAATTTTAGGAGAGTTTTGGGGAGTGGCCGGTTGGGTGAGTGAGTTAGGGGGGTGTTAGCCGAAATTCACTTAGGCTTTTGTGCATTTTCAGTCTTTGGAGTGTCAAGCAAAAGTTCTTCCTTTGGTCTTTTGTTAGCTGAATTTTCTAAAGAGTGTTCTCTCATTTTTCTTTTCATTTTCTTTCTTGAAACCGAAAATACAGACAACCTTTGTCGAATTTGCTTTGTTCTTCCTAGTTCTCTTGGGTAGCCGAATGCACTCTTGCACTTCCTTTTCTTTTTTCACTTGCATGTTTCTAAAACTAGTATTCTCTTTTTCTTATATTTTCATCTCTTCTCTTTTGAAACACTTGTGCCGACATCACATTGCTTCTTAGCCGAATTCTCCATTTATTTCTTCTCATTTCTACTTGAGCCGAATTTTTCTTCAACTTTTGGCCGATTTCTCTTCTTCTCTTGAACCACATTTCGCTTGCTTTATTTTTTAGATTATAGCCTAATCCTCCCCGGTGTTGCCGAAATTTCTCTTCTCTCTTTAGTTGCATCTTGACTGAATAGTTGTGTGGTGTAGACCTCTTCTAGTTCGGTTTCCATTTGAGTTCAGAAGAAGGTAAGTGCTTGGCGGAATGGCCATTTCTCCCCTCCGTTGTTCTTTGTCGTTTGTGGGTTGGTTAAGAGCCGATTCTGGTGTGGTTGAAAGGAGTTAACCTCTTGTTTGGAAACCATTTTTGTATAGGACATTCAAGATTGTGAAGCAGTCAAGCAAAGCAATTATCTTTGGGTAAGCAATTGGTAAGTGGTGGTAAGAGTTGGTTCTTTTAGGCTATTCATTTAGTTTTCATTAAGCCAAGTTATTAAAGGATTAACCATTTTCTTTTTAGGGTGAGGCCGATTGTCAGAGGAACCATTGTTTGGTTCGGGGTTGGTAGGAAACCAAACCATTTGCGAGGTAAGGGTTTAATGTTAACCCTTTGGTTTATCTATTCTGGCCGAATGGTATAAGTGCTAATCTTCTGTTTGGCCGATTATAGGAGCAAGGTGTGTTAAGATTGTATATCGATTTGTTGAGTTTAAAGCTCGCGTGTTAGCAGGTGTGTAAACTAACACACTTCTTACATAGTAATATATTTAATTAATCTGATTGCCTTGGTAAGACCAAAACAAAGATGATGGTTTACATGGTACCCGATGGGGTATGTGCACGGATCCGGGTAAGTCCGTCTCATTATGAGTTCTATTAATGGTATAAGATATCATGATTGCGGATGTGTGTGATATGAGATACGATATTAAACATATTAGCATGATTGCATGATTTACATGATTTGCATCATTATGACATGTATGGGTGATATGAGAGGAGGGGGAATATGATATCCGTGTCTTTGGGACACCAGAGGTTTGGCACCTCCAAAGTTTGGCACCACAGATGATATTTTGTGACTTTGGGTCACGGAGGTTTGCACCTCAAATGTCTCGTCCCAGTGGCTTAGCACCACGGTGGGTTGGCCCCACAGCTTGATTATACGGGATTGACGCTAGTGATTTGGTATCACACGATGGGTTGGCCCCATCATCTGATTCGTGACTGCGGTCACCAGTGATTTGGTATCACACTTGTGTCTTTGGGACACCAGAGGTTTGGCACCTCATTGCGACTCGTCCCTGTGGTTTGACACCACCATGGGTTGGCCCCACTTATGAGATACGGGATTGTCGCTAGTGATTTGGTATCACACGACGGGTTGGCCCCATCATTGGATTATTCGTGACTTTGGGTCACCAGTGGTTTGGCACCACATTGATGGATATCGTGACTTTGGGTCACCAGTGGTTTGGCACCACCAGTGGTTTGGTACCACACGGGGTAGAAAGGTGATATGGATGGTTAGGATCGGGTGCATTGATTGTATTGCTTTAGTATGATGTGTGTTGGTATGTTGCATATACCGGGAGGGGATTTATGCACCGAGTCTTGCGACTCACCTTCTCCCTTATCATTTCAGTGACACTTAGTTGCGGACATGGAGCCGGATAGACTCGAGGTGCTCATGCCATGAATAAAAATTGAGGTTGCAATTTTTTTAAAACTTGGTACTATATTTTATTTATTTTCACTTGGGTTTTTATTTTGGATTGTAAAAGGCCTTTTTACTTTATGTTTTTGTTATTTACATGCTTGTATTGGATTTTAAATATGCCTTAACAAAGAATTGGACTAATATTGGATAAAACTTGGAAAGATGAGGTTTTCAAACTACAATGCGATACGTTTTAAACTTTACCATCGGGTATCACCTTAAAACATTAAAATGTGACAAAGAGTTTTTCATCGAATCTTTAACCTGAAACTTACCCCTCAAACGCGATTTTCCCCCGTAACATGCCAGATTCGGTCGTGGTGTATTGACCGGGTTTGGGGTGTTACAATTGTGGTATCAGAGCCAGGTTCAAAGGCTCGGCTGTGGGCTCGAGGCCCAAAATGTTTTGAAAAGTTGTTTTAAGAGTTTTGTTTTTAAATATGTGGTTGAAAAAGGCATGGCACCGAGTCTCCCACACCAGCCGCCTGTAAGTACCCTCACTATTGCTTGTGATTTTGATATTGATGGGATTGTATGATTAGCAATAGTGGATTATCAGAAAACTGAAACCGATAGGATTCTCGTGAACTCGCGGAAACAAAGCTTCTTTGGTATTCATAAGACTTTGCTATTAAAATAGTGGAATAATTACTGATGCATAAAACTCTTAAATCAGATACGTAGAGATTTTAGTCATGAGTGCTCGAGGTGGACGCGGTCGTGGGCGAGGTCGTGGTAGGATGACAGCTTTGTAACTCGTAGGATCCGTCGAAGTCGAGAGAATGAGATGCTTGCATCGCCACCACCACCGGAGGTGGTGAGTTTCAAGATCAAACGGGGATGATGCGGTGTCGCAGCGATCTTTGCGGGTTTTGGAAAGGGTAGCCGAGTAGGGGAGGCGCAGGAGTCGGAAATCTGCGCTCGAGTGACTCGCTAACGGGGCCGAGTATTTCGAGGTGTTTCTGGTGTTGCTCCCAGCACGGCTGAGTATTGGCTGGAGGCGACAGAGCGGGTCATGGATGAT
Source organism: Gossypium sturtianum (assembly GCA_025698515.1). Lineage (NCBI taxonomy): Eukaryota > Viridiplantae > Streptophyta > Magnoliopsida > Malvales > Malvaceae > Gossypium > Gossypium sturtianum. The sequence continues at coordinate 119,047,607 of CM046946.1, forward strand.
TTAGACCTGACTGCTGAGGAGAAGCTGAAGGGCATAGTATCGCTTCTTCGGGATGAGTCATACCAGTGGTGGCTCACGGTTCGGGACAGTGCTGCAGTAGAGGATCTTACGTGGGATTATTTTAAGGCTGCTTATCAGAAAAAGTACATTGGAGCTAGCTACATCGACGCACAGCGAAAAGCATTTCTGAGGTTAGTTCAAGGGAGTAAGTCTGTGTCAGAGTACAAGGCTGAGTTCTTGAGGCTGAGTCGGTATGCTAGGGGCATTGTGGCTACTGAACACGAGAGGTGTGTTCGTTTTGAGGATGGTCTGAGAGACGAGTTGAGGTTGCTAATTGCTCCACAGCAGGAGCGTGAGTTTGCTGTCCTGGTTGAGTAGGCTAAGGTAGCTGAGGGAGTGAAGGAGTCGGTAAGGCAGGGCGTGGATAGGAACAGACATAAGAGGAGTTTTGGATCTTCTGGGTCATCAGGTAATCCTCAGAAAAGGGCTAGGCAGAGTGGGCCGAATCAGTCTTGTAGGTTTGTTACTGCTAGTCAGGGACCGCCGCAGTGTAACCGTTGTGGGAAATATCATTGGGGAGGATGTTGGACCGGTGGAAAAGGGTGTTTCGAGTGTGGCTCATTGGATCATCGTGTGAGGGACTGTCCGCGTAAGTTGGCTAGGGTTCAGTCCGAGAGTCAGGGTCGTACTCAGTTCAGGAATAATGGACCGCCACCGCAGAGGGGTCGTGGTAATGGCAGAGGAGGTAATGGTTCTGGTCGGGGCCGTGGAGCACCGGCGAGAGTGCAGTAATGCGAGGCGACGGCCTGGGTTAGTGTATGCAGCGAGGCGCCGAGAGGAGGGCGACGCACCGGACGTCATAACCGGTACGTTCTTGATCTTTGGTTCTCCATTTACTGCTTTGATTGATGTGGGTTCGACGCATTCTTACGTGGCTAGTAGTATAGTAGAGACCATGGACTTAGACTCTGAAACTACTCCTAGGCAGATGACTGTAATTAGCCCTCTAGGTCACTCTGTAGTTGTAGACAAGCTATTTAAGGAGGTACCCCTAGAACTCCAAGGGGTAGTGTTTTTGGCTGATCTGATGGAACTGCCGTTTGGGGAGTTCGATCTGATTCTTGGGATGGACTGGTTGGTTAAGTACCAGGCGAGGTTGGATTGCGCGGCTAAGCGCATGGTTCATAAAGCGTCGGAGGGTGATGAAGTGGTTATGATAGGTAATAGGAGAGATTACTTATCTAATGTGGTATCTGCTCTGAAGGCTGAGAAAATGGTCAGAAAGGGCTGTGAGGCGTATGTGGTTCATGTGTATGCCTTGGAGGCTAAAGAGTCTGCGGTAGAGAAAGTTCGACAGGTTGGGGAATTTGCGGATGTGTTTCTGAGGAGCTTAGGGTTTGCCACCGGATCGTGAGGTAGAGTTCGGGATAGATCTGTTACCCGGAATCTGCGCGGTGTCTATTGCTCCGTATAGGATGGCGCTAAAGGAGTTAGTGGAATTAAAGGCTCGAGATCCGAGGAGTTGTTGGATCGAGGCTTTATTAGGCCAAGTGTTTCACCTTGGGAGCGCCAGATACTTTTGTTAAGAAGAAAGATGGTACCATGCGGATGTGTATAGACTACCGCTTGATTGAACAAGCCGACGATCAAAAACAAGTATCCGCTTGCGCGGATAGATGACTTGTTTGATCACCAAAGGGTGCTTCGTATTCTCTCGAAAATTGATTTAAGGTCCGGTATCACCAATTGAAGGTGAAGGAGGCGGATATCCACAAGACAAATAAGCGTGCACTGGGTATGGGCACTACGAATTCCTGGTAATGCCGTTTGGGTTGACTAACGCGCGGCATTCATGGATATGATGAATAGGGTGTTTCAAAAAGATTTGGATCGGTTTGTAGTGGTTTTTATTGACAACATCTTAGTATACTCAAAGACAGAGGAGGAGCATGATGCACATTTGCGAATAGTACTGCGCAGATTCGAGGAAAAACAACTTTTTATGCAAAATTTAGTAAGTGCGAGTTTTGGCTCGTGGAGGTGACATTCTTGGGTCATGTAGTGTCGGTTGAGGGGATTAGGTAGATCCTCGGAAGATTGAGGCGATTTTGGATTGGAAGCCGCCTAAGTCGGTGGCGAGATTCGGAGTTTTCTGGTTTGGCAGATACTACCAAGATTTGTAGAAGGTTTTTCATTGATCGCAGCGCCAATGACCAAGTTGTTAAGGAAAGGGGTTCCATTTGTTTGGGCTGAGAAGCAGCAGGAGAGTTCGACAAACTATAGAAGATTTTGACCGAAGCTCCTGTTTTAATTCAACTTGAGGCTGGGAAGGAATTCACGGTGTATTGCGATGCATCACATACGGGATTGGGTTGTGTCTTTGATGCGGGAAGGTAAGGTTGTGGCTTACGCATCTCGGCAGTTGAGGCCACATGAGGTCAATTATCCGACGCACGACTTGGAGTTAGCCGCTGTAGTCTTCGCCTTGAAAATTTGGAGGCACTACTTGTACGGAGAGAGATCGATAGTCTACACAGATCACAAGAGTCTAAAGTATCTTTTGACTCGTAAGGATTTGAATTTGAGGCAGCGCAGCAGATGGATTGAATTGCTCAAGGATTATGATTGTTCGATTGAATATCATCCGGGCAAGGCTAACGTGGTGGCAGACACGTTGAGCCGTAAGGTTGTTTCAGACTTAAGAGCGATGTTTGCCCATCTGAGTTTGTATGACGACGGAAGTATTCTGGCAGAGCTGCAGGTTAAGCCTACTTGGGTTGAGCAGATCAGAGAGAAACAGTTGGAAGATGAGGTTTTGAGTGCGCAGAGGTCTCAGGTGCAGGATGGTGGTTTGAAGTGTTACAGTTTATCTAGTGATGGGGTGTTGTGTTTTCAAGGCAGAGCTTGTATGCCGAAAGACGTTGAGCTGAGGCAGAGGATTCTTCAGGACCCACATAGCAGCCCATACGCTATGCATCCTGGAGGAAGCAAGATGTATAGAGATCTAAGAGAGCAATTTTGGTGGCCGGGTCTGAAGAAAGAAGTGACGGGGTTTGTAGGGAAGTGTCTGACATGTCAGCAGGTCAAGGCTGAGCATCAGTTGCCGTCGGGGTTGCTTCAGCCAGTGAAGATTCCGCAATGGAAGTGGGAAAGAATAACTATGGATTTCGTCAGTGGATTACCTCTTACGCCGAGCAAGAAAGACTCAGTTTGGGTAATTGTGGATCGTCTGACTAAATCAGCTCACTTCATTCCGGTAAGGGTTGATTACTCACTTCAGAGGTTGGCGAAGCTGTATGTGTCAGAGATAGTGAGATTGCACGGTGTGCCAGTATCGATTATCTCGGATAGGGATCCCGATTTACGCTGAGGTTCGAAAGCGTTGCATCGGGCTTTGGGTGCGCGCTTGATTTCAAAGACGGCTTTTCACCCGCAATCGACGGGCAATGAGAGAGGTTATCTGATTTTAGAGGATATGCTGAGAGGTTGTGTTCTGGATTTCAGAGGTAGTTGGGAGGAGTTTTTTCCATTAGCTGAGTTCGCCTACAATAATAGTTACCAAGCAAGCATCAAAATGGCACCATATGAGGCGTTGTATGGTAGAAGGTGTCGCTCACCTACATGTTGGACGGAGTTGGGTGAACGCCAATTGTTGGGACCAGAGTTGGTTGCAGAGACCGAAGACAAGGTTAAGTTGATTCAGGCTCGATTGAAAGAAGCTTCGGATAGGCAGAAGTCTTATGCCGATCTCAAGCGGAGAGATATAGAGTTTGCTGTGGGGGATCAAGTTTTCTGAAGGTCTCGCCATGGAAGAAAGTATTGAGATTCGAAAGGAAGGGCAAGCTAAGTCCGAGGTTTATTGGGCCGTATAAGGCAATCAAACGAGAGTGGGACCAAGAGCTTACCACCGGAGTTGCCAGTGAGTTGAGTCGATTCACGATGTATTTCACGCTTCGATGCTTAGGCGTTATCGTTCGGATCCATCGCATGTCGTAGCGCAGTTGGAAGAGATCGAGGTGAATCCGGATTTGACCATGGAGGAGGAACCGTGCAGGATCCTAGATCGGGATGTAAAGGTTTTGCGTAGGAAGTCGCGTGCCTCTCGTAAAGGTGCTATGGCGGAACCATGGCGTGGAAGAAGCTACGTGGGAACCCGAGGATGTGATGAGACAAAGAAGACCCTCAACTCTTTTGATCAGGTAATTTCGAGGCCGAAATTATTTTTAGGGGGGTAGAACTGTAACATCCAGGGATAGGGGCTATTTTGTTATTGCATTGTTTTACATGTGGTTGTTTTGCAATGTTGCTTTTGTGTTGTTTTGGGGCTTAGTTGTAAGCTTAGTATAAGCCGGAGTGGTAGGAAAAATTTTGGTTTTAAGTTTTATGTGAGTGGAGCTGAAGGAGATGGGGTTTATAAATAATTTTAGGTGAAAAGTTGGCACAAGAGTTGAGCTAGTAAGATGGCAAAGCATGCGCCACTTGGGGGTTGTGTTTGGCGTCACTTGTAGGGGAGGAGGTCCTGTGTTCAAGTTGCGAAAATCCCATATTTTTTTTGCTCTCATTTTGACGGCATGGAGGGGAGGAGTTGTAGGCAGTTCAAACTCTGCCTAAGACCAAGTCAAATGCTCAAATGGTGGGTGGAGAGTGAATTTAGGAAGGAGACTTGTTCAAACTAATTTGAAGTGGTGGTGTGGAGTGTTTGGGGGAGATGTGGCCGAATTTTAGGAGAGTTTTGGGGAGGGGCCGGTTGGGTGAGTGAGTTAGGGGGGTGTTAGCCGAAATTCACTTAGGCTTTTGTGCATTTTCAGTCTTTGGAGTGTCAAGCAAAAGTTCTTCCTTTGGTCTTTTGTTAGCCGAATTTTCTAAAGAGTGTTCTCTCATTTTTCTTTTCATTTTCTTTCTTGAAACCGAAAATACAGACAACCTTTGCCGAATTTGCTTTGTTCTTCCTAGTTCTCTTGGGTAGCCGAATGCACTCTTGCACTTCTTTTTCTTTTTTCACTTGCATAAGCCGAAACTAGTATTCTCTTTTTCTTATATTTTCATCTCTTCTCTTTTGAAACACTTGTGCCGACATCACATTGCTTCTTAGCCGAATTCTCCATTTATTTCTTCTCATTTCTACTTGAGCCGAATTTTTCTTCAACTTTTAGCCGATTTCTCTTCTTCTCTTGAACCACATTTCGTTTGCTTTATTTTTAGATTATAGCCGAATCCCTCCCTGGTGTTGCCGAAATTTCTCTTCTCTCTTTAGTTGCATCTTGACTGAATAGTTGTGTGGTGTAGACCTCTTCTAGTTCGGTTTCCATTTGAGTTCAGAAGAAGGTAAGTGCTTGGCCGAATGGCCATTTCTCCCCTCCCTTGTTCTTTGTCATTTGTGGGTTGGTTAAGAGCCGATTCTGGTGTGGTTGAAAGGAGTTAACCTCTTGTTTGGAAACCATTTTTGTATAGGACATTCGGGATTGTGAAGCAGTCAAGCAAAGCAATTATCTTTGGGTGAGCAATTGGTAAGTGGTGGTAAGAGTTGGTTCTTTTAGGCTATTCATTTAGTTTTCATTAAGCCAAGTTATTAAAGGATTAACCGTTTTCTTTTTAGGGTGAGGCCGATTGTCAGAGGAACCATTGTTTGGTTCGGGGTTGGTAGGAAACCAAACCATTTGCGAGGTAAGGGTTTAATGTTAACCCTTTGGTTTATCTATTCTGGCCGAATGGTATAAGTGCTAATCTCCTGTTTGGCCGATTATAGGAGCAAGGTGTGTTAAGATTGTAGATCGATTTGTTGAGTTTAAAGCTCGCGTGTTAGCAGGTGTGTAAACTAAAACACTTCTTACATAGTAATATATTTAATTAATCTGATTACCTTGGTAAGACCAAAACAGTATGATGGTTTACATGGTACCCGATGGGGTATGTGCACGGATCCGGGTAAGTCCGTCTCATTATGAGTTCTATTAATGGTATAAGATATCATGATTGCGGATGTGTGTGATATGAGATACGATATTAAACATATTAGCATGATTGCATGATTTACATGATTTGCACCAGTATGACATGTATGGGTGATATGAGAGGAGGGGGAAATATGATATCCGTGTCTTTGGGACACCAGAGGTTTGGCACCTCCAGTGGTTTGGCACCACAGATGATATTTTGTGACTTTGGGTCACCAGAGGTTTGGCACCTCAGCGTCTCGTCCCAGTGGCTTAGCACCACGGTGGGTTGGCCCCACAGTTGATTATACGGGATTGACGCCAGTGATTTGGTATCACACGATGGGTTGGCCCCATCATCTGATTCGTGACTGCGGTCACCAGTGATTTGGTATCACACTTGTGTCTTTGGGACACCAGAGGTTTGGCACCTCATTGCGACTCGTCCCTGTGGTTTGACACCACCATGGGTTGGCCCCACTTATGAGATACGGGATTGTCGCTAGTGATTTGGTATCACACGATGGGTTGGCCCCATCATTGGATTATTCGTGACTTTGGGTCACCAATGGTTTGGCACCACATTGATGGATATCGTGACTTTGGGTCACCAGTGGTTTGGCACCACCAGTGGTTTGGTACCACACGGGGTAGAAAGGTGATATGGATGGTTAGGATCGGGTGCATTGATTGTATTGCTTTAGTATGATGTGTGTTGGTATGTTGCATATACCGGGAGGCGGATTTATGCACTGAGTCTTGCGACTCACCTTCTCTCTTATCATTTCAGGTGACACTTAGTTGCGGACATGGAGCCGGGATGGACTCGAGGTGCTCATGCCATGAATAAAAATTGAGGTTGCACTGTTTTAAAACTTGGTACTATATTTTATTTATTTTCACTTGGGTTTTTATTTTGGATTGTAAAAGGCCTTTTTACTTTATGTTTTTGTTATTTACATGCTTGTATTGGATTTTAAATATGCCTTAACAAAGAATTGGACTAATATTGGATAAAACTTGGAAAGATGAGGTTTTCAAACTACAACGCGATACGTTTTAAACTTTACCATCGGGTATCACCTTAAAACATTAAAATGTGACAAAGAGTTTTTCATCGAATCTTTAACCTGAAACCTACCCTCAAACGCGATTTTCCCCGTAACATGCCGATTTGGTCCGTGGTGTATTGACCGGGTTTGGGGTGTTACACTTTCTCTACTAAAGCAAAAACTCCCGTTCTCGATGCGGGGCTATCAACAACCTCGGATCATCCCTTAGTCCGTCCTCAAACCGAACACACCGTTCATGCTCGTAGCCACTACTCCCGAGCATATCGGCTCAACCTCGAAACTCACTTCATACTCCGCTACGGATTTGTTCCTTGAACTAGCCCGAAATGCTTTCCTTGCGCATCAATATAATCGGTACCAACATACTTCTTCCGATCGCCGCCTTAACATATTCCCAAGTGAGATCCTCACCGTGGCCCCATCCCGAATCGTGAGCCACCATTGATAGGCTTCGTCGCGAAGTAGTGCAACCATTCCTTTCGATTTCTCCTCGCAGCTTAAATCAAGCTCGTCCATAATTCGCTCGGTTACCTCCAACCAATACTCACCCGTCTTCGGGTGCCACACCGATACACCACGAAACACCTCGGCCCCATTGGCTCCTGAGAGTCGCTCGGTCAGCAGATTTACGAGCTCCCATACCTCCACCGCTCCAGCCACCATCTCAAGCACTCGCAGCATTGCTCGCGACAACGCATCATCCCCCGTCGATCTTGTTTGCTCCAACACCAACAAATGGTGGTGGGGTGGTGGTACCTCATTTTCGGACCCTTGTCCGGACCTAACGGGTTCGACACGGTCCATTCTCGCCTCTCTACCACGTCCTCGTACATTACGACCACGTCCCCTAGAACTCATGCCTACGATCGCTTTTTAATCGATTAAGGAATTTTTATGCATTAGTATTTTGTTCCACTTGTTTATCCATGAAGAAATTTTATGAAAGAAGTTTAGAAGTAGTTCTTTCGATCGATCAAAGTTTCAAGTTTTCTATCCTAATTTAAAGTAGCATATTCATTCAACACACATTCTTCATTCAAACATTTTCATCTTATTCTTATCACGTGGGTATTTTCGTCATTTCACCTACTGAGGTATTTTGGTAATAAATTGGGGTCAATTTAAAAATTTTGTAAATCAGGGGTAATTTTGCAAATTTTTCAATTCAGGGTTCCTTGGTGATTTTATGAAATAAGGGTATTTCGGTAAAATTTAAACTAGGGTGGTCGTGGTCCTTTCGGGTTTTAATTATAGGGTTTAGCCCATCAACGAGTCCTCATAACTAGGGTGAATAGTCACCACGCACTGTAGATTCCAGTGAAGAGGAGGTGAGTCGCTAGGATCGCTTAAATACCAAGCTCTCCACTGAATCCACTCCTAGGCATGCGTCGCCTATTGCCACACCCTAACTTGACTAAGGTGAACAGTCCTACGCACTGGTAGGATTCCAGCGAAGAGGACGTGAGTCACTAGGATCGCTTAAATACCAAGCTCTTCCGATCCAATCCTAGACATGCGTATGACTGTTACCACACCCTAGTCTTGTGGCTTGTTAACGGGTTTGTTTAGTGAAATTAAGTCTTATGAAAGTTTAAGAAGTGTTTTAAACTAAGCCTATAGTCCATCAGAGTCTATTTAAACTAGTCTACGTCCCATAAAGCCCACATGTATATCACACAATGGTTTAGGGTACTTACCTGGCAGACTTCGGGTCGGAGACTTAGGTGCCATGCTTTGAGCTAACAGACTGTTATCCTTTAAAGAGCCCATTTTTAGAAAACGCTTTGGAGCCCAAAACCCCGGACCCGAGTTTTGAACCGGCTCGATATAAGTGAAACACCCCAAACCCGCCCACGAGTCTCGACCGAATCTGGTATGTTTCTCGAGAAAACATTTGAAAGTCCGTTTGTTACTTAGGAAAAATTCGTGTGGTTTGAAGATGGATTTGCTTGTGTTGGGTTCAATTGGAAACCTTGTATATATTTTTTTTAAGAAAAGCCATTTAACCTTGATTTAAACTTAATCGTATAGTAATAAAATCCAATAAAAAGCATGCATAAAACAGTTCATATTAACGGCTTTATTTACATCAAAATAAAACCCAAAATTAAATTCAAAGTACTTAAAATAAAAAGTCCAAATAAAATAAATTCCTTGCTGAGCATGGCCATCCCTAAGCTTCTGCCGTCCCGGTCCATCACTGTCCATCACCTGAAAAGTAATCCCACAATGGGGTGAGTCAACAGACTCAATGTGTAACCACAACACTAAGTCCTAACAAACTCAGGCATACAAGTCATACATGTACATATAACATTTAAATAATATGATGCAAACCCGAACCCAAACCTAGTTACCATCTCTACACATCACCCGTACCAACCTTGCACACCGTGGGGACTACTAAGTCAACCCTCATCCGCTACACATCATCGAAGGCGAGTCATTTGCAGATCGACGTGCTCATCGCCTCTTATAAATATTTGTGGTCTTAGGTCACCACATTCGGATATCGTGGTCTTAGGTCACCACATTCAAATATCGTGGTCTTAGGTCACCACATTCACTTCCCCTTTTCAATAGCCCATATGCCCCATATCATACATATTATGCATTAACATGCCAAATTTCACATTCTTATCACTTATCACATGTTAAACATAACATATTTCATAATCCTAGTAGGAGTAAGAAACGTGCACAGTACTTTGTACCATAACATGGTACCTTAGCCACATTCTTACACTTTCATATTAACACGTATATCAAGTTAAAGCCATAAATCTATTAAGATTAGTGTAGGGTACACACTGATTAAACTTAACAACTCAACAAAATCCCAAAATCCGATGTACTGCCTTAGATCCTTAACTTCCTACATTCGGCCATCACTTTAAAAATTTAATGAAGACCATTCGGCCATAAAACCAAATCCTATTAGGATTATTATTACTCAAAACTCACCTTGGTGCCGATTTTACTACTTAATCGAGTCCCGAAATCTTTGTTATGCTCCTTCTTGTATTCAGTCAAACACTAGATCTCTTCATAGATTAGTTTTCAGTTTTTAGGATAATAAGAAACAACTCTTTAATCAACAAATAAGGCCTTGGCCGAATACCACATGTGCTTACCTTAGGTTTCTCAAATCATGAAAGTGATTTCTTGACTATGGAGTTGTCGAAACCTACATGGTACATGTTAGATCCTCCTCTAACATTTAAATACTAATAACTGGCCCTTAGCCGAATACAGGACTTACCTTAGATCCTTATGAATACCGAAATATCCCTCCTTGTAGTCGACAGTTGTAGAAACCCGAGAGGTCCTTTGTTGATTCGGCCACTAGACACAGATGGCATTAGAATCTTAATTTCGGTTTTGAAGACTAAACGTTGACAATAAAATCCTTACCCTTAATGCACAAGTCGACAACCCCCTTTCTTGAAGTCCCAAAGTGTTTCGGCTCTTGCTTAAATGATAAATTCGGCTCCTGAAGGATAGGAGAGCATTCGGCTATGGCCACCACACAGGGGATTCGGCTTGAATAAGGAAAAGAAAAGAGAGGGTGTTGAGGTTTGAAGAATCGGCAATGGTGGATAATGAAGAAGTAGATTTCGGCTTATCAAAAGAAAAGAGAAATATTGCTTAGGAAATTCGGCAGAGAATAGGAGAAAGAAAGAATGATGAATGACCTCTCTTTTCCTCCTATTGCCGAAATTACTAGGCCAAGACTCCCTTACTTGGCCACCACTCTTCTATTTTGATAGCTTTATCGCTTTAAAAAAAAATAAAGAATAAAGCCTCATTTATCTCTTAAAAATAATCCAAAATAAATCCATCATTTATCCCCTATTTAGCCGAAATTTAAAGAGAATAAAACTCCTCTTTTAAGAGCCTTAATGCTGTCCACCTCTTTGCTCCTTGTAGCAAAATAAAAATTCTTTTATTTGCTTCCCTTGTGACTCGAACTCAAGACCCTTTTGCTCCTGCAGGTGGCGTCACTTGCTAGGCCCTTAAGTGGTGCCTTGTAGCCATTTTACCAAGGCTATTTGTATGTCATATTTCCTCTATAAATTTTCTTAAGGCCACCTTGTCTTAGTTTCCCCTTTTTAAACTTTAAACTTAACATTTTCTATGACATTTCCTTACATTTCCAAGTTTCCAAAAATGTTCACTTTCCTCTTTTAAACTTAACATTTCTAAATCATTTCCTTGCATTTCCAAGTTTCCAAAAATGTTCACTTTCCTCTTTTAAACTTAACATTTCCAAAGCATTTCCTTACATTTCCAAGTTTCCAAAAATGTTCACAATACATTCATAACACATAAGACATGCCATTTCGTATAATTAAATCAAAAATGCATAGGCCCATTTTCAGGATGTTACATCCAGGTTCGATCATTCTCGTTATTTAAATTTTTAAAAATCTGACACACGATCAACATGCATAATCGAAGAAAGTTCTAGAATAACAAATCAATATTGACACACTCATAACCAATAATAAAGTGGGCAAGAAAAGTATATGCTCTAAAGGCTCAAAATCTCACAAAATTTACGGTTTTTGATGACAACCTTGCAAATTTCAAACTTCAAAGTAATATTTAAATTTAGGGAAACAACCTAACAAATTTTTAATTCTAAAAATAGACTTATCATGCTTGATTCTCTAATGTCTTAAAGTTTAAACCATCAATGCACAATTACCTATGACTTAATCCAAAACATATCAATAAAAAAAATCATAAATCAATGAAGATTTTATTCTAATAGTAATATGAGAAAATTACTTAAGAACAATGTAACACCCCAAACCCGGTCAACTCGCTACGACCGAATCCGGCATGTCATAGGGTAAAAAGAAAAAAAAACTCTTTTGAGAAAAAAAATCGTTTGTCGATCCTTGTTTTGGAAAACCGTTTGATTCCATGAAATCCTGAGGGAGTTTAAAATAGTAAAGTTGAAAACCGTCTTGTATTTGAATATAGAGAAAAACTTAATTTGGAGAAGTCTGAGTTAGTTTGTTGTCCTCATTTGTTTATTATTACCCGATGGTAAAGTTTGGAAAATCCCGATAAGATGTATAATTTTCGAAAACGTTAATTTTACAGGTTATTTGAGCATGCTATGTTATGTAAATTAAGCGTAATATGATAAACATAAAAGCAAAAAACAAAACCCAAAATAATAAATTTCAGCGGCCTTATTACAAATCCAAAACCAGATTTAAAAGTAAATTAACCCAAAATAGTAATTGAAATAAAACCCGAAAAATATATAGCGCAGGGCCACCTCGAGTCCACCCGGCTCCACATCCGCGATCTATGCCTTATCTGCAAAAAGTAAGAGAAGGGGTGAGTCACCGAGACTCAGTGCATAAATCCCTATCCCGATAATAACAAGGTACTTACACAATTCATAAGTCAATATGCAAATCATGCAAACCCAACCTAACCATCCGAACTCCTGTGTCTACCCCGTGTGGTCAAAACCACTGGTGACCGTAGTCACAAATCATATGGTGGGGCCAACCCATCGTGTGGTCAACACCACTGATGACAATCCCGTAATCAATCATGTGGGGCCAACCCACTGTGGTACCAACCCACTGGGACGAGTCACAATAATCCATGTATGGTAAAAACCACTGGTGGTCAAAACAACTGAGACTTAGTCACAAATCATATGGAAAGCGGGGCCAACCCACTATGTGGTCAAAACCACTGGTGACAGTCTAAATCATCCTTCCCCCTCTTCTCAACATACCCATCATCATGAACACATTTTCCATGGCATATTGACATGTTTATAATGCAAATATCACATAGCATAGCATAAACAAATGGTATAACTGCATATATTGATAATCAATCAACAAGGGACTTACCCGGAGTCCACGCTCATACCCACAAGGGTAACACACCGATTTTAAAAGTTATTTCGGCTTTTAACGATAAACATAATTAGCACATTACTTATGAAGTGTGTAAGAGATACACACCTGATCACGCATAAAACCACCCTCCACATCGATACTGTCATTAATCGACACTACCGCGATTTGTCTACTCTCCTGCTCGGATACCGGCCCACACCCCAAAGGCGATCCACGAATCGAGAGATCGCCCTCTTCTTGAACTTAGGGTGGGGTCTCGGATCTAGCCCCTTCTTCGCTTGATTAGCCTTCGAATCCATAATACCCTTGTCAATAAATCAGATTAACACAACAACTAACTTAAAATAAAGTTAACCTGAAAGAGTAGATCTTTACCTAGATCGTCAGATCCCGTATAGTTGAGAGCTAAACCGCGAACCGTGCAACCCCCGGGAATCCAAATGCTTGACCACTCCCTTCCTATAATCGGCCAATATAGCATTATTACACAAATAGCCATTCGGCTTAGTGAAGAGAACCCGAAAGGAAAAGATAAAGGCCCGAAGCGATCGATACTAACCTGACCAAGAGATCTGACTAGCCCCCTAAGAAATCGGCACAAGCCTTGAAGATGAAGAAATTCGGCAAGTTAGGGAAAAGATATAAGAATCAAAAAGACAACCAAAAAGATTACAAGATTGAAGTGATTCGGCTAAAGCAAAACTTACCAAAGCGAATGTTGTTGAAGCTTGATCACAAACCAAAGAAATAGAGAAAAGAAGACAGTTTCAGCTTTAAGAAATATTTGAGAGAATAAAGAACAATCTACCCCAAACAAGGAAGGGTTGACAAGGACTAGAGGAGAAGAATGGTAAGGTGTTTCGGCTATGATCAAGGGATAGGAGAGAAAAAAATAGTCCGAAGAAAAGAGAAGAAGTAGTAGTAGTAGGTTCGGCTAAGAATGAATGACTCGAAAAGAAAGAAAAGAGAATAAAAGCAGAGTTTCGGCTCTTCAAGGAAATAGCAAGATTGATTCGGCCAAGCACCCCAATTGCCGAAAGTAAAAAAGAAAATGATGCAGGTGAGGTTTCGGTTTTGACCCTAAATGAAAGAAGAAGAAGAAAGTTTTCTCCACTTGTCGAAATTGCTCTCCCAAACTACTAATGACATTCGGCATACCCTTAGCTACCTCAACCGACTTCTTCCATCACCCTTAGTGTTTGGCATTCGGCCAACACTAAACTCCCTTACCCGATTCCTCAAAATTCTCATGGCCACACATTCAAATGAGTTTGAAAAGTTCAAACTCCATAATTTCCTCTCCTTCATCTGTTCAAATTTGTTAACCTCTTCCATTCTTATCCAAGAGAGTCCATCCTGAGCACACTACCTCCTTAGCTTTGGCGTCAAAACAACAAGCGAAAGGGGAATTCACGCTCGAACCTAGGCTCTCTTTCCCGCATGTGGCGTCACTTCCCTTGTGCTTGAGTGGCGCCTCCTTACCACTTTACCATCAAGGTTATTTGTGTCAAGACACTCCAACAGCTCCTCTTATCACCTGACTCCCTCAACTCCCCCTTCCAAGTACCCAAAACAAAAAAAAATTTACCATGACTCGGGCCTACCCCGAGCTCATGCCTGGACCCCAAGACACCCTAAACTAGCACAACAAACATGCTAACACATGCAACACACAAAATGCAGAGACCCCGATTTAAGGATGTTACAAACAAGATATAATTCAGGGATTTTTCTAATAATGCTATAATTAACCTCCCCACACTTAAGATGTACATTGTCCTCAATGTACCAAAATAAATAATAATAATAAGAATATCATAAGAGAGGGAGGGAAGTGAAACTTCCTGAATTTTTGATGAAATCCGTGGAATAGTTGACGCGGAAGTGTAGATATAACAAAGTGAAGTGCATAATTCTGAGCAACTAATAAGAAAATAAACATAACTGTGGAAGAAGATTAAGGGATTACTCGATTAGGAATAATTATAAAAGCTAAAATATAGTTCAAAATATAAAAAAATAAGTCTTTGAAAATATGATAAGAAACAGAAAGGAAAATAAACTAAAAATAAAAAGAAAAAGAAAAATAAAAAGAAAATAAATGGACTCAGAGGTCTTCATCGTCGGACGCGTCGCGAGGTGGCGGTACCGAAGGTGAAATATGGAGATGGTGGTATATCTACTGTAAGGTGGCCTCGAAATAGAATATAGAAATAAATCAGAAAATAAATAAAGAAATAACTAAATAATAATAATAATAGAAAATAAACTAAAGGGGAACAAGGGAGAAGAAGAACTGACGGTGGCCAAGGGTGGTGTCCGAAATGAGGCACGACAGGTGGGTAACGGCGAGTGGGGTTTGAGTCGATCCAACGAGGCCGGGATGGTGGTTTCGGGGGCGGGGGGGGGTGGCTGTGCAAAGAGAAGGGAAAGGGAAGGGGGAAAGAAAAGAAAGGAAGAAAAGGGAAAAGAAGAGGGAAGAGGGAGGGTTTCAGGTTGGGGGAAGAAATAAAAAAAGAAGAGAGGGAGGGGGTGTCGGTGGCTGGTGGTCGGAAGTGGGAGGGGTAAATGTTGCGGTGGCTAGGGTTTGGGGGAGGATTTTGGAGGAATAAGGAAGAAGAAAAGAAAAAGGAACAATGTTTAAATAAGTGACACGGTCGTGTAACGGCCCGTGTTGGGCCACACGGCCGTGTCACACGCCCGTGTGGCCTATCCTCTAGCCCGTGTTCCTCGTGATTTTGAGAAGTCTAGTTTTCACACGGCCTTGGTCATGCCATTGTGTCCAGGCCGTGCATGTCGCATGCCCGTGTGGACTATATTTAGGCCGTGTCTCTGTCAATTTTTGGGGATTTTAAGCTCTAGGGTCCACACGGCCAATGACATGCCCGTGTGTCCAGGCCGTGTGGGTGACACGGCCATGTCGCCAGGCCGTGTACCTCACTGTCGATTTCTTTAAAATTTAAAAACTCCCCATATCCACATGGCCAGGGACACGTCCATGTGTCCAGGCCGTGTGGGTTAAAAACCTGTATTTAAAACATGAACGAAAGTGAAAATAAACTAATTAGTAGGGTTAGTGCTCGGCTTGCCTCTCGAGAAGCGCTTATTCAGAGTCTAAGCTTGACTTACCTCTCTTTTGCATGGTCATGGTGGTTCGAGGAGTTGACACTCCTCTCTCCTGCTATCAGTTCTATTATCAACATATAGTTTGAGTCGAGTAGTGTTTACTTTAAAAGTGCCGAACTTAGGATGAGTTACCTCGACTGTTTCGTATGGGAAGACATTGAGTATCGTGAAAGGGGTCGCTCCGTTTGTATTAAGCCCTGAAATGGCGATTCAAGGGTCCATTTTATCCAACAATACCTGATCCTCGATCTTAAATTAGTTCGTCCCATCCTTAAGCTTGTCATGGAGTCACTTTGGTTCATCGTGTATTCTCGGTTTCTCCTTGACGTGTGTCCGCCATTCATCTAGTTCATCGATTTGTAATCTTCTTTCTTCATGATTTGTTCTATTTGTGTCATATAAATTGGACCTTGGCTCTATCACATTTTTTCAAGGTGTTTCCTGCAAATAATGTTGTGCCACAAGGTTATTAACATTAACAGAACTCGTAATATCATCTTGATCACTAGATATCCTAACAGAATCATGAGCCTGGAGTTTAATCGTGTCATCACCTACATGAAGTATTAACTCGCCTGTACCAACATCTATGATAGTTCTAGCAGTTGCTAAAAAGGGTCGTCCTAAATCAAAGGTGCATTACTGTCCTCATCCATGTCTAGAACAACAAAGTCTACTGGGAATATAAATTTATCGACTTTTAAAAGTACGTGCTCAACAATTCCCCTAGGAAATCTAATAGTTTTATCTGCTAGTTGAATGCTCATCCTAGTTTATTTAGGTTTCCCAAGACCTAGTTGTTTAAACATTTTATAGGGCATGACGTTAATACTCGCCCCTAAATCAACCAAGGCATTGTTAGCATCTAAACTACCAATCAAACAAGGAATAGTAAAACTCCCTGGATCCTTTAATTTATCGGGTAGTTTATTCTGTAAAATGGCTGAGCAGACTACATTAAGCTACACATGCGACGCATCGTCTAACTTCTATTTGTTCGCTAGAACCTCTTTTAAAAATTTAACTGAGTTGGGCATCTACGAAAGAGCTTCGATAAACGGTAAGTTAATATGTAATTTTTTCAAGATTTTAAGAAAATTACCAAATTGCTCATTAGTATGGTCTTTCTTCGTCGCGTTAGGATAGGGCACACGAGGTATATGCTCTTTACTCACCGATTTCTGTGTATTGTGGCTCACCCCAACCTTACCTTTACTTACCATAGGTTCTTGTCTAGGTTCAGATTCAGATTCCACTAACCCTTTTTTGTCGTGCACGGTGATGGCATTGAGTTACTCTCTGGGGTTAGGTTCAGTATTGCTCGGCAAGCTACCTTGTGGTCGTTCTGAGATCAGCTTGGCAAGTTGACCAATTTGAGTCTCGAGCCCTTGAATCGATGCTTGCTGATTTTTGAGTGCTGTTTCGATGTTTTGAAAATGGGTTTCTGACACCGAGATGAATTTTGTTAGCATCTCCTCAAGGTTCGGCTTCTTCTCCTGTTGGTAGGATTGTTGTTGAAAGCCTGGAGGGGGTTGTTGTCTCTGATTTCCTTGACCACCCCATGAGAAATCGGGATGGTTCCTTCAACCTGGATTGTAAGTTTTACTATAGGGATTATTCTGAGGTCTAGAATTGTTACCCATTGATCGTGTGTCGAGAGTCTTAATATTTATAAAATAAATGATTTAGCCTAGAAACTAACTATCACCATGATTGAGGCAAGCGCACCTATCGAATAGTAGTATAGCTTAGTGGCAAGACCGAAATGTCGAACCCAAAGGAACCAAAAGTACTAATACTGACTTTCTTTTTATTATTTAGCCTAACAATTAAAGGATTTGTTGTTTATTCTAAAATTAACTAACTACTAAGCTAAAGACGGTAAGACACAGAGAATGAATTGGGGAAAAATACTTGTGGGAAAAACCAATTGATTAAGAAAATACCCGAGGAAGAATCCACCTAGACTTCACTTGTTATTTAACTCTGAACCAGACAATTTATTCACTTGACTTGATCCGTAGGATTCCCTAATTTATATTAATACCTCTCTCGAGGCTACTAACGTCTAACCCTAGGTTGATTAATTGAAATATCTTTCGAATTAAAACCCCTAGGATTGCATTAACTCAATCTATGGACTCCCATATTAGGTTTGACCCTAATCCGGCAGATTTTTGTTATCCTATCTCTAGGGTTGCGATCAACTCCGCTTAACTATGCTAGATCTACTCTTAAATAGGGAATATTCCTCTACTGCCTAAGCACATCAATACTTGAATCAATATCTTGAAATATTAAAACAAGAATTAAGAATACATAGTTAAGAACAAATCAAGTATTTATCATATAGTTCAGAAAATAATAACAAGATCCATCTTAGGTTTCATCCCCCTCAGGTATCTGAGGGGTTTAGTTCATAATTATAAAAGAATACATCTCAGAAGAAAATATAAAAAAAAACATAAGAAAACCCTAAAACCCCTTGAAGGAATTGAAGGAGAGATCCTCCGTCTTGAGTATGATTTCGACTTCTTGAGATGAATCAACTGGCTTTCTTTGAGTAAATCCCACAATTCTGACCTCTCTGGCTTGGCTCCTTGGCCTAACTGGATGCCCCCAAAAGAAGGCTTCTGTCGACTCCCCCTTTAGGTTGCCCTCTAGGGTGTTTATATAGGCTTTTGGGATACCTTACTTGGCCCACAAGTATCCTAATCCGAGTGAAATTCCTCTTTGTCACGGCAGGGACACGCCCATGCAATACACCCGTGTGAATCGAATATAGGCCGTGGTCGAGCCTGCTAAAGGGGTACGGCCGTGTGCCTTGGGCCCAGGCCGTGTTGATTTCCTACTTTGGCCCATTTGGTCTGTTTTTAGCCCATTTCTCGTTCTTTTCATCCTCTGATTCTCTCCTAAGTATAAAACATGAAATTAAAGGATTAGGAGCATCAAATTCCACAATTCAAATGATTAAATCATCCAAAAGTATGCTAAATGTAACAGCCCAATTTAGGGGCTAGTTAGAACAGTGATCTCAGAATCACTAATTTGAGGTTAGAGAAAATTATTTTCATGATATGTTATGTATTATAACATGTTTATAAGGATGCATGAAAATTTTGGTGCCTTAATTTTAGCGATTTCTAGCTAAATTGTGAAAAAGGACTAAATCGCATAAAGTGCGAAAGTTCTGTTTTAATTGCTAGAGGTACCAAAAAGCTATGGTTTATAAATTGGAGGTCCCAAATGTGCAAATAGGCCATTTTGGACTGTGATGGCCGGCCATGTGGTATGGGAGACAAGAGCATTTAATGCTTAGTCAAATTTGGTGAGAAAAGATGAATAAAATATGACAAAAAGAAAAGCTATCATCTTTTTTTTTTATTTCTTCTCTTCCTCCACCAAAAATAGCAGCCATGGGAGGGGTTTTTGAAGCTTAAAATTTCAGCAAGCAATTCTCCACTCAAGTAAGTGATTTTGATGGTATATCTTGAAGAAAATTGTACTTTTGGAGTCCCCAAAGCTTAAGCTTTCTAAAGAGGGGACTAGTTTGCAATATGGTTGAAATTTTAGGGACTTGACATGATAGAGTTCATGTTTTTTGATGAGTTTTATGGAAGAAAATGAATGATAGGATGATGAGAAACAACTTTTGTGAAAGGTGTTGTCATGAAAACACCTATTTGGGATTAAAATGCAAAAGTTGTAATTTGTTCATTAAGGCATGAAATAGTTGGAATTGTGGATAGTTTCAAGAGGATTAAATGTTCAGCTAGGCTTATTTAACAAGAAAATGTGATGAAAATTTATTTACGAGCCTAGGGGTAAAATCATAATTTTGCCAAAGTGTAGGGGCAAAATAGTCATTTTTTCCTAAAGCGTATATTATGGTGTAATATGATTTATAAGTGATTAAATTAGTAAATTTCATTGTTCTAGATCAAAGAAAACGAGTTTCAGACCTAGAATGGATGAAAAGAGAAATGTGGGCAAAAAGGTCCCTTTTTGGCCCTTTCGGCATCGAGGTAAGTTCATGTGCAAATGTTGTAATTACGTACGAGTTAATTTAATGTTCCAATGTGGTAGGGAATTTATATTTACCATATGAATGCATGAAATATCTTTTGATGAAATGTCAATAGAATTGAGATGTGTATAGCATGATATGATGATAGTTAAAGTCTCGAGTAAGACCATATTGGAATATGGCCTCGGTGTAAGAGTTCGTATAAGACCATGTCAGAGACATGGAATTGACATGTTAATGTATGTAGGACCTTATTGGGGTATAATGTTAATGAGAACTATGTGTATGAGACTCAAGAGAGTTAGTTAACAATTTGAATGATTCAACGGATATGTTGAATATATGTGGTTGTACCACGAGAAGCACAAGTATGTGTTAGAATTGAATGGAGATGAATTCAATATATGATGAACCCCTAGTGGGATATGTGTTATTATTGCACCTTAGTTGCATGAGATAGATTTATTGATGCACTGTGTGAATGCGAACGAGTATCGTAGAAAGTTAAGTAAGAATAGAAGTATGTGAGGATGTTCTCGGATGAACATTTGAAATAGAGATATACTTGTGGATTACTATCCATGAATGTAAAATAATGGTGAGCGATGTGTGATATCACCTTATTGATGGTAGTGATGGGCTGGGTGCGATACCATCAATTATATTAATATCGGTGGGCTATGTGCGTTACCACCTGATTAATTAGTAATCGATGGGCTGTGTGCGATACCATCGCTTATAAACGATTGGTGTGCTAAGTGAGAAACCACCGTAAGTATAAACGGTTGGTGTGCTAAGTGCGAAATCACCATAAGTATAAATGATTGGTGGGCTGTGTGCGATACCACCCTATTAGAGATTCAATGGTGGGCTAAGTGCGAAACCACCGAGATATTAGTAGCATGAGCGGCTTATTGAAAATGCTTGATGTATTATTTTATATGATCATGTGGTGATCAGTGCAGGAATGTATGCTAATTGAACGAGCAATTGGCTTATGACATGGTAAGAATGTGGTAAGAGATTGAATGAGTAAGTTTTAAGAATATTTGAGCAAGTAACCATGAGTTTATGAGAGACACTCTCCATGATACTTTGTAATTATGTACATTCAATGATTATCAATATTTGACAGGTTATGCAGATGAGCTTACTAAGCATTTTTGCTTACTCTTTTACTTTTCTCATCTCTTATAGGTTTCATTACTTAGCTCGGGTTGGAGGCCGCCGGAGATGTTTTCACACTATCGAGCAGACCCTCGGTACGAGGTATCAAATCCTTATGAGTCATGGCATGTATAGGGATTCTTTTAAAGTTGATTAAGTTCTAACCAATGTAGCCAAATTGTATTGGCCTAAGAGAATCTAGAGTTGGTTGTGTATGACCATAGATGATGGCTTAAATTGGTTGTAATTGTATTGGGAGTAGTTCTCCCTAGTGTATGGGATAAAGACTTTATCTCTTTAATGATTAAATGTGTTAATTCATGTGTTTTAAATGATGATTTGAGAGTGTTTTGAAGTAGTATATGAATGTATGCAAACGGGAGTGGAAAAAGGCTTGGTAAGATAGCCTCTAAGTGCCCATACGGATAGACACACGGGCGTGTGTTTAGGCCGTGTGTCTTCTGCACCTTAGTATCTTAAGTCATATTAGACCATGAGCTGGTCACACGTCCGTTTGTTCAGGCCGTGTGATACACACGGTTGACACATGGGCGTGTGCCAAGGCTGTGTGAAGTCTGTACTTGACACTTAGAAATTCAATTGTCACACGCACGACGCACACCCGCGTGTGTACGGACCATGTGAATAAGTCGAATGCCAGGTTTGGCACACGCCGCGGGCCACGCGCGTGTCCAGCCGTGTGTAGTTTGCCAATATCCTCCACGGGTGAAAGACACGGCCATGTTTTAGGGGTGCAGGCGTGTCCCAAGTCACACCTGACATGTGACCCCTGTTTGAGAGAAAGTTTCGGATGAGTTTTGAAAGTTTCGGGGCGTAAGTCTGAGGCCTCGTAGGCCCATGAAACGTCTGATTTGACTAAGAAAGAGAAGTTTTTAATTCGGAATGAAATTTTGTAGCCCGTAAGTACATGTTTAAGAAAGTTCAAGCATAGTAATGTCTCGTATCCGGTCTCAGCCTCGGACTCGGGTATGGGGTGTTACACTAAATGTGGTATTAAAATATGTATATATTACGGTTTATCAAATACCCCCACACTTAAGCATTTGCTTGTCCTCAAGCAAAATTCTCAACTCACAATTAAAATCGAATTTCCTCAATTCATAACCTTCATCAATAACGTTTCATCATAATTCATAGGTAATTCATACATAGATAATTTAACCAGAAGGTTCCTAAAGATTCAAACAATCAAAGACATAGTTTTTATAGTACGAAAAATAAGTGTTTCCCCCTCACCTAAATAATTACCTTTAATTCAAAATCGACAAAAATTGACATCCTCACTAAAGGTTCACTCAAATCACTCAAAGTGTTTAAGGTTCAAAAATAAGCACTTAGAGGTCGAGCATGAAAAGTTAATCCCATAGGCTTGCATGAAAATCAAATCTCCACCACTGTAAAATGATATGATACACAAATCAAAAGGTTTTTATGGGTTGTAACGGGGTTTGGGTTAAAGGTGTGGATAAAGGTTGAATTAGAGGGTTAGTATCGAGACCGAATTGACAAATTACCTAGAAAGTTGGACTAATACTGAATAATTACATCGATTGAAAACTTAATACTAATAACATGAGCTTCTTCTCAAATTATAAAATTAACTGCTTAAGCTCCAATTACAAAGAAGTAATAATGAATAGATTTTCTAACGGTTTTTTTTGAATCAAATCAAGTACAATAATAATAAGATAGAATTTAATAACTGAAATAAAGAAAATAGTTAAGTAACTGATCAAATCAAAACTCGATATAGGGGTAGTCAAGAGAAATGGTGATAATAAATACAAAGTGGGTTTCGGGTTAATATTAATGGGTGAGTTAAGGAATGGTTTTTTAGGATCAAAGGGGTTCACTAGGGGTTAATTGTGAAGGTAGGCTTTTTATGGAGTAAGTGGGTTAAAACCTAGGTGCCTTTATCATCTTAGTATATCAAATCAAAGGTGTGGTCTTGACATGTATAATCGAAGCAAGTTCTAGAATAACAAATCAATGTTGACACACTCATAATCAATAAAGTGAGCACGAAAAGGAATGTATGCTCTAAAGGGCTCAAGATCTCACCAACAATTATGGGCTTTTGATGTCAACATTGTAAATTTCAAACTTCAAGGTAATAATTAGATTCAGGTAGACAACCTAACAAATTTTTAATTCTGAAAATAAACTCATCATGCTTGATTCTCTAGTCTCCTAAAGTTTAAATCATCACTGCACAATTAACTATGGCTTAATCCAAAACATATCAATGAGAATCATAAATCAAAAGAAATTTCCTTCTAATAGTAATATGAGAAAATTTACTTAAGAACAAGACATAATTCAGGATTTGAGAATAATGCAAAAATTTAGGCACTTTTCACGATAATTTTTACCCCCCACACTTAAGATGTACATTGTCCTCAATGTAAAAAGAAAGATAATAGCAATATAGTAATAAAATCATACGATAGGGAGAGAATTGAAACTTCCTAAATTTTGGATGGAGTCGATGAAAAGAAACGGTAAAGTTGGAGAGAGGTGAAGGTGGGGAGGATACTCCGGTGGTGGCGTGGTCGTTCGTTAACAGCCCCTTGAACCTAAATTAAAGTAATCAAAATATAATAATATAAATCAAAGACGAGAAAGATAAAAGAAAAGAAATTTTAAAAAAATGAAAATAAGAGAAAAAGGAAAAAGAATAAATGGACTCAAAGGTCCCACGGGCGTGTCGCACGCCCGTGTAGATTTCTCAGTTTCGACCATGGCCGAATCGCACGGCCGTGGTGTTTTATTGCAGCCCGTGTATTGGGGAAAAGTTTTGCCCTGTTTCCACACGGCCACGGCCACGCTCGTGTGCAAGGCCATGTGGGTAGGGAAACCTGCGCCAAAAAATTTGGTTAGTTTTTTAGTTAGATGCTAAAATTCGAAAATATGAAAATTAATGGGGTTAGTGCTCGGGTTGCCTCCCGAGAAGCGCTCGTTTAAAGTCTTGAGCTAGACATACCTATTATTCGTATGGCCATGGTGGTTCACGGAGTCTAAACTCCTTTTTCTTACTATTACTTCTATAAACATATGGTTTGAGTCGGGTAATATTTACCTTAAAAGTGCCAAAATTAGAATGAGTTACCTCGACCGTTCCGTATGGAAAGACCTTAAGTACCGTAAAAGGAGTTGCACCATTTGTATTAAGCTCACAGGCGGCTATTCGAGGGTCGGTTGTATCGATAAAGATTTCTTGGTCCCCAACTTTGAAGTGATTGGTTCCACCTTTAATACTCAATGTCCTAGCCGTGTATAGAACCTGAAGAGTGATCGTTTCGTCACTTACACGAAATGTGAGCTCACGTGGTAGTTTATTTCGTAGAATTACTCGGGCACACCGCGTTTAGCTCCACATGCGACGTGTCGTCTAACTTCCGCTTTGTTTGTCAAAACTCTTTTTAAAAATTTCCTTGAATCTGGCATCTGTGAAAGAGCTTCAAGAAACGGCAAGTTAATATGTAATTTCTTTGGAAGTTTAAGAAATTTACCGAATTGTTCCTCTGTGTGGTCTTTCTTTATCGCATTGGGATATGACACACGAGGTTGGTACTCTGTAATTACTGGGTTTGGTTTATCATGGCTTACCTCAACCTTACCTTCATCTACCACATTCTCTTGCTTCAATTTTGGTTCATCTAACCCTTCACTATCGTGAGCAGTTATTGCTTGAGGTTGCTCTCTTGGGTTAGTTTCGGTGTTGCTAGGCAAGATACCTTGTGGTCTTTCTGAGATCAGCTTAGCAAGCTGACCTATTCGATTCTCGAGCCCTTGAATCGACGCTTGTTGATTTTTAAGCGCTGTTTCAGTGTTTTGGAAGCGTGTTTCTGACACTGAGATAAATTTCGTTAGCATCTCCTCAAGGTTCGGCTTCTTTTTCTGCTGGTAAGGTGGTTGTTGAAAACCTGGAGGAAGTTGCGGTCTTTGATTACCTTGACCACCCCACGAGAACTTGGGATGGTACCTCCAACCTGCATTATATGTGTTACTATAAAGATTATTTTGAGGTCTAGAATAGTTACCCATATATTTGACTTGTTCGTTCTCTGTACTAGGGTTGTAAGATAGATATTCTGTGTAACATCCTGAATTAATGGGCCTTTGCGTTTAATGTGCTGAGATGTTTATGTTACGCCTAATGTGTAAATTTGAGTGTTTAAGGGGTCAGACTGGCGCAGGGTTGGGCCGAGCCCTTAGTCAAATTTATCTGTTTGGACACTCTAGTGGAAAGCCTGACAAGATAGGGCTTAAAGATATTATCTGTGATTATAAGACACAAATGGGCTTGTGGCCAGTGGCAAAGTGGCGCCACATAGAGAGCAGGGAGGTGGCGTCAACTGGGGAGGCCCAAATTCAAGTTGCATGAAGCCCAATTCTTTTAATAAAATTTTAGCTAATTTTCGGCATTTAAATGAATAGAGAGGGACGGTAATAAGGCTTAAAAATAGGAAGATTTACTCGAGTGGATAATGCTGATAATATGGCAGATAAAGGAAGGAAGAGGTGGTGTTATTTAGGCCTCTTTAGGAGGTATGAGAAGATAAAGATAAGGGAGAAAGGGTAGGAGTTATCTGCTGATCAACAGTGGTGGCCGAATTTCCACCTCTTGGAGGGGGAGAAATCGGTTTGTTTACTATAGGGGGTGCCGAAATTTCCCTTATTAGTTGAGCAGTTTTAAGTTCAAAGGGGGCATTTTCGGGTTTTAGGAAGTAGGTGCCGAAATTTTGTGTTTAAGTGGGGGGAATATCTTTTTATTTTTGGCATTAGGGTTTTATTCTTCCTGTCTCTTCTTCAATTCCGGCATTTGGGTTTTTCTCTCATTCTCTGCTTAAGCCAAAATCCCTAATCCCATGCTCTCATCTCCACTTTTATGCAAAAGCCAAAATTTCATTGCCTTCATCTCCATAGCCGAATACCCTTGTCTATTCTTTTCTTTTTGTCTATTTCTTCATCAAAGCCGAATCTTCATAGATCTCTTGAGATCATCTTTTCTTTTTGATCTTCTCAAAAGCTAAAATTCTCTAGGAGTTGCCGAATTCCCTGTGTTAAGGTAAGTGCCGAATTCTTTCTTCATTTCTTCTATTTCGGTTTTTGGTGGCCAGAGCCGAAAGGCTAATTGATGTGGCAAGGTTATCCCTTGAGTAACGTTTTGATTGTTCTTGTGTTCACATCTTGGGGCGACATTTTGGGAAATCGGATTAGATCGAATCATTTAGATTCCAAAAGCCAGAAACTGCTAGTCTCTAAACCTCATATCTCTCTTTTCGGGATTTCAAGGTAAGGGGTTCTCTTTAGATTCTCGTTAGATTCGCTATCGTAATTGTGATCTTAACCATATGTTATGATGGTAGCAACTGATAAGGTCTTTTGATGGAATCAAATATCGATCAGGCGAAGGAGGGGATTGGATCTGTTAAACCAATCCCTAAGTTTAAGAAACAAGCGGTGTCAGTAGTTCGGGATTGGCCGCCAGGTTATGGACCAGCTTTGGAACAAAATCTTAGACAGTTAGCAGTCGTATCGGTTTCTGATTGTGTCGACATAGAAGGTCTTGTCTTGACTGTAATCAGGTGTGTAGATCTCTATCACACTAATTAATCATTACTATATATGTTATAGGCTAAAAGCCGAGAAAAAGTCAGTATGGATGATCGTATTACCCAAAAAGGGTAGGCAAAGGATGCAGTGCGTAATCATAGAAACTTCTCTATGTGTGTATCGATGTATGTAAAACTCGTGATCTTTTAGGTAGTATCTTGTTTTGAATTTGTATGGATGTATGCATGGGATGGGGTTGATATGATGAAGGGAAGAGCATGTTAATAGGTCACTTGGTGATCGGTGGTTAAACCACGAATCTGTAAATTAGGTCACAATAGTGATCGGTGGCTAAGCCACGTTAAATTTATTCTGATTGTTAGGAATAGGCGACATGACCGCGATATGGTGTGTAGCGGTTGGTGGGTTGATTGTAGAAATCCCTAAGGTGTGTGTTGGCTGGTACGGCCGTGTGTGTAGAGGATGGATTTCTAGGTTGGGTTGGGCCATGTTGCATGTAAATATTCTGTTGCCATTGTGTATGGGCCAAGGCCTATAATGTGTTTGTGGGCCTAAATCCTTTTATGTGTTTTCGGGATTTGCACACTGAGTCTTGGTGACTCACCCCTTTATTTTCCTTGACTTTTCAGATGAGCAGTAGATCGTGGACATGGGAGCCGAGGCGGACTCGAGGGGCTATCAAGTTTTTTTTATTTTTATAAACTATTTTCGGTTTTCCTTTAAGTTTTAATTTTGGGACTATTTATGTAATAAGGCCCCATGGCTTAGGTTATCGCTTTATATTTGTTAATGTTTACAGTTTAAAAATTTACGTTCAAGGACTTAAGTCATAAAAAGTAATAAAATAGGTTTTCCAAACATGTTCAACGAAAAAGCAAAGGTTTTCATCAAATATCTTATCTTTAACAAATGCCTAAATAAAGAAATCGAGATTTCAAAAACCAAAGAAAGCAAAGTTTTTAACAATAAACCCCGTAGCATACGGATCCGTGTCGTAGCGTTTGGGCCGGGTTTGGGGTGTTACATTTTAGTATCGAGCCCAGGTTGCAAAACTCGGCCGTGAAATGGAGTCGATAGTAGTTTATAAATTGGTAAAATGTTGTGGTTGAGATATGGCCTTGAGTCTCTGATTTTGATCCACGCAGATAAGTATTCTAACTCTTGATTTGATATTCATGTTGGGTTTGATGGGCTTCATGGACGTAGACTAGTATGATAGGAATTAATGGACTTTAGGCCTAGTTTAAACAAACTCTTTAAATTCATAAAACTTAATCTAACTAAATATGTCCGTAAACCAGTCACTGGGTTAGGGTGTGGCAACAGTATGCGCATGTCTAGGATTGGATTCGGGGAGAGCTTGGTACTTAAGCGGTCCTAGTGACTCACCTCCTCTTTCTTTGGAATCCTACCTGTGCGTAGTATTTGCTTCACTTTATCCACGAGGACTTGTTGACGGGCCAAAA
Source organism: Gossypium sturtianum (assembly GCA_025698515.1). Taxonomy (NCBI): domain Eukaryota; kingdom Viridiplantae; phylum Streptophyta; class Magnoliopsida; order Malvales; family Malvaceae; genus Gossypium; species Gossypium sturtianum. The sequence continues at coordinate 119,075,900 of CM046946.1, forward strand.
TTTATAATTAAAACCGGAAGGACCAGCCACCCCTATTTCGCAAAAATTACTAAAAATACCCCTAGTTTTGTAAAATTTACTGAAATACCCTTGATTTGTGAAAATTTCCCAGAATACCCTGATTTGTAAAACTACCAAAATTTGTGAAATCACCAAACACACCCCGGTTGGCAAAATTACCAAAATACACATGTTTTGTAAATTTACCCGAAAAACTCTAGATTTACAAAAGTACCCAGTTTACAAAATCATCGAAATTTGAGAAATTACCACAATATTCTCATTTAAAATATATATATACACCAAAATATCTCTATTTTGAAAAATCACCAAGATACCCTATTTTATGAAATTACGAAAAATACCTCGTAGGAAAGAACTACTAAAAACCCTTGGGTAGTGAAATGACGAAAATACCCTTATGTGATGAATATGGGTTCATGGATGCTACTTGTATGTTGATGTATGATGGTTGAATGTATGTGGAACTAGGAGATATAAACTTGAGACTAAAACAGTAGATATAATTTGAAATCGAAAGAACTACTCTTAAAACTACATCCATAAGATTGTTCGTGGTTAATCGAGTGGAAGAAATTAATAACTCATAAAATTTCTAATCGATAAACATGAATCAAAGAAATGAGTACAAGGGTCGTGGACGGGCGTCACGTGCGTGGCCGTAGTAGAGTAGGATGGTGTGTTTGAACCAAAGTAGGATCTGGTTATGGAGTGCGGAAACGAGATGCCGCATACCACCACCGCGGAGGTGGAATTTTAGGACCGAGACGGCGGAGATAATGCGTATCCCGTGCGATGTTAAGGGTTTTAGAGAGGGTTCTTTGGGCGAGGAGCATGGGCACGAAGCCCGTAATCGTGTCGGAGCGACTTAGAGCCAATGGGGCGAAATGTTTAGGGAATTTCGGCATAGCCTCGAGTACAATCGAGTATTGGTTGGAGGCGGTTGAGCGTATAATGGATGATCCGGATTTCACGGAGGAGGAAAAAGCGAAAGGGTTGTATCTCTCTGCGGACGAAGCTTATCAATGGTGGCTTACGGTTAAGGATGGTACGATGGTGGCCGTATCACACCGGATTTCTTCAAAATGGCGTTTCAGAGTAAATACATTGGGACAAGTTATGTGGATACGCAGCGTAGAGTATTTCTGAATGCGGTGCAAGGAAGTAGGTCGGTGGGCTGCGTGCGAGCGGAATTCTTACGCCTTAGCCGTTATGCTCGAGGAATGGTGGCCACGCACCATGAGCGTTGTGTTCGATTTGAAGATGGTCCGAGGGATGATTTACGTGTATTGATAGCTCCACAGCGGGAGAGGGAATTTGCTGTGCTTGTGGAAAAAGCTAAGATAGCTGAGGAGGTGAAGCGGACAGAGAAACTAAATCAGGATAGAGATAGGGGTGGAAGTAAGAGGAATTTTAGATCGTTAGAGGCGGTGGGCGTCGACGAGAAAAAGGCCTAGGTCGACGGGCCGGGCGGGAGGAGAGACTGCTGCGTTAGTCGATACGTAAGTGTGCTTGATGTGGTAAATTCCATGTAGGTGAGTGTTGGGCGGGCAGTGGGAAGTGCTTTAGGTGTGGATCTACGGACCACAAAGTTAGAAACTGTCCGCAGCAATGGGGCAGTGAAGGGCCCACGGGTCAAGGAAATGCACAGCCAGGAAGAGGTGGTCAGCAGCCGCAGAGAGGTCGTGGTCTAGCCAGAGGTGGTAACAGTTCCGGTCGGGGCCGTGGAGCACCAGGCCGAGGGGTAAGAAACATCAAGGCGTGACAGCCGAGGTTAGTTTGTGCTGCCAGACATTGAGAGGAGGCTGACGCACCGGATGTCATAACCGGTACGTTTATAAGTTATGGTTTGCCTTATACTGCCTTGATTGATATTGGTTTGACACACTCTTATGTTGCTAGTGCTATAGCGGGAACTTTGAACTTAGATTATGAGACTTCTTCTAGGGAAATGACTGTAGTGAGCCTTTAGGACAAACTGTAGTGGTGAACAAACTGTATAAGGATGTACCCCTGGAAGTTCAAGGGGTAGCTTTTTGGGCTGATCTGATGGAACTGCCATTTGGGGAGTTCAATTTGATCTTAGGAATGGATTGGCTGGTGAAGTATCAAGCAAATTTGGACTGTGCAGCCAAGCGTATGGTGTTAAAAACTCCCGATGGTGGCGAAGTGTTGGTGATAGGTGAAAGGGGCTGTTTGTCAAATGTGGTGTATGCGCCTTAAGAGCGAAAAAGATGGTGAGGAAAGGATGCGAGGCAATTCTAATATTTGTTCGGGCTCTGGAAGCCAAGGAACTAACTGTCGGAGATGTTAGGACGGTGAAGGAATTTCCGGATGTTTTCTCAGAAGAGCTTCCGAGATTACCCCCTGATCGTGAAGTGGAGTTTGGTATCGATCTTCTTCCGGGAACAGCGCCAGTATCTATTGCTCCGTATAGGATGGTGCCGAAGGAGTTGGTGGAATTGAAAGCGCAGATTTAAGAGTTGCTGGATAGAGGGTTTATTCGACCAAGTATGTTGCCTTAGGGAGCGCCGGTGTTATTCGTTAAGAAGAAGGATGGGTCAATGCGTATGTGGATTGACTATCGTCAGTTGAATAAATTGACAATCAAGAAAAAATACCCGTTGCCGAGGATTGATGACTTGTTCGATCAGTTGAAGGGAGCCTCAGTCTTTTCAAAGATAGATCTGAGGTCAGGGTACCATCAGCTTAAGGTCAAAGAGGCGGATATTCATAAGACGGCTTTTAGGACTCGCTATGGTCACTACGAATTCATGGTAATGCCATTTGGGTTGACTAACGCACCAGCAGCATTTATGGATATGATGAACCGAGTATTTCAACCCTACTTGGATCGGTTTGTCGTGGCATTTATAGATGATATTCTGGTTTATTCAAGATCGAAAGAGGAGCATGATTCACATCTTCGGGTGGTTCTACAGATTCTGAGGGAGAAGCAGTTATATGCCAAATTCAGTAAGTGCGAATTTTGACTAAGAGAAGTTACGTTTCTAGGTCACGTTGTGTCGGCAGAGGGGATTAGGGTTGACCCTCAAAAAATTGAAGCAGTGTTGGATTGGAAGCCGCCTAGGTCTGTGGCAGAAATTCGGAGTTTTCTTGGTCTGGCCGGGTACTACCGAAGGTTTGTTGAAGGATTTTTTTTAATTGCGGCACCATTGACTAAGTTGTATGGAAAGGGGTTCCGTTCGTTTGGTCTAATAAGCAGCAAGAGAGTTTTGAGAAGTTAAAAAGGATTTTGACGGAGGCTCCGGTGTTGATTTAGCCGGAGGCTGGAAAGGAGTTCGTGATTTACTGTGATGCTTCACACACGGGACTAGGATGCGTGTTGATGCAAGGTGGAAAGGTTGTTGCGTACGCATCTCGACAGTTAAGACCGCACAAATCAAGTTATCCCACACATGATTTGGCATTGGCGGCAGTGGTTTTTGCCCTGAAGATCTGGAGGCATTATCTGTGCGGGGAAAAATCTGTTATTTACACCGATCATAAGAGCTTAATATACCTTTTGACCCAGAAGGAGTTGAATCTAAGGCAAAGGAGGTGGATCGAGTTGCTAAAGGACTATGACTGCTCGATCGAGTACCATCCGGGTAAAGCTAACGTGGTGGCGGATGCCTTAAGTCGTAAAGTAATCTCTGACTTGAGAGCAATTTTTGCTCACCTTAGTTTATACGATGATGGGAGTTTATTAGCTGAACTCCAAGTGAAACCCTCTTGGGTCAGCCAGGTTAAGGCGAAGCAGCAGACCGATGAGTTGCTACAGGAGAAGTTTCCGGTAGGATTAAGTGAAGGATCAACAGAATTTAGTGTGAATGAGGAAGGGCTATTATGTTTACAAGGGAGAGTGTGTATGCTGAAAGATCATGAGTTGAGGCATAAGATTTTGCAAGAAGCGCATGGTAGTCCATACGCTATGCACCCTGGAGGAAGTAAGATGTATCGAGATTTGCGAGATCAGTTCTGGTGGCCGAGTTTGAAACGAGAGGTGACCAAATTTGTGAGGAAGTGTTTGACCTGTCAGCAGGTAAAGGCGGAACATCAGTTACCATCAGGGTTGTTACAGCCGGTGAAGATTCCACAATGGAAGTGGGAAAGGGTCACAATGGACTTTTTTAGTGGGCTACCCCTCACGCCTACTAAGAAAGATTCGGTGCAGGTGATTGTTGATCACTTGACGAAGTCTGCTCATTTCATACCAAGATGCGTGTCGATTACTCTGCAGAAATTGGCTAAGCTATACATAGCGGAGGTAGTGAGGTTGCATGGGGTACCAGTATCAATCATATCGGACAGGGACCCTAGGTTCACCTCACGATTTTGGAAGGCGTTGCATCAAACGTTGGGTACGAAGTTGGATTTTAGTACGGCGTTTCATCCTCAGACCGATGGACAGTCTGAGCTAGTAATCCAAATCTTAGAGGACATGTTAAGAGGATGTGTCATTGACTTGGGGTAGTTGGGAAGAGTTCTTACCGCTTGGCGAGTTTGCGTACAACAATAGCTACCAGTCAAGTATTCAGATGGCGCCCTATGAAGCATTGTATGGGCGGAGGTGTCGTACACCTACCTGTTGGACAGAATTAGGAGAACGTCAGATTTTGGAATCGGAGTTGATTACCGAGACAGAGGAGAAGGTTGAGGTAATTTGGGCTCGACTGAAGGAAGCGTCAGACCGACAGAAGTCCTATGCTAACCTGAAGCGTAAGGACATAGAATTTGCAGTGGGTGACAAGGTGTTCTTGAAGGTGTCGCCATGGAAGAAAGTACTGAGGTTCGGACGGAAAGGTAAATTAAGTCCCAGATTTATCGGACCTTATCGGGTGTTGAAACGAGTGGGACCAGTAGCTTATCAGCTAGAGCTACCTTCTGAGCTAAGCCAGATTCACAATGTATTCCACGTCTCTATGTGAAGGCGCTACCGTTCGGATCCATCCCACGTGGTGTCTGTGGAAGAAATCGAAGTAAGACCCGATTTATCCTTTGAAGAGGAGCCGGTGGAAATCCTGGATCATGATGTCAAAGTATTGCGGAGAAAGACAGTTCCGTTGGTTAAGGTTATGTGGCGGAATCACGGTTCTGAGGAGGCTACTTGGGAACCAGAGAGCGATCTGGCGCAATACCGCATCTATTACGATCGGGTAATTTCGAGGCCGAAATTTCTTTAAGGGGGTAGAACTGTAACATCCTGAATTAATGGGCCTTTGCATTTAATGTGCTGAGATGTTTATGTTACGCCTAATGTGTAAATTTGAGTGTTTAAGGGGTTCAGACTGGGCGCAGGGTTGGGCCGAGCCCTTAGTCAAATTTATCTGTTTGGACACTCTAGTGGAAAGCCTGACAAGATAGGGCTTAAAGATATTATCTGTGATTATAAGACACAAATGGGCTTGTGGCCAGTGGCAAAGTGGCGCCACATAGAGAGCAGGGAGGTGGCGTCAACTGGGGAGGCCCAAATTCAAGTTGCATGAAGCCCAATTCTTTTAATTAAAATTTAGCTAATTTTCGGCATTTAAATGAATAGAGAGGGACGTCAATAAGGCTTAAAAATAGGAAGATTTACTCGAGTGGATAATGCTGATAATATGGCAGATAAAGGAAGGAAGAGGTGGTGTTATTTAGGCCTCTTTCGGAGGTATGAGAAGATAAAGATAAGGGAGAAAGGGTAGGAGTTATCTGCTGATCAACAGTGGTGGCCGAATTTCCACCTCTTGGAGGGGGAGAAATCAGTTTGTTATACTATAGGGGGTGCCGAAATTTCCCTTATTAGTTGAGCAATTTTAAGTTCAAAGGGGGCATTTTCGAGTTTTAGGAAGTAGGTGCCGAAATTTTGTGTTTAAGTAGGGGGAATATCTTTTTATTTTTGGCATTAGGGTTTTATTCTTCCAGTCTCTTCTTCAATTCTGGCATTTGGGTTTTTCTCTCATTCTCTACTTAAGCCGAAATCCCTAATCCCATGCTCTCATCTCCACTTTTATGCAAAAGCCGAAATTTCATTGCCTTCATCTCCATAGCCGAATACCCTTGTCTATTCTTTTCTTTTTGTCGATTTCTTCATCAAAGCCGAATCTTCATAAATCTCTTGAGATCATCTTTTCTTTTTGATCTTCTCAAAAGCCGAAATTCTCTAGGGGTTGTCGAATTCCCTGTGTTAAGGTAAGTGCCAAATTCTTCCTTCACTTCTTCTCTTTCAGTTTTTGGAGGCCAGAGCCGAAAGGCTAATTGATGTGGCAAGGTTATCCCTTGAGTAACGTTTTGATTGTTCTTTTGTTCACATCTTGGGGCGACATTTTGGGAAATCGGAGTAGATCAAATCATTTAGATTCCAAAAGCCAGAAACCGCTAGTCTCTGAACCTCATATCTCTCTTTTTGGGATTTCAAGGTAAGGGGTTCTCTTTAGATTCTCGTTAGATTCGCTATCGTAATTGTGATCTTAACCATATGTTATGATGGTAGCAACTGATAAGGTCTTTTGATGGAATCAAATATCGATCAGCCGAAGGAGGGGATTGGATCTGTTAAACCAATCCCTAAGTTTAAGAAACGAGCGGTGTCAGCAATTCGGGATTGGCCGCCAAGTTGTGGACCGGCTTCGAAACAAAATCTTAGACAGTTAGCAGTCGTATCAATTTCTGATAGTGTCGACATAAAAGGTCTCGTCTTGACTGTAATCAGGTGTGTAGATCTCTATCACACTAATTAATCTGTACTATATATGTTATGGGCTAAAAGCCGGGAAAAGGCTATATGGATGATCGTATTACCCAAAAAGGGTAGGCAAAGGATGCAGTGCGTAACCATAGAAACTTCTCTATGTGTGTATTGATGTATGTAAAAACACATGATCTTTTAGGTAGTATCTTGTTTTGAATTTGTATGGATGTATGCATGGGATGGGGTTGATATGATGAAGGGAAGAGCATGTTAATAGGTCACTTGGTGATCGGTGGTTAAACCACGAATGTAAAATTAGGTCACAATAGTGATCGGTGGCTAAGCCACGTTAAATTTATTCTGATTGTTAGGAATAGGCGCATGATTTGTCGATATGGTGTGTAGCGGTTGGTGGGTTGATTGTAGAAATCCCCAAGGTGTGTTGGCTGGTACAGGCTGGTGTGTAGAGGATGGATTTCTAGGTTGGATTGGGCCACGTTGCATGTAAATATTCTGTTGCCGTTGTGTATGAGCCAAGGCCCATAATGTGTTTGTGGCCCGAAAGCCTTTTATGTGTTTTTGGGATTTGCACACTGAGTCTTGGTGACTCACCCCTTTATTTTCCCTGACTTTTCAGATGAGCAGTAGATCGTGGACATGGGAGCCGAGGCGGACTCGAGGGGCCATCAAGTTTTTTTTATTTTCATAAACTATTTTCGGTTTTCCTTTAAGTTTTAATTTTGGGACTATTTATGTAATAAGGCCCCATGGCTTAGGTTATCGCTTTATATTTGTTAATGTTTACAGTTTAAAAATTTACGTTCAAGGACTTAAGTCATAAAAAGTAATAAAATAGGTTTTCCAAACATGTTCAACGGAAAAGCAAAGGTTTTCATCAAATATCTTATATTTAACAAATGCCTAAATAAAGAAATCTGAGATTTCCAAAAACCAGCAAAAAGCAAAGTTTTTAACAATAAACCCCAGTAGCATACCGATCAGTCGTAGCGTTTGGGCGGGTTTGGGGTGTTACATTACGTGTTGTTTACCCCTCCTCCATTTGTATCGTGCATCATTCTTTGGATGTACTGCGTAGAACCATACAAACCATCAATTTTTTTATTTAAAAGCTCTACCGGTTAGATAACATGGTGACCGCGTCAAGGTTGAAAACACCGAAGCGCTTTATTAGGCATTGTCCTCATGTCTTGCCACCGATAATTATTCAGTGACATCTCTTCGATTTTTGTGAGCGGTATGTTTTATTTCACTATCAAAAATCAAGGGTCCTGACGGGTTTCTTCTAGTCATAAACTAGAAATACCTGCCAGAAGCAAAGAAGGAGAAAAATTAGCAAAGTTAAAATAAAATAAAAAATAAAAATAAATTGCAAATAAATAAAATGGCTAAAGTAATAAAAACTGAGCGTTCTTAATATTTTAGTCCCCGGCAACGGCGCCAAAAACTTGATCGTGTGTCGAGAGTCTTAATATTTATAAAATGAATGATCTAGCCTAGAAACTAACTATCACCATGATTGAGGCAAGCGCACCTATAGAATAGTAGTATAGCTTAGTGGCAAGACCGGAATGTCGAACCCAAAGGAACCAAAAGTACTAATACTGACTTTCTTTTTATTATTTAGCCTAAAAATTAAAGGATTTGTTGTTTATTCTAAAATTAACTAACTACTAAGCTAAAGACGCTAAGACACATATAATGAATTGGGGAAAATACTTGTGGGAAAAACCAATTGATTAAGACAATACCTGAGGAAGAATCCACCTAGACTTCACTTGTTATTTAACTCTGAACCAGACGATTTATTCACTTGACTTGATCCGTAGGATTCCCTAATTTATATTAATACCTATATCGAGGCTACTAACGTCTAACCCTAGGTTGATTAATTGAAATCTCTTTCTAATTAAAACCCCTAGGATTGCATTAACTCGATCTATGGACTCCCATATTAGGTTTGACCCTAATCCGGCAGATTTCGTCATCCTATCTCTTGGGTTGCGATCAACTCCGCTTAACTATGCTAGATCTACTCTTAAACAGGGAATATTCCTCCACTGCCTAAGTACATCAATACTTGAATCAATATCCTGAAATATCAAAACAAGAATTAAGAGGACATAGTTAAGAACAAATCAAGTATTTATCATATAGTTCAGAAAACAATAACAAGATCCGTCTTAGGTTTCATCCCCTTCAGGTATCTGAGGGGTTTAGTTCATAATTATAAAAGAATACATCTCAGAAGAAAATATAAAACAAAACATAAGAAAACCCTAAAACCCCCTGAAGAAATTGAAGGAGAGATCCTCCGTCTTGAGTATGATTTCGGCTTCTTGAGATGAATCAACTGGCTTTCTTCGAGTAAATCCCATAATTCTGACCTCTCTGGCTTGGCTCCTTGGCCTAGCTGGATGCCCCCAAAAGAAGGCTTCTGTCGACTCCCCCTTTAGGTTGCCCTCTAGGGTGTTTATATAGGCTTTCGGGATGCCTTACTTGGCCCACAAGTATCCTAATCCGAGTGAAATTTCTTTTTGTCACGCCAATGACACGCCCGTGCAATACGCCCGTGTGAATCGAATCCAGGCCGTGGTCGAGCCTACTAAAGGGGCACGGCCGTGTGCATTGGGCCCAGGCCGTGTTGATTTCCTATTTTGGCCCATTTGGTCCGTTTTTAGCCCGTTTCTCGTTCTTTTCATCCTCCGATGCTCTCCTCAGTATAAAACATGAAATTAAAGTATTAGGAGCATCAAATTCCACAATTCAAGGGATTAAATCATCCAAAAGTATGCTAAATGTGGGATTAAGATATGTATATATTACGATTTATCACCCATATAGTGAACTTGTTCATTCTCAGTGCCCGGGTTGTAGGATGGATATTCTGTGGTGTTCATCCCTCCTCCATTTGTGTCGCAATGCATCACCGGGTGTACCTGCTTAGAAACACATAAACCATCAATCTTTTTGTTTAAGAGTTCTACTTGGTTTGATAACATGGTGACCTCGTCGAGGTTGAAGACACTAGCGGCTTTTGTTGGCTTCGTTCTCATTACTTGCCACTGATAGTTATTCAGTGACATCTCCTCTATAAACTCATAGGCCGCTTCAAGCGTTATGTTGTTCAGGGTTCCACCAGCAGCTGAATCAATCAGCTGTCTAGTTGAGGGGTTCAAACCGTTGTAAAAGGTTTGAACCTGTAGCCATAAGGGTAACCCATGGTGAGGGCACCTCCTCAACAAGTCCTTGTACCTCTCCCATGCATCGTAAACCGTTTTTAACTCCATCTGTACAAAAGAAGATATATCATTCCTCAACTTTGCCATTTTAGTCGGTCGAAAATATTTTAACAAAAATTTCTCCGTCATTTGTTCCCAAGTAGTGATAGAACCTCATGGTAACGAGTTCAACCATTGTTTAGCTTTGTTTCTCAATGAAAATGGAAATAACTGAAGACGAATGGCATCATCAGAAATGCCATTAATCTTAAAAGTGTCGCAAAACTCTAAGAAATTGGCCAAATGAGTATTTGGGTCCTCATCCTGTAAACCATCAAACTGAACAAACTGTTGAATCATTTGAATAGTGTTAGGTTTTAGTTGAAAATTATTTGCAGCAATAGCAGGTCTAACAATACTCGATTCAGCCCCAGTTAAATTGGGCTTAGCATAATCGTACATAGTACGAAGAGTAGGATTTTGATTCACCGGATTTGCGGCAACCACAAGAGGGAGCGGATTATTATCAGCCATCTCCTCGGTAGCATTAGTATCGTCCACTTACTCTTCCTCTATGTATTGTAGACTTCGCCTTATCTCCCTACGATTTCTGCAAGCGGTGCTTTCTATCTCACTGTCAAAAAGCAATGGTCCTGACGGGTTCCTTCTAGTCATAAACTAAAAATACCTGCTAGAAGCAAATAAAAGAAAAGTTAGCAAAATAAAAACAAAAATAAAGTGCAATAAAAAATAAAAATGGCTAAAGTAATAAAAATTAAGCGTTCCTGATATTCTAGTCCCCGGCAACGGCGCCAAAAACTTGATGGGCTCGAAACTAACTAATATTTCGACAAAGGCAAGCGCACCTATCGAACAGTAGTATAGTTGTGGTGAGTCCGGAATATCGTATCCTCAAGGACTAAAATTCCTAGTAATAACTATCTTTTTATTATCTAGCCTAATAATTAAAGGGTTTTGTTTTTAATCTAAAATTAACTAACTAATTGACTATGAACGCGTGATAAACCGAAATAGTAACATATTCTAGGCCTACATTTAGTATGCTTTTGGATGAATTATCCCTTGATTTATGTAAAAAGATGCTCTTAATCCTTTCCTTTCATGTCTTATACCTAAGAAAGCACCCAAGGATAAAAAAAACGAGAAACGGGCTCAAAACGGACCAAAACGGACCAAAGAGGAAATCGACACGGCCTGGACTTGGACCCACACGGTTGTGCCAAGTCAATCATCTAGAACACGGTCTAGCCCCGACTCACACGGCCGTGTCTCATTAAAGAAATCTGAACACGGCCTGGCCACGATTTACACGGGCGTGTGCCATGGCCGTGCCTCTGCCGTGGAAAAGAACAATTTCATTCGGGAAAAGATACTTAGGGAGAAAGAAATGTATTTCAAAAGCCTATAAATACACCCTAAGTATGACCTGAAAGGTGGAGCCCAAATCCATCGTCTAGGGGCGTCGTGCTAGGCCAGAGAAGGAAGATTTGTGGGGATTCACTCAGGGATAGCCAGTTGATTCATCTCGAGAAGCCGTAATTCTACTCAAGATGGAGGATCTCCTCTTCAATTCCTTCAGGGGGTTTTAGGGATTTCTTATGTTTTGTTTTATCTTTTCTCTTGAGATGTTTTCCTTTATTGTTATGAACTAAACCCTTCGGATACCCGAAGGGGATGAAACCTATGATGAATCTTGTTATTTGATTATTTGAATTATATGATAAATACTTAGTTTGTTCTTAATTATGTGAGCTTAATCCAAATTTAATGTGCTTAGGTGGAGGAGGAATAGACCCTGCCTAAGAGTAGATCCAACATAATTAAGCGGAGTTGATCGCACGCCTAGAGATAGGGTGACGAGATTTTGCCAGATTAGGGTGAAACCTAATATGGGAATCCACAGATCGATTTCTTTGCTATTCTAGGGGGTTATTATAAGAGAACGAGAGTTCCACTAATTAACCTAGGGTTAGACGTTATTCGCCTCGAGAGAGGGTTTAATATACGTTAGGGAGTCTTACGGATCAAACTAAGTGAATAAATCGTATGGTTCAGTGTTAGATAACAAGTGAAGTCTAGGTGGATTCTTCCTAGGGTATCGTCTAAATCAACTGAGTTTTTCCAAAGTTATTTTCCAAATTCATTCTTCTTTGTCTTAGAGTCTTTAGTTTAGTAGTTAATTAATTTAGATTAATAAACAACTTCACTTATTTTAGGCTAAATAATAAAAAGAAAGTTAGTATTAGTACTTTTAATTCTTTTGGGTTCGATAATCCGGTCTTGCCTAAGCTATACTACTGTTCGATAGGTGCACTTGCCTTTAATCGTTGTCAGAGTTAGTTTCCAGGTTCGATCATTCTTTTATAAATTTTAAAACTCTGATTTATAACAATCAAGTTTTTTTGGCGTCGTTGCCGGGGAACTAAAATATTAAGAAAACTCTATTTTTATTACTTTAGCCATTATTTTTTATTTTTTGCAATTTATTTTTATTTTTCGTTTTAATTTTAAATTGGCTAAACTTTCTTTCTTTCTTTTCCTCGCAGGTACCTCTATTTTATGACTAGAAGGAACCTGAGAGGACCCTTAGAATACGACAGTTATATTGAAGCTACCGCTCGAAGAAATCGCAGAGAAATTAAGCGAGCCCTAAATTACCAAGGAGAGCGAGAAGACAGATCCAATCCTACTGAAGGGATGGACGAAAATAATCTTCCACCACAAGATGTGGGAGAAAATAATGCTCCTCGTACTATGTTTGATTATGCTAAACCGCATTTAACAGGAGCCGAATCTAGTATTGTTAGGCCTGCTATAGCTGCTAATAATTTTGAATTAAAGCCTAACACTATACAAATGATTCAACAGTTTGTTCAATTTGATGGTTTACAGGACGAAGATCCAAACGCTAATATAGCTAATTTTTTAGAGTTCTGTGATACCTTCAAAATAAATGGCATTTCTGATGATGCCATACGTCTTCGGTTATTTCCCTTTTCATTAAAGAATAAAGCTAAACAGTGGTTAAACTCGTTACCATGAGGGTCAATCACTACATGGGAACAAATGACCGAAAATTTTTTATTAAAATATTTCCCACCGGCCAAAATGGCCAAATTACGTAATGATATCTCTTCTTTTGTGCAGATGGATTTAGAGACATTATACAATGCATGGGAGAGATATAAGGATCTCTTGAGGAGATGCCCACACCACGGTTTACCCTTGTGGCTCCAAGTCCAGACTTTCTATAACGGTGTAAACCCCTCAACGAGGCAACTAATCGACTCGGCCGCCGGTGGAACCTTGAATAATAGAACTCCTGAGGCAGCCTACGAGTTTATTGAAGAGATGTCGCTGAATAACTATCAGTGGCAAGTTACAAGAACAAGGCCAACAAAAATAGCCGAGTTTACAACCTCGACGCAAAGAACCATGCTATCAAATCGTAGAGTTGATGAATAAGAAGATTGATAGTTTGTGTTCTTCGCAGTACATCCAAACATGCAACTGCGACGAAGTGGAACTGTGGCGAATCCTCGAGTACCCACCCTACCAACCGGGCACGAGCGAGCAGATGAACTATATAGGTAACAATTTCAGATCTAATAATAACCCATATAGTAATAATTATAATCCAGGTTGGAGGAACCACCCAATTTTTTTGTGGGGAGGACAATGAAATCAAGGAAATCAAAGACAACAACCTCCTCAAAATTTCCAAAATCAGCCCTATCCACAGGAAAAGAAGCTGAATCTTGAAGAGACGTTGAACAAATTTTTAGCATCCACAGAAGCCCGTTTCCGAAAAACTGAAGCAACACTCGAAACCCAACAAACATCGATCAAAACGATCGAGAACCAAGTTGGAGGACTTACAAAGGCAATCGGGGAAATTACCTAGTCAGTCGGAGAAATTGCAAAGCTATTATCCGAACGACCGCAAGGGCGCCTACCGAGTAATACTGAAATTAATCCAAAAGAGCAGATCCAGGCCATAACAGCTCAAGAAAGTGAAGAAGTAGACGAACCCAGTCCAACACAAGGAAACGAGGTAGAAAAGGGTAAAGTTGAGCTAACACAAGACAAGCCAAAACCGGTAATCAAGGAGTACCAACCTCGCGTACCTTACCCTGAGGCATTAAGAAGAGACAACACAGAAGAGCAGTTCGATGAGTTTCTTAAACTTTTAAAGAAATTACATATTAACTTACCATTACTTGAAGCTCTTTAGCAGATGCCAGATTCTAGGAAATTTTTAAAAGAGCTTCTGACAAACAAACGGAAGTTAGACGAGTCGTCACATGTGGAACTTAACGCAAAGTGCTCAGCAATTCTCCAAAATAGGCTACCACAAAAGCTAAAAGATCCATGGAGTTTTACAATTCCATGTTTAATTGGTAGACTAACTGTTGATAATGCGTTAGCTGATTTAGGGGCAAGCATAAATGTCATGCCTTATAAATTGTTTAAACAATTAGGTCTAGGGAAACCCAAACAAACTAGGATGAGCATTCAATTAGCTGATAAAACTGTTAGAATTCCTAGGGGTATTATTGACGATGTTCTTGTGAAAATCGACAGATTTGTTTTCCCAATAGACTTTGTTGTCTTAGACATGGATGAGGATAATTCGATCCCCCTAATTTTAGGAAGACCCTTTTTAGCAACCGCCAGGACTAAAATTGATGTTGATGCAGGAGAACTCATGCTTTGCGTAGGTAATGAGACAGTCACCATCAAGGCTCTCGACTCGGCTAGAACATCGAGTAATCAAGGTGAGAACGTAAATTCTATTGATAACCATTCGGTTAACCCTTATTTTCAGGAAGCACCACCAAAGAATACAACTAAACCCGATCCTAAACCCCATGCCAACAAAGAAATAACTCATGAAGATTGAAGGATTCAGTTCGATGATCTAGACGAGTGGAAGACACACTTCAAGGAGAAATTAGGGATACACGATGAAGAACTGGAACCACACAAGGTAAAACCGAAGGAGCCCCCAAAAGAGCTAATAGGAACAACAAACCACTTCAAAATAGAGGACCAAGTACTGTTAGATCAGGCAGATCCTCAAATATCTCCTCCGGACCCTAGCACAAACAAAGAAATATCTTTTAGGGTAACCAGTGTTTTCCCACACAGAATAGTCGAGGTAAGTAATCCTATTTTTGGTACTTTTACTATAAACACATCTCGACTTAAATTTTTTCACGAAGACGCAAATGATAGCATGAGGAAGGACTTCCAACTCCTCAAACCACCTTGACCATACGAATGAGAGGTAAAGTCTAGCTTAAGACTATAAACGAGCGCTTCTCGGGAGGCAACCCGAGCACTAACCATATTAATTTTTACATTTTTTTATTTTACTTTTATTTTTCATTTTAGCACCTAACCATAAACTAACCGAAGTACAGATTTCCATGCTCACACGACCTTGCACACGGCCGTGTGGAAGCCAGAAAGACAAACCACGGACGTGCTAGTAACCGTGCATGACAAAGAATGATTTATTTTCCCAACACGGGCTGCGATAAAAATCCACGCCCGTGCCGACTTCCCGTGTGAGGTTACTGACTTATTGAGCACGGGTGAGACACGGCTGTGCCCTACAACCGTGCGAGGTTACTGACTTGACGAGCACGAGTTAAACACGCCCGTTCTAAAGGACCGTGTGAAGAATACACGGGCGTGCTACGAGACCCACGGCTGTGGTAAAACACCTAAATGCGCCCAAAATTCAAAATCACGAAAAACACGGACTGATTAAACTCGAACAAGGGCGTGGACCATATCACTATTTAAATATTTACTTTTATTTCTATTTTTATTTTTATTTTTATTTTTATTTTTATTTTTATTTTTATTTTTATTTTATTTTTATTTCTTTTCTTTTATTTTCTTTACTATTTTCTTCTTGTTATTCATCCCATTTAGATTTAGCTTAGGATACAAAAGAAATTAGGATGGTCGCTTCGAGGACTCAACCGCCCGAGACGCTTCCCCACGCTCACCTCCAATCCTATCCTTTCTTTTCATTGGCTTCATCCAAAATTCGGGAAGTTTCCTTCTCTCCCCATCTTACGATTTTATGATTATTTTGATATTATCTACCTTTGTACATTGAGGACAATGTACATCTTAAGTGTGGGGGGGTTAACTATAGTATTATTTGAAAATTCCTGAATTATGCCTTGTCATAAAGTAAATTACTCATATTACTAATTAGGATGGAATTTCTGATGATTTATAATTTTTATTGACATGTTTTAGATTAAGTCATTGATAATTGTGCATTGATAATTAAATTTGAAGAATACTAGAGAATCAAGCATGATAAGTTTATTTTTTAGAAATTAAAAATTTGCTAGGTTGTCAAACTGAGTTTAAATATTATCTTGAAGTTTGAAATTTACGAGGTTGACATCAAAATACCCATAATTTTTGTGAGAATTTGAGCCTTATAGAGCATATATTCTTTTTCTTGCTCACTTTATTGATTATGAGTATGTCAACATTGATTTGTTATTCTAGAACTTGCATCGATTATACATGTCGAGACCACACTTTTTGATTTGATATACAGAGATGATAAAGGCACCTAGGATTTAACCCACTAACTCCATTAAAAAGCCTACCTTCACAATTAACCCCTAGTGAACCCCTTTTAACCCTAACAACCCTATTTATTGACATAACCGCTAATATTAACCCAGAACCCCTTTGTTTTTGTTATCACCATTCCTTTTGACTACCCTTATATCGAGATTTGATCTGATTAGTTGCCTAATTATGAATTTTAGTAGTTTATCCTTTATTATGTATTTAGTTTGTTCTTAAAAAAAATCAAATCAAAAGTATATTCATTATTCATCATTAGTTGTGATTAAATGAGCTTATACATTTAAATTCCAAGTATCGAAAAAGAAGCTCGTATTATTGGTATTCTTAGTTTTCAATTGATGTAATTATTATTATTAGTTTGTTAGTTCTTAGTTAGGTAATTTGTCAATTCAAACTCGATTCTAACCCTCTAATTTAGCCTTATTCCACGCCTTAACCCTAGCCCCGTTACAACCCTAACAAAGACCTTTTGATTTGTGTTTCATCTCATATTTCAGTAGTGGAGATTTGATTTTCATGCAAGCCTATGGGATTAACTCTTCATGTTTGACTTTTGAGTGCCTAAATTCTGAACCTTAAACACTTTGAGTGATTTGAGTGAATCTTTTGTGAGGATGTCAATCCTTGTCGATTTCAAATTAAAGGTAATTATCTAGATAAGGGGAGACGCCTAAGTTTTCGAGCTACCAAATCTATGACTTAGATTGTTTGAATTTTTAGGACTCTTTGAGTTGAATTATCCATGTATAAATTATCCTTGAATTATGATGAGACACTATCAATGACTATTATGAATTATAGAAAGTTCGTTTTAATTGTAAGTTGAGAATTTTGCTTGAGGACAAGCAAAAGCTTAAGTGTGGGGGTATTTGACAAACTGAAATAGTAACATATTCTAGGCCCACATTTAGTATGCTTTTGGATGAATTATCCCTTGATTTATGTAAAAAGGTGCTCTTAATCCTTTCCTTTCATGTCTTATACCCAGGAAAGCACCCAAGGATAAAAAGAACGAGAAACGGGCTCAAAACGGACCAAAATGGACCAAAGAGGAAATCGACACGGCCTGGACTTGGACCCACACGGCCGTGCCAAGTCAATCATCTAGAATACGGTCTAACCCCGACTCACACGGCCGTGCCCCATTAAAGAAATCCGAACACGGCTTGGCCACGATTTACACGGGCGTGTGCCATGGCCGTGCCTCTGCCGTGGAAAAGAATAATTTCATTCGGGAAAAGATACTTAAGGAGAAAGAAACGTATTTCAAAAGCCTATAAATACACCCTAAGTATGACCTGAAAGGTGGAGCCCAAAGCCATCGTCTAGGGGCGTCGTGCTAGGCCAAAGAAGGCAGATTTGTGGGGATTCACTCAGGGATAGCCAGTTGATTCATCTCGAGAAGCCAAAATTCTACTCAAGACGGAGGATCTCCTCTTCAATTCCTTCAGGGGGTTTTAGGGATTTCTTATGTTTTGTTTTATCTTTTCTCTTGAGATGTTTTCCTTTATTGTTATGAACTAAACCCTTCTGGATACCCAGAAGAGATGAAACCTATGATGAATCTTGTTATTTGATTATTTGAATTATATGATAAATACTTAGTTTGTTATTAATTATGTGAGCTTAATCCAAATTTAATGTGCTTAGGTGGAGGAGGAATAGACCCTGCCTAAGAGTAGATCCAACATAATTAAGCGGAGTTAATCACACGCCTAGAGATAGGGTGACGAGATTTTGCCGGATTAGGGTGAAACCTAATATGGGAATCCACAGATCGATTTATCGCTATTCTAGGGGTTATTATAAGAGAACGAGAGTTCCACTAATTAACCCAGGGTTAGACATTATTCGCCTCGAGAGAGGGTTTAATATACGTTAGAGAGTCTTACGGATCAAACTAAGTGAATAAATCGTATGGTTCAGTGTTAGATAACAAGTGAAGTCTAGGTGGATTCTTCCTAGGGTATCGTCTAAATCAACTGAGTTTTTCCCAAGTTATTTTCCAAATTCATTCTTCTTTGTCTTAGAGTCTTTAGTTTAGTAGTTAATTAATTTAGATTAATAAACAACTTCACTTATTTTAGGCTAAATAATAAAAAGAAAGTTAGTATTAGTACTTTTAGTTCCTTTGGGTTTGATAATCCAGTCTTGCCTAAGCTATACTACTATTCGATAGGTGCACTTGCCTTTAATCGTTGTCAGAGTTAGTTTCCAGGTTCAATCATTCTTTTATAAATTTTAAAACTCTAATTTACAGCGATCAACGTGATAGAGAGTGAAAGAAATAATCGAATAAACCAATAATAAAGACAATACCCAAGGAAGAATCCACCTAGACTTCACCTATTATTCTGATTCTGAATTAAATGATTTATTCACTTGACTTGATCCGTAGAAATCCCTAAATTATGTTAATATCTCTTTCGAGACTAAAAACAACTGACTCTAGGTTGATTAATTGAAATCTCTTTCTAATTAAAACCCCTATCGTCGCATTAACTCGATCTATAGATTCCCTTATTAGATTTGACTCTAATCCGACAGATTTATGTCATCCGATTTCTAGGGTTGCAATCAACTCCCCTTAATTATGTTGGATCTACTATTAAATAGGGACTTTTTCTCCACTGAATAAGCACATCAATCTTGAATTAATATCCTGAAAATATTAAAACAAGGATTAAGAACACATAATTAAGAACAAGATCAAGTATTTATCACGTAATTCAAATTTATTGAATAATAAGATTCATCTAGGTTTCATCCTCCATAGGTATTTAAGGAGTTTAGTTCATAACATGGAAGGAAAACATCTTAGGAATAAGAAAACAACAAGACATAAAGAACCTAAAAACTTCTCAAGAACTTGATGGAGATCTTCAATCTTGGAGTGAATCCGCTTCCGAGATGATTCCAACGGCTTCCTTAGAGTAATCTCTCCAATCTAATCTGTGTCCCCCCTTAGGTCTTCCTCTGGTGTGTATTTATAGACTTTAGGAGGCTCAGAATCCTTAAAAATTAGCTTTTTTGCGTGAAAACAAAGTAGGGTGCGATAGGGACACGGGCGTGTGCTCAGCCCGTATGAGGGTGCCCAGGCCATGTGGAAATTTACAAGGCTCGTGATTGACACGGGCTAGCACACGAGCGTGTGTCCAACCCGTGTGGGTCACACGGGCATGTGCCCTACCCGTGTGGTTTTAGCCCGTTTTCTACTCCTTTCGCTCCCCTACGCTCTCCTAAGTATAAAAACATGAATTTAAAGGATTAGGAGCATCGAATTCACCAAATTACATAAATAAGCATCCAAAAACACGCTAAGCATGGAATTAAAATATGTTACTTTTATGGTTTATCAAGATGGTAAAGTGCCTTTGATAAACCCAATCAATTCATAACCTTCAATAATTAATCTTATATGCTGCTGCCATTGAACAAAATTAGATTCATCTAACTTGATTGTATCATGCCTAGGAAAAGATTGGACTAACCTAGAATCGGCGAAGGATGAAGCACCGCGAGAGGCAGAAGCAGAATCAGAGGTCGTCATGAACACACACAGCAGAAACAAGGCCCTAGAACACAGGCAACTGATACCATGAATGTATTACTTAGAAAATGCTAAAACAGAAACTAAAGAATGAATTCTTTGAGAGAAAACACTACTGCTTCATTTATCAATTTTAGTGTTTATATACACAGATGAATGGAAGTAAGGGAATAACAGCTGTTAACAGCCTTCATAACATCTTAACAGATCCTAACCAACTTCTCTTAATAGAATACTTTAACATTTACGACTTATTTCAATCGAGAGCTTAGCAATCATCTTTTCAAACTTTGTACTATTATTGTTTCTTTTGTTTTTCAATTATCATATCCCAGATTGTTCTTAACTGGATTTTCTTGGCTTATCTATAACAGTTGTATATTCACTGACCATATCGAGGAGTTAAACAAGGAATCTTGAGATTGTTTGTCAATGGAAGACAAAATTCTTGAAATATGTGAGAGCTTAACACTAAAAATGCTTGGCAATGCAAATATTTGTCTTGTATCTATTGATATGCCCATTGCTCCTAATCAAGATGATGCACCATGTTTGCGCCTACGGTTCAGCTCCGAAATTTTGAGTAGCTCAATTCCTTGTTTGATTACCATTACTGTTGAAGGTAAATTCTCTAATCCATTAAACTTATCCATTAAAGTTAACTTCGAAGAAACTGTATTAGGCCTAAATCTGTTAAACCAAATAGGAAATTTCTTAGTTGACCTGCCCATTCTTATTTTTTTTTTCTATTTTGCGGTTAGGGGGAAATCTGTGGCCTGTTTGAAAGCTTTAAGAATAAGTTTTAATTCAGTATTCTGAATGTTTGAAGTTGAGCAACTTTGTGTTGCTATGTTTTGGAAATATCTAATATATTTTAATTTCAAGGTCTTTTTCTTTTTAATCCTTGATATAGTGTTGTTTCTGTTATTGAATTTCTGTGTTTTGTGGTATTTTTGGTCTTATAGTGTCATGTCCAATATTTTGAAGTCTTTGCATGTGGTGCCCAAATTTTCCAAATGAAATCATTATCCAACAAAATAAAGCTAATTTAGATATGTAATTATAAGTGATTTGGATTTTGATAACAGATATCTGAAATTCAATATCCACATCTGCAGTAGATAATAATGATGATAGCCGGATTCATGCAGAAGAGATAAAATTTATAGGGAACTGCTCCTATGATTCTATGCCCTAGATACTCATTTGCAAAACAAATCTCAAATATCAATTAGTGAATAGTCACTGTAGAACATGAAATGAAATATATAAGAAAGAACTGCATTGTAAAATACAGAGCAATGCAATAAAAAAAGGTAGCACCTCACGAAAACTGTAGCCAGTAGGGGTTATCTACTACTGCCTCTATCCCTAGACCTCGATTTTGGTCGTTTTCCAGGCCACATTGTTTTCCATAGTCTTCCAACAAATGGGATCATTGAAATAAAGTTAAAAAAATAAGAGTCGGAAATAGGAATAGACACACTGTTCATATAACACCAAAAGCAAAATGAAATAAATGTAACGCCCCAAAATTTTTAATTTCGGCTTTTGTGAATTTTGACACACAACGGGGTATCTGCTTCAGTGGTTAAGTGTTCTGGGTGTGTGTGGAAGGTCCTAAGTTCAAGCCAAGCCTTTGGCTAAATTTTGGTATTTTTCTGAAGAAAGCCTTATTTTTGGTCAACAGGCTTTTAAGTAAAAGTTGGTAGATAATTAACAGAATGGGCCTGCTGGTCTGGTGGTTAAGTGGAGTGTTGGTGTGAAGGAGAATCTGTATTCAAATATTAGCTTGGGCATTATTTTTGCTCGTCCGTCTAGAAGAGTTTGAGATGGACTAAAAATCTGAGTAGTGGATTTAGTGGGGAACTTGGTAGAGAAAATTAAGGGAAAAGATTTCGGGGTTATCAGTTTCTGTTCATCTTTTCCTTTCCCCAAAATAAAATTTTCGGTTTTCTCTTCTCCTCTTCTCCCTCTTTGCTCCGTTCCCTTTTCCATTGTCTTCTTGCTGCCAAATTTTCTTCTAATTTTTCCCTCATCCTTTCCTTTTCCGATTCTTTTCTTTCAATTTCGTTATGCTTCGTGGACTGCACGCATTTGGTAAGTTTAGTTTTAGGCTAAACTTTAATTATGTTTTGTTCAAATATTAAGAAGGGTTCGGTTGGTGTTTAGGGGTTTTTCAAAGGGCTGAATATTAATCAACGGCATTCCAAGGGTGTGGAATTCCTGATTATTCGATTGAAGGTAATGGTTTTTCGTTCGATAGATGAATACCCCGTTTCGGGTTTAATTCAGTTCGATTGTTTAAGTGATTAATGGAGTGAAAAATTGATCAATTGAAGGTTGGGGATTGCTTGGAGTTGCTTTTACGTCGAAAATTATATAGGTGTGTACCCTAAACGCAGAAAACGGGATTTGGCGAAAAGCCGAAATTGCTTGTTGTCGAGAGATAAGAGAAAATAGTTTTGGACAGCAGCAATAGGCTAACTTTGAGAAATCATACAAAAAAATGGAAATTGAGTTAGAGGTTGAATAAAATATTAAATTAAATTTTATTGAGTCTAGTTTTTCATGGAAGAAACAATGTAAGCAATGGAATTGTAAATTATGAGATATGATAATTTTGTGAGAAAAGGTCAGAATGATTTTGGGTTCCCCTGTTTTGACTTTGGAAAATCATAAAAAAATTGTAAACAAATAATTATGGGTTATAATTTATATGCTTCAAATTATTAATGACTC
Source organism: Gossypium sturtianum (assembly GCA_025698515.1). NCBI lineage: Eukaryota > Viridiplantae > Streptophyta > Magnoliopsida > Malvales > Malvaceae > Gossypium > Gossypium sturtianum. Next base: position 119,098,779 of record CM046946.1, read on the forward strand.
TATTTTCAAGAGAAACAAATGGTAACATCATTCGAACCCCATACTAGGAGAAAATAATTTTTTTGTGAAGAAGGGTCGAAACTGTCAGACAGCAAAAGAGGGATGACTTTTAAGAATTAAATGTATTTAAGAATTAACTGTACTTATTGGCTAAACCATAAATTCTAAAAATTTTATGGTAAGAAAATATGTGAGCCTAGTTTTGGAAAAATCAAGCGGAACTTAATTTGGAATTCTGTAGCTCAAGTTATAAATAATTTAGTGACAATGACTCAAGTAGACAGCTTTGAATGAACATATAAGTAAATAGTGAAAACATATATGAATATTTAGCTAGCATGGGTTACATTAAAAATGAATCACACGGCCAAGGCCAATTTGGGCCGTCTGGGCCACACGGGCAAGCCATATGGGCGTGTGAGCCCATTTTTCTGAAATGTTCTATAAGGTTGCATGGGTCGCCCAAGTCGACTGTGGACCTACTGTAAGGTCGGTAAGCTTTACTTAGACCCCTATATAAGTGATATGTCTGTCTGATTTCTGTACTAAGCATGTATACTGATCTGAATATATGAGTTTAAATTGCATAGTAGCATGTCATTCTTTTATGTTGCATTGCATCGGGGTGGGTTGATTATGATTAGAGGAAGTATCTGAAAGGCTCTTAAGCCTGTTATCTGGCAGCTCAGCTGCAAATTTCTGATTATGTGTCGCATTCGGTACAACATGGTGTGTAGGGCTGGGTGGGTTGATTTTATCCCCACATGGTGTGTAGGGTTGGACGGAGTTGGTGTATAGAGGCTGGTGGGTAGGACTTTGTTCTCTGCATATCCTGTCTGAAATGGGCTAAGGCCCTATAATATGTCTGATTCTGAATCTGAGTGGGCTATGGTCCACACAGTTTCTGTAATGGGCTCAGACCCGAACTGTGAGATTAGGTCTGCTATCTGATATCTCTGTGTGTATGTTTTCTGTGGGGATTACACACTGAGTTTACGAAAACTCACCCTTTTCTCGCTTAATCTGCTCGTAATCCCAGCAGAGGCGGATCGGTGCAATGGAGGACTCTCGGCGGTGACCACGATTCGGATACTTATTTATGGTTTATTTTAATTCTGCTTTGGTTATATTTGGGTAAATTTTATGTAATAAGGCCTTTCAGATTTTAGTTTAAAACTTGGGATGATTATTTCATAAACTGCTAGCAGTAGGACAAGACACGAGTTTTAAAAATAAACAAAGGTTTTATCAAAATACGTACGACCTCGCAAATCATTTTAAAATAAAGTTTTGAAAATGGATAATGAATATATAAACGACACGTTTTGACGATAGCCTAAGATACCTAAAAATGGTTTCAATGCAGTTACGTTTTCTAAAGCACTATCATGTGACATCGCCAGATTCGGCCATAATGTCCAGGCTGGGTTTGGGGTGCTACATTTAGTGGTATCAGAGCCAGGTTGCAAAACTCTGCTGTGGATTATGGGTTTTAAAAATTGGTTTTTGAAGAATTGTTTTTCAAATGATTTGAAATGTTTCTACTGAGTATGTGGTACACCGAGTCTCCGGTGCCGATCCTGTAAGTATTCTGAAACTGATGCTTAAATTGAAAATGCTATGATATTCTGAAACTACTGTAGGTAGTAAACTGTGAAAATACCCTAGTTAGTATATACTAGAAACTGTAGTTAAACTAAAACTATAGTAAACTACTAGAGACTGCGACAAACGAAAAAAAACTCTGAACTTCTGGTACTGTTTTCCATAAAATATTTGTTAACAAACACTGGAATTGTAACTAATTCATAAAACTTATAATACCAGATAAATCCGATTAGATATGAGCACACGAGGTATCCGCAAACGGGTTACTAGAGGCTGAGGTAGAGCCCGTAGAGGGGCCCGAGCTAAGTCCTCGTTATCAGGTAGCCTGCCAAATTTGGATACGAGTGAGACGCCACTGTCGCCCGCTATTGAGATTGGGTCTCAAGATCGCATGGCTAGGGATGATGCATTGTCCCAGGTTATGCTAAGGATTTTAGAGAGGGTCGCTAGGCCCAATACTGGATCTGGGGGCCGAGGGTCGGTTACCAAACGACTCCGGTCCAATGGATATGAGCTCTTCAGGGGTCACTGGGGTCGCCCCTAATGTGGCCGAGTACTGGATTGAGGCCACGGAGAAGATCATGGATGATCTAGATTACACCCCTAAGCAGAAATTAAAGGGTGTAGTCTCGCTGCTGCGGAACGAGGCTTATCTGTGGTGGCTGACCGTTAAGGAGGGCACTCAGCTTGAACGTCTGACCTGGGAATTCTTTAAACTGCCTTGCAGGGGAAATATGTCGGAGCTAGTTATGTGGATGCTCGTAGGAGGGAGTTTCTGAATCTTACACGGAGGGATCGATCAGTGGCCGAGTATGAGGTCGAGTTTCTGAGACTGAGCCGCTATGCGCTAGGTATGGTGGCATTTGAGTATGAGCGATGTGTCTGCTTTGAGGATGGCCTTAGAGATAATTTGAGTGTTCTGATAGCCCCGCAGAGGGAGCGAGATTTTTCTGCCCTGGTCGAGAAGGTGAAAATTGCCGAGGAGGTTAAGCGCGCTGAGAGCCAAAACTGAGATAGAGATAGAGGAAAGAACAAGAGGGATTTGGAGCCCTCGAGTTCGATTCAGAGGCCTAAGAAAAAGGCCAGTGCTAATAGGCCAGTTAGAGTTGGACCTCTCCTTGTCGCGCATCGGGAAAGCAAAGCGACCATGTGTTGATTGAGGTTGTGTTGAACTGGAAACAGCCTAGGAACATGTATGAGATTCGCAGTTTTCTAGGACTGGTGGGTTATTATCAGCGATTTGTAGAGGGCTTTTCATTGATTGTAACACCCTTAACTAAACTGCTACGTAAGGGTGTACCGTTTATATGGACTGATGCGCAGCAAGAGAGCTTTGAGAAGTTCAAGACTATACTGACTGAGGCTTCTATTTTGATACAGCCAGAACCTGGAAAGGAGTTCATGGGTTATAGTAATGTGTCACATGTCGGTTTGGGATGTGTGTTGATGCAGGATAGTAAGGTGGTTGTAATACCCCTAACCCGAAACTGTCACCAGAATAGGGTTAAGAGGCGTTACTAATCATTTCTGAACATTCCATATCATTTTCAACACAAAGTCATTCAAACATAATAATTCACAATCATATAGTCCTGATAAACCATAAAAGTAACATATTTTAAACCCACATTTAGCATACTTTTGGATGATTTATCCATTGATTTATGTAAAAAGGTCCTCTTAATCCTTTCTTTTCATGTTTTATACTCAGGAAAGCACTGGAGGATGGAAAGAACGAGAAACGGGCTCAAAACGGGCCACATTGGGCCAAAGTGAAAATCGACACGGCCTGGACTTGAGCCAACACGGGCGTGTCTCCTTGATAGACTAGAACACGGCCTGATCACGATTAACACGCGGCGTGTCACCTCATTAAAAGTCGAACACGGCATAAAGATCGATTCACGCGCGCGTGCCATGGTCGTGTCCCTATCGTGGAGAAGAGCAATTTCACTCGGAAAAAAGGATACTTAGGGGCAAAGAAACCTATTTCAAAAGCCTATATAAACACCCTAAGTATAACCTAGAAGAGGGTGGTGAGCTAGGCCAAGGAGCCGAGCCGAAAAGGTCGATTTGTGGGAAACACTCGAAGATAGCCGCTTGATCCATCTCAAGAAGCGAAATTCTACTCAAGATTTATGGATCTCTCCTTCAATTCTTTCAGGGGGTTTTAGGGATTTCTTATGTTTTGTTTTATCTTTTCTTCTGAGATGTTTTCTTCTATTATTATGAACTAAACCTTCAGATACCTGAAGGAGATGAAACTTAGATGAATCTTGTTATCGTTTGCTGAACTATATGATAAATACTTAATTTGTTCTTAATTATGTGTTCTTAAGTCTTGTGTTAATATTTCCGGGATATTGATTCAAGTTTGATGTGCTTAGGTGGAGGAGCAAAAGTCCCTGCTTAATAGTAGATCTAGCATAATTAAGCGGAGTTGATCGCGCGCCACCGATCACTATGTGACCTAACATTTGAATTCGTGGTTTAACCACCGATCACCAAGTGACCTATCATGCTCTTCCCCTTCATTATCATAATCCCACCCCATGCATACACATGAAAAATTGAAAACATCATACCATCTTTAAGAAAACAGGCTTTCATATATATATTTATCGATACACATAGAGATTTCTATGATTACGTACCTAGCATCCTTTACAGACCCTTTTTCGGGTTTTATTCGACTATCTACACAGCCTATTTCTAGCTTTTTAGCCCAATATATATAATACAGTTAACTAGTGTGTTAGAGATCTACACACCTGTTTACCGATAACACGATACTTTCTATGTCGACACTGTCCGTAGCCGACACCATTGCTATCTGCCTAAGGTGTTGTTCAGAAGCCGGTCCACAACCTGGTGGCCAATCCCGAACTGCTGACACTGCTCGTTTCTTAAACTTAGGAATCGAGTTTTCAGATCTAGTCCCCTCCTTTGCCTGATCGACATTCGATTCCATCAAAAAGGCCTTATTAATCATAACATATGGTTAAGATTGTGATTTCAATATCGAATCTAACAAGAACCTAAAGAGAATCCCTTACCTTGAAATTCTCAAAAAGTGATATGAGATTCAGGGACTAGTGTTTCCGGCTTTCAGATCTAAGAGATCTACTTCAATTCCCGAATGTCACCCAACAAGAGAATACATAAAACCATTAAACCATTAATCAAACGTCAACCTTACCAATTTCAATAGCCTTTCGGCTTAACTTCCAAAAACCGAAAGAGAATAGTAAAGAGAAAAAGATCAGCACTTACCCTATCACAGGAGATTCGGCTACTCCTAGAAGATTTTGGCTTTTGAGAAGATTCGAAGAAAAGATGATAGGAAGAAGTCTATGTAGATTCGGATTTAGTGAAGAATTCGGCAAAATGGAATAAGAAGTATTCGGCTATGGAGATGGGAATAGAGTTCAGAGTTTCGGCTTTTGAAAGAAAAGAAATTGCAGAGAATGGCTAAGAGTTTTAGCACAGAGAATGAAGAAAAGAATAGGGTTCAAATGCCAAAATTAAAGAGATACCTCCCCTATTTATAGAGAATTTCAGCACTTTCCTATCAAAAACCGAAAGTGCCCCTCTTTTAACGAAACTAAGCTATTTGATCAAGGGAAATTTCGGCACCCCTTGATCATAGAAAAACCGATTTCTCCTCCCCCTCCCAGAGCCAAAATTTTGGCCACCCCCTAGCCTTGCAGATAACTCCTTGATTCTCTCCTTATCCTCATCCGACTACTCATCCACAAAGTACATGGATGACACTACCTCTTCCTTCCTTTATCAAAGACATTATCCACCTTATTATCACATTAAATAAATTCCTAAATTTAAGCATCATTGCCGAACTCCACTCTTTGCTCTTGTAAATGCCAAAATAACAAAAATAAAAGGTACCATGCGACTCGACCTTGGACCCTCAATTGACGCCAACTCCTAGCCCTCTAAGTGGCGCCATTTTGCCATCGGGCCACAAGCCCATTCATGTCCTAGTTTACGATATTATCTTTTAAACCTTATTCTAACAAAGCTCTCCACTAGAGCACCCAAACAGAAAATTTTAACTAAGGCCTCGGCCCAACCTTGAGCCCAATCTGAACCCCTTAAACCTTTTAATTAACACATTGAACGTAACACACATCAAATGCAAAGGCCCATTAATTTAGGATGTTACATATTGTTTGAATATTGAGGACTCTTTGAGTTAAATTGTCCATGTATAAATTATCTATGAATTATGATGAGATATTGTTGATAGGAATATTGAATCATGGAAAGTTTGTTTTAATTGTAAGTTGAGAATTTTGCTTGAGGACAAGCAAAAGCTTAAGTGTGGGGGTATGTGATAAACCATAAAAGTAACATATTTTAATCCCACATTTAGCATACTTTTGGATGATTTATCCCTTGATTTATGTAAAAAGGTGCTCTTAATCCTTTATTTTCATGTTTTATACTCAGGAAAGCACCGGAGGATGGAAAGAATGAGAAACGGGCACAAACCGGACCAAATTGGACCAAAGTGAAAATCGACACGGCCTGGACTTGAGCCAACACGGCTGTGTCTCCTTGATAGACTAGAACACGGCCTGATCATGATTTACACGGGCATGTCACTTCATTAAAAATCCGAACACGGCCTAAAGATGATTTACACGGGCGTGTGCCATGGCCGTGTCCCTGTCGTGGAGAAGAGCAATTTCACTAGGAAAAGGATACTTAGGGGCAAAGAAACCTATTTCAAAAGCCTATATAAACACCCTAGGTATAACCTAGAATAGGGCAATGAGCTAGGCCAAGGAGCCGAGCCGGAAAGGTCAGATTTGTGGGAAACACTCGAAGATAGCCAGTTGATCCATCTCAAGAAGCCAGAATTCTACTCAAGACGACGGATCTCTCCTTCAATTCCTTCAGGGGGTTTTAGGGATTTCTTATGTTTTGTTTTATCTTTTCTTCTGAGATGTTTTCTTTTATTATTATGAACTAAACCCTTCGATATACAGAAGGGGATGAAACTTAGATGAATCTTGTTATCGCTTCTTTGAACTATATGATAAATACTTGATTTGTTCTTAATTATGTGTTCTTAATTCTTGTGTTAATATTTCCGGATATTGATTCAAGTTTGATTTGCTTAGGTGGAGGAGCAAAAGTCCCTACTTAAGAGTAGATCTAGCATAATTAAGTGGAGTTGATCGCGCGCCTAGAGATAGGGTGACGAGATTTTGCCTGATTAGGGTGAAACCTAATATGGGAGTCCATAGATCTAGTTAATGCAATTCTAGGGGTTTTAATTAGAAAGAGATTTCAATTAATCAACCTAGGGTTAGACGTTATTTGCTTGAGAGAGGGTTTAATATACATTAGGGAGTCTTACGGATCAAGTCAAGTGAATAAATCGTCTGTTCAGTTGAGTTAGATAACAAGTGAAGTCTAGGTGGATTCTTCCTAAGGGTATCGTCTTAATCAACTGAGTTTTTCCAACAGTATTTTCCCAATTCATTCTTTTTGTCTTTGCGTCTTTAGCTTAGTAGTTAGTTAAATTTAGATTAAATAACAACTTCACTTATTTTAGGCTATATAATAAAAAGAAAGTTAGTATTAGTACTTTTGGTTCCTTTGGGTTCGACAATCCGATCTTGCCTAAGCTATACTACTGTTCGATAGGTGCGCTTGCCTCAAATCGTTGTCATAGTTAGTTTCCAGGTTCGATCATTCTTTTTATAAATTTAAAACTCTGAAATCACAGCGATCAAGTTTTTGACGCCGTTGCCGGGGAACTAAAATATTAAGAAAGCTCTATTTTTATTACTTTAGCCATTATTATTATTATTATTATTATTATTAATATTATTTACTTTGCTAAATTTTCTTTTATTTGATTTTGGCAGATATAGGAGATGGTACTGAATAACTATCAGTGGCAAGTTATGAGGACAAAGCCAACAAAAGCAGCCGATATCTACAACCTCGACCCAATAACCAGGCTATCAAACCAGTTAGAGATATTAAATAAAAAGTTTGATGATTTGTGTTCTTCGCAGATACATCCAGTTATGCAGTACGAAACAAGCGGAGGCGTGGCGAATCTTGAGTACCCACCTTAAGGATATGGCATAGAAAACGAACAAGTCCACTATATGGGTAACTATTCTAGACCTCAAAATAATTTTTATAGTGACACTTATAATGCAGGTTGGAGGTACCATCCTAATTTCTCGTGGGATGATCAAAGTAGCCAAGGACTGGAACTTCCTCCAAATTTTCAACAACCACCTTACCAACAGGAAGAGGAGTCGAACCTCGAGGAGATGCTGACAAAATTCATGGCAGCCACAGATACCCGTCTCCAAAAAACTGAGACAATGCTTAATAATCAACAAGCATCGATCAAAGGGATCGAGAACCAAGTTGGGGAACTTACTAAGTCAATTGGACAACTTGCAAAGTTAATTTCTGAACGACCACAAGGGCGTCTACCAAGCAACACTGAAACTAACCCAAAAGAGCAAATTCAAGCCGTAACAGCTTATGACAGTGAAAGGTTTGTGGAATCTGACCCAAGGCAAGAGCCTGCAGTAAGTGAAGGGAAGGTTGAGGTAAGCCATAATTTACCGAACCCGGTAATTACAGAGTACCAAGCTCATATGGCATACCCCAATGCAATAAAGAAAGACCACACAGAGGAACAATTTGGTAAATTTCTTAAACCTCCAAAGAAGTTTCTTATTAACTTGTCGTTTCTTGAAGCTCTTTCGCATATGCTAGATCCTAGAACTCGTGTCAATAAAGAAGAAATGCATGAGGAACGAAGGCTTCGGACCGAAGGACTAGACGAGTGGAAGACACACTTCAAAGAGAAATTAAAAATACACGAAGCAAAAACGAGGCAACTCCACGACAGACTTGACGATGGGACAACCCAGCTTAAGATAGGAGATCAGGTACTCAAAATCTTCCCAGATTGAACAGTCGAGGTAACTAATCCAAAATTTAGCACTTCTAAGGTAAACACTACTCGACTTAAACTTTATATCCACAACCGAATTGATGGCATAAGAAAGGATTTTCACCTCCTCAAACCACCATGACCATAAGAATGAGAGGTAAAGTCTAGCTTAAGACTATAAACGAGTGCTTCTCGGGAGGCAACCCGAGCACTAACCCCATAAATTTTTACATTTTTAATTCTTCTTTTACTTTTATTCTTTCTTTTTAGCACCTAACTATAAACTAACCAAAGTGCAGATTTCCAGACCACACCATTGTGGTCGTGGCCCTGTGGGCCACCACAGAAGGTAGTTAGTACAAGGGCGCACCACCAGATCCATAATCTCTATTTAGACCCCTTTCTTCTTCTTTTTTCTTTTTCAGTTGTCTTTCTTCTTTCATTTTCCATTATTTACTTTTATTTTTATTTTTATTTTCCATTATTTACTTTTATTTTTATTTTCTTTATTAGTTTCTTCTTATTCTTCATACCATGTAGATTTAGCTTAGGATACAATAAATTCAGGCCGGCTGCTTCGAGGATTCAATTTCAAACGGTTCAAAACGCTCCCCCATGTTCACCTCTGCCAATCCTATCCGGTTTCATTTCATTAAAAATTCAGGAAGTTTCACTTCTCTCCCTATCTTATGATTTTATTTTGCTATTATCTATCTTTGTACATTAAGGGCAATGTACATATTAAGTGTGGGGGGTGAACAACCTAAAAAGGTGCCTAACTCTTTCATTATTCTCAAATTCCTGAAATTAGGTGCCAAACTTTTTGCATTATTCTCAAATCCCTAAATTATGCCTTGTCTTAAAGTAAATTTCTCATATTATCATTAGAATGAAATTTCTATGATTTATGATTTTTATTGATATGTTTTAGATTAAGTCATTGATAATTGTGCATTGATAATTAAATTCTAAGATACTAGAGAATCAAGCATGATAAGTCTATTTTTCGGTATTAAAAATTTTTCTAGGTTGTCTACCTGAATTTTAATATTACTTTGAAGTTTGAAATTTACGAGGCTGACATCAAATACCCATAATTTTTGTGAGATTTTGAGCCTTATAAGAGCATATATCCTTTTTCATGCTCACTTTTTGATTATGACTATGTCAACATTAAACTGTTATTCTAAAACTTGCCTCGATTATACATGTTGGGACCACATCTTTGATTTGATATACAGAAATGATAAAGGCACCTAGGATTTAACCCACCTACTCCACTAAAAAAAAACTTACCTTCATAATTAACCCCTAGTAAACCCCTTTGATCCTAACAACCCTTTTTATTGACTCACCCACTAATATCAACCCAAAACCCTTTGTATTTGTTATCACCATCCTTTTTTACTACCCTTTTTGTCGAGATTTGATTTTGACCAGTTGCCTAACTATGTTCTTTATTTCAGTTGTTAAAGTTCTTTATTATTACTTGATTTGTTCATAAAAAAAATCGAAGTATATTCAGTATTAGTATGATGAAAAGAGAGCTTATACAGTTATATTTATTGAAGAAGAAGCTCGTATTATTAGTTTCAAAGTTTCAATTCATGTAATTATTTATTTTTCAGTTCGTTGTTTCTAGTTAGGTAAATTTTTAGGTTGACCTCGATTCTAACCCTCTAATTCAGCCTTTATCCACACCTTAACCCAAGCCCCGTTACAACCCTTTTAAAGACCTTTTGATTTGTGCATCATCTCATATTACAGTGGTGGAGATTTGATTTTCATGCAAGCCTATGGGATTAACTTTTCAGGTTTGACATTTGAGTGCTTAATGCTGAACCTTAAACACTTCGAGTTATTGAGTGAATCTTTTGTGAGGATGTCAATCCTTGTAGGTTTTGGATCAGAAGTAATTATATAGATGAGGGGAAGCACCTATGTTTTGTACTACAAATGTATGACTTATATTGTGTAACACCCCAAACCCGGCCTAAACGCTACAACCAGATCTGGCATGCTACGGGGTTTATTATTATAACTTAACTTTAATGGTTCTTGGAAAATCTCAGTTTCTTTACTTAGGCATTTGATAAAAATAAGATATTCGTTGAAAACCCTAGTATTTTTTTTTACGTTGAACGTGTTTGAAAAACCCATTTTATTAATTTTTAAGACTTAAGTCCTTGAACATAAATTTTAAACGGTAAACATTAATAAATAAAAACAATAACCTAAGCCATGGGGCCTTATTACATAAATAATCCCAAACTTAAAACTTAAAGAAAACCGAAAATAGTCTATGAAAATAAATAAAGTAAAACTTGATGGCCCCTCGAGTCCGCCTCGCCTCCCATGTCCACGATCTACTTGCTCATCCGAAAGAGTAGAGAAAATGAAAGGGTGAGTCACCAAGACTCAGTGTATAAATCCCGAAACACACAACGACCTGAGGCCCACAAACACATTATGGGCCTTGGCCCATACGTTATGGCAACAATCATACAGACATATTAAATGAAGAATGGTAAATGGCCCAACCCATCCTAAAAGTCCATCCTCTACACACCAACCCGTACCAGCCAACACTCCTCGGGGATTTCTACAATCAACCCGCCAACCGCTACACACCATATCGACATCCGTACTGCCTATTCCTATTAATCAGGAATAATTTAAGTGTGGTTTTGCCACCGATCACTATGTGACCTAACATTTGAATTCGTGGTTTAACCACCTATCACCAAGTGACCTATCATGCTCTTCCCCTTCATTATCATAATCCCACCCCATGCATACACATGAAAAATTGAAAACATCATACCATCTTTAAGAAAACAGGCTTTCATATATATATATTTATCGATACACATAGAGATTTCTATGATTACATACCTATCATCCTTTACAGATCCTTTTTCGAGTTTTATTCGACTGTCTACACAGCCTATTTCTGGCTTTTTAGCCTAATATATATATAATACAGTTAACTAGTGTGTTAGAGATCTACACACCTGTTTACCGATAACACGATACTTTCTATGTCGACACTGTCCGTAGCTGACACCACTGCTGTCTGCCTAAGGTGTTGTTCAAAAGCCAGTCCACAACCCGGTGGCCAATCCCGAACTGCTGACACTGCTCGTTTCTTAAACTTAGGAATCGGGTTTTCAGATCTAGTCCCCTCCTTTGCCTGATCGACATTCGATTCCATCAAAAAGGCCTTATTAATCATAACATATGGTTAAGATTGTGATTTCGATATCGAATCTAACGAGGACCTAAAGAGAATCCCTTACCTTGAAATTCCCGAAAAGTGATATGATATTCAGGGACTAGTGTTTCCGGCTTTCAGATCTAAGAGATCTACTTCAATTCCCGAATGTCGCCCAACAAGAGAATACATAAAACCATTAAACAATTAATCAAACGTCAGCCTTACAAATCTCAATAGCCTTTCGGCTTAACTTCCAAAAACTGAAAGAGAATAGTAAAGAGAAAAAGATCAACACTTACCCTATCACAGGAGATTCGGCTACTCCTAGAAGATTTCGGCTTTTGAGAAGATCCGAAGAAAAGATGATAGGAAGAAGTCTATGTAGATTCGGCTTTAGTGAAGAATTTGGCAAATGGGAATAAGAAGTATTCGGCTATGGAGATGGGAATAGAGTTCATAGTTTCAGCTTTTGAAAGAAAAGAAATTGCAGAGAATGGCTGAGAGTTTCGGCACAGAGAATGAAGAAAAGAATAGGGTTTAAAATGCCGGAATTGAAGAGATACCTCCCCTATTTATAGAGAATTTCGGCACTTTCCTATCAAAAACCGGAAGTGCCCCTCTTTTAATCGAAACTAAGCTATTTGATCAAGGGAAATTTCGGCACCCCTTGATCATAGAAAAACCGATTTCTCCTCCCCCTCCCAGAGTCAAAATTTCGACCACCACCTAGCATTGCAGTTAACTCCTTGATTCTCTCCTTATCCTCATTTGACTACTCCTCCACAGTGCCATGGATGACACTACCTCTTCCTTCCTTTATCAGCACATTATCCACCTTATTATCACATTAAATAAATTCCTAAATTTAAGCATCATTGCCGAACTCCACTATTGCTCTTGTAAATGCCGAAAATAAAAAAAAAAGGTACCATGCGACTCGAACCTTGGACCCTCAATTGACGCTAACTCCCAGCCCTCTAAGTGGCGCCATTTTGCCACTGGGCCACAAGCCCATTCATGTCCTAGTTTACAGATATTATCTTTTAAACCTTATTCTAACAGGCTCTCCACTAGAGTGCCCAAACAGAAAATTTTAACTAAGGCCTCGGCCCAACCTTGAGCCCAATCTGAACCCCTTAAACCTTTTAATTAACACATTGAACGTAACACACATCAAATGCAAAGGACCATTAATTCAGGATATTACAGTTCTACCCCCCTTAAAGAAATTTCATCCTCGAAATTACCTGATCAGAATAGATGAGGGTATTGCTGCCGCATCGTCTCCTCCGGTTCCCAAGTAGCCTCCTCAGAGCTGTGATTCTGCCATAGAACTTTAACCAACGGAACCGTCTTCCTTCGCAACACTTTCACATCACGATCCAGAATTTCCACTGGTTCCTCTTCAAAGGATAAATCGGGTCTTACTTCGATTTCTTCCACAGACACTGTACCACCCCAAACCCGGCCCAAACACCACGACCGGATCTGGCATGTCACTAGGAAGATTTAGTAAAACATGTTGCATTTTTTTAAAAAAAAATGTTGGTTGAGTCTAAACATTTATACCGGAAAACTTAATAATTTGATAATTTATATAAGATATAAATTCTATATGATGCCTTTATGAATTACAAACCGAAACTTAGTACATGCCCTGGTTTCAATTTTATCGGATAATTCAAGTGTCTGAAAGTAAAGCCCAAAAACTGAAAATATAAAACTAATGACCCATGGTTTTATTACAATAAAATATAAACCAGACAAATTGAAAATACCAAGGGAAAATAATTAAAACAACGTCCTTTATTGAATCATAAAAAAACTCCTGCATGGCCACCTTGCGCTCCTCTCCAGCCCGGTCCGATGCACTAGGTGTCACCTGGAAAAAATGTTAAACAACAGGGTGAGTCACGAGACTCAGTGTGCAATCCCTCTTACACCATTAGACTGGGCCTTAGCCCCACAGAACAGAATAGCAAAATATTACATATCAGAATTATGCAAAGCCCATCCCAAACCTAGATCCATCCGCTACACACCACCCTTTACCTGCCAATCACACCATTGGGGATTTCTACAATCAACCCATGCCGCTACACACCATCGATGGCAGTCATGCTACAGTTAGCTACTCATCGTCAGATTTGTGACATAGTCACCAGAACAGATCGTGGCAGAGCCACTACAGCAGATCGTGGCAGAGCCACCAGAACAGAACACTTCCCCTTTCATCAATCACCCAACCCCGTGCATACATAGAAATTGGCATACATATAAAACATATCATCTCAACAGAAACATTCACTTATGAATGACAGAAATCACTAACCTGGTGATTCGCCTTTACCCTCCACGGGTTTTCAACAACCATGCCGGGATTTCAACATTTAACAGAATATAGACAGATTTATGCATATATATATCAGACAACAAAGATGGTGTGAGAAATTACACACCCGATAACACGTAGTACTACTCTCTATGTCGATACCCTCACTAATCGGATCTACTGCTCTTTGTCTACAACTTTGCTCAAAAGCCGAAAGAACGCAAAGATAAAGCTTCCCCTACATTCGGCCAAGGATTATTATTTACCTGAATTTATATGTTTAAATAAACAAATCTCCTTACCTAAATCGATTAGATTCTGGAAGTAGGGTGATTCAAGTGCTACTGATTTAGGAACCTAAGCGATTAGATCTCCTTCAAATCCCGGGATGCCGCCCATGAAAGAAAACACAAGATCAGTCCACCATGTAGCCATTCGACTATGGTCTCTAAAAGCCGGAGAAGATTGGAAAAAGAATAGCACAATCGACACTTACCTCTACAGACAGTTTCGGCTACCCCTTGCAAAAAGATTCGGCAATCACAGAAGAAGATCAAAGCGTAGAAGGTTAGAGATCTAGGAAATTTCAGTTTTTAAGAAAATCCCGAAAAGATGAACAATAGAAGGCTGATGTGTTTTTCGGCTTTTAGAAGAATTGAGTGAGGAGTTTTGGTTTCTGGCAGAAAAAGAGAAGAAGAAAAGAAACAAGAAAGAGGCTTGGAGATTTCAAGCTAGGAAAAAAAATGGGAAACAGATTTCAAAGAGAGAGAAAACTGAGAGAAAGCTTTCAGAAAAACTCACAAAATTTCGGCATTTTCTTCCCCTAACTAGCCGCCCCCCCTTTACACACAGAGTCCAAATTTCGGCCACCTCTAGCCTCCTGGATAGCCTCTCATTTTTTCCCTTATCCTTATCAGAACTCACATCCAAAAGAGTCCTACATCACCCCACTCCTTCCCCTTTCTTCTCTGCTTGTTATCCACTTAAATAAAACATTAAAAATCCCTAAATTTTAGCCTTGTTGCCGTCCCCCCTAGCTCTGCTTGGGCTACCGAAATTAGCCCAATTTCTTGGGCTCCAAGCGGCCACACTGAGGCCCCCTTCTTTTGCCTATTGGCGCCACTTATAGCTCCCTCCTACTGCGCCTCTTGTTCCTGGGCCACAAGCCCATTATGCCTATTTCACTCTCAATACTTTATTTAAACCCCATAGTCCCTAAACAAAATATTTAGCCAAGACCTCGGCCCATTCCCGAGCCCAATTTGCACCTCTAATACTTAAATTAACACATTAAATGTATCCACCCATTAAACGCATAGGCCCAAAAATTCAGGATGTTACAGACACTACATGGGATGGATCCGAACGGTAACGTCTTAACATAGAGACGTGGAAAACATTGTGAATCTGACTTAGCTCCGAAGGTAGTTCTAGCTCATAAGCTACTGGTCCCAATCGTTTCAACACTCGATATGGTCTGATAAACCTGGGACTTAATTTACCCTTTCGACCAAACCTTAATACTTTCTTCCATGGCGACACCTTCAAGAAAACCTTGTCATCCACTGCAAATTCTATGTCCTTACGCTTCAGATCAGCATAGGACTTCTGTTTGTCTGACGCTTCCTTTAATCGAGCCCGAATTAACTCACCCTTCTCCTCTGTCTCGATCACCAACTCCGGACCTAAAATCCGACGTTCCCCTAACTCCATCCAACATGTAGGTGTACGACACCTCCGCCCGTACAATGCTTCATAGGGCGCCATCTGAATACTTGACTGGTAGCTATTGTTGTAAGCAAACTCTGCTAATGGTATAAATTCCTCCCAACTACCCTTGAAATCAATGACACATCCTCTCAACTTGTCTTCCAAGATCTAGATTACCCGCTCAGACTGTCCATCGGTCTGAGGATGAAACGCCGTACTGAAATCCAACTTCATACCCAACCCTTGATGTAACGCCTTCCAAAATCGTGATGTGAACCTAGGGTCCCTGTCCGATATGATCGATACTGGCACTCCATGCAACCTTACTACCTCCGCTATGTATAGCTTAGCCAACTTTTGCAATGAGTAATCGACACGTACGGGTATGAAGTGAGCAGATTTCGTCAAGCGATTCACAATTACCCAAACCACGTCTTTCTTAGTAGGCGTGAGGGGTAGCCCACTAACAAAGTCCATTGTGATCCTTTCCCACTTCCATTGTGGAATCTTCACCAGCTGCAACAACCCTGATGGTAACTAATGTTCCGCCTTTACCTGCTGACAGGTCAAACACTTTCCCACAAACTCGGTCACTTCTCGCTTTAGACCCGGCCACCAAAACTGATCTCGCAAATCTCGATACATCTTACTCCCTCCAGGGTGCATAGCATATGGACTACTATGCGCTTCTTGCAAAATCTTGTGCCTCAATTCAGGATCTTTCGGCATGCACACTCTCCCTTGAAAACATAATAGCCCTCCCTTATTAATACCAAATTCTGCCGATCCATCACTTGACCGTACCAGAAACTTCTCTTTTAGCAACTCATCAGTCTGCTGCTTCTCCTTAACCTGATTGACCCATGAGGGTTTCACTTGAAGTTCGGCTAATAGACTTCCATCATCATATAAGCTAAGGTGAGCAAACATTGCTCTCAAGTCAGAGATTACCTTACGACTTAGAGCATCTGCCACCACGTTAGCCTTACCCGGATGGTACTCGATCGAGCAGTCATAATCCTTTAACAACTCGATACACCTCCTTTGCCTTAAATTTAGCTCCTTCTGAGTCAGAAGGTACCTTAAACTCTTATGATCGGTGTATATGATAGATTTCTCCCCGTACAGATAATGCCTCCAAATTTTTAAGGCAAACACCACTGTCGCCAACTCCAAATCATGGGTAGGGTAATTCGCTTCGTGCGATCTTAACTGCCGGGATGCGTACGCAACCACCTTTCCATCTTGCATTAACACGCATCCTAATCCCGTGTGTGAAGCATCACAATAAATCATGAATTCCTTCCTAACCTCCGGCTAAATCAATACCGGAGCCTGCGTCAAAATCTTTTTTAACTTCTTAAAACTCTCTTGCTGCTTACAAGACCAAATAAACGGAACTCCTTTCCGTAACAACTTAGTTAACGGCGTCGCGATCAATGAAAATCCTTCCACAAACCTTCTGTAATACCCGACTAACCCAAGAAAACTCTAAATTTCTGCTACCGATTTAGGCAGCTTCGAATCCAACACCGCTTCAATCTTCCGAGGGTCAACCCTAATCCCCTCTGCCGACACAACGTGACCTAGAAAAGTAACCTCCCTTAGCCAAAATTCGCACTTACTGAATTTGGCATACAACTACTTCTCCTTTAGAATCTGCAGCACCACCCGTAGATGTGAATCATGCTCCTCTTCCAATCTTGAATAAACCAAGATATCATCTATGAATACCACGACAAATCGATCCAAGTAGGGTTGAAATACTCGGTTCATCATATCCATAAACGCTGCTGGTGCGTTAGTCAACCCAAACAGCATTACCATGAATTTGAAGTGTCCATAGCGAGTCCTAAAAGCCGTCTTATGAATATCCGCCTCTTTGACCTTAAGTTGATGGTACCCTGACCTCAAATCTATCTTAGAAAAGACCGAGGCTCTCTTCAACTGATCGAACAAGTCATCGATCCTCGGCAACAGGTATTTGTTCTTGATCGTCAATTTGTTCAACTGACGATAGTCAATGCACATAAGCATTGATCCATCCTTTTTCTTAACGAATAACACCGGCGCTCCCCAAGGTGACACACTTGGTCGGATAAACCCTCTATCTAGCAACTCCTAAATCTGCGCTCTCAATTCCACCAACTCCTTTGGCACCATCCTATACGGAGCAATATATACTGGCACTGTTCCCGGAAGAAGATCGATACCGAACTCCACTTCACGATCCGGGGGTATTTTGGTAATTTTACAAATTAGGGATATTTTGGTCATTTATAAATCAGGGGTAATTTAGTAGTTTTACAAAATAGAGTGGCTGGTCCCTTTCAGGTTTTAGTTATAAATTTTGGCCCGTCAACAAGTCCTCATGACTAAGGTGAACAGTCACTACGCACCAGGTAGGATTCTAGCGAAGAGGAGGTGAGTCACTAGGGATCGCTTAAATACCAAGCTCTCCCCGAATCCAATCCTAGACATGTGTATGCCTGTTGCCACACCCTAATCTCGCGACTTGTTCACAGGTTTGTTTGGTTGGATTAAATCTTATGAATTTAGAGAGTTGTTTAATCTAAGCCTAAAGTCCATCAATGTCTAATATACTAGCCTACGTCCATCAAGCCCATCAAGCCCAACATACATATCACATCCAAAGGTTTAGAATGCTTACCTGCGTGGATCGGCTGCCGGTAGACTTGAAGGCCATATCTTCATCCAAAACATTTTTCTCAAATTCACATCATTGTCAAATCACCTACTAGACCCATTCACAGCCCGAGTTTTGAACTGGGCTCTGATACCAAAATGTAACACCCTAAACCCGGCCCAAACACTATGACCAGATCTGGCATGCTACGGGGTTTATTATTATAACTTAACTTTAATGGTTCTTGGAAAATCTCAGTTTCTTTACTTAGGCATTTGATAAAAATAAGATATTCGTTGAAAACCCAAGTATTTTTTTTTACGTTGAACGTGTTTGAAAAACCCATTTTATTACTTTTTAAGACTTAAGTCCTTGATCATAAATTTTAAATGGTAAACATTAATAAATAAAAACAATAACCTAAGCCATGGGGCCTTATTACATAAATAATCCCAAACTTAAAACTTAAAGAAAACCGAAAATAGTCTATGAAAATAAATAAAGTAAAACTTGATGGCCCCTCGAGTCCGCCTCGGCTCCCATGTCCACGATCTACTGCTCATCTGAAAGAGTAGAGAAAAATGAAAGGGTCAGTCACCAAGACTCAGTGTATAAATCCCGAGACACACAACGACCTGAGGCCCACAAACACATTATGGGCCTTGGCCCATACGTTATGGCAACAATCATACAGACATATTAAATGATGAATGGTAAATGGCCCAACCCATCCTAAAAGTCCATCCTCTACACACCAACCCGTACCAGCCAACACACCTCGGGGATTTCTATAATAAACCTGCCAACCGCTACACACCATATCGACAGCCGTACTGCCTATGCCTATTAATCAGGAATCATTTAAGTGTGGCTTTGCCACCGATCACTATGTGACCTAACATTTGAATTCCTGGTTTAACCACCGATCACCAAGTGACCTATCATGCTCTTCCCCTTCATTATCATAATCCCACCCCATGCATACACATGAAAAATTGAAAACATCATACCATCTTTAAGAAAACAGGCTTTCATATATATATTTATCGATACACATAGAGATTTCTATGATTATGTACCTGGCATCCTTTACAGACCCTTTTTCGGGTTTTATTCGACTATCTACACAGCCTATTTCTGGCTTTTTAGCCCAATATATATAATACAGTTAACTAGTGTGTTAGAGATCTACACACCTGTTTACCGATAACACAATACTTTCTATGTCGACGTTGTCCGTAGCCGACACCACTGCTATCTGCCTAAGGTGTTGTTCAGAAGCCGGTCCACAACCCGATGGCAATCCCGAACTGCTGACACTGCTCGTTTCTTAAACTTAGGAATCGGGTTTTCAGATCTAGTCCCCTCCTTTGCCTGATCGACATTCGATTCCATCAAAATGGCCTTATTAATCATAACATATGGTTAAGATTGTGATTTCGATATCGAATCTAACGAGAACCTAAAGAGAATCCCTTACCTTAAAATTCCAGAAAAGTGATATGAGATTCAGGGACTAGTGTTTCCTACTTTCAGATCTAAGAGATCTACTTCAATTCCCAAATGTCGCCCAACAAGAGAATAGATAAAACCATTAAACCATTAATCAAATGTCAACCTTACCAATCTCAATAGCCTTTCGGCTTAACTTCTAAAAACCGAAAGAGAATAGTAAAGAGAAAAAGATCAGCATTTACCCTATCACAGGAGATTCGGCTACTCCTAGAAGATTTCAACTTTTGAGAAGATTCGAAGAAAAGATGATAGGAAGAAGTCTATGTAGATTCGGCTTTAGTGAAGAATTCT
Source organism: Gossypium sturtianum (assembly GCA_025698515.1). Taxonomy (NCBI): domain Eukaryota; kingdom Viridiplantae; phylum Streptophyta; class Magnoliopsida; order Malvales; family Malvaceae; genus Gossypium; species Gossypium sturtianum. The sequence continues at coordinate 119,119,057 of CM046946.1, forward strand.
GCAAAAGGGAATAAGAAGTATTCGGCTATGGAGATGGGAATAGAGTTCAGAGTTTCGGCTTTTGAAAGAAAAGAAATTGTAGAGAATGGCTGAGAGTTTCAGCACAGAGAATGAAGAAAAGAATAGGGTTCAAATGCCGGAATTGAAGAGATACCTCCCCTATTTATAGAGAATTTCGGTACTTTCCTATCAAAAATCGAAAGTGCCCCTCTTTTAATCGAAACTAAGCTATTTGATCAAGGGAAATTTTGGCACCCCTTGATCATAGAAAAACTGATTTCTCCTCCCCCTCCCAAAGTCAAAATTTTGGCCACCACCTAGCCTTGCAGATAACTCCTTGATTCTCTTCTTATCCTCATCTGACTACTCATCCACAGTGCCATGGATGACACTACCTCTTCCTTCCTTTATCAACACATTATCCACCTTATTATCACATTAAATAAATTCCTAAATTTAAGCATCATTGCCGAACTCCACTACTGCTCTTGTAAATGCAAAAAATAACAAAAATAAAAGGTACCATGCGACTCGAACCTTGGACCCTCAATTGACGCCAACTCCCAGCCCTCTAAGTGGCGCCATTTTGCCACTGGGCCACAAGCCCATTCATGTCCTAGTTTACATATATTATCTTCTAAACCTTATTCTAATAGGCTCTCCACTAGAGCGCCCAAACAGAAAATTTTAACTAAGGCCTCGGCCCAACCTTGAGCCCAATCTGAACCCCTTAAACCTTTTAATTAACATATTGAACTTAACACACATCAAATGCAAAGGCCCATTAACTTAGGATGTTACATATTGTTTGAATCTTGAGGACTCTTTAAGTTAAATTATCCATGTATAAAATATCTATGAATTATGATGAGATATTGTTGATAGGAATATTGAATCATGGAAAGTTCGTTTTAATTGTAAGTTGAGAATTTTGCTTGAGGACAAGCAAAAGCTTAAGTGTGGGGGTATGTGATAAACCATAAAAGTAACATATTTTAATCCCACATTTAGCATACTTTTGGATGATTTATCCCTTGATTTATGTAAAAAGGTGCTCTTAATCCTTTATTTTCATATTTTATACTCAGGAAAGCACCGGAGGATGGAAAGAACGAGAAACGGGCACAAAATGGACCAAATTGGGCCAAAGTGAAAATCGACACGGCCTGGACTTCAGCCAACACGGCTGTGTCTCCTTGATAGATTAGAACACGGCCTGATCACGATTTACACGGGCATGTCACCTCATTAAAAGTCTAAACACGGCCTAAAGACGATTCACACGGGCGTGTGCCATGGCCGTGTCCCCATGTGTGGAGAAGAGCAATTTCACTCGGAAAAAAGGATACTTAGGGGCAAAGAAACCTATTTCAAAAGCCTATATAAACACCCTAAGTATAACCTAGAAGAGGCGATGAGCTAGGCCAAGGAGCCGAGCCGAAAAGGTCAGATTTGTGGGAAACACTCGAAGATAGCCAGTTGATCCATCTCAAGAAGCCAGAATTCTACTCAAGACGACGGATCTCTCCTTCAATTCCTTCAGGGGTTTTAGGGATTTCTTATGTTTTGTTTTATCTTTTCTTCCGAGATGTTTTCTTTTATTATTATGAACTAAACCCTTCAGATACACAGAAGGGGATGAAACTTAGATGAATCTTGTTATCGTTTGCTGAACTATATGATAAATACTTGATTTGTTCTTAATTATGTGTTCTTAATTCTTGTGTTAATATTTCCGGGATATTGATTCAAGTTTGATGTGCTTAGGTAGAGGAGCAAAAGTCCCTGCTTAAGAGTAGATCTAGCATAATTAAGTGGAGTTGATCGCGTGTCTAGAGATAGGGTGACGAGATTTTGCCGGATTAGGGTGAAACCTAATATGTGAGTCCATAGATCAAGTTAATGCAATTCTAGGGGTTTTAATTAGAAAGAGATTTCAATTAATCAACCTAGGTTTAGATGTTATTCGCTTCGAGAGAGGGTTTAATATACATTAGTGAGTCTTACGGATCAAGTCAAGTGAATAAATCGTCTGGTTCAGAGTTAGATAACAAGTGAAGTCTAGGTGGATTCTTCCTAAGGGTATCATCTTAATCAACTGAGTTTTTCCAACAGTATTTCCCCAATTCATTCTTTTTGTCTTTGTGTCTTTAGCTTAGTAGTTAGTTAAATTTAGATTAAATAACAACTTCACTTATTTTAGGCTAGATAATAAAAATAAAGTTAGTATTAGTACTTTTGGTTCCTTTGGGTTTGACAATCTGGTCTTGCCTAAGCTATACTACTGTTCGATAGGTGCGCTTGCCTCAAATCGTTGTCATAGTTAGTTTCTAGGTTCGATCATTCTTTTTATAAATTTAAAACTCTGAAATCACAGCGATCAAGTCCCTTAATGAGGTCTACGAGACCTTAATCACATGCTAGAAAGGGGTCGGGACTAAACCAAACTTATACAAAAATTTTCAAAAATTTAGAAATTTTCCTAAGTTACAGAGGTCACACACCCGTGTGGGTAGGCCGTGTGCCTCACACGGCCTCAGACACGCCCATGTGTCCAAGCCGTGGCAAAACAGGGCATACCTACTGACTTGTCCACACGGCCTGAGACACGCCCGTGTGTCTCACCCGTGGTCGACACTGACTTGCACCACACGGCCAATCACACGCCCGTGTGTCCAGCCCGTGGTCGAGCCTGACTTGTTTCACTTAGCAAACTTAAACAACACGGTCGAGCCACACGCCCGTGTGCTCAACCGTGTGGGCAATTATAGGTCATTTTCAAGGCCAAACTTGCCTTTCACACCTTGAACCACCTACATGCATCAAACCATTACCATTTCATGCCTCAAATACAACCTAAAACATATTATCATAAACACCAAATAATCATCAACTACATTATCTATTTCCATACTCAATATCATCACAAATAAATCTATCCAAACACCAATTTCACAACCTAAATTATACGAAACAAGCATCATGTAATTCATATCATAACTTCCACATTTCAACCTCATTTCTCAATGACCAATTCAAGCATGGAAGGTACCATATTTATCACACACATGTCCCACACATATATTACTACACCATTCAACCTTTAAACCATGTCTCATGGCAATATTTACACAACTCAAAACATACCACATTCAATAGCCTATACATCCCATATACCACTTATACACATATTTCAAAAGTACCAAAATCGATTACCGATAGTGTGATAGGGCCGCTGACGATCCCCAAATCCGAGCTAGCTTTACTGACACTGTAAAACAGAGAAACACATCACACAGTAAGCTTAAGAGCTTAGTAAGTTCGTACATAATACATTCAAATTAATAACTCAATTACAATACATAAATTGAATTCATCTCATAGATTAACTCTCAAAATATCACACCATATCATCCATAGCTAGTATATTCATTCAACCATTCATGAATTCATATACAATCTCATCAACCACAAAGGTTCAATACATACCTTATCCAACACATAGTTACTCACCATCCATGCTAACTTATGCTCGATTTTGCATTTCGATCAACCTTCATTATTCATTAGGTTTAGTCGCACACTTAGTGCCAAATTTGTAGCCAAAGCTTAATTGACATCGCACACTTAGTGCCTCAATCATAGCCAAAGCTTAAATAATATCGCACACTTAGTGCCTCAATACAAAAGCAAACGTAACTCGGTATCACACACACAGTGCCAAACACAAAGCCGAAGCTTATATTATTTTGCACACATAGTGCTAATCATCTCGGTCACATTTCCAAATACGCACACTTAGTGCTACATAACTCGATTCCTCACATAGCATTTACAATTCAATAATATCATACCATTCATTTCATAACATTAGACATAGTTAATTACACGTATTATGTCCGAACTTACCTCGGACGTCGAAATATCGAAACTAGCCGATCAATCGAGTATTTTGTCTTTGCCTCGATCTCGATCTGAATCTCTCCTTTCTTGGTCTATACATATTCAAATTCAACTCATTCAATTACAAATTCATTCAATTTTGTCCAAACACACATATTTAGGGCATTTTACAAAATAGCCCCCACATTTTCACATTTTGACACTTTAGTCCCTATTTCATAAAATCATCAAATACACATAATTTCTTTTCACCCATGCCTAGCTGAATTCTTCTAATTTCCATACAAGCCCTCACATTTCATTTATTTCACATTTTAGTCCTTCAATTTACACTTTTCTCAATTTAGCCTGAATTACTCAATTTCACTAAAAATTCAAAGACAAAACATGTTTATCTTTCACATATTTTCCATATTTCATCATCAACTATCACAAATCTCAAAAATTAATTAATGGAATATCTCAAAATCACCATTAAACTCTAAAATTAAAGCATGGGCTAGCTAGAGCACAAAGCAACGATCACAAAAACGTAGAAATTATCAAAAACCAAGCTTAAAATATACCTTAATCAAAGACACAATTTGCCAAACCCTAAAGCTTTTTTCCTTTATTTTTCTTTAGAAATTTTTGGCAAGGAAGATGATAATAGCTTCCTTTTTCATATTTGTTTTATTTAATATTAACTTATTAACTATTTTACACTTTTAACCTTAATGAACTTTAATAATAACACCTTATGCCATGCTATCATCTCCCACTAACTTATAAAATGGGATAATTGCTTCATAAAACCTCCTAATTATAAATACAACAACAATTAGGCACTTTATCAATCAGTACACAGCTTTTGCACTTTACGCGATTAGGTTCTTTTTCACAATTTGACACACAGTCGATAAAATTTTTACACGAAACTTTCACACAAGTTAAATCACATATTATGAATACCAAAAATAATATTAAAATATTTTTATGAACTCAAATTTTTGGTCTCAAAACCACTGTTCTGACGGGTCTAAACCGGGCTGTTACAGTGGTAGCCTATGCATCTCGTCAGGTTAAGACCCATGAGGTGAATTATCCGACTTATGACTTGGAGTTGGCTGTCGTGGTGTTTGCACTGAAAATTTAAAGGCATTACTTGTATGGTGAGAAGTGTAACATCTACACTGATCACAAGAGCCTCAAGTACTTCCTTACTCAGAAGGAGTTGAATCTTAGGCAGCGTAGATGGATTGAGCTACTTAAGGACTACGACTACACCATTGAGTATTATCCTGGCAAGGCCAATGTGGTGGCTGATGCACTAAGCCATAGGGTTATGACTGATTTGAGGGCGATGTTTGCTCGCCTTAGCTTATTTGACGATGGTAGTCTATTAGCCGAGCTTCAGATTAAGCTGACATGGATTGAGCAGATTAAGGGTAAGCAGCTGGAGGACGAGTCTTTGGGTCTTCGGTTTCGACAGATTGAGAGTGGTAGCACTATGGATTTTGGACTGAATAGTGATGGGGTACTCTGTTTTTGTGAGAGAATCTGTGTTCCGAATGATACTGATTTGAGACAGCCTATATTGAGAGAGGCGTATTGTAGCCCTTATACTATGCATTCTGGTGGAAATAATATGTACCGAGACCTCCGTGAGTTATATTGGTGGCCAGGATTGAAATGAGAGGTTACTGATTTTGTGGCTAGATGTTTGACGTGCCAGCAAGTTAAGGCTGAGCATCAGTTACCTTCGGGTTGGCTGTAGCCGGTTAAGATTCCTTTATGGAAGTGGGAGCGAGTGACTATGGATTTCATTAGTGGGTTGCCCCTCACACCCACTAAGAAGAATTCAGTATGGGTCATCGTGGATCGATTGACTAAATCCGCCCACTTCATACCTATTCGTAATGATTAGTCTCTGCAGAAGCTGGCAAAGCTTTATATTTCTGAGATAGTAAGACTGCATGGGGTACCGGTTTCGATCATCTTTGATAGGGATCATCGCTTCACATCTCAGTTTTGGAGAAAATTACATGAGGCTCCAGGTTCGAGGTTAGACTTCAGTATTGCGTTCCATCCTCGGGCCAAACGGTCAATGGAAAAGGTGATTCGAGATCTTTGGAGAATATGTTGAGAAGCTGTGCTATTAATTTCCGAGGCAATTGGAAGGGTTATCTGCCGCTAGCGGAGTTCGCTTATTATAACAGTTTTCAGTCTAGCATCCATATGGCACCTTACGAGGCACTGTATGGTCATAAGTGTCGCACTCCTTTATGTTGGACTGAGTTGGGTGAGCGACGTGTTCTGGGTCCTGAATTGGTTTCCGAGACAGAGGATAAGGTTAGACTAATTCGAGATCATATGAAAGCGGCATCTGATAGACAGAAATCTTATGCGGATCTGAAGAGACGCGAGATTGAGTATCCTGTGGGGGACTTCGTATTTCTCAAGGTCTCGCCATGGAAAAATGTATTGAGGTTTGGTCGTAAGGACAAGTTGAGCCCTAGGTTTATTGAACCTTACCGCATTCTGAAGCGAATGGGACCGGTTGCTTATCAGTTGGAGCAACCTCCGGAGTTAGATCGTATTCTTGACGTGTTCTACGTCTCTATGTTGAGGCACTACCACTCTGATCCTACCCATATTGTTCCTGTTGAAGAGATTGAGGTTAGGCCAAACTTGACCTTTGAGGAGGAGCCGGTTCAGGTTTTAGATCACGATGTAAAGGTTCTTCGGAAGAAGTCTATTCCACTAGTAAAGGTTCTGTGGCGGAATCATGGCACTGAGGAGGCCACGTCGGAACCTGAGGATTCGATGCGCCAGTAGTATCCTCACCTTTTTTGATCAGGTAAATTTTGAGGACGAAATTTTCTTTTAGGGGGTAGAGTTGTAACGCCCCAAAATTTTTAATTTCGGCTTTTGTGAATTTTGACACACAATGGGGTATCTGCTTCAGTGGTTAAGTGTTCTGGGTACGTGTGGGAGGTCCCAAGTTCAAGCCAAGCCTTTGGCTAAATTTTGGTATTTTTCTGAAGAAAGCCTTATTTTTGGTCAGTAGGCTTTTAAGTAAAAGTTGGTAGATAATTAACAGAATGGGCCAGCTGGTCTGGTGGTTAAGTGGAGTGTTGGTGTGAAGGAGGTCCTATGTTCGAATCTTAGCTTGGGCATTATTTTTGCTCGTCCGTCTAGAAGAGTTTGAGATGGACTAAAAATCTGAGTAGTGGATTTAGTGGGGAGTTTGGTAGAGAAAATTAAGGGAAAAGATTTTAGGGTTATCAGTTTCTGTTCATCTTTTCCTTTCCCCAAAACAAAATTTTTGGTTTTCTCTTCTCCTCTTCTCCCTCTTTGTTGCCATTCCCTTTTCCATTGTCTTCTTGCTGCCAAATTTTCTTCTAATTTTTCCCTCATCCTTTCCTTTTTCGATTCTTTTCTTTCAATTTCATTATGCTTCATGGACTGCACGCATTTGGTAAGTTTAGTTTTAGGCTAAACTTTAATTATGTTTTGTTCAAATATTAAGAAAGGTTTGATTAGTGTTTGGGGGTTTTTCAAAAGGCTGAATATCAATCAACGGCGTTCTAAGGGCGTGGAATTCCTGATTATTCGATTGAAGGTAATGGTTTTTCGTTCGATAGATGAATACCCCGTTTCGGGTTTAATTCAATTCGATTGTTTAAGTGATTAATGGAGTGAAAAATTGATCAATTGAAGGTTGAGGATTGCTTGGATTTGCTTTTACATCGAAAATGATACAGGTGTGTACCTTAAACGCAGAAAACGGGATTCGGCGAAAAGCCAAAATTGCTTGCTGTCGAGAGATAAGAGAAAATAGTTTTGGACAGTAGCAGTAGCCTAACTTTGAGAAATCATAAAAAAATGGAAATTGAGTTAGAGGTTGAATAAAATATGAAATTAAAGTTTATTGAGTCTAGTTTTTCATGGAAGAAACAATGTAAGCAATGGAATTGTAAATTATGAGATATAATAATTTTTTTGAGACAAGGTCAGAATGATTTCGGGTTCCGCTGTTCTAACTTTGGAAAATCATAAAAAATTGTAAAAAAATAATTATGGGTTATAATTTATATGCTTAAAATTATTAATGACTCTATTTTCAAGAGAAACAAACGGTAACATCATTCGAATCCCATACTAGGAGAAAATAATTTTTTTGTGAAGAAGGGTCGAAACTATCAGACATCAGAATAGGGATGACTTTTAAGAATTAACTGTACTTATCGGCTAAACCATAAATTCTGAAAATTTTATCATAAGAAAATATGTGAGTCTAGTTTTGGAAAAATCAAGCGGAACTTAATTTGGAATTCTGTAGCTCAAGTTATAAATAATTTAGTGACAATGACTCAAGTAGACAGCTTTGAATGAACATATAAGTAAATAGTGAAAACATATATGAATATTTAGCTAGCATGGGTTACATTAAAAACGAATCACACGGCCAAGGCCAATTTGGGCCGTCTGGGCCACATGGGCAGGCCATATGGGCGTGTGAGCCCATTTTTCTGAAATGTTCTATAAGGTTGCACGGGTCGCCCAAGTCGACTGTGGACCTACTGTAGGGTCGGTAAGCTTTACTTAGACCCCTATATAAGTGATCTGTCTGTCTGATTTCTGTACTAAGCATGCATATTGATCTGAATATATGAGTTTAAATTGCATAGTAGCATGTCATTCTTGTATGTTGCATTGCAACAGGGTGGTTTGATTATGATTGGAGGAAGTATCTGAAAGGCTCTTAAGCTTGTTATCTGGCAGCTCAGCTATAAATTTCTGATTATGTGCCGCATTTGGTACAGCATGGTGTGTAGGGCTGGGTGGGTTGATTTTATCCCCACATGGTGTGTAGGGTTGGATGGAGTTGGTGTGTAGAGGTTGGTGGGTAGGACTTTGTTCTCTCGCATATCTCATCTCGAAATGGGCTAAGGCCCTATAATATGTCCGATTCTCGAATCTGAGTGGGCTATGGTCCACACCGTTTCTGTAATGGGCTCAGACCCGAACTGTGAGATTATGTCTGCTATCTGATATCTCTGTGTGTATGTTTTCTGTGGGGATTACACACTGATTTTGTGAAAACTCACCCTTTTCTGTTTAATCCGTTCAGGTAATCCCCAGCAGTAGGCGGATCGGTGCAGCGGAGGACTCGGCGGTGATCACGGTTCTGGATACTTATTTATGGTTTATTTTTAATTCTGCTTTGGTTATATTTGGGTAAATTTTATGTAATAAGGCCTTTTGGATTTTAGTTTAAAACTTGGGTTGATTATTTCATAAACTGCTAGCAGTAGGACAAGACGCGAGTTTTCAAAATAAACAAAGATTTTATCAAAATACGTACGACCTCGCAAATTGTTTTAAAAGCTTCTGCAACGTATAAAGTTTTGAAAATGGATAATGAATATATAAACGAAATGTTTTGACGATAGCCTAAGATACCTAAAAATGGTTTCAACGCAGTTACGTTTTCTAAAGCACTATCATGTGACATCGCCAGATTCGGCCATAATGTCCAAGCCGGGTTTGGGGTGTTACAATAAACTGGCGATTACTCGTTTTTGTAATCATCTTCACTCTCTCTTGGAGATCTTGAACAATGCCTCACCCTACTTGGAGATCGACGCCTATCCATATACCTATCCCTAGATTTTGGGAAGCACGATATGACAAAATTAATTGATATTAGAGATGGTAATACAAATTTACAGAATGAAACTAGTAGTTAAAAAAAAAGTTTTACAAAATAGGGGAGAATAGTGGATGAGAAATATTTTTGAGAAATATTTCAAAACTAACTTGAATGCCTTTCTTAGGCTTCCTCCTTCTCATTTTATAGGAGAAATTTTGAACTCTATTTTATTTCATTTGAATCCTGCACAGTTTTTCTGATAAGGATGATGTCTCATATTTGATTTGATGATATTTTTTGTCTTGATGTGGTTGCTTCCGCATTGCTAATAACCACTCAAATGGGTATGTACGAGTATTTGGGCTATCATCCAACTGCGGCTGCACAGGCAAGTAGAACAACAGTTTATACTTAAAATACAAGCAAAAAAATTCATGATAGCAGACATCAAAATTTTAAGATACGATGTTTAAAACACCCATCCAATACATAAAAAAACTAGACTAATGCTAGTACAAACTTACACCCGAGCCTAAGTTCAAGCTTCTTAGCTTTTCCCAAGTCATCGAGTTAGTCACCCGAGCCTAATTTTATTTTAATAATAAATTTTAAAAACAATAATTTTAAATAATATTCTCACATATTATTTAAAATGTTCAATATTAATTTTTAATAATAAATATTTATTACAATTATAAATATATTAATATTAGATGTTTTGTAGTATAAAGGTTAAAATATGTCATAAGTCTACGCACTCTTCACAAATTTGCAATTTAGTCTCTGTACTTTTATTTTCAAGAATTTAATCCCTCTACTTTTCAATTTTAAAAATCAAGTCCAATTGCTGACATTGTTAATTTTTTTGTCAATTTTGTTGATGTCACATTTTTAAATAAAAAATACTCACTTGGTAGTCATGTAACTAAATAATGATGTTGTAATGAACCTAAATTTAACAAAATATTTTTATTATATGCAAAAACAACGTGAAATATAAATTTATAAATATAAAATAAACTCAATTAAATAATGGAAAGATAAAGAAAATCTCAAATGTATGTTTGTTTCATTGAAAATAACTTTTATAAAATATTTTTAAGAAATCTGTCAAACAATAGAAAATATTTTACATAGATTCATCCAAACACCAAAAAATATTAAATTTTTCAGGAAAGTAAGTCATTTTCCAGAAATCATTTTTCGAAAGCCATTTTTAATGAAACAAACAAACCCTTAGAAAGACATGCATTTCTAAAAACATACTGAAATTTTATTAATGGTGTAACACCACTAACCCGTCTTCGTCATCAGATTAGGGTTACAGAGTATTACAACATACATTGAATCAACTCTCATCATAAAAATGTTCAACTATTAATTTAAATAACAATATTCAATCCACACAATAAACATAGTATATATACAATTGCGGGCCTTATTTTGAGCTTACAAGACCTTAAAAATAGTTTGGAAACAAACAGTGACTAATTTGAAATAAAATATAAAAATATGGAAAAAAATGTGAAAATTTTGAATACAGAGCTCAGGTCGTGTGGCTTAAGGACATGGTCTTGTGGCCAAACCGTGTACAATTCAAAAATAGGATCACACGAACGTGTAGTAGACCGTGTGCCCCCCGTGTACAAATCAAAATAGGGTCACACGGCTGTGTCTTCAGACTGTGTAACAACCTATGACCTTGTGGGATAAACCTGCACCAAATCAAAATAGTCCACATGGTCGTGTGGCATAACCGTGTGTAGCACACGGTCATGTGGAGCGACCATGTGTGGCACTATCTTAACCTTGCTAAAAGATAGAAATTGAAATGTAACACTCCACACCTGACCCGATCATCGGGTCCGAGCTATGGGATGTCACATTCGTTGTCAAAGCAACTACAACCAATTACAACATGATTTAACCATTTATGCATGTTGGTAAGTATATTACACATTCATAATATGTTATACAATCATTTTCAGGTCTTATACGAGCTTTTAAAAGATCTTTTGGTAACCTGAGATCGAATAAGGAAAAAATCATAAGATTTTTAAACTATTAGGTTGACGTCACAACTTTGAGGGTTCCAAGTCACGACATAACTCACTAACTTCCCCTTGTCGCAATGATGAGAGTCTAACCTCGCGACATGACCGTCTGTTTTCAAAAGGTCCAAATTGTACTTATTCACAATGGTCTAACAAAATGGCCAAACTCATATCCACCATGTTGTAACATATAAACATACTCTCAGTACTTCATAAACTATTGTAATTATATCATCATTATCAAACTTATCAAGTTAACTATTCAAAACTCAAGAATCAATCATAATATACAAGGCAATTTCTACCTTTGAACCATTGAAACCATAGACATTTATGCATGAGGCAATTTATCATTTTAAAATGTAAACTTCAATGTACCAAAAGACCATATACATTATGAGACTGACTCGACTATAGGTACATGCCCTATATCGAAAAATATAAGGGACTATATAAACATTGTTGAGTTGAGTGCTACGAATTAAATGCTAAATTCACTTCTCGTAACTTTGAGATTCAACTAAACCTATATATGGAATAAAAAAATTGTATGTTGAGTAATAAAGCTCAGTGATACTTTCATGATTCAAGTCATTGAAACAATAACATTAGCTAAATGAACACAAACAAATCAAGTTCTAATTCCAACCAATTCATGTTCTATTCATGTCAAATATTTCCATCAATATATCATTTATGCAACTACGAATTTTATATACCAATTCATGTATAGTTGAAACCAAGTTACCAAAATGATGCACAAACTCATTTAATTAAGCTTATAAATTTATACTAAATCATGCTATATTACAATCAACAATTCAATGTAAACATGCCATGCCATACTTTCTACTATCACATTAAATTCTTTCCCGTTTCAACTCAAATAATAATTTATATCATTATCACATTGGTATTGAATCCATTGATTCATTTTGTTACTAATTAGCCTTCTGGTTCATATAACTGGCTCACCTGATCTATCACTATAACACCCCCTAACCCTTATCCGTTGCCGTAACAGGATTTCGGAGTATTACCTAACTTTTCTGGTCAAATAAAAATAATATATAAATATTAACACATAAACAACATAATTCAATCATATAGTCCCTTTTATGAGCCCTCGAGGCCCAAAACACGTATTAGAAACAAATCGGGACTTAATCGTGTACTTTGGAAATTTTTCGTGAAATTTCAAAATTTTTCCTAAGTGCAGGGCACACATGCCCGTGTGGCCGAGGGACACGCCCGTGTGATCCCATGACATGCCCGTGCTTCAGACTGTATCCTACTCTGTGTAACTCTCTGACTTACCTCACACGGCCAAGTCACACGCCTGTGTGCTAGGCCGTGTGGCCATTTTTATTTTTCGAAAATTAGGTGCAGTTTTCACACGGCCGAAGCATATGCCTGTGTGCTAGCCGTGTGTCTCACACGGTCCAATCACACGCTCATGTGTCTGGCCGTGTGGGCTCAAAATGAACCTTAAACATCAAATTTACCAACCCTGCAAATTTAAACAACAAGTAACTTAATAACCAATCATTCAACCACTTCAAAACACGATTAAACACCTCTAAAACTTGTCAAAATAGACATCCTAAGTGCCTAATCAATGAACCCTCATAGATGCATTATTCATATTATCAAAACAAACCAACAAATCATCATTTAAACCAATTTCTAAATCATACCAATTTAACTAAATTTTTTTCCTATCCATTCTTACTTTGTAATAACTTTAACATACCAAATTATAGTCTCAACATAACACATATGTTTATATATAACCAACCAATATCAACTTATAATATAATTTACAAACATTTCCAAAAATAGCATACATATAACATCCTAGGTACATGCCATTACCAAAAAGAAATATACGTCACCACATTTTGAGTTCGGGATTGGCTTTGGATGCTGATTCGGCAATTTGACTTTAACCTAACCTACGCACGGAAAACAAACCGTATGCTGAGTATAAACTCAGTGGTATTTTTATAATCTGAATACTTTTTAAGCAAGAATTTATAATATTTATATATATAATCACTGATCGTGTGTCAGAGTTTTAAAAATTTAAATAACGAGAATGATCGAACCTGGAAACTAACTATGACAACGATTGAGGCAAGTGCACCTATCGAACAGTAGTATAGCTTAGGCAAGACCGGATTGTCGAACCCAAAGGAACTAAAAGTACTAATACTAACTTTCTTTTTATTATCTAGCCTAAATTAAAGGGAATTTGTTGTTTAAATCTAAATTAATTAACTACTAAATTAAAGACTCTAAGACAAAGAAGAATGAATTTGGGAAAATACTTTTGGGAAAAACCAATTAATTAAGACGACACCCTAGGAAGAATCCACCTAGACTTCACTTGTTATCTAACTCAAACCGCATTTGATGTATTCACTTGACTTGATCCGTAGGATTCCCTAATTTATATTAAACCCTCTCTCGAGGCGAATAACGTCTAACCCTAGGTTGATTAATTCAAATCTCTTTCTAATTAAAACCCCTAGTGTAACACCCTGGTTTAGGGGCTGTGCATATTGGGTATAAATCAAGTGTTAGTAGGTTTTTGGGAGTGCTTGGATGAGTTTTAGAGGTTCTAAGAATGCTTGGATGAAAGGGGTAGACTTTGGAAAATTTTGGATTTTTAGTGTAAAGAAGGGAATCGGGCTAAGGGAGGCCTTAAGTATATTTTTTCGGTAATTTTTGGCACAAGGAATAGCTTGGCGAAGTGGCTCTCATGCGCCACTTAGGCGCTGAAGGGGAGAAAGGGGCGCTGGTTCGAGTGGGGGCGCAGCAGCTTTAGCGTTTTATATTTTGCTTGTGATGGGTGACGCAGAAGGAGTTAAAAATAAAAGTTGGGGCTTCTTGTCATGAAAGGGTGGGGGCGGAGTGGTCGAGGCGCCGCTTGAAAAGGAGTTTGGTGCAGTCGTGGGTTCAAGGCGCAAGGGAGGCGAATTTTGTTGTTATTTTGCAAGTCGCGTTAAATCTTGGGAAGGCTTAAAAGAAAATGTTGCGCGCTTCTCATCACAAAACAACGCCTAGGCCGAATGGCCCGGGCGCTACTTGTCGCCGGTTTCCCAGGTCCGGTGTTCGAGCCTTGGAGGCTTGTTGGGGGGTTTTCCTTCTTTTGCTTTCTTTGAAGGCGTGAAAGTGGGTGGCACATTGAAGCTTTATTTTTGTTCTTTTTGGCAAAGAGGTTGGTAAGGTGTGGACGGCACATGGAGTCCTAGGTAGGTGAGGATAAGATTTTATTTTATTTAGTATTTGTTTTTTTAGTGTAGGATAATTTTTTTAAAATAGATGGGATAAATGTTGAACCATTCAAACTATTTTTGAATGGATGGAGATGGGTAAGTTAAGGGGTTTTACTTAATTCAAATTAATTTGAATTAAGTGGCCAGAGCTCTCTTGAAAGGTGGCGGTAGAATGTTATAAATAGGGGAGGTGCTCACCTTTTGGTTCCTTTCACCATTTGCTCTCTTTGCCGAATTGCTAGTATTTTGCTCTCAACCATTTTGGGTAGCCGAAACCTTTTTCTTCCAAAACATTTCTTTTTCATCTCAAGTTTGCTAGGTGGCCGAACCTCCTATTCTTCCTTCTCCTATTCTTTTAACCTTCGTTTTAACCGAAACCACCTCCAAAACTTGCCATTGCCGAATACCCCAACACTATTTAAAGAGCCTTGCCGAACCTTTTAGTTTTTCCCCGCTTAGCCAAGGGGATCTATTGTTAAGCCGGTGTGAGGGAGCACTTAGGGGCTGGTTGAATTCGACTACTCATCAAGGTAAGAAGTGGTAGATGTTCGCCAAAGGCCACTTCTTGATGTTTATTGGTTTAGAAGCCGAATCTAATATGGTATTATTATGGGTTGTTTAAGGTGGTGTTTCGGCAGAGAGTTAGTCAAGCAGCATTTCGGGATTGGATCGTTTGTGCTATTAAGGTGCGTAACCATCGCACTATTTCTCGGTTTGCTTGCTAGCTATTAAACATATGTGTTATGTGTGGAAGCCGATTATAATGGCTTGAGTGATGTGAACCGATGATGGTAAGATTGGTTGTGATATTTGTATATTTTATATATGTTTGATGTGGTATTGATAAATAATAAATACTCACTCTATATGATATTCTTGCATGATTTATTGACACATGGGCATGGGATTGGATTGAAGAAGGAGGAAGTGTACACAAGTTGTAATGCGTGGTCTAATGATAGCTCCGGCTACATTAGCGCTTGAGGGTTAGCTGTGTGCTACCTCAAGGGAGGTGTGGCTCGGTGCCCATCTCGACGGTTGATGGCTATGTGCGTCACCGTAGACAGTTATTGATGTTGAGATCATTTTGGTTGATCGGTGGCTCAGCCACGGCCTTGTGCAGCGAATTGCCAAGGTAAGGGTATGGATCACGATGTGATCAGTGGTGGTTTATCCACGGCCTTAGGCAGGGAGTCTGCTAAGGTTGGCGTACGCTTGGATTGTGGGTTGGGCTGAGATGCATATTTGCATGACTTGCTATGAGAAAAGTATGGTTATGGTCCAAGCCCATACGTGTGGGAAATATGTGTTATGGTTATGCACTGAGTCTGTGACTCACCCAATTATTTTCCAAACATTTCAGGTGATTCATGAGATGGACCGGGATCGGAGAGGACACATGGTGGCCCATGCCGAAGGCGTTGTTTTTAGTTTTATTAAATATTAAGTATTTCTTTTAAATAATGGTTGTAATAAGGATTTATTTTATTATTTTTGGTATTATTTTATTATCAACTCTATGATGGTTTGTTCAAATTGAAACATTATGTGACGATGGATATATTTTTATAACTTACTTATTCAATTATGGAATTATTAAACATGTGGCTATAATTTCAAAAGAACATGGTTTCCAAGAGCAAATAAATTTTTACTATTTTATTCTAAGTCTAAAATATTTTCACTAACATAACCAGATTCGGTCGTAGTGAATGGGCCAGGTTTGGGGATGTTACAGTTTGGTATCAGAGCCCGGTTCAAAACTCGGCTTTGAGGGTTTTGGGCTCGAAACAGATTTCAAAATGGGTTTTTAAGACGTGGGCTTTTATAACAAGTTTTTCAGGTTATTCTGGCATGGCACCTGTGTCTCCGACCCGAAGTCCACCAGGTAAGTACTTCGGACTTTCTTGAAGTGATTTGTCTATATGAATTATTATGGGCTTAGTTTGGGCTCGTAGATTAGAAGACTAGGATCTGTTGGACCCTAGGAATAGTCTACTCAAACATATGCATAAAACTTAAGGCTACTAAACAAACCTGTGAAGTTAGTCGTCGAGTTAAGGTGTGGCAACCATCAGACGCATGTCTAGGAATGGTATTCAGAAGAGCTTGGTATTTAAGCAAATCCTAGCGACTCACCTCCTCTTTACTTGAATCCTACCTGGTGCGTAGCTACGGTTCACCTTAACCAAGAGGACTTGTTCATAGGCTAAACCGATTATTAAAACCCGAAAGGGATTTGGCCTGATTGTTTTAAAATCCCTGTTTTAAAATTATCAATTTTACCCTTTTGGTCTATAAACCCTAAATCTAATTTTGAAGGACGTTTTTGATTTATAAAATTACCAAAATGCCCATGATTTCCAAAATTACAAAAATAACCCTAATTTCTGAAATTTGTGCGATACCTCTGGTTTGAAAAACAAAATTTTCAAGATGACCCCTGTGATTTTGTAAATTTTGAAATATCTTTAAGTTGGAAAACTATTTTTCAAAATTGACCCTGAGTTATTACCGATATACCTCTTATAGGAAAATGACGAAATTACCCCTGGGTAGGGAAGGAAACTTGATTGCTCGAAAGAACTACTCTCGGAAACTTCATTGCATAAAATTTCTCGTGGATAAAACAGTGAAACAAGAATTTCTAATGCATAAAACTTTTTAAACAGACTAAATCGAGGCGCTAGATATGAGTTCTAGGGGGCGTGGTCGCAATACTCGTGGACGTGGTAGAGGCAGGATGTCAGTGTCTGAACCGGTTGGGTCTCGCCATGGGTCAGAGAGCGATGTGCCGCCACCAGCTGTTGAGGTGGAACAGCAGGATCAGACTGGAGGAGACGACGCAGTATCGCAGCTATCTTTGCGGTGCTTGAGCGAGTGGCGAGAGCCAATGGGGGCGATGGGACTCGGAAGTCGCACCCGAAAGGCTTAGGCGAATGGAGCCGAGGTCTTCGTGAGGAGTGTGCGGGGTAGCTCCGAACGTGGCGTAATCGCTTGAGGCGAAGGAAAGGATTATGGACGACTTAGACTTAATCTGCGAGGAGAAGCTTAAGGGTGTTGTTTCGTTGTCGCGAGATGAAGCCTACCGGTGGTGGCTCACGGTTAAGAAAGTACCCCGGCGATCGAGTGGATCAGTTATTTTAAGATCAAGTTCGAGGAAGTATGTCGGAGCGAGCTATGTGGATGCTCGGAGGAAGGCGTTCTCAATCTGGTGCAAGGTAGCAAATCGATAGCAGCGAGTCTGGTCGAAGCCGCGTTTGAGCCGGTATGCTCGGGGAATCGTGGCAACCGATTATGAGAGATGCGTCGATTTGAAGATGGGCTACGGGATGAGTGCGGGTTTTGATTGCGCCGCAACGAAAGAGACTTCGCCAGTATTAGTGGAGAAAGCTCGGATAGCCGAGGAGGGTCAAAAAGGGCCGAGAGGCGTAATGCAGAGAAAGGAACCGATAAGAGAAGTGTTGGACCGCCGTCAGTGGTTGAGAGGGTTCGAAAAGACCGAGGTTTGAGACTCTGCTCATATTGCTAAGCCACCACGGAAATCCGATCGTCCGTGTGCTCAATGTGGAAGGTACCATGTTGGCGAGTCTTTGGAATCGTGTTCGAGAATGTTTTAGATGCAAGTCCAAGACTCATCTCGATTAAGGATTGTCCCCGTAACCCGAATAGGACTCGCATGTAAGGTCAAGGTTATGTGCAACCCAGCAGTAGGTGGTCAACAAACGACGAGAGGTCGTGGTCCGAACCATAGAGGAATGGTTCCGCCGAGGTCGTGGAGCGATGAGACCGCGGTAATGGTGGCACCGAGGCAAGACAAATGGTCTGGTTTATGCAAATCCGTCGGAGGGAGGTCAATGATGTGCTTGGATGTGTCACGGGTAAGTCCCTTATGTCCGAATAGTCTCTGTTGTTTTGTTCATTTTGGTGACTGTTTGTTTTGTTGCTCGTAAAGTAGTTGGAACCTTGAGTGTGATAGAAATTGTGCCTAGAAGTATGATAGCTCTTTAAGATCGGAGTGCGTAGCCATAGCGTAGTGGGAGGAGTGGAGCTGTTAGTTTAGGCAAGTAATTTTGAGGACGAAATTATTTTAAGGAGGGTAGAATTGTAACACCCTGGTTTAGGGGCTGTGCATATTGGGTATAAATCAAGTGTTAGTAGGTTTTTGGGAGTGCTTGGATGAGTTTTAGAGGTTCTAAGAATGCTTGGATGAAAGGGGTAGACTTTGGAAAATTTTGGATTTTTAGTGTAAAGAAGGGAATCGGGCTAAGGGAGGCCTTAAGTATATTTTTTCGGTAATTTTTGGCACAAGGAATAGCTTGGCGAAGTGGCTCTCATGCGCCACTTAGGCGCTCAAGGGGAGAAAGGGCTTTGGTTCGAGTGGGGCAGCCCAGCCAGCTTTGGCGTTTTATATTTTGCTTGTGATGGGCTGACGCAGGAAGGAGTTAAAAATAAAAGTTGGGGCTTCTTGTCATGAAAGGCAGGTGGGCGGAGTGGCTGAGGCGCTGCTTGAAAAGGAGTTTGGTGCAGGTCGTGGGTTCAAGGCGCAAGGGAGGCGCAGAATTTTGTTGTTTTTGCAAGTCAAGCGTTAAGTCACTGGGAAGGCTTAAAAGAAAATGTTGCGCGCTTCATCACAAAACAACGCCTAGGCCGAATGGCTCGGGCGCCACTTGTCATTGGTTTCCCCTGTGTCCGGTGTTCGAGCCTTGGAGGTTTGTTGGGGGGTTTTTCCTTCTTTTTTCTTTGAAAGGCGTGAAAGTGGGTGGCACATTGAAGCTTTATTTTTGTTCTTTTGGGCAAAGAGTTGGTAAGGTGTGGACGGCACATGGAGTCCTAGGTAGGTGAGGATAAGATTTTATTTTATTTAGTATTTGTTTTTTTTAGTGTAGGATAATTTTTTTTTAAAATAGATGGGATAAATGTTGAACCATTCAAACTATTTTTGAATGGATGGAGATGGGTAAGTTAAGGGGGGTTTTACTTAATTCAAATTAATTTGAATTAAGTGGCCAGGAGCTCTTGAAAGGTGGCAAACTTAATGTTATAAATAGGGGGAGGTGCTCACCTTTTGGTTCCTTTCACCATTTGCTCTCTTTGCCGAATTGCTAGTATTTTGCTCTCAACCATTTTGGGTAGCCGAAACCTTTTTCTTCCAAAACATTTCTTTTTCATCTCAAGTTTGCTAGGTGGCCGAACCTCCTATTCTTCCTTCTCCTATTCTTTTAACCTTCGTTTTAACCGAAACCACCTCCAAAACTTGCCATTGCCGAATACCCCAACACTATTTAAAGAGCCTTGCCGAACCTTTTAGTTTTTCCTGTTTAGCCGAAGGGGATCTATTGTTAAGCCGGTGTGAGGGAGCACTTAGGGGGCTGGTTGAATTCGACTACTCATCAAGGTAAGAAGTGGTAGGTGTTCGTCCAAAGGCCACTTCTTGATGTTTATTGGTTTAGAAGCCGAATCTAATATGGTATTATTATGGGTTGTTTAAGGTGGTGTTTCGCAGAGAGTTAGTCAAGCAAGGATTTCGGGATTGGATCGTTTGTGCTATTAAGGTGCGTAACCATCGCACTATTTCTCGGTTTGCTTGCTAGCTATTAAACATATGTGTTATGTGTGGAAGCCGATTATAATGGCTTGAGTGATGTGAACCGATGATGGTAAGATTGGTTGTGATATTTGTATATTTTATATATGTTTGATGTGGTATTGATAAATAATAAATACTCACTCTATATGATATTCTTGCATGATTTATTGACACATGGGCATGGGATTGGATTGAAGAAGGAGGAAGTGTACACAAGTTGTACGTGGTCTAATGATAGCTCCGGCTACATTAGCGCTTGAGGGTTAGCTGTGTGCTACCTCAAGGGAGGTGTGGCTCGGTGCCCATCTCGGCGGTTGATGGCTATGTGCGTCACCGTAGACAGTTATTGATGTTGAGATCATTTTGGTTGATCGGTGGCTCACCACGGCCTTGTGCAAATAATTGCCAAGGTAAGGGTATGGATCACGATGTGATCGGTGGTGGTTTATCCACGGCCTTAGGCGTGGAGTCCGCTAAGGTTGGCGTCGGTTGGATTGTGGGTTGGGCCGAGATGCATATTTGCATGACTTGCTATGAGAAAAGTATGGTTATGGGCCAAGCCCATACGTGTGGGAAATATGTGTTATGGTTATGCATCGAGTCCGTGACTCACCCAATTATTTTCCAAACATTTCGTGTGATTCATGAGATGGACCGGGATCGGAGAGGACACATGGTGGCCCATGCCGAAGGCGTTGTTTTTAGTTTTATTAAATATTAAGTATTTCTTTTAAATAATGGTTGTAATAAGGATTTATTTTATTATTTTTGGTATTATTTTATTATCAACTCTATGATGGTTTGTTCAAATTGAAACATTATGTGACGATGGATATATTTTTATAACTTACTTATTCAATTATGGAATTATTAAACATGTGGCTATAATTTCAAAAGAACATGGTTTCCAAGAGCAAATAAATTTTTACTATTTTATTCTAAGTCTAAAATATTTTCACTAACATAACCAGATTCGGTCGTAGTGAATGGGCCAGGTTTGGGGATGTTACACCTAGAATTGCATTAACTCGATCTATGGACTCCCATATTAGGTTTCACCCTAATCCAGCAATGCCTCGTCACCCTATCTCTAGGCGCGCGATCAACTCCGCTTAACTATGCTAGATCTACTCTTAGGCAGGGACTTTTACTCCTCCACCTAAGCACATCAAACTTGAATTAATATCCGCGAAATATCAACACAAGAATTAAGAACACATAATTAAGAACAAATCAAATATTTATCATATAGTTCAGCAAATGATAACAAGATTCATCTAAGTTTCATCCCCCTCAGGTATCTGAGAGTTTAGTCCATAACAATAAAAGAAAACATCTCAGAAGAAAAGATAAAACAAAACATAAGAAATCCCTAAAACCCCCTGAAGGAATTGAAGAGGAGATCCTCCGTCTTGAGTATAATTCCGGCTTCTTGAGATGGATCAACTGGCTATCCCTGAGCGAATTCCCACAAATCTGCCCTCTCTGGCCGAGCAAGACGCCCCTAAACGATAGCTTTAGGCTCCCGCCGGCTCCCCCCTTTTAGTTCATACTTAGGGTGTATTTATAGGCTTTTGGAATGTGTTTCTTTGCCCCTAAGTATCCAAATTTGATTGAAATTGCTCTTTTCCGCGGTAGGGACACGGCCATTGCACACGCCCGTGTGAATCGTCTTTAGGCCGTGTTCGGACTTCATTAATGAGGCACGGCCGTGTATTTCGTGGCTTAGACCGTGTTCGAGATTATTGAGGAGGCACGGCCGTGTGGTCTTGGGCCCAGGCCGTGTTGATTTCGTGCTTTGGTCCATTCGGCTCGTTTTAAGCCCGTTTCTTGTTCTTTTCATCCTCCGGTGCTTCCCTGAGTATAAAACATGAAAAGAAAGGATTAAGAGCATCTTTTTACATAAATCAAAGGATAAATCATCCAAAAGTATGCTAAATGTGGGATTAAAATATGTTACTTTTACGGTTTATCAATCACACATAACAAAGATCATTCAAACAAATAATTAACTTCATAAACACATCATTCATAACACTTTCAATTCTCATCTCTTACTATTTCAATCTTATAATTGCTATTCAAATAGCTTTTCTCAATAGGATACACAATTCATTTTCAATATCAATATTCATTCCATGAATCCATAATTCATGCTTTTCAATTGAATAATTCAATTATATATTCCATTTCAATTTCATATTCAAAATCATTCAAAATCACTCATATTGCCAATTCATTTATTTTCCCCTATTAACACGACTCAGACTCGGACGGATACACGAATCCCACCAAAACACACCAGTTTGGCACCCAATGCCTCATCGGATAATTTGAAGTAATAGATTGACACCCAGTGTCTCATCAGCCTTGCCGAAATAAATTGGTACCCAGTACTTCATCAAATTTATCCGAAGTAATAGTTTGACACCCAGTGTCTCATCGACTCGAAATCGAAGTATCCCTGAACACTTCCAATCCTATGGCATGCCAACTATATCCGACTCAGTCTGATATAGTTAATAGGGTTTTCAATTTCTCAAATCAATTTCAATCAAAATTCACACCAATTACAGATTTACATAATCTAAATTCAATATCGTAATATCAAATACTCACCTCATTTTACTTACCATACAAATTAATCAAAATACAACAACTAGTGATTACTAGATTTGGATTATAGAAATACAAACCAGAATTTCTAAGCTACTCCTCGTCGACTTTCTCTTTTCCCTTCTTAGCCGAGGTTTTCGGCACAACGTTAGCTACGTAAATTAAACAATTAAAAATCATTAATACAATACAATTTTATATTGAATATTTCAATTTGTATTCAAATTTTGCCTAAATTCCAATTTAATTCCTAACCAAAACTAACTTTATTTTCTTTACAATTTATTCTATATTTTCATTCAATTTCCACTTAAAACTAAACTTAACTCTCTAATTTCACCATAAAAACCTAAATTTTAAAATTTTCTCAAGTTAGTCCCTATCACTCAAAACTTACCATTTATTTTACAATTCAATCCCTTTTCCATTTCTAACTTAAAATTCTATCAATTTAGTCTCAAACACTTAAATTATTCAACATGAACATCATCTAAAAATCTAATCATTTCTAAAATTTCAACACAAATCAAATAGTATTTTGTTCTAGGGTTCTAAAAACATCAAAATTACAAGAAAATTGATTAAATTAACTTACCAATTTGAGTTTGAACCTTAAAACCCTAATTTTTCTTTTTCTTTTCTTTCTCCCCTTTTTCCTTCTCTGTTTCGTTTCTTTCTTATGCTCTTTCTTTTTCTTTTTGTTCTTTTATTTGTTTATTATTTAGTTTAATTATAATATAATATAATATAATATAATAATATTTTCTTAAATAATAAGTACGTATATATAATTATTACAAGTATATGTATAATATTATTACACATGTAAATTACTATTACCATACAATTGTCAATTTATGGTTTATTTGCTTTATTAGTCCCTTAACTTTTTTCTTTAATCTAGAATTAAATTTTTACTCGTTATTCAATTTAATCCTTTCACCTAATTATCCTTATTTCAAGCTAATTCACTTAACCAAAACCTAATTGGCCATACTACTAACTTCGTAAATATTTTTAATAAATATTTACGAATCCATTTTACGAAAATGGAGACCCAAAAATACACTTTTCGATACCCGTGATTATCGGGTCGTTGCTATCATAGACTATCGTGAATCACATTTCACTTACGTAAATTTATAATGTTAATACATATCATCATTCAATTTCACATAACATAGTTCATACTATATTCACATTACACATCATATATCAATTATATCACACACTATTTTATACTATATTCAATTCAGTCTAATTTTCTCAATATTCAATATCATTCAATACGAATAATTTTATACCAAAATATAATGCAATAAACATGTAAATGTATATATATAATGATCTCAAATCATAAAAGTACAAAACAAATTCTCTCGTCGCTTGTCGACGACTCTCACTTTTCCTTTCTCTTGTGATAGTTCAACGTCGTCTTTAGCTACGTTCAATAATTCAATAAATAAAACAATATCATGTTTCATTCAATTCACATTCAAATACAAAACCAAACATATTTGTCATATTATTCAATTTCATCCCTATACTCAGGATATGCGTATTTTTTGATTTCTAGCATTGGATCAAAATTCGATTTCACATTCTTTCATTAAGGACCATATACTATCTATTCATAGCCTAATTTCATGACAGGTGATTGTTGGTATCGATAGTCTTACTATTTATATAATGAATGATCTAGCCTAGAAACTAACTATCACCACGATTGAGGCAAGTGTACCTATCGAACAGTAGTATAGCTTAGTGGCAAGACTGGATTGTCGAACCCAAAGGAACCAAAAGTACTAATACTGACTTTCTTTTTATTATTTAGCCTAAGAATCAAGGGAATTGTTATTTAATCTAAAATTAACTAACTACTAAGCTAAAGACGCTAAGACTCAGAGAATGAATTGGGGAAATACTTGTGGGAAAAACCAATTGATTAAGACAATACCCAAGGAGGAATCCACCTAGACTTCACTTGTTATTTAACTCTGAACTGCATTTATTTATTCACTTGACCTGATCCGTAGGATTCCCTAATTTATATTAATACCTCTCTCGAGGCTACTAACGTCTAACCCTAGGTTGATTAATTGAAATCTCTTTCTAATTAAAACCCCTAAGGTTGCATTAACTAAATCTATGGACTCCCATATTAGGTTTGACCCTAATCCGGCAGATTTTCGTTATCCTATCTCTAGGGTTGCGATCAACTCCGCGTAATTATGCTAGATCTACTCTTAGACAGGGTCTATTCCTCCTCTGCCTAAGCACATCAATACTTGAATCAATATCCTGAAATATCAAAACAAGAATTAAGAACACATAATTAAGAACAAATCAAGTATTTATCATATAGTTCAGAAAATAATAACAAGATCCGTCTTAGGTTTCATCCCCCTCAGGTATCTGAGGGGTTTAGTTCATAATCATAAAAGAATACATCTCAGAAGAAAATATAAAACAAAACATAAGAAAACCCTAAAACCCCCTGAAGGAATTGAAGGAGAGATACGCCGTCTTGAGTATGATTTTGGATTCTTTAGATGAATCAAATGGCTTTCTTTGAGTAAATCCCACAATTCTGACCTCTCTGGCTCGGCTCCTTGGCCTAGCTGGATGCCCCCGACAGAAGGCTTCTATCGACTCCTTCTTTTAGGTTGCCCTATAGGGTGTTTATATAGGCTTTCGGGATGCCTTACTTGGCCCACAAGTATCCTAATTCGAATGGAATTAAAACAGGTCAAGGCAGGGGCACGCCCGTGTGGAACGCCCGTGTGAATTGAGCCTAGGTTGTGTTCGGGCCTGCTAAGGTGGCACAGCTGTGTGGTGAACTTCCAGGCTGTGTTGATTTCCTACTTTGGCCCATTTTCTCCGTTTTCGGCCCGTTTCTCATTCTTTTCAACCTCCTATGCTTCCTTAAGTTTAAAACATGAAATTAAAAGATTAGGATCATCGAATTCCACAATTCAAAGGATAAATCATCCAAAAAGCATGCTAAATGTGTGATTAAAATATGTATAAATTACGGTTTATCAAATACCCCCACACTTAAGCTTTTGCTTGTCCTCAAGCAAAATTCTCAACTCACAATTAGAAATAGAATTTCCTCAATTCATAACCTTCATCAATAATGTTTCATCATAATTCATAGGTAATTTGTACATTGATAATTTAACCAGAAGGTTCCCAAAGATTCAAACAATCAAAGTCATAGTTTTTATAGTACGAAAAATAGGTGTTTCCCCTTACCTAAATAATTACCTTTAATTCAAAATCGACAAAAATTGACATCCTCACTTAAAAGTTCACTCAAATCACTCAAGGTGTTTAAGGTTCAAAAATAAGCACTCAAGAGTCGAACATGAAAAGTTAATCCCATAGGCTTGCATGAAAATTAAATCTCCACCACTATAAAATGATATGATACACAAATCAAAAGGTCTTTTATGGGTTGTAACGGGGCCTGGGTTAAAGGTGTGGATAAAGGCTTGAATTAGAGGGTTAGAAATCGAGATTAAATTGACAAATTACCTAACTAGAAAAATAAACTAAAACTTAAGGAATTACATCAATTGAAACTTATCAATAATATCGAGCTTCTTTTCCAAATAAGAGATTCTCTACTTAAGCTCAGATAACATGGAACTAATAGTAACATATATTTCAATTTTTTTTAAGAACAAATCATCCAAATAATAATAAAGAATTTAACAACTGAAATGGAAAACATAGTTAGGCAACTTCTCAAATCAAATCTCGACAAAAAGGGTTAGTCAAGAGAAATGGTGATAACAAATACAAAGTGGGTTATGGGTTAATATTAATGGGTGAGTCAATAAAAGGGTTGTTAGGATCAAAGGGGTTCACTAGGGGTTAATTATGAAGGTAGGCTTTTTATGAAGTAAGTGGGTTAAAACCCAGGTGCCTTTATCATCTCAGTATATCAAATCAAATGTGTGGTCTCAATATGTATAAACGAAGCAAGTTCTAGAATAACAGATCAATGTTGACACGCTCATAATCAATAAAGCGAGCATGAAAAAGAATATATGCTCTAAAAGGCTCAAGATCTCACAAGAATTATGGGCTTTCTGATATCAACCTTGTAAATTTCAAACTTCAAGGTAATCATTAGATTTAGGTAAACAACCTAATTTTTTTTTTAATTCTGAAAATAAACTCATCATGCTTAATTCTCTAGTTTCCTAAAGTTTAAATCATCACTGCATAATTAACTATGACTTAATTCAAAACATATTAATGAAAATCATGAATCAAAGGAAATTTCATTCTAACAGTAACATGAGAAAATTACTTAAAAACAAGACATAATTCAGGGATTTAAGAATAATGAAAAAAATTAGGCACTTTTCCACGATAAATTTCACCCCCCACACTTAAGATGTACATTGTCCTCAATGTACAAAGATATGTATGAACAATATTTTAAGAAAATAAAAAGAGAGGGAGAAGTGAAACTTCCTGAATTATGGATGAAATCCTTGGAGGATGATCAATGATGAATATGATGACTAGGCATAGGTGAAGGTGGTGGAGAATACTCCAGGTGGTGTGTGCTCCTTGAGTGGCACCTTGAACCTTTTTAACTGCGAAGTCATCGATCAAGAAAGTTTTTGGGAGTTCTTATTTAATGGACATTTGTTATAGTTACTCGAGAGTTAAACAGCCAGAGATAAAAGAATTCAAATTATACTTAAAAATTTAAAGAGTTTAATAATAAAGGAAAATAAACTAAAATAAAAATAAATAAATAAAAATAAGTGTAACACCCCAAACCCGGCCCAAACACTCAGATCTGGTATGCTACGGGGTTTATTGTAAAAACTTTGCTTTAACGGTTTTTGAAAATCTCAGTTTCTTTACTTAGGCATTTGTTAAAAATAAGATATCTGTTGGAAACCTTTGCTTTTCCGTTGAACATGTTTGAAAAACCCATTTTATTACTTTTTATGACTTAAGTCCTTGAACATAAATTTTTAAACTGTAACATTAACAAATATAAAGCGATAACCTAAGCCATGGGGCCTTATTACATAAATGGTCCCAAAATTAAAACTTAAAGGAAAACCGAGAATAGTTCATGAAAATAATAAAAACTTGATGGCCCCTCGAGTCTGCCTCGGCTACCATGTCCATGATCTACTGCTCATCTAAAAAGTCAGGGAAAAATAAAGGGGTGAGTCACCAAGACTCAGTGTGCAAATCTCGAAAACACATAAAAGGCTTTAGGCCCACAAACACATTATGGGCCTTGGCCCATACACAATGGCAACAAAACATATGTATGCTACATGGACCATCCCAGCCTAGAAATCCATCCTCTACACACCAGCCCGTACCAACCATCACACATTGGGGATTTCTACAATCAACCCACCAACCGCTACACACCACACATCGATGACATATGCCGCCTATTCCTAATAATCGTGAATGAATTTAACGTGGCTTAGCCACCGATCACTATTGTGACCTAACATTTCAATTCATGGTTTAACCACCGATCACCAAATGACCTATTATCATGCTCTTCCCCCTTAGTCATATTAATCCCATCCCATGCGTACATTCATGCAAAATCAAACAATATACCACTTAAGGATTTACAATCTAGCACATTCATCGATACACATAGAGAAGTTTCTATGATCACGTACCTGACATCCATTACCTACCCTTTTTGGGTAACACGACTGTTCATACAGCCTATTTTTCTGGCTTTTAGCCCATAACATATATATATAGAGGTTAAGTAGTGTGATAGAGATCTACACACCTGATTACGGTTAAGATGACACTTTCTATGTCGACACTATCATTAGCTGATACAACTGCTATCTGTCTACTATTCTGCTCCGAAGCCGGTCCACAACCCGGCGGCCAATCCCGAACCGCCGACACCGCTCGTTCCTTGAACTTTGGGGCTGGGACCATAGATCCAACCCCTTCCTTTGATTTGCTGACATTCGAGTCCATGAATGACCTTGGTCAGAAGGTACTATGATGATTGCTTAACGAAACATTAGGTTAAGGCACGAATAACGAAAAAAACCTGATTGATCAACTTAAGGAGAATCAAAATACTTACCTTGAAATCCCGAAAATAATATGGTTCGAATGCTACCGATTTCTGGCTTAGAAACCTAGGTGACTAGATCTCCTTTAAATCCCGGAATGCCGCCGAAGAAAAAAAACACGAGATCAGGGAAAACGTCAAACTAAGGATGGCCCTAACCACCATCTAGCCATTCGGCTATGGTCTTAAAACTGAAAAAGAAAGGAAGCAGAAGAAATCGGCACTCACCTTTAACACCAACAGATTCGGCTTCTCCTAACAGAGGGGGTTCGGCTTTATGAAGAGATCAAATGGGGTTTATGATTTCGGCCTTTAGAAAGAACTAATCGAGGGGGAAGAACAATATCAAACGTAAAGAAGTTATAGGAACAAAGATAAG
Organism: Gossypium sturtianum; assembly: GCA_025698515.1. Classification (NCBI taxonomy): domain Eukaryota; kingdom Viridiplantae; phylum Streptophyta; class Magnoliopsida; order Malvales; family Malvaceae; genus Gossypium; species Gossypium sturtianum. The sequence goes on from CM046946.1 coordinate 119,148,624, forward strand.
AAGGATTTCGCCAAGGCTAGGCAGCGATCTCGGCTATGGCGCACAAGTGTGAAAAGAAAGAATGCTTAAGGGAATTTTTCGGCTTTTGGCAGGAAAAGAGAAGAAGAAGAAGAAGAACCCTTAGTTGTCGAAATTAGAAGGAGAAAAGAAGAGAAGGAAAATAAAAATAAAACTATGCCCTAGGAAATAATGAAAATTCGGCACCCCTTAGCCTTATCAAAACCGATTTCTTCCCCTTGTCCCTAGAGTCCAACTTTCGGCCACCACCTACTCTCAAATCCTTAACCCATGTTTTTCTCTTATCTTCATCATCCTATCTTCTGACTTAATCCACACTCACTCATGCAGAATCCCAGCCGAAACCACCTCTCACACTCCTCCCTTCATCAACCTCCTTATCTGCCATATTATCTACATTATCCCATTCATTAAATTTCCCTATTTTTAAGCCCTATTGCCGTCCAACCTGCTCCTCTTTTAAGTGCCAAAAATGGCCCAAATACATGGGCCCCAAGCGGCCAAAAACTTGTGTAACACCCTGATTTAGGGGCTATGCAATTTGGGTATAATTCCAGTGTTGGAAGGTTTTGGGTGTTTTTGGATGTGTTTTAGAGGTTTAAGAATGCTTGGATGAAAAAGGAAGGGCTTTGGAAAATTTTTATTTTTAGTGTAAAAAGGGGAAATGGGGCAGGAAGGCCTTAAAATATTTTTCTGGAGTTTAGGACGCAAGAAAGGATCTGGCAAAGTGGCGTGGAGGCGCTGCTTTAGGGGGCTGGAAGTAGCGCCAGTGGGGGGCTTGGGTTCGAGTCCAAGCGGCAGCAGTGTTGTTTTATTTTTGCGTCAAGGGACTGGGCTAAGTAGGCCTTAAAAATAAATGTCCAAGTTGATGGACATGAAAGTCCAATTGGCAAAGTGGCTCTTGGGCGCTACTTAGGCGCTGGAAGGGAGAGAGGTCGCGGTTTCGAGGGCCTGGAGCAAAGATTTTTGGAGTTTTATTTCTTTGTTGTTTGGTGATGGGCTGAAGTAGGAAGGGGTTAAAAATAAATGTGGGGGCTTTATGGCATAAAAATCAAGATGGCCGAGTGGCCTGGGCGTTGGGGGTTAGGCGTGCGGCAGTTGGTCCCAGGTTCGAACCTGGAGAATGGCAATTGGAGTTTTAGTTTTTTTTGTTATTTTGGGCAGCAAATTTGAAGGTGTTGGACGGCTAGAAGACTTTTATTTAGATGAGGATAATGTTTTTTTATTTATTTTATTTATCTATTAAGCTATTTAGAAGTGTGGGATAATTATTATTTATTTTTGATAAGTAGGATAATAGTGGAACAATTCAAATTGTTTTTGAATTGAACTAATTCAAATTGATTTGAATTAGTTGGCCGAATCTTGAGTCTTCTAGGGGTGGGCGAATGCTATAAATAGGGGGTAGAGTGCCAATTATTCATCAAGTCTTTTGCCAAATCTCTCCCTCTCCCTCTTGGTGTGCCGATTTCTCCTTTGGCCTTTGTAGTCAAATATTTCTTTTGTTTTCTTTTAATCCCTTGATAGCCGAAATCTTTAGCCCTCCATCTCTCTTCTACTTTATCAAGTTGGAAGCCGAACCGGTGAAGTGTGGTGTCGCTCGACATCTAAAGATTGTAGGTAAGTATCCTAGTTAATTGGTTAGAGGTCAAACCGAATGGATGGCCTTAGTGTTGGTTGGCCGAATGCTCTATAGGTTATAAGTGATGTGTTTTGCTTGTTTGTAGCCAGCGCCAAGGAGTCTAAAGGAAGGTCTCGAATTGTTTGGACTCATCAAGGTAAGAGTGGTAAGGTATTCGGCCTTAGGCCTTATTATGTAATATTGTGTTGACCAAAGAGTGGCTATGTTCTTTTTAGGGGCAAATCGACAGAAGTACAGAGGAGCCTTTGAGATTTTAGATCGTTTCGGTAAGTAAGTTAAATTGTAGTTATTCGCCTGAGATCTTGTATTATGACGTTTAACCAAAGGATTCTGATTAAGTGATTACGATGGACGTGGATGCGAGTACCAGTCAAAGTGGGCAAGGGAAAGCTCCCATCCCAAAGTTCAAGAAGAGATCCGTTTCTGCTGTACGAGATTGGCCACCAGGGTGTGGGCCAACAACGGAAAACGTTAGGCATATAGCCGTAGTCTCACTAAACGATAGCGTCGAGGATCGAGAGTCTAGAACTCCTAGTAATAAGGTGTGTAACTAACCCACTGTTTCCGGGTTTTATGTGTTATATGTTTTACTAACAAGTGCAGTAATAAGTGTGCCATATATACCCCTAAAGGGTATAGCGATGACCAGGTTAGTATCGGATCTATTGCAGTGTGATTATTTGTTTATAAGTATGTTTATGGACATTAGTAAGCATGTGCATGCATGATCACGAATATATTTTATGTGGCATGTGTATGGGTGGGTTATGAAAAGAAGGTACGGGTGTACTTCGAGTACGTGGTTGATGTCAGCTTTGTGCTACATCGTGGATTGGCGCTGACTGAGGTCGCGTTGTGGATCTTTGCGATTTAGTTCGCGTGGTTACCTTGATTGATATGGGCTTTATGCCATATCGTGGCTTGATGGATTGCTGTGTGCTCCATCGTGGTTTGATGTTAGCTATACGCTACATCGTGGATGGCATTGGTTGCCTTTTTGGAGGGAAAAGGAGAGGGTGACTCGATAGTCCCCTGGTGTGTGGTAGGCTGGATAAGGGGGTGTGTAGCGGATGGACCCTAGGTTGGGTTGGGAATCATGTTGCATTATTTTTGTAATAATATGGAAATGGGCCAAGCCCAATACGACATGTGGATAGGTATGTTTTGGGAACATACGTGGAAAGGGGCCAAGCCCAGTTGATATGTGGTTTATTGAGAAATGGGCCTAGCCCAGTATTTGAGTATGATTTGAATATGGGCCAAGTCCAGATTGTGGTAATTGTTAGAATGGATATATATATTACTTGTTGCATTTGATAATTGGGATATTATGTGGCTAGGATGTGGGTGGATTTCAGTGGTTAACTTACACACTGAGTCTGTATGACTCACCCAACTTTTTAATCATCGCAGGTGAGTTGTGATTAATGGACCGAGTCGGAGTGGATACAAGGTGGCCCATGCAGAAGGAGATTTTCATGCAGAAGATGTTTTACTCTATTTAAGTATATTATATTATCAGTATTTTGGACTTTTATTTGATGTAATAAGGGCCCCTTTTTATTTGAAGTACTCTATTTAATTCTGTTGAAGTTTACATTATATTCAGAAATATTCTTTTTTTTCAAAAGGTTCATATTATAGTAATTTATAACTATGTTTTAATTCGGAAGTTTTGCAACAAGCTTATATTATTTAATAATTTTAAATGGACATGATTTTCAGAGATAATAATCTTTCAAGTTTTATTCTAAAGTCAAAGATTTCCAACCGTCTTTCCACAGTGACATAACCAGATTCGGTCGGGACTTGTGGGCCGGGTTTGGGGGTGTTACAGTTTGGTATCAGAGCCCGGTTCAAAACTCGGCTTTGAGGGTTTTGGGCCCAAAAACATTTTCCAAAATGGGTTTTTCAAAATATGGGTTTTTATGAAATATTTTTCAGGTTATTCTGGCATGGCACCTGTACCTCCGGCCCGAGTCCACCAGGTAAGTACTTCAGACTTGTGAAGTAATTTGATATATGAACTGTTATGGGCTTAGTTGGGCTCGTAGATTAGTGAACTAGGATCTGTTGAACCCTAGGGCTAGTCTACTCAAACACATGCATAAGACTTAAGGTTACTAAACAAACCTGTGATTAAGCCGCCGAGTTAAGGTGTGGCAACCATTGTGCGCATGTCTAGGAGTGGATCCGGAAGAGCCTGGTACTTAAGCAGTCCTCGTGACTCACCTCCTCTTCGCTGGAATCCTACCTGGTGCGTAGCTACGGTTCACCTTAACCAAGAGGACTTGTTCATAGGCTAAACCAATTATTAAAACCCGAAAGGGATTAGCCTTATTGTTTTAAAACCCTTAGTTTTAAAATTTCCAAAATTTACCCCTTTGGTTTGTAAACCCTAAATCTGGTTTTGAACAACATTGTCTCGAGTTACCCAAAATTACTAAAATGCCCCTGACTTTCAAAATTTCCGGTTTAACCCCAAGTTTAATAAAATTTTCTTACTTTGCAAAAGTACCCAATTTTCTGTATGGCAAAAATAATAACCCTGACTTTGGAAATTTACAAAATTACCCTGATTGTCAAAATTACCAAAATACCCCTGGTTACCAAAATCCTATTATACCTTCAATTTGCGAAATTTTCGAAAATACTCTTCAATTTTGGGAATTTCAAAAGGATCCTGACTTATTAAAGTTTTTGAATCGCTCTGGTTTATGACGAAAATGTCCCTGTAGGACAAAATGACGGAAATACCCACAGGGTAGAAACGCGTAAAGGTCCGAATAGTGAATGTGGGTGGTAGATACCACTGAATGTGCCTCTATTGAGGGAGAAATGTGTTCTTGTGGACGAATGAATGTGTGAGTGTGTAAATGTGATTCTTTGAATTAGGGTAACAAACTGGAACTGAGACTTTGTGTGATCGAAAGAACTACTTTAAAATACCCTTCTTTCATAAAAATTTGCTCGCGATTAAATAGTGGAACAAAATTTCTAATGCATAAAATTTCTTAAATCGATTAAATCACGACGATAGAGATGAGTTCTAGGGGACGCGGTAGAGGTAGAATGGCGGCTTCGAACCGTGTAGGGTCCGCCATGGGTCGAAGTGAAGTGCCACCACCAGCAGTGGGTCGCGGAGGAGCAAGATCGACGGAAGAAGATGACGCAGCGTCACAAGCCATGCTACGAGTGCTACAAAAGTGGCAAGAGCTAGTAGGGGAAATGGAACTCTGAAGTCAGTGTCCGAGAGGCTCAGGTCGAATGGGGCTGAAGTTTTTAGGGGAGTATCTGGAGTGGCCCGAATGTAGTGGAATATTGGTTAGAAGGAGTCGAAAGAATTATGGACGACTTAGATTGTACCCCAGAGGAAAAGCTAAAAGGTGTTGTTTCGCTTCTTCGGGATGAAGCTTATCGTTGGTGGCTCACTGTCAAACAAGGTGTACCGGCAGATCGATTGGATTGGGAGTACTTTAAGGAAAAGTTTGAAGGAAAGTACGTCGGAGCAAGTTACTTAGACGCGCAAAGGAAAGCGTTTCTAAATCTAGTGCAAGGAAGTAAGTCGATAGCTGAGTACGAAGCGGAATTCGTGCGACTAAGTCAGTACGCCAAAGGAATCGTGGCTACTGATTATGAAAGGAGTGTTCGATTCGAAGATGGGCTGTGAGATGAGTTGCGGGAGTTGATCGCGCCACAAAGAGAAAGGGATTTTGCCATTCTGGTAGAGAAAGCTCGGATTGCTGAAGAGGTTAAGAAGACTATAAGAGAAAACCGAGAAAAGAATAGGAGCGAGAATAAGAGGGATGTTGGACCATCAGTATCATTGGGTAATGTCCAGAAAAGACCAAGGATCGAGAATCCTGTGCATGCACTTGCCCCAATGGATCGGAATCGTTCTTGTGTTCAATGTGGAAGACCTCACACAGGAGAGTGTTGGGGAAATAGTAAAGAATGTTTTTGGTGCGGATCTAAGGCACATTTAGTTAAGAATTGTCCTCGAGCAACGAAGGGTCGTGGTTCTAGTCAAAATCAACCAAGGATGTGATATCGGGTAAGCTCCTTTGTTTTGGAATACTCTTTAATTGTTCTCCTTGTTTGTAAGTAATTCTTTCCTGTATGATTTGGATCTTGAGTGAGAAATTAGAGACTACGTTTGGGAAGTATGATGAATTGAAATCAGAGTGCGCAGCGGAGGCGTAGAGTAGGGAGTTAGGATTGCATGGTAGTAAGTAATTTCGAGGACGAAATTATTTTTAAGGAGGGTAGAATTGTAACACCCTGATTTAGGGGCTATGCAATTTGGGTATAATTCCAGTGTTGGAAGGTTTTGGGTGTTTTTGGATGTGTTTTAGAGGTTTAAGAATGCTTGGATGAAAAAGGAAGGGCTTTGGAAAATTTTTATTTTTAGTGTAAAAAGGGGAAATGGGGCAGGAAGGCCTTAAAATATTTTTCTGGAGTTTAGGACGCAAGAAAGGATCTGGCAAAGTTGTAACATCCCCAAACCCGGCCCATTCGCTACGACCGAATCTGGTTATGTCACTGGGAAAAGACGGTTGAAAATCTTAAAATAAAACATCGTAGTTTGCTGAATTTTGGAAAACATATCTTTGGAATAAAACTTTGCTATAAAACTCATTCATTTTTAAAACTTTAGTTTATAATATCCAATTTGAATAAATAGGTTGCAAACCATAAATCATTTTCACGTAGCAATTTAATTTAAATAAACCATAGTTAAAGTAATACCAAAAACATAAAATGGCCTTTATTACAACCCAACAATTCAAATAAAGTACTTATATCAAAATTTAGCATGGAATAATTGAACATCATCCTCGGCATGGGCCACCTTGTCCTCTCCGATCCCGGTCCAGCTTTATGCACTACCTGAAATGGTTAATGAAAAGAGTGAGTCCACTGACTCAAAGCATAACCACAACACATATTTCCATCCGTATGGGCTTGGCCCATACCCACACACACACCATCGAAACAAATCATGCAAGAATGCATCTCACCAACCTACTATCCAACCGCGTGACACCAACCTTAGCGCACTCCCGCCTAAGGCCGTGGCTAATCCACCGATCACAACCGAAAGTGATCCCACATATGTTACCTCGGCGGACTGGCACAGCACAAGGCCCTGGTGAGCCACCGATCACATCGTGATCCATAAATCTTACCTCGGCATTCTCGCTGCCGAGGCCGTGGTCGAGCCACCGATCAACCAAAGTGATCCAAATATCGTAATCGTCTACGGTGATGCACATAGCAATCAACCGCCGAGATGGGCACCTAGCCAACACCTCCTTGAGGTAGCACAAAGCTAACCCTCAAGCGCTAATGTAGCCCGAGCTATCATTAGACCACGTACATCCCGTACACTTCTTCCTTCTTCAATCCAATCCCATGCCCATGTGTCAATAAATCATGCAAGAATATCATATAGAATGAGTATTTATCACTTATCACTACCACATTGTACATATATAAATGTATATCAAGATTAACTTACCATCACCATTATATTCATCACTTATGCCATTATAAACGGCTATTACACATAATACACACATAAACATGTTAGCAAACCAAACCACGTAAATAGTGCGATGATTACGCACCTAAATGATACCAAAACCCGAACGCTACTTCGCTTCTCGCACATGCAGACTAACGGACTTACAAAAGGTTCCCAAATGACAGTGCTCTTCTTCCCTACAATCGGCCTTGGCATAAAAACAATGAACACTTAGGCCATTCGGCCAAGACAAAAACTATAGCACAAAGAAAACTAACACGCCCTACCTTGCTAATCAACCTTTAAGGGTAAAATCGTAATTTTACCTACTAAGGGCATTTTCGTAATTTACCCACCAAGGGTATATCGGTAATTTCGTACCTAGAATGGCCTTTCTAAAGGCCCGTGTGTCGCCCGAGCGACCCAACTACCATTTCTGGTCGAATGGACTATTGGGCCTAAAGCCCAATTTCGCCCATTCGCCCACACGCCGCTCGTGGCCCACCTAACACAAATCTAGCCACGTATATAAGTTCCACCTAGTCTAGTTCACTATATACTACACAATCGCACAATTTACTCATAAGGGCCCACGGGCCCATTGGGCCCACTTCGGCCCATCACGCCCAAGCAAATTTCCAACCCACAAGAATACTACCGATGGCCTCAACTATCGCGTCGAAGCCCCACACGTGCGCCGCACGCTGCGTGGCTACTATTGCCGTGGATCGCACTTCTTGCATTCGCCGCCTACAACTAGAGTAGAGAGAGTTACACACCGATAGGACTCGTGTTAATCCGCCCTCCACCACTCCTGTGCCCAAACGCCTCCAAGATGTGTTTACTCTCCTCCTAGGATGCTCCTTATATAGCTAGCACTTCACCTTCCTTCTTTGTATCTTTCCGATGTGGGATCCCTTCACAATGAGAGTTTAAATTCAACCAAAACTCTTCCCGTCTGCACCATGAAAATAAATACTCCTTGCTTCTCATGAGATTCGAACCTGTGCTCCTTGCAACATAATCCACGCTGCTAGCCACTTAGCCACAAGCTCCTCTTGTGTCTTAAAACCATGCGCAACTAAATATAAACTATAGCCAAATTCTCGAGGTCCAAGTAAAAGAAAACCAAAATGCAAAAGCCAAGACTTGAACCTTGGACCTCCTTCCTTCCTTGTGGCGTCACCCCCTTGTCTCTTATGTGGCGTCACTTTGCCACTCCACCACACACTCCACTTGTGCCATTTTTCCCCACATTTTATTCTTAAGGCCTACCTGCCAACTTCCAGTGGTTTTTTTTTCACCTAAAACCAAAATTTCCCCAAAGCTAATATTTGATCCCTGACTTCATAGAAGCCTTCTCACCTTCCAAAATCACTTATCCAATAGGTCCAACTTGCATTTAAGCCGGTCTCTTGTTCTCCAAAAATTTAAACGCTACTACGCCTAAGGCCCATTGGGCTCAATTCTCCTAGGCCCAATTCCTTTTTACCCTAAAAATCTAAATTTTCCAAAGCCTTCCCTTCTCATCCCAACATTCTTAGAGCCTCTAAAACTCAACCAAGCACTCCCAAAAACCTACTAACACTTGATTTATACCCCATATGCACAGCCCCTAAACCAGGGTGTTACAAAAGTGGCGTGGAGGCGCTGCTTTAGGGGGCTGGAAGTAGCGCCAGTGGGGGGCTTGGGTTCGAGTCCAAGCGGCAGCAGTGTTGTTTTATTTTTGCGACAAGGGACTGGGCTAAGTAGGCCTTAAAAATAAATGTCCAAGTTGATGGACATGAAAGTCCAATTGGCAAAGTGGCTCTTGGGCGCTACTTAGGCGCTGGAAGGGAGAGAGGTCGCGGTTTCGAGGGCCTGGAGCGGCATTTTGGAGTTTTATTTCTTTGTTGTTTGGTGATGGGCTGAAGTAGGAAGGGGTTAAAAATAAATGTGGGGGCTTTATGGCATAAAAATCAAGATGGCCGAGTGGCCTGGGCGTTGGGGGTTAGGCGTGCGGCAGTTGGTCCCAGGTTCGAACCTGGAGAATGGCAATTGGAGTTTTAGTTTTTTTGTTATTTTGGGCAGCAAATTTGAAGGTGTTGGACGGCTAGAAGACTTTTATTTAGATGAGGATAATGTTTTTTTATTTATTTTATTTATCTATTAAGCTATTTAGAAGTGTGGGATAATTATTATTTATTTTTGATAAGTAGGATAATAGTGGAACAATTCAAATTGTTTTTGAATTGAACTAATTCAAATTGATTTGAATTAGTTGGCCGAATCTTGGAGTCTTCTAGGGGGGTGGCCGAATGCTATAAATAGGGGGGGTAGAGTGCCAATTATTCATCAAGTCTTTTGCCAAATCTCTCCCTCTCCCTCTTGGTGTGCCGATTTCTCCTTTGGCCTTTGTAGTCAAATATTTCTTTTGTTTTCTTTTAATCCCTTGATAGCCGAAATCTTTAGCCCTCCATCTCTCTTCTACTTTATCAAGTTGGAAGCCGAACCGGTGAAGTGTGGTGCTGTCGACATCTAAAGATTGTAGGTAAGTATCCTAGTTAATTGGTTAGAGGCCGAAACCGAATGGATGGCCTTAGTGTTGGTTGGCCGAATGCTCTATAGGTTATAAGTGATGTGTTTTGCTTGTTTGTAGCCAGCGCCAAGGAGTCTAAAGGAAGGTCTCGAATTGTTTGGACTCATCAAGGTAAGAGTGGTAAGGTATTCGGCCTTAGGCCTTATTATGTAATATTGTGTTGACCAAGAGTGGCTATGTTCTTTTAGGGGCAAATCGACGGTAAGTACAGAGGAGCCTTTGAGATTTTAGATCGTTTGATAAGTAAGTTAAATTGTAGTTATTCGCTGAGATCTTGTATTATGACGTTTAACCAAAGGATTCTGATTAAGTGATTACGATGGACGTGGATGCGAGTACTACCAAAGTGGGCAAGGGAAAGCTCCCATCCCAAAGTTCAAGAAGAGATCCGTTTCTGCATGCAGAGATTGGCCACCGTGGTGTGGGCCAACAACGGAAAACGTTAGGCATATAGCCGTAGTCTCACTAAACGATAGCGTTGAGGATCGAGAGTCTAGAACTCCTAGTAATAAGGTGTGTAACTAACCCACTGTTTCCGGGTTTTATGTGTTATATGTTTTACTAACAAGTGCAGTAATAAGTGTGCCATATATACCCCTAAAGGGTATAGCGATGACCAGGTTAGTATCGGATCTATTGCAGTGTGATTATTTGTTTATAAGTATGTTTATGGACATTAGTAAGCATGTGCATGCATGATCACGAATATATTTTATGTGGCATGTGCATGGGTGGGTTATGAAAAGAAGGTACGGGTGTACTTCGAGTACGTGGTTGATGTCAGCTTTGTGCTACATCGTGGATTGGCGCTGACTGAGGTCGCGTTGTGGATCTTTGCGATTTAGTTCGCGTGGTTACCTTGATTGATATGGGCTTTATGCCATATCGTGGCTTGATGGATTGCTGTGTGCTCCATCGTGGTTTGATGTTAGCTATACGCTACATCGTGGATGGCATTGGTTGCCTTTTTGGAGGGAAAGGAGAGGGTGACTCGATAGTCCCCGTGTGTGTGTGGTAGGCTGGATAAGGGGGTGTGTAGCGGATGGACCCTAGGTTGGGTTGGGAATCATGTTGCATTATTTTTGTAATAATATGGAAATGGGCCAAGCCCAATACGACATGTGGATAGGTATGTTTTGGGAACATACGTGGAAAGGGCCAAGCCAGTTGATATGTGGTTTATTGAGAAATGGGCCTAGCCCAAAGATTTGAGTATGATTTGAATATGGGCCAAGCCCAGATTGTGGTAATTGTTAGAATGGATATATATATTACTTGTTGCATTTGATAATTGGGATATTATGTGGCTAGCATGTAGGTGGATTTCAGTGGTTAACTTACACACTCGAGTCCAGTATGACTCACCCAACTTTTTAATCATCGCAGTGAGTCGTGATTAATGGACCGAGTCGGAGTGGATACAAGGTGGCCCATGCAGAAGGAGATTTTCATGCAGAAGATGTTTTACTCTATTTAAGTATATTATATTATCAGTATTTTGGACTTTTATTTGATGTAATAAGGGCCCCTTTTTATTTAAAGTACTCTATTTAATTCTGTTGAAGTTTACATTATATTCAGAAATATTCTTTTTTTTCAAAAGGTTCATATTATAGTAATTTATAACTATGTTTTAATTCGGAAGTTTTGCAACAAGCTTATATTATTTAATAATTTTAAATGGACATGATTTTCAGAGATAATAATCTTTCAAGTTTTATTCTAAAGTCAAAGATTTCCAACCGTCTTTCCGCAGTGACATAACCAGATTCGGTCGGGACTTGTGGCCCGGGTTTGGGGGTGTTACAACTTGAGCCTCTTCACCTGCTCATGACGCCACTTTATAGCTCCTTTACAGCGCCCCCTCCCCCCGCTACTGGACCACAAGCCCACTTTGTAATTTAACCCACAGATACCATCTTTTAAACCCTATAGTGTCCAAACAGAAAATTTAACCAAGACCTCAGCCCGATCCTGAGCCTATACTGGACCCCTAACACTCACACTAACATAACCACATACTAAACGCAAAGGCCCAATATTTTAGGATGTTACAGTTCTACCCCCTTAAAGAAATTTCGACCTCGAAATTACCTGGTCAGAAAAGATGAGGGTATTGCTGCCGCATCGCTTCTTCCGGTTCCCAAGTAGCCTCCTTAGCACTGTGATTCTGCCACAGAACCTTAACCAACGGAATCGTCTTTCTCTGCAATACTTTGACATCACGATCCAGGATTTCCACTGGCTCCTCTTCAAAGGATAAATCGGGTCTTACTTCGATTTCTTCCACTGGCACCACATGAGATGGATCCGAACGGTAACGTCTTAACATAGAGACGTGGAAAACATTGTGAATCTGAATTAGCTCAGAAGGTAGTTCTAGCTCATAAGCTACTGGTCCCACTCGTTTCAACACCCGATAAGGTCCGATAAATCTGGGACTTAATTTACCTTTCCGTCCAACCTCGCAAGATTTCTTCCATGGCGACACCTTCAAGAGCACCTTGTCACCCACTGCAAATTCTATGTCCTTACGCTTCAGGTCAGCATAGGACTTCTGTCTGTCTAATGCTTCCTTCAGTCGAGCCCGAATCACCTCAACCTTTTCCTCTATCTCGGTAACCAACTCCAGACCCAAAATCCGATGTTCTCCTAATTCCGTCCAACAGGTAGGTGTACGACACCTCCGCCCATACAATGCTTCATAGGGCGCCATCTGAATACTTGACTGGTAGCTATTGTTGTATGCAAACTCGGCCAACGGTAAGAACTCTTCCCAACTACCCCTGAAGTTAATGACACAACCTCTTAACATGTCCTCCAAGATCTGAATTACCCGCTCAGACTGTCCATCGGTTTGAGGATGAAACGCCGTACTGAAATCCAACTTCATACCCAACGCTTGATGCAACGCCTTCTAAAATTATGAAGTGAACCTAGGGTCCCTGTCCGATATGATTGATACTGGTACCCCATGCAACCTCACTACCTCCGCTATGTATAGCTTAGCCAATTTTTGCAGAGAGTAATCGACACGTACTGGTATGAAATGAGCAGACTTCGTGAAGCGGTCAACAATCACCCAGACCGAATCTTTCTTAGTAGGCGTGAGGGGTAGCCCACTAACAAAGTCCATTGTGATCCTTTCCCACTTCCATTGTGGAATCTTCACCGGCTGCAACAACCCTGATGGTAACTGATGTTCCGCCTTTACCTGCTGACAGGTCAAACACTTCCCCACAAATTCGGTCACCTCTCGCTTCAAACCCGGCCACCAGAACTGATCTCGCAGATCTCGATACATCTTACTTCCTTTAGGGTGCATAGCGTATGGACTACCATACGCTTCTTGCAAAATATTATGCCTCAACTCAGGATCTTTCAGCATACACACTTTCCCTTGAAAACATAATAGCCCTTCCTTGTTCACACCAAATTCTATTGATCCTTCACTTGATCCTACCGGAAACTTCTCCTTTAGCAACTCGTCAGTCTGCTGTTTCTCCTTATCCTGACTGACCCAAGAAGGTTTCACTTGGAGTTCAGCTAATAAACTCCCATAACCATATAGACTACGGTGAACAACCATTGCTCTCAAGTCAGAGATTACTTTACGACTCAAGGCATCCGCCACCACGTTAGTTTTACCCGGATGGTACTCGATCGAGCAGTCATAGTCCTTTAGCAACTCGATCCACCTCCTTTGCCTTAGATTCAACTCCTTCTGGGTCAAAAGGTATTTTAGGCTCTTGTGATCGGTATAAATGATAGATTTCTCCCCGTATAGATAATGTCTCCAGATCTTCAGGGAAAAAACCACTGTCGCCAATTCCAAATCATGTGTGGGATATCTTGCTTCATGCGGTCTCAACTGCCGAGATGCGTACGCCACAACCTTTCCACCTTGCACCAACACGCATCCTAGTCCCGTGTGTGAAACATTATAGTAAATCATGAACTCCTTTCCAGCCTCTGGCTGAATCAACACCGGAGCCTCCGTTAAAATCCTTTTTGACTTCTCGAAACTCTCTTGCTGCTTATTAGACCAAACGAACGGAACCCCTTTCCGTAACAACTTAGTCAATGGTGTCGCAATTAAAGAAAATTCCTCAACAAACCTTCTATAATACCCGGCCAAACAAAGAAAACTCTGAATTTTTACTACCGACTTAGGCGGCTTCCAATCCAACACCGCTTCAATCTTTCGAGGGTCAACCCTAATCCCCTCTGCTGACACAACGTGACCTAGAAAAGTAACTTCCCTTAGCCAAAATTTGCACTTACTGAATTTGGCATACAACTGCTTCTCCCTCAGAATCTGCAGAACCACTCGAAGATGTGAATCATGCTCCTCTTCCGATTTTGAATAAACCAGAATATCATCTATAAACACCACGACAAACCGATCCAAGTAGGGTTGAAATACTCGGTTCATCATATCCATAAACGCTGCTGGTGCGTTAGTCAACCCAAACGGCATTACCATGAATTCGTAGTGACCATAGCGAGTCCTAAAAGCCGTCTTATGGATATCCGCCTCTTTGACCTTAAGCTGATGGTACCCTGACCTCAGATCTATCTTTGAAAAGACTGAGGCTCCCTTCAGCTGATCGAACAAGTCATCGATCCTTGGCAACGGGTACTTGTTCTTGATTGTCAATTTATTCAACTGACGATAGTCAATGCACATATACATTGACCCATCCTTCTTCTTAACGAATAACACCGGCGCTCCCCAAGGCGACACACTTGGTCGAATAAACCCTTTATCCAGCAACTCCTGAATTTGCGCTTTCAATTCCACCAAATCCTTTGGCGCCATCCTATACGGAGGAATAGATACTGGCGCTGTTCCCGAAAGAAGATCGATACCAAACTCCACTTCACAATCCGGGGGTAATCTCGGGAGCTCTTTTGGGAAAACATCTAGAAATTCCCTCACCGTTCTAACATCTCCGACTGTTAGTTCCCTGGCTTCCAGAGCCCGAGCAAACATTAGAATTGCCTCGCATCCTTTCCTCACCATCCTTTTTGCCCTTAATGTAACACCCCTTTCACCTATCACCAACACTTCACCACCATTGGGAGTTTTTAACACTATACGCTTAGCTGAACAGTCCAAATTCGCTTGATACTTCACTAACCAATCCATTCCTAAGATCAAATCGAACTCCCCAAACGGCAGTTTCATCAGATCAGCCCAAAAAGCTACCCCTTGAACTTCTAGGGGTACATCCTTATACAGTTTGTTCACCACTACAGTTTGTCCTAAAGGGCTCACTACAGTCATCTTCCTAGAAGAAGTCTCATAATCATAATCTAAGTCCAAAGTCCCCGCTATAGCACTAGCAACATAAGAGTGCGTCGAACCAATATCAATCAAGGTAGTATAAGGCAAACCATACATTAGGAACGTACCGGTTATGACATCCGGTGCATCAGCCTCCTCTCGACATCTGGCAGCATAGACTAACCCCGACTGTCTCGCCTCAGTGTTTTCTGCCCCTTGGCCTGGTGCTCCACGGCCCCGATCGAAACCGTTACCACCTCTGGCTGGACCACGACCTCTCTGTGGCTGCTGACCACCTCTTCCTGGTTGTGCATTCCCTTGGCCCGTGGGACCTTCACTGCCCCGTTGCTGCGGATAGTTTCTAACTTGGTGGTCCGTAGATCCAAACCTAAAGCACTTCCCACTACCCGCCCAACACTCACCTACATGGAATTTACCACATCGAGCACACTTCTGTGTCTGACTAGGAGCAGCAGGTCTCTCCTCCCGCCTCGGCCCGTCTGACCTAGGCCTTTTCTGAGTACGCCCAGCTTCCCCTGACCATCCAAAATTCCTCTTACTTCTACCCCTATCTCTATCCCGATTGAGTTTCTCTATCCGTTTCACCTCCTCAGCTATCTTAGCTTTTTCCACAAGCACAAGAAATTCCCTCTCATTGTGTGCAAATCAATCAAGACATGCAAATCATCCTCGACCATCTTCAAATCGAACACAACGTTCATGGTCTGTGGCCACCATTCCTCGAGCATAACGGCTAAGGCGTAAGAATTTCGCTTCGTACGCAGCCACCGACCTACTTTCTTGCACCAGATTCAAAAATGCTCTACATTGTGCATCCACATAACTAATCAGTTATGAGGTTTTCAGAAAAGGGCCAGAAATGAGGGACCAGTTCGAGCGGGTGCTCCAGCTGCTACTAATCAGTTACAGCCTTGTGCTGATTGTGGGAGATTTCACTCGGGTGAATGTTGGAAGAGAATCGGTGGTTGATTCAAATGTGGTTCCAAGAATCATCGGTTTAGAGATTTCCCTCGAAAACCTGCTCATACTCAGGGTGTTCGTAATGATGTTGCACAGCCAGCTAGAGGTGCTCAGCAGCCACCGAGAGGTCGTGGGCCAGGTCGAGGTGGTAATGGTGTAGGACGAGGTTAGGATGCACCAGGTAGAGGTACTGGTAATAGGGGTAACACGGAGGAAAGACAGCCAGGGTTGGTCTATGCGGTCAGACATCGAGAGGATGGCAACGCACCTGATGTAATAACCGGTACGTTATTCATATCTGATGTACCTGTTACTGCTTTGATAGATATTGGATCCACCCATTCGTATGTTGCTTGTGCTGTATTTGGAAATCTGAACATTAGATCCGAGATTACTGCTAGAGAAACAACTGTAATTAGTCCTTTAGGACAGTTGGTGTTAGTGAATAAATTGTTTAGAGATGTGCCCTTAGAAATTCAGGGGGAAATATTTTTGGCGGATTTGATGGAACTGCCTTTCGGCGAGTTTGACCTTATTTTGGGCATGGACTGGTAGGTGAAACACCGTGCGAACTTGAATTGTACTGCAAAATAGATGATACTTAAAACTTCGGAGGATAAGGAGGTAATGATGATAGGTGAAAGAAAAAACTATCTGTCTAATGTTGTATCTGCTTTAAAGGCAGAAAAGTTGGTGCAAAAGGGGTGTGGAGCATTTCTAGCTTTCATTAGTGTTTTGGATGCTAAGGAATTGTCGGTGGAAAGTGTTAGAACGGTGAAAGAGTTTTCAGACGTCTTTCCTGAGGAACTTCCAGGATTGCCTCCGGATCGGGAGGTAGAGTTTGGCATTGAGCTGTTGCCAGGAACGGCTCCAGTGTCCATTGCTCCTTATAGAATGGCGCTGAAGGAGTTAGCAGAGCTTAAGGCTCAAATTCAGGAGTTGTTGGATCGGGGATTCATTTGACCGAGTGTGTCACCGTGGGGAGCGCCGGTCTTGTTCGTCAAGAAGAAGGATGGGTCGATGCGTATGTGCACCGATTATAGGCAGTTGAATAAGTTGACGATCAAGAACAGGTATCCGTTGCTGAGAATCGATGATCTGTTCGATAAACTGAGAGGGGCTTCAGTTTTTTCAAAGATAAATTTGAGATCGGTTTATCACCTGCTCAGGGTCAAGGAGGCGGATATTCATAAGACTGCGTTTCGAACTCGTTATGGGCATTATGAGTTCTTGGTGATGCCATTTGGGTTGACTAATGCACCAGCTGCATTTATGGACATGATGAACCGGGTCTTCCAACCCTATTTGGATCGGTTTGTGGTGGTGTTCATAGATGACATCTTGGTGTACTCGAAGAATGAAGGAGAACACGACTCACATCTGCGGGTAGTATTACGAGATATTAAGGAGAAACAACTTTATGCCAAGTTTAGTAAGTGTGAATTTTGGCTGAGGGAAGTGACCTTTTGGGGCATGTTGTGTCCGCCAAGGAATTAGAGTTGATCCCCGTAAGGTCGAGGTCGTGTTGGATTGGAAACCACCAAAGTTTGTAGCCGAAATTCGAGTTTCTTAGGATTGGCGGTTATTACAGAGCGTTTCGTTGAGGGGTTTTGTTGATTGCTGCACCCCTAACTAAGTCGCATGCGCAAGGAGTACCATTTGTGTGGTCGATCACAAAGAAGAGAGCTTTGAGAAATTGAAGAAGATTCTCGGCGTAAGCACCGTATTGATTCAACCTAAGGCTGGAAAAGAGTTTATTGTTTACTGTGATGCATCACACACGGGCTTGGGATGTGTGTTGATGTAAGGAGGAAAAGTGGTGGCTTATGCATCTCGTCAGTTAAGGCCGCACGAAGTGAATTATCCCACTCATGATTTGGAGTTGGCTGCAGTGGTGTTTGCTTTGAAGATTTGGAGACACTATCTGTACGGTGAGAAGTCGATCATCTATACGGATCATAAGAGTCTAAAGTACCTCCTTACCCAAAAAGAGTTGAACTAAAGATAGCGGAGGTGGATAGAACTGTTTAAAGATTATGACTTTTCAATCGAGTATCATCCCAGAAAGGCTAACGTGGTGGCAGATGCGTTGAGTTTGTATATCAGATTTGAGAGCGATGTTCGCTCATCTCAGTTTGTATGAAGATGGTAGTCTGCTAGCCGAACTTCAGGTGAAGCCTGCGTGGGTAAGCCAGATTAAGGAAAAGCAGTTATCAGATGAAAGATTGGGTTCCTTACTTCAGCAAGTGGAAGGTTGTGTGATAGGGGATTTTGGATTGAATAGTGATGGAGTATTGTGTTTCCGCGGAAGAATTTGTATGCCCAAAGATCTGGAATTGAGACAAATGATTGAGTTCCCCGGCAACGGTGTCAAAAACTTGATCGCTGTGAATCAGAGCTTTAAAATTTATAAAAAAAATGATCGAACCTGGAAACTAACTCTGACAACGATTGAGGCAAGTGCACCTATCGAACAGTAGTATAGCTTAGGCAAGACCAGATTATCGGATTATCGAACCCAAAGGAACTAAAAGTACTAATATTAACTTTCTTTTTATTATTTAGCCTAAAATAAGTGAAGTTGTTTATTAATCTAAATTAATTAACTACTAAACTAAAGACTCTAAGACAAAGAAGAATGAATTTGGAAAATAACTTGGGAAAAACTCAGTTGATTTAGACGATACCTTAGGAAGAATCCACCTAGACTTCACTTGTTATCTAACACTGAACCATACGATTTATTCACTTAGTTTGATCCGTAAGACTCCCTAACGTATATTAAACCCTCTCTCGAGGCGAATAACGTCAAACCCTAGGTTAATTAGTGGAACTCTCGTTCTCTTATAATAACCCCTAGAATAGCAAAGAAATCGATCTATGGATTCCCATATTAGGTTTCACCCTAATCCGGCAAAATCTCGTCACCCTATCTCTAGGCGTGCGATCAACTCCGCTTAATTATGTTGGATCTACTCTTAGCAGTGGTCTATTCCTCCTCCACCTAAGCACATTAAATTTGGATTAAGCTCACATAATTAAGAACAAACTAAGTATTTATCATATAATTCAGAAAAAAATAACAAGATTCAGCATAGGTTTCATCCCCTTCGAGTATCCGAAGGGTTTAGTTCATAACAATAAAGGAAAACATCTCAAGAGAAAAGATAAAACAAAACATAAGAAATCCCTAAAACCCCCTGAAGGAATTGAAGAGGAGATCCTCTGTCTTGAGTATAACTCTAGCTTCTTGAGATGGATCAACTGGCTATCCCTGAGTGAATCCCCACAAATCTACCTTCTCTGGCCTAGCACGACGCCCCTAGACGATGGCTTTGGGCTCCCACTTTCAGGTCATACTTAGGGTGTATTTATAGGCTTTTAAAATACGTTTCTTTCTCCCTAAGTATCCTTTCCCAAATGAAATTGCTCTTCTCCACGGCAGAGGCACGGCCATGGCGCACGCCCGTGTAAATTGTGGCCAGGCCGTGTTCGGATTTCTTTAATGAGACACGACCGTGTAAGTTGGGGTTAGACCGTGTTCTAGATGATTGACTTGGCACGACCGTGTGGGTCCAAGTCCAGGCCGTGTCGATTTCCTCATTGGTCTGTTTTGGTCTATTTTGAGCCCGTTTCTCGTTCTTTTTATCCTTGGGTGCTTTCCTGAGTATAAGACATGAAAAGAAAGGATTAAGAGCACCTTTTTACATAAATCAAGGGATAATTCATCCAAAAGCATACTAAATGTGGGCCTAAAATATTTTACTATTTCAATTTATCAGATAGCCTCTAAGTGCCCACACGGATAGACACACGGGCGTGTGTCTAGGCCATGTGTCTCCTGCACCTTAATGTCTTAAGTCAGAATAGACCACGGGCTAGTCACACGGCCGTTTGTTCAGGCCGTGTGATACACACGATTGGCACATGGGCGTGTGCCAAGGTCGTGTGAAGTCTGCACTTGACACTTAGAAATTTAATTGTCACATGGGCCAGGGCCACGGGCGTGTCCAGGTCGTGTGGATTTAGTTAGTGTCAACCACGGATGGAAGGCACGAGCATGTCTTAAGGGCACACGGGCGTGTCCCTATACCAACACGGGCGTGTGGCGCCTATCTTAAAGAAAAGTTTCCTTTAGCTTATAAAAGTTTCCGGATGCAAGTTTAAGGCCTCGTAGGCCCACGATATGAATGATTTGACTAAGGAAGAGAAGTTTTAATTCGGAGCAAAATTTTATAGCCCATAAGTACATGTTTAAGGAAGTTCAAGCTTAGTAATGTCTCATATCCGGTTTTAGCTTCAGAATCGGGTATGAGGTGTTACATTTAATGGTATCAGAGCATGGTTTAGTCAGTTCTCAGACTAGCCTAGCACGAGTAAGAGTCTAGCTATACATGCCATATGTGGACCGTGATAGTGTGATGTCTCCCGGCTCTAATGAAATTGTTTTGTTAAGACAGTGATGATTCCCAACCGAGCTAATTTCAGTGAGTTTGTAAGATTTTCAAGCTTCATGAAGATTTCATTGAATTGCTTGTGATGTTGTTATATGCACATTATTTCCATGAAAATGTTTAATGATTAATAAAACAAAGAAGTTACTAAGAGCACGTATATGAAAGTCCCGATTGAAAATGAATTACTTAGGATACTTAATCTGCCACATGAGACAAGAAAGTCCGTATAAGAGCATGTCAAGACATGGCATCGGCAATCAAGCAAAGATGTCATGTAAGTCCAAGACAAGTCTTGGCATTGAAAAGCTATCAAGAGATAGAGATCCCATGTAAGTCCAAGCCAAGGCATGGCATTGGTGAGTAACAAGGAAGATTTCATGTAAGTCCAAGCCAAGGCTCGGCATTGACCAGTTCATGAGTAAAGTTACCAATAAGACCATGTCAAGACATGGCAATGGTAAGTTCCCAAGGGAACCCACAAGCAAGACTTTGTGTAAGTCCATGTCAAGACATGGCATCGATACCAAGTAAGAGATCCCATGTAAGACTATATCAAGGATATAGCATTGGCATCAAGATACATGTGAAATGAGATTCAGTATCCTCGCCATTCATAGTAATTCATCGGGCAAAAGAGTAAAGCTTAAATGAGATAGCAAGAAAGTTAGTAGTAAAGTTGATATTATGTCATGCTAGTGAAGGTGACTAACAAGTATAATTCATGTTATGAATGATGATGTTGAGATTATGCTTGTTATAGTAAAGTATACTGATCTATGTGATCAAGTGTTATAGGTACCTTGTTCACCTTACAAACATGAGACTAGTAAGTACCATGATGTATGTGAGAAGCGAAGAAGAGTAAGTAAGCATTTGAGATTTGTGATGCCATTGTTTATGATAAATATGTCCACATGGTTAAAAATCACGTGTGACTGTTAAAGTAGAGAAGATATAATGTTTCATCTTATGACCCTGTTATAAAGTCACACATATTATAGTGTGAGAGTTAAAACTGAAAAGTTTGACTAAGTAGAATGCAGGAAATGAGTATGGTCGTTCAATGATAAAATGATGAATAAGACCGTGGTTGGACCATGGTGGTATATGTGATCCCATATAAGACCATGTCTGGGGCATGGCATTGGCATCGATACATGATCCCGTATAAGACCATATCTGGGATATGGCATCGGCATCAAATAGTAATCCCGTGTGAGACCACGTCTGGGACCTGGCTTCGGTGTGAGATCGTGTAAGACCATATCTGGGATATGGCGTCGACATCGATATAAGATTTTGTGTAATACCATATCTGGGATATGGCATCGACATCGACATGAGTTTCCATGTAAGACCATATCTGGGATATGGCATTGGTGTTGATATGAGATTTCGTGTAAGACCATAGCGAGGCTATGGCATCGTGACGACATGTAAAGCAATAGCTGGGCTATGATGTTGTGATACGAGTAAGACCATAGTTAGACTATGGCAATCAAGTAAACGATGTACTCAAAACCCGTAAGACATTCTCTAGATTAATAAGAAATAGTAAGAGGAAATTAGAGCTTAATGTTGAGTACTTGATTAGACATTAAGGTGGAACTTGAGTAAGTGAAGTCACTGTTAGAAATTATGGGTGATAGAAACCATTGTAACATGAGTAAGTTTATATGTGATTAATGCAGTATTTATGTTAGCATTTTGAGAATGCTTTGTATCACATTGATACATGATGCTCTACTATGTAGAGTAATGGTTGTTGAACATGAGGTTGAAGTCCTAGAGGACTAAAATGATGAGGCTATCATCGAGATATGAGATAGACAAGGTCTCGTATAAGACCATGACCGGGACATGGCCTCGGCACTGAGTTGAGATTCCGTATAAGACCATATCCAGAATATGGCATCGATATTTGATGAGGAAGTCCATATAAGACCTTATCAGGGATATGGCATTGGCATTTAGAGGTGACTCCATATAAGACCACCTCGGGAATGTGGCATTGGTTTTGTACCTACATAAATGACGATGAATGTGCTTCTTTGATTATCCCTAGTGATCAATGGGATAGATAGATGAGTCTAGAGGAAGAAATGAAAATTGTACTAAAGTCGTGTGAATAAGTGAGTCAAGAATAAATGAGTACGATGTATGGCACGGTATGTGCTAAATAAATGGCAAGTTTGAATAAGTTAGCTTAAAGCCTGTAGTTTGTGCATGGTTAGTTGATGTTATGAAGGGATTATAAAAATCTCCTTGAGTATCTTGTGTAAACATTTGTTTCCCTTCAGGAATGATGTAGTCGTTCTTTTCATGAAATTGTGATTGTGTGAGAACGTTAACCGACAGAAAAAGTAGACTAAACGGTTGTCGATTTAGTTAATTGAAATCGGCATTCCTCTATCTCCTCGTAACCTTAATTGGGTACCTTGAGGAGGAAGTTGGTGATGATTCTAGTATAAGAGGTGAAATTACAAGTTTCACGTGTGTGATGGGTTTTCGGGTAAGCCGAATAGAGTTAATAAATTCGATCAAAATGTCCTTACTATCGTGTAATATGACGGTAGTAAAGGTTTTAGACAAGCATAACAAGAGAAACTCAGATGAGAGTGTGCTTGAAATATGTTCTCAGCATGGAGAGAAGAGTAGATTAATGTATTGAAAAATAATTCAAGTTCTGAGTATATTCATGCATGAATCAGTAAAGAGAATAAATTTCTGTGTGTACGTGAGTAGGGAGCATGATACAAAGATATGCTCATCGAAATGTTTAAACCACGATGGTTGAGTTGAAAGGTATAGAATGGACTATTAATTGAAAGTTCTAGTACTGAGTTCAGTCTGAATCGAGAAAAAGAGTTACCAGATTGGTGATCCAGAGGCAATCACCTTTGTGTCTGTGTAATGAGCTAAATGTTATGAAAAGATCCATGTTAAGCAATACGAGTTAGTTACTCGGTTGACCCTAGTTGGTAACATCTTAGTTTCAACAAGGTTAATGTCTAGAGCGAGTTTTCTTTTTAGAACAAAAAGGGTTCAGAAGAGATATAGTAAATGGTATTTTAAATAAGCTCCGAATGAGTTTATTTGAGATGGTAAATACAGGTTGTATATGTTTTCCGCTGTTGATGATTTCTCAAAATAGAATTGGAATGATGATGAATCCAGAACTTATACAGAGTTTTGGTATGAGATTTAGTAGCAGTATATCTAATAAAGCAAGAATAAGGAAGTACAGTTACGTAGATAAATGTTTTGACAGTAGAGTACATTTCACGATATGATGGAGTTATGGTCAGAAGTAGTTAACCACTAAAAGCTGAGTTTTCAAAGCGTACAAGTCAAAACCATTACAGTCGGTGAATACTTTAATGAGAAAGTGAAATAAAACCTTATAGATTTCAAATTTAGTTTGACAAGATTCCCTAAGGAGGGGAATGTCATTCGAGTCGTAGTGAATCAACTAGCAGAGATTCGAATGATCATTTGAACATGTGCAGAGTTCCAAATTGGTGGATTTCTGAGTATATGCCCTAGAGGAAGAATAACCTAGGTCTTAGGTTACGCTTCGACTTTTTTTTTTATTATAGGTTAAAGGTTTTTGACAAGAGAGACTTAAGGATAAGTAGATTTGCAATTTTGAAGAGTACATGAAAACGTTTTAAGAATGTTAGTAGCAAATCCTCCTGATAAGATTTTCGGGGACGAAAATCCCTAAGGGGGAGAATTGTAACAGCCCGATTTAGGGGCTAGTCAGAACAGTGATCTCGAAATCAATAATTCAAGGGTATAGAAAATTATTTTCATGTTATGTTATGTGTTATAACATGTTTATGAGGATGCATGAAAATTTTGGTGCCTTAATTTTAGCGATTTCTAGCTAAATTGTGAAAAAGGACTAAATCGCATAAAGTGCGAAAGTTCTATTTTATTTGCTAGAGGCACCAAATAGCTATGGTTTATAGATTGGGGGTACCAAATGTGCAATTTTTCCTGGTTTAAGTGGCTTGGCCGGTCAAGAAGTTAAAGGGGACAAGAGTATTAAATGTGGTCATGTTAGGTGACTAAAAAGAAATAAAATAAGATGAAATAAGCCAAGCTATCATCTTTTTTATTTCTTCTCTTCCTCCACCAAAAATAGCAGCCATGGGAGGGGTTTTTGAAGCTTAAAATTTCAGCAAGCAATTCTCCACTCAAGTAAGTGATTTTGATGGTATTTCTTGAAGAAAATTGTACTTTTGGAGTCCCCAAAGCTTAAGCTTTCTAAAGAGGGGACTAGTTTGCAATATGGTTGAAAGTCTAGGGACTTGCCATGATAGATTTCATGTTGTTTAATGAGTTTTTATGGAAGAAAATGAATGATAGGATGATGAGAAACAACTTTTGTGAAAGGTGTTGTCATGAAAACACCTAATTGGGACTAAAATGCAAAAGTTGTAATTTGTTCATTTAAGCATGAAATTGATGGAATTGAAAATAGTTGTAAGAGGATTAAATGTTCAACTAGGCTTGTTTAACAAGAAAATGTGATGAAAATTTATTTACGAGCCTAGGGGCAAAATAGTAATTTTGCCAAAGTGTAGGGGCAAAATAGTCATTTTTGCCTAAAGTTTAGATTATGGTATATCATGATTTATAAGTGATTAAATCAGTAAATTTCATTGTTCTAGATCAAAGAAAATGAGTTTCGAACTTAGAACGGATGAAAAGAGAAATGTGGGCAAAAAGTCCTTTTCGGCTCTTTCGACATCGAGGTAAGTTCACGTGCGAATGTTGCAATTACGTATGAGCTGATTTAGTATTCCAATGTTGTATGGAATGTATATTACTATATGAATGTATGAAATGTCTCTTGATGAGATGTCAATGGAATTAAATTTAGAGTAATGGGAAAGGTGTATAGCACGATAGGACAATGGTTAAAGTCTCGAGTAAGACCATATTGGAATATGGCCTCGATGTAAGAATTCGTATAAGACCATGTCAGGGACGTGGCATCTATATGTTAGTGTATGTAAGACCCAATTGGGGTATGATGATAATGAGAACTATGTGCATGAGACTCAAGAGAGTTATTTAACAATTCGAATGATTCAATGTATATGTTGAATGTATGTGGTTGTACCATGAGTAGCACAAGTATGTGTAGAACTGAATTGAGATGAATTCAATATATGATGAACCCCTAGTGGGGTATGTGTAGTTGATGCACCTTAGTTGTATGAGACAGATTTATTGATGTACTGTGTGAATGATAACGAGTATCGTAGAAAGTTAAGTAAGAATAGAAGCATGTGAGGATGTTCTCGAATGAACATTTGAAATAGAGATATACTTGTGGATTATTATCCATGAATTTAAATAACAGTGATCTATGTGCGATATCACCTTATTAATGGTTAGTGATGGGTCAAAAAGCGATACCATCAACTATATTATTTATTGGTGGGGTGTGTGCGTTACCACACCACGATTGATTAGTAATCGATGGGCTGTGTGCGATACCATCGCTTATAAATGATTGGTGAGCTATGTGTGAAATCACCATAGGTATTAATGATTGGTGGGCTAAGTGTGTAACCACCGAGAGATTAGTAGTATGAGCGACTTATTGAAAATGCTTGATGTGTTGTTTTGTATGATCTTGTGATGATCAGTGCAGGAATGTATGCTAATTAAGCGAGCGAATTGGCTTGTGGCATGGTAGAAATGTGGTAAGAGATAGAATGAGTAAGATTCAAGAATGATTGAGTAAGTAACCATGAATTGATGAGAAAAACTCGGCATATTGCCTTGGGGTTATGTATATTCAGTGAATATCAATATTTGTCAGATTATGCAGATGAACTTACTAAGAATTATTGCTTACACCTTTACTTTTCTCATCTCTTATAGGTTTCATTACTTAGCTCGGATCGGAGACCGTCGGAGATGTTTTCACACTATCGAGCAGACACACGGTATGAGGTATCAAGTCATTAAGAGTCATGGCATGTATAGGGATTCGTTTAAAGTTGATGAAGTCTAATTGTTGTAGCCAAATGTTGTTGGCCTAAGAGAATTTATAGAATGGTTGTGTATAGCCAGTGATGATGGCTTGAGTTGTTGTAAATGTTGTGGGAACAATTCTCCCCAGTGTATGAGAGGAAAACTTTATTTTCATGAACAAGATGTGTTAATTTATGAGTTTCAATTGATGATTAGAGAATGTTTTGAAGAAGTATATGAATGTATGCAAACAAGAGTAGTAAAAGGTTTGTAAGATAGCCTCTAAGTGCCCACACGGATAGACACACGGGCGTGTGTCTAGGCCGTGTGTCCCCTGTACCTTAATGTCTTAAGTCAGAATAGACCACGGGCTTGTCACAGGGCCGTTTGTTCAGGCCATGTGATACACACGGTTGGCACATGGGCGTGTGCCAAGGCCGTCTGAAGTCTGCACTTGACACTTAGAAATTTAATTGTCACACGGGCCAGGGCCACGGGCGTGTCCAGGCCGTGTGGATTTAGTCAGTGTCGACCACGGGTGGAAGGCACGGGCATGTCTTAAGGGCACACGGGCGTCTCCCTATACCAACACGGGCGTGTGGCCCCTGTCTTAAAGAAAAGTTTCCTTTAGCTTATAAAAGTTTCCGGATGCAAGTTTAAGGCCTCGTAGGCCCACGATATGAATAATTTGACTAAGGAAGAGAAGTTTTAATTTGGAGCAAAATTTTATAGCCAGTAAGTACATGTTTAAGGAAGTTCAAGCTTAGTAATGTCTCATATCCGGTTTTAGCTTTGGAATCGGGTATGGGGTGTTACAAACGGGCTCAAAACGGACCAAATTGGGCCAAAGTGTAAATCCCTGGACTTGAGCCAACACGACCATGTCTCCTTGATAGACTAGAACACGACTTGATCACGATTCACACGGGCGTGTCACCTCATTAAAAGTCCGAACACGGCCTAAAGACGATTCACACGGGCGTGTGCCATGGCCGTGTCCCTGTCGTGGAGAAGAGCAATTTCACTCGGAAAAGGATACTTAAGGTCAAAGAAACCTATTTCAAAAGCCTATATAAACACCCTAAGTATAACTTAGAAGAGGGCGGTGAGCTAGGCCAAGGAGCCGAGCCGAAAAGGTCAGATTTGTGGGAAACACTTGAAGATGGGCAGTTGATCCATCTCAAGAAGCCAAAATTCTACTCAAGACGGCGGATCTCTCCTTCAATTCCTTTAGGGGGTTTTAGGGATTTCTTATGTTTTGTTTTATCTTTTCTTCTGAGTTGTTTTCTTTTATTATTATGAACTAAACCCTTCAGATACCTAAAGGGGATGAAACTTAGATGAATCTTGTTATCGTTTACTGAACTATATGATAAATACTTGATTTGTTCTTAATTATGTGTTCTTAATTCTTGTGTTAATATTTCTGGGATATTGATTCAAGTTTGATGTGCTTAGGTGGAGGAGCAAAAGTACCTGCTTAAGAGTAGATCTAGCATAATTAAGCGGAGTTGATCGCGCGCCTAGAGATAGAGTGACGAGATTTTGTCGGATTAGGGTGAAACCTAATATGGGAGTCCATAGATCGAGTTAATGCAATTCTATGGGTTTTAATTAGAAAGAGATTTCAATTAATCAACCTAGGGTTAGACGTTATTCGCTTCGAGAGAGGGTTTAATATACATTAGGGAGTCTTACGGATCAAGTCAAGTGAATAAATCGTCTGCAGTTCGAGAGTTAGATAACAAGTGAAGTCTAGGTGGATTCTTCCTAAGGGTATCGTCTTAATCAATCGAGTTTTTCCAACGAGATTTCCCCAATTCATTCTTTTTGTCTTTGCGTCTTTAGCTTAGTAGTTAGTTAAATTTAGATTAAATAACAACTTCACTTATTTTAGGCTAGATAATAAAAAGAAAGTTAGTATTAGTACTTTTGGTTCCTTTGGGTTCGACAATCCGGTCTTGCCTAAGCTATACTACTATTCGATAGGTGCACTTGCCTCAATCATTGTCATAGTTAGTTTCCAGGTTCGATCATTATAAATTTAAAACTCTGAAATCAGTGATCACTTGTTGATTTTTAAGTGTTGTTTCAGTGTTTTGAAAGCGTGTTTCTGACACCGAGATAAATTTCGTTAGCATCTCCTCAAGGTTCAGCTTCTTTTCCTGCTGGTAAGGTGGTTGTTGAAAACCTAGAGGAAGTTGCGGTCTTTGATTACCTTGACCACCCCACGAGAAATTGGGATGGTACATCCAACCTGCATTATAAATGTTACTATAAAGATTATTTTGAGGTCTAGAATAGTTACCCATATAGTTGACTTGTTCGTTCTCTGTGCTAGGGTCGTAGGATAGATATTCTGTGTTATTCACCCCTCCTCCATTTGTATCGTACTATATTACCGGATGTACCTGCGTAGAACCATACCAACCATCAAATTTTTTTTATTTAAAAGCTCTACCTGGTTAGATAACATGGTGACCGCGTCAAGGTTGAAAACACCAGCTGCTTTATTAGGCATTGTCCTCATGTCTTGCCATTGATAATTATTCAGTGACATCTCTTCGGTTTCTGCGAGTGGTATGTTTTACTTCACTGTCAAAAATCAAGGGTCCTGACGGGTTTCTTCTAGTCATAAACTAGAAATACCTGCTAGAAGCAAAGAAAGAGAAAAATTAGCAAAGTCAAAATAAAATAAAAAATAAAAATAAATTGCAAATAAATACAATGGCTAAAGTAATAAAAATTGAGCGTTCTTAATATTTTGTTTCCCCAACAACGGCGCCAAAAACTTGATCGTTGGTATCGATAGTCTTAATATTTATATAATGAATGATCTAGCCTAGAAACTAACTATCACCATGATTGAGGCAAGTGCACCTATCGAACAGTAGTATAGCTTAGTGGCAAGATCGGATTGTCGAACCCAAAGGAACCAAAAGTACTAATACTGACTTTCTTTTTATTATTTAGCCTAAGAATTAAGGGAATTGTTATTTAATCTAAAATTAACTAACTACTAAGCTAAAGACGCTAAGACTCAGAGAATGAATTGGGGAAAATACTTGTGGGAAAAACCAATTGATTAAGACAATACCCAAGGAGAAATCCACCTAGACTTCACTTGTTATTTAACTCTGAACCAGACAATTTATTCACTTGACCTGATCCGTAGGATTCCCTAATTTATATTAATACCTCTCTCGAGGCTACTAATGTCTAACCCTAGGTTGATTAATTGAAATATCTTTCTAATTAAAACCCCTAAGGTTGCATTAACACGATCTATGGACTCCCATATCAGGTTTGACCCTAATCCGGCAGATTTTCATCATCCTATCTCTTGGGTTGCTGATAAACCGAAATACTAACATATTTTAATCTCACATTTAGTATGCTTTTGGATGATTTATCCCTTGATTTATGTAAAAAGATGCTCTTAATCCTTTCTTTTCATGTCTTATACCCAGGAAAGCACCCAAGGATAAAAAGAACGAGAAACGGGCTCAAAACGGGACAAATGGGCCAAAGCATGAAATCGACACGGCCTGGACCAAAGATCACATGGCCGTGCCTCCTTAAAGATCTCGAACACGGCCTGAACCACGATTTACACGGCTGTGCCTCATTAATGAAGTCCACACGGCCTGTCCACGATTCACACGAGCGTGTGACATGGTCGTGTCCCTACCGCGGCCAAGAGGAGTTTTACTCGGATTTGGATGCTTGGAGGCAAAGAAACACACTCCAAAGTCTAATTAAACCCCCAAATAGGAATTGCACTCAAATTAGGATACTTAGAGGCCAAGTAACACATCTCAAAGCCTATATAAACACCCTAGGGGGCAGCTTATTCGGGGAGTTCGACAGAAACCCTCTGTCGAGGGAGGCCCTAAGCCATCGTTTAGAGGGCGGTTAGCTAGGCCAAGGAGCCGAGCCGAAAAGGTCAGATTTGTGGGAAACTCTCAGGGATAGCTAGTTGATCCATCTCTAGAAGCTGAAATTCTACTCAAGATGGAGGATCTCCTCTTCAATTCCTTCAGGGGGTTTTAGGGATTTCTTATGTTTTGTTTTATCTTTTCTCTTGAGATGTTTTCTTATTTAGTTATGAATTAAATCCTTCAGATACGTGAATGGGATGAAACCTATGGTGAATCTTGTTATTATTTTCTAAATTATATGATAAATACTTAGTTTGTTCTTAATTATGTGAGCTTAATCCAAATTTAATGTGCTTAGGTGGAGGAGGAATAGACCCTGCCTAAGAGTAGATCTAGTATAATTAAGCGGAGTTGATCACACGCCTAGAGATAGGGTGACGAAATTTTGCCGGATTAGGGTGAAACCTAATATGGGAGTCCATAGATCGATTTATTGCTATTCTAGGGGGTTATTATAAGAGAACGAGAGTTCCACTAATTAACCTAGGGTTAGATGTTATTCGTCTTGAGAGAGGGTTTAATATACGTTAGGGAGTCTTACGGAGCAAACTAAGTAAATAAATCATATGGTTCAGTGATAGATAACAAGTGAAGTCTGGGTGGATTCTTCCTGAGAGTATCATCTAAATCAACTGAGTTTTTCTAAAAGTTATCTCCCCAATTTTAGTCTTTTTTCGTCTTTGTGTCCTTAGCTTAGTAGTTCATTAATTTTAGATTAAAAGCAACTTCACTTATTTTAGGTTAAATAATAAAAAGAACGTTAGTAATAGTACTTTTAGTTCCTTTGGGTTCGATAATCCGGTCTTGCCTAAGCTATACTACTGTTCAATAGGTACACTTGCCTTTAATCGTTGTCAGAGTTAGTTTCCAGGTTCGATCGTTCCTTTTATAAATTTTAAAGCTCTGATTCACAGCGATCAAGTTTTTGGCACCGTTGCCGGGGAACTAAAATATTAAGAAAGCTCTATTTTTATTACTTTAGCCATTTTTTATTGCAATTTATTTTCATTATTATTATTTTATTTTTATTTTGCTAATTTTTCCTCCATTTGCTTTTGGCAGATAATTTTAGTTTTTAGATAAGATGGCACTAAATAATTATCAGTGGCAAGCAATGAGGACAATTCCTACTAAAGCAGGCAGTGCCTTTAACCTCGACGTGGTCACCAGGTTATCTAATCAGTTAGAGATGATGAATAAAAAAATTGATGGTTTGAATAGTCTCTCGCAGGTACACCATGAAATGCAATATGACTCGAATCTAGGAGGCGTGGCGAATCCTGAGTACCCACCCTACGGATATGACATGGAAAACGAGCAAGCTCACTATACGGGTAACTATTCTAGACCACAAAATAATTTTTATAATGACACTTATAATGCAGGTTGGAGGTGCCATCCCAATTTCTCATGGGATGATCAAAATAGTCAAGGATCGGAACTTCCTCCAGATTTTCAATAACCACCTCACCAACAGGAAGATGAGTCGAAAATTGAAGAGATGCTGACAAAATTTATGGCAGCCACAGAAACTCATCTCCAAAACACCAAAATAGCACTCGAAGATCAAGAGGCATCAATCAAAGGGATCGAGAACCAAGTTGGGGAACTTACTAAGTCAGTTGGACAACTTGTGAAGCTGATCTCAGAACAACTACAAGAAAGCTTGCCAAGCAACACTGGAACTAACCCAAAAGAGCAAATTCAAACCATCACAGCTCATGATAGTAAAGGGTTAGATGAACCCAACTCAATACAAGAACACGAGGTAGAAGAGGGTAAAGTAGAGGTAACACGAGAAAAGAGAGATGATACAGAGGAACAGTTCAGTAAGTTTCTTAAACTTTTAAAGAAATTACATATTAACTTACCTCTACTCAAAGCTCTTTCGCAGATACCAGACTCTAGAAAATTTTCAAGGGAGCTGTTAACGAAAAAGTGAAGGATAGACGAGAAATTACATGTAGAACTCAACGCAAAGTGCTCGAAAATTCTACAAAATAGACTACCACAGAAATTAAAAGATCCAGGGAGTTTTATAATTCCATGCATAATTGGTAGTTTATCTATAGAAAATGCGTTAGCCGATTTAGGGGCAAGCATAAATGTTATGCCTTATAAACTGTTTAAACAACTAGGTCTAGGGAAACCCAAACAAACTAGGATGAGCATCCAATTAACTGATAAAACTATCAGAATTCCTAGGGGTATAATAGAAAATGTTCTAATCAAAATTGATAAATTCGTATTCCCAGTAGACTTTGTCATTTTAGACATGGATGAAAACAATAATATTCCTTTAATTTTAGGAAGACCCTTTTTAGCAACTGCCAGAGCTAAAATTGATATCTATGCAGGTGAACTCATACTTCGTGTAGGTGACGAGATAGTCACTCTTCAAGCTCTTGATTCGGCCAGAACATCAAGTGATAAAGGTGAGAAAGTAAATTCAGTTGATAACCAACTTGTTCAACCTTCATTGCAGGAAACACCACAAAGCTACAAACCGGAGCCAGATCATAAACCTTGTGCCAACAAAGAAGAACTATATGAGGAACGAAGCCTTAAGGTCGACGACCTAGACAAGCGGAAAACACACTTTAAAGGGAAACTAGGAATACACGAAGTGAAACCGACAGAAAGCCCAGACGAGCTGATAGGAACAACAAATCACTTCAAAATAGGGGATCATGTATTTTTGAATAAGGAAGACCCTCGAATCACCAATTCAGACCTCAAGACAAACAAAGAAATCACTTTTGAGGTACTTAATGTCTTCCTATACGGCACAGTCGAGGTAAGTAATCCTAAATTCAACACTTTTGAGGTAAACACTACTCGACTTAAACTTTATATCCACAACCGAATTGATCGCATGAGAAAGGATTTTCACCTCCTCAAACCAACTTGACCATACGAATGAGAGGTAAAGTCTAGCTTAAGACTATAAACGAGCGCGTCTCGGGAGGCAACCCGAGCACTAACCCCATTAATTTTTACATTTTTAATTCTTCTTTTTAGCACCTAACTATAAACTAACCAAAGTGCAGATTTCCAGACCACATGGCCTTACACACGGCCGTGGCTGTGGCCGTGTGGCCACCACAGGAAGGTACAAGGGCGGGGGCAACCACCAGATCCATAATTTTTAACCCCCTTCTTCCTTTTTCTTTTCCAGTTGTTTTTCTTTTTTCATTTTCCATTATTTACTTTTATTTTTATTTATTTTAATTTTCTTTTATTTTCTTTATTATTTTCTTCTTATTATTCATTCCATTTAGATTTAGCTTAGGATACAATAAAATTAGGACGGCTGCTTTGAGGACTCAAACGGTTCGAGACGCTTTCCCACCTTCACCTCCAATCCTATCCGGTTTCTTTTCATTGACTTCATCCAAAATTTTGGAAGTTTCACTTCTCTCTCCATCTTACGATTTTATGAATATTTTGATATTATCTATCTTTGTACATTGAGGGCAATGTACATCTTAAGTGTGGGGGTGAATCCTAGACGTGCCTAATTTTTTTTTTCATTATTCTCAAAATCCTGAATTTAGTCTTATTTTTAAGTAATTTTCTCATATTACTAATTAGGATGAAATTTCCATGATTTATGATTTTTATTGATATGTTTTAGAGTAAGTCATTGATAATTGTGCATTGATAATTAAATTTTAAGATACTAGAGAATCAAGCATGATAAGTCTATTTTTCAAAATTAAAATTTTCTAGGTCGTTGAACTAAATCTGAATATTATCTTGAAGTTTGAAATTTACGAGGTTGATGTCAAAAATATCCATAATTTTTGTGAGATTTTGAGCCTTATAGAGCATATATTCTTTTTCTTGCTCACTTTTTGATTATGAATGTGTCAACATTAATTTGTTATTCTAGAACTTGCCTCGTTTATGCATATCGAGACCACACCTATGATTTGATATACAGAGATGATTAAGGCATTTAGGTTTTAACCCGCTAACTCCATTAAAAAGCCTACCTTCACAATTAACCCCTAGTGAACCCCTTTTAAATCCTAACAACCCTTTTTATTGACATAACCACTAATATTAACCCAAAACCCTTTGTATTTGTTATCACCATTCCTTGACTCCCTTTTTGTCGAGATTTGATTTTGAGCAGTTGCCTAACTATGTTCTATATTTCAGTTGTTAAAGTTCTTTATTATTACTTAGTTTGTTCTTAAAAAAAACGAAGTATATTCATTATTAGTTTTTATTAGTTATGTGATTAAGTGAGCTTATACGTTTGAATTCCAAATATTGAAGAAGAAGCTCGTATTATTAGTTTCAAAGTTTCAATTCATGTAATTATTTATTTATCAGTTCATTTTTTTCTAGTTAGGTAATTTGTCAATTCAGTCTCGATTCTAATCCTCTAATTCAGCCTTATTCCACACCTTTAACCCAAACCCTCAAGTTACAACCTCACAAAGACCTTTTGATTTGTGCATCATCTCATATTATAGTGGTGGAGACTTGATTTTCAGGCAAGCCTATGGGATTAACTTTTCATGTTCGACTTTTGAGTGCCTAAATTTTGAACCTTAAACACTTTGAGTGATTTGAGTGGATCTTTTGTGAGGATGTCAATCCTTTTCGATTTCGAATTAAAGGTAATTATTTAGATAAGGGGAGACACTTATATTTTCGAGCTACAAAATCTATGACTTAGATTGTTTGAATTTTTAGAACTCTTTCAGTTGAATTATCCATGTATAAATTATATATGAATTATGATAAAACATTGTTGATAGGAATTATGAATTATAGAAAGTTCATTTTAATTGTAAGTTGAGAATTTTGCTTGAGGACAAGCAAAAGCTTAAGTGTGGGGGTATTTGATAAACCGAAATAGTAACATATTTTAATCTCACATTTAGTATGCTTTTGGATGATTTATCCCTTGATTTATGTAAAAAGGTGCTCTTAATCCTTTCTTTTCATGTCTTATACCCAGGAAAGCACCCAGGGATAAAAAACAAGAAACGAGCTCAAAACGATACAAATGGGCCAAAGCATGAAATCGACACGGCCTGGACCAAAGATCACACGGTCGTGCCTCCTTAAAGATCTCAAACACGGCCTGGACCACGATTTACACGGCCGTGCCTCATTAATGAAGTCCACACGACCTGGCCACGATTCACACGGGCGTGTGACATGGCCGTGTCCCTACCGCGGCCAAGAGGAGTTTTACTCGGATTTGGATGCTTGGAGGCAAGGAAACACACTCCAAAGTCTAATTAAACCCCCAAATAGGAATTGCACTCAAATTAGGATACTTGGAGGCCAAGTAACACATCTCAACGCCTATATAAACACCCTAGGGGGCAACTTATTCGGGGAGTTCGACAGAAACCCTCTGTCGAGGGAGGCCCTAAGCAATCATTTAGAAGGCGGTTAGCTAGGCCAAGGAGCCGAACCGAAAAGGTCAGATTTATGGGAAACTCTCAGGGATAGCCAGTTGATCCATCTCTAGAAGCCGGAATTCTACTCAAGACGGAGGATTTCCTCTTCAATTCCTTCAGAGGGTTTTAGGGATTTCTTATGTTTTGTTTTATCTTTTCTCTTGAGATGTTTTCTTATTTAGTTATGAACTAAATCCTTCAGATACCTGAAGGGGATGAAACCTATGATGAATCTTGTTATTATTTTCTAAATTATATGATAAATACTTAGTTTGTTCTTAATTATGTGAGCTTAATCCAAATTTAATGTGCTTAGGTAGAGGAGGAATAGACCCTGCCTAAGAGTAGATCTAGCTCAATTAAGCGAAGTTGATCGCACGCCGAGAGATAGGGTGATGAGATTTTGCCGGATTAGGGTGAAACCTAATATGGGAGTCCATAGATCGATTTACTGCTATTCCAGGGGGTTATTATAAGAGAACGAGAGTTCCACTAATTAACCTAGGGTTAGACGTTATTCGCCTCGAGAGAGGGTTTAATATATGTTAGGGAGTCTTATGGATCAAACTAAGTAAATAAATCATATGGTTCAGTGATGGATAACAAGTGAAGTCTGGGTGGATTCTTCCTGAGGGTATCATCTAAATCAACTGAGTTTTTCTAAAAGTTATCTCCCCAATTTTAGTCTTTTTTCGTCTTTGTGTCCTTAGCTTAGTAGTTCATTAATTTTAGATTAAAAGAAACTTCACTTATTTTAGGTTAAATAATAAAAAGAAAGTTAGTATTAGTACTTTTAGTTCTTTTGGGTTCGATAATCCGGTCTTGCCTAAGCTATACTACTGTTCGATAGGTACACTTGCCTTTAATCGTTGTCAGAGTTAGTTCCCAAGTTTGATCGTTCTTTTTATAAATTTTAAAGCTCTGATTCACAGCGATCAGTTGCGATCAACTCCGCTTAATTATGCTAGACCTACTCTTAGACAGGGTCTATTCCTCCTCTGCCTAAGCACATCAATACTTGAATCAATATCCTGAAATATCAAAACAAGAATTAAGAACACATAATTAAGAACAAATCAAGTATTTATCATATAGTTCAGAAAACAATAACAAGATCCGTCTTAGGTTTCATCCCCCTCAGGTATCTGAGGGGTTTAGTTCATAATCATAAAAGAATACATATCAGAAGAAAAGATAAAACAAAACATAAGAAAACCCTAAAACCCCCTGAAGGAATTGAAGGAGAGATCCGCCGTCTTGAGTATGATTTCGGCTTCTTGAGATGAATCAACTGGCTTTCTTCGAGTAAATCCCACAAGTCTGACCTCTCTGGCTTGGCTCCTTGGCCTAGCTGGACGCCCCCGACAGAAGGCTTCTATCGACTCCTTCTTTTAGGTTGCCCTCTAGGGTGTTTATATAGGCTTTCGGGATGCCTTACTTGGCCCACAAGTATCCTAATCCGAATGGAATTAAAATAGGTCAAGGTAGGGGCACGCCCGTGTGGAATGCATGTGTGAATCGAGCCTAGGCCATGTTCGGGCCTGCTAAGGTGGCTCGGTCGTGTGGTGCAGGCCGTGTTGATTTCCTACTTTGGCCCATTTTCTCCGTTTTCGACCCGTTTCTCATTCTTTTCAACCTCATATGCTTCCCTAAGTATAAAACATGAAATTAAAGGATTAGGAGCATCGAATTCCATAATTCAAAGGATAAATCATCCAAAAAGCATGCTAAATGTGGGATTAAAATATGTATAAATTACAGTTTATCAACAGGTCTTCCATTTATTCAATTTAGCCCCTAATGTTTCAAAGTTATCTAACAAGCTTAATTAGTTTTACCATTTAGTCCTTATCATGATCTAAGCTTAATATCTATAAAATTCAAGCCGAATTCATCAATTTCTCTACAATGAAAACTTGTT
This sequence comes from Gossypium sturtianum, assembly GCA_025698515.1. Taxonomy (NCBI): domain Eukaryota; kingdom Viridiplantae; phylum Streptophyta; class Magnoliopsida; order Malvales; family Malvaceae; genus Gossypium; species Gossypium sturtianum. Next base: position 119,186,405 of record CM046946.1, read on the forward strand.
AAAAACTAAAAAATTAGACAAATTGATACATGAGCTAGCTACATCAAGCTCCCATGATCATAAATCTATAAAAATCACATGAAATTAGCTTAATTACCTTATCAATTTTGGTTGGTCGAATGCTAAAGTTTGAACCAAGCTTTTCCTTTCTTTTCTTTTAATTTTGGATTGTGAAGCAAGCGAGAAAGATGACAATCTTCCACCCAATTTAGCTTATATACTTAGATTAATATTAATATTAATTTAATTAACCATTCTTAATTAATTAATTATAACATTATTATACATATTTTAATCTTAAATTAAACTTAGTGGAATTAACCATCATCATCCACTGATTCATGATGGAGAATAGTTTAATAACCATTTTAGTTGTAACATCCTAAAATTTGGAATTTTATGTGTTGCATTATTTCTTGCGTTGAGCTAGTTAAATTATTAACTGTGTATGTTTAAGGGTCCTGAGAAGGCTTGGGGTTTATTTGGGCCCAAGTAAAAATTTTGTGTTTTAGCACTTTAAGGAGATATAGTAAGTGACCTCAATGTTTATAGAAATAAATAAGTAATGTGCTAGCATAAGTGAGCATATGGCAAAGAGGTTAGGGCATTAAGTGAAGAGTATGGAAGGAAGAGGTTCAAATCCCATAATGTGCAAATTTTGACTATTATTTTTGCACTCTTTCCCTAAGTGTCGGCCAAGCTTGTAAATAAGGCAAGTTGGACTTTTTATTTTTGGCAAGGTGGCTAAGGAAATTTGGAAAGGATGAAGGTAGGGAAAGAAATCAATAGAAAGGGGAAAGTATGGGGAACATGTTGGCACAAAGAGAGGAAAGTGTTATGGAAAGTTTTGGGTTGGCAAATTTTGGCCTATTTGCAAAGGCATGGATGGTTTTGGCATAGGGAGGCTTAGCCGAATTTTTTCTTTGCCTTTTGGTAAAAGCTTTGGTGTTTGTTTTGGCCAAAATTTCTACTTGCAACCTTTTGTGTCATTTTTTCTCTCTCCAAATTTCTTCTCCTCCTTGCCGAATCTTCAAGCCTTGAGTGTGCATTTTGTTTCTTCTTTTTCCTTCTTGTATGCCGAAAGTACCAAACCATTGAGACCAAAATTTGTTCACTCATCTTCTCTTGAAAACTGAAACTAGTCAAACAACATTATTCCCCTTTCTTTTCTTTTTCACAAAATTCTTCAAGCATTCTTACTTCTTCTCTAAATCCTTACCACCATAACCGAATATTTTTCCCATTTTTCCTCCATAGCCGAAACCTTTCATCTCGTCATTATTCTTTCTTTCTCATTCGAGTTATCACTCACTCCTTTGATCAATCGGTAAGTGATTCTATTCAAACATTCTATTTTTCTTTCTCCTAGCCGAATGTATGCCCTTGGTATGGGATGGTCCTATTAATCGAGACCATCATTTTATTCTACTCTCTCAAACGATATCATTTTCTTCTTCGCAGTGATAAAGAGGGAGGCCGAATACCACAACATTGCCTAATCATCTCTAGTCATAGGATGATCATGAGAAACGGGTTTATCATTGTTTAAGGTAAGGAGTTCCTTCATAGTCCATTCGATAACTCCATTTGGTTATAACAAAAACAAAGGGGTTCTGGGTTAATATTAGTGGTTATGTCAATAAATAGGATAGTTAGGATTAAAAGGGGTTCACTAGGGGTTAATTTGTGAATGTAGGCTTTTAGTGGAGTAAGTGGGTTAAAACCTAGGTGCCTTCATCATCTCTATATATCAAATCATAGGTGTGGTCTCGACATGTATAATCGATGCAAGTTCTAGAATAACAAATCAATGTTGACATACTCATAATCAATAAAGTGAGCAAGAAAAAGAATATATGCTCTAAAAGGCTAAAAACTCACAAAATTTATGGGTATTTTGATGTCAACCTCGTAAATTTCAAACTTCAAGGTAATATTTAAACTCAGTTTGACAACCTAGCAAATTTTTAATTTCTGAAAAATAGACTTATCATGCTTGATTCTCTAGTATTCTTAGAATTTAATTATCAATGCACAATTATCAATGACTTAATCTAAAACATATCAATAAAAATCATAAATCATCAGAAATTTCATCCTAATTAGTAATATGAGTAATTTACTTTCAAACAAGACTAAATTCAGGGATTTAAGTTAGGTATCTTTTTAGCTTGTTCACCCCCACACTTGAGATGTACATTGCCCTCAATGTACAAAAATATATAATAACCTTGTAATAAAATCATCAGATATGGGGATAAGTGAAAACTTCCTGAATTTTCGGATGATTCCTTGGGAGGAGGTTGTGCCTTTGGTGGTGGTGATGGGCCGTATGGATGACGAACCTGCGCTAGATGAAGAAATTGGGAGGCTCGTGGAGAATTAGCCCTGGATCATTAAGACATAATTAAAGTAAACTAAATATAAAATTAAGGACAAGGAAGATAAAGAGAAGGAGACTAAGAAGAAAACTAAAATTAAAAGAAAAGATGAATGGACTGGGAGGTCCTTATTGTTGGGTGTGATTTCTAAGGCTGAGGTTATGGTGGTGGTGGTGGCGTGATTCCCAAGCAGCCTTTAGAACCTAAAATAAGAAATTAAGATAAAATATGCTAAATTAGGTAGAAGAGAAGTAAAGATAAGGAAAATAAAGGAAAAGATAAAAATGAAAGAACAGATAATTGGTCTCAAAGACCCTTGGCTTGTTGTTTAGATGAAGCTGCCGGCATGAACTCATGTGAATTGGTCTCCTTTGAGGAGACTGTGATTGGCCTTTTACGCTTCCTTTCCATGGATATGATATTGTTGTGGCTCAAGAGTCTAAGGATTTATTAGGAAAAAGGAAAAAGAAAGAGGGAGAAAAGAAAGAAAGAAAGAAAGAAAGAAAGAAAGAAAGAAAGAGAAAGGAGAAGAAAGAAAGAAAGTGGGTTAAGAAGAGAAAGGATAAGGGTATGGTGTTTAAATAAACTTTCAGATGGTAAGTCAGTAGCCTCACACGACCGTGCCACTTTATCGGTGCCCGTGGGGTAGTAGTTGGGTCCGTGATTCTGAAAATCTGTTTTGCCCTGACATGTACCTTCTCTGCTTTGTTAGTTCAAAGCGTCGGAGTACCCACACAGCCACGGCCATGGCCGTGTGTAAGGCCGTGTGGCCTGGAATTTTGCACTTGGTTAGTTGGTTGTTAGTTGCTAAAAATAAAGATAAAAAGTAAAATTAAGATAAACTGAATATATGTATATAAAAAAATATACTAGTATTAGTGCTCGGGTTGCCTCCCGAGAAGCGCTCGTTTATAGTCTTAAGCTAGACTCTCTTCTTGTTTGCATCTTCAGGGTGGTTTGGGGAGTTGGAAGTCCTTCCTCATGTTATTATTTGTATCCTCGTGAAAAAATTTAAGTCGAGATGCGTTTATGGTAAAAGTACCAAAAGTAGGATTACTTACCTCGACTGTTCCGTGTGGGAAAACACTGGTTACCCTAAAAGATATTTCTTTGTTTGTGCCAGGGTCCGGAGGAGATATTCGAGGATTTACCTGATCTAACAGTACTTGGTCCCCTATTTTGAAGTGATTTGTTGTTCCTATTAGCTCTTTTGGGGGCTCCTTTGGTTTTATCTCGTGTGGTTCCGGTTCTTCGTCGTGTATCCCTAATTTTTCCTTGAAGTGTGTCTTCCACTCGTCTAGATCATCGAACTGAATCCTCGATCTTCATGAGTTATTTCTTTGTTGGCATGGGGTTTAGGATCGGGTTGCTTGTATTCTTTGGTGGTGCTTCACGAAAATAAGGGTTAACCGAATGGTTATTAGTAGAATTTACGTTCTCCCTTGATTACTTGATGTTCTAGCCGAGTCGAGAGCCTTGATGGTGACTGTCTCATTACCTACACAAAGTATGAGTTCTCCCGCATCAACATCAATTTTAGTCCCGCAATCGCTAAAAAGGGTCTTCCTAAGATTAGGGGATCGAATTATCCTCATCCATGTCTAAGACAAAAAGTCTATCGGGAAAACAAATCACGATTTTCACAAGAACATCTTCGATAATACCCCTAGGAATTCTAACAATTTTATCAGCTAATTGAATGCTCATCCTAGTTTGTTTGGGTTTCCCTAGACCTAATTGTTTAAACAATTTATAAGGCATGACATTTATGCTTGCCTCTAAATCAGCTAACGCATTATCAACAGTTAGTCTACCAATTAAACATGGAATTGTAAAACTCCCTGGATCTTTTAGCTTTTTTGGTAGCCTATTTTGGAGAATTGTTGAGCACTTTGCGTTAAGTTCCACATGTGACAACTCGTCTAACTTCCGTTTGTTTGTCAGAAGCTCTTTTAAAAATTTCCTAGAATCTGGCATCTGCGACAGAGCTTCAAGTAATGGTAAGTTAATATGTAATTTCTTTAAGAGTTTAAGAAACTTACCGAACTGTTCTTCTGTGTCATCTCTTCTTAATGCCTCAGGGTAAGGTACGCGAGGTTGGTACTCCTTGATTACCGATTTTGGCTTGTCTTGTGTTACCTCAACTTTACCTTTTTCTACCTCATTTCCTTGTGTTGGACTGGGTTCGTCTACTTCTTCGTTTTCTTGAGCTATTATGGCTTGGATTTGCTCCTTTGGATTAATCTGAACATTAGGTCCGAGATTACTGCTAGAGAAACAACTGTAATTAGTCCTTTAGGACAGTTGGTGTTAGTGAATAAATTGTTTAGAGATGTGCCCTTAGAAATTCAGGGGGAAATATTTTTGGCGGATTTGATGGAACTGCCATTCGGCGAGTTTGACCTTATTTTGGGCATGGACTGGTTGGTGAAACACCATGCGAACTTGAATTGTACTGCAAAATAGATGATACTTAAAACTTCGGAGGATAAGGAGGTAATGATGATAGGTGAAAGAAGAAACTATCTGTCTAATGTGGTATCTGCTTTAAAGGCAGAAAAGTTGGTGCGAAAGGGGTGTGGAGCATTTCTAGCTTTCATTAGTGTTTTGGATGCTAAGGAATTGTCGGTGGAAAGTGTTAGAACGGTGAAAGAGTTTTCAGACGTCTTTCCTGAGGAACTTCCAGGATTGCCTCCGGATCGGGAGGTAGAGTTTGGCATTGAGCTGTTGCCGAGAACGGATCCGTGTCCATTGCTCCTTATAGAATGGCGTCAAGGAGTTAGCGAGCTTAAGGCTCAAATTCGTGGAGTTGTTGGATCGGGATTCATTTGACCGAGTGTGTCACCGTGGGAGCACCGGGGTCTTGTTCGTCAAGAAGAAGGATGGGTCGATGCGTATGTGCACCGATTATAGGCAGTTGAATAAGTTGACGATCAAGAACAGGTATCCGTTGCTAAGAATCGATGATCTGTTCGATAAACTGAGAGGGGCTTCAGTTTTTTCAAAAATAAATTTGAGATCGGTTTATCACCTGCTCAGGGTCAAGGAGGCGGATATTCATAAGACTGCGTTTCAAACTCGTTATGGGCATTATGAGTTCTTGATGATGCCATTTGGGTTGACTAATGCACCAGCTGCATTTATGGACATGATGAACCAGGTCTTCAAACCCTATTTGGATCGGTTTGTGGTGGTGTTCATAGATGACATCTTGGTGTACTCGAAGAATGAAGGAGAACACGACTCACATCTGCGGGTAGTATTACAGATATTAAGGGAGAAACAACTTTATGCCAAGTTCAGTAAGTGTGAATTTTGGCTGAGGGAAGTGACCTTTTTGGGGCATGTTGTGTCTGCTGAAGGAATTAGAGTTGATCCCCAAGGTCGAGGCTGTGTTGGATTGGAAACCACCAAAGTTTGTAGCCGAAATTCAGAGTTTCTTAGGATTGGCTGGTTATTACAGGCGTTTCGTTGAGGGGTTTTCGTTGATTGCTGCACCCCTAACTAAGCTGTTGCGCAAGGGAGTACCATTTGTATGGTCAGATCAGCAGCAAGAGAGCTTTGAGAAATTGAAGAAGATTCTGACAGAAGCACCAGTATTGATTCAACCTAAGGCTGGAAAAGAGTTTATTGTTTACTGTGATGCATCACACACGGGCTTGGGATGTGTGTTGATGTAAGGAGGAAAAGTGGTGGCTTATGCATCTCGTCAGTTAAGGCCGCACGAAGTGAATTATCCCACTCATGATTTGGAGTTGGCTGCAGTGGTGTTTGCTTTGAAGATTTGGAGACACTATCTGTACGGTGAGAAGTCGATCATCTATACGGATCATAAGAGTCTAAAGTACCTCCTTACCCAAAAGGAGTTGAACTAAAGATAGCGGAGGTGGATAGAACTGTTGAAAGATTATGACTTTTCAATCGAGTATCATCCCAGAAAGGCTAACGTGGTGGCAGATGCGTTGAGTTTGTATATCAGATTTGAGAGCGATGTTCGCTCATCTCGCCAGGTATGAAGATGGTAGTCTGCTAGCCGAACTTCAGGTGAAGCCTGCGTGGGTAAGCCAGATTAAGGAAAAGCAGTTATCAGATGAAAGATTGGGTTCCTTACTTCAGCAAGTGGAAGGTTGTGTGATAGGGGATTTTGGATTGAATACTGATGGAGTATTGTGTTTCCGCGGAAGAATTTGTATGCCCAAAGATCTGGAATTGAGACAAATGATTCTGCGTGAGGCGCATAGTAGCCCATATGCTATGCACCCCAGAGGAAATAAAATGTATCGAGACCTTCGTGAGCAGTATTGGTGGTCAGGGTTGAAACGGGAGGTTACTGATTTCGTGAGTAAGTGCTTGACATGTCAGCAAGTGAAGGCAGAACATCAATTGCCATCGGGATTGCTACAACCGGTGAAAATTCAATTATGCAAATGGGAAAGCATAATGATGGACTTTGTTAGTGGGTTACCCTTATCGCCTACTAAGAAAGATTCCATCTGGGTAATAGTGGATCGGTTGATGAAGACTACTCATTTCCTACCTGTTCGTACGGATTACTCATTGCAGAAGTTGGCCAAGTTGTATGTAGCAGAGATCGTGAGGTTACATGGGGTACCAGTGTCTATTATATCGGATAGGGACCCTAGTTTTACATCACGGTTTTGGAAAGCTTTACATGAAGCTTTGGGAACAAGGTTAAATTTCAGCACGGCATTTCATCCTCAGACAGATGGTCAGTCGGAGAGAGTAATTCAGATTCTGGAAGACATGTTGAGGGGTTGTGTGATCAATTTCAGGGGTAGTTGGGATGATTTCTTACCTTTGGCAGAGTTTGCATACAATAACAGCTATCAATCCAGCATCCAGATGGCACCCTACGAGGTGTTGTATGGTCGTAGGTGTCATACTCCTACTTGTTGGACTGAGCTGAGGGAGCGACAGTTGTTGGGTCCTGAGTTGATCTCGGAGACGGAGGAAAAAGTAAAGGTAATTTGGGCACGGTTAAAGGAAGCTTCGGACAGACAGAAATCGTATGCGGACCTAAAGCATAAGGATATAGAATTTGCGGTGGGTGATCAGGTCTTTCTGAAGGTCTCACCTTGGAAGAAGATCTTTAGATTTGAACGGAAGGGCAAGTTGAGCCCTAGGTTCATCGGACCTTACCGGGTACTGAAGCGTGTTGGACCCGTGGCTTATCAACTTGAGTTACCTCTAGAATTAAGTCAGATACATAGCGTATTTCATGTCTCGATGTTAAGACGTTATCGTTCGGATCCATCTCATATAGTACCGGTAGAGGAAGTTGAGATAAGACCTGATTTGTCTTTTAAAGAGGAACCAGTGCAAATTTTAGATCGGGACGTTAAGGTGCTGAGAAGGAAGTCAGTACCGTTGGTTAAAGTATTATGGCGCAATCACAGAGTGGAGGAAGCTACATGGGAACCTGAGGACGCGATTCGGCAGCAATATCCTCACCTCTTCTAATCAGGTAAATTTCGAGGACGAAATTTTTTTTAAGAGGAGTAGAATTGTAACATCCTAAAATTTGGAATTTTATGTGTTGCATTATTTCTTGCGTTGAGCTAGTTAAATTATTAACTGTGTATGTTTAAGGGTCCTGAGAAGGCTTGGGGTTTATTTGGGCCCAAGTAAAAAATTTGTGTTTTAGCACTTTAAGGAGATATAGTAAGTGACCTCAATGTTTATAGAAATAAATAAGTAATGTGCTAGCATAAGTGAGCATATGGCAAAGAGGTTAGGGCATTAAGTGAAGAGTATGGAGGGAAGAGGTTCAAATCCCATAATGTGCAAATTTTGACTACTATTTTTATACTCTTTCCCTAAGTGTCGGCCAAGCTTGTAAATAAGGCAAGTTGGACTTTTTATTTTTGGCAAGGTGGCTAAGGAAATTTGGAAAGGATGAAGGTAGGGAAAGAAATCAATAGAAAGGGGTAAGTATGGGGAACATGTTCGCACAAAGAGAGGAAAGTGTTATGGAAAGTTTTGGGTTGGCAAATTTTGGCCTATTTGCAAAGGCATGGGCGGTTTTGGCATAGGGAGGCTTAGCCGAATTTTTTCTTTGCCTTTTGGTAAAAGCTTTGGTGTTTGTTTTGGCCAAAATTCCTACTTGCAACCTTTTGTGTCATTTTTTTTCTCTCCAAATTTCTTCTCCTCCTTGCCGAATCTTCAAGCCTTGAGTGTGCATTTTGTTTCTTCTTTTTCCTTCTTGTATGCCGAAAATACCAAACCATTGAGACCAAAATTTGTTCACTCATCTTCTCTTGAAAACCGAAACTAGTCAAACAACCTTATTCCCCTTTCTTTTCTTTTTCACAAAATTCTTCAAGCATTCTTACTTCTTCTCTAAATCCTTACCACCATAACCGAATATTTTGCCCATTTTTCCTCCATAGCTGAAACCTTTCATCTCTTCATTATTCTTTCTTTCTCATTCAAGTTATCACTCACTCCTTTGGTCAATCAGTAAGTGATTCTATTCAAACATTCTATTTTTCTTTCTCATAGCCGAATGTATGCCCTTGGCATGGGATGGTCCTATTAATCGAGACCATCATTTTATTCTGCTCTCTCAAACGAGATCATTTTCTTCTTCGTAGTGATAAAGAGGGAGGCCGAATACCACAACATTGCCTAATCATCTCTAGTCATAGGACGATCGTGAGAAACGGGTTTATCATTGTTTAAGGTAAGGAGTTCCTTCATAGTCCATTCGATAACTCCATTTGGTTATTGTGTTAATCAGATTGAAGGTTGGCTAATCGACTACATAATTTAGGGACTAAATCGCCCGAGTCATCGACTGGTTGATCGTACGATTATATTGGTAAGCCGAATCTTTTGTCATTAGACAATCTAAATTTTAACGAAATATCGTTTTGACTAAAATCTTATTCAATTGAGGCAAGCGATATCAAATCAAAAGGGATAGCGATTGGAGATCGAAAAAGGAGCAGATTTACAATCCCTACTCCTAAATTCAAACGAAAGACTGTATCGGCGGTTCGGGATTTTCCACCGGGTTGTGGACCGTCATCCGGGGAAAACTGACAAATCTTGGTCATTCATGATTCCAAGGGTAAACACTTTAGATCAGTCATTTTAGAGTTTATTAATAAATCACGTATGTCGGCTAATCGAGCGTTATGATATCTTAGGTGTCGAAGATCAAGAAAGCCTAGTACTTACCGTAATTAGGTGTGTAAATCTCACACCGTTTTCCGTGGGTTTTAATATTGATATCATATTGGAAATAAATCGCTATGACTAAAATCGTAATAGGGCGTAAATCGGAAGAATTGGCCTAAGATACACTATTTTGATAAAATTGACAAAATCAATAATATCATTGTGCGAATTACGAAAATGCCCCTAAAGGGCCGAATTACGAAATTGCTTAATGGGCAGAATTAATAAATTGCCTTAATGGGCTTATTTGATACATTGCCCCTATTGGGCCGAATTACCGAAATGCTCCTATTGGGCCGATTTACCGAAATGCCCTTATTGGCCGATTTGTTTAAATGCCTTGGTGGGTCGAATGATTACATTGCTTTAATGGGCGGATTCATAAAAAAGATTCAATAGATTAAATGGTTGATATTTATATATGAATATTTTATGTTATTATGCATCTTTACATATTGCATGGGATGGGAAATTTGAATGAAGAGATGTGTAGCCCGGTGGGAATGCCACAAATTCTGATAATGGCTATGTGCCAATGTAAACATGGCTTTGTGCCATCGTGAATAAGGGCATGTGCCGACTATAATACCATATATGAATCTGGTGGCTCAGCCACAAATATTATAAAAGGCAGCTTGACTGCAAATTGGAGAGACTGGCGGGGTGGGTTAACTTGATCCCCACAGGAGAGATTGGATGGTACGGGGGAGAGATTGGCTGGATGGGATGGGTTGCATACATTCTTAAATTTGTCTCAATTATTTATTATTTTGCAAATGGGCTTAGGCCCAAGATGATGCTAAATGGGTTCAAGCCAGTGGACAACGGTAAGGGGATTATACACTTAGTTCTAGTAACTCACCCCATTTCCTTAACCCTTGCAGGTAATGCTCAGTGACGTGGACTTGGGCCATGGATGACTTGGTGGGGGCCATACTTCAGAAACGGTTTTATTTGGACTTTGGATTACTATTTCGTTTACTTTATTTCTTTAATATTTTGAATTAAATGTTGTAATAAGGCCTCTGGATTATTTTGTTTTGCTTTATGTTTGACGTACCTATGATTTTGCTCAAATTACTTTTAATGGGTTTTTTCTAAAAATTTAAATAAAGATCTTTTTTTCTAAAATGGATATGCAAATGGATTTCACATAAATTTACATAAATATTTTTAACTCAGAAATTTTCCCTCAAATTTTCATCAATAATTTTTAAAAGTCACGGTTTGTAAGTCATTAGTTCTAATTTATCGATTTATTAAACAATCTTCAAAGTTAGTAATATATTGTCAATCATTTTAAATTTAAACTTGTTTTCCTTGATTTTTAACAAATCTAATTACGTACAATGTAAAGGACTTAAGTGTATTTTTCTCATGTGACATGTCAGATCTAGCCATAACGCATGGGCCGGGTTTGAGGTGTTACATTTTATGGTATCAGAGTCCGGTTTCAAAACTCGGCTGTGGTTTGGGTTCAAAAATGTTTTCCAAAGTTGTTTGAATTTTAAATTAAAAATACATGTTTTAAAAGAAGTATAGCACCACGAGTATCCGGCACCAAGTCAAGTAAGAATATGTTACTATTGTATGATTATGATTATTGTGAATTGACTGTAGGAATACACTAGAACTTTTAGTTTTAGGTATTAAAACTATAGAGATTGAAACTATAGGATGCGGTTGCGAAAACGACCTTACTTCTTATACCTCATAAAATATTGTTTAATTAATACTGAAATAGTATATTGATTCATAAGACTTTTAGTCAGATTAAATCGAATTAGTCAATATGAGCACTAGAGGACGTGGGCGCGGTAGACGTGGCCGTGGTAGAGGCTGAGGCGCTAGAGTTGTGTCTGAGGCGTCGGGATATATGCCGGAAATGGATGCACCTGCGTCACCTGTGACTGAAGCTAGGTCACATAATCATATGAGGGAGGACGACACTCTATCCCAAGCAATTTTGCGAGTCTTAGAAAGGGTTGCTGGGACAAGAACTGGGCCAGCAGCTCGTGGGTCAATTTCAAAACGACTCAGATCGAACGGTGCTGAGGTTTTTAAGGGTATCTCGGGTGTGGCCCCAAATGTAGCAGAGTACTGGCTTGAGGCTGTGGAGCGGATCATGGACGATCTGGATTACACCGCTGAGCAAAAACTTAAAAGAGCGGTGTCCTTGTTGAGAGACGAGGCGTATCAATGGTGGCTCACTGTTCGGGAAGGAACTTAGGCCGATCGCATTACCTGGGAATTCTTCAAGACCACATTCCAAGGAAAGTATGTTGGGGCTAGCTATGTGGATGCCCAAAGGAAGGAGTTCTTGAATCTGGTCCAGGGAGGTAAATCTGTGGCAGCATAAGAGGCAGAATTTCTGCGACTGAGTCGGTACGCTCGGGGAATTGTGCCGACTGATTATGAACGCTTTGTGCGTTTTGAGGACGGGTTGCGTGATGAGTTGCGGGTACTGATAGCCCCACACAAGGAGAGGAATTTTGCCACACTGGTGGAGAAAGCCAAGATAGCTGAGGAGGTTAAGCACTCGGAGAGACAAAACTGAGATAAGGATAGGGGCAGGAACAAGAGAGACTCTGGGTACTTAGGTCCTGCTAGAGGTTTTCAGAAAAGGGCCAGAAATGAGGGACCAGTTCGAGCGGGTGCTCCAACTGCTACTAATCAGTTACAGCCTTGTGCTGATTGTGGGAGATTTCACTCGAGTGAATGTTGGAAGAGAACCGGTGGTTGTTTCAGATGTGGTTCCAAGGATCATCGGTTTAGAGATCGCCCTCGACAACCTGCTCGTACTCAGGGTGTTCGTAATGATGTTGCACAGCCAGCTAGAGGTACTCAGCAGCCACCGAGAGGCCGTGGGCCACGTCGAGGTGGTAATGGTGTAGGACGAGGTCAGGGTGCACCGGGTAGAGGTACTGGTAATAGGGGTAACGCGGAGGCAAGACAGCCAAGGTTGGTCTATGCAGTCAGACGTCGATAGGATGGTGACGTACCTGATGTAATAACCGGTACGTTCTTCATATCTGATGTACCTATTACTGCTTTGATAGATATCGGATCCACCCATTCGTATGTTGCTTGTGCTGTATCTGGAAATTTGAACATTAGATCCGAGATTACTGCTAGAGAAACAACTGTAATTAGTCCTTTAGGACAGTCGGTGTTAGTGAATAAATTGTTTAGAGATGTGCCCTTAGAAATTCAGGGGGAAATATTTTTTACGGATTTGATGGAACTACCATTCGGCGAGTTCGACCTTATTTTGGGCATGGACTGGTTGGTGAAACACCGTGCGAACTTAGATTGTGCTGCAAAACAGATGATACTTAGAACTTTAGAGGATAAAGAGGTAATGATGATAGGTGAAAGAAGAAACTATCTGTCTAATGTGGTATCTGCTTTAAAGGTAGAAAAGTTGGTGCGAAAGGGGTGTGGAGCATTTCTAGCTTTCATTAGTGTTTTGGATGCTAAGGAATTGTCGGTGGAAAGTGTTAGAACGGTGAAAGAGTTTTCAGACGTCTTTCCTGAGGAACTTCCAGGATTGCCTCCGGATCGGGAGGTAGAGTTTGGCATTGAGTTGTTTCCAGGAACGGCTCCGATGTCCATTGCTCCTTATAAAATGGCGTCGAAGGAGTTAGCGGAGCTTAAGGCTCAAATTCAAGAGTTGTTGGATCGGGGATTCATTCGACTGAGTGTGTCACCGTGGGGAGCGCCGATCTTGTTTGTCAAGAAGAAGGATGGGTCGATGCGTATGTGCATCGATTATGGGCAGTTGAATAAGTTGACGATCAAGAACAGGTATCCATTGCCGAGAACCGATGATCTGTTCGATCAACTGCGAGGAGCTTCAGTTTTTTCGAAGATAGATTTGAGATCGGGTTATCACCAGCTTAGGGTCAAGGAGGCGGATATTCATAAGACTGCGTTTCAAACTCGTTATGGGCATTATGAGTTCTTGGTGATGCCATTTGGGTTGACTAATGCACCAGCTGCATTTATGGACATGATGAACTGGGTCTTCCAACCCTATTTGGATCAGTTTGTGGTGGTGTTCATAGATGACATCTTGGTGTACTCGAAGAATGAAGGAGAACACGACTCACTTCTGCGGGTAGTATTACAGATATTAAGGGAGAAACAATTTTATGCCAAGTTCAGTAAGTGTGAATTTTGGCTGAGGGAAGTGACCTTTTGGGGGCATGTTGTGTCTGGCGAAGGAATTAGAGTTGATCCCGTAAGGTCGAGGTCAGTGTTGGATTGGAAACCACCAAAGTCGATGAGTCGAAAATTCGAGTTTCTTAGGATTGGCTGGTTATTACAAGCGCTTCGTTGAGGGGTTTTCGTTGATTGCTGCACCCTAACTAAGCTATTGCGCAAGGAGTACCATTTGTGTGGTCGATCGTGAGCAAGAGAGCTTTGAGAAATTGAAGAAGATTCGGCTGTAAGCACCAGTATTGATTTAACTCGAGGTTTGGAAAAGAGTTTATTGTTTATCGTGATGCATCACACACGGGCTTGGGCCGTGTGTTGATGCAAGGAGGAAAAGTGGTGGCTTATGCATCTCGTCGCTTAAGGCCGCACGGCGTGAATTATCCCACTCATGATTTGGATTTGGTCTGCAGTGGTGTTTGCTTTGAAGATTTGGAGACACTATCTCATGCGGTGAGAAGTCGATCATCTATACGGATCATAAGAGTCTAAAGTACCTCCTTACCCAAAAGGAGTTGAACTTAAGACAAATGGCGTGGATAGAACTGTTGAAAGATTATGACTTTTCAATCGAGTATCGTCCCGGAAAGGCTAACGTGGTGGCAGATGTGTTGAGTCGTAAGGTGATATCAGATTTGAGAGCGATGTTCGCTCATCTCAGTTTGTATGAAGATGGTAGTCTGCTAGCCGAACTTTAGGTGAAGCCTGCGTGGGTAAGCCGGATTAAGGAAAAGCAGTTATCAGATGAAAGATTGGGTTCCTTACTTCAGCAAGTGGAAGGTGGTGTGATAGGGGATTTTGGATTGAATAGTGATAGAGTATTGTGTTTCCGCAGAAGAATTTGTATGCCCAAAGATCTAGAATTGAGACAAATGATTCTGCGTGAGGCGCATAGTAGCCCATATGCTATGCACCCCGGGGGAAATAAAATGTATCGAGACCTTCGTGAGCAGTATTGGTGGTCAGGGTTGAAACGGGAGGTTACTGATTTCGTGAGTAAGTGCTTGACATGTCAGCAAGTGAAGGCGGAACATCAATTACCGTTGGGATTGCTACAACAGGTGAAAATTCCATTATGGAAATGGGAAAGGATAGCGATGGACTTTGTTAGTGGGTTACCCTTATCGCCTATTAAGAAAGATTCCGTCTGGGTAATAGTGGATCGGTTGACGAAGACTGCTCATTTCCTACTTGTTCGTACGGATTACTCATTGCAGAAGTTGGCCAAGTTGTATGTAGCAGAGATCGTGAGGTTACATGGTGTACCAGTGTCTATTATATCGGACAGGGACCCTAGGTTTACATCACGGTTTTGGAAAGCTTTACATGAAGCATTGGGAACAAGGTTAAATTTCAGCACGCTATTTTATCCTCAGACAGATGGTCAGTCAGAGAGAGTAATTCAGATTCTGGAAGACATGTTGAGGGGTTGTGTGATCGATTTCAGGGGTAGTTGGGAGGATTTCTTACCTTTGGCAGAGTTTGCATACAATAACAGCTATCAATCCAGCATCCAGATGGCACCCTACGAGGCATTGTATGGTCGTAGGTGTCGTACTCCTACTTGTTGGACTGAGCTGGGGGAGCGACAGTTGTTGGGTCCTGAGTTGATCTCGGAGACGGAGGAAAAAGTAAGGGTAATTCGGGCATGGTTAAAGGAAGCTTCGGACAGACAGAAATCGTACGCGGACCTAAAGCGTAAGGATATAGAATTTGCGGTGGGTGATCAGGTCTTTCTGAAGGTCTCACCCTTGAAGAAGATCTTTAGATTTGGACGGAAGGGCAAGTTGAGCCCTAGGTTCATCGGACCTTACCAGGTACTGAAGCGTGTTGGACCAGTGGCTCATCAACTTGAGTTACCTCTGGAATTAAGTTAGATACATAGTGTATTTCATGTCTCAATGTTAAGATGTTATCGTTCGGATCCGTCTCATATAGTACCGGTAGAGGAAGTTGAGATAACACTTGATTTGTCTTTCGAAGAGGAACCAGTGCAAATTTTAGATCGGGACGTTAAGGTGCTGAGAAGGAAGCCAGTACCGTTGGTTAAAGTATTATGGCGCAATCACGGAGCGGAGGACGCTACATGGGAACCTGAGGACGCGATTCGGCAGCAATATCCTCACCTCTTTTAATCAGGTAAATTTCGAGAACGAAATTTTCTTTAAGGGGAGTAGAATTGTAACATCCTAAAATTTGGAATTTTATGTGTTGCATTATTTCTTGCGTTGAGCTAGTTAAATTATTAACTGTGTATGTTTAAGGGTCCTGAGAAGGCTTGGGGTTTATTTGGGCCCAAGTAAAAATTTTGTGTTTTAGCACTTTAAGGAGATATAGTAAGTGACCTCAATGTTTATAGAAATAAATAAGTAATGTGCTAGCATAAGTGAGCATATGGAAAAGAGGTTAGGGCATTAAGTGAAGAGTATGGAGGGAAGAGGTTCAAATCCCATAATGGAGGGAAGAGCATTTGGCAGCTTGGTTCTATACTTTCGGCAAACCAAAAGGGATGCTTCCTGATGTTCGACTAAAATCAAAAGGTGAAAGATACGGGTTTAGTTTGACACAAGAGGGGTTTCGGCTCAAGAGTAGAACAAGAGAAAGACAAAAAGAAAAGTGAAGAAAGTGGGCAACTCAGGTTTGGCTAGCACCCAAAAGAAGAGAACAATTGCAGAGAAAAGAGATAAGAAGTAGCAAGGTTTCGGCTTGGTGAGAAAAAAAATGGTAAAAAGAGAGGTTCGGCTATGTGGCGATGAAAATAAAAAAAATAAAGAAGAAAAAGAAGATGAAATAGAAGAAGAAGAGTTCGGCTAAAGAAGAGAAAAGACTAGGAGAAAATTCGGCTATGGTATTTCGACAATCACAATGGCAAAAAGAAATGTTTGCAAAGAGAAAAGAAAAGGAAGCAAATGGAGAGTTGGGGTTTTGGCAATAATAGAGGCAACAAAGATCAAATAAAATGCTCAATGAAAAGAAGAATTAGTGACCAAAAGGTACCCGAAATCTTGAGTATCAACTGCCGAAAATGTAAAAGAAAAACTAAGACCGCATAGAGAATTTCGGCACAACACCAAGTGGTTCGGTTTTGCTCTCCTCCCTCTAATGTTGAATTTCCCCTTGCTAAACACCCTATAGTCAAAATTTACCTCCCCCCTCTCTGACACTCGGCCAACTCTCAACTCACCTTCCCACTTTCTTGATTTGCTCCTTGATCCACTCCCCCACTCACTCTCCATCCACCATTTGAAATGGTTGACCACTTCGAACTCCCCCAACTCCTCTCCTCCATCCATTTCAAATCATTTGACTCATTCAACAACCACCTTGATAGAGTCCCAGCCGAGTGTCACCTCTTCTCCATCCTGGCACAAAATAAATATTCCAAAAATTGCAACCTGTGGAATTCGAACCCACTCTCCCTTCCATGCTCCCTTGTGACGCCAACCACTAAGCCACCTTGCTCCTTGTGAAATCAAATTACAACCAAACATACCTAAGGCCTGCATCCACTAGCTTTCCCCCCTAAAGTGCCCTAAAGAGAAAATTTTACCAACGCTCTGGCTCGAACCCGAGCCTCCCCAAGACCCCCAAACACACCATAACAACAAGCATAGCTACCCAAATGCATGAAATAGTGCAAAATGCCGAACCCCTAATTCTAGGATGTTACAATTCTACCCCCTTAAAGAAATTTCGGCCCCGAAATTTACCTGATCAAAAGAGGTGAGGGTATTGCTGTCGTATCACATCTTCTGGCTCCCATGTGGCTTCCTCAGAACCGTGATTTCGCCATAAAACTTTGACCAACGAAACTGACTTCCTTCTCAACACCTTAACATCCCGATCCAAGATCTGCACTGGTTCTTCTTCAAAAGACAGGTCGGGTCTTACTTCAATTTCTTCCACCGGCATTATGTGAGATGGATCCGAATGATAGCGCCTTAACATTGAAACATGAAATACATCATGTATCCAATTCAACTCCGGAGGTAACTCAAGCTGATAAGCTACTGGTCCCACACGTTTCAACACACGATAAGGTCCGATGAATCTGGGGCTCAACTTGCCTTTCCGTCCAAATCTTAGAACTTTCTTCCAAGGTGAAACTTTCAGAAAAACATGATCACCCACTGAGAATTCTATTTCTTTACGCTTCAGATCTGTATACAATTTCTGCCTGTCGAAAGCTTCCTTCAACCGAGCCCGAATCAACATAACCTTTTCCTCCGTCTCTGAAATCAATTTCAGACCCAACAACTGTCGCTCACCCAACTCTATCCAGCAGGTAGGGGTACGACACCTACGACCATACAACGCCTCGTAGGGTGCCATCTGAATGCTAGATTGATAGCTATTGTTGTACGCAAATTCTACCAACGGTAGAAAATCCTCCCAACTACCCCTGAAGTCGATTACACAGCCTCTTAATATGTCTTCCAAAATCTGAATTACTCTCTCTGACTAACCATCAGTCTGTGGATGGAACGCCGTGCTGAAATCCAGTCTTGTACCTAAATCTTTATGTAATGCCTTCCAAAATCGCGATGTAAACCTAGGGTCCCTGTCTGATATGATAGACACTGGTACCCCATGTAACCTTACAATCTCTGCTACATATAGCTTAGCCAACTTCTGTAGTGAATAGTCGATACGAACCGGTATGAAGTGAGCAGACTTCATCAACCGATCGATAATCACCCACACCGAATCTTTCCTAGTAGGCGTAAGAGGTAGCCCACTAACAAAATCCATCGTTATCCTCTCCCACTTCCAAAGTGGAATCTTTACTGGTTGCAGCAACCCCGAAGGCAACTGATGTTCTACCTTCACCTGTTGACACGTCAAACACTTACTCACAAACTCAGTAACTTCTTGCTTCAGACCTGGCCACCAATACTGTTCAAGTAAATCTCGGTACATCTTACTCCCACCGGGATGCATAGCGTATGGGCTACTATGCACCTCCCGAAGAATCATCTGTCTCAACTCAGAGTCCTTCAGCATACAAACCTTTCCACGAAAGCATAATACCCCTTCATTGTTCAGAACAAAATCTTCTGTCTCACCACCTTCCACTTGCTGAAGTCGAGAACTTAACAATTCGTCTAATAATTGTTTCTCTTTAATCTGACCTACCCATGAAGGCTTCACTTGAAGTTCGGCTAACAAGCTTCCATCTTCATACAAACTGAGATGAGCAAACATTGCCCTCAAATTCGATATCACCTTACGACTCAACGCATCCGCCATCACATTAGCTTTACCCGGGTGATACTCGATTGAGCAGTCATAATCCTTCAATAACTCAATCCACCTATGCTGCCTTAAATTCAACTCCTTCTGGGTAAGGAGATATTTTAGGCTCTTATGGTCGGTGTAGATAATCGACTTTTCTCCATACAGGTAGTGCCTCTAAATCTTTAGAGCAAACACACCGCAGCTAGCTCCAAATCATGAGTGGGATAATTCACTTCATGTGGCCTTAATTGCCGAGACGCATACACTATCACCTTCCCTTCTTGCATCAACACACATCCTAACCCTGTGTGCGACGCATCACAATAGACGACAAATTCTTTCCCAGCCTCAGGCTGAATTAAAACCGGCGCCTCAGTCAGAATCTTCTTTAGCTTCTCAAAACTTTCATGTTGCTTATCGGCCCAAACAAACGGTACTCCTTTTCATAATAGCTTGGTTAGAGGTGCAGCAATCAACGAAAACCCCTCCACGAACCTTCTGTAATACCCAGCCAAACCCAGGAAACTTTGAATTTCTAACACTGACTTCGGCGGTTTCCAATCCAAAACAGCTTCAATCTTTCGGGGATCAACCCTAATCCCCTCAGCAGAAACAACATGCCCTAAAAAGGTCACCTCATTCAACCAAAATTCACACTTGCTGAATTTGGCATACAGTTACTTCTCTCTCAAAATCTGCAGAACTATCTGAAGATGCGAATCATGCTCCTCCTCAGTCCTCGAATATACCAAGATATCATCTATGAACACCACGACAAACGGATCCAGGTAGGGTTGGAATACCCGGTTCATCATATCCATAAATGCAGCTGGTGCATTTGTTAACCCGAACGGCATCACTAAAAACTCGTAGTGACCATAACGAGTTCGAAAAGCAGTCTTAAGAATATCCGCCTCCTTGACCTTTAGCTGATGATACCCCGACCTTAAATCTAACTTCGAGAACACCAAAGCTCCTCTTAGCTGATCAAAAAAATCGTCAATCCTTGGCAACGGGTATTTGCTCTTAATCGTCAACTTGTTCAACTGACGATAGTCAATGCACATACGCATTGACCCGTCCTTTTTCTTCACAAACAACACCAGCGCTCCCCACGGAGATACGCTTGGTCGGATAAATCCACGATCCAACAGCTCTTGGATCTGAGCTTTAAGTTCCACCAGCTTCTTTGGCGCCATCATATAAGGGGCAATGGACACTAGAGCTGTTCCCGAAAGTAGCTCAATGCCAAACTTCACCTCGCGATCCGGAGGTAACCCCGGAAGCTCTTCAGGAAAGACGTCTGAGAATTCCTTCACCGTTCTGACATCCCCTACAGACAACTCCTTGACAGCCAAAGCACTAATGAAAACTTGGAATGCCTCACACCCTTTTCGCACCATCCTTTCAGCCTTCAGTGCCGAGATTACATGGGACAGATAATCTCTTCTTTCCCCTATCACAATTATTTCCTTATCCTCTGGAGTTCTTAACACCATACGCTTAGCAGCACAATCCAAGTTTGTACAATGCTTAACTAACCAGTCCATGCCTAAAATCAAATCGAACTCGCCGAACAGTAGTTCCATCAATTCTGCCAAAAACACTACCCCTTGAACTTCTAAAGGCACACTCCTAAACAACTTGTTCACTACCACAGATTTTCCTAGAGGGCTAACCATAGATATTTCTCTAGCAAAAAAGCTCGGTTTAATGCTCAAAGTCCCAGATACTGATGTGCAACATATGAATATGTAGACCCAATATCTATCAAAGTCAGAAAGGGTGCATCAAATACAAGAAACGTCACGGTTATGACATCCGGTGTATCGCCATCCTCTCGACGCGTCTAGCCGCATAAACCAATCCAGTCGTCTTGCGTGCCTCAGACTCACAAGCACCTCTGCTGGTGCTCCACGCCCTCGACCAAATCCATTTCCTCCTCTAATCGGACCACGACCTCTCGATGGTCGCTGCCCACCTCTCTTTCTTTGTGCATATCCCTAACCTACCGACCGCGCCCTGGCTAACTCTTGTGGACAGTTCTTTATCAGATGTTCCATAGATCCACACTTGAAACATCCTCTATTTCTTACCCAACACTCCTTCAAATGTAAGTTCCCACACCGAGCACACGGTCGAGGCTAACCAACAGCAACAGGCATCGCAACTCGACCCGGCCCCTCAAACCTAGGCCTCTTTTGGAAACCCCCAGCAGATCCTGAAGACCCAAAACTCCTCTTATTCTTACCCCTATCCTTATCCCGATTCTGCCTCTCAGACCGCTTCACCTCCTCGTCTATTTTTGCTTTCTCAACCAGAATGGCAAAATCTCTTTCCCGCTGCAGAGCTATCAGTACCCGCAACTCATCCCGCAGACCATCCTCGAACCAAACACAGCACTCATAGTCAGTTGCAACTATTCCTCGGGTATAACGACTTAAGCGTAGAAACTCCGCCTCATATTCGGCCACGGACTTATTCCCTTGGACTAAATTCAGAAATGCTTTCCTTTGGGCGTCCACATAACTAGCCCCAACATATTTTCCCTAGAACGTTGTCTTAAAGAAATCCCAGGTAATACGATCCGCTGGAGTTCCCTCCCTTACCGTGAGCCACCACTGATACGCCTCATCTCGAAGGAGGGACACTGCTCCTTTCAACTTCTCCTCTGTCGTGCAGTCCAGATCATCCATAATCCGCTCAACTGCCTCCAGCCAATATTCCGCTGCGTTTGGGGCCACACCAGAAATACCTCTAAAAATCTCAGCCCCGTTTGCCCGAAGTCACTCAGGAATAGATTTTCGAGCTACCGATCCCGTGCTTGCTCCAGCAACCCGCTTCAGAACACGTAGCATAGCTTGGGACAAAGCATCGTCCCCTCCAGTTCGGTCTTGAGATCTTTCTCCCACTCTCGGTGATGTTGGCACTTCGCCTTCTGGCCCATGTCCTGATTCCGAGGATTCAGCCTCAACACCCCAGCCTCTACCACGGCCGCGTACACCACGTCCACGTCCTCTAGCGCTCATGTTTACTGAATCGACTTAATCTGATTAGAAATTTTATGAATTAGTATACCGTTCCACTGTTTATTAATGGATAGCTTATGAAGACATATTTAGAAGTAGTTTTCGCAAATCGTATTTCTAAAGGTCTCAATCTCTAAAATTTTATCTCTTATAACTAGCAATCACAACACAATAAAATTCTATTCATAAAATCAACCAAAGTCGGAAAACTTACAGTACGGACTTGGTGTCGGAGACTCGGGTGCCATACTTCCAGAAAGACAAAAAGTTTGGAAAACACTTTTGAACCCATTCCACATCCGAGTTTTGCAACTTGGCTCAGATACCATAATTGTAACACCCCAAACCCAGCCTAGACGTTACGACCGGATCTGGCATGTCACATGGAAAGATTGTTAAAGAAACTTTGTGATCGTTCAAAAATTCCGAGTTTTGTTTCCATTTTGAAATGTAGGTGTGATTCAATGGTTTTCTTGCAAAATGTAGTTAATAATACTAACTACCGAAATCTTGTTTTGTGATACGAAAAAAAACCAAAACTAGTGGACTTCAGAAACGTGACATTTTGAAACAGTTTTTGTAATTCTGAGAAAAACCCGAGTTTAATTATTTATTGCTTGTGATCCTGTTAATATTTTGGAAAAAAGATTGTTTATAAAGTTTTTTAGAAAAAAATTTCGTATTTAACCTTTCATAATATAAAATAACCGTATTAAATCAAAAACCAAATTAAATCCCGGAGGCCTTATTACATAACAAATTCCCAAATTTAAAATAAGTTTAAAATAAAGAAAAACGGAGTTTACGAAAGAAGTAACGCATGGCCACCACAGAGTCCTCCTCAGCTCCAAATCCTCAAACTAGGGATTACCTGTAAAATTAAGCAGAGGGGTGAGTTACGAGAACTCAGTGTGTAATTCCCCTTACAAACGAAATCTGGTCTAAGCCCACGGAAACAAATTGGGCCTTAGCCCTCACAGTCACAAATTTGGCCGAAGCCCATACGTATCGAATTGGGCCGCAGCCCTAACAACATGCCATATCAGATAGTGAATGCAATGCAACCCAGCCCAACCTAGTATTCCATCCGCTACACACTGCTCTATATGTCCAACCTCAACACACCTGTGGGGATTTATATAATCAACCCTCCATCCGCTACACTCCTCATTGGCAGTCATGCTGACAGTCATGCTGCTCAAAGCCGATATAATGTGACAGAGTCACCGATATAAGTGGCCTAGCCACCGAAACAATGTGACAGAGTCACCGATATATATGTGGCCTAGCCACCGAAACAATGTGATAGAGTCACCGATATACACTGCCCCTTTTCATCAATATCATATCCCAATCCCATGCAACATATAATCATAATGTGATGCGTGCAACATATATCAATGTACATCGAATAATCGGAGCATACACATATTCATGCTGAGTTATTTAAATGACATAATCAAAAGGTAACTAACCTGGTATCTCTGATTTTACCCCCAAGGGTAATTCAACAGCCGTTATAGGTATTTCGGCTTGTAAACAATACACATATTTATTACTAATCAAACAAGGAAAGGTGTGAGAATTACACACCTGATTACGCGAAGAACTAAACACTCCTGATCGACGCTACTCTCACTAGCAGGAATAACCACTATCTGCCTACCCCAAACGGATGTCGGCTCTCTACCACAACCCGGTGGAAAATCTCAAACCGCCGACATAGCACGTCGTTTGAACTTGGGAGCAGAGACTACGAGTCCACTCCCCTCCTCAGATCGGCTAGCACTCGCATCCATGAAGAGAGTCTTGGTCGATGGGTACCACAGCTTAAATCATTGTCTAACCAAGAGATTTGGTTATGGCAGAGTACAACGAAGAGGAACTAATCGTATAGGACTAGAGAGAAACTCCTTACCTTAATTATCAACGCAGCTTGGTTCTATACTTTCGGTAAACCAAAAGGGATGCTTCCTGATGTTTAACTAAAATCAAAAGGTGAAAGATACGGGTTTAGTTTGATACAAGAGGGGTTTCGGCTCAAGAGTAGAACAAGAGAAAGACAAAAAGAAAAGTGAAGAAAGTGGGCAACTCAGGTTCGGCTAGCACCCAAAAGAAAAGAACAATTGCAGAGAAAATAGATAAGAAGTAGCAAGGTTTCGACTTGGTGAGAAAACAAATGGTAAAAAGAGAGGTTCGGCTATGTGGAGATGAAAATAAAAAAAAACAAAGAAGAAAAGAAGATGAAATAGAAGAAGAAGAGTTCGACTAAAGAAGAGAAAAGACTAGGAGAGGATTCGGCTATGGTATTTCAGCAATCATAATGGCAAAAAAAAATGTTTGTAAAAAGAAAAGAAAAGGAAGCAAATGGAGAGTTGGGGTTTCGGCAATAAGAGAGGCAACAAAGATCAAATAAAATGCTCAACGAAAAGAAGAATTAGTGACCAAAAGGTACCCAAAATCTTAAGTATCAACTACCGAAAATGTAAAAGAAAAACTAAGACCGCATAGAGAATTTCGACACAACACCAAATGGTTCGATTTTGCTCTCCTCCCTCTAATGCCGAATTTCCCCTTGCTAAACACCCTATAGCTGAAATTCACCTCCCCCCTCTCCAACATTCGGCCAACTCTCAACTCACCTCCCCACTTCCTTGATTTGCTCATTGATCCACTCCCCCACTCACTCTCCATCCACCATTTGAAATGGTTGACCACTTCAAACTCCCCCAACTCCTCTCCTCCATCCATTTGAAATCATTTGACTCATTCAACAACCACCTTGATAGAGTCCCAGCCGAATGTCACCTCTTCTCCATCCTGGCAATAAATAAATATTCCAAAAATTACAACCTGTGGGATTCGAACCCACTCTCCCTTCCATGCTCCCTTGTGACGCCAACCACTAAGCCTCCTTGCTCCTTGTGACATCAAATTACAACCAAACATACCTAAGGCCTGCATCCACTAGCTTTCCACCCTAAAGTGCCCTAAAGAGAAAAATTTACCAACACTCTGGCTCAAACCCGAGCCTCTCCAAGACCTCCAAACACACCAGAACAACAAGCGTAGCTAACCAAATGCATGAAATAGTGAAAAATGCAGAACCCCTAATTCTAGGATGTTACAATATGTGAATTTTAGTAAGTGTATTCGGCTTTGTAAATAAATAGTATGAATATTATGGAATTGATTTTAGATATGGGCATATATGTGTCCTTGTATATTCGGCCAAATAGGTATATACATATGTGATGTTTATTTGAGCTTGTATATTCGGCCAAATAGGTATGTGCATATGTAATGTTTTATTGAGCTTGTATGTTCGGACATATGTTATAACATATTGTGATCTGTATATTCGGCCATATGTGATAAAATAATAAATCATGTGTATTCGGCCTTATAAGTGAGTAATTTTAAGATGATATTTTGGTTCATGATTATTCGATCAAATAGGTATGATTGTAAATTTTATTGAGATAGTGTTATTTTGGGAATGAAAGATTGAATACAATTATATTAAATGAGAAATACTAGTATCCGGCCAAGGTAAAATTATTTGTGTTAAAGTTTAATATTAATGATACAATTTGTTTTGTTTGAAATGTTTGATTGTTCATTTGAATTGTTTAATTTGCTTAAGGCTTACTAAGCTAAGTTAGCTTACTCTGTGTGTTTTTGTTATTCTGTTTTATAGATTTTGGTTATAAGTTACGAGCTCGGGGATCGTCGTCGAAGTTATCCACACTATCGCCAATCTTTGGTACTTTTAAAAGTTTATTTCTGAACTTATGGCATGTATAATCTAGGCTAATATGTATATTTGTTCGACATTGAATATGTATAATTTGAGCCATGCGAAAATGGCTTAATCTCCATGATAATTTCGGTAATACTTTGGTTATGGTTTGAGCCCATTTTGCTTATAATGCTATATATATTTGACATGAATGGTATATATGATAAATGCTATATGTATAGAAATGGCTTAATTATGTGGTATGCCATGATTGATTATAGTTATGTTATGTGATTATATTTTGAGGTTGGTTATTAATTTCGGTTGTGGTATAAAAGAATCGGTTATGCTGTGTATATATATGTGTGTTTGGTTTTGGGTTGAGCCTATAATGAAAGAGTAATTAAAAATATGATGGTTGTGAAAATGCTATGAGTTTCGGCCATCTCAGATAAATAAATGAGCTTACAATATGATTGAAAGGTATCTGTGCATGGTATTATAAATCCGTTTGATATTTGATTAAGTTATAATTATTAATGTGATTTAAATTTTGAATTGCATTGATTGTATGATTTGCATTTGTAATTCAGTTGTTAAATATTTATGATATGCATGAGATATACTTAATATCAATAGCTAGTGAACTCAGCAAATGATATTAAAAATAGATTTTTATGTGTAAGGTGATAATTGTTTAATGAGTCATTAATTATGAAATGGTCAGTTAGGTTTTAAATACAAGTATTTAAATTGAATAAAGGTTTCATTGCAAGAAAAGTGATATTTGCATGTTTATATTTGGCTTAGATATTTTATATTGTTAGACGAATGTTTGTTTTCGAATGTGATATGAATGATTTATTTGAATGTATGAAAGTTGAATCTTTTCCGGTAATGCTCGTAACCCATTTCGGTGATGGATGCGGGTTAGGAGTGTTACATTTTATTGGTATCAGAGCTACGGTTTAGTCGATTCTAGGACTACCGTGTGCGTGTGAGTCTAGCTATACATGCCATAATTTATAATGCGATAATGTGATGACTTCTGACATCTAAAATGTGTTTTTATATAGTAAATGGATCCCGATAGAGCCGTAGCTGATGATGTCGAGAGCGTAGCACCTAATCCCGCGCATGGGACAGCGTCGGTTGAATATCGACCTGTCTCGAGTAACCATGAGGGGGAGGCTAAGCAAGCCTTCTATCAAATGATGAACGACTGGTTTACTCAATATATCCGGACTAATCTGGCTGTACAACAACCTCCACCCCCGAATAATCCTTCTTCGACACCTATGGTACCCTCGATGATTGATCCGATGAGATTTAACAGCCTCCTGTAGATAAAATCGAAAACATCAATAAAGAGTTTAAAGCTAATGATGATGATGATGCTTTGACGAAATGAGCCGTGTGGCTTGATAATATTATCCGTGTGTTCGACGAGCTATCATGTACTCCAGATGAATGCTTAAAATGTGCTATATCCTTACTACGAGACACCGCATATCACTGGTGGAATACACTAGTATCGGTGGTTTCGAAAGAGAAAGTGACACAGGAATTCTTCCATCTTGAGTTCGTAAGAAATACATCGACCAGAGATTCATCGATCAAAAGCATAAAAAGAATTTCGGAATTGAAGTAGGTCGTATGGTATGAATCGAGTATGAATAGAAATTTATGAGACTAAGCCGATATGCTCGTGAATGTGTTTCAACCGAAGCTATCATGTGTAAAAGATTCAAGGATGGGTTGAGTGAAGACATTAAATTACTGGTCCGCATACTTGAGATTAAAGAGTTCGTGGTACTTGTTGAGCGAGCCTGTAAAGCCAAAGAGCTTGGAAAAGAGAAAAGAAAAGCTGAATTTGAAGCCAGAGACTTCCGTAAAAGATCATTGAGTAAGTCTTTTCACTCAGTATCACAGAAGTTCAGAGATGATTCCAGTCGACATAAAGCTACTTCAGACTTTTCTAGACGAGACCGAGACCAACCTCCTGTGGGTTCACGAGCCACTTCGATTGCCAGTGTTGGTAATGTTTAGCAGAACAGGGTTGAGTACAAGCATTGTGGTAGATGGCATTCTGAAAGTTGTAGATTACATGATCGGTCATGTTTTAAATGTGGATCGATGGATCATTTTATCCGGGAGTGCCCAATGCTAGCCGAGCAAAACACTGTTCACAATGCGAGACCGAGCAACATGTCAGCGCGAGGCAGACCACCCAGGCATTCGGGTAATGTAGGTGGCAGTCAGTGTAATATCCCGGGATAGGGGCTATTTTGTTGTTGCATGAAATTGCATGTGTTTAGTGTGCTGTGTTGCTATTTCGGTGTTTTAGGGGCTTAATTGTGGGCTAGGAGTGTGCCTGAGGGAATGGGAAAATTTTGGTTTTTGGGTGTTAAGTGAAGGGAGCTGTGGAAGCTGGGGTTTAAGAATTTTAATTGATGTTTTGTTGCACAAAAAAGTGAGCTGGCAAGGTGGCAAGCATGCGTTACATGGGGAGCTTGGTGTGGCGTCATCTACATGTGGTGGAGGTCTAGTGTTCGAGCTGCAGAGTCTCCATTTTTTTTATTTGGCTCATTTTGGACGGCATGGAGGAAGAGGTTGAGAGCAATTTGGATTCTACTTGGACCAAGTCTTCACATTCAAACGTGTGGTGGAGAGGAACTTTAGGAGAAAGACTTGGTCTTGTTGTTAGAACGTGAGGATGTGAGTGCATGGGGGGATTTGGCCGAATTTGTTGGGGTGTGTGTTGGGGGAGTGGACGGCATAGTGTGGGTTAGGGGAGGCCGAATGTACTCTTGCATTTTGGTACATTTTCGGTCAAGCTTTGGTAAACAAAGAAAGCTCTCATTTTGTCGGTTTACTGAATTTTCAAGAGTGTTTCTTTTGTTTTTCTTCCTTTTGAAACAGAAAGTCAAGCTCTCATCTTGCAGAAATTATTTTGCCTTTTGGATTGGGTGGCGAATGTCATTTTGAAGGCACATCTTCGGGTTGCATCTCTTCTTTTATTTTTATTAGCCAAACCATTTCCCCTACATTCTTCTTCTTCTTCATTTGAGCTAAGCCAAATCTAGCATCCCACCTTCCTCTCTTTTCTTCTCTTAACCTCTTGTAGCCAAACACTCACCTTCTCAAGCACCTTCATCTTTTCTTTTCTTGTTCAAACCAAAAGTTTCTACCCTCTATCCATCTTTTGTTTCTTCTTTCCAAAACCCTTAGCCGATTTCTCCAATTGTTCTTCTTATTTCTTTTGTGCCGAACCTAGACTTTCATCAACATTTTCTTTATATCCTTTCTCTCAAACCGAATTTGGGGTGTGTTAAAACACTGTGGCGAATCCTTCTCCTGTTAAAGGTGTTAGCGAATCCATTTTCTCTCCTAGAAGTCCCCTTTTGGCCGAATTTTGGGTGTTGGTAAGTTTTTGGCCGAATGGCCATTCCTTTTTCTCTCTAGTGCTATGTCGATTTTGGATGATGAAAGGAGTTAACCTCTTATTTTGGAACTTAATGCTTGATAGGGCATTCGGGATTCAAGCGATCAACAAAGCCTTCTCACAAGAACTCGATCGATTGGGGTTGACCGATTGTTGGAAAGAGAACTCACGTGGTTCGGGGTTGATAAGAAATCAAACCAATAGCAAGGTAAGGGTTCGATATTAACCCCTTTGGTTAATTGATGTTGGCGAATGTTAGGGATGCCTAACCCTTATGTTTGGCCGATTCTAGGAGCAAGTTAATCAAGGGACTTAGGTCGCTTTTGTCGAGTTCTAGACTCAGTATTACAGTGTGTAAACTAACACACTTCCGCTTAGTAATATGATTGATAACTTGTGTGATAATTAATGAAACAGTGATGATTGATATGATACCCTAATGGGTATGATCTTGGACTCGGGTAAGTCAGTATTATTATTATTGTTATGAGTTTACTAATGATCTATATGATACCATGGCTATGGATATATGTGACATGGGATATGAGGTTAGGCATATTAGCATGATATGCATGATCTGTATGATATGCATGATTACATGAGTATGGCATGTTGATGGGTGATATGAGTGGAGGGAGCAGTGATATTTTGTGCTGACGAGCACCAGTGTTTTGGTAACACACTTTGTGACTTTGGGTCACTAGAGGTTTGGCACCTCCAGAGGTTTGGCACCTCATTGCGACTCGTCCCTGTGGTTTGACACCACCGTGGGTTGGCCCCACTTTGAGATATGGGATCGTCTGCTAGTGATTGGGTATCACACGATGGGTTGGCCCCATCATTCGATTATTGTGACTACGGTCACCAGTGGTTTGGTACCACATTTGTGTCTTTGGGACACCAGAGGTTGGGCACCTCATTGCGACTCGTCCCTGTGGTTTGACACCACCGTGGGTTGGCCCCACTTGAGATACGGGATCGTCTGCTAGTGATTGGGTATCACACGATGGGTTGGCCCCATCATTGGATTTGTGACTTCGGTCACCAGTGCTTTGGTAGCACAAACGTGTCTTTGGGACACCAGTGGTTTGGCACCACATTGATGGATATTGTGTCTTTGGGACACCAGTGTTTTGGTAACACATTGTGACTATATGTCACCAGTGGTTTGGCACCACCAGTGGTTTGGTACCACACGGGTAGAAAAGCGATACGGATGGTTAGGATCGGGTTGCATTAATTATGTTGCTATGTATGATGTGTGTTAGCATGTTGTGTTATCGGGGCGGGATTTATACATCGAGTCATTCGACTCACCCTCTCCTTTGATATTTCAGTGACTCGTAGACGCGGACAAGGAGCCGGGATGGACTCGGGTGCACATGCCATGCTTTAATAAAAGTTTTGCTCAGACTATTCAATTTGGGTACTTTAACTTATTTACTTTTAGTTGGGTTTTAGTTTGGATTTGTAAAAGGCCTTTGATTTATGTTTTATGATGGTTATGGTTTAATTAGATTCTTAACCTGCTTAACAAATAACTTGGTATGAAATTTTACAAAAAAATTTGGAAGGATAATGTTTTCAAAACTATAACGCAATGTGTTTTAAACTATACCATCGGGTATCTCACTATGTTTTGTTATAAAGTAAACCCAAATGATTTTCAAATCAAACTCGATTTTCTACTAAGTCAAAAATGTTTTAAAATAGCACTAAGAAACTATTAGAATTACTAAATGAAACCAGCTCGTTTTTAACTATATACTTTGATAAGTTTTCAAAATCTAATCAAACAAGCCTACTCCAATTTTCCTCAAATACACTAGATAGTGAAGTGTTTACATCCTGCCTTTAAACGAAAAACCTAAACCTCTCAAGTACGTTTTCCCCGTAACATACCAGATTCGGACGTGGTGTCCTGTCCGAGTTTGGGGTGTTACAATTGTGGTATCAGAGCCAAGTTCAAAGGCTTGCTTTACTGGGGCTGAGGCCCAAAAAGTTTTTAAGAGTTTATTTTAAGTGTTTGTATGGTTTGAAAGGCATGGCACCGAGTCTCCTGCACTGAGTTCGCCTGTAAGTACCCTTACTATTGCTTGTGAATTGATTGGATGTGATATGATTTGATGAATAGCAATAGTATACTACTTTAGAGATTGAAACTGATAGGATTCTATGAACTCGCGAGAACAAATCTCCTTAAATATTCATAAGATTTGCCTTAAAATAGTGGAATATATGCTTGATGCATAAAACTCTTAAATCGAGATCGTAGAAAGTTTAGTCATGAGCACCCGAGGCGGACGTGGTCGTAATACTCGTGGTAGAGGTAGGGTAGGATGACGCTTTACGAGCCCGTAGGATCAGTCGGGGTTCGAAAAATGAGATACCGTTTCCGCCACCACCGGAGGTGGTGAGTTCCAAGATCGAGGCCAGGATGACGCAGCGTCACGAGCGATCTTTGCGAGTGTTGGAAAGAGTAGGCCGGTGTAGGTGGTGGTGCGGGGAGTTAGGAAATCGGTGCGGCGACTTCGGGCAAATGGGGCGAATTCTTTCGAGGTGTATCCGGTGTTGCTCCTAGCACTGCTTGAATACTAGCTAGAGGCAACCGAGCGGATCATGGATGATCCGGACTTAATCTGGCGAAGAGAAGTTGAAGGGCATCGTGACGCTTCTTCGGGATGAGTCATATCGGTGGTGGCTCACGGTTCGAGACAAAGGCGGCAGAGAGATCTGACATGGGATTATTTCGTATGCATATCAAAAGAAATACATCGGAGCTAGTTATATTGACTCCAAATGGAAGGCATTTCGAGGCTTGTTCAGGGGAGTAAATGCTTTTAGTCACGGTGAGTTCTGAAGGTGAGTAGGTATGCCGAGGGGCATTGTGGCCACCGAGCATGAGAGGTGTGTTCGTTTCGAGGATGGTCTGCGAGACGAGTTGAGGTCGCGATTGCTCCTCGCCGAGGCGCGAGTTTGTGTCTTAGTTGAGAAGGCTAAGGTAGCCGAGGGTGTTAAGGAGTCGGTGAGACAGGGCATGGACGAAAATAGGCATAAGAGGAGCTTTGGGTCTTCGGATCGTCGGGTAATCCGAGAGAGAGAGCTAGACCGAGTGGGCCGAATCGATGCTGCTAGGTTTGTTGTTTGCTAGGCGAGGACCGCCCGATGTAATCGATGTGGGGAAATCTCATTGGGGTGGTTCTTTGGGGACTGGAGGAAAGGGTTGCTTTGAGTGTGGTTCTCTCGAGCACCGTGAGAGGACCCGTCCGCGTAGGTTGGCGAGATTCGATCCGAGAGTCGGTAATGTCGGTTCGAGAGGTAATAGACCGCCACCGCAGAGGGGCCGTGGTAATGGTTCTCGTCGGGGCCGTGGAGCACCGGCGAGAGGTGCGGTAGTTCGATGCCGATGTACCGGATTAGTGTATGCTGCGGCGCCGGGAGAGGGCGACGCGCCGGACGTCATAACCGTGACGTTTTTGATTTTTGGTTCTCCTTATCTTTGCTTTGATTGATGTGGGTTCAACGCATTCTTATGTTGCCGATGGTATAGTAGAGACCATGGATTTAGACTCGAGATATCTTCTAGGCGGATGATCGTGATTAGCCCTCCGGGTCACTCTGTAGTAGTAGATAAACTGTTTAGAGAGGTACCCCTAGAACTCCAAGGGGTAGTGTTTGTCGCTTGATCGATGGAACTGCCGTTTGGAGAGTTCGATCCGATTCTTGGGATGGACCGGTTGGTCAAGTACCAGCGAGGTTGGATTGCGCGCCAAGCGCATGGTTCTTAAGACGGTTGAGGGTGATGAGGTGGCTATGATAGGTAATAGGAGGGATTACTTATCAAATGTGGTATCTGCCCAAAGCGGAGAAGATGGTCGAGGAAGGGTCGTGTGAAGCGTATGTAGTTCATGTGTATGCCTTGGAGGCTAAAGAGTCCATTGTGGATAAGGTTCGATCATTAAGGATTTTGCTGATGTGTTTCCCGAGGAGCTTCCGGTTTGCCGCCAGATCGCGAGGTAGAGTTCGGGATAGATCTATTACCCTTAATCTGCGCTTGGGTGTCTATTGCTCAGTATAGGATGGCGCCAAAGGAATTGGTGGAGCTTAAGGCTCGCATCCGAGAGTTATTGGGTCGAGGTTTTATTAGGCCTAGTGTTTCGCGTGGTGCGCCGGTACTCTTTGTCAAGAAGAAAGATGGCACGATGCGGATGTGTATAGACTACGCCGCTTGAATAAGTCGACGATTAAAAACAAGTATCCGCTGCCACGCGAGATAGATGACTTGTTTGATCAGCTGAAGGGTGCTGCGGTATTTTCAAAGATCGACTTGAGGTCTGGGTATCACCAGTTAAGAGTTAAGGAGGCTGATATCCATAAAACAGCGTTTCGGACTCGGTATGGGCACTACGAATTTCTGGTAATGCCGTTCGGGTTGACTAACGCACCGGCAGCGTTTATGGATATGATGAATAGGGTGTTTCAACAATGATCCGGATCGATTCGTCGTGGTTTTCATAGACGACATTTTGGTGTACTCAAGGACAGAGGAAGAGCATGATAAGCATTTGCGAGTGGTGTTGCAGATTTTGAGGGAAGAGCAGCTCTATGCTAAGTTCAGTAAGTGTGAGTTCTGGCTTAGGGAAGTGACTTTCTTGGGTCATGTAGTGTCGGCTGAGGGGATTCGAGTAGATCCTCGTAAGATTGAGGCAGTTTTGGATTGGAAGCCGCCTAAGTCAGTGGCTGAGATTCGGAGTTTTCTGGGTTTGGCCGGATACTACCGAAGGTTTGTTGAGGGTTTTTCGTTGATAGCGTGCCGCCGATGACCAAGTTCTTGAGGAAAGAAGTTCCGTTTGTATGGATCGAGAAACAATGCAGAAAGCTTCGATAAGTTAAAGAAGATTTTGACCGAGGCTCGGTTTGATACAACTCGAGGTCGTAAGGAATTCACAGTCTTTTTGCGACGCATCACATACGGGCTTGGGTTGTGTCTTGATGCAAGAAGGTAAGGTTGTGGCTTACGCTTCTCGGCACCGAGACCACATGAGGTCAACTATCCGACGCTTACGATTTGGAGCTAGCAAATGTAGTCTTCGCTTTAAAGATTTGGAGGCACTACTTGTATGGAGAAAGATCGATAGTCTACACGGATCACAAGAGTCTAAAGTATCTTCTCGACTCGGAAGGATTTGAATTTGAGGCGCCGCAGATGGGTTGAGTTCTTTGAAAGATTACGATCGCTCGATTGAGTATCATCCGGGCAAGGCTAACGTGGTGGCGACAGCGTTGAGCCGTAGGGTTGTTTCGGACTTAAGAGCTTTGTTTGCCCACTTGAGTTTGTATGACGATGGGAGTATTACGCGAGTTGTTGCAAGTTAAGCCTACAGGTTGAGCGGTCGAGAAACAGCTTATTGGATGAGGTTCCGAGTGCGCGAAGGTTGCAAGTGCGGGATGGTGGTTTGAGGGTTACTGACTTGTCCAGTGATGGGGTTCTGTGTTTTCAAGGTAAAGCTTGTATGCCTAAAGATGTTGAGCTAAGGCAAAGATTCTTCTTGAGACGCACATAGCGCCTCCTTATGCTATGCATCCTGGAGGTAGCAAGATGTATAGGGATCTTAGAGAGCAGTTTTGGTGGCCTGGCTTGAAGAAAGAGGTGACAGAGTTTGTTGGGAAGTGTCTGACTTGTCAACAGGTCAAGGCTGAGCATCAGTTGCCGTCGGGTTTGCTTCAGCCTGTGAAGATTCCTCAGTGGAAGTGGGAAAGGATAACCATGGATTTTGTCAGTGGGTTACCGCTTACGCCAAGCAAGAAAGATTCAGTTTGGGTAGTGGTGGATCGACTGACTAAATCAGCTCACTTCATTCCGGTGAGGGTTGATTATTCGCTTCAGAAGCTAGCGGTCGTATGTTTCGAGAGATAGTAAGGTTGCACGGTGTGCGGTTTCGATAATCTCGGATAGGGATCCTGTGTTTACGCAAGGTTCGGAAAGCATTGCATCAAGCTCTGGGCACTCGTTTGGATTTTAGCACGGCTTTTCACCCGCAGTCTGACGGTCAATCAGAAAGGGTCATTCAGGTCTTAGAGGATATGCTGAGAGGTTGTATCTTGGATTTCAGAGGTAGTTGGGAGGAGTTTCTACCATTAGCTGAGTTTGCCTACAACAACAATTGCTACTGCGAGCATCAAGATGGCACCGTATGAGGCGTTGTATGGTAGGAAATGTCGCTCACCTACGTGTTGGGCGGAGTTAGGTGAACGCCGCTTGTTGGGACCCGAGTTGGTTGCTGAGACCGAAGACAAGGTTAAGTTGATTCAGTCTCGATTGAAGGAAGCTTCGGACCGGCAAGAAGTCTTATGCCGATCTTAAGCGAAGAGATATAGAGTTCGCTGTGGGGATCGAGTTTTCCCGAAGGTCTCGCCTTGGAAAAAGGTGTTGAGATTCGGGAAGAAAGGCAAGCTAAGTCCGAGGTTCATTGGGCCGTATAAGGTTCTGAGACGAGTTGGACCAGTGGCATATCAGCTTGAGTTGCCAGCAGAGCTTAGTCAGGTTCACGACGTATTCCACGTTTCGATGCTTCGGAGGTATCGTTCAGATCCGTCAAATGTGGTAGCAGTGGAAGAGATCGAGGTAAATCCAGATTTGACCATGGAGGAGGAACCTGTGCAGATTCTTGATCGAGATGTGAAGGTTCTGCGTAAGAAGTCTGTGCCTTTGGTTAAGGTACTTTGGCGGAATCATGGCGTAGAAGAAGCTACGTGGGAACCCGAGGATATGATAAGACAACAATACCCGCAACTCTTCTGATCAGGTAATTTCGAGGTCGAAATTATTCTTTAAGGGGGGTAGAACTGTAATATCCCGGGATAGGGGCTATTTTGTTGTTGCATGAAATTGCATGTGTTTAGTGTGCTGTGTTGCTATTTCGGTGTTTTAGGGGCTTAATTGTGGGCTAGGAGTGTGCCTGAGGGAATGGGAAAATTTTGGTTTTTGGGTGTTAAGTGAAGGGAGCTGTGGAAGCTGGGGTTTAAGAATTTTAATTGATGTTTTGTTGCACAAAAAAGTGAGCTGGCAAGGTGGCAAGCATGCGTTACATGGGGAGCTTGGTGTGGCGTCATCTACATGTGGTGGAGGTCTAGTGTTCGAGCTGCAGAGTCTCCATTTTTTTTTATTTGGCTCATTTTGGACGGCATGGAGGAAGAGGTTGAGAGCAATTTGGATTCTACTTGGACCAAGTCTTCACATTCAAACGTGTGGTGGAGAGGAACTTTAGGAGAAAGACTTGGTCTTGTTGTTGAAACGTGAGGATGTGAGTGCATGGGGGGATTTGGCCGAATTTGTTGGGGTGTGTGTTGGGGGAGTGGACGGCATAGTGTGGGTTAGGGGGGAGGCCGAATGTACTCTTGCATTTTGGTACATTTTCGGTCAAGCTTTGGTAAACAAAGAAAGCTCTCATTTTGTCGGTTTAAATTAATTTTCAAGAGTGTTTCTTTTGTTTTTCTTCCTTTTGAAACAGAAAGTCAAGCTCTCATCTTGCCGAAATTATTTTGCCTTTTGGATTGGGTGGCCGAATGTCATTTTGAAGGCACATCTTCGGGTTGCATCTCTTCTTTTATTTTTATTAGCCTAACCATTTCCCTACATTCTTCTTCTTCTTCATTTGAGCTAAGCCGAATCTAGCATCCCACCTTCCTCTCTTTTCTTCTCTTAACCTCTTGTAGCCGAAACACTCACCTTCTCAAGCACCTTCATCTTTTCTTTTCTTGTTCGAAACCGAAAGTTTCTACCCTCTATCCATCTTTTGTTTCTTCTTTCCAAAAACCCTTAGCCGATTTCTCCAATCGTTCTTCTTATTTCTTTTGTGCCGAACCTAGACTTTCATCAACATTTTCTTTATATCCTTTCTCTCGAAACCGAATTTGGGGGTGTGTTAAAACACTGTGGCCGAATCCTTCTCCCTGTTAAAGGTGTTAGCCGAATCCATTTTCTCTCCTAGAAGTCCCCTTTTGGCCGAATTTTGGGTGTTGGTAAGTTTTTGGCCGAATGGCCATTCCTTTTTCTCTCTAGTGCTATGTCGATTTTGGATGATGAAAGGAGTTAACCTCTTATTTTGGAACTTAATGCTTGATAGGGCATTCGGGATTCAAGCAGTCAACAAAGCCTTTTCACAAGAACTCGATCGATTGGGGTTGACCGATTGTTGGAAAGAGAACTACTGTGGTTCGGGGTTGATAAGAAATCAAACCAATAGCAAGGTAAGGGTTCGATATTAACCCCTTTGGTTAATTGATGTTGGCCGAATGTTAGGGATGCCTAACCCTTATGTTTGGCCGATTCTAGGAGCAAGTTAATCAAGGGACTTAGGTCGCTTTTGTCAGGAGTTCTAGACTCGTATTACCAGGTGTGTAAACTAACACACTTCCGTTTAGTAATATGATTGATAACCTGTGTGATAATTAATGAAACAGTGATGATTGATATGATACCCTAATGGGTATGATCTTGGACTCGGGTAAGTCAGTATTATTATTATTGTTATGAGTTTACTAATGATCTATATGATACCATGGCTATGGATATATGTGACATGGGATATGAGGTTAGGCATATTAGCATGATATGCATGATCTGTATGATATGCATGATTACATGAGTATGGCATGTTGATGGGTGATATGAGTGGAGGGAGCAGTGATATTTTGTGCTGACGAGCACCAGTGTTTTGGTAACACACTTTGTGACTTTGGGTCACCAGAGGTTTGGCACCTCCAGAGGTTTGGCACCTCATTGCGACTCGTCCCTGTGGTTTGACACCACCGTGGGTTGGCCCCACTTTGAGATATGGGATCGTCTGCTAGTGATTGGGTATCACACGATGGGTTGGCCCCATCATTCGATTATTGTGACTACGGTCACCAAAGTGGTTTGGTACCACATTTGTGTCTTTGGGACACCGGGTTGGGCACCTCATTGCGACTCGTCCCCGTGGTTTGACACCACCGTGGGTTGGCCCCACTTGAGATACGGGATCGTCTGCTAGTGATTGGGTATCACCACGATGGGTTGGCCCCATCATTGGATTTGTGACTTCGGTCACCGCTGCTTTGGTAGCACAAACGTGTCTTTGGGACACCAAAGGGTTTGGCACCACATTGATGGATATTGTGTCTTTGGGACACCAGTGTTTTGGTAACACATTGTGACTATATGTCACCGTGGTTTGGCACCACCGGTGGTTTGGTACCACACGGGGTAGAAAAGGCGATACGGATGGTTAGGATCGGGTTGCATTAATTATGTTGCTATGTATGATGTGTGTTAGCATGTTGTGTTATCGGGAGCGGGATTTATACATCGAGTCATTCGACTCACCCTCTCCTTTGATATTTCGTGACTCGTGAGACGCGGACAAGGAGCCGGGATGGACTCGGGTGCACATGCCATGCTTTAATAAAAGTTTTGCTCGAGACTATTCAATTTGGGTACTTTAACTTATTTACTTTTAGTTGGGTTTTAGTTTGGATTTGTAAAAGGCCTTTGATTTATGTTTTATGATGGTTATGGTTTAATTAGATTCTTAACCTGCTTAACAAATAACTTGGTATGAAATTTTACAAAAAAATTTGGAAGGATAATGTTTTCAAAACTATAACGCAATGTGTTTTAAACTATACCATCGGGTATCTCACTATGTTTTGTTATAAAGTAAACCCAAATGATTTTCAAATCAAACTCGATTTTCTACTAAGTCAAAAATGTTTTAAAATAGCACTAAGAAACTATTGGAATTACTAAATGAAACCACTCGCTTTTTAACTATATACTTTGATAAGTTTTCAAAATCTAATCAAACAAGCCTACTCCAATTTTCCTCAAATACACTAGATAGTGAAGTGTTTACATCCCGCTTTTAACGAAAAAAACCTAAACCTCTCAAGTACGTTTTCCCCGTAACATACCAGATTCGGACGTGGTGTCCTGTCCGAGTTTGGGGTGTTACAGTCAGAGAGGAACAAAAGATACAGCGGTTCGATCTGAGGCTCATGCACCTGCTAGAGCATATGCTATACGCGCTCGTGAGGATGCTTCTTCCCTAGATGTTATTACCGGTACTCTCACTCTTTATGATACTAGTGTTATTGCGTTGATTAATCCTGGTTTGACTCATTCTTATGTGTGTGAAACATTAGTATCCAGTAAGACTCTGCTTGTTGAGTCTACTGAGTTTGTGATTCGAGTATCAAACCCCCTGGGTCGGTGTGTATTGGTTGACAAAGTGTGTAAAAATTGCCCGTTGATGATTCAAGATTCATGTTTTCCAGCCGATTTGATGTTGTTGCCTTTTGATGAAGTTGATATAATTTTGGGTATGGACTGGTTGACTTTGCATGATGTCGTTGTTAATTGCAAAAGAAAGACCATTGATTTAAGATGCCAGAACAGTGAAATTATTCGGATTGAATCTAATGATTTGAATGGGTTACCAGCAGCAATATCGTCGATGTTAGCTCGGAAGTATGTGAGAAAGGGTTATGAAGCTTACTTTGCTTATGTGCTTGATAGTAAAGTGACTGAAAAGAAGATTGAATCTATACCAGTTGTGTGTAAATATCCGGATGTGTTTCCTGAAGAATTATCGGGTTTGCCACCTATTCGAGAGGTAGAGTTTGGTATTGAGTTAGTTCCGGGAACGACTCCGATTTCGATAGCTCCGTATCGGATGGCACCTACTGAATTAAAAGAGTTGAAAGCATAGTTACAAGAATTAACAGATAGGGGTTTTGCACGACCGAGCTTCTCTCCCTAGGGTGCGCCAGTTCTATTTGTGAAAAAGAAAGATGGAACTATGCGAATGTGTATTGATTACCCACAGCTAAATAAGGTGACTATAAAGAATAAATACCCATTGCCACGGATTGACGACTTGTTTGATCAGTGGAAAGGGGCTGCAGTGTTTTCAAAGATAGATTTGAGATCGGGTTATTATCAGTTGCGAGTCAGAGACTCTGATGTGTCAAAGACTGCTTTCCGGACGAGGTACGGACACTATGAGTTTTTGGTTATGCCATTCAGACTTACTAATGCACCTGTTGTTTTCATGGATCTGATGAATCTGATTTTCAGACAATATTTGGATCGGTTTGTGGTAGTATTTATAGATGATATTCTGATCTACTCCAGAGATGAAACCGAGCATGCCGAGCATCTGAGACTTGTGCTACAAACTTTGCGAGATAAACAGTTGTATGCAAAGTTTAGTAAGTGTGAGTTCTGGTTACGTGAAGTCAGTTTTCTGGGTTTCAGCATCAGGTATTCAGGTTGATCCGAATAAAATATCGGCTATACTTGACTGGAAACCATCGAAAAATGTTTCTGAAGTTCGAAGCTTTCTGGGGCTTGCTGGTTACTACAGACGGTTTGTGAAAGGTTTTTCTATGATTGCTACACCGTT
This sequence comes from Gossypium sturtianum, assembly GCA_025698515.1. NCBI lineage: Eukaryota > Viridiplantae > Streptophyta > Magnoliopsida > Malvales > Malvaceae > Gossypium > Gossypium sturtianum. Next base: position 119,227,108 of record CM046946.1, read on the forward strand.
GAAAAAGCTGTTACAGAAAGATGTTAAGTTCGAGTGGTCAGAAAAGTGTCAGAAAAGTTTTGATCAGTTGAAAGTTCATTTGACCGAAGCTCTAGTGTTAGTTCAGCCTGAATCGGGTAAAGAGTTTGTCATTTATAGTGATGCATCTTTGAATGGTCTGGGTTGTGTTTTGATGTAAGAAGGCAAAGTCATAGCTTATGCCTCGAGACAGTTGAAGCCACACGAAAGAAACTATCTGACACATGATTTGAAACTAGCAGCCATTGTGTTTGCGTTGAAGATTTGGCGTCATTATCTGTTCGGTGAGAAATGTCATATTTATTCAGATCACAAAAGCCTGAAGTATTTGATGACTTAGAAAGATTTGAATTTGAGACAACGCCGATGGTTAGAGCTGTTGAAAGATTATGAGCTAGTGATTGACTACCATTCGGGAAAAGCTAATGTTGTTGCGGATGCTTTAAGTCGAAAGTTATTATTTGCTCTACGTGCAATGAACGCGCGTATGGCTATGTCTGATGATGGTTCGATAGTAGCTGAATTAAAAGCAAGACCGTTGTTTGTTCAACAAATTGGTGATGCCCAGAAAGTTGATAAAGATTTGTTGGCAAAACGAGCTCAGTGTGAAAGTAAAGTTGAATCAGAGTTTCGAATTGATGAGAATGACTGCTTGAAGTTCAAAGATCGAATATGTGTTCCGAGGAATTCGGATTTGATTCAGATGATTTTGAATGAAGCTCATAGCAGCCGTTTGTCAGTTCATCCGGGTAGCACGAAAATGTATAACGATCTGAAACAGTTCTATTGGTGGCCTGGTATGAAACGAGACATAGCTGACTTTGTTTCGAAATGTTTAATTTGTCAACAAGTAAAACCCGAGCATCAGGTACCTTCTGGGTTACTTCAGCCGATCATGATACCTGAGTGGAAATGGGAAAAAGTCACTATGGATTTTGTATCCGGTTTACCTATGACACCGAGCAAGAGAGATGTAATTTGGGTTATAGTGGATAGATTGACCAAATCAGCTCACTTTGTTCCAACAGACGGATTATTCGCTAAGCTCGATAAGCTTGCTGAGTTATATGTATCACAAATTGTGAGATTACATGGTGTACCTATTTCTATTGTTTCAGATAGAGACCCGAGATTCACATCGCGGTTTTGGAAGAAATTGCAAGATGCTTTAGGTACAAAACTGCACTTTAGCACAGCTTTTCATCCGCAGACAGATGGCCAGTCTGAACGGATCATTCAGATACTTGAGGATATGTTGAGATGTTGCATCCTTGAGTTCGAAGGTAAGTGGGAAAGATACTTACCTCTGATCGAATTTTCCTACAATAATAGCTTTCAATCTAGTATTAAGATGGCACCCTACGAGGCTTTATACGGTCGTAAATGTCGTACACCATTGTATTGGACCGAGCTCAGTTAAAATAAGATACACGGGGTTGACTTGATTAAAGAAACTGAACAGAAAGTGGCAGTAATCCGCGATAGTTTGAAAGTTGCATCAGATCGTCAAAAGTCATACGCAGATTTGAAACGTAAAGACATTGAGTTTTAGGTCGGAGATCAAGTATTTTTGAAAGTTTCACCGTGGAAGAAAGTACTCAGATTCAGTCGTAAAGGCAAGTTGAGTCCGAGATTTATTGGACCGTATGAGATCACAGAGCGTATCGGGCCGGTTGCTTACAGATTACAATTACCACCTGAGCTAGAAAAGATCCATAATGTCTTCCATGTTTCGATGCTTCGCAGATATCGATCTGATCCATCACATGTGATTTGCCCGACAGAGGTTGAGATACAGCCTGATTTGACATATGAAGAGGAACCGATTTGTATTCTGGATCGTGAGATAAAAGAATTGAGAAATAAGAAAATTCTGTTAGTTAAAGTATTGTGGCAAAAGCACGGAGTTGAAGAGGCAACTTGGGAGTCAGAGGATACAATGAAAGAACGTTATCCAAACCTATTCACCGGTAAGATTTTCGGGGACGAAAATCCCTAATGGGGGGAGAGTTGTAACAGTCTGATTTAGACCCTAATCGAAACGGTGGTTTTGGGACCATGAATCCGAGTCAGAAAAATGTTTAAATATTAATTTCCGTGTTAATTATATGTGAATTAGCATGTGTGAAAGTTTCGTATAAAAATTTGATTGTTTGTGAGCTTAATTTAATAAAAAGGGCTTAATCGCGTAAATTATAAACTTGATAGTTTAATGTGTTAGGACTAAATTGAGGTTGTCTTTTTAAGTGGGAGCATTTAAAATGCAATAAACCCACTTTAAAAGATAGTGGACGGCTAAGGTCTATTATGCCCATTTATTTTATGTTTAAAATGCTATTAAGTTAAGGTTAAATTAGTAATATAATAATAACATATGTTATAATAAAACATAAAAGAAATATGTCATGTTCATCTTTTCTTAAGCTCTCATTGCCGAAACTAAAATAAAGAAAAAAGAAAGGAAAACAAGCTAGGTTCGCCATTGTTGGTTTAAATTCAAGGTTAGTTTGGTTTCGATTGTTGATAATTTTTACGTTTTTGAGATCGTTGCTATGAGATGCACAAAGCCCATGTTTTAATTTTTGATTTTGATGAATATTTTGAGTTGATCCATTGATGATAGCTTGTTTTTTGTGTTGTTTTATGATGAAATATGATATATATGTATTAGATTAACAAGTTTTGTCTTTGAATTTTTGATGAAATTGAGTATGTTGGACTAAATTGCAAAAATAAATTTTTGAGGGTCTAAAATGTGAAATAAATGAAATATATAGACTTGTATAAGGACTAGGAATATTCGGCCCTTAGGGTGTATAGTCAAATTTTGTGTATTTTGTGTTTTGTGCAAATAGGACTAAATTGTAAAAAGTGTGAAATGTTAGGGGCAAAATGGTAATTTGCCCATTTATGTGTTTTTGGACTAAATTGAATGAAAATATGTTTGAATGAGCTTAATTTGAATATGTTTAGATCAAGAACCAAAGAAATCAGACTTGGATCGGAGAAAAGCGAAAATAGTTGAATAGCCAGTTTTTGTCGTTCGACGATATCTGAGGTAAGTCTTTAAGCGATTAAACAATGTAAATTGTGTATATAATTTATTAATATGCTGATTTGGAAATTGTGGAATTAGTTTTAAATTAGCCGAATGTGATTAATTATAGAATTAATATGTTTAAGTTTAGTTCGATTGAGTTATAATATTCGAAAGTTCGAATGAAGATTATGAAGTACAAGAAAAAGTTCGATATATAAATTGGTTGTGAGACAGCTTTATAAATATGATATTCAGGCTTTGAGCCTAGCAAGCCTCGTGCTGGTGAAAGAATTCGGGCTTTAAGACTAGCAGGCTTTGTGCTGGTGGATAATATCGGGCTTTAAGCCTAGCAGGCTTTGTGCCGGTGAAAGATATCGGGCTTTATGCCTAGCAGGCTTTATGATATTGAATTATTATAAATGTATGCTTAAATAGATTCTTGATGATGTGGGAATTAAATTCGGTAAATGAGCTCAATGTTCAGGTATGTGTAAGTCTATTGGTTGTTGGAGATAAGGTAAATTAGTAAATTGATATTTGTTACTAGTTATATGTGATACAATTGAAGAATATATGTGAATTTTAGTAAGTGTATTCGGCTTTGTAAATAAATAGTATGAATATTATGGAATTGATTTTAGATATGGGCATATATGTGTCCTTGTATATTCGGCCAAATAGGTATATACATATGTGATGTTTATTTGAGCTTGTATATTCGGCCAAATAGGTATGTGCATATGTGATGTTTTATTGAGCTTGTATGTTCGGACATATGTTATAAAATATTGTGATTTGTATATTCGTCCATATGTGATAAAATAATAAACCATGTGTATTCGGCCTTATAAGTGAGTAATTTTAAGATGATATTTTGGATCATGATTATTCGATCAAATAGGTATGACTGTAAATTTTATTGAGATAGTGTTATTTCGGTTATGAAAGATTGAATACAATTATATTAAATGAGAAATACTAGTATCCGGCCAAGGTAAAATTATTTGTGTTAAAGTTTAATATTAATGATACAATTTGTTTTGTTTGAAATGTTTGATTGTTCATTTGAATTGTTTAATTTGCTTAAGGCTTACTAAGCTAAGTTAGCTTACTCTGTGTGTTTTTGTTATTATGTTTTATAGATTTTGGTTGTAAGTTATGAGCTCGGGGATCGTCGTCGAAGTTATCCACACTATCGTCAATCTTTGGTACTTTTAAAAGTTTATTTCTGAACTTATGGCATGTATACACTAGGCTAATATGTATATTTGTTCGACCCTGAATATGTATAATTTGAGCCATGCGAAAATAGCTTAATCTCCATGATAATTTTGGAAATATTTTGGTTATGGTTTGAGCCCATTTTGCTTATAATGCTATATATATTTGACATGAATGGTATATATGATAAATGCTATATGTATAGAAATGGCTTAATTATGTGGTATGCCATGATTGATTATAGTTGTGTTATGTGATTATATTTTGAGGTTGGTTATTAATTTCGGTTGTGGTATAAAAGAATCGGTTATGCTGTATATATATGTGTGTGTTTGGTTTTGGGTTGAGCCTATAATGAAAGAGTAATTAAAAATACGATGGTTGTGAAAATGATATGAGTTTCAGCCATCTGTATAAATAAATGAGCTTACAATATGATTGAAAGGTATCTGTGCATGGTATTATAAATCCGTTTGATATTTGATTAAGTTATAATTATTAATGTGATTTAAATTTTGAATTGCATTGATTGTATGATTTGCATTTGTAATTCAGTTGTTAAATATTTATGATATGCATGATATATACTTAATATCAATAGCTAGTGAACTCGGCAAATGATATTAAAAATAGATTTTTATGTGTAAGGTGATAATTGTTTAATGAGTCATTAATTATGAAATGGTCAGTTAGGTTTTAAATACAAGTATTTAAATTGAATAAAGGTTTCATTGCAAGAAAAGTGATATTTGCATGTTTATATTTGGCTTAGATATTTTATATTGTTAGACGAATGTTTGCTTTCGAATGTGATATGTAACACCCCAAACCCGGTCTAAGCGTTAAGACCAGACTTGGTATGCTACACAAATCGTACATACATTTGATCATCTAATGTTTTAAGGAAAACAGTCTTCAAAACTAATTTGGAGATGGAGTTTATCAAAAATGAAATTTATTTGAAATCTATGATTTTGAAACATAGGAGTTTAAAATTTGATCTCAGAGAAATAATTGGTTAACTTTTTAAGAAATTTAAAAGAGCTCAAAAAGGAATTTGGAAACAAAATTTATAAAAGAGTTTTCACCGAGATTTTTACGAGATAGTGATATTTAAGAAGCCCCATTTTTATACGTAATTTAAAGAAAACATTTATAAACTTAAAATAGTCCACTTTAAGTATCTAAAACATATTAAAATCCATCCACGAAATAAAATCCATAAAAATAATACTAGAGGCCTTATTATATCGCTAAAAAAGTAATTAAGTAAAATACTAAAGAGTAGTTTTAAAGTTCATAAAAACCATCATTTGAAGTATGGCCTCCACGAAGTCATCCTTGGCCCAAGCCTCCATCAATTATTATTACCTGAGAAGGGTAAGAAAACAGGGTGAGTTACTTAGAACTCAGTGTGTAACCCACTTACCAAATCCACTGGGCCATATCATCAAAGCAATTTATTGGGCTTGAGCCCATTAACGAATTTAACAATATAGTAATTAAAAAAAAAATGTATGTGCAATGAAATTCCCAACCAAGCCTAAATTTCCATCCGCTACACACCACTCGTAACAACCAGCACACCTGTGGGGATCAAGTCAACCCACCCCGCCAACACACCAAACGCAGGCATTAAGCCAATTAAAATGTTTGTGACTGAGCCACCCGAACTAGAATTTGTGGCAGAGCCACCCGAACTAGAATTTGTGGCAGAGCCACCCGAACTAGATTATGGTAGAACAACCAGAACTTCTCTTCAATTTAATCCCAACCCATGCAATCATGTATACATAAACAAAGCTTAACAATTTACATATGATAATTTCAACATAAGGCCCATACTACAAATTGGCCCATTTCTCAATTTGTGCCCATATGGTAATTTATCAAAACGGCTCCTAAAGCAATCTAGCAATTCGGCCCATTAAGCAATCTAGCAAATTTGTCCATTAATCAATCTAGCAAATTGGCCCATTAATCAATCTAGCAAGTTTGTCCATTAATCACATGAGGTCTAAAAATTACTTTTTAACAAATTAGCCCATTAAGGGCGATTCCATAATTTCCACTACTTTAACACCGATTTCATGCACTTACACAAAAAGTGTTAATATACCGTATTTTTTTGATTTTACCAACTTTACGAATTTTATTCTAATGCTTACGATATAACATCTAACCCATGAGATAAGTGTGAAATTACACACCTGATTACGGTGAGAACTATACTTTCCCGCTCGTCGATACCTAAATAAATGTCACGCTTGATTAGAACACTAATACTTATTATAAATCTATACTAAAGATAAACGATCTAGATCTTTACCCTCGGAATCTTGAACAACAACTATTTGTCGGTTTTTCCCGGTTGACGGTTCACAACCCAATGGAAAATCCCGAATGACTACAGAGCTCGAACTACTTAACAACTTCGAATAGTCGATTCTCCTCGGATGAGGGTCGTCCCACAACCCTGGAAAATCCCGACATCAAAACGACCCTTCTTCGCTTGAATCTAGAGGGATTAGTGAGTCTGCCCCTCTTTAAAACACTATTCACCACCCTTTTTGACCCTATCTTGTTTGCCTCCATTGACAAAAGATTATTAGTCCTAACAATATATATATCGGAATTTAAGACTATTGGTTTAAAAAGGGTGAATTCGGCTTACCTTGAAATTTCGAGTGATTCCAAAAGAATCCCTTGAAAGTATATGATCCAAATTCGAATGACTTCAAGATGACTTCAAAGAGATGATGATTCGGCTCTCCACTATTTCACTAAAAGAAAAATGAAAGGAAATTGTCTAAGAGAATGAACGATTATCGATTTAAAGGCTCTTCTAGGCCGACCTATAGATTCGGCCAAGGTGACCAATTAGCAAAAGAAAACAAGGAAAATGATTCTTACCGGTTGTCCAAATTTGAATAGAAGAAATAATCGAGAATAAAGTCTATGAGGAAAAGAATATTTGGCTATGATTTAATGGTAGGGGAAAAATAATTTCGGCTATGGAGGTGGTCTCTAACATTCGGCCATGGAAGAAATATGAAGGAAGAAATGTGTTTAAAGGATGAGAAAAATGGAGAAAGAAAGAGAATAAGGGTGAGAGATTTATGATTCGGTTTTCAAAGGTAAGATAAGAGCAAGGAGAAAGGTTTGGGACAATGGTGCATTCGGCAATGGGGAAGAAGGAAGAAAAAGAAATGGCTTTTGTGTTTGATATTTTCGGCACTAGGAGAGAAGCACAAATGAAGCACTTGAGAGGTTGGCAAAATATGACCAAATGGTTAAAAGGAGAAGACAAAAAAAAAAAGAAGAAAAACAAAGATGTTTACCCAAAGCATCAAGCACATTCGGCTATGAGAGAAAAAGATGAAAAGAAAAGGTGTTTTGGGAGAACAAAAATGACCAAATGAGATTACACACTAACTAAACATCCTTACCAAAGTCTACCTCAAAAAATTCGGCCCCCCCTAGTCCACAAAACCGTCCAAGTTCATGGACAAGCTTGGCCATTCCAACTTTCCAAAACACATCCCTTAAGAAGTGCCTTGTGTTCCCCCTACATTCCATAAGTTTAGGATTTCTTTCCCCAAGTTCCATGCTTACCTTAACCATTAGCCACCTTGCCATAAAAAAAATAGTCCAACCTTACCAAAAATAAGGCTTGACCGACACATGCTAGAAGGGTGTAAAAATAAAAGTCACAAAAATGCATTCCAAAGGATTCGAACCTCTTCCCTCAAGTAACACTTATGGCGCCAACTCCACTTTACTACTAGCTCATCTTATGCTAGTTTTTGACACTTAATTACCTTAAGCATCAAGGTTACTTGTTCTATTTTAATAAAGTACTCCCTACTAAAATTTATTCTAATTCCGAATAAATCCCGATCCTTCTCAAAACTATATTAAACATACAAATTGAATCATTCACAAGCTAAGCACCAAAAACATGCAACATATCGATACTCAATTTTTAGGATGTTACAATTCTACCCCCCTTAAAGAAAATTTCGTCCTCGAAATTTACCTAGTTAAAAGAGGTGAGGATATTGTTGTCGAATTGCGTCCTCAGGCTCCCACGTAGCCTCCTCCGCTCCGTGATTACGCCATAGAACCTTAACCAACGGTATAGTCTTCTTTCTTAGCACCTTAATATCACAGTCTAAGATTTTCACTGGTTCCTCCTCGAAAGACAAGTCTGGCCTTAACTCCACTTCTTCTACCGGTACTATGTGAGACAGATCCGATCTATAACGCCTCAGCATAGAAACATGGAAGACACTATGAATTTGACTTAACTCCGGAGGTAATTCAAGCTGATAGGCCACTGGTCCTACACGCTTCAACACACGGTACGGTCCAATGAACCTAGGGCTCAACTTGCCCTTCCTTCCAAACCTGAAAATCTTCTTCCAAGGTGAGACTTTCAGAAAAACCTGATCTCCCACCGCAAACTCAATATCCTTGTGCTTCAGATCTGCATACGACTTTTGTCTATCTGAAGCTTCCTTTAACCGTGCTCGAATCACCTTTACCTTTTCTTCCGTCTCAGATATCAATTCAGGACCCAACAACTGTCGTTCCCCCAATTCAGTCCAATAAGTAGGGGTACGACACTTACGACCATATAACACTTCATAGGGTGCCATCTGGATACTGGATTGGTAACTGTTATTATACGCGAATTTTGCCAACGGTAGGAAATCCTTCCAACTACCTCTGAAGTCAATCACACAACCCCGTAACATGTCTTCCAAAATCTGAATTACTCTTTCTGACTGACCATCTGACTGAGGATGAAAAGCCGTACTGAAGTTTAACTTTGTTCCTAAAGCCTCATGCAAAGCTTTCCAAAACCGTGATGTAAACCTAGGATCCCTATCTGATATAATAGACACTGGTACCCCATGCAACCTCACGATCTCCGATACATACAACTTAGCCAACTTTTGCAGCGAGTAATCCGTACGAACTGGTAGGAAATGAGCAGTCTTCGTCAATCGATCTACTACCACCCAAACGGAATCTTTCTTAGTAGGTGTTAAGGGTAACCCACTAACAAAGTCCATCATTATCCGCTCCCATTTCCATAGAGGAATCCTTATCGGTTGCAAAAGACCCGATGGTAATTGATGTTCCGCCTTCACTTGTTGACAAGTCAAGCACTTACCCACAAAATCAGTAACCTCCCGCTTTAACCTTGGCCACCAATACTGCTCTCGTAGGTCTCGATACATCTTATTTCCTCCAGGGTGCATAGCATAAGGGCTACTATGCGCCTCATGCAAAATCATTTGTCTCAAATCTGAATCCATGGGCATACAATCTCTTCTACAAAAACACAGCACTCCATCCTTGTTCATTCCAAAGTCCCCTATTACGCCACTTTCAACTTGTTGTATTAACGGACCCAACTTTTCATCTGATAACTGCTTTTCCTTGATCTGTTCCAACCACAAAGGCTTCACCTGAAGTTTCGCTAGTAGACTGCCATCTTCATACAAACTGAGATGAGCAAACAATGCTCTTAATTCTGATACTACCTTACGACTCAACGCGTCTGCCACCACGTTAGCCTTTCTAGGATGATACTCGATTGAGAAGTCGTAATCCTTTAACAGCTCCACCCATCTCCATTGTCTCAAGTTCAACTCCTTTTGGGTAAGGAGGTACTTAAGACTCTTATGGTCCGTATAAATGATAGACTTCTCACCGTAGAGATAGTGCCTCCAAATCTTTAAAGCAAACACTACCGCACCAACTCCAAGTCATGAGTAGGATAGTTAACTTCGTGCGGCCTTAATCGGCGAGAAGCATAAGCCACCACTTTTCCACCTTGCATCAAAGACATATCCTAAACCCGCTTGTGACGCATCACAATGAAACGATAAACTCTTTTCGACCTCGAGTTGAATCAATCTCGGCGCTTTCGTTAAAATCTTCTTGATTTCTCGAAACTTTTTGTTGTTTATCACCACACATACGGTACTCCTTTTCAAACAAACTTAGTTAGGTGCAAAGAATCAATGAAAACCCTCAACAAAGCGTCTATAATAACCACCAAACCTAAGAAACTCCGAATCTCACCACTGACTTCGGTGGTTTCCAATCCAATACCGCCTCTACCTTCCGAGGATCAATTCTTATTCCTTCGGCTGACACCACATGACCCAAGAAAGTCACTTCCCTCAACCAAAATTCGCATTTACTGATTTGGCATAAAGTTGCTTGTCTCGCAGTATTTGCAATATTGTGTGCAAATGTGAGTCATGCTCTTCTTCATTCCTCGAATATACCAAGATATCATCTATGAACACCACTACGAACCGGTCTAGATAGGGTTGAAAGACTCGGTTCATCATGTCCATAAATGCAGCTGGTGCATTGGTCAAACCAAATGGCATTACTAAAAACTCATAATGTCCATAACGAGTTCGAAATGCCGCTTTATGAATATCTACCTCTTTAACCTTGAGTTGATGATAACCCGATCTCAAATCAATCTTGGAGAAAATTGAAGCTCCTCTTAATTGATCAAACAGGTCGTCGATTCTCGGCAATGGATACCTATTCTTGATCGTCAATTTATTCAACTGCCTATAATCAATGCACATACGCATCGACCCATCCTTCTTCTTAACGAACAAAACCGATGCTCCCCACGGAGACACACTCGGTCGAATAAATCCTCGCTCCAACAATTCTTGAATTTGAGCTTTAAGCTCCGCTAACTCCTTCGACGCCATTCTATAAGGAGTAATAGACACTAGAGCCATTCTGGGTAAAAGCTCAATGCCAAATTCTACTTCCCGATCTGGAGGTAGACCTGGAAGTTCTTCAGGGAAGACATCTGGAAATTCTTTCACCGTTCTCACACCTTCCACCGATAATTACTTGGCATCCAAAGCACTAATGAAGGCTAGGAATGCTCCATACCCTTTCCGCACCAACTTCTCTGCCTTTAAAGCAGATACCACATTTGCCAAAAAGTTCCTTCGCTCGCCTATCATTACTACCTCCTTATCATCCAAAGTCCTTATTGACATCCGCTTTTCAGCACAATCCAATTGCGCCCGGTGCTTTACCAACCAATCCATGCCCAAAATAAGATCGAACTCGCCGAAAGGCAGTTCCATCAATTCCGCCAAAAATATTTCTCTTTGAATTTCTAAAGGCACGTCTCTATACAATTTATTTACTATTACCGACTGTCCTAAAGGACTAATTACCGTCATCTCTCTATCGGTAATCTCAGATCTAATATTCAAGTTTCCAGATATGGCACTAGCAACATACGAGTGGGTAGACCCGATATCTATCAAAGCAGTAACAGGTACATCAAAGATGAAGAACATACCAGTTATCACATCAGGTGCATCGCCATCTTCACGACGCCTGACCGCATGGACCAACCCCAGTTGTCTTGCCTCCACGTTACCTCTAAAGCCATTACCTCGACCCGGTGCACCTTGACCACGTCCAGTACCATTACCACCATGACCTGATCCACGACCTCTCGGTGGCTGCTGAGTGCCTCTAGCTGGCTGTGCATCAAAGTTACGAGCTTCCTGAGTCGGAGTAGTCCGTCGAGGGCAATTCCTATATTGATGATCCTTGGAACCACATTTATAACAACCACCAGTTTTCTTCCAAAGATTCCCGAGGTGTCGTTTTCCACGATCGGCCAAGATCACTCGACTGATTGGTAGTCACAGGTGCTCTAGCTTGAGCTGGCTCATCATTTCGAGGCCTCTTTTAGAGCCTTATTGAAGAACTCGAGTACTTAAAGTCCCTCTTGCCTCTGATTCTTTCCCGGTTCTGGCGTTCTGAGTTCTTAGCCTCTTTGGCTATCTTGGCTTTCTCCACAAGCGTGGCAAAAATCCTTACTTGTTGTGGGGCTATCAGTACCCGCAGCTCATTATTCAGCCCATCTTCAAAGCGTACACAGTGCTCATGATCCGTTGGCACTATTGTCCGAGCATAACGACTCAAGCGTAGAAATTATGCCTCATAAGCTGCCACCGTCTTATTTCCTTAAACATGATTCAGGAATTCCTTCCTCCGGGCATCCACATAACTTGTCCCTACATACTTCCCTTGGAAAGCAGCTCTGAAGAAATCCCAAGTAACAACTGCAGCCTCAGTGCCTTCTCGAACCGTAAGCCACCATTGATACGCTTCATCCCTTAGCAAGGACACCGCTCCTCTCAGTTTCTATTCGATGGTGCACTCCAGATCATCCATGATCCGTTCTACAGCCTCGAGCCAATATTCCGCAACATTCGGAGCTACACCGGACACACCTCTAAAAACCTCGGCACCACTTGATTTAAGTCGTTCCGATATTGATCCACGAATCGGCCGGGCGGTTCTAGTGCCAAGAACCACTTTCTAGGACTCGCAACATTGCTTGAGTCAAAGCATTGTCCTCTCTCGTATGGTCATGTGATCCGGTCTCACTCCGGGTGACGCAGTGCGTCTATTTTCTGCATATGACCCGCGCTTGCAGACGCAACCCTAGCACCTCGTCCTCTACCACGCCCGTCTACCGCATCCCCATCCACGCCCTCTAGTGCTCATACCGACTATTTCGGTTAAATCGATTACAAGTTTTATGAATCGTAGTATTATTTCAATGTTTATTAACGATATTTTATGAGATATAAAAGATAGAGTTGTTTTCACAATCACATCATATAGTCTCGATCTCTACCGTTTTCAACACCTAAAACTAGAAGTTCTAGAGTGTTCCTATGATCATATCACAATAATAAACATTCAATATACAAATACTTACTTGACTTGGTGCCAGAAGCTCGTGATGCCATACTACCTTTAGAATATAGAGTCTAGAAATTTAAACAGTTTTAAACAAAAATTGTTGTTGAACCCAAACCCCAGCCGAGTTTTGAAACTGGCTCTGATACCATTAAATGTAACACCCCAAACCCAGTCTAAGCGTTAAGACCAGACTTGGTATGCTACACAAATCGTACATACATTTGATCATCTAATGTTTTAAGGAAAACAGGTCTTCAAAAACTAATTTGGAGATGGAGTTTATCAAAAACTGAAATTTATTTGAAATCTATGATTTTGAAACATAGGAGTTTAAAATTTGATCTCAGAGAAATAATTGGTTAACTTTTTAAGAAATTTAAAAGAGCTCAAAAAGGAATTTGGAAACAAAATTATAAAAGAGTTTTCACCGAGATTTTTACGAGATAGTGATATTTAATAAGCCCCATTTTTATACGTAATTTAAAGAAAACATTTATAAACTTAAAATAGTCCACTTTAAGTATCTAAAACATATTAAAATCCATCCACGAAATAAAATCCATAAAAATAATACTAGAGGCCTTATTATATCGCTAAAATAGTAATTAAGTAAAATACTAAAGAGTAGTTTTAAAGTTCATAAAAACCATCATTTGAAGTATGGCCTCCACGAAGTCATCCTCGGCCCAAGCCTCCATCAATTATTATTACTTGAGAAGGGTAAGAAAACAGGGTGAGTTACTTAGAACTCAATGTGTAACCACTTACCAAATCCACTGGGCCATATCATCAAAGCAATTTATTGGGCTTGAGCCCATTAACAAATTTAACAATATAGTAATTAAAAAAAATGCATGTGCAATGAAATTCTCAACCAAGCCTAAATTTCCATCCGCTACACACCACCCGTACCAACCAGCACACCTGTGGGGATCAAGTCAACCCACCCCGCCAACACACCAAACGCAGGCATTAAGCCATTTAAAATGTTTGTGGCTGAGCCACCCGAACTAGAATTTGTGGCAGAGCCACCCGAACTAGAATTTGTGGCAGAGCCACCCGAACTAGATTATGGTAGAACCACCAGAACTTCTCTTCAATTTAATCCCAACCCATGCAATCATGTATACATAAACAAAGCTTAACAATTTACATATGATAATTTCAACATAAGGCCCATACTACAAATTGGCCCATTTCTCAATTTGTGCCCATATGGTAATTTATCAAAACGGCTCCTTAAGCAATCTAGCAATTCGGCCCATTAAGCAATCTAGCAAATTTGTCCATTAATCAATCTAGCAAATTGGCCCATTAATCAATCTAGCAAGTTTGTCCATTAATCACATGAGGCCCAAAAATTACTTTTTAACAAATTAGCCCATTAAGGGTGATTCCGTAATTTTCGTGACTTTAACACCGATTTCATGCACTTACACAAAAAGTGTTAATATACCATATTTTTCCGATTTTACCAACTTACGAATTTTATTCTAATGCTTACGATATAACATCTAACCCATGAGATAAGTGTGAAATTACACACCTGATTACGGTGAGAACTATACTTTCCCGCTCGTCGATACCTAAATAAATGTTACGCTTGATTAGAACACTAATACTTATTATAAATCTATACTAAAGATAAGCGATCTAGATCTTTACCCTCGAAATCTTGAACAACAACTATTTGTCGATTTTCCCCGGTTGACAGTTCACAACCCAATGGAAAATCTCGAACAGCTAAAGGCTCCAAACTACGAACAACTTTGAATAGTCGATTCTCCTCGGATGAACGTCGTCCACAACCCGGTGGAAAATCCCAGATTGCCGAAACAGCCCTTCGCTTGAATCTAGAGGGATTAGCGAGTCCGCCCCTCTTTAGAACACTATTCACCACCCTTTTTGACCCTATCTTGTTTGCCTCCATTGACAAAAGATTATTAGTCCTAACAATATATATATCGGAATTTAAGACTATTGGTTTAAAAAGGGTGAATTCGGCTTACCTTAAAATTTCGAGTGATTCTAAAAGAATCCCTTGAAAGTATATGATCCAAATTCGAATGACTTCAAGATGACTTCGAAGAGATGATGATTCGGGTCTCCACTATTTCACTAAAAGAAAAATGAAAGGAAATCTTCTAAGAGAATGAACGATTATCGATTTAAAGGCTCTTCTAAGCCAACCTATAGATTCGGCCAAGGTGACCAAATAGCAAAAGAAAACAAGGAAAATGATTTTTACCGGTTGTCCAAAGTTGAATAGAAGAAATAATCGAGAATAAAGTCTATGAGGAAAAGAATATTTGGCTATGATTTAATGGTAAGAGAAAAATAATTTCGGCTATGGAGGTGGTCTCTAACATTCGGCCATGGAAGAAATATGAAGGAAGAAATGTGTTTAAAGGATGAGAAAAATGGAGAAAGAAAGAGAATAAGGGTGAGAGATTTATGATTCAGTTTTCAAAGGTAAGATAAGAGCAAGGAGAAAGGTTTGGGACAATGGTGCATTTGGCAATGGGGAAGAAGGAAGAAAAAGAAATGGCTTTTGTGTTTGATATTTTCGGCACTAGGAGAGAAGCACAAATGAAGCACTTGAGAGGTTGGCAAAATATGACCAAATGGTCAAAAGGAGAAGACAAAAAAAAGAAGAAAAACAAAGATATTTACCCAAAGCATCAAGCACATTCGGCTATGAGAGAAAAAGATGAAAAGAAAATGTGTTTTGGGAGAACAAAAATGACCAAATGAGATTACACACTAACTAAACATCCTTACCAAAGTCTACCTCAAAAAATTCGGCCACCCCCCCAGTCCACAAAACCGTCCAAGTTCATGGACAAGCTTGGCCATTCCAACTTTCCAAAACACATCCCTTAAGAAGTGCCTTGTGTTCCACCTACATTCTATTAGTTTAGGATTTCTTTCCCCAAGTTCCATGCTTACCTTAACCATTAGCCACCTTGCCATAAAAAAAATAGTCCAACCTTACCAAAAATAAGGCTTGACCGACACATGCTAGAAGGGTGTAAAAATAAAAGTCACAAAATGCATTCCAAAGGATTCGAACCTCTTCCCTTAAGTAACACTTATGGCGCCAACTCCACTTTACTTCTAGCTCATCTTATGTTAGTTTTTGACACTTAATTACCTTAAGCGTCAAGGTTACTTGTTCCATTTTAATAAAGTACTCCCTACTAAAATTTATTCTAATTCTGAATAAATCCCGAGCCTTCTCAAAACTATATTAAACACACAAATTGAATCATTCACAAGCTAAGCACCAAAAACATGCAACATATCGATACTCAATTTTTAGGATGTTACATGATATGAATGATTTATTTGAATGTATGAAAGTTGAATCTTTTCCGGTAATGCTCGTAACCCATTCCGGTGATGGATGCGGGTTAGGAGTGTTACATACACCTAAATTTCTAGCTATATATATTTATATAAAATTATATAAAAGATAAGCTTATAATTGTTGTTTTTGCGTATACATATAATAATAAATGTTTTCAAGATATTAACTAAAAAAATAGCCCACTGACTTTTACATGAAAATATTTCATTTTCTGTTCTTTTCCTTAAATGGGGCTAAATGATGTAATGCTTTTCACATGCCAAATATTTTCACCTAATATATTATTAGTGTGTATGTATGATTGCTTTAAAATTGAAAATATATTAGAATCAAAATATGATAATTTGGTTGGCTAAATTGGGATATATTTATTTTGAATAGGTGTTTTCCCATAATTTTTGGAACTATTTTTTTATATTTCTTAAGAAAATTTTAAATTATTTACTAATGTGATTATACAACACAAAATAGAGTCACATGAGCAAGGAAAGGTTGAGGTCAATGTCAATTTGCTCCAACCAAAATTAATAAAGGTGTATGATCAAATCTAAAATTTCTATACATAAAACACCAAAATAACATTTTATTTGTACAAATCTCCGGTGAGGAAAATCTCGAACACACGAACGAAACTCGAACAAAAGAAGAAATAGGACAAGGCTCCAAGGCGTGTATCAAACCACTATCTTTAAGGTTATATTCGCCCCTACCTATCTTCGGTGTGCAAACGAGTTCCAAGCAAATTAACCTCGAGGATACAATGAAGCCAATGGCTATTTGCGTTTTGCACTGACGAGAATAGCCCACTACACACTAAGCAATGTATGACAAGAAACTTAATTTCTATAAAGGATTTCTGCAGTAATACTTTATAGAATAATCTAATAATATTAGAAAATAAAGGAAGGAAAGAAAGAGTATTAGAATTTGTTGGTATGATTTCGAAATGAAATCTCATTCCTATTTATAGGAATTTTCATGTCTCTTCATAGAGACATCTTTCATCAATAGGTGTCTTTTTGAATAATAATATTTTTAAAATAAACACATAATTATTCATTTAATTATAACTATTCAAATAATATTATTTAAATAGTTATAATTCTTTTTTAAAAAATCAAATAATATAATCTTTTGATTAATTACACCCATTCATTTATAGTTATTGGAACACTATAAATATTTGAAAATGTTCCAACAATCTCCCCCCATTTTCAAAATATTTTAGATTTTGATATTCTTGGAAATCAATTTGCATAAATGAAGGTATCTTACGATTGAACCTTCACTTAGTGAAAACATGTTAAAGTTAATCGAAATTGCATGGTAGACTAAGCTTTGAACCAACTATTTCATTTGATTAACCGAACGTGTCTCACACAATGATTTCAACATCAGTCAATGCATAGTATCTAGGGACACTATTATGGCCATGTGTCTGTGTCCTCTTTTCATGAGTGCTGTCAGAGCCAAGCCCTTGAGCTCCTAGAAGCGGCCACACTTCCACTCACATAGGTAGATCCCATCAAGAGTGTTCCCGTAATTATAACACTCTAACATATTTATGTTATGGGTCCATTAAGAGTACATTACTCATCTTTCCCTTATCATTACGGGTACCTAGCACTTTAATCTTAGGATGGATTTATTTATAGTGCTAACAGTCACATACTAATGATGTACTTTGTCTCATTGAACTCAAGACTTGACATTATACCAAGCGTTTAGTCGAGTTTCCATCATGGATGACTCTAATTAATGGGCTTGAGTCCCATCCCTTTTGAGGTCATTTTTATTGCATCTCTACCAAGACTTTTTGTCAAAGGATCCGCCAAATTTTCACTTTACCTCACATAATTAATAGTGATCACTTCATCAGAGATTAATTGTTGGACATAACTATGTCTTAATCCAATGTGTCTAGACTTTCCATTATATACTTGGCTATATGCCTTTGCTAGAGTAGCCTCACTATCACAACGGATAGAAATAGGTGAAATTGGCTTAGGCCATAAAGGTACATCATAAAGCAAATTTCTTAACCATTCTGCTTCTTTAGATGCAAATGGCTAATCTGATAAATTCTGCTACCATGGTGGAATCAGTAATACATGTTTGTTTCTTGGAACCCCAAGAAATGGCTCCTCCACCAAGAATGAAGATCCATCCACTAGTAGATGCATGATCTTCCAAACTTGTAATCCAACAAGCATCCGAATACCCTTCTAAAACTGGAGGATATCCATTATAACACAATCCATAGTTAATAGTTTTCTTTAAGTACCTAAGTACTCTATTCAAAGCTTGCCAATGCAAACTACTTGGATTACTTGTGTACCTACTTAATTTCCCAACAGCATATGCAATATCTGGTCTTGTACAAGTCATTATGTACATAAGATAACCAATTAGACTTGCATATTTCAATTGATCAATTTTCCTACCAGCGTTAGATACTAATTTTATTTGAGGATCCATGGGTGTAGATGCTGGTATACAGTTGAAAAGATTAAACTTTTTAAGCACCTTTTCAATGTAATGTGATTGTGATAAAGCTATAGTGCTTTCATCTCGGGTTATTTTAATCCCAAGAATAGCATTTGCTACACCCATATCCTTCATAGCAAAGTTGTTTGACAAGAATTTCTTTGTGTTTTCTATTTGTTCCAAATCCGTGCCAAAAATGAGCGTGTCATCTACATATAAGCAAATTATGACACTTTTTCCATTTTCAAATTTGATATATATGCACTTATCGGATTCATTTATTTTATAGCCATTAGCTAAAACAACATTGTCAAACTTTTGGTGCCATTGTTTTGGTGCTTGTTTAAGTCCATATAAAGATTTAACAAGCTTACATACCTTATGCTCTTGTCCTAGAACAACAAATCCTTCCGGTTGTTCCATGTACACTTCCTCTTCCAATTCACCATTTAAAAATGTAGTTTTAACATCCATTTGGTGAACAACCAAATTATATATAGAGGTAAGTGATATTAAGAGTCTAATTGTAGCAATTCTTGCTACTGGAGCATAGGTATCAAAGTAATCAATACCTTGTTTTTGTGTAAAACCTTTGGCTACCAACCTTGCTTTAAACTTATCAATGGTTCCATCGACCTTCATTTTCTTTTTGAAGATCCATTTACAACCTATTGGTTTGGAACCCGGTGGAAGATCAACTAAGATCCAAGTTTGATTTCCCATTATTGAATCCATCTCATCATTTATTGCTTCTTTCCAAAAAGCAAAGTCTTGAGATTTCATTGCCTCTTCAAATGTAATAAGATCAGATTCCATATTATAACAATAAGGTATCTTATTGCATATATCAGAAATAATATTTTTTTTCTTATTAATAATATTCAGTTTGAACATACTCTCATACATATACCCTTTCCCTACAAAAATTCCTCCCTTAGACAAAATAAACTTATCTGCCTCAAAAATAAGTTTGAAACCAAACTTATTTAACAGATGTAAGAGGCCCATTTTGCCCGGGTTTGGAAATAAACCAGAATAAAAAAATAAAATGTCCAAGTTATTTTTTACAGTCCATTTTACAAGTCCATTTTAGTACAGACCCTAAACCAATTATGTAACATCCTGGATTTTGGGTTTATGCATTTGTGCTTAAATAAATGTGAGAGCATGTCTATGTGTGTGTTAAATGTGTTTTATGAATTTTTGTGAACCCTAGAGTGTAGTGAATGCATCAGAAATTATTAGATTTTTTAAATTCAAAAGAGGAAGCTAGGCAGAGTAGCCTTAAGAGAAATTGTAGGGGAAATATGACACACAAATGGGCTTGGAAAAGTGGCAAGGAGGCGCCACTTAAAGCCTCTGTAAGTGACGCCACAAGGAGTGTTAGAGAGGCCTAGGTTCGAGCTGCAAGGGAAGCAAATAGGAGAGTTTTATTTTGCTGCAAGATTGAGCAGTAGTTGGACGGCAATGGGGCACTAGGGGATGGGTTTAAACGTGGTCTAATCCTTTTAAAATTTCGGCTAAAGTAAGGGATAATTGATGATTTATTTTAAATTATTTTGATTGTGCAAGGAAGAGGAAAAATAGGAGAATAACAACGGATTTGATAGTAAGAGGAGGAGTTGGCCGAATAGGGGACTCTAGGTGGAGTAATTTCGGCAAAAAGGGGGAAGTGAGGCCATTCTTAATTCTTTTCTTTTCTCTTTTGTTCCTCTACCGAATTCTCTAGCAAATATCCTCTCTTCTCTTTTATTTTGTCAAAGCCGAAATACCTGTGTTCTAGCCGAATCTCCATCAGCAACCTTCTTCTTCTTTTGCAAACTCAATCAAAAGCCGAATATACCAATAACCCCTAGCCGATTGTCCATTAAACCCCAAAAGCCAAAAAATTGTGATCAACAGCTAGCTATAGCCGAATCTCTCAGGTGGTGTCAGGCAGGAGTACAATCGATTTCAGTACTAAGGGTAAGATTAGTCGTTATTCGATTTTCAATCCTTTCTCCTATTAGCCGGAAGTTGAATCTAATCCCAGTGATGCTCTTTGGCCGAATCATTGAAAGAGAATCTCGGGATTTCTTCTAAGTCGACAACAATAGAAGATCATTCGGGTTTTGGTTAGCTAAGGTAAGAAACGCATGGTCTTAGGCCAAAGGCTATTTATTAAAGTTCATTGAAGTGATTGGAAATTGGATCTAACCCATGTCTACAGGGATTACGACAACTTCATAGCCAGAGACCACTTTCGGGATTTAAGATTCGCAAGGTAAGGAGGTGTAATATTCGGCCATATTGGTTATTATGTTAGCCGAATCTGACCATGGTTATTTAGGGGCAGTCGATAGTGGTATACAAGTATTTCGGGATTCAAAATCGCAAGGTAAGTGCACATACACATTCGGCCAAGGCCCTATTTAGCAACTTAGATCTATTACTTACTTATTCAAAAGCCGAAAACTAACCAAGTCAATTGATCTAGTGTTAGCCGATTTTAAGGAGGAAATACTATAACGTTTCGGGATTTGATTAGTAATCAAATCGGCAGCAAGGTAAGGATTTTGGTCGCAATGATCCTTCGGGATTTGATTATCTAGCCGAATTGTAACATCCCCAAACCCGGCCCATTCACTACGACCGAATCTGGTTATGTTAGTGAAAATATTTTAGACTTAGAATAAAATAGTAAAAATTTATTTGCTCTTGGAAACCATGTTCTTTTGAAATTATAGCCACATGTTTAATAATTCCATATTTGAATAAGTAAGTTATAAAAATATAACCATCTTCACATAGTGTTTCAATTTAAACAAACCATAATAGAGTTAATAATAAAATGATACCAAAATAATAAAATAAATCCTTATTACAACCATTATTTGAATGAAATACTTAATATTTAATATAGCCAAAAACATCTCCTTCGGCATGGGCCACCATGTATCCTCTCCGATCCCGGTCCATCTCATGAATCACACGAAATGTTAGGAAAATAATTGGGTGAGTCCACGGACTCGATGCATAACCACAACACAAATTTCCCACACGTATGGGCTTGGCCCATACCCACACAATCCTCAAAACAAATCATGCAAAGATGCACTTCAACCCAACCTACTATCCAACCGTCGCCAACCTTAGCGGACTCACGCCTAAGGCCGTGGATAAACCACCACCGATCACCTCGTGATCCAAAACATTACCTTGGCAACTCTGCGCACAAGGCCGTGGCTGAGCCACCGATCAACCAAAATGATCTCAACCTCAATATCTGTCTCACGGTGATGCACATAGCCATCAACCGCCGAGATGGGCACCTAGCCAACACCTCCCTTGAGGTAGCACACGACTAACCATCAAGCGCTAATGTAGCCGAGGCTAACATTAGACCACGTACATCATATGTACCCTCTTCCTTCATTGAATCAAACCCAAGTCCCATGCAAATATGTAAATGCTACATGTTAAGTCAGCATATAAAATGAGTATATATCTCACATCATCACCACATCATATATATATACACACATCACAGTAATATCATATCACAACTTACTCACCTGATATCCGATTACCCAAAATGTGGTATTCACCACCTAACCCCACATCATTCATATACATAAGCATTAGCAAGCAATTAACCGAAGGAAATAGTGCGATGATTACGCACCTTATTAACACAAACGATCAAATCCCGAAATGCTACTTGACTAAAACTCTTCCGCCACACCCTACACAACCCACCATAGAATCGGTCACCACCCAAAAATACATAACATGGCCCTAGGCCGAATGTCATGACCTATGCTCACCTTAAAACCTGAAGACCCCTCAGCTAACTCCCTACCGTTGGCTTCCAAGACGAGTCACGGATCCAAGGCCTTGAATGGATTTGGTCATACACAAAAATACAAGGTTAAACTTCAAGGTTTCGGCTGGCCAAACAAGAATAAAAGATTAAATCAAAGAGACCTTACCACACTACCGAAATCGGCACAAGGAGATTCGGCCAGAGAGAGACTATTCGGCTTTGAAGAAACAAATGGGATGCTGTTGGGTTTCAAACGGTCACAAGGAAAGGAGAGGGATTTCGGTTTAGGAACAAAGAAAATGAAGAAGAGAATGGGAGGAAAGGGGGCTTGAAGTTTCGGCCAAGGTGAATTTTTAGAGTGTGAGAAGAAAAAGAGTGTAGGCTTTAGAAGAGGGAGCTAAAATTCGGCAAGAAGGAAGCTCACACCCCTTATATAGCATTCGGCCATCCCTTTAACCTTCATGGTTGAAAAATTCAACAAAAGAACCCCCCTAGCCGTCCAACACCTTTGCCACTCACCCAATCCCTTGATTCCTTCCTAAAATCACTCTACACCCATCTTTCAAACCAATTCAAACTTAATCCCCCTCATCTCTCCTCCTAGCCATCCATTTAAAATGATTTGAACAAGTCAAATCCTTCTTTTAAGATGCCAAAACCGAAACCAACTCTTCCCCCTTGCTCCTGGCGCAAAAACAAACCAAAAAGCTGCCCAAGCCGCTCGAACCTGAGACCCCTTAGCACCCTTGAGGCGTCACTTCTCCATGCCTTCTGTGGCGCCTCCTTGCCACTCTACCAAGGCCAATTCTTGTGTCTTACCTTCACCAAAATTCCTCTTAAGACCCAACTTTGCCAAGCTCCCCTTTTAACCACTAAAAGCTAAAAATTTACTAAGGCATTCCACCACCATCTAGGGTTCTCAGGACCCCTAAACTCACCCATCCACACACTGAAGTGTGCCAACACTGAGCTAAGCACCAAAAGCCTAACCCCTAGAACCAGGTGTTACAATTCTACCCTCCTTAAAATAATTTCGTCTTGAAATTACTTGTCCAACTACATCCAACTCCTCCCACTACACTATGGTCAGTGCACTCTGATCTTAAAGAGCTAACATACTTTTAGGCACAGATATCTACCATACTCAAGGTTCTAGATACTTTACAAGCAACGAAGTAAACAAATACCAAAACGAACAAAACAACGAGAGAATATTCCAAACATAAGATACTTACCCACCGACACATCCTACATCATTATCCTCTCTCCGACGAATCGCATAAACCGGACACCTGGTTGTCTTGCCTCGATGCCACCATTATCGCGACCCAAAGCTCCACGACCTCGGCCGGAACCATTCCCTCCATGGTTCGGACCACGACCTCTCGTCGCCTGCTGACCACCTCTGCCTGGTTGCACATAACCTTGACCCACTGTTCGAGTCCTATTCGGATCCTGGGGACAATCCTTAACCAGATGAGTCTTGGACTTGCATCTAAAGCATTCCCGAACCCGATTCCAGCACTCGCCAACATGATACCTTCCACATTGAGCACACGGACGATCCGGATTTTCTGGTGGGCTTTAGTATATCTGACAGAGTCTCGACTCTCGATCTTTTCTGAAACCTCTCAAACGATTCTAACGATCCCAAGCTCCTCTTATCACGGTTTCTTTCTCTGTTCTGCCTCTCAGCCTTCTTGACCTCCTCAGCTATCCGAGCTTTCTCCACTAAAACGGCGAAGTCTCTTTCTCGTTGCGGCGCAATCAAAACCCGCAGCTCATCCCGTAGCCCATCTTCAAATCTGACGCATCTCTCATAATCAGTTGCCACAATGCCCCGAGCATACCGGCTCAAACGCAGAAACTCAGCTTCGTACTCCGCTATTTACTTGCTACCTTGCACCAGACTGAGGAACGCCTTCCTCTGAGCATCCACATAGCTCGCTCCGACATACTTCCCTTCGAACTTGATCGTAAAGTAGCCCCATTCCACTCGATCCGCAGGTGCACTTTCCTTAACAGTGAGCCACCACTGGTAGGCCTCATCTCGCAGCAACGAAACAACACCCTTAAGCTTCTCCTCAGCAGTTAAGTCTAAGTCGTCCATAATCCTTTCCACTGCCTCAAGCCAGTACTCTGCCACGTTTGGAGCTACCCCGCATAGTCCTCACGAAGACCTCGGCTCCATTCGCCTAAGCCTTTGGTCGCGACTTCCGAGTCCCACTGCCCCCATTGGCTCCTGCCACTCGCTCAAGCACCCGCAGCATAGCCTGCGATACTGCGTCATCTCCTCCGGTTTGATCATGTTGTTCAACCTCATCAACTGGTGGCGACACATCACTCTCTGACCCATGGCGAGACCCAACCGGTTCCGATACTGATATCCTGCCTCTACCACGTCCACGAGTATTGCGACCACGCCCCCTAGAACTCATATCTAGCGCCCCGATTTAGTCTGTTTAAAAAGTTTTATGCATCAGAAATTCTTGTTTCACTGTTTTATCCACGAGCAATTTTATGCAATGAAGTTTCCAAGAGTAGTTCTTTCGAGCAATCAAGTTTCATTCCCAACCTAGGGGTAATTTCGTCATTTTTCCTAAAGGGTATTTCGGTAATAACTCAGGGTCAATTTTGAAAAATAGTTTTCCAACTTAAAGATATTTCAAAATTTACAAAATCACAGGGGTCATCTTGAAAATTTTGTTTTTCAAACCAGAGGTATCGCACAAATTTCAGAAATCAGGGTTATTTTTGTAATTTTGGAAATCATGGGCATTTTCGTAAATTCTCCAAATCAGAATATCACAACATTTCTCAAAATATAATTTTCTGATATTTAATAAAATAGGAATATTTTAGTAAAAGTCGAGAGAAATCTGAAAATTTAGAAACCAATGGCATTTTGGTAATTTTATCAACCAGGGGTATTTTCGTAAACTTCCATAAACCAGAGCATCTTAATATTTGAAATTCTGAGATTTTGGTGTCTTGTGAAATAAAAAAATAAAAAAAAAATCATTTTATCAAAAGTTGAGGGTAATACGGAAATTTTGCAATGTAGGGTATTTTTGTAATTTTGTAAATCGAAAAACGTCTTTCAAAATCAGATTTAGGATTTACAAACCAAAGGGGCAA
The DNA here is from genome assembly GCA_025698515.1 of Gossypium sturtianum. Classification (NCBI taxonomy): domain Eukaryota; kingdom Viridiplantae; phylum Streptophyta; class Magnoliopsida; order Malvales; family Malvaceae; genus Gossypium; species Gossypium sturtianum. The sequence goes on from CM046946.1 coordinate 119,252,980, forward strand.
ATTGAAAATTTTAAAACTAAAGGTTTGAAAACAAAGAAGGTTAATCCCTTTCGGGTTTTAATGATTGGTTTAGCCTATGAACAAGTCCTCTTGGTTAAGGTGAACCGTAGCTACGCACTGCAGGGATTCTGCGAAGAGGAGGTGAGTCACTAGGATCGCTTAAGTACCAAGCTCTTCCTGATCCAATCCTAGACATGCGCACCAAGGTTACCACACCTTAACTCGTGACTTACTTCACGAGGTTTGTTTAAGAGCTTTAAGTTTTATGCATATGTTTGAGTAGACTAATCCTATGGTCCAATAGTCCTAATTTCTAATCTACGAGCCCAAACTAAGCCCATAATAATTCATATAGACAAATCACTTCAAGAAAGTCCAAGTACTTACCTGGTGGACTTGGGCCGAGAATACAGTGCCATGCGAATAACTCGAAAACCTTTTATAAAAGCCCACATTTCAAAAACCCATTTTAAAAAGCTGCTTGGGCTCAAAACCTCAAAGCCGAGTTTTGAACCAGCTCGATATTAAATCAGTAACATCCCCAAACCTACCCATTCACTACGACCAATCTGGTTATGTTAGTGAAAATATTTTAGACTTAGAATAAAATAGTAAAAATTTATTTGCTCTTGGAAACCATGTTCTTTTGAAATTATAGCCACATGTTTAATAATTCCATATTTGAATAAGTAAGTTATAAAAATATAACCATCTTCACATAGTGTTTCAATTTAAACAAACCATAATAGAGTTAATAATAAAATGATACCAAAATAATAAAATAAATCCTTATTACAACCATTATTTGAATGAAATACTTAATATTTAATATAGCCAAAAACATCTCCTTCTGCATGGGCCACCATGTATCCTCTCCGATCCCTGGTCCATCTCATGAATCACCTGAAATGTTAGGAAAATAATTGGGTGAGTCCACGGACTCGATGCATAACCACAACACAAATTTCCCACACGTATGGGCTTGGCCCATACCCACACAATCCTCAAAACAAATCATGCAAAGATGCACTTCAACCCAACCTACTATCCAAACCGTCGCCAACCTTAGTAGACTCCTGCCTAAGGCCGTGGATAAACCACCACCGATCACCTCGTGATCCAAAACATTACCTTGGCAACTCTGCACACAAGGCCGTGGCTGAGCCACCGATCAACCAAAATGATCTCAACCTCAATATCTGTCTCTCGGTGATGCACATAGCCATCAACCGCCGAGATGGGCACCTAGCCAACACCTCCTTGAGGTAGCACACGACTAACCATCAAGCGCTAATGTAGCCGAGGCTAACATTAGACTACGTACATCATATGTACCCTCTTCCTTCATTGAATCAAACCCAAGTCCCATGCAAATATGTAAATGCTACATGTTAAGTCAACATATAAAATGAGTATATATCTCACATCATCACCACATCATATATATATATACACATCACGATAATATCATATCACAACTTACTCACGATATCCGATTACCCAAAATGTGGTATTCACCACCTAACCCCACATCATTCATATACATAAGCATTAGCAAGCAATTAACCGAAGGAAATAGTGCGATGATTACGCACCTTATTAACACAAACGATCAAATCCCGAAATGCTACTTGACTAAAACTCTTCCGCCACACCTACACAACCCACCATAGAATCGGTCACCACCCAAAAATACATAACATGGCCCTAGGCCGAATGTCATGACCTATGCTCACCTTAAAACACTCGAAGACCCTCATTAACTCCCTACCGCTGGCTTCCAAGACGAGTCACGGATCCAAGGCCTTGAATGGATTTGGTCATACACAAAAATACAAGGTTAAACTTCAAGGTTTCGGCTGGCCAAACAAGAATAAAAGATTAAATCAAAGAGACCTTACCACACTACCGAAATCGGCACAAGGAGATTCGGCCAGAGAGAGACTATTCGGCTTTGAAGAAACAAATGGGATGCTGTTGGGTTTCAAACGGTCACAAGGAAAGGAGAGGGATTTCGATTTAGGAACAAAGAAAATGAAGAAGAGAATGGGAGGAAAGGGGGCTTGAAGTTTCGGCCAAGGTGAATTTTTAGAGTGTGAGAAGAAAAAGAGTGTAGGCTTTAGAAGAGGGAGCTAAAATTCGGCAAGAAGGAAGCTCACACCCCTTATATAGCATTCGGCCATCCCTTTAACCTTTATGGTTGAAAAAGTCAACAAAAGAACCCCCTAGCCGTCCAACACCTTTGCCACTCACCCAATCCCTTGATTCCTTCCTAAAATCACTCTACACCCATCTTTCAAACCAATTCAAACTTAATCCCCCTCATCTCTCCTCCTAGCCATCCATTTAAAATGATTTGAACAAGTCAAATCCTTCTTTTAAGATGCCAAAACCGAAACCAACTCTTCCCCCTTGCTCCTGGCGCAAAAACAAACCAAAAAGCTGCCCAAGCCGCTCGAACCTGAGACCCCTTAGCACCCTTGAGGCGTCACTTCTCCATGCCTTCTGTGGCGCCTCCTTGCCACTCTACCAAGGCCAATTCTTGTGTCTTACCTTCACCAAAATTCCTCTTAAGACCTAACTTTGCCAAGCTCCTCTTTTAACCACTAAAAGCTAAAAATTTACTAGGGCATTCCACCACCATCTAGGGTTCTCAAGACCCCTAAAACTCACCCATCCACACACTGAAGTGTGCCAACACCTGAGCTAAGCACCAAAAGCCTAACCCCTAGAACCAGGGTGTTACACGAATGGCTTGTTGCTAACATGCTTAAGGTGGCCGAATATAAGAACTAGGGATCTAAAGCATTGGATCGGGATTTTTGGGATTTCAGTGAAAATGATAAGTATATCAGGTGTGTATCCAACACTGAATCTTAATTGATTTATGGTATTATTTTAATATATGTGTTAATAATAATATGAAAAGTGGGCTAAGGTACCATGCAATGGTACAAAGTACTCAGGTACGTAATCTTAGCATCATGTTAATAAATGTTATAAACATGTGGAATATGGCATGTATGTGAACATTGATAAGAATGTGAAATAAGGCCTAAGCCATGATAATTGCATGATTTGTATGACATGGGGCATATGGGTTATTATGAAAGGGGAAGTGATTGGTGGTTTTATACCCCAATATCTGAATGTGGTGACTTCGGTCACATAATCTGAATGCGGTGACTCATGTCACAATAACTGAATGTGGTGGCTTATGTCACAAAATATATTATCTGGTGGCTATGCCACGAATTTATAAGGGCGATGTGCTAGTAGTCTGCAGTGACTGCCTTCAATGATGTGTAGCGGATGGGTGGGTCGATTTAGTAATCCCCACGGTGTGATGGTTGGTACGGGTGATGTGTAGCGGATGGTTATCTTGGTTTGGGTTCGGGATTGCATCATTATATTTAATTGCTATTTGTACATGTATGAATTGTTATGCCTAAATCGTTGGGATTTAGTGTTGGTTGTACACACTGAGTCTGTTTGACTCACCCCATTGTGGGATATTTTTCAGGTGACACTCAGTAACGGACCGGGTCGGCAGGAGCTCCGTGGTGGCCATGCTCAGCACAGAAATTATTTTATTTTGGAGTTTCTATTTTCAAGTATTTTGGATTTATTTTGGGTTTTGTTTTGATGTAATAAGGCCACTAGTAGAAAATGTTATGCATGCATTTTAATTATTTAGTATGATACGAATTTTATAAATTTAAAGTTTAAGCAATTTTTCTTAAAAATGAATTTTAAATGTTTAGACACCTAAACACAAACGATTTTCGAATTAAAGATTAAACCCCAAAACAACTCGGTATTTTTATAAAACCACCCCAAATTTTTCGAAGTAATAAACATGAAATTAAAACGCTTTACTCGAGGAACATACGAGATCCGGTGCAGGCTCGTGGGCGAGTTTTGGGGTGTTTTAGTTTAGTATCAGAGCCCGGTTCAAAACTCAGCTCTGGGGTTTTTGGGCTCAAAACGTTTTCTAAAAATGGGCTTTTGGAACATGTATGTTTTTAAATGATAACAGTCCATTAGCTCGGCCTGGCACTTTCGTCTCCTACCCAAGTCCGCTGTAAGTACCCTAAACCATTGTGTGATATACATGTGGGCTTTATGGGCTTTATGGGACGTAGACTAGTTTAAATAGACTCGATGGACTATAGGCTTAGCTTAAACCACTTCTTAAATTTTCATAAGACTTAATTTCACTAAACAAACCCGTTAACGAGCCGCAAGACTAGGGTGTGGTAACCGTCATACGCATGTCTAGGATTGGATCCTAAGAGCTTGGTATTTAAGCGAGTCTAATGACTCACCTCCTCTTCATTGGAATCCTACAGTGCATAGTGACTTGCTTCACCTTAGTCGAGTTAGGTGCGGCAATAGGCGACGCATGCCTAGGAGTGGATTCGGGAGAGCTTGGTATTTAAGCGATCCCTAGCGACTCACCTCCTCTTCATTGGAATCCTACCCGGTGCGTGGTGACTATTCACCCTAGTTATGAGGACTCGTTGATGGGCTAAACCCTATAATTAAAACCCAAAGGGACCACCACCTAGTTTAAAAAAATTTACCGAAATACCCCGGATTTCAAAATTACCGAAATACCCTTATTTCATAAAATCACCAAGGAACCCTGAATTGGAAAATTTACGAAATTACCCCTGATTTACAAAATTTTTAAATTGACCCCGATTTATTACCAAAATACCCCTGTAGGTGAAATGATGAAAATACCCCTGGGATAGGAATAAGACGAAAATGTTTGAATGATGAATGTGTGTTGAATGAATGTGCTCCTCTAAATTAGGATGGAAGACTTGAAACTTTGATCGATCGAAAGAACTACTTCTAAACTTCTTTTCATAAAATTTCTTCGCGGATAATCAGTGGAACAAAGACTAATGCATAAAATTCCATAAAACAGATTAAAGTGCGATTGTAGAAATGAGTTCTAGGGGGCGTGGTCGTAATGTGCGAGGACGTGGTAGAGGCAGAATGACCGTATCGGAACCCGTTAGGTCCGGACAAGGGTCCGAAAATGAGGTACCACCACCCCACCACCACCACCGTTGGTGTTGAGCGAAAGAAGATCGACGGATGATGCGATATCGCGAGCGATCGCTGCGGGTTCTTGAGATGGGTGGCCGGAGCAGTGAAGGTGGGGAGCTCGAAAATGCATGCCGAGTGACTCAGAGCAAATGGAGCTGGTATTCCGTGGCGTATCTGGTGTGGCACCCAAAGACGCACCGTGAATATAGGATGGAAGCGACAGAGCGAATTATGGATGAGCCGGATCTCGATCAAGAAGAAGCTGAAGGAATGGTGTCGCTACTTCGCGATGAGGCATATCGGTGGTGGCTCACGATTCGGGATGGTGCTACACCGAGGATCTCACTTGGGAGTATGTTAAAGCGGCATGCCAGAAGAAGTATGTTGGAACTAGTTATACTGATGCACAGAGGAAGGCATTTCTGGGGCTGGTTCAAGGGAACAAGTCTGTAGCGGAATACGAGGCTGAATTCTTAAGGTTGAGCCGGTATGCTCAAGGTATCGTGGCTACCGAGCATGAACGATGTGTCCGGTTTGAGGACGGACTTAGGGATGACTGAGGTTGTTGATAGCTCCACAACGGGGCGCGAGAGTTTGCGATGTTGGTGGAAAAGGCTAAGGTAGCCGAAGGAGTTAAGGAATCTGTAAGGCAGAATACGGACCGGAACAGGCAAAAGAGAGGTTTTGGGCCATCAGGGTCATCTGGGAATGCGCAGAGGAGGCCTAGAGTTGATGGACCGTGAGGTCGCCAGCAGTGGTGACAGGAGGCGATGTCGTACTTGTGATCGGTGTGGGAAGAGGCACCTAGGAGAGTGTTGGAAGAAGACAGTGGGATGTTTCAAATGTGGGTCCAAGGACCACATGATTAAGGATTGTCCTATAAAAATATACGGGGCCACCAACAGTCGTGGTTTTAATCAGCCGAAGAGGGGACAGCGCCTCAGCGGGTCGTGGTTAGAATGGCGAGAGGAAATGGTGCTTTGAAGAGGGCGTGGAACACCGGTAGAGGTGTTGGTAATATCGAGGCTAGACGGCCAGGACCGGTATATGCGATTCGTCGGAGGGAAGACGGCGATGCACTGATGTTATAACGGCGGTACGTTCCTTATTTCGGAGTTATCCTTTATTGCTTTGATAGACATAGGTCAACTCATTCCTATGTTGCTAGTAAAGTATTCGAAACTTTGCATGTGAACTTTGAGACTGTACCTAGGAAGATGGCTGTACTTAGTCCTTTAGGGCAGACTGTGATAGTAGATAAACTCTTTAAGGAAGTGCCTTTAGAAGTTCAGGGGATGCAGTTCCCAGCTGACTTAGTGGAACTACCATTCGGGGAATTTGATCTAATCTTAGGCATGGATTGGTTAGTGAAGTATCGTGCGAATGTGGATTGCGCCGCTAAATGCATGTCGTTGAGAACTCCCGACGATAAGGAAGTTGTGGTGATGGGCGAAAGACGGAACTATTTGTCGAGTGTAGTATCCACTCTTAAGGCAGAGAAGATGGTAAGGAAAGGATGTCCGGCTTTTCTGATGTGGGTCAGTGCCTTGGACACTAAGGAAACAAGTGTAGAAGGGGTTAGAAACGATGAGGAATTTGTGGATGTCTTTCCGGAGGAATTACCTGGAATACCTCCGGATAGGGAGGTGGAGTTTGGAATTGACTTGCTACCGGGAACAGCTCCTGTGTCAATCGCTCCGTATAGAATGGCACCAAAGGAATTGGTTGAGCTCAAGGCTCAAATTCAAGAGTTGCTTGATCGTGGGTTTATTCGACCCAGTGTGTCTCCATGGGGAGCACCGGTCTTGTTTGTGAAGAAAAAGGACGGAACTATGCGCATGTGCATAGATTATCGTCAGTTGAATAAGCTGACCATCAAGAACAAGTACCCGTTGCCAAGGATAGACGACTTGTTCGATCAGCTTAAGGGAGCCACGGTGTTTTTGAAGATAGATCTAAGGTCTGGCTATCATCAGCTTAAGGTCAAGGAGGTGGATGTCCATAAGACGGCTTTTCGGACAAGATACGGGCATTATGAGTTCGTAGTAATGCCGTTTGGGTTGACGAACGCCCCAGCCGCGTTCATGGATATGATGAATCGGGTTTTTCAACCTTACTTGGATAGGTTCGTCGTTGTGTTCATAGACGACATCCTAGTATACTCCAAGTATGAGGAGGAACATGATGAGCATCTCCGGAAAGTGTTGCAAGTGCTAAGGGAGAAGAAGCTATATGCCAAATTCAGCAAGTGCGAGTTTTGGCTTAAGGAGGTCGCATTCTTAGGGCATGTAGTGTCTGTAGAAGGAATAAGGGTGGATCCTCGAAAGATTGAGGCAGTATTAGATTGGAAACCACCTAAGTCTGTGGCTGAGATTTGAAGTTTCTTGGGATTTGCAGGCTACTATAGAAGGTTCGTAGAAGGTTTCTCGTCAATAGCCGCACCATTGACAAAGCTGTTGAGGAATGAGGTACCTTTCGTTTGGACAGATAAGCAACAGGAGAGCTTTGAGAAGCTTAAGAGGGTTTTGACTGAAGCTCCGGTCTTGATTCAACCGGAGGCAGGAAAGGACTTTGTGGTGTACTGTGACGCTTCTCACACAGGATTGGGATGCGTATTGATGCAAGATGGGAAGGTAGTCGCTTATGCGTCTCGGCAATTAAGGCCACACGAGGTTAACTATCCGACGCATGATTTGGAATTGGCGGCAGTGGTCTTTGCTCTTAAGGTGTGGAGGCATTATTTATATGGAGAAAAGTAAGTAATCTACACGGACCACAAGAGTCTTAAGTATCTGTTGACTCAGAAAGAGCTGAACTTGAGACAGCGAAGGTGGGTGGAGTTATTGAAAGACTACGATTGTTCTATAGAGTATCATCCGGGCAAGGCGAATGTAGTGGCAGATGCCCTAAGTCGGAAAGTAGTGTCAGATCTGAGGGCAATGTTTGCACATCTGAGCTTGTATGACGATGGAAGTCTGCTGGCAGAGTTGCAAGTTAAACCGACATGGTTGAATGAGGTGAAGGAAAGTCAGTTAATGGATGATGATCTAAATGCTAAGCTACAGCAAGTGCAGAGTGGAGAGTTGGAAGATTATAGTATTAATGACCAGGGAGTATTGTGTTTTAAGGGTAAGGTCTGTATGCCGAAGAACGAGGAGTTAAGACGGAGAATTCTTCAGGAATCGCATAGTAGCCCTTATGCTATGTATCCTGGAGGTAGTAAGATGTACCGAGATCTAAGGGAACAGTTTTGGTGGCCTGGTCTTAAGCGGGAAGTTACCGAATATGTAGGGAAATGCTTGACGTGTCAGCAAGTTAAGGCTGAACACCAAGTTCCGTCAGGATTGCTTCAGTCGATAAAGATTTCGTAGTGGAAGTGGGAGAGAATCACCATGGACTTCGTTAGTGGGCTTCCCCTTACGCCTACTAAGAAGGACTCGGTATGGGTGATAGTGGACCGATTGACAAAGTCCGCGCATTTCATCCCAGTAAGAGTTGATTATTCTTTGCAGAAGTTGGCAAAGTTGTATGTGGCGGAGATTGTGAGGTTGCATGGAGTGCCGGTATCGATAATCTCGGATAGGGATCCAAGGTTTACGTCTCAGTTCTGGAAAGCACTACATCAAGCTTTAGGCACCAGATTGGATTTCACTACGGCTTTTCATCCACAATCGGACGGACAGTCTGAACGAGTAATCCAAGTGCTAGAGGATATGTTGAGGGGCTGTGTGATAGACTTCAGAGGAAGTTGGGAAGAATATTTGCCGTTAGCGGAATTTGCATACAACAACAGCTATCAAGCCAGTATTCGGATGGCACCATATGAAGCGTTGTATGGACGGAAGTGTCGCACACCTATGTGTTAGACGGAATTGGGGGAACGACGAGTTTTGGGTCCAGAGATTGTGGTAGAATTCGAGGAGAAAGTTGAGGTAATTCGGGCACGGTTAAAGGAAGCGTCTGACAGACAGAAGTCGTATGCAGATCTTAAGCGAAAGGAGATAGAATTTGATGTGGGAGATCAAGTGTTTCTTAAGGTATCTCCTTGGAAGAAGGTTATGAGATTTGGTCGCAAAGGGAAATTAAGTCCAAGGTTTATAGGACCTTATCGGGTATTAAAGCGAGTTGGACCAGTGGCATACCAGTTAGAGTTGCCTTCGGAGTTGAAGCAGATGCACGACGTATTCCATGTTTCTATGTTACGTTGTTATCGATCGGATCCATCTCATGTAGTACCAGTTGAGGAGGTGGAGCTAAGACCAGATTTGTCCTACGAGGAAGAGCCGATTCAGATTTTGGAACGAGATGTGAAAGTGCTACGAAGGAAGTCAGTTCCTTTTGTCAAAGTGTTATGGCGCAATCATGGATCGGAATAAGCTTAGTGGGGAGCGGAAGAAGCAATGCGACAAAGAATACCCTCACTTATTTCAGCCGTAATTTCGAGGATGAAATTATTTTAAGGGGTAGAAGCTGTAACATCCTGGATTTTGGGTTTATGCATTTGTGCTTAAATAAATGTGAGAGCATGTCTATGTGTGTGTTAAATGTGTTTTATGAATTTTTGTGAACCCTAGAGTGTAGTGAATGCATCGAAAATTATTAGATTTTTAAATTCAAAAGAGGAAGCTAGGCGAGTAGCCTTAAGAGAAATTGTAGGGGAAATATGACACACAAATGGGCTTGGAAAAGTGGCAAGGAGGCGCCACTTAAAGCCTCTGTAAGTGACGCCACAAGGAGTGTCGAGAGGGCCTAGGATCGAGTCAGTAAGGGAAGCAAATAGGAGAGTTTTATTTTGCTTGCAAGATTGAGCAGTAGTGGACGGCAATGGGGCACTAGGGGATGAGTTTAAACGTGGTCTAATCCTTTTAAAATTTCACTAAAGTAAGGGATAATTGATGATTTATTTTAAATTATTTTGATTGTGCAAGGAAGAGGAAAAATAGGAGAATAACAAGGGATTTGATAGTGAGAGGAGGAGTTGGCCGAATAGGGGACTCTAGGTGGAGTAATTTCTGCAAAAAGGGGAAGTGAGGCCATTCTTAATTCTTTTCTTTTCTCTTTTGTTCCTCTCTGAATTCTCTAGCAAATATCCTCTCTTCTCTTTTATTTTGTCAAAGCCGAAATATCCTGTGTTCTAGCCGAATCTCCATCAAGAACCTTCTTCTTCTTTTGCAAACTCAATCAAAAGCCGAATATACCAATAACCCTAGCCGATTTTCCATTAAACCCCAAAAGCCAAAAATTGTGATCAACAGCTAGCTATAGCCGAATCTCTCTGTGTGGTGTCGAGCAGAGTACAATCGATTTCATACTAAGGGTAAGATCGATCGTTATTCGATTTTCAATCCTTTCTCCTATTAGCCTGAGTTGAATCTAATCCCGGTGATGCTCTTTGGCCGAATCATTGAAGGAGAATCTCGGGATTTCTTCTAAGTCGACAACAATAGAAGATCATTCGGGTTTTGGTTAGCTAAGGTATGAAACGCATGGTCTTAGGCCAAAGGCTATTTATTAAAGTTCATTGAAGTGATTGGAAATTGGATCTAACCCATGTCTACAGGGATTTCGACAACTTCATAGCCAGAGACCACTTTCGGGATTTAAGATTCGCAAGGTAAGGAGGTGTAATATTCGGCCATATTGGTTATTATGTTAGCTGAATCTGACCATGGTTATTTAGGGGCAGTCGACAGTGGTATACAAGGATTTCGGGATTCAAAATCGCAAGGTAAGTGCACATACACATTCGGCCAAGGCCCTATTTAGCAACTTAGATCTATTACTTACTTATTCAAAAGCCGAAAACTAACCAAGTCAATTGATCTAGTGTTAGCCGATTTTAAGGAGGAAATACTACAACATTTCGGGATTTGATTAGTAATCAAATCGGCAGCAAGGTAAGGATTTTGGTTGCAATGATCCTTCGGGATTTGATTATCTAGCCGAATGGCTTGTTGCTAACATGCTTAAGGTGGCTGAATATAGGAACTAGGGATCTAAAGCGTTGGATCGGGATTTTCAGGATTTCAGTGAAAACGATAAGTATATCAGGTGTGTATCCCACACTGAATCTTGATTGATTTACGGTATTATTTTAATATATGTGTTAATAATAATATGAAAAGTGGGCTAAGGTACCATGCAATGGTACAAAGTACTCAGGTACGTAATCTTAGCATCATGTTAATAAATGTTATGAACATGTGGAATATGGCATGTATGTGAACATTAATAAGAATGTGAAATAAGGCCTAAGCCATGATAATTGCATGATTTGTATGACATGGGGCATATGGGTGATTATGAAAGGGAAGTGATTGGTGGTTTTATACCCCAATATCTCGAATGTGGTTACTTGGTCACATAATCCGAATGTGGTGACTCATGTCACAATAATCGAATGTGGTGACTTATGTCACAAAATATATTATCTGGTGGCTATGCCACGAATTTATAAGAGGCGATGTGCTAGTCGTGCGCAGCGATCGCTTCCGATGATGTGTAGCGGATGGGTGGGTCAATTTAGTAATCCCCACGGTGTGATGGTTGGTACGAGTGATGTGTAGCGGATGGTTATCTAGGTTTGGGTTCGGGATTGCATCATTATATTTAATTGCTATTTGTACATGTATGAATTGTTATGCCTAAATCGTTGGGATTTAGTGTTGGTTGTACACACTGAGTCTGTTTGACTCACCCCGTTGTGGGATATTTTTCAGGTGACACTCAGTAACGGACCGGGTCGGCAGGAGCTCCGTGGTGGCCATGCTCAGCACAGAAATTATTTTATTTTGGACTTTCTATTTTCAAGTATTTTGGATTTATTTTGGGTTTTGTTTTGATGTAATAAGGCCACTAGTAGAAAACTGTTTATGCATGCATTTTAATTATTTAGTATGATACGAATTTTATAAATTTAAAGTTTAAGCAATTTTTCTTAAAAATGAATTTTAAATGTTTAGACACCTAAACGCAAACGATTTTCGAATTAAAGATTAAACCCCAAAACAACTCGGTATTTTTATAAAACCACCCCAAATTTTTCGAAGTAATAAACATGAAATTAAAACGTTTTACTCGAGGAACATACCAGATCCGGTCTGGGCTCGTGGGCCGGGTTTGGGGTGTTTCAAATTAACAGCAGCCCAATTACAAGCCAAAATAGATTACAAACCCAAAACTAAAACCAAAGCCCGTTACACCCTTAGCCCAATACCTAAATGGACTACCCAGCAACCCAAACTAAACCCACACCCTAAACAGACCTGACCCAAACTTGCGCAGCCCAAAAGGGCCCAAATACAAAGTAGAGTCAGGAAAACTAGGGTTTCTTGGAAACCCTTACGCCGCAACCTCGTCCAGCCCCTCGCGCCGCAATTAGCCCTCGGTCACGCCGCCATCAACGCGTAGACCGCATTTCATCGCCTGAATCACTCCACCGCCGAGATCTCCGTTGACCTGCAAAAAAGGAAAGAAAACGCAGCAGAAAATATGGATAGAATATATTTCTTTTTTTATTTATCATTTCGGGGCTATATAAAACCCCAAAAGATCTGTAAAACGGGCACACAGAGAATACCCCAAAAAAATATACAGAAATAAAAGAACAGTTTTTTTTTGCAACACAGAGGTGATTTCTTTTTTTTCTCTCGCATTCTTTTTATCTTTCGATTCATGCATACATATTTTTTATATAAAAATACTAAAATAGATAAAAGGAGCTTTAACTTTTCGATTCGCGCAATAAGAGATGAAGTTTACGATCTCCGACCGCCATATGCGTGTGCGCGTATGAGGCGCGTGCGTCGACACCTCTCCATCTGAGTCTGGCCGAAGGTCGAAGGCCAGAGAGAATTTGGGGGGTCTCTGATTTTTTTTTAATTCCGTGTTTAAAATGAATTTTTTTTAGTTTTTTTTTTTACTTATATAGGGCCTATTGTACGACGCCGTTTTGGAGGTCCCCTTTTAAGGCCAAAACGACGTCGTTTCAGGAGAAGATCCACGCGTTGACCCGAAAACTCGGGGAGGATCCGCGTGTTTTTATAAAAAGGGCAATTTGCCACTTTACCCTTCCGCAATTTTATTAGTCTTAATTCAGCCCAATTGGGATATTTATTTTTTATTAAATTGGCCCTAAATTTACATTTTGTTCCAATTAAGTCCTTGGGCTACTTAAAGATCAAAATCAGAACGGCGCTGTTTTGGAAAGAAGGCATAATTGCCATATTAGTCCCTACAGTGCGATGCGCGTTTCGATTTAATCCTTTTATATTTATTTTTATTTGCTATTTAATCCTCCTTTCTTTATTTATTTTTTATTTTATTTTATTTTTAAATTATTCTAATACTATATTTAATTATTTTATCATATTAAAATATTATATTATTCATATTATTTGTATATTAATTTATTAATAGTATAAAATTCATATGTATTTTTTATATGTATTATCCTTATATATTTTAAACTATTATTATTTATTATTTTATTTGGTTTAATTATTTTTATTACATATTATTTTAGGATTTATATATTAGCTATTATATTATATATTTTAAAATTTTGTATATTATATAGTATTATATTATATCATATATTATTTTTAAAATTTTATTTTATCTAAAATTTATTTATATTGTATAACTTATTATTTATTCTTAAATATAGTTTTTTTTTACTAGGTTATTATAAATATGTTTTTACTTAAATTTATAAATCATTTATTTATTTTTAAAACGTATTTTATTTATTTTCTCAAAATATATATATTGTTTTTTTTTTGCAATATTTATTTATTATTTGGTATATGTAATTGCATGAAAGTTTAATATTGTATGAGAAATTTTCATATTTAATTAGTTTTTTTTATATATATTAATTTGTCATTTATTGCTTTATATATTCTATTTGTTCATACTCTTTCATTTATTTACGATTGTTTTAGTGTAGGTATTTTTATTAGTCGTATTTTATATTATTATTTTCTTTATTGCCTATATTAATATGAAATGTTAGTATATCATGATTGCTTTTGGTATTCATGTTTGATGATGTATTAATGCGATATTTTCACATGGATCATCGATTAGAATAAAATATATTTTGGAAAATTACTATATTTTATCTAAAGATTTTTTAAATAAGGCAATGTTTTGTATTTAGAAATTCGGAAATAGTGCCCTAACGTCTTTGGTTTCGATTTTCCGCTTGACTAAATAACTAAATATCCTTTTAATAAAATTTTGTAAATCATGAGATGATTTTAGTTACGAGGGTTTAAAAATATCATGTCCTAACGTCTTTGGATGTGATGTTTGTATTCTTTCGGAACAAAGAAATCTCAAATTTTAACTCAAATTGTTCAGGTTTTTTTTAAGAAATCATATTTTAAATTTTTTTAATTTTCAACGTTAGGACATGATTTTATCGATTAGGTACCAATTTTTGGGCGTTATGAGGGCGCTAACCCTTCCTCATACGTAATCGAATCCTGAACTTGTTTTCTTGTATTTCGTGGACTAAAATCAAATGTTTTGAAATAAAACGTTTTACAAGGTGATCCAATCACACCTAAGTAAAAAGGGATTGGTGGCGACTCCATTTCCGTTTTTTAAAAAGTCGATCCCCGTTTTCTTAAAAATGGTTTCGACAGCTTGGCGACTCCACTGGGGACATCAAAGAGAGTCAAGCCGTAAAATCGATAATTTCATGTCCTTCTATCCGAATTTAAAATTCTGATTTTTTTTTAAAAAAAAACTATGATCCTTTTATTGCATGTGTTTTTTAATTTTTAATCTCTATATTGCACTACATGACTGTTGTGGTCGCGCCTTTAAGTGGGAGCGAGAAGCTATGCCTTCGTGAGGTTTTCACCTCCGCATGGGCTAGTGGACTGCTTTCGAGATACATCTGTACCTATGTCTTCGTGAAGTTTTCACTTCCGCATGGCCATAGGGAAAAGTATTCCCCTGAACCGAACTCGGTCTGTATGAGCCTATAATGGGTAAGGATCGAGGAATCTGCTGGTTCAGGTACCTCAATTTTAGAACTAAACCGCATATAGTAAACCCTAAGAACCCATCTTAGGTAGAGCTATGTTAAACCTTAGTAGTTACTCAGATAAGTGTTCGTTTTACTTGCTTTATATTCAGTGGTACTAACTTGTTGTGTTTTATTTTTGTGCATGACATTTCATATTTTTAGAGGTATCGATTCACGGTCAGTTTCTAAGTTAGAAAGCTGGTTATGGAGAACGAATTCTTTGATAAAGTGGAAGACAATGCAGCTGTTTGCACATGGTCAGAGAAAACGTAATTGGAGAAAGGGAATAGCTTAGCTGACGGGTATGTGTCTGAACTATGGGATTTTACTCGTATTAATATTACGCAGAATGAGTTCCAAGAGTTGAAAGAGATATGGACCCAGTGGGATGATGAGGCAAAGCAGTTGTTCTATCGTAATTATGGTGATCTACCTTACTTGCTCGACATCAAGGTAGATAAGCATATATTCCATGCTATGACTCAGTTTTGGAACTCTGCTTATAGCTGTTTTACTTTCGGGGAAGTAGATTTAGTGCCCACGCTGGAGGAATATACAACATTGCTTCGCTGTTCGAGGATCCAAGTCGACAAAGCTTATTTTAGGGCTGCCAATGTCCCAACTTTTGTGAAGAAGTTAATGAGTATCACGGGGATGAGTGAACAGTGGGTTGCAGCTAGAATCCAAGAGAAAGGTGAGGGTAAATGCATACCTTGGGTGAGTTTGAGGGACCTGATCCTAGTACATCCAGATGTAAAGAAGAAGATCGACGTCTTTGCCTTATGTATTTATGGTTTGGTAATTTTCCCTAAAGCTCTAAGACATATAGATGAAGCAGTTACTGATTTATTCGACCGACTTAACAAAGGGGTCACACCTGTACCTACAATCTTAGCCGAGACGTTCAAATCTTTGAATGCATGTCAGAGAGATGGTGAAGGTAGATTCATTGGATGCGCACAGTTATTATTGGTTTGGTTTCACAGTCATTTTTGGAAGGTTGATAGGATTCCTTATCGAGTGTTCTCTGAAAGTTATTCCCCATTAAAGGAGGCCACAACTACGACAAGAAGGGACGATATATCAGAGGAAAGATGGAGGGAAATTCTTCAAAACCTCCTAAAGGAAGATGTTGAGTGGAAAGCCCCTTGGATGGTTCCCGACGAAGTCCTTTATCGGTGCGAAAATTTTGAATGGGTATCTCTGCCTGGAATCTGGGGAGCTGTTGGATATGCACCGTTGCTCGTACTAAGGCAATACAAAGCAAGACAGTTCATACCGGCGACATATGGGTTAGCTCAAAGTGAATTCTCATATAAGGGAGATAATCATAAGAAGAAGATTCGAGAGATTTCTGAGGCTTAGAAGCAGGCTCGCTGTATGAATATATTGACTCGAGGACCGATGACAACCCTGGAATACAAGGAATGGTCGAGCAAAAGGATCAATGATAACATCCCTGGGCCAAGCTTGGAGGGTGCTCGATCGATGAAGGATTATTAACAAGTGGTCCTATCGGAGTTAGAGATTATAAAGCAAGACTTCGAGAGGAAAAGTGTAGAGCTCGAAAAGAGGATAGAGAAACTGGAAGAAGAAAAGATGTACCTGAGGCTAGATGTGGATGTCCAAAAATCAAAGGCTGAGAGATTAAGAAAAGAAAAGAGGAAGATAGAGGAAGATCGAGATAGTTTGAAGACAGAATATAAGAAGATACGTCTGACGATGAAGAACGCTGGATTGGAAAGACTTCGGAACAGTGGCAACAAGAGGTTTAAGAGAAAAAGGCCAAAGCTAACTATTGGGAGAGAAAGTTTCAAGAAGTGCAAGCGCGAAACGAGGCCTTAGAGAAGAGTTTGGCAGAAAGTTGAAATGAAAAAGGAGAATTAAAAGCTAGAGTGGCTGAACTTGGGCGGTCTCTTCATCACCATCAAAGTCGTAATTCTGAAATTGAGCTAAAATCAAGTCTGAACAGGATCGAGGAAATGAAGGGTAAGATTGAAGAGTTAGAATCAGCATTGCACAATTGTGAACTTCGGATCGAGCTTCTTGAAACAAGAGAAGGGCGTTGGAAGGAAGAGCTTCACTATTCTCATGATCAAGTTAGAAGTCGGGATTACCTCATGGGTGAAGCAATCGTCCAGATTCGAGAGGTAGCTGATCACCTATAGACTTTGGCAGCACAGGCTGATATATTGAGCATGAAGTATAAGCTACAGTTGGGTCGTGGTCAAGAGCTAACTTCTTTGTTTGGGAAAATTAAAACTTTAGGCCTTAGGGCGAAAGCATATTTGTAGTCCGTTTTATGTAAAGGATTTTGTTTTCTAATAAAGTTTTCTAAAATGAAGTTGAATCTGAATCGATGCCTCTTTGCATTCATGCATTTGCATTACATCATATCATATGCATTTAAGTTCATAGAGAGATCCTAATTAGTTGAAATTATCAGAGAGAGAGAGAGAAAGATAAAAAGAAAATCTGGAAACCGAACACCATTACGGTACACGTGCCAAAACAAAGAGTATGGATCAAAGACTTGAACAATTCCAGAGAGACATGCAAGACCAGATGCAAGAACAATTGGCAAAGATCCAACAAGAAATAAGAGACCAAATGTTGGAAGCTCAAAGGAACATGATGGCTCAAATGGCCCAAATGCTGAATGGAGCGATGGATAAAGGAAAAAATCCCATGGCTATTACTGGAGAAGATAGTGAAGGTATTCCCCTGGGATTTACCCCACCACATGCACAGCCTAAAGAATATCCCCAAAGGCCATCTGTCATGATTAGGCCTCAACAAGGGCAAGCTGAAACTAGACCACCCATGAATTTTCATGCTGGCTCAGGATCTAACCCAGGAGATAACCCTGCTAATCCCGTTATCCCTGATTTGGATATAGTAGAGAGGGAAGGCACAAGAATCCGAATCCTCGAGGCGAGCTTAGAGGATCACCAGTAGATGGTTGGAAGAAAAGTTCAAGGCTTTGGAAAATGTCGATCATCACCATGGTATTGATGCGAAAGACTTGAGTTTGGTTCCAGATCTGGTGCATCCTCATAAATTTAAGATGCCAGAATTTGAGAAGTACAATGGGACTAGTCGCTTCGAGGCCCACATCACTATGTTCTCAGAGACGGATGATCAGCTACGTGAACAATGATCAACTTTTGATTCATTGTTTCCAAGATAGTTTAGTGGGGGCAGCATCCAGGTGGTACAATCAACTCAGCTGTACTAGGATTAGCTCTTGGAGAGACCTAGCCCAAGCCTTCATGAAGTAATACAATCATGCCACGGATATGACGCCTGACAGAATCACCTTGCAAAACATGGATAAGAAGTCAAATGAAAGCTTCAGGCAATATGCGCAAAGATGGAGGGAAGTTGCCATGCAAGTTCAACCACCTCTCCTAGAGAAAGAAACCACCATGCTTTTTATCAACACCCTGAAAGCTCCGTTCATCACCCACATGATAGGAAGTACTACCAAAAGCTTCGCGGATATAATGATGGCAGGAGAAATGATATAAAATGCCATAAGAGGTGGCAAGATTGAAGCAGGGGAAACCACTAGAAGGTCTGCTCCTAGGAAAAAGGATAATGTGGTGAATAATACGAGTGCATACAACCAAAAGTACTCGAAGGCAATCACTGTTAGCCAACCGAAAGTAGTTACTGCCGGACAACAAGGGTCGACAAGACAAGAATCAAGCGCAAGGCAAAAATCTGAAAAGCTCCAATTTACGCCAATCCCAATGACGTATAAGGACCTATATCAAAGTTTATTTGACGTGCATGTGGTGTCCCCGTTTTATCTAAAACCATTACAACCCCCATATCCAAAATGGTATGACTCAAACGCTCAATGCGATTACCATACGGGAATAACGAGGCATTCAATAGAACACTGTACTGCTTTTAAAAAGTTAGTGGAGAGATTCATCAAGATGGGGATTGTGAAGTTTGATGATACACCTAGTGCGGAGAACCCATTACCCAACCACGGGGATAAGGGAATAAATGCGATCGGTGAAAAGGTCAGGAGAAAATCAAAGGGGATATCTCAGAGGTGAAAACCCCGTTGAGAATGGTCTGGAGGGAAATGGTAAGAAGAGGAATGCTATTATCTGATTCTTTGAAAGGATGTGAAAGACTAAGGAGCTACTGTGAGTTCCACAAAGCAGAGGGGCATGAGATCCAAGAATGTGCTGAGTTCAGGGTCTTGGTGTAAAGCCTTATGGATAATAAGGAATTGGAGTTTTATGAAGAAGGCTCAAAGGAAGGAAATATATATGCAACTGAGGAAGAATTGAAAAAGAAAAAAGTCAATCATCCGAGGATCATTATCTCCCGACCACGAAATACGGAAGGTAGAGCACGAGTGGCGCCAAAGATCGTAATCCAGAAACTGTTGCCTTTCCTTACAAGGATAACAAAATGGTGCCTTGGAATTACGACTGTAATGTGACAATATCGGGAGTGGAAAGCTCAGTCGGCCCTTCTGAAGAAGTCCAAAATGAAGGGTCCTACACACGTAGTGGAAGATGTTACGATTCAGGAAACGTCAGAGCAGAACCAGTAAAATCAAAGACTGTGGCCGTTGAACGAGAGAAAGGACCTGAGGCCCTTATTAATGAACCTGTGAAGGAAGAAGACACTAAAGAATTTTTGAAATTCTTGAAGCACAGTGAGTACAGTGTGGTAGATCAGTTGCGCAAACAACTAGCTCGCATATCAGTGCTAGCCTTACTCTTAAGTTCAAAAGTGCATCGCGAAGCATTAATGAAAGTGTTGAACGAAACTTATGTTACTAAAGATATATATGTCAATAAACTTGACCGTCTGGTTAGTAACATAAGTGCCGACAACTTCATTTACTTCAGTGATGATGAAATTCCACCTGGAGGCATGGGATCGACAAAGCCTCTGCACATCACTACTCGTTGCAAGGGATACACTCTGCCGAGTGTGTTAATTGATAATGGATCGGATCTGAACGTCTTACCATTGTCCACGTTGAAAAGATTGCCGATAGACAGTTCTCACATGAAGACATGCCAGAACATGGTGAGAGTATTTGACGGCACTGAAAGAAGAGTGATGGGAAGAATTGACATACCGTTGTTGATTGGACCTAACACATATGAGGTGGAATTTCTGGTGATGGATATTAAGCCCTCTTACAATTGCTTGTTGGGAAGGCCCTGGATTCATTCGGCGGGGGCAGTGCCCTCATCGCTGTACCAAAAACTGAAACTGGTAACAGAAGGTCAGCTGGTAACCATAAACAAAGAGGAAGACATCATAGCAACCGTTACCAATGACGCACTATACTTAGAAGCAAGTGAAGAGGCCACTGAGTGTTCCTTTCGGTCTTTAGAGTTTGTAAACACAACATTCATTTTGGAAGGGAATGAAGTTCCAGTGCCTAAGATATCTAAGACCACGAGGATGGGCTTACAAATGATGATGGGGAAGGGAGCCCTACCAGGAAAAGGACTGGGAAGACATCTCCAAGAGGAAGTTCAAGTTCCAATGCTGAAAGAGAAGAGAGACCGCTTTGACTTGGGTTTCAGGCCATATGCTAGACAAAGGAGAAAGAAAATAGAGAAGAAGCAGGAAAGAAGAAGGGCACGGTTGAATGGGGAAGAAGTCAAGTGGGAATCGATGACATTCCCCCACATATCCCAGACCTTTGTATCCGGAGGGATAATTCACCCTGAGAGAGGGTTATTGGAAAATGAAAGTCCTCACATCAATGCCATACACGAGGAAGAAACTGGACAAAGAAACCTGTCGGGCATTCGCCCTTATGAACCTGGAAGCGTTCTAAGCAATTGGACTTCAGAGGAACTTCCTGTAGTATTTAAAGATTTCATAGAGTAATATTCATAACGCACTTGTTGTTTTTTAAGCCTAGGAACAATAAGATTTCTTTTGTGAAATAGGCTCATGTTCAGACATTATTGTTTCAATAAAATACATCTTTGATAATTAACTCGAGTAAATATTCTTTCATTTTTTTATTCTTTTGATCTTATAATTTTATTCCAAATTTTTATTCTCATTCACACCATATAAATAGTTGTTCTCAAATTCATTTTGTTCTTTGTACATTCTTTTGCGCCCACCACAGGTCCCTAGATATCAATGACATGAGCAACGATACTACAGATTTAGAGGTCCATTTTGAACAAGACATGTGTTTAGAGGAATCTCAGGATTTTGAAGCTGACAGAGATTGTGACTTGTCTCCAGATATGTTAAGAATGGTAAAGCAAGAGGAGAAACAAATTTTACTCCATGGAGGTAGAGAACATAGCCTTGGTGGAAGGAAAGGTTGTGAAAATTGGAACCCACATATCCGAGGAGACGAAACAAGACCTTGTTGGGTTACTACAAGAATTCAAGGACGTTTTTGCATGGTCATACCAAGATATGCCTGGGCTAAGTACTGATATTATAGTGCATCGCCTTCCCATAAGAGAAGAGTGCAAGCCAGTTCAGCAAAAGCTACGAAGGATGAGGCCTGATGTAGTGTTGAAAATAAAAGAGGAGGTCCAGAAACAGTTTGATGCTGGTTTTCTACAAGTGGTCAAATACTCAGAGTGGGTTGCCAACATTGTTCCTGTCCCTAAGAAAGATAGAAAGGTCTGGATGTGTGTAGATTATAGGGACTTAAATAAAGCTAGCCCAAAGGACAATTTCCATTTGCCTCATATTGACACGTTAGTGGATAATACAGCGGGATACTCATTGTTCTCTTTCATGGATGGTTTTTCGGGATACAATCAGATCAAGATGCACTCTGAGGATATGGAGAAAACTACTTTCATAACATTGTGGGGTACCTTTTGTTATAAAGTAATGCCATTCGGACTGAAGAATGCAGGAGCGACATATCAATGAGCCATGGTAACTTTGTTCCATGACATGATGCACAAAGATATTGAAGTATATGTCGATGATATGATCGCCAAATCTCGAACAGAGAAGGAACACATTGAGGTTTTGAAGAAATTATTTTTGAGGTTGAGGAAATTTCAGTTGAAGCTCAACCCAGCAAAGTGTACTTTCGGAGCTCGGTCAGGGAAATTACTGGGTTTTGTGGTCAGCGAGAGAGGAATTGAAGTTGACTCAAACAAGGTCGAGGCAATACAAGAGTTGCCTCCACCACGCACCAAAAAGGAAGTTTGAGGCTTTCTTGGAAGATTAAATTACATTGCTCGGTTTATTTCACAATTAACCGAGAAATGTGATCCCATATTTCATCTTCTCAAGAAACACAACCAAGGTGTATGGGACAAGGAATGCCAGAGAGCTTTTGACAAAGTCAAGCAATATCTGTCAAATGCCCCAGTATTATCTCCGCCTAATCCTGATAGACCATTGATACTGTATTTATCAGTGTTCAATAACTCCATGGGATGTGTGCTTGGTCAACATGATGAGTCAGTAAGAAAAGAAAAGGCGATATACTATCTCAGTAAAAAGTTCACTGAATGTGAAATAAGATATTCGTCGATTGAAAAATTGTGTTGCGCCTTGATTTGGACAACTCAAAGGTTGAGGCAGTACATGCTATATCACACTACCTGGTTAATTTCTAAGCTTGATCCGTTAAAGTATATGATGGAGTCCACTGCTTTGAATGGAAGGATGACAAGGTGGCAGATTTTATTGTCTGAGTTCGATATAGTCTATGTAAACCAAAAGGCTATAAAAGGGAGCGCAATAGCAGAATTTTTGGCTAGCAGAGCTTTGGAAAATTATGAACCATTAAGCTTTGATTTCCCCAATGAGGAGTTAATGTATTTGGAAAATATTGAAGAATGTCTGTGGAAGCTAAATTTCGATGGGGTATCGAATGCTGTAGGAAATGGAATTGGGGCAATCTTGGTATCCCCGAGTGGTGATCATTATCCATTCACATGCAAATTGGATTTTAATTGCACAAACAACATGGCCGAGTATGAAGCGTGCATCATGGGCATTCGAGCAGCTATAGAGCGTAAAATTAGAGTGCTAGAAGTATATGGAGATTTTGCACTAGTGATTTACCAGCTTAAAGGTGAATGGGAGACCAGAGATCCTAAACTGGTCGATTATCGAAAGATAGTTTTGGGATTGATTGAGAAGTTCGATGGCATCACCTTCAATTATCTCCCACATGATGAAAATCAGATAACAGATGCTTTGGCAACCCTGGCTTCTATGATCAAAGTAAACAGACTAGAGGACATGAGACCTATTCAGATGAGCATTTTTGAAGTTCCAGCTCATTGTTATAGCCTGAAAGAAGAGAAAAAAGATGACTACCCTTGGTATCACGATGTATTGCGATACGTAAAAAATCGTGAATACCCAGAGCATGTGACTGAGAATGAGAAAAGGACATTAAGAAGATTGGCCTCTGACTATGTTTTAGATGGGGATATCTTGTACAAAAGGAGAAAAGATCAGGTACTATTGAGATGCGTTGATGCTGTTGAAGCTAGGAAAATCCTGGAGGAAGTTCATGAGGGCGTTTGTGGAACCCACGCTAATGGATTCACAATGGCCAGACAGATAATGAGATTTGGATATTATTAGTCCACCATAGAAGGAGATTGTATCAACTATGCCAAGAGATGTCATAAATGCCAGATTTATAGAGACAAAATTCATGTGCCTCCATCACCTTTGCATGTTATGACTTCCCCATGGCCTTTTTCCATGTGGGGCATGGATGTTATTGGACCAATCTCACCGAAAGCTTCGAATGGGCATCGATTCATCTTTGTGGTAATTGATTACTTCACGAAATGGGTAGAGGCTGCTTCATATGCTAGCGTTACTAAATCAGCAGTTTGTCGGTTCTTGAAGAAGGAGATCATTTGTCGATATGGAATGCCCGAGAGGATCATATCAGACAACGCACTGAACTTAAACAACAGCACAATAGCCGAAGTTTGTAGTCAATTCAACATCAAACACCACAACTCGTCTCCGTATCGTCCAAAAATGAATGGGGCAGTGGAAGCGGCCAATAAAAATATCAAGAAGATAATAGGGAAGATGACTGAGACTTATAAGGATTGGCATGAGAAACTACCGTTTGCACTCTTGCTTATCGGATGTCTGTCAGAACCTCTACTGGGGCAACGCCTTTCTCGTTGGTCTATGGGATGGAGGCAGTTCTACCTATTGAAGTGGAAATACCTTCTCTTTGAGTTTTCTCAGAAATAAAGTTGGATGAGGCTGAATGGATCCAGGCTCGGTATGATCAGTTGAACTTAATTGAAGAAAAGAGGCTAAGGGCTATTCGTCACGGTCAGATGTACCAAAAACGAATGATGCGAGCCTACAATAAGAAAGTCCGCCCAAGATAGTTTCACAAAGGGGACCTTGTACTGAAAAAAATTCTTCCCATACAAAAGGATTTCAAAGGAAATGGATGCCGAATTGGGAAGGACCATATGTGGTGAAGAAAGCTTTCTCTGGAGGTGCACTGATTCTGACCGAAATGGATGGGAAAAGCTTACCCAAACCTGTGAACTCGGATTCAGTCAAAAAGTATTTTGCTTGAAAAGGAGAAGACGCCAAAGTGAAAACCCGCAAAGGGCGCCTTGAGACCAAAGGGGTTTTGAGTTGAAAACCCAAAAAGGGCGGCTCAAATTCTGAATGAACGCGCAGTCCTCTTGCTATACTTGAATCAACAAGAAATGAAGTATGTTGCATATCAGGGCATCAACAAAGTACTTTGGGTCTTCTAAACACATGTTAAACACAAAATAGTCTTCGTGGAGTTTGTATATAGAAGCCCAATCTGCGATATCTAGGGCATCTGATCTTTGTCCTATTCATTTTAATATCTTTGGATTCTTTTTCTTCTTAAAGATATGTTCCTAGTTAATCTTCTTTGTATTTTTTATAATTCATTTAATTCTCTTTGAGATCAATTTATTTGTTACCCATTATTCATAAATATGTTGCATTGAAATAATGATTGACGAACTAAGAATTTCACAAAAGAAGTTCTACATATTACTTTGGAAATTTCTAGATAAAACAAGGAACTGAAACAGGACAATTGTTTAGAATTTCCATGTGCATAGATTGGAAATATTTGAGAAAGAAGAGTCTGGATAGAGACTATTTCTCTTAATTCTTTTTCCAAATGATAAATGGACCAAATAATGAGTTGATGTGACGAAAGTAAGAGATGTCATCAGGTCATAACACTCGGGGAATGGTGTGACAAACTAAGTTGATGAAAAAATAAGAACCCCTGAATTATGGTGGAATGGTTTGAATTTGAAATAAATCTTATACCCTAAAATTGCAGATGGGACGGATTGAATTCCTATCGTGGTAGGATGGTACAAGCCTTGTGTTCTCAAGTTTCAAGCAGAGTTGACTCTGAAATTACAGCGAGGCAAGCTTGTTGAGCAGAATATGATTGGTGTTTCGAGAGGAACAAAGATGAAGAATAAATGAGTGATGACACCTAGAGTAGGAATCACACCCATAACATTTTTTCATTAGGAGCATTTGATTCATTCCGATCATTGCATCCTAATCCTTAAATAATTAAAAAGGAATAATTTTCATGACATGTTGCATTCATGTCACTCATAACACATGCGGCTAGAAGCATTTGATTCATTCTGATCATAGCATCTTGGTCATGTGACATAAACATATGGAACCGAGTCTACAGAACATGTCCCTCAGTGGACGGTGTAGCAATATCGGTAAATTTACATATCTTATCTCTCTAAGCAGTAGTGGAGTAGATCAAATTTGGCGAATCTTATCTTCCCGAGGTAGCAAGGGAGCAGATTTTAGCCACCAGCCTTATCTCCCTGAGGTAGCAAGGGAGCAGGCTAAAGTTTGTAGTCTTATCTTCTTAAAGTAGCAAGGAAGCAGACTAAAGATTGTAGATTTTGTCTCCCTGAAGTTGCAGTAGAGCAGATCAAATTTGGCGAATCTTATCTTCCCGAGGTAGCAGGGGAGAAGATTTTAGCCATTAGCCTTATCTCCCTGAGGTAGCAAGGGAGCAGGCTAAAGTTTATAGTCTTATCTTCCTGAGGTATCAAGGAAGCAGACTAAAGATTGTAAGATTTTGTCTCCCTGAAGTTGCAGTGGAGAAAATCAAAGAAGGTGAATCTTATCTTCCCGAGGTAGCAGGGAAGCAGATTTTAGCCATTAGTCTTATCTCACTGAAGTTGCAGCGGAGTAGTCTGAAGACAGCCGATCTTATCTTCCGGAAATTGCAGGAAGCAGATCAAAGACATCAGATCTTATCTCCCTGATTTTACAGTGGAGCAGATCAGAAAAAATAGCAGACCTGGCATTCCTGAAGTTGCAGGAAACAGATCGAAAAAAGTTCCAATACCGTTGAAGTTGTAGTGGAGTTGGAGCCATTTGAAGAAGACGAGGACCAAGAAGTCAAGGCTCGGTAAAGACCCAGCAAAATTGGACCTTTTATAATCTTTGCTCTATTCTCGTACACGACAATGAGCAAAGAGGGGCAGCTATAAGAGGCCCATTTTGCCCTGGCTTGAAATAAACTGTAATAAAAAAAAATAAAATGTCCAAGTTATTTTTTACAGTCCATTTTACAAGTCCATTTTAGTACAGACCCAAAACCAATTAACAGCAGCCCAATTACAAGCCAAAACAGATTACAAACCCAAAACTAAAACCAAAGCCTGTTACACCCTTAGCCCAATACCTAAATGGACTACCCAGCAACCCAAACTAAACCCACACCCTAAACAGACCTGACCCAAACTCGCGCAGCCAAAAAGGGCCCAAATACAAAGCAGAGTCAGGAAACCCTCACGCCGCAACCTCGTCCAGCCCCTCGCGTCGCAATCAGCCCTCGGTCACACTGCCATCAACGCGTAGACAGCATTTCGTCGCCCGAATCACTCCACCACCGAGATCTCCGTTGACCTGCAAAAAAGGAAAGAAAACGCAGCAGCAAATATGGATAGAATATATTTCTTTTTTTATTTATCATTTCGGGGCTATATAAAACCCCCAAAGATCTGTAAAACAGACACACAGAGAATATACAAAAAAAACATACAGAAATAAAAGAACAATTTGTTTTGCAACACAGAGGTGATTTCTTTTTTTTCTCTCGCATTCTTTTTATCTTTCGATTCATGCATACATATTTTTTATATAAAAATACTAAAATAGATAAAATGAGCTTTAACTTTTCGATTCGCGCCGAAGAGATGAAGTTTCTGATCTCCAACCGCCATATGCGGTGGCGCGTGCGACGGCCCTCCATCGGAGTCCTGGCCGAAGTTCGAAGGCCAGAGAGAATTTGGGGGGGGGTCTCCGATTTTTTTTTTAATTCCGTGTTTAAAATGAATTTTTTTAGTTTCTTTTTTACTTATATAGGGCCTATTGTACGACGCCGTTTTGGAAGTCCCCTTTTAAGGCCAAAATGACTTCGTTTCAGGAGAAGATCCGCGCGTTGACCCGAAAACCCGGGGAGGATCCGCGTGTTTTTATAAAAAGGGAAATTTGCCACTTTAACCCTTCCGCAATTTTGTTAGTCTTAATTCAGCCCAATTGGGATATTTATTTTTTATTAAATTGGCCCTAAATTTACATTTTGTTCCAATTAAGTCCTTGGGCTACTTAAAGATCAAAATCAGAACGGCGCCGTTTTGGAAAGAAGGCATAATTTCCATATTAGTCCCTGCAGTACGATGCGCGTTTCGATTTAATCCTTTTATATTTATTTTTATTTGCTATTCAATCCTCCTTTCTTTATTTATTTCTTTATTTTATTTTATTTTTAAATTATTCTAATACTATATTTAATTATTTTATCATATTAAAATATTATATTATTCTTATTATTTGTATATTAATTTATTAGTAGTATAAAATTCGTATGTATTTTTTATATGTATTATCCTTATATATTTTAAACTATTATTATTTATTATTTTATTTGGTTTAATTATTTTTATTACATATTATTTTAGGATTTATATATTAGTTATTATATTATATATTTTAAAATTTTGTACATTATATAGTATTATATTATATCATATATTATTTTTAAAATTTTATTTTATCTAAAATTTATTTATATTGTATAACATATTATTTATTCTTAAATATAGTTTTTTTTTACTAGGTTATTATAAATATGTTTTTATTCAAAGTTATAAATCATTTATTTATTTTTAAAACGTATTTTATTTATTTTCTCAAAATATATATACTTTTTTTTGCAATATTTATTTATTATTTGGTATATGTCATTGCATGAAAGTTTAATATTGTATGAGAATTTTTTATATTTAATTAGTTTTTTTATATATATTAATTTTTCATTTATTGCTTTATATATTCTATTTGTTCATACTCTTTCATTTATTTACGATTGTTTTAGTGTAGGTATTTTTATTAGTCGTATTTTATATTATTATTTTCTTTATTGCCTATATTAATATGAAATGTTAGTATATCATGATTGCTTTTGGTATTCATGTTTGATGATGTATTAATGCGATATTTTCATATGGATCATCGATTAGAATAAAATATATATTTACAAAATTACTATATTTTATCTAAAGGTTTTTTAAAATAAGGCAATGTTTTGTATATAGAAATTCAGGAAATAGTGCCCTAACGTGCTGGGTTTCGATTTTTCGTTTGACTAAATAACTAAATATCCTTTAAATAAAATTTTGTAAATCATGAGATGATTTTAGTTACGAGGGTTTAAAAATATCATGTCCTAACGTGCTGGATGTGATGCTTGTATTCTTTCGGAACAAAGAAATCTCAAATTTTAACTCAAATTGTTCAGGTTTTTTTTAAGAAATCATATTTTAATTTTTTTTAATTTTCAACGTTAGGACATAATTTTATCGATTAGGTACCAATTTTTGGGCGTTATGAGGGCGCTAACCCTTCCTCATACGTAACCGACTCCCGAACCCGTTTTCTTGTATTTCGTGGACCAAAATCAAATGTTTTGAAATAAAACGTTTTACAAGGTGATCCAATCACACCTAAGTAAAAAGGGATTGGTGGCGACTCCAGTTCCGTTTTTTAAAAAGTCGATCCCCATTTTCTTAAAAATGGTTTTGACAACAGACTTCCAGACACTAAATTATTTCTAACTTCTAGTACATAATATACATCATTTAAGGTTAAAACCTTTCTAGAAGTGAATTGTAGTTCAACAGACCCTTTGCCTTTGATTGCTGCGGTGGAAGAATTTCCCATGTACAAGACATTGTCATTTTCACATTATGTGAACTTTGTGAACATGCTTTTGTCTTTGCACACATGTTTGGTTGCTCCGGTATCAACCCACCATGTATTATCATCTTGTGCCATATTAATTTCAGATATAATTGCAACGAACTTTTCGTTATTATCAGCCTTAGAAGATGATTTCTTCTTTAAAATCGACATTCATTCTTGAAATGTCCCGGCTTACCACAATGATAGCATGAGCCCTTTTGTTTCTTTTTAAACTTAGGCACTATATCAGTCTGTTTGAACTTTCTCTTGAATGGTTTAGTAGTCTGTACTTCCTCCGTAACATGCACTTTGGCATTTTCTGAATTTAGATTCGATCTTGTCATCGATATTCTTCTTTCAATACGAAGATGATTTGCCAAAGCCTCAAGAGATATTTCCTCTTTCTTATGTTTTAGACTTCTTTTAAAGTCTTTCCAAGATGGAGGAAGTTTGTCTATTATGGAGGATACAACAATCATTTCATCCATTTTCATATCATATTGCTTGAATTGATTCAAAGATCTTTTCAATATCACGGAATTGTTCCATAACAGAATGACCATCAACCATCCGATAATTATTGAAACGATGACAAGAAATTTCTTACTTGTAACATCTTCGGTCATGTATCTTGTCTCCAATTTGTCCCATAATTCTTTAGCGGTGACCTCGTTTTGGTAGGTGTCGAACAAACCATCAGATAAACCATTCAATATGTGGCCCATGCACATGTAATCAGCATTGTCCCATTTTTGTCTTTCTCAGGTTGCAGCAACAGATTCGTTTTCAGTCTCGTCAGGTCTTGGAGTATCCAAAACATAAGCAATCTTCAAAGTTGATAATAAGAAGTGCATCTTTTTCTGCCATCGTCGAAAATTACCACCATCAAACTGATCAAGTTTGACAAAATTGGAAGCCAACTCCCTTAGTGTTCCACTTTCATGAGTTGTGGTAGTCATCATGAAATATAACCTTAAAATTGTTAGTACAAATCTCCGGTGAGGAAAATCTCGAACACACGAACGAAACTCGAACAAAAGAAGAAATAGGGCAAGGCTCCAAGGCGTGTATCAAACCACTATCTTTAAGGTTATATTCGCCCCCACCTATCTTCGGTGTGCAAACGAGTTCCAAGCAAATTAACCTCGAGGATACAATGAAGCCAATGACTATTTGCGTTTTGCACTGACGAGAATAGCCCACTACACACTAAGCAATGTATGACAAGAAACTCAATTTCTATAAAGGATTTCTGTAGTAATACTTTATAGAATAATCTAATAATATTAAAAAATAAAGGAAGGAAAGAAAGAATATTAGAATTTGTTGGTATGATTTCCAAATGAAATCTCATTCCTATTTATAGGAATTTTCATGTCTCTTCATAGAGACATCTTTCATCAATAGGTGCCTTTCTGAATAATAATACTTTTAAAATAAACACATAATTATTCATTTAATTATAACTTTTCAAATAATATTATTTAAATAGTTATAATTCTTTTTTAAAAAATCAAATAATATAATCTTTTGATTAATTACACCCATTCATTTATAGTTATTGGAACACTATAAATATTTGAAAATGTTTCAACACATTTACCAGTATAATTTTAACGTAGGGCTATATTGCTCCAAGGATTAGTTTACCCATTTTTCAGTAGAGGGATCAAAATGGAATCTGGGGTATATTACACGGAATGTTGTGGTACTTTTACCAAAGAAATCTCAAATGAATTAGTTAATTTGCATGTGCATGATGTAGTATATATATTCAAACGAGTTCAGATGATCATGCTAAAAGTAAATCCAATCCCAACTCAATCTAAAGACATTTCTGATAACAAATTAAAAATAATAATTCTTAATTATTGGAAAAAAGAAAAGGAATATAGTAATTGAAAAATGTTTCCTCAATTCGGAGCAACGGCGGAGACGTTGAGCATGGCGTCGACAATGGTGTTTCGGTTCGGAACCGATGCTCACCTTTACGACGATCCGGATGACGTTAACATAGCGCCGCTTTTAGACAGCAAATACGATTCGGAGAAATACGAAGCTCTCAAGCGACTCCTCGCTCTCATCGCTCAAGGCCTAGACGTCTCCAATTTCTTCCCTCAGGTCAGTTTGTCGAATGAATCTATGCAAATTTGAACTGAATTTTAATATTAGAGTGTTCTAAAATTTGAAATTTCTTTCGGAGCTCTGTTACGGAGTGCATTGAACTTTGAGATTCAATGAATAAGAATCGGTTGTTTCAGTTATCTCTTTGGTTGCCGAGAAAGTAGTAGGAAAATGAGAAAGAAAATTAAGCATTTCAAAAATGTGTTCTAACTAGATCCCGCTATTTCAATTTATAATTCATTATCCTTGGTCATGTTTGTTTTGAGTAGTTAAGAAATGGTTTTGGAGTCTCTGGAATCTGGCGATTAATTGTTGTTTGTAGTATTAAGAAGGCAATTAGTGTTTGTCAATGGGATATTTTTGGTTAATGGTGTCGTGTGTGTTTTTCACTCTTTCCCTGATGGAATTGCAGGTTGTCAAAAATGTTGCATCACAATCTTTGGAACTAAAGAAGCTGGTTTACTTGTATCTACTGCATTATGCTGAAAAGTAAGTTCTTCAAACTTCCTTTTTTTCGGGTGAATTTTCTCTTAAAATTCTAATTGAGGTTCCCCTGTGTTAAATTAGCAACATTGCTAAACCAAGGGGAATCTAGTACAACTGAAGTTTCTGCTTGCTTCAAATAATTCTCTTTCCCTAATTATAATGGATTATAATGGATAATTTGTTATAGAAGAAGTTAAGATTAGGGTAGTTATTAAATAGTGGTTTTTATGGGGTTTTCAAGGTTAAATGATTTATGAATCATTTGGGAGTACTATTTGATGCATCACATAAAATCAGTGCTTGTGTAGGTAGCATCTCATTAGCTTGAAATAAGAGAGGGGTGATCAAATGGATTGTATTTGTTGTGTTAAAGCATGTAACATATTCCCAATCATTTCTGTATTTACTTTTGTAGGCATCCAAATGAAGCATTACTGTCAATTAATTGTTTCCAGAAGGATTTGGGGGATCCGAATCCATTGGTAAGAGCATGGGCACTTCGTACTATGGCAGGAATTCGTCTGCATGTTATTGCACCTCTTGTTTTGGTGGCAGTGAACAGGTGTGCTAGAGATCCAACTGTTTATGTTAGAGAATGTGCAGCCAATGCTCTTCCCAAATTGCATGATTTGCGCCTAGAGGAACAAAAATCCACAATTGAAGAGGTTTGCTTGATAATTTTATTTGTTTATAGTTATTTTTGCTTTCTAGTTTCATTCATTTTGATCAAATTGACATGTTACTATCCGGTGAAAAGTGCTTATTAAGAAGACTGCATTGAATTTGAGACTAGTTTGTCATGATATTTGCACAGATCATATCTAAAATGTATTTTATGCATACATTTTCCAAGAATTTCTATAGTTTGCGAAGATTGTTGGTTCTTCTGTTTGTTTATGATTCTTTAATTAGACATTCAAATTTAGATGTCTTTAGTATCATCACACCTTAGGCATCTATCTCTTTTACAATATATTTTGATAGTGTTTGTTTAGTACTACTAAATATTTAAACTTCGCAGATTGTTGGGATATTGTTAAATGACCACTCCCCTGCAATAGTTGGTGCTGCTGCTGCTGCATTTGCTTCTGTTTGTCCATTTAATTTATCTTTGATCAGGAGGAACTATAGAATGTTATGTGAGATTCTTCCTGATGTGGAAGAGTGGGGTCAGATAGTCTTAATTGGAATCCTTCTACGCTATGTTATTGCAAGGCACTGGCTTGTGAAAGAATCCTTTATGTCTTCTCTGCAATGTACTGACAACTTCCATTCTGAAAAAGATGTTTCAGATGATGACTTCAGGCTAGCAAAGGAATACAATCACAGTGGGGCATGTGACTCTGAATTTGTAAATATGGTTTCCAGGAGTTATATTGAGGGTCCTATATTTCTCTAGGTCAAGTTATGCCAACAGGGTGCCTTTGGAATTGAATGATGCACAATTTACATCTGGAAAAAGTAATGAGGATGTTAAGATCCTGCTGTATTCTACGTCTCCACTGTTACGGAGTAACAACAATGCTGTGGTACTAGCAGCAGCTTGTGTACATTGGATAATGGCACAAAAGGAGGATGTTAAAAGAATCATTAAACCACTCTTGTTTATACTGAGATCCTCCAATGTCTCAAAATATGTGGTATATTAGACTTACTTATTTCTTCTATCTCATGCATTTATATTATGCCATCATGCTATGTTTTTCACTTGTGCATACAAACTATGTAACATGGGTGTACATCTATGTACCCATGTATGTTTATGGAAATGCAATAGTTCATTGCAAAGTTTTCTATTTTAACAGCATTTAAGATTTTGCATTGTTCTCTGTTTACTTGTCATCATTTCAAGGAGCTATCAATTTTAGTACTTTTACTTTTTATGAATTGCACCAGAATTCTGACCAGGAAAGTTCTGTTTTGAGGTGGTAAGCAGTTTTTGCTTGCTAAAGTTTAGAGGCATAAATGTAATAAAATTTGTGTTATCTATAATCGGAAGTGAAATGTGATTTAATAGTTTTGTTTCTTTTTTGAATTCCTAACATGGAAGTACCAGGAGATAACTAACCTTATTAAATTATGTTTTTAAGTGTAGATTAGCTAGTACAGTTAGATTTATAATATTCTAGAGCAAATATTCTAAGCATGCAGAATATTATGGTTTAGTCTTGCTTAGTCCATACTGAAGCTGGCTGCACATTATAACATATTTATTCTCTTGTAATTGAAATTCAATATGTTTATTGTTCTGGAATTCATACAGTTATGTTATTTCATTTGGCAAAACCAATTTTAGATTTGGGTTATCTGCCTAATTTATGTTTCAAGGTGATTGCTGGAGATGGTAAGAAATGGTTATGTTGATTTGAATGAGTAGGTCCTTTGCAACATTCAAGTATTTGCTAAAGCAATGCCATCTCTCTTTGCTCCATACCATGAGGACTTCATTTATTCTTCTGATTCATATCAAGTCAAAGCCTTGAAGCTTGAGATACTTTCATCCATTGCGACAGACTCGTCCATTTCTTCTATTTTCAAAGAGTTTCAGGTACCTGCTGTCTTCATAAGGAATTCCTTATCATTGTTGATATTTGCAATATGTAGAAATGCAAGATAGTAGAAATAGAAGTCACATTGAAACTTCTGTATGGTATACCATAATGAATTTCCTTTGCATCCATATGTTCTAAGAAAAAAGGTACTATTGCAGTCACCAGTATTGGAGAGGATGGTATTTTTGGGCCATTTTCATCCTATGCAAATAATTTTGTTTAGGGAATTTTCTTCTGATTACTGGATCTGATGTGATGCTATATCATTTAAATTATGTTTCTTCTGGCAAAAGCCTGACCAAAATAACTGAAACTGAATGATTTTTGGTCAATGGAATATAGAGTTATTTCTTTTTGGACTGTTCAGATTCTCTTGAAAGGGGGTGTGGTTCTATTTGAGCTCATGTGAGTTACCGAAGGTGCTTAACCTGACCGTTTCAACTGAACTTTTGGTGCTTGGCTCTTCAAGGTCTCAATCCTTGCACTGCCAAGCCAACCTTGGAGATCTGGAAAAAAGAGTAATTCTCAGTCCTTTTCTTTGCCACTTTTGAGCATCTTACACTAAGTCATTTCCTAGTCTTTGGCACAAAAGAAATAATTGAGGTCAACTGACCAGTTGAAGTTACATTGTTATACAAGTATGCTGATCCTTGATCGCATGAATTGATGCTTATATTATAGTATGTTGTTAGGATTATATTAGAGATCCAGACAGGCGATTTGCTGCTGCTACTGTTGCTGCAATTGGTATATGCGCACGACAACTTCCAAAAATGGCACATATATGTGTAGATCGGCTGTTAACTCTGACTAGACAGGGTTTATTCCTCTTTTCCTACTTCTTGTTGTCTGGTAACATACAGAGAATCCGTTGTTTTCTGAAGTGATACCAAATTTTGCAGAGCTCTTGACTAAAGATTTAGGGTCTAGATATCAAGAAGCAGATGTTTTGGTTCAGGCAATTATCTCTATAAAATCAATCATAAAGCAAGACCCACCAATTCATGAGAAGGTATCTCTCTCTTGCTTATTTCATTCAGCTTTAGCTATGCGTTTTTTGCATACCTCTCTATTTATTTTGGCAAAATCTTTAAATTATTTGCATTCCTGCTGTGTTTTCATATTAATTGGCTGATAACCAACATCTTATTTTTTATTTAAAGGTTATAATTCAGTCAGTACGTAGTTTGGATTCAATCAAGGTGCCTTCAGTTCGTGCAATGATTATTTGGATGGTGGGAGAATACAGCTCTTTGGGGGAGATAATTCCTAGGATGTTAACCACGGTGCTGAAGTATCTTGCATGGTGCTTTACTTCAGAAGCGTTGGAAACAAAGCTTCAAATTCTTAGTACAGTGAGTAAGGTATTTCCAAGAGCTAAAATATTCTTGATCAATTCTACCCTAGCTATGGACAAATATTTCTGGGAAAAGATATTTGGCCTTCCTCCGATAATCTGTTTTACTTATGAAATGGGATGGAGGTTGTCAGTCAGGATTAGTTGCAGCAAGTAGCCATATCATATTAAAAAAAAAGTAAAATAAATAAAGCTCGAAAACTCTTGCTGTTGCATGTCATCTTTAATTCATTTTAAGTTTTGTAGTTTATCAGTAGTTCTTTTTTTTTTCGCTTGCTTGTTAATGTTCAGAGAAAAAGCCTGTACTTTCAGTTTGTTTGTACTTGCAGGTTCTATCAGGTGCTACAGGAGAAGGTCTGTCGACATTCAAGAAAGTGTTCAGATATTTGGTTGGACTGGCTGAATGTGATTCGAACTATGATGTCCGTGACCGAGTGTTGAATTATGAACTCCATGCAGCCCATGCAACGTCCAAAAGCCACTCAATCTTCATGGCTATGCTGCTGACAATATTTCATGTGAACTAAGTGCTTCATTCTAGTCTTTTGTGAACCAATGCCATTGTAACTTAGTTTGGTTTATTTTGAACCATGTTAGGTTGATATTTCATGTCATTTTGATGGTGACAAAGCTGATCAAATCAGCAAGATTAAGCTTGCAAGTTTTTTATTTCAAGTTTCCATAAGTTTAGGTAAAGATTTGATATGATTTACTTTGACTAAGCTTTTTATATATTGGCAATATATCTTTAATGTAATGTAATGAAATATAGTTGTAATTCATTCACACTTAAGCTCCATTTTCCTTAGCTTTCTTTTCTCTCAAAGAATTCTGTCATCTCTCTTTCTTTCTTCTTCAGCAAGTCTCGACACTTGCACTGCAAGTTACAGCCATACACAAGCTGCTATATGCTTCTAACTCCAACAATTGGTATCTAGAGCTTCATTCTTTGAGGACCTGTTGTTGTTAAGATCAATTTGGAATGGCTTCATCAAGCTTCTCACCTGCTGTGCCTTCGATCTTCAATGGAGAAGGTTTTCATATATGGCAAGTTAAAATGAAGACCTACCTTCAAGCTCTTGATCTATGGGAGGTTGTGAACACCGATGCTGAACCAGAACCTCTTCGAGCCAACCCAACTGTGGCTCAAATACGACAACGATCTTGAGGAGAAGACCAAGAAACATAAAGCCTTGTCATGCATCCAAAATTGTGTCTCGGACTCATTTTTACAAGAATTATGGCCTGTGAGACTCCAAAATGTGCATGGGACAAGCTTAAGGAGGAGTTTCAAGGTACAGAAAGGACTAGGCAGCAGCAACTTCTAAACTTGAGGAGAGACTTCGAAAACTTGAAGATGAAAGAGGAAGAGACTGTAAAACAGTACTCAGACAGGATAATGGCTGTTGTAAACAGCATAAGGCTCCTTGGTGAGCAGTTTAGTGAAGCAAGGATAGTGGAGAAGGTGCTTTCAACCTTACCTGAAAGGTATGAAGCAAAAATATCCTCCCTCGAGGACTCCAAGGACCTCTCAAGCATCACCTTGACCGAATTAATTAATGCCCTTTATGCTCAAGAGCAAAGAAGGGCAAGCAGGAACGAGGAGCACCAAGAAGGTGCTTTCCAAGCTAAAGCCAGGACTTCCTCATCCAACGCTGCCTACAAAGGCAAGAAAACCTGGAAAAGCAGGCCTAAGCCTGATGCTACAAGGACCAATGATCGCCTTTGCAGATTTTGCAAAAAGCCAGGCCATCCTGAAGATAGATGTTGGTTTCGGCCTGATGCAGTATGCCAACACTGTAAGAAGAAGGGACATGTTGAAAGAGTGTGCAAGGCAAAAGGCAGACCGAAGCAGGCTCAACAACAAACTAAGACCGAGGCTCGAGTGGCTGAAGGTAGCAGTGATCAAGAAGAAGAAGTTTTTGCTGTGTCATGCTCAAGTGACCAGAAGAAAGGCTCCAAAATTTGGCTCCTCGATAGTGGATGTACAAACCACATGTCTCCTAATGAAGCCACCTTTAAAACCTTGGACAGGACTGTTCAAACCAAGGTCAAAGTTGCAAATGGTCAGTACATCAATGCTGTAGGCAAGGGTGATGTTTTGATATCAACTCCAAAGGGTAACAAGGTGATTTCTAATGTACTACTTGTACCCGATATTGACAAAAACCTGTTGAGCATACCTCAACTCATTGACAAAGGGTATTCACTTGTGTTTAAAGACAAACTGTGTCAAATAACTGATCCATGTGGATCATGCTTCTTGACAGTCACTATGGCTGATAAATCCTTTGAGATTGACTGGTCAGAAAGCTCGAATGAAGCCTATACTGCCTCAGAGAATGACTCAAAGAAATGGCACAAAAGGCTCGGCCATGCAAACTTTAAAACAATGGCTAGGATGATTCATGAAGAATTGGTCGAAAACTTTACAAACTCAGCATGCAATAATGAAGTTTGTGAAGTGTGTCAGCTTGGAAAACAAGCTAGACTACCCTTTCCCTCGAACCAAGCCTGGAGAGCAACCGAGAAGCTTCAGCTTGTTCATACAGATGTCTGTGGCCCCATGAAGACAGAATCAATCAGTGGGAACAGGTACTTCATTCTCTTTATCGATGACTACTCAAGATTCTGTTGGATTTATTTTTTAAAACACAAGTCTGAAGTTCCACAAGTGTTCATGAAGTTCAAAGCTCATGTAGAAACTGAGACAGGTTGCAAGCTGAAGACCATTAGGTCAGATAATGGGGCTGAATACATTTCAGCTCAATTTCAGGCGATTTGTGATGAAGCAGGCATTAAACACCAGCTAACCAATGTGTACACACCTCAGCAAAATGGAGTGAGTGAAAGAAAAAATCGAAGCATCATGGATATGGCAAGATGTCTGCTGTTTGAGAAGAAAATGCCAAAGTTCATGTGGGCAGAAGCTGTCAACACAGCAGTCTATCTTTAAAATAGACTACCAACAAAGGCCCTGATTCGAATGATACCTTTTGAAGCTTGGTATGGCTTCAAACCCTCTCTTACTCATCTAAAACTCTTTGGATGTCTATGTTATGTGCAGATTCCATCTGTAAAGAGGGATAAACTTTCAAGGAGAGCTGCTCCAGGTGTTTTAGTAGGATATAGCTCAGTTAAAAAGGGCTATAGGATCATTGATCCAACAACAAAGAAAGTTCAAGTGAGTAGGAATGTTGTCTTCGATGAAAATGCCTACTAGAACTGGGATAACAATCAACCAATGGAGACTACTGAAGAGCTTGAAGTGGGGCAGTCAGAACCTGAACAAGGTGGTCAAGAGATGGACATTGATGATGTTCCAGTTAGAGGGACCAGATCATTGATAGATGTTTATGAAAGGGCTGAAGTAGCCATCATGGAGCCAACAAGTTTCGAAGAGGTTGAAGCTCACAAAGGTTGGGAGGCTGCAATGATTGAAGAAATAAAGATGATCGAGAAGAACCAAACCTGGGATTTGGTTGATAGGCCACAAGACAGGAAGGTCATAGGTGTTAAA
Source organism: Gossypium sturtianum (assembly GCA_025698515.1). Classification (NCBI taxonomy): domain Eukaryota; kingdom Viridiplantae; phylum Streptophyta; class Magnoliopsida; order Malvales; family Malvaceae; genus Gossypium; species Gossypium sturtianum. The sequence continues at coordinate 119,292,405 of CM046946.1, forward strand.
TGGGTGTATCGTGCTAAGCAGAATGCAGATGGGAGCTTGAATAAGCTCAAGGCAAGGCTGGTTGTCAAGGGATTTAGTCAGAAATATGGCCTGGACTACATGGAAACCTTTGCTCCAAAGAGCTGTGCTCAACACCATCAGAATGTTGATTGCTTTAGCAGCACAAAAGCAATGGTCCATACACCAACTCGATGTCAAGTCAGCATTTCTAAATGGACTACTTGAAGAGGAGATATACATCGACCAACCTCAAGGCTTTGAAGTGCCAGGCAAAGAACACATGGTTTATAAACTCAAGAAGACCCTATATGGTCTGAAACAAGCTCCCCGAGCTTGGTATGCACGAATCGATAGCTATCTCATCAGTTTGGGATTTCAAAGGAGCATCAGTGAGCCCACACTGTATGTTAAGAAGAATGAAGCTGAAACTCAGCTTATTGTGTCTCTCTATGTCGATGATTTGCTGGTTACAGGAGGAGACAACATTGTCTTGAAGAATTTCAAGAACAAAATGAAGAAGATGTTCGAAATGTCAGACCTCGGGCATATGACTTACTTCCTTGGAATGGAAGTGATCCAAGCTGAAGGAGAGATTTTCCTAAGCCAACAAGCATTTGCCAAGAAAATTTTGAACAAGTTTTCCATGGAAAACAGCAAACCAATGAACACACCTATGGCTGCTGAGTTAAAGTTGACAAGCCAAGGTAACTATGATGCAGTCGAGGAGTCCACCTACAGAAGTTTGGTGGGATGCCTTCTTTATTTAACAGCTACAAGACCGGATATAATGTTTGCTGTGAGCATGTTATCACGGTTCATGCATTGTTGCAACATGCAACATTTCCAAGCAGGAAAAAGAGTCCTGAGATATATCAAAGGAACATTATCCTATGGCTTAAAGTTTAGCACAACTGAAAACTTAAAGCTAGTTGGATACACAGACAGTGATTGGGCAGGATCAAAGGATGATTTAAAAAGCACTTCAGGTTATTGTTTTTCTCTTGGTTCAGCAATGTTTTGCTGGTGTTCGAAGAAGCAAAACCTTGTAGCCCAATCAACGGCAGAAGCTGAATATGTAGCCACTGCAACTGCTGTGAATCAAGCCATATGGCTTAGGAAGCTACTCACTGACTTAAACCTACAGCAAGAGGGAGCAACAGAGATGCTATGTGACAACAAATCGACTGTTGCAATTGCAAAGAACCCTGTGTTTCATGGACGAACCAAACACTTTAGTATAAAGCTTCATGTGGTGAGGAGATGGAACAGAGCTCATGAAATTGAACGGTTCATTGCAATTCGAGAAGATCAAATCGTGACATCTTCACCAAAGCCCTAAAAACAACTAGATTCACTCAATTGAGAAGAAAACTTGGTGTATACTGCAAGGAGTCCAAGGAGGAGTGTTGAATTATGAACTCCATGCAGCCCATGCAACGTCCAAAAGCCACTCAATCTTCATGGCTATGTCACTGACAATATTTCATGTGAACTAAGTGCTTCATTCTAGTCTTTTGTGAACCAATGCCATTGTAACTTAGTTTGGTTTATTTTGAACCATGTTAGGTTGATATTTCATGTCATTTTGATGGTGACAAAGTGATCAAATCAGCAAGATTAAGCTTGCAAGTTTTTTATTTCAAGTTTCCATAAGTTTAGGTAAAGATTTGATATGATTTACTTTGACTAAGCTTTTTATATATTGGCAATATATCTTTAATGTAATGTAATGAAATATAGTTGTAATTCATTCACACTTAAGCTCCATTTTCCTTAGCTTTCTTTTCTCTCAAAGAATTCATCATCTCTCTTTCTTTCTTCTTGAAAGAAGTCTCGACACTTGCACCGCAAGTTACTGACCATACACAAGCTGCTATATGCTTCTAACTCCAACACCGAGCTTGTTTCCTAAAGAAACTTTTGTCATAAAATTTCATCTCTCAAGGGTCACAAGGAGTATATAGTCTTCTGAAAAAGACCTACACATAGTTGTGAAATCGCATATTTAGGAAACAAACAAGAGAAGTGAAAATCAATCAATTAATTACCGATTTTATCTACTGGGTCTCTCTCACAAATGGTTCTTCATCTCGCTCCCTGCAGTGCGAACCTCTTCCGAAGCCTGCAGCTTTGCTCCTTGATGACATTAATGAGCCCAAGGAACACGTATAATTATGGAGGAGGCAGCAGATTATAGTGGGACAGATGATCATGGCACATCATCCGATCCTTGGATAACGAAAGTGCTTCAGATTATGGTTCACAAAGACTCTTTCTCGGCTCGAGAAGCAAAGTGGCCATGGTGATGATGGTGAATCAAGTGAAGGCAATGATGTTGGGGTTTTGACAAAGAAGAAAAGAAGAAAATAGAGAACAGAGAACAATGAAACAAGATTCAATAAATATTTTTACTTGCTCACAAATGTGCAACAAGGAGCTTATAGTGATAGCTCATTTTGCTCATTCATTCAACTAGAAAAACAATACATTTATAGCCAAATACATCACCAAATACTACCTACTACCACTAATCATACTTTGAAACAAGTAAAACTTAACTTGCACACAAGCAATACCAACTTAGTTCATTTTCAACTAAGTAACTTAACAAAGTAACTAAATGACCTTTTTTATTCACAAAGAAGCATATGTGCTTTGCGAAGATGTTTACAAGTTTGCATGCACTTAACCAAAATATAACAACAAAGAGATGGTTGGCCATTTTCAACAAATGATAATGCAGACTGTTGTTTCGTGATATCCTACATTGGAAATGCTTCAAAATCAGAATGGAGTTTTTCATTCTTCTCCCCCGCTAATCTAGGGAATTAATGTCAAATCAAGCTCTAGAGTCATGGTTGGAGGAACAACCTGGTTCATCAAACCCAGGCATGTTGGAGCAAAGTCCGTAAATCTTTGGCAAGAATATCTATTGGGGATGTTGGAAAGCAGATAAAACCAAAAGCTATTCTCTCTTGGAGCCTGCAAATAGAAATGATTTGAAGGTGGATTATTCTTTTCATCAGAAATATCAAGCATATCGCATCTACTTGTCTGCATAGAAGTTTCTTAGACCATATCGGGAATAAAGTTGGTCAATGTGGAGTCTAACAGAGCCTCATCTGATAATGTGCCAACACTTGTTCCAATGGAAGAGATTGCTTCTTTAGAACCAGGTCAGAGAACAAGAAGGATTATTCAAGTTTATTTTCATCACCATCTATTGCCTTTGAAGCTAGCTTTATTTTACGATGGTGAGAAGCTTCCAGTTAAGTTGCGGCCCAATATTGGATATTTCGTAAAGCCACTGCAGATGGATGTTGAAGCTTCCACTGATAAAGAATCCCGTCTCCCAGGGATGTTCGAATACTCAAGGAGGTTTGTCACATCTTAGTGGAGTTGAATTTTATTTGTATTTACGACTTATTTCAATCGAGAGCTTAGCAATCATCTTTTCAATGGAAGACAAAATTCTTGCAATATGTGAGAGCTTAGCACTAAAATGCTTCGCAATGCAAATCTTTGTCTTGTATCTATTGATATGCCCATTGCTCCTAATCAAGATGATGCATCAGGTTTGCGCCTACGGTTCAGCTCCGAAATTTTGGGTAGCTCAATTCCTTGTTTGATTACCCTTACTGTTGAAGGTAAATGCTCTGATCCATTAAAGTTAACTGCGAAGAAACTTTATTAGGCCTAAATCTGTTAAACCGAATGATAAATTTCTTAGTTGAGCCTGCCCATTCTTAAATCTTTTATTTTTCTTTCAATTTTGCGGTTAGGGGGGAATCTGTGGCCTGTTTGAAAGCTTTAAGAATAAGTTTTAATTCAGTATTCTGAATGTTTGAAGTTGAGCAACTTTGTGTTGCTATCTTTTGGAAATATCTAATATATTTTAATTTCAAGGTCTTTTTCTTTTTAATCCTTGATATAGTGTTGTTTCTGTTATTGAATTTCTTCTGTGTTTTGTGGTATTTTTGGTCTTATTGTGTCATGTCAAATATTTTGAAGTCTTTGCACGTGGCGCCCAAATTTTCCAAATGAAAACATTATCCAACAAAATAAAGCTAATTTAGAAATGTAATTATAAGTGATGTGGATTTTGACAAGGGATATCCACATCTGCAGTAGATAATAATGATGATAGATAAAATATATAGGGAACTGCCCCCATGATTCTATGCCCTAGATACTCATTTGCAATACAAATCTCAAATATCAATTAGTGAATAGTCACTGTAGAACATGAAATTAAATATATAAGAAAGAAGTCCATTGTAAAATACAGAGCAATGCAATAAAGGAAGGCAGCACCTCATGGAAACCATAGCCAGGAGGGGGGTCATCTACTGCTGCCTCTACCCCTAGACCTCGATTTTGGTCGTTTTACACGCCACATTGTTTTCCCCACTCTTCCAACAAATGTGATCATTGAAACCAAGAGTAGGAAATGGGAATAGACACACTGTTCATATAACACCAAAAGCAAAATGAAATAAATTTGCGCTTACTCGTTTTTGTAATCAATTTTGCTCTTTTTTGGAGATATTGAACACTTCATCCTACTTGGAGATCGACTCTTATCCTTATACCTATCCCTAGATCTTGGGAAGCACGATATGACAAAATTAATTGATATTAGAGATGGTAATACAAATTTACAGAATGAAACTAATAGTAAAAAAAAAAAAATTACAAAATAGGGGAGAATGGTAGATGAGAAATAACTTTGAGAAATATTTCAAAACTAACTTGAATACTTTTCTTAGGCTTATTCCAGCTCCTTTTATTGAAGAAATTTTGAACTCTATTTTATTTCATTTGAATCCCGCACAATTTTTCTGATAAGGATGATGTCTCATATTTGATTTGACGATATTTTTTTGTCCTGATGTGGTTGCTTCTGCATTGCTAATAACCACTCAAAATGGTATGTATGTATGTGTAACATCAATTTCACAGTTTACCTTGATCTACGAGTATTTGGGCTGTCATCCAACTGCGGCTGCACAAGCAAGTAGAATAACATTTTATACTTAAAATACAAGCAAAAAAATTCATGGTAGCAGCCATCAAAATTTTAAGATACGATGTTTAAAACACCCATCCAATACATGAAAAAGCTAGACTAATGCTAGTACACACTTACACCCGAGCCTAAGTTCAAGCTTCTTAGCTTTTCCCAAGTCATCGAGTTAGCCATCTCCTCAACCTTATTGATCATTTTGCCTACTTCCTCTTCCTTGAGCTTTTTCTCGAGCTCAAAAACCTTCACATCATGTTCCTTCTTGGTTTTCTCCAAATTCGCCCTCAATTCGTTCACCTCTTTCTGAAGCTCACGGCAATGTTGTTCGTGTATGCGGATTTTTTCATCTTTGTCCGCAACCATGACTTTCAAACTATTGATCTCATCCAGTTGAGTTGCTTCAGTGTCAACCAGCTTCTCGTATTTTGCTATTAATAAGTCGATCGATTAAGTAAACACCGGGAATTCATTGATAAACTGCAAAAAAATAAAAAATAAAAAGAGATAAAACATCATGTAATGAGATTGAAAATTATAATCAAACTTGCAAAGCTTACATAAAAAAAAAAAAAAAAAAAAAAAGCAGTGATAAGTTACCCTGCTGGCCTGAGTGTTACCATCTGGATTGGATCCTCCTTGAGACATGAACAAAAAAAAAGGGTCAAATAAAAGTAGGGTGTTGCAAGAGAAGATGAGGACTTGTGGTTGACTTATGTTTCCTGCAATGATTTTGATTGAACAAAACAGTGGAACCAAGTTTTATTCCATGTTTTAGGTGTTATAAAAGCCCAAAACCAATAGTATGACCTAGATTTCAATAATTATTAACAAACAAACCAGTTGGGCAGTCCAATAAGAATCTGGTTGTTTTAATATTTTGAGTGGTCGGTTTCATTTCGTTGTCAAATTTATAAAGAATGGTTGTTAAAGTAGGAGTGCTCGGTTTCATTTCGTTGTCAAATTTATTAAGAATGGTTGTTAAAGCTCCTACTTTGATGTTGAATGATTGATTGTTTCTTGAATAAATAAGAAATATTGAATATATATATATATATATATATATGTTTTATATTCATCTACTTTTATTATATTTAGAATTTAGTTTTTCATTTTTATTTTTAAAATTTATTTTTTTATATTTTAATTTAAAAAATTAAGTCCAATTATTAACTTAATGTATTTTTATAAAAATATTCAAAAAAATTAAAGAAAATATAAAAAATTTAAAATATAAAAGAAATTATAAATTATAAAAATATTATATAAAAATTACAAAAATTAAAAAATATAAAAGTCAAGTTAAAAATCGAAAACCTAGAAAATTTACATCCTTTTCTAAATAAATTGCAAACAAATTAGATGAAGATAAATTTTACAATAAAATTTATGCTTAGAGATGGGTGCAAATTATTATATGATTCTTCAAGTTGACAAGAATGTAAAAGATGATGACTTGAAAAGGGCTTATAGGAAGCTTTTTGGTTTTCTTTTATTTGTTAATTATTTGTTAGGTTTCAGAGGAAAAATTATGTCCTCTTGAGTATGCTATTAGCACGATCATGAATAAAGTTTATAAAAATGACAAATTTACTAAGTTTTGCGAGGTTCTAAGTTTATCAAAATCACAAATTTACATATAAGTTTATCAAGATTTAATTATATGTGTTTAAATATAATCATATTTATATTTGATTATATGTGTTTGAGGATCAAATTAATAGAATTTGTAAATGTGGAGATTTAAATTTATTGAATTATTTAGAATTAAGATCAAAATTGATAGAATGTGTAAGTATTGGGGACTAAATGTATTATTATACCAGTTAGAAAAATGCCACATCATCACTTCCATTAACTATTTAACAGAGAGTGACTAAAATAGAAATGATCTAAAATGTTAGTGACTAAATTGAAAATTTTCATAGTTGAGTGACCAAAACAGAAACACGCTAATAGTTGGGTGAATAATTCTATAGTTTACACTAATTATGATTTTTATCATATCAACTCTAAAACCCAATGAAACACTAAAAAGTTAACAATATTATCTTCAGGTATCAAAATGTATTAAAATTATTTATTTTAAGATTTTTGGAATTATTATGAAAAATTTAAAAGTATCGAATTGATATTTTAGCTATAGTTCAAGGGCTAAATTTGTTATTAACCCTTTAAATTAACTAAATTGATATTTTTAAATTGATCGGGTTGAATTGAATAAAATAGAAATAAGTAAGATATAAATTTATAAATGTCTTATATTATGAATTGATGATAAAAATGGTATGGAACAATGGTGTTGAATATGTGATGATATGAATTTGATGTTAGTAAGTTATATGAATTGATTTGTGTTGATATTGAATATCGGGAATTTGGATGAACTAAATATAATATAAAAGAGTGTGATATTATTAATATATGATATGTGATATGAATTAGGCTATATGATATGTATATGAATCGATGATGAAATGAAATGAGACTATGATATATGGATGATTTATGCCCATGCGAACTTAGTAAAATGCTAGGATACATTTGACATACCAATAGGGTTATATGTGCGCATGTGTGCAGGATAGTTGATGGTATGGAGATTATGATATTTTATTTTAGGATCCAACATTTGTTGTGGATCATCAAGTATTCACTATCTCTTCGGAGACCTTAGTGTGGTGGAAGGATGTATTTGAATAAGTATATACATTTGATGCGTATGGGCTTTGCACTTTGGTGTCCTGGTGTGGTGTAGTTCACTGTGTGTCAGAGTCCGTTTTGCTAAGATTGCCTTGGGCAAAGCGTTAAATTGAATTTGAAATCAGAATATGAAATGTATATTGGTTAAATGATGTTTGCAATGATATGATAATATAGAATGATATTACAGAAGCATGTATGTGATATGTGATTATCGATAGCATGTGAAAAACCATACAAGCTGATTATACGAGCCTAGAGGATCGATATGAAAATATAGAGAATCAATAGATTCGATATGGAAATGGGATAATCATACGTTAAATAGCTTGAATTCAAATGAAATTGAATGTATTAATGCTAATAGAGAGTAAGGTTTGACATACTATATTGATATAATTAATTGGTGACAATTGAGATGAAAATATATGCATGATTGGTAATAGATTGATAACATGATATGTATAAATTAAATTGCAACTGATGGCATTGTATGAATTTGAAACACTTGATATGATATAGTTGGAATGTGATCTTGCAATGGCATATATTTATCTTGTTACCATGTTAATTATATGACTTGAATCATGAAAGTACCATTGGGCATTATCGCTCAACGTACAGTTTTGTTTATTCCGTGCGCGCAAGTTTTAGGGAATCTCGAAGCCTCGAGGATTGATTCAGCATCTAATTTGTAGCTCTCAACTCAGCAAAGTTTGTATAGTCTCTTTTTCATTTTGATATATGGCATGTACCTAGGGTTTGAAGTCTGTTTTGTATTCAAATGGTCATTATGAATTTTGATTTGGCAATGTGGTTTGAGTCAAGTTACAATTTATTTAATATACATATTTGAACATGATACAAGTAGGTTGAAATAGTTAAATGGTTGAAATAGTGGGAATGGTTATATGTTTTGGATTTGAAGTGATGGTTTGTCTAACGTATATGTATATATGGTCTTAATGATCAAAATTAAGCATATGAGAATAGTTAAAGTGATGAAATGGTTGGATTGAGATATATGTTTGATTAAGTGATATGAATTGGTACCAATTGAACATTTTGAAAACAGGGTGTCACGTCGCGACGTCAGACTTTTAATGTCACGACCAGGGGAAGTTAGTGAGTTACGTCGTGACCTGCAACCCTCGAAGTTGTGATGTCAACTCGATAGTTTGAAAATTTTACAATTTGGTCCTTATTTGACCTCGAGTCATCTTAAGAGCTTTCGTAAGCTCGTACAAGACTAAAAAATGTTCGTATAACATGTTGTAATCATGTTTTGAACTTAATAATATGTCGTAACCGTTAAAATGAATTGTATTTGATCATAGTTGCTCCGACAATCAATGGGGCATCTTGTAGCTCGGACCCAATGATCGGGTCGAGTATGGGGTGTTACACTAGTCGTCGTTGATTCCACTACCTTCTCATTTCCCTCCTTCAACCTCTCTGATCAAATCTCCAAGAAACTTCCACAAAGGCCACTGAATCTAAAACCCAAGCTCGAAAGTGAACCACCTTAATATGTTGGTTTCGTCATCCAATATTTGCACCACTTCAACCGTAGCTTCCTCATGATTGGACAAACCTCCTCACCATTAGGATCATTGATGTGAAACCTTTGAGGCATCAAATACCCTTTGATAGTAAGCTAAGTGCTTAGTTTTTGAATATTCGCTGGTAAAAGTTAAACTCCTTTTTTTCTAATCCTTTCTTTTTCTTCTTCTTTTTTTAAAGTTTCCCAAAGATTTTTTCTTCTTCTTCTTTTTTTTTATTTGAAAATCTCCCCAAATTTGCTATTGGATCTATGTATATGTATACATAGAGAGATTTTACTTTGTATTCTCTTTGATTTGTTTTCTCTCTAGTTTGTATAAATTTTATATTGTCATATTTTAAAAAGGTAGCTCAAAACAACTCCAGAAAGGAAAAAAAAAAAGGAAAAAGAACTCACCCAAATTTCTTTACTTCTAAGTAAACTCAAATCACAATGAATGTTGAATCGGTGGGTGAAACAAAGACCAAAATTTATGAGTATTATTACGATAAACTCAATGAGAGTATGGATTGGGAGTAGTGGTGCTATGGGTTGAGGCGTTAGTGGTGGTGGAAAGCTTGATGAGCATGGTTGCTAGTTCGAGTTCGGCAAGGGTGAGAAGGTGAGATTGTTGGTGGTGGTGAGCAGGGGCGAAGCCAGGGGGGCTGGCATGGGCCCCGGCCCCCCCTAAAATGTAAAATTGCTATTTAGACCCTTAAAATTTTTTAAAAATTTTAAATTAGTAAAGGTAAAATTACACTTTGGGCCCCCCTAAAATTATAAAAATTCGATTTAATCCTTTACAAATTATAAAGATATAAACTATAAAAAATTAAAATTTCATCCGCCCCCCTAAAAAATTGTTCTGGCTTCGCCCCTGGTGGTGAGTATTGGCAGTGGTGAGATGGTGAAATTGCTGATGATGGCGGAGAAAGAAAAATAAGAAAAAAAGAAAATAATTTTTTTAATACGTGGTATATTTAACGTGCCACCTCAAATGCTCATTACCTCAATAACGGTAGAAAATGGTGGAGTGACGTTTTTGTAACAACCCAAAAACATTAGTGACATTTTAAGTTTTAAAATGTTAGTGAAAAAAATGAAAATTTAAACAAAGTTAGGGGATTATTGGTGTAGTTTACCATTTAATCTTTATATACTTTTTAATTTTGAGATTTTTTTTTAATTTTTAATATATTTTCTTATTTTTTTTATAAAATTTGATTTTTAATTTTTAAAGTTTTTCATATTATATTTAAAAAAATTACATTCTCTTTTAAGTTTTAAATGATGATATCATTATTTTCAAGACTTGCTTGGAGCAATTGTTAGAATTCCCATCAGACACATTGATGACACGAGTTCAGATTCTATCATCTCCTTTCTCTTTCCTCACTACTATAATTATAAAAATGATTTAGTCTTTTCTTTTTATTTCCTAAAAGTTTTTAAAATTAAATCTGTTTACATTTTCGATTAGATTTAAAAAATCTTAATTCATCAATTAAAATCGATAATTATTTCACTTTATACATTCTCGTCTGAAATAAAAAATTCATTATTCAATCATTTTCATAAGATGATTGTGGTTTGCTATCTACATATTTTACAACCAACCACATTAAACTACACAACCGATTTAACAAAGGAAATCAACCTTACATAGTTTTAGTAAGAAGCTGTCCCCGTTGTCTGGATTTTCCAATCTCCCTCTCTCTCGACTCCTCCCACAATTCCTCCACTGTATCTTCTTCATTCACAGCTCTCTACCCTGGTCAGATCCACATTTTGAAAGGAGATTCAAACCTGTGTTGACATTGAAAGAAGCCGCCGGCATCTTATAGGCAATAGGATCAATCTAATATATTTATAATTGTTTATTTGATCTATCCGGTTTTTATGTATTACAAATTAAGGAAATGGATCAACATTTTAAAATTGATTGTCAAGCAAGTCAATGTCACAGTGGAGATTGAATCAGTCAATTTTTTAATTTTTGGTTGAATTTTCTACTCATGTTTATAGGAACAATATATAAAATTAAGAAAAATTGTTAAAAATAAATATTTAAATCTCATTAATTCTTTTTGATATTATAGAAGGTTACAACTCATACATTGTCCACACACGATAGATACATATAAAGATCTTTCAATTACTTTCTTAAATATTCGAATTCAGGTAAATTTTAAGGAGTTCTTAAATCTCATCTATACTATTATTTAAGTATCTGACTGAGTTAGTGTCACGAGTCAACCGGAGATCAACTTGGTTATACAAATTACGGAAATGTTCTTCCGTAATTAAAACAAGTTATATTATTTGAGGGTATTTTAGTCTTTTTATTTTAACAAAAACCAATAAAAATATGAATATTGTGGGATTTAAACTCGCACCAGTTGAATTAATAAAACCTTAAATTTATCATTCAATCAAAACTTCATCTTAATATTTTATATAGATTTTTATTTTAATATGCACAATTTATTACATTTATCAGTTGTATATCTATATTTGCTATCATTTAAGTCCCTAACTAAGTTGGTATTACAAGTCAACCGAACATAAACTGAATTAGGAAAATTTCGGAAATACCCTTTCATAATTAAAATAAGTTATATTATTTGAGAGTACTTTAGTTTTTTTTTTTATTAACAAAAACCAATAAAAATATATGTATGGGAAATTTAAACCCAAGCTAATTGGATCAGTAAAACCTTAAATTACCACCCAACCAAAGTTTCATTTTGTTTATTCTCATATGTTTTTATTTTAATATGCACATCAATTGTATGTATTATCTCTATTACCATTTAGTATTCATAATCTAATGTATTTATATGTTTAAATTTCGTTTTACTCACAATTTAATCTAATTTTTTTTCATTTTAATATCATACATATTGCATGTGTTATTATTAATTAGTTTCAAACAATGCGTTTTATGTTATGAATATCTTATTAAGTGGATGTCCATCATGATCAAGATAAAGTTTTAATGTACTTTAAATTCTAATAGTTATTAGAATTAGATCTCTACTTCTTTTATACTTCTTATGCCTATAAATAGAGAGTCTGATGAAGCATTGTAATTACCCATTTTGATCAATAAAGTACATTCTCTGTTGCTTTCATATTTTCAATAAAATTTATCCTTCATGATTTTTCAATATCTTTAACGGCAAAATGCAAAGCTTTTATAGGAAGTTTCTTTTATTTAATGTTTCATATCTGATTATTATTTTTTATTCTTCTTTCATTATACGTTATCATTGTTTTAATTAACTTATTTTACTTTTTGCTCTTAAGGATGGTGAAAGATTTGATACCGTTATCTATATGAAATCGAGAAGTAAGATTCACTCTCAAAGTTTGCTTTTTGATATTTGCTTGGGGATGATCTCTTTTTTTTTTCATTACAAAGAATGTTTATAATCACTACTTCTCATCCATGGTAACGTAAGTCAATCTAATCAACTTCTTTTGAAATTTGATTTTATTTCTATTAAAAAGTTTAATTTATATAATTTACTATCCATATCTATATGAATTTATAAAACCCTTCATACATTTTGTTATTGAGATTTTTATGTGGAGATAAATATTTTTATTTTTATTTTTAATAGAATTGATTGGTTTAATTTTGATTTTGATTAAGATATATGATTATTGCGGAATGTGAGTAAAAATACTTACTTGTCATGAACTTTGGGATATTCACCCTGTCTGTGATAATTTCATATCATTGTAAAATTTGAGATGAAATTATGTCATAAGAGGTGGAGGTTAGAAAATGTTTATGTTTAAACTTTTATAGCTGTAAAGTTATTTTAATTTGACATTATAATATTTTGTATTTTGTTGTGGTATGATATATAAATTATATACTATCTAACCACAATGATTTATTAGTGACATGAATTTATTATTTGCTATGTTTAATATATGTTTTATTTATACCTATTCATTTTATTTTTATATGAATAAATAAAATTTTATTCAAAATAAATTAAGCATTTATTAAGGTTATACAATAAAATGATTATATGCTCCTGAAGAGCTAAAACTGCATCAAAATGTAAAAAGCTCTTTAAGAGCTTATATTTTAGCTCCTTGTGATGCAAAATTTTGTAAAATATAATATTATTTTTCAGATTAAGAAAGTATATGTTGAATAAAACCTTCATGTGTTTTACATCAAAACCATATATATAAATAACATGAGATACTCATGTATTTGTATTATATATATTCCCCAAGGAATACATTACACTATATGGTTGAAATATCTAATGTGCTCATGTAGTAGCAATATTGTGAAAATGATTTTAACAATATTTTTGAACGATCTCATACCTTCTAGTGGCTAAGCAAAATAATAAGTTACTAATGAAAAATTATGAAATTCTTTCCGTCATTCCCTGAAGTGAATGTAGCAGTACATAACAGTTATGAAAAATGAAAATATAGAGATCATAATTGTTGTTGTAATTGAGGATGTGATCGGAGACTAATCATGACAACATGAATAGATAGATTTTGATTTGAAATCCACGCATGTTTTGCGATGGTAATTATGAAATAAAGAATCAATAGAGGCGTTTAGAAGTCTATCTTACTAGATTTATTACATTCCCTAAAGTGAATGCAAACATAAAGAAAATAAAAGATATAATCATGGACCACTAAAAGTGAGAACATAGTAATAAATAAGAGAACAATGAGAATTCTCAAGATAACTTATATTATCAATGTGATATGAAATATTATTGGCCAAATATGTGGCGTATGCACAAATATTTTATTTCTGTTAATATTCTTTGATAAAAGATATGAGAATGTAGTAATAAATTCTATCATTATAGATAGAAAGTATTTATCTTATTTGGTACTAAAACAAACAAATATTATTCCAATATTTGATAGTACAAAATTAGTCGAAAGCTCTAGAATAGCTAATATATTTATATCTTGGGATGGTTAATCCATTGGTTTTAAAATATATTTATAATGGATCATATATTGAGATTGTGAATGAGGAAAATTTTATATTTCATATGAATCACTATTACTATAAATATCTATTTTGAAAGGATGAAAAAGAGAGGATTGGGTTATTAATTTATATTTATTTTATAATATTTGTGATCTTCTTTTGTCATCATCCCCATTAAAGGGTTGGAAGCAAAATATTTGACTGTGAAAGATCTATTTATGAGTAATAAAATATGATAATTCTATCTAAAGCTCGTTATGGTTGGATGCACCTGAAGTTGCAAACTTTTTTTTAGATATTTGAAGATTTCGGCATATTCCCTGATGTGAATATTACGTATAATTGTTTGAAAATTATATTTACTTATTGACTTAGTGGCATTATAGGCTTCGCATTGATTTAGACATTTCCAGTAGTAAATATCACAATAGTATTTATATGTTGATACAAAATAAAAAAAGAATGACAATAAAATTATCAATTGTCAAAATTTATATTTACATTATTAGTACAATTGAAAAACATGTTGAAGTAAACTAGAAGTTTACTAATATAAATACATTTACTATTTGGCGTGACAAGTTAGACCATCCTAGATCATATATGATGCGAAAATTAATTGAGAATTTATATGGACATTCATTAAAGAACCAGAAGATTTTTTAATTTTAAAAAAATTCTCATTTGTTGTTTGTTCTCAATGAAAATTGATTATTAGAAACTCACTAGCTAAAGTTGAAATTTAATTTCTTGCATTTCTGAAATTAATATGGGCTCATTCGTCCACCACATGGATGATTTTAATATTATATGATTTTGGTAGATGCATCTACAAAATAAGCACATATATGTTATCAATTTGCAACCTGTCGTTTGCAAGATTGCTTATTTAAATAATTAATTTCAGATCATGCAATTAAGACAATTCATCTTGCTAATACTGATGAGTTTATATCTCAATCTTTTATTGATTAAGTTTGAAATTTTTTTGTAAAAGTTTGCGCATAATGGTTTAGAGAAATTATTGATTAAATACCTTTAATTAATGTCTAAACCATTACTTATGAGAACTAAACTTCCTATTTTAACATGAGATTATGTTGATTTACGTGTTGTACGCATCAAGCCAATAAGTTATAAATACTCCCCATTACAATTGGTTTTTTTTCAAGAGCTAAATATTTCTTATCTTTGAATTTTTGTATGTGCGTATATGTTCCAATTGCTCCACCACAACGCACAAAGATGAGTAAATCCTTAAAGAAAGTTAGAAATATATATTAATTACAAGTTTATTTATATTATTAGATGTTTTGAATGTATTCAAGATTCAATTATGACATTATTTTTGTGATTACAATTTTAATTCAATAGTTTTCCCGACATTAGGGGGAGAGAAATAATAACTTGTAATGAGTTAAGGGGAGAGTAATTTGAACCAGAAGTTCAATAAAGATAACTCGTTACGAGTTAACTGTTATATGTATTTACAAATTTAATGAGAATAACCAAGTGTTATATACCATCTAATATTTTAATTTGAATCAAAGTACCAGTAGGACAACCAGTTAGAATAAATAATAGATTGATCGGTTCCAAAGATGAAAATTCTTCTAGATGGTCATATAGTGGTGGTGGGTTTTCTAGAAGAGACCCGAGACATAACTAAAAAGTAAAACTATAGAAGATATTCAGGTACCTGAAACTGAATTTTAAAATAATGAAAATAAGATATCTCGATAAGTTATGTCAATTCGAGAAAATGTGGAACTGAATAATAAAATTGGTCGACTGTAACACCCCAAACCCGGCCTAAACGTTACGACCGAATCTGGCATGTCACATGAAAGGAATGTCTAAAAACTGTGCATTCGTTAAAAAGCTCATATTTTTTATAGTTGTGGTGAGAAATCGAGTTTAAGTAATTTTGAATAAGAAATGGTTTATTATCATTTTAGGAAAATCCCATATTGATCATTTAATAATAAGCAATAAACAAATTGAAAGCTGAAACCAAATAAAATACCCAAGGCCTTATTACATAACAAAAACTCAAATAAAAATTAAGTCCAAATAAAAGAAACGAATTTACGAGTGAACATATGTATGGCCTCCACGAGTCCACCTCGGCTCCCAAATCCGCGATCTAATGATAACTCGCAAAAATTTAACTAAGGGTGAGTCATCGAGACTCAGTGTGTAAATCCCCATCCAACGTGCCCTTACACAATTTCATATGAAAATATGCATATCATGCACTCAAACCTAGCCATCCGCAACTCCTTTTTCTACCCCGTGGTACCAAACCACCGGGTGGTGCCAAACCACTGGTGTCCAAGGACACGATATTTATCAATATTGTGGTGCCAAACCACCGGTGACTCGAAGTCACGAATAATAGTGATGGGGCCAACCCATCGTGTGATACCAAATCACCGGCGTCAATCCCGTTGTATTATCTCAGGGGCCAACCCACTGTGGTACCAAACCACCGACGCGAGGCGGCTATGAGGTGCCAAACCTCGGTGTCCGGAGACACGAATGTGATACCAAATCACCGGTGACTCAAAGTCACTAATAATCCATCTGTGGGGCCAACCCACGTGTGATACCAAATCACCGGCGACGATCCCATATCTCAAAAGTGGGGCCAACCCACTGTGGTGTTAACCACGGGGACGAGTCGCTATGAGGTGCCAAACCTCCGGAGGTGCCAAACCTCTGGTGACCGTAGTCACAATGTGGTACCAAACCACTGGTGCCCGTCGACACGAATATCATCGCCCCTCCACTCATATAACCCATGCAATATGACATAATAATTACGTGTATGCAGTTATGTCATGTATGCTAGACATATATCAAATATAAGTATAACATGAATTACCATCATAATCGATAGACATAAATCAACATAATCACCCTAATCAACCTCTAAGGGTATAACCGTAATTTTACCTACCAAGGGCATTTTCGTAATTTACCCACCAAGGGTATATCGGTAATTTACCCACCAAGGGCATTTTCGTAATTTACCCACCAAGGGTATATTGGTAATTTACCCACCAAGGGCATTTTCATAATTTACCCACCAAGGGTATATCGATAATTTACCCATCAAGGGCATTTTCGTAATTTACCCTTCAGTGGTATTTTGGTAATTTACCCACCAAGGGTAATTTTGTAATTTTGCACGTACAATGGCATTTCCCAAAGGCCCAAATGTCACCCCGAGCGACTCAGCTACCATTTCCGGTCGTACCGGACGATTGGGCCTAAAACTCGATTCTGGCCCATTCGGGCCCACACGCTCGTGTGGCCCACCTAGCACAAATCTAGCCATGTATATAAGTTCCACCTAGTCTAGTTCACTATATACTACACCATCATACATTTTACTATATTGGGCCCACGGGCCCATTGGGCCCCCTTCGGCCCATCGCGGCCCAAGCAGCCCCAACCCACAAGAATACTACTTATGGCCTCAACTATCGCGTTGAAGCCCCACACGTCGCCGCGCGCTCGTGTAACTACTATTGCCGTGGATCGCACTTCTGCATTTGCCGCTCTACAACTAGAGTAGAGAGTTACACACCGATAGGACTCGTGTTAATCCGCGCTCCACCACTCCTGTGCCCAAACGCCTTCCAAGGTGTGTCAACCCTCCTCCCGGAATGCTCTTTATATAGCTAGCTCTTCACCTTCCTTCTTTGTATCTTTCCGATGTGGGATCCTTTCGTCGAGAGAGTTTAAATTCAACTGAAACTCTTCCCGTCTAGACCGCAAAATAAATACTCCCTTGCTTCTCATGAGATTCGAATCCGTGCTCCTTGCAACATAATCCACGCCGCTAGCCACTTGGCCACAAGCTCCTCTTGTGTCTTAAACCATGCGCAACTAAATATGAATCTATAGCCAAATTCCGAGGTCCAAGTAAAAGAAAACCAAAATGCAAAAGCCAAGACTTGAACCTTGGACCTCCTTCCTTCCTTGTATGCCACCCCTTGCCTCTTAAGTGGCATCACTTTGCCACTACACCACACACTCCACTTGTGTCATTTTTCCCACATTTTATTCTTAAGGCCTACCTGCCAACTTCCAGGTTTTTTTCACCTAAAACCAAAATTTCCCCAAAGCTAATATTTGATCCCGGGACTTCATAGAAGCCCTCTAACCTTCCAAAATAACTTACCTAATAAGTCTAACTTGCATTAATGCCGTTCTCAAAAATTTTAAACTAAGGCCCATTGGGCCCAATCCTACTAGGCCCAATTTCGGGATGTTACAAATCTACCCTCCTTAAAGAAATTTCGTCCTCGAAATTTCCAACTACTGAAACATTCGTACCACCTAACCTACAACGTCAGCTCACGCCACGCACTCGATTCCAATAACCCTAATATACTTTTAACTAGAATTTAGAAATCCTACACATACTAAAAAAACCTAACCATTAAAGCAGAAAATATTTCAGACGCAATCAACTCTATATCCGAACATCACATCCAACCCAAACACACAAAATAGATATTCAAAATACAAAGATATAACAAAGAAAAGTATCGAAAACTTACAGTGCGGATTGGTGCTTTGAGACTCGGGTGCCATATTTCAACAAAAAGAACAGATATATATTTTTCTAAACCATTTTCCAAACCATATTTTGAAAACATTTTTTGAACCCAAACCCACAAACAAGTTTTTGAACCTAGGCTCGATACCATAATTGTAACACCCCAAACCCTTCTAAACGTTACGGCCAAGAATCTGCATGTCACATGAAAGGAATGTCTAAAAACAGCATTCGTTAAAAGCTCATATTTTTATAGTTGTGGTGAGAAATCGAGTTTAAGTAATTTTGAATAAGAAATGGTTTATTATCATTTTAGGAAAATCCCATATTGATCATTTAATAATAAGCAATAAACAAATTGAAAGTCAAACCAAATAAAATACCCAAGGCCTTATTACATAACAAAAACTCAAATAAAAATTAAGTCCAAATAAAAGAAACGAATTTACGAGTGAACATATGTATGGCCTCCACGAGTCCACCTCACTCCCAAATCCAGCGATCTAATGATTACCTGCAAAATTTAACTAAGGGGGTGAGTCATCGAGACTCGGTGTGTAAATCCCCATCCAACGAGCCCTTACACAATTTCATATGAAAATATGCATATCATGCACCCAAACCTAGCCATCCGCAACTCCTTTTTCTACCCCGCAGTGGTACCAAACAAACCACCGGTGGTGCCAAACCACCGTGTCCAAGGACACGATATTTATCAATATTGTGGTGCCAAACCACCGTGACTCGAAGTCACGAATAATAGTGATGGGGCCAACCCATCGTGTGATACCAAATCACCGGCGCCAATCCCGTTGTATTATCTCATACCAACCTTTGTGGTACCAAACCACCGGGACGAGGCGCTATGAGGTGCCAAACCTCGGTGTCCGGAGACACGAATGTGATACCAAATCACCGTGACTCAAAGTCACTAATAATCCATCTGTGGGGCCAACCCACGTGTGATACCAAATCACCGGCGCGCGATCCCATATCTCAAAAGTGGGGCCAACCCACGGTGGTGTTAACCACGTGGACGAGTCGCTATGAGGTGCCAAACCTCCGGAGGTGCCAAACCTCACGTGACCGTAGTCACAATGTGGTACCAAACCACTCGGTGCCCGTCGACACGAATATCACCGCTTCTCCACTCATATAACCCATGCAATATGACATAATAATTGTGTATGCGTTATGTCATGTATGCTAGACATATATCAAATATAAGTATAACATGAATTACCATCATAATCAGATAGACATAAAACAACATAATCACCCTAATCAACCTCTAAGGGTATAACCGTAATTTTACCTACCAAGGGCATTTTCGTAATTTACCCACCAAGGGTATATCGGTAATTTACCCACCAAGGGCATTTTCGTAATTTACCCACCAAGGGTATATCGATAATTTACCCACCAAGGGCATTTTCGTAATTTACCCTTCAGTGGTATTTTGGTAATTTACCCACCAAGGGTAATTTTGTAATTTTGCACCTACAATGGCCTTTCCCAAAGGCCCAAATGTCACCCCGAGCGACTCAGCTACCATTTCCGGTCGTACCGGACGATTGGGCCTAAAACTCGATTCCGGCCCATTCGGGCCCACACGCTCGTGTGGCCCACCTAGCACAAATCTAGCCATGTATATAAGTTCCACCTAGTCTAGTTCACTATATACTACACCATCATACATTTTACTATATTGGGCCCACGGGCCCATTGGGCCCCCTTCGCCCATCGCGCCCAAAATTTCCACCCACAAGAATACTACTTATGGCCTCAACTATCGCTGTCGAAGCCCCACACGCGCGCTTTCACGCTCGTGTGGCTACTATTGCCGTGGCCGCACTTCGGCATTTGCCGCTCTACAACTAGAGTAGAGAGAGTTACACACCGATAGGGCTCTTGGTGTTAATCCGCGCTCCGACCACTCCTGTGCCCAAACGCCTTCCAAGGTGTGTCAACCCTCCTCCCGGAATGCTCTTTATATAGCTAGCTCTTCACCTTCCTTCTTTTTATCTTTCCGATGTGGGATCCTTCACGTCGGAGTTTAAATTCAATCGAAACTCTTCCCGTCCGCATCATAAAATAAATACTCCCTTGCTTCTCATGAGATTCGAACCTGTGCTCCCTTGCAACATAATCCACGCCTAGCCACTTGGCCACAAGCTCCTCTTGTGTCTTAAACCATGCGCAACTAAATATAAATCTATAGCCAAATTACGAGGTCCAAGTAAAAGAAAACCAAAATGCAAAAGCCAAGACTTGAACCTTAGACCTCCTTCCTTCCTTGTGGCGTCACCCCCTTGCCTCTTAAGTGGCATCACTTTGCCACTACACCACACACTCCACTTGTGTCATTTTTCCCCACATTTTATTCTTAAGGCCTACCCGCCAACTTCCAGGTTTTTTTTCACCTAAAACCAAAATTTCCCCAAAGCTAATATTTGATCCCGGGACTTCATAGAAGCCTCTAACCTTCCAAAATAACTTACCTAATAAGTCTAACTTGCATTAATGCCGTTCTCAAAAAATTTTAAATCAAGGCCCATTGGGCCCAATCCTACTAGGCCCAATTTCGGGATGCTACATCGACAATGATTTTGCATGCAATATTATTATTGAAATAATGAAATAAAAGGAAGATCTTGAATAAATCTATTGAGAAATATGTATGTGGAATAAATTGATCAAAATAGAAAGACGCAACTCAAGTACAATTAAATTCGTGGAATTTTTGGACAAGTAGTCAAAATATCTAAAGGTATAAAGCCAGTGATGGTGCAAATGAAGTAGTTTTGCAAAAACGAAATAAAAATATGAAGTTTTTCGCTAAGTACTGGCATTGATTATGAAAAGATATTATATTCTTTTGTGGTGGATGCAATAACCTTTAGACATATTATTTTGATAATTCATAAAAATTTAACTTGCGTCTAATGGTTGTTGTTACAGCCTTTATAAATCACTATATAGTAAAGTTTATATTAAAATCCTTGAATGATTTAGAATGCTAGAAGCATATTGAAATTCTCGGAAAATTATTCATTTATATGAATTGAAATAATTGAACATATGTGGTAAATTTGACTTAGTCAATAGTAGTTGAAAGAGGATTATAAAATGATCCAAAATACATATTTGTATTTTTATAGAAGGATCATGATTAAAGTTTGCTATGATTATTGTTGAAACTCCTAAAGAGATCAAAATATATTTCCCCAAAATTTTCCCTCACTTATGATTTTCAAAAGAATGGTGATATAAATGCTTAGTAATACATTCAAATAGTCATTTGAAAATCTAGTATTCAAGATTGAATACGTAAAATATGAGAAAGTATGTGATGTTTTCATGAGGTGGAGTAAATAAGGTGTACTATTTTTCCCTTAACCGAGGTTGTCCCATTGGGTTTTCTTGGTAATGTTTTTAATGAGGCAGCATATTATGCGTATTATAGATTGTATACTCTTTCTCCTTCATTAGGTTTTTATCCCACAAGATTTTTCCTAATAAGGTTTTAACGAGACACATTACTTACCAATGGACATTCAAAGGGGAGTGCTATGAATATCTTATTAAGTGGATGTGATGTCCATCATGATCAAGATAATTTTTTTGTAACACCCCAAATCCAGCTTAGACATAATGGTCGAATCCGGAGATGTCACAAAGAAGGGTTTTGAAAACAGAGTCGTTTCGAATAAATCATTCAAGTTTTATAACCCATATTTGTTTATGACTATTACCGAAAGCATTATTTAGATAATTCATTTACCAAACCATAATTTATAGCAGAAATCATAGAAGTCGTTATATTTGAAAATCCCGTTTGTATTTTCGGAAAACCTTTGTTTTAGTAAAAATCCATGTTTTTAGCTAACCGTCTCAAATAAAGTGTTAAATTGAAAACCCAAACCCAAATCCAAAACAAAACCAAACAGTCCAGAGAGTCCATTAATTACAAAACTCCCAGAAACAATCCTTAATTAAACAAAACCTTTATTTAAAGTCAGTTCATAGTCTAGTGGTCACTGCGAGACTCCGCTGCACCGATCCGCCTAAGTCTGTGGATTACCTGAACAGAACAGACAAACAAATGTGAGTTTTCGTAACCTCAGTGTGTAACCTAACAAAAATAGACTTGTTATACATACAGAAATCACATATACAGTCAGATTCAGATTCGGACTTAAGTCCTTTACAGATACAAATAACAGAATCAGATATGCAGAACAGATATACAGAATCCTACCCCCATCCTTTACACACCAACTCCGACCATCCCATCACACCATGTGGGTTTAAAAACACCCACCCATCCCTACACACCATATAGTGTCGATACGACACATAACAGATAATATGTAGTCAAGCCGCCAGAATATAGGCGAAAGGTCGCCATACAGATCACTTCCTCCACATATACGATTCCCACCCCAATCATAAATACAGAATACAGATACAGAAATATTATGCTTAACATGCTTGCATATAGATATCATATATATATAACAGAATAATCAAACATGCATAACGGTGTCCTACTCAGAGCAAGCTATCAGAATATCAGATCACATAATTTAGGGTTTGGTTAGCTCTTACTGACCCTACGATAGGCCCACAGTCGATCGGAACGACCCGTGCGACCCTAGGGGAAATTTCAGAATTATGGGTCCACCTGCCCATATGGGCCCACACGGGCCAAATTGGCCTTGCCCGTGTGGCTCACACGGCCTGCCTCAAAACCTACACGCCCGTGTGGCATGTCTTTGTGGGTTATACGGGCCCACACGGCCACACCCACACCACCACACGGCCGTGTCTAACGAACGGCTATGCTTTCATCAAACACACGGTCGTGTCTCGTACACGGCCATCCACACAGCCAGGCACACGCCCGTGTGGTGTCTACAGTGCCCTTTTTCAGCTTTCACCGAACAATAATTTTTCGTATTTAGGGTACACACCTGGTTCGTTTTAGATGCTACAGTAATCCCGAGCCCACCAAAACCTAAGAAACAGTATCCCATTCACCAATTAGCAATCAATTTACGAATCGAAACATAACCCGAAATAACACACAGAACTTACCGACAATACGAACAACCACTAGCGCGATTTCGGCTGTCAAAGTAAAACTTATCTGCTCACAACCTTCTCCTACACCACAAATTTACAGAAAACAAACCCTTAACTTACATACCACTTCGCCAAAACAAAAGATATGGCTCTAACCAGCGTTTTGTAAATCAAGGTTACAGAAACCAAAATCTCACTTACCAGAATAATACGAAGAACACCGAAATATCAAGAAATAAAGATACGATAAAAAGAAACAGAATCGCAGGAAATGAGAGGAAAAAGAAAATGGTAGGGAACAGAGAAACTAACGTCAGATTTATTTTTGGGAAAGAGAAAAATTAATTAAAATTTTGAAAAAGAAATAAAAATCCCAGATATGACAACATATCCCCTATTTTTCTCCCACTAACCCACTAACTTACAACCACCTCAGAATTTTAGCTCTATCAAAACTCTATCAGATAACCGAGCAAAAATTAACACCCTCGCTCACGAAGGAATTCAAACACAGGACATCCAACACACTAACCCCTTACCACTCAAACCAGCAGGCTCATTCTGATATGAGTTTACCAAAGATAGAATATAACCTAATCTACCAAGGATAAGGCTAGGATTAGAAAAATAACAAAATTCACAAATATAAGACTTGAACCCAAGACCTCTCACACACACCCAAAACACTTAGCCACTGAAGCAGATACACAATTGTGATAGGTATTTACAGATACATAAATAATTTAAGCGGGGCGTTACAACTCTACCCCTTAAAAGAAATTTTGACCTCAAAATTTACCTGATCTGAACAGATAAGGGTACTGCTGACGCATCGAGTCCTCAGGTTCCCACGTGGCTTCCTCAATGCCATGATTCTGCCACAGAACCTTAACCAATGGGATGGACTTCCTCCTCATAACCTTAATATCATGATCCAAAATCTGAATCGGCTCCACCTAAAAAGTCAAATCTGGTCTAACCTCGATCTCTGCAACAGAGACAACGTGAGATGGGTCAGACCGATACCGCCTCAACATCGAGACGTAAACACATCATGGATAAAGTCCAACTCTAAAGGTAGCTCCAACTGATATGCAACCGGTCTCACACGCTTTAGAATCCAATACGGCCCAATGAACCTAAGGCTCAACTTGCCCTTAAGACTGAATCTCAGAACTTTCTTCCACGGAAAAACCATAAGAAATACGAAGTCACCCACAAAGTACTCGATATCTCTCCTTTTCAGATCCGCATAGGACTTCTGTCTATCAAAAGCTGCCTTCAGACGATCCCGAATCAGTCTAACATTATCTTCAGTCTCAGAAACCAACTCAGGACCCAAAACCCGAAACTCACCCAACTCAGTCCAACATAGCATAGTACGACACTTACGACCATACAAAGCCTTGTAAGGTGCCATCTAGATGCTAGACTGGAAACTGTTATTGTAGGCGAACTCAGCTAACGGCAGAAAATCCTCTCAACTACCTCAAAAATCAATCACACAACTTCGAAGCATATCCTCCAATTTTTGAATCACCCTCTCAGATTGACCATCGGTTTGAGGATGGAATGTAGTACTGAAGTCCAATCTTGAACCTAGAGCCTCATGTAATTTCTTCCAAAGCTGAGAAGTGAAGCGAGGATCTCTATCGGAAATT
Organism: Gossypium sturtianum; assembly: GCA_025698515.1. Lineage (NCBI taxonomy): Eukaryota > Viridiplantae > Streptophyta > Magnoliopsida > Malvales > Malvaceae > Gossypium > Gossypium sturtianum. The sequence continues at coordinate 119,317,992 of CM046946.1, forward strand.
ATCGAGGCAGGAACCCAATGCAGTCTTACAATCTCGGAGATATAGAGCTTCGCTAACTTCTGCAGAGAGTAGTCTGTTCGAACCTGAATAAAATGAGTGGACTTGGTCAATCGATCTATGATGACCCAAACAGAATCCTTCTTAGTGGGTGTTAAAGGTAATCCACTAACGAAGTCCATCGTCACTCGTTCCCATTTCAATAAAGGAATTTTAACAGGTTGGAGCAAACCCAAAGGCAACTGGTGCTCAGCCTTAACCTGCTGGCACGTCAGATAATGAGCAACAAAATCACCAGTACAGCTCACGAAATCGCACATTTTATTACCATCGGGATGCATAGAATAAGGGCTACTATGCGCCTCTCTTAGAATCAACTGTCTCAAATCTGAATCATTCGGTACAAAAACCTGACCTCAAAAACACAGAACTCCATCCTTATTCAACCCAAAATTAGATGTACTTCCACTCTTAACCTGACAGAACTGCAGAACTAAAGACTCATCCCCCAACTGCTTATCCCGAATCTGATTAGTCAAAATTCGCTTAACTTGCAACTCGACTAACAAACTTCCATCATCGAACAGACTAAGACGAGTGAACATCGCTCTCAAATCAGTCATCGCTCTTCGACTGAGAGCATCGGCCACCACGTTGGCCTTACTAGGATGATACTCTATCGTGCAATCATAATCTTTGAGCAACTCAATCCACTGACATTGTCTAAGATTCAACTCCTTCTGAGTAAGGAGGTACTTGAGGCTCTTGTGATCGGTGTAGATGATACACCTCTCACCATACAGATAGTGCCTCCAGATCTTTAACGCAAAAACCACAGTAGCTAACTCGAGATCATGCGTCAGATAATTCCCCTCGCGTGACTTAAGCTGACGGGACGCATAAGCCATAACCTTACCATCCTGCATCAGTACACATCCCAAACTGACATGCGACGCATCACTATACGCTACTAACTCCTTACTAGATTCAGGCTGTATTAGAATAGGAGCCTGAGTTAGAACAGACTTGAGCTTCTCGAAGCCTTATTGCTGCGCATCAGCCCAGACAAAAGGAACACCCTTGCGCAAAAGCTTAGTCAAAGAAGCTGCAATCAGAGAAAACCTCTCGATAAACCGCCGATAATATCCCGCAAGACCCAGAAAACTGCGGATCTCAAATACATTCTTAGGCTGTTTCCAATTAAGCATAACCTCAATCTTTCTAGGATCAACTCGAATCCCCTCAGCAAAAACCACGTGCCCCAGAAAAGTTACCTCTCACAACTAGAACTCCTACTTGCTCAACTTAGCGTAGAGCTGTTTCTCTCGCAGTATCTGAATCACTACTCTAAAATGCTCATCATACTCGTCCTCAGTCTTAGAGTAAACTAGAATATCGTTGATGAATACCACAATGAACTGATCCAGATACGGCTGAAAAACTCGGTTCATTAGATCCATGAATGCAGCCGGAGCATTCGTCAAACCAAAGGGCATAACTAGGAACTCGTAGTGCCCAAAAATAGTCCTAAATGTCGTCTTATGAACATCTAATTCCTTAACTCTCAACTGATGATACCCAGATCGGAGATCTATTTTCGAAAACACTGAAGCCCATCGGAACTGATCAAACAGGTCATCGATCCTCGAAAGTGGATACTTATTCTTCACAATCAGTTTATTCAACTGCCGGTAGTCAATGCACATCCTCATGGTACCATCCTTTTTCTTTACAAATAGAACTAGTGCCCCCCACGGAGACACACTATGTAACACCCCCAACCCGTATCCCTCGCTGGAACCGGGTTACGGAGCATTACCGGAGTTTACAGATCAAACAGACAGAAATTTCAAACATTTCATATCATCAAAACAAGTCATCAAAGCATCATTTGAATCCAATATATAAACATACCAAATCCAAATAAATTTGCCTAGTTCATGAGCACTTAAACATAGAATTAAATTCACGTGCACCTATCTAGATTTAGTTCAATTTACCATGCCATAATATGGCTTCAAAAACAAACACATATTTATATGTATAAAACCAACCAAAATTAAACTTATAACCTCATTTACAATCAAACCACAAAATAACTATTATTTAGACACCTTAGGTACATGCCGACACAAAGGATAAACATCACCATATTTGAATTCGGGATCGTTGTTGGATGCTGAATCGGCGATCAAAAGTTAAGTACCTAACCTGCGCACGGGAAACAAAACCGTACGCTGAGTATAAACTCAGTGGTATTTCTATAATCCAGATATTTAAAGATAAGAAATTTCAAATATGCTATTGAAATATAAACACATATTAATATTTAATTATTTCAACAATCATATCATATTTCATTTGTTTCACAAATATCTCAATTCTCATACTTGCTATATAAATAGCTTTTCACAATTTATTTCACATTTCATTATACAATTGCAATATCCATTCTATAGTCATTTCATGAGTATATAACTCATATATTCCATATATTTGCAACATATTTCACATTCTATTTTCAATTCACTATTTCACTTCCATTTGTCATACCATACCATTTCAATATCAATTATAAAACTTTATTATCATTTACCCCTATTAACACGACTCGGACTCGGACGGATACACGGATCCAACCAAAACACACCAGTTTGGCACCCAGTGCCTCATCGGATAATTCGAAGTAATAATTACCCAGTGTCTCATCGGCTAAACCGAAGTAAATTGGCACCCAGTGCCTCATCGAATTAATCTGAAGTAGTAAATTGACACCCAGTGTCTCATCGACTCGAAGTCGAAGAATTCCCTGAACTCTTCCAATCCTATGGCATGCCATCTGTATCCGACTCAGCCCGATACAGTTTATAGGGTTTAAATTTCACAATTCAACAACAATCAATATCCAATATCAATTTTTCATATAATCACTTAATTACACATATAAATATGTGTTTAAATTTCCATTCAAAATATATATTTATCTACCAATTCAATTCATTCAATCAATTATCAAAATATCAATTACTCACCTCAACACTTACCATATATATTAAATAAAAATTTCAACAATTAATAACTAGCTTCGGATTATAGAAATACAAACTAGAAATTCCGAGCTATTCCTCGTCGACTTTATCTTTCCCCTTTTTAGTCGAGGATTCCGGTACGACGTTAGTAATTGAACTTTGAACAATTGAAGCCCCTAAGGCCGTGGCTTTGTCCTTCCTTTCTTTCCTTTTTCTTTTCTTTTCTTTCTTTCTTTTTCTTTCTGTTTCGTTTCGTTTCTATCTTTCTTTCTTTTTATTTATTCTTTATTTATTTTGTTTGTTTTATTATTACAATATATATATACTTATATATTAAGTAAACTTATTTTAATATAATATATATATTAAATTCACATATATTTAACTTATGCCGCCTCACCTAAAGAACAATGGCATAATTGCTTATTTAGTCCCTTTTAAGTTTTCTTTAATCTATAATTCAACTTTCACTCTATATGCAATTTAGTCCTTATACCTAATTACTCTTAATTTATGCAAATTCACCTAACCAAAACCTAATTAACTACACAACTAGCTTCATAAATATTTATTAAAAATATTTACGAGTCCGATTTACGGGAACGGAGTCCCAGGAATGCACTTTTTTTTTAATTTGGTCCTTTTTAATTAATTAACTATCGAAACGTTAGAATTTCTTAACGAAACTTTAATACCACCTTAATGACGCTCAGTAAATATTTACAGCTCGGTTTATAAAAATAAAGTCTCGATACCTTATTTTCTAAAACCAATTATATAACATAAATTTCAAATCAAAAACCTTTTTTTTTTTTAAATCACATTTGACTCGTAAATATTAAATAATAATATTTACGAACTTACTCGTCGGATTTGGTGGCCCTGAAACCACTATTTCTAACACCACTGAAAAACGGGCTGTTACACACTAGGACGGATGAAACCACGATCTAGAAGCTCTTGAAGTTGAGCCTTAAGCTCTGTAAGCTCCTTCGGTGCCATACAGTATGGAGCGATGGACACCGGAGCTGTTGTAACGCCCCAAAATCTAAGAATCTATTTTTGTATATTTGTAGCACAAATATCTGCCTGTCTTAGGGGCTAAGTGATTTGGGTGTGTTTGGGAATGTCTGAGAAGTCCTGGGTTCAAGTCTGGGCTTGTGCAAAAAGTTTTGTTTCTAGGGAATAAACCCTTGCCTATAGTTAGTAGGCTTTTAAATTATTTTGGGTAAAAGCAAGACATAAAAAGCCTACTGGTCTAGGGGGTAAGTGGCGTGTCACCTATGCCAGTGGACTGAGGTTCGAATCTTGGTGGAGGCAAGGGAGTATTTATTTTGCTGCTGTGCCGTGGGGGGGTTGGAGTTTGACTGAAACACTGAAGTGGTTGAGGAGAATTCAAATTGAGGGGTTGAGGGGAGGTGTGATCAGGTGGAGAGATTTGAGGAGGGATAGGAGAAAATCAAGGGAAGTGAAGGGAGAGGGAGAGTTGTGCCGAAACTAGACTGTGAGCACTCAAGAATTTCGGCAAGAGTGGTACTCCTCATTGGGTATGCCTCATTTCGATTTTGTAGTGTTTTTCTCTCTTTGGCCGAATGTGGTAGGAGTTTTTGGCATATTCTTCTGTTCACTTTTCTTCGTTTTTGACAACCTTCCTTTTGGCCGAAATTACTCCAAGTGCCTCCTCTCTTTTCTCTCATTTGCAATTGCTTTCCCTGCTCAAGTCTACCATATCTCTCTTTCTTTCTTCTTATTTTTCTGAATTGTGTAAGGTGTGCGTTTGGCTAGTCATCTTCTCTTCTTTTTCTGTTGTTGGCCGAATATACCTTCTGCCCTTCCTTCGTTTTCTTTTCTCCTTCTCACTTAAACCGATTTCTCTTATCATCTTGGTATTCAGGTGGATTACTTCATTCCTCTATCACTACTATTTCTTCAGTGTAGCGACTATTCTCTGACAAATCGGTAAGAGCACTCGACTTCTTCTTGTTTTCTCTTAATCTGTAATAAGTCTCCTCCTTTCTTACATTGACAAGCTAAATACTCTTGTGTTCCTTTCGGTTTTTAGAATTTCTCGAGGAGTGAAGGATTTGCAAGTGGTATTGAAGTATTCGAAACCTTTCTTTCATCACTCGGTCAAAGGTAAGTTGTTGTGAGTATAACGATTGGGATAACTTATGCTTATTCGATTAAGTAACTATTTAAGTGAATAATTGAGGATTGCTGGTCAAGTGTAGGTTTCAAAGGCGTGGGCAGTTTTCTCAGCAAATAGAACCCAGGTGTGTAACAGCATTCTATAAACGATATCGGTGAAATGCCAAAAAGTGTGTGTAAACACTACCTAAAGCGTGAATCGGCAAAAGCTTAAAAATATGACCATTGGCACTACACGAGCGTGCGCTCGCTCGTATGGTAACCAGAATGCATAAAACGTGGGCTTTCGACTGTTGAGGCCACCATGGGCGATTTCATGGTCTTGGGCCATTTTGGGCCATGTTGGGCCGAAAAGGGCTGTGTGGGCCCAACAGGCTTATGGGCCCTACACGGGCGTGTGGAGAAAATTGGGCCAAACTGTGTAATTTTCATGACCGAGACCAATTCTGGGCTATGTGAGCCACGCGGGCGTGTGGGCCCGCATTATGGGCCTTGGGCCCATTTTTACTATTTGATTGTAAAGGTTGCACGGGTCGCCCGAGACGACTGTGGACCTACTGATGGGTCAGTAAGTATACCTAGACCCCAAACTGATAAATGACTATTATGCCCCTATGATAGAAAATGACTATTATGCCCCTATATTATAAAATGACTGTATGCCTTATGTTATGTATGACTGTATTTGAGCATGCCATGAGATAGATATGTTGCATACATGTGTGATATGTTGCATGAGGATGGGGTTATTATTATTAGAGGAAGTGTATTGTACTGGCACCTCTGCTGCAAATACTGTTTAGTGCCACAACTGGTGCTAATTTTAGAGTGTAGGGATGGGTGGGTGATTTTATCCCCACATGGAGTGTGGGGCTGGACGGAGTGGAGTGTAGAGGCTGGTTGGGTAGGATCTCTGTTTGCATGACTGAACTACTATCAGCATTAAAATGGGCTAAGGCCTACACCGATCTCGATCTCAGAATGGGCTAAGGCCCAACTGAACTGATTTGTTATTGATTTGGGCTTAGGCCCAGACTGTACTTGCCTAAGGCATGATTGGCTATTTACTTACATGGGGTTACACACTGAGTTTTCGTAAACTTACCCTCTATTTATCTGTCTGATGTAATCCCCGGTCCTTAGGCGGATCGATCTTTGCGAGGGATTCGGATGTGGCCACACAACCGCACCGCTTATATTTGAGTTTTATTTCCAATAAATTTAATTTGGGTTTTTGTTATGTAATAAGGCCTCTTTAAATTTTAACTTTTAATTTGGGATTTTACTTATTTAATTCATATCTAAAAGAAGTAGGACGCGAATTTTCAAATGATAAATGTTTTTCAAAACCCCACGTTTTCGTAACATTCGATAAAAGCTTTCGCATCAAACATTATTTTAAATATAGCAACAAACTAATATGATCGAGAAACTGCTAAAAATAACTTGAGTTTTAAATGAACAAAATAACCTTAAATGCCCGTTATGATCATAAATGAGAATTAATAGAGAACGGGTTTTTCCAATGAAAGTATGTTTCCGAAAAACACTTCAATGTGATATCGCCAGATTCGGCCATAACGTCTAGGCCGGATTTGGGGTGTTACATTTAGTGGTATCAGAGCCAGGTTCAAAACTCGGTTGTGGTTTTGGGGTTTATTCTGAAACTTGAATTTTTAAAAAGAACTATTCCAAACGATCTGAAAGTATTTTGAAATAGTTTTATTGGAAGTGTGGTACACCGAGTCTCCGGTGCCGATATTGTAAGTCCTCTGAAACTTCTATTTGATTAAAGTGAAATATTGAGACTACTATAGGTAGTAGACTATACTGAAATATTCTGGTTAGGGAAAACTAAACCTGTAGTAAGACTGCGTTCTGCGAAAACAAACTCTTAAATACTGATACTGCTTTACATAAGATATCTGTTAACCAACACTAGAACTGTAAACTGATGCATAAAATTGTTAAAAATAGATAATACGCAAATAGATAATGAGCACCAAAGGTACTCATGGAAGGGGTACAAGAGGTCGTGGCGGAGGCCGTAGAGGTGCTCGAGCTGGGTCTTCGTCATCGGGCCACATGCCTAATGTTGAAGCTAGAGAGGCACCGACTTCACCTGTGACTGAGACTGGGTCTCACGATCGAGCAACTGGGGACGACGCATTGTCCCAAGCTATGTTGTGAATTCTGGAGAGGGTCGCTGGGCCCAATACTGGTACTGTGGGCCGTGTGTCGGTCACGGAGCGACTCCGGTCTAATAGGCCTGAGATTTTTAGGGATATCGTTGGAGTTGCCCCTAACATGGCTGAATATTGGATTAAGGCCACAGAGAGGATCAGGGATGACCTCGACTGCACCCCCGAACAGAAATTAAAAGGAGCCGTGTCTTTGTTACGAGACGAAGCCTATCAGTGGTGGCTTACAGTTAAAGAGGGTACTCAGGCTGACCGATTGACATGAGAATTCTTCAAGACTGCTTTCCAAGGGAAGTATGTAGGCACTAGTTATGTGGATGCCCGGAGGAGGAAATTTCTAAATTTGACTCCGGGGGATAAATCAGTGGCTGAATATGAAGCTGAATTTTTTGCGATTAAGCCGCTATGCACGTGGGATGGTGACAACTGACTATGAGCGGTGTGTTCATTTTGAGGACGGCCCCAGGGATAGTCTAAGAGTTTTGATAGCTCCACAGAGGGAGTGAGATTTTGCCACACTGGTAGATAAGGCAAAGATCGCCGAGGAGGTGAAGCGTACTGAGCGTCTGAACAGCGAAAAGGGTAGGAATAAGAGGGATTCAGAGCCCTCAAGTTAAGTTCAGAGGCTGAAGAAAAAGGCCAGAGTGGATGGGCCGGTCAGAGTTAGGGCCCCTAATGCTGATACTGGACCGCAGCCATGTGTTGACTGTGGTAGACGCCATCAGGGCGAGTGATGGAAAAGGATTGGGGCATGTTTGAGGTGCAGATCATTAGAGCACCGTATCAGAGATTGTCCACAGAGGCCCGAGCAGATGCAAGCTACAGTCGTGGTACTGTTCAGTTGCCAAGAGGTGTACAGCAGCCACCGAGAGGCCGTGGTCAGGCTAGAAATGGAAATGGTATGGGCCGTGGTCGTGGAGCACCGGGCAGAGGTGCTGGTCATCATTGAGGCGTGGCCGCCTACGTCTATGCTACACGCCGCCGAGAGGGCGAGACGCCCGGATGTTATTACTGGTACGTTCTTTATCTATAATGTACCTTATACTGCATTGATTGATGTTGGGTCTACGCATTCGTATATTGCATGCTCGGTATCTGAAACTTTGGGTTTAATGGTTGAAACCACTGCGAGTGAGGTTACTGTGTTGAGTCCTTTAGGGCAGTCAGTTAAAGTAAACAAATTGTTCAGAGATGTACCTTTGGCGGTGCAAGGAACCATCTTTTTGGCGGACTTAATGGAACTTCTTTTTAGAGAATTTGACTTAATACTGGGCATGGATTGGCTGGTTAAACATCAAGTGAATTTGGACTGTGCTACTAAATGGGTGGTACTGCAAATGGTGGAGGGTGATGAGGTGGTGCTAATAGGGGAGCGTCGGAATTATCTGTCAAATGTGATTTCTACCTTGAGGGCCGTGAAGTTGGTTCGTAAGGGTTGTGAGGCGTATATAGCCTACATCAGTGGTGTTGATTCTGAGGTTCCGTCTGTTAAAGATATCAGAACAATCAAAGATTTTTCGGATGTTTTTCCCGATGAACTACTTGGACTACCTCCAAATCGTGAAGTTGAATTTGGGATTGAGCTTCTACCGGGTACAGCTCCGGTGTCCATCGCTCCTTATAGAATGGCACCGAAGGAGCTAGTGGAGCTTAAGGCTCAGATTCAAGAGTTACTGGATCGAGGGTTCATCCGTCCTAGTGTGTCTCCATGGGGAGCACCAGTGTTATTTGTGAAAAACAAGGATGGATCCATGCGTATGTGTATCGACTACCGACAACTGAATAAATTAACTATTAAGAATAAGTACCCGTTGCCGAGGATTGATGATCTATTCGACCAGTTTTGAGGAGCTTCGGTCTTCTCTAAGATTGATCTCCGATCGGAGTACCATCAACTGAGAGTCAAAGAGGCTGATGTTTACAAGACAGTGTTTAGGACTTGTTATGGTCATTACAAGTTCCTTGTGATGCCGTTTGGACTGACGAATGCACCAGTAGCTTTTATGGATCTGATGAACCGAGTGTTCCAACCTTATCTGGATCGGTTCGTAGTGGTTTTTATAGATGACATCTTGGTGTATTCGAGAACTAAGAATGAACATGACGCACATCTCTGAATTGTTCTGCAGATTCTGAGGGAGAAACAATTATACGCTAAGTTCAGCAAGTGTGAATTCTGGCTACGAGAGGTGACATTTCTGGGCCATGTGGTATCTAATGAAGGGATTAGAGTTGATCCTCAGAAAATTGAAGTTGTTTTGGATGTGAAGCCGCCTAAGACGGTATCTGAGATTCGAAATTTTCTGGGTCTGGCAAGGTCTGGGTCTGACTAAACTGTTACGTAAAGGAGTGCCGTTTGACTAGACTGATAAGCAACAAGAGAGTTTTGAGAAACTCAAGAAGGTTCTGACGGAGGCCCCTGTTTTAATACAACCAGAGCCTGGGAAAGAATTCACTGTCTACAGCGATGCATCACATGTCGGTTTGGGATGTGTGTTGATGCAAGAGGGTAAGGTAGTGGCATATGCGTCTTGCCAGCTTAAGTCTCATGAGGCAAATTATGACTGTTCAATCGAATACCATCCGGATAAGGCCAATGTGGTGGCTGGCTCACTGAGCCGTAGGGCTATGACGGATCTGAGGGTAATGTTTGCTCGTCTCAGCTTATTTGATGATGGTAGTTTGTTGGCCGAACTTCAAGTTAAACCATCATGGATTGAACAGATTAAGGGTAAACAGTTGGAGGATGAGTCTTTAGGTCTTCGATTCCGACAGATTGAGAATGGGGAAACTTCAGATTTTGGACTGAATAGCGAAGGGGTACTGTTTTTTCGTGGGAGAGTCTGTGTACCAATGGATACTGATTTGAGGCAGTCTATAATGTGAGAGGCGCATAGTAGTCCTTATGCTGTGCATCTCGGCGGGAATAAAATGTACCGAGACCTTCGTGAGTTATATTGGTGGCCAGATCTTAAGCGTGAAGTTACCGACTTTGTGAGTAAGTGTCTGACTTGCCAGCAGGTTAAAGCCGAACATCAGTTACCTTCAGGGTTGCTTCAGCCAATTAAAATTCCACTTTGGAAGTGGGAGAGGGTAACCATGGACTTCGTCAGTGGGCTGCCCTTAACGCCTACTAATAAGGATGCAGTATGGGTCATCGTGGATCGGTTGACCAAGTTAGCCCATTTCATACCAGTTCATACTGATTATACTTTGCAGAAGCTGGCTAAACTGTATGTGGCTGAGATAGTGAGACTGCATGGGGTACCAGTTTCTATAATATCAGATAGAGATCCTTGCTTCACATCTCGGTTCTGAAAGAAGTTGCACGAGGCTTTGGGTACAAGATTGGACTGCAGTACTGCGTTTCATCCTCAGACAGATGGTCAATCAGAGAGTGTGATACAAATACTGGAGGATATGTTAAGAAGTTGTGTAATAGATTTCCGAGGCTGTTGGGAAGACTATTTTCCATTGGCAGAGTTTGCGTATAACAATAGCTACCAGTCTAGCATATAGATGGCACCTTACGAGGCGTTATATGGCCGTAGGTGTCGTACTTCTTCGTGTTGGAATGAGTTGGGCGAGCGGCGTATTTTGGGCCCTGAATTGGTTTCTGATATCGAGGACAAAGTTAGATTAATTCGAGATCGATTGAAGGAGGCATCAAACAGGCAGAAGTTGTATGCGGATTTGAAGCGTAAGGAGATTGAGTATTCTGTGGGGGACTTCGTTTTTCTTAAGGTCTCGCCATGGAAGAAGGTACTGAGATTTGGACGGAAGGGCAAGTGAAGCCCTAGATTTATTGGGCCTTATCGCATACTGAAACGTGTGGGACCGGTTGCCTATCAACTTGAGTTACCTCTAGAGTTGGATCGGATTCATGATGTGTTCCGCATCTCTATGCTGAGGCGTTATCGCTCTGATCCCACACACGTGATTTTGACTGAGGAGACTGAGGTTAGACCGACCTGACTTTTGAGGAGGAACCGGTTCTGATTTTAGATCGTGAGGTGAAAGTTTTGAGGAACAAGTCTATCCTACTAGTTAAGGTACTTTGGCGTAATCACAGCTCAGAAGAGGCCACATGGGAACCCGAAGAGGCGATGCGTCAACAATACCCTCATCTGTTTTGATCAGGTAAATTTCTAGGCTGAAATTTTCTTTTAGGGGGTAGAGTTGTAACGCCCCAAAATCTAAGAATCTATTTTTGTATGTTTGTAGCACAAATATCTGCCTATCTTAGGGGCTAAGTGATTTGGGTGTGTTTGGGAGTGTCAGAGAAGTCCTGGGTTCAAGTCTGGGCTTGTACAAAAAGTTTTGTTTTTAGGGAATAAACCCTTGCCTATAGTTAGTAGGCTTTTAAATTATTTTGGGTAAAAGCAAGACATAAAAAGCCTGCTGGTCTAGGGGGTAAGTGGCGTGTCACCTATGCCAGTGGACTGAGGTTCGAATCTTGGTGGAGGCAAGGGAGTATTTATTTTGCTGCTGTGCCGTGGGGGGAGTTGGAGTTTGACTGAAACACTGAAGTGGTTAAGGAGAATTCAAATTGAGGGGTTGAGGGGAGGTGTGATCAGGTGGAGAGATTTAAGGAGGGATTTTAGGAGAAAATCAAGGGAAGTGAAGGGAGAGGGAGAGTTGTGCCGAAATTGGACTGTGAGCACTCAAGAATTTCGGCAAGAGTGGTACTCCTCATTGGGTATGCCTCATTTCAGTTTTGTAGTGTTTTTCTCTCTTTGGCTAAATGTGGTAGGAGTTTTTGGCATATTCTTCTGTTCACTTTTCTTCGTTTTTGACAACCTTCCTTTTGGCCGAAATTACTCCAAGTGCCTCCTTTCTTTTCTCTCATTTGCAATTGCTTTCCCTGCTCAAGTCTACCGTATCTCTCTTTCTTTCTTCTTGTTTTTCTGAATTGTGTAAGGTGTGCATTCGGCTAGTCCTCTTCTCTTCTTTTTCTGTTGTTGGCCGAATATACCTTCTGTCCTTCCTTCATTTTATTTTCTCTTTCTCCCTTAAACTGATTTCTCTTATCATCTTCGTATTCAGGCAGATTACTTCATTCCTCTAGCGCTACTGTGTCTTCGGTGTAGCGACTATTCTCTGACAAATCGGTAAGAGCACTCGACTTCTTCTTGTTTTCTCTTAATCTGTAACAAGTCTCCTCCTTTCTTACACTGAAAAGCCAAATACTCTTTTGTTCCTTACGGTTTTTAGAACTTCTCAAGGAGTGAAGGATTTGCAAGTGGTATAGAAGCATTCGAAACCTTTCTTTCATCACTCGGTCAAAGGTAAGTTTTTGTGAGTATAACAATTGGTATAACTTATGCTTATCCGATTATGTAACTGCTTAAGTGAATAATTGAGGATTGTTGGTCAAGTGTAGGTTTCAAAGGCGTGGGTGGTTTCTCAGCAAATAGAACCCAGGTGTGTAACAGCACTCTATAAACGATATCGGCAAAATGCCGAAAAGTGTGTGTAAACACCGCCTAAAGCGTGAATCGGCAAAAGCCGAAAAATATGACCATTGGCACTACACGAGCGTGCACTCGCTCGTGTGGTAACCGAAACGCGTAAAACATGGGCGTTCGACAGTTGAGGCCACCATGGGCGATTTCATGGTCTTGGGCCGTTTTGGGCCATGTTGGGCCGAAAAGAGCCGTGTGGGCCCAATGGGATTGTGGGCCCCACACGAGCATGTGGAGAAAATTGGGCCAAACTTTGTAATTTTCATGACCGAGACCGATTCTGGGCTATGTGGGCCACGCGGGTGTATGGGCCCGCATTATGGCCTTGGGCCCATTTTCACTTTTTGACTGTAAAGGTTGCACGGGTCGCCCGAGATGACTGTGGACCTACTGATGGGTCGGTAAGTGTACCTAGACCCTAAACTGATAAATGACTGTTATACCCCTATGATAGAAAATGACTATTATGCCTCTATATTATAAAATGACTATATGCCTTATGTTATGTATGACTGTATTTGAGCATGCCATAAGATAGATATGTTGCATACATGTGTGATATGTTACATGGGGATGGGATTATTATGATTGGAGGAAGTGTACTGTACTTGCAGCTCTGCTGCAAATATTTTTTAGTGCCGCAACTGGTGCTAATTTTGTAGTGTAGGGATGGGTGGGTGATTTTATCCCCACATGGAGTGTAGGGCTGGACGGAGTGGAGTGTAGAGGCTGGTTGGGTAGGATCTCTGTTTGCATGACCGAACTCACATCACATCGAAATAGGATAAGGCCCAACCAACTAAATCATTATTGATTTGGGCTTAGGCCCGCATCAGCACTTTGCCTAAGGCATGATTGGCTATTTACTTACATGGGGTTGCACACTGAGTTTTCGTAAACTCACCCCTCTATTTATTTGTACAGGTAATCCCCAGTCTTAGGCGGATCGGTGGTGCAAGGGATTCGGTGGCCACACAACCGCACCTGCTTTTATATTTGAGTTTTATTTCCTATAAATTTAATTTGGGTTTTTGTTATGTAAGAAGGCATCTTTAAATTTTAACTTTTAATTTGGGATTTTACTTATTTAATTCATACCTGAAAGAAGTAGGACGCGGATTTTCAAATGATAAATGTTTTTCAAAACCCCACGTTTTCGTAACATTCAATAAAAGCTTCCGCATCAAACATTGTTTTAAATATAGCAACAAACTAATATGATCGACAAACTGCTAAAAGCAACTTGATTTTTAAGTGAACAAAATACCCTTAAATGCCCGTTATGATCATAAACGAGAATTAATATAGAACGGGTTTTTCCAATGAAAGTATGTTTTCGAAAAACACTTCAATGTGATATCGCCAGATTCGGCCATAACGTCTAGGCCGGGTTTGGGGTGTTACAGCTGTACCCGGTAGAAGCTCAATGCCAAACTCAACTTCTCGATTCGGAGGTAAACCCGGTAACTCCTCAGAAAAGACATCCAGAAATTCCCTGACTATTCTGATATCCCCGACAGAAGAGTCCCCAAAAACTGAAACTGAAACACTGACGAATGCCATATACGCCTCACACCCTTTTCGAACTAATTTCTCAGGCACAAGAGCAGAGATCACATTGGATAGATAATCTCGACACTCTCCGATCACAACCACCTTCTTATCATCCTCGATCCTCAGAACAAACCTCTTAGTCGCGCAATCCAAGCTAACTCAGTGCTCAACTAACCAGTCCATACCCAGAATCAAGTCGAACTCCCCAAATGGTAACTCTATCAGATTTGCCAGAAATATAGCCCATTGCACTTCCAACAGTACATTCTTATAAAGTCTACTTACTCGAACAGACTGCCCCAACGGACTCAGTACGGTAATCTCACTAGAAGTGCACTCCACAAAAATCCCCAAATTTTCAGAAACAGTACTAGCTACATAGGAATGTGTAGAACCTATGTCTATCAGAGCAGTATAAGGAACATCAAAAATAAAGAACGTACCCGTGATCACATCAAGAGAGTCTCTATCCTCTCGACGTCGAGCAGCATAAACCAATACAGGTTGTCTCGCCTCAGTCTGAGTAGCACCTCTACCCGGTGCTCTCTGTCCTCGGCCCATACCATTACCACCCCTAGCCAGTCCACGGCCCCTAGATGGCTGTTGAACTGCTCTCTGAGGCTGTAAAAAACCCGATCCTGAAGCTTGCATCTGATCAGCATGCTGTGGACACTCCCTAATCCGATGCTCTAAAGGCCCACACCTCATACAAGCCTCTAACCTCCTTCAACACTCGCCCAGGTGGCGCCTACCATAATCACCACTTGGCTGAATCCCAGTAGGAGCAAAGGGAACCCCCACTCTAACTAGCCCATCAGGTCTGGCTCGTTTCTTAGGCCACTGAACAAAACTAGAGGGCTTCGAATCCCTCTTATTCTTGCCTCTCTCACGATCCCTATTTTGGCGCTCCATGCGCTTAACCTCTTCGACGATCTTTCGCCTTATCTACCAGAACTGCGAACTCACGCTCCCTCTGCGGAGTAATCAGAACCCTCAAACTGTCCCTCAAATAGTCCTCAAAGCGAACGCATTTCTCATACTCAGATGCCACTATGCCACAAATGTAGAGACTCAACCTCAGAAACTTGGCCTCATACTCGGCCACAGATTTATCACCTTGCATGAGATTCATGAACTCACGCCTACGAGCATCAACATAGCTCGCCCCAATATACTTCCCCTGGAATGCAGTCTTAAAATAATCCCATTTCAAACGATCCGGTTGAGTACCCTTCTCAACTGACAACCACCACTTGTAACACCCCCTAACCCTAATCCGCCGCCAGAACAGGATTACGGAGCATTACTGGACATTTCAAAACAAATACAAACATTATACAATTCAATTAGCATACATTTCATAAATTAATCATAATGTCCATTTTATGGGTCCTCGAGGCCCAAAATACATGTTAGAATCAAATCGGGACTCAATCAGAAACTCAGAGAATTTTTCTCAAAATTTCAAAAAAAAATTTCCTAGGTACAGGGCACACACGCCCGTGTGGTATAGGGACACGCCCTTGTGACCCTATGACATGCCCGTGCTTCAAGCCGTGTCCTAACTTAGGTGCTCTCTAACTTACCTCACACGGCCAAGCCACACGCTCGTGTGCAAGGCCGTGTGATCAATTTATTTTTTCGAAAATTAAGTACAGTTTTCACACGGCCAAGACACATGCCCGTGTACTAGGCCGTGTCCCTCACACGACTGAGACACACGCCCGTGTCTCTGTCCGTGTGGTAAAACCTAAGCATTCTGTTTTGAGAAATTAAAATTGTAGGGGACACATGACCTATCCACACACCCATGTGTAAGCCGTGTGTCTCACACGGTCTGATTACAAACCCGTGTGCCAGGCCATGTGGACTCAAAATGAACCTTATATATCAAGTTTACCAACCTTGCAAATCTTGAACAACAAACTATTCATTTATCAATCTTTCAACCAATCCAAAACACATACAAATACACCTAAAACATGTTAAATTAATCAATATAAGTACCTAATCTATATGCTTTCATAAATATTTCACATATATTACACAAATCAATTCAATTAGAACTCATTCAAATCAATTTCAATTTCATATAAATTTACTACTAAAACTTGTCATTTGATAACTTTAACATATATATATCCAACCATTACCATATTATAACATCATTTACAAACATTTTCAAAATGACAAATACAACAACCTAGGTACATGCCATATACCAAAAGAAAAGTACTTCACCACAATGAGTTCGGGATCAGCCTTGGATACTGATTCGGCAATTTGACTTTTACCTAACCTGTGCACAGAAACAAACTGTACGCTGAGTATAAAACTCAGTGGTATTTCTATAATCTGAATATTTATTAAACAAGAATTTATAATATTAACACATATTTAAACACACATAATCAAAGATCATTAATTCAAGTAATCAATTTCATAAATCATTATTCATAACACTTTCAGTTCTCATCAATAACTAATTCAAATAGCTTTTTCTCACTATGCTTAATATATCATTTAGCAATTGTAATACTCTTTTCATGAACTCTTGGTTCATGTATATCACTTTTACAATTCAATTCAATGTTCAATTTCAAATTCACATTCAATATCATTCAACATTTATTTTAACATCAATTCACTTATTTACCCCTATTAACAAGACTCGGACTTTGGAGGATACACGGATCCAACCAAAACACACCAGTACGGAACCTAGTGCCTCATCGGATAATTCGAAGTAATAAGTTGACACCCAGTGTCTCATCGGCCTTGCCGATGTAAGTTGGTACCCAGTACCTCATCGAATTTATCCGAAGTAATAATATGACACCTGGTGTCTCATCGACTCGTGGTCGAAGTATCCCTTAACTCTTCCAATCCTATGGCATGCCAACTATATCCGACTCAGCCCGATACAGTTAATAGGGTTTCCAAATCACTTTTCAATTTTCCAATCAATACACATTTGAATTCAAATAATCACATATGCTCATAATTCAACTCAATTAAATTTTCATATTTCAATACAATCAATATCCAATATCCACATTCATATTAATCACAAATCCACTTATATGCAATTCAATATCAACAATACTAATACTCACCTTCGTTTCACTTACAATGCATATTAAATAATAAATTCAACAAATAATTATTAGATTCGGATTATAGAAATACAAACTGTAATTTCCGAGCTAATCCTCGTTGACTTTGTCTTTTCCTTTCCTAACCAAGGTCTCCGGTTCTACGTTTGCTACGGAATTAAAATAATTGAAAATCATCAATACAACACAATTTAACATTAAATATTTCAATTTATACACAAATTTTACCTAAATTCCAATTTAGTCCCTAAATCGAGACTAACTTTATTTTCTCTAAAACTAATTCCATACCTCATTCAATTCCCACTTTAAACTAATTTCAACTCTCTAATTTCACCATAAAACCCTAATTTTGAAATTCTTTCAATTTAGTTCTTATTACTCAAAATTTATTATTTATTTTACAATTCAATCTCTTTTCCACTTCTAACTTGAAATTCTATCAATTTAACCCCTAACACTTACATTTATTCAACATGAACAACTTCTAAAAATTCACTAACTTTCAAAATTTCAACATAAATCCTATAGTAATTTGTTTTAGGATTCCAAAAACATCAAAATTACAAGAAAAGGTATTAAATTGACTTACCAATTTGAATTTGAATCCTTAGAACCCTAATTTCCCTTTTCTTTTTCTTTCCCCCTTTTTTTTTTTCGTTTTCAATTTTGTTTCTTTTCTATCTTTTATTTTTCTTTTATATAATATAATAATAATATAATATAATAATATTTTCTTAAATAATAAGTAAGTATATATGTATATTACAAATGTATGTATGTATTTATTACACATGTATATTATTTTTACCATACATTTGTCAAATTTTAGTTTATTTATTTATTTAGTCCCTTGACTTTTCTCTATTTTATAATTCAACTTTTACCCTATATTCAGTTTAATCCTTATACTTAATTAACCTTAATTCTAGCTAATTCACCTAGCCAAAACCTAATTAACCACACAACTAACATCGTAAATATTTTTAATAAATATTTACGAGTCCATTTTACGAAAATAGAGACCTTAAAATACACTTTTCGATAACCTGACTATCGGGTCGTTACACCACTGATATGCCTCGTCACGAAGCAAAGAGACTGCACCCTTTAATTTCTTTTCCGGAGTACAATCGATGTCGTTCATGATCCTCTCGGTGGCCTCCAACCAATACTCAGCCACAGTAGGGGCAACTCAAGTGACACCCCTGAACAACTCAGCTCCATTGGACCGGAGTCATTCAGTTACTGACCCACGACCCCCAGATCCAGAATAGGGTCTAACGACCCTCTCCAACACCCTCAACATGGCTTGGAACAGTACGGCGTCCCCAGCCGAGCGGCTTTGAGACCCAGTCTCAATAGCAGGTGAAACCGGTGTCTCACTATGTCTAAGTTTGGCATACTGCCCAGAGAGGAAGACTCAAGTCGAGCCCCCTACGGCCCCTACCGCGCCCAAGAATACCACGACTGCGAGTTCCACGAGCGCTCATCGTATATTCAAATTTGTCTACATTATAAAATTTTATGTATCAGTTCCAATATTTATTAGTAGATATTTTATGCACAAATTATCAGAAGTTCAGAAGTATTCCAGAGGTTTTAGTCTCTAACTAGCCCAGTATAGTTTCAGAAAATGCTAACTACAGTGTTTTAAAAATATTCTAAGTTCAGAAATACTTACAAGATCGGCGTCGGAGACTTGGTGTACCACATACTTACTCAGAATGATCTAAATTATTTGAAAACTAATTCTTTTTGTAACACAATTTTGGAACCCAAAAATTCACAGCCTGAGTTTTGTAACCTGGCTCTAATACCACTAAATGTAACACCCCAAACCCGGCCTAGATATTATGGCCGAATCTGGAGATGTCACAAAGAAGGGTTTTGAAAACAGAGTCGTTTCGAATAAATCATTCAAGTTTTATAACCCATATTCGTTTATGACTATTACCGAAAGCGTTATTTAGATTATTCATTTACCAAAACATAATTTACAACGGAAATCATAGAAGTCGTTATATTTGAAAATTTCATTCGTATTTTCGAAAAACCTTTATTTTAGTAAAAACCCATGTTTTTAGCTAACCGTCTCAAATAAAGTGTTAAATCGAAAACCCAAATCCAAAACAAAACCAAACAGTCCAGAGAGTCCATTAATTACAAAACTCTCAGAAACAATTCTTAATTAAACAAAACATTTATTTAAAGTTAGTTCATAGTCTAGTGGTCACTGCGAGACTCCGCTGCACCGATCCGCCTAAGTCTGTGGATTATCTGAACAGAACAGACAAACAGATTTGAGTTTTTGTAACCTCAGTGTGTAACCCAACATAAATAAACTTGCTATACATACAGAAATCACATATACAGTCAGATTCAGATTCGGACTTAAGTCCTTTACAGATACAGATAACAAAATCAGATATGCAGAACAGATATAAAGGATCCTACCCCCATCATCTACACACCAACTCTGATCATCCCATCACACCATGTGGGGTTAAAAACACCCACCCATCCCTACATACCATATAGTGTCGATACGACATAAAACAGATAATATGCAGTTAAGTTGCTAGAATATAGGCGAAAAGTCGCCGTACAAATCACTTCCTCCACATATACGATTCCCACCCCAATCATAAATATAGAATACATATACAGAAATATCATGCTGATCGTTATGTCAGAGTCTTAAAAATTTATATAAAGAATGATCGAGCCTAGAAACTAACTATGACAACGATTGAGGCAAGCGCACCTATCGAACAGTAGTATAGTTTAGTGGCAAGACCGGAATGTCGAACCCAAAGGAACCAAAAGTACTAATACTGACTTTCTTTTTATTATTTAGCCTAAGAATTAAGGGAATTGTTATTTAATCTAAAATTAACTAACTACTAAACTAAAGACGCTAAGACAAAGAGAATGAATTGGGAAAATACTTGTGTAAAAAAAACCAATTGATTAAGACAATACCCGAGGAAGAATCCACCTAGACTTCACTTGTTATCTAACTCTGAACCAGATGATTTATTCACTTGACTTGATCCGTAGGATTCCCTAATGTATATTAATCCCTCTCTCGAGGCGACCAACGTCTAACCCTAGGTTGATTAATTGAAATCTCTTTCTAATTAAAACCCCTCGAATTGCATTAACTCGATCTATGGACTCCCATATTAGGTTTGACCCTAATCCGGTAGATTTTCGTCACCCTATCTCTAGGCGCACAAGCAACTCCGCGTAACTATGCTAGATCTACTCTTAGGCGGAAATTTTGCTCCACCACCTAAGCACATCAAGACTTGAATCAATATCCTGGAATATCAAAGCAAGAATTAAGAACACATAATTAAGAACAAATCGTATTTATCATATAGTTCAAAGAAACGATAACAAGATTCATCTTAGGTTTCATCCCCTCGGTATCTCGAGGGCTTAGTTCATAATTATAAAAGAATACATCACGAAGAAAAGATAAAACAAAACATAAGAAAAACCTAAAACCCCTGAAGGAATTAAAGAGAAGATCCTCCGTCTTGAGTATGACTCCGCTTCTTGAGATGAATCAACCGGCTTTCTTGAGTAAATTCCACACTTCGACCTCTCTCTCGGCTCCTTGGCCTAGCCGGACGCCCCCTTGAAGGTTGGCCTCTAGGGTGTTTATATAGGCTTTTGGAATGGCTTTCTTTGCCTCTAAGTACCCTAATTCGAATAAAATTCTTCTTTGTCACGTCAGGGACACGCCCATGGCACACGCCCGTGTGAATCGTGGCCAGGACGTGTTCGAACCTGCTGAAGGAGCACAGCCGTGTGGTCTTGGGCCCAGGCCGTGTCGATTTTGTGATATGGCCCATTTACTCTATTTTAGGCCCGTTTCTCGTTCTCTTCATCCTCCGGCGCTCTCCTGAGTATAAAACGTGAAATTAAAGGATTAAGAGCACCAAATTACATAATTCAAGGGATAAATCATCCAAAAGTATGCTAAATGTGGGTTTAAAATATGTTATTATTATGGTTTATCAAATACCCCCACACTTAAGCTTTTGCTTGTCCTCAAGAAAAATTCTCAACTCACAATTAAAACAAACTTCCTCGATTCATAATATTCATCAATAATATTTTGTCATAATTCACAGATAATTTATACATGGATAATTCAACTCAAAGAGTCCTAAAGATTCAAACAATCTAAGTCATACATTTTTGTAGCATGAAAACGTAGGTGTTTTCCCTCTTCTAAATAATTACCTCTGATTCAAAATTGACAAGGATTGACATCCTTACTAAAGATTCACTCAAATCACTCGAGGTGTTTAAGGTTCAGGAAAAAGCACTCATAAGTCAAACACGAAAAGTTAATCACATAGGCTTGCATAAAAATCAAATCTCCACCACTATAATATGAGATGATACACAAATCAAAAGGTCTTTAACAGGGTTGTAACGGGGATTGGGTTAAAGGTGTGGATAAAGGCTGAATTAGAGGGTTAGAATCGAGATTGACTTGACAAATTACCTAACTAGAAAAATGAGCTAATAATTACATCAACTAAAAACTTGTAATACTAATAATACGAGCTTTTTCTTCAAGATGTGGAATTTAAATATGTAAGCTCACTTAGTAATAAAACTAATAATGAATAAAATTCGTCGTTTTTTTTAAGAACAAATCATTAAATATTTACAATAATAAGAAAGTACAACTGAAATATAGAACATAGTTAGGCAACTACTCAAAATCAAATCTCGACAAAAAGGGTAGTCAAGAAGAATGGTGATAACAAATACAAAGGGTTTTGGTTTAAAATTAGCGGGTGAGTCAATAATTTTTTTTTTTAAGATCAAACGGGGTTCACTAGGGGTTAATTATGAAGGTAGGTTTTTAGTGGAGTAAGTGGGTTAAATCCTAGGTGCCTTTATCATCTCTGTATATCAAATCAAAGGCGTGGTCTCGACATGTATAATCGAATCAAGTTCTAGAATAACAAATCAATGTTGACACACTCATAATCAATAAAGTGAGCAAGAAAAAGAATATATGCTCTAAAAGGCTCAAAATCTCACAAAAATTATGGCTTTTGATGTCAACCTCGTAAATTTCAAACTTCAAAGTAATATTCAAATTTAGGTAGACAACCTAAATTTTTTTTTATTTTTGAAAATAGACTCATCATGCTTGATTCTCTAGTATCTTAAAGTTTAAATTATCAATGTACAATTAACTATGACTTAATCCAAAACATATCAATAAAAATCATAAATCACAGGAAATTTCATTCTAATCATGATATGAGAAAATTACTTAAGAAACAAGACATAATTCAGGATTTGAGAATAATGAAAAAAATTAGGCACTTTTAAGATTCACCCCCCACACTTAAGATTTACATTGCCCTCAATGTACAAAGATATATAAACAATATAATAGAAAATCAAAAGATAGGGAGAGAAGTGAAACTCTCTGAATTTTTGGATGGATTCCTTGGATGACGTTCCATGATGAGTGTGATGACTAGGTGTAAGTGATTTGATTTTTTTTTCGTTCCTTGAGTAGTATATTTAATCTGTTTACTCTGCGAAGTCATCAATTTAAATTTATGGAATGGATGTTGTTATAGAAGCTTAGAGTTAGAAAGCCAGTGATTAAATCAATTACACTAATGAAGTTTTTAAGACAATAAACTAAAAATAGAAGCAAAAAGAAATAAAAGTAAGAATAAACTAAAGATAAAAATAAAAACAAAAATGAAAAGAAAAGGACTCAGAGGTCCTCGTCATCTCCTGGATCGCGAGGTGGTGGAGGCGACGATATGTGAAAGTGATGACAGATATGCTGAAGAGTTGCCTCAGTGCCGTCGAATTGTCGAGCGGTGTCATTGAATTGCTGCATACAGTAATGCTCAAACTGAGTGAGACGTGCAGAAATGTCTGAGAGTGAAGCAGTCGAATGAGCTGGGCGATGGCTCAGTTGTGGTGCTTCCTGTGGTGGGGGGACATTTTTAGTAATGTCCGTCGGATCCTCCTCGTCGGTGGGAGGTGCTAGTCGATATTGGGGAGGGCCAGTCCCACGTCTACGTTGGATCATCCTCATGTGTAGCATTGTCTAGATGCCCTGTGGGGACATCTGACCTATCAATGTGAGTGACGAGATCTGGGCAACAATGTTGAGGAGACCGAAGTACCTCGCGAGCCGTGTTACATAGGGCCCCATAGAAATGACTCCCTTTCGGTGGCGCTCCATCTGATGTTGAATGGCCAAAGTGATGAAGTACGTAAGGTCAAAGACGTGGCCATTTTCCATACACCAGAGGAAGTAGGCGTCATGTGTGTTAACGACCCCGGTGCTTTCTCACCTTCCTGTCAATGTGTGAGCTAGGATGGCGTGTAGGTATCTCAAGGATGGGGCGAGGGCTTTCGCTTTGGAGCGACTAGGGTCATAAGTGCCTGTGTTAGGGGCTATATTATACCAACATTGTGAGGGGGATTTATGAATGTGGCGATGAAGCTTTGCAAGATCTTGTTCCCTTCTGAAGTCATCCGTGTACAGGCCCAGAGCGGCGCCAAATTCAGGGATTCTCATTTCCCGAACTAAACCTCCTAGACGAAACTGACTAGGGCCCGGGTCGTCATGGTGTGTCATTACTACCTGCAAATGGAAAGTAGAGCAAAGCTCTAATGTTAGTTCAAGGTAGGTGGGTTCGATAATACCGAAAAAACTTTTCCAAGGGTAAGTCGTTAGGAGTGCCCGAATATCATCAGCAAGTTGAACATGTTCCAGGGCGTCCCAATCGATACATCGTCCTTGACTGAGAGATCGTGCTTGTAATATTTGGAAAAGTTCGTCTTGGGCTCCAGGAGGGAACCGTAGGAATGGATGTCTCACTTCGGCCGATGCGCTGGCGGATGATGAACCGGGTCCCTTTCGTTTCTTGGAACTCGGGACTGTGGTTTTCTTGCCTCGGGACGATGACATTGTGTTCCTAGAAATAACATATATTCAACGATTCAAGTAGCGGTTCTAGCCAAGATATGTCGCATAACAGTTAAGAATTCAACAATGTCAAAGATATAGCAAGGAAAAAGAAATCTCAACAAGAATAGTCTAACGTTTTGCATAAATATTAAACAAGGATTTAAATGACTAATCAATCTAATAGTGAATATAACTAATCTTAAACAATAACAATAAACTAGATAACAACTAAATAGTATTCTAGTGATAAAATAGTTCTAAGAAATGTAAAAATGGGGGTAACCGGTGGAGTTGTTGGAGAGAAACGGCGCAGTTGGGAGGAGCACGGGCGCTGAAGGGCGATACACGGGCGTGTGCTACAAAAAAAATGGGGTACACGGCTGTGTCGCGTCTGTGGATGGGCGTGTATCCTGTCGGCACGGGCGTGGACTGGTTTCCTACGTGTATGTGGACAAGAGAAGGAGCTAAGGGGTATGGAGAGTTAAGGGAGGGGAGGATTTTGCTGGTGGCTGGAAATGTTGTGGTGGTTTTTAGAGAGAAAAACGGCTAGGGTTTGAAATGGGGGGAAATTTGGGGAAGACGGGCTTGGTGGTCTTTAAATAGGGGATGGGGCACACGGTCAATAGCCACGCCCGTGTTCCCTTTATTCAGCCCGCATTTTTCGAGGATTTAAAATTTAGGCGCGTTTATGCCGTGTTCCACGCTCGTGTTCCGTGAGCGTGTTATGCCACATGGCCATTCTGCACGCCCGTGTTTTTGGTCATACGCCCGTGCTTGTAAGTCAGTATCATCCACTGTCCTGGGGCACGGGCGTGGCTTATTCCCGTGCCGGTTACTCAGTGTTCACCACGGTCTGGATGCACGGGCGTGTTGCACGCCTGTGTCTCTTAATCAGTATCGACCACAGTCGAACTGCACGGGCGTGTGTTTTTATCATAGCCCGTGTTCTTTTGGATAGTTTCGACCACGGCCGCATCGCACGGCCGTGTTGTTTAATCGGGGCCCGTGTCTTGGGGAAAATTTTGTCCTGTTTCTGTATGGTCTCCGCCACACCCATGTATCAATTCGTGGTGTCCACACGACCACGGCCACGGCCGTGTGCAATGCCGTGTGGTGCGAAAATCCTGCGCTTGATAAATTGGTTAGTTTTCAGTTAGGTGCTAAAAATTGAAAATATAACATTAGTGAAGTTAGTGCTCGAGTTGCCTCCCGAGAAGCGCTCGTTTAAAGTCTTAAGCTAGACTTACCCTGTTTTCATTTCTAAATTGAGGCTCTTGGAGCCGAAGTTCCTCTCTTATATCCCCAAAATCTTCACCATTATAAAATTTTATTCGGTGACCATTTACCTTGAATGTGCCATGAGTTGGATGAGCTACCTCGATTGTGCCGTATGGAAAAATAATGGACCTGACTGTAACACCCCTTACCCGTATTCAATGCCGGAACCGGGCCCGAGGCGTTACCGTATTAAAACCTCATGATCGCCCCAAGGCTCAATGTGAATACTCTCTTAAGTCACCTCAACATCTCATTCTCGACTTATGAGGCCTCACTCAAACACACGAGGGCTCTCGAGACTATATTGAAACTTCTACGATTTTTAAAACTTTTCCATCTATACAGGGATCACACGCCCGTGTAAGATTTGGCACGCCCGTGGAGGTCACACACGCCCATGGTCACTACCCGTGCATGAAAACTCAAGCATTCTGCCAATGCCCCACGGTTAGGGTACACGCCCGTGCTCTCCACCCGTGGTGCACACTGATTATCTTAACACGGCCTAGAGTCTAGACACACGCCCGTGTGGCTAGCCCGTGGCCAACATCGATAACACACACGCGTTCTAGGCACACGCCCGTGTGACTAGTCCGTGGTCTATTCGATTCAAAATACTAACATGCGAGGGGACACACGGCCAAGTCACACGCCCATGGGCTGACCGTGTGTCACACATGGCCTAGACACTGCGCCTGCAGTGTCTACCCACATGGACAAGAACAAAGCTATTTGCCAAGTTCTTTTCACCCTTCTAGCATACACAACATGCACTCATTCAACACATCTATAATCAACTCAAAATCTTACAATCTCACTTAGATAACTACATCTTTTCATATAATAAAGTGCCAACAACTATGGCATTATACAAAATAGATTATCCATCTAAAGGCCAACACATCATAGCCATAAACAACAAAATTCACTAACTTTTCTAGCCCCTATACATGCCATATACAAAACATTGAGTCTCATGTACCAGTGTGTTTGATAGTGTGGGAGATCTTCCAAATGATCCTCGTATCTCGATTCAACACTTTTGCTCTATAAGACAAGGGAAAAGAAAGGGAGTAAGCTTTGAGCTTAGTAAGTTTACACATAAACAATTAAGCACCATAGTATAAGCTAAACAACAATTAGCATTATACTAACATATAATGTACAACTATGCTTACTCTTCCTATCCCTTACCACATTTCCAACACATCATGTGTCACTTACTCATAACCATTGACATGCACCCTCGCATTCAATATCACATTTACACAATATACAACACATCATTATTTCTCAAAAATACATCCACACAAACTATGCTACTCACTATCACATCCACACAGCAAATCTCTCGGTGGTTCCGCACTAAGCCCACCACAATCAATTGATAAGGTAGTATCGCACTTAGCCTACCAACAAGGTATTCATAGTGGTTTCGTACATAGCCCACTAGATAATATACCTAACGATAGCATCGCACATAGCCAGCTCATCGTCAATATGCATTAGGATGGTATCGCACTTAGCCCACCATTTAGCATTATTACTACACATTCACAAATCTACTTAATCATTCATCCATTCATTTCACTTGAACCACATAGGTTCTCAATCATTCTCAACCATGCTATACACTAGCAAGCATTAACAAATTGTAAGTATGAATGCATTGTTTATGCATAGACTTACCTCGATACTCAAAAGTATAGAAACGTGCAATTTAGTCCACCACTTTGCTCTTGCCTCGGTTTCGATCCGGGCTTTGTCTTTCTTGATCTATAATGATAATTCAACTCATCAATATACACATTGACTAAATCGACCCACATCTCATACTTTGGCATAATTATCCCCTTTTGCCCCTAAACTTTCTCATATTTACGCTATTGCCCCAAGGCTCGTAAAGTGATTTTTATTCAACTTTCTAGCCTTTCATGCTTAGCTGAATCACTTACTCAACTAAAGCAATCATCAATTCTCACTACATCACACATGTATTACCAAACTCAAGATTTTTACAAACTAGTCCCTACATGCATTTTCTATGGAAACTCATTTAGCAAAAGATGTTTCTACTACATCAAGCTTTCATAATCTTCCATAAAACATCAAAATACATGCATGTCATACATGGCTACATTTTTTAACATCCATCATAGCTCATCAAATAGCTAAAAATAGCTTACTCATGAAACAAGGACTTCAAAAATACAAAGAATATCAAAAACGGGGCTTAGATGCACTTACTAGCAAGCTTGAAAATTTTGAAGAACCCTAACAATGGCTCTCTCAATTTTCGGTAGCCTTGGAGAAGAAGATGAATGAATTTTGTCATCTTTTCTCCTATTTTAATCACTTAATTGTTAAATGACTAAAATGCCCTTTTTGATAAACTTTCTATTTTAACTCATCCATGCCCAATTTTGTCCAAAAATTAGAAATTGGAAAAATTGCTATTTAAGGACCTCTAATTAATATTCTAAAGCTATTTCACACAAATAGCTTCTAGAATCTCATATTTTGTAACTTTTGCAATTTAGTCCTTTTGGAAAATTCAACCGCAATTTCACAAAATTGCTTCATGAAACTTTCACACTAGCATGCATACATAGCATAAACCTCAAAAACTCATTCATAAACCTCGAATTTGTGGTCTCGCACCACTATTCCGACTAGGCCCTAAATCGGGATGTTACAACTCTCCCCCTTTAGAGATTTTTGCCCCCAAAAATCTTACCAGTAAAGAGGTTTGGATGTTGCTCTCTCATAGCTTCTTCCGTTTCCCACGTATCCTCTTCCACACTGTGTTTTTGCCATAACACTTTTACTTTCTCCTCAGTCTCTTTTACTAGATCGACCCCATGGATCCGCTTCTCACTAAGCTCGGTCCAATACAAAGGAGTACGACACTTACGACCATACGAGGCCTCATACGGAGCCATCCGTATACTTGACTGATAACTGTTGTTATAGGCGAATTCGACCAAAGGCAGATATCTCTCCCAACTACCTTCGAATTCTAACACACAGCATCGAAGCATATCTTCGAGAACTTGAATCACTCTTTCAGACTGACCATCGGTTTGCGGATGGAACGCAGTACTGAAATTCAACTTTGTTCCCAAAGCCTCTTGTAATTTCTTCCAAAACCTCGAAGTAAACCTCGGATCTCTATCCGATATTATAGACACAGGTACACCATGTAACCTCACTATCTCTACAACATACAACTCAGCTAACTTATCCAGTGAATAATCAACACGTACTGGAATAAAGTGAGCCGACTTCGTCAATCTATCCACAACAACCCACACAGCATCTCTCTTTTTCGGAGTCATAGGTAACCCCGTCACAAAGTCCATGGTAACCCGATCCCACTTCCATTCGGGAACCATCACTTGCTGAAGAAATCCCGAAGGCACTTGATGCTCAGCTTTCACTTGTTGACAAATCAGACACCTTGCCACAAATTCGGATATATCTCTCTTCATACCCGGCCACCAATAAGACTTCTTCAAGTCATTGTATATTTTCGTACTGGCCGGATGTACTGAAAAATAACCACTATGTGCCTCGTGCAAAACCTTTCGGATTAACTCTTCATCTCTGGGTACCCAAATTCTGTTATGGTACAACAAACATCCACTCGAGCCCACCCAAAAATCAGAACCACTTTCTGATTCACACTTAGCTCTCTTAGCTAGCATCTCACTGTCATTTCTCTAAGCCTCACATATCTGTTGAACAAATAGTGGCTTAGCTCTCAACTCTGCCAGAATAGCACCATCATCAGATAATGCTAAACTCGTCCTCATAACTCTTAGAGCATACAAGGATTTCCTACTCAGGGCATCCGCAACCACATTCGCTTTTCCCGGGTGGTAATCAACGACTAACTCATTGTCTTTCAATAACTCAAGCCACCGCCTCTGTCTCAAATTTAGATCCTTCTGATCCATCAAATACTTCAAACTCTTGTGATCCGTAAAGATTCGGCACTTCTCACAATATAAATAATGTCGCCAAATCTTTAACGCGAAAACAAGCGCAGCCAACTCCAAATCATGAGTTGGATAATTCTTCTCGTGCGGTTTCAACTGTCTCGAGGCGTAAGCGACTACCTTACCCTCTTGCATCAACACGCAACCGAGACCATTAAACGACACGTCACTGTAAACCACGAACTCTTTCCCCGATTCTGGTTGAACCAAAACTGGCGCCTCAGTCAACATTGTTTTTAGTCTCTCGAAACTCTGTTGACATGTCTCAGTCCATTCAAACTTGACATCTTTGTGCAATAGTTTCCTCATCGGGGTAGCAATCACAGAGAACCCCTTTACAAAACGTCTGTAATATCCCGCTAATCCCAAGAAACTTCTGATTTCCGACACGTTCCTCAGCGGTTTCCAATCCACAACAGCCGATATCTTACTCGGGTCAACTCTAACACCATCACCCGACACAATGTGTCCTAGGAATCCGACCTCTCGGAGCCAAAACTCACTCTTGCTAAACTTAGCATACAACTGCTTATCTCTTAAAGTTTGCAAGACAATTCTCAAATGTTCTTCATGATCATTCTCATCCCGAGAATAGATCAATATGTCGTCAATGAAGACAACTACAAACTTGTCCACATACGGTCTGAAAACACGGTTCATCAGATCCATAAAAATTGCCGGTGCATTCGTCAAACCAAACGGCATAACCAAAAACTCATAATGGCCATACCTTGTCCGAAATGCAGTTTTCAACACATCCTGCTCCTTCACTTTCAACTGATAATAACTAGACCTCAAGTCTATCTTGGAGAACACTGTAGCTCCCTTCAGTTGATCAAAAAGATCATCAATCCTTGGTAAAGGATACTTATTCTTAACCGTCACTTTATTAAGCTATCTATAGTCTATACACAACCTCATAGACCCATCTCTCTTCTTTACAAATAATACCGGAGCACCCCACGGTGAGTAGCTCGGTCTTGCAAAACCCTTAATTATCAACTCTTGTAACTGAACCTTCAGTTCTTTCAACTCTAAAGGTGCCATCCTATACGGAGCAATCGAAATAGGTGCCGTTCTCGAAACTAACTCAATCCCAAACTCAACCTTTCTCACTGGAGGTAATCCGGGTAACTCTTCCGGGAATACATCCGGATACTCACATACCACTGGCACTGTTTCAAACTCTACTCCAACCTCTCGAGTATTCAACACAAAAGCAAGATAGGACTCACACCCTTTTCTCAAACATTTCTCAGCCACTAGGGAAGAAATCATCACTGGTAGACTACTCGATCCACCTGATTCAACCCGAACAACATCTCCACTCTCACATTTCAATTCGACATACTTACTACCACAGTTCACTAAGACACTATGGGTAGTCAACCAATCCATGCCAAGGATTAAGTCAAACTCATCAAACGGCAACAACATAAGATTTTCCGGAAAACATTGACTCTCAAACATCAAAGGACAATTCTTACACATCTTGTCCACTAACACATACTTTCCTAACAGGTTTGACACCTTAACCACAAAGTCCGTAGGCTCAACGGTCATACTCAAACTAGATGCCAGTCTCATGCAGATATAAGAATGAGTAGACCCTGGATATATTAAAGCAATAACAAAGGTGTCAAAGAGAAAAAAAGTACCCGTTATCACATCAGGGGAGGATGCCTCTTCGCGAGCGCGAATGGCATACGTCCTCGTAGGTGCCCGACCCTCCGGTCTCACAGCAGAGTCTTTGGATGCACCTCTACCACTAACCTCACCTCTCGGGTTCCTTGGTGGTCTACCCCTTGCAGACACATCGCCGGATCTCATCTCTTGCTTCTCTTCCTTATCGTCCCTCTCGGGGCAATTTCGGATAAAGTGGTCGGGGGAACCACACTTATAACAGTTTCGACTGTTTCCCCAACACTCTCCGGTATGATATCTACCACAACTTGGACACTCCAGTTTACTCTTCGGATTGCCCACACTTTCCATCGAGGTGGCTTGAACTCTCGAACCCGAACGAGTATTGCCCAAGTCTCGATGCGAATAACCCATCAGGTCTTTGTCGTCCTAGGACTCACTTCCTTGGACCTTTTTGACTGGGCTTGATACGACTTGCCCATCGGCCTCTTTCTAGCATCTCGGGCTTCACTCACAGCCCTTCTCTTTTCTATACTCAGCTCTTCGGCCTTACTTGCCCTTTCGACCAACACCACAAATTCTTTCAACTCCAAAATACCCACTAGGAGTTTGATGTCCCCATTCAGTCCGTCTTCGAACCTCTTACACAAAATGGTCTCTGTCGACACACATTCTTGAGCATATTTGCTATGCCTAACAAACTCACGCTCATATTTTGCTACTGACATTCTTCCTTGCTTCAACTCAAGGAATTCCTTCCTTTTTCGATCAGTAAACCTCTGGCTTATATACTTCTTCCGGAACTCTTCCAGAAAGAAGTCCCATGTCAACGTCTTCCACCAATGGTATGCCGAGTCCCTTAGCAAGGATACGACACACTTCAAGCTCTCTTCAGGTGTACAAGAGAGTTCATCGAATACTCTCATCGAGTTCTCCAACTAGAACTCCGCCCTCTCAGGGTCATCATCTACCTTAGCTCTAAACTCTTTAGCCCCATGTTTTCTAATCTTATCTACCGGGGGTTTCGATATCCTCACTACATTAATACCTTGAGGAGCCACTGGAATTGGCTGAGGTATGGGAGGAGGTGGAGGAGGTTGAGCATTAGGGTTCGCTCGAACATAATCCGAGTACCAATTGCTCATCAACTGGAGATAGGCTTCCCGTGCCTCTTCCCCTTGACCCCTAACCTCGGGTCCACTTTGAACAGGCACGGTCCCTTGCGCAGGAGCCGGCGCATTACTAGCTGCTTCATCAGCAGTCAATGGATCGGAATCCATATTCTATATAAAACAAGATTTAAAATCATCAGAAGGCACCACACTATCATTGTATACTTATGGCATGTATAGCTAGACTCTTACACCCGCTACGGTAGTCCTAGAACCGACTAAATCATAGCTATGATACCACTAAATGTAACACCCCTTACCCGTATTCAACGCCAGAACCGGGCCCGAGGCGTCACCGTATTAAAACCTCATGATCGCCACTAGGCTCAATGTGACTACTCTCTTAAGTCACCTCAACATCTCATTCTCGACTTACGAGGCCTCACTCAAACACACGAGGGCTCTCGAGACTATATCGAAACTTCTACGATTTTTAAAACTTTTCCATCTATACAGGGATCACACGCCTGTGTAAGATTTGGCACGCCCGTGGAGGTCACACACGCCCATTGTCACTACCCGTGCATAAAAACTCAAGCATTCTGCCAATGCCCCACGGTTAGGGCACACGCCCGTGCTCTCCACCCGTGGTGCACACTGACTATCTTAACACGGCCTAGAGTCTAGACACACGCCCGTGTGGCTAGCCCGTGGCCAACACTGATTAACACACACATTCTAGGCACACACCCGTGTGACTAGTTCGTGGTCTATTCGGATTCAAAATACTAACATCCAGGGGACACACGGCCAAATCACACGCCCATGGGCTGACCGTGTGTCACACATGGCCTAGACACACGCCCGTGTGTCTACCCACATGGACAAGAACAAAGCTATTTGCCAAGTTCTTTTCACCCTTCTAGCATACACAACATGCACTCATTCAACACATCCATAATCAAATCAAAATCTTACAATCTCACTTAGATAACTACATCTTTTCATATAATAAAGTGACAACAACTATGGCATTATACAAAATAGATTATCCATCTAAAGGCCAACACATCATAGCCATAAACAACAAAATTCACTAACTTTTCTAGCCCCTATACATGCCATATACAAAACATTGAGTCTCATGTACCAGAGTGTGCTGATAGTGTGGGAGATCTTCCAAATGATCCTCGTATCTCGATTCAACACTTTTGCTCTATAAGATAAGGGAAAAGAAAGGGAGTAAGCTTTGAGCTTAGTAAGTTTACACATAAACAATTAAGCACCATAGTATAAGCTAAACAACAATTAGCATTATACTAACATATAATGTACAACTATGCTTACTCTTCCTATCCCTTACCACATTTCCAACACATCATGTGCCACTTACTCATAACCATTGACATGCAACCCTGCATTCAATATCACATTTACACAATATACAGCACATCATTATTTCTCAATAATACATCCACACAGCTATGCTACTCACTATCACATCCACACAACAAATCTCTCGGTGGTTCCGCACTAAGCCCACCACAATCAATTAATAAGGTAGTATCGCACTTAGCCTACCAACAAGGTATTCATAGTGGTTTCGCACATAGCCCACTAGATAATATACCTAACGATAGCATCGCACATAGCCAGCTCATCGTCAATATGCATTAGGATGGTATCGCACTTAGCCCACAATTTAGCATTATTACTACACATTCACAAATCTACTTGCTTAATCATTCATCCATTCATTTCACTTGAACCACATAGGTTCTCAATCATTCTCAACCATGCTATACACTAGCCAGCATTAACAAATTGTAAGAATGAATGCATTGTTTATGCATAGACTTACCTCGATACTCAAAAGTATAGAAACGTGTAATTTAGTCCACCACTTTGATCTTGCCTCAGTTTCGATCCGGGCTTTGTCTTTCTTGATCTATAATGATAATCCAACTCATCAATATACACATTGACTAAATTGACCCACATCTCATACTTTGGCATATTACCCCTTTTGCCCCTAAACTTTCTCATATTTACGGTATTGCCCCAAGGCTCGTAAAGTGATTTTTATTCAACTTTCTAGCCTTTCATGCTTAGCCGAATCACTTACTCAACTAAAGCAATCATCAATTCTCACTACATCACACATGTATGACCAAACTCAAGATTTTTACAAACTAGTCCCTACATGCATTTTCTATGGAAACTCATTTAGCAAAAGATGTTTCTACTACATCAAGCTTTCATAACCTTCCATAAAACATCAAAATACATGCATGTCATACATGGCCACATTTTTGAACATCCATCATAGCTCATCAAATAGCTAAAAATAGCTTACTCATGAAACAAGGACTTCAAAAATACAAAGAATATCAAAAACGAGGCTTAGATGCACTTACTAGCAAGCTTGAAAATTTTGAAGAACCCTAACAATGGCTCTCTCAATTTTCAGCAGCCTTGGAGAAGAAGATGAATGAATTTTGTCATCTTTTCTCCTATTTTAATCACTTAATTGTTAAATGACCAAAATGCCCTTTTTGATAAACTTTCTATTTTAACTCATCCATGCCCAATTTTGTCCAAAAATTAGAAATTGGGAAAATTGCTATTTAAGTACCTCTAATTAATATTCTAAAGCTATTTCACACAAATAGCTTCTAGAATCTCACGTTTTGCAACTTTTGCAATTTAGTCTTTTTGGACAATTCAACCGCAATTTCACAAAATTGCTTCATGAAACTTTCACACTAGCATGCATACATAGCATAAACCTCAAAAACTCATTCATAAACCTCGGATTTGTGGTCTCGCACCACTATTCCGACTAGGCCCTAAATCGAGATGTTACACTGACCATCTTGATTTCAGCTTCCCAGGAAACAATTTGAGCCTTGAATTGTAGAGCAGAACTAAGTCTCCTACTTTGAATTGCTTTGATTATTTTAAACGAGCATCATGGCGTCGCTTTGTCGCCTCCTTATATAATCGTGAGTTCTCATAGGCATCAGCTCGCCATTCATCAAGCTCGTTCAACTGCATCATCCTCTTTTCACCTGCAGTTTTAAGATCGTAATTCAAGAATTTTATAGCCCAGAAAGCTTTGTGCTCTAACTCAAATGGTAAATGAAAACTTTTCCCGTAGACAAGTTTGTATGGGGATGTTCCTATGGGAGTCTTAAATGCTATTCTATAGGCCCATAAAGCATCGTCTACTTTTAGTGCCCAATCTTTCCTGTTTGATTCTACTGTTTTCTCTAGAATTCGCTTAAGTTCTCTATTTTCTACTTCCGCTTGCCCACCGGGTTTGAGGGTGATAAGGGGTAGATGTTACGTAATTGTACTCCATATTTTTTTCAAGACCTTGTCAAATTGAGTATTACAAAAATGAGTACCCCTATCACTAATAATTGCTCTTGGTGTTCCAAATCGAGAGAACAGTTTTTTGAGAAATTTATTCCCAAATGAACTAGGGAATGGGCCCATAAAATCAATACCCCATACATCAAAAATTTCGTATGATAGCATATATGTTTGAGGCATTTCATTGCGTTTAGAAATGTTACCTGTTCTTTGACATCTATCGCATGAAGCAATATACCAGTTAGCGTCTTTGAACAAGGTTGGCCAATAAAAACCTAATTCGAGCGTTTTATGTGTTTGTCTCTTAATCCATTGTAATGTCCTCCCCAAGGTCCGAATGGCAATGTTCTAGGATTTTGCTTGCTTCGCTTTTGTAACACATCTCCGAATTACTTGATCTCGCATATATACGGAAAGAAAGGATCCTCCCAAAAATAGTTTTTCACATTAGCAAAGAATCGCTTCTTTTGATGATGTGTTAACCTTTTTGGAAGGATGTTAGCAGCTAAATAATTTGCAATATCTGCAAACCAATGTACCTTGGAGTTAGATATAGTGAATAGTTATTCTTCGAGAAACGAGTCGTTTATCTCGCTCTCATCTAGTTCTTCGATATGTGGACTTTCAAGCCTAGAAAGATGATCTGCTGCAAGATTTTTAGCTCCCTTCTTATCTCGAATTTCTAAATCAAATTCCTGCAAGAGTAAGATCCATCATACGAGTTGAGGTTTTGCATCAGATTTAGTTAAAAGATAACGAAAAGCTGAATGGTCAGTGTAAACGACAACTTTAGATAATATCAAATACTGTCTAAATTTGTCAAATGCAAAAACTATAGCTAGCAATTCTTTTTCTGTGGTGGTGTAGTTTTCCTGTGTGGACGTCAATGTTCTGCTAGCATAATAAATTGGTGAAAGTGCTTGTTTCTTCATTTGTCCCAAAATCGCACCTCTTTGCAAAAATCACTTGCATCACACATTAGTTCAAAGGGTAGATTCCAATCAGTGCAATTATAATCGGAGCATTTATTAGTTTATCTTTGAGGATATTAAAGGCATCTAAACATTCTGATCGAAATTCAAAGGTACATCTTTTCTAGTAATTTTGTCAAAGGCTTAGCTATTTTAGAGAAATTTTTAATGAATCTTCTATAAAATCCAAAGATGTCCTAAAAAAATTCTAATAGCCTTAATCTGAACTAGGAGGAGGTAATTTTTCTATGGTTTCAACCTTTGCTTTATCTACCTCAATCCCTTTACTAGAAATCTTATGTCCTAACACAATCCCCTCTCGAACCATAAAGTGACATTTTTCCCAATTTAAAACAAGGTTCGTTTCCTCACATCTCATCAGAACTCGCTTTAATTTTTTAAGGCAAAGATGGAAAGAATTACCGAATACCGAAAAGTCGTCCATAAATACCTCCATAATGTGTTCCACAAGTTCGTCAAAGATGGCCAGCATGCAGCGCTAAAAAGTAGCAGGAGCATTACATAATCCAAAAGGCATTCTACGATAGGAAAACATACCGTATGGACATGTAAATGTCGTCTTTTCTTGATCCTTAGGAGCTATTGGGATTTGGAAGTAGCCAGAGAGTTCGTCCAAGAAGCAGTAGTACATATGTCCAGATAATCTTTCTAACATTTGATCGATAAAGGGCAAAGGGAAGTGATCTTTTCTGGTGGCGTCATTTAGCTTTCTATAGTCAATATAGACTCTCCAACCAGTGACTGTTCTTGTAGGAATCAATTCATTCTTTTCGTTGGCTACAACAGTCATGCCTCCTTTCTTTGGAACTACACTCGCACAGACTTACCCAAGTACTATCGTAAATAGGATAAATTATTCCTGCATCTAGAAGTTTAATTACCTCAGCCTTAACAACTTCTTTCACGTTGGGGTTCAAACGTCTCTGGGGTTGCACACACGGTTTATACTCATCTTCCATTAAAATTTTATGGGTACAGAACGATGGACTTATTCCTTTAATGTCAGAAATTTTCCAAGCTATGGATCTTTTATGTTCCCTTAGTACCTTTAGCAACTCTTCTTTTTCTTTGGGTTCTAGTTCTGAAGAGATGATCACTGGTAGCGTAGAATTATCCCCGAGGAATGCATATTCTAAGTGTTTTGGTAACTATTTTAATTCCAATTTCGGTGGCTCATCAATAGAAGGTTTTTGTTTTAGTTCGTCGTTGATTTCAATGCCCTCTTCTTCTTTTTTCTAGAGGAAGATGTATTAGAATTTAACTTATCGGTATCATTATCTACCCCGTCAATTTGGGTAGGACACAGTTCCATTGTGTCATCATGTATGATTTCCTGCAAAGAATCTTGAATAAAATGGTCAATGGCATCAAGAAAATAATAGGAATCATCTTGTTCTCTAGAATATCGCATAGCATCGTAAATTTGAAAAATAATTTCCTCGTTGCCTACCCTTAGTGCGAGTTTACCATCACCTACATCAATAATGACCTAGCAAAGCTAAGAAAGGTCGTCCCAAAATTAGAGGTACATCAACGTCCACATCCATGTCAAGCACAACAAAATCAACAGGGAATATAAATTTATCAACTTTTACCAAAATATCTTCGATAATTCCCCTAGGATATTTAATAGATCTGTCAGCTAACTAAATACTCATCCTAGTGGGTTTTGGTTCCCCTAGACCTAGTTGCTTAAACATTTTATAAGGCATTAAATTAATACTGGCACCTAAATCAGCTAATGCTTTCTCAATGTTTAGACTACCAATTAGATAGGGAATAGTGAAACTTCCTGGATCTTTCAATTTGGTCGGCAGCTTGTTTTGGATGATGGCTGAACACTCTTCATTAAGTTCTACTGTTGATATCTCTTCAAACTTCCTTTTATTTGTTAGAAGCTCTTTTAGGAATTTTGCATATGTCGGCATCTGCGAAATAGCTTCAACAAAAGGTAAGTTAATATGTAACTGTTTAAAAAGTTTAAGAAATTTACCGTATTGTGCATCTAAGCGGTCTTTCTTCAACTTTGTCGGATATGGGATTGATGGCTTAAATTCTTCACGTGCCGGTGTTACTTTCTCGATTTCCTCATTTTTTCTTTATTAGTTTCTTGTGGCATCTTCTTTTTTTCGCTTCAATCAATTCCTTCCCACTCCTTACTATTTCTGCCTTCACTTGTTCTTGAGGTTGTTCTGATATGATCTTGGCAAGTTGTCCTAATTGGTTCTCGATACCTTGAATCGATGCTTGTTGATTCTTAAGTGTTGTCTCGGTGTTTTAAGAACGAGTTTCTAACACCGCGATGAATTTTGTCAGCATCTCATCAAGGTTCGGCTTCTTTTCCTGTGGGAAGGGCTGTTGTTGGAAGTTTGGAGGGGGTTGTTGCCTTTGATTTCCTTGACCACCCCATGAAAAATTTGGATGGTTCTTCCAACCTGGATTGTAAGTATTGCTATAAGGATTATTTTGGGATCTAAAATTATTACTTACATAGTTCGTTTGTTCACCTTCCATGCCATGTCCATAGGGTGGGTACTCTGTATTGCCTGTTCTTCCCCTATTCGTATTGTAATGCATCACTGAATATACCTGCAAATAGTCACACAAAACATCAATCTTTTTATTTAACATCTCTACCTGATTTGATAGCATGGTGACTGCGTCGAGGCTGAAAACACTGGTAGCTTTCGTGGGCTTTGTCCTCGTGACTTGCCACTGATAGTTATTCAGTGACATCTCCTCTATAAATTCGTAAGCTGCTTTAGGTGTTTTATTATTCAGGGTTCCGCCGGTGGCTGAATCAATCAACTGCCTGGTTGAATGGTTTACACCGTTATAAAAGGTTTGGACCTGTAGCCACAAGGGTAATCCATGGTGTGGGCACCTTCTCAATAGGTCTTTGTATCTCTCCTATACATCATAGAGTGTTTCTAAATCCATCTGCACAAAAGAAGAGATATCATTCCTTAACTTGGCCGTTTTGGCTGGCGGAAAATATTTTAATAAAATTTTTTCGGTCATTTGATCCCATGTAGTAATTGATCCTCGGGGGAGAGAATGCAACCACTGTTTGGCTTTATTCCTCAACGAAAAGGGAAACAACCGAAGACGTATGGCATCATAAGAAACGCCATTTATTTTGAAGGTATCACAGAATTTTAGAAAATTTGCTAAGTGTGTGTTAAGATCCTCATCCTGCAAACCATCAAACTGAACAAACTGTTGTATCATCTGTATAGTGTTAGGTTTCAATTCGAAATTATTTGCAGCAATAGTAGGTCTAACAATACTCGATTCAGTTCCAGTTGAATTAGGTTTAGCATAATCATACATAGTTGGAGGAGCCTGATTTTTTGCCACCTCTGGAGGTAGCGGATTATTCTCAGCCATCTCTTCGGTGGTATTGGTTTCGTCTTCTTGCCCTTCCTCTATGTAATTTAAGCTCCGCCTTATCTCTTTACGATTTCTACGAACGGTACCTTCAATATCACTGTCGTAAATTAGGGGTCCTGTCGGGTTCCTTCTAGTCATAAACTAGAGGTACCTGCAAGGAACAAATAAAAGAAGAAAAATAAACAAAGTTAAAAACAAAATAAAAGTAAATTGCAAAAAATAAAAAATGGCTAAAGTAATAAAAATTGAGCGTTCTTAATATTTTGGTTCCCCGGCAACGGCGCCAAAAACTTGATCTTTATGTCAGAGTCTTAAAAATTTATATAAAGAATGATCGAGCCTAGAAACTAACTATGACAACGATTGAGGCAAGCACACCTATCGAACAGTAGTATAGTTTAGTGGCAAGACCGGAATGTCGAACCCAAAGGAACCAAGAGTACTAATACTGACTTTCTTTTTATTATTTAGCCTAAGAATTAAGGGAATTGTTATTTAATCTAATTAACTAACTACTAAACTAAAGACGCTAAGACAAAGAGAATGAATTGGGAAAATACTTGTGGAAAAAAAACCAATTGATTAAGACAATACCCGAGGAAGAATCCATCTAGACTTCACTTGTTATCTAACTCTGAACCAGATGATTTATTCACTTGACTTGATCCGTAGGATTCCCTAATGTATATTAATCCCTCTCTCGAGGCGACCAACGTCTAACCCTAGGTTGATTAATTGAAATCTTTTTCTAATAAAACCCCTAGAATTGCATTAACTCGATCTATGGACTCCTATATTAGGTTTGACCCTAATCCGGCAGATTTTTGTCACCCTTTCTCTAGGCGCGCGAGCAACTACGCTTAACTATGCTAGATCTACTCTTAGGCAGGGAATTTTGCTCCACCACCTAAGCACATCAGTACTCGAATCAATATCCTATAATATCAAAGCAAGAATTAAGAACACATAATTAAGAACAAATCAAGTATTTATCATATAGTTCAGCAAACGATAACAAGATTCATCTTAGGATTCATCCCCTTCAGGTACCTAAGGGTTTAGTTCATAATTATAAAAGAATACATCTAAGAAGAAAAGATAAAACAAAACATAAGAAAAACCCTAAAACCCCCTGAAGGAATTAAAGAGAAGATCCTCCGTCTTGAGTATGACTCCGGCTTCTTGAGATGAATCAACTGGCTTTCTTCGAGTAAATTCCACAATTCTGACCTCTCTGGCTCGGCTCCTTGGCCTAGCTGGACGCCCCCTTGAAGGTTGGCCTCTAGGGTGTTTATATAGGCTTTTGGAATGGCTTTCTTTGCCTCTAAGTACCCCAATCCGAATAAAATTCTTCTTTGTCACGTCGGGACACGCCCATGGCACACGCCTTGTGTGAATCGTGGCCGTGCCGTGTTCGAACTCTGGCCAAGGAGCACGACCGTGTGGTCTTGGGCCCAGGCCATGTCGATTTCGTGATATGGCCCATTTACTCTGTTTTAGGCCCGTTTCTCGTTCTCTTCATCCTCCGGTGCTCTCCTGAGTATAAAACATGAAATTAAAGGATTAAGAGCACCAAATTAAATAATTCAAGGGATAAATCATCCAAAAGTATGCTAAATGTGGGTTTAAAATATGTTATTATTATGGTTTATCACATGCTTAACATGCTCGTATACAAATATCATATATATAACAGAATAATCAGACATGCGTAACGGTGTCCTACTCAGAGCAAACTATCAGAATATCAGATCACATAAGGTTAGCCCTTACCGACCCTACGTAGGCCCACAGTCAATCGAAACGACCCGTGCGACTATAGGAAAAATTTTAGAATTATGGGCCTACCTACCCGTTTGGGCCCACACGCCCAGATTGGTCTTGCTCGTGTGGCCCACACGGTCTGGCTTAAAACCCACACGTCAGTGTGGCATGCCCGTATGGGCCTACACGACCATGTCTAGCGCACATCCATGCCTTCGTAAAACATACGGTCATGTCTCGCACATGGCCAACCACACGGCCAGGCACACGCCCGTGTGGCGTCGATAGTGCCCTTTTTTAGCTTTCATTGAACGTCAATTTTTCGTATTTAGGGTACACACCTGGTTCGTTTTAGATGCTACAATAATCCCGAGCCCACCGAAACCTAAGAAACAGTATCCCATTACCAATTAGCAATCAATTTACGAATCGACACATAACACGAAATAACATACAGAACTTACCGACAACACGAACAGCCACTAGCGTGATTTAGGTTGTCGGAGTAAAACTTCTCTACTCACAACCTTCTCCTACACCACAAATTTGTAGAAAACAAACCCTTAACTTACACACCACTTCTCTAAAACAAAAGATATGGCTCTAACCAACGTTTTGTAAATCAAGGTTACAGAAAATAAAATCTCACTTACCAGAATAATACGAAGACCACCGAAATATCGAGAAATAAAGTGATGGACTCGAAACTAACTAATATTTCGACAAAGGCAAGCGCACCTATCGAACAGTAGTATAGTTATGGTGAGTCCGGAATATCGTTTCCTTAAGGACTAAAATTACTAGTAATAACTATCTTTTTATTATCTAGCCTAATAACTAAGGGATTCTGTTTTTAATCTAAAATTAACTAACTAAATGACTATGAACGCGACAGAGATAGAATTGGGAAAAATATTCGAAGAAACCAATGACAAAGATAATACCCGAGGAAGAATCCACCTAGACTTCACTTATTATTCTGACTCTGAATTAAATGATTTATTTACTTACCTTGATCCGTAGAAATCCCTAAATTATGTTAATATCTCTTTCGAGACTAAAAACAACTGACTCTAGGTTGATTAATCGAAATTTCTTTCTAATTAAAACCCCTATTGTCGCATTAACTTGAT
Organism: Gossypium sturtianum; assembly: GCA_025698515.1. Taxonomy (NCBI): domain Eukaryota; kingdom Viridiplantae; phylum Streptophyta; class Magnoliopsida; order Malvales; family Malvaceae; genus Gossypium; species Gossypium sturtianum. The sequence continues at coordinate 119,361,182 of CM046946.1, forward strand.
CTATGGATTCCCTTATTAGATTTGAGTCTAATCCGGTAGATTTATGTCATCCTATTTCTAGGGTTGCAATCAACTCCGCTTAATTATGCTAGATCCTCTCTTAAAAATGGACTTTTGCTCCACTGAATAAGCACATCAATCTTGAATTAATATTCCTGAAAACATTAAAGCAAGGATTAAGAACATAATTAAGAACAAGAACAAGTATTTATCACGTAATTCAGATTTATTGAATAATAAGATTCATCTAGGTTTCATCCTCCCTAGGTGTCTAGGGAGTTTAGTTCATAACGTAAGAGGAAGACATCTCAGAATAAAAAAAACAACAAGACATAAAGAACCCAAAAAACTTCTAAAGAAATTGATGGAGATCTTTAATCTTGGAGTGAATCCGCTTCCGAGATGATTCCGACGGCTTCCTTCGAGTAGTTTCTTCGTTCTACTCTCCATCCCCCCTTAGGTTCTCCCCTAGGGTGTTTATATAGGCTTTGGAGCACCTTTCTTGGCCTTCAAGTAGTATTTTTCGAATAGAATTAGACTTGGGTTCGGCAGGGACACGCCCGTGTGACACGCCTGCAGCGATAAGCTTAGGTCGTGTTCGATTACGCTTTCACACACACGGCCTTGTGGTCTGCCCGTGTGTGATAGTCCAAGCCGTGTTGATTTCTGAGGTAGGCCCATTTTGTCCCTTTTTGGCCCGTTTCTCGTTCTTTTCGACTCCCTAAGCTCTCCTAAGTGTAAAATATGAAATTAAAGGATTAGGAGCATCGAATTCATCAAATCTAATGAAAATTCATCCAAAAATAAGCCAAGCATAGGGTCAAAATATGTATAAATTAGGGTTTATCAAATATCCCCACACTTAAGCATTTGCTTGTCCTCAAGCAAAATCCTCAACTCACAATTAAAATTAAACCTCCTTAATTCATAATTCTCATCAATAATGTCTCATCATAATTCACAGATAATTCATACATTGATAATTTTAACTAAAAGAGTCTTAAAGATTCAAACAATTTAAGTCACAAATTTTTATTGCACAAAAACATTAGGTGTTTCCCCTTACCTAAATAATCACCTTTAATTCAAAACCGAGCAGAATTGACATCCTCACTAAAGATTCACTCAAATCACTCAACGTGTTTAAGGTTCAAATTAAGCACTCAAAAATCAACATGAAGAGTTATTACCATAGGCTTGCATGAAAATCAAATCTCCACCAATATAAAATGAGATGATATACAAATCAAAAGGTCTTTAAAAGGGTTGTAATGGGGCTTGGGTTAAAGGTGTGGATAAAGGCTGAAAAAGAAGGTTAAAATCGAGATTGAATTGATAATTTACTTAACTAGAAAAATAAACTAATAATGAATAATTACAATTGAATAATAACACGAGCTTCTTCTCAAAATATGAAATTAACTGCTTAAGCTCAAATAACAAATAACTAATATATATTTCCACTTTTTTTTTATCATGTACAATAATGAGACGAATTTAACAACTGAAATAAAAAAACATAGTTAAGCAACTGATCAAATCAAATCTCGACAAAAAAGGGAGTCAATAAAGTAGGAGAAGCAAATTGGGTTTTGGGTTAATATTAATGGGTGAGTCAAGAAACGATTTATTAGGCTCAAAGGGGTTCACTAGGGGTTAATTATGAAGGTAGGCTTTTAGTGGATTAAGTGGGTTAAAACCTAGGTGCCTTTATCATCTAAGTATATCAAATCAAAAGGTGTGGTCTCGATATGCATAATCGAAGCAAGTTTTAGAATAAATAATCAATATTGACACACTCATAACTAACAATAAAGTGAGCAAGAAAAGTATATGCTCTAAAAGGCTCAAAATCTCATAAAAATTATGGTTTTTGATGTCAACCTTGCAAATTTCAAATTTCAAAGTAATATTTAAATTTAGGGAAACAACCTAACAATTTTTTTATTTTGAAAATAGACTTATTATGCTTGATTCTCTAATGTCTTAAAGTTTAAACCATCAATGCACAATTACCTATGATTTAATCCAAAACATATCAATAAAAATCATAAATTAATAAAAATTTTATTCTAATAGTAATATGAGTAGATTACTTGAGAACAAGATAAAATTCAGAGATTTTTCTGATAATCAATTAAATAACCTCCCCACACTTAAGATGTACATTTTCCTCAATGTACAAAGGTAGATAATAGCAATGTAAGCAGAAAATCATAAGAGAGGGAATGAGGTGAAACTTCCTGAATTATGGATGAAATCCTTAAAAAGTGAGAATTGTAGAAATAGGTCCAATGAGAAGCATTATGAACTAGGCAGAGGTGAAGGTGGGAGAGAATACTCCAGTAGTTTGTTCGTTCCTTAGTAGCACCTTGAACCTTTTGAAACTGCGGAGTCATCAGTAAAGTTTTAGGGAGTTTTATTAATGGACTTCGTTATGGTTACTCGATAATAAACAGCCAGAGATATAAAAAAAATCAAAATATAATAATATAAATCAAAGACAAGAAAGATAAAGAGAAAGAGTTTAAAAATTAAAATAAAAGAAAAAGAAAAAATAAATGGACTCAAAGGTCCTCATCAACAGATGGATCGCGATGTGGTGGTGGTGGTGATATGTGGAAGTTCTGACAAATCTGCTGTAGAGTTGCCTCGAGGCCGTCGAATCGTCGAGCGTTGTCATTGAATTTTTGAGTGCAGTACTGCTCGAAACGAGTGAGGCGCTTAGAAATGTCAGTCAATGATGCAGCCGCATGAACTGGTCGATGAGGCGGTGGTGGTGCAGACAGTGACTCCTCATGATGTAAAGGGACATCATTAGTAATGTTCTCTGGGGCTTGCAATAGGCACGGGCGTGTCGCATGCCCGTGTGACTTACTCAGTATCCCCTACAGTCTTAAGGCATGCCCGTGTGGGTTATTCGCATCCCGTGTTCTTTAGTCAGTTTCGACCATGGCCGCATCGCACGGTCGTGGCATTTTATTGCAGCCCGTGTTTTAGGGAAAATTTTCTTCCTGTTTTCGCACGGTCTTCGCCATGTCAGTGTACCTACTCGTGGTGTCCACACGGCCACGGCCACGTCCGTGTGCAAGGCCGTGTGGGTAGGGAAACCTGCGCCTATTAATTTGGTTAGTTTTTTTGGTTAGTGCTCGGTTTGCCTCCCGAGAAGCGCTTATTTAGAGTCTAAGCTCGACTCACCTTTCATTCGCATAATCATTGTGGTTCGAGGAGTTGAAACTCCTCATTCCTGCTATCAATCTTGTTAAAATAAGGTTTTAGACGAGTACTATTTACCTTGAAGGTGCCAAATTCGGAATGAGTTACCTCGATCAGATCAGATGAGAAAATATTAAGTACCGTGAAAGGGGTTGTTCCATTAGGTTTAGAAGTGGCAACACGAGGATCTGCTATCCATTAGAACTCGGTCTCTAACTTTAATTTGACTCGTTTTATTTTTAGGCTCGTCATGGCTCTGTTTTGGTTCATCGTGTACTTTCAATTTCTCATTAAACTGTGTTCACCATTCATCTAGTTCCTCGATCCGAGCCTTCGCTTCCTCATGAACAGCCTCATTTCTCAATATGAGAGTTAGACCATGGCTCTGTCTATCTTCTTCCGAGGAATTTCACGCAAAGAATATTGAACATTAAGTTCACTTACATTAACAGGACTTGTATCATCTTGATCACTAGATATTCGACGTAATCACGTGCTTAGAGTTTAATCATGTCATCACCTACACGAAGTATTAATTCCCTGCACCAACATCAATAATAGTCCTAGCAAGCCATAAAAGGGTCGTCCTAAAATTAAAGGAACGTCACTATCCTCATCCATGTCTAAAACAACAAAGTCTCATCGGGAATATGAATTTATCAATTTTAACTAGCACATCTTCAATTATACCCCTAGGAAATCTAATGGTTTTATCAGCCAATTGAATGCTCATCCTAGTTTGTTTGGGTTTCCCAAGACCTAGCTGTTTAAACACTTTATAAGGCATAACATTGATACTTGCCCCTAAATCAGCTAAAGCATTATTAACAGATAAACCACCAATTAAGCAAGGAATCGTAAAACTCCCTGGATCTTTTAATTTGCAGGGTAGTTTATTCTGTAAAATTACTGAGCAAATTGCATTTAGCTCCACATGCGACGCATCGTCTAGCTTCTGTTTGTTTGCCAAAAGCTATTTTAAAAATTTTACTGAATTGGGCATCTGTGAAAGAGCTTCTGTAAACGGTAAGTTAATATGTAATTTTTTTAAAAGTTTAAGAAATTTACCGAATTGTTCATCTGTGCGGTCTTTCTTCATTGCATTAGGGTATGGCACACGAGGTTTGTACTCTGTACTTACCAGTTTTGGTTTATTATGGCTTATCTCAACCTTACCTTTATCTACCACGTTTTCTTGCCTCAGTTTTGGTTCGTCTAACCCTTCACTATCGTGAGCAGTAATGGCATGAAGTTGCTCCTTTGGGTTAGTTTCAGTGTTGCTTGGCAGGCTGCCTTATGGTCGTTCAGATATTAGCTTAGCAAGCTGTCCTATTTGAGTCTCGAGACCTTGAATCGACGCTTGTTGATTTTTGAGTGCGGTTTCAGTGTTCTGGAAGTGCGAATCTGACACTGAGATGAATTTAGTAAGCATCTATTCAAGGTTCGGCTTCTTTTCCTGTTAGTAGGGTTGTTGTTGAAAGCCTGAAGGGGGTTGTTGTCTCTGATTTCCTTGACCACCCCATGAGAAATTGGGATGGTTCCTCCAACCTGGATTGTAAGTGTTACTATAGGGATTATTCTGAGGTCTAGAATTATTACCCATATAGTTCATTTGTTCGCTTTCTATTCCAGGGTTGTAGGATGGATATTCTGTATTGCCCATTCCTCCTCTATTCGTATCGCACTGCATCACTGGATGTACCTGCGAAGAACTAAACAAACCATCAATCTTTTTATTTAAAAGCTCTACCTGGTTTGATAGCATGGTAACTGCGTCGAGGTTGAAAACACCGGCTGCCTTTTGTTGGCTTCGTCCTCATAACTTGTAACTGATAGTTATTCAGTGACATCTCTTCAATGAATTCATAGGCAGCCTCAGGTGTTTTGCTGTTTAGTGTACCGCCGGCAGCTGCATCTATCAGTTGCCTCGTTGAGGGGTTCACACCATTGTAAAAGGTTTGAACCTGTAGCCATAATGGTAACCCATGGTGAGGGAAACTCCTCAGTAGATCCTTGTATCTCTCCCATGCATCGTAAAGTGTTTCTAAATCCATCTGCACAAAAGAAGAGATATCATTCCTCAACTTAGCCGTTTTAGCCGGCGGAAAATATTTAAGTAAAAATTTTTCAGTCATTTGTTCCCATGTAGTGATTGATCCTCATGGTAACGAGTTCAACCACTTTTTAGCTTTGTTCCTCAACGAGAAGGGAAACAAACGAAGGCGAATGGCATCATCAGAAACGCAATTAATCTTGAAAGTGTCGCAGAATTCCAGAAAATTTGCCAAGTGATTGTTTGGATCCTCATCCTGCAAACCATCAAACTGAACAAACTGTTGAATCATCTGAATAGTGTTAGGTTTCAGTTCAAAATTATTTGCAAAGAATAGCGAGTCTAACAATACTCGATTCACTCTCACCATAAAGTAGGCTTAGCATAATCATACATAGTTCAAGAGCGGATTCGATTTATTGGATCTGCGGCGACCACGTGAAGTAGCGGATTATTCTCAGCCATCTCATCGGTAGTATTAGTGATATCATTCTCTTGCTCTTCTTGTATGTATTGTAGGATTCGCCTTATCTCTCTTCGGTTTCTACGAGCTGTACTCTCAATCTCACTATCGTAAAGCAAAGGTCCTAACGGGTTTCTTCTAGTCATAAACTAGAAACACCTGCCAAAAGCAAAGAGAAAGAAAAAAATAGAAAAGTAACAATAAAATAGAAATAAATAAAATAAAAATCGCTAAAGTAATAAAAATTTAGTGTTCCTAATATCTTAGTCCCCGGCAATGGCACCAAAAACTTGATGGACCCGAAACTAACTAATATTTCGACAAAGGCAAGCGCACCTATCGAACAATAGTATAGTTGTGGTGAGTCCAGAATATCGTATCCTCAAGGACTAAAATTACTAGTAATAACTATCTTTTTATTATCTAGCCTAATAACTAAGGGATTCTGCTTTTAATCTAAAATTAACTAACTAAATGACTATGAACGCGACAGAGATAGAATTGGGAAAAATATTCGAAGAAACCAATGACAAAGATAATACCCGAGGAAGAATCCACCTAGACTTCACTTATTATTCTGACTTTGAATTAAATGATTTATTCACTTACCTTGATCCGTAGAAATCCCTAAATTATGTTAATATCTCTTTCGAGACTAAAAACAACTGACTCTAGGTTGATTAATCGAAATTTCATTCTAACTAAAACCCCTATTGTCACATTAACTCGATCTATGGATTCCCTTATTAGATTTGACTCTAATCCGATAGATTTATGTCATCCTATTTCTAGGGTTGCAATCAACTCCGCTTAATTATACTAGATCTTCTCTTAAACAGGGACTTTTGCTCCACTGACTAAGCACATCAATATTGAATTAATATTCCTGAAAACATTAAAGCAAGGATTAAGAACATAATTAAGAACAAGAACAAGTATTTATCACGTAATTCAGGTTTATTGAATAATAAGATTCATCTAGGTTTCATCCTCCCTAGGTATCTAGGGAGTTTAGTTCATAACGTAAGAGGAAAACATCTAAGAATAAAGAAAACAACAAGACATAAAGAACCCAAAAAACTTCTAAAGAACTTGATGGAGATCTTCAATCTTGGAGTGGATCCGCTTCCGAGATGATTCCGACGGCTTCCTTCGAGTAATTTCTTCGTTCTACTCTCTGTCCCCCCTTAGGTTCTCCCCTAGGGTGTTTATATAGGCTTTGGAGCACCTTTCTTGGCCCTCAAGTAGTCTTTGCCGAATAGAATTAGACTTGGGTTCGGCAGGGACACGCCCGTGTGACACGCCCGTGTGCGATAGCTTAGGCTGTGTTCGATTATGCTCGTCACACACGGCCGTGTGGTCTGCCCGTGTGTGATAGTCTAGGCCGTGTTGATTTCTGAGGTAGGCCCATTTTGTCCCTTTTTGGCCTGTTTCTCGTTCTTTTCGACTCCCTAAGCTCTCCTGAGTGTAAAATATGAAATTAAAGGATTAGGAGCATCGAATTCATCAAATCTAATGAAAATTCATCCAAAAAAAAGCCAAGCATGGGGGCAAAATATGTATAAATTATGGTTTATCATAAAGATACGATAAAAAGAGACAGAATCGCAGGAAAGGAGAGGAAAAGGAAAATGGCAGGGAACAGAGAAACTAACGCCAGATTGGTTTGGGGAAAGAAAAAAATTAATTAAAATTTTGAAAAAGAAATAAAAATCCCATATATGACAACATATCCCCTATTTTTTTCCCACTAACCCACTAACTCACAACCACCTCAGAATTTTAGCTCTATTGAAACTCTATCAGACAACCGAGCAAAAATTAACACCCTCGCTCACGCAAGGATTCGAACACAGAACCTCCAACACACTAACCCCTTACCACTCAAACCAGCAGGCTCATTCTGATATGAGTTTACCAAAGATAGAATATAACCCAATCTACCCAGGATAAGGCTAGGATTAGAAAAATAACAAAATTCGCAAATATGGGACTTGAACCCAAAACCTCACACACACACCTAGAACACTTAGCCACTAAAGCAAATACACAGTTGTGACAAGTATTTGCAGATACAGAAATAATTTAAGTGAGGCGTTACAGTTTTAATATACTTTAAATTCTAATAGTTATTAGAATTAGATCACTACTTCTTTTATACTTCTTATGCCTATAAATAGAGACTCTGATAAAGCATTGTAATCATCCCTTTTATCAATAAAGTTCATTTTTCATTGCTTTCATATTTTCTTTTTTCTTTATTCTCTCAATCTCTCTTTATTTTATAATATTTTATTATTTATTGTATATTATTTTTAAACACACTTCAATTTATAAATACGTAATTTTCACACGCATATGCATGTAATACATATTCTACTTAATTATAATTTTTTTATAAACAATATATATAACTATTTATTTATTGATTGGATCGTGCTTATTATCAAATTGAATAAATTATCAATTTTGGATTCAATTTAGTTGAATTTACATTATTCCCCCCTCTCTTCTCTTTCCTCATGTAAACAATACAGCCACAGTTAAAACAAAGTCATGAGTGACATTAGGTATAGTAAAAAAATTTAAAAACAATAAATATTTAATTAAATAATTACCTTGTTATATATTTTTAGGATTATTATTTGATACACAATTTTTCAATTTTATTAGAGGGGCTAAAAAATTATCATATTTTTTAATTATTTAATTTTTAAAGGATAATAATTTGATATACTGACAATGAAGTTTTTAATACCATAAGAGGGTTAAGAAATTGTTAATGTCTTTAATTGGTACTTAAAAATAAAAAATAAATATATGGGATACATGGAGACATTTTAACCTCGCTTGTGGAGTTTAGGATTTAAAAATAAATATTTTTTTCAAAAAAAATCAATCCAATTTTTTTTTTTAAAAAAGGTGTTTTTAAAGAAACAAATATGACCTTAGTTCGATTGTGCTCGCATGATTTTTATTGATACAAAGTATCGGCACGAAGGAAAAAAGGAGGAGAGGGATGGTGTAGAGAAAGTCGGTGCACCTAGACAAGTGGAGAGCCGAAAAAGTTGAAGAGTGAGAAAAGAGGATATTATGCAAGTGAGGGAGATAGAGTGCTGAGGAAGGTTGTTAAGGTTGCTAATAGGGAAAAACATCATTTTCCTCATTGTTCTACAAGGGTATTTATAGGGAGGGAGGTCTCTTGTCTAGTAGTGCCACATCACCGACAAATCTAGGACATGGTGATCATACAGTCGCTAGGTGGCAAGGCCCTTTTACGTAGGTTATCGTCGAGTGTGGTACTACTCTGACATTCTTCTTACTGAGGTAGTACGAGGTTGTTATACCTCATTGGTCCTCTTATGATGGCAAAGGTGTTCTCGATAAAAGTGGGTGACCTAACAATAGGCGAGATGCTCGGGCGACTAGTCACTGGTTGGTGTGAGTCGAGGCCCATCCACTGATGCTTTTTAGGTAGCTCCTTGTGGTACCACCTGTCCATGCGGGATAAGTGTATACAGTTTTAATTATAATTTATTTCAATATGTATTATTTATAATTATAATTGTATTTAAAGAAAATAATGTTCAATTTTTTTTTGTTGAAATCGAGAAGAATTGGGTTCACGGATTCAAATATTTTCTTTCATTATATAAATATAATCCAATATTTTATCTATATTATTTATAAATTTTTTTATTGAGTTGGTGTCAGTCATCAACTGTGTCCTAGTTCAGTTAGGAAAATTATTTTAATGTCTCTTCGCATTTAAAATAAATTATATTATTTGATATATTTTAGATTTTTTTATTTTAAAAAATAAAAATATGCATATGACGGGATTTGAACCCATGCCAATTGAGTTAGTAAAACCTTAAATTTACTCCTTAACTAAAATTTTATTTTGATATTTTTATACATTTTATTTTCGAATCATACATTTCATTTTTTATGTATTATTTTTAAATACAAATATATATTCTAAATACATTATTTCCACAAATACATGTGTTATAGTTTCTAGTTTTAATAAACTTAAAAATTTTAAGTAAAAATAGAAATTACGCAAATTACTATAAAATAAAAGGACAGAGAGTAAAGAATAAAAAAAATGGGAGAACAACAGAGAGAGCGTATTTTATTGATCAGTGAGAATAATTTACAATGTTTATCCAAAGTCTATATTTATAGACATAAGAAATATAAATGAAATAGAACACTACTTCTAATTACTATTAGAATTTAAAGTACATCAAAACTTATCTTGATATTGATGAACATCGACATAGCACTCCCCCTTGGATGTCCACTGGTAGATAATGTGTCTTGTTAAAACCTTACTAACATAAAAACTCTGTGGGAAAAAAATTCTTAGTGAAGGAAAAAAGAGTATACATATCTATAATATGCATAACATGTTGCCTCATTAAAAACTTTACCGGGAAAACCCAATGGGACAAAACCTCGATTAAGGAAAAAAGAGAACAATGCGTATTTACTCCCCCTCATTAAAATATCACATAATATCTCATATTCTACGTATTCAATCTTAAATACTAGCTTTTCAAATGACCATTTGAACGTATTTGCTAAGCATTTATGTTACCATTTTTTTGAAAGTCATGAGTGATGAAAAAGTTGGAGAAATATATTTTGATCTCTTCAGGAGTTTCAACAATAATCATAACAAACTTGAATCATGATTCTTCTATAAAAATACAAATAGGTATTTTGGATCATTTTATAATCCTCCTTCAACTACTATTCACTAAGTCAAATTTGCCACATATGTTCAACTTATTTCAATTCATATAAATGAACAATTTTCGAGAATTTTAATATGCTTCTAGCATTCTAAATCCGTCAAAGATTTTAATATAAACTTTACTATATAGTGATTCATAAAAAGTTGTAACAACAACTATTAGACGCAAGTTAAATCTTTTATGAATTATCAGTTTAATAATATATCTAAAGGTTATTGCATTCACCACAAAAGAATATTATATCTTTTCATAATCAATGTCAAGACTTAGCGAAAAACTTCATATTTTATTCCAGTTTTGCAAAACTAGTTCATTTGTACCCTCACTGGCTTTATACCTTTAGATATTTGGATTATTGGTCCAAAAACTCCACGAGTTTAATTGTACTTGAGTTGTGTCTTTCTATTTTGACCAATCTATTTCATATCTATATTTCTCAATAGATTTATTCAGTATTATCCTTTTATTTCATTATTTCAAAAATAATATTGCATGCAAAACCATTGTCGACATCTTTTATTATCGATTTTACATTTTCTCAAATTGACATAACTTATCAAGATTTCTTTATTTTCACTATTTTAATCTTTAGTTTTAGGTACCTTAATCTCTTTTGGAGTTTTAGTTATTAGTTATGTCTTGAGTTTCTTATGGAGCACCCACCTCCAATATATGACCATCTAGAAGAATTTTATATTTGGAACCGATCAATCTATTATTTATTCTAACTGATTTTCATACTGGGACTTTGATTCAATATATTTGATTGTCCTACCGAGACCCCCAAGATACACAAGTTCGCAACTATTTTGGGTGTCGCGATACCAGAGCTTGGGTGTCGCCACACCAATGCCTAACGGGTGATAGCCACCAGACGTGCAAACGTCTGGGCTGGAAATACTGCAACAAAAAGATATAAAATAGATAGCGGTGTCCGCAAGTATACGAGCCAAATTATAATATAGGAAAGTTTACAACAAAACACTTCAGGAAGTATTTTGAGGATCGTACCCAAAGGAGATTGAATCAAACCAAAAACTACTTTCTACACTAACAAAGCTAAACAGTAATAATCTAAAATTATAGCACGAAAAACCAAATAAAAAATTAAGCAACAAAGATAGAATAAATCAAATAAAATTAATAATTGAAATTCACTCAATTGACAGACAGAAGATTAACTCATGTTAGTGTTCATAATTAACTTCAGAATTCGGGTTTTAATGAATCGACTAATAATTAACTAGTTATTACCTCTTGGCCTCTAACTAATCAACTAATCGACAAAAACCACTTATCTCTTGACCTTCCAGTTTAAACTGGGTTAAATTAAGAGGTGCTCGATAAATTATTCTCTCGACCTCATTTACCTAGATTACTTCTTAGGGTTGTCAATCCTAGGGTTTTAGCATACATAATTCAAACTAACTAATTTTAAGGCAAACCCTAATTCTTCCGTCAATTAATCTCACCTCCAATCGTTAATCTCCCTATGGGTTTAGCTACTCATGGATCTAAATACAAATTTTCCTAACTTCAATTTAAACATGCAAATCAAATATTAAACTAAAGACAAGGGAAAAGAGAAATTGATCATTTCGATATGGGATGCACTCTAGAGCCGAAAACCCTTTAACAATCATCGAGATAACATCAATTGCAAGTGAAAACCAAAGAAAATTATAAATTTCTAAAGAAACGAAAGCTTGGAACCAAGTCAAATCCAAGTCTGAAATAAGAATAAAAATTATGTTAACTAAAACTAAATTGAAACTAACATGAAACTAAAATTAAATCTCCAAAATCTACTCTAAAAAAGGCCCTTTAGCATTCTGCCTTAATTAGGTTAAATACAGCCCATTAAATTGAATAAATTACATTGTGTAGACGAAAATACCCTCAGCAATATTTTGATCTCTGTCACAGTGGTGTCGCGACACCACAAGACCGATGTCGCGACACTGAACTTCACAAGGATTGTTCTTGCTTTGAAATGTGGGGTTGCTACATTGCATGCTGGTGTCACAACACTGGCGTTGTCCCTAATGTTCCTTGGCCTGAAATTGGTGTCATGCACACTAAATTGGCTCATCAATCCTACCATATGCCTATATTGGCCCAACGTGTCATCGTAACACCAAAATATGTGTAAAAATGTTTATTTTACCAAAATTAAACAATAAAGACTAAAATGTAAAACTAAACAAAATAGCACTAAATCATCCCGAAAACAAGCTCATTAAGTACCGAAAAGAACCTAATTTGCCACCATGAATTATGGCAGATCAACGAGTGAAAAATTGTAGGGGCAATTTTGTATCCAAACAAACTCAAGTAATTTTCATTTAGAGCATAATGGTCAATGTAAGGTTAAATGTTAGTAGACTATAAATACTAGTTTATAATCTTTTGAAGATAGATTTTGTTGGTTGAATATTTGTTCTTTACTTTTCATATTTCTTAGCTTAGTTTTCATTTTTTTTCTTTTCTTTTTGTTTTAGTTGTAGTAGTTTTTGTTTCTTCATTTTTGCAGGAACGTTGTGGATGGAGATGTATTAGACACTCGCACTTCATTGGATTTTTATCTTGTAACATCCTAAATTTTTGGGCCTATGCATTTGGTGTGTTATATGTTAATGTGTTAATTTGGGAATTAGAGGCCCAGATTGGGCCCAAGAATGGGCTGAGGCCTTGACTAAATCTCTGCGTAGACACTCTAGCATTTTAAAAGGAAGTTATCTGTGGTTTAAATGACAAAATGGGCTTGTGGCCCAAAAGTAAGTGGCGCTATAAGGGAGTTAGAAGTGGCGTCAGTAGTAAGGAAGAGAGGAGGCCTAGTTTTGGCTGCTTGAAGCCCAAGTAATTGGGCCAAGTTCGGCACTTAAAAGGGAGCCATAGGGGGGATTCATTTGCTTAGATCTCTAAGTCAGAGTTCAGTAACACGAATCGTGTTACTTTCAGGATTTCAAGGTAAGGAGATCTATTGTTTTTAACGTGAAAAATTCGGGATTTGCTAACCCTTGGCTGAATGTAGGGGAGCTCAAATCTTCGTGTTCTTCCGGCTTTTGATCAAGGTTTTAGACTAAGGGTTGTAGATCCAGATAGTAAGGATATTGACAATGGGTGTAAAACTACGCGATATCAGGTGTGTAACACTTCCACACCATTTAGATTGCCTGTTTAAAAAAAATATGTTTATTAATCTGAAATATTCTGTAAAATGCCAAAATCCCGGCATAACGGTTGAAACCCGAGGAGGGTAAAAGCGAATCACCAGGTTAGTGATCTCTGTCATTCCTAAGTGAATGTTCCTGTTAAGATGATATATGTGATAAGTATGCCGATTTCTGTGATTGCATGGGGTTGGGTTTGAAGAAAGGGGAAGTGCATGATAGGTCACAATAGTGATCGGTGGTAGAAATCCCATGTTATATAAATGTTAGGTCACATAGTGATCGGTGGCTATGCCACGTTTAATGATTCTGACTAACGAGGAATAGGCGATCTGGTGTCGTTATGGTGTGTAGCGGATGGAGGGTTGAGTGTAGAAATCCCAGGTGTGATGATGGTTGGTGCGGTGGGTGTGTAGAGGATGGAATTCTAGGATGGGTTGGGCTATTCATCATTTCTTTGTTGATCATGTAATTACGATTGTTGCCTCTATGTATGGGCCAAGGCCCATAATGTGTTTTTGGGCCTCAGTCGGTGTTTTAGGGATTTATACACCGAGTCTTGGTGACTCACCCTATTATTTTTCCTAACCTTTCGGATGAGCAGAGTAGATCGTGGACAAGGGGAGCCGAGAAGCGGACTCGTGGGGCCAACAAGTCTTTTATTTATTAAATTTTCATTTTATTTTAAGTTTAAATTTTGGAATTATTTGATGTAATAAGGCCTCTATCGCTTAGGTTATCAGCTGATACTTGTCAATGTTTATGTTTTTTTCATTCATGATCAAGGACTTATGATTAAAAGAAACAAAAATGGGATTTTCACACATTATTTAAAATAACACTTGTTTTTGAAAAAAATAAAATTTCAAAGATTTTCTACCAGTGCCACCTATTTAAAGATTATCTACAAAAAAGACTAAGTTTTTCAGAATCATTCCAAGTAAAGTTTTTAACCTTAAAACCGTAGCATACCAGATCTGGTCGTAACGTTTGGGCCGGGTTTGGGGTGTTACATATCTATTAATGAACATTTTTTCAACCCTTATCTTTGATATTTTATGCCTACCATGTGTTTTTTAAAATACTTGTGTGGAATTTCAGTTTAATCATGTGTTGAATTGTTTATTGGTTGATTGATGAGTTGGTTACTTAGTTAAGCTATTATATATGCTTTGAGTGGTTGTTTGTTCAAGTGTATTAAACTGCATATTACACTAGAATTGACGCCTGTAGTGGAAGATTTAGATTGATGAGACTGAGAGGAGACTCTATTGTGTAGGACTTTGATACACTTGTGTTGAATAGTGAGACCGAGAGGAGATCTATATGCCTAAGTGAGACCGAGAAGAGAGCTTAGATGGTATCTTTTAGTTTAAAATGAGATCGAGAGGAGATTCCTAGCTAAGAGTAGCAAACAATATAATCATCATAGGTTTATTAGCTTAGTTAGTAATCCATGACTCATTCAACCATCATTTTAATTCATTTGCATTGTTTCTAATAAAAAGGAAGAAAGTTAGTTTGGTACTTTTATTTGTTAATTTAGATTTAGCTCAAATCTTATTTTATTTTAACTTGCACTAATAATTTCCAACTCGATTAGATTAGTAATTGCTTAACTTGTAATTAACTTAATAAACACATTTACCAATTTGGCAATCCCTTAGGTTCGATCCTTGGAATACTCGGGTGTTCCATTGTAACACTACAAAAATTACAACTGACCTTTCACACTTATAGTAAAGCCGCTAGATATTCAAGTATAATAATGTTGATTCGTAGCCCCGATGCACGCATGCCGGGTCGCGGTCAACTCTACCCGAACAGTTAATAAAGTACCAATAATCCAATTTCATTTTATCAATTCACATTCAATATCATAATCTCATTTCGTTCCATCATCAATTTATATATATCCAATTTCACATAACATAATTCATATCACATATCATATATCAATAATATCACATTCTTTTATACAATATTCAAATCAATCCAATTTCTCGACATTCGATATCATTCAACACCAACCTATCTTGTGCTTGTAAGCACATTACCAACCTGCAAAAATCAATACAAAACATGCATATATTTCTATTCACCAACTTCCCAACTCATTCAATAAATTCATACATCATATAAACACCAATTCACATAATTTCTTTACTTATTACCTTCTCATCCATTCCTATTATATCATTAAATCCCTAATATCATAGTCATGCCAAAGGCTACCAATTATGCCATTCAAGTGATACATGTGTAACCACTGTAGGAACCCAATTTAGCCTGGGCCCATTCCATTCAGAAAAAACCAAAAATAAAAAAAGAAAATAAAAAGACCAGTTTACAAAGTCCATTTACAACTTTGACCCAAAACCAATTAACAGCAGCCCAATTACAAGCCAAAACAGAACCCAATACCTAAAACTAAATACCCGAAGCCCGTTACAACCCAAACTTAACTTAGCCCAATTTCTAGCCCAACCTACACGGCCCAACACTAAACAGTTTCAGCCTAGGGTTTCTGAAACCCTAGGCGCCGCAAATGCGTAGTAAGCGCCGCAGCCACCGTCCCCTCGTCAAGCCACGATTCGCGCGAGTAACGCCCCCATCGCCGCCGTACTCTTCGTCTCCACCTGCAAAAAAGGAAAAGAAACGACAACAAAAAAGGCAGAATCGGTGTTTCCTTTTTTTTATTTTTTTCTGGGTTATAAAAACCCCAATAATTTGTAACACACAGGAAAAAAAACACACGAAAGATATACAAAAAAAAAATCAATAAAAAGTCAGAATACCCAAATCAATAGAGGTTTTCTTTATTTCTTTTCGTATACTGTTGTTTTCTCTTTTTTTTTTTATCCTGTTCTGTTTTTTTCAACTATATAATATATATAAATACACTGTAAAAAAAAGAGGAAAAAATACCTTTTTTGAATTACGCCGCCAGTGCACGCACGGCACGACGCACGGCGGCAGATTTACGGCGGTTGCGCCGAGGTTCACCTGTTCGTTCACCAAAATCGCCTGGGAGAGCATCTCTCTATTTTTTTTTCTTGCTGAAGAGAAGAATGAAATTTTTTTTTAAAAAAAATAGTTTATATAGACACCTGAAACGGCGCCGTTTTGGGGCTGGTTACTATAGCCCAAAACGACGTTGTTTCACCCCCTTAACCCGCGCGTTGACCCGACCCGGGGAGGATCCGCATGTTTTTATAAAAGGGGAAAATTTCCTCTTTGGTCCTTCCGCTATTTTAGTATTGTTAATTCAGTCTAATTTGAATTTTTATTTTTTATTAAATTAGCCCTAAAATTTATATTTTGTTTCAATTGAGTCCTCGGGCTGCTTAAAGGCCAAAATCAGTACGACATCGTTTTGGAAAGAAGGCATAATTTCCCAATAAGTCCTTGTGGTTTAACGTGTCTTTTGATTTGGTCCTTTCACATTTTATTTTTTATTTATTTAATCCCTATTTCTTTGTTTTTTTTAACCCTTTTTATCTTTATTTTATTTCAATTTTAAATTATTTCAATATTATATTAAAATTATTTCATTTCATAAAAAATTTCTGTATTATTATTATTTATATAATGTATATTAATTTATTAATAATAAGGTATTTTACGGATTTTTATTTTATATACATATTATTTATATATATATATTAGATTATTATTAGTTATTATTCATAACTAAGTTATTTTATTAAGTTTAAAATTGTAAAATATGTATATTAGTTATTATATCACATTTTTCCATTTTATATATATTATACATTATTATATTATACTTTATATATAATTTTTTTAAAAAAATATTTTATCCTTAATATTGTATCAAGTTGCGAATATTATATATTGTTCATATTATTTATTCTTAAATATGTAGTTTTATGTGTATATATATTAGGTTATTATATTTTTATTTAAAGTTATATATTATTTATTTCTTTAACAATATATTTTACTTATTTTTGAATATATATATTATTTTTTATTACTCCACATCATTTTTGCATATTAATTCATTTTTTATATAATTCATATTTTTTATTATTTCACATCATTTTTATTTAAAACCATATGTTTCTTCATTTACAATATCTATTATAATTCATTTTATGTTGTTATGCATGTAAAGCTTTATATTTTTTTTTATCTTTTGTTATTTACTGCTTTATATCTTATATTTGTTTATCCTTTTTTTATTTTATTCATCTATTATTTTTTATATTCTGCTTTAGTATAATTATTCTATTGTTTGTATCACTTGTTATTTCGTATTATTCTTTAATTATCCATCAGTAGTAATTGTTAATATGATTCGTAGTTATGATAAATTGCTATTTGGTATGTATGTTGTAATGTATTCATGCAATGTCTTACTCAAACCCTTTTTTATAAAAACACATTTTGTATTAATGCATTTTATTCAAATATTTTTAGCGATATACGATATTTGGGGACTTCTAGAAAAATTATACCCTAACTTACTGGGTTTTAATTTTTCTTGTGGAACCTAAAATATCAATATCCTTTTTAAACCTACAAATTTCCAATTAAAACTTATTCTCGGAAATTCATAATGTTATATCTTAACTCATTAGATATAACATTTTGTATTTCGAGGTAAAGATTTTCTACAAAATAAAGGCGAGTTTAGTTTCAAAGTTTTGAGATATTGTATCCTAACTTATTGGGTGTGGTATTTTATTTCTTTAAAATAAGTAAGCCTTGGCTTTCTTTTGAATAAAAGGATCGTATTTTAAATTTTTCAAAATTTCAACATTAGGACATGAAATTATTAATTAGGTACTAATTTTTGGGCGTTATGAGGGTGATAACCCTTCCTCATACGTAACCGACTCCCGAACCCATTTTCTTGTATTTCGTGGACCAAAATCAATGTATTAAAATAAAACATTTTACAAGTAAAAAGGGATTGGTGGTGACTCCATTTCCGTTTTTTAAAGTCGATCCCCGTTTTTATAAAAAATTTAAAAATGGTTTCGACAACCACCATCAAATACTCAATTTCATATAACCATTACTATACCAAGAATAAGCATTCATCAAGGTTCAAGTCAAAAACTACCAATCAAAGGAAGTACATACATTAACCCTATATACATCCCAAACCATTTGTCAAGCATACCAAATTCAACAAGATAATTAACATGATCAACATTATGTTTCAATCTCAAAACTACTCAGCCATAATCACTATCATGCTATTATCATTTCATAATAGATACCTAAAATATGTCATTAAAGCATTTCCATTTCAACCACTTACCACACATTTCAATTCATGCTTTTACCTAATTTCATGCCATAACCTTATTCAAGCTATCATATACCAAGATCATCACAAGTTACCAAAACTCAACATTGGCAATTATACCTTTTTGTACATAGACCAAAACACTTATAAACATTATATTCACATCCAAACATCCTAGACATACATGCCACAATCTAAATTGAAAAACGTTTAAACATTTACCAATAGGTATGAGATAGTGTGAGCTTCAAAAGTTGATCTGACTTGAAATGTTCTACAAAGCGACCTACAAGGAAAAGGAAGGTAAATGGAATAAGCATATCGAATGCTTAGAAAGCCCATATGAAAATAACTTAACATACCTTGACATTTCACCTAATTTAAGTAATTGAAACACAATTGTACAAAGCATGGCATTCCTTTGACTTCCTTATGCATACATATACAACTTCACAAGTCGCCAATAGGTTAGTCAATTAATACAACAAGATCATGATACTCAATTCATATGCAAATACAATTCATGCCATTTTCTATCATGCTATTCAAATTTTCTCATGTTGAAAACATATCAATCCAATAATTTGATACAATTTAGCCTGACATAGTAGTTTACTATGATAAGGTAAGTTCAACGTATAACAAAGTAATATATCATTATCACATGTAGCGTACTATTCAATATATTACCTTACACATGAATTCCACAATACAATACCATTTATATAATTTATTCATCATATAAGCGTGTGAGCATGAGACTCATATCATTTCACTGTCATTTCTCTTTTCCATTAATCCAATAGTCTGATGAACTATAATAAATAGATTCGGATGCATGTGTAACTACACCACACCAAATTTGCTCATAAGAGCTCAAACTACAACACACCAGAGCATTGAAGTGCAAAGCCTATAGACATCATATAATCAGTATAAATACATCCCTTCACCACACCAGTATAACTTGGTAATTCGCAACAAATGTTGGATTTCGGTATAATCAATAATATCTTTGTACCATCACATATATCCCGTACAACGCGAACATAACTCTATTGGCATGTTGATCGTATCCTACCCTTTAATACGTTCACTCGGGCATTTTTACCATATACAATTCATTACAATTCCTGTAGCCATATACACACTTTTCACATTTCAAATAGCAATCCATTTACAATTTAAACCTTGTAACATCATCATATACACACTATCCAATCATATAACAATGTCACATC
Source organism: Gossypium sturtianum (assembly GCA_025698515.1). Lineage (NCBI taxonomy): Eukaryota > Viridiplantae > Streptophyta > Magnoliopsida > Malvales > Malvaceae > Gossypium > Gossypium sturtianum. The sequence continues at coordinate 119,381,378 of CM046946.1, forward strand.
CATTTGATATCACGTATCTATTCATATTTGCTATGTAATTCATATTTTACGATTTAGTCCATTTGATGCCAAAAGACATTATTTACATAACAATTCAACTAAAAGTAAAATAATATAATACAAACGTATCATGAATTAATAAAGTAAGTCTCATATGATCTTACCTGGAAAAAACAACATCAAACAAGGTGTTAATGACTAATTTGTATTTTTTTATGATTATCCTCCAATTAATTCAATTCTCGATCTATAATAATTTATTTCAATTTATCAATTCCAAACATCTTATAATAGTCCATTATAAACATCTATCAATTCAATTTCATTTTTTAGATGTCCCCTAAAGTTTTGTATTTTATTCAATTTAGTCCCTAAAACCGAAATAGTTATGACTTTCAAATTTGAGCTTTGATTTACAATTCGATTCAATTACATCCATTATAGAGTCTCTACTATCTATCTTTATCAACATTTCACAACACTATTTTCAATTTTTATATTTTAGTCCTTTTTGACAAAATTGACAATTTCACTTTACAAAATAGTTATTTGTCACATTTAAGCTTAAAATCTAACAATTTAGTACAAAAAACTTCAAGAATTCATCAACGAAAAGTTTAGAAACTTTAACAGTTTTGAAAAATAATATACGAGTTAACTAAATCGAACTATCACGATCACAAAATCATAAAATTTACTAAAAACCAATCTTAATTTCCTTATCAATGAAAGGCGAAAAGGTTGAAGTTCCAAGTTCTCTTCTTCCTCTTACGTTCGGCCAAGAATGATGAACGGAATAAAGTAATGGCTTTCTTTTCTTTTTAATTATATGGTATACTATATATTTCATTACTTTAAGTTATAAATATTATATAATTTAATAAATTTTTTAACATACAAAGCCATTAACCGTCCACTATCTTCTAAGGTTGAATTATTGCCACTTTAACCATTGGTTTAATATTATTTAACCTTTTTAATAAATAAAAATCAATAGTGATTAAATTTTATGACTTTTACGATTTAGTTCTTACACCTTACTTAGTCACAAATTCGGCGAAATTACCTATCCGAAATTCAATTCACGCATATAATAACTCTGTAAATATTTAATACGGAAACGATGTCCTGATACTTCATTTTCCAACACTACTGACTTTAGAGTTGAAACACTTTCCTTAACAAACTATCCAATTAACAAATTCGTCAGACCAAAATTTAATATAATACTATAATTGACTCATAAATATTAATTAATAACATTTAGGACTTGATCATCGGAGAAAGGGTTTTCGAAACCACCGTTTTCGAAACCACTAACTTTTGGGTCGTTACATACATAATCCCATACACAAACCAATTTTATGGCATGCCAACTATATCTGACTCAACCCAACTAGTTAATATGGTACCAATGTTCAATTTCATTTACAATTTTGTACATATAACATTTCTCAATCATATTCACTATCACAATCCAATTTATTAACATATCATATATATTTCATTTCATTCAATAAATTGTCCACATCTCTTACGGACCTCATCCCCTTAAACACTTTCGGCTTGGGGCATCCATTTTACGCTGCTTAGGGATAGAAACTAGCATCCCTTTTCCTACAGCAGCTTTGCACACAATAAGCTCTCCCTCGAGCTCCTCAAATTTTGACATCATGACCTCAGTTTTTTCCTTCAAAGTCATAGTTATAGCTTCGACAACATCATTCTTCTTAGTCAGCTTCTTGGTCTAATCATCCACGGCGACATTAATGGTCTCTCGCATTGCATCCCGATTGGAATTGAGAGTCTCCATGACATAGTTGTAACACCCCAAACCCGGCCTATGCGTTAAGACCAGGCTTGGCATGCCACACAATTCGAACTTACATCTAGTCATCACTGCTTTTAATGAAAACAATTCTTCAAAACGATTTTGAAAAATGGAATTTATCATAAACCGAGATTTATTTGAAAACCATAATTTTAAAACATAAGAATTTACAATTTGATTTTCAGAGAAATAATTGGTGGAAATCTTAAACTTATAAAAGAGTTTTCACAAAATATTTTGGATTAAGTGGTATTTAAGAAAATCCTTTTAATTTTTTTTATATATGCAAGTTTAAGAAATCATTTATAAAATTTAAACAAATTTCATTTAAGTAACTAAAACATATTAAAATTCCATCCACGAATAAAAATCCATAAAATAATACCGAGGGCCTTATTACATCGCAATCAAAATAGTACTTAAATAAAAATAAAAATATTAAAAAGAAGTTCAAGTTTATAAAAACCCATCATTCGTAGTATGGCCTCCACACGAAGTCATCCACGGCCCAAGCCTCCATCAATTATTATTACCCGAGAAGGGTAAGAAAAAGCAGGGGTGATTTCATCGAGAACTCAATGTGTAACCCACTTACCGTGTCCATCACAAATCCATTTAAGCATTAAATTGGGCTTAAGCCCATTTACAAAAATACAATATATAAATCAAATATATAAAAAAAATGCATGTGATATGGAATTCCCAACCAAGCCTAATTTCCATCTGCTACACACCACCCGTACCAACCATCACACCTGTGGGGATCAAGTCAACCCACCCCGCCAACATACCAATCACAGGCATTAAGCCATTTAAAATATTTGTGGCGAGCCATCTGAACTAGATTGTGACAGAGTCACCGAACTAGATTGTGACAATGTCACCGAACTAGATTTTGGCAACAGCCTTTCTTCTCTTCGTCAATTATCCCAACCCATGCAACATGTATATATAGAATGCATCACAATATATTCATAAGGTAAATTTCAACAAAAAAAAAACCCGTATTACAAGTTATCAACTTGGCCCATTAGTCAAAATAACAATTTAACCCATTTAACGATCTAGCAATTTTGGCCCTTATATCGATCTAGCGCTTTTGGCCCATATATCGATCTAGCGCTTTTGGCCCATATATACACATGAGGCCCTTTTCACAATTTTTTCACTTGGCCAATTTATCAACAATAATTCATATGGCCCAAAATATCACTTTTTTACAATATAGCTTATTAAGGGCAAATTCGTAATTTTCACAACTTTAATACCGTTTTCATGCTTTCACACCAAAAGTGCTAATAAATCGTATTTTCCAATTTTACCGACTTTACGATTTTTAATCGAATACTTACGGCATAGTATAACCCATGAGATAAGTGTGAAGTTACACACCTGATTACGGTGAGTACTATACTTTCCCGCTCGTCGATACCTAAATATTTATCACGCTTAATTAGAACACTAATATTTAATATAAAGCTATTCTAATGATGAACGATCTAGATCTTTACCCTCGAAATCTCGAACAACAGCTATTTATGATTTCTCCTCGATCGATAGTTCATAACCCGATGAAGAACCACGAACAGTCAAAGGCTCAGGAGTACGAATGACTTCAAATAATTTATTTTCGCCGAATGAGGGTCCACAACCCGGTGGAAAATCTCAGATTGCTGAAACAGTCCTTCGTTTGAATTTAGGGGGAATAACGAAACAGCCCCTCTTCCGAACACTATTCACTACTCTTTTCGAACCTATCTTGTTTGCCACAAAATCTTACATTCACGGAAATGATAATCGAGCGATAGTGTCCCCTAAAACGAAATCGATTAGTAGTCCATCTATAACAATATGACGAGTAATATAGAAATCCTTGATAGGAACCCTTACCTTAACACTTCGACTCGATTTCTAGCGTGTCACGATGCTTATGAATACTCTGAGTTCGGCCTTCTTTATAACACTATAAAAAAATGAAAGGATCGTCTAAGAGAAAAGGATAAAGGATGCTATTTTCGGTCAAAAGACCCTCCCAAACTAATATATATTCGGCTAAGAAAAAGAAGAGAATAAAGATTCGAAAAGGGTTCTTACCGATTGATTAAAACGAAGGTTGAAAGAATAATCAACAAAACAATATAAGTGAAGAGAAGATTCGGCTTTGAAGGAAAATTGGAGAGAATGGTGTTAGCACCATTCGGCCATGGGGAGAAAGAGATGGGAGACAATGTGTTTTGGGTTTTTCAAATGTGAGAAAGGAGAAAAGAGTGAGATTTGGGACAAAGAAGCATTCGGCAATGGTGAAGAGGAGAAGAAAAGAAAAATGGCCTTTATGCTTTGGTATTTCGGCACAAGGGAGAGAGTGTCTTGAGGTGTAAGACAAAAATATGACCAAATGGTAAAAATGAAATGAAATGGCCAAAAGAAACAAAGCTTACCAAATGCTCAAATTCAGCTAAGAGAAAGAGTTTGGAGAGAAAAGAAAATTTCACACAAAATGCTAAGAATTAACCAAAACTAACTCCTAATCCTAGCCAAACTACTAACAACATTCAGCCATTCCACCCTAGCCACAAAACCGTCCATGTACAATGGCCAAAAGTCAAAGTTTTAGCCACCCAAGAGTTTCCAAGACAACATCCTTGATTCGTGCCTTGTGTTCCCCCTACATTCCATAAGTTTAGGATTTCTTTCCCCAAGTTCAAGCTTACCTTAACCATTAGCCACCTTACAATAAAAGAAATAGTCCAACCTTACCATAAATAAGGCTTGACCGACACATGCCATAAAGGTGCAAAAATTAAAGTCACCAAAATGCAATCCATGGAATTCGAACCTCTCCCCTCAAGCAACACATATGATGCCAACTCCACTTTACTACTAGCTCATCTTATGCTAGTTTTTGACACTTAATTTCCTTAAACATCAAGGTCACTTGTTCCACTTCAATAAAATACTCATTATTAAAATTTATTCTAATTCCGAATAAATCCTGAGCCTTCTCAAGACTATATTAAACACACAAATTGAATCATTCACAAGCTAAGTACCAAAAACATGCAACATATCGATACTCAAATTTTTTGGGTGTTACAATTCTACCCTCCTAAAAAAAAATTTCGTCCTCGAAATTTACCTGATTAAAAGAGATGAGGATATTGTTGCCGAATTGCGTCCTCAGGCTCCCACGTAGCTTCCTCCGCTCCGTGATTACACCATAGAACCTTAACCAACGGCACAGTCTTCTTTCTTAGCACCTTAACATCACGGTCTAAGATTTTCACTGGTTCCTCCTCGAAAGACAAGTCTGGCCTTAACTCCACTTCTTCTACCGGTACTATGTGAGATGGATCCGATCTATAACGCCTCAAAGATAGAAACATGGAAAACACTATGAATCGACTCAACTCCAGGTAATTCAAGGCGATGATAGGCCACTTTGGTCCTACACGCTTCAACACACGATGCGGTCCAATGAACCTAGGGCTCAACTTGCCCTTCCTTCCAAATCTGAAAATCTTCTTCCAAGGTGAGACTTTCAGAAAAGACCTGATCTCCCACTCGCAAACTCAATATCCTTACGCTTGAGATCCACATACGAATTTTGTCTATCCAAAGCTTCCTTTAACCGCGCTCGAATCACCTTTACCTTCTCTTCCGTCTCTCGCTTATCAACTCAGACCCAACAACCTGCGTTCCCCAATTCAATCCAACAAGTAGGGTACGACACTTACGACAAATATAACGCTTCATAGGGCACCATTTGAATCTTTGGATTGGTAATCGTTATTATACGCGAACTCGCCAACGGTAGAAAATCCTCTCAACTACCTCAAGTCAATCACGCAACCTCTTAACATGTCTTCCAAAATCTGAATTACTCTTTCATCGACCATCCGATCGAGGATGAAAAGCCGTCTTGAAGTTTAACTTTGTTCCCAAAGCCTCATGCAAAGCTTTCCAAAACGCGATGTAAACCTAGGATCCTGTGCGATATGATAGACACCGGTATCCCATGCAACCTCACAATCTCGGATACATACGACTTTAGCAAACTTCTGCGCAGCCGAGTAATCCGTCATGCGAACAGTAGAAAATGAGCGGTCTTCGTCAATCGATCAACTACCACCCAAACAAAATCTTTCTTAGTAGGTGTTAAGGGTAACCCACTAACACAATCCATCGTTATCCGCTCCCATTTCCATAGAGGAATCTTTACCGGTTGCAATAAACCCGATGGTAATTGATGTTCCGCCTTCACTTGTTGACACGTCAAACACTTTCCTACAAAATCAGTAACCTCCCGCTTTAACCTTGGCCACCAATACTGCTCACGGAGATCCTGATACATCTTATTTCCTCCGGGGTGCATAGCATAAGGGCTACTATGCGCCTCTCGTAGAATCATTTGTCTCAAATCCGAATCCATGGGCATACAAACTCTTCCACGAAAACACAGCACGCCATCCTTGTTTAATCCAAAATCCCCTACTATACCACTTTCAACTTGTTGCATTAAAGGACCCAACTTTTCATCTAATAACTGCTTTTCCTTGATCTGTTCTAACCACAATGGCTTCACCTGAAGTTCCGCTAGCAGACTACCATCCTCATACAAATTGAGATGAGCAAACATTACTCTTAACTCCGATACTACCTTACGACTCAATGTGTCTGCCACCACGTTAGCCTTTCCAGGATGGTACTCGATTGAGAAGTCATAATCCTTTAACAACTCCACCCATCTCCGTTGTCTCAAGTTCAACTCCTTTTGGGTAAGGAGGTACTTAAGACTCTTATGGTCCGTATAAATGATCGACTTCTCACCGTAGAGATAGTGCCTCCAAATCTTTAAAGCAAACACCATCGCAGCCAACTCCAAGTCATGAGTAGGGTAGTTGACTTCGTGCGGCCTCAACTGACGAGAAGCATAAGCCACCACTTTTCCACCTTGCATCAGTACACATCCTAAACCCGTGTGTGACGCATCACAGTAAACGATAAACTCTTTTCCAGCCTCAGGCTGAATCAGTACTGGCGCTTCCGTCAAAATCTTCTTCAGTTTCTCAAAACTTTCTTGCTGTTTAACGGTCCACACATACGGTACCCCCTTTCGCAATAGCTTGGTTAGAGGTGCAGCAATCAATGAAAACCCCTCAACAAAGCGTCTATAGTAACCAGCCAAACCCAAGAAACTCCGGATCTCAGCCACTGACTTCGGCGGTTTCCAATCCAACACTGCCTCAACCTTCCGAGGATCAACTCTTATTCCTTCAGCTGACACCACATGACCCAAGAAAGTCACTTCCTTCAACCAAAATTCACATTTACTGAATTTGGCATAAAGTTGCTTATCTCGCAAAATTTGCAACACAATGCAGAAATATGAGTCATGCTCTTCTTCATTCCTCGAATATACCAAGATATCATCTATGAACACCACTACGAACCGGTCTAGATAAGGTTGAAAGACTCGATTCATCATGTCCATAAATACAGCTGGTGCATTGGTCAAACCAAACGGCATAACCAAAAACTCATAATGTCCATAACGAGTTCGGAATGCCGTCTTATGAATATCTGCCTCTTTCACCTTGAGTTGATGATAACCCGATCTTAAATCAATCTTGGAGAAAACTGAAGCTCCTCTCAATTGATCAAACAGGTCGTCAATTCTCGGTAATGGATACCTATTCTTGATCGTCAATTTATTTAACTGCCTATAATCAATGCACAAACGCATCGACCCATCCTTCTTCTTGACGAAAAAAATCGGTGGTCCCCATGGGGACACACTCGATCGAATAAATCCCCGATCTAACAATTCTTGAATTTGAGCTTTAAGCTCTGCTAACTCCTTCGGTGCCATTCTATATGGAGCAATAGACACTGGAGCCGTTTCGGGCAAAAGCTCAATGCCAAATTCTACTTCCCGATCTGGAGGTAGACCCAGAAGTTCTTCGGGAAAGACATCTGAAAATTCTTTCACCGTTCTCACACCTTCCACCGATAGTTCCTTGGCATTCAAAGCACTAATGAAGGCTAGGAATGCTCCATACCCTTTCCGCACCAACTTCTCTGCCTTCAAAGCAGATACCACATTTTCCAAAAAGTTCCTTCGCTCGCCTATCATTACTACCTCCTCATCATCCACTGTCCTTATTGACATCCGCTTTTCGACACAATCCAACTTCGCCCGGTGCTTCACCAACCAATCCATGCCCAAAATAAGATCAAACTCGCCAAAAGGCAATTCCATCAAATTCGCCAAAAATATTTCTCTTTGAATTTCCAAGGGCACGTCTCTAAATTTATTCACGATTACCGACTGTCCTAAAAGACTAATTACGATCATCTCCCTATCGATAATCTCAGATCTAATATTCAGGTTTCCAGATATGGCTCTAGCAACATACGAGTGGGTAGACCCGATATCTATCAAAGCAGTAACAGGTACATCAAAGATGAAGAACGTACTAGTTATTACATCAGGTGCATCGCCATCTTCACGACGCCTGACCGCATAGACCAACCCCAGCTGTCTTGCCTCCGCGTTACCTCTGAGACCATTACCTCGACCGGTGCACCTTGACCACGTCCATCACCATTACCACCACGACACGGTCCACGGCCTCTCGTGGTCTTTGAGTACCTCTAGGTGGGTGAACATCATGGTTACGAGCTTCACGAGTCGGATCGATCACGTCGAGGGCAATTCTTATACTGATGATCCTTGGAACCACATTTATAGCAGGCACCAGTTGAAACACCCCAAACCCGGCCCACGAGCTTTGACCAGATTTGGTATGTTCCTCAAGTAAACCGGTTCAAAATTCTTTTGTTCTTAGGAAAACTTGTGTGATTATAAGAAAAATATTGTTTTGGGTTGGGCTTGTGTTGAAAACAGGTTCTTTTTTTATTGAAATCCCTTTTATCTTAAGTGACAAAATATTTAGGGTTTAGTTTAAAAGAAATTTTAATTAAATTTGAATAGATAATATTCATAATCATAATAAATAAAATAAGTGTAAAGTAATCCAACTATGGCCTTATGGCCTTATTACATCAAATAATTCCCAAAATAATTCAAAGTACTAAAATAAATTCAAGAGTCCTCAAAAATATAAACTTCATGTTGAGCATGGCCACCACAAGTTCTCTGACCGTCCCGGTCCATTCTTGTTCATCACCTAAAAATGTTCCCCAACGAGTGAGTCAAACAGACTCAATGTGTACACGACACTAAATCATAATAGAATCAGGCATATCACATATTACACATTCAAAACATAGAATACAGGTTATGATGCATTCCCAAACCCAAACCTAGTTGTCCATCCGCTACACACCCCGTACACGCGGTCACACACCGTGGGACTACTAAGTCAACCCTCCATCCGCTACACACCATCGAAGCGATCGCTGCGATCGGCGTGCTCATCGCCCATATAAAATTTGTGGCATAGCCACTCAGATAATTGTGTCATGAGACACCACATTCGATAATGTAACCGGTTACCACATTCAAATAATGTGACCGAAGTCACCACATTCGAGATAGTGAGACCGTAGTCATCACATTCACTTCCCCTTTTTCATATATCCCGAATGACCCATATTATTCATATCATGCATATCATACTTAAATTCACATTCTTATAAATTTTCACATGTTATAAATAACATATTTCATAATCCTAGTGGAAGTAGGAAACGTGCAGAGTACTTTGTACCATATTATGGTACCTTAGCCACATTCTTATAAACATGCATATTTTACATATTACCATCAATCTTATTAAAAGTTAGTGTAGGGTACACACACGATTAAACTTAAAATTTCCTTGAGATCCCGAAAAGCTTGATCTAATGCTTGGATCCTTAATCCCTACATTTGATTAATCACCTACTACTTTAATAAAAAGCCATTCGGCCATAAATCCAAATCCTAGTAGGATTAGTATACTTAAACTTACCTTGTGGATTTTAAATCCCAAAACTCACCGAATAACTAGGGAACACGTGGCCTATGGTGTACCTTCGGGAAAAGAACTTCTCCTTCCTTGTAGTCGACACTTAGTAAATCCCGAAAGATCTCTTCAAAGTTTCGGCAACAAGATATTAATGGGGTTAGTCCTAGATTTCAGCAAATCTTAAGAAAAAAGGATGAAACCGAATGAGATCTTACCCTTACTTGAAGAAATCGATTGCACCTTCACTTCAACCTTCAGAGATTCGGCTATGGCTAGATGATGATCTCACAACTTTCGGCTTTTGGAGGGATTAGAAAGAAAAGAAAAGGAAGAATAAAGATGGAGGATTCATCTAGAACACAAGGTATTTCGGCTTGGCAAAAATAATAGAAGAAGAAGATTTGGTGAAGAGAATTCGGCAGAGGCTTTCAAAGACCAGATAATAATGCAGAATGGCCTCTCTTTTCCTTTTATAGCCGAAATTATCATCTAAGGAGTCCCTTACTTGGCCACCACTCCTCTATCTGATAACTTTATCCTTTAATTATCACTTAAAATAAAAGATAATTCAGCAACTATCCTTACTTAGCCGAAATTATTAAACTCAAAGTCCCTTACTTGGCCATCACTTCTCCCTTATTTTCCTCTTTATCTCTTTATTCAAATTAAAAGAATTTAATCCAACAATTATCTCTTGAAAATAATGATAAATAAATCCCTTATTTATCCACTATTTATAAAATAATAAAAGCTCCTAATTCATAGCCATGTGCCGTCCACCTCTCTGCTCCTTGTAGCAAAATAAAATTTCTTTTATTTGCTTCCCATGTGACTCGAACTTAGGCCCATTCCTCTTGCATATGGCGTCATTTCCATAGGCCCTAAGTGGCATCTTCAGACCACTTTTCCAAGCCTGTTTTGTGTGTCAAATTTCACAAACTTTTTCTTTTAAGGCCACCTTGCCTTAATTTCCCCTTTTAAACCTTAAAACTCGTCATTTCTAGGTCATTTCTAAGTTTCCAAAAATTTTCGATCGGCTCTGTAAACTTGACATTTCCTTACGTTTCCATGACATTTCCTTACAAGACATTTCCTTACATTTCCAAGACATTTCCTTACATTTCCATGACATTTCCTTACAAGACATTTCCTTACATTTCCAAGGTTCTAAAAATGTTCACCTTCCATTTTTAAACTTAACATTTCCATACATTTTCAAGTTTCCAAAAATGTTCATTTCTAACTTATTTTCACTCATTTTCGGGTTTCCAAAAATATTCAAAATTTATTCATAATACTTAAAACATGTCACTTCATACAATTAAACCGAAAATGCATAGGCCCTATTTTAGGATGTTACAGTTCTACCCTCCTTAAAAATAATTTCATCCTCGAAATTACTTATTAACGAATAATCGTACCTCTTAACTCACCGCACTACGCTTATGCTGCGCACTCTGTTCTTAATAGAATCATCATACTTCCTAGGCACAATTTTTTAAGTTCACGTCCCCTAGATATCATTTCTAACGTCGCGACTTATCTGATTAAAAAGTTTTATGCATCAGAATTTTGTTCCACTTATTAACCGCGAACATTTTTATGAAAAGAGATGTTCAGAAGTAGTTCTTTCGATCAACCAAAGTTTCTAGTTCAAGTTCACTACTCTAACCCAGGGAGTCACATTCACATTCATAAGCAGAGACACATTCATTTCTCCATGAAGTCACATTCATTCACAACATCATTCACTACACTTTTATGGCCATTCCATCCATTTCCCTACCCAGGGGTAATTTTGTCATTTTCCCTACAGGGGTATTTTGGTAATAAATCGGGGTCAATTCGAAAATATTTTTCAAATTAAAGGTATTTCAGAATTTACAAAATCTCTGGGTTATTTTGTTTTCCAAATTAGAGGTGTTGCAAAAATTTCAGAAATCGAGGTTATTTCGGTAATTTTGGAAGTCAGGGGCAGTTCCGTGAATTTTCCAAATCAGGGTATCTTGTTATTTGTAAAACAGAAGTTTTTGGTATTTTTGTAAAGTAGAAATATTTTAGCAAAAGTCGAGGGTATTTTAGTAATTTACAATACAGGGGCATTTTTGTAATTTTGTAAATCGGAGATATTTTGGAAAAATTTTCACAATAATCTTTTACTACAATTAAAAGGGTAATTTAGGGATTTTAAAACTAGGAATTTTATAAAACTGCATGGCTAGTCCCTTTCGGGTTTTAATGATTGGTTTAGCCCGTGAATAAGTCCTCTTGGTTAGGGTGAACAGTTACTACGCACTGGTAGGATTCGAGTAAAGAGGAGGTGAGTCACTAGGACCGCTTAAATACCAAGCTCTTCATCGAATCCACTCCTAGACATGCGCAACAATGCCACCACACCTAGCTCTCGCGACTTACTTCACGAGTTTGTTTAATAGTCCTTAAGTCTTATGCATGTGTTTGAGTAGCCCAGTCCTAGGGTTCAAGTTCCTATCATGCTTTTCTACGTTCCATTCCTTTTTCTACCCTTCCATATTTCATAACACATAATCACACAAAATAGTTAGGGTACTTACCGGTGGACTTGGTAGAGATACAGTGCCATGCCGAATAACTTTGAAAAAGTTTATGAAAGCCCATACTTTTGAAAAGCCCATCTTTGAAAAAATTATTTTTGGACCCAAAACCCTCAAAGCCGTTTTTTGAACCGGGCTCGATACCAAATCAAAACACCCCAAACCCGCCCACGAGCTTTGACCAGTTTGGTATGTTCCTCAAGTAAACCGGTTCAAAATTCTTTTGTTCTTAGGAAAACTTGTGTGATTATAAGAAAAATATTGTTTTGGGTTGGGCTTGTGTTGAAAACAGGTTCGTTTTATATTGAAATCCCTTTTATCTTAAGTGACAAAATATTTAGGGTTTAGTTTAAAAGAAATTTTAATTAAATTTCAATAGATAAAATTCATAATCATAATAAATAAAAATAAGTGTAAAGTAATCCAACTATGGCCTTATGGCCTTATTACATCAAATAATTCCCAAAATAATTCAAAGTACTAAAATAAATTCAAGAGTCCTCAAAAATATAAACTTCATGTTGAGCATGGCCACCACAAGTTATGCCGTCCCGGTCCATCACTGTTCATCACCTAAAAAATGTTCCCCAACGGGGTGAGTCAAACAGACTCAATGTGTACACGACACTAAATCATAATAGAATCAGGCATATCACATATTACACATTCAAAACATAGAATACAGGTTATGATGCATTCCCAAACCCAAACCTAGTTGTCCATCCGCTACACACCCCGCACTGCTGCCAAATACACCGTGGGGACTACTAAGTCAACCCTCCATCCGCTACACACCATCGAAGGCGATCAGCTGCGATCGACGTACTCATCGCACATATAAAATTTGTGGCATAGCCACCAGATAATTGTGTCATGAGACACCACATTCGTGATAATGTAACCGGTTACCACATTCGGATAATGTGACCGAAGTCACCACATTCGGATAGTGAGACCGTAGTCATCACATTCACTTCCCCTTTTTCATATATCCCGAATGACCCATATTATTCATATCATGCATATCATACTTAAATTCACATTCTTATAAATTTTCACATGTTATAAATAACATATTTCATAATCCTAGTGGAAGTAGGAAACGTGCTGAGTACTTTGTACCATATTATGGTACCTTAGCCACATTCTTATAAACATGCATATTTTACATATTACCATCAATCTTATTAAAAGTTAGTGTAAATTACACACTGATTAAGCTAAAATTTCCTTGAGATCCCAAAAGCTTGATCTAATGCTTGGATCCTTAATCCCTACATTTGATTAATCAGCTACTACTTTAATAAAAAGCCATTCGACCATAAATCCAAATCCTAGTAGGATTAGTATACTTAAACTTACCTTGTGGATTTTAAATCCCGAAACTCACCGAATAACTAGGGAACACATGGCCTATGGTGTACCTTCGGAAAACAACTTCTCCTTCCTTGTAGTCGACACTTAGTAAATCCCAAAGATCTCTTCAAAGTTTCGGCAACAAGATATTAATGGGGTTAGTCCTAGATTTCGCAAATCTTAAGAAAAAGGATGAAACCGAATGAGATCTTACCCTTACTTGAAGAAATCGATTGCACCTTCACTTCAACCTTCAGAGATTCGGCTATGGCTAGATGATGATCTCACAACTTTCGGCTTTTGGAGGGATTAGAAAGAAAAGAAAAGGAAGAATAAAGATGGAGGATTCAGCTAGAACACAAGGTATTTCGGCTTGGCAAAAATAAAAGAAGAAGAAGATTTGGTGAAGAGAATTCGCAGAGGCTTTCAAAGACCGGATAATAATGCAGAATGGCCTCTCTTTTCCTTTTATAGCCGAAATTATCATCTAAGGAGTCCCTTACTTGGCCACCACTCCTCTATCTGATAACTTTATCCTTTAATTATCACTTAAAATAAAAGATAATTCAGCAACTATCCTTACTTAGCCGAAATTATTAAACTCAAAGTCCCTTACTTGGCCATCACTTCTCCTTTATTTTCCTCTTTATCTTTTTATTCAAATTAAAAGAATTTAATCCAACAATTATCTCTTGAAAATAATGATAAATAAATCCCTTATTTATCCACTATTTATAAAATAATAAAAGCTCCTAATTTATAGCCATGTGCCGTCCACATCTCTCAAGCTCCTTGTAGCAAAATAAAATTTCTTTTATTTGCTTCCCATGTGACTCGAACTTAGGCCCATTCCTCTTGCATATGGCGTCATTTCCATAGGCCCTAAGTGGCATCTTGGACCACTTTTCCAAGCCTGCTTTGTGTGTCAAATTTCACAAACTTTTTCTTTTAAGGCCACCTTGCCTTAATTTCCCCTTTAAACCTTAAAACTCGTCATTTCTAGGTCATTTCTAAGTTTCCAAAATTTTTGATCGGCTCTGTAAACTTGACATTTCCTTATGTTTCCATGACATTTCCTTACAAGACATTTCCTTACATTTCCAAGACATTTCCTTACATTTCCATGACATTTCCTTACAAGACATTTCCTTACATTTCCAAGGTTCTAAAAATGTTCACCTTCCATTTTTAAACTTAACATTTCCATACATTTTCAGGTTTCCAAAAATGTTCATTTCTAACTTATTTTCACTCATTTCCGGGTTTCCAAAAATATTCAAAATTTATTCATAATACTTAAAACATGTCACTTCATACAATTAAACCGAAAATGCATAGGCCCTATTTTAGGATGTTACACCAGTTTTCCTCCACCATTACCCGGGGTGTCGTTTCCCACAGTCAGCACAGTCTCTACTCTGATTGGTAATCACTGGTGCTCTAGCTTGAGCTGGCTCATCATTTTGAGGCCTCTTCTGGAACCTTTTAGAAGAACTCGAGTACTTAAAATCCCTCTTGCCTCTGACTCTTTGTCGGTTCTGACGTTTTGAATTCTTAGCCTCTTCGGCTATCTTGGCTTTCTCTACAAGCGAGGCAAAAATCCATACTTGTTGTGGGGCTATCAGTACCCGCAACTCATCATTCAGCCCATCTTCAAAGCATACACAATGCTCATGATCTGTCGGCACTATTGTGCGAGCATATCGGCTCAAACGAAGAAATTTTGCCTCGTAAGTTGCCACTATCTTATTTCCTTGAACCAAATTCAGGAATTCTTTCCTCCGGGCATCTACATAACTTGTCCCGACGTACTTCCCTTGAAAAGTAGCTTTGAAGAAATCCCAAGTAACCAATGCAGCCTCGGTGCCTTCTCGAACAGTAAGCCACCATTGATACGCCTCGTCCCTTAACAAGGACACAGCTCCTCTTAGTTTCTGCTCGACGGTGCACTCCAAATCATCCATAATCCGCTCTACAGCCTCGAGCCAATATTCCGCAACATTCGGAGCTACATCGGAGACACCTTTAAAAACCTCGGCACCACTTGATTTAAGTCGTTCCGAAATTGATCCACGAACTACTGGACCAGTTCTAGTCCCAGCAACCCTTTCAAGGACTCGTAACATTGCTTGAGTCAAAGCATTGTCCTCTCTCGAATGGTCATGTGATCCAGTCTCACTCCCGGGTGAAGCAGGCATATGACCCGGCGCTTCAGTTACATCTCTAGCACCTCGTCCTCTACCACGGCCACGTCTACCACGTCCACGACCACATCCTCTAGTGCTCATAATGACTAATTTGATTTAATCTGATTACAAGTTTTATGAATCAGAATACCATTTCAGTGTTTATTAACGATATTTTATGAGATATAAGAGGTAAAGTTGTTTTCGCAATCACGTCCTATAGTCTCAATCTCTACCGTTTTCGACACCTAAAACTAGAAGTTCTAGAGTGTTCCTATGTTCATATCACAATAATAAACATTTAATATACAAATACTTACTTGGCTTGGTGCCGGATGCTCGTGGTGCCATACTACCTTTAAAACATAAAGTCTAGAAATTAAAACAGTTTTAAAACAAATTTTTTGTTGAACCCAAACCACAAATTTCTAGTTTTGAAACCGACTGATACCATAAAATGTAACACCCCAAACCCGGCCTATGCGTTAAGACCAGGCTTGGCATGCCACACAATTCGAACTTACATCTAGTCATCACTGCTTTTAATGAAAACAATTCTTCAAAACGATTTTGAAAAATGAAATTTATCATAAACTGAGATTTATTTGAAAACCATAATTTTAAAATATAAGAATTTACAATTTGATTTTCAGAGAAATAATTGGTGGAAATCTTAAACTTATAAAAGAGTTTTCACAAAATATTTTGGATTAAGTGGTATTTAAGAAAATCCTTTTAATTTTTTTTATACAAAGTTTAAGAAATCATTTATAAAATTTAAACAACCCCATTTAAGTAACTAAAACATATTAAAATTCCATCCACGAATAAAAATCCATAAAATAATACCGCATTTATTACATCGCAATCAAAATAGTACTTAAATAAAAATAAAAATATTAAAAAGAAGTTCAAGTTTATAAAAACCCATCATTCGTAGTATGGCCTCCACACGAAGTCATCCCCGGCCCAAGCCTCTATCAATTATTATTACCTGAGAAGGGTAAGAAAAACAGGGTGAGTTACTTAGAACTCAATGTGTAACCCACTTACCGTGTCCACTAGGCCAAATCAATTTAAGCATTAAATTGGGCTTGAGCCCATTTACAAAAATACAATATATAAATCAAATATATAAAAAAATGCATGTGATATGCAATTCCCAACCAAGCCTAATTTCCATCCGCTACGCACCACCCGTACCAACCATCACACCTGTGGGGATCAAGTCAACCCACCCCACCAACACACCAATCACAGGCATTAAGCCATTTAAAATATTTGTGGCGAGCCACCGAACTAGATTGTGACAGAGTCACCGAACTAGATTGTGACATGTGTCACCGAACTAGATTTTGGCAACAGCCTTTCTTCTCTTCACAATTATCCCAACCCATGCAACATGTATATATAGAATGCATCACAATATATTCATAAGGTAAATTTCAACAAAAAAACCAGATATACAGTTATCAACTTGGCCCATTAGTCAAAATAACAATTTAACCCATTTAACGATCTAGCAATTTTGGCCCTTATATCGATCTAGCGCTTTGGCCCATATATCGATCTAGCGCTTTGGCCCATATATACACATGAGGCCCTTTTCACAATTTTCTCACTTGGCCAATTTATCAAAAATAATTCATATGGCCCAAAATATCACTTTTTTACAATATAGCTTATTAAGGGCAAATTCGTAATTTTCACAACTTTAATACTGCTTTTCATGCTTTCACACCAAAAGTGCTAATAAACCGTATATTCCAATTTCACCGACTTTATGATTTTTAATCGAATACTTACAACATAGTATAACCCATGAGATAAGTGTGAAGTTACACACTGATTACGGTGAGTACTATACTTTCCCGCTCGTCGATACCTAAATATTTATCACGCTTAATTAGAACACTAATATTTAATATAAAGCTATTCTAATGATGAACGATCTAGATCTTTACCCTCGAAATCTCGAACAATAGCTATTTGTGATTTCTCCTCGATCGATAGTTCATAACCCGATGAAGAACCACGAACAATAAAGGCTCGTGAGTACGAATGACTTCAAATAATTGATTTTCGCGGATGAGGGTCCACAACCCAGTGGAAAATCTCAGATTGCTGAAACAGTCCTTCGGTTGAATTTAGGGGGAATAGCGGAACCGCCCCTCTTCCAAACACTATTCACTACTCTTTTCGAACCTATCTTGTTTGCCACAAAATCTTACGTTCACGGAAATGATAATCGAGCGATAGTGTCCCCTAAAACGAAATCGATTAGTAGTCCATCTATAACAATATGACGAGTAATATAGAAATCCTTGATAGGAACCCTTACCTTAACACTTCAACTCGATTTCTAGCGTGTCACGATGATTATGAATACTCCGAGTTCGGCCTTCTTTATAACACTATAAAAAATGAAAGGATCGTCTAAAAGAAAAGGATAAATGATGCTATTTTCGGTCAAAAGACCCTCCCAAACTAATATATATTCGGTTAAGAAAAAGAAGAGAATAAAGATTCGAAAAGGGTTCTTACCGATTGATTAAAACGAAGGTTGAAAGAATAATCAACAAAACAATATAAGTGAAGAGAAGATTCGGCTTTGAAGGAAAATTGGAGAGAATGGTGTTAGCACCATTCGGCCATGGGGAGAAAGAGATGGGAGACAATGTGTTTTGGGTTTTTCAAATGTGAGAAAGGAGCAAAGAGTGAGATTTGGGACAAGGAAGCATTTGACAATGGTGAAGAGGAGAAGAAAACAAAAATGGCCTTTATGCTTTGGTATTTCGGCACAAGGGAGAGAGTGTCTTGAGATGTAAGACAAAAATATGACCAAATGGTAAAAATGAAATGAAATGGCCAAAAGAAACAAAGCTTACCTAATGCTCAAATTCGGCTAAGAGAAAGAGTTTGGAGAGAAAAGAAAATTTCACACAAAATGCTAAGAATTAACCAAAACTAACTCCTAATCCTAGCCAAACTACTAACAACATTCGACCATTCCCCCCTAACCACAAAACCGTCCATGTACAATGGCCAAAAGTCAAAGTTTTAGCCACCCAAGAGTTTCCAAGACAACATCCTTGATTCGTGCCTTGTGTTCCCCCTACATTCCATAAGTTTAGGATTTTTTTCCCCAAGTTCAAGCTTACCTTAACTATTAGCCACCTTACCATAAAAGAAATAGTCCAACCTTACCATAAATAAGGCTTGACCGACACATGCCATAAAGGTGCAAAAATTAAAGTCACCAAAATGCAATCTATGGAATTCGAACCTCTCCCCTCAAGCAACACATATGACGCCAACTCCACTTTACTACTAGCTCATCTTATGCTAGTTTTTGACACTTAATTTCCTTAAACATCAAGGTCACTTGTTCCACTTCAATAAAATACTCATTACTAAAATTTATTCTAATTCCGAATAAATCCCGAGCCTTCTCAAGACTATATTAAACACACAAATTGAATCATTCACAAGCTAAGCACCAAAAACATGCAACATATCGATACTCAAATTTTTTGGATGTTACAATAGTCTTCAAGCTTCTCTCTCATCGAGTTTAACTCATCGGTGCATCCCTTAACTACCACGAGTGTTTCCTTCACACCACTTATGGATTCCACGAGATTGGTAACCTGACCTTCCAAAGCCGACAGCATATCCCTCGATCTGCTATTTTTCCTCGTCTTTCCATATAACACCCCAAACCCAGCCTAGACGTTATGGTCGTATCTGACAATGTCACACAATAGTGTTTTTGAAACCTCGTTGTTACGATGAAAACATTCCATGTTATTATCTTTAGTAAACCTTTGTTAGAACTTAGGAAGTCATCTTTATTCATTTAAAACATTTGTTTTGAAACATCCCTCGTTGCGGAAGTTTTGATAAATCAATCTAGGTGATCATGCGTTTAGAAAATACTTTAACTTTTTTTTTTGAAAATCAAATTTCCTACGACCAGCGGGTATAAATCCATAAAGTAAAATAAATAAATAAAACCCAAATTTAAAACCAAAGTCCCGGAGGGTCCTTAAATTACAACCCAAATAATCAATAATAAACAAATCATAACTCGTAAATTGAAAACCATGAAGTCCAAAAATTACTGTGGTCACCGCTGAGTCCTCCGTCGCACCGATCCGTCTAAGTCTGGGGATTACCTGTGCACATTAAACAAAAAGGGTGAGTTTACATAAACTCAGTGTGTAATCCCGCAGAAACAATCAAACAATCAGTATTCACAGTACACAGTTGAACAGTCTTGGGCCTAAGCCTTTTTTAGTATCAGTGATAGTTTGGGCCTTAGCCCATCTCAATCTGATGTCAAAAATGCGAGAGGGCCTTAGCCCATCACAATGACGATGCGCAGATGATCGGTTATGCAAAGAGCAAAATCCTACCCAACCAGCCTCTACACACCATCTCCGTCCCAACCCTACACTCCATGTGGGGATATAATCAACCCACCCATCCCTACACTCTAAGTAGTACCGAATGCATCACAAAACAGTAGTTTGCAGCTGAGCTGCCAGTAAATTAGGCTTAAAGCTTTTCATTACACTTCCTCCGAATAACAACCCCCGACCCAATGCAATGGAACATAAAATGGATGATATGCTATTATGCAATTTCAGTACATATATTCAGTTCAGATATTAACATGCTCAGTACAATATCATTCAGTCAATTTCACACATTTAGGGGTCTAAGTAGCGCTTACTGACCCTACAGTAGGTTCACAGTCGACTTGGGCGACCCGTGCAACCTTAAAAACATTTCGGTAAAAATGGGCCCATATGCTCATGTGATCTGTCCGTATGGGCCCACACGCCCGTGTGGCCCACTCGGCCCAAATTGGCCTTGGTTGTGTGATCCATTTTTAAAGTAACCCATGCTAGCTCAATACTCATATATGTTTTCACTATTTACTTATATGTTCATTCAAAGCTATCTACTTGAGTCATTATCACTAAATTATTTATATCTTGAGCTGCAGAATTCCAAATTAAGATCCGCTTGATTTTTTGAAACTAGACTCAAATACCTTTCTACCATAAAATTTTCAGAATTTATAGTTTATCAAATAAGTACAGTAAAATCTTTAAAGTTATCCCTATTTTGCTGTTTGACAGCTTCATCGTTTCCTTACTAAAAATTATTTATCTCTTAGTACAAAATTTAGATGATGTTTCCATTTGTTTTTCTTAAAAATATACTCATTAAGGATTTAAACATATAAATTTAAGCCCCTAATTATTATTTTTACAATTTTTGATGATTTTCCTAAGTCAGAACAGGGGAACCCAAAATCATTCTGACCTTTCTCACAAAATTTATTATATCTCATTATTTACAATTTCAGTGCTTACACCGTTTCTTCCATGAAAAACTAGACTCAATAAAATTTAATTTCATATTTTATTCAACCTCTAACTCAATTCCCACTATTTTTGATGATTTTTCAAAGTTAGACTACATCTGCTGTCCAAAACTATTTTAGTGCAAAATGTTGATTTCCAAGTTTATAACACCCTTATTTCCTTTCTCTACAATTTTTCACGTCATTTTCTCTTATTTCTCTAATTTCTCGACAGCAAGCAATTTTAGCTTTTCGCCGAATCCTGTTTTCTGCATTTCGGGTACACATCTAGTAACGATTCGCTGTGCAAAGTAACCCGAGCCTTCAAAAACCTATATTTGACAAATATATCCCTTAATTAATCACTTGATTCGTCAATCAAACCAAATATCCCCAACATAAAACTCGAGAAACTAAACCAACGACGATTCAAAAACTTACTGCGACGAATCCGATAACCAGTTGTCTCCACACACTGGAATATCCGCTTAAAACTTTTAAACAGCACCTAAACGAGAGTAAAACAAACCCTTTGTTAATTGCCTACTCGAAATATAATAACTAAGGGGGAAAATTCCACTTACCGAAACAGATGAGGTCAAAAGTTCCACCCAAAGAGATGATTCGCAAAAAATACAGAAACAAAAAGAGAGGGGAAAGAGAAGAAACAAGATTCGGCCAAAGGGGAACAAAAACCAAAAGTGAACAAGAAGGGAGAAGAAACGGCGGAGAAACAAAATTCTAACGTCAGAAAATTTGTTGGGAAAAAAGAAAATAGAAAACTGATAAGAAGAAAATCTTATTTTGATAACTTCTCCCCAATTATCTCCTAAAAACACTCCCTATTAACCCACTAAAACACAACTACTCAGCAGTCCAGTTTAATTTGAACTTGTAACACCCCAAACCCGGCCCATTCGTTACGACCGAATTTGAGATGCCCTGCAGAAAAACGTTTGAAGACTGATTTCACTTTTGGGAAAAACATTAAAAATTTTGTCATTTGAAAACCAGGTCCAATTAAAAATTCTAAATAATATAAGCTTGACGAAAATATCCAAATTAAAAGCACTTCCAAATAATAATTTAATGGTCGTCTAGCTTAAACATAATAAAAATGCTCAAATAGAAATACTTAAATACTTTAACTGGGCCTTATTACAATAAATAATTAAACAAAAGTTCTTAGTAATAAACTGAATAAAATAAAGAAGATGTCTTCTGCATGGGCCACCTCGTATCCACTCCAACCCGGTCCAATCACCACGAATCATCTGCGATGTTTAAAAAAATTGGGTGAGTCATACGGACTCAAGTGTGTAATTAGTCCACCGAATTCCACCCACATGTTAACCACATATTAACTCATATATCGATATCAATTATCAAATTCACATGTTATCACATTCTGGGCTTGGCCCATATTCATATCACATTCATCTAATAGGGTAGTTAACCACATAATTTCCACATACTTTGGCTTAGCCCATTTCCACACCGATCCACATTCATATCTTTGGGCTTGGCCCATTCCCACATTAATCCACATATCATATTGGGCTTGGCCCATTTCCACATATGTTCACATACGAAATCATGCAATTATGAAGCCCAACCCAAACCTAGGGTCCATCCGCTACACACCCCTTATCCAAATACCACACACCAGGGGATTATCAAATCACCCTCTCCTTTTCACTCCAAAGGCAATCACTCGCCGTCCCACGTGCAATTAAGCACAATAGTCCACAACGCGACCTCAGTCAGCGCCAATCCACGATGTAGCCGTACCTAACACCAAAACAACGATGGGACACATAGTCACTCATCAACCACGATATGGCACATAGCCGATATCAACCATGATGAGGCACATAGCCACTCATCAAGCCACGCGAACTAAATCGCATTTAATCCACAACGCGACCTCGATCAACGTCAATCCACGATGTAGCTCAAGGCTAACATCAAACCACGTACTCAAGTACACCCGCATCTTCTTTCATATCCCAACCCATGCACATGCCACATAAAATAATGATACAATGTAATGATGCATGAGCATGTTCATCAAGCATATTATCACATATTCATATTAATAATCACATATCATCGTTTGGTACTTACCAGATTATCGACATACGCCTTGAGGGTATCCTTATCACAATTTCCACTTTGCACTAGTTAGCACATTCATAATACATACACATTTCACATACATATCCTATATACTAAAACGGTGGGTTAATCACACACCGATCACTTGGAGAACTATGCTTTCGACATCGATGCTATCACTAGGCGATACTACGAATATTTGCCTACTTTCTTGTTCGCTCTGTCCATACCCCGGCCAATCCCTAACCTGTCGAGACAGATCTCTTCTTAAACTTCGGGATAGGGACCTTCCTTTCCCTTCTTGAATGGTATTCGCCTCCATCAACACACTTAATCGAACAATCGATTTAATCATCAATATACTAATTCTTAACCAAATATCCACAACTTATCATACTTACCGAAAGGGTCTTGAAATCCCGAAAAGCTTGATCTAATGCTTAGATCCTTAATCCCTACATTTGATTAATCACCTACTACTTTAATAAAAAGCCATTCGCCATAAATCCAAATCCTAGTAGGATTAGTATACTTAAACTTACCTTGTTGCCGTTTGACTTAAGAATCAAGTCCTCAAATCTCTGCTATACTCTTCTTGCATTCGCCAAGCATTGAATCAATTAACTTGGTTAGTTTTCGGCTTTTGAATAATTAATGAACACATATATTTACCAAACATGGCCTTGGCCGAATGCTATAGACACTTACCTTGTGGATTTTAAATCCCAAACTCACCGAATAACTAGGGAACACGTGGCCTATGGTGTACCTTCGGAAAAGAACTTCTCCTTCCTTGTAGTCGACACTTAGTAAATCCTGAAAGATCTCTTCAAAGTTTCGGCAACAAGATATTAATGGGGTTAGTCCTAGATTTCGACAAATCTTAAGAAAAAGGATGAAACCGAATGAGATCTTACCCTTACTTGAAGAAATCGATTGCACCTTCACTTCAACCTTCAGAGATTCGGCTATGGCTAGATGATGATCTCACAACTTTCGGCTTTTGGAGGATTAGAAAGAAAAGAGAAGGAAGAATAAAGATGGAGGATTCGGCTAGATCACAAGGTATTTCGGCTTGGCAAAAATAAAAGAAGAAGAAGATTTGGTGAAGAGAATTCACAGAGGCTTTCAAAGAAACGATAATAATGCAGAATGGCCTCTCTTTTTCCTTTTATAGCCGAAATTATCATCTAAGGAGTCCCTTACTTGGCCATCACTCTTCTATTTTAATAGCTTTATCTCTTTAATTATCACTTAAAATAAAAGATAATTCAAAGCAACTATCCTTACTTAGCCGAAATTATTAAACTCAAAGTCCCTTACTTGGCTATCACTTCTCCTTTATTTTCCTCTTTATCTCTTTATTCAAATTAAAAGAATTTAATCCAACAATTATCTCTTGAAAATAATGATAAATAAATCCCTTATTTATCCACTATTTATAAAATAATAAAAGCTCCTAATTTATAGCCATGTGCCGTCCACCTCTCTCGCTCCTTGTAGCAAAATAAAATTTCTTTTATTTGCTTCCCATGTGACTCGAACTTAGGCCCATTCCTCTTGCATATGGCGCCATTTCCATAGGCCCTAAGTGGCATCTTCAGACCACTTTTCCAAGCCTGTTTGTGTGTCAAATTTCACAAACTTTTTCTTTTAAGGCCACCTTGCCTTAATTTCCCCTTTTAAACCTTAAAACTCGTCATTTCTAGGTCCTTTCTAAGTTTCCAAAAATTTTCGATCGGCTCTGTAAACTTGACATTTCCTTACATTTCCAAGTTTCCAAAAATGTTCACTTTCCATTTTCCTTATGTAACATCCCAAAAACGGGGTTATTTGAAATTTCATTATTTTCTTATGTATGAACTACTGGGATATTACTTATGGAATAAGAGAGTTTAAATTAAGGCCTTGAGTTGTCTCATTTTGGTAGAAAATTTTAGTTCTTAACTTTTAAAAAGAAGGGAGCCTTGGTAAGTGGTGTTATAAGAATAAATGTGGGTATTTTTAACACAAAATAGGCCTTGGATAAGTGGCAAAAAGAAGCCCACTTAAGAGCTACATGTGACGCCACCAAGGAGCAAGGGAGAGCTTGTGTTCGAGTCACGGAAATCCCCTTTTGTTTTTGTTTTATTTGGACGGCACAAGGAGAGTTTTTCTCCCTTCAAACTCTTTTTAGGTGTAATTATCAAAGGATAATTTAAGCATTTTAATTAGTTTTAATTTGCTTAAACCTTTTTGATAATATAAGAGATATGATAATTGCATCAAGGATATTTTTATTTTAAAGGGATTATTAGGTGGCTAATTCAAAATTATTTGAATTAAATTAAATGGGTGGCTTGGAGCAAAAATAGGTGATGGCCGAAAGTGGGGCTCCTTGGTAAAGAGGAGTTGGCTAGGGGTTGGACTCCTTGTTGCCAAGGTTGGACGGCAAGCTTGAAAGGGGGCCAATCCTATATAAAGCACATACCTAGCACCCTATTTTCGTTTTGCTCAACCTTACACAAAGCCGAATGCCTTGGTGACTTACTTCATAAAATTTCGGCAAGCCTACATCCCATCTTTTACTATTCTCTTTCAAGTTCTCTCAAGCCGAAAATCCTATTAACATTCACTCTCCCATTCTTCTCGATCTTTAGCCAAAACTCTACCTCCTCTTCCCTACTTCCTCTTTGGCATTGAGGCTTTTGGATTCCTCTCGATTGTGAAGGTGAGTTTGGCCGAATACTTATGGTTTTCTCTTCTCTATATCCTGTCGATTTCTATAAAGGAAGTGCCAATTTCGGCAATGGTTATAAGGCCTTTAAATAAGTGGTAACCGATTTCCTCTAGGTGCTCGAGGCGTAGCGATCAACTCAAAGCCGATCTCTAGAATTCGATCTGCGGGTAAGTATAGGTAAGGCTTATATTGGTGTTTAAAAGCCGAGGTCAGGTTATTAGTGTTATTAATTAACCAAGGTTGTAAACCAGATTCGCAAATCGGACGCTAAGGCTAGTACTCGAAGCGATTGGGTAAGGATTCGGGTACAAAGTATGACCCTTTAAATTGTTTGGTTTGGCCGAATGGGCCATATCACTAACCTTGAGAGTTGGCCGAATATAGGGGCAAAGACTTGAGTGTGGCCGACTTCTCTTCTGGATTTAGACTCCTTGTTGGTGACAGTGTGTACATACACACCATTTAACTTGTTAATTATGCTAAGTAATGTGATTGCTAGCTTGATGTATGTAGCAATGGCTTGAATACCATAACGGTATATGGGGTAATCTGTAAGTACTGCATATATGGTTGCTATTTTATGCTTTTGGGAAGCATGTTTGTGATAATACATATGATAAATCTATATGTGACCGATGACTATGTGGGTTGATTGAGTGGAGGGGGCGGTGTATTCGTCTTGACGAGCACCGTGCTTTGGTAGCACATCGTGACTATACGTCACCGTGAGGTTTGGTACCTCCGAGGTTTGGTACCTCATAGCGACTTGTCCTCGTGGTTAACACCACCGTGGGTTGGCCCCACTTGAGATATGGGATCGTCCCCGCGGTGATTTGGTATCACACGATGGGTTGGCCCCATCACCCGATTTGTGTCTCTTTGGACACCGCTTGCTTTGGTAGCACATCGTGACTATATGTCACCAAAGGTTTGGCACCACCAGGTGTTTTGGTAACACATCGTGATCGCGGTCACCGGTGGGTTTGGTACCACGTGGGGTAGACAAAGGTGTTTGGTTGGCTAGGTTGGGTACTCGATACTTTGCTTAATTGATCGTTATATGTGGTGTATGAAATGTTGTATTAACCGGGAAGGGTTACATATTGAGTCGTGGTGACTCACCTTCTCCTTTAATATTTTTCAGGTGACTCGTAGATGGCGGTTGAGGAGCGGTGGGACTCGAGGCGGCCATGCAAAGGATTTTAATTTACTGAGAACTTTAAAGTTGTTTAATTTTTATTTTGGGTTGTAATAAGGCCTCCATAAACTATAGTTGCGGTTTTTTTATATGTTGGATGTCGACTTAAACTATATCATTAAATTAAATTAAATCACATGTTTTCTTTTGGTAAACACGAAAAAGTTTAATCGTGCCATCGGGTACACTTGAAACTGATAAAATAATTGGGCTTAATTAAAATCCCAAATTGGATCTAAGGTTAGCTTAACAAAACAACCGAAACGAGGAGGTTTCAATAGAAAATTAAATGTTTTTCAAAAAGCGATCACAAGGTTTTACCTCGTAATAACTCGATTTGGTCGTAGTGTTTGGGCCGGGTTTGGGTTGTTACAGAATTGGTATCAGAGCCCAGTTCAAAGCTCGGCTGTGGGGGCCCAAGGCCCAAAAATGTTTTTGGTAGGCCTTATGGTATGATTTCTGGGTTTTTAAGCAGCATGGCCCGAGTCTCCTGCACCCGATCCGCCTGTAAGTACATCTAAACCTTTGTGTGAAATATATTCTCAGAGAAGGGTAGGAAGCATGGAACGTAGATAGACTTATAGGACTTGGACCCTAGGGTTAGATTACTCAAACACAACGAAGCATAAGACTTAAAGAACTAAACCAACCTATGACTTAGTCAATGAGGTAGGGTGTGGTAACCCCAGACGCATGTCTAGGATTGGATCCGGAAGAGCTTGGTATTTAAGCGAGCCTCGTGACTCACCTCCTCTTCGCAGTATCCTACCAGTGCGTAGCTTCCTGGTTCACCCTAACTCGTAAGGCTCGGTGGTGTGGTAACCTCTGTGCGCATGTCTAGAAAGGTTCAAAGAGAGCTTGGTATTTAAGCGGTCCGCGTGACCCACCTCCTCTTCACTTGAATTCTGCACAGTGCGTAGCTTTGGTTCACCCCGACCAGGAGGGCTCGGTCATAGGCTAAACACAATGATTAAAACCCAAAAAAAAAGGGAATCACCATATTTTCAAAAAGAAGGAATAATAAGCCCTAATGTTTTAAAAACGTATCCAATAACCCTCTTAAACCCTAGAACACTAGGTATACCATGTTTTCTCGGAAAACTTGACTTGTGAAAAATTACCAAATACCCTAGGAGTAAAATTACCAAAATGCCCTCGACCCTAAAATATTGATTCAATGATTTTGCCTAAAAATTTCAACTATTTTATAAAACATTCAATAATTAGCTTTGGAAATCATCAGTAAAATATCTTGGCCTGGAAAAAAAGTACGAAAATACCCTCAGAGGAAAAGACGAAAATACCCACAGGTTAGAAATGGGCGTAAATGTCCGATGAGTGAATAGGTATGGAAAGTATTAAGGAATGGATGCATGGACTTCTTTGTGTGAACTAGGATAGGAAACTGAAACATTGGTTGCTCGAAAGAATCTCTGATTAAACCTCATCCATAAAACTTCTTCGCGAGTAATAAAGTGAAACAAATGCTAACGCATAAAATTTTTCTTAATCGATTAAAAGCGCGGTAGATAGAATGAGTTCTAGAGGACGTGGACGCCGTGGACGTGGTAGGGGTAGGATGACGGTGTCTGAACCCGTCAGTCCGGACAAGGCTCCAGAAAATGAGGTACCACCGCCACCACCACCTCCTACTTTTAGAGCTGAGGAGCGGAGCGGCACCGGTGGCGAATCGGTGATCGCAAGCCGTGTTCGAGTCTTGGAGATGGTGGTCGGGCTGGTGGAAATGTTGGAGCTTCGAAATCGTCCCCGAGCGACTCCGATCTAACGGAGCGGAGGTATTCCGAGGTGTGTCGTCGAGTGGCACCCAAAGGCAATCTTGGCTAGAGTCAACCGAGAGGATCATGGATGACCTTGACTGATCAAGAAGAGAAGTTTGAAAGGCGCGGTGTCGCTTCTAAAGGATGAAGCGTGACGGTGGTGGCTTACGGTTCGAGATGGGGCTACACCGATGATTTGACTTGGGAGTATTTCGAACCGCCTATCGTAAAAAGTATGTGGGCACTAGCTACACCGACGCCGCAGAGAAAGGCTTTTCTCGGGATTAGTTCAAGGAACTAAGTCCGTGTGTCGGAATATGAGGCGGAATTTTTAAGGCTAAGTAGGTATGCGAGAGGCATAGTGGCTATCGAACATGAGCGCTGTGTCCGCTTTGAGGATGGACTCCGAGATGATTTAAGGTTGCTTGGTGCCCCACAAAGAGTTCGTGAGTTCTCATCCCTAGTGGAGAAGGCTAAGGTAGCCGAGGGAATCAAGGAGGCCGTGAGGCGGAATTATAGTAAGAACAATCGGAAGAGAAGTTTTGGGTCACCGATCAAGCGGTAGTACTCGAGAAAAAGGCTAGGCCAAGTGGGGCCCAATCAGCAACAAGGCCCACAACCGCTAATCGAGGCCGACTCGGTGCAATCGCTGGGGAAGACCCATTGGGGAGGTTGTTGGGCCGGTGATAAAGGATGCTTTGAGTGTGGGTCTTTGGAGCATCGCGTCGAGATTGTCCCCAAAAGCTAGCTAAGAAGCGACGGAAAGGCGTAACTGCACAAGATAGAAATGTAGGACCACGGAGGGGTCGTGGTAATGGTAGAGGAAACAACGGTCCCAACCGAGGTCGTGGAACTCAAGGCGAGAGGTTCGAGCAACACAGAGGCTAGGCAGCTGGCTTAGTCTATGCAGACAAGGTGTCGCGAAGAAGGGTGACGCCGGATGTCATAACCAGACGCTTTTTAATTTTTGGTTTTCCTTATGTTGCATTGATTGATGTGGGCTCGACACACTCACATTGCTGCTAGTAATGTGGTAGGAACTATGGACCTAGACTCTGAAACTGCTTCTAGGGAGATGACTGTAGTTAGCCCCTTAGGTCACTCCGTAGTCGTAGATAAACTCTATAGAGGCGTACCCCTAGAACTTCAAGGGGTAGTGTTTGTAGCCGATCTAATGGAACTACCATTTGGAGAGTTCGATTTGATCCTTGGCATGGATTGGTTGGTTAAGTACCAAGCAAGGTTGGACTCATGCGACCAAGCGCATGGTTCTTAAGACGGCGGAAGGTGATGAAGTGGTTATGATAGGAGATAGGAGGAATTATCTATCCAACGTAGTGACCGCCTTAAAGGCTGAAAAGATGGTCAAGAAGGGTTGTGAGGCGTATTTGGTTCAAATCTATGCTTTGGAAGCTAAGGAGTTGGAAGTTGAAAAGGTCCGAACGGTTGGGGAATTTGTTTGATGTGTTCCCGGAGAAGAACTTCCGGGTTTGCCTCCGGATCGGAAGTCGAATTCGGTATAGACTTGCTACCGAACGGCACTGTGTCCATAGCACCATACCGAATGGCACCAAAGGAATTGGTGGAGCTAAAGGCTCAAATTCGTGGAGCTCTTGGATAGGGGTTTATACGACCAAGTATATCTCCGTGTGGGGAGCGCTGTGTTGTTTGTCAAGAAGAAGGACGGTTCTATGCGGATGTGCATCGACTACCGTCGCTTAAATAAGTTGACGATCGGAAACAAGTATCCGTTGCCTCGGATTGACGACTTGTTCGATCAACTCAAGGGTGCCTCGGTGTTCTCGAAGATAGACCTTAGGTCGAGTTATCATCAACTTAAGGTAAAGGAGGTCGATGTTCACAAAACGGCATTTCGAACTCGGTATGGGCATTTTGAGTTCTTGGTAATGCCATTTGGGTTGACTAATGCGCCGGCGGCATTCATGGACTTGATGAACAGAGTATTCCAGCGAAGATTTGGACCAGTTCGTCGTGGTATTCATAGACGACATATTGGTTTATTCAAGGACGTAAGAGGAGCATGACAAGCATCTACGAGATAGTTCTGCAAGTATTGAGGAGAAGCGATTGTATGCCAAATTCAAGTAGTGTGAATTTTGGTGAAGGAGGTGGCTTTCTTAGGTCATGTAGTGTCACCAAGGAATTAGAGTAGACCCCGCAAGATTGAGGCGAAGATTGGAGTGGAAACCACCTAGGACGGTGGGTGAAATACGAAGTTTTTAGGTTTAGCGAGGATACTATCGGAGATTCGTGGAAGGATTCTCTCTAATAGCAGCGCGCGTTGACTAAGTTGCTAAGGAAGGGTGTCCCATTTGTATGGACGGAAAAGCAGCAAGAAAGCTTTGATAAGTTAAGGAAGATTTTGACTAAGCTCCGGTTTTGGTACGACTGAAGCAGAAAGTTATTCACAGTTTATTGTGATGCATCTCACACCGCTTGGGATGTGTGTTGATGCGAGGATGGGAAGGTAGTAGCCTATGCATCCCGTCAATTAAGATCGCATGAGGTTAACTACCCAACTCACGACTTAGAGTTAGCAAAAATGGTCGTCTTCGCTCTGAAGATATGGAGACATTACCCGTATGGAGAGAAGTCGATGGTCTACACGGATCACAAAAGCTTGAGGTATCTTCCGACTCGAAGGATCTCGAATCGAGACAGCGTCGATGGATTGAACTACTAAAGGACTACGATCGTTCAATTGAATACCATCCGGTAAGGCTAATGTAGTAGCGACGCATTGAGTGGAAGGTGGTGACGGACTTAAGAGCGATGTTCGCTTCGGTTAAGTCTATATGACGATGGGAGTCTTTTGGCGAGAACTTCAAGTTAAGCCGACATGGATTGAGAGAGATTAAGGGAAAGCGGTTAGTGGATGAAGGCTTGAGTTCAAGAGGGTACAAGTTCAAGACGGTGGTTTGGAAGGGTGCAATCGACTAGTGAAGGAGCGCTTTGTTTTCAAGGACGAGTCAGATGCCAAAGGATCCAGATTAAGGCGTAAAATTCTCCAAGATGCACATAGCGGCCCATACGCTATGCACCTGGAGGAAGCAAAATGTATGGAGATTTGCGGAAAGCAGCTTTTGGTGGCCGGGGTTGAAGCGTGAGATAACGGAGTTGGTAGGAAAGTGTCTCGACGTGTCGCAAAGTTAAGGCTGAACATCGGTCACCATCGGGACTACTTCAACCGATAAAGATCCTCAATGGAAATGGGAGAGGATCACCATGGATTTTGTTAGTGGGCTACCCTTTACGCCCACTAAGAAGGATGCGATTTGGGTAATTGTGGATCGCCTAACTAAGTCACTCACTTCATGCCTGAGAATGGATTACTCTCTCCGAAGCTAGCAAAGTCGTATGTGGGTGAACTAGTAAGGTTGCATGGCGTGCGATGTCGATTATCTCGGATAGGGATCCCATTCACGTCAAGGTTTTGGAAAGCGTTGCATCAAGCTTTGGGTACACGGTTAGATTTCAAGACGGGCTTTCCATCCACAAACACGGACGATCGGAAAGGGTGATACTGATTTTAGAAGACATGTTAAGGGGTCGTGTCTTGGATTTTAGTAGTAGTTGGGAGGAGTACCTACCATTAGCGGAATTCGCTTATAACAATAGTTATCAGCGAGTATTCAAATGGCTCCATACGAGGCCCTATATGGACGAAAGTGCCGTACTCCTACATGTTGGACGGAGTTGGGAGAACGACAAGTTATGGGTCCAGAATCGGTAACCGAGACGGAAGACAAAGTCAAGGTGATTCGGTCTCGTCTCAAGGAAGCATCGGATAGGCGTAAGTCTTATGCCGATCTCAAACGCAAGGAAATGGAGTATCTTGTGGGAGACAAGGTCTTTCTCAAAGTGTCGCCTTGGAAAAAGGTGTTGAGATTTGGACGGAAAGGGAAGTTAAGCCCAAGGTTTATTGGGCCATATATCTGCTGTGAAGCGAATAGGACCAGTGGCTTATCACCTAGAGTTGCCGCGGAATCGAGTCGATTCATGACGTCTTTCACGTGTCAATCTTTGAGGCGGTATCGGTCCAGATCCTTCGCACGTTGTGCCGATGAGCGTAAATCGAAGTGAATCCAGTTTATCTTTTGAAGAGGAGCCGATTCGGATCTTAGACCGAGATGAGAAAGTTCTACGTAGGAAGTCGCGCCCTTGGTGAAGGTGCTGTGGCGGAACCATGGTATAGAGGAAGCTACGTGGGAACCCGAGGATGTAATGAGGCAAAGAATACCCCCACCTTTTCTAGTTAAGGAATTTCGAGGACGAAATTTATTTTAAGGGGGTAGAACTGTAACATCCCAAAACGGGGGTTATTTGAAATTTCATTATTTTCTTATGTATGAACTCTCGGGATATTACTTATGGAATAAGAGAGTTTAAATTAAGGCCTTGAGTTGTCTCATTTTGGTAGAAAATTTTAGTTCTTAACTTTTAAAAAGAAGGAGCCTTGGTAAGTGGTGTTATAAGAATAAATGTGGGTATTTTTAACACAAAATAGGCCTTGGATAAGTGGCAAAAAGAAGCCCACTTAAGAGCTACATGTGACGCCACCAAGGAGCAAGGGAGAGCTTGTGTTCGAGTCACGGAAATCCCCTTTGTTTTTGTTTTATTTGGACGGCACAAGGAGAGTTTTTCTCCTTCAAACTCTTTTTTAGGTGTAATTATCAAAGGATAATTTAAGCATTTTAATTAGTTTTAATTTGCTTAAACCTTTTTGATAATATAAGAGATATGATAATTGCATCAAGGATATTTTTATTTTAAAGGGATTATTAGGTGGCTAATTCAAAATTATTTGAATTAAATTAAATGGGTGGCTTGGAGCAAAAATAGGTGATGGCCGAAAGTGGGGCTCCTTGGTAAAGAGGAGTTGGCTAGGGGTTGGACTCCTTGTTGCCAAGGTTGGACGGCAAGCTTGAAAGGGGGGGGGCCGAATCCTATATAAAGCACATACCTAGCACCCTATTTTCGTTTTGCTCAACCTTACACAAAGCCGAATGCCTTGGTGACTTACTTCATAAAATTTCTACAAGCCTACATCCCATCTTTTACTATTCTCTTTCAAGTTCTCTCAAGCCGAAAATCCTATTAACATTCACTCTCCCATTCTTCTCGATCTTTAGCCGAAACTCTACCTCCTCTTCCCTACTTCCTCTTTGGCATTGAGGCTTTTGGATTCCTCTCGATTGTGAAGGTGAGTTTGGCCGAATACTTATGGTTTTCTCTTCTCTATATCCTGTCGATTTCTATAAAGGAAGTGCCGATTTCGGCAATGGTTATAAGGCCTTTAAATAAGTGGTAACCGATTTCCTCTAGGTGCTCGAGAACGTAAAGCGATCAACTCAAAGCCGATCTCTAGAATTCGATCTGCTGGTAAGTATAGGTAAGGCTTATATTGGTGTTTAAAAGCCAAGGTCAGGTTATTAGTGTTATTAATTAACCAAGGTTGTAAACCGTATTCGCAAATCGGACGCTAAGGCTAGTACTCGAGCGATTGGGTAAGGATTCGGGTACAAAGTATGACCCCTTTAAATTGTTTGGTTTGGCCGAATGGGCCATATCACTAACCTTGAGAGTTGGCCAATATAGGGGCAAAGACTTGAGTGTGGCCGACTTCTCTTCTCGGATTTAGACTCCTTGTTGGTGACAGTGTGTACATACACACCATTTAACTTGTTAATTATGCTAAGTAATGTGATTGCTAGCTTGATGTATGTAGCAATGGCTTGAATACCATAACGGTATATGGGGTAATCTGTAAGTACTGTGCATATGGTTGCTATTTTATGCTTTTGGGAAGCATGTTGTGATAATACATATGATAAATCTATATGTGACCGAAGATGACTATGTGGGTTGATTGAGTGGAGGGGCGGTGTATTCGTCTTTGACGAGCACCGTGCTTTGGTAGCACACTCGTGACTATACGTCACCGTGAGGTTTGGTACCTCCGAGGTTTGGTACCTCATAGCGACTTGTCCCCGTGGTTAACACCACCGTGGGTTGGCCCCACTTGAGATATGGGATCGTCGCGGTGATTTGGTATCACACGATGGGTTGGCCCCATCACCCGATTTGTGTCTCACGGACACCGCTGCTTTGGTAGCACATCGTGACTATATGTCACCAGTGGTTTGGCACCACCGTGTTTTGGTAACACATCGTGATCGCGGTCACCAAAGTGGTTTGGTACCACGTGGGGTAGACAAAGGTGTTTGGTTGGCTAGGTTGGGTACTCGATACTTTGCTTAATTGATCATTATATGTGGTGTATGAAATGTTGTATTAACCGGGGAAGGGTTACATACTGAGTCGTGGTGACTCACCTTCTCCTTTAATATTTTTCAGGTGACTCGTAGATGGCGGTTGAGGAGCCGGTGGGACTCGAGGCGGCCATGCAAAGGATTTTAATTTACAGAACTTTAAAGTTGTTTAATTTTTATTTTGGGTTGTAATAAGGCCTCCATAAACTATAGTTGCGGTTTTTTTATATGTTGGATGTCGACTTAAACTATATCATTAAATTAAATTAAATCACATGTTTTCTTTTGGTAAACACGAAAAAGTTTAATCGTGCCATCGGGTACACTTGAAACTGATAAAATAATTGGGCTTAATTAAAATCCCAAATTGGATCTAAGGTTAGCTTAACAAAACAACCGAAACGAGGAGGTTTCAATAGAAAATTAAATGTTTTTCGAAAAAGCGATCACAAGGTTTTACCTCGTAATAACTCAGATTTGGTCGTAGTGTTTGGGCCGGGTTTGGGTTGTTACACCTTACATTTCCTAGTTTCCAAAAATGTTCACCTTCCATTTTTAAACTTAACATTTCCATACATTTTCAGGTTTCCAAAAATTTTCATTTCTAACTTATTTTCACTCATTTCCGGGTTTCCAAAAATATTCAAAATTTATTCACAATACTTAAAACATGTCACTTCATACAATTAAACCGAAAATGCATAGGCCCTATTTTAGGATGTTACAGAACTCCACCACGCCATACGCCTCAAACAAAAATTAGTTCCCCTGCTTGCGCAGGAACTCGAACACAGGACCTCCTACACACTAACACTCCGCTTAACTACCAGACCAGTTGGTGTAACAGCCCGATTTAGGGCCTAGTCAGAATAGTGGTTGCGAGACCACAAATCTGAAGTAAAAATATATGTTTTATGGTTTTTATAAGGTTTATGATATGTTTGCATGGTTGTGAGAAAATTTCATGAAGAAATTTTATGATTTAGTGATCAATTTATCTTTTAGGACTAAATTGCAAAAATTGATAAAAATGAGGTTCTAGAAGTTTTAAGTATGAAATAGCATTAGAAAATTTATTAGAGGTCCTTATTTAGTAATTATACCATAATATCTTATGATAGACAAAAATGGACATGGAAGGGAAAAATCTCAAGGAAGGGCTTTAAGGGCATTTTGGTCATTTGGTAAATAACTTAATAAAAAGGGGGAAAAGAAGTCAAAATTGATGTCCATCTTCCTTTCCCATTGCTGAAAATTTCAAGGAGCCATAGTTAGGGTTTTGCTTCACTTTCAAGCTTGATTGTAAGTACCTCCTAGCCCCGTTTTTGATGTTCTTCGTATTTTTAAAATCCTCGTAGCTCGATTTAGCTATTTCTACCACTATTTTGAGCTAGGGTTTGTGTTTAAAATTTTACCCATGGATGACATGCATGTATTTTGATGCCTAGTGGTAGAATATGAAATTTTGAAGTGTGGTAAACAACTTTTGCTAGATGATTTTTGGTGAAATTGATAAAAGGACCTATTTGCAAAAGATGAGATAATATTTATATAGTGTAACACCCCTAACCCATATCCGTCGCCGGATTAGGGTTACAAGGTATTACTGGACATAGCACAGATCAGGGCAGACATTTACTATTTTTTATTTTTATTTTTTTCGTAATTCAATCACATCAATACACATACATTTTATATACAATAACAATATCACACAACTTATAAACCAAAACACATTCAAATATTTATTATACATATAGTTCACTTAACCAACTAAAACCCAATCATGCTTCACTACTTAAAATTCATAAGCAAATCATGCTTTAAAATTTTAAGCATGTCAATATCAATTATTTATCCACATATTCGAAATAACTCATGTGTAATAAAGACATGTTACATGTACTTAATACATACAAGGTTCGAACTATATAACTTCAACAGTATTGGCATTTGCTTCCTGAATACATGTTCAAACATATATCCTTACATTTCATACATCGAACAAATGTCAATACAATTATCTCATAGAATAACTGTTAATCATATCATTTTTTTTATAAATTTTTGTACATGCACATATTAAAAACACAACAACCATATTACGTGGCCTAGTTTTTATTTTGTTCTTATTCATATATGAGGCATTGATTAATATAATACCATGACCGAACATATTATATATAATTACTTAAGTCACAGAATAATGTACCGTATTTAACCACAAATAATAGATTAATGATATACATAATCTACTAACATATTATATGCACATGCACTGTACAAAATATGTAATCACCATTACAATGATATTCGAATAATAATAATTTCTAAAAACCCTTTTTTCTGAATAGGATACCTACTTTTAGTAAATTTAATAAATCATAACATAAAGCTTAATGACCAAGATCATAAATAACAAACACAATTATTTAGCCTTTCAAAGAACCAAAAACATGCATACTTTCCATATATAAGCTTGCGTATATGTGTACACAATTGAGCCATTTTCGAATGTCCATATTTCATTATCACTACAAAGCTAGTCATTACATATTCAGTATTATATATCATCCAATCCATAGTATATTTATATAATGTTATAAACCAAATATCATGCTTATCATTTTAGGCCATCTCCTTAGCCTAATATACATATACACTTAAATTATCATTTCTAAACCAAATTACCCATTTAAAACATGCCATTTCAACTCAATAATAAAACCACAAATCTTAATCCAATGCACACTCGAATATATAATCATTCTTTTAACCCATTAATAAGCTGAAATATAGATAGTTTCCAACCTTCATATGTATATTTCAATTTATATGTCATAACCCAAACTCACTTAAATACCAAATCCAAACATACCACACATATCATATATATATAACAGATAACCAAAATCACTTAAACTTAACATTATTTATCTTACTAAAATACATCAAACATACCTCATTTACTTCATTGCCGAAACACATGAATAAAACACCACCATATATATATACCATACCATGTGATTACTATCCATATAAGATTAAACCATGACCAAAATAAACTTAAGCCATAATTAAACCAAAACCGAACACAAGAAAGGAAATTAAGCCATTTTCGCATAGCTTTTATACATACACTTTCGAATTAAACTAACTCCAATCCTAGCCTATACATGCCATAGTTTTAAAGAAATTTCAGCTTATAAAATACCGAAGTTAGTCGATAGTGTGATAGACTTTGCTGACGATTCTCGAGCTCGTAACTTGACTCCAAAATCTATAAAAACAAGAACACACTCATAGTAAGCTATTTAAGCTTAGTAAGTCATAAGCAAAGGAAACATGAATTCATATACACAATTTATTCTAAGTGAATAATGATAAATTATCAAAATCTCATACATTTTTTTTAACTTAAATTTCAATATCAAATCATGTATACTCTGTACCAACTTTCCTTTGATCAAATACTCATTATGAATATTAACATATTTTGTCTTCACTTTATGCAATATATTAACATCACAAGGCCGATTATGTATATAATCACATAAACTTGCATAAATTCACATTATCATGTATCATTATATCAATAATTCAATCATTCAACTAACCTTACTTTTATAACTTATTATATGTACATACCTGAACCATTTATTTGATTTCACATTCGGTCTTCACTTAACATTGCCCGTTGAACCGTTCAGAATTAAAAAGAATACGCAGATAGTCGGAAGCTCGTACAATGCCAAGGTCCCAGATGTGGTCTTACATGTAATCACATATCAATGCCACTGTCCCAGACAGGGTATTACACGAATCAAATACGTTGCCAATGTCCCAGACATGGTCTTACACGTAAACACAAGTCGATGCCAACGTCCCAGACGTGGTCTTACACGAAAACACATATCAGAATCCTATGTCATGACATATGTATCCTAACTATTCTTAGGGTTCGTACGGGGCTTTCGGACATTGAATCTCGATCGGATCTGTAACATCCCAAGTTAGGGTGTTCTGCATTTCATGTTTTTGTGGATTGGCTTGTTCTGCTTGCCATTTGGACGTGTTTGGGGGTCTTAGGAAGGCTCGGGTTTGAGCCGGAGTCTTGGTTAAATTTTTTTTATTTTAGGGCACTTTAGGGGGAAGCTTGTAGAGGTAGGTCTTATGTATATTTGTGTGTAATTGATGGCACAAAAAGAGGTGTGGAAGAGTGGTAAGTGACGCCTCAAGGGGAGCTTGGAGGAGAAGGGAGCAGGTTCGAGTCTCACAGCTTGCATTTTGGAGTTTCTTTTTGGCGCCAAGATGGAGGAGAAGTGGATTCGGCTAGGACTTTGGCGGGTGGGAGTTGAATGAGTCAAACATCTTGAATGGATGGACAAGAGGGGTTGTGGGCGGTTTGAAGGAGTCAAGGTTGTTGAGAGTTTTCAAATGAGAAGTGGAGAGTGAAAGGTAGATGAATTCATGGGATGTGGTGAGAGGGAGAGTGTGACCGATTTTGGGAAGGTGAGGGAGGTGTGTGTGTACGGTTTAACTTAGTAGGTAGAGGCCGAACCTTCATTTGTAGCTTTTAGGCATTTTTATTGTGCATGTTCGGTCATCTGGAAGTATAGTGCCGAAATCATTCCCAAGTAGGTGCTTGTGTTGGTTCTTTTTCATTTTCTTCCAATATCATTCTCTTTCACTTCTTTTTCATTTTTTTCTTTCAAGCATTGATTCATCACTTTTCTACCAAAACCGCAACACCCTTACTCCATTTCTTCTCTTTCTTATTTCTTTGAAAATAGCTGAATCTCCCTAGTCCAATTGCTACTTGTTTCTTCTTCATAACCGAACTTGTAAGTGCCTTAGCTGAATCTCATCCCTTACCTTTACTCTCTCTTTTCTCTTCTTTATTCTTATTTTATGGAAGCCAAATCCCTTTTTACGGCAATTGAGGGCACTCTTTCTGTTGATCTTGCTAATAGCCGAATATAGATTCTCCATTCGTCATACTCTTGTTTCGGTAAGGAGCCTTCTTCTCTTTTCTTCTCGTTCTTTTTCTTTTCTCTCTTTGGGTTGGTTAAACCGAAGTTCTGACTCACTTATTTAGGCACTGACAGATTATAGAGGGGCGTATCTCCAATATCTCTTCTTCGTGTGGCTTGCTTTCGAGGGGATCTTGGAAAGTTGGGTGTTGGCCGAATGGGTGGTAAGGGGTCTTTATCGGTTTGTTTGGCCGAAAGGCCACTTCTTTTGTTCTATTCGTGAGAATCGATTCTAACATGGTGATTATTTAGGGACTCATTCGGGTTCTTAGGCCAAGTCTTCTATCATTCAGATTCTGGTGATCAAGTTAAGAAACTTCTTCGATTTGGGTACCTATTCTTTCTGTCTTTCTCTAAGTCTTAACCTAGTTTCCTGATTAAGATCCTTTCATGGATACGAATGCCAGTCAAGTGAAGGAGGGGGTTGGACTCGTAGTCCCTGCCCCTAAGTTTAAAAAGCGTGCGGTATCGGCGGTACGAGACTTTCTGCCGAGTTGTGGTAGGGAACCGACATCTGCTTGGGATAGGCAGATTGCGATTGCATCTTCTAGTGAAAGTATCGACAATATCGAGAGTATTGTCCTTCGCGTTTACAGGTGTGTAAATCCCACATGTTTGATAAATGTAAGAAGTATATGTGTTGCTTGAAAACCGAAAACTCGGTAAGGGTTATTGAGTTACCCTTGGAGGGTAAAAATGAAATACAGGTTAGTTATTCTCCGTTTACATCTTATAAATATTATCGTTAACATGATTATGCATGTGCTTAAAACATCCTTTGTATGCTGTTATATGTTATATTCATTTCACTATGATTGCATGTGCATGGGATTGGGGAAATGTTGATGATGTTAAGGGGAAGTGTATATCGGTGACTTTGTCACATTATTTCAATGGCTCGGTGACTCTGTCACATTGTTTCGGTGGCTAGGCCACATATATCGGTGACTCTGTCACATTATATCGACTTTGAGCAGCATGACTATCAGCATGGCTACCAAAGAGGAGTGTAGCGGATGGAGGGTCGATTGTAGAAATCCCCATAGGAATGTTGAGGATGGACATTTGGAGT
Source organism: Gossypium sturtianum (assembly GCA_025698515.1). NCBI lineage: Eukaryota > Viridiplantae > Streptophyta > Magnoliopsida > Malvales > Malvaceae > Gossypium > Gossypium sturtianum. The sequence goes on from CM046946.1 coordinate 119,422,885, forward strand.
GGAGTGTAGAGGTTGGAACACTAGGTTAGGCTGGGTTATCATATTGCTTATCTGGTATGTTATAGTGTTTGGGCTTTGGCCGATTGATATATGAGGGGCTTAGGCCCAGTTATGGTATATGGGGTAATTGCACACTGAGTCTTTATGACTCACCCCTTCTGCTTAACTTTTGCAGGTGATTCTTAGTTCAGTGGATTTGGGCCAGAGTGGACTTCGAGGTGGCCATGCACGGTTTCTATTAAAAATTAAACTTTTCTTTTATTTATCATTTTTTTCAAAATTTGGGGATTTTGTTTTGTAATAAGGCCACTAACAATTTCTAGTTTACTTTTGGTTTAGACTTTAGACACAATAATTATAATTTAATCGGTAAGACGTTTTCTTTATAAAATGCGAACGAAAGCTTTTCTCACAACTTAACCAACAAATTTGCAAACGAACTAGGCATCAACCTTAAGTTAACTTAAGGCAACATCAAGTGTTTCCAAACGTCACCTAAACGCAAGATTTGGGCTAATTCCAACATTTATAAAATTAACTACTGAACTAGAAGTTTTAGAAAAGAGTTTTCAAAATTTTCAGACGATCACGAAGTTTTTTTATAATCTTTTATGTGACATACCAGATCTGGTCGTAGTGTTTGGGCCGGGTTTGGGGTGTTACAATTATGGTATCAGAGCCCGATTGCAAAACTCGGCTATGGGTTTTGGGTTCAAAACATTTTTCAAAATTGGTCCGAAAATGGGTTAGAAAAAAAATAATATATGTATCTATATGTTTCTGGAAGCATGGCACCTGAGTCTCCGGCACCAAGTCCGTACGGTAAGTTTTCTGACTGAATTGGGTGATGTGCATGAAGTAATTATATTATGCTGTGAATGCTAGAATTAAGAAACTCGACTTTAGAGATTGAAACCATAGGTATACATATGTTCTGCGAAAAACTACTTCTAACTCTATTTTCATAAGACTACTCGTTAATAAACAGTGAAAAGAAATACTGATACATAAAATTTATAATCAGATTAAAACGACTCGATAGACATGAGTGCTAGAGGACATGGACGTGGTGCACGCGGCCGTGGTAGAGGCCGGGGTATTGAGGCTGAGTTCTCAGAAGCAAGATATGAGCCTGAAGGTGAAGCGCCAGCATCACCCCTGGCAGAAGCGGGATCTCAAGACCGAACTGGTGGAGATGATGCTTTGTCCTAAGCGATGTTGCGGGTTCTGGAGCGAGTTGCTGAGGCAAGCACTGGATCAGTATCTCGAAAGTCTATTCCTGAGCGACTTCGAACAAATGGAGCTGAGATGTTTAGGGGTATTTCTGGTGTGGCCTCGAATGTAGCTGAATATTGGTTGGAGGCAGTCGAGCGGATTATGGATGATCTAGACTGCACGGCATAGGAGAAATTGAAAGGAGCAGTGTCTCTTCTTAGGGATGAGGCATATCAATGGTGGCTCACGGTAAGAGAGGGTACTCCAGCGGACCGAATTAATTGGGATTTCTTCAAAACAACATTTCAGGGGAAATATGTTGGGGCAAGCTATGTGGATGCCCAGAGGAAAGCATTCCTGAATCTGGTTCAAGGGGGTAAATTTGTGGCTGAGTATGAAGCAGAATTTTTGCGCTTGAGCCGCTACGCCCGAGGGATAGTTGCGACTGATTATGAGCGTTGCGTACGGTTCGAAGATGGGTTACGAGACGAGTTAAGAGTATTGATAGCTCCGCAGCGAGAGAGAGACTTTGCCATTCTGGTTGAAAAAGCTAAAATAGCTGAAGAGGTAAAGCGGACTGAGAGGTAAAACAGGGATAGAGATAGGGGCAAAAATAAGAGGAGTGTTGGGTCGTCGAGATCATCTGGGGGTTTTCAGAAGAGGCCTAGGTTTGATGGGTCGGGTCGAGTTGGGATGCCGGTTGCTGGTCAGTCTCAATAGTATGCTCAGTGTGGGAAATCACATTCGGGGGAGTGTTGGGGAAGAGATAGAGGATGCTTCAAATGTGGATCTAGGGATCATCTAATAAGGAATTGTCCGCAAGAGTTAACGAGGGCACGGACGGTAAGCCAGGGTTATGTGCAGCCGGGAAGAGGTGGACAACAGTCGCCGAGGGGTCGTGGTCCAATCAGAGGGGGAAATGGTTTTGGTCGAGGTCGTGGAGCACCGGGCAAGGGTGTCGGTAATGCAGATGCAAGACAGCCGGGTTTAGTCTATGCAGCACGACGGCGAGAGGATGGCGACGCACTGAACGTCATAACCGATACGTTTCTTATAGCTGATGAACCATTTACTGCTTTGATTGATATTGGATCGACCCACTCATATGTTGCTTGTACCGTATCTAAGGCTCTGAATTTAGAATCTAAAATTGCTGCTAGAGAAATGACTGTGGTTAGCCCCTTAGGACAATCCGTAGTAGTGAATAAGATGTTTAGGGATGTGCCTTTAGGAATTCAAGGAGTAGTATTCCCGGCAGATTTGATGGAATTGCCATTTGGTGAGTTTGAACTTATCTTAGGCATGGATTGGCTGGTTAAGTATCGTGCTAATTTGGATTGCGCGACTAAGCGAATGGTGTTGAGAACCCCAGAGGATAAAGAGGTGGTTGTGATAGGAGAAAGAAGGAATTACTTGTCTAACGTGGTTTCTGCATTAAGGGCTGTTAAGATGGTTCGTAAAGGGTGCAAGGCATTCCTAGCTTTTATTAGTGCCTTGGATGCAAAAGAAGTGTCTGTAAAGGAGGTTAGAACAGTGAAGGAATTTGAGGATGTCTTTCCTGAAGAGCTTCTGGGGTTGCCTCCGAATCGCGAGGTGGAATTTGGAATTGAACTACTTCCAGGTACGGCTCCGGTGTCCATCGCCCCATATAGAATGACACCGAAAGAACTGGTAGAACTTAAGGCTCGGATCCAGGAGCTGCTGGATCGTGGATTTATTCGACCTATTGTATCTCCATAGGGAACGCCGGTGTTATTCGTAAAGAAGAAGGACGGGTCGATGTGAATGTGCGTTTATTATCGCCAGTTAAATAAGTTGACGATTAAGAACAAGTACCCGCTGCTGAGGATTGACGATTTGTTCGACCAGCTTAAAGGAGCTTCAGTCTTCTCGAAGATAGATTTGAGGTCAGCCTATCATCAGCTTAAGGTCAAGGAGGCGGACATTCATAAGACGGCATTTTGAACTCGTTATGGTCACTATGAGTTTTTAGTGATGTCGTTCGGGTTGACGAATGCACCAGCTGCGTTTATGGATATGATGAACCGAGTATTCCAACCCTATGTGGATCAGTTTGTTGTGGTATTCATAGACGATATCTTGGTTTATTCAAGGTCGGAAGAGGAGCATGATTCGCATCTTCGGGTGGTTCTGCAGATCTTGAGAGAAAAGCAGCTATATGCCAAATTCAGCAAGTGTGAATTTTGGCTGAGAGAAGTTACCTTCTTAGGGCATGTTGTTTCTGCGGAGCCGAAAAATCAAAGTTGTTCTGGATTGGAAGCCGCCGAAGTCTGAAGCAGAAATTCAAAGTTTTCTTGGGTTAGTCGGGTACTACAGAAGGTTTGTTGAAGGATTCTCCTTGATTGCGGCACCCTTAACTAAGTTGTTGTGGAAAGGGGTACCTTTTGTTTGGGCTGACAAGCAGCAGGAAAGCTTTGAGAAGTTGAAGAAGATCTTGACGGAGGCTCCGGTATTGATTCAACCTGAGGCTGGGAAGGAGTTTGTTGTTTATTGTGATGCTTCGCACACGAGGTTAGGGTGTGTGTTGATGCAAGAAGGGAAGGTAGTTGCGTATGCGTCTCGACAGTTAAGACCGCATGAGATAAGCTATCCCACGCATGACTTGGAGCTAACTGCGGTAGTGTTCGCCCTGAAGATCTGGAGACACTACCTGTATGGGGAGAAGTCCATTATCTACACCAACCATAAGAGCTTGAAATATCTCCTTACCCAGAAGGAGTTGAATTTAAGGCAGCGGAGGTGGATTGAGTTATTGAAGGATTATGACTGCTCGATCGAGTATCACCCGGGTAAAGCTAACATGGTGGCGGATGTGTTAAGTCGGAAGGTGATAGCGGGTTTGAGAGCAATGTTTGCTCATCTTAGTCTGTATGAAGATGGTAGTCTGATAGCCGAACTTCAAGTGAAGCCGACATGGGTAAGCCATATTAAGGAGAAATAGTTATTGGACGATGTGTTAAGTGCTCGACTTTTGCAAGTACAGAATGGTGGGGTAGAGGATTATAGTTTGAACAGTGATGGGGTATTGTGCTTTCGTTAAAGGGTTTGCATGCCGAAGGATAATGAGTTGAGACAGATGATTCTTCGGGAGGCACATAGTAGCCCATACCCTATGCATCCTGGTGGGAGTAAGATGTATCGAGATTTGCGTGAACAGTTTTGGTGGCCTGGATTGAAGCGGGAGATTACCGAGTTTGTGGGTAGGTGCTTGACGTGTCAGCAGGTAAAAGCAGAACATCAGTTGCCTTCAGGGTTATTACAGCCAGTAAAGATTCCACAGTGGAAATGGGAGAGGATAACGGTGGACTTTGTTAGTGGGCTACCTCTTACGCCTACTAAGAAAGATTCGGTATGGGTGATAGTTGATCGGTTGACGAAGTCCGCCCATTTCATACCTGTTCGTGTCGACTATACATTGCAGAAGCTGGCTAAGTTGTATGTGGTAGAGATTGTGAGGTTGCATGGGGTACCCGTGTCTATCATATCGGACAGAGACCCTAGGTTTACGTCGCGATTCTGGAAGGCTTTACATCAAGCGTTAGGTACAAGACTGGATTTCAGCATGGTGTTTCATCCACAGACTGATGGTCAGTCTGAGAGGGTAATTCAAATCTTGGAAGACATGTTGAGAGGCTGTGTTCTTGACTTCAGGGGTAGTTGGGAGGATTTTCTACCTTTGGCAGAATCCGCATACAACAACAGCTACCAATCCAGTATTTAGATGGCACCCTACGAAGCGTTGTACGGTCGTAAGTGTCGAACCCCTACCTGCTGGACAGAGTTAGGCGAGCAACAGTTGTTGGGTTCGGAATTGGTTTCGAAAACGGAGGAAAAGGTTAAGTTGATTCGGACTCGGTTGAAGGAAGCTTCCGACAGGCAGAAGTCGTATGCAGATCTGAAGCGTAAGGAAATAGAATTTTCGGTGGGGGATCAAGTTTTCTTGAAGGTTTCACCTTGGAAGAAAGTTCTGAGATTTGGACGAAAGGGTAAGCTAAGCCCCAGGTTCATCGGGCCTTATCGAGTATTGAAACGTGTGGGATCAGTGGCGTATCAGCTTGAGTTACCTCCAAAATTGAGACAAATACATGATGTATTCCATGTCTCGATGTTGAGGCACTACCGTTCAGATCTGTCTCACATAGTGCCAGTGGAAGAGATTGAAGTGAGTCCAGACCTGTCTTTTGAGGAGGAACCAGTGCAGATCTTAGATCGAGACGTTAAGGTGCTGAGGAGGAAATCAATTCCGTTGGTCAAAGTTTTATGGCGAAATCATGGTGCAGAAGAAGTGACATGGGAGCCAGAGAATGCGATGCGACAGCAATACCCTTATTTCTTTTGATCAGGTAAATTTCGAGGCTGAAATTTCTTTAAGGGGGAAGAACTGTAACATCCCAAGTTAGGGGGTTCTACATTTCATGTTTCTGTGGATTGGCTTGTTCTGCTTGCCATTTGGACGTGTTTGGGGGTCTTAGGAAGGCTCGGGTTCGAGCCGAAGTCTTGGTTAAATTTTTTTGTTTTAGGGCACTTTAGGGGGAAGCTTGTAGAGGTAGGTTTTATGTATATTTGTGTGTAATTGATGGCACAAAAAGGGGTGTGGAAGAGTGGTAAGTGACGCCTCAAGGGGAGCTTGGAGGAGAAGGGAGCAGGTTCGAGTCTCACAGCTTGCACTTTGGAGTTTCTTTTTGGCGCCAAGATGGAGGAGAGGTGGATTCGGCAAGGACTTTGGCGGGTGGGAGTTGAATGAGTCAAACATCTTGAATGGATGGACAAGAGGGGTTGTGGGCAGTTTGAAGGAGTCAAGGTTGTTGAGAGTTTTCAAATGAGGAGTGGAGAGTGAAAGGTGGAGGAATTCATGGGATGTGGTGAGAGGGAGAGTGTGACCGATTTTGGGAAGGTGGGGGAGGTGTGTGTGTACAATTTAACTTAGTAGGTAGGGGCCGAACCTTCATTTGTAGCTTTTAGGCATTTTTGTTGTGCATGTTCGGTCATCTGGAAGTATAGTGCCGAAATCGTTCCCAAGTAGGTGCTTGTGTTGGATCTTTTTCATTTTCTTCCAATATCATTCTCTTTCACTTCTTTTTCATTTTTTTTCTTTCAAGCATTGATTCATCACTTTTCTACCAAAACCGCAACACCCTTACTCCATTTCTTCTCCTTCTTGTTTCTTTGAAAATAGCCGAATCTCCCTAGTCCAATTGCTACTTGTTTCTTCTTCATAACCGAACTTGTAAGTGCCTTAGCCGAATCTCATCCCTTACCTTTACTCTCTCTTTTCTCTTCTTTATTCTTATTTTGTGGAAGCCAAATCCCTTTTTACGGCAATTGAGGGCACTCTTTCTGTTGATCTTGCTAATAGCCGAATATAGATTCTCCATTCGTCATACTCTTGTTTCGGTAAGGAGACTTCTTCTCTTTTCTTCTCGTTCTTTTTCCTTTCTCTCTTTGGGTTGGTTAAACCGAAGTTCTGACTCACTTATTTGGGCACTGACCGATTGTAGGGGGCATATCTCTATTATCTCTTCTTCATGTGGCCTGCTTTCGAGGGGATCTTGGTAAGTTGGGTGTTGGCCAAATGGGTGGTAAGGGGTCTTTATCGATTTGTTTGGCTGAAAGGCCACTTCCTTTGTTCTATTGGTGAGAATCGATTCTAACATGGTGATTATTTAGTGACTCATTCGGTTTCTTAGGCCAAGTCTTCTATCATTCGGATTCTGGTGATCAAGGTAAGAAACTTCTTCGATTTGGGTACCTATTTTTTCTGTCTTTCTCTTTGTCTTAACCTAGTTTCCTTATCAAGATCCTTTCATGGATACGAATGCCAGTCAAGTGAAGGAGGGGGTTGGACTCGTTGTCCCTGCCCCTAAGTTTAAAAATTGTGCGGTATCGGCGGTACGAGACTTTCCGCCGAGTTGTGGTAGGGAACCGACATCTACTTGGGATAGGCAGATTGCGATTGCGTCTTCTAGTGAAAGTATCGACAATATCGAGAGTATTGTCCTTCGCGTTTACAAGTGTGTAATTCCCACACCTTCTTTTGTTTAATAAATGTAAGAAGTATATGTGTTGCTTGAAAATCGAAAACTCGGTAAGGGTTATTGAGTTTCCCTTGGAGGGTAAAAACGAAATACAGGTTAGTTATTCTCCGTTTACGTCTTATAAATATTATCGTTAACATGATTATGCATGTGCTTAAAACATCCTTTGTTTGCTATTATATGTTATATTCATTTCACTATGATTACATGTGCATGGGATTGGGGAAATGTTGATAATGTTAAGGGGAAGTGTATATCGGTGACTTTGTCACATTATTTTGATGGCTCGGTGCCACATGTATCGGTGACTCTGTCACATTATTTCAGTGGCTAGGACACATATATCGGTGACTCTGTCACATTATATCGACTTTGAGCAGCATGACTGTCAGAATGGCTGCCAAAGAAGAGTGTAGCGGATGGAGGGCCGATTGTAGAAATCCCCACAGGAGTGTTGAGGATGGACATTTGGAGTGGAGTGTAGAGGTTGGAACACTAGGTTGGGTTGGGTTATCATATTGCTTATCTAGTATGTTATAGTGTTTGGGCTTTGGCCGATTGATATATGAGGGGTTTAGGCCCAGTTATGGTATGTGGGGTAATTGCACACTAAGTCTTTATGACTCACCCCTTCTGCTTAACTTTTGCAGGTGATTCTTAGTTCAGTGGATTTGGGCCGGAGTGGACTTCGAGGTGGCCATGCACGGTTTCTATTAAAAATTAAACTTTGCTTTTATTTATCATTTTTTTCAAAATTTGGGGATTTTGTTTTGTAATATGGCCACTAACAATTTCTAGTTTACTTTTGGTTTAGACTTTAGACACAATAATTATAATTTAATCGGTAAGACGTTTTCTTTATAAAATGCGAACGAAAGCTTTTCTCACAACTTAACCAACAAATTTGCAAACGAACTAGGCATCAACCTTAAGTTAACTTAAGGCAACATCAAGTGTTTCCAAACGTCACCTAAACGCAAGATTTGGGCTAATTCCAACATTTATAAAATTAACTACTGAACCGGAAGTTTTAGAAAAGAGTTTTCAAAATTTTCAGACGATCACGAAGTTTTTTTATAATCTTTTATGTGACATACCAGATCCGGTCGTAGTGTTTGGGCTGGGTTTTGGGTGTTACAGGATCGAACTCGAAATATAGCTCCTTTGCTCAATACACATTCGGCCATACACAAATATATTCCCAAAAATTCCATTAAACATGTAACATATATATATTATCAAATTTAACGACATTTATATGCTTATAGACTTACCTCGAATGTCGTCGAACGGTTTATTCGACTATTCGTCTACTTTTGATTTCCCCCGATCAAATTTCATTTTCTTCCGTTATTGATCTAAATAAATTCAAATTTAACTAATTTAACCACATATTCATTCAATTTAATCCAAAAACACATAAATGGGAAAATTACCATTTTGCCCCTGACATTTTACACTTTTTGCAATTTAGTCTCTATTGCATAAAACACAAAATACACAAAATTTCTCATCACCATAGCTAGGCCGAATATCACCCATGCCCTTACAAGTCCATAAATTTCATTTATTTTACATTTTAGTCCTTCAAAAATTTATTTTCACAATTTAGTCCAAATTACTCAAATTCATCAAAAATCCAAAGACAAAACATGATAATTTAACACATATATTTAATATTTCATCATCAAACAAAAAAAATCACAAGCTATCATCAATGGCAAAACACAAAATCATCATCAAATTAAGACATGGGCTTTGAAGATAACTTAGCAACGATCTCAAAAACATAAAAATTATCAAAAACTGAGCTAGATACATACCTTAATCAATATAAACAAGTGCCGAAACCTAGCTTGTTCTATTCTTTTTCTTTTCTTTCACATTCGGCTAGTTGAAAAAGATGAGAATGGATTTTAATTTGTGTTTTGTTTTATTATAATGATATTATTAACTTATTATAAATTAACCTTTTAATTAATGTATAAAACATATATATAATAAGGTTATTCTTGTCTATTGCCGTCCACTAATCTTATTAGTGGTCTAATTTCCTATTAAGGACTTTATATTATAAAGACATTAGCAATTTAGCATTTAAACATTGATTATTGCTCGAAACTAACTATGACAACGAATAAGGCAAGTGCACCTATCGTTCGGTAGTATAGCTATGGCAAGACCGGAAATATCGTAACCTCAAGGACCAAGAGTACTAGCAGTTACTATCTTTTTATTATCTTGCCTAAGTATTAAGGGAATTGATATTTATCTAACTAATTACTAAACTAAGGATGCTAAGACACAGAGAGTGAATTGGGAAAATACTTTTGGGAGAACCAGTTGATTAAGACAATGCAGGAAGAATCCACCTAGACTTCACTTGTTACTTAACTCAACTGCAGGGCGATTTATTCACTTGACTTGATCCGTAGGATTCCTAATTTATATTAATACCTCTTTCGAGGCTACTAACGTCTAACCCTAGGTTGATTAATTGAAATCTCTTTCTAATTAAAACCCCTAGTGTTGCATTAACTCGATCTATGGACTCCCATATTAGGTTTGACCCTAATCCGACAGATTTTTGTCATCCTATCTCTAGGGTTGCGATCAACTCCGCTTAACTATGCTAGATCTACTCTTAAACAGGGACTTTTGCTCCACTGCCTAAGCACATCAATACTTGAATCAATATCCTGAAATGATTAAGAACAAATCAAGTATTTATCATACAGTTCAGAAAACAATAACAAGATCCGTCTTAGGTTTCATCCCCCTCAGGTATTTGAGGGGTTTAGTTCATGTTTAATAAAGAATACATCTCAGAAGAAAGTAAATAAAAAAACATAAGAAAAACCCTAAAACCCCCTGAAGGAAATTGAAGGGAAGATCTTCCGTCTTGAGTGTGATTTCGACTTCTGGGATGAATCAACTGGCTTTCTTGGAGTAATTCCCTATGTTCAGCCCTCTCTGGCTTCATCCCCTTCGTCAAAAGCCCTGACAGAAGGCTTCTGTCGAACTCCCCATTTAGGTTGCCCTCTAGGGTGTTTATATAGGCTTTCGGGATGCCTTACTTGGCCCACAAGTATCCTAATTCGAATGAAACTCATCTTGTCCACGGCAGGGACACGCCCGTGTGGAACACCCATGTGAATCGACCCCAGGCCGTGTTTGAGTCTGCTAAAGTGGCACAGCCGTGTGGTGAACTCTATGCCGTGTTGATTTCCTACTTTGGCCCATTTTCTCCGTTTTTGGCCCTTTTCTCGTTCTTTTCATCCTTCGATGCTCTCCTAAGTATAAAACATGAAATTAAAGGATTAGGAGCATCAAATTCCAAAATTCAAGGGATTAATCATCCAAAAGTACGCTAAATGTGGGATTAAAATATGTTACTTTTATGGTTTATCAAATACCCCCACACTTAAGCATTTGCTTGTCCTCAAGCAAAATTCTCAACTCACAATTAGAATTAACTTCCTTCAATTCATAATTCTCATCAAAAAAATGTTTCATTATAATTCATAGATAATTCATACATTGATAATTTAACTCAAAGAGTCCTAAAGATTCAAACAATCTAAGTCATAGTTTTTATAGTACGAAAAATAGGTGTTTCCCCTTACCTAAATAATCACCTTTTAATTCAATATCAATCAAGAATTGACATCCTCACTAAGGGTTCACTCAAATCACTCAAGGTGTTTAAGGTTCAAAAATAAGCACTCAAGAGTCAAACATGAAAATTTTATCCCATAGGCTTGCATGAAAATCAAATCCCCACCACTGTAAAATGATATGATACACAAATCAAAAGGTCTTTAAAAGGGTTGTAACGGGGCTTGGGTTAAAGGTGTGGATAAAGGCTGAATTAGAGGGTTAGTATCGAGACTGAATTGATAAATTACTTAACTAGAACAATAAACTAATATTGAATAGTTACATTAAAATTTCATAACACGAGCTTCTTCTCAAGATGTGGAATTTAAACGTATCAGCTCAACTAACATAGAACTAATTATCAATATGCTTCAAATAATTTTTTTTGTGTTTTTTTTTAGAACAAATCATACAATAATAAAGAATTAAATAACTGAAATAGAAAACATAGTTAAGCTAAGTAATCCGTTCAAATCAGATCTCGACAGAATAGTGGTCAAATTAATTAAAGGGATTTCAACAAAAAAAAATAGGTTTTTGGTTAATATTGAGGGTAATCAATAAAAGGGTTGTTAGACTCAATGGGGTTTACTAAGGGTTAGTTATGAAGGTAGGCCTTTTGGAAATAAGTGGGTTAAAACCTAGGTGCCGTTATCATCTCAGTATATCAAATCAAAAGTGTGGTCTCGACATGTATAATCGAAGAAAGTTCTAGAATAACAAATCAATGTTGACACACTCATAATCAATAAAGTGAGCAAGAAAAGAATGTATGCTCTGAATGGCTCAAGATCTCACAAAAATTATGGGCTTTTGATGTCAACCTTGTGAATTTCAAACTTCAAGGTAATAATTAGATTCAGGTAGACAACCTATCAATTTTTAATTCTGAAAATAGACTCATCATGCTTGATTCTCTAGTCTCCTAAAGTTTAAATCATCACTGCACAATTAACTATGACTTAATCCGAAACATATAAATGAAAATCATAAATCAAAAGAAATTTCATTCTAACAGTAATATGAGAAAATTACTTAAGAATAAGACATAATTCAGGGATTTTCAAATAATACCGTAGTTAACCCCCCCACACTTAAGATGTACATTGTCCTCAATGTACAAAGATAGATAATAGCAATATAGTAATTAAATCATAAGATAGGGAGAGAAGTGAAACTTCCTAAATTTTGGATGGAGTCAATGAAAAGAAACGGTAAAGTTAGAGAGAGGTGAAGGTGGGGAGGATACTCCGATGGTGGTGTGGTCATTCATTAACAGCCCCTTGAACATAAATTAAAGAAATGAAAATATAATAATATAAATTAAAGACGAGAAAGATAAAAGAAAAGAAATTAAAAATGAAAATAAGAGAAAAAGAAAAAATAAATGTACTCAAAGGTCCCACGGGCGTGTAGAGGATCACACGCCCGTGTTCTTTAGTCAGTGTCGACCACGGCCGCGTCGCACGGCCGTGGTGTTTTATCGCAGCCCGTGTTTTTGGGAAAAGTTTTTCCCTGTTTCCACACGGACACGGCCACGCCCGTATGCAAGGTCGTGTGGGTAGGGAAACCTGCACTTAAAAATTTGGTTAGTTTTTAGTTAGATGCTAAAATTTAAAAATATGGACGTTAGTGGGGTTAGTGCTCGGGTTGCCTCCCGAGAAGTGCTCGTTTAAAGTCTTGAGCTAGACTTACCTGTCATTCGCATAACCATGGTGGTTTGAGGAGTCGAAACTCCTTTTTCTTACTATTAATTCTATAAACACATGGTTTGATTCGGGTAATATTTACCTTAAAAAGGTCAAAATTAGAATGAGTTACCTCGACTGTCCCGTATGGAAAGACCTTAAGTACCGTAAAAGGAGTCGCACCATTTGTATTAAGCTCTGAAGTGGCTATTCGAGGGTCGGTTGTATCTAACAGTACCTGATCCCCGATCTGAAATTGGTATGTTTCATCTTTAAGTTTGACATGGTTTTGCTTTGGTTCTTCGTGTTTTTTCAGTTTTTCCTTGACGTGTGTCTGCCATTCATCTAATTCATCGATTTGTAACCTTCGTTCCCCATGAACAGTTGTATTCTCAGTATGAACACGAGATCCTGGCTCTGTTATCTTTTCCTAAGAGATTTCCTGTAAAGAATATTGAACGTTAAGTTTATTTAAATTAACAGGACTTGTATTCTCTTGATCGTTAGATATTCTGTCAGAATCACGTGCTTTGAGTTTAATCATGTCATCACCTACACGAAGTGTTACTTCCCCTGTATCAACATCGGTAATGGTCCTAGCAGTTGCTAAAAAGGGTCGTCCTAATATTAAAGGAACGTTATTGTCCTCATCCATGTCTAAAACGACAAAGTCTATTGGGAATATAAATTTATCAACTTTCACTAGCACATCTTCGATTATACCCCTAGGAACTCTAATGGTTTTATCAGCTAATTGGATGCTCATCCTAGTTTGTTTGGGTTTCCCTAGACCTAGTTGTTTAAACAGTTTATAAGGCATGACGTTGATGCTTGCCCCTAAATCAGCTAAAGCATTATTAATAGATAAACTACCAATTAAGCACGGAATTGTAAAACTCCCTGGATCTTTTAATTTTCATGGTAGTTTATTTTGTAAAATTACTGAGCATACTGCATTTAGCTCCACATGCGACGTATCGTCTAACCTCCGTTTTTTTATCAGAAGCTCTTTTAAAAATTTCCTTGAATTGGGCATCTGCGAAAGAGCTTCAAGAAACGGTAAGTTAATATGTAATTTCTTTAGAAGTTTAAGAAATTTACCAAATTGTTCGTCTGTATGGTCTTTCTTCATCGCATTGGGATATGGCACTCGAGGTGTATACTCTTTAATGACAGGTTTCTCTGTATCGTGGCTTACCTCAACCTTACCTTTATTTACCACGGGTTCTTACCTTGGCTCAGATTCGGATTCTACTAACCTTTCACTATCGTGATCAGTAATGGCATGAATTTGCTCCTTTGGGTTAGTTTTCGTGTTGCTTGGTAGGCTTCCCTGTGGTCTTTCGAAAATCAGCTTAGCAAGTTGTCCTAATTGATTTTCGAGCCCTTGAATCGATGCTTGCTAATTTTTGAGTGCTGTTTCAGTGTTTTGGAAGCGTGTTTCTGACACCGCGATGAATTTTGTCATCATCTCCTTAAGGTTTGGCTTCTTCTCTTGTGGGTAGGGTTGTTGTTGAAAGCCTGAAGGGGGTTGTTGCCTCTGATTTCCTTAACCTCCCCATGAGAAATTTGGATGGTTCCTCCACCCTGGATTATAATTTTTACTATATGGGTTATTTTGAGATCTAAAATTATTACCCATATAGTTCATCTGCTCGCTTTCTACGCCAGGGTTGTAGGGTGGGTATTCTTTATTGTTTGTTCCTCCTCTATTTGTATCGCACCGCATCACTGGATGTACCTGCGAAGAACCATACAAACCATCAATTTTCTTATTAAGGAGTTCTACCTGGTTTGATAGCATGGTCACTGCGTCGAGGTTGAAAACACTAGCGGCTTTTGTTGGCCTTGTCCTTGTAACTTGCCACTGATAGTTATTCAGTGACATCTCCTCTATAAACTCATAAGCCGCCTCAGGGGTTTTGTTATTTAGGGTTCCACCGGCGGTCGAGGATTGTTTTGAGGTCGAGGATTGTTACTCGTATAGTGAACTTGCTCATTTTTAATGCTTTGGTTGTAAGGCTGGTATTCTGTATTTCTCATCCCTCCTCCATTTACATCGCACTGCATCACTGGGTGTACCTGCGAAGAACCCCATAAACCATAAATTTTCTTATTTAAAATTTCTACCTGATTTGATAGCATGGTTACTGTGTCGAGGTTGAAAACACTGGCGGCTTTTGTTGGCTTTGTTCTCATAACTTGCCACCGATAATTATTCATGACATCTCTTCAATGAATTCATAAGCGACCTCGGTGTGTTTTATTGTTTAGTGTACCACCGGCGGATGCATCAATCAACCGCCTAGTCGAGGGTTCACATCTTGTTGTAAAGGTTTGAACACAGTAGCCATAATGGTAACCCATGGTGAGGGCACCTTCTCGATGAGATCCTTGTATCTCTCCCATGCATCGTAAAGTGTTTCTAAATCCATCCGCACAAAAGAAGAGATATCATTCCTCAACTTGGCCGTTTTAGCCGGCGAAAAATATTTTAACAAAAAAATTTCGGTCATTTGCTCCCATGTAGTGATTGATCCTCGTGGAAGAGAATTCAACCACTGTTTGGCTTTATTCCTTAAAGAAAGGGGGAATAACCGAAGGCGAATGGCATCATCAGAAACACCATTAATTTTAAACGTATCGCATAATTCCAAAAAGTTCGCTAAGTGTGTGTTAGGATCCTCATCCTGCAAACCATCAAACTGAATAAACTGTTGTATCATCTGTATAGTGTTAGGTTTCAATTCGAAATTATTTGCAGCAATAGTAGGTCTAACAATACTTGATTCGATCACCTTAAACTAGGCTTAGCATAATCATACATAGTACGATGAGCATGATTTTCGGCCACCACCGGAGGAAGTGGATTATTCTGGGGATCAGCCATCTCTTCGGTATTGTTGGTATCGTCCTCTTGCTCTTCTTCTACGTATTGTAGGCTCCGCCTTATCTCTCTTCGATTTCTGCGAACGGTTCCTTCTATATCACTATCAAAGAGTAATAGTCCTGACGGGTTCCTTCTAGTCATAAACTAGAATTACCTGCCAGAAGCAAATAAAAGAAAAATTAGCAAAGTAGAAATAAAATAAAAATTAATTGCAAAAATAAAAAGGGTTAAAGTAATAAAAATCAAGTGTTCCTAATATCTTAGTCCCCGAAAACGGTGCCAAAAACTTGATCGTTGCTCGAAACTAACTATGACAACGAATAAGGCAAGCGCACCTATCATTCGGTAGTATAGCTATGGCAAGACCGGAAATATCGTATCCTCAAGGACCAAGAGTACTAGTAGTTACTATCTTTTTATTATCTAGCCTAAGTATTAAGGGAATTGATATTTATCTAACTAATTACAAAACTAAGGATGCTAAGACACAGAGAGTGATTTGGGAAATTACTTTTGGGAAAACTAGTTGACTAAGACAATACCCGAGGAAGAATCCACCTAGACTTCACTTGTTACTTAACTCTGAACCAGACGATTTATTCACTTGACTTGATCCGTAGGACTCCCTAATTTATATTAATATCTCGTTCGAGGCTACTAACATCTAACCCTAGGTTGATTAATTGAAATCTCTTTCTAATTAAAACCCCTAGTGTTGCATTAACTCGATCTATGGACTCCCATTTTAGGTTTGACCCTAATCCAACAGATTTTTGTCATCCTATCTCTAGGGTTGCGATACACTCCGCTTAACTATGCTAGATCTACTCTTAAACAGGGACTTTTGCTCAACTTCCTAAGCACATCAATACTTGAATCAATATCCTGAAATATTAAAACAAGAATTAAGAACACATAATTAAGAACAAATCAAGTATTTATCATACAGTTCAGAAAACAATAACAAGGTCCGTCTTAGGTTTCATCCCCCTCAGGTATTTGAGGGGTTTAGTTCATGTTTAATAAAGAATACATCTCAGAAGAAAGTAAATAACAAAACATAAGAAAAACCCTAAAACCCCCTAAAGGAAATTGAAGGGAAGATCTTCCGTCTTGAGTGTGATTAGAAGCTTCGGATGAGTCAACCGGCTTTCTTGGAGTAATTCCCACGTGTTCAACCCTCTCAAGCCGCCGCCCCTTCGTCAAAAGCCACGACGTGAGAAGGCTTTAACTCCCCTTTAGGTTGCCCTCTAGGGTGTTTATATAGGCTTTCGGGATGCCTTACTTGGCCCACAAGTATCTTAATCTGAATGAAACTCATCTTGGCCACGGTAGGGACACGCCAGTGTGGAACGCTCGTGTGAATCGAGCCCAGGCCGTGTTCAAGTCTGCTAAATTGGCACGACCGTGTGGTGAACTCCAGGCCGTGTTGATTTTCTACTTTGGCCCATTTTCTCCGTTTTTGGCCCTTTTCTCGTTCTTTTCATCCTCTGATGCTCTCCTAAGTATAAAACATGAAATTAAAGGATTAGGAGCATCAAATTCCACAATTCAAGGGATTAATCATCCAAAAGTACGCTAAATGTGAGATTAAAATATGTTACTTTTATGGTTTATCACACATTAATTAGCCACTTTTACATTTTACGCGATTAAGTCCTTTTTTCAAATTAAGCACACAAACAATAAAATTAATTCACAAAACTTTCACACATGTAAATTCACACATAATTAACATATAAAATAATATTAAAATACTTTTCAAACTCGGATTTGTGGTCTCGAAACCACTATTCTGATTAGGGTCAAAATCGGGCTGTTACATATAGAATGTAAAATAGTTGAAATTTTGGGTTGCTGTAAGAGAGGTTATGATTCGGCTAGGCTTGAGTGTGAGAAAAATGGACACATTTCATCATACGAGCCTAGGGACCATTTTGCAAATATGTGAAAGTTTAGGGGCAAAATCATATTTTTTGCCAAAGTATGATTCATGGGCTGTTTTAATTAATGTGATAATTAAATAAGTGAAATTTTTCATTATAGATCAAGAAACACGAAGTCCAGACCTAAACTGAGGAAAGAACAATGTGGTGGACTAAATTGAACAACTATCTATATTTTGGTACCGAGGTAAGTTTGTGTGTAATAAATTGACATCATGTTATTATGCTTTCAAATGCTTGATATTACGTGAGATGTGTATATTCATTCTATGAAATTTGTAATGAGATTTTGATGAAAATATGATGAATTTTTATTATGTCGAAGTCCCGGTTGAACCTTAGGAATAGAAAGGATACCCTTGTCATGACATGAGATTAATAAGGTCCCGTATAAGACCATATTTGGGATATGGCCTCAACACCGAATTGAGATCTCGTGTAAGACCATATCTGGGATATGGCATCGGCATCGAAGAGTGATTCCGTGTAAGACCACGTCTGGGACCTGGCTTCGGTATGAAATCGTGTAAGACCATATCTGGGACATGGCATCGACATAAAATCTCGTGTAAGACCATATCTGGGATATGGCATCGACATCGATATGAGATCCCGTATAAGACCATATCTGGGATATGGCATCGGCATCGACATGTGATCCCATGTAAGACCATATCTGGGATATGGCATTGGCATCTTACTATATGAGTGACAATTTTCGGGTATCCCTCGATATTCCAAGTGGTTCAACGGGGTAAGGTGATAAAGTCTATGTTAAAGATGAAAAGAAGACTAAAGTTATATGATAAAGTGATACAGGTACATATGCGAAACTCACGAGAAATGAGTCCTTTATGTGATATGTAGTTGGTAAGAGTGAGAATGAGTAAGCCATGTCAATGTTACTTGAGAATTTCATGTTAATCCATGATGTAATATGTGGATATTATTACAAGATTTTATGTTGTTATTTATTTCATGCAAACTTACTAAGCTTTATGCTTACTCTCTCTCTCTTTTCCCTTTTCTTGTAGTATCGCCAAGCTAGCTCAGGGATCGAAGGACATCGGAGCTCGATTCACACTATCAAGCAATTCTTTAGGTATAGTAAAGTTTGATTATTTTGGATATGGCATGTATAGGAACTTGGTTATTTTGTTATATGTCATAATGGTTAGCCAAGGTATTGGCTATTAATGTTACTTACTCCATTTTGTAATTGGCCATTCGAATTGGCCAATACTTGTTAAGTTATATCTATTCAATGATGATGAAATTCATGAAGTGTAAGCTTGTACAATTGAATGAGTAAAGTGTGAAGTATATGCATGATGAACGCGGTGTGAATTTATGGTGTGGATGTCTTGATTGTGAATATTAGATGTGCATTGTTGTTATGTTATATGTTGCTAGAAATGGTATAAGAGTGATTGCTTTTCAGGGTGGCAAATGGCTTGGTAAATAGCCTTATAATTGTCCACACGGGTCGACACGCGGTCTGCCTCATGGGTGTGTAGCCTGGCCGTGTGTCCCCTGCATCTAATTTGTGAAAAATTCAGTTCGTCACACGGGCTAGCACATGGGCATGTGGCTTGGCCGTGTGACCCTAAGTGTTTGCTGATGTCATAAACAAAATGCCAAGGTTTTCACACACGGACTAAGACACGAACATGTCATGGCTATGTGAGGGACACAGGCCACAGACACGGGCGTGTGCCAGGCCGTGTGAAAACCCCTGTAGGTTCGAAATGAAAAATAAAATCCGCACGGCCTAGGGACATGGGCGTGTGTGACCACACGGCCTGCCCACATGGGCGTATTCCTTTCCACACGGGCGTGTGGCCCTGTTTTGAGTAAAAATTTTCTAAGTGTTTGTAAGTTTCCGGTTCCGTCCCGGTTAGCTTTATTTGTTTGTTTCAGGTTTCATAGGCGCGTAATAGAGACTATATGATTATGAATGAAGAGTTTTAAAGTTCAAAGAAAAATTTGGTCGATTTTGTATGATCTAAGTAAGTTAAGTCCGGTAATGCCTCGTAACCGGTTCTGGCGTCGAATACGGGTAAGGGGTGTTACAGCAGGCCCATTCTGATATATTTTTACCAACAATCAAATAAAAGCCTACTGAACAAAAGTAAGGCCTAATTCATTAAAAATACCAAAATTTGCCCAAGCGAAGGCTTGAACTTGGGACCTCCCAAACACTCCCAGAACACATAACCACTAAAGCTGATAGATATTTGAGTCATATTTTCACAATAACGAAATTAGAAATTTTAGGGCGTTACAACTCTACCCCCCTAAAAGAAAATTTCGTCCTCAAAATTTACCTGATCAGAATAGATGAGGATATTACTGATGCATCGCATCCTCAGGCTCCCATGTGGCCTCCTCAGTGCTATGATTACGCCATAGAACCTTCACCAAAGAGATAGGCTTCCTCCTCAGAACCTTTACGTCACAATCTAGAATATGGACAGGCTCCTCCTCAAAGGTCAAGTCTGGCCTAACCTCAGTCTCCTTAACAGGGACAATATGAGTAGGATCAGAGCAGTAGTGCCTCAACATAGAGACGTGAAACGCGTCATGAATCCGATCCAACTCTGGAGGTAGTTCCAACTGATAAGCGACAGGTCCCACTCGTTTCAGAATCCTGTACGGTCCAATAAACCTTGGGCTCAACTTGCCCTTACGACCAAACCTCAGAACCTTCTTCCATGGCGAGACCTTGAGATATACGAAGTCCCCCACGAAATACTCAATCTCATGTTGCTTCAGGTCCGCATAGGATTTCTGTCTGTCAGATGTCGTTTTAAGACAATCCCAAATCAGTCTAACTTTATCCTCAGTCTCAGCAACTAACTCAGGACCCTGAACACGTCGTTCACCCAACTCAGTCCAATACAAGGGAGTGCGACACTTACGACCATCGATTGCCTCGTAATGTGCCATCCGGATGCTAGGCGTAGCTATTATTATAGGCAAACTCCGCTGACGGCAAATACTCCTCCCAACTACCACGAAAATCAAAACTCGCACTTGCTAAACTTAGCATAGAGCTGCATTTCCCTCAAAGTCTGAAGGACAACTCTAAGGTGCTCATCATGCTCATCCTCAGTTTTCGAATAAACCAATATGTCGTAGATGAACACCACCACAAACTGATCCAGATAGGGCTGGAATAATCGGTTCATCGGGTCCATGAAAGCTACCGGTGCATTCGTCAGTCCAAAAAGGCATCCCTAGGAACTCGTAGTATCCATAACGAGTCTTAAATACCGTCTTAAATACATCAGCCTCCTTAACCCTCAACTGATGATATCCAGAACGCAGATCAATCTTGGAGAACACAGAAGCCCCTCAGAACTGGTCAAAAAAATTATCAATCCTCGGAAGTGGGTACTTATTCTTAATCGTTAGCTTATTCAGCTGACGATAGTCTATACACATCCTCATCGTCCCGCCCTTCTTTTTCACAACCTGCACAGGTGCTCCCCATGGAGACACACTGAGACTATTGAACCCACGATCCAACAGCTCCTGAATCTGAGCCTTAAGCTCCGTAAGCTCCTTCGGTGCCATTCGGTAGGGGCGATAGACACCGGAGTTGTACCAGGAAGAAACTCAATCTCAAACTCCACTTCACAATTTGGAGGTAAACCCGATAGCTCTTCAAGAAAAACATCCGAAAAATCCTTTACTGTTCTAATATCCTTAACTGTAGAATCCCTAGAATCCAAAACACTTACGTAGGCCAAGAATGCCTCACATCCCTTACGAACCATCTTCTCTGCCACCAATGCAGAGATCACATTAGGTAAGTAATTCCGGTGTTCTCCAATCATGACTACCTCCTTATCCTCCTCAGTCCTTAGTACGACCCTCTTAGTCGCACAGTCCAAGCTAACACGATGCTTGACCAACCAGTCCATCTCTATAATTTGGTCGAACTCCCCAAATGGAAGTTCCATCAAATTAGCCACGAAGATTGTCCCTTGTACCTCTAAAGGAACGTCCCACTACAGGTTGCTAACTCTAATAGATTGCCCTAACAGGCTCAGTACCGTAACCTCACTCGTAGTGCTCTCAACTGAAATCCCCAAATTTCTAGATATGTTGCTAGCTATGTATGAGTGAGTAGACCCTATGTCTATCAGGGCGACATACGGTACATCAAGAATAAAGAATGTACCCGTGATGACGTTCAAAGCATCTCCATTCTCTCGGCGACGAGCAGCATAAACTAGGGCCGACTGCCTCGCCTGAGCCTGTCCAGCACCTCTGCCCGGTGCTCTCTGCCCACGAACCATACCATTACCACCTCTGGCCTGTCCACGGCCCCTCGGTGGCTGCTGCACTACCCTCTGTAGCTGTGTCGTACCAGTATTCGGATCTTGCATCTAATCGACCCTCAGCGGACACTTCCTAATATGATGGTCCAAGGACCCACACCACAAGCACGCCCCATTCCTTCTCCAACACTCGCCCTGATGGCGTCTACAATAATCAGTACATGGCTACAGTCCAGTAACATTAACAGGGGGCCCAGCTCTAACCGGCCCATTAGCTCTGTCCTTTTTTTAGGCCCCTGTGCAGAACTCGAGGGCTCCGAATCCCTCTTGTTCTTACCCCTCTCGCGATCTCGGTTCTAGCACTCAGCGCGCTTAACCTCCTCGGCGATCATCGCCTTCTCTACTAGTGCAGTAAAATCATGCTCCATCTGTAGAGCTATTAAGACTCTTAAATTATCTCTGAACCCATCCTCAAAATGAATACATCACTCATACTCAGAGGCCACCATACCTCGCGCATAGCGGCTCAGTCGCAGGAACTCAGCCTCATACTCGGCCACATTAGATGTAACTCCAGTGACACCCCTGAAGAGCTCAGCTTCATTGGACCGGAGTCATTCCGTAACAGACCCTCGACCCCTAGATCCAATATTGGGCCCAGGGACCCTCTCCAAAATCCTTAGCATAGCCTGGGACAATGCGTCATCCCCAGCCATGCAGTCTTGAGACCCAGTCTCAGTAGCAGGCGACACTGGCGTCTCACTCGTATCCAAATTCGGTATGCTACCCAGTGAAGAGGACTCAGCTCGAGCTCCTCTGCGGCCTCTACATCGGCCTCTAGTACCCCATCCGCGGATACCTCGTGTGCTCATTATCTAATCACGTTTATCTATATTAACATTTTTATGAATCAGTTACAGTTCCAGTGTTTATTAACAAATGTTTTATGTAAAATAGTAACGGTTATTCAGAGTTCGTTTTCGTAAATCGCAGTCTCACTACAGTTTTCAGTTTCTCTACAATTTTCAATATACACTAACTAGAGTGTTTTCAGTACATTTTACTACCTATAATAGTTTCAGAATAAACTATCCATAACAGTTTCAGTTTAAAACAAATCACAGTTCAGAATACTTACAGGATCGACACTAGAGACTCGGTGTACCACTTACTCAGTAAAAACATTTCAAATCATTTGGAAATCAATCAATTTTTCGAAAGCCCATTTTTTTATAAAACCCATAATCTACAGCTGAGTTTTGTAACCTGGCTCTGATATCACTAAATGTAACACCCCAAACCCAGGCTAGATGTTATGGTCGTATCTGGCAATGCCACACGATAGTGTGTTTGAAACCTCGTTGTTACGATGAAAACATTCCATGTTATTATCTTTAGTAAACCTTTGTTAGAACTTAGGAAGTCATCTTTATTCATTTAAAACATTTTTTGAAACATCCCTCGTTGTGGAAGCTTTAATAAATCAATCTAGGTGATCATGCGTTTAGAAAATACTTTAACTTTTTTTTTTGAAAACTGAATTTCCTACAACCAGCAGGTATAAATCCACAAAGTAAAATAAATAAATAAAACCCAAATTTAAAACCAAAGTCCCAGAGGGTCCTTAAATTACAACCCAAATAATCAATAATAAACAAATCATAACTCGTAAATTGAAAGCCATGAAGTCCAAAAATTATTGTGATCACCGCTGAGTCCTCTGTCGCACCGATCCGTCTATGTCTGGGGATTACCTGTGCACATTAAAAAAAAGGGTGAGTGATGGAACTCGAAACTAACTATTATTTTGACAAAGGCAAGCGCACCTATCGAACAGTAGTATAGCTGTGGTGAGTCCGGAATATCGTATCCTCAAGGACCAAGAGTACTAGTATTAACTATCTTTTTATTATCTAGCCTAATAATTAAGGGGGTTTATTTTAATCTAAAATTTACTAACTAATTTAACTATATATGAATGCGACATAGAGTAAATTGGGAAAATACATTTGGACAACTTATATGAAATGGACAATACCTAAGGAAGAATCCACCTAGACTTCATTTATTACTTTTGATTCATGCGATTTATTCACTTGGCATAATCCGTGAAAATCCCTAAATTATATTAATACCTCTCTCGAGGCTACAAACAACTGACTCTAGGTTGATTAATTGAAATCTATTTCTAATTAAAACCCCTATTTTTGCATTAACTCGATCTTTGGATTCCCTTATTAGGTTTGACCCTAATCCGGTAGATTTTCGTCGCCCTATCTCTAGGGTTGCAATCAACTCCGCTTAATTGTGTTGATCTACTCTTCGACAGGGACTTTTGCTCCACTGAATAAGCACATTCGACTTGAATCAATAACCTGAATTATCAAAATAAGAATAAGAACTCACAATTAAGAATAAGCACAAATATTTATCTCATAAATCAAATAATAATAAGATCTGTCTTAGGTTTCATCCCCTTAGGTATCTAAGGGATTTAGTTCATACTAAAAGAGGGAAACATCATAAAAGAGGAAAAACAACAAAACATAAGAAAACCCAAAAACTTCTAACAAACTTGATTGGAGATCCTCAGTCTTGATCGAGATCCTTCTCCTAAGCTATTCCCGACGGCTGTCTTGGAGTATTTTCTCCTTCTACTCGGCGTCTATTCGACGTCCTGTCGAGCTCTCCTTTTTAGGTTTCCCCATAGGGTGTTCATATAGGATTTGAGATACCTTAATTGGCCCACAAGTATCCTATTCCGAATAAAATTCATCCTAGTTTCGGCAGGGACACACCCGTGTGACACTCCCGTGGAGGACTCCCTTGGCCGTGGTCGATCCTGTTTGCCACACACGGCCGTGTGATCTGCCCGTGGTCAATATTCCAGGCCGTGGTTGATCCTTGCTCGAAACACACGGCCGTGTCCAATGGTCCAGGCTGTGTTGATTTCCTAAGTATGCCCGTTTTGCCCTTTTTTGACCCGTTTCTTGTTCCTTTCGACTCCCTAAGCTCTCCTGAGTATAAAACATGAAATTAAGATATTAGAAGAATCAAATTCATCAAATTCAATGGAAAATCATCCAAAATTAAGCCAAGCATGGGGTTAAAATATGTGTAGATTATGGTTTATCAAATACCCCCACACTTAAACGTTTGCTTGTCCTCAAGCAAAATCCTCAACTCACAATTAGAATTAACTTCCCTCAATTCATAATTTTCATCAAAAATGTCTCATCATAATTCATAAATAATTCATACATGGATAATTTAACTCAAAGAGTCCTAAATATTCAAACAATCTAAGTCACAAATTTTTGTAGCATGAAAACGTAGGTGTTTCCCTTTATCTAAATAATTACTTTTGATTCAAAACCGACAAGGATTAACATCTCACTAAGGATTCACTCAAATCACTCAAAATGTTTAAGGTTCAAGATAAGCACTCATAAGTTAAGCATGAAAAGTTAATCCCATAGGCTTACATGAAAATCAAATCTCCACCACTATAAAATGAGATGATACACAAATCAAAAGGTCTTTAAAAGGGTTGTAACGGGGCTTGGGTTAAAGGTGTGGAATAAGGCTGAATTAGAGGGTTAGTATCGAGATTGAATTGATAAATTACCTAACTAGAAAGATTGGACTAATACTGGTAATTACATCAATTGAAAACTTATCCCTAGTAACACGAGCTTTTTCTCAAAATGTACCATTAACTACTTAAGCTCAAATAACAAAGAATTAATGAATAAATTGCTAAATAATAATAATTTTTTTTAAGAATAAGCACATACAATAATAATATAGAATTTAACAACTGAAATAAAGAACATAGTTAAGTAACTG
The DNA here is from genome assembly GCA_025698515.1 of Gossypium sturtianum. Taxonomy (NCBI): domain Eukaryota; kingdom Viridiplantae; phylum Streptophyta; class Magnoliopsida; order Malvales; family Malvaceae; genus Gossypium; species Gossypium sturtianum. Next base: position 119,448,478 of record CM046946.1, read on the forward strand.
ATCAAATCAAATCTCGATATAAGGGTAGTCAAGGGAAATGGTGTGATCGTGTGTCAGAGTCTTAAAAATTTATATAATGAATGATCTAGCCTAGAAACTAACTGTGACAACGATTGAGGCAAGCGCACCTATCGAGCACTAGTATAGTTTAGTGGCAAGACCAGAATGTCGAACCCAAAGGAACCAAAAGTACTAACACTAGCTCGCCCTGATAGCGTCTACCACAATCAGTACATGGCTGCAGTCCAGTAACAATAATAGAGGGCCCAGCTCTAACCGGCCCATCTGCTCTGTCTTTTTTCTTAGGCCCCTGTGCAGAACTCGAGGGCTCTAAATCCCTCTTGTTCTTACCCCTCTCGTAATCTCGGTTCTGGCACTCAGCGCGCTTAACCTCCTCGGAAATCATCGCCTTCTCCACCAGTGCAGTAAAATAACGCTCCCTCTGTGGAGCTATCAAGACTCTCAAATTATCTCTAAGCCCATCCTCAAAACGAATACATCACTCATACTCAGAGGCCACCATACCTCGCGCATAGCGGCTCAGTCGCAGGAACTCGGCCTCATACTCGGCCACATTAGATGCAACTCCAGTGACACCCCTGAAGAGCTCAGCTCTATTGGACCGGAGTCATTCCGTAACCGACCCTCGGCCCCCAGATCCAGTATTGGGCCTAGGGACCCTCTCCAAAATCCTTAGCATAGCCTGGGACAATGTGTCCTCCCGACCATGCGCCTCTTGAGACCAGTCTCGATGCGAGCGACACACGGCTTCTCACTCGTATCCAAATTTGGTATGCTACCCAGTGAAGAGGACTCAGCTCGAGCTCCTCTGCGGCCTCTACATCGGCCTCTAGTACCCCGTCCACGGATACCTCGTGTGCTCTATCTATATTAACATTTTTATGAATCAGTTACAGTTCCAGTGTTTATTAACAAATGTTTTATGTAAAACAGTGTTGGTTATTCAGAGTTTGTTTTCGTACATCGCAGTCTCACTACAGTTTTCAGTTTCTCTACAATTTTCAGTATACACTAACTAGAGTGTTTTCAGTACAGTTTACTACCTATAATAGTTTCAGAATATACTATCCATAACAGTTTCAGTTTAAAACAAATCACAGTTCAGAATACTTACAGGATCGACGCTGGAGACTCGGTGTACCACTTACTCAGTAAAAACATTTCAAATCATTTGGAAATCAATCAATTTTTTGAAAGCCCATTTTTTATAAAACCCATAATCTACAGCCGAGTTTTATAACCTGGCTCTGATACCACTAAATGTAACACTCCAAACCCAGCCTAGACGTTATGGCTGTATCTGGCAATACACACGATAGTGTTTTTGAAACCTCGTTGTTACGATGAAAACATTCCATGTTATTATCTTTAGTAAACCTTTGTTAGAACTTAAGAAGTCGTCTTTATTCATTTAAAACACTTTTTTTGAAACATCCCTCGTTACAGAAGCTTTAAGAAATCAATCTAGGTGATCATGCGTTTAGAAAATACATTAACTTTTTTTTTTTGAAAACTGAATTTCCTACGACCAGCAGGTATAAATCCATAAAGTAAAATAAATAAAAAAACCCAAATTTAAAACCAAAGTCCCAGAGGGTCCTTAAATTACAACCCAAATAATCAATAATAAACAAATCATAACTCGTAAATTGAAAACCATGAAGTCCAAAAATTACTATGGTCACCGCTGAGTCCTCCGTCGCACCGATCCGTCTATGTTTGGGGATTACCTGTGCACATTAAACAGAAAGGGTGAGTGATGGAACTCGAAACTAACTATTATTTCGACAAAGGCAAGCGCACCTATCAAACAGTAGTATAGCTGTGGTGAGTCCGAAATATCGTATCCTCAAGGACCAAGAGTACTAGTATTAACTATCTTTTTATTATCTAGCCTAACAATTAAGGGGGTTTATTTTTAATCTAAAATTTACTAACTAATTTAACTATATATGAACGCGACAGAGAGTAAATTGGGAAAATACATTTGGACAACTTATATGAGATAGACAATACCTAAGGAAGAATCCACCTAGACTTCACTTGTTACTTTTGATTCATGCGATTTATTCACTTCGATTAATCCGTGGAAATCCCTAAATTATATTAATACCTCTCTCGAGGCTACTAACAACTGACTCTTGATAAACCGTAAAAGTAACATATTCTAAACCCACATTTAGTATGCTTTTGGATGATTTAAACCCCAATTTATGTAAAAAGGTGCTCTTAATCCTTTCTTTTCATGTCTTATACTCAGGAAAGCACCCGATGACGAAAAGAACGAGAAACGGGCTTAAAACGGACCAATTTGGGCTGGGCCACGAAATCAAAGACGGCTGGACTTCAAGCCACACGCGGCGTGCCACCATTCCTACTAGAACACGGCCTTACCACGACTTACACGGCCGTGCCTCATTCAACAGTTTCGAACACGGCCTGGCCACGATTTACACGGGCGTGTGCCATGGTCGTGCCTCTGCCGTGGAGAAGAGCAATTTCATTCGGGAAAGGATACTTAGGGAGAAAGAAATGTGTTTCAAAAGCCTATAAATACACCCTAGGTACCAGCTGAAAGGGGCGCGGAAAGCTAGGCTAAAAAGCCAAGCCGAAAAGGTCAAATTTGTGGGAATCACTCGAAGATACCCAGTTGATCCATCTCAAGAAGCCGGAATTCTACTCAAGACAGAGGATCTCCTCTTCAATTCCTTCAGGGGGTTTTAGGGATTTCTTATGTTTTGTGTTATCTTTTCTCTTGAGATGTTTTCCTTTATTGCTAAGAACTAAACCTTCGGATACCCGAAGGGGATGAAACCTATGATGAATCTTGTTATTTGATTTTTGAATTATATGATAATAACTTTGTTTGTTCTTAATTGTGTGAACTTAATCCAAATCTAATGTGCTTAGGTGGAGGAGGAATAGACCCTGCCTAAGAGTAGATCCAACATAATTAAGCGGAGTTGATCGCACGCCTAGAGATAGGGTGACGAGATTTTGCTGGATTAGGGTGAAACCTAATATGGGAGTCCACGGATCGATTTATCGCTATTCTAGGGGTTATTATAAGCGACGAGAGTTCCACTAATTAACCTAGGGTTAGACGTTATTCGCCTCGAGAGAGGGTTTAATATACGTTAAGGAGTCTCACGGATCAAACTAAGTAAATAAATCATATGGTTTAAGGTTAGATAACAAGTGAAGTCTAGGTGGATTTTTCCTAAGGGTATCGCTTGAGTCAACTGAGTTTTTCCAAAAGTTATTTCCCGAATTCAATGTTTTTGTCTTTGCGTCTTAGCTTAGTAAGTAGATTAGATTTAGTTTAACAACCATCATTTTATATTAAGGCTAAATAATAAAAAGACAGTGAGTATGGGTACTTTTAGTTCCTTTGGGTTCGATAATCCGGTCTTGCCTAAACTATTCTACTGTTCGATAGGTGCACTTGTCTTTAATTGTTGTCAGAGTTGGTTTCCAGGTTCGATCAGTCTTTTATAAATTTTAAAACTCTAATTTACAGCGATCAAGTTTTTGGCGCTGTTGCCGGGGAACTAAAATATTAAGAAAACTTTATTTTTATTACTTTAGCCACTATTTTTATTTTTCGCAATTTATTTTTATTTTTAGTTTTAATTTTAAATTTGCTAAATTTTCTTTCTTTCTTTTCCTAGCAGGTACCACTAGTTTATGACTAGAAGGAACCCGAGAGGACCTTTAGAATACGATAGTGATATTGAAGCTACCGCTCGAAGAAATCGCAGAGAAATTAGGCGAGCCCTAAATTACCAAGGAGAGCGAGAAGACCGATCCAATCCTACTGAAGGGATGGACGAAAATAATCCACCACCACAAAATGATGTGGCAGATCAGAATGCTCCTCGTACTATGTATGATTATGCTAAACCTCATTTAACAGGAGTCGAATCTAGTATTGTTAGGCCTGCTATAGCTGCTAATAATTTTGAATTAAAGCCTAACACTATTCAAATGATTCAACAGTTTGTTCAATTTGATGGTTTGCAGGACGAAGACCCAAACACTCATATAGCTAACTTTTTAGAATTTTGCGATACCTTCAAAATAAATGGCGTTTCTGATGATGCCATACGTCTTCAGTTATTTCCCTTTTCACTAAGAAATAAAGTGAAACAGTGGTTAAACTCGTTACCACGAGGGTCAATCACTACATGGGAACAAATGACTGAAAAATTTCTATTAAAATATTTTCCACCGGCCAAAACGGCCAAGTTACATAATGATATATCTTCTTTTGTGCAGATGGATTTAGAGACATTATACGATGCATGGGAGAGATACAAAAATCTCTTGAGGAGATGCCCACACCACGGATTACCATTGTGGCTCCAAGTCCAAACTTTTTACAATAGTGTGAATCCTTCAACGAGGCAATTAATTGATTCAGCCGTCGGTGGAACCCTGAATAATAAAACTCCTGAGGCAGCCTACGAGTTTATTGAAGAGATGTCGCTGAACAACTATCAGTGGCAAGTTACAAGAACAAGGCCAACAAAAACAGCCGGAGTTTACAACCTCGACGCAGTAACCATGCTATCAAATCAGGTAGAGTTGATGAATAAGAAGATTGATAGTTTGTGTTCTTCGCAGGTAAATCCAGTAATGCAGTGCGACGTAAGTGGAACTGTGGCGAATTCTGAGTACCCACCCTACCAACCAGGCATAGAGAGCGAACAGATGAACTATATAGGTAACAATTTCAGATCTAATAATAACCCATATAGTAATAACTATAATCCAGGTTGGAGAAACCACCCAAATTTTTAGTGGGGAGGACAAGGAAATCAAGGAAATCAAAGACAACAACCTCCTCAAATTTCCAAAATCAACCTTATCCACAAGAAAAGAAGCCGAGTCTTGAAGAGACGTTGAACAAATTCATAGCATCCACAGAAGCCCGTCTCCAAAAGAATGAGGTAACACTCGACACCCAACAAACATCGATCAAAAAGATCGAGAACCAAGTTGGAGGACTTACAAAGGCAATCGGGGAAATTACCCGATCGATCGGAGAAATTAAAAGCTATTATCCGAACGACCACAAGGGCGTCTACCGAGTAATACTGAAATCAATCCAAAGGAGCAAATCCAAGCCATAACAGCTCAAGAAAGTGAAGAAGTAGACAAACCCAGTCCAACACAAAACTATGGTGAAAAAAGTAAAGCTAAGGTAACCCAAGAAAAGCCAAAACCGATAATCAAAGCATACCACCTCGCATACCCTATCCCGAAGCAATGAAGGAGGCGACCTGAGGAACGATTCGGTAAGTTTCTTAAACTTTTAAAGAAATTACACATTAACTTACCGCTCCTCGAAGCTCTTTCGCAGATGCTGATTCGGGAAATTCTTAAAGAAGCTTCGACAAACAAGCGAAACCTAGACGAAGATTCGCATGTGGAACTCGGCGCAAAGTGCTCAAAGAATCTTGCAAAATAAGCTACCACGAAATTAAAAGATCCAGGAGTTTTACAATTCCATGTTTAATTGGTAGACTAACTGTTGATAATGCGTTAGCTGATTTAGGGGCAATCATAAATGCCATGCCTTATAAATTGTTTAAACAATTAGGTCTAGGGAAACCAAAACAAACTAGGATGAGCATTCAATTAGCTGATAAAACTGTTAGAATTCCTAGGGGTATTATCGAAGATGTTCTTGTAAAAATTGACAGATTCGTTTTCCCTGTAGACTTTGTTATCTTAGACATGGATGAGGATAATTCGATTCCCCTAATTTTAGGAAGACCCTTTTTAGCAATTGCCAGGACTAAAACTGATGTTGATACAGGAGAACTCATACTTTGTGTAGGTAATGAGACCGTCACCATCAAGGCTCTCGATTCGGCTAGAACATCGAGAAATCAAGGTGAGAATGTAAATTTCCCTAATAACCATTCGGTTAACCCATCTTTTCAGGAAACACCACCAAAGAATACAACTGAACCCGATCCTGACCCCAACCCCAATAAGGAAATAATTCGTAAAGGTCGAGGAATTCAGATCGATGATCTAGACGAGTGGAAGACACACTTTAAGGAGAAATTAGGGATACACGACGGAGAGCCAGAACCACACAAGGAAAAATCGAAAAAGTCCCCAGAAGAGCTCATAGGAACAACAAACCACTTCAAAATAGGGGACAAGGTACTGTTAGATGAAGCAGACCCTCGAATATCTCTTCCGGACCCTAACACAAACAAAGAAATACCTTTTAGGGTAACCAGTGTTTTTCCATACGAAATAGTCGAGGTAAGTAATCCTATTTTTGGTACTTTTACTATAAACGCATCTCGACTTAAATTTTTTCACGAGGATACAGATAATAACATGAGGAAGGAATTCCAACTCCTCAAACCACCCTGAAGATGCAAACGAGAAGAGAGTCTAGCTTAAGACTATAAACGAGCGCTTCTTGGGAGGCAACCCGAGCACTAACATAATTTATTCTCGCATTTTGCTTTGAATTTATTTTTCTTTTCTTATTATCTTTCTGAATACGTAGTTATAAACTCACAAGGGGTGCAGAATTCCAGGACACACGGCCTTGCACACGGCCGTGGCCGTGGCCGTGTGTACCTCAAGAATCTTGGTACTAACATGGTAGGGCGGTACAAGTCAGAATGAACTAATTTCTGGCAATCACGGACTCAACCACTCTCCCACGGGAACCGACAAAGTGACACGGCCGTGCTTGACGGCCGTGTGAAGCTACTGACTTGCCAACCACGGGCTGAACACGCCCGTGCCATCTAACCCTGCTAATATACTGACTTGTCGAACACAGGCTAGACACGAGCGTGGGGAACCAACACGCCCTAGAGCACGGCCGTGTGAGGTGGCCATGTGAATCGACACACCCTCAACCCACGGGCGTGGGAAACCGCCAGACCTAAAATTCTATTTAAACGTCATACCCTTTTCATTTCTCTTCTTAACCCACTTCTTTCTTCTTTCCTTCTTCCATTCTTTCCTTTCTTTTTCCTTTTCCTAAAAAATCCTTAGACTCTTGAGCCACAACAATATCATATCTATGGCAAGGAAGCGTAAGAGGCCAATCGGCCCAAAGGAGACCGATTCACATGAGTTCATGCTGGCAGCTTCATTTGAACAACAAGCCAAGGATATTTGAGGCTATTTAGTTTTTATTTCATTTTTCTCTTTTGCTTAAGTTTCCTTATCTACACTTCTCTTTCGCTTAAATTATTTTATTCTATCTTAATTTCTTTGACTTAGGAGCTAACGGCTGCTTGGGAATCACGCCACTTCCACCACCGCCAGCACCTCTGTGACCGTAGAAGTCACATCCACCTCGCAAACCATACACTAATAAGGATTCTCAAGCCCCTTTATCTTTTAGTTTTATTTCGTTTACATTTTTGTTTCCTCTTTCTTTACTTTTCTTTTCTTTAATTATATATTTAGTTTATTTTAAATTTGTCTTAATAAATCCTGGCTAATCCTCCACGAGTTCCCCAATTTCTTCATCTAGCGCAGAACTCGTGAGCATCCACCACATCCAAAAACGAGCCCTCCAACTTATCTTTCACCATGACCACTGCTAACTCAAAGAGATCATCCATTCATTCAGGGAGTGTCACTCTCTCCCCTCTCTTTTTGATTTTACATATTAATTGTCATTATATCTCTTTGTACATTGAGGTCAATGTACATCTTAAGTGTGGGGGGTGAACAACCTAAAAAGATACCTAAGAAAAACCCTGAATTTAGTCTTGTTTTTAAGTAATTTACTCATATTACTAATTAGGATGAAATTTCTGATGATTTATGATCTTTATTGATATGTTTTAGATTTAGATTAAGTCATTGATAATTGTGCATTGATAATTAAATTTGAAGAATACTAAAGAATCAAGCATGATAAGTCTATTTTTCAGAAATTAAAAATTTTCTAGGTTGTCGAACTGAGTTTAAATATTACTTTCAAGTTTGAAATTTATGAGGTTGACATCAAAATACCCATAATTTTTGTGAGTTTTTGAGCCTTATAGAGCATACATTCTTTTTCTTGCTCACTTTATTGAATATGAGTATGTCAACACTGATTTGTTATTCTAGAACTTGCATCGATTATACATGTCGAGACCATATTTTTTGATTTGAAACACAGAGATGATAAAGGCACCTAGGATCTAACCCACTTACTCCATAAAAAGCCTACATTTACAAATTAACCCCTAGTGAACCCCTTTTAATCTTAACAACCCTATTTATTGACTCACCCACTGATATTAACCCAGAACCCCTTTGTTTTTGTTATCACCACTCCTTTTGACTACCCTTACATCGAGATTTGATTTGATTAATAGCCTAAATATGTTTTCTATTTTAGTTATGTATTTTTAGTTTGTTCTTAAAAAAAAATCAAAAGTATATTCATTATTCATTATTAGTTGTGATTAAATGAGCTTATATGCTTGAATCCTAGATATCAAAGAAGAAGCTCGTAGTGTTAGCATTATTAGTTTTCAATTGATGTAATTATTATTAGTCATTAGTTCTTAGTTAGGAAATTTGTCAATTCAATCTCGATTCTAACCCCCTAATTTAGCCTTACTCAACACCTTAACCCTAGCCCCATTACAACCCTAACAAAGACCTTTTGATTTGTGTTTCATCTCATATTTCAGTGGTGGAGATTTGATTTTCATGCAAGCCTATGGGATTAACTCTTCATGTTTGACTTTTGAGTGCCTAAATTTTGAACCTTAAACACTTTGAGTGATTTGAGCGAATCTTTTGTGAGGATTTCAATCCTTGTCGATTCTAAATCAGAGGTAATTATTTAGATAAAGGGAAACACCTATGTTTTGTGCTACAGAATCTATGACTTATACTGTTTGAATTTTTAGGACACTTTGAATTAGATTATCCATATATAAATTATCTATGAATTAGGATGAGACACTATCAATGACTATTATGAATTGAGGAAAGTTCGTTTTAATTGTAAGTTGAGAATTTTGGTTGAGGACAAGCAAAAGCTTAAGTGTGGGGGTATTTGATAAACCGTAAAAGTAACATATTCTAAACCCACATTTAGTATGCTTTTGGATGATTTAAGCCCCAATTTATGTAAAAAGGTGCTCTTAATCCTTTCTTTTCATGTCTTATACTCAGGAAAGCACTCGATGACGAAAAGAACGAGAAACGGGCTTAAAACAGACCAAGTTGGGCCAAGCCACGAAATCAGCACGGCCTGGACTTCAAGCCACACGGCCGTGCCACCAATCCTACTAGAACACGGCCTTACCACGACTTACACGGCCGTGCCTCATTCAACAGTTTTGAACACGGCCTGGCCACGATTTACACGGGCGTGTGCCATGGCCGTGCCTCTGCCGTGGAGAAGAGCAATTTCATTTAGGAAAGGATACTTAGGGATAAAGAAACGTGTTTCAAAAGCCTATAAATACACCCTAGGTACCAGCTGAAAGGGGCGCAGAAACCTAGGCTAAAAAGCCAAGCCGAAAAGGTCAGATTTGTGGGAATCACTCGAAGATAGCTAGTTGATCCATCTCAAGAAGCCGAAATTCTACTCAAGACGGAAGATCTCCTCTTCAATTCCTTCAAGGGGTTTTAGGGATTTCTTATGTTTTGTGTTATCTTTTCTCTTGAGATGTTTTCCTTTATTGTTATGAACTAAACCTTCGGATACCCGAAGGGGATGAAACCTATGATGAATCTTGTTATTTGATTTTTGAATTATATGATAATAACTTAGTTTGTTCTTAATTGTGTGAACTTAATCCAAATCTAATGTGCTTAGGTGGAGGAGGAATAGACCCTGCCTAAGAGTAGATCCAACATAATTAAGCGGAGTTGATCGCACGCCAAGAGATAGGGTGATTTAGATTTTGCCAGATTAGGGTGAAACCTAATATGGGAGTCCACAGATCGATTTCTTCGCTATTCTAGGGGTTATTATAAGCGAACGAGAGTTCCACTAATTAACCTAGGGTTAGACATTATTCACCTCGAGAGAGGGTTTAATATACGTTAGGGAGTCTCACGGATCAAACTAAGTAAATAAATCATATGGTTCAAGGTTAGATAACAAGTGAAGTCTAGGTGGATTTTTCCTAAGGGTATCGCTTGAGTCAACTGAGTTTTTCCAAAAGTTATTTCCTGAATTCATTGTTTTTGTCTTTGCGTCTTAGCTTAGTAAGTAGATTAGTTTTAGTTTAACAACCATCATTTTATATTAAGGCTAAATAATAAAAAGACGGTGAGTATTGGTACTTTTAGTTCCTTTGGGTTCGATAATCCAGTCTTGCCTAAACTATACTACTGTTCGATAGGTGCACTTGCCTTTAATCGTTGTCAGAGTTGGTTTCCAGGTTCGATCAGTCTTTTATAAATTTTAAAACCCTGATTTACAGCGATCAACTCTAGGTTGATTAATTGAAATCTATTTCTAATTAAAACCCCTATTTTCGCATTAACTCGATCTCTGGATTCCTTTATTAGGTTTGACCCTAATCCGGTAGATTTTCGTCGCCCTATCTCTAGGGTTGCAATCAACTCCGATTAATTGTGTTGATCTACTCTTGGACAGGGACTTTTGCTCCACTAAATAAGCACATTCGACTTGAATCAATAACCTGAATTATCAAAATAAGAATAAGAACTCACAATTAAGAATAAGCACAAATATTTATCTCATAAATCAAATAATAATAAGATCTGTCTTAGGTTTCATCCCCTTAGGTATCTAAGGGATTTAGTTCATACTAAAAGAGGGAAACATCATAAAAGAGGAAAAACAACAAAACAAAAGAAAACCCAAAAACTTCTAAAGAACTTGATGGGAGATCCTCAGTCTTGATGGAGATCCTTCTCCTAAGCTATTCCCGACGGCTGTCTGGGAGTATTTTCTCCTTCTACTCGGTGTCTATTCGACGTCCTGTCGAGCTCTCCTTTTTAGGTTGCCCCCTAGGGTGTTTATATAGGTTTTGAGATGCCTTACTTGGCCCACAAGTATCATATTCCGAATAAAATTCATCCTAGTTTCGGTAGGGACACGCCCGTGTAACACTCCCGTAGAGGACTCCCTTGGCCGTGGTCGATCCTGTTCGCCACACACGACGGTGTGATCTGCCTTTGGTCGATATTCTAGGCTGTGGTTGATCCTTGCTCGAAACACACAGTCGTGTCCAATGGTCCAGGCCGTGTTGATTTACTAAGTAGGCCCGTTTTGCCCCTTTTTGACCCGTTTCTCGTTCCTTTCGACTCCCTAAGCTCTCCTGAGTATAAAACATGAAATTAAGAGATTAGAAGCATGGAACTCATCAAATTCAATGGAAAATCATCCAAAATTAAGCCAAGCATGGGGTTAAAATATGTGTATATTATGGTTTATCAAATACCCCCACACTTAAGCGTTTGCTTGTCCTCAAGCAAAATCCACAACTCACAATTAGAATTAACTTCCCTTAATTCATAATTTTCATCAACAATGTCTCATCATAATTCATAAATAATTCATACATGGATAATTTAACTCAAAGAGTCCTAAATATTCAAACAATCTAAGTCACAAATTTTTGTAGCACGAAAACGTAGGTGTTTCCCTTTATCTAAATAATTACTTTTGATTCAAAACCAACAAGGATTAACATCCTCACTAAGGATTCACTCAAATCACTCAAAGTGTTTAAGGTTCAAGATAAGCACTCATAAGTCAAGCATGAAAAGTTAATCCCATAGGCTTGCATGAAAATCAAATCTCCACCACTATAAAATGAGATGATACACAAATCAAAAGGTCTTTAACAGGGTTGTAACGGGGCTTGGGTTAAAGGTGTGGAATAAGGCTGAATTAGAGGGTTAGTATCGAGATTGAATTGATAAATTACCTAACTAGAAAGATTGGAATAATACTGATAATTACATCAATTGAAAACTTATCACTAATAACACGAGCTTCTTCTCAAAATGTACCATTAACTGCTTAAGCTCAAATAACAAAGAATTAATGAATAAATTGCCAAATAATAATAATTTTTTTAAGAATAAGCACATACAATAATAATATAGAATTTAACAACTGAAATAAAGAACATAGTTAAGTAACTGATCAAATCAAATCTCGATATAAGGGTAGTCAAGAGAAATGGTGTGATCGTGTGTCAGAGTCTTAAAATTTATATAATGAATGATCTACCCTAGAAACTAACTGTGACAACGATTGAGGTAAGCACACCTATTGAGCAGTAGTATAGTTTAGTGGCAAGACCGGAATGTCAAACCCAAAGGAACCAAAATTACTAATACTAACTTGCTTTCTATTATTTAGCCTAAGAATTGAAGTGAATTATTGTTTACTTTAAAATTAACTAACTACTAAGCTAAAGACGCTAAGACAAAATGAATTGGGGAAACACTTGTGGAAAAAACCAATTGATTAAGACAATACCCAAGGAGGAATCCACCTAGACTTCACTTGTTATCTAACTCTGAACCAGACGATTTATTCACTTGACCTAATCCGTAGGATTCCCTAATTTATATTAATACATCTCTCGAGGCTACTAACGTCTTACCCTAGGTTGATTAATTGAAATCTCTTTCTAATTAAAACCCCTAGGATTGCATTAACTCGATCTATGGACTCTCATATTAGGTTTGACCCTAATCTGGTAGATTTTCATCATCCTATCTCTAGGGTTGCGATCAACTCCGCTTAACTATGCTAGATCTACTCTTAGGCAGGGTCTATTCCTCCTCTGCCTAAGCACATCAATACTTGATTCAATATCCTAAAATATTAAAACAAGAATTAAGAACACATAATTAAGAACAAATCAAGTATTTATCATATAGTTCAGAAAACAATAACAAGATCCGTCTTAGGTTTCATCCCCCTCAGGTATCTGAGGGGTTTAGTTCATAATAATAAAAGAATACATCTCAGAAGAAAAGATAAAACAAAACATAAGAAAATCCTAAAACCCCCTGAAGGAATTGAATGAGAGATCCTCCGTCTTGAGTATGATTTTGGCTTCTTGAGATGAATCAACTGGCTTTCTTCGAGTAGATCCCACAATTCTGACCTCTCTGGCTCGGCTCCTTGGCCTAGCTGGACGCCCCCTGAGAAAAGCACCTTTTAGGTTATACTTAAGGTGTTTATATAGGCTTCGTAATGTGTTTCTTCGCCTCTAATTATCCTAATCTGAGTGAAATTCCTCTTTGTCACGGTAGGGACACGCCCGTGCAACACGCCCATGTGAAGCAAATTGTAGACTGTGGTTGGGTCTACTAAGGAGGCACGGCCGTGTGATTCAAGTCCAGGCCGTGTTGATTTCTTACTTTGGCCCAATTGGTCCATTTTTGGCCTGTTTCGTGTTCTTTTTATCCTCCAGTGCTTTCCTAAGTATAAAACAAGAAATTAAAGGATTAGGAGCACCAAATTCCACAATTCAGGGAATAAATCATCCAAAAGTATACTAAATGTGGGATTAAAATATGTATATATTACGGTTTATCAAATACCCCCACACTTAAGCTTTTGCTTGTCCTCAAGCAAAATTCTCAACTTACAATTAAAATAGAATTTCCTCAATTCATAACCTTCATCAATAATATTTAATCATAATTCATAGGTAATTCATACATTGATAATTTAACCAGAAGGTTCCCAAAGATTCAAACAATCAGAGTCATATATTTTTGTAGCCTGAAAACACAGGTGTTTCCCCTTACCTAAATAATTACCTCTGATTCAAAATCGACAAAAATTGACATCCTCACTAAAGATTCACTCAAATCACTCGAAGTGTTTAATGTTCAGGAAAAAGAACTCGTAAGTCAAACATGAAAAGTTAATCACATAGGCTTGCATGAAAATCAAATATCCACCACTATAATATGAGATGACACACAAATCAAAAGGTCTTTAAAAAGGGCTGTAATGGGGCTTGGGTTAAAGGTGTGGATAAAGGCTTGAATTAGAGGGTTAGTATCGAGACTGAATTGACAAATTACCTAACTAAAAAGTTGTACTAATACTAAATAATTACATCACGGGAACTTAATACTAATAACATGAGCTTCTTCTAGAGATAATGAAATTAACAGTTTGAGCTCAAATAACATAGAACTAATAATGAATATACTTCATTTTTTTAAGAACAAATCATCCAAATAATAATAAAGAACTTTTAACAACTGAAATAGAGAACATAGTTAGGCAACTACTCAAATCAAATCTCGACAAAAAAGGTTAAAACAAGAAGGAAAAATTCTCAATGAATCAAAAAGAATGGGTCTTGGGTTAATATTAATAGGTGAGTCAATAAACGGTTTATTAGTCTCAAAGGGGTTCACTAGGGGTTAATTATGAAGGTAGGCTTTTTGGGAGTAAGTGAGTTAAAACCTAGGTGCCTTTATCATCTCAGTATATCAAATCAAAAGTGTGGTTTCGAAATGTATAATCGAAGCAAGTTCTAGAATAACAAATCAATGTTGACACACTCATAATCAATAAAGTGAGCAAGAAAGGAATATGCTCTAAAGGCTCAAAATCTCACAAAAATTATGGGTTTTTGATGTCAACTTTGTAAATTTCAAACTTCAAGGTAATACTTAGATTCAGGCAGACAGCCTAGAAAAAAAAATTAAATTCTGAAAAATAGACTTATCATGCTTGATTCTCTAGTCTCCTAAACTTTAAATCATCACTGCACAATTAACTATGACTTAATCCAAAACATATCAATGAAAATCATAAATCAAAGGAAATTTCATTCTAACAGTAATATGAGAACATTTACTTAAGAATAAGGCATAATTCAGGGATTTTCAAATAATATTAATTGTCCCCCCCCCCACACACACACTTAAGATGTACATTGTCCTCAATGTACAAAAATGAATAGTGACAATCTAGTAAGAAAATCATAAGATAGGGAGAGGAGTAAAACTTCATGAATTTTGGATGGAGTCGATGAGAAGAAACGGTAAAGTTGGAGAGAGGTGAAGGTGGAGAGGATACTCCGATGGTGGTGTGGTCGTTTGTTAATAGCCCCTTGAACCTAAATTAAAGAAATATAATAATATAAATTAAAGACGAGAAAGATAAAAAGAAAAGAAATTAAAAGTAAAAATAAGAGAAAAAGAAAAAATAATGGAATCAAAGGTCCCACGGGCGTGTCGCACGCCCGTGTAGATTTCTCAGTTTCGACCACGGCCTAATCGCACGGCCGTGGTGTTTTATCGCAGCCCGGGCTTTTTTTTGGGAAAAGTTTTGCCCTGTTTCCACACGGCCACGGCCACGCCCGTGTGCAAGGCCATTTAGGTAGGGAAACTTGCGCTTAAAAATTTGGTTAGTTTTTAGTTAGGTGCTAAAAATCAAAAATATGAAAATTAATTGGGTTAGTGCTCGGGTTGCCTCCCGAGAAGCGCTCGTTTAAAGTCTTGAGCTAGACTTACCTGTTATTCATATGGCCATGGTGGTTCACGGAGTCGAAACTCATTTTTCTTACTATCAATTCTATCAACATATGGTTTGAGTCGGGTAATATTTACCTTAAAAGTGCCGAAATTAGAATGAGTTACCTCGACCGTTCCGTATGGAAAGACCTTAAGTACCGCAAAAGGAGTCGCACCATTTGTATTAAGCTCTAAAGCGGCTATTCGAGGGTCAGTTGTATCTGACAGTACCTGGTCCCCAATTTTGAAGTGATTGGTTCCACCTTTAATACCCGATGTCCTAGCTGTGTCAAGAACCTGAAGAGTGACCGTTTCGTCACTTACGCGAAATGTGAGCTCACGTGGTAATTTATTTCGTAGAATTGCTGGGCACACTGCGTTTATCTCCACATGCGACGTATCGTCTAACTTCCGTTTGTTTGTCAAAAACTCTTTTGAAAATTTCCTTGAATCTGGCATCTGTGAAAGAGCTTCAAGAAACGGTAAGTTAATATGTAATTTCTTTGGAAGTTTAAGAGATTTACCAAATTGTTCCTCTGTGTGGTCTTTTTTTATCGCATTGGGGTATGGCACACGAGGTTGGTACTCTGTAATTACCGGGTTTGGTTTATCATGGCTTACCTCAACCTTACCTTCCTCTACCACATTCTCTTGCTTCAATTTTGGTTCATCTAACCCTTCACTATCATGAGCAGTTATTGCTTGAGGTTGCTCTCTTGGGTTAGGTTTGGTGTTGCTAGGCAAGATACCTTGTGGTCTTTCTGAGATCAGCTTAGCTAGCTGACCTAACTGGTTCTCGATCCCTTGAATTGATGCCTGCTGATTTTTGAGCATTATCCCATTATTTTGAAAACGGGTTTCTGACACCGCGATAAATTTTGTTAGCATCTCCTCAAGGTTCGGCTTCTTTTCCTGCTGATAAGGTGGTTGTTGAAAACCTGGAGGAAGTTGCGGTCTTTGATTACCTTGACCACCCCACGAGAAATTGGGATGGTACCTCCAACCTGCATTATAAGTGTTACTATAAAGATTATTTTGAGGTCTAGAATAGTTACCCATATAGTTGACTTGTTCTTTCTCTGTGCTAGGGTTGTAGGATAGATATTCGTGTTTGTTCACCCCTCCTCCATTTGTATCGTCTTCATTCACGGATGTACACAGTGTAGAACCATACCAACCATCAAATTTTTTAATTTAAAAGCTCTACCTAGTTAGATAACATGGTGACCGCGTCAAGGGTTGAAAACATCGGCGCTTTATTAGGCATTGTCCTCATGTCTTGCCATTGATAATTATTCATGACATCTCTTCGGTTCTGCGAGTGGTATGTTTTATTTCAACATCAAAAATCAAGGGTCCTGACGGGTTTCTTCTAGTCATAAACTAGAAATACCTGCCAGAAGCAAGGAAAGAGAAAAATTAGCAAAGTTAAAAACACAATAAAAGTAAATTGCAAAAATAAAAATGGCTAAAGTAATAAAAATTAAGCGTTCTTAGTATTTTGGTTCCCCGGCAATGGCGCCAAAAACTTGATCGTGTGTCAGAATCATAAAAATTTATATAATGAATGATCTAGCCTAAAAACTAACTGTGACAACGATTGAGGCAAGCGCACCTAACGAGCAGTAGTATAGTTTATTGGCAAGACCGGAATGTCGAACCCAAAGGAACCAAAAGTACTAATACTAACTTGCTTTCTATTATTTAGCCTAAGAATTGAAGTGAATTATTGTTTACTTTAAAATTAACTAACTACTAAGCTAAAGACGCTAAGACAAAGAGAATGAATTGGGAAAACACTTGTGGGAAAAACCAATTGATTAAGACAATACCCAAGGAGGAATCCACCTAGATTCACTTGTTAACTAACTCTGAACCAGACGATTTATTCACTTGACCTAATCCGTAGGATTCCCTAATTTATATTAATACCACTCTCGAGGCTACTAACATCTAACCCTAGGTTGATTAATTGAAATCTCTTTCTAATTAAAACCCCTAGGATTGTATTAACTCGATCTATGGACTCCCATATTAGGTTTGACCCTAATCTGGTAGATTTTCGTCATCCTATCTCTAGGGTTGCGATCAACTCCGCTTAACTATGCTAGATCTACTCTTAGGCAGGGTCTATTCCTCCTCTACCTAAGCACATCAATACTTGAATCAATATCCTGAAATATCAAAACAAGAACTAAGAACACATAATTAAGAACAAATCAAGTATTTATCATATTGTTCAGAAAACAATAACAAGATCCGTCTTAGGTTTCATCCCCCTCAGGTATCTGAGGGGTTTAGTCCATAATAATAAAAGAATACATCTCAGAAGAAAAGATAAAACAAAACATAAGAAAACCCTAAAACCCCTTGAAGGAATTGAAGGAGAGATCCTCCGTCTTGAGTATGATTTTGGCTTCTTGAGATGAATCAACTAGCTTTCTTCGAGTAGATCCCACAATTCTGACCTCTCTGGCTCGGCTCCTTGGCCTAGCTGGACGCCCCCTGAAAAAAGCACCTTTTAGGTTATACTTAGGGTGTTTATATAGGCTTTGGAATGTGTTTCTTCGCCTCTAAGTATCCTAATCCAAGTGAAATTTCTCTTTGTCACGGCAGGGACACGCCCGTGTAACACGCCCGTGTGAATCGAATTGTAGACCGTGGTTGGGTCTGCTAGGGAGGCACGGCCGTGTGATTCGAGTCCAGGCCGTGTTAATTTCTTACTTTGGCCCAATTGGTCTGTTTTTGGCCTATTTCATGTTCTTTTTATCCTCCGGTGCTTTCCTAAGTATAAAACATGAAATTAAAGGATTAGGAGCACCAAATTCCACAATTTAGGGAATAAATCATCCAAAAGTATGCTAAATGTGGGATTAAAATATGTATATATTACGGTTTATCATGGTGATAATAAATATAAAATGGGTTTTGGGTTAATATTAATGGGTGAGTAAAGAAATGGTTTGTTAGGATTCAAAGGGGTTCACTAAGGGTTAATTATGAAGGTAGGCCTTTTAGGAAGTAAGTGGGTTAAATCCTAGGTGACTTTATCATCTCAGTATATCAAATCAAAAGTGTGGTCTTGACATGCATAATCGAAGCAAGTTCTAGAATAACAAATCAATATTGACACACTCATAACCAACAATAAAGTGAGCAAGAAAAATATATGCTCTAAAAGGCTCAAAGACTCACAGAAATTATGGTTTTTGATGTCAACCTTGCAAATTTCAAACTTCAAAGTAATATTTAAATTTAGTAAAACAACCTAGAAATTTTAATTACAGAAAATAGACTTATCATGCTTGATTCTCTAATATCTTAAAGTTTAAATCATCAATGCACAATTAACTATGACTTAATCCAAAACATATCAATGAAAATCATAAATCAATAGAAGTTTCATTCTAATTAGTAATATGAGAAAATTTACTTAAGAACAAGAAATAATTCAGAGATTTTATGATAATGATATACTTAAATAACCTCCCCACACTTAAGATGTACATTGTCATCAATGTACAAAAATAGATAATGATAAGATAATAAGAATATCGTAAGAGAGGGAGAGAAGTGAAACTTCCTGAATTATGGATGAAATCCTTAGAAAGTGAAAAGAAGTCTGATGAACTAGGCAGAGGTGAAGGTAGGGGAGAATACTCCGGTAGTTTGGTCGTTCTTTAGTAGCACCTTGAACCTTTTGAAACTGCGGAGTCATCAGTAAAGTTTTAGGGAGTTTTATTAATGGTCGTTGTTATAGTGACTCGATAATAGACAGTCAGAGATATAAAGAAATCAAAGTATACTAATAAAAATTTAAGACAAGAAAGATAAAGAGAAAGAGTTCAAAATTTAAAATAAAAGAAAAAGAAAAAATAAATGGACTGAAAGGTCCTCCCACGCCCGTGTATAGGATCACACGCCCGTGTTCTTTAGGCAGTGTCGACCACGGTCGCATCGCACGGCCGTTGTAACATCCTAAAATAGGGCCTATGCATTTTCGGTTTAATTGTATAAAGTGACATGTTTTAAGTATTATGAATAAATTTTGAATATTTTTGGAAACCCAGAAATGAGTGAAAATAAGTTAGAAATGAACATTTTTGGAAACCTGAAAATGTATGGAAATGTTAAGTTTAAAAATGGAAGGTGAACATTTTTGGAAACTAGGAAATGTAAGGAAAATGGAAAGTGAACATTTTTAGAACCTTGGAAATGTAAGGAAATGTCTTGTAAGGAAATGTCATGGAAATGTAAGGAAATGTCTTGGAAATGTAAGGAAATGTCTTGTAAGGAAATGTCATGGAAATGTAAGGAAATGTCAAGTTTACAGAGCCGATCGAAAATTTTTGGAAACTTAGAAATGACATAGAAATGACGAGTTTTAAGGTTTAAAAGGGGAAATTAAGGCAAGGTGGCCTTAAAAGAAAAAGTTTGTGAAATTTGACACACAAACAGGCTTGGAAAAGTGGCTGAAGATGCCACTTAGGGCCTCTGAAATGGCGCCACATGCAAGGTGTTGGGCACAGGTTCAAGTCACATGAGAAGCAAATAAAAGAAATTTTATTTTGCTACAAGGAGCAGAAGGAGAGAGGTGGACGGAACATGGCTATAAATTAGGAGCTTTTATTATTTTATAAATAGTGGATAAATAAGGGATTTATTTATCATTATTTTCAAGAGATAATTGTTGGATTAAATTCTTTTAATTTGAATAAAGAGATAAAGAGGAAAATAAGGGAGAAGTGATGGCCAAGTAAGGGACTTTGAGTTTAATAATTTCTGCTAAAGTAAGGATAGTTCTTGAATTATCTTTTATTTTAAATGATAACTAAAGAGATAAAGCTATTAAAATAGAAGAGTGATGGCCAAGTAAGGGACTCCTTAGATGATAATTTCGGCTATAAAAGGAAAAGAGAGGCCATTCTGCATTATTATCTGTTCTTTGAAAGCCTCACCAATTCTCTTCACCAAATATTCTTCTTCTTTTATTTTTGCCAAGCCGAAATACCTTGTGATCTAGCCAATCCTCCATCTTTATTCTTCCTTCTCTTTTCTTTCTAATCCTCCAAAAGCCAAAAGTTGTGAGATCATCATCTAGCCATAGCCCAGAATCTCTGAAGGTCGAAGTGAAGGTGCAATCGATTTCTTCAAGTAAGGGTAAGATCTCATTCGGTTTCATCCTTTTTCTTAAGATTTGCCGAAATCTAGGACTAACCCCATTAATATCTTGTTGACGAAACTTTGAAGAGATCTTTCGGGATTTACTAAGTGTCGACTACAAGGAAGGAGAAGTTCTTTTCCCGAAGGTACACCATAGGCCACGTGTTCCCTAGTTATTCGGTGAGTTTCGGGATTTAAAATCCACAAGGTAAGTGTCTATAGTATTCGACCAAGGCCATGTTTGGTAAATATATGTGTTCATTAATTATTCAAAAGCCAAAACTAACCAAGTTATATGATTCAATGCTTGGCGAATGCAAGAAGAGTATAGCGAGATTTCAAGACTTGATTCTTAAGTCAAACGGCAACAAGGTAAGTTTAAGTATACTAATCCTACTAGGATTTGGATTTATGGTCGAATGGCTTTTTATTAAAGTAGTAGGTGATTAATCAAATGTAGGGATTAAGGATCTAAGCATTAGATCAAGCTTTTCGGGATTTCAAGACCCTTTCGGTAAGTATGATAAGTTGTGGATATTTGGTTAAGAATTCGTATATTGATGATTAAATCGATTGTTCTGATTAAGTGTGTTGATGGAGGCGAATACCATTCAAGAAGGGAAAGGGAAGGTCCCTATCCCGAAGTTTAAGAAGAGATCTGTCTCGGCAGTTAGGGATTGGCCACCGGGGTGTGGACCAGCGTCAGAACAAGAAAGTAGGCAAATAGCCGTAGTATCGCCTAGTGATAGCATCAGTATCGAAAGTATAGTTCTCCAAGTGATCAGGTGTGTGATTAACCCACCGTTTTCCGGGTATATGATATGTATGTGAAATGTGTATGTGTTATGAATGTGCTAACTAGTGCAGTGGAAATTGTGATAAGGTTACCCTCAAGGGGTATGTCGATAATCCGGTAAGTACCAAACCTGATGATATGTGATTATTAATATGAATATGTGATAATATGCTTGATGAACATGCTCATGCATCATTACATTGTATCATTATTTTATGTGGCGTGTGCATGGGTTGGGATATGAAAGAAGGTACGGGTGTACTTCGAGTACGTGGTTTGATGTTAGCCTTGAGCTACATCGTGGATTGACGTTGGCCCGAGGTCACGCTTGTGGATTAATTGCGATTTAGTTCGCGTGGCTTGATGAGTGGCTATGTGCCTCATCGTGGTTGATATCGGCTATGTGCCATATCGTGGTTGATGAGTGACTATGTGTCCCATCGTGGTTTTTGATGTTAGCCTTGAGCTACATCGTGGATTGACGTTGATCGAGGTCACGTTGTGGATTAATTGCGATTTAGTTCGCGTGGCTTGATGAGTGGCTATGTGCCTCATCGTGGTTGATATCGGCTATGTGTCATATCGTGGTTGATGAGTGACTATGTGTCCCATCGTGGTTTTGATGTTAGCCTTGAGCTATATCATGGATTGGCGTTGATCGAGGTCACGTTGTGGATTAATTCGATTTAGTTCGCGTGGCTTGATGAGTGGCTATGTGCCTCATCGTGGTTGATATCAGCTATGTGCCATATCGTGGTTGATGAGTGACTATGTGTCCCATTGTGGTTTTTGATGTTAGCCTTGAGCTACATCGTGGATTGACGTTGACTGAGGTCACGTTGTGGATTAATTGCGATTTAGTTCGCGTGGCTTGATGAGTGGCTATGTGCCTCATCGTGGTTGATATCGGCTATGTGCCATATCGTGGTTGATGAGTGACTATGTGTCCCATCGTGGTTTTTGATGTTAGCCTTGAGCTACATCGTGGATTGACGTTGACCGAGGTCACGTTGTGGATTAATTGCGATTTAGTTCGCGTGGCTTGATGAGTGGCTATGTGCCTCATCGTGGTTGATATCGGCTATGTGCCATATCGTGGTTGATGAGTGACTATGTGTCCCATCGTGGTTTTGGTGTTAGCTACGGCTACATCGTGGATTGGCGCCCGACCGAGGTCGCGTTGTGGATTATTGTGCTTAATTGCACGTGGGCGGCATTGATTGCCTTTGGGTGAAAAGGAGAGGGTGATTTGATAATCCCCTCGTGTGTGGTAGGCTGGATAAGGGGTGTGTAGCGGATGGACCCTAGGTTTGGGTTGGGCTTCATAATTGCATGATTTCGTATGTGAACATATGTGGAAATGGGCCAAGCCCAATATGATATGTGGATTAATGTGGAAATGGGCTAAGCCCGGTATGTGGAAATTATGTGGTTAACTACCTATTAGATGAATGTGATATGAATATGGGCCAAGCCCGAATGTGATAACATGTGAATTTGATAATTGATATCGATATATGAGTTAATATGTGGTTAACATGTGGGTGGAATTCGAGTGGACTAATTACACACTCGAGTGCAGTATGACTCACCCAATTTTTATTAAACATCGCAGATGATTCGTGGTGATTGGACCGGGTTGGAGTGGATACGAGGTGGCCCATCTGAGAAGACATCTTCTTTATTTTATTCATTTATTACTAAGAACTTTTGTTTAATTATTTATTGTAATAAGGCCCAGTTAAAGTATTTAAGTATTTCTATTTGAGCATTTCTATTATGTTTCAGCTAGACGACCATTAAATTATTATTTGGAAGTGCTTTTAATTTGGATATTTTTGTCAAGCTTATATTATTTAGAATTTTTAATTGGACATGGTTTTCAAATGACAAAATTTTTAATGTTTTTCCCAAAAGTGAAATCAGTCTTCAAACGTTTTTCCGCAGTGGCATTTCAAATTCGGTCGTAACGAATGGGCCGGGTTTGGGGTGTTACAGCCGTGGCATTTTATCACTTCCCGTGTTTTGGGGAAAATTTTTGTCCTTGACCCGCACGGTCTCCGTCACGCTGGTGTGCCTCCTCGTGGTGTCCATACGGCCGCAGCCACGCCCGTGTGCAAGGCCGTGTGGTAGGGAAACCTGTGCCTAAAACATGAACGAAAGTGAAAGCAAACTAATTAGTAGGGTTGGTGCTCGGGTTGCCTCCCGAGAAGCGCTCGTTTAAAGTCTTAAGCTAGACTTACCTCTTATTCGCATAATCATGGTGGTTTAAGGAGTTGAAACTCCTCTCCCCTGCTATCAGTTCTATGATCATTATATAGTTTGAGTCAAGTAGTGTTTACCTTAAAAGTGCTGAACTCAGGATTAGTTACCTCGACTGTTCCATATGGAAAGACATTGAGTACCTTAAAAGGGATTTCTTCGTTTGTATTAAGGTCTGAAATGGCGATACGAGGGTCTGTCTTGTCCAATAATACCTGATCCCCGATTGAAATTGGTATGTCCCATATTTAAGTTTGACATGGTTTTGCTTTGGTTCTTCGTGTTTTTTCGGTTTTTCCTTGACGTGTGTTCGCCATTCATCTAGCTCATCGATTTGTAACCTTCGTTCCCCATGAAAAGTTGTATTCTCAGTATGAACACTAGATCCTGGCTCTGTTACATTTTCCTGAGAGATTTCCTGTAAAGAAGATTGAACGTTAAGTTTATTTATATTAATAGGACTTGTATTCTCTTGATCGTTAGATATTCTGTCAGAATCACGTGCTTTGAGTTTAGTCATGTCATCACCTACACGAAGTGTTACTTCCCCTGTATCAACATCGATAATGGTCCTAGCAGTTGCTAAAAAGGGTCGTCCTAATATTAAAGGAACATCATTATCCTCATTCATGTCTAAAACGACAAAGTCCACTGGGAAAATGAATTTATCAATTTTTACTAGTACATCTTCAATTATACCCCTAGGAATTCTAATGGTTTTATCAGCTAATTGAATGCTCATCCTAGTTTGTTTGGGTTTCCCAAGACCCAGCTGTTTAAACATTTTATAAGGCATAACATTGATGCTTGCCCCTAAATCAACTAAAGCATTATTAACAGATAAACTACCAATTAAGCACAGAATTGTAAAACTCCCTGGATCTTTTAACTTTCGTGGTAGTTTATTTTGTAAAATTGCTGAGCACACTGCGTTTAGCTCCACATGCGACGAATCGTCTAACTTCCGTTTGTTTATCAAAAGCTCTTTTAAAAATTTCCTTGAATCTGGCATCTGCGAAAGAGCTTCAAGAAACGATAAGTTAATATGTAATTTCTTTAAGAGTTTAAGAAATTTACCGAATTGTTCATCTGTGCGGTCTTTCTTTGTCGCATTGGGATATGGCACACGAGGTTGGTACTCTGTGATTACCGGTTTTGGTTTATCATGGCTTACCTCAGCCTTACCCTCTTCTACCACATTCTCTTGCCTCAATTTTGATTCATCTACCCCTTCACTACCGTGAGCAGTAATGGCCTGAAGTTGCTCCTTTGGGTTAGTTTCAGTGTTACTTGGCAAGCGCCTTGTGGTCGTTCTGAGATCAGTTTTGCAAGTTGTCCTAATTGGCTCTCGAGCCCTTGAATTGACGCTTGCTGATTTTTAAGTGCTATTTTGGTGTTTTGGAAACGGGTTTCTGACACTGCGATGAACTTTGTTAGCATCTCTTCAAGGTTCGGCTTTTTCTCCTGTGGGTAGGGTTGCTATTGAAAGCCTGGAGGGGGTTGTTGTCTTTGATTTCCTTGACCACCACATGAGAAGTTTGGGTGGCTCCTCCAACCTGGATTATAATTGTTACTATAGGTGTTATTTTGAGATCTAAAATTATTACCCATATAGTTCATCTGCTCGCTTTCTACGCCAGGGTTGTAGGGTGGGTATTCTGTATTGTTCGTCCCTCCTCCATTTGTATCGCACTGCATCACTGGATGTACCTGCGAAGAACCATACAAACCATCAGTTTTCTTATTAAGGAGTTCTACCTGGTTTGATAGCATGGTCACTGCGTCGAGGTTGAAAACACTGGCAGCTTTTGTTGGCCTTGTCCTTGTAACTTGCCACTGATAGTTATTCAGTGACATCTCCTCTATAAACTCATAAGCTGCCTCAGGAGTCTTGTTATTTAGGGTTCCATCGGCGGCTGAATCAATCAACTGCCTAGTTGAGGGGTTTACACCGTTGTAAAAGGTTTGAACCTGTAGCCACAAAGGTAACCCATGGTGAGGGCATCTTCTTAATAGATCCTTGTATCTCTCCCATGCATCGTAAAGTGTTTCTAAATCCATCTGCACAAAAGAAGAGATATCATTCCTCAACTTAGCCGTTTAAGCCGGCGAAAAATATTTTAATAAAAAATTTTCGGTCATTTGATCCCATGTAGTGATTGATCCTCATGGTAAATAGTTCAACCACTATTTAGCTTTGTTCCTCAACAAGAAGGGAAACAACCAAAGGCAAATGGCATCGTCAGAGATGCTATTAATTTTAAAAATGTCGCAAAATTCTAGAAAATTTCCCAAGTGATTGTTTGGATCCTCATCCTGCAAACCATCAAACTGAACAAATTGCTGAATCATCTGTATAGTGTTAGGTTTCAATTCAAAATTATTTGCAGCAACAGCAGGTCTAACAATACTTGATGCAGTTCCTGTTAAATTAGGTTTAGCATAATCATACATAGTACGAAGAGCAAGATTTTGATTCACCGGGTTTGCGGCAACCACAAGAGGTAGCGGATTATTATCAGCCATCTCTTCAGTAGTGTTGGTATCGTCCTCTTGCTCTTCTTGTATGTATTGTAAGCTTCGCCTTATCTCTCTTCGGTTTCTGCGAGCTGTACCTTCTATATCATTGTCAAAAATCAAGGGTCCTGACGGGTTCCTCCTAGTCATAAACTAGAATTACCTGCCAGAAGCAAATAAAAGAAGAATTAGCAGAGTTAACAAATAAAATAAATATAAATAAAAATAAATAAAAATGGCTAAAGTAATAAAAATTAAGTGTTCCTAATATCTTAGTCCCAGGCAACGGCGCCAAAAACTTGATGGAACTCGAAACTAACTATTATTTCGACAAAGGCAAGCGCACCTATAGAACAGTAGTATAGCTGTGGTGAGTCCGGAATATCGTATCCTCAAGGACCAAGAGTACTAGTATTAACTATCTTTTTTATTATCTAGCCTAATAATTAAGGGGGTTTATTTTTAATCTAAAATTTACTAACTAATTTAACTATATATGAACGCGACAGAGAGTAAATTGGGAAAATACTTTTGGACAACTTATATGAGATAGACAATTCCTAAGGAAGAATCCACCTAGACTTCACTTATTACTTTTGATTCATGCGATTTATTCACTTGGCTTAATCCGTAGAAATCCCTAAATTATATTAATACCTCTCTCGAGGCTACTAACAACTAACTCTAGGTTGATTAATCGAAATCTCTTTCTAATTAAAACCCCTATGTCGCATTAACTCGATCTTTGGATTCCCTTATTAGGTTTGACCCTAATCCGACAGATTTTCGTCGCCCTATCTCTAGGGTTGCAATCAACTCCGCTTAATTGTGTTGATCTACTCTTAGACAGGGACTTTTGCTCCACTGAATAAGCACATTCGACTTGAATCAATAACCTGAATTATCAAAACAAGAATAAGAACTCACAATTAAGAATAAGCACAAGTATTTATCTCATAAATCAAATAATAATAAGATCTGTCTTAGGTTTCATCCCCTTAGGTATCTAAGAGATTTAGTTCATACTAAAAGAGGGAAACATCATAAAAGAGGAAAAACAACAAAACATAAGAAAACCTAAAAACTTCTAAAGAACTTGATGGGAGATCCTCAGTCTTGATGGAGATCCTTCTCCTAAGCTGTTCCCGACGGCTGTCTTGGAGTATTTTCTCCTTCTACTCGACGTCTATTCGACGTCCTGTCGAGCTCTTTTTTTTAAGTTGCCCTCTAGGGTGTTTATATAGGCTTTGAGATGCCTTACTTGGCCCACAAGTATCCTATTTCGAATAAAATTCATCCTAGTTTCGGCAGGGACACGCCCGTGTGACACTCTCGTGGTGGACTCCCTTGGTCGTGGTCGATCTTGTTTGCCACACACGGCCCTGTGATCTACCCGTGGTCGATATTCCAGGCCGTTGTTGATCCTTGATCGAAACACACGGCCGTGTCCAATGGTCCAGGCCGTGTTGATTTCCTAAGTAGACTCGTTTTGCCCCTTTTTGACCCGTTTCTCGTTCCTCTCGACTCCCTAAGCTCTCCTGAGTATAAAACATGAAATTAAGAGATTAGGAGTATCGAATTAATCAAATTCAATGGAAACTCATCCAAAATTAAGCCAAGCATGGGGTTAAAATATGTGTAGATTATGGTTTATCAGTGAGTTTACGTAAACTCAGTGTGTAATCCCGCAGAAACAAACAAACAATCAGTATTCACAGTGCACAATTAAACAGTCTTGGGCCTAAGCCTTTTCAATATCAGTGACAGTTTGGGCCTTAGCCCATCTCAGTACAGTATCAAAAATGCAGTAGGGCCTTAGCCCATCACGGTATCGATGTGCGATGAATGATTATGCAATGAGCCAAATCCTCCCAACCAGCCTCTACACACCATCTCCGTCCAACCCTACACTCCATGTGGGGATATAATCAACCCACCCATCCCTACACTCCAAGTAGTACCAAATGCAGCACAAAACAGTAGTTTGCAGCTGAGCTACTAGTAAATTAGGCATAAAGTCATTCAGTACACTTCCTCCGAATAACAACCCCCAACCCAATTCAATGCAACATACAATGGATGATATGCTATTATGCAATTTCAGTACATATATTCAGTCTAGATATTAACATGCTCAGTAAAGATATCATTCAGTCAATTTCACACATTTAGGGATCTAAGTAGCGCTTACTGACCCTACAGTAGGTTCATAGTCGACTTAGGCGATCCGTGCAACCATAAAAACATTTCGGTAAAAATGGGCCTACATGCCCATGTGATCTGCCCGTGTGGGCCCACATGCCCGTGTGGCCCACTCGGCCCAAATTGGCCTTGGCTGTGTGATCCATTTTTAAAGTAACCCATGCTAGCTCAATACTCATATATGTTTTCACTATTTACTTATTTATTCATTCAAAGCTGTCTACTTGAGTCATTATCACTAAATTATTTATATCTTGAGCTACAGAATTCCAAATTAAGATCTGCTTGATGTTTTTGAAACCAAATACCTTTCTACCATAAAATTTTTAGAATTTATAGTTCATCTAATAAGTACAGTAAAATCTTTAAAATTATCCCTATTCTGCTGTTTGACAGCTTCATCCTTTCCATACTAAAAATTATTTATCTCTTAGTACGGGATTTAGATGATGTTTCCATTTGTTTTTCTTGAAAATAGACTCAATAAGGATTTAAACACATAAATTTAAGACCCTAATTATTTTTTTACAATTTTTGATGATTTTCCTAAGTTAGAACAGGGGAACCCGAAATCATTCTGACATTGTCTCACAAAATTTATTATATCTCATGATTTACAATTTTGGTGCTTACACTATTTCTTCCATGAAAAACTAGACTCAATAAAATTTAATTTCATATTTTATTCAACCTCTAACTCAATTCTCACTATTTTTGATGATTTTTCAAAGTTTGACTACTGTTGCTGTCCAAAACTATTTTAGTGTAAAATGTTGATTTCCAAGTTTGTAACACCCTTATTTCCTTTCTCTACAAATTTTTGCATCATTTTCTCTTATTTCTCTTATTTCTCGATAGCAAGCAATTTCGGCATTTCGCCAAATCCTATTTTCTGCGTTTCAGGTACACACCTGGTATCGATTCACTGTGCAAAGTAACCCGAGCCTTCAAAAACCTATATTTGACCTATATATCCCTTAATTAATCACTTGATTCGTCAATCAAACCAAATATCCCCAACATAAAACTCGAGAAACAAAACCAAAGACGATTCAAAAACTTACCGCGACGAATCCGATAACCAGTCGTCTCCACACACTGGAATATCCCCTTAAAACCTTTGAACAGCACCTAAACGAGAGTAAAACGAACCCTTTGTTAATTGCCTATTTGAAATAAAATAACTAAGGGGAAAAAATTCTACTTACCGAAACAGATGAAGCCAAAAGT
Organism: Gossypium sturtianum; assembly: GCA_025698515.1. NCBI lineage: Eukaryota > Viridiplantae > Streptophyta > Magnoliopsida > Malvales > Malvaceae > Gossypium > Gossypium sturtianum. The sequence goes on from CM046946.1 coordinate 119,478,155, forward strand.
TGCACCTAAAAAGATGACTCGTAAAAAATATAGAAACGAAAAGAGAGGGGAAAGAGAAGAAACAAGATTCGGCCAAAGGGGAACAAAAACCAAAAGTGAACAAGAAGGGAGAAGAAACGGCGGAGAAACAAAAGTCTAACGTCAGAAAATTTGTTAGGAAAAAAGAAAATAGAAAACAGATAAGAAGAAATCTTATTTTGATAACTTCTCCCCAATTATCTCCTAAAAACACTCCCTATTAACCCACTAAAACACAACTGCTCAGCAGTCCAATTTAATTTGAACTCCACCTCGCCACATGCCTCAAACAAAAATTAGTTCCCATGCTTGCGCAGGGAATCGAACACAAGACCTCCTACACACTAACACTCCGCTTAACCACAAGACCAGCAGGCACATTCTGATATATTTTCACCAACAATCAAATAAAAGCCTACTGAACAAGAGTAATGCCTAATTCATTCAAAATACCAAAATTTGCCCAAGCGAAGGCTTGAACTTGGGACCTCCCAAACACTCCCAGAACACATAACCACTAAAGCTGACAGATATTTGTGTCATATTTTCATAATAACGAAATTAGAAATTTTCATAAACCATAATTTACACATATTTGAACCCCATGCTTGGCTAAATTTTGGATGAATATTCATTAGATTTGATGAATTCGATGCACCTAATCTCTTAATTTCATGTTTTATACTCAGGAGAGCTTAGGAAATCGAAAAGAACGAGAAACGAGCCAAAAAAGGACAAAATAGGCCTACCTTAGAGACTCATACGGCCTGGCCTATCACCCACGGCCGTGTGTTTCGAGCAAAAACCGAGACACGGCCTGGATCAACGTACACGGCCAGATCACGCGGCCGTGTGTGGCGAGCAGGATCGACCACGGCCAAGAGAGTCGACCACGGGCGTGTCATACAGGCGTGTCCCTACCGTGGCCAAGATGAGTTTCATTCGGATTAGAATACTTTTTGGCCAAGTAAGGCATCTCAAAGCCTATATAAACACCCTAGGGGACAACCTAAAAGGGGAGCTCGACAGGACGTCGAATAGACGCCGAGTAGAAGGAGAAAATACTCCAAGAAAGCCGTCGGGAACAGCTTAGGAGAAGGATCTCCATCAAGACTGAGGATCTCCCATCAAGTTCTTTAGGAGTTTTTGGGTTTTCTTATGTTTTGTTGTTTTTCCTCTTTTATGATGTTTCCCGCTTTTAGTATGAACTAAATCCCTTAAATACCTAAGGGGATGAAACCTAAGACAGATCTTATTATTATTTGATTTACGAGATAAATACTTGTGCTTATTCTTAATTATGAGTTCTTATTCTTGTTTTGATAATTTAGGTTATTGATTCAAGTCGAATGTGCTTATTCAGTGGAGCAAAAGTCCCTGTTTAAGAGTAGATCAACACAATTAAGCGGAGTTGATTGTAACCCTAGAGATAGGGCGACGAAAATCTACCGGATTAGGGTCAAACCTAATAAGGGAATCCATAGATCGAGTTAATGCGATAATAGGGGTTTTAATTAGAAAGAGATTTCAATTAATCAACCTAGAGTCAGTTGTTAGTAGCCTCGAGAGAGGTATTAATATAATTTGGGGATTTCTACGGATTAAGCCAAGTGAATAAATCACATGAATCAAAAGTAATAAGTGAAGTCTAGGTGGATTCTTCCTTCGGTATTGTCTATCTCATATAAGTTGTCCAAAAGTATTCTCCCAATTTACTCTCTGTCGCGTTCATAGTTAGTTAAATGTAACACCTCAAACTCGGCCTAGAAGTTAGGCCCGAATCTGGTGTGTCACATGGAAGTAAAAAAAACCATCTTTGCGATTATTAAAAACTTGCTTGAGAAATACAGCCTCTTTGTTAAAACCAAAAAAAAACACTTAAGCAATTGTTAACTACTTGAAAACGTAATAATCTTTAAAAAAAACCTTTTTAGTAGCGAAAGCATATTTGAAATGAACAAAATAAAAATGTGATGTTTAGAAATAGAGTTGCAGAAGCATTTTGAAATCTTTGCGGAAACGTAGATAAAATACAAGTATTTTTGAAAGATTGATTGATGAGTCAACAATCAAGGTAGTGAACTTTAAAACCGTGACTTTTGAAAATATCATTTGATAGTTCGAGTGAAAACTTCTGTGTTAAAATATTTATAAAATTTATTATGAAATCCATTTGTTAATCATTTTTTTGGAAAACCTTTATTTAAGTTTTTAGAAAAATTCTCGTTTTAATCAATTTAAGCAAAATAATAAGTATATCAACCATAAAGCAAATAATAAAACACTCTAGAGGCCTTATTACAACTTAAACCAAAATAGCAAAAAAAATAATAAAATAAACAGAAATAGAAATTTAAAATTTCATTAACACCATTTCTGAAGTATGGCTTCCACCGAGTCATCCATGGCCCAAGTCCACATCACTGAGCATTACCTACAAGGGTTAAGAAAAGGGGGAGTGAGTTACAAGAACTCAGTGTGAAATCCCCTTACGGTCATCCACTGGGCCTGAACCCGCTTAGAAATATCTTGGGCCTAAGCCCATTTAAGATAATCTTGGGCCGAAGCCCAATTACAAAACAAGATATATATATGAATGCAAAGTATGCAACCCAACCCATCCATCCAATCTCTCCCCCGTACCAGCCAATCTCTCCTGTGGGGATCAAGTCAACCCACCCCGCCAGTCTCTCCAATTTGCAGTCAAGCTACCATTTATACTATTTGTGGCTGAGCCACCAGATTCATATACGGTAAAATGATCGACACAGAGTCGTTAATTCATATGATAGGCACATAGCCATTATCAGAATTTGTGGCAATGCCACCGGTCTATACTTCTCTTCATTCAAATTTTCCCATCCCATGCAATATGTAAAGATGCATCATACATAATCGTAAAACATCCATATAAAAATAACGTCCATTAACCTATTGAATACTTTTTATGAATCAGCCCATTAAAGCAATACGATCATTCGGCCCATAGGGGCATTTCGGTAATTCGGTCCATAAGGACATTTCGGTAAATCGACCCATTATAATAATCTATCAAATCGGCCCATAGGGGCATTTCGATAAACCGGTAATTTTACCCACTAAGGGTAATTCAATAATCTCACAACCCAGGGGTATTTCGGTAATTTACACTCCAAAGGTATTTTGGTAATTTCGCAATCCCGGACTTAACTACTAATTTGGGCATAAAATTTTGAAAATGTCCATCTGCATCATATTGACTAAATTGACTATAACTCGAGTTAGAAAACTCAAAATCAAAATTCGTAAATTTTCCTTCAAACTAGACTCATATATCTTCTTACAAAAAATTTTCCAGAATTTTTGTCTTAACCATTTAGTACAGTTTATTCCTTAAAGTTTCCCTTGTTTCACTGTCCAACGATTCTGACCTCTCTTACCCAAAATTCAAATATCTCACTGTACGGTTTTCATATGTTGCTCCCACTTCTTTCTATTGAAAATAGGCTCACTAAGGAATCTATACATATAACTTATAACTCCTAATTCACTTTTTTACAATTTTAAACGATTTTTTCCAAGATAGAACAGAGAACCACGAAGTTGATCAGAACCAGTCTCACTAAAATTAAGATATCACAGAATATACAATTCCTCTTCCTCCTCTGTTTCTTTCATATAAAAATAGACACAGTAAGATTTATTTCGATATCTTTTTCACTTTCTAACTTCCTTTATCCTATTTTTCGTGATTTTTCAAAATCACGTCCTTCTTCTTGACCAAACTGTTTCATTGCAAAAATATGGTTACCACTACGAATATCACGCACGCTTGAGAGTGGTCACGGATGCCGGTTTCCGGTTTTCTTCGGTATTTCGACCGAATCATAGAACATATCATACAAACATTCAGAGAGGTAAGATATTACACACCATTTCAAACATGTATTCGGAAGGGTACGGGATTACACACCTTATAAGGATTCCCTAAAGAACCACTCTTCGTTGCCCCCTAAAAATAAAATCGATCAAAAGTTAGCCTCGATTTCTTAAAAATTCCAAAATTCCAAAAGTACTCACTCACAAGAGTCACTTACCACAATCGCGATCCTTCCCTACTAGATTCTAAAATCCGGTCTTGTACCTTGGCTATTGCAATGAGTCCCAATCAAATTTTGAAACCAAGGCTAAGAGAAAGATAAGTAGCAGCAAGGATGGCTTGATTCGGCCTTCATCAAAGGAGAATAAGAGGAGTTTAAAATAACAACAAGTGGCTAGATTCGGCTTAGTCAAGGGATGAGAGTTTCGGCTTAGCCAAGTCAAGAGAAGAAAGAAAAAACAACATGAATAAGAAGAAAGAACCTTTACCTTAATAATAAGGATGAACCGAAATGAAGAACACGGTTTGGCACTAGTAGCAAGACAACGAAGAAGGATCGGTAGTTTCGGTTTTCAAGAGAAGATGAGTGAATAAATTTTTGGTCTCAATGGTTTGGGTACATTCGGCAACAAGAAGAAAGAAAAGAGAGAATATGCACACTCAAAGCTTGAAGATTCGGCAAGAAGGAGAAGGAAATTTGGAGAGAAAAGAAAAATGACACAAAAGTTGCAAATAGGAGTTTTTGGCCAAAACAACACCAAAACTTTTACAATTGCCAAAAAAAATTCGGCTACCTCCCTGTACACCCAAAACCGTCCACATTCATGACCATAATGGTCAAAAATTTGCCAACCACACTTTCCATAACACTTCCCTTGAAAAAGGCCACATGTTCCCCTTACTTTCCCCTTTCTCTTGATTTCTTTCCTCACATTCATCCTTTCCTATTTTCCTTAGCCATCTTGCCAAAAATAAAAAGTCCGCCTTGCCTTATTTACATGCTTGGCCGACACTTAAGGAAAGAATGCAAAAATAATAGTCAAAATTTGCACACAATGGGATTTGAACCTCTTCCCTCAAGGTACTTCATGTGGCGCCATATCCCCTTTACCATAAGCTCCTTTGTGCTAACAAAATGCACACTTATTTCCTTAAGTCATAATGCCACTTGCCTTCTCTCCTTAAAGTGCCTAAACATAAAAATTTTACTAAGGCCCAATTTGAACCCGGAACTTCCTAGAACCCCGTAACTTTCAAAAATCACCTTTCTAATAAGTCCAACTTGAAAATAATGTCGTTCTCTTGTTCTCAAAAGTTTTAACCACTCCTACGCCCAAGGCCCATTGGGCCCAATCCTACTAGGCCCAATTTCAGGTCGTTACATTAAATTAGTTAGTAGATTTTAGATTAAAAATAAATCCCCTTAATTATTAGGCTAGATAATAAAAAGATAGTTAATACTAGTACTCTTGGTCCTTGAGGATACGATATTCCGGACTCACCACGGCTCTACTATTGTTCGATAGGTGCGCTTGCCTTTGTCAAAATAATAGTTAGTTTCGAGTTTCATCAAGTTTTTGACGCCGTTGCCGAGGACTAAGATATTAAGAACACTTAATTTTTTATTACTTTAGCCATTTTTATTTATTTGCAATTTATATTTATTTTATTTTTGAACTTTGCTAATTCTTCTTTTATTTGCTTCTAGCAGGTAATTCTAGTTTATGACTAGGAGGAACCCGTCAGGACCCTTGATTTTTGACAGTGATATAGAAGGTACAGCTCACAGAAACCAAAGAGAGATAAGGCGAAGCTTACAATACATACAAGAAGAGCAAGAGGACGATACAAGAAGAGCAAAAACTTGATGGAACTCGAAACTAACTATTATTTCGACAAAGGCAAGCGCACTTATCGAACAGTAGTATAGTTGTGGTGAGTCCGGAATATCATTTCCTCAAAGACCAAGAGTACTAGTATTAACTATCTTTTTATTATCTAGCCTAATAATTAAGGGGTTTTATTTTTAATCTAAAATCTACTAACTAATTTAACTAACTATGAACGCGACAGAGAGTAAATTGGGAGAATACTTTTGGACAACTTATATGAGATAGACAATACCTAAGGAAGAATCCACCTAGACTTCACTTATTACTTTTGATTCATGCGATTTATTCACTTGGCTTAATCCGTGGAAATCCCCAATTTATATTAATACCTCTCTCGAGGCTACGAACAACTGACTCTAGGTTGATTAATTGAAATCTCTTTCTAATTAAAACCCCTATTGTCGCATTAACTGGATCTATGGATTCCCTTATTAGGTTTGACCCTAATCCGGCAGATTTTCGTCGCCCTATCTCTAGGGTTGCAATCAACTCCGCTTAATTGTGTTGATCTACTCTTAAAGAAGGACTTTTGCTCCACTGAATAAGCACATTCGACTTGAATCAATAACCTGAATTATCAAAACAAGAATAAGAACTCACAATTAAGAATAAGCACAAGTATTTATCTCATAAATCAAATAATAATAATAAGATCTGTTTTAGGTTTCATCCTCTTAGGTATCTAAGGGATTTAGTTCATACTAAAAGAGGGAAACATCATAAAAGAAGAAAAACAACAAAACATAAGAAAACCCAAAAACTTCTAAAGAACTTGATGGGATATCCTCAGTCTTGATGGAGATTCTTCTCCTAAGTTGTTTTCGACTGCTGTCTTGGAGTATTTTCTCCTTCTACTCGGTGTCTATTCGACGTCCTGTCGAACTCTCCTTTTAGGTTGCCCCCTAGGGTGTTTATATAGGCTTTGAGATGCCTTACTTGGCCCAAAAGTATCCTAATCCGAATGAAACTCATCTTGGCCACGGCAGGGACACGCCCGTGGTCGACTCTCTTGGCCGTGGTCGATCCTGCTCACCACACATGACCGTGTGATCTGGCCGTGTACGTTGATCCAGGCTGTGTCTCGGTTGTTGCTCGAAACACACGGCCGTGGGTGATAGCCCAGGCTGTTTGAGTCTCTAAGGTAGGCCTATTTTGTCCCTTTTTGGCCTGTTTCTCGTTCTTTTCGATTTCCTAAGCTCTTTTGAGTATAAAACTTGAACTTAAGAGATTAGGAGCATCGAATTCATCAAATATAATGAATATTCATCCAAAATTAAGCCAAGCATGGGGTTAAAATATGTGTAAATTATGGTTTATCAAATACCCCCACACTTAAGCTTTTTCTTGTTGATAATCTGTAAAAGTAACATATTCTAAACCCACATTTAGTATGCTTTTGGATGATTTAAACCCCAGTTTATGTAAAAAGGTGCTCTTAATCCTTTCTTTTCATGTCTTATACTCAGAAAAGCACCCGATGACGAAAAGAACGAGAAACGGGCTTAAAACGGACCAATTTGGGCCAAGCCACGAAATCAGCACGGCCTGGACTTCAAGCCACACGACCGTGCCACCATTCCTACTAGAACACGGCCTTACCACGACTTACACGGCCGTGCCTCATTCAATAGTTTCGAACACGGCCTGGCCACGATTTACACGGGCGTGTGCCATGGCCGTGCCTCTGCCGTGGAGAAGAGTAATTTCATTCGAGAAAGGATACTTAGGGAGAAAGAAACGTATTTCAAAAGCCTATAAATACACCCTAGGTACCAGCTGAAAATGGGCGGAAAAGCTAGGCTAAAAAGCCAAGCCGAGAAGGTCAGATTTGTGGGAATCACTCGAAGATAGCCAGTTGATCCATCTCAAGAAGCCGGAATTCTACTCAAGACGGAGGATCTCCTCTTCAATTCCTTCAGGGGGTTTTAGGGATTTCTTATGTTTTGTGTTATCTTTTCTCTTGAGATGTTTTCCTTTATTGTTATGAACTAAACCTTCTGGATACCCGAAGAGATGAAACCTATGATTTAATCTTGTTATTTGATTTTTGAATTATATGATAATAACTTAGTTTGTTCTTAATTGTGTGAACTTAATTCAAATCTAATGTGCTTAGGTGGAGGAGGAATAAACCCTGCCTAAGAGTAGATCCAACATAATTAAGCGGAGTTGATCGCACGCCTAGAGATAGGGTGGCGAGATTGTGCCGGATTAGGGTGAAACCTAATATGGGAGTCCACAGATCGATTTACTGTTATTCTAGGGGTTATTATAAGCGAATGAGAGTTCCACTAATTAACCTAGGGTTAGATGTTATTCGCCTCGAGAGAGGGTTTAATATACGTTAGGGAGTCTCACGGATCAAACTAAGAAAATGAATCATATGGTTCAAGGTTAAATAACAAGTGAAGTCTAGGTGGATTTTTCCTAAGGGTATCGCTTGAGTCAACTGAGTTTTTCCAAAAGTTGTTTCCCAAATTCATTCTTTTTGTTTTTGCGTTTTAGCTTAGTAAGTAGATTAATTCTAGTTTAAACAACCATCACTTTATATTAAGGCTAAATAATAAAAAGACGGTAAGTATTAGTACTTTTAGTTCCTTTGGGTTCGATAATCCGGTCTTGCCTAAGCTATACTACTGTTCGATAAGTGCACTTGCCTCAATCGTTGTCAGAGTTAGTTTCCAGGTTCGATCATTCTTTTTATAAATTTTAAAGCTCTGATTCACAGCGATCAAGTTTTTGGCACCGTTGCCGGGGAACTAAAATATTAAGAAAACTCTATTTTTATTACTTTATCCATTATTTTTTCGTAATTTATTTTTATTTTTAGTTTTAATTTTAAATTTTGCTAAATTTTATAAATTTCTTTTCCTAGCAGGTACCTCTAGTTTATGACTAGAAGGAACCCGAGAGGACCTTTAGAATACGACAGTGATATTGAAGCTACCGCTCGAAGAAATCGCAGAGAAATTAGGCGAGCCCTAAATTACCAAGGAGGGCGAGAAGACCGATCCAATCCTACTGAAGGGATGGACGAAAATAATCCACCACCACAAAATGATGTGGCGGATCAAAATGCTCCCCGTACTATGTATGATTATGCTAAACCTCATTTAACAGGGGCAGAATCGAGTATTGTTAGGCCTGCTATAGCTGCTAATAATTTTGAATTAAAGCCTAACACTATTCAAATGATTCAACAGTTTGTTCAATTTGATGGTTTGCAGGACGAAGACCAAAACACTCATATAGCTAACTTTTTAGAGTTCTGTGATACCTTCAAAATAAATGGTGTTTCTGATGATGCCATACGTCTTCGGTTATTTCCCTTTTCATTAAGGAATAAAGCTAAACAGTGGTTAAACTGCTTCATACCACGAGTCCAATCACTATATGGGAACAAATGACCGAAAAATTTCTATTAAAATATTTTCCACCGGCCAAAACGACCAAGTTACGTAATGATATATCTTCTTTTGTGCAGATGGATTTAGAGACATTATACAACGCATGGGAGAGATATAAAGATCTCTTGAGGAGATGCCCACACCACGGATTACCATTATGGCTCCAAGTCCAAACTTTTACAACGGTGTGAATCCTTCAACGAGGCAATTAATTGATTCAAACACCAGGTGGAACCTCAAATAATAGAACTCTTGAGGCAAACCTACGAGTTTATTGAAGAGATGTCATTTGAATAACTATCAATGGCAAGTTACAAGAACAAAGCCAACAAAAACAAATGGAGTTTACAACCTCGATGCAAGAAACCATGTTATCAAATCGTAGAGTTGATGAATAAGAAGATTGATAGTTTGTGTTCTTCGCAGCTACACCTAGTCATGCAATGCGACGCAAGTGGAACTGTATGGCGAGTCGAGTACCCACCCTACCAACCAGAGAGCGATGGATGAACTATATAGGTAACAATTTCAGATCCAATAATAACCCATATAGTAATAATTATAATCCAAAGTTGGAGGAACCACCCAAATTTTTCGTGGGGAGGACAAGGAAATCAAAGACAACAACCTCCTCAAAATTTCCAAAATCACTTTTATCCATAGGAAAAGAAGCCGAGTCTTGAAGAGACGTTGAACAAATTCATAGCATCCACAGAAGCCCGTCTCCAAAAAAATGAGGTAACGCTCAACACCCAACAAACATCGATCAAAACGATCGAGAACCAAGTTGGAGGACTTACAAAGGCAATCGGGGAAATTACCCAGTCAATCGGAGAAATGGCAAAGCTATTATCTGAACGACCGCAAGGGCGTCTACCAAGTAACACTGAAATTAATCCTAAAGAGCAGATCCAAGCCATAACAGCTCCGGAGAATACAAGGGTAGATGAATCCATCTCAACATAAGGAAACGAGGTAGAAAAAGGTAAAGTTGAGGTAACACAAGACAAGCCAAAACTGATAATCAAAGCTTACCAACCTCGCATACCTTATCCCGAAGCATTGAAGAGAGATGACATAGAGGAACAGTTCGGTAAGTTTCTTAAACTCTTAAAGAAATTACACATTAACTTACCACTCCTCGAAGCTCTTTCGCAGATGCCTAATTCCAGGAAATTCTTAAAGAAGCTTCTGACAAACAAGCGGAAACTAGATGAAGATTCGCATGTGGAACTCAACGCAAAGTGCTCAGCAATCTTGCAAAATAAGCTACCACGGAAACTAAAAGATCCAGGGAGTTTTACAATTCCATGTTTAATTGGTAGACTAACTGTTGATAATGCGTTAGCTGATTTAGGGGCAAGCATAAATGTCATGCCTTATAAATTGTTTAAACAATTAAGTCTAGGGAAACCCATACAAACTAGGATGAGCATTCAATTAGCTGATAAAACTGTTAGAATTCCTAGGGGTATTATCGAAGATGTTCTTGTAAAAATGATGATTCATTTTCCCAAAGAGATTTTGTTGTCTTAGACATGGATGAGGATAATTCGATCCCCCTAATTTTAGGAAGACCCTTTTTAGCCACTGCCAGGACTAAAATTGATGTTGATGCAGGAGAACTCATACTTTGCGTAGGTAATGAGACCGTCACTATCAAGGCTCTCGATTCGGCTAGAACATCGAGTAATCAAGGTGAGAACGTAAATTTCCCTAATAACCATTCGGTTAACTCTTCTTTTTAGGAAACAACACCGAAGAATACAACTGAACCCGATCCTGACCCCAACCCCAACAAAGAAATGACTCATGAAGATCGAGGAATTCAGATCGATGATCTAGACAAGTGGAAGACACATTTTAAGGAGAAATTAGGGATACACGACGAAGAGCCAAAACCACACGAGGCAAAATCGAAAGAGTCCCCAGAAGAGCTTATAGGAACAACAAACCACTTTAAAATAGAGGACAAGGTACTGTTAGAAGAAGCAGATCCTCGAATATCTCCTCCAGACCCTAATACAAACAAAGAAATACCTTTGAGGGTAACCAGTGTTTTCTCATATGAAACAGTCGAGGTAAGTAATCCTATTTTTGGTACTTTTACTATAAACACATCTCGACTTAAAATTTTTCACGAGGATACAGATAATAACATGAGGAAGGACTTCCAACTCCTCAAACCACCCTAAAGATGCAAACGAGAAGAGAGTCTAGCTTAAGACTATAAACGAGCGCTTCTCGGGAGGCAACCCGAGCACTAACATAACTTATTCTCACATTTTGCTTTAAATTTATTTTTCTTTTCGTCTTTTCTTTCTGAATACGTAGTTATAAACTAACAAGGGGTGCAGAATTCCAGGACACACGGCCTTGCACACGGCCGTGGCCATGACCGTGTATACCTCAAGAATCTTTGTACTAACAGGGCAGGACGGTACAAGTCAGAATGACCTAATTTTTGGCAATCACGGACTCAACCACTCCCCCACGGGCACCGACAAAGTGACACGGTCGTGCTTGACGGCCGTGTGAGGCTACTGACTTGCCAACCATGGGCTGACCACGCCCGTGCCAGCTAACCGTGCTAATATACTGACTTGTTGAACACAGGCTAGACACGAGCGTGGGGAATCAACACGCCCTAGAGCACGGCCGTGCGAGGCAGCCGTGTGAATTGACACACCCTCAACCCACGGGCGTGGGAAATCGCCAAACCAGAATTCTATTTAAACATCATACCCTTTTCATTTTTTCTTCTTAACCCACTTCTTTCTTCTCTCCTTCTTCCTTCATTTCCTTTCTCTTTCCTTTTTCCTTTTCCCTAATAAATCCTTAGACTCTTGAGCTACATTAAAATCATATCCATGGAAAAGAAGCATAAGAGGCCAATCTCCCCAAGAGAGATCGATTCACCTGAGTTCATGCCGGCAGCTTCATCCAAACAACAAGCCAAGGGTCTTTGAGACCAATTATCTGTTCTTTTATTTTTATCTTCTCCTTTGTTTTCTTTATCTTTACTTCTATACTACTTAATTTAGTTTACTTGGTTTTAGTTTCTTGTTTTTAGGTTCTTAAGGCTACTTGGGAATCACGCCGCCGCCACCACCATAACCTCAGCCTTAGAAATCACACCCAAAAATAAGGACTCTACGGTCCATCCATATTTTCTTTTAATTTTAGTTTTGTTCTTAGTCTCCTTCTCTTTATCTTCCTTGTCCTTAATTTCATATTTAGTTTACTTTAATTATGTATTAAGGATCCTCAAGCTAATTCTCTCTACGAGCGCCCAATTTCTTCATCTAGCGCAGTTCGTCATCAAGACGGCCCATCACCACCACCAAAGGCACAATTTCATCTCAAGGAATCATCCGAAAATTCAGGAAGTTTTCACTTACCCCCATATCTGATGATTTTATTACAAGGTTATTATATATCTTTGTACACTGAGGGCAATGTACATCTTACGTGTGGGGGGTGAACAACCTAAAAAGATACCTAACAAAAACCCTAAATTTTAGTCTTGTTCTTAAGTAATTTACTCATATTGCTAATTAGGATGAAATTTCTGATGATTTATGACTTTTATTGATAGGTTTCAGATTAAGTCATTGATAATTGTGCATTGATAATTAAATTTGAAGAATACTAGAGAATCAAGCATGATAAGTCTAATTTTCAGAAATTAAAAATTTTCTAGGTTGTCAAACTGAGTTTAAATATTACCTTGAAGTTTGGAATTTACGAGGTTGACATCAAAATACCCATAATTTTTGTGAGTTTTTGAGCCTTATAGAGCATAAATTCTTTTTCGTGCTCACTTTATTGATTATGAGTATGTCAACACTGATCTGTTATTCTAGAACTTGCATCGATTATACATGTCGAGACCACATTTTATGATTTGATTCACAGAGATGATAAAGGCACCTAGGATTTAACCCACTAATTCCCTAAAAAGCCTACCTCAAAATTTAACCTGTAATATCCCGGGTTAGGGGCTATTTTGTTGTTGCATGATATTGCATGTGTTTGGTGTGCTGTGTTGTTGTTTGTGTTGTATCGGGGCTTAATTGTAGTCTGGGAGTATGCCTGAGTGAATGGGAAAATTTTGGTTTTTGGGTGTTAAGTGAAGGGAGCTGAGGAAGCTGGGGTTTAAGAATTTTACTTGTTGTTTTGTTGCACAAAAAAGTGAGCTGGCAAGGTGGCAAGCATGCGTTACATGGGGAGCTTGGTGTGGCGTCATCTACATGTGGTGGAGGTCTAGTGTTCGAGCTGCAGAGTCTCCATTTTTTTTTATTTGGCTCATTTTGGACGGCATGGAGGAAGAGGTTGAGAGCAATTTGGATTCTACTTGGACCAAGTCTTCACATTCAAACGTGTGGTGGAGAGGAACTTTAGGAGAAAGACTTGGTCTTGTTGTTGGAACGTGAGGATGTGAGTGCATGGGGGGATTTGGCCGAATTTGTTGGGGTGTGTGTTGGGGGAGTGGACGGCATAGTGTGGGTTAGGGGGGAGGCCGAATGTACTCTTGCATTTTGGTACATTTTCGGTCAAGCTTTGGTAAACAAAGAAAGCTCTCATTTTGTCAGTTTCAGCCGAATTTTCAAGAGTGTTTCTTTTGTTTTCTTCCTTTTGAAACAGAAAGTCAAGCTCTCATCTTGCCGAAATTATTTTGCCTTTTGGATTGGGTGGCCAATGTCATTTTGAAGGCACATCTTCTGTTGCATCTCTTCTTTTATTTTTATTAGCCGAACCATTTCCCTACATTCTTCTTCTTCTTCATTTGAGCTAAGTCGAATCTAGCATCCCACCTTCCTCTCTTTTCTTCTCTTAACCTCTTGTAGCCAAACACTCACCTTCTCAAGCACCTTCATCTTTTCTTTTCTTGTTCAAACCGAAAGTTTCTACCCTCTATCCATCTTTTGTTTCTTCTTTCCAAAACCCTTAGCCGATTTCTCCAATTGTTCTTCTTATTTCTTTTTGCGCCAACTTAGACTTTCATCAACATTTTCTTTATATCCTTTCTCTCGAAACCGAATTTGGGGTGTGTTAAAACACTGTGGCGAATCCTTCTCCTCATAAAGGTGTTAGCCGAATCCATTTTCTCTCCTAGAAGTCCCCTTTTGGCCAAATTTTGGGTGTTGGTAAGTTTTTGGCCGAATGGCCATTCCTTTTTCTCTCTAGTGCTATGTCGATTTTGGATGATGAAAGGAGTTAACCTCTTATTTTGGAACTTAATGCTTGATAGGGCATTCGGGATTCAAGCAGTCAACAAAGCCTTCTCACAAGAACTCGATCGATTGGTAAGTAGTGGTTGTGGTAAGTGATTGGTATTGGCATTGATCGTCCAATCTTTTGGTTTTGATTAAGTCAAGGTTATTAAGGTTTAACTGTTCTCTTTTAGGGGTTGACCGATTGTTGGAAAGAGAACTACTGTGGTTCGGGTTTGATAAGAAATCAAACCAATAGCAAGGTAAGGGTGATTCGACAAACCCTTTTGGTCTAAATGATGTTGGCCGAATGGTTTATATGTACTAACCCCTATGTTTGACCGATTCTAGGAGCAAGTTAATCAAGGGACTTAGGTCGCTTTTGTCAGGAGTTCTAGACTCGTATTACAGTGTGTAAACTAACACACTTCCGCTTAGTAATATGATTGATAACCCGTGTGATAATTAATGAAATAGTGATGATTGATATGATACCCTAATGGGTATGATCTTGGACTCTGTAAGTCAAGATTATTATTATTGTTATGAGTTTACTAATGATCTATATGATACCATGGCTATGGATATATGTGACATGGGATATGAGGTTAGGCATATTAGCATGATATGCATGATCTGTATGATATGCATGATTACATGAGTATGGCATGTTGATGGGTGATATGAGTGGAGGGAGCAAAGTGATATTTTGTGTCGACGACGAGCACCGTTGTTTTGGTAACACACTTTGTGACTTTGGGTCACCAGAGGTTTGGCACCTCCAGGCAGGTTTGGCACCTCATTGCGACTCGCCCCTCGTGGTTTGACACCACCGTGGGTTGGCCCCACTTTGAGATATGGGATCGTCTGCTAGTGATTGGGTATCACACGATGGGTTGGCCCCATCATTCGATTATTGTGACTACGGTCACCAAAGGTTTTGGTACCACATTTGTGTCTTTGGGACACCGCAGGTTGGGCACCTCATTGCGACTCGTCCCCTGTGGTTTGACACCACCGTGGGTTGGCCCCACTTGAGATACTGGGATCGCCCTGCTAGTGATTGGGTATCACACGATGGGTTGGCCCCATCATTGGATTTGTGACTTCGGTCACCAAAGTGCTTTGGTAGCACAAACGTGTCTTTGGGACACCAAAGGGTTTGGCACCACATTGATGGATATTGTGTCTTTGGGACACCAAGTTTTTGGTAACACATTGTGACTATATGTCACCAAAGTGGTTTGGCACCACCAAAGGTGGTTTGGTACCACACGGGTAGAAAAGGCGATACGGATGGTTAGGATCGGGTTGCATTAATTATGTTGCTATGTATGATGTGTGTTAGCATGTTGTGTTATCGGGAGCGGGATTTATACACTGAGTCATTCGACTCACCCTCTCCTTTGATATTTCAGGTGACTCGTAGACGCGGACAAGGAGCCGGGATGGACTCGGGTGCACATGCCATGCTTTAATAAAAGTTTTGCTCAGACTATTCAATTTGGGTACTTTAACTTATTTACTTTTAGTTGGGTTTTAGTTTGGATTTGTAAAAGGCCTTTGATTTATGTTTTATGATGGTTATGGTTTAATTAGATTCTTAACCTGCTTAACAAATAACTTGGTATGAAATTTTACGAAAAAAATTGGAAGGATAATGTTTTCAAAACTATAACGCAATGTGTTTTAAACTATACCATCGGGTATCTCACTATGTTTTGTTATAAAGTAAACCCAAATGATTTTCAAATCAAACTCGATTTTCTACTAAGTCAAAAATGTTTTAAAATAGCACTAAGAAACTATTGGAATTACTAAATGAAACCAAATTCGTTTTAACTATATACTTTGATAAGTTTTCAAAATCTAATCAAACAAGCCTACTCCAATTTTCCTCAAATACACTAGATAGTGAAGTGTTTACATCCCGCCTTTAAACGAAAAACCTAAACCTCTCAAGTACGCTTTCCCAGTAACATACCGTTCGGACGTGGTGTCCCGTCCGAGTTTGGGGTGTTACAATTGTGGTATCGTGAGCCAAGTTCAAAGGCTCGCTTGGGTGGGCCCGAGGCCCAAAAAGTTTTTAAGAGTTTATTTTAAGTGTTTGTATGGTTTGAAAGGCATGGCACCGAGTCTCCTGCACTTCAGATTCGCCTGTGTAAGTACCCTTACTATTGCTTGTGAATTGATTGGATGTGATATGATTTGATGAATAGCAATAGTATACTACTTTAGAGATTGAAACCGATAGGATTCTATGAACTCATGAGAACAAATCTCCTTAAATATTCATAAGATTTGCCTTAAAATAGTGGAATATATGTCGATGCATAAAACTCTTAAATCGATACGTAGAAAGATTAGTCATGAGCACCCGAGGCGGACGTGGTCGTAATACTCGTGGTAGAGGTAGGGGTAGGATGACAGCTTAGAGCCCGTAGGATCCGGTCGTGGTTCGTAAAATGAGATACCGCTTTCCGCCACCACCGGAGGTGGTGAGTTCCAAGATCGCACCGGGGATGACGCAGTGTCACAGCGATGCTTTGCGAGTGTTGGAAAGAGTAGCCGGTGTAGGTGGTGGTGCGAGAGTTAGGAAATCGGGTTGCTGAGCGACTTCGGGCAAATGGGGCCGAATTCTTTCGAGGTGTATCCGGTGTTGCTCCTAGCACCGCCGAATCTTGGCTAGAGGCAACCGAGCGGATCATGGATGATCCGACTTAATCTGGCCAAGAGAAGTCAAGGGCATCGTACGCTTCTTCGGGATGAGTCATATCGCTGGTGGCTCACTGGTTCGAGATGTGGTGGCGCAGAGGATCCGACATGGGATTATTTCGTGGCTGCATATCAAAAGAAATACATCGGAGCTAGTTATATTGACTCCCAATGAAGGCATTTTTGAGGCTTGTTCAGGAGGAAATCTGTTTACGAGTACGCAGGCCGAGTTCCTGGTCGAGTAGGTATGCTAGGGGCATTGTGGCCACCGAGCATGAGAGGTGTGTTCGCTTTCGAGGATGGTCTCGCGAGACGAGTTGAGGTCTGATTGCTCCTCGCCAGGAGCGCGAAGCCATCGTCTTAGTTGAGAAGGCTAAGGTAGCCGAGGGTGTTAAGGAGTCGCGAGACAGGCATGGACGTAAATAGGCATAAGAGGAGCTTTGGGTCTTCGGATCGTCGGGTAATCCGCAGAAGAGAGAGCTAGACCGAGTGGGCCGAATCGATCCGCTAGGTTTGTTGTCGCTAGGCGGGGACCGCCGCAGATGTAATCGGTGTGGGGAAATCTCATTGGGGTGGTTCTTTGGGTGGAGGAAAGGGTTGCTTTGAGTGTGGTTCTCTGAGCACCGTGTGGGGACCGCCCCGTAGGTTGGCCAGATTCGGTCGAGAGTCGTGGCCGTGTCGCTTTAGAGGTAATAGACCACCACCGCAGAGGGGCCGTGGTAATGGTTCTGGTCGGCCGTGGAGCACCGGCGGAGGTGCGGGTAGTTCGATGATGCCGATGTACCGATTAGTGTATGCCGCGAGGCGCCGGAGGAGGCGACGCACCGGACGCCATAACCTCGCAGACGCGTTTTTATTTTTGGTTCTCCTTATACCGCTTGATTGATGTGGGTTCAACGCACTCTTATGTTGCCGTGAGTATAGTAGAGACCATGGATTTAGACTCGAGATATCTTCTAGGCGCGATGACCGTGATTAGCCCTCTAGGTCACTCTGTAGTAGTAGATAAACTGCATTAGAGAGGTACCCTAGAACTCCAAGGGGTAGTGTTTGTCACGATCCTGATGGAACCGCCGCTTAGAGAGTTCGATCCGATTCTTGGGATGGACCGTTGGTCAAGTACCAGCGAGGTTGGATTGCGCCGCCAAGCGCATGGTTCTTAAGACGGTTGAGGGTGATGAGGTGGCTATGATAGGTAATAGGAGGGATTACTTATCAAATGTGGTATCCGCTCGGAAGCGGAGAAGATGGTCGAGAAGAAATGTGTGAAGCATATGTAGTTCATGTGTATGCCTTGGAGGCTAAAGAGTCCATTGTGGAGAAGGTTCGCATCTTGTTAAGGATTTTGGCTTTGATGTGTTTCTGAGGAGCTTCCGGGTTTGCCGCCAGATCGCGAGGTAGAGTTCGGGATAGATCTATTACCCTAATCGCGCCGATGTCTATTGCTCCGTATAGGATGGCGCCAAAGGAATTGGTGGAGCTTAAGGCTCGATCCGTGGAGTTATTGGATCGAGGTTTTATTAGGCCTAGTGTTTCGCGGTGTGTGTGCGCGGTACTCTTTGTCAAGAAGAAAGATGGCACGATGCGGATGTGTATAGACTACCGCCACTTGAATAAGTCGACGATTAAAAACAAGTATCCGCTGCCACGGATAGATGACTTGTTTGATCACCAAGGGTCGCGCGTATTTTCAAAGATCGACTTGAGGTCCGGGTATCACCGCTAAGAGTTAAGGAGGTCGATATCCATAAAACAAACAAGCTTTTGGACTCGGTATGGGCACTACGAATTTCGTAATGCCGCTCGGGTTGACTAACGCACCGCAGCGGCGTTTATGGATATGATGAATAGGGTGTTTCAACAAAGATCCGGATCGATTCGTCGTGGTTTTCATAGACGACATCTTGGTGTACTCAAGGACAGAGGAAGAGCATGATAAGCATTTGCGAGTGGTGTTGCGATTTTGAGGGAAGAGCAGCTCTATGCTAAGTTCGGTAAGTGTGAGTTCGCCAGGGGAAGTGACTTTCTTGGGTCATGTAGTGTCGGCCGAGGGGATTCGAGTAGATCCTCGTAAGATTGAGGCGCTTTTGGATTGGAAGCCGCTAAGTCGATGGGTCGATTCGAGTTTTCTGGTTTGGCCGATACTCACCGGCGGTTTGTTGAGGGTTTTTCGTTGATAGCAAATACCGATGACCAAGTTGCCGAGGAAAGAAGTTCCGCTTGTATGGACCGAGAAACAATGAAAGCTTCGATAAGTTAAAGAAGATTTTGACCGAGGCTCCGGTTTGATACAACTTTGAGGCCGTAAGGAATTCACGCTCTTTTTTGACGCATCACATACGGGCTTAGGTTGTGTCTTTGATGCAAGAAGGTAAGGTTGTGGCTTACGCTTCTCGCACCGAGACCACATGAGGTCAACTATCCGACGCACGATTTGGAGCTAGCAAACGTAGTCTTCGCTTTAAAAATTTGGAGGCACTACTTGTATGGAGAAAGATCGATAGTCTACACGCATCACAAGAGTCTAAAGTATCTTCCGACTCGTAAGGATTTGAATTTGAGGCAACGCAGATGGGTTGAGTTACTCGAAAGATTACGATCGCTCGATTGAGTATCATCCGGCAAGGCTAACGTGGTGGTCGACGCGTTGAGCCGCAAGGTTGTTTCGGACTTAAGAGCTTTGTTTGCCCACTTGAGTTTGTATGACGATGGGAGTATTCAGCGAGTTGCAAGTTAAGCCTACAGGTTGAGCGATCGTAGAGAAACAGTTATTGGATGAGGTTCTGAGTGCGCGAAGGTTGCAAGTGCAGGATGGTGGTTTGGAGGGTTACAGCTTGTCTGGTGATGGGGTTCTGTGTTTTCAAGGTAAAGCTTGTATGCCTAAAGATGTTGAGCTAAGGCAAAAGATTCTTCAGGACGCACATAGCAGTCCTTATGCTTTCCTTCCGGAGGGAAGAAGGTGTATAGGGATCTTAGAGAGCCAGTTTTGGTGGCCTGGCTTGAAGAAAGAGGTGACAGAGTTTGTTGGGAAGTGTCTGACTTGTCAACAGGTCAAGGCTGAGCATCAGTTGCCGTCGGGTTTGCTTCAGCCTGTGAAGATTCCTCAGTGGAAGTGGGAAAGGATAACCATGGATTTTGTCATGGTTACCGCTTCGCCAAGCAAGAAAGATTCGCTTTGGGTAGTGGTGGATCGACCGACTAAATCACTCACTTCATTCCGGTGAGGGTTGATTATTCGCCTGAAGCTAAGCGGCCGTATGTTTCGAGATAGTAAGGTTGCACGGTGTGCCGCTTCGATAATCTCGGATAGGGATCCCGTGTTTACGCTAAGGTTCTAGAAAGCATTGCATCAAGCTCGGGCACTCGCTTGGATTTCAAAGACGGCCACCCGCAAATCGACGGTCAATCGTAAAGGGTCATTCAGTCTTAGAGGATATGCCGAGAGGTTGTATCTTGGATTTCGTGAGGTAGTTGGGAGGAGTTTCTACCATTAGTGAGTTTGCCTACAACAACAGCTTACAAGCGAGCATCAAGATGGCACCGTATGAGGCGTTGTATGGTAGGAAATGTCGCCACCTACGTGTTGGACGGAGTTAGGTGAACGCCGCTTGTTGGGACCCGAGTTGGTTGCCGAGACCAAGACAAGGTTAAGTTGATTCACCTCGATTGAAGGAAGCTTGGACCGGCGAAGTCTTATGCCGATCTTAAGCGAAGAGATATAGAGTTCGGCCGTGGGGGATCGAGTTTTCTGAAGGTCTCACCTTGGAAAAAGGTGTTGAGATTCGGGAAGAAAGGCAAGCTAAGTCCGAGGTTCATTGGGCCGTATAAGGTTCCGAGACGAGTTGGACCATGGCGTATCGCCTTGAGTTGCCAAAGCAGAGCTTAGTCGATTCACGACGTATTCCACGCTTCGATGCTTCGAGGTATCGCTCGGATCCGTCGCATGTGGTAGCAAAGGGAAGAGATCGAGGTAAATCCGGTTTGACCATGGAGGAGGAACCCGTGCGCATTCTTGATCGAGATGTGAAGGTTACTCGCGTAAGAAGTCCGTGCCTTTGGTTAAGGTACTTTGGCGGAATCATGGCGTAGAAGAAGCTACGTGGGAACCCGAGGATATGATAAGACAACAATACCCGCAACTCTTCTGATCAGGTAATTTCGAGGTCGAAATTATTCTTTAAGGGGGGTAGAACTGTAATATCCCGGGTTAGGGGCTATTTTGTTGTTGCATGATATTGCATGTGTTTGGTGTGCTGTGTTGTTGTTTGTGTTGTATCGGGGCTTAATTGTAGTCTGGGAGTATGCCTGAGTGAATGGGAAAATTTTGGTTTTTGGGTGTTAAGTGAAGGGAGCCGAGGAAGTCGGGTTTAAGAATTTTACTTGTTGTTTTGTTGCACAAAAAGTGAGTCGGCAAGGTGGCAAGCATGCGTTATATGGGGAGCTTGGTGTGGCGTCATCTACATGTGGTGGAGGTCTAGTGTTCGAGCTGCAGAGTCTCCATTTTTTTATTTGGCTCATTTTGGACGGCATGGAGGAAGAGGTTGAGAGCAATTTGGATTCTACTTGGACCAAGTCTTCACATTCAAACGTGTGGTGGAGAGGAACTTTAGGAGAAAGACTTGGTCTTGTTGTTGGAACGTGAGGATGTGAGTGCATGGGGGATTTGGCCGAATTTGTTGGGGTGTGTGTTGGGGAGTGGACGGCATAGTGTGGGTTAGGGGAGGCCGAATGTACTCTTGCATTTTGGTACATTTTCGGTCAAGCTTTGGTAAACAAAGAAAGCTCTCATTTTGTCGGCCAAATTAAATTTTCAAGAGTGTTTCTTTTGTTTTTCTTCCTTTTGAAACAGAAAGTCAAGCTCTCATCTTGCCAAAATTATTTTGCCTTTTGGATTGGGTGGCGAATGTCATTTTGAAGGCACATCTTCTAGTTGCATCTCTTCTTTTATTTTTATTAGCCAACCATTTCCCCTACATTCTTCTTCTTCTTCATTTGAGCTAAGTTTCGAATCTAGCATCCCACCTTCCTCTCTTTTCTTCTCTTAACCTCTTGTAGCCGAAACACTCACCTTCTCAAGCACCTTCATCTTTTCTTTTCTTGTTCGAAACCGAAAGTTTCTACCCTCTATCCATCTTTTGTTTCTTCTTTCCAAAAACCCTTAGCCGATTTCTCCAATTGTTCTTCTTATTTCTTTTGTGCCGAACTTAGACTTTCATCAACATTTTCTTTATATCCTTTCTCTCGAAACCGAATTTGGGGGTGTGTTAAAACACTGTGTGGCGAATCCTTCTCCTCGTTAAAGGTGTTAGCCGAATCCATTTTCTCTCTAGAAGTCCCCTTTTGGCCGAATTTTGGGTGTTGGTAAGTTTTTGCCGAATGGCCATTCCTTTTTCTCTCTAGTGCTATGTCGATTTTGGATGATGAAAGGAGTTAACCTCTTATTTTGGAACTTAATGCTTGATAGGGCATTCGGGATTCAAGCAGTCAACAAAGCCTTCTCACAAGAACTCGATCGATTGGTAAGTAGTGGTTGTGGTAAGTGATTGGTATTGGCATTGATCGTCCAATCTTTTGGTTTCGATTAAGTCAAGGTTATTAAGGTTTAACTGTTTCTCTTTAGGGGTTGACCGATTGTTGGAAAGAGAACTATCAGGGTTCGGGTTTGATAAGAAATCAAACCAATAGCAAGGTAAGGGTGATTCGACAAACCCTTTTGGTCTAAATGATGTTGGCCGAATGGTTTATATGTACTAACCCCTATGTTTGACCGATTCTAGGAGCAAGTTAATCAAGGGACTTAGGTCGCTTTTGTCGAGTTCTAGACTCAGATTGCAGTGTGTAAACTAACACACTTCCGTTTAGTAATATGATTGATAACCCGTGTGATAATTAATGAAACAAAGATGATTGATATGATACCCTAATGGGTATGATCTTGGACTCGGGTAAGTCAAGATTATTATTATTGTTATGAGTTTACTAATGATCTATATGATACCATGGCTATGGATATATGTGACATGGGATATGAGGTTAGGCATATTAGCATGATATGCATGATCCGTATGATATGCATGATTACATGAGTATGGCATGTTGATGGGTGATATGAGTGGAGGAGCAGTGATATTTTGTGTCGACGAGCACCACGGTGTTTTGGTAACACACTTTGTGACTTTGGGTCACCAGAGGTTTGGCACCTCCGAGGTTTGGCACCTCATTGCGACTCGTCCCTCGTGGTTTGACACCACCGTGGGTTGGCCCCACTTTGAGATATGGGATCGTCTCGCTAGTGATTGGGTATCACACGATGGGTTGGCCCCATCATTCGATTATTGTGACTACGGTCACCAGTGGTTTGGTACCACATTTGTGTCTTTGGGACACCAGAGGTTGGGTACCTCATTGCGACTCGTCCCTACGGTTTGACACCACCGTGGGTTGGCCCCACTTGAGATACGGGATCGTCTGCTAGTGATTGGGTATCACACGATGGGTTGGCCCCATCATTGGATTTGTGACTTCGGTCACCAAAGGCTTTGGTAGCACAAACGTGTCTTTGGGACACCAAAGTGGTTTGGCACCACATTGATGGATATTGTGTCTTTGGGACACCAGTGTTTTGGTAACACATTGTGACTATATGTCACCAGTGGTTTGGCACCACCAAAGTGGTTTGGTACCACACGAGGTAGAAAAGGCGATACTGGATGGTTAGGATCGGGTTGCATTAATTATGTTGCTATGTATGATGTGTGTTAGCATGTTGTGTTATCGGGAGCGGGATTTATACATCGAGTCATTCGACTCACCCTCTCCTTTGATATTTCAGTGACTCGTGACGCGGACAAGGAGCCGGATGGACTCGGGGTGCACATGCCATGCTTTAATAAAAGTTTTGCTCGGACTATTCAATTTGGGTACTTTAACTTATTTACTTTTAGTTGGGTTTTAGTTTGGATTTGTAAAAGGCCTTTGATTTATGTTTTATGATGGTTATGGTTTAATTAGATTCTTAACTCGCTTAACAAATAACTTGGTATGAAATTTTACGAAAAAATTTGGAAGGATAATGTTTTCAAAACTATAACGCAATGTGTTTTAAACTATACCATCGGGTATCTCACTATGTTTTGTTATAAAGTAAACCCAAATGATTTTCAAATCAAACTCGATTTTCTACTAAGTCAAAAATGTTTTAAAATAGCACTAAGAAACTATTGGAATTACTAAATGAAACCAGCTCGTTTTTAACTATATACTTTGATAAGTTTTCAAAATCTAATCAAACAAGCCTACTCCAATTTTCCTCAAATACACTAGATAGTGAAGTGTTTACATCCTGCCTTTAAACGAAAAACCTAAACCTCTCAAGTACGTTTTCCCCGTAACATACCAGATTCGGACGTGGTGTCCTGTCCGAGTTTGGGGTGTTACATAACCACTAGTTAACCCCGTTTTAACCGGACACCCTTTTTCTTGACATACCCACTAATATTAACCCAGAACCCCTATGTTTTTGTTATCACCATTCCTTTTGACTACCCTTATATCGAGATTTGATCTAATTAGTTGCCTAATTATGAATTTTAGTAGTTTATCCTTTATTATGTATTTAGTTTATTATTAAAAAAAAATGAAGCATATCCATTATTCATTATTAGTTGTGATTAAATGAGCTTATACGTTTGGATTCCAAATATCGAAGAAGAAGCTCGTATTATTAGTATTATTAGTTTTCAATTAATGTATTTATTATTATTAGTTCATTAGTTCTTAGTTAGGTAATTTGTCAATTCAATCTCGATTCTAACCCTCTAATTCAGCCTTACTCCACATCTTAACCCTAGCCCCGTTACAAACCTAACAAAGACCTTTTGGATTTGTGTTTCATCTCATATTTCAGTGGTGGAGATTTGATTTTCATGCAACCCTATGGGATTAACTCTTCATGTTTGACTTTTGAGTGCCTAAGTTCTGAACCTTAAACACTTTGAGTGATTTGAGCGAATCTTTTGAGAGGATGTCAATCCTTTTCGATTTCGAATTAGAGGTAATTATTTAGATGAAGGGAAACACCTATGTTTTGTACTACAGAATCTATGACTTATACTGTTTGAATTTTTAGGACACTTTGAATTAAATTATCCATGTATAAATTATCTATGAATTATGATGAGACACTATCAATAGGAATTATGAATTACGGGAAGTTCGTTTTAATTGTAAGTTGAGAATTTTGCTTGAGGACAAGCAAAAGCTTAAGTGTGGGGGTATTTGATAAACCGTAAAAGTAACATATTCTAAGCCCACATTTAGTATGCTTTTGGATGATTTAAGCCCCAATTTATGTAAAAGGTGCTCTTAATCCTTTCTTTTCATGTCTTATACTCAGGAAAGCACCCGAGGACAAAAAGAACGAGAAACGGGCTTAAAACGGACCAAGTTGGGCCAAGCCACGAAATCGACACGGCCTGAACTCCACTCCACACGGTCGTGCCACCATTCCTACTAGAACACGGCCTTGCCCGCGACTTACACGGCCGTGCCTCATTTAACAAATGTCGAACACGGCACGGCCACGATTTACACGGGCGTGTGCCATGGCCGTGCCTCTGCCGTGGAGAAGAGGAATTTCATTCGGGAAAGGATACTTAGGGAGAAAGAAACGTGTTTCAAAAGCCTATAAATACACCCTAGGTACCAGCTGAAATGGGGCGGAAAAGCTAGGCTAAAAAGCCAAGCCGAAAAGGTCAGATTTGTGGGAATCACTCGAATATAGCCAGTTGATCCATCTCAAGAAGCCAGAATTCTACTCAAGACGGAGGATCTCCTCTTCAATTCCTTCAGGGGGTTTTAGGGATTTCTTATGTTTTGTGTTTTTCTTTTCTCTTGAGATGTTTTCCTTTATTGTTATGAACTAAACCTTCGGATACCCGAAGGGGATGAAACCTATGATGAATCTTGGTATTTGATTTTTGAATTATATGATAATAACTTAGTTTGTTCTTAATTGTGTGAACTTAATTCAAATCTAATGTGCTTAGGTGGAGGAGGAATAGACCCTGCCTAACAGTAGATCCAACATAATTAAGCGGAGTTGATCGCACGCCTAGAGATAGGGTGATGAGATTTTATCGGATTAGGGTGAAACCTAATATGGGAGTCCACAGATCGATTTACTGCTATTCTAGGGGGTTATTATAAGCGAATGAGAGTTCCACTAATTAACCTAGGGTTAGACGTTATTCGCCTCGAGAGAGGGTTTAATATACGTTAGGGAGTCTCACGGATCAAACTAAGTAAATAAATCATATGGTTCAAGGTTAAATAACAAGTGAAGTCTAGGTGGATTTTTCCTAAGGGTATCGCTTGAGTCAACTGAGTTTTTCCAAAAGTTATTTCCCAAATTCATTCTTTTTGTTTTTGCGTTTTAGCTTAGTAAGTAGATTAATTTTAGTTTAAACAACCATCACTTTATCACTCGTCCTCAAGCAAAATCCTCAACTCACAATTAGAATTAACTTCCCTCAATTCATAATTCTCATCAACAATGTCTTATCATAATTCATAGATAATTCATACATGGATAATTTAACTAAAAGAGTCCTAGAGATTCAAACAATCTAAGTCATAGATTTTTATAGCATGAAAACATAGGTGTTTCCCCTTACCTAAATAATTACCTCTGATTCAAAACTGACAAGTATTGACATCCTCACTAAAGATTCACTCGAATCACTCAAAGTGTTTAAGGTTCAAAAATTAAGCACTCAAAAGTTAAACATGAAAAGTTAATCCCATAGGCTTGCATGAAAATCAAATCTCCACCACTATAAAATGAGATGATACACAAATCAAAAGGTCTTTTAAAGGGTTGTAACGGGGCTTGGGTTAAAGGTGTGGATAAAGGCTGAATTAGAGGGTTAGTATCGAGATTGAATTGATAAATTACCTAACTAGAAAAATAACTAAAACTTAAATAATTACATCAATTAAGAATTCATCACTAATTAACACGAGCTTCTTCTTAAAATGTGGAATTAAACGCACAAGCTCGAATAACATAGAACTAATAATGAATATACTTCGTTTTTTTTTTAAGAATAAGCACATACAATAATAATAAGATAGAATTTAACAACTGAAATAAAGAAAATTGTTAAGCAACCGATCAAATCAAATCTCGATATAAGGGTAGTCAAGAGAAATGGTGATAACAAATACAAAGTGGGTTTCTGGTTAATATTAATAGGTGAGTCAAGAATTGGTTGATTAGGTTTCAAAGGGGTCACTAGGGGTTAATTAAACGGGTAGGCTTTTTAGTGGAATAAGTGGGTTAAAACCTAGGTGCCTTTATCATCTCAGTATATCAAATCAGAGGTGTGGTCTCGACATGTATGATCGAAGCAAGTTCTAGAATAACAAATCAATGTTGACACACTCATAATTAATAAAGTGAGCAAGAAAAGAATATGCTCTAAAAGGCTCAAAATCTCACAAAAATTTTTGTTTTTGATGTCAACCTTGCAAATTTCAAACTTCAAAGTAATATTTAAATTTAGGAAAACAACCTAGAAATTTTAATTACGGAAAATAGACTTATCATGCTTGATTCTTTAATATCTTAAAGTTTAAATCATCAATGCACAATTAACTATGACTTAATCCAAAACATATCAATGAAAATCATAAATCAAACGAAATTTCATTCTAACAGTGATATGAGAAAGTGGCTTGAGAAAAAGACAAAATTTAGGGATTTGAGAATAATGCAAAAAGTTAGGAACTTGAATCAAATTCACCCCCCACACTTAAGATGTACATTGTCCTCAATGTACAAAAATAGATATCCACAATATAGTAAGAAAATCATAAGGTACGGAGAGAAGTTAAACTTCCTAAAGTTTGGATGGAGTCAAAGAAAAGAAACGAGGGAAATTCAGGCCGAGTTGGAAGAGGAGACGCCGGTGGTGGTGGATACTAGGGTCGTGGTGTGGTGATTCCCTAACAGCCTTTAGAACCTAAATTAAAGAAATCAAAATATAATATTATAGATTTTGTAACATCCCGATTTAGGGCCTAGTCGGAATAGTGGTTCAAGACCACAAATCTGAGGTATATGTATGAGTTTTGAGGTTTATGCTATGTTTGCATGTTAGTGTGGGAGTTTCATGAAGCAATTTTGTTAAATTGCAGTTGAATTGTCCAAAATGACTAAATTGCAAAAGTTACAAAATGTGAGATTCTAGAAGCTAATTGTATGAAATAGCTTTGGATTATCAATTAGAGGTCCTTAAATAGTAATTTTCCCAAATTCTAATTTTTGGACAAAAATGGGCATGAGTGGATGATATTGGAAAGTTTAGTGAGAAGGGGCATTTTGGTCATTTAACAATTAAATGATTAAAAAGGGGAAAAGATGATAAAATTTCATTCGTCTTCTTCTCCAAGCTACCGAAAATTTCGAGAAGCCATTGTTAGGGCTCCCCAATTTTTCAAGCTTGCTAGTAAGTGCATCCAAGCCCCGTTTTTAATATTCTTCGTATTTTTGAAGTCTTAGTAACATGAGTAAGCTATTTTTAGCTATATGTTGAGCTAGGATTGATGTTCAAAAATGTACGCATGTATGAAATGCATGTATTTTGATGTTTTATGGAAGATTATGAAAGCTTGATGTAGTAGAAACATCTTTTGCTAAGTAAATTTCATGAAAAATGCATGTAGGGACTAGTTTGTGAAAGTCTTGAGATTGGTCATACATGAGTGATTTAGTGAGAATTGATGATTGATTTAGTTGAGTAAATGATTTGGCTAAGCATGAAAGGCTATAAAGTTGAATGAAAATCACTTTACGAGCCTTGGGACTAAAGTGTAAATATGAGAAAGTTTAGGGGCAAAATGGTAATTTTGCTAAAGTATGAGATAAGGGTCAATTTAGTCAATGTGTGTATTGAACGGGTTGATTTATCATTTTAGATCAAGAAAGACGAAGCCCGGATCATAACCGAGGCAAGGGCAAGGTCGTGGACTAAATTGCACATCTCCATACTTTTTGAGTACCGAGGTAAGTTTACATATGAACGATGCATTTATGCGTATACATTGTTAATGCTAGCTAATGTGTAGCATGATTGAGAACCTATTTGATTATAGTGGAATGAATGAGATAGTAGTTGTGAATGGATGAATGTATTGCAAAGTAGACATGTGAATGTGTAGTGATAATACTTGATAGTGGGCTAAGTGCGATACCACCTTGATACTTAACAATGATGGGTTGTGTACGATACTATTGTTAAGCATATTATTTAGTGAGCTATGTGCGGAATCACTATAATTATCCCTTGTGGTAGGCTATGTGCGATACTACCTTATGATCTGATTGTGGTGGGCTAAGTGCGAAACCACCGAGTAATTTAGCTATGTGGATGTATTATTGAGAAATAATGATGTGTTGTATTTTGAGTAAATGTGCCATTGAGTGCAGGGGTGCATGTCAATGATTATGAGTATGTGACTTATGATGTGTTGGAGATGTGGTAAGGGATAGAAAGAGTAAGCATAGTAGTGGATGTGAATTACATATGTTAGTATAATGCTAATTGTTGTTTAGCTTATACTAGACTGCTTAAATTGTTTATGTGTAAACTTACTAAGCTCAAAGCTTACTCCTTTCTTTTCCCTTGTCTTATAGAGAACAAGGATTGAATCGTGATACGCGGATTAATCGGAAGATCGCCCACACTATCAACACACTCTGGTACATTGGACTTAATGTTTTGTGTATGGCATGTATAGAGGCTAGACACGTTAGGGTATTTTGTTGTTTTGGCTAAGATGTGTTGGCCTTTAGATGGATAATCTATTTTGTATAATGTCATATTTTATGGCTACATTATTATATGAAAAGATGTATTTATCCATGTAAGATTATGTTCATTATGAGTTGGTTATGGATATGTTGAATGAGTACATGTTGTGTATGCTAGAGGGGTGAGAAGGGCATGACAAATAGCTTTGTTCTTGTCAATGTGGGTAGACACACGGGCGTGTGTATAGGCCATGTGTGACACACGGTCAGCCCATGGGCGTGTGACTTAGCCGTGTAGCCCCTGCATGTTAGCATTTCAAGTCAGAATAGACCACGAACTAGCCACACGGGCGTGTGTCTAGGTCGTGTAAAGTGGTCAGTGTTCACCACGGATGGAGAACACGGGCGTGTCCAGGCCATGTGAATTTAGTCAGTGTCGACCACGGGTGGAAGACACGGGCATGTCTTGAGGGCACACGGGCGTGTCCCATTCCACATAGGCGTGTGACCCTTGTCTGAGTGAAAGAAATTTTAAGATCGATAAAGTTTCGGTAGAGCCTCGGGAGCTCTCGTATGTATGTTTAAGACCTCGTAGGTCCTTAATGTGGTAGTTGTGGTAGTTATTGAGAGTAGTCACGTTGAGCCTAAGTGGCGATCAAGTGGTTTTAATTCGGTAATGCCTCGGGCCCGGTTCCGGTGTAGAATACGGGTAAGGGGTGTTACAGATTTAGCACAAGAAAGATAAAGAGAAGGAAAATAAAGGAGAAGAGGAAAGAAAAAAGAAAAATTAAATGGACTCAAATGTCCTTGGCTTGTCGAGTTGATGAAGCGGCTGGTATGAACTTATGTAGATCGGTCTCGCACGGGGAGACTGTGCTAGGGTCCATTTGCTTTTTCGACATGGAGATGGTGGTGAGGATGGTGAAAGAAAAAGAGTGAGGGGAAGGGGAAAGGAAGATAATAGAAAAGGAGAGGGGTGTGGTGTGGTGGCTGGGGTGGCTGAAGAAAGAGTGAGGAAGGAAGTGAACAGAAGAAGAGGGTTTAAATAGAAATTGTGGCCTCTGGTTGCTTCCCACTCCCGTGTGCCCTGGGCGTGTTAAGTCACACGGCCATATCGCACGGCCGTGTGGTGGCTTGTTCGTTTCTCCCACACTTGTGTAGAGGTTTCCACGTCCGTGTATCTTTCTCAGTGTCGGCCACGGCCTCAAAGCACGGGCGTGTCTCATACCCGTGTGACTTTCTCAGTGTCGACCACGGTCGTATCGTACGGTCGTGGTATTTTATCACCGTTTGTGATTTGGGGATTTTTGGTCCTTGGTTCGTACGATCTCTGCCACGCCAGTGTGCAAATCTGTGATGTCCACACGGCCACGGCCACGCCTGTGTGCAAGGCCGTGTGATACGGAAACCTACGCTTTATTAACTTGGTTAGTTTTTAGTTAGGTGCTAAAAATCAAAGATATGAAAATTAAAGGGGTTAGTGCTCGGATTGCCTCCCGAGAAGCGCTCGTTTAAAGTCTTAAGCTAGACTTACCTCTAATTCGCATATCTCATGGTGGGTCGAGGAGTTGACACTCCTCTCTCTTGCTATCAATTCTAAGATCACTATATAGTTTGAGTCGAGTGGTGTTTACCTTAAAAATGCCGAATCTAGGATTAGTTACCTCGACTGTTCCGTATAGGAAGACACTGAGTACCGTGAAAGGGATCTCTTTGTTTGTATTAAGATTCGAAGTGGCGATTCGAGGGTCTTTTGTATCCAACAATACCTGATCTCCTATCTTAAACTGGGTTGTCCCATCTTTAAGTTTGACATGGTTTTGCTTTGGTTCTTCGTCTTTTTTCGATTTTTCCTTGACGTGTGTCCGCCATTCATCTAACTCATTGATTTGTAACCTTCGTTCCCCATGAAAAGTTGTATTCTCAGTATGAACACTAGATCCTGGCTCTGTTATCTTTTCTTGAGAGATTTCCTGTAAAGAAGATTGAACGTTAAGTTTATTTATATTAACAGGACTTGTATTCTCTTGATTGTTAGATATTCTGTCAGAATCACGTGCTTTGAGTTTAATCATGTCATCACCTACACGAAGTGTTACTTCCCCTGTATCAACATCGATAATGGTCCTAGCGATTTGCTAAAAAGGGCCGTCCTAATATTAAAGGAACATCATTATCCTCATTCATGTCTAAAACGAAAAAATCTCATCGGGAATATGAATCATCAATTTTTACTAGTACATCTTCGATTATACCCTAGGAACTCTAATAGTCTTATCACTAATTGAATGCTCATCCTAGTTTGTTTGGGTTTCCCTAGACCTAGCTGTTTAAACATTTTATAAGGCATAACATTTATGCTTGCCCCTAAATCAGCCAAAGCGTTATTAATAGATAAACTACCAATTAAGCACGGAATTGTAAAACTCCCTGGATCTTTTAATTTTTGTGGTAGTTTATTTTGTAGAATTGCTGAGCACACTGCGTTTAGCTCCACATGCGACGTATCGTCTAACTTCCGTTTGTTTTTCAAAAGCTCTTTTAAAATTTTCCTTGAATTCGGCATCTGCGAAAGAGCCTCAAGAAACAGTAAGTTAATATGTAATTTTTTTAAATGTTTAAGAAATTTACCGAATTGTTCATCTGTGCGGTCTTTCTTTATCGCATTGGGATATGGCACACGAGGTTGGTACTCTGTAATTACTGGTTTTGGTTTATCATGGCTTACCTCAACCTTACCCTCCTTTGCGACATTCTCTTGCCTTGATTTCGATTCACCTAACCCTTCACTATCGTGAGGAGAAACGGCATGAAACTGCTCCTTTGGGTTAGTTTTAGTGTTGCTTGGCAAGCTGCCTTATGGTCGTTCAGATATGATCTTAGCAAGTTGTCCTAATTGGTTCTCGATCCCTTGAATCAATGCTTGTTGATTTTTGAGCGCTACTTCGGTGTTTTGGAAACGTGTCTCTGACACCGCGATGAATTTTGTTAGCATCTCTTCTAGGTTCGGCTTCTTCTCTTGCGGGTAGGGTTGCTGTTGAAAGCCTGAAGAGGGTTGTTGTCTCTGATTCCCTTGACCACCCCATGAGAAGTTTGAGTGGTTCCTCCAACCTGGATTATAATTGTTACTATAGGGGTTATTTTGAGATCTAAAATTATTACCCATATAGTTCATCTGCTCGCTTTCTACGCCAGGGTTGTAGGGTGGGTATTCTGTATTGTTTGTTCCTCCTCCATTTGTATTGCACCGCATCACTGGATGTACCTGCGAAGAACCATACAAACCATCAATTTTCTTATTAAGGAGTTCTACCTGGTTTGATAGCATGGTCACTGCGTCGAGGTTGAAAACACTAGCGGCTTTTGTTGGCCTTGTCCTTGTAACTTGCCACCGATAGTTATTCATGACATCTCCTCTATAAACTCATAAGCCGCCTCGGGGTTTTTTGTTATTTAGGGTTCCATCAAGGGCTGAATCAATCAATCGCCTAGTTGAGGGGTTCACACCGTTGTAAAAGGTTTGAACCTGTAGCCACAAAGGTAACCCATGGTGAGGGCATCTTCTTAATAGATCCTTGTATCTCTCCCATGCATCGTAAAGTGTTTCTAAATCCATCTGCACAAAAGAAGAGATATCATTCCTCAACTTAGCCGTTTTAGCCGGCAAAAAATATTTTAATAAAAAATTTTCGGTCATTTGATCCCATGTAGTGATTGATCCTCGTGGTAACAAGTTCAACCACTGTTTAGATTTGTTCCTCAACGAGAAGGGAAACAACCGAAGGCGAATGGCATCGTCAGAAACGCCATTAATTTTAAAAGTGTCGCAATTTTTTTAGAAAATTTGCCAAGTGATTGTTTGGATCCTCATCCTGCAAACCATCAAACTGAACAAATTGCTAAATCATCTGTATAGTGTTAGGTTTCAGTTCAAAATTATTTGCAGCAACAGCAAGTCTAACAATACTTGATTCAGTTCCTGTTAAAGTAGGTTTAGCATAATCATACATAGTACGAGAAGCAGGATTTTGATTCACCAGGTTTGCGGCAACCACAGGAGGTAACGGATTATTATCAGCCATCTCTTCAGTATAATTAGTTTCTTCTTCTTCCTCTTCTTATGTGTATTGTAGACTTCGCTTTATCTCTCTTCAGTTTCTACGAGCTATACCTTCTATATCACTGTCAAAAAGTAATGGTCCTGACGGGTTCCTTCTAGTCATAAACTAAAAGTTCCTGCCAGAAGCAAAGAAAGAAAAATTAGAAAAGTAGAAAGAAATTAAAAATTAAATTGCAATAAATAAAAATAATGGCTAAAGTAATAAAAATTTAGTGTTCCTAATATCTTAGTCCCCGCCAACGGTGCCAAAAACTTGATGGAACTCGAAACTAACTATTATTTCGACAAAGGCAAGCGCACCTATTGAACAGTAGCATAGCTGTGGTGAGTCCGGAATATCGTATCCTCAAGGACCAAGAGTACTAGTATTAACTATCTTTTTATTATCTAGCCTAATAATTAAGGGGGTTTATTTTTAATCTAAAATCTACTAACTAATTTAACTAACTATGAACGCGACAGAGAGTAAATTGGGAGGATACTTTTGGACAACTTATATGAGATAGACAATACCTAAGGAAGAATCCACCTAGACTTCACTTATTACTTTTGATTCATGCGATTTATTCACTTGGCTTAATCCGTGGAAATCCCTAAATTATATTAATATCTCTCTCGAGGCTACTAACAACTGACTCTAGGTTGATTAATTGAAATCTCTTTCTAATTAAAACCCCTATTGTCGCATTAAATCGATCTATGGATTCCCTTATTAGGTTTGACCATAATCCGGCAGATTTTCGTCGCCCTATCTCTAGGGTTGCAATCAACTCCGCTTAATTGTGTTAATCTACTCTTAAACAGGGACTTTTGCTCCACTGAATAAGCACATTCGACTTGAATCAATAACCTGAATTATCAAAACAAGAATAAGAACTCACAATTAAGAATAAGCACAAGTATTTATCTCATAAATCAAATAATAATAAGATCTATTTTAGGTTTCATCCCCTTAGATATCTAAGGGATTTAGTTCATACTAAAAGAGGGAAACATCATAAAAGAGGAAAAATAACAAAACATAAGAAAACCCAAAAACTTCTAAAGAACTTGATGGGGAGATCCTCAGTCTTGATGGAGATTCTTCTCCTAAGCTGTACCCGACGGCTGTCTTGGAGTATTTTCTCCTTCTACTCGGCGTCTATTCGACATCCTATCGAACTCTCCTTTTAGTTTGCCCCCTAGGGTGTTTATATAGGCTTTGAGATGCCTTACTTGGCCCAAAAGTAACCTAATCTGAATGAAACTCATCTTGGCCATGGTAGGGACACGCCCGTGGTCGACTTTCTTGGTCGTGGTCGATCCTGCTCGCCACACACGGCCGTGTGATTTGGCTGTGTACGTTGATCCAGGCCGTGTCTCGGTTGTTGCTCGAAACACACGGCCGTTTGTGATAGCCCAAGCCGTGTGAGTCTCTAAGGTAGGCCTATTTTGTCCCTTTTTGGCCCGTTTCTCGCTCTTTTCGATTTCCTAAGCTCTCCTGAGCATAAAACATGAAATTAAGAGATTAGGAGCATCGAATTCTTCAAATCTAATGAATATTCATCCAAAATTAAGCCAAGCATGGGGTTAAAATATGTGTAAATTATGGTTTATCAAACTCTACCCCTTAAAAGAAAATTTCGTCCTCAAAATTTACCTGATCAGAATAGATGAGGATATTGCTGACGCATCGCATCCTCAGGCTCCCATGTGGCCTCCTCAGTGCTATGATTACGCCATAGAACCTTCACCAAAGGGATAGACTTCCTCCTCAGAACCTTTACGTCACGATCTAGAATCTGGAAAGGCTTCTCCTCAAAGGTCAAGTCTGGCCTAACCTCAATCTCCTCAAAACAGACAATATGAGTAGGATCAGAGCAGTAGTGCCTCAACATAGAGACGTGAAACACGTCATGAATTCGATCCAACTCTGGAGGCAGCTCCAACTGATATGCGACCGGTCCCACTCGTTTCAGAATCCTGTACAGTCCAATAAACCTAGGGCTCAACTCACCCTTACGACCAAACCTCAGAACCTTCTTCCATAGAGATACCTTGAGATATACAAAGTCCCCACGGAATACTCAATCTCACGTCACTTCAGGTCCGTATAGGATTTACATCGATCGATGTCGCGTCTTGAGACGATCCCGGATCGATCTAACTTTATCCTCGATCTCAAGCTAACTCGGGACCACGAACACGTCATTCACCCAACTCAGTCCAATACAAGGGAGTGCGACACTTACGACCATGCAGTGCCTCGTAAGGTGCCATCTGAATGCTAGACTGGTAGATATTATTATAGGAAAACTCCGCTAACGGCAAATACTCCTCCCAACTACCACGAAAATCAAAACTCGCACTTGCTAAACTTAGCATAGAGATGCATTTCCCTCAAAGTCTGAAGGACAACTCTAAGGTGCTCATCATGCTCATCCTCAGTTTTCGAATAAAACAGTATGTCATCGATGAACACCACCACAAACCAATCCAAATAGGGCTGGAATACTCGGTTCATTAGGTCCATGAAAGCTGTCGGTGCATTCGTCAGTCTAAAAAAGCATCCCTAGGAACTCGTAGTATCCATAATGAGTCTTAAATACCGTCTTAAATACATCAGCCTCCTTAACCCTCAACTGATGATATCCATAACGCAGATCAATCTTGGAGAACACAGAAGCCTCTCGAAACTGGTCAAACAAATCATCAATCCTCGGAAGTGGGTACTTATTCTTAATCTTTAGCTTATTCAGCTGCCGATAGTCTATACACATCCTCATTGTCCCACCCTTCTTTTTCACAACCCGCACAGGTGCTCCCCATGGAGACACACTGGGATGAATGAACCCACGATCCAACAGCTCCTAAATCTGACCCTTAAGCTCTGTAAGCTCCTTCGGTGCCATTCGTAGGGGCGATAGACACCAGAGCTGTACTAGGAAGAAACTAAATCCCAAACTCCACTTCATGATTCAGAGGTAAACCCGGTAGCTCTTTAGGAAAAACATCCAGAAAATCCTTTACCGTTCTGATATCTTTAACTGTAGAATCCCTAGAATCCGAAACACTTACGTAGGCCAAGAATGCCTCACATCCCTTACGGACCATCTTCTCTGCCACCAGTGCAGAGATCACATTAGGTAACTAATTTCGGTGTTCTCCAATCATGACTACCTCCTTATCCTCCTCAATCCTTAGTACAACCCTCTTAGTCGCACAGTCCAAGCTAACACGATGCTTGACTAACCAGTCCATCCCTAGAATATG
Organism: Gossypium sturtianum; assembly: GCA_025698515.1. Taxonomy (NCBI): domain Eukaryota; kingdom Viridiplantae; phylum Streptophyta; class Magnoliopsida; order Malvales; family Malvaceae; genus Gossypium; species Gossypium sturtianum. The sequence goes on from CM046946.1 coordinate 119,515,448, forward strand.
GTCGAACTCCCCAAATGAAAGTTCCATCAAATCAGCCAAGAAGATTGCCCCTTGTACCTCTAAATGAACATCCCACTATAGGTTGCTAACTCTAACAGATTGCCCTAACGGGCTCAGTACCGTAACCTCACTCGTAGTGCTCTCAACTAAAATCCCTAAGTTTCCAGATATGTTGCTAGCTATGTATGAGTGAGTAGACCCTATGTTTATCAAGGCAATATACGGTACATCAAGAATAAAGAATGTACCTGTGATGACGTCCGAAGGATCTTCATCCTCTCGGCGACGAGCAGCATAAACTAGGGCTGGCTACCTTGCCTGAGCCTGTCCAGCACCTCTGCCCGGTGCTCTCTGTCCACGACCCATACCATTACCACCTATGGCCTGTCCATGACCCCTCGGTGGCTGCTGCACTACCCTCTGTGGTTGTGCCGTACCAGTCTCTGGAGCTTACATCTGATCGGCCCTCAGCGAACACTCCCTAATATGACAGTCCAAAGACCCACACCGCAAGCACACCCTAGTCCTTCTCCAACACTCGCCCTGATAGCGTCTACCACAATCAGTACATGGCTGCAGTCCAGTAACAATAATAGGGGGCCTAGCTCTAACCGGCCCCTCGGCTCTGTCCTTTTTCTTAGGCCCCTGTGCAAAACTCGAGGGCTCTGAATCTCTCTTGTTCTTACCCCTCTCGCGATCTCGGTTCTGGCACTCAGCGCGCTTAACCTCTTCAGAGATCATCGCCTTCTCCACCAGTGCAGTAAAATAACGCTCCCTCTGCGGAGCTATCAAGACTCTTAAATTATCTCTGAGCCCATCCTCAAAACGAATACATCACTCATACTCAGAGGCCACCATACCTCGTGCATAGCGGCTCAGTCGCAGGAACTCGGCCTCATACTCGGCCACATTAGGGGCAACTCCAGTGACACCCCTGAAGAGCTTAGCTCCATTGGATCGGAGTCGTTCCGTAACTGACCATCGGCCCCCAGATCTAGTATTGGGCCCAGCGACCCTCTCCAAAATCCTTAGCATAGCCTGGGATAATGCGTCGTCCCCAGCCATGCAATCTTGAGACCCAGTCTCAGTAGCAGGCGACACTAGCGTCTCACACTTATCCAAATTCGATATGCTACCCAGTGAAGAGGACTCAGCTCGAGCTCCACTGCGGCCTCTACATCGGCCTCTAGTACCCTGTCCGCGAATACCTCGTGCACTCATTGTCTAATCACATTTATCTGTATTAACATTTTTATGAATCAGTTATAGTTCCAGTGTTTATTAACAAATGTTTTATGTAAAACAGTATCGGTTATTCAGTGTTCGTTTTCGTAAATCGCAGTTTCACTACAGTTTTTAGTTTCTCTACAATTTTCAATATACACTAACTAGAGTGTTTTCAATACAGTTTACTACCTATAGTAGTTTCAGAATATACTATCCATAACAATTTCAGTTTAAAATAAATCACAGTTCAGAATACTTACAGGACCGGCGCCGGAGACTCGGTGTACCACTTACTCAATAAAAACATTTCAAATCATTTGGAAATCAATCAATTTTTCGAAAGCCCATTTTTTTATAAAACCCATAATCCACAAAATGAGTTTTATAACCTCGGCTCGATACCACTAAATGTAACACCCTAAACCCTTCTAGACGTTATGGTCGTATCTGGCAATGTCACACGATAGTATTTTTTAAACCTCGTTGTTACGATGAAAACATTCCATGTTATTATCTTTAGTAAACCTTTTTTAGAACTTAGGAAGTCATCTTTATTCATTTAAAACATTTGTTTTGAAACATCCCTCGTTGCAGAAGCTTTAATAAATCAATCTAGGTGATCATGCATTTAGAAAATACTTTAACTTTTTTTTTTGAAAACCGAATTTCCTACGACCAGCAGGTATAAATCCATAAAGTAAAATAAATAAATAAAACCCAAATTTAAAACCAAAGTCCCAGATGGTCCTTAAATTACAACCCAAATAATCAATAATAAACAAATCATAACTCGTAAATTAAAAACCATGAAGTCTAAAAATTACTGTGGTCACCGATGAGTCCTCCGTCGCACCGATCTGTCTAAGTCTAGGGATTATCTTTGCACATTAAACAAAAAGGGTGAGTTTACGTAAACTCAGTGTGCGATCCCGCAGAAACAAACAAACAATCAATATTCACAGTGCACAGTTGAACAGTCTTTGGCCTAAGCCCTTTTCATGATCGGTGATGTTGGGCCTTAGCCCATCTCAAGATGATGTCAAAAAATGCAATAGGGCCTTAGCCCATCACAAAGATCGATGCGCGATATTGATTAAGCGGTGCAAAATCCTACCCAACGGCCTCTACATACCATCTCCGTCTAACCCTACACTCCATGTGGGGATATAATCAACCCACCCATCCCTACACTCCAAGTAGTACCAAATGCGGCACAAAACAAGAGTTTGCAAAATGAGCTCACAATAAATTAGGCTTAAAGCCTTTCAGTACACTTCCTCCGAATAACAACCCCCAACCCAATGCAATGCAACATACAATGGATGATATGTTATTATGCAATTTCATTACATATATTCAGTTCAGATATTAACATGCTCAGTACAGATATCATTTAGTCAATTTCACACATTTAGGGGTCTAAGTAGCGCTTACCGACCCTACAGTAGGTTCACAGTCGACTTGGGCGACCTGTGTAACCTTAAAAATATTGCGGTAAAAAATGGGCTCACATGCCCATGTGATCTGCCCGTGTGGGCCCACATGCCCGTGTGGCCCACTCGACCCAAATTGGCCTTGGCCGTGTGATCCATTTTTAAAGTAACTCATGCTAGCTCAATACTCATATATGTTTTCACTATTTTCTTATATGTTCATTCAAAGCTGTCTACTTGAGTCATTATAATTAAATTATTTATATCTTGAGCTACAGAATTCCAAATTAAGATCCGCTTGATGTTTTTGAAACTAGACTCAAATACCTTTCTACCATAAAATTTTCAGAATTTATAGTTTATCAAATAAATACAGTAAAATCTTAGTACGAAATTTAGATGATGTTTCCATTTTTTTCTTGAAAATAGACTCATTAAGGATTTAAACATATAAATTTAAGCCCCTAATTATTTTTTTTACAAATTTTTATCATTTTCCTAAGTCAGAACAGGGGACCCCGAAATCATTCTGACCTTGTCTCACAAAATTTATTATATCTCATGATTTACAATTCCAGTGCTTACACTGTTTCTTCCATGAAAAACTAAACTCAATAAAATTTAATTTCATATTTTATTCAACGTCTAACTCAATTCCCACTATTTTTGATGATTTTTCAAAGTTAGACTACTCACTTTGTCCAAAAACTATTTTAGTGCAAAATGTTGATTTTCAAGTTTATAACACCCTTTATTTCCTTTCTCTACAATTTTTCGCATCATTTTCTCTTATTTCTCTTATTGCTCGACAAAGCAGCAATTTTGGCTTTTGTTGAATCCTGCTTTCTACGTTTCGGTACACACACAGTGCATCGATTCACGTGAAAAGTAACCCGAGCCTTCAAAACCTATATTTGACCAATATATCCCTTAATTAATCACTTGATTCGTCAATTAAACCAAATATCCCCAACATAAAACTCGAGAAACTAAACCAACGATGATTCAAAAAATTATCGCGACGAATCCGATAACCAGTCGTCTCCACACACTGGAATATCCGCTTAAAACCTTTGAACAGCACCTAAACGAGAGTAAAACGAACCCTTTGTTAATTGTCTACTCGAAATACAATAACTAAGGGGAAAAATTCCACTTACCGAAACAGATGAAGTCAAAAGTTGCACCCAAAGAGATGACTCGCAAAAAATACAGAAACGAAAAGAGAGGGGAAAGAGAAGAAACAAGATTCGGCCAAAGGGGAAAAAAACCAAAAGTGAACAAGAAGGGAGAAGAAACGGCGGAGAAACAAAAGTCTAACGTCAGAAAATTTGTTGGGAAAAAAGAAAATAGAAAACTGATAAGAAGAAAATCTTATTTTGATAACTTCTCCCCAATTATCTCCTAAAAACACTCCCTATTAACCCACTAAAACACAACTACTCAGCAGTCCAGTTTAATTTGAACTGCACCGCGCCACACGCCTCAAACAAAAATTAGTTCCCCTGCTTGCGCAAGGACTCGAACACAGGACCTCCTACACACTAACACTCCACTTAACCACTAGACCAGCAGGCCCATTCTGATATATTTTTACCAACAATCAAATAAAAGCCTACTGAGCAAGAGTAAACCCTAATTCATTCAAAATACCAAAATTTGCCCAAGCGAAGGCTTGAACTTGGGACCTCCCAAACACTCCCAGAACACATAACCACTAAAGCTGACAGATATTTGTGTCATATTTTCACAATAACAAAATTAGAAATTTTGGGGCGTTACATTCCACAGATCTCCATTTGGACATTCTATTCGTCTCTTCCTTTCGTTATCTCAATTGACACCTTCGGACACTGGCTCTAATACCAACTATCGTGGGGCTAGAACTGTAGTCTGACAAATCGCGCAGCCTTAGGCGATTTCTTAGGTTCAAATTCGCCTAAGTCAGCCTTACTCTCGAAAAATGAGAGATCTCGCAAAAATTCTATAAGGAACCGAAGCAAAGAGGAAGCAAACTCGAAAAAAGAAAAAAGAAGCCACGAATGAATAGAAAAATAGGCGCCAAGTGTTTGAGTAAATAGAAAAATAGAAAAAAAGGAACCAAGTGTTTGAGTAAATGCTCTCAAAAGTATTCTATTACTTTGAAAGTTTATAACTAAATGATTAAAATGAGGAGAAGGCCTCTATTTATAGTTGAGCTCTCCCAGATCCAACGATACTAATTGAATTAGATCAACGATTGAGATTAGTGTCTATCTACAAGATGAGAGTCCTGAGGGATTTAAACTCTATATAATCTTATCCCAAGATTTACATTAACCATAATAACCCTAGTTTTACTGTAGTGTTTAAGTAGATGGGTTTCTCCATGTGTTCCACGAATCGAGCCAATTCAGGCGGGTCAAATGAGCCACATTTGATTAGTTGACCTCCATAAGATATTCCATGTGCATTTATTATAGACTTTGATCCACAGCCAGAAACAAATACACGTGTTGTGCACTTAAGAAACTAGTGCCATTTGATAAAATCTAACTTTCCGTTATTGGGTCAATATATTACTTTAGGTCATATATATATATATATATATATATATATATTATATAAGAATTAAGATTAACACAATGTAACTTGAAAAATAACACAATGTAATACAATAATTAAATTTTCTTAAATAAATCTTTAATTATGTCTGTTATTCTCTCTTATCACAATTACTTTTATTTGAGTAAAAAACGAATGAAGGACTGATAGCTCTCCATGCGTGTGGGGTCTTATGCTCCATTGTTAAAAGCTCATAAAATAAAAGCAGGGCTGCTGGATGCATATCATTTGGTAATTTCAACTTTTGTTTCCTTTTGGCCAATCATATTACTTTGTTTATAATAATAATAACCTGATTTGTTGTTATTGCTTCCTTCCATCTTCTTTCTTTCTTTCCCCGTCCCTCCATCATCTCCCACAAGAAAACACACCCTCACCCTGCCCTTCATTTAGATTACGGGAACGCGATGCTTGGTGTGAATTAGTAGGAGGGACTGGGGAAATTCTGAATCTACGCCGGTGGTTTGTTTTGGCGATGGAGTGCAGCCTATGGGTGCCACCCGAGGATCATCAGAATAATAGTAATAATAACAATAATAATTTGTGGGGGTTTAGCCATGAAAGTGAACATGATTTGGCTTTAATGGTTAGCGATTTTTTGGAAAATAACGCCGGAAGCGCTGCTGCTGATTCTTGGTGTAGTACCGATAGCGATTCTGGATTCTCCGATCTTATCCACCTCGCCGATAAAATATCTGTTAGTATTAACTCTCTTTTCTTTTCTTTTCTTTTTTATTCATATTAACTGGTTGTCCGTAATTGGGTGTTTTTGAAATTTTATCTTTTTCATCTTTGGGGTTTCTGGGTTTTGTAATTTTTTTTGTTGGTTCTGGGTTTTATTTTGGGAAAGAACTAGTTTATTTAAGGAATAAGGGTTGAACTCTAAAGTTTGCTCATTTTATTTGAGAGTCTTCATTTTGTTTTTAACTTTTCCAATGACAAAATCAAGGTGCTGCAAATTTGAGATTGAGAGAAATGAATTTTGTGGTTATGGATGAGAATTGCGGACTTTTATCTTCATAATATAATCTCTATATGATAGTTGTTGAAAACTGCTATAGCTTAGGAAATCTAACCATAATATTTGAGCTTGAAATTTATAAGCTTTGGTAATTTTTGTTTAACAGTCACAATTTTGTTATCCCTACATCTGCTTAGGGAGGTTAAAGAATATGATAATTCATTAGAAACTCCTATATATCATATATGGTCATTGTTCATATCTGGATTTTTCATTTTTCTTGGACTACCCCATACATCCGAACATGGATATAGAGATATGATTCTTCAAATATATGAGAAAACCTAGAGGAAAATGAACATGTTGGTTACATACTCACACCCGACATGCACCCAAGTCCGACTAACATAGGTGCGTACTGTAAGTAACATAGTGGTTCGCTTCACATATCTGAAAATATTGGGAACTTCCCTTAAGATTGCCTTGTTAATGTGTTAATAAGTCTGCATTTTCTATAATTGCTCAACTCTATTTGGTTTCGAAACTGTAATCTTGTGAATTTTGGTGATTCTTTGTACTTTTACTATATCAGTTTCCTACCGAAAGCATTTACTTAAGGTTGATCTATCTTATTTCCTTTTGGTCGGTCTTGTTGCAGTACTATAAATAAGCACCCGATAGGCCAATATGAGATTGACCTTTCATCCGTGGTTCATTCTCTCGTATTCTCCATCAGTGAGACAGACCTATACTTTGTGAAGTCGGGGCAATGTAACGCCAGCTGCATCAGGTATTCTCTGGTAAAGTTGTTGAGACTTTCCTGCTATGATGCTGCTGTTTGTGCGTCAAGGTGGCAGGGTAGCGGAAAAGTTCCAGGAGGTATTCAAGGAGTCTCTGAATTCTAATTTTTGCTATCTCCTTTAGGTTCTTTGATTTTATCAACTCCTGCATCATTTTTATTCAAGCTTCCTATTGCATAGATGGTAGAAAAAGAGACCTCTTTCGAGCTGCGTTACATGTATCAGAGAGTTCATTCCTACAATTCGTGATGAAAATCAACTTCCCTTGAGATCTCTTAAACTAGTTCTACAGTATATTCATGATAATTTCATTGCTTGAAAAGTATAAATTATTGTAATTTGACAAAACCGTGTGCGACACACACAGGTGACCATGAGTATATCAATGTGGTCAATTACAACAATGGTTGTTCCGAGCGTTTGATTGTCGATATTGACTTCCGAAGCCACTTTGAGATAGCTAGAGCAGTTGATTCTTATGGTAGAATATTGAATTCACTTCCAGTTGTTTATGTGGGCTCCTTGACTAGGTTGAAACAATTACTTCAGCTTATGGTCGACGCAGCTAGGTCGTCTCTTAAGCAGAACTCAATGCCATTTCCTCCATGGAGATCGCTTGCTTATTTGAAAGCAAAGTGGCACTCGCCTTACCAGCGAAAATTCACTCCCGATGAACATGATATTAGTGGCAATATTCTTTCTGCCCATAAGCAGTGCAATGGGCATTTAAGGAGATTACAGTCGTCACTTCAATCCGAATTAGAAGCAGAACGATTGTTGAAACATGTAAACGTTGATTGTAACTGTCGAAACTTTTTTTTTTTTGAAAGGTCGACTTTTAATTTAAAAAACGAAAAAGGGAGTCGCCACCGATCATTTTTATGAGGTGTGATCGGTTCACCTCGTAACGGTTTAATTTATTAAAACAACAATTTTGTTCTACGAAATTCAGAAAAACGGGTTCGAGAGTTGGTTACGTATGATGAAGGATTAACACCCTCATAACGCCTAAAATTGGTACCTAATTGATTAATTAATGTCTTAATGTCGAAAATTGAAAACTCGAAAAGAATTTAAAATACGATCCCTCTTTATTAATGTTATTTTTAGTTAAAATCGCTTGGATAAATCAAAACGTGCGTTTAAGACTTTCTCGTCCCGAAGTAGCAAAATATCACGTCCCGTAAGTTAGGGCACAACACCTTGAACCTTTGAGAATGAGCTTGCCTTTATTTTTTTTATTTTAAATCTTATGTATTTTGATTTTAAAAGAATATTCGGTTATTTGAGTTCAACGAGAGAATCGAAATCTCGTGAATTAGGGTACAATTTCTCGAAGCTCTAAACACGGAATATTGCCTTTATTTCCAAAAGTTTTTGAATAAATACACATGTAATGTTTAAAACTATGCATATTTATTTTATTTGGATTATAGTGTAAAGAATGAATATTTAAACACGGCTCGCGACACGATTGGAACAATAATAGAATGATAACGCGAAAAAGTGAAATGACGATATATCTATAATAATGAGACAACAAATAAGCAATGACAATAATCAATTAAATCTAATGTTAATTAAACAATAAAAATAATAATAATAAAAGAAAGTGGAATATGCATGATAAAAATAATAGATATGAAAGTATAAAAAAAAGGGAATAAATAAGTAACAAAGAAGAATTAAAATAATATTAATGATGATAATAGTAACTTTTTGCGTAAATAAGAGATTATAAACAATTATATAATAATAATAAACAAGTAAGTGAATAAATAATAGATAAAATGGAATAATAAAAAATATGTATATAAATATAAATATATATATATATATATAAAAAGATTACACCATAAAGGAAAAAAATGAGCCAATTTGAAATACTAAAAAACAATAATAAAAGAAATGATAGGAACGTAAGTAAATAAAAAAAATGAATCATTAATAAAAATTTGATTAAAGATTGAAATTATACAAATAAATAAATAAATTAGACAATTTGAAATAATACAAAATTTGAAGATAAATAGATTAAGGGTGGAATTGAAATTAAAAGGAGGTTTTGGGCCTAAATTATAATAAAATAAATGCCTAAAGGACTATATTGAAGTTTAAATGGAATTTTGGGCAAAAATCGGGAATGAAAATAAGGTAAAGGACCAAGTTGTAACGCGCGAATAACAGGGAGGGACCAAATGGGGAAATATCCCTGTCCTCCAAACGCACAGTTCCAGTAGGGACTAAAATGAAATAAAAGCGAAATCATCGGGCCAAATTAAAAAAAACAAAAGGGATCCAATTGAAACGGGTAGAAAAAGCGGAAGGGGCGATTGAGTAAATATCCCTTTCGCTTAAAAAAACATGCGGATCCTTAATCCGGAGCGGGTCGGGTCTCGGGTCCCCTCTTCTAAACGACGCCGTTTGGCGTTTTAAAGGGCTAAGCAAAACGATACGTTTTGCCAGCCTATATAAGTCATAATTTTTTTTTAAAAAAAAAAATCATTTCCTCCTTTTTTCAAAAAACAAAAAAGGCTTCTACTTTTTTTCTGAAGTGAGCCTTAAGCCGGCTAGGCTCCGGCGAGCCTATGCCATGGCTCCGTCGCAGCTCTGCCGTGGTCGGAGAAGACCTTTCGAATTTTTTTATTTTTTATTTTTTATTTTAAAAAAAAATCTAGATCTAGGATATATTTCGAAATAAAACAAAAAAAAAAAAAAAAAAAAGGCAAATCACAAGGGAAAGAACCTCCGTCTTCGCCGCGCCCCCAACCCTCGTCGGAACCCGAATGGGTTTTGTGACGTTTGGGTTACCAGAGGTTCTCAACCGTGACGGAGAATAGACCGAAGGTGAGATTTTTTATTATTATTTATGTTTTTATTTTGAATAAAATAAAAATGAATAAAAGAGGCACCTTTGAACTGTTTGCTTTTGATTGTTTTCTCTTTTTTTTTTTTATTCAAAAATCTATGTCTACATAGAAATTTAGCAATGCTTTTATAGCCAATCTATTGTTCACTATTTGCTACTATTTCTATTGTTTCTTGCTGCTATCTTTTTGCTTCTCTTTTTTTTTTATCTCTCTGTTTGCAGGTTCGAGTGGTGTGCACGCAATGGGAAAAGGCTGTAACCTGTTTTGTAGTTTTGGACTGTTTAATTTATTATTATTTTTTTGCTTGTCTAATTTGGGCCTGGGCCGAGCAAAATAGGCCTATTACAGCTGCCCCTCTTTCCTCGTTGTCGTATAACGAGGATGGAGCAAAGACTTTAAAAGGGGCAATTTTGCCTGGACCTGCCGAGGCTCGACTTCTTTTGGTGCTTCTCTTCTTCAAGTAGCTTTGTTCTGACCCTCTACAATTTCAGGGAGATAAGGTTTATAGCTTTAATCTGCTCTACTGCAACATCAGAGAGATAAGATTTGCTATCTTCAATCTACTCCACTGCAACTTCAGGGAGATAAGGTTTATAGCTTTAATCTGCTCTACTGCAACTTCAGAGAGATAAGATTTACTATCTTCAATCTGCTCCACTGCAACTTCAGGGAGATAAGATAAGTGACTTCAATCTGCTCCGCTGCAACTTTAGGGAGATAAGGTTTGTAGCTTTAATCTGCTCTACTGTAACTTCAGAGAGATAAGATTTGCTATCTTTAATCTGCTCCACTGCAACTTCAGGGAGATAAGATTAGTGACTTCAATCTGCTCCGCTGCAACTTCATGGAGATAAGATTTTCCATAGTAGATTTGATCCGACCTATTGTAACTTCAGAGGTATAGGATTTGTGACTTGTAGCTTTAATCTATTCCATTGCAACTTCAGGGAGATAAGATTAGTGGCTTCAATCTGCTCCGCTGCAACTTCAGGGAGATAAGGTTTGTAGCTTTAATCTGCTCTACTGCAACTTCAAAGAGATAAGATTTGCTATATGCGATCTACTCCACTGCAATTTCAAGGAGATAAGATATGTAACTTCATTCTGCTCCACTGCAACCTTAGGGAGATAAGATTTGTGGCTTCAATTTGCTCCACTGCAACTTCAGGGAGATAAGATTTGCCTAATGATCTCAACCCATCCCACTGCAACTTCAGGGGTATAGGATTTGTGGTTTTACTGATCTGTTACACCGTTCTCTGGGAACATGACCTGTAGAATCCATTTCATCAGCCTATTTATGCCTAGTGATTAGGATGTCATGATCAGGATGAATCAAATGCTCCTAACTAGATGTGTATGAATGATATTTGCATGAATGCAGAATGTCATTTTTCTAGAATGATCCCTTTTTAATGCTTAGGTTGTCATTGCTCGCTATTTATCAAGGTTCTATCACTGATGTGTTACCATGCCTTCTTGTTCAGCTGGTATATTTAACAGAAAATCCGAAAAAATAGTCACAATTTAGACTATTCTTTCTCAAATGTTTCCAACCCTTAAGTTTGGTTAGTTCTGAATAGTGGTCATGTTTTCAAATCCTTGTACTATTTAGAAAACCTTTCAAAGCAATATGCAAAACTCCTTTTTCTTGAATATTATTAGTCCATTAATCGTTATTTCAATGAAAAATGCTTGAAAAAGATCGTAATAATGGACAAGGTTGAAATTTATTAAGAGCAAAGCTCGAAATGAATAGATTAATCAAAATAGCAAATTTTCTTAAATACAAAGTGAATAAGATGAAAACATGTGCCCCAAATATTGTAGCATGAGATTCTCCGCACAAACTCCTCGAGGACCCTTTTGAACTTGATATATGTTTCAACGATCCATAGTACTTTGTTAATGCCCCAAGACGTGACATCCCTCTTCCTTGTTAATTCGGGGATAACAAGACTACCACATGACCCATCATTGATTAAAATTTGAATTACCCTTTTTCAAGTTTTCAACTTATGATCGTGTGTTGAGAGTCTTAATATTTATAAAATGAATGATCTAGCCTAGAAACTAACTATCACCACGATTGAGGCAAGCGCACCTATCGAATAGTAGTATAGCTTAGTGGCAAGACCGGAATGTCGAACCCAAAGGAACCAAAAGTATTAATACTGACTTTCTTTTTATTATTTAGCCTAAGAATTAAGGGATTTGTTGTTTATTCTAAAATCAACTAACTACTAAGCTAAAGACGCTAAGACACAGAGAATGAATTGGGGAAAATACTTGTGGGAAAAACCAATTGATTAAGATAATACCCGAGGAAGAATCCACCTAGACTTCACTTGTTATTTAACTCTCGAACTGCACAAATTTATTCACTTGACTTGATCTGTAGGATTCCCTAATTTATATTAATACCTCTCTCGAGGCTACTAACGTCTAACCCTAGGTTGATTAATTGAAATATCTTTCTAATTAAAACCCTAGGATTGCATTAACTCGATCTATGGACTCCTATATTAGGTTTGACCCTAATCCAGAAGTGATTTTCGTCATCCTATCTCTAGGGTTGCGATCAACTCCGCTTAACTATGCTAGATATACTCTTAAACAGGAATATTCCTCCACCGCCTAAGCACATCAATACTTGAATCAATATCCTGAAATATAAAAATAAGAATTAAGAACACATAGTTAAGAACAAATCAAGTATTTATCATATAGTTCGAAAAACAATAACAAGATCCGTCTTAGGTTTCATCCCCTCGTATCTCGAGGGTTTAGTTCATAATCATAAAAATTACATCTCGTAAGAAAATATAAAACAAAACATAAGAAAACCCTAAAACCCCCTGAAGGAATTGAAGGAGAGATCCTACGTCTTGAGTATGATTTCGGCTTCTTGAGATGAATCAACTGGCTTTCTTCGAGTAAATCCCACAATTCTGACCTCTCTGGCTTGGCTCCTTGGCCTAGCTGGACGCCCCCCTCAAGGTTGGCCTTTAGGGTGTTTATATAGGCTCTTGGAATGTCTTTCTTTGCCTCTAAGTACCCTATTCCGAGTGAAATTCCTCTTTGTCACAGCAGGGACACGCCCGTGCAACACCCCGTGTGAATCGAATCCAGGCCGTGGTCGAGCCTGCTAAAGGGGCACGGCCGTGTGGCTTGGGCCCAGGCCGTGTTGATTTCCTAATTTGGCCCATTTGGTCCGTTTTTAGCCCGTTTCTCGTTCTTTTCATCCTCCTATGCTTCCCTAAGTATAAAACATGAAATTAAAGGATTAGGAGCATCAAATTCCACAAGTCAATGGATAAATCATCCAAAAGTACGCTAAATGTGGGATTAAAATATGTATATATTACGGTTTATCAACTTAAAAAACCCTTTAGTCTCAAGGCGCCCTTTGCGGGTTTTTGCATTGGCCTCTCCTTTTTTTTTCAAGTGAAGTACTTCTTGACTGAGTCTGAATTCACAAGATTGGGCAAGCTTTTGGCATCCATCTCAGTCAAAATCAACCTTCCTCCAGAAAAGGCCTTATTTACCACATAAGGTCCTTCCCAATTTGGCATACATTTCCCTCTGAAATCCTTTTGTATGGGCAGGATCTTTTTCAATACTAGGTCCCCCTCATGGAATTCTCTGGGACGAACCTTTTTGTTGTAAGCTCGCATCATTCATTTTTGGTACATCTAACCATTACGGATGGCTTTCAACCTTTTCTCTTCAATCAAGTTTAGCTGATCATATCGGGATTGGATCCATTCTGCTTCATCCAACTTCAATTCTGCCAAAACTCAGAGAGAATGAATCTCGACTTCAATGGGTAAAACTACCTCCATTCCATAAACTAAAGAGAAAGGCGTTGCCCCGGTTGAAGTCCTGGTAGATGTTCGATAAGCATAGAGGGCAAATGGTAACTTCTCATGCCAATCTTTATAAGTCTCAGTCATTTTCCTCATGATCTTCTTAATGTTCTTATTGGTTGCCTCCACTGTACCATTCATCTTTGGGCGATATGGTGATGAGTTGTGGTCCTCTCCCACGCAAGGCTCATTTCCCAACCGTTAGTTGCAGGCCCATCCTTGTAGTTTTAGATATTTTGGGTATTGGGATCTTGTTCTCTTCGACAATGAAGGTTGCATTCACAAATTCCAACGATCGAAAGGAACATTCTTTCACTTCATCGTTTGTCCCTACATATGGCGCGTCACTGGTTACGGATGCAATAATGTCTTCTTCTGCGTTTATCGTTACCAGTCAACCCTCATTTACCAACTTTAGCTTTTGGTGCAGTGATGACGGTACTGCCCTAGCTGAGTGAATCCAAGGCCTCCCCAACAAACAATTATAAGAAGGCTTAATGTCCATCACCAAAGAATCTACTTCATACGTGTTTGGACCAATCAAGAGGGGTATCTCAATCCTTCCCATCACCCTTCTTTTAGTACCGTCGAATTCTCTCACTATGTTTTGACATGTCTTCATATGAGAGCTATCCACAGGAAACCTATTCAAGGTGGATAGAGGCAAGACATTTAGTGCAAATCCATTATCAATTAACACCCCCGGTAATGTATACCCTTTGCAGCGGGTGGTGATGTGAAGAGCCTTTGTAGATCCTATGCCCCCCGAAGGTATCTCATCATCATTGAAAAAAATGAAGTTATTTGCACTTATATTGTTGACTAGGCGGTCCAGCTTGTTTACAGAGATATCGTTAGCGGCATAAGTTTCATTTAGCATTTTCATCAATGCGCTACGATATGTCCCCGAACTTAAGAGCAAGGCTAGTACTAAGATGCGAGCCGGTTGTTTATGTAGTTGTTCTACAACGCTGTACTCGCTATACTTTAATAATTTTAGGAATTCCCTAGTCTCGTTCTCAGTTACTGGCTCGTTAACTGGCGATTCAAGCCTGACCGTCTTTTCATTCTTATACTCAACCACTGGGGTATTTCCTTTAACGGTTTCGGTTCTTGTACTCGCAAGGTCATAATGCCTACCACTGTGTGTGTAAAAACCTACATCTTGGCCCTCCTCTGAAGCGTTAGCCGAGTTCTCTTCTCTCGGGATCGTCACGTTGCAGTTATAATTCTAGGGAACCCTCTTGCTGTCCTTGTAGGGAAAGGCTACATGTTTCTGAATTATGACCCTTGGTGCAATTTGTACTCCGGTTTCATTGCTTCTTGGTCGTGAAATGATAACCACTGAGTGGTTGACTTTATAGACCTTCTATGTTGACCCCTCTTCTGAGGCACACACATCTTCTCTTTCGGAGTCCATAGCATATTCAAAGAATTCTAGCTCCTTATTGTCCATCAGATTTTCCACTAAGGCCCTGAATTCAGCGCACTCCTAGATCTCATGACCCTCCTTAGCATGGAACTCACAGTAGTTCCTTATCCCTTCAGGTCTCTCCTCTAAATCCTGTTTGATTAATCCTCCTTCTACCATTTTCTTCCAAACCCATTTCAGTGGGGTTTTTACTTCCGCTACATCCATCTTAGTTCTTTTCCCTCCATTCTCAATTATCGTATTTACCCTTTTATCAGAATGACTGGGTAACGGATTTCCTGCCACATTAGGTCCTGATGGGTCGTCAAACTTTACAATTCCCATTTTAATGAACTTTTCGATCAACTTTGTAAAGGCAGTGCAGTTTTCGATTGAATGTCTCGTGATTCTCGTGTGGTAATCGCATTGAGCATTTGCGTCATACCATTTGGGGAATGGAGGTTGCATAGGTTTCAAGTAGAAAGGGGATACCACATGTGCATCAAACAGAATCTGATTGTGTATTTAGCCTCGGGTTGGATTCTTGCCTTGAAGAGCCCTGATGGCTAGTGGTTATTGTCCTTGGCGGGCCAACAGTAATTGGTTTCAAATAATCATTATTGTCTGTGCTTACATTATTTACCTCATTTTCTTTCTTCCTCGGGGCCGGTCTTTTAGAGTTTTCCCCCGCGTCTATCTTACCACTTCTCACTACGTTTTCAATCATTTCACCGAACATTACTATATCCAAAAAGCTCTTAGTAGTGCTTCCCAACATATGGTTGATGAACGGGGCTTTTAAAGTGTTAATGAAAAGTATTGCGGTTTCTTTCTCTAGAAGAGGTGGCTGGACATGCATTGCCACCTCTCTCTACCTTTGGGCTTATTGCTCGAAGCTCTCATTTTGCTTCTTCTCCATGTTCTGCAGTGTGATTCTGTCGGGTGTCATGTCCGTCACATGACTATATTTCTTTATAAAAGCTTGTGTCAGGTCTTTCCATGAATTGATTTTGACACGACTCAGTTGGTTGTACCATTTAGCTGCTGACCCGATCAGACTGTCCTGAAAGCAGTGGATTAACAGTTGATCATTGTTGACGTATCATGTCATCCTTCGACAGAATATAGTGATGTGAGCTTCTGGACAACTAGTCCCATTATATTTTTCAAACTCTAGAGTTTTGAACTTTGGATGGAGCACTAAATCTAGGACCAAACTCAGGTCCTTGGCGTTAATTTTGCAATGATAATCAACGTTTTTCATTGCTCTGAATTTTTCTTCTAGCCATCTGCATCGATCTTCAAGTTGCTTTGCCAGTTCCACTCTTATTTTTTCTATTTCTGCCATATCATCTAGATCAGGAACAATAGGGTTGGTTGGGTTATCCCCCGGATTGGAACCTGAGCCTCTTTGGTAGTTCATTGGCGTCGAGGTACCTGTTTGATACTGTTGGGGTCTGATTGTAATGGGTACCCTTCATGGGTACACCTCTGGTTATGCCTGGGCGTTTATCGAGGTAAAACCCGGGGGTAAATAGGATCCTCATTATCATCCCCTGAGTTAACCGCAGTGCTCTTCCCTTTTTCATGTTCTCCAACTAGCAACTGCGCCAATTGGCTTATCATACTTCTCTGGGATTCCAGTATCTGATCCATCATCTCCTGTTGTACTTTTGCTACCTGTTCTTGCAGTTGCGCTTGCAACTGGTCTTGCATCTCTATTTGAATCTGTTCTAGCCTTCCCAATCTTTGGTCCATTACTTTGGTTTTGGCGCGAGTACTGTAACGATGTTCGGTTGGTTGACTCTTGTTGGTTTCCAGATTAACTGAAATAATTTCGTTTAATTAGGGTCTTTTTGTGAAATTTAATGCATGTGATGCAATGTAATGCAAATGCATGAAATGAATGCAAAAGAGGCATTGATTCTGATTCAATTATGTTAGAACAACTTTACTAGAAAACAAATTTCTTTACATAAAACGGATTACATATACGGTTTTGCCCTAATGCTCAAAGCCTTAACCTTCCTAAGAAGCCAAGCTAACTCTTGACCCTGATCCGATTCCAATTTATACTTCAAGCTTAGCACGTCAGCCTGAACCGCTAGGGTTTGCAAATGATCAGCCACTTCTCGTATTTGAGCCACAACTTCACCCATGATATGGTCTCTATCCCTGACCTGACCTTGAGAACGATGAACTTACTCTTTCCACTGCTCGTTATTTGCTTCAAGGAGTTTAACTCGGAGTTCACGATTTTGTAATGCGATCCCGAGCTCTTCTATTTTTCTTTTCAGCTCTTTAATCTTGTTTAAGCTCGCTTTCAGCTTAATTGTGGAGTTGCGATTATGATACTGATGAAGTGACTTTTCTAGTTCTGCTACCCTGGCTTTTAATCTGACCTTTTTATTTTGGCATTCCAATAAGTCTCTTTCTAGGGCATTTTCTCGAACCTGGGCATCTTGGCATTTCTTTTCCTATTGATCGGTTCTATTCTTTTCTTCTTTGATCTCTTGCCGCCATTGTTCTCATGTCTTTCCCAGCCTGACAGTCCTCATTGATAAGCGCAGCTTTTTGTAATCCGTTTTTAAACTGTCCAGATCTTCTTCAGCCTTATTTTTTTATTTCCTCAGTTTATCGGCCTCTAGCTTCTAGACGTCAACATCTAGTCCTAATTGTATCTTTTCCTCTTCCAATTGCTCTATCTTCTTTCCTAGCTCCAAATTCCTCTTTTCAAAATCCTGCTTGATGATCTCTAGCTCATATGGAATCACTTACAGGTGTTCCTCCCTTGGTCGAATGGCTTCTTGATTTGGTGCAGGGATGTTGTCATTGACTCTTTGACCCCACCACCAGCTATATTTGGGGGTCTTCATCGGACCTGCAGCCAATATTTTCATTCGGCGGGTTTGATTCCAGGCGTTAGACATTTCTCGAACCTTTTTCTTGTAGTTATCTCCATTATATGAAAACTCACACTAGGCCAGCCCTTGCGTTGCTGGTATGAACTGCCTCGATCTATACTGCCTCAACATGAGTAGATGAGCATATTCAGCAACTCCCCAAATCCCAAATAGAGGAACATAATCGAAATCTCTACATCGGTACAGAATCTCATCGGGGATCATCCAAGGGGCTCTCCATTCGACATCCTCATCTTGGAAATTCTAGAGTATCGCCATCCATTTTTCTTCTGAAATGTCGTCTCGCCTCGGTGTAGCCACTAATTCTTTTAATGGAGAGTAGTTCTCGGAGAAAACTCGATAAGAAACTTTTTCTACCCTCTAAAAGTGGTTGTAAAACCATGCCAACAAGAGTTGCGCACATCCAATGAATCTTCCTTCACCCACTCTCCGGCATGCATTCAAAGATCTGAATGTTTCGGCTAAAATTGCAGGGACAGGTGTGACCTTTTTATCAAGTCTGTCAAATAAATCCGAAACTGCCTCATCCACGTGCCCTAGTGCTTTAGAGAAAACAACCAGCCCGTAAATGCTCAAAGCGAAGACATCGACCCTTTTCTTCATATCTGGGTATGCTAAGATCAAATCTCGTAGACTATTCCAAGGGATACATTTACCATTTCCCTTTTGCTTGATTCGGGCTGCAACCCATTGCTCACTCATCCCCGTGATGTTCATTAGTTTCTTTAGGAAGGTCGGGACATTGACGGCTCTAGAATAAACCTTGTCGGCTCGAATTTTCGAGCAACGAAGTAATGTCGTATATTCTTCCATAGTAGGTACCAAATCCACTTTTCCAAAAGTAAAGCAGCTGTAGACGGAATTCCAAAATTGAGCCAAAGCTCGAAACAAGTGTTTGTCCACTTTGATAGCTAGTAGATAGGGCAAATCACCATAATTACAGTAAAATAGATGCTTGATTTCATAATCCCATTGGACCCATATCTCTTTCAGTTCTTGGAAATTGTTCTGGGTCACGCTGATACGAGTGAAGTCCCACAATTCTGACACGTACCCCTCCGTCAGACTATCACCTTTCTCTAATCGCGTTTTCTCGGACCATATTCAGATAGCCGCATTATCTTCCACTTTATCAAGAAATTTGTTTTCCATGGCAAGCTCTCTATTTAGTAATCGAACATGAATCAACACCTTTTTTTTATGATGGAAATGTCATGCAATCACAGTCAAAGCAAAACTAAATAAATCAGTACATTTTATACAAAGCTAAAATTTAAAGCAAGCAAGAAATAATAAATAAAGTACCTATTTGAGTGACCACTAGGGGTTCGGTGCGGTTCTACCTAGGGTAGGTTCTTAGGGCTCACTATATGCGGTTTAGTTCTAAAGTAAGGGTACCTGAACCGGCAGATTCCTCGATCCTCACCCATTATAGGCTCATACGGACCGAGTTCAGTTCAGGGGAATACATTTCCCTATGGCTATACGGAGATGAAAATCTCACGAAGACATAGGTACGGATGTATCCCGAAAGCGATCCGCTATCCTATACGGAGGTGAAGACCTCACAAAGGAATAGTTTCACTCCCACTTAAAAAGGTAAAATCGACCGGTTATGCGATGCAATATGCGGAGGTACATTAAAAGACTCGAACCAATAAAGCAACCATATCAAAATGATGCAGACCACAAAAATGAAATGCAACGAAAGGATCATAAATTTAAACCAAATTATAAATTTTCGACAAAAAGACCAGAAATAATCAAATCGTAGCTTGACTCTCTTATTTTATCCCCAGTGGAGTCGCCAAGCTGTCGAAACTATTTTTTTTTTTGAAAGGTCGACTTTTTATTTTAAAAAAGAAAAAGGGAGTCGCCATCGATCATTTTTATGAGGTGTGATCGAGTCACCTCGTAACGGTTTAATTTATTAAAACAACAATTTTGGTCTACGAAATTCAGAAAAACGGGTTCGGGAGTCAGTTACGTACGAGGAAGGATTAACACCCTCGTAACGCCCAAAATTAGTACCTAATTGATTAATTAATGTCTTAATGTCGAAAATTGAAAACTCGAAAAGAATTTAAAATATGATCCCTCTTTATTAATGTTATTTTTAGTTAAAATCACTTGGATAAATCAAAACGTGCGTTTAAGACTTTCTCGTCCCTAAGTAGCAAAATATCACGTCTCGTAAGTTAGGACACAACACATTGAACCTTTGAGAATGAGCTTGCCTTTATTTTTTTTATTTTAAATCTTATGTATTTTGATTTTAAAAGGATATTCGGTTATTTGAGTTCAATGAGGGAATCGAAACCCCGTGAGTTAGTGTATAATTTCTCGAAGCTCTAAACACGGAATATTGCCTTTATTTCCAAAAAATTTTGAACAAATACACATGTAATGTTTAAAACTATGCATATTTATTTTATTTGGATTATAGTGTAAAGAATGAATATTTAAACACGGCTCGCGACACGATTGGAACAATAATAGAATGATAACACGAATAAGCAAAATGACGATATATCTATAATAATGAGACAACAAATAAGCAATGGCAATAATCAATTAAATCTAATGTTAATTAAACAATAAAAATAATAAAAATAAAAGAAAGTGGAATATGAATGATAAAAATAATAGATATGAAAGTATAAAAAAAAAGGGAATAAATAAGTAACAAAGAAGAATTAAAATAATATAACGATGATAATAGTAAAATTTTGCGTAAATAAGAGATTATAAACAATTATATAATAATAAACAAGTAAGTGAATAAATAATAGATAAAATGGAATAATAAAAAATATGTATATAAATATATATATATATATATATAAAGAATACACCATAAAGGAAAAAAAATGAGCCAATTTGAAATACTAAAAAACAATAATAAAAGAAATGATAGGAACGTAAGTAAATAAAAAAAATGAATCATTAATAAAAATTTGATTAAAGATTGAAATTATACAAATAAATAAATAAATTAGACAATTTGAAATAATACAAAATTTGAAGATAAATAGATTAAGGAAGGAGGTTTTGGGCCTAAATTATAATAAAATAAACGGTGCATTTTGTCAGCCTATATAAGTCATATTTTAAAAAAATAAATCATTTCCTCCTTTTCTCAAAAAACAAAAAAACAAAAGGCTTCTCCTTTTGTTTTTTGAAGTGAGCCTTGAGCCTATGCCATGGCTCCGCCGCAGCTCCGTCGTGGCCGGAGAAGACCTTTCGAATTCTTTTTTATTTTTTATTTATTTAAAAAAATCTAGATCTAGGATATATTTCGAAATAAAACAAAAAAAAAAACGAAAAAAGAAAGAGGCAAATCACAAGGGAAAGAACCTCCGTCTTCGCCGCGCCCCCAACCTTCGTCGGAACCCGAATGGGTTTTGTGACGTTTAGGTTACCAGGGGTTCTCAACCGTGCCGGAGAATAGACCGAATGTGAGGTTTTTTATTATTATTTATGTTTTTGTAATAAGGTCATTTTCCCCGGGCCTATGTTTTTTCAGAAAAAAAAATAAAATAAAAATCCATAAATAATAAATGTCCTTACAGTCCAGTACAAGCCCAATTTTTAATGGCCCAAAACTAATCCTAAAACTGCCTACCCATTAACCGAGACCTAAACAGACTTAAAACCCAAACAAACCCATTATATCCAAAAAACCCGTGGCCCAATTCCTATAGCCCACTACCCAAAACAAACAGACGGCCCAAAAGGCCCAAAACCGATCGAGCCTCAGAAACCTAGGGTTTCTGGAGAAACCCTAGGCGCCGCAACAGAATCCTTGCACCTAGGCCACCAACAGTCGCGCCGCAAATGCCGCATCCGTCAGCCCTCGATCGCGCCACCATCAACGCGCATGAGCCCCGCATCATCGCCGCGTCCTCGTCGATCAACTGCAAAGAAGGAAAGAAATCGAAGCAGCAAATGCAACAGATTGTATTTCCTTTTATTTTCTTTTTTTATTTTTTTTTTCGGGTTATAAAAACCAAGAATTTGTAATATGAAAAGGAGAAGAGGAGAAACGGAGAGACGAATACACAAAACAATACAGGGACATATTCAGTTCATAAATCACAAAGGTTTTTATTTATTATCTTATACCTCGGATACTTCTTTTTATTTTTATTATTTTTTTACTCATATATATACATAAGATATATTTATTAAAATACAAAAAAAAAGAGAAAAAATTTACCTATTTTAGGAACTCCGGCCACCGTGCGCGGTGGCCGGCAACAGCGGCGCGTCACCGGAGACCTCACCGTAGCATTCGCCGGAAATCGCAGAGAGCTGGGCTCTCTGGGGCTCTCTCTCTCTCTCTCTCTTTTAAGAACTAACAAAAATGTTTTTTTTAAGGAAGTATGGCTTTTATAGCCTATTGAAACAGCGCCGTTTTGGGCAGCCCCCTTAACGCCTAAAACAACGTCGTTTTGGGGGCTGACCCGCATCTCGACCCGACCCAGGCTCAGGATCCGCGTGTTTTTTTATGGAGGGGCTAATTGCATATTTAGCCCCTCAGCTTTTCTACTGTTATATAATTAAATTTATTTTATCCCCAATTTTGCCCAATAATTTCTCCCCTGTTTCAATTTGGTCCGCATTCTAACAACACCGTTTCTGAGGGTGGGGATATTTTCTGTTTTGGTCCTTTTGTTATGCGCGTGTATTACAATTTGATCCTTCCCCTTTTATTTATTTTCGATTTCGCCCCAAAGTTTCATTTTAAGTTTAATTCAGTCCCTTCTTTATTTTCTTTTCTTTTATTTTTTATTTTTTGCCATTTTTAAAAAAACATTTTTTATATTATTTCTATATAGATATTATTATTTATTACCTATATTATATAAATCAAAGATATTATTTATTATATTATATTTCTAATTATTAGTATTTTATTATTTTATTTTAATTATTTTCTTTATTTACTTATAAAATTATTTTTTATGATGTTATATTTTAAAATTTTGTATATTATATAATATTATATCATATATTATTTTTAATTAAAATTTATGTATATTACATTCTATTTATATTATTTATATTATATATGTGAAACTTTATTTAAAATTATTATATTTTTTTACATCGTTTATATTATATGTATATATTTTATTTGCTTACATTCTCATTTATTTATTTATGATTGTCATTGTATAGTTTTTATTAATCATTATTCTACATTATTATTACATTATTATTTGTATAGATATGAAATGTTAGTATGTCATAATTGCTTTTGATATTTATGTTTGATAAATATATAAATACGATATTGTCTCATGAATCTTTATTTAAAGTAAAAAATACATTTTTACAAAATTAATATTTTACTTCAAGGTTTTTGAAAATAAGGCAATGTTTTGGTATTTAGAAAATCGGGAAATAGTGCCCTAACGTGTTGGGTGCGATTTTCCGTTTGGCTAAATAACTAAATATCCTTTTAACAAGTTTTGTAAACCATGAGATGTTTTTGATTACGAAGTTTTTAAAACATCGTGTCCTAACGTGTTGGATGTGATGTTTATATTCCTTCGGAACAAAGAAATCTCAAGTTTTAAATTAAAAACTTATTCTTGAGAATTCAAAACGTTGTATCCTAACTTATTGGGTGTGATGTTTTGCATCTCGAGGTAAGAATTTTCTAAAAAGATGTATCTAGCTTCGAAGTTATAAGATATTGTATCCTAACTTATTGGATGTGGTATTCTTATTTCTTTGAGATAGGTAATCTTGGTTTGCTTTCAAATAAAAGGATCATTTTTTTTTCTTCTCAAACATTTGGACATGATTCTATCAATTAGGTACCAATTTTGGGCGTTATGAGGGTGCTAACCCTTCCTCATACGTAACCGATTCCCGAACCCGTTTTTTCATTTTCGTAGACCAAAATCAAATGTTTTAAAATGAAACGTTTTACAAGGTGATCCAATCACACCTAGGAAAAAGGGATTGGTGGCGACTCCCATTTTTATTTTTAAAGTCGATCCCCATTTTCTAAACCCGATTTTAAAATGGTTTCGACAGTTTTTATTTCGAATAAAATAAAAATGAATAAAAGAGGCACCTTTGAACTGTTTGCTTCTGATTGTTTTCTCTCTTTTTTGTATTCAAAAATATGTGTCTACATAGAAATTTAGCAATGCTTTTACAGCCAATCTATTGTTCGCTATTTGCTATTGTTTCTATTGTTTCTTGCTGCTATCTTTTTGCTTTTCTGTCCTTTTTTCTCTCTGTTTGTAGGTTCAGGCGGTGTGCACGCAATGGGAAAGGGCGTTTTTCGTGCTGATGAGGTGACGGCGGCGGCGCTAGGGGCTAATTAGGGTTTCAGCTTTTTTTGAAACCCTATTTTGACCATTAGGTCTGTTGGATTTAATAAAATTTGGGCTTATTGGGTTTGGTTTTGTAAAATTGGATAGTGGGTTTTAAGTTCAGGCTTGTAATTTGGGTATTTGGGCCTGTAACTTGTTTTGTAATTTTAGACTGTTTAATTTATTATTATTATTATTATTGTTTGTCTAATTTGGGCCTGGGCCGGGCAAAATAGGCCTATTACAGTAACCGAAGATTGAAGCTTGACAGGAGGAGGCAATCATTTAGAGCCCTTTAACGTGTATAGGTTTTGATCCTGAAGATGCAAGTTCCTTTTTTGTGAGAGATGAATTGTATTGCGGCGTTTTGTTAGTTTTCTTTATTATTTTTCCCGATAGTGAATAAGCGGCGGACCTCTAAATGAAGGGCAGGTTCATATAGCTGACAGTGAAGACAATAACACGTCGTTCAGGTATCATCTCCGAGTTGGTGAGAGGCATACATTTGTGTTTGATTTTTTTGTTCCACGGATTTAGTCACAGGAGCATTGATTGGTTTGAAAATGCTATCCTACACTAGTGGCATGGTCTTATAGATAATAAATTTTCCTTCTTAATATGGGTGCATAACTTTTGCAGCAGTCAAGAGCATATATGCTTTGGTTACAATTATACAACTAAATGAAATTGTAATTAGTTGATGTTCCTGTTGTGTTCTTTTGCACTAACTTCTATTCCAACTTTGCATTTCAAGTATTTTTATTGGGATTTGATCAGATCGGCCGTAGTTTATTTGGTTTGATAATACTTGAACCGATAGACATTCTGTCTGGTTTTAACCTTAACTGGTTCAAGTTGGGTTGCTAGTCTGTTAATTATAATCTTAATAATTTACCCATGTTGGATGTAACATTCAAACTCAAATTCGAGTATGGAGGAGGATTATCTCACCATGTTTGAATGCGTGTTGGTAGAGAACATGAAGAGAAACATAAAAGGAAGTATTTGATGGATGCATTCTGACATACAAAGATACTCATTATGTGGGTGAAATGATTTTTCTAAACAGAATATATATAATTTCATCTTTGAAGATTAAAACATCACAAACACATAATATATATATATATATATATATATACATTCGAGTTCTAATACAAAGTTGATGAGGGATGAGATGCAATTATGCAAATGAGATAAAAATAAGCATCAGATTATTCAGGTTGAAAAGTTGCCAAAAAATATTTTTAAAAAGAAAAAATATTCATTTTAAATATATTGTAAAGTTAAAAAAATATGTAGTTTGAATGATATTAAATCCATTAATATGAATATAAAAATATAAAACTTAAATTATCATAGTCATTAAAAAATAATTTATTAGTAATTAATATTATGATGTATGGAATATATGAAGTTAAATTATAATAAAAATTATAAGTAATTCAAATGTGAAGTATTCCTATTTTCAAGTGTCTTGATGATGATGATACCATGTTATTATTTTGGTGTTAACAAATATTGAAATCTTCTAGCACCATAGTTGATGTAAGGAAGAACCTTGTGTAACTCATGCCTAGAATATAATGAAGGCCTGTGTAATATTTCTCCGGTAAAAGAAAAAAAGATACTAATTAAAATATTATAAGAATATTTCCCTTGTAAAAAGAAAAGAAAAGGTAGTATTAAAATGTTATAAAATTTCAAGTGTTTTTTAATAGTAACCTTCGTGGATAAAGTAGCACATAATCAATCTAATCTTATTTTCTGCAGTTTGATTTTTCTCGTAAATCTGTGCTATTTCAAGCACTTGAATATGATTGTACATTTTACGAATTGTGCAACAAATTCTTATAATTTCTGAAAATATATTTACAATACATAATATAAATCTCTATTAAATATATCTACAATTTGTATGCTAGATAATATAAATATAATAATAGAATCTTGATTCAAGAAATTGAAACTTAAACTACAAATAAGTAAGATGAGTATAGGAATCCGACTTCGATTTGTCTGACATCTTTTTCCAAAATGATAGATGTGATTGAAACTTAGATAAAAATTTTAGTTAATGTTCAAAATTGAATATAATAATATATACTTGAATTTTGATTTTGTGTAATTTTATATATGAAATTTTTATTTGATCCAATTCTTGTAAATTATTAATACAATTATTGATATAATATCATTTTATATTGCATATATTGCATATATGAATAATTATATTTATCCAATATAAAAATGAATTGATGTATTTATTTCTTTTAATGTGCATGATTAAATCAAAATTAAAGTTTGAAGTATACATTTGATTCACAATTAGAGTTTCATGTTACAATCCGTTTTTCAGTAGTACCGGAAATGGTGGTTTTGAAACCCCGTTCTCCGATGATTGAGTCTGTAAATATTATTAATTAATATTTATGAGTTAATTTTGGTATTATATTGAATTTTGGTCTAACTATTTTGTTAATTGGATAGTTAGTTAAGGTATAAGTGTTTTGACACGAAAGTCAGTAGTGTCGAAAATGGTGGTTTCAAAACCCCATTTCCGATGAACAAGTCTATAAATATTATTATTTAATATTTACGAGGTTAGTATAAAGTTTAATTAAAGCTTGGTTCATTAATTTTTCTATTTAGATAGTTAATTAGAGTATAAGGACTAAATTGTAAAAATTTAATCGTTATGGATTTTTAATTGGTTTAAGGGCCACTTAAGATATTGGAGCATTTCTAGTGCACAAACGGTGGTGGATGACATCTAATGTCCACTAAATTGGTTAATTTCAATTAAGGTTAGTCAATTATAGTTAATTATAATTTAATCTAAGTATAAAAGTTAAAATTTAAAAGAAAAATAAACATTTCATATGTTCATCTTTTACTCGCGAATAGGGGAAGGAAAATAGGGTTTAGAAACTTAAGCATTCGTCTCTGAAATTGGTAAGGGATTCCAAGCTCGTTTCTTGTCATTTTTATATTTTTGAAGTTTCGGGAGCTTGATTTAGCTAACTCGTGCATTAATTTCCAAAATTGCTAAAGTTTATAAATGATGCTATTGATTAATTATTGAATTTTTAGTATTAAATAGTTATATTTTAAGCTTAGATATGAAAAAGGACTAATTTGTAAAATGAAAATTATTAGTTTTGAACATAGGGACTAAAGTGTAAATATTTCAAAATTTATATGAAATTTATGTAATTATAGATAGTATAGGGTTATATAGGGATGAAATTAAAATTAGATTAAAAAACGAAACTTAAATGTGAAAGATATAGCTATTTTGGTTTTTGAGACTAAATTGAATAAAATATAAAACTTTAGGGGTTATCCAAAAAATGAAATTGAATTGATATATGTTTACAATAGGCTGTTAAAGGATGTTTATAATTGATAAATTGAAATAAATTATTATAGATCGGGATTTGAATCAATCGGAAGATAATAGAGAAAAAGGAGAAATTGCATATTAGTCCTTGACACCTTGTTTGCTTGTTGTTTTTCCAGGTAAGTTCATTTGGAACTTATTGTATTCTATTATATTATGTTTGAATTGTGTGTTTATACTATTTACTTTATATATACATGTGTAATTTCGATGATTTTGGCATCTAAAGGACTAAACTGTAAAGTATGAATTATACAACAACTATGAATTGATACGAGGTATAGAATGGTAAAGAAATGTTTATATGGATTATATGATACGTATAAAATGTTATAGGGAGATTGAATTGATACGGAAATGGTATTAAAGCCCTTGTGAACTTAGTAAACTATTGGAATATGAATGACATGCCATTAGGGTTTCAAAAGGAAAACGAGTGTTGTAATAAGTGATTAATTCGATGGCTTGAGGTCCAACATATGTTGTGGATTCTCTGAAGCTAGTGTTAGCAGCATTGAACCAAGCTAGTGTTAGCAACCCCAATCCGAAACTAGTGTTAACAACTCGATAATGTCAGCATATGTAATCAAATTAGTCCCGAGTATTCGAGTTCAATTTACTTCAGTTCTCCGAGTGAAAGATAGAAATGGAAATGGTACTATATGAAAACGAAATGGTTGGAACAAATATATATGAATGAAATTATATGCATATGTTATAAGTTGAAAATGAACTAGTTGGTATATGTCATATGATGGAATGTTAAATGTTTATATAATTGTATTATGACTTCATGACTTGTAATCGAACAACCCATTTGATACATTTGTTGAAATGATTATGAAAGTGTAAGGTTGCCAAAGATGCCTAAGGTAAGTTAAGTAAATTTCATATGGACTTACTAAGCATTCAAAATTCTTACTCGTTATCTCTATTTTCCTTGTAGATCTTCGATTTAGCAGAACGTGTCAATCGGATCACCTCGGAGCTCACACTATCCATCCTTTGATACGGTAGACTTTAATTGTATTGTATTTGGTTTTGTGACATTTATATAGGTTGTGATTGTCATTACCTAAATGATAGTTAGATTAGTCCTTGTTAAATTTTAAATTTTGTAAGGTTAATGCCCACATGTGTGAAAGTTGTTCTTGGGGAATATGTTGAGATGTTTTGAATGGCATCCAAATGGTATCTTGAGTATAGATGGCATGATAATATGATGACATGAATGGTTGAAATGTATAATTGGTTTGGTATGAGATGTACAAGTAAAAATGATGAGTTTTGAATGTCAACTGAGCTATGTTGGATTTGTTGATTGAGGAATGGATAAATTATGGCATTTTGATATGTTTCAAGTCGGTTATTTGTAGGTTTATAGTGTGCCTATAAGCACCATTGAATTTGAGTTGGTTTGAGCATGTAAAAAGTATCAAATTGTGTGATTTTTGACATTTTGGTAAAATGTGTCAATACCATAAGCAAAGGTATAGGTACTTTACCAAATTTTATGAAATTTTCAAACGTTGGTCCTAAAAATAGTATCGATACTAGAATAAGTATCGACACTTTGTAACATAGGTATCGGTGCCAAGTTCCAGGTATCAATACTTAAGCATTTTATTTTAATTTTTGAAATATCGAAGATGAAAATGGTATCAGTACCTAATATAGGTATAGATACTTGTTCTCAAATTTTGAAAATTTTACAGATTGATCCTTATTCAAGCTCGGGTCGACTTAAGAGCTTTCGTAGGCTCGACTAAGGCTCGGATTTTAATTATATATCATGATATCTAAGTGTTTATAACATGATTGAATGTTTGAAGGATTTATTTATGATATATTTATTGATCTGTAATTTTGAATATGTTGCAAATCAATCCTTGTTAAATTTTGGGTTGATTCAGGAGTGTACATAAGCTCGTATAATACCTGAGAAAGGATGTAATTGGTGATTATTGAATTGAATTGACTATGATTGTATGAATTATGTGTAAATTGAATATTAATTGTCTATTTTTACTTGAAAATGATTGTAATATCCCGTAACTTGGATCCGGTGATCGGGTCGGGCGAGTGGTGTTATATTTCATGTGTATAATTGCACCAAATTAAAGTTCATGTATAGAAATGTACATTAAATTAAAGTTCATGTATAATTTTGAGATCTATCCCTAAAATAAAAGACTAATATTTTAAAATTTTAATCCAAATGGTTGTCCATAGCTATAGGTGTGCATGGGCCGGGTCGGGTTCGGGCCGAGCTCAACTAAAAATTCAGGCCCGTTTGCTAGGCCCGTGCCCGGCCCGAAAAATGGGCATAAATTTTTGCCCAAGCCTGACCCGGATAAAAATGCTAAAACACGGGCCCGACCCAGCCCATCCATATTAATTTTTATATTATTTTTTATATAATTTTAAAATATATATAATACATCAAAATAAATATTTCCTAACTAATTGAAAATAAATTTTAAAAAATATGTATACTTAAATAACACTAAGATAGATGCAACTTAACAAGCAAATGCCTCTAAAATAATAACAAAATTAACAATAAAATAAGTTTTGTACAATATCCAAACAATAACAACAAAATAGTAGCAACATAATAGTAAAATGTTAGCAAAATAGGGAGAAAATAATAAGAAAATAATATTAAAAAACAAAAAAAAAGCATATTTTCTTGTCATTTAGTGAATTTGGGCCAGGCCTGGGCCCTGATGCCTTACCTGAGGCCCGACCTTTTTTTCAAATGGGCCTTATTTTTTTTCCAAGCCCATTTTCGGGCCTATATTTTTGCCCAAACCCTCCTATATTTCAAGCGGGCCGGGCCGGGTGACCCGACCCATGAACAGGTCTATCCATAGCAAAGTAATGAACTTTACGCCTTAATAAATCAATTTAATTTTTATTTTTATTTATTTAATATTTAATTAAATAAGAGTGGAATTATAGAGAGGGTTGGATATTTATTAAATATTTAATATGCAAAGGCAATGACTTTACGCCTTAATAAATTATTTTAATTTTAGAGAGGGTTAGATATTTATTTATTATTTTAGGTATAATTACTATTTGAATGATTAATTTTAAAAATTATTAAAGACATATGTCACTATTTACCATTTTAAAGTTGGTGTTTATATATATATATATAAAGAGTTTTATACACTTTTTTTATCATCGATTAAAATTAAATCTATGGTTAAACTTAAATATCAGTTAGTTAAAAATGACAATTATTTCTTTCCTTTGTATTATTATCATCTTTTTTATTATTTTTATTTTCTATTTGTTCAAATTTGAAACATTTCGTTAATATCTAAAATCTTTTCCTCTCTGAATGAATCAGTGGACAATACCAATATCGATCACCAACAAGCTAAAATTGGATCAAAATCATTTTGGTTGGTGACCGATATTAGTATTATCCATTGATTTAGAGAGGAAAGAATTCTAGATATGAATTGAATCTTTCAAATTTGGACAAATAGAAAATAAAAAAAAAAAATTGGAGGAGATGATAAAGATATTTAATTTTAGTATTGTTATTTTTAATTAATTGTGTAACACCCCAAACTCGGCCTAGGAGTTTAGACCGAATTTTGGATGTTACATTGATCACTGAAGTGATCGTAGGTAATTTTTTACAAAACAGGATGTCACGTCAAACCAAAACATTTAATCTTTTAAAATACAAATAGTAAAATTAGAGTTGAGATAATATAAATCAGCGGAGTAAAACTAAAAACTTAAGACGGAAATTGTACCGCATTTTTTTTATAAGAACTTACAGTTCAAAAACTGAAATATTAATTAGAACTGAAAATACAAACTGATAATTAATCTTTCTCCAAAACTCTCCGAGACCTCCGCATACCGAGCCCAGCGCCAGAAACCGAAAAGTACCTGAATTGGAAACACTAAGAGGGGTGAGCTACTCGAGCTCAGTGTGAGTCCGAATCAAGGCTAAAAGTAGAATCACATAATTCAATTCAGCGGTGCAATAGACTTACAGACATGAGCAGAAACAGATACCAAACAAGGGCCTAACACCACCGCCCATAATCGAAACAGAGCACACCAAGTACACAGAACAATTACACATGGGTTGCTCAGACAAACAGATCACAGACAGATATTCTTACACCCAGAACACACAAAATATGCGTATGAAATGCAGTCAGAAATATAAACCACCCATCCAGCCAACGCACCTCTCAGTCCTCTGATCACACCTCATAAGAGCTGTTAAAGCTCATCCAACCAATCACACCAATTAGGACCTCGGAAGGCCCATCCAACCCTACACACCACATACGTGGACTAAGCCACTCAGATAATAATACGCAGCAGGGCTAGCGTATGTGCTATATTGTGCAATGCGATAGACCGCGCATACGAGCGAATCGGACAATGGTACGCAGCAAAGCCGACGCGCACATACTGATGCTGATGGCAATGCGTGTAATCTGTACAATCATGTTGCAATTAAACTGCGAGATCAGATAATAGTGCGCAGCAAAGCTGACGCACGTACAGTACAATGCAATAAATCGCTGTACGTATAAGTTGCAGTAGAACAGCCAGATCATATCAGAATCAGTCTCCCTTCTCTTCACAACCCAACCCAAAACAGTTTATGCAAGTGCATGTATGCATTCAATCTCATAGAACAGAGACACAATATTAGACACGATGACAGAATAAAGATGCACACGCGCACCAACGAAACGATTCGATTTCAAACATCCCACATGACAGTCACAGATTCACTCAGGCCGAAGCCCAGATCATAATTCTTAGCCACCCTGACTAAAGATCAGCCAAGGAGAAACACACAGACAGATGCTTAGATAAAAAACACACAGAATCAAATTAGGTGTCCTAGAGCCGCACACCCGTGTACTCTGGCCGTGTGGACATGCCTAGGCCGTGTGGGAGGTCACAAGCCCGTGTAAAAAGGGGCACACGGCCGTGTGACTGTGGCACACGCCCATGTGAAGAGAGGCACACGGCCGTGTGACTAAAGTACCCGCCCGTATGGACTAGGGACATGGCCGTGGGAGCAGACAGTGTAATTCTCTATCCGTTTGCACTAAATCTGAGTACAGGCTGACACGGCCGTGTGAGGGTCTCACACGCTCGTGTGCCCACCAGACACGGCCGTGTGTCCCGAAACACACCCCCGTGTGGAATCCCTAATTCCCAAATTAGTCACACGATCGTGTGGCCAGGCCGTGTAACACCAAATCACTCAAACCATAATCCTCAAACTCACACGCCCGTGTGCTCAAGGGACACGACCGTGTGAGAAACGATAAAATCCCCAAGTCAGCCACACGACCGTGTGGCACCAAAATTGGCCCGGAACCCTAATTCCCAAAAGCACATGGCCGTGTGAGCTGGCACGCGCCCGTGTGGAAACCCCTGTGGCCACGAAACCACTCTAAAAATAGTCCCAAAAACGTGCTTTCAGCCACGAAGCATTCTCCAACCCTCGATAGATCAAAAACACACCAAATCATGCTAAATCTATGCATTACACAGCGATATAACAACGAATTTAACAAGTTACAGACACTCACACACATGTTGTTGACTTTTCACAATGTCGAGATAAATTTCGCAAATAAAACAGAAAAAGATACGAAACCCACACATGTTTCGACGACTGAGGAGCGAGATTCTTCGAAATTCGCCAGCAATCCGTTTTCAAAAGAAATTGGAGAAGAAAATAAGAGAGAAAATAAAACCCCCAAAAAGAAAAGATAACCAAGAACATACAAAAAAAAAGAATAAAAATAGAATAAAAAGTAAAAACAGAAATTATAAATAAATAGTTAAAATAAAATTTTAACTTAAAACAAAACCAAAATAAAACGTTATTTCAAACGCAGACACAGA
Source organism: Gossypium sturtianum (assembly GCA_025698515.1). Lineage (NCBI taxonomy): Eukaryota > Viridiplantae > Streptophyta > Magnoliopsida > Malvales > Malvaceae > Gossypium > Gossypium sturtianum. The sequence goes on from CM046946.1 coordinate 119,549,201, forward strand.
GACTCGAACCCAGAACCCAGAGACAAACTAACACACACACAACCACCAGACCAGCAGGCCCATTCTATCACTTACCCGCAAGACTAAACACAAAAGCACACATTTCTCTCAGACCCTGACCACTAACGTCAAAACTTCTAACCCGTAAAATTCAGGGTGTTACAACTCACCCCTCCTTAAAGAAATTTCGTCCTCGAAATTTCCAACTAACAGAAAAGTGGTATAACCCAAGCTACACCACTACGCTCCCGCTGCGCACTCTAACTCAAGTAGAACCAAATCCACCCTAAGGGTAAAGCTTGAACCCAAGACCTCTCACACACACCCAGAACACTTAACCACTAAAGAAGATACATATTTATCTTATTACACACACAAACATTATCCAACAAATAACCATCAAGGTCATTAAATTAAAACACACCAATTTAGAACAATCCAAAATCATACATGTCTCAATGTCGTCGCGGACACTCCCTAATTCGATGCCCCATGAACCCGCATCTAAGACACGCTCCCACATTTTTCCAACAATTGCCCAGATGGCGTTTCTTACAGTGTGCGTAAGACGGAAAGCTCGCACCACCACAAGCACCCTCTGTAGAACCACTATTGCCACTCAAATGCGTTCTAACACGCTTCGCAGTTTGAGGCTCCAACCTCGAAAGACTGCGATCTCTCTTCTTTCCACAATCCACACACCTACTTTGTACTAACTCTTCATGACTGTCCAACCTAGCCTTGAGCACCTGCTCAAGCACTTCCCTCACTACTCGAGTCAGCGTCTCAGCACCAACCTCCGGGTGATCGTTACCCGAAGCTGGTGGAACCACATTGACTTCTGACTCTTTAACAGGCTCATATCCCGGAGAAACAGACGGCCCCTCGCGATCTCGCTCACCTTCAGAACCCATATCCATCCAGAGGCTAAATTAAGATATCTACACTTCCAAAAAACGAACACAGGTTATACACAGAAATCTATATTTTTACTCTTACAGTTTCAGATTCATACCTAGACCAGTATCAGAGTCTCAGATAGTTCATTTCCATAAAACATTTCCCAAAACACAAATCGTTTCAGCTTACTGTGGTAAGGTTTTTTCAAAAATTCATTTTTAAAACAACCACGTGCACACACGGATACGTGAAAACACAGGCTGAGTTTTTGCAAACCTGGCTTTGATACCACTAAATGTAACACCCCAAACCCGGCCTAGGAGTTTAGACCAAATTTCGGATATTACATTGATCACCGAAGTGATCGTAGGTAAACTTTTACAAAGCATGTTGTCACATCAAACCAAAACATTTAATCTTTTAAAATACAAATAGTAAAATTACAGTTGAGATAATATAAATCAGTGGAGCAGGGGCGAAGCCAGGGGGGCTGGCATGGGCCCCGGCCCCCCCTAAAAGGTAAAATTGCTATTTAGGCCCTTGAAATATTTTTAAAATTTTAAATTAGTAAAGGTAAAATTGCACTTTGGCCCCCCCTAAAATTATAAATTTTCGATTTAATCCTTTACAAATTAGAAAGATATAAACTATAAAAAAATAAAATTTCATCCGGCCCCCCTAAAAAATTGTCCTGGCTTCGCCCCTATAGCGGAGTAAAATTAACAACTTAAGACGGAAATTGTACCGCATTTTTTATAAGATCTTACAGTTCAAAAACTGAAATATTAATTAGAACTGAAAATACAAACTGATAATTAATCTTTCTCCAAAACTATCTAAGACCTCCGTATACCGAGCCTAGCGTCAGAAACCGGAAAGTACCTGAATTGGAAACACTAAGAGGGGTGAGCTACTCGAGCTCAGTGTGAGTCCGAATCAAGGCTAAAAGTAGAATCACATAATTCAATTCAACGGTGTAACAGACTTACAGACATGAGCAGAAACAGATACCAAACAAGGGCCTAACACCACCGCACGCAATCGAAACAGAGCACACCAAGTACACTGAACACTTACACATGGGTTGCTCAGACAAACAGATCACAGACAGGTATTCTTACACCCAGAACACACAAAATATGCGTATGAAATGCAGTCAGAAATATAACCCACCCATCCAGCCAACACACCTCTCCGTCCTCCGATCGCACCTCATAAGAGCAGTTAAAGCTCATCCAACCAATCACACCAATTAGGACCTCGAAAGGTACATCCAACCCTACACACCACATACGTGGACTAAGCCACTAAGATAATAATACGCAGTAGGGCTAGCGTATGTGTTGTTCTGTGCAATGCGATAGACCGCATGCAGACAGGCCGGATCGATAATGGTACGCGAAGAAAGCTGATGCACGCACTGATCTGATGGCAATCTGGGTAATCCGCTGATACGATCATAGTGCAATTAAACTGCCAGATCAGATAATAGTGCGTAGCAAAGCTGACGCACGTACAGTACAATGCAATAAATTGCTGTACGTATAATTTACAGTAGAATAGCCGATCAGATCAGAATCAGTCTCCCTTCTCTTCACAACCCAACCCAAAATAGTTTATGCAAGTGCATGTATGCATTCAATCTCACAAAATAGAGACACAATATCGCACAATCGATGAAACAGACTATGCACACGCACTCCAACGTAATGATTCGGCCAAACATCCCACATGACAGTCACAGATTCACTCAGGCCGAAGCCCAAATCATAATTCTTAGCCACCCTGACTAAAGATCAGCCAAGGCAAAACACGCAAACAGATGCTCAGATCAAAAACACACAGAATCAAATTAGGTGTCCTAGAGTCGCACGCCCGTGTACTCTGGCCGTGTGGACATGCCTAGGCCGTGTGGGAGGTCACAAGCCCGTGTGAAGAGAGGCACATGGCCGTGTGACTGAAGCACACGCCCGTGTGGACTAGGGACATGGCCGTGGGAGCAGACTGTGTAATTCTCTGTCTGTTTGGACTAAATTCGAGTACAGGTTGGCACAGTCGTGTGAGGGTCTCACACGCCCGTGTGCTCACCAGACACAGCCGTGTGTCCCGAAACACACGCCCGTGTGGAATCCTTAATTCCCAAATTAGTCACACGACCGTGTGGCCAGGCCGTGTGACACCAAATCACTCAAACCCTAATCCTCAAACTCACACGGCCGTGTGCCCGAGGGAAACGGCAGTGTGAGAAATGATAAAATTCCCAAGTCGGCCACACAGCCGTGTGGCCAGGCCGTGTGGCACCAAAATTGGCCCAGAACTCTAATTCCCAAAAGCACACGGCCGTGTGAGCTGGCACACGCCCGTGTGGAAACCCCAGTGGCCACGAAAGCACCCTAAAAATAGCCCCAAAAACGTGCTTTTAGCCACGAAGCACTCTCCAACCCTCGATAGATCAAAAACACGCCAAATCATGCTAAATCTACGCATTACACAGTGATATAACAACGAATTTAACAAGTTACGAACACTCACACATATGTTGTCGACTTTTCACAATGTCGAGATAAATTTCGCAAATAAAACGGAAAAAGATACGAAACCCACACCTGTTTCGACGACTGAGGAGCGAGATTCTTCGAAATCCGCCAGCAATCCGTTTTCAAAAGAAATTAGAGAAGAAAATAAGAGAGAAAATAAAACCCCCAAAAATAAAAGAGAACCAAGAACGTAAAAAAAATAGAATAAAAAGTAAAAAAAGAAATTAAAAATAAATAGTTAAAATAAAATTTTAACTTAAAACAAAACCAAAATAAAACGTTATTTCAAATGCAGACACAGAGACTCAAACCCAAAACCTAGAGACAAACTAACACACACACAACCACCAAACCAACAGGCTCATTCTATCACTTACCCGCAAGACTAAACACAAAAGCACACCTTTCTCTCAGACCCTGACCACAACGTCAAAACTTCTAACCCCTAAAATTCGGAATGTTACAAATTGATATTTAATTTTAATCATAGATTTTGAAAATAGTAAAATTTAATAACTATCGTTTGATTAGAAGTGAAATTCTAAAATTTTAAAAACTATAAACACTAACTAAAAATGATCAAACTAAAAGTATAAGATTGAGGGTAATTATTTGGTACACAGACAATGAAAATTTTATTCCACAAACGAGATTAAAATTTTGCCACATGTCTTATTTATTTTAAAATTTTTAAATATAATTTAACGTATGGTAACGTAAAATGGTCGGAATTTGGAGGATCCAAGGTTAAATCTATGGAGCATATCCGTTACCCAACATTCATTGGTAGCTGTCCCTCATGTTTGTGGTGCAAGTGCAACCTGATCTTATAACCCTAGGCCTAGCTATAATCAGTTTATTGGAGCTCTGTTATAAATATATGAATTGGTTGTGAATTGTGGTGCATGGATCTAATTTCAACGCATAACCAACAAAATAAGGATACAACCAAAGCCACCCAAAACAGATATAAGTTGTATGTATGGAAACAAAACCTTCCAATCTGTTTACGTTATTTTCATGCATTTTATACTCATTTCATTAACTTTGTGGCTCAAAACAAAATATTTGTTTAAATTAATATTTTTTTATTCAAATTTAAAAGGTTTAAAGGTTCCAACCAATATTTGAGCGAGAAATATATATTTAGTTGTTTAAAAAATTTATTAAATATATATATATATATATAATGTCCAAAGTGAACTGCTGTTTGTTGTTCCGAAGGTTCGAACTTAGATGGGTTTTATAAGTGAACAACTCTTGATCACTAGGTCAATCACGAGAATTCAAGAAAAGGAAGAATCATTTGAAAAGTGAAGATTGTTTTAATCGACACGTGAGTTTTATACACTATCAATGAATAATAACATGATACTTTAACATTAAATAAAACAAAACAATGTGAAGAGATTATTTAATAAATAGTAATAATTTTATTTAAATATTAATTAGAATAAATATTGATAACTTCATATTAAAGTTTAGGTATGAGGTTTATAGTATTTATTTATAATTAATTAATTATTAATATGGTGGTGTGTGGAATAAGTGCGGGCACTTATAGGAACATCATGAGAGCAATTAGTGTGAAAGCAAAATTATGAACCTTACGGGTTGGAGCTAGAAACGTTGAGACTGAAGTAAATAGGGTTTATGTCTAATAAGGCCCCGTTCGCATCTCATGTCATATTATGCTTAATATTACTAGGACAAGATTGAGTAGTCCCTTTCATCTTCAAACGCCCGCATACTCATATCTAACATTCATGTAATATAGTGGAGACAGTATGCGATGGAAATTATAGTAAAAAGAACAGAAAAAGTTGTCTGAGATTCAAAGAATTGGAACAAAAATCAAATCACTGGCTTTCTCAAAGTTCATTGTTTCACTCCAACATGAAAACACACAGAAGGATAACAAAGCCATTAGAACAAAGCAAAGTTCCAAGCTGCATCAAGAAACAATGAAACGGTACTTCTCTCTTTCATCCTATTCCCATACCAATAACATTTAGAAGCATTTCCTGTGGACGATCGCTGGACCTGATTCATCATACTCGGCCTTTGCGATCCACATCTGAAACCCAAATATCGACCAAATAAGCATGCCGCATTATCAGTTATATATATACTTATATGCAAATCTGAAGTCCAATAACTTACTTGTTGGAAGGTGCTGAGGGAAGCCAAGATCGAGCCTCCGATCCAGACACTGTACTTTCGCTCAGGTGGAGCGACAACCTTGATCTTCATGCTGCTCGGAGCGAGTGCCGAAAGCTCCTTGCTCATTCTGTCGGCAATACCCGGGAACATGGTTGTACCACCACTAAGGACAATGTTACCATACAAGTCCTTCCTGATATCCACATCGCATTTCATTATTGAATTGTATGTAGTCTCGTGGATGCCTGCAGCTTCCATACCAATCAAGGATGGTTGGAAAAGCACTTCGGGGCATCTGAAACGTTCAGCACCAATGGTAATAACCTGACCATCAGGTAACTCATAGCTCTTCTCTACTGATGAGCTTGTTTTTGAGGTCTCTAGCTCCTGTTCATAGTCAAGGGCAATGTAAGACAGCTTTTCCTTAACGTCTCTCACAATTTCCCGTTCGGCTGTGGTGGTGAAGGAATATCCACGCTCAGTCAGAATTTTCATCAAGTAATCAGTGAGGTCTCGACCAGCCAAGTCAAGACGAAGAATGGCATGTGGGAGGGCATAACCCTCGTAAATAGGCACTGTGTGGCTGACACCATCTCCCGAGTCCATCACAATACCTAACATAAAAACAGGCACAATGATGTTACATCTCTCATCTCTCATATACCAAAAAAATATGTTCAGCATTAAATTTAATTCAATTCCAACCGTAAACTTTCAAGGAGTTCACCAGCCCTCCAAGCCAATTCAAATTGGAAAAAATTTTGTACACTAATAGCAGGTGATAATCAAGAATGAAAACAGACAGTTGAAACTCAATGGATGGATCATTTATGATTCTTACCGGTTGTACGACCACTGGCATAAAGTGAGAGCACGGCCTGGATAGCTACATACATAGCAGGGGCATTGAAGGTCTCAAACATAATTTGGGTCATTTTCTCCCGATTAGCTTTTGGGTTAAGAGGAGCCTCAGTAAGGAGAACTGGGTGCTCTTCCGGGGCAACACGAAGCTCGTTATAAAAGGTATGATGCCAAATCTTTTCCATATCATCCCAGTTGCTCACAATACCATGCTCAATAGGGTATTTCAAAGTCAAAATACCTCTCTTTGATTGAGCTTCATCACCAACATATGCATCTTTCTGGCCCATGCCAACCATCACACCGGTGTGACGTGGCCGACCAACGATGCTAGGGAATACGGCTCGGGGAGCATCATCCCCAGCAAATCCAGCCTAAAACATAACATTTTTACAGTCAAATTACATCATATAAAAAAGCATAAACATCAACCTTAACTGATATAACGCCCAAGTATTGGAAACACACACAAATTTCCCTCACTGCAAATCCAGCCAAAAACATAACATTTTAAGCTCACTTATACCATATAATCTTCTTCTTCTTCTTTTTTAACTTATCTCATATAGAAAAGCATAAATATTAATCATAAAACTAAGTATTAAGAAAAGAAGAAAAATTTCCGACAATGATAAGAGCTTTCAAATGATTTACCTTAACCATTCCAGTTCCATTGTCACAAACAAGTGGCTGAATATCCTCACCTTCTGCCATCTTCTACAACCTGCTATATATATAGCAAAAGGAAAACGTTATCTTTAGGGATGAATATACAACCTAGGAAAAAAATGAAAAAAAAGCTCAGATTCTCCCATAAATCCCATCAATGGAATCTCAAATTTATATCAAATAAAAGTCAATCTTTCTGCAATTTAATTATATATTTATCCATTCTTCCTTGATGTTCTTTCTTTTTAGGTCTATAAAGTCAAAATTCAAGCATCCTCAGATCCCATCAAGGAACTGAAATCTAAAGCACCATCACAACACATCAGCCAAGGGAAAAAAACTACATCAAGAACACAAATTAGATCTTAAACACAAAAACAAAATAAAACCAATGCTTGAAATGGGATTGTGTTTCTTTATTTCGATCAAAACAAAGAAAAACCCAATTCATGCAAAAAAACAACCCAGTTAAAAGAAAAGAGAGAAACGACCGGCAGATCCAACCAAAGGGCAAAAAGAAACGACCTTGGGAAAATCGAAGGTGTGTTTGATGGGGAAGAAAGCGAGGATTAGAGAGATTGAGGAACTGGTTCTTTGAAAGTGAGAGGCAAAGTGAAGGCTATGCAAATGCAATGACAGGAGTATAAGAAGGTGACGAGAGTGAATCTGGGCCGTTAGATTTTTTTTAGGAATGAGAACGCGTCATTGGGCTCTCAATATTCAACGCTTCTCCACTCATTTCCCACCCTTTGATTTATAGTAATAAAAATTATTTTGGTCTTGGTATTTTTCAAAACCTAATAATAATTCAAAATTTAAAATTAAGGTTTATTGCTTAAAATATAAAATAGTGTAATACAATTGCAGCCATTGAAATATGAATTTCAAGTAAATTATCCATTCAAGTATTCTATTTTTGTGGTCCTATTTTTAAAGAAATTTATTGATTGAAGTATGTTACATACATTTTTGTGGTTGTATTTTTTCTTTAAAAAAAATCATGGCATTCAATAAATGAGCTACACAATTTTAACTTATTTTTTGGTCACAGTATTTTTTAAATAAATAGCTGTTACACTAATGAAATTAGTTGTCAGCACCAACCATTTTATATATTATATATATGAGTTAAGTCCTTCAAAGCATAGTAGTTACCAACTTAAATAGTTTTAATAAATTATGAACAAGTATCAGTCAAGATTTATAGGTGCATTCATTTGCAAACATTGGAAGTATAGTTTTGCTTGCTTGGAACGTTAAGAGTGTATTGATAAGTTTCACAATCACAATTTCTTCATTAAATTTTTAATTTAAACTTGTTGGTTTGGACAAAATTCGAGTCTGTGCGTTAATAATGGAGTAGGAATCCAACTTCATGTATGCGAGTTGCAGTCCGAGGACGAGTTTTTGAAGTTAGCTCAAACTTTGATGCCAGTAGTATCAAGCTCATTGAATGGCATCAACCTTCATCAATTGAATATTTATAGAAAAAGAAGGATCATCCTAATGCATCTCAGATGCATTACATTATCTAAACTGAAAACAAAAATGAATTCCCTGGTCATCTTATGTTCGTATCTGACATGAACTCGAATCCATGCTTCTGGAATGAAAACTTAATACTGAAAAAAGTCCAATGAGTAGGAGGTTTTACCCATCATTCTACAGGAATGGGGGAAGAATTACCCATCTGCGCGGGTACTTGGGCCTTCCTTCATTGCCGTCAAATAGCTGCGAGGAACAAGAAGTTAAAGGTAAGGGGAAACTTTAAACCGAAGACATGATAATGAGATTAACAGAGTTGATATTCTATCTATTAACAAGACATGAATATATAAACAATAACCTCCAGGCGAAATCCGAGTTCAATATAAGAGATGCACATGCACTCACACGCAATGTATACTAACATATAGAATGTTATATGCAGAAAGCATATTGAAGGAAACCTTAATTGTCTGCACGAAACCTATATGATTTAGTGGTTCAACTGGAAAGCTAAGGAAATACCTTCTTCAAACGGCGGTGCTTTGCGAGGGCCCAATTGGTCATGATAGAAGTAGCAACTACGAGAAATACATAACCTGCAACAGTCTGCGTAGCAATATTGAAACCGAGCCATTGGTAAATCTCTGTAGTGTAGTTTGCACATGTCACAATGTTGAACAGAAATCCATGAGGAATTTGATAGCCTCCACTCCCATCAGGGTTTCGTAGATTCTTCAGTATGATATGACAATATAAGTTTGACAGTTGACAAACCAACCCAAATCCAAACCCTATCTTCATTTGAAGATCACCAACAGGTGTGTAAAGTGGGTGGTTTACGTAGTAAGCTATGTAAGAACCAAAGAGCCAATAATAAGCACAATTCCGGAAGACATTTGAGAGTGGAGATGTTGCATGGCTGAAGCGGTGGACAAAGAATGTTTCCATAATACGTTTGAGGTAGTGGAAACACCAGTAATATACAGCATATGTTTGAACTGGGTGGATGACACGATCCTCTCCATAACCAAAGAACTTGTACACTGGAAAGTAGTAGAAGATAGGATAGAGGATCAAAGGACCCAAGTATTCAAAGAAGAAAAGTGTACTATATGATACTTGCGGACCCAGATCCTTGAACACTACAGTTAACTTGTTCTGTTTTTCATCAGAGTAATCTTTGAGGCTCTTCTTGTAGTTAAGGACGACAGGTCTCTCCTTTGATCCCGGAGGTACTGGGAGTGTTAGTCTTTGTCTTGAAGGATAAAACATTTTAGCTAGTAATTTAACATACGAAAATGGGGTTAATAAGATTCTTATGACCAATGAAGCTGCCTACAAAAATACTATCAGAAGCACATCTAGGAATCACATTTGGGGGTTAAGGGCTCAAATTCCAAATTCATAGCAACAAGAAAAACAGGCAGAAAAGCAATGATCACTGCTATTGGTGAGTTTTTCTTTCCCATCAATTCGGATGCAACTCAAAACATATCACTTCTACAAAACCATTAGAAACTTAAACAGGATGAAGAATTCAAACATAAAATCTACCAAGGATTTGAACAAAAATAAAAAAGCGTAACTGAGAGGAAAGTTAGTGACACTCAGTGACTCCGTAACCTTGCACATGAACTAGTGAGATGCAAGCAAATCACCCTAGATGTAACATATAATGCTATAATTATTTAGACCAACGGAACATGGAAAAAAAAAAGGCTTAAAGCTATTAAAACATGAAACATAGTAGGCATCTTTGTGTATGCTTACATGAAATATCGAAAACAATTTCTAGGCTATCGTTACAAGCTCGGTAAACAGTAATATGACGCTCATCTATCAAATGAATATGACGCATACCTTCAATTATTTTCGTTATCTTAATCATATAATTAGAAACATAGGCTGGATAAATATATATAAATGTTATATGCAGCAGAAAACCATAATTTGCATTAGCAATTTAGTGTTGGTACATGGCATCTAGAAGCATACACAACTAGGAATACAAAAGGTCTTCAATGGCAACGATAAGTGTCCATAAGGAAACATCGCCTTGTCTGATGTTTCAAGTTACTTCCTCACTCAACAACCAACTACATTAGAACATCCATGCAATGCAATGCGCAAATGAAAAGATAATAATAACCGAAACTCTAGCCCCCACATGAAACAGGAAAGAGTAAACAAAGCACATGAATCAAGAGAAAACCTTAAACAAAACAAGAAGATTTTCAGGGAATTTCCCACAAAAATTTAAATGTTTTCCCAAAGCAGAGTTATAAGTTCTTCCTTGTTCTGATAAGAACTACTTAATTGGCTAACAGAGTATGTTATTAAGCTAATTTTAAAGTACTAATAAAGCAAAGTACTTACTTCTCTTGTAAATTGCCTCCTGCAGATCGGCCACGGTAGCCTACAGAAAATAAAACACAATAGAATTAATTTATTTTCCTTCATTTTCCACGCAAACAATCAGCCGAAAACTATAAACACACATAAAATAAAATAAGATAAAACCCAAGAAAGATAAGAAGGGATACTGAGTCAGGAAGCTCGAGGCCACCATTGATGAACTCTCTTCCACTGCGTGAAACTAGATTGACCTTCATCCTATAGAACAAAACAAAAGATACCCAAAATTTGTTAGGAGGAAAGGAACAGACCCTTGGAATCTTTTTGTGTACGGAGATCTCGAAGTTTATAAGTTGAAAAAAAGGAAAGTGAGAAGGTGTTTGTGAGTTGATGAAGAAATGGTATTAAAGGCGTATGGTTTGAAGGGGGCCTGACGATCAGTTTTAGTGAGTCCAGGTTTCAACAGAGGTGATGTTCACACATCATCCATCTTGCCTACAAAATTACAGGTCAGATTATAATTTCCATCACGTACCACCTCAAATTATTCCGATGTCACGGCCAATTGTAAAACTCTTCACAAGTTAAGGAAAGGTCTAAAACCAATATTAAAAAAGCCAACAAATATTCATTCAATATTTTTATATACTACTTTACAAAAAAAATTCAAATATATTATAAGTCCTTGTACTCTTTATAAAATTAGAATTTAATCTATATATATTTTATTTTTAGGAATTTAATCTCTATTTTTCAGATTTTAAATTTTAAATCCAATTATTAACATTGTTAATCTTTTTGTTAAATTTATTGATGTGATATTTTGAAGTAAAAAAAATTCTCTTAGTAGCAATGTAATTAAAAACATGACGTTGTAATTAACCTGAATTAACAAAAAAAAGAAGAAGAAATTTAACGATATTAATAATTGAACTTGCATTTTTAAATTTAAAAAGTAGATGGACTAAATTCCTTAAAATAAAATTAAAAAACCTAAATTATAAATGTATGAAATGTATAGAGACTTAGAACCTATTTTAACCTAAATATTTTGTTTTTATATAAAAAAAATATTAAAATAATTATCCACTTCATGAAGGCTAATTTTTTTTTTCTAAAAGTCCAAAAATAAAATTAAAATTTTTGAAGAGGTGAATTGTGGTTTTATAATTATATTAATTTAAAATTTCACAATTTTTGAAATAATTAAATTGTAAAATTTCTATTTTTAGAGTAGTTAAATTAGATATATTTTTTTGGTGGAGAAAAAATAATTTTACATTTTAAAGTGATTACCAATAATTTCTCTTTTTGCAGTGAAGGAATCTTTTGCTCCCTAAATTTGAAGGCTAGGCCAAAATTTGTGAAGGGTTTGGAAAAAATATTAAGTTCAACAAAATTAGCTTCAGCGAAAATACTAGATCCATTTAAAATATGGGTCGAGTTCAAGCTCAAATATTCTAGTCTCGAATTTCATCTGGCCTGATCCATTTTTTAAATTTGTAATATCTATATTATTATTTAAGCTTCAGCTAAGTTGGTATCACCCTCAACCAGGTTATCAACTTGGTTAGGAAAATTATTGAAATATTCTTTCGTAATTAAACTAAATTAAATAATTTAAGAGTATTTTAGTCTTTTTATTTTAAAAAATGTGCATATGATAGGTTTTGAACTCGAACTATTACATTAGTAAAACATTTAATTTACCACTAAGTTAAAACTTTATTTTAATAATTTTATACATTTCATTTCATTACGCCCACTTTATTATTTCAATCCATTGTATATCTATACTTACTATTATTTATAAGCTCCTAATTAAGTTGGTGTCACTTTCAACCTGGTCATAAACTCAATTATAAAACTTACTTTTCGTAATTAAATTAAATTATATTATCCGAGGGTAGTTTGAAACCTTACTTTTCGTTATTTATTATATGTTCTTTTTAAACAAACCTTTATGGTCTAAATCATAGTTTTCACACGCATACGTGTGTGATAGGATTTCTAGTATTATATTATGTTATTTTCATACATTATGTAATTTATAACATATAAAAAATAAATCTTTAGTGATATATAATATTATAATGTAAACATTAAAAATGCTAAGTTCTGTATTTATATAAATTTAATAAATGAAAAATATATAAAAAATTTAAATATTAAATATAATATAAATATTTTAAAAATAAAAAATAATATGGGGGAAGTAAAATGGGTTGGGATAAACTATTTACAAATATATGTAATTTTGAAAAAAAAAATTAAACTCATATTTTAGACCGAATAAAATTTGAACAAATATAAAATATATTAATATCATATTTAAACTGAACTTCATCTCACTCGTAAATACTTCTACATAATGTGGTCAAGCAATTTATCTTTTTTTCCAGAAATATCCGCTTATAGCTGTATTTTTTAAGCTATTCACTTCACATATAACATTTTATTTTAATTTTCACTTCTTTCCCCACGTTGTAGTGGGTGTAACTTTTTCTTTCTTTCTATTTTCAGTTTCTCAAGCATTAATATTATTTTCTATTTTTAAGTTAAATTATATAATTGGTAACTCAAGTATTAATATGTTTATATTTTAATTACACAACTATAAAAAAATTTTAGTTTCATCACCAATATTATCGACATTAAATTAAATGATGAGCCTTTTCACTAGTTGGCATATTAAATTAAATTTGAATGTCGACTCCTTGAAGTTCTTCAATCTCCGAGTAGATGTGCATTTTCTTATATAAAGTCAATAACCCTTTTGACGGATCATTTATCGATGCATATTTTAAATGCTCATGACCTAGCCCGCAGTGAATGTTTGAATTTGTCTCACCCTTGATTTTTATTGTTGCAAAATCGAGCATTCGAATACATTCTTTTAAAGGTTTGTCGTCTTTCTATTTGAAAGAGAGAAAGTACGTAGGGCTCTACTATAATGTCTTAATAGCAAGGAACCTACTCATAAACAGGTTCACAAGCTTATCGAATGAGTGGATGGATCCTTTTGGTAAAGACAAATACCAAGTTCTTGTGCTATCTCTTAGTGTCATTAAGAAGGCATGACACTTTAGTGCATTAGAAGCACCAAGAATATCCATTCGATTATTGTAGTGCGTCAAGCGATCCTAAAATCGCCCTAACCATTATACATTTCCTTGGGTAACTTGAACGTTATGGGCATATATTGTGCTACTACCTTAGGAGTTAATGGCTCGTTGAAGTAGTCTCATTCAAATTCAACGGACTTCAATTTGTGAAAGCATTTCCTTTCTTAGGGCTTGCAATATCTGGTTTCGAAAAGCTCTATTTGTTGTTGTGGATTTTATATTTGTAGTTGGTATGGAGGATTCAATGTTGGGTTCACATTAGGTTGCGTTGCCTATTAGGGAAAGATTGGACAATTTCTTCTTATTGAACCTCAAGTAGAGGATTTTGTTGTTGAGGGTTTCTGTTTGCCATGAGCTCTTCTAAAATTCTTATTTCTTTGATTCACTTCTTATTGCCACTCCTATTAGTATTCTCATCTTTTCTTACAGCTCTATAAATTGTTATGAACCAGGTCCTGTGATCTTTGCTTACCCTGAGGGGGGCATTGGGGTTGCCTTGAGGGGTGGTGGGTTTTGTAATTCAAGTATCGAGTATAATATCTAGATAGGGATATTGCATGTAGCTTGTATAATATGGGTAATAGGGATCATACAGGTTGTATGGATCATAGCGATGGTTTATTGTGATTGTTGTTGAGGATACTGTTGTCTGTGCTAGTTTGGCCTGGTTTTAAGTCGTTTGAGGTTGGTCTGAGTTTGTGGGTCTTGCTCTCGTTTTTCTTCTTTTCTAGGAATACTTGGAGTGAACCATGTTTATTCATGCTCATCGCACTCAATTTTGATACCAAGAAGTAGCGTAGAGATCGCAATTGGTTCACCTTGTTTGGGTGGAGAGCCGTCAGGTGTTGATGGCATTCAAATCTTACCAAACAATATTGTGTTTTGCTTAGGACATGGAATAGGGAAGTGCTATGTAGTTTCCTACTACGCAAATAGGCTATGTGTTTCCATGGTTTTAAGTTTGGTCATTTCAACATGAAGATACCAGGCGACGTGGGTGTCTCACACACACACATTATTGGTTTTGTAAATGGAAATGCATGCAGTGGTTCATGCAAAACGGGTTTAAGGTGTTTGATTTTCAAAGTATGAAAAATGAAGATACCAGGCGACGTGGGTGTCTCACACACACACATTATTGGTTTTGTAAATGGAAATGCATGCAGTGGTTCATGCAAAACGGGTTTAAGGTGTTTGATTTTCAAAGTATGAAAAATGTTTATAATGCATGATGACACGTGAGTGCATTCCGTGCAATTATTTGGGCTACTTCATGCATTTCGTGAACTTAAGATGGTGTGCAGACACGGAACTACGTCGTGGCCCCTTGCCCTCACTACATTTGTAAATTTAAATACGAATATTAATTTTTTTTATTTTCTCTTAAAAATGTTAAGCAAAAATTAAAAATTTGTAATTTTTATGCTAAGAGTCAATAAAACAATGACAAATCTTGATTTCAATTTATATTTAGCATTTTTATCATGGTTTCATCTCGAATGATGTATATTTGTATATATTTGATTTTAGAATTGTTTATGAGTAGGCCGGGATCGAATCATAACCTAATTTCATTTTAAAAAAAAAAAACTAAGATCAGGTTCGTTTTCGGGCCAGCTTGCTCAAAAGCTATTTTTCATTGTTTAAAATGATAATAATTTTTTATATATTTTTATATTAATATTTATATGTTTTTATAATTAAATTTAAATTAATAAATATATATTTTATTATTTAAATTGAATTTGTGTTAGGCGGAGTTAAGTCCGAATATAAAAATTATTATCCAAACTAAACAGACCAGACGGGTTGCCCATGGACATTACTATTAGGTAGCATTTGAGAAATGGAATTTGGATTTAGATTTTAAATTTTTAGCTTTGAAATTTATGATTTAAGAATTCATTATTTTCAAATTCTTTGTTTGGTAATTGAAATATTTGAAATTTAAGAATTTGAATTAATCCAAATTCATTGTTTGAATAATTTAAATTTAAATTTGGATTTCAATTAATTATAACCTTTAAAAATATATTTTTTTAATTTAATTATTTAGGAGGATTTTGAATATTGTTGTTTGAACCAAATTGGATCAGTCGATTAGACCAGGAATTGGTCAAGGTACTAGTCTGGAGAAAGGTATTAGATCAGTTGACTCAGGAACCTGTACGGATCAGTTGATCGGGTGATTGAACCAATTTTTTAAATATTTTTAGTTTTATATTTTTTAATGATTTATTTAATAGAATCAGACGGACCAGTCGTACCAATCGAATCGATTAAACCAATTAGACCAACAAACCGATGGCTTAATTAGTTTAATCACCAATTCTATTTTAAAAACTTTGATTTCTGAATGAAAAAAAAAAAATTCTTTTCCACTTTGTCATGAACAATTTAGGATAAGATTAATTGTTTTTGTATCTTCTTTCAAAAAAAAATTATTTTGAATTATGCATTAACCAACAAAATGTAATTTTCTATTTTATATTTTTATAAATCTTTTGGGTTAAAATATTAATATGAACTCTCAACTTAAATTAAATGGATGAAACTTTGTTATTGTTTTTAGAATTGGATCAGAAACCAACTATGGTACCAATCCAGAATAAGAGGGGTCAAATTGGTTGATTCATGAACCAGCTGAATTGGTCGGACCAGCTGAACCGATAGTCAAACTGATTTTATCTATTTTTAAATATTTTATTTTTAATAATTTATTCAATCGAACCAATCTAATCTGTTGAACCAAAAACCGGTGGTCTGAAAATTAATTATTATAAGTAAAATTAATATTCAATCCCTTACATTGTTACATAATTGAAACTTTCATTACATAATTAAAACTTTTCAGAGACTATATTCTCTTATTACAAAAATACAAACTACAGAGAATATTCACTATTTATGCCAGAGAATATTTACTGTTCACGCCAGAAAATATTTCTTATTCACTCGTTTTTTTCTTGCAGGGAATATTTATTGTTCACTCCAGAGAATATTTCCTGTTCATCTTCATTCATTTCTTTCTTTTGCATCATTTTTTCTTGGTTCTGGTAATGGTTACTGAGGTGGTATCGTCTGCAAGATCCATCATTTTGATTGAAGACGTTGAAGATTTCTTGTCTTCGGATTCGAAATCCATTGAGCTGAGCATTTCAGCCATGAGTTTTTTTTTTATTCCTTCTTAGTCTTGGCTTGAGCTAATATCGCACTAGCTGTCGATTTTGCTTGAAGGAATTTTGCTGTGGTTTTATCCGGGGCTGCGGACTTACATAATCTCGGATTCTTGTTGAAAAAATTATCCAAATTGTAACACCCCAAACCCGGCCTGGACATTATGGCCGAATCTGGCGATGTCACATGATAGTGCTTTAGAAAACGTAACTGCGTTAAAACCATTTTTAGGTATCTTAAGCTATCGCCAAAACGTGTCATTTATATATTCATTACCCATTTTCAAAACTTTATACGCTGCGAAAGCTTTTTAAAACGATTTGCAAGGTCGTACGTATTTTGATAAAACCCTTGCTTATTTTGAAAACTCGCGTCTTGTCCTACTGCTAACAGATCATAAAAAAATTATCCCAAATTATTAGCAAAAATCCGTAAAGGCCTTATTACATGAAATTTATCCAAAAATAACCAAATCATAATTAAAAATAAACCATAAAAACAAATATCCAAAACCGTGGTCTCCACCGAGTCCTCCGCTGCACCGATCCTTCTACTGCTGGGGATTACCTGAATAGATTAAACAGAAAAAGGGTGAGTTTTCGCAAACTCAGTCTGTAATCCCCACAGAAAACATACACATAGAGATATCAGATAACAGACATGATTTTTGCAGTTCGGGTCTGAACCCATTACAGAAACAGTGTGGACCTTAGCCCACTCAGATACGGAATCAGACATATTACAAGGCCTTAGCCCATTTCAGACAGATTATGCAGAAACAGAGTCCTACCCATTAGTCTCTGCACACCAACTCCGTCCAACCCTACACACCATGTAGGGATAAAATTAACCCACCCAGCCCTACACACTATGGTGTACCGAATACGGCACATAATTAGAATTTGCAGCCGAGCTGCCAGATAACAGGCTTAAGAGCCTTTCAGATACTTCCTCCAATCATAAACCACCCACCCCGATGCAATGCAACATACAAGAATGACATGCTATTATGCAATTAAAACTCATATATTCAAATCAGCATACATGCTTAGTACAGAAATCAGACAGACAGATCGTTCATTTAGGGGTCTAAGTATTTCTTACCGACCCTACGGTAGGTCCACAGTCGACTTGGGCTACCCGTGTAACCTTACAGAGTTTTCCAGGAAAATAGGCTCACATGCCCATGTGGCCCACCCGTGTGGGCCCACACGCCCGTGTGGCCCACACGGCCCAAATTGGCCTTGGCCGTGTGGATTACATGGCCTTGCTCTGCCCTCACACGGCCGTGCGCACGGCCTGGCCCAGAATCCCATACGCCCGTGTGGCCCACACGGCCCAATTGGTCGAGCCCGTGTGTCGCACACGGCCTTGCCCAGCCGTCACACGGCCAGATCGCTCGCGCACGGCCTGGCTCATCGATCACACGGTCGTGTGGTGACTAACAGTCTTGCATACGGCCTACCACACGGGCGACCACATGCCCGTGTGGCGTCGATAGTGAGGTTTTTGGCTTCTGCCGAAACCTTATTTTCTGCATTTTCGGGTACACACCTGGTTCGATTTTGACGCGTAAGCTCCCTTAAGCCTCCAGAACATAAAAATCAACCAACGAAACACTCATTTAACCACTTGTTTCGTCATTCAATCAAAGTCTATCGAAATCTAACGTTGATAATCTAACGAACCCCTTACCGTTAACAACCAAAATCGCAAGTCCTACTCTCTGCAGCAGCACCGATCACTTATTGCCTTCCACCTGATCAAAAAGAGCGCAACAGACCCCTCATCAGATGCCTAACTCAAAGCAGACAGATTAATCGAAGAGAGACTTACCGTAATAGCACACCACCATTTCACAAGGATGAAAAAAATCGAGAAAAGCCGAAAAATAGGGGAAGACAAGGGAATTTTGGCATGGAATTTGGCAGAAAATGTCAAAAAGAAAGGAAGAATATTTGGGGAAAACAGGGTGATAGACGAAAATTCAAAAAAAAATCTGCTAATCCCCTAATCTCTCCCATTAATTCTCTCCACTATCAGAATTTTAGTCCATCTCAACCTCTTCACACGGCACAAGTAGCAAAAAATAAATCCCTTGTTTGCACAGGGATTCGAACTCAATACCTCAAACATAACCAACACTCCCCTTAACCACCAGACCAGCAGGCCCATTCTGTTAGTTACTTACACACTTTAACTTATAAGCCTATTAGCCAGAGTTTGGGTTTTATTCATAAAAATACCAAAAGCTACCCAAGTTGAGACTTGAACTTAGGACCTCTCACACACACCCAGAACTCATAACCACTGAAGCAGACAGACAGTTGTGTGACAATTTTACAAAAGCCGAAGTTACAGAAAAATCGGGGCATTACACAAATATTTTGAATCATATTTTTCATCATTAAATTTGTCCCACCATTTAGTTCTGAAGTTTCGAACTAATAATGGAATTCCAGTATATGGATCTTGTTCATAGGAGTAATTCCAAGAAACAATCCAAGAAATGCACAATTTTGAGAAAAAATGGATTGTTCTATAAATGTGTTTTTAGTTTGGTTCAGGTTGAAATTTTTCAAAGAATTTGGGCCATAAGTTTTGAATTTTTTCTAGTAGGATCTCGAAAGATGATGGTCCATACCAATTCCACCATTCTTGGAACCAGTTTGGGAATTTGAATTGGGTACCGTATTTAAAATATATGAGCCAAGAATGTCTCATATGTTGGTTGTTCATTAAGAAGGCATTGTACCATGCCATTTGGTAATCCCAATATGTGAAATATGGGTGGTGGTCAATTTTGGTGGTAAATTTGGCTGGAAATTTCTTTAGAGAATTTGGGTTTTCACCCCAATCCTTTGGTCAAAGAATTTTTAATATTTGGGCTGTTGAATGTGTAATAAAATTTGGATCTTTTGGGTCTGTGTAGTGTTTGAACCAGTATGTTTTCATAATACTGCTGGGGTTTTTGAGAATCCAATGGCTTGAAATGTCATCCATTGAAAAGTTCATTTGCAAGTATATGTGGAGGTTTTTCTGAAAATTCTTCCTCCATAATAATAATTTTTTCAAAACTTTTGTTTGGAAAATATTGTGAGGATTTTTATGTAGCAGTCTGTAAAGACACTGCTATTTCTTTTGGAAAAGCATCTTGGAGAGATGTCTCTTTTAAAATATTTTTGAGAGATTTTGGTTTGTATAAACCAATCTCTTTATTTTTTGAAATCTTTGCTGCTTCACCAGCAATTTGCTTGAGAGGAGTTTCCTCTTTCATTTTGGAAAAGGCCAATGCCACTTCTGGAGATTGAGAAAGGGACTCAATCTATTTTTTGATTTGAGAATCAATTTCATTTAGATCTTGTGCATCTTGAACGAACATATTTTTGGAGGATTTTGATGAAGATGGTGATCTCTCATTTTCTTCTTCATGGAAACTTTCATACCATGACTTAATTGGTTTTGAGGAAATTTGGGTTTTGGATCACTCTCCTATTTTCATTTTCCTTTGTCTTGGAGTTTGGGTGGCATTTTTAAAGAAACTCTCTGGTAAGAAAATCAGGCAAAGAATTAGTTTCTCCTTTGATGTAATCAATATCAAAATCAAATATGCTCAAAATTGTCTACCATCTTGCAAAAATCTGTTTTGAGGCAATATTTTGAACATCTTTTTGTAGAACTTCTTTTGCTGATTTGCAATCAATTCATAAAAGAAATTTTTGATTTAATAAATCACTTTGGAATTTTGTAATGCATAAAGCAATTGATAAATTTTTTTTTTAATATTATTATAATTTTGCTGAGTTGGATTCCAATGTCTGGAAGTAAATTGGACTATTTGCTCTTTTCCCCCTTTAACTTGTTTTAGGATCCCATCGTATCCTATTTCAGAAGTATTTGTTTCTACTATCTTGGGGGCATTTGGATCAGCTAAATATAAACAAGGAAGCTTAGTAATTTGTTTTTTTTAATCTGGGAGATAATATTGGTGTGGTCATTTGTTCAAGGTTGTGGATTCTTTTTGAGCCTATCATATAATGGTTTACATAATTTGCTAAAACCTGGATAAAAGTCTATGACATAATTGAGGCTTTATCAAGGATTTGGTCTGGGAATTTGCTAGCAAATTCTATGGACCTTTCTATTGGGGTAATGGTTCCTTGGGTAATGTAATGACCTAAAAACTTTACTTTGGTTTGGAACAAACTTATCTTGGATTTAGAAACTAATAAACCATTATTTTTTATGACTTTTATAAGGATGGATAAATGTTTGAAGTGTTTTTCTAAATTATCTGAAAACACCAATACATCATTGATGTATACTATTGTGAATTGAGAATATTGGTAAAAAATATTATTCATTATTCTTTGAAATTTGGATGGAGCATTTTTTAATACAAAAGGCATGACATTCCATTCATATTGTCTAAATAGTACAGTAAATGTCGTTTTGTATCTTTCTTCTTCTTTTATTTGGATTTGCCAAAATCCTGATTTCATGTCAAATTTTGAAAAAATATTTGCATTGCAGAGTTTTTGTAATAGATCCTTTTTATTTGGTATTAGGTACCTAATCCATTTTAAGGCTTGATTGAGAGGTTTGTAATTAATTGTAACACCCCAAACCCGTCCTAGACGTTATGGCCGAATCTGGCGGTGTCACATTGAAGTGTTTAGCGTAAAACTTGTTGTCGTTGAAATCTTCAAAATCAATTAATCATTTTGTTATTAAACGGTGATTCCAAAATGGGTTGTTCATTTCCAAAGTGTGCATCATTAAAAGCTAATCACTTTAAAACGTTACTAATTTTCAAAATCTCATTTATTGTGAAAGTTTTTTTAGGAAATGTTGCGAAAACGTGGTGTCTTTGAAAATAGTTACCTTTTGAAAACCCGTCTTTTTCTACAACTAGCAGTTTATATCAAACTAAATAAATAAATAAAAACCATAATTTAAAGTTTATAACTTTAAAGAGGCCTTATTACATAAAAATACCCAAATTCAGTTACTTATAAATCAAAAGCTAAAAACAAAAGCTGATGCGGTTGTGTGGCCATCATCGAGTCCCTCGCAAAGACCGACCCGCCTATGACCGGGGATTACATGCAGTTAAAACGAGGGGTGAGTTTACGAAAATTCAAAGTGTAATCCCCAACAAGCAAATAATCAATTAAACAAGAGATAAATGCGGTTTGGGCTGAGCCCCATTACAATAATAAATCCGATTCGATTCGTGTGGGCCTAAGCCCTTTCTCTCGTAATAAGATAACGATTGGGCTTGAGCCCAAAGCACATTGCCCGAATCGCAGGGCCTTTGCCCAATTTCAATATTAGTATCGGTGGGGCCTTGGCCCATACGATGCGAATATCGGTCATGCGGTGAATAAGATGTAATATCATTAATCGATGCGAAGAATAAATGACAGTATCATTAATCGGTGCGGATATGCAATGTAAATCCTACCCAATCCAAATCTACACACCACTCCGTCCCGCCAAACACACCATGTGGGATAAAATCGACCCACCCGGCCCGGACACACCAAGATTAGCATCGGTTGCGGCACTAAAACGATATGCGAAGAAAGTCGCCAAGAAAATAAACGGCATATAGCCATCGGTGAGGTCCACGCTTGTCTTGGGTGACCCGTGCGACCTTATCGATGCAAAGATACACTTCCTCCAAATATAACAACCCATCCCCATGCAATATGTCGTGACATAATATCATACGTGTATGCAAAATGTCATGCTCAATCATAGTCCTACATATCATAGAGCAAATCACCATACATAACATAAGGCCATAATGTCATTTCATCTCCTAGGGTATAATACCATTTTACCCTATGGGGGTATTTCGTTCATTTACCTTATGGGGGTATTTCGGTCATTTTACCTTATGGGAGTATTTCAGTCATTTTACCCTATGGGGGTATTTCAGTTATTTACCCTGTCAAAACCATTTTAAAATCGGGTTTAGAAAAAATGGCGATCGACTTTAAAAACGAAAATGGGAGTCGCCACCAATCCTTTTTACTTAGGTGTGATTGGATCACCTTTTAAAACGTTTTATTTAAAACATTTAATTTTGGTCTACGAAAAACCAGAAAACAGGCTCAGGAGTCGGTTACGTACGAGGAAGGGTTAGCACCCTCGTAACGACCAAAAATTGGTACCTAATCGATAAAATCATGTCCAAATGTTTGAAATTTAAAAAGTTAAAATAAGATCCTTTATTTGAAGGTAATCCAAGACTTCCTATCTCAAAGAAATAAGAATACCACACCTAATAAGTTAGGATACAGTATCTCAGGACTTCAAAGCTAGGTACATCTTTATTTTAGAAAAATCTTACCTCGAGATACAAAACATCACACCCAATAAGTTAGGATACAACGTTTTGAATTCCCAAGAATAAGGTTTTTTTATTTAAAACTTGAGATTTCTTTATTCCGAAAGAATATAAACATCACATCCAGCACGATTGGACACGACATTTTTTAAACCCTCGTAATTAAAGTCATCTCATAATTTACGAAACTTGTTAAAAGGATATTTAGTTATTTAGCCAAACGGAAAATCAACACCCAGCACGATTGGGCATTATTTCCCAAATTTCTAAATACCAAAACATTGCCTTATTTTAAAACATTTATATAAAGTATAGTAATTTTGCAAGATATATTTTTATTTTAAAATGATGATCCTACAAAAATATCATATTAATACAAAATAATAAAAATATGAAATAACCAAAAAAAGAAATGATCATATTAAGGCAATCATGAATAAATGGCAATATATATATATAAATAAATAGTAATAATAATAATAAATGTAAAAAATGTATACCGATATATTGAAAAGGAAAAGAAAAATATATTTTAAAAATAAATAAATAATTTGTAAAAATATATTTATAATAATATAAAACTACATTTAAAAATAAATAATATATTATATAATATAAATGATTTTAGATAAAATAAAATTCTTTTTTAAAAAATAATATAAGATATAATATTATATAATATACAGAAATGTAAAAATATAGAATATAATAACCAATATATTAATATAAAAATAACATAGTTTTTTTTAAAAAACAAAACAATATGTAATAAGATAAATATAAATTTAATGGATTAATATACAAATAATAAGAATAATATAATATTTTAACATAATAAAATAGTTAAAAACAGTATTAAAATAAAATAAAATAAAAATAAAGGAAGAAGGGTTAAAACAACAATTAAACAAATTAAAAGGATTAAATTAAAGCACACGTTAAATTATAGGGACTGATATACAATTAAACCTATTTTTAAAACGGCGTCGTTCCGATTGTTACTTTTAAAATGCTCGAGGGTTCAATTGAAATAAAAATAAATTTTTAGGGTTAATTTTATAAGAATAAAAAATGTGAATTGGACTAATTTAAAAACAATAAAATTGCGGAAGGACTAAATGGATAAATAGACCGCTTAAAGAAAACGCGCGATCCCGAGGGTGGGCCTCGGGTCAACGCTACGATCCCGAGGCCAAAAGCGGCGTCGTTCTTTGTTTGCTATAAAAGTCAAAAACAGCTTAAAAAAATCATTTTATTCAATGTTTTTTTAAAAAATAATGAGAGAGCTCTGAAATGCTCTCTGCCCTCTTCATCTAGCCCCGATCGTCGTACATTTGGGCTTCCGTCTCACGCGCGCCACGCGCCACTACGAACGGTGGCCAGTGGTTTACAACTTCAGATCTTCGCACAGGTAAACTTTTCCTTTCATCCCCTTTTAATATTTGTAAAAAAAAATAGTATAGATCTAAAAATAAACAAAATAAAATATGAAAATCACCTTCGTTGAAAAAGAAAATTCTGCGTTTTTATTTCTATTTGTATCTGTTACCTGGGTATTGTGTTTTCTCTGCCTAATCTTATGTATACGAGTATTTGGGTATTCGTCTTCCCCCCCCTTTATTACAAATTTCTGTGGGTTTTTATAACCCGAAGAATGAACATAAAAAAGGAAATACATATTTCTTTCCATTTTCACTGCGATCTGTTGCCTTTTTTCTCTTTCTGCTTTGGTGTTTTCCCTTTTTACAGGTTGAAGGCGACGATCTTGGCGACGGTGCAGGGATTCACACATGCTGCGGCGTAACTGGCGGTGTGACGATTGAGGCGTGACTGTTGGTCTGGGCGCAAAGCTTGCGGCGCGACTGCTGGAATTCTGCTACTTGCGGCGCGAGGGTTAGCAGAAACCCTAGGTCTCCATTTAGGCGTTGGGCTTTTTGGGCTCTGGTATTTGGATCTGGGTCAGTCTTTAGGATTCGGGCCAGGGTGTTTTGGGTAGTTAATTTGGGCCACTGGGTCTGTATTGGGTGACTGGGTAGAAACGGGTCAATATTTATTGGGCTTTTGTAAATTGTTTTTGGGCCAAATGTTGTAACTAGACTGTTTAAAAAAAAACACTATTTTTATTTATTTATGGGCCGGGCAAAATGGGCTATTACAGCTGCCCCTCTTTGCTCATTGTCGTGTAACGAGAATAGAGCAAAGATAATAAAATGACCAATTTTGCCCTGTCTTGGCTGAGTCCTGACTTCTTGATCCTCGTCCTCTTCAAATGGCTTCCAACCTGAACTGCATCTTCAGGGGTACTGGAACTTCATCTTGATTTCAGTGAGTTTGATAGCTTCATCTTCATGAAGGCAGTATCCACTATCTTTTGATCTGCTCCACTGCAAACTCAGGGAGACCAGATCTGATATTTTCAATCTGATCCCTACAAACTCAGGGATCACCAGACTGATGTCTTCAATCTGCTTCCTGCAAAGCTCAGGAATGCTAGATTTGCTATCTTCAATCTGCTTCCTGCAAAGCTCAGGAATGCCAGATTTGCTGTCTTCAATCTGCTTCCTGCAAAGCTCAGGAATGCCAGATTTACTGTCTTCAATCTGCTTCCTGCAAAGCTTAGGAATGCCAGATTGGTTGTCTTCAATCTGCTTCCTGCAAAGCTCAGGAATGCCAGATTGGCTATCTTCAATCTGCTTCCTGCAAAGCTCAGGAATGCCAGATTTGTTGTCTTTAATCTGCTTCATGCAAAGCTCAGGAATGTCAGATTGGCTATCTTCAATCTGCTACCTGCAAAGCTCAGGAATGCCAGATTGCTATCTTCAATCTGCTTCCTGCAAAGCTCAGGAATGCCAGATTTGCTGTCTTCAATCTGCTTCCTGCAAAGCTCAGGAATGCCAGATTTGATGTCTTCAATCTGCTTCCTACAAAGCTCAGGAATGCCAGATTGGCTATCTTCAATCTGCTTCCTGCAAAGCTCAGGAATGCCAGATTGGCTATCTTCAATCTGCTTCCTGCAAAGCTCAGGAATGCCAGATTTGCTATCTTTGATCTACTCCCTACAACTTCAGGGAGATAAGGCTGAAATTCTTTCCGATCTGCTTCCTACAACTTCAGGAAGATGAGATCTTCTTTCTTCAGTCTACTCCCTACAACTTCGGGAGATAAGGCTAAAATTCTTTCCGACCGCTTCCTACAACTTCGGAAGATAAGATCTTCTACTTTCGATTTGCTCCACTCGCAACTTCGTGGAGATAAAATCTTCTTTGTAGTCTACTCCGCTGCAACCTCGGGAGATAAGACTAAAACGTCTTCGATCCGCTTCCTACAACTTCAGGAAGATAAGATCTTCTTTCTTCAATCTGCTCTAATTGCAACTTCGGAGAGATAAGACTGAAAGTGTCTTTTGATCGGCTTCCGGCCACTTCAGAAGATAAGATCTGAAACTTCACCGATATCGCTACACTGTCTACTGAGGGACATGTCCTATAGACTCAGTTTAGTATGTTTATGTCACATGACTAAGATGCTATGATCAGAAGTGAATCAAATGCTTCTAGCTATATGTATATGTTATGAAGATGATTCCTTTTAAAGGATTAGGATGCAATGATTGGAATGAATCAAATACTCCTAATGAGATTTGCTATGCTGCAAAAATGTTATGAGTATGATTCCTATTCTAGGTGTTATCACTCATCTGTTCTTCATTTTTGTTCATCAACTATGTTCTACTCAACCAGCTTGCCCCAATGTAATTTTTGAGTCAGCCCTGCTTGGATCTTGAGACATGAAATTAGTATCTCCTACTGCAACTTCAGAGGAATGACATTTGGTTTCTTTCATATTTCTGTTACCACTCAAAGGTACAGAACTTGTATCGCTTTCAATCTGTTACACCATTCCCTAAGTGTAATGACCAGATGTACGAGTCTGAAATTTACATGAACGCAGGGTATCCCAACAATGATCCCTTTTTGCACATAGATTGGCCTTATTCGTCATTTGCCAATATAGTATCCCCATCGAAATTATCTTATCCCATAAGAATCTGAAGAGATAATCATTTTTCAATGTTTCCAGCCCTTAGGCCTGGTGAGTTCTGAGTAATAGTCTTGTTTCAGATTCCTCATATTATTTAGAAGCTTCTAGAGTAATATGTGAAACTCCTTTTATGAAAGTATTAGTCCAATACTTATTATTTCAATATAAAATGCTTGAAAAAGATTATAGCAATGGACAAGAAAGAAACTAATCAGGAGCGCTGCTCAAAACAAATAAGTTAATCAAAGATAACCAAGGCAATAAATGAAAATTGATTGGTGTATCTTTAAAAAGAATAAAGTAAGCCAAAAATAGCAAAGGCTATAAAAGATCCTTGATTGGTGTGTTTCTTTGAAAGGAATAAAGTAATCAAAGATAGAAAATTTAAAAGGGATAAGATGGAAAACTAGGTGCCCCAGATATCGCAGCCTGAGCTTCTTTGTTCCAACTTCTTGAGGACCATTTTAAGCTCAATATGTGTTCAGGGGATCCGGAGTACTTTGTCGATGCCCCAAGACGTGAAATATTTCCTCATTGCTAATTCAGATGTAGCAAGACTACTGTATGCCCCACTTTTCAAAATTTGAGCCGCCCTTTTCGGGTTTTCAACTCAAAGCCCCTTTTGGTCTCAAAGCGCCCTTTGCGGGTTTTCGCTTCGGCCTCTCCTTTTTTTTTTTTTTTTCCTTTTTTTTTTTTTGTTCGAGGCACCCTTTTCGGTTTTTACCTTGGTCTTTCCTCTTTCGTAAAAAATATCTCTTGACTAAACTCGATTCACCAGTTGGGCAAGTCTTCGTCATCCATCTCTTTGGTTAATATCAACGCTCCTCTAGAATAGGCCCTACATAAGTCCTTCCCGGTTTGGCATATGCTTTCCTCTAAAATCGTTTTGTAGAGGAAAAATCTTTTCAACATTAGGTTTCTTCGTGGAATTCCCTAAGATGTTCTTCCACGTAAGCTCATATCATCATCAGCGTGACAAATAACTTTTAACCTTTTCTTCAATCAGTTCAATTGGCAAAACTGTTTCTATTCCGATGAGAAATGTGTTGCCCCAGCAAAGGTCTTAGCCAACATTTCATAGAGAGTAGTGATAGCTTCTTATGCCAATATTTACCAATCTTAGCCACTTTTTTTTGGCAACTTTTGTTGCACTGTGATATGCTGTGTGATCTTTGGACAAACTGTAAACTTTGACTTTGTACAGTTATTTAAACACGATCCTTTATGGCATTCTGCTAGCATCTTGATCTTTTTTCTTTTCTTTTTTTTGATGAATTTGATGACTTCGATCTTGTAACATTGGCATATAAAGCTACTTCCACTCTCTTAGTGAAGTAAACGATAACTATGCCGATGACTCAATATTGACTAAAAGCTTTTAACGAGATTGGCCCCCATCACATCCATGCCCCACATATGGAAAATTTATGAACTGGAGTAGGCATATGAATCTTGTCTTCTTTAATTCCATATTTGCGGTATGACTGATGCAATCCCCTTCTATGGTGAATCAACAGTGCCCGATCCTCTTTGTTTAGCCTGCTTCTTATTAGCCAAGGCATGTCCTGATATAATTGTGTGAAAACATCTTTGAATTCTTGAAAACAACTCAATGATGTCTTGCCTTATATTGGTGGTGAGCTAGGCTTCGATCTTTACCCCTTTCTAGGCTCGCAATATCCAATGACCTTTGTAGAGTAAGGTCTGTTTTACCGTTTTTAACAAATCAGAAGACATGTCACAATCTCTGTTATCTTCAAAGTCCTGAGATCCCCTAGACCCATATCTCGTTCAAAAAGGAAGTCAGTAACAACATTGCTCACATCATTGATATCTGGGTACCTAGGTACGAAGGCAAACGAATCCAAAGAATAGATGATTCTAAGGATGAGTATTTATATAATATGGTCATGAATAAAGAATGAAAGAATATGATAAAAGAATATACAATATGAAATGGAGAGAATAAAAGAATATTTGCTTAAAAAAAATGCATTTTATTGAAATAAAAATTTAGGACGCAAGCCTATTTCACAAAAAGAGTCTTATTGCCTCTAGGCTTAAGGCAATAAGCATGTTTTGCACATTAATCTAGATTAGCCCTAAAAGTACATGGATTTCTTCCACAGTCTCATTATTCAAAACACTCCCAAGTACACAAGGGCTTGTAAACTTCTTTCTCTGATTCCTTCTTCGCTTTCGATTTCTTCAAGGGATCACAACTTTCTTGTCTCCATGATTGGGTAATGGGTTCTCCACACTGGTGTATCATCAATCTTGAAAACTCCCATCTTAAGAAGTCTCTCAACTACCTTTTTGAAGGCAGTACAATTCTCTATTGAATGCCCCGTTACTCCTGCGTGGTAATCACATTGAACGTTGGAGTCATACCATTTAGGATATGTGGGTTATAACAGATGCAGATAATATGGGGACACTACACGTGCCTCTAATAAAGTCTCATATAGCTCCTTATATGTCATTGGAGTTGGCGTAAATTGGAGCTTTTCAGAATTTTGTCTAGGACCTGATTCTTGTCTCGTCGACCCTTGTTGTCCAGCCGTAACCACTTTCGGTTGGCTAACAGTGACTGCCTTTGAGTACCCTTTGTTGTATGTACTCGCATTATTCACCTCGTCATCTTTTTTTCTAGGAGTGGACCTTCTAGTAGTTTCTCCAGCTTCAATCTTGCCACCCCTTATGGCATTTTCTATCATCTCTCCTGCCATCACTATATCCGCAAAGCTCTTTGTGGTATTTCCTATCATATGAGTGATGAATGGAGCTTTCAGAGTATTGATGAATAACATAATGGTTTCCTTCTCCAGGAGAGGTGGTTGAACTTGCATGACTATTTCCCTCTATCTCTGCGCCCATTGCCTGAAACTTTCGTTTGAACTCTTTTCCATGTTTTGCAACATGATTCGATCAGGCGTCATATCTGTGACATGATTATACTGCATCATGAAGGCTTGGGCCAAGTCCCTCCAGGAGCTAATATTAGCACGACTGAGTTGGTTGTACCACTTAGACGCTGCACCCGTCAAACTATCCTGGAAACAATGAATCAGAAGTTGATCATTGTTCACATAACCCGTCATACGTCTACAGAACATCGTGATGTGGGCTTCAGGGCAAGTAGTTCCATTGTACTTCTCAAATTCTGGCATCTTGAATTTATGAGGAAGTACCAGATCAGGGACCAGGCTCAAGTCCTTAGTGTCAATACCATGATGATGGTCAGCATTTTTCAAAGCTTGGAACTTTTCTTCTAACCACCTACAGCGATCCTCCAACTTCCTTGAAGATTCAATTCTTATTCCCTCTCTCTTCTATGTCCAAATCAGGGATGACGGGTTGGCAGGGTTATCTCCTGGGTTAGATCCCGAGCCCCCTTGAAAGTTCATGGGTGGTCTAGGATCAGCTTGCCCCTGTTGAGGCCTAATCGTGATGGGTGGCCTTTGGGGATATTCCTCAGGCTGTGTTTGCACGTGTGGTGGAGTGAATCCCCTAGGAAATTCCTCATTGTCTTCAGTATTGACTATGAGACCTTTTGCTTTGTCCATTATCCCACTCACCATTTGGGCCATTTGAGCCATCATGTTCTTTTGGGCCTCCAACATCTGGTCCCTCATCTCTTGTTGGAGTTTTGCCATCTGCTCTTGCATCTGGTCTTGCATTTCTCTCTGGAATTGTTCCATCCTTTGGTCCATTTTCCTTGACTTTGCTCGTGTACCGTAAGGGTGTTCAGCTTCCAGATTTTCTTTCTCTCTCTCCCCTATAATTTAAACTAATTAGACTCTTTTTATAGATTTGAATGCATATGATGTTATGTAATGCAAATGCATGAATGCAAAGAAAGAGAGACGTTGATTCTAAATTCAGTTACATTAGAAAAACTTTTCTAGAAAACAAATCTCTTTACATAAAACGGATTGCATACACGGCCTTATCCTCATAGTCCAAGTGAAAACATGAATCCCTTCTTCGCAAAAGTCAAGTCTTGTAAACTTCTAATAGATGCCTCCTCTTGCTCCTTTTGCTTGATCTGGACCACGACTCCTGATCACTTGTTAGCCTTTTCAAGAAAGCCGAGATGTGGTAATTCTCGAATAGTCTTCGTCAACTTGAATCCTTGGGTAATAAGGTCTTGTATTCCTTCACAGGCTATCAGTCTTCTCTCGTTGCATTCACTTGGACTATATTCGGATGACCGTATTATAATCTACTTTATCAAAAAACCCGTTTTCTTATGACAAACTTTTCTATTTAGCAATCAAATTAGAAATCAACACCTCTTTTCTATGATATGAATGCAATGCAATCAAAACAAAAGAGAACACGTTAGCACAAGAAAAATAAATAACCTAGAACACCTATCAGGGTGACCACTAGGGTTTGACATAGTTCTACCTAAGGTGGGCCCTTAGGGTTCACTATATGTGGTTTAGTTCTAGAGCTAAGGTACACGAACCAGCAGATTCCTCGATTCTCACCCATTATAGGCTCATATGGACCGAGTTCGGTTCAGGGGAATACATTTCCCTATGGCCATGCGGAGGTGAAAACCTCACGAAGACATAGGTACGGATATATTTCGGAAGCAGTCCACTAGCCCATGCGGAGGTGAAAACCTCACGAAGGCATAGCTTCTCGCTCCCACTTAAGGGTGTGACCACAACGGTCATGCAGTGCAATGCCAAGAAATATATTTTAAAATTACATGCAATAAAAGGATCATATTTTTTTAAAAATCAGAATTTTAAATTCAAACAAAAGGACATGAAATTATCAATTTTACGGCCTGACCCTCTTAGTCCCCAACGGAGTCGCCAAGCTGTCGAAACCATTATAAAATCGGGTTTAGAAAAAATGGCGATCGACTTTAAAAACGAAAATGGGAGTCGCCACCAATCCTTTTTACTTAGGTGTGATTAGATAACCTTTTAAAACGTTTTATTTAAAACATTTAATTTTGGTCCACGAAAAACAAGAAAATAGGCTCGGGAGTCGGTTACGTACGAGGAAGGGTTAGCACCCTCGTAACGCCCAAAAATTGGTACCTAATCGATAAAATCATGTCCAATTGTTTTAAATTTAAAAAGTTAAAATAAGATCCTTTATTTGAAGGTAATCCAAGACTTCCTATCTCAAAGAAATAAGAATACCACACCCAATAAGTTAGGATACAGTATCTCAGGACTTCAAAGCTAGGTACATCTTTATTTTAGAAAAATCTTACCTCGAGATACAAAACATCACACCCAATAAGTTAGGATACAACGTTTTGAATTCCCAAGAATAAGGTTTTTTTATTTAAAACTTGAGATTTCTTTATTCCGAAAGAATATAAAAACGGGTCAATATTTATTGGGGTTTTGTAAATTTTTTTTGGGCCAAATGTTGTAACTGGACTGTTTAAAAAATAAACACTTTTTTTATTTGTTTATGGGCCGGGCAAAATGGGCTATTACATACCCTATGGGGGTATTTCGATCATTTACCCTATGGGGGTATTTCAGTCATTTTACCCTATGGGGGTATTTCGATCACTTTACCTTATGGGGGTATTTCGATCATTTTACCCTATGGGGGTATTTCGGTCTTTTACCCTATGGGGGTATTTCAGTCATTTTACCCTATGGGAGTATTTCAGTCATTTTACCCTATGGGAGTATTTCCGTCATTTTAGCTACTTTGGGGTCTCGGTGCAGATATCGAC
Organism: Gossypium sturtianum; assembly: GCA_025698515.1. NCBI lineage: Eukaryota > Viridiplantae > Streptophyta > Magnoliopsida > Malvales > Malvaceae > Gossypium > Gossypium sturtianum. The sequence continues at coordinate 119,582,597 of CM046946.1, forward strand.
CTCTCGGAAGGTTCGCAGTCGTCTCGAGCGACTCCGATAACCTAAATAGTCATAACAGTATAAATGGGCCCAAGGCCCATTAATCGACCCAAGTGGGCCCACACGCTCATGCAGCCCGTTCAGCCCAGATTTCGCCACGGCTATGAGACCTACATAGCCTAGTACAGTATTTGCCACAAATCGTGGATTTCATCTGTGTGGGGCCCACGACCCCATTGGGCCCTCACGGCCCCTTTTGGCCCAACGTGGCCCATTACGGCCTAAGCCCATGAAAATGCTCATGGAGGCCTCTACAGTCTATCGCCCACGATTCATGGGTTTGGCTTACCACACGAGCGATCGCACGCTCGTGTGGTCTCAAACGCCGTATTTTCGGCTTTTCGGCTTTTGCCGTTCTACAGTTACAGTGGGGTGTTTACACACCTGCTTGTGAAAATGCACCAAGATCCACGAGCACTAAAACCTACATTCATACACGGCTTTCCATTAGTCATTGAACAATAAGGTTAATCCCCTTCTTTTACACCCTTAACTAAAACTAAAATTAACACTTGCCTCGATTGACAAATGTGGCTTAGCCCACTTATACCACTGACGAAGGTTGACTACAATCTCTTTGATGGATATCTGCATTAGAAATGGATTTTATTAAATAGGATTGTTTATTCATGTGGTTTAAATCCACACATGATAACTTACAGAATCGCAAAAAACATTTGGCCTACGCTTTAGAATGCTAGCCTACATACTTACCTTTAATCGAGTGATGAGAGGAAGGTTTCGACGACTTTAATCTTACCTAAAACACTTTCACTCCTCGAGGAATTCGAACCGTCAGAGAATAGTTGTCAAGCCGAAAATAAATTAGAGAGATGGAGAGGGAGATAAAAGCAATCTTCGACAAACAGTTGACCAAAAAGGGGTAGAGGAAGAAGAGCAAATCAGAAGAAAAATGCAACACGAAACTACTCAACACTATTCGGCCAAGGTTTGGAAAGTAGAGGAGAGAAAAGAAACATCAAAGAGAAGAGGGGATGAGAAAAGAGGATTCAGCAGAGGAGAGAACCAAAGAGCTATTCGGCCAAACAAAAAAAGGAATTAAAGGAAAGAGCAGAAAAAGAAAACCAACAAGCCCGAGAGGTACTCGAAGTCTTAGCCAAAATTTGGCACCAAAAGCAAAAGGTGAAAAGAATACTGACCGAAATCGAAGCAGACAGAGAGAAAACAACCCAAAAACCCCCAAAACCGATTATATGAGTGCCTAGAGACCGAATTCGGCACAAACACTTCCTCTCCATCCAACTCCTTGATTTTCTCCTCGTATCTCTCCCCTTATCCCTCCTTGAATTACTCCACCGATTTCTTCTCAACTCCCCCAACAACTCCATTCAACTTCTATTCAAACTCCCCTTAGTTGTGTTTCAGTCCAACTCCACTACCTACACAGCTCAAGCAGCAAAATAAATACTCCATTGTGCAACCCAGGACTTGAACCTCAGACCTCACAGTTACATAACACGCCACCTTGCCACTAGACCACAAGCTCCTTTGTATCATATTTTAACCATGATAATTTAAGAATCTATTATCTAGATCCAAAGATTTTATTCACTTAAAATAAAAATTTTGCCTAAGCCAATGCTTGAACCCCTGACTTCTCAAACACTTCCAAACACTCCTAAATCACTTAACCACTGAAGCAGACATTCATTTATGTCACTTTCTTGCACAACTAAATATTTATGTGCAGTTTCCTAACTGTTCTCTTGTTCAAAACCTATTTCTTCTAGGCCCAAAATTCGGGGTGTTACATTAATTACTAATTTCGGCGCTCCTCTTTCGAGTTCTGCATTTTTTATTACATAAAATGCTGAACAACTCCAAGGAGAACTACTTTTCCTAATTAATTTTTTATTAAGAAGATCTTGTATTCTTTTTTACAAAATTCTTCCATTTCTTTGTTCGTTTGTATTGGCCTTACTTTTGTGGGTATTTGTCTTTCATCAAAATTATTTTCATATGGTAATGTTACTTCGTGTTTTTTCCTATTCCAAAAAGTATTAGGAATGTCAGAACAAATTGTTGATTCTATTTCTTCTTTGATTTGATTTATCCTTTTTTGGACTTCTTTTTTTTTAATTGTTCAGTCAATTTTTTAAAACATATTTCTTCTTTCAGAAAAGAGATTTGTTTCTGTTTATGATTAATTAAATTATTGATTTGCCCATTATGGATGGATACAGATTTTAATAAGTTAAGATTTCTTATTTTTGGTTTTTCTACAAAAGGGAATTCTACTTTAGTGTTTAAAACTTTGGTAGAGATTGAATTATTTGTTACTTTATATGGTTTGAATAAAGATATGAATGAGATTCCTAATATGACATCTTGGGTAATATCTTTTACCATTAGAAAACATGTTTGATATTTTATACCTTTGTTGCATATTTCTGCATTGAGAATTTTGTAAGTAATTTTTAGTTTTTTACCATTTGCAGCTTTAAGAGATTCTAATGTTTTGTCATAATATTTTGTTGGAATTATCCCTTCTCTAATACAGTTTTGGTCTGCTCCTATATCAAAAAGGGCTATTGTTTCTAATTTAAATTCATTATTTATAACAATATTTATTTTTATTAAATATCTTTGGATAGATACTTCAATTAGAACCATCATAGATTCCTGTGTATTTTCTTCAAGTTCAAGTTCAGTTTCTGACGAACTATTTTCTGGGATTTCATGTTTTAAGGTTGCGTTTGTTTTCTCATTTCTTGTTGTTCCATTTTGAGCTGAGAAAGTTCTAATTTAATTTGTTTTATTTCTAATTGTAATTCAAATTTTGTAATTTGTCTGGGTTTTATTTTTTTTCATATTTATTAAATATTATATCTTGTATATTGTACATTTGTGATTGGTCAGAGTCAGATTGTGAAGATTGGTGTAATGTATTTACTGAATGTTGGGCTTGCATTGGGGTATCAGGTGCAATTAATTCAGACTTGTAACTTTCCAAAGCATCAAGTTTTGGATTTTTGTTAAGAAATCATTTTGGGATTTTTTGAAAAGGTTTTGGAATTTCATAAGGTGTAAATATTGGTTCTTTAGAACTTTTTTTTTTGTTACCTCTTTTACTGGTTCTTTCTTAATCGGTTGACTTTTTACCAAATTCTCAATATAACCTAATTGTTTTCCTATTGTATAAAGACTAATATTTGTATAGTTATTTTGTTCTACTATCATTTTAATATCTTTTGATGAGATTTTTTCTCGTGCATCAAGAGCTCTCATTCTTAAAGGATTTGTTTTTTTTCCAATATTTTTGTGAAGATATTGAACCTCCATTAAAGGGGGATGTTGAGATTCAACTTCTCCTTTATTAGTTTGCCATCTAGTATTATGTATTATTGTATTAACAGATTCTGAATAATATTCTTCAAACCATTCAAAGAATTTTATATGAATTTTATGGGTATTCATAAATTCATAATATTCTTGAAGAATGCTTTCTTTTTTATCATTATAATTTTTAAAGTAATCTTCTCTTTTTTGCTTATTTTTGTTGGAATAGAAGTGCTTTCTACACCATTCCTTATTTATCTCAAAAGATTTTTCTAGAACAAGTATTTCTGATTTTTCTCATTGTCTTGCATTATTAGTCATTGATGAATATGTTGGTGACATATTAGGTGAATTTTGGGGACTCTCTTCCTGTTTAGCATAAATAGGTTGAATTATATTTGAGGAATTATCTATTCCTTGTAAATTGGTTCTAAATGTTGTTGGGATAGAAGAGACAGAGGTTCTAGCTGTCCTAAAATCTGCCGTTTGTGTTTCTGAATCTAACTCTTCTTCTAAATTTAACCTCCAAAAAGTTGTGTTGGTACTTCCTATTTCAAAGGAATGTCTTGGAGGCATTCTTCGTGGCTTGTTGAATATTAGTTCAACTGTGCCATCTTGGTGTTGGGAAATTTCACTTAATGAAATGTTTCTTATTAGAGTTGGTGCCACAGGGTCTGTAGCACCCTCAAGTTTCCACTTATCAGGAAGGTTTATTTCATGCCATTGTATTGTTCTTGAGATTGTGGTATGAGATCTTGAGGTATTTGTTTCTATTAAGAAGGTTTCTCCTTTTGGGATTTGAAGTAAAGCCTTGGTATTAACTACAGAATACATAGCTTTGAAATAGAGTTTATAGACTAAAATTAGTACCTCCGAACCAGGAAGCATTTTGTAGTTATGGGTATGAATTTGGAGGGTCAAAGATTGTAAAATATTTTTGTCAGTTAAAGAAACCATAAAATTTGGATAACAATTAAAATGTATTGGGCCAGTACATAAGCTTGTTTCTATAGTTCCTAATAATGAGTCATTAAACATGATGTGTCTTTGGTCTCTTAAGGCAATTAAAATTGAGGTATTTTTAGTGGTTTCAACACTAAGAGGTTTGACACCAACTTGGACTAATCCAAAATAGACATATTTGTATTTTTGTTCTTTGAGTTTATTAATGACGACTTTATCTAATAATTGGATTGTTTCATATTCTTTTTTAATAGGTAAACTCATTTCTTTTGTTTTTATAATGTAACTTGTAACACCCCATACCCGAGTCCGAGGCTTAGACCGGATACGAGACATTACTATGCTTGAACTTGCTTAATCATGTACTTACGGGCTATAAAATTTCGTTCTGAATTAAGAACTTCTCTTTCTTAATCAACTTGTACTTTTCATGGGCCTACGAGGCCTTAAACTCATGTCCGTAAACTTTCGGAACTCAATCAAAAACTTTTCATTGAAACAGGGGTCACACGCCCATGTGAGTTGGGACACGCCCGTGTAACCCTGAGACACGCTGTAACACCCCAAACCCGGCCTAGAAGTTAGGCTCGAATATGGTGTGTCACATGGAAGTAAAAACCATCTTTGCAATTATTAAAAACTTGCTTGAAAAATACAGCCTCTTTGTTAAAACCAAAAACACTTAAGCAATTGTTAACTACTTGAAAACATAATAATCTTTAAAAACCTTTTCGTTTGCGGAAGCATATTTGAAAAAAATAATTTACGAAAATGTGACGTTTATAAATAGAGTTGCGAAGCATTTTGAAAACGCTATGAAACGTAGATAAAATACAAGTATTTTGAGAGGTTATTTGATAAATCGATAATCGAAACTAATGATCTTACAAAACCGTGACTTTTGAAAACGACGTTGAAAATTTGAAAGAGAATCCAAGTCTTTTGAAAATATCGTTAATAGTTCGAGAGAAAATATCCGTGTTAAAAATATTTGTAAAAGTTTATTTTGAAATCCATTTGTTAATCGATTTTGGAAACCATTGTTTAATTTTTAGAAAATTCCCCTTTTTAAACAATTTAAGAAAATTAATAAAAACATCCCAACCAAAAAGCAAAAATAAAAATAGTACAGAGGCCTTATTACAACATTTAACCCAAAATAGTAAAGTAATAAAATAAACGAGAAAGAAGTCTAAAGTCCAAATAAACCATTTTCAAGTATGGCCTCCTCGAGTCATCCATAGCCCAAGTCCATATCATCAAGCATTACCTACAAGGGTTAAGAGAAAGGGGGTGAGTTACAAGAACTCGAGCAGTGAAATCCCCTTACAGATTATTCATTGGGCCGGAACCCAATTAGCAATATTTTGGGCCTAAGCCCATTTACAACAACAACAATGTATCAAATATAATATGCATATGATATGCAATTCCCAAACCAAACCTAGTTTTCCATCCGCTACACACCACCCGTACTAACCAAAGACACCCGTGGGGAGCTTTAGTCACCCACCCCGCCAACACACCAAACGTAGGCATTAAGCCATTTATATCGATTTGTGGACAAGCCACCAGATTAACAGAATTTACATGGCATCGCCATTTTTCATATTTGTGGCAGAGCCACTGCACTTATGTAGCGAGCTACGAAACTTCTCTTCATCATTATCCCATCCCATGCAAATCATGTATATAATGCATAGCCATTCACAACAATTTATTCAGATATTTATTACAAAATTATGGCCCATTACAAAGAATTAATCAAAAGGCCCATTAAGCAAAATATCGATTTGGCCCATTTAGCAAAATATCAGATTGGCCCATATAGCAAAATATCAGATCGGCCCATTTATCAAAATATCAGATTGGCCCATTTATCAAAATATCAGATTGGCCCATATAACAAAATATCAGATCGGCCCATTTATCAAAATATCAGATTGGACCATTTATTAAAATATCAAATTGGCCCATTTATCAAAATATCAGATTGGCCCATATAACAAAATATCAGATCGGCCCATTTATCAAAATATCAGATTGACCCATATAACAATTTCGTAATTCGGCCCTTTAGGGGCATTTTCTTAATTTCGATCCATAGGGGCATTTTCGTAATTTCGATAATTTACCCACTAAGGGTAATTCGGTAATTTCGTAACCAAGACTTATCTACTAATGTGGAGCATAAAAATCGAAACTGTCCATTTGCGTCGTACTGACTAAATTGACTATAACTCGAGTTAGGAATCTCGAAATCTAAATCCGTAAATTTTCTTTGAAACTAGACTCATATATCTTCTTACTACTATTTTTCCAGAATTTTTGGCTTAACCATTTAGTATAGTTTATTCCTTAAATTTTCCCTTGTTTCACTATCCAACGATTCTGACCTCTCTTACCTTAATTTCAAATATCTCACTATACGGTTTTTATATACTGCTCCCACTTGTTTCTAATGAAAATAGGCTCACTAATGAATCTATACATATGAATTATAACCCTTAATTCACTTTGTACAATTCTATACCATTTTTCCAAGACAGATCAGGGAACCACGAAGTCATTCAGAACCAGTCTCACTAAAATTAAGATATCTCAAAATATAGAATTCCTTTTCCTTCTCCGTTTCTTCCTTATCAAAATAGACACAGTAAGCTTTAATATGATATCTTATTCCCTTTGTAATTTCTTTTATCCTATTTTTCATGATTTTTAAAATACACGTCACTGTTTCTGACTGAAACTGCTTTATTACGAAATACGATTACCATTACGATCATACGCACGCCCGAGTGATCACGGATGCGGTTTTCGGTTTTCTTCGATATTTCGACCAAATCACAGAACATATCAGACAAACTTTCAGAGAGATGTGAGATTACACACCATATCAAACATGTATTCGGAAGGTACGGGATTACACACCTGATTTTGATTTCCTAGCGAACCACTCGTCGATGACCTAGAACAATACCAACCAAAAGTTAGCCTCGGATTTCCAAAAGATTTCGTATCACTTACACTTGAATCACTTACCACTATATCCGAAGGTAGAAATATATCGAGTGATTTGTCCCTAAAACATATAGTCGATTAGTCGAAACTTCAATCCGATTTGCAACATAGCCAAATAGAGATATAACGAAAAATCCAAAAATGAACCCCCTTACCTTATCGATATTGGATCCAATTTCCACCGTTTGACTTAGGGCTAGAATGATACACGGCCACCCACTTAGAACACTACGAAAAAGAGGGTGATTACAATATGAAGGAATGGAAGATAACACAATTTCGGTTACGATCACGATTTACAACCGAATAGTGATAAATACTTATTCGGCTAAAGAGAAAAGAATATGATCATAGAAAATAATTCACTTACCGATTTAATCGAAGAAAGAATGTCAACCCACTTGAGAAAATGATAAAGAAGAGATGAATGAACAAATTTCAGTCTCAATGGTTTGGGTACATTCGGCAACAAGAAGAAAGAAAAGAAGAGAATATTTTCTTTAGTGGCTTGTAATTTCGGCACAAGGTAGAAAGAAATTTGGAGAATACCAAATAGTGCAAAGAGAAATGTTTTGGCTTAACAAGCACCAAAAATTCAATCAAAAGGCAAAGGAGAATTCGGCTATCAAGGAAGGTGGAAAGAAAATGAGTATGTGACCAAACAAAAGAGAGAAACAATGCACTATTGTGCTAATATGTTTCGGCAAGGAGGGTTGCAAATTGGGAGAAATGACACAAAGTTGCCAAAGGGAATTTTTGCCAAAACACTACTAAGTCTTTACCAAATGCCAACTAAAAATTCAGCTACCTATTCTCCCCAAAACCGTCCACATGCATCCCCCCTTAGGATAAGAGTTTGGCCACCCAAGCTTTCCAAAACATCACCCACGAAATAAGCCTCATGTCCCCATTTCTTTCCTATTTCCCTTGATTCCTTTCCCCAACTTCAACCTTGCCTTATTCATATAGCCACCTTACCAAAATAATGAAGTCAACCTTGCCATGAATGCCTCTTGGCCGACACTTAAGGAAAGGGTGCAAAAATATAAGTCAAAATTTGCACACAAAGTGATTCGAACCTCTTCCTCAAGGTACTACATGTGGCGCCATAACCCTTTTACCAATTGCTCATTTATGCTAGCAATTTACTCTTTTATTTCCATAAGCCTTGATGCCACTTACTATCTCTCCTTAATAGGCTTAAACACAAAATTTTACTAAGGCCCAACTTGAACCCGGAACTTAATAGAAACCTCGTAACTTTCCAAAATTACCTTCTTAATAAGTCCAACTTGAAATAATGCCGTTCTCTTGTTCTCAAAATTTTAAAACGCTTCTACGCTCAAGGCCCAATGGGCCCAATCCTACTAGGCCCAATTTCGGGATGTTACACACGCCCATGTCTCCCAACCGTGCTTAAAACTCGAGCTTACTGCCAAATTTCACACGGCCATGGCACGCCCGTGGTCCTAGCCCGTGTGAAAAACCTTAGCATTCTGACTTATAACACACGACCGAGCACACGCCCATGTTCTAACCGTGTGTCATGCACGGCCTTAACACACGGCCGTGAGATTATTCCGTGGCCTATTCTTACTTATAAGACTAAGGTGCAGTTTATGCACAGCCTAGACACACGCCCGTGTGTCTAACCGTGTAGGCACTTAGAGGCTATTTACCAAGCCAATTGCCATCCTGAAATTAAGACCAAACTCAAGCTCAATTCAGCAACTCAATTATTACATCATTCATGAACAATATAACATGCTTCATTAATATTAATAACATACATACTTAGTCAAACTTGACCAATCACTTAGCCATTTACAAAAGAATAATAAACTTGATGTTCCATACTTTTGCCCTTTCTAAGACATATACTCAAAATGAAATGTTTCCTATACATGCCATACTTAATGTAAACAACTTGGCTATACCAAAATAGCGATTGATAGTGTGCTCCGAGTCCGATGACAATGATCCACGAGATTAGCTTGGCGGAACTACATGGAAAGAAAGAATAAAAGACGTAAGCATTTAGCTTAGTAAGTTTGCATATAATGCACATAACAACATACTTGCTTAAATTAACCCATTTGACATAAACAATGGTATCATAATTTCAGCTATAAAGCTTACTTGCTCATACTTGATTCTTACATATCTCATGATACTTACTAGTCTCATACTTGTGAGGTAAACAAGGTACCTGTATCACTTGATCACATTGATCAGCATACTTGAACATAATACTCATAATTTCTAATTCATCATTCATAACATGAATAATATTCTTTTTCACTTGATAATAACCTTACTTACTTAGCTTTCTTGTTGTCTCTTTGGAGCTTAACTCGTTTGCCCGATGAATTTATATGAATAACCGAGGATTCTAAATCTCTTCCCACGTAACATGATGCCAAAGCCATATCCTAGATATGGTCTTACATGGAATATCTCATCTTGGTTTCAAGGCCATGTCTTGACATGGACTTATATGAAGTCTTTCTCTTGATAACTTGTTCAATGCCAAGCTTGCCTTGGACTTACATGATAACTTGTTCAATGCCAAGCTTGCCTTGGACTTACATGATAACTTGATCAATGCCAAGCTTGCCTTGGACTTACATGATAACTTGATCAATGCCAAGTTTGCCTTGGACTTACATGATAACTTGCTTGCTTGCCGATGCCATGCCTCGGCTTGGTCTTATACGGACTTTCTTGTTTCATGTGGTAGAACGAGTATCCTAAGTTATTCAACTTCAATCGGGGCTTTCTCATGCTTGATCTCATTAATTTCTTTGTTTAACATAACATTAAACATTTTCATAATAACATTATATATTATACTAAGCAAATCAATGATATAAATCATAAAACTTAGAAATCATACAAACTTACCTCAATATACAAAATGTAGCTAGGTATGCAATTTAGTCCTCGACCTTATTCTTGCCTCGGTTTCGATCCGGGCTTCGTTTTTCTTGATCTATAGTCATAAATAGATCATTTAATACTCACATTGACTAAATTGACTCTTAAATCATACTTTGTCAAAATTACTATTTTGCCCCTAAACTTTCTCATATTTGCACTTTTACCCCAAGGCTCGTAAAATGAATTTCATTCAACTTTATTAAACTTCATGCTTAGCTGATTCATTTTCTCTACTATACCAATCATCAATTCCCATTATTTCTAATAGGTATGACTAATTTCATAACTATTACAAACTAGTCCATACTATCATATTTCATGAAATTCATTAAGGAAAAGATGTTTATCTAACATCAAACTCTCATAATCTTCCATAAAACATCATTTAACAAGCATGTCATTCATAGATGAATTTTTGAACATGCATCTTAGCTTATTTTATAGCTAAAAATAGCTAATCCATAATACGAGGACTTCAAAAACACGAAGAATATTAAAAACGGGGCTAAGATGAACTTACTAGCAAGCTTGAAAAAAATGAAGAACCCTAGCTATGGAGTCTTCAAATTTTCAGAAATGGAAGGAAGAAGATGAATGAAATTTTATCATCTTTTTCCTATTTTAATCACTTATTAGACAAATGACCAAAATGCCATTCTCTTTAAAAATTTCTATTTTACTAACTCATGTCCATTTTTGTCCAAAATTTATAATTTGGGCAAATTGCTATTTAAGGACTTATAATTAATATTCTAAAGCTATTTCATACAAAAAGCTTCTAGAAACTCATATTTTGCAACTTTTGCAATTTGGTCCTTTTTGACCATTCAACTTCAATTTAGCAAAATTGCTTCATGAAACTTTCACACTAACATGCAAACATGGCATGAACCTTAAAAACTCATAAATTCACCTCGGATTCGTGGTCTCGCACCACTATTCCGACTAGGCCCTAAATCGGGCTGTTACATAACTGTAAAAAGCATTTAAATTTTCAAAAGTTGTTTTCTTATAAACTTGATTTGTTGGAACTCTTAGAAGAGTCCAATTATCAAATATTTGGGGAATATTTTCGTAATGTTCTTCTTGTTCATTAACGGTGTTGTTTGAGGTTTGATCAGACTCTTGGGATTGATTGGAAACAAAGCTTACAGAAGAATTGGTTCTTCTAAGGAAGGGAAACATTCTTTGTTTTCTTATTTCCTACAAGGGGGTTCTACTATCAGGATTTCTGGATTATTATAATTGCCTATAGGGATACTTTGTCCTTGACATGCCTAACTCATGGCTAACTGGACTGTGTATCAATACTCAGCAAAATAATAATACATTAATAAAGACAGTTAAATCAGAACTCAGAAATATTGAAAATAAATTGAATATTTTCAAAACTTAGAAATACCTGCTCTTCCTTGGCTCTGATACCAGATTGTCCCGAGGATCTGAGGATCGTAATCGTAATTTGTAAGTTGAAAATAAAATTTGAAAGATTGTTTGATTAAATTTTTGAAAAGGAAAATAATTTAAAAACTTAAATTTTGAAAACTTAAAATTTGGAGAAACGAGTTTTGATCTCTGAATTGAGTATTTCAAGTCGTACCTTTCATTCTAAATATGATAGCCTTTTATAGAGGGCTATTGTCTCTTTACATCACTGGAAACGAGAAATTCAATCCCTTACATCATTACATAATTGAAACTTTTTAGAGAATATATTCTCTGATTACAAAAATACAAATTACAGAGAATATTCACTATTCATGCCAGGGAATATTTATTGTTCATGCCAGAGAATCTTACTGTTTCTGCAAGAGATTTCTACTGTTCATGCCAGAGAATATTTATTGTTCACGCAAGAGAATATTCTGAATAATATTTGAATAGTTATAATATTATTTGAATTATTGTTTGAGTTTTGAAGGAAGTGTGAACGGAGAGAGGACAAAAAAACTCTCTTGTTTTTTTAATCAATGCTGGATTTTGAAAATTTCAAGTTTAAAAATGGATTTTAAAATCCAAAATTTAACTCTTATAAAATTGGCTATGAATTTCCTCAAATTCAAATCCAACTTATTATCTAGTATCCAAACAAAGAATTTGGATTTTCAAAACCAAATCCAAATTTTTTTACCCAAATCATAGCTTCCTGTTCAAACATTCTAGGAAAGATTGGATGCTCTTCTGGGGAGAAAACTCAATGCACTTTGAAAACAACGAAAAACAAATACTGATTCTTTATCGTAATCAGTTTGGTTCTTCTTAGCCTCGTTCACATTTTTCAACTGGTGCTACTGTCTGCGTAACCAAATTTACTGAAAATCAATGCTTTTCTGTAAAATCCAAATCTCAAATCTTCTTTAAAATCTAAATTCGAATATTATCTCTATTAAATCCAAATATTACTATAAGATATCAATCCAATATCCCAGTCTAATTAAATATCCGCATTTAATAAATATAAAAAAATTTATAATTTTTTTTAAAAAGAAAGTAAAGCAAATAAAGAATTCAAATATTCGAATCTACATCCGTTATCCACAAAAATAAGTCAGCTTTGAATCTGTTGTAAATAGTAATTAAAATACCCTCATCCGAAAAAAAAGCAGATATCCACAAATATCCGAATCTACATTATCCATCCCAAATTAGTGTCGCTTTGTGATTCCAGACAGAATTAGATATCGTAATTGATAAACTATAATGAGACACCTATTCAAATTATTCATAACTTGAACAACAAAAGAGGAGGAAAAAAAAAAAAAGCTTCAAGCATTCATTAAAGTTGTGTGGGACATTTCGTCGAACATTTTAAAAGTCTAAAACGAACTTAGTATCGCTTTGGATTTCACTCGATAATATACTCTAATTGACATATTATAACGAGTCACTGGTTAGCCATTTCAAGTTTCAAGAATTCAATATTGTTTGGGACATTTCGTCGAACAATTCATGAGTGTCCAAATATCTAGAAGCACTGAAAGCCAAAGGAAGCGGGAAAGTACTATAAATGGAAAGGACAGAAAGCAATAGAGAAAAAAATCAATGCCCTTGGAACCAACAGCGAAAGCCAACTACTCATTCTTTAGCATTAGCAGCTTGTTTCTTCGTAGCCTCATCCGCATCTTCAACTGGTGGTAGAGTCTGCATAACCAAATGCACATAAAAATCAATGCCAGTTTTCGAAAAAGAATTTAGTGTCGCTTTGGGATTTCATTCGATATTACATAATGTACTTGACATATTATGATGAGTCACTTATTAGCCATTTCAAGTTTCACGAATTCAATAAAGTTATTTGGGACATTTCGTCGAACACTTTAAGAGTGTCCAAATATCTAGAATAATTCTAATCCATTAGAAGTGAGAAAGTAGAGTGAATAGCAATAAATAAGAGATTACGAGAATACTGTAATTGACATTTTATAATGAGCCACTGATATCAGCCATTTCAAGTTTCAAGAATTTAATAAAGTTGTTTGGAGCATTCCATCGAACATTAAGAGTGTCCAGATATCTAGAAGCACCGTAAACCGAAAAAAGTGAGAAAGTACTTTAAACGGAAAGGAAAGAAAGCAATAGTGAAGTGATTACGAGATCAGGCTTGTAGATATTGTGGACGACGGAGGCGCCGGCAAGGAGTGAAGCGATGACGACGACGCACGACCAGGCGAGAGATGGAGTCCCCGTCGGCTGTTTTGCAGCTCCAAATTTTTGGTTCATCGTCCTTTTCTTGGAACCGCCGCCTGCTGACTACTTGCACTAAAAGTACAAGTATTTTTTATCCTAAAGGGGCAGTTCAGTAACTTCATATTCCTTTTATTTTGATCATTACTATGTTTTTTAGGGGTTTTCTTAGAGATATTAGTAATGAATTACAACATGGATCCGGATTTTTGCATTATTATTGTAATAAGATCAGATCGGATAAGCGGATTAATTGAACCCAAAATTGGTTGGTCTAATGGTTAAAAAAGAGTATTAAATCACTTTTTAAGTGAATAATTTAAAATTTAAATTGAGAATGAAAATTAATTGAACCAATCAAAAAATCGTCTGAAACTATTTATTGAACTTCTTAAGTAATTGATAAAATTTTATCTAATAAACTATTTTTAGCCTAATTTGTAAGATTTTAACTCAATTATGTGGACCTAATTAAGTATTGAATCACTTTGACTAGAAGTTAAACTATTTATTCATTTGGTTATTTGATAGACGTACTAAATTGAAAGTTGATCATTCTACCTATTAGGGTTACACAAGCAAATACACATGAAAATTGTAATCGTCATCACTTAAGGGCTTGTGTAATTAAATAAAGAGGTCAAGAGAGAGAAATTAATTTATCGAGTGTTCTTCTTTATGTTCTTCTTTGTCAAGGTTATTGACGAATTCCAACTCCACATCAGGTATTTCTTAAACTTGTAAAAATCATATTATTATAAGCATCCTAAAATAATTGTTTATGCAATTTTAGAGATTAGATTTGCATGATATTTAGATCAATAGATTTTACATGTGGGACACTATTATGTAAGAAGTTGTGTAGGTACACAAGTTTAGGACACTTATTATCAACATCGATCAATGCATAGTATCTAGGGACACTGTTATGACTATGTGTCTATGTCATCTTTTCATGAGTGTTGTCAAAGCCAAGCCCTTGAGCTCCTAGAAGCGGCCACATTTCCACTCACATAGGTAGATCTCATCAAGAGTGTTCCCGTAATTATAACACTCTAACATATTTATGTTATGGGTCCATTAAGAGTACATTACTCATCCTTCCCTTATCATTACGAGTACCTAACACTTTAGTCTTAGGATGGATTTATTTATAGTGCTAACAGTCACATACTAATGATGTACTTTGTCTCATTGAACTCAAGACTTGACATTATACCAAGCGTTGAGTCGAGTTTCCATCATGAGTGACTCTAATTAATGGGCTTGAGTCCCATCCCTTTTGAGGTCCTTTTTACTACATCGCTAGCAAGACTTTTTGTCAAAGGATCCGCCAAATTTTCACTTGACTTCACATAATTAATAGTGATCACTCCATAATAGATTAATTGTCGGATATAGCTATGTCTTAATCCATTATATCTAGACTTTCCATTATATACTTGGCTACATGCATTTGCTAGAGTAGCCTCACTATCACAACGGATAGAAATAGCTGAAATTGGCTTAGGCCATAAAGGTACATCATAAAGCAAATTTCTTAACCATTCTGCTTTTTTAGATGCAGCGGCTAATGCAATAAATTCTGTTGCCATGGTGGAATTAGTAATACATGTTTGTTTCTTGGAACCCCAAGAAATGGCTCCTCTACCAAGAATGAAGATCCATCCACTATTAGATGCATGATCTTCCAAACTTGTAATCCAACTAGCATCTGAATACCCTTCTAAAACTGGAGGATATCCATTATAACACAATTCATAGCTAATAGTTTTCTTTAAGTACCTAAGTACTCTATTCAAAGTTTGCCAATGCAAACTACTTGGATTACTTGTGTACCTACTCAATTTCCCAAGAGCATATGCAATATCTGGTCTTGTACAAGTCATTATGTATATAAAACAACCAATTAGACTGGCATATTTCAATTGATCAATTTTCCTACTAGCATTAGATACTAATTTTATTTGAGGATCCATGGGTGTAGATGCTGGTATACAGTTGAAAAGATCAAACTTTTTAAGCACCTTTTCAATGTAATGTGATTGTGATAAAGCTATAGTGCTTTCATCTCGGGTTATTTTAATCCCAAAAATAACATCTGCTACACCCATATCCTTCATAGCAAAGTTGTTTGATAAGAATTTTTTGTGTTTTCTATTTGTTCCAAATTCGTGCAAAAAATGAGCATGTCATCTACATATAAGCAAATTATGACACCTTTTCCATTTTCATATCATATTGCTTAAATTGATTCAGCATCTTTTCAATATCACGAAATTGTTCCATAACAGAACGACCATCAATCATTTGATAATTATTGAAACAGCTGACAAGAAATTTCTTACTTGTAGCATCTTCGGTCATGTATCTTGTCTCCAATTTGTCCCATAATTCTTTAGCGGTGACCTCGTTTTGGTAGGTGTCGAACAAACCATCAGATAAACTATTCAATATGTGGCCCATGCACATATAATCAACATTGTCCCATTTTTTCCTTTCTTGAGTTGCAGTAACAGATTCGTTTCATTCTCTTCAGGTCTTGGAGTATCCAAAACATAGGCAATCTTCAAAGTTGATGATAAGAAATGCATCTTTTTCTGCCATCGTCAGAAATTGCCACCATCAAACCGATCAAGTTTGAAAAAGTTAGAAGCCAACTCCCTTAGTGTTCCACTTTCATGTGTTGTGGTAGTCATCACGAGTTATAACCTTAAAAATTGTTAGTACAAATCTCCAGTGAGGAAAATCTCGAACACACGAACAAAACTAGAACAGAAAAAGAAGAAATAGGACAAGGCTCTAAGGCGTGTATCAAGCCACTATCTTTGAAGTTATATTCGCTCCCACCTATCTTCGGTGTGCAAAAGAGTTTCAAGCAAATTAACCTTGAGGATACAATGAATGCAATGACTATTTACGTTTTGCACTAATGAGAATAGTCCACTATGCACTAAGCAATGTATAACAAGAAACTCAATTTTTACAAAGAATTTCTGCAGTAATACTTTATAGAATAATCTAATAGTATTAGAAAATGGAGGAAGAAAAAAAGAATTTTAGAATTTATTGGTATGATTTCCAAATGAAATCTCATTCCAATTTATAGGAATTTTCATGTCTCTTCATAGAGACATCTTTCAATAGGTGTCTTTATGAATAAATAAATAATAATTATTCATATAATTTTATAACTATTCAAGTAATATTGTTTGAATAGTTATAATTCTTTTTCAAAAATCAAATGATATAACTTTTGACCAATTACCAAAAGGTTTATCTTTTGATTAATTACATCCATTCATTTATAGTTATTGGAATACTATAAATATTTGAAAATGTTCCAACATATCTCTTAAATAACAATATTCTATCTCAAACCATCAACTATTTACTCAAATTCCTGATGAAAACACAAATTTCTAACCAAATACTCAAAATATTATTGGAAACACAACTTTGTAAATATTCTTACAAAATTGTAAAATTTATAATGCCAAAAAATAAATTTATAAATTTTATAAATAATTATTATGATTTTTAATAATTTTTTTCAACATATCTATTTATATAACATTTTATATCTATTCTACCTATTAGGGTTACACAAGCAAATACACATGAAAATTGTAACCGTTATCACTTAGGGGTTATATAATTAAAGGAAGAGGTCAAAAGTGAGAAATTAATTTACCGAGTGTTCTTCTTCATGTTCTTCTTTGTCAAGGTTAATGACAAACTCCAACTCCGCATCAAGTATTTCTTAAACTTGTGAAAACCATATTATTCTAAGCATCCTAAAATATTTTTTTATGCAATTTTAGATATTTGATTTGCATAATATTTAGATCTAATAGATTTTACATGTGAGATCATGAGCCTGATTTAAAGAATATACGATTTTCCATCAAGTTTATGTCTTTTTAAAGAATTGGAACTTTGTTTTAACTCTAAAGAACAATCAAATATCTAAAGAAAGAAATGTGTTTTTCTTTTATAAAAAAAGTTGCAATAAAAGTGTAAAAGAAAAAAAAAACTTTTTGTACAGGATGATGATAGTGCGAAAATTCTTGGGTGAGCTTCTTAATATGAGCTTCCTGTAAGCTTTCATAAAAAAAAACAAAACTTTTAACCAGTTATTCCAATAAACTTCTAGCAACTACCAAATGATGTCCACGAAACCAACTAAAAATTTGACTAAGGCAAGTGCACCTATCAATTAATAGTATAGTGACGGTGAGCACAGATGTTGTTCCCACGAAGACTAAAAGTACTAGTAATTATCGTATTTTTATTATTTAACCGACAAATTGGAGTGAATGATTAAAACTAAAATCACTACACCAAAACAGACTTTTAGCGGCGTTTTTTTAGGCTTTTAGCGGCGTTTATAAGCGCCACTAATAGTATTTGCATGATTTTTAAGATTCTAAAGATTCAACAACAAATTCACTTGATACTTTCATTGGTTTCCTAGTATCGGCAAGCACATGCCAATAACATGACATTGGAATAGCATTAAAAGAATCACACACTATTTAACAAGCACATTATGTTTTCAATTTTGCGTTAGTTAGCTGATGACCAACAAGAAAGAAAGCATGGTCCTTGGATTACATTAATGATCCATTACAAGTGCCCATAACAACAATAAAAGAAAGCAAAACTTGGCGAAAGATCCTCACCCGTATTGGTTTGCCACGTCCAATAACTTGTCCGATAGACTCTCTTGTGTTGGTGGAATGTGATTCCAAGTCGATAATTAGCTATTGTAAAAGGTTAATGTCAATTTCCATATAAAACAAAGACCTAAAAGATATAAGTACAACTTCCATCTTTTCTAATAAGCGAAAATGCATAAAATTGTCTAACAGATTAGGATAGGGGCTTATTGCTTCCCAACATTTATTCACCACTTTCAATGTGGAATCATATGACTTTTGTTTCTCCTTCAGTTCAAAGAACTTGTCCTCAAGAGCGAATACTCAACCTTTTGAGCCTCTAACTTTTGTAGAAGCTTTTGATACTAAAATTGCAAAATTGCGATATCAAGTCGCACCATACCAACAAAAGGAGGTGGCATAAAGAGAAGGTTCAAAAATATGAGTTATAGAAAGAAAATATTTTCAACTTGGAAACCTACTTGTCAAGACAGATTAATTATTTCCCAAAAACACTATATTCAAGTTCAACAACCCAAAAAGGCAAAACAAAAGTTCAAAACAATATAAGAGTAGGCGGATAATATGCGAGTGAAATAGAAAGAACCAAATTTTCAGATAATACAAAAGGCAATAAATGTGTAACACAAAAGATGAAAAGGTTCCGTCATTTTCCATCTAGAAATCACAGAGAGAGTAAATGGAAGATTATAAAAGGAGCACGCATACGAAGCATACTTACGTGCTAAGCGTAGAAGGCCTATAAGTCGAAGACTAAACCGGTTTTCAACAACAATTCGACCAACAAGTGGTCTAGCATAGCCTGTGGGTAGCCATTAAAAGTCATGAGATAGTGGTGGGAGAAACATAAGAAGAAAATTGGGTAATAAGTTGAAAACGAAACAATGTGTTGATATCAAGAAACCTTCAAGGCCAGCGTAAATAGTACAAGCTCAAATAAGATTTCAAAGTAAAACAATATAAGAATGAGAAAAAATCAAAATTTTTATAAGTAATATATTTTAATAAAATAACGAGGATAAGTATTAGATATGAAACCCGAGTTATATATTGGCTAAAAATCAATTTGAGTAATACCCAGAGTCATAAACAATCTTCTTCAAATATTGAATTTGTCAATACTCAATTCATAAGTACCACAGCGACAACTCAATGTGCATTAGCTCTACAAAACCCAATTACACGATAAGATAGGAGTTTCAAAATGATATCGATTACAAAAGTAAAGCAACGATAGTGGTAATGAATATCAACGTAAACGAAATGACTATTAGCATACAAACCCAACAGTGATATAGTACTAGTTTAAGGGATAGAAAACAATAATAATTCTTAAAATACATTCATCTTTTCTTCCTAAACAAATCGTAATTCTTAAGTACCCTAACAACAACTCAATTTGTGCATTAGCTCTACAAAATCCAATTACATGATAAGATGAGTTTCAAAGTTATACTATTTCACTACAGGAAAATAGGGTTTTAGCGGCGTTTTTAGTGGCGTTTGGACAAAAAATGCCACAAATATTAAACATTAGCGGCGTTTGCATGAAAACACCACAAAAAGTTGAGCAATAGCGGTGTTTTTGGCACAAACGCCGCTAAAAACAGAGAAATAGCGGCGTTTTTGACACAAACGCCGCTAAAAACAGTGCAATAGTGGCGCTTTCGTGAAAACGCCGCTAAAAATAGAGCAATAACGGCGTTTTTATCACAAACGCCGCTAAAAACAGATCAATAGCGGCGTAAGTTGAGCAATAGTTCCATTTTCATCTAGGGTAACCGACACTCGTTTCGATTTAATTTCCATTTTTTTTCTTATTTTTGTTTTGAATTTAATTTTATTTTGCTATTTGAAACTGACTTAATTATGAAAAGTTACAAATTGATAACTAAACTATTTAGAAGTTTTGCTTTATCGTAACCCTTAAACCCTAACTATTTATATTAATTAAAATACAATTTATTTTTAATTGAATATTTAAATTCTTCAAAAAAATAATGACACGTAGAAAAAAATTGAAAGTAAAAACATAGAAAAATATATGTTAAAAATTAAAAAAATTAAGGTTTTGGTGTAATGCGATGTAAGTTTAACTTTAAGGTTAAATGCGATGTAAGTTAATTTAACTTTAAGGTTTCGGTGTTAGATTCTATAGTTATGACAAGCGTTTAGGGTTTTAGGGTTTAATGATTTAAGGTTTAAGGTATATGATTTTAAGGTTTATGATTCTAAAGTTTAGGGTTTGGGTTTAGGACTTAGGGTTTTAGGGTTTAGGGCTTTGATAAAAACATCGTAGAAAATCATTTTACTTTAAACTAAACGGCGCCATTTTGCTCTCTATATTCTTACCCATCATCTAAGTGCCCATCATGTATTCTTTTCGACATGTAGAAAAAATTTGAAAGTAAAAACATAGAAAAATATATGTTAAAAATGATGAAAATTAAAATAATATTATATCATTTTATTTTAAAGTTTTTTTTGGGTATATGACTGATTGTTTTTTAATTTATATATTAAATAATTTTAAATTTTAAAGATATCAAATTTTAAATAATTTTAAAGATTTCAAATTTTATCTAATTCTTTTAAATATTACTTAAATTTTTAAAAAAATTATTTATTTAAATTAAAAAATTAAAATACTATTATTTAAAATAATTTAAAAAAATTTTGGGTATATGAGTGATTGTTTTTAATTTATATATTAAATAATTTTAAATTTTAAAGATTTCGAATTTTATCTAATTCTTTTAAATATTACTTAAACTTTAAAATAAAGAAGAAAATTGGATTGAATCTTTAAATATATATTAGTATAAAAAACATTAACGGCGTTTTTTGAAATAGCAAAAAAACGCCGCAAAATGTATTTTATTTTAATTAAAATGGCACCGTATTGTTAGCTTTTTTAGTAGCATTTTTCATAAAATGCCACAATAAATCGGGTTTTAGCGGCACTAGGTAAAAAACACCGCAAAAAGATACTTTATTTTAGACAAAACTATGTCGTTTTGCTCTCCTCAACTTTTTCTATCCTATATACCCCAAAAGCCTTAATTTATTCCCCCTAAAATTTCCCCCCAATTCCTAAATTTTTCCCCAAACGCAAAAGGAAAGAGGAAAGCATCAAGGAAGGTTGGGATTTTCTTCGTCTGCGATTTTGGAACTATATGTTCTTTTTATGTATCATCTTCTTTCATTTTTTTTGTAAATTTCTTGGTGAAGATTTTGGCAAAAAGAGAACATGAAGACGACGAAAAGAGGCAAAGTGATGAACCCTACGGACGCCTATCGTAAGGAGCTCCGTAAGAAAGAACTCAAACGGGTAAAAGTTCAGTTTCATTTTAGGGTTTTATGTTTCCCTTTTTTACTAGCATACCCCAGACATTTACTGGAAGTGTGTGTTTGTTTGTTGCTTGCCTTACTGGATTTGGGTCATGATTTGTAGTTCTGGCTGCAATTGATCTCATAAAATGGTTGTGGTTGTTTCTATCGAAGGGAGTTAAGTCCCCTGATCCGTCTTTTTATGGGGTAGATGGATTCACAGAGTATTATAATGTGCTTTGCTTAATAATTATTATTTCTGCATTAATTTTCCTTGGCAACCCTTTTCCCCCCAAATTTATTGTATTTTAATATCTCATTATTGTATTGAATGTGTTATTGTTTTCATGTGGTTTATCAGGGCCCTTATTTTGAAAGGACTAGAAGTCATTTGCAAAGGGTTTTAGGAGATGATAACGGTCTTTCTGTTAAGTTTGAAACAGAAGGTAAAAATCCACTTGACAGTGGTTGTGTGGGGTTCAAAAAAGTTGCAAAAGAAGGAATTCTTGTTGGTTTGCGCCGATACCCATTTTTGGTGCGTCTTCTGCACTGCATTCTTGGAATAATAAATATACTATATATTGTTCTTATTTTCCCTTCCATTTAATTCTGAATTGTTATTCCAGCATACATAAAGTGTTCAAGCTAGCATGTCTTGATGGCTTTTATATTTTCTGCTAGCAGTATTCATCTCGGAATGTATTCTAGGCATGCATGTCCATGATATGCCATGTTGCAGGAGTAGGGGAATAATCATCTGCCAGCTGAATTGCATCTCTTGTTCATGTCTTAATGAGGAATGCTGACATCATCCAGTTCATTTTAGTTTCTTTATTCAACATTGGTTTAGGTGTTTTGTTCAACTTGTCTAAGAGAATCAGCACCAAGGAACGATGTTAGAGCTGCTTTTAAATGAAGGGATTGGTTGTTTGCTGTGCTATAATATTACCTGATGGTTTCACCATCAGCTTTCTTAAGAATACACCGAGTAAAAGATATAAAAGAAAATGACCCTCTTAAGAATATTGTTTTCTTTTTGTCCATTAAGATTTTTTTATTTTTATTTTGACTATATTTCATTACTGGTTTTTCTAAATTTTTAAAAGATTTTATGGACATGAAAGATATCTTCTTCCTAATTTGTTTGTGTTAAGAAATGTATTGTTGGAAAATTTTGATATTGGATTTTGTCAATTTTATTGATCTATATGACTCCCTACACTATAATGGCCAAAGATGGTTACTGGTCTTAGAGTTAGCTTGAGTTACTTTGATGTAATTCATTTAATTTTATATTCCCTAAACCATTTGCCAGCAGCATCAAAATAGCTGTTATGGAAATACAGAGATCTGAAGTTTAGAAGGCTACCGTTTCAAATAACTGTTATCTTTTGTTTCATGGAAATGGGTGTACTATATAGCTCACTTCATAGTTTTCGGTTTTAAGTAAAAACTATAATTATAAACTTTATTATTTAAATTTTGTAAACTTTATTATTTAAATTTTGTAAATGCTGAAAGCCTGGTTTTGTTACTCTGCAGATGATTGAATAATCCATTATGATTGTCTTAACATTTGATAAATTAAGACTGATGGATTGATTGTTGTTTGTTTTCGTTTTGTCAGGTAGCTACCTGCCTATGGATAATAGGCTATCACATATACTAGTGTAAGACTAAATTAGTTTTGCATGTACGTTATATATTTGTTTAATAGGCTATTTTATTTATCTAGAAACCCTAATGAAGCATTTTCTATATAATAATGTCGTTACGCGCTACTTATTGTCTCTGTAATTTCTCTTTAGAACTCTAAACACCTGAATATAATCTTTTGCTTACGGTTTTTCCTGCGTGCTTTTGAGTTGGGGTTTTGAGTTATTCATCAATGGCGGACACAGAGACGTTTGCTTTTCAAGCTAAGATTAACCAGCTTCTTAGTTTAATTATCAACACTTTCTACAGCAACAAGGAGATCTTTCTTCGTGAGCTCATCAGCAATGCTTCTGATGTAAGTCCTGCTCTTCTCTGTTTTAACTTTTTTTTTTTGGTCGTCAATATGGAGATGTTTTTTTAATTACTTTATTATAATTTTAAGGTATGGTTAATTGGATCTAATCTTTTTTGCTTTAATGCTTGTTGGTTTTGTTTGCTTTCTTGTATGGAAACAAAATTTGGGTTTTTATTTTCTCTTTGTTTTTAATTTATAGGCAGTGCTCTGTTGGTTGTTTATTTCAATTGAAAATTACATTTGTTAATAAAAGATGTCATTCTGTCATTTGATTTGTTTATTATAATTTTAGGAATTTATAGTATGAAAGTTGAAGATTGAAATGCAAATGGTAGTCTTTGAATCTATGGTTTTCGAAGTTTGATTAAACCTGCAAATCGTTAGCATAGAAGTGGGTTTTAATTTTAGGTTTTATGATAAATTTAAAGCTAGTATCATTTAATTTAATTATTAAAAATTGTGGTTTTAGGCATTGGACAAGATTAGATTCGAGAGTTTGACAGACAAGAGCAAACTTGATGCTCAACCCGAGTTGTTTATCCACA
The DNA here is from genome assembly GCA_025698515.1 of Gossypium sturtianum. Classification (NCBI taxonomy): domain Eukaryota; kingdom Viridiplantae; phylum Streptophyta; class Magnoliopsida; order Malvales; family Malvaceae; genus Gossypium; species Gossypium sturtianum. Next base: position 119,607,112 of record CM046946.1, read on the forward strand.
TTGTCCCCGATAAGACAAACAATACTCTATCGATCATTGATAGCGGTATTGGCATGACTAAGGCCGGTAAGTTTTGTTATTGCTTCTTGTGCATTTGGTTATTCACTGAATTTTAATCAAGAGAGAGGTTCTAATGAGATTGTGTCTTTTTATTCAGATTTGGTGAACAATCTTGGTACCATTGCTAGGTTCGGGACTAAGGAATTCATGGAGGCATTGGCCGCTGGTGCTGGATTTGACACCACCTATTTTCAGTGGCAGGAGCCTGATTTTTCTTGTGAGTTGGATAAACTCATAACATAATATGGACTTATGAAATTTCTTGTGTATTGGTTGAGTTTCTATTTGTTTGTTAAATAGATTTGTGCGCCTGGAACATAAATGGATTTGTATAGGAACTGTTATCAAAGTAATGCTAAAGGATTTGCTTAAGCGGGTAGAGGGATAGGAATGGATTTGTATATAAACTGTTATCCAATTAAAGCTTGTTTGCATGCTGTGATAATAGTGCTGCTCTTTTATATGATTTTAATTTTTTTTTTATTTTCATGACTTTTAGCGGCGTTTTTGGAAAAAAGTGCCGCTAAAGACATGGCCTTTAGCGGCGTTTGTGGGAAAAACGCCACTAAAAATCATGTTCTTTAGCGGCGTTTTTGGGAAAAACGCCGCTAAAAGTCATGACCTTTAGCGGCGTTTGTGGGAGAAGCACCACAAACGCCGCTAAAGTTTGCGGCGTTATTTTTAGCGGCGTTATATTTTAAATTTTTTATAGCTTACAACAGAAGCTCCTCCTCTTTGGCGCATAAGAAGGTCATTATTATTAGGGATGAGCAAAATTCGATTCAACTTGAAAAAATAAAATAAAAATCGAATTTTGAGTTAAACGAATCGAGTTATTCAAATTAATCGAGTTATTCGAGTCAACTCATTTTTTTTTCGAATTTCAAGTTCAAATTAAGTTTGATTTTTGAATTCGAATAACTCGAATAATTCGAATAAATCGAATATTAAACTATAATATTTTTCATTTTTACCCCAAATTCCTAAACCTCTTTATTTTTCCCCAAAACTTTTACTTCCTCCCACTTCCCCCTAAAATTTTTACTCTTCTCTCATCCCACCCCTTCTACCCCAAACCCATTCCCCCTTTTTTTGAATATTCCCCCTTAAAATCTTACTCCCTCAACCTCCAAAACTTTTTATTTTACTCCTAAACTTTTACTTCTCACCATTTATCCCCAAATCATAAAATAAAATCATTCAAAAAAATCTCTAAACCTAAATCGTAATAATTTTATTTATATCTACTATATATATTATTAAATTAAATTTTATATTTTGTACTATTTATATTATTGAATTGTTTAATCATATTGAATCTTTATAAATTTTTGTTAAAATTGAATTATTGATGATGTCATAAAATTTTCGTGTTAAAATTTTAAGTTGATGTCATAAAATATTCGTGTTAAAATTTTATGTTGATGTCATAAAATATTCGTGTTAAAATTTTATGTTGGTATCAATTTCACATTTTATCTTTAAGATAATTTTTATTAAAAAAATCACATTTTTTACATTTAATGTATTTTTTAATTTCAAAATACATAGTGACAAAAAACAAAAGATAATTGAAGCAACTAAGCAAGTAAAGAAGCTAACCCTATAAAAGATTAATAAATAAATTATAAGGGGATGAAAGTTAATAAAAAATTGATTACAGTGGGCAAATTTGATTACGGTGGGTGACAGTGATTACAAGGACCCAAATTCATTTTGTTTATTTTAATTCGAATAAATATATTCGATTCAATTCGAATTCCATCTCACTCGACTCGATTCGAGAAAAATTCAAATCGAGTTAAGATGATGAAATAAGATTCGTCAACTTGATTAACTCGAATTTTTTTTTATTCGATTCAATTCGATCGAACGCTTACCCCTAATTATTATGATTTTATTTTATTTTTTCAATGATGATGGGTGCATAGGAGGGTCTCTATTCCCCGATTTAAATAAATATGTTGTTTTTATAAAATAGTTAAGGATTTAGGCTTTTTTTTTAATTTACCGGTATATGTTGATTTTGGAGATAGAAATGAAAACATGTTTTTAGGCTAACGGTAACTTTCCCCCAACGGTCACAATTCCAATGGCTACTGTAGTAGCCCATTATTGCCCGAGCCCATGCAAATAAAACCAACCAGAATAAAAACACAAAAATAAAAAATGATAAAACCCAATGTCCAATACAGTCCCATTACAGCCAATGGCCCAAACACTAAAACAAGCCCAATACTAACCCATTACCCGTAGCCCAATTATACCCAAAATAGACCCAAACTCACACGGCCCAAAAGGGCCCTAAACCTAAATCAGAAACTAAGGGTTTCTGAAACCCTAGGTTTCCCTCGCGCCGCAAGTAGCCCCGACACCAGCCTTTCCTCGCGCCGCAATCATCGCACGGACAGCGCTCCACCGTCGTGCTTTTCGCAGTTGACCTGCACAAAAAGGAAAGAACATAGCAAAATGAAAAGAAAATGGCAGCAAGATTTTGTATTTATTTTTCGATTCCATTTTTGGGTTATAAATAACCCCAAAGAAATCTGTAAGACGAATACACACGAATATACAGATACATACAGAGATTAATAAAAAAACAGCAGAGGTGATTTTTTTTATTCTATTTCATTTTTTTCCCTTTCGATCTATTCTATTTTTTTTTGTACATATGATGTAAAAAAAATAACAAATATGGAGACTACCTTCGATTCGGCTTCAAAACGGGGAAATTTGACCTTCCGACCGCCGTGTGTGGCGGCGCGTGTAGCGGCGCGTGTGGCGGAGCCTAGGCCGGATTCTGGCCTCAGGCCGAAGGCCAGAGAGAACTTTTGGGGGCCTCTGATTTGTTTTTTTAAGGGGTGTTAAAAATGATTTTTTTGATTGATTTTTTAGTTTATATAGGTTATCTATACGACGCCGTTTTGGGGGTCACCTTTAAAGGCCAAAACGATGTCGTTTAAAGGGCCAGGATCCGCGCGTTGACCTGAAATCTGGGGAGGATCCGCGTGTTTTTTATAAAAGGGCAATTTGCCTTTTTGGCCCTTCTGCAATTTCATTTTTTTTTATTTTTAATTCAGCCCCGAAAGTTTGTTGCTATTTCAATTCGGTCTCTCAGGCACTTAAAGGCCAATATCAGAACGACGTCGTTTAGGAGATAATGCATAATTGTCTAATGAGTCCCTACAGTGTGACGCGCGTTTTGATTTAGTCCTTTTACATTTACTTTTATTTCTATTTAATTCCTGTTTCTTTGTTTATTTTTAAACCCTTTTCTTATTTTTATTTTATTTTATTTTTAAATTATTTTAACATTATATTAAATTATTTCATAATATTAAAAATTCTATATTATTATTATTATTATTATTATTATTATTATTATTATTATTATTACTATTTGTATATTAATTTATTAATAGTATAAAGTTTTATGTATTGTTTATTTTAAATACGTTACTATTTTTATATATATATTGAATTATTACTATTTATTATTTATACTAGGACATTTTATTTAGTTTAATATTATTTATATATTACATATTATTTTATAATTTATATATTAGTTATCAAATTATACATTTTTAAAATTTTTGTATATTATATGTTATTATATTATATGTATAATTTAAATTATTTTATCCTTTATATTACATAAAATTCTGTATATTATATAACATATATTATTTATATTGTTTATATTAAATATGTAGTTTTATGATTATTGTATTATAAATATATTTTTATTTAAAGTTATATATACTATTTACTTATAACTCGTTCTTTATCATATATTATCATTTTTATTTATATATATATATATATATACTAAATTATTAAATTATATATTTATTATAAGTATCCCTATATTTTTTATACTCTAAGTTTTTAAAACATATTGTTTATACAAATTAATAGTTTTAAAAATTATCATATTTTTTTCTTATTTTGTTTTGTTATAATATTTATTCAGGTGTTTAAATACATTATTCATTTATTTGCTTTTCTATTTGATCTTGTTTGAAGAGTTTAATGTTCATTTCTTGAATTTTCATATTTAATATAGATTTTAATTATTTTATATCCTGTATTTATTTATTCATGCTCTTTTATTTGCTTATTATTGCTTTAGCATAGTCATTTCGTTTCATATATTATTTGCTATGTTACCTTATTCTTTCGTTAATTGCCTATATTGGTATTAATCATTAATATGACTTGTAATTATAGTGAATTGCTATTTGATATTTATATTTTCTAATGTATCAATGCAAAATCGGATTTATATCATTTTTATAAAAAAATACATTTTGTAAAATTGTCATATTTTATTTAAAGTTTTTCTTAAAAAAATACGGTGACACATAATATTTGGAGGCTTCGAGAAAAATTGTGCCGTAACTCACTGGGTTTCGATTTTTCTCGTTGAACTTAAAATATTAAGTATCCCTTTTCTTTAAAATTGAAATCCATAAACTTCAAATCAAAACTTATTCTCAGAAACTCAAAATGTTGAATCTTAACTTATTGGATATGATGTTCTGTGTCTCGAGATAAGAATTTTCTACAAATAAAGGCAAACTTAGTTTTGAAATTTTGAGATGTTACATCCTAACTTATTGGGTGTGACATTTTATTTCTTTGAGATAAGCAAGCCTTAGCTTTCTTTCGAATAAAAAGATCATATTTTCAAATTTTCAAATTTTCGACATTAGGACAATAACTAATCAATCCGGTACCAATTTTGGGCGTTACGAGGGTACTAATCCTTCATCGTACGTAACCGACTTCTGAACCCATTTTCTTGAATTTCGTAGGCCAAAATCAATGTTTTGAAATAAAATGTTTTATAAGGTGATCCGATCACACCTAAGCAAAAAGGGATTGGTGGCGACTCCATTTTCATTTTCAAAGTCGACCCCCGTTTTTATAAAAAACTTAAAAATGGTTTCGACAGCTTGGCGACTCCACTGGGGACACAATAAGAGAGTTAAGCCGTAAAATTGATTATTTCCTGTCCTTTGGTCTAAATTTGAAAATCCGATTTGAAAAATTATGATCCTTTTTATTGCATGCTGTTCTAATATCTCTACATTGCATTGCATGACCGTTGTGGTCACACCCTTTTAAGTGGGAGTGAGAAGCTACTCCTTCGTGAGGTTTTCACCTCCGTACAGGATAGTGAATCGCTTTCGGGATACATCCGTACCTATGTCTTCGTGAGGTTTTCACCTCCGCATAGCCATAGGGAAATGTATTCCCCTGAACTAAACTCGTTCCCTATGAGCCTATAATGGGTGAGGATTGAGGAATCTGCTGGTTCGGGTACTGCAACTTTAGAGCTAAACCACATGTAGAAAACCTAAGGGTTTACCCTAGGTAGGACTATGCCAAAACCCTAGTGGACACCCAGATAGGTGCCCTATTTTGTTATTTATTTCTCTTGTGTTAACGTGTTCTCTTTTGTTTTAATTGCATTGCATTCACATCATAGAAAATAGGTGTTGATTCAAATTCGATTGCTAAATAGAAGAGTTTTTCATGAGAAAATAGATTTCTTGATAAAGTGGATTATAATACGGTCGTCCGAATATGGTCCAAGTAAACACAACGAGAAAAGACTGATAGTCCGTGAAGGAATACAAGACTTTATTGCCCAGGGATTCAAGCTGACAAAGACTATTCGAGAATCACCATGTCTCGGCTTTCTTGAAGAGGCTAACAAGCATTGCGAGGATAAGTAGGTAATGAGTCGCGGCCCAAGCAAAAAGGAGCTAGTGGAGGCATCTATTAGAAGTTTGCAAGATTTGACCTTTGCGAAGAAGGGGATTGATGTTTTTGCTTGGAATATGAGGGCAAGGCCGCATATGTAATCCGTTTTATGTAAAGAAATTTACTTTCTAGAAAAGTTGTTCTAATGGAATTGAATTTAGAATCAACGCCTCTCTTTCTTTTGCATTCATTCCATACATCTGCATTGCATCGCATCATATGCATTAAAATACATAGAAGGACCCTAATTAGTTGAAGTTATATCAGAGAAGAGAGAGAGGGAGAAGGAAAAATCTGGAAACCAAACACTGTTACGGTACACGCGTTAAGACAAAGAATATGGATCAAAGACTTGAACAGTTCCAAAGAGACATGCAAGACCAGCTGCAAGAACAGTTGGCAAAAATCCAACAAGACATGAGGGAACAAATGATGGAAGCCCAAAGGAATATGGTAGATCAAATGACTCAGCTACTGGATGGGGCGATGGACAAAGGAAAAGGCCCAATGATTAATGCTGGAGAGGATAATGAAGACTATCCTACGGGTTTCACCCCACCATATATACAGATACAACCTGAGGTGCCGCCTCAAAGGCCGTCTGTCACGATTAGGCCTCAACAAGGTCAAGTTGATACCGGAGTGCCCATGAATATCCAAGTTGGCTCAGGATCTAACCTAGGAGATAACCCAGCTAATTCTGTTATCCCTGATTTGGATATAGCAGAGAGAGAAGGGGCAAGAACTGAATTACCAAGGCAATTAGAGGACCGTTGTAGATGGTTGGAAGAAAAATTCAAGGCCTTGGAAAACGCTGATAATCACCAAGGAATTGATGCTAAAGACTTGAGCTTGGTTCCAGATTTGGTACTTCCTCACAAGTTCAAAATGCTAAATTTTGAGAAGTACAATGGGACTAGCTGTCCTAAAGCCCATATTACCATGTTCTGTAGACGTATGACTGGGTTTGTTAATAATGATCAATTTCTAATCCACTGCTTCCAAGATAGTTTGGTGGGGGCAGCATCCAAGTGGTATAATCAACTGAGCCGTGCTAGGATTAATTCGTGGAGAGACCTAGCGCAAGCATTTATGAAGCAATACTGTAACAACCCGAAATAGACCCTAGTCAGAATAGTGGTTTCGAGACCATAAATTCGAGGTCAGAATAATATTCTAATATTAGTTTGGGTGTGAATTATATGTGATATAGCCTGTGTGTAAATTCTATGTGATAATTTTATTGACTGTGTGTCAAATTGAGAGAAAGGACTTAATTGCATAAAGTGTAAAATGTTGTGTACTGATTGTTATATGCTTAATTGATGTTGTCTTTATAATGAGGAGGATTTATGATGCAATTTGGCCAAAATTGAGTATAGTGGACGGCATAAGGCTAAAATATACATTATTTTATATTGTTTTAATGGTTAACTATTAAAAAACATAATATATGTTATAATAATATAATAAAAGAAACAAGATAGTGGCATTTTTCATCCTTGTTAGCCGAAAATAGCAAAGAAAATAAAAGAAAAAGAACACTAGGGTTCGGCTAGTTTGAAGCTTAATTAAGGTATGTTTTGACTTTGGTTTTTGATGATTTTTATGTTTTTGAGATTGTTGCTTAGTTTACTATCAAGCCCATGTTGTAATTTGAAGAATTGATGATGTTTATGAGATGTGCCATTGATGAAATGGTGAGCTTTGTGATGAATATTGGTGTTAAATGGAATATATGTGTTTAATGAACATGTTTTGTTCTTGGATTTTTGGTGAATTTAGCCAATTAGGGCTAAATTGTGAAAATGATAAGTTGAAGGACTAAAATGTGGAATAAATTAAATGTGTGGGCTTGAATGAACTCAAGGAAAATTTGGCTAGGCTTGTGTGAAAAGAAATTGTGTGAATTTGATGATTTTGTGAAATAGGGACTAAAGTGTCAAAATGTGAAAATGTGAGGGCTATTTTGTAAAATGCCCTAAATATGTGTGTTTGGACTAAAATGAATGATTTGGTGATTGAATGGATTGGATTTGAATGTGTATAGACCAAGATAGGAGAGGTTCGGATCGAGATTGAGGTAAAGATAAAGTGCTCGATTGACCGACTGTTGCGATAGTTCAACGTCCGAGGTAAGTTCGGACATAATATGAACATCTAGTTATGTTAAATGCTATGAAATGAATGTTATAATGATATTGAAATGTGGATACTATGTGAGAGTTGAGTTTGAGTTATGTGGCACTAAGTGTGCGTATTCGGAAACGTGATCGAGATGATCAGCATTGTGTGTGCGAAATAATATAAGCTTCGACTTTGTGGTTGGCACTGTGTGTGCGATACCGATTGAAGAACGGTTCGATATAAATGCACTATGTGTGCGATGATAATTAAGCTTCGGCTAAATATCGGGGCACTAAGTGTGCGATTGAATCAAAGAAGAGACGTAAATTGATCGAAAGGGAAAAGTGAGTATTGAGTAGCAAATGTAATTGACTACTAGGTGTTGGCTAAGGTACACTCGGAACCTATGTGGTTGATGAATCTATGAATGAGATTATGAAATGTTAAATGAGCATTTTAGTTTTGGATGACATGATATATATGTATATATGAAATAATCTATGTGATGATTTGTTTTATTATAATGTATTATGTTACGAACTTACTAAGCTTTGAAAGCTTACTGTGTGATTTGTTTCTCTACTTTGCAGTGTCAGTAAAGCTTGCTCGGATCTGGGAATCGTCAGCATCTCAATCACACTATCGGCAATCTATTTTGGTACTTTTGGGAAAGATGTACATAGTTGAAATATGGCATGTATAGGCTAATCTTGTAAGACATGTTTGAGATGTGTAAATAGCCTTGTGATGTGGCTAGATGTGTGTGGGCTTTAAACATGTATGGCTTTGATATATGATGCATATTTGGTATAGCTTGTGGGTAAAGAAAATGTCTTATGAATGGTAATCTTAGTGATGGTATGATGCTAGTATGATTTAGTGAATTTGGGGATGAATCATGTTTAGTATTGAATGTGTTCAAGTTGTGTAATTTAGTTCCTAAGTTGACATGTTTAGAAATGAGATTATATGAGATGATATGTTGATCACCTGACATGACAATTGGTTGCCAATTTGTGTGTGGAAGTATGCTTAAATGTGCATGTAGGTTTGACCCTTGTGTGGGTGGCAAATTGGCCTTGTAAATGGCCTGTTTTGCCTACACGGTTATGACACACGGGCGAGTCTAATGACTGTGGGGTAAGGTCAGTAGCTAGCTAGTTGTACACGGCCATGGCACACGGGCGTGCCTAGTCACCGTGTGAATAAGTCAGTATGTGGCTTAAGGGCACACGGCCTGAGCACACGGGCGTGCTTGGTGGCCGTGTGGAGAAGTCAGAATGCTTGCTCTATTTTGGCACGACGTAGACACATGGGGGTGTCTGGTGACCGTGTGAGGCACACAGCCTGGTTACACGGGCGTGTGACCTCAACAGACTTGGTGAATATTTGAAATTTTGAAAACTTTCGTAAGTGTTCAGTTTAGTCCCGACCCTATTCTAGCATGTGTTTAAGGTCTTATAGACCTCAATAAGGGACCATATGGTTGATAATGAGTATAGTTGATGGATGAATGACTTAGTGTCGTGTAATGGTTGTGTAATGATTCGATTGATCGGTAACGCCTCTTAACCCTATTTTTACGACGGTTTTGGGTTAGGGGTGTTACATTTTATTGGTATCAGAGCTACGGTTTAGTCGATTCTTGGACTAACGTAGCGTGTGTGAGTCTAGCTATACATGCCATATATATGAAATTGCGATAGTGTGATGAATTCTGACAGTTATAAATGTGTTTTTGTATAGTAAATGGATCCTGATCGAGCAGTTGCTGATGATGTAGAGAGTAACACGCCTGCTCCCGCTCAAGGAACAGCGCCGGCCACATCTAGGCCGAATGAAAATAGTGAGGGAGGAGAGGCTAAGTAAGCCTTCTTCCGTATGATGAGTGAGTGGTTTTCGGAGTTCGTTCGAACGAATTCGACTGCTCCACAACCTCCACCCCCACAAATACCTGTTGTACCACAAGTGATAGATCTGATTCGATTGAATAAACCTCCCGTGGATAAGATCCGGAAGCATGGGGCCGAAGAGTTTAGGGCCAGAGCCGATGATGATGCCGAGAGAGTCAAGTTTTGGCTCGAAAATACAATTCGAGTATTTGATGAGATGTCGTTGACTCTTGATGAATGTATAAAGTGTGCAGTTTCATTGTTGAGAGATACAGCCTATAATTGGTGGAAAACATTGATTTTCGTGGTTTTGAGAGAGAGAATCACTTGGGACTTCTTTCAAGTTGAGTTCAGAAAGAAGTATATCAGTCAACGCTTCATTGATCGAAAACGTAAAGAGTTTTTAGAAGTTTGAAACAGGCCGCTTTGTCGATTCATCGAAGTCGAGCAAGAATTTGTGAGACTGAGTCAGTATGCATGGGAATGTGTTTCGACTGAAGCCACTATGTGTAAACGCTTCATAGAAGGGTTGAACGAGGATATTAAGTTTTTGGTTGGGATACTTGATATAAATGAATTTATTGTGTTAGTTGAAAGAGCTTGTAAAGCTGATGAGCTCAGTAAAGAAAAGAAGAAAGCTGATTCTGAAGCTCGTGATGAAAGAAAAAGATCGACGAGTAAGTTTTCTCAACCTTCGACGAAGAGATTCAGAGATGCAAGTAACCGATCAAATGCTTCGTTTGGGCATCCGAATAGAGATCGCACAAGACTAAGTGTTGGTCTGAGAACTCAAGCTCCAATGGAATCAAGTGTCGATAGTGCCAAAAGCAACAAACCTGAGTGTAGACAGTGTGGAAGGCGACATGTGGGAGAATGCTGGGGCAAGTACAACAATAGAGTTTGTTATAAATGTGGATCCCAAGATCATTTTATTCGAGATTGCCTAAAGATGGTCGAAGAAGAACATGTTCAGAATGAAAGACCGAGTAACGTGATTTTCGCCAGAGGTAGACCACCCGAAACACGAGAAATGTGAGTGGAAGCCAAAGGGGACTCACGACACACCGTGTGAGGTCGAGGCGAGCACTGCCCGAGCTTATGCTATACGGGCACGAGAGGAAGCATCATCTCGGGCGTCATCTCCGGTACTTTCACTTTATTTGATCTGATGTCATTGCATTGATAGATCCGGGGATCTACTCATTCATATGTGTGTGTGGATCTAGTATCAAGTAAGACTCTACCTATTGAGTCTACTGAATTTGTTATTAGAGTATCGAATCCCTTAGGCAAGCGTGTTTTGGTGGATAAGGTGTGTAAGAATTGTCCATTGATGTTTTGGGATGTTTGTTTTCCGGTTAATTTGATGTTACTACCATTCGATGAGTTTGACATAATTCTGGGTATGGATTGGCTTACTTTGTATAATGCCATCGTGAATTGTAAAAGAAAGAGTATTGAGTTGAAAAGTCAGAATGGTGAGCCAGTTCGAATAGAATCCAATGATATGAAAGGATTACCAGCTGTTGTATCTGCGATAAAAGCTATGAACTATGTGAAAAAGGGTTGTGAAGCTTATTTGGCGTACGTGATTGATACAAAAGTGTCGGAAAAGAAAGTTGAATCTATGCCTGTGGTATGTGAGTTTCCAGATGTGTTTCCTAAAGAGTTACCGGGATTACCTCCAATTTAGGAAGTCGAATTTGGTATTGAATTAGTGCCGGAGACCACTCTCATTTCGATAGCTACGTATAGAATGGCACCAAAAGAATTGAAAGAATTAAAGTCTCAGTTGCAAGAGTTGACTGACCGAGGATTTGCACGACCGAGTTTCTCACCCTGGGGAGCTCCTGTGTTATTTGTGAAAAAGAAAGATGGAACTATGAGAATGTGTATTGATTATAGACAGTTGAACAAAGTAACGATAAAGAATAAATATCCGTTGCCACGTATTGATGATTTGTTTGATCAGCTGAAAGGAGCTACAGTGTTTTCTAAGATAGATTTGAGATCGGGCTACTATCAGTTAAGAGTTAAAGAATCTGGTGTGCCGAAAACTGCTTTCAGAATGAGGTACGGACATTACGAATTCTTAGTGATGCCTTTCGGACTAACAAATGCTCCTGCAGTGTTTATGGATCTGATGAATCGGATATTCAGACTGTATTTGGATCGCTTTGTAGTGGTGTTCATTGATGATATTCTAATATATTCGTGTGATGAGACGCAGCATGCCGAGCATTTGAGAACCGTGCTACAAACTCTGCGTGAGAAACATTTGTATGCTAAGTTTAGTAAATGTGAATTTTGGTTGCGTGAAGTTTGTTTTCTGGGGCATATTGTGTCAGCTGCCGGGATACGAGTTGATCCTAGTAAAATCTCTGCTATATTAGAATGGAAACCTCCGAGAAATGTGTCTGAAGTCCGTAGTTTTCTGGGACTAGCGGGATATTATAGACAGTTTGTGAAAGGCTTTTCGATGATTGTAACTCCGTTGACGTAGTTGCTACAGAAAGATGTTAGATTCGAGTGGTCAGAAAAATGCCATCAGAGTTTTGAACAATTGAAAGTGTTGTTGACAGAAGCACCAGTGTTGGTTCAACCTGAATCAGGCAAAGAATTCATAGTTTACAGTGATGCCTCGTTGAATGGTTTGGGATGTGTGATGATGCAAGAAAGTAAAATCATTGCTTATGCTTCGAGGCAACTAAAGCCATATGAAAAGAACTATCTACGCACGATCTTGAATTGGCCGCGATTGTGTTCGTATTGAAAATATGACGTCATTATTTATTTGGTGAGAAGTGTCATATCTTTACAGATCACAAAAGTTTGAAATACTTGATGACTCAGAAAGAATTGAATTTGCGACAGAGAAGATGGCTAGAACTGTTGAAAGATTACGAACTTGTGATTGATTATCATCCGGGTAAAGCTAACGTTGTAGCTGACGCTTTGAGCCGAAAGTCTATATGTGCTTTGCGAGCAATGAATGCTCAGATAGATCTGTGTGATGATAATGTGGTTTTGGCCGAGTTAAAAGTAAAGCCGATGTTTGTACATCAGATTTGTGATGCTCAGAAAAGTGATGTTGAAATGATGGCTAAACGAACTCAATGTGAATCGAATGCTGAATCAGAATTTCGAGTTGATAGTGATGATTGTTTGAGATTTAGAGATCGGATTTGTATTCCGAGAAATTCAAAGTTGATTCAAGCGATTTTAAAAGAGGCTCATAATAGTCGATTAACTGTACATCCTGGGAGTACGAAAATGTATAATGATCTGAAACAGTTTTATTGGTGTCATGGTATGAAACGAGACATCTCTGACTTTGTGTCGAAATGTTTAATTTGTCAACAAGTTAAAGCTGAACATCAGGTTCCGTCTGAATTGTTGCAATCGATTATGATTCCTAAGTGAAAATGGGAAAGGATCACGATGGACTTTGTGTCGGGATTGCCTTTATCTCCGGGAAAGAAAGATGCAATCTGGGTGATAGTTGACAGATTGACAAAATCAGCTCATTTTGTTTCGGTGAGAACAGATTATTCACTCGATAGATTGGCTGAAATGTATATTGCTGAGATTGTGAGATTGCACGGGGTGCCACTATCTATTGTGTCGGACAGAGATCCGAGATTTACCTCACGATTTTGGAAGAAATTGTAAGAGGCTTTAGGCACAAAATTACATTTCAGTACTGCGTTTCATCCGCAAACGGATGGTCAGTCCGAGCGAATCATTCAGATTCTTGAAGATATGTTGAGATGTTGTATACTTGAGTTCAAGACTACGTGGAAAAAACATTTACCGTTGATTAAATTCGCGTACAACAACAATTTTCAATCTAGCATTAAAATGGCACCGTATGAGGCTCTTTACGGTCGAAAATATCGAACTCCATTGTATTAGACTGAGCTAAGTGAGAATAAAATTCACGGGGTTGATCTTATAAAAGAGATGAGCGTAAAGTGAAAGTGATACGTGATGATTTGAAAGCGGCGGATCGTCAAAAGTCTTATGCACGATTTGAAACGAAAAGATATTGAATTCAAAGTTTGCGATAAAGTGTTTTTGAAAGTATCTCCGTGGAAGAAAATACTTCGATTTGGCCGGAAAGGCAAGCTGAGTCCGAGATTTATCGGACCGTATGTGATCATTGAGCGAGTTGGGTCAATTGCTTATAGATTGATGTTGCCACATGAGTTAGAAAAGATTCATAACGTGTTTCATGTGTCAATGCTTCGACGGTACAGATCAGACCCGTCTCATGTGATTGCTCCTACTGAGGTTGAGATCCAGTCAGACTTGTCGTATAGTGAAGAACCGATCCGAATTTTGGCACGAGAGACCAAAGAGTTGAGAAATAAGAAAATATCTTTAGTGAAAGTATTGTGGCACAAGCACGTAATTGAAGAGGCTACGTGGGAGCCTGAGAATATTATGAGAGAACAATATCCACAGCTATTCACCGGTAAGATTTTCGGGGACGAAAATCCCTAAAGGGGGGAGAGTTGTAACAGCCCGAAATAGACCCTAGTCAGAATAGTGGTTTCAAGACCACAAATCTGAGGTCGAAATAATATTCTAATATTAGTTTGGGTGTGAATTATATGTGATATAGCCTGTGTGAAAATTCTGTTTGATAATTTTATTGACCGTGTGTCAAATTGTGAGAAAGGACTTAATTGCATAAAGTGTAAAATGCTGTGTGCTTATTGTTATATGCTTAATTGATGTTGTCTTTATAATGAGGAGGATTTATGATGCAATTTGGCCAAAATTGAGTATAGTGGACTGACATAAGGCTAAAATATACATTATTTTATATTATTTTAATGGTTAAATATTAAAACATAATATATGTTATAATAATATAATAAAAGAAACAAGATAGTGGCATTGTTCATCCTTGTTAGCAAAAATAGCAAAGAAAATAAAAGAAAAAGAACACTAGGGTTCTTAAGCTAGTTTGAAGCTTAATTAAGGTATGTTTTGACTTTGGTTTTTGATGATTTTTATGTTTTTGAGATTGTTCCTTAGTCTACTATCAAGCCCATGTTGTAATTTGAAAAATTGATGATGTTTATGAGATGTGCCATTGATGAAATGGTGAGCTTTGTGATGAATATTGGTGTTAAATGGAAGATATGTGTTTAATAAACATGTTTTGTTCTTGGATTTTTGGTAAATTTAGCCAATTAGGGCTAAATTGTGAAAATGATAAGTTGAAGGACTAAAATATGAAATAAATGAAATGTGTGGGCTTGAATGAACTCAAGGAAAATTCGGCTAGGCTTGTGTGAAAAGAAATTGTGTGAATTTGATGATTTTGTGAAATAGGGACTAAAGTGAAAATGTGAAAATGTGAGGGCTATTTTGTAAAATGCCCTAAATATGTGTGTTTGGACTAAAATGAATGATTTGGTGATTGAATGGATTGGATTTGAATGTGTATAAACTAAGAGAGGAGAGGTTCGGATCGAGATCGAGGCAAAGATAAAGTGCTCGATTGATCGATCGCTATGCGATAGTTCAACGTCCGAGGTAAGTTCGGACATAATATGAACATCTAGTTATGTTAAATGCTATGAAATGAATGTTATAATGATATTGAAATGTGGATACTATGTGAGAGTTGAGTTTGAGTTATGTGGCACTAAGTGTGCGTATTCGGAAACGTGATCGAGATGATCAGCACTGTGTGTGCGAAATAATATAAGCTTCGACTTTATGGTTGGCACTGTGTGTGCGATACCGATTGAAGAACGGTTCGATATAAATGCACTATGTGTGCGATGATAATTAAGCTTCGGCTAAATATCGGGGCACTAAGTGTGCGATTGAATCAAAGAAGAGACGGAAATTGATCGAAAGGGAAAAGTGAGTATTGAGTAGCAAATGTAATTGACTACTAGGTGTTGGCTAAGGTACACTCGGAACCTATGTGGTTGATGAATCTATGAATGAGATTATGAAATGTTAAATGAGCATTTTAGTTTTGGATGACATGATATATATGTATATATGAAATAATCTATGTGATGATTTGTTTTATGATAATGTATTATGTTACGAACTTACTAAGCTTTGAAAGCTTACTGTGTGATTTTTTCTCTGCTTTCAGTGTCAGTAAAGCTTGCTCGGATCTGGGAATCGTCAGCATCTCAATCACACTATCGGCAATCTATTTTGGTACTTTTGGGAAAGATGTACATAGTTGAAATATGGCATGTATAGGCTAGTCTTGTAAGACATGTTTGAGATTTGTAAATAGCCTTGTGATGTGGCTAGATGTGTGTGGGCTTTAAACATGTATGGCTTTGATATATGATGCATATTTGGTATAGCTTATGGGTAAAGAAAATGTCTTATGAATGGTAATCTTAGTGATGGTATGATGCCAGTATGATTTAGTGAATTTGGGGATGAATCATGTTTAGTATTGAATGTGTTCAAGTTGTGTAATTTAGTTCCTAAGTTGACATGTTTAGAAATGAGATTATATGAGATGATATGTTGATCACTTGACATGACAATTGGTTGCCAATTTGTGTGTGGAAGTATGCTTAAATGTGCATATAGGTTTGACCCTTGTGTGGGTGGCAAATTGGCCTGTTTTGCCTACACGGTTATGACACACGGGCGTGTCTAATGACCGTGGGGTAAGGTCAGTAGCTAGTTAGTTGTACACGGCCATGGCACACGGGCGTGCCTAGTCACCGTGTGAATAAGTCAGTATGTGGCTTAAGGGCATATGGCCTGAGCACACGGGCGTGCTTGGTGGCCATGTGGAGAAGTCAGAATGCTTGCTCTGTTTTGGCACGGCTTAGACACATGGGGGTGTCTGGTGACCGTGTGGGGCACACGGCCTGGTTACACGGGCGTGTGACCTCAATAGACTTGGTGAATATTTGAAATTTTGAAAACTTTCGTAAGTGTTCAGTTTAGTCCCGACCCTATTCTAGCATGTGTTTAAGGTCTTATAGACCTCAATAAGGGACCATATGGTTGATAATGAGTATAGTTGATGGATGAATGACTTAGTGTCGTGTAATGGTTGTGTAATGATTCGATTGATCGGTAACGCCTCTTAACCCTATTTCAGCGATAGTTTCGAGTTAAAGGTGTTACAATTACAGTCATGTGACAGACATGACCCCTGACAGAATCTCCTTAAAGAACATGGAGAAAAAATCGAACGAAAGTTTCAGGCAGTATGCACAAAGATAGAGGGAAGTTGCCCTACAAGTTCAGCCGCCGCTTTTAGAAAAGGAGATCACAATGCTTTTTATCAATACTCTAAAAACCCCATTCATTAACCATATGTTGGGAAGCACCACCATAAGCTTTTCAGATATAGTAATGTCTGGCGAGATGATTGAAAATGCGGTAAGGAGTGGGAAGATAGACACGGGAGAAAGCGCCAAAAGATCAGCCTCGAGAAATAAGGAAAATGAAGTAAGTATCCTGAGCATGCATCCCAAATCAGTCACCGTAGGATAGCCGAGGGCTATAACCACTAGCTATCAAGGCTCTTCAAAGCAGGAATCCAATTCGAGGCCAAATACAGAAAAGTTCCAGTTCACACCCATCCCGATTACATATAAGGAGCTGTATCAGAATATTTTTGATGTGCATGTGGTGTCTCCGTCCTACTCGAAACCCGTGCAACCTCCGTTTCCAAAATGGTATAATGAGAATGCCCAATGCGAGTACCACGCGGGAATAACGAGTCACTCAATTGAAAACTGTACTACGTTTAAAAAGTTGGTCGAAAGGTTCATTAAAATGGGAATTGTGATGTTTAACGTTTCATCAGAACCTGATCACTTTGACGAGGTAGCAAATGCGATAATTGAAGGAGGAGACAAGAAAGTTGCGACTCCTTGAAGAAATCAGAAGCGAAGAGGGAACCAGGGAACGAAGTTTCCAAGCCCTTGCGTACTTGGGAGTGTTTTGAATAATGGGACTTTGGAAGAGATCCCTGTATTTTTAAAGCTGATCTAGAGTAATATTCAAAACACGCTTGTTGCCTTAAGCCTAGAGGAAATAAGAATCCTTTTGTGAAATAGGCTCGTGTCCAAAATTTTTATTTCAATAAAATGCATCTTTTTGAGCAAATATTCTTTTATTCTTTCCATTTCATACTGTACAAACAATTGTTCTTAGTTTTTTTTCTTTTGTTTGGACTTTCTTTCAAGTATTCTTTCATTCTTCATTCATGACCATACAAATAATCATTCTTTGAATCATTTATTCTTTGGAATCTTCCTTCGAACCTACAATAGGTCTCCAGATATCAATAATGTGAGCAATGCTGCTACTAACTCAGAGTCTCCTCTCGAGTAAGATATGTGTCTAGAAGGATCTCAGGACTTTGAAGATGACAGAGATTGTAACCTATCTTCTGATTTGTTAAGAATGGTGTAACAAGATGAAAAATAGACCTTACTCCACAAAGGGTTAGTGGATATTAAGAGCCTAGAAAAGAGGTGAAGATTGTAGCCTAGCTCACCACAGAAATAAGACAAGACATCATTGAGTTATTTTCAAGAATTCAAAGATGTTTTCACACGATCATATCAAGACACGCCTGGGAAAATCTTAAAAGAGGTCCATAAGGGTGTTTAAAGAACATGATAATGGTTCTACAATAGCCAGGCTAATCATAAGGTTCGGGTACTATTGGTCCACCATAAAAGGGAGATTGCTTCAGTTATGTCGTAAATGCCATATTGAGGAATACAAGACTCATGTGCCTCATCTATTTCTTCAAGGATTTTTTATATGTGGGGAATGGATATTATGGGGCCGATCTCGTTAAAAGCTTCTAGTCGACATCGATTCATCGTCGTGGTCATCGTCTACTTCACTAAGAGGGTGAATGTAGCTTTATATGCCAATGTTACAAAGTCGATAGTCATCAAATTCTCAAAAAGAAAAAAAAAAGAAAAAAAAAGGTGCCGACAAAGAGTGCTAAAAAGGACAATTCCAAAAGTTCACAAGTCTGTTCAAAGATCAGACACTATATCACATGCAGTAAAGGCAGCAAAAAAAAGAGGGGAAAACAAAAACAAAAACAACAAAACAAGGATCATGGGAAAGATGACTGAGACTTGTAAATATTGACATAAAGAAGTTACCATTTACCTTCTGTCTTATCGAACGTCGATTAGAACCTTCGCTGGGGCAACACATTTCTCATTGGAATAGAAATAGTTTTACCAATTGAACCTAATCGAAAGAAAAAAGGTTAAAAGCTATCTGTCACGGCCAGATGATGCGAGCTTACGTTAAAGAGGTTCATCTTAGAGAATTCCACGAGGGGAACCTAATGTTAAAAAATATTTCTTATACAAAAAGATTTCAGAGGAAAGCAGATGTCAAACGGGGAAGGACCTTGTGTAGTAAAAAAGGGCCCGTTCTAGAGGAGCATTGATATTGACCGAGACGGATGGCAAAGACTTGCCCAACTCGGCGAGTCAGTTCGATCAAGAAGTATTTTACGAAAAGGAAAGGCCAAGGTGAAAACCCACAAAGGGCGCCTTGAGATCAAATTCAAAAAAAAAAAGAGAAAAGAAAGAGAAAAGAAAAGAAAAAAGAAAGAAAGAAAAAAGAGGAGAGGCCAAGGCGAAAACCCGCAAAGGGCGCTTTGAGACCAAAAGAGTTTTGAGCCGAAAACCCAAAAAGGGCGGCTCAAATTTTGATAGGGCATGTGGTAGTTTTGTTATGCCTGAATTAACAATGAGGAAGTATGCTACGTCATAGGGGCATTGACAAAGCACTTCGAATCCTCTAGACACGTATTGAGCTCAAAATGGTCCTCAAGAAGTTTGTACAGAGAAGCTCAAGCTGCGATATCTGGGGCACCTAGCTTCTATCTTACCCATTTTGAATTTGCTATCTTTGATTACTTTATTCTTTTCAAGATCCACCCCAATCGATTTTATTTTATGACCTTGGCTATCTTTGATTACTTTATTCTTTTCAAAGATATACCCCAATCAATACCTTGGTTATCTTTGATTAACTTATTTGTTTCGAGCTATGCTCCTGATTAATTTCTTTCTCGTCCATTATTGTGTTCTTTTTCAAGCATTTTATAATTGAAATAACGATTAATGGACTAATAATACTTTCATAAAAGGAGTTTTGCATATTACTCTGGAAGCTCCTAAATAATATGAGAATCTGAAACAGGACTATTGTTTAGAACTCACCAAGCCTAAGGGTTGGAAATATTGAAAGATGATTATCTCTTCGGATTTTTATTGGATAAGACATTTCGTCGGTGTAACCATTTTGATAAATGATGTGCAATGTCAACCCAAGTGTAAAAGGGGATCATTCTCAGGAAAAGAAAAATGATACCCTGCATTCATACATCTGGTCATTACACCCAGGGAATGGTGTAACAGATCAAATTGATTGAAGATGATACAAATTTTAGAACTCTGAGTGGTAACAGGATGGATGGAAGAAATCAAATATTATTCCCCTGGAGTTGCAGTGGGAGGTACAAACTTTATGTCCCAAAAGGTACAGTGGAAGGGACTCTGAAATTACAGTGGGGCAAGCTTGCTGAGCAGAATATGATTGTTTCTTTGGGTTTTTTGTCAAAGATACCAGCTGAACGAGAAAGCATGGTAACACATCAGTGATAGAACCTTGATGAACTATGAGCAATGACAACCCAAACATTAAAAAGGGATCTGATAAACCGTAAAAGTAACACATTTTAATCCCATATTTAGCATGCTTTTGGATGAATTATCCCTTATTTTATGTAATTTGGTGCTCTTAATACTTTATTTTTATGTTTTATACTCAGGGAAGCACCGGAGGATGAAAAGAACGAAAAACGGGCTTAAAACGGGCCAATTGGGCCAGATCACGAAATCAGCACGGCCTGGACCCAAGACCACATGGTCGTGCCTCATTAATGAAGTCCAACACGGCCTGGCCACGATTCACACGGGCGTGTGCCATGGCCGTGCCCCTGCCGTGGCAAAGAGAAGTTTCATTCGGATTGGGATACTTAGGGGCAAAGAAACACATTCCAAAAGCCTATATATACACCCTAAGTATGACCTAAAAAGGGAGGCCCAAGGCTATCGTCTAGGGGCGTCTTGCTAGGCCAAAGAAGGCAGATTTGTGGGGATCACTAGAGGATAGCCAGTTGATTCATCTCTAGAAGCCGGAATTATACTCAAGACGGAGGATCTCTCCTTCAATTCCTTCAGGGGGTTTTAGGGATTTCTTATGTTTTGTTTTATCTTTTCTTCTGAGATGTTTTCTTTTATTGTTATGAACTAAACCCTCGAGATACAGAGGGGATGAAACTTAGATGAATCTTGTTATCGTTTCCTGAACTATATGATAAATATTTGATTTGTTCTTAATTATGTGTTCTTAATTCTTGTGTTGATATTTTCGGGATATTGATCCAAGTTTGATGTACTTAGGTGGAGGAGCAAAAGTCCCTACCTAAGAGTAGGCGGAGTTGATCGCGCGCCTAGAGATAGGGTGATGAGATTTTGCCGGATTAGGGTGAAACCTAATATGGGATTCCATAGATCGAGTTAATGCAATTCTAGGGTTTTTAATTAGAAAGAGATTTCAATTAATCAACCTAAGGTTAGACGTTATTCGCTTCGAGAGAGGGTTTAATATACATTAGGGAATCTTACGGATCAAGTCAAATGAATAAATCGTCTGGTTCAGAGTTAGATAACAAGTGAAGTCTAGGTGGATTCTTCCTTGGGTGTCGTCTTAATCAATTGGTTTTTCCTCAAGTTATTTTCTCAAATTTATTCTTCTTTGTCTTAGAGTCTTTAGTTTAGTAGTTAATTAATTTAGATTAAATAACAAATTCCCTTTATTTTAGGCTGGATAATAAAAAGAGAGTTAGTATTAGTATTTTTAGTTCCTTTGGGTTCGACATTCTGGTCTTGCCACTAAACTAGACTACTATTCGATAGGTGCACTTGCCTCAAATCGTTGTCATAGATAGTTTCCAGGTTCGATCATTCTTTTTATAAATTTTAAGACTTTTACATCGCGAAAACAACGATCAAGATTTTGGCGCCGTTGCCGGGGAACTAAAATATTAAGAAAGCTTAATTTTTATTACTTTAGCCATTTTTTTATTGCAATTTATTTTCATTATTATTTTTTATTTTTATTTTTTTACTTTGCTGATTTTTTCCTCTATTTGCTTTTGGCAGATAATTTTAGTTTATAGAGAAGATGGCACTGAATAATTATCAGTGGCAAGTCATGAGGACAATTCCTACTAAAGTAGCCAGTGTCTTCAACTCGACGTGGTCACCAGGTTATCTAACCAACTAGAGATGATGAATAAAAGGTTTGATGGTTTGTATAGTCTCTCGCAGGTACACCCAATAATGCAATATGACTCGAATCTAGGAGGCGTGGCGAATCCTGAGTACCCACCCTACAGATATGGCATGGAGAACGAACAAGTCCACTATATGGGTAACTATTCTAGACCTCAAAATAATTTTTATGATAACACTTATAATGCAGGTTGGAGGTACCATCCCAATTTCTCGTGGGATGATCAAAGTAGCCAAGCATCGAAACTTCCTCAAGATTTTCAACAACCACCTCACCAACAGGAAGAGGAGTCGAACCTCGAGGAGATGCTGACAAAATTTATAGCAGCCTCAGAAAAACGTTACCAAGATACAGAAACACGTTTCCAAAAGATAGAAACGAAACTTGAGGCATCAACACAGGAGATCAAGGATCAGTTTGGTCAGCTTACTAAGCAGATCTCAGAACAACTACAAGAAAGCTTTCCAAGCAACACTGAAACTAACCCAAAAGAGCAAATTCAAGCCATAACAGCTCATGATAGTGAAAGGTTAGTGGAATCTTACCCAAGGCAAGAGCCTGTGGTAAGTGAAGGTAAGGTTGAGGAAAGCCATGATTTACCAAACCCGGTGATTACAGAGTACCAACCCCGTGTGCCATACCCCGATGCGACAAAGAAAGACCACATAGAGGAACAACTCGGTAAGTCTCTTAAACTTTCAAAGAAATTTCATATTAACTTGTCGTTTCTAGAAGCTCTTTCGCAGATGCCAAATCCTAGACCTTGTGTCGATAAAGAAGAAATTCATGAGGAACGAAGGCTTTGGATCGATGAACTAGACGAATGGAAGACACACTTCAAGGAGAGACTAAAAACACACGAAGCAAAGACGAGGCAACTCCACGACGAACTTAATAATGGAACAACCCAGCTTAAGATAGGAGATCAGGTACTCAAAATCTTCCCAGATGGAACGGTCGAGGTAACACATTCTAATTTTTGCACTTTTGAGGAAAACATTACTCGACTTAAATTTTATATCAATAACCGAATTGATCGCATGAGAAAGGATTTTCACCTCCTCAAACCACCATGACCATACGAATGAGAGGTAAAGTCTAGCTTAAGACTATAAACGAGCGCTTCTCGGGAGGCAACCCGAGCACTAACCCCATTAAATTTTACATTTTTATTTTGTCCTATTTATTCTATTTTATCCTTTCTTTATAGTACCTAACTATAAACTAACCAAAAGTACAGAAATTCCGAGCCACACGGCCTTGCACACGGCCGTGGCGTGGCCGTGTGGATGTGTATCGAATCTTCAATGCTTGACATGACGAGATGATAGTGCAGTCGAGCGAATCAATTTTCAAATCACGGACTCCAACCACCACACCATGGGCACCGACAAAACCCCACGGCCGTGCGATGCGGCCGTGGTCGACACTGGTAGTTTACACACGGGCGTGGCAACCTGAACATGGGCGTGGGAGAAACGATACGATGCTCAACACGGCCGTGCGAGGCAGCCGCGTGACTTAGCACGCCCACGGTACACGGGCGTGGGGCTATACCAGGCCTGAAAATCTATTTAAACCCCCTCTTTTCTCTCTTCTCCTACTAACTTTCAACTTTCCACCCTTTTTATTTTTCCCCATTTCTCTTCTAACAAACCCTTGAGCTACACCAAATGCCGAAGAAACGGAAGGAACCAAGCATAGTCTTCCTGTGGGAGACCGATCTACATAAGTTCATGCCGACCGCTTCAATCATTCGACAAGCCAAGGACATTTGACCCATTTAGTTTTTACTTCGTTTTTCTCTTTTGCTTCAATTTCCTTATCTTTACTTCTCTTCGGCTTAACTTAGTTTATTTTATTTTAGTTTCTTAATTTTAGGTTCTACAGGCTGCTAGGGAATCACACTAGAACCACGACCACAAACTCACCGCAGCATTAGAAATCACACCCACCTCGCGAACCATCCAACAATAAGGACTCTACGGTCCATTTATCTTTTCTTTTAATTTTATTTCATATTTTATTTTTTCTTCACTTTAGCTTGCTTTTCTTTAATTATATAATTAGTATAGTTTAAATTATTATTATTATTTCCTGGCTAAATCTTCACAGGCTACCCAATTTCTTCATCTAAGCGCGAAGAATAGTGGGTAGCCACCTCGAAACTACGATCATAGCCACCACGACCCCTCCAATATCCTTTTCATGGAACATCCTCCAAGGATTTCATCCATAATTCAGGAAGTTTCACTTCTCCCCATATCTTATGTGTAACACCCCTATCTCGAGTCCGTCACGGATCGGGGTTAGGGCGTTACAGACAGATCGATCGAAAGCATTTACATAAAATTCATACATACATTTATAGTTCTCGAACATAATGTCCCTTAAATAGGTCATCGAGACCTTAAGCATGCTTATAACCCGGTCGGGACTAAAACGAAACATATCTGAAGTTCTCGAAAATTTAAAAACTTTTCTAAACTACGGGAGACACACGCAGTGTGAGGAAACCGTGTGCTCTCCACGGCTTCTAGACACCCCGTGTGTCCTTCCGTGTCTATATACCGACTATACTCCCACGACCTCAAAGCACGCCGCGTGTGCTCTGGCCGTGTACTACTAGACCGTATACTGACTTCTCCACCACGGACACCAAGCACGCCCATGTGCCACGGCCGTATACTCTTAGCTAGCTACTGACTTGTACACCACGGCTAGCTGACACCCCGTGTCGAGGCCGTGTGCTACTAAACCACATTACCTTAATTCACCCACGGTCTTTAGGCACGCCAGTGTACCTGGCCGTGTGACATTATAAGCCATTTACAAGGCCAAAATGCCACCCATAAGGGTTACACCTAAAAACATTACAAACCAAGACATATCATAAACAAATAGCAACCAAAAACATTCCAATTTGTCCATTCAATTTATACATTTAATAACTAACTCATTCATACCAACATTCAAGACAAAACACATACATAACTAAAGCATTTCTTCATCATTTAACCAACCAAAACTTGACTATTTCATGGGAATTAAACCATACCAAAACTATACATATATCACATTCATTTAAGCAAGTCTCAACTCATAAATAGCCAAATCACATGGCTAAGATCACATAACAACTTATACCAAAATACTAGCCTATACATGCCATATCTAGCTTTATACATTTTCAAAGTGTACCAAAATAAGTTTAGTAGTGTGATGACGATCCGTGATGATCCCGAGCCTTTCAAAGAGCTTTGACGACCTCTGAGCAGAGAAAACACACACACAGAGTAAGCATTCAAATAGCTTAGTAAGTCATATACAAGTAAACTTAGCATAAAATGCATATATTGTAAATAGATACATTGGCACATAACATTTACTTAACAAACTATCATATATTGCTTTGGTTCATATACATGGACACCATTGCCACATTCATCCATACAAGAATCATATATATATATATATACGACTCTTTCTTAATCATTCTTACATCTATTCTCATTCTTATATTCAATCATACTTTTCTTCAAATCAAAGTCATATAAGTACTTACCTTTTACACACACACTTAGTATACATACCAAACGTATCTGAAACGAATATACATTCACGTAATTGTTCATAGCTCGAATTTACTCATTAAACAGTTCGAAATTAATAAGATACTCGAAAACTCAGAATAATTGTACAATGCCAACGTCCCAGATGTGGTCTTATATGTAGTCGGATGTCGATGCCACTGTCCCAGACAGGGTCTTACACGAAATCAAATATCGATGCCACTGTCCCAGATAGGGTCTTACTCGTATTCATATATCGATGCCACTATCCCAGACAGGGTCTTACTCGTATTCAGATATCGATGCCACTGTCCCGGACAGGGTCTTACTCGTATTCAATTATCGATGCCACTGTCCCAGACAGGGTCTTACTCGTATTCAGATATCGATGCCACTGTCCCGGACAGGGTCTTACTCGTATTCGATTATCGATGCCATTGTCCCGCACGGTCTTACTCGTATTCGAATATCGATGTACCTTTGTATTCCTAATTCCATACAGAATTTCTCAAACTTATCACTAAATCGATCTTATTCTGGAATTCTTATACATAGCATCTCATAAACATTCATTATCATTTATAGTCATGTAAATAAGCTCAATTTAATATAATTACATTTATTTGCAGTATGACTTACCTCGGATTCGGTTTATCGGAATGAAAACGGCTACTCGTTTACTTTCGCTTTACCGCGATCTAAATCCATTTTCCTCGGTTCTTGATCTAAACATATTCAGAATTAATCCTTTTATTCACTAATTCATTCAATTCATTCCAAGGACACACATTTAGGGCTATTTACAATTTAGCCCTCACATTTGTACATTTTATCAATCTAGTCCATTTTTCACAAAACATCAAATTCACAAAATCCACACATATACATGCTTGGCCGAATACATATACATCACATATAAGGCCACATTTTTCATCAAATTTGCAATTTAGTCCCTTAATTTACCATTTTCTCAATTTAGCCCTATTTAGCTAAATTCATCAAAAATTAAGAACAAAGTATGTTCATCTAGCTCATATCTTTCATTTAACACCAAAAATCATCAAAAAGCTTGACATATCATCAATGGCATCTCACACAAACATCATCAATTCATCAAATTAAAACATGGGCTTGATAGCTCTCAAAGCAACGATTGCAAAAACGTAGAAATTATCAAAAACAGATCAAAAACTAACCTTGAATTAAACCAAAACTATGGCCGAACCTTTGCTTAGAATTTTCTTTTTCTTTCTTTGCTTATTCGGTGGTGTGTGGATGAATGAAATCCACTAACACGTTTGTTTTATTATAACTTATTAATATAAATATAAAATACATGTATATTTAACAAAACATATAAAACAATCATATATAAACATAATGTGTTTACACACTACCGTCCACTATCTAATATTTTTGGCCAAATTGCCACATAAGGCCCTCACTTTTACAAAGCCACATCAAATTAATACTTTATCAAATAGCAAGCAACTTTCACATTCAATGCAATTTCATCATTTTGCAAATTAAACACACGAACAGACAAATTAACTTACGAAAATTTAACACATGCTAAACCACATATCAACGGCACAAAATATAATATTAAAATATCATACGAACTTGTATTTGTGGTCTCAAAAACCACTGTTCCGGCTAGGGTATAAACCGGACTGTTACATTATGATTTTATTATCATGCTATTATCTATCTTTGTACATTGAGGGCAATGTACATCTTAAGTGTGGAGGGTGAATCTTAAGGATTCCAAACTTTTTGCATTATTCTCAAATCCCTGAATTATGCCTTGTCTTAAAGTAAGTCTCTCATATTATGATTTGAATGAAATTCCTTTGATTTATGATTTTTATTGATGTGTCTTAGATTAAGTCATTGATAATTATGCATTGATAATTAAATTCTAAGATACTAGAGAGTCGAGCATGACAAGTCTATTTTTCAGAATTAAAAAATTTTCTAGGTTGTCTACCTGAATTTAAATATTACTTTGAAGTTTGAAATTTACGAGGATGACATCAAAATACCCATAATTTTTGTGACATTTTGAGCCTTATAGAGCATATATTCTTTGTCTTGCTCACTTTATTGATTATGAGTGTGTCAACATTGATTTGTTATTCTAAAACTTGCATTGATTATACATGTTGAGACCACACTTTTTGATTTGATATACAGAGATGATAAAGGCACCTAGGGTTTAACCCACTTACTCCACTAAAAGCCTGCCTTCACAATTAACCCCTAGCAAACCCCGTTGATCCTAACAACCCTTTTTATTGACTCACCCATTAATATTAACCTAAAACCCTTTGTATTTGTTATCACCATTCCTTTTGACTACCCTTACGTCGAGAATTGATTTGATTAGTTGCTTAACTATTCTATTTATTTCAACCGTTAAATTCATCTTTTATATTTGACTTGTTCTTAAAAAAAAATCGAAGTATATTCATTTTTAGATTTGTAATGAGCTTATACGTTTGAATTCCAAATATTGAAGAAGAAGCTCGTAGTATTAGTATTATTAATTTTCAATTGATTACTTATATTCAGTTCGTTGTTTCTGGTTAGATAATTTGTCAATTCAATCTCGATTCTAACCCTGTAATTCAACCTTTATCCACACCTTTAACCCAAGCCCCATTACAACCCTGTTAAAGACCTTTTGATTTGTGTATCATTTCATATCATAGTGGTGGAGATTTGATTTTCGTGCAAGCCTATGGGATTAACTTTTCATGTTTGACTTTAGAGTGCTTAATTCTGAACCTTAAACACTTTGAGTGATTTGAGTGAATCTTTAGTGAGGATGTCAATCCCTGTCGATTTTGAATCAGAGGTAATTATTTAGATGAAGGGAAACACCTATGTTTTATGCTACAAATGTATGACTTAGATTGTTTGAATCTTTAGGACTCTTTGAGTTGAATTATCCATGTATAAATTATCTTTGAATTATAATGAAAAATTATCAATGACTATCATGAATTGAGGGAAGTTCGTTTTAATTATGAGTTGAGAATTTTGCTTAAGGACAAGTAAAAGCTTAAGTGTGGGGGTATTTGATAAACCGTAAAAGTAACATATTTTAATCCCACATTTAGCATGCTTTTGGATGAATTATCCCTTATTTTATGTAATTTGGTGCTCTTAATCCTTTATTTTCATGTTTTATACTCAAGGAAGCACTGGAGGATGAAAAGAATGGAAAACGGGCTTAAAACGGGCCAATTGGGCCAGATCACGAAATCGGCACGGCCTAGACCCAAGACCACACGACCGTGCCTCATTAATGAAGTCCAACACGACTTGGCCACGATTCACACGGGCGTGTGCTATGGCCGTGCCCCTACCGTGGCAAAGAGAAGTTTCATTCGGATTGGGATACTAAGGGGCAAAGAAACACATTCCAAAAGCCTATATATACACCCTAAGTATGACCTAAAAAGGGGGGCCCAAGGATATCGTCTAGGGGCGTCTTGCTAGGCCAAAGAAGGCAGATTTGTGGGGATTCACTAGAGGATAGCCAGTTGATTCATCTCTAGAAGCCGGAATTATACTCAAGACGGAGGATCTCTCCTTCAATTCCTTCAGGGGGTTTTAGAGATTTCTTATGTTTTGTTTTATCTTTTCTTCTGAGATGTTTTCTTTTATTGTTATGAACTAAACCCTCAGATACTTGAGGGGGATGAAACTTAGATGAATCTTGTTATCGTTTATTGAACTATATGATAAATATTTGATTTGTTCTTAATTATGTGTTCTTAATTCTTGTGTTGATATTTCCGGGATATTGATCCAAGTTTGATGTGCTTAGGTGGAGGAGCAAAAGTCCCTGCCTAAGAGTAGATCTAGCATAGTCAAACGGAGTTGATCGCGCGCCTAGAGATAGGGTGACGAGATTTTGCTGGATTAGGGTGAAACCTAATATGGGATTCCATAGATCGAGTTAATGCAATTCTAGGGGTTTTAATTAGAAAGAGATTTCAATTAATCAACCTAGGGTTAGACGTTATTAAGCTTGAGAGAGGGTTTAATATACATTAGGGAATCTTACGGATCAAGTCAAATGAATAAATCGTCTGGTTCAGAGTTAGATAACAAGTGAAGTATAGGTGGATTCTTCCTTGGGTGTTGTCTTAATCAATTGGTTTTCCTCAAGTTATTTTCTCAAATTCATTCTTCTTTGTCTTAGAGTCTTTAGTTTAGTAGTTAATTAATTTAGATTAAATAACAAATTCCCTTTATTTTAGGCTAGATAATAAAAAGAGAGTTAGTATTAGTATTTTTAGTTCCTTTGGGTTCGACATTCCGGTCTTGCCACTAAACTATACTACTGTTCGATAGGTGCGCTTGCCTCAAATCATTGTCATAGTTAGTTTCCAGGTTCGATCATTCTTTTTATAAATTTTAAGACTTTGACATCGCGAAAACAATGATCAGGATCATTCTTATGCATTTATATATCATTCATACACTTCCAATTAGGAGCATTTGATTCATTCCGATCATTGTATCCTAATCATTGTACATTAAAAAAAAAGAGAGAAGGAGATCATTCTCATAACATTCTACATTCATGCAAATGTCATCCCTAATATCATTTAGTTAGGAGCATTAGATTCATTCCGATCATTGCATCCTAATCATTATACAAATGGGATCATTCCCATGACATTCTACATTCATGCAAATGTCGTTCATAATACATTTAGTTAGGAGCATTAGATTCATTCCGATTTTAGCATCCTAATCATTTGGCATAAACATAAGCATATAAAACTGACTCTGCAAGATATGTCCCCCAGAGGACGGTGAAGTAACACCGGTGAATTCACCAGTCCTATCTCCCTGATCAGCAGTGGAATAGGCCGAAGATTGTAGATCTTGTCACCCTAAGCTGTAGTGGAACAAGATCGAACGGCAAATCTTATCTTCCTGAAGTTGCAGTGAAGCAGATTGAAGCCACCAACCTTATCTCCCAGAAGATGCAATGGAGCAGGTTGAAGTTACAAGTCTTATTTCCCTGAAGTTGCAGTGGAGCGGACTGAAGACAGTTAATCCTATCTCCCTGAAGTTGCAGTGGAGCAGATTAAAATGATGAATCCTATACCTCTGAAGTTGCAGTAGGTCAGACTGAATTTACTATAGAAAGTCTCATCTCCCTGAAGTCGCAGCGGAGTAGACCGAAGACAACAGATCTTATCTTCCTGAAGTTGCAGGAAGTAGATCAAAGACACTTTCAGCCTTGTCTCCCTGAAGTTGCAGCAGAGTAGACTGAAGACAACAGATCTTACTTTCCTGAAGTTGTAAGAAGCAGATCGAAGACATCAGATCTTATCTCCCTGAGTTTGTAGTGGAGCATATCAAAGATAGCAGATCTGGCATTCCTGAAGTTGCAGGAAGCAGATCGAAGATATCAGATCTTGTCTCTCTGAGATAGCAGTAGAGCAAATTAAAAACGGTGAATCTTATCTTTCCGAGGTAGCAGGGAAGCAGATTTTAGCCACTAGCCTTATTTCTCTGAGGTAGCAAGGGAGCAGGCTGAAGTTCGTATTCTTATCTTCCTGAGGTAGCAAGGGAGCAGACTGAAGATTGTAGACAGGTGAATCTTATCTTCCCGGGGTAGCAGGGGAGCAGATTTAAGCCATTAGTCTTATCTTCCTAAGGTAGCAAGGAAGATTTTGTCTTCCTGAGATAGCAGTGGAGCAAATCAAAGACGGTGAATCTTATCTTCCTGAGGTAGCAAGGGAGCAGGCTGAAGATTATAGTCTTATCTCCCTGAGTTTGCAGTGGAATAGGCTAAGAGACAACAGATCTTGCCTTCCTGAGATTGCAGTGAAGAAGATCGAAGACATCAGTCTTGTCTCCCTGAAATTGCAGTGGAGTAGACTAAAGATGGCAGATCTAGCATTCCTGAAATTGCAGTGAAGCAGATCGAAGACATTAGGTCTTGTTTCCCTAAAGTTGTAGTAAAGCAAGATCAAAGATACCAGTTTGGTATCCCCGAGTTTACAGTGGATCAGACTAAAGATAGTAAATCTCATCTTCCTGAAGTTGCAGTGAAGCAGATTGAAGATACTAGTCTATCTCCATGAAGATACAGCTATTTGACAAGACCGGGCAAAATGGGACCTTTTATCGTCTTTGCCCTATTCTCGTTACACGACAATGAGACAAGAGGGGCAGATGTAGTAGCCTATTATTGCTCGGGCCCATGCAAATAAAACCAACCAGAATAAAAACACAAAAATAAAAAAAATGATAAAACCCAATGTCCAAATATAGTCCCATTACAGCCAATGGCCCAAACACTAAAACAAGCCCAATACTAACCCATTACCTGTAGCCCAATTACACCCAAAACAGACCCAAACTCACACGGCCCAAAAGGGCCCTGATCGCTGTGAATCAGAGCTTTAAAATTTATAAAAAGAATGATCGAACCTGGAAACTAACTCTGACAATGATTGAGGCAAGTGCACCTATCGAACAGTAGTATAGCTTAGGCAAGACCAGATTATCGAACCAAAAGGAACTAAAAGTACTAATACTAACTTTCTTTCTATTATTTAGCCTAAAATAAGTGAAGTTTTTTATTAATCTAAATTAATTAACTACTAAACTAAAGACTCTAAGACAAAGAAGAATGAATTTGGAAAATAACTTGGGAAAAACTTAGTTGATTTGGATGATACCCTAGGAAGAATCCACCTAGACTTCACTTGTTATCTAACACTGAACCATACGATTTATTCACTTAGTTTGATCCGTAAGACTCCCTAACGTATATTAAACCCTCTCTCGAGGCGAATAATGTCTAACCCTAGGTTAATTAGTGGAACTCTTGTTCTCTTATAATAACCCCCTAGAATAGCAGTAAATCGATCTATGGACTCCCATATTAGGTTTCACCCTAATCCGGCAAAATCTCGTCACCCTATCTCTAGGCGTGCGATCAACTCCGCTTAATTATGTTGGATCTACTCTTAGGCAGGGTCTATTCCTCATCCACCTAAGCACATTAAATTTGGATTAAGCTCACATAATTAAGAACAAACTAAGTATTTATCATATAATTCAGAAAACAATAACAAGATTCATTATAGGTTTCATCCCCTTCGGGTATCCGAAGGGTTTAGTTCATAACAATAAAGGAAAACATCTCAAGAGAAAAGATAAAACAAAACATAAGAAATCCCTAAAACCTCTGAAGGAATTGTAGAGGAGATCCTCCATCTTGAATATAATTCTGGCTTCTTGAGATGGATCAACTGGCTATCCCTGAGTGAATCCCCACAAATCTGCCTTCTCTGGCCTAGCACGACGCCCCTAGACGATGGCTTTGGGCCCCCCTTTTCAGGTCATACTTAGGGTGTATTTATAGGCTTTTGAAATACGTTTCTTTCTCCCTAAGTATCCTTTCCCGAATGGAATTGCTCTTCTCCACGGCAGAGGCACAGCCATGGCGCACGCCCGTGTAAATCGTGGCCAGGCCGTGTTCAGATTTCTTTAATGAGACACGGCCGTGTGAGTCAGCGTTAGATCGTGTTCTAGATGATTGACTTGGCATGGTCGTGTGGATCCAAGTCCAGGCCGTGTCGATTTCCTCTTTGTTCCGTTTTGAGTCCGTTTCTCGTTCTTTTTATCCTTGGGTGTTTTCCTGAGTATAAGACATGAAAAGAAAGGATTAAGAGCACATTTTTGCATAAATCAAGGGATAATTCATCCAAAAGCATACTAAATGTGGGCCTAGAATATGTTACTATTTCGGTTTATCAAATACCCCCACACTTAAGCTTTTGCTTGTCCTCAAGCAAAATTCTCAACTTACAATTAAAACGAACTTCCCTCAATTCATAATAGTCATTGATAGTGTTTCATCATAATTCAGGGATAATTCATACATGGATAATTCAATTCAAAGTGTCCTAAAAATTCAAATAGTATAAGTCATAGATTTTGTAGCTCGAAAACATAGGCGTCTCCCCTTATCTAAATAATTACCTTTAATTTGAAATCGACAAGGATTGACATCCTCACAAAAGATTCACTCAAATCACTCAAAGTGTTTAAGGTTCAAAATTTAGGCACTCAAAAGTCAAACATGAAGAGTTAATTCCATAGGCTTGCATGAAAATCAAATCTCCACCACTGAAATATGAGATGAAACACAAATCAAAAGGTCTTTGTTAGTGTTGTAACGGGGCTAGGGTTAAGGTGTGGAATAAGGCTGAATTAGAGGGTTAGAATCGAGATTGAATTGACAAATTACCTAACTAAGAACTAATGAACTAATAATAATTATTACATCAATTGAAAACTAATAATACTAATAATACGAGCTTCTTCTTCGATATTTGGAATTTTAATACATGTGTAAGCTCGTTTGATCACATAACTAATAATGAATATACTTTACTTTTTTTTTAAGAACAAACTAAATACATAATAAAGGATAAACTACTAAAATTCATAATTAGGCAACTAATCAGATCAAATCTCTATATAAAGGTAGTCAAAAGGAATGGTGATAACAAAAATAAAGGGTTTCTGGGTTAATATTAGCGGTTATGTCAATAGATAGGGTTGTTAGGATTAAAAGGGGTTCACTAGGGGTTAATTTGTGAAGGTAGGCTTTTAATGGAGTAAGTGGGTTAGATCCTAGGTGCCTTTATCATCTCTGTGTATCAAATCAAAAAGTGTGGTCTTGACATGTATAATCAATGCAAGTTCTAGAATAACAAATCAGTGTTGACACACTCATAATCAATAGTGAGCAAGAAAAAGAATATATCCTCTATAAGGCTCAAAATCTCACAAAAATTATGGGTATTTTGATGTCAACCTCGTAAATTTCAAACTTCAAAGTAATACTTAAATTCAGGTAAACATCCTAAAAAAATTTTAATTTCTGAAAAATAGACTTATCATGCTTGATTCTCTAGTATTCTTAAAATTTAATCATCAATGCACAATTATCAATGACTTAATCTAAAACATATCAATAAAAATCATAAATCATCAGAAATTTCATCCTAATTAGTAATATGAGTAAATTACTTAAAAACAAGACTAAATTCAGGATTTTGAGAACAATGCAAAAAGTTTGGCACCTAATTTCAGAAATTTGAGAATAATGAAAAAAGTTAGGCACCTTTTTAGGTTGTTCACCCCCACACTTAAGATGTACATTGTCCTTAATGTACAAAGTTAGATAATATAAATGTAATGTTCAGATCAGAAGATATGGGGATAAGTGAAACTCCCTGAATTATGGATGAGCTCCTTGAGTTGGCAGTGGTCGTGGTGAAGGATAAGTTGGAGGGGCGGTCTGGGTGACGATTGCCCACGAGTTCTGCGCTAGATGAAGAAATTGGGAAACTCGTGGAGGATTAGCCAGGGATTATTAAGACGTAATTAAAATAAACTAAATATATAATTAAGGACAAGGAAGATAAAGAGAAAGAAAATAGACTTTGAATTAAACTAATGCTAAAAGATAAAGGGGCTTGAGAATCCTTATTGGTAGATGGTTCGCGAGGTGGGTGTGATCTCTAAGACTGCGGAGGTGCTGGTGGTGGCGGAATTGGCGTGATTCCCAAGCAGCCTTTAGGACCTAAAAATAAGAAACTAAGATAAAATAAACTAAATTAAGCATAAGATTGTTAAAGGGAAGGAAATTGAAGCAAAAGAGAAAAATAAAATAAAAATTAGATAGCCTCAAATATCCTTGGCTTGTCGTTTGGATGAAGCTGCCGGCATGAACTCATGTGAATCGGTCTCCCTTGAGGAGATTGGCCTTTTACGCTTCTTTGCCATGGATATGATTTTGTTGTAGCTCAAGAGTGATAGAGGCTTTGTTTCTAAGGAAAGGAGAGAGATTTTTGAAAGAAAAAGAAGATGGAAGGAGATGGGGTGAAGGGGGAGGGCTGTGGGGTTTAAATAAAATTTTGCATCTGAGTCTCTCCCACGCCCGTGGACGGAGGGTGTGTCGATTCACACGGCCGCCTCGTACGGCCGTGTTTCTAGGCGTGTTGGTTACCCACACTCGTGTCTAGCCTGTGTTCGACAAGTCAGTATGTTGGCACGATTTTTAGGCATGGGCGTGTTTTGCCCGTAGTTGGAAAGGCAGTAGCTTCACACGGTCATGGGGTACGGCCGTGCCCCATTGTCGGTGCCCGTGGTGTAGTGGTTGGATCTGTGACGTCGAAAAGTGGTTGGAACTGATTCGCACGACCTCTGCTATGTCAGTACGGGGATTCTTATGGTCCACACGGCCACGACCACGGCCG
The DNA here is from genome assembly GCA_025698515.1 of Gossypium sturtianum. NCBI lineage: Eukaryota > Viridiplantae > Streptophyta > Magnoliopsida > Malvales > Malvaceae > Gossypium > Gossypium sturtianum. The sequence goes on from CM046946.1 coordinate 119,643,220, forward strand.
TGTGCAAGGTCGTGTGGCATGAAATTCTGCACCCCTTGTTAGTTTATAACTAAGTGTTCAGAAAAATATGAGAATAAATTATGTTAGTGCTCGGGTTGCCTCCCGAGAAGCGCTTGTTTATAGTCTTAAGCTAGACTCTCCTCTCGTTTGCTTTGTCAGGGTGGTTTGAGGAGTTGGAAGTCCTTCCTCATGCTATCATTTGTGTCTTTGTGAAAAAATTTAAGTCGAGATGTGTTTATAGTAAAAGTACCAAAAATAGGATTACTTACCTCGACTGTTCTGTGTGGGAAAACACTGGTTACCTTAAAAGATATTTCTTTGTTTGTGCTAGGGTCCGGAGGAGATATTCGAGGATCTGCCTAATCTAACAGTACCTGGTCCCCTATTTTGAAGTGGTTTGTTGTTCCTGTTAGCTCTTTTGGGGGCTCCTTCGGTTTTATCTTGTGTGGTTCCGATTCTTCTTTGTGTATCCCTAATTTTTCCTTGAAGTGTGTCTTCCACTCGTCTAGATCATCTAACTGAATCCCTCGATCTTCATGAACTACTTCCTTGTTGGCTTGAGGTTTAGGATCGGGTTCAGTTGTATTCTTTGGTGGTGCTTCCTGAAAATAGGGGTTAACCAAATGATTATCAGTAGAATTTACATTCTCACCTTGATTATTCGATGTTCTAGCCGAGTCGAGAGCCTTGATGGTGACTGTCTCATTCCCTACACAAAGTATGAGTTCTCCTGCATCAACATCAATTTTAGTCTGTGCGTTGCTAAAAGGGTCTTCCTAAAATTAGGGGATCGAATTATCCTCATCCATGTCTAAGACAACAAAGTCTCTTTGGGAAAACGAATCTGTCGATTTTTACAAGAACATCTTCGATAATACCCCTAGAAATTCTAATAGTTTTATCAGCTAATTGAATCCTCATCCTAGTTTGTTTAGGTTTCCCTAGACCTAATTGTTTAAACAATTTATAAGGCATGACATTTATGCTTGCCCCTAAATCAGCTAACGCATTATCAACAGTTAGTCTACCAATTAAACATGGAATTGTAAAACTCCCTGGATCTTTTAGCTTTTGTGGTAGTCTATTCTGTAACATTGCTGAGCACACTGTGTTTAATTCCACATGTGGATCTTTGTCTAACTTGCGCTTATTCGTCAAGAGATGTTTTAAAAATTTCCTCGAATCTGGCATCTGTGAAAGAGCTTCAAGTAGTGGTAAGTTAATATGTAATTTCTTTAAAATTTTAAGAAACTTACCGAACTGTTCCTCTGTATCGTCTTTTGTTAACGCTTCGGGATATGGTATGCAAGGTTGGTACTCCTTGATTACCGATTTTGGCTTGTCTTGTGGTACCTCAACTTTACCTTCTTCTACCTCGTTTCCTTGTGTTGGACTGGGTTCGTCTACTTCTTCGCTTTCTTGAGTTGTTATGGCTTGGATTTGCTCCTTTGGATTAATTTCAGTATTACTCGGTAGACGCCCTTGCGGTCGTTCGGATAATAGCTTTGCAATTTCTCCGATCGATCGTGGTAATTTCCCGATTGCCTTTGTAAGTCCTCCAACTTGGTTCTCGATCGTTTTGATCGATGTTTGTTGGGTGTCGAGTGTTACCTCAGTTTTTTGGAGACAGGCTTCTGTGGATGGTATGAATTTGTTCAACGTCTCTTCAAGATTCGGCTTCTTTTCCTGTGGATAGGGCTGATTTTGGAAATTTTGAGGAGGTTGTTGTATTTGATTTCCTTGACCTCCCCACAAAAAATTTGGGTGGTTTCTCCAACCTGGATTATAATTATTACTATACGAGTTATTATTAGATCTGAAATTGTTACCTATATAGTTCATCTGTTCGCTTTCCGTGCCCGGTTGGTAGGGTGGGTACTCAGCATTCGCCACAGTTCCACTTGCGTCGCACTGCATGACTGGATGTACCTGCGAAGAACACAAACTATCAAGCTTCTTATTCATCAACTCTACCTGATTTGATAGCATGGTTACTGCGTCGAGGTTGTAAACTCCGACTGTTTTTGTTGGCCTTGTTCTTGTAACTTGTCACTGATAGTTGTTCAGTGACATCTCTTCTATAAACTCGTAGGCTGCTTCAGGAGTTTTATTTTTCAGAGTTCCACCGGCGGCTGAGTCGATTAGTTGCCTCGTTGAGGGGTTTACACTGTTATAGAAAGTTTGGACTTGAAGCCACAAGGGTAAACCATGGTGTGGACACCTTCTCAAGAGATCCTTATATCTCTCCCATGCATTGTATAATGTCTCTAAATCCATCTGCACAAAAGAAGAGATATCATTACGTAATTTGGCCGGTGGGAAATATTTTAATAAAAATTTTTCGGTCATTTGTTCCCATGTAGTGATTGACCCTCGTAGTAACGAGTTTAACCACTGGTTAGCTTTATTCTTTAATGAAAAGGGAAATAATCGAAGTCGTATGGCATCATCAGAAACGCCATTTATTTTGAAGGTATCACAGAACTCTAAAAAATTAGCTATATGAGTGTTTGGATCTTCGTCCTGCAAACCATCAAATTGAACAAACTGTTGAATCATTTGTATAGTGTTAGGCTTTAATTCAAAATTATTAGCAGCTATAGCAGGCCTAACAATACTAGATTCGGCTCCTGTTAAATGAGGTTTAGCATAATCAAACATAGTACGAGGAGCATTATTTTCTGCCACATCTTGTGGTGGAAGATTATTTTCGTCCATCCCTTCAGTAGGATTGGATCTGTCTTCTCGCTCTCCTTCTTGGGGCTCGCCTAATTTCTCTGCGATTTCTTCGAGCGGTAGCTTCAATATCACTGTCATATTCTAAAGGTCCTCTCGGGTTCCTTCTAGTCATAAACTAGAGGTACCTGCTAGGAAAAGAAAGAAAGAAAATTTAGCAAATTTTAAAAATTAAAACTAAAAATAAAAATAATGGCTAAAGTAATAAAAATAGAGCTTTCTTAATATTTTAGTTCCCCGGCAACGGCGCCAAAAACTTGATCGCTGTGAATCAGAGCTTTAAAATTTATAAAAAGAATGATCGAACCTGGAAACTAACTCTGACAACGATTGAGGCAAGTGCACCTATCGAATAGTAGTATAGCTTAGGCAAGACCGGATTATCGAACCCAAAGGAACTAAAAGTACTAATACTAACTTTCTTTCTATTATTTAGCCTAAAATAAGCGAAGTTGTTTATTAATCTAAATTAATTAACTACTAAACTAAAGACTCTAAGACAAAGAAGAATGAATTTGGAAAATAACTTGGGAAAAACTCAGTTGATTTGGATGATACCCTAGGAAGAATCCACCTAGACTTCACTTGTTATCTAACACTGAACCATACGATTTATTCACTTAGTTTGATCCGTAAGACTCCCTAACGTATATTAAACCCTCTCTCGAGGCGAATAACGTCTAACCCTAGGTTAATTAGTGGAACTCTCGTTCTCTTATAATAACCCCCTAGAATAGCAGTAAATCGATCTCTGGACTCCCATATTAGGTTTTACCCTAATCCGGTAAAATCTCGTCACCCTATCTCTAGGCGTGCGATCAACTCCGCTTAATTATGTTGGATCTACTCTTAGGCAGGGTCTATTCCTCCTCCACCTAAGCACATTAAATTTGGATTAAGCTCACATAATTAAGAACAAACTAAGTATTTATCATATAATTTAGAAAACAATAACAAGATTCATTATAGGTTTCATCCCCTTCGGGTATCGGAAGGGTTTAGTTCATAACAATAAAGGAAAACATCTCAAGAGAAAAGATAAAACAAAACATAAGAAATCCCTAAAACCCCTGAAGGAATTGAAGAGGAGATCCTCCGTCTTGAATATAATTCTGGCTTCTTGAGATGGATCAACTGGCTATCCTTGAGTGAATCCCCACAAATCTGCTTTCTCTGGCCTAGCACGATGCCCCTAGACGATGGCTTTGGGCCCCCCTTTTCAGGTCATACTTAGGGTGTATTTATAGGCTTTTGAAATACGTTTCTTTCTCCCTAAGTATCCTTTCCCGAATGAAATTGCTCTTCTCCACGGAAGAGGCACGGCCATGGCGCACGCCCGTGTAAATCGTGGCCAGGCCGTGTTCGGATTTCTTTAATGAGACACGGCCGTGTGAGTCGGGGTTAGACCGTGTTCTAGATGATTGACTTGGCACGATCGTGTGGATCCAAGTCCAGGCCGTGTCGATTTCCTCTTTGGTCCGTTTTGGTCCGTTTTGAGCCCGTTTCTCGTTCTTTTTATCCTTGGGTGCTTTCCTGAGTATAAGACATGAAAAGAAAGGATTAAGAGCACCTTTTTGCATAAATCAAGGGATAATTCATCCAAAAGCAAACTAAATGTGGGCCTAGAATATGTTACTATTTCGGTTTATCAGGCCCTAAACCTAAATCAGAAACTAAGGGTTTCTGAAACCCTAGGTTTCCCTCGCGCCGCAAGCAGCCTCGACACCAGCCTTTCCTCGCGTCGTAATCAGCGCACGAACAGCGCTCCACCGCCGTGCTTTTCGCCGTTGACCTGCACAAAAAGGAAAAAACACAGCAAAATGGAAAGGAAATGGCAGCAAGATTTTGTATTTATTTTCTGATTCCATTTTTGGGTTATAAATAACCCCAAAGAAATCTGTAAGACGAATACACACGAATATATAGATACATACAGAGATTAATAATAAAACAGCAGAGGTGATTTTTTTTATTCTATTTCGTTTATTTTTTTTTCCTTTCGATCTATGCAATTTTTTTTTGTACACATGATGTAAAAAAAAAAACAAATATATGAGACTACCTTCGATTCGGCTTCAAAGCGGGAAATTTGACCTTCCAGGCGCCGTGTGTGGCGGCGCGTGCTGCAGCGTGTGGCGGAGCCTAGGCGGATTCGGCCTCGGTAGAAGGCCGAGAGAACAACATTTGGGGCCTCTGATTTGTTTTTTTTAAGGGGTGTTAAAAATGATTTTTGATTGATTTTTAGTTTATATAGGTTATCTATACGCCGCCGTTTTGGGGTCACCTTTAAAGGCCAAAACGACGTCGTTTAAAGGCCAGATCCGCGCGTTGACACGAAATCCGGGAGGATCCGCGTGTTTTTATAAAAGGGCAATTTGCCTCTTTGGCCCTTCCATAATTTCATTTTGTTCAATTTTTTTATTTTTAATTCAGCCCCAAAGTTTGTTCTTTGTTTCAATTCGGTCTCTCGGGGCACTTAAAGGCCAATATCGAGCAGCGTCGTTTAGGAGATAAGGCATAATTGCCTAATGAGTCCCTCTGAGTGTGACACGCGTTTTGATTTAGTCCTTTTACATTTACTTTTATTTCTATTTAATCCTGTTTTTTGTTTATTTTTAAACCCTTTTCTTATTTTTATTTTATTTTATTTTTAAATTATTTTAACATTATATTAAATTATTTCATAATATTAAAAATCTATATTATTATTATTATTTTTTTACTATTTGAATATTAATTTATTAATAGTATAAAGTTTTATGTATTGTTTATTTTAAATACGTTACTATTTTTATATATATTGAATTATTACTATTTATTATTTATACTAGGACATTTTATTTAGTTTAAAATTATTTATATATTACATATTATTTTATAATTTATATATTAGTTATCAAATTATACCTTTTTAAAATTTTTTGTATATTATATGTTATTATATTATATGTATAATTTAAATTATTTTATCCTTTATATTACATAAAATTAGTATATTATATAACATATATTGTTTATATTGTTTATATTAAATATGTAGTTTTTATGATTATTGTATTATAAATATATATTTTATTTAAAGTTATATATACTATTTACTTATAACTATCTTTATCATATATTATCATTTTTATTTATATATATATACTAAATTATTAAATTATATATTTATTATAAGTATCCCTATATTTTTATACTCTAAGTTTTTTAAAACATATTGTTTATACATATTAATAGTTTTAAAAATTATCATATTTTTTTTGTTATTTTGTTTTGTTATAATATTTATTCAGTGTTTAAATACATTATTCATTTATTTGCTTTTCTATTTGATCTTGTTTGAAGAGTTTAATGTTCATTTCTTGAATTTTCATATTTAATATAGATTTTAATTATTTTATATCCTGTATTTATTTATTCATGCTCTTTTATTTGCTTATTATTGCTTTAGCATAGTCATTTCGTTTCATATATTGTTTGCTATGTTACCTTATTCTTTCGTTAATTGTCTATATTGGTATTAATCATTAATATGACTTGTAATTATAGTGAATTGCTATTTGATAATTATATTTTCTAATGTATCAATGCAAAATCGGATTTATATCATTTTTATAAAAAATACATTTTGTAAAATTGTCATATTTTATTTAAAGTTTTTCTTAAAAAAATACGGTGATACATAATATTTGGAGGCTTCGAGAAAAATTGTGCCCTAACTCACTGGGTTTCGATTTTTCTCGTTGAACTTAAAATATTAAGTATCCCTTTTCTTTAAAATTGAAATCCATAAACTTCAAATCAAAACTTATTCTCAGAAACTCAAAATGTTGAATCCTAACTTATTGGATATGATGTTATGTGTCTCGAGATAAGAATTTTCTACAAATAAAGGCAAACTTAGTTTTGAAATTTTGAGATGTTACATCCTAACTTATTAGGTGTGGCATTTTATTTCTTTGTGATAAGCAAGCCTTAGCTTTCTTTCGAATAAAAAGATCATATTTTAAATTTTTCAAATTTTCGACATTAGGACAATAACTAATCAATCCGGTACCAATTTTGGGCGTTACGAGGGTGCTAATCCTTCCTCGTACGTAATCGACTTCCGAACCCATTTTCTTGAATTTCGTAGGCCAAAATCAATGTTTTGAAATAAAATGTTTTATAAGGTGATCCGATCACACCTAAGCAAAAAGGGATTGGTGGCGACTCCATTTTCATTTTTAAAGTCGACCCCCATTTTTATAAAAAACTTAAAAATGGTTTCGACAGCTGCAATGCCCCAATAGCCATATTTTCTCCTATATAAACCCCTCCAAACTTCATTCTTTTCAATTCAAACTCAATTCTCAATTCTCTCGATAATTTCATTTTAAATCTTTCTCTGAATCCTATTCTTTTGATTTTATTTTATTCCTTATAATTTGTAAAATGAAAAATCACCTTATTCGTTTGAATGACAAGCACATCTCCGATGTTCAATTACAAATGGTAAGAAAATATTATTAAATTACTTAATTTTTAATTAGTTAATTATAATGCTGTTAACATTATTAATTTTTTATGTTTATATACTCAGGCTGAAAATCGAATTTTGGAGACGTACATACGCAATTTAAGAAAGAGTGCATCGGTTGTCATTTATGGACACTTGCGAGATACAGGATTCTTATACGTGGCTCGCATGCTCGGGGGACTAAATTGAATTCCCCACTTATTAGTACTTTGGTGGAAAGATGGAGATCGAAGACACAAATTTCATCTTCCTTGCATTTAGGGGGAGAGCAAAATTTGATTCGATTCGAAAAAATCGAAAAAAAAATCGAATTTCAAGTTAAACGAATCGAGGTATTCAAATTAATCGAGTTATTCGAGTCAACTCGAATTTGTTTTTTGAATTACGAGTTCAAATCGAGTTTGGTTTTCGAATTCAAATAATTCGAATAAATTGAATACCAAACTATAAAAGTTTACATTTTTACCCCCAAACTCTCAAACCTCTTTACTTTTTCCCAAAACTTTTACTCCCTCCCATTTTTCCCCCAAAACTTTTATTCTCCTCCCATCCCACCCCCATTCTACCACAAACCCATCCCCCCCCCCCCCCCTTTTTTTTGAATATTCCCCCCCCCCAAATTTTTTTTACTCCCCCCATTTATTTCTCCCCCAAACTTTTACTCCCTCAACCCCTAAAACTTTTTATTTTCCCCCCAAACTTTTACTTCTCACCTTTTACCCCCAAATCAAAAATTAAAATCATCAAAAAAAATCCCTAAACCTAAATAGTAATAATTTTATTTATATCTACTATTTATATTATTAAATTAAATTTCACATTTTGTACTATTTATATTATTGAATTGTTTAATCATATTGAATCTTTATAATTTTTTGTTAAAATTAAATTATTTATGATGCTATAAACTATTCGTGTTAAAATTTTACGTTGATATCAATTTCACATTTTATTTTTAAGATAAATTTTATTTTAAAAATCACATTTTTTACATTTAATATATTTTTAAATTTCAAAATACATAGTGACAAGAATCAGAGTAATTGAAGCAACTAAGCAAGCAAAGAAGCTAACCCGTATATAGAATATTAATAAATAAATTATGAGGTGATGAAAGTTAATAATAAATTTGATTACGTTAGGTGACAGTGATTACAAGGACTCAAAATCATTTTTTTTATTTAACTCGAACAAATATATTCGATTTGATGTGATTCGAATTCCATCTCACTCGACTCGATTTGAGAAAATTTCAAATCAAGTTAGGATGATAAAATAGAATTCGTCAACTCGATTAACTCAAAAAATTTTCATTCGATTCGATTCGACCGACGCTCACCCCTACTTGCGGTGAGTGTAAAATTAACTCGAGGACGTTGGTTTATAACTTGATCTACCAATTGATGAGGAAGTCGTTACAGGGCCAGTGGCGAGTATCGATTAGAGTGCAACATGCGAGAAATACTGGGGAAGGTGCCGAACAAGTTTAGGGTAGGGGTGAGCGTTCGATCAAATCGAATCGAATGAAAAAAATTTGAGTTAATTGAGTTGACGAATCCAATTTTATCATCCTAACTCGATTTGAAATTTTCTCGAATCAAGTCGAGTGAGATGAAATTCGAATCGAATCGGATATATTTCTCCGAGTTAAATTAAAAAATGACTTTGGGTCCTTTTAACTACTGTCACGCTTCGCATTCAAATTTGTATTTTGATTTTTGTCACTATGTATTTTGAAATTAAAAAATATATTAAATGTAAAAAAAAATGTGATTTTTTAATAAAAGTTATCTTAAAGATAAAATGTGAAATTGATACCAACATAAAATTTTAACACGAAATTTTATGACATCATCAATAATTTAATTTTAACAGAAATTTATAAAGATTTAATATGATTAACCAGTTCAATAATATAAATAGTACAAAATGTGAAATTTAATTTAATAATATAAATAGTAGACATAAATAAAATTATTACTATTTAGGTTTAGGAATTTTTTTGGATGATTTTTTATTTGGGGTAAAGGGTGAGAAGTAAAAGTTTTAAAAAAATAAAAAGTTTTAAGGTTTGGGAGAGTAAAATTTTAGGGGGAAAGTAAATGGGGGGTAAAATTTGGGGACAAAATGAGTTTGGGGTAGACAGGGGGTAGAATAGGAGGGGAGTAAAAGTTTTGAGGGGAAAGTGGAAGGGAGTAAAAGTTTTGAGGGGAAAGTAAAAAGGTTTGGGGTAAAAATATAAAATATTATAGTTTAGTATTTGGTTTATTCGAATTATTAGAGTTATTCGAATTCGAAAAATAAATTCGATTCGAACTTGAAATTCGAAAATAATTCTAGTTGACTCGAATAACTTGATTAATTCGAATATCTCGATTCATTTAACTCTTTCGATTTTTTCGAGTCGAATCAAGTTTTGTTCACCCCTAGTTTAGGGTAGCCAGATCGAGATGGGATAGTTGGAGGACAACTTCAAAACTATCGAGGCTTCTACGAGTGATGTTGAAAAAAATAATTCGTTCATGCATTTATCTTGAGGTTGATCGGGGGTCTACTTATGTAAGATAAATCTTGAAATCTGGTACATTTAAGGTGGCTACTACTACTAGTCGACTTGAAAGAAGCGTGACGACTTAGTTGGGGATCAACGGTGTTGGCAGCATTATACCGAGAAATGTGTCAAGCGAAGAAACCAGAAAAAGTTAATATTAGCGATTGTATGCTCTTCCTACAGTTGTGGGCATGGTATCGACTACCATTTTTACGCCCTCGGGTGGACCCCCTTATGAATTCCCACTCGTAATATGGTAAAATTCATTTGATAATATCATTAGCGTTATAATTTTTCGTTGTTATAATTTTGAAATAACATATTATTTGAATTGGTGGAACAATCGTGCGAGACATATAGGTATGACAACCGAGCTCGAGGATATCAACTAGCTTTAGATTAACAAACCGAAGAGGAGGTTAGTTTATGAATTTCAAAGTTATATAATATTTATTCTAGCATCTGAAATTAAATATTAGGCACGTGCTAAAAATTATAATTTCATATTGCAGTTTGTATGGATGTCATATGTGGATCCGAGAATTCAAGAATGCATCCCAGCCGAATTTTTGGCCAATCGCAACATCTGACACGTCAAAGTGCGATTGATCGTTTTTACAACGGTTGAGATGAACGAATATAACTAAGTAATGCGACAGTTTGGGTGTACGCAACGTATTCTGCCGCCACCCCAGGAGCTCGATGACCTGCACAAAATCGACTTACGGGGGAGACTCGAGAAATATTGGCCAGCATTCCACACTAACTATATCGAGATGTGGCAGCGTAGGTAAGATTACTTGCCAATGCGTTAATCATTTCTCACACCGGAGTTGGCGACATCTCCGGATTGCATTGATTGGTTCAAGTATAACAACAAGTCGTATCTACTACTAGATTTGGAAAGGAGTAGGCACGTCACTGTAGGAGGCCAATACGAGGGCCCATCAATCCTAGGTCGGGAGAAGATGCCGCGGGGGATCAATCCTAGTCTTAGGCCCATTTGCTAGGCTCGGGCCCTGTCTGACCCAAAAAATGGGCCTAAAATTTTGCTCAAGCCTGGCCCGAATAAAAATTCTAAAACCTGGACCCGATCTGACCCGCCCATATTAAATTTTTTATATAATTTTTAAATATATATAATACATCAAAAATATCAAAAACATTAAAATAAATATTTTTCAACAAATTGAAAATAAATTTTAAAAAATATGTATACTTAAATAACACTAAGATAGATGCAACTTAATAAGCAAATGCCTCTAAAATAATAACAAAATTAACAATAAAACAAGTGTTATACAATATCCAAACAATAATAACAAAATAGTAGCAACATAATAGTAAAATATAGCAAAATAGAGAGAAAACAACAAGAAAATAGCATTAAAACAATAATTTTTTTTTATTCTTTTGTGAATTCAGGTCGAGCCCTGGCAAAAAATGCCTTACCCAAGGCCCGACCCAGTTTTTAAACGAGCCTTATTTTTTTGCCCAAACCCATTTTTTGGGCCTATATTTTTGCCCAAGCCCTCCCACTTTTTAGGCGAGCCTAGCCCATGAACAGGTCTACACCACAGCATGCACCATCAATCACTAAATCAACATTTTCTCTAAGTGTATATTTCACACCACTGCCACCCACCGTACCATATTACATGTCGATCTTCAAGCAATGCCGATGTGCCCGATATCATTGCCAATTCTCACCTTTTATCTATAATCGGGTTATGTAACACCATACAATTATCTGCCAATAGTGTCGCAAAAACCCCTAACATCGTTGTTCTATTGAGGTGGGTCATCTTCGCAACAACCTATTAATATAGGGGGATGTACAATAGGCGGCTAAGACCCAGACACAGTCAACCATGGAGGAAGTAGATGAATATGGAGATCAACATCGAGGTGCACGTGAAGATGAAGACGGAGATGAAGACGATGAGGAGTCGCCACCTCAAGTTGTTCGATGGAACCCTAGGCGTACCCAACACCCACCCGGTTGTGGCACACATTCGAGGCACCGATGATTACCTTTTTTGTAATTTTTCTCAAATACTTCATTCTTTAGTTTGTTAAATTTTAATCCGTGTTGTAATAAATGTTTCCACCCATAATCCACTTGTTCCACTTTCATTGACACCAAATTGTATACTTTACTTTACATCTCAAATGTACACTTATTTACAATCTACGCAACAAATTTATTAAATTGGCTTGTTTTCTACCATATCGTATGGTTAGTATGAATCATTTTTTCATTTCCGTTACTTTTTCATTTAAGTTTTTCTCCATCCATTTGTTAATTACAATATTTTCAAAAAGCAATTATTTGCTCACAAGGTACGAGAAAAGTTGTGTTTGGCTTCACGGTGATGTCGTGGAGCTCGGTAACCTACAAATTTCACATACCGTGTGAGGACGGAGCCATCACCTGAAAAGTCAAGATCGCATTGCAGCTCGAGGTCCAAGTTGACGGTGATTATATAGTCTTGGGTTGAAATGTAACTAGGACTTCAAGTTATACAAAGGTTATGCAGCCAATGGATGGAGCATAACTAGGGTTTTAATTGGAAATGGCTATCGGGCACAACAATGAGTTTCACCCCATCAGAAGATCATGCTTTATAAAACCCATATAGAAGTCTAAGACGAAAAACACAAGGGCCTTCCAGTATAATCAAGTAATACGTTTTGTTTATCTCCACCAAAGGCGATGACCCTGTTACTAAAACTTGTGACAGAGTTGGGGGCAACAAGATTTCTGGTGGGGACGAGTTATTGTGCGGTGCAGAAAAGATGACATGAGAATCGAGGCTAAAGTGGTTGTTTCGCATTTCATCTTTTCTACACCGCACGATAACTTGTTCTCGCCGGAAATCTTGTTGCCCCCAACTCTATCACAAGTTATAGTAACGGGATCACCGCCTTTGGTGGTGATGGACAAAATGAATTACTTGATTATATTGAAAGGCCCCTATGTTTTTCGTCTTTGACTTTTGTATGGGTTTTATAAAACATCCTCCTCTGATGAGGTGAAACTCGTTGTCATGGCCGCATAACCATTGTCAACTGGGGCCCCATTTATCCTCCATTCCTTGACAGCATAACCTTTGTAAACTTGAAGCCCTAGTTACACTTCAAACCGAGACTGTATAATCACTATCAACTGGGACCTTGAGTTGCAATGTGATCTGACTTCTCAGGTAATGACTCCATACTCACATGACTGATGAAATTTGTAGGTCACCGAACTCCACGGCATCACCATAAATTCAAAAATACCTTAAAACTATAACAATGTATATATCAAACATAAACAAAAAAAATCTATAAACTTCTAATTTCCAATCGCAAGAAAAAAAATTTCAACAAAGTGAAAACGCGTCCTACAGGGCGCGTTTTCATTTCTCTCCTAAAAAAGTGCCCTGTAGGACAGGTCTTTTTTTCTCTCTCCAAAAATAGAAAATATCGGTAAATTTCAAAAAATTCTATCTAAATATTTAATTATTTTATGAAAACAACATATTTGTTGAAATCAGCCATAACTATATATACTATATACAAAAAGAGTATACATAAGACACTGTAGATGTGAGGCCTTAGATTTTAAACACCTGGCTTTTTCTTTTTGGCATGGGATGGTGGGTGAGAAAAGAAAAAGTACAAAAGAATGAGAAAAAGGAAGAAAAAAAATATATATATATATATATATATTGTTGTGTTATTTATTAAAGGGTTAATATATTATTTGGCATTTATATTTGGTTTGATTTTTCAATCTGGTATTTGAATTTTTTTGTTTCAATTTTGTACTTGAGTTTGGCTTCAATGTCCAATTTGACAAATCCTCACAACTAGATTCCTACATTTGTTTTTGGTTCACATTAGTCTCTAAACTTGGCAGCTTTTCCTAATTTGGTCCTTAAACTTGGATTCCACTAAGTTGTGTTATGTCATAACTTGATTTTTTTTTAAAAATATATAAATTATGTATCTTTTTGTTTTTTAGATTATATATATCTTTAAAACTTTTAGGTGTTGACATCATACAATCTTAGAGTGTCATGTCATTACTGTAGGAGCCCAATTTTGCCCGGGCCCGTGTGAAATAAAAACAAAACCAAAAAATAAAAATAAAAAAATAAAGTCCAGTTTGTTTACAAACCAAAACAGATTAGACCCACTACCCTTGGCCCAAACTAATACCTAATACCCAATTACACCCTGACCCAATTAAACCTACTAGCCCAAAACCTACGAGGCCCAAAAGGCCCAAAACCTAAATCAGAAACCAAGGGTTCTGAAACCCTAGGTCTCCCTCACGCCGCAAGCAGCCTCAACACTGCCGAGCGTCGCGCCGCCTTCATCGTCGGGAATCACGCCCCATCGACACCGAGATCTGCTCATCCACCTGCAAAAGGAAAGAAATCGGCAACAAACATGGCAGTGTTTAGTTTTTCCTTTTTTATTTTGTTTATTCGAAGGCTATAAAAAGCCTTACAAATCTGTAAAAGGGGAGGATTCTTTTCAAGCAACAATATACACAATACAATACAAAAAAAAAATCAAAGAAAGAACAAGGTTTCTTTTTCTTCTTTTCCCCGAATCTTTTTTTCATTTATTATTTATTTTTAGTTTTTTTATATAATAGTTTAAAACATATTTAAAAAAAAGGAAAAAGAAAAGAAAAATACCTTTGGAACTCCAACATCATGCATGATGGCCGTGGCGACGGCAGCGGCACGAGAAAGCCTCGCCACGGAGGGATCAAAAAATCGCTGGAGCCGGAGGGGGAGAGCATTTTTTTTAAAGCTTTTCAGTTTTTTTTTAAAGAATGGGGTAAATGATTTTTTTAGCCAAAACTTAACTTATATAGTAATATTAAAACGACGTCGTTTTGGCTTAAGTCAATAAGCATCAAAACGACGTCGTTTGGCTTTTACCCGTGACCCGACCCGCACAAGGGGAAAGGATCCGCGTGTTTTCCTATTTTGGTCTTATTGCGAAAATGATCCTCCCGCATTTTTATATTTTTTAATTCCGTTCAATTTCATTTTCTTTATTTTTATTTTGACCCTAAAAGTTTAATTACTTTTCAATTTAGTCCCTCGGGCAGTTTAAAAACCAAAATCGGAACGGTGCCGTTTTGAAATTTGGCATTATTTCTATTTTAACCCCTGTAATTTAACGTGTGTTTTAATTTAATTCTTTTAATATGTTTTAATTGCTGTTTTAATCCATGTTTCTTTGTTATTTTTTTATCCTTTTATTTTATATTATATTTAATTATTTTACCTTATTAAATATTATATATTATTTCCTTATTTATTAATAGTCTGAAATATATATATATATTATTTAATTATTACTATATGTATTATTTTACTTGTTTAATAATTATATTTTGTATATTATATATTATTAAGTTACATTATATATTATTTTTAAAAACTTTATTTTTATAAAATTTATTCATATTACCTAATCTATTTTATTTATATTATTTATATTATGTATGTAAATTTATGTTTAGTGTATTATATATATATATATATCATCATTTTATTTTGTTTAATATTATATTAATTATATATTATTTTTATAAATTAGTTATTATATTATTTTATACATTGTATAGTATTATATTATATCATATTTTATGTAAAATATATTTATGTTTCATTTATATTATTTTATTTATTCAAAATCATTATATACTATTTTTTTATACATTGTTTGCATTATTTATATCATATATGTATGTAATATTTTTTTTAATTAATCTTGCATGAAATATGTTCATATTTGTTTTATTATTTATTGTATTTGTTTATACTTCGTCATGTATTTACAATTGCTTTAGTGTAGGAATTATTATTTGTCATATTTTGTATTATTTCTTTGTTGCCTATTTTAAACGTTAGTATATTATAATTGCTTTTAATATTTATGTGCGATAATTTATAAATGCAATATTGTCACATGGATTATTATGAAAGTACATTTTTTGCAAAATTATTATATTTCATCCAAAAGCTTTTAAAATAAGGCAATATTTTGGTATTTAGAAATTCGGGAAATAGTGCCCTAACGTACTGGGTTGCGATTTTCCGTTTGGCTAAATAACTAAATACCCTTTTAACAAGTTTTGTAAATCATGAGATGACTTTAATTACGAGGGTTTTAAAAAATGTCGTGTCCTAACGTACTGGATGTGATGTTTATATTTCTTCGGAATAAAGAAATCTCAAGTTTTAAATAAAAAAACCTATTCTTGGGAATTCAAAATATTGTGCCTTAACTTACTGGGTTCGACGTTTTGAATCTCGAAGTAGGAATTTTCTAAAATAAAGACGAGAGCTTAATTTCAAAGTCATAAGGTACTATACCTTAACTTCTTTGGGTAAAGTACTTTATTTCTTTGTGATAAGTAAGTCCTGATTTTCTTTCTAATAAAAGGATCATATTTTCTAACTTTCTTTATCTTCAACATTCGGACATGATTTTATCGATTAGGTACCAATTTTGGGCGTTATGAGGGTGCTAACCCTTCCTCATACGTAACCGACTCCCGAACCCGTTTTCTTGTTTTTTGTGGACCAAAATTGAATATTTTTTAAAATGTTTTACAAAGTGATCCAATCACACCTAAGTAAAAAAGGATTGGTGGCGACTCCCATTTCTGTTTTTAAAGTCGATCCCCATTTTTTCAAAACTCGATTTTTAAAATGGTTTCGACAATTACATCTTAACAAAATCTAAATTCAAAGATCAAAATGAAAAACAACAAGTAAAATTTTGGAACTAATATGAAAAAAAAAGTTTAGAGACTAAATTGGAACTAATGCACTCAATTTAGAGAAAAAAAATGAAGTCTTGATGTTATTTAAACAATTTATGTTAGTATTATTTAATTGTTCTAATTTTAATATTAAATTATGTTATTCAAATGGTGTTTTAATTCCATCTATGGTGTTTTTCGATCTCAATTTAACTTATGGGAATAACTTACATGGATGATCCTAAAAATTAAGATTTTTAGGCACCTATAAAATTTTGCCATATCATCAAATTTTAAAAACATGAAATTATTATTGTACACTCATCCATAGATAAATTATTTTATGGAATCTTCTCATCACATTATTCATGGTTCATTTTCAATTATTTAATGACATTTTAACAATTTTTTTCTACGTCATTGACACATAATTTTGGTAATTTTTTTTATCTTGAACCCAAAACCTTGAACATTGAATCTAGAATCCCGAATCCTGAACCCAAAACCTAGAACCTCAAATTTGAACCCTAAACCTTAAACTCGAACATTAAACCCCAAACTCATAATCTGTAACCCCAAACCCTTAAACCTGAACTTTGAACCTCGAATCAAAAACCTCAACCCAAACCCTAAATCTTAAATCTCGAATCCAAACCCTAAATCCTAGAGTTTGTGTTCAAGATTCGAGATTCAGGGTAAAATAATTACCAAAATAATGTGTCAATGACATGAAAAAAACTGCACAAATTTCTTTTTTTTTTTTAAATTGGTTGTACAAAAAAGAAAAATATTAACTTACGAAAAAACAAAATGATTAAAATTTGTAAAAGAAGAAAAGATGTTTGTTTATAATTTAAAAAATTAATTATTTTAAGTAATTTAATTGAAGTTTAATTAAATTGGAGAAGATAGTAAATATAGATAAATGTATTATAATAATTTATTATATTTAAAATTTAATGACATGACTATACTTTTTAAATGATTCTAATATAATTTATTCCCTTTAACTTACATCTAAAATAATTAATTATCATTCAAGTTTAATTTAAAATTTGCATAAAATATAAAAAGGTATTGAAATAGCCTTTAATTAATGATTTGAATCCCGGGGTAGCGGGAGTATAAATCTAGGAAGATTAAAAAGATTTGACTGATCCCCCAGTAAAAACCGTCGAAAACTAGGGGTCGCAGAACCTAAAATAAAACGCCTTGATACGCCATCACCACCTTATTATTTCATGATTATTCTCGTCCTAAGTTCCACTACCATCTACGTTAAAACTTCTCAAATTTCTTCAATATTTCATTAATTTAAACAAAGCGTATCCCAAGGTATTATCCTTTTTTCTTCTTTTTTTTCAAAAACAAAATTTTATGGGTCCATATTAAGATCTGAAAAAGAAACCTTTCTTTTTTGAGTTTTAAGCATTTTTTTTTATTTTAAATCATATTCATATGTATGTATTTGGATGGTTTTATGGGAATCTTGAGAGTGTTTCTTTTTGTGTGTGTACTTGAAGATTTCAAGAAAGTATCTGAAAAATATGTCACAAATGGAACTTACATTTCAGCTTCGAAGAAGCCACCAAGTCCATCTCCTTAGAGATTTTGCAAATTTTACCAGGAATTCGAGTTTAATATTGAGGTTATTGGCAATCCATACTTTATTTTTAATTTATTTGAAAGGAAAAAGAAAATCTTTTAAAGAGTAAAGATCATGGATGTTGTTGCTAATGATGTTATGTTACCTCACATACACGGACATATTCATCGAAATATATGAAAAATACTTGGAAAAAATTGAGTATTTGGTATTCAGTTCTCACTTGCGGGAATATATGATGAATCCCGTGTTTAAATGAATGTGATGGTGAACACTATTTAGTTTACAAATGGGGGGCATGATAAAATAAAATGCAACAATGCCGCCATTCAATCTACGACCTTGGATTCAAGATTTCATATCATTAATTTCTGCATTTTAGCATAATCCGATCTTTTGTCTTACGGAAAGACAGTCGAACAAACATGCGAATTCTGGTTACTGGAGGTGCCGGATTCATCGGCTCCCACCTAGTCGACAAGTTGATGGAGAAGGAAAAGAATGAGGTCAGTTCTGATGTGAAATCCAATGTCTAATTTTGCATTGGGGTTGGCTAAAAAAACACCCCCAACATACTAAAAAAAGGGCAAATTACCAGAAAATACCGTTTTTTTACAAAATTTACGGAAAAGGACCTGTTTTTCAATTATTTACCGGAATGGGCCATTTCCCCCGAAAACGCGTCCACGTCAGCACGATTTCAGAGGATGCAGCAGGAAAACGCCCCCTCAGGGACACGTTTTACCCGCTTCCAACGGTCAGATATTTTTGACCATTGGGCCTCCAACGGTCAGAAAAAAAAAAACTATAAAACCCCCTTTCATTTTTTTCACACAAAGGTCCCTACTCAATTTTCTCTCAACTTTCTCTCAAATTCCTCTCAAATTTCTCTCAAACTCCTTTAAAGTCCCTCTCAAATTTCACAAAAGTCCTTTAATTTTTACAAAAAAGCCCTGTTTAAAAGTTTTTTGAAATAATTTTTTTGTTAAATTTAAAAATATTCGATCGTATTAGCAATGGCCAGAGAATTAATTCGTCTCGACAATAAACACATCTTCGTCGATCAAATGACAATGGTAAGTTATAATTTTAATTTTTCAATACTATTTAATTATTTTAGGTTTATGCAATTTTAATTAATTTTTATTTTATAATTTTTTAAACAGTTTGTAGATCGGATGTTGCAATGCTATATTCGCAATGTGCCTGGTCCGCCATCGCCGTTGATCGAGAATTACTTGCGGGAAGCGGGTTTTTGGCACGTGGCCACGATAGGCCGGGGGTGCAAGTTGGACCCGAAGCTAATCAGTGCGTTGATAGAGAGGTGGAGACCCGAGACGCACACTTTCCATCTTCCATGCGGAGAGTGTACTATCACTCTGGAAGATGTGCATTTGCAATTGGGATTGCCGGTGGATGGGTACGTAGTCACCGGGTCCGCAACTTCTGGTGATTGGGGAGCCGTATGCTACGAGCTTTTGGGTGCTATTCCGGATAACATTAACGGAGGTCGGATCGAGATGGGCTGGTTACGAGACACATTCCCGGAGCCGGATAATGATTCGACCGAAATAGAAAGAATACGGTATGCTCGGGCATACATTCTTGAGATGATTGGAGGCTATCTCGATGCCGGACTTGTCACGAAACCTCGTGACATCCGAGATGGTCACTTCAAAACTCGTTGATTTTAGACCAGCCGGTGAATTGAGTTGGGGATCTGTCGTGCTAGCAAAATTGTATCGGGAGATGTGCGGGGTGACGCGGCCGAATAAAGCGAAAATCGGAGGTTGCCTATCACTACTGCAATCATGGGCACGGTTTCGTTTTCCATTTTTACGTCCTCGAGTGGACCACCCATATACATTCCCACTCATAACGAGGTAAATTTAATATTAGATTTTACAATTATTACGTAGATTTAAAATATAATTGTATGCTAAAAATTTATTTAATTAGGTGGAACCATTCGGCGAGTTATGTTGGAATACCTACCTCGCTTGAAGATATACGGCTTCTATTAGAGCAACGGTCGGAAGCACAAGTAAGTATTAAATAAAATATATTTTCGTAATAAAATAGTCGTTTCGTATTTCGTATTTAGTATTTAGTATTTAGTATTTAGTATTTAGTATATAACTAATATTTTTATCATGTTAATATAGTTTGAATGGACACCATACGAGGATCCGTCAATTCGGGCAGTAATTCCGGAAGAGTTCTTTCAAAATCCGAACATTTGGCATGTGAAGGTGCCATTGGTCAACTATGCCACCGTGGAGATGCACCAGTCAGATCGGGTTCTGCGTCAATTCGGATTCCGACAACCGATTCCCGTGGCACCTGAGGTGATCGATGATGAGCACAAAGTCGACTTACGGTAGTTGCATACGGATTGGCCAAGATTTTGGTTAGCGTATATCGAATTGTGGGAAAACCAGTATGATTATATACCTACTCGGAACCGATCATCGTTCTGAGAAGCGTGCGTGCGAAATACATGCCATGGTTTAGGATCCATGGCAAGCGTATTTATTGTCGTAAGAGGAGAGGCGACGGCAACTTCGCATAAAAAGGGAACGACGGGGCCCTTTAAATCCAAGGAGAAGAGATGATGAGACGGGCCCATCAACAAATACGACACAATCACCAGGCCCATCAACAAATACCACACAATCATCGGGCCCAACACTTCACCGACGACACCCACATTACAGCCTTTTCCGGTTATGCCAGGTGCGTATCCTAGCCCTTATATGTTTCCTTTTCCCAGCCCAATGGCAGGTTGAAATGCATGGCCCGGTTCGAGTCTGT
Organism: Gossypium sturtianum; assembly: GCA_025698515.1. Taxonomy (NCBI): domain Eukaryota; kingdom Viridiplantae; phylum Streptophyta; class Magnoliopsida; order Malvales; family Malvaceae; genus Gossypium; species Gossypium sturtianum. The sequence goes on from CM046946.1 coordinate 119,664,230, forward strand.
TCCCAACTACTCTGATCGCCACCGATCAGTAGGCTCGCCGCGCATGAGGGATCGTACGAGGCGCCGTCGGGGAGCTCTTCTTTTTACCAATCTCCTTCGCCTTATGGGATTCAGACACCTCCACCATGGATGATGCAAACACCTCCGAAGTCAATATTTTATCAAGGTGGGTCATCCTCTCAACACCCACAACTGCACTTCTGCTGCTGAGGAACCCGAGATCCCCACTTTGAAAGCCCACAACCCCGACGGAAGCTAGAATAAGGAGGAATCCAGTACAGAATCAGTCGACCACCCCCATGTGGCACTGATTCCGACCGGCACCAACATTGATTTTTTTAATATATTTGTATAAACTTTTTTTATTTTGTTTCGTTTAGTAAAATAAATGTTGTTTTTAATATTTCAATTGTAATTTAATTTTTATATTTTTAAAAAAATAAAAGTTGTTTTTTTATTTTTTTATTGTAATTTATTTTTTTTGTTTCATTTAATAAAATAAATGTTGTTTTTAATATTTCAATTGTAATTTAATTTTTATATTTTTAAAAAAATAAAAGTTGTTTTTTTATTTTTTATTGTAATTTATTTTTTATAAAATAAATGTTTTTTAATATTTCAATTGTAATTTAATTTTTATATTTTTAAAAAATAAAAGTTGTTTTTATTTTTATTGTAATTTATTTTTTATAAAATAAATGTTGTTTTTAATATTTCAATTGTAATTTAATTTTTATATTTTTAAAAATAAAAGTTGTTTTTTTTTTTTATTGTAATTTTTTTATAAAATAAATGTTGTTTTTAATATTTCAATTGTAATTTAATTTTTATATTTTTAAAAATATAAAAGTTGTTTTTATTTTTTTATTGTAATTTTTATTTTTTATTTTTTATAAAATAAAAGTTATTTTTAATATCCTAATTGTAATTTAATTTTTATATTTTTTAAAAAATAAAAGTTGTTTTTTATTTTTTTATTGTAATTTATTTTTTTATTTTTTATAAAATAAAACTTGTTTTTAATATCCTAATTGTGATTTAAATTTAATATTTTTAATAAAATAAAAATTGTTTTTAATATCCTAATTGTATTGGTTCAAGTAAGGACTGAATCGAAAATGTGAGAAAAGTTTTCCGGGATCAATAGTAAATATTCAAAATTTGACGGGTTAAATGTATATATGAAAAAAACCTTGAAGGGCCAATGGTGTAAATATTTTAAGGGTGGACCGATCTAGAAGCTAATAAGAAATGGATGAATTAGGACTAAATTGAATAAGCGAAAAAGTATGAGGGGTTAATTTGTAATTTTATCAAGATGGATGTTGATCCAATGTAGGAATTTTTGAAGGATCGGAAGGGGCAAAATAATCATTTAGCAAGAAAGATAATTTTGAAGAATAATGATGATGGTGATATTTTATATTAATTGAATAACTTTTTTTTTTGTTTTGCAACTTAGTCCTTTTACACAAGTTCACCATTTTCATCAAGAAATTAAAAGAATTTTCATAGCCACCAAGAGACAAAAATGATAAGGAGACTATCAACTATTCCGATTTGGACACGAGCGAGATGTATGGTCTGGGTTCCTACACCATCCGCATAACTTCCGTTGGTTGGTTGTTTCTCGGATATCCATATTGTTGCGTATTCTAGTCGAGCAAGGTCGACCCTTTGGATTGCGACGCAGTTCTCTATCCGGTAACAGCTTAAACGGAGCAAGTGATACAGACGGCCACTTACGTTCATTTAGGACTGGTGGGAATACGTGTCTCCACACGTTGTACATGTATTATATTTTATACACTTCGTCGACATAGCTCATGGGATCCAGACGGAGATTCTGACAAGCCGCAATTACATGAGCGCATGGATAACGAAGTGCGTCAAATATCCCACAGTCGCAGGTCCTATTTATCAAGTGTACACGATATTGCCCGCCAACAATACCTTTGTTCGGTCTGTCAAACTCCGTCACACGAAACTACAGGTTGTCACGATCGTGACACACTGTGTGTATGGTGTTGGTCCGTGCCTTCGCCTTGTTAATTTCTCACAATACCTTCGCGCACCATACATGGCCTCCCTGCATTTGGCCTTTATAACTCGCTGCTCGCTTCGGAAATAGTGCCGCTAAACAAAAATATGTCTCTCGCACAACCGATGTTATCGGCAAATGACGCGTTCCTTTTAGAACAGAATTTATGCATTCAGCCAGGTTTGAGGTCATATGACCATATCGTAGGCCGTCGTCGTATGCTTGTGTCCACTGTTCAAAAGGTATGTTGCATAGATAGTTTGCACCGTCTTCGTTAACTGAGCGCAAATTCGCCAACATCTCATGAAAACAGTCCTTATTGATCTCGTACCCTGCCAATATAAGTTGATAGCGAATATTACATACCACTCTTCAATTAAGAATAAATTGAATATTACAAACGAAATTATATTAATAGATATTACATACCCATGTTGGTCATTTACCGTCGTTCACTTGTAGATCGATGTTGCACGTGGTAGTTGGACGCAACATTCCTTAGGCAATATCGATGGTGTGTACGATGCCATAGGCTTCCCTCTCGCTCTATTGTGGCTAGTATTCCAGGGCCCCGATCCGATATAATGCATATATCAGGTTGGGTGCAGACATGCCTCTTTAACCTAGATAGAAAGAAATCCCAGTCATCAGCTGACTCCCCCGGTGTTATTGCAAACGCATTTGGAAGGATTCTCCCACTGCCATCCTGTGCCACAGCTAGCAATAGCCGATGCGTATATCTACCATACATAAAGGTACCGTCAATTTGTACCAATGGCTTGCAGTATAGAAATGCGTCTCGGCATTACTTAAATGTCCAGAACAGACGTTTGAACACTTGGTATCCACGGGGCAATCGATCGTTGTAGTACGCGGGTTCCGTTTCAAGGTCTGTTATGCTGCCTGGGACATATCTCTCCAGCACCTGACACCACTGCCACACTTCATTATATGAAGCGTCCCACCAACCATGTAACTTTTCCAACGCCTTCTGCTTAGCTATCCAAGTCTTCCGGTAAGAGGGCGTGTACCCCAATTGGCTACGAATATTGGCAATTAAGGACGACACTGAAGTCTTGGGATCCGCCTTCACCATCGGTATTATTAAGTTAGCCAACATATCTGAATCCATCTTGGGATGATCTTGTGAAACACCTATCAACGAAGTACGTTAAATAATGCAACATTACGTAATATCAGTATTATTCAAAAACCTTGAACACCTAATGATACTGTACCGACAAGACATGTATGTGGACCTTTGTACTTTTTAATCTCCCACAAGCCTGTCCTTTTCCTCAACGAGGCCATGATTTTCCATGAACATGTACCGTCTTGCACTACACACTTGGCCTCGTACTTATCGAGTTTGGATTTAACCACGTTGTAGTTAACCCCGTTCTTAATGTTATATTGTTTCAATGCACCAAAAAAACTATCCTTGTTGGAAAACTCTTTATCAACTTATAATTCACCCGAATCCAACGACGAACTTGTACGGTCACGCCTTCTGTGTGGTAGTTTAGGAAACTCCAATGCATCGCCTTGAGATAGATCGACATTATGCATGTGGGCTGGAGGCGAGTACGCCCTGAATCGCGGATCTTCTTCTTCTTCATCAGAACCCCCTTCAACATCTTCAGGTATGGTTGGAACAGGCTCCGGTTCAGAAAATAATGCAACTTCTGTACCATCGGGGCTGGGCTCTCGAGGTGGATCCATATTGGACTCATCATCCGACCCACCATCGTCTGCAACGAACGAGGTCCTCTCGCCGGTGGATGTCGTGGGGAGTACATTATCCCTTCTTAAACAAATTTTGTAACGTCCTCAATCATATGTGGATTGCCAACCACTAGAAGTTGATGACGTTCTCCAATACGTATTTCTAGCATCAAACGTCAAAAGAAGGATATGCATGTCCCATCCACCAATCGAGTGTCGTGCAGGGGTTGTGTTTTCTATGCTACCACCAAACACGGGCGCTTCCGTATTCTGCCTCCCACTAACAAAGTGTCGGCTTGGGGTCGTGTATTCCCCTCGAACAGCAGTAGATGTTGAAGTCGAAGGAAGATCACTTGGCGATGAAAATTGTACATATACCTCAAGATAGGGTGATCCACTGGCAAAATGAGTCTCCACCATTGCCTCCAAGCTTCGAGGACCTTTGATGTCGAATGAGTCATATCTTACGAGATCAACCGAAGCACAAAATCTATACTTAATAGACTGAACTTTCATTGGCATTGTTTCGAAGATTTTACGCCTAATTCTTTTACGAAGTTCACAAATCTATGTTCTAGTTAAAAACCGATCATTGTGTTCTCCGATAAAAAAATAACACCATTTTCGGTGTCACAAACCTCACCATCATAGTAAATAAATGAAAGACTAATACGTTCACTCATCTTCGCTTTCTATTTTACTTTTGCCTCAATTTCTATTATGCAACTTTGAGAATGAAATTTGGCTCATTTATAGTCTAAGGACAATTAGGAACTACTGTAGCAAAAGAGCGTCCACGAGGAAGCTTTTTTCAGTACTCTTGCTGACAGTGCATCCTGCTTGAAGTGTTTTGGTCACTATTTGTTCGAAAACGTCTTCTCAAAATTATTTTGCCGAGAGACTACTCAGTAGCAAAAGAGCGTTCACGTGGGAGCTTTTTTCAAGATTTCTGCGACAAGTGCATCCTGCTTGAAGCATTTTGGTCACTATTTGTTCAGAAACGTCTTCTCAAAATTATTTTGCCAGAGACTACTGTAGCAAAAGAGCGTCCATGTGGGAGCTTTTTTCAGTACTCTTGCTGACAGTGCATCCTGCTTGAAGCGTTTTGGTCACTATGTGTTCAGAAACGTCTTCTCAAAATTATTTTACCAGATACTACTGTAAAAAAAAACAAATAATTTTTATATTACTGATATATTTTTTTCCAAAATCCTAAACCTAAAATTATTTTAATTAATTAACCCTAAACTCTAGTTCATTAATTCTCCCCTAAAAACCCTAAACCCTAAGACCTTAAAAACCCTAAAACCCCTAAACCCTAGCCCTAAAACCCTAAAAACACATACCCTAACCCTAAAAATAGCTGAAAACCCTATCGGGGCAAGGGCAAAAACGCGTCCCTGAGAGAGCGTTTTTGCCACATCACAGCAGCGCGCCTCAAGGACGCGATTTACTGCGATGTGGCGTAAAACGCTCTCGTGAGACACATTTTCTCTTTGCATCCCCTGAAATCGCGCTGACGTGGACGCGTTTTCGGGGGAATGGCCCATTCCGGTAAATAATTAAAAAACAGGTCCTTTTCCGTAAATTTTGTAAAAAAACGGTATTTTCTGGTAATTTGCCCCTAAAAAAACACCCTAATAAATAACACACCTTTACTATAATTAATAATTAGTTATTAATTAATGTTCTTTTACTTTATTGATTGGTTAGTAATTAACATCTTTTTACTGTAATGATTAAGAATTAATTATCACCTCTCCACTCACTTTTTTATCTCATTTAATTGTTAAACATATTTTTATTATTGTATTATTATTAAATATTATAAGTATTATTATTATTATTATTATTATTAAAGATATAAGTATTATTATTATTCAACATATTTTTTTTTATTATAGGATTATTGTTAAACATATATATGAATACATAAATACAAAAATATGAGCAAAATGCTAAAAAATAATAAATTAATATTATTCAACAATAATCCTCTATAGTTATAATAGGTGTTTTGAGATTACAAGGTTTCAGATTGTCTATAAAATTTCGGGCGTGACATATACATGGTTTGCCATCCAGTGTAGACAGGGGCTCTATGGCGGATCCAATAAGCCAAAATGGTAGGCATTGGGTAATCTCCTTCTAATTGTACCATCACATTATGATTATCATATACATGTGCAATTGTAATAGCATGATGGTATTGAAAATGTTTGGACCTCTCCAAAGAGGAAAGAAAGTTATGTCACCTCGCTTGGTTTAATAATTGAGGATCACCCCAAACTTCGTTGGCAATCGAACACACCTCATAGGCATAACCATCCGGTGTTCTCACTGTGCGTGCGACGATTGTGAGAAACACGATGAATTATGTAATTCATCGATTCCATCAGTGAAAACTCTAGCATAGACATCATATGAACTCAATAACTCGTCTAGCAGTTGATGTCGAACATAGAGCCACTGATATTTGCCATAACCAAGACAAACAGATATTGCTCGGAATCCGCAATTTCCATCACCCCTGACATCTTGTACATGTGTGATGTAAGGGTGGAACATATCTGGAATTTCTTTCATTAGTGGATGAGTGTCACATGATTCAGGCATCTGGTTTAAATCTATGAAGTCTGAAACTTGCTCTGATGGCTCCTGGTTTAAGTCTGAAATTTCGATTACGTATGAACTATGTCTTGCAGGTTCTTTGTTCAACTCTACCAGATCCAACCCAACAGATTTTGACGTGGTTGAATGGCTACGTCTTCTGGGAGCTTGACTTATAGAATCGACTCGTTTTTGCTGTTGTTTCTTCAAGGTTGGTCGTCCACGCGTATTTTTTTGAATTGTAGGTTCTTTAGTGAGTGTTTTACTCGGCTGGAATATATCTCTTAACTTTCTTAACAGACTTTTTTTCCAGGCTTTTGACTGCTTAGTGAAGTTTTCTTTGAACATTTCTAACTCACCGTCACAACAAATATCCTCATTTTCCACAGAAGTTGACGGTGATAAGTCAAGCTTCCTCTAGAATACATCTATTGAATCCAACGGAATACACTCACCTGCATTGAAATGCCATTAGTTTATAAAAATTCAATATATAAATAAAATTTAGAAAATAATTGTTAAATATACCACCTGAATTCAAGTAGACTGATAGCATGCAAGCGCATGGTAACCCACACTATGACGTAGTTTACAACCACAGTTTGAAGAGTCAAGTTGATGTCTACTCGACCGCTGAAGTTCCCCTTCTAGGATATCTAGAGCTTCAAGTGCCACAAAACCCTGCAATAATCTGAAACACGATAAGTTGTGTCTGTGTTTGAGGACAATTCTACTCTTTTCAAAACTTTCATATATCGATGTAAGTTGAGACTTTACAATCTGATCGATACAACCAACAAATTTATCTAGAGAAGAATTTTTTGCACAAAGGTATTTTTTTAGCTTTGCATGCTGGCTCTCAACTCTATTCGTAGTTCGTTCTCCAAAGTTGAGATGTCGATCAATCCAGACCGACACAAACATTTCCTTATATTTGCTTAACCACACTTGATCTAGATATTTTAAACACCTGAATTTATATAAATGTTAGTTATGTATAAAAAGTCTTCTAAAACTATAAACAATTATTTATAGAATAACAAGGCTTGTACTTGGATATTCGCTCAACATTGATTGGAGTTTTCTGTAGTTTTCGGTGTACAATATCCACGTTGGAGATTCAACGAGTACAGTCCACATAGCACGAAGGAGTCCCACTCATGTTGCGACTTGATAGATCGCCTACAATGCTTTTTAATATTTTCGATGAATGTGCCATCTGCATAGTAACCGAGTGGCATCGGGGAAAACTTGTTGGCATGCATTCATCGAGCCAACTCTCTCGTCAAAATCACAATAACACGTGGGTACATGCACTCTTCTAGTGTCAACTTTAGACATGTTAATGCCCAATTATAGTTTTCCTCCTTTTCGTTAATGATAAAGGCAAAAGCTATACTAAATTTCTTGTTGGTTGAAGTCACGCCAACAATCTGAACAAAAGGCAGATCATATTTGTTCATTTTGTACATTGCGTCTACAATCAAAACGTGCGAAAATGCACGCCATATATCCAATGATCGTGGATGAATGAAGAATAGATTTTCCAATTCATTTGAAATATTATTTACTGAAAACTCAGTAAAAAATTGTTTATCATTCAAAAGCAACATAAGAACCTGTATCGGAGTTTTACCGACATTTTGGGACGAGCGAAGCTTTTTCTGTGCATTGTATATGGTTTTTAGTGTAGAAACGTTATTCTCGTCATGCTCCTTCAGTGTCAATACTATGTCATGTGGTGTAACATTCTTACTCGTCAAATCAACCAACAATTTTTTTTCGTTTTCTTTCAACCGCCTTGCATAAGCATGTCCCTCCATATATTGTGCAGGTGGATGGTTATGTTGATCACATATCACCCTCAACGTCCACCCATCATATTGTTTTAAATACTAACCTACCAATCGGAATTTACAGTTGGTCTTTTTGGTGTCAGACTTTTTACTTGATTCTTTAAATTTGTATTCACCGCCACGGTCACAAATAAGTGTGACGTAAGACACCACACCATTTTCCTTTGCTTTTGATCTTCTCGTGACGATGATATAACCAAGAGAGAATGTCGTGTTTTGCTCCCATTGCATCAGCTCTTCACGAGACTCGAACACCTAAAATTTAAATAATTTTGTTAACAAATATTAAATGTTATGAAGATAAAAAAATATTAACATCATGATAAATATTATACCCGATCGGTAAAAAATGGTGATGTCGCCATAGAGATCTCATTGCCTTCATTTAAGTTACTTCCGTAAAAATTCGACATCTTTTGTTGAACACTACAAATTATGACGAAAAAATCAGTAGTTATAAAAATTTAAAATAGATTTTAATTTATACAAGAATTAATAAATAAAAAAAAAGAAAAAAATTAGAAAAACAGATTTTTATAAAAAACAGTTTAGAACAAATTTATAAAATATAAAATTACAAATAATAGAGTGTAGTGAGAATGACTTACTTAATTTTGTTAATAATAATATGAGTTTACGTTAGGGTGTTGTTAATGTTTATCAAAATAAACATATATATATAACTCTGCTTATTTATTGTATTAATTACAACAAAATTAATTTTTCCCGTTTTTTAAGATGTTGACTCTAATTTTTTGGACTAAATTGATTACACTAATTAATTTAAGATGTTGAAAATGAAGATATTTGGAAAATGTACTAATTAATTTTTTGGACCACATTAATTTCTTTGGACCACATTAATTTAAGATCTTGACTCTAATTATTGTATTAATAAAAAGACTCATTGGGAAAGACACTCATCTAATGCGGAATGATTTCATTTGTTCAGGTTATTGTTGCTGATAACTACTTTACTGGCTCCAAGGACAATCTGAAGATGGATCGGACACCCAAGATTCGAACTTATTCGTCACGGTATTCATCTTCGTTTTTTATGTCCAGTATGGTACATTCATGTTCGAATATTAGTTTTTCATCTATGTATCATACATATATTAGCTGGCCGTTGTTTGTTGAGGTCGATCAGATATACCACCTAGCTTGCCCCGCTTCTCCAATCTTCTACAAATACATTTCTGTGAAGGTAAGACCGTAAGAGTCGACACCACTTTTCGATCGACTGCTAACCGGAAACTATGTTTCTCGGATATTAAACAGACGAAAAAGATGAATGTGATGGGTACATTGAATATGTTGGGACTTGCAAAACGCCTCAGAGCAAGGTCGCTTCTCTCTACCATAAAGATTTTTAGGAATATGTTCACCGGCATTCTCATGCTACGTACGATTTTTGTCCAACAGGATTTTATTTACCTCAACTTCAGAGGTTTACGGAGATCCACTTGAGCATCCCCAAAAGGAGTTCGGAGATACCATGCAGCTCTACAACTTGAGTCGGAATCGATTTATTTGTATATCACTTCGCACGAGTTCGGAGCTGCTATGACGAAGGAAAACGAATGGCGGAAACTTTAATGTTTGATTACCACAGGCAATATGGCATCGGTAAGAAGTGCTTGTGTCGGTTTCATTCGTGTAAATTTCTTAGGGTTCTTTTACATGATAACAAAGATTCGGATTGCTAGAATCTTCAATACTTATGGACCGCGCATTAACATCGATGATGGGCGTGTTGTCAGCAATTTTATAGCTCAAGCAATCCGGTAACAATTTCGTTTTTCTTGGGTGTTTCCTTTGTATGCTTATACTGATTGATTTTTTGAGCGTGGAATTGTGCAGTAATGAGCCATTGACAGTTCAATTACCAGGAACACAGACAAGGAGCTTCTGTTCTGTCTCGGACTTGGTATACCCAACCCAACTTCTTGTTAATGTCAATTAAACAAACTGTTTCTAGGACATTTGAGTGAATGTTTCATTTTTGGTTTTTAATTGACTGAAGGTAGATGGCCTTACTCAACTTATGGAAGGAACAGACACCGGACCCATCAATCTTGGGAATCCTGGTGCGCAATTCATCTTCATTTTCTCATCTTAATTATTTTCGATATTAAGTTGGGGTTGATTTTTGTACATGTTAGGTGAATTCACGATCACTACACCAAAATAGACTTTTAGCGGCGTTTTTAGTGGCGTTTTAAAGAAAAACGCCGCAAATATTATACATTAGCGGCGCTTGGAAGAAAACGCCGCAAAAAAATGAACAATAGCGGCGTTTATTTGAAAAACGCCGCTAAAAAGGAGAAATAGCGGCGTTTATTTCCAAAACGCCGCTAAAAGTCAGAGCATTAGCGGCGCTTCTAGAAAAACGCCGCTAAAAGTCAGAGCATTAGCGGCGCTTTTGGAACAACGCCGCTAAAAGTCTGAGCATTAGCGGCGCTTTTTAAAAAACGCTGCTAAAAGTCTGAGCATTAGCGGCGCTTTTGGAAAAACGCCACTAAAAGTCTAAGCATTAGCAGCGCTTTGGAAAAACGCCGCTAAAAGTCTGAGCATTAGCGGCGCTTGTGGACAAATGCTACTAAAGACCTGAGCATTAGCGGCGCTTTTTAACAAACGCCGCTAAAAGTTTTTCATATTTTTTTTTCTTATTCTTGCTTTGAATTAGATTTTATTTTGATACATTCACTTATAAGCAATGAGAAAGTTTCATTTTAGTTACTTAATTATGAAAAGTTACAAACTGCTAACTAAACTATTTAGAAGTTTTCATTTAAGTTACAAATTAAGCTATTAAAATTAATTTAGGGTTTAATGTTTAGTATGTTAATTTTATGGTTTAGGGTTTATTATTTTGGTTATGGGTTTAGTGTTTTAAAGTTTGTTGTTTGGGTTTATTGTATAGTGTTTAATATATTAGTGTTTACCGGTATTAATGTTTAAGTGTTAGTGGTTAGGGGTTAAGGTTTATGGTTAGGGGTTTAGGGGTTAAGGTTTATGGTTTATGGGTTTAGGGTTAGGTGTTTGGGGAAAATGATTAATGTGTTAGGTTTTTGAGTTTAGGGTTTATGGCTTAAGTTTAGGATTTTAGGATTTAAGGTTTAGGGTGTTAGCTATATAACCCAAAATCTCGAAACCGAAATCCCTCATGAGGGATTTATGGTTAATGTGTTAGCTATTAAAATATATGTTTTGTACTACACTAACACTGGCCACATGAATTCCCAAAAAGTTGGTCTCGGATTATGGTTTAAGGTTTGCAGTTTAGAGTTTAGGGTTCAAGTTTTATGATTTAAAATTTATGGTTTGGGGTTTTGAGTTTGAGTTTTAGGCTTTGGTGTTTGTGGTTTAGGGTATAATATTTAAGGTATAAGGTTTATGATTTAGGGATTAATCTTGGATTTTTTAGAATATAAATTAAAATAAGATAAATGTAAATTATTATTTTAAAAAATATATATATCAAAATGGGTTAAATCCCAAAAGCATACATGAACAATGGTTTAGTGTGCAATTGTATACATGAACTTTAATTTGATCTAAATCTTGTAAAATATTAACACAATTATTGACGTAATGAACATCATTTTTTATTTATATATTGCATACATAAAAATTTATATTTGTTCAATATAAAAATATATTGATATATTTATATTTTAAAATAATGTGTATGATTAAATCAAAATTAAAGTTTCAACTATACATTTAAACCACAATTAGAATTTCACATCTAGAATTACACATTAAACCAAAATTTATATATAATTCTGAGATGTATTTATATCAAAATTTAGGTGTATACATATAATTAAATACCATTTATATAAAAATCTAAACAACTAATGCAGACCATACTTAAAAGAATAATGTTAATGTAAAAAAAAAAGAAAAAAAAAATACTAAAAGAGTTGATAATGATAATTAAATTTTTAAGATTTAATAATATAAAATTAAAAACTTAAAAACTTAATATTTAATATTTTAGTTAAAAAATTTAATGCTCAAAATATAATAAAAATAAAAATTCAAAAAAAATGATAATCTCAACACAAAAATTTTGAAAGAAAAAATATAAAAAAAATATAAGTTAAAAAATAAAATAAAAATAAAATTATGAGTTATACCGGCGTTTTATTTTAAAACGCCACAAAATTTCATATAACACAAGACCTAGTTTTTTCTCTTCTAAAATTAAGTTCACTATCCTGATTCTTATTTCCCCAAACCCTAAATTTCCTAAGTCCCCAAAATTTACTAAGTCTCCGGAGGCTCTCGATCGTGAGCGTTATCTTGATACCTTGGACCCTACCTTTTATTCTTGTTTTCATACTACTCATATTGCTGGACAAGCTGTTGTTGAAGCTCTTCAATCTGATAAGTTCAATGGCTATTCACCCACTGTTGGTCTTCCCCAAACCAGAAGGTTCAAAAATTTCCCATCTTTTGTTAATTATTTTCTTTGCTTAATGCCTGGATTTCTTCAATTTTAGTATGAATATCTTCACTCCATCAAAATCGCTTCTTCTTTCTTGTTTTTTTTTTAATGTTTCATTCAGTTCTGAAAGTTATCTCGCAATCTCGTTGATGCTTCATATTTCAGTTGACAAGCTTTTATGGTCAAAGAAGGTTTTTCTTTTAATAATCTAATAAGGTTTTTCTTTTAATAATCTAATAATTTATTTTAAATTTTCATGGTTACTCAAAATAATTTATTTCTTTTAGTTCGTCAAATCCTGCAATTGATGAAGTTGAGGACTTGGAAATTATCGATTTGTTTCCTTAAGTTTTGGCTTTGTTTTGTCTTCTTTTGCTCTCATGGCTTAAGGTAACATGGTGGTTCATTAAATCTAGATTTAATTTCTACATTTAAAAATCTAAGTGACCCAAAGTAGAAATCTGGGGTTTCTGCAATCCTAAGTTCTTTGTTTTAAACTTTTACAGTAAAAAACAAATTACGGTAGATAGAGTGTAAAAACGCCAAATAAATTGAAGGTAAAGTCAGTTTATGTTCAGAGTTCTGAAAAACAATCAGTTAATTGGACCGATACCTACAACATTGTCGCAGATTCCAAACTTGAAAGTTCTGAAGATGAATTCAGCATCACATCTACCTTTGTTTTCCATTTTACTCGTCATGCTCGGACTTACCGTCTTACAGAGCACTAATATCACAGGTATGTATGAATGTACTTCTCATTCGACTTTTATGCTTCCCCTCCCCTCCCGTCCCGAATTTGATTTTATTTTATTTTTACTCGTAACGTACAACACTTGATTGCCTGAGCTGCAAGTTTAATAACTTCCTCCTCATTTTGGGTGTTTATTGCAACACAAGTGATTATATCCTATTTCAATCTGTTACAAAAGCCTCTCTAAGGTCCTGTTTGAAATTCTGCTTGCTTGGATCCTTTGCTTGTCTTGTCACTGTTTAGATACCGCTTTTCCATGCCATCAGCCGCAGCAGTAGGTTATTGTGGAAGTTCTGGCCTGCATTATGGTTTCTGACTTGAAATTTCTCTGTTTTCCATATTCCCCATGTCAACGTTGCCAATCATCCCAACCATTCTTTCCGGCTTCAGTCCACCTCTTTGATCCGTTATATAGGCTTAAGTATTAATGATTATTTAAATATTCAAGACTAACAAAGAAAGGTTGATTGCTGCTCTTTTTCTTCTTTTTTTTTTTTTTTTTGGTTTTGAATTAAATCCATTTTTCGGTTTTACAGGTGCTCATTCATCAACGTTAACTATTGTAAACAATTGCAACTATACAGTTTGGCCAACGGTAGTGTCTAATCCTGAATCTACACAAATTTCCCCTTCAGGTTTCATTCTTCAACCAGGCGAATCAACATCTATTTCTGTTCCACCATCTTGGTCAGGTAATTAAAAGATTATTTGAATACAACGGCTTGTAATGTATTAAGTATACCAAAAAAATGCATCTCATTGATTAGTTAATAAAGGTAAATTTAGTTTTATTTATATTTTTATGTCAATTCAAATATTACTAAGTTCAGGGTTTGGACTGAGACTTTAAATTTTTAAGATTTCAATTTTAGTCTTTATCGGTACTTCATTTTTTTGTACAATTATTATTTATACTCATGTTATTTCTGGAAAAAAAGCGAACATCCAACTAATAGACCACAACTTTGAGTTTCATTAGTACTTCATTTTTAATTATGTGGTATCATATGATTCATTGATAATGTCGGGGTGTAGATAAAGAGGCAAGTATTGGCCTTCACCCTAGTTTAAATTCTTATAAGTTTATAAAATTAAAAAAATAAAATATCATGTAAATACATGTAAATTGTAAATTGTCATATAAGTTGTTATATTTAAAAAATATATAATAAAATATCAAAATATTTTACAAATCATATTTAGATCAAATAATAATTGTATCAAAATGGAAATAAATTGAAAAAAAAAAAAAATAATTGTGCAACTTAAATCCTTCCAAATACCTAATCGTAAGCTTTATTTTTTTAGCCTGTTGGTTTTATTCGTGAACAGAGTAACGTCATTGCTAGACAGGTGAGCTATTAAACTTAATGTATATATCTTCATTTTTGTGATAGTTTTTTTTTACTATGAAAATATTGAACAAGGGTTTATCTGTTTTTTAACTTTATAATTGCTTCGTAGCATTTTTTAATTTTTATGTCAGATAAATAGATTGAGCAAGGAGAGCCAGTTGTATTCTTATATTTTAGCTTTTATCACTAGTCATGTGGTGTAGAAGGCACTGCCTGATCTTAAAATGTTGAGCATTACTTAACTTTGTCCATTTTAGGAACTCTAACTGTAAGCAATGAAGTAACATCTGACACACTGACTACTTTACAGGCAGATGTAATTAAGGGTTTCTCATTGAGAGGTGGATACAAGTCTAGATAACTTGTAGATATGTCTTCATTCACTTGGACTCTTTTGAATCACTATTATGTTTATTTGTTTGCTTGTACCTTAGCCACATGTTTAGCTTCAATAACTTCTCCTTTGAGTAATGATTAATTGGGGTTCTGATCCTCTACTGGTTTTTGGTATAAAAATTGTTTATAGTTGCGCTTCACTGAATTGCTTCAACCGCATGGTTGCTATTCTTTTCTTAGTGGTATGTTTTGCATACCAGGTTGAATCCATTGTTTTATTTGAGCTTTTGTCCGTTCAATACTCATTAGTTTTGCTCTCTATGTATGGTCTAACTGTGTTTAGTCTGACTTTACCCGCCTTTTCATGGGTTGTTAGGGAGTATACTGCTCTTTGAGACAATTGCTCGAGGTTGGGTTTTTCCATGCTGATCCACATCCAGGAGACCTATTTGCTATTAACAGTGGCTCCCTTGCATATTTAGACTTTGGGATGGGAGATATCCCTCGCCATTATTGTGTTGGACTTATTCAAGTGGTAAGAGCCGTTCTATTGATAATTATACCAGGTTACTACTTTAAATATCATTGTAGTCATGACTGATCTCCTACAGCAACTAGGGCATAGGCTTGCATGAAGCTAAATAATATTTCAAAACTGGAATTTTATCTTTTTCCTAACTCTTGAGCAGAAAACAATTTTTATTTATTTATTTATTAAAGACGACTCAACTAGTGTTTGCATGTGAAAGTTTATAGTAGTATTTTATTGATGTCGATGTTGAAAAAATTAATGGAATGAGTAAAGTAGTAGTTATTAACCGAGGCTCTTAGTAGTCTTTACCTGGTTACTATTCCACGCATATGTCATAATCTTCCTTTTCATCTTTTATTCTTTAGCATGTTTTATTATTTTGTAACCCTCCTTTACATCTTTGCTACTTTTAACATGTTTGCTATATTCTGCATCTTGATCTTGTGTTTTGTTAATGTTGATACTGAGATTTGATGGTTATTTCCATGAGCTTGTATTTGTGTTGATAAGTTCTTGCTTCTCTCAGCTTGTGCACTTTGTAGTTCTACAAGTTTCTCTATTGTTGTTATTATTATAATAAGGAAAATGGTTCTCGATTTCTTTTCTTAAGTAAAATGATGAAACTTGACAGTTGTGGGGAAATATTTGCATCAAAGATTGTAAGCAGCTGCTGGAACATATTACTTTGTTGTGTTGCATAATTATAGCAAGTATCCATTTGCACTGCACTGCCTTAAGATGTGTATTTGGCTTCATGCCTTTAATGATTGGGGTTCATCTTGTGTCGAGATAGCAGCAATATCGAGGCAGGCATCCGAATTGTCCGAGGACCCTCCTAAGTCTGAAGAAAAGGTTCGCATCCCTTGGGATGGAAGTCATTCGATATGCATGCTTGTTGTTGCCTTTGCCACCAAGATCTCCTGCTTTTATTCTATCTCGAGAAGGATCAAATAGTGCATATTTGTTTATGTATGTATTATGCATTGACATGTATATTGGAAATTGACATCTAATAGCCATTTTAATTTTTGGGAATGGAGTTGTGGTGTTTTTATAATATTTTATTTTTTTTTATTCTTTTAGGACCTTTAGCGGCGTTTGTGTTAAAAGCGCCGCTAAAAGTCCTTACCTTTACCTTTAGCGGCGTCTATTTTAAGAGCGCCGCTAAAAGTCCATACCTTTAGCGGCGTTTTTGTAAAAAGCGCCGCTAAAAGTCCCTACATTTAGCGGCGTTTGTTTTAAGAGCGTCGCTACAAGTCTTTACCTTTAGCGGCGTTTGTTTTAAAAGCACCGCTAAAAGTCCATACCTTTTGCGGCGTTTTTGTTAAAAGCGCCGCTAAAAGACCCTACTTTTAGCGGCGTTTGTTTTAAAAGCGCCGCTAAAACCCCCTATCTTTAGCGGTGTTTTTTCACAAAAAACGCCACTAAATTTTGCGGCGTTTGTTTTAGCGGCGTTTTTTCCGGCGCTTTTGAAAGCGCCGCAAAGACTATTAGTGGCGCTTAGAAACGCCGCTAAAAGCCCAAAAAAACGCCGCTAAAAGTCTATTTTGGTGTAGTGGATGAACGAACTTGCAAAAGCAGTGCAGGAGGTTGGTTTCTTATTGCTTTATAATGCTACTGATATAGTGAGGAAAAGGAAGGACGTAATGGAATGCTGATTGGTTGCAGCTTATAAATCCGGAGGTACAAATAGCAGAGGTGGAAAACACACCGGATGATCCGCGACAAAGGAAGCCGGACATTACTCAGCAAAGGAGGTGTTAGGATGGGAACCGAAGGTGAACTTGCACGAAGGAATTCCGGGATGATTTCCGGCAGAGGCTGGGTGTCCCTAGGACGTAATGCTTGCAAACAATTTGGTAGAAACTACAAATACCATATATAAGTACTTCTCTATGGTAGAATCATTTTGGATTTGAAAATAATTTGGGTTAATGAAAACAAGAATCTTTGCCCTATGGTTTACCATATTTACCTTCATCTTCAAGCTTTTTTAATTAAACATACTTGTCAAACTTTTTAATTGTAAAAAATTTACTAATTATATATTTTGATTATTTTAGAATTTTATGACAGGACGAGAATTAAAGTAATTTTGAATCATATTTAATTTGATCGGTGAATAAAATAATTGATGATGATCTATTTAATCTAACAACATATATTTTTCTATAAAATTATTAAAAATAGAAAATAAAAAATTAACAAGAAATAATAATTATTGAAAATATAAAATTTACAAAAGGTAAAAAAAAACACACACACACATTTTATAGAAAAATTATTAAAAAAACAGTAAAACATTTCAATCTACTAAACAATTATAACGATTTAAGTAATTGCAAATTATGGTTAAGATGTTGCATGCTGTCCGAAATACCCAAGTTTGTCTTGTCATAAGTCACATAGTTGAGTGAAGATCTCATGTAGCCAAAACTGTTGCGTGTTTTGGTTTCCGTCGTGTACGGATTATTATTGTTGCAAATGGAAAGGTGGTTGTCCTAAATGTAAAAAGGTAAACGGTTGTACAAAATTTGTGTTGATTGGTTTTTTTTTTCCTTAAGTTTTTATTTTTCGTTTTATAATTTCTTAAACTTTTTCAGGTATTTTACCAGAAAATACTATTTTTATACAAAATTTACGAAAAATGACCTATTAAATAATTATTTACCAGAAAGGGCAATTTCTCCCGAAAATGCGTCCACGTCAGCGCGTTTTCAGCGGATGCAGCAGGAAAGCGCGTCCACGAGGGAGCGCTTTGTGCCACATCAGCCAAAATCGCGCCCTCAAGGACGCGATTTGCTGATGTGGAAAAAACGTTCCCTCGGGGACGCGTTTTTGCCCGTTCCAACTGTCACTTTTTATTTTATTAAAGATATAAAAAATAAATTAAATTACAATAAAAAATAAAAAACAACTTTTATTTTATTAAATATATAAAAAATAAATTACAATAAAAAAATAAAAAAACAACTTTTATTTTATTTAGTATATAAAAACTAAATTAAATTACAAAAAAATAAAAACAACTTTTAATTTATTTAAGATATAAAAATAAATTATATTACAATAAAAAAATATAAAACAACTTTTATTTTATTAAAAATATAAAAAATAAATTGCAATAAAAAATAAAAAAAAACAACTTTTATTTTATTTAGGATATAAAAACTAAATTAAATTACAAAAAAAATATAAAACAACTTTTATTTTATTAAAAATATAAAAAATAAATTACAATAAAAAATAAAAAACAACTTTTATTTTATTTAGGATATAAAAACTAAATTAAATTACAAAAAAAATAAAAAACAACTTTTATTTTATTAAAGATATAAAAATTAAATTATAATAAAAAATAAAAAACAACTTTTATTTTATTTAAGATATAAAAATTAAATTAAATTACAAAAAATAAATAAAAACAACTTTTATTTTATTAAAGATATAAAAATTAAATTATAATAAAAAAAATAAAAACAACTTTTATTTTATTTAAGATATAAAAATAAATTAAATTACAATAAAAATAAAAAAACATCTTTTATTTTATTAAATATATAAAAATAAATTACAATAAAAAAATAAAATAATGACGGTGGAATCAATGTTGGTGCCGGTCGGAATCGCGTGCACATGGGGCGGCGACGATTCTGTGCTTGGATTCCTCCTTCTTCTAGCTTAGCGAAGTTTGTGGAACCTCAAGCGGGGATTCTGGTTCCTCCGGCAGGGAGTCTGGTTGTGGGTGTTGGGAGGATGACCCACCTTAATAAAATATTGACTTGGGAGGTGTTTGCATCGCCCATGGCGAGAGTGTCTCAAATCTGTCACGACGAAGGAGATTGGTAAAAGAAGCGCTCTCGATGGCGCCCGTGTGCGATCCCTCATGCGACGGCGCCTAAAGATCGGTGGCGATCGAGTAGTCGAGAACGGACTCGAACCGGGCTATGCATTCCAACCTGCCATAGGACTGGGAAAAGGAAACATATAAGGGTTAGGATACATATAAGGGCTAGGGTACGCACCTGGCATAATCTGAAAAGGTTGTGATGTGGGTGTCGTCAGCTGAAGTGTTGGGCCCGATGACTGTGTGGGCGCTGTTGATGGGTCCGGTGGTTGTGTCGGCGCTGTTGATGGTCCCGTCTCATCACCCATTCTCCTTGGATTTAAAGGGCCCGTCGTTCCCTTTGTTCACGAAGTTGCCGTCGCCTCTCCTCTTCTGACAATAAATACGGCTTGCCATGGATCCTAAACCATGACATGTATTCCGGCACGTACGCTAACTCAAGAACGATGATCGGTTCCCGAGTAGGTATATAATCATACCGATTTTCCCACATTTCGATATACGCTGACCAAAATCTGGCCAATCCGTATGCAACATCTGTAAGTCGACTTTGCGCTCATCATCGAACACCTCAGGTGCCACGGGAATCGGTTGTCGGAATCCAAATTGACGCAGAACCTGATCTGACTGTTGCATCTCCACGGTGGCATAGTTGACCAATGGCACCTTCACATGCCAAATGTTCGGATTTTGAAAGAACTCTTCCGGAATTACTGCCCGAATTGACGGGTCCTCGTATGGTGTCCATTCAAACTATATTAACATGATAAAAATATTAGTTATATACTAAATACTAAATACTAAATACTAAATACTAAATATTACATACTAAATACTAAATACAAAACGACTATTTTATTACGAAAATATATTTTATTTAATACTTACTTGTGCTTCCGACCGTTGCTCTAATAGAAGCCGTATATCTTCAAGCGATGTAGGTATTCCAACATAACTCGCCGAATGGTTCCACCTAATTAAATAAATTTTTAGCATACAATTATATTTTAATCTACGTAATAATTGTAAAATCTAATATTAAATTTACCTCGTTATGAGTGGGAATGTATATGGGTGGTCGACTCGAGGACGTAAAAATGGAAACCGAAACCGTGCCCATGATTGCAGTAATGATAGGCAACCTCCGATTTTCACTTTATTCGGCCGCGTCGCCCCGCACATCTCCTGATACAATTTTGCTAGCACGGCAGACCCCAAACTCAATTCACTTGCTGCTCTAAAATCAACGAGTTTCAGCAGCCATCTCAGATGTACGAGGTTTCGTGACAAGTCCGACATCAGATAGCCTCCAATCATCTCAAGAATGTATGCCCGAGCATACCGTATTCTTTCTATTTCGGTCGAATCATTATCCGGCTCCGAGAATGTGCCTCGTAACCAGCCCATCTCGATCCGACCTCCGTAAATGTTATCCGGAATAGCACCCAAAAGCTCGTAGCATACAGCTCCCCAATCACCAGAAGTTGCGGACCCGGTGACTACGTACCCATCCACCGACAATCCCAATTGCAAATGCACGTCTTCCAGAGTGATAGTACACTCTTCGCATGGAAGATGGAAAGTGTGCGTCTCGGGTCTCCACCTCTCTATCAACGCATTGATTAGCTTCGGGTCCAACTTGCACCCCCGGCCTATCGTGGCCACGTGCCAAAAACCCGCTTTCCGCAGGTAATTCTCGATCAACGGCAATGGCGGACCAGGCATATTGCGAATATAGCATTGCAACACCCGATCTACAGACTGTTTAAAAAATTATAAAATAAAAATTAATTAAAATTTCATAAACCTAAAAAATATTAAATAGTATTGAAAAATTAAAATTATAACTTACCATTGTCATTTGATCGACGGAGATGTGTTTATTGTCGAGACGAATTAATTCTCCGGCCATTGCTAATACGATCGAATATTTTTAAATTTAACAAAAAAATATTTAAAAAAACTTTTAAACAGGGCTTTTTTGTAAAAATTAAAGGACTATTTTGAAATTTGAGAGGAACTTTAAAGGAATTTGAGAGAAATTTGAGAGGAATTTGAGAGAAAGTTGAGAGAAATTTGAGAGAAAAATGAGTAAGGACCTTTGTGTGAAAAAAAATGAAAGGGTGGGGGGCTTTTTATAGTTTTTTTTTTACCGTTGGAGGCCCAACGGTCAAAAAAAAGTAACCGTTGGAACGGGCAAAAACGCGTCCCTCAAGGACGCGATTTTGGCTGATGTGGCACAAAGCGCTCCCTCGTGGACACGCTTTCCTGCTGAATCCCCTGAAAACGCGCTGACGTGAACGCGTTTTCGGAGAAAATGGCCATTTCCGGTAAATAATTATTTAATGGGTCCTTTTCCGTAAATTTTGTATAAAAATGGTATTTTCTTAAAAATTACCCAACTTTTTCATGATTTTTAAGAAAATTTTAAATTTCTTTAAATTTTTATTTTTAAAATATTTAATTACGTGTATATCATTATCATTTTTTCAGGCCAACCTATCAACTTTCATGACAATAGTTTTTTTTTCATGTCAACTAATGCATTATAATTTTTCTAAACATCAAATATCACATCATTATTTAATGGATATTAAATACTATAAAAAAAATTAATTTTAAAAGTTTAATTGATTAACTAATTTCTTACGAGATAATGACATATTTGTCTTTCATATTTTAATAAACTTTTCAATACGGTATTTAAAGTTTTAAATATCAACGGATCTCCTATATTTTGTTCTCGTCTTTTGAAAAAGCACTTAAATCTAATAGCGTTAAAGTATAACGTGACAGTATACGTGGACTACTAAAGTACTGCCACGAGACACTTTTCTAAAAAAATCAATCAAGTCAAATATGGGACATGGTAACAATTTTACCATTATATTTCTAAAGCTAAAGAAATGTATTTTTTTCCTTCTTTCTTTTCTTTTCTTTTGGGCTCAATTAGGCTTAAACGCCAAATTTTTTTAATTAGGGAAATAAGTTGTTTTTAAGAGAGAAAGGGAAAGCGTGTCTAGTTGGGCGCTCACAGAAGGCATCACCATGAATATTCTCATTATCATATTATGCCATGGGTCTCAGCCACATGGACTTACACATCCTCATGTCGTGATCTGCCAGTCCAGTCTTCATCTCACTAGAGGTATCACCATGAGTATTCTTGTTATCATCATGATCTGCCAGTTCGATTAGCAATGTACCTACCCTACCGGAGGCATCACAAATGGTTGTTGATTTATCCAACACAGTATACACTTACCCTGATTCATTTTCATACCTGACTTGTTCATATTCTCTTAACAAAATTCACCTTTCTATACCTGATTTCAGATGTGTTTACATCACACATCATTTTATTCATACATCTCATTTACTTCAAATATGAACATGTAGCGTTATTACAATATTTCACACACTTTCCAGTTATCCGAGATGTTATCACCATATATCTCTACTTAAACAGTTTACATGCAGGAGTCACGATAAGGTTCACCTGATACTCACCTATACTGTAGCTTAAAGTTCCAAACTTGAGCACCCTTCACGAACCAGCAACAACAACTGCTTAAAGAACATGGAACCATCATTAAAAACTCATTAACAAACAATTTGCTATCATCTCACCTACAGACGACCCCCATGCAGGGCCTCTTATTCGTAACTTACTATTTATATGATTCTTAACATCCTTACTCTTTCAAAAACTTAACATGCAGAGCTATCAGACTTACCCGGAAGTGGAATATCCATTAATTAACTCAAAACCTTAGTATCCAGCTTAATAAAGAAGAAGAGAACATTTAAGTTTAAGAAGAATAACCAGAGAGTAATGTTGAAGGGAAAAAAAAGCCATCCAGACGATCCTTTCTCACCATATATATACATCCAGTACCTCTTAATGGATTTTGACAAGTGTTGTAACACCCATAACTTGTACCCATTGCCAAATTAGGGTTACGACGTATTATCATACAATCCAGAACAATCAATAACAGATAGCATCAAGTTGTCAATTTAATTAACAGAATTTCATAATAATTCATATCGGAGTAATACATACATTTATGGCCCTTAAACGAGCCTACGAGGCCTTAAAACTAGTTTAGGAACAATTAGGGACCAATTCGTAGTAAATCAGAATGTTTAGGGAAAAACTGAAAATTTTCAAAACAGAGGTCACCCGGCCGTGTGACAAACCGTGTACCTTTCAAAATAATTTCACACGGCTATGTCGCAAGCCGTGTGCTAGACCGTGTAGCATTCGAAATACCCTCACACGACCATGTCGAAGGCCATGTGCTAGACCGTGTTCAATTCCAATTATATCAACAAATCAATTTAATATTAGTAATTTTATATAATTTAAGCTCTAACATTCATAAACAATTAGAAATATAATTGAGTTCATATTAAATGAACTTACAGGATTGATTTCCTGTAATGACTCAGAGTATCTCAATCAGTGATTGACGTAATATCAATTCATTATTTTCATTTTCATTTACACAAATCAATATAATCTAATATTATGCAATTAGGTTCATATAATACATTTTAAAATGTACTAAAATTAAATTGAGCGAACTTATCGGACTAATCCGCAACAACAATCAAGGTACAGAGACTACTCGACAATTTTCTCTTCCTCGATTTTCCATTCGTTCTTGATCCAATCCAAGAACTCAAGTTTGGCCAAATCTCCCATGCCCTAGCTATGGTGTTTCGATTCTCTCCCCGTGAAGAAGAAAGGAAATTGTTAAATTTTAACTTTTAATATCTTAAATTAACTTACCTTTCTAACTATTTACTAAATTAACCCTTAAATATAACTTATGAAATTATTAAATCATGTCCATATTTGTTCACCAAATGAGATTATGGTATAATTACCATTTAATAAGGGTTTAATTCCACAATTGGTCCTTCAATTATTTTTATTTATTAATTAATTAAACTTTATTTCAATTTAATCATAAACTAATTAGGACCAAATGAAAATATAACCCAAAAGTTAGTGGATTAATCATATCCACCACTGCATGGACTTTTTTACCATGGTTTAATTACCATTTTGGTCTTTTTACTATTTTAAATCTATAACAATTAACTTTTACCTCTTTTACAATTTAATCCTTTTATTGTAATTAAGCAAGAAATCATCAAAATTATCAGATCAAATTTCAATTCACATATAATACGACTCTGTAAATATTTAATAAAAATATTTGCAACCTTAAATTACGAAAACGAGATCCTAATACCTCGTTTTCAATAACCACTTGACTTTTGAACCGAACCACTTATACTAACTTTTAATTCAGTTAGTTAAAATTTCTCAAATCAAAATTCAATACAAAAATTATTATTGACTCATAATTTAAATACTAATTATACGAACTCACTCGTTGAATTTGTGGTCCCGAAACCACCGTTTCCAACACCACTGAAAAATAGGTTGTTACAAGTGTCAAATGCATACAGAAGTGGTCCCCTTAATGTCTTACAAAAATTAAAGAAAATAGAAAAGAAAGTCCGATGTCGATGCTATTTGACCGGTCAAACCATTCAGTTGACCCTACCAATCACATTACAGAACTCCACATACACCTCATTCGAACAAACCGGGCGTACCAGAACTATGGCGATAACTCAAATATGGCATGTTATACTCAACCAGAAATTCTGAGGCGTACTCTTAACTTGTCATACCCTTTCTTCTATAAAGGAATACTAGGAGAATAAATCATTAAATACTTCTATGGGCTGATACTCTATGCACCAAACATTAGTTCGCCAAAAATTTGTTAATGGCAGACTACACTACTATAATACGCCAAACAGATAATTTCACAACTATATGCCTTCTTCTCAGATCCATCAGATTTGGGATCTGACATGAAATGTTATAAGACTCATATGTGATGAACTTACTTACGGTTGTGAAATGTTATGACAGGAAAGTTGTATAGTTAGCTAATTTGTTACGTTAATTGTGAATGGAGGTGAATTTTATTGTTTTCTCTATTTTGTTTTCTGTTTCTGTAGTGGTCATTTTGTGGAACATGTTGATGGATCATCTCGAAGCTCACACTATCTAGCTTCTGACTTGGTAGACTTTTAAACGCTCTGGACTCGATTATGTGGCATGTATATAATAGATGTTTGGCATTTGTGTTTACTTTGAATTTTATGAGTTTGAATCATAAATGATGTATAATTTTGGATGCTTAGATGTTATGTTTATAAGTGTGCATGATGACAATATGTTAGGTTTTAGTTGAAGCCTATGAATGGCAAGAATAATGATGATGTTTGAATACTTGTTGATGGTGAATGGCATTCTCTATGTGAGTAACGGTTAATGATTCTTTAGGTTGATATGTCTAGTAAGGTACTTATTTGATATTCAAGGGTTTAATTGACTTGTAAATGGCCAATGGTATGCTTGGTTGGTATTTGAAATTGCCATGTATGGAATAAGTGCATAATTCAAGTGGTATGATTTTCTTAGATAGAAGTTTAATAGAGATGATATAAGTGCCAAAATGAGTTATGTTGAAATTAGTGAATTGAGGGTTTTGGTATATGTTGGAATAGGTTTTATGTAGGTTGTAGTTTGCCTAAAGGCACCACTTATGTTTGATTTTGATTTGGGCATGAAAGAATACCAAAACATGTGATTTTTGACCTTCTGCTAAAAAGTATTCATACTATATATGGAAATACTGATACTTTACCAAATGAACAGTATTTTAAAATGACAGAATGCCAATTTGGCATTGATACCAATATACAGTATCGATACTCATCTTCAAAGATTGACACTTTATAAAGGTATCAATATAAGTTGACTTGTGTCCAAATTTTTTAAAATGGTAGAATGCCAAAATGGTATCGATACCTAATTTGGTATCGATACTTGTGTATTTTAACTTAATTTTTGAAACATTGAAGCAAAAGATGGTATCGGTACTTGACTTAGGTATCCATACCTATGCTCACACTTTGAAAAGTTTGTAGTTTGGTCCTCATTCATGCTCGAGTCAACTTAATAGCTTTTGTAAGCTCGATTGGGTATCCGATTTGCTTTCATATTATTTTGTGCATGTATTTATGATAGTAGTAAATTATTGAATGAGTTAATGTTGTGGTTTACATGTGATTGTTCCATTAACAGTAGTAGCATGTTATAACTCAGGTCCGACGATCAGGTCGGGTGAGGGGTGTTACACGTATCACCCGCTTCCTCTCCTTCCTTAGGTATGCCTTTTCCTATAGCATATTATGTTAATTGTGACAAATTTACCGTGAAACATAGAAATTTTCTTGCAACAGTAACGGCAGGAATGGAGCCACAATTTTTTAAGGAGGCTGTGAAAATTGCGGGGTGGCGTAATTCTATGCAAATGGAGGTTCGAGCTTTGAAGGCTAATGGCACATGGATGATAGAGTCTCTTCCTCCTAGAAAGAAAACTCTAGGTAGAAAATGGGTGTATAAGATCAAATACAACTCTGACGGTACCATTGAGAGATTGAAGGCCCGTTTAGTTGTCCTCAACAATCATCAGCTTGAAGGAATTGATTATAATGAGACTTTTGTTCTGGTGGCAAAAATGGTGACTGTTTGAACCTTATTGGCCATCGTTGCATCAAAGAATTAGAAGCTTCATCAAATGGATGTTCATTATGCCTTTCTGCATGGTGGTCTTGATGAGGAGGTATATATGAAACTTCCACCTAGGTTTGCCACTGTGGATCCGGGCGTGGTGTGTAGGCTTCAAAAATCTTTGTATGGTTTGAAGTAGGCACCTCGCTATTGGTTTGCAAAGCTCGTTACGGCTCTAAAGGAGTATGGCTTCCTACAATCTTACACTGATTATTCCCTTTTTACATATACTAGAGGTGTTGTACAGATTAATGTGCTTGTGTATGTTGATGATTTGATCATTTTTGGTAACGATTCTACTCCATTGAAGTTTTTTAAGACCTATCTCGATAATTGTTTCCATATGAAGGATCTCGGAGTACTGAAGTATTTTTTGGGTATTGAGGTTACTCATAGTGCTCAAGGTTTTTTCTTGTGTCAACGTAAGTATGCACTTGATATTATTTCTGAGGCAGGATTATTGAGAGCCAAACCAGTTGGCTCTCCGATTGAACAAAACCACAAACTTGCACATGCTACAGGAGAATTAATTATAGATCCATAATCCTATCGGTGATTGATGGGTCACCTTATATATTTGGTTGTTACACGTCCAGATTTAGCATACTCTTTGCATGTTTTATCTCAGTTTATGCAACATCCAAAGCAGGAACATTGGGACACGGCAATTCAAGTAGTTTGTTATTTAAAAGGTGCTCTAGGCCAGGGTATCTTCCTTTATGCAGATAGTGAGTTGTCTTTACAAGGCTAGTGTGACTCGGATTGGGCCACGTGTCCCATCACTCGACGGTCTCTAATTGGCTAGCTCATGTTTCTTAGAAAATTAACTGTCTCCTAGAAAACTAAGAAGTAGCACATTGTCTCTCGATCCTCAACTAAGGTAGAGTATTACTCTATGGCCTCTGTTACTTGTGAATTGAAATGGTTGAAGGCTCTGGTGCTCAGTCTCGAGGTGTATTACCCTAAAGTTATTCCTTTGTTTTGTGATAGTTAGTCTGCTCTGCATATTGCTCATAATCCCGTTAATCACGAACGTATGAAGTATTGAGGTGGATTGTCATTTTCTTAGGGATGCAATTCAAAAGGGTCTTATTTCTCCTTCTTATGTCTCTACTACAGATCAGTTGGCAGATATATTTGCAAAGGCTTTGGGAAAAAAAACAATGTGACTATTATCTTAGCAAGTTGGGCATTTATGATTTACATGCTCCAATCACCATATCTGGATATCGAATGTTACACTAATCAGAATTACTTAACACAACTTTCTATTTTGGGTTCAATTACATACTTAAACAACGTGGGTTCGAAAGTCTAACTAAATTTACAAGTCATTTTATACTAGAAATAAAACTTTAAATCTCGATTCCTATTATTGATTACAAATTTTGGACAGAGACTCAAAAATACTTGTAGATGACTTGAACTCTGAGGTGAAACCTCTACGAGTGCCCCTCTATACACATGCACAGCTGCCGAGTTTCACCTAGCACCAAGTAGAGTCTGGCTTGGTCCCTCTCACTTATTAATTCTTTAACTAACATGCACTCAAGAAGAAATCTTATAAGTTCGAGGGAACTTAGTGAGTTTCACATATAAAATTTTAGAGAAGGGGTGAGACGTCCAACACAAAATTTATCTCCCTGACAATGCATATGTTACTTTTAGGCAGCGACGCTCAGCGATTACCCAAGGTTTCTACACCTACTGTCTACACCAGGTTTTAATGCTTTCACTGCCCGCGAGTATTAAGGCTTTCTAAATGACACTGTTTCCCTTACTATGTAGATCTTCTTCTCAAGGAGGCTTCTTAGGACCTATAGTTCCTACTTGTGATAGATCCACAAGGTATCTGCCATTCTTTATGACTATGTCTAACCTCCTCTATCCACTATCCTCAAATGGGCATTACTAGTCGTTTGGACATGCCTTCATGAAGACTCTGATCTGTCCATTAAACCCTTCAGCTGACTTTTGTCAACTCATGTCACATGATTGCATCCTAAGGAAGACTAACCCGTGCCTGTTTAAATCGTGTGGAACTCGCAGCTTCTCTAGCGGACTAGTAAAGTGTGTACTAGGTGTACCTCCTTATCTAAGGGGCCTCTTCTTCCCTTCACCCTATCTAGGTTGAGACATAACCTTGGCGTCACTCATTATTCCAATGGTCTATATTCCTTAGCCACACCAACTCATTTCTTCTTATGACTTATCAATTGTAACACCCCTAACCCGTAACCATCGCCGGTCTAGGGTTAAGAGGCATTACCGGACAAATCAAAAACTTTTACGAACATTTCACATCATAAAGTATATCATCATCATATCATAGCAAAATACAAGTATATAGTCCCTTAATAAGGTCTACGAGACCTTAAACATGCATTAGAAAGGGGTCGGGACTAAACCGAGCTCATACCAAAATTTTCTGAAAATTTAAACATTTTACAAAGTTACAGAGGTCACACGCCCGTGTGGGTAGGCCGTGTGCCTCACACAGCCTCAGACACACCCGTGTGTCCAAGCCGTGGCAAAACAGGGCATACATACTGACTTGTCCACGCGGCCGAGGACACGCCCGTGTGCTTTACCCGTGGTTGACACTGACTTATCTCACACGGCCTGTCACACGCCCGTGTGTCTGGCCCGTGGTCGACACTGACTTGTTTTGAATTACAAATTTAAGTGACACGGTCGAGCCACACGCCCGTGTGCTCAACCGTGTGGGCAGATGTAGGCCATTTACAAGGCCAATTTGCCACCCATTTTAGGGTCAATCCTACAAGCTCAAACAAACACATTATATACTTTCAAAATGCAACCAAATCATAGCAATAATATCCATCTTTTCCTACCATTCATGAGCATATTAAACATATTAACTTTTCATCATAAATATACCAACTTTGCATCACAAAACATAGATTAAAAGTTACTATAATCACACCCATTGTCAAGCCATATCACATGGCTTATATTTACAGATCAACACATAATCTATTACTACTAGCCTATACATGCCATACTAAGCTATGTTCATATTCAAAAAGTACCAAAATATAGTTTGATAGTGTGATGATGATCCTCGACGATCCCCGAGCCTTCTGTAGCTTTGATAATCTATAAAACAATGTAAACACAAACAAAGTAAGCTTTCAAAAGCTTAGTAAGCCATATACAAATAAACTTATCATAATAAACATTTATAACCATTTCATTCACATAATCTATAACTTAACATAATTGCAATTTCATATATCTCCTTTGGCTCAATTGTTCCAACC
This sequence comes from Gossypium sturtianum, assembly GCA_025698515.1. Lineage (NCBI taxonomy): Eukaryota > Viridiplantae > Streptophyta > Magnoliopsida > Malvales > Malvaceae > Gossypium > Gossypium sturtianum. Next base: position 119,694,701 of record CM046946.1, read on the forward strand.
ATTTGCTTACCAACCAATCACATATCCATGTATCTCATTTGAACATAGTACATTTGGTTTATATCACATCTTATCTCATTAAACCATACATATATCACAAATCCTCAAATTCACATATACTTACTTTGCATACTCAAACTTTGCATTCTCGTCAAACGTACCTGTATCGGATACACATTTCACATAGTCATTCGATTCTCAGAATGCCCGTTGAACCACTCGGAATCAAATAGGATACTCGGATAACTCGAAATACTCGTACAATGTCAACGTCCCAGACGTGGTCTTACATGTAGTCAAATATCGATGCCACTGTCCCAGACAGGGTCTTACACGAAATCATTTACGAAGCCAATGTCCCAGACATGGTCTTACACGATATCACATATCGGAACCCTATGTCATGACGTACGTTTCCTAACTATTTCTAAGGTTCACACGGGACTTTTTGGACATTGACATATTATCGAAGCTTTCTCGAATTTCACATATACATCTTCCATAGTTATACATCACAGTTCAATTTCATATAACATGAATAAATCAATTCAAATACATTTATTTGTATATAGACTTACCTCGTACGGATTTGAACGGACAGGAACGACTAATCAACCACTTTTGACTTTCACCGATCTAAATCCGTTTTCTTTGGTTCTTGATCTATACATATTCAAATTTAACTCTTTTATTGACCAAACCATTCAATTCAATCCAAAAACACACATTTAGGGCATTTTACAAATTAGCCCTCACATTTTCACATTTTGACATTTAAGTCCCTATTTCATAAATTCACAAAATATACAAAATTTCATGTTACACATGTTAGGCCGAATATTCATATGCTTCATCTAAGTACGCACATTTTATTTATTTCACATTTTAGTCCAAATTACTTAAATTCATCAAAAATCTAAAGATACAACATGTTAATCTAACACATATATTTCATATTTCATCAACTAACATCACAAAGCTTACAAAATCATCAATGGCATATCTCAAAAACTTCATCAAATTCTAAAATTAAGGTATGGGCTTGATAGTATACTAAGCAATGATCTCAAAAACGTAGAAATTATCAAAAACCGAAACAAAAACATACCTTAATCAAGCTATGCAAGTGCCAAAACCTAACAAGCTTTTTCTTTTTCTTTTTCTTGTTCTTTGTATTTTCGGCTAGATGAACATAATATGGCTTAATTTTATGCCTTTGTTTTATTTAATTAACATATAATTTGCAAATTACTTAAATGCCTTTAATGAAACATTAATAACATCTTATATTTCATGGACATAAATGTCCACTAACTTAATAGTGGCATAGTAACCTTTTAAGGACTTATAACAAATAAAATCATAGCAATTTAGCACATTAACAAATAGAACGCCACTTTTACATTTTCTGCGATTAAGTCCTTTTCTCAAATTAAGCACACAAACAATAAAATTAATTTACGAAACTTTCACACATGCTTAATCACATACTATAATCACGGAAAATAATATTAAAATATTTTTTTGACTCGGATTTGTGGTCCTGAAACCACTATTCCGACTAGGGTCTAAACCGGACTGTTACATCAATCCAGTCACCCGTGAACTCTACTTTCACCCTTGACAGTCTTCATGAACCGCAGGTTTTCTAATTACAATCCCCATATTTTTACACCCTAGTAGACTTCCCATGTTACAGTCCCAGCTGACTACCCCATGCTTAGTGTCTCGGTGGACTACCTCGTGTTTAGTGTCCCAGTGGACTACCTATGATGTCGTAGTGTCTTTCAGCTATGGTCTTACACAATTTAACCTCGTGTTTACTATCTCGATGACTATCAAAGGATGTCTTAGCTTCTTTCAGCCATGATCTTAGTCCTAATTATTGTTATGGCGTGTTTTTATATGATATCATAGCATCTTTTAGCTATGGCCTTACTCACTTTTATCATGATGCCATAACATATTTCAACTATGGTCTTTCTCACTTTTATCATGATGCCATAACATATTTCAGCTATGGCCTTACTCATTTTTTGTTTATAGCCTCTGATCAGACCCATGCCATAGCCATGATGTTTTATCTACTCTTCCCGTTGCATTCCATCCATTACTTCAGTCACCATCCTAACCTTGATGTTCGAACACCGCAGTGTCCCCTCCGCAAGGCCTAGAGCTTCGCTCATCACGGGTGCATACAACAACACTGTATGAAGGTATCTAACATTTTCACCCCTTGTTCCCCAATCTTAACTTCATCTAAACCCTTTAATAATCCCCTATATTATTCCTCAGTACATTTATGCATATATATATACATGCATTTCATGCAATCCATAACCATTACTTTAATAACGATATGCTGGCGAATACATATAATCCTACTCATCTTTATGCTTTCAACCTTCACTAATCAACATACAACATACCAGAAATGGAGAGTGGAAACTCACCTTGTTTTCGTGCCTCCTTATCTTAGCTTCTTTGAACACTAGTGTAACACCCCAAACCCGGCCTAAACCTTACAACCGAATCTAGCATGTCACATGAAAGGAATGTCTAAAAACTGTGCATTCGTTAAAAAGCTCATATTCTTTATAGTTGTGGTGAGAAATTGAGTTTAAGTAATTTTGAATAAGAAATGGTTTATTATCATTTTAGGAAAATCCCATATTGATCATTTAATAACAAGCAATAAGCAAATTGAAAGCTGAAACCAAATAAAATACCCAAGGCCTTATTACATAACAAAAACTCAAATAAAAATAAGTCCAAATAAAAGAAACGAATTTACGAGTAAACATATGTATAGCCTCCACGAGTCCACCTCAGCTCCCAAATCCGCGATCTAATGATTACCGCAAAATTTAACTAAGGGGTGAGTCATCGAGACTCGGTGTAAATCCCCATCCAACAGTGCCCTTACACAATTTCATATGAAAGTATGCATATCATGCACCCAAACCTAGCCATCCGCAACTCCTTTTTCTACCCCGTGTGGTACCAAACCACCGGTGGTGCCAAACCACCGGTGTCCAAGGACACGATATTCATCAATATTGTGGTGCCAAACCACTTTGGTGACTCGAAGTCACAAATAATAGTGATGGGGCCAACCCATCGTGTGATACCAAATCACCGCGTCAATCCCGTTGTATTATCGTGGGGCCAACCCACCGTGGTACCAAACCACCGACGAGACGCTATGAGGTGCCAAACCTCCGGTGTCCGGAGACACGAATGTGATACCAAATCACTTTGGTGACTCAAAGTCACTAATAATCCATCTGTGGGGCCAACCCACGTGTGATACCAAATCACCGCGCGGCGATCCCATCCCATATCTCAAAAGTGGGGCCAACCCACGGTGGTGTTAACCACGGGGATGAGTCGCTATGAGGTGCCAAACCTCCGAGGTGCCAAACCTCGGTGACCGTAGTCACAATGTGGTACCAAACCACTGGTGCCCGTCGACACGAATATCACCGCTTCTCCACTCATATAACCCATGCAATATGACATAATAATTCGTGTATGCAGATGTCATGTATGCTAGACATATATCAAATATAAGTATAACATGAATTACCATCATAATCGATAGACATAAAACAACATAATCACCCTAATCAACCTCTAAGGGTATAACCGTAATTTTACCTACCAAGGGCATTTTCGTAATTTACCCACCAAGGGTATATCGGTAATTTACCCACCAAGGGCATTTTCATAATTTACCCTTCAGTGGTATTTCAAGAATTTACCCACTAAGGGTATTTCAGTAATTTCGTACTGGAATGGCCTTTCCAAAGGCCCAAGTGTCGCCCAGGCGACCCAACTACCATTTCTCGGTCGAAATGGACTATTGGGCCTAAAGCCCAATTTCGGCCCCATTCGGGTCCACACGCGCTCGTGTGGCCCACCTAACACAAATCTAGCCACGTTTATGAGATTCACCTAGTCTAGTTCACTATATACTACACCATCATACATTTTACTATATTGGGCCCACGGGCCCATTGGGCCCCCTTCGGCCCATCGCGGCCCAAGCAGCCCCAACCCACAAGAATACTACGATGGCCTCAACTATCGAGTCGAAGCCCCACACATGCGCCGCACGCTGTGTGGCTACTATTGCCGTGATCGGCACTTCGCATTTGCCGCTACAACTAGAGTAGAGAGAGTTACACACCCGATAGGACTCGGTGTTAATCCGCGCTCAGACCACTCCTGTGCCCAAACGCCTTCCAACCTCCTCCCGGAATGCTCTTTATATAGCTAGCTCTTCACCTTCCTTCTTTGTATCTTTCCGATGTGGGATCCCTTCGTCGATGAGTTTAAATTCAATCAAACTCTCTCCCGTCCGGCATCATAAAATAAATACTCCTTTGCTTCTCATAAGATTCGAACCTGTGCTCCCTTGCAACATAATCCACGCTGTTAACCACTTGGCCACAAGCTCCTCTTGTGTCTTAAACCATGTGCAACTAAATATAAATCTATAGCCAAATTCCGAGGTCCAAGTAAAAAGAAAACCAAAATGCAAAAGCCAAGACTTGAACCTTGGACCTCCTTCCTTCCTTATGGCGTCATCCCTTTGTCTCTTATGTGGCGTCACTTTGCCACTACACCACACACTCCACTTGTGTCATTTTTCCCACATTTTATTCTTAAGGCCTACTCTGCCAACTTCCGGGGTTTTTTTCACCTAAAACCAAAATTCCCCAAAGCTAATATTTGATCCCGGACTTCATGTAAGCCCTCAACCTTCCAAAATAACTTACCTAATAAGTCTAACTTGCATTAATGCCGTTCTCAAAAATTTTAAAACAAGGCCCATTGGGCCCAATCCTACTAGGCCCAATTTCGGGATGTTACAAATCTACCCTCCTTAAAGAAATTTCGTCCTCGAAATTTCCAACTCTGAACATTCGTACCACCTAACCTACAACGCTGTGCTCACGCTGCGCACTCGATTCCAATAACCCTAATATACTTTTAACTAGAATTTAGAAATCCTACACATACTAAAAAAACCTAACCATTAAAGCATAAATATTTAAATGCGCAATCAACTCTATATCCGAACATCACATCCAACCCAAACACATTGTAATAGATATTCAAAATACAACATATAACAAAGAAAAGTATCGTGAAACTTACAAGTGCGGATTGGTGCAGGAGACTCGGGTGCCATATTTCAAAAAAAAAAATAGATATATATTTTTCTAAACCATTTTCCAAACCATCTTTTGAAAACATTTTTTGAACCCAAATCCACAGTCGAGTTTTTGAACCTAGGCTCTGATACCACAATTGTAACACCCCAAACCCGGCCTAAACCTTACGACCGAATCTAGCATGTCACATGAAAGGAATGTCTAAAAACTGTGCATTCGTTAAAAAGCTCATATTCTTTATAGTTGTGGTGAGAAATTGAGTTTATGTAATTTTGAATAAGAAATGGTTTATTATCATTTTAGGAAAATCCCATATTGATCATTTAATAACAAGCAATAAGCAAATTGAAAAATGAAACCAAATAAAATACCCAAGGCCTTATTACATAACAAAAACTCAAATAAAAATAAGTCCAAATAAAAGAAACGAATTTACGAGTAAACATATGTATAGCCTCCACGAGTCCACCTCGGCTCCCAAATCCGCGATCTAATGATTACAAAAATTTAACTAAGGGGTGAGTCATCGAGACTCGGTGTGTAAATCCCCATCCAACGAGCCCTTACACAATTTCATATGAAAGTATGCATATCATGCACCCAAACCTAGCCATCCGCAACTCCTTTTTCTACCCCGTGTGGTACCAAACCACCGGTGGTGCCAAACCACCGGTGTCCAAGGACACGATATTCATCAATATTGTGGTGCCAAACCACCGGTGACTCGAAGTCACAAATAATAGTGATGGGGCCAACCCATCGTGTGATACCAAATCACCGGGCGTCAATCCCGTTGTATTATCTCAGGGGCCCAACCTTTCGTGGTACCAAACCACCGGGACGAGGCGCTATGAGGTGCCAAACCTCCGGTGTCCGGAGACACGAATGTGATACCAAATCACCGGTGACTCAAAGTCACTAATAATCCATCGTGGGGCCAACCCACGTGTGATACCAAATCACCGCGACGATCCCATATCTCAAAAGTGGGGCCAACCCACGGTGGTGTTAACCACGGGGACGAGTCGCTATGAGGTGCCAAACCTCTGGAGGTGCCAAACCTCTGGTGACCGTAGTCACAATGTGGTACCAAACCACTGGTGCCCGTCGACACGAATATCACTGCCCCCTCCACTCATATAACCCATGCAATATGACATAATAATTCGTGTATGCGAGTATGTCATGTATGCTAGACATATATCAAATAAAAGTATAACATGAATTACCATCATAATCGATAGACATAAAACAACATAATCACCCTAATCAACCTCTAAGGGTATAACCGTAATTTTACCTACCAAGGGCATTTTCGTAATTTACCCACCAAGGGTATATCGGTAATTTACCCACCAAGGGCATTTTCATAATTTACCCTTCATGGTATTTCATGAATTTACCCACTAAGGGTATTTCATAATTTACGTACTGAATGGCCTTTCCAAAGGCCCATGTCGCCCGAGCGACCCAACTACCATTTCTCGTCGAAATGGACTATTGGGCCTAAAGCCCAATTTATTCGCCCATTCGGGCCCACACGCTCGTGTGGCCCACCTAACACAAATCTAGCCACGTTTATGAGATTCACCTAGTCTAGTTCACTATATACTACACCATCATACATTTTACTATATTGGGCCCACGGGCCCATTGGGCCCTTTCGCCCAAGCAAATTTCAACCCACAAGAATACTATTGATGGCCTCAACTATCGAGTCGAAGCCCCACACGCGCGCTTTCGCGCGCTCGTGTGGCTACTATTGCCGTGATCGGCACCTTCGGCATTTGCCGCTCTACAGACTAGAGTAGAGAGAGTTACACACCGATAGGACTCGGTGTTAATCCGCGCTCAGACCACTCCTGTGCCCAAACGCCTTCCAACCCTCCTCCCGGAATGCTCTTTATATAGCTAGCTCTTCACCTTCCTTCTTTGTATCTTTCCGATGTGGGATCCTTCACAAGAGAGAGTTTAAATTCAATGAAACTCTTCCCGTCTGCATCATAAAATAAATACTCTCTTGCTTCTCATGAGATTCGAACCCGTGCTCCCTTGCAACATAATCCACGCTTGTTAACCACTTGGCCACAAGCTCCTCTTGTGTCTTAAACCATGCGCAACTAAATATAAATCTATAGCCAAATTCTGAGGTCCAAGTAAAAAGAAAACCAAAATGCAAAAGCCAAGACTTGAACCTTGGACCTCCTTCCTTCCTTACTTATGGCGTCATCCCCTTGTCTCTTATGTGGCGTCACTTTGCCACTACACCACACACTCCACTTGTGTCATTTTTCCCCACATTTTATTCTTAAGGCCTACTGCCAACTTCCAGGTTTTTTTCACCTAAAACCAAAATTCCCCAAAGCTAATATTTGATCCCGGGACTTCATAGAAGCCCTCTAACCTTCCAAAATAACTTACCTAATAAGTCTAACTTGCATTAATGCCGTTCTCAAAAATTTTAAAACAAGGCCCATTGGGCCCAATCCTACTAGGCCCAATTTCGGGATGTTACAGCTAGAGCCTCATTTGTCTTGGCAGCTAAAAATGACAACCATGTATCAGTTAAACTAAAGGTGTTCAACCCTTAAGACCCAGATTCCACAATTATCTAGAAACTTTGAATTTTCTTACTCTATTTATTTTCTTCAATCCACAAGTTCAGAGGGATAAGGAAACTTAGCAGTTTCCAATCTTTGACTTCTAGACTTAAATCCGCACGATGGCTGCAACTTGCAGAACTTCCTTCAACTTCATCTTTTTCTTCTTCAGGGCGACTGAAGAAGACGATGCTTAAAGAAAAAGATTTGGGAAGCAAAATTGAGAGGAATTTCGTTCCCCCACACACATATATATACTCCCTTGGCACAGTCTCCACAAACTATTGCCGCCACTCAATCCTAATTATTATGTCTCCCACTTTGAAGCCATCTGGTTAAATCCTAACCGAACCAAGGTTGAGATACAACTATTCGAATTTCAGCCACTAAAATTTTTTACTTACCCGGTGGGGTCCAACAATTTGTTAATCCTCTCAATTTAGTCCTAATTTCCTTAGTTTTGATTTAAATAATGATGTCCAAGTGTTATATTTTCTATATTATAGGAAGTAGAGGGCGAATAAGAGTAGTTCTCCTATTTCGATTCTAAGTGCGATATGACATGTATATATATATTATCTTATGTTGATGAATGGTATTTGTGACTTTACCCTATTATTTTCAAGAACATGTGCTCTTTTAGCTACCTCAATTTCCTCTAAACTCAAATTTTCGTTCACTGTAAAATTGTGTTCCAACCATTTCATTTTCAAACGAAGCCTTTTTATGTATTAACTCTCAAGAGCCATGCCCAAATACTCCTCAGAAATCTCTTAAATGTTGCACCTGACAACGTCATTTCCAATCACAGGCCGACCGTCGATCAGGAGGCCAAGTTGTAGCGCCAAGTCCTCTAATGTTATCGTGCATTCTCCACACGAAAAGTGGAATGTGTGCGTTTCAAGCCTCCAACATTCAACCAACATTGTAACCAATGCATGAATCTTTTTCCAATGTCGCGCAACATTGAAAAACCCAAATTTCGATGTCGAATGATGTGCTCCTTCCATCTTCCTCTAACGATGCCTATAATAAAATAAATACATTAGTTATTTTAAATTTTTAAATAAAATAAAGAAAACTTCATAATATATATTTTTTTAAAAATCAATTTTTTGCGTACGAAAAAGTTTTTAGTTGCAAGATTTTACCGATTGATCAATGCGTGACGAAATATGTCTACCTTTGCATCTCAACAAACTTCCCCCACTGGTCATTGTTACAAAATTTTTAATTTATCTCCAATTAGTAACTAACATTTAAACTGACAATAAACTCAAATATAACAATAAAATGACATTTAAATAATATCTTAATATACTAAGAATAAACTATATACTTTTACAAACACTCAACAAACAATATATATTAATCTACCATTCCATAAACATAAATCTATAACCAAATTTATAATTAAAATACAAATATCTTTTCAAATACTTAATAATAATAATAACCTTACTGTAAACTTTAAAAAAATACATTAAAAAACAATATTTGAACAAATAATAAACTATATATTTTTCAAACAATTAAAAATATAATATATATATATATATATATATAAATATACCAATATACTAATACTGAAACTAACAATAATCCCAAAAGTAATACTAATAACTAACATTATAAATAAATGTTTCGTACTTTAAAATATTCTTTATATTTCCTAATAAAAACCATTAATAAACATAAAAAAATAACAAAATATACAAAAAAATTAAAAATATATTAACATTTAAACAAAAAATAGACGAAGTATTCTACAAACAATTAATAAACTATATCAATATATTAACCTTCAATCAAACAAACTAATAATAAACTGTAATATATCAATATACCAATATTTTCCCTTTTATATAAAAATAAACTCAAATTCTAAACAAATTTAAAAATGATAATTATTAATATATCAATCTTTAAACAAATAATATATTAAAATATAACAAACTAGTAAGATACTAACATTTAAAATTACAAAAATATCAAATTTAACAATAAACATTCAACTAATCTCTAAATTTCACATTTATCAACCATAAATGTTTTTTTTAAATTAACTTACTTATTTATTAGTGAGGGATTTGTAGAGAATTTGTTACACATATGTTGTGTTGGAAAGAAAAAGATATTGGGAGGAATTGAGAGAAGAAATTTTTTTTGATAGAAAATACGAGAAGAGTTATTCAAAATAACTAAATTGCATAAAATGTAAAACAGTTATTCAAAAATAATAATTAACCCATACTTGCTTACCTCAGCATGCTTCAATAATTCCTTTACTTCTGCATGCTAGTATACTTTTTATGTTTCTTTCATTCATGCTTGTTCATGGACCCATTATTTCTTTGCTCTGCTACATGAAAATGAAACACTGCATTTTCTTGCTTTCATGCTTGCTGCCACGGGTTCTATAGTTTCCTTTCTTTCCTGTATTTTCCTGCATCTTCATGCATGCTCATGAGTTGCTGCTGCGTGAAAAAAACATGACAAATTAGTGAAGTGGTCACCCTGGGGTTCGACTTTAAAGTCGACACTTCCAGGGACCGACTTCCAATTTTGTATTGAAGTTTTCAAAATCAGACCCCCAAAGTGTCGACTTCGTCTATTTCTCTAATTAACCCACCACCTCAACTATTTTACTAATTAAATCATCAGACTAGTATATTTAAAAAAAAAAAAAACTTGAATATCATATGGTTATAAATAAAAACAATGAATGGCATGTCACTAATTTTGATATTAGATGTTATTGATATTTGAAAAATTAATAAAATAGCATCAAGTGATCGACTGTGTTATATAAACTTTTCTCTAAAAAAGTATGAAATGATAAGATAGGTTGAAAATTGATTCACATATAAATTTAGAGTCTATATAAATATGAATACAGCAGGAAAAGATCAGTGAATGTCCATAGCTCAGTGGTAGGGCATTTGACAGCAGATCAAGAGGTCACCGGTTCGAACCCGGTTGGGCCCTCAATAATAAGCTTTTTATTACGCACCTGAATCCAATTTTTAGATGCTGTACGTGCTTGCACCGCTCATTTGTGCTATCATTCCACATTGCATCTTTAGTTAGTCTGCTATAAGTTAATTATTTCGGTGAAATCAAATATTATGATGATTATTTACTTGAATGATTTCCACATTTGCCGCATTAGTCAGGCACCGCACAAATCCAACTAATACTACTAAACGGCATCCTTCATGGAAATATTTTAATGATCATACCCTCGTACTGATAAGTTGATTTATTTCTCCTCTTTACTCTGAGAAAGAGGATCCAACAAGCGGTGTAACAAAACAAAATGAACCAAAATTTACTCAACGCAAATGAGAACAAAATATGAACAATTACATTGATTGAAGGAAAAAAGCAACATAAAATCCAAGGCAAAATGGGCGCAACAACTGGGTTTGTTTTACAACTAAACAAATCTTCACCTATTTCAGATTAGTATCCCACCAAAAGATAAATCCCTATTTCAATTTAGTTCCTATAATTTGTATGTTCTTTTGTGTTTCCTACTTACACATCAATCTCTCCTATTACACATGAACTGGCTCAATATTTACCTAGCCAAAAATTTCCTCAAAAACCAATTCGTCTTGAGTAAGACTCGCCAATATTGTTTCTGTGGCAAATGCTGAAACTACCAACCTAACAGTATACACTCAATTTAAGGAAAAGAGACTTCAGTCAAGTACAATACCTCTTTCTCTTGCTTCTTCCGTGACATTCTGATCATCAGTCTTATCAGTTAGAGTGTGATACAACTGCCACAACGTTAGGGAGAATGGATATACTGCTAAAGCCTTCCTGTAAAACCTTGTAAGAATGGTCTCGATGCCCGGAACATTGTCCATTATATTGGCAGCCTTCACCCATACAAACTCGGGTGCAATGGGGACGGCGTGAAAGAATGCATCGACCAAGGTTGAGCTAGCCCAAAACATAAGACTGGGAGAAACGTCCCTAAAGCAGTCACCTTGGCTTAACACCTTACACACGGAAAACATTAACTCATAGTTGGATGGCACTAATGCCAAGATGGCTTCCACAAAATTGACTAGATCCTTCGGCTGAGTTAGATTTTGGGGCAAAAGAGATGGGCCATGCCACACTTCAAGGACCAAATTCACAAGAGAAGAATCAGACGAGACTGGACTCAGAATGTTTCGAACAAGTTGCTGGACTCTTGGCTTTTCAATCTTGGTGATAAAATGCCTAGATAGTGGCTCAGAGACTTGGAAAGAGCGAGCAGTATCCAAATACATATTCAAAGTATTGATCTGCCAACTAATAGGAACATCACCCTTTTGAGACTCATCATTGAGCAAAAATAAGGCATGCTCCTTTACACAATGATTGAAACCCATGGGAGTGGCAGCCCTCAATGCCTGGTCAATAGCGGAGCGAGCGTCAACCTTATTATTTTGCAAAAAGTTATAAAGAAAGAGATTAAGATATCCGAACATCGTATCTGTCTGGTTTGCATTAGGTACCACAATGCTGGACTTTGACATTGAATTCGCTCCCCAAGAGTCAAAAGAGTTCCCACCATCTATGGGTTTCAAATTTTCAGTTTCAGGGAACTCAACTTTCCAAACGGAATTATACCAACATGTGATGAGTTCTTTCGCAAGATCGGCTTTTCCATTCTGCTGGGCATATTCAGCATATTGATTCCAGATACAGTGAATTCCAGGGGATCCTTTTGGCCAGTTGTTAAGGGCTTCTTGAAACCCAAGAAAACTCAAATTCTCAGAATCATATTTTGGCACTCGTGCTGATATCAGAACAAGTTCTAAGCAAGATGGATAAACTTTTCTGTATTTTTCAAACATACTTTGACAGCAGTCAGTGCTATTGAGTGCAACCAAACACTTAATGTGATTGAGAGCAAAAAGTTGTGCTGATCTGAGATCACTTTCACTCTTAAATGATTCGGTATTGATGTACGAGTCAACACAACTTACTACCATTTCTAACAACTGCATAGCCCTTTTCTTTTCATTGTTGCCCAGATCAACAGAGGGCCATTTGACCGGAAGAAGTTCTTTCTCACGCTCTAGCCGCTGGACCACAGCATCTGGCAGCTTCCTGTAAATAACCAAGTAAATACAAGAAACCCATAATACACATTTGTCAGAAATGGTTAAGCATGCGAGGATATCAGTAAACATCGAACGAGGCCCTTCAGAATTTGTCGTAGCAGGGAAAAGTCTATATATTTTCTGGATGGCTTTCTCAACATTCCCAGACATGCATAAACAATCCATTATCTGCAAAAACAGGTCTAGGATGCATGCACTCATATGCAGTACATCCTTTCCAGAGGAAGATGAACCACGACAAAGTGCTGAAAGAGCCGCATCATATGCACCCAACCGATCATCCAGTTGTTTTCGACTGTTGATGTACATAAGCCAAAGTTCATACGATCCTTCATTGTTTCTGACCTGAAGACCAAGAGAAGAAGTACACCCAAACAAAATGTTTGAATTTTATCTGAATTCTCTGAAGGGAGGAACAAGGATGCATGTCTATATGTGTTTGTCTCAAACTCATACACATGATTTACATTCATACATGCTGTGTTTTCGTGTGAGGGGGAAAGGAATACCCAAGATGGGAAGTGCTACCTAAGTAGGAATAGGACACAAATTTAATGCCAATGCAAAGCAAATATTTTACATTAAAAGAATAAATATTGAGAAGAACAAAATAGATATACTTGAAAACACACAAATACTTAAGAAAGGAACAAAAGGAGGGAATATCTTAAGCAAACTGAAAAGACAAATGAACAAATACTCGCACACATACAAAGCAATACTAACAATCTCACAGATATTTTTCAATTCCCCCCAAACAATTTACCCAATCCCAAAATTACCATTACTGTAACATTCCCATGCATGCAATCATTGGCCTAGTAATTTCTTTAGCCCTTCTGCTTCTATTCCATTCCCATTGCGGCTAAGTGATGAAAATACTAATGGAAACTAGTGACCCTAGGAGAAAGCATGCATACAACAATGGATTATATAATTAGTTTCCAAATGAAGCGAACTTCTATGGACAGCCAAAGCTGCTAGTGTCCATATGAACTACCATTAGTAGAGAGAACCAAGAATACCCAGTAGACAGAAACCTTTACATGTCAGCATATAGTTACAATTTAACCAATACCATACCTCCAATCTAAATGTTACCAACATGCAGAGTCCAAATAATTATCATAACCATGCATATAAATTTACATACCGCAAAAGAGAACATGTCATCCTTCCCAACAAACAGCCTACGACTACAGCAAATAAGCAGATAAACCATCCAGAGAGTCTCTGAAGCCGGATCAGCCTCAAGGGACCGTGAAAGTAAATAAAGAGCCTGCGAGTTAAAAAGTGGAGTTGATGGAAGAAACAGAAGTGTTAGTATGTGAATATGAACCAAAAGTTATCTTGCAGGTGGCCAAGGTTACCTTTTTCATACCCTCCACTTTGTTAACCTCCTGGTTGAGGATAAGCAAAGCCATCTCCAAGGACTGGGCCTTAGCATCTGAAGCTTGGCTTTGGCTGAGTTTTTTCTGATTACACACCATGAAAGGAGTGTCCTAATTAGAATATGTATGTAAACAACACAATATGCCAATTTGTCATTTGTAATACAGAAAAAAAAATGCAAACATATCTCATGGTATTAAATAAACATAAATGAGTGAAAGCAGGTGCTGATTCAAAGTCAAAATACAAGGGGCATTGCTTTTGACCATCTTGGAGAGAGCACAGGTTTTTCCCATGACAAGACTACAGGGTATAACCATAGGAAACTGTATAAAGAAAACAGGAAATCAGATAGAGAATGTATTCTAAGAAAAATAAAAAAGGCTTTCCAATTTCTACACATCTTACAATTAACAAGAGATTACTGATGACTCAATGGAAGGTCAACCTTATGCTCACAGTTCTTGGGACTTAAACAAGACATACTTGAAAGTAAACATCTGTAAATAAATATCAGGCCAGAAATTTGTAAAGTACAATATACAAAAGAAAAAGATTATAGAGCTCAAACCCAAAAAGAGCAAGTGTAGAAAAATAAAACAGAATGTATGATTACAAACCGCTATTCCATTTCTACTCTGGAAATATGAGGATTGCCTATTCCAGCTGCCACGCACTTCAATACGACCATCATCCCCATGAAAGAAAGGCTCATCTGTAGGTAAATCTTTCTGGAAAAAGCTTGATAAAGCTAAGCAAATACTGAAATACTTCCACCAGGAGTGTGCATTCGCCCAAGGCACAACAGATTCGAGTGGATCAGCTTTCAAAATGTCTAAGCTGACTATATAAGTTGGTGAAAAGAAAACATCATTATATTTGACAGGTTTTGTTGGACCATTACTTCGCTGTTGACATGATGCCAGAACAAGCTGAGAATCTGCAAATGGATGGATTCAACTAGGTTAGCAACAATGCACAGGTTTCCAAAGACGTAAAATAACATTCATACCAGCACTGTCAGAATCATCATTTCCATTCATGTATGTATTTCTCTTAGACAACTCCTTAACATGTTGAAAGGGGCACTCATCATTGTTGCATTTTCCTCGGAGCTCATACATGCAGAGTGGCCAAGATGGGTCAATTGCAATATTGCACGTATAGGAGCCCATTCCTTTCCTAGATAAATCACAAATTGCCTCTAAAGAGTTTGCTATCTGACCAGACTGCTCCATTTCATCAATGTTGACATAAGCAACCTCTTCACTGTAGACATGATTTGCTCTTTGTCTAGTAACAGGGGCCATGGCCTTCAAATGGCCCATTGCACTCCTCAAAATGGAAGAAGGTGCAAATATTATAGATGTCGCTGAAAATTGACATCCAACAGAAATTCCATTGTCCTTTGGATTTGCTGACGCGTAAAACTTTGGAATATTATTTTTTTCCTGGAGCACCAAAGCTTCTGGCATAACTTCATTTGGCTTTTCAGGGCCTAAATCAGGAAATGTCTATTGTTTAATCATTTTTCAACAAACAAAAATAACACTGCTAAAACATTGTTTGTATGAAAAAGCTACCTGAGACATCAAATTGATGCTTTTTCTCTGCCTCTGAGAGTGTAACACTACCATTGCTAATCTGGGTCTTTTCACTTTCAACATCATTTTCTGCCCCTCGTTCCATAGAAGGCTCATTGTAACATGAATCAATGTTCTTTGATGTTCTCATTCCCAGCCGCGCAAATAGTTCAGACCTCAATGTTGCTTCAAGAAGCAAAGAATCCTGATTATTAGACTCATTATTTGCACTCTTACGAATTACTTCAGAGTTTTGTTTTTTTTGCTGATATTCAGGACTGGGTTGAACAGAATCATGGTCCATTAGGGAGGTCCCTTCATCTTCATCTGCAGAAATAATTGGACTACACGGAGATCTTACTCCATTTGCAGCATTGTTGCTATTATGAGGAAATGGCTCTGATGTACTAGCATCCTGCTCACTGCATGGTTCAGAACCCAAATTTCGCCCATTATCATGCTGTAGAGACAAATTGTGACGAGCTATATTGATACATTGGATATTTGCATCATACCCTGGTTGATTAAGACTGCCATAGGCAGGCAGTAATCTATCAGTTGATATTGGTACAAGGTCCATATTTTCAGGCACATTGTCTGAGGCATCCAATCCCATTCTAGTGTGTTCATGTTGCCTGGAAGACCATAATAAACAGGGATCATCCACAAGTAAAGATCTGAAGCGTGCCGAACAAAGTTCCCTTTGACGATAAAGATCTGTACATCTAGCATTAGCTTCAATTAAAGCTCTCTGAGCTTTCCGGTAAGCTTTAAGAGCATTTCTTTCTTCAATTTCACACAAGCATCTGTGCTTTTGCGCTTCCTCTAGCTCCTTGTCCAGTTTTTCCTCAATCTCAACTAAAGAATGTATATCTACATCCACATTAGAATGACCAGGGATATTTACATTACCCAAACTGTTCCACAGACTTGCAGTATCTTGAGAAGTCTGAAATGCAACATTAATCAAGTCTCAGCACAGTCATAATGAGGCTAAATAAAGTTAAAATTATTTTATCACCAGACATAGAGAGACCTGAGATCTTTTGCTTAAATGGGGATCAAGTGTTTTATCACCAGATGTGACTTCACGGTAATCATTCCCTTTTGATAAATTCAGCTCTCTCACTAATTTGCTTGGTGAAGAACTTCGTGGATTACTTAAACCAACCTTAGTAGGATGATTTAATTCCACGTATCTCTGCAAGTTGCAAAACTATTAACCACTATACCAAAAGCTTAGATGATATACGAAGACAATCATTTGGAAACTGATTTTTTTAAGACTTCTAATTTTATGAAGATAAAACTCATTTCTATCCGTCCATAATTTAGCACCAATAACTTTAGAACAAGATATTCACTAATCAGATAATCCTTGAAATACCAATTGCACCAAAATGAAGGTCAATCTTTTTCTTCTGCACGAGTAGATAGTGCAAAACAGATCTAATATGTTAAACCATACAGTGCCAGTATTATTTTTAAAAAACATTTACGAGTAAAGAGCACCCTAAAACATTAACGTACCAAGTTATTTTGCATAGCACTGGCACTTGTGTTTGTTAAAGCTACAGTCTGATTTGCTAAAACACTTGGATCAACCTCCCTACTGGTCCTTTTGGATTGATGAAAATTTTTATGCATGTCGACACCTGCAGGATGAAAGAACCATGTCAGTCAGAGCATCCACGGGATTGTATAAGATAAACTTAAAGAAGATACAAAAAAAGTTTACCATCCTTCACCACTTTTGATGCATCTTCCAATGAAACGTCAACCAGCTTGTCATCTTTCTTTTTCCATTTAATGCTTGACTTGGTTTTGCTTACTGGATCTACTTTCTTGCTATGATCAACCTTATCCTTGCTCTGCAGACTCTTTGTCTCCAATTTTTCGTCTTTTGACACTAAATTAGATTTTACGTGATGTACCTCTGGTTGAGCACCTGAATTTGATTGGGTAAAATTAGAATCTCCAAGTTTCAAGCGTTTCTTGTCTGGTTCTTTTGGATCAACTGAACCATATGCTGAAGTTGCAATCCACTTCCTTCCTCCACTATTGTCTAGGTTCATAGTTGAGGTCAGAACTATTTCCTTATGTTGCTGGGCAGCTTTAAGCTTCAATTCGCTTTCCCGAAGTGCAATCTGCTGCCTCAAGTCCTGTAGTTTACTATTGTTGGAAACTACACCTTGCTCAGACAAAAGATCTTGGCATGCCAAACTTTTTTTGCGGGGATTAAAAGATCTAATTTGTGATCCCTGATCAACCGAAGAAACAGCAACCCTGGGATTGGCCCCACCATTGATCTTGGTCATTGATGAGATAAATGTACGGCTTAAAGGTTTCTTGGGAATTGCTCTGGTAGTATTTGTTGAAGTCTGTCCTAACTTGTTCAACTTTGGTGCAGATGAAGTTAAGGGTCTCTGAGTGTCATCCCTAATCGAGTTGGATTTATTTTCAACAGGTTTTTGTCGGCTGCATTCTTCTGAGTCACTTCCACTATCATCATCTGAGAAGCGTATTACAAGATTATTGCTACCTCCGGAAGGAGCATACCAACTACGATTAGTGGATTTAACTGGCAACTGATTCTTCTCAACATTTTTCTGACTCATTGGTGGAATTGGTTGTTGTGAAAGAACATCAACCGCGCCAGCGATATTATTACCAGCAATAGCATTCCCTGTATATCAGCAGAAATATTATAATATAATACTAAAATTTAGGAAAAAATGTTTAAACAATATTAGGAAAACATCCTATTTTGCAGGTAAAAGACATTTTCCAGATAGTGCAGTGAAGGCGACCATAAAATAAAATCTCTACAAAAACTAAGCAAGTAAAAGACTTAGAAATGCCCCTTATGAAGTTTGAATGTGTACCATTAAATAGCAACCAAATAGTGCATTCGTCAAAGTACATTTTAAGCACTAGTTTAATACTTCAATATACAAACAGGACATTTCAATAGTCAACTCAGCTGCAACAAAATAAGCTCCAAATATGTTGGAAACATCAAAGCTACTTAAGAATCTCGATGTTAGCCTCTAGGACTTACCAGCCAGATTTGGTGGTATGGGTTTCACCGCAGAAGGCACTGAATTAGGCCCCAAAGATGGGGCAATAGTACCACTAGACTGAGCAGTGGAGCAATCCAGATTTTCCTGGAAAAGGAAAATAACACAACAATAAGTCGCACATTTATGTTCTTTGGTACATAAGTTTATTACGAAGTGAAAGCAAAAAAAAGAACCCAAAAAAATAGACAAACAGCAAAAAAACAAAAAAACAAAACAGAGCTTAGTAAAATTCAAATAAAATGAAATTCTCACTGAAAGCTCTGGTTCAGCTCTATGATTTTACAAAGCAACAACAGGTCTCTAAGCTAAAATTGAACTAAGCATAGTAAAATATACAACTATAATCTAGTTAGCTTTTTTAAAGCAATACAATTATGCCTTTAATTCTGCAAAAATTTAAACTATGAAAAAAGAAGAATCCAGCCTTCATTTTATCTTATTTAAGATCGAAATAGACGAAATTGTTTTCTTTTTCTTCCCCTCGATTTCGCAGCAACGAAGCACAAACAACCCGCTACCATAATCAAAAGTTCAAGAACACCAAAAAGCTTACATATATTCACAATAAATCGATAAAGTTGGACAAACAAATATTCATAGATATGAACACTTTCCTATATTTCCTCAGCAGCCAAAAACCAGTAAAAAAGAAGGAAGAAAAATAAATGGAAATTAGGGTTAAAGAGAGGGAAAGTGCGATTACGTCGTCGTATGAATCAGAGAGTTCGCCTTCTTCTTTAGTTTTAGATGCCTCGATATCTTTGCTAGGGTTTACATTCGTTGAATTTGAAGCCATTGCTTTGGTTTTAATCTCATCATCCATGAATTTAATAATAATTTCTTTTTCTTGACTTTCTTCGTTGTTTCAACTTTCAATTAAGGGGTTAAAAAAAAAAAAAAACTGTCACGTCACGGTGAAACGGGGTGTAGACGAAAATTGTGAAGGTGGGAAAGAATCGAGAGGCGGCCGTAATTTTCTAAATACGGAACTACCCTTAATCTTGTTATTAATTTACGTGCAGAGGGACTTCCGTTCTTCAATGCATTGTTCTCTATATCGACAGACAACTCCGCTAAGCACCCACGTCATAAATAGATGAAATCTAATTTTTGTATATTTAGAATTTAATTTTCTATTTTTATTTAAAATTTTTAATTTTTATTTTCTCAACTTTAAAAATTGTAATTCTAATTGTTAACTTTGTTTAAATTCAAGTTTATTATAATATTATTTTTATTATATTGCTATTAAATGAATATTTTTAAATTTTAAAATATTATACGAGTAAATTTAAGGTGGTGTCAATAAGTAGAATTAAATTTTAAAATTCTTAAAAATAAAAATATAAGAATTAAATTCTAAATTTATAAAGAACACGACAACTTAGAGCATACTTTATCCATGAATAAAAGGGTAAATTGCATTGTTGGTAGTACCATCATACTTAATTTTTTTTTAATTATCCAATTATAAAAAATTACAAAATAATCACTTAACTATTCACGTTTTTTTTTTTATTTCATTATTTGTTGGAAACTTTACAATAGAAAGATGACTTGATAGTTTTAAAATTAACATATTAACAAATTTAACTTTCCATGTTTATATATTATATCAATTTGATCAATAATTTTAAAAAAAAAAATTAATCCTCAACATTTATATAATTAAAAAAAAACTCGCAAAAAAATTCAAAAATTATTTAAAATAAATTCCAAATAAAATATATACGCAAAAATGAATAAAATATCAACAAAATTTTAAATTTTGATTTTTTTTTAAATTACAATAAAATGTATACAAATGATAAAATATACATAGACTTTTGAAAACCCAAAACAATGGTGAGAGAAAGAGATGATGATCTAAAATCTAGAAGAAGAAAAAAAGGTTTAAAACTGGGGGGGCTGCAACTCTTGAACTAAAAATCGATGAGGAGAAGAAACCGAGCCAATTCAAAACATAAATTGGAGTTATTCATGCTTCCAGTTTTGATTACCTGTATGGATTTAGTTGGGTTTTGGTTGTAACAGCTGCTGGATGACGGTTATCGTACTTCTTTTTCAGCTACGAAAATTTGTTCCCATTGTAAACCAGTGAGCTTACAACATGAAAATTTCTATTTATCAATATATATATATATATATATATATATATTGGAGGAAAGTAGTATTTTTATAGCCAATATTTTTTTTTTTACATTTTCTTTCAATTTTGATTATATATATTAGCTTGAATTTGGTGACTTAAACTTGTTACATAGTTGGCATTTTTTTCAATTTATTTCGCAACTTAAATTTTATCACATTTTATTATTGATATGATATTAACAACTAATAATATGGTGACATGCGTATCATAAAACATGTCAAACCCTAATAAAAATATTTTTTTTAAATATATAAATACTTTGATATTGATGTGATATTCGTTGTGTACTTACTTTCTAATATTTTTATTTTTTACTAAATTATGAAATTAAAAATACATAAAACATATCAAATATATTTTTAAAAATATATAAATTTATAACATTATTATAAAAAATATTCTACGTCCAAAATAAATCTAGACAAATAGTTATCTAGATTTAAATGAACCTAACATAAATTTCTATAAATTTATTATGGATTTACTTTTATATTTTTAATTAAAAATATATAAAATCTTTTTTAATTACATATAAATTTATAAAAAAAATTAAAAAAAAAAAGAAAGTATTTCACATCCAAAATTAACATCAACAAATGAAAGCTTGAATTTAGATGATTTTGTCACGATTTTTATAATTCGTTGAGTTTTTATAAAATATCAATATGTTATTATTCGATTTTATATATTTCAACATTTGTACAATTAATTTTTATAAATAACTTAAAATATATAAAATTACTAAAAAAAATGTCTGCAATGAGTTTGGACAAAGTGACATCTAGGTTTATTAGAATATAGACGTCCTTTTGTTCATGTTATATTATGTACAATAAATTATTTTTATATTTTTTATAATTCTATATATTTAAAAAAAATAGGTTTTATGTATGGAAAAATATTTGCTACTCTGCTGTGGAGTTTTAGGCTCCAGAAGTAGGATTAGGGGTTGACAAGTAAAAAATATTTAAAAATAAACATATGATAATTTTTTAAAATCGTTTCTAGAATAAAAAAAAAGTACACTAACAATGAAAAAAAAAAGTCTGCCGAGTAGCACGAAAGTAAAGGCTAGGGATTAGAAGGTTTCTTGCGTTCTATCGCGTTTGCTTGAAGATTTAGTGGCGTGAAAGTATTACTAGGAAGGAATGGACGACATTAATATAGTAGATGCAGATCTGGCAAATCTCAACATTATGGATAAAGAAGAAGAACCCATGTTGGTTATTGGCGACAATACTGCTCAGTTACAAGATCTTTACTTGGTGGGAAAAGTTCTTACAGACAGTGTGGTGAATTTTTCGGTTTTAAAAAACACACTAGCAGATTTGTGGCATCCGCTGAGGGGGTCACTATTACAGAGCTGGAGGAAAAGCGAATTTTATTCAGATTTTATAGCGAGGTAGATATGAAACGAGTAGTAGATGGTATGCCATGGTTCTTTAACAGGCATTTAATTATTCTACACAGGCTGACAGTAAATGAGGAGCCAAACACAGTTCCGTTGTGGGAGACAGTTTTTTGGGTGCAAATTCATAATGTCCCGATTGGATTCTTTACGGAAGGAATGGCGAAGCAGTTAGGAGATTTCGTCGGGAAATTTGTGGAGTATGATTCATCTATGGCCACCAGAGGTAATGTGCACTTTATGAGAATTCGAGTGCTGACTGATACTAGGTATCCGCTGAAAAGGAAGAAGCGTATCTGTATTAGCCAAAATAGATTTACTTCTGTGCTATTTCAATATGAGAGACTATCTTTATTTTGTTTTTTGTGTGGCCGGCTCGGCCATAGCGAAAGTTTCTGTCAGGTTAGATTGACATTGAGTAATCAGCAAGTGGATTTCGGATGGGATCTACCATTAAGGGCTACACCAAAGAAGGGTAATTCAACGAGTAAATGGCTTCGAGAGGAAACTGATTCTGAACGTTGGAGGAATACGGAAGTTGATGGGGAAAGAAGGGGAAGGAATTCTGGACAGGAAAATACGAACAATAGAGATCAAAGATGGGAATTGAGGTCTATGGGACGATTTGTACGACAACCTCGAAAATTCATGGAAGATAGGGAAGTTGGGAATCAGGAGTTAGGAAAAGATTATGGAGACGAAATGGAAGATTTACCGATGGATCTTGTGGATGGTAAAAAGAGACAAATGGTTAATTTAGAGGTGGGAATTACTGAAGAAAGGAGGAGTATGATAGAGCTTGACAATGAGATATCGGCGGTCAATGATAAGTTGGCCGACCGAACGCAATGAAAATTCTAAGTTGGAACGTTCGTGGTTTGGGGCAATCACGAACGGTTAGACGTCTCAAAAATAAATTGAGACACATTCAGTCTCAAATTTTGTTTCTTATTGAAACAAAAGTCACAAGCAAGAGAATGGAATCCATACGATGAAGATGTGGTTATGCGAATGGCATTGATGTTGATGCGATAGGGTCGAAGGGGGGTTTATCATTAGGCTGGAAGGAGGGAATAAGTCTAACCTTAAAAAGCTACTTAAAATCTCACATTGATGTGGTGGTAGAAGAAGAGAATGATGCAGAAGTTTGGAGATTCACGGGGTTTTATGGGGAACCAGTAGAACAAAATAGAAGGGTTTCGTGGGAGTTATTAAGATCTTTGCAGCGTGGGAATAATATGCCATGGCTAGTTGTCGGGGACTTTAACGAAATTATGTTCTCTTTTGAAAAACAAGGGGGACGAATTAGAGAGGAAAGACAGATGGATGCTTTTCGAAAAACACTTGATGATTGTGAACTAGCCGATCTGGGGTTTTCTAGGCAATGGTATACGTGGGAAAGGGGTAGACTCGTTAGCAATAATATCAGGGAAAGACTGGATAAAGGGGTCGTGAATCCAAGGTGGTGGGAAATGTTCCCAAATTTTGAAGTAAGCCATTTACAACACAGTTTTTTAGATCACTGCCCACTAGTAGTGAACACAAATAGAGATGGAGATAGATGCAATAACGAGCGACAAAGGCGATTTCGATTTAATGCGGATTGGCTTTTGAATCCAGAATGTGAGGAGCAAATCAAAAAGGTATGGACGGCGAATAATCAAGACGTATTAATGAGATTGAAGAAGCTGGGTAGGAGTCTACATGACTGGTCAAGAGGAGAGAGGAAGCAAAGGGACCGATGCTTTGAAGAGCTAAATGGCAGATTAAGTGAGTTGGGAGGTTGTGATATTTCTGAAGACGTTTTGGAGGAAATTACAGGAGTTAAAATTGAAATGAATCTCGAAGCCGACAAAGAAGAAGCTTATTAGGAACAGAGAGCAAGAACTAATTGGCTTAAAATGGGGGATAGAAATACAACATTCTTTCATAGTAGTGCGTCACATCGAAAGAAGAAAAATTTGGTCAAGGGACTGGAGGATGAGTTTGGAAATTTAAAAATAGAGGCAGAGGAGATGGCTAAAATGGCGACTCATTATTTCAAGGATCTTTTCTCATCTAAAGGAGTTAGTGATTGCAGCAGTTTGCTTGAGTCTTTTCAACCAAGTATAACAGAGGAGCAAAACAGGGATCTTATGGCAGAATTTACAGCTGATGAAATTGTTTCAGCGATTAAATCAATTGCCCCTCTCAAGGCGTCAGGTATGGATGGATTTCCTGTAATTTTTTATCAGAAATATTGGCATATTGTTGGAAAGGAGATAACTAAGTTCTGTTTGGAGACGTTAAATGGAGAGAGAGAAATGAAGGAAGTTAATTTTACAAGTATAGTTCTTATCCCAAAGATTAATTCACCGAAGCTAATGAACCAATTTCGACCCATAAGCCTGTGCAATGTAATCTACAAAATTATCTCCAAAGTACTTGTCAATCGGTTCCGGAAGGTGCTTAATTTCTGTATTGAAGATAACCAAGGAGCGTTCATCGCAGGAAGACAGATTACAGATAATATTTTTGTGGCATACGAAATTCTCCACTCTTTCAAAAAAAGAAGAGGGACATCCAAGAAAGGGTTTGCGCTAAAATTAGACATGAGCAAAGCATATGATCAAATTGAATGGAATTTTCTGGAAAAAATGATGAGCAGGATGGGATTCTGTAATGAGTGGATTTCTATTATTATGAAATGTGTTAGGAGTGTGACGTATTCAGTGAACTTGAATGGAAGGAACGGAGAAGAATTTCATCCTCAAAGAGGGTTAAGGCAAGGAGATCCCCTGAGTCCGTATTTATTTCTCATTTGTGCTGAAGGATTCTCTCGGTTAATTTCAAGGGCTAAAACAGAAGGATGATTGAAAGGTACGAAGGTGGGGAGAGGGAATATTGCGGTGTCACACTTATTTTTTGCGGACGATAGCATGCTGTTTGGGGAAGCGTCAACTGAAGGAGCTATCAACATGAAGGCAGTAATCAAAGAGTATGAACTGGTATCTGGCCAGATAGTGAATTTTGATAAATCACTAATTTATTTTAGTAAAAATGTTGATCCAGAAATAAAAGAACAGGTGGGTGGTATTTTGGGTGTGAGGGTTTCAAACAATCTTGAGAAATATTTGGGGTTGCCGACTATGATAGGTAGAAGGAAAAAGCATGCATTCGTGGATATAAAAGAACGATTTATGAAAGCATTACAAAATTGGAGTTTACGGCTACTTTCAGCAGGGGGCAAAGAGGTATTCTTAAAGTCTATTTTACAAGCTATACCAATTTATACTATGCAGTGCTTTAAATTCCCAATTTCAATGTGTCGAGAGTTAGAGAATCTGATGAGTAAATTCTGGTGGCATAATTCTAAAACAAACAAAGGTATACATTGGTGTAAATGGCGTGATATGTGTATCCCCAAAGCGAAGGGAGGTTTAGGGTTCAAAGACTTTGAGTTTTTTAACTTGGCCCTTTTAGCAAAACAGGGATGGAAAATTCTAACGCAGCCGAATTGTTTGTTTGCGCGTGTAATGAAATCGAAGTACTTTCCAAGAGGGGAGTTTATGAATGCTAAATTAGGATCTTACCCTTCATTTACCTGGTGTAGCATTTTGGGAGCAAGACACATTCTGGATGAGGGAATCGGCTGACGAGTGGGAAACGAAGAGGAGATCAATATATGGAATGATGCTTGGATACCAAAACCTGGGAATGGAAGAATTCAGTGTCAGTCCATTGATACCAGATTTACAAAAGTCGCTGACTTGATTGATAAAGAATCAAATACCTGGAATCAAGACATCATCAGTTCTCTGTTTGGTGAAGAGCAGTTGAAGCGCATTTTAGCAATTCCGCTGGTGAGTAGTACACCTCAAGACGTTCTCATATGGCGTGGCGACAATACAGGGTGTTATACAGTCAAAAATGGGTACAAAAGAATCATTACAGCAGAAATTCCTAGCTTACAAACTGAAGATAGTGCTAACTTTTTTACAAAACTGTGGGGACTCAAAATCCCTAGTAAAATCCGCATATTCATGTGGAAGCTAGTGAATAATTTTCTACCCACGAAATACAATCTATACATACGTCAATTGATAGCAAGTACAATATGCCCAGTGTGCCAAGTAGAAGAGGAAACGATCGGTCACCTATTTCGCGATTTCAGCTTTACAAAACAGGTCTTGCAAGGTATGGATGCAGCAGACTCAACGAACAATAGAGAACCAATATGGAAAGATTGGTTAGTTAAGGAATTTAACAGTCAGAATACAAAAGCATGCGAAATCAAAGCCATTATCTATTGGACCATATGGTATAATCGTAATAAGATCTACCATGAAGGGATAAGGGGTCAAGTGTGCGATATGTTAGCATTCATCAAAGCATACCATGCAGAAATTGCAGTTTTTGAGGAGCTACCGAAACAGACAACTGGTATTCATGAAGAGAAATGGAAACCTCCGGCAGGAAACATTATAAAGATAAATTTTGATGCTTCTTTTAATCAAAATACTAAAAGATCAGTCTCAGGCATTATTGCGCGGAATAAAGATGGATTAGTGATGGCTGCATGTACCTGTCCTTGGGATAATATCTCAGATCCGATAACTGCAGAAGCAAGAGCATGTCTTCAGGCTCTTGATATGGCAGAGGAAATGGGATTTCAAGAGATTTGCGTGGAAGGGGACTCGCTTACTGTAATAAAAAAACTCAACTCAGCGGAGGAAGAAAGATCATCTATAAGCAGTTTGATTAAAGAGATAAGGGGGAGATTGCCCAAATTCTGAATATTGAGTTTCAGATACATACCTAGAGAAGCAAACAAAGTAGCCCACGAAATGGCGAGCGAAGGTAATAGATATGAAGAACCCAGATATTGGATTGAGGAGGCGCCACCGCCAATAGAAAGACTGATTGCCCAAGACATAAGGAGAGGGGGAGGACACGATTAAGGAATGGTTGGAGTCCGGACGGTAGGGGAAGGAGTTGGTCCGAAGAACTCATTTTTGTTTAAGGGACTGTGAAAGCATAAAGAAAGATTGTTGGGAGAAAATCGGTTCCTTCTTGACTGATAAGGTTTTGGTACAGAGGGGAGAAAGAAAGGGATAATAGATCAAGGGATTAGAGCTATTGATTTAAGATTTCATTTGATTTTAATTATTAGTAGTTTATTAGTTTTTTGTTTGTTTTCTTTACAGTTTCAAGGCACCGCTTGGGTAGCCAATAGGGGTTAGGCTGCTGGTTTTCTTTTTTCATTTCCAAGGCTGTAATCAATTACCTATTGTCCCTTCAGTTAATAAATCAGTCAGACGTTTTCAAAAAAAAAAAGTACACTAACAATGTATCAAATACACACCCTTTATGTATTATATATTTTTAAATTTCAAAATCATAATATAAAACCCTAAAATTTTATAAAAATTTAAATACATATAATTACAAAAGAAACACTTATAAAATGTATCTAGATAAATTGTTATTACGGCCCATTTGAATCAAACAACAATTTGTCCAGGTTCATTTTTTACATAAAATAAATTTTATATTTTTTTTATAAAATCATATATTTGTTTTAAAATTTTGTATATTTTTTAGTTTAAAAATAATAATATAAAAACTTGATAGTTTATAAAAAAATTAGAATATATAAAATTACTAAAAACACAACATTTAGAATGAATGTGAACAAATTGATATTCAGGCTTATCTAAATTTGGACAACCATTTACAAAGGTTTATTCTTAATGTGAGATAATTTTATATATTTTTTAAAAAATATTTTTTTATTAAGGCTTGTTGGATATCATTATATGAAGCTACCACATGTTGTCACATTATTAGTTCGTCAGGGTCATATAATCAAATCTAATGGTGTTACTATAGAGGCATCAAAGTGTGATGAAATTCAATTTTATGTAAGCAAAATGTATATTAATCCTTCCTTTTCTTTTATCATTTCAAATGCAAAATATTGAAGTTTGAACTAGGTTCCATCACAATGTTGAAGAAAGAAAGCTTTCCTAGCCAATATGAGAAACCTAGTATAAAATAACTCAGTAACTTAGAAATTTCAAATAAACACACACAATAACAAAAAAAAAAAAAAGTTCATAGGTATGTTTTGTAGGAAGGATGAAAAAAATAGAAAGAATAAAAAAAATTCCTTTCCTTGGTAGAGTTGAAAAAGAATGGAAAGAAAATAAAATAATTGAAAAATGCAAAATTTTGAACTAACATACACATCTCTCTCATTTTCTCTCCTCTCATTGATCCAATTTGGAAGGATTGATTTTTATGCATTATGATAAAAAGTGATCTCTCTTATTTTCTTTTCTCTCACTTTTCTTCACAATCAAGCATATTCAAAATTTATTTTCTCTCCACTTTACCACTCCCTTCACTTTTCCACCCAACCAGGCACACCATTAGAGTTCTTTTACTTTTTTTCCTGCTTCGATTATTAAGAAGAAACTTGAATTTTTTTTCTCTAGAAGAAAATCAAGAAACTGAATCTTGGTCCAATTTTGTTATTTCGGGTGATTTCAAGAATAACGGAAATCAAGATTTCAAATCTTGGAATTTTTGGTTCAAGAAACTGAATCTTGAAGCCAATGCGCGATGGATTACATGTATGAGCTTAAATGAGCCAGTTTCGGGAGCAAATGGATAACAAGTCCAAGTTCTTGAAAATCGGTCTATTGGAATGTCCATAAGCCCATCATGAAGTTTGGAGAATGACTTAATTGAATATCAAGCCAAATAATTAAAGTGGCCCAATTTGTAAACATTTTAATTTTTTTGTTAAATTTTACTTAATTAATATATCAAAATGTAAAAATTTGGCCCAAAGAGCCCATTTAGACCATTGGACATGTAACAGCCCGTTTTCAGTGAAATCGAAACAGTGGTTTCGGGACCACAAATCCAAGTCCGTAAGAAAAAATTATTTTAATATTATTTCATGATCTGCATTACGATAGGAATATCGTATAGAAATTTCTTTAAGAAAAATTTTCCGATTTCATATTTAATTGAGAAAAGGACCAATTTGCATAAAATACAAAAGTTAAATTCTAGTAGCTAAAAGGATCAAATAGCTATGGAATTCAAAATTTTGAGGTCCTTATATGGAAAATAGACCATTAAGAGGAGTTAGTAGATAAGTTTGATGATGGAAAATTAAATAAAGAAAAGGATGAAATTGGAAAGTAAAATAATAAAAGATGATAAATGATAAATAATGAAAATATCATCATTTTATATCATCTTTCCCAAATAAAAATATGGAAACCCTAGTTTAGAATAGCTTGAAGATAGAAAGTTATTTTGGTTCAATTAGGTGAGTATTCAAGTCCTGTTTTTAGTAATTTTTATATTTCCGAGATCGTAATAGCTTAATTTAGCTATCTCGGGGATTAATTTGCAAAGTTATCAAAGTACTTATAATAGCCCGATTTAGGGGCTAGTCGGAACAGTGGTCTCGGGATCACTAATCCGAGGTTAGAGAAATTATCTTCATGTTATTTTATGTGTTATAACATGTTTATAAGGATGCATGAGAATTTTGGTGTTTTGATTTTAGTGAAGGAGGGCTTAATTGCGAAAAAGGACTAAATCGCATAAAGTGCGAAAGTTCTATTTTATTTGCTAGAGGTGTCTAATAGCTAAAGAATATAAATTGGAGGTCCTTAAAGGGATATTAGGCCATTGAATTAGTGTTGGCCGGCCATAGGAAGCTAGGGGGACAAAGGCATTAAATGTTGGTCAAAAGTTAGTGATATTAGTTGACAAATGAATAAAATAAGATGAAATAAGACAAGGCTATCATCTTTTCACTTTGCCTTCTTCTCCATCGAAAATATCAGCAAGCTTAAGGGTTTGAAAGCTTGAAAATTTCAGCTACATCTCATCCTTACAAGTAAGTCAATTTGATGTTTATTTTTGATGATTTTTGTATATTTGGAGCCCTCAAAGCTTAAGCTAGCTAATGAGAGGACTAGTTTGCAATATGGTTGAAAGTCTAGGGACTTACCATGATAGAGTTTATGTTGTTTGAAGATTTTTTATGGAAGAAAATGAATGATAGGAAGATGATAAACAACTTTTGTGAAATGTGTTGTTATGAAAACACCTAATTAGGACTAATTTGTAAATGTTGCAAATTGGTAATAAGTGCATGAAATAGTTGAAATTTTGAGTTGCTATAGAAGAGAATATGATTTGGCTAGGCTTGATTAGTAAATAAGGTGGATGAAAAATTATTTACGAGCCTAGGGGCAAAATCGTAATTTTGCCAAAGTATAGGGGCAAAATGGTCATTTTTGCCTAAGTAGAGATTATGTTGTAATATGATCATTAAGTGATTAAATGAGTAAATTTTATTGTTCTAGATAGAAGAAAACGAGATTCGGACCTAGAATGGGAGAAAGAGAAATGTGGGCAAATAGAATCCCTTTTTACCCTTTTCGGTATCGAGGTAAGTTCGTATGCAAATAATGAAATCTTACGTGAGATATTTAATATTCGATGTTGTATAAATTTTATGTTGCCTTCATGTATGCATTAAATACGTTTTGACGAGATGTCAATAAATGAAATTCTTAGATATAATCTAAGAATAGTAAGAAATGCAAATGGTATGAAATGATGATAGTTAAGGTTCTGTGCAAGACCATATTGGAATATGGCCTCGGTATGAGATATTGAATAAGACCGTGTCAGGGACATGGAATCGATGTGATATTTCGTATAAGACCATGTCGGGGACATGGCATCAATATGTTAGTTCATGTATGACCCTATCGGGGGTATGATGTCAATATGACATTATGTGTATAAGACTCAAGGGAGTTACTTAACAATTTTAATGACTCAACAAGTATTTTGAAATTGAGAATGAATGTGTTGCACCATGAGAGGTACATGTATGTGTTAGAACTGAATTGAGATGAATTCGGTATATGATGAACCCATAGGGGGTTATGTGTAAATGATGCACTTTGGTTGCATAAGTTATAATTATTAATGCACTGTGTGAATGCAAACGATTATAGTAGAAAGCTAAGTAAGAATGGTAGTGTGTGAGGATGTTCCGGGTAAACATTTGAAATAGATAAATTCATGTGGATAACTATCAATGAATGTACAATAACGGTGGGCTGTGTGCGTTACCACCTTATTAATTATTAAACGATGGGCCATGTGCGATACCATCGCTTATTTATTCCAGTTGGTGGGCTAAGTGCGATACCACCGGAATTATAAATGATTGGTGGGCTAAGTGCGATACCACCCTAAATGCTTAACTACGATGGGTCAAATGCGATGTTATCGTTAAGCATATCATCTAGTGGGCTATGTGCGATACCACTATAATTACCCTTTTTGGTAGGCTAGGTGCGATACTACCCTACTATCTGATTGTGGTGGGCTAAGTGTGAAACCATCGAGTAATTTAGCATTATGGATGGATTAGTAAGAATTCATGATGTGTGGTATCATGAGTAATGGTCGGTATGAGTGACTTATTGAAAATGTTTGATGTATTGTATTATGTGATCATGTGGCGACAAGTGCTATGCAAATTAACATGAGCATTTGGCTTGTGGCATGGTTATAATGTGGTAAGAGACAGAATGAGTAAGTTTCAAGAATAGTTGAGTAAGTAACCATGAGTTTAAGAGTAAAACTCATTATAATACTTTATGGTTGAATGTAATCGATAGTTGATTGTTATATGCATATGAACTTACTAAGCATCATTGCTTACTCCTCTTCCTTTCTCATCTCTTATAGGTTAATTTAGCTAGCTCGGGTTGGAGATCGTCGGGGATGTTTTCACACTATCGAGCAGACACTTGGTATGAGGTTTCAAGTCCTTATAAGTCATGGCATGTATAGGGCTAGTATTTAAGGTTGATTAAGTCATAGTTGAGATCGGCAAATGTGATAATCCAAGATTTGTAATTGATGATGTGTGGAGTTATTGTAATGGAATTTGTATGTGTGCAATGTAGAGTGGCAAGGGCTTGGTAGATAGCCTGATAATTGTCCACATGGGTAGACACATGGGCGTGTGTCAAGACCATGTGGGAGGCACGGCTAGCACATGGGTGTGTGCCCAAGCCGTGTGAAGTCTGCACTTTACATTTGGAATTTAATTTGCCCACGGCTGAAGCACACGGGCGTGTGTATATGCCGTGTGGATAAGTCAGAATGCTAAGTTTTAGCACACGGGCCATGGCCACGGGCGTGTCAAGGCCGTGTGAAATTAGTCCGTGTCGCCCACGGGCTAGTCACACGGGCGTGTGCCTAGGCCGTGTGACACAAACAGAATACTCATGATTTTATACACGGGGTAGGGACATGGGCGTGTGTGACCACACGGCTGCCCACACAAGGCGTGTCCCACTTCACATGGGCGTGTGGCCCCTGCTTTTATTAAGAAGTTTCTCGAATTCGTAAAAGTTCCCGGATAGTTCCGTGCCTCTCTCGAAAGTATGTGTAGGGCCTCCTAGGCCGAGTATGTACAAGTGATGAGTTTAAACGAAATTTTATAACCCCGATCAAGATGTTTAAGAAAGATCAGTTAAGTAATGCCTCAAACCCTATTCCGGCTTGAATACGGGTAAGGGGTGTTACAGTACTAGGGTTTTTCATGGATGAATAAGCATGAATTATGAAATTTATGGTAGAAAATGAAATGTTGTTGATAAATAAACAACTTTTGTAAAGTGAATTTTGATGAAATTATGATTTAGGGACTAAATTGTAAAGATGTAAAATTCATGAAAAAATTCTGAATTTTATGAATTACATGGGCTGCAAATGTTATATGTAAAAATCGGTTAGGCTTGGAATAAGGATTAAATAGCATGAATTTCATTTTCCGAGCCTAGGGACGAAATCGTCAGTAATTAAAAGTATAGGGGCAAAATGGTAATTTTGCCTAGGATGTGATTGAATAGGAATTGTATTAAATTGACCTAAATTTACTCGTATAGATCCGAATAGATTAAATATGGAGCTAGATCGAGGTAAAGAAAAAGTAACAGATTAGTAGCATACGAGTTCACAAACATTGTCGAGGTAAGTTCGTGTAACTAAATTGTGTATATTTATATGTTTGAAATTAATGTTGTATGTGTGAATTGTATAAATGCCATATGTATGAAATTGATCACATATCCGATAACACCCGATAAATAATAAGTCCCGTTTAGATAAATGAGTTTCGATGGGTATAGGATTCCCGAATTGGTTGTGGTCCTGCATATGTTGCGGACACACCGTAGCTCGAAAGAGCATCCCGTTATTAGCTCTCATAAGCATCCCGATATTTGGCCCTCTCGAGCTTCCCGTTATATTGTTCTTGCGAGCTTCCCGTTAATAACTCTTCGGAGCATCCTGATTGGTTGTGATTCTGCATGTGTTGTAGACACACCACAACTCTTATGAGCGTCTCGTTATATGGCTTTTCGTGAGCTTCCCGATTAAAGGCTCTTTATGAGTTTCTTGATATGGATCATTTGAACTTCCTGATATATGGTTATCCGGAGCTTCCCATTAATGGCTCTTCGGAGCTACCCGTTATTGGCTTGCATGAGCTTCCTGATTATGGCTCTTATGAGCTTCCCATTATACAGCCCGGATAAGCTTCCCGTTACATGGCTCACATGAGCTTCCCGTTATATGGCTCGAGAGAGGGCTTCCAATTTATGTGCTTGTACGAGCATTCCTGTAACACCCCTAGCCCGTGTCTGTCGCCGGTTTGGGGTTACGAGGCATTACCAGACTTATACAAAACGAGATAAACCCAAGTATACCAAATTTGCATGCTTAATATTTAAACCAAATACATATACCAATAATTTACTATTAATCATAAGCTAATTACCAAATATCCCATTTTATAATCTAAATATGTTCACATAATAAATCAGTAACAATCACACACAAAAAATGAAATTTTGGCTATTATACCTTATTACCGAATTTTTACTAATGTCTATTAGCAAACATGAATCACATTCACAACCAAACAAAACGAACCATATTTCAAATTAGGTATTACTCAAATTTTGCGACATTGATTTCTTTTAAACTAGCATGATTTATATTCAATCTTACTTCATTCCCAATCACCAATACCATGCGCATATAACATTATTATCTTAACCCATTTCAAGCTCAAATAATAACTACAAATACACATAGTTCACATGCCAATTTTATACACTTTAATTTCTTCTCCACAATTTCATTCACACCACTAAATCAAATTCATGTCTTATTCGGTCAACCAATTTAACAATCTTAACATAGTATAATTCATCTCAAAATTCGTATACATAATACTTTATAAATAATGTTCAAACCAATTTATATTACAATTTAGGCATTACAATAATAAATCATTAACCTCATATATCAAATTTATTAAATAAACATTCATGAACTTTTCTTGACTTTACCTAAACCTTAAGCATAATCCAAACACACTACACACATACAACATTACATATTACTCATCTAACATATCAAACCACATTTACAAATTATAACAAGTCCATTCCACATATATATATATCATAATCTAAATCATCAAAACCAAAGATGACAAACATTTAACCAAAGACATATAATAGTCAAACTTAGACAATTTGATCAAGCCATTTTCGCATGGCTATATACAAGGACAAAATTCATTGAATCAAAACATAATCCAGCCTATACATGCCATAAGTTCAAATATAGACTTTTAAAAGTACCAAAGGTTGACGATAGTGTGGATGACTTCGATGATGATCCCCGAGCTCGTAGCTTACAAACAAAATCTATAAAATAGAGTAATAAAAGCACACAGAGTAAGCTAACTTAGCTTAGTAAGCCTTAAGCAAATTAAGCAATTCGAATGAACAATCAAAACAATTCTAATAAGTTAAATTGTATCATTAATATTATACTAAAATACAACAAATCACCTTAGCCGAATGCTTCTACTTCTTATTAAGCATAATATTATACAACCTTTCATTCCCAAATTATTACTAATTCAATTAAATTCATTATCATACGTAGCTGTCCGAATAATCAAACTCTCATGTAACATATTACAATTACTTACTTATATGATCAAATATACATGGCATCTTTATATCATCACATATGTCTGAATATACTAGTTTAATACATTATCATATATATAACCGAACATTCAAAGTTAGTTAAACCATCACATGTACTCATATATTGGAATTTAATATAACATCACATATTACCATTTGTATACAAATTTGATTCATCATCACATATACATATACCTTTGTGGCCGAACATATATGGTCAATTAAATCAACTTACCTGCTCAATTTCCACATCAATATGAAGTCTTATAGACGTAGACTTGAATATAAATCACCGGTATTAAACCTGCTAGGCGTAAGCCTGAATCACACACTGGCACTAAGCCTGCTAGACCCAAGGTCTGATATTTATTCACCGCAATAAGCTCATTAGGCACGGCCCGATTAATTTCACCAGCTCAAAGCTTGCTAGGCCCAAAGCCCGAATAACGATACTATAAAGCTGTCTCACACACATCTCATATATCGAAACTTTTATACACTTCAAAATCTTTGTACGAATTTTCAAACATCATATCTCAATCGAATTAAACTTAATTATATTAAAGTCTATGTTTATTCACATTCAGCTACTCAATATTAATGCTACAAAATTTCCAAATCAGCATATATTAAGTTACATACATAATTTACAATGTTTTATTGCTTAAAGACTTACCTCGGATATCGACGAACGACAAAAATCAGCTATTCAACTATTTTCGCTTTTCCCCGATCCAAGTCCGATTTCTTTGGTTCTTGATCTAAACATGTTCAAATTAAGCTCATTCAAACATATTTTCATTCAATTTAGTCCAAAAACACATAAATGGGAAAATTACCATTTTTCCCCAAACATTTCACACTTTTTACAATTTAGTCCTATTTGCACAAAACACAAAATACACAAAATTTGACTATACACCTTAATGGCCGAATGTTCCTAGTCCTCATACAAGTCCATACATTTCATTTATTTCACATTTTAGTCCCTCAAAAATTTATTTTTGCAATTTAGTCCAACATAATCAATTTCATCAAAAATTCAAAGACAAAACTTGTTAATCTAACACATATATATCATATTTCACCATCAAACAACATAAACAACAAGCTATCATCAATGGCTCAACTCAAAATATTCATCAAAATCAAAAATTAAAACATGGGCTTTGTGCATCGCATAGCAACGATCTCAAAAACATAGAAATTATCAAAAACCGAAAACTAAACATACCTTAATCAAGCTAATTTGATGCCGAAAACCTAAAGCTTTCCTATGTTCTTTTTCTTTTCTTTGTTTCGGTTAAAAGGAAAGAATAATGGCTTTAAAATGTTATCATTTTGTTTTATTAAACTAATGTAATAATATAATATAATAATAATAATAATTATAAAATTATAATACATAAAAACTATATAATAAAACCTTGTTGCCGTGCACTAACATATAAGAATGGGTTTATTGCATTTTAAATGCTCCCATTTTAAAAGACAACCTCAATTTAGTCCTAACACATTAAACTATCAAGTTTATAATTTACGCGATTAAGCCCTTTTTATTAAATTAAGCTCACAAATAATCAAATTTTATACGAAACTTTCACACATGCTAATTCACATATAATTAACACGAAAATTAATATTTAAATATTTTTCTGACTCAGATTCGTGGTCCCGAAACCACCGTTCCGATTAGGGTCTAAATCGGACTGTTACAATTCCTAAATATGAATTGACGAAGTATAGACTTATACACTTTATGTGTACTACCCGGGTATCCATCGATATTTCATATGATTCAATGGGTAAAACCCTGATACGAGAAAATAAATGAATTCAAAGTGAATTGTTACTTGTATATGCATGAAACACATGAAAATTTGGTATTGATGAGCTTATACACGATTCTTCAAATTTATGTGAAGTAAATGACTAACATGTTTGATGAAGTTGTGTGTTTTAGGCTATTAGCCAAATTGCTTGGATGCATCTTATATGTTTATTTTAATGAAAATGAATGGTAAGTTAATTTCCCGTTATACGAACTTACTAAGCATTAAATGCTTACCTTGTTTATGTCCTCTATTTTATAGTATTCGAAAGCTCGTAAAGGTTGGACACGGGTCAGAGCAACATCACACTATTCTTCAGCTCGTTTTGGTATAAATAGCAAAATTTCTTTTGGATATAATGGCATGTATAGGTTAAATTGGCCAAATGATGGCATATAAATATTTAGTTGTAACTAGCTACTGGTATGGCTTGTGTTTGGTATATTTTGATTTATAAATATATGGCCTAAACATGTTTGATGTGTGTGTTTGAAATGGTTAAATGGTGGAAAGTTTATAGATCTATTGATGATTAGGTTTGAGATAGCATAATTAGTAAAAAATATGCCTATATGCACATATGTGTATTTGGTAAGTTTGAACACTTGAACATATGTGATAATATGTCATGCATAAGACTTAGTTTTGGCCTGGTTTCAATTTCTTGAAATTTTTTGGTGAATGTATTAAAGTGTTGATATAGGTGGAAGACAAATTGGGTGAGAAATATGGCATTGGAAAGGGCCTATTTTCGTCCACACGGGCAGAGACACGGACGTGTGTCTCAGTCGTGTGTGACACACGGCCTAGCACATGGGCGTGTGTCTTGGCCGTGTGTCCCCTGCATCTTAAAATTTCAAAACAGAATGCTCAGGATTTTTCACCCGACCTGGCACACAGGCGTGTGGCTTGGCCGTGTGACCCCTGCACCTACACACGGCCTAGCACACGGGTGTGTGACTTGGCCATGTGACCCAAGTCAGAGAGTTACACGGGTACAGGCACGAGTTGGGACACGGCCGTGTGCCCCATTTTGAATGCCCACACGACCTGAGACACGGGTGTGTCTCTTGGCCGTGTGGCTGACCACACGGGCATTATTTCGCGAAAAATTTTGTAATTTCGCGAAAAATTCTCTGAGTATCCAATTTAGTCCCGACTTGTTTCTAATGTGCATTATGGGCCTCAATGGCTCATATAAGGGACTTTAAAAATAATATCTGACATGAATGTTAAATAATATGAAATGTATGTATTTGATCTATTTATTTCGGTAATGCTCCGTAACCCTGTTTCGGTGACGAATATAGGTTAGGGGTGTTACAGGACAAATTTCTCATTCAATTCCACCCTTAGATTTATTTTCACATTTCAATTAGTTAGTTAGTTGATGAGTTTCCATGTTTAGTTGGCATACTTATCACATTCCTTAATTTTAGGAGATTAGTTAGGGGTTGACAGGCTATAAATAGGGTGTGCCCCCTTGTATTCATTCATTTGATTATTTTGCTTTTGAGTTAATAAAATTTTTTGAGTTTTCTTTTAAAAACTTTCTCTTGAGTTTTCTTTTAAAAGAGTTTTAACAATCTTTTTAGATCGTGGGAATCATCTTCAAGCCTACTCTTGCTAATGAGTTTTTCTTGGAGGGGAAATTAGATTTTTTTGAAGGGGGTTGTGGATTCATCTTGTTTCCAAGGCTTCTTAGGACTTCTACACGTCACTTTTATCTTTTCCATCTCTTTTCTTTCTTTTTCTATTATGTTCTTGTTATTTTGAATCTAATATTTGAATTTACTTAATTCCAGGTCTTGTTTCAATCAAGAGAGGCATTCTCCTATCTTCTCTCATAAAAAAACACCCCAAAAATAGGAGTTCTTTGCTTTTCTTGTTGTTTGAATTCTTTTGTTACAAAGCAGTTTGCTTTTGGCTTAATTTTTCATTCTACTAAATTGTTTTGTTATTTTACTTCAGATATTTTTGGAGGCTTCTTTAGAGTTCAAGAACGGGTTCTTCTCTTCCAAGAAACCTTGTTCTACTCATTCTTGGACTCCTGTTGGTCGCCCCTACATTTCTTTGATGTTGGGTTTCTTTTTTCATTTGTTTTCTTTCAATTTCTAATATGTTTTTATTTTTTTTTTGTTTAGATCCTTGTTCGACAACTTCTTTTTCATCAAGAACGACCCAAATGACTCCAAACACCTGGGTTTTCATTGTTCTTGGCTGACCGAACCTTCTCTTTAATTTTTCTTGTGATTTCATTCAGTTTTTAGTCTATGTTGTTCAAATATGTTTTAATCGTTTGCATTCACTTAATTGGCAGCCTTAATTCTTAATTCAATCTCCTTGTTTTATTATTACTTGATTTTTGTTGTTACCTTTTCAATTCTAACTTGGATTGCTTGTATTTCAGGTTGAGTCAAACTCGAACTTCAAGTTTCCTTTCGTTTGTCTAAAGCTCTAAATCAAATCCGCGACTTGGACAAACTTATGATCCTATTCCATACGTATCTCTATTAGTTGGTGTCGAAACCATTTTAAAGTTTGATTTAAAAACAGGGATCGACTTTTAAAAACAAAAATGGGAGTCGCCACCAATCCCTTTTTACTTAGGTGTGATTGGATCACCTTTGAAAATGTTTTATTTCAAAATACTGATTTTGGTCCACGAAAAACAAGAAAAATAGGTTCGGGAATCGGTTACGTATGAGGAAGGATTAGCACCCTCATAACGCCCAAAAATTGGTACCTAATCGATAAAATCATGTCCTATTGTTGCAAATTTGAAAAATTTTAAAATAAGATCCTTTTATTAGAAGAAAAACCAAGACTTGCCTATCTCAAAGGAATAAAATATTATACCCAGTAAGTTAGGATACATCATCTCATAACTTCGAAACTAGGCACGTCTTTATTTTAGAAAATTCCTACCTCGAGACACAAAACGTCATATCCAGTAAGTTAGGACACAACGTTTTGCATTCCCAAGAATAGATTTTTTGATTTGAAATTGGTAAGTTTCAGTTTTTAAAAGAGAAGGGATATCTAATACCTTAAGCTCTACCGGAAAAAATCGAAACCAGTAAGTTAGGGCACAATTCTTCTCAAGTCCCCAAATATCACATATCACCGTATTTTTAAAATATTTAAATAAAATGCTTTAATTCAAAAGGTATTTTTATAAAAATGGTTTGAGTAAATCATACATTACAACATATATACAAAATGTCAGTTTATCATAACTATAAATTATATTAACAATTACTATTAATGAATAATTAAAGAATAATACGAAGTAATAAGTGATGCAAACAATAAAATAAATATACTAAAACAAAAATATAAAATTGATAGAGGAATAACATAAACAAAAGATAAACAAATATAAAATATAAGGCAAAGAAATAACAAATAAATATAAAGCTTTACATGCATAACGACACAGAATGAATTATTATAGATATTGCAAATTAAGACATATGGCTTTAAATAAAAATGATGTGGAATAATAAAATGAATCATATATATAAAAAAATGAATTAATGATAAAAATGATGCGGAGTAATAAAAAATAATACATATACATTATAAAAATAAATTGTTAAAGGAATAAATAATATATAACTTTAAATATAATTACATTTATAATATAATAATCTAATACATATATATTTTATAAAAACAATAAAAATAAATATATGTTATAAATAAATTTTATACCAAGCAGGGGCGAAGCCAGGACAATTTTTTAGGGGGGCGGATGAAATTTTAATTTTTTATAGTTTATATCTTTCTAATTTGTAAAGAATTAAATCGAATTTTTATAATTTTAGGGGGGGCCAAAGTGCAATTTTACCTTTACTAATTTAAAATTTTAAAAAAAAATTCAAGGGCCTAAATAGTAATTTTACCTTTTAGGGGGGGCCGGGGCCCATGCCAGCCCCCCTGGCTTCGCCCCTGATACCAAGTAAGATTTTAGAAAATAATATAATATAATACTATATATACAAAATTTTAAAAATATATATAATACAATAACAAACATAAAAGTTATAAAATATTATGCAATATAAAAAATAATTAAATAAAATAATAAATAGTAATAATGTAATATTTTAAAATACTAAGTATTTAAGAAAAATAATACATAAAACTTTTATTAATAAATTAATTCTTTAAAAAATAATATGATTTTAATATAATAAAACAATTTTAATATAATGTTAAAATAATTTAAAATGAAATAAAATAAAAAGGTTTTTAAAAAAATAAGGATTAAATAGCAATTAAAATAGGTATAAAAGGTCTAATTTATAACGCGTCATCATCAGTAGGGACTCATTAGGCAATTATGCCTTCTTTCCAAAACGACGTCGTTCTGATTATTAGCCTTTAAGAAGCCCGAGGATCAGATTGAAACAGAGTATAAGTTTTTGGGCTAATTTAAAATAAAAAAATTTGATTTGGACGAAATTAAATTTAATGAAATAGCGGAGGGACTAAAAGGGTAAATTTCCCTTTTTTATAAAACGCGCGGATCCTCCACGGGTTTTCGGGTCAACGCGCGGATCCTTTCATTAAACGACGCCGTTTTGATTATTAATGGGCTATGGCAAAACGACGTCGTGCGGATGGGCTATAAAAGCTAGAAAAAAAAACCAAATTTATTTTAAACATCAGATTTAAAAAAAAAACAAAAACAGAAGGCCGAAATTTTTGCTCTGCCCTCACAGGTCATCGGACCTCCGGCCTTCATCGCACGCGCCTCACGCGCCGCCGTGGCCAATGGCCAAAACCCCTCTGTTTTGAAGCCAAAAACGCAGGTAACCTTCCTATCTTTTTCTTCGTTTTTAATATTCGTAAAAAAAATATTGTAAATCTAAAAAATAAAATGAAATAACATGAAAATCACCTCGGCTAAAGAAATAGTCTCTGTATTCTGTTTGCAATGTGTTTTTGTCTCTGTTTGTATTTCTATGTATTTGTGTATTTTTTCGTGTGTCCCTCTGTTACAAAATAATCAGGCTTTTATAGCCTTGAAAATAAAAAATAAAAAAGGAATTTGCTACTGTTTTGCCATTTTTGCTGCGGTTTGTTTCCTTTCTTTTGCAGGTGGACGAAGATCTCGTTTGCGCTTTGATGGCGGCACAACCGAAGGTGGGACCGAGGAGCTGATTGCGGCGCAAAGACAGGGGCTGCTTGCTGGCTCTTGCGGCGCGAGGGAAAAGGGTGCTGCGGTGCCTAGGGTTTCCTCAGAAACCCTAGATCTTTGAGTCTGCTTAATGTTTTGGGCCTTTTGGGCCATACAAACTTGGGTCTGGGGTAGTTCGGGTCAGGATCTGTTTTTGGGGTATTGGGTCACGGGTTTAAGAGTTGGGCTCGGGTGTAATGGGTAATGGGTAGCTGGTTTGTAATTGGGTTTTTGGGTGTTAGTTTGGGCCAATGGTCTGGTCTGGTTTTGTAAAAATGGACTGTAAAACTGGACTTTATTTATTATTATTTTGTTTTTTCTTTTTCTGAATAAAATGGGCCCGGGCACAAATGGGTCACTACAGCTGCCCCTCTTTGCTCATTGTCGTGTAACGAGAATAGAGCAAAGACTATAAAAGGACTCATTTTGCCCAGTCTTGTCAGATGGTTGCCAACCCAACTGCAACTTCAGGGGGACTGGGATGTAGATTTGATGGCTTCAATTTGCTTCACTACAACTTCAGGAAGACAAGGCTGAAAGTGTCTTTGATCTGCTTCCTGCAACTTCAGGAAGATGAGATCTTCTGTCTTCAGTCTACTCCACTGCAACTTCAGGGAGATAAGGCTAAAAGTGTTTTTTGATCTGCTTCCTGCAACTTCAGGAAGATAAGATCTTCTGTCTTCAGTCTACTCCACTGCAACTTCAGGGAGATAAGGCTGAAAGTGTTTTTGATCGGCTTCCTGCAACTTCAGGAAGATAAGATCTTCTGTCTTCAGTCTACTCCACTACAACTTCAGGGAGATAAGGCTAAAAGTGTTTTTTGATCTGCTTCTTGCAACTTCAGGAAGATAAGATCTTATGTCTTCAGTCTACTCCACTGCAACTTCAGGGAGATAAGGCTGAAAGTGTTTTTGATCTGCTTCTTGCAACTTCAGGAAGATAAGATCTTCTGTCTTCAATCTACTCCACTGCAACTTCAGAGAGATAAGGCTGAAAAGTACTTTTGATCTGCTTCCTGCAACTTCAGGAAGATAAGATCTTCTGTCTTCAGTCTACTCCGCTGCAACTTCAGGGAGATAAGGCTAAAAATGCTTTTGATCTGCTTCCTGCAACTTCAGGAAGATAAGATCTTCTATCTTCAGTCTACTCCACTGCAACTTCAGGGAGATAAGGCTAAAAGTGCTTTTGATCTGCTTCCTGCAACTTCAGGAAGATAAGATATTTTATCTTTAGTCTACTCCGCTGCAACTTCAGGAAGATAAGATCTTCTATCTTCAGTCTACTCCGCTGCAACTTCAGGGAGATAAGGCTAAAAATGCTTTTGATCTGCTTCCTGCAACTTCAGGAAGATAAGATCTTCTGTCTTCAGTCTACTCCACTGCAACTTCAGGGAGATAAGGCTAAAAGTGCTTTTGATCTGCTTCCTGCAACTTCAGGAAGATAAGATCTTTTATCTTTAGTCCACTCCGCTGCAACTTCAGGGAGATAAGACTAAAAGTGTCTTCGATCTGCTTCCTGCAACTTCAGGAAGACGAGATCTTTTATCTTTAGTCTACTCCACTGCAACTTCAGGGAGATAAGACTGAAAGCATCTTTGATCTACTTCCTGCAACTTCAGGAAGATGAGATCTGCAAATTCACCGAT
Organism: Gossypium sturtianum; assembly: GCA_025698515.1. Classification (NCBI taxonomy): domain Eukaryota; kingdom Viridiplantae; phylum Streptophyta; class Magnoliopsida; order Malvales; family Malvaceae; genus Gossypium; species Gossypium sturtianum. Next base: position 119,739,011 of record CM046946.1, read on the forward strand.
ATTACTATACCGTCCACTGAGGGACATGTCCTGTAGACTCGGTTTCGTATGTTTATGTCACATGACTAAGATGCTATGATTAGAATGAATCAAATGCTTCTAGCTACATGTAACATGTTATGAAAATGATTCCTTTTAAAGGATTAGGATTAGGATGCAATGATCGGAATGAATCAAATGCTCCTAATAAACTTTACTATGATACAAAAATGTTATGAGTATGATTCCTACTCTAGGTTTTATCACTCATTTGTTCTTCATTCTTGTTCATCAATCATGTTTTGCTCAACAAGCTTGCCCCAATATAATTTCTGAGCCAACTCCGCTTGGATCTTGAGAACACAAGGCTTGTACCATCTACCACAATGGGAATTGAAACTTTTTCAATCTGACCCATCTGCAATTTTCAGGGTATAGGGTTTATTTTGAATTCAATCCATTCCTCCACAATTCAGGGTTTCTTAGTTCATCACACCACCCCCGAATGTTAAGACCTGATGACATCACTTACTTCCATCACATCAACATTATTTTTTCCAATTATCAATTGGACAAAGAATTCAGAGAAATAGTCTCTATCCAGACTCTTCTTTCTCAAATATTTCATGCACATAGAAATTCTGAACAATTGTCCTGTTTTGGTTCCTTGTCTTATCTAGAATTTCCAAAGTAATATGTAGAATTTCTTTTTGTGAAATTATTAGTTAGTCAATCATTATTTCAATGCAACACATTTATGAATAATGGGTAACAAATAAATTGCTCAAAAAGAGTTAAAATTGAATAAATTATCAAAAATAAAAATAAAATTAACTGAGAACATATCTTTGAGAAGAAAAAGAATCCCAAGATAGTAAAATGAATAGGACAAAAATCAAATGCCCTAGATATCGCCGATTGAGCTTCTATATACAAACTTTATGAAGACTGCCTTGAGCTTAACATGTGTTTAGAAGACCCAAAGTACTTTGTTGACGCCCCGATATGCAACATTCTTCATTTCATTGTTGATTCAAGTGTAGCAAGATGACTGCGTGTCCATTCAGAATTTGAGCCGCCCTTTTCGGGTTTTCAACTCAAAACCCCTTTGGTCTCAAGGCGCCCTTTGCGGGTTTTCGCCTTGACCTCTCCATTTTTCTTTTTCTTTCTTTTTTTTTTAGGAACTCAAAGCGCCCTTTGCGGGTTTTCACTTTGGCCTTTTCTCCTTTTCAAGCAAAATACTTTTTGACTGAGTCAGAGTTCACAGGGTTGGGTAAACTTTTCTCATCCATTTTAGTCAAGATCAGTGCTCCTTCAGAGAAAGCCTTCTTCACCACATATGGTCCTTCCCAATTCGACATCCATTTTTCTCTGGAATCCTTTTGTATGGGAAGGATCTTTTTCAATACAAGGTCCCTCTCATGAAACTCTCTTGGGCGAACTTTCTTATTATAGGCTCGCATTATTCGTTTTTGGTACATCTGACCATGACGAATAGCCCTTAGCCTCTTTTCTTCAATTAAATTCAACAGATCATACCGAGCCTGGATCCATTCAGCTTCATCCAGCTTTATTTCTGACAAAAATCGAAGAGAAGAAATTTCCACTTCAATGGGTAGAACAGCCTCCATTCCATAGACTAACGAGAAGGGCGTTGCCCCAGTAGAGGTTCTGACGGATGTTCGATAAGCATAGAGTGCAAACGGTAGTTTCTCATGCCAATCCTTATAAGTCTCAATCATCTTCCCTACTATCTTCTTGATATTTTTGTTGGCCGCTTCCACTGCCCCTTTCATTTTTGGACGATACGGAGACGAGTTATGGTGCTTGATCCCAAATTGACTAAAAAATTCTGCTATCGTGCTGTTGTTCAAATTCAGCGCATTATCTGATATGATCCTCTCGGGCATTCCATATCGACAAATGATCTCTTTTTTTAAGAAACGACTAACTGCTGACTTAGTGACGCTAGCATATGAAGCAGCCTCAACCCATTTCGTGAAGTAGTCAATTACCACGAAGATGAATCGATGTCCATTCGAAGCTTTTGGTGAGATTGGTCCAATAACATCCATGCCCCACATGGAAAATGGCCATGGAGAAGTCATAACGTGCAAAGGTGACGAAGGCACATGAATTTTATCTCCGTAAATCTGGCATTTATGACATCTCTTAGCATAGTTAATACAATCACCTTCCATGGTGGACCAATAATATCCAAATCTCATTATCTGTCTGGCCATTGTGAATCCATTAGCGTGTGTTCCACAAACGCCCTCATGAACCTCTTCCAGGATTTTCCTAGCTTCAACTGCATCAACGCATCTCAATAATACTTGATCTTTTCTCTTTTTGTACAAGATATCCCCGTCTAAAACATAGTCAGAGGCCAATCTTATTAAAGTCCTTTTCTCATTCTCAGTGGCGTGCTCCCGGTATTCACGATTTTTTACGTATCGTAATACATCCTGATACCAAGGGTGATCATCTTTTTTCCTCCTTTTCCACATTATAACAATGAGCTGGAACTTCAAAGATACTCATTTGAATAGGTCTAATATCCTCTGGTCTGTTTACTTTGATCATAGAAGCCAGGGTTGCCAAAGCATCCACCATCTGGTTTTCATCTCGTGGGAGATAATAAAAAGTGATCTCATCGAACTCCTCAATCAATCCCAAAACTATTTTCTGATAATCACTTAGCTTGGGATCTCTTGTCTCCCATTCTCCTTTAAGCTGGTAGATTACTAAGGCAGAATCTCCATACACTTCTAGTACTCTGATCTTACGTTCTAAGGCTGCTCAAATTCCCATGATGCAGGCTTCACATTCCGCCATGTTATTTGTGCAATCAAAATCCAATTTGCATGTGAATGGATAATAATCACCACTAGGGGATACCAAGATTGCCCCAATTCCATTTCCCACCGCATTTGACGCTCCATCAAAGTTTAGCTTGCACGGATAATCTTCAGTATTTGCCACATACATCAGCTCTTCATTTGGGAAATCAAAGCTTAAAGGTTCATAATCCTCCAAAGCTCTACTAGCCAAAAATTCTGCTCATCGCACTCCTTTTATAGCCTTTTGGTTCACATAGACTATATCGAATTCGCATGACAAAAAATCGCCACCTAGCCATCCTTCCATTCAAAGCAGTGGACTCCATCATATACTTTAACGGATCAAGCTTCGAAATCAACCAGGTAGTATGATATAGCATGTACTGCCTCAATCTCCGAGTTGTCCAAATTAAGGCGCAACATAATTTTTCGATCAACGAATATCTCATTTCACAATCAGTGAACTTTTTACTAAGATAGTATATCGCCTTTTCTTTCCTTCCTGACTCATTATGTTGGCCAAGCACACATCCCATGGAGTTATTGAATATTGATAAATACAGTATCAATGGTCTATCTGGATTAGGCGGAGATAGTACTGGTGCATTTGACAGATACTGTTTGACTTTGTCAAAAGCTTTCTGGCATTCATCATCCCATACACCTTGGTTGTGTTTCTTGAGAAGACGAAATATGGGATCACATTTCTCAGTTAATTGTGAAATAAATCGAGCAATGTAATTTAACCTTCCAAGAAAATCTCAGACTTCTTTCTGAGTGCGTGATAGAGGCAATTCTTGTATAGGTTTGACCTTGTTTGAGTCAACTTTGATTCCTCTCTCGCTAACCACAAAACCCAGTAATTTCCTTGACCGAGCTCCAAAAGTACACTTTGCCGGGTTGAGCTTCAATTAAAATTTTCTCAACCTCAGAAACAACTTTTTCAAAACTTCAATGTGTTCCTTTTCTGTTCGAGATTTGGCAATCATATCATCAACATATACTTCAATCTCTTTGTGCATCATGTCGTGGAACAATGTTACCATGGCCCTTTGATATGTTGCCCCATCATTTTTTAGTTCGAATGGCATTACCTTATAACAAAAAGTACCCCACAGTGTTACGAAGGTAGTTTTCCCCATATCCTCAGGGTGCATCTTGATCTGATTGTATCCTGAGAAGCCATCCATGAAGGAAAACAATGAAAATCCTGCCGTATTATCCACCAACGTGTCAATATGCGGCAAAGGGAAATTGTCCTTTGGGCTAGCTTTATTTAAATCCCTATAGTCTACACACATCCGGACCTTTTCGTCCTTCTTAGGGATGGGAACAATGTTGGCAACCCACTATGAGTACTTGACCACTTGTAAAAAACCAGCATCAAACTGTTTCTGGACCTCTTCTTTTATTTTCAACACTACATCAGGCATCATCCTTCGTAGCTTTTGCTGAACTGGCTTGCACTCTTCTCTTATGGGAAGGCGATGCACCACAATATCAGTGCTTAGTCCGGGCATATCTTGGTATGACCATGCAAAGATGTCTTTGAATTCCCGTAATAATTCAATGAAGTCTTGCTTTGTCTCTTCAGTTATGCGTGTTCCAATTTTCACAACATTTCCTTCCTCCAAGGCTACGTTCTCTATCTCCTCCTCATGGGGTAAGATCTGTTTCTCCTCTTGCTTTACCATTCTTAACAAATCTTAAGATAAATCACAATCTCGGTCATCTTTAAAATCCTGAGATTCCTCTAAACACATGTCTTGCTCAAAGTGGACCCCTGAATCTGTATTATCGTTGCTCACATCATTGATATCTAGGGACCCGTGATGGGTACCAAGGAATGTACAAAGAATAAATGAATTCGAGGACAACTATTTACATGATATGAATGAAAAATATAAAATTTTGAATGAAATTAGAAAGTCAAAAGAGTGAAAAAAAATGAAAGAGTATCTACTCGAGTTAATTATCAAAGATGTATTTTATTGAAATAATAATGTCTGAACATGAGCCTATTTCACAAAAGAAATCTTATTGTTCCTAGGCTAAAAAAAAATAACAAGAGCATTCTGAATATTACTCTGTATAATCTCTAAAAACTACAGGAAGTTCCTCTGCAGTCCAATTGTTCAAAACGCTTCCAGATTCATAAGGGCGAATGCCCAATAGGTTTCTTTGTTCAATTCCCTCATCGTGTATGGCATTGATGTGATGACTTTCTAGTAACCCTCTCGCAGGGTGAATTATCCCTCCGGATACAAAGGTCTGGGATATGTGGGGGAATGTCATTGATTCCCACTTGACTTCTTCCCCGTTCAACCGTGCTCTCCTTCTTTCTTACTTTTTCTCGATTTCCTTCTTCCTTTGTTTGGTATCTGGCCTGAAACCCAAGCCAAAACGGTCTCTCTTTTCTTTCAGCATTGGCACTTGAACTTCCCATTGGAGATGTCTGCCCAGTCCTTTTCCTGGTAAGGCTCCTTTCCCCACCATCATTTGTAAACCCATCCTGGTGGTCTTGGATATCTTAGGCACCGGAACTTCATTTCCTTCCAAAACAAATGTTGCGTTGACGAACTCTAAAGACCGGAAAGAACACTCAATAGCCTCCTCATTTGTCTCTACATATGGTGCATTATTGGTAACAGTCGCTATGATGTCTTCTTCCGCGTTTATAGTAACCAGCCGACCATCCGTCACCAGTTTCAGTTTTTGGTGCAAGGATGAGGGCACTGCCCCTGCTGAATGAATCCAGGGTCTTCCCAGCAAACAGTTGTAAGAGGGCTTTATATCCATCACCAGAAAATCCACTTCATACGTGTTTGACCCAATCTTTAATGGTATATCGATTCTTCCCATTACTCTTCTTTCGGTGCCATCAAACGCTATCACTATGTTCTGGCATGTCTTCATGTGAGAACTGTCTATCGGCAACCTCTTCAGTGTCGACAACGGTAAGACATTCAAGGCTGATCCATTGTCGATTAGCACGATCGGTAGAGTATATCCCTTACAACGAGTAGTTATGTGTAGGGCCTTGGTCGATCCCATACCCCCAGGTGGAATTTCATCGTCGCTGAAGGAAATAAAGTTGTCAGCACTTATGTTACTAACCAATCGGTCAAGTTTATTGATAGATATATCTTTAGTAACGTAAGTCTCGTTCAGCACTTTCATCAAAGCCTCACGATGTACTTCCGAACTTAAAAGTAAGGCTAGCACCGATATGCGAGCCGGTTACTTGCGCAGCTACTCTACCACACTGTATTCATTGTGCTTCAAGAATTTTAAAAATTCTTTAGCCTCTTCCTCCTTCACAGGTTCGTTGATAAGGGCGCTAGGTTCTTTCCCTGGTTCAACTGCCACAGTCTTTGATCTTCCTGGTTCTGTTCCGACGTTTATCGAGTCGTAACGCCTTCCACTTTGTGTGTAGAATCCCTCACCTTGGACCTCCTTGGGAGTGCTAGCTGAGTTTTCCACTCCCGGTATCGTCACATTACAGTCGTAATTCTATGGTACCATCTTGTTATCCTTGTAAGGAAAGGAAACAGGTTTCTGGATTACAACTTTAGGCGCAAATTGTGCTTCACCTTCTGTATTTCTCGGTCGGGAAATTATGATCCTCGGATAATTGACCTTTTGCTTTGTTAATTCTTCTTCAGTCACACATACGTTTCTTTCCTCTGAGACTTCTTCATAAAACTCCAATTCCTTGTTGTCCATAAGGTTGTGTATCAGGACCCTAAACTCAGTACATTCCTGGATCCCATGTCCCTCTAATTTGTGGAACTCACAGTAGTTCCTGTATCAGTCCCCTTCTTACAATTTCCATCTAAACCATTCTCAACGGAGTTTTCACCTCTGAGATATCCCCCTTAATCTTTCTCACAATATTTTCCCCAATTGCATTTATCCCCTTATCTCCATGATTGGGTAATGGGTTCTCCGTACTGGGTGTATCATCAAACTTGACAATCCCCATCTTGATGAGCCTCTCAACTACCTTTTTGAAGGCAGTGCAATTTTCTATTGAATGCCCCGATATTCTCGCGTGGTAATCATAGTGAGCGTTAGAGTCATACCATTTAGAATATGGGGGTTGTAACGGCTGTAGATAATATGGGGACACTACGCGTGCATCAAATAAACTTTAATATAGCTCCTTATACGTCATTGGGATTGGCGTAAATTGGAGCTTTTCAGAATTTTATCTTGGGCCTGATTCTTGTCTCGTCAACCCTTGTTGCCCGGCAGTAACTACTTTCAGCTGGCTAACAGTAACTGCATTTGAGTACCCTTTGTTATATGTACTTATATTGTTCACCTCATTGTCCTTTTTCCTAGGAGCAGATCTTCTAGTGGTCTCTCCCGCTTCAATCTTACCACCCCTTATGGCATTTTCTATCATTTCCCCTGCCATGACTATATTCGTGAATCTTTTAGTGGTGCTTCCTATCATATGGGTGATAAATGGTGCCTTTAAAGTGTTGATAAACAACATGGTGGTTTTCTTTTCCAGGAGAGGTGGTTGAACTTGCATGGCAACTTCCCTCCATCTTTGTGCGTATTGCCTGAAGCTTTCATTCGATTTCTTTTCCATGTTTTGCAACATGATTCTATTAGGCGTCATGTCTGTGACATGATTGTACTGTTTCATGAAGGCTTGGGCTAAGTCTCTCCATGAGCTAATATTAGCACGGCTAAGTTGATTGTACGACCTGGATGCTGCCCCCACTAAACTGTCTTGGAAACAATAAATCAAAGGTTGATCGTTGTTCACATAGCCAGTTATGCGTCTACAGAACATAGTGATGTGGGCTTCAGGGCAACTAGTCCCATTGTACTTCTCAAATTCCGGCATCTTAAATTTATGAGGAAGCACCAGATTTGTGACCAAACTCAAATCCTTTGCGTCAATACCATGGTGATGGTCGGTATTTTCTAAAGCCTTGAATTTTTCTTCCAACCATCTACAATGATCTTCCAACTGTCTTGAAGATTCAGTTCTGATCCCTTATCTCTCTGCTATGTCCAGATCAGGAATAACAGGATTAGCGGGGTTATCCCCTTGGTTGGATCCTATGCCAACTTGAAAATTCATGGGCACTCCAGTGTCAGCTTGCCCTTGCTGGGGCCTAATTGTGACAGGTGGCCTTCTGGGATATTCCTCAGGTTGTGTTTGCACGTGTGGTGGAGTGAATCCGCTAGGAAAATCCTCATTGTCTTCAGCGTTAACTATGGGACCCTTTCCCTTATCCATTACCCGACTCAGCATCTGGGCCATTTGAGTCATCATGTTCTTCTAAGCCTCCAACATCTGATCCCTCATCTCTTGTTGGAGTTTTTCCATTTGCTCTTGCATCTGGTCTTGTATGTCTCTTTGGAATTGTTCCAATCTTTGATCCATTTTCTTTGATTTGGCACGTGTACTGTAAGGATGTTCAGCTTCCAGATTTTTCTTCTCTTTTTCTTTCACTCTCTCTGTTATAATTTCAACTAATTAGACTCTCTCTACGGACTTTAATGCATATGATGTTATGTAATGCAAATGCATGAATGCAAAAAGGCATCGATTCTGATTCAACTTCATTATAGAAAACTTTATTAGAAAACAAAATCCTTTATATAAAAAGGACTACAAATATGCTTTCGCCCTAAGTCCTAAAGTTTTGATTTTCCCAAGCAATGAAACTAGCTCTTGACTACGATCGGACTGTAGCTCATACTTCACACTCAATGTATCCTCCTGTGCTGCCAAAGTCTGTAGGTGATCAGCTACCTCTCGAATCTGGACTATTGCTTCACCCATTAGGTAATCCCGACTTCTAACTTGGTCATGGGAATGGTGAAGCTCTTCCTTCCAACGCCCTTCTCTTGTTCATGTGATTAGCTACCTCTCGAATCTGGACCATTTTAAAGTTTGATTTAAAAACAGGGATCGACTTTTAAAAACAAAAATGGGAGTCGCTACCAATCCATTTTTACTTAGGTGTGATTGGATCACCTTTGAAAACGTTTTATTTCAAAATACTGATTTTGGTCCACGAAAAACAAGAAAAATGGGTTCGGGAATCGGTTACGTATAAGGAAGGATTAGCACCCTCATAACGCCCAAAAATTGGTACCTAATCGATAAAATCATGTCCTATTGTTGCAAATTTGAAAAATTTTAAAATAAGATCCTTTTATTAGAAGAAAAACCAAGACTTGCCTATCTCAAAGGAATAAAATACTATACCAAGTAAGTTAGGATACAGCATCTCATAACTTCGAAACTAGGCACGTCTTTATTTTAGAAAATTCCTACCTCGAGACACAAAACGTCATATCCAGTAAGTTAGGACACAACGTTTTGCATTTCCAAGAATAGGTTTTTTGATTTGAAATTGGTAAGTTTCAGTTTTTAAAAGAGAAGGGATATCTAATACCTTAAGCTCTACCAGAAAAATCGAAACCCAGTAAGTTAGGGCACAATTCTTCTCGAAGTCCCCAAATATCACATATCACCGTATTTTTTAAAATATTTAAATAAAATGCTTTAATTCAAAATGTATTTTTATAAAAATGGTTTGAGTAAATCATACATTACAACATATATACCAAATATCAGTTTATCATAACTATAAATTATATTAACAATTACTATTAATGAATAATTAAAGAATAATACGAAGTAATAAGTGATGCGAACAATAAAATAAATATACTAAAACAAAAATATAAAATTGATAGAGGAATAACATAAACAAAAGATAAACAAATATAAAATATAAGGCAGTAAATAACAAATAAATATAAAGCTTTACATGCATAACGACACAGAATGAATTATTATAGATATTGCAAATTAAGACATATGGCTTTAAATAAAAATGATGTGGAATAATAAAATGAATCATATATATAAAAAAATGAATTAATGATTAAAATGATGCAGAGTAATAAAAAATAATACATATACATTATAAAAATATATTGTTAAAGGAATAAATAATATATAACTTTAAATAAAATTACATTTATAATATAATAATCTAATACATATATATTTTATAAAAACAATAAAAATAAATATATGTTATAAATAAATTTTATACCAAGCAGGGGCGAAGCCAGGACAATTTTTTAGGGGGGCGGATGAAATTTTAATTTTTTATAGTTCATATCTTTCTAATTTGTAAAGAATTAAATCGAATTTTTATAATTTTAGGGGGGCCAAAGTGCAATTTTACCTTTACTAATTTAAAATTTTAAAAAAAATTCAAGGGCCTAAATAGTAATTTTACCTTTTAGGGGTTGGGCCCATGCCACCCCACAGCCACCACGATACCAAGTAAGATTTTAGAAAATAATATAATATAATACTATATATACAAAATTTTAAATATATATATAATACAATAACAAACATAAAAGTTATAAAATATTATGCAATATAAAAAATAATTAAATAAAATAATAAATAGTAATAATGTAATATTTTAAAATACTAAGTATTTAAGAAAAATAATACATAAAACTTTTATTAATAAATTAATTCTTTAAAAATAATATGATTTTAATATAATAAAACAATTTTAATATAATGTTAAAATAATTTAAAATGAAATAAAATAAAAAGGTTTTTTAAAAAATAAGGATTAAATAGCAATTAAAATAGGTATAAAAGGTCTAATTTATAACGCGTGTCATACTGTAGGGACTCATTAGGCAATTATGCCTTCTTTCCAAAACGACGTCGTTCTGATTATTAGCCTTTAAGAAGCCCGAGGATCATATTGAAACAGAGTATAAGTTTTTGGGCTAATTTAAAATAAATAAAAAATTGATTTGGACGAAATTAAATTTAATGAAATAGCGGAGGGACTAAAAGGGTAAATTTCCCTTTTTTATAAAACGCGCGGATCCTACCTGGGTTTTCGGGTCAACGCGCGGATCCTTTCATTAAACGACGCCGTTTTGGTTATTAATGGGCTATGCCAAAACGACGTCGTGCGGATGGGCTATAAAAGCTAGAAAAAAAACCAAATTTATTTTAAACATCAGATTTTAAAAAAAAAAACAGAAGGCCGAAATTTTTGCTCTGCCCTCACAGGTCATCGGACCTCCGGCCTTCATCGCACGCGCCTCACGCGCCACCGTGGCCAATGGCCAAAACCCCTCTGGTTTGAAGCCAAAAATGCAGGTAACCTTCCTATCTTTTTCTTCGTTTTTAATATTCGTAAAAAAAAATATTGTAAATCTAAAAAATAAAATGAAATAACATGAAAATCACCTCGACTAAAGAAATAGTCTCTGTATTCTATTTTCAATGTGTTTTTGTCTCTGTTTGTATTTCTATGTATTTGTGTATTTTTTCGTGTGTCACTCTGTTACAAAATAATCAGGCTTTTATAGCCTTGAAAATAAAAAAAATAAAAAAGGAATTTGTTACTGTTTTGCCATTTTTGCTGCGATTTGTTTCCTTTCTTTTGCAGGTGGACGAAGATCTCGTTTGCGCTTTGATGGCGGCGCAACCGAAGGTGGGCGCGAGGAGCTGATTGCGGCGCAAAGACAGGGGCTGCTCGCTGGCTCTTGCGGCGCGAGGGAAAGGGGTGCTGCGGCGCCTAGGGTTTCCTCAAAAACCCTAGATCTTTGAGTCCGCTTAATGTTTTGGGCCTTTTGGGCCATACAAACTTGGGTCTGGGGTAGTTCGGGTCAGGATCTGTTTTTGGGGTATTAGGTCACGGGTTTAAGAGTTGGGCTCGGGTGTAATGGGTAATGGGTAGCTGGTTTGTAATTGGGTTTTTGGGTGTTAGTTTGGGCCAAGGGTGCAGTCTGGTTTTGTAAAATGGATCAGAAAAATCGGACTTTATTTATTATTATTTTGTTTTTTCTTTTTCTGAATAAAATGGGCCCGGGCACAAATGGGTCACTACAGTTGGCATCTGTTTTTTCAGCGTTTTAGGTGTTATTTGTGTCTTTATAAATTGATTTACATCAAAATAGCCTCAAAACAAGTTTTTTACCCAGAATTTTTTCGAAAAAAAAATTCAATGGGTAAACATTTTCCAAACGATCTAAAAATTTACATACTAATTCTTGACACTATCTTGAATTATAAAAAATATTTTCTACAAAAAATGTAATCAAAAAAGTAAAAAGAAAGAATAAATTAAAAAATATTACGTGGGCTAAATTTCATCCTGAAACTTTCCAGATCAGATCTACATTATTTGAGGAGGCTCCATTTTAAATTTTGTGATTTTTTGAAATCTGGAACACCTCGAACAAAGTTTATCAAGTTGCTCCACAATTTTCGAGTTTTCAAGTTTCAACGATTTTCATTAACTCAACATTATGTTTTCATTTGTTTTTTGCTTTTTATTGTTCCTTTACGCATTCTACTACTTTATTGTTTCTTGTGTTAGTAGGTTTGCTTCCTCCGTGCAACATAATTTTTTGGTATCTAGTCAATTTTGTACTTCTAGTGTCACTAGGTTTGCTTTGCGAGTGTGATTCTCACACATTCTGATTGCTTGATATAAACACTTTTAAAAGACTCACAAGATTAATTATTACCTCATTGAGAGTTTGATTTTATTTCTGAGTGCATAACGGTGAAGTTTGCTTAATTTTTCATTTTGAGTGTAGTGTTCTTTTCAAGCTTTCACAATGACTCGTGATACTCGTAATAGCAAAACGAATGATGATCCGAGTGAAAAGCCATCAGTTACCATGAAGAACCATGCTAGTTTCATGACGAAGTTGCAACAAGACCTTTTTGAGGTCAATGATAAGTTCGAGAACATGATTGGTAAATTGCAGCAAGACCTAGATGTTGGTCCAAGTTAAGCAAGAGAAAGTTGGCAGGAACTGATCTAATTCGTAAGACTGAGGATAAAGTCGGAGTTATTTGGGACTATTTAAAAGCCATCTCAAACCGTAAACAATCATATGCTGATATGAAAAGGAAAGATATTGAGTTTCAGATGGATGATAAAGTGTTTTTGAAAGTCTCGCCCTGAAAGAAAATTGGTCCGAGATTGATAAGGTCGTATAAGATTCTAGAGAGAATTGGTCCAGTAGCTTACAGACTGGCTTTGCCTCCACAGCTCGAGAATATTCATGATGTTTTCCACGTATCGATGCCACGTCGTTATCGTTTTGATCATTCCCACGTAATAAGTTCAGATGAGATAGAATTATAGCCTGATCTAACCTATAATGAAGAACCGGTAAATATTTTGACTCGGGAAATAAAAGAACTCTGAAATAAACGAGTACATCTCGTAAAAGTATTGTGGCATCGACACAAAGTTGAGGAAGCTACGTGGGAAACAAAAGAAGCTATGAGATCACAGTACCCGGATCTTTTCTCAGGTAAAAATTTTGAAGACAAAGGCTATGTTTAGTAGTGCTTTTTAGAAGCACTTTTGACATGAAAAACACTTTTGAAGCAAAAAGGAATGCTAAACAAGCAACTTTTGAAGGAAATTTTTGGCTTTTCAAAATAACTTTTCCCCAAATAGAGAAGTTAAAATTTTTAGCTTATCTCTTCCAAAAGCACTTTTGATAACTTAATTACGTTTTTACCCCTCCAATACATGGTACTTTCCCTTCTCTAGTTAATTGTTTAAAAAGTATTTAAAATTCATTTTTCATATATTAAAATATTAACAACAAATTATAATAAATTATTTTAAATATTATTATTAAAATATCAAACTATTAACTAATTTGAACATTATTTAAATGTTTATTTGTTACTTTATAACATCATGTTTAAAATGCACATTTTATTTCTCAAAAACACTTTTTGACAACAATACTAAACACTGAAATCTTAAACCAAACTTTTCAAAAGTACTTCTGTAATGGCCCAATTTTGCCCGGGCCCAAATTACAAAAATTTAAAACAAAAAATAATAAAGTCCAAAATAAAAAACTTTCCATTTACAACAAATATAGCCCAATATGCTACAAGCCCAAATGACCCAAAATTAAAAAAACTCTAATGGCCCCAGACCCAATAGCCTAAACTGTTTCAGAGAAGAAAGAGAAACCCTAGCCTTCAGCTCGCACCCCCCTTTCGCATGCACGTCGCCCGAGGCGCCTCGTCCCGAGGTCTGACGCCCCTGCCGCCATTTCACCAAAATGGCAAGGGCGCCCTTCTCTCCCCGCTGTTGACCATGCGTCGATGCCTGCAAAAAGAGTGAAAAAGGACGAGAGACAGCCAAGCAAGAACAGTAGAAGCAGTAAAAATATAGAAAATGTATGTAATGGCTATAAAAGCCATAAAACAGATTGTATCAGGGGACATCTTTTTTGAAAAAAGAAAATCAAATTCAAAAAAAGGGTGACTCACTTTGTTTATTATTATTTTTTTGATTCGTAAAATAGGAAAATAAGTAATAAAAATAAAGAAGGGAGGCATTTTTTTTACCTTTGCCGCCGTCGCCGGAGTGTATTCTAGGCTGAGAAGCCGCGCCGGAGAAAAAGGGGAAACTTTTCTATTTTCCAGCCGCCGTGCACGGCGGCACCGTCATCGGCGATCGGTGGTCGACACGACGGCCACTCGCTGGGCTATAGCCGGCCTAGAGGGGTTTTGAGAGAAAAGAGAGAGTTTTTTTTAGGAGGTTGCAAATGATTTTTTTTAAAAGGTTTTTTACTTATATAAGCCCCAAAAAACGACGTCGTTTTGGGCTTGGCTTCTGATGCCCAAAACGGCGTCGCTTTGACACGACCCGTGTCTGACCTGACCCGTAAGCTGGGATCCGCATGTTTTCTAAAAAAAAGGGGCTAATTGCAACTTCAATCCTCCCGCTTTCGTGCCATATTTCAATTTCGTCCCATGACTTAGTATATTTGCTTCTATTTTTACCCTTTTGTTTTGTTTTTTTTTACGATTTAATCCCTCGTCCATTGTGGACCAAAATTGGGAAGGGCACGTGTGATGTTGATGGGATAATGCCCTTTTTGGTCCTTCTTCATTTTCACATTTTAATTTTAGTCTTTTATTTTTAGATATCATATTTTGCCAAACTTTCAATCTGGTCCTTTATTCCCTTTTCTTTATTTATTTTGCGATCTATGCCTTAAATTTTGCTCAGATTTCAATTTAATCCCTAATTCGGTTAATTTTTTATTTTTTTTATTATTATGCCATTTATTTCAGTGTTTAAATTTACGTTATCTAAGTTTCCCTTCGTTTATATATTTTTATATTTTTCCTTCATTATTATTATCATTATTTTATGTTATTAATATAGTAATAATTAGGTTATAATTAATACTATTATTATTATAAACTGATATTCTTGTTACTATTAAAGTTACATTATTATTGTTATTACCAACGTGTTTCTTTTATTTTTATTTTTATTTCTAATTTTTAATTTCTCCATTTATTTGATTTGATTTGATTTTTATTGTTATTTTTATTTTTTTGCTTATTACACTAACATCACCATTTCATTTTTTTTACATACATGATTATTCCATTTTATTTTGCTATCACAATGTACTTATCATTTTTTTACATTATTCCCAAAAAAATTAAATATACCTCGTTTTAAAAGTTACACTCGTTTTATCTAATGCATATAAAATATTCAAAACCGAGGCAATGTTCGTTATTTTTGGGATTCAGAGAAGTCGTGCTCCTAACTTACGGAGTATGGCATCTCCCTAGAACCGAAGTAATCGAATAACCTATTTAAAATAATAAAAAAGAAAATTTAGGTAACAATTAAATGGCGTTTATTCTGGTTTTCGAGAATTTGAGGGATCGTGTCTTAACTTACAAGATATGATCTTTCCTTCTCGATTAACTCGAAATAAGGCCCTTTTTCATAAAACTTAATCTATTTAAGTAATTTTAATTAAAAATAACATTAATACAAAGAGGGATCGTATTTTAAATTTTTTTTGAGTTTTCAACTTTCGACACTAAGACTTTAATTAATCAACTAGGTGCCAATTTTGGGCGTTACGAAGGTGCTAATCCTTCCTCGTGCGTAACCGACTCCCGAATGCATTTTTTGAATTTTGTAGACCAAAAACCGTTGTTTTAAATCAAACATTTTATTAAAACGATCAAATTATGAGGTGATCCATTCACACCTCATAAAAAAGATTGGTGGCGACTCCATTTTTTTTTAAACAAAAAGTCGACCTTCAAAAAAATGGTTTCGATAGCTTGGTGACTCCACTGGGGACTAAAATAAAAGAGTCAAGCAACGAGTTGATTATTTCTTGTCTTTTTGTTGAAAATTGATAATTTGGTTTAAATTTACGATCCTTTCGTTGTATTTCATTTTTATGGTCTGCATCATTTTGATATATTTACTTTATTGGTTCGAGTCTTTGGATATATTTTCGCATATTGCATTACATAACCAGTCGGTTATACCCTTTTAAGTGGCAGTGAGAAACTATTCCTTCGTGAGGTCTTCACCTCTCTATAGGATAGTGGATCGCTTTCGGGATACATCTGTACCTATGTCTTTGTGAGATTTTCATCTCCGTATAGCCATAGGGAAATGTATTCCCTTGAACTAAACTCGGTCCGTATGAGCCTATAATGGGTGAGGATCGAGGAATCTGTCGGTTCAGGTACCCTTGCTTTAGAACCGAACCGCATATAATGAGCCCTAGGAACCTATCCTAGGAAGAACCATACCAAACCCCAAGTGGTCACCCGAATAGGTACTCTATTTATTATTTCTTGCTTGCTTTAAATTCTAGATTTGTATGAAGTATACTGACTTGTTTTGTTTTGTTTTGACTGTGATTGCATTGCAGTTTCATCATAGAAAAGGGAGTTGATTCACGTTCGGTTGCTAAATAGAGAGCTTGTCATGGAAAATGGGTTTCTTGATAAAGTGGAAGACAACACGGCTACGCGAATATGGTCCAAGAAAAGGCAACAAGAGAAAGGTGACAGCCTGTGAGAGGGGCAGGTTAGATATATAGACCACGTTTTGATCGAAACTTTGGTCCGAGTACGAGAAGTGGCTGACCACTTGCAGACCCTAGCCGTTCAAAGTCTGAAATTCAAATCGGAGTTGGATCGGAGCCGAGAATTAACTTTGTGTCTTGGGAAAGTTAAGGTTTTGAGTGTGAAAGCGAGGCCCTATATGTATCTGCTTTATGTAAAGAAACTTGTTTTCTAGTAAAGTTGTTCTAATGGAATCGAACTAGAATCAACGCCTTTTTGCATGCATCATTTTCCATTCATTAACTTTACATTTCATTGCATGTAATACGTTTCATAAAATCCAAAAGTGCGTCGAGTTCAGAACTCTAGTACAGAGCCTAATGGATAATAAAGAGTTGGAATTATTTGAAGATATCGAAGGTTCAGAAGGGAAAGATGTTTGTGCCTTTGAAGAAGGAACTAAAAAACCTATCAGGAATTTGTTCCTACATCCCCCGAAGTGTTCTGAACAACTGGACTGTGGAGGAGATCCCTGTAGTTTTTAGGACCATTTTAGAGTAATATTCAGAACACACCTATTGCTCTGAGCCTAGGAGCAATAGAAATCGTTTTGTGAAAAAGGCACATGTCCACTATTTTTATTTCAATAAAATGCATCTTTGTGTCTCGTTTTGGCAAACATTCTTTTGTTCCTTCCATTTCATTCATACTCATACCACACAGATAATCATTCTTAGATTTATTTGTTCTTTGGGTCTTCCTGCGTTCCTATAACAGGTCTCCAGATGTCAATGATATGAGCGATACTGCTACTGGCTCAGAATCTCATTTTGAAAAAGATATGTGTTTAGAAAAACCTCAGGACTTTGAAGGTGATCGATATTATAACCTATCTCCTGATTTGTTAAGAATGATAGAACAAGAAAAGAATCAGATCCTACCTCACAAAGAGTCAGTGGAAATTGTGAGCTTAGGAGATGAACAAGAAAATAAAGAGGTGAAGATCGGAGCTTGCATCACTGCAGAGACAAAATGAAACCTCATTGAGTTACTCCAAGAATTCAAAGATGTCTTCGCATTGTCGTATCAAGACATGCCTGGTCTAGGTGCTGATATCGTGGTACACCGGCTCCCCATAAAGGAAGAGTGCAAGCCGGTTCAACAGAAACTCCGAAGGATGAGGCCCGACATCTTGTTGAAAATAAAAGAAAAGGTCAAGAAACAATTTGACGTTGGTTTCTTACAAGTGGTTAAATACTCGGAGTGGGTAGCTAATATAGTCCACATCTCTAAGAAAGACGGGAAAGTACGAATGTGTGTAGACTATAGGGATTTAAACAAAGCCAACCCGAAAGACAATTTCTCGTTGCCTCATATCGACACCTTAGTGGACAACACGACAGGTTACTCATTGTTCTCCTTCATGGATGGCTTCTTCGGATACAACCAGATTAAGATGCATCCCGATGATATGAAAAAGACTATATTCGTAACAGTGTAAGGAATATTTTACTATAAAGTAATGCTATTCGGACTTAAAAATACGGGAGCGACGTATCAAAGAGACATGGTAACATTGTTTCATGACATGATGCACAAAGAAATTGAAGTTTATGTCGACGACATGATTGCAAAATCCAGAATAGAAAAGGATCATGTGCAATTCTTAAGGAAATTTTCTTAAGGTTGAGAAAATTCCAGCTAAAGCTCAATCTAGCAAAATGTACCTTCGGAGCTAGGTCGGGGAAATTGCTAGGATTTGTAGTCATTGAAAAAGGGATCGAGATTGACCCGGACAAAGTCAAGGATATACAAGAGCTACCTCTGTCGCGTACCCAAAAAGAAGTTCGAGGTTTCTTAGGGAGGTTAAATTACATCACCAGGTTCATTTCACAATTAACCGAGAAATGCAACCCCATATTTTGTCTCCTTAAGAAACACAATATAGGTGTATGGGATGAGGAATGCTAGAAGATTTTTGACAAGGTCAAACATTACTTATATCCAATGCCCAGTATTAATGCCACCTAGTCCAGATAAGCCACTGATACTGTACCTGGCAGTATTTGGGAATTCGATGGGATGCGTACTCGGCCAACACGATGAGTCAAGAAGGAAAGAAAGAGCAATATACTACCTCAGTAAGAAATCCACTAAATGTGAGACAAGATATTCGCTAATTGATAAGTTGTGTTGCACTTTGATCTGGACAACCCGGAGATTGATATAGTACATGCTGTACCATACAACTTGGCTCATCTCGAAAATGGACCCTCTAAAATACATGATGGAGTCGACTTCTCTGAATGGAAGGATGGCCCGATGGTAAATTCTACTTTCCGAGTTTAATATAGTCTATGTGAACCAAAAGACAGTAAAAGGAAGTGCAATAGTAGATTTTCTAGCCAGTAGAGCTCTAGAAGATTATGAGCCTTTGAATTTTGATTTCTCAAACGAAGATCTGATGTATATTGTAGCCTCTGAACAAAATGCTCAAGAAGGACATCCTTAGAAACTAAATTTTGACGGAGCTTCCAACGCTATGAGTAACAGAATTGGGGCAGTCCTGGTATCCCCAAATGGAGATCATTATCCATTTACTAGTAAATTGGATTTTGATTGCACAAATAATATGGCAGAATACGAAGCATGCATCATAGGTATTCGTGCAGCCATAGAGCGCAAGATCAAAGTATTAGAGGTATATGGGGATTCTGCATTAGTGATGTATCAACTTAAAAGAGAATGGGAGACGGGAGACCCTAAATTGATCAATTACCGAAGGCTGGTCCTTGAGTTAATTGAGGAGTTTGATGACATCACCTTCTGCTACCTCCCGCAAGATGAGAATCAGATGGCTAATGCCTTGGATACTTTAGCTTCCATGATCAAAGTGAACAAACAAGAAGATGCAAAACCTATCCAGATGAGTGTTTATGAGGCTCCGGCTCATTGTTACAACATTGAAAAAGAGGAAAAAGATTATCACCCTTGGTACCACGATATACTGCGATACGTAAAGAATCGTGAATACCCTGATCAGGTGACCGAGAATGATAAAAGGACGCTAAGGAGACTGGCCCATGACTATGTCTTAGATGGGGAGATCTTGTATAAAAGAAGAAATGATCAGGTGCTACTAAGATGTGTGGACGTTGTTGAGGCTAAGAAAATCTTAGAAAAAGTCCATAAGGGTGTTTGCGGAACACATGCTAATGGTTTTACAATGGCCAGACAAATCATGAGATTCGATATTATTGGTCCACCATGGAAGGGGATTATATCAGTTATGCCAAGAGATGTCATAAATGGCAAATTTATAGAGACAAAATTCATGTGCCTCATTCACCTCTTCATGTTATGACTTTTCTATGGCTTTTCTCTATGTGGGGCATGGATGTCATTGGGCTGATATCGCCAAAAACTTCCAATGGGCATCGATTCATCTTCGTGGTCATTGATTACTTCACGAAGTGGGTAGACGTCACTTCATATGCC
This sequence comes from Gossypium sturtianum, assembly GCA_025698515.1. Taxonomy (NCBI): domain Eukaryota; kingdom Viridiplantae; phylum Streptophyta; class Magnoliopsida; order Malvales; family Malvaceae; genus Gossypium; species Gossypium sturtianum. The sequence continues at coordinate 119,759,255 of CM046946.1, forward strand.
AATGTCAAAAAGTCGACAGTCAGTAAATTCTTGAAGAAAGAGATCATATGTCAGTATGAAATGCCAGAAAGGATCATATCTGACAATGTATTGAACTTGAACAACAGTACGATAGCGGAGGTCTATAGTCAATTCAAGATCAAACACCACAACTCGTCACCATATCGCCCAGAAATGAATGGTGCAGTGGAGGCAGCCAATAAGAACATTAAGAAGATCGTGGGGAAAATGACTGAGACTTAAAAAGATTGGCATGAGAAGTTACCATTCGTCTCTTATGCTTATCGAACGTCTGTCAGAACCTCCATCGGGGCAACGCATTTCTCATTGGTTTATGGAATAGAGGCGATTTTGCCTATTGAAGTCAAGATTCCTTCTCTCTGAGTTTTGTTAGATTTGAAGTTAGATGAAGCAGAATTGATCGAATCCCGATATGATCAGCTGAACTTGATCGAAAAAAAGAGGCTAAGGGCTATCCGTCATGGTCAGGTGTACCAAAAGCGAACGATGCGAGCTTACAACAAAAAAATTCGTCCCAGAGAATTCTATGAGGGGGACCTAGTATTGAAAAAGATCTTGCCCATACAAGAAGATTTCAGAGGGAGGTGGATGCCAAATTGGGAAGGACCTTATGTGGTAAAGAATGCCTTTTCTGGAGGAGCTCTGATTTTGACCAAGATGGATGGTAAAAAAAAAAAACTTGCCTAATTCTGTGAATTCGGGTTCAGTCAAGAAGTACTTCACTAAAAAAAAGAACGAAAGAAAGAAAGAAAGAGGAGAGGCCAATGCGAAAACCTGCAAAGGCCGCCTCGAGACCAAAGGGGCTTTGAGTTGAAAACCCGAGAAAGGGCAACTCAAATTTTGATCGAAGATGAGGCATGTGGTAGTCTTGTCCTCTCAGAATTAACAAGGAGGAGGAACGTTACATCTTGTGGCATCAACAAAGTACTCTAGATCTCCTAAACACATATCATGCTCAAAATGGTCCTCAAGAAGTTTGTGCAGAGAAGCTCATGCTGCGATATTTAGGGCACCTATTTTCATCTTACTCATTTTGAATTTTAGCAACGTTTGCTATCTTTGATTAATTTATTCATTTCGAGCTCTGCTCCCAATAAATTTCAATCCTGTCCATTGTTACAATCTTTTTCAAGCATTTTTCATTGAAATAACGATTAATGGACTAATAATATTCAAGTAAAATGAATTCTGCATATTGCTCTGAAAGGTTTTCTAAATAGTACAAGGACTTGAAATAGGACCACTAGTTAGAACTAACCAAATCTAAGAGTTGGAAAGGTTTGGGAACGAATAGTTTAAACTGTGATTATTTTCCTCGGATTTTCTGTCAAAGATACCAGCTAAATAAGAAGGTAGGGTAATGCGTCAGTGATAGAACCTTGATGAACAACGAGCAATGTCAATCTAAGCATTAAAAGGGGATCATTCTCGAAAAAATGACATTTTGCATTCATACAAACATCATTCATACACATCTAGTTAGGAGCATTTAATTCATTCTGATCATGACATCCTAATTGCTTAGCATAAATAGGCCCATGAAACGAATTCTACAGGTCATGTTCCCTAGAAAATGGTGTGACAGATCAGAGAAACCATAAATTCTATACCCCTGAAGTTGCAGTGGGATGGATTGAAGTCATCATGGCGAATCTTATCTCTCTGAAGTTGTAGTGGAGCAGATTGAAGCCACTAATCTTATCTCCCTAAAGTTGCAGTGGAGCAGATTGAAGGTAGCGAATCTTATTTCCCTGAAGTTGCAGTGGAATAGATTAAAGCTGCAAGTCACAAATCCTATACCTCTGAAGTTGTAGTAGGTCGGATCAAATCTACCATGGCAAATCTTATCTCCCTGAAATTGCAGTGGAGCAGAATGAAGCCAGTAATCTTATCTTCCTGAAGTTACAGTGGAGCAGATTGAAGATATTGAATCTTATTTCCCTAAAGTTGCAGTGGAATAGATTAAAGCTACAAGTCACAAATCATATACCTCTGAAGTTGCAGTAGGTCGGATCAAATCTACCATGGCGAATCTTATCTCCCTAAAATTGTAGTGGAGCAGATTGAAGCCACTAATCTTATCTCTCTGAAGTTGCAGTGGAGTAGATTGAATATATCGAATCTTATTTCCCTGAAGTTGCAGTGGAATAGATTAAAGCTACAAGTCACAAATCCTATACCTCTGAAGTTGCAGTAGGTCGGATCAAATATTTAGCGAATCTTATCTCCCTAAAGTTGCAGGGGAGCAGATTGAAGATAGCAAATCTTATCTCTCTGAAATTACAGTAGAGTAGATTAAAGCTATAAGTCTTATCTCCATGAAGTTGCAGTGGAGCAGATTGAAGTTATCATGGCAAATCTTATCTCCTTGAAGTCTGCAGTGGAGCAGATTGAAGCCACAAATCTTATCTCCCTGAAGTTGCAGTGGAGCAGATTGAAGAAAACAAATATTATCTCCCTGAAGCTGCAGTAGAGCAGATTGAAGATAGCAAATCTTATCTCTTTGAAATTGCAGTGGAGCAGATTGAGGTGACAAATCCTATACCTCTGAAGCTGCAGTGGGTCAGATTAAATCTACTATAGCAAGTCTTCTCTCCCTGAAGTTGCAGTGGAATAGACTAAAGTTACAAGCTATAACCCTTATCTCCCTAAAGTTGCAGCAGAGTAGGTTGAAGATACAGATCTCATCTCCCTAAAGCTGCAATGGAGTAGATTGAAACTACAATTCCTATACCCCTGAAGTTGCGGTGGGATAGGATGAAGCCACTTGAAAAAGAGAAGTACCAAAGAAGTCGAGATTCGGCAAGACCAGGTAAAATTGGCCCTTTTTAAGGTCTTCGCTCCATTCCCGTTACACGTCAATAAGCAAAGAGGGGCAGCTGTAATGGCCCAATTTTGCCAGGGCCCAAATTAAAAAAATTTAAACCAAAAAAATAATAAAGTCCAAAATAAAAAACTGTCCATTTACAACAAATATAGCCCAATATGCTACAAGCCCAAATGGCCCAAAATAAAAAAAAAAACTAATGGCCCCAGACCCAATAGCCTAAACTGTTTCAGAGAAGAAACTGAAACCTTAGCCTCCAGCTCGCACCCCCATTTCGCATGCACGCCGCCTGAGGCGCCTCGTCCCGAGGTCTGACGCCTCTGCCGCCATTTCACCAAAATGGCAAGGGCGCCTTTCTCTCCCCGCTGTTGACCACACGTCGATGCCTGCAAAAAGAGTGAAAAAGGACGAGAGACAGCCAAGCAAGAACAGTAGAAGCAATAAAAATATAGAAAATGTATGTAATGGCTATAAAAGCCATAAAACAGATTATATCAGGGGACTTCTTTTTTGAAAAAAGAAAATCAGATTAAAAAAAAAGGTGACTCACTTTGTTTTTTTTTTTTATTCGTAAAATAGGAAAATAAGTAATAAAAATAAAGAAGGGAGGCATTTTTTTACCTTTGTTGCCGTCGACGGAGTGTATTCTGGGCTGAGAAGCCGCGCCGGAGAAAAAGGGGAAACTTTTCTATTTTTCGACCGCCGTGGACGACGGCACCGTCACCGGTGACCGGTGGTCGGCACGACGGCCACTCACCCGGCTATGGCCGGCCTGGAAGGGTTTTGAGAGAAAAGAGAGTTCTTTTTTTAGGAGGTTGCAAATGATTTTTTTTTAAAAAGGTTTTTTACTTATATAAGCCCCCCAAAACGACGTCATTTTGGGCTTGGCTTCTGATGCCCAAAACGGCGTCGTTTTGATGCGACCCGTGTCCGACCCAACCCGTGAGCTAGGATCCGCATGTTTTCTGAAAAAAAGGGGCTAATTGCATCTTCAATCCTCCAGATTTCGTGCCATATTTCAATTTCGTCCCATGACTTAGTATTTTTTCTTCTATTTTTACCCTTTTGTTTTGTTTTTTTTTTACGATTTAATCCCTCGTCTATTGTGGACCAAAATTGGGAAGGACACGTGTGATGTTGATGGGATAATGCCCTTTTTGGTCCTTCTTCATTTTTACATTTTAATTTTAGTCTTTTATTTTTAGATATCAGATTTTGCCAAACTTTCAATCTGGTCCTTTATTCCCTTTTCTTTATTTATTTTGCAATCTATGCCTTAAATTTTGCTCAGATTTCAATTTAATCCCTAATTCGATTAATTTTTTATTTTATTTTTTTATTATTATGCCATTTATTTCAATGTTAAAATTTATGTTATCTAAGTTTCCCTTCATTTATATATTTTTATATTTTTCCTTCACTATGTTATTAATATAGTAATAATTAGGTTATAATTAGTACTATTATTATTATAAACCGATATTCTTGTTACTATTAAAGTTACATTATTATTGTTATTACCAATGTGTTTCTTTTATTTTTATTTTTATTTTTATTTCTAATTTTAAATTTCTCCATTTATTTTATTTTATTTTTTATTTTTATTTTTTGCTTATTACACTAACATCACCATTTCATTTTTTTTTACATACATGATTATTCCATTTTATTTTGCTATCACAATGTACTTATCATTTTTTTACATTATTCCCAAAAAATTTTAAATATACCTCGTTTTAAAAGTTACACTCGTTTTATCTAATGCATATAAAATATTCAAAACCGAGGCAATGTTCGTTATTTTTGGGATTCGGAGAAGTCGTGCTTCTAACTTACGGAGTATGGCATCTCCCTAGAACTGAAGTAATCGAATAACCTATTTAAAATAATAAAAAAGAAAATTTAGGTAACAATTAAATGCCGTTTATTCTGGTTTTCGAGAATTCGAGGGATCGTGTCTTAACTTACAAGATATGATCTTTCCTTCTCGATTAACTCGAAATAAGGCCCTTTTCCATAAAACTTAATTTATTTAAGTAATTTTAATTAAAAATAACATTAATACAAAGAGGGATCGTATTTTAAATTTTTTCGAGTTTTCAACTTTCGACACTAAGACTTTAATTAATCAACTAGGTGCCAATTTTGGGCGTTACGAGGGTGTTAATCCTTCCTCGTGCGTAACCGACTCCCGAACCCATTTTCTGAATTTTGTAGACCAAAAATCGTTGTTTTAAATCAAACATTTTATTAAAACGATCAAATTACGAGGTGATCCGATCATACCTCATAAAAAAGATTGGTGGCGACTCCATTTTCGTTTTTTAAAACAAAAAGTCGACCTTCAAAAAAATGGTTTCGACAGCTTCTCAAAATCACTTTTCCAAAAAACTTTTTAAAAGCAATTCTCAAAAGCAAAGCTAAACTCTCAAAAGCAAAGCTAAACTAGCCCGAATTTTCTTAAGAGGGAGAGTTGTAACAGCCTATTTTTCAGTGCTGCCGAAAATGGTGGTTTCAAAACCCCATTTTCTAATGATCGAGTCCGTAAATATTGTTGTATAATATTTATGAACCTAGTATAATTTATATTGAATTTTGGTCCAGTAATTTTACTGAATGGATAGTTAATTAGGATACAAGGACTAAATCGTAAAAGCTGTAAAAATTAATCCCTATTGATTTTTATTGGTAAAAAGGCTTGAAAAGTATTAAATCAAGTATTGGTTTAGAAATTAGGACACTAATGAGTATAGTGGACGGTTGGTGGCCTTTAACTCTATAAAATTTGTTTAATTTATATTATTTGTTAATTTAAAATAATTAAAACATAATGTATAACATAGAATTAAATAGAAAAAGGAATCCATTCTTTCCCATCATCTTCTTCACACCGTTTCTAAGAAGAAAAGAAGAGGGTTTGAACATCCTAGCTTAGATATTCGATTGGTAAGTCGTTTTTAGTCCGTTTATTGTAATTTTTATGTTTTTGAGATATTGGGAGCTTGATTTAGTTAGCCCAGGGATTAATTGTGAAACTGTTAAAATTTATAAAAGTTGCCATTGTTGAATCTTGAAGTTTTTGGTACTAAATTGATTTATTTTAAGCTTAGATATGAAAAAGGACTAGTTTGTAAAGTGAAAATTTGTTAGTTTTGAGTTTAGGGACTAAAGTGTAAAAATTTTGAAATTTATATTAAATTTATGCAAATATAGACTTTAGAGGGTCTTAAAAGGATTATATTGAGATCGTTTTTGAAATCGAGGCGTAAATTTGAAAGTTATGGCAATTTCAGTTTTAGGGACTAAATTGAATAAAATGTGAAACTATAGGGAACTTTTGTAAAATAAAATTAAAATTTCATATGCATGAAATAAGATGTTATAAGGTAATTTAAACTAATAAATTAAAATGAATTATTGTATAGATCGAGATTTGCTTCAATTGGAAGATAATCGAGGAATAGAGAAAATTACGGATTAGTTCTCGACACTTCGGACATTCTTCTTTTTGTCTGGTAAGTCCATATGGTATATTTATATATGTAAATGAAATGTATGTGTTTGAATTATAAATTTATATTGTGTGAATGTACTTTGAATTTTATACAAATTGGTACAAAAATATGAGAAATGGACTAAATTATAAAGAATTGATCTGATATGTTAAATGTGCTCGGATGAACATAAGAAAGGATAGGATACAATTGGCATGCCAAAAGGGTTATTTGCATGTTGTACGGGATATGTAAAAGAGATGGTATAGAGTATACTGATGTACGGAGAATTCACTGGTAATGTTAGAATCCTGCATTTGTTGCAAATTACCAAGTAATAACCTAAAATTATAGTATGAAAACCAAATTGAAATTAAATAACTGAAATAACATATATTAAATAAAACTAAAGAAGACAATTTAAAAATTGAAATTAACTCAATTAAACAAGCAGAAGACTAACTCACATTAGTGTTCCTAATTAAATTCAGAATTCGGGTTTTATCGAATTAGCTTTTAACTAACCAATTATTACCTTTTGGCCTCTAACTAATTAATTAATCGACCAATAATCACTTATCTTTCGACCTCTCTTTCTTGACTGGGATAATTTATGATTTACTTAGTAAACTTATCTTTCGACCTCGTTTATCCTAAATTACTTCCTAGGGTCGTCAATCCTAGGGTTTAATCACACATAATTTAAATAAACTAACTCGAAATCAAACCCTAATTCTTCTGTTAATTATTCCCACATCCGATCGTTAATCTCCTTAAGGAAATTAGTCGCTCATGGATCTAGATGCAATTTTTCCTAAATTCATACTAAACATGCAAAGTAAATAATTAAATAGAAAAAAAAGGAATAAAGAAATTGGTCTATTTCGATATCGATTTGTGCGCGAAAGCCGAAATTCCTTTGACAATTGTGAAGATAATGTCGATTGCAATTGAGAACAAAAAAGAAATTAATAAAAGCTCAATAAACGAAAGCTTGGATCCAAATTGAGTCCAAGTTAGAATAAAGGAAAATTTCTGTTTTTGAAAATAATAGACTAAATTGAAAGAAAAATAAAACTGAAAACAAAATCCTAAAAATCTAATCTAAAACGGCTCACTCGATCAAGCCTCTTAAACTTAGGTTAAACATTAATATTTATAGCTAAATGTTCTGCCCTAACTAGGTCAATTACAAACCCTAAAGCTGAATAAAAAATGTTGTGCAAACGAAAACACCCTTGACTTATTTTTGCATCCTGTCGCTTCGGTGTCGCGACACCACTGGACCGATGTCACGATATTGTACTTCATGGGTGACTTCCTTGGCTTCGAAGTGCGGTGTTGCGACACCACATGCTGGTGTCGCGACGTTGCCTTTGTCCTTCGCATTCTTAGCCTGAAAATAGTGTCCTACACGCTAAATCGATATGTTAGTCCTTTCCTAGGCCCGTATTGGCCCATAGGTCATTCCATAGCCAAAATATGCGTAAAAATACTTATTTTACTAAAACTAAACATAAGCTACTAAAAATGGAAAACGTAACAAACTAATCTAAAACGACTAGAAAACAGGCTCGTTCAATGTTGAAAAGACTCTAATTTGCCACAACGAATTGTGGCAAATCAATAGTCACATCACAACAAGGAAACCCCCCGAAGTCACAACGTCAATTCGAAATTTTGTATTCTTTACAATTTGATCCATTTCGACCCCGAGTTAGTAAAAGAGTCTTCGTATGCTTGTATAAGGCTTGGAAATAATGATATATTGCTTAATTAGCATGAATTACTTAAATTTAAATATATATTGACATTGAATTGGATATTATCGATTGTAGTTGCTCCGGAAACGAATGTGACACCTTATAACTCGGATCCGACGATCGGGTTGGGTAACAGGGTGTTACACTTAAAGAACCCTAATTCTTAATTTTTTCTCTCATTGTTCTATTGTTACTTGATTTTTGTTGTTATCTTTTCAATTTTGACTTGGATTGTATGTGATTCAGGTTGAGTTGAACTCCAAGTTTCCTTTCGTTCGTCTAGAGTCCTAAATCAAATCCGCGACTTAGACAAACTTAAGATCCCGTTTCGCAAGCGTCCTTATCTAGAATTTTGGAATTGAAACGTTATTTATTTTTCAATGTAACTAATAAATTTGAGTAAAAAATTACTTTAGGGTCAATTTGTCATTGAAGTTGAAAAGTGCTTTTGAATATTGTTATTAAAAAATGAATTTGAAAATTGTTTTTGGAAAGTTTTGATCGTGTTTAGCATTGCCTTATAAAAGTGGTTTTTTTAGACATGATGTTGTAAAAAAAAATTAATGAGGAATAAAATGTAATTTCATTAAAAAAAAGCCTTTTCCAAAAAAAAATAATAATAGTTTGAGTAAAATTGAAATTTGATTTGAAAAAAATTATATATTTATCAATATTTTAGTTTTTTTCAACTTTAATAATAAATAAAGCCTTAGGTAGGAAATAAAGAAGGGTTGAAGAATTATTGCGAAAGGGATAGACATGAAGATGTGTTCTGATTGTGAGACTAAGTGAGAAAAAAGGAATTTTTCTGGTTAATATTCGTCAGACAATAAACCCCACAAAATTGATTTCAAAGACGAGATGGGTATGTGGACGAGGGTTGAGTGATGTGTTGTTCATGAATGAAGTTTTTCCTTTTTTTCTACGGGGGTAGTTGAAAAGTTTTAGATTTTTTGTTTTAAAGGAAGAAAATTGTGGAGTAGACTTTTATTTTTAATATTTATTTATATTTTTAGAATTCTTGTTGTAATTTTGTTTACATTTTTTGAGGAATTTTTTAAATTTATTTCTGTTTTAAAATGTTTTTTAAAGCAAAAAAATCGTCAAGATCAGTTATCGATTTGTGCAGTTTTAGTTTCTTTTCTTTTATTTGCTCAAAATTGGTTCATTTACTTTTTAATTTGCTCATTTCCAACTCTTGGTTAATTTTTTTCCATTAACTCGGTTAAAAATTAGGTACAATCATAAATTTAGTCCCTTAATTTTTACAATTTTTTTTCAATTTAACTCATGTTTTTTTAATTTTGCTTTAATTATTAATATATATAGAAAATTTGAAAAATTATAATTTTTTCCATATGTGGCAACAAATTCAAGATAGAAAAATTCCCAAAATTGACTATGGGGAGATTTTAACTTGTAATTATCATTTAGCAACAATAAGTAACGTGTCTATAAATATATTAACTCAATCATAAACTTAATTTAAATTATTATCAACTTAAGCCACTGTTAAATTATTTTAATGAAAGAATTGAATTAACATTTCTACTTTACATGTTTTTAACATGTCAACAAATTCATACCTAGTTTATTTTTTGAAAGTTTGATTAGGTGAAAAGATAGAGTTTGAATTATTTATCTTTTTCTTTTTAGTGCGGATAACAATATTAGGATTAATATTAGATTAGAGATACTTTAAAATGAATAAGATATCATTTAGGTGATTATTATACATACTTTAAAATAATATAGAAAAGATAAATCATTAAAAATAAAAAGAAAATGAAAATGAAAATGGTGTTTCATTGGGTTTCAAGACCCTTGCACCAAAGAAGGTGGTGGGCCTCTAGAAAATTGAACGTGAAGACTTTTTCCTTTCTCCTTTTTGAGTTTCTATTTTTTATAAAAAAGATAGAGTGGATGTTTCGATTACTAAGGGAAGCCAAAAGAGTGGAGGGAATATGAAAGAAGAAAGTGGGAAGAGTTGAAAGAGATGGATTTTTATAAAAAAAATATTATTAGGAAATAAATTCGTAATTAATTGAATAATAATCTCCAGTCTAGTTATTGATACCAAAATTTGGTGTTTTGTATCATTAATTTGTTAACACATTTAGAAAATTTTATAATAAAAAATTAACTAGTATATATATGTTTAATATTTAAATATTTTTTCATAAATTTTATACGGAAAAAAAAAAGAGTAGAGATAAAAAATGAGCAAATCAAAGAGTAGAAGACCAATTTTAAGCAAATAAAAGTAAATGAACTAAATGCACAAATTGATAAATATAAGGACTATCATCAAAATTCAACCCTTCTTTTACATGCCACGAAATGAATGAAAAAGAAGATTTGTCTTGACTTTGTAAAGAGCGGTGATTAAATTTTTTGTCGAACAGTCGTTTAGCACGGGTTCGAACTGCGTTACCCCTAAGGATAAGCAAAGAAATCGAGAAAACCGAAAAATTGATTCGAACCGATGTATTCGGTTCAACTCGAGTTTTGTATTGTTTAGTTCGATTTCGGGTTGGTCTTATCACCCAAATCGCACAATTCAGTTCAGGTTCAGTTTGTCCACATGAAACTCGTTTTATCCAAATCAAACTGAATGAAAAAAGAGAGAGGGTAAACTTCAAAAATAGTCACTTTTGTTTGAAATGTTACGAAGTGATCACTCTACCGTTAAACTCTGTTACCTCCATAACAGCAGTCCTACATGGTAGCTCAAATGGGACTTAAATGCCAACTTGGATGTCCGGTTGTTGAAATGAAAATAAGTTTTTAATTAAATAAATTTAATTTGGATTGCCATGTAGGACATCCAAGTTGGCATTTAAAATCCATTTGGACTGCCATGTAGGACCACCATTAGGGAGGTAACGGAGCTTAACGGTAGAGTGACTACTTCGTAACAAAACGATAATGTAAGTAACTAAAACGTAACATTTCAAACATAAGTGACTAAAATGTAATTTGAGACAAACAAAAGTGACTATTTTTGTAGTTTACCAAAAAAAAAACTATGTTTAAATGAATAGTCCTAATAAAATAATAAATTAACCGTTCCAATATCTATATAGACTAATTTATTTAACCCTATTATTATTATTATTATTATTATTATTATTCCATAAGATTTTGATTTTGATTTCAAAAATAAAAAACTTGTCCACAAACCAAATCGAATACACCCTTAATTACTCCATCCCCACCCCTATCAAAAAAGAAAGAAAGAAAAAGAACAAGGATTTCTTCAAAACCCTAAAATAAAACTGATTACATATGCCGGCTCAAATACATATTTGGTTAATTCTCGTAGTAGTCCCTTTATATTTCTAATTCTTTGCAATTCAATCCATAAATTCTATCATATAATGGATTTTGAATTTTTGTGTGTGTTTAGATTTCTGGTTAATTTACTCATTAGTCATTGAATTTAATTCTAATTATTATTCAAGACTCAAAACATGGCTTTCTCCCTTATTTTATCCTCTAATTCAACCATTACTCTAACGGGGAATGCTCTCAAAGTGATTTAGATGGAATGATTTACCAAGGCTATATGAGAGTTTAGGGGATTGGTGCATGGATTGAAGGAGAGGACAAGTTCTTCTTTCTCTTTTTTTTTATTTATTATGGAAACTACTTTAATTTGCCAAAATTCTGTATCGTAATTGTAGGGCCCAATTTTAGCCCGGGCCCATTAGCCAATTTTACACCAAAAAACAAAACAAATTAATAAGAAGTCCAATAAAACCCATTTACATTGCAGCCCAATTTTAAAGCCCAAACCTAAGCCCAATAGCCTACTAGCCCACTAAGCCCAAAAAAAAAAATCAGAAACAAAAGAAATCCTAGCCGTTGTCTTTGCGCCGCAAGCCCGCAGTAACCTCCCCAGCGCCGCACGTCTCGCCTCTCCGCGTCGTGCGCACCTCCACCACGCTCATGTGAAGTCCCCTTCTCCATCACGTACCTACAAAACAGGGGAAAATTGGTTGTAAAAAAAAAGGCTATAAAAGCCAAAACAAAACATGTAAAAAGGACTCTTCTTTTTCACGAATACGAATACAAGGAATCCAAAAAGATCAGCAAATAAGAAAGGTTCTAATTTTTATTTTTATTTTTTATTTTTTTGAATCTGTTTCTCTTTTCTTGCAAGGGTTTTATTTTTTTTAAATACATAAGAGTTTTAAAAGGAAATAAAAAAAGGTGGAAAAATTTACTTTTTTGGAATTTCGGCCACCGTGTACGGTGGCTGACGGCGGCGTCGGCGGCGGAGGCACGGCAGCGATCGGCCGGAATCCCTGCCGGAGCCCTCGCCTGAGATCGGGCTGGAGAGAGGGAGAGAGGAGAGAAATTTAGTTTTTTTTTTTAAAGAAGGGGAAAAAATGAAGTTTTTTTAAGAAATTTGGGCTTTTGTAATATCAGAAAACGATGCTGTTTCATTAGGTCTCCCCAGACGCCAAAATGGCGTCGTTTTGGGGAGACCAACCCGATTACCCGACCCGAATGGAGGTAGATCCGCGTGTTTTTTAAGCGAGGGTTTTATTGCGCTTTTGGTCCTTCCGCGTTTTCTGTCTTTTTAATATGGCTTATTTCTGTTTTCAATTTTGCCCTATAATTTTCCTTCTATTCCAATTTAGTCCCGCACAAAGTGACGCGTTTTGGAGGGAAGGGATATTTACCTTTCCGGTCCCTCCATTTCATTCACGCACTGCGATTTGATCCTCTCTCTCTCCTTTTATTCCCAATTTACCCCGAAATTTCATTTTTAAGTTTAATTTAGTCCTTTTTCTTATTTTATTTTATTATTTTTGCTATTATTGTTATTATTTCATTATTGTTATTTTTTTTAATATTATTATTGTATTTATTATTCTTATTACTTTTAAGATTACTAGTGTTATTATTTCTATTTTTACTACTATTATTTTTTATTTATTACTATTAATTTTAATATTGTAATTATTATTTTAATATTACTACTACTATTATTTTATTCTATTTTATTTATAATTAACTTTATTATTACTATTACATTCATTAGTATTATTATTTTTATTATTATCACTATTATTTATATATATATATATATTATTATTACTATAATTATATCTACTATTATTATAATTATTGTTATTATTGTTATTATTTTTATTATCAACATTATTATTGATATTTTCATTATTTCTATTATTTTTTATTTTTTTACTATTATTTGTTTATTAATATATTTTATTATTATTATTATTATTTATTTATTTTTACTATTATTATTATTTTATCATTTTTTTAATTTGTATGTAGTATTTATTATTTATTGATTTACCATTTGCTATTATTTTCTTTGATTTATTTATTCTTTTTCCTATTATTCCATATAGATTGTTGATTTTAAATTTTATTTTATTGTATTTTATTTTTGTTTTTATTTTTGTTATTTACATTATTACCCTTATTTTATTCTATTATGCATGTGTATTATAATTCATCTTCCATTTTATTACGACCATATCACATTTTATTCGATGCATTACAATTTTCGTTTTGAAATAAACAAACATTCTGCGTTCTAAGATCCGAAAGAAAACGTACCCTAACTTACTGGGTTTCGATTTTTCTCATCGAATCTAAAGAACCTATTATTTTCCTTTTAAATCAAAACACATGGTTAAATAAAAACTTATTATCGGGAATTCAAAATGTTGTGTCCTAACTCACTGGATATGACATTCTGTTATCACGAGATAAGTATTTTCAAAATCAAATGCAATATTTCATATTTGGAATTTTGAGAAATAGTGCCCTAACTTACTGAGTTTCGATTTCTCATTACCGAACAGAGGCGAAGCCAGGGGGGCTGGCATGGGCCCCGGCCCCCCTTAAAAGGTAAAATTTCTATTTAGGCCCTTGAAATTTTTTTAAAATTTTAAATTAGTAAAGGTAAAATTGCACTTTGGCCCCCCCTAAAATTATAAAAATTCGATTTAATCATTTACAAATTAGAAAGATATAAACTATAAAAAATTAAAATTTCATCTGCCCCCCCTAAAAAATTGTCCTGACTTCGCCCCTGTTACCGAATATCCTTCTTGAGTTTAAATACATGAATTTTAAAGGTCAAAAGGCAATCTCAATTTCAGGAATTTGAAATGTCGTACCCTAACTTACTGGGCGTGACATTTTACTTCTTCGAAATAAGAGAGTCTTGACATTCATTTTAATCTATTCAAGTTTTCTTTTAATTAGAGATTAATATTTTAAAATCTTTTCAAATTTTCGATATTAAGACATTAGTTAATCAAATCGGTACCAATTTTGGGCGTTTTGAGGGTGCTAATCATTCCTCGTACGTAATCGACTCCCGAACCCGTTTTTCTAAATTTCGTAGACGAAAACTGTCATTTTAATAAATCAAAATTTTAACGATAAATCTCAAGGTGACCCGATCACACCTCAAAAAGGATTGGTGACGACTCTATTTTCGTTTTAAAAGTCGACCCCGTTTTCCAAAAAAAAAATAGTTTCGACAGTAATTTATAAAAAACTGAAAAGTTAGTTGAATTAGATAATAATTCTTGCCCTTGACAATTCAACAATTTATAATCTATTAAAGTAGCCGGAGCTGGGTGACAGAAATTGGATTGCTGGTTTTAGCAGAACTATTGGCTCCTGTATACCTTTACAGGCTGAATTATGGGGTATTACAGGTGTGATGAAGTTGGCTTGGGACTTGGGATGTACTGGGGGATGTGAATGCCATCAATACTCCTCTCACTATGATTAGGAGCATCCATGATTTAAGGAATAGACCATAAGAGGTCACCAATTGCAAAATCTACAGAGAATCAAATCAAGCTGCAGACTACATGGTCTTTATAGATTTGATCAGCCTCCTTCATGAATGATGCAGATGGGCGAACTGCGATTAGATTTGTCAGGCTGTAACTAAATTCTTCAGTTCAGTGATTATAAATTAACCTTGACTTTTCAATTTTTTGTAATATACATCGACTAAATTATGACAAATTAAAGTGATTCACTTTCTTATATGAAATTTATAAATAAATGATTAATTTATTAACTAATTTTTTTTTTTTTTTACTAATGCTTTTAAAATAAGATCATTAGTCCAACTAAACAATCCACCATTTCGCAATAAAAATTCAAAAATTCAAAATAAAAAATCCATTCGATTATAAATTTTTTAATTGCAATTCAATTGAATTGGTAAAAGAGGCTGCTTTAATTCAGTCCAATAGGCTGCACTAAGGAAAAAAGCGGGACCCAAACCCTATTCACGCTGCCTTCACTCTCTACACCCCCTCCATAAATCTTCACTCTTCTGCCTTCCACTCTTAAAAAACCTCGACAAACCCTAAACAGCATTTCCCAGAAGCCAAAACCAGCGTGTAATTCTGAAAATGTCCGGTTCACTGGACATGTCCCTCGACGACATCATCCGAAATAAAAGCAGATCCGAAGGGCATTCTCGTGATTCCCGACGCAAGCCACGTGCCCCCGCCCCGGGACCTGATCGTCGTGGCCCCATCCGCGACCAGCCAAGAATCAACCCGTACCCAGTCAGACCAGTAAGCTCCTACGCTCCAATGACAAAAACAATTAAAATATGCAGTTTTAAGTATTATTTTTCAATAAATAAACAACATCTACTTTGTTACGTATGTACATATATTCCGTTGATGGAAATTGGAAATGTAAGCTTTTTAGTGAATTTTGCGATAACATTTTTGATAAATAACCAGTTATTTGAATATTGGGATGCTTGCCTTTCTCTCTCTCACACACACACACACACGCGCAGACACACACACACACACACTTGTTTTAACTTCTAATTTATGAAAGTTTATTTAACTGTTAAGTCTGTACGCGCTTGCGAACGCGTGTTCTTCACGCGCGCGCCATGCTGCAACTGCAGATGCAATTAGAGGTTCCCGCATGGCAGGGACAGTTGGTTTCGAGTGGAGCACTGGATGTGGAGGCGAAGCTATATATATCGAACTTGGATTACGGTGTTTCTAATGAGGATATTAAGGTTGTTTTTTCTTTCCTTTTTTCAATTGTTTGTTTGCTTATTATTAGTATGTTGTTATACTTATTCTTGTATTTTTCCAATTGCGATGCGTTGTTGGTTAAAGAAAAATGTGGATTGATGTGTTTAGTTGTTAAAAGAATATGATTTAGGCTATCATCGGAACAGAGTAGTTGTTTTGGTTGTGAGAAATTATATAGAGGTTCATATTGCATGGTGATGGAGAATCTGTAATATGGGTGTTTGTCTATGGAGTCTGACTACTAGGTGATGGAAGCCTGATGAGTTATCTTGAAAACATGTTTTTGTTAAACAAGATTGTGGATTTGTGAGTTTAGTTGTTAGAACAATATGATTCAGGATCATTGGATGTGGATTAGTAGTTTTTATTGTGAAAAATAGTAGAGGTCGATGTTGCATGGTGATGTGGAATTGTAATAAAGGTGATCATGAGAGCGAGTCGAAGTATTTTCTTAGTACTTCCCTAGTATGGTTCGGGCAGAAGGAAAGTGGGGTGTGAAAGTTGCTAGTTATGATACTAATATTTCAGTTTAGTTGTTTGTTGCAATCTGAGATGGTTTGGTTAAGTAATGCAGGGGGACTGGCTTGTATGGTGCTTGAGATTGTGAAGATCGTTATGATAAATATAAATTTAAATTCATGGAAACTGTCAGTTAAAGACTATTGATGCATATTTTAGTGGAAATATGGCTAGAAGCTTCAATGCTTTT
Organism: Gossypium sturtianum; assembly: GCA_025698515.1. Taxonomy (NCBI): domain Eukaryota; kingdom Viridiplantae; phylum Streptophyta; class Magnoliopsida; order Malvales; family Malvaceae; genus Gossypium; species Gossypium sturtianum. The sequence continues at coordinate 119,776,153 of CM046946.1, forward strand.
TCTGATATATATTTGTATCCAACGCTTGCTTTTAAGTCTGAGTAATGTAGGTGGTGTTAGTGATTTCTGACAGTTCAGTATAGTAATGCATTGGGACTCAGTTATATAGCAGGTTGAGATTGTGGAGATGGTTGCAAAAATATGAATTTGAATTCCTTGAAACTGTCCATCCTTAATTTACTGGAAACATTGCTAGAAACTTCAATTGTCTTTTGAATGTATTATGCTTTCTTCTATTATCTTTCCTCTGTAATGTTATTCTGGTACAAGGAACAGTTAGCAGTCTTCTTTCAGAAGTTTGTTTGCTAGTTAAGATAAAAATGGTGCTGCAGAACGAGGAATATGGAGTTGAGATTAGGAGATGACTTATGATAATATGAATTTGAATTGATTGAAACCATTTTTTATGGTCTATCTATGCATATTTTAGTGGAAATACTGCTAGAAACTTCTCTCTGCAAAGTACTGTACCTATCCTGCGGCTTATTTTTCTTCCCAACCAGCTTTTTGAGAACAAGGTTTACCTTTGTTGTTGTTCTGTTTGTTTCAAATTAGAGGATTTATAGTTATTTGTCCGGTTTTGTCATAGTGGCTTCTTCGATTTGTAGGTGCTTTTCTCTGAGGTTGGTGACTTGAAGAGGTACTCAATTAATTACCATAAGAGTGGAAGATCAAAGGTATCTACTGTTGTTCAACTTTGAAGCCATTTTGAAATGTTTCATAGTTGCTGATCTCTAGCCTGCCCGATCTTTTTTTCTCTACTGCTGAAAATGCTTAGTATCTATTTTAGGGAACTGCAGAAGTTGTCTTTTTCAGACAGGCAGATGCTTTGGCAGCTATCAAGCGATACAACAATGTTCAACTTGATGGAAAACCAATGACAATTGAACTTGTGGGAGCTAATGTGGTTATGTCTGCGTCCGTCCCTCCGACCAAAAGCGGCATTCTGAGAGCACCAAATATGGCCTCTAGAAGGTCTGGTTTGCAAGGGTTTTTCGTAGCTATTTGCATGATAATCATTGTCATACGTCTTGGTTTTCATCAATTAACTTGGTATCTTGAATCTACTTAATTGTACCTTGAATGTTCTGTTTGGTCCATGTGCTAACTTAGGCAACCTATCTTATTCAGACTCGAGAGTGAGTGTTGGATACAAGAATGTGTATGATAGAAATATGGTCAGTTGTTTTCCATGTATTTGTAGGATTGTTCCCCCATACCCATGTTTGAGTATGTTTTGGATATTGGTATTAGATGCAAGTATTTTAAGAAAAATGAAAAGTTTTGGAATGCCAGATAACATGGTAGGTAATAAACCAGAGAGACGAGATGGGCACTAAAGGATGGTTTTGGCAAAAAATTGGAAAATTTTCATGGAAAACTCGCTTTTATGATATGTTGTTTGGATTTGGGTTTGGGTGAATGTTGAATATGGGTAAGTATATATTTAATTTGTTACTAAATTTTTCTTTATATTTGAAGAGTCCTTGAAGACTCATATTTTCATACTCATATTTGGTTATTCGTCGTCAAATATGATAGTTGGACATGGGCAAGGGTATGCCAATACCGATTAAGTTAAGACTAAGACATGATGATGTTTGTTCCTTGGGACAGGGATCTAGAAAAGATTGGTGTTGGAAGGGGATGGGTTCGTGGTGCTGCCAGCCGCAGATTTGGTCGAGGACGTGGACATGAACATGAACGAGATGGACCAATTGGTAAGAAATTATCTGCAGAAGATCTTGATGCTGATTTGGACAAGTACCATTTAGAAGCTACAAGAATTAAATGATGATATTTTGCTTGTTCCATTACTCTTAGTTTTTGAGGGGAAAAAAGAAGAGGTATATGGTTGGAAAATGGTCACTGACATTAAGAAGGTTGAAAGTGCAGATTCTCTCGTGGTTTTTATTTTCCTCGACTACACTAGGATAAGTTCTTGTTTGTATATATAATTAAATGTACTTTTCATAAATTTAAAATTTTGTCTTTATATTTTTATTTCAGGAATTTAATTTTTCTATTTCTTAGATTTCAAAATTCAAGTCTACTGTTAAATTTTTTAAATTTATTAATGCAAAATTTTGAACTAAGAAAATTTTTGTAGTCTTGTAGCTAAAAAGAATAATGTAATAAATTTGAATTTAACAGTAAAAGGTTTAAATTTTTAAAAATAAAAATGTAGAGAGAAATTCAAATTTATGAAAAAAGTTTATGGTATATTTTAACCAAAAATTAAAGTTTTCATGTTAGTTTTAGGATTGTTTTAGATTTATCATTTGTTATTCTCAAAAAATTAAAAATAAAAATTATCATTTGTCGCAAGGTTGATTTATATAGACTTTTTTTTTTTAATTATTATCAAAATACCCTATTGAACTCTACTAAGGCTTTAACTTGGCTGGTAAATCATTAAAAAACTCAGATCTTTTGAAAATTAATGTTAATTAAAAATAATTTGATAGAATCTTTAATTATGAAAAAAGTGTCTTTAATTAATATTTTAAAAGATTAAAATTAAAATAAGACACATTACGATTTCTTAAACATGATTGTTAATATAAACATTTAGTATAGTGTATTAACAGCACATTTTTTTATTCTACAAACAATTTTAAAAAATTAGCACATACCTTTTTTTAATATTTTACACGTACCAAATATTATTCTATTTTATAATTTAAATTCAATATTCAATATTTCAATTTTTCTTCTACCACTTAATGTTTTTAAGGAAACTATCCATGGTTACTTCAAATTCAAATAAATTCTCAGTTTTTAATTTTTAAAATTATAATTCTTTTTAATATGTTATTTCTTAAAATAAATAAAGAAAAGAAGTTTCATGTCAAAATCAAAATCTAGTACTATTAATGACAATAATAGCCAATTTTACACACCCTTGAGTATAATTATAATAGCATTTAAACAAATTTCCATTAATACCATTTTCGAGTTTCTTTTACACCAACGTACAGTTCCACATAATTTAACAAATAAATAATGAAAATGATGGATGAGAATGCAGGAATTTAAAAATTCTTCAAAGAGATTAGGGAAATATTTTACAGAAATGATTTTCAGTGAAGATTATTATACAAACAACTCATAGAATAGAACAATCAAAACTTATACATGAAGCAGAACAAATTTTACAATAAGAGCCAAATTCACATATTTACATTGTCAAAATTATGTAAAACACTTAACAGGTACACTTTGGAGATGCACCTTAAAAACAGACATCCAAGGTGATACCTTCACTACAACTGGGATAGCGTTCAAGGTCGAAATTCAGTCCTATATCTAGTATCCTTTGTCCGGTGACAGGCCTTCCTGAGTTTAAGTCGAGGTTTTCTTTTATCACTAAGGTTGGCCTTCAAAAAGTAGCCAACCATGAACCATATGAAGTTAAAAAGGAAGGCCATGCATAATCTAACTATGAACCAGGAGGAGTTTCTTCTAGTTGCCCAGAAATTCTTCGGCTTTGTGTCAAGTACATGAATAACTGTTCAAAATGAATCAATATATATTATTACAATGAGCAACCAACACAGGGTGCATTTCAGGGATTATTTCAAGTGACTTGAAAATGAGCTAGTCTTCAAATTTTGATTTCCGATATTCCAAATAATTGAGAAACAACTATTGATCTAAAATCCAAAGTTAAGGAGCAGGAAGGAAAGGATGGTTTAAATATTTTAGCAATAACTGTATGATGACGGAAAGGCATTGTTTGAATGAATATATGCATGAATGGACAACTTTATAGTGACTAAACTTAGATGGTAATACCTGTAGATGTGTTCAATGCCATGAAACTAATAGCTCCAGTCACTCCATTTTTTTCCGGGCATTCCTGCAATTTTACGGTCTCAAAATTAGCACCAATCATTATATTACCTACAAAGTCTAAAAGTGCATTAAATAGTGTCTCAACTCGTAGATGGAAATAAAGTAGGCACTAAAAGTCTCACCTTCCCTACTTTTATAGCAGATCTAGGAGCACATGTAGCAGTGTACGAAGACTTTCTGACATCTGATCACAGCTCGTAACTTTAATTGTAAGGAAGCCAGTCTTGGAATTTCTCACACTTAGCCTAAATTTGAAAATTTTGCTCTTTGAAGTTTTGAACTACCTTATGATTTCAGACAATCTTATGCAGGTTAACAGAATCACATGCATCAACAATGGACTCGAAAAATCAGGCCAAATGTTGCCGGTTTGAAAAACCACGAGCAAAGGAATGTTGGGTTAATGAACACTGCAGTATGCAGGAATGTGTATTAAAATTGGCAAAGAATCATCAACTACGACCGAGCTTAAAGATCATTTGACAGCTGAAATATCCCACACATCTGAAGATATGGATTCTCAAGCAGCTTTTCATTGTTACTCTGTAGATTAGGCACACAGAATAAAGACTTCTGTAACAGATAACTTAATAGTAGTTACAATAAAGCATGTAAACCGCATATAGAAAACAATGGATAAAATAAATAATCAACTTTTCCTATCAGCACTTCAAGAAATGGACACTAATAAAATGTTCAACTGGAACATAAGCGAACTATATGTTGCAGTCATGTTATCTAACAAAAAGTACAGTAAAAACAAACCAACGACTGGCACAGGGATTGGCTAACCCCAACATAATCTATACATATAACAAGGAAACTGATTCAAGTAGAAATGTAGTTGGCAAAAATATTGTTTCTTACATAAGGTTTAATCGAATTTGAAATTAATTAGACAAGGAAAATGTAATGGAAGTGTTTCTTTCCAGTGGAACATGCCATTTTAGGGAATTTGAAACCAAACTAACCTTCCATATTCATGCAGAATACATTCTCAAACGTAAGTGCTTTTTAATTGTGATAAAGTGACTTATACTGAAAATAGAGGACTCACTTACCTGTTGAGCTTTAAAAACAAGCTTCTGTAGCATGTGTTGGTACTTTTCTGGTTTTTCGGTCATCATTCTCTGCAAGGTTCCCATACTTGAACAGTTTAGTGCAAAAGCATAACCACGAGTGGGAGGGAAAATAAGAGGAACAGAAAGAAAATAAGAAATACATGGGGACACAAAATACAGCTTTCTTACCTTCAATAGGAAAGCTGAAGAGTAATATGCCACCCTGGAATCAGTATCTTCCAAAAGTGCCCTGAAAGAAAGAACAAAAAAGAATGCATAATTCTGGCATGCCATTAGGTAAGCTTCTGTCAGTTCTCTTACGAGCAAAGAAATAGAGTTTACCTGAAAAAATCTTCTCCGCCAACATCCTGAAAAGCTTTAGGATCTGCAGTACATTTACCAATTAGAAGTAAAAGAAGGGTGGCCCGAATATCAGAAGTAGCACCAGGTATGTTCCCTCTTCCTTTGCTTCCAACAGCAACACCTAGAGCAATGTTGTCAGTTGCAGCACCTGCAAGTTGAATCAAAGGCCAATATAACAGAGCAGCTGGTACACGTGCAACTAATTTCATTGGCACAATGGCTTGTCCTTGGAGTAGTGATGCGGCCATAGAAGCTATCTCATGTATTGGAGAACTACAGTGGTAGCCAGATTTGCTATCAGTTTCTTCCATTAATTCGTCCCAACTACAGCTTGCTTGTTTAGGTAAGCGATCAGAAGTACTAGTATTTCTAATTGCATCTGTGCGGGTGAGAACTTTAGGTTGTTTTATTCCTTCACCAAATGGCATCACAGTTGAATGGGGAACTTTCAAGCACAATTGAGAGAATAGAATGTCACACATCTGTTCACCAAAGAGAAGAGAATAGTGACTCTTAAAGATGCTAAAGAGGAAATGGTATTACATATAAATCACAATACATAAATAATGGTGAAAATCATTAAAATTTTGTGAGAGTGAAGTTAACAATAAAACCAGCTAATCAATCAGGATTTTGATCAAAGATAAAAGAGAAGAGCATGAGGGGCATTTTACTCCAACAAATATCCAAGATGGATCTTCTTACCCTTCATTAAACATTGTTTAATCATTTGAAAAAAAAAAACCCTCACTAAAATTTTGTAAGATGGTTTTAAAGTTCTCCAAGCAATTTATAATTATATACCTTTAAAATGTTTATGCGGTCTGTTTCATTTATAGCTACCAAGGACAAAGCACGGCTCATGATGTCAATCACCGCATTTGCTTTCTCAAGTCGGGAATCACTATGATCAGGGCTAAAATCTGTATCGCTTGACTTTTGCATTTCACTCTCATCTAACAAAAACTTGCACCGCATGAGAAGCCTTTCCAGAACAAATAAGAAGCCCCACCTAATATTGTTGTTTTTTGACTTCAAAAGACCACACATCAGCCAAATAGACAAAGGTATGTCAGAATGATCAAAGAAATCATGAGCACCGGCATAAGCAATTTTATTCTGCAAGCTCTTGATATTAGACCATATAGTCCCATTCCTTGACTCACTTATTTCAGCAATAAGCAGATCTCCCAACCAGATATATCCATTTTGGCGATAAGAGATTCTATCAGAATGAAGAAGAGAATGCAATATGGTCCAAGCAAGCTTTGCTTTCATTCCAGCACCATTTTGCACAGATGAACCCTCAATATCATCCATGAACTTGTTGGATTTAGTTATCTGTTTCAGATGCAAGAACTCCTTGTCCAAATGAGTAAATGAACTTATTATTGCATCCAATTTCTCTGTAATATTTCCCAACAGCTGCAAAGGAAAACAAAAAATAATCAGAAAGCATACTTGCAATACAAGGTCAATTATCAATTTATCAAAACTCTGCAAAATGCAAGTAGAGATGATGAGAGCCAGAGGCAGAATTGATCTCCCCCTCCCCTGATTAGCTATCAATTTCAATTAAAAAAAGCATTTAAAAACATTTAATTAAACCTAAAAATTCATCATACTTATAAAATTTTCCCAATTTTGCGCTATTAAATGATATTTAATGAAAATAGCAAAAATATTCATAAGACGTTACCATATTTAATCGCTCACTGTTAGGGTATCTCGACAATGCAGCAGAAATTGATCTTCTCAAAAGCTCCCCAATGCCTTCCACCCCCAGCTTAATAGAAATATAAAAAGCTTCAGGTGCATCAGCCAAAGCAAGCAGCATAGCAATGGGCTGACTCTCATCATGACTATATTCAGAAGCTCCTGTCGATATGCATGTTTCATTTATTTGATGCAAAACATAGTCGAAAAGCACCAAATATAGATGTTTTCTTTCTTCTCTTGTGGTTGCCAATGAATACTGCACATGTTAATTTAAAAGAGAAAACATACATGTTAAAACATTTCTCAATCAATATGGATAAGTTTTCGAAAGCATTAATACAATGAAAGGAAATATAAATAAGGATCAAGATTTAAGACCACCTATACATATTTCATTGACCTCCATATTTTGTGAAGTACTGGAAACTCATACTGGAATTAGTGATTTGACAATCATCAATCTTTCCTAGGTTCAACAACTTTGTAAACAAGCACATTGCGAGTCGATCTTATTTCTATAAATGACCATATCAAACTAATCAGCATACCTCAATGAAGATGAAATCAATTCCTCCAATCAGGTCAACCTGGTCAACAAGAAAGCTTGCAGCACTTATGATGGATGTAGTAGGTTCATCAGGTACTTGATAAAACATGTTTGTTAGGACAGAAATAAGCTTGCAGTGAACAAGTTCAGCCCAGGAATTAAACCGGCTAGTCTCTACAAGTGCCTTGACAACCTAAAGACAAACAAAAATGAAGAGATCGTAATGAGACGGATTTATTGCCATAATAATACTAAGTTAAGCTAAAACCTTTTAAACAGACAACTGTAACTGTCTTAAAATTTCCTCAAAAGGATGTCCAACCAAATATTAAGTCAGATTTGATTGGAAGACAGTAGTAGTATGGTTTTGAGAGAGACATTGTGGACAGGAAGCATAATGGGGGGAAAAAGTGAAACTTACCATTAATCAATTCCAAAAAACATCTTAAATCTTTTTATGACACTGATTCTGTTTCCAATGAGGCAAACCAAATATCCATTCCAAACTGAGGGTGCATAATGCAAAAGAAAATGTGGAAACTAACTAGGGTCAATAAACTCATTCAGCATATTCAATTTTTGGACAAGACATGAGATTCTCTACCCAGTGAGAGATACCAAATACCCATCCCAATATTCTCAGAACCCATACAGATAGAAATGAATCACATATCTAGCAAATCCTACAAGCCTCCAGTCATGCAAGACCACTATGTAGAGAGAAAAATTGCTTATGCATGATCCGAAAAAAGTGGCATCAAGATTATCCAGAGGAATTCTAATGCTAAGATTACATATTGCATAGATTGGCGGTAGAAGATAATTCTTCCAAAAGAGTTTAAACTATCTTGTGAGGAACTTGGCTCAGCTAAAGCATGCCCCAGAAGTTTAACATGGTAGAAGCAATAGTGGTATGATATCAAGGAATAATATTTGGTACACTGCCGGCGGAGTTTTTAGACTCCACAAGCAAGGTCAGGGGGTTGACAAGTGTCCTATAGGCGTATAGTAAAATATTAAAATAAAATAAATATTTTAAAAAAAGACACATGGCAATTTTTTAAGGCTGCTTGTGGAATAAAAATAATACACTGCAAGTGTACCAAATACTAACCTTAATATCAATTGGGAAGATCAACAAGTCGACTAGGGTGTTTCAATTTTTTTCATTTTTATGTTTAAGGATACTGCCAGTCTGCCACTTCTACAGGACAAGATGCTTTCAAATATGGAATACATATACTACACACAAGTGAACTTCCAAATTTGCTCCACTTTCATACACACACAAACACAGAGAACACTCTCATTGGTTAACTCAAGGTGCAAAACAATATGGTAGCTAGGCAGGGAAACTGACTCACCCTAATGTCAAGTCCTTTTAATCGATTTCTCCGGATTTTGCCTCTATCGCAGACAAAATACAGTAAGCAGCTTAGAGCAGAAGCCCAGACAGATTCTTCCTTCTCTACAGTCTGCAACAAGTATTAAGGGCATGAGACCATAAAGAATACTGAGGATAAATACAGAAGCATGGTAATAGTAATTTTTTTCTCTTTCTTTCTTTTTTTTATTAAAAAAAAAAAAAAGGTGCATGGATGGGACATTCATTAAATCAAAGCAGCCAAAGCACACAATATTCAGTTCAAAGACTGCCTGTACCTGAACAAGAAGAAGAAGTATCTCATATAAAATGTTTAAAATCCAAGATTCAAATTTATCAATGGCTGAGGAGGTGCCCAACTTCTTGGCAGAATCTATTTTTCTTATCCCTTGCATGGTAAACTGATCTTCACTATTTAAAAGCAATTCTTGAGCATACTCTTCTTCAATTGCAGATTTGTCATCATTTACCATTGGCTCCAACAAGTGAGCATGGACTCCAAGGTTTATAATTAAATCAAAAGCACGCACCCTACAAGCTGCTCTTGGAGAACTAAGCATTTCCTGCAAGAAATTTCATTATAAAAAGGTAACAATTAAGAGATGCTCTAAAAATGCTTAGACAATAATGAATTGAAAATGTAATTGACACAAACCTCAAGCATAGACAGAGTAAGGGGAGCAGCAACTCCAGAATCCAAGACATACCTAAAAACAGAATTTTCAACAACTGCCTCCATACTAGTCACCAGATAGAAACTTAAAAGATAAAAACAAGCATAGGAAGAAAATGAAACAAAATCAATCACTAAAGTTTTTTTACTTATTCACTTTAAGCAGTCTGCTATTTTACTCATCCACCCCCATATTTAAATGAATAGAAAGGAAAAAAAGAAAGATTTATAAAAATTGAAATTCAGGACCAACCCCTTGGTGATACTTATAATAACCTACTCTTGTAATGGATCAGATTTCTGGGAAAGAAAACTCAACAATACTTTTAAAAGTACCGGAGATTTCCACTACTTATTCAAAGGTGATTATTGCGCTCTCAACAAAATATTGGGTTAATATTTCTTCAAATAGTATTGTCTTTTTCAATTAATTTTCATTTATCTTCATATTCAATTTAAAATCATTAAATTAAATTTGAACCATAGATTAATTTTAAGGTGAATCATCTTTCAACAAAATAGAGAAATCTCCACTATATTTTACGTACTGGAGAGGATGTTTACCCCAGTTAACATCTAAATGATTATTTTACAGAAATATATTGTTAAATAGCATTGATTTAGTGAAAAATTCCAAGTGCATCATAATACCATGCGTTTGTGATTGCAGGATAAAAGAAAAACAAGTTTTTCACCCTCCAAACAGGGATGGTTTTGACATAACTTATGCACCTCAGGCTAAAATCAGCACCATCAACCAACCAGATCTAATATGCAGTAAGTAACTGGAACAACTATTGTAGCATTAATAATGTGTCTATAAGCAGGGCATGAGAGAGAGAGAGATGGTTAAATGTATGGCCAAAATAAAGGACAAAAGAGGTCCAAGAAAAGAAAAAAAAGAAACATACATGTCAATGACCAGCTTAATAAGGACGCTCACAGCCACATCCATTGACTGCTTTCCACTGTTATAACTTAATCTAGAAGATACTGTCAAGGTATTAGCACTTCTGGAAGATGTCTCAGAGCAGACAGCAGCAATAACCTCGGATACCTCAGCAGGATTTAATTGCAGAGGTTGTTGTTCACTAAAGCACACAAACATATTCTATGAGAAAACAAAATAAACATATGCTGGAAACCTCTAAAAAGAACTCCTCAATATGAGCTTTCCATGAGCTCTAATGTTACAGAAAATATTACGGAAGTTCTAATAGTTTTGAAATAGAGCAACGTTTTGTGTAATTAATATTTTCTGTAATTAAACATTACAAAAGTTGTAATAATTTGTGTAATTGGGTAATGTTTTATGTAGTTGGAGCTAATGGAAAGCTTATTTTAGAAAGCTCATCCCAAAACTTTTCACTTTGCAACTCATCAATGTTGTGAATTGAACTTTCAAAATAAATACAACCACCACCAACTAAAGGATGTCAAATTGCACACCTGTAATGACGGTACTGGAAAAGTGGCCGGGCACGTGGGCGAAACATGCTTGCTGGAGAATCATCCCTGCAGAAATATCAAATGCAAGAATCCAAATTGTTGTCACACAACTTTATTCAAAGTTAAGACTTAAAATATGCATAACTAATTCGCTATGTCTCAGGCTATCCAACTTAACCAAATTGACCAAACCCCAGTAAAAACAGTCATAATACAGTTAGGTATAGAAAAAGGTTTATTGACGGCTAGAAGACTCTTTAACATTTAACTTGAAAATCCGGTCTCTTGAAACCACTGCATTAAAGCTACCCGTTTACCACCTTTACCAGCCATTGAAATGCAACTAAGTTACGTTTGGCACAGCACAACCATATCAGTCATACTGATAAAAATTGAAAGGATCCATACGCATGGTGTGAATAATATAATGGTAAGTGAGACTAAAAATAAAGCTGTCACAGCAATAATTTGAGAGAAGTGAAGAGCATGCCATATTTGACGAGGTCCTCCTTTACTGCGTTTTAATGCTGTTATTGCTCTCAAGTGGGAGTGAGCTGCAGCAGAATTGGTAATTGTTGTGACTGATGAGGGCTGTAAGAGTTGATCAAGATAAGGCATATCAGCAGTGCCAAAATATTTCCATGGTTGACCCTTCATTTTAGCTTCCATGTCTCCAACAAGTAAAGCAGCAGCGCCTACTTCTACAAAATTATGTGTTCTCATGTCTTGAATATTCACGGACCGATCGCTGTTTTTTGATACAGACTTTTCAAGCGTTAAATTTGTCTTAGAAGCAAAGGAACACATGAAAGAACAAATATCAATAGCTAAAACATACTAGTGACTTATAGGGGGAGAAAATAATGCCAAAACGAACTATTTCAGCAATAGAAGTATGCACAAAATCAATTACCTTTCAGAATACAATAATGACGACTGATGATCCCCAAGCCAGCGCCATTTCAGAACATCATGTGCAAGATATTCAGGATTCTCTATTCCATCAGCTTCCTCAACGTTCGACAAGTTTGAAACAGATAAATTTGTAGCATCTTTCTTCTCTGAAGATTCTCCACCGTTCACAGGGCATAGCTGGGAATTGAAAGATCTACTCAACAAAGATGAAAGTGTAGGAAGCGACTGTCTTGAAGCCAAGGTAGCTCCAGCAAAGGCTGCAGGCTGGAATGACCGCTTTGGAATATGTTTAGCCAATAGGGATCTCACATAATTTAACGATTTTACAAGTGCCGCAGAAGCAAAACTAGATACAGGCAACAAAGGCGAAGCACTTGCAGATGATGTTGATGTTGTTGATGAAATAGATTGTTGATTTAGTGATCGAGACCAAGGTGGCAACCGTCGATTTAGACTAATGTCACATTCAGCAATTAAGTTTACACAAAACTGATCTATTTGCAGCAGCGTCTCCTCACTGGGCTTATATCTGCAGCCAATAGAACAAACAACGAAATCCTAAAAACAAAAGAACAATATAAAATAGAATCTACAAATCTAAGAACCTCGGGTCTTTATAAATATTTCCAGTCAGTCTGAAACTGGATAGAAACCACAGCAGGTCCTAATTTACAAAGTGACTAACCTAATTTTATGAGCACCTAGTAGGTGTCAATTCTGGTACACATATCAATATCATATGCCAAAACAAACAGTCCAACACTTTCCTGTTCTACAACAAATAAAATGTAGTGAAAACACAAGCTCACAGCAAGAATAACATACCTTAAAAGGTACCGCTTCAGGAGTGCCATGCACCTTCCCACCACAGCTGGGCTGCCACAAATGATATTCAGATTAGCAGCAAAGAGAGACAAACACTGCACCAAGAATAATGCTCAAATTACAAGGAAAAGGTAAGTAATTATGCATGACAAGCAATAATAATCAAATCAGGAATCAAATGTGAAACAATTATGCACCTGAGAACAATAAGCACAACAATAGTGTACCATTTCTTATTTCTATGTTTTTCTTTTCTTTTCAATTTATATGCAATTCAGTTGTTTAATTATATTGGAATAAATAGTATATTCTTCTGAGGCCATTTCCAAGAAATTTCCAAATGCTTCATCCAAACATGATTCATTGGTGTTTCTAGAATAAATTACATACAAGACATGTTCAGCTAAAACTCAATGCATAAATTCAGTGTCAACACTCATATGCAAGAAGCATCAGAAGCCTTCAATAGTCAGTCAACACATCAAGAAAAATTGTTTTAAGCCTTTTATTGGTGCAAACTATTTAAGTTACCACCAAACTATTGTTAATCACCAATAGGCATTACCTATAAATCCTTAAAATCTACATCTCCAACCTCTTTTCCACCATACATGTCAACAATCCCATCTCTTTAAGCCTTCTATCAGTGCGGACTATTTAAGTTACTACCAAACTATCATTAATCAGCAATATGCATTACCTATAAATCCTCAAAACATATCTCCAATCTATTTACCACCCACACATGTCAACAACCTCATTGCTTTCAGAAACTCTTTGAGGTTCAAAGTATGCTATTCAAAGTATAAACAATCCTCTCTGGGATAAAAATAATAATGGCACCATATGATCATTTAGCATAATAGTTGGTATAATGGGGATAAATTAGAATGACAAATGGTATAAAATAACAGAGGTAATGTAATAGATAAAGAATTACCTGCGTTCTCTCTCTGCAATTGTATGCTCTAAAATAACGATATAAGCCTGGTCAGTTGTTGAGGGAGCTCCCAGATAGTCCTGTCATTGTTAAATATAAGACATTCTGATTTTATAAGTTCAAATACCAATTCCAAAGTTGAGGTTAAAAGGAAGTCCTAATACTGAAATACTGAAATATACATACACTCAATCAACCAAAAAATATGACATTAAGATACCATAAGATTCACATATAAATTCCACATGTGAAGCAAAAGGAACTTCTAATACCAATATGTAGTGCATATTTCTAAAAAGAAATTCTCAACATTTACATGTGTAATATTGTGAACTGAGATTTGCTTCAGTAGCAGCCTTGTGTTTTAACAATAACAATGCCGATTCAAGTTGGACTCAAATAAGGAAAGCAAATTCAGGGTTACATTTGGAACCCTGGAACAGGGGGAGGGGGACTTTACCATTGTTCCAATACGAGATTATGAAATTCCCTTTCCTACCTCTACACATTGTAAGTGAACTCTCATCTCAGATCATAGTAGACTCAGCTTAGTTTTTGACTAAGCAACAGGCACTTGCAATTAAATTATATTAGAAAATAGAGATATAAAGATTCTACTTAATGTTGATTCTTAATTAATTAAAGTAGTCTGTAACTGTAAGTAAAGCAATGCTAAGAAACAATTACTTGCTCAGCCGAAACACTGTCAAGATATTACTTTGACTACTTGCTTTGTGATTCCTCAAAGCAAAAAGCAAATTACTAAAGAACTCAAATTTCAAGTTCAACTTATGCATATAACAAAATGCAACTGGTAGTTATAAACGCAACATGTCCCTAATTTGGTCATTCTCATTCTTAATCAAATATGATTTCCAGCCAATTAGAGAACGACGAAGGCAAAGCTACGAAGAAAAATCACAATTTTCACTAATATATAACCATTTTTCAACCACATAAAATCTCTAGCTTCATATAACAAATCAAATTTCCTAAATGCTTTGCCACCTAAATAAACGTTAAAAAGAATTATATATATATTTCCTTTTATTGTTCAACACACAGCATTCAAAAAATCCTAAGTATATAGGAGACAAAGATAAACAATAAAGATTCGACATCTAATAATCAAACAAACAAACAAAAAAAAAAATTTAAATCCAACCAAAATTACGAACCCGAAGCGTCCTCGAAGCTTCAGTTAAAATCAAAGGACCCCCTTGGTGATGCGAGCTAACTCCTCCAGCCACCGCTGCCGGCGAAGAAGACGAAAGACAATCTGCCACCGCACGACGCAACGGCTCCGGTGGCTTCTTAAGCGACGAAGATCTAAGCCTCGACACTCCACTGCCTGCTCCTAACTGAAGCCTCGAACCCCCCGGGCTCCGACCCGGACTGAAAGTTGTAGCCATCGGACTTAGGTTGCACTCCGAATCTACGCACAACCGTCTGTCAAACTTAACTCCAATTAATAAAAAAACAAAGAGTTTTTTAAGCAATTAAGATCTTCTTTTTCCTCCTCGATTCAATCGTTACTACATTTGAACAGAGAACAAAGAAAAAGAGAGAAAATTGTGGAAATTCTTTAAAGTTGGCAAAGGAAAAAAGTGATTTTGAGAATAAAAGTAAGTGAGTATTAGCTGTAAGTATAACTGTATAAGCCTAAACCTTTGTTTTATTTCTGGAATTGGAAATGTATTATGAGCTGGCAACCTCTTTTTTTCTATTTCCTTGTGGTTTTTTTTTTTTTTTAAAATGATTAATGTTTGGTTTTGGTTAATTCAAACATTTCTTCTTTTTTTTTTTTTTTATAAATTCAAACTTCCTTTTTATATATTAAAATAAGAGTTTAGGGTTTTTAATTAGAATTTGTAAATTTTAAATATATTTAAAAACGAGTTAGTATTTGTAAAATACTTTATTTTTAATATATTTAAAAATAAGTTAGCATCCTGTTTTTTTTTTTTTTAATTTACAAGCAAAATTTAATATATGATAATTTTCCTTTAAAAATATGTGTCATTAGGATGTAATCTAGCTTTATTCGAAATTTATGATTCGAGCTCAAATTTTTATTTTTTTTTAAAAAAGTATTTATTTAATAAAAGATATACTCCATTCTCCTACTTATTTTTAATCTCTATTATAATTTGTTCAAACTTTAATTTAAATTATATTTTTTAATATTAATTAGAAAAAAATACCATTAAAATTTAGACTCATGAGTAAATCTGGGTCTGACAGTTGGCTAAATTCAAAACATAGCTCATGTGGTTGATCTCAAATTCAAATATTTTTATTTAAATTTAATTATAAAAATATTTTTGATATTTTATAATATATAAATGATTAAATGGATTGAATTTTATAATATATATTAACAATAAAAAAAATTAAATGGGTTGAGAAATGTTGTTTAAGGTTTGTTTCATTTCATGTTCGAACAATGATTTCTAGAAATTATATTTTCAGATGTTTGATTAAATTTGTGTAAAATATTTTCTACTGTTTAGAAAAATTACTAAAATTATTATCCGAAAATAGTTTTTTTTTAACAAACAAAACATAAATATTTTCACATTTAAATAATATCCATTTTCATTAATTAATTTATAAAAACTAAAATTGGATATTAATAATAAATCAATGAACAACATTAATGAAACAAATTGTCAAGCTATTATGAATTTTTTTATCATAATTGTTTATAATATTGCTTGCATGGATGTTTTATAAATGTTTGATATCTCAAATGTCAAGGTCTATAGTAATTTTCTTTAGCAATTTTCCTTGACAATTCATAAGACAGTAACAATGCAATTTCACTTAATTTCCTTAATTACAATTGTAATTCCTATAAATTTATAAATTTTCATTTGTTTATTTGCTCTTTACAAAATCAAGCAACAAATATTTTCAATAAAGTTTTCATATAAAGCATACAAATTAAAAATAAACTTAATCATATAATTAAAAATGCTCAAATGTAGTCAATTGATTCTTAAGCTCAGTTGGCATCGGCATTGTTGCCAGTGCAAAAGGACGTGAGTTCAAGTGCGCTAAAGCGTATTATCCTCCTGTTTAAGGGTTGGGGAGGGGTTCTGAATAATTCTAGACATTGTAGAAAAAAAAATGCTTAAATGGAATGAGAAATATCATTAGAATTCATAAAAGCTTAGAACAAAGCTCGAAAGAAGTTTCAAGACCTAAATCTCCAATAAACAAAAGTTTTAACATATCCTAAGGTTCTTTGTTTTAGCTAGCAATGCTTTGGCTTGTTGCTCATTTGGTGAGACTGCTAATACCACAACCAAAGTCGCGACGTTGAGGGTCTGTCATCGCGATGCCACCTACTGAAATTACAACACCATTGAGCATTAGTTCACAACAACTTAGCATATGTGCTAAATTGCATATCTAAATTTATTTAAGCCTTTTACCACTATAAATATACCTTAAGCAATTTCCTTTGCTTATATTCAATTTAACATATACTATCCAAAGTACCAAAATGACCATTCACGATACAAAACGACTCAACCTTAGGTACATGCCTTGTATTGAAAACAAAAAGAAACTATACAAACATTGATGAGTCGAGAGCTATGATCTAGATGCTTATTCACTCTTTGAAATCTTGAGATCTACGGGAACTTGCGCATGGAATAAACAAACCGTACGTTGAGTGATAAAGCTTAGTGGTACTTTCATGATTCAAGTCAATATTATAATCAAAGTAACATGTCAAGAGATACATGCAAAACACAATTTAGCTTTCAACATCATCATCTAATATATCATGTCTCATGTACCACAACTTATATCAAACTTCATTTAACATATCACATTCATATATACAATCCTATACATTCTATCATCATCTCATTTATGTCACAACATGTCTCAATCTCATTTCCTTTTCTCATCTCATTTCCAAATCTATTGATTAATTTCATATCAATATTGTCCCTCAGGGCTTGTGTTAACCATTTCGAATGATCTTTTACATGCTTTCATTTGTCATATTATATATATATATATATATACATGGTATACCATTTTCATTAACATTTCATAACAACTATCATTTAACAAAGTTCATGCTTTATAATCCCTATTAATCGGACACAGACTCAAGACAGATACACGGATCATCCAATCACCACACTAATTCGACACCTAGTGCCTTATCGGAACGTTCGAAGTATAAATTGTGCTTTGCTCCTCGCCGGTATAATCGAAGTAAAACGTGCTTTGCACCGCAACGGATGTTCGAAGTATAACATGCGCTTCATGCCTCATCAGTATAAAACGAAGTAGATCTTGTACAGTAATCCTATAGCATACCAACTATACCCGACTCTGCCCGAGACAGTTAATAGCGTAACTAATGAATCAATACATATATGTTCATATTCATTTATCATAATTCATATCATACTCGTTTATGCTATGCTCAACTCAATTCAATTCCTAACATTCTAAATCATCATATGCCAACCGAATTATGAGACATGGAAAATACTTACCTCAAACAATTAATTTGTAATATATCATGTATATACATATATTTAACTCAAATCATAAAAGTAAAAATCGTATTTTTGTCACTCATTTACGACTCTCGTCTTTCCTTTCTCTCGAGATGACCTGACGTCATCTTTAGCTATGTTCAATAATACAATTATAAAAATTGTTAGATCTGGTGTCCTAAGTATAGTGTTTTCATCTATGTACACTTGTATTTTTCGAACAAATTGGTTTAATAATAATATCCATTAGTTACATTAATACCCTTTGCATATTGTCCTCAATAGTTTTTGCATGCAAAGAAAAATGGAAGCAAATATTAGCTCATTGCTTATCTAATGTTTAACTAATATTAAGCGGTATTACGTAGTCGAATCGTAATACAGAAAGACAACTTATATTAGTAGAAGAACCTAAATATGTCCTTAGTTTAATTGGAAATGAGCAAACTGATTGAAAGACTAATATGTCATCTATCAAGTCCAATTGGGGAGATGCTTTGTCTTGAGCATCCAAACAGATGACTTCTAGAAGATAGAGATATAGATGTGACTGACTAGACTGACATTACATCAGAAAAGTGTCACGTAAGTAGACCTTTCGTCTCACAATCCATGTGGCCTTAGGCAATTTTTTTGCTTCAAATGTGCCTAAGTAAACCTAACTCTTGAAAATTGAGAATTCTTGTAGAAATTCTCTAAAGCACCGAAGCAAAGCGAAAGCAAACTCTGAAAAGGAAGAAGCTACGAACAAAGAAAGCCACGAAAAGAAAGTGTACATAAAGTATTTGAGTAAATGCTCTCAATATATTAACTCGAAAAGAATGAAATGATTACAAATAAAGGGGGAAATCTCTATTCATAGTTAAGCTCTCCCAGACCCAACAGTACAAATCGATTTACATCAACGGCTAAGATTAGTTCCCATCTACATTAAGAGAGTCTTAAGGGATTTAAATTCTATACATGTTTATCCTTTAGGATTTTACAATAACTATCCTGATAAAATACAATTTACTAGAGTGTTTCAACTCAACTAGGATCCAAGTAGATGGTTTCTGCATATGTTCCACAAATCTAGCCAGTTCAAGCGGGTCAAATGAGCCCAATTTCATCTGTTGACCTCCATGAGATGTTTTATGCGCATTGATCACGAGCTTTGATCCGCAGCCCGTGACAATCTCCCCCACCCATTCTTGCAATGCTCTTGTCGCATCCTCAGAATGACACTGGTTTGAATTATCTTGGAATAGTCTTGATACATTGATTGATTCCCAACTAGTCTCTCTATTGGGTAGTTTTGCACCTCTGAACATTTTCTTTGGCTTATGTCTTTATCGTCACTTAACTCGAACTATATTTCTCTCTTGTACATTTCAATCATAAGACGTCACTGCTCTTACTTGCCCCCATTGTGACTTTGTAATAGCCTGTTTTTGGTCAAATCAGAACAGTGGTTTTGGGACCACAAATATGAGGTTAAAATATTTATTTTATTATTATTTTAATTTCTACAGCATGATAGTATGATTGTGTAAAAATTTTGTTAAGAAATTTATCGTTTGAGTGCTTAATTTGATAAAAAGGACTAAATCGCGTAAAGTGTAAAAGTTGTGTTCTAATAGCTAAAGGTGTCTAATAGCTATGGAATTTTAAAGTGGAGGTCCTTATGTTGTAATTAAACCATTCATAATGTGAGTGGACATTTATGGACATATTATTTAGTGTTTTAAAGGTTATTAGTTAAGGTTAATATAGTAAATTAATAATTAAACATAGTAAAATAAGTAAAACAAAACAAATTATCTTGTTCATCTACTTCTAGCCAAAATTTCAAGGAGGAAAACACACTATTTTTTTAAGCTTCAACATTTGGCCGTCTCTCTTTGCTTGCATGTGAGTATTTTTCGTCCCGTTTTTAATGATTTCTATGTTTTTGGAGTTGTTGTAGCTTAATCTAGCTAGCCCAGGGACTAATTTGCAAAATTTTTAAAGGTATAGGGTTTTACCATTGATGAATATGTGTGTATTTTGATGTTTGATGATAGAAAATGAATGTTGTTGTTAGATAAATAACATTTGTTAAGTGATTTTTGATGAATTTGTCAATTAGGGGTTAAATTGAAAAATAAAAAAATATTCATGGTTAAATTGTGAAATAAATGGAATATAGGGCTTGCTAGGGACTTAATTTATACTCGGCTAGCATAGGTATAAGTTGAATTGCATGAATTTGCATTTTTATGAGCTAGGGACTAAATTGTAAAGAAGTCTAAAATTTAGGGACAAAAGTGTAATTTTGCCATAATATGATTTTTGAGTTAAATTGAATAGAATGATAATTAAATAAGTTAAATTTGATTATATATAGATCAAGAAAAGTGAAGTTCGGAATTAGATCGGGGAAAAACAAAATAGTGGATTGATAGCTTGTTTCTCTCTGTATAAATCCGAGGTAAGTTCGTATGTTAATAAGCATTAACGTAATTGTAATTTAAATGCTTTATAATTGTATTATTGATGAATATGACCTTACGGAAATGTTCGACGAAGAATTTACTATGTGTGAAATCCCGGTTGAACCTTAGGAATAGATTAGGATACAAATGACATGTCATTAGGGGTTATTGTGTTTGGTGCTGGTCCGTACGTTCTATCGGTGGCTGAGTTATCCGGCATGTGTTGCTGATTCTCGTCAGCTTGTGTGACAGCACCGTGTAGCTACGTCTTGACCGTCAGCTTGTGTGAGCAGACCCGTTGATAGCTCGAGAGTGAGCATTATATGAGATATAAGATTGAGATGGCTTCGGTCATGTATTGGCACTTAGGGTGCGAGATTCCCGAGTATCCGATATTATTCCAAATGGTTCAACGGGTATATTGAAGATATGAAAGAGTAAGATATTGATACGTATCAGTGCAGGTATGTACGTAAACCGTATAAGCATTGGATCTATGAAGTTTGTGAGTTACATGATCTACTATGTGGATGAACATATATTAGCCTTGTGATTAAATTAACTTGTAGCGTTTTATGATAGATAACTTAAATTGTGAATGAATGGTAAGTTATATTTATTAATCATACGAGCTTACTAAACTTTATAGCTTGCTCTGTTTACTTTTTCGTGTTTTATAGTGATTTCAAAGCTTACTCGGATTGGGAGTCGTCGGGGATCTCATCACACTATCCAGCTGTCATTTTGGTACTTTTGAACTTGTGTATTTGGTTATATGGCATGTATAGGTGTTGTGGATAATATGGTATATATGTTGGTGATGAGTTTAGCCAATTGATTTGGCTTGTAAATGATGTATGTTTTATTTATGTGTATAGCCATGTGATTTGGCTTATTTTGGTATACTTGATGATGTATATATATGTAAATGGCCTTTTGTTATGTGGTGTATAAATTGCTATGTGAACGTCTGTTGTGAATTGGTATTTGAGTACCAAGTGGTTGAATTTTGAGATATGGTATGTATGTGGTTTTAGGCAATATAGTGCATAGTTGATAGTGACCATTTAGGTGATTTTGGATGTGAAATAGGTATGAAATTGAATGGCTAATTGTGACACATTTGTGCCTTATGGTTATTGGTATTGATATAGCATGAATTGAACTTGGTTTAGATTGGTTTGAATGCCTATTAAAGATATGGTCATATGCAATTTGGTTTGTGTAGGCGAATGCAAATTTGGGTGAGAAAGATGGCTTGGAAAATAGCCTATTTTTGTCTACACGAGCAGAGACACGGGCGTGTGTCTCAGCCGTGTGTGACACATTGTCAGGTGGCACGGCCGTGTGTCTCCTGATGTTTAATTAGAAACCAAGTCAGTAGCTCCACACAAGCCAGCACATGGGCGTGTGACTTAGCCTGTGATATAAGTCAGTATACCCTACAGTTTTAGCACGGCCTAGCACACGGCCTGGCACACGGGCATGTGAGGCCATTTCGAAGGGTATACGGGCTAGTCACACGGGCGTGTGGTTGGCTGTGTGACCCAAGTCAGGGAGTTACACGGGGTCGGACACGGGCTTAGACACGGCCATGTGATCCCATTTTGAATGTCCACAAAGCCTGTGACACGGGCATGTGTCTTTGGCCGTGTGAGACACATGGCTGGACCCACACGGCTGGACCACATGGGCGTGTGTCCCTTGTACTTTGAAAATTTTCTTTGTTTTCCAAAATTTTTCCTAAGTTCTCGGTTTAGTCTTGAACCACTTCTAATGTTTGATTTGAGCCTCGAGGACTCGTATTAGGGACTATATGATTGTATTTGTATGGTTTTTAATTGATATGAGAATTGTAATTTGAATTGTACGATTGTTTATGAGACTAGTCCGGTAATGCTTCGTAATCCTATTCCTGTGACGGATACGGGTTAAGGGTGTTACAGACTTGCTCTGTTTGAGATCCCCTTGATCTACACAAATAGGCTTAGGCATGCCCACATTAAACACCGGGTTCACCTTGTGTCTTGCTACTAACTCTGGTTTGTAAGTCCCTGGCTTACCCACTTCAGATCTCTAAAAGGACACCTATGTCTTTGCCAAGCCACTGGTAAGTTAAAATGTAAAACACTACCAAAGTGTTTGAGATGCACCTCGCTCATAGCATTTATTTGCTCCAACTGTCCAATTTGCATCACTACTTTTCCTCCGAAGTTTGATGTACAACCCACCTTTCTCTTAGGTGGTAGCCCCTCTGATGACTCAACAGGCTTCATATAGGTTTTTTGCCCCACTAGCATATCCAAGGCAATTTCATCGCACTCTTATCTACCTAGTCAATATTCCTCCCATATGAAATATCCTTAACTAGCTGGATTGTCGATAATTTTTGTTGTTAGAATATTGTTCTTAAAAAACTTGACGTCAACATTTTGATTGAAATAGTTTACAATATTAACTATTTAGACTAACTAATAACATTATAAAAGTAAATAGACTAAATTATGTAAAAAAATAAAGTATATAGATTAAATCTCAAGTTTCAGCACAATATAGGGATCAAAACTAAAATTTGACCATTGTTTTATAACGTTAAAAAAAAAAGCAAGGAAAACACAAAAGAAATGGGAGCCAAACACTAAGGAAGCATGTAATTATCTATTTTTTTTTTTGTGGTTTATTCTATTTCTTAATCTGTTATTGGATTCTACTGAATTATAATTTTCTTTATTTTTTATACATGTTAAATCTTCAAAAAAATATTTTCGAGATTTTATTTTTGAAGAATTTTTATATATAATTTTCTAAATTTAAGGTTTGGTTGAGTGATAAATTTTAGGTTAAATTGTGCTATTAGATCCTATATTTTGCATAAGCTGTGAATTTAGCACATGTACTTTAATTTGGTCATTTTCCATCTCTGTACTTTTAGAATTTAAAAACTTTAGTCTTAACCAAATGGTAACTATTAAATTCATTATATGAATTATGTTATTTTCAAAATTTGATGCGTCAAACATATTATTGAATGTGTAATGCTATGTCAACTTATTATTTCTATATATTACTCACAAAAAACCAGTTAATAGATTTAACAATTGTCGTTTACATTAAGGGTGTGTTTGTTTACTTGTAAAAGCTTTTCTGTAAAAGCTTTTCAGCCTTTTCCAACGTTTGATTGGCTGAAAATGATTTCCCACAGTAAAATCATTTACAAAACACGGGAAAAGAAGCTTTATTTTGGTAAAATGTCTTACAGATTTTATTTTGGTAAGACATTTTCCAAAGTTTTTCCTTCCCAGTAAACTTACTCTGAAGCCTCTTCCTCTTCCCCTTCCCCATCCTTGCCACCTAAATCTCATCGCTTGTCATCAACCAAAGCAATGGCGGTTTCACAAATACAAAGTACCAAAACAAAAAGAGTGAAGAAAGAGACTGAACGACCCCTCTTCTCAGACGCTGTCTCCAACCTTGCGATGACTGAGCGATCACCACCAACCCCCTCCCAGAATGTTGCGTCGAGCACCAATGCTCTTGGCCCGTCGACGCTTTTTGGCATTAAGGGCTCGACCCTTCTCCACCGATCCGCCAATGACTCTGCATGGATGCCACGCTCACGGAGGCGTGGACTAAAGTGATCCCCAATATGGACCCTCCTAAAACTCCTCTCTCTTTCATGCAACCTCGTCCTTCTACTCCTTCCTCCATTCATTCCAAACTCACTGTCAATTTCGTTCTTCCTTGTGCTTCTGAGTTGGCCACCAAAGAGGTAACATTTGGGTTTTTTTTTTTTTAATATTTGGGATATTTTGGATTTGTCTTCAATTCTGTTTTCTGGGATTAGGATTGTGGAAATGAATATTTTCATGCTATTCTCCGGTAGAAGGCAAAATGTCAAACCTTTATTTTTTATTTTTGCTGAAATTATGTTAGTTGTTTTTTTCGATAGAATGCAATGCCAATTACTTTTATTATATTCTCTATTTGTAATGGTGATGATCTGTATGGGTCTCTAATTGTACGACGTTACTGTTAATTTCAAACATTTACCCTATACAATTCCTAATGGTGAATTTATCCAATAATGATACCATTCAATTCAATCTTTAAATCGGGTTACAAATTCTGAAACAAAATTAAATTCCCTGAAAGACAAGACAACCAACAGTGGTATTGCACTACAATTTTAGAGTGTATTCGTATTACCTTTGTTGATTTTCATATTCAAGAACTGATTATAAGATATCTTTTAGGCTTTTAGCTGCAGCTCTTTTATCCCAAAAAAATGTTTGTTTTCATATTTGTTGTCCATTTATTGTCAATGCCAATTCTGCTACTCCTTTTAGATGAAAAAGTTAATGGCCATATCAGGCTTATTTGATTGTGAGTTCGTTGGGAATGCACTTAAAAATGCAGTGACATTGATAACTAGTGTCTTTAAAATCCTTGAGTAGACAAATAGAGAGTGATTGTTGTATTTTGGTATGGGTTTGCCTATGAAAATTTAAATAAACACAAATGGAACATTTTGTTTGCTTGGCTTCTATAATATATATTGGCTTATATTGCTAATGTGTTGCCTCCAAACAAGGATGATGGTGTTGTTGGTGCATTTGGAGATGAGGGTGCTCGCACAGGTTCACAGTTTGATATGCTTATAGAAACTTGATGGAAAATGCTTGGGAACCAAGGGATAATGCTTGGAATATGATATGGAAAGCACTAGTGTCGGAACATATTAAGTAATCTCGTGGTTTGCTTTGCGGAAGAGGATCTTTACTAATGCTGAGAGATGTCGTCATCGCTCAACGAAAGGCCTTTCATGTTCAATTTGTGGGTGTACACAAGAATTGGCTAGTCATGTCTTACGTGAGTGTTCTGCTATTAGAAGCATTTGGGAGCAGTTGGTTCCCGCTAGCTTAAAGCATTGGTTTTTCAACTGCAATTTTACTGATTGGATTTATAGCAATCTCCAAAAGAAGTATGGTTGTAGTTATGACCGAACCACCTAGGATGTGTTTTTTTCCATGGTCTGTTAATATGCTTGGAGGAATCGTAAATGCTTAGTTTTTTTTTATGCTAAGTATAAAAATAAGGACATGGTTATTAGTCAAATGGCCTGGGCATTGCGGCAACCAGTCAGAGCTTAATAGACAAGTGAATGGTACAGTGAGCCTAATTAAGTGGGAAGCACTTGATGTTCTACTCCACTAGTGTTTATTTATGTTCTACTCTGTGTTTTGGTATGGGTTTGCCTATGAAAATTGAAATAAAAATGCAACTTTTCATGGTGCCTTTGCCAAGCAGGAAAACCGTCGAATGTATGAAGGAAAATAATGGATAATATAGTCTTTTATGAATTAGCTCCTTTATTATCAGCTTGTTATGTTACTAGGAATATGTTACTCCATTGGTAATTAATAATTTACTAGGATAGGAAGTTTAGAAGTGGAGATGTTTTGATTTGTAGAGTTTAGTTACTGCAAATGTTACAAATATGACACTGTGATTCCAAGATTTTGAGTATTATTGTATGAAAAATGAAGATTTATATAAATCATTGCAATAAATGTAAAAATAATGTAAAATATAAATTTAATAGATATAAAATAAGCTCAATTAAAAAATAAAAAAATAATAATGTACAAAATGTACAAGACTTAAATTTATAATTATTTTCATCAAAAAAAAATTATAATTATTCAATCCTTGTTTTTTATTTTTTTAACACAATTACAAATAATTTATTTGACTTTGGTTGTTTTCAATTTATGACGGTTAATAATGTAGCTTAATAATTGAGTATTATTATATATTTAATTTGATTTATTTATTTATAAATAAATTATTGCAATATATGTAAAAACAATTTAAAATATAAAAATTTATTAATATGTATATAAATTTATTAATATATGTAAAAACAACTTTTCCGGAAAATATTTTCAGGAAATCTACCAAACAACGAG
The DNA here is from genome assembly GCA_025698515.1 of Gossypium sturtianum. Taxonomy (NCBI): domain Eukaryota; kingdom Viridiplantae; phylum Streptophyta; class Magnoliopsida; order Malvales; family Malvaceae; genus Gossypium; species Gossypium sturtianum. The sequence goes on from CM046946.1 coordinate 119,802,844, forward strand.
AAAATATTTTACACAGATTCATCCAAACACTGTAAAATATTTTGATGAAATCATTTTACGTAAAAGTAAATCATTTTCCGTAAATCATTTTCCTAAAACATTTTACTGGCAAACAAACGGACCCTAAGACTGAAATTTCGAAATTCAAAAAATATAATGACTAAGAATAATTCAACTAAAGCCACTTGAGTTTTAAAACAATTGTACTATTATTTATGCAATATTTAAGAGAATGTACATTTAATCATATTTTTTTATTTCGATTTCACGGTTGAGTGATTATAAATAAATACTTGTGTCAAATCAAACAACAATGCCACTTGTTGAAATGATAATTCATTTGAAACTATTTTTTTTTCTAAAATACGGATGTACCTTGCCTTATAAATAAAAAAAATTAAATTAAATTATTTGAATTTGAGTCGCACTAGTCATATTTATTATTCAAATTTTAACTTGTAATTCATCAAAAAAAAATCAAATTGAAAATTCACCGATCAATTTAGACAACGGACCGATCAACAGTCAACATCACCCCCAATCAACATTTACTCAACAAACAGCCATAGTCAACAATTTCATCATTGATGACATGAAAAATAACATTAACTTTTGGATTAAAATTTACAGTGAAAGAATACTTTAAAAAATAAAAGAAAAATAAATACCAAAGTGAAAAAATAATTTAAAAGCTAAATAGTGACTAAAAATAAAAATTCATATTGTTAAATCTGATGGTCAAGTTGTTAAAATATTATTGAAGATTGTAAAATCAAATAAAGTTAACTAACTTTACGCTAATATAAATACATCGAACGAAGGTATTCAATGACAACACTGACCCCAATATGAACCCACATATATAATAAATCTAAACAAAGGACTAAAGAGTATAAACTGAGGAACAATAATCAAATATCAAAGCAAGTTCCAAATTGCTATTACATTTTAAGTGGCACGGCTCCTTATGACATCAAGACCCATCTCGGTCGGATCAGTAGCTTACAACTCTACCTGGATGCCGTCCAACTCCCTTTTGAACCGGTCCTTCGAGCTTGCATAAATCATCTTGCTTCTTACTTTCGACGTGTCTGGAGACCTTCATTACATAAAACAAATAGATGAGCAAGAGAAATTGATGACCGGAACAGTTAACAAAGATTACAATTTCATTGACACTTCATGTTACCAGGCAATGAAGATAATTCTGCTCTTCTGGCAGTTCTCATCAGTCACAAAATCAAAGTCGTAGACTGCATATCGACACTCATCAGCCGGAAGGCTAGTGGTGAAAGCCTCATAGCTATCGGTAGGTTCGCCGAGCTTTTCCACAATAACTTGCTTCTGTTTTTCCTCAATCTTGAAAACTATGAAGCGATAAGTCCGTTTAGCCTTCAATTCTAAGAACTTCAGCTTGCAATCATCATGCACGGCCATTCCTGAAGCTGCATTTGCCTGCAAAACATGCACAAAGATCTCTATAAATCAACTAAACCAACTAAAAGTTAGCCAGGAAACTACTCAAAGATCGAATATGATAAAAGAGCTTCCAAATCACTAAGAATGAGCCAGTGACAATATTTACATATCATAATTAACGGAAGACTTAAAAGCAAAATTGACCATCAAACTATATCTCTTTTTCTACTTGGGTACTTAATCTTTTCGCAAAAAGTGATATCTAAATTATCAATTTAGTCTCATTCTACCCAAAAACACAATATCAACCAATAAGAACATGCCACATGGCACACTCTTCCTGGACGTCCACTTTTTGGGTAAAATGAGACGAAATTGACATTTAGGTACCACTTTTAAGGAAAAAAAAAAGTGGGAAAAGTGGTAGAGTTTGAGGGCCAAATTTATAGTTAAGCCTTATAATGAAATGTAAAACTACATTTCTCAGACTCTTCATTTTTCATGAAGTAATACCATTTGACACCCGTATCGAACACATACTTAGATAAAGATGGAATATGGCTCTCCAAAGACTCTCCTATGAAAAAGGAAACTTAGAAACAACTTAATATACTCTGACAATTGCATCCAAGTAACACAGGTAAATCATATTTTGGCATGAAAATGTAATCTTGTCCGTTTAATAGAGTGAATTACATCGTTCAGAAGTATAAGCAAAATGTATTTTCCCATTAGCTTAACAAACCTTATAAATATTACCTGGACTTGAAGGTAAGAGTCGAATACAGTATGTGTTAGACATGAGTACACTCAATCTTTCTAAGTTTTATCATATATTTGGAGTCTTAAATATGAATAGGGCAAAATTTATGTATAAAGTAAATAGAAAATGCGAAATGATCAAACCACAATAAGAAATTAAAAGAAAAAAAATTCAATGCTTGAAAATAAAACACGAACCGGTCAAACGGTTAGCCTGAAGATCGAATCGAACGTTGAAAATAGATCAGGCAAACTAAACAAGACGTAATAGAACTCTTTATTGGAGTAGTATTGAATCTAATTTCATGAAAATTGACCTAATTAGTAAGATCGAAAATTATTTAAAAAATATCAAAAGAAATTGAAAGAAAAAGATTGAATAATTCAAAAATAGTGAAGTAAAAAAGGAGTTCAGGAGAAGAGTGACTACCATTTTTTCCCGAGAAAGCGAAGGAAAGAGCGAGATAGGCCGAGAAAATCTAGGGCTTCTTCACAGAGGAGAGAAAGGGAAGGAGAAACTGTGGTGAAAAAAGACAGACAAATTTTAATTTTTCAATTTCTTTTTGGCTAATTGACGGCTTTAAAATGTTTTGAGATTTTTAACTTTCTTAAGGTTTGTTCTAAAATTTGAATTGATTTATTATTTATATAAACAATATATAAAGCTCTTAATAGAAGCTTAAGCGTCGTTAACCGCCTTTTACTTATAGTTCTTTCCGTTTCTGTTTCCATTCAAGTTTTCTTACAATGTTTTTGTTTCCTTTTATGCACGATTTTGCGTGCTTCTATAGCATAGTAATTTGGGTTTCTGTTTATTTTGTTCAGTTATCCAAACGTTTAAGAGAACGAGGCAAAAGTCGCGGTTCGACAATTTGTTAAGTAGTTATGGTGGTGGTTTTGGCGGCATTGTCCATAGAGGGTGGAAAACTTGACGAGTGGAATATCAATTCCGACGAGAGGGAAGAGGAAATTGGGCAAGGAGCAAGCTGGCGAGAGGCAGCGTTGGACGATAGGGGGATGAGTTACAGGAGAAGCCTTGTTGTTAAGCGTCGTGGTGGGTCAGGTGGACTTCAAATCGTGAGGATGTTGCTACTGGATCGAGGAATGGACACGGATTAGATGCTATCGTCTTGGAGAAGAACAATGGCAGATTGGGGGTGAACAGATGGTGGTGGATCTTGCCGAGTCGGGGCTCTCATCATTCATTTATCACGGAAGACGTGTGGTATCAAAAGAGCTTTATATGTATCAATGTGAAAATGTTGGTTTGCACGAGACAACTGATTGATGCGTATGGATCTTCCCTTTGACAAGATGCTAGTCAACAAAGGGGGGCCCGTTCGTGATCTTCTTGAAGAAGACAAACGGCGAAAAGTGTCGACGGAGGTGATGTGATGAATAGGTCAGGCCTGAGGGTGATGGTGGCGGGAGATGGAGGATTGGAATGGATCACAACGAATAGGGTACTTACCATCTGCTTGTTTATTGTCGGATGCTTTTGCCATAGTCTACAACTAACAACGGATGTGGACAAAGGTGAATTTGGGAGCTTTTTAGTTTCTTGGTATATATACTAGTTTTTAGATAAGGAAAGCTTAAGTGCGACTGGAATCTATATTTTCCTTTTGATGTTTTCTTTTTAAGTCCTAGGGTTTGTATTTTTTTTTTAATTTTTATTTCCGTTTGTAAAACATTGCCGTATTGCTTCAATAAAGATGTCCACCCATTGTTTCAAAATAATAATAATAATAAAAGGGATAATGTAACATTTGGTACATGTACTGTTATAAAATATTTAATGTGATATATGTACTTTGAAAACGTTAAATGTGGTACATAAACTTTGAATTTCTTTATTATTTGGTACTTGTACTTTCATAAAATATCCAATGTAGTATATATACTTTAAAAATGTTCAATGTGGTACCTGAATTATCAATTTGTGTATCATTTGATATCTGTACTTTCGTAAAATGTTCAATGTGGTACTTGAACTATCAATCTATGTATTATTATGACACCTAGAGTTAACACTTATAGTAAATGCTAAACTAACCAAAGAAAGTTTGACACGTAGATTTTTTTCCCTAAATCATCAATTCCACATGAAAAATATAATATTATGTGAAAAGATAAAAAAAGAAAAAAGAAAAAAGGAAATGCTAGTTGAAATCAAGTTATTCAAGCTCCCATTCAAGCTTAATAAGTCAAGCAAGAAAGGTAAATTTTGAGAAATTTTGGCTTGTATAAATTTCAAAAAATTTTGGAAAAATTAAGGTTTTAAAAATCAAAGAAATTTTGAGTTAAAATTTGATGTTTTTTAAAGTTAAACTTAGGTTTGGTTATTTGTTATTTAATTTAATTTAATTCTATTTCATTTTTTGTTTTATTTACCTTTTCATATAATGTTGTATTATCCACGTGAAATTGATAATTTGAAGAAAAAAAAATCATGTGTTGAATTTTCATTCTTTGGTTTAGCATTTACTAAGGGTGTTAATTCCATAGATTTATTAGTTCAGATACCACATTGGATAATTTCAAAATATAAGTACTGTAATAACCCATTTTGCCCGGCCTATGAAAACCAGAATAAAAAAATAAAAAAATAAACAATAAAAAATAAAAAGTCCAGTTACAAAATATTAACCCATTACCCAAACAAATACCACAAAGCCCAAATAACTACCCATTACCCGAATACACCCTCAGACCCAGACCCAAAACACACCACTACCCGACTAACCCAATTACAGACCCATTAACCTAGACCCAATAGACCTAGACTCGAACAGGCCCAAAATGGCCCAAATCCTAAACCGAACTCAGAGACCTAGGGTTTCTGGGGAAACCCTAGGCGTCGCAACAGATTCTTCGCACCCAGGCCACCTACCATCGCGCCGCGATCTGCGCCAAATCACTCCATCACCGCCGAGATCTTCATCAATTGCCTGCAAAAAGGAAAGAAGTGGTAGCAAATATAGAAAAAATATGTTTCCTTTTTTATTTTCGGGTTATAAAAAACCCAAGAACTTGTAACACGGGAGAGAACAGAGAGAACAGAGAGACAAGCATTCAAAAAAAATACTGAAATAAAAATACAGAAAGTTTTTTTTACATAAAAAGGTGATTTCTCGTTTCATTTTTTATTTATTTATTTTCTTTCTTTTTTTTTCTTTCGATTTATTTGTATGTGAATATACTGATTTTTTTTTTAAAAAAAAGAAGGAAAAAGGGACTTACCTTTCGAAGACGTGGAAAAGTCGAGATTTCGATCTCCGACCACCTTACGCGGTGGCGTGTACGGAGGCGCGTACGACGGCCCTCCATCTGAGCCTGGCCGAAGGCCGAAGGCCTGAGAGCATTTAGGGCTCTCTGTTTTTTTTATTTCTGTGACTAAAACCGTTTTTTTTTTAGGTTTTTTGATTTATATAGGAAGAAAAGAACGGTGTCGTTTTGACTAAAGGATCCGTGCATTGACCCGGAAACCCGGGGAGGATCCGCGCCTTTTGGTTAAAAGGAATAATTGTCGTTTTAGTCCTCCCGCATTTTTCTATTTTTTAATTCCTTTTAATTTCATTATTTTTATTTTTTAATTTAACCCAAAAATTTCCTTTTTGTTTCAATTAAATCCTCGGGTTCCAAAACAGGCTAGGATCTGAACGGTGTCGTTTTAAAATTTGGCATAATTTCCATTTTGATCCCTGCAGTATAACACGCCTTTTCGATTTAATCCTTTATATTTATATTTATTTGCTGTTTAATCCTCCATTCTTTATTTTTTATTTTATTTTATTTTTAAACTAATCTAATACTATATTTAATTATTTTACCTAATTACAATATTATATTATTCTTATTATTTGTATATTAATTTATTAATAGTATAAAACTTGTATACTTTTATATATATATTTCAAACTATTATTATTTATTATTTTATTTGGTTTATTGTTTTATTACATATTATTTTAGGATTAATAAATTAGTTACATACTTTAAATTTTTTTATATTATATAGTATTATATTATCATATTTTATTTTTGTATAAAATTTATTTATATTTTATAACATGTTTCATGATATTATTTATATTATATATTTTTTGAAAATATCTTTATTCAAAATTATTATTATGTATTATCTTTTATATGTATTAAATTATATATTTATTATAATATTTATTTAGTATTTTTTTGTTTTATATATATTGCTTTATATATTTTATTTGTCCATGCAATGCCCTTTTATTTATTTATTATTTTATGATTACTATAGTGTAGTTATTTTAGTTGTATTTTATATTGTCTATATTAAATGCCAATGTATTATAATTGTTTTTAATATTTGTGTATGATAGTTTATAAATGCAATATTGTCACATGGATTATTGTTCAAAATAAAAATACATTTTTTTGCAAGCTTACTATATTTTAAAATAAGGCAATGTTTTGTATTTAGAAATTCGGGAAATAGTACCCTAACGTGCTGGGTTGCGATTTTCTGTTTGGCTAAATAACTAAATATCCTTTTAACAAGTTTTGTAAATCATGAGATGTTTTTTAGTTACGAGGGTTTAAAAAATATCGTGTCCTAACGTGCTGGATGTGATGTTTATATTCTTTCGGAACAAAGAAATCTCAAGTTTTAAATCAAAAAACCTATTCTTGGAAATTCAAAACATTGTGTCCAAACTTACTGGATATAATGTTTTGTGTCTCGAGATAGGGATTTTCTAAAGTAAAGGCGTGCCTAGTTTCGAAGTCATGAGATGCTATATCCTAACTTACTGGGTATGGTGTTTTATTTCTTTGAGATAGGTAAGTCTGGTTTTCTCTTCAAATAAAATGACCATTTTCTAAAATTTTTCAAAGTTTCAACATTAGGACATGATTTTATCGATTAGGTACCAATTTTTGGGCGTTATGAGGGTGCTAATCTTTCCTCATCCGTAACCGACCCCCGAACCCATTTTTTATTTTTTTTTCGTAGACCAAAATCAGTATTTTGAAATGAAACGTTTTTTTAAGGTGATCCAATCACACCTAAGAAAAAATGATTGGTGGCGACTCCTACTTTCGTTTTCAAAAGTCGATCCCGTTTTACAAGACCAAATTTAAAATGGTTTCGACAGCTTGGCGACTCCACTGGGGATTAATAAGAGAGTCAATCCATAAAATTGATAGTTTCATGTCCTCATGTTTGGATTTAAAATTCTGATTTTAAAAATATGATCCTTTTGTTGCATGTGATTTTAAAATATGTCTCTTTGCATTGCACTGCATGACCGTCGTGGTCATACCCTTAAGTGGGAGCGAGAAGCTATGCCTTCGTGAGGTTTTCACCTCCGCATGGGCTAGTGGATTGCTTCCGGAATACATATGTACCTATGTCTTCGTGAAGTTTTAACTTCCGCATGGCCATAGAGAAATGTATTCCCCTGAACCGAACTCGGTCCGTATGAGCCTATAATAGGTGAGGATCGAGGAATCTGCTGGTTCGGGTACCTCAACTTTAGAGCTGAACCACATGTAGAAAATCTAAGAGCTTACCCTAGGTAGAATTATGTCAAACCCTAGTGGTCACCCTAATAGGTGTTTTATGTTATTTATTTTTCCTGTGCTAACGTGTTCTCTTTTGTTTTGATTGCACTGCATTCACATCATAGAAAAGAGGTGTTGATTTCAAATTCGATTGCTAAATAGAAGAGTTTGTCATAAGAAAACGGGTTTTTTGGTAAAGTGGATTATAATACGGTCGTCCGAATATGGTCCAAGTAAACACAATAAGAGAAGATTGATAGCCCGCGAAGGAATACAAGACATTATCACTCAAGGGTTCAAGCTGACAAAGACTATTCGAGAATCACCACGTCTCGGCTTTCTTGAAGAGGCTAACGAGCATTATGGAAATAAGTGAGCAGTAAGTCGTGGTCCAGATCAAGCAAAAAGGAGCTGGTGGAGGCATTTATTACAAGTTTGCAAGATTCGACCTATGCGAAGATAGGGATTGACGTTTTTGCTTGGAATATGAGGGCATGGCCGTATATGTGATCCGTTTTATGTAAAGAAATTTGCTTTCTAGAAAAGTTTTTCTAATGGAATTGAATTCAGAATCAACGCCTCTCTTTCTTTGCATTCATGCATTTGCATTACATAACATCATTTGCATTTAAGTCCATAGAGAGAGTCTAACTAGTTGAAATTATAACAGAAAGAGAGAAGAGAGAAAAATGGAAGGAAAATCTGGAAGCTGAACATCCTTACGGTACACGCGCCAAATCGAAGAAAATGGATCAAAAAATGGAATAATTCCAAAGAGACATTCAAGACCAGATGCAAGAGCAAATGGAAAAACTCCAACAAGAGATGAGGGACCAGATGTTGGAGGTTCAAAAGAATATGATGGCTCAAATGGCCCAAATGTTGAGTGGGGCAATGGACAAAGGGAAGGGTCACATAGTTAACACCGAAGACAATGAGGACTTTCCTCGGGGTTTCACCCCACCGCATGTACAACCGGAGGAGTATCCCCAAAGGCCACCTGTCACAATCAGGCCTCAACAGGGGCAAGCTAAAAATAGACCGCCCATGAACTTCCAGGTCGGCTCAGGATCTAACCCTGCCAATCCCGTTATCCCTGATTTGGACATAGCAGAGAGAGAGGGATTAAGAATTGAATCCTCAAGGAAGTTGGAAGATCGCTGTAGATGGTTGGAAGAAAAGTTCCAGGCTTTGGAAAATGCTGACCATCATCACGGTATTAATGCTAAGGACTTGAGTTTGGTCCCGGATCTGGTACTTCCTCATAAATACAAGATGCCGGAATTTGGGAAGTACAATGGGGCCAGTTGCCCTGAAGCCCACATCACTATGTTTTGTAGACGCATGACGGGCTATGTGAATAATGATCAACTTTTGATTCATTGTTTCCAAGACAGTTTGGTGGGGGCAGCGTCTAGGTGGTACAATCAACTCAGCCGTGCTAACATTAGCTCCTGGAGAGACTTAGCTCAAGCCTTCATGAAGCAATACAACCATGTCATGGACATGACGCCTGACAGAATCACTTTGCAAAACATGGAGAAGAAATCAAATGAAAGCTTCAGGCAGTATACGCAAAGATGGAGGGAGGTCGCCATGCAAGTTCAGCCACTACTCCTAGAAAAGGAGACTACAATGCTATTCATCAATACCTTGAAGGCTCCATTCATTACTCATATGATAGGAAGCACCACCAAAAGCTTTGCGGATATAGTGATGGCAGGAGAGATGATTGAAAATGCCATAAGAGATGGCAAGATTGAAGCAGGGGAAGCCACTAAAAGGTCTGCTCCTAGGAAAAAGGACGACGAAGTGAATAATACGAGTACATACAACAAAGGGTACTCAAAAGCAATTACTGTTAACCAGCCAAAAGTGATCACTGCTGGGCAACAAGGGACGATGAGATAAGAATCAGGCACCAGGAAAAACTCTGAAAGACTCCAATTTACGCAAATCCCAATAACGTATAAGGAGCTATATCAAAGTTTGTTTGACGCACACATGGTGTCTCCATTTTATTTGGAACCGTTGCAACCTCTGTTCCCAAAATGGTATAACGAGAATGCCCAATGTGATTACCATGCGGGAATATCAGGGCATTCCATAAAAAATTGCACTGCCTTCAAAAAGGTAGTTGAGAGGCTTATCAAAATGGGAATTGTGAAGGTCAACGATTTATCAAAGCCTGATCACTTTGACAAGGCAGTAAATGCTATAATTGAAGGAGGAGACAAGAAAGTTGCGATCCCTTGAAGAAATCGAAAGCGAAGAGGGAATCAGAGAATGAAGTTTCCAAGCCCTTGCGTACTTGGGAGTGTCTTGAATAATAGGATTGTGGAAGAAATCCTTGCATTTTTAGAGTTGATCTATAGTAATGTGCAAAACATGCTTGTTGTCTTAAGCCTAGAGGCAATAAGAACTCTTTTGTGAAATAGGCTTATGTCCGAAACTTTATTTCAATAAAATGCATTTTTAAGCAAATATTCTTTTATTCTTTTCATTTCATATTGTACATTCTTTTGTTTTACAATATTCTTTCATTCTTTATTCATGACCATACAAATAACTGTTCTTGGAATCATTTATTCTTTTGAAATATTCTTTCGAACCTATACTAGGTCCCCAGATATCAATAACATGAGTGACGTTGTTACTGACTCCCTTTTTGAATGAGATATGAGTCTAGGGGATCTTAAGACTTTGAAGACGACAGAGATTGTAACATGTCTTTTGATTTGTTAAGAATGGTTTAGCAAGATGAAAAACAGACCTTACTCAACAAAAGGTCAGCAGATATTATGAGTTTAGGAAATGAGTGAAGATTGAAGCCTAGTTCATTACAGAAAAAAGGCGAGACATTTTGAGTTATCTTCGAAAATTCAAAGATGTTATCACACGATCATATTAGAATATGCCTGGGCTATTAAGACGCGGGCTTAATATAAAGATCGGGTACTGCCGATTTACATAGAAATGGATGGTATCAGCTATGCTGTATCTAAGAAGACGAGATTCATGTGCTTACTCCAATTCTTCACAAATTTTCCATATGTGGGGCATGGATGTGATAGGGCCAATCTCGTCAAAAGCTTTTATTGATTTATCGGCATAGTCGTCGTTTACTTCACTAAGAGGGTGGAAGCAGCTTCATATGCCAATGTTACAAAGTCGAAAGTCATCAAATTTTAAAAAAAAATCAAATGTTAGCAAAGAATGCCATAAAGGATCACGTTTAATAATGCATAACTGTACAAAGTCAAACTTTACAGTTTGTCCAAAGATCAGACAGCATATCACAATGCAACAAAAGTTGCCAAAAAAAAAGGGTGGCTAAGACTTGTAAAGATTGGCATAAGAAGTTACCATTTACCCTCTGTCTTATTGAACATCGGCCAAAACCTTCGCTGGGGCAACACTTTACCCATTGGTTTATGGAATTGAAGCATTTTGCCAATTGAACCTAATTGAAGAAAATGTTAAAAGTTATCCATCACGGTCATATGATGTGAGCTTACGACAAAGAGGTTCATTCTAGAGAATTCCACAAGGGGAACCTGATGTTGAAACAGATGTTTCTCCTACAAAACAACTTCAGAGGAAAGTAGATGCCAAACTGGAAAGGACTTTATGTTATAAAGAAGACCTGTTCTGGAGGAGTATTAATATTTACCAAGATGGATAGCGAAGACTTGCCCAATCCGGTGAATTCAGGTTTAGTCAAGAGGTATTTTACCTGAAAGAGGAAAGACCAAGGTGAAAACCCGTAAAGGGCGCCTCGAAAAAAAAAAAGAGGCCAATGTGAAAACCCGAAAAGGGCGCTTTGATACCAAAGGGGATTTGAGTTGAAAACCCGAAAAGGGCGGCTCAAATTTTGACCAAAAGCGGAGCATACAGTAGTCTTGCTACGTCTGAATTAGCAATGAGGAAGTATGTTACGTCTTGGGGCATCGACAAAGTACTCCGGATCCCCTAAACACATATTGAGTTTAAAATGGTCCTCAAGAAGTTTGAATAAATAAGCTCAGGCTGCGATATCTGGGGCACCTAACTTCTATCTTACCCATTTTTGAATTTGTTATCTTTGATTGCTTTATTCTTTTTGAGATACACCCAAATCAATTTCCTTTTATTGCCTGTGTTATCCTTGATTAAATTATTTTTCTGAGTTATGCTCCTGACTAATTTCTTTCTCGTCCATTTTTGTGACCTTTTTCAAGCATTTTATATTGAAGTAACGATTTATGGACTAATAACATTTTCATAAAAGAAGTTTCGCATATTACTCTAGAAGCTTCTAAATAATATGAGGAATCTGAAACATGATTATTGTTTAGAACTCACCAAGCCTAAAGGTTGGAAACATTGAAAAACGATTATCTCTTCGGATTCTTATTGGGTAAGATAATTTCATTGGTGATACCACATCGGCAAATGATGAACAAAGTCAAAGAGGATCATTGTCGGGATACCCTGCATTCATGAAAATTTCAGACACATACATTTGGTCATTACACCCAGGGAATGGTGTAACAGATAAAATTGATTGAAAGTGATACAAGTTCTGTACCTCTGAGTGGTAACAGAAAGATGAAAGAAACTGAATGTTATTCCCCTAAAGTTGCAGTGGGAAGTATCAACTTCATGTCCCAAGGTTCAAGTGGAGAGGACTCAGAATTACCATGGGGCAAATTATTTGAACAGAACATGATTGATGAACAAGAATGAAAAACAAATGAGTGATAACACCTAGAATAAGAATCATACTCATAACGTTTTTGTATCATGGCAAATTTCATTAGGGGCATTTGATTCATTTCGGTCATTGCATCCTAATACTTGAAATATGAATTATCTTTATATATCACAACATGTCTAATTAGAGGCATTTGATGCATTTCGATCAAAGTATCCTAATTATTAGACATGAGCATATACCCATTCTACAGGTTATGTAGCGAGGTAAAAGATATCAGTCTGGCAATCCCTGAGTTTGCAGGGAGCAGATTGAAGATAGTAGATCTGGCAATTCCTGAAGTGGCAGGAAGCAGATCAAATACATCGACCGCAATCCTTGAGTTTGCGAGGCAGAGTTGAAGAAAGCGATTTGGAAATTCCTGAAGTTGCAGGAAGCAGATCGAAGACATCAGTCTGGCAATCCCTGAGTTTGCAGGGAGCAGATTGAAGAAAGTAGATTTGACAATTCCTAAAGTTGCAGGAAGCAGATCGAAGACATCACCGCAATCCCCGAGTTTGCGGGAGCAGATTGAAGAGAGCAGATTTGGCAATTCCTGAAGTTGCAGGAAGCAAATCGAAGACATTAGTCTGGCAATCCCTGAGTTTGCAGGGAGTAGATTGAAGATAGCAGGTCTGGCAATTCTTGAGTTTGCAGGAAACAAATCGGAGACATCAGTCTGGCGATCCCTGAGTTTGCAGGGAGCGATTAAAAATAGCAGTGTCGCAATTCCGAGTTTGCGAAAACGGATCGAAGACATCACCGCGCGATCCCCGAGTTTGCGGGAGCGATTAAAGATAGCAGATCCGGCGTTCTCGAGTTTGCGCGTGGAAGTAGGTCGAAGATACTAACTGCATTCCCGAGTTTGCGGAAGCGGATCGAAGATAGTAGATCCGCATTCCCGAAGTTGCGGAAGTAGATCGAAGATACCAATCGCATCCCCGAGTTTGCGGGGGCAGATTGAAGATAACAGATCCGCATTCCCGGTTACTGAAGCGGATCAAAGATATCGATCTGGCGATCCCCGAGTTTGTAGGGAGCGATTGAAGATAGCAGATTTGGCATTCCCCGGTTGCGGTTGAAGCGGATCGAAGATACCACCGGCATTCCCGAGTTTGCGGAAGCAGATTGAAGATAGTAGATCCGCGATTCCCGGTTGCGAGAAGCGATCGAAGATATCGATCGGCGATCCACGAAATTGTAGGGAACAGATTAAGATAGCGATTTGGCATTCCTGAAGTTGCAGGAAGTAAATCGAGGACATCGATCCGCGCGATCCCCGAGTTTGTAGGAGCAAATTGAAAATAGCAGATCCGCGATTCCCGGTTGCGTGAAGTAGATCGAAGATATCGATCCGGCGATCCCTGAGTTTGTAGGGAGCAGATTGAAGATAACAGATCTGGCATTCCTGAAGTTGCAGGAAGCAGATCAAAGATATCAGTCTAGCGATCCCTGAGTTTGCAGGGAGCAGATTAAAAATAGCAGATCTGGCAATTCCTGAAGTCGCAGGAAACAGATCGAAGATATCAGTCTGGCGATCTCTGAGTTTGCAGGGAGCAGATTGAAAATAACAGATCTGGCGATTCCTGAAGTTGCAGGAAGCAGATCGAAGATATCGGTCTGGCGATCCCTGAGTTTGCAGGGAGTAGATTGAAAATAGCAGATCTGGCGATTCCTGAAGTTGCAGGAAGGAGATCGAAGATATTAGTCTGGCGATCCCTGAGTTTGTAGGGAGCAGATTGAAGATAACGATCCGCATTCCCGAAATACTGAAGCGGATCAAAGATATCGTCTCGCGATCCCTGAGTTTGTAGGGAGCAGATTGAAAATAGCAGATCTGGCGATTCCTGAAGTTGCAGGATACAGATCGAAGATATCGGTCTGGCGATCCCTGAGTTTGTAGGGAGCAGATTGAAAATAGTAGATCTGGCGATTCTTGAAGTTGCAGGAAGCAGATCTGTAACACCCCAAACCCAGCCCAAACGCTACAACCGGATCTGGTATGTCACTTAAGAAATTTTACATAACATGTCGCATTTTGGAAAACAATTACTAGGTTTACACTTTTATTTCGAAAGCTTAATAATTCATTAAAGTATAGAATATTAAGTAACCAATTATCTTGGTAGATTTTAAATAAAAACCGAAATTTCATGTAGGTCTTAACTTAATTGAAAACGTAAAACTTAAAACCCAGTAATAAAAGCCCAACAAAATCCCAAGACATAAATGGTAGTCTAGTGGCCCATGGCCTTATTACAAGAAAATTTGAACCCATTAATTAAATGAAAATAAAAAAAAATTAGACTAAGTCTTTTTGCTGAATTCTCAAAGCTCTGTCGCATGGCCACCTTGCTCTCCTCTCCAGCCCGGTTCGATGCCCTATGTGTCACCCGAGATGGTTAAAATTAAAGGGTGAGTCGCGAGACTCGATGTGCAACCCTCATGCACCATTAGATTTGGGCTTTAGCCCCATAAAATGAATAATCAAAATATAAGTAACAAAAATAATATGCAAAGCCCAACCCATATCCTAGGTGTCCATCCGCTACACGCCCGTACTCACCATTCACACCATTGGGGATTTCTACAATCAACCCACACCGCTACACGCCTTGATGGCGCCGTGCTTTGCTCATCATCGATCATGGCCGTAGCCACTACACAATGATCACTGCAGGCCGCTACAACAGAATCACGGTAAGGAACCGCTACAATAGATCACGGTAAAAACCGCTACAACATATAACTTCCTCCTTTCATCAAACCCAACCCATGCAATCACATAAAATCAGTATACTTATAACATTTAATCGGATCATTTACTAACCTCGGTGATTTGCTTTACCTCTTTGGGTTCCCACCAATATGTCGGGTTTAGGCATTTAACAAAACATGTAATACTTATTTTCATATATTAATCAAACAGATCTAGATGGTGTGGAGAATTACACACCTGATATTGCGAAATCCAATATTCTTAGTCGATGTCCTTGCTATTTGGATCTATTATCCTCAATCTATAGCCTTGCTTAAAAGCCGGAACAATTTCAAAAATAGGCCTCTCCTATATTCGGCCATGGTTAGTATTCTACAAGATTTTATATATATAAATAAACAAATCCTCTTACCTTGAAATCCCGAAAGTAACACGATTCTATAACTTAGAGATCTATGCGATTGGCCTCCTTCTTCAAATCCCGGAATGCCGAAAAGAAGAGTGAAAATAGCCATTCGACTAAGGAATTTTGAAAAGCCGGAAGAACATTGAAATCCCGAAATCAATACTTACCTATTGTTTACTTCAAGATTCGGCACAAGCAAACTCCTTTGAAGAGAATTCGGCAACTTCAGGAAGTGAGATCTAAGAATTTCGGCTTTTAGAAGATGTACGAATTGAAGAGATGGCTAAGAGAGATTCGGCCAATGAATATTAAGGAGAAGAATAGAATAATAGAGATGTGATTTCGGCTTTTAGGGATTAAAAGAAGAATAACAATAGAGGTTAAAAGATTCGGCCAACCAGGAAATTTTAGAGAGGAAGAAAGGGTGAAGAAGATGGTGATTTTCGACTTTTGAGAGGAAGAATATGAGAAAAGAAAATAAAAGAGAGGCTTCAAAATTTCGGCACACCCCCTATTTATATAGAAAACTGATTCCTCCCTTTAGCAGAGATTGATTTTCGGCCAACACTGCTACACATGATAGCTCCTATCCCTTTTCCCTTATCTTAATCTGTTATCTCCTCAAAAATAGCATTTATCTGCTTATTATCCTTAAAGACTAAATCCCTAAATAATAGCCTTTATCTGCTTATTATCCTTAAAGACTAAATCCCTAAATAATAGCCTTTATCTGTTTATTATCCACATGAAATAAATATAATAAGATTCCCCAAAAAAATAGCCTTCTGCCGTCCACCTCTACTAATCCCTAATGCCAAATTTAACTCACTTAAATTAAAATATTTGGGCCCCATTAAACTTAATACTTGGGCCCCTAATTCCTTGTGTGTGGCGTTACCCTCTCTTCATTTAAAGTGCTGAATTTGGCCTAAAACATGGGCTCATTGCGACCCAAAACTTGTTCCTTTTTAACTGTTAATGATGACACTTTAATCTGGGCCTTTTTGCCTAATTCTAAGCCCAAATTTAGACCCCTATCAATTAAATTAGCATAGTAAACCTATCCCTACACTAAATGTATAGGCCCGTAAATTTAGGATGTTACAAGATCGAAGACATCAGTCTGGTGATCCCTGAGTTTGCAGGAAGCAGATTAAAATAGCTGTAACGGCCTAATTTTCAGTGGTGTCGGAAATAGTGATATGAGATCACTAAATCTGACAGGTAAGATTGAATAAGATAGTAATTTAATATTTATGAGTCAAGTGAGAATTTAGAAGAATTTGTGGATTGGTAAATTTGGTAAATTAAAAGAATTTAGTAAGTCAAATGGGTCAAAAACGAGGTATCGAGATATCGAATTTGAAAACCGAGGCATAAATATTTTTATAAATATTTATGGAGTGTTATTAAGTTAATATTAAAGTTTGGTTGAGAAATTTAAATGTTTGGGTAGTCAATTAAATAAAAAGGACTAAATTGTAACAAATGCAAAATTGCTACAAGAATTAAATAGCTCAAGTGTTAAAAGAAGGAGGGTTTAAAGGACAATTAAACCTAAAGGTGAAAAGGTTGGACGGTAAGGGGAAGAAAATCATCAGAAGATAAGGGAAATAAGGGCATAATTGGAAATTTAATAATTTTAACATGTATAATAAAGATAAAATTGAAAGATCTAGAGATATCTTCATATTTTCTCAGCCAAAACGCCATAGGAGGTCTGGAGAAAGCTGGTTTTTCATATTTTCACATCATGTGAGTTTATTTCTTGCTTTTTCTTGATAATTTTTATGTTTTTATGACTTTTACAACTAGATCCACTTATAGAATTCATTAGTTTTTGATTTGGTGGGTAAAATTAAAAGTTACCCTGGTTGATAAATGGAAGTTTATGATGAATTATTATGAAATTTAAATTCTAATTTCATATTAAGGTGGTTTTATTAAGTGATTTTGATGGGAAATGGTATTTAGGACCTAAATGTGAAAAAGTTGTGAATTAGGGGTTGGTGTTGAAATTCAGAATATTAAAGGTGGTGAAATAGTTTGTAATGATAGAATAAAGTGTTAATTGAGAAAAAATAGTTTAATTGATGGCTGAATTGAGTAGGGACTAAATTGTAAAATCAGAAATTTGGGGTAAAAGTGCAATTTCGAAAATTGAAGAGCATAAATTATGAAGTGAAAAAGAAATGAAATAAATGCTAATGAGTGGAAATATTTTACATTATAGATCAAGAATCCAAAGAAGAACGAGGAAAAGAAAAAGTTGCAGAATAGTCCCTAAATTTCAATATCATCTACAAATCACCTGTAAGTTCATATGGTTGAATTTATATGTTTTATTGTGAATGGTTGAATGATATAATGTGTCATTGAATATGAATTTGTTGTTGGATTGTGAAAACTATGATAAAATAAAAGAATAAATGTGGTAATTCAAATTAGGAAAACGCAGAAATTGAGTACATTCGTATCGTGACATGTGATGAATTGATGGAAAAGTCCATGGTTAATCCATGGCAAAGTATGAAACGTAGGTATGGTATTAACCATACCGAGTTGTGAAATGTAGGTATGGTATCATCCATACCGAGTTGTGAAATGTAGGTATGGTATTAACCATACCGAAGTTAAGAACGTGGGTATGGCATTTCCCATACCGAAGTTGTGAAATGTAGGTATGGTATTTCACCGAGGAAAACCATACTGAGTTGTGAAACGTGGCACCGAGCAACGACGTACTCAAATTCATAAGACGTTTCCTAATTTGATAATAAGTAACACAATAGAAGTGAATCAAACGAAAGAGTTGAGTAGTTGTTAATGTTGAGCTCAACTATGTGAAATATTATAACAATGGTTGTGAATGGCAGAAACTTTAGTAAATGTTTTGTTATTGTTTGGAAATATTATGTTTGGTAAGCATTGCTTTTAAACCTATGAACTTACTAAGCTTCATTAAGCTTACTTGTGTCTGCTTTTAATATTTTTATGTAGATTGAAATAAAGAGAAGTTGGTAGATCGGATCATCACAAAGAAAGCTCACTATCCAGATCAATTCCGTAGCTTTTGTTTTATGTTTAAAGATTTATATGGCATGTATAGAGTTTAAATGAGATGGAGTAAAGATGTTATAAACTAGTTAACAATATTTTGCAATGAAACAGTTTTTGAATTATAGCATTGACGTGATTGTGAAAAATCACCAAAAATAGGAGAAATGGAATTAGGAAGTGAATAAAATATATAATTGAAGCTTATTGAGTCTATTTTCACATAAAAGAAACATAACAATCAAATTATTCTTATGTTTGGAGATATTTGAATTTTTGTGAGACTAGTTCAGAATGGTTACGTGATCCCCTGTTCTGTCTTTGAAAAATCATTAGAAATTGTATAATAATAATTGAGGGATATAGTTTATATGCATGGAATCCTGAATGAGTCTATTTTCAAATGAAATAAATAGAAAGTTCATATGAGTTCTGTACGAAGAGTAATTTGATTCGTAGTGAAGAGAGGTCAGAATAGTTGAACAGTAAAACAGGAGAAACTTTAATGAATAAACTGTACTAATTGGCTAAGTCAAAAATTCTGGAAAAATTATAGTAAGAATATACATGAGTCTAGTTTCAAGGAAAATTTACGGATCTTAATTTGGAGTTCTTTAGCTCCAGATATAAATAATTTAGTGACTATCATGCAGATGGACAGTTTTAAATTATTATGCTGAATTAGTAGTAAAGTCTAGTAATGCCTCGTGCTCGACTCCGGTAACGGCCTCGGGTAAGGGGTGTTTCATTTATTGGTATCGGAGCTTCGGTTTAGACGATTCTCGGAATGAATGTGATGTATAAAATGTCTAGAAATACATGCCATATAAATCTGTGATAGTGAGATGTGAATGATCCGATCTAACTATTAATTTTTGTTATAGATTGTAAAGATGTCTGATAGACCCGAGGGTGCTGATCATGAAGAGGAAGTTAATAGTAGAATACAGACTTCTGAGCAGGGAACAAGTGGTAATGTTCCGATTTCTTTGATGAGAGAGGAAGAACTTAAAAATTTGATTTACGGGGTAATGAATCAGTGGTTTAGTGAAACAATACAAGGAAGAAGTCAGGCACAACAACCTCCTCCTCCCCCTACCGTACCACCAGTTATAACCCCGGTTGCTCCTCCTTTAATAGATGAATCTAGCAAAAGAACACCGATTGAGAAACTCGTAAAGTTCGGAGTCAAGAATTTAGAGGAAGATCGGACGATGATCCAGCTTAAAGCGAGTATTGGTTAAAAAGCTTGGAAAGAGTTTTTAAACAGATGATGTGTTCTCTCGTAAGACTATTTGAGGTGTGCGATTTCATTATTGAAAGAAGAAGCGTATAATTGGTGGGAAACCATTGAGGCGGTGGTACCTGCAGATAAACTTACCTGGGAATTCTTCCAAAATGAGTTTAGAAAAAAGTATGTGGGAAGGAGATATTTAGATAAAAAGAAGAGGGAATTCCTTGATCTTCGACAAGGGAATAAAACAGTGGCCGAATATGAAAGAGAATTTGTGTATCTCAGTAGATATGATCGGGATGTTGTACCGACAGAGGAAGAAATGTGCATTAGATTCGAAGAAGGGCTTAATGATGAAATCGAATGATGATTGGAGGCACAGAGATTCGAGAATTTGTGGTTCTGGTCTGATCGAGCTCAAAAGATGGAAGAAGTGTATAACAGAAAGATGCAAAGAGAAAGGAAAGGTAAAGAAGTATACAAAAGAAGTTTCTCTAGACCAACTTCGACTTTTCCAAACTAAAAAGTTCAAAGATGATTCTAGTCGATCTGTTACAATTCTAACGATCGAATAAAAGTAAAACAACTCAAAGAGATGTCGAAGTAACTAAGAAACCAGCAAATAGTGCTAGTAGTGTGCAAAATATTCCGAGACCTAGATGCAAAAATTGTGGTAGATTTCATGTTGGTGAATGTTGGGGAAGAACCGGAGCTTGTTATAGATGTGGTGGAACTGATCATTTTATTCGGGATTGTCCTCAATTATTAAAAGAAAATAAAGAACAAGGTGAGAAACAAACAAATACTCCTCGTAAAAGTAGACGTTTGGGTCAAAGTAGTGTTCTTTGAGAGATCGCTGCGTTCGGGAATGAGAGATACCAGAGTCTCATCGTAAACAAGGGCACTGCACGCATATGCTATGCGGACAAGGGAGGAAGCTTCGCTCCGGATGTGATAGCTGGTATTTTCTATCTTTTGATGATTCTGTATACTTTAATTGATCCTGGATCTACGCATTCATATATTTGCACCGCATTAGTGTCGAAAAGAAAATGATCATTGAGTCCACCGACTTTGATATGCAAGTCACTAATCCGTTAGGACAAAGTGTGTTAGTTAATTTAATATGTCGAAATTGTCCACTTTGAAAATACAAGGTCAGTGAATTCTCTCACGATTTAATGTTGTTACCTTTCCGAGAATTTGATGTTATTCTTGGAATAGATTGGTTGATTAAACACGATGCCATAGTGAATTGTAGAGAAAAACGGGTTGATTTAAAATGTCGATGTGGAAATAGTTTCAAATTGAGTTTGGAGATAAAAAGAATGATGTCGAAACTATTTCAAATTTTTTTACACTTTCTAAATTGATTCGAAAGGGTAATGAAGCATTTTTAGCTTATATTCTTGATACTCGGGGTTCTCGAATTGAATATGGAACAATTGCCATTGTTAATGAATTTATCGATGTGTTTCGAGGAATTACCGGTTTACCCCCAAATCGTGAGGTTGAATTTGTAATTGATATAATCCCGCATGCACTCGATATCAATAACACCGCATGCAATGGCCACCAAAGTGAGTTAAAAGAGTTGAAGACACAATTGCAAGAGTTATTGGATAAAGGGTTCATTAGACCGAGTACATCACCTTGGGGTGCACCTGTTTTATTTGTGAAAAAGAAAGATGGCTCGTTGCGATTGTGTATTGATTACAGACAGCTGAACAAGGTAACAATTAAAAATAAGTATCCATTACCTCGTATCGATGATTTATTTGATCAATTGAAAGGTGCTGCAGTTGTTCTCAAAGATAGACCTTAGATCCGGGGTATTATCAATCAAGGTTAAAGAGTGTGATGTGCCAAAGACTGCTTTTTGAACTCGGTATGGTCACTATGAATTTCTGGTAATGCCTTTTGGTTTAACAAATGCCCCTGCTGCATTTATGGATTTAATGAATCGAATTTTTCAGCCTTACTTAGATAGATTTGTGGTGGTATTTATTGATGACATATTGGTTTATTCAAAGACAGAATCTGAACATGCACAGCATTTGAGAATTGTATTACGACTTTGAGGAAAAAGCGATTATATGCAAAATTTAGTAAATGTGAGTTTTGGCTTCATGAAGTTGGATTTTTGGGTCACATTGTATCAGCTGAAGGAATTCGTGTGGATCCAAGTAAAGTTTCAGCAGTGGTGAATTGGAAAACTCCGAAGAATGTAACTGAAGTGCGAAGTTTTCTGGGACTAGCAGGGTATTATCGCTGTTTTGTAAAGAATTTTTCCATGATTGCTTCACCAATGACTCGTTTATTACAAAAGAATGTTGAGTTTGTGTGGTCTGATGAATGTCAGCAGAGCTTTGACCAATTAAAGAAAATGTTAACAGAAGCTCCAGCTTTGACTCAACCGTAATCGTATACCGTATGTTGTGTACAAAGATGATGCATCTTTAAATGGTTTGGGTTGTGTGTTAATGCAATGGAA
Source organism: Gossypium sturtianum (assembly GCA_025698515.1). Taxonomy (NCBI): domain Eukaryota; kingdom Viridiplantae; phylum Streptophyta; class Magnoliopsida; order Malvales; family Malvaceae; genus Gossypium; species Gossypium sturtianum. The sequence continues at coordinate 119,825,214 of CM046946.1, forward strand.
AGGTGGTGGCTTATGCTTCACTAGCAGCTTAAAACCACATGAAAAGAATTACCCTACACATGATCTTGAATTAGCTGCAATTGTTTTTGCTTTAAAAATTTGGAGACACTATTTGTATGGTGAGAAGTGTTATATTTATACAGATCACGAAAGTTTGAAATACTTAATGACTCAGAAGGAACTGAATTTAAGACACAGACGGTGGTTAGAGTTGTTGAAAGATTATGATTTGGTTATTGACTATCATCCAGGGAAAGCTAATGTAGTTGCTGATGCACTTAGTCGAAAGTCATCCTTGTTTGCACTTCGGGCAATGAATGCTCATTTGGCTCTTAATGAAGAAGGTGCTGTATCAGTAGAATTGAAAGTGAAACCCATGTTTCTTCAAAGAAATTCGAAACCTGCAGGATGAAGACCCAAAATTGGTACTTAAACGATGATGGTTCGAGATAATTTGGATTCGAATTCAGCATTGATGATGAAGGTATGTTGCGTTATCATAACAGGATTTGTGTTCCAAATAATTTTGATTTGAAGAATAATATTCTTTCTGAAGCACATAATAGTATGTATTCTATGCATCCGGGCAGTACAAAAATGTATGGTGATTTGAAAAAGATATATTGGTGGCCTGGTATGAAAAGAGAAATTTCAGAATTTGTTGCAAAATGTTTGATTTGTCAGCAAGTTAAAGCAGAGCATCAAGTGCCAACGGGTTTATTACAACCCATTATGATTCCTGAATGGAAGTGGGAGCATGTTACAATGGATTTTGTGTCAGGGTTGCCTACGACTCCAAGAAAGAAAGATTCAATATGAGTGATTGTTGATAGATTGACAAAGTCAAGACACTTTATTCCAAATGTAATGCATTTTTCACTTGAGAAGTTAGCGAATTGTATGTGTCGAGATTGTGAGACTACATGGAGTTCCAGTATCTATCATTTCGGATCGGGATCCAAGGTTTACTTCGAGATTTTGGAACAAACTGCAAGAAGCTTTAGGTACCAGATTAAATTTTAGTACAACGCATTTCATCCTCAAACAGATGGACATTCAGAGCGAGTGATTCAAATTCTAGAAGATATGTTAAGATGTTGTATACTCGAGTTTGGTGACAGTTGGGAAAGATATTTACCTTTAGCTGAGTTTGCTTACAATAATAGTTTTCAATCTAGTATAAAAATGGCACCGTTTGAGGCTCTTTATGGTAGGAAATGCAAGACTCCATTGTGTTGGTCTGAATTGAGTGAATCAAAAATAGTTGGGGTTGATTTGATTCGGGAAACTGAAGAGAAAGTCCGGTTATTCGAGATAGTCTAAAAGTCGCTTCTGCATCACGCCGTAAGTCATATGCGGATTTGAAACGAAGAGACATAGAATATGCAAAGATGGGTGATCGAGTGTTTTTAAAAGTTTCACCGTGGAAGAAGGTGTTACGGTTTTGCGCGTAAAAGGAAAATTGAGTCCGAGATTTATAGGGCCATATGAAATTATGGAAAGGGTTGGTCCTGTAGCTTATCGGTTGGCTTTACCTCCGAACTTAAAAAGATTCACAATGTATTTCATGTGTCTATGCTAAGACGGTATAGGTCGATCCTTCACACGTAATTCCTTATAATCGAAATTGAGCTTCAACCAGATATGACTTATTCGTAAGAACCAATGAAGATTTTGGCTCGTGAAGTTAAAGAGTTGCGAATAAAAAATACCATTGGTTAAAGTATTATGGCATCGACATGGTATGGAGGAGGCAACACTGGGAAACAGAGGAGTCAATGAGATCACAAAGATCCAAATCTATTTTTCAGTAACAAATTTCGAGGACGAAATTTTTAAGGGGAGAGTTGTAACTACCTAATTTTCAAGTGGTGTCGGAAATAGTGATATGAGATCACTAAATCGACAGGTAAGATTGAATAAGATAGTAATTTAATATTTATGAGTCAAGTGAGAATTTAGAAGAATTTGTGGATTGGTAAATTTGGTAAATTAAAAGAATTTAGTAAGTCAAATGGGTCAAAAACGAGGTATCGAGATCTCGAATTTGAAAACCGAGGCATAAATATTTTTATAAATATTTATGGAGTGTTATTAAGTTAATATTAAAGTTTGGTTGAGAAATTTAAATGTTTGGGTAGTCAATTAAATAAAAGGACTAAATTGTAACAAATGCAAAATTGCTACAAGAATTAAATAGCTCAAGTGTTGAAAGAAGGAGGGTTTAAAGGACAATTAAACCTAAAGGTGAAAAGGTTGGACGGTAAGGGAAGAAAATCATCGAAGATAAGGGAAATAAGGGCATAATTGGAAATTTAATAATTTTAACATGTATAATAAAGATAAAATTGAAAGATCTAGAGATATCTTCATATTTTCTCAGCCAAAATGCCATAGGAGGTCTGGAGAAAGCTGGTTTTTCATATTTTCACATCATGTGAGTTTATTTCTTGCTTTTTCTTGATAATTTTTATGTTTTTATGACTTTTACAACTAGATCCACTTATAGAATTCATTAGTTTTTGATTTGGTGGGAAAAAATTAAAAGTTACCCTGGTTGAGAAATGGAAGTTTATGATGAATTATTATGAAATTTAAATTCTAATTTCATATTAAGGTGGTTTTATTAAGTGATTTTGATGGGAAATGGTATTTAGGACCTAAATGTGAAAAAGTTGTGAATTAGGGGTTGGTGTTAAAATTCAGAATATTAAAGGTGGTGAAATAGTTTGTAATGATAGAATAAAGTGTTAATTGAGAAAAAATATAGTTTAATTGATGGCTGAATTGAGTAGGGACTAAATTGTAAAATCAGTAAAATTTGGGGTAAAAGTGTAATTTCGAAAATTGAAGAGCATAAATTATGAAGTGAAATAGAAATGAAATAAATGCTAATGAGTGGAAATATTTTACATTATAGATCAAGAATCCAAAGAAGAACGAGGAAAAGAAAAAGTTGCAGAATAGTCCCTAAATTTCAATATCATCTACAAATCACCGGTAAGTTCATATGGTTGAATTTATATGTTTTATTGTGAATGGTTGAATGATATAATGTGTCATTGAATATGAATTTGTTGTTGGATTGTGAAAACTATGATAAAATAAAAGAATAAATGTGGTAATTCAAATTAGGAAAACGCAGAGAATTGAGTACGTTCAGTATCGTGACATGTGATGAATTGATTTGAAAAGTCCATGGTTAATCCATGGCAAAGTATGAAACGTAGGTATGGTATTAACCATACTGAGTTGTGAAATGTAGGTATGGTATCATCCATACTGAGTTGTGAAATGTAGGTATGGTATTAACCATACTGAGTTAAGAAACGTAGGTATGGCATTTCCCATACCGAGTTGTGAAAATGTAGGTATGGTATTTCACCGAGGAAAACCATACTGAGTTGTGAAACGCGTGGCACCGAGCAACGACGCACTCAAATTCATAAGACGTTTCCTAATTTGATAATAAGTAACACAATAGAAGTGAATCAAACGAAAGAGTTGAGTAGTTGTTAATGTTGAGCTCAACTATGTGAAATATTATAACAATGGTTGTGAATGGCAGGGAACTTTAGTAAATGTTTTGTTATTGTTTGGAAATATTATGTTTGGTAAGCATTGCTTTTAAACCTATGAACTTACTAAGCTTCATTAAGCTTACTTGTGTCTGTTTAATATTTTTATGTAGATTGAAATAAAGAGAAGTTGGTAGATCGGATCATCACAAAGAAAAAGCTCACTATCCGCATCAATTCCGGTAGCTTTTGTTTTATGTTTAAAGATTTATATGGCATGTATAGAGTTTAAATGAGATGGAGTAAAGATGTTATAAACTAGTTAACAATATTTTGCAATGAAACAGTTTTTGAATTATAGCATTGACGTGATTGTGAAAAATCACCAAAAATAGGAGAAATGGAATTAGGAAGTGAATAAAATATATAATTGAAGCTTATTGAGTCTATTTTCACATAAAAGAAACATAACAATCAAATTATTCTTATGTTTGGAGATATTTGAATTTTTGTGAGACTAGTTCAGAATGGTTACGTGATCCCCCGTTCTGTCTTTGAAAAATCATTAGAAATTGTATAATAATAATTGAGGGATATAGTTTATATTCATGGAATCCTGAATGAGTCCATTTTCAAATTAAATAAATAGAAAGGTCATATGAGTTCTGTACGAAGAGTAATTTGATTCGTAGTGAAGAGAGGTCAGAATAGTTGAACAGTAAAACAGGGGAAACTTTAATGAATAAACTGTACTAATTGGCTAAGTCAAAAATTCTGGAAAAATTATAGTAAGAATATATATGAGTCTAGTTTCAAGGAAAATTTACGGATCTTAATTTGGAGTTCTGTAGCTCCAGATATAAATAATTTAGTGACTATCACGCAGATGAACAGTTTTAAATTATTATGCTGAATTAGTAGTAAAGTCTAGTAATGCCTCGTGCTCGACTCCGGTAACGGCCTCGGGTAAGGGGTGTTACAATAGCAGATTTGGCAATTCCTGAAGTTGCAGGAAGCAGATCAAAGACATTAGCCTGGCGATCCCTGAAGTTGCAGGGAGCAGATTAAAATAGCAGATTTGGCATTCCTGAAATTGCAGGAAGCAGATCGAAAGACAACAGATCTGGCATTCTTGAGGTTCCAAGAAGCAGATCGAAAACATCAGATCTTATCTCCCTGAGTTTGCAGTGGAGTAGATCAAAAGATAGTGGATACTGCCTTCCTGAAGTAGCAGTGAAGCAGATTGAAGCTATCAGACTTATTGAAGTTACAGTGGAGTTTGAAGCTGTCAAGGCTCGGCCAAAGCCGGGCAAAATTGGTTCTTCTATTGTCTTTGCTCTATTCTCGTTTCACGACAATGAGCAAAGAGGGGATGCTGTAATAACCTATTTTGCCTAGCCTATGAAAACCAGAATAAAAAAATAAAAAAATAAACAATAAAAAATAAAAAAGTCTAGTTCACAAAAGTCCAGTTACAAAATATTAACCCATTACCCAAACAAATACCACCAAGCCCAAATAACTACCCATTACCCGAATACACCCTCAGAACCAGACCCAAAACACACCACTACCCGACTAACCCAATTACAGACCCGTTAACCTAGACCCAATAGACCCAGACTCGGACAGGCCCAAAATGGCCCAAATCCTAAACTGAACTCAGAGACCTAGGGTTTCTGGGGAAACCCTAGGCGCCACAACAGATTCCTCGCACCCAGGCCATCTACCATCGCGCCGCAACCCTCGCGCCCTCGATAGTGTCGCAATCCACGCCAAATCACTCCATCGCCGCCGAGATCTTCATCAATTGCCTGCAAAAAGGAAAGAAGTTGTAGCAAATATAGAAAAAAATATGTTTCCTTTTTTATTTTCGGGTTATAAAAAACCCAAGAACTTGTAACACGGGAGAGAACGGAGAGAACGAAGAGAACAGAGAGACAAGCATTCAAAAAAAATACTGAAATAAAAATACAGAAAGTTTTTTTTTACATAAAAATGTGATTTCTCGTTTCATTTTTTTATTTTTATTTATTTTCTTTCTTTTTTTCTTTCGATTTATTTGTATGTGAATATACTGATTTTTTTTTTAAAAAAAAGGAAAAAAAGACTTACCTTTCGAAGACCTGGAAAAGTCGAGATTTCGATCTCCGACCACCTTACGCGGTGGCGTGTACGGAGGCGCGTACGACGACCCTCCATCTGAGCCTGGCCGAAGGCCGAAGGCCTGAGAGCATTTAGGGCTCTCTGTTTTTTTTATTTCTGTGACTAAAACCGTTTTTTTTTAGGTTTTTTGATTTATATAGGAAGAAAAGAACGGCGTTGTTTTGACTAAAGGATCCGTGCATTGACCCGGAAACCCGAGGAGTGTAACACCCCAAACCCGGCCCAAACACCACGACCGGATCTATTATCCTCAATGTAAAGCCTTGCTCAAAAGCCGGAAAATCACACGAATATTTAGCCCTTCAATATTCGGCCAAGGTTAATAAATCCCAAATTACACGTTAAAACTAATAGATCCCTTACCTTGAAATCCCGAAAGTAACACGATTCTATAACTTAGAGATCTATGCGATTGACTCCACTGAAGTTCCTTGATTCCTAGCACAAGTAGGCACCACGTAAGTAATTCGGCAATCACAAGAGATGAGATCTAGGGATTTCGGCTTTTAGGAAAATCCCGAAAAGTATGAACAAGAGAAGGCTGATGTGTCTTTGGCTTTTAAAATACTTGAGTGAGGAGTTTCGGTTTACACAGAAAAGAGAAGAAGAAAAGAAAACAAGGAAGAGACTTGAAGATTTCGGCTAGGAAGAAAAAGAATGGAAAGAGTTTCTGCTTTTGAATCAAAGTGAAGATGAGGGAATAGGCTTAGAGATTTCGGCTTTTGCAGAGAATGAAGAAGAAGATGGAACTTTAGGAGTTTTCGGCTTTTACTCGAGAAGAAGAGAAAAAGAATGAGAGAAAAACCCAAATGCTGAAATTGAAGAGATATTCCCCCTATTTATAGAAATTTCGGCACTTACCTAACCTTGCAGATAAATCCTATCTTTTCTCATTTATCTTAATCTACTAGCTCATCTAAAAGAGACTTAATTATCTCTAACTCCTCCCTCCTTTATCAGCATATTATCCACATATTTTAATCATTAAAATCCCTAAATTTTAGCCTTTATCTGCTTATTATCCACATAAAATAAATTCTTAAATAATAGCCTTTATCTGCTTATTATCCACATATTTTAAACATTAAAACCCTTAAATTTTAGCCTTGTTGCCATCCACTCCACCTAATCCTAATGCTCAAAATTTAGCTAACTTAAATTAAAAGAATTGGGCTCCATGAAACTTAAATTTGGGCCCCTTACTCCCTTGTGTGGCGTCACCTCCTAAGATTGGGCCACAAGCCCACTTCGGTATTTTAAACATAGATACTACCTTTTAAACCCTATAATGCCCAAACAGATAATTTTAATCAAGGCATCTACCTAAGCCTGAGCCCAATTTGGACCCCTAACACTTAAATTAACACATTAAACATATCCACCCATTAAACGCATAGGCCCAAAAATTCAGGATGTTACAGGGAGGATCCGCGCGTTTTGGTTAAAAGGGATAATTGCCGTTTTAGTCCTCCCGTATTTTTCTATTTTTTAATTCCGTTTAATTTCATTATTTTTTATTTTTTAATTTAACCCTAAAATTTCCTTTTTGTTTCAATTAAATCCTCGGGTTCCAAAATAGGCTAGGATCTGAACGGTGTCATTTTAAAATTTGGCATAATTTCCATTTTGATCCCTGCAGTATAACATGCCTTTTCGATTTAATCCTTTATATTTATTTTTATTTGCTGTTTAATCCTCCATTCTTTATTTTTTATTTTATTTTATTTTTAAACTAATCTAATACTATATTTAATTATTTTACCTAATTACAATATTATATTATTCTTATTATTTGTATATTAATTTATTAATAGTATAAAACTTGTATACTTTTATATATATATTTCAAATTATTATTATTTATTATTTTATTTGGTTTATTGTTTTATTACATATTATTTTAGGATTAATAAATTAGTTACATACTTTAAATTTTTTTATATTATATAGTACTATATTATCATATTTTATTTTTGTATAAAATTTATTTATATTTTATAACATGTTTCGCATATATTATTTATATTTTTTTTTTTGAAAATATCTTTATTCAAAATTATTATTATGTATTATCTTTTATATGTATTAAATTATATATTTATTATAATATTTATTTAGTATTTTTTTTGTTTTATATATATTGCTTTATATATTTTATTTGTCCATGCAATGCCCTTTTATTTATTTATTATTTTATGATTACTATAGTGTAGTTATTTTAGTTGTATTTTATATTGTCTATATTAAATGCCAATGTATTATAATTGTTTTTAATATTTGTGTATGATAGTTTATAAATGCAATATTATCACATGGATTATTGTTCAAAATAAAAATACATTTTTTTGCAAGCTTACTATATTTTAAAATAAAGCAATGTTTTGTATTTAGAAACTCGGGAAATAGTGCCCTAACGTGCTGGGTTGCAATTTTCTGTTTGGCTAAATAACTAAATATCCTTTTAACAAGTTTTGTAAATCATGAGATGTTTTTTAGTTACGAGGGTTTAAAAAATATCGTGTCCTAGCGTGCTGGATGTGATGTTTATATTCTTTCGGAACAAAGAAATCTCAAGTTTTAAATAAAAAAACCTATTCTTGGGAATTCAAAACATTGTGTCCAAACTTACTGGATATGATGTTTTGTGTCTCGAGATAAGGATTTTCTAAAGTAAAGACGTGCCTAGTTTCGAAGTCATGAGATGCTATATCCTAACTTACTGGGTATGGTGTTTTATTTCTTTGAGATAGGTAAGTCTGGTTTTCTCTTCAAATAAAAGGACCATTTTCTAAAATTTTTCAAAGTTTCAACATTAGGACATGATTTTATCGATTAGGTACCAATTTTTGGGCGTTATGAGGGTGCTAATCCTTCCTCATCCGTAACCGACTCCCGAACCCATCTTTTGTTTTTTTTCGTAGACCAAAATTAGTATTTTGAAATGAAACGTTTTTTTAAGGTGATCCAATCACACCTAAGAAAAAAGGATTGGTGGTGACTCCTACTTTCGTTTTCAAAAGTCGACCCCGTTTTACAAGACCAAATTTAAAATGGTTTCGACAAGTACCATATTGGATATTTTATGAAAGTACAGGTATCAAAAAGCGCACAAATTGATAGCTCAAGCGTCACATTAGACATTTTTAAAATATAGGTACCACATTGGATATTCTATTAAAGTATAAGTACCAAATATGACATTATCCCAAAAGAAAAAAAATACACATTGAGATTTGAAATTTTAAAACATTATAAATTTTAATAATTGTAATGTACCATTTCAACCAAAGCCTCATTTATTTTGTAAATATATTTGTTATATAAATTTTATTTTCACTCACATTAAAAGTAAATATTGTTGTATGAAAAAAAAAATATTTTCTAAAAAGGTATGAAATGATATTATTAATTAAATAAAAGAAATCATTAAGTATGTGCCATAAAAGAATTAATTGACCATCTTTTAGATTTTATTCAAATAAAAATAAACCGCTAATCGCATGCACGGTGTTCTCCAATTGTGGAATACGAGAGTTTACTAGTGATTTGTGTTTTTATGGACAGCTCAATGATGGATAGCCCAATAACTTATCAGTGAATAAAGAGTCTTCCCCAGATGAAGTGCAAAGCCATCTCCGGAAAACTTGTCCTTTGCCTCTTGGATGTAGGTTACGGAGGGAGCCAAAGAAATCAAAAAAGGAAATTGTCAGGGGCAAAGAGGTAATTATAGATATTGGCAGTTCTTCAAAATCTCCATTTGGTATCTTGGTTGGTAGATAAGGAAGATAAATAAGGAGGTAATACCGTTTGGGACTATTGCTGCTATAGAAGGTAATATTCTCGCAGGGGGTGTCAATTTAACATTGCTTTTAAGAAGCATTTTTGAGATAAAACCATTGTTAAATAAGATGCTTTTTGAGAGAAAAATTATTTTTCAAACTCAAAAAATTGGCCAAAAAGTACCTTTTTATCTCAAGAGTGCTTCTTAAGCCTTGTTTAGTATTGCTTGAAAAAACACTTTTAGCTTGAAAAGTATTTTTTGACGAAAAGCTGTGTTAAAACAAGCTGATTTTAGTTGAAATTTTTAGCTTTTCAAAAGTTATTTTAAAAAGCACTTTTGAATTTTGAAAAGGGGAAACTAAAATTTTTAATTTTTCCTCTACTAAAAGCACTTTTAGTGCTTAATTACTTTTTTACCCCTCAAAAAACATGATACTTTTCTTTTTTTTCTTGGTGCTTAATTAAAAATGTGTTAAAATTATTAATTAAAAATAAAAAATTATTTTTTAAAATAATACAAATGTCTTAATATCTAATTACAAATATTTAATGGTTATAGTTAATTATTTAAAAAATAATATTAAATTTTATAAATAATTAATATTTATTTCTTAAAAATATTTAAAATTTATATTTCATATATTAAAATAGTAACAACAAGTTATAATAAATTATTTTTAATATTCTTACTAAAATATAATAATATTAACTAATTTGAACATTATTTAAATACATATTTGTTACTCAATAATACCATGTCTAAAATGGACATTTTATTTCTCAAAAGCATTTTTTTTATAAAAATACTAAACACTCAAATCTTAAAATCAAACTTTTTAAAAGTAAAAAAAATATATATATTAAAAAAACCCTAGTTGCCAAGAGTGCTCTCCAAAGAGTCCTAGAGGAAACAACAATTGTTGTGGCTTGGGATGGCGGAGAATGGTGGTGATGATGGGGGAGAGAAGGACGAGATTTCCCTTCTTGCTGAGGAGATGGTTCAATTGACTGTTAAGGGATCGATGGTGAAGCCAAGCGATAAGCCTACTCTGATCTGTTCAATCTGGACAGAAAAGTTATACAATCCAGAAAGTTTTCGTGCGCAGATGAAAAGCATATGGAAGACAAAGAAGAAGTTTGAGATTCATACGGCAGGGCATAATTTATTCTTAATTGCTTTTGATTTAGAAGATGATTTGGAGTCAATACTAAAAGGAAGGCCCTGGCTGTTTCGTAAAAGTTTAATTTTATTTAATAAGATTCTCCAAATGAAGCGAGAAAGAGCTCAAATTAGATTGAATTCTTCACCTTTACGGTTAAAGGAAGGTACATGTTCACTGAATTTGATAAAAAAGATTTACTTCATGCGATTGGTGTTACTTTTGGGGGGGTCCTTAGATCTGAAATTAATGGGGATTTATGTCGTCTTAGAGTTAATCTTGATGTACAGAAACCTCTTAGGCGTGGTATTTTTGTTTCCACTGATAATGTGAACAAATCGTGGGTTTCTTTCGAGTACGAAAAATTACCAATGTTCTGCTTTGGTTGTGAAAGAATGGGGCATGGCCTTACTGGCTGTCAAAAGTTCAATCCTGCAGAAAAAGAAAAAATCAGAATTGATCCACCGTTTTCATTGGCATTAAAAGCAGAATCAAGTCTAAGTGGGAAGGAGAGTATGAAATTTAATGCTATCACAAAAACTGGGAGGGTGCAATGTTCATATACAGGAAACGTAGGTGTACAACCAAAGGATAGAATAATCAATGCAGAAAAAGAAAATACGATTGGGAAGCTGGAAGGTTTAATAGGGGTGAGTATTGATGAGGATGAGTCGAAGGAAAAGGAAAAAGAAGTCAATTTTATGGCAGATAGTTTGATAAATGTAGTAGAGAAATCTGATTTAGGGAAGAAGTCATGTTGGAAGAGAGCAGAGTCAGCTTACATGGTGGTGAATAGAGAAGAAGAATGTAGTTCAAGGAAAAGGAAACTGCTGCAAGCTAGGTTGGAAGGTTGGTGTGAAGAAGATCATAATGATGGTTTAAAAAGGTTGAAGAAGGAGAAAGAGCAGGATGGCGAAGATTCTATATCAGTAGCAGAGATTCAAACTATGGACCATGAGGTCGTTTCACAATTGATGATATCGGCGGCTGCCAAAAGGCAAGCCGACCGGACGCAATGAAAAGTATAAGCTGAAACGTCCGTGGATTGGGGAGTTTACGGGCGTCTAGGAGGCTGCGAAATTTTATAAAGCAGCAAAAACCCCATTTGGTCTTCTTAATGGAGATGAAACTTGATGGAAAGCGTATGGAAAAAGTTAGGAGGAGTTGCGGTTTTCTAAACGGAATTGATATTGAAGCAGAAGGGACATGTGGATGGTTATGTTTAGCTTGGATAGAGGAAGTCTTAGTAAGATTGAGGAGTTTCTCAAAGAACCACATTGATGTTATGGTCAATGAGGAGAATACTATGAAGAATGGAGATTTACAGGGTTTTATGGCTCCCCGTATGCTAATAATAAATTTGAGTCATGGAATTTGTTAAGGAAACTGGGCGAAGACAAATCTCATCCATGGCTGGTGAGTGGGGATTTCAATGAGATAATGTACTCTTTTGAGAAAACAGGAGGGTCCGTAAGAGAGGAATGGAAAATGGAGGCGTTTAGGGAGACTTTAGAAGAGTGTCAACTTGATGATATAGGTTTTTCGGGGACTTGGTTTACATGGAAAAGAGGAAATTTTGCAGAAACAAATATAAGGGAGAGACTGGACAGAGGAGTCGCAAATGAGAAATGGAAGCTTCTTTTTTCTACAGGTAACATTCATCACCTAGTTCATTCAATGTCGGATCATTGTCCACTTCTTTTAAACACAAAAAGTGAAAGAACATGTGCTAGAAACCCATACTTTAAATTTGAAGCCTGGTGGACCACAGAGGAGTCTTTGGAGGAAAAAATCAAAATTTCGTGGGAATCAACCACAAGTACAATAGTAGAGAAGTTGGAGAAGTTGCAAGAAGATCTTAGAGAGTGGGCGAGTTCAATTAAAAAAGGGAGGGATGGGACGAAGAAGAAGTTGACAAAGGAACTTGAAATGTTATTGGAAAAAGAAAGGGATGGCGACACATTGGCAAGGATCATAGACACGAAGATTCACTTGAATATGGAAAAGGACAGAGAGGAAATTTACTGGGAGCAGAGGGCAAGAGCTAATTGGCTAAAAGTAAGAGATAAAAATTCTACTTTCTTCCACAACTATGCCTCGTCTCGAAAGAAAATAAACACGATATCTAGGCTGGAGGTAGAGGGAGGAAGAGCGACTACTGAGGAAAGTAAGATTATGGAAACAGCCACTTCCTTTTTTCAGGAGCTTTTCATGTCAAAATGAGTTGGGGATCTATCTCATCTTTTACAAGGCATTGAGGAAAGTATTTCATCAGACATCAATGATTCCTTATTAACAGCTTTTACGGAGGAAGATGTATTTGCTGCTTTAAAAGGAATGGGGCCCACTAAAGCACCAGGACCTGATGGCTTCCCAGCATTATTTTTTCAGAGATATTGGCACATTGTAGGAAAATAAGTAACTGCTTTTTGTCTGGGAATTCTTAACAATGGCCAGAATTTTGGGAAAATAAATTCGACAGATATTGTGCTTATTCCAAAGATCAAAAACCCTATCAACCTAGCCAATTTTAGACCAATCAGTTTGTGTACAGTCCTGTACAAGATTGTGGCAAAAATAGTGGCTAACAGGTTTCAAGGAGTAATAGGGAAGTGCATTGATGAGGCACAAAGCGCATTTGTCCCGGGAAGGTTAATTTCTGATAATGTGCTACTTGCGTACGAAATGTTACACACGTTTAGGAGAAAGCGTACGGAATTGAAGGGGTTTATGGCAGTCAAACTGGATATGAGTAAAGCCTATGACAGGGTTGAATGGAACTTTCTCAAAGAAGTAATGTTAAAGATAGGTTTTGAAAAGAAATGGGTTGAACTGATTTCAAAATGTATTATTACAACCTCTTTTGCGGTTAATATCAACGGTTGTAGGGGAAGAATTTTTGAAGCTACAAGAGGTTTGAGACAAGGAGACCCACTTAGTCCTTTCCTTTTCTTAGTATGTAGTGAGGGTTTGTCAGCTTTAATGAGGATGGCTTTAAAAGAAGGTGTATTAAAAGGAGCTAAGGCAAGTCGTGGAGGACCAGAGCTTACACATCTGCTTTTTGCAGACGATTGCATACTTTTTGGGGAAGCAACAAGGGAGGGAGCAAATCTGTTAAAGGGAATTTTGAAGGAATATGAGCGATGTTCTGGACAGTGTGTTAATTTCGATAAGTCCACAATTTTCTATAGCTCAAACACGGCAGAAAGAAATAGGGAGGAAGTAGCGACAATTTTGGGAATGAGACATTCAACAGATATGGAGAAGTATCTAGGCCTCCCTAGTGTGGTTGGTCGACGCAAGAAAGTTTCTTTTCAAGTTCTAAAAGAGAAGATTCTATTTAGAATTAAAGGGTGGAGCAATAGATTTCTATCTCAAGGAGGGAAGGAGGTCTTTATAAAGTCAGTATTACAGGCAATCCCAACTTATGCCATGACATGTTTTCTTCTACCTAATTCTTTTTGTAGAGAACTCGAACAGATCATGAGCAAGTTTTGGTGGCAAAAAGCATATGGAAAGCAAGGAATACATTGGTGTCGATGGCGGGGTATGTCGATCTAAAGAGGAGGGAGGAATGGGGTTTAGGGATATGGCCAAATTTAACTTAGCTTTATTGGCAAAACAAGGCTGGAGAATTTTGAATAACCCAGAGTCGCTAGTTGCAAAAGTACTTAAAGCGAAATATTTTTTGAAGGAGGATTTCCTTAATTCTTGTCTGAGGACCAATTGTTCGTTTACGTGGAAAAGCATATGGGCAGCTAAGGGTGTGCTGATGGATGGTCTATGTTGGAAGGTGGGCAGTGGAAAGGACATCTCAGTTCTGAATGATGTGTGGATACCAGATTCACATATTTATAGATTATCATCTCATGTTAATAATTTAAGTGACTTTAAATTTGCTGATTTAATTGATGAAAGTAGCAGGGAATGGAAGAAAGAGTTGATAGGGTCTACCTTTCCGGAGGACATAGTTGCAAAGATCGTCTGTATCCCGCTAGCGAGAGAAGCGCATGAAGACATGATGGCCTGGAGAGGGGAGTCCTCGGGAGAGTTCACTGTCCGGAGCGCCTATAAACTATTACAACAGAGTGAAACAGATCCTAGGGCTTATGCCTTACAAAATGTCTACAGGAATTTCTACAAAAAACTCTGGCTACTTGAGCTACCTTCTAAAGTAAAAATTACAGCATGGAAAATTTCATGGAATTATCTACCTACGAGGGTTAACATGAAGTTTAGAAGACTGTCTAATATCCTCTTATGCCCCTGATGTGGACTTGAAGCAGAATCTATGGATCATATGTTTCGTGTATGCCCTGTTTCAATCATTGTTTGGGAAAAGTTAGATCTCTCGCAATATCTTGAACAATCAGAAATGGATTTTACAGAATGACTTATCTAGGTTTTTGAGCAAGCCACCTCCTTGCAATGTAGACTTTTTTGTTGTGCCCTCTGGGCTATTTTGGGTGACAGAAACCGATGTATTCACGAGAAAGTCCGTAGATCTGGAGAAGAAATTGCAGATTTTGTTAAAGGCTATATTATAGAACTAAGCGGTATAAAGGAGAAACTCAAAAGTCCTGGAAGCCGAAGTTGGAAACCCCACAGGGCGGTGTGTTAAAGTAAACTTTGATGCGCTTATGATGAAAATCTCGGTCAAGCGGCTATGGGTGTGGTAGCCAGAGACAATGGAGGCTCTGTCTTGTTATCGTGTTCAGTGATTCAGAAACAAGTAGCATCTGCTTTTTGCGGCAAAGCACTAAACTTGCGCTTTAGCGACCAGAATAGGGGTTGATATGCAGTGGAAAAATGTTATCATTGAAGGAGATGCATTAACAAAGTGATAAAGAAAAGCGATATAAAGGTAAAAGATAGATCAAAGATCGGAGCTTATGTTCGTGGATATACATCGATTCACGAGAAAAAATCGAAAATTGCAGATTTGAACATGTACCAAGAATTGCAAATAGTTTAGCCCATCTTTTGGCGACGGAAACATTGAAGAAAAGGAGAGAAGTTTACCTGATTGGGAATGTTCCGGAGTATCTTTGAGAGTCTGAAGGAAATGGAAATGCAGAGGATAAGCAGATGCAATGGACATGAGATGGTTGATGAAAAGAGAAGGCCGAGGGAAAGGAAAAGGGTAATAAAAGAAGATGGGAAGATGTAGCAGGAAGAAATGGTAGTCTAAACGGCGAAATGAATGGTTAAGGTGAAGACTACATCGAAAACTGGAACGTCTGGGAGCAGATAAGACTGATGGCGTGATGGACGGGTAGCCAGTTGGCTCATTGGGCAGAGTAAGGGGCATCATTAATGGCTCCATAAAGTTCTCTTTTTTGTTTTGTTTTTGAATTAAAAAGAGTTGTTGGTTTGACCAGGATAATTGATAGGTAAATTTAGTTTTGTTAGAACTAGTTTGTTGCTTATGAGGCCGGCATTAACGGGCTTCTTTTATTTCTTTGAATTGTACTTAGGAAAATGTATAAAAGCCCAATGTGAAGTCTATTAAAAAAAAAAAACTTTTTAAAAGTAATTCTTAAAATTATTTTTCCAAAAACATTTTTTTAAAGCAGTTCTCCCTTAAAAACAATTGGGTAGAACGGGGTAATAGTAGCAAGGAGAATATTGGGCCAAATATTCAGACCATGGACAGTGATAATGAACAGGTGGTCAAGACCCAACAGACAGCTCCTTCTAGGCCTAACGATTCTAATCCGTCTAGGACTATATTGGAGAGACAGTCTAACTTGTTTGGGCTCAGTCACAAGGTAGTATCCGAAAGTGGTGAGGGAAGAGACAATTTCATAGTCCAAGGCTGATCAATAGATTGACAGAGGGCGTGGGAGCTAATCGACACAAAGTCCTATAATGAGAATTGTAACAAAGAAATGTCCCAAAGTGCGAAAGAAAATGGAAGCAAAACTGCCACCTAAGCCTCTACTTGCAAAATGGGTTAATTCTTTCTCTCAACAATAGGATGTCCCAGAGAAGGATTTAATCTTAGGGCCGTTCTTCATAGCAAAAGCATTTTTACATGTGTTTGACAGAAAACCAGCTATGTATAAGTGCTTTTGGACTCAAACCAAAAAGCTTGTATATAGCAGCTTCTGGCTTCTGGTTTCAAGTTTGGTCATGCTTCGAACGACATGCAGGTTTGCTGCTCACTTATTTCCTTTTTGAATTTTAT
This sequence comes from Gossypium sturtianum, assembly GCA_025698515.1. Classification (NCBI taxonomy): domain Eukaryota; kingdom Viridiplantae; phylum Streptophyta; class Magnoliopsida; order Malvales; family Malvaceae; genus Gossypium; species Gossypium sturtianum. Next base: position 119,842,028 of record CM046946.1, read on the forward strand.
ATTAAATATTTAACAATTGGTGAGAGAGTAGTCATTATGTGAAATTAGTGTTATATTAACAAGTATTGCTACACCTTTAATGAATTTTGATGTATCCATAAATAATTAATCAACACTTTAGCACAATATATTTTTTATTTTTAATTTAAAATTTAACAAGTAATTTATATTAATTATTTAAAAAGTATTTAACTTTTTTATATTAATTTACTACTATATCATTTAAATTAATATATTAACATCATGTCCAAAATAGTCATTTTAACTTCTCATCGCAATTTTTGATAACAATGAAGAACACTTGAAATTAATAAACCACATTTTTCTACAATACTTTTTCACAACACTTTTATAAAAGTACTTTTCAATCGCAACATCAATGGAAAACTAGAATCAAGGAGCTGTGAAAGCCCAGTTGAAGAATGTTCAGGTCCCTTCTCTGCCTTTTCTATTTGATCATGTTTAATTTTTACTTTTGGAACTATTAGGGGTTGCAAGTTCCAAGTTTTACAAAATCTTTAAGAGTTTATGTTGTAACACCCCAAAATTTTTTATAAGAACATGGCATTATTCCGAGATCGGATATAGTGAATTTGCGAAAAAAATGGAAAATGAGTCAGATAAAAAATGATTAAGGAAGCAAAGTTGATTTTAGATATGGGAAACAATGAAAAGAATTTTTGAAATGAGATCGTGGCAAAAGGACTAAATTATAAATTCTAAAAAATTTGAGGACTTAAGTGAAAATTTAACCAAAATGAGAAATATGAGTTATTTATTGATTAATTGGAATAAGAATAACTTGGAATATATATTGATGTGATAAAAATCATTTTTGGGACCAAATTGGAAAAGATTTGGAATTGAGAATAAATTAAGCAAATGGAAAAAAAAAGGTCACATATGGGTATTTTGGTCATTTCTTAAGAATTTATATTGGAAAAATTATTTAGTGTGGATATTTTACATATAGTATATGTAATAACCCAGTTTCTAATGGTATCGGAAAAGGCGGTTTCGACACCCTGTTTTCGTAAACTGAGTCTGTAAATATTAAATAGAGATATATATGGAGTTAGTGTATAGATGAATTGAAATTCAGTTAAGTAATTTACCTGAAATTGTGGTTAATTAACGCCTAGGGACTAAATTATAAAATTTTAATCACTATAGATTTTTAATTAAGAAAAGGCTTGGAGAGTTAGATAGCAATTATCCAAAGGATTAAAATATTAAATAAATCAAATTAAAATATGTGATAGTGGGATTTGATGGTAGATACCATTAACTTAAACTAATTAAAGATTTATGTTAATTAATTAAAATTAAAATATGTTAATTTATGTATAAATAATAAAACATAATGGAAAGAAAGAGAAGATGTTATCATCTTCATCTTCAACCGTGGAAACCAAAGAAAAAGAAAACAAGAAAGCTTGAAAACCCTTGGACATTCGACTACCTAATTCAAGTAAGTCTCTAGCCATTTTTCTTTGATTTTTATAGAAATTGAATCATGGGAGCTTGATTTAGCTAGCCCATGTACCAATTTGTGAAACTGTTAAAGTTTTTAAAAGTTTCCATTGTTGATAAATGGATGAAATTGGTGTGAATTTGATAGAAATTAAGCTTAGATTATGAAAATAACTAAATTGTAAAGCTTAATTGCTAGTTTCGTACATTAGGAATCAAATTGAATAAAATGCAAAAATGTTATGAAATTTTGGTAGGAATAGAAAATAGAGGATCCCTAATGAGTATATGTGAAATTGGATTTTAATCCGAAGCTTTAAATCGAAAGTTGTGCTTGTCTTGAATTTAAAGAACTAAATTGAATAAATTACAAAATATGTTTGGCTTTGTAATTGAATGTAATTTGATATGAAATTTGATATTGTGTTATTGTTGAATAATTTTTTGTACTTAAAGACGACGCCGGGCAGTCGAGAGGTAAAGGAAAGGAAAGAGCCGACGACGAGGGACACGAGTTTCGATTTGTATGAGTTAAATTGTGGGTATATAATGCTTGTATGAGTTAAATTGTGGTGATTGATATGGTATATCGAGATAGAGGGCTAAATTGAATAAAACAAAAAATAACATGATTTAATTAATATGTGGTACCTGGTATGAAATTGAATTAAAACATGTTATATGTTGTATTAGAATGGTGAATTGATGATGAATTGAGAATGATGGAATGTGAATTGAACTATGTGATGAAATTGGAAATTGGTTACCTTATAACTGTAGGGGTTTATACTTCAATTTAGCTGATGATGCAAGTACGTGCCAGTATATTTGCTTCAGTTCATCCGGTGATGCACTTACTTGCCAATATATTTGCTTCAGTTTATCCGATGATGCACCGGATGTGCCAGTATAATTGCTTCGGTTCATCTAATGATGCATTTATGTGCCAGTATAATTGCTTCGGTTCATCCGATGATGCACTTACATGCTAGTATATTAGCTTTGGTTCATCCGATGATGTACTTGCTTCAGTTCATCTGATGATGCACTTACATGCCAATACAATTGCTTTAGTTTATCCGATGATGCACTTAAGTGCTAGTATAATTACTTTGGTTCATCAGATGATGCACTTACGTGCCAGTAAAATTACTTTGGTTCATCCAATGATGCACTTACATGCCAGTATATTTATCTCGGTTAATTTGATGATGCATTTACGTGCTAGTGTATTTGCTTTGGTTCATTTGATGATGCACTTTTGTGTCAGTATATTTGTTTCGGTTTATCCGATGATGCACCTTGTGTGCCAGTATTGTCATGCCCAGTTTTCATTAAGGTCCGAAAATTAAGGAAGATTTGGAAGTTAATTGAAAGAGATAGTAGGTTCGACGAACTCTACTGAAAAATCTGGAAATTTTAGTGGCTGAATGGTAAATAGTTAGGTCTCAATTCTGGTTCAGTTAAGTTGGAACCGACTAGTTCTGTAACACCCCTATCCCGTAACCGTCGCCGGAATAGGTAAGGGGTATTACCGGACTTGTAACACAGTTCGGAACAGTAAAATTTTTAAATTTTATCAAACATCGTCTCAATTCAATAATATCGCGCATTCATATTCATAGTATGCTTAAAACGAGCATATAAAATTCTAATTATACAACAGGGAATAATTTAATAACATATAAAAGATATTGGAAAACTTACGAAATAGGATCACACGGTCAAGTCACACGCTCGTATGCTCTGACCGTGTGGCACAAAACAGGCTTGGTTTAAGCCATTTTCACAGCTCTTATGACATGTACCCACAAGCATCCTTTGCATAACATTCTCAAGTATATATATATATCATCTATACCAAAATGCCATTTAACAAAACTATCACAAGATGAATACATCATATAACACTTCTATACCAAATCAACCATTTTCACTCAAGCCATATCACATAGCTTAATCAAAATACAACAGATCATATCTCATTCATATACACAAGTGACCATATAATTCAACTTATTAACTAGCCTATACATGCCATATTACCCAAATTTCAAAGAGTTCAGAAATACCAATTGCCTCCTGGATAGTGTGATGAAATCTTCGATGACTTCCAACCTGAGTGAGCATTCAAATCACTGTAGAATACAGAGAATAGACAGGGTAAGCTAATAAGCTTAGTAAGCTCTTATAATTATCAGCACTATATAAAATATTTAACATTAAGCTTGTCATTTTAAGCAATAAGTTTGCTTAAAAACCAGCCTCATCTAATTCGATATTTATTTCCTTAACAGTCATGTAATTCATGCGTAATTTATCACATCTACTCTCAAGTCTTATAAATTCATCAATGTCACTTGCTTGTCAAGTGTACCATGTGTACCTGTACTGATTTGTATCATCATTTCTATTCTCGCAGCAGCATCTTTACAGTTGAACCCTTGAGACCAACATCGAAAACCCTTTATCTTACATACTAAGTGCCATATATATAACTAAACCATTTATATCACATATCACCAATACAATATCAATATCATAGAATTCACATAACATTGGGTCGATTTATTTCATTACGAATATATTTATGTATAGTTTATCTATTAAATTTTCTTAATTACACTTCAAACCGTATAAATCTCAATTTGATGCATATAATACATAGTTATTTTATCAACAACCAAGACTTACCTTACTAAGCATATACGATACAATATCACATACCTGCTCCTTTTATTTCGCTTAATCTTTCCAAAAATTGATATTCCTGATGAGTTAATAAACCTGTGTACTCAATGCCGAACTCTGTAACGTATCGCACACTTAGTGCCGTTACATTAACAAATCGCACACTTAGTGCCAAATTCTCGTAACGTATCGCACACTTAGTGCCGTTACATTAACAAATCGCACACTTAGTGCCAAATTCTCGTAACGTATCGCACACTTAGTGCCGTTACTAATAATAACTCGCACACTTAGTGCCAATTTCTCGTAACGTATCGCACACTTAGTGCCGTTACTAATAATAACTCGCACACTTAGTGCCAATTTCTCGTAACGTATCGCACACGTAGTGTCGTTACTAATAATAACTCGCACACTTAGTGCCAATTGACCGATATCGCACACTTAGTGCTCGGTATCAAAATTTCTCATTAACTCTTCACTCCAACTTATTCCATATCCGTACATGCATTATAACATGCTTTATTTTCCCACCAAATCAACATCACATTTGGTTATTTATTAACATATAGATTTATCTCATAATCGGCTATGTTCATATTTCAAATTCATACCACACTTAACTATTTCATCAACATGTCTATGAATTATATTTTCTTTTTACCTCCCTTTCTAATTTGAATATTCCCATTCGGCACTATATTATAGCAAATATTTAACTCCATTAGAATTTACATACAACCTTTTAATAAAGATCAATCCAACTCAATTACTTAAAACTTACTACATGGTATCGTATGTAGATATATATATAATCATATCATTTTACTCATCCAATTTGTACATCTATCATGCAACCTTCTTTACCATTAACAATCACACAACTTTACGATCAATAATATTAACCCTATAGGTTTGATACTCACCTGCCCAAATTCAAATTTATAAATCATAAATACTTCTCAAGAAATTCAATGCAAAAATACATTCAACTATTTCCAATTACTCGAAAAGTCGCACACTTAGTAAAATTTTTACATCTGTAACCTTTTACACTCGCACCCTCGGTGTCGAAATTCAATTACTCAATATTCATCAATTCAAATTTATCAACTTATTTGCATTCGGCAACCTCAACCTTCTTCTTTTTTTTTTCTTTTATATATATATATATATATCAATTTGGCATATATATATATAGTATTTAATTTAATCAACAACAAATATTTACTTAGTAACTTACCACATACAAGGCATTTAATTTATCATATACCAAAGCTCAATTAACTCCAATATACAATTACTCAACCCCAAAGTACTTCATTACTACCAAACACAAGACCGAATATACATTATGCCATTCCACCATCATGTAATATTAATATAATCAAGTACAAATCCATTTAACATATCTACCTTTACATACTCACAATTTGGCCGATTATCCATCATTTCTTATAACATATAAATTTTAGTAATTTATTCATTATGTAAACAATTAACATCAATTAAAACAATTTCAGTAGCTAATAATTCGATATATATATATTTACCATACGAACTTACCTCGTGTATCCGTCGACTATTCGTCGACTATTCGTCTACTTTCCGATTTTCCTCGATCAAAATCTTGAATTCGTTTGTCTTGATCTAATTTAACCAAATTTAACTCAATTATTCAGTAACATAATCAATTAAATACATATTCAAGTATTTTGGCCATTTTGCAAAATAGCCCTTATATTTACATACTTTAACAATTTAGTCCTTAATGTATAATTATGCAAAAATACACAAAATCCCAATATACATGTATTTAGCCGAATTTTCTATAGTATTTAAACAGCCCATATTTTCATTTTATTCACATTTCTAACCATAAAAATTCTATCCTTGTTCAATTTAATCCCAAATACTCAATTTTATCAAAAATCTCTTTATAAAACTTGTATATCTATAAACAACCATCAATAATTTAACAAGAAATATTAAAACAAACATGCACTCATCAATGGAACATTTCAAAAACACAAAAAATTTCAGAAATTGAGGTACGGGTCAGTTAAACCGAGCTGCAACGAGCTCAAAAACATAAAAATCATTAAAAACGGATCGAAAACGGTACCTTAATCCCTTAGAAAACCATGGCCGAATGTTAAAGCTTCCAAACCCCTTTCTTTGTTTTTCTATTCGGTTCAAGAAGATGAAAACATAATAAAAATATAATATGGCTTTATTTTATTAAACATTATTCCATAATTTACTAAAATACCCATGTTTAATAACCATATAAATTATGTAATTCAAGGTCCACTACCGTCCACTCAAATATACAATGGTATAATTACCATGCAAGGACTCCCATTTATAAAGCCATTATCAAATAAGTCATTTTACTAATGGCACACATAGTTTTCGTTTTACGCGATTTAATCCTTTTTACCGAATTAACTATTTAATCAGTAAAATTTCTTTACGAAACTTTCACACAGTAATGCTATCACACTGTAAGCATTATTAAAATAATAAAAATAATATTTTAACTCGATTAAGTGGTCCCGAAACCACTCGTTTCAATTAGGGTCTAAACCGGGCTGTTACAAGTTCCTTAGTGGGAAACAAAATGATTATCGATGGATGGTTTATTTGGGGCCTTGGTGACCATGCGTGAAAGTTTATATATATGTGTGTGTGAGAAGGGTTATTCTACAGGCAAAATTCTTCTCATTTTTGTTTTATTTTCTTCTCTTCAACATCATCTTCTTTGGTTTCTCCGAAGAAAAGAAAGTTGAGGAAATCTCTGCATAGGGCAGTGATCGCGAGGTTTGAGTCTGGAAAGATGAGAATTTGATGAGCTGTTAACCAAGATGTGAGTTTTTGTACTCCACTACCTGGGGTGTTAATCTGGTTGTTATGTTGCTTGTATGTTCTGCTCTGAGTTCAGTTTTAGTTCTATGGCTGTATATGATTGTGGTTGATTGAGAAAGTTATGCATGCATAAAACTATGCAACTACATGAATGTTTGTAAGTATTTTCATTGATTGCATGATAAGGTTGTGTATTGATGAATTGGTATGTGGCGTACTCCATGATATAGTATGAATAACTATTACTAGTTGTAATAATGTGCGAGATATGTCTGATTATAAAATGTGGAGTACAGAGGGAATTATTTTGGCTGGATGGAGGAATGAACGGATTGAATCAAAATTGTTGTTACTAAATATGATAATGGCCTCGCCTTGCGGGTGAACACGTACGTGTTTGAATTAACCAGGAGGATTTAATGAGGTTTGGTTGGAAATGATCTACTGGCTTTATGGAGCAGCATCATGAAAATGACCTATTGGCTCTACAGAGCGGTATTATAGAAATGGTCTATTGGCTCTACGGAGCGACACCATGAAAATGGTCTACTGACTCTTCTGAGTCGAAAGTTTACTACTAACCATGGCATGATTCAGTAGAGGACAAGTTCGGCTATAGGGAAAAATGAAGTTCGCCAATACAGTAAACAGGGAAGCCTGTTAAGGCATGTACGTGTAAAGCATTATATGACTCACGTGATGAAAAGTCTGTCATAACGGGTTATAGCACGTAAGGGAGCATTGGAAAGCTGCAGATAAGAGGCTCCAGCAAGATGTAAAGGCAAGAAGAATATGTGAAAGCGTCTTGCGCGCGGATATATGTGGAAAAATGGGTTTTCTTCCAGCGTATTTGCAAATAGGTATCTGTCATTAAGAGTCCGTAAGAGGTAACAAACAATCCAACATTGGTTATGAGAAGCGAGACGATTATCCAAAATCTAATTCTATGTGTTTCTTGGTAAACAGGTCACCAGAAAAGGAAAGTCCGCTTAGGACTATCTTACGTAGAATGTCCGCCAAGGTCTAACTGTTCGGTAAAGTTCTCCAAGGACTAAAGAATGAAGAGAATGTCCATTAGGACTATCTAGCATTGAGAAGTCCGCTAAGGTCTATCTTATAAATGGGAAGTCTTCCTTAACTGATGTAACAATGATATAGTCTACTAGGGACTATCTGTTGCTGGAAAGTCTATTTATGTTCATTTGATTCAACATGCAGTTCATTTCTGGTTTCAACGAGCTAGCGTAGGGATCAATTGAACATATGTGATTAGGGATTAAATAATTTATAATTAAGTTCCATATTTTTTACCTATTAATTAAAAACTCATTTAGTTACGAAGTCATTCCATTATAGTATCGTGATTGAGCTCTCTCTAATGACATGCCATTACGAAAGTAACTCGATTAGAGCTCGTCCAATGACCTTTTCATAAGTGTGTTACCTTTATAGGATATCATTAATCTTTTTGGGATAAATCTGCTCTCCCAATATGATAATATTTTATCTCATGGTAACTATGACATCTTCCTTCATGAAAAGTCAATTACTATCTAATAGTAATCAAGTCATTCATCACAAAGACAAATGACTCGTGACCACATTTACTTTTCATCTATCATGTGATGCCAATGGGAGGATATCATTTACCCATATCTAGGGCTATGGATTCCACTATTGTGAATGATGCTATATAGTGCAGAAGTCGTATACCCAATGCACTAGCTTTTGGTTCATTGTCTATTTGAACTCAGGCTTTTACTTACATCAAAGTATACAAGTCACGCATACATAGTCCATCATTCAACCAAGACCAATGTATGCCACACTATAAATGTCACAAGTGAATAAATTCATAAATGGATTCATGATCTTTTCTACTTAGGTCCAGTTCGATGTACTATCAGTCCAGTTAGTAACATCTATATCTCTATCTTCTGAGAGTCATCCATTCTGATGCCCAAGATAAGGCATCTCCCCAATTGGACTTGATAGATGATATATTAGCCTTTCAATCGATTTGCTTATTTCCAATTAGACTAAGGACATGTTTAGGTTCGTCTAATAATATAAGTTGTATAACACCCCTAACCCGTATCCGTCGTCAGAACAGGGTTTCAGAGTGTTACCGGAACATTCAGAACATTTCACCGAGGTCATTCGTAATGTCCCTTAAATAGACCCTCGAGGCCCAATACGAGCATTAGAATCAAGTCGGGACTAAATCGGGAACTCAGGGAATTTTTTACGAAATTCCAAAATTTTCCAAGGTGCAGGGCTCACGCCCCCGTGTGGTCTAAGGGACACGCCCGTGCCTCAGGCCGTGTCTGATTTAGGTTGCTCTCTGACTTGCACCACACGGCCATACCACACGCCCGTGTGCTAGGCCGTTTGGTTATTTAATTCAATTCGAATTAGGTGCAGGTTTCGCACGGCCAAGACACACGCCCGTGTTCAAGGCCTTGCCACCCACATGGCTGAGACACACGCCCGTGTCTCTGCCCATATGCTCAATTCTGAGCATTCTGTTTTCTCGAATTTAAGGTGCAGGGGACACACGGCCTGGCTACATGCCCATGGAGTAGGCCGTGTTTTACACATGGTCTAGACACACGCCCGTGTGTCTGCCCGTGTGGACAAAATAAAGCCATTTTCTAGCCTCACTTGTCACCCAAATTTACCATTTTCCTACACCAAAACATACCAAGTATAATCCAACCATTCTAAGCATTCAAATAAACAAATTTCATCATTCAACATGGCCTATTATTGCATGCATACATGTTTACTATCCTACCTTGGTTCAATTCATGTGTTAAACATGATTTGGTCAACTACTTAACATATACATATGGTTACCATAGCATAACATTACAAGTATTTCAAAACAACCATTACTAGTCATTCCAATGGCTAAATTACAAGCATCATTTACATTTACATGCAAATATGGCCAGCATATCCTATACATGCCATTACAACCATAATTGATTTACCATATTGTACCGACATGGGCCGATGGATAGTGTGAGTGATCTTCGCCGAGCTTCTGATTTACTCTAAAGTAGGGGAAAATAAAATGGGGTAAGCATAAAATGCTTAGTAAGTTCGTATAACATGGTACTTAACTTACCATTCATCCTATTTGAGGTAACTAAGTAAGGCATATTCAACCACTTTGATCTCAAGCCCTACACACATCCTCATTTCCCTTGTTAGTCATATATTCCATAGTAACATCAAGAAATGTATGGGCTCAACAACAATCAAGTTCCCATACACATATGCTTTCCACAACATGTATTCATTTAACATGTATAGACATCTCTTATTAATACAAGTATAGCTTCATAGTAATTCTTTTTGATTTCAGATCATTTCATGGCAAGACTTTACCCATTTTATTCGAGTATTAAGGTCGTACAAGTAGTAGTACATTCAAGGTGTACAGGTCTATAATCAAGATTGCACATATATTCATCAAATAAAGTCCATGCACAAATAACATCATCTCATGTTTTCATATATCATTTGTCATGTATCATCATTTTCTTGTATTTCAGACGGATACGTATAATAACACATTTCTTACACATATCTTCTCACATCAAGATTTCTACCCGTTGAATTTATCTGAAATATCGATGGTTACACAGGCAGTACACTCGAGGTGTACAAATCAGGATCCGTCAATTCATATTCAATGGTACCCATAAGGTACTATCTCATAAAATACACTCTCAAGCCACACATGTATACAACAGGATTACCAGTCCAGGCTAAATCCTTTTTATGACATATGCTCTAAGGAGCTTGATCTGGATTACCCGTCCGGGCTAAATCCAATTCATAATATACGCTCGAGAGGACTCACATCAGGATTACCCGTCCTGGCTAAATCCTATCAGAATTGAGGTCGAAGGATTACTCATCCGAGCTAAATCCTATCCGCAACAAATACATGACCTTTTTTGTTTTGGGAAATCACATATCCATCGATTTTCCATTTATTCAACCGGGATTTAAACACTTTTCAATCATTATCGGGCATTTGATTATTTCATACCTCCGTAACATTTATGTAATTCGAGTAAAACACATTCCACATTCATGTCAAGCATACAAGTAACATTTTATTCATTTACCATTTTATCGGGCATTTTCATTTATCGGGCTATATGGAGTAGGTGATCATTTCGCATAGTTATGACATTGATAAAATTCACAAACACAACATTTAAATCAAGCATAAAAACATATACAATTTAGTTACACGAACTAACCTCGACAAAGGTTCGTGTACGTAAAATCTACTAATCTGACATTTTCCTCATTCCTCGTTCTAACCCTGAATTTGGTCTATCCGTACCTATACGAGTAGATTTAACATCAATTTATCATATTTTACATTCATGTGGACTAAATTTTCATCCTAGGCAAAATTACTATTTTTGCCCTTAACTTTTCTATAAATTCCATTTTCGTCCCTAGGCTCGGAAAATGAAACTTGTACAAATTACTCTCTATTCCAAGCCTAACCAAAGCCCCATTACAAATTTTACAGCACATGTACTCATAAAATTTCAGAATTTTTCCTTCAATTTCACAAGTTTACATTTTAGTGCCTAAATCATGTTTTCATCAAAAATCATTGTAAAAGTCGTTTATCTATCAATAATCTTTCATTTTCTACCATAAATTTCTAATGTCCAGCATATACATCCATGACTCATTTTCATACTTTGATAAATTTTCAAATTAATCCCCCAAATAGAGAGATTAAGCTATCCCGATTAAAAAAATATCAAAATTACTAAAAACGGGACAATGAAACTTACCCAATTTGGCCATGAAAGTCTCTTTTCTCTCTCCTAGGGTTTCCATGTTTATTTTGGGGAAGAAGATGAGAAAATATGATTTTTATTTTCTTTTCATCTTTTTAATTAACTAAAATTTTCACTTTTCAATTTAGTCTTTACCCTTTTTCTATATTTCCATGGATGAGTCACCAAGAAAAATCTACATATTTTTCTTAATGGTCTAATTACCATATAAGGACCTTAAGTTTTTAATTCCATAGCTATTTGATCCTTCTAGCTACTAGAATCCAACTTTTGTATTTTATGCGATTTGGTCCTTCTCGTAATTAAGCACATAATCGGTAAAATTTTATTTTTAAAATTTTCACACGAAGTTTCTAGTATAATATGGATCACATAATAAAATAAAAATAAATTTTATTTTTCGGCTCGGATTTGTAGTCTCGAGACCACTGTTTCGATTTCACCGAAATTGGGCTATTACAAGTTGTCTTTCTGTATTACGATCTGACAACGTAATATCGCTTAGTATTAGTTTAAATATCAGACAACCAATGAGTCAATATTTGCTTCTATTTTGCTTTGCATGCAAAAACTACATGAGGACATTATAGAAAGAATATTAATGTAATCCGTGAATTATTTTATTAACTAATCTGTTCGAAAAAAATACAAGTGTATATATATGAAAATACTACACTTAGAGCACCAGATCCAACAACATCCACCTTATGCTTGGGTGTCATAGCCAACATCTTATTACCCAAAGCAACTTTGCAAATATTGAGCTCCCCATTGAGCTCCTCAATCTATTCCTTCAAGGTCATTACCATGACCTCGTGAGTAGTATCCCTCAATTTCAACTTATTCGTAGTGGAATTGAGCACCCTTTGCATCACTTTCACATTAAAATCGAGAGAATTTATCAAAAATTCCTTGAACTGTTCCTTCATCAAGTCCAACCCACCGATGTGTTCATTGACTACCTTGAGTGTCTCCCTCACATCCCTCATGGATTCCTTGAGATTGACTACTCAATTGTCCAAAGCCGACATCATGTCCTCTGATCGGGAAGCTTTCTTGGCCTTCCACGGGTCTCCATTGGCTCAATCTAATCATCTACTCCTTTTGTCATCTCGATCGACGCCTTCAAACCTTAGCCTGGATACCAACTGTCATGGGGCTAAAACTTTAGCCTCGCGATCCTTGTGGCCATAGGCGATTTCTTCACTTCAAATGTGTCTAAGTAATCCTAGCTTTCAAAAAGTGAAAAATTCACAATGGGAATTCATCAAGGTACCAAAAATAAAGCGGAAGGAACTCAAAGAGAAAGAAGCAATGAAAGAACAAAAAAGCCACAAGAAAGCAAAGCACGCCAAATGTTTGAGTAAATGATCTCAATAATATTCAATTACTATGAAAGATTACAACTGAGTGATTACAAATGAGGGGGGAGACTTCTTTTTATAGTTGAGCTCCCCTAGATCTAACGGTATGAATCGAGTTACATCAACGGATGAGATCAGTGCCTATCTACAATATCAGAGTTCTAAGGGTTTTAAACTCTATACATTATTATCCTTTAGGATTTACAATAACTGCCCTGGTAACTCTAGTTCTACTGGAGTGTTTCATTAGCCACCAAGGCTTCAAGTAAATGGGCTTCTCCATGTGTTCCATGAATTGGGCCAGTTCAAGTGGGTTGAATGAGCCCCATTTAATCAGTTGACCTCCAGGGGACATTTCGTGTGCAATCGTCACGAGTTTTGATCCGCGACCCGTGACACAAATACGTCGACCAAACGCCCAAAGTCTTAGAAAATCTAGTCAGGGAAATGAAAATACGAGCTGAACTAAACTAAGGGAGAACTTTGTTGATTCCATGCTCCATTGAGATGTCCAACTTCATCTCTCTCTAACATCAATCTATTTTTCATTTTCTTTCAATCATTTGATATATTTTTATCTTTTTTTTTGTATTTTTTATTTTTAGTACGATTGTTTTTTTAGATTTTTAAATCAATTTCATAATTTTTATGCAAAGATAATTTTTTTAAAATGTTTTCCCTTTTTAAAATTTTAGAATTAGAACTAAATTGACAAGTTTTGTAAACATTGAGGGCTAAGTTTGTTGAATTTTTAGATTTAGGATAAAATTGATAGAATGTGTAAACATTGAAGGGCTAAATTTGTTATTAGACCAATAAAAAAAGGGTTGCAGGGTTGCATCATCTTTCTGTCACTTATCTAACGACAACTAATTGGAGAGTAACTAAAATATTTGATTTCAAAAAGTTGAGTGGCTTAAAAAAAAAAATTGAGGTTTTTACCCAAATAATATAAAATAATTAAATATATATTGAAATAGGATAAGGGCCCTAATATTTACCAATCTAGGCAAATTCAACAGTATAAAACTGGTGCCGCCTGACCAATCGGCGGCACCCCTCTCCCCTGCCACCGATAATTGAAGCCATCATCACTTTTAAAAAAAAAAAATTTTTTGGGTGTCGCCTGATCAATTGGAGGCACCAATATCCAACACCAACTATATGCTATATTTTATACGTCTGAAACGAAAAAAAAATTATTTTTAAGTATAATTAGTTATTTTAATAGTAATTTAGTATTATTAAAATATGTTATTTTGTTTAAAGGTTCGTACTTATTACCCCCCTCCACGAAAATCAAAAGAAAAGTATGTTATATTAGTCGAAGTTCAGTATTAAGGTATGATATTTGTGTTAAAAGATTAGTACTAATTTTTTTGCATCTTTGATTTTTTATATTACAAACACTTGGATGGTCCATCCCTCCCTCCCCATAGCAGAAGGTCCCCCAAAAAAAAGAGGTATGTATTTTTTTTTTCTAATAGTATAATTATTAATAGTTTAGAATTGTTTAAAAGTTTAATTTTTTTATGTAATAATATGTTAACATTGAAAAAAATTTAGAATTGTGTTAGCTTAGATATTTGTAATAGTATATTTTTTTAAAAAATAGAATGGTGTTTGCCAATTTTGTAGTGTGTGTATGTTTATTTTATTTTGTAGTGTATTTTTTAAAGATAGGTTTGGTAGTGCATGTTTATTTTAGTAGAATGGTTAGAATTTTGTATTAAGATAAATTTGTGTTGAAATTAATATTAAGATTGGTTTAACTAGTGTAGTTTTTTTATTTTAATAATAATTTGTATCTTTTAAAATATAAAAGTCAACATTATATATTTGTTTGAGTAATTAGATTTTTGTTGATTACGGAAATGAGCTTCGAAAAACAATAGTTGTCATGATTTTTATATTGTTTATTTATTAAGTTGATAACTAAAATTTTAATTGTTTGTGTAGATATCGATATGCGTTCTTTAATTACTGTAGAAGATCACATAGCTAGGATGATCTATTTACCGATAAGTGAATGTTCTAATGTTGCACATATTTTTGGGCATAGTTGCATGTAATTTTTTATTTAATTGTGAGATCTTAACCAATTTTGTAATTTAATATGACTAGGGTGCGTACCGCATGTTGAGGCGGCGTGGCCATGGTCGGAGCTACCGACAGGACGCACGAATTATACCCTACCTAAATGAGCGAGATTTGGATCAACGGCATTAATCCGTGTGTTTGAGTTGAAGGGTGACTTAATATCGTCACTAGTTGAGCGTTGGCGTCCAGAGACACACACCTTTCATTTACCGTGTGAGGAATGCACCATCACACTAGAGGATGCCACAATGCAATTAGGGCTTCCCGTGGACGGTGATGCGGTAACTGATTCAAGCCACATAGCAAATCCTGCTGCGCTCTGCTATGGCTTGCTTGGATGCTCTCTCAGTGATGGTACCGATAAATTTATAGGTTTAAAATTTTCGTGGTTGAAGACAAATTTTAAAACATTATCGGATTATGCGATTGAGATGGAGAAGATACAAGCTGCTTGGGCCTATATACTATAGTTTCTATGGGGTACTTATGCCGGATTCCAATAATAATAGAGTCCACTTGATGTACCTGCCCTTACTGACTGATTTGCAAGGTGCCCATTCCTACAGCTGGGGTTCGGCAGTACTAGCGACGCTATATCGTGAGCTTTATTGGGGGACAAAGCACAGAACAAAAGATATAGGTGGTTGCCTGATACTACTACAATCTTGGGCGCTATACAGGATGCCATTTCTAGCATTAGCGAGTTATCAAGTACATGTGTTCCCACTTGTGAATAAATAAAAAAAATTAAATTTGGATCAATATTTTTTTAATGAAAATATGTTTTAACGAGTTTGGTTTGTATTTTTAGATGGTATACTTTTCTGAATATCGGGAAGTCGGAAACATTTATTGTATACCGACAAATGATTGAGGCATACGCCGGGGATGAGGTAATTTATTTTCAAAAAATTAAATTACATTAATGTCATGTAATTAGTATTTTAATCAAGTGTTTAATTGTGCAGCTTGTGTGGATGTCGTATATCGCACTGGACATTCCTTCCGTCGGCTAGAGCCCGTGCAATCGTGTGGTATGTTAACAAACCTGTGATCAATTTTCAAATGGTGGAGTGGTAAGTCGGGGATCGGGTGTTTCATCAATTCAGGTGTCGTCAACATATTCCGAATGTTCCTATACAATTAGACAAAAATGTCCAAAGAATTGACAAGAAGGGGAAACAGGCAAAGAATTGAGCATTAGAGCATCAACCATATATTGTGTTGTGGGACGCTCTGTTTGAGAAAAGGCCTTATTTAGAATCATGTTTTCCTGATTTCACTCATTCGAGGGACTACTAACAGTGGTACATGCGAAATAGATTGCCTTACTTATATGGTAGCTAATTGATGGTAGTCCCTCCACATATGGAACGACGAGGTCCCCTACAAAACTGTCCTCATTAGCCATCTCCTGAGTGGTAGTTTCGATGCGAGCATTTGCTTCGATTATGACCTGTTGATCTGCACATGCCATAATGTTTAGTGTCGACCCTCTCCCTTATGTTCGTGTCATTTCTTATTCGAGTGACATGCGGATGACCTCTGGGCTTCTTACGGAGACTGCAATCTGGGACCAACTCGAAAGTCGGCGGAAGAACTTCCCACGTTGACTCATCCCACATTGTCGGGAACTCGTTTCCCCAAATACGTAATGTGCATTTCAATGTGTATACCTTATCGATATATTGTTCGACATTGATAAAGGCATCAACGCATGCTGCAACGACATTCGCACATGGGTAATGAAGTGCCTGGAATTTCCCATAGTCGCATTGCCTGTTTAGGAGATCAACTCCGTATGACCTAGGCGGGATACCCAGTAGACAACCGACGGTCTCTGTCATACAAAAAGTTTCAAAATGTCGAGAATATAATTGAACGTTTATGGTCTTCGCTCTTCGGTTTTTTACCGCCATTGCCTTCCTAACTGCATCGACATACACGAACCCCACATTCATTTGATTTACTTGTCCGAGCCTCATTCTTGGCATCGATGTGGCCATCTGGTAGAAAGTAACTGAGAATACAGATGTAATTAGGATATGTCATGTACGCCTCAATACAACGTTAACGGCCTCTGCAGGTTGGTGGTCATATGACCATATCGTGAACTGTTATCAAAACTTTGAGCCCATTGTCAGGGCTCTATACTCCCAAACCACTCCTGTAATGTAGTATTCATTTGACCTTCCATATCAGTTTCAAGGTCAGCCAATCTCCGTTTAAACCAATGTGGTTCCAGCTCGTACCCTAGACTGTTACAACATGTTACGTGTCGTTTCACAAACTCTAAACATGTGGAAAAAATGAGACAAATAATTACCCATCTTCAAAACTTGTTTGCGCCAATCCGCAATTTTTAATTCCTTGTGGAAGTTCGCCATAATATGCTTGATGTAGTAAACAAATCTCCACGGAACACCCGAATGCCTAATTGCAGCAATTAGCCCCTTTGATCTATCAGAAATGATGCTAACGTTGTCTTGAGTGACAATATACCTCTGTAAGTTCTCCAGGAAAAATTCTCACGACTTCATGTTCTCTCTGTAACAGCCCGATTTAGGGGCTTGTCGGAATAGTGGTCTTGGGATCACTCATCCGAGATATGGGAAATTTATTTTCATGATATATTATGAGTTAGAACATGATAGCATATGTACATGAAAATTTTGATGCTTTAACTTTAGCGATTTCGTGTTTAATCGCGAAAAAGGACTAAATCGCATAAAGTGCGAAAGTTCCTTTCTATAAGCTAAAAGTGCCAAATGGCCATATATTGTAAATTGGAGGTCTTTAAAAGGCAATTAGACCCCCAAATTTAGCATGGCCGGCCATAGGAGACAAAGATGGACAATGTTGGTCAAAGTTGGTGATAGTTGGTGACTTATTTGACTAATATTAATAAAGTAAGGAGAGAAAAAGATATCATCTTTTCTCCTTTCATCTTCCACCAAAAATTAGCCGCAAATAGGGGTTTTGAATGCTTAAAATTTTTAGCAAGCTCTCATCCATTCAAGTAAGTGCTCTAGAGAACTTTTCTTGAAAATAATTGTACTTTTGAAACCCCTAAAGCTTAAGCTTTCAAATGAGGGGACTATTGTGCAATATGGCAAAGAGTTTAAAGTTTTGCCATGAGAGCTATTTTAGTTATTGTTGCATTTTTATGGAAGAGAATGAGGCTTAGTTGTTGTATGAACAACTTTTGTGAAAGGTGTTAGCATGAAAACACCAATAAGGACCTTGATGAAAAGGTTACAAATTTTGTAGTAAGTATGTGAAATATTGATTTTTGATGATAGCTTTAAGAGCATTAAATGTTTATCTAGGCTTCTTGAAGGTAGAAATGTGATTAGAATTTATTTCCGAGCCTAGGGGCAAAATGGTCATTTTGCCAAAGTCTAGGGGCAAAATGGTAATTTTTCTTAAGCATGGTTATTGAAATGCTTGTATTAATGTAGTGATTAAAATGAGCTAATTTGCTATTATAGATCAAGAAGAGACGAGAATTTGCCTCGAACGGGAAAAGAATAAAGTCTTGGACTGAACCGAAGAAACTAACTCATTTTGAAAACGAGGTAAGTTGTATGTAACTTAAACAATATTCATATTAGCATGTTGAGAAATGCTTGGCATTATATTAAAGCATAATGCATTACTAAATTGAGTAGTTAATGTGAATGAGATGTTGGAGTCCTAATTGGGCCATGTTGATTATAGAAACGCTATCATTGAAATATGGAAAAAATAAGGTCCCGTATAAGACCATGTCCGGGACATATCCTCGGCACCGAGTTGAGATCCCGTATAAGACCATATCTGGGATATGGTTTCAGCGATAAACATGGAAATCGTATAAGACCATATCTGGGATATGGCATCGTTACACCTAGAGGTAATCCCATATAAGACCATGCCTGGGATATGGCATTGGTACCTAGAGAAGACTCCATGTAAGACCACCTCAGGGACGTGGCATTGGCTGTACATTTATAGTAACAGCTGTAAACACGTGTCTATGACTATCCCTTGTGAGTGGTGGGATAAGTGGATGAATTTAGAAGTAGAGATGAGAATGATATTTAAGTCATGTGAATGAGTAAATCAGTGTACTCGTGGATCGGGTCACGAAGAAACGATTGCGATGTGTGGCACGATACGTACTAAGTAAGGGCGAATGGTAAGTAAGCATGGCAAGAAGCCTTGATTTGTGTATGGTTAGATAATACTGTGGATGGATTATTTTTATGAGTATTATGATTGTTTTTTTTATTTCCATGCAAGTTACTAAGCTTTATGCTTACCCTTTTTCATCGCCCTTCTTCCTTGTAGTATCGCCAAGGTAACTCGAGGATCCTGACTGTAGGAGTTTGAAAATCACACTATCGACAGCACTTTGGTATAACAATCTTAGACTTTTTTGAGTATGGCATGTATCGGACTTGAGTATTTTGTCAAGATGTGATTGTTAGTTAAAGTGTTGGCTATGTAAGTCATTTTGTAAATGGCCCTATGAGTTAGACAAATACTTGGCAAACTCTTTTGTTTAATGAAGATGAAATTCATGAATTGTGTGTTTATTTCAATAATGTGTATGTTGGACGAGTTCTTAGACTTGCAAAAGGGTTAGGAGTGGTATTGTTTTGAGTAGAGGTATGTTTGTGTGCACCCTTAGGTGGCAATGGCTTGGTATATAGCCTACTAATTGCCCACTTAGTTAGACACACAGGCGTGGGTCTAAACCGTGTGGGAGGCACAGCTAGCCCATGAGCGTGTACCTAGGCCGTGTAAAGTTTGCACCTTACTCATGAAATTATAAATTCCCCACGGCCATGATACACGGGCGTGCCATGGCCGTGTGATTTTAGTCAGTGTCGACCACGGGTGGAAGGCACGGGTGTGCCATGGCCGTGTGATTTTAGTCAGTGTCGACCACGGGCACAAGGCACGGGCATGCCTTGAGAGAGCACGGGCGTGTCCCAAGATCTATACGGGCGTGTGAGCCCTGCAGTTAGCAAATTTTTTTTAAGTTTTGTAAAAATTTCTAAAGTTCTCGGTTTAGTCCCGAACCACTTCCAATGCACATTTTGGGCCTCGTAGGCTCGTATTAGGGACTTTATGATTGAATACAAATGTTTTTAAATTGAATACAAATTTATGACTCAGATTTGTGTGAATGCTTGTGATGTAAGTTCGGTAATGCCTCGTACCCTATTCCGGTGTTGAATACGGGTAAGGGGTGTTACATTTATTGGTATCAGAGCTACGATTTAGTCGATTCTCGGACTAACGTAGCGTAAGTACGAGTCTAGCTATACATGCCATATGTAAGAGTGTCTGAGTAATGATAGTGTGAAGGCTCCTGACGTATAAATTTGTGTTTTATGTAGTAGATGGATTCGATCCGGCATCGAATGCACCGATGATGCCGTGAGTAATGCGTCGGCTCCCGCTCAAGGGGACCGAGAGCAGTAATAGTAGACACGAGACTTTGAGTCGGGGAAGAGGCTCGAGAAGCCTTTCTCCATATGATGAGCAAGCGGTATCTGAGTATACCCGAGCAAATCCTAACGCTCAACCCCCTCCGCCCCCACCAATTCCTCAACCCGCTCCATTAGCCCCTCAAGTAGTTGAGGCGGTGAGAAGAGAAAGACCTCCGGTGGATAGGATCCGGAAGCAAAGAGCTGTGGAATTTCAGACGAATAAGGATGATGACCCGGAAAAAGTGGAATTCTGGCTCGAGAATACCATTCGGGTATTCGATGAGTTATCCTGCACGCCTGAGGAGTGCTTAAAGTGTGCGGTGTCTCTCCTGAGAGATTCAGCCTACCGATGGTGGAACATCCTGGTGTCGGTGGTACCAAGGGAGAGAGTTAGTTGGGAATTCTTCTAAGAGGAATACCGGAAGAAGTATATCAGCCAGAGGTTCATCGACCACAAGAGAAATGAGTTCTTGGAATTGAAGCAAGGCCGTATGTCAGTGACCGACTACGAACGAGAGTTCGTAAGGCTTAGCAAGTATGCACGAGAGTGCCCGTCTACGGAAGCCATCATGTGCAAGAGATTCGAGGACGGACTGAATGAAGATATCCATTTATACGTAAGAGTTCTCGAATTAAATGAGTTTGTAATGTTGGTGGATAGGGCCTGTAAAGCCGAAGAATTGGCTAAAGAGAAGAGAAGAGCTGAATACGAGTCTCGTGACTCGAGAAAGAGACAACTGAACAAGTCTCACCAATCCTCATCTAAGAAATCGAAGGATTTTACTACTCGATCAGTCACTTCAGAGGGGTTTTTAACCCGAAATAAAGGCAAGCGACTCTCGGGATCGAAAGGGCACACTACATCAGTTGCTAGTGTGGGCAACGTTTGACCAAATAGACCTGAATGCCCTCATTGTGGCAGGCACCATTCTGGTGAGTGTAGAGCTAATAAGAAAGCTTGTTTCAGATGTGGGTCCTTAGACCATTTTATCAGAAACTGTCCTGAGGTAGACGAGAAATGAAGGCCTCAGAATGCGAGATCGGGAAGTACCACAAGGGGAAGACCATTGAGAAACCCGGGGATTGAGATGGGAAGCAAGAATTCACCTAGAGAGCAAGCTGCTAAAGTTGAGGGTAGAGCACCGGCGAGGACATATGTCATTCGTGCTCGTGACGAGGCATCTTCCCCCGACGTGATCACGAGTATTTTTTCTCTCCATAATACTCGTGTTATAGCTTTAATTGACCCGAGATCTACTCACTCATACATATGCATGAAATTAGTCTCTAGCATGAATATGCCTATAGAGCCTACCGAATTCATTATAAGAGTGTCTAATCCCCTAGGCAAGTGTGTGTTGGTTGATAGAGTTTGCAAATGGTGCCCTTTGATGATTAAGGGTCATTGTTTCCCGGTCGATCTTATGTTATTACCGTTTGACGAATTTGATGTCATTCTCGGGATGGATTGGTTAGTTACCTATAGTGTAATTGTGAATTGTGGGAAGAAGCATATCGAGTTGAGAGATGAAAATGGTAATTTTATTCGTGTTGAATCAGATAAGCCGGATAGGTCACCAATAGTGGTGTCAACCCTGTCAGCTCAGAGGTACCTAAGGAAGGGGTATGAGGCTTATCTTGCCTTGGTGTTGAACACTAAAGAGACGAGTTGAAAATTGAGTCGATGACCCATAGTATGCGAGTACCTAGATGTTTTCCCAGAAGAGTTGCCTGGGCTACCACCGGATAGAGAGGTTGAATTTGGGATTGAATTAGCTCCGGGTACTGCCCCTATTTCTATCGCTCCCTATAGAATGGCCCCAACCGAACTGAAAGAGTTAAAAGTACAGTTGCAAGAATTAACGAATAAAGGTTTTGCGAGGTCGAGTTTTTCTCCATGGGGTGCACCCGTCCTATTTGTGAAGAAGAAATATGGTTCCATGAGACTATGTATAGACTATCGACAACTCAACAAGGTGACAGTGAAGAATAAATACCCGTTACCGAGGATCGACGATCTATTTGATCAATTGAAGGGAGCTACAGTATTTTCCAAGATAGATCTAAGGTCAGGGTACTATCAGTTGAGAGTCAAGGACTCGGATGTGCCAAAAATCGCATTTAGAACTCAGTACGGCCACTATGAATTTTTGGCCATGCCTTTTGGTCTAACAAATGCCCCCGCTATCTTCATGGATTTGATGAATCGCATTTTTCGACCGTACTTGGATAGGTTTGTTGTGGTCTTTATCGACGACATTCTGATCTACTCTCGAGATGAGAACGATCATGCAGAGCATTTGAGTATGGTTCTACAAGTTTTGAGAGAAAAACAATTGTATGCCAAATTCAGTAAGAGTGAATTTTGGCTCAAGGAAGTAGGATTTTTGGGGCATATTGTCTTTGGAGAAGGGATTAGAGTTGACCCGAGTAAGATTTCGGCAATTGTCGAATGGAAATCGCCGAGGAGCGTAACTGAAGTGAGGAGTTTTCTAGGCCTTGAAGGCTATTATAGGTGTTTTGTCAAGGGGTTTTCCATGATAGCTGCCCCGATGATGAGACTTTTACAGAAAGATGTAAAGTTCGACTGGACGGAAAAGTGTCAATAGAGTTTTGAGAAACTGAAGACACTATTGACTGAGGCTCCTATTTTGGTGCAACCAGAATCGGGAAAAGAATTTGTGGTTTATAGTGATGCGTCTTTGAACGGGTTGGGTTGTGTACTTATGCAAGAGGGTAAAGTGATTGCATACGCCTCTAGACAATTGAAGCCGTACGAGAAGAACTACCCGACTCATGATTTAGAATTAGCCGCAATTGTGTTTGCGTTGAAAATTTGGAGACATCATTTATATGGTGAAAGGTGTCAGATTTTCACTGACCACAAGAGCCTAAAATATTTGATGACTCAAAAGGAATTGAATTTGAGGCAACGGAGATGGTTAGAGCTGATTAAAGATTATGAGTTGGTAATAGACTACCATCCGGAAAGGCCAATGTAGTCGCGACGCTTTGAGCGTAAAAAATCTTTGTTTGCACTAAAAGCCATGAATACTCGGATGACCTTGTTAGATGATGGTTCTGCTTTTAGCCGAGTTGAGGGCTAAACCATTGTTTCTCCAGGAGATTTGTGAAGCTCAGAAGAATGATAACAGTTTGCAAGCCAAGAGAGTTTTATGTGAGTCGAGCGTTGAGACAAACTTTCGAGTAAATCTTGATGGATGTCTAACATTTCGAGATTGAGTCTGTGTACCCAGGAATGATGACCTTATCCGCAAAATTTTGCACGAAGCACATAACGGATGTTTGAATGTACACCCAGGCAGTACGAAGATGTACTATGATTTGAGGAAATGGTACTGGTGGCTTGGTATGAAGAAAGATATTTTCGAGTTTGTATCGAAATGCCTAATTTGTCAACAAGTGAAGGCTGAACATCAAGTACCTTCGAGTTTACTTCAGCCCATTATGGTTCCTGAATAGAAATGGGACCGTATTGCTATGGACTTCGTAACGGGTTTACCATTGACTCCAAAGAAGAAAGATGCAGTATGGGTAGTGGTTGATAGACTCACTAAGTCAGCCCACTTTATACCAGTACGAGTCGACTATTCGCTCGACAAATTAGCAGATTTGTATATGTCTGAGATAGTAAGACTTCATGGTGTACCGTTGTAGGTCATTTCAGATAGAGATCCGAAATTCACGTCACGGTTTTGGAAAAAGTTACAATAAGCATTAGGCACGAAATTGAGTTTCAGTACAGCTTTTCATCCACAAACTGATGGACAGTCAGAGAGGGTAATTCAGATACTAGAAGACATGCTTCGGTGTTGTGTTTTGGAATTCCATGGTAATTGGGAGAAATACTTACCATTGGTGGAATTTGCCTACAACAACACTTTTTCAATCAAGTTTGAAGATGGCACCTTATGAGGCATTGTATGGGCGTAAATGTCGAACGCCTCTTGTATTGGTCGAAACTCGAGAGAGAAACAGATACACGGGGTTGACTTGGTTAAGAAACTAAAGATAAAGTAAAAGTGATACGTGGATCGTTTGAAAGTCGCCTCGATATAGACAGAAGTCCTATTCGGATTTAAAAGGAAAGAAATAGAATTCAAAGTTGGTGATAAAGTGTTCTTGAAAGTATCACCTTGGAGGAAAGTCCTTAGATTTGGCCGAAAGGGCAAGTTAAGTCCGCGCTTTATTGGACCTTATGATGTTATCGAGATGATAGGACCGGTAGCTTATCGGTTAGCCTTGCCACTGAGTGGAAAAGATTCACGACGTCTTTCATGTGTCTATGTTGCGCCGATACCGCTCGGACCCTTCACATGTTATAGAGCCGACAGAGGTAGAGATATAACCCTGATTTAACGTATGGAGAAGAACCGCTTAGAATTTTGGCTCGTGAAGTCAAACAGTTAAGGAACAAAAGCATAGCCCTAGTGAAAGTCCTATGGCAAAGGCACGGTATAGAAGAGGCTACATGGGAGTCCAAGGAAACGATGAGAAACCAATACCCCAATCTCTTCACCGGTAAGATTTTCGAGGACGAAAATCCTTAAGGGGGGAGAATTGTAACAGCCCGATTTAGGGGCTAATCGGAATAGTGGTCTCGGGATCACTCATCCAAGATTTGAGAAATTTATTTTCATGATATATTATGAGTTAGAACATGATAGCATATGTACATGAAAATTTTGATGCTTTAATTTTAACGATTTCGTGTTTAATCGCGAAAAAGGACTAAATCGCATAAAGTGTGAAAGTTCCATTCTATAAGCTAAAAGTGCCAAATGGCCATAGATTGTAAATTGGAGGTCTTTAAAAGGCAATTATACCCCCAAATTTAGCATGGCCGGCCATAGGAGACAAAGATGGACAATGTTGGTCAAAGTTGGTGATAATTGGTGACTTATTTGACTAATATTAATAAAGTAATGAGAGAAAAAGATATCATCTTTTCTCCTTTCATCTTCCACTGAAAATTAGCAGCAAATAGGGGTTTTGAATGCTCAAAATTTCAGCAAGCTCTCATCCATTCAAGTAAGTGCTCTAGAGAACTTTTCTTGAAAATAATTGTACTTTTGAAACCCCTAAAGCTTAAGCTTTCAAATGAGGGGACTATTGTGCAATATGGCAAAGAGTTTAAAGTTTTGCCACGAGAGATATTTTAGTTATTTTTGTATTTTTATGGAAGAGAATGAGGCTTAGTTGTTGTATGAACAACTTTTGTGAAAGGTGTTAGCATGAAAACACCAATAAGGACCTTGATGAAAAAATTACAAATTTTGTAGTAAGTATGTGAAATATTGATTTTTGATGATAGATTTAAGAGCATTAAATGTTTATCTAGGCTTCTTGAAGGTAGAAATGTGATTAGAATTTATTTCCGAGCCTAGGGTCAAAATGGTCATTTTGCCAAAGTCTAGGGGCAAAATGGTATTTTTGCTTAAGCATGGTTATTGAAATGCTTGTATTAATGTAATGATTAAAATGAGCTAATTTGCTATTATAGAGTAAGAGGAGACGAGAATCCACCTCGAATAGGGAAAGAATAAAGTTTTGGACTGAACCGAAGAAACTAGCTCATTTTGAAAACGAGGTAAGTTGTATGTGACTTAAACAATATTCATATTAGCATGTTGAGAAATGCTTGGCATTATATTAAAGCATAATGAATTACTAAATTGAGTAGTTAATGTGAATGAGATGTTGGAGTCCTAATTGGGCCATGTTGATTATAGAAACGCTATCATTGAAATATGGAATAAATAAGGTCCCGTATAAAACCATGTCTGGGACATGGCCTCGCACCGAGAGTTGAGATCCTCGTATAAGACCATATCCGGATATGGCTTCAGCGATAAACATGAAAATCGTATAAGACCATATCCGGGATATGGCATCGTTACACCTAGAGGTAATCCCATATAAGACCATGTCCGGGATATGGCATTGGTACCTGAGAAGACTCCATATAAGACCACCTCGTGGACGTGGCATTGGTGTGCATTTACAATGAATTACCGTAAACACGTGTCTATGACTATCCCTTGTGAGTGGTGGGATAAGTGGATGAATTTAGAAGTAGAGATGAGAATGATATTTAAGTCATGTGAATGAGTAAATACAGTACTCGTGGATCAGTCATGAAGAAACGATTGCGATGTGTGGCACTGAGTGCGTGCACTAAGTAAGGGCGAATCGTAAGTAAGCATGGCAAGAAGCCTTGATTTGTGTATGGTTAGATAATACCGTGGATGGATTATTTTTATGAGTATTATGATTGCTTTTTTTATTTCCATGCAACTTACTAAGCTTTATGCTTACCCTTTTTCATTGCCCTTCTTCCTTGTAGTATCGCCAAGGTAACTCGAGGATCCTGACTGCAGGAGTTCGAAAATCACACTATCGGCAGCACTTTGGTATAACAATCTTAGACTTGTTTTGAGTATGGCATGTATAAGACTTGAGTATTTTGTCAAGATGTGATTGTTAGTTAAAGTGTTGGCTATGTAAGTCATTTTGTAAATGGCCCTATGGGTTAGACAAATACTTGGCAAACTCTTTTGTTTAATGAAGATGAAATTCATGAATTTTGTGTTTATTTCAATAATGTGTATATTGGATGAGTTCTTAGACTTGCAAAAGGGTTAGGAGTGGTATTGTTTTAAGTAGAGGTATGTTTGTGTGCACCTTTAGGTGGCAATGGCTTGGTATATAGCCTACTAATTGCCCATTTAGTTAGACACACGGGCGTGGGTCTAAACCGTGTGGGAGGCACGGCTAGCCCATTGGCGTGTACCCAGGCCGTGTGAAGTCTGCACCTTGCTCATGAAATTGTAAATGCCCCACGGCCATGATACACGGGCATGCCATGGCCGTGTGATTTTAGTCAGTGTCGACCATGGATGGAAGGCACTGGCGTGCCATAGCCGTGTGATTTTAGTCAGTTTCGACCACGGGTAGAAGGTACGGGCGTGCCATGGCCGTGTGATTTTAGTCAGTGTCGACCACGGGCACAAGGCACGGGCATGCCTTGAGAGAGCACGAGCGTGTCCCAAGATCTATACGGTCGTGTGAGCCCTGCAGTTAGCAAAATTTTTTTAAGTTTTGTAAAAATTTCTAAAGTTCTCGGTTTAGTCCCGAACCACTTCCAATGCATATTTTGGGCCTCGTAGGCTCGTATTAGGGACTTTATGATTGAATACAAATGTTTTTAAATTGGACGCAAATTTATGACTCGGATTTGTGTGAATGCTTGTGTTGTAAGTTCGGTAATGCCTCGTACCCTGTTTCAGTGTTGAATATGGGTAAGGGGTGTTACACTCTCTCTCAACAATGGCAAACGATATCGATAGCAAGTTTCGATTCCCATCTTGTGCAATCGCAATGAGGAGGATATGCGTATATTTTCCGTACAACCAAGTATCATCTACTTGCACAAGCGACTTACAGTGGGGAAACTCCCAAATGGATGGATCAAATGTCCAAAACATACAATGAAAAGTTCTTTTCCCCAGATGAAGTTGGTTGTCCCGATCATAATAGGGCAACGTCTGCAACTCAACGACAGTCCCTGGAACATACTCTTGTATTGCGACTATCCACCATTAGAGTTCGTTGTACGACGCATCCCAATTTCTATACAACTGATCCATGGGCATTTGTTTAGCCAACCATGCCTTCCAGTATGAAACTCGGTACTGGAACCGTTCTTGCATTTCGGCAATCAACACTGATACAGGAATGGCGGACATGTCTTTAACCATTGCCAATATGCAATTGTAGATGGTTTTTGAATCAAGCTTGCGGTGGTACTACCTCATATGTGTAGAACTGCATGTATGAGGCCCAACATATTTTTATATCTCCCATTACTGAGACCTCTGGATAAATGTAGCTTGTAACCGCCACTTGCACCCTTCTATTAACTTCCAACACTCACCAATATAGATCTTCGGTTTAGAGTCAGCCACCCTATAGTCAACAAACACCTTCATACTATAACTCTTGATGGATCGAAACACTCGTCTTTGCTCGCAAATCTTTGACCCACGAATAACTCTTCCGATTCAGGATCTGCTAACATTAGGTGAGTAGGTATTATGTCCTGGTACTTGGGGAACTCGAAAACATGTGTCGCATCGGGATAGACAATCGACATATGGGCTCCGGGATCATTGCGTATGACGATGCCACGACTCGAGTTTTTGACCGAAGCGGTGTGATCATTTCCATAATTCGATCCTTCATCGTTGATATTGTCTGGGACATCATCTAAACCGGGGTCACTAAAACCTTCACCTTCGTGATCAAAAAAATTATTATTATCGGACCCATCTTCACCAAGCCCATCAATTTCAATAACAATTAGATATATCTGTAATCCACCACCATACTGATCTGAACATCTAACATTGAGATTGATGTCAAAACTGCGCACAGATGACCTCCTAGCGACAGACGCTCTGGGAACCTTTATACGCGGGTCTTAAACTCCATATTGTTGACTTAAATGAGTTACATTTTCAACGAGCTCCGCATCTACTAACTCAGCAAATAACTGAATCAATTCAATGTTCACCCTCCCTGGCGGGCAATACAACGTGACCATTGTCTTGACGTCGTCATCGTCTAAAAGTTCTTTCTCGGTAAATTTGATAGGATTTGACGAAACTGGAAATTTGTAGAATAGTTTCGTCATCCTCTTTCCACAACGCCGGGACATTTTTTCACTAACATTCTCTTTCATATCATCGACGGACACATTCCTATCGAATCTCATTCCTATTTTCTAACGAGTTTCAAAAATACAACCATCGATTGTTTCTAAGATAACACCATCGAAATGAATGGCTATAAAAAAAAATTAATTCTCCATTTTTTTCTAAAACTGCAAAAATACAACAAAACATCTTAGTATTAATCTTAACACTAAATTCACTTTTAACACAAATAAACTACTACTAAAAAAATAACTAATTATACTAAAAAATAACCTTAAAACTAACTAAATACACTAATATTTTCTTTCTTCTTATTTTCGGTTGGGGGGGGGGAGCTTCAGCTTTGTATGCTTGATTTTTTTTCCCCTTTAGATGTGTGGGGGGGTTGGGGGACCAAACCAACCCCCTTTTATAATAAAAAAATAATATTTATATAATATATATTTTTTAAATCGAAAGTAAAAAAAAAACACTGACATGTTAAATTTTATCGGGTATTGGAGCCCGAATCGTGATCGACGAGTCACATCGGTGGCAAGCCGTCAGGTCGGTGTCATCGAGCTGTCAAGCGACACCGGCTTGACGGCCAACCACTGATGTGACTCATCGGTCATGGTTTGGGTTCTAATACTCGATAAAATTTAATATATCAATGTTTTTTTTTCAGCTTTAAAAAAATTATTATAAAATATTAGGGTGCCACTTGACATATCGACAACACCAATAAAAAATATTTTTTTTTTCGTTTCAAACGTATAAAAATACAATGTATAGTGGGTGTTGGATATTGGTGCCGTTGATTGATCATGCGGCACCAAAAAAAATATTTTTTTAAAAAAAGTGATGGTGCTTCAATCATCAGTGGCAGGGGAGAGGGGTGTCGTGTTGCCGATTGGTCAGGTGACATCAATTTTATACTGTTGAATTTGCCTAGATTGGTAAATATTAAGGCCCTTATCCTATTTCAGTATATATTTAATTATTTTATATTATTTGGGTAGAAAACCCAAAAAAATAATAATTGGGTGATCAAAATAGAATTGAAGGCATAGTTGGTTGACTATTTTTGTAGTTTACCCTTTTTTTAATTTATGGGTCTTTTGCTTTTCCTCAAAATGTCAATTTTTTTTACTCCAAATTGGAGGGAAAGCTAAAAAAAAATAAAAATATTTTAAAGATGGAAAACACTATTTTTACCCTCTATATTTTTTACATAATTATATTATAAAAATGAATAATATTTGGTACACTGGAGTTTTTAGACTCAACAACCAATGTCAGAGAGTTGAAAAATGTCTTATAAGGGTATAATAAAAATATGGGTTAGTATTTGCTACACTGGTGTAACGCTGGGTTTGTGCAAGTGTACACAGTTGTTATGAAGTAATAAGTATAAGAGTTATCATCTCCATAGGGACTGTATATGTTAATCAATATTTTGTAAAATTGATATTAACAATTTGGTAAGAAAAACACAACAAATTTTTTTGGTTGATGTTAAGTAAAATAATTATCTAGATGCAAAATGATCCCTAATGCAAATTAATCCTAAATGTAATGTATGCAATAAAATGTATGAGATGGATTTAGCAGCAAATTCACAAGCTTCAACAACAATAACATGAATAGGCTAGAATAATCACATCAATTGACTTAATTCATTTTCATCATGTTTAATAATGTTCCGAAAAATATTCCATGACAACTCGATCTTTCATGAACTTGAAGCCAATATTAAGACCTTTCAAAATCTTTTACTTAGACAAACATGCATACTACCATGATCATATTTAATTAAGGGTTTCTTAGAATTCATGTGAAGTAACAGGAACTGGGTCAGTTTGAAATAATTTAATCACATAAACCTAAAAGCTATACAAGGTAATAGAGCTCGTTCAAGTTATTACAAACCTTAATTTATTCTTGGTCGGATATAAATTAAGCATGCACCTTTCAATTATTGTGTCCATTAATCATCATCTGGTTCAGATTAAGCAATTAATTCTAATGCATTTAGTCACATTTTAATGAATGAAATACATGCATGATTTTAATCGAAAGCATGAACGATTGAGGCACAAAACACCATGAACATGAATCAAAAGAACTTCATCAAATTGAAGTAATTATTCTAGCTAAACAAAATTAAGCTACCATTGTTGATGAAAAAACAACAGAACAAATTGCAAACATAATTAATAAAAGTAAAACAAAGACAATGAAGAATAAACTCTGATTGATTTGGCAGTCCTCCAGAAATCGATCGTAGTGGCTTCCTTCAATCCTTGTGTTTGCTCATTCACAAAGTGCCCTTCAAGGTGGCCGACCAAGAGAGTATTTTCTCAAGGAATTGCTAGCTAAGGGAAAGGGAAAATGGGAACAGGTATGTGTGAAAAGGAGAGGAAAATGAAATGAGAAAAGAGAATGTAAAGTGAAGAATGATGGATGAGGGATGTAAAGGGTAATATTTATAGTGGATGGATGGCTAATAGGTTTACTAAAAATAGCTTTGAAATCCCTTAGGTTTTTCTTTCCCATGGTCAGTCATGAATTGTGGAGATGGGAAGTTGTTGGTTGCTTGATTCATGCATGAAATCATGCAAATTGGTGGACGATTTCAAGGGTGAAAGTGGTGTGTTGATTTTTTATTGATATTCAAGTGTAAGGACCTCCGAATAAATCTCCCAAAAGTTGATTTTAGGCTGCTCATATGCCCTTGCCGAATTGGGCTTCTCTCCTCCTTGTTTGGACGATTTTGTGACCCAATTAGTTGTCAGACTTGTCCTTCATTTAAACCATCTTTAATTGGATCAATGTGACATCTTCATGACCCAACTTGCATGTTTTTGCCGTCCAACTAGAGTAGGAATAGTCTCATGTCCATGAAAAATTTAAAATGAGCTTCATACTTCATTAACTCCATGGTCCCACTGCACATTAAAATAGATGAAATTAATATGTAGTATGAATTAATAAAATTGCATACTTTATTAAATCATGCCCATTATCGTAAAAATGAACAAAATTCACCCTATTAACTATCATATTCTCGGGATTACATAATTTTTTAAATAAAAAAGTGCCAAAAATAACTATCAAACTCAATATAATTAGAGTTTACAACTGACAATGTACCAAATATTATTCTTTAAAATATTAAAAAAAACACACATGACAATTATTTAAGACTACTAATAAAATAAAATAAAAAATTAATACTAACCTTTATAAAAATGGTATAATTGTAAAAAAATCATTATACTCAATTATTTCTTTTTCCTTCCCACTAAAATAGGTAATTGTAGAGCATACATTTAAACATGGGAACTAAAATAGGAGTTTGGAAAGCATCAAATAAAGTTGAAACCCACGCAATCAAAGGTTTCATGTTGATGGATGGGGAGCCATGCCAAGACATGCCATGTGAATATCATTCCCGAATATTTTCAAAGTAATAATGATTCTTACTAGAAAGCGTTAAACTAACGCGGATTTCTATTGATTTTATACGATAATTCTTAAAATTATATATGAATATTAGTCAAATATATAATATTATATATAAATTATGTTTTAATTTGTTTTTCACAAATTACTAAAATAATTAATAATATAGCACCCTTTAACGTTTACATATTAGATACACAAATAATTTATATTTATATAATATGAAAAGAAAATGGTGTATTTATTTCTTTAAATGTATATAGTTGAATAATAAAAAAATCATGCATGTATTTAAACTACAAGTCAAATTTTCATGTGTATAATTAGACCAAATCAAAATTTATGCGTACTTTGAGGTTTATTCCAAAATTTTAAGATTAATGCTTAAATTTATCATTATACTTTAGGTGGAAATTAAAATTTGTCATTATATTTCATTTTCATTAATATTTGTCCTTTTAGTTTATCACTTTACTTTGGTTTGATTGAATTTTTTTTATTAAAATTTTATTTTTATTTAATTTATCTATTTAATTTCAATTTAAAATAACTTGAAGATAAAATTTAATAAAAAATATTTTTATATTTTATTTTAATAATAAGTTAATCGATTTATATTAAATAAAAAATATTATTTTTTATATATTATATTTTCAAATATTTATTTTATTAAATAAAAATCATGTGTTAAATTATTATTTTTTAATATTGTATAAATTATCTTATTCTTAAATAAAAGAATATTTCTTATTGAATTTTGTTTTCAAATCATCAAAATTGATATTTATTGGTAAAATTTGATTTAAAAACTCAATATCGATGGTAAAATTCAATAAAATTCAAATTATAGTTGAAAAAAATCCAATCACACGAACAATGAGCGATAATTTTATTCATTTTTTTAAAATATAGTGACAAATTTCAATATTCACCTATAGTATAACAACAAAGTTATGTTTTAACCTAAAATTTTAAGAAGATATCTAAGAAAAAAAATATAATTAATAAGTTCTTTAAAATAATAAGACTTAATATAACATTTGGTACTTGAGTTTGACGTTTTTTCCTAATTTGGTGTCTAAACTTTTTTTTTTGCCCAATTTGGTACTTGAACCTGACAAATTTTCTTAATTTGGTACTTAAGCTTCTCAGTCCTGTTTAGTATCTAAACTTGTCAAATGTTATTCAAATTACACCAGAAAACTAGTAGTGTTAGTTTTTATTATTATTAGGAGACAAAAATAGCTAATGTATGATTGACGTGTGGTAAGTGACATGAAATTAATGACATTTGAAGTTTCATTTGTTTCGCTAAACAATATGCTTAAATTTGCTTAACGAATGAATGTTGAAGAAGAAAATAATAGTTTTAAAAACTCAAAATAAAATAAATTCATCGTGTTAAATTAAAAAAAAATTAAATTAAAAGTAATGGAATATTTAAACTGTAAAAAATAAATTCCATGTCACCTATCACTTGTCAGTTAAACATGGATTATTTTTGCTACCTAATAAAAAAATATTATTAGTATATTAGAGTAATTTATATAAAGTTTAAAACAAATTTAAATGCCAAATTGAAAAAAAAATTAAGTACTAAATTAAGAAAAAGAGTTTACGTAAAATTCAGATGCCAAATAATTAAATAATTTTATAAACCAATGAAATCCTCAAGAAAAAGAATTAAACTGTAGTGATTAGTATAACATGAATAAATTTAGGAAAACACATTGGCATTTGTAAACCTTTTATGATTAATTTTTACTTAAAAATTTCCGGCAAAAAAAAATTGAGTAAGACAGAAAAATAACAGATAACTTCTAAATAAATTATAATTAATTTTTTATTATGTTTAAATAAATTTTTAATTTTTTTTTTCAAAGACAAAACATCAAAGTGAAACAGAAATTTATCCGTTTTGTTTTGTCATTGAGTTGGAAGCATTAGCCACCACAATATCATACATCGTCCAGCAATGTTCATTAAAGATTTTCCATTCAGCATTCATTCTCATAGTAAAGTTGGCCATACCATCCATTATTTTGTTCGTCTGTCTTGATACATATACCACTTGAAATTCCTCCATTCATTTTAATAAATCTTCACTCTCCCTCCTAACAAGTTTTGGTCTCGAGTATGACCACTCAACAAATTAATTGTCTCTATACAATTCATCTCTAAGGCAATCTTCTTGACTCCTTTCTCCCCCGCTACCTTAACTCCCTCAAAAGCCCTCCACATCTCAACTTCCAACACCAGGCAAATCCCTATTTTACGAGAAAACCCCATAGTCAACGTCCCCCGTTGTCCCTGGTCACTCCCCCATCGCAGCAACAAACGAGTCCACTCCCACAATTGCATCAATATTTACCTTTATCCACTCCCCTTCCGACACCTCCCATCGTATCCCCACTCCTCCATTGTTTATGCTATCCAACCCCTTTCGAAATAATATTAATTTGCAGGTAGAGAAATGGTGCGTGAAATGGTACATCAAATACTATTTGTTTGATCAAGTAGGTTCAATTTGTTTAAATCCAACCTTTGATAAGAGCTTTATTATTTGGACTAGTTGGATCAGCTAAGATATTTTTTTATAAAAAAATAATAATATATATAAATATTATATTAATATTTGGTACATTGACAAAATATTTTTTTTATTTTACAAGTAGTTTTAAAAAATTATCATGTATTCTTTTAAATATTTATTTATTTTAATATTTTACTATACTTTTGTAAGACACTTGTCAACCCTAAATTCTATTTATGGAATCTAAAAACTCTACCGATACTATGCCAAATATTTTTTCCTAAATATTAATGTCAAATGATTTTTATATGTATTTATTTATTTATAATGAAACAAATTTGCCTAATTAGTTTAATGACTTAAAAAGAGAGACAAATTCACTTGTTTCACATAAAATAGTAATGCGACAAATACACTTAATTCACATAAAATAATAGTTTATATGTCAAAAAAGCTCTTAAGAAAATATTAAAAAAATAAATTAAGTCTCTATATTAAATTCCCATCCAATTAAATCTCATTCGTTAATTAAAATAATCAATTAAACCCCTCCATTTAGGTGTGCCTAAACGGTCGGTTCGGTTATTAACCGAACCGAATTACTATTAATTGGATTACCTGAAATGTAAAAATCTTTAACCGTTAACCGAACCAAAATTTTTTCAAATACATTAACCAAACTGAAATATTTCAATTAATTCGGTCGGTTAACCGAAATTTATATGTTTTTACCTTTTGATTAAAATAAGTATAAAATATAAAAAAATATATTGCTAATGTTCATTTTTTTAATAGTTTAAAAAATATATTATATATAATATTTATTATTTATTTCGATTAATATAAAAATAATAGTTCAAAAAAAACATTGCTAATAAAAAATGTTATATATAATATATATTATTTATTTCAGTTAATTCGATTAATTACCTGATTTCGAATCGAATTAACTGATAATTGAAATTTCAAAAAATCATTAACCGACCTCCAACTGAACTAAATTCGACCGCTGATCGATTAACCGAATTAGATTGGTTTAGTCGGTTAATTCGGTTTTAACCGAACTATGAACACCCCTACCTCCATTAATGGCTTCCATCATTGACCACATTGACCGTTAAAATAAATTAATGAACCAATCAGATGGTGACACGTGGTAACTTTCGGTTTAATCTAATATTTTCCTATAAAAATATTAAAAATCAGAAAAAAAATTATCAAAAATATAAAAATTATGAAAATGGATATAAACTTATAAAAATCATAAAAAATTGTAAAAATTATAAAAAATGTAAAAAATATAAAAAAATTATAAAAGTAATAAAATATATTTAAAATATATTTTATTTTTATAAAAAACCTATTAAAATTCTATAAAAATAATAAATATTATAAAAACTATTAAAAGTTTTAAAATTGATATAAATTGTAAAAAATATAAAAAAACTATAAAACTTGAACTGGATCGAACAGGTCGGTAGGAATGATTAGAACGAAATCAATAAGGGTATCAGTCTGGAGAAAGTGATTAGACCGATTGTCCTATGAACCGGACGGTTGAACTGATTTTTTTATTTAATTGATTTGGACGGATCAGTCGAATAGACAAATCGATGGCCTGATCGATTTGACCACCGGTCTGGTTCTGAATACTTTGGCCAAAATATTTCATTCTAACATATACTAATAGTTGTATAATAAAATTTTGATTTGATAAAAAATATTAAAAAAATAAAAAATCGGCTCAACTTCCCAATTCCCAAGTCAATCGGTCTAATGGCTTTCCCCGAACCGGTACCCTTATTGATTTCAGGTTAATCGATCTAGTTCAAGTTTTTATGTTTTTTATTATTATAATTTTTATAAGTTTATATCAAATTTAAATTTTTAATATATATTTTTTATTTTTAAGAATTCTAATATGTTTTTTAATTTTAAATAAAAAGTTTTTATTAATTTTATAATTTTTATAATTTATTACCATTTTTATATTTTACAATATTTATAAATTTTTATAATTTTAATAAATTTATATCAATTCTAATATTTTTTATTTTTACAATTTTTTTGATTTTTTAATAAGAAAATATTAGGTTAACTAGAAGTTACCACGTGTCATCATTTGATTGGTTCGTCAGTTTATTTTAATGGTCAATATGATCAATAATAGAAATTGTTAACCGAGAAATTTAATTGACTGTTTTAATTAACGATAGAACAAATTTAATATAATTTTTTATATTTTCTTAAAGGCGCATATAAACCTATTATTATAGCAGTGTTTATCTCGTTAAGAAGTTCATACCTTCGTAATTATTCCCTAAAATATAAAATTGGTTATTTCCTTCGGGGAAAAAAAATATTTCTTAAATATAACCCCGAAGTTTATAAATTTTTAGTTTTTCTTTGTCAAATATAATTTTTTTAGTTTCATTATAACTTAAATGATATACATTTTTATTCTCGTGGTCAATATTTAAAAAAAATTACTTACTTTTTATTATTATTTTCATATATAATAAAAAATATACCAACCAAATTTACACTCCTAATAAAATATAATA
The DNA here is from genome assembly GCA_025698515.1 of Gossypium sturtianum. Lineage (NCBI taxonomy): Eukaryota > Viridiplantae > Streptophyta > Magnoliopsida > Malvales > Malvaceae > Gossypium > Gossypium sturtianum. The sequence continues at coordinate 119,880,133 of CM046946.1, forward strand.
AGTAAATCCTATGAAAATGAAGTTATTTCTTTTCATTAAGTTTCATTCCAAGTAAAGTATTAAGTAATAAATAAAATATATCTACACTATTAATAAAATTTTAAATTAAACTGGTATCACGAGTTAAATAGACACCAATTAAATTAGAGAAGTCACGATGATGTCCTTTCGTAATTAAAATAAATAATGTTATTCAAAAATATTTTAATATTTTTATTTTAACAAAAATAAATAAAAATATGTATATAATGAAATTTAAACTCACACAAATTAAATTAATAAAACTTTATATTTATCGCTCAACAAAAAACTCAAAATTTTTTTTAATTTAATATTGGGTGCTTTCCACGAGGTCAACATATTTTTTATGGACATGAATCGAACCTCGACGACATAGATAAAGAATAAAATGAGTAATACCGCGTTACATCTTAATGTGATAGAATAAATTCGCTATATATGAGTAATAAATCTATTCCCGAATATTTTTTGTATTAATTTTTTTTTTTAAAATTTAGGTATTTCATTATTTCTAGAGATGAAATTAGGAGAAAAAGCAAAGAATAAAAAGGAAGAGAGTTGAAGACCAAGATTTTGGTCCTAACTTTGAAAAGTCTTAAGCCAACACAGCCAACGTTAATTTCTCTTATAGGGTTTTTCATTTTCTGTCCTATTTTCCAGGTATCTTTTTATTTTTCCTCCTTCCTTTTAACTTCAGTTTTCATTTCTTTTTTCAATTTTCATCTGATTTCTCTAAAAGCAGATTATCTCTTCAGTTTCTCTGGTAATTATTATTTTTTAAGAATTTCCGTCTGCTTCCATCTGTTGCTGACTTTGATTTTGATTTCTTTTAATAATTTTTTGTTGGTTTCTGTGTGGATGAATATGCGGTCAACTAACTTGGCTCTTTTTTTTTTTTTTTTTAAATCTTTAAATTTTGTTCCTTAGAAATATCGATTTGATCTGTTTTAAGGAAGTGAGGAGAATTTATGCTTTTGGACTTAATTTCTGTTGTTGTAAGCTTAAGAAGTTCTGATTTTTATTGAGAAAATTGTAAATTGGTTACTTTAATTGCTAATGTTAATACGGTTGAATTTAATTGTTTTCTTTATTCAGTTATTAGCTTTTGATCAATTATATTGTTTAGAAATTTTTTATAACCTTGTTCTAGGCTAATTTTAATTTGAGCATAAATTCAAAGTTTTTTTTGTGTTTTGGTGAACTTGAACTACCAAAGCTCACTTTTATGGATACTAGATTAAGAATATTACTGAAATTAGATTATAAATTCAACACTTTTATGCATTTTCTTGTATTTGAGCTATTAATGTTGTTGACTTTTCATATATGCAACCTTTTTTCTTTTTTTTAAATATATATGTTAAATAGGTTTCTAATTGGTGAAGTAAGAGTGTAGCGAGTGTTGATAGAGTTCTGAGTGTGGAGGTATGATACAATCTTTGAGAATTGTTGGCTCATAAATATTGTTGATTGATAGATATGGGGTGGCTTAGAGCTGGGTCAAGTGTGGCAAAGCTTGCTATTAGGAGGACTTTGTCTCAGGGTGGATCATATGCTGCAAGATCACGCATTGTTCCTTCACAGAGTCGATATTTTCACACCACCGTCTTTAAATCAAAGGCACAGACTGCTCCCGTTCCTCGCCCTGTTCCACTTTCTAAGCTAACTGATAGTTTCTTAGATGGAACCAGTAGTGTATACTTAGAGGAGCTTCAAAGGGCCTGGGAAGCTGACCCAGATAGTGTTGATGAGTCGTGGGACAATTTCTTCAGGAATTTTGTTGGTCAGGCTGCCACATCTCCAGGAATTTCAGGCCAGACCATTCAGGAGAGTATGCGATTGTTATTGCTTGTGCGGGCTTACCAGGTTAATGGTCACATGAAAGCGAAGTTGGATCCGTTGGGTTTAGAGGAAAGGGAAATTCCTGATGATTTGGATCCAGCTCTTTATGGTTTTACTGAAGCTGATCTTGATAGAGAATTCTTTTTAGGTGTGTGGAGGATGGCTGGATTTTTATCAGAAAACCGACCAGTGCAGACACTTAGGTCGATTTTGACTCGGCTTGAACAGGCTTACTGTGGAAGCATTGGGTTCGAGTACATGCACATTGCTGACCGCGACAGGTGCAACTGGTTGAGAGACAAGATTGAAACTCCAACACCAATGCAGTACAATCGCCAGCGGCGTGAAGTCATTCTTGATAGGCTTATATGGAGTACACAGTTTGAAAATTTCTTGGCTACCAAGTGGACAACAGCCAAGAGGTTTGGGCTAGAAGGGGGTGAAACTTTAATTCCTGGAATGAAAGAGATGTTTGATAGGGCTGCTGATCTAGGGGTCGAAAGCATAGTTATTGGAATGCCTCATAGAGGAAGATTGAATGTGCTAGGCAATGTTGTTCGAAAGCCACTTCGTCAAATATTTAGTGAGTTCAGTGGTGGTACAAAGCCTGTGGATGAAGTTGGGCTTTACACAGGAACTGGTGATGTCAAATATCACTTGGGAACTTCCTATGATCGACCAACAAGAGGTGGAAAGAGAATTCATTTGTCTTTAGTTGCCAACCCCAGTCACTTGGAGGCTGTGGACCCAGTTGTTGTCGGAAAAACTAGAGCAAAGCAGTATTACTCCAATGATGAGGATAGGACAAAGAACATGGCTGTTTTGATTCATGGAGATGGAAGCTTTGCTGGACAGGGTGTAGTCTATGAAACTCTTCATCTTAGTGCACTTCCAAACTACACTACTGGTGGAACTATACATATTGTAGTCAACAACCAAGTGGCATTTACAACTGATCCAAGGGCAGGCAGATCTTCACAGTATTGTACTGATGTTGCCAAAGCTTTGGATGCTCCCATTTTCCACGTAAATGGAGATGATGTTGAGGCAGTTGTCCATGCATGTGAACTTGCAGCTGAGTGGCGCCAAGCCTTCCATTCAGATGTGGTGGTTGATTTGGTCTGCTACCGTAGATTTGGGCATAATGAGATTGACGAACCATCTTTTACACAGCCAAAGATGTATAAGGTCTGCAGCCTATTTACCTTTTTGGCTATTTATTTCCCCATTAGGCATGTCTTAGTTGGTCCTACCCCCCTTTTTTTTAATATGTTCCTGAGAAATTACTTGAACTTCACATATGTTAATTCTTCCTTCTTCTTTTTTTTTTTTTCTTCAACAGATCATTCGGAATCACCCCTCAGCACTTCAGATATACCGAAACAAGTTGTTGGAGTCTGGGCAGGTGACAGATGACGACATTGGTAATATAAGTCAGAAGATCGGTACAATTCTTAATGAAGAATTCTTGGCCAGCAAAGATTATGTTCCCAAAAGACGGGACTGGCTTTCTGCTTACTGGACGGGATTCAAGTCACCTGAACAAATTTCACGTGTTCGGAACACTGGGTATTTTGGCTTCTTTGTCAATTTCAACTTTCATTTTTTTATCTCTTACGTATACTTGCTGATGAAACTTGCATGTTATGCAGGGTTAAACCTGAGATATTGAAGAATGTTGGCAAAGCAATCACAACCCTTCCAGATAATTTTAAGCCTCATAGAGCGGTGAAGAAGGTTTATGAACAACGTGCGCAGATGATTGAGACAGGGGAGGGCCTTGACTGGGCTATGGGTGAAGCACTTGCATTTGCTACCTTGCTGGTGGAAGGTAACCATGTTAGGTTGAGTGGTCAGGATGTTGAAAGGGGTACATTCAGTCATCGGCATTCTGTGATTCACGATCAGGAAACAGGGGAACAGTATTGCCCTCTGGACCATGTTATCATCAACCAAAATGAGGAGATGTTTACTGTCAGCAATAGGTAACCCTTTTAATGCTTTGGACTTTGTGTAATAGCTAATTTTTCAGTCCATATAATATGTGTTCTCTGATAGTGACTGTACAAGATGTGGTTATGTATTTGACTAATTTGTCTTGAAAATCCTTTAAGAGGAAGAGAAGCCATCTATATTTTACATTTTCAAGGAAAAATAGTAAAAAGTAAAAAAGGAAGAAAAAGACACCTTTATTTGTGTAACTATTTGATATTAAGGCTAATTTGGAATCTATTTATGTAGATATTCCAAATTAAATATCAATTGTGCTCTGCATTATGGCTTAGCTTATTGAGAACTTTTCCACTTGACTGCACCTTATACCTGGAATTTGGTTTCTATGTGGTTCACTGTATGCAATGTGTACAAGTTCAGAATTTTAAGTTGATCTTTCACTTGCAAACTTACTGTTCTCTTCTTTATGTGGCGATATCTTTGCTTCTCGTGCAAATTTATGTCCCTGCTGGAGAATTGTTTGATTGTGCATTTTAGTTTTGTGTGGCATTTTTACTTTTGATCTTTTTGTTAATTTTGGATTCTTCTTCTGAGCAACATGTGGTCTTTGAGTGCAGTTCTCTTTCCGAGTTTGGTGTGCTTGGATTCGAATTGGGTTACTCAATGGAGAATCCAAATTCATTGGTTATGTGGGAAGCTCAGTTTGGTGACTTTGCTAATGGTGCTCAAGTGATATTTGATCAGTTTATAAGTAGCGGGGAGGCAAAGTGGCTGCGTCAAACTGGTCTCGTTGTGCTCCTTCCCCATGGTTATGATGGACAAGGTCCAGAACATTCAAGTGCACGACTAGAGCGTTATCTTCAGGTATTCCCCATGAAATAGCATGCATTGTTCTTTGCATCATGATTTAGCTTCATCATCCTTTATTCAAAATCAGGCTGTGTTCTCTAGCATGTCATTTTCACATAAAAATAAAAAAGGGGACTCGATGGTGCATTGATGACTACATCTTTATAAATTTTTGCAGATGAGTGATGACAATCCTTTTGTGATACCTGAGATGGATACAACTCTTCGTAAACAAATTCAGGAGTGCAACTGGCAGGTGGTTAACGTTACAACACCTGCTAATTACTTCCATGTTTTGCGGCGTCAGGTGAGTGCAACTAAAGGTTATTAATGATGTTTCAGCTTCGGGGCTAGTCTTGCCATTTCCTTATCATTCTTCTCTCCTATTTCAGATACACAGGGAATTCCGTAAGCCTCTTATCGTGATGTCCCCCAAAAACTTACTTCGTCACAAGGACTGCAAATCAAATCTCTCTGAATTTGATGATGTCCAAGGCCACCCTGGTTTTGATAAACAAGGAACCAGATTTAAGCGCCTTATAAAAGATCAGAATATGCACTCCGACCTCGAGGAGGGTATCAGACGCTTGGTACTTTGTTCCGGAAAGGTATGCTATGCCCGTGGTTTCTGCTTTTTTCCCCCTTGTATGACTATCAAAAGTTGTTTAAGTCTGGAATTGTTACTTGTTGAGTGAAGCAGACAACTAAGATTCATAAATTGTGTTATTTTATTGGGTTTTATGCATAGTTCTCTGCAGGTTTAATGGTTTTGTGTCGTTTTTATACAATAATGATACTCTATCTGCTTTCAGGTCTACTATGAGCTTGATGATGAGCGAAAGAAGAACACTGCTACCGACGTTGCTATCTGTCGTGTGGAACAGCTTTGCCCATTCCCTTATGACCTAATCCAACGAGAGCTTAAGCGATATCCAAGTATGTTGTCCAAGCTTAGACTAAAACTTGATATATAGCAATTCTAACTGAACCTAAAGACGCAACGTGAAACATTGTCTTTTTGGGAATTTAGTTGGGTTTGAATGCTAGTTAAAAGCTTGCTGCTGAAAAAAATTTGTTTGGTTTGTTAAAAATGTATATTCAATTTAGATACTCGTCTCTCTCCATCTCTCCCTCTTTTGTTTATAAAGAAACTTGATGTCCTAATGTATACTGATAGGTTTAGTAATTTTTCATGTATTGCGACCCTTTATTTCTTTTCCTGCTTTTTTGTTTTTCCTGAAACTGAGACATGATTTTGGGTTTATACTTTCAGACGCAGAGATTGTTTGGTGCCAGGAAGAACCGATGAACATGGGTGCATACAACTACATCGCCCCTCGTCTTGCCACTGCAATGACTGCTTTGGGTAGAGGAACCTTTGATGATGTCAGATATGTTGGCCGTGCTCCATCTGCTTCCACTGCGACCGGCTTCTATTCCATGCATGTGAAGGAACAAGCGGAGCTCGTGCAAAAGGCCATTCAACCTGAACCGATCAAGACCAATACCACTATCTGAAGCTTTGCGCAAAATCATTGTTGAAAAACTATAGTATTAAAGCAATGCTCAAAAATAACATCCGGTGCAGAGCTGGAAAACTGTTAGGGTGTGTTATTTCGATGAGTCATGTTTCCGCTATTCCTTCTCTGCTAAGGCACCGATACATGAAGGTGAACTGATTATCATAATTTTCATTTGTAATATTTTTTGGTTTTTTTAAACCCTAACAGTATAAACAATGCACCGGTTCCTTTTATAATGCAGAAATTAAACGACCTCTCAGGGCAATTATGGGTTCAGTATCATATATTCTGGAAATAAGATTTTACTCTTTTTTTCCTCTAAATTTTTTAAAACTCCTATTTTCTGTATTAATTTTGATGGATTAATGGTTATAAAAAGCCTTAAATTCTAATTTTTCAAATGAAAAATATATATATATATAGATGGTTGATATAATCATTTTTAAAAGGTGGTACTAAAAGATTGAGATAAGTTTCACCATCTATAGTTTTATTCATTTCCTTTCTGTATGATAAAATTTTCACTACTTCTTGATGAGATTAGATGAAAAATACACAAACACTCGTAAGGTTTATTTATTAACTAAACTTTAAATTAAGAGATAAATTCATCTTTCTGTTAAATTTACCTTTTATCTTCACTTCTGTTTAATAATATTCAATTAAAAAAATCTTATTATTATTAAATTACATTATATTTTAATATAAACATATCTTAAAACATAGCATATTTTCAATTAATACTAAATAATGACATGCTTACAAAACGGATAAAAAAGAAGAAGAATAATAATCTATAATCTATAATATCTATAAAAACACGCGTTCGGAAAAAAAAAAAAAAACTATTGTAGTGATCAATATATTGTCTTACTGATTTCACAATCTTAAATGTTTTTTTATTATTTATAAAGTTTTATCACATTTATATAAATATATATACATATATAAGAATTTAACCTTATTAAAATATTTGGTTAATTAAATTTATTTAATAAAAATATTTATCATAATTATAAATAATAATTTTAATTATTGTTAAAGGATTTTTAAGTTTTAAAAATATTTATTAAATAATTTATATAGTAACATATAAAAAGGTTAAAATTCACATCGAATTATTTTATCTTTAAGCTATTATTGTTTCATTAACCGGAAAAAAGTAATTTTTTTTTATATTTAAATATTAAAATCTAATTATTTGTACAATAAATTTGTATTTCATATATATGATTTTATAAATAATATATTTATATAACTCAATTAATATTGTATTTATAGTAATTATTATTATCTACAAACTATATGGACAATTTATTGATTAAGAAAATAAGAAAAAAGGGGAATGGAAATTATATTGCACAAACGCTGCTTAATGCTTAATGGTCAGGGATTATTTTGGATTATCAAAATAATTGATATATTTTGATTATATTGATTAATTATTATTTTAATAATATAATTTTGTATTAACTACATATGTAAAATTATATTGTTTAGTAAATTACCAAACTTAAATATAAAAAATCACGTGTAATATACGCGACATTAGAAACTAATAAATATAAAAACACGAGTTTGACAATATGCTTTAATTATAATTTGAAAATATTTTTATTATATTTGAATTGTTAAACTTATTAATGTATTTTAATTATGTTTAACAATTGGAATAATAAATTAAAAGATAATTAAAAAACTAATTATGGCAATATTTAAAAAATTAATTAAAAAATAAATGAATAAAATAATGTTCCATGTGACATGAGAAATTAATAAATGAAAAAGAGAGAGAGAAGTAACTACATATTATAATTGTTCAAGAGGGAGATAAAATAGATTAATGATTAATGTTTGAATGAAAAAAAAGTAGCTAAGAAAATTGCATTTTGAATATATATTAATTTTTTACATAAAATTTATAATGTTTCATTAATATTATATAACTTTAATTTTAAAATATTATAATTGATATTACAATAAATTAAAAAAAAATATTTTGAATTTATTTCTAAAATATAAATATTATAATAGTAGATTGTGTGAAGTCTATTTTTATACATAGTTTCATACTTAATTTTAATTATAAATTAGTTAGTTTCATACTTAATTTTAATTATAAATTAGTGAATTTAGATTGATAATTAAAACTAAATATTGTGATCATTAAATAATTTATTGTAACATTATTTATATTATTAAATATTTATTTCAATTCTAATAGTGTATTTAATTGGTAAAAATAGTGATAAACTTAAAAATATTAAAAAAAATTAAAATTTGCTGTAACTTATTATGTAAAATTGTAAATTGAATTATTGAATATGAAAAAATATATTGCAGAACACCATTAAGAATTACATAAAAAAGTGGAGGGGTTTTTGTTGCAAATTTTCCCTCCACAAATGATTACGATCTCTCCTTGTCACATGTGAATTCTTTATAGTGTGAACACATTAGAAATTTAATAACATTATAATACAATCATGGTTATAAATTTTCTCATAAATTCTCTTACCATGAATATTTTAAATAAGAGCGGTAACACCCTCATTCGTCTCCGTCACGAGATGCTTAATAAATAACAGAATCGGAACATGTAATTTAATTTAAGTATTTATTCAAAACAATCTTAAATAATCAATTCATCAAACAAATCATGTCTTGCATACAAATTTGAACTTAATTCGAGCTTACGAAAGCTCTAAAATCAATTTCAAAACAAAAAGGAACTCATTTAGAGCATTTCAAAAAAGATTGAGCAAAAGTGTAAAACAAGGTCACACGAGCGCGTGTCTAGGTCATGTGACGAGCTGAGACCGTGTAAAGCAGGGTCACACGGCCTTATTGACAGGTCGTGTGGACCTAAATGTAAAATCTTACAAACATTCGCACGGTCGTGTTGCCAGGCCATGTGAGAGATTGTGACCGTGTTTAACCAAAACCACCTTGATAATATAGAGCACACGACTGTGTCACTTGCCCGTGTGTGCCAAAATATGCCTTTTAAATCAAGTCACACAATCGATTCTTACTTGTGCCATAAACAAGCCTTTAACCATTCATTAGTCCTGTTCAAAATGCATCAAAATATACCCAAAATACAACTTATAAAACCACCCTAAGTGCCTAACCAATATGTCACAATTGACACCTCAATTCAACAATAAACAACATTTTTCAATCAATTCATCTATACTTGTACCAACACTTAGCATTTAAACTACCTAACGTACCATGCTTTAAATTCTAATCCAATACCAAGATTCAACTCCATTTCTTACCAACTAGAATTAAGTCATATTTGTGCTTAGCATGCAATATAAGTACCAATTCCTACCATGTTAAAGTTGACCATAATGCCAACCTAATAACCTATCATTTCACAATAAACATAAGCTTACTTAATATACTATAACCTCCCAAAATCAATCATCAAAATACCACACTATAGTCATTAACCAAATCATATATTTCCAATTATTTCCATATGTAACATAATCTAACAAACCAAGTATCTATATGATTCCATCACATACCAAATTCAATGATCACATTCAAAGATACTAATTCATGTCATGATTGACCTGACGTTAAATGTAGTAGTTATTTCGGTCTATTTCCTTTGTTTTCTAGCCAATTTAGTATTTATTATTGCATTTTCGGTATTTAGTAGTTAGGATTAAAAGTTAATAAAAATAAGTGTTTTTAACACATTTTATGAGTGTTGATGACCTATTAGGTCGACATGGGCCTTAGGTAGGGTTAATTTGTGTATTTAAGTGTACAAGAGAATAATTTTAGACCCAATTGACGTAGGAACTTGGGACGAGTGATGCACAAGCTTTTTGAGCTGTGAAAGCACGAAAAAAATGTCTAAAGCCACAAAAAGACTGTCGTGGCGTGACACACAATGTCTGTGGCGTGACACGCACTCTATGTTGAGCCATAGCTTGAATGTGGGCCATAAGCAATGATGACGTCGGCAATTGTATTTTGGCAGATTCTCATAGATTTTATTCTTTACTTGCACCTAAAGTATTGGGGGCATATCGGGCATAAAGTGCACATATTTTAGCCTATCAATAAGAGGCTTCTATGTACAAATTAGGGCATCAATCAATAAAATCATCCATCCATCAAACACAGTTTTTGGTTTTCTTTTCTTTTTGTTTAGTCAAAACTTCTCTATTCCGATGTGAAGACAATAGCGAGCAGAGATTGCTCCGGATCCGTGCTTCAATATATATATTCACGAGCATTCTCTCTACTCTACTCTACTATTCTATTTTATTCTTTTATTTATATTTTGTTAGTCTGATCAACTAATATTTGTATGAATATTAGAATAAATCTTGTGCTTTATTTATATCTTGCATGTTTTGATTATTGAACTGATTAATTAATCAAGTCGATTAATTAACAAAAGAATAAGGGTTCATAATAAGATTAGTTTGTAACGAATCGATAGTCACGAGTATCAGAAAGTGTATTTTCGGGTCTCCATTTTTGGAAAACGGTATTAAATATTTACGAAGTTAGTTGTGTGGTTAATTAGATTTTGATTAGGTGAATTTGCTTAATTTAAGGGTAATTAGGTGTAAGGACTAGATTGCATATAGGGAGAAAGTTAAATTATAGATTAGAGAAAAGTGAAGGGACTAAATAAGCAATTAAACCTTAAATTAACAAGTGTGTGGTATTGGTAATGAAATGTGTAACATTTAAATACATATATTTATAATAATTATTACTTACTTATTATTTAAGTAAATATTATTATATTATTATATTATATTGTTATAATAATTAAAACATAAAATAAATGAAAGAAAAAGAATAGAAAAAGAAGAACAAAGTAAAACGAAACAGAGAAGAAAAAGAGAGAAAGAAAAAGAGAAAGGAAAAGGAGAAAAATTAAGGTTTTCAAGGGTTCAAAGCTTAATTGGTAAGTCAATTTAGTCCATTTTCTTGTAATTTTTATGTTTTTAGAATCTTAGTATTAAATACTACTTAACCTATGTTGAAATTTTAGAAAATATTGAATTTTTAGATGTTGTTCATGTTGAATAATTTAAGTATTTGGGATTAAATTGATAGAATTTTAAGTTAGAAATGAAAAAGGGATTGAATTGTAAAATAAATTATAAGTTTTGAGTATTAAGGACTAAATTGTAAAATTTTTGAAATTCAGGGATTTGAGTGAAATTAGAGAGTTGAATTTAGTCTAAAGTGGAAATTGAATGAAAATATGGAATTAGTTTTGAAGAAATAAAGTTAGTCTCGGTTTAGGGACTAAATTGGAATTTAGGCAAAAGTTGAATAAAAATTGAAATATTTAATGTGAAATTGTATTGTATTGATGAATTTTAATTGTTTTAATTTTCGTGAGTAACGTTGTACAGGAAAATTCGACTAAGAAAGGAAAAGATAAAGTTGACGAGGAATAGCTCGAAAATTCTAGTTTGTATTTCTATAATCCGAATTTAATTATTAATTGTTGTATTTTGATTTAAATGTTTATGGTAAGTAAATAAGGTAAGTGTTAGCATTTTTGATATTGAATTGAATGTATGTGAAATTGTGATTAATGTGATAATTGAGTATTGGATAATTGTGGCATTTGAAAAGTGAGTTGAAACCCTATTAACTGTATCGGGCTGAGTCGGATATAGATGGCATGCCATAGGATTGGAAGAGTTCAGGGATACTTCGACTTCAAGTCGATGAGACACTGGGAGTCAAATTATTACTTCGGATAAATTCAATGAGGTACTGGGTACCAATTAATTTCGGCATGGCTGATGAGACACTGGGTGTCAACTTATTGCTTCGAATTATCCGATGAGGCACTGGGTGCCAAACTGGTGTGTTTTGGTTGGATCTGCGTTTCCATCCGAGTCCGTGTCATGTTAATAGGGGTTATTGAATAAAATAGTGTTATGATTGATATTGAGTGGTGATTTGAAATATGGTTAGAGATCCATGATTTGAGTATGTATGAATTGAATATGAATGAACAATATTGTTGTTCAAATGATTTATGTTCATATTGTGAAAAGCTATCTGGGATAGCAAATGATAAAAATTGAATGTGTTATAAATACCTTACTTATGAATTGAATAATTGTATGACTATAGTTATTGTATGTTATATTATTTTACCTTTAAGCATTAGGATTATAGAAATTCCACTGAGTTTATACTCAGCGTATGGTTTGTTTTCCGTGCGCAAGTTAGGTTAAAGTCAGATTGCTGATTCAGCATCCATCACCGATCCCGAACTCAAAATGTGGTGAAGTATATTTCTTTTTGTGTTGGCATGTACCTAGGGTGTCTAGACGTTAAGTATTATATGGATTGATTGTAAATAAGATTTATAAGTTGATATTGGTTGGTTTTATACTTATGAGTATGTATTATGTTAAAACTATAATTTGAAATGTTTTATATTAGAGTATAAATGTTCATGAATAGGATAAATTTTGATTGAAATTAGTATGCTTATAATTTGGATTAAATTTAAGTTTTGATGTTATGTTTTGATAATATAAATATGGAATTTATGGAGAAACATTAGATAGACATCTATGTTGAGTAATTTGACATGTTTTAAATGTATTTGATTGTGTTTTGGATTGGTTGAATGAATGGTTTTTGAGTTGCTTGGTGTTCAAAATTTCAGGGTATGGTAAACTTGATGCTTAAGGTTCATTTTGAGTCCACACGGCTAACACACTGGCGTGTGTCCATTAATTCTATGAAAATTTTTTATGTTTTCGGAAAAATTTTCTGAATACCTGGTTTTGTCCCGATTTATTTCTAGCACATATTTTGGGCCTCGAAGGCTCATATAAGGGACAATATGATTTATTTGCAATATTTTTGTTAAATGGTATGAAATATTCATATATGATCTGAAAAGTCCGGTAATGCTCCGTAATCCTGTTCCGGCGACGGATAAGGGTTAGGGGGTGTTACATAGTTGATATAGATTACGCGTTCCTAAACCCTAGGCTTGACAACCCTAGGAAGTTATCATAGGAGAGATGCGATCGGGAGATAAGTCCAACAGAGTAAATCATAGTTTATCCTGTCGAAGAAAGTGAGGTTAGGAGATAAATGAGTATCCGCTGATTAATCAATTAGTAGAGTCTGGGAGGTAATACTAGTTATTAATAGCTAATTCATATTAAAACCCAAATTTTGAAATTAGTTAATCTTCTATGTATTAATTAGGGATTTAATCGATCATAAGCTTATGTTTTCAACACTAGGTATAGGAACTACACATCGATATAAACTACGCCGGTGAAGTACAAACTCAAGAATTGAAATGACTCAGTGTATGCACATATCTTACGTGTTCTATTGAGTCTATAATTTGGTTGATAATTTAAAGGGTAAGTGGTCATATAAATGAATTGGTAAGTGAACTATAGAATATTAGTTAAAGATTTCATTATGGTTACTCTCTATTTAATTTCATTGAATATAATGTTGGTTGATTTAAATTGCAAGTTTAATTCTTGATGTACTTGCTAAGTTTTTGTAAGCTTAACGCGTTATATTTCAACGCGTAGGTAGAGACTCGAGTTAAATATCTAAAGCTAAGATATCTTCTGAACTCATCACATCTTAAAGCTCAAAAGAGAGTATGATTTTGATCTTTTGGTTATAAATTATGACATGCACATAGTTTGATGCAAAGCATATGGACAAGATTTTTAATGTAATTACTTGAAGAATCTTGATCATTTTGTTAACCATACAAACTTAGTTAAATTTTGATTGAGTTATATGTGGAATCATATTGTAACAGCCTGTTTTTTAGTAGTGTTGGAAATAGTGGTTTCAAGGTCACAAATTCGACGAGTAAGTTTGTAAATATTATTATTTAATATTTACGAGTCAAATATGGTTTTAAAAAGGTTTCTAATATGGTAATTTGTGTTATATAAATGATTAATTAAGTTCAAGTGGTAATACCCTAAAGTCAAGTGGTTTTAGAAAATGAGGTATCGGGACATCGTTTCCATAAACCGATCTATAAATATTTTTATAAATATTTATGGGGTGTCATTAAGGTTGTATTAAAATGTAGTTAAGAAATTTTAATGTTTCGATAGTTAATTAATTAAAAAGGGCTAAATCGTAAAAAGTGTGAAAGTTGAATTCTACTAACTAAAGGTGTTTAATAGCTATTAAAAAGTAAATTTAAGGACTAATATGGTAAATATACCATATTATAGTTGAGTGGGCGGTTGGTGATTATTTTTGTTAGTTTACATGATATATTTTAATATTAATAAATTAAATAATAAGTATTAATTAAGAAAAAGAAAAAAACAAAACATAATTTTGTTTTGTGTTCTTCTTTTTTGACGGGAAGAACTCCATTTTTGGAGAAACGAGATTCGACCAATCCATTTTCTATGCATTGGGGAGATTTTGAGATCAAGATTTAGTGGAAAATCGAGGAGAATGAAAAATTACCATAAAGCTCCTATACTTCGACATTTCTGCGATTTGGCCAGGTAAGTTTGTATGGTTAGAATTTAACATCAATATGAATTGTTAAGTAGATTAACATGGTACAAATTATATATTTATTTCTAACTGTTGATAATTAATGGTAATTTGAGATATAATATTGAATTTGATGCTAGGTTTGGATTGAATGCGGGATAAAATACAATCGTGATTTGGGGTGTTACGGGGGTTTGGAGTGGATATAGTATTGGAGGGAGATATCTGTATATTACCCGAGTAAACCTAGGTTCAGCATTTGTTGTGAACTCTCATGTTATATTCTCTGTTTTGCTTGTTTCGGTTGGATCAGCTCTTATGAGCTTCTGTTTGGCGTGTTTCGGTTGGATCCACTCTTATGAGCTTTTTTTGGCGTGTTTCAGTTGGATCAGCTCTTATGAGCTTCTGTTTGGCATGTTTTAGTTAGATTAGCTCTTATGAGCTTCTGTTTGGCGTGTTTCGGTTGGATCAGCTCTTATGAGCTTCTGTTTGGCGTGCTTCGGTTGGATCAACTCTTATGAGCTTCTGTTTGGCATGTTTCGGTTGGATCAACTCTTATGAGTCTTTGTTTGGCTGTTTTGGTTGGATTAGCTCTTATAAGCTTTTGTTTGGCGTGTTTCGGTTGGATTAGCTCTTATGAGCTTCTGTTTGGCGTGTTTCGGTTGGATCAGCTCTTATGAGCTTCTGTTTGGCGTACTTTGGTTGGATCAGCTCTTATGAGCCTCTGTTTGGCGTGTTTCGGTTGGATCAGCTCTTATGAGCTTTTGTTTGGCGTGTTTCGGTTGGATTAGCTCTTATGAGCTTCTATCTGGTGTGTTCGGTTGATCTAACGATGTATTCTTATCCGTAAGTCGTTCTTCGAATGGAAAATCTCAGTAAGGTAATCTGTTTACTGAATTTGAAAGATTTTTTTTATTGAATATTGATCTGAACATAGATGAATTCATCTAACTGTAAATCGTGGTAAGGTAACTTTTTTATTGATTTTGATGGAATTTCCATATATTTAAGCTTGATTTGAATGTTTCAATTCTCTGGTTGAGATTGTGGATGACAAGAACACATATGGTTAATTTTTGTGTTTATACTTTGTACTATGCAAATGGAAAGATGTAATTTCTTATGAAATGATTTATCATGTACTTGATCCCAAAAGAGTTGTGTATAAATGTACTAACTTGTGTATAGATGATGACAATTAGGCTTGTATCAAGCTTGTGGTTATGGTTGATGTTTATGTTTATGTCTTGTGTTATGCAAATGAAATGAGTGAGAAAAGGTAATGAAATGGTAAGTTCACAATTGAAATGTAATGTGATAAGATAAAAGGATTGATTAATTAAAGGGCTTACCTATATGTGAGAAATTTACTTATGCTAAAGGTGAATTTACCTATGTCATGAATAATCATACTAATTCATGAATTGATAATGTAATTAAGCTTATGCTAAGTAAATGGAACTGAAAGTAAGTAAGTGGAATGATTCATCATTTTAAGAAAAGATTGATGATTATGCAGTACAACTTATAAGATCTTATTATATTATGAATTGAAAGTATATGTGAGTTGATCGTTTTATAGTTTGATAAATCTTGTGGATTGGTAAAGCTTTACATTTGTCGTATAAATTTCATATATATGATGAAATGTTATGTTTAATATTCATACGAGCTTACTAAGCATTCATTGCTTACGTAGTTATTTTCCTTTAATTTACAGATTATCGGAAGCTCGGTCGGGTTGGAAGCTTGTCGGAGATCTATCACACTATCCAATGATTATGTCGGTAGTTTTTGATGTCTTGATCAAGGTTATAATGGCATGTATAGGTGGACTTGTGTTTGATGAACTAGCTGTTATGTTTGGCTTGTAAATATGGTAATATGGTTGGTGTGCTTTTGGCATTTGATGCCTTGATGGTTGGTGTTTTTATTGCCAAATTGATGCATGCGTTAAATGGCCAAAGTGGTATGTGTTGGCATGGTTGAAATGTGGTCAATTAGGTTATGTGTTGATATGGAATTTAGTTAAGGTTGTTTGGATGAAACATGATCATTTTGATGCAAATGTAAGTATGAATGCTTGGTTGTGATTGAGGTGCCTAAATGGCATATTGGTTAAATGGACTTATGATATATTGAAATGGTCTTATTATGCATATTTTGGCATGTTTTGGTGCCTTGATCATAGGTTCATTTGGTGTGTTGGTACTTGTTGAAATTGGGTGAAAGAAAAGGCTTGATTTTGGCCTATTTCTTGTCCACACGGCCTAAGACACGGGCATGTGTCTCAACCGTGTGTGACACACGGCTAGGTGACACGACTGTGTGTCCCTTGTAGGTTGTTAATGGTTGCTTTTCGAAAGTTGCACGACCTAGCACACGGCCTGTCACACGGGCGTGTGAGGCCATTTCGAGAGTTACATGGCCTGGCACACGGGCGTGTGGTTTGGCCGTGTGACCCAAGTCAGCGAGTTACACGGGCATGGACATGGGCTATGATACGGCCGTGTGTCCCTATTTCAAATGTTACATGGCCTGAGACACGAATGTGTGTCTCAGCTGTGTGAGCCACACGGCCTGGTCACACGACCTTGTGACCCCTGCAGTGTAAATTTTTCTAACTTTTTCCTAAACTTTCTAAATGTTTCCGATTTAGTCCCGGACTGTTTCTATTGTATTTTTAGGGCCCCGAGGGCTCAATTAAGGGACGTTATGAATGTATTTGAATGAAATTAGTATATGTATTGCATTGATATATGAATTGAATGGTTTATTGTTTTGTTTGTTCGATAATGTTTCGTAACCCTATTCCGGTGACGGATACGGGTTAGGGGTGTTACACATATGATGTTTTAATTGAAATTTATGTTTTATAATGTTTAAAAGTGATATGGAATGATTGATGATAGTTGGACTTGGTTTTAGAGGTTTCAAACATGTTTTGGGTAATCTGTCTTCAGTGTCACAACATCAAAAATCAATGTCATGACATTGGACATGTAATTAGAGTAATTTTTTTTCGATGTTGCAACATCAACATCATAGTGTCGCAACATTGACCCTGTTTTGACCCGAATAAGCCCCGCTTGGTCCTCGTTTGTAACCAAACTTTAAAGAAATCCTAGAAATGACTTGAATAACTTTAAAAGAGTCTATTTATGTTACAAAAAAGTTTTAAAATTGATGTTCGAGTTGAGTAGCTTTAGTTTCCAAATGTGACATCCCTTGCTCGTGATGTATTCGTTCACTTCGGGTGAGGGGTGTTACATTTACGATCTCGTCACTTCGCCTTTTAATGACCTTTAACACTCGTGCTACTGTCAGCCTCCCTACCCCAATTTCCTCTAATCATTTTTGCTAACAGTATGCTAAAATAAACCCTAAAACCTACCACAGAAGAATCAAACTTACCAAAAATAGGAACTACACATCGATATAAACTACGCCGGTAAAGTACAAACTCAAGAATGGAAAGGCTAAACTTTAAAAACTTAAGAAAATTTTCAAATCTAGTAATGAATAATAGCCTCCAAAACCCATAGATTTATAGACTTTTTGGTCTAACGAAGCTTTTTGAACACTCCCTTTCAGAATCCAAAATGAACGCTACATCTAGTAATTTTAAACATTCAATGACAGATAACAATTGGAAGCATTTCTCGATAAAGTGTTGTAACACACAATCATTAATGCGCGTATATGCATGTGCATGTCCTGAAGCAACATGGACTACACGTGCATCCCACGCAGAAACCCTATTGTTTCAAATTTCAGCCATTGCATGTTATTTCCCCCAAAATACCTCAAAGCACTAAATGCCTATAACGTCTCGAGACAGACCACTATATAACCTCCCTCTTGGTTTGGGGGAGGGAAATTGTTATACCCTAACACCTTGATGCACCTCTTAGCTTAACACTCATGAGAGCCCTACTTATTAACCACCATCCATGCCTTCAACCATCACGTTCCATGAGATAATTGAAAGTATGTCCAATTGCCACCCTACCCAGGCTTATAGTGGCAAACCACTTGGCCACTTGCCTCTGACTCCTATAGAAGCTCGACACGTGGGACCTCGGGACTAAAGCTATGAGTATATAAAGTTTGAGGCTCCCATAGAGTAGAGGATCTCTCTCTCTCCCATTTAAGTGGTGACTCTCTACCTTACACCAAACGAGGTGAACTGCCTATCCTCGCCACCATCTTTGCCCTGTTTGATCCACACATCAAAAAATTTCATTATAACTTAAATGATATAAATTGTTAATCTCGTAATCAATATGAAAAAAATTATCTATTACATGTTTTACTTAGTTTTTATTGTTTTGGTATATAATAAAAAAATGTAAATCAAATTTAAAATCTCACTAAAATATAATAAGTAAATCCTATAAAAATGAAGTATTTCTTATCATTAATTTTCATTCCAAATAAATATTAAGTAAACTTATTCATAGACTAAGCTACTCGTCCAAGCTTAAAGCCTGCCCAAAATATGAGAGGGTTTGGACAAAAATAATAAATTCAAAAAATAGGTTTGGGTAAAATTTTGAATCCATTTTTTTTAGATTGAGTCTTGGACAAATTATTTTTAGCCCGAGGACGACTTGGCTCGGCCCAATTTTACATTTATTTAATATATTTATTGACATTGATATAAAATTATAAAACCATTAAAGCCAAATCCATATCTTCCCTACAACCATTAAAGTCAAGACCCACTAAGTTAAAGCCGAAAGCCATATTTACAAAAAGTCTAAATCTATCCATTAAATTGAAATTTCATCATTTCCTTTGTGTAGAAAACCCTAAAAAGTTTGTGTTATTCTTCTGTTTTTAATTTCTCAATCCAATCATATTTGCTTCTCTTGCATTCAACTAAAATCAACGGATCTATAATTTCTCCACTCCTCTTCTTGTTGTTACCCATTAAAAACACGCCCTACATTTTGTTTAGGAAATTACCTATATTTAGGAATACTTCTCAAAAGTGTTTCCCAGAAACCCTTTTGTTACTCCGAGTCTTCATTTTTCTTAAAGCTTTTGTGCCCATAATCATGTTCAATGCATGATTCTCCAAAAGAAACACTCTTTAAGACATGAAATTCTTGGAAAACCTTCAACATATCTGTGCCCGATACATCAGATAGATGGCTTGAGACAGTTATTCAACGAGTCTAAGAAAATCTGGGCGGGCCGGGTTAAACCCAAAAAATACTAATATTATTTGGGCAGATGGTCCCTTTAGATGGACATTTACTTCCAGTGTGATATGTTTAGCTTTTTTTTTGTCTCACACTATAATATCGTTATAGTATCTAATCTTATCATCACTGCTTTTTTTTTTACACTAATCATTGGTAAATATATCGCCCATCTAAAAGGAACCCTAAGTTTAGGTAAAATTCTCAACACATTGTAGAAGCCCAATTTTGCCCGGGCCCAACCAAACAGAAACCAAACCAAAATAAAAATAAAAAATAATATGGTCCAGAGTCCATTTACAAATAGCAGACCCAAATTTACAATGGCCCAAATAAATTTTTAAAAAAACCTAACGGCCCAAATGGCCCAAAAACCTAAACTGTTTTCAGCCAAAAAAAAAAGGAACAGAAACCCTAGCCGCTGTACCCTAAATCCCTAGCCTGCGCCGCCGCCGCTCCTAGCCTCTGCCACCACTGACTCCTCTGCCACCGTCATTGACTCCAAAGGCACCTGCAAAAAAGAGAAAGAAGCACAGGCACGCAACAAGAGCTGTAGAAAAATAGAAAAAAATAATGTTGTAATTCGGCTATAAAAGAGCCTAAAAAAAAAAAGAGATTGTAGAGGGATTTTTTTTTAATAGAAATAAAAAAAGAAGCAAAAAAAGAGCAATCAGAAATACAAAAAAATCCAATACAATAGGTAATTTTTTGATTTTTGATTTTTTTTATTTTTGATTTTTTGCCTTTAATATTATTATTTATTTATTTATTACTTTTTTATACTTTCAAAAAATTAGCTTGTTTATATTTTTACTTGCACATTTTGTTATTATCATCATTATTATTATCTTATTATGCCTATTAGTATCATGATTTATTATTACTATTATACTTTTATATTTTATTGTGCATTTTATGCCCGAATAAGTAAAATGCATATCGTTTTAAGTATTATGTTTGTTTTTTGCACGATGCATAAAAAAGGTAAAATTTTTAAATCGTGGCAATGTTCGTTATTTTTGGAATTAGAAAAGTCGTGTTCCTAACTTACGGAATATGGCTTCTTTCTAAAACTGAAATAATCGAATATCCATTTCAAAAATATAAAAAACGAGATTCAAGTAACGATTAAATAAGCGGTTATTCTGGTTTTCGAAAACTAAAGGCGTCGTGTCCTAACTCACGGGGCATGATCCTTCTTCTCGATTAATTCAGAATAAAGCCTTTTCTATTAAAATATCTTAATACAAAAAGGGATCGTATTTTAAAATTCTCTTCAAATTTTTAATTTTCGACACTAAAACCATCAAGTAATCAACTATGTATCAATTTTGGGCATAACGAGGGTGCTAATCCTTCCTCGTGCGTAACCGACTCCCGAACCCATTTTTTGGATTTTTGTAGACCGAAAAATATTGTTTTAATAAATCAAACCTCTTATTAAAATGATCAAGTTACGAGGTGACCCGATTACGCCTCTTCAAAGTGATTGGTGGCTACTCTATTTTCATTTTTTTAAAATAAAAAGTTGATTTTAATAAAAAAAAGTTTCGACAGCTTGGCGACTTCGTTGGGGACTAAAAATAAGAGAGTCAAGCCACGAGTTGATTACTTTTGGTCTTTTTGTCGAAAATTGATAATTTGGTTTAAATTTACGATCCCTTTATTGCATTTCATCCTTCATGTTTTGATATCTCGGGTTGTATAGAGATCTAGTATATCTGTTTTATTGGTTCGAAAGTCTCTTTTATGTGTTTTCCGCATATTGCATTTGCATAACTGTTCGATTTTTTCCTTCTTAAGTGGGAGTGAGAAACTATTCCTTTGTGAGGTCTTCACCTCTGTATAGGATAGTGGATCGCTTTCGGGATACATCCGTACCTATGTCTTCGTGAGATCTTCATCTCCGTATAGCCATAAGGAAATGTATTCCCCTAAACTGAACTCGGTCCGCACGAGCCTATAATGGGTGAGGATCGTGGAATCGGCTGGTTCAGGTACCCTTACTTTAGAACCGAACTGCATATAATGAGCCTTAAGAGCCTACCCTAGGTAGAACCATATCGAACCTCTAGTGGTCACCCGATTAGGTGTTTTATTTATTATTTTTTGCTTTAAATTCTAAATTTGTATGAAATGTACTGACTCATTGCGTTTTGTTTTGGTTGTGGTTGCATTGCATTATCATCATAGAAAAGGGTTTTAATTCATGTTCAGTTTCTAAATAGAGAGCTTGTCATGGAAAAGGGATTTCTTGATAAAGTGGAAGACAATGCGACCGTTCGGATGTGGTCTGAGAAGACACAACAAGAGAAATGTGATAGCTTAAAGGAGGGATATATGTCAGAATTGTGGGATGTCACTTGCATCAGTGTGACTCAGAATAATCTCCAAGAATTGAAAGAAATATGGGACCAATGGGATGACGAAACTAAGTAATTGTTCTACTGTAACTATGGTGATTTACGTTATTTACTCGATGTTAAATTGGATAAGAACTTGTTATGAGCTCTTGCCTAGTATTGGAATCCCGCTTATAGCTGCTTTACTTTTGGGATGGTAGATTTTGTGCCTACCGCAGAGGAGTACACAACTTTGCTCCGTTGCCCGAGGATCCAAACCGACAAAGCTTAATCTAGAGCCGCCAACGTCCAGACTTTCCTAAAGAAGCTAATGAATATCACAGGGATGAGTGAGCAATGGGTTGCGGCTCGGATTAAACAAAATGGAGATAGTAAATGCATTCCTTAGAAAAGTTTGTAGGATTTGATCTTGGCACATCTGGATACGAAAAAAAGAGTTGTCGTCTTCTCCTTGAGCATCTACGGGTTGGTCATCTTCCCCAAAGCACTAGGGCACATAGATGATGTAGTTTTAGACCTATTCAACAGACTTGGCAAAAGGGTCACGCCCGTCCCGGTAATTTTGGCTGAAACTTTCAGATCTTTGAGTGCATGCCGGAGAGCGGGTGAAGGAAGATTTATCGGGTGTGCACAACTTTTGCTAGCCTTGTTTCACAGTCACTTTTGGAAGGTAGAAAAGGTCTCTTATCGAGTATTCTTCGAGAACTACTCTCCGCTGAAAGAATTCGTGGCTACGCCAAGGCTAGACGACATTTCAGAGGAAAAATAGATGGCAATTCTCCAGAATATTCAAGACGAAGACATTGAATGGAGGGCCCCGTGGATGATCCCTGATGAGATTTTGTACTGATATGGAGACTTCGACTTGGTCCCTTTACTCGGGATATGGGGAGCTACTAGATACGCCCCTCTAGTTGTACTGAGATAGTATAGATTGAGGTAGTTCATACCGGCAATGCAAGGGTTGGCTCAGTGTGAGTTTGTGTACAAAGGTGATAATTACAAGAAGAAGGTTCGTGAAATATCGAATGCTTGTAACCAAACCCACAGAATGAAAAGATTTACCGCAAATCCCATGACGACCCCCGAGTATAATTGGTGGTGGGGTAAAAGGGTCAATGATAATGTCCCTGTGTCAAGTTAAGAAAACATCCGGCCGATAGAAGAACACTTACAAGTAATCCTGTCTGAGTTGGAAATCATAAAGCACGACTTTGAAAAGAGGAGTTCGGAGCTGGAGAAAAAGATAGAATAGTTGGAAGAGGAAAAGATGCAGCTTGGATTAGATGTCGATGTCCAGAAGTTAGAAGTCGAGAAAATGAGAAAATGAAAGAACAAGGCTGAGAAAGACTTAGACAGTCTAAAAACAAATTATAAGAAGCTGCGCTTGTCGATTAGGATTGCTGGGTTGGGTAAAATATCGGAGCAACGGCGTCAAGAGATCAAAGAGGAAAATATTAGAGATGATCAGTAGGAAAAGAAATTCCAAAATGCCCAAAGATGCTCTTGAAAGGGATTTGTTAGAAAGCCGAAATGAAAAGGTTAGATTGAGAGCTCGGGTGGTAGAATTAGAAAGGTCACTGCATCAGTACCGTAGTCGCAACTCCGCAATCGAGTTAAAAGCAAGCCTGAATAAGATTGAAGAATTGAAAGGAAAAATAGAAGAGCTCGAGACCGTATTACAAAATTGTAAACTTCGAGTTGTGCTTCTTGAAACGAACAATGAACACTGGAAAGAGTGATTCCAATGCTCTCAAGATCAGATTAGGGATAGAGATTACATCATGGGCGAAGCTGTGGCTCAAGTACGGGAAGTAGCCGATCATTTGCAAACTCTAGCGGTTCAAGCTGACATACTGAGCTTAAAATATGAATCAGAATTGGATCGGGGTCGAGAATCAGCTTGGCTTCTTAAGAAAGTTAAAGCTTTGAGTATTAGGGAAAGGTCGTTTATGTAAAATGTATTCGTTTTATGTAAAGAGATTCGTTTTCTAGTAAAGTTATTCTAATAGAATTGAATCAAAATCAAAGCCTCTTTTTGCATTCATTTTGCATTCATCAGTATTACATTTCATCATATGCATTAAGTTTCATAAAAAGACCCTAATCAATCAAAATAATGACAGTTACCCTGGAAACCAACAAGAATTTACCAGCCGAATATCGTTTTGGTACCTGAGGTAAAACCAAAGCCATGGATAAAATATTAGAGAGATTGGAACAAATTTAGAAAGACATGCAAGATCGGTTGCAAGCCCAGCTGTAGGAACAATTAGCTAAGGTACAACAGGATATGAGGGATCAAATACAAGAATCCCAACGAAGCATGATAAGCCAATTGACTCAGTTGCTAACTGGAGGGACTGAAAAAGGGAAAAGTACTGTAAATAACTCTGGAGATGATACTGAAGACCCTATATACCCCCAGGCTTCACCCCAGTGAATGTCCAAGCCCAACCAGATACATATCCACAAAAGGTACCCGTAACCATAAGGCTTCAACAATATCAAGCCGGTACTTCAGTACCGGTGAATTACCCAACAGGTTCAGGTTACAATCCAGGGGATAATCCAATCAACCCCATCATTCCAGATTTGGATGACATGGCAAAAATGGATAGAGCAAAGGTAGAACTGCCGAAATAGTTAGAAGACCGGTGCAAGTGGTTGGAGGAGAAATTCAAAGCTATGGAGAGCACTGACTACCTTTGCGGGGTTGATGCTAATGAGCTGAGCTTAGTCCCAGATCTGGTGCTCCTACCAAAATTTAAAACTCCAGAATTAGAAAAATACAACGGGACTAGTTATCCTGAAGCCCATATCACAATGTTCTTCCGAAGGATGACGGGATACGTCAATAACGACCAATTGCTAATTCACTAATTCCAGGATAGTTTGATCGGGTCAGCCGCCAAGTGGTACAACCGACTAAGTCGTGCCAAAATCAACTCATGGAAAGATCTGGCACAGACTTTCATGAAACAATACAGCTATGTGACTGACATGACACCCGATAGGATTACACTGCAAAACATGGAAAAGAAGCAAAATAAAAGCTTTAAGCAGTATGCTCAGAGATGGAGAGAGGTAGCAACGCAAGTTCAGCCACCTCTTCTGGAGAAAGAGACAACAATACTTTTCATAAATACTTTGAAAGCCCCGTTCATTAACCATATGTTGGAAAGTGCTACCAAGAGCTTCTCAGATAAAATAATGTCTGGAGAAATGATTAAAAATGAAGTAAGGAGTGGGAAAATAGACGCGGGGGAAAACACCAAACGATCAGCCCCGAGAAAGAAAGAAAATAAAGTGAATAACACGAGTGTGAATAATAAAGGTTATTCAAAACCGGTCACTATAGGTCAGCCAAGGACCATAACAACTGGCACATCAAGGCCCCTCAAGGCAAGAACCTAACTCAAGGCAGAACACAGAAAAACTCCAGTTCACACCTTTCCCGATGACATATAGGGAGTTATATCAGAATTTGTTCAATACGCTTGTGGTATCCCCGTTCTACTTGAAACCCATGCAACCTCCGTTCCCAAAATGGTACGATGCGAATGCTTAATGTGAGTACCACGCAGGAATAACGAGACACTCAATTGAGAACTGTATTGCATTCAAAAAGCTGATTGAAAGGTTCACCAAGATGAGGATTGTAAAGTTCAATGATCCATCAGGACCTAATGTGGCAGGAAATTCGTTACCCAGTTATTCAGAACAAGGGGTAAATGCGATAATAGAGAGTGGAGGAAAAAATACCAAAATTAATGTTATGGAAGTGAGATCCCTGTTAAAATGGGTCTGGCAATAAATGATAAGCATGGGATTAATCGTTCAAGATTCGAAAAAGATACCTAAAGGAGTGATGAGCTACTATGAGTTCCACGCTGAAAAAGGTCATAAGATCCAGGAGTGCGCTGAATTCAGAGATTTAGTGCAAAGTTTATGGATAACAAAGAGTTGGAATTTTTGAAGATGTCAAGGACTCGGAAGGAGGAGATGTTTGTGCCTCAGAGGAAGGATCAACAGAGAGGGTCCACCAGGTTAACCACCTAGTGGTGATTATTTCACGACCAAGAAACAATGAAGTGGGAGCACAAGTTGCACCAAGAGTTATAATTCAGAAACCCGTGGCTTTTCCCTATAAAGATAGCAAAAGGGTTCCATGGAATTACGATTGCAACGTGATGATCCCAAGAGAAGAGAACTCAATTGGCTCTTCAGAAGAGGGCCAAGATATCGATTTCTACACGCGCAGTGAGAGGCACTATGACCCTGCAGGTGCAAAAATCGAGCCTATTATAGGAAAAACCCTGGCAGTTGAGAAAAAGAAAGAAAAGACGGTTAGGTTTGAATCACCTGTTAACAAGCCAGTAAATGAGAATGAGGCTAAGGAATTCCTAAAATTCTTGAAACATAGCGAGTATAGTGTTGTGGAACAGCTACACTAACAACCAGCTCGCATATCAGTACTAGACTTGCTCTTGAGCTCAGAGACATATCGTAGCGCGTTGATGAAAGTGCTGAATGAAACTTATGTCGCTAATGATATTTCTATGAACAAGCTAGACTGCCTGGTTAACAATATAAGAGCCAACAATTTCATCTTTTTCAATGATGATGAAATACCTCTGGGAGGTATGGGATCCACGAAGGCCCTACATATCACTATCCGGTGCAAATGATATACATTGCCAAGGGCGTTAATTGATAATGGATCTGCGCTAAACGTCTTGCCTCTATCCATACTGAACAGATTGAAAATGGATAGCTCTCATATGAAGATGTGCCAAAACATAGTGAGAGCATTCGATGGTACAGAGAGGAGGGTGATGGGAAGGGTTGAAATACCTCTCATAATTAGTCCGAAGACATATGAGGTAGACTTTTTGGCGATGGATATCAAGCCCTCTTATAATTGTTTGTTGGGTAGACCTTGGATTCACTCGACTGGGGCAGTGCCGTCGTCACTACACCAAAAAATGAAATTGGTAACGGAGGGTCAACTGGTGACGATAAATGCAGAAGAGGATATTATTGCATCCGTAACTAGTGACGCACCGTACATAGGAGCGGATGAAGAGGCAATAGGATGTTCCTTTCTATCATTGGAATTTGTGAATGCAACATTCATTGTTGAAGGAAGCAAGATCCCAGTACCCAAAATATCCAAAACTACGAGGATGGGCCTGTAGTTGACGGTTGGGAAAGGAGCCTTACCTGGGAAGGGACTCGAAAAATACCTACAATGAAGGGTCGAGGCACCAATGCTGATGGACAAACGAGACCGCTTTGGCTTAGGATACAAGCCAGATGTGAGGCAAATGAAGAAAGAACTAGAGAAGAAGCAAGAAAGGAGAAGAGCGCGACTGAGTGGGGGAGAAGTCAAGTGGGAACCAATGACCTTTCCTCATATATCCAAAATGTTTGTGTAAGGAGAACCATTTACCCTTAACGGAAGATGTCAAGAAAAGAAACTGCGAAAGAAATAATGGGAGACTTGAGCACCAATGCCATATTTGAAGAAGGAATTGGGGAAAACCTGTCAGACATTCGTCCTTATATCCCCGGAAGTGTTCTGAACAATTGGACTGCGGAAGAAATCCCTGTAATTTTTAAGACTAATTCAAAGTAATGTTCAAAACACACTTATTGTTCTAAGCCTGGAAGCAATAAGAATCTTTTTGTGAAAAAAGCGTATGTCCATTATTTTTATTTCAATAAAATGCATCTTTGTGTCTCATTTTGGAAAATATTCTTTTATTCTTTCCATTTCATTCATACTCACACCACACAGATAGTTATTCTTAGATTCATTTGTTCTTTGGGTATTCATTCGTTCCTATAACAGGTCTCCAAATATCAATGACATGAGCAACGCTGCTACTGACTCAGAATATCTTTTTTAGCAAGATATATGTTTAGAGGAACCTCAAGACTTTGAAGATGAGCGAGATTGTAACCTATCTCCTGATTTGCTAATGATGGTAGAACAAGAAGAGAAACAGATTCTACCTCACAAAGAGGTAGTAGAAATTGTGAGCTTAGAAGATGGACAAGAAAAGAAAGAGGTGAAGATCGGAGCTTACATCACCACAGAGACAAAGCGAGACCTCATTGAGTTACTCCAAGAATTCAAAGATGTCTTCGCATGGTTGTATCAGGACATGCTTGGTCTAAGTATTGATATTGTGGTACACCGACTTTTCATAAAAAAAGAATGCAAGTCGGTACAACACCTGTTAAAAATAAAAGAAGAGGTCAAGAAGCAATTTGACGCTGGTTTCCTGCAAGTGGTTAAATATTCAGAGTGGGTAGCTAACATAGTCCCCGTCCCTAAGAAAGATGGAAAGGTACGAATGTGTGTGGAATACATGGATTTAAACAAGGCCAGCCCAAAAGATAATTTCCCGTTGCCTCACATCGATACCTTAGTGGACAACACGGCAGGTTACTCACTGTTCTTCTTTAGGGATGGTTTCTTCGGATACAACCAGATTAAGATGCATCCTGAAGACATGGAAAAGCCATATTCGTAACTATGTGGGGAACATTCTGCTGTAAAGTGATGCCATTCGGACTAAAAAATGCAGGAGCGAAGTATCAAAGAGGCATGGTAACCTTGTTTCATTATATGATGCACAAAGAAATCGAGGTTTATGTTGATGATATGATAGCAAAATCCTGAACATAAAAAGAGCATATACAAGTCCTAAGGAAATTGTTTTTGAGGATGAAAAATTCCAGCTAAAGCTCAATTCAGTAAAATGTACCTTCGGGGCTAGGTCAGAAAAATTGCTAGGATTTGTAGTCAGCGAAAAGGGGATCGAAATCGACCCGGATAAAGTCAAAGCTATACAAGTGTTGCCTCTTCCGTGCACTCAAAAAGAAGTCTGAGGTTTCCTAGGAAGACTAAATTACATCACCCGGTTTATTTCACAACTGACCTAGAAATGCGACCCCATATTTCGTCTCCTTAAGAAACACAATCCAGGTGTATGGGATGAGGAAAGCCAGAAAATTTTCGACAAGGTCAAACATTATTTTTCCAATGCTCCAGTACTGATACCACCTAGTCCAAATAAGCCACTGATATTGTACTTGGCAGTATTTAAAAATTCCATGGGATGCGTGCTTGGCCAACATGATGAGTCAGGGAGAAAAAAAAGAGCGATATATTACCTTAGTAAGAAGTTTACTGAATGTGAGACAAGATACTCGCCAATTAAGAAGTTGTGTTGCGCCTTAATCTGGACAACCCGAAGACTGAGACAGTACATGTTGTACCACACAACTTGGCTCATCTAAAAAATGGACCCTCTAAAGTACATGATGGAGTTGACTACTCTAAATGGAAGGATGGCCCGATGATAGATTCTGCTTTCCGAATTTGATATAATCTATGTGAACCAAAAAGCAGTAAAATGGAGTGTAATAACATATTTTCTAGCCAGTAGAGCTCTAGAAGATTACTAGCCTTTGAACTTCGATTTCCCGAATGAAGATCTGATGTATGTTGCAACCACTGAAGAAGATGCTCAAGAACGACATCCTTGGAAACTAAATTTTGATGGAGCTTCAAACGCTATGGGTAATGGAATTGAGGCAGTCCTGGTATCCCCAAACAGAGATCATTATCCCTTTACTAGTAAATTAGATTTTGATTGCACGAACAATATGGCAGAATACAAAAGCATGTATCATGGGCATCCGTACAGCCATAGAACGCAAGATCAAAGTACTAGAGGTATATGGGGATTCGACACTAGTGATTTATCAACTCAAAGGAGAATGGGAGACAAAAGATCTCAAGTTGATCGAATATCGAAGGTTGGTCCTAGAGTTAATTAAAGAGTTTGATGACATCACTTTCTGTTAACTCTCGCGAGATGAAAATTAGATGGCTGACGCCCTGGTTACTTTAGCTTCCATGATCAAAGTGAACAAACATGAGGATGTAAAACCTATCCAGATGAGTATTTATGAGGCTCTGACTCATTGTTACAACATTGAGGAAGAGGGGAAGGATGATCACTCTTGGTACCACGATATACTACGATACGTAAAGAATCGTGAATACCCTGATCAGGCGATCGAGAATGATAAAAGGACGTTGAGGAGACTGTCCAATGACTATGTCTTAGAGGGGGATATCCTGTATAAAAGAAGAAAGGATCAGGTGCTACTAAGATGTGTGGATGACATTGAGGCCAAGAAAATTTTGGAAGAAGTCCACGAGGGCGTTTGCGGAACACATGCTAAAGGTTTTACAATAGCAAGACAAATCATGAGATTCGGGTATTATTGGTCCACTATGGAAGTGGATTATATCAGTTATGCCAAGAGATGTCATAAGTGCCAAATTTATGGAGACAAAATTCATGTGCCTCATTCACCTCTTCATGTTATGACTTCTCTATAGCCTTTCTCCATGTGGGGCATGGATGTCATTGGGCCGATTTCACCAAAAGCTT
This sequence comes from Gossypium sturtianum, assembly GCA_025698515.1. Taxonomy (NCBI): domain Eukaryota; kingdom Viridiplantae; phylum Streptophyta; class Magnoliopsida; order Malvales; family Malvaceae; genus Gossypium; species Gossypium sturtianum. The sequence continues at coordinate 119,910,903 of CM046946.1, forward strand.
TCAATGAGCATCGATTCATCTTCGTGGTCATTGATTACTTCACCAAGTGGGTAGAGGCCACTTCTTACGCCAATGTCACGAAGTCGGTAGTCAGTAAATTCTTGAAGAAAGAGATCATATGTCGGTATGGGATGCCAGAAAAGATTATATCTGATAATGCATTGAACTTGAACAACAGCACGATAGCGGATGTTTGTAGTCAATTCAAGATCAAACACCATAACTTGTCATCATATCGCCCAAAAATGAATGGTGCAGTGGAGGCAGCCAATAAGAACATTAAGAAGATCGTGGGGAAAATGACTGACACTTATAAAGATTGGCATGAGAAGTTACCATTTTCCCTTTATGCTTATCGAACGTCTGTTAGGACCTCCACTGAGGCAACACCTTTCTCATTGGTTTATGGAATGGAGGCGGTTTTTCCCATTGAATTCGAGATTCCTTCTCTCCGAGTTTTTTCAGAGCTGAAATTAGATGAAGCAGAATGGATCCGATCTCGATATGATCAGCTGGACTTGATTGAAGAGAATAAGTTGAAAGCTATCCGTCATAGTCAGATGTACCAAAAACGAATGATGTGAGCTTATGACAAAAAGGTTTCCCCTAGAGAATTCCATGAGGGGGACTTGGTATTGAAAAATATCATTCCTATACAAAAGGACTTCAGTGGAAAGTGGATGCAAAACTGGGAAGGACCTTATGTGGTAAAGAAGACATTTTCTGGAGGAGCGCTGATTTTAACCGAGATAGATGGCAAGAACCTGACCAATCCTGTGAATTCAAACTCAGTTAAGAAATATTCCACTTGAATAAAAAAAGAGAGGCAACGCGAAAACTCGCAAAGGGCGCCTTGAGACCAAAAGGGTTTTTGAGTTGAAAACCCGAAAAAGGGCAGCTCAAATTTGGATTGAAGATTAGGCATGTGATGGTCGGGTCTTCTCAGAAGGAAGAACGTTACATCTTGGAGAATTAACAAAATACTTTAGATCTCCTTAACACATATCAAGTTCAAAATGGTCTTCGAGAAGTTTGAGTAGAGAAACTCATGCTGCGATATCTGGGGCACCTAGTTTTCATCTTACTCATCTTGTATTAATCTATTCATTTTGAGCTCTACTCCCAATAAATTTCAATCTTGTCCATTGTTACGATATTTTTCAAGCATTTTTCATTGAAATAACGATTAATGGTCAAATAATATTCAAGTAAAATGATTTATGCATATTACTCTGAAAGGTTTTCTAAATAGTACAAGGACCTGAAACAGGACCATTAGTCAGAACTAACCAAATCTAAGAGTTGGGAATTTTTGGGAACGAATAGTTTAAATTGTGATTATTTCTTCGGGTTTTCTGTCAAAGATGCCAGTTGAACAAGAAGGTAGGGTAATGCGTCAGTGATAGAACCTTGATGAACAACGAGCAATATCAACCTAAGCATTAAAAGGGATCTTTCTCGAAAAATGACATTCTGCATTCATGCAAATATCATTCATACTCATCTAGTTAGGAGCATTTGATTCATTTTGATCATAACATCCTAATCACTTGGCATAAATATAGGCCCATGAAATGGATTCTACAGGTCATGTTCCCCAGAGAATGGTGTAACAGATCAGTGAAACTATAAACCTTATCTCCCTAAATTTGCAGTGGAGCAGGTTGAAGTTACAAGTCTTATCTCCCTGAAATTGTAGTGGAGTAAACTGAAGATATCAAATCTTATCTCTCTGAAGTTGCAGTAGAGCAGATTAAAGCTATAAACCTTATCTCCCTGAAGTTGCAGTGGAGCAGGTTGAAGTTACAAGTCTTATCTCCCTGAAGTTGCAGTGGAGTAAACTGAAGATAGCGAATATTATTTCCCTGAAGTTGCAGTGGAACAAATTAAAGCTATAAATTACAAATCTTATCTCCCTGAAATTGCAGTGGAGCAGATTGAAGTTATAGATCTTATCTCCCTGAAGTTGTAGTGGAGTAGATCAAAGATAGCAAATCTTATCTCTGAAGTTGCAGTAGAGCAGATTGAAGCTACAAATCTTATCTCCCTGAAGTTGCAGTGGAGCAGATTGAAGCTACTAATCTTATCTCCCTGAAGTTGCAGTGGAGTAGATTGAAATTATAATTCCTATACCCTTGAAGTTGCAGTGGGTTGGAATGAAGCTACTTGAAAAAGAGGAGAACCAAAGAGGTCGAGATTCGGCGAGACCGGACAAAATTTATCCTTCTTAAAATTCTTTGCTCCATTCTCGTTACACGACAACGAGCAAAGAGGGGCAGCTGTAGTAGCCCAATTTTGCCTGGGTCCAACCAAACAGAAACCAAGCCAAAATAAAAATAAAAAATAATATGGTCTAGAGTCCATTTACAAACAGCGGACCCAAATTTACAATGGCCCAAATAAATTAAAAAAAAAACCTAACTGCCCAAAAACCTAAACTGTTTTTAGCCAAAAAAAAAAAGGAACAAAAACCCTAGCCGCCGCACCCTAAATCCCTAGCCTGCGCCACCGCCGCTCCTAGCCTCTGCCACCACCAACTCCTCTGCCATCGTCATTGACTCTAGAGGCACCTGCAAAAAAGAGAAAGAAGCACATGCATGCAACAAGAACAGTAGAAAAATAGAAAAAAATAATGTTGTAATTCGGCTATAAAAGAGCCTAAAAAAAGAGAATGTAGAGGGATTTTTTTTTTGAATAGAAATAAAAAAAGAAGCAAAAAAAGAGCAATCAGAAATACAAAAAAATCCAATACAAGAGGTGATTTTTATTTATTTTTTTACTTTTCGAAATAAATAGAAAATAAAAAAGAAGTTTTTACTTGTTATGTCGTCGTCGGAGGGGTAGAAGCCGAAAGGTTCTTCTCCCTTTCGGAGATTTTCGGCGAGACTTTCGGCGATTCTGGCTCCAGATCGGAGTTTTACGCGAAAAAAGAGGCTCCTTGGAAAATTTTGCCAATTTTTGGCCACCGGAGGCGGCGGTCTCCGTCGACGGTGACCGGCAGCTCCGATGGCCGGCCCAGAGAAATTTCAGAGAAAAAAATAGGTTGAAATCAAATTTTTTTAAGCCAAAGAGAAATGATTTTTTTTTGAAAAAAATTAACTTAAATAAGCCCAAAAAACGACGACGTTTTGGGCTTGACTTCTGACGCCCAAAACGGTGTTGTTTTGACGTGACCCGTGATCCGACCCAATAGATCCGCGTGTTTTTTTATGGTCTATTTATGCTTTCGGTCTTTCCTCTTTTTAATGACACTTCAATCCAGTCCTATTTCGCTTCTTTTTCTTTTTTTAAATTTTACCATTTAATTTTGGTTTTGTTTCATTTTAGTCCCTCGTGAAACGGCATGTTTAGGGAGTTTGGGATGATTTCCCCTTTAGTCCCTATTTCTTTTAGCGAATTTTATTTTGATCCTTATTGCTGTTTTATTAGTTATTTTTTTATTATTTACAATTTATACTCCTTAATTTTATTCTGATTTCAATTCGGTCGTTGGTTTATTTAACCTCAATTTTTGTTTACAAATTGTTTTATATATTACTTTATTATTTATTTTCAACTTTTAATCAATTTTTTTATTATTCACTTATTTATTTACTTATTATTCCTTTATTTTTTATGTTTAAAATTGGCTTGTTTTTGTATTTTCTTTTTATTGTGTACTTTTATTTATTTGTTTTTTTATTTTTTTTATTTTTTGCCTTTAATATTATTATTTATTTATTTATTACTTTTTTATACTTTCAAAAAATTAGCTTGTTTATATTTTTACTTGCACATTTTGTTATTATCATTATTATTATCTTATTATGCCTATTAGTATCATGATTTATTATTACTATTATACTTTTATATTTTATTATGTATATTATGCCCGAATAAGTAAAATGCATATCGTTTTAAGTATTATATTTGTTTTTTGTACGATGCATAAAAAAGGTAAAATTTTTAAATCGTGGCAATGTTCGTTATTTTTGGAATTAGAAATGTCGTGTTCCTAACTTACGGAATATGGCTTCTTTTTAAAACCGAAATAATCGAATATCCATTTCAAAAATATAAAAAACGAGATTCAAGTAACGATTAAATAGGCAATTATTCTGGTTTTCGAAAACTAAAGGCGTCGTGTCCTAACTCACGGGGCATGATCCTTCTTCTCGATTAATTCAGAATAAAGCATTTTCTATTAAAATATCTTAATACGAAAAGGGATCGTATTTTAAATTCTCTTCAAATTTTCAATTTTCGACACTAAAGACATCAAGTAATCAATTAGGTACCAATTTTGGGCGTAACGAGAGTGCTAATCCTTCCTCGTGCGTAACCGACTCCCGAACCCATTTTCTGAATTTTTGTAGACCGAAAAATATTGTTTTAATAAATCAAACATCTTATTAAAATGATCAAATTACGAGGTGACCCGATTACGCCTCTTTAGAGTGATTGGTGGCGACTCTATTTTTGTTTTTTTTAAATAAAAAGTCGATTTTAACAAAAATAAAAGGTTTCGACACACATTTTTCGGATCGGGTCTATGTTCTACATATTTTAAAATATCTTATCTAAACCTGGTCTGAATTTATTAAGTAAGAAACAAAATTTCTACATATATTTAATAATAACTCTTTATTACTTCAAAAGAAAAATAGTAATAAACTCTCTATGTAGGGTAAATATCCCATATATACCAAAAAATTGAATTATTTATGGAAATGGGCAAGTTTGAAGAATATTTACGGAAAAGGGCCATTTCCCCCAAAAACGCGTCCACGTCGGTAGCGTTTTGGGAAATAACAACAAAGCGCCCCGAGGAGGACGCTTTGTGCCACCTCAACAAAAGCGCGCCGCGTAGCGCTTTGTCGAGGTGGCACAAAGCGCCGCCCTAGGCGCGCTTTAGCCCCTGCAGAACGGTCAAAACCAACGGCCAATTTTTTTGACCGTTGGGGGCCCAACGGTCAAAAAAAAAAAGTATAAAATCCCCAACCCTTTATTTTTCACACTTCAATCCTTTCTCAATTTTCTCTCAATTTTCTCTCAAAGTCCTTGAAATTTACGCTCAAATTTCAAAATAGTCCTTTACTATTTACGAAAAAGCCCTTTATAATTTTTGTAATATATTTTTTTGGAAAATTTATTAAAATTTTTTATCGGATTACAATGGCCGGGGAATTACTTCGCCTAGACAACAACCACATCTCCGTCGAGCAAATGAAAATGGTAAGTTTTAATTTTTAATTTTTCAATATGATTAATTTTTTTTTCAATTATGCAATTTTAATTTTATAATTTTTTAAATAGTCTGTAGATCGGGTGTTGGAATGTTATATTCGCAACATGCATGGTCCCCCATCGCCGTTGATCGAGAATTACCTGCGGGAAGCGGGTTTTTGGCACGTGGCCACGATAGGTCGGGGGTTCAAGTTGGAGCCGCCTTTGATCAGCGTGTTGATAGAGAGGTGGAGACCCGAGACGCACACTTTCCATCTGCCATGCGGTGAGTGTACCATCACTCTAGAAGATGTGCAGTTGCAGTTGGGATTACCGGTGGACGGGTCGGTAGTCACTGGGTCCGCAACATCTACCGATTGGATAGCCGTATGCTACGATCTTCTGGGTGCCATTCCGGATAAAATTTAAGGAGCTCGGATCGATATGGCCTGGTTACGAGACACATTCCCGGAGCCGAATGAGGGTTCGACCGAAGTAGAAAGAATACGGTATGCTCGGGCATACATTCTTCAGATAATTGGAGGCTATCTCGATCTTTGGACCTCTCTAGAAACCTCGTCCACCGAGATGGCTCCTGAAACTTGTTGATTTCAGAGCAAACGGTGAATTGAGTTGGGGTCCGCTGTGCTATCGAGGTTGTACCGAGTGTGTGGGCGACGCGCGAGTAAAGCAAAAATCGAGGTTGCCTATCACTACTGCGATCATGGGCATGGTTTCAATTTCATTTTTACGTCCTCGACTCGACCAACCATATTTATTCCCACTGATAACGAGGTAAATTTAATATTATATTTTACAATTATTTCGTAGATTTATAATATAATTGCATGCTAAAAGTTTATTTAATTAGGTGGAACCATTCAAGTAGTCATGTTGGAATACCTAACTCGCTTGAGGATATACGGCTCCTATTGGACCAACGGTCGGAATCACAAGTAAGTTTCGAATTTCGTTATTATAATTTAGTATTTCGTATGTAGTGTCTAGTATTATGTATATAACTAATAATTTGGTAATGTTAATATTGTTTCAATGGACACCGTACGAGGATCCGGAAATTCGGGCAGTAATTCCGGAGGAGTTCTTCGAAAATCCGAACAGTTGGCACGCTAAGGTCCCATTGATCACCTACGCGACCGTGGAGATGCACCAGTCAGATCGGGTTCTGCGGTAATTTGGATTCTGACAACCGATTCTCGTGCCACCTGAGGTGCTCGATGATGAGCACAAAGTGGACTTACGGCAGTCGCACACGGATTGGCCAAGATTTTGGTCAGGTCATATCGAGACGTGAGAGAACTGGTATGACTTTTTACCTATCCGGGAACTTATCATCGTTCCTGAGTTAGCGTGCGTGCCGGAGTACATGCCATGGTTTAGGATCCATGGCAAGCCGTATATGTTGTCGGAAGAAGAGAGGCGACGGCAACTTTGCGAGTGAAGGGAACGTCGGGCCCTTTAAATCCAAGGAGAATGGGTGATGAGACGGGCCATCAACAAATACCGAAACACGATCATTGGGCCCAAAGAACGCTGCCTACACAACCACCGGCCCATCGGTTCACCCGACAACACCGACATCACAAATGTCTACCGTTTATGCCAAAAATTACCCTACCCCTTATATGTATCCTCCTAACCCATATATGTTTCAGTTTCCCAGTCCCACCCCAGGTTGGAATGCATGGCCGGGTTCGAGTCCGTTCCCGACTACTCCCGTTGGCCAGCCGATCGTGAGGCCGACGTCGCATGTGGGATCAGAGGAGGCGCCGTCGGGGAGCACTTCTTTCTACCAGGCTCCTTCACCGTACGGGATGCAGTCACCCCGCCGTGGTTTATGCAAACACCTCCGGGGTCATTATTTTATCAAGGTGGGTCATCATCGCAACACCTGAACTGGACCCACTGCCGAGGAAACCCAATTCTCCGCCCGAGGTTCCACGACCCCCGCCGAAAGCTAGAAGAAGGAGGAATCTAGCGCGTAACCGCCGACCGCCCCCGTGTGGCACTGGTTCCCACCGGCATCTTTGATTTTTTTGTAATTTAATTTTTTTTTGTAATTTAATTTTTTTTTGTAATTTAATTTTTTTTTGTAATTTAATTTTAATATCTTTGATAAAATAGAAATGATTTAATTTTTTTTTGTAATTTTGTAATTTAATTTTAATAACTTGAATAAAATAAAAGTTCTTGTACAAAAGTTCACCGTTTTCCTCCAAAAAATAGAAATTACATAGCCACCAGGAGACAAAAAAGCTAAGAACACGGTCAACTATTCTGATTTGGACACGAGCGAGATGTATGGCCCGGGTTCCTACACCATCCGCACAGCCGACTTTGGTTGCTCGTTTCTCGGATATCCATATGGTTACGTATTCTACTCGAGCAAGGTCGACCTTTTGGTTTGCGCCTCAATTGTCTATTCGGCAACGACTTATACGGTGCAAGCGATCCGACGCCACTTACGCTCATCCGGGACCGGTGGGAATAGGTGTCTCCACACGTTGTACATGTTTTCTAATTTATACACTTCGTCGACATAGCTTATGGGATCAAGACGGAGATTCTGACAAGCCGCAAGTACATGAGCGCATGGGTAACGAAGTGCATCAAATATCCCACAGTCGTAGGTCCTATTTGTCAAGTGTACACGATAATGCCCACCAACAATACCTTGGTTCGGTCACAAAACTCGTGACACGAAACCATAGACTGTCGCGATCGTGACACACTGTGTGTATGGTGTTGGCCCGTGCCTTCGCACGGTTTATTTCTTGCAAGACCTTCGGGCTCCATACATGGCCTCCTTGCATCTGCCCTCTATAACTCGCTGCTCTCTTCAGAAATAGTGCCGCTAAACGAAAATATGTCTCTCGCACAACCGATGTAATCGGCAGATGATGGGTTCCTTTTAGAACAGAATTTATGCATTCGGCCAGGTTTGTGGTCATATGACCATATCGTAGACCGCCGTCGTATGCTTGTGTCCACTGCTCGAAAGGAATATTGCACAGGTAGTTTGCGCCTTCGGCGTTATCTGAGCGTAAACTGGCCAACATCTCGTGAAAACGGTCTTTATTGATCTCGTACCCTGCCAATATACGTTGATAGCGAATATTACATATCACTCTTCAATTGAGAATAAATTGAATATTACAAACGAAATTATATTAATAGATATTTCATACCCATATCGGTCACTTGCTGTTTCTGTCTTTTAGATCGATGTTGCCCATAGTAGTTGGATGAAACATGCCTCAGGCAATATCGATGGTGTATGCGATGCCACATGCTTCCCTTGCGTTCTATTGCCGCAAGTATTCTAGGGCCCCGATCCGATATAACGCATATGTCAGGTTGGGGGCAGACATGCCTCCTTAACCTAGATAGGAAGAAGTCCCAGTCATCAGCTGACTCCCCCGGTATTATTGCGAACGCAATCGGAAGGATTCACCCACAGCCGTCTTGTGCCATAGCTAGCAATAGCCGATGCGTATATCTACCATACATAAAGGTACCGTCAATTTGTACCAATGGCTTGTAGTATATAAAGGCATCTCGGCATTGCTTAAATGTCCAGAACAGACGCTTGAACACTGCGCATCCGCGGAGCAGACGATCGTTGTAGTACGCCGATTCCGTTTCAAGGTCATTGTCTTTGCCGCTCGACATATCTCTCTAGCACCTGACACCACTGTCACACTTCATTATATGAAGCGTCCTACCGACCGTGTAACTTTTCTAACTTCTTCTGCTTGGCTATCCAAGCCTTTCTGTAAGAGGGCGTGTACCCCAATTGGCTACGAATATTGCCAATTAAGGCCGGCACCGTAGTATTGGGATCGGCCTTCACCGTCGGGATAATTAAGTCAGCCAACATGTCTGAATCCATCATCGGATGATCTTGTGTTACACACACAACGGAAGTCGTTAAATAATGCAACATTACATAATATTAGTGTTATTCAAATCATTGAACACATAGTGGTACTGCATCTGGCAAGACAAGACATGTATGTGGACCTTTGTACTTTTTGATCTCCCACAACCCTGTCCTTTTCCTCAACGACGCCATGATTTTCTATGAACATGTGCCGTCTTGCACTGCACACTTCGCCTCGTACTTATCGAGCTTGGATTTAACCACATTGTAGTTAACCTCGCTTCGATCTTCAGATGTTTCAATGCGGCAAAGAAAAGCATTCTTGTTGGAAAAGCGGTTACCAACTTCTAATTGGTCCGAATCCAACAAAGAATTTGTACGGTCACGCGTCCGGTGTGGTAGTTCAGGAAACTCTAATGCATCATCTTGAGATAGATCGACATTATGCATGTGGGCTGGAGGCGAGTACGCCTTGAATAGCGGATCTTCTTCTTCTTCGTCTGAACCGCCCTCAACGTCTTAAGGTACAATTAGAACGGGCTCCGGTTCAGAAAATAATCCAACTTCTACACCGTCGGGCCCTGGCTCCCGAGGTGGATCCACATCAGATTCATCGTCTGACCCTCCATAACCTGTAACAAACGAGGGCCCTCGCGGTGGATGGATGTCGCCGGAGTACATCATCCCTCCTTAAACATCTTTCGTAAAGATCTTAATCATATGTGGATTGCCAACCACTAGAAGTTGATGACGTCCCCCAATACGTATTTCTATCATCGGACGTTGAAGGACGGATATGCATGTTCCATCCACCAACCGAGTGTCGTGCAGGGGTTATGTTTTCCATACTACCACCGCACACGGGCACTTCTGTGTTTTGCCTCCCACTTACAGAGTGTCGGCTTGGGGTCGTGTATTCCCCTCGAACGACAGTAGATGTTGAGGTCGCAGAAAGATCACTTGGAGATGAAAATTCTACATATACCTCGATATAGGGTGATCCACTGGCAAGATGAGTCTCCACCATTGCCTCAAAGCTTCGAGGACCTTTGATGTCGAATGAGTCATATCTCACCGGATCAACCGAAGCGCAAAATCTATACTTAATAGACTGAACTTTCATTGGCGTTGTTTCGAATATTTTACGCCTAATTCTTTTGCGAAGTTCTACCAAATTGACGTTCGATTAAAACTCGATCGTACTGTGTTCTCCGATAAGAAAACAACACCATTTTCGATGTCACGAACTTCACCATCGTAGTAAATAACAAAGATTAATACGCTTCACTCATTTTCGCTTTTTTTCTTTTGCCTCAATTTCCCTTATGCAACACGGGAATGAAATTTGGCCGATTTATAGCCTAATTTTGCCGGAGACTCATCAGAGTAAAAGAGCGTCCACGTGGGAGCTCTTTTCAAGATACTCTCAAAGGTGCATCCTGCTTTGAAGCATTTTTGGCCACCGCTTGTTTGTAAACGCCTCCTCAAATTAATTTTACCGGAGACTACTGTAGCAAAAGAGCATCCACGTGGGAGCTCTTTTCAGTACTCCTGTTGACAGTGCACCCTGCTAGAAGCGTTTTTGGCCACTGTTTGTTGAACGTCTCCTCAAATTAATTTTGCCGAGACTCATCGTAGAGCAAAAGAGCGTCCCACGTGGGAGCTCTTTTCGATTACTCTTCACGACGATGCACCTGCTGGAAGTTTTTGGCCACTTGCTTGTTCGAAATGTCTCTCAAATTAATTTTGCCGGAGACTATCAGTAGCAAAAGAGCGTCCACGTGGGAGCTCTTTTGATTACTCCTGCACGACAATGCACCCCTACTCGGGCGTTTTTGCCACACCGCTTGTTGAAACGCCTTCTCAAAATTATTTTGCGAGAGAATCTTGTCACAAAATTCAATTAATTTTTTCCCTAGCCCAAAAATTCAATTAATTTTCATACCGTAAGTGGACGGAAAGGAGGGCAAAAACGCGTGTCCACGTTAGCGCGTTTCTGGTTATTCAAGAGCAAAACGCGCTCGAGGACGCCAACTTTGTTGTTGTTTCCCCAAAAACGCTACCGATGTGGACGCTGCTTTTGGGGAAACGGCCATTTTCTGTAAATATTCTTCAAACTGGCCCATTTCCGTAAATAATTCAATTTTTTGGTATATATGGGATATTTACCCCTCTATGTAGCCTCGAATGTTTATATTTTTTTATATCCAAAAATTTTTAAAAATTTGCCATGGTCTAAATTTAAGGAAAAAAAAAGGAAAAAATAAAATTCAAGGATTTCATTCCGGAAAAATTATACTTAAATTTATTAAATTATTAGTAAATTTATGTTTTAGTCACTCAACTTCAAAAAGTTATAAATGAGCATTGAACTATTTGAAAGTTTCTATTTAAGTTACTAGATTGTTAAAATCACAACTGTATGTGCCTTTTTTGTTCACATTGTCTACACTAATAAAATTAATCATTCCCACTAACTTTTAAAGTTTAGTTTTTTTTCATGAAATAGCTAAAATGTCACGAATTTGTATACCAAAATCCAAATAATTTTCTTCTCCAATCTCCAACATTAACTACTAGACCAACTTGGATATAATGAATGCTATTTTATTCATCGATGAGTATTGATCTATCATTAAATTGATACTTGAAGCTTGTTAGTTGGACATTTGAAAAAGAAAACTTAACTACCGAGTTATTAAAATTTTTTCTAATAGTTCAACGACTTAAATAAAATTTTTAAAATGATTTAAAGACTATTTTATATTTTTTTAAAATTGAAGGACCAAAATATAAATTTGGCATAGTTTAGCCTTTCACTATTTGAAGAAATTACGAGAAAAAGCGAAGAATAAAACGGAAGAGAGGTTTTTCTTTTGGCCGAAAAAAAGAGTTCAAGACCAATATTTTGGTCCTAACTTAAAAATAAAAAGTCTTAAGCCAACACAGCAACTTCAACTTCACTTATAGGGTTTTTAATTTTCTCTCATATTTTCCAGGTAACCTTTTATTTTTCCTCCTCCCCAAACAGTCCTTTAACTTCAGTTTTTTCCTTCAACTTTCATCTGACTTCTCTAAAATCTGATTAACTCTTCAGTTTCTTTGGGAAATCTGTTTCCTTTCTGTTATCATTATCACATTATTATTTTATTCTGCTTGCATTCGTTTTTTACTTTGATTTTGATTTCTTTTAATAATTTTATTGGTTTCCGTGTGGATGAATATGCTATAATCTGTCAACAGCTTGGCTTTTTTTCAAGCTTTAAATTTTGTTTCTAAGAAATATCGATTTGATCTGTTTGAAGGAAGTGAGGAGAATTTATGCTTTTGGACTTAATTTCTGTTGTTGTTACGCTTAAGAAATTCTGATTTTGATTAAGATTGTACATTGGTTACTTTAATTGTTAATGTTAAGACGGTTGAATTTAATTTTTTTTTATTCAGTTATTAGCATTTGATCAATTATATTGTTTAGAAATTTTTTATAACCTTGTTCTAGGCTAATTTTATTTGAGCATAAATTCAAAGTTTTTAAGTATTTTGGTAAACTTGAACTATCAAAGCTATCACTTTTATGGATACTAGATTAAGAATATTACTGAAATTAGATTATAAATTCAACACTTTTATTCATTTTCTTGTATTTGAGCTATTAATGTTGTTGAATTTTCATATATGCAACCTTTTTTTTTTTTTTTTTTAAATATATATGTTAAATAGGTTTCTAATTGGTGAAGTAAGAGTGTAGCGAGTGTTGATAGAGTTCTGAGTGTGGAGGTACGATACAATCTTTGAGAATTGTTGGCTCATAAATATTGTTGATTGATAGATATGGGGTGGCTTAGAGCTGGGTCAAGTGTGGCAAAGCTTGCCATTAGGAGGACTTTGTCTCAGGGTGGATCATATGCTGCAAGATCACGCATTGTTCCTTCACAGAGTCAATATTTTCACACCACTGTCTTTAAATCAAAGGCACAGACTGCTCCCGTTCCTCGCCCTGTTCCACTTTCTAAGCTAACTGATAGTTTCTTAGATGGAACCAGTAGTGTATACTTAGAGGAGCTTCAAAGGGCCTGGGAAGCTGACCCAGATAGTGTTGATGAGTCGTGGGACAATTTCTTCAGGAATTTTGTTGGTCAGGCTGCCACATCTCCAGGAATTTCAGGCCAGACCATTCAGGAGAGTATGCGATTGTTATTGCTTGTGAGGGCTTACCAGGTTAATGGTCACATGAAAGCGAAGTTGGATCCGCTGGGTTTAGAGGAAAGGGAAATCCCTGATGATTTGGATCCAGCTTTTTATGGTTTTACTGAAGCTGATCTTGATAGAGAATTCTTTTTAGGTGTGTGGAGGATGGCTGGATTTTTATCAGAAAACCGACCCGTGCAGACACTTAGGTCGATTTTGACTCGGCTTGAGCAGGCTTACTGTGGAAGCATTGGGTTCGAATACATGCACATTGCTGAGCGTGACAAGTGCAATTGGTTGAGAGACAAGATTGAAACTCCAACACCAATGCAGTACAATCGCCAGCGGCGCGAAGTCATTCTTGATAGGCTTATATGGAGTACACAGTTTGAAAATTTCTTGGCTACCAAGTGGACAACAGCCAAGAGATTTGGGCTAGAAGGGGGTGAAACTTTAATTCCTGGAATGAAAGAGATGTTTGATAGGGCTGCAGATCTAGGCGTTGAAAGCATAGTTATTGGAATGCCTCATAGAGGAAGATTGAATGTGCTAGGTAATGTTGTCCGAAAGCCACTTCGTCAAATATTTAGTGAGTTCAGTGGTGGTACAAGGCCTGTGGATGAAGTTGGGCTTTACACAGGAACTGGTGATGTCAAATATCACTTGGGAACTTCCTATGATCGACCAACAAGAGGTGGAAAGAGAATTCATTTGTCTTTAGTTGCTAACCCCAGTCATTTGGAGGCTGTGGACCCAGTTGTTGTCGGAAAAACTAGAGCAAAGCAGTATTACTCCAATGACGAGGATAGGACCAAGAACATGGCTGTTTTGATTCATGGAGATGGCAGCTTTGCAGGACAGGGTGTAGTCTATGAAACTCTTCATCTTAGTGCACTTCCAAACTACACTACTGGTGGAACTATACATATTGTAGTCAACAACCAAGTGGCATTTACAACTGATCCAAGGGCAGGCAGATCTTCACAGTATTGTACTGATGTTGCCAAAGCTTTGAATGCTCCCATTTTCCACGTAAATGGAGATGATGTTGAGGCAGTTGTCCATGCATGTGAACTTGCAGCTGAATGGCGCCAAACCTTCCATTCAGATGTGGTGGTTGATTTGGTCTGCTACCGTAGATTTGGGCATAATGAGATTGACGAACCATCATTTACACAGCCAAAGATGTATAAGGTCTGCAGCCTATTTACTTTTTTGGCTATTTATTTCCCCATTAGGCATGTCTTAGTTGGTCCTACCCTTTTTTTTTTGTTTTTTTAATATGTTCCTGAGAAATTACTTGAACTTCACATATGTAAATTCTTCCTTTTTTTTTTTCAACAGATCATTCGGAATCACCCCTCAGCACTTCAGATCTACCGAAACAAGTTGTTGGAGTCTGGGCAGGTGACAGATGAAGACATTGGTAATATAAGTCAGAAGGTCAGTACAATTCTTAATGAAGAATTCTTGGCCAGCAAAGATTATGTTCCCAAAAGACGGGACTGGCTTTCTGCTTTCTGGACGGGATTCAAGTCACCTGAACAAATTTCACGTGTTCGGAACACTGGGTATTTTGGCTTCTTTGTCAATTTCAACTTTCATTTTTGTATCTCTTACTTATACTTGCTGATGAAACTTGCATGTCATGCAGGGTTAAACCCGAGATATTGAAGAATGTTGGCAAAGCAATCACAACCCTTCCAGATAATTTTAAGCCTCATAGAGCGGTGAAGAAGGTTTATGAACAGCGTGCGCAGATGATTGAGACAGGGGAGGGCCTTGACTGGGCTATGGGTGAAGCACTTGCATTTGCTACCTTACTGGTAGAAGGTAACCATGTTAGGTTGAGTGGTCAGGATGTTGAAAGGGGTACATTCAGTCATCGGCATTCTGTGATTCACGATCAGGAAACCGGGGAACAGTATTGCCCTCTTGACCATGTTATCATCAACCAAAATGAGGAGATGTTTACTGTCAGCAATAGGTAACCCTTTAATGCTTTGGACTTTGTGTAATAGCTAATTTTTCAGTCCATATAATATGTGTTCTCTGATAGTGACTGTACAAGATGTGGTTATGTATTTGACTATTTGTCTTGGAAATCCTTTAAGAGGAAGAGAAGCCATCTATATTTTACGTTTTCAAAGAAAAATAGTAAAATGAAAAAGAAGAAAAAGACTCCTTTATTTGTGTAACTATTTGATATTAAGGCTAATTTGGAATCTATTTATGTAGTTATTCCAAATTAAATATCAATTGTGTTCTGCATTATGGCATAGCTTATTGAGAGTTTTTCCACTTGACTGCTCCTTATACCTGGAATTTGGTTTCTATGTGGTTCACAGCATGCAATGTGTAATAGTTCAGAATTCTAAGTTTATCTTTCACTTGCAAACTTACTGTTCTCTGCTTTAGGTGGCAATATCGTTGCTTCTCGTGCAAAGTTATGCCCCTGCTGGAGTATTGTTGAATTGTGCATTTTGTCCCTGCTGGAGTATTGTTGAATTGTGCATTTTAGTTTTGTGTGGCATTTTTCCTTTTGATCTTTTTGTTAATTTTGGATTCTTTTTCTGAGCAACATTTGGTCTTTGAATGCAGTTCTCTTTCTGAGTTTGGTGTGCTCGGATTTGAATTGGGTTACTCAATGGAGAATCCAAATTCATTGGTTATGTGGGAAGCTCAGTTTGGTGACTTTGCTAATGGTGCTCAAGTGATATTTGATCAGTTTATAAGTAGCGGGGAGGCAAAGTGGCTGCGTCAAACTGGTCTTGTAGTGCTGCTTCCCCATGGTTATGATGGACAAGGTCCAGAACATTCAAGTGCACGACTAGAGCGTTATCTTCAGGTATTCCCCATGAAATAGCATGCGTTGTTCTTTGCATCTTGATTTAGCTTCATCATCCTTTATTCAAAATCAGGCTGTGCTCCCTAGCATGTCATTTTCACATAAAAATAAAAAAGGGGATTCGATGGTGCATTGATAACTACATCTTTATAAATTTTTGCAGATGAGTGATGACAATCCTTTTGTGATACCTGAGATGGATCCAACTCTTCGTAAACAAATTCAGGAGTGCAACTGGCAGGTGGTTAACGTTACAACACCTGCTAATTACTTCCATGTTTTGCGGCGTCAGGTGAGTGCAACTAAAGGTTATTAATGATGTTTCAGCTTCGGGGCTAGTCTTGCCATTTCCTTATCATTCTTCTCTCCTATTTCAGATACACAGGGAATTCCGTAAGCCTCTTATTGTGATGTCCCCCAAAAACTTACTTCGTCACAAGGACTGCAAATCAAATCTCTCTGAATTTGATGATGTCCAAGGCCACCCTGGTTTTGATAAACAAGGAACCAGATTTAAGCGCCTTATAAAAGATCAGAATATGCACTCTGACCTCGAGGAGGGTATCAGACGCTTGGTACTTTGTTCCGGAAAGGTATGCTATGCCCTTGGTTTCCACTTGTTTCCCTCTTGTATGACGTATAAAAGCCGTTTAATTCTGGAACTTTATCTTTTAGAGTGAAGCGGGCAACTAAGATTCAGAAAATGTGTTGTTTTGTTGGGCTTTAAGTGTAGTTCTCTGCAGGTTTAATGGTTCTGTGTTTTTTTCTTTAGACCATAATCATGCTCCATCTGCTTTCAGGTCTACTACGAGCTTGATGATGAGCGAAAGAAGAACAATGCTACTGACGTTGCTATCTGTCGTGTGGAACAGCTTTGCCCATTTCCTTATGACCTAATCCAGCGGGAGCTTAAGCGATATCCAAGTATGTTGTCCAAGCTTAAACTAAAACTTGATCTATAACAATACTTGGTGAACCTAAAGACACAATTTGAAACATATATGTCTTTTCGAGAACTTACTAGGGTTTAATTGCTTCTGAACAAATTCTGTTCAGTTTCTTGAAGTCGTATATTCGGTTTGGATCCTCTTATGTCTCCCATCTCTCCTCTTTTGTTTAAAGAAACTTGATGTCCTAGCTATATATACTGTTAGGTTTAGTAATTTTTAAAGAATTGTGATTCTTTATTTCTTTTCATGCATTTCGTTTTTCCTGATATTTTTTGTTGGTTACTGTCAGACGCGGAGATTGTTTGGTGCCAGGAAGAACCGATGAACATGGGTGCATACAGCTACATCGCACCTCGTCTTGCCACTGCAATGACTGCTTTGGGTAGAGGAACCTTTGACGATATCAGATACATTGGCCGTGCTCCATCTGCTTCCACTGCTACTGGCTTCTATTCTGTGCATGTGAAGGAACAAACCGAGCTTGTGCAAAAGGCCATTCAACCTGAACCGATCAAGACCAATACTACTATCTGAAGCTTTTCGCAAGATCATTCTTGAAAAACTACAGTATTAAAGCAATGCTCTAAAATAACATCTGGTGCAGAGCTTGAGAACTGTTAGGGTTTGTTATTTCGATGATGGTCATGTTTCTGCTATTCCTTCTCTTCCAAGGCACCGATACATGAAGGTGAACCGGTTATCAAATGGTTGATTTGATGCATAATTTTTTTTTTGTTATATTTTTTGGTTTTTTTAACCCTAACATCATTATAAACAATGCATCAGTTCCTTTTATAATGCAGAAATTGAACTACCTTGCTCTTCATTAGGCTCGACTTCTCAGGGCAACTATGGGGAATTAAGGGTCCAGCAGTTTCATATATTCCGGAAATAAGAAAGAAAAAGAAAGGAAGTAAATTTTACTTTTTGTCCTCTAAAAAATATTAAAAACTCCTATTTTCTGTATATATTTCAAAGAATTTTCATGAGTTTTCAAGTATTAATAATTACAACAAGCCTTAAATTCTAATTTTCAGAAAGAAATTTAATAAATTTTAAAAGGTTGATCTACAATGTTGACTTTATCTTCAGACTCCGACTTTATTCAAATTCTTGAAGTATGTTTGAAATACACTTACTTTTATCTCCCCGAAGTTAGATAAAAAATACACCGACACTCGTAAGGTTTATTTATGAACTAGACTTTAAATTCAAAGATAAATACACCTTTTATTAATTTGCTTATTTTTCTCTTATTTTTTATTCAATAATATTCAATTTTAAAAAATCTAATTATTTATAAAAATATTTTACTTATTATTAAATGGAACCATAAATTACACCCTATTTTAATATAAACATAATATCTTTTTCAATTAATACTAAATAATAACATGCCTAAAAATGAATGGAGTAAAGATTAATAAATGAAAAAGTGAAGTGATTGCATACTATAATTGTTCAAAATAGGACAAAAAAAAGGTTATCGATTCATGTTTGAATGAAAAAAAATTCAAGAATTTGATTCAAATTGACCAAGCTGAAACTTTGAAAACTTTTATATTTCAAGTTGAAGTCTGACCATGTGAGAGTAGTTTTTTTTTTTTCATAGATTTTATATAAAAAGATAAAAAAAAAAAATTCTGATAGTAATATTTGTTAGTTAAAGAATGATTTTTAACTCTTTTCTTAGTTAATTTAATGCGTTGTTTAATAAAAAAATTAATAATTGTATGGGTATAGATTATTTATATATTTATAAAAAGTAAGATTGATGCAGCAGTGAACGACGCGCAGGAAGTTTCCTTGTTTGCTGCCGTTATCTGTAACCACTCTGGGACCTTTGTTCGGGGAGTTTCTGCTTCTCTCCCTTTTGTTTCGGACGCATGCATGGCTGAACTGCTCGCTATCAGAGAGGTGCTGTCATAGCTGAATGATGAGTGTTGTGATAAGCTGCTCATCGAGTCGGACTGCAAGCCTGTTATTTTGGCACTGAATTGTCCAAATTTGGGGTCATTTTGCATGACTGTGTTTCGTTAAGCTCGTCCTTTCATTATATGTCCTTCCTTTGATTTCATTCAACAGCCAATAAAGCGACCATGAGCTTGTTCGGGTGGTCTTATTATCCTTTGGTCATCAATTTGTTAAACTTTAGATTTGGGTCGTTTTTATCTTTGCCCAAGAGATATAAGTTCAGGTGTACAGAGTAAACTTATCGATTTGAGATTTTAAAATTTCTCCATTGTGAATTTGCTTAAGTATTATTTTCGATTTTATTATTACTTCTTCTTTTAAAAAAAAAAGAAATAATAGAAAAAACTAAAGTAATTATACTTATATTAATAAGAAATGTAGCTTTTTTATTATTATATAAAATGTGAACTACTAAAACAATCTCATAAATACAATGTATTTAATTTATAATTTAATTTTTAAGTAATTTTCTAATTTGGTGTGAGTGAGACCAAGCTCAACTAAAACCATTATATAAAAGTCTGATATGAATGATACTTATATTTTCTTTTTAAATATTATTTTATATGTTAAATATTTTATTTTAAATTCAAGAAAGAGTAAGAAAAAAAATTCTTTCATCAGGATGACCTCTTTTGTTATAAACTTTTGCTTGTTGGATAAAAATATGTTGGCCTATTCAATAAGTTATTCAAAGATCAACTTGGGCAATAATGTTGAAGTCTATATTGATAATATATAGGTTAAGAGCGTATTCGATGGCAGAGCCAGCAGATTGGCAAGTCTTTTATAATTTATAAAATTTTAAATTAATAATGGTAATTAAAATTGTTAGACTTGGACCAAGTCTAGTTGAAAGCTAGGATAAAGACTTTTTGTTTTTCTTGGTTGATGATAACTAGAATAAGACTTTAAACTAGACATGAAATAACTCATAATGTAGTAGGATTTGTTCGAACAATCACATTTCAGATGGTCTTTTTCACCACAATCAACATTCATATTCTTGAAAAATCTTCTCAAGACCAAAGAGTATATTTGACTTTTGTTAGAATTAAGTGACCCGAATCCTTATTTAAATAAAATACAATGGTAAAATAAAATAAAAGAAGAATCCCTATAGAACTACACTTCTTTTATTTTATTTTAAATAATGTTTTTTAAACCTTATTAAACTCCATCTATTGGATATTGATTAGAATAAGGGGTTTCAATCTTACTACACTCCTATTAGAATATGGCTTTACAAGCCTATAAATAGACATAGTCTATTCCTCTTGTAAATTGATTCAAATTCGACATAGTGAATTTTCTTCTCTTACGCCGTGGTTTTTCCCGAAAGGGTTTCCACGTAAAATCATGTGTTCTTTATTTTTGTTTCTCTTTTCTTTGCGATATATTTGTCATTACCGACGTTATTTATTTCACAAATTGGTATCAGAGCTTCCGGGTTTTTTCATCTCGATCACGGTAATGGCGTCTTTAAAGTATAAAATTCCATTGTTAGATCGCAACACCAGATTTGCATTGTGGCAAATAAAGATGCAGGGAGTTCTTGCACAGATAGATTTAAAGGAAGCCCTGCTAGGGGTAGGTAAGATGCCTTCGACATTGACGGAGGAAGAGAAAAAGCGCAAGGATCGAAAGGCGTTAACACAGTTACATCTGCATTTGTCTAACGAAATTTTGCAAGATGTGATGAAGGAGAAAAACGCCGCGGCATTATGGAAGAGGCTAGAACAAATATGTATGTCGAAAACTCTAACCAAAGACAGTTGCATATGAAGCAACGTCTTTATGCTCATCGTTTGGAGGAAGGTGCGTGCGTGCGTACGAATACTTAACAGATGTTTAAAGAAATTCTCTCAAACTTGGAGGCCATGGAGGTTCGATATGATAAGGAAGATCTAGGGTTGATTCTACTTTGTTCGTTGCCCCCGTCTTATTCAACCTTGAGAGACACGATTTTATATAGCCGTGAGTCTCTCACGCTTGATGAGGTTTATGATTCTTTGACCTCGTATGATAAGATTAAGCATCTTGTGGTTAAACCCGACTCTCGGGAGAGGGTCTCATTGTTCATGGGAGACAAGATCGAATGCTTTGATGATGATCGTGGAAGGACACATGAATAGAATTCTCGCAGATGAAATCTAAGGGTAGATCAAGTCTTCAAACAGAGGTAAAACTTGTAACTTCGCAGAAGAAAGGGCACATTAAATCTGAGTGCTATAAACTACAAAACAAGATTAAAAGGAGGTGCGAATCAAAATGAAAAACAACCGAAAAATTCCTGAAGAAGGCGATGTTGTAGAAGACTACAGCGATGGTGAACTTCTAGTCGCTCATCAACAATTCTAAAGTAAGCGAGTGGATACTTGATTCAGTGCACCTTCCACATGAGTCCCAATCGGGATTGGTTTACAAATTACGAAACAATGTCCAAGGTGTTATTTTGATGGGAAATAATGCTTCGTGTAAAATCGCAGTGTTGGAACAATTAAAGTTAAGATGCTTGATGGAGTTGTCGAACACTTAGTGACGTCATTTACATGTTCCGAATTGAAGAGAAATTTAATTTCGTTGAGTACTCTTGATTCAAGAGGGTACAAATACACACAGTGAAAGTGGGATTTTGAAGATTTCCAAAGGTTCCCTCATTGTGATGAAAGGGCGAGAAAGACCGCCAAGTTATATGTTTTGCGAGGGTTCTCTATCATTATTGGTGATGCAAATTGCCGCTTCCTCTTCCTTGTCGGATGATGATTTTACTAAAATTTGGCATATGCGCCTAGGGCATATGAGTGAGAATGGCATGGCGAAATTGAGCAAAGAGGACTTCTTGATGGGCAAGGAATTTGCAAACCGAAGTTACGCGAGCAACTGCGTTTTCGGGAAGCAAAGAGAGTTCGATTCACCAGAGGAATCCATAACACGAAGGAAACGTTGGAGTATATTCATTCTGATCTGTGGGGGCCATCAAGAGTGCCTTCAAGAGGTGGAGCTAATTATATGCTAACTTTTATTGATGATTTGTCCAGAAAAGTTTGGGCATTCTTCCTGAAGCAGAAAAGCGATGTGTTTTCCGCATTTAAGTCTTGGGAAACTATGATTGAAAAACAGACGGGAAAATAAACAAAACACATCCGCACAGACAATGGCTTAGAGTTTTGTTCTGATGAGTTTAATAAACTGTGCAAGTCAGAAGGGATCGTGAGACACTTGACAGTTCGTCATACTCCACAACAAAACGGTGTTGCAGAACGAATGAACAGAACGATCATGGAGAAAGTTCGATGTATGTTGTCAAATGCCAACTTACCAAAGTCGTTTTGGGCCGAAGTAGCCTCTACTGCATGTTTTTTGATCAACCGATCTCCATCCATTGCCATTGAGAAAAAGAATCCACAAGAGGCATGGTCTGGTAATCCTGCTAATTATTCTGATTTAAAGATCTTTGGGTGTCCTGCGTATACTCATATTGATAATGGAAAATTGGAACCGAGATCCATTAAATGTGTTTTTCTTGGTTATAAAGCTGGTGTAAAAGGGTATAAGTTATGGTGTCCTGAAAATAGAAAAGTTGTGATTAGAAGAGATGTTGTTTTTTATGAAACTGCTATGCTACCTAACTTATCTCTTAAAGACTCTTCCAATAAAGAAAATCAAAAGCGGTGGAGCATCAGATTAATCTGAGTCGACTCCTCAAGCCAAGACAAAAATTGAGAATAGAGTTGCTTCTTCACCACAATACTCTATCGCCAAAAATAGAACTAGAAGAGAAATTAAACCTCCAAAGAAGTATGCCGAGGTGATCTAGTTGCTTATGCTTTAAATGTGGCCAAGAAGATAGATGCAAACCAAGAGCCGTCTAATTATTCTCGAGGCGGTTAGTGTGAAGACTCGAGAAAAGTGGATGTTTGCTATGCAAGAGGAGATGGAATCACTCCATAAAAATAGAACATGGGATCTTCTAAAACTTCCAAAAGGTAAAAAGGTTGTTCGCTGTAAATGGGTGTTTAAAAAGAAAGAAGGGACTCAGGGAGTTGAAGAACCTAGATATAAAGTAAGGCTTGTTGCAAAAGGTTACAGTCAAATTCCAGTGGACTTCACGAGATGTGTTCTCCCCAATTGTGAAGCATAGTTCGATTCGAGCTTTGCTTGGTATTGTGGCCATGCATGATTTGGAGCTTGAGCGATTAGATGTAAAAGCGTATTTTTGCATGGAGAACTTGAGGAAGATATTTACATGTAACAACCGAGAGGGTTTCTGATCTCGAGAAAAAGAGGACTATGTTTGCTTGTTTGAAAAAGTCCCTTTACGGTTTGAAATACGATCCACCAAGACAAAGGGTACAAGAGGTTTGATTCTTTTATGACTTTTCATGATTTTAAAAAAGTAGTTTTGACAACTGTGTTTACTTTAAGAAAAACAGTGATGGTTCTTTTGTGTATCTACTTCTTTATGTTGATGATATGTTGATAGCAGCAAAAGATAAAGGAGTGATAAGAAAGGTCAAAGCCCAACTAAGTGAAGAATTTGAGATGAAAGATTTGGGACCAAAGAAAGAAGATATTTGGTATGGAGATTCTTAGAGATAGAAAAGCAAGTAAATTGTACCTAAGTCGGAAGGGTATATTGAAAAAGTTCTTTGCAGGTTCAATATGCAGAGTGCTAAGCCTGTTAGTACTCTTTTAGCAGCCCATTTCAGACTTTCATCGGCTTTGTCTCCACAATCAGATGATGAGATTGAGTACATGTCACATGTTCCATATTCTAGTGTAGTGGGATCTCTCATGTATGCTATGGTTTGTTCACGTTCGATTTATCATATGCGATCGGTCTGGTTAAGCTTAGCGGATACATGGCGAGTCCCAGTAAAGAACATTGGAAAGCGATTCAATGAGATTTTAAGATACTTACGAGGTACTACCGATGTTTGCTTACGATTTGGAAGAACTAGAGATGGAGTCATTGGGTATGTTGATGCTTGATTTTGCTGGAGACCTTGATAGAAGAAGATCTCTCACTGGTTATGTCTTTACAATCGGAGATTGTGCAATCGATTGAAAGCTACTTTGCAAACTACAATCGCTTTGTCTACCATTGAAGCCGAGTACATGGCAATTCATGAGGCTTGTAAAGAAGCTATTTGGTTGAAGGGACTCTTTAGTGAGCTCAATGAAGACCTTCAAATCAAAGACAAATATTTTGCGACAATCAGTGCCATCTTCCTTACAAAAGATCAAATGTTTCATGAGAGAACAAAACACATTGATGTTCTGTATCATTTTTTCGTGATATTATTGCTCGTGGTGATCTTATTGTGAGCAAAATTAGTACTCATGAAAATCCTGCGATATGATGACTAAGTCATTTCCTATAACCAAGTTTGAGCATTGCTTAGACTTGGTTGGTGTTCATTGTTGAAGTTAAACCCTTAAGGGGTTTTATGGAAGAGGTGGAGAACTTGTTCGATTGAGAGTTCGCGATGAAGAACTTGTTTATTTAGAATTCGTGTCAAGGTGGAGATTGTTAGAATTAAGTGACCAAATCCTTATTTAAATAAAATACAATGGTAAAATAAAATAAAAGAAGAATCCTATAGAACTATACTTCTTTTATTTTATTTTAAATAAGGTTTTTAAACCTTATTAAACTCCATCTATTGGATATTGATTAGAATAAGGAGTTTCAATCTTACTACACTCCTATTAGAATATGGCTTTACAAGCCTATAAATAGACATAGTCTATTCCTCTTGTAAATTGATTCGAATTCGACATAGTGAATTTTCTTCTCCTCTTCCCGTGGTTTTTTCCCGAAAGGGTTTCCACGTAAAATCTGTGTGTTCTTTATTTTTGTTTCTCTTTTCTTTGCGATATATTTATCATTACCGACGTTATATTTTTCACAGCTTTCCCTTGCTATTACTTGAAGACATATCCAAATCTGCAAAAATAGGTTAAGAATAAAGAGGAAAAATCCTCACCATTAGCACTTCTGTTTACACTCAAATGAATTTCGTAATGAAGTTAATAAGAAAATCAAGTTTTATAAGGGCAAATTGTGAAATCTTCAAAAGAAAACAATAAACTTAAATGCTCTAAGAGGCCAACCAAATGGACGATGTAATTTGTAGTGTTAGGCCAAATGAATCAACGAAGTGCACAATCTTTATAGTTCGCTAAGACAATATAAAGAAAATGCTTTAGAGTGAGTTTGAATGGACGGTGGGATGCGGTGTGTTTAACTTATTTTTTATCCATTGCTATAGTATCTAATCTCACCGCCATCATTGTTTTTACACTAATCGTAAGTAAATGCACCATCCATCCAAACCCATCCTTAATTAATTTAATAAAAAGTAATAAAAACACCGCAAAAAATCTCAACTCTAAAATCAAAGAAAGTTCTTAATTTTTTTTTAAGAAAACTTGTGACCAAATTTTAAAAAGGACGAGCTTTGGTACATTTAGGGTTCTAAAACTATTGGGGGAAACAAGACAAATATTTGACGAATAAAAATCCAATTTCTATTTGTCATGATTGGCCAACTTTTTTAAATACACACACTTGATAAATTTTAAATAAAAATAACTCTCCCAATACACTAATATAAAATTTGGTTTTGCAAGTCTATATTTAGCCAAACTCTACAAAAAATAATTAAATAATCAAACAATATCCTAAAGCTTTTAAATAGATTTCTAAAACAAATAAAATACCAAGTAGTTCTAAGTAGCCACAATGGGCAACAATGAAGAGTCCCCATGAGGCGGCCCACTAAAGATTCCATGACTTTTGTCTTTGGTAACTTGACATTTTTTTTACTATTTCTTAAGGTCCAAATGTTTGTCTTGCCCTAAAAACACAATGTTACTATTATAAGACTCCAAAATATCTAGAAATAACAAAGAAATGAGAGTCCTTATTGCATTAAGATCCAAAAATAGTAAATTTCCAACTAAATATAGATGAGATCTAATAAATTTATTACCATAGAGGGTTCTTTTGATATGGTGAGGAGACGTTACTATACAGAAAAATGAGAAGTCGTGGAGAAATGGCGGATAGAAAGATCAGAGTAGACTTTAGAAAAATAAGTGTGGTGGCAAGCAGTAGTGATGGACGCAATAAGGGGTTGAAAAAAATGAGAGCTATGATGGTTGTTGAGATTGTAAAAAGAAAGCTGCAGAGAGATGTTCAGAGTGCTAAGTTTTCGCAAGAGATAAAAGAAAAGTCCCCAAATGAAACTTTAAGCCACTATTTATAGGCCTTGGAAAGAAATTATTAAAGAACGATTACAATAAGAAAGTGAGAATGAACATGCTAAAATAAACGGAGATAAAAAAAGGTAAGTTATATGAATAATGGGTATAAGGACAATTCCATGAAAGTTACACCCACTTAAAATACTTTAGCAAGAAGGATCTTAAGTGCAAATGCATCGCTTCTTCAATGAAGAAATAAGGGTGAAGCCCTTGTATTCCAAAGAAAGGTTAAGAAGTGAACTTCTTAACAATATCAGTATCTGAGCCTTCAAGACATACTCTTCAGGACATCCCAAAAGTGAACAACCGAAGAATCCTGTCAACCTTCCAAGCTTGTTCCCAATGTAGAGTTGTTCCCAACATGATGTTGTTCTCAAAGGTGCTCCCGTAAATAACAATATTTCTCGGAACTACTATTGACAGAACAATTAATAACCAAAAACAAGCATCTACAATTACAAACAATTAGAAATGAAGAAATTCTCCCCAAATATTGCCAGTGGGTTCAGTGGGTTGTGCTACTAAGGAGGAAACTCTAGTCTAGGAATTTGTGGTGAGTTAGATGGTAGGTATGTTAGTGTTCAAGGTGATGACTATGCCAATTGTCACAGAAAGTACAGGGTTGGAAGCATAAAAAAAGTTTTCTCCATTGGCATTTTCGATAGGGGCAACTCCAGTGGAAGTGTTTCCTACATGTTGGGTATGGGAAAAGGGGCATTAGAAAGGGGTATGAATTGAGAGATAGTTTCAATCATATTTATGTTATTTTCCTATAATATTTGCATCATTTCCTTATTTTCTTTCATCTTCATTAAGTCTTGGATATATGAAGGGATTACATTTCCATAATCCTCCATGGTTTTCAATGAAGCTAAAGAAAATGTGATAGGTGTTTCACTGAATGTAATCGCTTCACTCCAGTGGAATCACCAAAATGTAAAGGGTTCTTTCGAAAAGGTGAGGAGACGTTACAATCTAGAAAAACGAGAAGTGGTGGACAGATGGCAAAGAGGAGGACCGAAGTAGACTTTGGAAAAACAAGTGCGATGGCAGACAACGGTGATGGGCACAATAACGATGAGAAAGATGATAGCTATGATGGTTGTTGTGATTGTAGAAAGAAAGTTGCAAAGAGAGTTTTAGAGTGCTAAATTTGCCCAAAATATTAAAAAAAGAGAGTCCCCAAATGAAACTTTTAAGCCTTTATTTATAGGCCTTGGAAAGAAAATATTAAAGAATAGTCACAATAAGAAAGTGAGAATCAACGTGTTAAAATAATGGTAAACGGAAGTGGGAAAAGTTATTTGAACGTGGATAATGGAAGGTAAGTTTTATGAATAATGGGTATAAGGTCGATTACACCCTCTTAAAATATTTTAGCAAGCAAGGTCTTAAGTGCAAATGTATTGTTTGTTCAATGAAAACATAAAGGGGAAGCACTTGTATTCCAAATAAAGGTTAAGAAGTGAACTTCTTAGCAATATCCATATCCGAGCGTCCAAGCCATACTCTCCAAGACATCCCAAAAGTGAAACAACCCAAGAATCTTGCCAACCTTCTAAAGTTGTTCCTAACATAATGTTGTTCTCAAAGGTGCTCCTGTAGAGAACAATATTTCTTAGTTAGAACAATTAGTAACTAAAAACAAGCATAATTACAAACGACTATAAATGAAAAGTTGTAATTCAAGTTGGACTTCGGCCAACTTTACAAATTTAATCCAATGAGCTTTAATCTTTCATTTTGAGGTGTCATTATTTAAAATGAGTGAAAATAAATTGTTAGGCAAAAGAATTCAACTTT
This sequence comes from Gossypium sturtianum, assembly GCA_025698515.1. Classification (NCBI taxonomy): domain Eukaryota; kingdom Viridiplantae; phylum Streptophyta; class Magnoliopsida; order Malvales; family Malvaceae; genus Gossypium; species Gossypium sturtianum. The sequence continues at coordinate 119,939,050 of CM046946.1, forward strand.
GGTTTGCTGGCTCTTGTAATTAGAAACCTAAACTCAAATGATTTTACCCATGGTATGATAGTTGATTATGGTGGATTGGACGTGCAATGTGTGTGGATGCAAGGTGGGTATACAGATGGTGTTAACTCTTCTAACTTAAAACGGAATCAACAAATAATAAATTCCTGATCATGCCAATGCGACATGATTGAAAGGCAAATGAGAGGTTATGAAGTATGATTTGGATTGCATTTTAGTTTATGCTTTAATTTAGAGCCATGAATTTCAACATTAATGCTTCTTTTTATAAAGTTATCTTTCATCTAAATCCCATTGGCTCAAGTACATAAACCCATGAAACCTCGAGTCAAAATCAAACATTAAACTATTTATTCATTTAATCTTTGTCATCCCACCATGTTTTATATATAATTCCAATAATTAAATAAAATATCATTTGCATCACAATATCAATACAAGGTGCTATTAATGTAATCTGATTATGATGCCTGCTGAAAATCTAACTAAATTTTTTTAAATCTATGGAAAAATTTATAAAAGACATATAAAAGTTAAGTATGAATTTGGTAGTAGTTTTCATATTGGGTTTTGATTTTTTTTTTTTAAATTAGTCTCTAAATTAGGTAATTGTTTCCAGAGTAGGACCTCAATTTTTTTTTGTTTAAGTTAGTCCATGAACTTAACAATTATTCTCACATTAGTGCCTAATTTTTTTTGTCAAACTTATTTTTTTTAAAAAAAAATCATGGTTGGACAAAAAAAATATTCAGGCTCCTCGTGAGAACAATTGTCAAATTCAAGGATTAATTTGAATAAAAAAAATTCAAGCTTCAATGTGAGAATAACTGTCTAGTTCAGGCCTCAAATAGTGCATTAACCCAATGCATTTATATTATTGTATTAAACACATATCTATTTATATTAAATTGCTTTTTTTTTAATTTTAGAAGAAACAATATCTATGCTATTATTTAAGCGTGTGATTGACTTAGTGTCACGAGTCAACTTGACATCAACTCAATTAAGAAAATTATAAAAATAACCTTATATATTTTAAACAAGTTATATTATTACGATGACACTTTTATCTTTTCCTTATTTACAAAAATAAAAAAATAAAAAATGCAAATGTTAATATTTGAACCCATATCATCAACCACAATAAAATCTTTTCTTTACTACTTCAACTAAAGCTTTAGTTTAAGACTTTTATACATTTCAATTTTATTACATAAATTGTTTCACCCACATTGTTTGTATATATTGATAATATCTTGATTGAGTTGATGTCACAAGTTAACTCGATACCAACTCAAGAAAAATGATTAGGAATTCATTTAATATTATTAATCTATTTAAATTTCATTTTAGTTACAATTTAAATTAATTGTTTTTTATTTTAATTTCGTACATATTGGACATGCGTTGTTGTTGTTATTATTTTTAATATTAAGTTTCATTATTTATTGTATATTATTTTTAAACGCATGCTTGTGTTCAAAATACGTGGTGTGATAGAATTTTTAATTATTATTTATGTTATTTTTAAAAGATAGTTTTCAACCATGAATCTTTGGTATATTCTACATGTAATGATCCAATTTGTGGAGACGAAAGTGAAAGCAAGATACAAAATTTAAGGATGTGGATTTGTTAATTGTCGAGATAATGTTTGCCTTGCCTTGACGCAACGAATTTATTTTTGTAAAGGTGGAAGTGTCTGCCAATATTGAACCATTGGCCTTATTCTATGCTCAATATGCGGTATTCATACATTCCTCAAACTACAAACATATTGCCTCATATCAATGTTCTCAAAGCCCTTTCGTTTTTAAAGAGATGCATACAACAACCCCCAAAAGTATCTCCAGACATGGATTATATATATAATATAAAAAAAACCCCTTAAATATGATATGTGTAGACACTTAATTTTGTTAGGCTTTTTTTTATCCGAATTTCGTGGCAAGTGGTCTTTAAGTTTCTGAAATTAAATTTTAGACTTATTTGAATTTATGGTTTAATCTTAAAACTCAATTGAATTCGGGGGATTAGATTGAATATTTCAAGGGAGGTCTAATTGCATGATTTTAGAGTTTTAAATAGAGTTAATTGTCCCATACATTTGTAAACTGTAACTTTTATTTTGAATTGGTCCCTAAGCTTTAAATCATTTTGATTACATCTTAAACTATTGAGGTTACATCAATAAAGTCCTTTCATTATTAAAATTGTTAATTTATCTGTTAAATGAGATGTTAAATCTTTTGTGGCATAGTTTAAAATGAAAATTTTAAAGAAAAATGAATATTGTAAAAATCTTGGTTTTGAGATTTTTGAAACTTTTACAAAAGCTTTATCATTCACTCTCCTTTTTTTTTCGATTTTAGTTTTAACTAATAAAATTTTGTGATGCTATTTTACTTTTCTTCAAAATTTTGTTTTTGTTATGAATATCTTATTAAGTGGATGTCCATCATGATCAAGATAAAGTTTTAATGTACTTTAAACTCTAATAGTTATAGAATTAGATCTCTACTTTTTTTATACTTCTTATGCCTATAAATAGAGACTCTGATGAAGCATTGTAATTGCCCCTTTTGATCAATAAAGCACATTCTCTGTTGCTTTCATATTTTCTTTGTTCTTTATTCTCCCCATCTCTCTTTATTTTATAACACGTTATCAGTACAATCTTGCTCAAAGTGATAGTTCCTTTTATCGACGATCAAATTTATCCTCCATGATTTTCATTTTCTTTGACGGGAAGATGCAAAGTTTTTATAGGAAGTTTCTTTTATTTAATGTTTCATATCTGATTATTATTTTTGATTATTCTTTCATTATATGTTATCATTGTTTTGATTAACTTATTTTACTTTTTGTTCTTAAGGATGGTGACAGATTTGATACCGTTATCTATATGAAATCAAGAATATTTTCGAACTATCTCATACCTTCTAGTGATGACAATGATGATAAAGATCTTCAGGTATATTTTACTATGTTTTATTTATTGTTTATTATAATTGGAGACTAATCATGACAACATGCATAGATAAATTTTGATTTGAAATCTCACGCATGTTTTCGATGGTGACTATGAAATAAAGAATCTATTGGGATGTTTATAAGTCCGTCCTACTAGATTTGTTGCATTTCCCGAAGTGAATGTAAACATAAAGAAAATAAAAGATATACTTATGGACCACTAAAAGTGGAAACATAGTAATAAATAAGAGAATAATGAGAGTTCTCAAGATAACTTTTCAAAGGGTAAAGATAACTTATGTTATCAATGTGATATGAAAGATTATTGGCCACATATGTGGCGTATGCCCAAATATTTTGTTTCTGTTAATATTCTTTGAGGAATGATATGAAAATGTAGTAATGAATTCTACTATTACAGATAGAAAATATTTATCTTATTTGGTACTGAAACAAACAAATATTATTCCAATATTTGATAATACAAAATTAGTTGAAAGCTCCAGAAGAGCTAATATATCATTATCTAAAAAACACAAAATTTGTGATGGTTAATGCATTACTTTTAAAAGTTATTTGTAATGGATCTCATATTGAGATTGTGAATGAGGAAAATATTATATTTCATATGAATAAAAAAAAGAGATTGAGTTATTAATTTATAATCTTTATGATATTCTTTTGCCATCATCCCTATTAAAGGGTTGAAAGCAAAATATTTGACTGTGAAAGATCTACTTATGAGCGATAGAATATGATAATTCTATCTAAAGCTTATTATGTTTGGATGCACCTAAAGTTGAATTTTTTTTTTTTAAAAAAACTGTGAGTATAACTCTACAGTATTTAGAATAAGTTCTCAATTAAAATTACGTGGTAAAATATTACTGATGAGAACTTGCAAGAGAGAAAACTTATGTATGAAAAGTCATTGGTTATGTACCTGTTATACACATGGAAAATAAGATCCACTCTCAAAGTTTGCTGTTAATAGATTTTTGGGCATTTGAAGATTTTGGCATATTCCACTAGGCGAATCTGCATATAATTATTTGGAAATTATATTTATTGACTTGGTGGCATTATAGACTTCACATTGATTTAGACATTTTTAGTAGTAAATGTCACAATAGTACTTATATGTGGATACAAATTAAAAGGAATGATAATAAAATTATCAATTTGTTACAATTTAGTACAATTGAAACACATGTTAAAGTAAACCAGAAGTTTACTAATACAAATGCGTTTACTACTTGGAGTGACCAGTTAGACTATCCTGGATCGTATATGATGCGAAAATTAATTGAGAATTTATATGGACATCAATTAAAGAACCAGAAGATTCTTTAATTTAAAGAATTCTCATTTGTTGCTTATTCTCAATAAAAATTGGTTCTTAGAAACTCACTAGCTAAAGTTGAGATTTAATGTCCTGCATTTCTGAAATGAATATGGGCCCATTCATCCACCATATGGATGATTTTGATATTATATGATTTTGGTAGATGTATCTACAAAATAATCACATATGTGTTATTAATTTTCAACCTGTCATTTGCAAGATTACTTGTTTAAATAATTAATTTCAGATCATGCAATTAAAACAATTCATCTTGCTAATGTTGGTGAGTTTACATCCCAAGTTTTCAATGATTATTGCATGTCAATTGGGGTAAAAGTTGAACATCCTATAACTCATGTTCACACACAAAATGATTTAGCTAAATTGTTTATCAAATGCCTCCAACTAATAGCTAAATCATTACTTTTGGGAACTAAATTTTCTATTTCAGCATGAGATTATGTTGATTTATATGTTGTACGCATCAAGCCAATAAGTTATAAATACTCCCATTACAATTGGTTTTTGATCAAGAGCTAAATATTTCTCATCTTTGAATTTTTGTATGTGCGTATATGTTTCAATTGCTCCACCACAACAGACAAAGATGAGTGAATCCTTAAAGAAATTTGGGAATATATGTAACAGTCCGAATTTGACCCTAATCGGAACGGTGGTTTCGGGACCACGAATCCGAGTCTGAAAAATTTTTAAATATTATTTTATGTGTTTATTATATGTGAATTATTATGTGTGAAAGTTTCGTATGAAAATTTGATTGTTTGTGTGCTTAATTGAATAAAAGGACTTAATCGCGTAAAGTGTGAAAGTTACAAATTATAATGAAAGGTGCTAATGTGTTAGTGGCTTTTTAATATGAGGTATTAAAAGGGCAATTAGCCCATTTTACAAGGTAGTGGACGGCTTAGGACTCTAATGCCCTTATTATATATGTTAGTTTTATTTTAATTAAAAGGTTATATTAGTAATTAAGTAAATAACATATTATATGCTAAAATAAAACAAAAGAAAGGCCATTATCATCTTTTATTATCTTGGCCGAATATTGGAGAAAGAAGAAGGGCTTTGTTTCATTTGATTTTCGGCACTTATAAGCTTAAATTCAAGGTTAGTTTGATTTCGATTCTTGATAATTTTTACGTTTTTGAGATCGTTGCTTAGAAATCTTCAAGACCCATGCTTGAATTTTTGATTTTGATGAATATTTTGAAATGTGCCATTGATGAGTTCATGAGCTTTATGATGATAGTTGATGAATTATGAAAGATATATGTTAGATTAATATGTTTTTGTATTGAGATTTTTGGTGATTTTGAGTAAATAGGGCTAAATTGAGAAAATAAAATGTTGAGGGGTTAAATTGCAAAAAAAATGAAATGTATGGACTTATATGGCTATGTGGAAGATTCGGCCTAGCTATATTGTTGGGAGATTTTGCATATTTTGTATTTTGTGCAAATAGGACTAAATTGTAAAAATATGGAATATTAGGGGCAAAATAGTAAATTGTCCATTTAGATGTTTTTGGATTAAATTGAAATGAAATATATTTGAATGAGATTAAATTGAATATGTTTAGATCAAGAACAAAGAAAAAGGGACTTGGATCGGGGAAAGGCGAAAGTTAATGAATAGCCGATTCTTGACGTCCGACGATATCCGAGGTAAGTCTATAAGCAATTTAATATCGTTAATGTCATTTATAACCTTTAATATACGTTGAAATATGGAATTATGGTTATGAATTTAGTGAAAGCCGAATGTGGATAGACATTTTATCACGAAGTGTTGTTAAATTTTAACTAAATTGATAAGTTCAAGTGATATGAATTATGTATGGTTTATATAATTTTGGTCAGCATGAAATGTGAATAATATGGAAATAATATCGTATATCGGGCTTGAGCCTAGCGGTGCCCTTGTGCCGGAATTGTATTGGGCTTCGAGCCTAGCGGGCCTTGTCTTGGGTGAAGTGTATCGGGCTTATTGCCTAGGCTAAATCTTTGGTGATCAAATTTCAGACCTCGGGTCTAGCAGGCTTAGTGCCGGTGATGTATTATAAATAGAGAATTCATGAATCATTTACAAGGTGGAACGTAATTATTGCAATAAGCTAAATGCTCGGGTAAGTATAAGTTTTCATGGTTGCAAGGAATAAGGTAAGTTATTATTTTTCCATTCGAATTAAGTAAGTTGTGATGTAGTCAAGCTTTCATTGAGATGTTAATATGTGTATTTGATCTTACCAATAATGAGTATAATATATATATTGGAATTTAAGCTTGGTTATGCTTTTGAGATTCGGCCATATGTGTAAATGTTAAATGTGAGATTGATGGGATATGTTTACATATGTCTATGACTGATTACATGTGGTTAAGATGTATGTTATACTTAATTGGGTTGGAATATGCGAATACCTATTGTATTTAGGTGTTTCAGTGAGTTTGCGTGCTTATGGTAAGAAATGATAATTGTTAAGTTAAGTAATGTAATGGCATTCGACCATAATGAACTTATAAGTTAAATTATTTATATTCAATGTCATAAACCAATTGTTTTAAAAGCTTGATTGTTTGAATGTTATATTATAATTGCTTAAGACTTACTAAGCTAGTTAGCTTACTCTGTATGTTTTCACTCTGTTTTATAGATTTTGATCAAGCTACGAGCTCGGGGAATCATCGTTGAAGTCATCCACACTATCAATCTATTTTGGTACTTGTAAGTTTGGATTTTTGAACTAAAGGCATGTAGAGGCTAGACTATGTTTTGAGCTATGAATTTGTTCTTGTATATATTAGCCATGCGAAAATGGCTTGACTTGGATCATTAGGATTAGACGCGACTTTATGAGTTCTTGATCAAGTGTTTAATGTGTTTGGTTTTATCAATTCGGCTATGACTTAATTATATGTATATGATATGTGTGGTATGTATGGATTTGTTAATTCATTGAGTTGATTATGTATTTGAGTGTATATTGGTTATTTATGTTCGGTTGTAAAATGGTAAGTAGTAAATGTGCTTCATAATTCTTTCAGGTATAAATCAAAAAGAGTAAATGATGGATATGGTTTAAGTATGTTCTGATTAGTTGTAATAGATAGTTAAAAGAGTGTGATATGAAGTTCATGTATACTAATATATATGCGATTTATGCGTATAAGGAGATGTTGTCTATGTTTTAATGTTTAAAATATGGCTTTTGATTTTATGGTAAATATGCGCATTATATATATATATATTCATATAAGCTTCATTAGTATATTCGACCATGTGTATGTTACTATAATTTCATATGTGATTGACTAAATATTATAAAGAGAAATTTGTTCAGTTGGTTTTGTTATATGCAAGCATAGATTGAATAATTGATATGTGATTATTCGGCAATAGAAATAGTATGTCTTGTAAGATGAAAAATATTTATGTATTTGATATATGCTCAATATATATATATGATATGTAATGTTATATGATTATAGCAAGCATAATTTTAATATATGATTTATATGAACTTGGGAGTACTAAGGTTCAAAACTTGAATGGGATAAGTGTACTAATGTGGTTCACTTTTGAAGCATGAAAAAAATAAATGTCTGTTCTTAATTGAGTATTGTTTGGTAATACCTCATAACCCAAATCGACGGATATACGGGTTAGGGTGTTACATTTGATTAATATCGAGCTTACGGTTTAGTCGATTCTAGGACTACCGTAAGCGCGTGTGAGTCTAGCTATATATGCCTTTATTTTATAATACGATAGTGTGGTGACTTCTGACATTTAAATTGTGTTTTATATAGTAAATGGATCCCCGACAGAGCCGAAGGCGATGATGTAGAGAGTGTAGCGCTGATCCCGCACATGGGTGTGTGGTGCACGAGACTCTCGACCTATCTCGGTAGCCATGAGGGGAGGCTAAGCAAGCCTTCTACCAGATGATGAATGAATGGTTTACCCAATTTATTCGGACTAATCCGGCTGTACAACAACCTCCACCCCGAATAATCCAACTCGATACCTTGGCACCTCTCCGGATGATAGATCCGATGAGATCTGCCAGCCTCCGTTGATAAAATCGGGAAATATAGGTAGAAGAATTTAAAGCTAATGATGATGACGATGCGGAACGAGCTGAGATGTGGCTTGATAATACTATCCGTGTGCTCGATGAGCTATCATGTACTCCAGACGAATGCTTAAAGTGTGCTATATCCTTATTACGGGACACCGCATATCACTGGTGGAATACACTAGTATCGGTGGTTCTGAAAGAAAAAGTGACTTGGGATTTCTTTCAGACCGAGTTCCGTAAGAAATATATCAATCAAAGATTCATTGATCAGAAATGAAAGGAATTTCTGGAATTGAAACAGGGTCGAATGACCGTGATTGAGTATGAACAGAAATTTGTCAGACTAAGCCGATATGCCCGTGAATGTGTGTCAACTGAAGCCATTATGTGTAAAAGGTTCGAAGACGGTCTGAATGAAGATATTAAGTTGCTAGTCGGCATAATCGAGATCAAAGAGTTCGTGGTACTTGTCGAACGAGCTTGCAAAGCCGAAGAGCTTGGGAAAGAGAAAAGAAAGGCTGAAATGGAAGCTAGAGACATTCGCAAAAGATCATTGAGTAAGACATTTCATTCGGTATCCAAGAAGTTCAAAGATGAATCTGGTCGACATAGAGCTACTTCAGACTTATCTAGACGAGATCGACCACATGTGGGTTCTCGAGCTACTTCGATGGCCAGTGTTGATAATGTCCAGCAGAATCGGGTTGAATGCAAGCATTGTGGTAAATGGCATTCAGGGAGTTGTAGATTTCGTGATCGGTCCTGCTTTAAATGTGGATCGTCGGATCATTTTATTCGAGAGTTCCCGATGCTAGCTGAGCAAAATACGGCTCAGAATACAAGACCGAGTAATGTATCAGTACGAGGCAGACCACCTAGGCATTCGGGAAATGTAAATGGCAGTCAGAAAGGAACCAAAGACACTGCAGTTCGATCAGAGGCTCGTGCACCTGCTAGAGCATATGTTTATGCGTGCGAGAGGATGCTTCTTCCCGGATGTTATCACCGGTACTTTCACTCTTTATGATACTACTGTGATTGCATTGATTGATCCGAGTTCGACTCATTCATATGCGTGTGAAACTTTATTATCCAGTAAGACTCTGCCTGTTGAGTCTACTGAGTTTGTGATTTTTGTATCAAACCCTTTGGGTCGATGTGTTCTGAATGATAAAGTGTGTAAAAGTTGCCCGTTGATGATTCGGGATTCATGCTTCCCAGCTGATTTAATGTTGTTGCCTTTCGACAAGTTCGATATAATTTTGGGAATGGACTGGTTAACTTTGCACGATGCTGTTGTTAATTGCAAAAGAAAGACCCTTGATTTGAGATGTCAGAACGGTGAAGTTATCCGAATTGAATCTAATGACCTGAATGGGTTACCGGCAGTAATCTCCTCGATGTTAGCTTATAAGCATGTGAGAAAAGGGTGTGAAGCTTACTTGGCTTATGTGTTGGATAGTAAAGTTACTGAGAAGCAGATTGAATCCGTACCAGTTGTGTGCGAGTATCCAGATGTGTTTCCTGAAGAACTACCGGGTTTACCACCTGTTCGATAAGTAGAGTTTGGTATCGAATTTGTACCGGGGACGACTCTGATTTCAATAGCTCCGTATCGGATGGCACCTACAGAATTAAAAGAGTTGAAAGCACAGTTGCAAGAGTTAACAGATAGGGGCTTTGCACGATCGAGTTTCTCTCCTTGGGGTGCACCAGTTTTATTTGTGAAAAAGAAAGATGGGACTATGCGAATGTGCATTGATTATCGGCAGCTGAATAAGGTGACTATAAAGAATAAGTACCCGTTGCCACAAATTGACTACTTGTTTGATCAGTTGAAAGGGGCTTCAATGTTTTCAAAGATAGATTTGAGATCGGGTTATTATCAGTTGCGAGTCGAGAGATTCCGATGTACCAAAGATCTTTTGAGCGAGGTACGGACATTATGAGTTTACGGTTATGCCTTTTGGACTTACTAATGCACTGCTTTGTTTTTATGGATCGATGAATCGATTTTTAGACGATATTTGGATCGGTTTGTGGTAGTGTTTATAGATGATATTCGATCTACTCCGAGATGAAACCGAGCATCTTGAGCATCCGAGATTAGTGCTACAAACTTTGCGAGATCAGCAGATTGTATGCAAAGTTTAGTAAGTGTGAGTTCGGATGAATGAGGTCGATTTTTTGGTCACGTTGTTTCAAATAGGCATTCGGGTTGATTCGAATAAAATATCGGCTATACTTGATTGGAAACCACCTAGGAATGTCTCTCAAATTGAAGCTTCACGGGACTTGGCCGGATACTACAGACGATTCGTGAAAGGTTTTTCTATAATAGCCACACCTTTGACAAAGCTATTACAGAAGGATGTCAAGTTCGAATGGGCGGAAACATGTCGAAAAGTTTCGATCGGTTGAAAGCTCTTTTGACCGAGGCTCCAGTGTTGGTTCAACCTTGAATCGGGTAAAGAATTTGTTGTTTATAGTGATGCATCTTTGAATGGTTTGGGTTGTGTTTTAATGCAGGAAGGCAAAGTCATAGCCTACGCTTCGAGACAATTGAAGCCGCATGAAAGAAATTACCCGACACATGATTTGGAGCTAGCAGCTATTGTATTGGCGTTGAAGATTTGGCGTCATTACTTGTTTGGGGAGAAATGTCATGTTTATTTGGATCACAAGAGTTTAAAGTACTTGATGACTCAGAAAGATTTGAACTTGAGACAACGCAGATCGTTAGAGTCTGTTGAAAGATTACTGAATTAGTGATTGACTACCATCCGGGAAAGCCAATGTTATTACTGGCGCCTTAAGTCGGAAATCATTATTTGCTCTTCGTGCGTTGAGCGCACATATGGTTATGTCGATGATGGTTCGATAATAGCCGAATTGAAAGTAAGACCGTTGTATATCCAACAAATTTGTGATGCTCGGAGAGTTGACAAAGATACTATGGCAAGATGAGTTCAGTGTGAAAGTGATGCAGAGTCAGAGTTTCGAATAGATGAAAATGACTGTTTGAACTTCAAAGGCCGAATATGTGTTCCGAGAAATGAAGAATTGATTCAGATGATATTGAATGAAGCTCATAGTAGCCGATTGTCTGTACATCCGGGTAGCACGAAATTGTATAATGATTTGAAACAGTTCTATTGGTGGCCTGGTATGAAACGGGACATATCTGAATTTGTCTCGAAGTGCTTAATTTGTCAGCAAGTAAAAGCCGAACATCAGGTGCCTTCTGGGTTACTTCAGCCGATCATGATACCTGAATGGAAATGGTATAGAATTGCTATGGATTTTGTATCCGGTTTGCCTACGAAACCGAGCATGAAAGATGCAGTCTGGGTTATAGTGGATAGACTAACTAAATCAGCTCACTTCATCCCAGTTCGTACGGACTATTCACTCGATAAGCTTTGTAACAACCCAAACCCTGGTCTATGCGTTAAGACCAGATTTGGTATGTCACACAAAACACACATACATCTAGTCATTTATTGATTTAAATAAAACAGATCCTCAAAACTATTTTGGAATTGAAGATTATTAAAAATCGAGGTTAATTTAAAATCTATGATTTAAGACATAAGAGTTTATAAATTAAAACTTAGAAATTAATTGGTAAAAATTTTACGAGAAGTTTAAAAGAGTTCAAAAGGAAATTTGAAAACAAGATTCTTAAAGAATTTTACAGAAAAATTTACGAGAATAAAATATTTAAGAAAAACCCCTTTTTGCACGAGAATTTAAGAAAACATTTATAAAAATAGAATAGTCCCATTTTAGTATTTAAACATAATTAAAATCCATCCACAAGTAAAAATCCATAAAAATAATACCAGAGGCCTTATTACATCATAGCTGAAATAGTAATTAAATAAAAATACTTAAGAGTAGTTCAAAGTTCACAAAAACCATCATTCGAAGTATGGCCTCCATGAAGTCATCCCCCGGCCCAAGCCTCCATTAATGATCATTACCTGAGATGGGTAAAGGAAACGGGGTGAGTTACTTAGAACTCAGTGTGTAACCCACTTACCAAGTCCACTGGGCCGAAACCATTTAAGCATTTAATTGGGCTTGAGCCCATCTACAAATGTACAATATAACAAGTATAAAATGCATGTGATATGCAATTCCCAACCAAGCCTAAATTTCCATCCGCTACACACCACCCGTACTAACCAAAGACACACTGTGGGGAGCTTTAGTCACCACCCCGCCAACACGCCAATCGGGCATTAAGCCATATATTAAACTGGGCACGAAGCCATCAACTGGGCACGAAGCCATTAACTGGGCACGAAGCCATTAACTGGGCATGAAGCCATTAACTGGGCACGAAGCCATTAACTGGGCACGAAGCCATTAACTGGGCACGAAGCCATTAACTGGGCACGAAGCCATCTTCTCTTCGTCAATTATCCCAACCCATGCAATCATGTATATAAAATGCATGACAATTCATTCATATGATAATTCCATCATAAGGCCCATAAAAAATTATTACAAATCTGGCCCATTTCACAATTTGGCCCTTTTTACAATTTGGCCCATTTCACAATTTGGCCCATTATATCTCATATCATACTTGGCTAATTTTATCAAATAACTCATATGGCCCATTTATCACATGGGGCCCAAAATGTCACTTTTTATCATTTTAGCCCATTAAGGGCGATTCCGAAATTTTCACGATTTTAATACCGATTATAAGCTCTTAACACTAAAGTGTTAATATACCATATTTTCTGATCTCACCAACTTTGCGATTTTTTTTAGACTAATGCTTAATTACGGTAAAGTCATCTAACCCATGAGATAAGTGTGAGATTACACACTTGATTACGGTGAGGACTATACTTTCCCAATCGTCGATACCTAAATACATATCACACTTGGTTAGAACACTAATACTTAATATAAATCTATGCTAAAGATAAGCGATCTAGATCTTTACCCTCGGAATCTCGAACAACTACTATTTGGCGGTTCTCCCTTGGCTGATTTCACAACCCGTGGAAAATCCCGAATAGCTAATGGCTCCGAACTACGAACAACTTCGAATAATTGATTCTCCCCGGATAAGGGTCCATAACCCAGTGGAAAATCCCGAATTGCCGAAACAGCCCTTCGCTTGAATCTAGAGGGAATAGCGAATCCGCCCCTCTTCTAAACACTATTCACCACCCTTTTCGACCCTATCTTGCTTGCCTCCATTGTCAAAAGAATATTAGTCCAACTAATATTTTTGGAAATTAAGTTTATAGGTTTTAAGGGCGAAATCGGCTTACCACGAAATCTTACGTTCACGGGATGAAAATCGAGCGATAACATTCCTAAGATAAAATTGATTAGTAACCCATCTTTGACGAAATAACGAGTAATATGGAAGTCCTTGATAGAAACCCTTACCTTAACACTTTGAATCGAATCCTAGCGATTCACGATGATTACGAATACTCCGAGTTTCGGCCTTCTCTATAACACTATAAAGACGAGAAAGATTGTCTAAGAGAAAGAGATAGAGGATACTTTCGGTCAAAAGACCCTCCCAAACAAAAGTAGATTCGGCAAAAGAAAAGATGAAAAAAATAAAGAATCGAAGAGGGTTCTTACCGAATAATCAAAACGAATGCAAAGAAAATGATTGATAAGAAAATATATATGAAGAGGAAGATTCGGCTAAGAAGAAAAAAAGAAGAAAATGATACTAGCAATATTCGGCCATGGAGGAAAAGAGAAGGGAGAAAACATGTTTGTAAAAAAAGAGCAAAATGGAGAAAGAAAGAAATAGAGGATGAGAGGTTTGTGTTTCGGTTTTCAAAGGTGAAAAAGGAGCAAAGAGAGGGATTTGGGACAAGAGAGCATTCGGCAATGGAGAAGAAAAGAAAAAGAGAAAAAATGGCTTTTGTGTTTTTGGTGTTTTCGGCACAAGGGGAAGAGTGACTTGAGAGGTTAGGCAAAATATGACCAAATGATCAAAAAGAAATGACCAAAAGAAGAAAACAATATGTTCACTAATGCACAAAATGCATTTGGCTAGGGAGAGAAAGATGAAAAGAAAAGTTTTTTGTGAAAAGCACAAAATGACCAAAATGAAAGTGACCAAACTTGCTACACATTCTTACCAATACCTCCAACAACATTCGGCCACCCCTCTAGCCCCCAAAACCGTCCAAGTTCATGGACAAAGTTTGGCCATTCCAAACTTTCCAAAACACACCCCTTAAAAAGTGCCTTGTGTTCCCCCTACATACCATAAGCTCATGGTTCCTTTCCCTATGTTCAAATCTTGCCTTAAACCATTAGCCACCTTGCCATAAAAATAAAGTCTAACCTACCAAAAATAGAGCTTGGCAGACACATGCTATAAGAGTGCAAAAATTAAAGTCACAAAATGCATACCATGGGATTCGAACCTCTTCCCTCAAGCAACACTCATGGCGCTAACTCCACTTTACTACTAGCTCATCTTATGCTAACTTTTGTCACTTAATTTCCTTAAACATCAAGGTTACTTGTTCCACTTCAATAAAGTACTCATTACTAAAATTTATTCTAATTCCGAATAAATCCCGAGCCTTCTCAAGACTATATTAAACACACAAATTGAATCATTCACAAGCTAAGCACCAAAATTATGCAACATATCGATACTCAATTTTTAGGATGTTACAAGCTTGCTGAGTTATATGTATCTCAAATTGTGAAATTGCATAGTGTGCCGATTTCCATTGTTTCGGACAGAGACCCGAGATTCACGTCGCGGTTCTGGAAGAAATTGCAAGATGCTTTAGGTACCAAACTACACTTTAGCACAGCTTTTCATCCGCAGACAGACGATCAGTCTGAATGAACCATTCAGATACTTGAGGATATGTTGAGATGTTGCGTCCTCAAGTTTGAAGGTACGTGGGAACGATACTTACCTTTGATTGAATTTGCTTACAATAATAGCTTTCAATCTAGTATCAAAATGGCACCTTACGAAGCTTTGTACGGCCGCAAGTGTCACACACTATTGTACTGGACCGAGCTCAGTGAAACAAGATACACGGGGTTGATTTGATTAAAGAAACTGAACAGAAAGTGGCAGTAATCCGAGATAGTTTGAAAGTTGCATCAGATCGCCAAAAGTCATACGCGGATTTGAAACGTAAAGACATTGAGTTTCAGGTTGGAGACTGGGTATTTTTATAAGTTTCTCCGTGGAAGAAAGTACTTCGATTTGGTCGAAAAGGCAAATTAAGTCCGAGGTTCATCGGACCGTATGAGATCATCGAACGTGTTGAGCCTGTTGCTTATAGGTTAAAGTTGCCCTCTGAACTAGAAAAGATACACAACGTATTTCATGTTTTGATGCTTCGTAGATATAGATCAGATCCGTCACATGTGATCGCCTCGTCTGAGATTGAAATTCGATCCGATATGACGTACGAGGAAGAACCGATCCGTATCTTAGCTCGTGAAGTGAAAGAGTTGAGAAACAAGAAAATTCTGTTAGTAAAAGTACTATGGAATCGACATGGAGTAGAAGAGGCTACGTGGGAGCCTGAGGATTCAATGAGGTAACAATATCCAACTTTGTTTAATGGTAAGATTTTCGGGGATGAAAATCCCTAAAGGGGGAGAGTTGTAACAGTCCGAATTTGACCCTAATCGGAACGGTGGTTTCGGGACCATGAATCCGAGTCTGAAAAATTTTTAAATATTATTTTATGTGTTTATTATATGTGAATTATTATGTGTGAAAGTTTCAGTATGAAAATTTGATTGTTTGTGTGCTTAATTGAATAAAAGGACTTAATCGCGTAAAAGTCACGAAAGTTACAAATTATAGTGAAATGTGCTAATGTGTTAGTGGCTTTTTAATATGAGGTATTAAAAGGGCAATTAGCCCATTTTACAAGGTAGTGGACGGCTTAGGACTATAATGCCCTTATTATATATGTTAGTTTTATTTTAATTAAAAGGTTATATTAGTAATTAAGTAAATAACATATTATATGCTAAAATAAAACTAAAGAAAGGCCATTATCATCTTTTATTCTCTTGGCCGAATATTGGAGAAAGAAGAAGGGCTTTGTTTCATTTGATTTTCGGCACTTATAAGCTTAAATTCAAGGTTAGTTTGATTTCGATTCTTGATAATTTTTACGTTTTTGAGATCGTTGCTTAGAAATCTTCAAGACCCATGCTTGAATTTTTTATTTTGATGAATATTTTGAAATGTACCATTGATGAGTTCATGAGCTTTATGATGATAGTTGATGAATTATGAAAGATATATGTTAGATTAATATGTTTTTGTATTGAGATTTTTGGTGATTTTGAGTAAATAGGGCTAAATTGAGAAAATAAAATGTTGAGGGGTTAAATTGCAAAACAAATGAAATGTATGGACTTATATGGCTATGTGGAATATTCGGCCTAGCTATATTGTTAGGAGATTTTGCATATTTTGTGTTTTGTGCAAGTAGGACTAAATTGTAAAAATGTGAAATATTAGGGGTAAAATAGTAAATTGTCCATTTAGATGTTTTTGGATTAAATTGAAATGAAATATATTTGAATGAGCTTAAATTGAATACGTTTAGATCAAGAACAAAGAAAAATGGACTTGGATCGGGGAAAGGCGAAAGTTAATGAATAGCCGGTTCTTGACATCCGACGATATCCGAGGTAAGTCTATAAGCAATTTAATATCGTTAATGTCATTTATAACCTTGAATATACGTTGAACTATGGAATTATGGTTATGAATTTAGTGAAAGCCGAATGTGGATAGACATTTTATCATGAAGTGTTGTTAAATTTTAACTAAATTGATAAGTTCAAGTGATATGAATTATGTATGGTTTATATAATTTTGGTCAGCATGAAATGTGAATAAGATGGAAATAATATCGTATATCGGGCTTCGAGCCTAGCAGGCCTTGTGCCGGTGAAGTGTATCGGGCTTATTGCCTAGTAGGCTAAATGCCGGTGATCAAATTTCAGACCTCGGGTCTAGCGAGCTTAGTCTTGGGTGATGTATTATAAATAGAGAATGCATGAATCATTTACAAGGTGGAACGTAATTATTGCAATAAGCTAAATGCTCGGGTAAGTATAAGTTTTCATAGTTGCAAGGAATAAGGTAAGTTATTATTTTTCCATTCGAATTAAGTAAGTTGTGATGTAGTCGAAGCTTTCATTGAGATGTTAATATGTGTATTTGATCTTACCAATAATGAGTATAATATATATATTGGAATTTAAGCTTGGTTATGCTTTTGAGATTCGGCCATATGTGTAAATATTAAATGTGAGATTGATGGGATATGTTTACATATGTTTATGACTGATTACATGTGGTTAAGATGTATGTTATATTTAATTGGGTTGGAATATGCGAATACCTATTGTATTTAGGTGTTTCGGTGAGTTTGCCTGCTTATGGTAAGAAATGATAATTGTTAAGTTAAGTAATGTAATGGCATTCGGCCATAATGAACTTATAGGTTAAATTATTTATATTCAATGTCATAAACCAATTGTTTTAAAAGCTTGATTGTTTGAATTTTATGTTATAATTGCTTAAGACTTACTAAGCTAGTTAGCTTACTCTGTATGTTTTCACTCTGTTTTATAGATTTTGATCAAGCTACGAGCTCGGGGAATCATCGTTGAAGTCATCCACACTATCAATCTATTTTGGTACTTGTAAGTTTGGATTTTTGAACTAAAGGCATGTATAGGCTAGACTATGTTTTGAGCTATGAATTTGTTCTTGTATATATTAGCCATGCGAAAATGGCTTGACTTGGATCATTAGGATTAGGCGCGACTTTATGAGTTCTTGATCAAGTGTTTAATGTGTTTGGTTTTATCAATTCGACTATGACTTAATTATATGTATATGATATGTGTGGTATGTATGGATTTGTTAATTCATTGAGTTGATTATGTATTTGAGTGTATATTGGTTATTTATGTTCGGTTGTAAAATGGTAAGTAGTAAATGTGCTTCATAATTCTTTCAGGTATAAATCAAAAAGAGTAAATGATGGATATGGTTTAAGTATGTTTTGGTTAGTTGTAATAGATAGTTAAAAGAGTGTGATATGAAGTTCATGTATACTAATATATATGCGATTTATACGTATAAGGAGATGTTGTCTATGTTTTAATGTTTAAAATATGGCTTTTGATTTTATGGTAAATATGCGCATTATATATATATATTCATATAAGCTTCATTAGTATCTTCGACCATGTGTATGTTACTATAATTTCATATGTGATTGACTAAATATTATAAAGAGAAATTTGTTCAGTTGGTTTTGTTATATGCAAGCATAGATTGAATAATTGATATGTGATTATTCGACAATAGAAATAGTATGTCTTGTAAGATGAAAAATATTTATGTATTTGATATATGCTCAATATATATATATATATATGATATGTAATGTTATATGATTATAGCAAGCATAATTTTAATATATGATTTATATGAACTTGGGAGTACTAAGGTTCAAAAATTGAATGGGATAAGTGTACTAATGTGGTTCACTTTTGAAGCATGAAAAAAATAAATGTCTGTTCTTAATTGAGTATTGTTTGGTAATACCTCATAACCCAAATCTGGCGACGGATACGGGTTAGGGGTGTTAAAATATATATTAATTACAAGTTTTTTTATATTATTAGATATTTTGAATGTATTGGAGATTCAATTATGACATGATTTGTGAGTACAATTTTGATTCGATAGTTTTCCCAACATTAGGGGGAGAGAAATAATAACTTGTAATGAGTTAGGGGAGAGTAATTTGAACCAAAAGTTCAATAAGGATAACTCATTACAAGTTAACTGTTAGATGTATTTAGAAACTTAACGCGAATAACCAATTGTTATATATCATCTAATATTTTAATTTGAATCAAAGTCCAAGTAGGACAATTAGTTAGAATAAATAATTGATTGATCGGTTCCAAAGATGAAAATTCTTCTAGATGGTCATATAGTGGATGCGGGTACTCCAGAAGAGACCCAAGACATAACTAGTAAGTAAAACTCCAGAAGAGATTCAGGTACCTGAAACTGAAGATTAAAATAATGAAAATAAGATATCTCGAAAGTTATGTCAATTCAAGAAAATGTGGAACCGAATAATAAAAGTGGTCGACAATGATTTTGCATGCAATATTATTATTGAAATAATGAAATAAAAGGAGGATCTTGAATAAATCTATTGAGAAATATAGATATGGAGTAAATTGATCAAAATAGAAAGACGCAACTCAAGTACAATTAAATTCATAGAGTTTTTGGACCAGTAGTCCAAATATCTAAAGGTTTAAAGCTAGTGAGGGTGCAAATGAAGTAGTTTTGCAAAAGCGGAATACAAATATAAAGTTTTTCGCTAAGTACTGGTATTGATTATGAAAAGATATAATATTCTTTTGTGGTGGATGCAATAACCTTTAGATATATTATTAAATTGACAATTCATAAAAGATTTAACTTGCGTCTAATGGTTGTTGTTACAAACTTTATAAATCACTATATAGTAAAGTTTATATTAAAATCCTTGAAGGATTTAGAATGCTAGAAGCATATTGAAATTCTCGGGAAATTATTCATTTATATGAATTGAAATAATTTGAACATATATGGTAAATTTGAGTAGTTGAAGGAGGATTATAAAATGATCCAAAATACCTATTTGTGTTTTTATAAAAGAATCATGATTAAAGTTTGTTATGATTATTGTTGAATCTCCTGAAGAGATCAAAATATATTTCCCCAAATTTCCCTCACTCATGACTTTTAAAAGAATGGTGATATAAATGGTTAGCAGATACATTCAAATAGTCATTTGAAAAACTAGTATTTAAGATTGAATATGTACAATATGAGAAAAAAATGTGATGTTTTCATGAGGGGGAGTAAATACGCATTGCACTCTTTTTCCCTTAATCGAGGTTTTGTCCCATTGGGTTTTCCTGGTAAGGTTTTTAATGAGGCAGCATATTATACGTATTATAGATTGTGTGCTCTTTTTCCTTCATTAGGTTTTTATCCCATAGGATTTTTCCTAATAAGGTTTTAACGAGGCACATTATCTATCAATGGACATCCAAGGGGGAGTGTTATGAATATCTTATTAAGTGGATGTCCATCATGATCAAGATAAAGTTTTAATGTACTTTAAATTCTAATAGTTATTAGAATTAGATCTCTACTTCTTTTATACTTCTTATGCCTATAAATAGAGACTCTGGTGAAGCATCGTAATCATCCCTTTTATCAATAAAGTACATTTTTTATTGCTTTCATATTTTCTTTTCTCTTTATTCTCTCCATCTCTCTTTTATTTTGAATTGGTCCCTAAGCTTTAAAACATTCTGATTACACCTTAAACTATTGAGGTTACATCAATAAAGTCCTTTCATTGTTAAAAATGTTAATTTATCCGTTAAATGAGATGTTAAATCTTATGTGGCATAGTTTAAAATGAAAATTTTAAAGAAAAATGAATATTGTAAAAATCTTGGTTTTGAGATTTTTGAAACTTTTACAAAAGCTTTATCATTCAGTCTCCCTTTTTTTTTTTCGATTTTAGTTTTAACTAATAAAATTTTGTGATGCTATTTTACTTTTCTTCAAAATTTTGTTTTTGTTATGAATATCTTATTAAGTGGATGTCCATCATGATCAAGATAAAGTTTTAATGTACTTTAAATTCTAATAGTTATTAGAATTAGATCTCTACTTCTTTTATACTTCTTATGCCTATAAATAGAGACTCTGATGAAGCATTGTAATTACCCCTTTTGATCAATAAAGTACATTCTCTGTTGCTTTTATATTTTCTTTGTTCTTTATTCTCCCCATCTCTCTTTATTTTATAGCAGCTTTAAATTAATTTGTCGTGTTATTTAATGTTGAATTAACTATTTTAATAATAGAAGGACCTGATTGATAATATCAATACTTTGATGATGTAATTATAACATTCTAAATTTTGGGAACCAATTTAGAATAAAGGTCATAATTTAAGGATGTATAGTACAATTATATCTTTTAAATATATTAGGATATTTATAGTTTCATTTTATTTTATTAGGAATTTAAGTAAATCAATAAGTTGAGATAATTAGGAGTTTAAGATTTTTTAACATATAATAGCTTAGATAATTTAATAGGATAATAATTTAGATTATAGTATATAATGACTTAGATTTTGTTTATTAGGATAATTGGAAAATTTATCTACATTAATTATAAATGAAGATTTGTTGAGATTAATTGAGCTTCTAAGTTAATTTGATATAAGACTTTGAGTACATGTTTTTGGTATTTTTTTTATCATTAATCTCATTATAGGTTTTTATCATATATGCTTTTTTTGATACAATGCCTATAACTATCCATAGTCCCTCCTCAACCCTTAAATAAGAGGATAATATGCTTCAACGCACTCGAACTCACATCCTCCTGCACTGGCAACAATACTAATGTCAATTGAGTTAAGACTCAATCAACTTTGGTAGTGTGATAAGTTGTTTATTATATTATATAACTATTTCAAATAATAAAATGTTTGGTAGGGTTGTTTTTAAACAAGTTAAGTGACATATTTTTGGTTAACATGGGTATTAGATTTCAGTTTCACCGATGTGAGGTTGGGTTTTAAATATCACAGTAATTTTACTCATCTTTAATTTTTTTTTCAACTTCAATAATTAAAAATTACAAGGAAACCTGAATAAAAGAGAAGATACCGACTACTTTCTCATACCGGCTCCAAGACCTTGGAAATTTGAGGAAACCCATTTTCTATCAAGATATCTAATTTACTAAACATTTCTTCTTCTTCTTTTTTTCAGTTAACCATGTTCTTTACCTTTGTGTTTTTGTAAGTTTCTAATGTATGCAAATACTAGCTTCTTTGTTTTTTTTTTAATCTGTTTGCATAATATATATTGTAAATACCCAATTTTGCCCGGGCCCTTGAAAACCAAAAAATAAAATAAAATAAAAAAATGTCCAATAAACAGTCCATCTTTACAGCCTTTAAATTCAGACAGATTACCCAAAGCCCAAATTAACTACCCAAAACACCCTGGCCCGAATCCTAAGGACTGACCCAGACTCGGACTCGGCCCAAAGAGGCCCAAAACTTTAACAGAAATCAGACCTAGGGTTCTCCAGAAACCCTAGGCGCCGCCTCAGCAGTCAACCCAAACGTCACGCCGCAGTAGCTGGAGCTCAACAGTCACGCCACTCACCCCGCAGCCTCTCCAGCCCATTCTTGCACCGAAATCAACGCGCATATCGCCCCACAGTCACGATCTCCGCTTCTGACCTGCAAAAGAAGAAAGAAATCGCAACAAAAGATAGAAATAACATGTATTTCCTTTTTTTTTTTTTCATTTTGGGGCTATAAAAACCTCCAAGATCTGTAAACTAGGGGGGACACAGGCATAGATAGATACATTCATAGATACACAGAAAACAAGAGCACAGAAATACCAAAAAAATACAAAAAAAAAATATACAGAGAAATAAAAGTTTTCGTTTACGAAGGTAGCTTATATTCTATTTTCTTAATTTTTTTTATTTTTTATTTTTGTTTTATGAATGTTTTGTGTATAAAATAAAGTAAAAGAAGAAAGCGACGAAGTTTTACCTTTGCGCCGCCGTAGGCGACGGCGCGTGTGGTGCGTAGGAGGTAGCTATCGAGGCTGACGACCTAACTCCGGCAGAAAAACGAAAGCCCTTTTTTGAGAGCGTTTTAAAGTTTTTTTTAAAACCAGGCGCACAAATGATTTTTTTGGCTGAAAAAGGGCATATATAGTGTTAAGAAAACGACGCCATTTTACCTATGGCCCGAATTCGACCCGACCCGGCCTTCAGGATCCGCGTGTTTCTGTAAAATGAAAAATTTATGGTTTTAGTCCTCCCATATTTTTATACTGTTTAATTTCATTTTTTTTATTTTTAAATTGGCCCTAAAGGTTTAGTCACTTTTTAATTTAATTCTTCGGGTTCTTTGAAAACTAAAATCAAAACGTCGTAGTTTTAAAATATGGCATAATTTCCATTTTAGTCCTTGTGATTTAACGCGCATTTAAATTTAATCCTTTTTATTTAATTTAATTGCCATTTTAACCCTGTTTTCTTTGTTTTATTTTATTTTTATCCTTTTATTTTTTATTTTATTTTATATTTAATTATTTTATCATATTAAAAGATTCTATATTATTTTTATTAATTTATTAATAGTATAAAAATATATATAATTTTATATGTATTATCTTATATATTAAATTACTAATTTGTATTATTTTATTTAGTTTAAAGTATTATTTAATTTATATATTATTATATTTTTTATTTTTATTATATTATATTTTGTATATTATATATTATTATATTACATTTATATTATTTCTAAAACTTTATTTTTATAAAATTTATTTATATTATCTAATCTATTTTATTTATATAATTTATTTATAATTAAGTGTATTATATATATATATTATTTTGCTTAATATTATTTTAATTATATATTATTTTCATATATTAGTTATTATATTATATATTTTAAAATTTTTTATACATTGTATAGCATTATATTATATCATACTTTTATTTTTATTTATATTGAAAAACATGTTTCATTTATATTGTTTATATTATATTTTATTTATTTAAAATCATTATATACTATTTTTTAACACATTTTTTATATTGTTTATATCATATAAGTATGTAATTTTATTTAATTATTTTATTTGTTTATTATTAATCTTGCATGAAAATTTTCATATTTATTTAGTAATTTCTATTTTGATATTTAGGGTTTCATGTATATATTTTACTTGCCTATATTCTTTCATTATTTATTTATGATTGCCATTGTATTGTTATTTACTTATTGTTTTATGAATACATTTTTACAAGATTACTATATTTTATTTAAAGTTTTTAAAATAAGGCAATGTTTTGGTATTTAGAAATTCGGGAAATAGTGCCCTAACGTACTGGGTTGCGATTTTCCGTTTGGCTAAATAACTAAATACCCTTTTTCAAGTTTTGTAAATCTTGAGATGATTTTGATTATGAAGGTTCTTAAATATCGTGTCCAACGTGCTGGATGTGATATTTATATTCCTTCGGAACAAGAAAGTCTCAAATTTTAACTTAAATTGCTCGAAGTTTCTTTAAGAAATCATATTTTTAAATACTTTTAAACTTCAAACATTTGGACATGATTCTATCGATTAGGTACCAATTTGTGGGTGTTATGAGGGTGCTAACCCTTCCTCATACGTAACCGACTCCCGAACCCGTTTTTGTTTTTCGTGGACCAAAATTAAATGTTTTAAAATAAAACGTTTTACAAGGTGATCCAATCACACCTAAAAGGATTGGTGGCGACTCCCATTTTCGTTTTTTAAAAGTCGATCGTATTTTCAAAACCCGATTTTTAAAATGGTTTCGACAGCTTGGCGACTCCACTGGGGACCAAGAGAGTCAGGCCGTAAAATTGATAATTTCGTGTCCTTTTATTTGAATTTAAAATTCTGATTTTAAAAAATATGATCCTTTTATTGCATGTTGTTTTAAATATATTGCTCTGCATTGCACTACATGACCGTCGTGGTCACACCCTTAAGTGGGAGTGAGAAGCTACTCCTTCGTGAGGTTTTCACCTCCGTGCAGGATAGTGAATCGCTTCCGGGATACATCCGTACCTATGTCTTCGTGAGGTTTTCACCTCCGCGCAGCCATAGGGAAATGTATTCCCCTGAACCGAACTCGGTCCATATGAGCCTATAATGGGTGAGGATCGAGGAATCTGCTGGTTCGGGTACCTCAACTTTAGAGCTAAACCACATATAGAAAACCTAAGGGCTTACCCTAGGTAGAACTACGACAAACCTTAGTAGTTACCCAGATAGGGATTCGTTTATTTTACTTGTTTTATATTATGCGGTACTAACTTGCTGTGTTTTATTCTTTTGAGCATGGTATTTCATATTTTAAGAGGTATCGATTCACGATCAGTTTCTAAGTTAGAAAGCTGGTTATGGAGAACGGGTTCCTTGATAAAGTGGAAGACAATGCAATCGTTCGTATATAGCTAGAACATAGGCAATTAGAGGGTATGGATTTGTTTGAGCAAGAGGGAAATGGGACAGTGCTGGAATCCCCATCGCTTCTGCCACTTATGCCTTCTGATGTTGTTCCGATCAAAGCAGAATCAGATATGAAGAAGATTTTACGACACCTTATGGCAAGGCGTGGTGTTTGAACTAAAGGGTAGAAGGTAACTATATTCACCAATCACTTCAAAGTGAGCGTGGGAAGTACAGATGGACCCTTCTACCATTACAGCGTTTTTCTTTCATAGATGGTCACCTAAGTAGATGGACGTATTCTGTTAGCACCAAGGTTTAGAGTAGGCAATAGTGAAGATTTCTTTCCTAGGAATGGCTTTGGAATTTTAACAACAAGAAATTGGTGGAGCCATCTGGGATTAAAGAAGGGACTGTTGTGAACTTCTCGGCTCCTCATTGTGATCCAAACAACATTGGAAGGGATTTGATTCGTTGTGGAGAAATGAAAGGAATTCGTATTGATTCCCCATTTGATATATTCAATGAGATGAACCAGAATAGACGCTTTTCACCTATGGTTAGAGTTGAAAAAATGTTGGAACAAATACAATCTAAACTTCTTGGAAGCTCCGCAGTTCTTTCTTTGCACCATTGGAAAAATTTTGATCTTTATGGGCCATGGAAGCGGAAGAATCTTTCTGAGTATGGAATTGTGACTTAGTGTATGGCACTTGTTAGGGTGAACGATCAAATCTTCTTCTGAAGATCAAAGGCTAAACTTGGACGATCTCTTCATCACCATCGGAGCCGTAATTTCGTGATCGAGTTAAAGGCAAGCATGAACAGGATTGAAGAAATGAAGGGTAGAATTGAAGAGTTAGAATCAGCACTGCACAATTGTGAACTTTGGATCGAGTGTCTTGAAACAAGGGAAGGGCATTTGAAGGAAGAGCTCTATCATTCACACGGTCAAGTCAAAAACCGGGACTATCTCATGGGGGAAGCCATAGTTCAGATTCGAGAGGTAGCTGACCACTTACAGAGTTTGGCAGTGCAGGCTGACGTATTGAGCATGAGGCATGAGATATAGTCAGATCGTAGTCAAGAGCTAGTTTCGTTATTAGGAAAAATTAAGACTTTAGGACTTAGGGCGAAAGCTTATTTGTAGTCCATTTTATGTAAAAGAATTTGTTTTCTAATAAAGTTTTTTACAATGAAGTTGATCAGAATCGATACCTCTTTACATTCATGCATTTGCATTACATTGCATCATTTGCATTAGACTTTTAGAAGAGAATCCTAATTAGGTAAATATATTTCAGAGTTAACCTGGAAAACATGGAGCAAAGGTTGGAGAGAATAGAACAAATGCAAAAACAGATGCAGGGGTAATTGACCGAGATTCAGCAAGAAATGCGGGAACAAATGTTAGAGTTCTAAAAGAATGTGATTGGCCAGTTAACCCAGTTACTAGCCGAAAGATTTGAAAAGAGGAGTGGCCCAGCAGTCAACAGTGTGGATGAGGAGGAAGACATCGTTTACTCCCCAATAGGTTTTAACTCGATCGATGATCAAGCCAAACCGGTTGCTCTGGTAGAAACAAAGGAAAGAGGAGAAGGGACCTCAAAAGCCCTGAAGAAGAAGGAAAAGAAAACGAATAATGCCGATAGGTATAACAAGAGTCATTCAGAGCCGATTCACGTAAATCGACCAAGGATGGTAGTTACCAAAGAATCGGTTTTCCCAAGGCAAAACTACGAAGGCTCCAATTTACGCCAATCCCCATGACGTATAAGGAGCTATATCAAAGTTTGTTTGACGCTTTGCACGCGGTGTCCCCATTTTATTCAAAACCATTGCAACCTCCGTTCCCAAAATGGTATAACGAGAATGCTCAATGTGAGTACCACGCGAATAAAGGGCCACTCAATTGAAAAGCATGTACGTTTAAAAAGTTGGTCGAAAGGTTTATTAAAATAGGAGTTGTGAAGTTCGATGATCCATCAAAACTTGATCACTTTAATGAGGAAGTGAATGTAGTGATTGAAGGAGGAGACAAGAAAGTTGCTACTCCTTTAAGAAATCAAAGAGGGAATCAGAGAACGAAGTTTCCAAACCCTTATGTACTTGAGAGTGCTTTGAATAATGGGATTGTGGAGGAGATCCTCATATTTTTAAGAGTGATCTATAGTAATGTGCAAAACATGCTTGTTGCCTTAAGCCTAGAGGCAATAAGAACCCTTTTGTGAAATAGGCTTGTGTCCTAAATTTTTATGCCAATAAAATGCATTTTTTTAAGCAAATGTTCTTTTATTCTTTCCATTTCATATTGTATATTCTTTTATCATATTCTTTCATTCTTTATTCATGACTATATCATACAAATACTCATCCTTAGAATCATTTATTGGATTCGTTTGCCTTCGTACCTAGGTACCCAGATATCAATGATGGGAGCAACGTTGTTACTGACTCCCTTTTTGAACGAGATATGGGTCTAGGGGATCTCAGGACTTTGAAGATAACAAAGATTGTGACATGTCTTCTGATTTGTTAAAAACGGTAAAACAGACCTTACTCTACAAAGGTCATTGGATATTGCGAGCCTAGAAAGGGGTAAAGATCGAAGCCTAGCTCACCACCAAAATAAGGCAAGACATCATTGAGTTGTTTTCAAGAATTCAAAGATGTTTTCACACAATTATATCAGGACATGCCTTGGCTAATAAGAAGCAGGCTAAACAAAGAGGATCGGGCACTGTTGATTCACCATGGAAGGGATTGCATCAGTCATACCACAAATACTGAAGTGAAGAAGAGAAGATTTATGTAACTCTTCTATTTTCTTCACAGACTTTTCCATATGTGGGGCATGGAAGTGATGGGGCCAATCTCGTCAAAAGCTTTTAGTCAATATCGACTCATCGGCATAGTTATCGTTTACTTCACTAAGAGAGTGGAAGTAGCTTCATATGCCAATGTTACAAGGTCGAAGTCATCAAAAAAAAGAATAAAGGAAATGATTAGATGCTAGCACAGAATGCATAACTGTACAAAGTCAAAGTTTACAGTTTGTCTAAAGATCAGGCAGCATATCACTGTACAGCAAAAGTTACCAAAAGAAAAATACAAAAAGAAAAAAAAACAACAAAAAGCTGACTTAGACTTGTAAGGATTGGCATAAGAAGCTACTGTTACCCTTTGAATGTCGGCCAGAACCTTCGCTAGGGGCAACATCTTACTTATTGGTTTATGGAATTGGAGCATTTTGCCAATTGAACCTAATCGAAGAAAAGGTTAAAAGCTATCCATCACGGTCGGATGATGCGAGCTTACGACAAAGAGGTTCATCCTAGAGAATTCCACAAGGGGAACCTGATGTTGAAACATATTTTTCCTCTACAAAACGATTTTAGAGGAAAGCATATGCCAAACTGAGAAGGACTTATGAAGGGCCTGTTCTAGAAGAGCATTGATACTGACCGAGATGGATGTCGAAGACTTGTCTAATCCAGAGAATTCAGGTTTAGTCAAGAGGAAAGACCAAGGTGAAAACCCGTAAAGGGCACCTAAAAAAAACAAAAAAAAACAAAAAAAAAACAAAAACAAAAAACAAAAACAAAAAAAAATGAAAGAAAAAAGAAAAAGGAGAGGCCGAGGCGAAAACCCGCAAAAGGGCGCTTTGAGACCAAAGGGGCTTTGAGTTGAAAACCCGAAAAGGGCGGCTCAAATTTTGATCAAAAGAGGGGCATACAGTAGTCTTGCTATATTTGAATTAACAATGAAGAAATATGTTATGCATTGGGGCATTGACAGAGTACCCCGGATCCCCTAAACACATATTGAGCTTAAAATGGTCCTCAAGAAGTTGGAACAAAGAAGCTCAGGCTGCGATATCTGGGGCACCTAGTTTCCCATTTTACCCATTTTAAATCTTTGATTACTTTATTATTTTCAAAGAAATACCCCAATTAATTTTATTCTATATCCTTTTTTATATTTACTTTATTCTTTTTAAGATATACCAATCAATTTTCATTTATTGCCTTGGTTATCTTTGATTAGCCTATTTGTTTCGAGCTATGCTCCTGACTAATTTCTTTCTTGTCCATTGTTGTAATCTTTTTCAAGCATTTTATATTGAAATAACGATTACTGGACTAATAACACTTTCATAAAAGGAGTTTCGCATATTACTCTAGAAGCTTCTAAATAATATGAGAATCAAACATGACTATTGTTCGAACTCTCACCAAGCCTAAGAAATGGAAACATTGAAAAATGATTATCTCTTCGGATTCTTATGGGATAAGACAATTTCGTTGGTGATACTATATTGGCAAATGACGAATAAGGCCAATCTATGTGTCGGGATACCCTGCATTCATTGTAAATTTCAGACTCATACATCCGGTCATTACACTTAGGGAATGGTGTAACAGATTGAAAGTGATACAAGTTACGTACCTCTGAGTGGTAACAGAGATAAGGAAGAAACCAAATGTCATTCCCACGAAGTTGCGATGGCG
The DNA here is from genome assembly GCA_025698515.1 of Gossypium sturtianum. Taxonomy (NCBI): domain Eukaryota; kingdom Viridiplantae; phylum Streptophyta; class Magnoliopsida; order Malvales; family Malvaceae; genus Gossypium; species Gossypium sturtianum. The sequence continues at coordinate 119,969,153 of CM046946.1, forward strand.
AGATACCAACTTTATGTCTCAAGATCCAAGCGGTGACTCGGAAATTACATTGGGACAAGCTGGTCAAGCAAAACGTGATTAATAAACAAAAATGAAAAACAAATGAGTGATAACACCTAGAGTAGGAATCATACTCATAACATTTTTGTATCATAGAAAATTTAATTAGGTGCATTTGATTCATTCCGGTCATTGCATTCTAATCCTAATCATTTTCATGACATGTTGCATTCATGTCACTCATAACACATGAAACCGAGTCTACAGGATATGTCCTTCAGTAGATGGTGTAGCGATATCGGTGAAGTTTTAGATCTTATCTTCCTGAAGTTGTAGGAAGCAGATCGAAGACGTTTTAGTCTTATCTCCCTAAGGTTGCAGCGGAGTAGACTAAAAATAGAAGATTTTATCTCCACGAAGTTGCGATGTGGAGCAAATCAAAAGCGAAAGATCTTATCTTCCTAAAGTTGTAGGAAGCGGATCGAAGAAATTTTAGTCTTATCTCCCGAGGTTGCAGTGGAGTAGACTAAAAATGTAAGATTTTATCTCCACTGAAGTTGCAAGAGAGAGCAAATCGAGTAGAAGATCTTATCTTCCTAAAGTTGTAGGAAGCGGATCGAAGACGCTTTTAGTCTTATCTCCACGAGGTTGCAAAGAGAGTAGACTAAAAAGCAGAAGATTTTATCTCCACGAAGTTGCGATGGAGCAAATCAAGAGTAGAAGATCTTATCTTCCTAAAGTTGTAGGAAGCGGATCGAAGACGTTTTAGTCTTATCTCCCGAGGTTGCAAATGAGTAGACTAAAAACAAAAGATTTTATCTCCCTGAAGTTGCGATGGAGCAAATCGAAAGCGTAAGATCTTATCTTCCCGGTTGTAGGAAGCGGATCGAAGACATTTTAGTCTTATCTCCCTGAGGTTGCAGCGGAGTAGACTTAAAATAGAAGATTTTATCTCCCTAAAGTTGCAGTGGAGCAAATCGAAAGAAGAAGATCTTATCTTCCTAAAGTTGTATGAAGCAGATCGAAGACGTTTTAGTCTTATCTCCCAGAGGTTGCAGCGGAGTAGACTAAAAACAGAAGATTTTATCTCCCTGAAGTTGCAGTGGAGCAAATCGAGAGTAGAAGATCTTATATTCCTAAAGTTATAGGAAGCAGATCGAAGATGTTTTAGTCTTATCTCCCTGAGATTACAGCGGAGTAGACTAAAAACGGAAGATTTTATCTCCCTGAAGTTGCAGTGGAGCAAATCGAAAGCAGAAGATCTTATCTTCCTAAAGTTGTAGGAAGCAGATCGAAGACGTTTTAGTCTTATCTCTATGAGGTTGCAGTGGAGTAGACTACAAACGGAAGATTTTATCTCCCTAAAGTTGCAGTGGAGCAAATCGAAAGTAGAAGATCTTATCTTCCTAAAGTTGTAGGAAGCAGATCGAAGATGTTTTAGTCTTATCTCCCTGAGGTTGCAGTGGAGTAGACTACAAACGGAAGATTTTATCTCCCTGAAGTTGCAGTGGAGCAAATCAAAGACAGAAGATCTTATCTTCCTGAAGTTGTAGGAAGTAGATCGAAAAGCACTTTCAGATCTTATCTTCCTGAAGTTGTAAGAAGCAGATCGAAGGTATTAGCCTGCCTCCCTGAAGTTGCAGTGGAGCCAACTAAAGACAACAGATCTTATCTTCCTGAAGTTGTAGGAAGTAGATCGAAGACACTTTCAGATCTTATCTTCCTGAAGTTGTAGGAAGCAGATCAAAAACATCAATTTGGTATTCTTGAAATTGCAAGAAGTAGATTGAAACCATCAGACTTACTGAAATCAAGATGAAGTTCTAGTACCCATGAAGATGCAGTTGGGATTGGAGGCCATTTGAAGAAAGCGAGGATCAAGAAATCGAGGATCAAGAAATCAAGGCTCAGCCAAGACCGGGCAAAATTGGTCCTTTTATAGTCTTTGCTCTATTCTCGTTACACGACAATGAGCAAAGAGGGGCAGCTGTAAATACCCAATTTTGCCCGGGCCCTTGAAAACCAAAAAATAAAATAAAATAAAAAAATGTTCAATAAACAGTCCATCTTTACAGCCTTTAAATTTAGACAGATTACCCAAAGCCCAAATTAACTACCCAAAACACCCTGGCCCGAATCCTAAGGACTGACCCAGACTCGGACTCGGCCCAAAGAGGCCCAAAACTTTAACAGAAATCAGACCTAGGGTTCTCCAGAAACCCTAGGCGCCGCCTCAGCAGTCAACCCAAACGTCACGCCGCAGTAGCTGGAGCTCAACAGTCACGCCACTCACCCCGCAGCCTCTCCAGCCCATTCTTGCACCGAAATCAGCGCGCATATCGCCCCACAGTCACGATCTCCGCTTCTGACCTGCAAAAGAAGAAAGAAATCGCAGCAAAAGATAGAAATAACATGTATTTCCTTTTTTTTTATTTTCATTTCGGGGTTATAAAAACCTCCAAGATCTGTAAACTAGGGGGGACACAGGCATAGATAGATACATTCACAGATACACAGAAAACAAGAGCACAGAAATACCAAAAAAATACAAAAAAAAAAATATACAGAGAAATAAAAGTTTTCGTTTACGAAGGTAGCTTATATTCTGTTTTATTAATTTTTTTTTTATTTTTTATTTTTGTTTTATGAATGTTTTGTGTATAAGATAAAGTAAAAGCAAAGAAAGCGACAAAGTTTTACCTTTGCGCCGCCGTAGGCGACGACGCGTGTGGCGCGTAGGAGGTAGCTATCGAGGCTGACGACCTAACTCCGGCAGTAAAACGAAAGCCCTTTTTTTAGAGCGTTTTAAAGTTTTTTTTAAAACCAGGCCCACAAATGATTTTTTTGGCTGAAAAAGGGCATATATAGTGTTAAGAAAATGACGCCGTTTTACCTATGGCCCGAATTCGACCCGACCCGCCTTTCGGGATCCGCGTGTTTTACGTAAAATGGAAAATTTATGGTTTTAGTCCTCCCATATTTTTATCTTGTTTAATTTCATTTTTTTTAAATTGGCCCTAAAGGTTTAGTCACTTTTTAATTTAATTCTTCGGGTTCTTTAAAAACTAAAATCAAAACGTCGTAGTTTTAAAATATAGCATAATTTCCATTTTAGTCCTTGTGATTTAACGCGCATTTAAATTTAATCTTTTTATTTATTTTAATTGCCATTTTAACCCCTGTTTTCTTTGTTTTATTTTATTTTTATCCTTTTATTTTTTATTTAATTATTTTATCATATTAAAAGATTCTATATTATTTTTATTAATTTATTAATAGTATAAAATATATAAATAATTTTATATGTATTATCTTATATATTAAATTACTAATTTGTATTATTTTATTTAGTTTAAAGTATTATTTAATTTATATATTATTATATTTTTTTATTTTTTATTATATTATATTTTGTATATTATATATTATTATATTACATTTATATTATTTCTAAAACTTTATTTTTATAAAATTTATTTATATTATCTAATCTATTTTATTTATATTATTTATTTATAATTAAATGTATTATATATATATATTATTTTGCTTAATATTATTTTAATTATATATTATTTTCATATATTAATTATTATATTATATATTTTAAAAATTTTTATACATTGTATAGCATTATATTATATCATATTTTTATTTTTATTTATATTGAAAAACATGTTTCATTTATATTGTTTATATTATATTTTATTTATTTAAAATCATTATATACTATTTTTTAACACATTTTTTATATTTTTTATATCATATAAGTATGTAATTTTATTTAATTATTTTTTTGTTTATTATTAATCTTGCATGAAAATTTTCATATTTATTTAGTAATTTCTATTTTGATATTTAGGGTTTCATGTATATATATTACTTGCCTATATTCTTTCATTATTTATTTATGATTGCCATTGTATTGTTATTTATTTATTGTTTTATGAATACATTTTTACAAGATTACTATATTTTATTTAAAGTTTTTAAAATAAGGCAATGTTTTGGTATTTAGAAATTCGGGAAATAGTGCCCTAACGTACTGGGTTGCGATTTTTTGTTTGGCTAAATAACTAAATACCCTTTTTCAAGTTTTGTAAATCTTGAGATGATTTTTATTACGAAAGTTCTTAAATATCGTGTCCTAACGTACTGGACGTGATATTTATATTCCTTCGGAACAAGAAAGTCTCAAATTTTAACTTAAATTGCTTGAAGTTTCTTTAAGAAATCATATTTTTAAATACTTTTAAACTTCAAACATTTGGATATGATTCTATCGATTAGGTACCAATTTGTGGGCGTTATGAGGGTGCTAACCCTTCCTCATACGTAACCGACTCCCGAACCCGTTTTTGTTTTTCGTGGACCAAAATTAAATGTTTTAAAATAAAACGTTTTACAAGGTGATCCAATCACACCTAAAAGGATTGGTGGCGACTCCCATTTTCATTTTTTAAAAGTCGGTCGTCATTTTCAAAACCCGATTTTTAAAATGGTTTCGACATATATTTTTTTGTAATATAATTGCATAATTTGGATTTAGAAATGATTATCTTTCACCTTCCATTCCTCACTATTAATCCTTTTATTTTTCACTCAATTTTGCAAGTTTGATGTGATAGAAGGAAATGATATTGTGTCTTTGTTTTGATATGTACCATAGAGTTAGCAAAAATAAAAATAAATAAATAAATCTCGTTAGTCACCCTAAAAGTAGGTTGTTCCTATTTTGATTTTTTTTTTGTTATTTTAGTCATCATCGTTAGTTACATTGCGCAAATTGATCACTCCTCCATTTTCTCTCTATTCCACATCATTGATTAATTTCCACCTAATTATCTTTTTCTCATTTTCCACGTCAAATGGGTCTCTAAACCTTTCTTTCTCTCATCTCTTTTATTTTTTATTTACATAAAGATCGGCTTGGAAAAAGCTTATGATAGGTTAAGTTGGGACTTTATAGATGATACTTTACAAGAAATTAGGATTCTAGATACTTTAAGGGTAATGATTATGAGATGTGTTAGCTCTTCCCGTATGCAACTGAGTTGGAATGGGCAACTTTCAAATCTGTTTTCACCTTCGCGTGGCATCTGGCAAGGGGATCCTTTGTCACCTTATTTGTTTGTTTTGTGCATGGAAAGGTTGGCTCAAGTCAATGTATTAGAAGTGAATGGTGAAAGATGGAAACCTATTAAGTTAAATCGAGAAGGGCCAGTGATTAGTTAGCTATTCTTTTTTGCAGATGACTTAATTCTTTTTGCAGAAGCTTTGATGGGTCAAATGGGAGTTATTAACTCGGTTCTTCATCGGTTCTGTGTGAGTTCAGGACATAGGTTGAATCGAGATAAAATGCAAGTCTTTTTTAGAAGAACGTGTCGACTATTATGACTATGAATTTGAGCAATGGACTAAGGCTTCAGAGAGTCGATGATCTTGGTAGCTATTTAAGGGTTCCCTTGTTGCATGAACGAGTCTCTAAAGAGATTTATCAGTATTTGATTGATAGAATGCGACATAAACTTTTGGGTTAGAAAGAGAAGATGTTGTCTCTTGTGGGAATGACCACATTGGCAAAATCTGTTCTAGCTAATATTCTGACATATATAATGTAGACCATGTTGGTTTCCAAGAAAGTGGGTTTAGAGCTGGAAAAGACAATACGTGGGTTTGTTTGGGGATCCACTGATGCAAGGAAAGGAATTCACTTGGTTGGTTGGGACTGGCTGTGTAATAAAGTGAATGAGGGAGGATTAGGCTTACAAAATATGGTGGATTTGAACCACTCTTTCCTAATGAAATTATGTTTCTGAATTGCTCAGAATATTGATCAGTTATGGGTCAAAGTTTTGCGCAACAAATATAAGTGACAAGGAGTTCTTCCAAAATCTATCGTACGAGGGGCTGCTCGTGCTTGTGGATGGAAATATCTCAAGTATGGGATTTTGTTAAAAAAAGGTGTGTGTTGGAAGATTGGAAATGGGAGGGCTATTGATTTTTGGCGAGACGTATGGCTTCCGGGATCTGGCCTATTGATTGAGCATGTCAGGGTCCCTAGGTTTAGCCCAACCAACTTCATTATAGTGAAAGATATTGTGGATGGGGATTGAAGGTGGGACCGAGATCGAATACAATGGTTGTTGTCTGATGTTGGTATCTAGAGAATAGTTGAGGTTGTACTTCCATCTGTTAGTGATTTGACCGATGTGTTGGGTTGGAGGTGGGAATCGGGGAGATGTTTTAGCATCAAGACAACTTATGGTTTTTTGCAAGATAACCAGATGACAACTGATTTCCTGTGGAAGTTTGTGTGGTGGTTTAAAGGGCCACAAAAGGTGTGGTCATTTCTTTGGTTAGTGTTGAATAATGGCCTTCTTACGAATGTAGAAAGAGTACAATGACACATTATGAAATAGGCTAGTTGTAATAGCTGTGGATGTGGGGTGGAAGATGCAAATCATGTGCTATAACTTTGCTTCGGAGCAGTCACCATATGGTCAATTGTTGTTCAGCCTTCAAAAATTAATGAGTTTTTGGCATTGAATATGAAGGATTGGTTATTAATTTGTCTTGGCCTAACAATTTTCCCATGGTAAGCAATAATTGGGAAGTGCTTTTTGGGATTATATGTTGGGGACTATGGAATCGGTGTAACTTAAGGGGTTATTGCAATGGTTTTTACAGTTTACTGATGGTGTTAGTGCGGCTAGGTGGCCGATAAAGGAGGTGAGAGAGTGAGGTGGGAGGTGTCTGAAGGGGGTAGGTCAAGATGAATACTGATGCAGTTGTGTGTGATGGTTCGTCAGTTACTGCGGTCGAAGGAGTGGCTAGGGACAGTGTTGGACAATGGCTTTGAGGGTTCTCTCGCAAGGTAGGAGTTTGCCCTATGTTTGAAGCTGAGTTATGGGGGCCTTAATCTAGCATGAGAGAAGGGTGTTATGATGTTTTTCCTTGAGATAGATTGCGTAGAGGCAGTTAATTTCCTAAATGGTGAAACCCTGGATCAAATTTTTCTAGGGGAAAGAGTGAAGGAATATTTGAGTGAATGGAGGACTTTCGTGTGAATCATGTCTTGAGGCAGAAGAACTGGGTGGTGAATGGTATGGTGAGTTTGTCTATGAGAATGGTTGTCATATGGAGTGTCACACCCTAAAATAGGGCCTAAAAGTTTTAAGGGTAAAATGAGAATTTTAGCTCTAGTGTGCTCAGGAATTTCGTAACATGGTAAACCAGAAATGTTTTCGTCTATGGCTTTTTAAAAATCAAATAAATTTTTGAAAATATTGTTGAAAAGACTGTCAATTTTGAAATGAGGACTGTTTTGCAAAAGAGGTTAAATTTGGAGTGTTTATAAGGCAGTTAAACCAAATTTTAAAATTCAACCTAATATCTTTTCCCCACCTACAGGTTTCACGATAGTTTTCCCCATTGCTTTGTTTTGCCGTCCCTTGCTCTCCCAAGCTTCTCCAATTTGATTTTATTTTTTAAACCTTAATTCCTTTGATTTCTATCATCATCCAATCAAAAAACCTCCATAGAATGTTTAGAAAAACACCATAGATTTCTCCAGTGTTTAACTTTTGGGTTTTTCAGATTTTCAATCAAACGCTTGATTCTTTGTCAACTAAGGTAACAAACCATTTTCTTCTTAGTTTTAAATGTTATTTGGTCTTTTAAACTGAGTTTTTAGCCATTAAATCCCATGTTTTGAATAAAACCCGAAAATTAGGTTGTTAATGGTGGATTTCGAGATTTTGAGTATAAACGTGGTTTCAGAGTGTTTTTTAATTAGTTTTGATATGAATAGAAGGTTTCTAAATTGAGTTTAAAATTTTGTTAAATATTTCTTGAGTTTTAATGAATTTTCGTGAAAATTGACATAACATGTCGAAAATTTTGATACCATGAATTGAGTAGTTTTACGTATTTTAAAGGTTGGGAATCAGTCGTTGGTGGATAATTAGTTGAATGAAATCATTTTTACGTAAAAAGATTAAGTATAGACCGAGATAATTGAGTTTCAAGTTTGCTATGTCGAAGGTTTCAATTACAAGAGAATCTAGCTTAGACTTGTGTTTTTTTATTGATTTAGGAGAGTCTTTGGCTAAATGTTGACTATGCTTGTTGTGTGATTTACTTGTTGATGCTTTTTATTTGTTAGGACCTTCTACAAGTTAACGAAAAGCTAGTTTGAGCTTTCAGCGACTAGACGAAAGCGTGAACAGAGAGTGTTTGGAATCACTGCTTGTTGACACGATTTATTGCATTAATTGGGATTTAGAAGTAGCTTAAACCCCTACTCTAAAATCCGAGTGGTAGTTTTCTCATACTCTTTATTTAATATGTGATTGTGTATTGTGAAATTGTGGATTAAAATATGATACTGTAACATGTGAAATAAGCTTATGATGGCTATTGTGAAAGAGTTGATTGTGGGCATGTTATACGTGCCAAATGATGGTGATTATGTTGCGCTTATAATGTTAATTTGTAGTGAAAAAATGCAGAAAATGGTAAGTAATATGTGTGTTTAATAACATATATTTTGGCTTTGTGATCTTTGAGACCGTTGGATATAGTGGCATGCCATAGGATTGTGAGTGCTTACCTTTGTGTTGTGTTTTCAGGGCGTTAAGGCCCGAGACAAATTTGGAGATTTAAGAGAATGTGATCTAAGCTCCATTCACCGGGACATGTTTGGTGTGTTGGAGAGTGTTACCTATATGCTACACTTTTGGGATATGTTTGACTCTACGAGTCATTTGGTGTGTTGGAGATCCGTGTATCCGATGTGTAATGATAGAGCCCACTTTTATGTTTCATAGCCTCAAGTGCCAAATTATCATAAAATGTGATTATGTGTAATGTGTTATATGCTTAAATGAGTATGTGATTACTATGTAAATGAATTAATGAATAATGCATGAATAAGTAATAGGACACTAAAGTTTGAAATGTTGTAATTGTGTTATATGGTTGTTGTGATAAAGCATGATGACATGTTTTTGTGGTAGTTATTCTGATCATTCATTGAGCTTATAAAGCTCACCCCTTCCTTTTTAAACCTTTGTAGACTATTAGCGTTGCGGTGTGAGCAGTGCGGAATATTTTCCAAGGGATTGATCCAAGTAGTTTAGCATTTGAGTATGTGTTTATTAGTTATTATTTTGGAATTGGGAAAATAAGGCAATGTGGTAGAATTGTTGCATAAATGTTGCCATGATGTTTTGGACATTTTCATAACTTATTTGTTCTTAGGATTTAAGGACTTGGACCTTGATATGTTGATTCTTGCTCGGACATATTTTCGATGTTTTGAACTGTTATTATAGTTGTTTTGACGATTGGTTGATGTGGTAAAAGTTGTATGTTGAATGGGCTTAAGTTAGGTTGGACTAATTGCTTTAATATGTTGTATTTTTGCTGTCTGGAGCAGAGGTATTGATATTCGAGTTTTAAAAACGATACCTCCATGATTTTCGAAAGTGCAAGAAGTCAGTAATGTAATTTGGTATTGATACCATATCACAAGTATAGATATTCAGGGTAATAGAACCGATACTTTTTTAACTGTACCAATATTTACTTGGGTTTTTATTTTAGATGAAAAACAAAATGCTAATTTGGTACCAATTTTCTGGGTATTCAATACCATCTAGGAGAATTATCAGTACCTTTGACCCAGTATCGTTACCTACGTGATTTATTCAGAATTTTTTCTTAGTGGTTTAAAAGCATGTTTAATTCTTGTTATAAGTTCATTTCGTGTATGTTTAGCATGGTTATATGATGATTAGGATATATTTGAATTCTAATAAATGCTAGAATAAATGTTGTTCGCTTGCTAATGAGACGAGTTATAATGTATGTGATATGTGACAGTGGTGTAGCGTCCTGTTACTCGGGCTCGGCAACCGGGCCGGGTATAGGGTGTTACATGGAGGGTTTTTGAGGAACCTTGATGGGTGGTGCATGACATTGTGATGGCCGAGGTTCCTAGCTCAATGCCTAAAGCTGGTTAATAGTTTTCTGTTATATTGTGCTATTTCCTTTTGATAAAAAAAATGCTTCTTTTTCCTTTTTTTCCCTTCTTCATCTCAATAATAAACCCTAGAAGAAAAAAACTCTTCCTTCCTCTCACACAGTCACTGCCTTTATTTTGTCGTTGGCACCTCCTCCAACCCAAAAAATAGCACCAGCCCACGCTTCATCTTAACGTCCTAAACACGAATCTGAGCTCTAATTTTTCAGAAAGCATCAAGAATACCCGAAAATGAGCCTTGAACTTTTAGCACCTTCTTCTCCGATCTCCCACACCGGCAGTCTGATTGGCATACATTTAAGGATAGTGCTTTCTTATAGTCTCATTTGTAATTCCACCATTCAAATTTACGGAGAGACGGCTAGAACTTTTTGTTTTTCTCTTCTCTTTTGCTTCTAATTTTAAGGATATAGTTGACTAAGATGCTTGATTTTTTGTTGCAGTTTATTTATTGTTTTCTGGCTTTTTTTACTGTTAGGAAGTTTTTATTGTTAAGATTAGGTTTAGTGGTAGAAGAATAGAGATAATGAATGTGATTTGGGTTGTGGGTTGTGGGCTGTGAGAAAATGGAAGATTTCGGTTCAAGTTAGATGCTAGGTGATAGTGGGAGTTGGATGAATGAGGTATGATGGCTTGATGATGGAAGGATATTTTGGTTTAGGCATTTGGTGGTTGATTCGGGTGAGGTTCCAATGGTCATCGGGGAGATGTTGGGTACGATGATGAAGTGAGTGGGCTGAAGGAAAAGGAGGCTATTTTTGAGTTAAAAATATTTAATTAGGTGGAAATTAATTAATAACATGGCATGCACATCAACATTTTGTTAGGAAGAAAACAAAAGAGAGACCAGTTTGTGCAATTTAACTAACGATGCTGACTAAAATAAACATAAACAAATTTGAGTGACCAAAACAATAACGACCCATTTTTAGGGTGACTAACAGGGTAGTTTACCAAAAAAATAAATAAATAAATAAAATAAAAAATAAATCTTACATGTGCAGTACCTTAATTTCAAAGCTTAATATTCTTTCAGTTTTGAATGTTGTTAGGTTGCTAGTTTTTAGGATAAACGCTCAAATTAGGGTCCAACCTTTTAGGGGTCGTTCACATAAGGGTTAAACCTTTCAAAATAGTCATATAATGGCCTAACCTTTGCAAAGGTGCTCAAATAAGGGTTTTTCATGCACTTTTGCCAGCTTGTAGTGAAAATTAGGTGAATGATGACATGTTTAGAATAAAACACATAACAAATGAATTAGGTGTTGCTTGAAAAGAAAAGAAAAGAATAAAATCATAATTTGAAACCTAATATATAGGATTTGAAAAGCCCTTATTTGATCACTTTCGAAAAGGTTTGGCCCTTGACCGTTTTGAAAGGTTTGACTTTCATTTAAGCACTTTTGTAAAGGTTGGGCCTTTATATAACCATTTTAAAAGGTTTGACCCTTATGTAAGTAACCCCTAAAAAGTTGGGCCTCAATTTGAGCATCTAGCCTAATGTTTACTCTTTTGCTTGTGTGTCTTTACTTATATATTTTTTAAATTCTAATTTAGGTGTTAAATATTAATTAAAATGTGAATTATGTATTTTCTTTACCAAATGCTTCATTTTTTATTGTTATTAAATTAAATGACTTGTGTTATTGTTATTAAACAAGTCATTATCTGGTGCCCTAAGTGTAGTAATTTTGTCAATATACACTTGTAATTTTTTTCCAAATAGATTGTTTAATAAAACAAATTCATTGATTACATTAATATACTTTGTATAATTTTCCTCACATAGTTTTTGCACGTAGAGCAAAATGGGAGCAAATGTTGCTCACTGGTTATCAAAATGTTTAACTAATACTAAACGGTATTACGTAGTCGGATCGTAGTACGGAAAGACAACTTTATTAGTAGACGAACCAAAACATGTCGTTAGTCTAATAGGAAATGAGCAAACCGATTAAAAAAATAATATGTCGTCTATCAAGTCCACTTGGAGAGATGTCTTGTCTTGGGCATCAGCGTGGATGACTCCCAGAAGATAGAGATATAGATGTGACTGACTGGACTGTCAGTACATCGGATAGGACCCAACCATAATAGATCCTAAATCTGTTTATATTCACTTGTGACGTTCATAGTGTGGCGTACCTAAATCTTGAGTGGATGGCAGACTATGTATGCATGACTCGTACACTTTGATAGAAGTAAAAGCCTGAGTTCAAATAGATAAGGAACCAAAAGCTAGTGCATTGGGTGTACGACTTCTGTAGTATGTAGCACCATTCACAACAGTAGAATTCATAGCCCAAACATGGGTAAATGATATCCTTTCATTAGCATTGCATGGTTGATGAAAAGTAAACATGGTCATGGGTCGTTCGTCTTTTTGATGGATGGCTTGATCACTATTTGATAATGATTGACTTTTCATGAAGGAAGATGTAATGGTTACCATGAGATAAAATTGGATTATATTGGGAGAGTGGATATTATCCCAAAGAGATCAAGGATATCCTATGAGGGTAACACACTTATGACAAGGTCATTGGACGAGCACTAAATAGTTGTTTTCATAATGGTATGTCATTGAGGAGAGCTCAGTCACGATACTATAGTGGAATGACTTCGTGAATAAATGAGTTTATAGTTAATAGGTGAAAAGCTGGAAGTTAATTATAAATCATTTGAGCTTCAACTACGTATGTCCAATCGGTCCCTTCGCTAGCTCATTGAAACCAAAAATGAATTGCGTGTTTGAATAGAAATGAATGGAATTAATAAAAAAAAAAGAGAAATGTGAAACATTCAGGAATTATTATGGTTTTATCCGAAATGGAGAAATGGAATAATTTGGAAATCAATGTAGGTTTCCAAAAATAAAAATGAAAATGGAAATGGAAACTTGTAATCCTATATAGGATTACTTAAAAATGATGGAAGAATGAGTTTATGTTTTTGGACTGTTTTGAAGCCCGAAAGTGAAAATAAATCATTCGGTCATAGTGAACATGTTGAGTTGTGACATATTAAATGAATTTTTTCGAAATTTTACCGGGGGTAAAATCATCCCAATTTTACTAAAGTAAAATTGGGAATAGAAAACTATTTAATATGTAAATATTAAAGTTTATTTTGGGAAATAAAAAAACTAAATAAGGTTGGATCACATTATAGAGTACTAGGTCAAAAAGGCTTAGGAAGTACTCATAATTGGACCTGATGTGAGAGAGACCCAAAACCCCTTATATAACATGAAGAGCGCGACAACCCTTTTAGAAATACAAGGGTGAGTCGTTCACCCCTCTCCTACTTTAAGTAGGATTTGTTTTTCTATTTAAAATAAACATCTACAACTCTACAAAGGTTCTACCTTCTCTTCTTTTAAATAGATGGCATTGGTAGAGCTATTAATACAAATTTTAAGAGATTGCTATTCTGCTAAAAAATAGAAAGTATTTATTCTCAACTTATAAACATATTTTTTAGAATAAAATTTTTATCAGTTTCTATTAAAGAAGAGAGAATTTTTTGTTTTCACCCTTAAAGGAAAACTTTTTCTAGTTGTGTTTTGATTCAATTGGTTCGAGCCCACACTCGAAACAGTTCGTGATACGAGAATAGTAGAGAAGATCATTTGGTTGAAAGCTGGAAAACATTAGGGATTCGCTTATCCAAAAACACATGTACGAATTCGGTTAAGGTTTATTGCTATAAATATCACAAATCTGACTAGTTTTCAAAATTTTAAATTTCCATTGTGCAAGAAAACCATTTTCAAACCGGGTTTTTTCCAACAGTGTGAACTATTAGAGAACAAAAAGGGATTGAGGAACACAAAATAACTTGTTGATTGATAAGCAAGTAACAATTTTTCATTTTACTTTCTTATCACATTAAGAATAGAACTTTATAATAGCCCGTTTTTAGTCAAATCAGAACAGTGGTTTCAGGACCATAAATTCGAAGTCAAAACATTTATTTTATTATTATTTTAATGTTTAGAGCATGATAGCATGTATGTGTGAAAATTTCGTGAAGTAATTTTATCGCTTAAATGGTCAATGTGATAAAAAGGACTAAATTGCGTAAAGTGTAAAATGCATGTTCTATTAGCTAAAGGTGTCAAAAAGCTATATAACCTTAAAGTTTAGGTCCTTATGTTGTAAATAGACCATTAACATGATAGTGGAAGATATTGGCTTGGTAAATTTGAAATACTTAATGTTCATTAAGGTTATTTTTGGTATTTGATTTTTAAAGGTTAATTTAATTAAAACAAAACATAAAAATTAAGGCATTCATCTTCTTATGCCGATTTTGAAGGAAGAAGAAAGCCATTTCTTTAGGGTTCATTAGGCCATGGCATTTTTCTTCAATTAGGTATGGTTTTTGTCCCGTTTTTAATGATTTTACGTTTTTGAGATCGTTGTAGCTTAGTCTAGCTAGCCCGGAGACTAATTTGCAAAAATGTTAAAGATTTTGAATGATGCCATTGATGAATACATGTGTGTTTTGATGTTTGATGATAGATTTTGAATGCTTATTGATAGATATACAAGTTTTGTTAAGTAATTTTTAAAGAAAATGCAAATTAGGGGCTAAATTGTGAAATGTGCAAATTTAGGGGTTAAAATGTGAAATAAATGAGAAATATGGTCTGATATGAGTACTAGAGAAATTTTGCTAGCATGGGTTAGTCTTGAAATTCATGAATTTTTGATTTTATGAAATGAGGACTAAATTGAAAAAGTTGTGAAATTATAGGGGCAAAAGTGTAAATGTGCCTTAAAAAGTGTTTTGGACTAAATTGAATGAATAGATGATTAAATAAGTTAATTTTGAATATATTTAGATCACGAAAAGCGAAATACGGACTTAGATCGGGGAAAAGATAAAGTTATCGACTAATCGACTAGATTCGTCGTTTTCATATCCGAGGTAAGTTCCTATGTAATAAGCATTGTTTCAATTATGCTTTAAATGCGTTGATATTGCATAAATTGTGTATATGAGATTATAGTTATGTTTGACGAAGATTCGGATACATATGGCACTCAGTGTGCGATTCGGAATAGCTTCGGCTATATATGGCATTTAGTATACGAGACCGAGATAGCTTCGGCTATGTAAGGCACTTAGTGTGCGAGATTATAATAGCTTCGGCTACGTTGGCAGATAGTGTGTGAAATATCGAGTATTTGACAGTGTAATGAAAAGGTATGAGTTCGTTACGAATTTGTACAAGTATGTACATGTAAAGTATGAGATTCAAATAGAAGAAGTTATGAAATTGTATATAAGCATATGAGTAAGTATGAGGAAGGTTTGTTTGTTGTCATGAATTATATGTTAACTAGTTCAAAATTTTAAATTGTATACTACAAATTGTTGATTTTACTTCATACGAGCTTACTAAGCTTTATAGCTTACTTTGTGTATTTTTCCGTGTTTTATAGTGATGTCGAAGCTAGCTCAGATTCAGGGATCATCAGAGACATCGTCACACTATCCAACCATCACTTTGGTACTTTTGAGCTTATGGTTTGGTCATATGGCATGTTTACGAACTATGGTCATGTTGGTTATGTTTGGTAGTGAGTTTTGCCATTTGAGATGGCTTGTAAATGTATTTGTTTTGGTTTGTGTATATAGCCATGAAAGTTGGCTTGTTTTGGTATGTTTGAGCATAGTATATGTACATATAAGTATATGACTTATGTTATAAAGTTTGTGGAATTAGTATCATGCTTGTGAATTGGTACTAAATGAATTATGTTTGGAAAATGTTTATAGATGTGCTAATGCTACTTTGTGAGGTGTTTAATGTTATTTGGAAATGGTTGATGAATTGATGATGTTGTGATTGAGGTTAAAGCTAAGAAATTCTTAGATGAAATGGTAGGAATTATGTTTGATTTGGTTGTTTTGGGTTGCCTATTATGCTTTTTTTTTGGTGCCATATGTGTAGGTGAAGGTGTGTATCAAATGGGGTGGCAAAATGGCTTGGTAAATAGCCTATTTTTGTCCACACGGGCAGAGACACGGGCGTGTGTCTCAGTCGTGTGTGACACATGGTCATGATACATGGCCGTGTGTCCCCTGGTGTTGAAATTGTAATGAATTCAGTATGCTCCACACGGTCACACACGGACGTGTGATCGGCCGTGTGGCACAAGTCAGTATACCCCCTAATTGGCACATGGCCTAGCAC
Organism: Gossypium sturtianum; assembly: GCA_025698515.1. Taxonomy (NCBI): domain Eukaryota; kingdom Viridiplantae; phylum Streptophyta; class Magnoliopsida; order Malvales; family Malvaceae; genus Gossypium; species Gossypium sturtianum. The sequence goes on from CM046946.1 coordinate 119,985,409, forward strand.
ACGAGCGTGTGACTTGGCCTTGTTGTATAAGTCAGTATACCCTATAGGTTTGGCACGGCCTAGCACACGGGCGTGTGTGGCCATTTCAAAGGGCACACGGGCTAGACACACGGGCGTGTGGTTGGCCGTGTGACCCAAGTCAGTAACCTCACTTGTTTGGACACGGGGTAGGGCACGGGCTGGGACACGGCCATGTGCTCCCAATTCGAATGTCCACACGGCCTGTGACGCGGGCGCGTCTAATGGCCGTGTGAGAACACGGCCTGGTCACACGGGCGTGTGTCCCCTGTTTTGGAGAAAATTTTGCTAAGTGTTGAAAATTTTCTCGAGTTTCCGGTTTAGTCCCGAACCACTCCCAATGCATGTTTAAGGCCTCGTAGGCTCTTTTAAGGGACACTATGATTGGTTTGTATTTGATTTGATAAATTGTATATGAAATGTATGCTTAAAAGCGTTGAAAGTCCAGTAATGCTCTAGAACACTATTCTGGCGTCGAATACGGGTGAGGGGTGATACATTTATTAGTATCAGAACTACGGTTTAGTCGATTCTAGGACTAATGTAGCGCGTATGAGAGTCTAGCTATACATGCCATATATATACTGTGATAATGTGATGACTCCTGACATTTGAAAATGTGTTTTCATATAGCAAATGGATCCCAATCGAGCTATAGCTGATGAGGTTGAGAGTAATGCGCCTGCTCCCGCTCAAGAGACAGCACCGTCTGATTCTAGACTTGTAACGGGCAGTCAGAGAGGAGAGGCTAAAGAAGCCTTCTTCCAAATGATATACGAATGGTTCACGTAGTATATCCGAACTAACCCGGCTGCTCAACAACCTCCACCCTCTCCTAATCCTCAACCGGTTCTCGTAGCTCATCAAGGAGTTGAGATTTTAAGATTGAATAAGCCTCCAGTTGATAAGATCCGTAAACACGGGGCTGAAGAGTTTAGAGCTAATGTTGACGATGATCCTGAGAGAGTCGAGTTTTGGCTTGAAAATACGATTCAAGTGTTTGACGAGCTTTCTTGCACACCAGCTGAATGTTTAAAGTGTGCTATATCCCTTCTAAAAGATACCGCGTATCAGTGTTTGAATACATTAGTTTCGGTGGTACCGAGGGAGAGAGTCACCTAGGAGTTCTTCCAGACTGAGTTCCGAAAGAAATATATAAGCCAACGGTTTTTGGATAAAAAACACAAAGAGTTTTTAAAACTGAAACAGGGCCGTATGACCATAACCGAATATGAAAGAGAATTTGTACGGTTGAGCAAGTTTTCTCGAGAATATGTTTCCACTGAAGAAATCATGTGCAAGTGGTTCATTGATGGGTTGAACGAAGACATTAAACTTCTGGTTGGAATTTTGGAATTAAAAGAATTTGTTGTTTTGGTCGACAGAGCTTGCAAAGCCGAGGAACTTAGTAAAGAAAAGAGAAAGGCTGATTTAGAAGCAAGAGATTCGAGAAAAAAGATCGATAAGTAAACCTTACCATTCTGCATCGAAGAAATCAAAAGATTATTTTAACCGGTCGACCACTTCAGCGGGATATTCCAATAGAGATCGCGGAAGGTAATACACCAGCCCTAAAGCTAAAGCCACATCAGTATCGAGTGTTGGCAATGTAAAAGAAACCAAACTTGAGTGTCAACAGTGTGGAAGACGACATTTTAGAGATTGTTGGGTGAAATATAATAATAGAGCTTGTTACAATTGTGGTTCACGAGATCATTTTATTAAAGACTGTCCTAAGATGGTTGAGAAAGATAGACCTCAGAATGTGAGACCGAGTAATATATCCACTAGAGGAATACCACCAAGAAATGCTGGGAATGTGAGTGGTAGTCGAGGGGCGACAAGGGACTCTGCTGTGAGATCCGAAGCTAGAGCACCTGCCAGAGCTTATGCTATTCGCACTTGTGAAGAAGCATCATCACCAGATGTTATTACTAGTACATTTTCTCTTTACGACACTAATGTTATTGCATTGATTGATCCTGGATCGACTCATTCGTATATATGTATGAATTTGGTGTTTAATAAGAGTTTGCCTGTCGAGTCTACTGAGTTGTGATTAAAGTAACGAACCCCTTAGGCAAGTATGTTCTAGTTGATAAAGTTTGCAAGAATTGTCCTTTAATGACTCGGGTTACTGTTTTTCGGCTGACTTGATGCTTTTACCATTTGATGAGTTCGATGTGATTCTGGGTATGGATTGGTTGACTCTACATGATGCTATTGTGAACTGTAGACGAAATACTATAGAATTGAAGTGTCAGAATAATGAAATTCTTCGGATTGAATCTAATGAGTCGAGTGGATTGCCTATAGTGATTTCATTGATGTCGGCTTAGAGATATGTGAGAAAAGGTTGTAACGCGTACCTAGCATATGTTTTAGATACCAAAGTGTCTGAATTAAAGATTGAAACAGTGCCATTTGTCTGTGAATATCCAGATGTGTTTCCTGAAGAATTACCGGGGTTGCCACCTATTAGAGAGGTTGAATTTGTTATTGAATTTGTACCAGGAACTTCACCGATATCTATAGCTCTGTATAATATGGCTCCGACAGAGTTGAAAGAGTTGAAAGCTCAGTTGCAAGAATTGACAGACAGAGGTTTTGCACGACCGAGTTATTCGCCTTAAGGTGCACAGGTATTGTTTGTAAAGAAGAAAGATGGCACGATGAGAATGTGTATCGATTATAGACAGCTGAATAAAGTAACTATAAAGAACAAATACCCTCTAACGCTGATTGATGATTTATTTGATCAGTTAAAAGGGGCTACAGTATTTTCAAAGATTGATTTGAGATCAGGTTATTATCAATTACGAGTTAAAGAGTCGGATGTGCCAAAAACTACATTCAGAACGAGGTACAGACATTATGAATTCCTTGTTATGCCTTTCGGATTAACTAATGCTCCTGCAATTTTCATGGACTTGATGAACCGGATATTCAGACCTTATTTAGACAAATTTGTTGTTGTGTTTATTGACGACATTCTGATCTATTCGTGAGATGAATCTGAGCATGCCGAGCATTTGAGGATTGTGTTGCAGACCTTAAGAGATAAGCAATTGTATACTAAATTTAGCAAATGTGAGTTCTGGCTCCAAGAAGTTGGATTTTTGGGACACATTGTTTCTGCGGAAAATATCAGAATTGATCCGAGCAAGATTTCTGCAGTTATTGACTGGAAACCACCTAGAAATGTATCCGAGGTTAGAAGTTTTCTGGGATTGGCTGGTTACTATCGACGCTTTGTGAAAGGATTTTCGATGATTACGACACCGATGACACGACTGCTTCAGAAAGATGTGAAATTCGAATGGTCAAAAAAATGTCAGCAGAGTTTTGAACAGTTGAAAGTACTATTAACTGAAGCACCAGTTTTGATTCAACCTGAATCGGGGAAAGAGTTTGTGATTTATAGTGACGCGTCATTGAACGGTTTGGGCTGTGTTTTGATGCAAGAAGGAAAAGTTATGCCTTATGCTTCCCGACAATTGAAACTGCATGAAAAGAACTATCCGACACATGACTTAGAGTTGGCTGCAATTGTGTTCGCATTGAAAATTTGGCGACACTATTTTTAAGGTGAAAAATGCCACATTTATACGGATCACAAAAGCTTAAAATATCTGATGTCACAAAAAGATTTTAACCTGTGACAATGAAGATGGCTCGAGTTATTGAAAGATTATGAATTTGTGATTGATTATCAAAAGCTAATGTTGTTGCTGATGCCCTAAGCCGAAAATCTTTGTTTGCACTACGAGCAATGAATACCCAGTTGATGATTTGTGATGATGGGTCTATTTTAGCTGAATTAAAAGCTAAACCGGTATTTCTTCAACAAATATGTGAAGCTCAGAAAGATGACCGTGAATTACAAGTTAAACAGACTCAATGTGAGACTATCCCTAATTTAGAGTTTCAGATTGGAGCCGATGATTGTTTAAGGTTCTGGAATAGAATTTGCATACCGAGAAATTTAGAACTCATTCAGTAGATTTTGCACGGAGCGCAAAATAGCTGTTTATCTGTTCATCCGGGGAGTACCAAAATGTACAACGATTTGAAACAGTTTTATTGGTGGCAAGGCATGAAACGAGCTATCTCAGAGTTTGTTTCTAAATGTTTGATTTGTCAGCATATCAAAGCTTAACATCAAGTACCATCGGGTTTATTGCAGCCTGTGATGATTCCCGAGTGGAAATGGGATAGAGTTACAATGGATTTTGTGTCGGGATTGCCCCTAACTCTGAAAAAGAAAGATGCTATCTGGGTTGTCGTTGATCGACTAACAAAATCTGCTCATTTCATACCGGTACGTACAGATTACTCACTTGATAAGCTAGCTGAATTGTATGTTTCTGAGATTGTTCGATTGCACGGGGTGCCACTATCTATTATTTATGATAGAGATCCGAGATTTACGTCGCGATTCTGGAAGAAACTACAAAAAGCTCTAGGAACACAGTTGAATTTTAGTACTGCTTTTCATCCTCAGACTGACGGTCAAACCGAGAGAGTTATTTAGATTCTCGAAGACATGTTGAGATGTTGTATTTTAGAGTTTGAGGATAGTTGGGAAAAAATACTTACCGTTGATTGAGTTTGCGTATAACAACAGCTTTCAGACGAGTATAAAGATGGCACCGTACGAAGCTTTCTATGGTCGCAAATGTCGAATTCCATAATACTGGACTGAACTAAGTGAGAAAAAGATTCAACGAGTTGAATTGATCAGAGAAACTGAAGAAAAAGTGAAAACGGTTCGCGACAGTTTAAAAGCAGCTTCAGATCGACAGAAATCATAAGCGGATTTGAAACGTAAAGAGATTGAGTTTCAATTCAGGGACCGAGTGTTTCTAAAGGTTTCATCATGGAAAAAGGTTCTTCAATTCGACCGTAAAGGAAAGCTGAGTCTGTGATTTATCGGACTGTACGAGATCGTCGAAAGAATAGGGCCTGTAGCGTATCGACTAGCTTTACCGTCAGAACTTGAAAAGATTCATAATGACTTTCACGTTTCTACGCTACGTCGATACAGATTCGATCCGTCACATGTGATTTCTCCAGTAGAAGTTGAGATACAGACTGATTTGACGTATAGCGAAGAAGTACCTACCAGGATTTTAGCTCGTGAAATTAAAGAATTGAGAAATAAACGCATAGCCCTAGTGAAGGTTCTTTGGCATAAACACGGGATCGGGGAAGCTACGTGGGAACCCGAGGAATATATGAGAAAATAGTACCTTAACCTTTTCACTGGTAAGATTTTCGGGGACGAAAATCCCTAAGGGGGAGAGTTGTAACAGCTCGTTTTTAGTCAAATCAAAACAGTGGTTTTGGAACCACAAATATGAATTCAAAATATTTATTTTATTATTATTATAATGTTTACAGCATGATAACATGTATGTGTGTAAATTTCGTGAAGTAATTTTATCGTTTAAATGGTCAATTTGATAAAAAGGACTAAATCGCGTAAAGTGTAAAATGCATGTTCTATTAGCTAAAGGTGTCAAAAAGCTATAAAACCTTGAATTTTAGGTCCTTATGTTGTAAATAGACCATTAACATGATAGTGGATGATATTGGCTTGGTAAATTTGAAATACTTAATGTTCATTAAGGTTATTTTTGGTATTTGGTTATTAAAGGTTAATTTAATTAAAACAAAACATAAAAATTAAGGCATTCATCTTCTTATGCCGATTTGAAGGAAGAAGAAAGCCATTTCTTTAGGTTTCATTCAGCCATGGAATTTTTCTTCAATTAGGTATGGTTTTTGTCACGTTTTTAATGATTTTTACGTTTTTGAGATTGTTGCAGCTTAGTCTAGCTAGCCCAGGGACTAATTTGCAAAACTGTTAAAGATTTTGAATGATGCCATTGATGAATACATGTGCTTTTTGATTTTTGATGGTAGATTTTGAATGCTTGTTGATAGATATACAAGTTTTGTTAAGTGATTTTTAAAGAAAATTCAAATTAGGGGCTAATTTGTGAAATGTGCAAATTTAGGGTTAAATGTGAAATAAATGAGAAATATGGGCTGATATGAGTACTATAGAAATTCGGCTAGCATGGGTTAGTCTTGAAATTCATGAATTTGTGATTTTATGAAATGAGGACTAAATTGCAAAAGTTGTGAAATTGTAGGGGCAAAAGTGTAAATGTGCCTTAGAGAGTGTTTTGGACTAAATTGAATGAATAGATGATTAAATAAGTTAATTTTTAATATATTTAGATCAAGAAAAGCGAAATACAGACTTGGATCGGGGAAAAGATAAAGTTATCGACTAATCGACTAGATTCGCCGTTTTCATATCCGAGGTAAGTTCGTATGTAGTTAGCATTGTTTTAATTATGCTTTAAATGTGTTGATATTGCATAAATTGTGTATATGAGATTAAAGTCATGTTTGACGAAGATTCGGATACATATGGCACTTAGTGTGCGATTCGGAATAGCTTCGGCTATATATGGCACTTAGTGTGCGATACCGAGATAGCTTCGATTATGTAAGGCACATAGTGTGCGAGATTGTAATAGCTTCAGCTACGTATTGGCACTTAGTGTGCGAAATATCAAGTATTTGACAGTGTTATGAAAAGGTATGAGTTCGTTATGAATTTGTACAAGTATGTACATGTAAAGTATGAGATTCAAATAGAAGAAGTTATGAAATTGTATATAAGCGTATGAGTAAGTATGAGGAAGGTTTGTTTGTTGTCATGAATTATATGTTAACTAGTTCAAATTTTTAAATTGTATACTACAAATTGTTGATTTTACTTCATACGAGCTTACTAAGCTTTATAACTTACTTTGTGTATTTTTTCGTGTTTTATAGTGATATTGAACCTAGCTCGGATTCAGGGATCGTCAGAGACATTGTCACACTATTCAACCATCACTTTGGTACTTTTGAGCTTATGGTTTGGTGATATGGCATGTATAGGAACTATGGTCATGTTGGTTATGTTTGGTAGTGAGTTTTGCCATTTGAGATGGCTTGTAAATGTATTTGTTTTGGTTTGTGTATATAGCCATGAAAGTTGGCTTGTTTTGGTATGTTTGAGCATAGTGTATGTACATATAAGTATATGACTTATGTTATGAAGTTTGTGGAATTAGTATCATGCTTGTGAATTGGTACTAAATGAATTATGTTTGGAAAATGTTTATAGATGTGCCAATGCTACTTTGTGAGGTGTTTAATGTTATTTGGAAATGGTTGATGAATTGATGATGTTGTGATTGAGGTTAAAGCTAAGAAATTCTTAGATGAAATGGTAGGAATTATGTTTGATTTGGTTGTTTTGGGTTGCCTATTATGCTTTGTTTTGGTGCCATATGTGTAGGTGAAGGTGTGTATCAAATGGGGTGGCAAAATGGCTTGGTAAATAGCCTATTTTTGTCCACACGGGCAGAGACACGGGCGTGTGTCTCAGCCGTGTGTGACACACGATCATGATACACGGCCATGTGTCCCTTGGTGTTGAAATTGTAATGAATTTAGTATGCTCCACACGGTCTCACACACGGGCGTGTGATCGGCCGTGTGGCACAAGTTAGTATACCCCCCTAATTGGCACACGGCCTAGCACACGGGCGTATGACTTAACCATGTTGTATAAGTCAGTATACCCTACAGGTTTGGCACGGCCTAGCACACGGCCTGGCACACGGGCGTGTGTGGCCATTTCGAAGGGCACACGGGCTAGACACACGGGCGTGTGGTTGGCCGTGTGACCCAAGTCAGTAACCTCACTTGTTTGGACACGGGGTAGGACATGGGCTGGGACACGGCCATGTGCTCCCAATTCGAATGTCCACACGGCCTGTGACACGGGCGTGTCTAGTGGCCGTGTGTCTGGTCACACAAGCGTTTGTCCCCTGTTTTGGAGAAAAATTTGCTAAGTGTTGAAAAATTTCCTGAGTTTCTGGTTTAGTCCCGAACCACTCCCAATGCATGTTTAAGGCCTCGTAGGCTCGTTTAAGGGACACTATGATTGGTTTGTATTTGATTTGATAAATTGTATACGAAATGTATGCTTAAAAGTGTTGAGAGTCCGGTAATGCTTCATAACCTTATTTCGGCGTCGAATACGGGTGAGGGGTGTTACAAACTTTTAGCAACACGTTTCCAAGGTCAAGTAAAACAGTTAGTGGATACTTCAATAAAGTCTTTACTAGTGTCATTAAAGTCCAACACCCACTACTTAGTAAGCCCATGTTGGAAAAACCCGATTTGAAAATGATTTTCTGTCACAATGAAAAAAAAATTAAAAATCGAGCCGGTTTGTGATATTTATAGCAATAAACTTTCCCCAAAAAATACTTGTGTTTTGTGCAAGATGGATCCTTGACGTTCTTAGCTTTCAACCAAACGACCTTCTCCCCTATTCTTGTATCACGAATCAAATGCAAACCAAGAATAATTTTTTTACTTTTAGGAGGAAAGTAAATCGGTAGAATTTTTATTTCGAGAAAATAGAATTTATACTTAGAAAATAAATTCTCACTATTTTCGAGTAGGATAACAGTATCTCAATTTTGTATATTTTCTTATCTCCTTTTTACCCCTACCAGTGTCATCTATTTATAGTGAGAGATAGAAGAATCTTAGTTGAATTAGTAGAATACAAATAATACTTATATGATAGAAAAACTAGTCTCCTAGTTCAACTAGGGGAGAGGGGTGGCAAACCCTAGCTAAATAAACCAAGGTTGCCGCCCCTCAAATGTATTGTGAGGGGTTTTGGGCATCTCCTATTTCGGGTCCAATTATACATGCTTCTTGGACTTTTAACCAAACACATTATAATTTAATCCAACCCAATACATATTTTTCTATTTCCCAAAATAAATATTATTTATTAAATTAATTTTAATTAATTAATTTTCTAATTAAATAATTCTCTCAACCCAATTCTAATTACGTTAAAGTCATGACAATTTTACCGTAAAAGAATTTATGAGAAAATATATTTAATTTTCATATTCAACGGATTCATAATAACCAATTAATTTAATTCCATTTTTCAAACTTCAAATATTTGATTAAATAATAATTTGAAAAACTTAAATTAATTCTCATGTCATGTTCATTTTTTAATATAACCCATTTCTCTAAACTCATTTAGTCATGAAGTCATTCCATTATAGTATCGTGACTGAGCTCTCCTTAATTACATACCATTAAGAAAGCTACTCGACCATTGCTCGTCCAATGGCCTTGTCACAAGTGTGTTACCCTCATAGAATATCTTTAATCTCTTTGGGATAAATCTGTTCTCCCAATATGATCCTATTTTATCTCATGGTAATCATTACATTTTCGCTCATGAAAAGTCAATCATTATCAAAATAATATTTAAGTCATTTATTACAAAGAAAAACGACTCGTCCTAATGTCAAATGTAGTAGTTATTTTGGGATATTTCCACACTTAACAAGCTTGTTTTCTAGGTATTTTAATATTAATTATTGCATTTTCAGTAGTTAGTAGCTAAGTAGTAAAAGTTAATAAAATAAGTGTTTTTGACACATTTTTTTAGTGTTAGTGACCTATTAGGCCGACATGGGCCTTAGGTAGGTTTAATTTGTGTATTTAAGTGTGCAAGATGCTTAATTTTAGGCCCAATTGCCATAAGAACTTGGGACGAGTTTTGGACAAGCTTTCCAAGCCGTGAAAGCACGACTGAAACGTCTGAAGCCACAAAATAACTGCAACAACACAACATAGCAAGTCTACGGCACGACACGACCCTTGTGTTGAGCCATAACAACCTATGTTGAGTTATAACAGCTCCTGTGTTGAGCCATAGTAGCTTATGTTGAGCCATAGCCTGAACGTGGGTAACAAGTAAGGATGATGTTAGCGGTCGTGTTTCACAAGATTTTAAGATACCATTTGATATAGAGCATTTATTAGTATTGGGGGCATATCAGGCATAAATTGCACACATTTTGCCTATAAATAATAGGCTCATGTACACAAATTAGTGCATAGTCTTAAACGGAGACAATTTTATTCAGTTTTTAATTTTCTTTCCTTTTATGTTTGCTTAGTTGGAAGATCTTGTTCCGCTGTGAAGACAATTGTGAGCGAAGATTGCTCTAGTACTGCACTTCAATATATTATTCATGAGCATTCTCTCTACTCTTCTATTTCATTCTTTTATTTATACTTATTTAACCTGATCAATTAACTATTGTGTGAATATTAGAATGATTTCTCACGCTTTATTCATATCTTACATGATTCATTTATTGAACTAATTAATTAATTAAGTTGATTAATTAATAAAAGGATAAGGGTTCATAATAGAATTAGTTGGTATAAATTATGTGTTCTTAAAACCTAGGCTTGACAACCCTAAGAAGTAACAAAGGTTGAATGAGGTCGGGAGACAAGTTTGTCGAGTAAATCATAATTTATCTCGGTGGAGAAAGTGAGGTCGAGAGAAAAGCGAGTATCTGTCGATTAATTAATTAGTAGAGGTCAGGAGTAGAGGTGATCATGGGCCAGGTTGGGTTCGGGCCATGTCCAAGTAAAAAATTTAGGCCCGGTCCGGCCCAAAAAATTTTCCTAAGCTTGGCTCGGATAAAAATGCTAAAACCCGGGCCTCGACCTGGCCCGCCCATATTAATTTTTTCATATTATATTATTTTTTACATAATTTTAAATATATATAATACATCAAAAATACTAAAAACATTAAAATAAATATTTCTGAACAAATTGAAAATAAATTTTAAAAAATATGTATACTTAAATAATACTACAACAGATGCAACTTAAGAAGAAAATATCTCTAAAATAATAAAAAAATTAACAATAAAACAAGTGTTATACAATATCCAAACAATAACAACAAAATAGTAGCAACATAATAGTGAAATGGTAGCAAAATAAGGAGAAAACAACAAGAAAATATCATTAAAATAATAAAAAATAGCATTTTTTTTTGTCATTTAGTGAATTCGGGCCGAGTCGAGCTCGGGCCAAAAATTTCTTACCCGAGGCCCGGCCCGTTTTTAAAACAAGCCTTATTTTTTTTGCCCAAGCCCATTTTTCGGGCCTATATTTTTGCCAAAACCCTCCCACTTTTCAGGCAGGCCTTCGAGATGGGCCAGGTGGCTCGGCCCATGAGCAGGTCTAGTCGGGAGGTAATACTAGAATTTAATTAATTGCTAATTTATATTAAAACCTGAATTCTAAAATTATTTAATCTTCTATTTATTAGTTAGGGATTTAATCGATAATAAGCTAGAGGCTCGCATTGTCAACACTAGGAATAGGAAATTTCATAGGTTAATTTAGGTTTATTAATTTAATTAGTTTAAGCACTATTTTAATTTGTATTAACACTTCTAATTTGTGACTCGATTAGATTAGTAATTATTTTCTGTAATTAATTTAATAATAGTTTATCCAATCTATAATCCATTGGGTACGATCCTTGGAATACTTATCGGTGTTCCGTTGTAACACTTCTATATTACAATTTGACCCGTACGCCTGCGAACACCACCGATTTAATTCTATATATTTTTGGTGTGATATTTTTACTATAAACGATAACACGTTTATAGACAGTCAGCCACGTTTACTTTTCATCTATCATGTAATGCCAATGAGAGGATATATTTACCCATTTCTTGGGCTATGAATTCCACTACTGTGAATGATGCTACATATGACAGAAGTCGTATACCCAATACACCAGCTTTTGGTTCCTTATCTATTTAAACTCAGGTTTTTACTTACATCAAAGTATACAAGTCACACATACATAGTCCATTATCCATTCAAGATTAGGGTATGTCACACCATGAACGTCACAAGTGAATGAATCTATAAATGGATTCAAGATCTATTCTACTTGGGTCCTATCCGATATACTGCTAGTCCACTCAGTCACATCTATGTCTCTATCTTCTGGGAGTCATCCGCTCCGATGCTCAAGACAAAGCATCTCCCCAATTGGACTTGATAGACGACATCTATGTCTCATTTCCGATTAGACTAAAGACATGTTTAGGTTCATCTACTAATATAAGTTGTATTTTCGTATTACGATCCGACCATGTAATATCGCTTAGTATTAGTTAAACATTATATAACAAGTGAGTCAATATTTGTTTCCATTTTGCTTTGCATGCAAAAATCATTAAGGACAATCTACAAAGGGTATTAATGTAATTAATGGATATTATTATTAAACCAATTTGTTTGAAAAATACAAATGTACATAACAAATATCCTACACTTAGGGCACCAGATCCAAAACTTAAACTTATTCCAAGTGATTCAACTAATGACAAGTGGAAATTCTTTAAGGTAATTAATTAAAAACAATGTTATTTATTCAGTATACATATTACTGATATTAGTTGAGTTAATTTAAAAATATTTGTGATTATATGTTCTTAGTATTGTTTTGGGGCATTAGACGAAACCCACATTAAAGTTTGACTGCCACTTGAAGAAAAACCAAGGTATCATATAAGGAAAAATGAGGTTGCCACTAATTTTTTAGTGATATGTACCCTTGACATGAAAGTTACATACATGTTACCTAGTTAGGAAGGGTTGGCTACTGATGGGAGAGCTCTTTGAGATGCTTTAAGTAGGAGAAATGACTTAAAAGTGTCTAATGGTTGTTATTATCTTGTTGATGCGTGTTTCACACATTCAAAGGGGTCCTTTTCTCTTTTCAGAAGACAACAATATCACTTAAACGAGTGGAGACATGGATACCAACCTACCAACCCTAAAGAGTTTTAGTTTTCTTCACTATTCTAAATGAACAAAAAGATATATGGGTCAGAGGATTGCTAACCGAGGGAAATTACTTATCTTAAATTTCAAGTATATTAAATGACCTTTGTATTATATTTTGGTATTTGGACTATTGTAGGTAACTGATATGTAATGACCTTTTGATGGACGAATAATCTATGGAAATAACAGTAGATATACTACTCAAGTTAAATGTTCTAACTTTGAAGTGGATTGTGAAGCTATTATTATGAATTACTTTTAAGTTGATCTAATCATATTTCTATAAATTTTTATTCGTGATGTTATGGATGCCACGATTTAGGGATGCATATTGTTTTAAAACATGAAATTATGCCTTTTTTTTAATATATATTCAAGTAAGTAGTTTATAAAGGAAACTATGCCTTAGTTAATACACATGCTACGAAAACTTGATCCAAGGCAGGTATTTTCAAATCGAAAGTATTTGTTATTGATGTCCAAACACATGTACTTGATAATATTGAAGAAGCCCTTTTTTATGATTGTTGAAGAAATACAGTTGAAGAAGAAATGGGCGCATTATTGAAGTAGAAAACATGGAGTTTATAGAAATTACTTGCTAGTAGAGCCTATTGATTGCATGTAGTTATTCAATATCAAACACAATTTTGATGGAAGTGTTGCTAGATATAAAGCTAGGTTACTACCTTGGGGTTACTCACAAATGGCAAAGTAAGAATTTAAGGAAACTTAGAGTTCAGTAGTAAAGGATAACACTATGAGAATTATCTTGATTGTTTCTTTCACTAGAGGATTGAGGCTTAAATAGGTAGATGTTAATAACACTTTCATAAATAAGGAGCTGAAGGAGGAGTTTTACATGTTGCAAACTTTAGGTTATGAACTAGTTGATTCTAGTAGTGAACAACTTGTTTATAGATTGCATAAAGCTTTGTATGGTCTCAAACATGCTCCAAGAGCTTGGTTTGAGAAATTTAAGCAATATCTTACCTTACATGGTTTTCAACAATCACAAGCAAAAGTAGCTTTGTTCATTCAAAGAAATGGTGACAAGAAAGTGTTTCTCATTATCTATGTTGCATAGTTATCATTGGAGATGATTCTGCATATATTGATGAGTGGATAAAGTTGTGGATGAGCAATTTTATTTGATAGATTTAGGATATTTAACTTTCTATCTTGGGCTTGAAGCTAAATTAGCTAATGGTAATGTGTTGTTAAATTAGAGAAAATATGTTTTAAAGCTTCTTCAAGCAACATGGATGGATGATTGCAAACCCTTGCCTACACCTATGACTAGTTCAACAAATCTCACTAATATGTAGGGTGAACTCTTAGAAGATCCTCATTACTAAAAAAGTATTATGGGAAAACACCAATAATTATGTGTTACTGGACCATCCATATCTTATACCGTTAATAAAGTTAGTCAATTTATGTGTAACACCCCCAAACCCGGCCCACAAGTCTCGTCCGGATCTGGTTATGTCACTGCGGAATGACGGTTAAAAATCTTTATCTTTAGAGTAAAACTTGAAAACTTTGTTAACTTTCGGGAAGTAAGTCCATTAAAATTATTAAATAATATAAGCTTGGTTTGAATTAAAACTTTATTATAATTGATTATAATATAAATCCTTTGTAAAAACATTACTAAATACGATATAACCTTTATCAACTATAAATAGAGTACTTTAATCAAAAGTGGCCCTTATTACATCAAATAAATTCCCAAAATACGGATAATATAAAAATCACGATTAATTAACTAAACAAGTAAAATATCTACTTCTGCATGAAAATCTGCTTCAGCATGGCCACCTTTGTATCTACTCCAACCCGATCCGATCATCCTGTCACCTGCGATGTTGGATAAATAATTGGGTGAGTCATAATGACTCAGTGTGTAAGTTAACCACCAAATCCACCCACATGCTAGCCACATAATATCCCAATTATCAAATGCAACAAGTAATATATATTCATTTTAACAATTACCACAACTGGGCTTGGCCCACATTCAAATCATACTCAAATACTGGGCTAGGCCCATTTCTCAACAAACCACATATCAACTGGGCTTGGCCCATTTCCACGTATGTTCCCAAAACATACCTATCCACATGTCATATTGGGCTTGGCCCATTTCCATATTATTACAAAAATAATGCAACATGATTCCCAACCCAACCTAGGGTCCATCCGCTACACACCCCTTATCCAAATTTACCACACACTGTGGGACTATCGAGTCACCCTCTCCTTTTCCCTCCAAAAAGGCAACCAATGCCATCCACGATGTAGCGTATAGCTAACATCAAACCACGATGGAGCACACAGCAATCCATCAAGCCACGATATGGCATAAAGCCCATATCAATCAAGGTAACCACGCGAACTAAATCGCAAAGATCCACAACGCGACCTCAGTCAGCGCCAATCCACGATGTAGCACAAAGCTGACATCAACCACGTACTCGAAGTACACCCGTACCTTCTTTTCATATCCCACCTATGCACATGCCACATAAAATATAATCGTGATAATGCATGCACATGCTTATTAATATCCATAAACATACTCATAAACAAATAATCACACTGCAATAGATCCGATACTAACCTGGTCATCGCTATACCCTTTAGGGGTATATATGGCACACTTATTACTGCACTTGTTAGTAAAACATATAACACATAAAACCCGGAAACAGTGGGTTAGTTACACACCTTATTACTAGGAGTTCTAGACTCTCGATCCTCGACGCTATCGTTTAGTGAGACTATGGCTATTTGCCTAACGTTTTCTATTGTCTTTGCACCACACCACGTGGCCAATCTCGCATGCAGAAACGGATCTTTTCTTAAACTTTGGGACAGGGACCTTCCCTTTCCCTTCTTGACTGGTATTGGCCTCCATCGAAAGTCACTTAATCAGAACCACACGATTAATCAACGAAGTCATAATCAACTAATTCTAAGTCACTTACTAATATCCTTACCGAAATAATCTGAGATCCCGGGCTTCCTTTGCTCTTGTCGATATGCCCTTGATGAGTCCAAACAATTCGAGACCTTCCTTTAGACTCCTTGGCGCTGCTACAATCTTTAGATGTCGACAAAGACACCACACTTCACCGGTTCGGCTTCAAACTTGATAAAGTAGAAGAGAGATGGAGGGCTAAAGATTTCGGCTATCAAGGGGATTAAAAGAAAACAAAAGAAATATTTGACTACAAAGGCCAAAGGAGAAATCGGCACACCAAGAGGGAGAGGGAGAGATTTGGCAAAAGACTTGAAGAATAATTGGCACTCTACCCCCTATTTATAGCATTCGCCACCCCCTTGAAGACTCCAAGATTCGCCAACACCTTCCTAGCCACTAATTCAATTCCATTTGAATTAAACAAATCCCCATTATCCTATCCACATCCTATCTCTAATTTAAACTAAAAAAACTATAATTATCTAAAATAATAGAACAACAAATCATTATCCCACCGAATAAAACAAAGCTCATCCTAATCTTCCAATTTAATCTACATGCCAGTCCACCTTCAATTTGCTGCCCAAAATAAATAAATAAATAACAAAAAAAACTAAAACTCCAATTGCCATTCCCAGTTCGAACTCAGGACCAATCACCGCACGCCTAACCCCAACGCCTGTGCCACTCGGCCATCTTGATTTTTATGCCATAAAGCCCCACATTTATTTTTAACCCCTTCCTACTTCAGCCCATCACCAAACAACAAAGAAATAAAACTCCAAAATGCCGCTCCAGGCCCCTCGAACCCGCGACCTCACTCCCTCCAGCGCTAAGTAGCGCATGAGTGCCACTTTGCCACCGGACTTTCATGCCCATCAAACCTGCCCTTTTTATTTTTAAGGCCTACCTAGCCCATCCCCGACGCGAAAATAAAACAAAATTGCTGCCGCTTGGACTCGAACCTAAGCCCCCCACTGGCGCTACTTCCAGCCCCCTAAAGCAGCGCATGAAGCCACTTTGCTAGATCCTTTCTTGTGCCTTAAACGCCCAATTAATTCTTTTAAACCCTCAGAAACCAAGCCCCCTCTTTATTACTTAAAAATCCAAAAATTTCCACAACTTTCCCTATTATCCGAGCATTCTTAAACCTCTAAAACACATCCAAAAACACCCAAAAACCTTCCAACACTGGAATTATACCCAAATTGCATAGCCCCTAAATCAGGGTGTTACAATTCTACCCTCCTTAAAAATAATTTCGTCCTCGAAATTACTTTACTAACAAACGCCCATACAACCTTTCTTACCACCTTACGCTTATGTCACGCACTCTGATCTTACTAAGGCTATCGTACCTACACAACCTCTAAGTTCGTGCTCAAAATTCAAACACCTCTCTTAGCAACACGTAAAAGGCTAACTCATAAGCAAGCAAAGTAATTAAAGCATGTACCAAAGCAAAGGAGCTTACCCGCTATCACATCCTTGGTTGACTCTGACTTGAACCATTCCTTTCATGACTTGAACCACGACCCCTCGTCGCTCGAGGACAATTCTTAACTAAATGTGCCTTAGATCCACACCAAAAACATTCTTTACTATTTCCCCAACACTCTCCCCGTGTGAGGTCTTCCACATCGAACACAAGAACGATTCCGATCCATTGGGGCAAGTGCATGCACAGGATTCTCGATCCTTGGTCTTTTCTCGGACATTACCAAACGATCTTGACGGTCCAATATTTCTCTTATCCTCGCTCCTATTCTTCTCTCGGTTTTCTCTTATAGTCTTTTTAACCTCTTCGGCAATCCGAGCTTTCTACTACCGTAATGGCAAAATCCCTTTCTCTTTGTGGCGCGATCAACTCCCGCAACTCATCTCGCAGACCATCTTCGAATCGAACACTCCTTTCATAATCGTGAGCCACGATTCCTTTGGCGTACTGACTTAGTCGCACAAACTCAGCTTCATACTCTGCTATCGACTTATTCCCTTGTACTAGGTTAAGAAACGCTTTCCTTTGCGCGTCTAAGTAACTTGCTCCAACGTACTTTCCTTCAAACTTTTCCTTAAAGTACTCCCAATCCAATCGATCTGCCGGTACACCTTGTTTGACAGTGAGCCACCAACGATAAGCTTCATCCCGAAGAAGCGAAACAGCACCTTTTAGCTTTTCCTCGGGGGTACAATCTAAGTCGTCCATAATTCTTTCGACTCCTTCTAACCAATATTTCGCTACATTCGGGGCCACTCCAGATACTCCCCTAAAAACTTCAGCCCCATTCGACCTGAGCCTCTCGGACACTGACTTCCGAGTTCCATTTCCCCTACTAGCTCTTGCCACTTGCTGTAGTACTCGTAGCATGGCTTGCGACACTGCGTCATCTTCTTCCGTCTGATCTTGCTCCTCCGCGACCACTGCTGGCGGTGGCACTTCACTTTCGACCCATGGCCGACCCTACCGTTCCGGCCGCCATTCTACCTCTACCGCGTCCCTAGAACTCATCTCTATCGTCGTGATTTACTCTGATTTAAGAAATTTTATGCATTAGAAATTTTGTTCCACTATTTAATCGCGAGCAAATTTTTATGAACGAAGGGTATTTTAAAGTAGTTCTTTCGATCACACAAAGTCTCAGTTCCAGTTTGTTACCCTAATTCAAAGAATCACATTTACACACTCACACATTCATTCGTCCACAAGAACACATTTCTCCCTCAATAGAGGCACATTCAATGGTATCTACCACCCACATTCACTATTCGGACCTTTCTGCCCGTTTCTACCCCAGGGGTAATTTGGTAATTTTGTCAATCAGGGTAATTTTGTGAATTTCCAAAGTCAGGGTTATTATTTTGAAATACAGAAAATTGGATAATTTTGCAATGTAAGAAAATTTTATTAAGTTTTGGGTTAAACCAGAAATTTTAAAAGTCAGGGCATTTTAGAAATTTTCAACATAGGGGTATTTTTGTAATTTTTCCGCTAGGGCATTTTGATAATTTTGGTAAATTGAGAAAACGTTTTTCAAATTAGATTTAGAGTTTACAAACCAAAGGGGTAAATTTTGGAAATTTTAAAACTAAGGGTTTTAAAACAGTGAGGCAAATCCCTTTCGGGTTTTAATAATTGGTTTAGCCTATGAACAAGTCCTCTTGGTTAAGGTGAACCGTAGCTACGCACCAGGTAGGATTCCAAAATAAGAGGAGGTGAGTCACGAGGATCGCTAAGTACCAGTGCTCTTCCTGGATCCACTCCTAGACATGCGCACAATGGTTGCCACACCTTAACTCGGCGACTTAATCACAGGTTTGTTTAGTAGTCTTTAAGTCTTATGCATATGTTTGAGTAGACTAGTCCTAGGGTTCAATAGATCCTAGTTCACTAATCTAAGAGCCCAACTAAGCCCATAACAGTTCATATAACAAATTACTTCACAAGTCCGAAGTACTTACATGGTGGACTCGGGCCGGAGGTACAGTGCCATGCCGTAATACACAAAAATAATTCATAAACCCATATTCTTGAAAAGCCCTTTTGAAAATGTTTTTGGGCCCAAAACCCTCAAAGCCGAGTTTTGAACCGGCTCGATACTAAATCAGAACACCCCCAAACCCGCCCACAAGTCTCGTCCCGGATCTCAAGTTATGTCAACTGCGGAATGACGGTTAAAAATCTTTATCTTTAGAGTAAAACTTGAAAACTTTGTTAACTTTCGGGAAGTAAGTCCATTAAAATTATTAAATAATATAAGCTTGGTTTGAATTAAAACTTTATTATAATTGATTATAATATAAATCCTTTGTAAAAACATTACTAAATACGATATAACCTTTATCAACTATAAATAGAGTACTTTAATCAAAAGTGGCCCTTATTACATCAAATAAATTCCCAAAATACGGATAATATAAAAATCACGATTAATTAACTAAACAAGTAAAATATCTACTGCATGAAAATCGCTTCAAAGATGGCCACCTTTGTATCTACTCCAACCCGATCCGATCATCCTGTCACCGCGATGTTGGATAAATAATTGGGTGAGTCATAATGACTCGAAGTGTAAGTTAACCACCAAATCCACCCACATGCTAGCCACATAATATCCCAATTATCAAATGCAACAAGTAATATATATTCATTTTAACAATTACTACAATGCTGGGCTTGGCCCACATTCAAATCATACTCAAATACCGGGCTAGGCCCATTTCTCAACAAACCACATATCAACCGGGCTTGGCCCATTTCCACGTATGTTCCCAAAACATACCTATCCACATGTCATATTGGGCTTGGCCCATTTCCATATTATTACAAAAATAATGCAACATGATTCCCAACCCAACCTAGGGTCCATCCGCTACACACCCCCTTATCCAAATTACCACACACCGGGGACTATCGAGTCACCCTCTCCTTTTCCCTCCAAAAAGGCAACCAATGCCATCCACGATGTAGCGTATAGCTAACATCAAACCACGATGGAGCACACAAGAATCCATCAAGCCACGATATGGCATAAAGCCCATATCAATCAAGGTAACCACGCGAACTAAATCGCAAAGATCCACAACGCGACCTCGATCGGCGCAATCCACGATGTAGCACAAAGTCGACATCAACCACGTACTCAAGTACACCCGCACCTTCTTTTCATATCCCACCCATGCACATGCCACATAAAATATAATCGTGATAATGCATGCACATGCTTATTAATATCCATAAACATACTCATAAACAAATAATCACACCGCAATAGATCCGATACTAACTCGGTCATCGCTATACCCTTTTAGGGGTATATATGGCACACTTATTATCGCACTTGTTAGTAAAATATATAACACATAAAACCCGGAAACAGTGGGTTAGTTACACACCTTATTACTAGGAGTTCTAGACTCTCGATCCTCGACGCTATCGCTTAGTGAGACTACGGCTATTTTCCTAACGTTTTCGCTGTCGCCCACACCCCAGTGGCCAATCTCGCATGTGCCAGAAACGGATCTTTTCTTAAACTTTGGGACAAGGACCTTCCCTTCCCTTCTTTGACCGGTATTGGCCTCCATCGAAAGTCACTTAATCGTAACCACACGATTAATCAACGGGTCATAATCAACTAATTCTAAGTCACTTACTAATATCCTTACCGAAATAACTGAGATCCCGAAGGCTTCCTTTGCTCTTGTCGATATGCCCCTTGATGAGTCCAAACAATTCGAGACCTTCCTTTAGACTCCTTGGCGCTGGCTACAATCTTTAGATGTCGACAGCACCACACTTCACCGGTTCGGCTTCAAACTTGATAAAGTAGAAGAGAGATGGAGGGCTAAAGATTTCGCTATCAAGGGATTAAAAGAAAACAAAAGAAATATTTGACTACAAAGGCCAAAGGAGAAATCGGCACACCAAGAGGGAGAGGGAGAGATTTGGCAAAAGACTTGAAGAATAATTGGCACTCTACCCCTATTTATAGCATTCGGCCACCCCCTTGAAGACTCCAAGATTCGCCAACACCTTCCTAGCCACTAATTCAATTCCATTTGAATTAAACAAATCCCCATTATCCTATCCACATCCTATCTCTAATTTAAACTAAAAAAACTATAATTATCTAAAATAATAAAACAACAAATCATTATCCCACCGAATAAAACAAAGCTCATCCTAATCTTCCAATTTAATCTACATGCCGTCCACCTTCAATTTGCTGCCCAAAATAAATAAATAAATAACAAAAAAAAACTAAAACTCCAATTGCCATTCCCAGTTCAACTCGGACCAATCACCAGACGCCTAACCCCAACGCCTGTGCCACTCGGCCATCTTGATTTTTATGCCATAAAGCCCCCACATTTATTTTTAACCCCTTCCTACTTCAGCCCATCACCAAACAACAAAGAAATAAAACTCCAAAATGCCGCTCCAGGCCCTCGAACCCGCGACCTCACTCCCCTCCAGCGCCTAAGTAGCGCATGAGTGCCACTTTGCCACTGGACTTTCATGCCCATCAAACCTGCCCTTTTATTTTTAAGGCCTACCTAGCCCAGTCCCCTGACGCGAAAATAAAACAAAATTGCTGCCGCTTGGACTCGAACCCAAGCCCCCCACTGGCGCTACTTCCAAATTTCTAAAGCAAATACATGCATGAAGCCACTTTGCTGATCCTTTCTTGTGCCTTAAATGCCCAATTAATTCTTTTAAACCCTCGAAAACCAAGCCCCTCTTTATTACTTAAAAATCCAAAAATTTCCACACTTTCCCTATTATCCGAGCATTCTTAAACCTCTAAAACACATCCAAAAACACCCAAAAACCTTCCAACACTGGAATTATACCCAAATTGCATAGCCCCTAAATCAGGGTGTTACATTATGACTCTGCCTAAATATGTACATGGGAGAGTTGCTAAGTGAATTCTCAAGTATCTCAAACGGACTTGTGATTATGGTGTTGCATTTAGACTTGCTAAACAATTGAATCTAGTTGCTTATCCTAACGTAGACTGAGAAGTAGCATAGATGATAAAAGGTCCACTTTTGAATTTGTAGTTGTTGATGTGTGGGATCAATAAAAAGGAGACACGGATGAGGGAATGATAGTGATGACGGAGGTCGGTTTACCCTATCTAGGCAGAGAGTCGAAGAATGTAGAGAGTGGAAGTAAAAAGGTGAAAGTTGAGAGCAAAGTGGCAAAGTGTAGGCAAGAGTGTTAAAGAGTTGATCCCCTCTTCATCGTTTTAGGGACTATTTATAGGCGAGGTCTCGTGTTAGGTGGCATTAACATGATGGGTCCGTTATTAGACCATCATTGTGGGACGCATGGGGTGGATGTCCACTATAGACGAGGATGTCTATGGTGGAACATATCTTATCATTTTCTTTTGATTCATGGTACGAAATGGTTGAATCTACATGGGGTTTGGTAACCAAAAGGATCACGTTCTTAATAGAAGATTGGGAGCTTGAAGGAACGAGTGATGGTGCCCTTCTGGAGGGAATGGATGGCTAACTTCATTGAGAAACTTTCTCCTATTTGGTCTAGTAGCTAAATCAAAAACTAGAGCTTCTAATGGCCTTCCGGTCCTCAACGGATGGGGGTGCTCCTCAAGTAGCCTGCCATGGTGCCACATGTCCCAAATTGGGGATGGATGTAATAGTAGTATTTCTAATAAACAATTTAATATCATGGAGTTCAAAGAAGCAACTCGTGGTTACTTTATTAACCTTAGAGGTTGAATATCGCAATGTTGCAAGTAGTGTGTTAGAGCTAGCTTAGGAGCAATCATTGTTGCATGAACTTTCTATAGTGTGTCAAATGTGCCTATTGTTTGGTGTGATAATGCAAATGTAGTTGCAATATCAGGGAATCATGTGTTCCATTCAAGATCAAAGCATGTGGAGTTACAAGTACACTTTGTGAGAGAATGTGTAGCTGAAAATAAGCTTGGGGTTAACTATGTCCTTACATGTGAGCAAGTTGTAAACATACTGACAAAGCCATTGTCTGTTCTAGTGTTTAGTCATTTCAGAAAGAAGCTTGATGTATGTCCTGCTGGAGAATTTTTGTTAAAAAAAGAGAAGTCAAAGGGGAACACTAGAGTATAAGTTGGAAAGTTAGTCTCGTATGCTAAGTGGCTACTTGTTAGTTAGTTTGTTGTACCAAGAGGTTAAGTAGTTTACAAGCTAGATAAAGTTTGAGTCCCTTGTATAAAAGCATAATTGTACAAGTCAGAAATAGATGCATCATATATCAAACTTCTTCTCAGTTTTCTTATCTTTTCTTCTTTGTTTTCTCTCTCATTTTCTTGATGATATAATCTATTTTTATATTGAATCTTGAATGTTGTTTTGCTAATACTACCCATTATTGCTACCAATTTCTTGCTTTCAAAGTTAGTTCATGTGTTTGAATTGATATGATTATTGGTTGTGTTATTAATTAATATGGTTAGGTATAGTAATTAGTGCAATTAATTGAGTTAATTACATTGATAAATAAAATTTAGATTAGTTTTTTACTATAAAATTAGATTAGTTTAATTTGATTACCCTTTAGATTAGATATAATTTGATTAGTATTTAGGTTAGATGTGATTTGATTAATATTAATTAGGGTAGATGAAATTAGTTTTAGACTTAAGTTAAAGAAAATTTTAATCTACTTAAAAGTTTAGAATAGGAATAACTATGTTAGAATCTCAAAAAATTAAGTTTAAATAAATAAAAATCCATTTAAATTATATTTTTTAAATAACACTTTCAAAAAAAATGTGTTGAATAATAATCAATATCAATTCTTGTGTTCTTAAAAAACATTTTTTTTTGAAATAAACGCAAACCCAATTAAATCTCAAGCCAACATGCTTACTTCGTACACTCGGCCTTAACACCCTTCAACTTCGCTAATACTCAAAGCACTTATGTCATCAGTAAGAACATGAAAAATAGAAAGAGGACAAGAACTAAAGCAAGACCGGACTGCAGAAGACAAGGCCACCCGAGCGATATGATGAGCCACCTTATTTGCATTTTAATGAGTCCAACGGAAGGACATATGTTGAAACTGAAGTCTCAACAGATAACAATCGTGTAAAAGCAAGCCAAACTTGAAAGAGTAAAATTGTTGCGAATTTAAGGCTATAACGACCTCCAAACGATCTGGCTCCACCTCAATATTATCCAAGCCCAAACTTTTCAACCAAGTGAGGGCCTCTCTAATAGACATAGCCTCTACCAGCCGTGGTTCCATTAACGGGATGAAACCTTTCAGCTAGGTGCGGGCCTCTCTAATAGACATAGCCTCCGCCAGCCATGGTTCCGTTAACGGGGAGAAACCTTTCAGCCAGGTGAGGGCCTGTTTAATAGACATAGCCACCGCCAGTCGTGGTTCCATTAACGAGGAGAAACCTTTCAGTCAGGTGAGGGCCTCTCTGATAGACATAGCCACCGCCAGTCGTGATTTCATTAACGAGGATAAACAATGTGTGAAAGCCCTCACAAACCCATCATTCGAGTTTTAATAATAACTTATATGTTTATTTTTAATAAATTAATTTTAATTTTAAGAAGGTTGGTAAACTAATTAAAGAGTTTTCAAAGTTAACCAATTTAGTCTTTGGATTTGGTATTTGATCTATTCAATTTGGTCTTCAGATGTGTTTTTTGATTTATTCAATTTGGTCTTTCGGTGTGTATTCTGAGTTATTCAATTTAGTCCTTAGATAAATTTTCTAATCTATTTAATTTGGTCCCTGTTGATGATTTGATCATGCTTGTCCTATGTTTGTTTGATTAATGCTCTTGCATGTTTAGTTTAGGCTTAGTTTATTTCCAAGCATGACCTAAACCTAATGAAGACAAATAATTATAATTAATTTGTGATATGTAATTAATTTGAAAATAATTTAATTATATAGGAAATGAGTTGTTGTAAAATTGATTTTAAAATATTTAAAATTGAATTAATTTAATTTTGTAGATAATTGAGTCAAATTTAAGAAAATTATAAATTTAGATAATAATGAATTAAACCCTAATAAAGTGTCACAAAATTAAAAAATATTAATCTTTCCTTACACATAACTCAACACTCTACCCTACACCATTCTTTTAGAATTCTTTTAACATAATTCTAAAAATGAGTAGATTCAATAGATGATTAATTACATCTAACTTTTAAAAAAAAAATAAAATTTAATGGTTACTACATAAATATAATACAATACACGAACTTATAAATAAAAAAAGATCTTGTGAAAGTCATCTACTTGGACTCAACAATGTTTCGTATAGGCAAATACCACTACTTTTATTTTGCTTTTGCTTTGCTCTTAGTTGCCAATCTTTTTATGTTTGAGATTTTTTTTTTATGTGAACAAAAGAGACTGTTTTTTTTTTAATTATTATTATATAATCTTGAGAACAGTTGATTTTAGTGGAATCCCAACATTTACATATTTATAAATAATTAAACAGATTATATTTGCATGAAAAATAATGTGTATATAAGGAAGTTGAGATTGTGCTTCATTTTTTACACCAATTTAAAAGCTTGTTGAAGAAAACAGAGATTTTGACAAAACCAAACCAAAGAAAAAGCAACACTGTGAATGGATTATCTGGCCAAGATTTTCGATCAAACTAAACCATTTGTAGCTGTAATCCTTTTGCAGTTTGGGTTTGCAGGCATGTCTTTAATCAGTAAGTATGCTTTAAACCAAGGCATGAGCCAACATGTTTTGGTCGTCTACCGCCACGCCGTCGCCACTCTCGTCATTGCTCCTTTCGCCCTTGTTTATGATAGGTTTCATATTTTTCGACGGATACTTTTAATCATGTTATATATATTTATTCATTGTGACTGTCCATCATTTAAATCAATGACTCATTTGCAGGAAGATTAGGCCAAAAATGACCTTGTCTATCTTTGTTAAGATATTGTTACTAGGGTTATTGGAGTAAGTACCAAGTTTTATGTTCCTAACCATTGTAGAGGTCTATCGTTGACAAGTCGAGTAAGTTTCCGAGATAGTAGGCAAAGATCGAGAATCCTTTGAAAAACAAAAAGGGTGTTGGCGGGCATCGGAATTTCGTTTTCCGTTATCCTTCTCACATGGTTCCTAGCCTTTATATACCGTGATCTCAATGACTTACTTGACTTGTCACAGGCCGACATCGATGATCTTATCGAATAATTCGTCTGAATATAACACCAATTCACTTGATTTTCAGGCCAACAATTGATCAAAATTTATTCTACAGTGGCATGAAGTATACTTCAGCAACTTTCACATCTGCAATGTGCAATGTTCTTCCTGCATTTGCATTTATCTTCGCCTGGATCTTCAAGTAACCAAATTTCCAATCCCCTTCGTTTATGCAACTGTATAGTATTTCAAGGAAAGGGCACCTTAAAACCTAAAAATTGGTACAATATTTAAAACAGTTTAGACAAAATTTTTAAGCTTAAAAAATATATAGGGCTGTAGTTTAATTCTAACGTTCAAAGCCACCAATGTGATCAATTTTCCATTTCATAATATATTTATTTATTTTTATATATATTAAATATAATATTATACCGTAAGTATTGTAAAATACGAAAACTTTTTTATGTTTAAAATTTCAATAAAAAATATATAAAATTTGAAAATATTAAATATGTATATAGTACGTCATCCTTGAAATGAAAGGTGTTCGTTAGTCCAAGTAAATTTTGACCGAGTCTTTGTATGTTGTTAACATCATCTATATTGACTCAAAAAATAAGTTTAAGCAAATATAAATAATTCTGAAGCCATACATAGGCTCAATGCAAACCTAACCAACCGATAAACATATATAATTTCATCTATATATGTGTTTGGGTTTGGATAAAGTTTTAAATTTTGCTCAAAATTTTCAACTTTTGAGTTTAGCTTGATGACGTTAATTATAGGTCTAATTTGAACTTAAACATCTCTTGCCATTAGCTTTGTTCAAGAGTCAAGTTATTCACTTAAAATCTAAAGCCCCACTCGATTTTTAAAGGGTTTGGACAAAAATATTAAATTTAAAAAATGGATTTGGGTAAAAAGAAAATTAGGCCTGTTTAAACAATATGTCGAACTTAGATTCCAATATTTAAAGCCTATTCAAGTTTATAATATGTATTTTTTTAAAATTTATTTTATATATTATGTATTTTACATCATTTGAAAATTAAATATATTATATCATAGGTAAATATTAAAAGTTATGTTATTTTTAAAATTAATTGAAAAAGGAAAATTTATATAATAGTAGCAAAAAGATTACATATACATAAATATAATTACTATATATTACATAAAAATAATTTTTTAAAGAAAGTAATATGAGTGGACTTTTAATGGACTTGAGTTATTATATTACATGTAAATATGGGTGAGCTTGTATAAAAAAAAAATTGAGGTTCAGATTGTCAGCTCATGTTAGACTTAAATAATTATAAATAATATTGATACTATACAGACTCAACTTAATCTAGTCTCTTTCCAACTCATTAATACCTCAAGATGGTTGAATATATATATATATATATATATATAAATTTGTTTGGCAGGCTTGAGAAGGTTAATATAGGAGAAGTCCATAGCCAGGCAAAGATAACAGGAACCATTGTGAGTGTGGGAGGAGCAATGCTAATGACTTTGATAAAAGGACCAATGCTGCAGTTGCCATGGGTTAAATCAGATGATGACCATGCTTTTTCCAGTGCTGCAACTCACCAATATCCCATCAAAGGCGCTATCATGATCACCATTGGTTGTTTCAGCTGGGCCGCTTTCATCATTCTACAAGTAAACCTTTTACATTTACATTCATTTTCTCTTTTATCACGGCTGCGGTGATGGTTGTTGGTGTTCTAGTTTAGACTATATTGGTTAGTAGTGGTTTCAAGGTAAAATGAAAGGATACGAGTAGCATTTAGTTTTGGTTTCAATCTGTACAAGTCTGTATCAGTGAATACCAACATGTTACAAGATAAAACTAAAGGGTCAAAGCAAAAACGATATACCTACTGGTATGCCTACGATACGGCATTTAACAGATGCTATGATTAACTACAGTGAACGTATGGAAGGTGGACAGTATTTGATTCATTTGTCATAAAGATGTAATGCGTGGTTTTGTTTTGTAGGCCATTACGCTAAAATCATACCCTGCTGAGCTTTCCCTAACAGCTTTAATCTGCTTGGTGGGCACCATTGAAGGATGCATTGTAGCCCTAGCCATGGAAGCTGGTAATGCTGCTGTTTGGTCTATTCATTTGGATGCTAAACTATTAGCTGCTGTTTACAGTGTAAGAACCTCCTCCGCGATTGCACCAGTACGGTCATATTATATGGTTCTGGTCTCTCTATCAATACTCAAAATTTAGTGATTTGCTCTCTATAATTTGATCCCTCTTACCAGTCAAATTAGTTAACACCGCTAATGTATGAAAAAAATTCAACATACCAGACACTCACTCGAATGTTTTGTGTGGTGGCAGGGAGTAATCTGTTCTGGAATTGCTTATTATGTTCAAGGGATGGTAATGAAAACCAGAGGGCCTGTTTTCGTGACTGCTTTTAGTCCCTTAAGCATGGTGGTTATTGCAATTTTTAGCTCATTTATCTTATCAGAGATACTCTACTTAGGAAGGTAAATTATCAGTTCCATTAAATTCCGCAGTGGAAACTGCTAAAGAAAGCTTCATAATTTCTGTAATTATGGTGTCATTCTTTTTTATAGGGTTATTGGAGCCATTGTTATTGTTGTTGGCCTTTATCTGGTTTTGTGGGGTAAAAGCAAGGATCAAACGTCATCAAATCAAGACATCCAAATGGAAGGATCAAATGATCTGAAAATGATTCCCACCATTGATGAGACGACAAAGGTTTCAAATCAAGAACTTGTTGTCCTGGATTTAACCTCCAACAAAGTGACACCTACTGATGAATATGTCTGATGATATGAAAAATCAGGAGAAAGAAACAGTTTTTTTTTTTTTTTTTTTAAAGATTAAAACAAGTTTTATGAACCCTAAATTCTCCAAGAATGCAAAGTAGAGATTAAGCTAATGAATGGCTATAATAACTAAAATCACTGTAAAGTGGGTTCTGGTGTTTAATCTTCTTACTTATTCATTGTCATGATCTAATTCACTCACAGTGAATCAAATATTATTCCACATAGAAATCAGTTAATATTCAATTAAATTAGTCAAATAACAGTTTAGCACTAAATCATGTAATCAAATCTCCAAAACTACAATCTATTAAGCTTATGATATCAATCCTCCTCCAACTTTTTGAGCATATTCTTCACAGACAGACGATGATTCATTTTGGGTATTTTAAGGTTCAACTGAAGAAGAATCTTAATAACCTCTAGAACCCAAATATCCATCATGGTTCTACGAATCAAATCACAAAACAGCATTTAAAAACAAACCAATGGATTCAACTTTGGGACATGTTTTTTGTTTCATCATCATTGGATTGATTTGGTGTACCGAATTTTTGCTTGAAAGATTCCTGCCTTTGCATCCACATCATATGCCCCTTCAAATCCAAAAAAAAATTCAAATCCAATTAAACGATTGGAAACCCAGAAATGGGAGAATTTTTGCAATCAAAGATCAGTTTTTGTTAAATTTTTACCTGAAGGGCAGCAGCCCAAGCAATGAGGAAAGAAGCGAACCAGAACCTTTTGTCTTTGATGAGAGTTTGGACATCAAATTTTGCCATAAAACCCTAATCCAATAAAGCCTTTCGTTTTGTTGTATTTTTAGGGTTTTTGGATTTGGAGTGAAAGGCTTAGGTTTTTTTTTTTTTTTTTTTTTTTTTTGGGGTTGTTTTGGTTGGATTGAGCTCTTCTATGACTTCTTTCCCTGCAGTTTGATACAGTTCCTATCAGATGCTGCCACCTAACCAATAAATGTCCTTTCTCTATTATAAAAATCAAATTAAATTATTCTTTCTATTATTACATAAATTAATTCAGTAATTGTATTATTAAAAAAATAGATAATATTTAACTTAAGTTGTGATTTATTTGTTCATTTATCACATAAATAGTATAGTTTGAATCATTGTTCTACCAAAAAAATCAAATAACATTAAGCTTTAACATAATTAACATTTATTGTTTAAAAATAGGAGAAGGAGGAAGAGGAGGAGAAGGAGGAGGAGGAGAGAAGAAATGGAGATGTTGGTCGTGATTTCGGTGTGCTATTGTGGAAACTCAATCAATTTAAAGACTTCTTGATCCAATGACAACCCAGGTAGGAGATTTTTTGAGTGTAAGAAGTATGAAAGTGGGTTTCAAAATCCATGTTGGTTTTTCGCCTAGTTTGATCCGCCATTGACACCCTATTCACAAATTGTGTTATTGGGTCTTCTAAAAAAAGTGAAGAGGAGGGAGAGAAAAGCATGGTGTGTGGTGTTGTTATTTGTAATATTATTGTTTAAATGAAAAACTAGCTTATGTGATAATTGGTATTGTTGTTGTTGTTGAAATGGAAAATCATTTTATGGTGATGTTATTTAGTTTTGGGTTTTAAATTAAATTCTTTACATTTTCTCTAATGATAGTGATTAGATAAGAGTTGCAATTATTTTCCAATATCATTAATGAAATTCATTAAGAATCCATAAAACAGAACAAGTGTAATCCATTGTCACTCAACAGCTGATTAAGTGATGGCCTAATATGAAGAAAGCAGCTTAACTGATACAACAATGGAATACAAATCCAACATCACCACAAGTTGCATTTTCAACTACAAGTATACAACAATATGACATCCACAGGAAAATAGGATAAAAAAGACGAAACATATATTCCATGCAATTTTGGCAATACTTACATATTTTGTACAAATGAAAGAAAAAGCATAAAACATTGCTAGAAATTATACTTCATTCATTAATTAAAGCCAAACTATTTACAAAAAGAAGGGCAAACTATTGTCAAATTTGCCTACAATTCAGTACAATTGAACTCATTTGAATTGTAGGAAAATTTGTAAAAAAATTCTACTAACTATCTGTCTAAGTTTAGATATCAATAGCAATAATAGTCAAATTTACAAAAAAAAGAATATGCCTAAGTTAAGAAATCAGTAGTAATAATAGGCAAATTTACATAATAAACTCAAAACAGTCAACAAAATAAACTTTCGATTCACAATCTCATCGATGTGTCTAAGACAGATGACTCTTGAGTAGAAGACATCCATCTAACAATGGTTGGTTGATGTGTCTAAAACTAACTATGACCACAATAAAGGCAAGCGCACCTATCGTTTAATAGTATAGTTATGGTAAGACCGGTTATATCGTATCCACAAGGACCAAGAGTACTAGTAGTTACTATCTTCTTATTATTTAGCCTAAGTATTGGAGTGAATTCTTTTAAACTAAAACTTAATTAAAAACACGACAGCAAAAGAATTTGGAAAATACTTTTAGACAACTTATGTGATAAACAATACCTAAGGAAGAATCCACCTAGACTTCACTTATTACTTTTGATTCATATGATTTATTCACTTGTCTTAATCCGTAGAAATCTCTGATTTATGTTAATATCTCTCTCAAGACTAAAAACAATCCGACTCTAGGTTGATTAATTGAAATCTCTTTCTAATTAAAACCCCTATTGTCGCATTAACTCGATCTATGGATTCCCTTATTAGATTTGACTCTAATCCGTGATTTTAGTAAGCCCTATGTCTAGGGTTGCAATCAACTCCGCTTAATTGTGTTGATTTACTCTTAACAGGACTTTTGCTCCACCGAATAAGCACATTCGACTTGAATCAATAACCTGAATTATCAAAACAAGAATAAGAACTCACAATTAAGAATAAGAACAAGTATTTATCTTATAAATAAAATAGTAATAAGATCCGTCTTAGGTTTCATCCCCTTAGGTATCTAAGGGATTTAGTTCATACTGATAGAAGGAAACATCATAGAATAAGGAAAACTACAAAACATAAGAAAACCCAAAAAACTTATAAAGAACTTGATGGGAGATCTTCAGTCTTGGTGGAGATCCTTCCTCCGAGCTGCTTCCGACGGCTATCTTCGAGTATTTTCTGTGTTCTATTCAGCGTCCCCTTTTTAGGTCACCTCCTAGGGTGTTTATATAGGCTTTGGAACGTCTTTCTCTGCCCACAAGTAACCTTTTCCGGATAGAATTACACTTAGGTACGGCAGCGACACACCCGTGTAACACGCCCGTGCTTGATAGCCTTAGACTGTGCTCGCTCCTGCTCACCACACACGGCCGTGTGGTCTGCCCGTGTACGTTGATCCAAGCCGTGGTTGATCCTGCTCGTAACACACGGCCGTGTCTGATAGCCCAGGCCGTGTTGAATTCCTATATAGGCCCATTTTGTCCCTTTTTGGCCCGCTTCTCGTTCTTTTCGACTCCTTAAGCTCTCCTGAGTGTAAAACATGAAATTAAAGGATTAGGAGCATCGAATTCATCAAATCTAATGAAAACTCATCCAAAAATAAGCTTAAGCCTTTGCTTGTCCTCAAGCAAAATCCTCAACTCACAAATAAAACTAGTTTCCTCAATTCATAATTCTCATCAATAATGTTTCATCATAATTCACAGATAATTCATACATTGATAATTTAACTAAAAGAGTCCTAGAGGTTCAAACAATTTAAGTCATAGATTTTTATAGCATGAAAACATAGGTGTTTCCCCTTACCTAAATAATTACCTTTGATTCAAAACCGACAAGTATTGACATCCTCACTAAAGATTTACTCAAATCACTCAAAGTGTTTAAGGTTCAAATTATGCACTCAAAAGTCAAACATGAAAAGTTAATCCCATAGGCTTGCATGAAAATCGAATCTCCACCACTATAAACTGAGATGATACACAAATCAAAAGGTCTTTTAAAAAGGGTTGTAACGGGGCATGGGTTAAATGTGTGGATAAAGGCTGAATTAGAAGGTTAGAATCGAGATTGAATTGATAATTTACCTAACTAGAGAAATAAACTAATACTGAATAATTACAATAATTGAAACCTTAATACTAATAACATGAGCTTCTTCTCAGAATGTGAAATTAGCTGCTTAAGCTCCAATAACAATGAACTAATAATGAATAGATTTCCATTTTTTTTAAGAATAAGAACATACAGTAATAAGATAGAATTTAACAACTGAAATAAAGAAAATAGTTAGGCAACTGATCAAATCAAATCTCGACATAAGGGGGGTCAAAGTAAGAGAAGTAAAAATTTGGTTTTGGGTTAATATTAATGGGTGAGTCAAGAAAACGGTTTATTAGGCTAAAAAGGGTTCACTAGGGGTTAATTATGAAGGTAGGCTTTTAATGGGGTAAGTGGGTTAAATCCTAGGTGCCTTCATCATTTCAGTATATCAAATCAATAGTGTGGTCTCGACATGCATAATCGAAGCAAGTTCTAGAATAACAGTTCAATGTTGACACACTCATAACCAACAATAAAGTGAGCAAGAAAAATATATGCTCTAAAAGGCTCAAAATATCACAAAAATTATGGTTTTTGATGTCAACCTTGCAAATTTCAAACTTCAAAGTAATATTTAAATTTAGGAAAACAACCTAAAAAAATTTTAATTCTGAAAATAGACTTATCATGCTTGATTCTCTAATGTCTTAAAGTTTAAACCATTAATTCACAATTATCTATGACTTAATCCGAAACATATCAATGAAAATCATAAATCAATAGAAGTTTCATTCTAATTAGTAATATGAGAAAATTACTCAGGAACAAGACATAATTCAGGGATTTTCTGGTAATGAAATCAATAAACTCCCCACACTTAAGATGTACATTGTCCTCAATGTACAAAGATATATAATGACAATATAATAAGAAAATCATAAGAGAGGGTGCTAAGTGAAACTTCCTGAATTTTGGATGAAATCCATGGAGTAGTTGATGCGGAATTATAGATATAACAAAGTGGAGTGCATAATTCTGAGCAACTATTAAGAACATAAACACAACTGTGGAAGAAGGTTACGGGATTACTCGATTAGGAATAATTATAAAAACTAAAATTGTAACGCCCCTTACTCGTGTTCTACCCGGAACCAGGCTCAAGGCGTTACCTTAATAAAGTCCTCATAATCGCCACTTAGACCTATCATGACTACTCTCTCTAGTCACCTTAACAACCTCGTTCTCGACTTACGAGACCTCACTCGTAAGCACGAAGACTCTCGAGACTATACCGAAACTTTTTCAACCTTTTCAAATTTTCTCTTTTATACAGGGCTCACACGCCCGTGTAAAATGTGACACGCCCGTGTGTAGACACACACGCCCATGCTCCTCAACCGTGGTAAATACTGACTACACACACACGGTCTCAAAGCCTAGTCACACGCCCGTGTTCGACACCCGTGGACGACACTGACTTGGGTCACACGACCTGGACACACGCCCATATGGCTGGTCCGTAGTCGCCTCTGACTATTTCCCCACGGTCTAGGCACGCCCGTGTGCTTTAACCGTGTAACCATTCAAATTTCAAATTTCAAGGTGCAGACTTCACACGGCCTGGGCACACGCCCATGGCTTGATCGTGTGTCGCACACGGCCTAGACACACGCTCGTGTGTCTATCATGTGGACAAGAACAAGGCTGTTTGCCAAGCTCTTTGTACCCCTATAGCTTACACTACATGAATCCATTCAACATACTAGTAAACATCTCATAACTTCAACATGAACTCCCATAGATGACTTGTAATTTCATAAATGGTAAAATGAGCCATCAAGCATGGCAATTTACAAATTAAATGTCTTAACAAGAGCCATTACACCTTTGGCCAAAATAACAAAATAATTTTACTAGTCTAGCCCCTATACATGCCATTTACAAAATCATTAAGTCTAGGTATACCGAGATGAGCTGATAGTGCGGGCGGTCTTCTGGTTATCGACGTATCCCGGCTCGGCTCTTAAGCTCTATAAAACAAGGGAAAGTAAGGGGAGTAAGCTTTAAGCTTAGTAAGTTTACATGTAAACAATATAACATTTTAACATGAAATAAACACTTCCATAGCATTATTTACTAAGCAAGAAATAATCTACATTCAAGATCAGGCTTACTCATTTCTTCCATTCACACATTCCAACCACATCTCAAGCATGATGCATACATTCATTAACAGTTTCCCTGCACTTAGCATCACAAGGTCACATAATACAACGCATCACTATATTGAAATACATTACTCATGTTCACGTTACTCGGTGGTATCGCACACAGCCCACCAAAGGATTAATTACGGTGGTATCGCACACAGCCCACCAAAGGATTAATAGACGATGGTATCGCACATAGCCCATCGTAATTTAGCGACAAGGTGGTATCGCACTTAGCCCACCATCAAATATTGATATAACACACTCACATATTCATTCCATCATTCATATCAGAGTTATTCAATAACTACCACTTTTTATCTACTTGAATCATATATATTCCCAATTGTGTCATGCGCTAATTAACAACAATAATGTGCGTATAAAATGCATCGTTTACACGTAAACTTACCTCGGTGCAAAACGTGTCGATTTGCGATTTATTCCGTAACCTTGCCTTTTCCCCGGTCAAGGTTAATCCCGCGTTCTTCTTGATCTATAACAATAAAATTCATTCATTTAAAACATTTTATGATCATGATGCACCAAAATCTATACTTAGGCAAAAATGACCATTTTGCCCTCATACCATGGCAAAATTTACGATTTTGCCCCTAGGCTCGTGAATCATTTTTCACCATATTTTCTAAATAAACAAGCATAGATAAACATTTATTTCTCTTGCAACTACTCACCATTCCAACTATTCCATGCATTTATGACACAAATTAAATCTTTGCATTCAAGCCCTATTTAGGTATTTTCATGCTAACACCATTCATAAAAGTTGTCTCTCACCTCCCTAACATTCATTTTCTTCCATAAAAACTCAGCTACCAACATAATTTCTCTCATGGTAAGTCCCTAGACTTTCAACCATATCACAAATTAGTCCCCTCAATAGCTAGCTTAAGCTTTGGGGACTCCAAAAACACAAAAATTATCAATTAACACCACCAAAAATTACTTACTAGAGTGAGGAAAAGTTGCTAAAATTTCAAAGCCTTCAAAACCCTTCTTTTGAGTGTAAAAATCGATGGAAGAAGAAAAGAAGGGAATAAGATGATAGCCTTCCCTTATTTTATCATATTTTAGTCAACTAGTCAACAACTATCACCAAATTTGACTAAAAATTAATGCTCTTGTCCCTTATGCACCCTATGCCCGACCATCACTAAATAAATGGCCTAATTGCACTTTAAAATCCTCCAAATTACATTCTATAGCCATTAGGTACCTTTATCCTATAAAATAGAACTTTCACACTTTATGCGATTTAGTCCATTTTCGAAATTAAGCATGCTATCACTCAAATTAGAACACCAAAATTTTCATGCATCCATAAAGTTATGCTACAGCATATAAAATGACATCAAAATAATTTTCCTCGACCTCGGTTTAGTGGTCTCGTAACCACTGTTCCGACTAGCCCCAAAATTGGGCTGTTACAACTCTCCCCCCTTTAGGGATTTTCGCCCTCGAAAATCTTACCGGTAAAGAGGTTTGGATATTGCTCTCTCATGGCTTTCTCTGGTTCCCAAGTAGCCTCTTCTACACTGTGTTTTTGCCACAACACTTTTACTAAGGCTATGTCCTTATTCCTCAACTGTTTCATTTCTCGAGTCAAGATTTTAATCGGCTCTTCCTCATATGTCATATCCGGTCTTATCTCAATTTCTGTTGGAGGAATCACATGCGAAGGATCGGAACGATAACGCCTTAGCATTGATACATGGAACACATTATGGATTTTCTCTAACTCTACCGGTAAAGCCAACCGATATGCCACTGGCCCAATTCTTTCGGTAATCTCATACGGCCCTATGAATCTCGGACTCAATTTACCTTTTCGACCAAATCTCAATATTTTCTTCCACGGCGACACTTTTAGAAATACCTTGTCACCCACTTGGAACTCAATTTCTTTTCTTTTCAAATCACAGTCGACTTTTGTCATCCGGCGCGACCTTGAACTATCCCGGATAACTTTCACTTTCTCCTCAGTCTCTTTAACTAAATCAATCCCATGAATTTGCTTCTCTCTCAGCTCGGTCCAATACAAAAGGGCCCGACACTTACGACCATACAAGGCTTCATACGGTGCCATCCGTATGCTCGACTGATAACTAATGTTGTAAGCGAATTCGACCAAGGGTAGGTATCTTTCCCAACTACCTTCAAACTCTAACACACAACATCGGAGCATATTCTCAAGAACTTGGATTACTCTCTCAGACTGACCATCAGTTTGAGGATGAAATGCAATACTGAAATTTAACCTCGTACCCAAGGCCTCCTGTAACTTCTTCCAAAACCTCGAAGTAAATCTCGGGTCTCTGTCCGAGATAATAGATACAGGCACTCCATGTAATCTTACTACCTCTGCAACATAAAACTAGGCCAACTTCTCTAGTGAATAATCAATACGCACAGGTATAAAATGAGCCGACTTCGTTAATCTTTCAACAATAACCCACACAACATCTCTCTTCTTCGGAGTCATAGGCAAGCTCGTAACAAAATCCATGGTAATCCGATCCCACTTTCACTCGGGAACCATCACTGGCTGAAGTAATCCCGAAGGCACTTGATGCTCCGCTTTCACTTGTTGACAAATTAGACATCTTGTTACATACTCCGAGATGTCTCTTTTCATTCCCGGCCACCAATAGAATTTCTTCAGATCATTATACATTTTCGTGCTGCCCGGGTGTACTGACAAATAACTACTATGTGCTTCCCGTAAAATTTCTCGGACCAACTCGTCATCTTTAGGCACACAAATTCTATCATGGAACATTAAGCAACCATCCGAACTCACCCGAAATTCAGAATCAATTCCTGATTCACACTTAGCTCTTTTAGCTAGTATCTCACTATCATTCCTTTGAGCCTCACATATTCGTTGAACAAATAGTGGTCTAGCTCTCAACTCAGCCAGTATAGCACCATCATCGGACAATGACAAACTCGTGCTCATAGCTCTCAAAGCATACAAGGATTTTCTACTTAAAGCATCTCCTACTACATTCACTTTCCCCGGGTGGTAATCGATCACTAGCTCGTAGTCCTTCAATAATTCAAGCCACCGTCGTTGCCGTAAGTTTAATTCCTTTTGATCCATCAAGTACCTCAAACTCTTATGATCCGTGAAGATTCGACACTTCTCACCATATAAGTAATGTCGCCAAATCTTTAACGCGAAAACAATTGCGGCCAACTCCAGATCATGAGTCGGATAATTCTTCTCATGTGGTTTTAGTTGTCTCGAGGCGTAAGCGATTACCTTACCCTCTTGCATCAACACACAACCGAGACTATTTAACGACGCGTCACTGTAGACCACAAACTCCTTTCCCGACTCAGGTTGTACCAAAACCGGTGCCTCTGTCAACAACATTTTCAATCTCTCGAAACTCTGTTGGCATTTTTCAGTCCATTCAAACTTAACATCCTTGTGCAATAGTTTCGTCATTGGAGTAGAAATCATAGAGAATCCCTTCACGAACCGCCTATAGTACCCCGCTAAACCCAAAAAGCTTCTGACCTCCGACACGTTCCTCGGCGGTTTCCACTCCACAATAGCTGAGACCTTTCCCAGATCAACTCTAATACCTTCACCTGACACAATATGTCCTAGGAATCCTACTTCTCGAAGCCAAAATTTGCTCTTACTAAATTTAGCATATAATTGCTTGTCCCTCAAAATCTGTAAGACAATCCTCAAATGCTCCGCATGATCACTCTCGTCTCGAGAATAAACCAATATGTCATCAATAAAGACAACCACGAACTTATCCAAATACGATCGGAAGACACGGTTCATTAAGTCCATAAAAACTGCAG
The DNA here is from genome assembly GCA_025698515.1 of Gossypium sturtianum. NCBI lineage: Eukaryota > Viridiplantae > Streptophyta > Magnoliopsida > Malvales > Malvaceae > Gossypium > Gossypium sturtianum. The sequence continues at coordinate 120,024,761 of CM046946.1, forward strand.
GAGCATTCGTTAAACCGAACGGCATGACCGAAAACTCATAATGGCCATACCTGCGTCCGAATCTTTTTTTGGCACATCTTGTTCCTTAACCCTCAACTGGTAATAACCAGACCTCAGGTCAATCTTGGAGAACACCGTAGCTCCCTTCAGTTGATCAAATAGATCATCTATCCTCGGTAAAGGATACTTGTTCTTCACAGTTACTTTGTTGAGTATGCTCGTAGTCTATGCACAATCTCATCGACCCATCTTTCTTCTTTACAAAGAGTACTAGGGCACCCCACGGTGAATAGCTCGGTCTTGCAAAACCCTTATCCGTCAACTCTTGCAACTGAACTTTCAGTTCTTTCAACTCTAGCGGGGCCATCCTATACGAGCAACCGAAATGAGTCTTGTTCTTAATCAACTCAATTCCAAACTCGACCTCTCTAACTGGGGTAATCCGGCAGCTCTTCCGGAATACATCCGAATACTCACATACAACCGTCTCAAGCTCAATCCTTACTTGATTCTTGAGTGTTTAATACAAAAGCGAGATAAGATTTGTACTCTTTTCTCGAGATATTTCTCGGCTATCATGGAAGAAATCATCACCGTAAACTATCTCGACTCACCGATTCAACCCGAATAACATCTCCATTTTCACATTTCAATTCAATAAATTTACTACCACAATTTACTAAAACACTATGGGCGATCAACCAATCTATACCAAGAATCAAATCAAATTTATCAAACGGCAACAACATAAGGTTTGCGGGAAACAATGACCCTAATTATCGTGAGGACGCGGTTCCTACACACCTTGTCAACTAACACTGTTTACCTAGTGGGTTTGACACTTTTACCACAAATTTAGTAGACTCAACAGTCATACTCAAACTAGATGCCAATCTCATACAAATATAAGAATGAGTTGATCCCGGGTCAATTAAAGCAATAACAGAAGTGTCATAGAGAGAAAATGTACCCGTTATTACATCCGGTGATGACGCCTTTTTCGAGCACGAATAGCATAAGTTCTTACTGGCGCCCGACCCTCTGACCTCACAGTGGTGTCTCGTGATACACCTTTAGCACTAGTTCCGCCTCCCGGGTTCTTTTGTGGCCTACCTCTAACGGATGCACTGCTTGATCTTATCTCTTGCTTCCTCTCCTTGTCATCCCTTTCAGGACAATTTCGGATGAGATGGTCGGGGGATCCACACTTATAACAATTTCGATTACTTCCCCAACACTCCCCAGTGTGATGTCTGCCACAACTTGGGCACTCTGGTTTGGACCTTGGATTACCCACACTTGCCATTGAGGTGGCCTGAACTCTTGAACCCGAATACTTGTTACCTCGCTCTCTCTGCGAATACCCGACTGATGTAGTTGTCCGAGGGTTCACTTCCCTGGACCTCTTCGATTGAGCTTGGTATGATTTGCTCATCGGCCTCTTCTTCGCATCTCGAGCCTCACTCAAGGCTTTCCTCTTTTCCTTACTCAATTCTTCGGCCTTACTAGCCCTATCCACCAATACCATAAATTCTTTTAGCTCTAAAATCCCGACTAAGAGTCTGACATCTTCATTTAACCCATCTTCAAATCTCTTGCATAAGGTAGCTTCCGTGGATACACATTCTTGCGCATACTTCCTGAGCCTAACAAATTCGCGCTCATATTCCGCCACAGTCATTTTTCCTTGCTTTAACTCAAGGAATTCTTTCCGTTTTTTATCTACAAACCTTTGACTTATATACTTCTTTCAGAACTAATCCAAGAAAAAGTCCCACGTTACCCTCTCTTTAGGGACCACTGATGTCAACGTCTTCCACCAATGGTATACCGAGTCCCTCAGCAAAGATACAGCGCATTTCAAGCTCTCCTCAGGTGTACAGGAGAGTTCATCAAAACCCTCATTGAGTTCTCCATCCAAAACTCCACTCTCTCAGGGTCATCATCTATATTAGCTCGAAAATCCTCAGCCCCTTGCTTACGAATTTTGTCTACCGGGGGCTTAGTTGTCCTCACCACTTCTATACCTTGAGAAGCCACAGGAACTGGCTGAGGAATAGGAGGAGGTTGAGCATTGGGATTCACTCGTACGTACTCAGTGTACCAGTTACTCATCATTTGGAGAAAGGCTTCCCGAGCCTCTTCTCCTTAACCCCTAGTCTCAGGTTCACTCTGCACAGGCGCGGTCCCTTGCGCAGGAGCCGATGCATTACTAGCTGCGTCATCAGCAACCGATTGATCGGGATCCATATACTACATAAAACAAGTTTAAGATCATCAGAAGCCACCACACTATCATTATACGCTTATGGCATGTATGCATGTATAGCTAGACTCCTACACGCGCTACGGTAGTCCTAGAACTGACTAAACCATAGCTCTGATACCACTAAATGTAACGCCCCTTACCCGTGTTCTATGCCGGAACCAGGCTCAAGGCGTTACCTTAATAAAGTCCTCATAATCGCCACTTAGACCTATCATGACTACTCTCTCTAGTCACCTTAACAACCTCGTTCTCGACTTACGAGACCTCACTCGTAAGCACGAAGACTCTCGAGACTATACCGAAACTTTTTCAACCTTTTCAAATTTTCTCTTTTATAGAAGGCTCACACGCCCATGTAAAATGTGACACGCCCGTGTGTAGACACACACGCCCATGCTCCTCAACCGTGGTAAATACTGACTACACACACACGGTCTCAAAGCCTAGTCACACGCCCGTGTTTGACACCTGTGGACGACACTGACTTGGGTCACACGACCTGGACACACGCCCATATGGCTGGTCCGTAGTCGCCTCTGACTATTTCCCCACGGTCTAGGCACGCCCGTGTGCTTTAACCGTGTAACCATTCAAATTTCAAATTTCAAGGTGCAGACTTCACACGGCCTGGGCACACGCCCATGGCTTGATCGTGTGTCGCACACGGCCTAGACACACGCCTGTGTGTGTCTATCCATGTGGACAAGAACAAGGTCATTTGCCAAGCTCTTTGTACCCCTATAGCTTACACTACATGAATCCATTCAACATACTAGTAAACATCTCATAACTTCAACATGAACTCCCATAGATAACTTGTAATTTCATAAATGGTAAAATGAGCCATCAAGCATGGCAATTTACAAATTAAATGTCTTAACAAGAGCCATTACACCTTTGGCCAAAATAACAAAATAATTTTACTAGTCTAGCCCTATATACATGCCATTTACAAAATCATTAAGTCTAGGTATACCGAGATGAGCTGATAGTGCGGGCGGTTTTCTGTTATCGACGTATCCCTACTCGGCTCTTAAGCTCTATAAAACAAGGGAAAGTAAGGGAGTAAGCTTTAAGCTTAGTAAGTTTACATGTAAACAATATAACATTTTAACATGAAATAAACACTTCCATAGCATTATTTACTAAGCAAGAAACAATCTACATTCAAGATCAAAGCTTACTCATTTCTTCCATTCACACATTCCAACCACATCTCAAGCATGATGCATACATTCATTAACAGTTTCCCTGCACTTAGCATCACAAGGTCACATAATACAATGCATCACTATATCGAAATACATTACTCATGTTCACGTTACTCTGTGGTATCGCATTTACGACCCACCAAAGGATTAATTACGGTGGTATCGCACACAACCCACCAAAGGATTAATTACGGTGGTATCGCACACAGCCCACCAAAGGATTAATAGACGATGGTATCGCACATAGCCCATCGTAATTTAGCGACAAGGTGGTACCGCACTTAGCCCACCATCAAATATTGATATAACACACTCACATATCCATTCCATCATTCATATCAGAGTTATTCAATAACTACCACTTTTTATCTACTTGAATCATATATATTCCCAATTGTGTCATGCGCTAATTAACAACAATAATGTGCATATAAAATGCATCGTTTACACGTAAACTTACCTCGGTGCAAAACGTGTCGATTTGCTGTTTATTCCGTAACCTTGCATTTTCCCCGGTCAAGGTTAACCCTGCGTTCTTCTTGATCTATAACAATAAAATTCATTCATTTAAAACATTTTACGATCATGATGCACCAAAATCTATACTTAGGCAAAAATGACCATTTTGCCCTCATACCATGGCAAAATTTACGATTTTGCCCCTAGGCTCGTGAATCTTTTTTCACCACATTTTCTAAATAAACAAGCATAGATAAACATTTATTTCTCTTGCAACTACTCACCATTCCAACTATTCCATGCATTTATGACACAAATTAAATCTTTGCATTCAAGCCCTATTTAGGTGTTTTCATGCTAACACCATTCATAAAAGTTGTCTCTCACCTCCCTAACATTCATTTTCTTCCATAAAAACTCAGCTATCAACATAATTTCTCTCATGGTAAGTCCCTAGACTTTCAACCATATCACAAATTAGTCCCCTCAATAGCTAGCTTAAGGTTTGGGGACTCCAAAAACACAAAAATTATCAATTAACACCACCAAAAATTACTTGCTAGAGTGAGGACAAGTTGCTGAAATTTCAAAGCCTTCAAAACCCTTCTTTTGAGTGTAAAAATCGGTGGAAGAATAAGAGAAGGGAAAAAGATGATAGCCTTCCCTTATTTTATCATATTTTAGTCAACTAGTCAACAACTATCACCAAATTTGACTAAAAATTAATGTTCTTGTCCCCTATGCACCCTATGGCCGGCCATCACTAAATAAATGGCCTAATTGCACTTTAAAATCCTCTAAATTACATTCTATAGCCATTAGGTACCTTTATCCTATAAAATAGAACTTTCACACTTTATGCGATTTAGTCCTTTTTCGAAATTAAGCATGCTATCACTCAAATTAGAACACCAAAATTTTCATGCATCCATAAAGGTATGCTACAACACATAAAATGACATCAAAATAATTTTCCTCGACCTCGATTTAGTGGTCTCGTAACCACTATTTTGACTAGCCCCAAAACCGGGCTGTTACAAAAATAAAGTTCAAAATATAAAAGATAAGTCTTTTGGAATTATAATACAAAATATAAAGGGAAATGGACTAGAAATAAAAATAAAATGAAAATAAAAATAAAAATAGAAAAAAATAAAATAATCGGACTCAAAGGTCCTCATCGTCGGATGCGTCGCGAGGTGGGGGTGGCGGCGATATGTGGAAGTGCTGACAAATCTGGTGGAGGGTCGCCTCGATGCCATCGAATCGTCGAGCGTTGTCGTTAAATTACTGAGTACAATATTGCTCGAACCTAGTGAGGCGCTCAGAAATGTCAGTCAGTGAAGCTGCCGCATGAGCTGGTCGGTGTGGCGGTGGTGGCGCAGATGGTGGCTCCTCGTGCTGTGGGGGGACATCATCAGTAATGTCCTATGGGTTGTCCTGCTCGATGGGTTGCGAGAGACGGTACTGAAGAGGATCAAACCCACGGCGGCACTCAATCATCCTCATGTGAAGCATCGTCTGGATGCCCTGTGGGGACATCTGTCCTATAAGTGTTAGTGAGGAGGACTGAGCGGCGGTGTTGAGGAGCCCAAAATATTGAGCCAGGTGCGTGATGTAGGGACCCATGGAGATGACTCCTCTCATATGTCGCTTCGTCTAATGCTGAATGGCACGGGCGATGAAGTAAGCTAGGTCGAAGACGTGCCCGTGCCCATGCACCATAGAAAGTAGGCGTCTTGGGTGTTGACGACGCTGGTGCTCTCTCCCCTACCTGTCAGAGTATGAGCCAGGATGGCGTGCAAGTACCTCAATGATGGGGTGAGAGCGGAGGCCTTAGAGCGACTGGGATCATATATCGCTGAGACAGGGACCAAGTCGGTCCAACATGATGAAGGGGAGCGGTGAATATAGCGATGGAGATCCTCGAAGTCGTCATCCTCCATGAACTCCTCGATGTAAAGTCCCAAAGCGGCTCCGAACTGTGGGACACTCAGCTCACGTACGAGGCCTCCAAGACGGAATTGGATTGTGCCAGAGTCGTCAAAGTTCGTCATGACCGTCTGGAGGTGGAAAGTAGAACAGAACTCCAAAGTGAGCTCTAGGTATGTAGGCTCGATGATATCAAAGAAGTGTCCCCACGGGTCGGTGGATAAAAGGGCTCGAACCGTGTCGGCTAGCTGGACCTGCTCTAGGGTGGCCCAATCAATACACCTCCCCACGCCGATGGGTCGTGCGCAAAGTAACCGAAAGAGCTCCTCCTGGGGTTCCGAAGGAAACTGTAGGAATGGGTGGCGTACTTCGGCAGAAGCGCTTGAGGAGGTCGCACCGGCACCTTTTTGCTTTTTTGAAGCGAGAATGGAGGTTTTCTTCCCACGTGGGGGCGTCATTATGTACCTGCAAAAGACGTACAAATATTTTCAATGAATAAAGTATCATTTCCAGCCAAAAACGTACTATCCTAGTATTTCTAAATAAACCTATAATAGTGAGATTAGATTATCAATTTATTCTAACATTAGTACGAGTTAACAAGAGTAATCATTAGTATCAAACTAATATATTCAAACTAACTATCAAAATAACTAAGGTAATAGCAAAAATGAAGATAATCTTAAGAACAATGAATAATATCAAAAAAAATAATTAAAGATGAAAGAAATAAGTAAAAATGGTGTAGAAAGGTGAACCGATGGAGGTGTTGAAGTTATGGCTCGGTCGTGGCGGTGGGCACGGGCGTGGTGTTGAACACGGGCGTGGACTGCGTGTTAGTGTGCGTGGAAGAGAAATGGGAAAGGAAAAAAATGAGGGGAAAAGGAGGAGGGGGAGTGAAGGGACGGTGGTGGCCGGAATGGAGAAAATGAGTAGGGAGAGTAGAGAGTGGCTAAGGTTTTTGGGAGGGGGATTTGTGGGGGAAGATGAACAGAGGGTTGGTTTAAATAGGGATTAAGGCACACGGTCAGGGGCCACGCCCGTGTGCCCTTTATTTAGGCCGTGTGATTTGAAAATTTTGAGTTAGGGCGCGTCTGAATCGTGGCCCAAGCCCGTGTTTCCTGGACGTATTGTGTCACACGGCCTTATCGCATGGCCGTGTGATGCTTCATTCGTTTCTCCCACGCCCGTGTATAGGTTAGCACGCCCGTGTTAACTTAGTCAGTGTCAACCACGGCCTGTAGGCACGGGCGTGTCGCATGCTCGTGTAACTTACTCAGTTTCACCCACGGCTTTTTGACACTGGCGTGTTACTTGCCGGTGTCATTTACTCAGTATCGACCATGGCCGTGGCCTTTTATCACAGCCCGTGTTTTTGATTCAGTTTTGACCACGGGTGTGTCGCACGGCCGTGGCGTTTTATCGTAGCCTGTGTTTTGGGAAAAATTTCTTTCATTAGCTCGCACGGTCTCTGCCACGCCGATGTGCCTACCCGTGGTGGCCACACGGCCACGGCCACGCCCGTGTCTAAGGCCATGTAGTATGGAAATCTGCGCTTATTAATTTTTTAGTTAGGTATTAAAAATAAAAAATATGGACATTAATGAAGTTAGTGCTCGGGTTGCCTCCCGAGAAGCGCTTGTTTAGAGTCCTAAGCTAGACTTACCTTGTATCTGCTCTTTATGGAGGTTTACGGAGCTGAAGCTCCTCTCTAATATCTCTAAAATCCTCACCGTTATATAGTTTAAGTCGTTGACCGTTTACCTTGAATGTGCCATGAGTCGGATGAGTTACCTCGATTGTGCCATAGGGAAAAATGGTTTTGACTACGAATGGACCTGACCATCTTGATTTCAGCTTTCCAGGAAACAATTTGAGCTTTGAATTGTATAGTAGAACAAGATCTCCCACTTCAAATTGCTTCAGTTCCTTCAAACGAGCATCATGGCGTCGCTTTGTTGCCTCCTTATATAAATGTGAGTTCTCGTAGGCATTAGCTCGCCACTCATCTAGCTCATTCAACTGCATCATTCTTTTCTCACCTGCGAGTTTAAGATCATAATTTAAGAATTTTATAGCCCAAAATGCTTTGTGCTCTAATTTGAATGGTAGATGACAACTTTTTCCGTAGACAAGTCTGTATGGGGATGTTCCTATGGGAGTTTTAAAAGCGGTTTTATAGGCCCATAAAGCATCGTCTACTTTTAATACCAATCTTTCCTGTTTGATTCTACTGTTTTCTCTAGAATACGCTTAAGCTCTCGATTTGCTACTTCCACTTGTCCACTGGTTTGAAGGTGATAAGGGGTAGCTGTTCTGTGGTGTACTCCATATTTCTTTAAGACTTTATCAAATTGAGTATTATGAAAATGAGTACCCCTGTCACTAATAATTGCTCTAGGTGTTCCAAATCGAGAGAAGAGTCTCTTAAGAAATCTTACTACCACTCTAGCATCATTAGTAGGTAAAGCTTGAGCTTCCACCCATTTTGACATATAATCAACTGCTACTAAGATGTATTTATTCCCAAATGAGCTATGGAATGGACCCATAAAATCAATACCCCATACATTAAATATTTCACATGATAGCATATATGTTTGAGGCATTTCATCGCGTTTAGAGATATTACCTGTTCTCTGATATCTATCACACGAAGCAACATACCTGTTAGCGTCCTTGAACAGAGTGGGCCAATAAAAACCTGATTCGAGCATTTTATGTGCTGTCCTAATCCCACTATAATGTCCTCCTGATGGTCCTGAATGGCAATGTTCTAGTATTTTGCTTGCTTCTGCCTTTGTAACACATCTCCGAATTACTTGATCTGCACATATACGAAAAAGAAAAGGGTCCTCCCAAAAATAGTTTTTCGCATCAGCAAAGAATCGCTTCTTTTGATGATGTGTTAACCCTTTTGACAGGATGTCAGCAGCTAAATAATTCGCAATATCTGTAAACCAAGGTACCTCAGAGTCAGAAATAGCAAAGAGTATTTCTTCAGGAAACGAGTCATTTATCTCACTTTCATCGAGTTCGTTGATATGTGGATTTTTAAGTCTAGAAAGATGGTCTGCTGCGAGATTTTTAGCTCATTTCTTATCCTGAATTTCCAAATCAAATTCATGTAAGAGTAAAATCCATCTTATGAGTCGAGGTTTTGCATCAGATTTAGTTAAAAGATAATGAAGAGCTGAATGGTCAGTGTAAACGACAACTTTAGATAATATCAAATACTGTCTAAATTTATCAAATGCAAAAACCACAGCTAGCAACTCTTTTTCTATGGTGGTGTAATTTTCTTGCGCGACCGTCAATGTTTTGCTAGCATAATAAATTGGCTGAAAATGCTTGTCTCTTCGCTGTCCCAAAATCGCACCTACTACAAAATCACTCGCATCACACATTAGTTCAAAGGGTAAATTCCAATCAGGTGCAATTATAATTGGAGCATTTATTAATTTATTTTTGAGGGTATTAAATGCATCTAAACATTCCTGATCAAAATTGAAAGGCACATCTTTTTCTAGTAATTTAGTTAAGGGCTTAGCTATTTTAGAAAAATCATTGATAAATCTTCTATAAAATCCAGCGTGTCCTAAAAAGCTTCTAATAGCCTTAACTGAACTAGGAGGAGGTATTTTTTCTATGGTTTCAATTTTTGCTTTATCAACCTCAATCCCTTTACTAGAAATTTTGTGACCTAACACAATCCCTTCTCGAACCATAAAGTGACACTTTTCCCAATTAAGCACAAGGTTCGTTTCCTCACATCTCATTAGAACTCTTTTTAAATTTTTAAGGCAAAGGTGGAAATAATTACCAAATACTGAAAAGTCGTCCATAAATACCTCCATAATATCTTCCAAAAGTTCATCAAAGATGGCTAGCATGCATCGCTGAAAAGTAGCAGGAGCATTACATAATCCAAAAGGCATTCTACAATTAAAAAACGTACCGTATGGACATGTAAATGTTGTCTTTTCTTGATCCTCAGGAGCTATTGGGATTTGGAAGTAGCCAGAGAGTCTGTCCAAGAAGCAATAGTACATATGCCCAGATAATCTTTCTAACATTTGATCAATGAATGGTAAGGGAAAGTGATCTTTTCTCGTGGCATCGTTTAATTTCCTATAATCAATGCAAACTCTCCAACCTGTGACTGTCCTTGTTGGAATCAATTCATTCTTCTCGTTGGTTATAACAGTCATGCCTCCCTTCTTTGGAACAACTTTGCATCGGGGCTTACCCAAAATCTTTATCGAAATAAGATAAATAATTCCAAAGATCTAGAAGTTTAATTACCTCAGCTTTAACAACTTCCTTCATGTTGGGATTTAATCGTCGTTGAGGTTTCACACATGGTTTATATTCATCTTCCATTAAAATTTTGTGGGTGCAAAACGATGGGCTTATCCCTTTAATGTATGAAATTTTCCAAGCTATAGCTCTTCTATGCTCCTTTAGTACCTGTATTAACTCGTCTTTCTCATTGGGTTCCAATTCTAAAGAAATAATTACCGATAGTGTAGAATCATCTTCGAGGAATGCATACTCTAAGTGATTTGGTAACTTTTTCAATTCCAGTTTGGGGGGCTCTTCAATAGAGGGTTTTTGTTTTAGTACGTCGTTTATTTTAATGCCCTCATACTTCTTTTGTCTTGGGGAAGAAATTTTTACCTCCCCCATCTCATTGGTATCATCATCGGCCTCCTCTCCTTGGGCAAGACACAGTTCCAACGTATCTTTATGTATGATTTCCTGAAAAGAATCTTGAATAGAATGACCAATAGCATCGATAAAATAACAGGAATCATCTTGCTCTCTAGAGTATCGCATAGCATCATAAATTTTAAAAATAATTTCCTCGTCACCTATCCTGAGCACAAGTTTACCATCACCTACATCAATAACAAACCTAGCGATGGGCTAAAAATGGGCGTCTTAAAATTAAAGGTACCTCAACGTCCTCATCCATGTCAAGCACAACAAAATCAACAGGGAATATGAATTTATCAACTTTTACCAAAACATCTTCAATAATTCCCCTGGGATATTTAATAGATCTATCAGCTAATTGGATACTTATCCTAGTGGGATTTGGTTCCCCAAGACCAAGCTGCTTAAACATTTTATAAGGCATTAAATTAATACTGGCACCTAAATCAGCTAATGCTTTCTCAATATTTAAACTACCAATTAAACAGGGAATGGTAAAACTTCCTGGATCTTTCAATTTGGTTGGAAGTTTATTTTGGAGAATAGTTGAACATTCCTCATTAAGTTTCACGGTTGATAGCTCTTCAAACTTCCTTTTATTTGTTAGAAGCTCTTTTAAGAATTTTGCGTATGCCGGCATCTGCGAAATAGCTTCAACAAAAGGTAAGTTAATATGTAATTATTTAAAATTTCAAGAAATTTACCGAATTGTGCGTCCATGCGGTCTTTATTCAACTTTGCCAGATATGGGATCGGTGGTTTATACTCTTTAAGTACCGGTGTTACATTCTCATTTACTTCCTCACCCTTTTCCTTATTAGTTTCTTGTGGCATCTTCTTTTCAGCTTCAACCAACTCCTTCCCACTCCTTAGCGTAACTGCTTTCACATGCTCTTTTGGTTTAGGTTTGGTGTTACTAGGTAAACTACCTGGTTGCCTTTCGGAAACTAACTTAACCAGTTGTCCAATTTGATTCTCAAGCCCTTGAATCGATGCTTGCTGATTTTTCAATGTCGTTTCGGTATTCTAAAAATGAGTCTCTGACATCGAAATAAACTTTGCTAACACATCTTCAAGGCTCGGCTTTTTCTCCTGCTGGTAGGTTTGTTGTTGGAAGCCTGGAAGGGGTTGTTGTCTCTGATTTCCTTGACCACCCCATGAAGAATTGGGATGGTTCCTCCAACCTGGATTATAAGTGTTACTATAGGGATTAATCTGAGGTATAGAATTATTGCCCATATAGTTCATCTGTTCATTTTCTATGCCAGGGTTGTAGGATGGATATTCTGTATTGCCCATTCATCCTCTATTCGTATCGTAATGCATCACTGAATGTACCTGCAAAGAACCACACAAACCATCAATCTTTTTATTTAACAGTTCTACCTGGTTTGATAGCATGGTTACTGCGTTGAGGTTGAAAACACTGGCGGCTTTTGTTGGCTTTGTCCTCATAGCTTGCCACTGATAGTTATTCAGTGCCATCTCCTCTATGAACTCATAAGCTGCTTCAGGGGTCTTGTTATTTAGGGTTCCACCGGCGGCTAAATCAATCAACTGCCTAGTTGAGGGGTTCACACCGTTGTAAAAGGTTTGAACCTGAAGCCACAAAGGTAACCCATGGTGAGGGCACCTTCTCAATAGATCCTTATATCTCTCCCATGCATCGTAAAATGTCTCTAAATCCATCTGCACAAAAGAAGAGATATCATTCCTCAACTTAGCCGTTTTAGCCAGCGAAAAATATTTAAGTAAAAAATTTTCGGTCATTTGATCCCATGTAGTGATTGATCCTCGTGGTAATGAGTTCAACCACTGTTTAGCCTTGTTTCTCAATGAGAAAGGAAACAACCGAAGGCGAATGGCATCATCAGAAATGCCATTAATTTTGAAAGTGGCGCAGAATTCTAAAAAATTTGCCAAGTGATTGTTTGGATCCTCATCCAGCAAACCATCAAACTGAACAAACTTTTGAATCATCTGTATAGTGTTAGGTTTCAGTTCAAAATTATTTACAGCAATAGCAGGTCTAACAATACTTGACTCAGTTTGTAACAGCCTGGTTTAGACCCTAGTCGGAATAGTGGTTTCGAGACCACAAATCTGAGGTCAAAATAATATTTTAATATTATTTTCTGTGTGAATAATATGTGATATAGCCTGTGTGAAAATTCTGTGTGATAATATTTTTTCGACTGTGTGCCAAATTAGAGAAAGGACTAAATCGCATAAAGCGTAAAATGCTGTGTGTTGATTGTTATATGCCTAATTATTGTTGTCTTTATAATATGGAGGATTTATATTGCAATTAGGCCATTTTATTTAGTAGTGGACGGCAACATGTATATATTATATGCTTTTATACATTTAATTTTATAAGTAAAATTAATATTATATATTAAAAATTATTATAATAAAACAAAGGCATTAAAAAGCCATTAACCTTGTGATCATCTTTCTACTATGACCGAAACAAAGAAAAGAAAAAGAAAATAAGAAAGAGCTAGGGCATTCGGCCATTTCTAAGCTCAATTCAAGGTATGTTTGATTTCAGTTTTTGATAATTTCTATGTTTTCGTGATCGTTGCTTCGTGCTTTAGCTAACCCATGTTGTAATTTTGTGAATTGATGATGTTTTTATGATGAGCCATTGATGAATGTTGAGCTATGTGCTAGTTGATAGTGAAATAAGAAAACTTGGTGTTGGGTTAACATAGTTTGTATTTGGATTTTTGGTGAAATTGAATATATTGGGCTAAATTGAGAAAAGTGTAAATTGAAGGGCTAAATTGTGAAATAAATGAAATATGTAGGCTTGTATGAACACAAGGAAAATTCGGCTAGGCTTGTATGGAAAGAAATTATGTGAATTTGATGATTTTGTGAATTAGGGACTAAAGTGTAGAAATGTGAAAATGTGAGGACTATTTTGTAAAATGCCCTAAATATGTGTGTTTGGACTAAAATGAATGATTTGGTAATTGAATGGATTGAATTTGAATGTGTATGGACCAAGAGATGAGAGGTTCGGATCGAGATCGAGGCAAAGATAAGGTGCTCGATTAATCGACCGTTTCGATAACTCGACATTCGAGGTAAGTTCGGACATAATACGAATATTTAGTTATGATAAATGCTATGAAATGAATTTTATAATGATATTGAAATGTAGATGCTATGTGAAAGTTTGAGTTTGAGTTATGTGGCACTAAGTGTGCGTATTCGGAAACGTGATTGAGATGCTTAGCACTGTGTGTGCGAAATAATATAAACTTCAACTTTGTGGTTGGCACTGTGTGTACGATACCGATTGAAGAGCGGTTTGATATAAAAGCACTATGTGTGCGATGTTAATAAAGCTTCGGCTAAATATCTGGGCACTAAGTGTGCGATTGAATCGAAGAAGAGACGGAAGTTGATCGAAAGGGGAAAGTGAGTATTGAGTAGCAAATGTAATTGATTACTAGGTGTTGGCTAAGGTACGCTCGGAACCTATCTGGTTGATGAATCTATTAATGAGATTATGAAATGTTAAATGAACATATTAGTTTTGGATGATATGATGTATATATATGTATATGCGAAATAATCTATGTGGTGGTTTGTTTGATTTAAATATGTTATGTTACGAACTTACTAAGCTTTGGAAAGCTTACTGTGTGATTTGTTTCTCTACTTTGCAGTGTCAGTAAAGCTAGCTCGGATCCGGGGATCGTCAGCATAACAATCACACTATCGACAACTTATTTTGGTACTTTTGGAAAGATGTATATAGATGAATTATGGCATGTATAGGCTAGATGTTATGATATGTTTTGAAAGGTTTAATACTTGCCATGTGATTTGGCTTGGAAGTTGAAAGATGTTGAATTGATGAATGAGCTATGAATATGGTATATTTCATGACTTAGTTGATTGGGAAAGATGTGGTTTAAAGATGAACTTTGATATGGATTACATGATGTTTGAATTATATATGTTTTGAAGTGTATAATTGTCACTTTAAATGGCTTTAGTTGTGATGATAATGAGCATGGAAGTAAATGGTTTAGTTGTGATTGAATAATGCATGAAATGGTATGATTGAATATATTTGAAAGCATGAATTGGTATTGTATTGATGCTTGTAGGTATGACCCATGTGTGGGTGGCAACTTGGCCTTGCAAATGGCCTGTTTTGTCTACACGGTTATGGCACACGAGCGTGCCTAGTGACCGTGGGATATAGTCAGTATATAGCCTAAGAGTACACGGCCATGGTACACGGGCGTGCACAGTGGCCGTGGGGATAAGTCAATTGTATTGCTTAAGAGTACACGGCCTTAGCACCCGGGCGTGCTTGGTGGCCGTGTGGGGAAGTCAGAATACATGCTCTGTTTTGGCACGGCCAAGACACATGGGTGTGTCTAGTAGCCATGGGAGGCACACGGCCTGACTGCACGGGTGTGTGACCTCTGTGTTCAAAAAGTTTTAAATTTTTGAGAATTTATGTATGTGTTCGGTTTAGTCCCGACCCTTCTCTAAAGCATGCTTAAGGTCTCGGTGACCTATCTAAGGGACATAGTGATTGAAATTGATAACTTCTTTTATGAAATGTCTGTAAACAATTCCAATTCGTCAGGTAATACCTTTAACCCTAATCCGGCGATGGATACGGGTTAGGGGTGTTATATTTTATTTGTATCAAAGCTACGATTTAGTCGATTCTCGGACTAACGTAGCGTGTGTGAGTCTATCTATACATGCCATATATGAAATTGCGATAGTGTGATGAATACTTGTGATTGAAAATGTGTTTTATTATAGTAATGGATCCCGATCGAGCGATTCTTGCGATGATGTAGAGTAAGCGCTGCTCCCGCTCAAGGGATAGCACCACCACATCTAGGCCGAATGAAAGTAGTGAGGAGGAGAGGCTAAGAAAGCCTTCTTCCGTATGATGAGTGAGTGGTTTTCTGGAATTGCTCGAGCGAATCCGGCCGCTCCACAACCTCCACCCCTACAAGTACACCAAGTGCCACAAGTTGTAGATCCGACCAGTTGAATAAACCTCCTGTGGATAAGATCCAGAAAGTGCAGGGCGAAGAGTTCGATTACCACACACACCATGATGATGCCGAGAGAGCTGAGTTTTGGCTCGAGAATACCCTTCGAGTATTTGATGAGATGTCGTTGACTCCTGATGAATGTATAAAATATGCTATTTTGTTGTTGAGGGATACTGCGTATAACTGGTGGAAAACATTGATATCCGTGGTTCCGAGAGAGAGAATCACCTAGGATTTCTTTCAAGACGAGTTCAGAAAGAAGTATATCAGTCAACGATTCATTGATCAGAAACGTAAAGAATTTCTAGAGCTGAAACAAGGCCGTTTTTCAGTTACTGAGTATGAGCGGGAATTTGTGAGATTGAGCCAGTATGCACGGGAATGTGTTTCGACCGAAGCTACTATGTGTAAACGCTTCATAGAAGGGTTGAATGAAGATATTGAGTTGTTGGTCGGGATACTTGATATAAACGAATTTGTTGTGTTAGTCGAAAGAGCATGCAAAGCCGAAGAGCTCAGTAAAGAAAAGAAGAAAGCTGATTCTGAAGCTCGTGATGAAAGAAAAAGATCGATGAGTAAGTTTTCTCAACCTTCGACGAAGAGATTTAAAGATGCAAGTAATCGATCAAATACTTCGTTTAGACATCCGAATAGAGACCGCGCAAGACTAAGTGTTGGTCCGAGAACTCAAGCTCTAATAGAATCAAGTGTTGATAGTGCCAAAAGTAACAAACCTGAGTGTAGACAGTGTGGAAGACGACATGTGGGAGAATGCTGGGGCAAGTACAACAATAGAGTTTGCTATAAATGTGGATCACGAGATCACTTCATTCGAGACTGCCCAAAGATGGTTGAGGAAGAAAATATTTAGAATGTGAGATCGAGTAATGTGATGGCTAGGGGTAGACCACCCAGAAACACCGGGAATATGAGTGGAAGTCAAAGAAGGACTACTGATACAGCTGTGAGATCGGAGGCGAGAGCACCTGCCCAAGCCTATGCTATACGTGCACGAGAGGAAGCATCATCTCCAGACGTCATCACTGGTACTTTTACTCTATTTGATACTGATGTGAATGCATTGATAGATCCAGGATCTACTCATTCCTATGTGTGTGTGAATCTAGTATTGAATAAGACTCTACCTGTTGAGTCTACTGAATTTATGGTTAGAGTATCGAACCCCTTAGGCATGTGTGTCTTGGTGGATAAGGTGTGCAAGAATTGCCCATTGATGTTTCGTGATATATGTTTTCCGGCTAATTTGATGTTGCTACCATTTGAAAAATTTGATATAATTCTGGGTATGGATTGGCTCACTTTGCATAATGCTATTGTGAATTGTAAACGAAAAAGTATCGAATTGAGAAGTCAAAACGGTGAGATAGTTCAATTTGAATCCAGTGATTTGAAAGGGTTACCGGCTGTTGTATCTGCAATGAAAGCTCTGAACTATGTGAGAAAGGGTTGTGAAGCTTATCTAGCATATGTGATTGATACAAAAGTGTCGAAAAGAAAGTTGAATCATGCACTGTGGTTAGTGAGTTTCGAGATGTGTTTCCTGAAGAATTGTCGGGATTACCTCCAATCAGAGAAGTTGAATTCGGTATTGAATTAGTTCCGAGAATGACTCATATCTCTATAGCTCCGTATAAAATGGCGCCGACCAAATTGAAAGAGTTGAAATCTCAGTTGCAAGAGTTGACAGATAGAGGATTTGCACGACCAAGTTTCTTGCCCTGGGGTGCTCCTGTGTTGTTTGTGAAAAAGAAAGATGGCAGTATGAGAATGTGTATTGATTACCGACAATTAAACAAAGTGGCGATAAAGAACAAATATCCATTGCCTCGTATCGATGATTTGTTTGATCAACTGAGAGGAGCTACAGTGTTTTCTAAGATAGACTTGAGATCGAGTTACTATCAGTTGAGAGTCAAAGAATCTAATGTGCCGAAAACTGCTTTCAGAACAAGGTACGGACATTATGAATTCTTAGTGATGCCTTTTGGGTTAACGAATGCTCCTGCAGTGTTTATGGATCTGATGAATCGGATATTTAGACCGTATTTAGATCGCTTTGTTGTGGTGTTCATTGATAATATTTTGATTTATTCCTGTGATGAGACACAACATGCCGAACATTTGAGAATTGTGTTACAGACTCTACGTGAGAAACAGTTGTATGCTAAGTTTAGCAAATATGAATTTTGGTTGCGTGAAGTTGGTTTTAGGGCATATTGTATCAATTGCGAGAATACGAGTTGATCCGAGTAAGATTTCATATTTTGGAATGGAAGCCTCAGAAATGTGTGCAAGTCCGTAGTTTTACGGACTAGCGGGATATTATAGGCGATTTGTGAAAGGCTTCTCGATGATTGCGACTCAGTTAACGGTTGCTACTGAAAGATGTTAAATTTGAATGGTCGGAAAAGTGTCATCAGAGTTTTGAGCAGTTGAAAGTATTGTTGACGGAGGCACCAATTTTAGTTCAACCGGAATTGGGTAAAGAATTCGTAGTATATAGCGATGCATCGTTGAATGGTTTGGGCTGTGTACTGATGCAAGAAGGTAAAGTCATTGCTTATGCTTCAAGGCAGTTAAAGCCGCATGAGAGAAATTATCCGACGCAAGACCTTGAATTGGCCGCGATTGTGTTTGCGTTGAAGATTTGGTGTCATTATCTATTTGGTGAGAAATGTCATATTTATACAGATCATAAGAGTTTGAAATATTTGATGACTCGGAAAAGAATTGAATATCACGACGAGAGAAGATGGCTAGAACTGTTGAAAGATTACGAACTTGTGATTGATTATCATCCGCGTAAAGCTAATGTGGTAGCTGACGCTTTGAGCCGAAAGTCTATATGTGCTTTGCGAGCAATGAATGCTCAGATAGATCTGTGTGATGATAGTGTGGTTTTAGCCGAGTTAAAAGTAAAGCCGATATTTGTATGCCAGATTTGTGATGCCCAGAAAAGTGATGTTTAAATGATGGCTAAACGAACTCAGTGTGAATTGAATGGTGATTCAGAATTTCGAGTTGATCGTGATGATTGTTTGAGATTTAGAAATCGGATTTGTGTTCCAAGAATTCAGAAATGATTCAGCTAATTTTGAACGAAGCTCATAATAGCCGTTTGACTGTTCACCCGGGAAGTACGAAAATGTACAATGATTTGAAACAAATTTATTGGTGGCATGGTATGAAACGAGACATCTCTGACTTTGTGTCGAAATGTTTAGTTTGTCAGCAAGTTAAAGCTGAACATCAGGTTCCGTCCTGTTTGTTACAATCGATCATGATTCCTGAGTGGAAATGGGAGAGAATTACGATGGACTTTGTGTCAGGATTGCCTTTATCTCCGGGAAAGAAAGATGCAATCTGGGTGATAGTTGACAGATTGACGAAATCAGGTCATTTTGTTCCGGTGAGAACAGACTTTTCACTTGATAGATTGGCTGAATTGTATATTGTTGAGATTGTGAGGTTGCACGGGGTGCCACTATCTATTGTGTCTGACAGAGATCCGAGATTTACCTCGCGATTTTGGAAGAAGTTGCAAGAGGCTTTAGGCATAAAATTGCATTTCAGTACTGCTTTTCATCCGCAAACGGATGGACAATCCGAGCGGATCATTCAGATTCTTGAAGATATGTTGAGATTTTGTATACTTGAGTTCGAGACTACGTGGGAAAAACATTTACCGTTGATTGAATTCACGTATAACAACAGTTTTCAATCTAGTATCAAAATGGCACCGTATGAGGCTCTTTATGGTAGAAAATGTCGAACTCCATTGTATTGGACTGAGCTAAGTGAGAATAAGATTCACGGGGTTGATCTTATAAAAGAGAATGAGCAGAAAGTGAAAGTGATAGGTGACAATTTGAAAGCGGCTTCAGATCGTCAAAATCTTATGCAGATTTGAAACGAAAAGATATTGAATTCAAAGTTGGCGATAAAGTGTTTTTTAAAGTATCTCCGTGGAAGAAAATATTTCGATTTGGCCAGAAAGGCAAACTGAGTCCGAGGTTCATTGAACCGTATGAGATCATTGAGCGAGTTGGGTCAGTTGCTTATAGATTGATGTTACAACCAGAGTTAGAAAAGATTCATAATGTGTTTCATGTGTCGATGCTTCGACGGTACAGATCTGACCCGTCTCATGTAATTGCTCCTACTGAGGTTGAGATTCAGTCAGACTTGTCGTATAGTGAGGAACCGATTCGAATTTTGGCACGAGAGACTAAAGAGTTGAGAAACAAAAGAATTTCCTTAGTGAAAGTATTATGGCACAAACACGAAATTGAAGAGGCTACGTGGGAGTCTGAAAACGTTATGAGAGAGCAATATCCGCATCTATTTACTAGTAAGATTTTCGGGGATGAAAATCCCTAAGGGGGGAGAGATGTAACAGCCCGGTTTAGACCCTAGTCAGAATAGTAGTTTCGAGACCACAAATCTGAGGTCGGAATAATATTTTAATATTATTTTCTGTGTGAATAATATGTGATATAGCCAGTGTGAAAATTCATGTGATAATTTTTTTTTTTGTGTCTTGCGAATTAGAGAAAGGACTAAATCGCATAAAGTGTAAAATGCTGTGTGCTGATTGTTATATGCCTAATTGTTGTTGTCCTTAAAATATGGAGGATTTATATTGCAATTAGGCCATTTTATTTAGTAGTGGGCGACAACATGTATATATTATATGCTTTTATATGTTTAATTTTATAAGTAAAATTAATATTATATATTAAAAATTATTATAATAAAACAAAGGCATTAAAAAGCCATTAACCTTGTGTTCATATTTCTACTATGACCGAAACAAAGAAAAGAAAAAGAAAATAAGAAAGAGCTAGGGCATTCGGCCATTTCTAAGCTCAATTCAAGGTATGTTTGATTTCGGTTTTTGATAATTTCTATGTTTTCGTGATCGTTGCTTCGTGCTCTAGCTAACCCATTGTAACAGCCCAATTACGACCCTAATCGGAACGGTGGTTTCGGGACCACGAATCCGGGATAGAAAAATATTTTTATACTTTATCTGATATTTATGTTATATGTTTGAGCATGTGTTAAAATATCGTAGATTAATTTGTCTGTTTGGGTGTTTAATTTTGGAAAAAGGATTAAATTGCATAGGTGGTAAAAGTAGCCCATTTATTTAATTAAGTGGTTAAATTGCCTTGACTTCTTTTGTAAGAGCACTTAAGTTGCAATTTACCATTTTAAATGGTAGTGGACGGCATGTGACCTTAATTTTATGCTAAATTATATTATAATTATATTTTATATGATAGTGGCATGTTATAATATGTATTAATATTATTAAATAAAAGAAACATGTTTATTTCATCTTTCTTCCTCATCTTCTTCACCGAAACTTAAAAGAGAAAAGAGGAAACTTAAGCTTCCATTTATTCGGCCATTGCATGTCACATTAAGGTTAGTATTTGAGCTTGGTTTTTGTAAATTTTTACATTTTTGAGTTAGTTATCTTGAGTACTATCAAATCCATGTTGAAATTTTTGAGTTTGAAGCATGTTATAGATTCGGCCATTGATGAGCGTTTTTGTTTTGTTATGTTTGATGGAAGAATATTAAGTATATGTTTGAAATCAACATGTTTTGAGTAGGAAATTTTGATGAAATGGAATATGATGGCTTAAATTGCGAAAATAAATTGTTGAGGGATTAAAGTGCTAAATAAGTAGTTTGTATGGACTTATATGAGCTAGAAGGACATTCGGCCCTTGTGAAATGAGCTCAAATTTCATGTAATTTGTGTTTTGTGCTTGAAGGACTAAATTGCTAAAGTTGTAAATACTAGGGGTAAAATGGTAAATTTCATAATTATGAGTTTTTGGATTAAATTGAATAAAAATGTATTTGAATGAATTCCATTTGGCATTATTTAGATCAAGAACAAAAGGAAAAGGAATTGGATCGGGGAAAAGCAAAATTAAACGAGTAGCCGAGAAGCTTAATTTGTCAACTTTCGAGGTAAGTTCATAAGCAATAGAATTATTCGGATGGTTATTATAATGTAATATACATGTTCAAATGAATTAATGAAATTGATTATTCAAATTGCCAAATGAGGTATGAAAATATAAAGTGTGTTAGCCGAATGTATTTGATGATGTTCATGTGTATATGTGTATCCGTTGAGTAGTTAAAATAAGTATAACAAAGTCTTTTTTTTTTGTTGAATGAGTGATGGAATGGGTTTAAATGTATATATATGTACTATTCGAAGAAGTGGTTAATCCTTGTATGAAACTTTGATATATTTGAGTTGGATGTATAGTTAAGGATTGAGTAGTAATTAAATGTGGACTTTGAAATAGATAATGGTTGTGATTGAATATTTGATTATATGTTTACAAAAGTGAAGTCGATCATGATGGATAGACATTAAGGGAGAATTCGATTTGAATATTGGTACATAGTTTTGTTATATATGCTTTATGTATTCAAGAAGATGAAATAAATTAATGGGCACTTTGTGTGCGGAAAAACTAGTAATGGCACTATGTGTGCGATACATTACTAGGGAATGGAACTGTGTGTGCGGATAAAATAGTAATGGCACTATGTGTGCGATACATTACTAGGGAATGGAACTGTGTGTGCGGATAAAATAGTAATGGCACTATGTGTGCGATACATTACTAGGGAATGGCACTGTGTGTGCGGATAAAATAGTAATGGCACTATGTGTGCGATACATTACTAGGGAATGGCACTGTGTGTGCGGATAAAATAGTAATTGCACTAAGTGTGCGATACATTACTAAAGAAAGGCACTGTGTGCCCTTATTCGAGCAGTGGCACTAAGTGTGCGACACGTTGCATGAATTGCACTAAGTGTGCGAAATTTCAGATCTATCAAAACATCGTATAATGAAATGAGATATTGAGAGATATTTTTTTTTATGTAAAAGATACATGGTACGTTGATAGCATAGTGGTAATGAGGTAAGTTACTCTTACTTTATAAACTCTTAAGGATGAGATGTATTAAATAATCAATGAGCTTGTTCAAAAGATTATATGGTAAGTAATTATGTGATATAAATGAGAACTAGGGAATTATGTGAGCTTTGCATAGTAATAGGGTTTCTTACATATATGTGGATTATGAGCTCTTTTATGATTAATTGTTTTAAGTTAAGCAATGGATTAATGAATTGTTATTTAAGAAAATCATTGCTTATAACTTACTAAGCTAAATTAGCTTATCGTTGATGTCATTTGATCGTTTTTTTTAGGTTTTAAAGACTAAGCTCACACTCGGGGATCCTTGTCGAAGTCAAGCATACTATCAACTATTTTTGGTATTTTACTAGTGATGAACCTTTGAAATTATGGCATGTATAAGCTTAAATACTCTTTGAATTCTTTTTGGTTAGGGGTGTATATAAAAGCCATGCGAAAATGGCTAAATTTCGTTTAATAGTACTTACATGAATTCGGTTATGGTAAAAGTTTACTATGGAATTATATGTCATGATGGGTAATGCTTGATGTTTGTCTATATGGTATGATCAAAGGTTGAAATAGCTAATAGTATAAAATTTCTCTTGAATTGTTGTAATATGTTCGGCCTTATAGTGTTAATGGCTAATTAAATAATGAAATACCTAGATAATGTGTATTCGTGATATGTACAAATAATTATGTGTAATATGAACAATGCGGAATATGGTAAGAAAAATGGTGCTAATGTACTAGTTAATTTGGTCTTTATATTCATGGTTTAATCGGATGAGGAATGTCATAGACAAAAGCGGAGCATATGTACAGAAATGAAATAAATGATTGATAATAGATGACTTATACATGTGTACTCATGATATTATAAAATGGTATGAAGGTTTGCATGTGATAGTTCGAATGAAATGCATAGATTTGATATTTCGTTTAGTGATGCCTGTAACCCTAATCCGGCGACGGATACGGGTTAGGGGTGTCACATTTGATTGGTATCAGAGCTACGATTTAGTCGGTTCTCGGACTAAGGTAGCGCGTGTGAGTCGAGCTATACATGCCATAAATTATAATGTGATAGTATGATGACTTCTGACAGTGAAATGTATTCGTTTCTTCTATATAGTAATGGATCCCGATCCCGAGCGAGCTGTAGCTGATGACGTTGAGAGTATGGCGCCTGCTCCCGCGCCAGGGACCGCGCCGGAGGAATCTCGACCATCTGCGAGTAATCCTGAAGGAGAGGCTAAACAAGCCTTCTATAGTATGATGAATGATTGGTTCAGTCAGTACATATGAACCAATCTGGCTGTTCAACCACCCCTGAATCCGAGCATTCCCCCTGTAGTACCGGTGGTACCCCCGATTGTGAATCCTGAGAGAGTAAACAAGCCTCCGGTTGATCGCATTAGAAAACACGGAGCTCAAGAATTTAGAGCCAGGGCGATGATGATGCGAGCGGCCAATTACGGCTCGATAATACTGTTCGTGTTTTCGATGAGCTGTCTTGCACACCCGATGAGTGCCTGAAGTGTGCCATATCATTGTTACGAGATTCTGCCTACTATTGGTGGAACACTCTTGTGTCAGTTGTTCCGAATGAGAGAGTTACCTGGGACTTCTTCCAGACGGAATTTCGTAAGAAGTATATAAGTCAGCGCTTCATAGACTCTAAGCGTAAAGAATTTCTTGAGCTCAAACAGGATCGTATGACCATATCCGAATACGAGCGCAAGTCTGTGCAACTTAGTTGCTACGCTCGTGAATGTGTTTCATCTGAGGCTGCTATGTGCCGGAGATTCGAAGATGGTTTGAACGAAGATATAAAGCTTCTGGTTGGCATTCTTGAAATAAACGAGTTCGTAGTGCTGGTTGAACGAGCTTGTAAAGCCGAAGAGCTGGGAAAAGAAAAAAATGGAAAGCTGAGCTTGAATCTAAAGATTTTCGAAAGAGATCTGTGAGTAAATTTTCACAGATGGCAACGAAGAAGTTTAAGAATGATGGTAGCCGATCCAAACCTAACACCAGGATTTCTATACGAGAACGACCACCAGTAAGTTCTCGGGCTACATCAGTTGCTAGTGTTGGCAATGTTCGATCGAGCAAACCTGAGTGTCAGCAGTGCGGCAGACGACATTTCGAAGAGTGCTGGGGTAAATCTATTAATCACACTTGTTATAGGTGTGGTTCACAGGATCACTTCATTCAGGATTGCCCGAAGACCGTTGATAAGGGTACTGCTCAGAGTGCAAGACCGAGCGGCACTACAGCTAGAGGTAGACCTTCCCGTATTGGAGGAGGTAGGAGTGGTGCACAGAGGGGGACTACAGATGCGGCTATTTGATCAGAGGCCTGTGCACCGGCTAGAGCTTATGCCATCCGTGCTAGGGAGGAGGCCTCATCTCTAGACGTCATTATCGGTATTTTCACTCTCTTTGATACTAGTGTAACTGCTTTGATTGACCCCGGCTCAACTCATTCGTATGTGTGTGAAACATTAGTATCCAGTAAGACTCTACCTGTTGAGTCTACCGAGTATGTGGTTCGGGTTTTGAACCCTCTGGGTCGATGTGTGCTAGTTGATAAAGTGTGCAAGAACTGCCCTTTGATGGTTCGAGACTTATGTTTTCCGGTCGATCTAATACTGTTACCTTTCGACGAGTTCGATATTATCCTCGGTATGGATTGGTTAACAGTTCACGACGCGGTAGTGAATTGCAGACGAAAGACTATTGATTTGAGATGCCAGAATAGCGAAATAATTTGAATTGAGTCTACGGATTTGAATGGGCTACCGGCTGTGATATCTTCGATTTTGGCTCGACGGTATTTGAGAAAGGGTTGCGAAGCTTATTTTGCGTATGTGATTGATAGCAAGGTAACTGAAAAGAAGATTGAGTCTGTACCGATTGTAAATGAGTATCCAGATATGTTTCCAGAGGAATTACCGGGATTGCCACCCGTTCGTGAGGTAGAGTTTGGGATTGAGCTAATGCCAGGGACCACTCCGATATCGATAGCTCTGTATAGAATGGCACCGACTGAATTAAAAGAATTGAAGGCTCAGTTGCAAGAATTGACAAATAGAGGTTTCGCCCGACCAAGTTTCTCTCTCCACAAGTGCGCCTGTTCTATTTGTGAAAAGAAGGATGAAATTTGAGAATGTGCATTGATTATAGGCAGCTCAATAAGGTGACAGTTAAGAACAAATACCTGTTGCCACGTATTGATGATTTATTTGATCAGCTTAAGTAAGGTCAGGATATTATCAGCTGCGAGTTAGGGAATCGGACATACCGAAGACTACTTTTTAGATGAGGTACGGTCATTACGAGTTCTTGGTGATGCCGTTTGGGCTCACTAATGCCCCTGCTGTTTTTATGGATCTGATGAATCGGGTATTCAGACCGTATCTAGATCGGTTTGTAGTTGTATTCATAGATGACATACTGATCTATTCACGAAACGAAACCGAGCATGCTGAGCATTTGAGGCTGGTGTTACAAATTTTGCATGATAAGTAATTGTACGCAAAATTCAGTAAATGTGAGTTTTGGTTGAATGAAGTCAGCTTCTTGGGGCATGTTGTTTCAGCATCGGGCATTCGGGTTGACCCGAGTAAAATCTCGGCTATTCTGGATTGGAAACCCCCGCGGAATGTTTCTGAGGTACGTAGCTTTTTGGGGCTTGCCAGATATTATAGACGCTTTGTGAAAGGATTTTCTATGATAGCAATTTCCGATGACAAAGTTATTACGAAAAGATATAAAATATGAGTGGTCAGAAAGGTGTTAGAAGAGTTTTGATCAACTGAAGACCTTACTAACGGAAGCTCCAGTGCTCGTTCAGCCAGAGTCGGGTAAAGAGTTTGTTATTTTCAGCGATGCATCTTTAAATGGGTTGGGTTGTGTATTGATGCAGGAGGGTAAAGTTGTAGCTTACGCTTCGAGACAGTTGAAACCGCACGAGAGGAATTATCCGACGCACGACCTTGAGTTGGCTGCTATAGTTTTAGCTTTAAAAATATGGCGTCACTATCTATTCGGTGAAAAATGTCACATCTATTCGGATCATAAGAGTCTTAAGTATTTAATGACTCAGAAGGATTTGAATTTGAGACATCGACGATGGTTAGAACTGTTGAAAGACTACGAGCTCGTGATTGATTATCACCTAGGAAAAGCTAACATGGTTGCCGATGCACTTAGCCGAAAGTCACTATTTGCTCTACGGGCAATGAATGCAGATATAGCTATGACCGATGATGGTGTAATCATTGCAGAGTTGAAAGCAAGACTGTTGTTTGTACAACAGATTCGGGAAGCCCAAGAGGTTGATGATGATTTAAAAACAAAGAAAAGTTATTGTGGCTCGTGTGCAAATTCAGATTTTCAGATAAATGCTGAAGGATGTTTACGATTCAAGAATCGGATATGTGTGCCTAAGAACCTTGATTTGATTTGAATGATTTGTGATGAAGCTCATAGTAGTAGATTGTCGATTCATCTGGGTAGCACAAAAATGTATAACGACCTGAAACAACATTACTGGTGGCATGGTATGAAACGAGACATCTCAGACTATGTGTCGAAGTGCTTAGTATGCCAACAAGTAAAAGCCGAGCATCAATCGCCATCGGGACTACTTCACCATTATTATGGTACCCGAGTGGAAGTGGGATCGAGTCACTATGGACTTCGTATCGGGTTTGCCTTTGACGCCAAGTAAGAAAGATTCAATGCTGGTTATTGTTGATAGATTGACGAAATCGGCTCATTTCATTTCGATGCGCGTCTGGATTTCTCACTTGATAAGTTAGCCGAAGTTATACATATCGCAGATTGTACGGTTACACGGAGTACCTGTTTCTATTGTTTCGGATAGAGATCCGAGGTTCACATCGCGGTTTTCGAAGAAACTGCAGGATGCATTAGGTACTAAATTACACTTTAGTACAGCTTTTCACCCTCAGTCGGATGGTCAATCCGAGCGTGTTATCCAAATACTCGAGGATATGTTGAGATGTTGCGTTCTTGAGTTTGAAGGTACGTGGGAACGATATTTACCTTTGATCGAATTTGCGTATAACAATAGCTTTCAATCAAGTATTAAAATGGCACCTTACGAAGCATTGTACGGTCAAAAATGTCGTACACCATTATATTGGACCGAGCTAAGTGAAGACAAGATACACGGGGTTGATTTAATTAGAGAGACGGAGCAGAAAGTTAAAGTAATTCGAGAAAGTTTGAAAGCTGCGTCAGACCGTCAGAAGTCGTGCGCGGATATGAAACGAAAGGATATAGAGTTTCAAGGGGGTGATCGAGTGTTTTTGAAAGTATCGCCGTGGAAAAAGATACTTAGATTTGGTCGTAAGGCAAAGCTGAGTCCGAGATTTATTGGGCCGTATGAGGTTATCGAGCGTGACGGGCGGCTATGCGTGCATTGAGGTTGCCATCCGAGTTAGACAAGATTCATAATGTTTTCCACGTGTCGATGCTTGACGATACTGAGATCCGATCCTTCTCATGTGATCAGACCATCAGAGATTGAAATTCAGCCCGATTTGACTTATGAGGAAGAACCGATTCGCATCTTAGCTCGTGAAGTAAAAGAGTTGCGAAATAAGAAGATATCGCTGGTTAAAGTAATGTGGCATAAGCACGGGGTTGAGGAAGCAACTTGGGAAACCGAAGAATCAATGAAAGAACGTTATCCACAATTATTCAACGGTAAGATTTTTCGGGGACGAAAATTCCTTAAGGGGGGGAGTTGTAACAGCCCAATTACGACCCTAATCGGAACGGTGGTTTCGGGACCACGAATCCGGGATAGAAAAATATTTTTATACTTTATCTGATATTTATGTTATATGTTTGAGCATGTGTTAAAATATCGTAGATTAATTTGTCTGTTTGGGTGTTTAATTTTGGAAAAATGATTAAATTGCATAGGTGGTAAAAGTAGCCCATTTATTTAATTAAGTGGTTAAATTGCCTTGACTTCTTTTGTAAGAGCACTTAAGTTGCAATTTACCATTTTAAATGGTAGTGACGGACATGTGACCTTAATTTTATGCTAAATTATATTATAATTATATTTTTATATGATAGTGGCATGTTATAATATGTATTAATATTATTAAATAAAAGAAACATGTTTATTTCATCTTTCTTCCTCATCTTCTTCACCTAAACTTAAAAGAGAAAAGAGGAAACTTAAGCTTCCATTTATTCGGCCATTGCATGTCACATTAAGGTTAGTATTTGAGCTTGGTTTTTGTAAATTTTTACATTTTTGAGTTAGTTATCTTGAGTACTATCAAATCCATGTTGAAATTTTTGAGTTTGAAGCATGTTATAGATTCGGCCATTGATGACCGTTTTTGTTTTGTTATGTTTGATGGAAGAATATTAAGTATATGTTTGAAATCAACATGTTTTGAGTAGGAAATTTTGATGAAATGGAGTATGATGGCTTAAATCGTGAAAATAAATTGTTGAGGGATTAAAGTGCTAAATAAGTAGTTTGTATGGACTTATATGAGCTAGAACGACATTTGGCCCTTGTGAAATGAGCTCAAATTTCATGTAATTTGTGTTTTGTGCTTGAAGGACTAAATTGCTAAAGTTGTAAATACTAGGGGTAAAATGGTAGATTTCATAATTATGAGTTTTTGGATTAAATTGAATAAAAATGTATTTGAATGAATTCCATTTGGCATTATTTAGATCAAGAACAAAAGGAAAAGGAATTGGATCGGGGAAAAGCAAAATTAAACGAGTAGCCGGGAAGCTTAATTTGTCAACTTTCGAGGTAAGTTCATAAGCAATTGAATTATTTGGATGGTTATTATAATGTAATATACATGTTCAAATGAATTAATGAAATTGATTATTCAAATTGCCAAATGAGGTATGAAAATATAAAGTGTGTTAGCCGAATGTATTTGATGATGTTTATGTGTATATGTGTATTCGTTGAGTAGTTAAAATAAGTATAACAAAGTCTATTTTTTTTTTTGAATGAGTGATGGAATGGGTTTAAATGTATATATATATGTACTATTCGAAGGAGTGGTTAATCCTTGTATGAAACTTTGATATATTTGAGTTGGATGTATAGTTAAGGATTCAGTAGTAATTAAATGTGGAATTTGAAATAGATAATGGTTGTGATTGAATATTTGATTATATGTTTACAAAAGTGAAGTCGATCATGATGGATAGACATTAAGGGAGAATTCGATTTGAATATTGGTACATAGGTTTGTTATATATGCTTTATGTATTCAAGAAGATGAAATAAATTAATGGGCACTTTGTGTGCGGAAAAACTAGTAATGGCACTATGTGTACGATACATTTCTAGGGAATGGCACTGTGTGTGCGGATAAAATAGTAATGGCACTATGTGTGCGATACATTACTAGGGAATGGCACTGTGTGTGCGGATAAAATAGTAATGGCACTATGTGTGCGATACATTACTAGGGAATGGCACTGTGTGTGCGGATAAAATAGTAATGGCACTAAGTGTGCGATACATTACTAAAGAAAGGCACTGTGTGCCCTTATTCGAGCAGCGGCACTAAGTGTGCGACACGTTGCATGAATTGCGCTAAGTGTGCGAAATTTCAGATCTATCATTATATCGTATAATGAAATGAGATATTGAGAGATATTTTTTTTTATGTAAAAGATACATGGTACGTTGATAGCATAGTGGTAATGAGGTAAGTTACTCTTACTTTATAAACTCTTAAGGATGAGATGTATTAAATAATCAATGAGCTTGTTCAAAAGATTATATGGTAAGTAATTATGTGATATATATGAGAACTAGGGAATTATGTGAGCTTTGCATAGTAATAGGGTTTCTTACATATATGTGGATTATAAGCTCTTTTATGATTAATTGTTTTAAATTAAGCAATGGATTAATGAATTTTTATTTAAGAAAATCATTGCTTATAACTTACTAAGCTAAATTAGCTTACCGTTGATGTCATTTGATCATTTTTTTTTTAGGTTTTAAAGACTAAGCTCACACTCGGGGATCCTTGTCGAAGTCAAGCATACTATCAACTATTTTTGGTATTTTACTAGTGATGAACCTTTGAAATTATGGCATGTATAAGCTTAAATACTCTTTTGAATTCTTTTTGCTTAGGGGTGTATATAAATGAAACACCCCAAACCCGGCCCACGAGCCTGAACCGGATCTGGTTTGTTCCTTAAGTAAACCGGTTTTCAAATTCTTTGTTACTTAGAGAAAATTTGCATAATTTTTTTTTTAGAAAAATGTTGTTGTGGATTGGGCTCAGATTGGGAACCCATTTGATTTATTGGAAAATCCAATTTTTATTAAGGTGACAAAATAATTTTTAAAGTTTATAAAAATATATTTCACTTAAAATTTAATCCAACAATCGTTTGTAGCAAAATAATTAAAAATAAAGCAAAAATAAGAAAATCCATCCGGGCCTTGTGGCCTTATTACATCAAGTAAAACCCAATAATAAAATTAAAGATACTAAAAGAAATAAAGTCCAAATTAAATAAATTCCTCAATTGATGCATGGCCACCTCAAGGTCTACCGTCCCATTCCGTCACTTGCTCATCACACGAAAATAGTTCCCACAACGGGGTGAGTCAACAGACTCAATGTGTACACAACATTAACCTTCAACAAATTAGGCATATAAGTTCGTATCAAGTTCATGTTCATATAAAATAAATGATGCAACCCAAACCCAAGCCTAATGGTCCATCCGCTACACACCACCCGTACACGCGGTCACACACGTGGGGACTACTAAGTCAACCCTCCATCCGCTACACACCATCGAAGGCGATCATTTGCGATCGACGTGCTCATCGCCCATATAGTTTGTGTCATTAGACACCATATTCAAATAATGTAACCGGTTACCAAATTCGATAATGTAACCGGTTACCATATTCAAATAATGTGACCGTAGTCACCATATTCCGCTAGTGAGACCAAAGTCAACACCTTCTTCCCCTTTCTCATATATCCCGAATGCCCCATAAATGCATAACATACTTAATTTCTCATTATTCACATGTTAACAATATAACATATTCGTAATCCTATCGAAAGTAGGAAACGTACCTGGGTACTCTTACCACATTTGTGGTACTTAGCCACATTCACATTCTTATGCATATTCATATATTAAAATAATTGCCATATGATATATTGAAAGTTAGTGTGAGTACACACCGATTGGCTTAATAGATTCCTTGAAATCCCAAGAACGATCTACCGGTCTAAAGTTTAGATCTGTTAATTCCTATATTCGGCCCATCATACAAAAACACATTAATAACCTTTTCGATTTTAAAACCAAATCCCAATAGGAATGGTATTACTAATACTTACCTTGTTTGCCGATTGGATTGATCAAGTTCCCAAAAATTACTAGTATCCCTTTTCCTTGAAATCGGCTAACACTAAATCATGTAATTTTGTCAGTTTCGACTTTTGGATCAATGAAAAATAATTCTAAATACCAAAAATAAGCCTTGGCCGATTAGATCTATGTACCTACCTTACGCTTTCCAAATCAAAAGGATTCCTTGCCCTATATGTCTGTTTAAATCTTCATATTAGATTTAATCTAACATATACATCATAACCTTCAATCAAATAAATTTATCTTACCTTAGATCCTTGATCCTTATATTCGATGATTTGTAGACCCCTTTAGATGTCGTAGTTGATTGCTCCTTTACTTAGAATCAACAAAGATTCGACTTTGACAAGAGAAGCAGAGAAGAAAATAGAAGAAGAGGAGATGGATTTTGCTTAAAGAAAAATTCGGCAGAGAGGGGGAGAGAGCTAGGAAAATTTCAGCACAGAGGAAGAGAAAGCAAACGTTGATGAGTAGCCCTCCTGCCTCCTCCTTTTATAGCCGAAATTATCACCCTAGGAGTCCCTTACTTGGCCACTACTCCTCTTTTGATAATATTATCTCTTTTATTTAAAAGATAAAAGCCTTTAATCCATCAATTATCTCCTCAATTTTCTTAAAATAAAATCCTTTATTTATCACTTATTATTCACATATTTATGCAAATAAAACTCTTCCTTTTCTAGAAACCCATGCCGTCCACCTCAGCCTTCCGAAGCAAAAATAAAACTTATTTATTTGCTTCTCAAGTGACTCGAACTTAGGCCTATTTCCTGCATGTGACGCCACTTCCTTAGGCCCTAAGTGGCATCTTCAAGCCACTTTCCCAAGCTTTGTTTGTGTGTCAAACTTCTCCAACTTTTTCTTTTAAGGCCCTCTAGCCCTTATTTCCTATTTTGAACTTTAAAATTTGACATTTCGGCATCATTTCTAAGTTTTCTAAAATTTTCGATCGGCTCTGTTTGTTGACCATTTTCTTACATTTCAGTGTTTCGAAATGTTCGTGTTTCAAAATGTTCAGGTTTCCAAAATGTTCAAGTTTCCAAAAATGTTCATTTCCATTTCCATGCATTTCTAGGTTTCCAAAATATTCAAAAATTTATTCATAGTACTTGAGACTTGACATTTCGTACAATTAAACTGAAAATGCATAGGCCCTATTCAGATGTTACGCTTCTACCCTCCTTAAAAATAATTTCGTCCTCGAAATTACTTACTAACAGTCGTGCAATCCTTCTCACCGCACTATGCTTACGCTGCGCACTCTGATCTTAATAGAACCACCATACTTTCTAGGCACAATCTCTAAGTTCACGTCCCTTAGAACTCATTTCTAACGTCGCGATTTATCCGATTAAAGAGTTTTATGCATCAGAATTTTTTTTTTTTTGTTCCACTTATTAACCGCGAACAGTTTTATGAAAAGAGATGTTTAAAAGTGGTTCTTTCGATCAAACAAAGTTCTCAACTCAAATTCACTATTCAGAAAGTCACGTTCACATTCATCAACCAATTATGAACTTTCGTTCATTCAGAGAAATGTTGTAGTTTTCATTGTTATTGTTTTTCCACTACCCAGGGGTATTTTCGTAAGTTTGTCCTACAGGGGTATTTTCGTAATTTTTTTCAAAAGAAAGAGTTCCTTAGTGATTTCATCACAAAGTATTTTGGTATTTTTAAATTCCCGGGGTATTTTGGAAAAAATTTGAAATCCGGGGGTATTTCGGTAATTTAAACCTCAGGGGTATTTCGGTAATTTTTCACAAACCGGGGTAAATTTGTAAAATATAATAAATTAGGGATATTTCAAAAGTTGCAAAACTTTGAGGGTTCTTTTTGAGAATTGTATTTTTCAAAACGGTGATGTTGCAAAAAAATTTGGAAATCAGGGTCATTTTGTAATTTTGTAAGTTAGGGGCAATTTTGTAAATTTCCAAAATTCAAGGTATTTTTGATAGTTTGCAAATTAGGGTTTTTGAACATTGATAAAATAATGAAATCTTGGCAAAACTGTTGGGTAGTTGGTCATTTTATAAACCAAGGGCATTTTTGTAATTTTACCACTAGGGGTACTTTTGTAATTTCACAAATCAGAAAATTTTTCGAGAAGTAAAGATAGTTTTTGCAATTTAAAAGAGTAATTTTAAGAGTTTTAAAACTAGGGTTTCGTTGTTTTAAAAAAAAACACGGCTAGTTCCCTTTCGGGTTTTAGTCACTGTGTTTAGCCTATGACCGCGTCCTCTTGGTCAGGGTGAACCAAAGCTACGCACCAGGCAGGATTCGAGTGGAGAGGAGGTGAGTCACTAGGACTGCTTAAATACCAAGCTCTTCCGGATCCAATCCTAGACATGCGCACAGGGGTTACCACACCCTAGCTCAGTGACTTAGCCATAGGTTTGTTTAGTGCATTAAGTCTTATGTGGTTTTGTGTTTGAGTAGTCTAGTCCTAGGGTTCAAGTTCCTATCATTCTATTCTACGTTCCATGCCCTGTTCTACCCTTATACGCTTTCATAAATCATAGAATCACACATAATGTTAGGGGTACTTACCGTGGATCATGTGGTCGAGACTTAGGTGCCATGCCATAAAACTCGCTTATGTTCAAAGAAAATCATTTGGGCTCGAATTCAAAATGTTTTGGGCACGAGCCCACAGTGCCGAGAGTTTAAAATCGGGCTCGATACCAAGCTGAAACACCCCAAACCCGCCCACAAGCTTGAACCGGATCTGGTTTGTTCCTTAAGTAAACCGGTTTTCAAATTCTTTGTTACTTAGAGAAAATTTGCATAATTTTTTTTTTTTTTTTAGAAAAATGTTGTTGTGGATTGGGCTCAGATTGGGAACCCATTTGATTTATTGGAAAATCCAATTTTATTAAGGTGACAAAATATTTTTTAAAGTTTATAAAAATATATTTCACTTAAAATTTAATCCAACAATCGTTTGTAGCAAAATAATTAAAAATAAAGTAAAAATAAGAAAATCCATCCGGGCCTTGTGGCCTTATTACATCAAGTAAAACCCAATAATAAAATTAAAGATACTAAAAGAAATAAAGTCCAAATTAAATAAATTCCTCAATTGATGCATGGCCACCTCAAGGTCTACCGTCCCGTCCACATCACTCATCACACACGAAATAGTTCCCACAACGGGTGAGTCAACAGACTCAATGTGTACACAACATTAACCTTCAACAAATCAGGCATATAAGTTCGTATCAAGTTCATGTTCATATAAAATAAATGATGCAACCCAAACCCAAGCCTAATGGTCCATCCGCTACACACCACCCGTACCGCCAATCACCGCCGGGGACTACTAAGTCAACCCTCCATCCGCTACACACCATCGAAGCGATCATTTGCAATCGACGTGCTCATCGCCCATATAGTTTGTGTCATTAGACACCATATTCAAATAATGTAACCGGTTACCAAATTCGAGATAATGTAACCGGTTACCATATTCAAATAATGTGACCGTAGTCACCATATTCCGTTGGTGAGACCGAAGTCAACACCTTCTTCCCCTTTCTCATATATATCCCGAATGCCCCATAAATGCATAACACTCTTAATTTCTCATTATTCACATGTTAACAATATAACATATTCGTAATCCTATCGAAAGTAGGAAACGTGCACAGGTACTCTTACCACATTTGTGGTACTTAGCCACATTCACATTCTTATGCATATTCATATATTAAAATAATTGCCATATGATATATTGAAAGTTAGTGTGAGTACACACCGATTGGCTTAATAGATTCCTTGAAATCCCGAAGAACGATCTACCGATCTAAAGTTTAGATCTGTTAATTCCTATATTCGACCCATCATACAAAAACACATTAATAACCTTTTCGATTTTAAAACCAAATCCCAATAGGAATGGTATTACTAATACTTACCTTGTTTGCCGATTGGATTGATCAAGTTCCCAAAATTACTAGTATCCCTTTTCCTTGAAATCGGCTAACACTAAATCATGTAATTTTGTCGGTTTAACTTTTGGATCAATGAAAAATAATTCTAAATACCAAAAATAAGCCTTGGCCGATTAGATCTATGTACCTACCTTACGCTTTCCAAATCAAAAGGATTCCTTGCCCTATATGTCTGTTGAAATCTTCATGTTAGATTTAATCTAACATATACATCATAACCTTCAATCAAATAAATTTATCTTACCTTAGATCCTTGATCCTTATATTCGACGAGATTGTAGACCCCTTTAGATGTCGTGAGTCGATTGCTCCTTTACTTAGAATCAACAAAGATTCGGCTTTGTGATGAGAAACAGAGAAGAAAATAGAAGAAGAGGAGATGGATTTTGCTTAAAGAAAAATTCGGCAGAGAGGGGAGAGAGCTAGAAAAATTTCGGCACAGAGGAAGAGAAAGCAAACGTTGATGAGTAGCCCTCTCCCGCCTCCTTTTATAGCCGAAATTATCAGCCTAGGAGTCCCTTACTTGGCCACCACTCCTCTTTTTGATAATATTATCTCTTTTATTTAAAAGATAAAAGCCTTTAATCCATCAATTATCTCCTCAATTTTCTTAAAATAAAATCCTTTATTTATCACTTATTATTCACATATTTATGCAAATAAAACTCTTCCTTTTCTAGAAACCCATGCCGTCCACCTCAAATTATTCAGGAAGCAAAAATAAAACTTATTTATTTGCTTCTCAAGTGACTCGAACTCAGGCCTATTTCCCTGCATGTGACGCCACTTCCTTAGGCCCTAAGTGGCATCTTGAGCCACTTTCCCAAGCTTTGTTTGTGTGTCAAACTTCTCCAACTTTTTCTTTTAAGGCCCTCTAGCCCTTATTTCCTATTTTGAACTTTAAAATTTGACATTTCGGCATCATTTCTAAGTTTCCTAAAATTTTCGATCGGCTCTGTTTTGTTGACCATTTTCTTACATTTCGAGTTTCCAGAAATGTTGAGTTTCAAAAATGTTCAGTTTTCCAAAATGTTCAAGTTTCCAAAATGTTCATTTCCATTTCCATGCATTTCTAGGTTTCCAAAATATTCAAAAATTTATTCATAGTACTTGAGACTTGACATTTCGTACAATTAAACTGAAAATGCATAGGCCCTATTCAGGATGTTACAATAAAAGCCATGCGAAAATGACTAAATTTCGTTTAATAGTACTTACATGAATTCGGTTATGGTAAAAGTTTACTATGGAATTATATGTCATGATGGGTAATGCTTGATGTTTGTCTATATGGTATGATCAAAGGTTGAAATAGCTAATAGTATAAAATTTCTCTTGAATTGTTGTAATATGTTCGGCCTTATAGTGTTAATGGCTAATTAAATAATGAAATACCTAGATAATGTGTATTCGTGATATGTACAAATAATTATGTGTAATATGAACAATGCGAAATATGGTAAGAAAAATGGTGCTAATGTACTAGTTAATTTGGTCTTTATATTCATGGTTTAATCGGATGAGGAATGTCATAGACAAAAGTGGAGCATATGTACAGAAATGAAATAAATGATTGATAATAGATGACTTATACATGTGTACTTATGATATTATAAAATGGTATGAAGGTTTGCATGTGATAGTTCGAATGAAATGCATAGATTTGATATTTGGTTTAGTGATGCCTGTAACCCTAATTCGGCGATAGATACGGGTTAGGGGTGTCACACCCATGTTGTAATTTTGTGAATTGATGATGTTTTTGTGATGAGCCATTAATGAATGTTGAGCTATGTGCTAGTTGATAGTGAAATATGAAAACTTGGTGTTGGGTTAACATAGTTTGTATTTGGATTTTTGGTGAAATTGAGTATATTGGGCTAAATTGAGAAAAGTGTAAATTGAGGGGCTAAATTGTGAAATAAATGAAATATGTGGGCTTGTATGAACACAAGGAAAATTCGGCTAGGCTTGTGTGGAAAGAAATTATGTGAATTTGATGATTTTGTGAATTAGGGACTAAAGTGTCGAAATGTGAAAATGTGAGGACTATTTTGTAAAATGCCCTAAATATTTGTGTTTGGACTAAAATGAATGATTTGGTAATTGAATGGATTGAATTTGAATGTTTATAGACCAAGAGAAGAAAGGTTCGGGTCGAGATCGAGGCAAAGATAAGGTGCTCAATTAATCGACCGTTTCGATAACTCGACATCCGAGGTAAGTTCGGACATAATACGAATATTTAGTTATGTTAAATGCTATGAAATGAATGTTATAATGATATTGAAATGTGGATGCTATGTGAAAGTTTGAGTTTGAGTTATGTGGCACTAAGTGTGCATATTCGGAAACGTGATTGAGATGCTTATCACTGTGTGTGCGAAATAATATAAACTTCAACTTTGTGGTTGGCACTGTGTGTGCGATACCGATTGAAGAGCGGTTTGATATAAATGCACTATGTGTGCGATGTTAATTAAGCTTCGGCTAAATTTCTGGGCACTAAGTGTGCGATTGAATCGAAGAAGAGACGGAAGTTGATCGAAAGGGGAAAGTGAGTATTGAGTAGCAAATGTAATTGATTACTAGGTGTTGGCTAAGGTACGCTCGGAACCTATCTGGTTGATGAATCTATTAATGAGATTATGAAATGTTAAATGAACATATTAGTTTTGGATGATATGATGTATATATATGTATATGCGAAATAATCTATGTGGTGGTTTGTTTGATTTAAATGTGTTATGTTACTGAACTTACTAAGCTTTGGAAAGCTTCTTGTGTGATTTGTTTCATTTTGCTTTGCGAGTGTCGATTAAAAAGCTAGCTCGGATCCGGGGATCGTCGGCATAACAATCACACTATCGGCAATTTATTTTGGTACTTTTGGAAAGATGTATATAGATGAATTATGGCATGTATAGGCTAGATGTTATGATATGTTTTGAAAGGTTTAATACTTGCCATGTGATTTGGCTTGGAAGTTGAAAGATGTTGAATTGATGAATGAGCTATGAATATGGTATATTTCATGACTTAGTTGATTGGGAAAGATGTGGTTTGAAGTTGAACTTTGATATGGATTACATGATGTTTGAATTATATATGTTTTGAAGTGTATAATTGTCACTTTAAATGGCTTTAGTTGTGATGATAATGAGCATGGAAGTAAATGGTTTAGTTGGTGATTGAATAATGCATGAAATGGTATGATTGAATATATTTGAAAGCATGAATCGGTATTGTATTGAGTCTTGTAGGTATGACCCATGTGTGGGTGGCAAGTTGGCCTTGCAAATGGCCTGTTTTGTCTACACGGTTATGGCACATGGGCGTGCCTAGTGACCGTGGGATATAGTCAGTATATAGCCTAAGAGTACACGGCCATGGTACACGGGCGGGCTTGGTGGCCGTGGGGATAAGTCAGTGTATTGCTTAAGAGTACACGGCCTTAGCACACGGGCGTGCTTGGTGGCCGTGTGGGGAAGTCTAAATACATGCTCTGTTTTGGCACGGCTAAGACACATGGGTGTGTCTAGTAGCCGTGGGAGGCACACGGCCTGACTGCACGGGCGTGTGACCTCTGCTGTGTTCAAAAAGTTTTAAATTTCCGAGAATTTCTGTATGTGTTCGGTTTAGTCTCGACCCTTCTCTAAAGCATGCTTAAGGTCTCGGTGACCTATCTAAGGGACATAGTGATTGAAATTGATAACTTCTTTTATGAAATGTCTGTAAACATTTCCAATTCGTCAGGTAATACCTTTAACCCTAATCCGGCGACGGATACGGGTTAGAGGTGTTACATTTTATTTGTATCAGAGCTACGGTTTAGTCGATTCTCGGACTAACGTAGCGTGTGTGAGTCTAGCTATACATGCCATATATGAAATTGCGATAGTGTGATGAATATTGATAGTTGAAAATGTGTTTTATTATAGTAATGGATCCCGATTGAGCAGTTGCTGACGATATAGAGAGTAACATGCCTGCTCCCACTCAAGGGACAGCGTCAGCCACATCTAGGCCGAATGAAAGTAGTGAGGGAGGAGAGGCTAAGAAAGCCTTCTTCCGTATGATGAGTGAGTGGCTTTCGGAATTTGTTCGAACGAATCTGGCTGCTCCACAACCTCCACCCCCACAAGTACCTGTTGTGCCACAAGTTGTAGATCCGATCAGATTGAATAAACCTCATGTGGATAAGATCTGAAAGTATGGGGCCGAAGAGTTCAGGGTAATACCTTTAACCCTAATTCGGCGACGGATTCTAGTTAGGGGTGTTACATAGTTCCTGTTAAATTAGGTTTAGCATAATCATACATAGTACGAGGAGCAGGATTTTGATTCACCGGGTTTGCGGCAACCACAGGAGGTAGCGGATTATTATCAGCCATCTCCTCTGTAGTATTAGTTTCGTCTTCTTGCTCTTCTTCTATGTATTGTAGACTTCGCCTAATTTATCTTCAGTTTCTTCGAGCTGTACTTTCAATCTCACTGTCAAAAAGTAATGGTCCTGACGGGTTCCTTCTAGTCATAAACTAAAAGTTCCCGCCAAAAACAAAGAAAGAAAAATTAGAAAAGTAGAAAAGAAATTAAATTGGAATAAAATAAAATAATAGCTAAAATAATAAAAATTTAGTGTTCCTAATATCTTAGTCCCCGGCAACGGCGCCAAAAACTTGATGTGTCTAAAACTAACTATGACCACAATAAAGGCAAGCGCACCTATCGTTTAATAGTATAGTTATGGTAAGACCGGTTATATCGTATCCACAAAGACCAAGAGTACTAGTAGTTACTATCTTCTTATTATTTAGCCTAAGTATTGGAGTGAATTCTTTTAAACTAAAACTTAATTAAAAACACGACAGCGAAAGAATTTGGAAAATACTTTTAGACAACTTATGTGATAAACAATACCTAAGGAAGAATCCACCTAGACTTCACTTATTACTTTTGATTCATATGATTTATTCACTTGTCTTAATCCGTAGAAATCCCTGATTTATGTTAATATCTCTCTCGAGACTAAAAAAAACTGACTCTAGGTTGATTAATTGAAATCTCTTTCTAATTAAAACCCTTATTGTCGCATTAACTCGATCTATGGATTCCCTTATTAGATTTGACTCTAATCCGGCAGATTTTAGTAAGCCTATGTCTGGGGTTGCAATCAACTCCGCTTAATTGTGTTGATCTACTCTTAAACAGGGACTTTTGCTCCACTGACTAAGCACATTCGACTTGAATCAATAACCTGAATTATCAAAACAAGAATAAGAACTCACAATTAAGAATAAGAACAAGTATTTATCTTATAAATCAAATAGTAATAAGATCCGTCTTAGGTTTCATCCCCTTAGGTATCTAAGGGATTTAGTTCATACTGATAGAAGGAAACATCATAGAATAAGGAAAACTACAAAACATAAGAAAACCCAAAAAACTTCTAAAGAACTTGATGGGAGATCTTCAGTCTTGGTGGAGATCCTTCCTCCGAGCTGCTTCTGACGGCTATCTTCGAGTATTTTCTGCGTTCTATTCAGCGTCCCCTTTTTAGGTCACCTCCTAGGGTGTTTATATAGGCTTTGGAACGTCTTTCTTTGCCCACAAGTAACCTTTTCCGAATAGAATTACACTTAGGTACGGCAGGGACACGCCCGTGTAACACGCCCGTGCTTGATAGCCTTAGACCGTGCTCGCTCCTGCTCACCACACACGGCCGTGTGCTCTGCCCGTGTACATTGATCCAGGCCGTGGTTGATCCTGCTCGTAACACATGGCCGTGTCTGATAGCCCAGGCCGTATTGAATTCCTAGATAGGCCCATTTTGTCCCTTTTTGGCCCGTTTCTCATTCTTTTCGACTCCCTAAGCTCTCCTGAGTGTAAAACATGAAATTAAAGGATTAGGAGCATTGAATTCATCAAATCTAATGAAAACTCATCCAAAAATAAGCTAAGCATGGGGTTAAAATATGTATAAATTATGGTTTATCATTGGTTCTCCAACTGGTTTCCTCTTGAATGAAAGCTTTTCTCTTAGGGTAGCTTCTTGGTGAGTTGGGGTAGCTTCTTGATGAGTTGGGGCAACCACTTGGTTATGAACACCAACTTTGTGTCTTGTGACCTACACGAACAAGTGAAATCCATCAAACACTTTGCATATTAAAAGTAAACTAATGAAGTCAAGGTAGATGACTTACTGGAATGTTTTGGTCGAGTTCCCCTTTGCAATTTTTCTTATTATAGCCTAATTTATTACATTTACTGCACTTCATTTCCACTCCTTTCTTGGTCAGCTTTGTTGTTGTTTGTGGTTCATCAGGTTCTCTCATTCTCATCTTAGTAGGGCTGCTAGGTGGCCTTCTTAGTGTAGGAGGCAGTATTGGCAGCATGTCCATCACAAACTCTCATTACTTAGGACCCCTTACTCGCCTTTTAGATGAATGACAACCACAACATGCATGCAAGAGATGTCAGTGATATCCCAATTCTAGTAAGAGTAAGAGTTCTCAACTATGTCCACCACATGCTGACTATCTAGACCACATTCAACCTGATACCTGTCCCCACCAGCATGTGATGGAACACACCTAAAAAATAGTCACTAAAATATATCATACTCAAGTAAAGATAGCATGATATGAGCCCCACCAGCATGTGATGGTAGAATAAAGACATATAGATTAAAAATGATCTATTTACCTCAGTGAATCTTTCATATTGACATTTAGCTTTTTCTTGATCTTTGGACATAAGCTTCTTTTAATTTTTTCAGCTTATTCTATCTTCTTGACAATCAACCACATAATATTGGTCCTAATTGTTTCCATCATGACTAGAATGGGCTTCCCTCTTACTTCCAATATCACCTACCAGTAGGTAACATAAATGATTATGAAACCTACTCTTTAATGAACTACATATAGAAAATAAATAGGGGTTTACCTTGTTAAAGCATTCACAAAGATTATTCACCAACATGTTAGTCTAACTCCTAAATGAGAAGTGGGACATTGATCAGTGAGCAGGGTTCTTTCCTTTCAACCAATCATAAGCATGTTGATTGGTATTCTTCAGTTCAATCATGACATCCTCAAAATCTCTTAGAGTGTTTTCTCTGGTAGCTTTCCAAAGCAAATCTTCTAATTCCTTTATTTTGAAACTAACTTTCTTGAAATTGGCATGTAGATGTCTAACACGGTGTCTTGTTTTTGTATTAGGAAACAACATGGATATTACTTCTAAAAGTCACTGCAAATAGAACATAAACATTTTAATTCTTTGGCATACATCCTAAACAGAAAAAGCATACACCAAAAGAAACAAATGGAGTTTTACCTTCTGTTTGTCAGACATGAAAGATATCTTATATGAGCTTACAATTTCCAAGTCCAATGTGAGCAACTCCAAGAACCAACACCATGATGCTTGATTTTCACTTTCAACAACAGCATATGCAATAGGATAGATTCCATTATTTGCATCTATCCCAGAAACTGTTAGTAGGTAGCCACCAAAGTAGCCCTTCAAGAAACATCCATCTAAACCTATTATCCTCTTACAACCAGCCTTATACTCATCTTTGCATGCCTGTAGACAGACATACATCCTTTGAAACAACCAGTTATCCAAATAACAGATTGTTGTTGTTCCAACATTTTGGGTCCAAACCTACAACAGATACTCATATATCTTCTCATATTATGCTTTATAACCTCCTTCAAGTAAATCCATTGCCTTAAGTTTAGCCTCCTACATTTGGTTAGTGAGACAAGGCAAAGGAAATCTCTTTTGACATCTTGTTGCAATGATGTCAAAGAATAATCAGGATCAACAATGAACTTGTCTTTATAATGTTGAGCTAGCCAAGCTAAGGTTATATTCTTATTTTTATAGACCTTAGAACAAGTATGGTTAGAGTTTAAACTCCTAATTTGCCAAGTCTGGTCAGTAGGGTCATTAGGGTGTAGTTTAGAGACCCATATGTACCAAGAACAATTTGACTTGCAAATTACCTTTAACCTCTTTTGATAATTTATTGGGAACTTAATAAATAACTATTCAGCCTACTGCCTAACAGCTTCTTCTAGACTGTCTTTGGTCAAAAATAACATTCCAAACTTAAGTTTTGGATTATTCATGTCACTTTCTAAGATGAACTCAAGCTAATTTTGGCCATCTAAGTCAGATTCATGTGCACTATTTAAGGTTTCAGAATCATCACTATCAAACAGTTCCTCTACTTTTATATCATCCATGTTTAAGCCATCTAGATTAACTGTAACAGTCCGGTTTAGACCTTAGTCGGGACAGTGGTTTCAGGACCACAAATCCGAGTCCAAAAAATATTTTAATATTATTTTCTGTGTCTACTGTATGTGATTAAGCATGTGGGAAGGTCTCGTATGAAAATTTGTCTGTTTGTGTGCTCAATTTGAGAAAAGGATTAAATTGCATTAAATGCAAAACTAGTATGATATTTTTAAAAGTGCTTATTTGTTGTGGCTTTTAAATGAGGAGGTCTTATGAGGCAATTAAGCCATTAATGAGATAGTGGATGGCA
The DNA here is from genome assembly GCA_025698515.1 of Gossypium sturtianum. Taxonomy (NCBI): domain Eukaryota; kingdom Viridiplantae; phylum Streptophyta; class Magnoliopsida; order Malvales; family Malvaceae; genus Gossypium; species Gossypium sturtianum. Next base: position 120,069,360 of record CM046946.1, read on the forward strand.
ATGGTCAAGAATGACCTTATATTATATGTTATATATATTTTTTATTAAAGGTTAAATTAGTAAAATATGTGTTAAAGCTTTTATAATAAAACAAATCATAAAAACATGGCCATTTTATTCATCTTTTTGGCCGAATATAGTGAAGAAAAAGAAGAAAGAAATACTTTAAGGGTTCGGCTAGCTTTAACCTTGATTAAGGTAAGTTTTGACTTCGGTTTTTGATAATTTCTACGTTTTTGTAATCGTTGCTTTGTATACTTCAAAACCCATGTCTTAATTTTGAGAATTGATGAATATTTTGAAATGTGCCATTGATGAATTCATGAGTTTTGTGATGTTAGAAGATGAAATATGAAAGATATGTGTTTGATTAACATAGTTTGTCTTTGGAGTTTTGATGAATTTGAGCAATTTGGTCGTAATTGAGAAAATGTTTATTTGAGGGACTAAATTGTGAAATAAATGAAATGTATGGACTCATATGAGCATGAGTAATATTCGGCTAAGCATGGGTATTTAGTGATTTTGTGTATTTTGTAATTTTGTGAAATAGGGACTAAAGTGTCCAAATGTGAAAGTGTGAGGGCTAATTTATAAATTGCCCTAAATATGTGTTTTTGGATTGAATTGAATGAATTGATGAATAAATGGATTAAATTTGAATATGTATAGATCAAGAACCGAAGAAAACGGACTTAGATCGTGGAAAGTCAAAAGTTGTCGAATAACCGAATCCGATCAAATATCTGAATCCGAGGTAAGGCGATATACAAATAAATGTATTTGAATTGAATTATTTGTGTATATATGAGATTCTAATTTCTATTAATATCCATTGAGATGGAATGTATGGGAAATTCGAGCTTACGTATATATCGACAAGTTGTTAAAGTCTGAGAAGTCCCGTATGAACCTAGGAATAGATAGGATAGCATATGTCATGACATAGGTGTCCGATATTTGATATCATGTAAGACCGCATCTGGGACGTTGGCATTGATTCGAGATTTCGTGTAAGACCACATCTGAGACATTGGCATCGATTTGAGATTTACGTGTAAGACCATGTCTGGGACATTAGCATCGTATTGATTCGTGTAAGACCCTGTCTGGGATAGTGGCATCGATATCTGATTACATGTAAGACCACGTCTGGGACGTTGGCGTTGTACGACTATTCCGAGCATTCCGAGTATCCTATTAGATTCCGAACGGTTCAACAGGCAAGTCCGAGAAATGAATGACTATGTGAGTTTTATATCCGTTTCAGGTACGTTTATATATATATGCTTTGTATAAGCATGAAAGGTGAGTAAGTATGTGCATTGATGCAAAGGTACATTTGAGATATATGTATGTTTGAGATATGAGCAAATGAGATATATGAGATATGATGAATTGGTAAGCAATGGTAAACCAAGTGAGCCAAAGAGACTATTATGTGCTTGAAATGAGAATGTGATAATGATTTTAAATAACTATGTTTATGAATGATTATATGTTAAGTTTATTTGTATATGGCTTACTAAGCTTTTGGAAAGCTTACTTTGTGTGTGTGTTTACTCTGTTTTGGATCGTCAAAGCTCTGAAGGCTCGGGACCGTCAAGGATCATCATCACACTACCCAAATTCATTTTGGTACCTTATGGAAATGTATATACTAAGTATGGCATGTATAGGCTAGATGTTTGGAACATGTTTGAGATGTGTAATTAGCCATGTGATGTGGCTAGATAAATGTTGGTAATATGCATAAGTGATTATGGTATATGATGCATGTTTTGGTATGGCTTGATGACAATGAAATGGTCTTATGAATGGTAAGCTTATTGATGAATTGATGCCTTAGTGAATAGGTGAAATTGTGGATGAATTATGCTTGGTTTTACATGTGATTTAGATGTGCTATTTGGCATACAAGTTGGCATATTTAGAAATGTAATTAAATGGAATGATAGGTTGAACATTTGACATGATTTTGGTTGCTAATTGTGTATGGGATATTGATTATTTGAGCTTGTAGGGATGACCCTTGTGTGGGTGGCAATTTGGCCTTGAAAATGGCCTATAATTGCCCACACGGTTGAGCACACGGGCGTGTGGCTCGACCGTGTCCCTCGTGGTTGAAATTCAAAACAAGTCAGGATCGACCACGGGCTGGACACACGGGCGTGTGACTGGCCGTGTGGTGAAGTCAGGATCGACCACGAGTGAGGCACACGGGCGTGTCCATGCCGTGTGGACAAGTCAATATGTATGCTCTGTTTTGACACGGCTTAGACACATGGGCTTGTCTGAGGCCGTGGGAGGTACACGGCCTGCCCACACGGGCGTGTGACCTCTGTAACTTAGAAAAAATTTTAAATTTTTGAGAATTTCTGTATGTGTTCGGTTTAGTCCCGGCCCTATTCTAAAGCATGCTCAAGGTCTCGTTGACCTATTTAAGGGACACTTTGATCGCATTGGTTGAGTTATATTATGAAATGTCCGTAAAAGTCTTCGTTCGTCCGGTAACGCCTCTTAACCCTATTCCGGCGACGGATACAGGTTAGGGGTGTTACATTAACCCTAACCTTATCTCTTAAATTCATTCTAGCATTATTTAATATTTCAGAATCATCACTATCAGACACATCAAAATCAAACAATTTTTCTTCACTCTTATTAAATTCATAATCAAGTAAACCTTCCAAACAAATTTAACATCAATAAAGGCAGTGACAGACAATAACCAAATACTTTAATACAACCTAGGCAATGGCAGATAATAACCAAACACTTTAATACAAAAAAAAAATCAATTTCTGTCATGTACAATAAGCAAACACTTTAAAACAAACAAGTCCATTTCTGTCATGCACATGTCATACACTTTAATACAAACAAATCTATTTCTACCATGCACATGGCAAACAATAATCATATTTGAATCAACATTTAAAAAATATTTTTGACAACTAGGAACTGATTTGTCATATTTAAATCCAAAAAAGCTTGATATTGTTGGTCATAAAAATAGGAAATGATTTGTCTCTTTCCTAAGGATATTTGTATGCACATGGCAAACAATATCTTTATAAAAATCCAAATATGTCATACACTTTGATACAAACAATAATAATATTTGAATCAACATTTAAAAAATGTTCTTGACAATTAGGAACTTATTTGTCATATTTGAACCTAAAAAAGCTTGATATTAGTAGTCATGAAAATATGAATTGATTTGTCTCTTTCCTAAAGCTATATGTATGCACATAGCAGACAATAACTTTAGAACAATCCAAACCCGCCATACACTTTAATAACCAAAGAAATCAAATCTGTCATACACTTTAATACAAACAGTAAACATACACATTGCATAAACCCCATGAAAATGCAACATTTTTCAACAAAGAAATCCAAAAAACCCTAAACTCAAATCCCCCTAAATCCAAAAAATCATAAACCAACAAAGAAACTTACTCGTTAAAGTGGATGCAACAACATTGGTTGCTTCTCTTCTATTAACCATTGTGGCCCTAAACCCTAACCACTAATATCTTTTGTTGTCTTATTTTCTCCCTAAACTCGAAACCCAAAATATCAATCCTTCAACCTTCAATCGTTCAATCTTCAATCTTACTCTTACCCTAAAAGTTTCAACCCTTCAATCATCCAATACTAAACCCTAAAATATTAATCCTAATCGATTTTCTTTTCTTCTCCTTAATCCCAATTGATCCTTTCTTTTTTTTTCCTTAATCCCAATCCATCTTTTATTTTCTTTTCCCTAAACTTGTCCAAACCTTAGACCGTTCGGCTCTTTGTCCAACGTGGCAAGTTGACTGGCCACGTCACCTGTCCTGTTAGGCTTGTAACGGAAAATGCTAATAGGTGATTGATTTGTTACTTTTCGATAACGTTAGTGACTGATTTATTATTTTTTGAAAGTTGAGTCATTGAGTTGAAAATTGAGTGACTATTTTGTTATTGAAATCAATAAATTAAGATAATTACATAGATCTCCTTTAATATATTTAAAATTTAATAAATAAATTAAACACATATTATCATTTTAATTCTACTTGTGAATTCTTTCTTCATTTGCTCTTTTAATTTTATTTTCATTTGAAAATCTAAAGATAAGGTTTAGGATATTGAATTTCCACATTAAAGTCACACTTTATGTAAACAATGCATTAGTTTCTGTTAAAAATATAACGTCGGTAATGACAATATATCGCAAAGAAAAGAGAAATAAAAATTAAAGAACACACAGATTTTACGTGGAAACCCTTTCGGGAAAAAACCACGGGCAGAGGAGAAGAAAATTCACTATGTCGAATTCGAATAATTACAAGATGAATAGACTATGTCTACTTATAGGCTTGTAAAACCATATTCTAATAGGAGTGTAGTAAGATTGAAACACCTTATTCTAATCAATATCAAATAGATGGAGTTTAATAATGTTTAAAAAACCTTATTTAAAATAAAATAAAATAAGTGTAGTTCTATAGGGATTCTTCTTTTATTTTATTTTACCATTGTATTTTATTTTAAATAAGGATTCGGGTCACTTAATTCTAACAATCTCCACCTTGACACGATTTCTCAATGAACAAGTTCTTCATCACGAACTCTCAACGAACAAGTTCCCCACCTCTTCCATAAAACCCCTTAAGGGTTTAACTTCAACAATGAACACCAACCAAGTCTAAGCAATGCTCAAACTTGGTTATAGGAAGTGACTTAGTCATCATATCTGCAGGATTTTCATGAGTACTAATTTTGCTTACAAAAATATCACCACGAGCAATAATATCACGAACAAAATGATACCGAACATCAATGTGTTTTGTTCTCTCATAAAACATTTGATCTTTTGTAAAGAAGATGGCACTTTGACTATCACAAAATAGTGTACTGATTTAAAGGTCTTCATTGAGCTCACTAAAGAGTCCCTTCAACCAAATAACTTCTTTACAAGCCTCAGTGTCGCCATGTACTCGGCTTGATGGTAGAAAAAGCGATCAGTAGTTTGCAAAGTATCTTTCCAATCGATTGCACAACCTCCGATTGTAAAGACATAACCAGTGAGAGATCTTCTTCTATCAAGGTCTCCAAAGAAAATCAGCATCAACATACCCAATGACTCCATCTCTAGTTCTTCCAAACTGTAAGCAAACATCAGTAGTACCTCGTAAGTATCTTAAAATCCACTGAACTGCTTTCCAATGTTCTCTACCGGGATCGCCATGTATCTGCTAATTGCACTGACTGCATATGATAAATCTGGACGTGAACAAACCATAGCATACATGAGAGATCCCACTGCACTAGAGTATGGAACATGTGACATGTACTCAATCTTATCATCTGATTGTGGAGACAAAGCCGATGAAAGTCTGAAATGGGCTACTAAAGGAGTACTAACAGGCTTAGCACTCTGCATATTGAACCTACAAAGAACTTTCTCAATGTACCCCTTCTGAATTAGGTACAATTTACTTGCTTTTTTGTCTCTGAGAATCTCCATACCAAGTATCTTCTTTGCTAGTCCCAAATCTTTCATCTCAAATTCTCCACTTAGTTGGGCTTTGACCTTTCTTATCTCTCATTTATCTTTTGTTTCTATCAACATGTCATCAACATAAAGAAGTAGATACACAAAAGAACCATCACTGTTTTTCTTAAAGTAAACACAACTGTCAAAACTACTTCTTTTAAAATCATGAGAAGTCATAAAGGAATCAAACCTCTTGTACCACTGTCTTGGTGACTATTTCAAACCGTAAAGGGACTTTTTCAGCAAGCAAACATAGTCCTATTTTTCTGAGACTGTAAAACCCTCTAGTTGTAGCATGTAAATATCTTCCTCAAGTTCTCCATGCAAAAATGCAGTTTTTACATCTAACTGCTCAAGCTCCAAATCATGCATGGCCACAATACCAAGAAAAGCTCGAATCGAACTATGCTTCACAACCCAGGGAGAACACATCTCTGTGAAGTCCACTCCTGGAATTTGATCAGTAACCCTTTGCAACAAGCCTTGCTTTATATCTGGGTTCTTCAACTCCTGAGTCCCTTCTTTCTTTTTAAACACCCATTTACAAATGAATGACCTTTTTACCTTTAGGAAGTTTCACAAGATCCCATGTTATATTTTTGTGGAGTGATTTCATCTCCTCTTGCATAGCAAACACCCACTTTTCTGAGTCTTCACAGCTAACCTTCTCAGAATAATTAGACGGCTCTTGGTTTGCATCTATATCTTCGGCCACATTTAAAGCATAAGTAACTAGATCAGCCTCGGCATACTTCTTTGGAGGTTTAATTTCTCTTCTAGTTCTGTTTTTGGCGATAGAGTATTGTGGTGAAGAAGCAACTCTATTCTCAATTTTCGTACTGGCTTGAGGAGCCGACTCTGTATCAATCTGATGCTCCATCTGCTTTTGATTTTCTTTATTGGAAGAGTTTTTAAGAGATAAGTTAGGTAGCATAGCAGCTTCATCAAAAACAACATCTCTGCTAATCACAACTTTTCTATTTTCAGGACACCATAACTTATACCCTTTTACACCAGCTTTATAACCAAGAAAAACACATTTAATGGATCTCGGTTCCAATTTTCCATTATCAACATGAGCATACGCAGGACACCCAAAGATCTTTAAATCAGAATAATTAGCAGGATTACCAGACCATACCTCTTTTGGAGTCTTTTTCTCAATGGCAACGGATGGAGATCGGTTGATAAAAAAAATGCAGTAGAGGTTGCTTCGGCCCAAAACGAATTTGGTAAGTTGGCGTTTGACAACATACATCGAACCTTCTCCATGATCGTTCTGTTCATTCATTCTACAACGCCGTTTTGCTGTGGAGTATGACGAACTGTCAAGTGTCTCACGATCCCTTTTGACTTTCACAGTTTATTAAACTCATCAGAACAAAACTCTAAGCCATTGTCTGTGCGGAGGTATTTTATTTGTTTTCCCGTCTATTTTTCAATCATAGTTTTCCAAGACTTAAATGCGAAAAACACATCGCTTTTCTGCTTCAGGAAGAATGCCCAAACTTTTCTGGAAAAATCATCAATAAAAGTTAGCATATAATTAGCTCCACCTCTCGAAGGCACTCTTGATGGCCCCCACAGATCAGAATGAATATACTCCAACGTTCCCTTCGTGTTATGGATTCCTCTAGTGAATCGAACTCTCTTTTTCTTCCAAAAATGCAGTGCTCACGGAACTTCAGTTTGCAAATTCCTTGCCCATCAAGAAGTCCTCTTTTGCTCAATTCTGCCATGCCATTCTCACTCATATGCCCTAGGCGCATATGCCAAAGTTTAGTAATATCATCATTTGACAAGGAAGAGGAAGCGGCAATTTGCATCACCAATAACAGATAGAACCCTCAGAAAATATATAACTTGGCAGTCTTTCTCTACCCTTTCATCACAACGAGGGAACCTTTGGAAATCTTCAAAATCTCACTTTCAGCTGTGTATTTGTACCCTTTTGAATCAAGAGTACTTAACGAAATTAAATTTCTCTTCAATTCTGGAACATGTCGTACGTCACTAAGTATTCTGACAACTCCATCAAACATCTTAACTTTAATTGTTCCAACACCTGCGATTTTACACGAAGCATTATTTCCTATCAAAACAACACCTTCAGACATTGTTTCGTAAGTTGTAAACCAATCCCGATTGGGACTCATGTGGAAGGTGCAGCCTGAATCAAGTATCCATTCCTCGCTCACTTTAGAATTGTTGACAGAAGCGACTAGAATTTCACCATCGCTGTAGTCTTCTACAACATTAGCTTCACCGGAATTTTCTGGTTGTTTTCCCTTTTGATTCGCAGCCTCCCTTTTAATCTTGTTCTGTAGCTTATAGCACTCAGATTTAATGTGCCCTTTCTTCTTGCAGAAGTTACAAGTTTTACCTCTATTTGAAGACTTCGATATACCCTTAGATTTACCGCGAGGATTCCGTTCATGTGTCCTTCCACAATCATTATCAGCATTCCGATCTTGTCTCTCACGAACAATGAGACCCTCTCCCTGAGAGTCGGGTTTAATCACAAGATGCTTCATCTTATCATACGAGGTCAAAGAATCATAAACCTCATCAACTGTGAGAAACTCGCGGCTATATAAAATCGTGTCTCTGAAGGTTGAATAAGACGGGGGCAACGAACAAAGTAGAATCAACCCTAGATCTTCCTTATCATACTGAACCTCCATGGCCTCCAAGTTTGAGAGAACTTCTTTAAACACTGTTAAGTGTTCGTGCACAGACGCACCTTCCTCCAAACGATGAGCATAAAGACGTTGTTTCATATGCAACTTGCTGGTTAGAGTTTTCGACATACATATTTGTTCTGGCCTCTTCCATAATGCAGCAGCGGTCTTCTCCTTCATCACATCCTGCAAAATTTCGTTAGACAAATGCAGATGTAATTGTGTTAACGCCTTTCGATCCTTGCGCTTCTTCTCTTCCTCCGTCAATGTCGAAAGCATCTTATCCACCCCTAGCAGGGCTTCCTCTAAATCCATCTGTGCAAGAACTGCCTGCATCTTTATCTGCCACAACGCGAATCTGGTGTTGCGATCCAACAGCGGAATTTCATATTTCAAAGACGCCATTACCGTGATCGAGATGAAAAACCCGGAAGCTCTGATACCAATTTGTTAAAAATATAACGTCGATAATGACAATATATCGCAAAGAAAAGATAAATAAAAATTAAAGAACACACAGATTTTACGTGGAAACCCTTTCGGGAAAAAAACCACGGGCAGAGGAGAAGAAAATTCACTATGTCGAATTCGAATAATTACAAGATGAATAGACTATGTCTATTTATAGGCTTGTAAAACCATATTCTAATAGGAGTGTAGTAAGATTGAAACACCTTATTCTAATCAATATCAAATAGATGGAGTTTAATAAGGTTTAAAAAACCTTATTTAAAATAAAATAAAATAAGTATAGTTCTATAGGGAATCTTGTTTTATTTTATTTTACCATTGTATTTTATTTTAAATAAGGATTCTGGTCACTTAATTCTAACAGTTTCATTCACATTTTCATTAATCACATCTTATTAAAATCTTAAACTTACTTGCATTCTTTCAGGAAAAAAATTACTTTTTTACTTTAAAAGTTAATTTCTTTATTTAAAGGATTAATATTTTTATCTATGCTTGAATTATTTATTCACATCAAAATTTATATATTATTTATTCACAGCAAAATTTATATATAGACAAGTGTGATATTAAGTTCATAGCCCGATGCAGCAAAGTATATACTATAGCTTAAATCCAAGATGATAAATGAGATTGAAATTTATTAATTGAAGTTGTGAATTTTTAAGTTTAGAAAATTAGTTGATTTGCGAGGACTTTTTTGATAGGATTCAGATATTTCTGGGTTGAAATGTTTTTATAGCGTTTGAAGATTTATCTTTTAGTTTCGAAACGTACTTTGAATCACTCGATTTCGAGTTTGATATCTTAAGTTATGATCGTTTTAGTAAATACTACGCAAGCAGAATTTTTTAATGGGATTATTACGGAAATTATAAGTTTCGGACTTTTAATTCGAGTTTAAATCATATTAGATTTGATTTTTAGGCTTAATTTTTATTATATATGAGTCCAATACTGTATTTATTAAGTTTTATTATTTTATTATTTATTTATTTCGAATTTTGGATTGTTTTAAGTATTTTAAGTTATTTAAGAGTTTTATTTTAATAAAAAAATTTAGTTTAAAACTACTTATTGTTTAGATTAATTAGAGTTTCAATATACTTGGGACATACTTAGTTAACTTATATAAAAGCATCTTCATTTTAGATAATTTATTATCCATTCAAAGCATCCTCTTCGAGTTTTTCTCTTCAACAATTTCTCTTGAGTTTCTCTTGAGTTTTGTGTAAGAAGATTTTGAATGATCTTTTTAGATTGTGAGGATCATTTTTAAATTTTTTCTTACCAAATTTTTCTTTATTGGAGGGAAAATTAGAGTAGTTTGAAGAGGTTGTAGATTTATCTGGATTAAAAGACTATTAAGGACTTCTACATGCCACTTTTCATCTTTTCCATCTATTTTATTTCGTTTTTTTTCTTATTTAATTGTTTCTAAATCTTTAATTTGGATTCGTTTTTATTTTTATATCTTTTATTACTTGTTTTAATTGCTGCCATTTTTAACTCTTAGATCTAATTTGAATTTGTTTAGTGTGTCAAACGAAAAAACAACTAAAAAAATCAAATGGAAAAAATTAATGAAATTAACAAAAGAAATTGTATGAGCAGCCATTCAGATTTTCAAAATGCGTCAATAGTGCTTGAAAAAATATAGCCTTGAAAGACAAGTATTCAATGACAAAAAAAAAAGCTATAAGGACATTAGAAGCTCCAATAATATATATATATATATAGAGAGAGAGAGAGAGAGATCATATTTATTTCTAGAGTTGTCCTGGTCCAGAAATAATGCCTAATTCCTTCACAATCATCTCCTGAAAGGCATCTCCTTGCACCCTGATTCACAAACCGAAGGCAAAAGTTGTCCATCTTAAATTCCAGAAAATTCTTTATTTCCTTTTCAAGTAATTGCATTTGATATAGTGTCCAAGACAATATGACTGTCCATTAATCCTTTAATTATATGAAAAATCTTTTAAAAAACAATCATGCTAAACACAAATCTATATCCAACACTCACTCCCGAGTGCGAGTAATATAGAATCCGGCAGCTGATGTGGAGAACACCAGATAACATAAAACAACCTATACTGTCAAAAATGAAAATAGATAAGCTGCCCCAAATATTAGTCCAAATTGTTCAACTAACAAAGGCAAATGAATGGAAACTAATACCACGGGACTCATTTCGTTCGTGGTCAAGCTACATAACTGTTACATGCATTACAACTATGTCGGACAATCAGTTTTTCTGAGTGTAGAAATCAAGAATACAATGCGGAGGGACAGCCAAAGGATTGTTTCAAGATAGCAACTTTCCAGTTACGTAGAGAGAGAGTTTATCTCTCATGATCATGGCGGGCTGGTCAAAATATTCACAATTTTGTCGACGATAACCAGTATCGTGGTGATGGGATAATGACATATCATCGAAAACCTCGTCCTCCATATCAATAAGAATATTGTGCAACAAGCAGCAGACAAGAACAATTCTTGGCAATCTGTTCTTATCAGGCATCCACATTACCCCGTGTATTATTCTCCACATCTCCTTGAGCCTCGCCAGAGCCATCTGCGCGACCATTCTAGTTGCAGCATGTCTTTTATTGAACTCGATTTGGAGATCCGAAAGGCCTTTCCCTTGATACGGAGTTAAGAGCCACGGCAATAGCGGAAAGCCAGCATCCCCTATTATGTATTCTCCTATTTCCATTCCTTCTGAAATGTTTAGCTTCTTACCATTTAGTCTTTTTCCTTCTTCAGAAAGTCTGAAGAAACCTGAGCTCCGGAGGACAACGGCATCGCTTAAACTTCCAGGCCAACCAGCAATCACATCACGAAGTCTCATTTCCGGGTCGACAACTGCCTGCAAAACCATGCTGTAGTTCTTCTCTCGGTCAAACCAGACGTTATTTGACGGGTCCATTGTAGGTAGAGTCATAACAACATGTGTAATATCTATTGCCCCGCAGCAATTAGGAAGCCCACGGATTTTCTCAAACTTAGACTTTATCTGCTCCATCTCTGCTTCCGTTGAAGGCCAAGTGAGATGGTGCAGCCCTTTTTCCTCCATTGCTTCCACAAACCGCCAGGTTATTTGTGAAACAGTTGACTGATTCATCCCAAAAGTATCACCGATGACCGATAACGATTCACCTGAGCTAAGCCTTCTAAGGGCGACAGCTACTTGATCATTTAGAGACAAAGGCTTGCCGTTTATATCGGTGTAGCTTGATTGCCGAGCCATCATATCTTCCTTTACCAAGGAACATATGTAGTTGAATGTCTTCTTTGAAATTCTGAAAATTGATTCAAAACTTCTCGAACCTTTTGATTGAGATAAAGGACCTAAAAGGTGACATGAAAACAAGGTTATATCAGTGTAAGATCATTAACTTTTGAAACTCAATCACTAACAAGATATCAGCCTCGACATTACTGTTTTACAATGCCAAGCCACCAAAAATCTGTTATTCCAATCACCACAAGGCTCACTGCATATCAATGACATTGTATTCGGACTATTGAATTTAAACAAAATCACATGCCCCGAAGGAAATTTTTCAAAACAAGATTGAACTGCACATATTTATTAATGTTTTCATCAAACATGCTGAGATTAATCAGATAATTCACAATGTTTTAATTGATTTCCAGTCTATCCTCAAGTTCTCTTGTTGTTAACAACCAAGAATTTTAAAGCATGTTAGCGACTAAGAGAAATTGATGATAACTAAATCATTGCACAAGCTGTTTTTGTTGTCGCTACATAAGTGCAAAAGTACCGCATATATTGAAATTTCATATTGAAGGTCAAGTTCTGAGCACAATGTGCATGATCAGGTAAGATCAATGCAAGCAGTCTTTGCTGTCAGAACCAACATTGATAGGCGAAAATCTCATTAAAGGCTAAGAAACCATTAATTTCGTAACATTTCAGCAATTATTGGTAGAACCTACTTTGAAAAGCCAAACTATGCCACGGCAATGCGATTTACCCAACCTCTAGCTCTGCCTGGCTCTTAAGCTTGGTTTAATGTCATGTCTTAAAGCAAATTGTTTGTCATTATGGTTTCTCTAAGACCACTCTATCTATACAGCTGAATCTCCCTAGTTTTAAGATGATTGAAATGTGTGTAAGGTCATTCCATCTTTGTAGAACACTTCATTGACTACTTCAAGCAAACAACCGGTTTTAAATCTAAAACAACAAGATGTTCTGTAATACGAAAACATTTGAACATGGCAATGGCTCATCTCAAGAAACAAACATCCTTACATGCAAGGAACATCTATAACATATGTTCTGTAACTCCCAAAAAAAAAGAAGTTAATCCAGGACTTTCTCAAATTTCTTTAAGCATAAGGGAGTAAAACAAGTAAAAACAAGCTGGGGAGACCGATTGCTAAGTGTTTCTACCCAGCTGATAAAATGATAATACTGATACAGGATCCTATTCTGATGACAATAAAAATGTGGACATGATCTATGTTGCTCCGACTGTTCATTTTTCTTAAAGCACACATGTCCAGAAATCGTGCCTACCATATAACCAGACATGGATATAAGGAGTATGACCGTAGACACAAGTTATCAAGCCTTGTGTTGGCCATATACCCATATTTTCACATGCAGTAGACATGAGTACCTTACTATGACCCTTAATAAGGACCCTCTAAATACGTAAGAAAACATAGAAAAAACTTTGTGTACTCATGTTGGTCACATATCCGTATCACACCCGAGTTCAAGTTAATATAAGATCTGATTCATATCCTGTTGCCCTTAAAAAATGCCTCTGCCAAGTTATCAAGTAATATTTACTAAGAACAACATATCCAAACCACCTCAAAACATCAATTTACTCACTAAATCTGTAATTTTAACCCATGTTATAAATCTGAAATTTTATCAGAAACAGTTTAAAACACAAAACCCAACAAATTACCTCGTTGAGCTCTGCATAGGAAACAGGCACCGACGGAATGTAAAAGATAACCCAATTCCTAGCAATGCAAACAATCTAGAAAATGCAAAAAATATCGAATATATAAAGGTATTTTCAAAGTTCAAACTTGCAAATAATGTAAACCAGACATATTATTACAAATTCAACCAAATCAAAAGAAACCTATTCGGATCCAAGTCATGAAATTTCATCGAATATAAAGTAAAACCAATAACAGCCCTTGTAATCACCATAACAAAAAGTATAAAAACTGAAGATATCAAAAATCAAATGCTTAAACAATGAGAACTGTTGAGAAAAAAGGAATGGTACTGTAATAACCTGAAATCCTTTTAGAGAAGTCATCCCACCAATCCAATGGCTGAAGTTGAAACTCCAAAGAAGAAGAGAAGACATTGTGGTCAACCACTTTCTTGTCTGCTGTTTTCTTTCTTCTTTTGAAACCTCTAATGGGTCCCATTGAAAGAAAACCCAACAATGAAACACTAAACTCTGAGAAGAGTTAAGGAACTTTAAAGAAACTAACAACAAAGGTCAAACGAATCCGAGAGTAAGAGATTTGAGCTTGGGTTTCTGGTTTGGGGTTCCTTTAAAGCATGCAATGATATATTGTTGAATGGAGTAAAAACTAGTAGGAAAAGAGATGGTAAATAAGTGAGGAACTGTGATGATGGTGGAGGAACTAATTTTCCCCCCTTAATTGAGAGACGGGGGCCATGGTGAATTTCTTTTCATAAACTCAACTACACTATGCTTTTTTTACTTATCTAACTTTTAAAACTTTCGAAATATATAAAATAAATAAATAAACATACATACATATTGTATCATAATATACATAAATATTTTCAAATATATATATATATATATATATAAAATACTATATATAAATTACATCGTATTTTATATAAATTAATAAATTAATATAATAAAAAAATACATATACCAAATAAAAAATTACTCAAAATTTATACTAAAATCATCAAAAAGATTCTAAAATTTCCTTCAAAAAATTCCCTTTTGAAAAAAAAAAAGTCCACAACCACATCTAGTTTTTCTCTACCTTATATTTTATCCATATTATTCTCTTCAATGCTTGATATAAGCACTCTCTTACTTTCGAGTTCCCAACAAATCATGAAATCAAATAATGTAAATTTTTGAAACCCTAAAACTTACTATTTCTACTTGAGTCATGAGATTTTGAGTGTCCTATGCTCTCCATTTATGCATCACTCTCTTATACTTCATTTAGGTTAAAGTATGTTATAAATCTCAATATTTTTCATAAATTTGGAATTTAATTCATGTATTTGTTGGGGATAAACTCGATTAAGCAACGAACAAGTAAAATAACGAAGAAATTGAAAAGATCGAATACAAATATTTTACGTGAAAAATCCCTCCAAAGATGATAAAAAACCATGGGTAAAGATAATTTTACTATAACGGCAAAAACAAAGAGTACAAATATGGAGATAAAATTAAACCCCGAAACCCAAAATAAGAACTCTCAAAACGTAAACACAAAATTCTCTGAAAGCTTATAAAAGTAAATACCTAAATATGTAATGGGTTATTTTTCTAGGGTGGAAAAATGACCTATTTATAGGCTAAATTCTTAGTTTAAATAATATTAAAATAACCTACACTAATCAGAGTTTAAGTGGGAAACTAAAAACAGAGTTTAACTGGAAAAAAAAAAGCCAAAAAAATGCGAGGCATAACTCCACAAATCTCCACATTGACTCGTATTTCCACCACGTCTTCTTTGCCAAAGCCCGCCACGGGCTTATCTCGAAGCTAGAAGACTTCTAGTCTTCGGCTTGTACACTACCAAATCAAAACTGACCTGAGTCTGATTTCCACGAACACAATGCCCTATCTTTTCAAAACCTGCACCCAAAAGAGAACCTCTCTTATACAAAACGGTCATATCTTTTTCCATCCTATGATTAAGTTGTCTCCACTTTAAACAAGTCGACTTCGACTCATTAACAGATGAGGGACGTCATGTTTCACCAGTCGTCGTAGATCCTTTCAAAACATAAAGACTGTCAATCTTTTTACCTTTCATCAAAACGAGAGCCCCACGGGATACCTTAATGTCGCTTAACTCAATGTTAATTCTACAACCCTTCGAGTCCAAAATTCCAAAAGAGATGAAATTTTTATTTAAGTCAGACACATATCTGATATCTGACAGTGTCCTAATTGTCCCGTCATGCATCCTTCTTTGAACAATACCAATACCGGTTACCTTACAGGGTGAACCATTCCCCATGCGCACAACTCCACCTTCAACTGTATTATACGTAGAGAACAAATCCCTGTTGGGATACATGTGGAAAGAACATCCCGAATCCAAGATCCACTCAGACATAAGCTTGGAGCTTTCACTTGTTGACACCAACAAGAAATCATCACCCTTGTCATTGGCCAAATTAGCACCAGCTAAATCTTCATCGTTGCTTTCAACAGCCCTTTTATTTCATAGTTTGTAACAATCTGTCTTGACGTAACCTAACTTCTTACAATAGTGACATCTTTTGTCTCGCTTCCTTGATGCTACCAAAATCGAGGCTTGCCTATCTGACTTACGATCCAAACCAATCTCATTTTCGAGTTTTCTTTGCTCAATAGATGTCCCTTCACTTATTCGAACGAGAGTCTATCTCTACCATAAATCAAGGTCTCCCTAAAAGACTTGTATGAAGGGGGTAAAAAGCACAATCATTGCATAGCTTGATATTCATCGTTAATCTAAACCACAAAATTTTTTAAATCATTCAAAAGAGTAAAAAAATGACTGATGTGACCTCTAAGGTGCTCACTTTTGTCCATGTGAAACGTGTATAGACGTTATTTTAACACCAATCAATTAGCTAGAGACTTTGTCGCGTAGAGGGTTTCTAACATTTTCTATAAGATGTATGTCATTTTCTCCATTAAAACCTCTTGCAGCACATTATTTGTTAGACATAATTGACATAATTGAATTGTGGATAGAGCCTTTTTTATCTAACATATCTCATTCTGATTGGTCCATGTCTGCAAGCTTCTTTTTTGTAAGAACCTTTTCAAGGTTGCTCTGAATCAAAATTGTCATCATCCGAACTTGCCACAGATTGAAATTTTTGATGCCATTGAATTTATCAATATCAAACCTTGTTGTTGTCATTTCTAAACGAGTTGATTGCGAAAATTAACTAGCTCTAATGCCAATATGTTGGGAATAAACCCAATTAAGCAACGAACAAGTAAAAGATCGAATACAAATATTTTACGTGGAAAAAACCCTTCCGAAGATGATAAAAAACCACAGGCAAATATAATTTCATTATAACGGCAAAAACGAAGAGTACAAAGATGGAGATAAAATTAAACCTTGAAACTCGAATTAAGAACCCTTTAAACGTAAACACAAAATTCTCTAAAAGCTTGTAAAAACTAATACCTAAATGTGTAATGGGTTATTTTTCTAGGGTGGAAAATAGCATATTTATAGGTTAAATCCGTAGGTCAAATAATATTAAGATAACTTACACTAATCATAATTTAAATGGAAAACTAAAAATAGAGTTTAACTAGAAAAGAAAAAGCTGAAAGAATGCGAGCATAACTCCACAATATTTTTTATATAATACCTAGAATTATCTATAATTCATCCTAACTAGTGGCAGAGCTACATAAAGTATTGTGCGATCAATTGAAAATAGTTTCATAAAAAAATTGATCTTGCAAAAAAATAAAAAAAGGTCCCGTCAAAATCTTTGAAATAATCACATTAGCAATTAAGACATCAGAGTTCAAAATCAAAATTAAAGAAGAGAGAATTGAAGATGAAAGTTCACTTTAACACATATACAAATTGAACAGAAATTATGATTTATTTTACCTAACAATATTTGGATTATTCAATTCATACAAGATTGATGTTTCTCTAAGCTCTCGTTTGGTCAAATCCAAAGCTTGATTTAGTGTTGATGTTTTGGGAAGAGCGTCCTTATTGTTAATCCGATCATGCACTCGATACACATGATCTTAAAGAAGAACTCTCTAGATTTCATAATCTTCCGTACTTCGTTGCTTTGCATCATGAGGAAACGAGAGGAATGGAAAGTTATACACATTTTAGTAGGATTTATAAGATTTTTGGTGTAATCACACCATACTGTATCATTTGGATGATACTTATGGGAAATTGCCATTGCACCACAACTAAATGTTTGATACCTTTTAGTCCAATGAGAATTTGAAACTACATTTAGTAGTTTGACTTCCAATTTCACCCCTTATTTTTCTATTTGATAACCAATTAAATATATTTTAAAAAATAACCAATTAAATAGAAATACTTTTATATATAATTCAAAAAGTAGTAATAGTAAGCAATGTTAGTCAAGATTTGTGTAACCTCCCCAACTCAGCCTAGACATTACGCCAAAATTCGGAAGATTACATTGATCACCAAAATGGCCCAACAGAACTATCGGAAATTAAAAATAGTTGTTTAAAACATTTGCTTTAATTTTTGAAGAAAACTTAGTATGTTTCAAAAGGATTACAATTTAGTTTCAAAAATTGGTTGATATTAATAATTGTTTTGCAAAAGTCGTATTCTAGTATTATAAATGAATATGTTTTTCAAACCTCATTTACTTAGTCATGTAGTGGAAAATTGATATCTAATCATAGTTTTAATAAATACCATATTTCATGCATAGATAATTACTATCCATATTTTAACATCCTATAATTAAATTAAATGTCATGCATGCTATATAAAACCCAAAACCTAAGTTCCATGCCACAGTTCAAAACACATAAAACAGTACAGCTTTTGAATAACGGAAATTTCAAATAATAAATCCAAAATACACTCATAAAAAAATCTGAGTCGAGACCTTTCGGATGTCATGTCCGCATCCTAACCTGGTGAGTTATCTGAAAAGATGGAAATTAAAAGGGGGTGAGCTTATTGTAACACCCCTAACACGTATCCGTTGCCGGATTAGGGTTAAAGGCGTTACTGGACAGATCGGAAACATTTTCAGAAGTTCATACATTCATCCATCAATCTCAAACATAATGTCCCTTAATACGGTCAACGAGACCTAAAACATGCTTATAAACCGGGTCGGGACTAAACCAGAACACATACGAAATTTCACGAAAATTTAAAACTTTTCTAAGTTTCAGGGGTTACACGCCCGTGTAGGCAAGCCGTGTGCCTCCTACGGCTGCTAGACACCCCCGTGTGTCCTCCCCGTGGTCGAATCTGACCTCACATCCACGGCCACCAAGCACGCCCGTGTGCCTTGGCCGTGGTCGAATCTGACTTTACACCCACGGCCACCCGGCACCCCGTGTGCTAAGGTCGTGTACTCTTAGGCCATATACTGACTTTCTCACACGGCGACTAGGCACGCCCGTGTGTCTTGGCCGTGTGCTATTAGGCTAGCTACTGACTTAGCCCCACGGTCACTAGGCACGCCCGTGTGCCACAACCGTGTGACATTATAGGCCATTTGCAAGGCCAATTTACCACCCACACAAGGGTCAAACCTATAAGCACATTTAAGCATACTTCCACACACAAATTTGCAACCAATTTTCATGTCAAATGATCAACATAACATCTCATATCATCTCATTTTTAACATGTCAACTTAGGAATTAAATTACACAACTTGAATACATTCAATATCAATCATGATTCATCCCCAAATTCACTAAATCATACTAGCATCATACCATCACTAAGATTACCATTCATAAGACATTTTCTTTACTCACAAGCTATACCAAAATATGCACCATATATCAAAGCCACACATGCATTTTACCAACATTTATCTAGCCACATCACATTGCTATTTACACATCTCAAACATGTCTTACAAAACTAGCATATACATGCCATATTTCAACTATGTACATCTTTCCCAAAAGTACCAAAATAGATTGCCGATAGTGTGATAGAGATGCACGACGATCCCCGGATCCGAGCTAGCTTTTGACCGACACAGCAGCGAGAAACAAATCACACAAAGAAGCTTTCCAAAGCTTAGTAAGTTCGTACCATAACACATTTAAATCAAAAAAATCACTACATAGATTATTTCACATATACATATATATCATACCATCCAACACTAAATTGCTCATTTAACATTTCGTAATCTCATTCATAGATTCATCAACCACTTAGGTTCCGAGCGTACCTTAGCCAACACCTAGTAGTTAATTACATTTGCTACTCAATACTCACTTTTCCCTTTCGATCAACTTTCGTCTCTTCTTTGATTCAATCGCACACTTAGTGCCCCGACATTTAGCTGAAGCTTAATTATCATCGCACACATAGTGCATTTATATCAAACCATTCTTCGATCGGTATCGCACACACAGTGCCAACCACAAAGTCGAAGCTTATATTATTTCGCACACACAGTGCTGATCATCTCGATCGCGTTTTCGAATACGCACACTTAGTGCCACATACTCAAACTCAACTCTCACATAGCATCCACATTTCAATATCATTATAACATTCATTTCATAATATTTAACATAACTAAATGTTCGTATTATGTCCGAACTTACCTCGGACGTTGAACTATCGCATAGCGGTCGATCCAATCGAGCACTTTATCTTTGCCTCGATCTCGATCCGAACCTCTCCTCTCTTGGTCTATACACATTCAAATTCAATCCATTCAATCACCTAATCATTCATTTTAGTCCACACACACATATTTAGGGCATTTTACAAAATAGCCCTCACATTTTCACATTTCGACAATTTAGTCCCTAATTCATAAAATCACAAGATACATAAAATTTCACTTCACCCATGCTTAGACGAATTCTCTATATGTTCATACAAGTCCACACATTTCATTTGTTTCACATTTTAGTCCCTCAAAATATTATTTTCACAATTTAGTCCAATTTACTCAAAATCACCAAAAACTCAAAGACAAACTATGAAACACCCCACACCCGGCCCACGAGCTTGAACCGGATCTGGTATGTTCCTTAAATAAATCGGTTTTTCAATGTTCTAAATGACTTAGAGAAAATTTGTGTAATTTTAAAAAAAATTGTTTTGGGTTGGGCTTAATTTGAAACCTATTTAATAAATTAAAATCCAACTTAAATAAGGTGACAAAATAATTTTTGGGTTTATTATTTTAAAAGAAATAAATTTACTTATCTTTAATCAAACATAATTTGTATCATATTTAAATAAAAATAAACAGGAATAAAGAAAATCCAACTGGGCCTTATGGCCTTATTACATCATTCAACCCAAAATAAAGTTTAAAGTACTAAAATTTCATAAAGTCCAAATTCCAAATAATTTCTTCAAGCGATGCATGGCCACCTTTAGCTCCTGCCGACCCGGTCCATTACCGCTCATCACCGAAAAATAATTCCCCAACGGGTGAGTCAACAGACTCAATGTGTACATAGTACTAATTTCCAACAAATCGAGCATACAAGTCATATCAATATCATGTTCATACAAAATAAAGGATGATGCAACCCAAACCCAAACCTATTTGTCCATCCGCTACACACCACCCGTACCAACCTGTACACCGCGGGGACTACTAAGTCGACCCTCCATCCGCTACACACCATCGAAGCGCGGTCATTGCGATCGACGTGCTCATCGCCCACTTATGTTGTGTCATTAGACATCTTTGTATTCACTGGATGTAACCGGTTACCACTTTTCACTTTATGTGACCGTAGTCACCACTTTACGTTGGTGAGACCGTAGTCATCACCTTCACTTTCTTCCTCCACAAATATCCCGAATGCCCCAATTATTTCATAACATATTTCACATACTTAATTTTCATTCATGTTACTAATCACATGTTCAAAATATATCACATTCACAATCCTATCAAAAGTAGGAAACGTGCACTGGTACTCCTTACCACATTTGTGGTGCTTAGCCACATTCACATACTGTTACATATTTATATATTTAATGATTGCCATACAATTTATTGAAAGTTAGTAAGAGTACACACCTTTTTAAGCTTAATAGTTTCCGTGAATTCCCAGTAGAGCGATCTACCGATCTAGATCTTTCACTCCTATATTCGGCCATAAATTAAAACATATAAATAAACCTATTTGGTCTTAAAACCAAATCCTACTAGAAGTAGAATTACTTACCTAGTTGCCGAATTGATTTAATCAAGTCCCAACAGTTGCTAGAATTCCTCTTCCTTGAAATCGGCTAATACTAGGTATGTAACCATGTCGATTTCGGTTTTTGAAATAATGGAAAACACTTAAACAAATTATGCCTTGGCCGAATATCCCTTACCTTATGATGGGATTCCAAATCAAGAGGATTCCTTTATAAGCTGTTGAAATCCTATAACTTCGTGTTAGATTAGATCTAACTTTGAAAACGTGAATCATAATCTTTAACCGCATATTTATATTTATAATCCTTACCTTAGATCCTTAGATTTCCTAAAAATCCCCTTTTGATGTTGTGGATGATTGCCTCTTTCTTAGAATCCACAAAGATTCAAATTTAATAATGAGACGGAGAAGAAAATAGAAGAAAAAGAGAGGGATTTTTGCTTAATGAAAATTCGGCAGAGAGGGTTTTGCCTAGGAGAATTTCTGAGAGAGGAAGAGGAGCAAATGTTGATGAGTAGCCCTCCTGTCCTCCTTTTATAGCCAAAGTTATCACCTAGGAGTCCTTTACTTGGCCACCACTCCTCTTTTTGATAATATTATCTCTTTTATTTAAAAGATAAAAGCCTTTAATCCATCAATTATCTCCTCAATTATCTCATTAGAAAATAATCCTTTATTTATCTCTTATTATTCACATATTTATGTGAATAAAACTCCTTTATTTATCTCTTATTATTCACATATTTATGTGAATAAAACTCCTTTATTTCTCTCTTATTATTCACATATTTATGTGAATAAAACTCCTTTATTTATCTCTTATTATTCACATATTTATGTGAATAAAACTCCTTTATTTATCTCTTATTATTCACATATTTATGTGAATAAAACTCCTTTATTTATCTCTTATTATTCACATATTTATGTGAATAAAACTCCTTTATTTCTCTCATATATCCAAGTTTCCCGAAATGTTCAAGTTTCCATTTTTGGATCATTTCCAAAAATGTTTAGGTTTCCAAAAATGTCTAAGTTTCCAAAATGTCCATTTCCATTTCCATTTTCATTTCCATCTCCATTTTCATTTCCATTTTCATTCATTTCTAGGTTTCCAAAAGTATCAAAAATTTATTCATAATACTTAAGACTTGTCATTTCATACAATTGATCTAAAAATGCATAGGCCCTTCCTAGGATGTTACGATTCTACCCCCTTAAATAAAATTTCGTCCTCGAAATTTCCTAACTAAACAGATTGAGGGTATTGCTTTGTCGCATTGTCTCTTCTGCTCCCACGAAGCTTCTTCCGATCCATGATTGCGCCATAACACCTTGACTAAAGGCACCGACTTCTTTCGTAGTGCTTTCACGTCACGTTCCAAGATCTGAATCGGCTCCTCCTCGTAGGATAGATCTGGCCTTAACTCCACTTCTTCAACAGGTACCACATGAGACGGATCCGATCGATAGCGACGTAGCATGGACATATGAAATCGTCGTGCATTTGATGCAACTCGTGGCAACTCCAATTGGTATGCCACCGCCCAACTCGCTTGATGCCTTGATAGGGCCCTATAAACCTTGGGCTTAGCTTCCTTTTGCGACCGAACCGCATAACCTTCTTCCAAGGTGAGACCTTTAGAAACACTTGGTCTCCTACTTCAAACTCAATTTCTTTCCTCTTAAGGTCTCTGCGTCGACTTACTCTCATCGAAGCTTCTTTCAACCGTGCCCGAATTAATTCCACCTTCTCCTCGGTTTCGCCACTAACTCGGACCCAAAACGCGGCGTTCTCCTAACTCGGTCCAACAAGTTGGTGTTCTACATTTCCTTCCATACAATGCTTCGTATGGTGCCATCCGAATGCTTGCCCGATAGTTGTTGTTGTAGGCGAACTCGGCTAGAGGCAAGTAATCTTCCCAACTTCCTCGAAAATCCATCACACGACCTCTTAGCATATCTTCCAACACTTGTATAACCTGTTCAGATCGCCTCACGATTGTGGATGAAAAGCCGTAGTGAAGTCTAGCTTAGTGCCTAATGCTTGATGAAGTGCTTTCCAAAATCGAGACGTAAACCTTGGGTCTCTATCGGAGATGATCGACATCGGTACCCGTGTAGCCTCACGATCTCCGCCACATATAACTTGGCTAACTTTTGAAGGGGAATAGTCGATCCTCACGGGGATAAAATATGCGGACTTGGTCAAACGGTCCACTATCACCCATACCGAGTCCTTCTTAGTGGGCGTGAGGGGAAGCCCACTAACTAAGTCCATGGTAATTCTTTCCCACTTCCATTGGGGAATTTCAATTGGTTGAAGCAATCTGATGGGACTTGGTGTTCAGCCTTTACTTGCGACATGTCAAACATTTCCCCACAAATTCGGTCACCTCTGCGTTTGTGTCCGACCACCAAAATTGTTCCCTTAGATCTCTATACGACTTGATGCCTCGGGATGCATAGCATAAGGACTACCATGCGCTTCCCGAAGAATCCTTTGTCTCAACTCCTTATCCCTCGGCATACAAACCTTTTCCTTGTAGCACAGTACTCCTTCATCATTGACGTCATAATCCTTTATTCCTCCTTGCCGTACTTGCTGTAACTTAGTACTTAAGTCCTTATCCGCCAACTGTCCCTCTTTCACCTCCTTCAGCCAGGTTGGCTTGACTTGTAACTCTGCCAACAGGCTTCCGTCTTCATACAAACTTAAGTGAGCGAACAAAGCCCTTAAATCCGACACAACCTTCCTACTTAGGGCGTCAGCTACCACATTCGCCTTGCCCGGATGGTATTCTATCGAACAGTCATAATCTTTCAATAACTCCACCCACCTTCGTTGCCTCAAGTTCAACTCCTTCTGAGTCAACAAATACTTAAGGCTTTTGTGGTCCGTGTAAATTCGCGACCTTTCTCCATAAAGGTAGTGCCTCCAAACTTTGAGGGCGAAAACCACCGCCGCGAGTTCCAAGTCATGAGTTGGGTAGTTCACCTCATGCGGCCTTAATCGCCGAGACGCATAAGCGACTACCTTTCCTTCTTGCATTAGCACACACCCCTAACCCCGTAATGCGAAGCATCACAATATACTCTGAAGTCCTTACACGCCTCCGGTGAATTAACACCGAGCTTCACATCAAGACCTTTTGAGCTTTTCAAAGCTCTCCTGTTGCTTATCCGTCCACACAAACGGTACTTCCTTCCTTAGTAACTTTGTCAAAGGTGCGGCTATTGACGAGAATCCTTCCACGAACCTTCTGTAATAGCTCGCCAAGCCTAAGAAACTTCTCGATTTCAGCCACCGACCTAGGTGATTTCCAATCCAACACCGCTTCGATCTTCCTAGGATCCACTCTTATTCCTTCATGCGGATACCACATGTCCTAGGAACGCCACTTCCTTGAGCCAAAATTCGCACTTGCTTGAATTTGGCATAAAGCTTCTTTTCCTTAACACTTCTAACACAACTCGGAGATGCTCATCGTGCTCCTCCTCCGTCTTGGAATACACCAAAATGTCGTCGATGAACACCACGACGAATCTATCCAAGTAGGGTTGGAAAACCCTATTCATCATATCCATGAACGCGCCGGTGCGTTAAACGACCCAAACGGCATCACCACAAATTCAAAATGACCGTACCTTGTCCTAAAAGCGGTCTTATGAATATCGACCTCCTTCACTTTCGGTTGATGATACCCCGACCTTAAGTCGATCTTTGAGAACACAAATGCTTCTTTTGGGTTGGTCGAACAAGTCATCTATCCTTGGCAAAGGATACTTGTTCTTGATGGTCGGTTTGTTCAATCGACGATAATCTATGCACATCCGCATAGTTCCATCCTTCTTCTTCACAAAGAGAACCGGTGCTCCCCACGGAGAGACACATTGGGTCGAATGAACCCACGATCCAACAACTCTTGGATTTGAGCCTTGAGCTCTACTAACTCCTTTGGTGCCATTCGGTGGGAGCGATTGACACGGAGGCGCATTCTGGTAGCAAATCTATTCCAAATTCCACTTCTCTCCGGGGGTATTCAGGCAACTCCTCCGAAATACATCCTCAAAATCCCTTACTATTCTAACTCCCTTAACACCTTCCTTTTCTCCTCTTAACGCACTCACGAAGGCTAAGAATGCCTTACATTCTTTCTTAACCATTTTCTCGGCCTTCGGTCACAAAAACTACGTTAGACAAGTAGTTCCTCCTTTCTCCGATCATCACTACTACCTCATCTTCCGGGTTCTTAGTTCCATACGTTTAGCCGCACAATCCAACACGGCTCGATGCTCTACTAGCCAATCCATTCCAAGTATAAGCTCAAACTCTCAGAAGGTAAATTCCATTAAGTCGGCCAAAGTTCGCCTCCACTGAATCTCTAGGGGTACATTCCAAAGATCCTATCTATCCTCACCGTTTGGCCTAAAGGGCTTACTACGATTATCCGCCTATCGAAAAGTTCGAGTCTAGGCCTAGTGTTTCAACCACACTACATGCAACATAGGAATGAGTTGAGCCCACATCAATAAGAGCAAAATAGGGTTTGTCATGAATAAAGAACGTCACAGGTTATAACATCCGTGCGTCTCCCTCTTCCCTCCCGTGAACCGCGTAAACCAAACCCGGTTGCCTTGCTTCGGCGTTAGCTGCACCTCGACCCCGAGCTCCACGGCCTCTACCACTACCTCTCGTTGGTCGACCCACGACCTCTTTGAAATTTCTTTGTCCGCCTCTACCACTGGTTAGCATTCCGAGTCCGCCTGGTTGGCTCTCATCTAATAGCTTGGGGCAATCCTTAATCATATGGTCCTTGGACCCACACTTGAGACATCGTCCCGCCTTTTCCAACACTCTCCCCGTGCTTCCTTCCACAATGTTCACAAGGGCGAAATTGCCACCCGTACCACTGGCTGACTTTGTGGCTGTCAACTCTAGGCCTCTTGTGGCCTTTTCCAGATATTTCAAAACCTCTTTTGGGCTTATTTCGTCCACACACCGCTTGGTGGCGTCCTTAATTCCTCAACCACTTTAGCCTTTTCCACCAAGGCAGAATTCCCGCTCCCGATGCGGTGCTATCAAAAGTCTCAAATCGTCCCTAAGTCCGTCCTCAAAACGAACACAGCGTTCATGCTCGATCGCCACTACTCCTCGGGCATATCGGCTCAACCTCAAGAATTCCGCTTCATATTCTGGTGATGTGACTTACTTCCTTGTACCAACCCTAAAAGCCTTCCTTTGCTCATCTATATACCGGTTCCCACATACTTCTTCCGAAATGCTTCCTTAGCATATTCCCGTGTCGATCTTCCGCCGTGGCACCGTCCCCGAACGGTTAACCACCATTGATACGCTTCATCGCGTAACGGTGCCGTCATCCCTTTCAACTTCTCCTCGGGGTCAAGTCGAGCTCATCCATGATGCGCTCGGTTTGCTTCCAACCATCTTCGGTACTCTTTGGGTGCCACTCCCGATACTCCTCTAAACATTTCACTCCATTAGCACGGAGCCGCTCAGTACCTGACTTACGATTTCTGAATTGTTTCTCGCACCACCACCAATTCCAAAACTCGCAAAGACGACCGCGACACGGCATCTTCCTCATGCGAGCTCTTTGCTCAACATTGACAGCTGGGGGTGATGGTGGTGGTGGTATCTCATCGTCAGAACCTTATCCCGATCTAACAGTCATCCTTCCTCTACCTCTTCCACGATGACCACGCCCTCTTGAGCTCATTATCGACGAGATCCGATTAAGGAATTTTATGTATTAGTATTCTTGTTTCACTTATTACTGCGATGATATCTTATGAAGAAGAGTTTAAGAGTGGTTCTTTCGTATTCATACATGCATACGATCTTGCATTCATTCATTCATCCATCAACAAATATGAACTTTCGTTCATTCAAAGAAACGTTGTAATTCTTGTTGTTGTTTTCGTTATTTTGCTTTTCCACTACCCAGTGGGCATTTTCGTAATTTTATCCTACTGGGGTATTTTCGTAAATTTTCAAAAATAAAAAGTTCCTGGTGATTTTGACGAAAGTATTTTGGTACTTCTAAAGTTCCGGGAAATTTTGGAAGAATTTTGAAATCCGAGGGTATTTCGGTAATTTTGATCTCGGGGGTATTTTGATAATTTTTCCAAAAATCGGGTAAATTTGTAAAATTTATTAAGTTAGGGATATTTTCCAAGATTGTAAAACATTGAGGGTTCCTTTGAGAGTTACACTTTTCAAAGCAATGATATTGTAAAAATTTTGGAAATCGTATTCGTTTTGGTAATTTTGTAAGTTAGGAGCAATTTTGTAATTTTCCAAAATCAAGATAGTTTGATATTTTACAAATTAGGGTTTTTGAACATTTGATAAAGTAATGAAATTTTGTTAAAACTATAGGTGGTTTGGTCATTTTATAAACCAAGGGTATTTTTTTTTTTAGAAGAAAATGTTGTAGAATAGTTCTCATAAGTTTCTAAGAGTTTTAAAACTAAATTTTGGTTATACATTTTTTTTTTATTTTTTTATAAAAGAAAAACGGCTAAGTCCCTTTCGGGTTTTATTCTTTGTGTTTAGCCTATGACCGAGCCCTCTTGGTGGGGGTGAACCAAAGCTACGCACTGAGCAGATTCGAATGAAGAGGAGGTGAGTCACGCGGGATCGCTTAAATACCAAGCTCTCACCGACCTTTCTGAACATGCGCACAGAGGTTGCCACACCACCGAGCCTTCCGAGTTAGGGGCGAACCGAAGCTACGCACTGGGTAGGATACTGCGAAGAGGAGGTGAGTCACTAGGACCGCTTAAATACCGTGCTCTTCCTGATCCAATCCTAGACATGCGTGCAGGGTTGCCACACCCTAGCTTAATAACTTAGTCATAGGTTTGTTAAGTTCATTAAGTCTTATGAGTTTCAAGTGTTTGAGTAGTCTAAACCTAGGGTTCAAGTTCCTATCACACTATTCTACGTTCCATGCCTTTTCTACCCTTTTACAATTCATAATTCACATAATCACACACAGATGGTTAAAGGTACTTACCGTGGATCAATGGGTCGAGACTTAGGTGCCATGCCATAAAACTCGCTTATTTCAAAGAAATTCATTTGGGCTCGAATTGAAAACGTTTTGGGCCCGAGCCCACAGTGCCGAGAGTTTTAAAACGGGCTCGATACCAATCGAAACACCCCACACCCGCCCACGAGCTTGAACCGGATCTGGTATGTTCCTTAAATAAATCGGTTTTTCAATGTTCTAAATGACTTAGAGAAATTTTGTGTAATTTTAAAAAAATTGTTTTAGGTTGGGCTTAATTTGAAACCTATTTAATAAATTCTGAAATCCAACTTAAATAATGTGACAAAATAATTTTTGGGTTTATTATTTTAAAAGAAATAAATTTACTTATCTTTAATCAAACATAATTTGTATCATATTTAAATAAAAATAAACAGAATAAAGAAAATCCAACTGGGCCTTATGGCCTTATTACATCATTCAACCCAAAATAAAGTTTAAAGTACTAAAATTTCATAAAGTCCAAATTCCAAATAATTTCTTCAAGCGATGCATGGCCACCTTTAGCTCCCGCCGGCCGGTCCATTACTGCTCATCACACGAAAAATAATTCCCCAACGGGTGAGTCAACAGACTCAATGTGTACATAGTACTAATTTCCAACAAATCGGGCATACAAGTCATATCAATATCATGTTCATACAAAATAAAGGATGATGCAACCCAAACCCAAACCTATTTGTCCATCCGCTACACACCACCCGTACCAACTTTGTACACCGCGGGGACTACTAAGTCGACCCTCCATCCGCTACACACCATCGAAGGCGATCATTTGCGATCGACGTGCTCATCGCCCACTTATGTTGTGTCATTAGACATGTATTCACTGGATGTAACCGGTTACCACTTTTCACTTTATGTGACCGTAGTCACCACTTTACGTTGGTGAGACCGTAGTCATCACCTTCACTTTCTTCCTCCACAAATATCCCAAATGCCCCAATTATTTCATAACATATTTCACATACTTAATTTTCATTCATGTTACTAATCACATGTTCAAAATATATCACATTCACAATCCTATCAAAAGTAGGAAACGTGCACTGGTACTCCTTACCACATTTGTGGTGCTTAGCCACATTCACATACTTGTTACATATTTATATATTTAATGATTGCCATACAATTTATTGAAAGTTAGTAAGAGTACACACCTTTTTCGCTTAATAGTTTCCGTGAATTCCGTAGAGAGCGATCTACCGATCTAGATCTTTCACTCCTATATTCGGCCATTAATTAAAACATATAAATAAACCTATTTGGTCTTAAAACCAAATCCTACTAGAAGTAGAATTACTTACCTAGTTGCCGAATTGATTTAATCAAGTCCCAACAGCTTGCTAGAATTCCTCTTCCTTGAAATCGGCTAATACTAGGTATGTAACCATGTCGCTTTTCGGTTTTGAAATAATGGAGAACACTTAAACAAATTATGCCTTGGCCGAATATCCCTTACCTTATGATGGGATTCCAAATCAAGAGGATTCCTTTATAAGCTGTTGAAATCCTATAACTTCGTGTTAGATTAGATCTAACTTTGAAAACGTGAATCATAATCTTTAACCGCATATTTATATTTATAATCCTTACCTTAGATCCTTAGATTTCCCGAAAAATCCCTTTTGATGTTGTGGATGATTGCCCTCTTTCTTAGAATCCACAAAGATTCAGCTTAACAGTAGAACGAAGAAGAAAATAGAAGAAAAAGAGAGGGATTTTTGCTTAATGAAAATTCGGCAGAGAGGGGTTTTGCCTAGGGAGAATTTCGGCAGAGAGGAAGAGGGAGCAAATGTTGATGAGTAGCCCTCCTGTCCTCCTTTATAGCCAAAGTTATCAGCCTAGGAGTCCTTTACTTGGCCACCACTCCTCTTTTGATAATATTATCTCTTTTATTTAAAAGATAAAAGCCTTTAATCCATCAATTATCTCCTCAATTATCTCATTAGAAAATAATCCTTTATTTATCTCTTATTATTCACATATTTATGTGAATAAAACTCCTTTATTTATCTCTTATTATTCACATATTTATGTGAATAAAACTCCTTTATTTCTCTCTTATTATTCACATATTTATGTGAATAAAACTCCTTTATTTATCTCTTATTATTCACATATTTATGTGAATAAAACTCCTTTATTTATCTCTTATTATTCACATATTTATGTGAATAAAACTCCTTTATTTATCTCTTATTATTCACATATTTATGTGAATAAAACTCCTTTATTTCTCTCATATATCCAAGTTTCCCGAAATGTTCAAGTTTCCATTTTTGGATCATTTCCAAAAATGTTTAGGTTTCCAAAAATGTCTAAGTTTCCAAAAATGTCCATTTCCATTTCCATTTTCATTTCCATCTCCATTTTCATTTCCATTTTCATTCATTTCTAGGTTTCCAAAAGTATCAAAAATTTATTCATAATACTTAAGACTTGTCATTTCATACAATTGATCTGAAAAATGCATAGGCCCTTCCTAGGATGTTACAAACTATGTTAATCTATCACATAGCTTTCATAATTCATCACCAAACTTCACAAAGCTCATGAATTCATCCATGGCACATTTCAAAATCACCATCAAATTCTAAAATTAAAGCATGGGTTTTGTAGAGCACAAAGCAACGATTACAAAAACATAGAAATTATCAAAAACCGAGTTAAAAACACATACCAATTGAAGCTTTAAAGTGTCGAACCCCTAACTCTCTTTTTCTTTTCTTTTTCTTTGCTATATTCGGCTAAAATGGATGAAACTAGCCCTTTTCATATTTTTTTTATTATTATATCTTATAATATATTAATACAAATTTTTAACTTATAAAATTTAACACATAAAATCATATAATAGGCATGTTGCCGCCCACTACCATTATTATTGGGCTAATTGCAATATTAATCCTCCAAATTATAAAGACAACAACAATTAAGCACTTTAACAATCAGAACACAGCTTTTGCACTTTATGCGATTAAATCCTTTCTCTTAATTCAGCACACAATCGATAAAATTATCACACAAAATTTTCACACAGACTATGCCACATACTATTCACACAGAAAATAATATTAAATTATCATTCCGACCTTGGATTTGTGGTCTCGAAACCACTGTTCCGACTAGGGTCCAAATTGGGCTGTTACAACTCTCCCCCCCTTAGCGATTTTCGTCTCCGAAAATCTTACCAGTGAATAGGTGTGGATATTGCTCTCTCATAATGTTCTCAGGTTCCCACGTAGCCTCTTCAACTCCGTGTTTGTGCAATAATACTTTTACTAAAGAGATTTTCTTATTTCTCAACTCTTTAGTCCCTCGTGCCAAAATTCGAATCGGTTCTTCATTATACAACAAATCTGACTGAATTTCAACCTCCGTAGGAGTAATCACATGAGACGGGTCTGATCTGTACCGTCAAAGCATTGACACATGAAACACGTTATGAATCTTTTCTAACTCGGATGGCAACAACAATCTATACGCAACTGGCCCCACACGCTCAATGATCTCATACGGTCCGATGAACCTCGGACTCAACTTTTCCTTTTTACCAAATCGAAGTATTTTCTTACACGGAGACACTTTCAAAAACACTTTGTCACCAATCTCAAATTCAATATCTTTTCGTTTCAAATCTGCATAAGACTTTTGACGATCTGAAGCCGCTTTCAAGTTATCACGAATGACTTTCACTTTCTGCTCAGTCTCTTTTATAAGATCAACCCCGTGAATCTTATTCTCACTCAGCTCAGCCTAATACAATGGAGTTCGACATTTTCGACCATAAAGCGCCTTATACGGTGCCATTTTGATACTAAATTTAAAACTATTGTTGTACGCAAACTCAACCAATGGTAAATGCTTTTCCCACGTACCTTCAAACTCAAGTATACAGCATCTCAGCATATCTTCAAGAACCTGGATGATTCGCTCAGATTGACCATCCGTTTGAGGATGAAAAGCAGTACTAAATACAATTTTGTGTCTAACACATCCTGCAATTTCCTCCAAAATCGATAGGTAAACCTCGGATCTTTGTCAGACACTATAGATAGTGGTACTCCGTGCAATCTCACTATCTCCGCAATATATAATTTAGCTAACTTATCTAAAGAATAATCGGTTCTCACCGGAACGAAATGGACTGATTTCGTCAATCTATCCACTATCACCCAGATTGCATCTTTCTTACTCGGAGATAAGGGCAAACCCGACACAATGTCCATCGTAATTCGCTCCCATTTCCACTCAGGAATCATAATCGATTGTAACAAACCGGACGGAACTTGATGTTCAGCCTTAACTTGCTGACAAACTAAACAGTTCGACACAAAGTCAGAAATATCCCTTTTCATACCATGCCACCAATAGAACCGTTTGAGATCATTATACATTTTCGTACTTCTCGGATGTACAACCAAATGGCTATTGTGAGCTTTAGTCAAAATCATCGAAATCAACTCTGAATTTCTCGGAATACAAATCCGGTCTCTAAATCTCAAACAATCTTCACTATCAACTCGAAATTCTGATCCAGCGTTTGATTCACATTGAGTTCGTTTAACCATCATTTCAACATCACTTTTCTAAGCACCACAAATCTGATGTACAAACATCGGTTTTATTTTAAACTCGGCCATAACCGCACCATCATCACACGATCTTTCTCGAGCATTCATTTCTCGCAGCACATATGGACTTCCTACTCAAAGCATCAGCTACAACATTAGCTTTACCCGTGGTAATCTATCACAAGTTCGTAATCTTTCAACAACTCTAACCATCTTCTCATGCATAAATTCAATTCTTTCGAGTCATCAAGTACTTCAAACTCTTGTGATCTGTAAAGATATGACACTTCTCACCAAATAAATAATGACGTCATATTTTCAATGCGAACACAATCGCGGCCAGTTCAAGGTCGTGCGTCGGGTAATTCTTTTCATGCGGCTTTAGTTGCCTCGAAGCATAAGCAATAACTTTGCCTTCTTGCATCAGCATACAGCCCAAACCATTCAACGATGCATCACTGTAAACTATGAATTCTTTTCCGATTCCGGTTAAACTAACACCGGTGCTTCCACAACAACACTTTCAAACCGCTCAAAACTCGATGACACTTTTCCGACCATTCAAATTTAACATCTTTTTGTAGCAACTTCGTCAACGGAGTCGCAATCATCGAGAAGCCTTTCACAAACCGTCTATAATATCCCGCTAGTCCCAGAAAACTACGGACTTCAGATACATTTCTCGGAGGCTTCCATTCTAATATAGCAGAGATTTTACTAGGATCAACTCGTATCCCAAGAATCGACACAATATGCCCCAAAAACCAACTTCACGCAACCAAAATTCACATTTACTAAACTTAGCATACAACTGTTTCTCACGCAGAGTTTGTAGCACGATTCTCAAATGCTCGACATACTGCGTCTCATCACACGAATATATCAAAATATCATCAATGAACACCACTACAAAGCAATCCAAATACGATCTGAATATCCGATTCATCAGATCCATAAACACTGCAGGAGCATTTGTTAATCCGAAAGGCATCACTAAGAATTCGTAATGTCCGCATTACCTCATTAAAGCGCTTTCAGCACATCGGATTCTTTAACTCTTAACCGATAGTAACTCGATCTCAAATCTATCTTTGAAAATATCAGTAGCTTCTCTCACCGATCAAACAAATCATCAATACGAGGCAATGGATATTTGTTCTTTATCGTTACTTTGTTCAACTGTCGATAATCAATACACATTCTCATAGTTCCATCTTTCTTTTTCACAAATAACACAGGAGCTCCCCATGGTGAGAAACTTGGTCGTGCAAATCCTCTGTCAGTCAACTCCTACAACTGAGACTTTAACTCTTTCAATTCTGTTGGTGCCATTCTATATGGGGCTATCGAAATGGGAGTGGTCCCTGGCACTAATTCAATACCAAATTAAAATTCTCGAATCGGAGGTAATCCCGGTAATTCTTCAGGAAACACATCTGGAAACTCACATACTACAGGCACAGATTCAACTTTCTTTTCCGACACTTTTGTATCAATCACGTACGCCAAATAAGCTTCACAACCCTTTCTCGAATAGTTCATAGCTTTTATCGCAGATACAACAGCTGGTAATCCTTTCAAGTCATTGGATTCTATTCGAACTAGTTCACCATTCTGACTTTTCAACTCAATACTCTTCCTTTTACAATTCATGATGGCATTATGCAGAGTAAGCCAATCCATACCCAGAATTATGTCAAACTCATCAAATGGTAGTAACATCAAATTAACCGGAAAACAAATATCCTGAAACATCAATGGACAATTCTTGCACACCTTATCCACCAAAATACACTTGCCTAAGGGATTCGATACTCTAATCACAAATTCAGTAGCCTCAACAGGTAGAGTCTTACTTGATACTAGATTCACACACACATATGAATGAGTAGATCCTGGATCTATCAATGCAATGACATTAATGTCAAATAAAGTGAAAGTACCGGTGATGACGTCTGGAGATGATGCTTCCTCTCGTGCACGTATAGCATAAGCTCGGGCAGGTGCTCTCGCCTCTGACCTCACAGTTATGCCAGCAGTCCCTCTTTGGCTTCCACTTACATTTATGGTGTTTCTGGGCGGTCTACCTCTAGCCGTCACATTACTCGGTCTTTCATTCTGAACATTTTCCTCTTCGACCATCTTTGGGCAATCTCGAATAAAATGATCTCGGGATCCACATTTATAACAAACTCTATTGTTGTACTTGCCCCAGCATTCTCCCACATGTCGTCTTCCACACTATCTGCACTCAGGTTTGTTACTCTTAACGCTACCAACACTTGATTCAATCGGAGTTTGAGTTCGTGGACTAGCACTTTGCCTCGAACGATCTCTACTTGGATGTCCAAACGAAGCATTTGAACAATTGCTTGCATCTCTAAATCTCTTTGTCGAGGGTTGAGAAAACTTATTTATCGATCTTTTTCTTTCATCACGAGCTTCAGAATCAGCTTTCTTCTTTTCTTTACTGAGCTCCTCGACTTTACAAGCTCTTTCAACTAACACAACAAATTCATTTATATCAAGTATCCCAACCAATAACTTAATATCCTCGTTCAACCCTTCTATGAAGCGTTTACACATAGTGGCTTCGGTAGAAACACATTCCCGTGCATACTGGCTCAGTCTCGCAAATTCTCGCTCGTACTCGGTAAATGACAAATGGCCCTGTTTTAGCTCTAAAAACTCTTTACGTTTCTGATCAATGAAGCGTTGACTGATATACTTCTTTCTGAACTCAATTTGAAAGAAGTCCCAAGTGATTCTCTCTCTCGGAACCACGAAAATCAATATTTTCCACCAATTATACGCAGTATCTCTCAACAACGAAACAGCACATTTTATACATTCATCAGTGTCGTGATATCTCATCGAATACTCGGATTGTATTCTCGAGCCAAAACTCGGCTCATTTCAAAGATCGTCATCGATGTGGCCTGAACTCTTGACCCCGTGCTTCGAATCTTGTCCACGGGAGGTTTATTCAATATGATCGGATGCAGAACCTCCGCACAACAGGTATTTGTGGGGGTGGAGGTTGTGGAGTAGCTGGATTCATTCGAACGAACTCCAAAAATCACTCACTCATCATACGGAAGAAGGCTTGCTTAGCCTTTACTCCTTCACTACTATCATTCGGCCGAGATGTGGCCGGCGCTGTCCCTTGAGTGGGAGCAGGCGCGTTGCTCTCTACATCGTCAACAACTGCTCGATCGGGATCTATTACTATACGAAAACACATTTATATATGTCAGAATTCATCACACTATCGAAATTTCATATATGGCATGGATAGCCAGACTCACACGCGCTACGTTAGTCCGAGAATCGACTAAACCGTAGCTCTGATACCAACCAAATGTAACACCCCTAACCCATATCTGTCGCCGGATTAGGGTTAAAGGCGTTACCGGACAGATCGAAAACATTTTCAGAAGTTCATACATTCATCCATCAATCTCAAACATAATGTCCCTTAATACGGTCAACGAGACCTAAAACATGCTTATAAACCGGTCGGGACTAAACCAAAACACATACAAAATTTCACAGAAATTTAAAACTTTTCTAAGTTTCAGGGGTTACACACCCGTGTAGGCAAGCCGTGTGCCTCCTACGGCTGCTGGACACCCCCATGTGTCCTCCCCGTGGTCGAATCTGACCTCACATCCACGGTCACCAAGCACGCCCGTGTGCTTTGACCGTGGTCGAATCTGACCTCACATCCACGGCCACCAAGCACGCCCGTGTGCCTTGGCTGTGGTCGAATCTGACTTTACACCACCACCCGGCCCACCCAAAGTGCTCGCGGCGCTAAGGCCGTACTACTTAGGCCATATAATGACTTTCTCACACACGGCGACTAGGCACGCCCGTGTGTGTCTTGGCCGTGTGCTATTAGGCTAGCTACTGACTTAGCCCCACGGTCACTAGGCACGCCCGTGTGCCACAACCATGTGACATTATAGGCCATTTGCAAGGCCAATTTACCACCCACACAAGGGTCAAACCTACAAGCACATTTAAGCATACTTCCACACACAAATTTGCAACCAATTTTCATGTCAAATGATCAACATAACATCTCATATCATCTCATTTCTAACATGTCAACATAGGAACTAAATTACACAACTTGAATACATTCAATATCAATCATGATTCATCCCCAAATTCACTAAATCATACTAGCATCATACCATCACTAAGATTACAATTCATAAGACATTTTCTTTACTCACAAGCTATACCAAAATATGCACCATATATCAAAGCCACACATGCATTTTACCAACATTTATCTAGCCACATCACATGGCTATTTACACATCTCAAACATGTCTTACAAAACTAGCCTATACATGCCATATTTCAGCTATGTACATCTTTCCCAAAAGTACCAAAATAGATTGCCGATAGTGTGATAGAGACTGCTGACGATCCCCGGATCCGAGCTAGCTTTACTGACACTGCAAAGCAGAGAAACAAATCACACAGTAAGCTTTCCAAAGCTTAGTAAGTTCGTACCATAAAACATTTAAATCAAACAAATCACTACATAGATTATTTCATATATACATATATATCATATCATCCAACACTAAATTGCTCATTTAACATTTCGTAATCTCATTCATAGATTCATCAACCACTTAGGTTCCGAGCGTACCTTAGCCAACACCTAGTAGTTAATTACATTTGCTACTCAATACTCACTTTTCCCTTTCGATCAACTTCCGTCTCTTCTTTGATTCAATCGCACACTTAGTGCCCCGATATTTAGCTGAAGCTTAATTATCATCGCACACATAGTGCATTTATATCAAACCATTCTTCGATCGGTATCTCACACACAGTTCCAACCACAAAGTCGAAGCTTATATTATTTCGCACACACAGTGCTGATCATCTCGATCACATTTTCGAATATGCACACTTAGTGCCACATACTCAAACTCAACTCTCACATAGCATCCACATTTCAATATCATTATAACATTCATTTCATAATATTTAACATGACTAAATGTTCGTATTATGTCCGAACTTACCTCGGACGTTGAATTATCGCAACGGTCAATCAATCGAGCACTTTATCTTTGCCTCGATCTCGATCCGAACCTCTCCTCTCTTGGTCTATACACATTCAAATTCAATCCATTCAATCACCAAATCATTCATTTTAGTCCACACAAACATATTTAAGGCACTTTACAAAATAGCCCTCACATTTTCACATTTCGACACTTTAGTCCCTAATTCATAAAATCACAAGATACACAAAATTTCACTTCACCCATGCCTAGCTGAATTCTCTATATGTTCATACAAGTCCACACATTTCATTTGTTTCACATTTTAGTCCCTCAAAATATTATTTTCACAATTTAGTCCAATTTACTCAAAATCACCAAAAACTCAAAGACAAACTATGTTAATCTATCACATAGCTTTCATAATTCATCACCAAACTTCACAAAGCTCATGAATTCATCCATGGCACATTTCAAAATCACCATCAAATTCTAAAATTAAAGCATGGGTTTTGTAGAGCACAAAGCAACGATTACAAAAACATAGAAATTATCAAAAACCGAGCTAAAAACACATACCAATTGAAGCTTTAAAGTCCGAACCCCTAACTCTCTTTTTCTTTTCTTTTTCTTTGCTATATTTGGCTAAAATGGATGAACACCCCACTAGCCCTTTTCATATTGTTTTTATTATTATATCTTATAATATATTAATACAAATTTTTAACTTATAAAATTTAACACATAAAATCATATAATAAGCATGTTGCCGCCCACTACCATTATTATTGGGCTAATTGCAATATTAATCCTCCAAATTATAAAGACAACAACAATTAAGCACTTAAACAATCAGCACACAGCTTTTGCACTTTATGCGATTAAATCCTTTCTCTTAATTCAGCACACAATCGATAAAATTATCACACAGAATTTTCACACAGACTATGCCACATACTATTCACACAAAAAATAATATTAAATTATCAGTCCGACCTCGGATTTGTGGTCTCGAAACCACTGTTCTGACTAGGGTCCAAATCGGGCTGTTACAACTTATGAACCTCAGTGTGAGTCCCATCACAAGTAAATCAGTGCCAACAGTAGTTGACTCATACAACATAGCAATTTTCAGAACAAACACACTCATACAACGATCAGAGTATCAATTCACCAAATCAACACATCAATATCATAATATTTCAGAATTCATAATTTATGTATGCACATGCTCATGAATGGTGATGCAGTTTCAATTTATCAGAATGGATCCTACCCAACTCCGCTACACGCAACAGTAAGAGTTCCCCAGAAGTCCTTTACCTTTACACCACATTGTGGATAAACCATTCATCATTGTGGATGAACCACTAGTAATGAAAAGAGTGGATGAATCACTGGGGTTTTTGATAAAAAGTTTTTGCAGACAAGTTGCTAGTACGGTGTGGATAAACCACTCATTGGTATAGATAAAAGTTGCTAGTACGGTGTGGATAAACCACTCATTGGTGCAGATAAAAGCTACTAATATGGTATGGATAAACCACTTATCAGTGTAGATAAAAGCTGCTGATACGATGTGGATAAACCACTCAATAGTGCAAATAAATTGCTCATACTTCCTTCGTTCATATCGTCCCACCCATGCAATGCAATATGATATGCTTATAGCAGATCAATATGATATCAATATTCATGCTTACAACAGATCAATACAGTAGCAATAGGCATACTTATAACATATCAATATGATAGTAATAGACATGCTTATAACAAATTAGTACAGCAGCAAAGTCATGCTTAACATGTATTCCTTTAATGGTATCAAAAGGCATGCTGAACATGCAATCAGTAATATAAATGCAAAAGACATGTATTGTTCTCGTATCATACATATACAGTAGTAATTCAGTCAGTCAGATCATGAAATCCAATGTACACATTATCAGGGATTCAATTGAGAGAAATAAAACTCTAAAAATAATTTAGGGACTATTCAGGGACTAAACTGAACAATGTATAAAATTTTGGGTAAAATTATAAAACAGGGTCACGCGGCCATATGAGAAGCTATAGACCGTGTGGAAGGTTTACACGGCCGTGTGGCAAACCTAAAAATTACCCTACAGGTGAGACACGGCTATGTGAAAGGTTCTTGGTCATGTGTAAAATGAAGTACCCTAACTTAACAGTGGCACATGGCCGTGTGGCGGTTGTGTGGCCCACCCGTGTGGTCTAGACGCCCATGTTGGAGACCATGTGACTCTAATCATACACGCGGTTTGCCCCAAATTCATTTGTAAAAGTACACACACCTTTCACTGGAGTCCGATCAACGTTCCTCACACTCGATTTTGGTCCGATTCACCTAAATCTGGTCCTTCAAACGACATTTACACACGAATTAGTGATTGGTTTCAAGATTAGATAAGATAGTCAAAACATTTGGTAAGAACCATAAAAGATTGATTAATCGAACGTAAGATTAGTGTCGAATAGTAATATTACGAAAATTCGAGATCTAAACACCGGAAACAAGATGTACTTACCGATTCTTGGCAAAGGTAGGGGTGCTAGTAATGACAATTACAAAAATGATAGAAAGAACGATTCAATTACCTCTCAGGTAACACAGAAGAATAAGACTCGGATCAGCATCGGAAGAACCTTGGATTAGCAGCTTGTTTTCTTTATATTTAAAAGTTTCAATTAAAGTTTTTCCATGATCGTTTTATTTTTGGGTTGTAGCTATTGATTATTTCTTACTTTTATATCTTAGGTATGTGATTGTTCAGCCTATTTATTTTAAAGCATGATATTTAGTTAAAACTCTGATATTTGCATGCTTTTCGGTTTAGAAAACTATTACTTTAAATGTTTTCCACTGCTTTGCAAAATATTTAATGTTTTGGTCAAGTCTTTTCTTAAATACCTAAAAGTCATTTTCCTAAAACTTCACATTAATAGTATTGTAATTGAATTACTAAGTAAAGTCGGTTTAATGAATGAATGTTTTTTCTAAAAATAAAATAGCGATATTTTTTCATACAAATCGTCACAAGTAAATAAGAATAGCTTTACAGGATCACTTCGGTGATAAATGTAACGTCTTCAACTTAACTGAAACTATAAGGTCGAGTCGGGAGTATTAGACAAATACTATAAAAGAGTTGTATTGAATTATTTGTAAAGCTTGACTATGAGAGCTGATGTTTGCTTACATAATATTTATTATGTATTTATTTTTTTTTTTAACATTTTGATGTGTAATTTTTATCGGTTGATATAAAAAAGAAATCACTATTTAGATTTTCTTTTCTTGATGAATTATTTTATAATATGAGCTCAAGATCTAAGCATTCCATTTCAGGATATATTTTATGAAAGGCTTATGACCTTCTACTTTTTAACACATTAAAGAAAAAATTACTTGTAAATTTTTAAAATAATAATTTTTTAAATAAATATTTAACATAAAAATAAAAATAGTACAATGCCTATGAAAGAAATGAAATATATATAGGTTGATTATGAAAGAGGAAAATTTTTAAATTTCATAAATTACAAATTATAATAGTTGTGAAGTTTTTTTAGGCTATGTTTGATAAATTAAAAAAAAATTAAGTGTTGAATTTAATTTATAAATTTTGTTTGGTATATTAATTAAAATTAAATATTGAATATAGTTAGATTGTTTGATAAATGATAATATAATCTTAAAGAAATATAATAAAATAAAAAACAATTTAAATTATTTTCTATTAAGTGATAAGTAGGTTCCTATCTACTTATTATTTTCCACATTTTTTTTTGAAAAAAAAAATCTAACAACTGAACGTGTTTAAAAAATTAAGTTGCTGAAATTATTAATTTTGAGTTGATTAAAATTTTTTATCACTTCATTAAACAGGGCTTTAATTTCAGTTTATTTTGGGGTTTCAATTGAGCTTTGTTTAGATTAATTTTATGGATAGTGCTTTTGTAATAATAAATTATATAACATTAATACAAAAAATATTATAATTTAAAGTTAAATATATATAATGATTATATAATAAAACATTTTATTTTTTAGATTATAAAATTATGTTTTTGCATGTTAAAGTTGGAAATATTAAAATATTTATGAGTTTTTTTTTATATAATTAAATACTTATGAGATGAAAAATCTGAATTATAATATACATTTTAATTGCTTCAGCCATTAAAATATTTGTAAATTTAATTTTTTTTTTAAATTATAATAACAAACACAATTAGCACGACTCAAACCTAAGTTACACTTAGGACAATAAACACTCTTAACCATCAAACTATCACATGAGGTTTTATAAATTTAATTTCAATTATAATTAAATCTAATATAAATTAAAAGACAAATTCCGCAAAGCGCAATTATATTCTTAGCATATAATATAACAAGGTATATGTTCTAAAATTGTGACAAGTGGCACAATTATATTATTTTAGGTAATTTATATATTTTTAAAGATATTTTTTAAAACTTTTATTATCCATTAAATTAAAATGGGTATTTTATAAAATTAAAATATATTTTGTAATAATTAAATTTTATTATTTAACTTTTGATTAAAGGTTAATTTTAATAAAATATATTATTAAAAGAAGTTGATGCTGTTAAATTATAAAATCATAAGATATAAATACAATAAGCAAATAGCATACCATTTGTCTTAACATTTATCAAATAATAAAACAAAAAGTCATTCAAGTTCTTTTTTTATTTGTAGATTCTAACATTTGAAGTTGTTTAGTGAAAAAAAAAAAAACTGAACTATAAAAAATAGTTCTAGTGATCATTTGTAAGTTACTAAAATGTAAACTTATTAATAGTTTTGTGAAATATTGTGTGGTTTACCCAAAAGGGGAAGAAAAGTCCCCACACATCCATCCAATAGGAACCAACATATCCAAAGGCTGTTTTGAGAGGTGGCTGCTTCCTCTTCTTCACAACATAGTCATCCAAACCTCAAAAACCATGGCAGTGGCAATGGCGATGAATTCAGTTTCATTGAACTGGGTTCCACCTTCCTTTACAAAGAAGGTTCTTCTTATTCTTTCCGTTACCTTCATCTGTTTTTATTTCTCTCAAACTTGATTCTATTTAATCGTTTCTATTTTGCAGCCAAATTATGTGACACACTCTACTGAGCTAGCCCCACCTTCTGCTTTTTCTTCGCAAAACTCACTCACGTACACCAAAGAAACCATTTCCAATGAAGAAAGTAAGATAAACCCATTCATAATTTTTCATTACTAACTCAATCACATGGCATTTACCTTTGCTTCAATTTCAGACAATTGCAAGAGAAGACTGTTGCTATTGGGTGTTGGAGCTATTACAGCTAATTTACTCCCTGCAAATTCCCTTCTTGCAGAAGGTAATGTATAAATCATTTTACAACCTTAATTTTCGTAAATAATTTTTGTAACCTTTTTTTTTTTTTTTCTTTTTCTCTTGTTTTTGGTCATTTGACAGAGATACCACAAAACTATCGAGCTTTTGTTGACATTCCAGATGGGTATTCTTATTACTACCCATCAGATTGGAGGGTAAGTTGGTTTTATTATTATTATGATCATGGATCCAAATAGAGCGACCACAACGTGATGTTATGATTTTTAAATGACTGCATGACCAAAAATACTGTCCTGGTTTTTGTAAGGAATTTGATTTTAGGGGACATGATTCAGCATTCAAAGACAGGTTTCTTCAACTGCAAAATGTAAGGGTGAGATTCATACCAACTGATAAGCAAGACATCCATGAGTTGGGGCCAATAGAAGAGGTAAAAAAGAAAATTGGATATTGTTTTCCTTCACTTTTTTATCAAGGGAAAAACAGAAATAGGGGGTTTTACTAAGTTTTGATTTGTTTACAGGTTGTTTACAATTTGGTGAATCATGTTTATGCTGCACCAAATCAAATGGTCAATATACTTGATATGCAAGAGGTTTGTTCATAATAAATACAACTTTTATTTGGGTTGTTAA
This sequence comes from Gossypium sturtianum, assembly GCA_025698515.1. Lineage (NCBI taxonomy): Eukaryota > Viridiplantae > Streptophyta > Magnoliopsida > Malvales > Malvaceae > Gossypium > Gossypium sturtianum. The sequence goes on from CM046946.1 coordinate 120,113,930, forward strand.
ATTAATCATAAAAGAATCTGACATGTTTTGAAAAAAATGCAGAGAACAAGTGATGGGAAAAACTATTATACCTTTGAATATGAACTCACCTCTCCAAACTATGCTAGTGCTTCCTTTGCAACAATAGCTATTGGAAATGGTAAATTCTATTTACCCGGATTCTTCATTTCTGTTAAATTTTCTCATGGACTTGTATTTTTGTACTTACAGGGAGATATTACACACTGGTTGTTGGAGCACTTGAAAGACGGTGGAGAAGGCTTCGAAACAAGCTGAAAGTGGTGGCCGACTCCTTCAAGGTGCTTGACATCTGAAGACCCCCCAACTTATCTTTTCATTGTATATAAACCCCGAAACATACCATTGGTTTTGTTTTAGTTGAGCATCATCATCAACCTTAATTATTTATCCTTCTTCCATTATTGCGTACCATTATTTCTTCAATTTTGTGATTGAGGCTACCACGAAGCATCACCATGTATTATTGCATCTCCTCGACATGATACGAGCAACATTAAGATAATACGATTGCAGATAATCGGATCTATTTCGTGAACATGAAATGCTTTTGCAAAGTATGAAATATAGAAAAAGAGGTTCAACTGAACATTTATTTACAGAGATTACAGCAACTTTTACCTTCTAAGCTTTCTTTAAGTAATCAAAAGTTGAAAATTTTACAACTAAAGTACATACAGCATTCAAGCTTTGGAGAGATCAGAGTTGCAAAATTTCATAGAAACGAGGGGCAAAACCTGAAAATCCCACAAACACACCTAAATGCATATCAACCTTTCTTCCTGAACAATAAACAAAATTTAATATACCTTGGAGGCAAAACACAGCCTTAATCTAATGCCTGCTTTCCCCTGTAAAGAATATGTGGATCTATCCCTCAAAAGCTACCCGAATTCCGAAACCCCTAATTCTGAATTGTCATACTCGTGAATGGTCAGTAACTATGTATTGACAAGTACCAGACAGAAAAGTAGGGGAAGTGGGCCACACTCTACCTTTAAACAATGTAACTACAGCTACTGATCTACTTACCCACTGGAGTAAACATTGTTACGATGCTTCAACAATCCGGACATGCTCTTGGTTTACCCACTCGTAGAGAACATCTTTACAAGCTGCATCATCCCCGTTTTCCCTTCTGATTTGGGATTTTTTTCAACCGAGAGAAGTGAAGCTCACAGATTGGTCATAGTTCCAGCAATTCAAATGAGTGATATGAGTAATATACAGAAGAACTGATGCAAGTCACAATCAATTGCAAAGTCAACCTAAACCAGCCGATGCTGACGCAAACCTTTCCCGAAATGAGGTTGCGTTAAACGAACATACAAGCCATTTTTTGCTAACAAAGAATCATGTGTCCCTTCCTCAACAATTCGACCACCGTTAAGTACTACAATGTTGTCAACATGCTTCATCATTGCAGCTCTATGGGCTATCAAAATGGTTGTTTTGTTTCCCATTATCAATGTGTCAAGTGCCTCCTGCACCACTCGGCTTGACTCAGATTCGATGGACGAGCTAGCTTCATCCAATAATAAGATGGGAGCATTCTTCAGCACCACTCGAGCAATAGCAATTCTTTGTTTCTGTCCTGGGGTCAAATCCACACCCCTCATACCCACATGTGTATCGTAACCATGAGGTAAGCTGCTGATAAAATGGTGAGCATTAGCTATTCTTGCAGCCTCTTTCATCTCGGATTCGCTAGCGTTGTGCCTTGCATATATAATGTTTTCCCGGATTGTAGTCGAGAAAATAATTGGCTCCTGTTGAACAAGACCTAAGTGGTTCCTCAACCACCTCAAATTGTAGAGCTTCAAATCCCGTCCATCAAGTAGAATCTGACCTGCAAATGGATCATAAAACCTCTCTATTAGAGATATTATGGTACTCTTTCCAGATCTTGAAACTCCAACAATGGCTACAGTTTGTCCCCCATTAACTTTAAGACTGAAATTGCTCAATACCAACATTTCCGGACGAGTGGGATAGCAGAAATCAACATTTTTCAGCTCAATGCTTCCATAGACGTTCGGTGGCTTCAATGCTGAGTTTTCATCTGGCTCAATTTTAGGGACTCGGTCAATAATTTCAAAAACTGAAGTGAGAGATTTCCGCCTTTTAAGTATGTATGGTGCCAATCCAAATGGCTCCACCAGTGCAAAAGTTGCAAAAGAGAAAACCATGTACTCCTTGAGAGCTGTAGGCAGATCTATATAGCGTCTTTTAACAGAGAGTGCGGTGTACCAAAGGAGCAGAGCATTGCAGGCAAAAAGAAGAAACTGTGAAAAGCCAAATGCAAACCCTATTGCCATTCCATGAAAGAAACTCTGTTTCAATATTTTCTTCAACTGTAGCCTGTAGAGGTCCATTACCTTATTACCAGCACAAAATGCTACAACAGTGTAAATGTTCCTCACTGCATCCTCGAGGACCAATGATGCCTTCCTATGCATCTCCTGGATTCCCTTTGAAAATCCAGCGAGCCATAATTTCTGCAACATTTAAGTAGGCAACTATTAAGAAATTTGGATAAGGACAATCTTCCCTCCAAATTCAATAAGAAATGAAAAGGCAAAAGTATAGAGGAGAAAAAGAAGAAAAGACAATACATGGAACAGGAAAATTTAAGAAGCACAAAAATCCAGAAGCTCCCATGTTTTTTCGAAAATGAAGTAAATAATAAATATATATGTATATATGTGTGGATACATATATGCAAACCTGTGCAAAAGCAGAGACAGCTAAGACTGGAAGGGTTGCAAATGCCACAAGTGCCAACCGCCAATGTAGCAACATCCCAATTAGTATGGCAACAATAACAGCAGCACTATCCTGTATAAATATTGAAAGCCGATTGCTAAAAGCAGCCCTTACAAATGTAGCATCATTTGCCAATCGCATGGACAAGTTATCAGGGCTATTCTCTTCGTTATCAAACCATCCAATTTCATTCCGCAGCATTGCTGTCACATGACAGACAAAACAAGCTAAACAACATGCATAAAATTCAGCATTCAAAAAAAATTGGAGTATTAATTTCTAGATTCAGATACCTGAGAACATCATTCTGCGCACCCGTTCAGTCATTTTCTCCCCCATAATGCCAAAGTAGAAGTGTTGCAAGAAGTTGGCAACAACAGTCACTATACCCATACAGGCAATTATCAAACACCACCTGTCTACTTCATCTTGTAAATGATGATGTTCCTGACGCCTATAATATGCCGTTACTATCAGTGCAATAACATATGCAAGAAGTGGATTGAAAGAGCCAAAGATTGCTGCACCAATGCTTCCCAAGACAGCATAGAGCCACTCTGCAAAACTAAGCTGTGCCAACCTCCAAAATGACGGAGCTTCCCCATGATGCACATCCTTTGCTTCCTTAACTTCCATTGGGATATCATCAGAGTAACTGAGAGGCCGACTAAAAGTCTGAGAATGCGAACGTTCATTTTTAGGATCAGATGTCAGAAGGGGTGATACAGGAGATTCTGGGTCCGAATCATTTGATTTCTGCTGCTGGGCAGACTGAACATCAAGTTTAGGCAACTCTGGAAGTCTCCTTTCAAAACTATCCTGCCTCCTAATTGATGGTTCCTTATCACCAGCATCCACTGGTAAGCCATTTTCCAGCATCTTCTCTGGTGGTGGACTATGAGCTTTAGGTGATTCTTGTGAGTTAAAAGCACCATCTTGGGGCCGAAATATACCATGAACTCTTTGGAGAGAAGGTGATTTGACAAACTTTGGAGATGAAGATTCTTGGAAGCTGTGAACTGATGAAGAATCCTTTTCAATTTGGAAAGTTGACGTCTCCTTGTAATTCCTAACAGGCATCCTGAAAGAAAATAGAAAATAAACCGTTATAGAAATAAAAGAGCATCCTTTTACAATCAAAGAAAAACCACTAACAAGTAATTAGAATTCCAAACATATGATTTAAGCCTTCTTAGTAAAGCACCTATAGACCTAATTACCTCCTTGGAAGTTTTGCAGCCTCCTCACATCTGAGGAGCTCAGCATACAACCCATCAAGGGCAAGTAACTCATCATGTGTACCCATTTCAACCAGCTGACCCTCCTCCATCACAGCTATATAATCAACATTTCTTATGAGACAAAGCTGCCGAGCTATTATTATAGTTGAACGTCCCAACATGAGGAGATCTAGAGCTTCCTGAACAGTTCTTTCAGCTTCAAAATCAAGTCCACCAGTAACTTCATCAAGCAGAAGGACTGTTGGGTTCAAAAGCACCGCTCTAGCAATAGAAAGTTTGATTTTCTGTTCTTCCGTTAATGCTAAGCCAGCCCTCCCCACCTTAAATTCATAGAAAATGGTTTCAACAAAATGTGCCGCAAATGAGAAATAATCAAGACGGTAAGATGTTTCACCTGTGTCTCGTACCCTCTCTCAAGTGAACTAATGAATGTATGTGCCCTTGCTATTTTTGCAGCTTCTTCAATCTGATCAAATGTAGCATCTCGCCCATAAGCAATATTATCTTTTATGTTCAAACTAAGCAAGGCAGGTTCCTGAGTAACGAGTCCTATTTGGCTTCTCAGCCACTCCAGCTTTAGGTTTTTAATATTCTCTCCATCTAGAAGAACTTCCCCTGCATGATGAAAAATAAAATCATTTAAGAATCATGAAGGTTGCCTGACCACCCAGCAATGATTTCAAAACTTTAAATAACATGCCACTGCAATGTGAAATATAAAATCATATGGCCATCGTACCTAATGTAGGATCATAAAACCGTTCCATGAGTGGGATAATACTGCTTTTCCCAGAGCCATTTCTACCAACAAGTGCCACAGCCTTTTTAGCAGGTACAGTGAGATAAAAGCCACTCAGTATAGGAATTTCAGGTCGAGATAGATAACTAAAATACACATTCCTAAATTCAATATTTCCTTGAATGGAAGCTAGGATGTTTCCCTCCTGGTTCAAACCAGAGGATGAACGGCTAATCATCTCAAAAAGTCTAAAAGCAGCAATTCGACCTTGGTCAAAGGAATAGAAATTTGTTGCAGCTTGGTTCAGCCCACTGTACAGCAAAGAAAGGATCGGTAAGTCAGTAGAGATTAAATGGAGCAGGAAAAAAGAGGAAGAAATAGATGCTTACAGGCCACTTAAAATTACAGCAAAAAGAGCTGCTATGATTTCACCACCATGAGCTTTGTGATTTGTGACAAGGAACCTTCCAACCCAAAGTTGTAAGGCACAAGAACATATCGCAAGCCCATATGTAAATCCAAGCCCAAGCCCTTGCACAAGACTAATCAATATACCATATCTCAAAGTGGCTTGTAACGAGGTTGCATAAGAATATTTGGCTAAAGTTTCATTTGTAAATGCATACAAGGTCCTGACATAAGAGACTGCCTGCAAATAACAAGAACTCTATGTATATTAGCATCACTTCCACACTGTGATTCTATGTAGAAAGTGAAGTTCAAGTAAGAAACCGAAAAACCGTGTCACCATTTCAAGAAATTCGACAAAACACAAAAAGGCATCATATTTTAATCAAGTTCCATCTACATTTTGATTCACCTTCTTTACTCCAGAAAGCAGAAGGCAGGTTCAAATGAAATTTAAATAAAATTGTTTTAGCTACTATAGAAACTGCAAATGAGCTTTTGCAGGTTAAAAGCAGAGGCCCAAAATTTTGATCTTTGGACAAGAACCTCTACAGAAAAGCTAATTGACAGGTTTGATAGAAACTCCAAATAAACAAAAGATGATGTGTATATACACATATATGTATATATAATTTTTTTTAGCCCCAATAAAAGTATTCAGTTAATTCAATTTGACAACAATTGTCAAAAGCAAGCAGCAATTTTCCCACAATGCCGTCTGGCCAAACACTCATAAAAATAAGCATCTAAAGCTCCCTATAAATATTATATCAAGTAAGCATTGGTAAGTAACTTTGCCATCATTTCTGTTTTGAATACAACTAACTAGCAAAGCTTAGTTTAGTACTCCACTCCTGAAGTGATCACACATTTCCAAAGAACATAACCATAGGTCCCTTGTATTAGCAGCCAATTCAAACAATAACAGCATTTTTAGACCAACATATATCATTTGGACAAGTCATTCTAAACAAATATTAAGCAAGTAGCCAAATTTTCATTCACTAGAGATCGATATTAACAAAAATAAGTCAGGAGGAGAGAGAGAGAGAAACCTGTTCAGCAATGCTAGCTGCCTCAGCATAAGCATCTTGAATATTCTCAGCAAGCCTGTGAAGAAATATATTGGATATGCCTCCAGCAGCAACAATGAACGGACCAGTAGCCAGAGTTATGAGCGCAATTTGCCAACAGTTGACAAAACCAATAATTAGACCACCGAAAAATGTAGCCATGTTATGAATGTAATTCCCAACCTGTATCATCAAAGGAATACTAGGATTAGAGCAGACATCTGTAACAAAATCCAACCCAAGATTAAGTTAAATTACAAAAGGGAAGAACCACAGGTGAAGCAACATGTGGCTGAACATACTTTTTCACTAAGAGCAGACTGGATGAGCAGCACATCACTCAATACTTGGCTCACTATGTCTCCATTATTCCCATAAGTATCAAAAAAGCTCATATCTTGGTTCAATAATACTTGAACATATCTTGACCTAATAACAGCAGTCTGTCGCTCTCCCGTCAGAATCCAGCATGAAACCTCTATTTCACAGAACAAAGTCAGCAAAAAATAGCAGAAAAGTTGCACCAATCAGAAGAAAACAAAAATGAAGCACTAACTGATTTGGATATGAACCAACCTACCTATCCAGCCAGCAGCGAAAACACCCGCAGCAATATAAACAATAGTTAAAGAAAGCTGCAGAACAAGAATGAACTAGTTGGTGACACGTGCAATTACAAAACAGCAGGCCCTCAAGGAAACTAAAAATTATAGTTGATTATAGCAAGCAAAAAGCAGATAAACTAAACGATTTTTCTTTTGTCCATCTGATTTGCACTTATATTAATAATTAATATCTTTAAGAATAAAAACAACCTAGAGTTAACCTAGTAGAAAGCAAGTTTCTAAATCTTCATAGTAACGATTAAAAACAAATATTGTTCACAAACAAGCAGAGAATACTTATATATACTCAATTTACATGCATGAATAAGAAGACATCTACATGAGAGAGAGAAAGAAAGTGAGTGCCTAATTAACTTGAAGCACCAGCAGAATCTAACTAGTACTGCAACCAAAATCCAGTGGTTTGATTTGAAATTAACTAAGTCATTGCATTAACAATTCCTTTCTTTATGTAGTTCACTATCCATCCAATCCCCGTCCCTTCCTTTTACCTTTCCACAAATGTACAAGTCTCAACTGGTCTAAAATAAATCACATCCTTCACTTTGGAATAATATGCTAATATTCCATAGTGGTGTCTAGCATTTCCAATGTGAAAGAAAGACCCTGCCCCAACCTAGAGGGAAGAAAATGAAGTTAAAACATCCACCCATAATATCAAAACAGCAATGCCCTATGGTAAGAATCCCATACAAGAAATAACCATTAATCTCAAATAACAAAGATTACCAATATAACATGCTCTTTTACATCAGAAATGTTTCCAGACAATTAACTTCAAAGCTAAATCTCAGCCACCATCCCCTCAAGCTTGATGTGAAATACTGACCTCAAATTAGGTGTCAAGTAGTAAACAACAATCCATCAATATCCTAACACTACCATTCTGTAACTAAATAAACCAAGTCGAATATGTAAAACTAATAAAACAGCTCACTTCATTGTATTTGCCACCTAAAATAGAAACAAGTAATACTCAAACTTTCGCCTTTAATATTGAATCATAAACATTACGCCCCACCCCACCAAAAAAAAAAAAAAAAACAAAGTTTCTGCCATTTGCAAACCCCAGAAACCTAAAAGCCAAAACTTCAGGTACCTTGCCATTTCCAAAACACGTTCTCAAGAATCAAACAAATATATAAGAAAGAAACAAACAAACAAAAAAGCAAAGGAATTGCTTAAATTCAGAATCAAAGGTTCCATCTCCCCTAATTTTCGAAGCTTTCTAAAACTAAAACATAATAGTTAACTAAATTCCCAAAAGTTTGGAAAAAAGAAACTATAAAATCCAAACATTTGGTTACACAAAAGTCATCAGTACTTCACTCTAATTATCAAAATTATTAACTAAAGAACTAGCCTAAACCTTTAAAATCCCTCCCCAAAAAGGGTAAGGTTTTTACTTACTAAAAAACACACTAACCTCTTTGAACCTCTCAAACTGCTCATCCATTCTGTCTTGCCCCTGTTCTTGTGGCCCAAGTCCAAGAACCTGAATGATCTTCGCAAAATAATGTAAGTAAACAACAAGAGCAGTCCCATGAGCTGCAGCAGCAAGGGATCCAACGATCATGAGAACCCAATCAAGCCTGTCAGCACAGGCAAACAATCCAGAGAAGGGCACAGCGGCAGGGGGCGGTTCGATCTCTTCTTCCTCTTCCATCTCTTCCTCCGCCTCCACCTGTGCCGCTTCACCAGCAGCTTCCGCTGATGTATCCAAGTACGGAGACGGCGATTCCGGCGGCTCCGAAACCTCCGAGACTGGTGTCAAAGGTTGTATGTGGGGTGGTGACCACCCAAATAAACCTCTTGATACCATCATCTTTAACGAAAACCCAAACCCTAACCCTAACTATCTTTTTCTTCTCTAAATTTAGCAGAAATTTCAAGCGGATCTGCTAAATTAAGAGAGTGATTTTTAAAAAAAATCAGATATTTTCCTCGTTGGGTAAAAGTTGGGGGGTTTTTATTTAATTTGGTTTTTTAAGTTAAAATGACGACCAGGTCAATAAAGGCAGATGAGAAACAAGAAAAATGGAGACAGCCATAATGAAAAGGAAAATAATATATTATTATTTATTTATTTTATTCATATCTGCTTTATCTCATAAAATACCTAAAATTCTCTATTGTCTCATAAATACGAAAATAATCGAACTAAAATATTATTTTTATATAATATTTAAAACTATTCATAACTTCTCTTTAAGACTCAATTAACTATTACTAAATTATTCTTAAAATTTTCATTATAAATACAAAACATCAACATAAACGATACAATCATAAAATATATATAAATAATAAAATCAAATACAAAAGATAAATAAACAAATAATTAAATTAAAAGTCTAATTATAAAAATCGAATCTAAATATTTAAATATTAAAATAATTATACGTAATAAAACTCAACAACAGAGGATTTTATTATTAAATTCATTTTTATTTTTTGGTTGTTGATGATTCTATATATTTTCAACGGTCAAGTGCCGGCAAGAATTTTTTATAAAAATTATATTCCATCATATAATATATATTAGGTTCAACCAATCAACATAATTTACGTAGTTTTTTTTCCTTAAAAAATTCATTGAAGTGAGGTCAATAATTAATTATTCACATTCTTATATTTTATTTTATTTATTATATTATTGTTTTCTTTTGTTATGTATTATTACTTTTTAATTTGTTTTCCTTTTTATATTTTATTTTAAAAGATATTTTTATTGTTCATTTTCAGTTTATTTTTATACAAATAAAAAAAAAGGAAATAGTAGTTCGTATATTTAATTTAATTTTAATTAATTAATTAATTATTAAAATATATTAATTTACATTACTTTCTAAAAATATTTTTTTCTCTTTTTCTTTATAATCTTGTAAAAAATAAATTATTTATGAAATATAATTTTTACAATTAAGAATATGTTTTGTTTTTATACTCATTTTATTTATTTTATATTTAAATTGGTTCAAATAAAATTTATATTAACTAGAGTGTTATTTTATAAACTAAAAAATTAAGTGCTCAAAAATTAAATATGTTTATTAATTCATTCAAAAAATTAAATAAGCGAAAATTAATATTTTCGGTGCTTTACTTGTTAAGCGTGTTTGGTAATCCCTAATAAAAAAACAAATGCTAAAATCATTAAAAAAAATTATATTTAACAGTTTCTTAAAAAACAAGTGGCACATTTCTGTTTTTTTATTTAATTTTTATAGTTTCTTAAAAGATAATTTTAATAATTAAATTTAATGTTTTTACATTTTAAATTTAATCTTAATTTTTTTAATTATATTTTAAATTTAAAATAAAAATGTTATTTTTTTACTTATTTTTTATAAAAAATAAGCCTTCATTGCTTATGTATTTGTTTTCCTTTTACTTTTCAGATTATTGGAAGCTCGATTGGGTTGGAAGCTTGTCGGAGTTGTATCACACTATCCATCGGTTCTATCGGTATTTTCAAATGTTTTGATTTTGGTTATAATGGCATGTATAGGTATTTTGTATAATGATGGTCTATACGTAATTTGTTGGGTTAGCCACTTATTTTGGCTTGTTTTGGATGTCTAATTATGGCTTGTTGATACGTGTAATGTTGATTGTAGATTGACATAGAATTGGGTGAGAAATATGGCTTGTAAAATGGCCTATTTTCGTCCACACGGGCAGAGACACGAGTGTGTGTCTCAACCGTGTGTGACACACTGATCAGTGACACTACTGCAGACCCTGTAGTGTTGAAAATTTTAAATATTTTCGAAAAAAATTTTGATTGGTTTCTAATATGAATGCTAGATGAGATGAAATGTCTGATAATTAATTTGTGAACTCCGGTAATGCTCTGTAACTCTGATCCGGTGACGGATTCGGGTTAGGGGTGTTACATATAGAGTTGTAGAAGTTTATTTTAAATAGAAAAACAATGTCCTACTTAGAGTAGAAGAGAGGTGAACAACTCACTCTTATATTTCTACTAGAGTTGCTGCCCCCTTTATGTTATATGAGAGGTTTTGGGTCTCTCTCACATCGCCTCCAATTACAAGTACTTCTTAGGTCTTTTTAACCTAATACTCTGTAATATGATCCAACCAGATTCAATTTTTCTATTTCCCAAAATAAACTTTAATATCTACATATTAAATAATTTTCTCACCCCAATTTTACTCCAGTAAAATTTTGATAAAATTTTGACGATTTTACCCTTAGTAAAATTTCGAGAAAATTCATTCAATATGTCACAACTCAACATGTTCACTATGGCAATGATTTATTTTCATTTTTGAGCTTTAAAATAGTCCAAAAACATAAACTTTTAAGTAATCCTATACAGGATTGCAAATTTCCAATTCCATTTTTGGAAACTTATATTCATTTTCAAATGATTCTATTTCTCCATTTCGGGGAAAACTATAATCATTCCTGAATGTTTTCCATTTCTCCTTTTCTATTCATTCCGTTCATTTTTATTCAAACATGCAATTCATTTCTGGTTTCAACGAGCTAGCAGATGGACCGATTGAACATATGAAGTTGAGGCTCAAATGATTTATAATTAAGTTCTGGCTTTTCGCCTATTAATTATAAACTCATTTAGTCATGAAGTCATTCCACTATAGTATCGTAACTGAGCTCTCCCAACGACATATAATTACAAAAGCAACTACTTAGTGTTCGTTTAATGACCTTATCATTAGTGTGTTACCCTCATAGGATATCATTGATCTCTTTGGAATAATATCTATTCTCCCAATATGATCATATTTTACCTTATGGTAACCTTTACATATTCTTTCATGAAAAGTCAATTACTATCAATTAGTAATCAAGTCATCCATCACAAAGACGGACGACCCGTGGCTACATTTACTTTTCATCAACCATGTAATGCCAATGAGAGGATATTATTTACCCATGTTTTAGGCTATGAATTCCACTATTGTGAATGACGTTATATACTATAAAAGTCATACACCCAATGCACCAGCTTTCGATTCCTTATCTATTTGAACCCAGACTTTTACTTACATTAAAGTGTACGAGTCGTGCATACAAAGTCCGCCATCCACTCAGGATTTAGGTGTGTCACACTATGAACATCACAATTGAATAAACCCATAAACAGATTTAGGATCTATTCTACTTTGGTCATGTCTAATGTATTGTCAGTCCAGTCAGTCACATCTATGTCTATATTTTTTAGGAGTCATCTACTGCGATGCCTAAGACAAGACATCTTCCAAATTGGACTTAATAGACGAAATATTAGTCTTTCAGTCGGTTTGCTCATTTCCGATTAGACTAAGGACATATTTAGGTTTGTCTACTAATACAAGTTGTCTTTTCATATTACGATCTGACCATGTAATACCGCTTAGTATTAGTTAAACATTAGACAACCAATGAGCAACATTTGCTTCTATTTTGCTTTGTGTGCAAAAACTATTTGAGGACAATAATACAAAGTATATTAATCAAAATCAATGAATTTATTTTGTTAACCAATTTATTCTAATAGCACCACATAGATGGTCAACAATGATCAACGCCGATCAACGGTGATCAACAGTCGGTCAATAGCGAGTCAAATTCAAAGGTGTTTTAATTTAAATTTAAAATTTTTATTTAAAATAAACTTAATTACCACATGACACATTTGTGATTGGTTTGATGTGCCATGTGGCACATTATGATTGGCGCCATGTGACAACTGGGTTTTTTAACACCGTTACAAAAAAGAGAGGCTAAATTGAGTAACATAATGATAGTTTAAGTACCAATCTTTAAAAAAAAAAGATAGTTTTAGATACCAAAATAAGAAAAAAAAATATATAATTCGAGAGCCAAATTCAATATTAAGCACAAAATAAAAGAGATAAAAGGTGCGAACAATTTCACATATACTTATCATATTTATATATTTTATCTTAATCATATTTAAAAATTTATTATATTTATATAAATTTCTTTTGATACAATATATTTATATAAATTTGAAATGCAAATAATTTGTATAAATTTGACTTTGGATATTTGTACATACTTATGCCATATTTATATTATTGAGTAAATTACACTAGTAGTCACCTAATTATTAGTAATTTTTTTGGTCACTCAATTATGAAAATTATAAAATGGTCACTTAACTATTAGTAAATTTCTTTTTTGGACACCCAACTATAAAAAGTTACAAAATGGTCATTCAACTATTCAATTTTGTCTTTTTTTATCACCATGGCTAATGGATGTAGCTTTTAAAATTGGCATAATAGCAACTTGAACTCTCAATATTAATATATTGCGTCAATTTAGTCTCGATTCTAAAAAATCTAACTCTCAACGTTTACATATTGTGTAAGTTGATCTTTTTTGTAGTTTTGCTTTTCTTTGTGTAATTTGGTCTTGATTCTAAAAAACAAGTTTATCAGCTAAATTTGATTGAAAATCTAATGTCATAAAGAAAAGTAAATCTGTAAAAAAGAAAAAAAGAAAAAAGACCAAATTACACAATGTGTAAATGTTAAGGGTTAATATTTTAGAATCAAGATTACATTGACATGATTTATAAATGTTGATGGTTAAAGTTGCCATTATGTTGATTTTAAAACTTGCCATCGTTAGTCAGCGGGTGAAAAAAGAGAGAGATAAAATTGAATAGTTGGGTGTCCATTTTGTCACTTTTCATAGATAAGTGAAAAAAGAAGAAGAAATTTATTAATAATTGGGTGATCATTTTGTAACTTTTAATAGTTAGATGATAAAAAAAGAAATTTATCGATAGTTGGGTGACTACTAATGTAGCTTACCCTATATTATTTTATAGTATTATATTTTAATTAATTTTATCCTTGTAACATATATAATTATATGAATTACGAAGTGCATTTTTTGCCTCGTAAACAGACAGAAGGAGAGGGAAAACAAAGCTGGTTTCCAAGCGTTGAAAAACAAAGAGTGGTAAGGATAGATTGGGAGACAAACAAAATCTAAAGAAACACTAACATTGGCTTAGATAAAATGGTTCAACTAATTCCTACAACTTTTCTTCCTTCACTTTAAATCTATTTTTAAATTAGATTATGTCATTTCAATAATATTATATTGTGTTTAGTTCAGCAGTAGAAAAAGAAGAAGAGAAAAACCTTGAAAATATTGGTTAATGAATTTAGAGAAAATAAATTATTAGTTTTTTTTAAGATAATGATATTTTAGATTATTATAAAGTATTTGATACTATGATCTTGAAATCGGATCAGATTAATTGGTTACGTTGAAAATTAATGATCCAATCAGTTCAACCGATATAAAAGTTTTAGAAGAAGATTGAATCGACACAAATTTGGTAGAACCAAGTACAAGACTAATAAAAAAAATAGTTTGAATTAGATTTAAATTTGTTTAAATATTTAATTTAATTTTTATACTTTATACAATGGATGCTTATATATCATTTTTATTAATTTTTTAATATTTATTATTTTATAATAATTAAATCGATGGTTGAACTGATTGGATTGAAAATTAATAGTCTAAATTGACTTGACACATTCGATTTCTAAAACATTGTCTGATCATGAGATTAAAAATAATAATTTCACAAACATGTTTAACAAATTGTTATATATCAATTTTTCTAAATGTAACACTTTGTAACTCTTTTTCTTTTTTTTTTCTTTTTTGAACTTAGAAAAATAAGTAAAGTTCTCGTAAAAAATAAGACCTCTCTAAATTAAGCGAAAATTATTCCTTCTCTTATTTAAAAATAAGTTATGGGAGTGGCTACTAAATGTAACACCCTTAACCCGTCTCTGTCGTCGGATTAGGGTTACAGAGCATTATTGTACAAATCAAAACAATAAAGTCATTTAACATTAATTATTTATAAATCATTACCAATCTAACAAACATACACATTTGGGCTTTAAACCGAGCCTTCGGGACCCTAAAAACAGTTTAGAAACAATTCAGGACTAATTTGAAACAATTCAAAAACTTTGAAAATAGGGATCACACGGCCGTGTGACATAGCTCAGACCGTGTGGTGCTCGAAAAAAGGGACACACGGCAGTGTCCCAGCCCATGTCTTAAATTGTGTAACTCACTAAGTTAGGTCAAACAGTCGTGTCGCAAGCCGTGTTACTCTCTGACTTGTGACACACGGTCGTGTCGCAAGCCATTTGCTAGACCGTGTAAGTCACTGACTTGAAATAATAAGTGACACACGACCATGTAGCCAAGCCGTGTGACAGCCTATGTCCCAGGCCATGTGCTCCATAATTTGACCCTAAAAACAAGCCATTTTAAGTCCAAAACTTACTCAATCATTCACTCTATTTATGCACACATACAATAGACCAAAACACATTGAAATACACATAAATATACCAATTCAATCAACCTAATTCTTCTAACTAATATGCCATTCAAAGGCACCTCATTTATACCAAAACAAGGCAATATTGCCACATTTCAAGCACAAAACTTAATCCATTTAACTACTTAAAGACATCAATTGTAACCGTTCACATGTCATTATAAACATACCAAAAGGGCCATATATTACAAGTATTTAAAAATGACCAAAAGACTTAAACTTGCTTAAGAATTATAAGTCTAACATACAAAATAGATACTCATACCAAGTTGATCACTACCATATTCAACAACCACCATTACACAAAAACCCTATACATGTCATTTATAACCTTGGTCAAAATAACTCAAAAACTACCGAAGTGGTTGTTGGATATTGTGATAGATCTTCGACAAGCTTTCAACCGATCGAGCTTCCAATAATCTAAGAACAAAAGAAAATAACTACGTAAGCAACTAGTACTTAGTAAGCTCGTATAAACTCAAACATAACTTACCATTCTTAAGCTCAATTTATAAATTATACATAACATCATTACCAAGATCATAGGCTTAGTAAAATCCTATATAAGCACCATCAAACTCACAAGTTAGTAAGTTCATACATGATACATAAGTTCAACTATATCATAAGTAGATTTTCCATGTACACATCATTCATCACATACTTTTTTTGTTTACATTCACATTATTTGCATTTATCAAATTTACCTTTTCAATAGATTAGGATCAAACATCCATTTGTATACATACCTTGCCATCTACCTTTAATTACCCGTTGAACCATCTAGAATTGCATTGGATACTCAGGAATTCTCACATATAGTGTACCTTTCCATTTAACCGTAACCTTTCCTTTTCATTAATGCTCACACGAGTTGTGAAATAGACCTGCTCATACGAGCTGTGGGTCAGAATGTTAGCTACACGATGCTACTTACATGAGCTGTGGAAAACCCGCAACAAATGTAGGACCTTAGCCATCGGTAGGACATTCAAGACCAGCACCCGAAACATGAAATCCCTAATGATATGTCATTCGTATCCTAAGAATTCTTAAGGTTCAAATGGGATTATTTATCCGTCAATTAACCAAAACATCGATATATTCATATAATCAAGTTAGTTTATACTAACATAATATAATTGATAATTAATCAAATTATCATTAATAAGATTATAACTCATACGAACTTACCTCTATAACATTAGTTGCAAAAGTAGAGTTGAAGATTAATCCAAAGCTTTCGCCTTTCCTCGATTTAAGCCCGGTTGTTGTTTATCTTGATATGCAAGCTCTTGAATTAGCCGAACCTTAAATCTATAGAAATGATGATTGTTTTGTCTTAAAATTTGGTGGAGAAGACAACTAATAAAGATGATACTAATTTGTTTTATTTTAGCTTAACATTTATTTATTAAATTACTTTTTTATCCTTAGTTTATTAGTTACAAAATGACAAAAATAAACCCATAATTGTCCATGAACCTTTCATATGGTATAAATACCATCTAAGTACATTAATTTGCATTTCAATAGCCATTCAATCCATTTAACTAATAGAACTCAACTTTTGCACCTTTTATAATTCAATCCTTTTTACCTAATTAACCATTTAAACTTCAAATTTTCTTAACGAAAATTTAATATTACCTTAAATTAACCCTATAGACATTAAATAAACATTAAAATATTTATTCACTCATCAAAATTTAGGTGCACACGGCCTGGGACATATTTTGTCACATGATCGCGTGTCACACACGGGCGTGTGCCCTAAGCGTGTTGAAAAATAGTATATGTGTAATTTCCACACGACCTACGACACGGCCATGTGACCTAAGTTAGTAAGTTACACTGGCTAGGACACAACCGTGTGTCTCAAGTCAATGAGTTACACGGGCAGAGACACAGGCTGGGACACGGTCGTGTGTCCCAACTTCGAAAGTCACATGGGCTGGGGCGTTTCATACAGCCGTGTGTCCCCTGTTACTAAGTATTTTTTGAAATTGCCCCAAAAATTTCAAAATTATTTCAAATTAGTCCATGTTTGTTCATAGGCTATTTTTAGGGATATATAGACTCGAATTAAGGCCTATAAGAGTATTTTTCCTCTGATTTGGAGTGAATTAGCAAACCTGAATTAGGTGAAGTAGGTCATTCTACTAATATCATCGAAGGTAGCAGTAGTAGTCGGAGTATGGTTCAATAATTTGATGCTAATAATTGGAATAGTCTTGTTATGTATCCAACTTCTAGTTTTCATGAGGGAATAAATAATGATAAGAGTGTAGACAGTGAAAGACCAAGTTTAGCAATGATAAATAGTGATAAAAGTGTAGACAGTGGAAGATCAAGTTTAGCATTGCATAACATGATTCATTATTCGATTGTATAAGACTCTTGTATGAAAATATTAAATTGTAGTGACCTGCTCCCTGTATGTTGTGATGTAAATAGCTAGCTTGAAATTTTTAATTATGATTGATTATTTGTTTTGATTTGTTAGTAATGCTCGTGATCCTAATTCGACAAGATTATCAATTGATTTAGTTTATTGCTAACTTATATACTAAAACATGCATAAGATATAATACTCCTATCAAACGTAACATAAAATTATTCTATTAACAAAATAATGAGAACTCAAACCTAGTAATTAGTAATTAACTTTCATCAAATCAACCCTAAAACTTCAATTAAACACTAAAAAGTCAACATTGTTACTTTTAGGTATCAAAATATATTACTTTTGTTAGATGCAGGTACCATATTGGATAAAAAATAATATAAATACCACATTAAAAAAATGTCAAAAGTTTATGTTTTTTTTTTGTCAACAGTCTCTTTTTGTTACATTCATAACGATTTGTACTGCTTGCTCTTTTGTTAGTGATTCCCACAATGGAAAAGGATTTAAAAGGTCACAATATAGACGACGGGGAAGAGGAAGAGACGGCGGTTCTACTACCGATTGATATGGATTTACAAAAGGTGGCGTATGAATACTGTTTAGTGGGATGTTTTCTGACATCAAGTGCGGTTCATTTTTCTGCAATGAAAATCACAATGGCAAGTCTGTGGCATCCTCTGAGGGGTGTTCAAATTATGAATCTTGGGGGAAGACGATATCTGTTCAAGTTTTTCCATGAAGTAGATGTAGATCGAGTGGTCAATGTGTCATGGGTTGCGCATGATTTAATTCCGTCACAAATAGATGTCCTTGGACTTTCAATAATCATCTTTTGATTATTCATAGGCTGAAAGATGATGATGATCCAAAGTTGGTGCCATTAGTTTTTTTGGCTTTCTGGATCCAAATTCATGATTTACCCCTAGGTTTTTTTACGAAAGCCGTTGCAAAGCAGCTATGCAATTTGTGGGTAGATTTATGGAATTTGACTCAAAATAACTAAATAGGGGGTTCATGAGTTATCTAAGAGTTTGTGTAGAGATAGACGTCAGAAAATTGTTTAAAAAAAGAAGAAAAATTATGCTTCCTTTCTTGAAATTCACTTATGTGAATTTTCGGTACGAAAAGCTTACGTTATTTTGTTTCTTATGTAGATGTTTAGGTCACAACGATAAGTTCTGCCCTGTCAGATTAAATCTCAAAGATGAAATCATAGAGTTCGAGTGGAGTATTTCTTTGAAAGCAGTAACACAAACGGTCATTACTGCAAGCAGTGTTTGGCTACGAGAGGAAGGGGATGATGTGCCTAAGGAAAGAAATCAGTCAAAACATGAGTTAAGGAATAATCAGCGGGAGGAATGGATGACTGGATTTGGTAATCATATCAACCCAATTCTGGGTTTAATTTGGAAGGATATCATAATATTGATTTGGTTAATCAGATTGGTTCCTTTAGTGTAATGGGTCGAATCCATATGGACCATGATGTTGAAGATGATCCAATAGTGCCTGTTGATGAGAAGAAGAGGCCCAAAATTGAAATGATGGTTCATAGTGTTTCTATTTATGCCGATTCATTTGGAGATTTAATTGAGCGAAATAATGCTCACCACAATCAGATATCGGCGACTGCCAAGGGGCAAATCGATCGGACGCAATGAAACTTTTATCATAGAATGTCCACGGATTGAGGAGTTTGCGGGTTATTCGAAGGCTTCGATTTATGTTGAAGTCTATTAATCCTCAAATTGTCTTTTTAATGGAGGCAAAGTTAGATGGGATACGAATGGAGAAAGTGCGTAGAATGTGTGGTTTCACGAATGAGATAAACGCCCATACTGAAGGTTCTAGAGGAGGTCTCAGCATTGCATGGATTAAAATGCACTGGTTAGTATTCAGAGTTTCTCTAAAAATCATATTGATGCTGATATTCAAGAGGAAGTTGGAAGTTTGAAATGGAGTTTTACGGGTTTTTATGGAGCCCCAATTATTAGATATAGAGAAGACAATTGGAGTCTACTTCGACGCCTTAGGGAAAATTGTGAAGTCCCTTGGCTGGTTTGTTGTGATTTTAATGAGATTCTGTATGCTCATAAGAAGGCAGAAGGAATACCAAGGGGAGAAAAGAGCATGGAGAACTTTCAAAAGGTGCTTGAGGATTGCCAATTATTAGATAGAGGTTTCTCGGGTTCTTGGTACACTTGGGAGAGAGGTAGTTTACTAGAAACAAATATTAGGGAACAGTTGGATATGGGAGTGATGGATATAGATTGGTTAAACTTATTCCTTAATTTTTCTATTGATCATTTACCTCACTTTTTTTGGACCATTGTCCATTGTTAATCCGAACAAACCAGAAAAAAAATGAAGGAAGATGTAAAAAATTCAAATTCGAAGAATGGTGAGGTATGGGAGTCTGAATCAGGTGATGTCTTATCTAAATTGGTTTCTCTTAAAGTAGCCTTATAGGAATGGGAGAGGAATATAAAAAGGAAATGGGGCGAGGAGGTTAAGAATCTAAACAATAGGTTGGAATTACTCTTGGAAGCTGAGAGAGATGATGAAATACTTGCGGGAATTATTGACATTAAAATGTAGTTGAATTGGGAGATAGAGAAACAAGAATTATATTGGGAATAAAGGGCTCGAGCAAACTGGTTGAAAATAAGGGACAAGAACACATCGTTTTTTCATATATTTGTGTCTCAAAAGTGACTTGTTAATCGAATCAGAGGCTTGGAGAATGAAATGGGCGTGATCCAGCATGAAGAATAGGAGATGGAGACGATTACTCGCAATTATTTTAACGATCTTTTCTCTTCAAGATGAGTGGGAAATATAGATCATATCCTTTCCGGAGTGGAGAGGAAAATCACTGAAGTAATGTATCAGATGTTAACGACACCTTATATGGAGGAAGAGATTTTTGCTGCTGTTAAAATCATGGAACCAACAAAAGGAGCAAGTAGTGATAGTTTCCCTGTGATTTTTTATTAGTAATTTTGGCATATTATTGGACGAGATTGGTTTCCTTGTGATTTTTTATTAGCAATTTTGGCATATTATTGGACGAGATGTGGCGAGTTCTGTCTGAGTATTTTGAACGAAGGTATGTCTTTGGAACCTTGTAATGATACTAATATTGTTCTTTAGAAAATTGCTAATCCAACGAATTTATCAAATTTTAGGCCTATAAGTCTATGCTCGGTCCTTTATAAGATAATTTTAAAAATGGTAGCAACTCGCTTCCAAAAAGTTCTAGATTGCTTTATAGATGAGGCTCAAAGTGCCTTTGTCCCAAGCAGATTGATAACTAATAATGTATTAGTTGCTTATGAGGTTCTACATACGTTCAAGAAAAAAAGAATAGGAAAGAGAGGTTTTTTTGCATTAAAATCGGATATGAATAAATCATACAATCGTGTTGAATGAGATTTTTTACGTCAAATGTTTTTAAAGATAGGGTTTGCTAGTTCGTGAGTAGTCTTTATTATGCACTGCATTGGTTCAGTCTCATATTTGATTGTGGTAAATGGGTGTGATGGTGAGAAATTTAAGCCAACAAGGGGATTAAGGCAAAGGGATCCTTTGAATCTTTATCTTTTTTTGGTGTGCAGTGAGAGGTTATCGACTTTAATGCACTTAGCCGAGAGGGAAGGAATAGTGAAGGGGGTTAGAGTAAGTTGAAGGCCCCCCCAAATTTCCCATTTAATCTTCACGGATGATAGCATATTGTTTAGGGAGGCTTCAAATCAAGGGGCACAAGCATTAAAGAAGATTCTATATGAGTATGAAGAGGCTTCAGGTTAGATTGTTAATTATGTGAAGTCTATGATCTTTTTATAGCACAAATACAAATGACCAAATCAAGAGCTTAGTTACACAATTGTTGAATGTTAGAAATTCTTCAAATCTAGAAAAATATTTGAGTCTCCCTAATATGGTCGGGCGAGGGAAAAATTGGCATTTCAAGGTTTAAAAAATCGCATGAAATAGAAAATTGCCAGTTGGAACACTAAATTTTCATAAAATCAGTTCTCCAGGCTATCCCAACTTATTTCATGGCTTGTTTTTTATTGCCAAAATCGTTATGTTCTGAAATGGAGAATATTTGCGCATCCTTTTAGTGGCAGAAGAGTCATGAAAAGAGGGGGATTCATTGGTGTGCTTGGAGACAACTTTATGAGCTTAAGGAGGATGGTGGATTGGGCTTTCGTAGTTTAGATAAATCTAATCTTTCGTTACTTGCTATACAGGGTTGGCGATTGATTAATTATCCTAATTCATTAATTACGTGTACTTTGAAAGCGAAGTATTATCCGAATTCAAACTTTGAGAATGCAATGCTAGGAAATATACCTTCCTATACTTAGAAGAGCATTTGGGTTGCAAAGGGAGTGATTTAGGAAGGGTTGGGCTGGAGAATAGGGAGTGGGACCAGAATTCTAGTTCGTGATATAGCGTGGGTTCCAGGAGCTGAAAATTATAGAATCCAAAATAGTGAACGATGTCAGGACAATCTTTTTGTAGTAGACTTGATTGATAATTTTAGTAGGGAATGGAAAGTGGACTTAATAAGGAATACTTTCAGTGACATTGATGCTAGAAGGATCCTAAATATCCCACTATCCAAATTCCAGCATGAAGATTACCAGGTGTGGCGAGGGGAGGCATCTGGAGAATTCACAGTCCAAAGTGCATACAAAGCTCTATTACAGAAAAGTACAGAGGCTACAATGTATACAATCAGGCAGAAATAGGGAATTTTTACAAAAAAATTGTAAGGCTTAAAGTTACCCTCTAGCTAAAAATTACAATCTGGCGAATCTCAAAAAAATATCTTTCTACCCTATGTAATATACACTATAGAATAGTTACTAATTCTAGTCTCTATCTGAGATGAGCAGGTGGAATTGAAACCAGTATCCATGCCCTGCGTGAGTGCCCTGAGACAAAAGATATATGGAGTCATTTAAGTTGGTCCTGGCCAGAAAGGGTGTCAAGTATGGAGATATTAGAGTGGATTACCTGGTTCTTTGAGCATAACACAAATAACCAGTGTAGAATGTTCGTATGTGTTTTATGGTCTATTTGGACAGAACGAAATAAGTAGATTCATGAGGGTCGAAAAAGATCTGGGAACACTATTGCAGCTTTAATAAAAAATTATGTTTGAGAACTAGATGGGGTATAGATTCCCTTACCTGTTCGGCGTGTGGAGTCGGAGAGTTGGCAACCATTGAAGCCCTCGTTCGTAAAAATCAATTTTGACGTAGCCTATAGAAAGCATAAGGAAAAATCATGTTCTGGGATACTGATTCGAAACTCTAAGGGACTTGTACTATACTAAAAAAGGTCACTAATGAGAATGTACCTCCAATCTTTGCGATAGAAGCGATTGCATGCATTCAAAGAATCCAGGTGGGACTGGATCTGGAACTAATGGATACGGAGGTTAAAGGAGATGCACGCTGTCACAAAAAAGTTGTTAAACGAGAGGGAGGATAAATCCGAAATAGGGGCCTTAATCAGAGATGGAAAATATTTGGGTAAGCAATTTCGTGCCTGTATATTCAAATATTGCCCTAGAATGGTGAACGACGTCGCTCACTTGCTGGCTACCGATGGATTGAAGACAAGAGAACAATGGTGCTTAAGAGATGAAGGTCCTGAGTTTGCTAGAGAAACAGTGGAAAGGGATAGGAGAGGTCTGAATTGTGAAGGGTCTTTAGTGACTGAGTAGCTTTGGGGAAGAGGAAGAGACTAAGGCTGCCTTTGGTTGAGATTTTAACATCAGTGAGGTGCATTTGGGGTACCAACCTCACTGTACTGCTGTTTGGTTCAACATTCCAGTACAGTGAAAATTGGTTTCAACCTCACTACTGTGCTGAAACGGGGCTGAAGATGAGAGCAACAGTTAAAGGCAATTGGGGCAGTAGGTATTTTTAACAGAAAAAAATACCCATTTTTGCAATTACCCGTTCTTCATATTCCTTCTTCTCCATCCAGGTACTTTCCTCCTACTTCTTCTATTTTTCATCTTTTAATTTCCTTTTTTCCTTTGCATCAATACAGCTTTCCGCATGTCTTCTCTTCTTAGGGCTGCTGTTTCGTTTTGCTTTGTGATTCCAACTCTCACCAATCTTTCCTAGCCAAGCCGTTCTTCATCTTCCTTCTTCTTTATCTAGGTAACTTTCCTTCTTCTACTTCCTCTGTTTGCTGTTTATTGCAATTTGCTGTTTGCTGCAATTCTATTAACTAGGGCATTCATTTTTTAGTATTCTTTTAAGTAAATCAAATTTTAGATTTATTGAAAGACAATTCGAACCGTTTTCATCTCTTTTATGGAAAAATTTTAAGGACATTGTTGGATATTTCTTTTTAATTTCCATTTTCTCATCCATTTCTAGTGCTTGTTGCTAAACCGTTGTTCAATTTACTTGGTTGAGTTACTAGTATGATGTTCTTATATATATCCTATGGTAATTATTTGTTTTGAACAGGACTTTGCAACTGTTGTTTTCTAACAGATAGGTTTGCACATGTCTTTGATTCAATTTTGTCTTACACTCGCTTTTTCTACTACCAGATATGGCGGATTTGCGCTCATTTTCAACTAAAGAATTTTATTGGCTTGCATCATGCTTTTGGGGCATCATCACCTGTAAACTAGTAAGTATTCCAATATGCTTTTGCTTTCATCAACGACATTTTTGGTGGATTGGAATTTTTTTCAGCTCTTTCTTCTTCTTAGATTTCGGTCAAAGTCAATGGCTTTTATTAATCTTTTTTTCATTTCCATCTTTTATAAATTCAATACACTCTAATCTTGGCACTCGGTAAACCATCCTCAGCCGTATCTAGTTCGTGTTACTTAAAATTTGTTCCTAAATCTTGTTGATAGATTAGCTCCATAGGTAGCTTTTTTTCTTTTCTGGGAATGGTAATAGTTATGGTAGTATAAAATTGCTTAGAATCATATTCGGCCAGTTTCTACCATTTATTTTCATCCAACATTTAGGAATAGGCTTTGAAATTGGCAATTAAGAAAAAGAGAATGACTGTGAGTAGTACCTTAAAACAAATAGGAAGGATAGGTTGGTTGAGAAAAAAATGGTTTGGCACAAACAATGATGCAACTAAATTGTGCTAAGACTCATAAAAGACCTGCCTTCCTGAGATTCTAACCTCAAATGAAGCATAAAAGGGTTTGGGAAACTTAGGATAAGACAGCTCCACACTGACGACTAAAAGACCTTGGTAGTGGTTCCAATTTTGGACCTGTATATTTAAATTTTGGGTCAAAGTTGTCCATATCTACATTTGCTGTCCATGCCCAAGTTGGAGTAGTTTATTAGGTTTGTTCTAAGTTGCCAAAGTTTGTGGACTATTTAGGGAAATTATCGAAATCCACTAAAGATTAGATTTAAACCACTTTATCTTAGGTTAATCTATTTAGGACTGCCTAGAACTGCAGTATTAGATTTGTCATCAGTACAAACGAATTCACATTTCACTTTTAGAGTACAGAATGTACATATTTATCTAATTTCTGATACTCATATTCAGATATTCTTATATTGAGAGTATTTGAACTTTCCAAACAAAAGAATCATAAGTTGGCTTTAGCTTTAGAAGTAATTGAGTAGCTGCATAAGAATTTCCTTTTTATATAGTAAAGGTAATTTCACTTCTCTTTTTGGGTCTATTTGTTGGTATTTTTGATAGTTGAAATGTTTTCGAGATTAATGCAACTTATTGAGTTATCTGTCTTTTTAAACTATGTTACCTAGACTCTCCTATTTTTTTTTCTAAAGTATGACCAACTGTTTGTTGCAATCTAGTATTCTTTTAAGTAAATCCAATTTTCTTCCTTTTTTAGTCTCCATTAAAAATGATTATTGAAACTATGTGCATATCATTTAGATTTATTCATGGGTTGGCTATTCGCTCAAGCTTAAAGTTGGGAGTCCAAGCAACGTATGTTTATTCATCAATTATCTCAGCCTTAGTTGCTCTATCAACTTGCAGGGACCGACTCAAATCCATTTGCTCTTGATGCATTAGCTGTTTTCATGTTTCGTGTGCTTCAACGAGTCAATCATCCTAGTACTCAATCGCTTTCTTTAAACATCACATTCCCAATTGTTACCATCTATCTAACACTAGCTCAATTCATTAAATTCTAGGGTAATCTTGACAAGTCATCTCCAAATGTTGGCTATGTGATGCTAATGTTTTTGAACTACTTTGTTAGTAAGCAAGGTACAGGATGTTGTTGAACTTTGGCCTACAATGCAACAGAAACCAAAGAAGAAACCAAAGATGCGGATCAAAGATCCAAGTCAACCCGCAGAAGCAAAGACATTTTGTTTATTTTGTTCATTTGTAACTTAATTTAGTTCCAATGTAATTTATACTTAAAGTTAGTAGGAGTAGTTGTTGATTTATGTTTGATGTTATAGCTGGTATGTCCGTTACATTTTGTGTGTAATTCTAGCTAGGCTTTAGTCATGTATTAGTGGGAGCAATTATACATTAGGTAACTGCCATATTTCATTGTAACATAAATGCTTCTCAAGTCAATGAAAAATATCTGATTTTTTTTATCAATATTTGTAAAAACAATTTTGTATCATAACCTAATTTCTAGTAATAATGAAACTTGTTATGTCTTATGTTACTATTTTTTTTTTATTAAAAATCATTCGTTTAGATACTTCAAAATTTGATCCAAGTATAATGTTACTATTTGCAAAAATAATATTTATCATTGTTATAAAAGAATATTTAACTATAAAAAATTAAAAATAATAATCATTTTATCTAATAAATAATTTAAATTGATTATATAATTCATTAAAATATTTATAATAAAATATTGGAAGATACATTTTAATATTTTATTAAATGAATTTATAAATTCACATATTTTAATAATTTTATGTAAGTAAAATAATTTAAAAACTTCTATTATATATCAATTATAATCTGATGTCCTTAATAGTCATTTTTTATTTTCACCTCACCGCTACAGCTGCGTTTGAATCCAAACACACACTCTACCATTGTTTCTAATCTCACTGCTACAGTATCCAATCTCACCGCTACAGTAATTAATCTCACCGCCACCGTTATTTTTAACCTCACCGGAGCTAAACACACCGCCTATCCAAACTAAGCCTAAGGGTGGGTTTGGATGGGCGATTGAGTGCGGTGCGGTGCATTTAGCTTACTTTTTGTCTTACGCTACAATATCGTTACAGTATCTAATCTCACCGCCACTACTATTTTTACACTAACTGCAGGTAAACGCACTGCCCATCCAAATCCACCCTAAGGAGAGAATGGCTGTGAAAATATTAGAATGATGAAGAGTGTCTTTAATGTTTTGTTTCCCCAGATTTTGTTGCTTATCAGGAGGTGGGGTTTTAATTTTTTCGGTTGAAACAAAGATGTTTCTAGAGAACCCTCTTTTTTAGCTGGATTAGGCTAGCTATTGGGCCTTCTTTTGTTTTTGCTTGTTTGAAACTTCGTTGTTTTATGTTGGACAATTTGATTTTAAATAAAAATCCAGCTTCTATTAAAAAACAATATAACAATTAAATAATATTTTTAAAGTTATAATTCTATTAATTTATAAAAATCTTATTTTGTATTTTTTATTCTTAACTTAAAAATAATATAATAATTAACTAATATTTTTTTCTATAATTCTTCTGCATAATGCTTATTTTTTATATATTATAATTTAAATTATCTAGTATTTTTTTGATGATATTTGTTTCTCTTATTCATATATTAGTGATTTATGTCATATATTAAAGCATGTAAATTGGCAAGTGGTACAGATATGAACATGAAAGTTAAATTTCCAAGGGTTTTTTTTTTTTTTATAATGTGTTATTTGGTCTTTCAATTTTATAAAAAAATATTATTTTAGTCATTCATTTAGTTTTTTTGTTTTTTTTTAACTCTTAAGGTTACGTTGTTTGTCAAATCACCCGAAAATGGATGGAAAAGTTAATGTTTATTAACTTTACTAACATACGTAGCAATCCACGTGTATGCCATGTTAGCAATGAATTAATTTTTAAAATTTTAAAATATAAAAAAAATAAAACAATTTTAAATAATTTGTAACATCCTAGGAAGGGCCTATGCATTTTTCAGATCAATTGTATGAAATGACAAGTCTTAAGTATTATGAATAAATTTTTGATACTTTTGGAAACCTAAAAATGAATGAAAATAGAAATGAAAATGAAGATGGAAATGAAAATGGAAATGGAAATGGACATTTTTGGAAACTTAGACATTTTTGGAAACCTAAACATTTTTGGAAATGATCCAAAAATGGAAACTTGAACATTTCGGGAAACTTGGATATATGAGAGAAATAAAGGAGTTTTATTCACATAAATATGTGAATAATAAGAGATAAATAAAGGAGTTTTATTCACATAAATATGTGAATAATAAGAGATAAATAAAGGAGTATTTTCTAATGAGATAATTGAGGAGATAATTGATGGATTAAAGGCTTTTATCTTTTAAATAAAAGAGATAATATTATCAAAAGAGGAGTGGTGGCCAAGTAAAGGACTCCTAGGCTGATAACTTTGGCTATAAAAGGAGGACAGGAGGGCTACTCATCAACACTTGCTCCCTCTTCCTCTCTGCCGAAATTCTCCCTAGGCAAAACCCTCTCTGCCGAATTTTCATTAGCGAAATCCTCTCTTTTCTTCTATTTTCTTCTCCGTTCTACTGTTAAGCTGAATCTTTGTGGATTCTAAGAAAGAGGGCAATCATCCACAACATCAAAAGGGGATCTTTCGGGAAATCTAAGGATCTAAGGTAAGGATTATAAATATAAATATGTGGTTAAAGATTATGATTCACGTTTTCAAAGTTAGATCTAATCTAACACGGTTATAGGATTTCAACAGCTTATAAAGGAATCCTCTTCGATTTGGAATCCCATCATAAGGTAAGGGATATTCGCCAAGGCATAAATTGTTTAAGTGTTTTCCATTATTTCAAAACCGAAAATCGACTTGGTTACATACCTAGTATTAGCCGATTTCAAGGAAGAGGAATTCTAGCAATCATTGGGACTTGATTAAATCAATTCGGCAACTAGGTAAGTAATTCTACTTCTAGTAGGATTTGGTTTTAAGACCAAATAGGTTTATTTATATGTTTTAATTAATGGCCGAATATAGGAGTGAAAGATCTAGATCGGTAGATCGCTCTACGGAATTCACTAAAACTATTAAGCGAAAAAGGTGTGTACTCTTACTAACTTTCAATAAATTGCATGGCAATCATTAAATATATAAATATGTAACAAAGATGTGAATGTGGCTAAGCACCACAAATGTGGTAAGGAGTACCAGTGCACGCTTTCCTACTTTTGATAGGATTGTGAATGTGATATATTTTGAACATGTGATTAGTAACATGAATGAAAATTAAGTATGTGAAATATGTTATGAAATAATTGGGGCATTCGGGATATTTGTGGAGGAAGAAAGTGAAGGTGATGACTACGGTCCTCACCAACGTAAAGTGGTGACTACGGTCACATAAAGTGAAAAGTGGTAACTTCGGTTACATCCGATGAATACAAAGTGTCTAATGACACAACATAAGTGGGCGATGAGCACGTCGATCGCAGGACCGCCGATGGTGTGTAGCGGATGGAGGGTCGACTTAGTAGTCCCCGCGGTACAAAGTTGGTACGGGTGGTGTGTAGCGGATGGACAAATAGGTTTGGATTTGGGTTGCATCATCCTTTATTTTGTATGAACATGATATTGATATGACTTGTATGCCTGATTTGTTGGAAATTAGTACTATGTACACATTGAGTCTGTTGACTCACCCTGTTGGGGAATTATTTTTCGGTGATGAGCGAAAGAATGGACCTGGTCGGCAGGAGCTAAAAGTGGCCATGCATCGCTTGAAGAAATTATTTGGAATTTGGACTTTATGAAATTTTAGTACTTTAAACTTTATTTTGGGTTTGAATGATGTAATAAGGCCATAAGGCCCAATTGGATTTTCTTTATTTCTGCTTATTTTTATTTGAATATGATACAATTTATGTTCGATTAAAGATAAGTAAATTTATTTCTTTTAAAATAATAAACCCAAAAATTATTTTGTCACCTTATTTAAGTTGGATTTCAGAATTTATTAAATGGGTTTCAAATTAAGCCCAACCTAAAAACAATTTTCTTAAAATTACACAAATTTTCTCTAAGTCATTTAGAACATTGAAAACCGATTTATTTAAGGAACATACCAGATCCGGTCTGTGCTCGTGGCCGGGTGTGGGGTGTTTCATTGGTATCGAGCCCGCTTTAAAACTCTCTACTGTGGGCTCGTGCCCAAAACGTTTTCAATTCGAGCCCAAATGAATTTCTTTGAAATAAGCGAGTTTTATGGCATGGCACCTAAGTCTCCGACCATGATCCACCAGTAAGTACCTTTAACCATCCGTGTGATTATGTGAATTATGAATTGTAAAAGGGTAGCAAAGGCATGGAACGTAGAATAGTGTGATAGGAACTTGAACCCTAGGATTAGACTACTCAAACACTTGAAACTCATAAGACTTAATGAACTTAACAAACCTATGACTAAGTTATTAAGCTAGGGTGTGGCAACCCTCAGACGCATGTCTAGGATTGGATCCGGAAGAGCCTGGTATTTAAGCGGTCCTAGTGACTCACCTCCTCTTCACAGTATCCTACCTGTGCGTAGCTTCGGTTCGCCCTAACTCGTAAGGCTCGGTGGTGTGGCAACCTCTCATGCGCATGTCTAGAAAGGTCGGTGAGAGCTTGGTATTTAAGCGATCCGCGTGACTCACCTCCTCTTCATTCGAATCCCGCTGCGTGCGTAGCTTTGGTTCACTCGACCAAGAGGGCTCGGCCATAGGCTAAACACAAAGAATAAAACCCGAAAGGGACTTAGCCGTTTTTCTTTTATAAAAAAAAAAAAAAATGTATAACCAAAATTTAGTTTTAAAACTCTTAGAAACTTATGAGAACTATTTTACAACATTTTCTTCTAAAAATAAAAAAATAAAAAAATACCCTTGGTTTATAAAATGACCAAACCACCCATAGTTTTAAAAAAATTTCATTACTTTATCAAATGTTCAAAAACCCTAATTTGTAAAATATCAAACTATCTTGATTTTGGAAAATTACAAAATTGCTCCTAACTTACAAAATTACCAAAACGACTCGATTTCCAAAATTTTTACAATATCATTGCTTTGAAAAGTGTAACTCTCAAAGGAACCCTCAATGTTTTACAATCTTGGAAAATATCCTAACTTAATAAATTTTACAAATTTACCTGATTTTTGGAAAAATTATCAAAATACCCTCGAGATCAAAATTACCGAAATACCCCTCGATTTCAAAATTCTTCCAAAATTTCCCGGAACTTTAGAAGTACCAAAATACTTTCATCGAAATCACCAGAGAACTTTTTATTTTTGAAAATTTACGAAAATACCCCAGTAGGATAAAATTACGAAAATGCCCCAGGTAGTGGAAAAGCAAAATAACGAAAAACAACAACAAGAATTACAATGTTTCTTTGAATGAACGAAAGTTCATATTTGTTGATGGATGAATGAATGAATGCAAGATCATGCATGTATGAATACGAAAGAACCACTCTTAAACTCTTCTTCATAAGATATCATCGCGGGTAATAAGTGAAACAAGAATACTAATACATAAAATTCCTTAATCGGATCTCGCCGATAATGAGCTCAAGAGGACGTGGTCGTCGTGGAAGAGGTAGAGGAAGGATGACTCATAGATCGGGACAAGGTTCGACAATGAGATACCACCACCACCATCACCCCAACCGCCAATGTTGAGCAAAGAGCTCGATAGGGGAAGATGCCGTGTCGCAGTCGCAGTCTTGCGAGTTTTGGAATTGGTGGTCGTGCAGAAACAATTCAGAAATCGTAAGTCTGTAGGCTCGAGCGCTCCGTGCTAATGGAGCCGAAATGTTTAGAGGAGTATCGGGAGTGGCACCCAAGATACCGTGAGTCATCGGTTGGAAGCAATCGAGCGCATCATGGATGAGCTCGACTTGACCCCGAGGAGAAGTTGAAAGGGATGACGGCACCATTTACGCGATGAAGCGTATCAATGGTGGTTAACCGTTCGGGACGGTGCCACGGCGGAAGATCCGACTCGGAATATGCTAAGGAAGCATTTCGTAAGAAGTATGTGGGAACCCGGTATATAGATGAGCAAAGGAAGGCTTTTCTGGGGTTGGTACAAGGAAGTAGGTCCACACCGAATATGAAGCGGAATTCTTGAGGTTGAGCCGATATGCCCGAGGAGTAGTGGCGATCGAGCATGAACGCTGTGTTCGCTTTGAGGACTGGACTTAGGGACGATTTGAGACTTTTGATAGCACCGCATCGTGAGCGGGAATTCTCTCGCCTTGGTGGAAAAGGCTAAAGTGCCCGAGGGAATTAAGGACACCACCAAGCGGTCAGGATTGAAATAAGCCCAAAAGAGGTTTTGGGCCATCCGGAAAAGGCCACAAGAGGCCTAGAGTTGACAGAGCCACAAAGTCAACAGGCCGGTACGGGCCGGGCAATTTCGCCCTTGTGAACATTGTGGAAGGAAGCACGGGGAGAGTGTTGGAAAAAGGCGGGACGATGTCTCAAGTGTGGGTCCAAGGACCATATGATTAAGGATTGCCCCAAGCTATTAGATGAGAGCCAACCAAAGAGCTCGTAATGCTAACCAGCCGGTAGAGGCGGACAAGCAAACCTCAAAGAGGTCGTGGGTCGGCCAACAGAGGTAGTGGCAGAGGCCGTGGAGCTCGGGGGCGAGGTGCGCTAACTAACGCCAAGCAAGGCAACCAGGTTTGGTTTACGCGGTTCGCCGGAGGGAAGAGGGAGACGCGCGGATGTTATAACCCAGTGACGTTCTTTATTCATGACAAACCCTATTTTGCTCTTATTGATGTGGGCTCAACTCATTCCTATGTTGCATGTAGTATGGTTGAAACACTAGGCCTAGACTCTGAACTTTTTGATAGGCAGATAACTGTAGTAAGCCCTTTAGGCCAAACGGTGAGGATAGATAGGATCTTTCTGAATGTACCCCTAGAGATTCAGGAGCGAACTTTCTGGGCCGACTTAATGGAATTACCCTTCGGAGAGTTTGAGCTTATACTTGGAATGGATTGGCTAGTAGAGCATCGAGCCGTGTTGGATTGTGCGGCTAAACGTATGGAACTAAGAACCCCGGAAGATGAGGTAGTAGTGATGATCGGAGGAAGGAGGAACTACTTGTCTAACGTAGTTTCTGCATCAAGGCCGAGAAAATGGTTAAGAAAGGATGTAAGGCATTCTTAGCCTTCGTGAGTGCGTTAAGAGGAGAAGAGGAAGGTGTTAAGGGAGTTAGAACAAGAAGGGGATTTTGAGGATGTATTTCCTGAGGAGTTGCCTGCAATACCCCCGGATAGAGAAGTGGAATTTGGAATAGATTTGCTACCAGAATGTAGCTCCCGTGTCAATCGCTCCCTACCGAATGGCACCAAAGGAGTTAGTGGAGCTCAAGGCTCAAATCCAAGAGTTGTTGGATCGTGGGTTCATTCGACCCGAAAGGTGTCTCCGTGGGGAGCACCGGTTCTCTTTGTGAAGAAGAGGGATGGAACTATGCGGATGTGCATAGATTATCGCCGATTGAACAAACCGACCATCAAGAACAAGTATCCTTTGCCAAGGATAGATGACTTGTTCGACCAACCGAAAGGGGCAAACAGTGTTCTCAAAGATCGACTTAAGGTCGGGGTATCATCAATCGAAAGTGAAGGAGGTGATATTCATAAGACCGCTTTTAGGACAAGGTACGGTCATTTTGAATTTGTGGTGATGCCGTTTGGGTTGACGAACGCACCGCCGCGTTCATGGATATGATGAATAGGGTTTTCCAACCCTACTTGGATAGATTCGTCGTGGTGTTCATCGACGACATTTTGGTGTATTCCAAGACGGAGGAGGAGCACGATGAGCATCTCCGAGTTGTGTTAGAAGTGTTAAGGAAAAGAAGCTTTATGCCAAATTCAAAGAAGTGCGAATTTTGGCTCAAGGAAGTGGCGTTCTAGGACATGTGGTATCCACGAATGGAATAAGAGTGGATCCTAGGAAGATCGAAGCGGTGTTGGATTGGAAACCACCTAGGTGGTGGTGGTGAAATCGAAGTTTCTTAGGCTTGGCGGGCTATTACGTAAGGTTCGTGGAAGGATTCTCGTCAATAGCCGCACCTTTGACAAAGTTACTAAGGAAGGAAGTACCGCTTGTGTGGACGGATAAGCAATGCGAGAGCTTTGAAAAGCTTAAAAGGTCTTGGCGTAAGCTCGGTGTTAATTCAAATGAGGCGTAAAGGACTTCGTAGTATATTGTGATGCTTCGCATTACACGTGGTTAGGGCTCATGTGCTAATGCAAGAAGGAAAGGTAGTCGCTTATGCATCTCGACAGTTAAGGCCGCATGAGGTGAACTACCCAACTCATGACTTGGAACTCGCGGCGGTGGTTTTCGCCCTCAAAGTTTGGAGGCACTACCTTTATGGAGAAAGGTCGAGAATTTACACGGACCACAAAAGCCTTAAGTATTTGTTGACTCGTAAGGAGTTGAACTTGAGGCAACGAAGGTGGGTGGAGTTATTAAAAGATTATGACTGCTCGATAGAATACCATCCGGCAAGGCGAATGTGGTAGCCGACGCCTAAGTAGGAAGGTTGTGTCGGATTTAAGGGCTTTGTTCGCTCACTTAAGTTTGTATGATGACTAAGCTTTGTTGGCGAGTTACAAGTCAAGCCAACTTTGGTGAAGGAGGTGAAAGAGGGACGGTTAGGCGGATAAGGACTTAAGTACTAAGTTACAGCAAAATACGGCAAGGAGGATTAAAGGATTATGGCGCCAATGATGAAGGAGTCTGTACTACAAGGAAAAGGTTTGTATGCTTGAGGATAAGGAGTTGAGGCAAAGGATTCTTCGGGAAGCGCATGGTAGTCCTTATGCTATGCATCCCGGAGGCATCAAGTCAGTATAGAGATCTAAGGGAACAATTTTGGTGGTCGACTGAAACGAGAGGTGACTCGAATTTGTGGGGAAATGTTTGACATGTCGCTAGTAAGTAAAGGTCAACACCAAGTCCCATCAGATTGCTTCAACCAATTGAGATTCCCAATGGAAGTGGGAAAGAATTACCATGGACTTAGTTAGTGGGCTTCCCTTACGCCCACTAAGAAGGACTCGGTATGGGTGATAGTGGACCGTTTGACCAAGTCCGCACATTTTATCCTGTGAGGATCGACTATTCCCTTCAAAAGTTAGCCAAGTTATATGTGGCGGAGATCGTGAGGCTACACGGGTACCGATGTCGATCATCTCCGATAGAGACCCAAGGTTTACGTCTCGATTTTGGAAAGCACTTCATCAAGCATTAGGCACTAAGCTAGACTTCACTACGGCCATTTCATCCACAATCGACGGCGATGCAACGGGTTATACAAGTGTTGGAAGATATGCTAAGAGGTCAGGTGATGGATTTTCGAGGAAGTTGGGAAGATTACTTGCCTCTAGCCGAGTTCGCCTACAACAACAACTGCCTATCGTGCAAGCATTCGGATGGCACCATACGAAGCATTGTATGGAAGGAAATGTAGAACACCAACTTGTTGGACCGAGTTAGAGAACGCCGCGTTTTGGGTCCAGAGTTAGTGGCGGAAACCGAGGAGAAGGTGGAATTAATTCGGGCACGGTTGAAAGAAGCTTCGATAGACGTAAGTCGTCACGCAGACCTTAAGAGGAAAGAAATTGAGTTTGAAGTAGGAGACCAAGTGTTTCTAAAGGTCTCACCTTGGAAGAAGGTTATGCGGTTCGGCCGCAGCGGGAAGCTAAGCCCAAGGTTTATAGGGCCCTATCAAGCATCTTGAGCGAGTTGGGCGATGGCATACCAATTGGAGTTGCCACCAGAGTTGCATCAAATGCACGACGATTTCATGTGTCCATGCTACGCCGCTATCGATCGGATCCGTCTCATGTGGTACCCGTTGAAGAAGTGGAGTTAAGGCCGGATCTATCCTACGAGGAGGAGCCGATTCGGATCTTGGAACGTGACGTGAAAGCACTACGAAAGAAGTCGGTGCCTTTAGTCAAGGTGTTATGGCGCAATCATGGATCGGAAGAAGCTTCGTGGGAGCGGAAGAGACAATGCGACAAAGAATACCCTCAACTGTTTAGTTAGGAAATTTCGAGGACGAAATTTTTTTAGGGGGTAGAATCTGTAACATCCTAGGAAGGGCCTATGCATTTTTCGGATCAATTGTATGAAATGACAAGTCTTAAGTATTATGAATAAATTTTTGATACTTTTGGAAACCTAAAAATGAATGAAAATAGAAATGAAAATGAAGATGGAAATGAAAATGGAAATGGAAATGGACATTTTTGAAACTTAGACATTTTGGAAACCTAAACATTTTTGGAAATGATCCAAAAATGGAAACTTGAACATTTCGGGAAACTTGGATATATGAGAGAAATAAAGGAGTTTTATTCACATAAATATGTGAATAATAAGAGATAAATAAAGGAGTTTTATTCACATAAATATGTGAATAATAAGAGATAAATAAAGGAGTTTTATTCACATAAATATGTGAATAATAAGAGATAAATAAAGGATTATTTTCTAATGAGATAATTGAGGAGATAATTGATGGATTAAAGGCTTTTATCTTTTAAATAAAAGAGATAATATTATCAAAAAGAGGAGTGGTGGCCAAGTAAAGGACTCCTAGGCTGATAACTTTGGCTATAAAAGGAGGACAGGAGGGCTACTCATCAACATTTGCTCCTCTTCCTCTCTGCGCCGAAATTCTCCTAGGCAAAACCCCTCTCGCGAATTTTCATTAAGCAGAAATCCTCTTTTTCTTCTATTTTCTTCTCCGTTCTCTCATAAGTTGAATCTTTGTGGATTCTAAGAAAGAGGGCAATCATCCACAACATCAAAAGGGGATCTTTCGGAAATCTAAGGATCTAAGGTAAGGATTATAAATATAAATATGTGGTTAAAGATTATGATTCACGTTTTCAAAGTTAGATCTAATCTAACACGAAGTTATAGGATTTCAACAGGCTTATAAAGGAATCCTCTTCAGATTTGGAATCCCATCATAAGGTAAGGGATATTCGGCCAAGGCATAAATTGTTTAAGTGTTTTCCATTATTTCAAAAACCGAAAACTGACTTGGTTACATACCTAGTATTAGCCGATTTCAAGGAAGAAGAATTCTAGCAATCATTGGGACTTGATTAAATCAATTCGGCAACTAGGTAAGTAATTCTACTTCTAGTAGGATTTGGTTTTAAGACCAAATAGGTTTATTTATATGTTTTAATTAATGGCCGAATATAGGAGTGAAAGATCTAGATCGGTAGATCGCTCTACGGGAATTCACGGAAACTATTAAGCGAAAAAGGTGTGTACTCTTACTAACTTTCAATAAATTGCATGGCAATCATTAAATATATAAATATGTAACAAGATGTGAATGTGGCTAAGCACCACAAATGTGGTAAGGAGTACCTGTGCACGTTTCCTACTTTTGATAGGATTGTGAATGTGATATATTTTGAACATGTGATTAGTAACATGAATGAAAATTAAGTATGTGAAATATGTTATGAAATAATTGGGGCATTCGGGATATTTGTGGAGGAAGAAAGTGAAGGTGATGACTACGGTCTCACCAACGTAAAGTGGTGACTACGGTCACATAAAGTGAAAAGTGGTAACTTCGGTTACATCCAAAGGAATACAAAGTGTCTAATGACACAACATAAGTGGGCGATGAGCACGCGATCGCAGCGATCGCTTCGATGGTGTGTAGCGGATGGAGGGTCGACTTAGTAGTCCCCGCGCGGTATGCAGGTTGGTACGGGTGGTGTGTAGCGGATGGACAAATAGGTTTGGATTTGGGTTGCATCATCCTTTATTTTGTATGAACATGATATTGATATGACTTGTATGCCTGATTTGTTGGAAATTAGTACTATGTACACATTGAGTCTGTTGACTCACCTCCTGTTGGGAATTATTTTTCGTGATGAGCGTGAATGGACCGGGTCGGCAGGAGCTAAAAGTGGCCATGCATCGCTTGAAGAAATTATTTGGAATTTGGACTTTATGAAATTTTAGTACTTTAAACTTTATTTTGGGTTTGAATGATGTAATAAGGCCATAAGGCCCAATTGGATTTTCTTTATTTCTGTTTATTTTTATTTGAATATGATACAATTTATGTTTGATTAAAGATAAGTAAATTTATTTCTTTTAAAATAATAAACCCAAAAATTATTTTGTCACCTTATTTAAGTTGGATTTCCAGAATTTATTAAATGGGTTTCAAATTAAGCCCAACCCAAAACAATTTTCTTAAAATTACACAAATTTTCTCTAAGTCATTTAGAACATTGAAAACCGATTTATTTAAGGAACATACCAGATCCGGTTCAGGCTCGTGGGCCGGGTGTGGGGTGTTTCATAATTATAATTTATTAAAAATATAAAAAAATATATTTTTAATATTTTTAATTTTAAAAAAAATTAATTAATTGCTAACGTGGTATACATGTGGAAATCCATGTGTATGCCACATCAACAAAGTTAACATTTCCATTCATTTTGGGGTGATTTGACAAATAATGCAAGTTTAAGGACCAACAAAATTATTATGCCTTTTTTTTTCACTGCGGGTACTCTTTAAAAAGGTAAATGACTAGCCATAAAATTAGCTTCATTCCTAGGAACAGGAATCGAACCCTTATCATATAGTTAAAAGATAAAATAAGCAACCACCACATTACACTTCACGATTTTAAACTTCACAATGGTTAAATGTTTTAAAAGATAACGAATCTTAATGGTACAGAGAAAGGATATGAGTGAATTTTAATTGGATTTATTTATTATTAAGTTAAAAGAAATAATTGAACCTAATTTTGAATAGTAATATTTTCATTGAATCCTTTTCTATTACATAGTGGCACACTTTTAATTTTTAATTCAAATTCATTTGCTTAAGAATATATAGTTTCTCTTTTGGTAGATTGGAGGTTGAATTTTTTTTTTAAAATTTCACAAATAAAATTAGATGTACAGCACATATATATATATATATTAAGATCGTTACAAAGCAAAGATTTATACAAGTTGTGTCACCATGTTATTACATTCTCATCACTTACAAAAGCTACATAATGAGGTAGTAAATTACCCCTTTTCAATGCATAGAACCAAAATCCAGAGAAAGAAGCTTAATTTCAGAAATCAAATACCCCAAGCTTAGCACTATACGACGACTTCCTATAAAGAACTTGACAAAAATTAAACAATGCTTTCCACCTTGATTAAACGAATATTTTTGATATCTTAACCATTGTAAGCCAAGTACTCAAAAATAAATTATCTCCCATACCAGCAATGTAATGTAACACTCTTATACTTGATTTGATTCTCGATATAAGAATATTATATTTGGTACCAAAGCGATCTTGGCTAAACACTAAGTCACTTGAACAATTAACGGTAAAATTTTAACTTATACAACTTGATATTATCATTACGGATGTTCGGGTACATTACCAATTAACCGGTTACGTTTGAAAATGTAATAAATATGATTTCACTTAAAACATGGGGCAAGTATCAGTACTAAATCATAAGATATCGATACCTAAAACAAGGTATCTATACCCCGGACAAGTATCGATACTAAAATCAGCCTCTAGAATTCGAATTTTTCGAAATCAATGTGCAAGTATCGATACCTTTACCTCAAGTATTGATACCTGGCCTTAGGTACCGATACCAAGATGTGGTATTGATGCCAAATTGACATTCTGTTTTCGAAAATCTTGAAATCAAGCCCTAAGTATCGATACCTTACCCCGAGGTATTGATACCTTGAGTTAATTCAATAAAAAATACCTTGAAAAATTGCTAAAACTCCCCTGCAAAGTTATCAAATCAATTCAACAACTTAATATCATTTTAAAACGATCCAAAACATTCCAACATGATCCAATTTATCCATAATTCATAACACAATCATTTTCATAAGCATCAAACTTGTGGAATTATACTTTAAACATAATATAATTTTATATAAATTCAACTTAAGCAAAGTTCACACAATTAATAGTTTAGTCCCTTCCACTAGAATCTACTTATTAAGCCTATGTACATGCCATACTATCGACAAAATATAAAATTGCACTCTTAATCAAGCTTGGAAATGTGATAGGACGAGCAGGTCTCAGACCACTTCCAGCTTCTCTTTCGACTTCAACCTACCCGTTAAGCTAAAATAGCTTAGTAAGTACTGCAAGAATTTAATTATAAACTACATTTCAATTTGCAATTTAATATATATATATACTCGTGATGTTAGTTATGCTTGATCAAATTACACTTACCAGTTCATATTTCTTTCACAAGGCCCAAAGTAGACTGATTAGAACAATTAGGGCATACGGAATAAAATTAAACATCGTCAAAGCGAATAACAGAATATCGCCGAAGCGGATAAACAGTAAGCGCGCAATATATTCCTTAATGACACGCCATTAATATCCTAATGATTCATATTTGTTTACTTAGGCTCAACATCAATTATACCAACTTTCAATTTTTATAATTTAGTCCTTAATTTTATAATTTCATATATAACTTCCATTTAATTTCACATCTTTACCACACACATATAATAATCTTAATACATATAACTCACTTTATCACCTTATTCTCATTCACATTCTTGTACCATAGTTTCTATCTTTATAATTTAATCCTTTATATTATTACTTCATATAAATCTAAGATTTAAACATTTAATTGACAATTCCTATTATAAATATCTAAATAAATGGAATTAAATCCTTGTAGTACTTACAAACAAGGCTTGAATGATTAGTTTTCTTCTTCCTTCACTCATTGGCTACACCTTTTCCTTTATCTACAATTTGGTCCTCTTTTTTCTTCTCTTTTTCTTCATTCCCATAACAAATACATAACATCCACTTGTTAAAATCAAGATTATATAACATATTCATGCTCTAAGAATAAAAATAAAATGTACAACGCAAGAAATTTCCATCTTTTACCTTGAGTTCTTGATATCACATACTAACCCTAACTTTTCTCTTCCTTTTTAGATAGCTATTGACCCTTTTTTTCATGAAACTAAGGTACCCATTAGACTTTTCTATTGATTTAGGTAGGAAAACATGAAATAAACTTAGTGCAATGAACTTGGAAGGTTCAAAAATAGAGGAAATGACATAAATGGATAAAAAAGAAAAGTTCGATAGAAGGATGGATTAGGGTGATGGTTAAACTTCTCGAGGCATAAGCCACTACTCTGCCTTTCTGCATTAGCATGCGACCTAGTCCCATGTGCGAGGCATCACTGTAAACTACAAAGTCCTTCTCAGATTCATGTTGAATCAGTACATGTGCTTTAGTGAGAATTGCTTTGAGTTGCTTAAAGCTCTTCTGTCTTTCATCTGTCCATGCGAACTCCACACCCTTCTACAACAGTTTCGTTAAGGGTATCGCTATGGTGGCAAACCCTTCAACAAAACCTGTGATAATATCCTACTAACCCCAGAAAGCTTCGCATTTCAGTAACACTCTTCGACGATCTCCACTCTAGAATTGCCTCGATCTTATTAGGGTCTACGCAAACCCCTTCCGTCGAAACCACATGACCTAAGAATGTTACATCATTTAGCCAAAATTCACACTTGTTGAGCTTTGCGAACAATTACTTCTCTCATAGAATTTGTAACACAATTCACATGTGAGCATCATGCTCTTCTTCAGTTTACGAGGACAACAAAATGTCATCTATGAAGACCACTACGTACTAATCCAAATACTCATAGGACACTCAATTCATCAAGTCCAAAAATGCATCAAGTGCATTTATTAAACCAAATGACATGATTAGAAATTTATAATGCCAATACCTTATTCTAAAGGTTGTCTTTAAAACATTCAACTCCTACACCTTAAGCTGATAATAGCCTAATCACAAGTCTATTTTGGAGAAAACTGACACATCGCAGTTGATTGAACATGTTATCAATTTGTGGCAATGGGTACTTATTTTTGACAGTTAATTTGTTCAACTGTCTGCAGTCGATGCACATTCTCAAGCTACTATCCTTCTTCTTTACTAACAGAACTGGGGATACCCAAGGTGATACACTTGGTCGAATGAAACCTCTGCCAAGCAACTCTTGAAGTTGTATCTTTAGTTCTTTGAGCTCTTTTAGTACCATGCGATAGGGTGTAACAGACATTGGCAAACTACCTGGGTATAGTTCAATGTCGAACTCTACCTTGTAATCTGGGGATAAACCAGGTAGCTCGTCTGGAAATATGTCAGGTAAATCCTTCACAGTGCATATATCGTGAACCTATATTTCTTTTATCTACGAACCCATCACATAAGCAATGTAGGCTTCGCAGCCTTTCCCCGCCATCTTTTCTACCCTATTTTCCGATACCATGTTGGACAGAAATTGGTTTCTCTCTCCAACTACAACAATTTCCACCCCTTCACCACTTCGTAGAGTCACTCATTTTAGTTCAAAATCTATATTGGCCTTATGCTCAGTCAACCAATTGATTCCAAGAATCATGTCAAACCAATAAAATGGTAATTCCATCAAATCAATGAAGAAGACATGTCCTTGGACCATCAAAAGACACCTACGGTACACTCTATTGACCAGAACACTCTCACCAAACAAACTAGTAACAATTATACCCTTATCAATGTTTCCTATTAGAATACCAAACTCACGAGCCAGTTCGCTCAAAACGTACGAGTGTGTAGAACCAGAATTAATTAAAGAAAACAAAAGAATAGTTTGCAGAGTGGAGGTACCTATGATAGCGTTGATCGTATCCTGGTCTTGTGGTTCCTTAACAACATACACTTGTTTGAGCCCTCCTGTCTTAGCTTGTGTGGAAGTAGTGTGCGCTAGGGTTCGCTTTCAACTTGTCTTGTGTCACTACCTCTACCTCAACCTCGACCGCGAACTTCTAATTGCACTAGTGTGGGGGGTTAAGTTCTCAGTCAACGATCTCTCTTGTTATTCTAGGTAGTCCCTCAATATGTGCTCTGTGGATCCACACTTGAAACATCCCCTAGTTAATTTTCTACATTCCCCAGAATGCCTACATTCACAGCATCTATAGAACGGCCAACTTGACGATTTGTTCGAAGCTTGGGTGTTACCCTGTTGTTGTGATTGGTCTATTTGGAAATCGCGTTTGCCATTTCTACCGGAGTTATGCAATTCAGGATTCCTCTTGGATGTTCACCCAGATTGTCTAAACACTTGTTTTCCAGACCCCGTTACAACTTGCGGAGCCTCTGCCCTTATCTCCCTAATAACCTTCGCCTTTTCAACCAACTCATCGAAGTTCGCGATGTCATGGGCTACCGAATAGAGTTAGATGTCGCAATGAAACCAAAAGCAAAACCTTTCGCAATGATCCCTTTCCAGAGAGACCATCTTAGCTGCGCATTGACTTAGTCACACAAATTCTACCTCGTACTCAGCTACAGACATTTTGCCCTACACCAAGTTAATAAATTCTTGCTTGCGAGCTTCCATATATTGCTCGCCCATGAACTTTTTCTTAAATGTTTTTAGTAAGAAGTCCCAAGATAGGCGGTTCGCAGTAGTTCCCTGCTTCACAGTGTTCCACCAAGATGGGCTTCGCAAGTGAGTAGAGACACAGTACATCCCAGATTTTCTTCCTCAGTACAGGCCATTTGCGTAAGGTTCTTTTCAATACCCTTAAGCCAATACTCCGCATTGATAGGATCAACTCCCCTGATACCACTGAATTCCTCACCACCCAGAGCTTGCAGATGCTCTAGTGGAAATCCTCGACTGATTGGA
The DNA here is from genome assembly GCA_025698515.1 of Gossypium sturtianum. Lineage (NCBI taxonomy): Eukaryota > Viridiplantae > Streptophyta > Magnoliopsida > Malvales > Malvaceae > Gossypium > Gossypium sturtianum. The sequence goes on from CM046946.1 coordinate 120,157,649, forward strand.
GCAACATTGGTATCAACGACACGTTGGAAAGCCCCAATCTTGGCTTGTACCAATGGTTTGACACTTTCATCCAGAATATTTGCCCTACGAGATCACACATGTGATGCCGAAGTCTTGTCACCCTCTAGAAGGTCCACAATTCCATTAACACGGTTCATGTTTGTATTTACTCTTCTATGAGGCATTTTACTAACTCTAAGCATACATAAGACACAAGTTTAAGCAAGAAAATAAACATGTTCTATCACGCACCTTAAACTTAACAAACACAATTGAGAACTTTAGTTTACCAAACACATCTGTGAGCATAGCTTGCACATCACATCTGCCATATCTATAAACAAAACTACTAGGTAGGTGAGTAGCAAAGAGTGATATAAAGCATAATCCTACAAAAGAAACAACTGAACCTGAGCCAAGGTAATGTATTTTCCCAATCCTTCCCCATCAACAACCAATCATTCAAATAACTTACAATCTAATGATCCTAACAAATTAACCAAATTTGGCTAGCTTTGATACTAATAAATGTAACACCCCATATCCGACCCAATTGCCAAACCCAAGCTATGGAACGCCACATTAGCCACCTAAGTTACTCTTCATTAAAACCCAACCTAACCTCCAACACATCATATAAAACATGTATAGATTTAAGAAAACACAAGCTAGCAAACTCACATCACTTGCTTCATAGTATGCAACAACAATAACATGCGAACCTACTTCGCTTGTAAAAACTTAACTTCTCATACCCTGAAGACATAAATATTTGATAAAGAGAATTAATAACATGCAAACCCTAAGTTTTGTAAAACAATAGACATAAGTTCAACTATCTGACATTGGGGTTCACACCCTTGCATAGCTCACGCATTCTAAGTCTTTCATGGGTTAAGTTTCATTAAACAGGGTAGGTTTTCGCGAACGAAACCTATGTATTTATATCCTACAAATTCGACTCGAAGGGTTTCTCCTATTCCGTATATAAAAAATTATTAACAGTTTGCAGGTACCAGTTTGCCAATTGTCAGGGTTCACACTTTTCACAGTTCGACAACCCTGTCACTTTCTGGCAACCTTGGCGAACTCTAAATAAGTTAGTTGGTTTTGGTTATTTCAAGCTTTTGCTTATGGCAAACACTCTGTTAGGAATTTAAAAACTTAGGCATGAATTTGTGAACTAAGAAAATATCAATCAAGTTGTGGACTATATTCATATACTTAAAATTTTAGGTGTGTTTATATTTAGTTATATCGGTTCGCAATAGGAAATAAAAAAACATAAATAAGAACATAAACATAAAGAAAAATATAAGAACTAAGTCTTAGAGCATTCGACGAAGTCAACAGATTGAAATATATCTCTAAGCCCGAGCGAAGTCCCATATTGTCTTTAAATCCAGAGTTCACTTGTACTACCTTTCTAGTGTTTATGCTTCGCTTGGATCACTCGCCTCGCCGCCACACCTTGTGCGATCTAATTATTTGCAGTGTTTAGAAAGGAGTGCGTGAGCTCTTGCAAACTCAATGAATATACAGGAAAGTAAAACCACATTGCAAGCACAAAACATAAATTAAACAAAAGCTTTGGCAAGGTGACTGAACTACGAACTGGGTTCACCATACTTACACGAAGTCTGGTTCGCGATTACCTGCTGTTAGTTAGCTTAAAACAATAAATCATAATATTTTGGAAAACACAATCTTAATCACATTTTTTTTCTGTTGGACAAGAGGATATCCTTATAGCTCCTTACTTTGACTCAAAGAGTCTTCACATGTCCTATAAGTGTAGCATAAAGCTAAGCACTCTCCAAACACACCAACATATCCCTTTGAATGGAGCTTAGCTTGACATTCTCTTATTCCTTCTAACCTGTCCCAAGGCCTCTCACCCAAAACACAAAACACAAAGGTGAGTACTTACAATCCTATGGCATGCCATTATATCCAACAATTATAGAAAATTATAGTGTCAAAACATTTACATAAACATAGAACTCGCAGGTTATGAGGAGCTCGCACAACACTGTTCATATTGAGCTCGCAATAAGAACTCACATATCACTGCTCATAGAATCACTTATTGAACACATTCACAAAACAGAGTTTAGAGAAGACTTACTCTCGAAACTTAGGATAAAACCCTAAGCTCCTAATTAACTATATGGTTCGCACATACATGGTGACCCCTAAACACTCATCAATTTGCTAAAAATTTTAAACAAGCTTCGTTTTCCCCTTGTCTTTGCTTGTAGACGGTTCTGTCAGGTTCGCAATTTCACAAACATACACCGGTCACTAACATACAAAGCACATTAAAACTTATACATAATCACAAGCGAACCTAAGTTCACACATGCTAGTCTTTTGGCGAACCTAATTTCCTTTATTACGAACTTTTCTTAATTACTTCTAAACATCAACACAATATAGAAACAAGTCTTACCTTAAATCCTAAGAATTAAGTTCTGGGTTTTTGTTTTCAATCAAGATAATTGATGAAGATATTTGAGAGAGTTTTATTGTTCAGAAAAATATAAAATTTCAATGAGAAGAGCTTAATTTATAGGCACTAAGTGTTTCAATATTCTTAGGACACCCTAATCGTAGTAGAAGTAGGAAAGAGTTATGTGCATGAATGGTGTTGTGGAGAGGAAAATAAGTTGACTTCCTAATTTTTGTATAATTGCCCTTTGACTACTTCTACTTTTGATTCTCGACTCAAAACAACGCTCCCAGCTTGCGAGGCCTACTGGCGATCCTTGTTCGCCAAGCCTACTGGCTATCCCTGTTCGTTAGGCCCAAGACTCCTAGGCCCTATTCTGGGATGTTACACCTCCCTTTAAGATTTTTAATACAAAGTTTATTACATTATTCAAATAAAATTAAATTTAAATACGAAAAGCTTAATTAATGCAAAAAAGTTCTTAATATTAAAAACATTGGTGATGAAATTAAAAATTGTTGAAGTTGGAAATAAAATAGAACCTGTCGAAAAGTTGGGTAACCTTTACCCAAAATTTTAATAGAGAGATTTTAAAAAATAGTGGATCCATATTATTTAATATAAAATATACCGTGTGTCAAGGAATTAAAATATTCACTTGTCACAAAATAGTTATGCTGCAAAGAAAAATTCTTTAAATATTTATATACCTTGTAATATTCACATGCGCACATTATAATTGAACCCTTGTAGTTAAAACGTACATGACTACAGAGAGAATCTGGAATTTATCATAGACTGTTTTGCTTATCAAAACCCCAAAAAGTAAAATGGTAATAAGGGAATCCAAAATGATTAGTTTATTACCCTGTTGAAGAAACAAATTGTTAGAAGACCTTATTGATGCAGATCGATCAAAATGAGGAAACTGATTAATTAAACTTGAAAAAATAGAAAAATTTTAAGCGGGCTGAGAGTGCCCTGCAGTTTCCTTGTCCAGGGAAAACAAAATTCATTTCACTCTGTGCTGACACTTCTGTAAACCCCCACATTCCACAAAACAAATGAAGGAATCTGTAAGTACAAACTTTGTGATTATATTCCAACAATTGCAATGACCAAGGATCTTGTGTTTCAAACAGGACGAAGCCTAATAAGATTCATTATGTATCATGTTTACATAATCAATTTGCAGAGATAAATTTCTATAATTCAGTTATCAACTTGGATTGGTTAATTTTCTGAACTAAACCAGAGTATCATGGAACTCATTATTTATACTAATAGTAAAATATACATGGTAAGCTTTTAACTTATGCTTAATTGTTACATGGCCTACCAACACAGTTTAGCACAAGCCTTGTGTACAATACTGGAAATGAAATCATAAGCAGGATAATATATACGATTTTCAAAGAAATTAAACCATCTTCTTCGCCAGTAAGGATTCAGATAGAGAATAATTATGGAAGTAAGAAAGAAAATGATGTATGTGGTGCTAAATGTTACGGAGAAGAACACAGGATCAATACTATACCATTTCTCCTTACTTTGATCTACGAATTTTATCAGGGGATGCGGTGACACGATGCTACAGTTCTGGTTCAAGGGCTGTCCACAAAGATATTGATTTCCTTCGTAACTGCTTCTATCAAATGTCCCAAACTGAGCTTTCATATCTGGAATTCTACCTGATAAGTTGTTGTATGCCACACTGAACACTTCGAGGAAATAGAGATTGATCAGTAATGAAGGGATTTCTCCACTCAACATATTGTGTGAAAGGTCTAAGCTTTCAATTTGGGTGAGATTTGAGAAAGATTTCGGGATTGGTCCCGTCAAGTGATTGTAGGATAAGTTTAGTGCGTGAATCCAGGCTAGATTTCCAAGCTCGTACGGGATCCTACCGGATAGTTTGTTACATGACAAATCTAATCCCGACATGAAATTAAGAATGCCACCTTTATAGGTGTTGGATCTATGTTTTGTCAAGAAGTCAACTTCTACATTTGTGACAGATTGTTCGGCAGTGCTGTGAAGCACATAATCCTTCTTCAAAGTTCCATATCTAGAATATGTAGTGTAATCCCATTCATTAGAAACTTTTTCATGTGAAATGTCCAAATCCAAATGGCGAGGCTCAATCTTTCCGAACCTGATACCCTGGAAACAGGGGGGAATTGACCCGGAGAAGGAGTTGAGGGAGAGATCCATCATGCTTATTTGTTTCAATTCACATAGTTCTTCCGGAATCAAACCACTTAGAAGATTCTGACTCAATAAAATAACTTTCAAGCTAGTCAATGAAAGATTCTACGAGAGTAGAAAACAGTAGAGAAGAGCAGAGAAAGAAAATAACGTTGAAGTTATTATTTCATGCATATCTCAATACACCAAAAAAACCCTCAGTATTTAATGCTAAGCATTAAGCATTAACTGCATCGCTAACAGACTAACAAACTAATCATTAATAAACTAACAAATTAATCAGATTCCTTAACATGCTCCCATCATTTTGTTTCTATCGAATGTCATGTTTTGCACCACTTTTAGGGAGGACCAAAACTTAGTAAACAATGGTTCTCATTAAGGGCTTTGTAAGCACATCTCGCTACTTGCTCTGTGGCCGAACATACCCTACACTCGATTGGCCACCAAAGCAATTTTCTCTCGAACGGCGTATAAGTCTAACTCCACATGTTTGAACTTGGAGTGCATCACCGATTTGAAGAGACCGCCACACCTCGAGAGTTATCACACCACACCGTAGACTTCCTAGACAATGAGACATGAAGTTCGTGAGAGTAAAGATTCAAGCCAAACCACCTCGTTGGATCAGATGAGCAAGAGCTCTATACTCACCTCCGCCGTGGATCGAGAGACTATCTGTTGTTTCTTCAACCCCAAGCTACGTGATTTCCACCAAGGAAAACACGTAATCCAAAGGGTTGACCTTCGATCATCAACATCGCTTTCCCAACTAGCGTCCTAATAGCCAACAACATCTAAGCTAGTGGAAGGAGTAAATCAATACCATAATCCAAAGTCCCTTGCAAGTATCTCGAGAATTCGCTTTCTTTTTATAATGTTGATCAAGAGGCGGTGCATAAACCGACAAACCTTGTTCACCGAGAAAGTAATATCTGGCCTGGTGATTACCACATACTGTAAAGCACCCACAATACGACGATACTCTGATTCATTTTCAATCGAACAACCAGTGTGCTGGGATAACTTGGAAGAGGTTACCATCGGTGTAGGAGAGCTATTTGCCTGATCCATATTAGCTTTCTGTAGAAGATCAAGTACATATTTGCGTTGACTTAGAAACAGCCCAGTAGACGTGGAAGATACTTCAATGCCAAGAAAATAGTTGAGAGGGCCTAAGTCCTTCAAAGAGAATTGAGTGTCAAGACTTGTAACAAATTGATCAATATTGGCCTGATGGCTACCAGTGATGATTATATCATCAACATATACCAAAACATACATAACCATACTGTCATTCCTTCTAATGAAGAGAGAACTATCCGACTTGGCCAAGAAGAAATCGGAAGACAGTAGAAAGTCTCGTAGTTTAGAGAACCACGCCCTAGGAGCTTGTTTAAGACCATAGAGTGCCTTCTTTAATTTGCACACCAAAGGCTTGTCACCATGATGCTGCTCAAAACCAGGTGGTTGAAGCATATAAATCTCCTCGGATAGATCACCGTTGAGGAAGGCATTGTTAATATCGACCTGCCTTAGTTTCCAGCCAAATTGAACTGCCAATGCTAAAACAACTCGAATGGTCGTTGGCTTTACAACTGGACTGAACGTCTCCTGAAAATCAATTCCAGCTTCTTGAAGGTAGCCTTTTACCACCAAACGACCCTTGTAGCGAGCAATGGTGCCATCAGAATTCTTTTTGAGTTTGAAAACCCATTTACAACCTACTGCTCTTCGGTTGACAGGTAAAGGAACTAAATCCCAGGTTCCATTTTTGAGAAGAGCTGCATACTCTTGTTGAGCTGCAAGAGTCCACTCCTTGCTTGCAAAAGCCTCTTCGATCGAATTTGGTTCTCTTTCACTTAGTTCAACAGAAAACACCCGAGGCTTAAATATGCCATTCTTGGATCTGGTTATCATACGATGAGTGTTAATGTTGGGGCCATGAGCCTCTGGTAAAGAAGTAACAGTAGGCTCCACTGCCCTTGGGAGAGAAGGAGTAGCAGTATGTTCAACGGAAGAATTAGTGGATTCCAAATGATGAGAAGATGGAGATCGTAACATAGTCCCTGATTCATGTTGAGGAGAAGGAACAGTGATACTTGGAGAATGAAGCCGAGAATAAACAGGAGCAGGCAAACACATCCGCATCAAGCACGCTGATGTCAGAGAATAGGCCGATTGTGATTAGTACCTCTAGTCGAGTGGTCGAGAAACTCAAAAGGAAAATAATCCTCATCAAACACCACATGCCGGATATAAACACCCTTTGGTTATCATCAAGACACTTATAACCCTTGTGAGTAGAATCAGTAACCAAGGAAAACACATGGACTGGATCGGGCTCAAGCTTGTGATCATTAAATGGTCGAAGATAGGGATAACATCGACAACCAAACACACGAAGATGATTGTAGCTTGGCACCATTCTATGTAAAACCTCAAAAGAGACCTACCAAATAGCACCGGAGTTGGAAGTCGATTAATGAGGTAAACACCACTTATGAAAGCATGAGCCCAAAAATTCATTGGCATGTGAGCTTGAGCCAAAGAAAGTGAGTCCAAAGATCAACCACATGTCGATGTTTCCTTTCAACCAAGCCGCTTTGTTCGACGTGTGTGGACAAGAAAGTCGGTGTTGAATGCCAAGTCGAGAGAAACCTTAGGAAACGAGCGAAACTCACCACCCCAATCAGTTTGAAGAGCTTTAATCTGGACACCAAATTGAACTTCCACCAACCTTTGCAACTGCATAAACTTCTCAAGAGCCTGAGATTTTCGGGTAAGTAGAAAAACCCAAGTGTACCTTGAGAAAACATCCACAAATGAAATGTAATAAAAATAACCATCAGAAGCTATGGGAGCAGGACCCCATAAATCACACACAAGAAGCTGAAAAGGAGCAAGATATTCAGCCAGTAGAAGGATAGAAAGGCAATTTATGGAGCTTGCCTAACTGACATGCTGAACAAACAGATTTCATCATTGAAAAGTTTGAAGCAATGTTACATTTTCGAAGAACTGATAGAACAGTTTTATTACAAGGGTGACCAAGGCGTTTGTGCCAAAGGTCAAAGTGTTTATCATTAGAATCAGAATACTCCAAGGACGCAACATGAGCAGTAGCAGAAGAAGTAGACGTTGTGGTTGGGGGTGGAGAGTCGGACAGATCAAATTGATATAAACCATTATGAGTGCGGCCCACCAGCAGTATTTTCCCTGTCTTGATATCCTTCACAAAGCAGTGAAAAGGATGAAATTCAAAGAAAACCTGATTATCATTGGCAAATTGAGCTACAGATAATAGATTTTTGCAAATCTGTGGGACATGTAAAACCCTTTTCAAATGAAAAACTCTATTTGAGGAAGAAGTAACAGTAGAAGAGCCAATGTGGGAAACAGGTACAGAACTACCATTACCCATGTAGAGCCGATTGTTAACTGTGTAGTGAGTGGCCTCATGTAAGTTGTCCAGACTGCTAGTGACATGATTAGACGCTCCAGAATCAGGATACCAAATCTTTGTAGGTTGAGAGCCTGGAAAAGTCGGGCTACTGGTAGCAGTAGTGTTGACTTGAGGTTGAGGTGCAGAGTGCATCTAACAAGCATAAGGAGGACCCCCACAAGAAAGATTTGAAACACCTTGAAATTGATGACAATAAGCCTGCATGGGTTGACTAGAGACTCCTTCAAAAGACTCATCAAATCTATAGTAGCACTTCTGTACAACATGACCAACACGTCCACACAACTGGCACTGAGGTTTGTTATGAAAAGACCGCCTACCTCGACCCTGCCTCGATATGAACGAGAACCGCACCTCAGTAGGGTGGTCGAGAACCTCTTTCAAAACGATCGAGATCTTTAACACCGGACTCACTGTTGAGCAACATTATTAGCCTGCAATGATGTATCCAGAACCAAATCTTGTTGTCGAGATTCACAATCCAAAGAACATTTCGAGAGAAGCTCAAGAGATATTGGCATGGCGGAAACAACGCACGAAACGGACTCAAATTCAAAAGATAAGCCAAAGCAAGAATAACACTAATCTGCTTCTGGACGTAAATAGGGTGACCAAAGATCGAGAACTTATCACAAAGACTCTTGATCTTGCTCAAATATTCCTTAATAGTGAGTGACCCTTTCTTTTGAGAGTATAACGAATGGCGTAGAGTAGAAATGGACATGGTGGATTTAGTAGCAAACCTCTGAACGACTGTATTCCAAACATCGAAACTGGAACGAGCATCAGTAAGGTACATTAGAATATCATCGCAAATTGTGGACAACAGCCAAGAGGCCAAAAGTTTATCCTGCTGTTGATGAACCAAGAAATCAGGATTAACAACAGGCACACCATTACCATCGACAACTGTTCGTGGAGGAACACCAACTGTACCAAGAACAAAATCATGCAGTCCATACCCTTCAAGAATCAACAATATTTGCTGTTTCCATAATAGAAAGTTGTGCTCTCCAAGCTTCACTGTATCATGCTTAGGAAACTGCTGGACTTTCTTCAAGAAACCATTAGTAATATCAGAAGAAGAGACATGAACGGAGGGATCATTACCGGAGATGGCATCGGTCGCCATGGTAGAGGGGAAAAAAAAATATCAAGGCTCTGACACCATGAAAGATTCTACGAGAGTAGAAAACAGTAGAGAAGAGCAGAGAAAGAAAATAACGTTGAAGTTATTATTTCATGCATATCTCAATACACCAAAAAACCTCAGTATTTAATGCTAAGCATTAAGCATTAACCAGACTGCTAACAGACTAACAAACTAACTGTTAATAAACTAACAGCTAACTGTATTCCTTAACAGTCAACAAGCCAATAATACCAGGGATGCTCCCTGAAAGATTGTTATCCCGGAGGTTTAATACCAAAAGCTGTGAAGTGTTGAGAAAAGCTTCTGATATTGATCCACTATATTTGTTCCCCTGTAAGTGTAAGTGCTGTAAACGAGGGCATGAGGGGAGTGGAGCAGAAAGGAGATTATGAGAAAGGTCTAAATAATACACAGAACGCGAAATGCCTTCACATTGGAACTGACCCTCCAAATAATTGTTCCGCATCACAAGTATATCCAGATATGTCACATTACCTATCCAGCTACCAATATTCCCTGTCATAAAGTTGTAACCAATGTCCAATAGCGCCAGGTTGCCAAGTACCCTTCCTTTCGCTTTCACATTTGACTGATTCCCACTGAAGTAATTGTTCCTTAATTGCAACTCAGTTAATCGAGTCAAGTTGAAGAGCATCGGAAAAATCTGTCCGTGAAGTTTGTTACCGGATAACATTAGAACGCGCAAATAATTGCAGCCGACTATCAGTTCTTTGGGGATTTCTCCAGAGAAATTATTGTAAGATAAATCCAGTACTTGCAAATTTTTCATGTCACCAATGGAGGGTAGCAGATCTTGCTCAAAAGCGTTTCTTGATAAATCTAGATACTCCATGTGTGGAAGGATTTTCCCAATATTCTCCGGAAGACCGTGAATTTGATTGCCTGATACATCCACCATAACTTCGTTGGTCATAGCGAATGGCGGTAACTGAAACTCCCCGAACAAAAAGTTGTTCCTTAGTTTTAGAATTTCAAGGTCGGCATTGTTTACAAGCAACCAACCAGGAAAACTTGCACGCAACTTGTTGTTAGAAAGATCAACTATCTGCAGGTGGAACTGGTGGCGAAGAAAATTAGGAATGCTGTAGGTATGATTGTTGAGACTACAGTTAGACAGTGCCAAAACCTTCAATTGGAACGAGGGAAACCACCCTGGAGGATTCTCAGTATCAATCTGCAATTTACCATTGTTGCTTGCGAATTGGAGTACCTCAAGCTTGGAGTGAGTTTTGAAGGAGCTTAGTGAGAATGAACCCTCAAAATGGTTGTAACGAAAATCAAGATACCAAGAAGATGTTAGGCTGTGTATCAAAGACGCTGAGAGGGTTCCACTAAAATTGTTATATAAGACATCCAACAACCCAATAAACGTTAAATTGGATAGACAAGGGGTAGGGGCGAAGCCAGAACAAATTTTTAGGGAAGGTCGAATGAAATTTTAATTTTTTATAGTCTATATCTTTATAATTTTTAAATGATTAAATCAAATTTTTATAATTTTAGGGGGGCTAAAGTATAATTTTACCTTTACTAATTTAAAAATTTTAAAAAAATTTAAGGGGCTAAATAAAAATTTTACATTTTAGGGGGGGCCGGGGCCCCTGCCAGCCCCCCCTAAATCCGCCCCTGCAAGGGGGAAGGATTCCTTCAAAGTAGTTTTGGCTAAGATCCAACTCTTGTAGTCTCTTCAGTTGGCACAAATCTGTGAAAACCATAAACAAATGCATGTTCATACATTCTCATTTATAAATTACTAGTTTATGATTTCATGTATTAAATTTTTTAATTAGTTTTCTAAATAGTGTAAAATTTGAATATAATTAAAATGTATCAACTTATTCAACAATTCAAATATTATAAATAATAATAATTTAAATAGTAATTAAAGTATTTCAATATATTCAATATACAATATAATTTTACTTCATGTAATTAATGCATAGCAACATTATTCAAAATATAATGCTAATAAAAAAAATTCTAATATTTATTAAACCATTTGTAAAAACTATATTATAAATAAAACTCTTCAATATTCAATTTTTATTTTTACTTAATAGTCAATAAATTGACCGTAAATTTTTTTAGATAATATATAATTAATATAAATATATTATATTATATTATATTATAAAATTTATTATTTATAAAATTATATATATGAGATAAAGGTACTTATTATATAAATAATTAAAATTTACTATTTAAAATAAAAATAAAATATATATTTTTACTTTTTGGGTTAATGGTTTCACTATTTTTATTATTATATAAAATCATTTATTAGTGAAATTTTCTAATCAAGTAAAATTTTTGAAACAATTTATATTAGTAAAATTAAAATTTTTATTTATAAATGTTATAAAACTTTAAAACAATAAATTCAGCAATATAATAAACAACAAAAGCTATATTAATTAGTTCAATAGTTTCTCCATATTCATGTGTACATATATAGGGAGAAATCCACTTACACCGATGTAAGTGTAAAATTAAAGTAGTTTAATACCTTTTCGTATTTCTGTATGATTAATATTTTAACAAAATAATCGTTAAATTTATTATTTTATTTATATAAATCATGCACATTAAATTTGATGCAAATTAAAATTTTATAACTATTTGTTTTAAGTAAAAAACTTTCAACTCTATACTAAATATTAATATATATATATATATATATATATAGTTTTTTAGATCTATAGGATGGAAATATCAAATGGGTTTAAAATTTTACATGCATTACCAAATATAATTATATCGATAAATTTAACAGTTGAATTAATTATACAAAGAGATATAAAAGAGTATAAAATTATTTTAATTTTATATCAGTATAAATGAATTCCTTCCAAAAATATAGAAAGTAAGTTTGAAATAAAATAATTATTTTTCCTTACAAATTATTATCATTTGTTTATATTTACTTTTATTCATTTTTATCAATTTTTAATTAAAAAAATCAGTTAAGTCCCTCCGTTAATAATTTCATCATTGATCATGTTGACGGTAAAATAAATTGACAAACTAATAAAATGGTGACACGTGACAGCTTCCGGTTTAATCTAACAATTTTCCATAAAAATGATTAAAAATAAAATAAAAATCAGGAAAATTATAAAAATACTAAAATTGGTATAAACATATAAAAATTATAAATTATATAAAAATAATAAAAACTTATAAATATTATAAAAATATAATTTTTTTATAAAATTAAAAAACATATTTAAAATTTTATAAAAACAAATTAAAATTCTTAAAAACTTATAAAAAATCATAAAATTTATTAAAATTGATATAAACGCATAGAATTATAAAAAAAAAATCATAAAAATTGAACTGGACTGGATCAATCTGTCTGACCGGTTAGACTAAAATCGATAATGGTATTGGTTTGGTGAAAGCAATTAGACCGATTGATATGGGAATCGGGCAATTGAACTAATTTTTTAATATTTTTATTTTTTAATATTTTCTGATTGATTTGATTACTTATCCGGTTCTGAAAACCTTGGTCATAATATTTCATTCTAAGATATGCTTAGTTGGATAATGAAATTTTGGTTTGATAATATCTAATTGTATCAAAAATATTTTATATTATACAATACTTAGCAAATAATTTTCAACTTTTCAAGGTTCAAACTATTGTATTGTACTTAAAAAATTGGACATAAAAATTTTTAAAATAAAAAGAATAATTTATCAATAAAAAGGAGAGAGTCCAAATTTATTCAAAACATTTTATTCAACATCAAAATGACCCTAATAATATGATGACTATTCCCATTATCCAAGGGTTGGTGGAATGTCATGTATTCATTATGATTGTAAGCGTTTAAATGATTCTTTTATATCATTTTTAATTTTTAAAAGTTTTAATATGTTCTTATTTTTAAAATTTATTATAATTTTTACATTATTTATATTATTTATGAATTTTTATAAAAGATTAAATATTTTAAATATATTTTATTAAATATATATATGTATTTGATAATTATTTAGATTTTTAATATTGTTTTATAATATTTATAAATTTTAATGATTTTTTAATTTCTTGTATAAATTTTATGAGTTTATATCAATTTTAATATTTAATAAATTTATATTTATATGATTTTTATTTATTCTAAGAATTTTATAAGTTTTTATAAAATTTAAATATTTTAAATATGTCAATATTAGTTTTATAATTTTTTATCATTTATTAGATTTTTATATTTTTATAATATTTATAATGTTTTATAAGATTATATAAATTTTAATATTTTTTTAATGTTTTGTAATTTTTTTATTTTTAAAAATATTTTTATAAGAAAATATTAAATTAAATCAAAAGGTGTTTATATGTAATAATCTAATTATATAAAACTTCTAATGAACGAATTGTTCACACCGCATTAATTTGACAAAATGGTTGCCTCCATCATTTTTATGTCTCTTTCTATAATAACCAAAAAGCAAGAAAAGTAGAAACGTATAAACTGGTACCTGAGGGCAAAGCAGCAGCAAGTGAATTCCGAGCAACGGAAAATGCCTTAAGGGAGGATAGATTCCCTATATTTGGAGGGATGGAACCTTCAAAGTTATTGTAGCTCAAATCTAATATCTCCAAACTACTAAACCCCATCAACTCTGCCAATCAGTGTAAATCGTCTTCTTCTTATTAGGTATTACAAAAACTTTATGCATTCCATTAGGCTTTCAAAAACATCAAATAAAATAAACCAAAGAAATACCTTGGATTGGCAGAGTTCCATTGAGGTAATTCCAGTACAAATTAAGCACCTTCAAGTTTTTTAGATTCTCTAATTCTGCACCAGGATACACAAACATTCATATGATATACATATATGAAAGAGCTGAAACGGAAAAACAAAAATATTCTTCTTTGACTTGTACTTTGTAGTAGTGTTGAGGGTCTAACCCTCAGCATGTCAAATATTCACTACACTAAAACAGACTTTTAGCGGCGTTTTTAGTGGCATTTCCGCAAATATTATACATTAGCGGCGCCGCAAAAAGTTGAGCAATAGCGGCGTTTATTTCCAAAACGCCACTAAAAAGGAGAAACAGCGGCGTTTTTTTCCCAAACGCCGCTAAAGATCTGAGCATTAGCGGCGCTTTTAAAAAAATGCCGCTAAAAATCTGAGCATAAGCGGCGCTTTTCTAAAAACGCCGCTAAAGATCTGAGCACTAGCGGCGCTTCTGTAAAAACGCCACTAAAGATCTGAGCATTAGCGGCGCTTCGCCAAAAACGCCGCAAAGATGTTAACTAGATCGAGAATTAGTGGCGTTTTTTTGTAAACGCCGCAAAAAGTATGTCATTAGCTGTGTTTTTTTAAAAAACGCCGCAAAAATAAATAATTTAAGGGTTATGATTTTAGGGGTTGGCTATTAGGCTTTAGGGGTTAGGGTTATGAATAAAAAATTAATTTATTTTAGGGTCTATGTAAGCATTAACATTCTATTTTAATTACTTTTGTCCCTTATAAAACTTGTATTTAGGGTTTAACCACTATAAGAAAACAGATTTTATATATATATATATATTATAGTTTAAATTATTTAATTTCTTATATTTATATATATTAAAATTATAATTATAGTTTAAATTATTTTAGAGATAATAGATAAGCTTTATATATATTAAAATTAAAAAAATTGGTAACCTGTATCTCAGAGAGAAACAAAATTAATTAGTAAATTGAAAATGTTATTTAAATTTCCTAAAATATTGAAAGAATATATAATATTCAAAATTTATCTAAATAATTTAGGGTTTAAGGTTATAATTAAGGGTTTAGTGGTTTGTATGGGCTGACTAGGGTTTCGAGTTCAGTATTTCAAGATTTAGTGTTTAGAGTTTATGATTTAGGGTTAGTCTTAGGATTAGGGTTATGGCTTGAGTTTATGAAAAAATTAATAAATTAATATAATATTCAAAATTAAAAAATTAAAAAATTATTATTTAAAATAAATTTAACTTTAAGGTTAAAATGCGATGTAAGTTTAACTTTAAAGTTTCGGTGTTAGATTCTGTAGTTATGACAAGCATTTAGGGTTTTAGGGTTTAATGATTTAAGGTTTAAGGTCTATGATTTTAGGGGTTACGAGTTTGAGGTTTAGGGTATGTGTTTAGGACTTAGGATTTTAGGGTTTAAGGCTTTGATAAAAACGTTAATGATTAATCTTGGATTTTTTAGAATATAAATCAAAATAAGATAAATATAAATTATTATTTTACAAAAAATATATATAAAAATGGGTTAAATCCCAAAAGCATACATGAACAATGGTTTAGTGTGCAATTGTATACATGAACTTTAATTTGATCCAGATCTTGTAAAATATTAACACAATTATTGATATAATTAACATCATTTTTTATTTATATATTGCATACATAAAAATTTATATTTATTCAATATAAAAATATATTGATGTATTTATATTTTAAAATAATGTGTATGATTAAATCAAAATTAAAGTTTCAACTATACATTTAAACCACAATTAGAATTTCACATCTAGAATTACACATTAAACCAAAATTCATATATAATTATGAGATGTAT
This sequence comes from Gossypium sturtianum, assembly GCA_025698515.1. Classification (NCBI taxonomy): domain Eukaryota; kingdom Viridiplantae; phylum Streptophyta; class Magnoliopsida; order Malvales; family Malvaceae; genus Gossypium; species Gossypium sturtianum. The sequence goes on from CM046946.1 coordinate 120,173,533, forward strand.
CTATATCAAAATTTAGGTGTATACATATAATTAAATGCCATTTATATAAAAATCTAAACAACTAATACAGACCATACTTAAAAGAATAATGTTGATGTAAAAAGAAAGAAAAAAGAAATTCGTAAAAGAGTTGATAATGGTAATTAAATTTTTAAAATTTAATAATAAAAAATTAAAAAATTAAAAAATAAAAAACTTTAAAACTTAAAATTTTAATATTTAATATTTTAGTTAAAAAGTTCAATACTCAAAATATAATAAAAATAAAAATTCAAAAAAATAATAATCTCAGCACACAAATTTTAAAAGAAAAAACATAAAAAAACATAGGTTAAAAATAGAAAAAAATTAAAATTGTGTAATAGAGGCGTTTTCAATAAAAACGCTACAAAAAGTAGAGCTATAGTGGCGTTTCTAGCAAAAATGCCGCAAAAAATAAACTATACCGGCGTTTTTTAATAAAACGCCACAAAATTTCTAGTTCACTATCCCTATTATCGTTTCCCCAAAACCTAAATTTCTTTTAACTCCCCAAAATTTCCCTATTATCGGTTTCCCAAAATCCCCCACCGATCTTCCTCATTCAATCTCGATTTCTCCCTCTTTCTCCCTAAATGTCGAAGTTCAGGAAGCTTAATTGACCCACTGGTCATCGCATGTCCATGCTCAACGCATTGAAACTACAGTTTCAAAAAATCGAACAAAAAATGGCGATGGCGAGCGTGCGATCTGGTCTCCTCTGAACCGCCCTTCGCGGCGGATCTCGTCCTCCTGCTCCTCCCAAGCGAGGCTTTTCTTCCTCTTCTAATCACGACGATGCTTGTACGTGAGCTTTTCTCTCTCTTGTTTATCTTTTTTGCAAAAATTCAACTGTTTTTTAATCTTTTTTTCTTTATTCATCTATTAATTGCTTATATTTTGATTTTATTCACTTTTTGATGTTTTTAGAGTCTTATTCTTTTTAATGTTTATGAAATCCTGTTCTTTCTTCTTATTGTTATTACGAGTAAGTTTAGATCTTTGGAATGAGAGGCCTTTTACATCTGTATATCCGATCCTGTTGTGAAGTGTTTTTGCAGCAAAGTAGCTCATTAAACTGCAGGCTAAATCAAGTGAGATAAAGGATATGTTTTCAGCAGCAGGGTTTGTTTGGGATGTCTTTATTCCACATAATTCTGAAACAGGGTATCTTCGCTTCATAGAAAATCATTTGAAATTTTCAATTAAATTTGTATTTTTTCAATTCATGTAACAGTCTCCCCCCCCCCCCCTTTTCCTTTTTCTTTTTCCAGGTTATCCAAGGGTTTTGCTTTTGTCAAATTCACATCTAAACAGGATGCAGAAAATGTACTACTTCTGGAATATTATCCTTTTGTCTTAGATGTGAAGTGTTAAGAGATTTTTTCTGCTATCTGTTTGAACATTATTTTCCATTTTCAGGCCATTCAAAAGTTCAATGGGAAGACCTTATGTAAAAGACCCATAGCTGTTGATTGGGCTGTTCCGAAGAAACTTTACGGTGCTGGTGGTAATACTGCTGTTACTTCAGATGATGGTTTGTGTCCTTAACTGAAATTTTTCTATTCATCAAGGATTTTTACTATCTTGTTTCTTCTGAGCCATTGGCTGTTTCACTGAGAACTGAATGAGTGATCTTAACCTTGTGGATCAATCATACATATCAATTATCAGAAAATAAGGGTCTATATTTCTTGTGTTTGTAGAAGTAGAGAAGATAAACACATGAGATTAGAGGACTATTTTAGGAAGTTAATTGCATACACAATAAGTTTCTTCTGCCATGCATGCTTTTCTAAACGATTGTTATTTTTTACTTTCTGATTGGTCATCAAAACTCTGCTTGAATATTCAGGTGATGTATATGTCTGTATCACATGCAAGCACATAGGCACACACAAGCCCACTGTAACAGAGTAGGAATATTTTATCCTTGAGTTTTAATATCAAATATGTGTTGATGTTCCTGGTATTTTTATATAGCTTATGCCTTTGCTTAAGGGTAATTGAGTGTGTTATTTCATCTCTTATCTTCAATAGGATCAGGTGTGATTAAACCTGAAAAATCTGGTACAAATAAACAAATAGATAGCGAAGAGGAATTGCAGAGAACAGTTTTCATAAGCAACCTTCCGTTTGATATCGACAATAAAGAAGTAAAAGAAAGGTTTTCTGGATTTGGGGAAGTGCAATCCTTTATACCAGTCCTTCATCCAGTTACCAAGTACTGACTCTAAATAGTTTGAAATGGTTTTCTTTCTTATTCCTTTAAATTAGTAAATACTTAGGGTTCTTTTGCTCCCCTGGCAGGCGACCGAGAGGAACTGGTTTCCTCAAGTTTAAAACAATAGATGCGGCTACTGCAGCAGTTTCTGCAGCAAATGCTTCTTCTGGCTTGGGTATTTTTCTCAAAGGTAGACAGATCAAAGTGTTGAAAGCTTTGGATCGGAAATCGGCACATGATAAAGAATTGGAGAAGGCCAAAGCTGAGGAACATGACCTTCGTAACCTTTACTTGGCAAAGGTTGCTTAACTTGACAATTAACGGAAATTTCATAGATTTAATGTGTTTGTAGTATAGTTTTGACATTCTTGTTTTTCTGACTTAATAGGAAGGCCTTATAGTCGAGGGGACTCCAGCTGCTAAAGATGTTTCAGCTAGCGATATGGAAAAACGCCAAATGTAAGGATTTCTTTTATTTGTTTCCCCTGATATTATAAGTCAGATACTGAAAGAGTGACCAAGGTATAATCTTTGTTAATAGTTTACTGAACACAAAAACTCTGTAGCAATATAATAACGTATATTCTCCTTTACAATTTAGGCTTGGGATCATGCTGCTAGTATGATATGTGTTCATGAAGCTGGAGGAAAGGTACATGTTACACCTCATTAGTAATAGAATATTGTCACAGATGAGATTTGTCTGGTAGTGGTCATTGTGCAAGACATTTTCCGTAGCTTCCTCATTGCTTGTTCCACGCCAAGCCAATAACACTAAGACGAAAAAACAAAAACTGATATCCGTAGAACATAGTAAATCTTACGTATAAAAGACATTGAGCTTGATATCCTTGTTTTGTTTACAGACCACTTATTTATTTGTCCTGTCATACAGGCCGCATCACTGTTCCAAATTTTTACTTCTAAATTCGATAACATTGTTATATCATTAATTTATTTGCTAACGATAGTACAATAAATTGACATCGTTAAATCAGGTGACGGATTGGAAAGGAAGTGAACTTGATCTTGCAGCAGATCAAGTTAAACGGAGAATCATATACCCTGCTGGTGGGGTTCTTGTGACTAATGGCAAAATCCATCAGCAGATAGTGGAGATGATATCTTCCAGTTCAACAGTTGTACGACATTGAATTAAAATACGGTATGATTATTCATATTCTATTTTTCAATTCTTTGAATATCATTTATGTTTCATTCAATCCTGTGGCATCCTGCAATGTGTAAAATGAGCACTTAGTTTATTCATAGAAATAAATTGAAAAATTTTCAATTATTCCATATAGTCAGAAGAAGGAACTTCTTCTAGGCATGTGTATTGTGTAATATGTAATTATTGGTAATGTAAAGTCATCTTTTATTGTAATGCTTTTAGTCTTTTAAGGAGTATTAATTGATATATTGGTGATGTAGCTTTTTAACTTCAAAAGTGAGGTTTAGGGCACATAACAGCTTTTAATCTCGCTTTGTGGAGTTAAAAGAAAACTCCGTTTTCGAATGTCTTTTAATGGGTGAAAAAGGGATGTGAAATTGTGTCTAAAACGCCTTTTGAGCGTCTCCACGAAATATTTGGCTTGTCAAATTTTATGAAGTAGCATTGGTTTATGTTATTAATTTTTTCTCTTTAAAGTATTTGGACATGAGTATGAATGTGTGATGGTATGATTATTGACTTAATTTTGAGTTTCATCCTTTTATAGAAGTTAAGTCTTTTATTTTAATTTTTTAAAATTTGATTTTTGTATTTTATGATAATTAGAAAATTAGTTTAATTTAGTAAATGCATGAACTTAAATACCGATTTTTGTTAATTTGTTATATAGAACTTGCTAAAATGTTGGGTTTTTTTATTATTTCCTTGCGTTGAAATTACTAAATTGTTTATTTTCAACGATTTAACTTTAATCTTGACTTTTTTAGTTTTTTAGGTTTTTACATGTTCACCTACCTAATGGATTAAAGTCATTTTTAATATTGACTTTTTTTTTTAAAATTTTAATTCCATTTTTAAATAATTTTGTTGCTGTTTTCTGAAGGTCTTTCGCAAGGATAATAGAACTATGCTATTGTTTAAAGATACTTTGCGAAAATCCTCTTGATAAGGTAGTTAATCTCTCTGCTTTAAATCCTCTGTTAATAAACTTTTGCATGTGTGAACATTGATGCCTAATTTGAGTCTTGTGAAGGTTAATAAAGTTTTATTTAGCTTTTATTTTTGTCTTCTGATTGGTCTTATAAAACAGCTTAAATATAATTTTGGTTTATGCTGAACATTTTCTTAATTCTCCCATTATTTCTTTTAAGCACAAAATATTTCAATCACTGATTTGTTTTGCTAAAACTTATACGCCTTTTGTGAAATATTTATTTATACGGAAATGATGTTTGTGCAACAGTTTCTGTTTTCTGCTTTGTTCCGATTCTCTTTGCATTTTATGTAAAATGGGGATTGCTTGTGAAAGTACAGTTAAAACATAAATATTGGTTTTTATCAAAAAAACATAAATATTGGTTTTTACCACATAATGATTAGTAAAAGAGGGATTGTGAGATGAAGCATGCTAGTTGTTTAAGATAATGGGAGATAATGCTGTTATAATGGGAGAAAAGATATTTCTCTTCGTAAATATAAAATAAAAATAAAAATAAAGAACTTGATTGGATAAAAATGAAGCATAATGACATATTTGCAGCGTGCATTTTTTGAATTTAAGCGCCATCCTGTAGATGTATCATTAGTTAATCTGTTTGCTATGATGCTAATCTACATGACGTTTTTTTTCCTTCGCATTCACTTTATCTTGCCTATTCTCTTATGTCAGCATGCATTTTATGAATTTAAACATTCTGTTTTCCTTAAAACCTTATGCTTAGCACTGTTCTTATGTTGATTACAGTGAGTTCGCAGATCCTGTTGTTGCAGCTGCAACTCTTGATTTTCTAAATGTAAACAAGAACAAACTTCTTTTTTCTTTCCCCAACTTACTACCTCAGGTATGATCAATGAATTAGGATTCTTAGCAGATTTTTTTGATAAACATAATGCATTTTAAGGTATTAAAGATGCTGGATATCTTAAGAATTTGCATTGCTTTTTGGAGCATGTTGTTTAAATTTATGAAATTGATGCTATTACTGTCATATGGCTTTAGACGTGTATAACATATTTGTTGGTAAATAAAAAATTGGAAGTTACAGAACCTACAGACTAGAAAATTTAAATTTATGTACTATGTACTATGCATATATGTAATTTTGTCCCAAAAACAATTTTGACATCTGCTGTACTGAATGAAAATTGAAAACCCTCTATATACTTTGTTCCTTCTAAGCATGAGTTAATACATTTTCGTTTGATCATTAACAAATCATTTAACGGTGAAGTTAAAACATCTAAATATGCTTGTTCTGTCAAACTACCATTTTTGAGTAATCCTACTGGAGTTAAACATACAATACTCACAGTCAATGTTACAGGTGGGTTAACCTGAATGCTATCAAGAGGCTTGTGGTAGCTTGCACTCAAGATGGAGATCATTCTAAACCCGAAGGTTTGTATCTCTTTCTTACTATGTCGTCTGGTGGATTTTTGATTTCTAAACTATAAAATTGGCTGCAGGAGGTCAATGGAATCAAGGTTCTTCAATCTGAAACTGCAAATGTGTGCGAATTAGGGTATAAAATTGTACCAATTATGGTTATGATGTATTAAAATGTAAAAAGATCTAACCATGTGTTTTTCTTATGTGATTGAGTTCTTTGATCATGCTATTGGTATTAACGTACCTCGATCACGATTCCTTATATGTCTTGTTCATGAATTTCCATTTTAATACGTATTGTTCGTGAATTTTTATTTTAATACGTCTTCAAATTAAATTATATATTTTTAAATTGGATTTGTGGCGTTTCTATAATATTTTAAAATTTTTTTATTTTTCATGACATTTAGCGGCGTTTTTGAAAAAAGCGCTGCTGAAAGTATAATATTTTAATTTTTTTATTTTTCATGACTTTCAGCGGCATTTTTTGTAAAAGCGCCGCTAAAAGTATAATATTTTAAATTTTCTTATTTTTCATGACTTTTAGCGGCATTTTTGGAAAAGCGCCGCTAAAGATCATGACTTTTAGCGGCGTTTGTGGGGAAAGCGCCGCTAAAGATCATTACTTTTAGCGGCGTTTGTGGGGAAAGCGCCGCTAATGTGGGAAAAGCGCCGCTAAAGATCATGACTTTTAGTGGCGTTTGTGGGAAAAGCGTCGCTAAAAGTCATGACCTTTAGCGGCGTTTTTATCTCATAAACGCCGCTAAAGTTTGCGGCGTTTGTTTTAGCAGCGCTGTTAAAAGCGCCGCAAATACTATTAGTGGCGCTTATAAACGCCGCTAAAAGTCTGTTTGCTGTAGTGATTATTTTCTCTAAAAATTCTTTTCTCGACTATGGTCTAATTCGACTCCATGACCTACATGCTACTACTTGAGCTAGAGTCTGAGAGACATATGGGTGTTCTCACGCTGAAGGACATTGTCAAGGAAAATTGGAACAATGAAAGGAATAAAGCCGATCAAGCATTTTCTTTTACTAATTAAAGTGTACATACATAAATACTTACCTACGCTAGAAAGAGGACCTTCCAAGGTGTTGTGCGATAGGTCGAGGTAGACGAGGGACGGAAGTGAGCCCAAGAACTTCATATTATCCTTATTCATGGCATTCCAGCTCAGGTATAGGTACTTCAGCTCCTTAAGCTTAGACAGATTTCTAGAATCTATATTTACACATAAAATGATAAAATCCCATTTTTGTTAGGAATCATCAACCTAAGCCAAATGATGTAAAGAAAAATAGACTAGTCCTTTTGACTTGCGACATTTATTTAACCTTATATGTTAAAGTTGACATTTATTTAACCTTATATATTAAAGTTTTAATAGTAACGCGACTTGAATTTAAATCATATTTAAGATGATTAACACGGTTCAGTATCTTCAAGATATTTTATTAAAGAAATCGAAATAAATCTAATATGTTAAAAGGCTTGTCAAAAACCAATTCCACTCTTCCAACATTTTGGTGGTCACGATTTATTGCTAGAACTAAAAGTTCAATTAAGTAACACACAAGGCCTAAACTGAAAAATGATATTAAGATGTAAAAAGAGTTATAATTTATTTTCAGTGTCCCAAATAATAATAATAATAATAATAATGTTGCGACTACTTACTTTGTGCTGTCAATGAGCAGCCTTGTCGTGCGTTCGAACTTAAATCCAAATATTCCAGGCTTTCGAAAACGGATAATTCTACATCGAAATGGAGAATGTCATATTTCAATTTCAACTCTCTTCTACACGACAATGCAAGCATTAAATATTGTGGAGTTTTTTGAGTTGAGACAGAATAATAAGGAAAACAATTTATAAGGAATATAAATGACTTTTTCTGGGAAAGTAATTAAACATACCTTGAACAGGAATAGCTTCTCGTGCGCGTTGGAAATTTCCTTGCCAGTTATCAAATAATACTCCTCCCATGTCATTGTTAAAAATGTTCAATAATCAAGTGGATATTTTACTAAGTTATAATACGTTACTTGTAGGTGTACTATGAGACGTTAAGTTAATCGATTTGGGTAATGTTTATGTTTTACTAGAAACCTCTAAATGTCACCGGAGCGTTATTTGATAACGGTCCGAGCTCAATATCGATTAATCCTATTGGGTCACACCTAATGCAATGTGAATATCATTTTGTGTGTGAAATTAGTTAAGACTAATTATTGTGTACATTAGTCTGGCTGGACTAGATAATATGTAAGTATCTAATTAAAAGAGTTTAATTAGACTAAGTGTATGGTGTATTAAAAGGGATGTATATAAATGTTATGTAACACCCCTTAGTAATGCTCATTAGTGGTGTTTATGAGGCTTAATCATAGCTGAAATTTCAGTCAAATATACATAAGATATGGGCAGAATTTTCAGTTATTTAAGTGTTATTATTGGGGCTATTATGGGAGATTTGTAACTCCCTCAATAATGGGTCATTATACCCACTAATGCTCTAGCATTGATTGCTTAGTATAACTGAAAAGTTTTTTTTTTTTTTTTTACCTTTTGTTAGAGATAAAGAGAAAGATTTTTCTCATTATTAAGGGCTTTTTTCTCATTAGTATGTGATATACACTTAGATCAAAACACAAAGAGTTGTGCACACAAGATAGTTTTAGGAATCGTTCCTACAACTACGAGCTAGTACTCGGGACGTTCGTGAATCATTGCGCGGTGGATTTTCAATAGAGGGACTTCGCTTGCGGTCCTCCGTCTTAAAGTGTACCTTTGGGAATTGGATTCACGTGACAAAGGTATAATTTCTAACTATTTCTTGTTATGTTCATTACATGTTAAATAATGGATCTTGGGCATGGTTTTTAGTTTTCCGCATGATTAATAGTTAATCATACTAATTCCTAACAAAGGGTATCAGTCCTAAATTATTTGGCATGTTTTTGGATATAATTTAGTCATTTTGCATATCAATATGTAAGACTCAGTAATTCCATGTTTTATTTTAATTTGCTAACAAAGTTAAGAACTTTGGGGAGGGGTTATTAAAATTGATTTTAATCACAAAGTTTTGAACTTTGTATTTTAGAATTGTTTTAGTAATTTCCTATATATATTGTCTAAATAATATGGTTAATTAAATTTTTAAGAATTTTGGTTAACAGTTAACCAAATTTTAGAATTTTATTTAATTAGCAAATTGTTAGAATTTGATATTATTTAGCTTTTCGATACTTCAATGACAACAAGATCAAGTCTCTTAATGTTGATTTTGTTGTTGTACTCATGCGTGTGATGGCAAGAGTCAAATGGTTAGTTGCTTGTGTCAAATGGTTGGCATGTCACAGTGAGTTAAGGAAAAGAATGTCTTTTCTGTTGATTTACAGTATTCTTTTGTAAGAAAGGAGTTTCTATGCAAGCAAAAGGAAGGCCAAGAGTTGGACTTTGTTGTCTTTGCGTGAGATAGTTCAAGAGAAAAGATGGTTCTCTTAATTTCAATTGGATTTTGATTCAATTGTTTTTAATTGCAAATTTTAAAAAATATATATAAAAATTAGATTATTATTCATGGTAATTAATTTATATATTGTTTATGTAAATTTTATATTTTAAATTGTTTAAATTGTATGGGCCACTTGAAGATATTAAGTGGGTGGATGTATAACTGTTATGCAATTTTTTTTTGAGGTAACTAGTATGGCCCATGGTTTACGGTTTGCATACCGTCATTTTGAATGTAATAATTAAATAAATTTAGTTATTTAGTTTATTTTATTTCAAAATGTAAAATATTGTAATCCATGAAGATGGTGATCAAGCATCAAATGTGATGGTCAAACATGGAGATGGTGGCCAAGAATGGAGATTCAAGTCAAGCCAAGAAATGTAACGACTCAAGATTTTTTGTAATAGATGTGATCTATTAGGTGTAAGGGCCATACTAGGAACCAAACTCTTTAATTTGCTTTCATTTAAATTTTTTGCATTGGATGAATGTTTATTTGAATGATTGCATGTTTAGGTTGTTAGTTTATGACTCAAACTCACACAGTTCACATAATGGTTAGAGTTTATAAAAACAACCTAGGTCCCTAAATAATATTGAGTATTTTGCCTTTCCACTTAGTAACACTACGAAGCTTAAGATCATTAGTTGGGTAGGTTTCGCCAAAACGAGGTGCCCACTTTTTATCCTAAAATAAGTAGTAGGTGAAAAAATGGTTAAACTCAACTAAGTAGGTCAAGGGTTGGCACTTAGAGGCAAGTGACTTTTAGATAAAGGGTTATCTAGTTAGTCAAACCAAGGATAATTAGATTATTAAGAAAGAGTTCTTTGCTCACAATCACTAGTTTTAGGTGTCAAGCCAAAGCTTGCTTAAAATTAGTGGGAGTGGGTCTTGGTGTCACTAGATTAATAAGGGATATTTTATATTAATTTAGTGGAATAAATTGGATTTATTCAAGATAATCATATAAATATAATTTCATATGCTTTTATTAATGTTTCTAGTTTCGGCATCAGGTCTATACTAGAAAAGGACAAATTGAATGGATTGAACTTTATCGACTGGTCACGAAACCTAAGAATAGTTCTTAGGCATGAGCACAAGCTAGAGGTGCTTGATATTCCTGTTCCCGAAAAGCCCGCCCATCGAAGTCCGATCAAACAAAAGCGGATTATGAATCCGCACTAGAGAAATCTAATGATGTCACATGTTTGATGTTGGCATCCATGGTCCCCGATTTGCAAAAACAATTCGAGGACAAGGATGCTTTGACATTATGGCTCAACTCCAAGCCATGTTTGGGAAACATGCTAGAGTTGAGCGCTTTGAAGAACTAAAAGCTACTCGCCGCCAAACTCAGAAAAGGCGATCCAGTTGGACCGCACGTTCTCAAAATGAAGAGTCATATTGAGAACTTGCAACGCCTGTAGTGTTGAGATTGGTGAAGAGTTAGCCGTTGACTTGATTCTTCTATCACTCCATGATGGTTTTGGTAATTTTATTCAAAATTACCATATGAACTCTCTTAATAAGAGCATGGGTGAACTTCATGGATTACTCCGCATCGCTTTGAACGGACTCATCCTCCCGAGCCTAAGAAGGATGTTCTTATGGTGAGGAAGGCGAAGGGTGCCTTCAAGAAGAAGGCCAAGGAAAAGAAGCCTTCTACTAGTCAAGGCAAGGGCAAGGTTGTTGCCAAGGCCAAGACTAAGCCTGGAGCCACTCCGGACCAAGAATGTTTCTATTGCAAGAAAAAGGGGCATTGGAAAAGGAATTGTCCTAAGTACTTAAAGGACAAGAAGGAGGGAAATGTCGCAACTACCTCAGGTATCTATGTGATAGAAATTAACTTTGCTTCCTCTAATTCATGGGTATTGGATACCGGATGTGGTTCTCACATTTGTTCAAATGTCTGGGGGACTACAGAATAAGAGGGACCTTGCGAAGGGCGAAGTGGACCTACGCGTTGGAAATGGAGCTAAAGTAGCTGCACTAGCCGTAGGAAATTATGTTTTGTCTTTACCTTCTGAATTGTATTTGGAACTCAATAATTGTTATCATGTTCCTTCAATTAATAGAAATTTAATTTCCATTTCTTGTCTTGATTCTGAAGGTTTTACTTTTGTAATAAAGAATGGTTCTTTTTCTATTTACAAAAGTGACATTTGTTATGGAGTTGCCCATTGCATGAATGGTCTTTACTTACTTAACTTGGACAAAACAAACTATCATGTTGACAATGCGAAACGACTAAAATCAAAAGATTCAAACAAAACATACCTTTGGCATTGTCGTTTAGGACACATAAACGAGAAACACATTCTAAAACTCCACAAGGATGGATTATTAGACTCATTTGACTTTGAGTCATATGAGACTTGTGAATCTTGTTTAAGGGGCAAAATGACTAAGTCACCATTTACTGGAACTAGTGAAAGGGCTAAAGATTTGTTGGGAATCATACATTCGATGTATGTGGCCCAATGAATATCTTGGCTCGGGAGGGTATGCGTGCTTTCATTACTTTTCTCGATGATTTAAGTAGATATGGTTATGTCTACTTAATGAAACATAAGTCTGAAGCTTTTGAAAAGTTCAAAGAGTTTCAATATGAAGTACTGTAATCGACTTGGCAAGACGATTAAGGCACTAAGATCTGATCGAGGTGGCGAATATCTGAGTCAAGAATTTATTGATCATCTTAGGAGTTGTGGAATAGTTTCACAATGGTCTTCTCCAGGAACGCCTCAGCTGAATGGCGTGTCCGAAAGGAGGAACCAAACTTTATTAGATATGGTTCGGTCTATGATGAGTTTAGTCGATCTTCCAGTTTCTTTCTGGGGTTTTGCACTTATTACCGCTGCTCATGTTCTTAACCGTACTCCATCTAAAGCTGTTGAGAAGACTCCATATGAGTTATGGACAGGAAAGGTTCCTAAGTTGTCTTTTCTTAGGGTTTGGGGTTGTCAAGCTTATGTAAAACGTTTACAACCGAACAAGCTTGAACCCAGATCTGATAAGGTCTTCTTTGTGGGTTACCCAAAGGAGACTAAAGGGTATTACTTCTACAACCCTAGCGAGCAGAAAGTGTTTGTGGCTCGCGAAGGTGTCTTTTTAGAAAGAGATTGTCTTTCTGAAAAGTCAAGTGGGAGAAATATTCATCTTGAAGAAGTTGTTCCTCAAGATGAGCAACCACAAAACACTTCTACAGTAGGAGTGGGAGTAGAGATCGCTTCTTTAATAGGAGCTGAGGAAGAGGTAACTCCTCTAGTTGTGGATGTCCCTATTCGTAGGAGTAGTAGGGCAAGTAAACCTCCTAGGAGAGATCCTTTAGAGGGTTACTTAGTTCATGAAAGTCATGAAATCCTCTTATTAGATAAAGAGGAACCTACTACCTACAAGGCAGCTATGGAGAGTTCAGATTCCGACAAATGGCTTGGAGCCATGAAATCCGAAATGGAATCCATGTAGACAATCAAGTTTGGAACTTGGTTGACTTGCTCGAAGGTGCTAGACCTATCAAGTGCAAGTGGATTTATAAAATAAAGACTGACATGGAAGGCAAAGCAGTTGTCTATAAGGCTAGACTGGTTGCAAAAGGTTTTAGGCAAGTTCATGGTATTGACTATGACGAAACCTTCTCGCCGGTAGCCATGCTTAAATCCATTCGGATTATCCTAGCGATAGCCTCGTATTACGACTACGAGATTTGGCAAATGGATGTCAAAACCGCATTTCTAAATGGGTATTTAGAAGAGAAGGTATATATGACACAACCTGAGGGTTTTGTGGATCCTAGTTGCCCTAGGAAGGTATGCAGGCTTCTTAAATACATTTATGGACTGAAGCAAGCATCCCACAGTTGGAATATTCGTTTTGATGATGCAATCAAACAGTTTGGTTTCATCAGGAACCCCGAGGAGTATTGTGTATACAAGAAAGTTAGTGGGAGTTCCATTTTTTTCTAGTATTGTATGTGGATGACATTCTAATCGTAGGAAACAATGTGCCGATGCTCAAGTCTGTAAAGGCTTGGCTAAGTAGTTGTTTCTCTATGAAAGACCTTGGAGAGACACAGTACATTTTGGGCATCCGTATCTATAGGGATAGATCAAAACGGATGATTGGACTGAGTCAGAGAACTTATATTGATAAGGTTCTTGAAAGGTTCAACATGGTAAACTCTAAGAGAGGTTACCTACCCATGTCACATGGCACTTATCTTAGCAAGAAGCAGAGTCCCTTGACTCCTGATGAGCTAGAAAAGATGAGTAGAGTTCCATATGCTTCAGCTATAGGCTTTATCATGTATGCCATGATTTGTACTAGGCCAGATGTCTCATGTGCTTTGAGTATGACGAGCAGATTCCAGTCCTGTCCTGGTATTGACCATTGGAAGGCCGTCAAGAACATCCTGAAGTATCTTAACAGAACTAAGGATAAGTTCTTAGTTTTTGGAGGGATGCCTGAGCTATGTGTAAAGGGTTACACAGATGCTAGTTTTCAGACAGATAAAGATGACTTTCGATCTCAGTCGGGTTACATCTTTACTCTTAATGGAGGTGCTGTTAGTTGGAAGAGTTCCAAGCAAAGCACGATTGCAGATTCTACAACCGAAGCAGAGTACATTGCTGCGTCTGAAGCAGCAAAGGAAGCAGTTTGGATAAGGAACTTCATTTCTGAGCTTGGTGTGGTCCCCAGTGTTGCTGGACCAATTCAGTTATTATGTGATAATGATGGCGCAATTGTCCAAGCAAAGGAGCCTAGGGCGCATCAGAAATCCAAACATGTGCTCCGGAAGTTTCACTTGATACGAGAGATCATAGGCGGGCGGACGTGAAAGTATGTGAGATTGACACGGATTATAATGTAGCGGATCCGTTGACTAAACCATTGTCTCAGCACAGGCATGAGTTGCACGTAGCAGAGATGAGAATTAGACTTATTGCTGAATAAGTTGTATATTTTAGTATATTGGATACTTGTATATTTATTTTGTTGGAATGTAATATACATTTTATGATTATCTATAAAAGTTGAGAACTTTATTATTACTTGATTGTGGTTTAGAGTCAAGTAATGTCCAAAATGTATTCTAGAATTTCTATATAGGTTATTAGATTTGATCTAGTAATTGAACCCTATAATGTGAACTAGATAACTTAGATTACATTTTTGTCCCTAACCAGATAATTGAGATGGACGCTAATTACCCTTAATGGTTAGAATGTTGATTAGCTGATGATCTCGTTCATAGATCATAGGGACATTGGATGTCTATTTAATCACGTTGATAGGAATAGGAGTATTTCTATTTCGACATGACCCGTTTTAAGTATTCTTTAAGAACATGTTGTCATAAGAATAACTCAAAATGACTAGTAAATAGAATCCTTTGACCTGAGTTTCTCACTGATTCTGTATGTGAGAATTAATATTCCTTGACATAGTCAAACGTCATGCCGTAAAAGGGGACTATAAAGGCTATGCTCGGGAGTGTTATGAATTACATGACAGATAGATGAGGGAAAGATGGGATTGTCAAACCTTCTTTAGGGTTTATATCTCAAAGCCACTCGGAGAGTCGGAATCAAATGCATGGCCATGCTCAAATGGATTATGGGGATAATCATTTGTCTTTCCATTAAATCTTAGAATCGAGAAATGTTTAGACTATATAAGGATGACAAAATTTCTTACCTTATGTCTAAATGAGATAGTAATTGACAAGGATTTTAGATTCACAACTTGTTGAAACAAGTTGAGCTAGTGGGAGACGTCCTATAGCACTATTATACTTGTTTCTTGAACAAGTGGGAGATTGTTAAAAATGTTCAATAATCAAGTGGATATTTTACTAAGCTATAATACGTTACTTGTAGGTGTACTATGAGACGTTAAGTTAATCGATTTGGGTAATGTTTATGTTTTACTAGAAACCTCTAAATGTCACTGGAGCGTTATTTGATAACGGTCCGAGCTCAATATCGATTAATCCTATTGGGTCACACCTAATGCGATGTGAATATCATTTTGTGTGTGAAATTAGTTAAGACTAATTATTGTGTACATTAGTCTGGCTGGACTAGATAATATGTAAGTATCTAATTAAAAGAGTTTAATTAGACTAAGTGTATGGTGTATTAAAAGGGATGTATATAAATGTTATGTAACACCCCTTAGTAATGCTCATTAGTGGTGTTTATGAGGCTTAATCATAGCTGAAATTTCAGTCAAATATACATAAGATATGGGTAGAATTTTCAATTATTTAAGTGTTATTATTGGGGCTATTATGGGAGATTTGTAACTCCCTCAATAATGGGTCATTATACCCACTAATGCTCTAGCATTGATTGCTTAGTATAACTGAATTTTTTTTTTTTTTTTTTTACCTTTTGTTAGAGATAAAGAGAAAGATTTTTCTCATTATTAAGGGCTTTTTTCTCATTAGTATGTGATATACACTTAGATCAAAACACAAAGAGTTGTGCACACAAGATAGTTTTAGGAATCGTTCCTACAACTACGAGCTAGTACTCGGGACGTTCGTGAATCATTTCGGGGTGGATTTTCAATAGAGGGACTTCGCTTGCGGTCCTCCGTCTTAAAGTGTACCTTTGGGAATTGGATTCACGTGACAAAGGTATAATTTCTAACTATTTCTTGTTATGTTCATTACATGTTAAATAATGGATCTTGGGCATAGTTTTTAGTTTTCCGCATGATTAATAGTTAATCATACTAATTCCTAACAGTCATTGCCACTGAGAATAAGACTCTTAAGGGAAGTAAGTGCGCTCAATTGTTTTAAACTGCTCTTATTTAAATTGTTCCCAGAAAGATCCAACGTCTCAAGCTTTTTAAGTCTTAAATAGCTTCCAAACCCTCCTGTCATGTAAGATGCCCAAACCAAAATAAATTATATTTTTGTTTCTGTTTAGTTATCTGGTTTAAGTTAATATAGATACGTACCCTGATTTTCTATCCATCCACCAATGTCATTGAAGGATAAATCTAGAGTTGTGAGGTGAACAAAGGGCTGAAACAAAGCGAGGTTCACATACCAATTACAGTCGTAACTATACCATATATGTTCCTTAGCACATTTCCTAGTGTTGTTGAGGGAGAGTTGGATGACACGACCGGTGGAAGAGTTGCAGGTGACTCTCTCCCAACTACAGCAGTCGCTTAGTGGATCACCGCTCCATGAAGGGAAGAGATGGTCCGCATCATAGCCTTCCGATTCAATAAATTCCTTGAATTGTAACAGACCTATCCTCTCCTCTTCCACACAGCTTTTCAGCTCTTGGAATTGTAACGCAAGGATCATAGCCAGTAGGATCAACTTCATGAACTTGGGACTCATACTTGGCTTTATGCTACTATGCATTACTATATACATATATATATAGATATACTCCGTGGTTTATCCAGTTTTCTGTGCATGCTTGACTTCAACCCCCCAAGGGAGACCGGAGACGACTTTACTGCTCCAAGTGGGGACTGACCTAACACCCAGTTTTTTTGTTGTTTGATGCCGAAATTTTTGAATATTAAATATTTATAATTCTAATTGAAAAAGACAACTTTAAGCTATACCTTTTGTTTGAGTTATGTACCTTGATGATGTACCTAAAAAGGCATGAAACTGAAGCTGATAACACTACCGGCTCTTTAACTTTTATACTGCCGTCACTTTAATGCTTCTTATTGTGAAAATACAATTAATTTTTATGGAATGAAGCTGGTATTTTAAGAAAAAATAGTGTTACTTATTATATTGCATATTTTGTCATGCTATATTTCTTACTTTTTATCCTCGAGAAATAAAGTATGGTTCGACTTAAAATAAAGTTGAAAATTTTTAAATCAATCTTGATATGAGGCTTATCTTGGAAGTAAAGTAGAACCTTGTAATATAAATCACACTGACTTTGAAGGTAGAGTGAGGTTTGCCTTGAAACTTGGACTTCAGTTAGCTACAAATTTCACTTGGCCGCATATTTTACTATATTACAAACAGATAAAATAGGATAGCCATCTAGATAGGAATGTGCTTAAATTCAAGTCAATTAAATATTACATGCACAATCTTTTCAAGTGCCTTGTATTTCATGTTCGAGGTACGACCTTTCCATCTAATTGAGCCAGTTGATACGCCCCAAATCCTAACTTCTTAACGACTTTATATGACCCTCCCAATTGGGGACCATCTTTCCTCTTTGCCCACCAGGTACGCTCGCCTCTGTGTTATGCATTATCAAATCTCCAACTTGAAACTATTTGCCCTATACCCTTGAATTATAATACTTCATCACTCTTTGGTTCTTGGTTGCAAGGCGAGTTTCGGATGATATTTAGTTTCCTCCAATAAATCAAGGTTCAACCTAAAAGATGACTCATTTTGATTTGTGTCATAATGAACCACATAATGTCAATGAGAGGATATCGTTAACTTTTTAATCAATCTATGAATTCCATAGTTGCTAGTAAAGTCATGTCATACATAAGCCATATACCTAACATATCGACTATCGACTTGATCATCTTTAGAGCATAAGCTTCCACTTATATCAAAGCACATGAGATATATACACATGACCATTGGCTAACTCATAATTTAGGTAAGTCACACTATGAATGTCACAAGTGAACTAATTTAAAAACCGATTTAGAATTAATTAAACTTGGGTTCAGTCCAATGTATCATTCTTCCAATGAGTACATTTATGTCTCTACCCATGGAGTCAATTGCTCCGATAGCCATGACTAGTCATATCTCTAATTGGAATTGTAGACGACATAATAATCCTTCTATGTATTTGAATAAAATGCTCACTTTGATTCTTTTATTGGATTACAGACTCGTTTAGATTATCTACTGAAGTAAGTCATCTTTCTCGCAATGTAAATGTTTTTACAGTGCCACTTATCATCAGTTGAACTTAACTTAGACAATCAATGAGCTAATATTTGCTTGTCACAATTTCACTATGTATGCAAAACATGAAAGATAGAAACACAAAAGATATAATAGTAAAATGTGAAATTAACGTTATTTATTAATCAATCATTCAAATACATAGAAAACAGTTACATGTTTACTACAATATGGGCACATTTCATAATATAAGCATCATTATTTATAAGTGATAATATAAATGATTTAATTTGCCTATGAAATGTATATTACATGGTAAGATGTTATATATGTATATTGAATTAGACTACTATCATGAATATATACATATTATATTGCATTAAAAAGCGATAAGTATGAATGATTGTAGGTTATGTAACACCCGTTACCCGTATTCAACGCTGGAACTGGGTACGAGGCATTACCGGACTTGACTTGCTTGAACGTTAAACTTTAGGCTACAAAATTTCGTTGCAACTTAAAACTTTTTCATTTACATTCGTAACGTCCCCATCATGGGTCTACGAGACCCTATACATATACTCGGGATGCTTCGGGACCAAACCGGAACTTTTGAAACACTTAGAATTTTTTTCATAAAACAGAGCCACACGCCCGTGTGAAAAGTGGGACACGGCTGTGTGACATATCACACACCCGTGTTCCATGCCCATGTAGAATTATTTCTCAATTCGAACCTACAGGGGTTTTCCCACGGCCGGACACACGCCCGTATTCTTGGCCCGTGTGCTCCACACGGCCTAGACTCGCCCGTGTGTAAAAACCTGGGTATTCTGTTTGTGACGTCAGCAACCTCATAAGGGTCACACGGCCTAGGCACACGCCCGTGTGGCTAGCCCGTGGTCGACACTGACTTGCAACATTAACATGCAGGGGACACACGGCCCCGTCACACACCCATGGGACTGACCATGTGTCACACACGGCTTAGACACACGCCCATGTGTCTACCCGTGTGGACCAATTCAAGGCTATTTTCCAAGCCATTTAGCCACCCTCACTTGCACACATTCACACATCATCACATATCTTTCTCAAATCATCAATTATAACACTTGAATTTTCACATTTGAACCATGAAAACCAAACTATCTTCCCATATACGAGGGGGAACTATTACTAGCACAATTACAATCGACATGAGCCATCATCCATGTCTATACAAAACCGAACCAAAAACTCTTTTAGGCCAACACATTTGGCTACTTTAACTATGACTTAATTAAACCAAAATAAGATCCCTATACATACCATATCTCAAGAAGACTTGAAACCTTATACCCAAATGACTGCTTGATAGTGTGAAAACATCTCCGGCGGTCTCCAACCCGAGCTAGTTAAGTTAACCTATAAAAGATGGAAAGGAAGGAGAGTAAGCAATAACGCTTAGTAAGTTCACATGCAAATAATAATCAACTATTGACATTCATTTATCTTACTCAACCACAAAGGTAATATAATGAGATATACACTTAAGCTTATGGTTACCCATTCAATCATTCATAATGCTTACTCATTCCAAACCTTCACATATCGCAAAACATTGTTCACCTTTACTTGCATTTATACATCCAAAGACACATGTAATTTCACTTAGTTAAATTTCTTGATAACACCTTAGAATAGTAATAAATACTCGGTGGTTTTGCACACAGCCCATTATTTAATAACTAATAAGGTGGTATCGCACACAGCCCATCATTTAATAACTAATAAGGTGGTATCACACACAGCCCACCATTTAATAATTAATAAGATGGTATCGCACACAGCCCACCATTAATACTAAACACGATGGTATCGCACACAGCCCATCGGTAACAGATAATAAGGTGGTATCGCACACAGCACACAATTGATAACAATTACGATGGTATCACACACAGCCCATCGCTAACAATTAATAAGGTGGTATAGCACACAGCTCACCATTTATTACATCTTCACGGATATTTATCCACATACATTTTCCTATTTCGAATGTTCATCCGGGAATATCCTCACACACTATCATTCTTAAATAGATTTCTATAATAATCATTCGCATTCAAGCAATGCATTAATAAATATAACATATGAAATCAAGATGCATCGTTTACACATAAACTTATCACTGGTTTATCTTATACCGAATTCACCTCAAACGAGTTTGGGGCACGTACCTGTACCTTCCATGACATAACCTCATATTTTCTCATTTTCAACATACATGTTGAATAACTCAAATTGCTGAAGAATACTCTTGAGTCTCATACATATAGTATCATATCAACGTCACATCCCCGATAT
Source organism: Gossypium sturtianum (assembly GCA_025698515.1). NCBI lineage: Eukaryota > Viridiplantae > Streptophyta > Magnoliopsida > Malvales > Malvaceae > Gossypium > Gossypium sturtianum. Next base: position 120,194,096 of record CM046946.1, read on the forward strand.
GGTTTTACTTGAAATATCATATCGACGCCATGTCCCTGACATGGTCTTATACGAAATCTCATACCGAGGCCATATTCCAATATGGTCTTACACGAAACCTTAATTATCATAGTATCATGATATTTGCATTCCCTCCATTCTTAAGTTCAATTGAAGATTTTCATTTCTTGACATCTCGTCAAATCGTATTTAATATATTCATGGAGACAATATACAATTCATACAACATCGAAACATTAAATACTTCACTTAAAGTTGCATTATTAGCACACGAACTTACCTCGATATCGAAAAGGGTAAAAAGGGACCTAATTGTCCATATTTCTCTTTTCTCCCGTTCTAGGTCCGAATCTCATTTTCTTTGATCTATAACAATAAAATTTACTCATTTAATCTCCACACTAATCAATACATCTTAAAATTTCTACTTTGGCAAAATTACCATTTTGCCCTTGGTCTTGGGCAAAATTATGATTTTACCCCTAGGCTCGTATATCGATTTTCATCCAATTTATTTGCTAATCAAGCCTAGCCGATTCACATTCCCTTCTATAGCAACTCAAGATTTCAACTATTACACACATTTACCATCATTTTCACAACCTTTACAAAAAGGTCCTTTTAGGTGTTTTCATGGAAACACCTTTCACAAAAGTTGTGTATTTAACAACTAAGACTTATTTTCTTCCATAAAAATGCAGCAACCAACTTAATTGCTCTCATGTAAAAACCCTAGACTCTTAACCATTTTGCAAAATAGTCCCCTCATTAGCTAGCTTAAGCTTTAGGGGTTCCAAAAGTACAAAAATTTTCAAGAAAGGCCACCAAAATCACTTACTTGTAGGGAGGAAAGCTTGGCTGAAATTTTTGAGTTCTCAACCCCCATTTTGCTGCTAATTTTCGGTGGAGAAGATGGAGAGAAAAGGTGGTATTTTTATTTTCTTTAATTTTATGATAAAAATCAATTTTTATCACCAAATTTCCACCTAACAATATGACAAAGTCCTTTCTTGTCCCCCTATGGCCGGCTATGACCTTTAAAAAGGCCTAATTTCACATTAAGGGCCTCAAATTAAAATTCTATGGCTATTTGGCACCTCTAAAAAATAAGGTAGAACTTTCGCACTTTATGCGATTTAGTCCTTTTTCGCGATTAAGCATGAAATCGCTAAAATTAAAGCACCAGAATTTCCATGCACCTTTATAATCATACTATAACCCATAAAGTAAAATTAAAATAATTTTATCCGACCTCGGATTAGTGGTCCCGAGACCACTGTTCTGACTAACCCCTAAATCAGGCTGTTACAGGTTAAGTTGAATTAGATGTATGTATTGATTTATATTTGTTCAAAGTATCTTGAATAGTAGATTTACCACTAAGTGATTTTATCAGCATACAATTTTGTTTTCTATGTGGACAAGTAAGTAGATTCCTGCTAGATCGAAGGGAGGTCGTCTCAACATCCAGAAAATCAGACTCAACTCAACAATGTTTGCGCGTTTTTGGTTTTGTTAATAGTTTGACATGTGCATACCTAAGTTGAGTCAATTTTGATACTTAACTATGTTTACATATATACTTGTGATTTTAATAGTTGATGTAAGTATTTAGCTAATTGAATGTGACTTATATATAATTATAAATTTTGGTTGTAATAATGTGCCATGCTTTATGTTAATGATCTTAAATAATAGGTTCAAGCATGTTTGAGGTGATTGAATCTTATTAGATAGCTTATAGTTGATAAGGTATGATGAATTGATGATTGAGGTTTTCGTGTGTTTTAAATTGATGTTATCAATCGCAATTGTGTTGGTTGAGCATAATATGCATGTTTAGAATTGATTTGAAAAGTTGTTGATTTTAACCAAAGGAAATTTTGCGAAAACAGTATTTGACGTTGCGATGTCAAACGTATCATGTCACGACGATAAATGACCTATAATGTCACGATGAGATAAGGAACTCCATCATCTCGACAAGGCCAAAATAGTAAGTGATGTCGTGATGTTGAGTGACCTGACATCGTGACGTGACAAACTATTTGGCGACGTCACGGCGTCAACTCTATATTTTTAACTTTTTACAGTTTAGTCCTACTTCAATCTCGAGTTGAGTTTAAATATTTCATAAGCTTGTATAAAACCCGAGAATGATTATTTATTGTATTGTTGCTTATAATTCTTATACTGTTCGTAATTGCATGCTTAATGATATTTAATTGTATTAAATATGATCTTAGTTGCCCTACCAACGAATGTGGTACACTGTATCTCAAACTCGGTGATTGTGTCCAGTATAAGGTGTTACAAAAACAGCAAACAAGTTGAACCTCTAGGGACTAATCGACAATTTTGGCTTTTCCCCAATTATCTCTAGTTTGATCCAAATCTTGATCCACTCAATTATTTCATTCAGTCCATAAATATCAAACATTTATACATTATAACATGATATTAATGAACCTATGAACCTATGAACCTTTATTTTTCAACACCCCTAAAGTTTTACGTTTTATTCAATTTAGCCCCTAAAACCGAAATAGCCATAACTTTCCATTTTGAGCTTCGGTTCTGAAACTGATTTCAATTATTTCCCTTAGGGACCCTCTACTATCTATTGTTATCAAAATTTCACATGAATTTGACCTTTTATTCACTCTAGTCCTTTTGTACAGAACTTATAATTAAACATTACAATCTAGACCTTTTTCACGACTAAGCTTAAAATCTATCAATTTAACACTAATTTCTTTAAGAAATCATCAATGAAAACTTTCGAAAACCTTAAATTTTTTTCAAATTGGTATATGGGCTAGCTAAATCAACTCTCATGACCTCAAAAATATAAAAAAAAAATACAAGAAAATGACTTGAAATTAACATACAATTGAGGATCGAAAGTGTTGGAGCTTCAAAAATGGCTTCCTTAGTTTTTATTTAAGTTAGTTTGGTGGAAGAAGAAAGAAAAAGATGAGTATTGTCCACTTACAAGCCTTTTATACCTTAATTTATTCTTTAATCACCTAACTAACTTAATTAAACTTTAATCACAATTAACCAAAGTTAGTGGAAATTAACATCTTTCTCCACTATTTGATGAAGCAAAATAGTTTAATTACCATTTTGAACCTTTTTCTATTTAAAAATCTATAGAAATAAGACTTTTACAATTTAGTCCATATATCTAAATTAAGCAATTAAAAAACAAAATCGAAGGACTGAACTCCAATATTCTTTTATACTAACTCCGTAATTAATCTTTTACGAAACTAGAGTTCCAAAATCGCCTTTTCCAATACCACTGAAAATCGGGCTGTTACATTTAGGTTAGACATGAGTATTGAAAAAGCACTTTATTTGTTCATACAAGAACCGTTTAAATAAGTAAATTGAAGTAAGCCACTTAGTTTACATCTAAGCTTTTAGGAGGAAATTGTTAGATGAAGAATGATCCTATTTAGAATATAGGAGTAAAGTTACTACTTGATGAGTGAGTAGAAGTTAAATCATGGCTTGTTCTTGTTGAAGTATGTGGATTAACACAAAATTCCGAATTGCATGATTAAAAATTTGATGTTTATCAATTTCATGCCAAGCCAAAATCAAGGATCCCTTACTATAGTTGAAAGCGAGTGGTGCAGTGAGGTTAAATGGATCATTGCCCTCAAACTTAATAACTGAATCCATCTTTTAAACAATTAAACTCAACTATTTATCTAAATACCTACCATAACCAGTTTTGAATTTCTTTTATCTTTATCTTTTTCATACATCTTTCTAGAACTAAAGACTTGGAAATTGGGTTAATAAATTCATTTATATGTGTTTGTGAATCACTAATTATTGTTTCATTTAACCTTGAGTGTCTAGTTCTTTGTTCACTTTTTACAGTGATATCTGTATTTATATAACAAGCAGTTTATTAATAAATGTGAAACAGGATTTTGATATGAATGAAAAATAAAAATGTCTATAAACCAAAAATGATACACAAATTATGTAATGTGGTGATTATTTATCTCATCCTTTAATTATATGTGGTTGGGATTTTATTCCCACTTATGAAAATAGAGCATATTTTGTAATCAACTGTTTACCTTTTTCGAAATACTCCTAACGAAGAGATTAATTATTACTATCGACTTGGATACTAATAGTTTAAAAAAAATATCTAAAAATGAGAGACATGTTGACTTGGTAAGATATAACTTTAGGTGTTCATGGGCCAGGTTAGGTTTAGGTCAGGCCCAATTAAAATTTTCGGCTCGTTTGCTAGGCTCGGCCCAAAAAATGGGCCTAAAATTTTGCCCAAGCTTGGCCATGATAAAAATGCTAAAATCCAAGCCTTGTCAGCTCGTATTAAAATTTATATTTTTTTAAATAATTTTTAAAAATATATATAATACATAAAAATACTAAAAATATTAAAATAAATATTTCCTAACAAATTGAAAATAAATTAAAAGAAATATGTATACTTAAATAACACTAAGATAGGTGCAATTTAACAAGCAAATGCCTTTAAAATAGTAACAAAATTAACAATAAAAAAAGAGTTATACAATATCCAAACAATAACAATAAAATAATTTTTTTTTGCATATTTGGGCCAGGTTCAGGTAAAAAAAAACCTTACTCTAGGCCCGACCTGTTTTCTAAACGGGCCTTATTTTTTTGCCCAAACCTATTTTTCGGGCCTATACTTTTATCTAAACCCTCCACTTTCCTAACGGGTCTTTAGGCCGAATCGAGTAGCCCGACCCATAAACAAATCTAGATATAACCAACCAACAAAACAGATGGCGAGCAGAGAAGAATTGACAAGTAACAGCATCAGGGAATATAGACAAAATTAATAACACTTTAGATAATAATTTTAAGAAGCACAAAAGAAAAATAGAAAAGGAGGACAAGAAATTGGCAATTTTGGAGTCAATACGCACAATGACACAAGTTATTCATTCACGCCGCTCATCACGCTAGTCAATAGCATACTTTTGGGGGAATTCGCCTAATTTTCAATATCATTTTCAAAGTCAATAAAAAATATGGTTTATGATGTTTTGTATTAGGGTGATTATTTATTTGTATTAAATTATAGAGTAAAAATTTTTAGAATCGGAATGATGGTTAAATTAGTCAAGTTATTAATTCGTACAATTGAATTAAATAAATTATTAAAAAAATCATAAAAATTAAAAATTGAAAAAAATAAAAAATCAATTTAATCGGTTTTTAGTCTAATTCAATCAACTCATACCAGCTCGTAGATCAACTAGTTTGATACCTCTCTTTGGATTGATATCCCGATTGATTCTCGGTTCGGCTAACCAATCCGGTTCAAATTACCATGACTCTAAATATCTACATTATGGACATATTAGTCCTCCTTTTATTTTCAAAAATGTAATCTTACTTTTGGGATTTTAAAATAATTTACTTTCGAATTATATATAACCATATAATATTTGAATTGAAAAGTTAATTATATTAACTATTTAAACTAATTAATAACATTATAAAAATATAGAGACCAAATTATGTTAAAAATTAAAGTATAAAGATTATATTTTAATTTTAAGCATATTAAAAAGACCAAAACTGAAAATTAACCATTTTTATAAAATGCTAAAAAAACATGAGTGTGTGCCATGTGTCAGCGTAAAGAAGGTATTTTGGACTTCATTTTAAATAGAGTAAAACCCTCTTTATTGAATTTTTTATTTTTTTCATAATTTTTAATTAATATCAAGTTATTTAAAATTAAATTTTATTAAATAATATAAAATTTAAATATATATGATAAATTTTTATTTATATGTTATGTATTACAAATTTATAAAATTTATGTACATTTAAAAAAATTCAATAAAAAATCATTTATACATTTATATTACATAACATATAATGAGAATCCTTAAAAAAAGTTATAATAAATAAATCCTTAAAAAATAAAAAAAGTGAAGAATATATATATAACACGAGTTTAAAAAACTTTTGAGCTAATGAAAATATCTTTTATTTTCTATCATATTATTATATTAACATTTAAATATAATTATAATTTTATAGAAATAATGATAGTTACACATTTAAAAATAATTATAACTTAATTTATAAATATTATTTAATAAATTGTGTTAATTTTAAAATAGAGTTATTACTCGAATAGAACTTTAAACATAAAATATAGAGAAAAAGTTGTGATACATGTAATTATAATTTAAATTACAATAATTAGTTAAAATATTTTGAATAAAAAAAGCGTACTAAATTTATCAATAAACTTGTGTTAATTGTATTGATGTAAATTGAGTTATTACTTAAATAAAACTTTAAGCATCTTAATTAATATGAAAGCTATATATCAATTAAAATTTAAGTTTAGCTTTATAAATAACATCTTAGACACATTTGATCAAGTAACATCTAAGAAAAATTACTAGTAAAAAAAGGAAATTGATAGCATTACTAAGTATTAATGTAATTCATGAATAATTTAATCAATCTGTTCGAAAATTTACAAGGGTACTTAGACGAAAACACTACACTTAGGGCCCCAGATCCAACAATTTTATCTCATGGTAACCATTACATCTTTCTCTATGAAAAGTCAATTACTATCAAATAGTAATAAGTCATTCATCATAGAGACGAACAACCCGTGGACATGTTGACTTTTCATGAACCATGTAATGCCAATGAGAGGATATCATTTACCCAAATCTTGAGCTATGAATTTCATTCTTGTGAATGATGCTACATACTGCAGAAGTCATATACACAACACACCAGCTTTTGGTTCATTATCTATTTGAGCTCAGGCTTTTACTTACATCAAAGTATACGAGTCACGCATAAATAGTCCATCATCCATTCAGGATTAAGGTATGTCACACTATGAACATCATAAGTGAAAAAATCCATAAACATATTCAGGATCTATTCTTCTTGGGTACATTCTGATGCATTGTCAGTCCAGTCAGTCACATCTATGTCTCTATCTTTTGGGAGTCATCCGTTTTGATGCCCAAGACAAAGTATCTCCCCAATTGGACTTGGTTGACGACATATTAGTCTTTCAGTTTGTTCATTTCTGATTAGACTAAGGACATGTTTAGGTTCATTTACTAATATAAGTTATCTTTTCGTATTATGATCTGACCACATAATACTTCTTAGTATTAGTTAAATATTAGACAAGCAATGAGTTAATATTTGCTTCTATTTTGCTTTAGATGCAAAAACCATGTGAAGACAATATACAAATGGTATTAATGTAATTTATGAATGATTTTACTAACTAATCTATTAGAAAAAATACAAGTGTACATAGATGAAAATACTACACTTAGGGCACCAGATTCAACACACACCTCATCTCTCATGTCATCATTCATTTGACACACAATTTCCAGTTTTTTAACCATTTCAAAATATACATTTTCCTGGGTACTGATATCATAGTCTAGTTCATTAGGGTTTTCATTATCTGTCTGAACAGGTGATTGAACAGTCACAGTGAAGGCCACATAATTACTTATCTCTTCATCACTCAAGGTAACAACTAAGGGCTTCTATTTCTTCTTAGTATTGGCATATTTTGACTAAATATGGACATACTTTGCATTCAAAACATTGAATAGCCTTTTTCTTTGGCTGAGAATTCTCCCCATCATTTTTTAGTCTTCATTGTCTCATCAGAACTTGATTTTGTCCCCTTCTAAAAGGATCTCTTCATGCTCTTTGTGAACAAGGCTAATTTCTTCTTGACCTCATCAATAGCTTCCCCAGTCTAGTTTCTAGTTTGAACAACATGCTAAACATCGAAGGTAGTGTTCTTTTCAAGTATCAATTTGACACGCCTTCCTTCTTTTATATTTATCTTAAAAGTTCTAAAAGGACCTATCAATTCATCCAATCCAAGAGTGGTGATATCCTTGGCTTCTTCGATTGTAACACCCCATACCCGAGTCCGAGGCTAAGACTGGACACGAGACATTACTATGCTTGAACTTTCTTAAACATGTACTTACGGGCTATAATTTCGTTCCGAATTAAAAACTTCTATTTCTTAGTCAAATCAGACATTTCAAGGGCCTACGAGGCCTCAGACTTTCGTCCCGAAACTTTTGAAACTCATTTGGAAACTTTCTCTCGAAACAGGGGTCACACGTCCGTGTGACTTGGGACACGCCCGTGCACCCCTAAAACATGCCCGTGTCTTTCACCCGTGGAGGATACTGGCAAAATCCACACGGCCTGGACTGTAATACCCCGAAAATTACTACAGTAAGAAAGTAAGATATTATCCTTGATATAGTTAAGTAAGGAAATAAAGTGACAAAAAGGAAAATTTTGGATTATGTCAACATGGGGAAGTATGTTATAATATATTACATTATTAATTCAAGAAAAGACTAAATTGTAAAAGTGAGAAAAGTTTTGTTGCCCAAGAGTAAATACTCAAAATTTGAGGGTTAAAGTGCAAATATGAAAAAATTGAAAGACCAATAGTGTAAATATTTTAGGGGTGGAATAATCTAGAAACTAAGGAAAATGGATGAATTAGGACCAAATTGAGTAGGTGAAGAATTATGAGGGACTAAATTGCAATTTTTCCAAATTAAGTGATGATTCAATGATGGAATTTTTAAAGATCATGAAGGGTAAAATGGTCAATTAGTAAGAGAGAGAATTCTAGAATGTAATGATTATGTTGATGATATTTTAAATTAATTAATTAGATAAATATTACTTTATTAATATTTTAACAAGATATTTATTATTATTTTATTATTTTATTTAGTATATATATGTGTGTGTGGGGGGGGAAAGAAAAAAACAACACACCATCCATCTTTCCCATGCACCAACGTGAGAAGAAGAGAGAAAGAAAGAAGTTTTGTTTTCTTTACAATTTGGTCCTTTTACCAAAAATCCACCATTTTCACTTAAAATTCAAAAGAATTTCCATAGCCATCAAGAGAGAAAGATGACAAAGAGACTATGGGGAGCAAGAATATCAAGTTAGATTCAAGAAATAGAAGCTGTAGGAGAGAGAAAATTAAGTTAAAGATTGAAATCAATAAAACAAGGTAAGAACATCAAGTTTTCAATATATTTTTAAGTTTGATATTGTGGAAAAAGCATGGAAATGATGTTAATGTAGAGTTTTCTTATATAAGGTTTTATGTTCTTGATATGTTAGTGAAGGAAAATAAGAGAAAGTGATGGGAAATATTGTAGAGAAAGGAAATAAAGGTGTTATAAACTTGGTAATTAACATTTTGCACTAAAACAGTTTTAGACAGCAGCAGTAGTCTAACTTTAGAAAATTACCAAAAATTATAGAAATCGAATTATAGGATGAATAAAATATTGAATTAAAGCTTATTGAGTCTAGTTTATTATAGAAGAAACGGTGTAAGTAATGGAATTTTAAATCACGAGATATAATAGGTTTTGTGAGGCAAGGTCAGAATGATTTCGGGTTCCCCTGTTATAACTTTGTAAAATCATAAAAAATTGGATAATAATAATTAGGGGCTTAAATTTATATTTTTAAAATACTGAATGAGTCTATTTTCAATAGAAATAAACGGAAACATCATCTGAATCCCGTATGAGGAGATAATTAATTTTTAGTAAAGAAGGGTCAGAACTGTCAGACAGCAGAACAGGGGTGAATTTAAAGAATAAACTGTACTTATTGGATAAACCAAAAATTCTGAAAATTTTATGGTAAGGATATATGTGAGTCTAGTTTCATAGAAAATTAGCGGATCTTAAATTGGAATTCTTTAGCTCAAGATATAAATAATTTAGTGACTATGACGCAAATGGACAGCTTTGAATAAATTTATGAGTAAATAGTGAAATCATGGATAATGTTACTTGTAAGCATGTTATATAAATTAAGGATGTGGAATGGAGAGGAGGAGGAGGAAAATATATATGAATATTCAACTAGCATGGCTAATTTGCATGTTCTAAGCTCAGGGACTAAATTGAATAAAAGTAAAATTTTATGGGTAATTTTGTAAAAATGTCAAGAAATGACCAAATTGCATGAAATGGATTATTTTATTATTTAAATTATAAAATTGAATGAAATTATTAATTTAAATCAAGATCGGGTGAAAATATGTTTTAGGGATTAAATTGAAAAGTGTTGAAATTATGGAAAATTCTGATATTTCATAGAATTCATGGGCTGTTATATATATATATATGAGAATAATTAGGCTTGAAACAAGGATTAAATTACAATAATTTTATTTTTCTGAACCTAAGGATGAAATCGTCATTAAATAAAAGTTTAGGGGCAAAATGGTAATTTTGCCTAGAGCATAAATTGAATGTATTAGAATATGAAATGAATGAAAATGATGATCAAATTTATTTATAAAGATTCAGATGATTCAAATACGAGACTTGAATGTGGAAAAGAAAAGACATCGGATTAGTGAAATTATAAACACGAACAAGCAACGAGGTAAGTTCGTGTAACTTGAATTATACTTGAAATATATTCTTATTGATGTGAATATGATTTAGATGTTTATTGTATGATAATTGATGAAGCATTGATATTCTTGATGAAAATGGAAAATAAATCCCGGTTGAATGAAAGGAAAATTCGATGGATCTCTGAAAAGGAATTGACGGTAAAAAGGATCTAGCTCGGACGGGTGATCCTATTCTGATATAGCCCTCCCGAAGAATATGTGTGAAAAGGATCTAGCCCGGACGGGTGATCCTGATATAGCCCTCCCGAAGAATATGTGGAAAATAGATTTAGCCCGGACGGGTAATCCGAATTAGGATCTGAATTTAGCCTGGACTGGTAATTCAGATCCAAACTCATTAGAGTAATTGTCGTTGCAGGGGATTTAGCCTGGACTGGTAATCCCAGCAATACTCTTTGAGCATATGTTACAGGGGATTTAGCCTGGACTGGTAATCCCGCTGTAAGAAATGAGGCTCGCGGGAGTGTGCTTTCTTACAGGGGATTTAGCCTGGATTGGTAATTCCGCTGTAAGGATGAGGTTCGCGGGAGTGTGCTCTCTGGAAAAGGGTATACCCATATGTGTACGAATTGACGGACACGGAATTGTACACTATAAGTGTACTACTGGAAAATCCATCGAAATTCCGAGAAATTCAACTGGATAAATATAGAAAATGGCAAGTACTTGAAATCATGAAATTAAACTTGAAATACATAGAAATGATAATTATTTGATATATTGAAATATGACATGGAAAATACATGTATGTGAAATTTGCCAGATAATTATGCATATTCAAGATTATGAACTACTACTAGAACAAATATATACTAAACTCATGAAAATGATGGTACATGAAATATTGTTATAATAAATTGAATAATTTATATTTATGAAGAAATAGCAAGAGAATGATATGTATCATGACATGTAAATATAAGACTATCTTTGATACGTTTTATAAGGAAAATTATGTATATTAAGATAAGTAATAAATTCAAATGAGACATGTCAAAAAAAAAAATAAGTTTGTTAATTTTAAAGTACGCTAACCAATGTAGGAAAATTTTAAGATTTTTGCGAAGAATTCCTTATAATCCCGATTTAATCCCGGTTAGTTCCTAATGTATGTTTTGGGCTTTGAGGACCCAATAGAGGGACGTTATGATTATTTTCAGAATATGAATAATAAATGACTCGGAATTATTCGAAAATGTTCAGTAAACTCCGGTAATGCCTCGTACCCTATTCTGGCAACAGATACGGGTAGGGGGTGTTACATGGACACGCCCGTGGCCCTGGCCCGTGTGCCAAACCTTGGCATTCTGACTTATCCACACGGTCTGTACACACGCCCGTGTGTGGCAGCCGTGTGACAATTGAATTTCTAAGTGTCAAGTGCAGACTTCACACGGCCTTGTCACACGCCCATGTGCCAACCGTGTGTATCACACGGCCTAAACAAACGGCCGTGTGAACAGCCCGTGGTCTAATCTGACTTAAGATACTAAGGTGTAGAGAGACACACGGCCTGACACACGCCCCGTGTCTATCCGTGTGGGCACTTAGAGGCTATCTTACAAACCTTTTACTACTCTTGTTTGCATGCATTCATATACTTCTTCAAAACATTCTCAAATCATCAATTGAAACTCATAAATTAACACATTTTGTTCATGAAAATAAAGTTTTCCTCTCATACACTGGGGAGAATTGTTCCCACAACATTTACAACAACTTAAGCCATCATCACTGGCTATACACAACCATTCTATAAATTCTCTTAGGCCAACAACATTTGGCTACAACAATTAGACTTCATCAGCTTTAAACGAATCCCTATACATGCCATGACTCTTAAGGACTTGATACCTCATACCGTGTGTCTATTCGATAGTGTGAAAACATTTTCGGCGGTCTCCAACCCGAGCTAAGTAATGAAACCCATAAGAGATGAGAAAAGTAAATGAGTAAGCAATAATGCTTAGTAAGTTCATCTGCATAATCTGACAAATATTAATATTCACTGAATATACATAACCCCAAGGCAATATGCCGAGTTTTTCTCATCAATTCATGGTTACTTACTCAATCATTCTTGAATCTTACTCATTCTATCTCTTACCACATTTCTACCATGCCACAAGCCAATTCGCTCGTTTAATTAGCATACATTCCTGCACTGGTCATCACAAGATCATACAAAACAACACATCAAGCATTTTCAATAAGTCACTCATACTACAAATCTCTCGGTGGTTACGCACTTAGCCCACCATTGAATCTCTTATAGGGTGGTATTGCACACAGCCCACCAATCATTTATACCTATGGTGATTTCGCACTTAGATCACCAATAATTTATAAGCGATGGTATCACACACAGCCCATAGATTACTAATCAATCAGGTGGTAACGCACACAGCCCACCAATCATTTATAAGCGATGGTATCACACACAGCCCATCGATTACTAATCAATCGTGTGGTAACGCATTACAAACCCACCAATAAATAATATAGTTGATGGTATAGCACACAGCCCATCACTAACCATTAATAAGGTGATATCGCACATAGCTCACCGTTATTTACATTCATGGATAATAATTCACAAGTATATCTCTATTTCAAATGTTCATTTGAGAACATCCTCACATGCTTCTATTCTTACTTAACTTTCTACTTGCACTCGTTATCATTCACACAGTACATCAATAAATCTGTCTCATGCAACTAAGGTGCATCAACTACACATACCCCACTAGGGGTTCATCATATATTGAATTCATCTCAATTCAGTTCTACACATACTTGTGCTACTCATGGTACAACCACATACATTCAACATATACATTGAATCATTCGAATTGTTAAATAACTCTCTTGAGTCTCATGTACATAGTTCTCATTATCATCATACCCCAATTGGGTCTTACATACACTAACATATCGATGCCACGTCCCTGACATGGTCTTATACAAATTCTTACACCGAGGCCATATTCCAATATGGTCTTATTCGAGACTTTAACCATTGTCCTATCGTGCTATACACCTTTCCCATTTCTCTAAATTTAATTCCATTGACATCTCATCAAGAGACATTTCATACATTCATATAGTAATATACATTCCATACAACATTGGAATACTAAATCAGCTCATACATAATTGCAACATTCGCACATAAACTTACCTCGATGTCGAAAGTGCCAAAAATGACTTTTTGCCCACATTTCTCTTTTCATCCGTTCTAGGTCCGAAACTCATTTCTTTGATCTAGAACAATGAAATTTACTGATTTAATCACTTATAAATCATGATATACCATAATCTAAACTTTAGGCAAAAATGACTATTTTGCCCCTACACTTTGGCAAAATTACTATTTTGCCCCTAGGCTCGTAAATAAATTTTCATCACATTTTCTTGTTAAACAAGCCTAGCTGAACATTTAATCCTCTTACAACTATTTTCAATTCCATCAATTTCATGCTTAAAAGAACAAATTACAACTTTTGCATTTTAGTCCCAATTAGGTGTTTTCATGACAACACCTTTCACAAAAGTTGTTTCTCATCATCCTATCATTCATTTTCTTCCATAAAAACTCATCAAACAACCTGAAATATATCATGGCTAGTCCCTAGACTTTCAACCATATTGCAAACTAGTCCCCTCTTTAGAAAGCTTAAGCTTTGGGGACTCCAAAAGTAAAATTTTCTTCAAGAAATACCATCAAAATCACTTACTTGAGTGGAGAATTGCTTGCTGAAATTTTAAGCTTCAAAAACCCCTCCCATGGCTGCTATTTTTGGTGGAGGAAGAGAAGAAATAAAAAAAGATGATAGCTTTTCTTTTTGTCATATTTTATTCATCTTTTCTCACCAAATTTTGACTAAGCATTAAATGCTCTTGTCTCCCATACCACATGGCCGGCCATCACACTCCAAAATGGCCTATTTTCACTTTAAAGACCTCTAATTTACAAACCATAGCTTTTTGGTACCTCTAGCAATTAAAATAGAACTTTTGCACTTTATGCGATTTAGTCCTTTTTTCACAATTTAGCTAGAAATCGCTAAAATTAAGGCACCAAAATTTTTATGCATCATTATAAACATGTTATAACACATAACATATCATGAAAATAATTTTCTCTAACCTCGAATTAGTGATTTCGAGATCACTGTTCCGACTAGCCCCTAAATCGGGCTGTTACAATTCTCCCCCTTAGGGATTTTCGTCCCCGAAAATCTAATCAGGAGGAGTTGTTACCAACATTCTTAAAATGTTTCCATCTACTCTTCAAAATCACGAGTCCACTATCCTCAAATTTCTCTTGCAAACAACTCTTAAACTGTGATACATAAGGTCGAAATGTAACTTGAGACCTAGGTTATTCTTCCTCTGGGGCATATACTCTATAATCTACCAATTTGGAACTCTGCACATGTCCAAATGATCATTCGAATCTTTACTGTTTGATTCACTACAATTTGAATGACTTTCCCCTTCTTGAGAATTTGTCAAATCAAATTTGAAATCTATAAGGTTGTATCTCATTTTCATTCAAGCAAGCTTACTAACTATAATAGTCTTGACTTGTACGCTTTGAAAATTCACTTTTAGTGATCAACTACTTCACTATAACTCGATCATATAGTGAAATGTACCCTATTGTCAAAACATTTATGCACATAATCAGTATTTCCTTACTTGTGCATTAGTAGATATGCTACTACTAAATCTCATACCAAAACTTTTGTATAAGTTCGGATTCAACATCATTCACTTTCTATCTCGAGGAAGCATCAACAATGTAAATCTTATCCAACATGGATAACTTATTTAATATACCATTTATTATAACACTTCAAACTCTTCTGCTTCGAAGGAAGACTCACTATAGTCATTAACCTCACTGAAACTAGGATATTACCAACTAGAGTCAACCGAGTAACTAACTCACATTACTAAACATGGATCTTTCATTCGCATATCCGTACTATGTCTACTATCCGAGTAGTATCACAATAACTATACCCACCATTGTAATAGCTCAAGTCGTTTCCACTATTTCATCTTCAAAATCTTCTGTAGCATAAGATACCCTCACTTATAAAAATTCAAAAATACACATCGATCTTCCCATGGATCAATACATAATATCTAACTCATAACACGTATACAAAAGTGATTGTCTCTCGATCACCAACCCACAACTCTTTCTCTCGATTCGATCGATCTCGATTACTAGAACTTTCAAATAAATGTAGTTCTTTCAATAGCTTTCAACTCAACTATCATGGTTTGAACATTTCGATGAGCATATCTTTATATTATGCTCCCTACTCACGCATACATACGTAATTTTATTCTCTTTACTCGATTCATGCGTGAATATACACAGAACTTGAATCATATCTCAATACATTAATCTACTCTTTTCTCCATACTGAGAACATATTTTAAGCACACTCTCATCTGAGTTTCTCTTGCTATGCCAATCTAGAACCTTTACGATCGTCATATCTCACGATAGCAGGGACATCTCGATCGAATTCGTTAACTCTATTCGGCTTACCCGAAAACTCATCACACAACGTGAAACTTGTGATTTCACCTCTTATACACGAATCATCACCAATTTCCTCCTCAAGGTACCCAATTAAGGTTACGAGGAGATAAAGGAAATTTCGATTTCAATTAACTAAATCGACAACCGTTTTGTCTGATTTTTACTATCAGCTAACATTCTCACACAATCACAATTTATGAAAAGAACAACTACATCATCCCTGAAGGGAAACATGTATTAGTACATAATACTAAAGGAGATCATTATAATCCCATCCATGGCATTAACTAACCATGCACAAACCATATGCTTCTAGCCAACTTACTCATACTTGCACTTATATAACACGTTCCGTGTCATATATCGTAATCGTCTCTTCGTGATTCATTCACGAGTACATGTTTTCACTCTTTCACATGACTTTAGTACCATTCTCATTTCTACCTATAGACTCATCTATTTGTCCCATTGATCACTAGGGATAATCAAAGACGTATGTTCATCGTCCTTCATGTAGGTACGAAACCAATGCCACATTCCCGATGTGGTCTTTTATGGAGTCACCTCTAAATGCTAATGCCATATCCCTGATAAGGTCTTATGTGGACTTCCTCATCAAATATCGATGCCATATTCTGGATATGGTCTTATACGGAATCTCAACTCGGTGCCGAGGCCATGTCCCGGTCATGGTCTTATACGGGACCTTGTCTATCTCATATCTCGATGATAGCCTAATCATTTTAATCCTCTAGGACTTCAACCTCATGTTCAACAACAGTTACTCTATTTAGTAGATTATTATGCATCGATGTGATACAAGGCATTCTTAATCATGCTAGCATAATTATTGCATTAATCCGATGCAAACTTACTCAACTTAACTCTCATAACGCCTCATCAAAATTCAACAATGGGTAAGGGAGTGAGGTTGCAAAGTCCCTTAACCTAACTCTCGTGACTACATACATATGATTTACTACTCATTGATAATGAAATATCATCATAGTCACATAACTCGCCTCAAGGGAGTTTTCATATTAATCACGCTACAATTGTTTCTATCACTTATACTTTCGAACTGTGACTTCACTTACTCAAGTTTCACATTAAGGTCTACTTGAGTACTCAACATTTAACTCTATTTCCTCTTACTATTCCTTATTAATCTAGAGAATGTCTTACGGGTTTTGAGTACGTCGTTTACTTGATTGCCATAATCCAACTATGGTCTTATTCATCATTTTATCATTGAACGACCGTACTCATCTCCTGCATTTTACTTAGTCAAACTTTTCAGTTTTAACTTCCACACCATAATATGTGTGGCTTCATAACAGAGTCATAAAACAAAACATCATGCATTCTCTACTTTAATGATCACATGTGAGATTTAACCATGTGGTCATATTTATCATAAACAATGGCATCACAAATCTCAAATGCTTACTTACTCTTCTCGCTTCTCACATACATCATGGTACTTACTAGTCTCATGTTTGTAAGGTAAACAAGGTACTGTAACACTTGATCACATAGATCAAGATACTTTACTATAACAAGCATAATCTCAACATCATCATTCATAACATGAATTATACTTGTTAGTCACCTTCACTAGCATGACATAATATCAACTTTACTACTAACTTTCTTACTATCTCATTTAAGCTTTACTCTTTTGCCCGATGAATTACTATGAATAACTGAGGGTACTGAATCTCATTTCACATGTATCTTGATGCCAATGCTATATCCTTGATATAGTCTTACATGGGATCTCTTACTTGGTATCGATGCTATGTCTTGACATGGACTTACACGAAGTCTTGCTTGTGGGTTCCCTTGGGAACTTACCATTGCCATGTCTTGACATGGTCTTATTGGTAACTTTACTCATGAACTGTTCAATGCCGAGCCTTGGCTTGGACTTACATGAAATCTTCCTTGTTACTCACCAATGCCATGCCTTGGCTTGGACTTACATGGGATCTCTATCTCTTGATAGTTTTTCAATGCCAAGACTTGTCTTGAACTTACATGATAACTTGCTTGATTGCCTATGCCATGTCTTGACATGGTCTTATACGGACTTTCTTGTCTCATGTGGCAGATTGAGTATCCTAAGTAATTCATTTTCAATCGGGACTTTCATATACATGCTCTTAGTAACTTCTTTGTTTAATAAATCATTAAACATTTTCATGGAAATAATGTGCATTTAACAACATAGCAAGCAATTCAATGAAAATATCCATGAAGCTTGAAAATCTTACAAACTTACTGAAATTAGCTCGGTTGGGAATCATCTCTGTCTTAACAAAGCAATTTCGTTAGAGCCGGGAGACATCACACTATCACTGTCCACATATGGCATGTATAGCTAGACTCTTACTTGTGCTAGGTTAGTCCGAGAATCGACTAAACCATGCTCTGATACCACTAAATGTAACACCCCATACCCGAGTCTGAGGCTAAGACCGGATACGAGACATTACTATGCTTGAACTTTCTTAAACACGTACTTACGGGTTATAAAATTTCGTTCTGAATTAAAAACTTCTCTTTCTTAGTCAAATCAGACATTTCATGGGCCTACGAGGCCTCAGACTTTCGTCCCAAAACTTTCGAAACTCATTTAGAAACTTTCTCTCGAAACAGGGGTCACACGTCCGTGTGACTTGGGACACGCCCATGCACCCCTAAAACATGCCCGTGTCTTTCACCCGTGGAGGATATCGGCAAAATCCACACGGCTGACACGCTGTGGCCCCCGCCCGTGCCAAACCTGGCATTCGACTTATCCACATGGTCCGTACACACGCGTGCAAAGCGCGCAAACGTGTGACAATTGAATTTCTAAGTGTCAAGTGCAGACTTCACACGGCCTTGGCACACGCCCATGTGCCAACCGTGTGTATCACACGGCTCAACAAACGGTCGTGTGACCAGCCCGTGGTCTAATCGACCTAAGATACTAAGGTGCGGGAGACACACGCCCTAGACACACGCCCGTGTGTCTATCCGTGTGGGCACTTAGAGGCTATCTTACAAACCTTTTACTACTCTTGTTTGCATACATTCATATACTTCTTCAAAACATTCTCAAATCATCAATTGAAACTCATAAATTAACACATTTTGTTCATGAAAATAAAGTTTCCCTCTCATACATCTGGGAGAATTGTTTCCACAACATTTACAACAACTTAAGCCATCATCATCAAGCTATACACAACCAGTCTATAAATTCTCTTTGGCCAACAACATTTGGCTACAACAATTAGACTTCATCAACTTTAAACGAATCCCTATACATGCCATGACTCTTAAAGACTTGATACCTCATACCGCGTGTCCGCTTTCGATAGTGTGAAAACATCTCCTGAGCCTCCAACCCGAGCTAAGTAATGAAACCTATAAGAGATGAGAAAAGTAAAGGAGTAAGCAATAATGCTTAGTAAGTTCATCTGCATAATTTGACAAATATTAATATTCACTGAATATACATAACCCCAAGGCAATATGCCGAGTTTTTCTCATCAATTCATGGTTACTTACTCAATCATTCTTGAATCTTACTCATTCTATCTCTTACCACATTTCTACCATGCCACAAGCCAATTCGCTCGTTTAATTAGCATACATTCCTGCACTGATCATCACAAGATCATACAAAATAACACATCAAGCATTTTTAATAAGTCGCTCATACTACAAATCTCTCGGTGGTTATGCACTTAGCCCACTATTGAATCTCTTATAGGGTGGTATTGCACACAGCCCACCAATCTTTTATACCTATGGTGATTTCGCACTTAGCTCACCAATAATTTATAAGCGATGGTATCGCATACACCCCATCGACATTAATCAATCGTGTGGTAACGCATTACACCCCACCAATCATTTATAAGCGATGGTATCGCATACACCCCATCGACATTAATCAATCGTGTGGTAACGCACACACCCACCAATAAATAATATAGTTGATGGTATCGCATTACACCCATCACTAACCATTAATAAGGTGATATCGTATATAGCTCACCGTTATTTACATTCATGGATAATAATCCACAAGTATATCTCTATTTCAAATGTTCATTCGAGAACATCCTCACATGCTTCTATTCTTACTTAACTTTCTACGGTGACTCGTTATCATTCACACAAGACATCAATAAATCTGTCTCATGCAACTAAGGTGCATCAACTACACATACCCCACTAGGGGTTCATCATATATTGAATTCATCTCAATTCAGTTCTACACATACTTGTGCTACTCATGGTACAACCACATACATTCAACATATACATTGAATCATTCGAATTGTTAAATAACTCTCTTGAGTCTCATACACATAGTTCTCATTATCATCATACCCCAATTGGGTCTTACATACACTAACATATCGATGCCACGTCCTTGACATGGTCTTATACGAATTCTTACACCGAGGCCATATTCCAATATGGTCTTATTCGAGACTTTAACCATTGTCCTATCGTGCTATACACCTTTCCTATTTCTCTAAATTTAATTCCATTGACATCTCATCAAGAGACATTTCATACATTCATATAGTAATATACATTCCATACAACATTGGAATACTAAATCAGCTCATACGTAATTGCAACATTCGCACATGAACTTACCTCGATGTCGAAAGAGTCGAAAATGACTTTTTACCCACATTTCTCTTTTCATCCGTTCTAGGTCCGAAACTCATTTTATTTGATCTAGAACAATTAAATTTACTGATTTAATCACTTGTAAGTCATGATATACCATAATCTAAACTTTAGGAAAAAATGACTATTTTGCCCCTACACTTTGGCAAAATTACTATTTTGCCCCTAGGCTCGTAAATAAATTTTCATCACATTTTCTTGTTAAAAAGGCCTAGCTGAACATTTAATCCTCTTACAACTATTTTCAATTCCATCAATTTCATGCTTAAAAGAACAAATTACAACTTTTGCATTTTAGTCCCAATTAGGTGTTTTCATGACAACACCTTTCACAAAAGTTGTTTCTCATCATCCTATCATTCATTTTCTTCCATAAAAACTCATCAAATAACCTGAACTCTATCATGGCAAGTCCCTAGACTTTCAACCATATTGCAAACTAGTCCCCTCTTTAGAAAGCTTAAGCTTTGGGGACTCCAAAAGTACAATTTTCTTCAAGAAATACCATCAAAATCACTTACTTGAGTGGAGAATTGCTTGCTGAAATTTTAAGCTTCAAAAACCCCTCCCATGGCTGCTATTTTCGGTGGAGGAAGAGAAGAAATAAAAAAAAGATGATAGCTTTTCTTTTTGTCATATTTTATTCATCTTTTCTCACCAAATTTTGACTAAGCATTAAATGCTCTTGTCTCCCATACCACATGGCCGGCCAGCACACTCCAAAATGGCCTATTTTCACTTTAAAGACCTCTAATTTACAAACCATAGCTTTTTGGTACCTCTAGCAATTAAAATAGAACTTTCGCACTTTATGCGATTTAGTCCTTTTTTCACAATTTAGCTAGAAATCGCTAAAATTAAGGCACCAAAATTTTCATGCATCCTTATAAACATGTTATAACACATAACATATCATGAAAATAATTTTATCTAACCTCGAATTAGTGATTCCAAGATCACTGTTCCGACTAGCCCCTAAATCGGGCTGTTACATCGATAACCAATACTTTAATAGAAAAACGTTCTAGAAGAGACCTTAGAACTTTCTTATCAATTTCACCTCGGAAAAGCGTTCACCACGATAAAAAGCTTCATTAGATATGCCACATAGTCTTGTATAAAATTCTAAAATAGTTTCATCTTCATACATTTTTAGATTTTCAAACCTGGTAGTCAAGATGTGCAGTTTGGACATTTTGACAGTAGCATTTGTTGGAAAAAATAAGATTCGAAAATGATTTTCTTGCATAACAATTTTTTTTTTGAAAACTGAGCCAGTTTGTGATATTTATAAAAATAAACCCTTTACTGAAATCACACATGTGTTTTCGGCTATACGGATCCTTTTCGTACCTGACTTTCAACTGAACGGCCTTTTTTTGCTATTCTCGTACCACGAACTGCTTCGATTGTGGACTTGAACAATTCGAATCAAACACAAAACTAGAAATAGTTTTCTCTACTTTTAGTGTGAAAATGAAAATCTCTTCTCAATAGAAATCGACAGAGTTGTTATTCCGAAAAATAGATTTAATACTTGATAATAAACTTTCACTATTTTCAAGCAGAGTAACAATATCTTAAAGTTTTATATTTAGCCCTACTGGTGCCATTAATTTATAGGGAGAAGAAGTAAAACCCTTATTGAATTGTAGAAGTTTAGTTCAACTAGAAAAACAAACTCCTAATCTAACTAGAAGTATAGGGGGCGACAACCCTTGTTAATAATACTAGGGTTTGTTATCCCTCCCTTTAACATGAGTGACTTTTGGGCCTTTCTCATATCTGGTCCAATTACAAGTACTTCTTGGATTTTTAACACAGTACTTTATAATTCGATCCAACCCGATATTTGTTTTTCTATTTTCCAAAATAAACATATCAATTAATTTTCCAATTAAATAATCTTCTCAACCCAATTCTAATTTTTTAAAATCGTGATGACTTTACCGTAAAAGAATTTATGAGAAAATATATTTAAATATTTTTGTAGAACCCTAAACCCGGCCTAGATGTCCAGACAAAGTCCAAAGAGTTACATTGTTGATATTAGGAAAACCACATTTATAAATGCAGTCAAATGAAACCATTCAACGTATTATAATCATCACAGTAATTAACTATCTGTTTAATCTTCCCAAACATCATAACATCGTAGAAAGCTGAAAGTACTAATAGAAAAGTTAAAAGGAAATATAAATGGATTGACCGAGCTCCCACAGCGCCGACTCATTCAAGTTTGAGAGCCACTTGAAACCCAATCAACAACAAAATGAGTGGTGAACTCAGTGCATATAAGACATCTATTCAGTTAAAGCACATTTATAAGATAATTCTCAAATCCCAAGATTCAGCTAGATAACAGAAGTAATTCTAGTTTTAGATACTGAACAAATCAGATACATATGCAGTTATTCCTACCGCCATCCGCTACACACCATCTCCATCCATCCCAACACACCGTTAAGGGCGTTTAATGCCTAACCATCCCTACACACCATAAAGTTTCTGTCTTACATGTTTACTGATACGCAGACTAGCTGCTAGATCGAATTGCGACAGAGCGCCAGATTTACACACACACACACACACACACACACACACACACATATATAACGTGGCTTAGCCACTGATTTAGAGCAGATTACTTCCTTCTTTACAAATATCCCAACCCATGCAAATGCAGATTATAGATATCAACAATACGTGTTTAGTCATTCCGACTCAATTGATAAATAGTTAATACAGATCAGTAACATAACAGTCATCATAGTATATATGTATTTATACAATTCATATCTCAGTCCCAGAGCATCAGATAGTCCTCATACATTCAAATTCAGATCATAAATACATTGAGGAGGTCAGTGCTTGTGTTAGACAACACTCTCGGTTTCAGAAACAAGATTCGGGTCCTATTTATATGCCACACAACCTGGCACACGCCTGTATGCGTGCCCGTGTGGCTCATACGACCTGACACACACTCATGTCGTCTACTCGTGTGGTTCTAAATTGTGAATAGTGAGTTACATAGCCTGGACACACGTCCGTGTCCTTGTCGATGTGGCTCACACGACCTGAGCACACGCCCGTGTCCTTTGCCCATGTGAACCCTGCACTAACATGGCCACACACGGCCTAGACACATACCCGTGTGGCTCAAATTCGATGAATAGTGAGTTACACGACCAACCACACGGCCATGTGGCATCGGCCACCATGTTTTTCGGTGTCCAAAATTCGCAAAAACAAGGGTTTTCGGTATGCACTTGAAGTGGTTTTGATACAGAATCAACGTAAGGGACTTCCAAAGCCTAATATAACCATCCAATTACACAATTAAGCCAGTTAATTGACAATATTTCCCCATTATGCCCATAATACTTATGTCGAAAGTTTCGACATGAAACCTTCAACGGAACCAATACTTATCGAGAACTCAATGATGATCACTGGAATTAGCGTGTTGCCGTTCACTACTTCTGAAATTTTCGCCTGATAGGAAAACAAACAATTGTCTATCAAAGATCCTCACAACACACTCAAACACCCAATTTAGAGCAAGTTGCGAAGAACAAAGGGAAAACCATGAAAATGAGCGAACTGATAGTGACTTACTTAGTATCCTTTCAATCGATGCGATTTACAGGGTATAACTTCAACTAGTCACGTATTTACTTACGAAAACAACCAGAATGAAGAAAAAAATAACTGAAAAGGGAAAAGAAAGGGAATGAAATAACAATGGAAAGGAAAAATGAAAAAAAAAAGTGATTATAAATTAAAAATTCTCATAACTTCCCAGCAGATTTTTAACACTTAGTAAAAATGTTCCTTATCGCATACTCCGAGATTCAAACACAAGACCAAGCAGAATACAAATGCTTAACCACTGAACCAATGGACTCATTCGTGACACAGGTTTACACTAAATTTACTTAATTATGCAATTCTAGGATTGAGGTTGCTTAAAATGAATTAGAAAAATTTTAAGGATTCGACTTGTACACTTGACCTCGTTAATGTAAGCAGAGCACATAACCACAGATACAGATATTTAATTACGACAAGACCCAACATTCAAATCATCAAATTTATTTCCATTTTTGAACTTCATTTAATTCGAAAACCATAAATTCATTTCCAGTTCATTTTCATTTTGGAGAAAACCACATTCATTTCCAAATGTTTCCATTTCTCCATTTTCATTTTCATTTTCATTTTGGAAAAAACCACATTCATTTCCAAATGTTTTCCATTTCTCCATTTTCACAATTTCTATCAATTTTTGTTCATTTGGTTCAACATGCAATTCATTTCTGGTTTCAACGAGCTAGCGGAGGGACCGATTGGACATATATGATTAGGGCTCAAATGATTTATAATTAAGTTTTAGATTTTTACCTATTAATTATAAACTCATTTAGTCACGAATTCATTCCACTGTACTATCGTGACTAAGATCTCCCCAACGACATACCATTACGAAAGCAACTCGACCAATGCTCGTCCAATGACCTTATCATAAGTATGCTACCCTCATAGGATATCCTTAATCTCTTTGGGATAAATCCATTCTCCCAATATGATCCTATTTTATCTCATGGTAACCATTACATCTTCCTTCATGAAAAGCCAATTACTATCAAATAGTAATCAAGTCATTCATCACAGAAACAAACGACTTATTGCCATGTTTACTTTTCATCAACAATGTAATTCCAATGAGAGGATATCATTTACCCATTCTCGGGCTATGAATTCCACTGTTGTGAATGACGCTACATACTGTAGAAGTCGTATACCTGACGCACTAGCTTTTGGTTCTTTTTCTATTTGAACTCGGGTTTTTACTTACATCGAAATATATGAGTCACACATACATAGTCCGTCATCCACTCAGGATTAAGGTATGTCATAATTTAAATGTCACAAATGAATAAATCCATAAACAGATTCGGAATCTATTCTTCTTGGGTCCAGTCCAATGTACTGTCAGTCTAGTCAGCCACATTTATATCTCTATCTTTTATTAGTCATCTGCTCCGATGTCCAAGACAAAACATCTCCCCAGTTAGACTTGATAGACAACATATTAGTCTTTCAATCGGTTTGTTTATTTCCAATTATACTAAGGAAATGTTTAGGTTCATCTATTAATATAAGCTGTCTTTCCGTATTACGATCCGACTATGTAATACCACTTAGTATTAGTTTAAACATTAGGCAATCAGTGAGTCAATATTTTCTTCTATTTTTTTTACATGCAAAAGTTACATGAAGACAATTATACAAAGTATATTAATATAATTCATGAATTGTTTTATTAACCAATCTACTAAAAAAATTACAAGTTTACAAACGAATATACTACACTTAGGGCACCAGATCGAACAACATTTCCTAAATGTTGATTTTGCAAAATAATCCATGCTTCTTTTGATGACTTACAATTGGAGATCATCTTAAATTGCACCATTTCAACTCCATTAAATATAACATTTAAAGCTTATGAGTTTCCATGAGTAGCCTTAATTTCTTTAGCAATGTATTTGCTTCTATCTTTGGGCTGTGCGGTGCCATTAACAGCAGCCACAATAGGTTAGGCCCACATTTCTTCAATAGCTTCTCAAGCAACTTCATTACTAGACATGATGAATGCCCTAATACGAGCCTTCCAATATGCACATTTTTCTGCACCAAGTAGCAACAGGAGGTGAGCAATCAAACTACCTTCCTTCTTGGATTCCATAGTTGCAAACCGAACACAAGATCACCTTTAAATAACTCTTAAAGTCTTCTTTGATACCACTTGAAAACACACAAGTCAGTTTGTTGCAAGTTTAATCTGTCTGTTCAATGTCGTGTTTAGTCACAATATTGATCAGACAATGAAAGAGAGATGAAAAACAGAGAAGTAAAGGGAGATTTTGCACGCAGTCGTTTGCTAACGTGGTTTGGAAACAATCGTACACTAGCGGAGCCTCGCTTAGGGAATGATTCTTATTCAACAATCTTCTAGATCACATATTAGTTCTAGCCCAATCTACCATTATACAAAGAAGTAATTGCAGCCCCAACATCGACCCTAATTATTACAAATTACTCACCCCCAAAACCTCACTTACATCAAATATAAACTTTGCAATAAAAGCCTAACACAATAGTGCAAAAATACCAAGTAAAAGATAAAACAAATAATCACCCAAAAGCACTCTAAAAGGCTCCTTCAAATATGCGGCATAACAACCTATTTATAGGTTTCACGGGCAACAAAGATAAGCTTAAATAAATTGAGACTAAATTAACTTCTTGTTGGCCACATATACTGAAAAATATTTATTAATGAAGTCCCAAGTTAAATAGAAGAAACTTCCTTGAAAGTAGCTAGAAAACACGTCTTTGAGATTGAGAAAGATTCTCACCATAAACCCAAGATGAACTCAATCTCTTCAACATACTCAAACTCTTCATAAATACAACTACTTTAATGTCAACTTTGAATTCTGGAATGAGAAAGTCCAAGAAGCTCATTTACTTATTAAAACAACATCAATTAAGACCCTTGTAAAAAAAACTAACATATAAATATGTCCAAGCTCTCTTGCGTTTTGACTGACCAATTATTTAACTAATCAGGTAACTGAACAAACATTGCTAAACAACCTTGACTCTAACATGAGTAAAGAATTAACTTTGTTGTTTTCCAAACAAGATATCTTTTCAATGGTAGTGTTGTGATTAGACCTATCTATGGGCTGGGCCACCTGACCCGCTCGAAAAGTGGGAGGGTTTGAGTAAAAATATAGGCCAAAAAAATGGGCTTGGGTAAAAAAAATAAGGCTCGTTTAGAAAATGAGTCGAGCCTCGGGTAAGGCTTTTTTTACCCGAGCTCGGCCTAGATATGCAAAAAAAAAGTTGTTTTCTTTTATTTTTTTTGTTATTTTCTTGTTGTTTTTTTTTATTATTTTGCTACCATTTCACTATTATGTTGTTATTGTTTGGATACTGTATAACTCTTGTTTTATTGTTAATTTTGTTACTATTTTAGAGACATTTGGTTGTTAAGTTGCACATATCTTAGTGTTATTTAAGTATACATATATTTTTTAAAAATTTATTTTCAATTTGTTGAGAAACATTTATTTTAATGTTTTCAGTATTTTTGAAATATTATATATTTTTTTAAAAAATATATAAAAATAATAATATAAAAAAGTAATATAGGCGGGCCGAGTTGGGCCCAAATTTTAATATTTTTATTCAAGTCGAGATTGGGCAAAATTTTAAGCCTATTTTTCGAACCGGGCCTAGGCTTAAAATTTTGACCAAACCCAACCCGATCCATAGACACCTCTAGTTGTTGTGATCAAATTAACAAAATGTTGCATTATTTGAAGGTAGTTTACTGAGGTAGGTTGTTTAACTTCGCTAATGAGCTACTAGTGGTGAGTGAGCGAAGGCCTCGAGGCTTTGTGTACCGAAGGTTTTTTTTGCGAGGTCTAAACCAATTAATTGGGGAAGGAGAAAAGGAGAAATAATTTCATTCTTGGTCCTAGTTCTTTACTGAAACCTATTTGTTGGCGTTGTGGGCTGTCTTTTGTTAGAGCCGTGCATAACTTCATTTGTTTGATGCCATCTGTGTCCGCTTCAGGTTTTGGGTTGTGCGACTTGTTGGCTATCTTGGGCTTTTAACAATTTTGCTAGGTGGTATGGCAAATGTCCATACAACTTTTTTTTTTTTTTAATCTCAAGATGTATACTCCTACCAAAATAAGTTTTCACCACTTTTCTTTAATATATATATATATATATTTAAAGAATAAAAACTAAAAAAAGAGGTTTTGAAATGCATTAGATTCTCTTCGATTTTCTTCCACTTTGGAAAAAGTGATGAAAAATGAATGGTGTCTCATGATTGTCTTCTTATCATTAGGGAAAAGGTGAAACATGTGGTGTCTAAAAATTATATTTTAAAATGAACATTAGGTGAATGATGTCTCATGATTGTCTTCTTATCATTAGCGACTTTTGTATATTTATGTTTTGTTAATATATATTTCAGGTTAAAATATGTTTATAGTCCCTATACTTTTTAAAAATTAGG
This sequence comes from Gossypium sturtianum, assembly GCA_025698515.1. Taxonomy (NCBI): domain Eukaryota; kingdom Viridiplantae; phylum Streptophyta; class Magnoliopsida; order Malvales; family Malvaceae; genus Gossypium; species Gossypium sturtianum. The sequence continues at coordinate 120,223,014 of CM046946.1, forward strand.
AATTTAATCCCTATAGTTGCATTTCTAAGAATTTAATATCTTTATGTTTTAAATTTTAAAATTTAAGTCTAACTGTTAATGCTGCTAATATTTTTGTTAAATTCTGGTTAATTACAACAAATTTTTTTTAATTACATGACTACTAAGTGAGTAGTTTTTTTATTTCAAAATATTACAATAACAAATTTAGCAAAAAAATAAAATAAAATTAACAAGTGTTAATAATTTGACTTGAATTTTGAAATTTAAAAAGTAAATGAACTAAATTCTTGAAAATACAAGTACAAAGACTAATTCTTAATTTTTGAAAAGTAAAGGGACTATAAGAACATTTTAACCAATATTTTAATATGTTAAATATTTTATTTAATATGTTTATATATTTGTATTATTTTGATGACATATTATATATTAAATATTTTCGTGTGGTGCGGTGTATAAAAGAATTTATTCTCCAATGATGGTGACAAATAGAAAATGGGCGATGGACAATTATATTGTATAATGTTGTCTCACATTTTTGAGATTTTGTTGGGTTCAGACGAGTCCGGTAATTTATGAAATAGTAAAAATTGTGTTTATAATTTTTTATAATTAAATCAAATATTTTTATTTAAATCATTCTAAAGTTTGGGTGAAGGTGGAGAACATCTATTGTATGGAAAATATTATATAATTTAAAAGTGTTTTCATGTTTAAATTTCAATGAATCGGATGCCCTAGATGAAGTGATGGTTTCACACTTTATACTTCAACAATCAAATTGAATAAATCAATTTTATTTGTATTTTTTTTTTTTTACATGTGAAGATGAATAATACATAATTCTATACAATGACTATATTTTTTTTCTTTATATTATTGCGCTATTAATTCAATTTTTAAGTTATCAATAATAGTGTGATTGGACATATCCATATTACAAGTTTGGATAGATTATTATTAGTTTTGTTGGAACTTTGTATGTTTCTCCTATTTCAATTCTTGTTTGAACAGCAAATAGAACGACAATTTTGGTGCAGTGAAAATTTTTAAGTTAGTATGTTTGACTTTATTTTAATTACATGAGTTGTGTTTTAATCTTATTACACAACAAATGAGGAAGTAAATTTGTTCTACAATCTAGATTAATTATTCTCATCCATTTGACTAATTTGAATGAGAAGAGAGAAGTTTAAAATGTTGAAAATGCTTATCTTTTTCCTTATCTCTTGGAAGAGTTTTAAAGCTACTGGAAGACTTGCTTATGAAGGTTGTTATGTGATAAATACTCAAGATAATTAATGAGATAATTGTAGCTTTTAAATTGGAGTTTAAAGCTTGTCAAAACTCTGCTGGATGGAGCCTCACTTGGGTAGAGCTTTTGGAGTGTCTTTGATCAACTTCTTGTGCTTTGTTTTGCTATTTTGTGTGGCACTCTTTTTAGGCTTTTCTTGGAGAGTTTTATTGATTGTATTGTGAGGTATTTTTGGGGTGAGTGATTTGTAACAATTGGGGTCGGTGTTGGGGTTACAATTACTTCTTTGTGTAAGGTTAGATTAGGATTAAGCTAATAGGTAATCTAGACGATTATTGAATAAAATCATTCACTAATTGAGGCTCTTGTAACACACATCGCTCGACCCAATCATCGGGTCCGAGCTACAGAATGCTACATTTGTTTTCAAAGCAAACACACTCAAATACATTGTAAATAATCATTTACAAATGCAATTAAGTGCCAAACACATTCAAATCATGTTAAAACAATTAATTCCGAGTCTTAATCGAGCTTACAGAAACTCATTTGTCAACTTGAGCATGAAAAAGGACCAAATTGCAAAGTTTAAAAAGTTCAGGACCGGCATCGTGATGTCACCTCTTCTAGATTGTGACGTCGCCAAAACAGTATGTCATGTCGTGACCTCAGGCCACTCGACGTCATGATGTGACTCACTGTTGACCGACGTTGCGACGAGGCAGATTGGTCGTCATGACATGAACTCTGTTTTTGGTAAAAATGAACCATTTTGGCACCTATTTCAATTGCTCCAAACAATCAATCAAAAACATGAATCAAACATTAACCTTATTTTAATCAAAACATGCCTAAATCATACCAAACAAGCTCAATAGTCATATTCAACTTTACATCAAAGCATTCATTACTTTAACATCAAGAAATCTTAAGCATTTCAATATCATTAAGGCATACCTACTAAATCATTCAATTACCAATCTTACTTATGCCAAATCATCTTGGAACATGTCATTTCCTTTCATTCTAACCACTTATGAACACATATACATATATATGACATATAAACATTAAGCATAACCATCAACTATCAAAATTAAACTACATTTCACAAGCATACTTCAACTTACTAATGTTCAAGTACATTTGCATTTCACTCACCAATCAAACAAGCTACCATTTCTACCTCATTTCATACAATTCCATATGTCATTCATAGTTATAGAACATCACATATTTAGCATAGGAGCACGTATATATCCAATACCATATGCAATCCAAAACACCAACTCAACATGATAAATAATAGTTAAAAACAAACTTGCCACAAGTTGTAAACATTGACAAACCAAGATACACCCAATCACTCATATACATGCCACAATCCTAGATTCAAAATAACCAAAATGCTATCAATTCGATGATAGGATAGTGTGAGCTTCGAGATGATTTGACTTAACGTGTTATGCAAGGTGACAATCTACAAGGAAAAAGAAAAACAACTAGGTAAGAATATAGAATGCTAAGTAAATTCATAGGCATTAAGCAAAACCTACATTTTCTTTTATCTAAATAAAATAAGCTACCATAACTTGGCATAGTTTGGCTAGACACGGTAATTCAAAACAACAACAAGGTGAGCTTTAACTTATAATCAAAACCACATAATATCTCAATTATAAAATAAACCAATTCATGTTAAAGTCGACATCTCAATATCATGCTCATGCTCAATTCAACATTTATCCATTTGAACTTCAAGCTCATATCACTTCATTTCAATCTTTCATTTTCACATTAACCGTTTAGTCCAATGAACTCTAGTAAACGGGCTCGAATAGATAGGTAACTACACACCATACTAGTTACTCGTCTGAGCTAAATATATTAGTATCAGGTTACCTGTTTGAGCTAAAACTTTACTCACAAATACATGTCAAGTTACTCATCCAAGCTAAACCTTTTCAAGTTACTCGTCTGAGCTAAACCTGTGTCACATGTATTTGTGTTGGATCTCGGTAACATCTGTAATCATTCTCATACAAGCGCGCACAAAATCCTATGACATTAAATTCACCTATCCCAATTAGTCGAGACAGCATAACCTGTAATACTCACACCATCAAATTCACCATGTCATGAAATCACGATTTAATATATAAACAATTTCTTGGCCCGGAGAACATTAATAGATCAACTTTGGATACATGAAAGAGAAATACTCATTCGAGTCAACATTAGGACATTAACCGATACCCGATGCTGCTCACACAAGCTTCAGAGAGTCCGCAACACATGTAGGATCTCAAGCCATTGGTATGTCACACATCACCAGTACAGAGTACCTAATACAAATGTACACCGACTAGAAGCCTGCTAAGCTCAAGGCCTAATACATATACAACGGCTTAAAGCTTGCTATAAAACCACCGACCTAATGCCTGCTTCTTCCTAATTACATGTCATTTGTATTCCGACTATTTACTAAGTTCACGCGGGTCTATTATACTTACTAATACACCACAATTTCAATTGTAACTTTCCATCATGTTAACCATTCAATAGCTAAACCAATAACAATTATTGTCACTCAATTAAATAGGCAATAAGAAACTTATTATAAACATAAATAACATAATATAAACTTACCTATGTAGTGGCTATCGGTATTTGACGACAACTATCCAACAACCTTTTCTTTCCCACGATCATTGACCGATCTACTCGTTTCTTGATCTAGATATAATAATTCAATTCAATTAACCCAATTTAACATCTTAAAACACTTTAAATCATGTAATTAACTCTTTAATAATATTTTATACATTTACCCCAAACTTTTACCTTTTATACTATTTAGTCCCTATAACCAAAACTTCAAATTTATCACTATTAAACCAATTCCAAGCTTAACTAAATTTTCTAGGGTCCCTATACAGTCCATATTTATTTTATTTATCCCAAGAATTTCATGCTAACTTTCCTATTTTAATAAATTAGTCCTTAAACTTAAAACTAACCAAAAAAAAAAAAATACATCTCAAACTAATCCAAACTCAACAACAAGCTTAATACTAAACTACTTAACATCAAAAACATTCAATATCAACAATGGAAAACTTCTAAATATTGGACAGTTTCACAATTTAGTCCTTGGATTAACTAAATTAAGCTATAAAAATCTCAAAAACATAAAAATCATGAAAAATCGGGTTGAAAAACACTCACATGCAATAAAACTAAGCTCGACCGAATGCTCGCCTATTCTTTAATGGAGGTTTCAGTTCACTTAAAGCCAAAAATGATGAATATAATGGCTTTCTTTTACTTAATTTTATGTTTTATTCATTAATTACCATTTTTCCCTTTAATAAATAACTCAAATTTCAATAAAAATAACCTTAAATCGTCCATTCTTACTAACTAGGGTCAAATTGCCACTTATGGCCCTCAGTTCATGATTTTATGCTCATTTAATACAATTAACTAGTAACATTAAACTTTTGCAATGTAACGCCCCAAATAATTTATTTTTGCTTCTGGAAATTTTTGACACAAATCTGTATCTGCTTCAGTGGTTAAGTGTTCTGGGTGTGTGTGAGAGGTCCCAAGTTCAAGCCTTAGCTTTAGCAAAATTTTTTATTTTTTTGGAATTAATCCTTATCCTTGTTCTGTGGGCTTATATTTAATTGCCTGTAATTTCATATTAGAATGAGCTTGCTGGTTCAAGTGGTAAGGGGGTTAGTGTGTTGGAGGTCTTATGTTTGAATCCCTGCGCAAGCATGGGTATTTATTTTTTCAGGAAGAAGGGGAAATTTCGAAAAAAGAAAAAAATAAAAACCCCAAGAGATATTCCACAAATCCCTTAATTATCTCCACTAACCCACTACTCAGAATTCTTATTCCATCAAAACTCTCTCACAAAACCGAACAAAAATAAATACCCATGCTTGCACAGGGATTCGAACACAAGACCTCCAACACACTAACTCCCTTACCACTTGAACCAACAAGCTCATTCTAATATGAAATTACAGGCAATTAAATATAAGCCCACAGAACAAGGATAGGGCTTAATTCCAAAAAATAACAAAATTTGCTAAAGCTAAGGCTTGAACTTGGGACCTCACACACACCAGAACACTTAACCACTTAAGCAGATACAGATTTGTGTAAAAAATTTCCAGAAGCAAAAATAAATTATTTGGGGCGTTACAACTCTACCCTCTAAAAGAAATTTTGACCTCGAAATTTTCCTGATCAGAACATATGAGGATACTGCTGACGAATCAAATCCTCAGGTTCCCATGTGGCCTCCTCAGTACTATGATTTCGCCACAGAACCTTCAATAAAGAAATGGACTTCCTCCTCAGAACCTTAATGTCACGATCCAGAATCTGAACCGACTCTTCCTCAAAGGTCAAATCCGGCCTAACCTTGATCTCCTCAACAGAAACAACATGAGAAGGATCAGACCGATACCGTCTCAACATCGAGACGTGGAAGACATCGTGGATATGGTCCAATTCTAGAGGTAGCTCCAACTGATAAGCAACCGGTCTCACACGCTTCAAAATCTGGTACGGCCCAATGAACCTAGGGCTCAACTTGGCCTTACGACCAAATCTCAAAACTTTCTTCCATGGAAAAACCTTAAGAAACACAAAATCCCCCACAGAGTACTCAATATCTCTCCTCTTCAGATCTGCATAAGGCTTCTGCCTATCAAAAGCCGCTTTAAGATGATCCCGGATTAGTTTAACCTTATCTTCAGTTCCAGAAACCAACTCAGAACCCAAAACTCGACGCTCACCCAACTCAGTCCAACACAGCGGAGTACGACACTTACGACCATATAACGCCTCATAAGGTGCCATCTGAATGCTAGACCGAAAGTTCTTATTGTAGGCGAACTCAACTAGTGGCAAATAATCCTCCCAACTACCTCGGAAATCTATCACACAACTCCGAAGTATGTCCTCCTGTATCTGAATCACCCTCTTATAATGACCATCAATCTAAGGATGGAACGCAGTACTGAAGTCCAATCTCGAACCCAGAGCCTCATGCAACTTCTTCCAGAACCGAGATGTGAAGCGAGGATCTCTATCAGAAATGATCGAAATAGGCACCCCATGCAGTCTCACAATAGCAGAAATGTAGAGCTTCGCTAACTTCTGCAGAGAATAGTCCGTCCGAACCGGAATGAAGTGAGCAGACTTGGTCAATCAATCCACGATGACCCAAACAGAGTCCTTCTTAGTGGGTGTCAAGGGCAACCCACTAATGAAGTCCATCGTCACACGTTCTCATTTTTATAAGGGAATCTTAACTGGTTGTAACAACCCTGAAGGCAACTGATGCTCAGCTTTAACCTGCTGGCACGTCAGACATCGAGCCACAAATTCCGTAACCTCACGCTTCAAACCTGGCCACTAGTACAACTCACGGAGATTGTGATACCGTAACACCCCTAACCCGTATTCGTCGCCGGAGTAGGGTTACGAGGTATTACCGATCAATACACATAATTTAACATACAATACTCATACATTTATGCATTCATACTCGAATACCATTCAACACAACTCAATTTGTCCCTTATAAGAGCCTACGAGGCCTTAAACATGCTTTAGAAGTGGTTCAGAACTAAACCGATAACATACAAAAATTTTGGAAAACTTAGAAAATTTTTCATCCATACAAGGGTCACACGCCTGTGTGAACAGGTCGTGTGCCTCACACGGCTCCAAACACGTCCGTATCTCAGGCCATATGAAAACAGAACATAAATACTAACTTGGGTCACACGGTCGACCACACGCCCGTGTGTCTAACCCGTGTGCCCTTCGAAATGGCCACACACGCCCGTGTGCCAGGCCGTGTACTAGGTCGTGCCAAAACTATAGGGTATACTGACTTATGCAACACGGCCAAGTCACACGCCCGTGTGCTAGGCCATGTGCCATTTAAGAGGTATACTGACTTGTACCACACGGCCAGTCACACGCCCGTGTGTGAGACCGTGTGGAGCATACTGACTTAAATTTAATTCAAACACCAGGGGACACACGACCGTGCAACATAACCATGTGTTGCACACTACCGAGACACACGCGCAGAAATCTGCGCTGCGTGGACAAAATAGAACATTTATAAAGCCATTTTGCCACCCTATTTTTACATGCATATACAAGCATAAATTACAACACTTCACAACTCAATTGGCAGCCAATCCATGGCATTTCATACACATTTTATACCATTTCAACATAGCATTCAAATGCCTAATAAATAACATGCATACTGACTTAAATTTAATTCAAACACCAGGGGACACACGACCGTGCAACATAACCATGTGTTACACACGGCTGAGACACACGCCCATATCTCGGCCCGTGTGGACAAAATAGGTCATTTATAAACCCATTTTGCCACCCTATTTTTACATGCATATACAAGCATAAATTACAACACTTCACAACTCAATTGGCAGCCAATCCATGGCATTTCATACACATTTTATACCATTTCAACATAGCATTCAAATGCCTAATAAATAACATGCATTTTCCATTCACATACTAACCACATATCAAGATAACATTGCATATTTCCATTCCATCTATTACTAGCCAAAAATACCATATTTGAATACTTAAGCACAACAAAAATATTATACCAAATTAAGCCAAATCACATGGCTTAAAATTATACCATAACATGTACCAAAATTACTAGTTCAAGTAACCATAACTAACATCTTAAAACTAGCCTATACATGCCATATTTACATATATCCACAAATTCATAAGTACCAATCGGCAACTGGATAGTGTGATGCGTAACTCTGACTTTATCCGAATCGAGCGAGCTATCGAACCTCTATAATACAGGGAAAAGAAATAGAGTAAGCTTTATAGCTTAGTAAGCCCGTATAATTTAGAAATAATCTTACCATTTGTTACAAAATCAAACCATTAAACAAAGTAAATCAAATTCACTTGCCAAATGCCTAAACATAAGCATTCATCAATGTGTTAGTCTCATAAGTACGTATATTCAACCTTTATCCCAATTTCGTACTAAATTCATGTAACATATAAAACACATGTAACAATTCATTCACATTCATATAATCAACAATCCATAATATAAATAGTAATTCATTCGATAATAGTAACTCATTCGCATAAACAATACTTCATCCGTATAAACAGAATTTATGCCCGTTGAACCCATTAGAACTTCAAAGGATACTCGGGTGATATACATCAGTAATCCGTCAATTCATTATCATTTCCGCTCTTTCGAGCTATGATCAGTAAGCTCCTCCCGAGCTGATGGACAGTAAGCTCTATTGAGCTGAAACGATAAGCTCTGACGAGCTGAAAAAAGTAAGCTCTTACGAGCTGATATATCGGTAAGCTCATATGAGCTGTGGTGAGTCCGCAACAAATGCAGGAGCTCGACCAAAATGGTAACCTTAGTGACATGTCACTCGTATCCTACAAATTCATACGGTTCAATCGGGGCTCGGTAACCATCAGTCTATATCAAATAGGCATTTGTATTTCAAGTATATCAATTACTCAATTATATACATACATTTCAAATAATTACAAGTATTTAAAAGTTTGATTCTAATTATACGAGCTTACCTCGTATCGCTCGGATAGCAATATCGGCTATTCGTCAACTTTCCTCTTTCCCCGATCTAAACCCGATCTCGGCTTATCTTGATCTATATATTATAAATTTTAGCACATTCAATATTAAATCTATTCAATTTAGTCCAAAACACACATTAGAGTTATTTTTTCACATTTGCCCCTAAACTTTCACATTTTTACAATTTAGTCGTTATCACATAAAATATCAAATTCATGTAATTTAGTATAATTTCATGCTATTCGAATATACTACATGTTACTAGTAGCCCATATTTTCAATTTATTCACACTTTTACCCACATAATTTTACAATTTCACAAATTAATCCCTTTTTGACATTTTTGTCAAAAATCACTTTACAAAACTAGTTTAACTATCAACAATTATTCAAAATCCATCATCAACCATCAAATTACTCAAGCATTCAACAATGGCAACATGATAAATCTTTAATAGTTTCGAAATCGAAGGTACGAGCTAGTTAGAATACGAAGCAACGATCTCAAAAACGTAGAAATCATTAAAAACCGAGCTAAAATCATACCTTAATCAAGCTAGGAGTGTGCCAAAATTAAAAGAATAAAAATGGCTTTCTCCAACCCTAAGTTTTGGCCAATAATATGAATGAAATAATAATTTCATTTGTTTTATTAAAAATAACCTTTAATAATCAAATTATAAAAATAGCGTTAATGAACATTAATAATTTCAAATTTACCAAGCCACTATCATCCACTATCATGTTAGTGGTCTAATTTCAACATAAGAACCTTAAATTTAAGGTTCTATAGCTATTAGACACTTTTAGTTAATAGAACACAAGTTTTACGCTTTACGCGATTTAGTCCTTTTACTCGAATTAACCATTCAAACAGTAAAATTTATTTACGAAACTTTCACACAATAATTCTGTCATGCTGTAAACTTCAATAAAATAATAAAATAAATATTTTGCCCTCAGATTTGTGGTCCCAAAACCACTTTTTTGATTTGACCTAAAAAAGGGCTGTTACAACTCTCCCCCCTTAGGGATTTTCGTCCCCGAAGATCTTACCAGTGAATAGGTTAGGGTACTGTTTTCGTATAGCTTCCTCGGGTTCCCACGTAGATTCCTCAATCTTATGTTTATGCCAAATAACTTTACTAGGGCTATGCATTTATTTCTTAATTCTTTGATTTCACGAGCCAAAATCCTGATCGGTTCTTCGCTATACGTCAAATCTGCTTGTATCTCAACATCTACCGGAGAAATCACATGTGACAGATCGGATCTATATCGACGTTACATAGAAACATGGAATACATTATGAATCTTTTCAAGTTATAACGGGAAAGCTAGTCGATATGCTACAAGCCCTATTCTTTCAATGATCTCGTAAGGTCCGATAAATTACGGACTTAACTTCTCTTTACGACCGAATCGAAGAACCTTTTTCCACGGTGACACCTTTAAAAACACTCGGTCCCCGACTTGAAATTCAATTTCTTTACGTTTCAAATCCGCGTATGATTTCTGTCGATCTGAAGCTACTTTTAAACTATCGCGAATCGTTTTTACTTTTTCTTCAGTTTCTCTGGTCAATTCAACCCCGTGAATCTTTTTCTCACTTAGTTCAGTCCAGTATAGCGGAATTCGACATTTACGACCATATAAAGCTTCGTACGGTGCCATCTTTGTACTCGTCTGAAAACTATTATTATACGCGAATTTAATCAACGGCAAGTATTTTTCCCAACTGCCTTCAAACTCTAAAATACAACATCTCAACATGTCTTCGAGAATCTAAATAACTCTTTCGATCTGACCGTCAGTATGAGGATGAAAAGCTGTATTGAAATTCAACTTCGTACCCAAAGCTTCTTACAATTTTTTTCCAAAATCGTGACGTAAATCTTGGATCTCTATCAGAAATAATAGATAATGGCACCCCGTGCAATCGAACAATCTTAGAAATGTACAATTTAGCTAATCTGTCAAGTGAATAATCTGTACGTACCAGTATGAAATGAGCAGATTTCGTTAGTCGATCAACGATGACCTAGATAGCATATTTCTTTTTCAGAGTTAGGAGCAATCCCGACACAAAATCCATTGTAACTCTATCCCACTTCCACTTGGGGATTATCACAGGTTGCAGTAAACCCGATGGTACTTGATGTTCAGCTTTGACTTGCTGACAAATCAAACATTTAGAAACAAACTATGAGATATCTCGTTTCATGCCTTGCCACCAGTAAAACTGTTTCAAATCGTTATACATTTTAGTACTTCCTGGATGAACAGATAAGCAGCTACGGTGTGCTTCGTACAAAATCTTATGAATGAGTTCTGAATTTCTCGGTATGCAAATTCTATTCCGAAACCTTAAACAATCATTTGTTCCAATCTTAAACTCTGAATCAGGGATATTCTCACATTGAATCTGTTTAACTTGCAACTCACGATCCTTTTTCTGAGATTCATAGATTTGTTGAAGAAATACCAGTTTAGCTTTTAATTCAGCTAAAATAGACCCATCATCATAAATCATCAGCTGGGTATTCATTGCTCGTAATGCAAACAAAGATTTTCGGCTTAGGGCATCAACACAACATTAGCTTTTCCCGGGTGATAATCAATTACAAATTCATAGTATTTCAATAACTCGATCCATCTTCGTTGTCGCAGATTTAGATCTTTCTGTGACAGCAGATATTTTAAGCTTTTGTGATCCGTATAAATGTGACATTTTTCACCGTACAAGTAGTGTCGCCAAATTTTAAATGCAAACACAATCGCAGCCAACTTAAGGTCGTGCGTAGGATAATTCTTTTCATGCGGTTTCAATTGTCGAGAAGCATAAGCTATAACTTTTCCTTCTTGCATCAGAACACATCCCAGACCATTTAATGACGCGTCACTATAAATCACAAATTCTTTCCCCGATTCAGGTTGAACCAAAACTGGTGCTTCAATTAATGAAGATTTTCAACTGCTCAAAACTCACGACATTTTTCTGACCATTCAAATTTCACATCTTTTTGAAGTAGTTGTGTCATCGATGTTGCAATCATTGAAAATCCTTTCATGAACCTTTGATAATAACCCGCTAAGCCTAGAAAACTACGGACTTCAAACACATTTCTCGGAGGTTTCCAATCAACAATAGCAGAAATCTTACTCGTGTCAACTCTAATACCGTCAGCTGAAATAATATGCCCTAGAAATCCAACTTCTCGGAGCCAAAACTCACATTTGCTAAACTTTGCAAATAATTGCTTATCACGTAGAGTTTGTAACATAACTCCCAGGTGCTCGGTATGTTCAGATTCATCTCGCGAATAGATCAGAATGTCGTCAATGAATATAACAACAAATCTGTCTAAATACGGTCTGAATATTCGGTTCATCAAGTCCATAAAAACTGCTAAAGCATTAGTTAATCCGAAATGCATAGTAAGAAATTCATAATGTCCGTATCTCGTTCTGAATGCGGTTTTCGACACATCCGACTCTTTAACTCGCAATTGATAATAACCCGATCTCAAATCAATCTTTGAAAATACTGTAGCCCCTTTCAACTGATCAAATAAATCATCAATCAGCAGTAGAGGGTATTTTTTCTTTATAGTCACTTTATTCAGCTGTCTGTAATCGATACACATTATCATCGTGCCATCTTTCTTTTTCATGAATAATACCGGTGTGCCCCAAGGCGAATAACTCGGTCGTGCAAAACATCTGTCTGTCAATTCTTTCAGCTGAGTTTTCAGCTCTTTTAATTCTGTTGGAGCCATTCTGTATAAAGCTATCGATATCGGTGTTGTTCCCGATACTAATTCAATACCAAATGCAACCTCTCTGATCGGTGGCAAACCTGGTAATTCTTCTGGAAATACATCCGAAAACTCACAAACAACAGGTACAGATTCAATCTTTGATTCATACACCTTAGTATCTAATACATATGCAAGATATGCATCACAGCCCTTTTTCATACATTTCTGGGCTAACATAGACAATATCACTGTAGGTAATTCACTCGAATCATCAGACTCAATCCGAAGAATTTCACCGTTTTGACATTTCAATTAGATAGTCTTTCGTCTACAATTCACAACTGCATCATGCGTAGTCAGCCAGTCCATACCCAAAATCACATCAAACTCATCAAACGGTAGAAGCATCAAGTCAGCCCGAAAATAGTAACCCCGAGTCATCAAAGGACAATTCTTACAAATTTTATCAACTAATATAGATTTGCCTAAGGGGTTCGATACTTTAATTACAAACTCTGTAGACTCAACATGTAAACTCTTTTTAAATACTAAATTCATACAGATATATGAATGGGTTGACCCAGGATCTATCAACGCAACTATATCAATATCAAAAAGAGAAAAAGTACCCGTAATAATGTCTGGCGATGATGCCTCAACCCGTGCACGGATAGTATAAGCTCGGGCAGGTGCTCGTGCCTCAGATCTCACAGTAGAATCTCTCATAGCACGTCGGTTAACACTCGTACTTTCAGTGTTTCGGGGTGGTCTCCCTCTAGTAGCCGTATTACTCACTTTCGTTGGTTGATCTCTTTCAGCTATAGACTTTCCTGGACAGTCCTGGAGATAATGATTAAGAGATCCATATCTAAAACAATCTCCGCTCACTATTCTGCATTCACCGTAATATCGCTTGTTGCAATGCTTACATTCAAGTACAACATTTCTAACGCTACCCACACTGGCAACAGATGTCGTCTGAGGTTTAGAGCTGAAATTTCTTGCATCTCTATCTCTGATCGAAATCCCCGCAGAAGCAGTAGAACGAGGATAATATTCTTTAGATTTCTTTGATGCTGACTGATGTGATTTGCCCGCAAATCTTTTTTTGAAATCTCTAGCCTCAGAATCGGCTTTTCTTTTCTCTTTGCTAAGCTCTTCGGCTTTGCAAGCTCTGTCAAATAGAACAACGAACTCTTTCATCTCTAGAATCCCAACTAATAGTCTGATTTCTTCATTTAACCCATCTTCGAACCTTTTACACATTATAGCTTTAAAAGAAACATATTCACAAGCATATTTGCTGAGTAATACAAACTCTCTTTCGTATTCTGTTACCGACATACGGCCCTGTTTCAATTCAAGAAATTCATTTCTTTTCTGATCAATGAACCTTTGGCTGATGTATTTCTTTCTGAATTCAACTTGAAAGAATTCCTAAGTAACTCTTTCTCGAGGAACTACAGATATCAAGGTATTGCACCACTGATACGCGGTGTCTCTTAACAGTGATACAGCACATTTTAAACATTCTTAAGGTGTGCAAGACAGTTCGTCAAATACCCGAATCATGTTCTCAAGCCAAAACTCGGCTCTCTTAGGATTATCGCTAACAGTAGCTCTGAAGTCTTCAGCCCGTGTTTCCGTATCTTATCAATATGTGGTTTATTCAATCGCAAAGGATCCATACCTTGAGGAACTACAGGGATCGGTTGGGGAATAGGTGGGGGTGGAGGTTGTTGAGCAGCCGGGTTCGTACGAATGTATTATGTGAACCATTCGTTCATCATTTGGAAGAAGGCTTCTTTAGCCTCTCCTCCTTGGCTACCCGTTACGGGTCTAGAGTCAGATGGCACTGTCCCTTGTGCGGGAGCAGGCGCGTTACTCTCGACCTCATCAACTACAGCTCGATCAGGATCCATTTACTATATAAAAACACATTTAAAAATTTTAGGAGTCATCACACTATCACAGTTTATATATATGACATGTATAGCTAGACTCACATACACTACGTTAGTCCTAAAATCGACTAAACCATAGCTCTGATACCAATAAATGTAACACCCTAACCCGTATCCATCGTCGGAGTAGGGTTACGAGGTATTACCGATCAATACACATCATTTAACATACAATACTCATACATTTATGCATTCATACTCAAATACCATTCAACACAATTCAATTTGTCCCTTATAAGAGCCTACGAGGTCTTAAACATGCTTTAGAAGTGGTTCGGAACTAAACCGATAACATACAAAATTTTTGGAAAACTTAGAAAATTTTTCATGCATACAGGGGTCACATGCCCATGTGAACAGGCTGTGTGCCTCACACGGCTCCAGACACGCCCGTGTCTCAGGCCGTGTGAAAACACGGCATACATACTGACTTGGGTCACACGGCCGACCACACGCCCGTGTGTCTAACCCGTGTGCCCTTCGAAATGGCCACACACGTCAGTGTGCCAAGCCGTGTACTAGGTCGTGCCAAACCTATAGGGTATACTGACTTATACAACATGGCCAAGTCACACGCCCGTGTGCTAGGCCGTGTGCCATTTAGGGGGTATACTGACTTGTACCACACGACCAATCACACGCCCGTGTGTGAGATCGTGTGGAGCATACTGAATTCAATTTAATTCCAACACAAGGAGACACACGGCCGTGCAACATAACTGTAACGCCCTGAATTCTGGGCCTAGAAGAAATGGGCATTGGGCTTGGGGAGCGTTTGGAAGTCGGCACATGAGTATTTGCTATACAATAGGTGACACAATTAAATGTCTGCTCAAGTGGTTAAGGGTCCTGAGAGGAGTTAGAGAAGTCCTGGGTTCAAACCTGGGCTTTAGCAAAATTTTTGGTTTTAAGTGAATAAAACCCTGGGTACTTGAAAGTAGGCATTATAATTAATTGAGTTTAAAATGTGTTACAAAAAGAGCTTGTGGCTTGATGGTTGTGGCGTCGCTAAGGTGGCAAGGGAGCTGGGGTTCGAATCACTCTTTGCACAAAGGAGTATTTATTTTACTCCTTGGCTGTGGGAGTGGTGGAGTTTGAATCAAACACTGCTGAAGAGATTGGAGTTTGAATTAGTCAAAGAGGATTTCAAGGAGGGATAAGGGGAGAGATATTTGGAGAAAGTTGAGGAATTTGATATGGGAGAGAGTTGTGCCGTTTTCGGGAGCCCTAACTTTGAGAATTTGACTAGGAGAGTGTTTTTTCCGGCAATTGGAACATTTGGAGGTTTGGAATTTGCTGAAAACTTTTCCTTCTTTTCATATCGGTATCTTTTCTGCTTTCGGGATTTTTATTTTGAGTTCTTTAGCGCATTATGGTTCTTTTGGTCAATCCTGCCTTGCCGTGTGGGTGCTTTTGATTCTTCTAACTTTGCTATTCTTTTCTTCCCCTCCATCTTTCTCTGTTTTCTTCTCCTTACCTTTGCCTAAGCCGAATACTCACTCTTTTCTTCACTTTTTATTTATTGTTTTTCCTTTTCTCCCTTTTCGATTGATTGACCGAATCTCAGTGCTCTCCCCCTCTTTTCAGTTTTGGTTCTCTCCTTCTGTTTTGATTTAGCCGAATGCTTCCCTTTTATTCTCTTTATTTTGTGTTCGGCTAGTGAGAGTCATCTGGTGAATCGGTAAGTACTCATGGCTTTTTCTTATTTCTCTCTACGGTTGCGTTTTTCCTTCTAATATCTTCCTGTGTTACTAATTCCTGATAAAGGTACAATCTTTTCGGTTGGGCTCTGTTTCCTGAGTACCTTTGACCCTAGGGTGGTAGACCGATTTCGTCTATCAACTATTCTTAGTTCTGCTTGGTGGTAAGATGTCGTTCGTTTGGTTTTAGTTATTTTGTTCATAGTGATAGTTAAAGATATTGGGATTCAATGCAGGTTGTGCTAAGGATTTGGTGATCACTGGGTTAAGGAAGGATTAAACCGTATTTGCTTAATCAAGGTTGTTGTTCGTGGGGATTTACGCTATTCACTTAAACAGATGTGTATTTGTATGCGATATTCGATGATCGACTGAAAAGCTGAAAGTATGTGTTGTTTACACTGCTATGACTATAGATCGGTAAAATGCCGAAAAGCCAGAAATATGGCGTATGATGCCAAACGAGCGTGCAATCGTGTGTGTGGTGAACCGAGCCCACAAACATGGGCGTTAGTCTGTAGAGGCCACCACGAGCGCTCTCGTGGTCTTGGGCTGTTCTGGGCTGAAATGGGCTGTGTGGGCCCAATGGGCTTGTGAGCCCATACGAATAAAATGTATGTGATGTGGTAAGTGTTGTTTGGACTGTGACGTTTGCATAATTGTGGCTATTTCTAGGCTAAATGGGCCACACGAGTTTGTGGACCCACTTGGGCTGAGTAATGGGCCTTAGGCCCATTTACACCGTTGTGACTGTTTAGGTTACTTAAGTCGCTCGAGGCGACGGTGGACCTTTTGTTGGGTCGCTGAGACCCCAATTTGTGAAAATTACCGAAATACCCCCGATTTGCGAAAATTACTGAAATACCCTCGATTTTTAAAATTATCGAAATACCCCCAATTTGCAAGATTACTGAAATACCCTCGATTTACAAAATTACCAAAATACCCCCAGTTTGCAAAAATTACTGAAATACCTTCGGTTTGTAAAATTACCAAAATACCCCCGATTTGTAAGATTACTGAAATACCCCCAATTTGCAAAAATTACCGAAATACCCTTGGGTTGTAAAATTATCGAAATACCACTAATTTACAAAATTACTAAAATACCCCCGGTTTGCAAAATTACCGAAATACCCCCGATTTGCAAGATTACTGAAATACTCCCGATTTAGAAAATTACTAAAATACCTCCGGGTTATAAAATTATCAGAATACCCCCGATTTGCAAAATTACTGAAATACCCCCGATTTGTGAAAATTACCAAAATACCCTCGATTTACAAAAATTACCAAAATACCCCCAGTTTGTAAAATGACCAAAATACCCTTATAGGGTAAAATAACTATTTTGCCCTTGTGGGTAAATGATTGACTTAGACTATGAATTTGACTGATTTGGCTGTGATCGTATGACTGTGTTTTAACTGACTTGACTGTGGTCGTGTGACTGATATGCTTTTAATATATGTTTAAATGATTGTTACTAGGCATGGCCATTTTGCATACACGTGTAATGATTGAGCATGACATACACGACATATTGCATGAGGTTGGGACATTGATACGGAGGAAGTTCTGATAAGGTCGCACGGGTCGCATGAGATGATCGTGGATCAAACGCGCGCTTTAAAGCGCGTAATCGATTATGGCTCTGTGCCAACCTAAATATGGCTCGTGCCATCTTGATTATGGCTTTGTGCCAATCGTATTTACCCGTGGCTATGTGCCTAACATATATATTGATGACTCGTGTCGATCATAATTACCGTGGGTCACGTGTGCCGGTTATATTACCGTCGCTGATGGCTATGTGCCAAACTTATTACGATTCCGATAGCTTTGTGCCATCCTCGATTATGGCTCGTGCCATCCTGATTATGAGTTATAACTATTCTATTTATGGCTTTTAGCCGTTCTGTTAACTGGCAGCGTTGCTGTGATATTTATGGCTATTAGCCGTTCTGTCCACGGCGCCGAGCCGTTCTGTTGACTTAGTGCCGCAACCGGTACAAAGCTTGGTGTGTTGGCTGGGTGGGTAAATTTTATCCCCACGTAAGTGTAGGGTTGGTACGGGTGGTGTGTTGGCTGGATCGGGGTGGGATGCATCCTCATACTGTTGCATATCTGTTTATGAGATCTGTCATTGTACTGGGCTTAGGCCACTTATTTTGTTGTTGGTTTGGGCTAGGCCCAATTGATTCTGTTATGGGCTGTGACCCAAATGATATTGTAGTGGGCTTTGGCCCACGTATGCTCTGAATCGGACTGCATCATCATCGATAAAGGGCTTTAGCCTGCATCGTTCGGTTTCTATTTCTATATACCGATCATTATTACTCTAGTAAGGGATTACACACTCGAGTTTTCATAAACTCACCCCATTTTTAATCGTGCGAGTAATCCCAGCCGTTAGGAGGATCGGTCTTTGAGGGACTCGGAGGTGACCACACGATCAAGCATATGTTATGCTTTGGACTTTATATATGCTTTAAATTTTGTTTTGGGTTTTAATTTCTGTAATAAGGCCTCTCTGGATTTAATTCTGAATTTGAGATTTTGTTACATTTTATATCTGTTAGACGTAGACGAGTTTTCAACCCAATTACTATTTTTAAAAACATACGTTTTAAACTTCTTTACCTTAAATTAGCTTCTGCAACTAAAAGAGATTTTTAACGAAGTCAATAACATTTTTAAAAGTGATTAACTTCTCAATGAACCACATTTTGAAATTGAACGAACACAAACTGAGACTTTAGTTTTTAAATATTAAGGAGGGTTTTCAATGAAAACATGGTTTTTGAAAAACACTTCAATGTGACACGCTAGATTCGGGCCTAATTTTTGGGTCGGGTTTGGGGTGTTACAATAACCGTGTATCGCACACGGCTAAGACACACGCCCGTGTCTCTGCCCGTATGGACAAAAATAGGCCATTTATAAAGCCATTTTGCCACCCTATTTTTACATGCATATACAAGCATAAATTACAACACTTCACAACTAAATTGGTAGCCAATCCATGACATTTCATACACATTTTATACCATTTCAACATAACATTCAAATGCCTAATAAATAACATGCATTTTCCATCCACATACTAACCACATATCAAGATAACATTTGCATATTTCTATTCCATCTATTACTAGCCAAAACATACCATATTTGAATACTTAAACACAACCAAAATATTATACCAAATTGAGCCAAATCACATGGCTTAAAATTATACCATAACATGTACCAAAATTACTAGTTCAAGTAACCATAACTAACATATTAAAACTAGCCTATACATGCCATATTTACATATATCCACAAATTCATAAGTACCAATCGGCAACTGGATAGTGTGATGTGTAACTCTGACTTTATCCGAATCAAGCCAGCTATCGAACCTCTATAATACAGGGAAAAGAAATAGAGTAAGCTTTATAGCTTAGTAAGCCCGTATAATTTAGAAATAATCTTACCATTTGTTACAAAATCAAACCATTAAACAAAGTAAATCAAATTCACTTGCCAAATGCCTAAACATAAGCATTCATCAATGTGTTAGTCTCATAAGTACGTATATTCAACCTTTATCCTAATTTCATACTAAATTCATGTAACATATAAAACACATGTAACAATTCATTCACATTCATATAATTAACAATCCATAATATAAATAGTAATTCATTTGATAATAGTAACTCATTCGTATAAACAATACTTCATCCGTATAAACAGA
Organism: Gossypium sturtianum; assembly: GCA_025698515.1. Taxonomy (NCBI): domain Eukaryota; kingdom Viridiplantae; phylum Streptophyta; class Magnoliopsida; order Malvales; family Malvaceae; genus Gossypium; species Gossypium sturtianum. The sequence goes on from CM046946.1 coordinate 120,243,096, forward strand.
ATTTATGCCCGTTGAACCCATTAGAACTTCAAAGGATACTCGAGTGATATACATCAGTAATCCGTCAATTCATTATCATTTTCGCTCTTTCGAGCTATGATCAGTAAGCTCCTCCCGAGCTGATGGACAGTAAGCTCTATTGAGCTGAAACGATAAGCTCTGACGAGCTGAAAAAAGTAAGCTCTTACGAGCTGATATATCGATAAGCTCATATGACCTGTGGTGAGTCCGCAACAAATGCAGGAGCTTGACCAAAATGGTAACCCTAGTGACATGTCACTTTCATACAGTTCAATCGGGGCTCGGTAACCATCAGTCTATATCAAATAAGCATTCGTATTTCAAGTATATCAATTACTCAATTATATACACACATTTCAAATAATTACAAGTATTTCAAAGTTTGATTCTAATTATACGAGCTTACCTCGTATCGCTCGGATAGCAATATCGGCCATTCGTCAACTTTCCCCTTTTCCTGATCTAATCCCGATCTCGGCTTATCTTGATCTATATATTATAAATTTTAGCACATTCAGTATTCAATCTATTCAATTTAGTCCAAAACACACATTAGGGCTATTTTTTCACATTTGCCCCTAAACTTTCACATTTTCACAATTTAGTCCTTATCACATAAAATTGCAAATTCATGCAATTTAGTACAATTTCATGCTAGCCGAATATACAACATGTTACTAGCAGCCCATATTTTCAATTTATTCACACTTTTACCCACATAATTTTATAATTTCACAAATTAATCCCTTTTTGACATTTTTGTCAAAAATCACTTTACAAAACTAGTTTAACTATCAACAATTATTCAAAATCCATCATAAACCATCAAATTACTCAAGCATTCAACAATGGCAACATGATAAATCTTTAATAGTTTCAAAATTGAAGGCACGAGCTAGTTAGAATACGAAGCAACAATCTCAAAAACGTAGAAATCATTAAAAACTGAGCTAAAACCATACCTTAATCAAGCTAGGAGTGTGCCGAAATTAAAAGCATAAAAATGGCTTTCTCCAACCCTAAGTTTCGTCCAAGAAGATGAATGAAAGAATAATTTCATTTGTTTTATTAAAAATAACCTTTAATAATCAAATTACAAAAATAGCGTTAATGAACATTAATAATTTCAAATTTACCAAGCCACTATCATCCACTATCATGTTAATGGTCTAATTTCAACATAAGGACCTTAACTTTAAGGTTCTATAGCTTTTAGACACTTTTAGCTAATAGAACACAAGTTTTACGCTTTACGCGATTTAGTCCTTTTACTCGAATTAACCATTCAAACAGTAAAATTTCTTTACGAAACTTTCACAAAATAATTATATCATGCTGTAAAATTAAATAAAATAATAAAATAAATATTTTGGCCTCAGATTTGTGGTCCCAAAACCACTATTCTGATTTTACCTAAAAACGGGCTATTACAGATACATCTTATTACCGCCGAGATGCATAGCATAAGGGCTACTATGCGCCTCCCTCAGAATAGATTGACTCAAATCAGTATCATTCGGTACACAAATCCATCCTCGAAAACACAGAACACTATCACTATTCAGCCCAAAATCTGAAGTACTGCAATTCTCAACCTGACGAAACCGCAAACCTAGAGACTTATCTCCCAACTGCTTATCTCGAATCTACTCCACCCAAGTCGGCTTAACTTGCAACTTGGCTAACAGGCTCCCATCATCGGACAAACTAAGACGATAGAACATCGCTCTCAAACAAACCAAAGCATTCAAATTAAAAAATAATCCAAAAGAAATAAACAGTTAAAAACCAAACAGTTCAGAGAGTCCCAAAAAATTACAACTCTCAAATAAGTCCAAAGTTTAAAATAAACCAAAAGTACTAAGTTTAACCGTTTTACGATATAGTGATCACCGTTGTGTCTCCGCCGTACCGATCTGCCTAAGTTTGTGTATTATCTGACAGAACAGACAAACAAATGTGAGTTTATGTATACTCAGTATGTAACCTAGCAGAATTAGACAAGCAAATATACAGAGACATTTCAGACAATCAGATACAGAATCGGGCTTATGCCCATCTCAGATACTGTTCCAGAAACAGATGTACAGATCAGATAACAGATTCAGATATGCAAGTCCTACCCCCATCCTCTACACACCAACTCCGACCATCTCATCACACCATGTGGGGTTAAAAACACCCACCCATCCCTACACACCACATTGTGTCGTTACGACACGTATCAGATATAGTGCAGCCAGGCTACCAAAATATAGGCGATGATCGCCATACAGAACACTTCCTCCACATGTATATAAAACCCACCCCAAAACAAATGCAGATATCAGATACAGATTTATCAGACTAAACATGATCAACATGCTTTATACAAATAATAGATACACATATATCAGTATAATCAGGCATACATTAGTATCATAATCATATCAGTTTAACAGAATTTCATAGCATACAGATAGAGGTTTAATTAGCCATTACCGACCCTACGATAGGTCCACAGTCGAACGGAACGACCCACGCGACCCTAGGAAATATTTCAGAATTATGGGCCCACATGCCCGTGTAGCTCACACGCCCAGATTGGCCTTGCCCGTGTGGCCCACACGGCCACACTTGAGCCACCGCACAGCCGTGTGCTACGCACGACCATGCCTTCGTCAACCACATGGTCGTGCGGTGGCTCGAGTGTGGCCGTGTGGGCCATACGAGCAAGGTCAATCTGGGCGTGTGGCCTATACGGGCATGTGGGCCCATAATTCTAAAATATTTCCTAGGGTCGTGTGGGTCGTTCCGTTCGACTGTGGACCTACCGTAAGGTCGGTAAGGGCTAATTAAACCTCTGTCTGTATGCTATGAAATTCTGTTAGACTAATCTGATTAGGATACTAATGTATGCCTGATTATACTGATATATGTGTATCTATTATTTGTATAAAGCATGTTGATCATGTTTAGTCTGATAAATCTGTATCTGATATCTGCATCTGTTTTGGGGTGGGTTTTATATACATGTGGAGGAAGTGTTCTGTATGGCGATCATCGCCTATATTTTGGTAGCCTGGCTGCACTATATCTGATACGTGTCGTAACGACACAATGTGGTGTGTAGGGATGGGTGGGTGTTTTTAACCCCACATGGTGTGATGGGATGGTCAGAGTTGGTGTGTAGAGGATGGGGGTAGGACATGCATATCTGAATCTGTTATCTGATTTGTACATCTGTTTCTGTAACAATATCTGAGATGCGCATAAGCCCGATTCTGTATTTGATTGTCTGAAATGTTTCTGTATGTTTGCTTGTCTAATTCTGCTAGGTTGCACACTGAATATACGTAAACTCACATTTGTTTGTCTGTTCTATCAGGTAATCCACAGACTTAGATGGATCGGTGCGATGGAGACACAGCGGTGACCACTATATCGTAAAATAGTTAAACTTAGTACTTTTGGTTTATTTTAAATATTGGACTTATTTGAGAGTTGTAATTTTTGGGGACTCTCTGGACTATTTGGTTTTTAACTGTTTACTTCTTTTGGATTGTTTGTCAATTTGAATGCTTTGGTAAAATTGTTTTATTAAAACGACGGTTTTTATGCAAACAACGATTTTCCTAAAAACACCACCACGTTTTCAAACTATAACGATTAAGGCTTCCGTTGTAATAAGTTTGGTAAAGAAACTGACTAAATTGCGGTTTTAGTAAATTTTAAACAATGATGGTTTACCAAGTCAATACGATTTTCAAAACTCATTCCTTGTGACGTCACTAGATTCAGCTATAACGTTTAGGCTGGGTTTAGGGTGTTACATGCAACTTTTACGTTTTAGTCCTTTTACCTAATTAAAATGATCAAATGATAAAATTAACGTACCAAATTTTTATATGACATTACCATGACCATCCAGATACTAATTAAAAAATAAAATAACATACTAATCGAAGTTGTGGTCCCAGACCACTGTTTCTGATACCATTGAAAATAAGCTGTTACAGATAGCCTATTGGATTTGTTCTCTAAGCTTCATGGCAAAGTTATCTGTGGAATTACTTCATGCGAAATTCAGTGGAATAGTTCACATATACGAATCTGCATCTATATGTAAATATTCGTCTATGGATCCACATGTATGAGTTTGCATCCATGAAATTTTTGTATGAATCTGTATGTATGATAGTCTACTAGATTTATCTTTATAGTTCAAGCTATGGCAGCCTGCTGATCTTATATTCATGTTTCAAGTTTAAGAGATCAAAGAGATTATCTTTCACAAGAGTCAGTATGGACTATTATCTAAGCAAGAGATCGCATGGGCTTATTCTTATGTTCAAGCTACGAGAGTTTGAATGAATTAATTATATCAAGTCAAAACCACAGGGATCTTCTTCCACGCAAGAGTCTGCCAAGGACTATCTTTAAATTGAAAGTCTGCAATGACTACTCGCTAAACAAGAGTCTGGCGGTGACTATCATTTAAGAATGAATTCACAAGTAATAACCCGCATATATGAATCTGTGATTACAAATTTTGCATGTTAAGGTTCGCAAGTATGGTCTGGGAGTATGTATTTTCCAAGCTCGAGTTCGCGTATATAAGACTGTATGTGTAAATTTGCTTGTAAAAATGTTCCAAGTGTGAATCTCTATGCATGATTTTTCTGGAGTTAATTTGTCGTTCACTAGTCCAAAATGATAAAGATTGCTAAGGTAATTCATATATGTTCTGCTGAAAAAAGAGGTAATAACTATCTTGTATGAAATAAGTGAAAATGGATAAACGAAATCATTCCACATTGTAGCCTATAACACGAGCGATAGAAATGGAGGATTGAGGCAATGCAAAAAGTGTATAAATTTTCAAGTTGAGCCAATGCAAGGGAGGACAAGAATATGCCAAAAAGTTGTACGATCTATACTTGTGCAAGTGCTGTCAAACAAGAGATTAGACCCATGAAGTTCTAACTTATAAATTCAAAAATGGTATGTTATATTAGTAACTCACTAAGTTCATTTGAACTTACTTAGTCTTGTTTACGTTTTCCAAGTATGATGGTTTATATAAGGAGTTGAAGTGGAATCAAGCCAAAATTCGTTTAAGCTTAGGCGAACTTGTGTTCTTATTTATAATATGCATATAATAGGGCGACCTAAAGGCCAAACCTCATGGTCTGAATTTTTGTAACTACGTATTAACCTGGTATATTATATTTTATAATGTGTAATCGTTTAAATATAGTAAAGCCATTATTGTTAATCTTTTCATAAGTTTGCATGTTAATAACTTAAACTAAGAATTTGTAACTGTAGCGTTTTAGTTTGGCGGATTAGCTAGTCACATATGATAAGATTGTTGCTGATAATATTCGGATTAAGTTAAGTATGATTATAAAATGCTTAGTTGGCTGCCTTAGTCATGTTAGTTGTACAATTTAGTTGTAATTGTTCAAGTTAGTCATGTAAGTACGATGTGACATCTTGTAACCAAACCTGTCGATCTGGTCGAGTAAAGGGTGTTACATATATAGTTCATCATCCACTCAGGATTAAGGTATGTCACACTTTGGACGTCACAAGTGAATAAATTCATAAGCGGATTTATGATCTATTCTTCTTGGGTCCAGTCCAATGTACTGTTAGTCTAGTCAGTCACATCTATGTCTCTATCTTTTGGGAGACATCCGCTCCGATGCCCAAGACAAGGCATCTCCCCAATTGAAGTTGATAGACGATATATTAGTCTTTTAATCGATTTGCTCATTTCTGATTAAACTAAGGACATGTTTTGGTTTGTCTACTAATATAATTTGTCTTTCTGTATTACGATCTAACCACATAATACCGCTTAGTATTAGTTTAAATGTTAGACAACTAGTGAACAAATATTTGCTTTTATTTTGCTTTGCATGCAAAAACCATGTTAGGAAATTATAAAAAAAAGTACATTAATGTAATCCATGAATTATTTTATTAACCAATCTGTTAAAAAAATACAAGTTTACAAACAAATATACTAAACTTAGGGCATCAGATCCAATAGGAAGTACGCTAGTGTGGGGTGGTGATGGAAGTTGATACCATCCTATGATTGTAAAATCATAAAGCAACCATTTATTTTCTTGTTCCATACTCTACACCTCTTACATAGCACCTTATATAGGCATGCCAAAATGACAAACCCCTAATTGTATGTGCCAGCCATTTTGAAATCATATAACAATGGAAGATACATTGTATGAACTAAATTGCTAAAATTTTTTGGCATTAGCTTACCTCTGATCAATCGAAGAATGTCAACTCTAGCATGATGTTCAATATCTTTAAGTGTTGGATTCGTTGGGAGATGCTTGAAGTAATTCTTCTACCATATCAACTTAATTCGAAGCTAGAGAAATCAGACTTAAAGTTGACACTTATTTTCAATGCTCGAAAAAAGACTCCCCTAGATTGTACTAAAAAATTTCAATTATTGGACTCCCATCCATTGGAAGGACTATTAGTAACATTACATCTTTTAGTGTTATTGTAGGTTCATTACATGGGAGATGAAACATATGGGTTTCGAGTCTCCATCACTCAACCAGAGAGGAGATGAATGTTGGAACGAAAGTAACATTCTCAATTTGGCTAGCATGATCGAAATCGGTGTCAGTTAAGTGACCAATGATTTTGTTTCCAAGTGTATCTATTCCCATATTACTATGATATTGAGCAACTAAAGAATCCTCCACCGTTGATGCATTCTGAGCAACATATCATTCTTCTGATCTCAATAAGGGGGCAACCATTATGATATGATTAGGAATTTCGATTTAGAAAATCTTATGTATGTATGTATGTATGTATGTATGTATGTATGTATGTATGTATGTATGTATGTATGTATGTATGTATGTAAAAGATAAATGTTTTGGGTTTTCTATGAAAAACTAACAAGTTGGATAGGTTATTTATAGTTTTTAGTGTTAGGGTTCGATTAAGTGTTTTAAAAGGATCTTGACACTCATGAATGGTGATGTCAATTTAAATTCTTATTTTTCTCTTTAAATAATCATATATACAAATTACGATTTTAAAAATTTATGAATACCTCAACCGCTTTGAATGTTGAGTTCTGTTTAAATATTATCCATACCAATTACAAAATTAAATTAGATACCTTTAATCATTCTATAATCGTTGGCCTGATTTCAATAGGATCGAAAAACTTTATAACACATTACATTTTACAGAATTCGAAATTCATGAATACAAATCAACTCTAAATATTCTGAGAAATAACTTTAGAAAAACTTATTTTGGGTTTTAATTATATTTTACAATATTGAAATGAAAAAACCTCCGGTAATGCTTAATTTCAACACTCATGTCATTAGAGAGTGTGTTTTGTATCTAATGTAGACTAGAAATGCAATGATGCTAAAATTTTATTTTGCAGTTTCATTTTGAAGTTGTTTTAAATATTTAGAAAAGTTTGATAAATATTTGCTATGCCCATGTCCACACTAGTTGAAAAGATCAAGATAGTCCAAAAGAAGGTACTATTTATACCAATTCTTACAAAGAAGAAAATATGATTGTGGATTGTGGACCTGGAGCTAAAGAAAGATCATGACGATGTTCATTATTGTACTAAACATGATATCTTATATGGAAGATACCTTTTCTCTCTTTCAGCGATGGAATAAATATTTGACCCCAAAAAATTGAAAAAAAAAAAAAGGGATCGAATAAAGATACTTTTTAGAGGCATTATAATTTAGAAGCTTTTGGAGAAGGTAGTATATATCGTTACTTTAGTCCCAAATGCCAAACCAAATTAAATAAACCTGACATTAAAGTACTAAACATGATATCTTATAAAGAAATGTTAAATACAGTAAAAATGCATATTATACTCTCAGGAGAATTCAGGAAGAAAAAACATGGTTAAAATGACAGCCACGAATTTTAATATATTAAAAAATAAAGAAAAAAACATGAAATCTTGGTCCCACTGCCATAAACTTGGTGTTAACAAAGCTCAACTACTGCTTTAAATTTGCCAGTTACTAGCCATCTTCAACTGGCATTTCATTCCAGTGCTACCTACTTCCTCTCAACTCTCAAACCCAGAAAGCTCAAAGGAAAAAAAGATGGCTTTGGAGATCTGTGTCAAGGCTGCTGTTGGTGCCCCTAATGTTCTTGGAGACTGTATGCTCACTCTCTCTCTTTTCACCTTTTCATTGTCAAATTCATCATTCTTGGGGTGATTCTATTAATGGGTTGGAGTTACTTTTTGCATTTTCTTAATGGTTTCTTGTTCCAGGTCCATTCTCCCAGAGAGCTCTTCTTACTTTGGAGGAAAAGAAGATTTCCTACAACATGCACCTTATCAATATCAGTGACAAACCTCAATGGTATTTTGTGTTAGATACTAAAAGATGTAAACTTTTTTATGTTATAAAATGTGAAAGTTGATCTCTTGTTTTGGTGTTGATGGGTTATTCCAAGTGTTTAAGCAAATGGGTTGGTGTAAATTTATGATTTTGATTGCACAAGTGTTATAGATTTGGCTTCTTTTAGTGATGGGGTTAGTTGAAAGTTATTAAGCAAATGGGTTATGAAAAGTGTGAAATGATTTTGGATAGGTTTTTGGAAATAAGTCCAGAAGGGAAAGTACCAGTGGTGAAGTTTGATGACAAATGGGTGGCTGATTCTGATGTAATTGTTGGAATCCTTGAAGAAAAATACCCTCAGCCTTGTCTCAAAACCCCTCCTCAATTTGCCTCTGTGTAAGCTCTCTCTTGCCTTCTTTTAACTCTTTTTTACTCTCAAATCAATTGTTATATGTTATCTCGAACTCAGGTTGGATAGCAAACCAAAACAATGCTTTAGGTTAAAAAAAGATTTTACCACCAAGTCAAATAAACATTTTGTTATGTGTATGACTTAATACTAAAATTACTTCTTTTAGATATTTTGATCAAATCAGTTCAAAGAAACCTAAAGTTTGATGGGTTGGGTTTTTAGCCTTATAAAATTCTCAATTGAAACTGCAGTGGATCAAACATATTTGGAACTTTTGTCACATTTTTGAAGAGCAAAGATGCTAATGATGGATCTGAGCAGGCTTTGCTTAATGAACTCAAGGCATTGGATGAACATCTTAAGGCACATGTAAGTGATTATAAATTTGGGGTTTTACTTGGCTTTGGATTTTGGTATATGTTTGATATGAATATTTTCAAATTTTTTTTTATATATTTGGAGGATCACACCTCATTTCTCATGTCTGACAATGAAGAGCCGGAGTAACATGCAAGATTATCATATCTTTTATGTATGTTAGTTGGACTCGGAGCTGAGTATGTGTCGGACACGATAAAATTTTCATATATTTGGAGATCATATTCCCATACTCATTTTGAAATACATGTCAAAACATGAGTACTGGAGTGAAAAAAATATAGTTTTTTTTTTACAATGCTTCAAGCATACCCTAATTTATTGGGGGTATATAACAGGGCCCATTCATTGCTGGGGAAAAGATAAGTGCAGTTGATTTAGCTTTGGGACCAAAACTTTACCATCTTGAGGTTGCTCTTGGCCATTTCAAGAAATGGACTGTTCCGGAAAGCTTGACTAATGTCCGCAATTACATGAAGGTATTCAACTACTATAATCACTGTTTTTTGCAATTTATTCTCCTTTCTTTTATTGGGATATATTACAAGAAAGTCGAAGCTAATTCTGTATCTTATACGTTGCAGTCGATATTCACTCGGGAATCGTTCGTGAAAACGCGGGCTGCTAAGGAATACGTGATCGCGGGGTGGGCACCTAAGGTGAATGCATGAACAAACTAGAAAAAATGAGGTGTTTGAAGAGTATGAGCTATGTAATAAAATGTGAGGGATGGTGATGTAATAAAATGTTTGAATCTATGAGTGTCAATGCTACTAAGTAATTTGTAAGGCTTTAGAGTCCAAAATCTGAATCCTGTTCTACCAGCATGCACCAACCAATCCATCCCCAAGCCTTGATACAAGAATTTGAGCCATATAACGATCCATCTATATAGGTTTGGCAATTTTGGACAAACAATTAAAAGAAGACATATTATGAAAAGAAATAACCATAGAAATTTGATACGAATACACAATTGCATTAATATTATATATGACATGAATTATGAATTAAAATGTAATTTAAAAATAGAGAAAAATAAAAAAATAATTGGGTTGGTTCTGAACCAACAAAGTAGTTCTGCTCATCAACATTATACATAACATGATGATGTGATTAAAAAAAAAAAAAAAAGAAGAAAGGAAGAAATTTTTATATAAATAATAAATGAGTTTTTGATTGAATGATAAAGTACAAATTTTAAAAGTCATAAAGGTTTGGGTTCAAATCTTATTGTGTATATATATTTTTTATAAAAAGATATAAAACAACAAAATGACTCATGTTTACTATACAAATAAAGGGGATTTTCATCATTACCTAATTGGGTTGATGCTACGACCTACGAGTCAACCGGACACAAACATAGTCAAATGTTTAATATATAATATTATAATATTAGATTATGACACACGATGTGGGTGAAAAATAAAACTATGTAATAAATATATTTGTAAAAAAAGTTAATAAAAATAATAAATGTATGGTTATAAATTAACCGAGCTTGAACGAATAGACTTATTTTCATGTTTGTTTGCTTGTTTTTAAGCTTGCCGTGTTCGTTAAGAATTTCAAAATCTTTGTTTGTATTCGTTTATTTAAAATTATGTATGTTCTTTTTCATTTGTTTAAGTTAAATGAACATGTTCATGAACACCAAAATAAAAAATTCACGAACAATGTTCATGTATAATAAACAAACAAATAATAAATAAACATATATAATTTTTTTAGATAAAAATAGTCAAATATAAATATTAATAATTATATTATAAATAAAAAAGCACACAAACTATAATAATTTTTATTAATATATATTAATGGAACAATAAATGAGCTTTAAATGATTTATTAAACGAGTTCCAAACAAATATAAGTAAGTGTCATGACCCGGTTTCAAGTGGTGTCGGGAAATGAGATTTTAAGACCCCGTTTCCGTAAACCGAACCCATAAATATTTTTTAGAAATATTTACAGAGTTATTATACAGGTGAATTGAATTTTGGATAAGTAATTTAGCCGAAATTGTGATTAATTAAGGCCCAAAGACTAAATTATAAAAACCAATCGGTATAAAATTTTAATTAGTAAAATGATTAAGGACTTAAATTTACAATTAACCAAAGGATTAAATATATATATATATATATATGTCTATTTTAACTTATGTTGGTGGACGGTAACATGTTTTTAAATATTATTAATGTTAAAATTTTAATTAAATTTTAAAAAGTATAAAATGTGTTTATAACAAAAACAAAACAATGTGGATGGAAAGAGAGCATTGCCTTCCTCATCCTTCCCCCGAAATTGCAAGAAGAAGAAGCCATGAAATCGGCCTAAGGTTTCAAACTTTTGACGACAAAATGGTTAGTTCAATTTAGTTTTTTTCTTGTAATTTTATATTTTTGAGATCATGGGAGCTTAATTTAGCTAGCTCATGTATCAATTTGTAAAACTGTTAAAGTTTTAGAAAGTTTTCATTGTTGATTTATTAAAGTTTTAGGTGTTAAATTGATAGATTTTAAGCTTAGATGTGTAAAAAGGCTAAATTGTAAAGTTAAATTGATAATTTTGCAAATTAGAGTCTAAAGTGAATAAAACGTAATATTAACAGTAGAAGTAAGAAATAGGATGTCACTAATGGGGAATAGTGAAATCATATTTCAATTTGGAACTTTAAATTGAAAGTTAGGTTAATCCTGATTTTAGGGACTAAATTGAATAAATTGTAAAATATGTGTAACTTTGCAATTAATATTGATTTGAGCTGGAACTTAATATTATGTATTTTCGCATTATTATACGTAGCTAAAGACGGTGTGGGAACGTCGAGAGGGAAATGAAAGGGGAGAACTGACGATGAGTAACTCGAGTGTTCGATTTGTATTTCTATTATTCGAATCATTTTAATTGTTGCATATGTATTCTTTTTTTGCATGTCATGATACTGAGTTGAGTTGAAAATATTTAATTGAATTGAATTGATACGATATTGACCGATTATCAAGATAGAGAACTAAATTGAATAAAATTAAAAATAGTGTAACTTGATGAAAATGTGAAATTGGCTTGAAATTGGGTTAGCTCATGTTATGTTATATATAAATTAGTGAATTGGTTGATAAATTAAAAATGATGAAAAGTAAATTGAGCTATATTATGAATTGGATAATCAATTACCCTATTATTTGTTTGGGCAAAGTCGGATATAGTTGGCATGTCATTGGATAGTTTGAATATGGGTTATTTCAACTATATGTTGATGAGTGTTGGACGCGTTTTTCTTTCCAACGTTTCGACGAGTGTTGGGCATAATTATTATTTCGGTTAAATCAATTAGCCATGGGCACACTTTATTTATTTTGGACATTTTAATGAGGCACTAGATGTCAAATCGATGTGTTAGTTGAATTTGTGTATCCATTTGAGTTTAAGTCAAGTTAACAGGGGAATAACAATATACATATATGTTACAAATAGGTTGAATGATGATTGGGATTGATTATATGCTAATAAGTTAGATTGCATGCATTTATATACAACGTTAAATGTCGAGGTTTGTAAAAGATTAGGCAAAATGGTTAATGAGTCGATAAGCCAATTCGGTAAAATTTGGAAAACATCATTTGACTTGAAAATGAAAGGTTGCATAATTATTTGTTACAAGTTAGATCTATATGCAATTCATTAAGCATTGTAATATTAGTATGGAATATACATGTAAGATGAATAGAATGAACTAATTATATAATACATTGTATTGACTAATGGTATTAATATAGACATTGCATGCAATTGATTATTTCATGTGTTGTTTTATTTGAATTATAGAAATACCACTAAGTTTATCTCTCAACGCCTACGGTTTTGTTTTTCGTGCGCAGGTTAGGTATAAGGCGAAACCCTAAGCATCAACTTCAGTATCCAGATAAGATCTTAAACTCAAAAAAGTTTGTATAAATCTATTTTTTTAATTATAAGGCATGTACCTAATTGGAGTCAAATTAGTATAAAAACTTGTGTAAATGCACTTGGTGTCTAATGGTTGCTGTATCAATTTTGGTTATATATATATATATATATATATATTGCAGTGGAACTAATGGTAGGTTGAAATGGTATGGATGATGCAATTATATATGAAACTTGGTAAAATAGGTAATGGTAGGAATGAGTTAGATGAAATGCATTAGGTAAAGTTTGATGATTTTAGTTGTTTATAGATATGGATGTATAGGTTTTGAATGAATTGCTTTGGTTATTGGTTTAGAAAAGAATACGGCATTAACCTAGTGTGTTTTAAGTTTTGGAGGCATTTAAATTGGTGTTGATTTGTTGTTTGTAATAGCTAATTATATATAATATAGAGGAGAGTGTATATGATTGTACTTTGACAATTTGCAAGTTTTGAAAGTGTACATTTTTGCCAATATCAGGGACCTAGTGGTTTGTCTTTGGTATCGCCATATCGTACCCTCGATATTGCGATATCAGTCTTGATCTATTTTTATTTTTTACACCTTATAGTTTGGTCCTCAGGTTGGAAAACTTGGCTACTATCTTCAAAATCGCGATACCCATCTTATGAAATTTGAAGTTGGGCTACTGTCTTTGGTATTGCGATACCCAGCCTAGGATATCATGATAACCAATTGTTATAATTTGAAAATTTTGCAGTTTAGTCCTAGCTCGACCCCGGAATAGGATTGAACTTTCGTTAACTCGTGTAAGACCCAAAAGTTATTATTTTTATTATATTTTAAGTTCGCTTAACATTGGATTACATGTATGATTGCTTGCTTGTTAATTGAAAGATTGTAGTTGTTAACTGATCGGGTCGGGTATAGGGTGTTACAACAAGTTTGTTCTTGAACATAAATAAATTGAACAAGCTTTGTTCGTGTTCGGTTTGTTTGATAAACGAGCCTCAAAATCTTGTTCATGTTCGTTTATTTAGCTTAATAGACAAACATAAAAGAACAAAAATCGAACTGTTCGTTGAATGCTCTGTTCATTTACCACCCTAAATAAATGAGTGTATGACCCAATTTGGGCCCGAGGCCCACATCAACACCAAAAAAAAATAATATCAGATTTGAATAAAAATGGCCCAACATTGAAGCCCAAATACCAACCCCAAAGACAACCTAAAGATTTTCGTGGTTTGAAACCCTAGCAGAGGACCCTTGCGCCATAACAAAGACACCAACACCGCACATCTCGCGTCCCGAGTCTTGCGCCGCTCCACGTCGTGCGCACCTACAAAACAGAAGCAACAAACTCAGCAGGGGAGAGGGGATTCGATTCTATGCTATTTTTGGGGGGATTTTTAGGGTATAAAAGTCGAATAATCGATTGTAAAATGGGGGGGGGAGATATACTGAAAAAAGACTCAAAATCCATACAAAAAGTTTGAATATAATCTCAGCAAAGGTTACATTTTTGTTTTCTTTTTCTTTTCGGCATCTTGCTGTTATATAAAGATTTTCTATTTTTTTTTACTCTTTTAACTGTGTACACACACACACACACACATATATATATATATATATATATATATTAGAATATAAAAAAAAACTCACTTTTTGAAATTTCACCACCACTGTAATGGTGGTACAAGCAGCAGCGATCGGTCGGGGCTTCACCGAATCTGTGGCCGGACAGATGGGGCTGAGAGAGAGCTTTTAAAAGTTTTTTATCTTTTGTGTTTGAGAAAATGAAGAGAAATGAGGTTTTTTTAAAAAAAAAATTCAACTTTTATACCCCCATAATACGGCGCCGTTTTGATAAGTGGGTTCAGAGGCCAAAACGACGTCGTTTTGGGCCTCTGACCCGTGACCCGACCCGCTCCAGCAAAAGGATCCGCGTGTTCTTTTAGGGAGGGGCTAATTGCGCATTTAGCCCCTCCGCTTTTTTATAGTTTCACAATCAGGTTTTTTATTTTTGATTTTGGCCCAAAAGTTCCCTCCTTGTTCCAATTTGGTCCCCAACCGAACGCACCGTTTCAGAGGGTGGGATTAATTGTTGTTTTGGTCCCCCCACGTCGCGCGCGTATTGCAATTTAGCCCTCTTATCTTCTTTTATTTTAAATTTGACCCAAAACTTCTGTTTTAGATCCAATTTAGTCCCTTTTCGATTATTTTGCTATTTTACCATTAAATTAATTATTTTTTTCATTTTTATTACCATTTTTTTAAATGTATATTATAATTATAATCCTATTCTTTCTATTATATTTACTATTATATATATATATATATTCTTGTTTACTTTAATTTATTATTATTATTATTATATCTATTATTTTTATTATTATCAGATACTTTTATTTTCTTTTACTACCACTATTTTTTATTAATACTATTATTTTATTATTTTCTCATTATTTTTTTATTATTTTTGCTTATTATTATATTATTATTATTTTAATACTTATCCCTTTTATTATTATATTATTTTATTACTAATATTTTTTACTATTACTTTTATTACCATTTTCATCTACTATTAATATTATTATTTTTATTTTAATTCTTTTACCACTATTATTTTATTATTATTACTATTTTTTATATACATATTATTATTTTTATTATCAACATTGTTATTTGCCATTCTCATTGTTATTTTTTTATATTATTATTACTATAATTATGTTATTATTATTATTTCAATTATTATTATTATTTATTATTATTATTTTATTTATTTATTAATATGTTCTATCATTGTTATTGCATTTTTTTATTATCATTATTATTCTATGGTTTGTATAATCGTATGTAGCTTCCATTTTTTGTTACTATTCGCTGAGTATGACTATTTTTACGCTTTAACTGATCTTCGATTTTAAAGGTTACGTTGACTTTTGTTTTTATTTACTTTTTTTACCCAAACTTATAAAAAGGGTTTCACAAAGGTAATATTTCGTGTTTGAAAATTTAAGAAATCGTGCCCAATCGTGCTGGGTTTTGATTTTTCGTTCATCCAAATGACCAAATATCCTTTAAAAAATTTTTGACCGTGTTTTTTAAACAATGCAATGTTTTGTGTTTGGAAGTTCGAGAGATCGTGCCCAATCGTGCTGGGTTTCGATTTTCCATTCGTCCAAATGACCAAACATCCTTCAGAGATTTTGACGGGGTTTTCTTAAATAAAGGCAATATTTCATGTTTGGGAAATTCAAGGAATCGTGCCCAATCGTGCTGGGTTTCGGTTTTTAGTTTGGCCAAATAGTGGAATACCTTTTTAAAAAATGCAATGCATGAGTTTTGGAAATCATGAAATGATCTTGGTATCGAGGGTTTGAAACATCGTGTCCTATCGTGCTGGATGTGGTATTTCGTCTTTTCGGAACAAGAGAATTTCGATATCCAATTCGAATTATTCAAACATTTTCTAAAAGAATCATATTTTAAAATCTCTTCCAATTTTTTGATATTAGGACATTAATCAGTCAATAAGGTACCAATTTTGGGCGTTGTGAGGGTGCTAATCCTTCCTCGTGCGTAACCGACTCCCGGACCCGTTTTCTTAAAATTCGTAGACCAAATGTTTTATAAGGTGATCCAATCACACTTCAAAAAAGATTGGTGGCGACTCCGTTTTTCTTTTTAAAGTCCGCCCATTTTTCAAACAAAAAAATGGTTTCGACAGCTTGGCGACTCCACTGGGGACCAAAAAGAGAGTCAAGCCGTAAAATTGGTTGATTAACGTCCTTTTTATTGAAAATTAAAATTTGATTTTGATTCTTTCATTGCATAAGCTCGTGTTGCGTCATTTGTTTGTGTGGTTTGAGTTTCGTAGGATATTTCTGCATTCATATTGCATGACCGTTGGGGTCACACCCTTTAAGTGGGAGCGAGAAGCTATGCCTTCGTGAGGTTTTCACCTCCGCATGGGCTAGGGAACTACTTCCGGGATGCATCCGTACCTATGGTTCCGTGAGGTTTTCACCTCCGCATGGCCATAGGGAAATGTATTCCCCTGAACTGAATTCGATCCGTATGAGCCTATAATGGGTGAGGATTGAGGAATCTGCTAGTTCAGGTACCCTTCCTTTAGAGCCAAGCCACATATAGCAGCCCTAGGAGCCTACCCTAGGTAGAGCCACGCCAAACCCGAGTGGTCACCCGGACAGGTGTTCTATGTTGTCTATTTCTCTTGCACTAACATGTTTTGTTTTGTTTATAACTACATTGCATATTTGATTACTAAATAGAAGAGTTTGTCATAAGAAAATGGATTTCTTGATAAAGTGGGTTATAATGCGTTCGTCCAAATATAGTCCAAGTGAACACAATGAGAAAAGATTGATGTCTTCACCTGGACTATGGGGATGAAGCCGCATATGTAATCCGTTTTATGTAAAGAAATTTATTTTCTAGAAAAGTTATTCTAATAGAATTGAATTCAGAATCGATACCCCTCTTTCTTTTTGCATTCATTCATTTGCATTGCATTTTATGCATTTGCATTACATCACATCATATGCATCAATTATCATAAAAGAACCCTATTAACTAGAGATCGTGTTATAGCTACCCTGGAACATCGCTACTATACTCGAAGAAAAACACAAGTCATGGATCAAATGTTAGAGAGGTTAGAGCAGATGCAGAAAGAGATGCAGGACCAATTGCAGACTCAGATGCAAGAGCAGTTGGCCAAGATCCAACAGGGTATGAGGGATCAAATGTTGGAATCCCAGAGAAGCATGATGAGCCAGTTGGCACAATTATTGACTAGAGGGCATGATAAAGGAAAATGCTCTATGGTTGATACCGGAGATGATAATGAAGATTCTGCTTATCTTCCAGGCTTAGCCCCGATAAATTCCCAAGTACAACCATCAAGAGTGTCCGTCAATATTAAACCCCAGTATCAATCCGGTGCCTCAGTACCAGTAAACTTCCCGATAGGCTCGAGCTCCAACCCCGGAGATAATTTTGTAAAAACAATGGTCCCTGACTTCGATGATGCAGCATAAGGGGAAAAAGCAAAGGCGGAGCTCCCAAGAGAGTTTGAGGACCGATGCAAATGGTTGGAGGAGAAGTTCAAAGCATTGGAAAGCGCTGATTACCAATGCGAGGTGGATGCTAAGAAGTTGAGTCTGCTCCCAGATCTGGTACTCCCACCAAAGTTTAAGATGCCAGAATTTGAAAAATACAACGGGACCAGTTGTCCTGAGGCCCATATTACGATGTTCTGTCAGAGAATGACGGGATATATCAGCAACGACCAGTTATTGATTCACTGTTTCCAGGATAGTCTGACTGGAGCCGCGGCTAAATGGTACAATCAGTTGAGTTGTACTCAAGTTAAATCGTGGAAGGATTTAGCACAGGCCTTCATGAAGCATTATGGCCATGTGACTGATATAGCGCCTGACAGGATCACATTACAAAACATGGAGAAGAAGTCGGGTGAAAGTTTCGGGAAATACGCCCAGAGGTGAAGGGAAGTCGCTACACAAGTCCAGCCGCCGCTGCTAGAGAAAGAAATGACCATGCTTTTCATTAATACCCTGAAAGCACCTTTTATCAATCATATGTTAGGAAGCGCGACTAAGAGTTTCGTAGACATAGTGATGTCTGGCGAAATGATAGAGAACGCGATAATGTGGGGGAAAATAGAAGCTGGAGAGAGCACGAAAAGATCGGCTCCTAAGAAAAGGGAAAATAAAGTAGGTAATGTAAGCTCGAGTTATCCAAAATCCATTACTGTCAGTCAACCGAGAGCGGTAGCTGTGGGCCAGCAGGCCTCACCAAGATAAGAGCCCAACACGAGGCAGAATATTGAAAAATTCTAGTTTACTCCCATACCAGTGACGTATAGGGAGTTGTACAAAAATTTGTTCGATGCACACGTTGTAGCCCCTGTCTACTCAAAACCGTTGCAACCCCCATACCCTAAGTGGTACAACACAAGCACTCAATGTGAATACCATGCAGGGATAGTGGGGCACCCGATAGAGAATTGCTTCCCTTTCAAAAGGCTAGTCGAAAGGCTTATTAAGGCGGGTGTTGTGAAATTTGACGACGCACCAGGTGTGGGAAATTCGTTACCCAGTCATACCGAGAAAGGGGTAAACGCGATAGTCGAGTACATGGGGAGGAGAATCAAACGAAATGTTGCTGAAGTAAGAACCCCATTGAGGGAGGTTTGGAAGGAAATGCGGAAAAGAGGTCTAGTTTCGCAAGAGTTGAGGAGCAAATCCCAAGATGCGAGGAACTACTGTGAGTTCCACAATAAGAAGGACCATGAGATCCAGCAATGTAGAGAATTCAGGGCCCTAGTGCAAGGGTTAATGGATAACAAAGAGCTGAAGTTCTTTGACTCTCCTGAAGGAGAAAACGTGTGCACCATAGGAGCAGAGTCAGTAGAGAAGGATGCCGAGGTCAAATGGGGATCAATGACTTTTCCCTATATATCTAATGCATTTGTATCGGAAGAAATTGTCCATCCGGGACCGGAGAACATGAATGAAGAAACGGCTGAAGACATGTTAAAAACTGTGAGCATCAACGCCGTATTTAAAGAGGGATCAAAGGAAGGAAATTTAGCGGGCATACGCCCCTATGAGTCTGGAAGTGTTCTGAACAATTAGACTGCGGAGGAAATTCCTGTAATTTTTAGAGCTAAAGCAGAGTAATGTTCAAAACACACTTGTTGTTTTAAGCCTAGAAACAATAAGAATCTTTTGTGAAATAGGCTCATGTTCAAACATCATTTATTTTAAAAAAAATGCATTTTTGTGTTTCGTGCCGAGGAAATATTTTCTCATTTTTTTCCATGTCATACTATATATTCTTTTGTTATCTGGAATGTTCTTTCTTTCATCATTCATTATATAGATAATCATCCTTAGAATTGTTTATTCTTTGGAATTTGCCTTCGTACCTACAATAGGTACCCAGATATCAAGGCATGAGCAACGCTATTACGGACTCCCTTTTAAGTGAGATATGGGTCTAAAAGGATCTGAGGATTTTGAAGATGTCAAAGATTATAACTTACCTTTTGATTTGTTAAGGATGGTAGAACAAGATGAAAATAGATTCTACCGTACAAAGGGTTAGTGGACATTGCGAGTCTAGGAAAGGAGTGAAGATCGAAGTCTTGCCCACTACAGAAACGAAGCGAGACGTCATTGAGTTATTCCAAGAATTCAAAGATGTCTTTGCATGATCGTATCAATATATGCCTAGGCGCGAGGAGGCTATGGAGTGTTCGAAAAAGCACATGCTAAGAGTTTTCCGATAGCTAGGCCGATTATAAGGTTCGGGTACTGCTGGTCTACCATAAAAGGGAGGTTGCATCAGTTATGCCGTGAACGTCAAATTGAGGAAGACAAGACTTATGTGATTCCTCCATTGTTTTTTTTCCCCTATATGGGGGCATAGATGTTATGGGGACGATCTCGTCAAAAGCATCTAGTCAGCACCAATTCATCTTCGTGATTGTCAATTGCTTCGCTAAGAGGGTGAAGGTCGCTTCATAGGCAAAAGTTACAAAGTCAACAGTCATCGAATTCAAATTCAAAATCCGAATTCGAATTCAAAAAAAAAATCCAAAAAGATTTCGAAAGATGATTGAGACTTGTAAAGATTGGCAGGAGAAATTGCCATTTACCCTCTATGCTTCTTGAATGTTGGTCAAGACCTCCACCGGGGCAACACCTTTCTCATTGGCTTATGGGATGAAGGCAATTTCGCTCATCGAAGTTAAAATTCCTTCTTTCCGGATTTTGTCAGAGCTGAAGTTGGATGAAGCGGAATGGGTTCAATCTCGGTATGATCAACTGAATCTGATCGAGGAAAAAGGTTAAGAGCCATCCGTCATGGTCAAATGTACCAGAAGCGAACGATGCGGGCTTACAACAAAAAGTCCACCCCAGAATGTTCCATGAAGGAGACTTGATATTGAAAATATCCTCCCTATGCAAAAGGACTTCAGAGGAAAGAGAATGCCTAATTGGGAATGACCTTATGTTGAAAAGAAGGCATTTTCTAGAGGAGCATTGGTACTAGCCGAGATGGACGGCAAGAGTCAGCCAAACCCAGTTAATGCAGACTCAATCAGGAAACACTTCGCTTAAGAAGGAAAATGGGCCGATGCGAAAACCCGCAAAAGGGGCGTCTTGAGTTCAAAAAAAAAAAAGAAGAGGAGAGGCCAAGGTGAAAACCCGCAAAGGGCGCTTTGAGACCAAATGGGCTTTGGGTCGAAAACCCGAAAAGGGCGGCTCAAATTGTGATCAAATTATGATGGGACATACAGTAGTCTTGCTAGGCTTGAATTAACAATGAGGAAGTATGTTTCGTCTTGGGGCATCGACAAAGTACTCCGGATCCCCTAAACACATATTGAGCTTAAAATGGTCCTCAAGAAGTTTGAACAGAGAAGCTCATGCTGCGATATCTGGGGCACCTAGTTTCCATATTACCTTGCCATTTTATTTTACACTACCAATAAATTTCCTTCTGGGTTGCATTTGCTATCTTTGCTTAACTTGTTTGTTTCGAGCAATGCTCCTAAGTAATTTCCTTCTTATCCATTGTAATGATCTCTTTTTCAAGCATTGTATATTGAAATAATGATCAATGAACTAATAATGTTTTCATGAAAGAAGTTCTGGATGTTACTATGCAAATCTCTACATAATACAAGAATCTGAAACAGGACAATTGTTTAGAACTCACCAGGCTTAAAGGGCTCAGAACCCTTGAAATAAGAGTCTAAGCAGTGACGACATCTTCGGATTCTCTGTTAGAAGTTTAACTGAAGACATACGTCAGGGGTATCACCCTAACAAGCAGCGAGCAGTGATAACCCAAAAATTAAAAAATTGGATCACGCTCATGACATTTGGCATTCATCTATTCATTAGCAATACATTGGTTAGGAGCATGACATCCCAATCATATTGGCATAAGCATAGATCCCATGAAATCAATTCTACAGGTAGGTTCCCCAGAGGACAATATAGCAAAGTTGATGGGAGTTACAGAAGACAGTAAGCCTTAACACCCTAAGCAGTAGGGTAATAGACTGAAGATGATGAGCCTTAATCCCCCTAAGCAGTAGGGTAACAGGCCGAAAATTACAGATCTTATTTCCCTAAGCAGTAGGGTAACAGATCGAAGACGATGAGCCTTAATCCCCTAAGCAGTAGGGTAACAGGCCGAAAATTACATATCTTAATTCCCTAAGTAGTAGGGTAACAGATCGAAAACGATGAGCCTTAATTCCCTAAGTAGTAGGGTAACAGGCCGAAAATTATAGATCTTAATTCCCTAAGCAGTAGGGTAACAGATCGAAGACGATGAGCCTTAATCCCCTAAGCAGTAGGGTAACAGGCTGAAAATTACAGATCTTAATTCTCTAAGCAGTAGGGTAACAGATCGAAGACGGTGAGCCTTAATCCCCTAAGCAGTAGGGTAACAGGCCGAAAATTACATATCTTAATTCCCTAAGCAGTAGGGTAACAGATCGAAGACAGTGAGCCTTAATCCCCTAAGCAGTAGGGTAACAGGCCGAAAATTACAAATCTTAATTCCCTAAGCAGTAGGGTAACAGATCGAAGACGGTGAGCCTTAATCCCCTAAGCAGTAGGGTAACAGGCTAAAAATTACAAATCTTAATTCCCTAAGCAGTAGGGTAACAGATCGAAGACGGTGAGCCTTAATCCCCTAAGCAGTAGGGTAACAAGCCAAAAATTACAGATCTTAATTCCCTAAGCAGTAGGGTAACAGATCGAAGACGATGAGCCTTCACCCCCTAAGCAGTAGGGTAACGGGCTGAAGATTACAGATCTTATCCCACTGAGCAGGAGTGGAACAGATCGAAAATGATGAGCCTTAATCCCCTAAGCAGTAGGGTAACAGGCTGAAGATTACAGATCTTATCCCACTGAGCAGGAGTGGAACAGATCGAAAAGATGAGCCTTAATCCCCTAAGCAGTAGGGTAACAGGCTGAAGGTAGCAGATCTTATCTCCACTGAGCAGTAGTGGGGCAGATCGAGACAAAATTCCTATACCCTTGAAGATGCAGTGGATGGGGAAGCATCAAGAAATCAGGGCTCAGCAACACCGGGCAAAAGTGGCTTTTTTAGAATCTTTGCTTCGTTCCCGTTACACGATAACAAGCAAAGAGGGGCAGTTGTATGACCCATTTTTGGCCCGAGGCCCACATCAACACCAAAAAAAATAATAATAGATTTGAATAAAAATGGCCCAACATCGAAGCCCAAATACCAAGCCCAGCACAACCTAAAGATTTTCAGGGTTTCAGAAACCCTAGCAGAGGACCCTAGCGCCGCCAACAGCACCCCAACGCCGCACGTCTTGCGTCCCCGAGTCTTGCGCCGCTCCACGTCGCCGTACCTACAAAACAGCAAGTAACAAACTCAGCAGGGGAGAGGGGATTCGGTTCTATGCTATTTTTGGGGGGATTTTTAGGGTATAAAAGTCGAATAATCGATTGTAAAATGGGGGGGAGATATACTGAAAAAAAGACTCAAAATCCATACGAAAAGTTTGAATATAATCTCAGCAAAGGTTACATTTTTGTTTTCTTTTTCTTTTCGGCATCTTGCTATTATATAAAGATTTTTTATTTTTTTTTACTCTTTTAACTGTGTACATATATATATATATATATATTAGAATATAAAAAAAAACTCACTTTTTGAAATTTCAGCCACCGTGTACGGTGGCCGGCGGCGGCGGCGGTCGGTCGGGGCTTCACCGGATCTGTGGCTGGACAGATGGGGCTGAGAGAGAGCTTTTAAAAGTTTTTTATCTTTTGTGTTTGAGAAAATGAAGAGAAATGAGGTTTTTTTTAAAAAAATTCAACTTTTATACCCCCATAATACGGTGTCGTTTTGATAAGTGGGTTCAGAGGCCAAAACGACGTCGTTTTGGGCCTCTGACCCGCGACCCGACCCGCTTCAGCAAAAGGATCCGCGTGTTTTTTTAGGGAGGGGCTAATTGCGCATTTAGCCCCTCCGCTTTTTTATAGTTTCACAATCAGGTTTTTTATTTCTGATTTTGGCCCAAAAGTTCCCTCCTTGTTCCAATTTGGTCCCCAACCGAACGCACCGTTTCAGAGGGTGGGATTAATTGTTGTTTTGGTCCCCCTACATCGCGCGCGTATTGCAATTTAGCCCTCTTATCTTCTTTTATTTTAAATTTGACCCAAAACTTCTGTTTTGGATCCAATTTAGTCCCTTTTCGATTATTTTGCTATTTTACCATTAAATTAATTATTTTTTTCATTTTTATTACCAGTTTTTTATATGTATATTATTATAATCCTATTCTTTCTATTATATTTACTATTATATATATATATATATATATATTCTTGTTTACTTTAATTTTTTATTATTATTATATCTATTATTTTTATTATTATCAGATACTTTTATTTTCTTTTACTACCACTATTTTTTATTAATACTATTATTTTATTATTTTCTCATTATTTTTTTATTATTTTTTCTTATTATTATTATTATTCTATTATTATTTTAATACTTATCCCTTTTATTATTATATTATTTTATTACTAATATTTTTTTTACTATTACTTTTATTACCATTTTCATCTACTATTAATATTATTATTATTATTTTAATTCTTTTTACCACTATTATTTTATTATTATTTGTAACATCCTAGGAAGGGCCTATGCATTTTTCAGATCAATTGTATGAAATGACAAGTCTTAAGTATTATGAATAAATTTTTGATACTTTTGGAAACCTAGAAATGAATGAAAATGGAAATGAAAATGGAAATGGAAATGGACATTTTTGGAAACTTAGACATTTTTGGAAACCTAAACATTTTTGGAAATGATCCAAAAATGGAAACTTGAACATTTCGGGAAACTTGGATATATGAGAGAAATAAAGGAGTTTTATTCACATAAATATGTGAATAATAAGAGATAAATAAAGGAGTTTTATTCACATAAATATGTGAATAATAAGAGATAAATAAAGGAGTTTTATTCACATAAATATGTGAATAATAAGAGATAAATAAAGGAGTTTTATTCACATAAATATGTGAATAATAAGAGATAAATAAAGGATTATTTTCTAATGAGATAATTGAGGAGATAATTGATGGATTAAAGGCTTTTATCTTTTAAATAAAAGAGATAATATTATCAAAAGAGGAGTGGTGGCCAAGTAAAGGACTCCTAGGTGATAACTTTGGCTATAAAAGGAGGACAGGAGGGCTACTCATCAACATTTGCTCCTCTTCCTCTCTGCCGAAATTCTCCTAGGCAAAACCCTCTCTCGCGAATTTTCATTAAGCAAAAATCCCTCTCTTTTTCTTCTATTTTCTTCTCCGTTTCTCTTGTTAAATTGAATCTTTGTGGATTCTAGGAAAGAGGGCAATCATCCACAACATCAAAAGGGGATCTTTCGGAAATCTAAGGATCTAAGGTAAGGATTATAAATATAAATATGTGGTTAAAGATTATGATTCACGTTTTCAAAGTTAGATCTAATCTAACACGAAGTTATAGGATTTCAACGAAAGCTTATAAAGGAATCCTCTTGATTTGGAATCCCATCATAAGGTAAGGGATATTCGGCCAAGGCATAATTTGTTTAAGTGTTTTCCATTATTTCAAAACCAAAAAGCGACATGGTTACATACCTAGTATTAGCCGATTTCAAGGAAGAGGAATTCTAGCAACTGTTGGGACTTGATTAAATCAATTCGGCAACTAGGTAAGTAATTCTACTTCTAGTCGGATTTGGTTTTAAGACCAAATAGGTTTATTTATATGTTTTAATTAATGGCCGAATATAGGAGTGAAAGATCTAGATCGGTAGATCGCTCTACGGGAATTCACGGAAACTATTAAGCGAAAAAGGTGTGTACTCTTACTAACTTTCAATAAATTGCATGGCAATCATTAAATATATAAATATGTAACAAAGATGTGAATGTGGCTAAGCACCACAAATGTGGTAAGGAGTACCAGCACGCGTTTCCTACTTTTGATAGGATTGTGAATGTGATATATTTTGAACATGTGATTAGTAACATGAATGAAAATTAAGTATGTGAAATATGTTATGAAATAATTGGGGCATTCGGGATATTTGTGGAGGAAGAAAGTGAAGGTGATGACTACGGTCTCACCAACGTAAAGTGGTGACTACGGTCACATAAAGTGAAAAGTGGTAACTTCGGTTACATCCAGTGAATACAATGTCTAATGACACAACATAAGTGGGCGATGAGCACGCCGATTGCAGCCGATCGCCGATGGTGTGTAGCGGATGGAGGGTCGACTTAGTAGTCCCCGCGTGTACAAAGTTGGTACGGGTGGTGTGTAGCGGATGGACAAATAGGTTTGGATTTGGGTTGCATCATCCTTTATTTTGTATGAACATGATATTGATATGACTTGTATGCCTGATTTGTTGGAAATTAGTACTATGTACACATTGAGTCTGTTGACTCACCCCGTTGGGGAATTATTTTTCAGTGATGAGCAAGAATGGACCGGTCGGCAGGAGCTAAAGGTGGCCATGCATCGCTTGAAGAAATTATTTGGAATTTGGACTTTATGAAATTTTAGTACTTTAAACTTTATTTTGGGTTGAATGATGTAATAAGGCCATAAGGCCCAGTTGGATTTTCTTTATTCTGTTTATTTTTTTATTTAAATATGATACAAATTATGTTTGATTAAAGATAAGTAAATTTATTTCTTTTAAAATAATAAACCCAAAAATTATTTTGTCACCTTATTTAAGTTGGATTTCGAATTTATTAAATAGGTTTCAAATTAAGCCCAACCCAAAACAATTTTTTTAAAATTACACAAATTTTCTCTAAGTCATTTAGAACATTGAAAACCAATTTATTTAAGGAACATACCAGATCTGATTTCGGGCTCGTGGGCGGGTGTGGGTGTTTTAGTTGGTATCGAGCCCGCTTTAAAACTCTCGGCTGTGGGCTCAGCCAAAACGTTTTCAATTCGAGCCCAAATGAATTTCTTTGAAATAAGCGTGTTTTATGGCATGGCACCCAAGTCTCCGACCATGATCCACCGTGTAAGTACCTTTAACCATCTGTGTGATTATGTGAATTATGAATTGTAAAAGGGTAGCAAAGGCATGGAACGTAGAATAGTGTGATAGGAACTTGAACCCTAGGATTAGACTACTCAAACACTTGAAACTCATAAGACTTAATGAACTTAACAAACCTATGACTAAGTTATTAAGCTAGGGTGTGGCAACCCTGTGCGCATGTGTCTAGATTGGATCCTAAGAGCCTGATATTTAAGCGATCCTAGAGACTCACCTCCTCTTCGCAGTATCCTACAGTGCGTAGCTTCGGTTCGCCCTAACTCGGAAGGCTCGGTGGTGTGGCAACCTCTGCATGCGCATGTCTAGAAAGGTCGGTGAGAGCTTGGTATTTAAGCGATCCGCGTGACTCACCTCCTCTTCATTCGAATCCTGCACAGTGCGTAGCTTTGGTTCACCCCGACCAAGAGGGCTCTGGTCATAGGCTAAACACAAAGAATAAAACCCGAAAGGGACTTAGCCGTTTTTCTTTATATAAAAATAAAAAAAAAGTGTTTAACCAAAATTTAGTTTTAAAACTCTTAGAAACTTATGAGAACTATTTTACAACATTTTCTTCTAAAAAAAAAAAAAAAAATACCCTTGGTTTATAAAATGACCAAACCACCCATAGTTTTAACAAAATTTCATTACTTTATCAAATGTTCAAAAACCCTAATTTGTAAAATATCAAACTATCTTGATTTTGGAAAATTACAAAATTGCTCTAACTTACAAAATTACCAAAACGACCACGATTTCCAAATTTTTTCAATATCATTGCTTTGAAAAGTGTAACTCTCAAAGGAACCCTCAATGTTTTACAATCTTGGAAAATATCCCTAACTTAATAAATTTTACAAATTTACCACGATTTTTGGAAAAATTATCAAAATACCCCCGAGGTCAAAAATTACCGAAATACCCTGGATTTCAAAATTCTTCCAAAATTTCCCGGAACTTTAGAAGTATCAAAATACTTTCACAAAAATCACCAGGGAACTTTTTATTTTTGAAAATTTACGAAAATGCCCCTGGGTAGTGGAAAAGCAAAATAACGAAACGACAACAAGAATTACAACGTTTCTTTGAATGAACGAAAGTTCATATTTGTTGATGGATGAATGAATGAATGCAAGATCGTATGCATGTATGAATACGAAAGAACCACTCTTAAACTCTTCTTCATAAGATATCATCGCGGGTAATAAGTGAAACAAGAATACTAATACATAAAATTCCTTAATCGGATCTCGCCGATAATGAGCTCAAGAGGACGTGGTCGCCGTGGAAAGAGGTAGAGGAAGGATGACCGTTAGATCGGGACAAGGTTCGACAATGAGATACCACCACCACCATCACCCCACCGTCAATGTTGAGCAAAGAGGCTCGCATGGGAAGATGCCGTGTCGCAGTCAGTTTGCGAGTTTTGGAATTGGTGGTCGGTGCGAGAAACAATTCAGAAATCGTAAGTCCATTGCTCGAGCGGCTCCGCTAATGGAGCTGAAATGTTTAGAGGAGTATCGGAGTGGCACCCAAAGATACCGAGCTTCGGTTGGAAGCAATCGAGCGCATCATGGATGAGCTCGACTTGACCCCGAGGAGAAGTTGAAAGGGATGACGGCACCGCATTCGCGATGAAGCGTATCAATGGTGGTTAACCGTTCGGGACGGTGCCACGGCGGAAGATCGACACGGGAATATGCTAAGGAAGCATTTCGAATAAGTATGTGGGAACCAGTATATAGATGAGCAAAGGAAGGCTTTTAGGGTTGGTACAAGGAAGTAAGTCTCACACCGAATATGAAGCGGAATTCTTGAGGTTGAGCCGATATGCCCGAGGAGTAGTGGCGATCGAGCATGAACGCTGTGTTCGTTTTGAGGACGGACTTAGGGACGATTTGAGACTTTTGATAGCACCGCATCGGGAGCGGAATTCTCCGCCTTGGTGGAAAAGGCTAAAGTGGTGAGGGAATTAAGGACGCCACCAAGCGGTGTGGATGAAATAAGCCCAAAAAGAGGTTTTGGGCCATCCGGAAAAGGCCACAAGAGGCCTAGAGTTGACAGCCACAAAGTCAACAGGCCGGGTACGGGCCGGGCAATTTCGCCTTGTGAACATTGTGGAAGGAAGCACGGGGAGAGTGTTGGAAAAAGGCGGGACGATGTCTCAAGTGTGGGTCCAAGGACCATATGACTAAGGATTGCCCCAAGCTATTAGATGAGAGCCAACCAGGCTCGCCGAATGCTAACCAGCCGGGTAGAGGCGGACAAAGCACCTCAAAGAGGTCGTGGGTCGGCCAACAGAGGTAGTGGCGAGGCCGTGGAGCTCGGGGCCGAGGTGCAAACTAGACGCCAAGCAAGGCAACCGGGTTTGGTTTACGCGGTTCACGGAGGGAAGAGGGAGACGCGCGGATGTTATAACCCAGACGTTCTTTATTCATGACAAACCCTATTTTGCTCTTATTGATGTGGGCTCAACTCATTCCTATGTTGCATGTAGTGTGGTTGAAACACTAGGCCTAGACTCTGAACTTTCGGATAGGCAGATAACTGTAGTAAGCCCATTAGGTCAAACTATTGTGGTAGACAAGATCTTTCGAAATGTGCCCTTAGAGATTCAGGGAATGAACTTTCGGGCTGACTTAATGGAATTACCCTTCGGAGAGTTTAAGCTTATACTTGGAATGGATTGGCTAGTAGAGCATCGAGCCGTGTTGGATTGTGCGGCTAAACGTATGGAACTAAGAACCCCGGAAGATGAGGTAGTAGTGATGATCGGAGAAAGGAGGAACTACTTGTCTAACGTAGTTTTGCACCTTGAAGGCCGAGAAAATGGTTAAGAAAGGATGTAAGGCATTCTTAGCCTTCGTGAGTGCGTTAAGAGGAGAAGAGGAAGGTGTTAAGGGAGTTAGAACAGTAAGGGATTTTGAGGATGTATTTCCTGAGGAGTTGTCGAATACCCCCAGATAGAGAAGTGGAATTTGGAATAGATTTGCTACCGTGAATGTGCGACTCCTGTGTCAATCGCTCCCTACCGAATGGCACCAAAGGAGTTAGTGGAGCTCAAGGCTCAAATCCAAGAGTTGTTGGATCGTGGGTTCATTAGACCCGGTGTGTCTCCGTGGGAGCACACTGGTTCTCTTTGTGAAGAAGAAGGATGGAACTATGCGGATGTGCATAGATTATCGCCGATTGAACAAACCGACCATCAAGAACAAGTATCCTTTGCCAAGGATAGATGACTTGTTCGACCAACCGAAAAAGGGCAAATGTGTTCTCAAAGATCGACTTAAGGTCGGGGTATCATCAACCGAAAGTGAAGGAGGTGATATTCATAAGACCGCTTTTAGGATAAGGTACGGTCATTTTGAATTTGTGGTGATGCCGTTTGGGTTGACAAACGCACCGGCCGCGTTCATGGATATGATGAATAGGGTTTTCCAACCCTACTTGGATAGATTCGTCGTGGTGTTCATCGACGACATTTTGGTGTATTCCAAGACGGAGGAGGAGCACGATGAGCATCTCCGAGTTGTGTTAGAAGTGTTAAGGGAAAAGAAGCTTTATGCCAAATTCAGCAAGTGCGAATTTTGGCTCAAGGAAGTGGCGTTCCTAGGACATGTGGTATCCGCAGAAGGAATAAGAGTGGATCCTAGGAAGATCGAAGCGATGTTGGATTGGAAATCACCTAGGTCGGTGGTTGAAATCGAAAGTTTCTTAGGCTTGGCGAAGCTATTACTGAAGGTTCGTGGAAGGATTCTCGTCAATAGCCGCACCTTTGACAAAGTTACTAAGGAAGGAAGTACCGTTTGTGTGGACGGATAAGCAACGAGAGCTTTGAAAAGCTTAAAAGGTCTTGTGTAAGCTCGGTGTTAATTCAGCCGGAGCGGTAAGGACTTCGTAGTATATTGTGATGCTTCGCACACGGGTTTAGGCCGTGTGCTAATGCAAGAAGGAAAGGTAGTCGCTTATGCATCTCGACAGCTAAGGCCGCATGAGGTGAACTACCCAACTCATGACTAGGAACTCGCGGCGGGTGGTTTTCGCCCTCAAAGTTTGGAGGCACTACCTTTATGGAGAAAGGTCGATAATTTACACGGACCACAAAAGCCTTAAGTATTTGTTGACTCGTAAGGAGTTGAACTTGAGGCAACGAAGGTGGGTGGAGTTATTGAAAGATTATGACTGCTTCGATAGAATACCATCCGGCAAGGCGAATGTGGTAGCCGACGCCTAAGTAGGAAGGTTGTGTCGGATTTAAGGGCTTTGTTCGCTCACTTAAGTTTGTATGAAGACGGAAGCTTGTTGGCGAGTTACAAGTCAAGCCAACCTGGGTGAAGGAGGTGAAAGAGGGACGGTTTGGCGGATAAGGACTTAAGTACTAAGTTACAGCAAATACGGCAAGGAGGAATAAAGGATTATGGCGTCAATGATGAAGGAGTCTTGTGCTACAAGGAAAAGGTTTGTATGCCGAGGATAAGGAGTTGAGACAAAGGATTCTTCGGAAGCGCATGGTAGTCCTTATGCTATGCATCCCGGAGGCATCAAGTCAGTATAGAGATCTAAGGGAACAATTTTGGTGGTTAGACTCAAACGAGAGGTGGTATCGAATTTGTGGGGAAATGTTTGACATGTCGCAAGTAAAGGCTGAACACCAAGTCCCATCAGATTGCTTCAACCAATTGAGATTCCCCAATGGAAGTGGGAAAGAATTACCATGGACTTAGTTAGTGGGCTTCCCCTACGCCCACTAAGAAGGACTCGGTATGGGTGATAGTGGACCGTTTGACCAAGTCCGCACATTTTATCCCCACAGAGGATCGACTATTCCCTTCAAAAGTTAGCCAAGTTATATGTGGCGGAGATCGTGAGGCTACACGGGGTACCGATGTCGATCATCTCTGATAGAGACCCAAGGTTTACGTCTCGATTTTGGAAAGCACTTCATCAAGCATTAGGCACTAAGCTAGACTTCACTACGGTGTTTCATCCACAATCAGACGGGCAGTCTGAACGGGTTATACAAGTGTTGGAAGATATGCTAAGAGGCTGTGTGATGGATTTCCGAGGAAGTTGGGAAGATTACTTGCCTCTAGCTGATTTCGCCTACAACAACAACAGCTATCAGGCAAGCATTCGGATGGCACCATACGAAGCATTGTATGGAAGGAAATGTAGAACACCAACTTGTTGGACCGAGTTAGGAGAACGCCGCGTTTTGGGTCCAGAGTTAGTGGCGGAAACTGAGGAGAAGGTGGAATTAATTCGGGCACGGTTGAAAGAAGCTTCTGATAGACAAAAGTCGTTCCGCAGACCTTAAGAGGAAAGAAATTGAGTTTGAAGTAGGAGACCAAGTGTTTCTAAAGGTCTCACCTTGGAAGAAGGTTATGCGGTTCGGTCGCAAAGGGAAGCTAAGCCCAAGGTTTATAGGGCCCTATCAAGTACTGAAGCGAGTTGGGCGATGGCATACCAATTGGAGTTGCCACCGAGTTGCATCAAATGCACGACGTATTTCATGTGTCCATGCTACGTCGCTATCGATCGGATCCGTCTCATGTGGTACCTGTTGAAGAAGTGGAGTTAAGGCCAGATCTATCCTACGAGGAGGAGCCGATTCAGATCTTGGAACGTGGCGTGAAAGCACTACGAAAGAAGTCGGTGCCTTTAGTCAAGGTGTTATGGTGCAATCATGGATCGGAAGAAGCTTCGTGGGAGCGTAAGAGGCAATGCGACAAAGAATACCCTCAATCTGTTTAGTTAGGAAATTTCGAGGACGAAATTTTATTTAAGGGGGTAGAACTGTAACATCCTAGGAAGGGCCTATGCATTTTTCGAGATCAATTGTATTAAATGACAAGTCTTAAGTATTATGAATAAATTTTTGATACTTTTGGAAACCTAGAAATGAATGAAAATGGAAATGAAAATGGAAATGGAAATGGACATTTTTGGAAACTTAGACATTTTGGAAACCTAAACATTTTTGGAAATGATCCAAAAATGGAAACTTGAACATTTCGGGAAACTTGGATATATGAGAGAAATAAAGGAGTTTTATTCACATAAATATGTGAATAATAAGAGATAAATAAAGGAGTTTTATTCACATAAATATGTGAATAATAAGAGATAAATAAAGGAGTTTTATTCACATAAATATGTGAATAATAAGAGATAAATAAATGATTATTTTCTAATGAGATAATTGAGGAGATAATTGATGGATTAAAGGCTTTTATCTTTTAAATAAAAGAGATAATATTATCAAAAGAGGAGTGGTGGCCAAGTAAAGGACTCCTAGGTGATAACTTTGGCTATAAAAGGAGGACAGGAGGGCTACTCATCAACATTTGCTCCTCTTCCTCTCTGCCGAAATTCTCCTAGGCAAAACCCTCTCTCTAGCTAATTTTCATTAAGCAAAAATCCCTCTCTTTTTCTTCTATTTTCTTCTCCGTTCTCTTTCATAAGTTGAATCTTTGTGGATTCTAGGAAGAGGGCAATCATCCACAACATCAAAAGGGGATCTTTCGGAAATCTAAGGATCTAAGGTAAGGATTATAAATATAAATATGTGGTTAAAGATTATGATTCACGTTTTCAAAGTTAGATCTAATCTAACACGAAGTTATAGGATTTCAACAGGCTTATAAAGGAATCCTCTTGATTTGGAATCCCATCATAAGGTAAGGATATTCGGCCAAGGCATAATTTGTTTAAGTGTTTTCCATTATTTCAAAAACCTAAAACTCGACATGGTTACATACCTAGTATTAGCCGATTTCAAGGAAGAGGAATTCTAGCAACTCGTTGGGACTTGATTAAATCAATTCGGCAACTAGGTAAGTAATTCTACTTCTAGTCGGATTTGGTTTTAAGACCAAATAGGTTTATTTATATGTTTTAATTAATGGCCGAATATAGGAGTGAAAGATCTAGATCGGTAGATCGCTCTCTACGGAATTCACGGAAACTATTAAGCGAAAAATGTGTGTACTCTTACTAACTTTCAATAAATTGCATGGCAATCATTAAATATATAAATATGTAACAAGATGTGAATGTGGCTAAGCACCACAAATGTGGTAAGGAGTACCTGTGCGTTTCCTACTTTTGATAGGATTGTGAATGTGATATATTTTGAACATGTGATTAGTAACATGAATGAAAATTAAGTATGTGAAATATGTTATGAAATAATTGGGGCATTCGGGATATTTGTGGAGGAAGAAAGTGAAGGTGATGACTACGGTCTCACCAACGTAAAGTGGTGACTACGGTCACATAAAGTGAAAAGTGGTAACTTCGTTACATCCAGTGAATACAGTGTCTAATGACACAACATAAGTGGGCGATGAGCACGTCGATCGCAGCGATCGCTTCGATGGTGTGTAGCGGATGGAGGGTCGACTTAGTAGTCCCCGCGGTGTACAGGTTGGTACGGGTGGTGTGTAGCGGATGGACAAATAGGTTTGGATTTGGGTTGCATCATCCTTTATTTTGTATGAACATGATATTGATATGACTTGTATGCCTGATTTGTTGGAAATTAGTACTATGTACACATTGAGTCTGTTGACTCACCCCGTTGGGGAATTATTTTTCAGGTGATGAGTAGTAATGGACCAGGTCGGCAGGAGCTAAAGGTGGCCATGCATCGCTTGAAGAAATTATTTGGAATTTGGACTTTATGAAATTTTAGTACTTTAAACTTTATTTTGGGTTGAATGATGTAATAAGGCCATAAGGCCCAGTTGGATTTTCTTTATTCCTGTTTATTTTTTTTTATTTAAATATGATACAAATTATGTTTGATTAAAGATAAGTAAATTTATTTCTTTTAAAATAATAAACCCAAAAATTATTTTGTCACCTTATTTAAGTTGGATTTCCAGAATTTATTAAATAGGTTTCAAATTAAGCCCAACCCAAAACAATTTTTTTTAAAATTACACAAATTTTCTCTAAGTCATTTAGAACATTGAAAACCGATTTATTTAAGGAACATACCAGATCCGGTTCAGGCTCGTGGGCCGGGTGTGGGGTGTTTCATTATTACTATTTTTTTATATACATATTATTATTTTTATAATTATATTTATTTTCATTTTTATTATCAACATTGTTATTTGCCATTCTCATTTTTATTTTTTTATATTATTATTACTATAATTATGTTATTATTATTATTTCAATTATTATTATTATTTTATTTATTTATTAATATGTTCTATCATTGTTATTGCATTTTTTTATTATCATTATTATTCTATGGTTTGTATAATCGTATGTAGCTTCCATTTTTTGTTACTATTTGCTGAGTATGACTATTTTTACGCTTTAACCGATCTTCGATTTTAAAGGTTACGTTGACTTCTGTTTTTATTTACTTTTTTTATCCAAACTTATAAAAATGGTTTCACAAAGGTAATATTTCGTGTTTGGAAATTCGAGAAATCGTGCCCAATCGTGCTGGGTTTCGATTTTCCATTCGTCCAAATGACCAAATATCCTTTAAAAATTTTTTGACCGTGTTTTTTAAACAAGGCAATGTTTTGTGTTTGGAAGTTCGAGAGATCGTGCCCAATCGTGCTGGGTTTCGATTTTTCATTCGTCCAAATGACCAAACATCCTTCAGAGATTTTGACCGGGTTTTCTTAAATAAAGGCAATATTTCATGTTTGGGAAATTCAAGGAATCATGCCCAATCGTGCTTGATTTCGGTTTTTAGTTTGGCCAAATAGTGGAATACCTTTTTAAAAAATGCAATGCATGAGTTTTGGAAATTATGAAATGATCTTGGTATCGAGGGTTTGAAACATCGTGTCCTATCATGCTAGATGTGGTATTTCGTCTTTTCGGAACAAGAGAATTTCGATATCCAATTCGAATTATTCAAACATTTTCTAAAAGAATCATATTTTAAAATCTCTTCCAATTTTTCGATATTAGGACATTAATCAGTCAATAAGGTACCAATTTTGGGCGTTGCGAGAGTGCTAATCCTTCCTCGTGCGTAACCGACTCCCGGACCCGTTTTCTTAAAATTCGTAGACCAAATGTTTATAAGGTGATCCAATCACACTTCAAAAAAGATTGGTGGCGACTCCGTTTTTCTTTTTAAAGTCGGCCCGTTTTTCAAACAAAAAAATGGTTTCGACAATGAGGCTTTAGTTAAATGGTCAAATATAAATACGAAAAACTAAAGAAGTATGGGTTCAAATTCTATTATGTGGGTATATTTTTCAATTATTCTATATAAAATATATAAAATAATAAAAATACCCTCAAAATAATATAATTTACTTTATAAAATTAGGATATTTTCGTCTTTTATCAAGTTGATACCTAGTTGTAACACATCTCAGTTAAGGACTTAATAACAAGTATAAATATAAATATTAAAGTTTATTTGTTATAAATACAAAATATCTTAAATATAATCCTAACATATCAAAATATATGGATATACAAATTATCAAATTTAATTACAAAAGTTTGAAACAACCATCGAGATTCCTCATTAGTTCTTGGCCCTAATTGCATTACCTTTTACAACAAGCAAACTTTTGCTTGCAACGGAATCAATCAACCCTTTCTTTTACTTCTTTCCAACAAGTTATAAATAAACAATCGGCCTTTACAGCTAGAACGATTGAACAGTAGGTCTAAATCAGAAATGGAATGTAAGAAATAAAAAATGGTATTTTGCTTCGGCAAATTCAAGGTTTTTGGAACAATAATGGCTCTGATAAAGGGTCACTGTGTTTCAAATCGGAAGGTTTGTTATTAGTACCTGATTCAAGCTCTGCAACTGATGAATCCTCTCCTCTTTGTTTCAGTAATGACTTGAAGAAACTTGATTCTGTTTCTTCAGGTGATGAATCTGATCCAGATGCCATGTGATCTTCTTTTATGCTCTCAACATGTTGGAGGCATACTTGGACTGCATCATGCACTCTCACAAAGTACCATTCCTTGCCTATCAACTCTACGACACCGGATTTCGATAACATCAACAGAACATTCCTGTTTGGATTGGAGATGGCTATCTGGATGTGCCGTGATTTATATTCATGGTGTAATTCTTTCAGAGCTTGGACTGCACTAGTGTCTATGTATGTAACAGCTGCAGTGGAATCAAAGGCAACATTTTTCTTATAAGAAACTGGCCTCTCAACTCCAAAAGTAGTTTAGTTGGCTCATGCGGTTATGAATCTTTGAACGTGATGAATATTGTTGTTGGAATGAAATATACTTACGTGACATTTCCAAAACCACAAAATAAATTCTTCCGACTTGTGGTCCACGTCTCGTCAATTTATCAACCACGATTTCGTATTCTCGCAATCTGACAGACAATAACGTTTTCTCAAATTGAGAATACGAACGTACACTCTAGAATTTAGCAACAGAAAATTTACAGATGCAAGGTACCAAAGGCTGTTTTATTTTAATGAAGAAAGCTTGAACCTTCACCTGTCTTTGATGTAACTTGTGTTTGCAAAATAGATAGGTGAATCAATACGAACAATTACGATTCCGTTGTAAGTATATGCTTCTGGATACTGCTGAATGTTCCTGTAAACTGTGGTGCCAGGAAGGCGCCCCAACACAGCTGCAGTGCCAGTGGAGAAATGATACATGTTACTCGGGCTCGGATATGAATCTTGGAAACTAGTATGGATTAGGTGACATCCACTTACCGATATGAGGATTGGCTGTTTCATGAATGACAAAGGCAAGTGAAAAGCCTACCTGAAATGTTAAAATTAAAAGTATCCTTGGAGGATCATGTCTTTATAATCATGTTTGAACATATGTCGGATATGAATATTGCATAAAAGGAAAAATTGGAACAACATGTTTTAAAGTAGTTACCCCAATAAGGACACCAATCTCAATTCCAAAAAACAATGTTGTAATAGCTGTAATGGTCCAAAGAAGAAAATCTTTCTTGCCTACACGCCATAAGAAAATTGCTTCTTCATAATCCACCTAAAATCATTAAAATGCAAAAAAGAAACAAATGTTCAACCAAATATCCGATTTAACATGTCATTTACTTTTTAATTCTGGTTGATTTCATATGTTGCTAATCTGGTTTGAAAAATGTTCCAACACAGGCTTGTCTCTTACTTACCAGGCTTATCACCGCAGAGATTACTATAGCAGCCAGAGCACACTGCAGAGGACCCATAGTTAGCATTCATAGTAGTAACTCTTCTAGATGCTAACAGGAAATCTAGCCATACACAACAAACAATCAAATCCAACATTTTAGTCCATGGATCCCTCAGTAAACCTATGTTGCTTCAACTCTTAATTTTTCTCGAAGTATCTGTCTTGGACACATTTTCTAACATGGGTATGGAAATATGACCCTCTAAATACTTGGAAAAAGGCGA
This sequence comes from Gossypium sturtianum, assembly GCA_025698515.1. NCBI lineage: Eukaryota > Viridiplantae > Streptophyta > Magnoliopsida > Malvales > Malvaceae > Gossypium > Gossypium sturtianum. The sequence continues at coordinate 120,281,801 of CM046946.1, forward strand.
AACAAATGGAGTATACCCATTTCAAACACATACTCTTATCTGACTCACATCGAAGTTCGTGTAACATAACAACAATACATGAGCAAATTCAGGTGGTGAGAAAGAAAAAAAAAGGAATAATATAAGAAGCACGCAAATGGAAATGATAAGAATAATTAAATCAAACGTGCTAACTTAAGAACTTACCAGAGGTATGTACTCAAATACTGGAGTCAAGAATAAAAGTGCACAACACATTACGATTCCTGTTATAAATCCAGCTAAGCCGGTTTTTGCCCCATTCTCATGATTCACAGCTGATCTCGATAAAGAACCTGCATGAAATGCACAACAAAATGTTCAACTAACTTGAGTTTCCAACGTTTCGGTACACAACATTCTTAAGAATAGAGTTGAACAATCTAACACTGAATAAAGAGATAACTTTTGAGTACATTGGGAAGAACTCTCACCTGTTGTGGGGTATGCTGAAAAGAATGACCCCAACACATTTGCAGCCCCAAGACCAAACAACTGTTGACAAAGAATCAAAGTTCATTACTACCTTCCCTAAATGTAAACAAAATTAAGCAAATGATTAAACCATATATGGGTCAAGCAACATGAAGATTTAAAGAAACATAGTGTAGAGGAATGTGAATGATTGAAAATAGAGAAGAAAAAAGGTTAATCATTATATCAGCAAGTATAGAGGGAGTTGTACAACATTTTTACAGTATATACCTCTTGATTTGAATCCAGCTGGTACCCATTTTTTGCTGCCAATGCTTTGGCAATCCCAACGGATTCCTGAGATTCAAAAGATACCATTAGTAGTCACAATTCGAATTGGAAGCATGTATATATTTATTCCTATTAGGAGAGTGATTCATGTAATTTGTTACCAGGATGGCTACACCAGTAATGACAAGTGTAGTTGGAATTAAGGACTTTGCATGCTTAAAACCTTTAGGGATGGAAAAGCTGGGAAGGCCTTGAGGTATGTCTCCAACCTAAATCAACAACATTACAACATTATTTATCATTTGACTAAGATATAGTGTTGTTGTGCCTATGTTGCTTGGTTTAACATCCAACAATAAGCAGCATGTTAGTTTACATCATTCTCACCAATGTAATAGATGATGGATGATATATCTTGGCACTACTTGTGCCAAGAATGACCGCTGTCAGGGGACCCATAGCTCGTAAGAACTTCAAATGCTTCCTTGATTTTCCCTACACATGAACCATAGAATTTATTCCCAATTTAGGGGGAGTGTAGGAGGGAGAGAGACAAAGAGTTGGTACCAAATGCTTCATGGTCTGAAGTATCGCCAGAATTATAGATCCCATTACAAAAGGGGGCCATGAGAACTACAAAATGAGAACACCAGTTGTGGTTAAACAAATGAAAGCAGAGCAAAACACTTGGCAAAGTTGATGGAAAAATACATGGATGTTTCCTCCAATTACAATAAACAATGCAAAGGAATATGTCAATTATACATTTGAGAAGTAGATGATTTTAAATTCTAGTGCTAAGGATTATGCCTTCTTTAATGAACGTATCAGTAACATACAAATATAATACTGTAAATTTAATACCATTTAGGCATGTAAAGACATACCTTATCAGCTCCAGATATTATGCTCTTGATTATTGGCACAATCTCACTGCTTCGATCAATTTCATACCCCAGAAAGTATTTTGCTTGAGACAAACCAATTACAATGGCTGAAGCTGTTGTGAACCCAGAAATCACAGAATGACTAATGAAACGAATAAGCCATCCAAGCCTGACCAAAGTGGGAAAAGTATATTAAAGTTTTCCTAAGAATGGAAGATCTGACTGTAAGATAATGCAGAAAAAGGTTCTAGATTATTAGATACACTTGTTCTTTTCTTTGTGTGATAGAAGAAGCATAAACTCATCCTATGTTATTCGGACTATGATGTGAGTGTCATATACAAGCATGTATCTAATCTTAGTATGTTTTAACTTTTTATGTTTTTCATGTATTTGAGAGTTCATGGAGGATTATATCCCATATCTATGTTATTCAGACTATGATGTGAGTGTCATATACAAGCATGTATCTAATCTTAGTATGTTTTAACTTTTTATGTTTTTCATGTATTTGAGAGTTCATGGAGGATTAACTTGTTGCACTTTGTTGCTAAGAAAAGCAAACTTTCAGTAGGAATATTCAACTGGTTGATAACTATTTGAGCTAGCTGAGACAAATTTTCATGTTGCTCCAACTACATCTATGACTAACACATATTCAAACATAGGTCCAGAATATTAAGTCCCAAAGGCTCTCTAAATGCATAGAAATCTTGGGAAAACGTGAACATGCTCGTGCACAATATCCGATACCCACACCTGAATTTTATTAACTCAGATACACACTAACTTGCATGATTCTTAAATTATTAATCACCAGCATATGCAAAAGAAAATTTTAGATGAGAAAAGGAATGATAACTACCTCAATAGCCCCATTATGCATTCCAAGAACCCAACCATCAAAGTCAACACTATAGCGAGTTCTGTGTATAATGCATCTGATGAATCAACAATTTTACCTAACACGTTGGAGACGAGGAGGGAAGTCAATGCAGCGGGACCGATTGAAATCTGCCGTGATGACCCAAATATGGCATAGATAAAAATTGGCACAAATCCAGAGTCTGCATGCCCAAAACCACAATACATATCTTGTGAATAAGAATTAAACTAAATGGACTGTAATCCAAGTTGCAGTGTTTAAAAAGACAACAATCAAACGTTTAAACTCAAGTGTAGGGTTTTTTTTTTTTTTTTTCTTTAAATGTGGTTCACATTATAATGCCATTAATTCCATTAATGTATAGTTTTAGCTTTGTCTTCTAAGTATGTTTTTTTATAGAGAATATTACATATGGGAGTTGTGAAGAGGTCCTACACTCAGTAATTTTGTAAAAATAAACCATATAAAGTGATTTGATTGTGGTAAAGAATAGTTGTATGAAAAAGGATTGGTGAAGGTAGTTTTATATTCTTAGCAAGTGCATGGCATAGATAAACAGAAATCCTGAAGAATATGAATTGATGGTAACTTACAGAGCCCATAGATTGGTTGAAGTCCAGCTAGTTTTGCATATGACATTGCCTGCTCACATCAACAATCAAAAACCCCCAACTCACATCAACACTTCAATATATCTCAAAAACAATAACTCACTCCATTTCCATGACTGCCTGCCTTATATCATTAAGCACTTTAATGGATGCGTTCAATGGACTTTGGGAAGGCATTAGACGAAGGTCTCTACATGAAGCTTAACTTCATGGTTCTCTCACAAATATTAGTTGAGAGATGGTGGTCAAACAGAGCTAAACATACTAGTAGAAAAAATCTAAAAAAAAAAAGAAAAAGTAAAACCCTTTAAAATTTTGGAATTTTTTTTAATAATTTATAGATGACTCGGATAATTTTATTTTTAAATTTGAGTTAAAATTAAATTTTAAAATAAATAATAATATAAATAAATAAATCAAATGGATAAATTATCTAATTATTTTTTTATTTAATTAAATATCTATTCAATTTTTTAAAATTGTAATTATCTAAAAATATTTATCTAATTTATTTTAAACAAAATATCATCCATATAATCTAATTTATTTAAGTTAAATATTTTAGTTATCTAATTAACTATGTTTTAAGTGTACTAAAAAATAACTATTTTTAAATATATATTATCCACTTAATTTAACTTTTTTAGAAAATAATTAAGTGTTAATAGATTAAAGTCGCAATATTATAATTAAACATTAAGTTGTTTTTTTTAAAGCATAATGATTTATTCGATGATCCTATATAAAAAAAAGTTATTTTAATCTTTCATTTAATATTTTTTGTTTTTCTTAGTCTTTAAATTTATATTTTTTTGTCAAATCACCTCGAAATGAAAGGAAAAGTTAATATTTTTTAATTTCACTGACATGGTATACATGTGAATAACACATCAGCATTTAATTAATTTTTTAAAATTTTAAAAACTCAAAAATTATTTTTAAATAAAAAATTGTTAAATTTATTTAGAAAGTATAAAAATATAAAAATATTTTTAAAATTTAAAAATAGTTTTAACATGGCATACAAGTGGCGATCCACGTGTATGCCACATTAGCAAAGTTAACAAATATTAATTTTTTCATCTATTTTGATGTGATTTGACAAAAAAACGCAAGTTTAAAAACTAAAAAAGGCAAAAAAAAAAAAAGAAATGGAGGGGTAAAGTGACATTTTTGTAAAGTTGGAGGGCAAAAAAGTCATTTTGTCTTTTTAAAATGTGTACTTGATTATATATAATATATAGGCTTAACTCACAAATTGGTACCTAAATTATACTATTTTTTCCATCTTGGTACCTAAACTTTTTTATCACAAGTGATACCTAAACTACTTTTTTTTTCTCAAGTTGGTACTTTCGTTAGTCAAATTGTTAAGTCTATTTAAGAAAAAAAAAAAAAAAGAAGGAAAAGCTTAACCCACAAATTGGTACTTAAGCTATGCATTTTTTTCCCATTTTGGTATATAAATTGTTTTTTTCTCAAGTTGATACCTCTATTAGTTCAATTATCAGTTAAATTGTTAAGTCTATTAAAAAGATAGAACCAATTAAAAATTGTCATATGAAAAAAAAAATTTCTCTTATATATAGTTTTTTTTTCCTTTTTTTTTTCTTTCTTTAGAATTAGACTAATGATCAAACTAGTTACGCCACTGATTCTTGGTTTGATCAATTCGTCTGGTTCGAATAAATAAATTATTAAAAATTTATAAAAGTTAAAAATTAGAGAAAATCAATTTAATTGGTTTTTTTAGTTTGGTTCAATCAGTCAATATTGGTTCACAGGTCAATCGGTTTAACCCTATCCACGAGCTAGTACCTCGATTGGTTCTCAGTCCAATCGACTGGTTGGGTTTTAACAACATTGGTTTTGATTAATGAAATAACTCTTTTGATCCCATCAGGTTGAGCAAGCAGGCAATAAATTTCAAAAACAGAATTAATTGTTACTGTCTCAATCTCACGAGAGCAAATGTTGAGCATTGTTGGTATTGCCATATATTATGAAGGAAGAAAAAAAAACAAAGAGAAATAATGTGAAAGAAAATAATTTTTAAAAAAAAATATTTTGTAAGTTTATATGATGTGGTGGTTTATTATCAGTTAGAATTTTTTTAATAGATATATTTTAATGGTGTAAAAGGAGTAACAAAATAATAGTTTAAGTACCACCTATAAAAAAAAAAGATATAACTCAAGAAAAAAAGGTATAATTTAGGTTTTGATTGGTGGGTTAAGTTACTTTTAGAATAAATTTAACGGTTAGACTAACAAAAGCATCAACTTCAGGGAAAAAAATAATTTAAGTACCACTAGTGACCCCAAAAAATGTTTAAATACCAAGATAGAAAAATAGTATATTTTAGATTCTAATTTTTGGATTAAACCTAATAAATTAAATGAAAAATTCAATTAAAGAGAAAATAATTATATATCCAATATGAATATAAATATTATGGAAATCACATATATTTAATGTTTTCATTTTAAGGTGAATAATTATAAAATTAAATTGAAACTTACAAAATACAAAAGTAATTTAAATTATGGTTGTTCATTAAAATATATACTCCTTTTTATTGTAGTAATTTTGATTATTATTTTTTAAATATTCTTAATTGAGTTGGGTGAAAGAGTATATAATTAATTTATTTTTATATTTATGAAAAGAAAGATAATTAGCATAAAAAATTAAAGTAATTGTACTTATAATTTTCTAGAAGATTTTTTTTAGAAGAGTTAAAATAGGAATGAGTTAATAAGAGAGTTTTTTTTCTTATACTCAGTGAAATACACAAACTAATAGTACTTATCAATGTAATTATTTATAAAAAGTATCGTAAATTTAATCTTTAACATAAAAAATTGATAATATATATTAATAGTATACAAAATATATGTTTTATTATGAAGTTTGAAAATATTATCTTAAAATAATTATAATAAATAGATATGCGAATTATTAAAATATAACGAAGAAATTTGGATTTGAAATATTATATTAAAAAATTATAGTAAATAGATATAAAATTTTATACTAAAAAAATTAATTTATGAAAAACAATTGTAATTAGCAATAACAAAAAAATTATTATAAAAAATAATAACAATAAGATTAATTAAAAAAGAGTCGTATAAATTGTATTATAGGTATAATAATTAAGTTATGTTAAAATAAACTATTTAAAAAGGAAATGAGTAAAAGTTTACCCAAAGTAAAAATAAATGCTTAAAATGAGGAGCATCACGTGTCAAACAATTGTAACATTAACACACTTGGTTATTTAAAACCTTGTAGTATAATTTTATGTTAAAATAAATTTTTTAAAAATATATTCAATAATAAATATAGATGGAGTGTATCTTAATGCTATTACTTAACTTGGATTTGTAACTTTTTAATTATTTTATTTAAAGATGTATAAAAGTATGAAAAAGACACAAATGTCATAATAATATTAATTATAATTTAAAAGAAAGAATATTTTTATAATTTCATAACCAATTAATGGTGATACCAACTTAATAAAATGTGTACACGTTAATTGTGTATTTAAAATAAATTTCAAAAGGAAAAATAATTATATAAATATTATAAAAATTAGGCTTAATTGAATGATATCTTTTTTGAATTAGGTACTCAAACTCTTTTTTTAATTTATAATTTTGTAACCATTACGAGTTCCAACCATTATCACCATTTAAAACAACCTTAAGCTAATCAAGTGTTCACAAGTGATATTTTTAATTATATAAAGATTTTAAATTCAATATTAAATAATTATTTAATATTATATTTTTCTATTTCCTTATCTTCATTGTCTTCCTTTCTAATTCTTCAATTTTCATCCTCTCTCCATAAAATTTAAAAGGAAGTACACTACAATGCTGGCATATATAAATACCATAAAAGAATGTCATTGGGAAAAATGTGGTAATTCCATTTTAGGGTGCCCAGTCCCGCTATCCCCAATAAGTGAAAGTAAGGCAGGCAAAGGCAATGGAGGAATTGGAAATGATAGAAAAAGAGGGGAGGAAGAGAGTGAAAGAAAAATATAACATTAAACATTAATTTGTTTTAATATTAAATTTAAATTTTTTGTATAATTAAAAATGTCACTTGCTAACTCTTAATTAATTTAATTTTTTTTAACAGATGATAACGATTGTGGACTATAATGATTACAAAATTATAGTTTAAATATATAACTAAAAAAATATAGTTTGAGGGCTTTTTATTCAATTAAACCTAATATATATATATATATATATATATTAAAAATACTTATACAAGGAAATTTTCATAATTTTGCCTTGGTTTGAGTTGCAAAATATCAGAAAATGCTTTTAGATAATAAAAGCAATGGAGGAGGGCTAAAGTTATATGCCGCACAACTTTCTTTTTCACAAGAAAACAACATAAATTCAATAACAGTAATAATATATTATTTATTATAGGCATTATCATAAATTTAGTTATTTTATTTTTATTTTATATTTTAAAATTTTAAAATATTTTTATAATTTTAAAATTATTTATTAAGATAATATATAAGATAAATAATCGCACAAGTTTTTATGTTAACATCATTAAAAATCAATATTTTAATTCATTTAAAAAATTTAATATTATTTGAAAATTTCATAACTAAATTTGGTTAAAAAAATAAAAATAAAAGGGACAAAAAATATCATTATGTCTGAATCATATATATTATTATATAATACGTCAATAAGGATAATAAAAATGACCGCAAAATAATAATAAAAAACAATAAAAATATACTAATTTTACATAAAAAAACGATGAGTAAATAAAAAGAAATTCATTAAGGGATAACACAACTCTAACAATATCTTTCCTCTTCTTTTTCTTTACTTCATTCTCCATACTTAGGAGCGACCAAGCACTAAACTTCCGTTTCAATTTGAAAAGTAAAAAATAGATTCTTCTTTTGTAGCATTAAATTTATATTATAGATAAAAAATTTGAAGCTACATATTACAAAAACTTTTCAAAAAACAAATTAAATGTTTTTTTTTTATAAATTTAATTAATTGGGATAAAGAGTAAATAATACTAAATGTCACTGAAGTCAAAAGCATGGGTGCAAATTTCACTGATAAAACTGAACCAGAAAAAAGAAAAGGATTTTTAAAAGATGGTTAACTGCAAAAGGGAGTTGGTTAGTAAGCAAAGTTGAGGGTGAAAAAAGAAGGGTACATATTAACAGACGCAGAGAAGTTGCGTTTTTCTTCTCTTTTTCTTGCATTTACATTTGCACAGCAACCAAAGAAACGCAGAAAGAAGAGGAACTACCTGCGGTACCAGCATAATACCGACGGTAGTACCAGCCATGAGATCAACCTGCAAATACTCCCGCCATTTATACGTTCGAATCCAACGGCAACAAGGAAGAAACATCTCTACCCAATTAAAAAAGGTCATCTCTTTGATCTTTTCCCGCAATCTGGAAAACGAAGATAAGGAATAACCAGCACCGGAGCTCCCGTAGGGCGTTGTGTCCGGGTGCTGGAGCTGGATAATTTTAACGGATCCGGTAGGCATGGTGGAAGATGAAGGAGATGAATAGGTTATGTGGGGGATGCGTATAGTATCATAGATATAAGCAGCGGAAGGGGAGAGGGAGGCATAGGCGTTGTTGAGTTTTGTGGAGCTCAGTCCATAGGGACGTGGGGGCCAGGTTCCAGTAGATTATGAGGAAGAAACGAAGCCAGTGACAGGTCATTAAAACAACCAAAATAAAATATAAAAAAGACGTGATACATTTGTCCATGTCAGGGTAAGGTCGTACCTAGGGTTTTTTCTTTTCTATTTTGAAACCTCATTGTCCCAAGTCCAACTTTGTCTGTCCCAATTACAATTTCTCTTCTTCAAGATGTATTCGAGTGATTAATCCCATCATTGAATAAATTTTCACATTTATCAAATTTTAATCTCATTTTTCCATGTCCCGTACTAATAGATACAGTTTAGTATCTAATTACTACAATAGCTCCAATGTTTTAAAGAGAAAATTAAGTAATAAAAAAGCTATGAGCAAACATATTTAAAATTAAAACTTTAGGGAACCGAACTATGTAAATAAATCTTGGTGTTATTTATGTTTTTTTTGTATAGTTTTTCATAGTGCCAAGATGTAATGGTCAATGCAGTCTAGCATTTCTATTGCTTTTGTTTTTTTAAGCAAACAAACAACTTAAGGTAGTAACAATTGGTATCAGAATATACACTTAACATATCTAGTGGTGAATCCAGGTGTTTCTTTTTACTAACAATGGAAGGTTCTTCGATTACTCGTCCCTTTATACTTGAAAATGGCAACTATCCCTACTAGAAAGATAGGATGAAAGACTACATTAAGTCAGTTGATGAGAAAGCTGACGATCTATTCTCACTGGATGGCAAGCTCCTATTATTGGATTTAATGCTGGAAAGGTTCCTAAGTTTGAGACTAAATGGACTACTGAAGAATAGAGAGTTGTCAATGCAAACTCTAAGGCCCTATATGCCTTATTCTATGGTATTGATATATATGCAAGAGTTCAAACGGATTTCCAAATGTACTATAGCAAAGGAAGCTTGGGAAATTCTTCAAAATGTTTGATGTGAGCTTGCCACATCATATGATTATATAACTAAGTGGGCCTCTGATTGGGTCCAATTACATGTTTCTAATGGGCCAAGGTTCTGTGGGCCAAATTGGGCTTTGTTACATCAATAGAGCTTATTGAGCATTTCTTGAGAAATAAAGGCGTTGGACCTAAGAAGGCCAATCATGAACCTATTCAAGATGTTTGGGTCCAACAACATGTGAAGCCCAAGTGCAAGATGAAACTCAACTTCTTTAGACGTGGCTATCTAGGCCATTTCATTTGGACATTTAACTTTCAGGCTTCGGAATTTTATCTGATGTGTTTTAATGTTTTTAAGTTATATTTTATGGGTCTTTATTTCTATGTTTGTGTTAATATTTGCATGTACATTGAGTTCAAGTGTTTGTGTCTTATAATTATAATAGTATTTTTTTATGTCTAAGTGTTCATGTTTTCACATCCTGTTTATATTATTAAGTTTGTCATGTGTCACAAATTAATTTAGTGTGTGTTTTCTATTTTATGTGTTCAAGCATCCGTGCATTCTTTATAATGTTTGTGTCCACAATTGTTATGTGTTTGTGTCTTCATGTTGGATTCCTTGTTTGTGTCTAATTGTATCAAGTTTACATAATGTTCTAAACTGTTCTCTTTACATGCGTCAAGATTTCATAATTCTAAGTGTTTGTGACTTTGTTTGGATGATGCCTATTTATACTTTTTTGTAGGTACATTAGTCGACCACAAATTTCTCCATGCACGGCGAATCTTCACCTTCTTTCCCAAATACAATGGATGGACACATCCTTTTCACCTAATGGTTTATGCACACATACATGCACCTAAGGCCCTTCGTATTCCATTCAAAATACAATGTGCTTCAACATTCATGAACGATCAGATTCCATGAACATTCATGTATGGAATGGACGGTGCCTTTATGGAGGTTAATTTTGACTATTTGTTCGGTTTCATTGAACACTCCATATGCATGTACGGTTAAGAGGATGTATTTCATTAGTGAAGCAACATTGAACCTTGAAGATGTATGGATGGAAAGGATGAACCTCAAAGATTCATGTACGGTTAGAAAGGGTGAATGTGACTATAACAGTCCAGTTTATACCCTAGTCGGAACAGTGGTTTCGGGACCACAAATCTGAGTCCGTATAATATTTTAATATTATTTTCTGTGCCTCTGATAAGTGATTAAGCATGTGTTAAATTTTAGTAAGATAATTTATCTGTCTGTGTGTTTAATTTGATAAAAGGATTGAATTGCATTAAATGTGAAATTTGCATGTTATATGTTAAAGCACCTAATTGTTGTGGCTTCTAAAGGTGGTGGCCTTATGTGGCAAATAAGCCAATATTTAGATAGTGGATGGACAAAGGACTAATATGCCCTTAATGAATGCTTGTTTTATTTGTTTAATGAAAGGCTAATAAGGTAAATGAATTAATATGTGTGTTATAATGTGATAAAACATAAAACATGGCCATTGTTCATCTCATTTGGCTGAATATAGCAAGAAAAGAAAAGGAGAAAATGTTCTTAGGTTTCGGAAAGCCTTTGTCTTAATTTAAGGTATGTTTTTGATCGGTTTTCAATAATTTCTACGTTTTTGCAATCGTTGCTTTGTAAGCTTTGTAACCCATGCTTCAATTTTGAGAATTGATGATGTTTGTGAGATGAGACTTAGATGAACTCATATGTTTTATGATGATTTATGGTGTTAAATGAAAGATAGGTGTTAGATGAACATGCTTTGTTCTTGAAATTTTGATGAATTTAGCTAATTAGGGCTAAATTAAGAAAATAGCAATTTAAAGGACTAAATTGAAAATTTGATGGAAATTGTGGGCTTGTATGAGATGTATGAACATTCGGCTAAGCATGGTTAAAAGATGATTTTGTGAATTTGATGTTTTGAGAAATATGGACTAAATGGATAAATTGTGCAAATGTGAGGGTTAATTTGCAAATAACCCTAAATGTGTGTCCTTGGATTGAATTGAATTAGTTAGTGAATAAAAGGGTTAATTCTGAATATGTATAGATCAAGAACCGAGGAAAACGGACTTAGACCGCGGGAAGGCGAAAGTAACTGAGTAGCCGTTTCTATTTCCGATAAATCGAATCCGAGGTAAGTCATATTGCAAATAAATGTAATTGTATTGAGTTGAGCATATTCATATGCCTATAGTTGATAATGAATGCTTATGAAGTGTTATGCAAATGAATTCTGAGATAAGATCGACTTAGCGACAATGTCCGAGAAGTCCCGTACGAACCTAGGAATACATAGGTATCTGTTCTATTTTATCATGTAAGACCACGTCTGGGACGTTGGCGTTGATTTGAGACTTCGTGTAAGACCACATCTGGGACGTTGGCATCGATATTATCTTTACGTGTAAGACCACGTCTGGGACGTTGGCATCGATATTATCTTTACGTGTAAGACCACGTCTGAGACGTTGGCATCGATATTATCTTTATGTGTAAGACTATGTCTGGGACATCGGCATCGTATTGATTTGTGTAAGACCCTGTCTGGGGCAGTGGCATCAATATCTGAGTGCATGTAAGACCTTGTCGGGGACGTTGGCATTGTACAACTATTCTGAGCTTTCTGATGATCTTATTAGGTTCCTATCGGTTCAACGGGCAAGTCTGTGATACGAATGGCAAAGTAAATTATAAATTCGTTTCAGGTACGTTGATTTATACACTGATTGTGTATATAAGGTAAGTATCTATATGATCTTACTATGATGATTTGGATGATGAAATAGAATTACGATATGTGAAAGTATGCATGAAAGAGCTATGTATATATATGATTCTTGAATTGATGCAAATGGAAAAAATGGCCAAGAATATGGAGCAAAGCATTTATGTGAGAAATTTGCTATGAATATGAATTGTACTAATGTTTCTACATGCTTATATGCTTTACATGTTGAGTTTATTTGTATTATGACTTACTAAGCTTTTGGAAAGCTTACTTTGTGTGTTTTCTCTGTTTTATAGGTCGTCAAAGCTACTGAAGGCTCGGGACCGTTGAGGATCGTCATCACACTACTCAACTTGTGTTTGGTACATTTTGGAAATGTATATAGCTAGATATGGCATGTATAGGCTGGTATTGGATATAAGTTTGTTATATGAACTTAGCCATGTGATTTGGCTAGATATGAGTTGAGAATTTTCTTAAATGAATGTGATTTGTGAAGCATGTTTTTGGCATGGTTAGATGGCACATGAAATGGTCAAGTTTTGAGTAAGTAATGGATGAGTTATGCTTGTGATGAGATTGGTTTTGAATGTATAGATTGAATGGTTATTTTGGCATGTTATGGTTGTTAATTGTGCATGAAATGTGTTGGTAGATTTCTTATAGAATTGACCCTAAGTGAGTGGCATTTTGGCCTTGCAAATGGCCTATAATGTCACACGATTTGTAACACACAGGCGTGCCTAGTGACCGTGGGGCTAAGTCAGTAGCTAGCCTAGGAGCACATGACCAAGACACACGGGCGTGTCTAGTAGCCGTGTGAAAAAGTCAGTATATTGCCTATGAGTGCACGGCCTTAGCACACGGGGTGCTTGGTAACCGTGGAGCCAAAATAGTTCGACCACGGCCAAGGTACACGCGTGCTTGGTGGCCGTGGATGTAAAGTCAGATTCGACCACGGCCAAGGTACACGAGCGTGCTTGATGGCCATGGAGTAAAGTCAGATTCGACCACGGGGAGGACACACGGGTGTGTCCAACAACCGTGGGAGGCACACGGCCTACCTACACGGGCGTGTAACCCCTGAAACTTAAAAAAATTTTAAATTTTCGTGAAATTTTGTATGTGTTCCGGTTTAGTCCCGACCCGGTTTATAAGCATGTTTTAGGTCTCGATGACCTACTAAGGGGACACTTTGTTTGAGGTTAATATACAATTGTATGACATTTCTATAAATGTTTCCGATCTGTCCGGTAACGCCGTTAACCCTAGTCCGGCGACGGATACGGGTTAGGGGTGTTACATTTGGTTGGTATCAGAGCTACGGTTTAGCCGATTCTCAGACGAACGTAGCGTGTCAGAGTCTAGCTATACATGTCATATTTTTGAATTTTGATAGTGTGATGAATCCTGACGTATAAATGTGATTTTCGTATAGTAATGGATCCCAAAAGCCGTGTGGCGGCGGCGTGAAAGTAATGCGCTGCTCTCGCGCGCAAGGGACAGCGCCTCGATCCGAGACCGGCTACGGCGGTCGAGGGAGAAGCTAAACAAGCTTTCTTCCGGATGATGAGTGAATGGTTCACTCAATTCGTAAAGAATAACCCGATTGTTTCACAACCCCGCCCCTGGTTAATCCCCTCGGACTACGGTTGTACCACGGTTATGTATCCGAGTCATTGAATAAGCCTCCGCTGACAAAATTCGTAAGTATGAAATTTGAAGAGTTCCGGCTACTAATGATGATGATGCCGAGAAGGCGAGTTTTGGTTAGAAAACATGATCCGAGTATTCGATAAGATGTCTTTGACTCGGGAAGAATGCATAAAGTGTGTTGTATCTTTGCTCCTAGATGCACGACTTATCAATGGTGGAAAACTTTGATCTCATTGTTCCAAAGGAACGGTGACATGGGAATTCTTCCAGTTGAGTTCGGAAGAAATATATTAGTGAGAGGTTCATTGATCGAAAGCGGAAGGAATTTACGGACTTGAAACAGGTAGTATGTCCATTCTGAAATATGAGCGAGAGTTTGTCAGACTGAGTCAATATGCTCGTGAATGTGTATCTACTGAGGCAATAATGTGTAAAAGATTTGAAGATGGCCTTAATGAAGATATCCGTTTGTTTGTCGGGATCTTAAAAATAAAAGAGTTTGTTGTACTTGTTGATTGAGCATGCAAAGCTGAGGCACTTGGGAAAGATAAAAAGAAAGTTGAGTCAGAAGCCCGAGAAGTGAGAAAGAGATTTCAGAGTAGATCATTTTAGTCTGCTTTAAAGAAATTTAGAGATGATCAAAGTCGTTCGAGAGTTAATATGGGATATTCAAATAGAAATCGAGATAGATCACAAATGAGCTCCAAAGCTCCAAAGAACTTCGATGGCAAGTGTTGGAAATGTACGATCCGAGAAACCGTAATGTAAGCATTGTGGGAAAAGACATCCGAAAGTCAGGCGTAGAATGAATGATGCGAGCTTGTTTCGTATGTGGATCACTTGATCATTTTATCCGTGATTGCCACGAGTCCGTCGAACGGATGCTCGAATCGAGATCCGATAATGCACACAGGAGAGGTAGACCTTCAAGAATGTAAGAAATGTCGGTGGTAGTCGAGAACTACGAGAGAGCGTTATGAGATCCGAAGCTAGGCGCTGCGCCGGCGTATACTATTCGAGCTCGTGAGGAAGCTTCATCTCCGGATGTTATAACGGTACTTTTACTCTTTATGATACTTACGTGATTGCATTGATAGACCACTGGTTCTACGCGTTCGTATATATGCATGAATTTAGTGTTCGATGAAGACTTTGCTGTAGAGTCTCTCGAGTTTGTTATAAAAGTATCGAACCCCTAGGTAAAAGTGTCCTTGTTGACAAAGTATGTAAGAATTGCCCGTTAATGTTAGAGATATTTGTTTCCTCGCGATCCGATGCTATTACCATTTGATGAGTTTGATATAATTCAGGTATGGATGGTTGACATTGCATGATCTTTGTTGTGAATCGTAAGAGAAAAACTATTGATTTGAGATGTCTGAATGATGAAATAGTCAGACTTGAGTTTAATGACCTGAATGGATTACCTGCTGTGATATCTGTATTGAAAGCTCAGAGTTATATGAAAAAGGGTTATGAAACATACTTTGCTTATGTAATTGATTTGAAAGTGTCTGAAAAGAAAGTTGATTCAGTGCCAGTCACCTGTGAGTTTTCTGATGTATTCCCTGAAGAACTACCGGGTTTGCCTCCGATACGTGAAGTTGAATTTGGTATTGAATTGTTTCATGGTACTACACCTATTTCGATAGCTCCGTATAGAATGGCACCAACAGAGTTGAAAGAGTTAAAGTCACAGTTGCAAGAATTGACCGATAGAGGGTTTGCTAGACCGAGTTTCTCACATTGGGGTGCTCCTGTTCTGTTTGTGAAAAAGAAAGATGGCACGATGAGAATGTGCATTGACTACCGTCAGTTGAACAAAGTGACCATGAAGAACAAATATCTGTTACCCAGGATTGATGATTTATTCGATCAATTAAAAGGAGCTACTGTATTTTCCAAGATTGATCTGAGATCGGGATACTATCAGTTAAGAGTTAAAGATTCAGACATTCCGAAAACTGCTTTCAGAACGAGGTACGGACATTATGAGTTTTTAGTTATATCATTTGGACTAACCAATGCTCCTACTGCTTTTTGGGATCGATGAAATGTAATTTTCGAATCGTACCTAGATCGATTTGTTGTAGTGTTCATAGATGACATTTTGATTTATTCACGTGATGAAAATGAGCATGCTGAACATCTGAGAATCGTGTTTCAAACTTTGAGAGAAAAGAAATTATATGCGAAATTCAGCAAATGTGAATTCTGGTTACAGGAGGTTAGTTTTCTGGGACATATTGTATCAGCATCCTGTATACGTGTTGACCCGAGCAAGATTTCTGCTATACTGGATTGGAAACCTCCAAAGAATGTATCTGAAATTCGTAGTTTTCTGAAACTTGCTGGTTATTACCGTAGATTTGTAAAAGGCTTTTCAACGATAGCTACTCCATTGACTAGATTACTTCAGAAAGATGTTAGATTTGAATGGTCTGATAAATGTCAGAAAAGCTTTGATCAGTTAAAAACTCTGTTAACTGAAGCTCCAGTTTTGGTACAGCCATAATCGGGTAAAGAATTCGTGATATACAGTGATGCTTCGTTGAATGGTCTGGGATGTGTATTGATGCAGGAAGACAAAGTAATAGCTTATGCCTCGAGAAAACTTAAGCCACATGAGAAGAACTACCCAACACACGACCTTGAGTTAGCTGCAATTGTGTTCGCACTAAAGATTTGGCGTCATTATCTGTTCGGTGAGAAATGTCACGTGTTTTCAGATCATAAAAGTCTGAAATATCGATGACTCGAAAAGATTTGAACTGCGTCAAAGAAGATGGCTAGAGTTTGTTAAAAGATTATGAACTTGTGATAGATTATCATCCGGGTAAAGCAAACGTTGTTGCTGATGCATTGAGTAGAAAATCATTGTTTGCACTATGTGC
The DNA here is from genome assembly GCA_025698515.1 of Gossypium sturtianum. Taxonomy (NCBI): domain Eukaryota; kingdom Viridiplantae; phylum Streptophyta; class Magnoliopsida; order Malvales; family Malvaceae; genus Gossypium; species Gossypium sturtianum. The sequence continues at coordinate 120,298,816 of CM046946.1, forward strand.
TTTGAATGCTCAGTTAGATTTGTCTGATGATAGCTCTGTGGAATTTTTATTCCAGGAAAATAGAATTTATACTTAAAAATAAATTCTCACTATTTTCTGGCAGAATAACAATATCTCAAAGTTGTGTGTATTTAGCCCGACCAATGCCATCTATTTATAGGGTGAGATAGAGGAACCCTAGTTGAATTATTATAATATAAATAATACTTATTTAATAGAAAAATCAATCCCCTAGTTGAATTAGGAGAGAGGGGCAGCTAACCCTAGTCAAATACATTAGGTTTGTCGTACATATTATGACGGGTTTTGGGCCTCTCATGTATCAGGTCCAATTATATGTGCTTCCTGGAATATTAACCCAACACTTTATAATTTAATTCAACTCAATACATGTTTTTATATTTTCAAAAATAAATATTACTAAATTAATTTTAATTAATTAATTAATTTTCTAATAATTTTCTTAAACCAATTCTAATTTTATTAAACTCATGGCAAATTTATCGTAAAAGAATCTATGAGAAAATACATTTAATTCCTACATTCAGTGGATTCACAAAGACCAACTAATTTAATTTCATTTTCGAACTTCAATTAGTTACTTAAATAATAATTCGAAAAACTTAAATTAATTCTCAGTTTATTTCCATATTTAGTGAGAAACCACATTCACTTCCGAATGTAACTCATTTTTCTAACTTTATCATTTTTATCCATTGATCATTTGATTCTAAATATTCATTTATGGTTTCAACGAGTTAGCAGATGGACCGATTGGACATATGTGATTAGGGATCAAATGATTTATAATTAAATTTCAGCTTTTCACCTATTAATTATAAACTCATTTAGTCACGAAGTCATTCCACTATAGTATCGTGACTGAGCTCTCCCCAATTACATACCATTATGAAAGCTACTCGATCAATGTTCATCCAATGCCCTTGTCATAAGTTTGTTACCCTTATAGGATATCCTTAATATATTTGGGATAAATCCTTTCTCCTAATATGATTTTATTTTATCTCATGATAATTATTACATCTTCCTTTATGAAAAGTCAATTACAATCAAATAGTAATTAAGTCATTTATCACAAAGACAAACAACATGTAGTCATGTTTACTTTTCATCTATCATGTAATGCCAATGAAAGGATATCATTTACCCATTTCTTGGGCTATTAATTCAACAATTGTGAATGATGCTACATGCTATAGAAGCCGTATACCCAATACAGCAACTTTTGATTCCTTATCTATTTGAACTCAGGCTTTTACTTACATAAAAGTATACGAGTCACACATAAATAGTCACCATGAACGTCATATGTGAATAAATCCATAAACAGATTCAGGATCTATTCTACTTGGGTCATGTCTGATGTATTGTCAATCTAGTCAGTCACATCTATGTCTATATGTTCTAGGAGTCATCCACTCCAATGCTCAAGACAAAGTATCTCCCTATTTAGACTTGATAGATGACATATTAGTCTTTCAATCGGTTTGCTCATATCTGATTAGACTAAGGACATTTTAGATTCATCTAGTAATATAAGTTTTCATTTTGTATTACGATCCGACCACATAATACCTCTTACTATTAGTTAAACATTAGATAACCAGTGAGCTAATATTTGCTTCCATTTTGCTTTGTATGCAAAAACTATTGAGAAAAATATATGAAGGGTATTGACCGCCTCCGGACGTACTAACGTCCAGAGTGTGAATACTGTAATAAAATAGAGAATTACGAGATGGTATTCACAAGTATACGGGTCGATTGTAATATAGATTTTACAACGAAGTAGGTGAGTACTCCGAGGATCATACCCAAGGGAGGCGAGTACTAAATCAATTTTAACCCAAACAATTAAAGATCTAATTAATACTCTTTAATAAGTTATAGTACGAGAGTAAAATAAGAAGTATTTTTAGGGTTTGTAAACTAATAAAGTAAAATCACATAAAAGAATTAAAACTGTAAGAGATAGAGATAAATAAAGTGAATCAAATCTGAATATGGGTGATCAGCTCGCTTCGGCAATCCCAATTAACTGTTGTCTCGAGTTCCTTTTCAACCAACTAGTCGCTACCCTAGCAGGATATTCCAATCTTCCACTAACATAACGAGTCAACAAGAACTACTTATCTTCCGACATCACAGTCCAGACTGGCTTGGGGTAAAGGTGTTCACGAATGAGCAATACCAATTTTGGGTTAATTCCCACCTTGATGACTTCTCAGGGTTGTCAGGCCTAGGGTTTGTTTCAAATTCTTCCTTTCTCGAACAGTTGATCCATTGAGTAACCCTACAAAACAGTTAAGAGATCATGCCTCCACTCGCTAATCCCCTATAGAAGGATTAGTTACTTATAGCTTTCATAAACAACATGGAATAAATGGAAGAATTAGTCATAAGGAATGGAGTGAAATAGAGAGTTTAAGAAAACCTGATTGATATTGATGAATAGTGCGAATCCACAAAAATTGATCTCCTTTACAATCAGATTTCTTGAAGAAAACAAATAACTAAAACTACGAAAACTTAAGAAATAAATAAAATAATTCTTAAACTTAAAGAGGAAATCTAAGCTAATGGAATGCCCCTATAACGTGTGCCAGAGAGGTCTATTTATAACCTTCAGGTACCCGTCGTCCTTAGCCCTAAGGTAGCTAACGTTCCCGAGCTTAAAGTTTGGTTGTGCAGACCAAAATGCCCCTGCTTTGTGTTTTATTCTTGTCATAGATTCGATGCCGCGACACACTAAGACTTGTATCCCGACGTAGCAACTAGCATGTTCCTCTGTAGCCATCTTCAAGGGTATGTCGCGACACCCTCAGCTTGTGTCACGACATTGAAGGCAGTTTCTCACTTTCTCTATTCTGCTCTCTACGTTGCAACATCGGATCCCCCATGTTGCGATATAGCGTCTAATATTGACCCGAAATGCATTCTAATGGTCTCCTGCACGCTCACTGTAACAGTCCATTTTCAATAAAATCAAAACAGTGGTTTTGAGACCATAAATTCAATGAGTAAATTAGTATTTTATTATTATTTTAATGTCTATGGGATGTTATTAAGGTAGTATTAAAATTGTGGTAAGAAATTTCAATGTTTGCATGACTAATTAGGTAAAAAGGACTAAAACGTAAAATGTGTAAAAGTTGAGTTCTAATAGCTAAAGGAGTCAAATAGCTATGGAACCTGAAATTAAAAGACTTAAATGGTAATTAGACCATTTAATTAGTAAGTGGATATACATGGCATGGTTTTATTGAAATTTTATGGTTTTAAAATGTTAAATTAGTCACTTAGTAATTAAAAAGAAAATTAAATAACAAAAGATGAGAAAACATTGTCATCTTCATCTTTTGCTAGTTAGAAAACCTAAAAACACCATTGAATAAAGGGGGGTATTCAGCCAAGCAATCCTTGTGTTCATGGTATGTAATTTTGCCCCGTTTTTAATGATTTTTATGTTTTTGAAGTCGTTTTAGCTTAAACTAGATAGCCCGTGGATTAATTTGCAAAACTGTTAAAATTTGAGGGTGATGCCATGAATGTTATTGAATGATTTTTGGTGTTTAATGCTAGATTATGAATCTTTGTTGTTGAATAAACAAGTTTTGTTAAGTGAGTTTTGATGAAATTTGCATTTAGGGATTGATTTGTAAAAATGGTAAAATTTATGTTAAATTTATGAAATAATGGTTTATTTGGGTTGATATAAGTCCTTAATAAACTTTTTTAGCTTGAATGGGGATTTAAATGTTTAGATTTCAATTTATGAGCTTAAGGACTAAATTGTGAAAAGTTAAAATGCTAGGGCAAAATAGTAATTTTACATAAAAATGAATTATGGATTAAATTGATATATAGAAGTACTCAATTGAATGAAACTATTGTTTTAGATCACGAACGGGTTGACGATCGTGAAAAAGGAAAGATTTCGGAGTAGTTCCTATGTTTCACAATTACTACAATCTAGTCCGGTAAGTTCGTTATATGCTTATTTTTAGTTGAATTGAATACATCATTAGTGATTAATCTTTGAGTTCCATTGAAAATTATGTTTAAAGATAGAAGTATATTGTTATTCAGGCTTTGTGCCTAGCAGACTTTGTGCCTAGCAGACTTTGTGCCGGTGTTATTCGGGCTTTGTGCCTAACAGGCTTTGTGCCAATGTTATTCGGCTTTATGCCTAGCAAGCTTTGTGTCGGTGTATTAAAAGTTAACATCCATTTGGAAATTTGTAGTTGATAACAAATGAGTCTATTATCGAACTTACTAAGCTCTCTTATGCTTATTAGTTTGATTTGATTTTGTAGGACTCTTGGAATCGTTGCTTTGATTGGATTGACTCGGAAGCTCACACATTATCATCATCATCTCAGTAGTCATTTTGGTTCTTGCTATATTTGGTTAAAGTGGCATGTATTAGGAAAGGTCCTTAGTAATACGATATTTTAGTGAATATGTAAATATTAAAAGTTGATATGTTTATGCTTGTCGATAGTGAATGGTATTTAAACTTGGTTGCATAACTAGGTAAACCTTTTTAGAACACTTATATGTAGTAAATGTACAAATCTTTTTGGTGCAAAGTGTTGGTGCATGAATGCTTCAATTATGTGATGTGTAGTAGCTTAGTAAGTAATGAGTTGTGATCCTTGATTTGTGATAGGTTTTTGACATGTTTAGATAAGATATGGTTGAATGCATTTGACGTGCCTTGTTGACATATTGGTTGGATGAATTTATGGTCTATTGAATTGATTGTTCATGCATGTATTGGTATGTTTTGATGCCTCTAGTGCGGGAACAAAATGCTTGTAGATGCATGTTTGGGTTGGGGATGGAAATGGCTTGAATTTGGCTAATTTCATGTCTACATAGCTTGAGACACGGACGTGTGTCTCAGCCCTGTGTGACACAAGACCATGCGACACGACCGTGTGTTCCCTGTAAATTTTAAAGGCATTCAAGTCAGGCAGTTACACGGCCTAGCACATGGCCTGGCACACGGGCGTGTGGCTTGGCCATGTGACCCAACTCAGAGAGTTACATGGGCACGGACACGAGCTGGGACACGGTCGTGTGTCTCTATTTCGATTGTTACACGACCTGAGACACAGGCGCTTGTCTCAGCCATGTGAGTCACACGGCCTGGCCATACGGCCGTGTGACCCCTGCAGTTTTCAATTTTTCTAATTTTTTCTTAAATGTTACAAATGTTTCTAATTTAGTCCCGAATTGTTTCTAAAGTGTTTCTTAGGCTTCGAGGGCTCGATTAAGAGACGTTATGCATGTACATGAATGGTGATTGATATATTTATGTTGAGAATTGAAATGTATGTTTTAAAGTTATGTTTTTACAGTAATGCTCCATAACCCTATTCTGGCGACAGATACGGGTTAGGGGTGTTTCACTCACAAAGTATGTTAGCTCTCCCTTAGGCATCATTCGGCCCTTAAGGTTAATAAAAGACTCAATGTGCGCATTTTTTTGAATGTAAACAAAACTAAAGAAACTGAATTAAAACATAACAAAAATGTTTGTATTCAAGCTCCTTAAATGTGAAAACTAGTTTAATCCCCTACACCGAATTACGACAGGTCAGGTATTAATGTAATTCATGAATAATTTTATAAAATCAATTTTTTCGAAAAAATAAAAGTGTACAAATGAATATACTACACTTAGGGCACTAGATCCAACAGTCTCCCACTTGCCCTAGTTGAGTAGATGAGTCATATTTCACATTCACATGCTCTCCATGTTTTTCTCAAAACTCCTAGCTAGTAGAGTCTTAGTAAATGGGTTCGAAAGGTTTTCCTCTAATGTGACTTTGAATACATTTGTGATTTTTTCTGTTGTTACCTCCCTTATTATGTCATACTTTCTATTAATGTGTTTCGTCCTCTTTTGGCTTCTGGTTTCCTTGGTGATAGCCTTTTCCATACTAGCAAAAACTTCAAGATCCGTAAGGAACTTTTAAAGTCATATTACTTCTTTCGTAGCCTAAAAAACAACCACATATTCAGCTTCTGTAACACCCCTTACCCGTATTCAACACCGGAACAGGATGCGAGGCATTACCGGACTTAACTCACTTGAACATACAACTCTAGGCTATAAGATTTCATTCCAACTTAAAACTTTCCAATTCACATTCAAAACATCCTCATAATGGGCCTACGAGGCCTTAAACATGCAAACGGAGGGTTTCGGAACCCAACTGGGAACTTTTATGCACTTAAATTTTTTTTTGCCTAAACAGGGGCTACACGCCCGTGTGAAATGGGACACGCCTGTGTGGGCAGGCCGTGTGGTCACACATGCCCATGTCCCTAGCCTGTGTGGGATTTATTTTTCATTTCGAACCTACAGGGGTTTTCACACAGCCAGACACACGCCCGTGTCTTTGGCCCGTGTCCCTCACACGGCCTAGACATGCCCGTGTCCTCACCCGTGTGTGAAAACCTTAGCATTCTGTTTATGACGTCAGCAGTCTCTTAAGGGGCACACGGCCTAGGCACACGCCCGTGTGTCTAGCTCATAGTCGACACTGACTTGAAACACTAGCATGCAGGGGACACACGGCCTGGTCACACGCCCATGAGACTGACCCTGTGTCACACACGGCCTAGACACACGCCCGTGTGCCTACCCGTGTGGACAAGAACAAGGCTATTTGCCAAGCTCTTTTATCACCCTAACTCACACAACATAAATCCCATTCAACCATTTACCAAGCAACCCAATCATGCATCAAACACATTCATGAATAACCTCTTCTTTTCATAAATTAGTAATAATGAGCCATCAACTATGGCAATATACAAAAGAGTTCATCTTTAAAAGAGCCAACACACTTGACCAAAACAAAAAAACATTTCATTAAGCCTAGCCCCTATACATGCCATACTTAAAATGCTAAGTCTAAATATATCGAGATGAGTTGATAGTGTGGATGATCTTCCGGTTATCTTTGTATCCCGAACTGGCTCTTTGACACTATAAAACAAGGGAAAAAAAAGGGGAGTAAGCTTTAAGCTTAGTAAGTTTACATGTAAACAATAAGCATCATAACATATGCTAAACAATCAATAACATCATATACTAAGCAAGAAGAATTCACATTTCCACAATCATGCTTACTCATTTCATTTCTTACCACATTCCAACCATATAACAATTACATTGCTCACATTCACTTGTACACATTCCCTATTCAATACCACAAGGCAACATGAAACATTCACTTATACAAATTCTCGATGAACCCCTCAAAATAATACTAAGTACCCGGTGGTTTCGCACACAGCCCACCATTAATCAATAATAGGGTGGTATCGCACATAGCCCACCAGCAAGAATATTTACGGTGGTTTCGCACATAGCCCACGAAATGGTAATATAAACGATGGTATCGCACACAACCCATTGTGAGTAAATAATAAGGTGGTATCGTACACAGCCCACCAAAAGAATAATTACGGTGGTATCGCACACAGCCCACCAAAAGATTATTACGGATATTTTTTCGCACATACATATCTATTCTGAGGTTCATACGGGAATTACTAACTGTATATCAATTTCAATCATAAATGATCTCATTCATACAATGCACCAATAAGTAACAACATATGTATTAAAGACGTATCATTTACACATAAACTTACCTCGGTGCAAAATGTATAAATCGACGACTTAATCCGTAACCTTGCCTTTTCCCCGGTCAAGGTTGTTTCCGCGCTCTTCTTGATCTATAATAATGAAATTCACTCATTTAATCACTTTACAATTCATGATACATCAAAATTTCTACTTAGGCAAAAATGACCATTTTGCCCCTAGGCTCGTAAATCATTTTTCATCACATATTCTCATTAAACAAGCCTAGCTGAACATTTATTCCTCTTACAAAAACTCACAAAATCAATTATTTCATGCATTTATTACTCATTTACAACCTTTACAAATAAGTCCTATTTAGGTGTTTTCATGGTAACACCTTTCACAAAAGTTGTTCCTCAACCTACTAACATTCATTTCCTTCCATACAAACTCAGAAAACAACATGAACACTCTCATGGAAAGTCCCAAAACTTTCAACCATTTTGTAAAATAGTCCCCTCTTTAGCTAGCTTAAGCTTTGGGGGTTCCAAAAGTACAAAAATTATCAAATAAAACCACCAAAATCACTTACTTTCAAGGGTGAGAAGTTGCTGAAAATTTTTGGCTTCCAAAACCCTTCCTTAGCTGATATTTTCGGTGGGAAGAATATGAATAAAATGGGTGATATCATCTTTTCTTATTTTATTTATTTCCTTCAATTTAATCCACCCAACCCACCCAAATTTTGACCAATTTGAGTCTATTGTCCCCTATGGTCGGCTAACAACATTAGGAAGGTCTAATTTCACATTCAAGACCTTCAATTTAAAGTTATATAACTATTTAATACTTCTAGCTTGTAAAATAGGACTTTCGCACTTTATGCGATTTAGTCCTTTTTCGCAATTAAGCATTCAATCGCTAAAATTAAAGCACCAAAATTCTCATGCATCCTTATAAACATGCTATAACACATAAAATAATATCAAAAATAAATTTCTTCAACCTCGGATTAGTGGTCCCGAAACCACTGTTCTGACTCGCCCCAAAATCGAGCTGTTACAGCTTCCATAGTGGATTCAGCAGTATAGGTCTGCTTGACACTCCTCCACACTATAGACTCGTCGCCTAGGATAAATACACAGCCCAATAACGATTTCCTCAAATTCTGACATGTTTGGAAGTTAGAATCGGTATATACGATAGAAGTAAGATCTCCTCTAGAATACACAAGCATATAATATCTCTGTAACAGCCCAATTTTCAGTGGTGTCGGAAACAGTGGTTCGGGACCACTAAATCCAATGAGTGAATTTGAAAATTTTAATTTTTAATTACTATTTATGAGTCAAGTATGATTTTAGGAAGACTTTTGAATTAGTGATTTATGTTTTAGAAGGAATTATTAGGTTAAGTGATTTCGAAAACGAGGTATCTAGACCTCGATTTCATAAACCGAGTCGTAAATATTTTTATAAATATTTACAGAGTATTATTGAGTTAGTATTAAAATTTCGTTAGGAAATTTTAACGTTTTGGTAGTTAATTAATTAAAAAGGACTAAATTGAAAAAGGTGCAAAATATGCTAAAGTGATTAGATAGCTCAAATAATTAATAAGAAGGATTTAAAAAGCAATTTGGCCCAAATTTCAAAGGCTGAACGGAAAGGATATAGAAATTATTAAGGATATAATGTGAACTAAGGGCAAAATTGGAAATTTTGCAAATTAACTAAATAAAATAATGACCAAATTGAAATTTTAGATAAATCTTCACATTTCTCCAGCCAAAAACAGCCATTTAAGAGTCCTTCTAAGCTGGTTTTTCATATTTTTGCTACAAGTGAGTTCTATTCTTGCCTATTTCTTATAATTTTTGTGTTTTTGAGACTTTTACAACTAGGTCCAACTATTGATTTCATTAGTTTTGATTTCATGAATGATTTTGAAAGTTACCATTGATGATTTCTGGAAGTTTATGATGAATTAACATGGAATTGAAGCTCTAATTTTATTATATGATGATTTTATCAAGTAATTTCAATAGAAATTGATTTTAGGACCTAATTGTGAAAAAAGTTAAGAATTAGGGTTTGGTGTTGAAATTTTAAATATAAAAGGCTGTATAGTAGCCTAAAATAATTCGATAAAGTGTTAATTGAGAAAAATTAGCTCAATTGATGGGTTAATTGATTAAGGATAAAATTGTAAAAACTGTAAAAATTGGGGTAAATGTGTAATTTCAAAAATTTAAGGGCTTAAATTGTTAAGTGAATTAGAATTGAATTTGATGCTGATGAATGGAAAATTTTATGTTATAGATCAAGAACCCGAAGATAAACGTGGAAAAAAGAAATTAATAGATTAGTCCCTGAATTTTTACAACCTCTACAAACTACCCCAGGTAAGTTTATATGGTTGAACTTTCATGATTAATTGTTAATTTAGGAATGGTATAATGTTTTAATTCATATCTTTTTTATGAAATTATGATTATTGTAATAATATGAAAATCGAATTGAAAGTTCAAATTAAGTGGAACGCAGGATTGAGTACGATCGTTCCGTGATAGAAGATGAATTGACGGATAAGACCATGGTTGGACCATGGCAATGTTTAAATGTAAGAGCATAGCTGGGCTATGGCATTTTATTGAAAAGACCATAACTGGGTTATGGCACCGTGAACGTAAGACCATGGTTGGATTATGGCAGTATATGTATATGTGTAAGACCATAGCTGGGCTATGGCATCCTGAAGATAAGACCATAACTGGGTTATGGCATTACGAGTGTAAGACCATGGCAGGGCCATGGCAATATACGTGTAAGACCATAGTTGGAATATGGAATCAAGAAAACGATGTACTCAATTCCGTAAGACGTTCTCTAATTTGATAAAGATTGGTAAGTATCATATGTATTAAAGTGATAGAATTTAAATAGTTATTGATATTGAGCTCAATCAAGTGAATTCATCATTTGAAATTGTTATTGGCAGGAAGTGTTAGTGAAATGCTTGTTTTATGATTTGTTATAGTATGTTCGGTAAGATTTAACTTTAAAGCCAATGAACTTACTAAGCTTCATTAAGCTTACTCGTGTTGTTTAATGTTTCTTGTAGATTAACGTGAGTTCGGAGGGTCGGATCAACACATCGGACTACACTATTCAGATTACTCCGGTAGATTTTATTAAATATCCTATGGTTTATATGGCATGTATAGGGTTAATTTAGAAAAGAGTTAAACTTGAAACACGGTTGTGAATGATACATATGTATATGTTTATATATATGTATTTAATAGTAGTTTTTAGTAATCAAGGAATGGAGCTATTATGGTAAGTTTATGCATATGAGTCTTGTGATTACATATTATGTTTAAAACATGATTTTTATCTTGTATTGATTGCTTGGTTGGGTTATATTGGTGTATATCAATGTTGTGTGCAGGATGATTTTAAAAAGGGTGAGAAAAATGGCCTTAAAATGGCCTATTTTCATCCACACGGGCAGAGACATGAGCGCGTGTCTCAGCCGTGTATGGCACACGGTCGGGCACATGTGCATGTGGTCTAGCCGTGTGTCCCCTGCACCTTGAAATTTTAAAACAGAATGCCCAGGTTTTTGCACACGGCCTAGCACACAGGCGTGAGGCTTGGCCATGTGACCCCTGCACTTTGCACACGGCCTAGCACACGGGCGTGTGGTTGGCCGTGTGGCACAAGTCAGAGAGTTACACGAGTAAGGAAACGGGCTGGGACACGACCGTGTGTCTCATATCGAATGCCCACACGACCTACGACACGGGCGTGTCTCCTGGCCGTGTGAGCCACATGGCCAACCACACGGACATGTGTCCCCTGTTCCTAAGATAAATTTTTAGATTTTGGGAAAAATTTCTTAAGTGTTCAGTTTAATCCATATTCACTTCTAAAGTGTATATCGGGCCTCGAGGGCCCATCTAAGGGACAATATCAATGTTTTATGATTGATTCTTGATTTGTATAATAAAGGTAATGTAATATTCGTAATTAGTCTGTAAAGTTCGGTAATGCTTCGTAACCCTGTTTCGGCGACGAATAAGGGTTAGAGGTGTTACACTCTCGTTCTTCAAAAATGTTTGAGTATATGCTTAATTGTTTTCTAATGTCTTAGACCGAGATTCACCTAATATCGACTCATCAACCCTACTGTGAAACAAATATCTAGATGTGTGCATAACATAGCGTACATGAGACTTCCTACTGCTAAAGCATAAGGGACTTTTCTCATGTTTTATATTTCTTTCGTTGCCTTAGAACAATCCTCCAAAGAAAGATAAAATCCAGAAACAGAAGGTTGAGTTCTCTTATTAGAATCGGTTATTGAATAACATTCCAATATTTGATCTATGTATGAAGCTTGTGCTAATGCTATCACTTTGTTCTTTCGACCCCTTAGGATACAAATACCTAGAACAAAATTAGCTTTTCTCAAGTCCTTCATGCTAAATTGTTGAGTTAACTACAATTTAATCGATGACAATGTCCCTAAATCATTTCCACTAAGTAGAATGTCATCGACATATAGAACAATAAATACCACCTTTCCATCCCCAATACGTTTATAAACATAAGGTTCATCTATGTTTTTCTCAAATCTGAAAGTTTTGATCGCTTGATCAAATCTTTAATTCCATGAGCGAGATGTTTGCTTAAGTCCATATATGGATTTATGAAGTTTGCAAACTTTATGCTCATTTCCTTTAGCTATATATCAAATGGGTTGTATCATATAGATGCTCTCTTCAAGGTAGTTGTTCAAGAATGTTGTCTTGACATCTATTTTCTAGGCTTCTTGTCATTGTTATTACAACATTCACCAGGTGATTATCTTCTTCGATTTTGAGATATTTTTAGTTAATGATTGTATATATCACAAGATCAATGGGAGTAAGAATAGTCTCGATCAATGCCCCAATAATGATTTTGAGATTATGAGAATTCATAAGATTCTATACATTTCAACAACGGTAAATCAAATGTATGTCCAAGCTTGTTCGCATTTGGATATTGAGTACATTGTTGGGATGTTGTGAAAATATTTAAGCAATTCGGGTATGGATCATTGGAAAGAAACCAAACCATTCATACATTATATTCAGAAAACAAAACATTACTTGCTCACATACCGGAGGTTTGTAAGTTAGATATTGTCAGGTATACAGACTTCGATTTTATGGAATATGGACGTAAAATTTTGTCACTAATGTGCAAGTTATGACAATAAATTGCAGTCTTTTATTCTAATAACAACAAGAGCACATCAAAGTCAAAGCACATAGACTTTAAAATCCTAGTTGTTAAAGAAAGACTTCAAAGTGGTCAGGTGTCTATAAAGCATATTGCGACAAACTCCATAATTGTGGATTCGCTTACTAAAGAACTACCACCTAAGGTTTTTTATGAGAAAACTGCTCACATGGGTGTAATTTCATTTCGATATATCTACTTTTAGTGGGAGTTTGTAATTTTAAAAGTTTTTTTTTTTTTTTTTATAGACACATTTTTGGTTATTTTAGTTTACAATTTTTAATTTTATTTTCTGTATAAAAAAGGTTTATTTGGTTTATTTAAAATTTGATTTTAGTAAAGTTAGATTTCACTAAGGTTGTCATGCCCCAAAATGTGGGTTAAATTTTTGGGATTAAATTGGTAAATGTCGAAATTAATTTATATTCTGCTCGGGAATGTAATTGGGCCTCTGTTTGGGACTAGTTTGTTAAGAACTTCTGAAAAACCCTAAACCCAAATTTTCCTTCTCATCTTTTTCTCCTTGTCCCGCCTATACATGTGCCAAAAAACCCTAGTACCGAAACCCTAGGTATTTAAACCTACTTATGCTTGGTCGGCCCTCTATTTTCTTTTCTCTTGTTTTTTTGTTGCCGCCTTAACCCTAGTCTTTGATTTTTCCTTTGTTTTCTCTATATCACCCCTCTCTTCCTCTCTTCTTTTCTCTTCTCTTTTCTCCCTTGTGTCGTCTCTCTCTCTTTTCCTTTCTCTTTTCTTTCTTTCTTTCTTTCTTTCTTTCTTTCTTTCTTTCTTTTCTTTCTCCACTTTTCCTAACTACCACGCATTGCGCACCTTGAGCCATCTATTTTCTCTTTTCTCCCTAGTTGCCGCCATATCCTTCACCATCCTTGACTACTGTTTCACTTATTTTTGCCAAATCACCCCTCATACATTCGAACCCCAGTGGTGCTTAGGACTAACAAAGATTGCTTTTGTTTCACATTTGCTATCAATCGGTAAGCGAAACCCTTAGTATTGGTTACACTACGATTTTAGATTCATAATGGGGTTGTGATTTACTCCCTTTTGATTTGCTTAACTGGCTCCTTCTTGATTTTTTTCCCAAAACCTTTGCTATCAATTTCTAACATGTGTATCTTACGTGTGGTTTTCGTTTGAAGGGCCAGATCTAAGTGAACCCAATTAGATCTGAACTGAAGAGGTGTCGCTTGGGCGCGTGGATGAAGGTGTGTGTGTATGTTCTAACTGTGATGTGGTGTGTGTGTATGTGGCCTTTGGCCGAATGTGTGGGTACTTCGAGTATGTTTACTTGCTGATTTTATTTATGATTACTAAAGAAATTTGATTCGTAAATCTGAAAACCTAGAAACGTCATATTTGAAAGAGGTATGCCTTCTGTTAAGTTGCTGAAAAATTGTGAATTCTGTTTGGTTGGAAACTCAATTTGTGTTGTAAGTTTAGATGAAGTATGATGCCATTTTCTGATTCATTATTGTCGAGTATATGTTTGATGTTGTTTCAGCGTTAATTCCGCAAATTTTACTGATGCATGCTTACTATATGACTTAAACAACAAATTATTACAACTCGCATGATAACTGTTACTATTTTTTGATATTGATAACATGCCATTCTGTTGCATTGGGATTGGGTTATTGAACGAGGAAGTACAGGCTTTAACAGTTGGATCAACTCACAGATCAAATATATTGATTTACTAGCGGCACTGCTGCAAATACTATTTTGGTGTGTAAGGATGGACGAGTTCTGGGAAACTCTTATTGTGGTGTGTAGGGTTGGATTGGGTAGTGTACTACACTGTCATTCATAAGTATGTTGATAGTTACTGTGTTTTCTGTGAATATCGTAATACTAATATGTATTGTATAGTGCATTCTTGTATGATATTTGTTACTGCATATTATGACTATTGCTCACATGTTTAGACCACACTGAGCTCTATAGCTCATCTTTTAGTTTTCCCATCCTTCCAGATAACTCGTGTGGTTAGGGCTTGAACTTGGCATTCGGAGCACTTTCGTCGGATTTTGCCTTTAAAACATATTTCTAAACTATTTTATAAGTTCTATTTGGATTTTGTTTTGTTAAACGAAGTGTGGCATGGTCTTATGGGTGTTTTATTTGGGGTTTAGCATTACTCTTTTTTTATATCAAACTTGAATTTGGCTAAGGACTTTAAGATTATCAAATGAGTTTAAAATGGTCCAATTAAGATTTTTCTAACAACTTTGAAACTAAAATTAAATGGAAGAAATAACTAATATAAATTTATTTTTTCATAAAATGGGTTAAATCGATACGTGTTTTTGAAATTGAAACGAAATTGTTTTCTAATAAGCAATTTTCACCAGTTCTGGAATAAAATATCGATACCCTGGAATTCAGTATTGATACTAGAGCGAATAAATATTTTCAAATCAAACAAAATGCCAAATTGGTATCGATACCCATAAATCGTATTGATGCCTACCGATAACGTTTTGTTTTAAAATTCTAAAAATTGAAAGAATGCCTAAATCGTATCGATTCCTTAACAAGTATTGATACTTTTCTAATAAGTAACAATTTCTTTTATGAAAATTTGAAACTTTTGTTCCTATTCCTTTTTATTGAAAATGAATATTTTTACTAGGCCATTTCGGTGGCTAATGTGACCTTCATAATTCGGCCATAACGTCTGGGTCGGGTTGGGGAAGTTACAAAAATTAAAGAGGACCAATTGAAAATAGACATGTTTAGATCACATTGCATGTAATTTTCATACTACATATTCATACTTGATTTATGTCATTTGATTGTGTTAATATATGTGGTCAGGGATGGATTTTGTTATGATATATGTAACGAAAGTCACATTGGTTCTATGTTAATATAATTAATGAATGAGATTGTTCAGAATATCTTTTCAATATGATAAAAAAGTAGTGAGATCATAAGGTTATATAATGACTTGTAATTATAAGGTAATCATTATATGTGTGTGTGTGGTCCAAGTGGGATAATGTTGGATATTATGGACATCACATATTTATAATAAGATAGCTACATGTTATTATTTTCTATCATAAAAGGTTAGTTCAAATTAAAAGTGATTTAATTTGGTTAAAGTTTATTGGGCTTCAGTTATTAAATAAAGTGTGGGTCAAATAAGTGTAGATATTATAGTAACTAATTTCTAATTGATGATGGGCTAATTTCTAATAAAGTGTGGGTCAAATAAGGTAATCATCCCATCGTCAGAAAAGAGAGAGTCATCTTCTGTAACATCCTGGAAAGGGCCTATGCATTTTCGGTTTAGTTCTACGAAGTGACATGTTTTAGGTACTAAGAATAAATTTTGAATATTTTTGGAAACCCGGAAATGAATGAAAATGAAGTTAGAAATGAACATTTTTGGAAACCTGAAAATGTATGAAAATGGATGGAAATGATTTGGAAATGATTCAAAATAGGAAAGTGAACATTTCTGGAAACTTGGAAATGTAAGAAAATGTCAAGTTTACAGAGCCGAACGAAAATTTTTGGAAACTTAGAAATGACCTAGAAATGACGAGTTTTAAGGTTTAAAAGGGGAAATTAAGGCAAGGTGGCCTTAAAAGAAAAAGTTTGTGGAATTTGACACACAAACAGGCTTGGAAAAGTGGTCTGAAGATGCCACTTAGGGCCTATGGAAATGGCGCCATATGCAAGAGGAATGGGCCTGAGTTCGAGTCACTTGGGAAGCAAATAAAGGAGGTTTTATTTTTGCTTCCAGAAGACTGAGGTGGACGGCACATGGCTATAAATTAGGAGCTTTTATTATTTTATAAATAGTGGATAAATAAGGGATTTATTTATCATTATTTTCAAGAGATAATTGTTGGATTAAATTCTTTTAATTTGAATAAAGAAATAAAGAGGAAAATAAGGGAGAAGTGATGGCCAAGTAAGGGACTTTGAGTTTAATAATTTCGGCTAAGTAAGGATAGTTGCTGAATTATCTTTTATTTTAAGTGATAATTAAAGGATAAAGTTATCAGATAGAGGAGTGGTGGCCAAGTAAGGGACTCCTTAGATGATAATTTCGGCTATAAAAGGAAGGAAGGAGGGCTACTCATCAATTTGTGCTTCCTCCTTTCTCTGCCAAATTCTTAGTGCTCTCTTCTCTTCTTTTCTTTCTTTTCTTTTGTCAAGTCGAGATTAAGTAATTGTTGGAACCTAGCCGAATATTTTCCTCTCCATTAGAAGCCATAGCCAATCCTCCATCTTTATTCTTCCTTCTCTTTTCTTTCTAATCCTCCAAAAGCCGAAAGTTGTGAGATCATCATCTAGCCATAGCCGAATCTCTCCGAAGGTTGAAGTGAAGGTGCAATCGATTTCTTCAAGTAAGGGTAAGATCTCATTCGGTTTCATCCTTTTTTCTTAAGATTTGCCGAAATCTAGGACTAACCCCATTAATATCTTGTTGTCGAAACTTTGAAGAGATCTTTCGGGATTTACTAAGTGTCGACTACAAGGAAGGAGAAGTTCTTTTCCCGAAGGGACACCATAGGCCACGTGTTCCCTAGTTATTCGGTGAGTTTCGGGATTTAAAATCCACAAGGTAAGTTTAAGTATACTAATCCTACTAGGATTTGGATTTATGGCCGAATGGCTTTTTATTAAAGTAGTAGGTGATTAATCAAATGTAGGGATTAAGGATCCAAGCATTAGATCAAGCTTTTCGGGATCTCAAGGAAATTTTAAGTGTATCAGGTGTGTACCCCACACTAACTTTTAATAAGATTTATGGTAATATGTAATATATGCATGTTTATGAGAATGTGGCTAAGGTACCATAATATGGTACAAAGTACTCAGGTACGTTTCCTACTCCTATTAGGATTACGAAATATGTTATATTTAACATGTGAAATATGATAAGAATGTGAATTTAAGTATGATATGCATACTATGAATAATATGGGGCATTCGGGTTATATGAAAAAGGAAGTGAATGTGACGACTTGGTCTCACTATCTCGAATGTGGTGACTTCGGTCACATTATCCGAATGTGGTAACCGGTTACATTATCTCAATGTGGTGTCTCATGACACAATTATCTGTGGCTATGCCACAAATTTTATATGGGCGATGAGCACGTCGATCGCAAATGATCGCTTCGATGGTGTGTAGCGGATGGAGGGTTGACTTAGTAGTCCCTATGTAACATCCTGAAAAGGGCCTATGCATTTTTGGTTTAATTGTACGAAATGACATATCTTATGTGTTATGAATATATTCTGAACACTTTTGGAAACCTGGAAATGTATGGAAATGTTAAGTTTAAAAGAGGAAAGTGAACATTTTTAGAACCTTAGAAATGTAAGGAAATGTCTTGTAAGGAAATGTCATGGAAATGTAAGGAAATGTCTTGTAAGGAAATGTCATGGAAATGTAAGGAAATGTCAAGTTTACAGAGCCGATCGAAAATTTTTGGAAACTTAGAAATGACCTAGGAATGACGAGTTTTAAGGTTTAAAAGGGAAAATTAAGGAAATGTGGCCTTAAAAGAAAAAGTTTGTGGAATTTGACACACAAACAGGCTTGGAAAAGTGGTCTGAAGATGCCACTTAGGGCCTATGGAAATGGCGCCATATGCAAGAGGAATGGGCTCGAGTTCGAGTCACTTGGGAAGCAAATAAATGAGGTTTTATTTTTGCTTCCGTAAGACCGAGGTGGACGGCACATGGCTATAAATTAGGAGCTTTTATTATTTTATAAATAGTGGATAAATAAGGGATTTATTTATCATTATTTTCAAGAGATAATTGTTGGATTAAATTCTTTTAATTTGAATAAAGAGATAAAGAGGAAAATAAGGGGAGAAGTGATGGCCAAGTAAGGGACTTTGAGTTTAATAATTTCGGCTAAGTAAGGATAGTTGCTGAATTATCTTTTATTTTAAGTGATAATTAAAGGATAAAGTTATCGATAGAGGAGTGGTGGCCAAGTAAGGGACTCCTTAGATGATAATTTCGGCTATAAAAAAGAAGGAAGGAGGGCTACTCATCAATTTGTGCTTCCTCCTTTCTCTGCCGAATTCTCTTCACCAAATCTTCTTCTTCTTTTATTTTTGCCAAGCCGAAAAACCTTGTGTTCTAGCCGAATCCTCCATCTTTATTCTTCCTTCTCTTTTCTTTCCAATCCATCAAAAGCCGAATCTTTGAGGGGCTTCAAGCATAGGTGCTGTCGATTTCTTCAAAGGTAAGAACAAGTTTGATTCCCTTTCTTTTCTTTAAGATTAGCCGAGAGACAATCTAACCCCATACATATTATGGTTGCCGAATATGGAAGGACCTTTCGGGATTATCAGAGTAGTCGACTAAAAGGAGAAGTATTCAGGATTTCTAAGATGAAGGTAAGACATGTGAATATTCGGCCAAAGGCCTTGATTTATGTTTGATGATTAAGATTAAGTCTAACGTAAGGTTTTAGGGATTTTGACATTCCTAGTGAAACAAGGAACAGTTTCGGGATTTGTTGGTGTTCCAATCGGCAACAAGGTAAGAATACTAATCCTACTAGGATTTGGAGTTTTGGCCGAATGGCTTTTTATTAAGGTAATAAGTGATAAATCAATGTAGGAATTAAGGATCTAAGCATTAGATCAAGCTTTTCGGGATCTCAAGGAAATTTTAAGTGAATTAGGTGTGTACCCCACACTAATTCTTAATATGTTTTATGGCTGTGTTTAATTAAAATATGTGATATTAAGAATATGAAAGTGGCTAAGGTACCATAATATGGTACAAAGTACTCAGTGCGTTTCCTACTCCTATTAGGATTACGAAATATGTTATATTTAACATGTGAAATATGATAAGAATGTGAATTTAAGTATGATATGCATGATATGAATAATATGGGTCATTCGGGATATATGAAAAGGGGAAGGGGATGGGATTACTACCGTCTCACTATCTCGAATGTGGTGACTTCGGTCACATTATCCGAATGTGGTGACTTGGTCACATTATCTCGAATGTGGTAACCGGTTACATTATCTCGAATGTGGTGTCTCATGACACAATTATCTGTGGCTATGCCACAAAATTTTATATGGTCGATGAGCACGTCATCGCAGCGATCGCTTTCGATGGTGTGTAGCGGATGGAGGGTCGACTTAGTAGTCCCCACGGTGTGACCGGCGGTGCGGGGTGTGTAGCGGATGGACAACTAGGTTTGGGTTTGGGAATGCATCATAACCTTTTGTATTCTATGTTTTGAATGTGTAATATGTGATATGCCCGATTCTATTATGATTTAGTGTCGTGTACACATTGAGTCTGTTTGACTCACTTCGTTGGGGAACATTTTTCAGGTGATGAATGTGATGGACCGGGACGGCGAGAACTTGTGGTGGCCATGCTCAACATGAAGTTTATATTTTTGAGGACTCTTGAATTTATTTTAGTACTTTGAATTATTTTGGGAATTATTTGATGTAATAAGGCCATAAGGCCATAGTTGAATTACTTTACACTTATTTTTATTTATTATGATTATGAATTTTATCTATTAAAATTTAGATAAAATTTCTTTTAAACTAAACCCTAAATATTTTGTCACTTAAGATAAAAGGGATTTCAATATAAAACGAACTGCTTTCAACACAAGTCCAACCTAAAACAATATTTTTCTTAAAATCACACAAGTTTTCCTAAGAACAAAAGAATTTTGAACCGTTTTACTTGAGGAACATACCAAATCTGGTCAAAGCTCGTGGGCCGGGTTTGGGGTGTTTCATTTTAATATCGAGCCCGTTTTAAACTCTCGGCTTTGTGGGCTAAGGCCCAAAACGTTTTCAAATCGAGCCCAAATGAGTTTTATGAAAGTATTTTTGAAAATGAGCGGTTTTTTCGGCATGGCACCTAAGTCTCCGACCCATCCACTGGTAAGTACCCCCTAACCATTTGTGTGATTATGTGGTTTATGTTATGAATTATGGAAGGATAGAAGAGGAATGGAGCGTAGAATAGCATGATAGGAACTTGAACCCTAGGACTAGTTTACTCAAACACAAACACATAAGACTTAATTCCATTAAACAAACCTATGACTAAGACGCAGAGTTAGGGTGTGGTAACCATTGTGCGCATGTCTAGGATTGGATCCTAAGAGCCCAGTAATTAAACAAATGATCCTAGTGACTCACCTCCTCTTCACTGGAATCTGCACAGTGCGTAGCTTCTGGTTCACCCTAACCAAGAGGACTCGGTCATAGGCTAAACACAATGACTAAAACCCGAAAGGGAACTAGCCGTGTTTTTATAAACCCTAGTTTTAAAACTCTTAAAATTACCTTTTAATTTGTGAGAACTATTTTTACAAAATTCTTTCAAAAATTTTTGATTTATAAAATTACAAAAATACCCCCAGTGGTAAATTACAAAAATACCTTTGGTTTATGAAATTCCCAAAATACCCATAGTTCTTATCAAAATTTTCATTACTTTATAAAATGTTCAAAACCCTAATTTGCAAATTATCAAAAATACCTTGATTTGGAGAAAAATTACGAAATTGCCCTTAACCCACAAAATTACCAAAATGACCCCGATTTTCAAAATTTTTGCAACATCACCGTTTTGGAAGGTAAAATTCTCAAAAAGAACTCTCAAAGTTTTGCAAATTTTGAAATATCCTGATTTATTAAACTTTACAAATTTACTCTGTTAATTACCAAAATACCCCCGAGTTCCAAAATTACCGAAATACCCTAATTTTAAAATTTTTCAAAATACCCCCGGGATTTCAAAATTACCAAAATACCCTTATTGACAAAATCACCAAGGAACCTTATTTTGACAAATTACGAAAATACCCTTGTAGGACACATTACGAAAATACCCCTGGGTAGTGGAAAAACAACAACAATGAAAACTACAACATTTCTCTGAATGAACGAAAGTTCATAATTGGTTGATGAATGTGAACGTGACTTTCTGAATAGTGAATTTGAGTTGAGAACTTTGTTTGATCGAAAGAACCACTTTTAAACATCTCTTTTCATAAAATTGTTCGCGAATAATCAGTGGAACAAAATTTCTGACGCATAAAACTTTTTAATCAGATTAAATCGCGACGTTAGAAATGAGTTCTGAGGGACGTGAACTTAGAGATTGTGCCTAGAAAGTATGATGGTTCTATTAAGATCGAGTGCGCAGCGTAAGCATAGTGCGGTGAGAAGAGGATTGCACGATCATTAGTAAGTAATTTCGAGACGAAATTATTTTTAAGGAGGGTAGAATCAGAACATCCCGAAAAAGGGCCTATGCATTTTTGGTTTAATTGTATGAAATGACATATCTTATGTGTTATGAATATATTCTCAACACTTTTGGAAACCTGGAAATGTATGGAAATGTTAAGTTTAAAAGAGGAAAGTGAACATTTTTAGAACCTTGGAAATGTAAGGAAATGTCTTGTAAGGAAATGTCATGGAAATGTAAGGAAATGTCTTGGAAATGTAAGGAAATGTCTTGTAAGGAAATGTCATGGAAATGTAAGGAAATGTCAAGTTTACAGAGCCGATCGAAAATTTTTGGAAACTTAGAAATGACCTAGAAATGACGAGTTTTAAGGTTTAAAAGGGGAAATTAAGGCAAGGTGGCCTTAAAAGAAAAAGTTTGTGGAATTTGACACACAAACAGGCTTGGAAAAGTGGTCTGAATATGCCACTTAGGGCCTATGGAAATGGTGCCATATGCAAGAGGAATGGGCCTGAGTTCGAGTCACTTGGGAAGAAAATAAAGGAGGTTTTATTTTTGCTTCCAGAAGACTGAGGTGGACGGCACATGGCTATAAATTAGGAGCTTTTATTATTTTATAAATAGTGGATAAATAAGGGATTTATTTATCATTATTTTCAAGAGATAATTGTTGGATTAAATTCTTTTAATTTGAATAAAGAGATAAAGAGGAAAATAAGGGAGAAGTGATGGCCAAGTAAGGGACTTTGAGTTTAATAATTTCGGCTAAGTAAGGATAGTTGCTGAATTATCTTTTATTTTAAGTGATAATTAAAGGATAAAGTTATCAGATAGAGGAGTGGTGGCCAAGTAAGGGACTCCTTAGATGATAATTTCGGCTATAAAAGGAAGGAAGGAGGGCTACTCATCAATTTGTGCTTCCTCCTTTCTCTGCCGAATTCTCTTCACCAAATCTTCTTCTTCTTTTATTTTTGCCAAGCCGAAATACCTTGTGTTCTAGCCGAATCCTCCATCTTTATTCTTCCTTCTCTTTTCTTTCCAATCCATCAAAAGCCGAATCTTTGAGGGGCTTCAAGCATAGGTGCTGTCGATTTCTTCAAATGTAAGAACAAGTTTGATTCCCTTTCTTTTCTTTTAGATTAGCCGAGAGATAATCTAACCCCATACATATTATGGTTGCCGAATATGGAAGGACCTTTCGGGATTATCAGAGTAGTCGACTAAAAGGAGAAGTATTCAGGATTTCTAAGATTAAGGTAAGACATGTGAATATTCGGCCAAAGGCCTTGATTTATGTTTGATGATTAAGATTAAGTCTAACATAAGGTTTTAGGGATTTTGACATTCCTAGTGAAACAAGGAACAGTTTCGGGATTTGTTGGTGTTCCAATCGGCAACAAGGTAAGAATATTAATCCTACTAGGATTTGGAGTTTTGGCCGAATGGCTTTTTATTAAGGTAATAAGTGATAAATCAATGTAGGAATTAAGGATCTAAGCATTAGATCAAGCTTTTCGGGATCTCAAGGAAATTTTAAGCGAATTAGGTGTGTACCCCACACTAATTCTTAATATGTTTTATGGCTGTGTTTAATTAAAATATGTGATATTAAGAATATGAAAGTGGCTAAGGTACCATAATATGGTACAAAGTACTCAGGTACGTTTCCTACTCCTATTAGGATTACGAAATATGTTATATTTAACATGTGAAATATGATAAGAATGTGAATTTAAGTATGATATGCATGATATGAATAATATGGGTCATTCGGGATATATGAAAAAGGGGAAGTGAATGTGATGACTACGGTCTCACTATCTGAATGTGGTGACTTCGGTCACATTATCTGAATGTGGTTACTTCGGTCCAATTATCTGAATGTGGTAACTTCGGTTACATTATCTGAATGTGGTGTCTCATGACACAATTATCTGGTGGCTATGCCACAAAATTTTATATAGGCGATGAGCACGTCGATCGCAGCCGATCGCCTTCGAGGTGTGTAGCGGATGGAGGGTCGACTTAGTAGTCCCCACGGTGTGTGACCGGCGGTGCACGGGGTGTGTAGCGGATGGACAACTAGGTTTGGGTTTGGGAATGCATCATAACCTGTATTCTATGTTTTGAATGTGTAATATGTGATATGCCTGATTCTATTATGATTTAGTGTCGTGTACACATTGAGTCTGTTTGACTCACCCGTTGAGAACATTTTTCGGTGTGATGAACAGTGATGGACCGGGACGGCAGAACTTGTGGTGGCCATGCTCAACATGAAGTTTATATTTTTGAGGACTCTTGAATTTATTTTAGTACTTTGAATTATTTTGGGAATTATTTGATGTAATAAGGCCATAAGGCCATAGTTGAATTACTTTACACTTATTTTTATTTATTATGATTATGAATTTTATCTATTAAAATTTAATTAAAATTTCTTTTAAACTAAACCCTAAATATTTTGTCACTTAAGATAAAAGGGATTTCAATATAAAAGCGAACTGTTTCAACACAAGCCCAACCCAAAACAATATTTTTCTTAAAATCACACAAGTTTTCCTAAGAACAAAAGAATTTTGAACCGGTTTAGTTGAGGAACATACCAAATCTGGTCAAAGCTCGTGGGCCGGGTTTGGGGTGTTTCACCCTACGGTGTGCAGGTTGGTACGGGGATGTGTAGCGGATGGCACCTAGGTTTGGTTTTGAGTTGCATCATCATTTTTATCTGTTATATGAATAAGTATTGGATATGAAAAATGTATGCCTGATCTATTGAATTTTAGTGTTGTGTACACATTGAGTCTGTTGACTCACCCCGTTGTGGGACTATTTTTCAGGTGACGATCAATAATGGACCGGGTTCAGCGGAAGCTTAGGGATGGCCATGCTCAGCTTGAAGTTTTATTCAATATGGATATTTAATTTTATTTAAGTATTTTAGAATTTTATTTTGGGATTCTACTTGATGTAATAAGGCCATAAGTTACACTTCTTTACTTTTATTTTTAATTACTATGTTACGAATTATTTTCAATTAAAGTTAAGTTTAAAAATTTATTTCCTTTAAAATAAACCCTAAGTCGTTTTGTCACCTTATTTAATGGATTTCAATATAAGATGAATTGGTTTTCTACACAAGCCCAACCCAAAACAATATTTTTTTTTAAAATCGCACAAGTTTTTCCTAAGGAACAAAAGAATTTGAAACCGGTTTACTTAAGGAACATACCAGATTCGGTTCAGGCTCGTGGGCCGGGTTTGGGGTGTTTCATCTTCTCTAAATTACTTGTGTGTTAATTTGGAAGATCAAAACCACAAAACTCGAAAATTTCAAGATATCATTAGATTCAGGTACACTTCTACATCTAGTTCTGTTTTGTATTTGTTCTTGCTAATCTAACATGACAGATCTTGGTTTACGATTCTAAATTTATATTAGAGTTTTACGATTCTAACACAAAATTGTTATTCATAAAGTCTTTTATGCTTTTTAGTAGCGTATGGCATGCACTTAGGCATTGAGTTTTGGTATTTGAGTAATCTCTTTTAGACTTGATGTTGATTTTGGTTATTTGGAACATATTAATGATATGTGGTAACTTTGGAAACTCCTATATTGACTTTATGTTGAAGATTTTATTAGTATGCAATATGTTTTAGCTTTTCATTTTATGTTTTAAACTTGTTTTGACAGTAAAAGTACCATAGAGGCTCTTGTACTAGGAGGTGTATTGAATTTTGCCCCATCTACTAAAAAAAGGGGCAAATTAGCCCTTGTACATTAGAAAAGTAAAAAATGGTCATTTTATTAAAATTCCATCCATATGTGTTGTTGAGTGATGATTTGGCTTTTTTTTCAAATTTTTTTTATGTAAGTGACCTAGAATTAAAGGATGATTAGGATTAGATAAGTACCATGGAAGCCCCAATATTAGGAGTCAAGTTGCATTTTACCCCATCTACTTAAAAATGGGCATATTAGCCCCCATGTAAGTTAGATAATAGAACAAACTAGTCCTTCTATTAAAAACATTATCCATTTTTACTGTTAAATGTTGATGCTTCTGATAAAGGAACTAGATACACCACGTATACCTCATTCTAATGTGAAAATATTTTAAAATTTAAAAAAGTCCTTAAAATAAATAATTTTTAATAATTATAAAAAAATTATAGAAAATTATTTAAAATGATTAAGAATTATAAGAAATTATAAATAATAATTAAAATTTTAAAATTTATATATATACATTAGCATGTTTAAAGAATTCAAAATATCCACTTGCATCTTCTTAATCCAGTTGATACCAATTCTGTTTTGTTACTTTCTTATTATTCTTATTATTTTTTAAATAATTTTCTATAATTATGTACACTTTTTTATAATTATTAAAGAAACAATTCACGAATATTTTTTCACACTTGAACTAGGGCAATCATTTGTTCATGTTCATTTTAGACATTGCTTTAAATAATTTTTAATAATTTAAAATATATATAATTTCTTATAAATTTTAATAGTTTTTAAAAATTTTTTATAACGCCTTTATAGTTATTTATTTTTGAGTTTTTTTAAAATTTTTAAATATTTGCTTATGTGGTAAAATATGCTACATAAACATAAGGTACATGTGACGCACCATGTCTCACTATCTAGTTGCTTCGTCAGTCACGTCATCACTCAAAAGTATAAATGGATGAATTTTTTAATAGAATGACCAATTTGCTTTTTTTATCTAAAGTATATAGACTAATTTGATTTTTTTAGTAGAAGGGGAAAAATGCAATCCAATTCTTAGTACAAAGGGATCCCTGCTAGATTTACCTACTCTTATTCATCCTTTAATTCGACGTCACTTACATAAAAAAATCCATATTGTCACTTAACAGCACATAAGGATAGAATTTTTTAATGAAAGGTCAATTTAGAATATTTTCTAACGTACAAGGGTTAATTTACGCATTTTTTAAATAGAGGGGGCAAAATGTAGTCTGCCTCCTACGGTCACGGGGCTAGAACTAACTGTGGCCCCTGACACTAGTACAGGGATACCAAATTTGCTTGCATAACTTTTTTATTATGTTTAACATTCTTAGGAATGTTTAGAGACAAGATTTCTTGATTTAAAGTGTTAATTTCTCATATTTTTGGGTTTATGTCATGTCTCAAGACAAGAAGAACAAAATTGTTTGAGCATGCATCCCCAGGTGCATGTCTCAAGACATATCATGTTCGTCTCAAGACATAAGGTGCAATGTTTTAATTTATGGATCCTGATGCGTCGCGAAGCTAACTAAAAATTTGAATAAGGCAAGTTCACCTATCAATTAGTTGTATAGCTACGGTGAACAAAGAT
The DNA here is from genome assembly GCA_025698515.1 of Gossypium sturtianum. Classification (NCBI taxonomy): domain Eukaryota; kingdom Viridiplantae; phylum Streptophyta; class Magnoliopsida; order Malvales; family Malvaceae; genus Gossypium; species Gossypium sturtianum. Next base: position 120,326,358 of record CM046946.1, read on the forward strand.
ATCGTTCCCATGAAGACTAAGACTAAAAGTACTAGTAATTACCGTCTTTATATTATTTAATCTAATAATTTGAGTGATTGATTAAAAACTAAAATTAACTAAATTAATTAACTAATGAACACGACAAAGAACAAAACAGGAAAATAATTTATTGATAACCAAGAAGTGAAACAATACACAGGAAAGAATCCGCCTAGATTTCATCTGTCACTATTAATTTAAATTACACAATTTCTTTACTGAGTATCTTGACCCGTAGAAATCCCTAAATTATGCAAATATCTCTTTCGAGCATAAGAACAATTAACTCTAGGTTGATTAATTAAAATTTCCTTCTAATTAAAACCCCTTTTATCACATTAACTCATGCTATGGATTCCCCTATTAGATTTGACTCTAATGCGATAGATTTATGTCGTCCTATTTCTAGGATTGCACGCAACTCCACTCAACTATGCAAGATCTAATCTTAAACAAGATCTATTCAACCACCGATTTAAGCACATCAAACATGGATTAATAATCTAGAAATATCAAACCAAGAATTAAGCACACATAATTGAGAACAAGAACTAAATATTTATTGCGTAAAATAAAGATCAAATGATAGAATCCATCATAGGGTTCATCTCCCTTAGGTATTTAGAGAATCAGTTCATGCTTGAAAATAAAAACATCCAAGATACAGTATAACCGAAAGAAACAAAAAAACCATGATAACTTTCTAAGAAATCAACTGGGAATCTTCAATCTTGACGGATGTCTGCTTCAAAGTCGGCTTCAATGGTGTTTTTCGAGTTGTTTTCATGAATATTCTCTGACGGCTCTCTCCTATCTTCTTATTTTTGTCATATATACGTCTTAGAATGGCCGAAAAACCTAAAAATTGTGATTTCCCGTTGTTCGGTGTGTAATTCCGCAAAATCGACACGGCCTACCACACGCCTGTGTGGGTCACACGGTCATGTGATCTGGCCGTGTGGAATGGTTCAACCCATGTGGCTTTGGCAGCTTACTCCAACACTCCGGTTTTCGCTCTTTTTTCACTCCTTTTGCTCCCAAGTGCTCTATTCAGCATTAAAACATGAATTTAAAGGATTAAGAGAATAAAATTCACATTTAACATTGGATAATCATCCAAAAACGCATTAAGAACGAGGTTAAAACATGTTACTTTTAACACTTATCAAATATCCCCACACTTAATGGTTTGCTTGTCCTCAAGCAAGATTCGTAACGCACATTCAAGTTAACTTCCCTCAATTTATTGTTTTCATCAATCATGTTTTAGGATAATCTACAAATATTCCTGCATTGGAAATTCACACTAAAATAGCACTAAATAGTACAAACAATCCAAACAAAAATTTTTAAAGCATAAAAACATAGGTGTCTCCCCTATCTTAACAATTACCTGAAATTCAAACTAAACAAGAATTAACACCCTCACTAAGGTTCACTCAAAGCACTCAAGGTGTTTAAGGTTCAAGTAATGTGCACTCAAAAGTCGAACAAGAAATATTATTACCATAGGCTTGCTTGAGAATCAAATCTCCACCATTATACACCAATTAAGAGGTCTTTACAAGGTTCTAACAGGGCTTAGGTTAAGGGTGTGGAAAAGGTCATAAAAGTTGGTTACAATCGAGACTCGAGTTGATAAGTTACCAAACAAAAAAAAAAAATAGTTGTTGAATTAAAAGAATTTACACCAACAAGAAATGAAAAGTGAGTATGAGCTTTTATACAAAAGATGAGACTAATGATTCAAGCTTAATTTAATTTTTTTTTCATTTTTTATTGATTTTTTTTTTTAGAACAGAGTAAAGTTCAGCAATACAAAAGATAAAATATAGCCAGACAACTAACCAAATCGAATCTCGACAAAAAGGGAGTCAATAAAAAGAAGTTTACAACATTAATGGGGGTTACGAGTTAACATGAACGGGTGATAAGTAAAAACAATGTGCTAGGATTAATGGGGCTTACTAGGAGCTAATTCAACAAGTAAGTTATTTAAAGGTTAAGTGGGTCAAATCCTAAGCGTCTCTATCATCTCAGTATATCAAATAAAAAATGTGGTCTTGACATGTATAACCGAAGCAAATTCTAGAATAACAAATCTAGTTGACATACACATAACCAAAAATAAAATGAGCACGAAAAAATATATGTTCTAAAGGCTCAAAAGCTCACAAAAAATTATAGTTTTGATGTCAAACTTGTAATTTTAAAATTTCAAGATAATGCTTTAGTTCAGGGAGACAACCTAAAATAATAATTTTTGAAAAATGACTTATCATACTTGACTTTGTCGTGTCTTAAAATATAAATAAAACAATGCACAAAAATCCACAAACTATCCCCAAACATAATCAATAAAAACTCCAAATTTAAAAAAAAAATAACTTTAATGTTAGGTTTGAGAAAATTACTTAAACACAAAAAATAAACAATTCAGAGATTATATCGAAGAAACATATAAAATCCTCCCCAGACTTAAGATGTACATTGCCCTCAATGTACAAATAAATATAGTCACAATAAGCAAAATATAGTAAGAAAAGGGGGGAAAGAGAGCTGAAATTGCCCTGAATTTGGATATTTTGCCGGAATAGAGAAATCTAGAATCCTAGGAGATCCTAAATCAAGTACATGGTTCCGAGCACACTAATAAGAAGGTAGACAAAAATAAAATAAGAAAAAGAGATGAAAAAATAGAAAAACAGTCGACAAAACAATAACAATAAAGTGCATAATAAAATAAAATAAAACATATAAGTCGAAAAAATAAAATAAAAACAAATAAATATAAATATAATTTGGAGGACTTTTGGGTGTGTGACGGTGGCGAAGATAGAGCGGCGATTAGGGTTTGGGTTTGGTGAAATGGGGTAGACAAAAGAATATAATAAAATAAAAACCTAGCTTTAGAAGAGGGTACACGGCCATGTGCCAGACCATGTAGGTCACACAGTCGTGTGGCCAGGTCGTGTATCTCTCTGACATTGAAATAAATTTAGTCAACATCTCTTCCAGATTCGGCTTTTTTTTGCTGATAAGATTGCTGAAAACTCGGAGGGGTTTGTGACCTTTGATTTCCTTGACCACCACAAGAAAAAAATCCAAATCATCATTTAACAACACATAAGGATGGATTTTTTTTAAGGAAAGGTCAATTTGGACTTTTTTCTAATATACAAGGGTTAATTTGCCCATTTTTTAAGTAGATGGGGCGAAATGCAGTCTGCCTCCTACAGTCACGGGGCTAGAACTAATTGTGGCCCCTGACACTGGTACAGGGATACCAAATTTGCTTGCATAACTTTTGTATTATGTTTAACATGCTTAGGAATGTTTAGATACAAGATTTCTTGATTTAAAGTGTTAATTTCTCATATTTTTGGGTTTATGTCATGTCTCAAGACAAGAAGAACAAAATTATTTGAGCATGCATTCCCAGGTGCATGTCTCAAGACATATCATGTTTGTCTCGAGACATAAGGTGCAACGTTTTAATATATGGATCCTGATGCGTTGCAAAATTAACTAAAATTTTGAATAAGGCAAGTTCACCTATCAATTAGTAGTATTGTTACGATGAGCAAAGATATTGTTCCCACGAAGACTAAAAGTATTAGTAATTACCATTTTTCTATTATTTAACCTAATAATTCGAGTGATTGACTAAAAACTAAAATTAACTAAATTAATTAACTAACGAACACAATAAAGAACAAAATAGGAAAATAATCCATTGATAACCAAGAACCGAAACAATACCCAGGAAAGAATCCGCCTAGATTTCATATGTCACTATCAATTTAAATTACACAATTTCTTTACTTAGTATATTGACCCGTAGAAATCCCTAAATTATGCAAATATTAGTATCTTGACCCGTAGAAATCCCTAAATTATGCAAATATCTCTTTCAAGCATAAGAGCAACTGAATCTAGGTTGATTAATTGAAATTTCTTTGTAATTAAAACCCCTATTATCGCATTAACTCGTGCTATGGATTTCCCTATTAGATTTGACTCTAATGCGGTAGATTTATGTCGTCCTATTTCTAGGATTGCATGCAACTCCACTCAACTATGCAATATCTACTCTTAAACAAGGTCTATTCAACCATCGATTTAAGCACATCAAACATGGATTAATAATCTAGAAATATCAAACCAAGAATTAAGCACACATAATTGAGAATAAGAATTAAGTATTTATTGCGTAAAATAAAGATCCAACGACATAATCCATCATAGGGTTCATCTCCCCTAGGTACTTAGATAATTAATTTTTGCTTGAAGATAAAAACATCTAAGATAAAGTTAAACCGAAAGAAACAAAGAAACTCATGATAACTTCCTAAGAAACCAACTAGGAATTTCAATCTTGATGGAAATCTGCTTCAATGGTGTTTTTCGAGTTGTTTTCTTGAATATTCTCCGACGGCTCTCTCCTATCTTCTTATTTTTGTCATATATATGTCTTAGAATGCCCAAAAAACCTAGAAAATTTAATTTCTCGTTGTTTAGTGCACAATTCTACGAAATCGACACAGCCTACCACTCGTCCATATGGGTCACACAGCCACGTGGAATGGTTCAACCCGTGTGGCTCCTGCAACTTGCTCCAACGCTTCGTTTTTCACTCTTTTTGCTCCCAAGTGCTCTATTAAGTATTAAAACATGGATTTAAAGGATTAAGAGAATAAAATTCACAATTAACATTGAATCATCATCCAAGAACGCATTAAGAAAAAGGTTAAAACATGTTAGTTTTAGCACTTATCAGACCCATTGTCTTAAGACATAAAACATAAAAGCTAAAATCCTAAAACATAGGAGGCATGTCTCGAGACATGACCTGACATGTCTCAAGACATGGCACTGTATTTTGATATTTTTGCCTAGAAATCATAACCTGGTCTCTTATTTGATCATATTTGACCCAAGAACATCGTATGTGGGCCATCTAAGTTAGATACTCACTCGCATTGATTGTAAGCATCCAATGCAATGGCTAACTTTTCTTGACGGTGACATTTTTTTTGGGCAACATGTTTTCTTGTTGGTATAGGGTTCAACATGCTATACCAATAGGTTTTTAGGTATTTACTAACGGATGTTTGACTATTAGTAAATGACTTTTTTGTAGTGTTGTGTGAAATTCATAATTGTATGACTATGATTTTTTCTACGCTCATTTTGAGTTACTCCAGTGATAGATGCATGATTTATATTTGATCGTCTTCTAGATCTGTTGTATGATGTTGCATAAATATACTATGCATAGTATTTTAGGGCCTATTTATATGCTATTGAAATTGCACATTTGGTGTGCTTTTTTAGAGTGTTTTATTTGGTTTTGTTAACTTGATATTATGTATTTTGATACTCTCTTACTTGAGCATTTCTTGGAGAGCTATTTTGTATGTAAAGTGAGGATATTGGGAGATTGAATGTAAAAATTGTAGATAACTTTGAGGCTTCAATTATCCATTATTGTAAGGTTAGATTGCATGACACCCTAAAATTTTCGATGCCTTCGTGTGGTACTATTCTAGGAACGACATGGAAAATTCCCAAAACTAAAATTTCAATCTATTAGTATTTAGTATTTAGTGTTCAGTTGGAACATATGAGAAATTAGTTATTGAAGCATGATAAATATTTTTAATAAATAAAACAAATCATGTAATTTATATACAATCACAATTTTTTTTCATATCGTTTAATTCTTAAGATAAGCAAAAACATATAATAGTATATGCTACTCCTTTTATACCACATTTAGTGCAACATGGTTTGTTTGCAATCAAATCAAGTCAAGTAAATCCATTTATAGCAACATTTTCTTGGTTATTAACAAAGAAAACAAAGCTTGTAGTTATAGATCAAATCACAACTTTGTGCTCTTTATTTAATTCTTAATATAAACAAAAAATATTAGCTTAATTTAGTCTAATTTTTAGGTTGCAATTTCAACTTGATTTTCTCAACTTCGTTGGTATCAATTTGGAATGCCTTGCTCAATAAGTCAGTAGGAATTGTTGGCATGGCTACAAATAAAGTAGATAGAATAGATTGTGTTCCCAGATTTTTGTTATTAAAGGTAGTAACAACAACAGCAGACATCCTGTAACAACATATTTTTCAGTGAAATCGGAGCAGTGGTTTCGGGACCACAGATCCGACCCAAAATATAATTTATTTTTATTTTATTATATGGTCCGTGATATAATAGACGTGACATGTAAAAATCTTGACATGAAAATTTTATCGATTTAGTGCCTAATTACGAGAAGGACTAAATCACATAAAATGTGAAAGTTGAATTCTAGTAGCTATAAGGATCAAATAGCTATGGAATTCAAAACTAGAGTTCCTTATATGGTAATTAGACCATTAAGAAAAGTATGTAGATTTTTCATGTTGACTCATCCATGGAATTATAGAAAAAGGTCAAGGAATAAATTGGAAATAGTAAAAACTTAATTAATTAAAAGATGATAAAAGAAAATATCATCTTATTATTGTCATCTTCAACCTAAAATTTTATGGAAACCCTAGGAGAGAGAGTGGAAAACTTTCAAGGCTTAATTGGGTAAGTTCTCTTGTCCCGTTTTTAATAATTTTAGTATTTTTGAAACCGGGATAGCTTAATCTCTCTATTTGAGGGATTAATTTGAAAAGTTATCAAGGTATGAAAATGGTTCATGGATGTATTATGCTTAAAATTAGAAATTTATGGTAGAAAATGAAAGACTATTGATAGATAAACAACTTTTACAAAGTGATTTTTGATGAAAACTTGAGTTAGGGACTAAAACGTAAAATTGTGAAGTTGAAAGAAAAATTATGAAATTTTATGTATACATGTGCTGTAAATTTTGTAATGGGGCTTTGGTTAGGCTTGGAATAGGGAGTAATTTGCACAAGTTTCCTTTTTCGAGCCTAGGGACAAAATCGGAATTTATGGAAAAGTTAAGGGCAAAATGGTAATTTTGCCTAGGACGTAAATTGAGTCCATTTAAATATGAAATGTATGAAATTGATAGTTAAATTCATTTATATAGATCCGGAAAACACAAACTCGAGGCTAGATCGAGGAAAAGAAAAGATTTCGGATTAGTAGATTATTACGCGAACAAGTGTCGAGGTAAGTTCGTGTAACTTAATCGGACATGTAATTATGTTAATTGAATGTTGTTTTTGTATATAATGTTATTTATGTTAATGTGCTTTACTTGTATGCTATGATGGAAAAATTTGCTACATGCTTGAAATGGTGATAAAGGGTTAGTCTCGATTGAATCTTGAATTTCGATAATTATATGCGCTTTCCCGAAACTAATAAGGTCTTGCATTTGTTGCGGACGGGATTCAGCTCAGACGAGTAATCTCATTGACCTTATTATATAAAGGATTTAGCTCGGACGGGTAATCCTAATATAATACCTCTCGAGTATGCATTAAGATTAGGGTTTAGCCTAGACTGGTAATCCTAATCGAGCTCCTCTGAGCTTACGTTATATAAAGGATTTAGCTTGGACTGGTAATCCTGTTACACGACATGCGGCTCGAGAGTGTGTTCCTTGGTTAAGTGCCCTAAGGGGTACCCTTGAATAAGAAATTGACGGATTATGGAACCGTACACTTCGAGTGTACTACTTGAGCATCCACCGGAATTCAATGATTCAATGGGCATGTATCTCTTGACTTGGCATGAAAATCTTGTGATGTAATGATAATGAATTGAAAGAACATTGCATGATGAGCTCATCTATTTTTACTTGACATGTTTGTAAGTGTTGTGACTAACATATTTGATTGAAGGCATGTGCTTAGGAAATTTTGCTAATAGATGGAAAACATGATGTTGTGTGCTTAAATTTAATAACAGGATTGGAAATTTTAGTTTCCGTTATACGAACTTACTAAGCATGTAATGCTTACTCCGTTTATTTTTCCTTTATTTTATAGTGCTCGGAAGCTCGTGAAGGTTGGAAGATCATTGGAGCATCGTCACACTATCAACTAGCATTTTGGGTATATTTAGTGAAATCATTTTGGGTATAATGGCATGTATAGGACAACTTGGCCAATAGTGGCTTAAAATGTTATTTTGTAACCCAACCATTGGAATGGCTAGTATTGGTTCATTTTGGTATGACTAAGTAGATTATTATGATATACATATATGCACATGTGTTATGTTAAAAATATGTGATCAATGTTGGGAATGCCTAAGTTATACTAAGGTAAGGTTGTGATCATGTATGCTTGTAGTGATATGCCTTGTGAATAATAGAAATTGCCCAATTTGAATGCTTGAATTGGTTGGTATTGGATGTGTGTTTCAAGTGCAGGTCTTGGGGGAAATTTTGGGTGAGAAATGAAGCTAGAAATGGCTTCATTTTGTCCACACTGAGCACACACTGCAGCGTGTGTCTATACCGCAATGTGACACACTACCAGTAACACGGGCATGTAGTTGGGCCGTGTGTCCCCTGCACCTTAATTTTGAGAAACAGAATGCTCAGAATTGGGCACACGGGCAGAGACACGGGCGTGTGTCTCAGCCGTGTTTGCCACACGGCCTAGAACACGGGCATGTGTCTTGGCCGTGTAAAACCTTCACCTAATTCGAATTAATTTAATTAACCACACGGCCTAGCACACGGGCGTGTGACATGGCCGTGTGGTGCAAGTCAGAGAGCAACCTAAATCGAACACGGCCTGTAGCACGGGCGTGTCCCTTGGTCCACACGGGCGTGTGAGTCCTGCACCTTAGAAAAATTTTGTAATTTTGCGAAAAATTCTTAGAGGTTCCGGTTAAGTCTCGATTCGATTCTAATGCTTGTATTGGGCCTCGAGGGTCCGATCAAGGGACATTGTGGATGATCTCGGTAAATGAATAGTAAATTTACATAGTTTAATAGAAAAATGTTCTGAATGTTTTGGTAATGCTCTGAAACCCTATTCTGGATACAGGTACGTGTTAGAGGTGTTACATTTAGTGGTATCAGAGCTACGGTTTAGCTGATTCTCAGATTTGACGTAGCAAACACGAGTTTAGCTATACATGCCATTATATAAATTATGATAGTGTGATGATTTATGATCATTTTAAATGTGTTTTTCATATAGTAATGTCATCCAACCGAGCAAGAGCTGAATCCGATGAAGCTGAGAGCAATGCATCAGCTTCAGTACAAAGAGTTGCGTCTGCGTCTGGTAGTGAAAAGCCCGTGTCTGAGGGTCAAAGTGAGGAGGCAAAACAAGCCTTCTTTCAAATGATGAATGAATGGTTTACACAGTACCTAAGAATAAACCCTGCTGTACAACAACCTCTCCCACCTGCTCCCCAACCGATTCCTGAGGTACCACAGGGTGCCGAACCTGTTAGAATTGGTAAGCCTCCGATAGATAAAATTCGCAAGCATGGGGCGGAAGAATTTAGAGCTACCGCATATGATGATTCGGAAAGGGCTGAGTTTTGGCTAGAAAATACCATCCGGGTTTTTGATAAACTATCCTGCACACCTGCTGGATGTCTGAAATGTGAGGTATCTCTACTGAAAGATACATCTTATCATTGGTGGAATACCATAACTTCAGTAATACCGAGGGAGAATGTCACATGGGAATTTTTTCAAGCTGAATTCAGGAAGAAATATGTGAGTCAGAGATTTATGGATCAGAAAAAGAAAGAGTTTCTAGAGTTCAAACAATGAAACATGACTGTATCCGAATATGAATGGGAATTTGTTCGATTGAGCAAGTATGCCAGAGAATGGGTTTTAACCGAGGCTAAAATGTGTAAACGCTTTGAAGAGGGCCTAAATAAAGATATCAAGTTATTGATTGGAATTCTTAAAATAAGGGAATTTGCGGTGTTAGCCGATCGAGCCTACAAAGTTGAGGAACTGAGTAAGGAAAAGAAGCAAGCCGAAAGAGAGGCTTGGGTTTTAGGAAAAAGAACTATGAGTAAGTCATAATCATTTGCTTCTAAGAAATTAAAGAGGTATTATGATCGTGTTACTACCTCTACGGGGTATTCTGGAAGAGAGCGGGGCTCTCAACGTTCTAACCTGAGGTCTTCATCTCCATCTGTGACCAGTGGGGTAGTATTGGCAATCTCAAACCGAAATGTAAACACTGTAGCAAATTTCATCATGGGGAATGTCGGTCTAGAAGTGGAGCTTGTTTCGGATGTGGTTCGCTTGACCATTTTCTTAGGGATTGTCCTAAAAGAGTTGAAAAAGAACCAGCTCCAAAGCCGAGTAATCCTATTACGAGAGGCATACCAACCCGTCACCCTGGTAATGTTAGTGGTAGTCGAGGTACTACCAAGGATACGGCAGTTAGATCTGAGGCACGAGCACTTGCAAGGACATATGCTATTCATGCTAGAGAAGATGCCTCTGCACCAGACGTTATTTCTGGTACATTTTCTCTACTTGATACTGATATTACTGCATTGATTGATCCTAGTTCCACACATTCATATTGTAACACCCCCTATCCGTATCCATAGCTGGAATAAGGTACGAGGCATTACCGGAGTTTACAGAACTATTTTTCATTAAACCGAGTCAATTTACTATTCATATTCCGAACATAATTATAATGTCCCTCTATTGGGCTCTCGAAGCCCAAAACATAAATTAGAAACGATTCGGGACTAAATCAGGATCATAGGGAATTTTTCGCATAATCCCAAATTTTTTTTTACTCTATTACAGGGGTCACACGCCCATGTGCTATAGGGACACGCCCGTGTGGTTCAGGCCGTGTGACCAACACACCCATGTGACTTACCTCACTCCAGGCCGTGTGGCTTCACACGTCCGTGTCCCTAGGTCGTGTACCTCACACGGGCAAGGCACACGCCTGTGTGGGACCTCGTGTGCTCGATCCTGGGCATTCTGTTTTGCAATTTTTGGATACAGGGGACACACGGCCTTGACACACGCCCATGTGACACACGGCCTAGACACACGCCCGTGTGTCTACCCGTGTGGACAAAAACAAGGCTATATCCAAGCCTCATTTCTCACCCAATTGGTCTTTTACTTACATCAACATTTAAATATGTTCAAGATTCAATTTATATGGTTAAATATCTAAATTTATCAATCAACTATTCATATATATATATATAGACATATTCATAAAATTTTATAGCATTCTTAACCTTCACCTTTATCCCTATACTTATACCATCTCATCATTTGTTCATTTTAAACCCATATCAAACATGATAAAATCATAATGTAACTCAAAACTTACTAAATACAAGCCATACTAATGGCCAGTTATAGTTAGATCATTTATAAGCCAACATTAACTAATTAACCTATACATGCCATTATAACCATAATTCATTTACCATACATACCAAAATAGGTCGATGGATAGTGTGAGTGATCTTCGTCGAGCTTCCTAACCAACGAGCTTTCGAAAACTCACTCATTTAAATTTAATATAAACATACAAGGCATAATCAATCATCTTGATCACGAGCCCTAACACATAACCTCATCACCCTTGTTAGTTGTACACTTCATATAAATTCCAAGAAACATGTATGGGCTCAATTCTCATTAAATTTCTCATATATATAGACAATTTCACATTATGTAATCATATAACATATAGCAACCATATCTCTGTATTTTAAATACATTTTCATAAGAACTTGTTTTGATTTCAAACTATTTTATATTTGAGATTTACTCATCAAAGTATTTGAAATATCATCTTTATGCAAATAGTACACATGAGGTACATAATTCCATAATTATGAATGAACATATTTATCAAACATATTCCATGTTCATATATCATAGTCTCATGTCTCCATATATCAATAACCATCATTTTATGTATTTCAGATAAATACTTGTAACCATACATAAGTATGCAATTCGCTATTTCTTCCTGTCAACCACAATTTCAAATGACAAATTCTTGTGAATACGCTCACCAATTTCATAATTCCATGTATTTACCGTTTTCCATATTTATCCCGTTGAATTCCTCGAAATTTTGATGGATTTCCTGTAGTACACTCATGGGGTACAATCTTATTAACCGTCAATTTGTACACATATATACATAAGTCCTTTTCAGAGAGCACACTCCCGCGGACCTCATTTCTTACAGCGGGATTACCAGTCCAGGCTAAATCCCCTGTAACATATGCTCAAAGAGTATTGTCAGGATTACCAATCCAGGCTAAATTGTAACAGTCCGGTTTATACCCTAGTCGGAACAGTGGTTTCAAGACCACAAATTCGAGCCCGTATAATATTTTAATATTATATTCTGTGACTATGATGTGTGTATATGCATGTGCTAAAGTTTCGTAAGTTAATTCGTCCATCTGTGTGTTTAATTTGAACAAAGGGCTAAATTGCATTGATTTATAAATTAGCATACTACATGAAAAGGTACTTAATTGTCATGTCTTTATAAGTATGAGGATTTTATGTGGCAATTAAGCCATTAGTTTGTAAGTGGACGGTTAAGGTAAAAAAAGACCTTGATTTATATGTTATATATGTTTTTATTATAAGGATAATTTGGTAATAAGGTTAATAATATAATTGTTAATAAAATAAAGCATGAAAATGGAACATTCATTCATGCATTCTCCACCGAAAATAAGAAAGAAAAGAAAGGGTTTGAGCTTGTCATATTCGGCTATTTGAGAGCCAAATTAGAGGTATGTTTTCGGTTGGTTTTCGATAATTTCTAGGTTTTTGTAATCGTTGCTTCGAGAGCTTTAAAACCCATGTCTCAATTTGATGAATTGATAATGTTTGTGTGAGATGCCATTGATGATATGTCAAGCTTTTTGATGATTTTTGGTGTTAAATGAAAGATATGAGTTAGATGAACATACTTTGTTCTTGAATTTTTGATGAATTTAGCTAAATAGGGCTAAATTGAGAAAATGGAAACTTGAGGGACTAAATTGCAAATTTGATGGAAAATATGGGCTTGTATGTGATGCATATGTATTCGGCTAAGCTTGTTCATGTATGGATTTTGTGAATTTGATGTTTTGAGAAAAATGGACTAAAATGATAAAATGTGCAAATGTGAGGGCTATATTGCAAATAGTCCAAAATGTGTGTCTTTGGATTGAATTGAATGAGCTATTGAATAAAAGGGTTAATTCTGAATATGTTTAGATCAAGATCCGAGGAAAACGGATTTAGATCGCGGGAAAGCGAAAGTAACCGAGTAACCGTTTTCATTCTGATAAACCGAATCCGAGGTAAGTCACTATGCAAATAAATGTATATGTATGTAATTATAATTTTTCATATGATTAATGTTGATAATGAATGCCTATGAGAAGTTCTGCATATAAATTCTGAGGAAAGTTTGATATAGTGATTAAGTCTGAGAAGTCCCGTGTGAACCTAGGGTAGATAGGATTAGCCATGTCATGGCATAGGTATATGTTCTGTTTTATTATGTAAGACCACGTCTGGGACATTGGCGTTAATTTGAGACTTCGTGTAAGACCTCGTCTGGGACGTTGGCATCGATATAAGTTTTATGTATAAGACCATGTCTGGGACATTGGCATCGAGATAAGCTTTACGTGTAAGACCATGTCAGAGACATCAGCATCGTATTGATACGTGTAAGACCCTATCTGGGACAGCGGCATCAATGTCTGAGTGCATGTAAGACCTCGTCTGGGACGTTGGCATTGTACGACCATTTCGAGCTTTCTGAGTATCCTACTAGATTCCTTACGGTTCAACGGGCAAGTTTGTGATACGAAATAGCCATGTAAATAGTGAATCCGATTCAGGTACGTTGATTCATACACTAAGTGTGTATATAAGGTAAGTTCCTATGTAACCTTGCTATGATGGTTATGGACCTTTGAAATAGTTTTGTGCATAAGAGATTTTTGGAATTGATGAATGTGGCAAATGTGGCAAATAGTATGAGTCAAAGTATATATGTGAGAAGATGTTATGTATATGAAATGTGCCTATATTTCTATATGCTTATATACTTGTCTATTAAGTTTATTTGTATATGACTTACTAAGCTTTTGGAAAGCTTACTCTGTGTGTGTTTTCTCTATTTTATAGGTCGTCAAAGCTACTGAAGGCTCGGGACCGTCAAGGATCGTCATCACACTACTAAAATCATTTTGGTACACTTTGAAAATGTATAAAGTTAGATATGGCATGTATAGGCTAGTATTTTAGTACAAGTTGTTATGTGATCTTAGCCATGTGATTTGGCTATTTTTTAATTAAGACTTTGCTTAAATGAATGTGATATATGATGCATATCATGGTATGGTGAAAGCATGTGAAATGGCCAAGTTTTGAGTGAGCAAATGAATGAATTATGCTTGTAATGATATGAGTTTTATTCTTTGAAATTGTCATGGTTGGAAATGGTATTGAATGCATGGTTTGAATGATTATTTTGGTATGTTTTTTATGGTTATATGTGCATGAGATATGTTGGTAAATATGGCTTGTAGGTTGACCCTTATGGGTGACATTTTGGCCTTGTAAATGGCCTATAATGCCACGCGGTTGTGGCACACGGGCGTGCCTAAGACCGTGGTTGAATTGGCAGAATGTAGCTTAAGTTGCACACGGCCTCGACATGGGCGTGTTAGCTGGCCGTGGTATACAAGTCAGTAGCTAGCTAAGAGCACACGACCATGGCACACGGGCGTGCTTGGTGGCCGTGTTAGAAAAGTTAGTATATGGTCTGGTAGCACACGGTCATGGCACACGGACGTGCCTAGTGACTGTGTTGATATAGTCAGTATGTAAACACAGATGGACACACGGGGGTGTCTAGAAGCCGTGGAGGGCACACGGTCTCCCCCCACGGGCGTGTCTCCCCTGAAAGTTAGAAAAGTCTTTAATTTTTATGAAATTTCATATGTGTTTCAGTTTAGTCCCAACTCGTTTATATGCATGCTTTGGGTCTTGATGACTCATCTAAGGGACACTATGATCGTTAATGATGATTGTAATGTATGAAATGTTATGTATTGTTTTCGATCTGTTCGGTAATGCCATTAACCCTAGTCCGTCGTCGGATACGGGTTAGGGGTGTTACATAAATCCCCTGCAACGACAAATACCCTATAGAGCTTTGTCTGGATTACCAGTCCAGGCTAAATCCAGACTCACATTTACTTTCGATTACCCGTCCAGGCTAAATCTATTTCACACATATTCTTCGGGAGGGCTTATATCAGGATCACCCGTCCGGGCTAGATCCTTTTTACCATCAAATCCTTTTCAGTGATCCATCGAATTCCATTCCATTCAACCGGGATTTATTTCCCTTTTTATTGAATATTATCAACATTTCATCAATAATCATACATTGAGCATTCAAATCACATATTCATCACATAAACATACATTTCAAACATTTAAGAATACAATTCAAGTTTCACAAACTTACAATTCGATTTTTATACCATAACGATAATCTTAATTTCATAATAATAAATATTTGAAGTAAAACATTATATCATTTCTAATTCAATGTTTACCGATTATAATCGGGCATGTGATCAATTTATACACAATTCATTCATATATTTTCCTCCTCCTCCTCTCCATTCCACATCCTTAATGTATATATCACGCTTATAAGTAACATTATCTATAATTTCACTATTTACTTATATGTATATTCAAAGTTGTCAATCCGTGTCATAGTCACTAAATTATTTTTATCTTGAGCTACAGAACTCCAAATTAAGATCCGCTTGATATTTTTGAAACTAGATTCATATATCCTTCTACCATAAAAATTTCAGAATTTATAGTTTAGCCAATTAGTACATTAAAATCTTCAAATTTATCCTTATTCTGTTGTTTGACAGCTTTGACCTTTTCTTAATAAAAATTAATTATATCTTAACACAGAATTTGGATGATATCTCTGTTTGTTTATATTGAAAATAGACTCATTAAGAATTTAAAAATATAAATTTAAGCCCCTAATTATTTTTCTCCAATTTTTTATAATTTTCCAAAGTCAGAACAGGGGAACCCAAAATCATTCTGACTTTATCTCACAAAATTTAGTATATCTCATGATTTACAATTCCATTGCCTACATCGTTTCTTCTATGAGAAACTAGACTCAATAAGCTTTAATTTCATATTTTATTCATCCTCTAATTTGATTTCCACAATTTTTGGTGATTTTTCAAAGTTAGACTACTGCTGCTGTCCAAAACTATTTTAGTGCAAAATGTTGATTACCATTTTTCCCCTAAACTTTTAATACATGACAATTTCGTCCCTAGGCTCGGAAAATGAAATTATTGCAATTTAATCCTTATTCCAAGCCTAATTATTCTCATACATACCAATCACAGCCCATTAATTCCATGAAATTTCAGAATTTTTCATAAATTCAACACTTTTCAATTTAACCCCTAAAACATGTTTTCATCCAAAATTCTTTAATAAAACACCTTTAAACATCCATTAACATCTCAATTTCATCATCAAATAAAAAAAATCATATGAACTTATCAATGGTAACTTCCAAAATTTTCAACAAAATCAAAAACTAATAGAATACTAAGTTGGACCTAATTGTAAAAGTTTAAAAAATATAAAAATTTCAAGGAAAAAGCAAGAATTGAACTTACTTGAAGCTAAAATATGAAATACCAGCTCAAAACCCTCTTCCATGGCTGTTTTTGACAGAAAGTTGAAGAAGAAATGGCCTAGAAATCATTAAAATCAACTTTGGCCATGTAACTTTTGTTAAAATTCCAATTTTGTCCTTTCCACATAAAAATCTTTGATTTTTTTCACGCTATGCCGCCTCAGCCATTTTAAAATGGTTCATTTTCCCTTTTAGTCCTTCCTTATTTAATGGTTAAGCTATTTAATCACTTTAGCAAGTTTTGCATCTTTTCAATTTAGTTCTTTTTATCTAATTGACTACCGAAACATTAAAATTTTCTGAAGAAATTTTAATACTACCTTATTGACACTCCGTAAATATTCATAAAAATATTTATGGCTCGGTTTATAACATCGATATCTCAATACCTCTTTTTCTCAATTTCTTAACCAAATAAATCTTTATAAAACACAGTTTACTATTTCAAAAATCTTTTAAAAGCTACATTTGGCTCGTAAATATTAAATAATATAATTTACGAGTTCATTTGCCGGATTCGGTGGTCTTGAACCACTATTTCCTACATCGCTGAAATTTGGGCTAATACACATATATATGCACGAACTTAGTGACTGTTAAAAATTTACCTGTTGAATTCACTGAATTTGTGGTTAAAGTTTCAAACCCCCTAGGCCAATGTGTTATGGTGGATAAAGTTTGTAAGAACTGTCCATTGATGGTAAAAGGTTATTGCTTTTCGGCTGACTTGATGTTATTGCCATTTGATGAATTTGATGTGATTTTGGGAATGGATTGGTTAACCCGATATGATGCAGTGGTAAATTGTAAGCAGAAATATATTGTATTGAAATATGAGAATGATGAATTGATTCATGTTGAATCTGATAAACTGGATGGATTACCGAATGTGATTTCAAAGAATAACAAAGAGAGAAAAATACGTCCAAAAAGGGTTATGATGCTTACCTTGCATATGTATTGGATACTAAAGTGTCTCGAGTCAAAGATTCAATCGATCAGCTTGTATGTCAATTTCCTGATGTATTCCCAGAAGAACTACCTGGTTTACCACTGGATAGAGAAGTGGATTTCTCTATAGATCTCGTTCCGGGAACGACACCGATATTTATAGCACCTTACAGAATGGCTCCTACAGAATTGAAAGAGCTGAAAGTACAATTACAGGAGTTGATTGACAGAGGTTTTGCTCGACCTAGTTTATCACCTTGGGGTGCGCTGGTCCTATTTGTAAAGAAGAAGGATGGATCGTTGAGGCTGTGTATTGATTACAGATAGCTCAACAAAGTCACAATAAAGAACAAGTATCCATTGCCTCGTATTGATGACTTATTTGACCAGTTGAAATGTGCCACTGTATTTTCGAAGATTGATCTCTGTTCTGGTTATTATCAATTACGGGTAAAAGAATCTTATGTGCCTATGACAGCTTTTAGAACCAAGTATGGACACTATGAGTTTCTTGTGATGCCATTCGGCTTGACAAATGCACCTGTAGTGTTTATGGATTTGATGAACAGGATTTTCAGTCCATATTTGGACAGGTTTGGGGTGGTATTTATAGATCATATTTTGGTTTACTCCCGAGATTAAAATTAACATGCTGAGCATTTGAGAATAGTGTTGCAAACCCTGAGAGAGAAACAATTGTATGCCAAATTCAGTAAATGTGAATTTTGGCTATGTAAAGTTAGTTTTCTTGGGCATATAGTATCTGCTGAAGGTGTCAGAGTAGACCCGAATAAAATTTCAGCCATTGTTAATTGGAAGCCACCGAAGAATGTGTCTGAAGTCTGAATTTTTCTGGGACTAGCTGGTTACTATCGGAGATTTGTAAAAAGTTTTTCAATGATAGCTTCTCCGATGACTCATTTATTATAGAAAGATGAAAAGTTCGAGTGGACTGATAAATGTCAGCAGAGTTTTGACAGATTAAAAGCTTTATTGACAGAAGCTCCAATGTTAGTTCAGCCAGAATCGGGTAAAGAATTTATAGTTTACAGTGATGCGTCATTACATGGTTTAGGCTGTGTTTTGATGCAAGATGGTAAAGTAGTAGCTTATTCCTCACAACAGCTAAAGCCACATGAAAAGAACTACCCGACATATGACCTTGAATTGGCATCCATAGTGTTTGCACTGAAAATCTGGTGGCATTATTTATTTGGTGAAAAATGTCACATATTCACTGATCATAAAAGTCTGAAATATTTGATTTCACAAAAAGATTTGAATTTGAGACAGCGCAGATGGCTTGAGTTATTGAAAGATTATGATCTTGTTATTGACTACCTTCCGGGAAAGACCAATGTAGTGGCAGATGCTTTGAGCAGAAAATCCCTGTATGCTTTACGATCAATGAATACTCGATTGTCGTTGTCTGATGATGGTTCAATCCTAGCTGAGTTAAAAGCTAGACCAATGTTTTTACAGCAAATTTTTGAAGCCCAGAAAAATGATAGCAAGTTGCAGGCAAGACGCGTACAAAGTGAATCGACTCCTGACTCAGAATTTCAGATCGGGACTGATGGTTGTTTATTATTCAAAGGCAGAGTATGTGTACCAAAAAGTTCAGAACTGATACAGAAGATTTTGAATGAAGCTCATAATGGTAACATGTCTATGCATCCTGGTAGTAATAAAATGTATAATGATCTGAAAAAGATTTACTGGTGGCCAGGAATGAAACGAGATATTTTTGAGTTTGTATCTAAATGTTTAATATGTCGTCGCAAGTAAAAGTCAACATCATTTGCTTTTTGGTCTATTACTGACCCGCTTTTATACCGAAATGGAAATGGGAAAGAATTACTATGGACTTTGTATCGGGATTACCCCTGTCTCCAAATAAGAAAGAAATCATTTGGGTAATTATTGATTGGTTGACAAAGTCCGCACACTTTATTCTAGTACGTATGGATTATTCCTTGGATAAATTGGTTGAGTTATATGTTTCTGAGATTGTCAGGTTGCATGGAGTGTCTGTCTCCATCATTTCAGATAGAGATCCTCGGTTTACATCTCGGTTCTGGAGTAAATTGCAAGAAGCTCTGGGTACTCAGTTACACTTTAGCACTGCATTTCATCCCCAAACAGATGGTCAATCTGAACGGGTAATACAGATCTTGGAAGATATGCTTCGGTGTTGTGTCCTTGAGTTTGAAGGTAACTGGGAAAGGTATTTGCCTTTAGTTGAATTTGCTTATAATAACAGTTATCAGTATAGTACTAAAATGGAACCGTATGAAGCCTTGTATGGTCGCAAATGTAGAACTCCATTGTATTGGACAGAACTCAGTGAGAAAAAGTTACACGGAGTTGACTTGGTCCGAGAGACCGAGGGAAAAGTGAGGGTAATTCGAGACAGTTTGAAAGCAGCCTCTGATCGATAAAAGTCTTATGCTGATTTGAAAAGAAAAGAGATAGAATTTCAGGTTGGTGACAAGGTATTCTTGAAAGTGTCACCTTGGAAGAAAGTACTCCGGTTTGGTCGTAAAGGAAAATTGAGTCCATGGTTCATTGAACCATATGAGATTACTGAAAGAATTGGACCAGTCGCATATCGGTTAGCTTTACCACCAGAGTTTGATCAGATTCATAATGTTTTTCATGTGTCTATGCTACAGCGGTATTGATCCGACCCTTCACATGTTATATCTACGACAGAGGTAGAGATTCAGCCTGATATGACATATAGTGAGAAACCAATCAAAATCTTAGCTCGGGAAACAAAAGAGTTAAGAAATAAAAAGGTAGCTTCGGTAAAAGTTCTTTGGCAACGACACGGTATAGAAAAGGCTACCTGGGAGCCGGAGGAAACTATGAGGAAGCAATACCCGAATCTTTTTACTGGTAAGATTTTCGAGTACGAAAATCCCTAAAGGGGGGAGAGTTGTAACAGAGCATTTTTCAGAGAACTCGGAACAGTGGTTTCGGGACCACAGATCCGACCCAAAATATAATTTATTTTTTATTTTATTATATGGTCCATAATATAATAGACGTGACATGTAAAAGTCTTGACATGAAAATTTTATCGATTTAGTGCCTAATTACAAGGACTAAATCGCATAAAATGTGAAAGTTGAATTCTAGTAGCTATAAGGATCAAATAGCTATGGAATTCAAAACTAGAGGTCCTTATATGGTAATTAGACCATTAAGAAAAGTATGTAGATTTTTCATGGTGACTCATCCATGGAATTATAGAAAAAGGTCAAGGACTAAATTGGAAATAGCAAAAACTTAATTAATTAAAAGATGATAAAAGAAAATATCATCTTATTATTGTCATCTTCAACCTAAAATTTTATGGAAACCCTAGGAGAGAGAGGAGAAAACTTTCAAGGCTTAATTGGGTAAGTTCTCTTGTCCCGTTTTTAATAATTTTAGTATTTTTGAAACCGGGATAGCTTAATCTCTCTATTTGAGGGATTAATTTGAAAAGTTATCAAGGTATGAAAATGGGTCATGGATGTATTATGCTGGAAATTAGAAATTTATGGTAGAAAATGAAAGATTATTAATAGATAAACAACTTTTACAAAGTGATTTTGGATGAAAACTTGAGTTAGGGACTAAAATGTAAAATTGTGAAATTGAAAGAAAAAATTTGAAATTTATGTATACATGTGCTGTAAATTTTGTAATGGGGCTTTGGTTAGGCTTGGAATAGGGAGTAATTTGCACAAGTTTCACTTTCCGAGCCTAGGGACAAAATCAGAATTTATGGAAAAGTGAAGGGCAAAATGGTAATTTTACCTAGGACGTAAATTGAGTCCATTTAAATATGAAATGTATGAAATTGATAGTTAAATTCATTTATATAGATCCAAAAAACACAAACTCGAGGCTAGATCGAGGAAAAGAAAAGATTTCGGATTAGTAGTTTATTACGCGAACAAGTGTCGAGGTAAGTTCGTGTAACTTAATCGGACATGTAATTATGTTAATTGAATGTTGTGTTTGTATGTAATGTGATTTATGTTAATGTGCTTTACTTGTATGCTATGATGGAAAAATTTGCTACATGATTGAAATGGTGATAAAGGGTTAGTCCCGATTGAATGTTGAATTCCGATGATTATATGCGCTTTCCCGAAACTAATAAGGTCCTGCATTTGTTACAGACGGGGTTTAGCTCAGATGAGTAATCCCATTGACCTTGTTATATAAAGGATTTAGCCCGAACGGGTAATCCAAATATAATACCTCTCGAGTATGCATTAAGATTAGGGTTTAGCCTGGACTGGTAATCCTAATCGAGCTCCTCCGAGCTTACGTTATATAAAGGATTTAGCCTGGACTGGTAATCCTATTATACGAAATGTGGCTCGAGAGTGTGTTCCTTGGTTAAGTTCCCTAAGGGGTACCCTTGAATAAGAAATTGGCGGATTATGGAACCGTTCACTTCGAGTGTACTACTTGAGCATCCATCGGAATTCAATGATTCAATAGGCATGTATCTCTTGACTTGGCATGAAAATCTTGTGATGTAATGATAATGAATTGAAAGAACATTGCATGATGAGCTCATCTATTTTTACTTGACATGTTTGTAAGTGTTGTGACTAACATGTTTGATTGAAGGCATGTGCTTAGGAAATTTTGCTAATGGATGGAAAACATGATGTTGTGTGCTTAAATTTAATAACAGGATTGGTAAGTTTAGTTTCCGTTATACGAACTTACTAAGCATGTAATGCTTACTCCATTTATTTTTCCCTTGTTTTATAGTGCTCGGCAGCTCGTGAAGGTTGGAAGATCATAGGAGTATCGTCACACTATCAACTAGCATTTTGGGTATATTTTGTGAAATTATTTTGGGTATAATGGCATGTATAGGACAACTTGGCCAATAGTGGCTTAAAATGTTATTTTGTAACCTAGCCATTGGAATGGCTAGTATTGGTTCATTTTGGTATGACTAAGTAGATTATTATGATATACACATATGCACATGTGTTATGTTAAAATATGTGATCAATGTTGGGAATGCCTAAGTTATACTAAGGTAATGTTGTGATCATGTATGCTTGTAGTGATATGCCTTGTGAATAATAGAAATTGCCCAATTTGAATGCTTGAATTGGTTGATATTGGATGTGTGTTTCAAGTGCAAGTCTTGGGGGAAATTTTGGGTGAGAAATGAAGCTAGAAATGGCTTCATTTTGTCCACACGGGCAGACACACGAGCTTGTGTCTATACCGTGTGTGACACACGGCCTGGTAACACAGGCATGTAGTTGGGTCGTGTGTCCCCTGCACCTTAATTTTGAGAAACAGAATGCTCAGAATTGGGCACACAGGCAGAGATACGGGTGTGTGTCTCAGCCGTGTGTGCCACACAGCCTAGAACACGGGCATGTGCCTTGGCCGTGTGAAACCTGCACCTAATTTGAATTAATTTAATTAACCACACGGCCTCGCACACGGGCGTGTGGCATGGCCGTGTGGCGCAAGTCAGAGAGCAACCTAAATCGAACACGGCCTGTAGCACGGGCGTGTTCCAGGGTCACACGGGCATGTGAGTCCTACACCTTAGAAAAATTTTGTAATTTTTCGAAAAATTCTTAGAGGTTCCGATTAAGTCCCGATTCGATTTTAATGCTTGTATTGGGCCTCGAGGGTCCAATCAATGGACATTATGGATGATCTCGGTAAATGAATAGTAAATTTACATAGTTTAATAGAAAAATATTCTAAATGTTTTGGTAATTCTCCGAAACCCTGTTCCGGCGACAGGTACGGGTTAGGGGTGTTACACATCCTCCCAATGTTCTTATGGAAATGAACCAATCCTTTAGGGAACAAAAATATTTCACCCTTTTTTATCAGCTTTGATATAAGCATGTTAGATGTAGTTAAGAAGCTAACCTCTAGCTCGCCTTCCAAAATAAACACTATTTCCATTGCTCAAGGGTGGGCGTGGGGAGGGTTGACCCCACTTGGGGAATAGTCAATGTGAGACTTGGTGACGAAGGGTGTTGAGACATGGGATTTTTTCCACATTAGCCACTATGACAAACAACCCCATGGTGTTGTTTAGGACGCCTGGTTGGGCAAACCAGCAAAGAAGAAGTCATTTGCTCTGTAACACCCCACACTTGACCCGGTTGCCAAATTCAAGAATGAGATGTCATATTCATTGTCGAAGCAACTCAAACTATTAAAGCACAAAATACATTCATTTTATTCATCAAAATAATTTATGAGCATATATTCATAAATTCAATGACTTCATTTTAATATCTACAAGGTTATATAGGTTAATGTTAGAGTTAGAACTCAAATCCAAACTCAAATGTCAAATTTCAAATTCATGTCTCGAGACAAAGAAAAGGATCCCTATGTCTCGAGACAGGTCATAAATTATTTAGGGATTTTTAGCTTTGAAGTTAGCATGTCTCGAGACACTACACATTATGTCTCGAGACTAACCTCCCCTATTTTCCTATTTTTGCTTCAATGTTTGATTATCTCAAGACAAGGGGTTCCTGTCTCAAGACCTAAAGCAGAGAAATTCTACTTAGCTTTGATGTTCTTCTATCTCGAGACAAAGGTCACTTGTCTCGTGACCTGGGATCAATTATTTCAAGACTATACAAATATGTCTCAAGACATCAGGTTATTGAATGCAAAATTTAAATGAAATAAGTTTCAACAGTCTCGAGACATGTTCTTTCTATCTCAAGACTTAATGGTCAAATGGCAAAAATATGCACAATTTCAAACATTCAAACCTCACCTAATTGTACCTAAAACATACCCAAATACTACACCAATACAAAACCACCAATTTAACACATGTAACCACAATCAAACGTCATTAAATCATAGTATCCAAAACATTAAAACTTAATCTACTAATTAACACATTCAAACTTACATAAACAAGCATAGATAATCACAATTTAAGTGATAAAACTTAACCTTAAAAACTTTATAAGTCATAATGCAAAAAGTACCAAATATTAACTTAAGAGCATACTAACTAACCTAGGTACATGCCACAAAACTCAAAACACTTACAAAAAGATTGAGATGTCTTTTGAATTGATTTTGGATAAATTAGCTGCTTGAGCTCGAGTCTACTAAGCTCTTGACCGAGACCTGCACATAGAACAAACAAAACCTTACGCTAATCAATAGGGTGCAGTGGTACTAACATGATTTAAAACAATAATCAATTAAAAACAAAATAACCAAATACATTTAGTATGAAATTAAACTATAATATAAATCATGTTTACATTTCTTGTCTCATGTATTTAATATCATGTTTTATGCTTATTATCATGTCATATATCAACATTTGAATTCATCTATTATTCTATCTCAATTACATGCAAATTTAGACATAACATATAAGCCATTTTACCTTTTTCATTGTTACTCAAATCCATTTATTCGTATTATAACCGTATCAGCTCGTGAGGCTTGTAATAACTATATCACATGGTCTTTCACATGCTATTATCTATGCTATAATGTTGATATACAAATTCAACATCATCATTCAATATTCATTATCATTTATCAATTTGCATATCTAATAATCCCCATTAACCAGACACGGACTCAAGACGGATAGATGGATTAACCAACCATCACACCAATATAACTTTCACTTAGTGCAACATCAGAACGTCCGAAGTATATTGTGCTCTGTGCCTCATCGGTATAAATCAAATTAATATATGTAAATGTGCCTAGTATCTTATCAATACGTCCAAAGTATAATGTGCACTCCACATCTCATTGGTATAAACCAAAGTAAAATATCGTACACTAATCCTATGACATGTCAACTATATCTGACTCTATCGAAGACCATTAATAGATTAATCAATATCTCAAACATATATATATTTCACATTATATCAACCATCACATGGCAAATTCATATCAATCAAACCATTTGCATATCATTACATATCATTACTTAACATATCACATATCTTCAATTTAATCATAATATGAATACTTACCAAACCATGAGACAAGTATCAGTGTTACCTTAATTAAACTATACTTATCGAACCATATACATATTGAATTCAAAGTCATGAAAACACATACCAAAATAGGCTACTCATCTACGGCCTTCGCCTTTCCTTTATCTCGAGATGGCCTGACATTGTCTTTAGCTACATGCGATAAATTCGATAATAGAAATAATATCAGTTTTACACAAACACATGAAAACACAACAATTTAATATAATTTGTATTTTATTCATTTTAGTCCCTATATCCAAAATGCTCATATTTTCTGATATTTAACATTGAACCAAAATCCAATTTTATATTCTTTCACTAAGGACCCCAAGCTTTCAATCTATAACAAAATTTATTTTTCTTAGCAGCTTTCACTTCATTCAATTTAGTCCTTAATATCATAAAATTACTATAGGGATTAATTAAATTTCCAATTAAATTCTACACCTTTTACTGCTTTCTATTTAGTCCTAACATAATCTAAGCTTATAATCAACAATCTCACCAAAATCAAGCTTAAAGCTCACTAAACCCTTTAATGAGAACTTGAATAAAACTCATTAACTTAGAAATATAAAGTATGGGTATCTAAAATCAAGCTTAGATGATCAATTATTTGTAAAAATCACAAAGAAAAAGCTTAAGTTCCTTACCTAATTTGATGGTTGAATATGTTGGAGAAACTAGCAAAATTTTCTTTCTTTTTCTTAAGCAAAGGACGATAGCACCAAAGAGAAGAATGGCCATTCATTCTCTCTCCCACTCACTTTGTTTTATACTTAGATTAAAGGTATGGTTGAAACTTAATTAATCTTAATTTAGCTAATTAAATTAAGGTTACTTTATATATTATAAACAATATTAGTAATGATGATGGATTTAATCATCAAATGCCACTAACTTAATTTTCTAATGGTTAAATAACCATTAGGTCCCTAGCATAATTGCTACGTAGGCCTTCGTGCATTTTCTAAATTAAAAATTCAATAGCGATTGCACTTTTACAATTTAGTCCTTATACTATAATAAACAATTTTCTTGATTTAATAACTTGACCGTCCACTAATATATTTTAATACTAACTGAATAAACTCTTCTATTCATAATTTCATTGACTCGATTTACAAAATTCGATTCTAAAACTACAGTTTTCGATACCAACTATAAATCAAGTCGTTACATGCTCTTATAGTTGAAGGGTTCTTGCAAGGGAACCTATTCACTTTCACTCGTGTTTACATTGACACATAATATCTATTATGTATACAAGTATTTAACAAAAAAATATAGCTAATGTTGTATCTAAAAGCCCAATGTTTATACTTTTTTTCGAGTATACATAAATAATAATAAATAAGAAGTTAATTATTATGGTAAATGGCAAAAAGAAATGACATATATACAAGAGAATATTAGCGTATAGTGCCGACAATACTTGAAGAAAGATTGACAACACATATATCTTGAAATAAGTTTGGATCAACATGGGAGGCACCTAGCAGTAAAGCAAAAGTTATGAGAAAAAGAGATTGAAAAGCTTCCATGTTGAATGATGTTATTATTGTTGTAGCTGCATGATGTAATAAAATAAATAAATAAAAGAATTAGAAGGGATAGTGAATTAAGAAGAGTTAAGTAAAGGGATAATTAGAAGATTAATGGATGAAGGGAAGAAAGAGTTGCAAATCAAATTTATAATGAAGTTTGGATACTTGTGTGTACCATTAGTTTTGGGCATGACATAATTGTTTTAAACAAGCAACAGGAAATATGCATTTATTTTGGTCTTTGCATTGTCAAATCTAACCTAACTATATAAATACATAATAGATAACTAAAAATTAAGTAATCGCTGCCTTTTTTCTATCCATCGCATACATGTTGAAAGTCCATATTTTTAATAATTAACTAATTAATTAATAATTCTTGTTTTAGTTTGAATTAAGGTTATAATGTTAATAATCTTAATGATGGTATCACTATTACTATTCTAAAAAAGTAATTAAATAATTCAACTCTTTTTTTTTTTGAGCATAAAATTAATCAAATTAATATTTGAATATGTATTGTTGATATACATCACTGAATGATTATGTGAATGCAAGATGTGCACCATGATTAATCATATTCATCACACATCATAATGGTATGACTTTTAATATGTTGATTCCATTACATTTACTTACATTTTCTTTTGTAAAAGAAGAGAGTCAGGCTCAATAACACTGACATAATTACATTACACAATTTTTCTCAAATGTAATTCCCCTAACATCGCTTGTAAGTATTCATTGCATTTCTGAAGGTGGTTGGTCGAACATGTAAAGTCCTTGTGCACTGGCCATAAAGTCAACTGCTCCGTTTGCTTTCCAGTAGATATGCCTAAGTTTGATCTCCCAAGATCGTCAATGCTTTTGATTATATTGAAATTGTTACATCCAATATCGTTCCAAGATAACATCTGGACTATCACCATATTATTCATGTCCACCCTAACTTTTTGGAGCCCTTTTTCCTAAGCTAGCATCAGTCCATCTAGTATTGCCCACATCTTCACATCTTAGTTGTTGTTGCTGCTAGTTATTGTTGAATATTCAAATTTCACTCTAATACTTATCTAAATAAATTGATAATCGAATAAACAAAAATAGGCAAAGCAAGTTAAAACAAAATAATCAATCAATAATAAAAACCTAGGATTACAATTTCATCTAATGTATTAGTTAATTGTTTTACCTCCACCCAATTTATCCTAATAGAGTTGATTACTAACATGAGAAACTAAAATTCCGTTAATTCCTCTCCAAGCAATTAAAGAACTAATTTAACCTAATTATTGAGCAATATTTCTATGTCAATAATTTAGACCAAATTGATTAAGAACAAACACCAATTATTGCTACCAAGGTGATCAGGCATATTTTTATCCTAATTATAGATCAAGAATTGACCCATCTAGTTTAGATAAAGAGTTATTCATTCAAGACCTAAAAAGAAAAGTCATTTTCCAATTTCATTAGGTTTGTCAGATTAATAGTTGGCTAGACTATTATAAATAAAGAACAAGAATGAATAAATAATCAAATCTCTATTAAAAATAAAGAGAGGTGGAAAAAATATTCAATTAACTAAACATGGAATACATTGCAATCTTAGAAAAGAGAATTTAGTTCATGGAAGAATTGAAAAACATTTTGAAATAAAAACAACAACTAGTCATAAAAAAAAAGAAAAATTTCGATGGAGAAACTTCGTCTGTCTCAATGAAATCCATTGATTCTTGATGCTAGGTCTCTTTTTATCTTTTATATTCCCTAAAAATCGCAACTCTAAAAAATTGTTCAAGTACTAACACCCCTCCAATTAACAAATGTAATGGCCCATTTTTGCCCGGGCCCGTTCAGAAAAGAAAAACAAAATAAATAAATAGTTTTTTTTTAACAGTCCTTTTACAGCCCAAAACCCAAAGTCCAATAAACTACCTAAACCTGATTAACCCGATTACAAAGCCTAAACCATAACCCATTACCCAACTAAACCTATGCGGCCCAAAGGAGCCCAAATCTTCAGCAGTCAGGAAATCTAGGGTTTCCTAGAAACCCTTGCGCCGCAACACCCTAATCACCGTAGCACCCCAATTGTCGCACCACTAGTATTCGCGCCGCAGTCAGCGAATCGTGCCCGAATCACTCCGCTACCAGGATCCTCGCCTAACCTGCAAAAGGAAACAAGTCGCAGCAAAAAGGGCGAAACAATGGCGAAAATAGAAGATTTTTGTTTCCTTTTTTCTTTCATTTATCGGGTTATAAAAACCCTAGAACAGACTTTGTAAAAGGACACACTGATACGGAATACAAAAAAAACACATTAAAATAGAATACAAAAGGTTTTGTTAACAGAGGTGATCTATTTTAAATATTCATTCATTTTTTATTTTCTTTTATTCTCAGTTCATACATTTTTATACACATATATTGCTAAAAAAGGGGTGAAAAGAGTTTACCGTTTGATTTGGCGTCGGGAAAGGGGTTTTTGGTTTTCTTGATCGCCGTCGGAGGAGGCGCGTGTGGCGGTCGGACACCGGAGTCTCGCCGGAGGGACTGCCGGAAATCGCCTGGGGCCGGAGAGGGAGAGCATTTTTTAAGCTTTTCATTTTTTTTTAAGGGAATGGGGTAAATGATTTTCTAGTCAAAATTTAATTTATATAGTAATATCAAAACGACGTCGTTTTGGCTTAAGGCAATAAGCATCAAAACGGTGCCGTTTAGCTTTTACCCGAAACCCGACCCGATTGACTTGAAGGATCCGCGCGTTTTCACTGAATGGTGTAATTTCTATTTCAGTCCTTCCGCAATTTTTATTATTTTAATTTCGTTCAAATTAACTTTTCATTTATTTTAAATTAACCCTAAAAATTTATTTTTATTTCAATTAAACCCTCTGACTGTTTTAAAAGTTAAAAATTTATAACGACGCCGTTTTAAGATTTGGCATAATTGCCATTTCAACCCCTGTGGTTTAACGCGTGTTTTCAATTTAATCTTTTTAATCTGCTTTAATTGCTATTTTAACCCTTGTTCTCTTTGTTTTATTTTTTTATCCTTTTATTTTATTATTTTAATATTGTATTAAACTATTTTATTATATTAATTGTCTATATTATTTTCTTTATTATTGATATATTAACTTGTTAATAATATAAAATTTTATTATGTACATATTTAAAACTATTATTATTTATCATTTTATCTTAACTATTTTTATTACATATTATTTTTAAACTTATATATATTAGTTATTATATTATTATTATTTTTAAATTTTTTGTATATTATTATATTCTATATTATTTTTAAAAAAATCATTTTATCTAAAATTATTTATATGGTATAATTTATTATGTATTCTTAAATATAGTTTTTTTTAATATATTAGATTATTATGAACATATTTTATTTTAAGTTATGAATCAATTATATATGTCAAAACTTATTTTATTTTCTCAAATATATATATGTGCTATTTTTGTTGTCTATATATTATTTTGTATTTTAATTTGTAATATTTTATATGTACTATTTCATATGTGCTATTTTATTTTATATGTGCTATTTTTTTTTATTGTCTATATTAATATGAAATGTTATTGAATTATAATTGCTTTTAATATTCATGTTCGATAGTGTATAAATGAAATATTGTCACATGGTTATTGTTTAGAATAAAAAATACATTTTTTTGCAAAATTGATATTTTATTTAAAGGTTTTTAAAATAAGGCAATGTTTTGGTATTTAGAAAATCGGGAAATAGTGCCCTAACGTGTTGGGTGCGATTTTCCGTTTGGCTAAATAACTAAATATCCTTTTAACAAGTTTTATAAATCCTGAGAGGATTTTGATTACGAAGGTTTTAAAATATCGTGTCCTAACGTGTTGGATGTGATGTTTATATTCTTTCGGAACAAAGAAATCTCAAGTTTTAAATAAAAAAACCTTATTCTTGGGAATTCAAAACGTTGTATCCTAACTTATTGGGTGTGATGTTTTGTATCTCAAGGTAAGAATTTTCTAAAATAAAGATGTACCTAGCTTTAAAGTCATGAGATACTGTATCCTAACTTACTGGGTGTGGTATTCTTATTTCTTCGAGATAGGTAGTCTTGGTTTATTTTCAAATAAAGGATCTTATTTTAAAGTTTTTTAAATTTCAAACGTTTGGACATGATTTTATCGATTCGGTACCAATTTTTGGGCGTTACGAGGGTGCTAACCCTTCCTCGCATGCGTAATGTAGATTCCCGAACCCGTTTTCTTATTTTTTTCAGTAGACCAAAATCAAAATGTTTTAAAATAAAACGTTTTACAAGGTGACCCAATCACACCTAAGTAAAAAGGGACTGGTGGCGACTCCCATTTTTTGTTTTTAAAGTCGATCCCCACGTTTTCAAAACCCGATTTTAAAAAATGGTTTCGACAGCTTGGCGACTCCACTGGGGACCAATAAGAGAGTCAAGCCGTAAAATCGATAGTTTCATGTCCTCATGTCTGAATTTAAAAAACTGATTTAAAAATTATGATCCTTTTTTATTGCATGTGGTTTTTAATATATTTCTTTGCATTGCACTGCATGACTGTCGTGGTCACACCCTTAAGTGGGAGCGAGAAACTATGCCTTCGTGAGGTTTTCACCTCCGCATGGGCTAGTGGATTGCTTTCTGGAATACATCTTTACCTATGTCTTCGTGAAGTTTTCACTTCCGCATGGCCATAGGGAAATGTATTCCCCTGAACCGAACTCGGTCCATATGAGCCTATAATGGGTGAAGATCGAGGAATCTGCTAGTTCAGGTACCGTCAACTTTAGAACTAAATCGCATATAGTGAACCCTAGGAGCTCACCTTAGGTATAACTATGTCAAACCTTAGTGGTCACCTAGATAGGTGTTTATTTATTTTACTTGCTTTATATTCCATGGTACTAACTTGCTGTGTTTTATTCTTTTGAGCATGTCATTTCATATTTTAAGAGGTATTGATTCACGATCAGTTTCTAAGTTAGAAAGCTGGTTATGGAGAACGGGTTCCTTGATAAAGTGGAAGACAATGCAGTCGTTCGAACATAGGCAATTAGAGGGTATGGATTTGTTTGAGCAAGAGGGAAATGGGGCGATCTTTGGAATCCCCGCCGCTTCCGCCACCTATGCCTTCTGATGTTGTTCCGATCAAAGCAGAATCGGATATGAAGAAGATTGTACGACACCTTATGGCAAGGTGTGGTGTTTGAACTAAAGGGTAGAAGGTAACTATATTCACCAATCACTTCAAAGTGAGCGTGGGAATATGCAGATGGACCCTTCTACCATTACAAATGCTTTTTCTTTCATATGAAGATGGTCACCTAAGTAGACGGACGTGCATGTAGCACCAAGGTTTAGAGTAGGCAATAGTGAAGATTTCTTTCCTAGGAATGGGCGTTGGAATTTTAACAACAAGAAATTGGTGGAGCCATCTGGGATTGAAGGATGGACTGTTGTGAACTTCTCGGCTCCCGGTTGTGATCCAAACAACATTGCAAGGGATTTGATTCGTTGTGGAGAAATGAAAGGAATTCGTATTGATCCCCCATTTGATATATTCAATGAGATGAACCAGAATAGACGCTTTTCACCTATGGTTAGAGTTGAAAAAATGTTGGAAAAAATACAATCTAAACTTCTTGGAAGCTCGGCAGTTCTTTCTTTGTACCCTGATAGGAAAAATTCTGATCTTTATAGGCCATGGAAGCGGAAGAATCTTTCTGAGTATGGAATTGTGACTTAGTGTATGGCACTAGTTAGGGTGAATGATCAAATCTTCTTCTGAAGATCAAAGGCTAAACTTGGACGATCTCTTCATCACCATCGAAGCCGTAATTCCGTGATCGAGTTAAAGGCAAGCATGAACAAGATTGAAGAAATGAAGGGTAGAATTGAAGAGTTAGAATCAGCACTGCACAATTGTGAACTTCAGATCGAGTGTCTTGAAACAAAGGAAGGGCATTTGAAGGAAGAGCTCTATCATTCATACGGTCAAGTCAGAAACCAGGACTATCTCATGGGGGAAGCTATAGTTCAGATTCGAGAGGTAGCTGACCACCTACAGAGTTTGGCAGTGCAGGCCGACGTACTGAGCATGAGGCATGAGCTACAGTCAGATCGTAGTCAAGAGCTAGTTTCGTTATTAGGAAAAATTAAGACTTTAGGATTTAGGGCGAATGCTTATTTGTAGTCTATTTTATGTAAAAGAATTTGTTTTCTAATAAATTTTTCTATAATGAAGTTGATCAGAATCAATATCTCTTTGCATTCATGCATTTGCATTACATTGCATCATTTGCATTAGACTTTTACAAGAGAATCCTAATTAGGTAAATATATTTCAGAGTTAACCTGGAAAACATGGAGCAAAGGTTGGAGAGAATAGAACAAATGCAAAAATAGATGCAGGGGAAATTGACCGAGATTCAGCAAGAAATGCGGGAACAAATGTTAGAGTTCCAAAAGAATGTGATTGGCCAGTTAACCCAGTTACTAGCCGAAAGATTTGAAAAGAGGAGTGGCCCAGCAGTCAATAGTGTGGATGAGGAGGAAGACATCGTTTACGTCCCAATAGGTTTTAACCCGATCGACGATCAAGCCAAACCAGTTGCTCTGGTAGAAACGAAGGAAAGAGGAGAAGGGACCTCAAAAGCCTCGAAAAGAAGGAAAAGAAAACGAATGATGCAGGTAGGTATAACAAGAGTCATTGAGAGCCAATTCTGATGCATCGACCAAGGAGGGTAGTTACCAAAGAATCGGGTTTCCCAAGGCAAAACTCTGAAAGGCTCCAATTTACGCCAATCCCCATGACGTATAAGGAGCTATATCAAAGTTTGTTTGACGCACACGTGGTGTCCCCATTTTATTCGAAACCATTACAACCTCTGTTCCCAAAATGGTATAACGAGAATGCCCAATGTGAGTACCACGCGAGAATAAAGGGCCACTCAATTGAAAACTGCAATACGTTTAAAGAGTTGGTCGAAAGGTTTATTAAAATGGGAGTTGTGAAGTTCGACGATCCATCAAAACCTGATCACTTTAATGAGGAAGTGAATGCAGTGATTGAAGGAGGAGACAAGAAAGTTGCTTCTCCTTGAAGAAATCAATAATGAAGAAGGAATTAAAGAACAAAGTTTCCAAGCTCTTGTGTACTTGGGGAGTGTTTTGAATAATGAGACTGTAGAAGAAATCCTTGTACTTTTAGGGCTAATCTAGAGTAATATTTGAAACACGCTTGTTGCTTTAAGCCTAGAGGCAATAAGAACCCTTTTGTGAAATAGGCTTGTGTTTTGAAATTATTATTTTAATAAAATGCATCTTTTTAAGCACATATTCTTTTATTCTTTCTATTTTATACTGTACATTCTTTTATTTTTTAGAATATTCTTTCATTCTTCATTCATGACCATACAAATAATCATCCTTAGAATCATTTATTCTTTGGATTTCTTGCCTTCATACCTAGGTACCCAGATATCAACGACATGAGCGACGTTGTTACTGACTTCCTTTTTGAATGAGATATGGGTCTAAGGGATCTAGGGACTTCGAAGATGACAGAGATTGTAACCTGCCTTCTGATTTATAGAACAAGATGAAAAAAATACCTTACTCTACAAAGGGTCATTGGATATTATGAGCCTAGGGAAAAGGGGAAGACCGAAGCCTAGCTCACCACAAAAATAAGGCAAGACATCATTGATTTGTTTTCAAGAATTCAAAGATGTTTTCACACAATTATATCAGGACATGCCTTGGCTAATAAGAAGCAGGCTAAACAAAGAGGATCGGACACTGTTGATTCACCATAGAAGGGGACTGCATCAGTCATACCGCAAATATGGAATTAAAGAAGACAAGATTCATATGTCTACTCCAGTTCTTCATAAAATTTCCATAAGTGGGGCATGGATGTGATGAGGGCCAATCTCGTCAAAAGCTTTTAGTCAATATTGACTCATCGGCATAGTTATCGTTTACTTCACTAAGAGAGTGGAAGTAGCTTCATATGCCAATATTACAAGATCGAAGTCATCAAATTCATCAAAATAAAAAGATCAAGATGCTAGCAGAATGCCATAGAGGATCGTGTTTAAATAACTGTACAAAGTCAAAGTTTACAGTTTGTCCAAAGATCACACAGCATATCACAGTGTAACAAAAGTTGCCAAAAAAAAGAGGTGTCTAAGACTTGTAAAGATTGGCATAAGAAGCTATCACTACTCTCTATGATTATCAAACGTTGGCTAGGACTTTTGCTGGGGCAACACATGTCTCATCGGAATAGAAACAATTTTGCTAATTGAACCTAATTGAAGAAAAGATTAAAGTTATTCATCACGATCAGATGATGCAAGCTTGTGATAAAAAGGTTCATCCTAGAGAATTCCACAAGGGAACCTGATGTTGAAAAGGACATTTCTTCTATAAAATGATTTTAGAAGAAAGCAGATGCCAAAGAAGACCTGTTCTGGAGGAGCATTGATATTGACCGAGATGAATGGCGAAGATTTGCCCAATCCGGCGAATTTAGGTTCAGTCAAGAAAGATTTTACCTGAAAGGGAAAAGGGTCAAGGTGAAAACCCGCAAAGGGCGCCTTGAGTCAAAAAATAAAAAATAAAAAATAAAAAGAAGAAGAAGAAGAAGAAGAAAGAGAGACCAAAGTGAAAACCTGCAAAGGGCGCTTTGAGACCAAAGGGGCTTTGAGTCAAAAACCCGAAAAGGGCGGCTCAAATTTTGAATAAAAGTAGGGCATACAGTAGTCTTGCTACGTCTGAATTAGCAATGAGGAAATATGTTACGCCTCGGGGCATCGACAAAGTACTCCGGATCCCTTAAACACATATTGAGTTTAAAATGGTCCTCAAGAGATCAAAACAGAGAAGCTCAGACTGCGATATCTGGGGCACCTAGTTCTCCATTTTACCCATTTTCTATCTTTGATTACTTTATTCTTTTTTTTTTAGCCTTTGCTATATTTACTTTATTATTTTTAAGATATACCAATCAATTTTCATTTATTGCCTTGGTTATCTTTGATTAGCTTATTTGTTTCGAGCTATGCTCCTGATTAATTTCTTTCTTGTCCATTGCTGTAATCTTTTTCAAGCATTTTATATTGAAATAATGATCTATGGACTAATAACACTTTCATAAAAGGAGTTTCGCATATTACTCTAGAAGCTTCTAAATAATATGATGAATCTGAAACATGACTATTGTTCAGAACTCACCAAGCCTAAGAAATTGGAAACATTGAAAAATGATTATCTCTTGATTCTTATTGGATAAGACAATTTCGTTGGTGATACCACATCGGCAAATGACGAACAAGGTCAATCCAAATGTAAAAGGGGATCATTGTTGAAATACCCTGCACTCATTGTAAATTTTAGATTCATACATCTGGTCATTACACTTAGGGCATGGTGTAACAGATTGAAAGTGATACAAGTTCTGTACCTCTGAGTGGTAACAGAGATAAGGAAGAAACCAAATGTTATTCCTTGAAGTTGCAGTAGGAGATACCAACTTTATGTCTCAAGATCCAAGCAGGGCTGACTCAGAAATTACATTGGGACAAGCTGGTCAAGCAAAACGTGATTAATGAGCAAAAATGAAGAACAAATGAGTGATAACACCTAGAGTAGGAATCATACTCATAACATTTTTGTATCATAGCAAATTTCATTAGGTGCATTTGATTCATTCCGGTCATTGCATTCTAATCCTAATCATTTTCATGACATGTTGCATTCATTTCACTCATAACACATGAAACCGAGTCTACAGGATATGTCCTTCAGTAGACGGTGTAGCGATATCGGTGAAATTTTAGATCTTATCTTCCTGAAGTTGCAGGAAGCAGATCAAAAGACACTTTCAGTCTTATCTCTCTGAAGTTACAGTGGAGTAGATTGAAGAAAGAAGATCTTATCTTCTTAAAGTTGTAGGAAGCAGATCGAAGACGTTTTAGTCTTATCTCCCTGAGGTTGCAGTGGAGTAGACTAAAAACAGAAGATTTTATCTCCCTGAAGTTGCAGTGGAGCAAATCAAAAGTAGAAGATCTTATCTTCCTAAAGTTGTAGGAAGCAGATCGAAGACGTTTTAGTCTTATCTCCCTGAGGTTACAGCGGAGTAGACTACAAACAGAAGATTTTATCTCCCTGAAGTTGCAGTGGAGCAAATCGAAAGCAGAAGATCTTATGTTTCTTAAGTTGTAGGAAGCAGATCGAAGACGTTTTAGTCTTATCTCCCTGAGGTTGCAGCGGAGTAGACTACAAACAGAAGATTTTATCTCCCTGAAGTTGCAGTGGAGCAAATCGAAAGCAGAAGATCTTATCTTCCTAAAGTTGTAGGAAGTAGATCGAAGACGTTTTAGTCTTATCTCACTGATGTTGTAGCGGAGTAGACTACAAACAGAAGATTTTATCTCCCTGAAGTTGCAGTAGAGCAAATCGAAAGCAGAAGATCTTATCTTCCTGAAGTTGCAGGAAGCAGATCGAAGACGTTGTAGTCTTATCTCCCTGAGGTTGCAGTGGAGTAGACTAAAAACAGAAGATTTTATCTCCCTGAAGTTGCAGTGGAGCAAATCGAAAGCAAAAGATCTTATCTTCCTAAAGTTGCAGGAAGCAGATCGAAGACGTTTTAGTCTTATCTCCCTGAGGTTGCAGCGGAGTAGACTAAGAATAGAAGATTTCATCTCCCTGAAGTTGCAGTTGAGCAAATCAAAAACAGAAGATCTCATCTTCCTGAAGTTGCAGGAAGCATATCAAAAACACTTTCAGTCTTATCTCCCTGAAGTTGCAGTGGAGTAGATTGAAGAAAGAAGATCTTATCTTCCTGAAATTGCAGGAAGTAGATCAAGAAGACCCTTTCAGTCTTATCTCCCTGAAGTTATAGGGAGTAGACTGAAGACAGAAGATAAGATCTGAAGATATTAGCCTGCCTCCCTGAAGTTGCAGCGGAGCAAACTAAAGACAACAGATCTTATCTTCTCAAAGTTACAGAAGAGCAGATCAAAAGATAGTGGATACTGCCTTCGTGAAGTTGCAGTGAAACAAATTGAAGCTAGCAGACTTACTGAAATCAAGATGAAGTTCCAATACCGTTGAAGTTGCAGTGGAGTTGGAGTCATTTGAAGAAGATGAGGATTAAGAAGTCGAAGTTCGGCCAAGACCGGGCAAAATTGGTCCTTTTATAGTCTTTGCTCTATTCTTGTTTCACAACAATGAGCAAAGAGGGGCAGCTGTAATGGCCCATTTTTGCCCGGGCCCGTTCAGAAAAGAAAAACAAAATAAATAAATAGTTTTTTTTAAACAGTCCTTTTACAGCCCAAAACCCAAAGTCCAATAAACTACGTAAACCTGATTAACCCGATTACAAATCCTAAACCATAACCCATTACCCAACTAAACCTATGCGGCCCAAAAGAGCCCAAATCTTCAGCAGTCAGGAAATCTAGGGTTTCCTAGAAACCCTTGCGCCGCAACACCCTAATCACCGTAGCACCCCAATTGTCGCACCACCAGTATTCGCGCCGTAGTCAGCGAATCGTGCCCGAATCACTCCGCTACCAGGATCCTCGCCTAACCTGCAAAAGGAAACAAGTCGCAGCAAAAAGGGCGAAACAGTGGCGAAAATAGAAGATTTTTGTTTCCTTTTTTCTTTCATTTTTCGGGTTATAAAACCCCTAGAACAGACTTTGTAAAAGGACACACTGATACGGAATACAAAAAAAAAACACATTAAAATAGAATACAAAAGGTTTTGTTAACAGAGGTGATCTATTTTAAATATTCATTCATATTTTATTTTCTTTTATTCTCAGTTCATACATTTTTATACACATATATTGCTAGAAAAGGGGTGAAAAGAGTTTACCGTTTGATTTGGCGTCAGGAAAGGGGTTTTTTGGTTTTCTTGATCGCCGTAGAAGGAGGCGCGTACAGCGGCGCGTGTGGTGATCGGACACCGGAGTCTCGCTGGAGGGACTGCCGGAAATCGCCTGGGGCCGGAGAGGGAGAGCATTTTTTAAGCTTTTCATTTTTTTTTAAGGGAATGGGGTAAATGATTTTCTAGTCAAAATTTAATTTATATAGTAATATCAAAACGACGTCGTTTTGGCTTAAGGCAATAAGCATCAAAACGACGCCGTTTAGCTTTTACCCGAAACCCGACCCGATTGACTTGAAGGATCCGCGCGTTTTCACTGAATGGTGTAATTTCCATTTCAGTCATTCCGCAATTTTTATTATTTTAATTTCGTTCAAATTAACTTTTCATTTATTTTAAATTAACCCTAAAAATTTATTTTTATTTCAATTAAACCCTCTGACTGTTTTAAAAGTTAAAAATTTACAACGACGCCGTTTTAAAATTTGGCATAATTGCCATTTCAACCCCTGTGGTTTAACGCGTGTTTTTAATTTAATCCTTTTAATCTGCTTTAATTGCTATTTTAACCCTTGTTCTCTTTGTTTTATTTTTTTTATCCTTTTATTTTATTATTTTAATATTGTATTAAACTATTTTATTATATTAAATTGTCTATATTATTTTCTTTATTATTTATATATTAACTTGTTAATAATATAAAATTTTTATTATGTACATATTTAAAACTATTATTATTTATCATTTTATCTTAACTATTTTTATTACATATTATTTTTAAACTTATATATATTAGTTATTATATTATTATTATTTTTTAAATTTTTTTGTATATTATTATATTCTATATTATTTTAAAAAAATCATTTTATCTAAAATTATTTATATGGTATAATTTATTATGTATTCTTAAATATAGTTTTTTTAATATATTAGATTATTATGAACATATTTTATTTTAAGTTATGAATCAATTATATATGTCAAAACTTATTTTATTTTCTCAAATATATATATGTGCTATTTTTGTTGTCTATATATAATTTTGTATTTTAATTTGTAATATTTTATATGTACTATTTCATATGTGCTATTTTATTTTATATGTGCTATTTTTTTTTATTGTCTATATTAATATGAAATGTTATTGAATTATAATTGCTTTTAATATTCATGTTCGATAGTGTATAAATGCAATATTGTCACATAGTTATTGTTTAGAATAAAAAATACATTTTTTGCAAAATTGATATTTTATTTAAAGGTTTTTAAAATAAGGCAATGTTTTGGTATTTAGAAAATCGGGAAATAGTGCCCTAACGTGTTGGGTGCGATTTTCCTTTTGGCTAAATAACTAAATATCCTTTTAACAAGTTTTATAAATCCTGAGAGGATTTTGATTATGAAGGTTTTAAAATATCGTGTCCTAACGTGTTGGATGTGATGTTTATATTCTTTCGGAACAAAGAAATCTCAAGTTTTAAATAAAAAAACCTTATTCTTGGGAATTCAAAACGTTGTATCCTAACTTATTGGGTGTGATGTTTTGTATCTCAAGGTAAGAATTTTCTAAAATAAAGATAGACCTAGCTTTAAAGTCATGAGATACTGTATCCTAACTTACTGGGTGTGGTATTCTTATTTCTTCGAGATAGGTAGTCTTGGTTTATTTTCAAATAAAGGATCTTATTTTAAACTTTTTTAAATTTCAAACGTTTGGACATGATTTTATCTATTCGGTTTGCAATTTACAGGCGTTACGAGGGTGCTAACCCTTCCTCAAATCGTAAACCGATTCCCGAACCCGTTTTCTTGTTTTTTTTCGTAGACCAAAATCAAAATGTTTTAAAATAAAATATTTTACAAGGTGACCCAATCACACCTAAGTAAAAAGGGATTGGTGGCAACTCCCATTTTTTGTTTTTAAAGTCGATCCCACGTTTTCAAAACCCGATTTTAAAAAATAGTTTCGACAACAAACTTTCCGCTTTTGTCTTCTAGCATTCATTAAGGCGGAGAATGCCATAACATCATATATCAAACTATCCTTCCTCCATACTATGTCGAACTTACATTAGGTAAGAAACATAAAAAAATATATCTAATTTAAAAAATATATATAATTAATTAAAAATATAAATAAAATAAAATTTTAAAATCAACTACTACTCACCTACAAAATAAACTAAAATCCTACTAAAATAAAAGAAAAATAACTCTAATATAATGCTTATGAATATTAGGTTGAATCCCTCAATACTTTTTTTAAGAATAAATTTTTAGTTATTTTATTTAAATTAGTGTTGAATTAGTTAAATTAATTTGATATTTGATTAATTTATAATTTGATTCTTACTTTATTTTTATAACTAATTTAAGTTTACAATTTTTTTCACTTTATTTAAAGTAAAAGATAATAAAAAATATAATATTAAACATAAAATTACTCCATTTAGTAGGAGAGAGAGAGAGAGAGACAGATACCAATTTTATCGAGTTAGTTTGCTTAAGGACAAATTTTACTTTTGAGTTGTAACTTAGAATCTGGCACAAATTATAGTTTGACGACATATAATTGGTTTAAATAATGATCATGTGGCAAGCACTGAAATCAAAATAAATAAATAAATGAAAAGATAAATATTAAAATAGTTATTTTTATTTGTCTCAGGTTATATTTTATTCATTTATGTTTGAAATGTTACGTTTTAGTCACTTATATTATCGTGTTGTAACATTTTAGTCACTGAGCCATTAATTACCGTTAATGGTGTAATGTTAATCTGACATGGTACGTTAAATCATCATTTAAAACGAAAATTTTAGGTTAAGTGGTCCTTATATTTTTTTCATTTTGAGTAATTTAAATTTTTTTATTTTATGTTATTTAAATTTTTTTCTTTTTTTTCCATTCTCTTCTATTTTTCCCTTTGTTTTCCTCCCTTCTTCATTTCTTTTAATGATGTTTTTCTATATTTTTTATTTGTTAAAATTAGTTCACAAACCTGCCTCACTTGAAAAAAAATAAATTATTCAAAAATATAAAAATATAGAGACTAATTTTAACAAATAAAAAAATAAAAAAACTACATTACAAAAAAAGTAAAAGGGAGAAAAAGAGGGTGAGAAGCAAAATAGAATAAAAAATAAAGAAAAAAAATTAAAAGAACATAAAAGAAAAAAAATTGAAGTGCTTAAAACGAAAAAATATGAGAGATTATTGTATAAATTAACTTAAAAATTTTATTTAAAATAATGATTTAATATGTCACATTAACTTAATATTATACTGTTAACACGACAATTAATGACTAGAACCCAATAATATAAATAGCTAAAATATAATAATTCAAATATAAATAATTAAAATATAAACTGACATAAATAAAAATAACTATTTTAATAGTTTATCCTAAATAAAATTATTATAACTGATGTCTGAAGCATCAACTACGAAGAAACTGAAGGGAAAAAAAGAAAAAGAAAACTCCACTTACAGTTCACTCCCGCAGTTTACAATAAATTATCCCCTCCCTTTGTCTACCACACCAACCCCTTCCAACTTCATTCTCTCCCAAAAACTATCAAAATGCTACCATTTTCTCAAAATTCTCACTATAAACTGAGTTTCTTGGTATTATTATTATGGGTTACTCACCTTGTTGATTCAAAGTCTGGGTTTGAGTTAGATGAGTCGTTGACTTATCTTTGGCCTTTGCCAACTGAGTTCACTTCTGGCAATCAAACCTTGACCGTGGACCCAACTTTATCTTTCTCTGCCTTAGGAAAAGGAGGGAACTCCAAGATTTTGATTGAAGGATTTGAGAGATATAAGAACATTATATTCAAACATGTTTCTGGGATTTCACTTTTTGATAAATCGAGAGGGATAAGATCTGTTTATGATATTAGTGAATTGAGATTCATTGTGAATTCCGACAGTGAAGAGGTATGTTGGAAACTTGCTTTTTGCCCTTTAAAATTCACTTGAACATTATATACATATACATATATATTGGTGACATTTTTGGGTTTGATTATGGCAGCTTCAATTGGGTGTGGATGAAAGTTATACTTTGTTTGTGGCAAAGAAAGATGGGAAATCTATTGTTGGAGAAGCAACAATTGAGGTAAAGTTTGAGACAGCTTTTTAAGGTTTATCATATTGATGATCATGGTCATATGTTTGCCGTTTTGTTTCCAGATGTTTCTAGCTTTGATCATTGGTTTCTATCAGTGTCCTACGCATATTCAGACTTGGGTATCGGAAAAATATCTGCATACAACATTGACCATCAATTCCTGATAACATAGGTGCCTAGTAGTGTCTTTCGTGGTTGTTTTGTGTATGTAATAAGTCCAACACTTGTTTCCAACATATATTCGGACATAGGTACGAAGTATGATTTGTACGAAGTATGATTCTCCAAATATATAGAAAAAACTTAGAAAACTTTTGATATAATCGTGTAGGAAACATACCCGCATCCAAAATTGATTACA
Source organism: Gossypium sturtianum (assembly GCA_025698515.1). NCBI lineage: Eukaryota > Viridiplantae > Streptophyta > Magnoliopsida > Malvales > Malvaceae > Gossypium > Gossypium sturtianum. The sequence goes on from CM046946.1 coordinate 120,370,053, forward strand.
TAGGTGCTTAGAATTGTCTTTGGCGGTGTTTAGTGTATGGGCACATGTTCTGACATGGGTATAGAGTACAATCCTCCAAATATAGGAGAAAAACTTAGAAAAAATTGAGTACAATTGTGTCAGATAAATACCTGCATTTGACACTCACCACTAAATCTGGAATAACTTGTCTTCTTAGTAGTGTCTTCGATGGTGTTTTTAGTGCAATAAGTGTATGGCATTCCTACGTGTGAATACACTGTGGAGATGCACTTCCTTACTGGTAATCATTCTCAGTAGGCAAGGATAATGTATGCTTAGTTTTGAATTTTCTAATTTTCAAGTTTAAAATTCATTTCTATTGAACTAAACTATTTCTGAAGATGAGTCAACTTGAAATCTTGAAGTAAATGTGTGATGACAGCTGATATTCACTCCTCTGTCTCTCTTTGTATTTTTGGCAGGCAAATACTGTTTATGGTGCCTTAAGAGGGTTGGAGGTATGCGATCAATCTGCTACTTATATACTGTTTATCGTGTGCATATAATCTTTTGTGTTTGTTTCCCAATTTTAAGTGACGGTTATAAATGTCGATCAAAGGGTTACCAATAAATGGGTGAAATATACTCCTCCCTAATGCACCTCTGCGCCACCATATGTAGTATAATGATGACTACCTCGTATTCAGAAATTTTCTGGGAATTATTTGCTCCTTAAGGCACATGCTTGTGATACATTACATTGAAGTTTTATTTATGTTTCTTCTTGCATCCTTCTCTTTTACAATGTTGCAGACATTCAGCCAATTGTGTGCTTTTGATTACGAGACTAAGTTGGTGCAAATATACAAAGCACCATGGTACATAAAAGATAAGCCAAGGTTTGCGTTTCGTGGGCTTATGCTTGGTAAGCCTCACTTCCATTATTTTCCCTTTAGATAACAATTTCTGAAATAGTACTTGATTCAGTTGTATATGCTTATCTGTTACAGATACATCAAGGCACTATTTACCGATTGATGTCATTAAGCAGATAATTGAATCTATGTCTTATGCCAAACTTGTAAGAAATGCTACTAGCTGTTATTTTTTGTTCAATCCTATATTTTCATGGTCAGAATTCATTTGAGCGCTCACGAAATTATTGCTCCATCTTTTTTTTACATGTCATTCTGATTTTGCGGATTGCATTCAGTAGAATGTCCTCCATTGGCACATCATAGATGAAGAGTCATTTCCTCTAGAAGTACCTTCATATCCAAAATTGTGGAATGGTGCTTATACAAAATGGGAACGCTATACGATCGAGGATGCGAGTGAAATTGTTAGGTATGATACATATAAGTCCTGGAATATGTTCCTTGCTAACTTCTAAACATTCCTTTGGTTTTTATGCTTACTTATATCTGTAAAGCAAGAAACTTTTGCATCTGCATGTTGGGTACAATGATAGATGCTTGTGCAGCCTAGCTCAAAGAGCTGGATTTGGTTCCCTCCCTCCCCTGGAATTGTAAAAACTGAACTTTCAGCAGATTAAACTAAATGCTCTAAAATCTGGAATTATGTCTGAAAAATATAGAGAAGTGATATGTTGTCAGCTCAGATTAAAGTTGTTAAACTTTGAATTAAAGGCTTTCAATGGATAAAGTTGTCATCTTTTGTACTGCTTTTATCCAAGATTCTCAGTTTAGTTTTCGGATTTATTAGCTGTCCAGATTTATGACTGAATATATATCTCTGCTTCTCCATTTTCTTTCTTTTGGTATTTCATGCTTCTTGCTCAAACATACATTAATTATGTGCTTTTTTTTTTTTTGACATATTTTCATGCACAAATGTGAAGCTTTGCCAAAATGAGAGGTGAGATTGATCTTTCACTTTTGTTGGCAATTTAAGTAAATATTCACCGTTTTCTAGGGGTATCTAGATTTCTCTTCCCTTATAATACACGGTACGAGTGTCAGATTCAAATATGTGTCTAGCACAGGTATTTCTATTTTTTAAAAGTTCTTTCATGTATTTGGAGGATCTTAGGGGAGCCATATCTCCATATCCATGTCTTGATATACTTTAGACACAGGTGTTACAAGAAAAATGAAGAATTGGAGCAACATAGTTCTTCCCTTACCGTTTTCCTTTAATTAAATTCGTTGTTATTTAATCCAATTTAGAAATAAAAGCATAGTGCAACTAATTAAAACAATTAATAAGACTGCCGGTCTCATGCTGTCTATACTGAAGATAAGTTTTCTTATTATTTCTTATGATGTATGGCAGGCATCCACATAATGGCAGAAGTAGATGTTCCTGGGCATGCAGAGTCATGGTAAGTTGCTTTGTAATGCCAGTATTATCTTAGCCTTATACGATAGGACTCTGAGTACATAAATTTTTTTTCTCTTTTGAGTATTTCCACTAGGAAATTCATCATGAGGCAGTTGAATCTTCTTGACACTTTTCTTTTTTTTTTCTCGTAATCATGCAATAAGAAGGACATAGTTTCTCAGCTAAACCTATCCAACTGTAATGTATCTTGAAAGGCTGGTAATATGAAAGATGCCCGATTTCTACTCTTTAATTTCATTTCAATAAAAGAAATGGAAAAGTTTAATCTTAATTTGCATGCTGGCTTTATATTTCTTGTTCACTTATTTCTTAAACCCGGATTTAATCTTAATTTGTCTTCTGTAGGGGAGCTGGGTACCCTGATCTTTGGCCTTCTTCTACCTGCAGAGAACCACTTGACGTTTCAAAAGATTTTACTTTTGATTTGATTTCTGGCATTCTATCAGGTTAAGATCTGCAAAAGCCTTTCCCTTGGTAGTATAAGTCCTAGTCCGCATCTGTGCTAGTTTTGTGGATTGACAATAATCTTTCCGATATGCTACTGATAAGAATAATAGTTTTGTTCTTTATGTTATTCTGTAAATCCTATCAAAGCAGATTAGTTATCATCGAGTTGGTTGGTTCACCTATAGGCATAGACGGCTAGTTTTCAGTAAAGTTGCAGTCAACTGTCAACACATCTAGTTAACCAAGTCAAATTATTCTACTGCAAAATGACTTCAAAAGAATTTTGGTAATATAAAATTTTTTCGAGCTTCAGTTTTAGGTCATGCATCCTATGTATTGGAATAACTTCATGCTGGTGTCTTGATAATCTGAAACATTTTATCCCTGATATAACTATTTACATCGTTAATTCAGGGTTAAGTACCTTTCTTTTAAAAAAAAATTATGAAAGAAGTAAACCTTGAATATGATGAAAACTGAAAGAAGCACATATTTCAGTTTTGCTGATCACCGTAGGTACTACCCTACTTGTTACGGACACATATCGCACACGGATGCTCTAATTAGTAACAGTTACCTTTCCCATTTGCTATCTAGTTATGATTGAAGTTTTTGTTTTACAGATATGAGAAAAATTTTCCCATTTGAGCTTTTCCACTTGGGTGGAGATGAGGTTCATACAGGTTGGTAGATTTGATTTCTTCTTGTTAACAGGCATTTCTGCTTTCTCTTTGTTAATAATGCGACTGTGTTCTTCCCACTTTTTAGATTGAAAGCAAATTTTTTCACTGAACTTCTTTCGATTTTGAGTGCTGTCTGCTAAGATTCATTATATATGTGCATGCAAAGTTACTTGGACTCAATTGTAAGTGTCAGGTCGGATATATGTCTGACACAGGTATTTTTAATTTTTCCTAAGTTTTTTCATGTATTTGGAGTCATATCTCTATACCTATATTCAGATATCCATTGGCCACGAGTGTTGAACATGGATGATTTAAGAAAAAGAGTGGGAACAACATAGCACGCTAGACCATGATACTATGATACAAACCATGTAATTTAAACTATACGTGTGCTCGTAAAGTCTTTGAAATCTTTCAAATTTATCCTTTTCTTTAAAATTTTAGATTGATAATAATCACTGTTTCACCCTAAATCTTGTATGTTTATCTTCTCACTAGCGACAAAGCATTTAAGTGATTATCAAGTGCAAGTCTATGAGTAAAGGCTGTTCATTGTCATCAACTTAATTTTATGTTTAAAAGCATGAAATGAACAGTTTGATTTTCTGATGCGGCTTTGCTTATATAAATGAGTGGACTTCTTTTTTCTACTCTGTTTGTTGTTATTTCGATGCTCTGTTATGCATTTTATTCTCCCTATATGAAGTTTATTAATATTGATAATAATTATTTTGACAGATTGCTGGACCTCTACTCCACACATAAAGCAGTGGTACGTGCCCAACTCTTCTTGTTGATCAGTACTTGTACGCCGATTCATGTTTGGAGTAACTTCTACATAAATTGAACTTGATGATACTTTAGCCATTCAATGTTGTAATGCTGGGATTAACTGTAACCTTTTGCTTCAAGCTGTGCCGTCTTATAAACCATTAATCCGATGAAAATGAATTGCAGGCTCAATGACCAAAACATGACTGCTAAAGATGCTTATCAATATTTTGTACTCAAGGCTCAAGAAATCGCAATCTCAAAAAACTGGACGCCTGTCAACTGGTATGTCTGTATCCGTACCCTACGATTGCTGTTTAATGTTCTAAGAATGACTTCCGGTTTGGGTTTTTCGTCCATGGAAAGCTATTCTGTCTAGCCTCACTTCTTCTCACTAAGTTCTCAATACGATAACATAAAAGTTTTCGGATATAGCAAAATAAATATAAAGTAAATTACCTAAAATCTTAAAAACATGCATGAGATGAAACCTATGCTGCTCTGACTCTTCACTTTTTTGTAAGTACCTGTGTCTAGCACCCATACCTGATGCATTGCCGGACATGGATATGGCTTACAGGGATAAGACCCTATAAATATATGGAAAAAATAACTTAGAAAAATGTGAACATACACATTTATGTCTAACACTCACACCTAAGTCCCGAGTAACTTATGATGAAACCAAGATGTTATTTCTATAAGCTTGCTTTAAGTAAATATAAAGTTCAGCCATCAAAAGATTATTTTTCTCATCTTTTCCTTGTATCTGAAGAATCTGACAATTCTTCTTTGCAGGGAAGAAACCTTCAATTCTTTTCCGTCAAAGCTTAATCCACGAACTATTGTGCACAACTGGTGAGTTTTAGACCCTTTTTTTTTTCTTTTAATTTTGACTGAAAAGGTTCTCATCCAAGAGTTGTTACTTTAAATTTCACGCCCGAATGATTTGATATAAAATGCTAGGTGGGGTCCCGGGGTTTGTCCAAAGGCTGTTGCGAAAGGATTCAGATGCATTTTCAGCAATCAAGGTGCTTGGTATCTTGACCATCTGGATGTTCCTTGGAATGAAGTCTATAGTGCAGAGCCACTAGAAGGAATAAATAATGTGTCCGAGCAAAACCTTGTTCTAGGAGGTGAAGTTTGCATGTGGGGCGAGACAGCTGATACGTCAGATGTTCAGCAAACAATATGGCCTCGAGCTGCTGCTGCAGCAGGTACGTTATATGCTTCAAGAAAAAGTTATTAAAACCTGAGCATTTATTTGAAGTCATTATCATCTTAAAACATAAATGCTCGAGTCTTGCTTTTTCTTTTCCGTGATGAGTTACTCTTTTACTCCACCAATACCCCATCTTGACCCAAAACACGAACAAGTAAATATCAAGCAAAGGATGTAAAAGATCTTAAAAGCATAGTTTTAATAGGTGCCATCCATAGGGTACAATAAAATTAGCGATTACTTATTTGGGAGTTTTTTGACCCACACTGTCAATTTCGCTCTTCGATATACATGTTAAAGGATATGTCATAGGTAAAACATGTGTGATTTATAATGTTTGGAACAAAATAAATTTATTTAAACTGTTTTGGAATGCAGAATATTTTTCTCTTATGTGTCCTAACCATTTCGAATTATGACTTTCGATTCTGTATCACTTCTCTTTTTGATGTTCATGCCATACAGGTGAAACCAAATGCTCGGATTTCTGCCTGTTAACCTCATTCGTTCATCCCTTGTAATGGTTAATGGCTTACAAAATATGCATATTAGATAACTATAACTAAATCACCCTTTTTAGCATCTCGTATTTGGCTGCATTCAACATAGATTGGTTTAGACGCAATTAAGCATTTAGGGCAAGCAACTAAATTTCGTATTTCCGCATATCATGTCGGACTCAATGGTTAAACTAACATGGACACGATCCGTTTACTTACTCTGCTTCTTCATTGCTTGGTTCTTATTTTGAATGATGCCATTTGCTTTGAATTGTCTTCCTACAGAGCGATTGTGGAGCAAAAGGGAGGCTGTATCTGCACGAAACATTACTTTAACCATATTACCACGGCTTCATTACTTCAGATGCCTATTGAATAGGCGCGGGGTTCAAGCTGCTCCCGTCACAAACAAATACGCTCGACAACCTCCAATTGGTGCCGGATCATGCTACGAGCAATAGTTCCTCAGTTCATTACTAGTTGGATTGCTCCAGAACTGCCTGTATCTGCTCTTGTATATGTTGAAAGTACATCTGGAACCTTAAATTGCCGCATTTTCTGTGTTTACAGACAGTCCATTGGTGTTTATCTCATCTGATGTGCTCATGTATACGTCAAAAGTACACTCAAAAGCTTAAATCGCCACATTTTCGGTGTTTTAGAACAATCAACTGGGGTTCATTCATCTTGTGCTATATTTTAGTTTGATGTTGTGATTATCACACTTAATTTAAATTTGTACCTGTTTGTGTTTGACTAGTTTATCTCCATGGTATAAACTTCATAGATAAAATCTTTTCTGCAACTTGCCATCAGTAAGCTATGTTATTCGGACTTTGATCAGAGTTACGGGTGTGATTATGTGTTTTACTTGGAAATTAAACATGTTGATCGATTATGGCACGAAATGTAATTTCATAAAAGCGACATTATGGTTGCTGAACTTGCTCTTAAATTATGTGGTCAGATATTTGATTCTTATTCATAGAAATTGAGTATACTATCGACAGTGAATATTTTGATTTCGAAAAAAAACCTACTAGACAGTATATAATACAATTACCATGATGAATAAATAAATGGTAAACTATTAAAATAGTCACTTTTGTTTACCTCAGGTTTTATTTTAGTTACTTATATTTGAAATGTTACGATTTAGTCACTTACGTTATCATGTTCTAACATTTTAGTTACTGAGCCGTTAATTATCGTTAACGGTGTAACGGATTATACAATTGGTCCTCATATTTTTTTTGTTTTGAATATTAATTTTTTTTCATAATTCTTAAACCAAAATAAAACTTGTTTCGCATATTCTCACCCCACAATTACAAACCCTCATCATCCATCACTGCTTTAACAAACCAATTTGAATCTCTCAATGACCTAGTCCACAAGTTCGCCTCACTCGAAGACCTCGCCAATTGTGACTTATGGCAGTCTACCCTCAACAAAGTTTTTCGAACCCGTTCCCTAAACCTCCTAACCAACCCCTATTACCACCTTATCTATCTTACCTACAACATTCTTGCCCTCTCGATTATGTTGTTTCATGAATTCTTCAAATGAGTTCTACACTCTAAATAACTGAAACGACCACCATACGAAACTTACCCTCAACTTTACCCAAACTAGTTTGCTTCCATGCTCCCTTTCTCTCTTCAGTTCAACCATGCTTGACTTCCAATCAAGCTTACTTGGGAATATCCAAGAAGGTTTAGATCAATTTTATCGTTTGTTTAATTTTATTCATCAGAAAATAAGAGGACAGAAAATGAATAATTCATACGATTCTGTAAACATTTGAAAATCGAAAAAATTTATTTTGAATATATTCAATTTATTTTTAGATTTAATTAAGGATATGATTTTTGTATTGATTAGTTAGATCCAATTTTAATTTTAAAATTAGGTTATATTCAAATTGAGATTTGATTAAAAATTATAGGTATTTGATTTTGAGTGAAATTCAATTTAGGAATAATGTGAAAAACATAAGCACTTGCTTTATTTGGTGGGTGGAGATTATGTGGAATATGAAAAGAGAGAAAAATAAAAGGGAAGAAAAAAATTAAAATAAACAAATAAAAAGAAAAAAAATTAAATTGTTCAAAAAAATAAAAGTATAGATACTAGTTTTAACAAATAGAAAACATAAAAAAACTATGTTAAAAGAAATAAAAAAGGGAGGAAAACAAATGGAAAAGAAAAAGTTAAAAGAACATAAAAGAAGAAAATAAAATTGCTCAAAACAAAAAAGATAAAGGGACCAATTTTATAATTTAATTTAAAATGATAATTTAACATGCCACGCTAGCTTATTAATCGGCTCAGTGACTAAAATGTTACAACACAATAACGTAACTAACTAAAACGTAACGTTTCAAACATAAATAATTAAAATGTAACTTGAGACAAATAAAAGTGATTTTTTTTAATAATTTACCTATAAATAAATAAAATATGAGATAGTATTTGGCAGGAATGGTTGAACATGCAAAAACAGGAAGGCATAGAAGAAGGGACAGCTAAAGTTTAATTAAGTTTTAATTCCGTCATAAATATAGGTAATAAGAAAACATAGGAAAAATATCTGTTTTTTAAGGTTGAAATAATTGAAACCCATTCCCAATTCAATCAATCCTCTTATTCAATGCATAATATTTGATTTGCTTTCCAAATTAAATTTAATAAATTTAAACTTTTTTTTTAAAAAAAATCAAATATTGGACTCCTCTAAAAATAAGTTTTGAATTTTTTTTTTGAAAGAATCAGATTGGGCTTTAATAGAATAAGTAATAAAAGAATATATGAGAAATAATTCAAATAATTCGAATAATTTAATCAAAATTCCAAATTAATTAAATTTTGATTAAAAAATTACTTAATAATTTTAATAATTGCTAATTGCATTAAAAAGTAAAAATACTTCTTTTTAAAATATAGGAATTAAATCTTAAATTTTGTCAAAATAAAAGGACTGACGTGATATTTTAACCCTGAAAATAATATATAAACACTAATAAAAGTTCTCACTCCCTCAAACACACAGAGAGTCAAATAAATAAAGAAAAGAAAATTATTGAAAAAGACTGCTATCATCGCTTCATCACTCTTCCTTTTCCTCTTTTTCATTTTTATTATTTTTTCCCTCTCTTCTCTCTTTCCATGGCTTCTTCTTCTTCTTCCTTTCACTTCCCTGTGAGTCTTGTGGCCTTCTTTCATACTTCTTTCTTTTAATTTTATTATTTTTAATCTTTTGTTTCTAAACATACCCAGATAGATTTACAGATTGGGGTTTCCATTTTCTGTTTCTTTTTTGATTAATTTGCTTTATATTGATTCTTTTGCTTCTTTATTTTTTTTCTGTATTTGTATTTTTTCAAGATGGGATTTTGATTTACTCTATTTTTTTATTTTTTTTGCATTTGCAGTGACCTGTTCTTCATGGTTGATCTGATATGGGTTTTTGATTTCTTCACATATTGGGGTTAGTTGAACTTCTACTATCTCTACTCGTCCTTTCAAGTAAGGGTGTTTTTTTTTTCTTTTTTAAATTCGAAGTTGGATTTTTTCTATAGGGTTCCATATTTTGCCTTAGATTTATATTGAATTATTGAAAGTAGTCATGGTGAAAGTGGGTAAAATTTAGGGGTTTTTATTAGGATTTAGGATTTGGGTCATATATGTTTGATGAGCTTATTGAGGTATTTATAATGGTGGCAGCATTGTGAATAAGGAGTAGGGCTTTGTTGCAATTTTGTGTTTCTTTCGAAATATTACTGAAGGGTCATATTGTAAAGTGGAAATGGTGGGCAAAGAGGATCCTCCTGCTAGTCCTAGGGCTCCATCGTGCCAGCTTTCAGGCTCGCGAAAAATGTTTTGGCGTTCAGCTTCGTGGTCCTCTTCCCGGACTAGTGGTCAAATTCCCTTAACTGAGGACAAAGATCTAGGAGCAGGTTCTAATGGTAATGATGGTATTAATAATGGGCAAACTCGCCGGTTTCCTCCTCCTCCTTTAACTCCGCGTTCTCAACAAAATTGTAAGGCTAGGTCATGTTTGCCACCTTTGCAGCCACTGTCAATTGCACGAAGGAGTTTGGATGAGTGGCCGAAAGCCAGTTCTGATGACCTTGGTGAGTGGCCACAACCGCCAACCCCAAGTGGGAACAAGAGTGGGGAGAGGTTAAAGCTTGATTTATCATCAATTCAGCAGAATAATGATAAGAATGGCGGGCTTGTAAAGAGGGATAAGATTGCTTTCTTTGATAAAGAATGCTCGAAAGTGGCAGAACATATTTATCTTGGTGGAGATGCTGTTGCAAAAGACAGGGAAATACTTAAAAAGAATGGTATTACTCATGTTTTAAATTGTGTTGGGTTTGTTTGTCCAGAGTATTTCAAGGCTGATTTTGTGTACAGAACTTTGTGGTTGCAAGATAGTCCATCGGAAGATATTACTAGCATACTTTATGATGTTTTCGATTATTTTGAGGATGTTCGGGAACTGGGTGGAAGGGTTTTCGTTCATTGCTGCCAGGGGGTATCGAGGTCCACATCGTTGGTGATAGCATATCTTATGTGGAGAGAGGGACAGAGTTTCGATGATGCCTTTCAGTATGTAAAGGCTGCAAGAGGAATTGCTGATCCAAATATGGGTTTCGCTTGCCAGTTGTTACAGTGCCAAAAGAGGGTCCATGCATTCCCTTTGAGCCCTAGTTCCTTGTTGAGGATGTATAGAATTGCACCTCATTCTCCTTATGATCCTTTGCACCTAGTCCCTAAAATGCTGAATGATCCATCTCCTTCGGGTCTAGACTCTCGAGGTGCATTTATTGTCCATATACCTTCCGCAATATATATTTGGATTGGTAAAAACTGTGAATCTATCATGGAAAGAGATGCGCGAGGTGCTGTTTGTCAGATTGTTCGGTATGAGAGAGTGCAGGGACCGGTAATAGTGATCAAGGAAGGAGAAGAACCGGCTTATTTTTGGAATGCATTTTCAAACTTTCTACCATTGATGGATAAATCTGGAAACAAAGTTGAGGTAGGGGAGTCAGCAATTAAAATTTGCTTGGGTGAGAGGAAAGTGGATGCGTATAATGTTGATTTCGAGATTTTTCAGAAGGCTATAAAGGGTGGCTTTGTCCCTCCATTTGCTTCATCTGAGAATGAACATGAAACCCACCTTCCTGCAAGAGAAAGCAGTTGGAGTATGCTTCGGCGTAAGTTTGCCTCTGGCATAATGAAGGAGTTTGTCTCGGCACCGAAGATATTACTCTCCAGGGTTTATTCAGATTCCATGATGGTAGTTCATGCATCATCACCGTCATCGGCATCATCCTCTTCGTCTTCTTCTTCCTCACCTCCTTATCTCTCTCCAGATTCCATCTCTTCCGATTGCAGTACTTGTTCAAAGTCATTTTCTGAATCCTCTCTGGATTCACCTTCAGCTGTTTCGTATTCTCTTCCGGTTTCTTCGACTTTGTCTAACTTTTCTAATTTGTCTCTCATTTCATCCCGAAGATCTCCGCACCCCAAAACTAATAGCTCAGAAATTGCCAGTGTCAGTTTCACTTCTCAACCTTGTTCAAAATCCGCATTTTCACCTCTAAAAAAGGTTTCACCTTCCCTTGCTGAACGCCGAGGTAGTTTGTCAAAGTCTCTCAAGCTGCCAGTGATGAGCGATAGTATAAGAGAAACAAATGATCGGTCATGTTTTCTTGTTAAGCAAGATGGGGTTCGGATAGATAACAATACTAGCTCATCATGTGAATCAGATATTGAAATTGTCTTTGACTCCAAGCGTGGTGTTAGAAATGGTGGGGATATTTTGGTTCAAGGTTCTGGTTTGAAGATATCCCCAGGTAGACTAGCTAATGTTGGCCAACATGATTCTGAATCTACTTTTGTTAATAGTTGTTGTGAAAGTCCAAGAAACCATCCTCCTCAGGATGGTCTCCTGTCTGCTGTTCCAAACAGGATGGAGGAAATTATTCCAGCTTGCACGGGTGTAGTTCAGCCTTTAGTATGCCGCTGGCCCAGTATAGAGAAGATGACAAATTTTACTAGAAGTGATCTAGATTCAAAGTCCGCTTTTGCAATTTTTTTGCCGACTGCAGCCATAGACGAAAACAAAGATAGGATTCTATATTTTTGGATAGGAAGATCCTTTCATCTTGAAAAAAGATCAATTCAACTAGATAGCAGCAGAGTGGTAGGGGACAGAGAAGATATCGACTGGAACCAAGTTGCTTATGATGTACTCACAAAAGTGGGTCTTCCGAATGATACCCCTGTTAAGGTACGGAATGTTGAAGTTTTCTACATTATATTATTTGCGCCTTGTTCCCATGTTTATGTACAGATTTATGTTATATATTATGATATGTTTGCTTCTGATTTTAGATTTTTAATAAGATTGAAGCACTAACAACTGTATATCTATGTTCAAAAATATCATACCTTAATTCTTGTCATGTAAAAGTAGAAACTATATATATGTTTGATTTGTTGACTTTAATCAAGCATTGGACCAATGTCATAGATTTTTTTTACGGGAATGGATATGCTATTCAGAATATCAATTTAAGGTTCTAGTTATGCTTATGCCAGTATAAATTATTCTGAGATTTTCACCAATGTTAAAAAAACCAGACAAGGTGTTGAACCAGTCAGACCTTTAGTTCATAGTTGAACCAAGCGGTTTGATGTTTTCTTTATTTTTCAATGTTTAAATGCTTTTAACCTTTATTTAATGTAAAATAAATTATAAAAATAATTAAGAATTAACAAAAAATACAATTAGCTTAATGTTAATATCTTTAATATAAAACTAAGAGATTAGATTTTAAAGTTGTAAATCTCATTCATTACAAATAAAATATTCAGGGAAAATGGATTTATAAAAAACCAGTTTTTTACCTGTCCAATCTGGTTTTATCGGTGTTTGACTGGTTTGACGTGTAGCCACCAGTGGTTTTCCGTTCAACCAGTCTGGATTTTTATTCCTCGATGTTCACTTGTCTTTCTCTGTATGCATCTGTCAAGGCGGAAAGCTTATTTACCTCCATAAAAGAAATTTCTAAAAGTCATCTTTGACCTCTGTTTTGCAACGTATTTCGTTTGATTTTGATTTGTTCTGTTATATTGCCTTTTAACCTTCTATATGTACCTTGGTATTTACTATTTGCAGATTGTCAAAGAAGATGAAGAACCAATGGAATTTCTTATGTTGCTGAGGACATTGTAGCTTTACTGCAATCTAGGATATATCTGCAGGCCGATAGTTCATAGATTATCTTTTGTCTCTTCAAATGGGTTATTTTTGCTGTGGAATTTCAGGCATCAGGCATAATTCCCATGGCAAAACCAATGAGGTAGGTAACCCTTTTTTTCCTGTTGTTTCTTATTGGCAATGTAAATTTCCAGCTAGATACCTCTGTTGCTCTGAGTCTTCATTTTCCTTGAAGTTTTTGTGCCCATAATCATGTTCAATGCATGATTCTCCAAAAGAAACACTCTTAAGACATGGAAATCTTGGAAAACTTTCAACATATCTGTGCCCAATACATCAGAGTCTGAGTACATAGCTAGGTGCTGTAGTTGGAATAGCAGCTTTTTTGCAGATTGATATGGTTCAATTATGCACCACTCTTCCAGCCATCTGCTGCATGCAGGGATTTTAAGACTATCATATTTCAACTAGGTTTAAATGTTTGCAGATATTCTACAACATTGTTTTTCTTATGGCTTTGTAGGCCACAATTGATCATTAGAGTGATAGATCAACAGGAAAACTTGTTCTGTTTTTGCTTCTTTACAATCATTTTTGGCGTTTATTTGAGGGCTAAATTCTTGCGTGACCCTTCCATTGTTAACATGAAAACATGAATATGATCTATGCACAACTTTCGATTGTGCCAGCATAGTCCTCTGCAGGTTTTTATCCATATTACTTGTTACTTTCAGATGTCATTCAGCTACAAGGGAAGTCCATGTGAAGATCAGATCCTGTTGGTTGTTTTTAGTTCATTTTAAGTAGACTTCAGTTATAGAGCATGAAGAGAATGCAAGCAAGATGTCAGTCGGCATGTGTTATCTAAGAAACTATGCCTTAGAGACCGGGGGAGGGAGGGGCGCAAAGCATGTAATTTTGACAAATTGGGAGTTTCACGCTATATCTGCTGAAGCTTAGTGCATGTAAGAGTCAGGACCTTGGTGACACCATAGTAAATGTAATTTCCCTGGATGTCCCATTACAGTGTCCTCTGGCTGCCATAATTTTCTTGTTTTGGCTCAATCCAGTGCTGGGTAAACACTTGCACACTTTTTTGTATTTGAAGGTCGATTGTTCACTGTTCTGATGTTGAAGTAGGGTGACCAAGAACCTGGGTTTCTGGAAATTTTTATAGAGTTGAGCTTCGTTATCATACAATCAGGTTACAATAGGTGGAAATTACTTGCATTGCATGCAGCCATTATCAAATCTAGCCTTGCATGTTTTTCACATTATCAGTTTGTTTCACTGTTTGTCTTTGGATGTTTGCAGGTAGCTACCATGTCGGAATCCACCTGGTTGTACAGCACCATCGTAACTGATAATCATTTGTTTCGATAGACAGTTATTGTATATTCAGTGTTATTAGAATCAAATTCTTAAAATCTTAGTTATCCATTCCAGCCTCAATAGATTCACTGTAATTTCCCTTGTGCCTGCAACTTCATTTCGTTTCTCAAAACTGTTCAATTCAATACTCTTTAGCATGAACTTTCTATGGTAAATGTTGGGTTCTTAAACTGGGTATCGCTTATTTCTCTCTCGCTTAATATATATGATATTTGTTCTGCAATTTTGATTATATATATAAAGAACCAAAGATTATAATCTGCAACATTTTGGGCATCATACTTGTCCATTAGGTTAAGGAATTGAACTTGTTTAAGTTTGATACGGATCCTTGTTCAAGATCAGTAGTAGGAGGTTTGATTTAACTTGCCAAAGGTTTCGGTTTGGTTCTTATTAAATCAGTTACGGTAATAATAAAGTATAATTAATTTGGTTTACAAAATTTTGTTTTTAAATTAATTTTGAAGTTTTAGAATATTTTTTTTTATTTTTAAAAATTTAAGTAGTAAAGAATATAGATTTAAAATATTAGAAAGACGGATGATCTAAGGAATCAAAAGCAGTACTATTAGCATTAAATGGTGTTATTACAGAAGATCATGTTTTTGTTAGTAGAGATCCCCCTCTAAACTAATGCTAATACAAAGCTTCAAGCAACCCTTTCCATTTCATCAAATGGAGGAAATACTTCTAACTAAAACATTAAAAGCATGAAAACTAGGAAGGGAGATTTGAAAGGGGGCGGGCTGAAGTTTTTAACACAACAATCCCACATCACTAAGCGACAAGCAGGTGCATCCCAAGTGCCTTTATAAATTAAAGCCCGAGACTGCCTTGATATCTCACGGAGCCGTGCGATGAGCACAGAGCGAACTATTCTTTCGCCTTTTACTAAAGAATACCGTGTGCTCGTCGCCTAAAGCGGCATACGCCTATTTTTGGAGGGCCGGTTTTTCGAGAACGGGCCCAACAATTCATAGTCTAAAAGTTTTCGGTTTTAGCCTGCAGCAACATATAATTTTGTTCAAAAGTTACACGACAAAAAGAAGTTAAGGTGGTGTACTTGGACACACCTATTAGTTTGCAACCCTCTGAACGCAACACCAGTCTCAGTGGAGAAGAATGGCTCCCAGGCTGATCTTTTTTAATTTATTTTCAAATTTTACTGGAGAGCCCAATTTCTTACCAGACCCAAAAATAAACCAAAATTAAAAAAAGGTCCATTTACAAGGGCCCAACTAAAGTAAGGCCCGAATGACCCAAATTTACACAACAGAAGGGAAACCCTAGCAGCAACCTTTGGCGCCGCCAGCAGCCAACCCGCCCCTCCGCAGCGTGCGCGCCTCCACCACCGAGCCACGTCCACGCCACGTCTCCACCTGCGGAAAAGAAGGAAATACAGCAAACAAAATCTAGATTTTATTTTTAAATCCGGCTATAAAAAGCCAAAGCAAAAACGATTGTAGAAAACGATTTTTTACGGAAAAAAGCAATACAGAGAATATACATTACACTTTTAAAGAGGGAATCAAAAAATCAAGCAAAGGTCTTCTTTTTTTCGTTATTTTTTTCTTTTTTTCGAATCTGTGCCTTTTTTTTTCTGATTTCTTTTTATATCTATTAAAGTTTAGAACATAATAAAAAAAGAGGGAAAAAACTCACCTGTTTTTGGGGCTCCGGCAGCCATGTACGGCGGTCCCGACGGTGGCGGACGGCGGCGCCGGCACCAGAGCTCTCACCGGAGGCCTGCCAGAAATCGCCTGGGGCAGAGGATTTTGGAGAGCCCCCTTTTTTTTTTCCAAAACAGATTGAAATGAAATTTTTTTAAATTTTTTTGGCTTTTATAGCCTATTAAAACGGCGCCGTTTTGGGCAGCCCCCTTAACGCCTAAAACGACGTCGTTTTGGGGGGCTGACCCGCGCCTCGACCCGACCCAGTTCTAGGATCCGTGCGTTTTTTATGGAGGGGCTAATTACACATTTAGCCCCCCCGCTTTTTTACTGTTTCACAATTAAATTTATTTTATTTTCAATTTTTCTCGATAATTTACCTCGGCTTTTAATTGGGTCCCCCCAGATGCTGTGTGTTTTAGAGGGAGGGAATATTTTTCCTCTTAGTTCCTCCATGTTATTCGCGCATTGCAATGGGGTCCTTTTTCCTTTTTTTTATTCCCAATTTACCCCGAAATTTCATTTTTAAGTTTAAATTGGTCCTTTTTTTATTTTTGTTATTTTGTTATTTTTTTAATATTATTAGTTTTTTTACATTTTTATATTATTATTATTATTTTAGTTTTACTATTACTTTTATGTTGTTAGCACCACTATTATTTTACTATTATCAATATTATTATTATCATTACTATTAACATTATTATTCCTATTTTATTTATTATTATTTCATTGCTATTTTTTTCTCACTATTATTTTTACTATTATTATCAGTACTATTATTATTATTATATTTATGACTATTATTATTATTTTTATTCTTATTATTATATTTACTATTATTAGTATTATTATTATTTTCATTACCTACATTATTATTGCTATTTTTATCATTTCTATTATTTTTGTTATTATTAATATTACTTTTATCTTTACTATTACTATTATTTTTATTATTACTATCAATTTTAATATTATTACTATTATTTTATTATTAATACTTTTTTTATTTTACTTCATTATTATTACTATATTCATTAGTTTTATTAGTATTATTTTATTATTATCATTTTTTTATATATGTTGTCCATACTAAATATTTTTTTATTATATATATATATTATTGATTTCATGTTATTTTGTGTATATATTTTCTTCTAAATCTATTTATGTGCATATAGTTTTTAAACCTATTATATATAACTTTTCTTTTAAAGTCCTTATTTTATTATATAGTTTTGTTTATTTCAAACATTTTTATATATTATTACTTGTATATATTTTTATAATAAGTTTTTTTATTTCATGTACGTTGTTTATTTGGATTGATATGTATTATTTTTATTTGTGTAGTATTAGTACCCTGTATTTTTATTTCATGCTCGATATTATGCATGCGTGGTTCTTACTATTACATTATGGTTTAAACTCCAACGTTTTGGCCGATATTGATCATTTAACTTTTATCCCAAACAAATCGAATAAATGCATTCTCGGTCAATTTCATAATCGCTTATTTAAGAGCTTTTGAAAACAAGGCAATGTTTCGTGTTTGGAAGTTTCAAGAAAATGTGCCCTAACGTGCTGGGTTTCGGTTTTTCGTTCGTCCTAATGACTAAATATCCTTTTAAAATTTTGACCGTGTTTTCTTAATTTCAAAATTAAGGCAATATTTCATGTTTGGAAATTCGAGGAATCGTGCCCTAACGTGCTGGGTTTCAGTTTTTTCGTTTGGTCGAATAACGGAATACCCTTTTAAAATTGCAATGCATGAATTTTGGAAATCATGAAATGATCTTGGTGTCAAGGGTTTGAAACATCGTATCCTAACGTGCTGGACGTGATATTTCATTCTTTCGGAACAAGAGAATTTCGATATCCAATTCGAATTATCCAAATATTTTCTAAAGGATTCGTATTTTAAAATCTCTTCCAATTTTCGATATTAGGACATTAATCAATCAATAAGGTACCAATTTTGGGCGTTGCGAGGGTGCTAATCCTTCCTCGTGCGTAACCGACTCCCGAACCCGTTTTTCTAAATTTCGTAGACCAAAACTATCGTTTTAATAAATCGAAATGTTTTAACGATCGATCTTAAGGTGACCCGATCACACCTCAAAAAAAGATTGGTGGCGACTCCATTTTCCTTTTAAAAGTCGACCCCGTTTTCCAAACAAAAAAATGGTTTCGACAGCTTGGCGACTCCATTGGGGACCAATAAGAGAGTCAAGCCGTAGGATTGATTATTTTTTGTCCTTTTATCGAAAATTAAAATTTGATTTTGATTCTTTCATCGCATGAGTTTGTGTCGCGTCATATGTTTGTTGTGGTTTGAGTCTCGTAGGATATTCCTGCATCATATTGCATGACTGTTGTGGTTACACCCTTTAAGTGAGAGCGAGAAACTATGCCTTCGTGAGGTTTTCACCTCCGCATGGCCATAGGGAAATGTATTCCCCTCAACTGAGCTCGACCCGTATGAGCCTATAATGGGTGAGGATTGAGGAATCTGTTGGTTCAGGTACCCTTCATTTAGAACTAAGCCACATATAGCGATCCTTAAGATCCCACCCTAGATAGAGCCATGCTGAACCTTAGTGGTTACCCAGATAGCTGTTTGACATTTCTTACTTACTTTGGTTACTATTATTCGATACTAACTTGTTGTGTTTTGGCTATGATTGCATGTCATTTCATATTAAAAAGGTGTCGATTTCTGCTTGGTTACTGAATTAGAAGGCTTGTCATGGAGAACGAACTTCTTGATAAAATAGAGGATAATGCGGCTGTCCGTATATGGTCAGAGAAGACACAACTTGAGAAAGGGAATAGTCTAGCCGAGGGATATACGTCGGAGTTGTGGGACTTCACTCGTATCGGTGTGACACAGAATGAGCTCCAGGAATTAAGAGATATATGGGCCCGTTGGGATGATGAGACTAAGCAGCTATTCTATCATAATTACAGCGATCTACCCTACCTGTTTGACATCAAAGTAGACAAATTCTTATTTCGGGCTATGACTCAGTTTTGGAACCCCGCATATAGCTGTTTCACGTTTGGAGAAGTGGACTTGGTGCCTACTGTGGAAGAATACACGGCCTTGCTTCGTTTTCCAAAGGTCCAAGTCGACAAAGCTTATTCCAGGGCCGCTAATGTACCGACTTTTATAAAGAAGCTGATGAGTATCACCGGGATGAGCGAACAGTGGGTCACAGCCCGAATTCAGCAAAAAGGTGAAGGGAGATGCATTCTTTGGGTGAGCTTAAGGGACTTGATTATAGCACATCTAGATATAAAGAAGAAAGTCGACATATTCGCCTTGAGTATCTATGGTTTGGTAATTTTCCCCAAAGCCTTGAGGCATATAGATGAAGCAGTGGCTGACCTATTTGACCGTCTTGACAGGGGGGTTACGCCGGTACCAGTAATTCTTGCCGAAACATTTAGATCTTTGAGTGCATGTCGGAGGGCAGGTGAAGGTAAATTCATCGGATGCGCGCAACTATTGTTAGTTTGGTTCCATAGCCATTTTTAGAAGGTGGATAAAGTTTCTTATCGGGGTTTTTCTGAGAATTACTCCCCGTTAAAGAAGTTTTTAGCCACGCCCAGAAGAGATGACATATCAGAAGAAAATTGGATTGCGCTCCTTCAGAATCTCTAGGAAAAAGACGTTGAGTGGAGAGCTCCTTGGTTAGTTCCCGATAAAATTCTCTACCGGTGTGGGAGTTATGATTGGGTCCCTCTGCTAGGAATTTGGGGAGCTGTTGGGTATGCTCATTTGCTTGTGCTGAGGCAATACAGATCAAGACAGTTTATACCGGTGACGCATGGGCTAGCTCAGTTTGAATTCACGTATGGAGGAGATAACTACAAGAAAAGGGTTAAAGAGATTTCTAATGCTTGGAAGCAGACTCGCCAAATGAAAAGAGTTGCTGTAAGTCTGATGACGACCCTCGAATATGATGCATGGCGGAGTAGGAGAATCAATGATAATATCCCCAGACCGATACAAGATGGTGCTCGACCAATAGAGGAATACCTGCAAATAATCCCTTCTGAGTTGGAAATCATAAAACAAGACTTTGAAAATAAAAATTCGGAGTTAGGGAAAAAGATAGAACAACTGAAAGAAGAAAAAGTGCATTTGAGGTTGGATATTGATGTCCAGAAATTAGAGGCTGAAAAAAGGGAAAAGAAAGGCCGAGGAAGATTTGGACAGTTTGAAGACTGATTACAAAAAGTTGCGTTCATCGATCAGAACTGCTGGGTTAGGTAAAACCTCAGAACAATGGCGTCAAGAAATTCAAGAAGAGAATGCTAAGGTCGATCAATGGAAGAAGAGGTTTCATGATGCTCAAGCACGAGAGGATACTCTGAAAAAGACTGTATTCGAGAGCCAAAGCGAAAAGGAGATGCTAAGAGCTCGAGTGGCAGAACTAGAGAAGGCATTGTGTCAAAGCCGTAACTCTGCGGTGAAGCTGGAGACAAGCCTAAACAAGATTGAAGATTTGAAAGGAAAGGTGGGAGAGCTCGAAATGGCGCTGTAAAATAGTGAACTCCGGGTGCAACTATTGGAGGCAGATAATGAGCGATGGGTAAAACAGTTTCAACGATCTCAAGACCAGGTTAGAGAAAGAGATTACGTCATGGGCGAAAGCGTGGGCTCGAATCGAACCGGCCGATCATTTACAAGCGTTAGCGGTTCAGGCTGATGTGTTAGTGTGAAATATGAGCTAGAGTCAGACCGGGGTCGAGAGCTAGCTTGGCTTCTTAAGAAAGTTAAAGCTTTGAGCATGAGGGCCAGGCCGTATATGTGATTTTGTTTTATGTAAAGGATTTTGTTTTCTTATAAAGTTATTCTAAAAGAAATTGAACCAGAATCGACACCTTTTATTTTTGCATTCATATCATGCATATGCATTACATCGCATCATATGCATTAAATGCCATAAAAGAACCCTATTAACTAGAGATCGTATTATAGTTATCCTGGAACATCACTACTACACTCGAAGAAAAATGAAAGCCATGGATCAAAGGTTAGAGAGGTTAGAACAGATGCAGAAGGAGATGCAGGACCAATTGCAAACTCAGATGCAAGAGCAGTTGGCTAAGATCCAACAGGACATGAGGGATCAAATGCTGGAATCCCAGAGAAGCATGATGAGCCAGTTAACACAGTTGTTGACTGGATGGCCTGATAAAGGAAAGAGCCCTATGGTCGATACCGAAGACGATAATGAAGACTCTGCTTATCCTCCAGGCTTTGCCCTGGTAAATTCTCAAGTACAACCACCAAGAGTGTCTGTTAACATCAAACTGTAGTATCAATCCAGTACTTCAGCCCCGGTAAATTTCCCAACAGGCTCGAGCTCTAACCCCGGAGATAATTCGGCAAAACCAATGTTCCCTAACTTCGACGATGTAGCAGAAGGGGAAAAGGCAATGGCGGAGCTCCCAAAACAGTTTGAAGATCGATGCAAATGGTTGGAGGAGAAGTTCAAAGCATTGGAAAAAGCGCTGATTACCAATGCGAGGTGGATGCTAAGAATTTGAGTCTGGTCCAAGATCTGGTACTCCCTCCAAAGTTCAAGATGCCAGAGTTTGAAAAATACAACGGGACCAGCTGCCCAGAGGCCTGTATTACAATGTTCTATCGAAGAATGACGGGATATGTCAAAACGCGACCGCTTGTTGATTCATCGCTTCGTGATAGTCCATTTGGAGCCGCGGCTAAATGGTACAATCAGTTGAGTCGTACTCAAGTCAAATCGTGGAAGGATTTAGCACAGGTCTTCATGAAACATTATGGCCATGTGACTGATATAGCGCCTGACAGGATCACGTTACAGAACATAGAGAAAAAGTCGGGCGAAAGTTTCAAGAAATACGCCTAGAGGTGGAGGGAAGTCGCTACACAGGTCCAACCGCCACTGTTGGAGAAGGAAACGACCATGCTCTTCATTAATACCCTGAAAGCACCTTTTATCAATCATATGTTGGGGAGCGCTACTAAGAGCTTCGCGGACATAGTGATGTCGGGCGAAATGATAGAAAAAGCGATAAGGTGTGGAAAGATAGAGGCTGGGGAAAGCACGAGAAGATCAACTCCGAAGAAAAGAGAAAATGAAGTAAGTAATGTGAGCTCGGGTTATTCAAAACTCATTTCATTGTCGATCAACCGAGAGCGGTAGCATGGGCAAGAGCCTCACCAAGGCAGGAGCCCAATACGAAGCAGAATATAGAGAGGTTTCAGTTTACTCCCATACCAATGACGTATAGGGAGTTGTATAAAAATCTATTCGATGCACACGTTGTAGCCCCTTTCTACTTGAAACCGTTGCAACCCCCATATCCTAAATGGTATGACACAAACGCCCAGTGTGAATACCATGCGGGAATCGCAGAATACTCGATAGAAAACTGCACCTCATTCAAAAGGTTGGTCGAAAGGCTTATTAAAGCGGGTGTTGTCAAATTTGACGACGCACCTGGTGTGGGAAATCCGTTACCCAGTTATACGGATAAAGGGGTAAACGCGATAGTCGAGAACATGGGAAGGAGAATCAAACGGAATGTTGCTGAAGTGAGAACCCCATTGAGAGAGGTTTGGAAGGAAATGCGGGAAAGAGGGTTAGTTCAGCAAGAGTTGGGGAGCAAATCCCAAGATGCGAGGAACTACTGTGAGTTCCACAATAAGGAGGACCATGAGATCCAACGATACAACAAATTCAGGGCCCTAGTGCAAGGGTTAATGGATAACAAGGAGCTGGAGTTCTTTGACTCTACTAAAGGAGAAGACGTGTGCACCGCAGGAGGAGGATCAGTAGAAAAGGTCTTTAAGGTCAATCACCCAGTAGTGATCATCACACGACCAAGAATCGATGAAGCAGGAGCGAGAGTGGCACCTAGAGTTGTAATCCAGAAACCCGTGGCTTTTCCTTATAAGGATAGCAAGAAGGTGCCTTAGGATTATAACTGCAGCGTGACAGTTTCGGGAAAGGAGAGTTCGGCCAGCACACCAAACACAGAAGTCAAACCCGTAAAAAGAAAACCCTTTATGACCAGACAAGGAGAAGAGAGGTCAGAACCACTGGTTAATGAACCAGTACTGAAAAATGAAGCCAATGAGTTTTTAAAGTTCCTAAAACACAGTGAGTATAGTGTTGTGGAACAGCTACACAAGCAGTCGGCGCGCATATCAGTACTGGCTTTGCTCCTAAATTCAGAGGTGCACCGTAGCGCGCTAATGAAGGTGTTGAACGAAACCTATGTCGCTGATGACATTTCGGTAAACAAGCTAGACCGCCTTGTTAACAACATAAGCGCAGACAATTTCATCTCTTTCAGTGACGATGAAATTCCGCCAGGAGGCATGGGATCCACCAAGGCTCTGCACATCACCACCCGCTGTAAGGGGTATACACTACCGGGGGTACTAATCGACAATGGTTCAGCATTGAACATCTTACCTCTGCCCATGTTGAACAGATTGCCTATAGATAGCTCTCATATGAAAACATGCCAAAGCATAGTAAGAGCGTTTGATGGTACTGAAAAGAAGGTAATGGGAAAGATAGAGATACCTCTTCTGATTAGGCCAAATACATACGAGGTGGACTTCCTAGTGATGGACATTAAGCCTTCTTACAATTGTCTGTTAGAGAGGCTGTTGATTCATTCGGCAGGGGCAGTGCCATCATCGTTGCATCAGAAGTTAAAGTTGGTGATGGAGGGCCGGCTAATAACGATAAACGCGGAGGAGGACATTATCGCATCCGTTGCCAGTGATGCGCCATACCTAGAGAGTGATAGTGAAGCAATTGAATGTTCTTTCCGATCATTAGAGCTTGTGAATGCCACTTTCATTACCGAGGGAAGCAAGATCCCGGTGCCCAAAATCTCTGAAGCAACAAAGATGGGCCTACAGCTGACGATAGAAAAAGGAGCGTTGCCTGGAAGAGGACTTGGGAAGTACCTCTACGGACGGGTCAAAGTATCGGTCTTGACCAGTAAATGGGACCATTTTGGCTTAGGGTACAAGCCAGACGCCAAGCAGAGGAAGAAGGAGCTGGAGAGGAGACAAGAGAAACGAAGGGCACGATTGGATGGGTCAGAGGTCAAGTGGGAGCTAATGACCTTTCCCCATATATCCCATACTTTTGTATCAGGAGGAGCTATCCATCCGGGACCGGGGAACACGAATGAAGAAACGGCTGAAGATATGATGAAGACCTTGAGCATCAACACCGTATGTGAAGAAGGACCGAAGGAAGGAAGCTTAGCGGGCATTCGCCCATATGAGCCTGGAAGTGTTCTGAACAACTGGACTGCGGAGGAAATTCCTGTAGTTTTTAGAACTAACACAGAGTAATGTTCAAAACACACTTGTTGTCTTAAGCCTAGAAGCAATAAGAATCTTTTGTGAAATAGGCTCATGTTCAAACATCTTTATTTTCAATAAAAAATGCATTTTGTATTTCATGTCGGGCAAATATTTTTTGTTATTTATTCTTTCATACATTCATAATCATACCATACAAATAAATCATTCTTATATTTCATTGGTTTCTTTGGGTATTCTTTCGTACCTACAATAGGTCCCCAGATATCGATGTCATGAGCAACGCTGCTATGGACCCAGAATTCCCTTGTGAACGAGACATGTGCTTAGAGGGATCTCAGGATTTTACAGATGACAAAGATTGTAGTTTATCCCCGGATTTGTTGAGGATGGTAGAGCGGGAAGAGAAGCTGATTCCACCTCACAAAGAGACAATTGAGAATGTGATTCTGGAAGAGGGGAAAGAGGTGAAAATTGGCACTTGCATAAATGAGGAAGCAAGGCATGATCTCATTAAACTTCTGCTGGAGTTCAAAGATGTCTTCGCATGGTCATATCAATACATGCCTGGGTTGAGCGCTGATATTGCGGTACATCGTATCCCTATAAAAGAAGAATGCAAGCCGGTTTAACAGAAGCTCCGAAGGATGAGACCCGATGTTGTAGTAAAGATAAGAGAAGAGGTCAAAAAGAAATTTGATGCTGGGTTCTTACAAGTGGTGAATTACTCAGAATGGGTAGCCAATGTCGTCCCCGTTCTCAAGAAAGATGGAAAAGTACGGATGTGTGTCGATTACAGAGACTTAAACAAGGCTAGCCCAAAGGACAACTTCCCGCTGCCTCACATCGACACTTTGGTGGATAACACGGCAGGTTATTCATTGTTCTCCTTCATGGATGGTTTCTATGGATACAATCAGATAAAGATGCATCCTGAAGACATGGAAAAGACCATATTCATAACTTTGTGGGGTACTTTTTGTTACAAAGTGATGCCATTCGGGTTAAAGAATACGGGAGCAACATACCAAAGAGCCATGATAACCTTGTTTCACGACATGATGCACAAGGAGATAGAGGTCTACGTCGACGACATGATCGTGAAGTACCGAACGGAAAAGGAGCATGTACAGGTTTTGAGGAAACTATTCTTGAGGTTGAGGAAATTTCAGCTGAAGCTCAATCCAGCCAAGTGTACTTTCGGGGCTAGGTTAGGAAAACTGCTTGGTTTCATGGTCAGTGAAAAGGGAATTGAGGTCGACCCGGATAAAGTTAGGGCTGTACAGGAATTGCCTTCACCGTGCACTCAAAAGGAGGTCCGAGGCTTTCTAGGAAGACTAAATTATATTGTCCGGTTCATTTCACAATTGACTGAAAAATGTGACCCCATATTTCGTCTTCTTAAGAAGCACAATCCAAGCATTTGGGACGACGAATGCCAGAAGGCTTTTGATAGAATTAAACAATACTTGTCTAATATTCCAATGCTAATGCCGCCCAGTCCTGAAAGACCGTTGATTCTGTATTTGACGGTATTCGATAATTCAATGGGATGTGTGCTCGGACAATACGATGAAACAGGGAAGAAAGAAAAGGTGATATACTACCTCAGTAAGAAATTTACTGAGTGTGAAATGAGATACTCGCCAATTGAGAAACTATGTTGTGCCTTGGTCTGGACAACTCAGAGGTTGAGGCAGTACATGTTGTACCATACGACTTGGTTAATCTCAAAACTAGACCCTCTTAAGTACATGATGGAGTCAACCGTCCTGAATGGAAGAATGACCCGATGGCAAATTTTGCTCTGCGAATTCGACATAGTCTATATGAACCAGAAAGCTGTGAAGGGGAGTGCAATAGCAGATTTTCTAGCTAGCAGAGCTCTAGACGATTACGAACCCTTGAACTTTGATTTTTCCAATGAAGATCTGATGTTTGTAGCGGCGACTGATGAAGATACCCTAGAAGATCATCCTTGGAAACTGAACTTCGACGGAGCGTCAAATGTCGTCGGTAATGGAGTTGGGGCAGTCCTAATATCCCCAAGCGGAGATCATTATCCATTCACTTGCAAGTTGGATTTTGATTGCACAAACAATATGGCAGAATACGAAGTATGTATCATGGGAATTCGAGCAGCCATAGACCGCAAATTCAAGATGCTAGAGGTATATGGAGATTCTGCGTTGGTGATCTATCAGCTCAAAGGAGAGTGGGAAACGAGAGATCCCAAATTAATCAGTTATCGAAAGTTAGTTTTGGAGTTAATTGAGGAGTTTGATAATATCGCCTTCTTTTACCTCCCGCGTGATGAAAACCAGATGGCTGACGTCTTGGCCACATTAGCTTCTATGATCAGAGTAAATGAGCAGGAAGGTATGAAGCCTATCCAAATGAGTATCTGCGAGGTTTCGGCTCACTGCTGTAATATCGACGAAGAGGATGAGAGGGATGATCATCCTTGGTACCATGATATTCTGCGATATGTGAAGAACCGCGAATACCCCGATCAAGCAACTGAAAATGATAGGAGAACATTGCGAAGACTGGCCAATGACTATGTCTTAGACGGAGAGATCCTGTATAAAAAGAGGAAGGACCAGGTGCTGTTAAGATGCGTTGATACTGTTGAGGCTAAGAAAATCCTGGAGGAAGTCCATGAAGGTGTCTGTGGGACGCATTCCAATGGGTTTACAATGGCCAGGCAAATCATGAGATTCGGGTATTATTGGTCCACAATGGAAGGAGATTGCATCCGTTACGCAAAGAAGTGCCATAAGTGCCAAATTTATGGAGACAAGATCCATGTGCCTCCACCTCTTCATATTATGACTTCTCCGTGGCCTTTCTCAATGTGGGGCATGGACGTCATTGGGCCGATCTCGCTGAAGGCTTCTAATGGACATCGATTCATTTTCGTGGTCATCGATTACTTTACCAAATGGGTAGAGGCAGCTTTATATGCCAATGTCACGAAGACGGCAGTTAGCAAGTTTTTGAAGAGAGAGATCATATGTCGCTATGGTATGCCGGAAAGGATCGTATTGGACAATGCATTGAACCTGAACAATAGCGCGATAGCGAAAGTCTGTAGTCAGTTCAAAATTAAGCACCACAACTCGTCACCATATCGCCCGAAAATGAATGGTGCAGTTGAGGCGGCTAATAAAAATATCAAGAAAATTGCGGGGAAAATGACTGAGACCTACAAAGATTGGCATGAAAAGTTACCGTTTGCCCTCTATGCCTATCGAACATCTGTTAGGACTTCTACCGGGGCAACACCTTTCTCATTGGTTTATGGGATGAAGGCAGTTTTGCCCATTGAAGTTAAAATTCCTTCTCTCCGGGTTTTATCAGAATTGAAGTTGGACGAAATGGAATGGATCCAATCTCGGTATGATCAACTGAACCTAATTGAGGAAAAAAGGTTAAGAGTCATCCGTCATGGTCAAATGTGCCAGAAGCGAATGATGTGGGCTTACAACAAAAAAGTCCACCCTAGAGTATTCCACGAGGGAGACTTGGTATTGAAAAAGATCTTCCCTATGCAAAAGGACTTCAGAGGAAAGTGGATGCCTAATTGGGAGGGACTTTATGTTGTAAAGAAGGCCTTTTCTGGAGGAGCATTGATACTAGCTGAGATGGACGGCAAGAGTCAACCAAACCCAGTTAATGCGGACTCAGTCAAGAAATACTTCGCTTAAGAAGGAAAATGGGCCAAGGCGAAAACCCACAAAGGGCGTCTTGAGTTCAAAAAAAAAATGGAGAGGCCAAGGTGAAAACCCGCAAATGGCACTTTGAGACCAAATGAGCTTTGAATTGAAAACCCGTAAAGGGCAATTCAAATTTTTGAGGAGAAATAGGGCATGCGCTAGCCATCCTATACCCGAGTTAGCAATGAGGAGATATGCTACATCTTCGAGGCATTGACAAAGTACTTCAGATCTCCTAGACACATGTTGAACTCAGAATGGTCTTCAAGAAGTTCGTACAGAGAAGCTCAGGATATGATATTTGGGGCATCAATTCCACCCCTACTCATTTTTGTACCTTAGCAAAATTTGCTTCATTTGTTCAATTCATTCTTTACGGACTTTGTCCCGAATAAATTTCAGTTTTATTCATCTCCATAATCTTTTTCAAGCATTTCATATTGAAATAATAATTAATGAACTAATAATGCTTTCACAACGAAAATTTTGCATATTACTCTGAAAGTCTCTAAATAATGCAAGAATCTGAAATAGGACAATTATTTAGAACTTACCAAGCTTAAAGGGCTGGGAACACTGGAGAGATAAAGGTCTAAGTAATGACTACATCTTCAGATTCTCTGTTGAAAATATCAGCTGAACAGGAAGACCTATGTCAGGGATATCACATTAACAAACGGCGAGCAATGACAGCCCAAATGTTAAAAATGGATCATTCTAATGACATTTTGCATTCATGCATATAACATTCATAATACATCTGGTTAGGAGCATTTTTCGATCATGACATCCTGGTAATGTGGCATAAGCATAGACCCCATGAAATCAATTCTACAGGTAGGTTCCCCAGAGGATGATGTAGCAAAATTGATTAGAATTACAAATTACAAGTCTTATCTCCATGTATCGGCAATGGAGCAGACTGAAGATTGTAGATCTTGTCTCCTCGAGATAGCAGTGGGGCAGATCGAAGTTGGCAAATCTTATCTCCATGTATCGGTAATGGAGCAGATTTAGGCCAATGGCCTTATCTTCCTGAGGTAGCAAGGGAGCAGACTGAAGATTATAGTCTTATCTTCCTGATGTAGCCAGGGAGCAGACTAAAAATTGTAGATTTTGTCCCCTCGAGATAGCAGTGGGGCAGATCAAAGATGGCGAATCTTATCTTCCTGATGTAACAGGGGAGCAGATTTTAGCCACTGGCCTTATCTTCCTGAGGTAGCAAGGGAGCAGGCTGAAGATTATAGTCTTATCTTCCTGATGTAGCAAGGGAGCAGACTAAAAATTGCAGATTTTGTCCCCTCGAGATAGCAGTGGGGCAGATCGAGAATGGCAAATCTTATCTTTCCGATAGCAGGGGAGCAGATTTTAGCCACTGGCCTTATCTTCCTGAGGTAGCAAGGGAGCAGGCTGAAGATTATAGTCTTATCTTCCTGATGTAGCAAGGGAGCAGGCTGAAATTACAAGTCTTATCTCCATGTATCGGCAATGGAGCAGACTGAAGATTGTAGATCTTGTCTCCTCGAGATAGCAGTGGGACAGATCAAAATGGCGAATCTTATCTCCATGTATCGGCAATGGAGCAGATTTAGGCCAATAGCCTTATCTCCCTGAGCAGGAGCGGAGCAGGCTAATGATAGCAGATCTTAGCTCCACTGAGCAAGAGTGGAGCAGATCGAAGACAGCAAGTCTTATCTCCATGTATCGGCAATGGAGTAGACTGAAGATTGTAGATCTTGTCTCCTCGAGATAGTAGTGGGGCAGATCGAAGTTGGTGAATCTTATCTCCATGTATCGGCAATGGAGTAGATCTAAGCCAATAGCCTTATCTCCCTGGGATAGCAAGGGAGCAGGCTGAAATTACAAGTCTTATCTCCATGTATCGGCAATGGAGCAGACTGAAGATTTTAGATCTTGTCTCATCGAGATAGCAGTGGGGCAAATCGAAATGGCGAATCTTATCTCCATGTATCGACAATGGAACAGATTTAGGCCAATAGCCTTATCTCCCTGAGCAGGAGCGGAGCGGGCTAATGATAGCAGATCTTATCTCTACTGAGCAGGAGTGGAGCAGATCGAAGACAGAAAGTCTTATCTCTATGTATCGGCAATGGAGCAGACTGAAGATTGTAGATCTTGTCCCCTCTAGATAGCAGTGAGGCAGATTGAAGTTGGCGAATCTTATCTCCATGTATTGGCAATGGAGCAGATTTAAGCCACTAGCCTTATCCCCCTAAGCAGTAGTGGAACAGGCTGAAAATTACAAGTCTTATCTCCATGTATCGGCAATGGAGCAGACTAAAGATTGTAGATCTTATCTCCCTAAGCAGTAGTGGAGCAGATTGAAACAAAATTCCTATACCCCTGAAGATGCAGTGGATGGAATGAAGCTACTTGAAGAAAGGAAGCATCAAGAAATCAAGATTCGGCAAGACCAAGCAAAATTGGCCTCTTAAAGTCTTTGCTCCATTCTCGTTACACGATAACGAGCAAAGAGGGGCAGCTGTAGAGCCCAATTTCTTACCCAGGCCCAAAAATAAACCAAAATTAATAAAAGGTCCAATAGAGTCCATTTACAAGGGCCCAACTAAAGTAAGGCCCGAATGGCCCAAATTTACACAATAGAAGGGAAACCCTAGCAGCAACCCTTGGCGCCGCCAAGCTAACCAACCCGCCCCAGCAGCGTGCGCGCGCTCCACCACCGAGCCACGCCCCACGCCACGTCTCCACCTGCAGAAAAGAAGGAAATACAACAAATGAATCTAGATTTTATTTTTAAATCCGGCTATAAAAAGCCAAAGCAAAAACGATTGTAGAAAACGATTTTTTACGGAAAAAAGCAATACAGAGAATATACATTACACTTTTACAGAGGGAATCAAAAAATCAAGCAAAGGTCTTCTTTTTTATCGTTATTTTTTTCTTTTTTTCGAATCTGTGCCTTTTTTATTTTTATTTTTTTTCGATTTCTTTTATATCTATTAAAGTTTAGAACATAATAAAAAAGAGGAAAAACTCACTGTTTTTGGGGCTCATTGGCCGCCGTGTGTCTGGCGGTGCCGACAGATGATAATCGGCGGCGCCAACGCCGAGCTCTCTCGCCGAGGCTCGCTGAAAATCGCTCAGGGGCGAGAGGATTTTGAGAGAGCCCCTTTTTTCCCAAAACAGATTGAAATGAAATTTTTAAATTTTTTTGGCTTTTATAGCCTATTAAAACGACGCCGTTTTGGCAAAATTTCCATAACGCCTAAAACGACGTCGTTTTGGGGGGCTGACCCGCGCCTCGACCCGACCCAGTCCCAGGATCCGCGCGTTTTTTATGGAGGGGCTAATTGCACATTTAGCCCCCCGCTTTTTTACTGTTTCACAATTAAATTTATTTTATTTTTAATTTTTCCCGATAATTTACCTCGGCTTTCGATTGGGTCCCCCCTGATGCTGTGCGTTTTAGAGGAAGGGAATATTTTTCCTTTTAGTCCCTCCATGTTATTCGCGCATTGCAATGGGGTCCTTTTTCCTTTTTTTATTCACAATTTACCCCGAAATTTCATTTTTAAGTTTAAATTGGTCCTTTTTTTTTATTTTTGTTATTTTGTTATTGTTTTAATATTATTAGTTTTTTTACATTTTTATATTATTATTATTATTATTATTTTAGTTTTACTATTACTTTTATGTTGTTAGTACCACTATTGTTTTACTATTATCAATATTATTATTATCATTACTATTAACATTATTATTCCTATTTTATTTATTATTATTTCATTACTATTTTTTTCTCACTATTATTTTTACTATTATTATCAGTACTATTATTATTATTATACGTACTATTATTATTATTATATTTATGACTATTATTTTTATTTTTATTCTTATTATTATATTTACTATTATTAGTATTATTATTATTTTCATTACCTACGTTATTATTGCTATTTTTTATCATTCCTATTATTTTTGTTATTATTAATATTACTTTTATCTTTACTACTACTATTATTTTTATTATTACTATCAATTTTAATATTATTACTATTATTTTATTATTAATACTATTTTTTTATTTTACTTCATTATTATTACTATATTCATTAATTTTATTAGTATTATTTTATTATTATCATTTTTTTCATATATGTTGTCCATACTAAATATTTTATTATTATATATATTATTGATTTCATGTTATTTTGTGTATATATTTTCTTCTAAATCTATTTATGTGCATATATTTTTTAAACCTATTATATATAACTTTTCTTTTAAAGTCTTTATTTTATTATATAGTTTTGTTTGTTTCAAACATTTTTATATATTATTACTTGTATATATTTTTATAATAAGTTTTTTTATTTCATGTACGTTGTTTATTTGGATTGATATGTATTATTTTTATTTGTGTAGTATTAGTACCCTGTATTTTTATTTCATGCTCGATATTATGCATGCGTGGTTCTTACTATTACATTATGGTTTAAACTCCAACGTTTTGGCCGATATTGATCATTTCACTTTTATCCCAAACAAATCGAATAAATGCATTCTCGGTCAATTTCATAATCGCTTATTTAAGAGCTTTTGAAAACAATGCAATATTTCGTGTTTGGAAGTTTCGAGAAATTGTGCCCTAACGTGCTGGGTTTCGGTTTTCCGTTCGTCCTAATGACTAAATATTCTTTTAAGATTTTGACCGTGTTTTCTTAATTTCAAAATTAAGGCAATATTTCATGTTTGGAAATTTGAGGAATCGTGCCCTAACGTGCTGGGTTTCGGTTTTTTCGTTTGGCCGAATAACGGAATACCCTTTTAAAATTGCAATGCATGAATTTTTGAAATCATGAAATGATCTTGGTGTCAAGGGTTTGAAACATCGTATCCTAACGTACTGGACGTGATATTTCATTCTTTCGGAACAAGAGAATTTCGATATCCAATTCGGATTATCTAAATATTTTCTAAAGGATTCGTATTTTAAAATCTCTTCTAATTTTCGATATTAGGACATTAATCAATCAATAAGGTACCAATTTTGGGCGTTGCGAGGGTGCTAATCCTTCCTCGTATGCGTGAATCGACTCCCGAACCCGCTTTTCTAAATTTCGTAGACCAAAACTATCGTTTTAATAAATCGAAATGTTTTAACGATCGATCTTAAGGTGACCCGATCACACCTCAAAAAAAGATTGGTGACGACTCCATTTTCCTTTTGAAAGTCGACCCCGTTTTCCAAACAAAAAAATGGTTTCGACACTTACATTCTAATTTGATTCATTTATTTTTATTAGAATGATTTTCAAGAAGGTTTTTTTATTTGGTTAACATTTTTAAAAGTATTAATATAAAAAAAAACATTTTAGAAGCATTAATACTATTTATTTTTAATAAATGGCTTATAAAATTATACCAAAATTAAAATTATGTATAATTGTTGAAGTTAATTATGTTGTCGCTTATACCATGAATACTTTTTTCATGTAGGGATTTTTTATGACGACATTGCATGTAAGATGTATAATAAATTTCTCGTCTTCGCATTTTAATATTTCTAGAGTATGGTATAAAATGTCATATTGTTTTAGTTGGAATCGGAATAGTAAAATTGAAAATCATAATATCTACTTTGAAATCTTCATCGTGTAATTTTATTTAAGTTTTAAATAATTATTTACATATTTTATATAATAATATAGGAAAATAATAACACTATTGTAGTTGTATTTATTACTTTATAAATAGAAATTTTTGTTAGCTATTTTTTTATTGAGTTAGTGTTCAATTAATTCGTGTTATCAACATGATTATACTTTTAAGGGATAAATATCATATTTATACACAAATTTAGGTTCAATGTGTAATTTGATATATGAACGTTAGTTTAATGTAATTAGACGAATGAAACTAGAATTGTGGTTTATATATATATATATATATATATATATGAAACTTTAATTTTGATTTAATTTTAACATATAAAGAAATAAATACATACACTTATTTTCATATTGGATAAATATAATTGTTGGTGTATGCAAATATCAACGTAAAATGGTACTAATTTGATAATGTTGCTAATGATTTGTGAAATTTGAGTCAAATTAAAATTGTGTATAAAAGTGCACAAAATCAAAATTTATATATAACATTGAACATCGAATCAAAGTTCATATATAATTTTGACCTATTTTTAATATAAGATAGAATAAATATATAAATTAATCATCTATGATTTACTCGTAGAGGGGTAATCACGAACTCCAGACATGGACCATAGAACGTGTTAGGATCGACCTGATTAAGTAACGAACAAGTAATAATAGCGGAATAAATTTAGAAATTGGACACACAAATTTAACGTGGAAAAACCCTTCCAAAGAGGATAAAAACCACGGGCAAAGATAATTTTACTATAATGGCAACAGAACGAAGAGTACAAAAGATGGAGATAAAACTAAACCCCGAAAACCCGAAAACAAAGAACCCTCAAAACGTAAACACAAAATTCTCTAAATGCGTTATGAGTTCTAATATCTAATGGGTGTATTTTCTAAGGTTGTAAAAGAGCCTATTTATAGGCTAAATTCATAGGTCAAATAATAATAAAATAATCTAACTAATCAGTGTTTGATTGAAACAAATAAATAGAATTTAACTAGAAGATTACTTCTCAAATTTGACTGAAATAGGAGTCATAATTAACAAATCTCCACCTTGACTCATATTTCCACAATGCCATCTTTGCCAAAGCCCGCCACGAGCCTATCTTGAACCATGCGGGGAATTAACTGGTCGAATCTGTGCTTAGAAACCGGAAGACTTCTAGCCTTCGACTTGTACAATCGCCAAATCAAAACTAACCCGGTTTGATTTTCACGAACACAAATGCCCTAACTTTTCAAAACCTGCATCCAAAAGAGAACCTCTCTTCAACGAAAACGGTCATACCTTTTCCCTCCTATGACCAAGTTGCCTCCGCTCTGAATGAGTTGACTTCGACTCAGAATCGGACGAGGGCGTCCGATTTCACCGGCCACATCAGTAGAACCTTCCGTAATGTAGAGACGCGGTTCTTTTACCTTTTAACAAAGCGAGAGCTCCACGAGATACTTTAATGCCGCTTCGACTCAATGTTGATTCTGCATCCTTTCAAGTCTAAAATACTCAAGGAGATGAGATTCTTTCGTGAATCAGGTACATACCTGACATCTGAGAGTGTCCTAATCGTCCTATCCTGTATCCTAATTTTAACGGTACCAATACCAATTACCTTACTAGATGAATCGTTTCCCATGCACACAACTCCACCTTCAACCGAACTGTATGTGGAGAACCATTCTCTATTGGGACACATGTGGAAAGAACATCCCGAATCTAGGACCCACTCGGACGTGAGCTTGGAGTTATCGCTCGTTGACACTAACAAGAAATCATCGCCGCTTTCATCGGCCAAATTAGCACCAGCTACATCTTCCTCGTTACTCTCAGCAGCTCTTTTCTTTCGCAGTTTATAACAATCTACTTTGACGTGACCTAACTTTTTACAATAGCGACACCTTTTGTCTCGTTTCTTTGATGCTATCAAAACGGAAGCTTGCCTATCTGTCTTGCTATCCAAATGAAGCTCATTGTCGAGTTTGTCTCTACTCAACAAATGACCCTTCACATCTTCGAGCGAGAGTTTGTCTCTGCCATAAATCGTGGTCTCCCGAAAGACTTGTATGAAGGGGGTAAAGAGCACAATAATAGCATAGCCCCATCTTCATCGTCAATATGAACCTCAACATTCTTTAAATCATTTAAAAGAGTAATGAATTGACTAATGCGATCTCTAAGAAGCTCACCTTCGTTCATGCGAAAACGTAAATAGACGTTGTTTCAACACTAAACAGTTAGCCGAGACTTAGTCGCATAAAGAGTTTCTAACCATTTCCATAAGGCGGATGAGGTCTTCTCCATCAATACCTCTTGCAATACCGTATTCGTGAGGCACAACCGATTGCGCACAAAGCCTTTTCATCAAGCTCTTCCCATTCTGCTTTATTTAGATTCTCGTGCTTTTCCCAGTGAACAACCTTTTTCAAACCGGATTGAACTAGAATTGCCATCATCCGAACTTGCCACAGATTAAAATTTGTCTCACCATCGAACTTCTCAATTTCAAACCTTGTTGCTGCCATATCTGAATGGGCTGATCTATGAAAATTGAACTAGCTCTGATACCAATTTGTGAAAAATATAAATTTCGGTAATGACAATATATATCGCAAAGAAAAAGAAATAAAATAAAGAACACACAGATTTTACGTGGAAACCCTTTCAGGAAAAAACCACGGGCAGAGGAGAAGAAAAATTTACTATGTCGAATTCGAACAATTACAAGAGGAATAGACTATGTCTATTTATAGGCTTGTAAAACCTAATTCTAATCAAAGTAAAAATATATTATGCTAATAAATGCTAAATATATTATACTCATAAATACTAAATCTTCTAGAAAGAAGATATATTTTGTTTAACTTGACTTGCAAGCAATATCTTAGAATTTGGGTCACACAACTCTAACAGAACGGACATGAACATATCAAGGAAAATATTAATTTTAAAATTCTATGAGAATTTTCATAATACTTCTATAATATAAAATTTTAAAAAATTCAAAAAAAAATTATGAATTTTTTTATCTATACGGAGGTTCTAATCTAGAATGATATTATTTTTGAATTTTCAAAAGAATTCAGTTTTTTTTATAATGTATATACTATATAATATTCCAAAAAGTTAAAATTGTTTTTAAATTGAACTTTTTATTACTTTTTTTTTCACTTTTAAATTTTTTGAAAATTTAATTTACTAAATTTTTTTACAATTATATATATATATTTAAATTAATTTGATTTACATATTTTCCCCCTTTTTTTAATTATTTATTTTTAGTAATAACTTAGTGTATGGTTAAAATGTATACATTAAGTTTACATTAGTTTCGATTCAATTATAGAAATATATAGATTTATTTATTTTTATATTAAATTAATATAATTGTTTGTGTAAAAAATATATAAACATAAAATGGTGTTGTCTTAATGATATTATTAGTGGCTTGTAAAAATTTCTTCAAAATAAAATTTCATATTCTAAATTATACAAAATCAAAGTTCATGTGTGGTGTTACACCTTGAACTAAAGTTTTTGTTTATTTTTCTATATTTATCTCTTTTTTATTTCAATATAATTAATTTTGAAATGTGTATTGTAAGGCCCAATTTTTGACCTCAACCAAACTCATTAACCAGAAAAAACAAAACACAAAGTCCAAAAATTAAACCAGTCCAATAGCAGTTTATTTCTACAATCCAATAGCAGCCCAATAAGCCCAAACACTAAAAAAACCAAACACAGCAAGCCCACAACCTAAACAACAAACAGAAACCCTAGGTGCGCCGCACCTAGGTTTGCTGCTCACGCCTCCCTCGCGCGCCGGACGGCACTACCCCGCGACGTGCGCTACTCCATCGCGCCACGTCAGTGGCATATTCGCTCACGTACCTACAAATATGCAAAGATCAGTTGTAAAGAAAAGGCTATAAAGAGCCGAAATAAAGCATGTAAGGAGGGGGATTTTTTTATATATATACGAAAAGACACTACATTTTTTTACACACAAAGAAGATCAATACAAAAAAAAGGAGCGAAAAATCAAAGCAAAAACGAAAAGGGTCTGTTCATTTTCTTTCTTTTATTTTTTTATTCTTTCTTTTCTTTTTTCGGAACTGTTTAAGAATATAAAACGAGTTTTTTAGTTTTTTTACTTCATAATAATAAAAATATAGTATATAAAAAAAAGGAGAAAGAAAAACCTACCTTTTTGAACTTGGCCTCACACAGTGCAAGTGCGCCATGCGGCAGGCATCGGTGGTCGTCACGCCGGAGGCCTGCACGATTTAGGGCGGAGAAAAAGAGGGAGAGAGTTTTGAGACTTTGGAAACTTTTTTTTAAAACACAAAACAAATGTTTTTAAAGTTTTTTTTTTTTGCCTTAAATAAAGAACAAAAACGACGCCCTTTTGCACCAGGGCTTAAAGCGTCAAAACGACACCGTTTTGCCCAGGATCCGCGCGCAGTTGACCATACCCGAAGGGATCCGCGCGTTTTGTTTAAAAATGGGCTATTTACAGCCCTGGTCCTTCCGCTTTTTCAGTCTAGTTCAATTAGGTTTTTCTATTTTTAATTTGGGCCCGAAAGTTTCACAATTGTTTCATTTTGGTCCTTATTGGGACGCAGCTTTTTGGGAAAGGGAATAATTTCCCAATTAGTCCCCCTATTCTCACGCGTGTTACAGAGGGGCCCCCGACTCTTTTTTTCTTTTCAACTTGGTTCTTTAATTTTATTTCTCTTTTAATTTAGTCCTATTAATTAGTGATCTTTGCAACCACTATTATTATTTAATATTTTTATTTTTACTATTATTATTATTTATTACTTTTATTATTATTATCAATATTATTATTATTATTACTTTCAATATTATCTTTGTTACCGTTATTATTATTATTAGTATTATTATTATTTAATTTTAATATTCTTTTACTTTTTATTTATCACTATCCCTTTTTTATTATTACTATTAATACCATTACTATCATTTTATTATTAATACTATTTTATTTTTACGATTACTTTTATTATTATTTTCCTTCCTATTAATATTATTACTACTATTATTTATTATTATTATTATTATTACTTTTATTTTATTTATCGCTATTATTTTTTATTATTACTATTAAATTTAATATTATTACTATTATTTTATTATTAATACTATTATTTTTTTTGCTAGTACTATTATTACTATTATTATTATTATTAATATTTATTATTATTATTATTATTATTATTATTATTACAATCATTTTTATTATTATTAATACTATTGTTTATTTTAAATTTTTTTCCTATTATATTTATTATTATCATTCTTTATTATTATCATGTTTACATTATCACTATTCGCTAAGTATGACCATTTTTACATTTTAACCGATTTTCTATTTTAAAGGTTACATTGACTTTATCTTTTATTTTTTTTCACTTTTTTTACCCAAACTCATAAAAAGGGTTTTTACAAAGGTAATATTTCGTGTTTGGGAGTTCAGGAAATCGTGCCCTAACGTGCTGGGTTTCGATTTTTCGTTCGTCCAAATGCCTAAATATCCTTTTAAGATTTTGACCGTGTTTTCTTAACTTCAAAAATAATGCAATATTTCATGTTTGAAAATTCGAGGAATCGTGTCCTAACGTGCTGGGTTTCGGCTTTTTCGTTTGGCCAAATAACGGAATACCCTTTTAAAATTGCAATGCATGAATTTTGGAAATCGTGAAATGATCTTGGTGTCAAGGGTTTTAAACATCGCATCCTAACGTGCTGGATGTGATATTTCATTCTTTCGGAATAAGAGAATCTCGATAACCAATTCGAATTATCCAAGCATTTTCTAAAGGATTCGTATTTTAAAATCTCTTCCAATTTTCGATATTAGGACATTAATCAATCAATAAGGTACCAATTTTGGGCGTTGCGGGGGTGCTAATCCTTCCTCGTGCGTAACCGACTCCCGGACCTGTTTTCTTAAAATTCGTAGACCAAAATATTTTATAAGGTGACCCAATCACACTTCAAAAAGATTGGTGGCGACTCCATGTTTTTAAAAGTCGTCCCTATTTTCCAAACTTGAAAAAATGGTTTCGACATGTATAATGAATAAGATCATCGAAAAATGTTTTTGGAGTGATAATCATATTAAAGTTAAAAAAAATAATTTGATTGTTTAATTTTTTTTTTTTTGAAGTAGATATTAATTAACTCTGGTACATACATATCCAATTGCATCCTATATTATCACATGCTCGTGTATGTTGAATCTTGGGTAAGGATTACCTAACAACTTGGAACAAGGTCTTTTAACATCTTGAGTTCAAAGCCTTCCATACGAAATAACTTGGCAATATAACATGCTACTCTATTATAGGGGCGGATTAAGGGGGGCTGGCAGTTGCATATTGCCCCCCTAAAAATGATACAATTTTAATTTAATCCTTTAAAATTTATATTTTTACTATAAAAAATTACAATTTAATTTTGGCTCTCCCTAAAAAATCATGGAAGGATTTAGCACAGGCCTTCATGAAGCATTATGGCCATGTGACAGACATAACGCCTGACAGGATCACGTTACAGAACATGGAGAAAAAGTCAGGAGAAAGTTTCAGGAAATATGCCCAGAGGTGGAGGGAAGTTGCTACACAGGTCCAACCGCCACTGCTGAAAAAAGAAACAACTATGCTTTTCATTAATACCTTGAAAGCACCTTTTATCAATCATATGCTGGGAAGTGCAACTAAGAGTTTCGCGGACATAGTGATGTCCGGGGAAATGATAGAGAATGCAATAAGGTGCGGAAAAATAGAGGTTGGGGAAAGTACCAGGAGGTCAGCCCCGAAGAAGGGAGAAAATGAGGTTGGCAATGCGAGCGGGGGTTATGCAAAACCAATCACGGTAAATCAACCGAGAGCGGTGGCCACGGGCTAGCAAACTTCACCAAGATAAGAGCCTAATACAAAGCAAAACGCGGAGAAGCTCCAGTTTACTCCCATTCCAATGACGTACCGGGAGCTATACAAAAGTCTATTTGATGCGCACGTTGTATCCCCTGTCTACTCAAAACCGTTGCAACCCCCATACCCCAAATGGTACGACGCAAGTACTCAATGTGAATACCATGCAGGGATAATGGGGCACTCGATAGAGAATTGCTTTTTTCAAAAAGCTAGTCGAAAGGCTCATCAAAATGAGCATTGTGAAGTTCGATGACGTGCCTGGTATAGGAAATCTATTACCCAATCACACTGATAATGGGGTGAACGCAATAATCAAAAATACGGGGAAAAGAATCAAGTTGAATGTTGCAGAAGTAAGAACCCCGTTGAGAGAGGTCTGGAGAAGAATGGTAGAAAGAGGTTTAATCATGCAAGATGCAGGGAGCAAACCCCGAGAAGCGAGGAACTATTGTGAGTTCCACGCAGAAGAAGGCCATGAAGTCCAGGACTGTGCCGAATTCAAAGCTTTGGTACAAAGTCTAATGGATAACAAAGAGTTAGTTGTCATTGAAGAGATCAAAGACCCAGTGGGAACGTTGGGGAATCTAAACATTAATGACATATTCGAAGAGGGAACCGGGGAATAGACT
Source organism: Gossypium sturtianum (assembly GCA_025698515.1). NCBI lineage: Eukaryota > Viridiplantae > Streptophyta > Magnoliopsida > Malvales > Malvaceae > Gossypium > Gossypium sturtianum. Next base: position 120,411,624 of record CM046946.1, read on the forward strand.
TTTCCAAGTTTCTACCTTTACGTACTTGGGGGTGTTTTGAACAATGAGACTGTGGAAGAGATCCCTGTATTTTTAGAGTTAATCTAAAGTAATATTCAAAACACGCTTGTTGCTTTAAGCCTAGAGGCAATAAGAGTCCTTTGGTGAAATAAGCTTGTGTCCAGAATTTTTATTTCAATAAAATGTATCTTTTTGAGCAAATATTTTTTTCATTTTTTTCATGTCATACTATACATTCTTTTGTTCTTTGGAATGTTCTTTCATTCTTCATGCATGATCATAAATAATTATCCTTAGAATCATTTATTCTTTGGAATTTGCCTTCGTACCTACAATAGGTACCCAGATATCAAGACATGAGCAACGCTGTTACTGACTCCCTTTTGAGTGAGATATGGGTCTAAAAGGATCTAAGGATTTTGAAGATGACTGAGATTGTAACTTATCTTTTGATTTGTTAAGGATGGTAGAACAAGATGAAAATAGACTCTACCGTACAAAGGGTCAGAGGATATTGCGAGTCTAGGAAAGGAGTGAAGATCGAAGCCTAGCTCACACAGAAACAAAGCGAGACGTCATTGAGTTATTCCAGCAATTCAAAGATGTCTTTGCACTACCGCATCAAAATATGCCTAGGCGCGAGGATGCTGTAGAGTGTTTGAAAAGACACATGCTAATAGTTTTACGATAGCCAGGCCGATTATGAGGTTCGAGTACTGCTGGTCTACCATGAAAGGAAGATTGCATCAGCTATGTTGTAAATGCCAAATTGAGGAAGACAAGACTTATGTGCTTCCTCTATTTTGTGGGGCATAGATGTTATGGGGACGATCTCATCAAAAGCATCTAGTCGACACCAATTCATCTTCGTGATTTGCCAATTACTTCACTAAGAGGGTGAAGGTCACTTCATATGCCAAAGTTACAAAGTCAACAGTCATCAAATTCAAATTCAAATTCGAATTCAAAAAAAAAACATCCAAAAGGATTTTGAAAGGTGATTGAGACTTGTAAAGATTAGCATAGAGAAGTTACCATTTACCCTCTATGCTTCCCGAATGTTGGCCAGGACCTTCGTCGGAGCAACACCTTTCTCATTGGTTTATGGAAGGGAAGCAATTTTTGGCAGTTGAGATTCCTCCTCTCCAAATTTCGATTGAGTCAAGAATTGGATAAAGCAGAATGAATCCAATAAACTTAATTGAAGAAAAGAGGTTGAAAGTTACCCGTCATAGTCAAACGTACTAAAAACGAATGATCCGAGATTACATCAAAAAGGTTCGCCCAAGAGAATCTCATGATGGTAAAAAGGATCCTTCTCATACAAATGGGACTTCAGAGGAAAGCGGATGCCAAATTGAGAAAGACCTTATGTAGTAAAGAAGGCCTGTTCTGAAGGAGCATTGATATGGACGAAGATATGCTCAATCCGGTAAATTCGGATTCAGTCAAAAAGTATTATTCTTGAAGAGGAAAAGAGGCCAAAGTGAAAACCCGCAAAGGGCGCTTTGAGGCTTTCCGCAAAAAAAAAAGGAGAGGCCAAGGTGAAAACCCGTAAAGGACGCTTTGAGACCAAAGGGGCTTTGAGTCGAAAACTCGAAAAGGGCTGCTCAAATTGTGATCAAATTGTGATGGGGCATACAGTAGTCTTGCTACGTTTGAATTAATAATGAGGAAGTATGTTACGTCTTGGGGCATCGACAAAGTACTCTGGATCCCCTAAACACATATTGAGCTTAAAATGGTCCTCAAGAAATTTGAACAGAGAAGCTCAGGCTGCGATATCTAGGGCACCTAGTTTCCATCTTACCCATTCTGAATTTGCCATCTTTAATTATTTTATCTTACACTACCAATAAATTTCCTTCTTGATTCCATTTGTTATCTTAGCTTAACTTATTTGTTTCGAGCTATGCTCCTAATTAATTTCCTTCTTGTCCATGGTTATGATCTTTTTCAAGCATTTTGCATTGAAATAACGATTAGTGGACTAATAATACTTTCATAAAAGGAGTTTCGCATATTACTCTGGAAGCTTCTAGATAATACAAGAACTTGAAACAGGACCATTATTTAAAACTCACCAAGTTTAAGGGATTGAAATATTGGTGGAGGAAGAGTCTAAACTGAGGCTATCTCCCCGTATTTTTGTCAAAAATGATGATGGAACAAAATGACAAGACATCGCGTCAATGATACAATCTTGACGAAAAATGGGCAATGTCAATCCAAGTGTAAAAGGGGAATCATTCTCGAGGAAAAAATGATATTCTGTATTCATGCAAATATCATGCATACACATTTAGTTAGGTCACCCGGGGAATGATCAGGTGATTGAACAAGTTACGGATCATATACCCTTGTGTTGCAGTGGGATGGGTTGAGGTTGATACAGGTCCTATAGCCATGAATCGCAGTTGGATGGTTAAAGATGGTACAAATCTTATGTCCCCAAGGTACAGTGGAAGGGACATTGAAGTTACAGTGGGGCAAACCAGTTGAGCAAAATACGATTGTTTTTTCGGGTTTTCGGTCAAAATACCATCCAAGCAAGAAGACAGCGTAATACGTTAGTGATAAAGATGAACAACGAGCAATGACGCCTTAAATATTAAAAAGGATCATTCGCATGAAATTTTGAATTCATCATAACACATTTAGTTAGGAGCGTTTGATTCATTCCGATCGTTGCATCCTAATCATTGTACGTTTAAAAAAAGGGATCATTCTCATGACATTCTGCATTCATGCAAATGTTGTCCATAATACATTTAGTTAGGAGCATTAGATTCATTCTGATCATAGCATCCTAATCATTTGGCATAAACATAAGCATATGAAATCGAGTCTACAGGACATGTCCCCCAGAAGACGGTGTAGCAACATCGGTGAAATTACAGATCTTATCTCCCTAAGCAGTAGTGGAGCAGATCGAAGACCAGCCTTATCCCCTGGGCGATAGTGGAACAGGCTGAATATTACAGATCTTATCTCCCTAAGCAGTAGTGGAGCAGATCGAAGACCAGCCTTATCCCCCTAAGCAGTAGTGGAACAGGCTGAAGATTGCAGATCTTATCTCCCTAAGCAGTAGAGAACATGCTAAAAATTACAAGTCTTATCTCTATGTATCGACAATGGAGCAGACTGAAGATTATAGGTCTTGTCTCCTCGAGATAGTAGTGGGGCAGATCGAAGACGGCGAATCTTACATCCATACAGCAATGGAGCAAATTCAAGCCATCAGCCTTATCCCCCTAAGCAGTAGGGAACAGGCTGAAAATTACAAGTCTTATCTCTATGTATCGGCAATAGAGCAGGCTGAAGATTGTAGATCTTGTCTCCTCGAGATAGCAGTGGGGTAGATCGAAGACGACGAATCTTACATCCATACAGCAATGGAGCAGATTCAAGCCACCAGCCTTATCCCCCTAAGCAGTAGGGAACAGGCTGAAATTACAAGTCTTATCTCCATGTATCGACAATGGAGCAGACTGAAGATTGTAGATCTTGTCTCCTCGAGATAGCAGTGGGGCAGATCAAATTTGGCGAATCTTATCTCCATGTATCGGCAATGGAGCAGATTCAAACCACCTGCCTTACCCCCTAAGCAGTAGTGGAACAGGCTGAAAATTACAAGTCTTATCTCCATGTATCGGTAATGGAGCAGACTGAAGATTGTAGATCTTGTCACCCTAAGCAGTAGTGGAGCAGATCGAAAACGACGAATCTTACATCTATATAGTAATGGAGCAGATTCAAACCACCAGCCTTACCCCCTAAGCAGTAGTGGAACGGGCTGAAAATTACAAGTCTTATCTCCATGTATCGGTAATAGAGCAGACTGAAGATTGTAGATCTTGTCACCCTAAGTAGCAGCGGAGCAGATCGAAAATGGCGAATCTTATATCCATATAGCAATGGAGCAGATTCAAACCACCAGCCTTACCCCCTAAGCAGTAGTGGAACAGGCTGAAAATTACAAGTTTTATCTCCATGTATCGGCAATGGAGCAGACTGAAGATTGTAGATCTTGTCTCCCTAAGTAGTAGTGGAGCAGATCGAATGCGGCGAATCTTACATCCATATAGCAATGGAACAGATTTAAGCCACCAGCCTTATCCCCCTAAGGAGTAGGGAACAGGCTGAAAATTACAAGTTTTATCTCCATGTATCGGCAATGGAGCAGATTGAAGATTGTAGATCTTGTCCCCTCGAGATAGCAGTGGGGCAGACGTCGAATCTTACATCCATATAGCAATGGAGCAGATTCAAGCCACCAGCCTTATCCCCCTAAGCAATAGGGAACAGGCTGAAAATTACAAGTCTTATTTCCATGTATCGGCAATGGAGCAGACTGAAGATTGTAGATTTTGTCTCCTGGAGATAGCAGTGGAGCAGATCGAAGACGGCGAATCTTACATCCATATGGCAATGGAGCAGATTCAAGCCACCAGCCTTATCCCCCTAAGCAGTAGGGAACAGGCCGAAATTACAAGTCTTATCTCCATGTATCGGTAATGGAGCAGACTGAAGATTGTAGATCTTGTCCCCTCGAGATAGCAGTGGGGCAGATCAAAGACGGTGAGCCTTATCTCCCTGAGCAGCAGTGAAACGGGCTGAAGATTACAGATAATATCTCCCTAAGTAGTAGTGGAACAGGCTGAAAATTACAAGTCTTATCTCCATGTATCGGCAATGGAGCAGACTGAAGATTGTAGATCTTATCTCCCTAAGCAGTAGTGGAGCAGATCGAAGACGGTGAGCCTTTTCTCCCTGAGCGGTAGTGGAGCAGGCTGAAGATTACAGATCATATCTCTCTAAGCAGTAGTGGAGTAGATTGAAACGAAAATTCCTATACCCTTGAAGATACAGTGGATGGAACGAAGCTACCTGAAGAAAGGAAGCATCAAGAAATCAAGACTCAGCAAGACGGGGCAAAATTGGTCCTTTTAAAGTCTTTGCTCCACTCTCATTACACGATAATGAGCAAAGAGGGGCAGCTGTAAGGCCCAATTTTTGACCTCAACCAAACCCATTAACCAGAAAAAACAAAACACAAAGTCCAAAAATTAAACCAGTCCAATAGCAGTTTATTTCTACAACCCAATAGCAGCCCAATAAGCCCAAACACTAAAAAAACCAAACACAGCAAGCCCACAACCTAAACAACAAACAGAAACCCTAGGTGCGCCGCACCTAGGTTTGCTGCTCACGCCTCCCTCGCGCGCCGGACGGCACTACACTGCGACGTGCGCTACTCCATCGCGCCACGTCAGTGGCATATTCGCTCACGTACCTGCAAATATGCAAAGATCAGTTGTAAAGAAAAGGCTATAAAGAGCCGAAATAAAGCATGTAAGGAGGGGGATTTTTTTTTATATATACGAAAAGACACTACATTTTTTTACACACAAAGAAGATCAATACAAAAAAAGAGAGCGAAAAATCAAAGCAAAAACGAAAAGGGTCTGTTCATTTTCTTTCTTTTATTTTTTTATTCTTTCTTTTCGTTTTTCGAAACTGTTTAAGAATATAAAACGATTTTTTTAGTTTTTTTACTTCATAATAATAAAAATATAGTATATAAAAAAAAGGAGAAAGAAAAACCTACCTTTTTGAACTCCGGCCGCTGCGTGCGGCGACAGACGGCGGTGGTCGTCACTGGAGGCCCTGCCGGATTTAGGGCCAGAGGAGAAAAGAGGGAGAGATTTTTTTGACTTTGGAAACTTTTTTTTTAAACAAAAAACAAATGTTTTTTAAATTTATTTTTTGCCTTAAATAAAGAACAAAAACGACGCCCTTTTGCACCAGGGCTTAAAGCGTCAAAACGACACCGTTTTGCCCAGGATCCGCGCGCAGTTGACCCGACTTGAAGGGATCCGCGCGTTTTGTTTAAAAATGGGCTATTTACAGCCCTGGTCCTTCCGCTTTTTCAGTCTAGTTCAATTAGGTTTTTCTATTTTTAATTTGGGCCCGAAAGTTTCACAATTGTTTCATTTTGGTCCTTATTGGGACGCAGCTTTTTGGGAAAGGGAATAATTTCCCAATTAGTCCCCCTATTCTCACGCGTGTTACAGAGGGGCCCCCGACTCTTTTTTTCTTTTCAACTTGGTTCTTTAATTTTATTTCTCTTTTAATTTAGTCCTATTAATTAGTGATCTTTGCAACCACTATTATTATTTAATATTTTTATTTTTACTATTATTATTATTTATTACTTTTATTATTATTATCAATATTATTATTACTTTCAATATTATCTTTGTTACCGTTATTATTATTATTATTATTATTAGTATTATTATTATTTAATTTTAATATTCTTTTACTTTTTATTTATCACTATCCCTTTTTTATTATTACTATTAATACCATTACTATCATTTTATTATTAATACTATTTTATTTTTACGATTACTTTTATTATTATTTTCCTTCCTATTAATATTATTATTACTATTATTTATTATTATTATTAATATTACTTTTATTTTATTTACTGCTATTATTTTTTTATTATTACTATTAAATTTAATATTATTACTATTATTTTATTATTAATACTATTATTTTTTTGCTAGTACTATTATTACTATTTTTATTTTTATTATTATTAATATTTATTATTATTATTACTATTTATCATTACTGTTACTATCATTTTTATTATTATTAATACTATTGTTTATTTTAAAATTTTTTTCCTATTATATTTATTATTATTATTCTTTATTATTATCATGTTTACATTATCACTATTCGCTAAGTATGACCATTTTTACGTTTTAACCGATTTTCTATTTTAAAGGTTACATTGACTTTATCTTTTATTTTTTTTCACTTTTTTTTACCCAAACTCATAAAAAGGGTTTTTACAAAGGTAATATTTCGTGTTTGGGAGTTCAGGAAATCGTGCCCTAACGTGTTGAGTTTCGATTTTTCGTTCGTCCAAATGACTAAATATCCTTTTAAGATTTTGACCGTGTTTTCTTAACTTCAAAAATAAGGCAATATTTCATGTTTGGAAATTCGAGGAATCGTGCCCTAACGTGCTGGGTTTCGGTTTTTTCGTTTGGCCAAATAACGGAATACCCTTTTAAAATTGCAATGCATGAATTTTGGAAATCGTGAAATGATCTTGGTGTCAAGGGTTTGAAACATCGCATCCTAACGTGCTGGATGTGATATTTCATTCTTTCGGAACAAGAGAATTTCAATATCCAATTCGAATTATCCAAGCATTTTCTAAAGGATTCGTATTTTAAAATCTCTTCCAATTTTCAATATTAGGACATTAATCAATCAATAAGGTACCAATTTTGGGCGTTGCGAGGGTGCTAATCCTTCCTCGTATGTGAATCGACTCCCGGACTGCTTTTCTTAAAATTCGTAGACCAAAATGTTTTATAAGGTGACCCAATCACATTTCAAAAAGATTGGTGGTGACTCCATATTTTTAAAAGTCGGTCCTGTTTTCCAAACTTGAAAAAATGGTTTCGACATGTATAATGAATAAGATCATCGAAAAATGTTTTTGGAGTGATAATCATATTAAAGTTAAAAAAAATAATTTGAATGTTTAATTTTTATTTTGAAGTAGATATTAATTAACTCTGGTACATACATATCCAATTGCATCCTATATTATCACATGCTCGTGTATGTTGAATCTTGGGTAAGGATTACCTAACAACTTGGAACAAGGTCTTTTAACATCTTGAGTGCAAAGCCTTCCATACGAAATAACTTGGCAATATAACATGCTACTCTATTACAGGGACGAAATAAGGGGGGCTGGCTGTTGCATATTGCCCCCCTAAAAATAATAAAATTTTAATTTAATCCTTTAAAATTTATATTTTTACTATAAAAAAATTACAATTTAATTTTGGCCCTCCCTAAAAATTTTTTTTTGGCTTCGCCCCTGCTCTATTATTCTCCCTTAGAGTATATTGCACCTTGACAGTCCATTGCCACCGTAGCATCGATCAAATATTGCAGTCATGTCCATCATCTAGCATGTCACCAACCAGCCACGTCACTCTCCAGAATTACCAATCGATAGTCTTTACCCCGCACAATCTTCAGATCATTGTAAGTTGCTCTCAACTCGGTAGAAAGTAGAAGGGCCACGCCAATCTTCCTCCCAGAACCACAAATCGACGCTCTTTGGGCATCTTGTATTACCCATCCTATAGCGGCCTCTCCAGAACCCACATCAACAGCAATGTCTGCGTTAATAGCCACCCAATCCTGTGATGAAACTTGCCACCCAACACATCCTCCACCATCCTCCATGCTTCGACACTACACCAATGCCCACTCATACCTGCTTGCCTCCACCCAACATTGCCGAACCACTTGAACAACAGGCTGTATGACACTCTCAAAGACAATCATTCCGCTTCTTCCACAAGTGCCATATCATGGTCCCAAACATTGTTCCCCACTCAACAGCTGAACCATTGACGCTAAATGCCCTAGTCACCCGCTATAGAAAAAGTCATATAACATCGATTTCAATAGTCTAATGACTTAAATAAAAACTTTTGAATAGTTCAATAGTTTAAATGAAAACTTTCGAATAGTTCAATGATCAAATTATAATTTTTTTAGTTAAATGACTAAAACAAAAACTTATACATAATTTAATGACTAAGATAATTTACCCTTTTATTAATAGTTATATTGAGGGTTTACAATATATAATGGGCTTCACAGTGAGCCCAAAACCCCTTGAAGAAGCCATTTTTTAAATCTTGATCCATTTTCGGCCTTTCAAATTTTTTATTTTAAGGTTTAAATATTTGGTACTTTAGGATTTACTCCCAACAATATTTATTAATTAAATTAAGGGTAAACTGCATAGATAGTCTTTCAGTTATTAAAGATTTTTATTTTAGACATCTAAAATAAAAAGTTTGTAATTTAAGTACCCACGTTATTTAGTTCAATTATTTTGGTCACTCTTGTTACGTAGAAATTAAAAATATCATTATAATAATAAATATAATCCTCAACTTTCACATATTATATCAATTTAATCATAATTTTAAAAAAATAACTCTCAAAATTTACAAATAATTTCAATTTGATTCTAAATCTAAAAAAATCATACAAATATATATTTTCAAAAAATATAATAATAAATTTAAATTTAAATTTATATTAAATAAATATAAATATATTAATATTAAATAAAATAAAAATCCCCACCCCACCCCACCCCACCCCGTCCCTCTCTCCCTCCCCACCACCATTCCCGTCCCTCCCCCTCTTCCTCTTTGCTTTGAGGTTTCGATATGGTTACCATTAATTTCCCGAGAACCTCGAGTATCTGCAACAACACCATGGGGTTTTCTTATTGGCTTTCTCGTTTCAGGCCTATGAACTCTTCCGCTTATCTTTTTCCTAAGAAGCCATTGAGACAAACTCATTTAAGATGATAACAAACAGTGTAAAGTTGTGGGGGAAGAGGAGAGGGAGGCCCGGTGGGGAAGGGGGAGAGGGAGAGAGAGGGGGTGGGGGTAGGGGTTTTTATTTTATTTTATTTAATATTAAGATAATTATATTTATTTAATATTAATATAAAATATATTTTTTGAAAATATTTATTTTTTATATATTATTATTTCTTGTCAAGATTACTTTTTATTTTTATATATTTAAAAATATTTATATATTTCTTTTAATTTTTTTAAAATTATAATTAAATTGAGATTATTTATAAATTTTAAAGATTAATTTTTTAAAATTACGATTAAATTAATATAATATATAAAAGTTAAAGAGTTAAATTTTTATTATGTTGATTTTTTTAATTGTCACATCATTTTGTCGTGATTTTTACGAGAGTGGTTAAAATGACAGATCATGTAACGTGGGTGTAGTTTACCCAAAAAAACCAAAGAGAGGGAAAAATCATCTCACTGTGTCTTCGTTTCATTTCTCAATTCACTCTCTCAAAGCTTTGGATGTACCAAAAACCCTAACCAGCAATGTATCTCTACAACTTAACTCTTCAACAAGCCACCGGCATCGTCTCCGCCATAAACGGAAACTTCTCCGGTGGCAAAGTCCAAGAAATCGTCGTCGCCCGTGGCAAGATCCTTTCCCTTCTCCGTCCCGACGATCTCGGTAAGCTCCAAACACTTCACTCTGTCGAAATCTTTGGCTGCATACGTTCTTTAGCTCAATTCCGGCTAACCGGAGCCCAAAAGGACTATATTGTAGTAGGGTCGGATTCTGGTCGGATCGTTATCCTTGAATACAATAAAGAAAAGAACGTTTTTGATAAAGTTCACCAAGAAACTTTTGGGAAATCTGGATGTCGCCGGATTGTCCCGGGTCAGTACTTAGCTATTGACCCCAAAGGAAGAGCTGTAATGATTGGTGCTTGTGAGAAACAGAAATTAGTTTATGTTTTGAATAGAGATACTGCCGCTAGGTTAACCATTTCGTCGCCTTTAGAAGCACATAAGTCACATACTATTGTTTATTCGATTTGTGGTGTTGATTGTGGCTTCGATAACCCTATTTTCGCTTCCATTGAATTGGATTACTCGGAGGCTGATCAGGATTCCACGGGACAGGCTGCTAATGAGGCGCAGAAGCATTTGACGTTTTATGAGCTCGATTTAGGGCTTAACCATGTGTCTAGGAAGTGGTCAGAACAAGTTGATAATGGGGCAAATATGTTGGTCACGGTACCTGGTGGTGGTGATGGGCCGAGTGGGGTTTTGGTTTGTGCAGAAAACTTCGTTATTTATAAGAACCAGGGGCATCCGGATGTTAGGGCCGTCATTCCTAGACGGGCTGACTTGCCGGCAGAACGTGGTGTCTTGATTGTTTCTGCGGCTACTCATAAGCAGAAATCTATGTTCTTCTTCCTTTTGCAGACAGAATATGGGGACATTTTTAAGGTTACACTGGAACATGGAAATGAAGGAGTTACAGAATTAAAGATTAAATATTTTGATACAATTCCTGTTACAGCATCAATGTGTGTGTTGAAGACTGGTTTCCTATTTGCAGCTTCGGAGTTTGGAAATCATGCTTTATATCAGTTTCAGGCTATTGGAGATGACCCTGATGTTGAGTCATCGTCATCTACTTTGATGGAAACTGAAGAAGGTTTCCAGCCAGTGTTTTTCCAGCCTAGAGGGCTTAAGAATCTAGTTAGAATTGACCAAGCTGAGAGCCTGATGCCAATAATGGATATGAAAATTGCTAATCTCTTTGAGGAAGAAACACCTCAGATATTTTCACTCTGTGGGCGTGGTCCTCGTTCATCTTTGAGGATATTAAGGCCCGGTTTGGCCATCAGTGAGATGGCTGTCTCACAGCTTCCTGGTGTCCCGAGTGCTGTGTGGACAGTGAAAAAGAATGTTAGTGATGCCTTTGATGCGTACATTGTAGTGTCATTTGCCAATGCTACTCTTGTTCTTTCCATTGGTGAAACAGTTGAAGAAGTTAGTGATAGTGGTTTTCTTGATACCACTCCTTCTCTTGCTGTTTCCTTGATTGCTGATGATTCACTAATGCAAGTCCACCCTAATGGTATTAGGCATATAAGGGAAGATGGGCGTATTAATGAGTGGAGAACTCCTGGGAAAAGGACAATTCTTAAGGTTGGCTCAAATGGGCTTCAAGTGGTTATTGCATTGAGTGGAGGGGAGCTTATATACTTTGAGGTGGATATGACTGGGCAATTAATGGAAGTGGAGAAGCATGAAATGTCTGGAGATGTGGCTTGTCTTGACATTGCCCCTGTTCCTGAAGGAAGACAGAGATCCCGTTTTCTTGCAGTGGGTTCATATGATAATACAATTCGTATATTGTCTTTGGATCCTGATGATTGTATGCAGATTCTGAGTGTTCAAAGTGTGTCCTCGCCTCCCGAGTCTCTCCTTTTCCTTGAAGTTAAGGCATCAGTTGGTGGGGAGGATGGTGCTGATCACCCTGCCAATCTTTTCCTTAATGCTGGTTTGCAGAACGGAGTGTTGTTCCGAACGGTAGTAGATATGGTTACAGGGCAGCTCTCTGACTCCCGTTCACGGTTCTTAGGGCTGAGAGCCCCAAAGTTGTTCTCTGTTAAAGTGAGAGGCCGACCTGCAATGCTTTGCTTGTCCAGTCGGCCATGGCTTGGTTATATTCATCAAGGACATTTTCTGCTAACTCCGCTTTCTTATGAGACACTTGAATTTGCTGCCTCATTTTCATCTGATCAGTGTGCTGAAGGTGTTGTTGCTGTTGCTGGGGATGCATTGAGGGTTTTCACCATCGAGCGTCTTGGAGAAACCTTTAATGAGACTGCTATTCCTTTGAGGTATACTCCTAGGAGGTTTGTCATGCAACCAAAGAGGAAATTATTGGTAATTATCGAGAGCGACCAAGGATCATATACTGCAGAAGAGCGTGAAGCTGCGAGAAAGGAGTGCTTTGAGGCTGCTGGAATGGGTGAAAATGGTAATGGTAATGTGAATGAAATGGAAAATGGTGGTGATGACGAGGACAAAGAGGATCCCCTCTCTGATGAGCAGTATGGTTATCCAAAGGCAGAATCGAACAAGTGGGTTTCTTGCATTAGAATTCTTGATCCGAGGACTGCTACCACAACTTGTCTTCTGGAGCTTCAGGATAGTGAAGCTGCTTTCAGTGTATGCACCGTGAATTTCCATGATAAAGAGTATGGAGCTCTCTTGGCTGTTGGAACTGCCAAGGGCCTGCAGTTTTGGCCCAAAAAAAGCTTAGTTGCGGGATTTATTCATATTTATAGGTTTCTCGAAGATGGCAGGTCACTTGAACTTTTGCACAAGACACAAGTGGAAGGTGTTCCTCTTGCTTTATGCCAGTTTCAGGGAAGGTTACTTGCTGGAATAGGATCTGTGCTCCGATTGTATGACTTGGGGAAAAAGAGATTGCTTAGAAAGTGTGAAAATAAGCTTTTCCCTAACACTATTGTCTCTATCCACACTTACCGTGATCGAATATATATTGGGGACATCCAAGAGGTATGATTTCTGATTTTTTCTGAATTCTCACTTCTTTAGCTGTTTCTTTTAAAAATTACTTTACATCTTGTATGCATGTCTCGTCTAATAAATGGGTTTTGAAAAATTGATGAAGTTGAGTTTTAATGCTCCCTTTGTTCCAAAACTGTAGTCCACTCCGATTATGTGTTCCTCTGTTTGCTTTCTTTGTCGGTTATTCTAGATCAATAACAAATATGATCCTTTATTGCAGTCATTCCATTTTTGCAAGTACAGAAGGGATGAAAATCAACTGTATATTTTTGTTGATGATGTTGTTCCAAGATGGCTTACTGCATCATACCATATAGATTTCGACACCATGGCTGGTGCAGACAAGTTTGGGAATGTCTATTTTGTGCGGCTACCACAAGATGTATCAGATGAGATAGAAGAAGACCCAACCGGTGGAAAGATAAAATGGGAACAGGGAAGGCTCAATGGAGCTCCTAACAAGGTAGAGGAGATCGTTCAGTTCCATATTGGAGATGTGGTAACTTGCTTGCAGAAGGCATCTCTGATACCAGGTGGTGGAGAGTGTGTTCTTTATGGTACAGTAATGGGGAGCTTGGGGGCATTGCTTCCATTCACTTCCCGTGATGATGTTGACTTCTTTTCTCACTTAGAGATGCATATGAGACAGGAGCACCCGCCCTTGTGTGGACGAGATCATATGGCTTATAGATCTGCATATTTCCCTGTCAAGGTGAACCTCAAATGAAATGTTTATTTTCAGATCATCATGTTCTCAGATGTAGTTAATTTTATTAGTTCTGGTTTTCAAAGTTTGAAATGATTTTGCAGGACGTTATTGATGGGGATTTGTGTGAGCAGTTTCCTACCCTACCTTTGGATTTGCAGAGAAAAATTGCAGACGAGTTGGATCGGACTCCAGGGGAGATATTGAAGAAACTTGAAGAAATCCGAAACAAGATTATCTGAGATAGCTAACGGCATCGTGTTTAAGGTGCATTTCCCTTCCGTCTCCTTTTTTGGCTTTCTGTACCATTTTTGGTTTATATCTACGTAATTATGTTTAAAGTAGGCTAAAATAACAAAGAAAAGACCCTAAACTTAACTACATTATCCGGATAAGCCCCTGTGGTTTTATTACACACAAATAAGCCTTTGAACAATTCCCTAACTTTTAATTTATACTTCAATAAACCCTTGAAACAAATTAACCGCTTGTCTGGATAAAAATTTGAGGATAAGGTTTCTTTTTGTACAATCAAAGTTGAGGAGGTTATTTAAGAATGTGATATGGTTCAGGGACTTCTTTCCCTAGTATTTTAGCCTTTAGTGTTATTGCTTGAACTGTAATTAGGTGGTTTAATCAGCGTTTCGAGTAGTATAACCGCATATTGAAGAGGAGTTTGTGCTTTGTGTATCAGTGTACCTGGAGTTGTCAGCACGAGTTGCCGGTAGTCAGTCATGGTGTCAGAGTTGTGAGGAGCAATTGCCCGTGGCAAGTCAAGTTGAAAACGTGAGGTAACGAGTTAAGTCGAGAAGACTAGGCAATTGAGGGGGATAATTTTATATAATCAAAACGTTAAGAGGCAAAAAATTAGTGTTAGTATTCGTAGAGATGACATTTGTTGTTGTTGTAATTAGTTGGGATCATCTTGTGAATTTGTATGATATATTTTGAAGTTTGATGTTCACGCTTCGGTTTTGTTTTAAAAAGAAAATATCCAGTCATCGTTGATAGTCGAATTGACTCAAATTAAATTTCTTCCATGCAACATTGGTTCAGTTTTTTTTTTTTTTTTTTTTTTTCATAGCATTTTATTTCATTTTTGGTTAACTGGAGTATTATAGAAAAAAGGAACAATTAAAAATTAAATTAAGAAAAAAGAACTTGGTTCGTTTGTATAATTGCAGTTTTTTTTAATATAATTTTGCTGAGGACTCGAGTAGGCGAGGATTCGGGCTTTCCAACATCATCTAGTTTAACAATGGTTAAATTGTCATAGATAATAAAAAAAGAATGATGGAAAAAATGGACCAAAACTATAAAAATAAAAAGGTTAAAATTGACATCAAATCAACATTACCATAGAAATCTTGCATTACTTACCTGTTTTATTAAATCTTAACACTATTAGTAATATAAGATTTATTAACTTGAAATAAATTTTAAAATTCAAATAAGATAATATAATTATGAGTTTTAATATATCTATTTGCAAAAATTATTTAGGATTTTACAAGCAAGATTCAAAGGTCAAACATGTGTGGGAAAAAGAAATTAAAATATTAAATATTAAAAAAGTGAAATATATAATGAACTAAAATATTCTCAATGTCACACTGAATATTAACTAATTATGTAGTTGGGTAATAAATTAAAATGGTGTGGTTGATCTGTGAACAGTACCTGATGAAGTTTCATTGTCATGTTATGTTTTTCTGTTAAGAAAGACATGAATATCGGTCCTATGGGTGAAGTCATTTTTATCTAGATACGTTGAGACAGTATCACTCATAGTGGGTCCGTATAGGTTGGGATTTTATTTATTTTGGCGAAAAAGGTTGGATTTTTATTTAGATTAAGATTTTATTTATTTAAATAAATGTAAATTATAAAAAAAGGCTTTTTCTTTTTATATATTTCAATATTTGTCGAATAAAACACCAAATGGAATGGGAAGGAACATACTTGTCGTAGTCTCTTTATTTAAAGAAAACTATTCAAATCTTCTTACATATGATAAAAAAATCATTTATCTTTTAAAAAGTATTTACTTAACTTTCATTTAAAATTTACTAACCTTTCTAGGATTTATTTAAATGAAACTATCCCTAATGTTCCGCTTTTTAACTATCACGACATTTGGCCAATTGAGTCTTAGCTCGATTATCATCGGCATTGTTGCCAGTGCAAGAGAACGTAGGTTTGAGTGCGTTGAAGCACATTATCCTCTTATTTAAGAGTTGGAGAGGGGCTATGGGTAGTTCTAAACATTGTATAAAAAAGAACAGATACGATAAGAACCTATAATAAGATTAATGTTTAAAAAAAATCTATCACGACATTTGAGATCCAATCTTGATACATGACTTTTCTAGTGAAATTATCAGCTACAAGCTTATCAACCTTTCTTTATATAGCGTGGACCATTAGTGGAGTGAACTTTTTTGGTTTGATAGGCTTCACACTTGGATCCAAACTCAAGGTATGTACTAGCATAAATGTTATTGTCTGGCTAAACACATCAGCATTTTCTTTCAACAAATTGCATAAAAATGTGATTTGCATCTTTTGGCAAGACTGAGGCGATGTGAGTCACCTTTTCCTTTCAAGGACACTATGAGCTTTATAGAAACTTGTGTTTGATCTTATGTCTAGACTTTCAAGAGATATCATATAATTATCAATCACGTTTACCAAGTCACCTATCATAGCCAAACCCTCGAGTTGGCTTGCGCTACCTTTACTTGATCGCATTGCATGGACAAAGTTTGTAGCTTGTTAAGTTAGTTGAAGTGATGTAATATGACACTGTTCTATTGTTTGCTTTTTAAGTAAGATGTCATTTGGGTAATAGTTGACAAATTGACCAAGTTAGCATACTTTATTCCCGTCAAGACAAATTACTCGTTTGAGAAGTTGACTGAACTATATATCTATGAGGTTTTTAGATTGTACGGTATGCCATTATCTACCATTTCTAACCGAGACCTGAGGTTTACCTTCAGATTTTGAGATAAATTACATGAAGCTCTAGGCACAAAACTGAATTTCAGTACAACGTTTCAACCTCAGACTGACAGACAATCATAACGGGTGATTCAGATGCTAGAAGACAAGCTGCAGTGTTGTATAATTGAATTTGAAAACAACTAAGAGAAATTTCTACCATTAACAGAGTTTGCATATGATAACAGTTATCGGTTGAGTATTAAATGACACTATACAAGGCTTTATACGGATGTAAATGCATAATTCCTTTGTGCTGATCAGATTTAAGCGATAGAAAACTAGCAGGAACTTATTTGATATGTGAGATAGAAGGAAAGGTTAGGTTTATTCGAGATTACTAGAAACCTACATTAGACCGTCAGGAATCTTATGTGATTTGAAAAGAAAAGATATTGAAGAGACTACGTGGAGTTGGAAGAAAAGAAACTATGAAAACACTGTACCCTAACCTTTTAGCAGGTAAAAATTTTGAGGACGAAAATTTCTAAGGGGGAGAGTTGTAATCACCCAAAAGCTAGTGGTGTTAGAAACAGTGGTTTCAGAACCCCGTTCTCCGATGATCGAGTCCATAAATGTTATTAATTAATAATTATGAGTCAATTATAATATTATATTAAATTTTGGTCTGACGAATTTGTTAATTGGAAAGTTCGTTAAGGTACAAGTGTATCGACTCTAAAGTTAATGGTGTTGGAAAATGAGGTATCAGAACCTCATTTTTGTAAACCGAGCCCCTAAATATTTAGTTATTAGATAGGTGAATTAAATTTTGGATAGGTAATTTCACCAAATTAGTAACCAATTAAGGTATAATGACTAAATTGTAAAAGCAGTAAAAGTTAATCACTATTAATTTTTATTTGTTAAAAGGGCTAATTAATATTAAAACAAAGATTTAAATGGAAATTTAGCTATTTTAAAGATGAGTGGACGGTTGGTTGTGTCCATTAGTGTAAAAAGATGTTAAAAATTATGTTATAATTATAATAAAAAGTCATAAACTGTGTTATAACATAAAAATTAAAGGAAAAGAAAGCCATACCTTTATTTCCTTAATCTTTTTGGACGAACCTATGAGGAAGAAGAAGGCATGGAGCTTCAATCTTTTAGCCCTTGCATGGTAAGGTATACAAAGCCCATTTTTCATAAATTTTATATTTTTGAGATCGTGGTAGCTCGATATAGTTAACCCGTATGTTATTTTTCAAAACTATTAAAGTTTCAAAATATTACCATTGATGAATTCTTGATTAAATGGGTGTAGTTTGGTTAGATTTGATACTTAGATATGAAAAAGGACTAGTTTGTAAAGTTTAATAGTTAAATTTGAACATAGGGACTAAAGTGTAAATATTTCAAAATTGATGTTGAAGTTCTATAATTATAGATGATATATGATTGTATAAGGATGAAATTGAAATTGGATTGAAAAAAAAAGCTTAAATTTGAAAGATATAGCTATTTCGATTTTAGGAACTAAATTGAATAAAATGCAAAGATTTAGGGAAATTTCAAAAAGTGAAATTGAACTGACTTATGGTTATAATAGGTTTCTAAAAGATGTTTATAATTGATATATTGTAGTGAATTATTATATATCAGGATTTGAATCAACCGGAAGATAATTGAAGAAAAGGCAAAATTGTGGATTAGTCTTCGACGTTTCATTTGTTATTGTTTTTGCCAGGTAAGTTCATATAAAACTTACTAAGTTATTCTACTTATGTTTAAAATTATACTTAGTGTATATTAATTTACATTAACTAAAAGGTTGTTGATTTTTGGCATACGATGGATTAAATTGTAAAATATAAAATACATGATGAATACGAGTAAGTATTTCTATGATTTAACACTTGTTTAAATTTCATATTTTGTGATACTTTACATCGTATACTATCATAATGAACTATTAAGGATGAATTGGATTGAATTGGAGTATTTGAGGTTGAATATTTGAGACAAGGACTGAAATGAATAAACTAGAAATTATAGATTTAATTAGTATGAAAATTAAGTTGAAGCATATTGAAACTATGATAATTGATAAGTTTTGAATTAGGAAATATAAATTGGTTCGTATAAAATGAAAATGTGGATGGATGATTTGTAACATACGACATGTGACAGAGCAATTGGTGAGCCATTGGGCCTGAAACGATAAACCATCATTTTCGACAATGGGGGGTGGTAAGCTATCATTTTCGGACAACCCGGGATGAAAAAATTGAATTAATAAACCATCGTTGCCGGGTAATGTAACACCCCTTACACGTATTCAACGCCGGAACCGGGCACGAGGCGTTATCGTATTAAAATCTTCAAGATCGCCACTTAGGCACCACATGACCACTCTCTTTGGCCATCACAACAACCTCAATCTCGACTTACGGGGCCTCTCGAGACCATATCGAAACTTCTACGATTTTTAAAACTTTTCCATCTATCACGGGGGCTACTGCACGCCCGTAAGATTTAACACGCGCCTGTGGATGCCACACACGCCCATGGTCACTACCCGTGCATGAAAACTCAAGCATTCTGCCAATGCCCCACGGGTAGGGCACACGCCCGTGCTCTCCACCCGTGGTGCATACTGACTACCTTAACACGGCCTAGAGTCTAGACACACGCCCGTGTGGCTAGCCCATGGCTAACACTGATTAACACACACGTTCTAGGCACACGCCCGTGTGACTAGTCCGTGGTCTATTCTGACTTAAAATACTAATATGCAGGGGACACACGGCTAAGTCACACGCCCATGGGCTGACCGTGTGTCACACATGGCCTAGACACACGCCCGTGTGTCTACCCACATGGACAAGAACAAAGCTAATTGCCAAGTTCTTTTCACCCTTCTAGCATACACAACATGCACTCATTCAACACATCCATAATCAACTCAAAATCTTACAATCTCACATAGATAACTACATCTTTTCATATAATAACGTGCCAACAACTATGGCATTATACAAAATAGATTATCCATCTAAAGGCCAACACATCATAGCCATATACAACAAAATTCACTAACTTGTCTAGCCCCTATACATGCCATATACAAAACATTAAGTCTCATGTACCAGAGTGTGCTGATAGTGTGGGCGATCTTCCAATTGATCCTCGTATCTCGATTCAACACTTTTGCTCTATAAGACAAGGGAAAAGAAAGGGAGTAAGCTTTGAGCTTAGTAAGTTTACACATAAACAATTAAGCACTATAGTATAAGCTAAACAACAATTATCATTACACTAACATATAATGTACAACTATGCTTACTCTTTCTATCCCTTACCACATTTCCAACACATCACGAGTCACTTACTCATAACCATTGACATGCACCCCTGCATTCAATATCACATTTACACAATATACAACACATCATCATTTCTCGATAATACATCCACACAGCTAATCCACACAGCTAATCCACACAGCTGATCCACACAACTAATGTCTCGGTGGTTTCGCACTTAGCCCACCACAATCAATTAATAAGGTAGTATCGCACTTAGCCTACCATAAAGGTAATCGTAGTGGTTTCGCACATAGCCCACTAGACAATATACCTAACGATAGCATCGCACATAGCCAGCTCATCGTCATTATGTATTAGGATGGTATCGCATTTAGCCCATCTTTTAGCATTATCACTACACATTCACATATCTATTTACTCAATCATTCATCCATTCACGAAATTTATCACATTCATTCCACTTGAATCACATAGGTTCTCAATCATTCTCAGCCATGCTATACACTAGCTAGCATTAACAAATTGTAAGTATGAATGCATTGTTTATGCATAGACTTACTTCGATACTCAAAAGTATAGAAACGTGCAATTTAGTCCACCACTTTGCTCTTGCCTCGGTTTTGATCCGGGCTTTTCTTTCTTGATCTATAATGAATAAATCAGCTTATTCAATACACACATTGACTAAATTGACCCACATTTCATACTTTGGCAAAATTACTCTTTTGCCCCTAATCTTTCTCATAATTACACTATTGCCCCAAGGCTCGTAAAGTGATTTTTATTCAACTTCCTAGCCTTTCATGCTTAGCCGAATCACTTACTCAACTAAAGCAATCATCAATTCTCACTACATCACACATGTATGACCAAACTCAAGATTTTTACAAACTAGTCCCTACATGCATTTTCTATGGAAACTCATTTAGCAAAAGATGTTTCTACTACATTAAGCTTTCATAATCTTCCATAAAACATCAAAATACATGCATGTCATACATGGCCACATTTTTGAACATCCATCATAGCTCATCAAATAGCTAAAAATAGCTTACTCATGCAACAAGGACTTCAAAAATACAAAGAATATAAAAAACGAGGCTAGATGCACTTACTAGCAAGCTTGAAATTTTTGAAGAACCCTAACAATTGCTCTCTCAAATTTTCGGCAGCCTTGGAGAAGAAGATGAATGAATTTTGTCATCTTTTCTCCTATTTTAATCACTTAATTGTTAAATGACCAAAATGCCCTTTTTGATAAACTTTCTATTTTAACTCATCAATGCCCAATTTTGTCCAAAAATTAGAAATTGGGAAAATTGTTATTTAAGGACCTCTAATTAATATTTTAAAGCTATTTCACACAAATAGCTTCTAGAATCTCACATTTTGCAACTTTTGGAATTTAGTCCTTTTGGACAATTCAACCGCAATTTCACAAAATTGCTTCATGAAACTTTCACACTAGCATGCATACATAGCATAAACCTCAAAAACTCATTCATAAGTCTCGGATTTGTGGTCTCGCACCACTATTCCGACTAGGCCCTAAATCGGGATGTTACAACTCTCCCCCCTTTAGAGATTTTCGCCCCCGAAAATCTTACCAGTAAAGAGGTTTGGATTTTGCTCTCTCATAGCTTCTTCCGTTTCCCACGTAGCCTCTTCCACACCGTGTTTCTGCCATAACACTTTCACTAGTGCTATGCTCTTATTTCTCAACTGTTTCACTTCTCGAGCCAAGATCTTAATCGGCTCTTCATCATAAGACATATCCGGTCTTATCTCAATTTCCGTCGAAGGAATCACATGTGAAGGATCGGAGCGATACCGTCGTAACATCGACACATGAAACACATTATGAATCTTTTCCAACTCTACCGGCAAAGCCAACCTGTATGCTACTGGTCTAACTCTATCTGTAATCTCATACGGCCCTATGAATCTTGGACTCAATTTTCCTTTTCGTCCAAATCTCATAATCTTCTTCCATGGGGACACTTTCAAAAACACTTTGTCGCCCACTTCAAACTCAATTTCTTTTCTTTTCAGATCCGCGTCGACTTACATCGATCCAAGCAACTTTCAGACTATTACGGATTATTTTCACTTTCTCCTCGATTTCTTTTACTAGATCGACCCCATGGATTCGCTTCTCACTAAGCTCGGTTCAATACAAAGGAGTCCGACACTTACGACCATACAAGGCCTCATACGGAGCCATCCGTATACTTGACTGATAACCGTTGTTGTAAGCAAATTCGACTAAAGGTAGATATCTCTCCCAACTACCCTCGAATTCTAACACCACGACATCGAAGCATATCTTGAGAACTTGAATCACTCTTTCATCTTGACCATCGGTTTGCGGATGGAACGCAAAGATCTTGAAATTCAACTTTGTTCCCAAAGCCTCTTGCAACCTCTTCCAAAACCTCGAAGCGAACCTCGGATCCCTATCCGATATTATAGACACAGGTACACCATGTAACCTCACTATCTACGCAACATACAACTCATTAACTTATCCAAAGGAATAATCAACACGTCTTTGGAATAAAGTGAGCCGACTTAGTTAGTCTATCCACAACAACCCACACAACATCTCTCTTTTTGAGTCATCCAAGCAACCCCATCACAAAATCCATGGTAACCCGATCCCACTTCCATTCGGGTACCATCACTAGTGAAAGCAATCCAGAGAAGGCACTTGATGCTCGGCTTTCACTTGTTGACAAATCGGACACTTTTTCACGAACTCAAAATATATCTTTTCATACCCGGCCACCAATAAGACTTCTTCAAGTCATTATACATTTTCGTACTGCCCGGATGTACTGACAAACATCCACTGTGGGCCTCATGCAAAACCTTTTGGATTAACTCCTCATCTCTAGGTACACAAATTACATCGCGATGCGACAAACAACCATTCGAGCCCACTCGAAAATCAGAATCACTTTCTGATTCACACTTAGCTCTCATAGCTGACATCTCACTGCCATTTCTCTGATCCTCACATATCTGTTGAACAAATAGTGGCTTAGCTCTCAACTCTGCCAGAATAGCACCATCATCAGACAATGCTAAACTCGTCCTCATAACTCTTAGAGCATATAAGGATTTCCTACTCAGGGCATCCGCAACCACATTCGCTTTTCCCGGGTGGTAGTCAATGACTAACTCATAGTCTTTCAACAACTCAAGCCACCGTCTCTGTCGCAAATTCAGATCCTTTTGATCCATCAAATATCTCAAACTCTTGTGATCCGTAAAGATTCAGCACTTCTCACCATATAAGTAATGTCGCCAAATCTTTAACGCGAAAACAATCGCAGCCAACTCCAAATCATGAGTTGGATAATTCTTCTCGTGCAGTTTCAACTGTCTCGAGGCGTAAGAGACTACCTTACCCTCTTACATCAACACGCAATCGAGACCATTAAACGATGCATCACTGTAAACCACGAACTCTTTCCCCAATTCTGGTTGAACCAAAATCGGTGCCTCAGTCAATATTGTTTTCAGTCTCTCGAAACTCTGTTGACATGTCTCAGTCCATTCAAACTTGACATCTTTGTGCAATAGTTTCGTCATCGGGGTAGCAATCACAGAGAACCCCTTTACGAAACGTCTGTAATATCTTGCTAATCCCAAGAAACTTCTGATTTCCGACACGTTCCTCGGTGGTTTCCAATCCACAACAGCCGATATCTTACTCGGGTCAACTCTAACACCATCACCCGACACAAAGTGTCCTAGGAATCCGACCTCTCGGAGCCAAAACTCACTCTTGCTAAACTTAGTGTACAACTGCTTATCTCTTAAAGTTTGCAAGACAATTCTCAAATGTTCTTCATGATCGTTCTCATCCCGAGAATAGATCAATATGTCGTCAATGAAGACAACTACAAACTTGTCCACATACGGTCTGAAAACACGGTTCATCAGATCCATAAAAATCGCCGGTGCATTCGTCAAACCAAACGGCATAACCAAAAACTCGTAATGGCCATACCTTATGCAAATGCGATTTTCAACACATCCTGCTCTTTCACTCTCAACTGATAATAACCAGACCTCAAGTCTATCTTGGAGAACACTGTAGCTCCCTTCAGTTGATCAAAAAGATCATCAATCCTTGGTAAAGGATACTTATTCTTAACCGTCACTTTGTTAAGTTTGTCTATAGTCTATACACAACCTCATAGACCCATCTTTTTCTTCACAAACAATACCGGAGCACCCCACGGTGAGTAGCTCGGTCTTGCAAAACCCTTATCTGTCAACTCTTGTAACTGAACCTTGATTCTTTCAACTCTAAAGGTGCCATCCTATACGGAGCAATCGAAATAGGTGCCGTTCCCGGAACTAACTCAATCCCAAACTCAACCTCTCTTCTTTGGAGGTAATCCGGGTAACTCTTAGGGAATACATCCGGATACTCACATACCACTGCATCAATGTTTCAAACTTTACTCCAACCTCTTGAGTATTCAACACAAAAGCAAGATAGGACTCACACCCTTTTCTCAAGCATTTATCACCACTAAGGAAGAAATCATCACTGCGGACTATCCGATCCACCTGATTCAACCCGAACCACATCTCCACTCTCACATTTTAAATTAATAAACTTACTACCACAGTTCACTAAGACACTATGGGTAGTCAACCAATCCATGCCTAGGATTAAATCAAACTCATCAAACGGCAACAACATTAGGTTTGCCGGAAAGCAATGACTCTCAATCATCAAAGGACAATTCTTACACACCTTGTCCACTAACACATGTTTACCTAACGGGTTTGACACCTTAATCACAAAGTCTGTAGACTCAACAGTTATACTCAAACTAGATGCCAATCTCATGCAAATAAAAGAATGAGTAGACCTTGGATCTATTAAAGCAATAATAAAGGTGTCAAAGAGAGAAAAAGTACCCGTTATCACATCAGGGGAGGATGCCTCTTCGCGAGCGCGAATGGCATACGTCCTCGCAGGTGCCCGACCCTCCGGTCTCACAGCAGAGTCTCTAGATGCACCTCTACCACTATTCCCGCCTCTCGGGTTCCTTGGTGGTCTACCCCTTGCAGACACATCACTGGATCTCATCTCTTGCTTCTTTTCCTTACCATCCCTCTCGGGGCAATTTCGGATAAAATGGTCAGGGGAACCATACTTATAATAGTTTCGACTGTTACCCCAACACTCTCCGGTGTGATATCTACCACAACTTGGACACTCCGATTTATTATTTGGATTGCCCAAACTTTCCATCGAAGTAGCTTGGACTCTCGAACCCGAACGAGTATTGCCTAAGTCTCGATGCGAATAACCCACTGGTGCTGTCGTCCTAGGACTCACTTCCTTGGACCTTTTCGACTGGGCTTGATACGACTTGCCCATCGGCCTCTTTCTAGCATCTCGGGCTTCACTCACAGCCCTTTTCTTTTCTATACTCAACTCTTCGGCCTTACTTTCCCTTTCGACCAACACCACAAATTCTTTCAACTCCAAAATACCCACTAGGAGTTTGATGTCCTCATTCAGTCCGTCTTTGAACCTCTTACACAATATGGTCTCTGTCGACACACATGCTTGAGCGTATTTGCTAAGC
Organism: Gossypium sturtianum; assembly: GCA_025698515.1. Classification (NCBI taxonomy): domain Eukaryota; kingdom Viridiplantae; phylum Streptophyta; class Magnoliopsida; order Malvales; family Malvaceae; genus Gossypium; species Gossypium sturtianum. Next base: position 120,437,251 of record CM046946.1, read on the forward strand.
CTAACAAACTCACGCTCATATTCCGCTACTGACATTCTTCCTTGCTTCAACTCAAGGAATTCCTTCCTTTTCCGATCAGTAAATCGTTGGCTTATATACTTCTTCCGAACTCTTCTAGAAAGAAGTCCCACGTCACCCGCTCTCTCGGGACTCATGGCGTCAACATCTTCCACCAATGGTATGCCGAGTCCTCGGCAAGGATACGACACACTTCAAGCTCTCTTCAGAGTACAAGAGAGTTCCTCAAACACTCTCATCGAGTTCTCTAACTGAACTCTCGCCTCTCTCGAGGTCATCATCAACCTTAGCTCTAAACTCTTGACCCCGTGTTTTCTAATCTTATCTACCGGGGGTTTCGATATCCTCACTACATCAATACCTTGAGGAGCCACAGGAATTGGCTGAGGTATAGGAGGAGGTGGAGGAGGTTGAGCATTAGGGTTCGCTCGAACATAATCCGAGTACCAATTGCTCATCATCTGGAGAAAGGCTTCCCGTGCCCCTTCCCCTTGACCCCTAGCCTCGGCTCCACTTTGAACATGCACGGTTCCTTGCGCAGGAGCCAGCGCATTACTAGCTGCTTCATCAGCAGTCAATGGATTGAAATCCATATTCTATGTAAAACAAGATTTAAAATCATCAGAAGCCACCACACTATAATTGTACACTTATGGCATGTATAGTTAGACTCGACTCTTACACCCGCTACGGTAGTCCTAGAACCGACTAAACCATAGCTCTGATACCACTAAATGTAACACCCTTACCCGTATTCAACACCGGAACTGGGCACGAGGCATTACCGTATTAAAATCTTCAAGATCGCCACTTAGGCACCATATGACCACTCTCTTTGGCCATCACAACAACCTCAATCTCGACTTACGGGGCCTCTCGAGACCATATCAAAACTTCTACGATTTTTAAAACTTTTCCATCTATACAGGGCTCACACGCCCGTGTAAGATTGGCACGCCCGTGGATGCCACACACGCCCATGGTCACTACCCGTGCATGAAAACTCAAGCATTCTGCCAATGCCCCACGGTTAGGGCACACGCCCGTGCTCTCCACCCGTGGTGCACACTGACTACCTTAACACGACCTAGAGTCTAGACACACGCCCGTGTGGCTAGCCCGTGGCCAACACTGATTAACACACACGTTCTAGGCACACGCCCGTGTGACTAGTCCGTGGTCTATTCTGACTTAAAAGACTAAAATGCAGGGGACACACGGCCAAGTCACACGCTAATGGACTGACCGTGTGTCACACATGGCCTAGACACACGCCTGTGTGTCTACCCACATGGACAAGAACAAAGCTAATTGCCAAGTTCTTTTCACCCTTCTAGCATACACAACATGCACTCATTCAACACATCCATAATCAACTCAAAATATTACAATCTCACATAGATAACTACATCTTTTCATATAATAACGTGCCAACAACTATGGCATTATACAAAATAGATTATCCATCCAAAGGCCAACACATCATAGCCATATACAACAAAATTCACTAACTTGTCTAGCCCCTATACATGCCATATACAAAACATTGAGTCTCATGTACCAGAGTGTGCTGATAGTGTGGGCGATCTTCCAATTGATCCTCGTATCTCTATTCAACACTTTTGCTCTATAAGACAAGGGAAAAGAAAGGGAGTAAGCTTTGAGCTTAGTAAGTTTACACATAAACAATTAAGTACTATAGTATAAGCTAAACAACAATTAGCATTATACTAACATATAATGTACAACTATGCTTACTCTTTCTATCCCTTACCACATTTCCAACACATCATGAGTCACTTACTCATAACCATTGACATGCACCCCTGCATTCAATATCACATTTACACAATATACAACACATCATCATTTCTCGATAATACATCCATACAGCTAATCCACACAACTAATCCACACAGCTGATCCACACAAGTAATGTCTCGGTGGATTCGCACTTAGCCCACCACAATCAATTAATAAGGTAAAATCGCACTTAGCCTACCATAAAGGTAATCGTAGTGGTTTCGCACATAGCCCACTAGACAATATACCTAACGATAGCATCGCACATAGTCAGCTCATCGTTATTATGTATTAGGATGGTATCGCACTTAGCCCATCTTTTAGCATTATCACTACACATTCACATATCTATTTACTCAATCATTCATCCATTCACGAAATCTATCACATTCATTCCACTTGAATCACATAGGTTCTCAATCATTCTCAGCCATGCTATACACTAGCTAGCATTAACAAATTGTAGGTATGAATGCATTGTTTATGCATAGACTTACTTCGATACTCAAAAGTATAGAAACGTGCAATTTAGTCCACCATTTTGCTCTTGCCTCAGTTTTGATCCGGGCTTTGTCTTTCTTGATCTATAATGAATAAATCAGCTTATTCAGTACACACATTGACTAAATTGACCCACATCTCATACTTTGGCAAAATTACTCTTTTGCCCCTAATCTTTCTCATAATTACACTATTTCCCCAAGGCTCGTAAAGTGATTTTTATTCAATTTCCTAGCCTTTCATGCTTAGCCGAATCACTTACTCAACTAAAGCAATCATCAATTCTCACTAAATCACACATGTATGACCAAACTCAAGATTTTTACAAACTAGTCCCTACATGCATTTTCTATGGAAACTCATTTAGCAAAAGATGTTTCTACTACATCAAGCTTTCATAATCTTCCATAAAACATCAAAATACATGCATGTCATACATGGACACATTTTTGAACATCCATCATAGCTCATCAAATAGCTAAAAATAGCTTACTCATGCAACAAGGACTTCAAAAATACAAAGAATATAAAAAACGAGGCTAGATGCACTTACTAGCAAGCTTGAAATTTTTGAAGAACCCTAACAATGGCTCTCTCAAATTTTTGGCAGCCTTGGAGAAGAAGATGAATGAATTTTGTCATCTTTTCTCCTATTTTAATCACTTAATTGTTAAATGACCAAAATGCCCTTTTTGATAAACTTTCTATTTTGACTCATCCATGCCCAATTTTGTCCAAAAATTAGAAATTGGGAAAATTGCTATTTAAGGACCTCTAATTAATATTTTAAAGCCATTTCACACAAATAGCTTCTAGAATCTCACATTTTGCATCTTTTGCAATTTAGTCCTTTTGGACAATTCAACCGCAATTTCACAAAATTGCTTCATGAAACTTTCACACTAGCATGCATACATAGCATAAACCTTAAAAACTCATTCATAAGCCTTAGATTTGTGGTCTCGCACCACTATTCTGACTAGGCCTTAAATCGAGATGTTACAGGTAATCCGAGGTGGTAAGCCATCATTGTCGGGTAACCTGGGGGTGGTTCATCGTTGCTAGGAAACCCGGCATGATAGAATTGAATCGATAAACCATCGTTGTCAGGCAATCCAGGGTGGTAAGCCATTGTTGCTGGGCAATCTGGGGTGGCAGGTCATCGTTACTGGGCAACCCGTGATGATAGAATTGAATCGATAAACCATCGTTGCCGAGCAATCCAGGGTGGCATATCATCTTTGCTGGGAAACTCAGGATGATAGAATTGAATCGATAAACCATCATTGTCAGGCAATCCGAGATGACAAATTGAAATGAGTTGAAAATGACTTATGAGCTCAGAATATCATCGAGAAGATTACACGGTTTGAGATTTTACATATTAAAAATGTATATTGAATGATGAATTCATGCTTGAGTTATAAAGAACAAGACTCTTAGATAACAACTCCATGTGTGGTGAATTATACTATCTCCTTATACTGTTTCGGATTCATAGGAATACTACTGAGTGATATACTCATCATACAATTTATTTCTTGTGTGCAGGATAGGTTAATAGCTACATTTCAAACATCCACTTCAGCATCTCGTCAAGATTCCCGACTCCATAAAGTTTGTGCCTTTTGTTTCTAGTTGAATTTGGTATGTACCTAGTGAGTCTTATATGTGTTTTATTTTTGTAAATGATGTTAAACATGGACGTTGGTTTGTAAAGCTCATTTTTGGTACAATATATATGTTTTTGATATGCATAGGTATAAAAGTATATATGCTTGTAAGTTTGGTATGTCAAGTTATAGAATGGTAAATTATTTTTTTTGTTGTGAATATACCTTGAGCATGAATTGAAAGTGTTGTTAATGTTATGCCTTTAGGGAATTATGTGTTTTGTGATTATATTATGTGAATGGCATATGTTTGATGCACATAAATATGAGTATGCAACTTAACCATTTCATATTTTGAATGTGTTTTAGTCATGTTAAAATTGTTTAGCTACTGTTCATTTGGTTTAAAATGAAATTGTAGTAGGTTTGCACTGTTATGCCTTTGAATTGTAGGTTTTGAGAATGTGAAATTGCAAAAACAGTTAGTGACATCGTTTGAACGACGTTGCGACTAGGATATCACTTGTGACGTAGTGTGTTTATCGTCGGGACGAGCTTGAGTTCTAGGTCACGGTGTGACGAGGTTACCTGTCACCGCGACGAGTCCATAACAGTGAGGCACGTTGTGACAAGTAACTCCCTCATGTCACGGCACCGAACCTAAATTTTGAAACTTTTCATTTTAGTCTTTTTTTTATTTCAATTTAGGTTTAGAACTTCAGTAAGCTCATGCAAAACTCGAGAATGATTGTATTACACCTTGAATGCATAATTGTTTGATTTTATCTTTAAAATTGCATAATTTCAAAGGTGAATTGATCATAGCGACAAAGAATGTGACATCCTTTATTTCAAACTCGACGATCGGGTCGAGTATAATGTGTTACACTTGGATCCAAACTCAAGGTATGTACTAGCATATATGTTATTGACTGGCTAAACACGTCAACATTTTCTTTCAGTAAATTGCATAAAAATGTGTTTTTCACCTTTTGGCAAAACTGAGGCGATGCAAGTCACCTTTTCCTTTCAAGGACACTATGAAAGGGTTTGTTCAGTTGGCTTTGCTCTATATAAACTTACGTCTGATCTTATGTCTAGACTTTCAAGAGATATCATAGAATTATCAATCACCTTTTGGAAAGAATCATCTTCCTCATTTGTCTACCACCGAATTAAACACCTAAAACACCATTGTTAAAGCTTCCCAAGTTCGGCAATACAAAACTCCATGCATGTAAGTCATTTTGTTACCCGTTATCAGTAATTTTTATGTTTTTGAGATTGCTGCAGCTTAATCTTGCTAACCCAAGGACTAATTCATAAAACTGTTAAATGTTTTGATTTATGTCATTGATGAATTTATGGTGTTTTTGAAGTTTGATGATAGATTGTTAAGCTTGATAGTTAAATGAGACTATTTTGTAAAGTGGTTTTGGTTAGTTTTTAGTTAAAGGATTGAATTGATAAAATAATTAATTAGGCATGAAACTCTTGTGAAAATTTAATAATTCTGAACTGAAATGGCATAAGGGAAAATTTGGCTAGCATGAAATTGATGAAATTGTGATAGATTTGAAAGTTTCGGGTTTAGGGACTAAATTGTATAAAAGGTAAAAGTTTAGGGTAAAAGTATAAAATGATGACAAAGGGTCAATTATGTGTATTTAAGTATTTTATGATATTTGAATTGGTTAATTGAATGAAAATTATTATATTTAGATCAAGAAATGGATCAGTCGGTTGATAATCGCGGGAAAGGAAAAGTCGACGAGTAGTTGTCTTTGAAGTGTTCGTAGCTATTGTGGTTAGTGGAAACACAAAAATATACACACTTTTTCATGCCCTTTTTAACTTAAATTCATGCAGTTTTGATAAAATTCTTATCAAAAAATAATTAATTTTTATAAAATAATTAAATTGCACTTAAACTATGAACATGTTGAATTTTAATTAATTTTATAATTAATTTTGATTAATTTTGATCATTTTCGACAGATTTGCACAAAGGGCAAAAAACGACTCGGCAGACATTGCTAGAAGTTCAAAATCGAGAAGCAATTTGAAGTATCAAGGCGAATTAATTTTCAGCCTAAGTCGGTCCAATTATGTGTATTAATTCATGATATAATTAATTTTAATTTATATCCAATTTAATTTGGATTAAATAAATTATTATTAATTAATTATGAAAAAGTGGTCTATTTGAGCCGAACCGAGTGAACCGAATCGACCAAGAAGTCGACAGCCCAAAACCGTCCATATGCTAACCCAAATAAGCTTATTGGCTGATTATTTAGCTTGCAAAGAGGCCCTTGAAGACTTGTTCAAGTTGCAAACAAACCCCTCCACAATTGGTGGCTTTATAGATTTGCCCTAAGCCTAAATTAGCAAAGTTGAAACTATCAACCTTGCCACATGTGTGGCCAGCCAAGGGAGGGCTCTTTGGCTGATAATTTTAGCTATTTTCTGCAGCCCTCTTCAGCTATAAAAACCCCCTTAGGCTGGTCATTTGAAACACATCTGAAGCATTCACATCTTTTCTCTCTTCTTCTCCATTCCAAATTCCCTTGCTCTCTTGCCAATTTCTCCTCTTGGAAAAGGGGCATTCATCAGCCATTTGGAGCAGCAACCAAGTGTTCATAGCAGCCTTGGTCGATGAGGACAACGGAGAAGGAAGAACGGAGCAAACTAGTCATGTAACAACCCAAACCCGGCCCAAACACTACGACCAAATCTGAGTTATTACGAGGTAAAACCTTGTGATCGCTTTTTCGAAAAACATTTAATTTTCTATTGAAACCTCCTCGTTTCGGTTGTCTTGTTAAGCTAACCTTAGATCCAATTTGGGATTTTAATTAAGCCCAATTATTTTATCAGTTTCAAGTGTACCCGATGGCACGATTAAACTTTTTCGTGTTTACCAAAAGAAAACATGTGATTTAATTTAATTTAATGATATAGTTTAAGTCGACATCCAACATATAAAAAAAAACCGCAACTATAGTTTATGGAGGCCTTATTACAACCCAAAATAAAAATTAAACAACTTTAAAGTTCTCAGTAAATTAAAATCCTTTGCATGGCCGCCTCGAGTCCCACCGTCCCTCAACCGCCATCTACGAGTCACCTGAAAAATATTAAAGGAGAAGGTGAGTCACCAAGACTCGATATGTAACCCTTCCCAGTTAATACAACATTTCATACACCACATATAACGATCAATTAAGCAAAGTATCGAGTACCCAACCTAGCCAACCAAACACCTTTGTCTACCCCACGTGGTACCAAACCACTTTGGTGACCGCATCCACGATGTGTTACCAAAACACCGGTGGTGCCAAACCACTTTGGTGACATATAGTCACGATGTGCTACCAAAGCACCGGTGTCCGTGAGACACAAATCGGGTGATGGGGCCAACCCATCGTGTGATACCAAATCACCGCGTGACGATCCCATATCTCAAGTGGGGCCAACCCACCTGCGGGGTGTTAACCACGAGGACAAGTCGCTATGAGGTACCAAACCTCTGGAGGTACCAAACCTCTGGTGACGTATAGTCACGATGTGCTACCAAAGCACTGGTGCTCGTCAAAGACGAATACACCGCCCCTCCACTCAATCAACCCACATAGTCATCGAGTCACATATAGATTTATCATATGTATTATCACAACATGCTTCCCAAAAGCATAAAATAGCAATCATATGCACAGTACTTACAGTTACCCCATATACCGTTATGGTATTCAAGCCATTGCTACATACATCAAGCTAGCAATCACATTACTTAGCATAATTAACAAGTTAAATGGTGTGTATGTACACACCACACCAACAAGGAGTCTAAATCCGAGAAGAGAAGTCGGCCACACTCAAGTCTTTGCCCCTATATTCGGCCAACTCTCAAGGTTAGTGATATGGCCCATTCGGCCAAACCAAACAATTTAAAGGGGTCATACTTTGTACCCGAATCCTTACCCAATCGCGAGTACTAGCCTTAGCGTCCGATTTGCGAATCGGTTTACAACCTTGGTTAATTAATAACACTAATAACCACAGACCTTGGCTTTTAAACACCAATATAAGCCTTACCTATACTTACCCGGAGATCGAATTCTAGAGATCGGCTTTGAGTTGATCGCTTTACGTTCTGAGCACCTAGAGGAAATCGTTTACCACTTATTTAAAGGCCTTATAACCATTGCGAAATCGGCACTTCCCTTTATAGAAATCGACGGGATATAGAGAAGAGAAACCATAAGTATTCGGCCAAACTCACCTTCACAATCGAGAGGAATCCAAAAGCCTCAATGCCAAAGAGGAAGTAGGGAAGAGGAGGTAGAGTTTCGGCTAAAGATCAAAAAGAATGGAAAGGTGAATGTTAATAGGATTTTCGGCTTGAGAAAACTTGAAAGAGAATAATAAAAGATGGGATGTAGGCTTGCCGAATTTTTATGAAGTAAGTCACCAAGGCATTCGGCTTTGTGTAAGGTTGAGCAAAGCGAAAATAGGGTGCTAGGTATGTGCTTTATATAGGATTCGGCCCCCTTTCAAGCTTGCCGTCCAACCTTGGCAACAAGGAGTCCAACCCCTAGCCAACTCCTCTTTACCAAGGAGCCCCACTTTCGGCCATCACCTATTTTTGCTCCAAGCCACCCATTTAATTTAATTCAAATAATTTTGAATTAGCCACCTAATAATCCCTTTAAAATAAAAATATCCTTGATGCAATTATCATATCTCTTATATTATCAAAAAGGTTTAAGCAAATTAAAACTAATTAAAATGCTTAAATTATCCTTTGATAATTACACCTAAAAAAGAGTTTGAAGGAGAAAAACTCTCCTTGTGCCGTCCAAATAAAACAAAAACAAAAGGATTTCAGTGACTCGAACACAAGCTCTCCCTTGCTCCTTGGTGGCGTCACATGTAGCTCTTAAGTGGGCTTCTTTTTGCCACTTATCCAAGGCCTATTTTGTGTTAAAAATACCCACATTTATTCTTATAACACCACTTACCAAGGCTCCTTCTTTTTAAAAGTTAAGAACTAAAATTTTCTACCAAAATGAGACAACTCAAGGCCTTAATTTAAACTCTCTTATTCCATAAGTAATATCCCAATGGTTCATACATAAGAAAATAATGAAATTTCAAATAACCCCGTTTTGGGATGTTACAGTTCTACCCCCTTAAAATAAATTTCGTCCTCGAAATTCCTTAACTAGAAAAGGTGGGGTATTGCTTGCCTCATTACATCCTCGGGTTCCCACGTAGCTTCCTCTATACCATGGTTCCGCCACGGCACCTTCACCAAGGGCACTCGACTTCCCTACGTAGAACTTTCTCATCTCGGTCTAAGATCCGAACGGCTCCTCTTCAAAAGATAAATCGGATTCACTTCGATTTACGCTCGGCACAACGTCATGAAGGATCGACCGATACCGTCTCGGCATTGACACGCGAAAGACGTCATGAATCGACTCGTTTCACGCAAGAACTCTAGGCGATAAGCCACCTCCTTCACCAAAATTCACACTTACTCGAATTTGGCATACAAGCTGCTTCTCCTCAATACTTGCGTAACTATCGTAGATGCTTGTCATGCTCCTCTTACGTCCCTTGAATAAACCAATATGTCGTCTATGAATACCACGACGAATCGGTCCAAGTCTTCTTTGGAATACTCTGTTCATCAAGTCCATGAATGCCGCCGCGCATTAGTCAACCCAAATGGCATTACCAAGAACTCAAAATGCCCATACCGAGTTCGAAATGCCGTTTTGTGAACATCGACCTCCTTTACCTTAAGTTGATGATAACGACCTAAGGTCTATCTTCGAGAACACCGAGGCACCCTTGAGTTGATCGAACAAGTCGTCAATCCGAGGCAACGGATACTTGTTCCTGATCGTCAACTTATTTAATCGACGGTGTCGATGCACATCCGCATAGAACCGCCCTTCTTCTTGACAAACAACACAGCGCGCCTCCCGGAGATATACTTGGTCGTATAAACCCCTATCCAAGAGCTCCTGAATTTGAGCCTTTAGCTCCACCAATTCCTTTGGTGCCATTCGGTATGGTGCTATGGACACAGTGCCGTTCGGTAGCAAGTCTATACCGACTCGACTTCCCGATCCGGAGGCAAACCGGAAGTTCTTCCGGGAACACATCAACAAATTCCCCAACCGTTCGGACCTTTTCAACTTCCAACTCCTTAGCTTCCAAAGCATAGATTTGAACCAAATCGCCTCACAACCCTTCTTGACCATCTTTTCACCTTTTAAGGCGGTCACTACGTTGGATAGATAATTCCTCCTATCTCCTATCATAACCACTTCATCACCTTCCGCCGTCTTAAGAACCATATGCGCTTGGTCGCAAGATCCAACCTTGCTTGGTACTTAACCAACCAATCCATGCCAAGGATCAAATCGAACTCTCCAAATGGTAGTTCCATTAGATCGGCTACAAATACTACCCCTTGAAGTTCTAGGGTGCGCCTCTATAGAGTTTATCTACAACTACGGAGTGACCTAAGGGGCTAACTACGGTCATCTCCCTAGAAGCGGTTTGAGTCTAGGTCCATAGTTCCTACCACATTACTAGCAATGTACGAGTGTGTCGAGCCCACATCAATCAATGCAACATAAGGAAAACCAAAAATTAAAAACGCGTCTGGGTTATGACATCCGGTGCGTCACCTTCTTCGCGACACCTTCTTTGCATAGACTAAGCCGGTGCCTAGCCTGCGTGTGTTGCCCGAACCTCTCGCCTTGAGTTCCACGACCTCGGTTGGGACCGTTGTTTCCTCTACCATTACCACGACCCCTCTGTGGTCCTACATTTCTATCTTGTGCAGTTACGCGCTTACAGGCTTCTTCTTAGCTAGCTTTTGGGGACAATCTCGTACGCGATGCTCCAAAGACCCACACTCAAAGCATCCTTTATCACCGGCCCAACAACCTCCCCAATGGGTCTTCCCACAGCGATTGCAGACCGAGTCGGCCTCGATTAGCGAGGGGCCTTGTCACCTGATTGGGCCCACTTGGCCTAGCCTTTTTTACGAGTACTACCGCTTGATCCAAATTGACCCAAAACTTCTCTTACGATTGTTCTTACTATAATTACGCCTCACGACCTCCTTGATTCCCTCGGCTACCTTAGCCTTCTCCACTAGGGATGAGAACTCACGAACTTTCTTTGTGGGGCAATCAAAGAACCTTAAATCATCTCGGAGTCCATCCTCAAAGCGGACACGGCGCTCATGTTCGATAGCCACTATGCCTCTCGCATACCTACTTAGCCTTAAAAATTCCGCCTCATATTCCGACACGGACTTAGTTCCTTGAACTAATCCCGGAAAAAGCCTTTCTCTGCTGGCGTCGGTGTAGCTAGTGCCCACATACTTTTTCTCGATGGCGGTTCTGAAATACTCCCAAGTCAAATCATCGGTGTAGCCCCATCTCGAACCGTAAGCCACCATCGATACGCTTCATCCTTTAGAAGCGACACTTGCTTTCTTCGCTTCTCTTCTTGGTCGGTCAAGGTCATCCATGATCCTCTCGATTGACTCTAGCCATGATTCCACAAGACTGGGTGCCACTCGACACACACTCGGAATACCTCCGCTCCGTTAGATCGGAGTCGCTCGGGGGCGATTTTCGAACTCCAACATTTCCACCAGCCCCGACCACCATCTCCAAGACTCGCAAACACGACTTGCGATACCGGGTCGCCACCGTGCCTGCTCGGCTCCTCGGCTCTAAAAGTAGGAGGTGGTGGTGGCGGTGGTACCTCATTTTCTCGAGCCTTGTCCCGACTGGCGGGTTCGGACACCGTCATCCTACCCCTACCACGTCCACGGCGTCCACGTCCTCTAGAACTCATTCTATCTACCGCGCTTTTAATCGATTAAGAAAAATTTTATGCGTTAGCATTTGTTTCACTTTATTACTCGCGAAGAAGTTTTATGGATGAGGTTTAATCGAGATTCTTTCGAGCAACCAATGTTTCAGTTTCCTATCCTAGTTCACACAAAGAAGTCCATGCATCCATTCCTTAATACTTTCCATACCTATTCACTCATCGGACATTTCGCCCATTTCTAACCCGGGGTATTTTCGTCTTTTCCTACTGAGGGTATTTTCGTACTTTTCGGGGCCAAGATATTTTACTGATGATTTCCAAAGCTAATTATTGAATGTTTTATAAAATAGTTGAAATTTTTAGGCAAAATCATTGAATCAATATTTTAGGGGTCAGGGGCATTTTGGTAATTTTACTCCTAGGGGTATTTCGGTAATTTTTCACAAGTCAAGTTTTCCGAGAAAACATGGTATACCTAGTGTTCTAGGGTTTAAGAGGGTTATTGGATACGTTTTTAAAACATTAGGGCTTATTATTCCCTTCTTTTTCGAAAATATGGCTGATTCCCTTTTTTTTTCGGGTTTTAATCATTGTGTTTAGCCTATGACCGAGCCCTCCTGGTCAGGGTGAACCAAAGCTACGCACCAGGCAGAATTCAAGTGAAGAGGAGGTGGGTCACGCGGACCGCTTAAATACCAAGCTCTCACCAACCTTTCTAGACATGCGCCTGAGAGGTTACCACACCATCGAGCCTTACGAGTTAGGGTGAACCGGAAGCTACGCACCGGGTAGGATACTGCGAAGAGGAGGTGAGTCACGAGGACTGCTTAAATACCAAGCTCTTCCGGATCCAATCCTAGACATGCGTCATGGGGTTACCACACCTACCTCATTGACTAAGTCATAGGTTGGTTTAGTTCTTTAAGTCTTATGCTTCGTTGTGTTTGAGTAATCTAACCCTAGGGTCCAAGTCCTATAAGTCTATCTACGTTCCATGCTTCCTACCCTTCTACGAATATATTTCACACAAAGGTTTAGATGTACTTACAGGCGGATCGGTCTGGAGACTCGGGCCATCTTTGCTTAAAAACCAGAAAATCATACCATAAGGCCTACCAAAAACATTTTTGGGCCTTGGGCCCCAGTAGAGCTTTGAACTGGCTCGATACCAGTCAGTAACAACCCAAACCCGCCCAAACACTACGACCAAATCGAGTTATTACGAGGTAAAACCTTGTGATCGCTTTTTGAAAAACATTTAATTTTCTATTGAAACCTCCTCGTTTGGTTTGTCTTGTTAAGCTAACCTTAGATCCAATTTGGGATTTTAATTAAGCCCAATTATTTTATCGATTTCAAGTGTACCCGATGGCACGATTAAACTTTTTCGTGTTTACAAAAGAAAACATGTGATTTAATTTAATTTAATGATATAGTTTAAGTCGACATCCAACATATAAAAAAAACCGCAACTATAGTTTATGGAGGCCTTATTACAACCCAAAATAAAAATTAAACAACTTTAAAGTTACGTAAATTAAAATCCTTTGCATGGCGCCTCGAGTCCCACCGGCTCCTCAACCGCCATCTACGAGTCACCTGAAAAATATTAAAGGAGAAGGTGAGTCACCAAGACTCGATATGTAACCCTTCCCCAGGTTAATACAACATTTCATACACCACATATAACGATCAATTAAGCAAAGTATCGAGTACCCAACCTAGCCAACCAAACACCTTTGTCTACCCCACGTGGTACCAAACCACTTTGGTGACCGCAGCGATCGATGTGTTACCAAAACACCGGTGGTGCCAAACCACTTTGGTGACATATAGTCACGATGTGCTACCAAAGCACCGGTGTCCGTAGACACAAATCGGGTGATGGGGCCAACCCATCGTGTGATACCAAATCAGCGGCGACGATCCCATATCTCAAGTGGGGCCAACCCACGGTGGTGTTAACCACGGGGACAAGTCGCTATGAGGTACCAAACCTCTGGAGGTACCAAACCTCCGGTGACGTATAGTCACGGTGTGCTACCAAAGCACCGGTGCTCGTCGACCACGAATACACCCCCTCCACTCAATCAACCCACATAGTCATCAGGTCACATATAGATTTATCATATGTATTATCACAAACATGCTTCCCAAAAGCATAAAATAGCAATCATATGCACAGTGCTTGCAGTTACCCCATATACCGTTATGGTATTCAAGCCATTGCTACATACATCAAGCTAGCAATCACATTACTTAGCATAATTAACAAGTTAAATGGTGTGTATGTACACACCATCACCAACAAGGAGTCTAAATCCAGAAGAGAAGTCGGCCACACTCAAGTCTTTGCCCCTATATTCGGCCAACTCTCAAGGTTAGTGATATGGCCCATTCGGCCAAACCAAACAATTTAAAGGGGTCATACTTTGTACCCGAATCCTTACCCAATCGCTTTCAGTACTAGCCTTAGCGTCCGATTTGCGAATCTGGTTTACAACCTTGGTTAATTAATAACACTAATAACCACACCTTGGCTTTTAAACACCAATATAAGCCTTACCTATACTTACCCAGAGATCGAATTCTAGAGATCGGCTTTGAGTTGATCGCTTTACGTTCTGAGCACCTAGAGGAAATCGGTTACCACTTATTTAAAGGCCTTATAACCATTGCCGAAATCGGAACTTCCCTTTATAGAAATCGACAGGATATAGAGAAGAGAAAACCATAAGTATTCGGCCAAACTCACCTTCACAATCGAGAGGAATCCAAAAGCCTCAATGCCAAAGAGGAAGTAGGGAAGAGGAGGTAGAGTTTCGGCTAAAGATCAAAAGAATGGAAAGGTGAATGTTAATAGGATTTTCGGCTTGAGAAAACTTGAAAGAGAATAATAAAAGATGGGATGTAGGCTTGCCGAATTTTTATGAAGTAAGTCACCAAGGCATTCGGCTTTGTGTAAGGTTGAGCAAAACGAAAATAGGGTGCTAGGTATGTGCTTTATATAGGATTCGGCCCCCCCCTTTCAAGCTTGCCGTCCAACCTTGGCAACAAGGAGTCCAACCCCTAGCCAACTCCTCTTTACCAAGGAGCCCCACTTTCGGCCATCACCTATTTTTGCTCCAAGCCACCCATTTAATTTAATTCAAATAATTTTGAATTAGCCACCTAATAATCCCTTTAAAATAAAAATATCCTTGATGCAATTATCATATCTCTTATATTATCAAAAAGGTTTAAGCAAATTAAAACTAATTAAAATGCTTAAATTATCCTTTGATAATTACACCTAAAAAAAGAGTTTGAAGGAGAAAAAAACTCTCCTTGTGCCGTCCAAATAAAACAAAAACAAAGGGGATTTCCGTGACTCGAACACAAGCTCTCCCTTGCTCCTTGGTGGCGTCACATGTAGCTCTTAAGTGGGCTTCTTTTTGCCACTTATCCAAGGCCTATTTTGTGTTAAAAATACCCACATTTATTCTTATAACACCACTTACCAAGGCTCCCTTCTTTTTAAAAGTTAAGAACTAAAATTTTCTACCAAAATGAGACAACTCAAGGCCTTAATTTAAACTCTCTTATTCCATAAGTAATATCCCAGTAGTTCATACATAAGAAAATAATGAAATTTCAAATAACCCCGTTTTTGGGATGTTACAAGTCAAGCCACGGAAAAACACCGGATTTGATTCTTTTTCCCTATCTCTTTAATTTTTGTTGTTGTTATGATGAACATATCTATGAATATTTATGTTGTTGGAATGGTTAATTTAATCAATTTATCTTGAATTTAATTCGTGTTAGGTTGATTGCATTCCGTTTGCTAAAATTGTTAAAATTGTGTTTATGTTGTTATAGGCCTCGGTAAGATGCTTGATTAAGTAAAATCATGACAAAGTTATTCTTGCATTACAATTGTGAGGTAGCTAATGAATTAATTATTTAAACGGATTGAAATTGTAATTAATGGACACAGTACTTAATCAATGCATGTTTAATCATCTAAGGTAACTGAGGGTTAAATTAGCAACGGTATTTGACGATACATTTTCCTTGCATAACTTGCAAGATTATTGTGATTAAACTGTTTCAAGGTAGGGATACTTTGTTACCTCACATAGTCTTTTAAGTGCTTATTAGATTTGTTTAATCGGTTGAATTGACATAGGGATATAGTCAAGAGATGAATGGATTTTGGTAGGTGAGTATGTTCATAAGTTAGCAAATTACCGAGTTGCAGTGAATTTATTCGTAACAATATAAACACGAGTTTAATAATTCTAAGTTAAGAAATGTAATTAATCTAACACAATTATGTTATCTTGATTAAAATCGTATTTTGAAATCGTACATTTGAGATTTATTTATTTAGTTTACTTAGTTTAAAATCTTAGTTTTTAATCACCCTCTTCAAACAACATATTTTTCTTCACCAAAGTGTTTTAAATAGCATTCATAAATCATTCTTTTCACAGTCTCTGTGGATACGATAACTCGACATTTACTTGTCACTTTATTACTTGTTGCGATTGTGTACACTTGCACATTTCCGTCGTTCCAAGTTTTTGATGCCGTTGCCGGGGCCTGTTTTAAAAAGTCATTATTTGTGAATTTGTTAGTTTTGCATTTTGGTTTAATTTTCTGTTTAAATTTTAACTTAATTAATTTTTCTGTGATTATTTCAGGTGTTTATGAGTATTAACTGAATTATCGATTTACTCCCTGTAGACCCTGAGATTGAACGAACTTTTAGACAGCGAAGAAGACAAACAAGTCAGAGAAGGACCGAAGAGATGAACTTCAAAAATCCGAATCAAGGAAACGGAGCAGACCCTACTCAAAATCCTATCCTTATTGCTGATGATAGGGATAGCGCTTTAAGAAAGTATGCCTTGCCAGTGTTTCATGATCTTAATCCGGGTATTAGGAGACCCGAAATTGAGGCATAACAATTCGAACTGAAGCCAGTTATGTTCCAAATGCTTCAGACTGTGGGCCAATTCAGTGGAATGCCTACCGAAGATCCTCATATTCTCTTAAGACTATTTATGGAGGTGAGTGACTCTTTCAAGTTACCCGGAGTACCGAAAGACGCATTACGATTGAAGCTGTTCCCGTATTCGCTAAGGGGCAGAGCTCGAGCCTGGCTGAACTCATTGCCACCAAATTCAATTTCCACATGGCAAGAGTTAGCAGAAAGATTTCTCATGAAGTATTTCCCGCCTAGCAAGAATGCTAAGTTGAGGAATGAGATCACTGCCTTCCAACAAATGGATGATGAGTCCTTGTATGAGGCATGGGAAAGGTACAAAGAATTATTACGGAAGTGCCCTCATCATGGAATCCCACATTGCATCCAACTTAAGATGTTTTATAATGGTCTCAATGCTCACACGAGGATGGTAGTGGACGCTTCTGCTAACGGTGCTCTCCTTTCTAAGTCTTATAATGAGGCTTATGAAATCATTGAGAGGATTGCCAACAACAATTATCAATGGCCAACCAATCGAGCAGTGTCAGGAAGACGAGTTACTGGAATACATGAAGTAAAAGCTCTTACTTCACTCGCATCTCAGGTATCATCAATATCCTCAATGTTAAAAAATCTTACTACTAATGGGTCTAATAATTTTGCAGCACAGCCACCAAATCATTTTGAAAATATAGCCTGTGTCTATTGTGGGAAAGGACATTTGTTTGAAGAATGTCCATCGAACCCAGAATCCGTATATTACATGGGTAACCAGAACCAAAATCGAGGAAGGCAAGGACTGCAATCCAATTTCTATAACCCATCATGGCGAAACCACCTAAATTTTTCCTGGAGTAACCAAGGGGCTGGAACCAGTAACACTTATGCCCAACCTAGATCGACCCAGCTACCTAGTTTTCCCCAACAAGTTCAGAAACCAACCCAAGCTGAACCATCCAATGGCTTAGAAAATTTGTTAAAGGCATACATGGCGAAAAATGATGCCTTAATTCAAAGCCAAGCGCTACATTGAAAAATCTGAAAAACCAAATGGGCCAGCTTACTACTGAACTCAGGAACCGACCACAAGGTGCTTTACCTAGTGATACAGAGAATCCGAGGAATCCAGGGAAGGAGTATTGTAAAGCGTTGACATTGAGGAGCGGAAAGACTTTAGAGCCCAATTCCGTCGAAGTTGAAAAGGAGCCAGCTGACACTCAAGACTCAGAAGAAGTTCAACCGAGTGTTGAAATTCTAGTTTCATAAGAACCAGAATCTGCAAAATCCAACAAGGTAACTTCAGAACCAACTAATTCTTATCAACTAACAACTCTGTTAGATGCAGAATTACCACAGAAGACGAATCAACTAGTTCTAGTAAAGAAATATCCACCACCCTACCTTCAAAGACTTCAGAAGCAGAAGCATGAAATTCAATTCAAGAAGTTCCTAGACGTACTCAAGCAACTTCATATCAACATCCCGTTGGTTGAAACACTTGAACAAATGTCGAACTACGTCAAATTCATGAAAGATATCCTGTCTAAAAAATGAAGACTTGGAGAATTTGAGACGGTAGCCTTGAAAAAGGAATGCAGTGCATATATTCAAAACAAACTACCCCCAAAGTTGAAGGATCCTGGATGTTTTACCATACCTTGCAACATTGGAGCAACATATTATGGTAAGACACTATGTGACTTGGGTGCGAGTATCAACTTGATGCCTATGTCAATATTTAAGAAGTTAGGGATAGGTGAAGTTAGACCGACTACGATTACACTTCAATTAGCAGATCGATCCTTAGCACATCTAGAAGGAAAAATCGAGGATTATTGGTATGTGTAGACAAATTTATGTTTCCTACTGACTTTGTAATTCTAGACTTTGAAGCAGACAAAGAGGTGCCAATCATCCTAGGAAGATCATTCTTAGCAACTGGAAGGACCCTTATTGATGTGCAGAAGGGCGAGCTTACTATGCATGTTCAGGATGATCAGGTAACAATTAACGTTTTTAAGTCTATGCGATTTCCTGACACAATTGATGATTGTTCTGCAGTGTCCAGTTTAGAGGATTTAATCATGGAGAAGGAACTCAACTATGTTGATGTAACACCCCAAACCTAGCCCAAACACCACGACCGGATCTGGTTTGTCACTTGGAAAAGAATGCGAACTTCAGAAAAACTTCTAAGTTATTTTTGAAACTCCAGGTTTAGTAATTCAATTGAAAACTTAGTAAAAATTTTATTTAGCCCATTCTCGTGTTCAGGTGACATTTGTAAATGCTAGTCATAACATTTTCAGAATCATAAGGTTCGCTTTCAGAGTTTCGTGCGTAAAATCATTGATTTAGTTTTGAGGAAAACCCCTTTTATTTCATCTTATGAAGAAAACGTTGTGTCGATCAAGTTTTAGATATAAACGTCTTGATAGTTAAACCATAATTAAAACCAAAATAACAGTGGCCTTATTACAAATAAAAAATCCCCAAAAGTAGCAAACGATAAATAAAAATAAAGTTTTAATTGAATAACCCATGCATGGCCACCTCGAGTCCAATCCAATTTCAATCCATCGAACTAAGAGTCACCTGCAATTTGTTTAAGCAAATAGAGTGAGTCACAAGGCTCAGTGTGCAATTAGTCCACATAATCCACAAGTGGGCCTAAGCTCCAAACACAATCGGCTGAAGCCCAATCATTATAGCATACCAAAATAATCAATATGATAACCCAACCCAGCCTAATATTCCATCCTTTACACTCCGCTCCATATGTCCATCCTCAACACTCCTGTGGGGATTTCTACAATCAACCCTCCATCCTCTACACTCCTATTTGGCAGTCATGCTTGTGATCCTGCACCGCTCAAATCCGATATAATGTGGTCTAGCCACAGATAATTATGTGACTGAGTCACCGATACGATAAGGCACTGAGCCATCAAATTAGTGTGACAGTGTCACCGATATACACTTCCCCTTCGCATCATTATAAATTCCCAAATCCCATGCATATGCAGCATAATATAATAAACATGCCATATAATATCATACATTCAATATCTAGAACACGTGCACAATCATGCTTTCAACATTAATTATAAGGCTCAATCGAAGAACTACTAACCTGGTGATTTGGATTTACCCTTCATGGGTAACTCAATAGCCATTACCAAGTTTTTCGGCTTTCAAACATACCACATAAATGCTTTACACAATTAAGGGAGAACTGTGGTAATTACACACCTGTAAACACGAAGAACTATGCTATCAATCTCGCTAACACCTTCACTTGCAGGGATCACAGCGATCTGCCTATCCCTCTCCGAAGCTGGCCCACAACCCGGTGAAAAGTCTCGAATGGTAGAAACCGCACGTTTCTTGAACTTAGGGGTAGGGACTACGAGTCCAACCCCCTCCTTTGCTTGGCTAGTGTTCGATTCCATGAAAGAGATCTTGGTCGAAGATACTATAACGAGCAAAGGTTGTTTAACAACAACATTGGGTTAAGCCAAATAATAACGAAAAGAAAGGCCGATCGAATATCTAGAGAGGATCCCTTACCTTTTATTACTAACGCGAATCCACACGCATCGCTGAAGCAGAAACCCCAAAGAACCAAGAACTCCTAGCACTTCCTAATAGATGTTCGGCCACTAGCAAATAGAGATGAAGGAAAGAATAACAACACGTTACCACAAAGTGAAGTACTTTGATATGATAGAGAGTACTCCCTTAGTTATGGAAGGAGGAGTAACCGATTGACAAAAGAGAGTAGGGGAGATGAAAAGAAATTGAAAAGAAACTGCCTTACCTCAAACCAAGAGAAACCGAATGATGCCCCCAAAGAGTTAGCATATGCCACTAACGCAGAAAAGATTCGGCTCAAAGATGATATCTTTGGCTGAAGAAGAGAGAAACAACCGTCAGAGATTTGGCTCAGAAAGAATAGATGATACAGGTTTGTTTCTCACTAGGGAGTTTTGATTTTAAGAGCAAAATGAGAGAGTGATGCAAAGAAAAGGAGAAATAGGGAAAAGATTCAGCTAAGAAGAAACGAATGAGAGGAAAAATGATGAAATGGAGAGGGTTGTAGGAGGGTTCGGTTGAGGGGTTATGAGATGCAAAACAAGTATGAGCAAAAGAAAAAAAAGAGAATTGTTTCGGCTTTAGATGGTGAAGCAATGCACTCAAGTTACCAAAAAGGTCTCGGCTTTTAACTAAATGAAGAATGAATAACAATAGCCTAAGGAGTTTTCGGCCAATAGAGAAAAGAACAAAAGTTGCCAAAATGAAAAACACTAAATGCCGACAAGGGGAAGCTCTCAACACCACATTGCTAAACACTTCAAAAAAAAATATTTCGGCACCTACACTTACCAACCGAATGCCTCCACTTTTGACCGAATTCTCCCCCCAACACTAACCAAAAATTCGGCCACTCCCCTTCTCCTCTCCTACATTCACTCCACTCCCCTCATTTGAATTGGTTGAAAGATTCAAACTTCCACCTTTCACTCTTAGCCCCCCATTTGAAATATTTGAATGAGTCCACTCCAACTTTTCAAGGTCCTTAGCCGAATCCATCACCTCCCTTCCAAACGCCAAAAAGAATTCCTAAAAAGCAAACTATGCGACTCGAACCCGCTCCCTCACTGATCCTCTGTGGCGTCACTTACCTGCATCCCATGTGGCGTCACTCTGCCACCACACCACTCCTTCTCTAGTGACAACTAATCGCAAGCAATAACTCATAAAGCCTGCCCCAGCCAGCTCTCCCCTAAAGATGCCCAAGAACGAAATTTTTTCAAAGCTTCAGCTTAATCCTGAGCCTTCCCGAAGCCCCCTAAACATAACAAATTAGAAGACAAAGCATATCAACACACATGAACATACTAAATGCAAAGCCCCTAATCTCCGGATGTTACAGTTCTACCCCTTTAAAGAAATTTCGGCCTCGAAATTACCTGGTCAAAAGAGATGGGGGTGTTGTTGACGCATAACATCCTCTGGCTCCCACGTGGCCTCCTCTGAACCGTGGTTCCGCCACAAAACTTTGACCAAAGGGACAGATTTCCTTCTCAAGACCTTAACGTCTCGATCTAAAATCTCGCACGAGTTCCTCTTGAAAGACAGTGCGGTCTTACTTCAATTTCCTCCACCGGCACAATGTGAGACGGATCAGAACGATAGTGCCTCAACATCGAGACATGGAATACATCATGTATCTGTTTCAATTCTGAGGGCAACTCAAGCTGATACGCCACTGGTCCCACAAGTTTTAATACCCGATAAGGCCCGATAAACCTGGGACTTAGCTTGCCCTTCCGTCCAAACCTCATTACCTTCTTCCACGATGAAACTTTCAGGAAAACTTGATCACCCACTGGAAATTCTATATCCTTACGCTTCAGATCAGCATAGGATTTTTGCCTGTCGGACGTTTCCTTCAACCGAGTTCGAATCAATTTAACTTTCTCCTCTGTCTCTAAAACCAATTTTAGACCCAAGGTCTGACGCTCACCCAATTCCGTCCAGCAAGTAGGAGTACGACATTTCCGTCCATACAACGCTTCATAGGGCGCCATCTGAATACTAGACTAGTACCTGTTGTTGTATACGAATTCTGCCAACGGTAGAAACTCTTCCCAACTACCCCTGAAGTCAATGACACAGCCTCTCAACATATCTTCCAAGATCTGAATTACCCTCTCCGACTGACCATCAGACTGTGGATGGAAAGCTGTGCTGAAGTCTAGTCTTGTACCCAATGCCTGATGTAGTGCCTTCCAAAACCGCGACGTAAACCTAGGGTCTCTATCCAATATGATCGACACTGGTACGCCATGCAACCTCACAACCTCTGCCACGTACAGCTTGGCTAGCTTCTGCAGTGAATAGTCAACACGAACAGGTATGAAATGAGCAGACTTCGTAAACCGATCTACAATCACCCATACCGAATCTTTCTTAGTAGGCGTGAGAGGTAGCCCACTAACAAAGTCCATCGTTTTCCTCTCCCACTTCCACTGTGGAATCTTCACTGGCTGTAACAACCCCGAAGGCAACTGATGCTCTGCTTTCACCTGCTGGCACGTTAAACACTTTCCCACAAACTCAGTAATCTCCCGCTTCAATCCAGGCCACCAAAACTGTTCACGCAGATCCCGATACATCTTATTCCCCCCAGGATGCATCGCGTAAGGGCTACTGTGCGCCTCCTGAAGAATCATCTGTCTCAACTCAACATCCTTTGGCACGCAAACCCTTTTCCGAAAACACAAAACCCCATCACTGTTTAAACTATAATCCTCTACTCCACCATTCTGAACCTGCAGAAGTCGAGCACTCAAGACTTCATCCAATAACTGCTTCTCTTTAATCTGACCAACCCACGTCGGCTTTACTTGAAGTTCAGCTAGCACACTACCATCATCATACAAGCTGAGATGGGCAAGCATCGCCTTCAATTCTGATATCACCTTCCGACTTAACGCATCCGCCACTATGTTAGCTTTTCCCGGATGATACTCGATCGAGCAGTCGTAATCCTTTAATAGCTCAATCCACCTCCGCTATCTTAAATTCAACTCCCTTTGAGTGAGGAGATACTTCAGGCTCTTATGATCGGTGTAGATGATAGACTTCTCCCCATACAGGTAATGTCTCCAGATCTTCAGAGCGAACACTACCGCAGCCAACTTCAGATCATGTGTGGGATAATTTATCTCATGCGGTCTTAACTGCCGAGACGCGTACGCAACTACCTTCCCATCCTGCATTAACACACACCCTAACCCCGTGTGTGAAGCATCACAATAGACAACGAACTCTTTCCCCGCTTCAGGCTGAATCAAAACCGGAGCCTCTGTTAAGATCTTTTTCAGCTTCTCAAAACTTTCCTGCTGCTTGTCAGTCCAAACAAATGATATCCCTTTCTGCAACAACTTAGTTAAGGGTGCCGCAGTTAAAGAGAATCCCTCAACAAATCTTCTGTAGTATCCTGCCAATCCCAGGAAACTTCGAATCTCCGCCACCGACTTAGGTGGTTTCCATTCCAACACAGCCTCAATCTTACGTAGATCAACCCTAATCCCCTCAGCAGATACAACATGACCCAAAAAGGTAACTTCTTTCAACCAAAATTCACACTTACTGAATTTTGCATGCGTATAGTCGCTTCTCTCTCTCAAAATCTGCGAGAACCACCCAAGATGTGAATCGTGCTCTTCTTTCGTCTTGGAGTATACCAGGATATCATCTATGAATACTACAACAAACCTGTCCAGATAGGGTTGGAATACGCGGTTCATCATATCCATAAATGCAGCTGGCGCATTCGTCAACCCGAATGGCATCACTAGAAACTCATAGTGACCATAGCGAGTTCGAAAAGTCGTCTTATGAATGTCCGCTTCCTTGACCTTAAACTGATGATATCCTGACCTCAAATCTATCTTCGAAAAGACTAAAGCCCTTTTGAGCTGATCGAACAGGTCGTCAATCCTCGGCAACGGGTACTTGTTCTTAATCGTCAACTTATTCAATTGACGGTAATCAATGCACATACACATCGACCCGTCCTTCTTCTTCAAAAATAGCACCGGCGCTCCCTACGGAGACACACTTGGTCAGATAAAACCACGATCCAACAGCTCCTGGATCTGGGCCTTAAGTTCCGCAAGCTCCTTCGATGCCATCCTATAAGGGGCGATGGACACTGAAGCCGTACCCGAAAATAGCTCAATTCCAAACTCCACCTCGCGGTCCGGAGGCAACCCTGAAAGTTCCTCAGGAAAGACATCCACAAACTCCTTCACTGTTCTAACCTCATTGACAGCCATTTCCTTTGCATCCCATGCACTGATAAAAGCTAGGAATGCCTTGCACCCTTTTCGAACCATCTTAACAGCTCTTAACGCGGAAACCACATTGGACAAATAATTCCTCCTTTCCCCTATCACAATTACCTCTTCGCCCTCTAGGGTACTCAACACCATTCGCTTAGTCGCACAATCCAATCTAGCACGATGTTTAACCAACCAATCCATGCCCAAGATGAGATCAAACTCCCCGAATGGTAACTCCATCGAATCACCGGAAAAACAAAACTCCTTGAATTCCTAAAGGCACATCCCTAAATAATTTGTTCATTGCCAAGGATTGTCCTAAAGGGCTAACCACAGTCATCTCTCTAGCGACTATTTGATTCTATACTTAAAGTCTCGAATCTGATTACTAGCGACATAAGAGTGGGTCGAACCAATATCAATCAAAGCAAGAAATGGCTTATCACCTATAAGAAACGTCTCGGTTATGACGTTCGGTCGTCGTCATCCTCTCGCCGCGTCGCGCATAGACTAAACCCACTGTCTTGCATCTGCTCCATCGACACCCCCGCCCGTGCTCCACGACCCAGACTGAACCATTCCCTCCTCCTCGATCGGACCACGACCTCTCGGCATCTCGCTGTCCACCCCTTCCAGGCTGCACATACCCCTGACCTACCATCCGTGCCCTGGTCATTTCTAGCGGACAATTCCTTATTAGATGATCTTTTGACCCACACTTAAAACATACCCTATCTCTTCCCCAACACTCTCCTGCATGTGACCTCCCACACTGAGCACACTGTCAAAATTGCCCAACAGTAACTGGCATTGCAACACGACCCGGCCCATCAACCCTAGGCCTATTCTGGAAACCCCTAGATGACCCTGACGATCCATAACTCCTCTTATTTCTACCTCTATCATTGTCTCTATTTTGCCTCTCAGTCCGTTTTACCTCCTCGGCTATTTTAGCCTTTTCCACCAGGATAGCAAAATCCCTCTCCCACTGCGGAGCTATCAACACTTGCAACTCGTCTCGCAGCCCATCTTCGAACCTCACGCAATGCTCATAATCGGTTGCAACTATCCCTCGGGCGTAACGGCTCAACCGTAAAAATTCTGCCTCGTACTCAGCCACAGATTTACCCTATTGTACCAGATTCAGAAATGCTTTCCTCTGAGCATCCACGTAACTTACCCTAACATACTTCCTTGGAAATGTAGCTTTGAAGAAATCCCAATCAATGTGATCCACTGAAGTACCCTCTCTTACGGTGAGCCACCACTGATATGCCTCGTCTCGAAGAAGAGACACCACTCCTTTCAGTTTTTCCTCTGCCGTGCAGTCTAAGTCATCCATAATCCGCTCGACTGCCTCCAGCCAGTACTCAGCTACATTCGGGGCCACACTAGAAATACCCCTAAACGTTTCAGCCCCGTTTGCTCGAAGTCGCTCAGGAATAGACTTCCGAGATACTATCCCAGTGCTTGCCCCAGCAACCCGCTCCAATACACGCAGCATTGCTTGAGACAGGGCATCATCCCCACTAGTTTTATCTTGCGATCCCGCTTCTGCCACAGGTGATGCTGGCGCTTCACCTTCAGGCTCATGCCTTGCTTCCGAAAACTCAGCCTCAGCACCCCGGCCTCTACCACGGCCGCGTGCAACACGTCCACGTCCTCTAGCACTCATATCTACCATTTTATCTTAATCTGATTTACAAATTTTATGAATTAGCATTTCTTTTCACTGTTTATTAACGAGTATTTTTATGAGAATAGAGTTATAAGTAGTTTTCCACAAAACACACATATACCCAGAGGTTTCCATTCCTAAAGTAGAGTTTCTTATTTCTATAATCCACAACAAGATATTCACATGACACATTTACTTCATGCAAATCACCCAACGGTCAGAAAACTTACCTTGCAGACTTGGGCCGGAGACTCGGGTGCCATACCTCCAAAAACATATATATATTTCTTTCCAAACCATTCTTAAACCAAATTTGGAAAATATTTTGGACCCAAAAACCCATAGCCGAGTTTTGCAACTAGGCTCTGATACCAAATTGTAACACCCCAAACCCAGCCCAAACACCATGACCGGATCTGGTTTGTCACTTGGAAAAGAATGCAAACTTCGGAAAAACTTCTAAGTTATTTTTGAAACTCCAGGTTTAGTAATTTATTTGAAAACTTAGTAAAAATTTTATTTAGCCCATTCTCGTGTTTAGGTGACATTTGTAAACGCTAGTCATAACATTTTCAAAATCATAAGGTTCGCTTTCAGAGTTTCGTGCGTAAAATCATTGATTTAGTTTTGAGGAAAACCCCTTTTATTTTATCTTATGAAGAAAACGTTGTGTCGATCAAGTTTTAGATATATACGTCTTGATAGTTAAACCATAATTAAAACCAAAATAACAGTGGCCTTATTACAAATAAAAAATCCCCAAAAGTAGCAAACGATAAATAAAAATAAAGTTTTAATTGAATAACCCATGGATGGCCACCTCGAGTCCAATCCAGCCCAATCCACTGAACTAAGAGTCACCTGCAATTTGTTTAAGCAAATAGAGTGAGTCACAAGACTCAGTGTGCAATTAGTCCACATAATCCACAAGTGGGCCTAAGCTCCAAACACAATCGGCCGAAGCCCAATCATTATAGCATACCAAAATAATCAATATGATAACCCAACCCAGCCTAATATTCCATCCTCTACACTCCGCTCCATATGTCCATCCTCAACACTCCTGTGGGGATTTCTACAATCAACCCTCCATCCTCTACACTCCTCTTTAGCAGTCATGCTGACAGTCACACTGCTCAAAGCCGATATAATGTGGTCTAGCCACCGATAATTATGTGACTGAGTCACCGATACGATAAGGCACTGAGCCATCAAATTAGTGTGACAGTGTCACCGATATACATTTCCTCTTCGCATCATTATCAATTCCCAAATCCCATGCATATGCAGCATAATATAATAAACATGCCATATAATATCATACATTCAATATCTAGAACACGTGCACAATCATGCTTTCAACATTAATTATAAGGCTCAATCGAAGAACTACTAACCTGATGATTTGGATTTACCCTTCATGGGTAACTCAATAGCCATTACCGAGTTTTTCGGCTTTCAAACATACCACATAAACGCTTTACACAATTAAGGGAGAAGTGTGGTAATTACACACCTGTAAACACGAAGAACTATGCTATCAATCTCGCTAACACCTTCACTTGCAGGGATCACAGCAATCTGCCTATCTCTCTCTGAAGCCAGCCCATAACCCGATGGAAAGTCTTGAATGGCAGACATCGCACATTTTTTAAACTTAGGGGTAGGGGCTACGAGTCCAATCCCCTCCTTTGCTTGGCTGGTGTTCGATTCCATGAAAGAGATCTTGGTCAGAAGATACTATAACGAACAGCGGTTGTTTAACAATAACATTGGGTTAAGCTAGCGAATAACGGAAAGAAAGGCCGATCGAATATCTAGGGAGGGACCCCTTACCTTTTATTACTAACGCGAATCCACACGACTGCTTGAACAGAAACCC
This sequence comes from Gossypium sturtianum, assembly GCA_025698515.1. Classification (NCBI taxonomy): domain Eukaryota; kingdom Viridiplantae; phylum Streptophyta; class Magnoliopsida; order Malvales; family Malvaceae; genus Gossypium; species Gossypium sturtianum. The sequence continues at coordinate 120,465,452 of CM046946.1, forward strand.
CCAGCAACCAAGAACTCCTAGCACCTCCCTAATAGATGTTCAGCCACTAGCAAATAGAGATGAAGGAAAGAATAACAACACGTTACCACAAAGTGAAGTACTTTGATATGATAGAGAGTACTCCCTCAATTATGGAAGGAGGAGTAACCGATTGACAAAAGAGAGTAGGGGAGATGGAAAGAAATTGAAAATAAACCGCCTTACCTCAAACCAAGAGAAATCGAATGATGCCCCTAAAGAGTCGGCACATGCCACTAACGCAGAAAAGAATCGGCTCAAAGATGATATCTCTAGCGGAAGAAAAGAGAAACAACCGTCAGAGATTCGGCTCACAAAGAATAGATGATACATGTTTGTTTCTCACTAGGGAGTTTCGGTTTTAAGAGCAAAATGAGAGAGTGATGCAAAGAAAAGGAGAAATAGGGAAAAGATTCAGCTAAGAAGAAACGAATGAGAGGAAAAATGATGAAATGGAGTGGGTTGTAGGAGGGTTCGGTTGACGGGTTATGAGATGCAAAACAAGTATGAGCAAAAGAAAAAAAGAGAATTATTTCGGCTTTAGATGGTGAAGCAATGCACTCAAGTTACCAAAAAGGTCTCGGCTTTTAACTGAATGAAGAATGAATAACAATAGCCTAAGGAGTTTTCGGCCAACAGAGAAAAGAACAAAAGTTGCCAAAATGAAAAACACTAAATGCCGACAAGGGGAAGCTCTCAACACCACATTGCTAAACACTTCAAAAAAAATATTTCGGCACCTACACTTACCAACCGAATGCCTCCACTTTTGACCGAATTCTCCCCCAACACTAACCAAAAATTCGGCCACTCCCCTTCTCCTCTCCTACATTCACTCCACTCCCCTCATTTGAATTGGTTGAAAGATTCAAACTTCCACCTTTCACTCTTGGCCCCCCATTTGAAATATTTGAATGAGTCCACTCCCACTCTTCAAGGTCCTTAGCCGAATCCATCACCTCCCTTCCAGACGCCAAAAAGAATTCCCAAAAAGTAAACTATGCGACTCGAACCCGCTTCCTCACTGCTCCTCTGTGGCGTCACTTACCTACATCCCAGGTGGCGTCACTCTGCCACCACACCACTCCTTCTCTAGTGACAACTAATCGCAAGCAATAACTCATAAAGCCTACCCCAGCCAACTTTCCCCTAAAGATGCCCAAGAACGAAATTTTGTCAAAGCTTCAGCTTAATCCCGAGCCTTCCCGAAGACCCCCAAACATAACAAATTACAAGACAAAGCATATCAACACACAGGAACATACTAAATGCAAAGCCCCTAATCCCCGGATGTTACAGTTGAGGATCCATTAGAACAAATTTTGACATCAGACCCTCAAAATGATGAAGAGGAGGATGAATACTTAGCTTTGCTAGAAGCTAATCAAAGGGGATTTAATCCGCAATCTCGTTTTGAATCTTTGGAGTTAGAAAATAGGGATTATGCCCAAGCAAAAGCATTAATCGAGGAGCCACCTAAATTAGAACTCAAGGTACTTCCTTCACATTTGAAATATGTTTATTTAGGTAACGCTTCTACTTTGCTTGTGATTGTTTCAGCAGAATTAACCAATAAGCAAGAAGAGAAACTCATCCTTGTTTTGAAACAATTCAAGAAGGCTATCGAATGGACCATAGCCGATATTCGCGGTATTAGTCCATCTGTATGCATGCACAAGATCATACTAGAAGATGGCGAGAAAGGGATGATTGATGGACAACGAAGACTGAACCCCATCATGAAGGACGTAGTCAAGAAAGAAATCATCAAGTGGTTAGATGTGGGTATAATCAACCCTATCTCAGACAGTTCATGGGTAAGTCCAGTCCAGTGCGTACCAAAGAAAGGAGGTATTACGGTCATCGAAAATGAGAATAACGAGTTGATACTGACTAGAACGGTTACGGGATGGAGAATTTGCATCGATTACCGGAAGCTGAACAAGACGACTAGGAAAGATCACTTTCCTTTGCCCTTTTTGGATCAGATACTGGATAGACTCGCGGGGTGAGACTGTTAATGTTTTCTTGATGGATACTCGGGGTATAATCAGATTACAGTAGCACCAGAAGATCAACACAGGACAATATTCACCTACCCGTACGTTACATTTGCATTTAGACGCATGCCATTTGGTTTATGTAATGCACCTACTACATTTCAAAGATGTATGATGTCTATTTTTACTGACATGGTTGAGAAATATTTAGAAGTTTTTATGGATGATTTTTCAGTACTCGGAGATACATATGATGATTGCCTAGCCAATCTAGCCAAGGTACTAAGGCAATGCGAAGAAACAAACCTTGTACTTAACTGGGATAAGTGCCATTTCATGGTATGAGAAGGTATTTTTCTAGGGCATCGGATAACAAGAAATGGAATCGAGGTAGATAAAGCAAAGGTAGATGTTATTGAAAAACTCCCACCTACGACATCTGTAAAGGGTGTTAGGAGCTTTTTGGGCCACGCCGGTTTCTATCGAAGATTTATCAAAGACTTCTCCAAAATTGCTAAACCCTTATGCAAATTATTGGAGAAGGACACGACGTTTAAATTTGATGAGGAGTGCTTAAGAGCTTTCAACGATTTGAACAGTCGGTTAGTCTCGGCACCCATATTAGTCACACCAGATTGGGATTTGCCATTTGAATTGATGTGTGACGCAAGTGACTTCGTGATCGGAGCTGTCATGGGTCAGCGAAGGAACAAAGTTTTTCATCCCATCTATTATGCGAGTCGGAATTTGACAGGAGCTCAACTGAATTATACGGTAACAGAAAAAGAGTTACTTGCTATTGTGTTTGCTTTTGACAAATTTCGATTGATAAATCGTAATATATACATATTTTAATCCCACATTTGACATACTTTTGGATGATTTATCCCTTGAATTATGAAATTTGATGCTCCTAATCCTTTAATTTCATGTTTTATACTTAGGAGAGCATAGGAGGGTGAAAAGAACGAGAAACGGGCCAAAAACAGAGAAAATGGGCCAAAGTAAGAAATCAACATGGCCTGGAGTTCACCACACGGCCGTGCCACTTTAGCAGACTCGAACACGGCCCTGGGCTCGATTCACACGGGCTTTTCACACGAGCGTGTCCCTTCCGTGACCCATTTTAATTCCACTCAGAATAGGATACTTGTGGGCCAAGTAAGGCATTCCGAAAGCCTATATAAACACCCTAGAGGGCAACCTAAAAGGGGAGTTCGACATAAGGCTTCTGTCAGGGCTTTTGACGAGGAGCGAAGCCAGAGAAGGCTGAATATAGGGAATTACTCGAAGAAAGCCAGTTAATCCATCTCAGAAGCCGGAATCACGCTGAAGACTGAGGATTTTCCCTTCAATTTTTTTCAGGGGGTTTTAGGGTTTTTCTTTATGTTTTTTTATTTAATTTCTTCTGAGATGTATTCTTTTATAAACATGAACTAAACCCCTCAAATACCTGAGGGGGATGAAACCTAAGACGGATCTTGTTATTGTTTTCTGAACTGTATGATAAATACTTGATTTGTTCTTAATTATGTGTTCTTAATTCTTGCTTTAATATTTCGGGATATTGATTCAAGTATTGATGTGCTTATTCAGAGGAGCAAAAGTCCCTGTTTAAGAGTAGATCTAGCATAATTAAGCGGAGTTGATCACTCTCCTAGAGATAAGATGACAAAAATCTACCGAATTAGGGTCAAACCTAATATGGGAGTCCATAAATCGAGTTAATGCAACACTAGGGGTTTTAATTAGAAAGAGATTTCAATTAATCAACCTAGGGTTAGACGTTAGTAGCCTCGAAAGAGGTATTAATATTAATTAGGGAATCCTACGGATCAAGTCAAGTGAATAAATCGTCTGGTTCAGAGTTAAATAACAAGTGAAGTCTAGGTGGATTCTTCCTCGGGTATTGTCTTAATCAATTGATTTTCCAAAAAGTATTTTCCCAATTCATTCTCTGTATCTTGGCATCCTTAGCTTAGTAATTAGTTAGATAAATATCAATCCCCTTTATTTTAGGCTAGATAATAAAAAGAAAGTCAGTACTAGTAATTTTGGTTCCTTTGGGTTTGACATTCCGGTCTTGCCACTAAGCTATACTATTGTTCGATAGGTGCGCTTGCCTCAATCGTGGTGATAGTTAGTTTCTAGGCTCGATCATTCATTATATAAATATTAAAACTCTCAGACACGATCATCGATCTTATCTTGTAGGTACCAAAGTGACTGTCTATACGGACCACTCGGCAATTAAGTATTTACTTGCCAAGAAAGACGCTAAGCTGAGACTGATCCGGTGGGTACTTCTACTTTAAGAGTTCGATCAAGAAATTCCAGATCGAAAGGGAGTAGAAAATCAAGTAGCAGATCACTTGTCCAGATTGGAGCCACAAGAAGGGAATTCTCCACTTATACCAATTTAGGAGACATTTCCAGATGAACACATACTGAAGGTAAATCATGTTCATAATACCCCTTGGTTTGCTGATATTACTAACTATTTAGCTTGTGGTTTGATGCCGATTGATAAGACATATCATCAAAAGAAAAAGTTTCTTCACGATGTGAAGTACTATTTCTGGGAAGTACCATATTTGTTTAAAAAGTGTGCAGATCAAATGATGCGTGGCAGAAGATGAAGTACATAAGATTTTATACCACTGTCACTCAGCTCTGAGTAGGGGACACTTCGGAGGAACACGTACTGCGGCTAAAGTATTGCAAGCCGGATTCTTTTGGCCAACACTATTTAAAGATGCATATGCTTACGTAAAGAGTTGTGATCGATGTCAAAGGGTCAGAAATGTCACCAACAGAATTGAGATGCCTCGAACAAACATCATTGAGGTAGAATTGTTCGATGTTTGGGGTATTGACTTTCTCGGTCCTTTCCCTCCATCTTTTGGTCACAAGTACATCTTGGTAGTTGTAGACTACGTGTCTAAGTGGATTAAGGCTGAAGCATATCCGAAAAATGATGCTAAGGTTGTGATGAAGTTTTTGCAGAAGCATGTGTTCACAAGGTTTGGAACCCCACGAGCCATCATTAGTGATGAAGGGTCCCATTTTGTGAACAAGTGGTTGAAATGGTTACTTGAAAAACATGGAGTGAAGCACAAGGTTGCCACGACTTACCATCCATGACGAATGGGCAAGTTTGAATCGGCAAACAAAGAGATCAAAGGCATACTTGAGAAGGTAGTTTGCCCAAATCGACGAGATTGGTCCAAAAGATTGGATGATGCTTTATGGGCTTACAGGACAACATACAAGACACCTTTAGGGATGTCACCCTATAGGTTAGTCTTTGGGAAAGCTTTGTCATCGCGCTTTTGGAGTTAGAGCACAAAGCTTCTTTGGGCTTTCCAACGACTCAACTTGGATCTTAAAATTGTTAAAGAGAAATGGATGCTTCAACTTAACGAGTTATAAGAATTCCGAATGTCTTCATATGAGAATGCCAAATTACTTAAGGAGAGACTCAAGAAATGGCATGACAAGCACATTCGAGTTCGAGAATTTGAAGCAGGTCAGCAAGTCTTGTTATTCAATTCCAGATTAAGGTTCTTTCCAGGTAAGTTAAAATCACGTTGGTCCGGTCCATTTATGATTCATCGAGTCTATCCATATAGAGTTGTTGATCTTCAAGGTAAGGGAGGTAATTTTCGAGTTAATGCTCAGTGATTGAAACATTACTGGGGAGATAAAATTGAACGGGATCAAATCTCGTTCATTTTATCAAATGATTAAATTTTCTTGTTTTCTTTTTAAATAAATGATTTAGGATGTATTTTTGGGATTAGTATGTTTAAATAAATTCTGTCTAGGAGATTGGAACTTAAGCGGGATCGCTTGTGACCCCTCCAATCTTTCCTGGGAATTGATTTTGACATATTTTTTTTAGAAATTATTCCCTAAATGGCAAAATAAATTTTTAAATTTTCAAATAAAATGGTCAATTTTGATCCAAGTTTTAAAATTGCAACTCAATTTCAAATTTTCATTAAGTCTAGGGACTTAATTGAACTATTTTTAAAATTTGGTTGCTGTTTTTGTAAAAAATAAAAATTAGGTGCCTCATTTTGTAAATATTTTCAAAAGGCATCTAGAATAAATGTTTTTAATTCTATAAATATATATATATATATATATATGATAATCTTTAATATATAATTATATCTATTATAATATATATTAATTATTATCAACTTTGCATAAAATTAGGATTAGTATCATATTTTATTTAATAAGCTTTTATTTTAATAAATTAATAGCAATTAATAATTTAATATGTATTTTAATTAATTATTAATTGTTGTTAACTTTGAGTAGAATTAGAATTAGAATTTTTTTTTGTTAAATTGTTCTAAGAATTCTACTCTAATTCCTACTCCTCTCACTATAAAATCCACCCATCTATGCTTATTTTTTTTCATTCATACATCATTCCTTCCAAACACCAAAATCCCTAAGTGCCGTAGCCTTCTAGCCAACTCTGCCTAGCTACCTAACAGCCATTCGGCCAGCAGCCCAGCTCCATCGCACGCCGCACGCCCACCACGCGCACGCCTACCCCATCGCCTTGTTGCATTGCGCGCCTTGTCCGCTTCCTCGGCTCCAGTGCCCGAGCCTTCATCCCGCACTTTGCACCCGGTTTCATGCGCGCTCACGCCAGGCCTGCTCGACGAGGATCCACATGCTGCTCGCACATCCAGCCTAGCCTGTGCGCGTTGCTGCTTGCATCCAACCCCTGCTACGCGCTGCTGCCTCGCACACCCGGGCGGCACACCGACCTTGCACCAAACCAACCCCTTTAGCCGAAAACCATCCAACTTCTTTTAGTTTGCCATCTTTTGATTCATAATTATTTTCTTAGGAGTTTCTAATTTTTATAAAAAAAGTGGTAAGACCAATTTTTCTCCTAAATTTTAATTTTATTCAATTATTTAATTTTTCAATTTATTGAATTATTAATAAATTTTATTAATTAAATTTTTGAGAAAATAAAATTTCCCATCTTATGTTCAGGTTAATCATGCCTCACAAGAGAACTCGTGCCTCCGCCTAAATTGACGAATCATAAAACAAGTTCCACTGTGAAGAAGCCAAAGCGAGATACAAAAGTATCTTCAAGAATCAACAGATGCATCCAGTGAAAGGCTTCACATTGAAAGAAAGCAACTATATTGATTTTATGACGCGTATTCGTTAGGTTGCTGAAACTCTCAATTGGGAGTTGTTTTGTGAGAAGAGATCTAGTGTGGATGAAGAGTTAGTGCGTGAATTCTATGCGAATTTAACCTCAAGTGAGTTGACGGAAGTTCCAGTTCGCAGAATCAAGGTACCAATAACTTCAAATGCTATTAATGAGTTCTTTGAATTACCTGATTTCGAAAATGATGAATATTCTTCCTTAATGAGCAATATCGAGCCTGAAAATTTGCAAGAAACACTCCAGGAACTTATAGTTCTAGGTTCTATGTGGACTGTGTCAAAGCAAGGAATCCACACTTGTAGAAGAGAATATTTGACACCACTCGCAAAGGTACGGTTCTATTTTATCCGTTTCAGCCTTATGCCTAGTTCGCATGGGACTATAATCTCATTAGAGCGAATGGTCTTATTATACTCGATTTTAACTGGAAAGACCATTGATGTGGGAAAAATCACCCTGAGAGAAATGTGGAATTGTGCCGTTAGACATTCTGGCCCAGCTTACTTTCCTTTTACAATAACAATTCTGTGCTTAAAAGCTAAAATTCTTGCAAACGTAAAGAAGACAGGATATAGCCAAGGCACAATCACAGACTGGGACCTCTATCGAATTGCTGGAGACTCTGTTCTATAGCAACAAGTTGAAGAAAGTGAGGATCCCGAAGAAGAAGAAGAAGAAGAAGATCCCACAGAGATCGAGCCATTGCAATCGGCTGAAGTCCTTGATAAGGTGGAACCAATAGAACCAGAAGCTGAACCTGATGTCGAGAATTCAATGTTCATAGCTCAACCACCTCGCCCAGATCTTTGAGATGAGCTGTCAAAGTTGATGGACATAATGCAACATATGCAGTGGCAGCAACAAGCTTACTGGAGATACTCAAAAATAAGGGATGACTCGATGAGAAGTGCTCTTACGAAAATTTACAATGACGCATTTATTTTTGTGCCTGAGTTTCCAGATTACATATTTGAACCATGGAGCCCATTATCGAAGAAGGAGCGAAGCGATTCATGCAAAGACAATAATGATGGAGCAAAAGATGAGTCGAATTCGAAAGGATCTGCAAATAAATAAAGGGGGGATCTCGACTTTATTTTATTTATGTTCTTAGGTTATTTTAGGATTAAGTTAATTAGGAATTTTTATTCTCGCATAATAAAACAAGAGATGGAAATCATTAATAAAATTGAACAAGTGAAGTATAACGTGTGGCAATAGATATATACATGTCTTGGATTGGATTTAGAAAGAGCTTGGAACTTAAGCAGTCAAATTGACTTACCTCCTCTTTTCTAGAATCCTACTTGGTGTATAGTATCTATTCACTTTAAACAATGAAGACATTGTTCAGTTTAAGTAGGGGGGATCAAAAAATTGAAATTATTTCCGCTCAAAATAAATAGTTCTTTTAATTATGATTAGGATATATTTTGTTCAGTAATTTGAAATTTTGTTAAGTATGCTAAACTTCAGTATAAATAAAGTTCTATTATTTCAATAAATTGTTATGTTAGCTTAATAATGATATAAATGTATTTTTAATAAAGCATGCAAATCGTACCATAAAATTTTAGTTCCTTAGGAAAGTTAGACGTGCATGAAAGTTCAAGTCTTTAGAATTGACTTAGGAGTTTCTTGAGGCGAAATCCTAGGAAGCATGGAATGTTGAAAATGATTTAGGCAACTTTTGTTGGGACCGTTTGAGCCTTTCAAGCCAACCATAATGAAATTTTATCCCTTGAAACCCAACTTTGAGACTATATGGCCTAATTTTATTTGAACCTTTGCAATATTTAGCCATCACTTTTCTCTTAATTATCTTTAAATTGTCCCAAACACTAGACTCAGTACTATTCAGAGTATCCTTTGAAAATAAGTTTGGAGGAGTTGAAAGAAGTATCAAATGCTCTAAAAATTGTAGTACATACAGTAAAATGCTCGTGTTGAAAAAAAAAAGAAAAAAGAGCACATGTACTTGAAAGAAAATAGATGTACAAAAGAGCATGTGAAAGCAAAGTAAGTTGGTGTATTGAGGAAAATTATTCCAAAGGTCTGATTGAAGCCGAGTCTAAGGTTTTAAGCCTAAATTTATCTATCTTTTACTTACCCCTATCCTAGCCACGTTACAACCTTTTTAAAGACCTATTGGTTCAAGTTTTCTATGCTACCTACATTAGTGGAGAGAAATTGCTATGTTCAACATATGAAGGCATAAGTTAAACTTAATGATTGGAGCTTAATCTTGAATAAGGAAATAAAATCAAATTGGTAAGGGTTAACATGTCTTTGTTAAGGAAGCATTTAGTCTAATTTTGCTATCATAATAGTTGTTGAGATTAATTTGAACGATATGTATACTTAAGTAGCATAACTATCAAATTTCTTGTTTTTGAGCATAAGTATATTAAATTCATAATTCTGGGAAGAATGTTGTTCTGAAGGAGTTTTTCAAAGGTGTTTCTGAGAAATTCTTTTCAAGTTTGTGCATTACTCGGGACGAGCAATGAATTAAGTTTGGGGGTGTGGAAACACAAAAATATACACACTTTTTCATGCTCTTTTTAACTTAAATTCATGCAGTTTTGATAAAATTCTTATCGAAAAATAATTATTTTTATAAATAATTAAATTGCACTTAAATTATGAACATGCTGAATTTTAATTAATTTTATAATTAATTTTGATTAATTTTGATCTTTTTTCGACAGATTTGCACAAAGGGCAAAAAACGACTCGGCAGACACTGCTAGAAGTTCAAAATCGAGAAGCAATTTGAAGTATCAAGGTGAATTAATTTTAAGTCTAAGTCAGTCCAATTATGTGTATTAATTCATGATATAATTAATTTTAATTTATATCCAATTTAATTTGGATTAAATAAATTATTATTAATTAATTATGAAAAAATGGTCGATTGAGCCAGGCCGAGTGAACCGAACCGACCAAGAAGTGGACAGCCCAAAACCGTCCATATGCTGACCCAAATCAGCTTATTGGCTGATTATTTAGCTTGCAAAGAGGCCCTTGAACACTTGTTCAAGTTGCAAAAAACCCCCTCCACAATTGGTGGCTTTATAGATTTGCCCCAAGCCTAAATTAGCAAAGTTGAAACTATCAACCTTGCCACATGTGTGGCCGGCCAAGGGAGGGCTCTTTGGCTAATAATTTTAGCTATTTTCTGCAGCCCTCTTCAGCTATAAAAACCCCCTTAGGCTGGTCATTTGAAACACATCTGAAGCATTCACATCTTTTCTCTCTTCTTCTCCATTCCAAATTCCCTTTCTCTCTTGCTGATTTCTCCTCTTGGAAAAGGGGCATTCATCAGCCATTTGGAGCAGCAATTAAGTGTTCATAGCAGCCTTGGTCGACAAGGACAACGGAGAAGGAAGAACGGAGCAAACTAGTCAAGCCACGAAAAAACACCGGATTTGATTCTTGTTCCCTATCTCTTTAATTTTTGTTGTTGTTATGATGAACATATGTAACAGCCCAGTTTAGACCCTAGTCGGAACAGTGGTTTCGGGACCAAAAATCTGAGGTCAAAAAATATTTTAATATTTTTTTGGTGTTTATAATATGTGATTGAGGATGTGCGAAAGTTCTGTGTGAAAATTTTATCGATTGTGTGCTTAATTAGCAAAAAGGACTTAACTGCATAAAATGTAAAAACTGTGTGCTGATTGTTGAAGTGTCTATTTGGCATGGCTTATTAAATGAGAAGTCCTTATGTGGTAATTAGCCCTTTGGTAGTGGAGATGGACATAAATGGCCATTAAATGAATGAAATTATAATGTTTTAAACTAAGGGTAAAATGGTAAAATTTGTATTAATGTTAATATAATTAAAACAAAATAAAATGTAAGCCATTTTGTTCATCTTTCCACCGAATTTGAAGAAGAAAAAGAAAGAACTAGGGCTTGAAACATTCGACCATTGTTATTCTTGATTGAGGTATGTTTTGAGCTCGGTTTTTGATGATTTCTACGTTTTTGTGATCATTGCTTAGTGTTCTAGCTAGCCCATGCTTTAATTTTTGAATTTGATGAAGATTTTGAGATATACCATTGATGAATGCTTAAGCTTTGTGATAATTGATGATGAAATATGAAAGATAGGTGAAAGATTAACATGTTTTGTCTTTGAATTTTTGGTGAAATTGAGTAATTTGGACTAAATTGTGAAAATAATATTTTAAAGGACTAAAATGTGAAATAAATGAAATATATGGGCTTTTATGAGCATAGGGAAAATTTGGCTAAGCATATGTGAATGGAGATTTTATGTATTTTGTGATTTGATGAATTAGGGACTAAAGTGTCAAAATGTGAAAATGTAAGGGCTATTTTGTAAAATACCCTAAATATGTGTGTGTGGACTAAATTGAATGAATTGGTGATTGAATGAGCTAAATTTGAATATGTATAGATCGAGAAAGGAGAGATTCAGATCGAGATCGAGGCAAAGACAAAGTACTCGATTGATCGGCTAGTCTCGGTATTTCGACGTCCGAAGTAAGTTTGGATATAATACGTGTTATTAAGTTTATGTTTAAGTGATATGAAATGAATAATTATGTGATTATTGGATTAGAAATGTTATATGTAAAATTGAGAAAAGGTAGCACTAAGTGTGCGTAATTGAAATTAAGACAGAGGTGATTAGCACTATGTGTGCGAAATAATAGAAGCTTCGACTTTACTGATTGGCACTGTGTGTGCGATACTGAGTTAAAATTGATTTAAAGTAAATGCACTAAGTGTGCGATGATATTTAAGCTTCGGCTATGAATTTGGCACTAAGTGTGCGAATAAATCGAATGAATAACAAAGGTTGATCGAAATGATGTATTTAGCATTGAGTAGCATGAATGGTGATTAACTAAGTGTTGGCCAAGGTACGTATTGAACCTATGTGGTTGATGAAATTGTAAATGGATTTATACATGGTTGAATGAGTATATTAGCTATGGATGATATGGTACATATTGTGAATTGATCTATGTGATGGGTTAACTTTGTATATCGTAATTGTATTATTGTATTAAATGTATTATATTACGAACTTACTAAGCTCTAAAGCTTACTGTGTGAAGTGTTTCTCTGTTATACAGTGTCTTTAAAGCTAGCTCGGATTCGGGGATCGTCAGTGACTCAATCACACTATCGGCTATCTATTTTGGTACTTTTGGAAAGATGTGTATATATATATGTGGTATATGGCTTGTATAGGCTATTGAATGTGGCATATTTTGAGATGTATAAATCTTGCCATGAGATATGTTTTAAGATTAAAAGTTGAATGATGTTAGTGTGTTCATGTACGGGTTAGGTGAATGATGAATATGGTATGTTCCATGCTTAGATGATTGATGAAAATTATGGTTTAAATGTGAAATGTGGTAAGGTTTATATGATGCTTGACCTATATGATTTGGGATGTGAAATTTGGTATTGTGGATGAACTTATTTGAGATGGAATTGAGTATGATTATAGATGGTATAGTAAATGATAAATTGGTGCTTGTATTGGTATGTTTTGGCTGCATTTGAGGTTTGATTTGGTATTGGTTTGATGCTTATAGGTGATCTCAAAGTGTGGATGGTAATTTGGCCTTGAAAATGGCCTATAATTACCCACACGGTTGAGCACACGGGCGTGTGGCTCGACCGTGTCATTCAGGTTGGTGAATTGATGCAAGTCAGACTCGACCACGGGCTGGACACACGGGCGTGTGACTGGCCGTGTGGTGCAAGTCAGTGTCGACCACGGGTGAGGCACACGGGCGTGTCTCAGGCTGTGTGAACAAGTCAGTATGTATGCCCTGTTTTGCCACGACTTGGACGCACGGGCGTGTCCGAGGCCGTGTTAGGCACACGGCCTACCCACACGGGCGTGTGACCTCTGTAACTTAGAAAAATGTTTAAATTCCATAAATTTTTGTATGTGTTCGGTTTAGTCCCGACCCCTTTCTAACACATGTTTAAGGTTTCATTGACCTATTTAAGGGACTATATGATTGTGAATTATTTTGTTTGATTGACTTTGAGTTGAAAATGATATGGAATGTTCGAAAATGATTAGTAACGCCTCTTAACCCTATTCCGGCGACGGTTACGGGTTAGGGGTGTTACAACATATCTATGAATATTTATGTTGTTAGAATGGTTAATTTAATCAATTTAGCTTGAATTTAATTCGTGTTAGGTTGATTGTATTTCGTTTGCTAAAATTGTGTTTATGTTGTTATAGGCCTCGGTAAGATGCTTGATTAAGTAAAATCATGACTAAGTTATTTTTGCATTACAATTGTGAGGTAGCTAATGAATTAATTATTTAAACAGATTGAAATTGTAATTAATGGACACAGTACTTAATCAGTGCATGTTTAATCATCTAAGGTAGCTGAGGGTTAAATTAGCAATGGTATCTAACGATACCTTTGCCTCGCATAACTTGCAAGATTATTGTGATTAAACTTTTTCAAGGTAGGGTTACTTTGTTATCTCACGTAGTGAAACACCCCAAACCCAGTCTATGCGTTAAGACCAGATTTGACATGTCACACGGAATGAATGTACATCTAGTCCTTTAAAGATTTAAAGAAAATCTGATTTTAAAAAAAATTCTTGACGTGGAGTTTATTGAAAACTAAGGTTGATTGATAAATCAAATAATTTGTGACGTAAGAATTTATAAATTGAAACTTAGAAAAATTAAATTAATAATTTGAGAAGATTTAAGAGAGTTTGAAAATAATTTTGGAAAAAAATTGAAGAACATTGTTAACCGAAAATTTTCCGAGTTAAAATATTTAAGAATGAAACCCTTTTTTTTACATGTTCATTTGAGAAAAAAACATTTATTTCAATTTTTAGAAAAATCCCACTTAAAGTATTCAAGCAAATTATAAAATCCATCAAAAGTAAAACAACATTAAAATTTATCCAGAGGCCTTGTTACAACTTAACTTAAAATAGCAAGATAATAAAAAGTACTTAAAAGAAATCGAAAATTTAAATAACCCTTTATTCGTAGTATGGCCTCCACCGAGTCGTCCACACCCAAGTCTCCAATCATTGATCATTACGAGAAGGGTAAGGAAAACGGGTGAGTTACTTAGAACTCGATGTGTAAACCACTTACCATGTCCATCACCAAAAATCCAATTAAGCATATGTTGGGCCAAAGCCCATTTACAAATATAACATAATAATATGTATAAAATGAATGTGATATGCAATTCCCAAACCAAACCTAATTTCCATCCGCTACACACCACCCGTACCAACCAACACACCTGTGGGGAGCTTTAGTCACCCACCCCGCCAACACACTAAAATAGGCATTGAGCCGTTTATCAAATTTGTGGACAAGCCACCAGATTTACAGAGTTTATATGGCATTGCCATTTTTTAGATTTGTGGCAGAGCCACCAGAATTTTGTAGCAAAGCTACCAGAACTTCTCTTCGTCAAATATCCCAACCCATGCAAATCATGTATATAATGCATATTCATTTACAACAATTCATTCAAATATTTATTACGAACAATAAGGCCCATTATAACAATTATCACAATTTGGCCCATATCATAATCCGGCCCATATATCAAATATCACAATTGGCCCATATAACCAATATTTCATTTTGGCCCATATAGCAAATATCACAATTGGCCCATATATCAAATATCACAATTGAGCCATATATAAAATATCACAATTGAGCCATATATCAAATATCACAATTGGCCCATATAACCAATATTTCATTTTGGCCCATATAGCAAATATCACAATTGGCCCATATATCAAATATCACAATTGAGCCATATATCAAATATCACAATTGACCCATATATCAAATATCACCTTTATCGATTTGGCCCATTGAGGGCAATTTCGTAATTTTCACAGTCTTAATACCGAATTCATAGTCTTTACCAACATAGTGATAATTATGCCATTTTACCCGATTTCGCTAACATGTGATTTAATCAAGCGATTAACACAATATAATTATTTAACCCATGAATACAGTGTGAGATTACACACCTGATTACGGTAAGCACTACACTTTCCTGATCGTCGACACCTAAAAATATTTTTAACGCTCGATTAGATCATGTACACTTATAGTAAATCTACTCTAAGATAAACGGTCTAGGTTTTTACCCTCGGAATCGCGAACAACTACTATTTGTCGGTTCTCCCCGGTTGACAGTCCACAACCCGGTGGAAAATCTCGAATCGCTGATGCCTCACAATTGTGAATAACTTCGAATAGTTGATTCTCACCGGATGAGGGTCCACAACCCGGTGGAAAGTCTCGAATCGCTGAAACAACCCTTCGTTTGAATTTAGGAGTAGGGATCACTAACCCTCTCCTTTTTCGATCACCAATCACTACCCCTTTTGATTCGATATTGCTTGCCTCCATTGAAAACAAATATTAGCCCAAACTAATATTACGTTGTTATGAATGATAGATCTTAGAAGTGAGGTCAGCTTACCACAAAAATATGTATGATCTTAAGATGAAAGATCGAGCGATAGAGTCCCTATAATGATATCGATTAATCAACACTATCTTAATGAATAAAAAGTGATTATAGAGTCCTCGAAGAATCCTTACCTTAGAGACTTTTGGACCGAATCCTAGCGATTAGATGATGACTTCAGAAACTCCAAGTTTCGGCCTTCCACTATATTTCTATGGCAAAGAAATGTGATTTCGTATGAGAGAAAGTATGGTGATGGTCTCAATCAATATGGCCATCCACACCAAGGTATAGATTCGGCACTAAGAGAAAGGATAAAATAAAAATACAAAAATGTTGTAATGGATCACTTACCGCTTGTTCAAAGATAACCACTTGAATGAAAAAGAGAGTTAAATGGAAGGAAGGAAGATTCGACTATAATGAAAATATTGGAGAGGATGATGGTCAATAACATTCAGCCATGGTGAAATATTAAAGAGGGGGTGATGTTTGAGAGTTTTTGCAAGAAGAAAAGAAGAAGAAAATAGGGTGTTTATGTTTCAGTTTTTCAAGAATGAAAGATGAACAAAGAAAAAGTCTTGAGGCTAGTGTGCATTCGGCAAGAGAAGAAAAGAAAAGAAAAGAAAAATGCCCTTCAAGATTGTATGGTTTCGGCACAAGAGGAAAAGATTTTTGGGAGAATGAAAGATAATACAGAAATGGTAAAAATGAAATGGCCAAAACAAAACACAAATTTTACCTATTGCTCAAGACACATTCGGCTAGGGAGAAGAGTTTTGGAGAGGAAAACTATTGATACACCAAAATGCCAAAATGAGAAATGACCAAAACTAGCACCTACCTTACCAAATGCTAACCAAAAATTCGGCCATCCCCCCCTAGCCCAAAAACCGTCCAAGTGCATGGCCAAATGGTCAAAGTTTGGCCACCCAAACTTTCCAAAACATCTCCTTGGAATAAGCCTTATGTTCCCCTACATGCCTTTTCCAATTGATTCCTTTCCCTAAGTTCAATCTTGCCTTTTCTCTTAGCCATCTTGCCATAAAAATAAAAGTCCAACTTACCATAATTAGTTCTTGGCCGACACTATAAGGAAGGAAAGCAAAAATAATAATCACAAATGCACATAAAGGGATTCGAACTCTTTCCCTCAAGGTAATACATATGGCGCCATCTCCCCTTTACTAATTGCTCACTTATGCTAGCTTTTTACCACTTTATTACCTTAAGCTTTAAGGTCACTTATTCCATTTCCTTAAAGTACTAAATGCCAAAAATTATTCCAAATCCAAATAAATCCCGAGCCTTCTCTGGACTATCTAAACACACACATTGGATAGTTTAACTAGCTAAGCACCAAAATAATGCAACATATAAAAATTCAATTTTTAGGATGTTACACGTAGTCTTTTATGTGCTTATTAGATTTGTTTAATCTGTTGAATTGACATATGGATATAGTCAAGAGATGAATGGATTTTGGTAGGTGAGTATGTTCATAAGTTAGCAAATTACCGAGTTGCCGTGAATTTATTCGTAACAATATAAACATGAGTTTAATAATTCTAAGTTAAGAAATGTAATTAATCTAACACAATTATGTCATCTTGATTAAAATCGTATTTTGAAATCATGCATTTGAGATTTATTTATTTAGTTTACTTAGTTTAGAATCTTAGTTTTTAATCACCCTCTTCAAACAAAATATTTTTCTTCACCAAAGTGTTTTAAATAGCATTCATAAATAATTCTTTTCACGATCCACATTAGTACGATAACTCAACATTTACTTGTCACTTTATTACTTATTGCGATTGTGTACACTTGCACATTTTCGTCGTTCCAGTTAGGTAAGTTCTTATTAGGTTTAGTATGTTTATAATGATTTGAATTCTATATATATATATATATATATGTTTATGAATATATACATTATAGTTAACATGATTAATTAATGTAAGGCATGAGATTGGAAATAAAGGATTGATATGTAAAGCATGGTAAATGAGTATGTGTGAATTGAAGGTATAACATATGAACTGTATATGACCAGGTAGATCATGATATAATAGTATAAAGATGAAAAGGTTATAGAATATAGGTTATAGCTCATGTGAACATAGTGAGTAGCTAGGATACAAATGACATGTCATTGGGATTTATATTTAGCAGGTACTATGTACCGGTGTTGGGTATGTGCTATTTATATTTAGTAGGTACTATTTATCGGTGTTGTAGTAGCAGGCACTTTGTGTTGGTGTTATATTTAGCAGGTACTATGTATCGGTAATGGATACCATACCAATAGCTTGAGATCATGCATGTGTTGCAAATTCTCTAAAGCTTGTGTGAGCAGCATCGTGTATCGGTGAATGTCCTTTTGTCGGCTTGTGTGAGCATTACCCTTCCGTGTATCCGAAGTCAATTTCCTATTCTTCTCCGGGAAAAACAATTAATGATTGAAATGGAAATGAGACTAGATAATTTGATGAATTATGTTGTGTTGAGTATAGCTTGATATATGAATCTTGGCAAGTTATGTTTTGATGATTCGAAATATCTAGGCTTAACCTGTTGACATGGTAGAAATTATGGATCAAGACAAAGGATTGTAATTTTTATGTTATGTATGTGTAGTAAACTTAAATTGACAGGTATTTAATGTTTTTTTTACGAACTTACTAAGCTTTACGTAAGCTTACCTTAGTTGGTTTTCTTCTTTGTAGATCACTGGACTCTTGTCGTCGATTGGACATTGTTGGAGATCACACTATCTGACATCTCATTCGGTAGCTATTTGTTTATTTTGGTCAGTTATAAGTGACATGTAAATAGGGTTTTGGTATGTTTATGTTAATAGGCATCTTAGTGATGTTTTATGCCATTTAAAGTATATAACATGTATACTGAAGTAATTCTAATTGATATTTTGGTATAAATGTCTAGGTAACTTGGTAAACTTTGGTTGGTAATATGTTGGCAATATGAGCAATGGTGTAATGTGTTTAATTTGGAATTGAGTTCATGGAATGGATGGTTGGGATATATTTTCATTGAAAGGTTTGGTATAAATGGTTGATTATTGTAACAGCCCGATTTTGGGGCTAGTCGGAACAGTGGTTTCAAGACCACTAATCCGAGGTCAAAGAAAATTATTTTAATATTAGTTTATGTGTTGTAGTGTGATTAGTTGAGTGCATGAAAATTTTGGTGAATTAATTTTAGTGATTGCAAGTTTAATTTTGAAAAAAGACTAAATCGCATAAAGTGTGAAAGTTTTATTCTGCAAACTAAAGGTGTCAAATAGCTATAGAACCTTAATGTGCAATTAGGCCTTATAGAGGGTGATGGCCGGCCATAGGGGACAAAGAAATTAAAATTGGTCAAAGTTGGTGAAATTAGGTGACTAATTGATGTAATAAAATAAAATAAAGAGAAAAGATGTCATCTTTTCATCTTATTCATACCACCACCGAAAATTTCAGCAAAAAGAGGAGCTTGGAGTGCTTAAAATTTTCAGCAACTTAAACCCTTGCAAATCAAGAAAAACGGAGTCCGGACCTAGACTGGGGGAAAACCAAGCTAGTAGATTAACTCAATCTAGTCGCCCACTTTTTGTGTACCGAGGTAAGTTGTAATTAAATAATACAACTTTATTACATTTATGCTTTAAACAATTGATATTGCATAAATTTTTTGATTATTTCTATGAATATGCATGACGAAAGTTGATGTGATATACTCCCGGTTGAACCTTAGGAATAGATTGGATATCCAAGCCATGACATTTGAGCGATATGTGCGCTAGTGTAAGACCATGTCTGGGACATGGCATCGGCCCTGATATGTGTGCTAGTGTAAGACCATGTCTGGGACATGACATCGACCACATTATGAGAGCCAGTGTAAGACCATGTTTGGAACATGGCGTCGACATTGAGATGAGAGCTAGTGTAAAACCATGTCTGGGACATGGCATTGGCCTCAAAATGTAAGCAAGTGTAAGACCATGTCTGGGACATGGCATCGGCACTGTACTCTTGTGTGAAGCTAATCGGATATCCTTTGGTATTCCAATAGGTTCAACGGGTAAATTAAAGATTGTGTTTAAAGTGAGAAAAGTTACAGCTATGTTGTAAGTGATACAGGTACCTACATGAGATTCATGAAAAATGAGCTTGAATTATGTTGTGTGATTAGTAAGAGTGGGAATGAGTAAGTTATGCCTTTAATCATTTGAGAATCACGTGCAAGTTTATAAAATGCTATGAATATGATAATGCTTGTTAATTGTTGTTAATTATTTACATGCGACTTACTAAGCTTTATGCTTACTCCCTTTCCATTCCATTTTCTTATAGTGTTGCCTAGCTATCTCGGGGATCAAAGGACGTCGGAGGCATGATCACACTATCAATCTGAACATTTGGTATAGTTAGACTTATCGTTTTGAGTATAGCATGTATAGGGACTTAGTCTTTGTCAAGTGTCATATTGTTTTGGCCAAATGTGTTGGCTTGACTTAGAGATTTGATTCATTTTGTATAAGGTCATGGATGATGGCTATTTCCTATAATTGATATATGAAAATGATGATGTTTTTCATGAATGGGTAAATTGCATTGGTTGAGTAATTGGTATATTAATGTATGAATAAATAGGATGCTTGATGTGGCTTATATTGGTGCAAATAGGGGTGGCAGAAAGGGCTTGGTAAATAGCCTTGTTTTTCTCCACATGGGTAGACACACGGGCGTGTGTCTAGGCCATGTGTGACACACGGTCTGCCCCATGGGTGTGTAGATCAGCCGTGTGTCCCCCTGATCCCTAGGTTGGCAAAATAGAATGCCCAGTAGTAACCACATGGGTTGAGACACGGCCGTGTGTCTCAACCGTGTGGAAGACACGGCCATAGGACATGGGCATGTGCCTAGGCTATGTGAAGTCTACACTTGAATTTAGGAATTTAATTTGCAACACGGCATAAGAACATGGGCGTGTGCCTTGGCCGTGTGACCTTATTGAGTTGATGACGTCAGAAACAGAATGTCAAGGTTTTTACACACGGGTAGAGACACGGGCGTGTCATGGCCGTGTGAGGGACACAGGCTATGGACACGGGCGTGTCATGGCCGTGTGAGGGACACAGGCTATGGACACGGGCGTGTGCCAGGCCGTGTGAAAACCCCTGTAGGTTCGAATTTGAAAAATAAATCCACACGGCTGGGGATATGGGTGTGTGTGACTACACGGTCTGTCCACACGGGTGTGTCCCTTGCCACACGGACGTGTGCCCCTGTTTTTAGTGAAATTTTCCAAAGTTTTCTAAAGTGCCGGGTTTAGTATCGTACCATTTCGAAAGTATGATTTAGGCCTCGTAGGCCCATATTAAGGACTTTAAGATGAATATTGAAAAGTTTTAAATTTGAACAGAATTTCATAACCCGGAATTGTATGTTAGTATGTGTTTGAGTTAGGTAATGTCTCATACCCTGTTCCAGCGTAAATTACGGGTAAGGGGTGTTACATTTGATGGTATCAGAGCTATGGTTTAGTCGATTCTCGGACTAACCTAGCGTGTGTACGAGTCTAGCAATACATGCCATATATGAATTATGATAGTGTGACGACTCCTGACAACTTAAATGTGTTTTTATATAGTAAATGGATCCCGATGGAGCAGTGGCAGATGATGTAGAAAGTAATGCGACCGCTTCCGCAAAAGGGACCGCGCCAGCCGAAAGTAGGCCCGTGACACTGAGTTAGGGAGGAGGGGCTAGAGAAGCCTTCCTCCACATGTTGAATGTTTAGTATTCGGAGTTTGTTCGTGCAAACCCGAACGCTCCACCTCCTCTACCCCCTCCAATTCCCCAGTCTGCCTCTGTAGCTCCACCTCCTCCACCCCCTCCAATTCTACTCTCTCTAGCTCCCCAAGGGAAAAACCTACAGTTGATAGAATTCGAAAGCAAGGGGCTGAGGAATTTAGAGCAAATATAGATGACGGCCTAGAGAGAGTAGAATTCTGGCTAGAAAATACCATTAGGGTATTCGATGAGCTGTCTTGCACACTTGAGGAGTGCATAAAGTGTGTTGTGTCACTCCTGCGAGACTCGGCCTACCAATGGTGGAACACCCTTGTGTTAGTTGTACCGAGGGAGAGGATAACTTGGGAATTCTTTCAGGAAGAGTTTCGTAAAAAGTATATTAGCCAGAGGTTTATAGACCAGAAAAGGAAGGAATTTCTAGAATTGAAGCAGGGTCGAATGATAGTAACAGAATATGAGCGCGAGTTCGCGACACTCAATAAATATGCTCGGGAGTGCGTATCTACCGAAGCCATCATGTGTAAGAGGTTTGAGGATGGATTAAATGAGGACATCCGATTGTTTGTTGGTAATTTAGAATTGAAAAAAATTGTTGTGCTAGTGGAGAGAGCTTGCAAGGCCGAGGAATTGGCCAAAGAGAAAAAGAAAGCTGATATTGAGTCCCGTGACTCAAAGAAAAGACAGTTGGGAAAATCATTTCAGTCTTCATCCAAGAAGTCGAAAGAGTTCACCACTTGATCAAATGCTTTAGATGGATTCTCGAGTAGAAATAGGAGTAAGCAGTACTCAGTTTCTAAGGCTCAGACCACTTCTATTGTGAGTGTTGGTAGTGCTCGACCAAATAAACCGGAGTGTTCGCTGTGTGGTAGACGACATTTCGGTGAGTGTCGAGGAAACGAAAGAGGCTGTTTCAAGTGCGGTTCACTAGACCACTTCATTCGAAATTGTCCTGAGATGGAAGAAAAAGACAGAAAGCAAGATGTGCGAGCGAGTAATGCTCCTCCTAAGGTAATGTGTCTAAAACTAACTATGACAACAATAAAGGCAAGCGCACCTATCGTTTAATAGTATAGTTATGGTAAGACCGGTAATATCGTATCCTCAAGGACCAACAGTACTAGTAATTACTATATTTTTATTATTTAGCCTAAGTATAGGAGTGATTTCTTTTTAAACAAAAACTTAATTAATTAAAAACACAACAACGAAAGTGTAACAGCACGATTTAGACCCTAGTCAGAATAGTGGTTTTGAGACCACCAATCCGGGGTCGGAATAATATTTTAATGTTATTTTTGGTGTGGATTATATGTGATATAGCCTGTGTGAAAATTTTGTGTGGTAATTTTATTGACTGTATGCCGAATTAAGAGAAATGACTTAATCGTGTAAAGTGTAAAAGCTGTGTGCTGATTTATGAAGTGCCTATATGTTATGGCTTTTTAATGAGGAAGCCTTATGAGGCAATTAGCCCATTATTAAAGTTAGTGGATAGTTAAATGTCATAAAAACCTTAATGTTAAATTGTCTTATATGATTAATAAAAGGGCAAATGGGTAAAATAATTATTAAGTTATTATAATAAAAACAAAACAAATGAAATGGCCATTCTCTCATCTTTCTTCCACCGAATTTTGAAGAGAAGAATAGCCATGGAAGCATTTTAGCTTTTGGCACATTCATAGTTTGATCAAAGGTCCATTTTTGTTCGGTTTTTAATAATTTCTACGTTTTTGTGATTGTTGCTTTATGCTCTAGCTAGCCCATGCTTTAATTTTAGAAATTGATAGTGATTTTGAGATGTGCCATTGATGAATGTTTGAGCTTTGTGATAGTTGATGAAAGAATATGAAAGATATGTGTTTAATGAACATGTTTTGTTCTTGAATTTTTGGTAAATTTAGCTAATTTGGGCTAAATTGAGAAAATGAATAATTGAGGGATTAAAATGTGAAATAAATGAAATGTGTGGGCTTGTATGAATATAGTGAGAATTCGGCTAGGCATGGGTGCAAGCTAATTATGTGTATTTGATGATTTTATGAATTAAGGACTAAAGTGTCGAAATGTGAAAATGTGAGGGCTATTTTGTAAAATGCCCTAAATATGTGTGTTTGGACTAAAATGAATGATTTGGTGATTGAATGGATTGAATTTGAATGTTTATAGACCAAGAAAGGAGAGGTTCAGATCGAGATCGAGGCAAAGATAAAGTGCTCGATTAATCGACCGTTTTGGTATTTCGACGTCCGAGGTAAGTTCGGATATAATACTAGCTATAAATTATATCTTTGTGATGTGAATTGAATAAATATATATATATATAATTATGAGATTAGAAAATGCTATGTGCGGGATTGAATTAGAGGGCACTAAGTGTACGAAATTAAAAACAAGATAGAGATGATTAGCACAGTGTGTGCGAAAAAAATAGAAGCTTCGGCTTATTGAATTGGCACTGTGTGTGCGATACCGAAATGAGTTCAGTTTATGTTGAGGCACTAAGTGTGCGAGGATAATTATGTTTCGACTATGAAGATTAGCACTAAGTGTGCGAACAAATCAAAAGAATAGTAAAGGTTGATCAAAACATAAAGTCGAGCAATTGAGTAGCTTGGATGATGAGTAACTATGTGTTGGCTAAGGTATGTATGATAACTATGTGTTGGCTAAGGTATGTATGATAACTATGTGTTGGCTAAGGTATGTATGATAACTATGTGCCGACTAAGGTATGTATGATAACTATGTGTTGGTTAAGGAATGTATGATATCTATGTGTTGGTAAATATGAAAGTAGATGGATGGAATGCTATGTGATCATTGAGTATGGTTGAGTTGGTGTATCATTGGTAAATTAATCTAAGTGATGGCTTATTTTTGTATATTGACTTGAATGGTTGAATTACATGTATTATATTACGGACTTACTAAGCTATGAAAGCTTACTGTGTGATTGTTTCTCTATTTTACAGTGTCAGTAGTGCTAGCTCGGATCCGGGAACCGTCAGCATTCTTTATCACACTATCGACAATCTATTTTGGTACTTTTGGGAAAGATGTACATAGTTGAAATATGACATGTATAGGCTAGTTTTGTAAGACATGTTCGAGATGTATAAATAGCCTTGTGATGTGGCTAGATGTGTGATGGATTTAAACATGTATGGCTTTGATATATGATGCATATTTTGGTATAGCTTGTGGGTAAAGAAAATGTCTTATGAATGGTAATCTTAGTGATGGTATGATGCTAGTAGGATTTAGTGAATTTGGGGATGAATCATGTTTGGTATTGAATGTGTTCAAGTTGTGTTATTTAGTTCCTAAGTTGACATGTTTAGAAATGAGATTATATGAAATGATATGTTGATCACTTGACATGAAAATTTTTTGCCAATTTGTGTGTGGAAGTATGCTTAAATGTGCTTGTAGGTTTGACCCTTGTGTGGGTGGCAAATTGGCCTTGCAAATGGCCTATTTTGCCTACACAGTTATGACACACGGGCGTGTCTAATGACCGTGGGGTAAAGTCAGTAGCTATCTTAGTTGTACATGGCCATGGCACACGGCCGTGCCTAGTCGTCTTGTGAATAAGTCAGTATGTGGCTTAAGGGCACACGGCCTGAGAACACGGGCGTGCTTGGTGGTCGTGTGGAGAAGTCAGAATGCTTGCTCTGTTTTGGCATGGCTTAGACACATGGGGGTGTCTGGTGACCGTGTGGGGCACATGGCCTGGTTACACGAGCGTGTGACTTCAATAGACTTGGTGAATATTTGAAATTTTGAAAACTTTTGTAAGTGTTCGGTTTAGTCCCGACCCTATTCTAGCATGTGTTTAAGGTCTTATAGACCTTAATAAGGGACCATATGGTTGATAATGAGTATAGTTGATGGATGAATAACTTAGTGTCGTGAAATGGTTGTGTAATGATTCGATTGATCTTTAACGCCTCTTAACCCTATTCCGGCGACGATTTTGGGTTAGGGGTGTCAGAGCTACGGTTTAGTCGATTCTCAGACTAACGTAGCGTGTGTGAGTCTAGCTATACTTGCCATATTTGAAATGACGATAGTGTGATGAATCCTGACAGTTATAAATGTGTTTTCGTATAGTAATAGATCCCGATCGAGCAGCTGCTGACGATGTTGAGAGTAATGCGCCTGCTCCCGCTCAAGGGACAGAGCCGGCCACATCTAGGCCGAATGATAGTGGTGAGGGAGGAGAGGCTAAGCAAGCCTTCTTTTGAATGATGAGTGAGTTGTTTTCGGAGTTCATTCGAATGAATTCGGCTGCTCCACAACCTCCACCCTTACAAGTACCTATTGTGCCTCAAGTTGTAGATCCGATCAGATTAAATAAACCTCCTGTGGATAAGATTCGTAAGTACGGGGCCAAAGAATTTAGGGCCACAGCTAATGACGATGCTGAGCGAGCCGAGTTTTGGCTCGAGAATATAATTTGGGTATTCGATGAGATGTTGTTGACCTCTGATGAGTGTATTAAGTGTGCAGTTTCTTTGTTGAGAGATACGACTTATAACTGGTGGAAGACGTTGATGTCCGTGGTTCCGAGAGAGAGAATCACCTGGGATTTCTTTCAAGTTGAGTTCAGAAAGAAGTATATCAGTCAACGATTCATTGATCGAAAGCGTAAAGAGTTTCTAGAGTCAAAACAGGGCGCGTTTTGATTCGAGCACGAGCGAGAATTTATGAGATTGAGCCAAGATGCACGAGAATGTGTTTCACCGCTACTATGTGTAAACGCTTTATAGAAGGGCTGAATGAGGACATTAAGCTATTGGTTGGGATACTTGATATCAACGAATTTGTTGTGTTAGTTGAAAGAGCTTGCAAAGCCGAGGAGCTCAGTAAAGAAAAGAAGAAAGCCGATTCTGAAGCTCGAGATGAAAGAAAAAGATAGATGAGTAAGTTGTCTCAACCTTCGACAAAGAGATTTAGAGATTCAAGCAATCGATCAAATACTTCCTTTGAACATCCGTATAAAGACCACGCAAGACTAAGTGTTGGTCCGAGAACTCAAGCTCCAATTGAATCAAATGTTGAAAGTGCTAAAAGCAACAAACCTGAGTGTAGACGGTGTGGAAGATGACATGTGGGAGAATTCTGGGGCAAATACAATAATAGAGTTTGCTATAAATGTGGATCATTCGAGATTGCCCAAAGTTAGATGAGGAAGAAAATGTTCAGAGTGTGAATCCGAGTAATGTGACGGCTAGGGGTAGATCACCCAAAAATGCCGGAAATGTAAGTGGAAGTCAAAGAGGAACTACTGATACAGCTGTGAGATCGGAGGCGAGAGCACCTACCCGAGCTTATGCAATACGTGCACGAGAGGAAGCATCATCTCCAGACATCATCACTGGTACTTTTACTCTTTTTGATACTGATGTGATTGCATTGATAGATCCAGGATCTACTCATTCGTATGTGTGTGTGAATTTAGTATCAAGTAAGACTCTACTTGTTGAGTCTACTGAATTGGTAATTAGAGTATTGAACCCTTAGATAAGTGTGTCTTGATGGATAAAGTGTGCAAGAATTGCTCATTGATGTTTCGGGATATATGCTTTTCGGCTAATTTGATGATGTTACCATTCGATAAATTTGATATAATTTTGAGTATGGATTGGCTCACTTTGCATAATGCCATTGTGAATTGTAAACGAAAGAGTATAGATTTGAGAAGTCAGAACGGTGAGATAGTTTGAATTGAATCTAGTGATATGAAAGGGGTACCAGTTGTTGTATCTGCGATGGAAGTTTTGAACTATGTGAGAAAGGGATTGCGAAGCTTATTTGACATATGTGATTGATATAAAAGTGACTGATAAGAAAGTTGAATCTGTGCCTGTGATTTATGAATTCTTAGTTATGCCTTTCGGACTAGCGAATGCTCCTACAGTGTTTATGGATTTGATGAACCGTATATTCAGACCGTATTTGGATCGTTTTGTTGTAGCATTTATCGATGACATTCTGATTCATTTATGTGATGAGATGCAACATGCCGAGCATTTGAGAGTTGTGTTACAGACTTTGCGCGAGAAACAATTATATGCTAAGTTTAGCAAATGTGAGTTTTGGTTGCGTGAGGTTGGATTTCTGGGTATATTGTATCAGTTGCAGGAAATACGAGTTGTTAAATTTATATCTAAAAGTTATGAAAGGAATGAATATGTGATTATGGACTAGAAATGCTATATGTGGAATTGAGAAATGTGGCACTAAGTGTGCGAAATTAAAAATCGGGACGAAGGTGAATAACACTGTATGTGCGAAGTAATGGAAGCCTCAGATTTATCAATCAGCACTGTGTGTGCGATACCCAATTAAATTCGCTTTAAAGTAAAGGCACTAAGTGTGCGATTAATTCGAATAAATAACAAAGAGCAATTGATGTGTAGTATCGAGCATGGAATAGCATGTATGATCGTTAACTAAGTGTTGGAAAAGGTATATATGGAACCTACGTGGTTGATGAATTTGAAAATAGATGAATGGATGGTTATGTGAGTATCAGATATAGTTAAGTTTGAGCATTTTGGTGAAACTATCTATGTGATGGTTTACTTTGTATATTGATTTGATTCAGTGAGTTGAATGTATTATATTACGAATTTGTGATTGATTATCATTCAGGAAAAGGTAATGTTGTTGCTGATGCCTTGAGTTAGAAGTCTTTATGTGCTTTGCGAGCTATGAATTCTCAGATAGATCTGTGTAATGATGGTTCAGTTTTGGCTGAGTTGAAGATGAGACCGATGTTCGTACATCAGATTCATGATGCCCAGAAAATGGATGATGAGATGATAGCAAAACGAGCTCAATGTGATTTGAATTCTGATTCAGAACTTCGAGTTGATAGTGATGATTGTCTGAGATTTAGAGATCGGATTTGTGTTCCAAAGAATTCAGAGTTGATTCAGTTGATTTTGAATGAACCTCACAATAGTCGTTTGACTGTTCATCTGGGGAGTACAAAAATGTATAATGATTTGAAACAGTTTTATTGGTGGCATGGTATGAAACGGGACATCTCTGACTTTGTGTCGGAGTGTTTAGTTGTCAGCAAGTTAAGGCTGAACATCAGGTTCCGTCCGGTTTGTTACAACCAATTATGATTCCTGAGTGGAAATAGAAGAGAATCACGATGGACTTTGCGTCGGGATCGCCTTTATATCCATGGAAGAAAATACTTTGAATCGGGTCGTATGAGATCGTTTAATGAGTTGAGCCGGTTACTTATAGATTAATGTTACCACCTGAGTTAGAAAAGATTCATAACGTTTTCATGTGTCGATGCTTCGACAGTACTGATCTGACCCGTCTCATATGATTGCTCCTACTGAGGTTGAGATTCAGTCAGACTTGTCGTATAGTGAGGAACCTTCGAATATTAGCACGAGAGACTAAAGAGTTGAGAAACAAAAGAATTTCCTTAGTGAAAGTGTTATGGCACAAACACAGAATTGAAGAGGCTACGTGGGAGTCTGAAAACGTATGAGAGAGAGAGCAATATCCGTATCTATTCACTGTAAGATTTTCGGGGACGAAAATCCCTAAGGGGGGAGTTGTAACAACCCGATTTAGACCTTAGTCAGAATTTTGGTTTCGAGACAACCAATCCGGGGTCGGAATAATATTTTAATGTTATTTTTGGTGTGGATTATATGTGATATAGCCTGTGTGAAAATTTTGTGTGGTAATTTTATTGACTGTGTGCCGAATTAAGAGAAAGGACTTAATTGCATAAAGTGTAAAAGTTGTGTGCTGATTTATGAAGTGCCTATATGTTATGGCTTTTTAATGAGGAGGCCATATGAGGCAATTAGCCCATTATTAAAGTTAGTGGATGGTTAAATGTCATAAAAACCTTAATGTTAAATTGTCTTATATGATTAATAAAAGGGCAAATGGGTAAAATAATTATTAAGTTATTATAATCAAAACAAAACAAATGACATGGCCATTCTCTCATCTTTCTTCCACCGAATTTTGAAGAGAAGAATAGCCATGGAAGCATTTTAGCTTTCGGCACATTCATAGTTTGATCAAAGGTCCATTTTTGTTCGGTTTTTAATAATTTCTACGTTTTTGTGATTGTTGCTTTATGCTCTAGCTAGCCCATGCTTTAATTTTAGAAATTGATAGTGATTTTGAGATGTGCCATTGATGAATGTTTGAGCTTTGTGATAGTTGATGAAAGAATATGAAAGATATGTGTTTAATGAACATGTTTTGTTCTTGAATTTTTGGTGAATTTAGCTAATTTGGGCTAAATTGAGAAAATGAATAATTGAGGGATTAAAATGTGAAATAAATGAAATGTGTGGGCTTGTATGAATATAGTGAGAATTCGGCTAGGCATGGGTGCAAGCTAATTATGTGTATTTGATGATTTTATGAATTAAGGACTAAAGTGTCGAAATGTGAAAATGTGAGGGCTATTTTGTAAAATGCCCTAAATATGTGTGTTTGGACTAAAATGAATGATTTGGTGATTGAATGGATTGAATTTGAATGTTTATAGACCAAGAAAGGAGAGGTTCGGATCGAGATCGAGGCAAAGATAAAGTGCTCGATTAATCGACCGTTTTGGTATTTCGACGTCCGAGGTAAGTTCGGATATAATACTAGCTATAAATTATATCTTTGTGATGTGAATTGAATAAATATATATATATATATAATTATGAGATTAGAAAATGCTATGTGCGGGATTGAATTAGAGGGCACTAAGTGTGCAAAATTAGAAACGAGATAGAGATGATTAGCAATGTGTGTGCGAAAAAAATAGAAGCTTCGGCTTATTGAATTGGCACTGTGTGTGCAATACCAAAATGAGTTCGGTTTATGTTGAGGCACTAAGTGTGCGAGGATAATTATGTTTCGACTATGAAGATTAGCACTAAGTGTGCGAACAAATCAAAAGAATAGTAAAGGTTGATCAAAACGTAAAGTCGAGCAATTGAGTAGCTTGGATGGTGAGTAACTATGTGTTGGCTAAGGTATGTATGATAACTATGTGTTGGCTAAGGTATGTATGATAACTATGTGTTGGCTAAGGTATGTATGATAACTATGTGCCGACTAAGGTATGTATGATAACTATGTGTTGGTTAAGGAATGTGTGATATCTATGTGTTGGTAAATATGAAAGTAGATGGATGGAATGCTATGTGAGCATTGAGTATAGTTGAGTTGGTGTATCATTGGTAAATTAATCTAAGTGATGGCTTATTTTTGTATATTGACTTGAATGGTTGAATTACATGTATTATATTACAGACTTACTAAGCTATGAAAGCTTACTGTGTGATTGTTTCTCTATTTTACAGTGTCAGTAGAGCTAGCTCGGATCCGGGAATCGTCAGCATTCTTTATCACACTATCGGCAATCTATTTTGGTACTTTTGGGAAAGATGTACATAGTTGAAATATGGCATGTATAGGCTAGTTTTGTAAGACATGTTCGAGATGTATAAATAGCCTTGTGATATGGCTAGATGTGTGTTGGATTTAAACATGTATGGCTTTGATATATGATGCATATTTTGGTATAGCTTGTAGGTAAAGAAAATGTCTTATGAATGGTAATCTTAGTGATGGTATGATGCTAGTAGGATTAGTGAATTTGGGGATGAATCATGTTTGGTATTGAATGTGTTCAAGTTGTGTAATTTAGTTCCTAAGTTGACATGTTTAGAAATGAGATTATATGAGATGATATGTTGATCACTTGACATGAAAATTTGTTGCAAATTTGTGTGTGGAAGTATGCTTAAATGTGCTTGTAGGTTTGACCCTTGTGTGGGTGGCAAATTGGCCTTGCAAATGGCCTGTTTTGCCTACACGGTTATGACACATGGGCGTGTCTAATGACCGTGGGGTAAAGTCAGTAGCTAGCTTAGTTGTACGCGGCCATGGCACACGGGCGTGCCTAGTCGCCGTGTGAATAAGTCAAGATGTGGCTTAAGGGCACACGGCTGAGCACACGCGCGCATTTGGTGGCCGTGTGGAGAAGTCGAGAATGCTTGCTCTGTTTTGGCACGGCTTAGACACATGGGGGTGTCTGGTGACCGTGTGGGGCACACGGCCTGGTTACACGGGCGTGTGACCTCAACAGACTTGGTGAATATTTGAAATTTTGAAAACTTTCGTAAGTGTTCGGTTTAGTCTCGACCTTTTTCTAGCATGTGTTTAAGGTCTTATAGACCTCAATAAGGGACCATATGGTTGATAATGAGTATATTTGATGGATGAATGACTTAGTGTCGTGAAATGGTTGTGTAATGATTCGATTGATTGGTAACGCCTCTTAACCCTATTCCGGCGACGGTTTCGGGTTAGGGGTGTTACAGAAAGAATTTGGAAAATACTTTTAGACAACTTATGTGATAGGCAATATCTAAGGAAGAATCCACCTAGACTTCACTTATTACTTTTGATTCATATGATTTATTCACTTGACTTAATCCGTAGAAATCCTTGATTTATGTTAATATCTCTCTCGAGACTAAAAACAACTGACTCTAAGTTGAATATTTGAAATCTCTTTCTAATTAAAACCCCTATTGTCGCATTAACTTGATCTATGGATTCCGTTATTAGATTTGAATCTAATTCGGCAGATTTTCGTCGCCCTATGTCTAGGGTTGCAATCAACTCCGCTTAATTGTGTTGATCTACTCTTAAATAGGGACTTTTGCTCCACTAAATAAGCACATTCAACTTGAATCGATAACCTGAATTATCAAAACAAGAATAAGAACTCACAATTAAGAATAAGAACAAGTATTTATCTTATAAATCAAATAATAATATTCGCCTTAGGTTTCATCCCCTTAGGTATCTAAGGGATTTAGTTCATACTGATAGAAGGAAATATCTCAAAATAAGGAAAACTACAAAACATAAGAAAACCCAAAAACTTCTCAAGAACTTGATGGGAGATCCTCAGTCCTCATGGAGTTCCTTCCTCCGAGCTGCTTCCGACGGCTGTCTTCGAGTATTTCCCTACGTTCTATTCAGCGTTCTCTTTTAGGTCACCTCCTAGGGTGTTTATATAGGCTTTGGAACGTCTTTCTTTGCCCACAAGTAACCTTTTCCAGATAGAATTAGTCTTTGATACGGCAGGGACACGCCCGTGTGACACGCCTGTGCTCGATAGCCTTAGGCCGTGCTCGCTCCTGCTCACCACACACGGCCGTGTGGTCTGCCCGTGTACGTTGATCCAGGCCGTGGTTGATCCTGCTCGTAACACACGGCCGTGTCCAATGGTCCAGGCCGTGTTGATTTCTAAGATAGGCCCATTTTGTCTCTTTTTGGCCCGTTTCTCATTCTTTTTGACTACCTAAGCTCTCCTGAGTGTAAAACATGAAATTAAGAGATTAGGAGCATCGAATTCATCAAATCTAATGAAAACTCATCCAAAAATAAGCCAAGCATGGGGTTAAAATATGTATAAATTATGGTTTATCATAAGGGTAGACCACAAAAGAACCCGGGAAGTGGGGCTAGCAGCAGAGGTGTGCCTATAGATTCCGCCATGAGGTCCGAGGGCCGAGCGCCTGTAAGGACTTATGCCATTCGCGCTCGCGAAGAGGCATCGTCACCAGATGTGATTACAGGTACTTTTTCTCTTCATGATATCTCTGTTGTTGCTTTGATTGATCCGGGGTCTACCCATTCGTATGTTTGTATGAAATTTATATCTAGTATGAATATGCCTGTTGAGTCCACATGTATTGTCATAAAAGTGTCAAACCCATTAGGCAAGCATGTGCTAGTTGACCAAGTATGTAGAAATTGTCCTTTGGCAATTAGAGGTCATTGTTTTCCTGCTAATCTTATGCTGCTACCGTTTGATGAATTTGATGTGATTCTTGGTATGGACTGGTTAGCAGCTCATGATATGATAGTAAATTGTGGGAGAAAATTTATTGAACTGAAATGTGAAAATGGGGATATCCTTCGTGTTGAATCAGGTGAATCAAATAGCTTTCCTGTAGTGATTTCTTCTTTGGTGGCTGGGAAATGTATAAGAAAAGGGTATGAGTCTTATCTCGTGTTTGTGTTGAATACTCAAGAGTCGTAAATAAAGATTGAGTCAGTGCCAATGGTATGTGAGTATCCGGATGTATTTCCGGAGGAGTTGCCCAGATTGCCCCCAATTAGGGAAGTTGAGTTCGGTATTGAGTTAGTTCTGGGTACGACACCTATTTCGATTGCCCCATATAGGATGGATCCGACGGAGTTAAAGGAGCTGAAAATCCAGTTGCAAGAGTTAACGGATAAGGGTTTTGCGAGATCAAGTTATTCTCCGTGGGGTGCTCCGGTACTTTTTTGTGAAAAAGAAAGACAGGTCAATGAGATTATGTATAGACTACCGACAGCTCAACAAGGTTACAGTTAAGAACAAGTATCCTTTGCCAAGGATCGACGATTTGTTTGACCAATTGAAGGGAGCCACAGTGTTTTCTAATATAGACCTGAGGTCCGGTTACTATCAGTTGAGAGTTAAGGAGTAAGATGTGCCAAAAACTACATTTCGGACGAGGTATGGCCACTATGAGTTCCTGGTCATGCCCTTTGACTTAACAAATGCTCCTGCCATGTTTATGGATTTAAAGAATCGTATTTTCTGACCGTATTTGGAAAATTTTTTCATTGTTTTTATCGATGACATATTAATTTATTCTCATGATGAAAGTGAGCATGCAGAGCATTTGAGAACTGTCTTAAAAACTTTAAGAGATAAGTAGTTGTATGCTAAGTTTAGCAAAAGTGATTTCTGGCTTCGAAAGGTCGGATTCTTAGGACACATCGTGTCGGGTGATGGAATTAGAGTTGACCCGAGTAAGATATCGGCTATTGTTGATTGGAAACCGCCGAGGAATGTGTCAGATATTAGAAGCTTTTTGGGCTTAGCGGGATACTACAGACGGTTTGTTAAAGGATTCACCATGATTGCTACTCTGATAACGAGGTTGCTACAGAAAGATGTTATGTTCGAATGGACAGAGAAGTGCCAACAGAGTTTTGAGAAACTAAAAGCATTGTTGACTGAAGCTCCAGTTTTAGTGCAACCAGAACCGGGAAAAGAACTTGTGGTGTATAGCGATGCATCCTTAATTGGATTGGGGTGTGTACTTATGCAAGAAGGCAAGGTAATAGCATATGCCTCGAGACAACTGAAGCCGCATGAGAAATGTAACAATCCGGTTTAGACCCTAGTCGAAATAGTGGTTTCGGGACAACAAATCTGAGTTAAAAAAATTTTAATATTATTTTCCGTGCTTATAGTATGTGAATTTACATGTGTGAAATTTCTGTGATTTAATTTATCCGTTTGTGTGTTTAATTTGATAAAAGGACTTAATCGCATAAAATGTAAAAGTGGCTTGATAATTGTTGAAGTGCTATATTGTTATGGTTTATTAATTGTTAAGCCCTTAAAATGGAATTATGCCATTAGTATGGTAGATGGACGGTAAAGGTCATTGAATATACATGTTTTATATGTTATTTTAAAAGGTTATTATGGTAAAAATATTATTATTGATAATATAATAAAACAAAATTGAAAAGCCATGCATTTGTTCATCTTTTATGCCGAAAATACAAAAGAAAAGAAAAGAAAAAGAACAAGCTTCATTCTGCCTAGGTTTGGCTAAATTAAGGTATGTTTTGTTTCGATTTTTGATAATTTTTACGTTTTTGTGATCGTTGCTTCGAGTACTACAAAGCCCATGTTTAAATTTTTGAATTTGATGATGATTTTGTGTTTTGCTATTGATGATAGATTGTGATTTTTTTTGTTAGATGATGAAAAATAAAAGGTATGTGATGGATTATAATGTTTTGTCTTTGGATTTTTGATGAATTTGAGTAATTTGGGCTAAATTGTGAAAATAATAAATTGAGGGACTAAAATGTGAAATAAATGAAATGTGTGGACTTATATGAGTACAATAAGTATTCGGCCAAGATATAGTGAGGTTAAATTTTGAATATTTTGTGTTTTGTGAAATAAGGACTAATTTGTGAAAAATGTGAATTTTAGGGGCTTAAGTGCAAAATGCCCTAATTATGTGTTTGTAGTTTGAATTGAATGAAATGTGTTATTAAATAGTCAAATTTGAATTTATATAGATCAAGAATAAAAGAAAAAGGATTTAGATCGGGGGAAGTTGAAAGTAGTCGAGTAGTCGATTTCATCCGTAAATATCCGAGATAAGTTCATAAGTAAATAAATGTTGTTAAATTCTATTGTATCTATTTTATTAGTGCCGAATTGAATTGTTATTAATGTGAATGAAAATGCTGAAATGAATTGAGCATGGGAGCAACAATTACGAGCCTGAAATGATCGAGATAAGACGTCCAAAGCCCTGCATTTAACCTTAGGAAATAGTTAGGATACATATGTCATGACATAGGATTCCGATATGTGTTTTCGTGTAAGACCACGTCTGGGATGTTGGCATCGATTTGTGTTTACGTGTAAGACCATGTCTGGGACATTGGCATCGTATTTGATTCGTGTAAGACCCTGCCTGGGACAGTGGCATCGATATGTGATTACATGTAAGACCACGTCTGGGACGTTGGCATTGTACGAGCCTTTCGACTATCCGAGTATCCTTATTAATTTCGAATGGTTCAACGGGCATTATCGAGATGAGATCAGATGTGAAAACGAACTAAAAGATTCAGGTATGTGCTTTATGATATGTATATGTAAATAAGGTAAGTATATCTCTATGATGGATACATGAATTGAACATGGTAAAAGATAAATTTATATGTGCTTATGAGTATATGTGAGTTTGAAAGTTGAGATTACATTTATATTGTAAATGTGATAATATTTGAGTTGTAAACACATTAATTGTATAATTGGTTAATGTTCATGTGATTTTGGTTAGTTGATTTAAATGCAAATGTATATTTGTTCAATATTTGCTTATGACTTACTAAGCTATGAAAGCTTACTTTGTGTGTGTGTTTGTTTGATTGTTTTATAGATTATTAAAGCTACGAGAAGCTCGGGGATCATCGAGGATCATCACCACACTATCAAACTATATTTTGGTACCTTTTGTGAATGTATATACTAAAGTATGGCATGTATAGTCTAGAGAACTTTGATTATGCTTTGAAATGTGTAAATATAGCCATGTAATATGGCTTGTTAATGAATATGTTTGTGAATGAGTAGTTCATGCTATATGATGCATAATTTAGTATGGTTAGATGGGCTTATGGTTGGTCTAAGGAAATGGACAATTTACGGTAAGTTTTATGGTTGATTTGAGAGTTGATATGATAAGAAATGCTATGAATTGAATTAGATTAGAAGGATGAATGATTTATATGTCTTTCTTGTAAAGTTTATGTTTTGATTTGGTATATTTGAGTTGGAATTGTACATGGAAATGAATGATGTTGTTAAGAGACAAATTTTGCATGTTTTGGTATGTTTTGGATGCCTTTGGAGTGTGAATTTAGGTTGGTTTGATGCATGTAGGTTTGACCCAAATTTTGGGTGATAAATTGGCCTTGCAAATGGCCTATATTTGCCCACACGGTTGAGCACACGGGCGTGTGTCTCGACCGTGTCTCTTAAGACTGTAATTCTAAGCAAGTCAGAATCGTACACGGGCTAGACACGGGCGTGTGACTGGCCATGTGAAATAAGTTAGTGTCGACCACGGGTTAAGCACACGGACGTGTCTTTGGCCGTGTGGACAAGTCAGTATGTATGCCCTATTTTGCCACGGCTTGGACATACGGGTGTGCCTGAGGCCATGTGAGGCACACGGCCTACCTACACGGGCGTGTGACCTTTGTAACTTTGAAAAATGTTTGATTTTCAGAAAAATTTTGTATGTGCTCGGTTTAGTCCCGACCCCTTTCTAATGCATGTTTAAGGTCTCATAGACCTATTTAAGGGACTCCATGAATATGGTTTGTTATGCTAAGGTGATAATGTACCTTATGATGTGAAATGATTATAAATGTTCCGGAATGTCCGGTAATGCTTCTTAACCCTATTCCGGCGATAATTATGGGTTAGGGGTGTTACAAGAAAAACTATCTGACTCACGACTTAGAGTTAGCCGCCATAGTGTTTGCACTAAAGGTTTGGAGACACCATTTGTATGGCGAGAGATGCCGAGTGTTTACTGACTAGAAAAGTCTAAAGTATTTGATGACTCAAAAGGAGTTGAACCTTCGCCAACGGAGATAGCTAGAGCTCATAAAAGATTACAAACTGGTAATCGACTATCACCCGGGGAAGGCGAATGTAGTCACCGATGCTTTGAGTAGGAAGTCATTGTTTGCCTTGAGGGCTATGAACACTCAGTTGTTAGTAACCGATGATGGTTCGATTTTAGCCGAGATGAGGGCGAAAACAATGTTTTTGCAAGAGATCTGCAAAGCTCAGAAAGGTGATAAAGAATTGCAAGCTAAGATGACTCCGTGCGACATGGGTATAGAATCAGACTTTCGGATTGGTTCAGATGGCTGTTTAATGTTTCGAGACAGAATTTGTGTACCCAAAGACGATGAGCTTATTCGGAAAATTTTACATGAGGCACATAGCAGTTGTATGTCTATTCATCCGGGTAGTGTGAAAATGTATAATGACATGAAGAAAATGTATTGGTGGTAGGGAATGAAAAGAGACATCTCAGAGTTTGTCTCTAAGTGTTTAATTTGTCAACAAGTGAAAGCCGAACACCAAGTACCTTCGGGTTTACTTCAACCCGTGATGGTTACCGAGTGGAAATGGGACCGTATTACCATGGATTTTGTTTCTGGATTGCCGTTGACGCCAAAAAAGAAAGATGCTGTATGGGTTGTGGTCGATAGGCTAACTAAGTCGGCTCATTTTATACCGGTGCGTACTGATTATCCACTTGAGAAACTGGCCGATTTGTATGTTTTTGAAATTGTGAGACTTCACGGGGTACCTTTATCGATCATTTCAGACAGAGATCCGAGGTTCACATCACGATTTTAGAAAAAGTTGCAAGTAGCGTTAGGGACGAAACTAAATTTTAGTACTGCCTTCCACCCAAAAACCGATGGTCAATCGAAAAGAGTAATTCAGATTCTTGAAGATATGTTGCGGTGTTGTATTCTTGAGTTTCAAGGCAGTTGGGAAAGGCACTTACCGTTGGTAGAGTTTGCCTACAACAATAGTTATCAGTCGAGTTTGAAAATGGCACCTTATGAGGCTTTGTATGGGCGTAAGTGCCGAATGCCCTTGTACTGGACCGAACTCAGAGAAAACCAGATTCACAGGGTTGACTTAGTTAAAGAGACCGAAGAGAAAGTAAAGGTAATTCGTGACTATTTGAAGGCTGCTTCGGACAGACAGAAATCCTACGCGGATTTGAAACGAAAAGAAATTGAGTTTCAAGTCGGTGATAAGGTGTTCTTGAAAGAATCCCCGTGGAAGAAAGTCCTCAGATTCGGTAAGAAAGGCAAGTTAAGTCCACGTTTTATTGGGCTATATGAGGTGACTGAGAGAATTGGACCGGTAGCATACCGATTAACCTTGCCATCCGAATTAGAAAAGATTCACGATGTATTCCATGTGTCTATGTTGCGCTGTGATAAACCGAAATAGTAACATATTTTAATCTCACATTTAGTATGATTTTGGATGATTTATCCATTGATTTATGTAAAAAGGTGCTCTTAATCCTTTCTTTTCATGTCTTATACCCAGGAAAGCACCCAAGGATGAAAAGAACGAGAAACGGGCTCAAAATGGACCAAAATGGGCCAAAGAAGAAATCGACACGGCCTGGACCTTAGCCCACACGACCGTGCCTCACTGATCATCTAGAACACGGTCTTCCCTCGATTCACATGGCCGTGTCTCATTAAAGAAGTCCGAGCACGGCCTGGCCACGACCCACACGGGCGTGTGCCATGGTCGTGTCCCTGTCGTTGGAAAGAGCAATTTCACTCGGATTTGGATACTTAGGGAGAAAGAAACGTATTCCAAGAGCCTATATAAACCCCCTAAGGGTCAGCTGAAAAGGGGGCGGTGAGCTAGGCCAAGGAGCCAAGCCGAAAAGGTCAGAGTTGTGGGAATCACTCGAAGGTAGCCAGTTGATCCATCTCAAGAAGCCGGGATTCTACTCAAGACGACGGATCTCTCCTTCAATTCCTTCAGGGAGTTTTAGGGATTTCTTATGTTTTGTTTTATCTTTTCTCTTGAGATGTTTTCTTTTTTAGTTATGAACTAAATCCTTCAGATACCTGAAGGGGATGAAACCGATGATTAATCTTGTTATTATTTTCTAAATTATATGATAAATACTTAGTTTGTTCTTAATTATGTGAGCTTTATCCAAATTTAATGTGCTTAGGTGGAGGACGAATAGACCCTGCCTAAAAGTAGATCTAGCATAATTAAGCGGAGTTGATCGCACGCCTAGAGATAGGGTGACGAGATTTTGCCGGATTAGGGTGAAACCTAATATGGGAGTCCATAGATCGATTTACTGGCTATTTAGGGGGTTATTATAAGAGAACGAGAGTTCCACTAATTAACCTAGGGTTAGACGTTATTCGCCTCGAGAGAGGGTTTAATATACGTTAGGGAGTCTTATGGATCAAACTAAGTAAATAAAATCATATGGTTCAGTGATAGATAACAAGTGAAGTCTAGGTGGATTCTTCCTGAGGGTATCATCTAAATCAACTGAGTTTTTCTAAAAGTTATCTCCCCAATTTTAGTTTTTTTTTTTGTCTTTGTGTCCTTAGCTTAGTAGTTCGTTAATTTTAGATTAAAAGCAACTTCACTTATTTTAGGTTAAATAATAAAAAGAAAGTTAGTATTAGTACTTTTAGTTCCTTTGGGTTCGATAATCCGGTCTTGCCTAAGCTATACTACTGTTCGATCGGTACACTTGCCTTTAATCGTTGTCGAGTTAGTTTCGTGTTCGATCGTTCTTTTATAAATTTTAAAGCTCGATTCACACATGATCAAGTTTTTGGCGCCATTGCCGGGGAACTAAAATATTAAGAAAGCTCTATTTTTATTACTTTAGCCATTTTTTGTTTTATTTTTCGCAATTTATTTTGTTTTTTTGTTTTGTTTTCAAATTTTGCTAAATTCTCTTTCTTTCTTTTCCTAGCAGGTACCTCTAGTTTATGACTAGAAGGAACCCGAGAGGACCTTTAGTATACGACAGTGATATTGAAGTGACCGCTCGCAGGAATCGCCGAGAAATCAGGCGAGCCCTAAACTACACAGAAAGAGAGGAAGAAGACAGATCCAATCCTACTGAAGGGATGGACGAAAATAACCCACCACCACAAGATGTGGGAGAAAATAATGCTCCTCGTACTATGTTTGATTATGCTAAACCTCATTTAACATGAGCCGAATCAAGTATTGTTAGGCCTGCTATAGCTGCTAATAATTTTGAATTAAAGCCTAACACTATTCAAATGATTCAACAGTTTGTTCAATTTGATGGGTTACAGGACGAAGATCCAAATACTCATATAGCCAATTTTTTAGAGTTCTGTGATACCTTTAAAATAAATGGCATTTCTGATGATGCCATACGTATTCGGTTATTTCCCTTTTCATTAAGGAATAAAGCCAAACAAATTGGTTAAACTCATTCTGCGAGGGTCAGTCAATCACTACATGGGATCAAATGACCAAAAATTCTTATTAAAATATTTCCCCACCGCCAAAACGCCAAATTACGCAATGATATATCTTCTTTTGTGCAGATGGATTTAGAGACATTATATGATGCATGGGAGAGATATAAAGATCTCTTGAGAAGGTGTCCTCACCATGGTTTACCCTTGTGGCTCCAAGTCCAAACTTTCTATAACGGTGTAAACCCCTCAACGAGGCAACTAATCGACTCGATCGCCAGGTGGAACTCAATAATAAAACTCTGAAGCGACCTACGAATTTATAGAAGAGATGTCGCTGAATAACTATCCGTGGCAAGTTACAAGAACAAGGCCAACAAAAACAGCCGAAGTTTACAACCTCGACGCAGTTACCATGCTATCAAATCAGATAGAGTTGATGAATAAAAAGCTTGATAGTTTGTGTTCTTCGCAGGTTCATCCAGTCATACAGTGCGACGCAAGTGGAACTGTGGCGAATCCTGAGTACCCACCCTACCAACCGGGCACAGAGAGTGAACAAATGAACTATATAGGTAATAATTTCAGATCAAATAATAACCCTTATGGTAACACTTATAATCCAGGTTGGAGGAACCACCCAAATTTTTCGTGGGGAGGACAAGGAAATCAAGGAAATTAAAGACAACAGCCTCCTCAAAATTTCCAAAATCAGCCTTATCCACAAGAGAAGAAGCCGAACCTCGAAGAGATGTTGGCAAAATTCATGGCAGCTACTGAAGCCCGTTGCCAAAAAACTGAGACAACACTTATTGACCAATAAGCATCGATCAAAGCAATCGAGAATCAAGTAGGGGAAGTCACTAAGTCAGTGGGACAGCTTGCCAAACTAATTTCCGAACGACCACAAGGGCGTCTACCAAGCAACACTGAGATTAATCCAAAGGAGCAAATCCAAGCCATAATAGCTCAAGAAAGTGAAGGATTAGACGAACCCAGTCCAATACAAGGAAATGAGGTAGAAAAAGGTAAAGCTGAGGTAACACAAGAAAAGCCAAAACCGGTAATCAAGGAGTACCAACCTCGCATACCATATCTCGAAGCGTTAACGAGAGGTGACACAGAGGAACAGTTCAGTAAGTTTCTTAAACTTTTAAAGAAATTACATATTAACTTACCGCTACTTGAAGCCCTTTCACAGATGCCAGATTCGAGGAAATTTTTAAAGCATCTCTTGATGAACAAACGCAAATTAGACGAGGATCCACATGTGGAATTAAACACAGTATGCTCAGCAATGTTACAAAATAGACTACCACAAAAGCTAAAAGATCCAGGGAGTTTTACAATTCCATGTTTAATTGGTAGACTAACTATTGATAATGCGTTAGCTAATTTAGGGGCAAGCATAAATGTCATGCCTTACAAATTGTTTAAACAATTAGGTCTAGGGAAACCCAAACAAACTAGGATGAGCATTCAATTAGCTGATAAAATCATTTAGAATTCCTAGGGTATTATCGAAGATGTTCTTGTAAAATTGACATATTCATTTTCCCATGGATTTTGTTGTCTTAGACATGGATGAGGATAATTCGATCCCCCTAATTTTAGGAAGACCCTTTTTAGCAACTGCCAGGACTAAAATTGATGTTGATGCAGGAGAACTCATACTTTGTGTAGGTAATGAGACAGTCACCATCAAGGCTCTCGACTCGGCTAGAACATCGAGTAATCAAGGTGAGAACGTAAATTCTACTGATAACCATTTGGTTAACCCCTATTTTCAGGAAGCACCACCAAAGAATACAACTGAACCCGATCCTAAACCCCAAGCCAACAAGGAAGTAGTTCATGAAGATCGAGGGATTTA
The DNA here is from genome assembly GCA_025698515.1 of Gossypium sturtianum. Taxonomy (NCBI): domain Eukaryota; kingdom Viridiplantae; phylum Streptophyta; class Magnoliopsida; order Malvales; family Malvaceae; genus Gossypium; species Gossypium sturtianum. The sequence goes on from CM046946.1 coordinate 120,508,561, forward strand.
GTTCGATGATCTAGACGAGTGGAAGACACACTTCAAGGAGAAATTAGGGATACACGATGAAGAACCGGAACCACACAAGGTAAAATCGAAGGAGCCCCCAGAAGAGCTCATAGGAACAGCAAACCACTTTAAAATAGGAGACCAGGTGCTGTTAGACGAGGCAGATCCTCAAATATCTCCTCCGGACCCTAACACAAACAAAGAAATACCTTTTAGGGTAACCAGTGTTTTCCCATACGGAATAGTCGAGGTAAGTAATCCTATTTTTGGTACTTTTACTATAAACACATCTCGACTTAAATCTTTTCACGAGGATACAAATGATAGCATGAGGAAGGACTTTTAGCTCCTTAAACCACCCTGACAAACGAGAGGAGAGTCTAGCTTAAGACTATAAACGAGCGCTTCTCGGGAGGCAACCCGAGCACTAACCCCATTAACTTTTTATTTTTTTTCTTATTCTATCTTATCATTTCTTTATAATATCTAGCTTTAAACTAACAAGGGGTGCAGAATTCCAGGCCACACGGCCCTGCACACGGCCGTGGCCGTGTGTACCTCAAGAATCTTGGTACTAACATGGCAGGATGGTACAAGTCAGAGCAACTAAATTTCGAACTCACGGACTCAACCACTCCTTCACGGGCACCGACAAAGTGGCACGGCTGTGCCCCATAACCGTGTGAAGCTACTGACTTGCCAACCATGGGCTGAACACACCCGTGCCTTAAAACCGTTCCAATGTACTGACTTGTCGAACACAGGCTAGACACGAGCGTGGGGTAACCAACACGCCCTAGAACACGGCCGTGCGAGGTGGCCGTGTGAATCGACACACCCTCAACCCACAGGCGTGGGAAACTGCCAGACTTGAAATTTTATTTAAACACCATGCCCCTCTCCTTTCTCTTTTCAACCCACTCTCCTTCTTTCTTCTCTCTTTCTTTCTTTCTTTTCTTCCTCTTTCCCTTTCCCTTTTCCTAATAAATCCTTAGACTCTTGAGCTACAACAACATCATATCCATGGAAAAGAAGCGTAAAAGGCCAATCACAGTCTCCTCAAAGGAGACCGATTCACATGAGTTCATGCCGGTAGCTTCATCCAAACGACAAGCCAAGGATATTTGAGGCTATCTAGTTTTTATTTCATTTTTGTCTTTTGCTTCAATTTCCTTATCTTTACTTCTCTTCTGCTTAAATTAGGTTATTTTATTTTAACTTTTTAGTGTCAGGTTCTAAAGGCTGCTAGGGAATCACGCCACGACCACCACCATATCCACAACCTTAGAAATCACACCCAACAATAAGGACTCCATAGTCTATTTTTCTTTTCCTTTAGTTTTCGTTTCATCTTTATTTTTCTCCACTTTAGCTTGCTTTTCTTTAATTATGTAATTAGTATAGTTTTAATTATTATTAGTATATCCTGGCTAATCCTGCATGAGCTACCCAATTTCTTCATCTAGCGCAGGATCATCATCCAGACCGGCCCTCCAACTTATCTTTCACCACGACCACTGCCAACTCAAGGATTTCATCCATAATTCAGGGAGTTTCACTTATCCCCATATCTTCTGATCTGAACATTATATTTACATTATCTATCTTTGTACATTGAGGGCAATGTACATCTTAAGTGTGGGGGGTGAATCTTAGACGTGCCAAACTTTTTTTCATTATTCTCAAAATCCTGAATTTAGTCTTGTTTCTAAGTAATTTTCTCATATTACTAATTAGGATGAAATTTCCATGATTTATGATTTTTATTGATATGTTTTAGATTAAGTCATTGATAATTGTGCATTGATAATTAAATTCTAAGATACTAGAGAATCAAGCATGATAAGTCTATTTTTCAGAAATTAAAAATTTTCTAGGTTGTCGAACTGAGTTTAAATATTACTTTGAAGTTTGAAATTTACGAGGTTGACATCAAAATACCCATAATTTTTGTGAGTTTTTGAGTCTTATAGAGCATAAATTCTTTTTCTTGCTCACTTTATTGATTATGAGTATGTCAACACTGATCTGTTATTCTAGAACTTGCATCGATTATACATGTCGAGACCACACTTTTTGATTTGATATACAGAGATGATAAAGGCACCTAGGATTTAACCCACTTACTCTATTAAAAATCCTACCTTCCTAATTAACCCCTAGTGAACCCCTTTTAATCCTAACAACCCTTTTTATTGACATAACCGCTAATATTAACCCAGAAACCCTTTGTTTTTGTTATCACCATTCTTTTTTGACTTCCCTTATATCGAGATTTGATTTGATTAATAGTATAACTATGTTTTTACTTCAGTAATTTATCCTTTGTTAGTTTGTTCTTAAAAAAAAATCAAAGTATATTCATTATTCATTATTAGTTTGTGATTAAATGAGCTTATACGTTTGAATTCCAAATATTGAAGAAGAAGCTCGTATTATTAGTTTAAAGTTTCAATCCATTATGTAATTATTCAGTTTATTGTTTCTAGTTAGGTATTTTATCAATTCGATCTCGATTCTAACCTTCTAATTCAGCCTTTATCTACACCTTTCACCCAAGCCCCGTTACAGCCCTGTTAAAGACCTTTTGATTTGTGTATCATCTCATTATATAGTGGTGGAGATTTGATTTTCATGCAAGCCTATGGGATTAACTTTCATGTTCGACTTTTGAGCGCTTCTTCCTGAACCTTAAACACTTTGAGTGACTTGAGTGAATCTCTAGTGACGATGTCAATCCTTGTCGGTTTTGAATTAAAGGTAATTATTTAGATAATGGGAGACGCCTATATTTTCGAGCTACAAAATCTATGACTTAGATTGTTTGAATTTTTAGAACTCTTTAAGTTGAATTATCCATGTATAAATTATCTATGAATTATGATAAAACATTGTTGATAGGAATTATGAATGATAGAAAGTTCATTTTAATTGTAAGTTGAGAATTTTGCTTGAGGACAAGCAAAAGCTTAAGTGTGGGGGTATTTGATAAACCGAAATAGTAACATATTTTAATCTCACATTTAGTATGCTTTTGGATGATTTATCCCTTGATTTATGTAAAAAGGTGCTCTTAATCCTTTCTTTTCATGTCTTATACCTAGGAAAGCACCCAAGGATAAAAACAACGAGAAACGGGCTCAAAATGGACCAAAATGGGCCAAAGAAGAAATCGACACGGCCTGGACCTTAGCCCACACGGCCGTGCCTCACTGATCATCTAGAACAGGGTCTTCCCTCGATTCACACGGCCGTGTCTCATTAAAGAAGTCCGAGCACGGCCTGGCCATGATCCACACGGGCGTATGCCATGGTCGTGTCCCTGTCGCTGGAAAGAGCAATTTCACTCGGATTTGGATACTTAGGGAGAAAGAAATGTATTCCAAGAGCCTATATAAACCCCCTAAGGGTCAGCTGAAAAGGGGGCGGTGAGCTAGGCCAAGGAGCCAAGTCGAAAAGGTCAGAGTTGTGGGAATCACTCGAAGGTAGCCAGTTGATCCATCTCAAGAAGCCGGGATTCTCCTCATAACGGCGGATCTCTCCTTCAATTCCTTCAGGGAGTTTTAGGGATTTCTTATGTTTTGTTTTATCTTTTCTCTTGAGATGTTTTCTTTTTTAGTTATGAACTAAATCCTTCAGATACCTGAAGGGGATGAAACCGATGATGAATCTTGTTATTATTTTCTAAATTATATGATAAATACTTAGTTTGTTCTTAATTATGTGAGCTTTATCCAAATTTAATGTGCTTAGGTGGAGGAGGAATAGACCCTGTCTAAGAGTAGATCTAGCATAATTAAGCGGAGTTGATCGCACGCCTAGAGATAGGGTGACGAGATTTTGCCGGATTAGGGTGAAACCTAATATGGGAGTCCATAGATCGATTTACTGCTATTCTAGGGGGTTATTATAAGAGAACGAGAGTTCCACTAATTAACCTAAGGTTAGACATTATTCGCCTCGAGAGAGGGTTTAATATACGTTAGGGAGTCTGACGGATCAAACTAAGTAAATAAAATCATATGGTTCAGTGATAGATAACAAGTGAAGTCTAGGTGGATCCTTCCTGAGGGTATCATCTAAATCAACTGAGTTTTTCTAAAAGTTATCTCCCCAATTTTAGTTTTTTTTCGTCTTTGTGTCCTTAGCTTAGTAGTTCGTTAATTTTAGATTAAAAGCAACTTCACTTATTTTAGGTTAAATAATAATAAAAAAGTTAGTATTAGTACTTTTAGTTCCTTTGGGTTCGATAATCCGGTCTTGCCTAAGCTATACTACTGTTCGATAGGTACACTTGCCTTTAATCGTTGTCAGAGTTAGTTTCCAGGTTCGATCGTTCTTTTTGTAAATTTTAAAGCTCTGATTCACAGCCATCACTCTGTTACCGATTTGACCCATCACATGTGATTTCGCCAACAGACGTTGAGATTTGTTCAGACATGACCTATGGTGAAGAGCCGGTTAAGATTTTAGATCGGGAGGTCAAGAAATTGAGGAACAAAAGTATAGCACTTGTGAAAGTACTATGTCATAGACATGGGGTTGAAGAGGCCACATGGGAGCCCGAGGAAACCATGAGAGACCAATACCCGAACCTTTTTGCTGGTAAGATTTTCGGGGACGAAAATCCCTAAGGGGGGAGAACTGTAATAGCTCAATTTTGGGGCTAGTCAGAACAGTGGTTTCGGGACCACTAATCCGAGGTCAGAGAAAATTATTTTAATATTAGTTTATGTGTTGTAGTGTGATTAGTTGAGTGCATGAAAATTTTGGTAAATTAATTTTAGTGATTGCATGCTTAATTTTGAAAAAGGACTAAATCGCATAAAGTGCGAAAGTTTTATTCTACAAACTAAAGGTGTCAAATAGCTATAGAACCTTAAATTAGAGGTCCTTAATGTGCAATTAGGCCCTATAGAGGGTGATGGCCGGCCATAAGGGACAAAGAAATTAAAATTGGTCAAAGTTGGTGAAATTAGGTGACTAATTGATGTAATAAAATAAAATAAAGAGAAAAGATGTCATCTTTTCATCTTCTTCATACCACCACCGAAAATTTCAACAAAAAGAGGAGCTTGGAGTGCTTAAAATTTTCAGCAACTTAAACCCTTGCAAATCAAGAAAAACGGAGTCCGGACCTAGACCGGGGGAAAACCAAGCTAGTAGATTAACTCAATCTAGTCGCCCACTTTTTGTGTACCGAGGTAAGTTGTACGTAAATAATACAACTTTATTAATTTATACTTTAAACAATTGATATTGCATAAAATGTTTGATTATTGCTATGAATATGCTTGACGAAAGTTTATGTGATATACTCCCGGTTGAACCTTAGGAATAGATTGGATATCCAAGCCATGACATTTGAGCGATATGTGCGCTAGTGTAAGACCATGTCTGGGACATGGCATCGGCCACATTATGGACAGCCAGTGTAAGACCATGTCTGGGACATGGCATCGGCGTTGATATGTGTGCTAGTGTAAGACCATGTCTGGGACATGGCATCGGCCTCGAAATGTAAGCCAGTGTAAGACCATGTTTGGAACATGGCGTCGGCATTGAGATGAGAGCTAGTGTAAGACCATGTCTGGGACATGGCATCGGCCTCGAAATGTAAGCCAGTGTAAGACCATGTCTGGGACATGGCATCGGCACCGCACTCTTGTGTGAGGCTAATCGGATATCCTTTGGTATTCCAATGGGTTCAACAGGTAAATTAAAGATTGTGTCAAAAGTGAGAAAAGTTACAGCTATGTTGTAAGTGATACAGGTACCAACATGAGATTCATGAGAAATGAGCTTGAATTATGTTGTGTGATTAGTAAGAGTGGGAATGAGTAAGTTATGCCTTTAATCATTTGAGAATCACGTGCAAGTTTATAAAATGCTATGAATATGATAATGTTTGTTAATTGTTGTTAATTATTTACATGCGACTTACTAAGCTTTATGCTTACTCCCTTTCCGTTCCATATTCTTATAGTCTTGCCCTACTAGCTCGGGGATCAAAGGACGTCGGAGGCACGATCACACTATCAATCTGAACATTTGGTAAAGTTAGAATTATCATTTTGAGTATGGCATGTATAGGGACTTAGTCTTTGTCAAGTGTCATATTGTTTTGGCCAAATGTGTTGGCTTGACTTAGAGATTTGATTCATTTTGTATAAGGCCATGGATGATGGATATTTCCTATTATTGATATATGAAAATGATGATGTTTTTCATGAATGGGTAAATTGCATTGGTTGAGTAATTGGTATATTAATGTATGAATAAGTAGGATGCTTGATGTGGCTTATATTGGTGCAAATAGGGGTGGCAGAAAGGGCTTGGTAAATACCCTTGTTTTTCTCCACATGGGTAGACACACGGTCTGCCCCATGGGCGTGTAGATCGGCCGTGTGTCCCCTTGATCCCTAGGTTGGCAAAACAGAATGCCCAGTAGTAACCACACGGGCTGAGACACGACCGTGTGTCTCAATCGTGTGGAAGACGTGGCCATAGGACATGGGCATATGCCCAGGCCGTGTGAAGTCTACACTTGAATTTAGGAATTTAATTCGCCACATGGAATAAGAACACAGGCGTGTGCCTTGGCCGTGTGACCTTATTGAGTTGATGACGTCAGAAACAGAATGTTAAGGTTTTTACACAAGGGTGGAGACACGGGCGTGTCATGGCCGTGTGAGGGACACGGGCCATGGACACGGGCGTGTGCCAGGCCGTGTGAAAACCTCTGTAGGCTCGAATTTGAAAAATAAATCCACACGGCTGGGGATATAGGCGTGTGTGACTACACGGTCTATCCACACGGGCGTGTCCCTTGCCACACGGGCGTGTGCCCCTGTTTTTAGTGAAATTTTCCAAAGTTTTCTAAAGTGCCAAGTTTAGTATCGTACCATTTCTAAAGTATTATTTAGGCCTCGTAGGCCCATATTAAGGACTTTAAGATGAATATTGAAAATTTTTAAATTTGAACAGAATTTCATAACCCAGAATTGTATGTTAGTATGTGTTTGAGTTAGGTAATGCCTCGTACCCTATTCCAGCGTAAATTACGGGTAAGGGGTGTTACAATTATGACATATGTTATTTGAGACTTATTTGATGATTGAATAAGGTTGATGTGCTGAGTTTTTTTTTTGCTTTGGATATTTGTTGTTTATGTTTGAATTGTGGTGCCAGTGAGTGCATATTGGTTAGGCACAAAGGTTGGTTGTGAGATGGTATATTTTGTCATGTTTTGGCACATTTTGAATAAGTTTGAATGTTGGTTAATGCATGGCTTGGAACTTAAGATTTGGTATGTGATTTAGCTTGTCTTTGAAGGTGTTTTTGGGCACACACGACCTGTGATATTGTTTGTCACACGACCGTGTGATTGTGTGCCACACAAGGTTGCATGACACGACCATGTGGTTTATTTGATTTTTAGTGCAGGTTTGTCCACACGATTACAGTGAGTTACACGGCCGTGTGACCTCTATTTTTACTTTTTACCTGAACTTTTGTAAAGGTTTCAGTTTAGTCCAAAATTGTTCCCTATTTATTTTAAATGCTTCGTATGTTCGATTTAGGTTCGGATATGATTGATTAACATGGAAATGATTGTAATTGAATTATTAAATGAATTATTTGGTTATTTACAACAGGATAGTAAACAATGTTAATATTTTACAATTGTAATACCTTATAGCTCGGGTCAGGTGACTGAATCGGGTATAGGGTGTTACATTTAGTGGTATCAGACCTATGGTTTAGTCAATTTTAGGACTGAACGTAACATGTATTGAGTCTAGAAATACATGTCATTTTATAACCTGTGATAGTGTGATGACTCTTGATTAGTTTGACTTGTTTTATTACAGACTAAAGATGTTAACTGAATCCAATAAAGCAGATTTTGATGGAGTATAGAGTTATGTTCCAGCCACCGATCAAGGGGCTGCTCATAATGTGCCTGAGTTTCAAGATCCTAGAGAAGAGGCTCATAGTATCTTTTTTAAGTATGATGAATGATATGTTTAATGCGTATATGAGAGTTAATTATGTGGCTTAACAACCTCCACCCCTCGTCCTCAAAGTCCTATACGATAAAATATTCCCATACTTTCTATTGATAAAGTTTGAAAATGCGAGGCTGAAGAGTTTTGTGATAATGTGGGTGATGACCCAGTCAGAGCTAAGTACTGGTTAGAACACACATAGAAAGTTCTGGATAAAATGTTGCGTCCTCTTGAAGATTGTTTGAGATGTGTAGTGTCATTGTTAAAAAAGGAGGCTTTTTACTGGTGGATGACTTTAATTGCGGTTGTACCTAAAGAACGAGTTAACTAGGAATTCTTCAAAATTGAGTTTTGAAAGAGATATGTCAGCAAATGATATCTTGATAAGAAGAAAAAAGGTATTCCTCAAATTGAAATAGGGAAATAGATTAGTTGCGGAGTATGAGCGTAAGTTTGTCCAACTCATTAAGTATGCTCGGGAAATTGTATCTTATAAGGAAGAAATGTGTATTCATTTTAAAGATGGTTTAAATGACGAGATCAAGCTGTTAGTTGGTGCGATGAAAATTAGAGAGTTTGTGGTTTTGTTTGGTAGAACTTAGAAAATGGAAGAGGTAAACAATCATAAGAAAAGAAATGAAGCGAAAGTTCGTGACTTTAATAAATGCAACTCAACCAGAACATTTTTTGCTCCCTCACCGAAGAAGATGAAAGAATTGAGTAACCATTTTTAGCGCCATCAGAGTTTTTGGGTAGAGATCGATCAAAATAGAACAATATGAGATCACTAGCGCCTTTAGTAGCTAACACGGGTAGCGTCTGAAATATAAATAAACCTGAATGCAAACTTTGTAGCCGAAATCACTTTGGAGTGTGTAGATTGAAAAATGGATCCTACTTTAATCGTGGATCTCCCAATCATTTCAAGAAAGATTGTCTGAATCGAACTAAGTTAAATAGAGATAAGAATGCAAAACCTATTGTTACTTCTACTAGAGGCAAATAGCTAGGGAATAGTGGTACCGCATGAGTTAGTAGAAGTGGGACCAGAGACACAACAGTTAAATCTGAAGCTCGAGCTCTTGCCAGAGCTTATTCGATTTGTGTATACGAGGAGGCCTCCGCTCTTGATGATATTACTGGCACCTTTTCTATCTTTGATGTTATTTTGTATGCATTAATTGACCATGGGTCGACACATTCATAAATATGCACTACGTTAGTAACGAAAAAGATTTTATCGGTTAAGTCAACTGATGATGTTGTCAAAGTAACGAACTTTTTAGGCCAAAATGTCATAGTTGATTTGGTTTGCAAACAGTGTTCACTAAAAATTCAGGGTTATGATTTTCTTGTTGATTTGATGTTACTTTGTTTTGATGAATTTGAAATTATTCTAGGGTTGGATTGATTGATTGTATACGATGCTATCATGAATTGCAGACAAAAATGAAATGGTTTGAGATATTAGAATGGTGAAGTAAATAATGTTGAATTGTTAAGTATGATTGTGTTTCAAATATGATTTCAGCAATATTAGCACAAAAATTAATTAAAAAATACTGTAATGTGTTTTAGCTAATATCCTGGATTCCATATTATTGAAAATAAAAGTTGATCAAATACCAACAGTTTGCGAGTTTACAGATGATTTTAGCTTAGGAATTACCGAGTTTACTGCCAAAGCGAAAAGTCGAGTTTGCTATAGAATTAATGTCATGAACTGCTCCGATTTCGATTGCACCGTACAGAATGGCTCCAATTAAATTAAAAGAATTAAAAGCTCAGTTTCAAGAACTAATTAAAAGCGGTATTATTCAATCGAGTATATCACGTCGAGGTGCGCTAGTTTTGTTTGTGAAAAAGAAAGACGGGTCAATGAGATTGCGTATAGATTATCGACAATTGAACAAAGTCACATTAAAGAATAAATATTCATTACATAGTATTGAAGACCTATTTGATTAGTTAAAAAGTGCTACAATGTTCTTGAAGATAGATCTCCAATCTGGTTATTATTTGTTGCGAGTTAGAGACGTAGATGTACTGAAAACAGTATTCAGAAAGCGTTATAGACATTACAAACTTTTAGTTTTGCCTTTTGGATTAACTAATGCCCTTGCAGCATTTATGGATATGATGAATTGGGTTGCTTTCCATAGAAACCAAGGTTTCTATCTCTTCCATAACTGAGCACTCCTCTGCCGGATCAGGAAATTTCATAGCTTTAAGAATGTTAAAGGTTACCTGATCATCTTGAACTCACATGGTGAGTTCACCTTTCTGCACATTAATTAATGTTCTTCCCGTGGCTAAGAAAGGTCTCCCAAGGATGATCGACACTTCCTTGTCTGCTTCAAAATCTAAGACAATGAAATCAGCAAGAAAAATAAATTTATCGAATCTTACCAAAACATCCTCGATCTTTCCTTCTGGATATGTTAAAGATCGATCCGTTAGCTGAAGCGTCACAGTTGTAGGTCTTACTTCACCTATCCCTAAAATCTTGAAAATAGACTTAGGCATCAAGTTGATACTCGCTCCTAAGTCACACAAAGCTTTACCACAGTAAGATTCACCAATGTTATAGGGTATAGTAAAGCTTCCTGGGTCTTTCAATTTCGGTGGCAATTTGTTCTACAGGAACGCATTGCACTCCTTTGTCAAGGCAACAGTCTCATACTCACTCAGTCGTTTCTTCTTGGACAGTATATCCTTCATAAACTTCACATCATTCGATATTTGTTCTAAAGCCTCCACCAACGGAATATTGATGTGTAACTTCTTTAGAACATCCAAAAACTTTTTGAATTGCACCTCCTGTTTCTGCTTGTGTTGCTGCAATCTTTGCGGATATGGAGGTGATGGAAATTTCGATTGAACCAGACAACTTTTCTGAGTAAGTAAATCTTCATCCAAAGAAGATGTTAAAATATCTTAATTCACTAAGTTAAGGTTTACCTTGTCAGACTTTGCAGATTCTGATTCCTTTGGTGTAGGAACTTTAACAACTGGTTGATTCTTCTCAACGGGCTTATCTTCGAGATCAATCAATCGGGGTTCCAGAATTTTACCACTTCGCAATGCCACTGCCTTGACATGTTCTTTACCCAAATTTCTTGGATTCTTAGTATCGCTCGGCAAGGTTCCTTGCGGTCTATTACGTAGCTCCGTAGCTAACTGAGCCATTTGGTTTTCCAAATTTTTCAGTGTTTCTGCTTGGCTTTGGATCAAAGCGTCATTCTTTGCCATGTACGCTTTCAACAAGTTCTCCAAACTGTTTAATGCCTCAGCTTGAAGTGGTTTTGGAGCTTGCTGATTAAACCCTTGAGATTGGTTGGGTCTTTGCTGCAATAAGTTGTTGTTCGGTCCATTTCCTTGGTTGCTCCAAGAAAAGTTAGGATGATTACGCCATGAAGGATTGTAAAAGTTGGACTGGGGTCCTTGTCCACTCCTATTTTGATGTTGGTTCCCCACATAGTACACTGACTCGGGATTTGATGGACAATTCTCAAAAGAATGTCCTTCCTCACAGTACACACAGGAAACTACTTCAAACGGACTTGGTGGCTAGCTGCAAAATTATTAGCACTATTAGCGATAAACTATTTTAACATAGAGGAAATAAACGATACCTAAGCTGATAACGAAGTGAGGGCGTCAACTTCATGAACTCCGACTACACGTCTTCCTGAAGCTGTTCGATTTGTTGGCCATTGATAGTTATTACTCGCGATACTCTCGATGATCTCATAAGCCTCATTATAAGACTTAGACAAAATTGCACCATTCGCGGAAGCATCTACCATCAATCTTGTATGTGCATTAAGACCATTATAGAATGTCTCCAACTGGATACAATGAGGAATCCCATGATAAGGACACTTACGAAGTAACTCCTTGAATAGCTCCCAAGCCTCATACAAAGACTCGTCATCCAGTTGTTGGAAAGTTGTGATCTCGTTCCTCAACTTAGTGTTTTTGCTAGGTGGGAAATGCTTAACCAAAAATCTCTCTGCTAATTCTTGCCATGTAAATATGGAACTTGGTGGCAATGAATTGAGCCATGCTCGTGCTCGATCTTGCAACGAGTACGGAAACAACTTCAACCTCAGTGCGTCTTCAGTCACACCAGCTATCTTGAATGAATCACTCACCTCTATAAACAATCGAAGGTGGAGATGTGGATCTTCTGTGGGCATACCACTAAATTGGCCCACCGTTTGTAGCATTTGAAACATCACTGGTTTCAATTCAAATTGGCTTACCTCAATATCTGGCCTTCAAATTCCTGGATTTAACTCACTAAAAAGTGGCACAACATATTGTCTGATGCATTGATCCCTATGTAACATCCCAAAATTAGGCCTAGTAGAATTGGGCCCAATGGGCCTTGAGCGTAGAAGCGTTTTAAAATTTTGAGAACAAGAGAACGACATTATTTCAAGTTGGACTTATTAAGAAGGTAATTTTGGAAAGTTACGAGGTTTCTATGAAGTTCCGGGTTCAAGTTGGGCCTTAGTAAAATTTTGTGTTTAAGCCTATTAAGGAGAGATAGTAAGTGGCATCAAGGCTTATGGAAATAAAAGAGTAAATTGCTAGCATAATTGAACAATTGGTAAGAAGGTTATGGCGCCACATGTAGTACCTTGAGGGAAGAGGTTCGAATCACTTTGTGTGCAAATTTTGACTTATATTTTTGCACCCTTTCCTTAAGTGTCGGCCAAGAGGCATTCATGGCAAGGTTGACTTCATTATTTTGGTAAGGTGGCTAAAAGAAAAAGGAAAGGTTGAAGTTGGGGAAAGAAATCAAGAGAAAGGGGAAAGTAGGGGGAACAAGTGGCCTTTTTCAAGGGAAATGTTATGGAAAGTATGGTTGGCTAATTTTGACCATTTTTGATCATGAATGTGGACGGTTTTGGGTCTAAGAGGGGTAGCCGAATTTTTTTTAGTGTTTTGGTAGAAACTTTGGTGCTTGGTTGGTCAAAATTCCTTCTTGCATTTTTATGCCATTTCTCTCAAATTTCTTCTCATCTTTGCCGAAACTTCAAGCCATTAGTGAGCATTTCTTTTCTTCAATTCTTTCTTGTTGCCGTAGGTACCAAACCATTGAGACCAAAATATTTTCATTCATCTTCTCTTGAAAACTGAAATTTGATAAGCACCCCTTCTCAACCTTTCTTTTCTTTTCACGAAATTCTCCAACTCTACTATCTTTTTCCTCTAATCCATACCCTCATAACCGAAACTATTCTTGTTAAATTTTCTTCCATAGCCGAAACTCACAATCCTCAATCACTCCTTCATAATTTCTTTCTCGTTTGAGGTGACATTCTTTCTTCGATTAAATTAGTAAGTGAATTCTTTTCTATGATCATATTCTTTTCTCTTTAGCCGAATAAGTATTTATCACTATTCTTTTGTAAATCGTGATCATAACCGAAAATGGTTTTATCCTCCACTTCTTCATGTCTTAATCACTCTCTTTTCATAGTGCTTTAAGTGGGAGACTGTGTATTGTTCTAGCCGAAGTCAAATGGTGGAAATTGGATCCAATATCGATAAGGTAAGGGGGTTCATTTTTGGATTTTTCGTTATATCTCTATTTGGCTATGTTGCAAATCGGATTGAAGTTTCGACTAATCTACTATATGTTTTAGGGACAAATCACTCGATATATTTCTACCTTCGGATATAGTGGTAAGTGATTCAAGTGTAAGTGATACAAAATCTTTTGGAAATCCGAGGCTAACTTTTGGTTGGTATTGTTCTAGGATCAACGGAGAGTGGTTCCTTAGGAAATCAAAATCAGGTGTGTAATCCCATACCTTCCGAATACATGTTTGATATGGTGTGTAATCTCACATCTCTCTGAAAGTTTGTATGATATGTTCTGTGATTTGGTCAAAATACCGAAGAAATCCGAAAACCGGCATCCGTGATCACTCGGGCGTGCGTATGATCGTAATGGTAATCGTATTTTGTAATAAAATAGTTCCGGTTAGGAGCAGTGACATGTTTTTGGAAAATCACGAAAAATAGGAGAAAAGTAATTACAAAGTAAATAAGATATCAGATTAAAGCTTACTGTGTCTATTTTAATATGGAAGAAACGGAGAAGGAAAATGATTTTTATATTCTGAGATATGTTAATTTGAGTGAGACTGGTGCTGAATGACTTCGTGGTTCCCTAATCTGTCTTGGAAAAATCGTATAAAATTGTACAAAGTGAATTAGAAGTTATAGTTTATATGTACAGATTACTTAGTAAGTCTATTTTCAATAGAAACAAGTGGGAGCAACATATGAAAACTGTACAGTGAGATATTTAAGGTAAGAGAGTTCAGAATTGTTGGACAGTGAAACAAGGGAAACTTTAAGGAATAAAATGTACTAAATGGTTAAGTCAAAAATTCTGGAAAAATTATCGTAAGAAGATTTATTAGTCTAGTTTCAAGGAAAATTTACGGATCTAAATTTTGAGTTTCCTAATCTGAGTTATGGTTAGTTTAGTCAATATGACGCAGATGGACAGTTTCAATTTTCTATGCTCAAATTAGTAGTTAAGTCCGGGGTTGCCGAATTACCAAATAACCCTTGGAGGGTAAATTACCAAAATACCCCTGGGTTACGAGATTACCGAATTACCCTTAGTGGGTAAAATTACCGAATTACCGAAATGTCCTTATGGACCGATTTACCGAAATGTCCTTATGGACCGATTTATCGAAAATGCCCCTATAGGCTGATTTGATAGAATGCCTTAATGGGCCGAATTGCAAAGTGTTATAATGGGACGATTTATCGTAACAAATCTCTGGAGTAATAATTTTTTTTTATATTTGTAAATATGATGCCTTACTATGAATGTTGCATTTACATAATTTTGCATGGGATGGGAAACTTGAATGAAGAGAAGTATAGACTGGTGGCATTGCCACAAATTCTGATAACGGCTATGTGCCAACCTAAATATGGCTTTGTGCCATCGTGATTATGGCTTTGTGCTAAACGTATTTACCGGGGCTATGTGCCTAACATATGAATTAACGACTCGTGTCGATCATTTTTTACCGAGGTCAGTGCCGATTATATTACCGTAGATATGATTCTGGTGGCTCAGCCACATATAGTATAAATGGCAGCTTGACTGCAAATTGGAGAGACATGCGGGGTGGGTTGACTTAATCCCCACAGGAGAGATTGGTTGGTACGGGTGGAGAGTTAGACGGCTGGTAGGATGGGATGGGTTGCATTCATTTCATTTATTTATTGTTTGTTTATGGGCTTTGGTCCAAGATGATTGTTATATGAGTTCAGGCCCAGTGGATGACGGTAAAGGGATTTCACACTGAGTTCTTGTAACTCACCCCCCTTTTCTCTTAACCCTTGTAGGTAATGCTTGATGATATGGACTTGGGCTATTGATGACTCGAGGGAGGCCATACTTCAGAAATGGTGTTTATTTCGAACTTTAGATTTCTATTTCCGTTCACTTTACTATTTTGGTTTTTATTATGTAATAAGGCCTCTGGAGTATTTATTTTTGCTTTATGTTGACGTACTTTAAATTTTGCTTGAATTGTTTTTAAATGGGAATTTTTCTAAAAACTTAAATAAAGATTTTCCAAAATTGTTTAACAAAAGGATTTCATAACAAACTTTTACAAATAATCTTAACTCAGATTTTCTATAAATTTATCAATGACATTTTCAAAAGTCACGGTTTTAAAAGATTACTAGTTCAATTATCGATTTATCAAACAAACTCTCAAAATACTTGTATTTTATCTACGCTTCATAACGCTTTCAAAATGCTTCTGCAACTCTATTTATAAACGTCACATTTTTGTAAATTGTTTATTTCAAAAATGTTTCCGCAAACAAAAAGGTTTTTAAAGATTATTACGTAGTTAACAATTGCTTAAGTGTTTTTGGCTTTAACAAAGAGGCTGTATTTCTCAAGCAAGTTTTTAATAATCGCAAAGATGGTTTTTACTTCCATGTGACACACCAGATTCGGGCCTAACTTCTAGGCAGGGTTTGGGGTGTTACACCCTATCATCGGCAATGAGGATGGGATTTCGTACATGATCGACTTCATTACCTTGGTCTTGATTCTGATTTCCAAGGTCCATCTTGACTTGTCTTTGAGTTGTTCATTCACGTCTTCTTTGTCTAAAAGTTCGTTCAATTTCAAGGTCTACATGGAGTAAGTCGATAATTCGATATATGCTCATAAACACCTGAAAAGAAAATCACAAAAATTAAAAAGAATAAGTTAGTAATGTTAGAAATAAATCAAATTGAAAATAAATAATTTCACGAAAAAAATGACTATGGCAACAGTTGACAGTCCCCGGCAACGGTGCCAAAAACTTGTAACGCGTAGGTTTGTGCAAGTGTACACAATCGTTGTCAAGTAATAAGTAAGTATCGAGTTATCGTCTCCACAGGGATTGTATTTGTACTAAGTCACTTAATTTGTAAAATTATATTAACAATTTGGTAAATAAAAACACAATATAGTTGAGAAATGGTGATTAAAATATATTAAACTAAATGCAATGATCCCTAATGCAAATTATCCTAAGTATGCAAACTATATGAATGAAAAAGATTTTAGTAAAATTAAACACAATTTGCAACAATTATAACATAAATAAACTAGGACAATTACTTTAATTAAACTTAATTTATTATAAACATGCTTAATAACATTCGCAAAAACATTCCATGGCAACTCGATCTTTCATGAGTTTGGAAACCACATTAGGTCCTTTCGGAGTCCTTTACTTAGTAAATACGCATTTTACTGATCCTTATTTACTAAGGGTTTCTTAGCATTTGTGTGAGGTAACAGGGACGTGTCAGGTTTGAAATAGTTTAATCACACAAATCAAAACTATGCGGATAAAAGAGCTTGGTCGAGTTGTTATGCAACCTACAATTTAATCGGTCGATCTAAATTGAGCATGCACATTTCAATTATGTGTCCATTAGCCATTCATCTGGTCAAGATCGCCACGAATTCAGGTGCATTTCAATCACATATGAACGAAATACAGACTTGATTTTAATTGAAAACATGATCAATTGAGGCACAAACATTATAAGCATGAATCCAATAAATATTATTTAATCAAAGCAATCATCCTAGCTTAAATAAAATTAAGCTAACATTGTTGTAAACAAGAAAAAAGAACACATAGTAAACATCTTTAGATTAAATTAAAGAAAATAAAGATTAAACCCAATTCAGGGTGGCTGTCACTCAAAACTCTGACTGACGAGGCTCCTTCGTTTCTTTGCTTTGCTCATTTGCTGATGGCTCTCTAAGGTGGCCGACCAAGGGTTCTTTAAGAGGCTCAATTGCTAAAATCTCTATGAAGAGATGATGCTAGGTGTGGGAATGGAAAAGGCTTAGAGAATTTGGATAGAAGAGAGAATGATGAATGATGAGAATGAATGAGGAATGATTGAGGGATGCTTGAGGGATGATTGAGGGAATGAGAGGGTCTTATTTATAGGTGAGGAGAGGGGGATAGTTTGCTAAAAATAGTGGATTTTAACCTCTTCAAATCTCCTCAAAATGTGGCCGGCCATGCTTAGTGGCTTTTGACTTGATTTTTGCTTGATTTTTAAGCAATTATGGATGCCACACAACTCAGGACTAAGACTCGGTCAATCGTAAATCTTCGGGCAAATCTCTAATTTCTTCAACACTGTAAGGACCTTGTGTAATTAAACCAAAGAATGGTTTAAATGGACAGCCATGTGTAGCTGAATATTGGGTTGACTTGGTCTCCAATTTGGAACGTTTTGTAATCCAGCAAAGCTATCAGACCTGTCCAGAATAAATCAACAAGTTAGAGGACGAAAGAATAAAATTTATCCAATTTAATTAATTAATTAAAACCCAAATTATTAATGAAATATTTTAAAATGAATTATTAAATATAACTTTATATTTTATTATTTAATTTAATCATGCATGGCCCACTTTATGTCTTAAAAATATAATATATTCAAATTAATATAAAATAAGAAATTTATTGCATGAAAACTATATAATAAAGCATAAACTCACATTTTAATAATTTCTATGTCCTAATTTCATATTTTCACATATTTCATTAATTTATTAAACAATTACTTAGTTTTAACAACGGATTTAAGTAAAAAGGTGATAAATTACATTGGAAAAATCCTATATATTTTTCCGTTTACATTAGTCTATCAAAATTCTCCAGAAAAGATTTCCAAAGTTAAGAAAAAACTCATCCGAGTTCTTCAAGGATCTTGATCCAATATTCAATATTGGTGATTCCAGATCGATTTGAATGTATTTTCTCAACTCTAAATTTATTCTAAGGTTTTTTTTAATCATTATTTTCAATCTAAATTGAATAAAATGATTTTATAAATCTTGATCTCTTAGCTCTTGAACATGAGATTCATCAATGGTGAATTCATGGTTTTGAGTTGGAATCCAAGTTTAAATGGATATTTAAGCTCAAATCAAGTTTATTAAGATATTTTTTTATCAGAAAACAAAAGATCAAACTCGCTTGGTTGATCAATTTTGACAAATCCGTTTTTAACTAATAACATGAGTTGATTTTCTAGAAAATTATGAAACGGTTTGTTTGATGAAATTGATGCTTAGGTTTTGCGTTGATAGATTAGGAATGATGTTTAAAAATGATTTTTGGTGCAGAGAAGGTCATTTAGGGGCTGAAATTTGTGTCCGGCTAGATCGTGAGTTTTCGGTAAGGTAGATTGGAGAGACATTTTAGATCTGTGTAGTTCAAGATTTTTTTGATTTTCTTGTTGTTAATGATAGGTTGTAACATGTATTTTACCTCTGTTTAAGATCCACATCGAGGAGGGGCCACTGCTAATCAGAACTGAGGTCCAAACACAGCTACTTGATACACTTTGGCTTGAGAAGCAAAGTGTGAATGTGAGTGGTTTTTAAAGGCAATTGGTAAACATGCCTATTTACATTCTGAAATGAGGTTTTGAATTGTGTTTCTAGAGATTCAATTGTATTTCAAATGGTTTAGATTTCAAACTTGATTTTAATTTTATGAAAGCATATTTGTAAATGATTTATGGAAACTGTGAATATAGTGTTTGATATAGTTTATTTCAATTGTATTGATTAATAATTGGAGCATGAATTAATGTATATTAGAGCACTTGATGATGATTTTATATTTGTTTTTAGATCCATGGACAAAGACACTTATTGAGCTTATCTATGTGGATGTTAAAATTGCTAAGTGACATGCTTTAAATTAAATTTTTATATCTTGAATTAAGTGCTTAAATATCAGTGTTTATGCCTTTTGTGTTTGGTTATATTGGCAACATTGCATGGTGGATCCATTGGATATATATGGCATACCATAAGATTAGTGAGTACTTGTAAACGGAAAAATATATAGGATTTTTCCTATGTAATTTATCACCTTTTTACTTAAATTTGTTGTTTTTTTTTTAGAAATCCCGACTAGATTTTATTAAATCTGGAGTTTGAGAAAAATTGAAAATTAAAGACAAAACAGTAACTCATAGGCATGTGAATTGGCCCATAGACAATGAAAGTAAAAGGAGGCCCAAACTAATAAGAGGCTAAAGGAAAAGCTGAACAGAATTTAAAATTCAAAAAAAATAAAAAATAAAAACCCATCAATCCTAAGTCTAATCCAGTCGGTGTCAAATAGATGGCGTCCATTGAATTCTGACGTTCCGAGTTCCAAGATCCTATACCAGTCTTCAAAGCGATAGCAGTTTCCAAAAAATGATTCATTTCTGCTATCTTTCCTTCTGTATCTTCTTCAGGGTTCCTTCAATTCGGATTTCGCCTACCTCTTTCCTCCCTTCTGATCCACATGCGCTTAAAGCTTGCTTCTTTCAGGTATGTCTCCTCTCCCTTCCTTAAAGCCTCTATTGCTATTTCATGTGCTGGGCCATTTTCTGATCTGGGTACAAACTGGAAGCAGCTTTCCTGAAAAGATTGCCTCTTTCGTTTAATATCTCGAATGATTGCTCCTAAAACTAATTTATCTACTGCTTTTGTGTTGCATTTTCTGATGAATGTTTTGGAATCCCCTATTATAACACTAGTCTGAAACCCCAATAAGATCCCTAACTCTACTGCCTGTAAACATGCATGTGCCTCTGCCATGAATGGGGATGAAATTGCTGAGTGGATTACCGCTTTAGAGACGATTAACTCACTCGTCTCCCCCCTTACAACCAGACCCGAGGCCGATCTTGAGGATCGACTATCAAATGCTGCATCAAAATAAATGGTTGCTTCCGCCTTCCTTAAAATCTGATCTTGACGTCTGTTATCCCTTAAGGTAAATGATTTTTCTTTCGACCCATCAATTTCTGCTATGTAGAGATGAACTTTTTTTTGCTAAATCTTCCTCTGTTGTTGTTTTTCTCTCATGCATCAACTTATTTCTGGAGCTCCATATCATCCAAATAGCACAGCAAAAAAGTCTACATTGATTGCCATTTCCTATGGTAAAAACCCAGGTGAGCCAGATCCAGAGGTCTGTTATTGCATTATTCGTGACCCATAAAAGATTAAGGTTCTGCCATGTTTCTATTGCTGTAGGACACTGCCTAAAAATGTGGAGACAATCTTTTTCTGCAGTTCGACATCGAGGGCAGGAACTATCAGAGATCAATCTTTTGAGCCTTAAAGTTTTTCGAGTAGGGATAAAATTCCATGATAGACGCCAGATAGTTATGAGAATTTTCGATGGCAGATGTAAATTCCATAGTTTCCTGTAGAAATTTTTAGTTTCGGTCTGTAATAAATAATCTCTAGGAGCCAAAGTAGCATATTGTAATAGTTTATAAGTGCTTCTGACTGTAAATTTGCCCGAGTTTTCTCCATGCCAGACTTGGAAATCTTCATGTGTCTCTTCCGCCAAAGGGAGTTGTAGAATCTTCTTTCCAATATTTTCTGGGAAGGTATGTTCAATGAGATCAGCTTTCCACTTTCTTGTTGTTGAATCAATTAAGCTTGAAACTAACTCTATTTCTATACTGTTGGTGTTATCATTGCTTCGGATACTGTCTACTCCTGGAATCCAACGATCATTCCAAACAGAGACTTGATCTCCCTTTCCAATACGCCATCCTAGTCCATCTTGCAGTAACCCTTTCGCTGTCCACACACTTTTCCATGTAAGAGAAGGTAAATTCCCTAACTGTGCATGTATGAAATCCGAGTTTGGAAAATTTTTAGCTTTTAAAACCTGTGCTAATAGAGAATTCGGGTAATTAATAAGACGCCAACCTTGCTTGGCTAATAATGCAACATTAAACTGATCAAGACTTCGAAAACCCAAACCACCCTGTTCTTTTGTGGTACATAACTCCTTCCACGCACACCAATGAATACCTCTTTTACCATGACCCTTTTGCCACCAAAATTTTGCAATGAGACATTCTAACTCGGCACATAGAGATTTAGGAAGCAGAAAATAGGCCATTTTATGCGTCGGGATACCTTGTAGAACGACCTTTATAAAAACCTCTTTTCCACCTTGCGAAAGATGTCAAATACTCCAATTGTCAATTCTCTGTTTAAACCTGTCTTTTAAGTTTTGAAAAGCTTCTTTCTTCCTCCTACCCACCATATTTGGTAATCCAAGGTAACGCTCCGGATCATTTGAACTCCGCACTCCTAGCATTCGAGTAACTAAACTCTTTTCTTCCTCTCGTGTGTTTGAGCTAAAGAAGACCGTTGATTTATCAAAATTCACTTGTTGTCTCGAACAATTTCCATATTCACGCAAAAAAATTTTAATGAGACCTGCTCCTCTTTCATTAGCCTCTCCAAATAAAATGCAATCATCAGCAAAAAGTAAATGTAAAATTTGTGGACCTCGCCTACTCGCTTTAACCCCTTTTAAGTGCCCTTCTTTGGTTGCCTTTCTCATTAGGCTAGATAAGCCTTCTCCGTATATCAAAAATAAGAATGGGCTAAGTGGATCGCCTTGCCATAATCCTCTCGACGGATGGAAAATGTCCCCTGCCTGACTATTAAGAGTGACTGAATAAGAAACAGTAGATATACATTTCATAATGGAATTAATCCAATTTGGATCAAAACCCATTTTCCTCATGATTTCCTTTATACAAGACCATTCCACTCTGTTATATGCCTTGCTCATATCCAACTTGACTGCCATCCATCCCTTCTTACCTAATTTTTTCCTCTTCAGAGTGTGCAAAATTTCATATGCCAGCAGTACGTTATCTGAAATTAATCTGCCTGGCACAAAAGCACTCTGTGCGCCATCAATGCATTTTTCCAAAACTCCTCTAAAACGATTAGCAATAGTTTTTGCCATTATTTTATAAATGACATTACATAAGCTAATTGGTCGAAAGTGAGAAAGGCTAGTTGGATTAGCTTTTTTGGGATAAGTACTAAATGCTTATTATTAACAGGACTAACCTCTATACCCCCGTTCAAATGTTGAAGACAGAAACTCGAGGCCTCTTCCCCAATGATATGCCAACATTTTTGAAAAAATAAGGCTGGAAAACCATCTTCACCTGGAGCCTTTGTAGCGCCCATACTTTGTAGTGCCTCCCAAATCTCCTCCTTTGTGTATTGTGCCGTGAGATATCGATTATCTTCTTCAGTGATACATTGTTCAATGCCTGTTAAGATATTTCCATAATTACCCCTTTCTTTCGCCTCAAATAGTTCCTGGAAATAGTTTCTAGTAATTTCAGCCATTTCGTGCAAGTCCTCCGTTTCCTCTCCATTCCTATTCTGCAACTTCCGTATGCAATTTTTCTAACGTCTTTGTGTTGTGTGGTTATGAAAAAAGGTTGTATTTCTATCCCCAAGTTTTAGCCAATTTACTCTAGCTATTTGTTCCCAGTATCTTTCATCCTTATCAATCTCGAAATTCAATTGCAGTTTTGTGTCAATCAGCTCTGCTAAGTTGTTGTCCCTCCTTTCTGCTTCCAGTAACTCATTCAGCTTTAAATTTAAAAATTCTTTTTTCTGTTTCCTAGCCAGACAGATCTTTTTGGCCCAATTTCCCAGGCCTATTTTGATGTCATTCAACTTCTGTAAAAAAATTTCCTGATGTTGATTCCCAAATGAATTTAACTTCAGCTTCAAAAGACTCTTCCAAGACCCACCATGCTTCAAATTTAAATGTTTTCCTGCTTCTCCGTTCATCTTATTTTTTTGTTGAGATTAGAAGAGGGAAATGATCAGAAATTGAGTGAGTCAAATGTTGAATGATAGCTTCTGGAAACATAGACATCCAGTTTTCATTGGCCACACCTCTGTCTAATCATTCTTGAATATTTGTTTCTGGTAAATTCCCTCTTTCCCAAGTGAACCAATTTCTAGAATACCCGACGTCAATTAGTCGACAATCTTCTAAAGCATTTCGAAAAGCTTCCATTCTTCTTTTCTCCCTAGGCAGTCCTCCTTTTTTTTCAAAACCGTACAAAACTTCATTAAAGTCTCCGCACACGAACCAAGGAAGATCATCGCTATATCGCAAACTCTTGAGTAAATTCCATTATTCATCCTTGTCATGTGTATAAGGAGAACCGTAAAAGCCTGTAAATCTCCAATGCTGTCCATTATTATGGTCATCAATGAGAACATCAACGTGCCTTTTTGAAAAACTTTGAAGACTAATAGAGACATCATCTTTCCAAGCCAAACATAATCCTCCCCTCGAACCTTCGGGATCCACATCAATGCCATTAGAGAGACCACAACTTCTTCTCACTCATTCCATCCGTGTTTTATTAATTTTTGTCTCCATAAAGAAGACCATTTGGGGAATATGTAGCTTCAGCGTGTGCCGAAGCCTTCGAATAGTCTGAGGATTCCCCAAACCACAGACATTCCAGCTTAAGATTTTCATTGCTGTCGGTCGACTTGCTTTTTGGCAGCCGCCGATGATAAAAGGTTATTTTCAAGTAATCTCCTATTCTGTACTGTTGAACTGTCGCATTCTTTACCTGTTGGATGATCTTCACTTGCACCTCTTTGTCTTTTTTTTCCCTCCACCCCCATTAACACCCTCTCCTCCACGTCATAATCCATTGTTAAGTGAGACTCCTTTCGTTGTGATAAAGAGCGATTTCCTCCTTCCAAATTAATCCCCAAAACTGGATCTATTGACACTCCGTCTTCCGATTGAATCCTCACTCCCCATGGTTTGTTTTCTGATTTGCGATTAGTGGTGAGATTTGCATCCGTTTCATCTTCTTCAACATCGCGTAACCAGATGCTTTTCATTGCTAAAGCTCTTTTTGATTGTGCTCTTAGAGATAGATCCTATCCCATAACTGCTACTTCCGCACCTAACAGCATTTTTGCTTCACAATAAGAATCATTATGACTTAGACGCCCATAATAGAAGCAAAAAAGAATGAGCCTTTCGTATTTAAATCTGATGTATGAGCAATTTCCTGCAAAAGACACCTTCTTCTTTCTCTTTAGTAGTTGGCGGACATCCATTTGAACTCTGATTCTCATGAAATTCCTCCAGCCTTTCCCCAGATCTGAGCTGTCATATTCTAAGAATTTGCCCATGAAATCTCCCAGTTGTCTTGCCAAATTTTCCGAGAAAAACCCCAATGGAATATCATGAATCTGTACCCAAAACGGTGTAAAATTTAAAGGAATTTTCAATGGATCCTCCCCCATTTGAAGTGGGTGAAGAATCAAAAGGTGATTATTAAAGGTCCATGGAGATCCTTTTAAAACTCTTTCCAGATCCATGGTATGAAAAAATTGAAACAGGAACCGTTTATCCCCCAAATCTCTGATTTGAACACCTCTAACTGGGTGCCATAGATTAGCCATGGTGCCCTTCATTGATGGGAAGTGAATGACGCGTGCTGTTAAAAAGTATCCCACCAATTGAAAATTTTGCTCTTCCCTTATTAGACTCAGCTCAATCTGAATCTGAATAATTTCTTCTTCTTCTTCATCAAGTGTTAATTCAGCAAACTCTTTTTCCATGATTGCAGATCTGAAACGAATATCCCCTCTACGTTTCTTTATGGAACTAGTGAAAAGAAAAATCAAGCCAGCCGCCGCTGTCAAGAATTGCTTAAGATAAGACGAAATAAAGAAAACCTAATTACGTGCCAGAGGGCAGACGAGTTTCGTGCCAAAGGGCAGACATTCTCACTTAAATTTGTTGTTAAAACTAAGTAATTGTTTAATAAATTAATGAAATATGTGAAAATATGAAATTAGGACATAGAAATTATTAAAATGTGATTTTATGCTTTATTATATAGTTTTCATGCAATAAATGGCTTATTTTATATTAATTTGAATATATTATATTTTTTAAGACATAAAGTGGGCCATGCATGATTAAATTAAATAATAAAATATAAAATTATATTTAATAATTCATTTTAAAATATTTCATTAATAATTTGGGTTTTAATTAATTAATTAAATTGGATAAATTTTATTCTTTGGTCCTCTAACTTGTTGATTTATTCTGGACAGGTCTGATAGCTTTGCTGGATTACAAAACCGTCCAAATTGGAGACCAAGTCAACCCAATATTCGGCTACACATGGCTGTCCATTTAAACCATTCTTTGGTTTAATTACACAAGGTCCTTGCCGTGTTGAAGAAATTAGAGATTTGCCCGAGGATTTACGATTGACTGAGTCTCAGTCTTGAGTTGTGTGGCATCCAAAATTGCTTAAAAATCAAGCAAAAATCAAGTCAAAAGCCACTAAGCATGGCCGACCACAATTTGAGGAGATTTGAAGATGTTAACATCCACTATTTTTAGCAAACTATCCCCCTCTCCTCACCTATAAATAAGACCCTCTCATTCCCTCATTCATCATCCCTCAATCATATCTCATTCATTCTCATCATTCTCTCTTCTCTCCAAATTCTCTTAGCCTTTTCCATTCCCACACCTAACATCATCTCTTCATAGAGATTTTAGCAATTAAGCCTCTTAAAGAACCCTTGGTCGGCCACCTTGGAGAGCCATCAGCAAAGGAGCAAAGCAAAGGAACGAAGGAACCTCGTCAGTCAGAGTGTAACACCCCAAACCCGGTCAAAACGCTACGACCGAATCTGGCATGTCACAGAAAAAAACGTTTTTGGAAAACGAGTTGTCGTCTCAATGTTGGAAAGAAAAACCTTTGATTTTATGAAACCCGAGTTGTGTGAAGCCAGTGGTTAAAATTCTTTCGAAACTTAGTTTTAAAGAAGACAGTGTTACCTTGTTATTATTACATGTTTGATAAATACCCGACGGTAAAAATTCGAAATCCTTAGAAATTCGTTAAAATTTTGAAAACGCCCACTTTACGAGTTTATTAGGCATGTCTTTAGTGTTTAAACGTCGGTTTATAGAAATGTAACAAAATGAATAACCCCAAAATAAAAATTTAAATGGCCTTATTACATAACCGAAATCCAAACTTAAGATAAAATAAATCCAAAATAATCATTAAAGTAAAACTCAAAATATTGAGCATGGCCACCTCGAGTCCATTCCGCTCCACTTCCGCGATCTAAGAATTATCTCAAAATGTAATGGAAGGGGTGAGTCACCGAGACTCGATGTATAAATCCCCATCCCCAAAGATGTTAAGCTCTCACACAGCTTTCATATGCAACATGTATGTCATGCAATCCATCCAACCTATCCATCCTAACACCCAATTCTACCCCTTGTGGCACCTAGCCACTGGTGGTACTCTAACCACTAGTGACGTGTCACAAATAATCATGTGTGGGGCCCAACCCACTTGTGGTACCTAACCACCGTGACAATCCCTTATATCGACATGTGGGGCCAACCCACTGTGGTACCAAACCACTGGGACGAGTCACAGAAATAAGTTTATGTGGTACCTAACCACTAGTGGTTCCAAACCACTGAGACTTAGTCACAAAATATTATTATGTGGGACCAACCCACGTGTGGTACCTAACCACTGGTGACAGTCTGATAATCACACCTTCCCCCTCCTCTCATCATACCCATACTCATGAACATGCTTTTTAATACAACATCATCATGCTTAACATTTAGGAGTAATCAAATATGACATATGCAGATTTAACAGAGACAATTAACGTTAGCCACCAAAAATGGACTTACCCGGAGTCCTTGCTTTTACCCACAAGGGTAACTTATCGATTCCTACAGTTATTTCGGCTTTTGACAGATCACAAATAACAGCATATTAAACATATGAAGTGTGTAAGAGTTACCCACCTGATTACTCGTAAAACCACGCTCTCTACGTCGACACTATCGTTAATCGACACCACCGCTATCTGTCTACTACCTTGCTCAGATGCCGGCCCACAACCTGGTGGCCAATCACGAACCGTAGACACAACCCTCTTCTTAAACTTAGGGGCTGGGTTTACAGATCCAACCCCTCCTACCGCTTGGCTGGCATTAGAGTCCATGAACACACCTTGATCACTAAATGGATTAAAGCAACGAAATTGAATCTAAGAGGTTAACGTAACTCGTAGAGCGAAAGCCCTTACCTAGATCGACAAATCCCGAGGCTTCAGGCTCGATTTACAAACCAACCGAATCCCGAGAGTCCAAAAGAAAGCGTCAACACCCCACCTACATTCGGCCAAACATCAAATAGAATTGGGTCTCGCCGCGACTTAGCGCAAAAAGAAAAGATTGAATCGACAGGGACACTTACCACAACACCAGCAGAATCGATTGGGAGTGGAGGAGAATAGATAACGGTGATCCGTTGTTACAAGAACCGAAGAAACGATTATGAAAGCCAAAGGAATTCGGCCAAAAAACTACCCAAAATAGATGTCAAATCCCGGCTTTTCTTCCTATAGAAAACGATAGAGAAAAGGGAAAGAGAATGGGAGAGAGTTAGGGAGATTCGGCCAAAGGCCAAGAACTTACCCAAATGCCGAAAGCGTTCCACTATGCAAAGAGAAAGATGGAAACGAAGGGTGATCCTTAACAAATGATATTCGACCAAACGCTAAAAGAGAAAAGAGAAAAGTTGATGGGTTTTCGGCAAAGGTTGAAGCTTCAACGTGTTTCTACCCGACAAGAAAAGAAGAGATGCAAAGAAGAAACGAGGAATGGGGTTTGAGGTTTCGGTTCTTGCCGAGATTCAGAGAAAATGCAAAAGAGAGAAACTAAGGTGAAAGGAGGGTTCAGCTTTGATGCTCAGAGACAAGGGAAATGGACGAAAATGAGGAGTAAAGGAACTTAGAAGACCGTTTTGGATTTGACCAGATGAGAGAAAAGAAGAGAAAAACAAAATACAAAGTTTGAGATGTGAGAGTGGTTCAATTTCGGCACAAAAGAAAAATAAAAAGAGAAAACCCCAAATGCTCCCTACTAGCCGAATGCTCACCCCTCACCAAAGCCAACTTACCACATTCGGCCACCCCTCTAAGCAACACTCAACCGAATGCCCAACCCCCTTCCAACTCTTTTGAAATTCGGCTAACACACCTCCCACTTCAATCCCCCTTTTCTCTCATTGTTTTTCTCCTGGCCACCTATTCAAATCCGTTTGAATGCTTTCAACTCCTCAGATTTCTCTCCACCACCTATTTAAATATGTTGACTCCTTCAATAGTCATCCACCAGAGTCCATCCTGAGTACAACTCCCCCTGATCTTGGCGTTAAAAATAATAAGCAGAAAGGAAATTTCCGCAGCTCGAACCAAGGCTCCATCCACCCATATGAGGCGTCACTCCCTTGCCTCTTAAGTGGCGCCTCCTTGCCACTTTACCAAGGCACTTCTTGTGTCAAAGCTCACCACCAAGCACCCTTAACACCTGACCCAAGCATCTCCCCCTTCTAGGTGCCCAAAAATTAAAATTTTTGCCAAGGCTCAGGCCTACCCCTAGCTCATGCCTGGACCCCAAAACACCCTAAACTAGCATAACAACCATACTATACACATGCACACATATATAAATGCAGAGGCCCCGATTTAGGATGTTACACAGAGTCTTGGGTGACAGCCACTCTAAATTGGGTTTAATCTTTCTTTTCTTTAATTTAATCTAAATATGTTTGCTATGTGTTCTTTGTTCTTGTTTACAACAATGTTAGCTTAATTTTATTTAAGCTAGGATGATTGCTTTGATTAAATAATATTTATTTGATTCATGCTTATAATGTTTGTGCCTTAATCGATCATGTTTTCAATTAAAATCAAGTCCAGATTTCGCTCATACGTGATTGAAATGCAAATCAATTAGCCGAGCGATCCTGACTGCATTTACTTTGCTAATGGACACATAATTGAAATGTGCATGCTCAATTTAGATCCTGACCCGATTAAATTGTAGGTTGCATAACAACTCTGACCAAGCTTTGTTATCTGCATAGTTTTTAGATTTGTGTGATTAAACTGTTTCAAACCTAACACGTCCCTGTTACCTCACACGAATGCTAAGAAACCTTTAGTAAATAAAGATCAGTAAAATGCGTATTTACTAAGTAAAGAATTCCAAAAGGACCTAATGTGGTTTCCAAACTCATGAAAGATCGAGTTGCCATGGAATATTTTTCCGAATGTTACTAAGCATGTTTTTATTAAATTGAGTTTAATTAAAGTAATTGTCCTAGTTTATTTATGTTATAATTGTTGCAAATTGTGTTTAATTTTACTAAAATCTATTTCATTCATATAGTTTGCATACTTAGGATAATTTGCATTAGGGATCATTTCATTTAGTTTAATATATTTTAATCACCACTTCTCAACTATATTGTGTTTTTATTTACCAAATTGTTAATATAATTTTACAAATTAAGTGACTTAGCACAAATACAATCCCTGTGGAGACGATAACTCAATACTTACTTATTACTTGATAACGACTGTGTACACTTGCACAAACCTACGCGTTACAGTACTCACCACTACATGTGTTATATGTGAGCATATGGCTCTAGGATTATTGATTTTGCTAGAGTGAATAAGAGAGTGTTGAGACTTTTTCTCCAATCAATCATTAGTGATTTCTAGGCAACATAAGGGAGTGTGTGGCTACGCCCTACTCAATCGAATTATTGTATTCGATATTTAGGAGATTAGAGATTCATTTATCCAATGCATGATCACATGTTTATATTTTTCCATGGATGTCATTTGTCAATATAAGTGTATATATTATGTTTTCATATGCCATAATAAATGTGATTTTTACTCATGGAATAACATGTGGAATTATGATGTTATGATGTTGCATTGCTGCTGGAAATTATAGTCAATTGAATTCCATAATTGAGCGTGAAAATATAATTGAAATTATAATGTTATACCTGAAATTTGATACTGTAACACCCCAAACCCGGCCCATTCACTACAACCGAATTTGAAATGCCACTGCGGAACACGTTCGAAAATATTCTTACTTAAGAGTAAAAATCGTTAAAAATTTGTTTCCTTTAATAAAACCTTTTTGTGACTTAAAGTATTCCAGGTAAAAATTAAATTATTATGAAAACACCGGATTCAAAACTTTATTATACACACTTAAGAAAATAAAATCATTTGCAATCAATATTTAAATTGTCAATCCATAATAAATATAATAATTAAACTTAATGAAAAATACTTAAACAACCTTAAATACTTTAATGGGCCTTATTACAATAAAGACTTAATCAAAATACTGAAACTATAAAAACTTAATTAAATTAAATTATCTTCTGCATGGGCCACCTCGTATCCACTCCAACCCGGTCCGATCATCATATCACCTGCGATGTTTGATAAAATATTTGGGTGAGTCACACGGACTCAGTGTGTAATTAAACCACTGAATTCCACCCACGTGTTAACCACATATTAACCCATATATCAGATATCAAGTATCATATTCACATACTACCACATTCTGGGCTTGGCCCATATTCATATCACATTCATATAAATAGGTAACTAACCATTTGATTTCACATATCGGGCTTAGCCCATTTCCACACCGATCCACATTCATATAACGCTTGGCCCATTTCATATTAATCCACATCACATATTGGGCTTGGCCTATTTTCACATATATTCACATGCAAAGTTATGCAATTATGAAGCCCAACCCACCTAGGGTCCATCCTCTACACACCCCCTTATCCAAATTACCACACACCAGGATTATCAAATCACCTCTCCTTTTCACTCCAAAAGGCAATCAATGCCGTCCACGTGCAATTAAGCACAATAATCCACAACGCGACCTCGGTCGCGCCAATCCACGATGTAGCCATAGCTAACACCAAAACCACGATGGGACACATAGTCACTCATCAACCACGATATGGCACATAGCCGATATCAACCACGATGAGGCACATAGCTACTCATCAAACCACGCGAACTTAATCGCAAATAATCCACAACGTGACCCTCGATCAACGTCAATCCACGATGTAGCTCAAGGCTAACATCAAACCACGTACTCAAAGTACACCCTGTCCTTCTTTCATATCATATCCCACCCATGCACATGTAACATAAATAATGATATAATATAATGATGCATGAGCATGTTCATCAAGCATAGTCATAACACATATTCATACTAATAATCACATATCATCGTGTTTGGTACTTATCAGATATCGACATACCCCTTGAGGGTATCCATATCACAATTTCCACTGCACTAGTTAGCACAATTTTAACACATACAGATATAACACAAAAACCCGAAAAACGGTGGGTTAATCACACACCTGACTTTCTAGCGAAATTCCGAACTACTCGAATCTAACACGATCTAGAATCCCGATACTACGCTTACTTGTCGATTAGCCCCTAAAAATCATAATACACAATCGGTCATACCTAAACTTATAAAATGGCCTATGGCCGAAACTATATACCACTTACCTTGATGAGTCGAATCCCAAAAGACTCCCTCAATGCACCTTGACGTTAGCTACACATAAGAGAACATATCACTTATTGCCTTAAGAAAACATTCGGCCAACCCATAGCCAGAGTTTAACCACTTGATTCGACACCCTTAAGAAAAATATCCAAAACCGATTAAAGGAATACTAACCACTATCGTTGCTTACCCTTACTAGTCAACTTCCCAAATCACCTCCCTAGGTTCGGCCACATCCAAGAAATAGTGTTAGATCTCCAACTTTCGGCTTTGAAGAGAACAAAAGAAGAAAAGAAGTGATAAGGGGTTTCAAATAAAGATTCGGCTATGGCTCATCAAATGGAGATGCAATATTCGGCTTTTGAGAATCAAGGTAGTGATGGTGTTTCTTTAGAGTTTCACGCAAAGAGAAGCTACTAGGTTCGGTTATGATACTAGTGGCAAATGGGGTATTCGGCCATATAAGAAAAGATGGAGAATTAAAGTTGGAAGAAAGAAAAAGACTAGGAAGGGAAAGTGAGAAGAAATTCGGCACCAAGAGAGAATGAGAGGAACAGATTTTCGGCAAAGGAAAATAGAATGGCCAAAAGATGATCACCCCTATTTATACTACACAATTTCTAAGCACTCTTTCCCCTTCACTTGGCCGAATATTGCCTACCAAAGAGACCCATACTTGGCCACTACCTCAACTCCCATAATAATCTCCTATTTCTCTTTTATCACCCTAACAAATAAAATAAAATAATCCCACACTTATCCCTCATTTTTCTCTCCTATTTTATCTCCTTATCACATCCAATAAATAAACAAAGCAACAATTATCTCCTATCTACTAATTTAAACTAAATAAAAATAAATTAACAATTATCTACTACTTATCTAGCCGAAATTCAAAATAAATTCAAGGCTTATCCTCATCCTTTGGAAACCCATGTGCCGTCCAACCCTTCCATTCTCTTGACGTCAAAAGCCAAAAATAAAACACCCATCTCACGCCCCCAAGTCTCGAACATGAGACTGCTGGAAACACCACACGCTACTGACCACTTTGTCGCTAGCTCCTTTGTGTCATAAACTCCCTACAATTCCTTTTAAGAGCTCCTTCCCTCGCTCCCCCTTGTCTTAACGCCAAAAGCAAAATAAAAACACGCCATCTTTGTTGTCAACAAGGCTCGAACTTGAGCCCTCCTGAAGCTCCCTTGCCGCAAGCGCCCAAGCCACTTTGTTGCTGGTTCTTTTGTGTCATCAACTCCCATAATTTCTTTTAAAACCTCCTTAGCCCACTCCTTATTGACGCAAAAATAAATGCTTCTTCCTGCTTCCTTCGCAACTCGAACTGGGCCTCTACCTATTGCTTGAGGCGTCACTTGCCCAAGCCTTAAGTGGCGCCTTGCGACCACTTTTTACCAAGGCACTCTTTGTGTCCAAAAGCGCCTATTACTTTCCTTAAGGCCTCCCGGCCTAATTCCCTTTAACTCTAAAAAAAAAAGTCCCTAATGCTTCCTACGTCGCTCGAACCTCTTCCCTTGGCACTCCAAGTGACGCAACCACCCTTGCACCTTAGGTGGCATCCCTTGCCACTTCTCCATATCACTTCTTATGTCCTAAACTCCCCAAAACTTTTCTTAAGGCTACCTTAGCCTAGCTCCCCCTTTTTAACTTAAAAACCAATAATTGTCCAAAGCTTTCTCTTCCATCCTAGAATTTTAAAAACCCTTAATACATCACCAACCACACTTAAAGCCTACTAACACTTGAGTTATGCTCCAACCGCACAACCCCTAATCTAGGATGTTACAGTTCTACCCTCCTTAAAAATAATTTCGTCCTCGAAATTACTTACTAACGAATAATCGTACATCTTAACTCACCGCACTACGCTTATGCTGCGCACTTTGATCTTAAAGAACTATCATACTTTCTAGGCACAGTCTCTAATTTCACGTCCCCTAGAACTCATTTCTAACGTCGCGATTTAATCTGATTAAAAAGTTTTATGCATTAGTATTTGTTCCACTGTTTAACCGCGAACAATTTTATGAAAAGAATTTCTAGAAGTGGTTCTTTCGTTCGAACAAAGTTTCAGTTCAAGTTCACTACTCTAATTCAGAGAGTCACATTCATTCCTCAATAGAGGCACATTCATTCATCAACAAGAACACATTCATTCAAAGGGCATCCACCACACACACCACCTGGACATTTCTCGCCTGCTTTCTATCCCAGGGGTATTTCCGTCATTTGTCCTACAGGGGTATTTTGGTAATAAATCAGGATCAATTCAAAATCTTTACAAATCAAAGGTTACTTCAAAATTTTCAAAACTTAAGGGTATTTTGAAAATTTCCAAATCAAAAGTATTGCGGAAATTTCAAAAATCTGGGTTATTTTGGTAATTTCGGAAGTTAGGGTATTTTAGTAAATTTCCAAATCTGGGTATCTTAACATTTTGCAAAAATAGAATTTTCTGGTATTTCTGTAAAGTAGAAATATTTTAACAAACGTCGAGGGTATTTTTGAAAATCTTAAAAACTAAGGGTATTTTAGTAATTTACAATACAGGGGCATTTTTGTAATTTTGTAAATCGGAGATATTTTGGAAAAATTTTCACAATAATCTTTTACTACAATTAAAAGGGTAATTTAGGGATTTTAAAACTAGGGATTTTATAAAACTGCATGGCTAGTCCCTTTCGGGTTTTAATGATTGGTTTAACCCGTGAATAAGTCCTCTTGGTTAGGGTGAACCGTAGCTACGCACTGTAGGATTCCAAATAAGAGGAGGTGAGTCACTAGGACTGCTTAAGTACCAGGCTCTTCCGGATCCAATCCTAGACATGCGCACAATGGTTGCCACACCCTAGCTCGGCGACTTAGTTCACAGGTTTGTTTAATGGTCCTTAAGTCTTATGCACTTGTGTTTGAGTAGCCTAGTCCTAGGGTTCAATAGCCCTAATCTGCTAATCTACGTTCCCATAAAAGCCTATACAGTTCACATGTTTATTTCACTTCAGAAGTCAGAGGTACTTACCTGGTGGACTTCGGGCCGGAGGTACAGGTGCCATGCCAGAAAAACCTGAAAAGTTTATGAAAGCCCATACTTTTGAAAAGCCCATCTTTGAAAAAAATTATTTTTGGACCCAAAACCCTCAAGGCCGAGTTTTGAACTGGCTCTGTACCAATTTGTAACACCCCAAACCCGGCCCATTCACTACGACCGAATTTGAAATGCCACCATGAACACGTTCAAAAATATTCTTACTTAAGAGTAAAAATCGTTAAAAATTTGTTTCCTTTAATAAAACCTTTTGTGACTTAAAGTATTCCGTAAAAATTAAATTATTATGAAAACACCCTGATTCAAAACTTTATTATACACACTTAAGAAAATAAAATCATTTGCAATCAATATTTAAATTGTCAATCCATAATAAATATAATAATTAAACTTAATGAAAAATACTTAAACAACCTTAAATACTTTAATGGGCCTTATTACAATAAAGACTTAATCAAAATATCAAAACTATAAATACTTAATTAATTAAATTATCTTCTCTGCATGGGCCACCTCGTATCCACTCTAACCCGGTCCGATCATCATATCACCGCGATGTTTGATAAAATATTTGGGTGAGTCACACGGACTCGTGTGTAATTAAACCATCGAATTCCACCCACGTGTTAACCACATATTAACCCATATATCGGATATCAAGTATCATATTCACATACTACCACATTCGGAGGCTTGGCCCATATTCATATCACATTCATATAAATAGGTAACTAACCACTTGATTTCACATATCGGGCTTAGCCCATTTCCACATCGATCCACATTCATATACTCGGCTTGGCCCATTTCATATTAATCCACATCACATATTGGGCTTGGCCCATTTTCACATATATTCACATGCAAAGTTATGCAATTATGAAGCCCATCCCGCCTAGGGTCCATCCTCTACACACCCCTTATCCAAATTTACCACACACCGAGGGATTATCAAATCACCCTCTCCTTTTCACTCCAAAAGGCAATCAATGCCGCCCACGTGCAATTAAGCACAATAATCCACAACGCGACCTCGATCCAGCGCCAATCCACGATGTAGCCGTAGCTAACACCAAAACCACGATGGGACACATAGTCACTCATCAACCACGATATGGCACATAGCCGATATCAACCACGATGAGGCACATAGCTACTCATCAAACCACGCGAACTTAATCGCAAATAATCCACAACGTGACCTCGACCAACGTCAATCCACGATGTAGCTCAAGGCTAACATCAAACCACGTACTCAAAGTACACCCCGTCCCTTCTTTCATATCATATCCCACCCATGCACATGTAACATAAATAATGATATAATATAATGATGCATGAGCATGTTCATCAAGCATAGTCATAACACATATTCATACTAATAATCACATATCATCGGTTTGGTACTTACCAGTATTATCGACATACCCTTGAGGGTATCCATATCACAATTTCCACTTTGCACTAGTTAGCACAATTTTAACACATACGGATATAACACAAAACCCGGAAAACGGTGGGTTAATCACACACCGACTTTCTAGCGAAATTCCGAACTACTCGAATCTAACACGATCTAGAATCCCGATACTCTGCTTACTTGTCGATTAGCCCCTAAAAATCATAATACACAATTGGTCATACCTAAACTTATAAAATGGCCTATGGCCAAAACTATATACCACTTACCTTGATGAGTCGAATCCCAAAAGACTCCCTCAATGCACCTTGACGTTAGCTACACATAAGAGAACATATCACTTATTGCCTTAAGAAAACATTCGACCAACCCATAGCCAGAGT
Source organism: Gossypium sturtianum (assembly GCA_025698515.1). NCBI lineage: Eukaryota > Viridiplantae > Streptophyta > Magnoliopsida > Malvales > Malvaceae > Gossypium > Gossypium sturtianum. Next base: position 120,545,373 of record CM046946.1, read on the forward strand.
TTAATCACTTGATTCGACACCCTTAAGAAAAATATCCAAAACCGATTAAAGGAATACTAACCACTATCGTTGCTTACCCTTACTGGTCAACTTCCCAAATCACCTCCCTAGGTTTGGCCACATCCAAGAAATAGTGTTAGATCTCCAACTTTCGGCTTTGAAGAGAACAAAAGAAGAAAAGAAGTGATAAGGGGTTTCAAATAAAGATTCGGCTATGGCTCATCAAATGGAGATGCAATATTCGACTTTTGAGAATCAAGGTAATGATGGTGTTTCTTTAGAGTTTCACGCAAAGAGAAGCTACTAGGTTCGGTTATGATACTAGTGGCAAATGGGGTATTCGGCCATATAAGAAAAGATGGAGAATTAAAGTTGGAAGAAAGAAAAAGACTAGGAAGGGAAAGTGAGAAGAAATTCGGCACCAAGAGAGAATGAGAGGAACAGATTTTCGGCAAAGGAAAATAGAATGGCCAAAAGATGATCACCCCTATTTATACTACACAATTTCGGCACTCTTTCCCCCTTCACTTGGCCGAATATTGCCTACCAAAGAGACCCATACTTGGCCACTACCTCAACTCCCATAATAATCTCCTATTTCTCTTTTATCACCCTAACAAATAAAATAAAATAATCCCACACTTATCCCTCATTTTTCTCTCCTATTTTATCTCCTTATCACATCCAATAAATAAACAAAGCAACAATTATCTCCTATCTACTAATTTAAACTAAATAAAAATAAATTAACAATTATCTACTACTTATCTAGCCGAAATTCAAAATAAATTCAAGGCTTATCCTCATCCTTTGGAAACCCATGTGCCGTCCAACCCCTTCCATTCTCTTGACGTCAAAAGCCAAAAATAAAACACCCATCTCACGCTCCCAAGTCTCGAACATGAGACTCTGCTGGAAACACCACACGCTACTGACCACTTTGTCGCTAGCTCCTTTGTGTCATAAACTCCCTACAATTCCTTTTAAGAGCTCCTTCCTCGCCTCCCCCTTGTCTTAACGCCAAAAGCAAAATAAAAACACGCCTACTGCTGTCAACAAGGCTCGAACTTGAGCCCTCCTGAAGCTCCCTTTGCCGCAAGCGTCCAAGCCACTTTGCTGCTGGTTCTTTTGTGTCATCAACTCCCCATAATTTCTTTTAAAACCTCCTTAGCCCAGCTCCTTATTGACGCAAAAATAAATGCTTCTTCCTGCTTCCTTCGCAACTCGAACCTGGGCCCTCTACCTATTGCTTGAGGCGTCACTTGCCCAAGCCTTAAGTGGCGCCTTGCAGCCACTTTACCAAGGCACTCTTTGTGTCCAAAAGCGCCTATTACTTTCCTTAAGGCCTCTCTGGCCTAATTCCCTTTTTAACTCTAAAAAAATAAAAGTCCCTAATGCTTCCTACGTCGCTCGAACCTCTTCCCTTGGCACTCCAAGTGACGCAACCACCCTTGCACCTTAGGTGGCATCCCTTGCCACTTCTCCATATCACTTCTTATGTCCTAAACTCCCCAAAACTTTTCTTAAGGCTACCTTAGCCTAGCTCCCCCTTTTTAACTTAAAAACCAATAATTGTCCAAAGCTTTCTCTTCCATCCTAGAATTTTAAAAACCCTTAATACATCACCAACCACACTTAAAGCCTACTAACACTTGAGTTATGCTCCAACCGCACAACCCCTAATCTAGGATGTTACAGATACATTATTTTCCTTGGTTTAAGTATGTTTTTAGTGTGATTTAGTTATTGAATTTATGGCCATTCACTGAGCTTTTTCAGCTTACACCCTTACAGCTTTGTGTAGAATTTTTCCAGCTTTGGGGAGTCGAGGAGCAAGGGCAAGGCTGGTCCAAGTTTAAGGCTAATTGGTAGTATAGATTAAGGACTTTTCTATAGATACATTAGAGGGCATTGTGGCACTCAATTGGGATAATTTGATACACTCATAATTCATGTTTGAGACTTACATTTGGATATTAATTTTGAGATGTTATATTTGTTTTAATGTTTGATTTTATGGTTAAATGTTGAGTGTATTATTGTATGTTGCTAAGTGAAAACATGGTGATTGAAGCATGAAATTTTCACTAATACATTTTTTTTTTGTAGTTTGTCCAGTAGTGGATAGCTTTGTGACTAAGGTAAGTCCATTGCATGTTTTAATTGTTGTTTGTTAAGCATGATTTTGAATGTTGAAATTATTATACACATGTTGTTTATTAGTTGTAATTAGATTAATTAGAGTTGTATGTATGAATTAAGGTAATAAAACTTAGCAAATATAGCCTTAATTAATAAACATATTAATGAAAAATGGCTATTTAAAAAAATATTAGATAGTTATTAGTTTGAATTGAGGTGTTATAGTATTGAGGTGTGCTTTAGGTGATTTTGTGCTAGAGAGTCACTTCGGTGACTAATGTGTGGCTTTGGATTTGGGTCGGTCTGTTCTGGTCGAGTTTGGGGTGTCACATTAGGACCACCTAAATGCAAATGAGATGAAATAAAATGTAGGGTGATGGTTTAGCAGCAATTTCACAAGTTCAAAAACAATAACATGAATAAGCTAGAACAATTATAACACTTAACTCAATTCATTTTCATCATGTTTAACAATGTTCGGAAAATATTCCTTGGCAACTCTATGGTTCATTAACTGGGAATCTCATATAAGTTGAACTGAATCTTATACTTAGAAAAATATGCATAAACTAATGTCATAATTTAACTAAAGGCTCCTTAGAATTTATGTGAAGTAATAGGGACGAATTAGGTTTGAAACAATTTAATCACATAAACCTAAAGTTATGCAAGGTAATAAGTTCTCTTAGTCTATTACGAACCTCTAATTTATTCTGATTAGGATATAAATTAAGCATGCACCTTCCAATTATCGTGTCCATTTGTTATCATCTGATTAGGATTGACTAACTAATTCTAATACATTCAAACATATTTTAATGCATGAAATACATCATTATTATAATTGGAAGCATGAACAACTGAGGCACAAAATATATAAACATGGATTAAATGAATTTTATCCAGTCATCGCAATTATTCTAGCTAAACAAAACTAAGTCATCATTGTCAACGGAAAAACATCACAACAATTTGCGAACATGTTGAATAACTAAGAGCAAAATTAAATAATAAGAAAGAAGAAACTCTTGATGATTTTGGTGATTCTCTAATGACTGATCGTGGTGGCTTCCTTCGATTCTTATGATTACTCCTTCACAAAATGCTCCTCAAGGTGGCCGACCAAGAGAGTTTTTCTCAAGGAAAATGCTAGCTAAAGGGAAGAGGGAAAATGGAGGGCTTATGCCTAGAAGAGATGAAAGAAAGATGAAAGGAATGTGAGTTGAAGGATGAGTGAATAATAAGTGAGGGGTGGTATTTATAGTAGAGGGATGGCATATGAGTTTGCTAAAACTAGCTTGGAGACCCCTTGGTTTTCTCCTTTGCTTGGCTGGCCATGAATTTGGAGAGAGTGGTTGATGGTTGCTTGATTCATGTTTACTTTCATGCATGAATCATGTAAGGGGTTGGACGGTTTCTTGGGTATTAGTTGGGGCTAATTTTTGATTTTTTTCACAAGTGTAGGGAACTCCAAATTAATTATCCTAAAGCTAATTTGGGTTTCTCTAGATGCCTTAGTCGAATTGGACTACTTTTCCCCTACTTGGACGGTTTTGTGACCCAAATAACTATCAGACTTGCTCTTTTCAACAAGACAACTTCAACCGGATCAAATTGACTTCTCTTGACTGAATTTGTTGTATTTTCTGTCCAATTGAGGTGGAGTATAACTCATGTCCATGTATGATTTAAATAAGCTCACACACTTATTAATTCAATGGTCCCACTACAACAATTAAAGCACAAAAATTACTATGTAACATAAGATAGTTAAATTATGCAAAATTTAATACATAAATTCATAAAATTTCTGACTTTACTAAAATTATGCCCATTGTCTCAATATGAACAAAAATCACCCAATTAAATATCTAAATACTCCGGATTAACATAAATTCTAAATAGAAAGGTGATAGAAATAACTATAAAAAATCTATATAATTTAGAGTTTACATGATACTAATTTAGTCAATTATATTATGGGATCATAAATTATTCATACTATCAGGGACTTGTTTGCTTAAATCAAACCATAAAAATGATTTGGGAATCAATCAGGGACTAATCTGAATAAATCATAAAATTCTGGGTCAAAATTATAATTTCTTGGTTTCAAAGGGCATACGATCGTCTGATTGGACCATGTGGGAAGCCCTGGGCCGTGTGGAAGGGGTACAGGACTGTATGGCTAGGTTGTGTGAGAGATTGTGGCCGTTTGGCATTCGAAAATTCAACCTACAGGGGTGACACAACCGTATGGCAGGTCGTGTGTGGGGTCTTAGGTCGTGTGAGATGTGAGATGTGAGATGTGAAATCCTAAGGTTTTAGGGGTGGCATGGCCATGTGTGAAGGTCATGCAGTCCACACGGGAGACCCACACGCTCGTGCGGTAGGCCGTGTGGTCTGGACTTGGTTTGATTTTGCCTCGATTTTCTCATAAAATAACACACCTAACTTCTAGGGTCTCGTGCGATGATCCTTACATCTAAATTAGATCCGAGATACCTACAATGGGTCTTTCAATCGAAAAATATGCAAGAATTAATATCAACGTTCAAGATTTATCGAGATTATCAAGATTTTTGGGAAAACTCATAAAAGATTCCAAATCGATTTGAAGTATTGTCAAGAACAATGTTATTCTAGAATTCTAAGGTTCTACGAAATTAGAAACAAGAATGCTTACCGATCTTGGAACGTTAGAAACGAGATTGACGGTGTTACGCTAAATCGACACAAAAAATGAATTGAATGTGGGTTGATTTTGGGTTCAGGATCCAAAAATATTAATCTTAGCAATGGGAAACAAAAAATTTTGTGAAGGAGAAGATGGGGGAAAAAGAGAAAAGATATAGGGAAAAAGAAACTATAATTCTATTATGATTTGGGAACAAGATTAAATAAATATCTAGGGTTTTCACACTTTAAGATGATGATTTGGCTAATAAATCATTCTGTCGAAAATGGGAAGAAAATAAGGGAAATATGCTAAACCCTTACCACTTGGGCTGCCCATACTTGGTCATGGCCTACCACATTTAATATATATACTAGCTTGGTTTTATTCGTTGGTTGCTGAAAAATAAAAGAGAAAGAATGAAAATAGTGGGGTTTGAATCTTGCCTCTCTAGGGAGTTTACTAAGCTCTCTATCACCTAAACTACGACTCATTTTTTGATGACTTTAGTAATTCTAACACTATTATTTTTGGGGTGTTACATCCTGTGTAACAGCCCGATTTAGGGGCTAGTCGGAACAGTGATCTCGAAATCACTAATTCAAGGTTAGAGAAAATTATTTTCATGTTATGTTATGTGTTATAACATGTTTATAAGGATGCATGAAAATTTTGGTGCCTTAATTTTAGCAATTTCTAGCTTAATTGCGAAAAAGGACTAAATCGCATAAAGTGCAAAAGTTGCATTTTGTTTGCTAGAGATGTCAAATAGCTAAGGATTTTAAATTGGAGGTCCCAAATGTACAATTAGTCCATTGGAGGAGTGATGGCCGGCCATGGGGGACAAGATTATTAAATTAGTCAAAGGCTTGATGTGTTAGGTGGAGAAAGAATAAAATAAGAGAAAAAAAAAAAGAAAGCTACCATCTTTTCTTCTCTTCATCATCACCGAAAATTGGCAGCAAACAAGGGTTGGAGAACTCTAAAATTTCAGCAAGCTTTTCTCCACTCAAGTAAGTCAATTTGATGGTTGTTTTTTTTTATGATTTTTGTACTTTTGAGACCCCTAAAGCTTAAGCTTTCTAAAGAGGGGACTACTATGCAATATGGTTGAAAGTCTAGGGACTTACCATGAGAGAGTTTATGCTGTTTGTTGAGTTTTTATGGAAGAAAATGAATGATAGGATGATGAGAAACAACTTTTGTGAAAGGTGTTGTCATGAAAACACCTAATTGGGACTAAAATGCAAAAGTTGTAATTTGTTCATTAAGGCTTGAAATAGATGGAATTGTGGATAGTTGTAAGAGGATTAAATATTCAGCTAGGCTTGTTTAACAAGAAAATGTGATAAAAATTTATTTATTTAGCCTAGGGCAAAATCATAATTTTGCCAAAGTGTAGGGAGCAAAATAGTCATTTTTGCCTAAAGTGTAGATTATAATGTTTTATGATTTATAAGAGATTAAATCAGTGAATTCTATTGTTCTAGATCAAAGAAATCGAGTTTCGGACCTAGAACGGGTGAAAAGAGAAAGGTGGGCAAAAGTCCCTTTTTGGCCCTTTCGGCATCGAGGTAAGTTTATGTGCAAATGTTGTAATTACGTATGAGTTATTTTAATATTCCAATGTTGTATTGAATGTATGATTATGCAATGAATGTATTAAATACTTGTCGATGAGTTGTTAAGAGAATTGAACCTAAGAATGGTAAGAAATGTAAATAGTATGAAATGATGATAGTTAAGGTTCCGTGTAAGACCATATTGGAATATGGCTTCGGTGAGAGATATTAAATAAGACCATGTCAAGGACATGGCAACGATGTGATATTTCGTATAAGGCCTTAGCGGGTACATGGCATCGATATGATAATTCATGTATGACCCTATCAGGGGTATGATGTCAATGTAACAATATGTGTATGAGATCTAATAGTATTATTTAACAGTTGAGATGAATTTAGTGTATGATGAACCTTTAGTGGGATGAGTGTAATCAATACACCTTAGTGTATGAGAGAGATTTGTTAGTGTATTGTGTGAACGCGAATGAGAATCGTAGAAAGATAAGTAAGAATGATAGTGAGTGAGGATGTTTACGGATGAACGTTTGAATTAGAGAAAATGTATGTGGATAAGTATTTGTGAATGTATAATATCGGTGGGGCTGTAGCGTTACACACGATATATTATTAATTGATGGGTCAAAGTGCGATACCATCAACTATATTATTATCGGTGGGCTGTGTGCGTTACCACCTGATAAATTAGTAATCGATGGGCTGTGTGTGATACCATCGCTTATAAATGATTGGTGAGCTAAGTGCGAAATCACCATAGGTATAAATAATTGGTGGGCTATGTACAATACCACCCTATAAGAGATTCAATGGTGGGCTAAGTGCGTAACCACCGAGAGATTAGTAGTATGAGTGGCTTATTGAGAATGCGTGATGCATTGTTTTATATGATCTTGTGATGGTCAGTGCAGGAATGTATGCTAATTAGACGAGCATTTGGCTTATGGTATGGTAAGAATATGGTAAGAGGTAGAATGAGTAAGCTTTAAGGATGATTGAGTAACCATGAGTTCATGAGAGAAGCTCATCATAATAACTTGCAGTCATGTATATTTGAAGAATATCAATGTTTATCAGTTGTATGCAGATGAACTTACTAAGCATTTTTGCTTACTCCTTTTATTTTTCTCATCTCTTATAGGTAAATTTAGCTAGATCGGGTTGGAGATCGCCAGAGATGTTTTCACACTATCGAGCATACACTCGGTATGATGTATCAAGTCACTATAAGTTATGGCATGTATAGGGCTAGTACTTAAGGATGAATAAGTCATTGTTGATGTAGTCAAATTGTGTTGGCCTAAGAGAACTTATGTTTGTTTGTGTATAGCCATAGATGATGGCCTAAGTTGATTGTAATTATATGAGAATTAGTTCTCCCTAGTGTATGGGATAAAGGCCTTATTTCTTTTATAATCAAATGTCTTTAATTCAAGAGTAATGTTGATACTATGACTATGTGTAGTTATGTGATGAGGTATGAATGTATGCAAATGAGAGTAGAAAAAGGCTTGGTAGATAGCCTCTAAGTGCCCACACGGATAGACACACGGGCGTGTGTCTAGGCCGTGTGTCTCCTACACTTTAGTGTTTTAAGTCAGAATAGACCACGGGCTGGTCACACGGCCGTTTGTTCAGGCCGTGTGATACACACGGTTGGAACATGGGTGTGTGCCAAGGCCGTGTGAAGTCTGCACTTAACACTTAGATATTTAATTGTCACACGGGCCAGGGCCACGGGAGTGTCCAGGCCGTGTGGATTTAGTCAGTGTCGACCACGGGTGGAAGGCACGGGCATGTCTTAAGGGCACACGGGCGTGTCCCTATACCAACACGGGCGTGTGGCCCCTGTTTTGTTAAAAAGTTTCTTGAATTCGTAAAAGTTCCCGGAATAGTTTCCAAACTTCTCGGAAGTATGTTTAGGGCCTTTTAGGCCAAGTTTGTTCAAATGATGGGTTTAAACGAAATTTTTATAACCCTAATTGAGATGTTTAAGTAAGATCAGTTAGGTAATGCCTCAAACCCTGTTCCGGCTTGAATACGGGTAAGGGGTGTTACATCCTGGACTTTTAAACTAACACTTTATAATTTAATCCAACCCAATACATGTTTTTCTATTTTCCAAAATAAGTATTATTTATTAAATTAATTTTAATTAATTAATTTTCCAATTAAATAATTTTCTCAACTCAATTCTAATTCCATTAAAGTCATGACAACTTTACTGTAAAATAATCTATGAGAAAATATTTTTAATTTTCATATTCAACGGATTCACAATGATCAATTAATTTAATTCCATTTTTAGAATTCAATTATTTGCTTAAATAATAATTCCAAAGACTTAAATTAATTCTTAGGTCATTTCCATACTTAGTGCGAAACCACATTCATTTCTGAATGTAGCTCATTTCTCTAACTTTATCATTTGTATTCATTTCTCTTCATTTGATTCTAAACCCAATTCGATTCTGGTTTCATCAAGCTAGCGGTGGGATCAATTGGACATATGTAATTAGGGCTCAAATGGTTTATAATTAAGTTTTAACTTTTCACCTATTAATTACAAACTCGTTTAGTCACGAAGTCATTCCACTATAGTATCGTGACTAAGCTCTCCCCAATCACATACCATTACGAAAGCTACTTGATGAGTGCTCATCCAATGACCTTATCATAAGTATGTTACCATCATATGATATCCTTAATCTCTTTGGGATAAATCTGTTCTCCCAATATGATCCTATTTTATCTCATGGTAACCATTACATCTTCCTTCATGAAAAGTTAATTACTATTGAGTAGTAATTAAGTCATGCATCATAAAGACAAACAACTTGTTGCCATATTTACTTTTCATTTGTAACACCCTCACTCGATCCATTCATCGGATCTGGGTACGGACTTCACAATTGAACTGGGTTATCGATCAGACTAAAATCTCATTAAGTTAAAACAATTTATATTACCTATTAAAATGACTTATAACAAAGTCTAAATTTAATACAAGGTTTGTTGTCCTAACTCCAATGAAGGAGTTTAAACAAATATAACTTGATCACCCCATTTGGAAAAGTCTCTAAGGTACCCCCTTCCTATGTGCATGACCAAAATCCTAACGATAAATCCTTGCTTCCACGTGATCTGGCTTGGTCCCTCCTTGAGTCCCTTGTCCCGCTAATCCTGCAACCATAGGTCAAACCATTTGGTAAGTTCGATCAAACTTAGTGAGTTTCTACGGTTCACAAAAACCTTACCCAACTTGCTGGGGTTTAATCTAGGTAATAATAATAATGAATAAAATAAACTCCTTGCTTGTTGGGGATACTTTACTTAAGCCATCCTGACGAACCATCATATCTGCTGGCAAGCCATACTGACAGCTCTTTTGAATGCTTCGTCGCTCCTGCGGACCCCGTCTTTGCTTCTTTATGCTTATTTCCATCATAGGTTTCTTTTTCTCTCCATTTAGCCATATTAAGGTGACCTTCCATCTTGCCCTCTTAAGGGCTCCTGGTGTATACTCTCAATCTGGTTAGTCTGTGATAGAATCTTTCCTTATCTTAATCCCATATGTCTTCCATTACATTTCATTCGTTAGTATGGCTAACAAGAATCCACGCAGATTAAATCCTGCTTAGATTAAATCGCGGCTGGATCACTTCCTTGTACTCCGCCTTAATCATTTTAACTTACCCTTAAGCGTAGCACATTTTCTTACTACTGACCGTTAAGGCCTGAGTTACTCAGTCACTGCCACTGGGTGACCATTGATAAACCGAAATAGTAACATATTTTAATCCCACATTTAGCATACTTTTGGATGATTTATCCCTTGATTCATGTAAAAAGGTGCTCTTAATCCTTTCTTTTCATGTCTTATACTCAGGAAAGCACCCAAGAATAAAAAGAACAAGAAACGGGCTCAAAACGGACCAAAATGGGCCAAAGAAGAAGTCGACACGGCCTGGACTAAAGCCCACACGGACGTGCCTCCTCAAATATACTAGAACACGGCTTGATGTCGATCTACACGGCCGTGCCTCACTAACAGAGTCCAACACGGCCTAACCACGATTCACACGAGCGTGTGCCATGGCCGTGCCCCTGCCATGGAGGAGAGTAATTTCACTCGAAAAAGGATACTTAGGGGAAAAGAAACACATTCCAAAAGCCTATAAATACACCCTAAGTATAACCTAAAAGGGGGAGTCGACGGGCAGTCAGCTAGGCCAAGGAGCCGAGCCGAAAAGGTTAGATTTGTGGGAAACTCTCAAGGGATAGCCAGTTGATCCATCTCAAGAAGCCGGAATTCTACTCAAGACGGAGGATCTCCTCTTCAATTCCTTCAGGGGGTTTTAGGGATTTCTTATGTTTTGTGTTATCTTTTCTTCTGAGATGTTTCCTTTTATTATTATGAACTAAACCCTTCAGATACCTGAAAGGGATGAAACCTAGATGAATCTTGTTATTGTTTTCTGAACTATATGATAAATACTTGATTTCTTCTTAATTATGTGTGCTTAATTCTTGTGTTGATATTTCGCGAATATTAATTTAAGTATGATGTGCTTAGGTGGTGGAGCAAAAGTCCCTGCTTAAGAGTAGATCTAGCATAATTAAGCGGAGTTGATCGCACGCCTAGAGATAGGGTGACGAGATTTTTCCGGATTAGGGTGAAACCTAATATGGGAGTCCATAGATCGATTTACTGCTATTCTAGGGGGTTATTAATGGGAAAGAGATTTCAATTAATTAACCTAGGGTTAGACGTTATTCGCCTCGAGAGAGGGTTTAATATAAATTAGGGAGTCCTACGGATCAATTCAAGTGAATAAATCGTCTGGTTCAGTGTTAGATAACAAGTGAAGTCTAGGTGGATTCTTCCTAAGGGTATCGTCTTAATCAACTGAGTTTTTCCAAGTATTTCCCCAATTCATTCTTTTTGTCTTTGCGTCTTTAGCTTAGTAATTAGTTAATTTAGATTAATAAACAACTTCACTTATTTTAGGCTAAATAATAGAAAGAAAGTTAGTATTAGTACTTTCAGTTCCTTTGGGTTCGACAATCTGGACTTGCCTAAGCTATACTACTGTTCGATAGGTACACTTGCCTCAATTGTTGTCATAGTTAGTTTCCAGGTTCGATCATTATCTTTATAAATTTTAAAACTCTGACTTCACAGCGATCAACCATCCAATTTCCCGAGTTCCCTTCCTTACTTTATTTTTGCCTAACTAGTTGTCCTAGCTATCATTACCTTGTTGGTTCTCACGGAACTAACCATTTGGTGAATACCTTTACACCAGTTCTTCCCCCTTAGAGAGGAATAGTCTGGACAAACAAGTCTGTCACTAGATGTTTTCCCCCTTATTAGGGTTTCCCTTTTATCTTTGGATTCTGGCTAACTCCATTCTTTAGGGGCTAGTCTTCGTACTCTCGATCAATTACCAACTTGCTGGGTGTCAAGAGCACTCTCGGTAAATCCTTAATGGTGGATCCTTATCCACGATCCTTGGTTTTACCATTTCTCATACATTTTTATATTGGGCACCACTGGTCCTTCGACTTCCACGACTACCTCCTAATTAACATCTCTATCCCCCTCTAGGTACACGACTACTATTCTCGTAATCCTTTCTCATTCCCATTAAGTTCCCATTCCCTAGTGGAATTCTTCGACTCGCCACTCGTCTGTCACTTATCCATACTTCCATTTTTCCTTTTGACACTTTTTACCCATTAGCGGGTTGTCTTAAGATCTTTGATCTAAATTCTCTCCTATAATTATTGTCCCGGCAGACTTTCACTCCTCTCTCCATATTGCCATAGTCGAGCTATGGTCTTCGCAAGTACCCCACGTTTAATGTCTTGGTGGACTCCATTGGTTGGAACAATCGCACTGGAGTTTTACCTCCCAAATCCTTGTATTTACCGTCTCGGTAGACTTCCCTGTGTTCAACGTCTCATTGGACTATCCCGTGTTTAATGCCCTGTCAGACTATCCCATGTTTAACGTCCTGTCAGACTATCTCGTGTTTAACGTCACATTGGACTATCCCGTGTTTATCGTCCTATTGGAATATCTAGTGTTTAATGTCCTGTCGGACTATCTACGATGTCATAGCGTCTTTCAGCTATGGTCTTACTTATTACGCTGTAAAATCCTCTTACGATGCCATAGCATCTTTCAGCTATGGTCTTACTCAATATAATCCTTTGTTTATTGTCCCGACGGACTACCTGGGTTGCCATAGTCTAACTGTAACACCCCTAACCTATCTTCGTTGCTGGATTAGGGTTACAGAGCATTATCATACAATCATAAACATTTAAACATCATATCATTCAACATGTTAAATATCATAAACCATTCATTCACATGCATACTGTCCCTAAATTGATGTAACAGTCCAGTTTAGACCCTAGTCAGAATAGTGATTTCAGGACCAAAAATCCGAGTTGGAATAATATTTTAATATTATTTTTCGTGCTTATGATATGTGAATTAGTATGTGTTAAAGTTCCGTGAATTAATTTGTCTGTCTATGTGCTTAATTTGAGCAAAGGATTAAATTGCATAAATTGTAAAAGTAGCTTTCTATTTGATTAATGGCAGAATTGATGTGTCTTTTAAATGTGGAGGCCTTATGAGGCAATTGATCCATTATTTAGTAAGTGGATGGTGGATGGACAATTATGTCCATAGTTTAAATGATTTTCATAAACATTTCATTAAGGGAAAAAATGGAAATGAATAAAATTATGTTTAATATGATAAAAAAAAGCATGAAATGGCCATTATCATCTTTTTGTTCCACCGAAATTAGAAATAAAGAATAGGGTTCATGAGTTTGAAGCATTCGACCCTTGTCTTCTTTGATTAAGGTATGATTTTGACTCAATTTTTGATAATTTCTATGTTTTTGTAATCGTTGCTTCGTATACTTCAAAACCCATGCTTCAATTTTGTGAATTGATGAATATTTTGTAATGTGCCATTGATGAACATGTGAGTTTTTGGATGTTTGATGGTGAATTATGAAAGATATGTGTTTAATTAACATGTTTTGTCTTTGGAGCTTTGGTGATTTTGAGTAATTTGGATTAAATTGAAAGAATAATATTTTGAATGACTAAATTGTGAAATAAATGAAATGTATGGACTTGTATGAGCTACATGAACTTTCAGCTAAGCATGGGTATATAGTGATTTTGTGTATTTTGTGATTTTGTAAAATAGGGACTAAAATGTCCAAATGTGAAAATGTGAGGGCTAATTTGCAAATTACCCTAAATATGTGTTTTTGGATTGAATTGAATGAATTTTTGAATAAATGGGTTAAATTTTAATATGTATAGATCAAGAACCAAAGAAAACGGACTTAGATCGCGGAAAGTCGAAAGTGATTGAATAGTCGAGTCCGTACGTTAACCGAATCCGAGGTAAGTCGATATACAAATAAATGCATTTGAGTTGAGTTAATTGTGCATATATGAAATTCAGCTTGGGTTGAACATGCTTGAGATGTTATGTACATGGAATCCGAGATAGTATCGACAGTGTATCTATGTCCGAGAAGTCCCGTATGAACCTAGGAATAGATAGGGTAACATATGTCATGACATAGGTGTCTGATATGTAATATCATGTAAGACCACGTCTGGGACGTTGGCATTGATTCGATATTTTGTGTAAGACCACGTCTGGGACGTTGGCATCGATATGAGATTTACGTGTAAGACCATGTCTGGGACATTGGCATTGTATTGGTTCGTGTAAGACCTTGTCTGGGACAGTGGCATCGACCTTTGGTTACATGTAAGACCACGTCTGGGACGTTGGCATTGTACGACTATTCCGAGCATTCTGAGTATCCTATTTAGCTCCGAACGGTTCAACGGGCAAGTCTGAGAAATGAATGACTATGTGAGTTGTACATCCGTTTCAGGTACGTTGATATGTATGCTTTGTATAAGCATGAAAGGTGAGTAAGTATGTGCATTGATACAAAGGAACATTGGAGATATATATGTGTTTGAGATATGGGCAAGTAAGATACTTGAGATATTATGAATTGGTGAGCAATGGCAAACCAAGTGAGCCAAAGAGATTATTTATGTACTTGAAATGAAGATATGTTAATGAATTCTAATAACTATGCTTACGATTGATTATATGTTAAGTTTATTTGTATATGGCTTACTAAGCTTTTGGAAAGCTTATTCTGTGTGTGTGTTTACTCTGTTTTATAGGTCGTCGAAGCTACGAAAGGCTCGAGAATCGTCGAGGATCATCACCACACTATCAAACTTTACTTTAGTACTTTTGAATGTGTATATAGCTAAATATGGCTTGTATAGGCTAGTCATTTTGGAACATGTTTGAGATGTGTAATTAGCCATGTGATGTGGCTAGATAAATGTTAGAAATATGCATGAGTGATATGGTATATGAAGCATGTTTTGGTATGGTCTGATGGCAATGAAATGGTCTTATGTATGGTGAGCTTTTTGTTGAATTGATGCAATAGTGACTTGGTGATATTGTGGATGAATCATGCTTGGTTCTACATGTGATTTAGTTGTGCAATTTGGTATACAAGATGGCATGATTATAGACGAGATAGAATGGATGGATAGGATGATCATTTGGTGTGATATTGGTTGCCAATTATGCTTGGATTATGTTTAATTGTGCTTGTAGGGATGACCCTTTGTGTGGGTAGCAATTTGGCCTTTTAAATGGCCTATAATTGCCCCCACGATTGAGCACACGGGCGTGTGGCTCGACCGTGTCCCTCGTGGTTTCATTTTAAAACAAGTCAGGCTCGACCACGGGCAAGACATACGGGCGTGTGACTGGCCGTGTGGTGCAAGTCAGGATCGACCACGGGTGAGGCACACGGGCGTGTCCACGGCCGTGTGGACAAGTCAGTATGTATGCCCTTTTTTGACACGGCTTAGACACACGGGCGTGTCTGAGGCCGTGGGAGGCACACGACCTGCCCACACGGGCGTGTGACCTTGTAACACCCCAAACCCGGCCCAAACGCTACGACCAGATCTGGTATGCTACGGGGTTTATTGTAAAAACTTTGCTTTAACGGTTTTTAAAAATCTCAGTTTCTTTACTTAGGCATTTGTTAAAAAAATAGGATATCTGATGAAAACCTTTAGTTTTTCTTTGAACGTGTTCGGAAAACCTATTTTATTATTTTTTATGTTTTAAGTCCTTGAACATAAATTTATAAACTGTAAACACTGTCAAATATAAAGCGATAACCTAAACCATAGGGCCTTATTACATAAATAGTTCCAAAATTAAAACTTAAAGAAAACT
Source organism: Gossypium sturtianum (assembly GCA_025698515.1). Classification (NCBI taxonomy): domain Eukaryota; kingdom Viridiplantae; phylum Streptophyta; class Magnoliopsida; order Malvales; family Malvaceae; genus Gossypium; species Gossypium sturtianum. The sequence goes on from CM046946.1 coordinate 120,561,115, forward strand.
GAAAATAATTCATGAAAATAAATAAAATAAAACTTGATGGCCCCTCGAGTCCGCCTCGGCTCCCCTGTCCACGATCTACTGCTCATCTGAAAAGTCAGGGAAAAATAAAAGGGTGAGTCACCAAGACTCAGTGTGCAAATCCCGAAAACACATAAAAGGCTTGAGGCCCACAAACACATTATGGGCCTTGGCCCATACACAATGGCAACAAAACATATGTATGCTACATGGCCCATCCCAGCCTAGAAATCCATCCTCTACACACCAGCCCGTACCAACCATCACACCTTGGGGATTTCTACAATCAACCCACCAACCGCTACACACCACATCGACAGACATGCTGCCTATTAATAATCAGGAATGAATTTAACGTGGCTTAGCCACCGATCACTATTGTGACCTAACATTTCAATTCGTGGTTTAACCACCGATCACCAAGTGACCTATTATCATGCTCTTCCCCCTTAATCATATTAATCCCATCCCATGCGTACATTCATGCAAAATCAAACAATACACCACTTAAGGATTTACAATCTAGCACATTCATCGATACACATAGAGAAGTTTCTATGATCACGTACCTGGCATCCATTGCCTACCCTTTTTGGGTAACACGACTGTTCATACAGCCTATTTTTTCGGCTTTTAGCCCATAACTTATGTATATAAAACAGGTTAAGTAGTGTGATAGAGATCTACACACCTGTTTACGGTTAAGACGACACTTTCTATGTCGATGCTATCCGTAGCCGACACAACCGCTATTTGCCTAAGATGTTGTTCAGAAGCCGGTCCACAGCCCGGTGGCCAATCTCGAACAGCAGACACCGCGCGTTTCTTGAACTTTGGGGCTGGGACTACAGATCCAACTCCTTCCTTTGATTTTCTAACATTCGAGTCCATGAGTGATCTTGGTCAGATGGTACTACGATGATTGCTTAACGAACCATTAGGTTAAGACACGAATAACGAAAAGAAACCGATTGATCAACTTAAGGAGAACCAAAAACCTTACCTTGAAATCCCGAAAATAATATGATTCGTATGCTACCGATTTCTGGCTTAGAAACCTAGACGATTAGATCTCCTTCAAATCCCGAAATGCCGCCAAAGAGAAAGAACACAAGATCAGAGAAAACGTCAAACTAAGGATGGCCCTAACTACCAACTAGCCATTCGGCTTTGGCTTCAAAAACCGAAAAAGATTGCAAAAATACTAACACAAGTCGATACTCACCTTTACAGAAGATTTCGGCTACTTCTAAACGATTCCGGCTTTATGGAGAAATCGGCACAAGAGGAAAAGAATGGAAAAGAGTGTGAAGTGAGAGGTTTCGGCTTCTGAAGGAATAAAAAGGAAAGATTGCAGAGAATGGTTGAGGGTTTCGGCATAGAGAATGAGAGAAAAGCTTTAAAATAATGGGGTTCAAATGCCGGAATTGAAGAGATAGCCCCCTTATTTATAGAAAATTTCGGCACTTACCTATCAAAAACCGAAAGTGCCCTTCCTGATAACTAACAACTAATCAAATAGTAGGGGAAATTTCGGCACCCTTATGGCATGTGGAAACCGATTTCTTCCCCCCTCCAAGAGATGAAAATTCGGCCATCACTGCACTCAGCAGATAGCTCCTATCTTTTCTCCTCTATCTTAATCCATTCACTCCTCCAAAAGAGACCTAGATAACACCACTTCCCCCCTATTTTATCAACACCTTATCCCCATTATCCAAGTCACTAAATCCCTCCAAATTTTAAGCCTCATTGCCGTCCCTCTTTCTCCCCTTTTAAGTGCCGAAAATGGCCCAAAGACATGGGCTCCTTACGGCCAAAACTTGGGCCTCTTCAACTGCTAATGGCGCCACCTTATAACTCCTTTGCAGCTCCACTTGTTACTGAGCCACAAGCCCACTTTGTAGTTTAAACCACAGATACTATCTTTTAAAACCCTTTAGTGTCCCATCAGAAAATTTAATCAAGGCCTCGACCCCATCCTGAGCCCAATTTGGACCCCTAACACTTAAATTAACACATTAAACATATCCCCACACTAAACACATAAGCCCATTAATTCAGGATGTCACAGTTCTACCCCCTTAAAGAAATTTCAGCCTCGAAATTACCTGATCAGAAAAGATGGGGGTATTGCTGCCGCATCGCTTCCTCTGGTTCCCAAGTAGCCTCCTCAGAACTGTGATTCCGCCATAGAACCTTGACCAATGGAACCGACTTCCTACGCAATACCTTGACATCACAGTCCAAGATTTCCACTGGCTCCTCTTCAAAAGATAAATCGGGTCTTACTTCGATTTCTTCCACAGATACCACATGGGATGGATCCGAACGGTAACGTCTTGACATAGAGACATGGAACATGTTGTGAATCTGGCTTAGCTCAGAAGGTAACTCTAGCTGGTGCACTACTGGTCCCACTCGTTTCAACACACGATAAGGTCCGATAAATCTGGGACTTAATTTACCTTTCCGTCTGAACCTCAATACTTTCTTCCATGGTGACACCTTCAAGAACACCTTGTCACCCACTGCAAATTCTATGTCCTTACGCCCCAAGTCAGCGTAGGACTTCTGTCGGTCTGACGCTTCCTTTAATCGAGCCCGAATTAACTCTACCTTCTCCTCTGTCTCGATAACCAACTCTAGACCCAAAATCCGACGTTCCCCTAATTCCGTCCAACAGGTAGGTGTACGGCACCTCCGCCCGTACAATGCTTCATAGGGCACCATCTGAATACTTGACTGGTAGCTATTGTTGTACGTAAACTCCGCCAACGGTAAGAACTCTTCCCAACTACCCTTGAAATCAATGACACATCCTCTCAACATGTCCTCCAAGATCTGAATCACCCGCTCAGACTGTCCATCGGTCTGAGGATGAAACGCTGTACTGAAATCCAACTTCGTACCCAACGCTTGATGCAACGCCTTCCAAAATCGTGAGGTGAACCTAGGGTCCCTGTCCGATATGATTGATACTGGTACCCCATGCAACCTCACTACCTCCGCTATGTATAGCTTAGCCAATTTTTGTAGAGAGTAATCGACCCGTACTGGTATGAAATGAGCAGACTTCGTCAAGCGGTCAACAATCACCCAAACCAAATCTTTCTTAGTAGGCGTGAGAGGTAGCCCACTAACAAAGTCCATTGTGATCCTTTCCCACTTCCATTGTGGAATCTTCACCGGTTGCAACAACCCTGACGGTAACTGATGTTCCGCTTTTACCTGTTGACAGGTCAAACACTTCCCCACAAATTCGGTCACCTCTCATTTTAGACCCAGCCACCAAAACTGATCTCGTAAATCTCGATACATCTTACTCCTTCCAAGGTGCATAGCATAAGGACTACCATGCGCTTCCTGCAAGGTCCTACGCCTCAACTCAGGGTCTTTCGGCATGCACACTTTTCCTTGAAAGCATAATAACCCTTCCTCATTCACACGAAATTCTATTGATCCTTCACTTGATCCTACCGGAAACTTCTCCTTTAGCAACTCATCAGTTTACTGTTTCTCCTTAACCTGACTGACCCAAGAGGGTTTCACTTGAAGTTCAGCTAATAAACTCCCATCATTATACAGACTAAGGTGAGCAAACAATGCTCTCAGGTCAGAGATTACTTTACGACTCAAAGCATCCGCCACCACGTTAGCTTTACCCGGATGGTACTCGATCGAGCAATCATAGTCCTTTAACAAATCGATCCACCTCTTTTGCCTTATATTCAACTCCTTCTGAGTCAAAAGGTATCTTAGGCTCTTGTGATCGGTATAAATGACAGATTTCTCCTCGTATAGATAATGTCTCCAGATTTTCAAAGCGAAAACCACCGCCGCCAACTCCAAATCATGTGTGGGATAATTTGATTCGTGCGGTCTTAACTGTCGAGATGCATACGCAACAACCTTCCCATCTTGCATCAACACGTATCCTAATCCCGTGTGTGAAGCATCACAAAAAATCACGAATTCCTTCCCAGCCTCCGACTGAATCAATACCGGAGCCTCCGTTAAAATCCTTTTTAACTCCTCAAAACTCTCTTGCTGCTTACAAGACCAAACAAACGGAACTCCTTTCCGTAAAAACTTAGTCAACGGCACCGCGATCAATGAAAATCCTTCCACATACCTTCTGTAATACCCGGCTAACCCAAGAAAACTCCGAATTTCTACTATCGATTTAGGCGGCTTCTAATCCAACACCGCTTCAATCTTCCGAGGGTCAACCCTAATCCCCTCTGCCGACACAACGTGACCTAGAAAAGTAACCTCCCTTAGCCAAAATTCGCACTTACTGAATTTGGCATACAACAGCTTCTCCCTCAGAATCTGTAGAACCACCCGCAGATGTGAATCATGCTCCTCTTCCGATTTTGAATAAACCAGAATATCATCTATGAATACCACGACAAATTGATCCAAGTAGGGTTGAAATACTCAGTTCATCATATCCATAAACGCTGCTGGTGCGTTAGTCAACCCAAATGGCATCACCATGAATTCGTAGTGTCCATAGCGAGTCCTAAAAGCCGTCTTATGAATATCTGCCTCTTTGACCTTAAGCTGATGGTACCCTAACCTCAGATCTATCTTTGAAAAGACTGAGGCCCCCTTCAGCTGATCGAACAAGTCATCGATCCTTGGCAACGGGTATTTGTTCTTGATGGTCAACTTATTCAACTGATGATAGTCAATGCACATCCGCATCGATCCATCCTTCTTCTTAACGAATAACACCGGCGCTCCCCAAGGTGACACACTTGGTCAGATAAACCCTCTATCCAGCAACTCCTGAATCTGCGCTTTCAATTCCACCAACTCCTTTGGCGCCATCCTATACGGAGCAATAGATACTGGCGCTGTTCCCGGAAGAAGATCAATACCAAACTCCACTTCACGATCCGGGGGTAATCCCGGAAGCTCCTCTGGGAAAACATCAGGAAATTCCTTCACCGTCCTAACATCTCCGACAGTTAGTTCCTTGGCTTCCAGAGCCCGAACAAATATTAGAATTGCCTCGCATCCTTTCCTCACCATCCTTTCTGCCCTTAAGGCAGACACCACATTTGACAAACAGTTTCCCCTTTCACCCATCACCAACACTTCACCACCATCGGGAGTTTTTAGCACCATACGCTTGGCTGCACAGTCCAAGTTCGTTTGATACTTCACTAACCAATCCATTCCTAAGATCAAATCGAACTCCCCAAACGGCAGTTCCATCAGATCAGCCCAAAAAGCTACCCCTTGAACTTCCAGGGGTACATCCTTATACAGTTTATTCACCACTACAGTTTGTCCTAGAGGGCTTACTACAGTCATCTCCCCAGAAGAAGTCTCATATCCTATGTTCAGAGTTCCCGCTATAGCACTAGCAACATAAGAGTGCATCGAACCAATATCAATCAAGGCAGTGTAAGGCAAACCAAAAATTAGAAACGTACCGGTTATGACATCCGGTGCGTCAGCCTCCTCTCGACGTCTGGCAGCATAGACTAACCCCAACTGTCTCGCCTCAGTGTTTCCTGCCCCTTGGCCTAGTGCTCCACGGCCCCGACCGGAACTGTTACCACCTCTGGCTGGACCACGACCTCTCTGTGGCTGTTGACCACCTCTTCCTGGTTGTGCATTCCCTTGGCCCGTGGGCCCTTCACTGCCCCGTTGCTGCGGACAGTTTCTAACTTGATGGTCCGTAGATCCACACCTAAAGCACTTCCCACTGCCTGCCCAACACTCGCCTACATGAAATTTACCACATCGAACACACTTCTGTGTCTGACCAACAGCAGCAAGTCTCTCTTCCCGCCTCGGCCCGTCTGACCTAGGCCTTTTCTGAGTACGCCCAGCTGCCCCTGACGATCCAAAATTCCTCTTACTTCCACCCCTATCTCTATCCCAATTTAGTTTCTCTGTCCGCTTCACCTCCTCAGCTATCTTAGCTTTTTCCACAAGCACAGCAAATTCCCTCTCCTGCTGTGGAGCTATCAATACACGCAAATCATCCCTCAGACCATCCTCAAATCGAACACAATGTTCATGGTCTGTGGCCACCATTCCTCGAGCATAACGGCTAAGGTGTAAGAATTCCGCTTCATATGCAGCCACCAACCTACTCCCTTGTACCAAATTCAGAAATGCTCTACGCTACGCATCCACATAACTTGTCCCAATGTATTTACTCTGAAACGCCGTTTTGAAGGAATCCCAAGTGATACGGTCAGCCACTGTACCATCCTTAACCGTAAGCCACCATTGATAAGCTTCGTCCCGCAGGAGAGATACAACCCTTTTCAACTTCTCCTCCTCCGTGAAATCCAAATCATCCATTATACGTTCAACTGCCTCCAACCAATACTCAGCTGAACTCGGGGCTATACCAGAAATTCTCCTAAACACTTTCGCCCCATTGGCTCTAAGTCGCTCCGGCACAGATTTTCAGGCTCCTGTGCCCATACCTGCCCCAGCAACCCTCTCTAGAACCCTTAACATTGCCTGAGATACCGCATCATCTCTCGGCCGTCCGTCTGAAATTCTTCCTCCGTAGTAGCTGGTACCGCATCTCATTTCGGACCCATGGCGGACCCTCACCGGTTCTCGACACCGCTGGTCCTACCCCTACCACGACCACGCGGCGGACGTCCACGACCTCTTGTACTCATTCTACCGATTCGCGTTTATCTGGTTAGAAATTTTATGAATTATTAATTTCTTCCACTAATTAACCACGAACAATCTTATGAACAGTAGTTTTAAGAGTAGTTCTTTCGAATTCGCGATTATATCTACGGTTCAGTATCAAGTCTGTATCTCCTAGTTCTAGGAACCTCATACATCAACCATCATACATCAACATACAAGTACCATCCATGAACTCACATTCATCACATAAGGATATTTTCATCATTTCACTACCTAGGGGTACTTTCGCAATTTTATCCTACAGGGGTATTTTCGAAATAATTTTGTTTTAAAATAGGGTATCTTGGTGATTTTACGAAATAAGGGTATTTTGGTAATTTTGCATTTCGAGGGTATTTTGGTAATTTTCCAAACCAGGGGATTTTGGTCTTTTTTCAAATCAGGGGTAATTTAGTATTTTTTTACAAACCAGGGGTATTTTGAAAATTTTCAAAATTAGGGTGGCTGGTCCCCTTTGGGTTTTAATTATAAAATTTGGCCCGTCCACAAGTCCTCATGGCTAAGGTGAACAAATACTACGCACTGGTAGGATTCTAGCGAAGAGGAGGTGAGTCACTAGGACCGCTTAAGTACCAAGCTCTCCTCAATCCAATCCTAGACATGCGTATGCTCGCTGCCACACCCCGACCCAAATGACTTGTTCACGGGTTTGTTTGGTTGGATTAAATCTTATGAAATTGAAGAGTTGTTTACACTAGGCCTAAGGTCCATTATTGCCTAACACACTAGTCTACGTCCATCAAGCCCATCAACCCAACATGCATATCACATCAAGAGTTAGAATACTTACCTGCGTGGATTGGGTGCCGGTAGACTCGAAGGCCATATCTCAACCCAAACTTTTCTCAAATTCACATTATTTTCAAATCACTACTAGACCCATTTCACAACCCGAGTTTTGCAACTGGGCTCTGATACCAAAATGTAACACCCCAAACCCGGCCCAAACGCTACGACCAGATCTGATATGCTACGGGGTTTATTGTAAAAACTTTGCTTTAACGGTTTTTGAAAATCTCAGTTTCTTTACTTAGGCATTTGTTAAAAAAATAGGATATCTGATGAAAACCTTTACTTTTTCTTTGAACGTGTTCAGAAAACCTATTTTATTATTTTTTTATGTTTTAAGTCCTTGAACATAAATTTATAAATTGTAAACACTGTCAAATATAAAGCGATAACCTAAACCATAGGGCCTTATTACATAAATAGTTCCAAAATTAAAACTTAAAGAAAACCGAAAATAATTCATGAAAATAAATAAAATAAAACTTGATGGCCCCTCGAGTCCGCCTCGGCTCCCCTGTCCACGATCTCTGCTCATCTGAAAAGTTAGGGAAAAATAAAAGGGTGAGTCACCAAGACTCAGTGTGCAAATCCCGAAAACACATAAAAGGCTTGAGGCCCACAAACACATTATGGGCCTTGGCCCATACACAATGGCAACAAAACATATGTATGCTACATGGCCCATCCCAGCCTAGAAATCCATCTTCTACACACCAGCCCGTACCAACCATCACACCTTGGGGATTTCTACAATCAACCCACCAACCGCTACACACCACATCGACAGACATGCTTCCTATTCCTAATAATCAGGAATGAATTTAACGTGGCTTAGCCACTGATCACTATTGTGACCTAACATTTCAATTCGTGGTTTAACCACCGATCACCAAGTGACCTATTATCATGCTCTTCCCCCTTAATCATATTAATCCCATCCCATGCGTACATTCATGCAAAATCAAACAATACACCACTTAATGATTTAAAATCTAGCACATTCATCGATACACATAGAGAAGTTTCTATGATCACGTACCTGGCATCCATTGCCTACCCTTTTTGGGTAACACGACTCGCTCATACAAATTTATTTTTCCGCTTTTAGCCCATAACATATGTATATAAACGAGTTTAAGTAGTGTGATAGAGATCTACACACCTGATTACGGTTAAGACGACACTTTCTATGTCGACGCTATCCGTAGCCGACACAACTGCTATTTGCCTAAGGTGTTGTTCAGAAGCCGGTCCACAGCCCGGTGGCCAATCTCGAATAGCAGACACCGCGTGTTTCTTGAACTTTGGGGCTGGGACTGCAGATCCAACTCCTTCATTTGATTTGCTGACATTCGAGTCCATGAGTGATCTTGGTCAGAAGGTACTGCGATGATTGCTTAACGAACCATTAGGTTAAGACACGAATAACGAAAAGAAACCGATTGATCAACTTAAGGAGAACCAAAAACCTTACCTTGAAATCCCAAAAATAATATGATTCGTATGCTACCAATTTTTGGCTTAGAAACCTAGACGATTAGATCTCCTTCAAATCCCGGAATGCCGCCAAATAGAAAGAACACAAGATCAGAGAAAACGTCAAACTAAGGATGGCCCTAACTACCAACTAGCCATTCGGCTTTGGCTTGAAAAGTCAAAAAAGATTGCAAAAATACTAGCACAAGTCGATACTCACCTCTACAGAAGATTTCGGCTACTTCTAAATGATTCCGGCTTTATGGAGAAATCGGCACAAGAGGAAAAGAATGGAAAAGAGTGTGAAGTGAGAGGTTTCGACTTCTGAAGGAATAAAAAGGAAAGATTGGAGAGAATGGCTGAGGGTTTCAGCATAGAGAATGAGAGAAAAGCTTTAAAAGAATGGGGTTCAAATGCCGGAATTGAAGAGATAGCCCTCCTATTTATAGAAAATTTCGGCACTTACCTATCAAAAACCGAAAGTGCCCTTCTTGATAACTAACAACTAATCAAATAGTAGGGGAAATTTCGGCACCCTTATGGCATGTGGAAACCGATTTCTTCCCCCCTCCAAGAGATGGAAATTCGGCCATCATCGCACTCACAGATAGCTCCTATCTTTTCTCCTCTATCTTAATCCATTCACTCCTCCGTAAGAGACCTCGATAACACCACTTCCCCCCTATTTTATCAGCACCTTATCCCCATTATCCAAGTCACTAAATCCCTCCAAATTTTAAGCCTCATTGCCGTCCCTCTTGCTCCCCTTTTAAGTACCGAAAATGGCCCAAAGACATGGGCTCCTTACGGCCAAAACTTGGGCCTCTTCAACTGCTAATGGAGCCACCTTATAACTCCTTTGCAGCGCCACTTGTTACTGAGCCACAAGCCCACTTTGTAGTTTAAACCATAGATACTATCTTTTAAAACTCTTTAGTGTCCCATCAGAAAATTTAATCAAGGCCTCGACCCCATCCTGAGCCCAATTTGGACCCCTAACACTTAAATTAACACATTAAACATATCCCCACACTAAACGCATAAGCCCATTAATTCAGGATGTCACAGACCTCTGTAACTTAGAAAAAAGTTTTAAATTTCTGAGTGATAAACCATAATTTACACATATTTTAACCCCATGCTTGGCTTACTTTTGGATGATTTTCCATTTGAATTTGATGAATTCGATGCTCCTAATCTCTTAATTTCATGTTTTATACTCAGGAGAGCTTAGGGAGTCGAAAAGAATGATAAACGGGCCAAAAAGGGACAAAATGAGCCTACCTAGCAGGATCAGACACGGCCTGGACCATTGGCTACGGCCGTGTGTCACGAGTAGGATCAACCACGGCCTGGACTATCGACCACGGGCAGATCACACGGCCGTGTGTGGCGAACGGAATCGACCACGGTCGAAGGAGTCCACCACGGGCATGCCCCTGCCGAAATCAGGATGAATTCTATTTGGAATAGGATACTTGTGGGCCAAGTAAGGCATCTCAAAGCCTATATAAACACCCTATGAGGCAACTTAAAAGAAGGGCTCGACAGGACGTCGAATAGACGCCGAGTAGAAGGAGAAAATACTCCAAGATAGCCGTCGGGAATAGTTTAGGAGAAGGATCTCCATCAAGACTGAAGATCTCCCATCAAGTTCTTTAGGAGTTTTTTGGGTTTTCTTATGTTTTGTTGTTTTTCCTCTTTTATGATGTTTCCCTCTTTTAGTATGAACTAAATCCCTTAGATACCTAAGGGGATGAAACCTAAGATAGATCTTATTATTATTTGATTTATGAGATAAATACTTGTGCTTATTCTTAATTGTGAGTTCTTATTCTTGTTTGATAATTTAGGTTATTGATTCAAGTCGAATGTGCTTATTCAGTGGAGCAAAAGTCCCTGTTTAAGAGTAGATCAACACAATTAAGCGGAGTTGATTGCAACCCTAGAGATAGGGCGACGAAAATTTGCCGGATTAGGGTCAAACCTAATAAGGGAATCCATAGATCGAGTTAATGCGACAATAAGGGTTTTAATTAGAAAGAGATTTCAATTAATCAACCTAGAGTCAGTTGTTAGTAGCCTAGAGAGAGGTATTAATATAATTTAGGGATTTCTACGGATTAAGCCAAGTGAATAAATCGCATGAATCAAAAGTAATAAGTGAAGTCTAGGTGGATTCTTCCTTAGGTGTTGCCTATCTCATATAAAAGTTGCTTAAAATTATTTTCCCAATTTACTCTCTGTCGCGTTCATAGTTAGTTAAATTAGTTAGTAAATTTTAGATTAAAAATAAATCCCCTGAATTATTAGGCTAGATAATAAAAAGATAGTTAATACTAGTACTCTTGGTCCTTGAGGATAAGATATTCCGTACTCACCACAGCTATACTACTGTTCGATAGGTGCGCTTGCCTTTGTCAAAATAATAGTTAGTTTCGAGCTCCATCAAGTTTTTGGCACCGTTGCCAGGAACTAAGATATTAGGAACACTAAATTTTTATTACTTGAGCCATTTTTATTGTTATTACAATTTATTTTTGTTTTTAGTTTAATTTACTAACTTTTCTTTTATTTGCTTCTAGCAGGTAATTCTAGTTTATGACTAGAAGAAACCCGTCAGGACCCTTGCTTTTTGACAGTGAGATTGAAAGTACAGCTTGCAGAAATCGAAGAGAGATAAGGCGAAGCTTACAATACATAGAGGAAGAGCAAGAAGACGATACTAATACTACCGAAAAGATGGCTGATAATAATCCGCTACCCCCGGTGGTTGCCGAAAATCCTAGTCCTCGTACTATGTATGATTATGCTAAGCCCAATTTGACTAGGGCTGAATCGAGTATTGTTAGACCTGCTATTACTGCAATTAATTTTGAACTGGGACCTAACACTATTCAAATGATTCAACAGTTTGTTCAGTTTGATGGCTTGCAGGACGAAGACCCAAATACTCATTTAGCAAATTTTCTAGAATTCTGCGACACTTTCAAAATTAATGGTGTTTCTGATGATGCCATTCGCCTTCGGTTGTTTCCCTTCTCATTGAGAAACAAAGGTAAACAGTGGTTGAAATCTTTGCCACGAGGATCAATCACTACATGGGATCAAATGACCGAAAAATTTTTATTTAAATATTTTCCGCCGGTTAAAACGGCTAAGTTGAGGAATGATATCTCTTCTTTTGTGCAGATGGATTTAGAGACACTTTACGATGCATGGGAGAGATATAAAGATTTACTGAGAAGGTGACCTCACCACGGGTTACCTTTGTGGCTACAGGTTCAAACCTTTTACAACGGTGTGAACCCCTCAACTAGGCAGTTGATTGATTCAAATGCCGGTGGAACCCTAAATAACAAGACCCCAAGCGGCTTATGAGTTTATAGAGGAGCTGTCACTAAATAACTATCAGTGGCAAGTTATGAGGACAAAGCCAACAAAAGCCGCCAGTGTTTTCAACCTCGACGCAGTAACCATGCTATCAAACCAGGTAGAACTATTGAATAAAAAGATTGATGGTTTGTGTGGTTCTTCGCAAGTACATCCAGTGATGCAGTGTGACACAAATGGAGGAGGGTCGAACAATATAGAATACCCACCTTACAACCCTGGCATAGACAATGAATAGATGAACTATATGGGTAACAATTCTAGACCTCACAATAACCCTTATAGTAACACTTACAATCCAGGTTGGAGGAACCACCCAAATTTTTCGTGGGGAGGTCAAGGAAATCAAAGACAACAACCCCCTCCAGGCTTTCAACAGCAACCCTACCCACAAGAGAAAAAGCCGAACCTTGAAGAGATGCTAACAAAGTTTATCGCGATGTCAGAGACGCGTTTCCAAAACACTAAAACAGCACTTAAAAACCAACAGGCATCAATTCAGGGGCTCGAGAACCAATTAGGAAAACTTGCAAAACTGATCTCAAAACGACCACAAGGCAGCTTGCCAAGTAACACTGAAACTAACCCAAAGGAGCAAATTCATGCCATTACTGTTCACGATAGTGAAGGGTTAGACGAACCAAAACAGAGGCAAGAGAACGTGGCAGATAAGGGTAAGGTTGAGGTAAGCCATGAAAAACCAAAACCGATAAGTACAGAATACCAACCTCGTGTGCCATATCCCAATGCGACAAAGAAAGACCGTACAGATGAACAATTCAGTAAATTTCTTAAACTTTTAAAGAAATTACATATTAACTTACCGTTTCTTGAAGCTCTTTCGCAGATGCCAGATTCAAGGAAATTTTTAAAAGAGCTTTTGACAAACAAACGGAATTTAGATGATACGTCGCATGTGGAGCTAAACGCAGTGTGCTTAGCAATTCTACAAAATAAAATACCACGAAAATTAAAAGATCCAGGGAGTTTTATAATTCCGTGCTTAATTTGTAGTTTATCTGTTAATAACGCTTTGGCTGATTTAGGGGCAAGCATAAATGTTATGCCTTATAAAATGTTTAAGCAGCTAGGTCTTGGGAAACCCAAACAAACTAGGATGAGCATTCAATTGGCTGATAAAACTATTAGAGTTCCTAGGGGTATAATCGAAGATGTACTAGTAAAAATTGATAAATTCATATTCCCAGTTGACTTCGTTGTTCTAGAAATGGATGAGGACAGTAACACACCTTTAATTTTAGGGCGACCCTTTTTAGCAACTGCTAAAACTAGAATTGATGTTGGCACAGGTGAGCTTACACTTTGTGTAGGTGATGACATGATTAAACTCCAAGAACGTGATTCTATCAGAATATCTAGTGATCAAGATGATACAAATCCTATTAATATAAGTAAACTTAACGTTCAATCTTCTTTGCAGGAAATTCCTCGGGAAAAGATGACAGAGCCATGGCCTAGCTTCCATATTGAGAACAGAACTGTTCATGAGGAACGAAGGCTCCAGATCGAGGAACTAGATGAATGGCAAACACAGCTTAAGTAGAAATTGAAAGTACACAATGAACCAAAACAGAGCCATGATAAGCCAAAAGATAAAACGAGTCAAATTAAGGTTGGAGACTGAGTTCTAATGGACAATACAGATCCTCGTGTTGCCGCTTCTGAACCTAATGGAACAACCCCTTTCACGGTACTGAATATCTTCCCATACGGTACAATCGAGGTAACTCATTCCAAATTTGGCACTTTCAAGGTAAATTGTACTCGTCTAAAACCTTATTTCAATACAATTGATAGCAAGAATGAGGAGTTTCAACTCCTCAAACAACCATGATTATGCGAATGAAAGGTAAGTCTAGCTTAGGACTCTAAACAAGCACTTCTTGGGAGGCAACCCGAGCACTAACCCTACTATTTAGTTTGTTTTCACTTTCGTTCATGTTTTAGGCGCAGGTTTCCCTACCACACGGCCTTGCACACGGGCGTGGTCGTGGCTGTGTGGACACCACGAGGAGGCACACCAGCGTGACGGAGACCGTGTGGGTCAAGGACAAAAATTTTCCCAAAACACGGGCTGCGATAAAATGCCACGGCCGTGCAACGCGGCCATGGTCGACACTGACTAAAGAACACGGGCGCGCGACACGCCCGTGCTTATGGACCATGGTCGATACTGATTAAATAACACGGGCGTGTGATCCTCTACACGGGCGTGGGAGGACCTTTGAGTCCATTTATTTTTTCTTTTTCTTTTATTTTAAATTTTGAACTCTTTCTCTTTATCTTTCTTGTCTTAAATTTTTATTAGTATATTTTGATTTCTTTATATCTCTGGCTGTCTATTATCGAGTAACCATAACAACGACCATTAAAACTCCCTAAAACTTTACTGATGACTCCGCAATTTCAAAAGGTTCAAGGTGCTACTAAGGAACGACCAAACTACCAGAGTATTCTCCCCCACCTTCACCTCTGCCTAGTTCATCAGGCTTCTTTTCACTTTCTAAGGATTTCATCCATAATTCAGGAAGTTTCACTTCTCTCCCTCTCTTACGATATTTTTATTATATTATCATTATCTATTTTTGTACATTGAGGACAATGTACATCTTAAGTGTGGGGAGGTTATTGATTTCATTACCAGAAAGTACCTGAATGATATCTTGTCTTAAGTAATTTTCTCATATTACTGTTAGAATGAAATTTCTTTTGATTTATGATTTTCATTGATATGTTTTGGATTAAGTCATAGTTAATTGTGCATTGATGATTTAAACTTTAAGATATTAGAGAATCAAGCATGATAAGTCTATTTTCCGTAATTAAAATTTCTAGGTTGTTTTCCTAAATTTAAATATTACTTTGAAATTTGCAATTTGCAAGGTTGACATCAAAAAACCATAATTTTGTGAGATTTTGAGCCGTTTATAGCATATATTTTTCTTGCTCACTTTATTGATTATGAGTGTGTCAACATTGATTTGTTATTCTAGAACTTGCTTCGATCATACATGTCGAGACCACATTTTTGATTTGATATACTGAGATGATAAAGGCACCTAGGTTTTAACCCACTTACTCCATAAAAAGCCTACCTCCATAATTAATCCCCTAGTGAACCCTTTGAAACCTAATAAACCATTTCTTGACTCACCCATTAATGTTAACCCAAAACCAAATTTTTAATCCCCTAATCTTTTGATGTCCCTTTTTGTCGAGATTTGAAGTGAGCAACTGCCTAACTATGTTATCTATTTTAGTTGTTAAAGTTTCTTTCTTATCATTGTATGTTTTTATTCCAAAAAAAAGAAGTTTGGAAATTTATCTATTATTAGTTCGGTATTGTTGAGCTTAAGCAGTTACTTTCACATACTTAGAAAAAGCTCTTGTTATTAGTTTTCAATTGATGTAATTATCAGTATTAGTCCATCTTTTCTAGTTAGGTAATTTATCAATTCAATCTCGATTCTAACCCTCTAATTCAGCCTTTATCCACACCTTTAACCCAAGCCCCATTACAACCCTTTAAAAAGACCTTTTGATTTTTGTATCATCTCATTTTATAGTGTTGGAGATTTGATTTTCATGCAAGCCTATGGGATTAACTTTTCATGTTTGACTTTTGAGTGCTTAATTTGAAACTTAAACACTTTGAGTGATTTGAGTGAATCTTTAGTGAGGATGTCACTTCTTGTCAATTTTGGATCAAAGGTAATTATTTAGATGAGGGGAAACACCTATGTTTTCGGGCTACAAAAATTTATGACTTAGATTGTTTGAATATTTAGGACTCTTTAAGTTAATTTAATGTATGAATTATCTATGAATTATGATGAAACATTATTGATGATGATTATGAATTAAGGAAGTAATTTTAATGGTGAGTTGAGGATTTTGCTTGAGGACAAGCAAAGGTTTAAGTGTGGGGATATTTGATAAACCATAATTTACACATATTTTAACCCCATGCTTGGCTTACTTTTGGATGATTTTCCATTGAATTTGATGAATTAGATGCTCCTAATATCTTAATATCATGTTTTATACTCAGGAGAGCTTAAGGAGTCGAAAAGAACGAGAAACGGGCCAAAATGGGACAAAATGGGCCTACCTAGCAGGATCAGACACGGCCTGGACCATTGGCCACGGCCGTGTGTCATGAGCAGGATCAACCACGGCCTGGACTATCGACCACGGGCAGATCACACGGCCGTGTGTGGCGAGCGAAATCAACCATGACCAAAAGAGTCCACCACGGGCGTGGCACACGGACGTGCCCCTGCCGAAATCAAAATGAATTCTATTCGGAATAGGATACTTGTGGGCCAAGTAAGGCATCTCAAAGCCTATATAAACACCCTAGGAGGCAACTTAAAAGAAGGGCTCGACAGGACGTTGAATAGACGCCGAGTAGAAGGAGAAAATACTCTAAGACAGCCGTCGAGAACAGCTTAGGAGAAGGATCTCTATCAAGACTAAAGATCTCCCATCAAGTTCTTTAGGAGTTTTTTGGGTTTTCTTATGTTTTGTTGTTTTTCCTCTTTTATGATGTTTCCCTCTTTTAGTATGAACTAAATCCCTTAGATACCTAAGGGGATGAAACCTAAGACAGATCTTATTATTATTTGATTTATGAGATAAATACTTGTGCTTATTCTTAATTGTGAGTTCTTATTCTTGTTTGATAATTCAGGTTATTGATTCAAGTCAAATGTGCTTATTCAGTGGAGCTAAAGTCCCTGTTTAAGAGTAGATCAACACAATTAAGCAAAGTTGATTGCAACCCTAGAGATAGGGCGACAAAAATCTACCGGATTAGGGTCAAACCTAATAAGGGAATCCATAGATCGAGTTAATGCGACAATATGGGTTTTAATTAGAAAGAGATTTCAATTAATCAACCTAGAGTCAGTTGTTAGTAGCATCGAGAGAGGTATTAATATGATTTATGGATTTCTACGGATTAAGCCAAGTGAATAAATCGCATGAATCAAAAGTAATAAGTGAAGTCTAGGTGGATTCTTACTTAGGTATTGCCTATCTCATATAAAAGTTGTTTAAAAGTATTTTCCCAATTTACTCTCTGTCGCGTTCATAGTTAGTTAAATTAGTTAGTAAATTTTAGATTAAAAATAAATCCCCTTAATTATTAGGCTAGATAATAAAAAGATAGTTAATACTAGTACTCTTGGTCCTTGAGGATACGATATTCCGGACTCACCACAGCTATACTACTGTCCGATAGGTGCGCTTGCCTTTGTCGAAATAATAGTTAGTTTCGAGCTCCATCACTGAGAATTTCCGTATGTGTTTGGTTTAGTCCCGGCCCTATTCGTAAGCATGTTTAAGGTCTCGTAGACCTATTTAAGGGACACTTTGATGTGATTTGTCAGACTATGATATGATATGTCTGTAAAATTTTTTGTTTGGTCCGGTAATGCCTTTAACCCTATTCCGGCGACGGTTACGGGTTAGGGGCATTACATTTGGTTTGTATCAGAGCTACGGTTTAGTCGATTCTCATACTAACGTAGCGTTAAAGAGTCTAGCTATACATGCCATATATTTGAACTGTGATAGTGTGATGAATCCTGACGTGTAAAATGTGTTTTCCGTATAGTAATGGATCCCGAAAGAGCCGTAGCTGACGATGTAGAAAGCAATGCGCCTGCTCTCGCTCAAAAGACAACACCCTCTAATTCGAGACCAGCTACAAGTGGTCGAGAGGGAGAAGCTAAACAAGCTTTCTTCCAAATCATGAGTGAGTGGTTCACTCAGTTTGTAAGAAATAATCCGACTTTTTCACAACCTCCACCCCCGCTTAATCCTCCTCAGACTTCTGCTATACCTCCGGCTATGAATCTGAATCTGTTGAATAAACCTCTGGTTGACAAAATCCGTAAGTATGGGGCTGAAGAGTTCAGGTCCACTAATGATGACGATGCCGAGAAAGCCGAGTTTTTGTTAGAAAACACAATCCGGGTATTTGATGAGATGTTGCTGAGCCCCGAAGAATGTATAAAATGTGTTGTTTCTTTGTTACGAGATGCAGCCTATCAATGGTGGAAGACTTTGATTTCTGTGGTTCCAAAGGAACGGGTTACTTGGGATTTCTTTCAGGCTGAGTTCAGGAACAAATACATTAGTCAGAGATTTATTAATCAGAAACAAAAAGAATTTCTGGATTTAAAACAGGGCCGCATGTCTGTCACTAAATACGAACGAGAGTTCGTGAGACTAAGTCAGTATGCTCGTGAATGTGTATCAACTGAGGTAATAATGTGCAATAGATTTGAAGACGGCCTAAATAAAGATATCCGGTTGCTAGTAGGGATTCTGGAGATAAGAGAGTTTGTTGTGCTTGTTGATCGAGCATGCAAGGCTGAGGCACTTGGGAAAGATAAAAGAAAATCTGAGTCTGAAATCAGAGATGCGAGAAAGATATTTTCAAGCAAATCATTTCAGTCTACTTCAAAGGAATTCAGAGATGAGCATAGCCGTTCTAGAACCAATGTGGGATATTCGAATTCGAGAGAGCGAGCTAGATCACAGTTGAATTCTAAAGCTCCAGCAACTTCAATGGCTAGTGTTGGAAATGTTCGATCCGAGCGACCTGAATGTAAGCACTATGGTAAAAGACATCCGAGTAGTTTAGATTGAATGTCCGAGCTTGTTTCAGATGTGGATCGTTAGATCATTTCATTCGTGATTGCCCAGAATCTGTTGAGTAAGAGATTGTTCAGAATCCGAGATCTGAGAATGTTTCAGCGAGAGGTAGACCTTCCCGAAATGCAAGAAATGTCAGTGGTTATCAGAGAACTACGAAAGATTCAATTTCAAGATTTGAAGTTAGAGCGCCTGCCAGAGCATATGCGATCCAAGCTCGTGAGGAATCTTCATCTCCAGATGTTATAATGGGTACATTTACTCTTTATGATACTTCTGTGATTGCATTGATAGACCCTAGTTCTACACATTCGTATATATGCATGAACTTAGTATCCAATGAAGACTTTGCTGTAGAGTCTCATCAATTTTTATTAGAGTATCGAACCCCTTAGGTAAAAGTGTTCTGGTTGATAAAGTATGCAAGAACTGTCCGTTGATATTTAGAGATGTTTGTTTTTCGGCTGATCTGATGCTATTACCCATTGATGAGTTCGATATTGTAACACCCCAAACCTGGCCAAAAACACCACGGCCGAATTCGAAATGTTATCGGGAAAAATGTTTGAAAAGAGTTCTGTCTTGAGGGTGAAAATAAGTGTTAAGTCTTAAAACAAATATTCAACTTATAAGGGGTTTGTCGTTTGAAAATAGTAGTTTGCCGGAGAGTAAAACTTCCAAATTTGAGTAAAGTTCAAGTCATTACTTTCGTGAAATTACGGGAAAACGAGTTGTTTGTGAGTAATCCGAATTTGAAAACTTTAATTTGATTTTTAAGTCGCAAATGTTTCAAAGTCATTTTTAATTATTAATCCACTAATAATTCTAACTTAAAACCATAATAAAAATCCCGAAACATTTAAAGCGGCCTTATTACAATAAAATATCCCAAAAAAATAATTGAAAATCCAGAATGTATATTGAAATAAAAACAGCTTCTGCATGGCCACCTCGAATCCCCTCCAACCCGGTCCAAAGTATCATGTGCTACCTCTATTTTTTGAAAAACAGGGTAAGT
Organism: Gossypium sturtianum; assembly: GCA_025698515.1. Classification (NCBI taxonomy): domain Eukaryota; kingdom Viridiplantae; phylum Streptophyta; class Magnoliopsida; order Malvales; family Malvaceae; genus Gossypium; species Gossypium sturtianum. The sequence continues at coordinate 120,581,201 of CM046946.1, forward strand.
CATTTTGACTCAGTGTGCAATTAATCCATATGTGTCCAGAAATGGGCTTAGCCCCAAACCACATCAAATCGATATACCACAGGTTATAGTGCATTATGCTAACCCAACCCAGCCTAGTATCCATCCGCTACACACCACCCGTACATCCAACCACCACACACCGGGGGATTACTAAATCGATCCTCCATCCGCTACACACCTCTTTGGCAGAACACTGCTCAAAGTCCACTTAGTGGTCTAGCCACTGATCCACGTGATTACATCACAAATATCCACGATGAGACTCTAGGTCGTCATCAATCCACAATGAGGCTCGAGGCCATCATCAATCCACGTACATAAATGTACACACTTCCCCTTATTCAATATATCCCGAACCCCATGCACATGCAGCATATTATAATGATATGGCAAGATAATGTATGAACATACCAGATAGGCACATATGACATGCTTACATGTATCCACAATATTTAACCACAACTACAACATAGGTAGTATACTAACCTGGTTATCGGGTCACCCGAATTAGGTAATAGCATCACCACAGCCACTATTTCGGCTACCACTCATAATACGTAATTTAATTAAAGCAAGTAAGTAAACAGTGTGTTAATTACACACCTGATAACTCGTAACACCACGCCCTCTATGTCGACACTGTCACTAAACGACACTACCGCTATTTGCCTACGATCCTGCTCCGACGCTGGCCCACACCCCGGTGGCCAATCCCGAACCGCTGAAATCGACCGCTTCTTGAATTTAGGGGTAGGGACTACGTGTCCAACCCCTTTCTCTCCTAGGCTGATACTCGCATCCATGAAACAAAGTCTTGGTCAGAAGACCCGGGTTAAAACGTTGAATAGGAAAGAATAGCGAAACCAACTGAATACTAAGATCGAAAGAACACTCTTACCAAAGTCGACCTAAATCCCGAAGGCTCTCACTTGATCATGAAGGTTGTCAAAATCCCTACACAAGCCATGTTAGATTCGGCCCAACATTTATTGTCCAAACTAAGTGGCCTTTGGCCGAACCAAAAAGTACACCCTTCTTACCTTGATTAACCAAATCCCGAAAGATCCCTTACTCCCTTAACGTTGGCCTACACAAAAACCCCGAAACCAACCTTCATAGATTCGGCCACACACATAAATACAGAGTTAGGCTTCTAGATTTCGGCAAACCAAAGAGAAGGAAGAAAGATCAAATAAAAGAGAATCCTTACCACGATTACTAGCAATCGATTGAGAGACTTGACAGAAAATAAACGATGGCACTTCCCTCAGAGATTATCAAACGAAGATGATCACCACCCTCAAGGAGATTCGGCTTTGAAGATAAAGAAATCGATGGAAAGAAAATGAGAAGAGAGGGTTGAGGCTTATGGGGTTTCGACTATGATGAAGGGTGAATTCGGCTTTTAGAGAGTGAGAGTCTAAGATTTATCAAAATGAGAAAGAAAAAGAGAATAAGAAGGAAATATGGTTCGGCCAAGAGAAGGAAATAGAGAGAAAGAAGATGAATGAAATGCACCAAAATGACCACCCCAACTTTCAGCTTTTGACTGAAGAAAAAGAAGACAATGAAAGGCTTTAGATTTACACTTTCGGCTAAGAAAACTAAGTAAGAGAAAATGCCCCAAAATGCATACACTCAAGTTACTAAACTCACACTTTCGGCACACCCCCCACAAAACTGAAAATGCCATCCCCCAACACCCCATATTCGGCCAACTCTCACACCACTCTCCTCATCCCCTCTTTTCTCTCCTAAATTTCCTCTACTCCACTCATTCAAACAAGTTTGAATGATTCAAACTTGTATCTCCCCTCCTAGCCGCATATTTGAGTTGTTTGACTCAATCCACACTTCATCCTTGAAGTGTTCTAGCCGATCTCCAACACCTCCCATTCTGACGCAAAAACAAATCCCCAAAATGCTGCCCATGTTGCTCAAACCTCTCCCCCCTTGATCTCCCCCCTTGAAACCCCAACCCCCTTGCTCCTAGGCGTCACCTTGCCACTCCACCACTCCACTTGTTGTGTCAAAGAACACCACATTACATCCTTTAAGGCCTAGCTCCCTAGCTCCCCCTTATCGCCTTAAACCGTAAATTTCACTAAGGCTCCTACCTAACCCCAAGGTTTCCCGAAGCCCCCAAACACTTTCAAACAGCACACGAAGCATACCAACACATAGATAGGAATTAAAATGCAAGACCCTCCAAATCCCGGATGTTACAGTTCTACCCCCCTAAAAAAACAATTTCGGCCTCAAAATTACCTGGTAAAAATAGATGAGGGTATTGCTGACGCATCGTCTACTCCGGCTCCCATGAAGCTTCTTCCGAACCATGGTTCTGCCACAACACCTTGACTAAACGGACTGATTTCTTCCGTAACACCTTCACATCTCGCTCCAAAATCTGAATTGGCTCCTCCTCATAGGACAAGTCTGGCCTCAACTCAACTTCCTCCACTGGCACCACGTGAGACGGATCCGATCGGTAACGACGTAGCATCGAAACGTGGAACACATCATGCATCTGCTTCAATTCTGAAGGCAACTCTAACTGATACGCCACTGGTCCAACTCGCTTCAAAACCCGATAAGGCCCTATAAACCTGGGACTCAGCTTACCCTTACGTCCAAATCTCATCACCTTCTTCCACGGTGAAACTTTCAGAAACACCCGATAACCCACTGCAAATTCTATCTCTTTCCGTTTAAGATCCGCATACGACTTCTGTCTGTCAGATGCCTCCTTCAACCGTGCTCGGATTACCTTAACCTTCTCTTCTGATTCTGCCACTATCTCTGGACCCAAAACATGACGTTCACCCAGTTCTGTCCAACAAGTAGGAGTCCGACACTTCCGCCCATACAGTGCTTCATACGGTGCCATCCGAATACTAGCTTGGTAACTGTTGTTGTACGCGAACTCAGCTAAAGGCAAGAATTCCTCCCAATTACCCCTGAAGTCGATAACACAACCCCTCAACATATCCTCCAACACCTGAATTACCCTTTCAGACTGGCCATCGGTCTGCGGATGAAATGTCGTACTAAAGTCCAACCTGGTGCCCAATGCCTGATGCAACGCCCTCCAAAACCGCGACGTAAATCTAGGGTCCCTATCTGATATGATCGATACTGGTACCCCGTGTAGCCTCACAATTTCCGCAACGTACAACTTAGCCAATCTTTGAAGAGAATAGTCGACACGGACAGGTATGGAATGAGCAGATTTTGTCAACCGATCCACAATCACCCATACCGCGTCTTTATTAGTAGGCGTAAGAGGAAGCCCACTAACGAAATCCATTGTGATTCTCTCCCACTTCCACAGTGGAATCTTCACCGGTTGTAGCAACCCTGAAGGCACTTAGTGTTCAGCTTTGACCTGCTGACACGTCAAGCACTTTCCCACAAATTTCGTAACTTCCTGCTTCAATCCAGGCCACCAAAACTGATCTCGCAGATCCCTATACAACTTACTCCCCCCAGGATGCATAGCGTAAGGGCTACTATGCAATTCCCGAAGAATCCTCTGCCTCAACTCCACACCTTTTGGCATACAGACCCTTCCACGAAAACACAAAACTCTGTCGCTGCTTACACTGTAGTCCTCTAATCCTCCATTCTGAACTTGCAAAAGTCTAACACTCAGAACTTTATCAACCAACTGTTTCTCTTTTACCTGACTTAACCATGTCGGCTTCACCTGCAGCTCCGCTAACAAACTCCCGTCGTTATATAAGCTAAGATGAGCAAACATCGCTCTCAAATCCGATACTACTTTCCGGCTTAGTGCATCCGCCACCACATTTGCCTTACCCGGGTGATATTCAATCGAGCAGTTGTAATCCTTCAACAGCTCTACCCACCTTCGTTGTCTCAAGTTCAGTTCCTTCTGAGTCAGCAGATACTTTAAACTCTTATGGTCAGTGTAGATCACTGACTTCTCTCCATACAGATAATGCCTCCATACCTTCAAAGAGATCATGCCAACTCCGGATCATGCGTCGGATAGTTGACTTCATGTGGTCTTAATCACCGAGACGCATAGGCAACCACTTTCCTTCCCGCATCAAAGACACCACCTAACCCCGTGTGAGAAGCATCACAATACACCACAAAAATCTTTCCTCGCTTGAGTGAATCAAAACCGAGCCTCTGTCAAAACCCTCTTTAGCTTCTCAAAACTCTCCTGCTGCTTGTCCGTCCACACAAAAGGTACTTTCTTTCTCAACAACTTAGTCAAAGGTGCTGCTATTGAAGAAAAACCTTCAACAAATCTTCTGTAGTAGCCTACTAACCCCAAGAAATCATGAACCTCCGCCACCGACTTAGGTGGTTTCCAATCCAATATCGCCTCAATCTTCCGAGGATCCACTCTTATTCCCTCTGCAAATACCACATGACCCAGAAAAGTAACTTCTCTCAACCAAAACTCGCACTTGCCAAATTTGGCATACAACTCCTTCTCCCTCAAAATCTGCAGCACTACTCGAAGATGCGCATCATGCTCCTCCTCAGACTTGGAATATACCAGGATGTCGTCTATGAACACCACGACGAACTGATCCAAGTAGGGTTGGAAAACCCGGTTCATCATATCCATAAACGCAGCTGGGGCGTTTGTCAACCCGAACGGTATTACTAGGAATTCATAATGTTCGTATCAAGTTCGGAATGTCGTCTTATGGATATTAGCTTCCTTCATCTTAAGCTAGTGATACCCCGACCCCAAGTCTATCTTCGAAAACACCGCAGCCCCTTTAAGCTGATCAAACAAGTTGTCTATCCTCGGCATCGGGTACTTGTTTTTGATCGTCGACTTATTCAATTGGCGGTAATCTATGCACATACGCGCATAGATCCATCCTTCTTCTTCACGAACAACACCGGTGCTCCCCATGGAGACACACTGGGTCGAATAAAACCGCGATCTAACAACTCCTGAATTTGGGCTTTAAGTTCAACCAACTCTTTTGGTGCCATCCTATAAGGAGCGATGGACACCGGCGCTGTACCCGATAGCAGGTCGATTCCAAACTCCACCTCACGATCCGGAGGCAACCCTGGAAGCTCTTCCGAAAAAACATCCACAAATTCTTTTACCGTTCTAACCTCCCTCACAGATGCTTCCTTTGCATCCAAAGCACTAACAAACATTAAGAAATCCAAGCACCCATTCTTCACCATCTTTTCCGCCTTAAGAGCAGACATTACATTAGACAGGTAGTCTCTCCTCTCACCTATCACCAACACCTCATTGTCCTCGGGAGTCTTTAACGTCATGCGCTTAGCAGCACAGTCCAAATTCACACGATACCTTACTAACCAGTCCATACCTAGGATCAGATCAAATTCCCCGAACGGCAGCTCCATCAAGTCACCAAAAACACTCGCTCGAACTTCTAAAGGCACATCTCTAAAGAGTTTATCTACCACTACTGATTGCCCTAAAGGACTAAGTACTGACATCTTCCTAGAGGCAATTTCAGGTTTCACATCCAAAGTTCCAGACACCATACTAGCAATATAGGAGTGAGTCGATCCAACATCAATTAAAGCAATAAAGGGTAACCCAAAATGAGAAACGTGCCGCGACAACATCTAGCGCATCCCCCTCCTCACGACGTCCGTCGCATATAGACCAACCAAGGTCTGTCTTGCCTCTGAGCTCCCAAAGACCTCTGCGCCTGCTCCACGACCTCGGCCGAACCATTCCCTCCTTGGTTCGGACCACGACCCCTCAACATCCGTTGACCACCCTTTTCGGGCCGCATATACCCCACGACCTCATGTCGAGTCCTAGCCCCATCCCGAGGATGCTTCTTAATCAAGTGATCCTTGGACCCACACTTGTAACACTCTTTATTCCTTCCCCAGCACTCTCCTACATGAGACCTCCCACACTGAACACACGGACAAAACTGACCTCCAGTAGATGGCGCAGAAACACGAACAGGGCCCTCAACCCTAGGCTTTTTCTGAAAACCCCCCGATGATGCTGACGGTCCAAAACTCCTCTTATTCCTGCCCCTATCCCTATCTCTGTTCTGCCTCTCCGTTCGCTTAACCTCCTCGGCTATCCGAGCTTTTTCTACTATAGTAGTAAAGTCTCTTTCTCGCTGAGGAGCGATCAACACCCGCAGCTCATCTCGCAAAACATCCTCAGATCTCACACAGCGCTCGTAGTCAGTAGCAACAATCCCCCGAGCATACTGACTCAGCCGTAAAAATTCTGCTTCATATTCAGCTACTGACTTGCCCCCTTGCACTAAGTTCATGAATGCCCTCCTTTGTGCATCTACGTAACTAGCCCTGACGTACTTTCCCTCAAACTTCACCTTAAAGAAACCCCAATCTACTCGATCCGCCGGAGTACCCTCTCTGACAGTGAGCCACCACTGGTAGGCCTCATCCCGAAGTAAGAAAACAGCGCCCTTCAACTTCTCCTCAGCAGTGCAGTCCAAGTCATCCATGATCCTCTCGACTGCCTCTAACCAATACTCTTCCACACTTGGAGCTACCCCAGAGACACCCCTAAATATCTCGGCTCCATTCGCTCGGAGTCACTTAGAAACTGATTTCCGGGCCCCAGTACCCATATTTGCTCCCGCAACTCTCTCTAAAACCTGCAGCATAGCCTGTGACACAGCGTCGTCTCCAACCGTTTGATCTTGAAACTCAGCTTCCGTAGCTGGCTGCGGCGCTTCATTCCCTGATCCATGACCAGACCCAACTGGTTCCGATATAGTCATTCTGCCTCTACCACGTCCACGTGCATTACGACCACGTCCCCTAGAACTCATGTCTATCGTCGCGTTTTAATCTGATTTAAGAAATTTTATGCATTAGCTTTCTCTCCACTTGTTGATTAAAGGAGTAGTTTTATGATATAGAATTTCAAGTTATTCTTTCGTAAAGAGCACACATCCCTAAAGGTTTCAGTCTCTAGAGAGAATGTCTTAAATTCTAATATCCACTTCCATAGCAATGCATCACATAACTACTTCCAATCAATTCATTTAACAAGTCGAAGACTTACCTAGAAGACCTGGGCCGGAAGATTCGAGTGCCATGCCTTCACGAACCCATTCCACGAAAAATTTCTTTTAACCAACTTAAAATACAGAATTTGAAAACGTTGTGGGCCTCAAAACCCAAAGGCAGAGTTTCTAACCTGGCTCGATATTTAAATTGTAACACCCCAAACCCGCCCCAAAACACCACGTAGGAATTCGGATGTTACCGGAAAAATGTTTGAAAAGAGTTCTGTCTTGAGGGTGAAAATAAGTGTTAAGTCTTAAAACAAATATTCAGCTTATATGGGGTTTGTCGTTTGAAAATAGTAGTTTGTCGGAGAGTAAAACTTCCAAATTTGAGTAAAGTTCAAGTCATTACTTTTGTGAAATTATGGGAAAACGAGTTGTTTGTGAGTAATCCGAATTTGAAAACTTTAATTTGATTTTTAAGTCGCAAATGTTTCAAAGTCATTTTTAATTATTAATCCACTAATAATTCTAACTTAAAACCATAATAAAAATCCTGAAACATTTAAAGCGGCCTTATTACAATAAAATATCCCCAAAAAAATAATTGAAAATCCAGAATGTATATTGAAATAAAAACAGCTTCTGCATGGCCACCTCGAATCGCCTCCAACCCGGTCCAAAGTATCATGTGCTACCTGCAATGATTGAAAAACAGGGTAAGTCATTTTGACTCAGTGTGTAATTAATCCACATGTGTCCACAAATGGGCTTAGCCCCAAACCACATCAAATCGATATACCACAGGTTATAGTGCATTATGCTAACCCAACCCAGCCTAGTATCCATCCGCTACACACCACCCGTACATCCAACCACCACACACTGGGGGATTACTAAATCGACCCTCCATCCGCTACACACCTCTTTGGCAGAACACTGCTCAAAGTCCACTTAGTGGTCTAGCCACTGATCCACGTGATTACATCACAAATATCCATGATGAGACTCTAGGTCGTCATCAATCCACAATGAGGCTCGAGGCCATCATCAATCCACGTACATAAATGTACACACTTCCCCTTATTCAATATATCCCAAACCCCATGCACATGCAGCATATTATAATGATATGGAAAGATAATGTATGAACATACCAGATAGGCACATATGACATGCTTACATGTATCCACAATATTTAACCACAACTACAACATAGGTAGTATACTAACTCTCAGTTACCGGTCACCCAAATTAGGTAATAGCATCACCACAGCCACTATTTCGGCTACCACTCATAATACGTAATTTAATTAAAGCAAGTAAGTAAACAATGTGTTAATTACACACCTGATAACTCGTAACACCACGCCCTCTATGTCGACACTGTCACTAAACAACACTACTGCTATTTGCCTACGATCCTGCTCTGACGCTGGCCCACACCCCAGTGGCCAATCCCGAACCGCTGAAATCGACCGCTTCTTGAATTTAAGGGTAGGGACTACGTGTCCAACCCCTTTCTCTCCTAGGCTGATACTCGCATCCATGAAACAAAGTCTTGGTCAGAAGACCCGGGTTAAAATGTTGAATAGGAAAGAATAGCGAAACCAACTGAATACTAAGATCGAAAGAACACTCTTACCAAAGTCGACCTAAATCCCGAAGGCTCTCACTTGATCTTGAAGGTTGTCGAAATCCCTACACAAGCCATGTTAGATTCGGCCCAACATTTATTGTCCAAACTAAGTGGCCTTTGGCCGAACCGAAAAGTACACCCTTCTTACCTTGATTGACCAAATCCCGAAAGATCCCTTACTCCCTTAACGTTGGCCTACACAAAGACCCCGAAACCAACCTTCATAGATTTGGCCACACACATAAATACAGAGTTAGGCTTCAAGATTTCGGCAAACCAAAGAGAAGGAAGAAAGATCAAATAAAAGAGAACCCTTACCACGATTACTAGCAATTGATTGAGAGACTTGATAGAAAATAAACGACGGCACTTCCCTCAGAGATTATCAAACGAAGATGATCACCACCCTCAAGAAGATTCGGCTTTGAAGATAAAGAAATCGATGTAAAGAAAATGAGAAGAGAGGGTTGAGGCTTATGGGGTTTCGACTATGATGAAGGGTGAATTCGGCTATTAGAGAGTGAGAGTCTAAGATTTATCAAAATAAGAAAGAAAAAGAGAATAAGAAGGAAATATGGTTCGGCCAAGAGAAGGAAATAGAGAGAAAGAAGATGAATGAAATGCACCAAAATGACCACCCCAACTTTCAGCTTTTGACTGAAGAAAAAGAAGACAATGAAAGGCTTTAGATTTACACTTTCGGCTAAGAAAGCTAAGGAAGAGAAAATGCCCCAAAATGCATACACTCAAGTTACTAAACTCACACTTTCGGCACACCCCCCACAAAACCGAAAATGCCATCCCCCAACACCCCATATTCGGCCAACTCTCACACCACTCTCCTCATCCCCTCTTTTCTCTCCTAAATTTCCTCTAATCCACTCATTCAAACAAGTTTGAATGATTCAAACTTGTATCTCCCCTCCTAGCCGCATATTTGAGTTGTTTGACTCAATCCACACTTCATCCTTGAAGTGTCCTAGCCGATCTCCAACACCTCCCTTCTCGACGCAAAAACAAATCCCCAAAATGCTGCCCATGCTGCTCGAACCTCTCCCCCCTTGATCTCCCCTTGAAACGCCAACCCCCTTGCTCCTAGGCGTCACCTTGCCACTCCACCACTCCACTTTGTTGTGTCAAAGAACACCATATTACATCCTTTAAGGCCTAGCTCCCCTAGCTCCCCCCTTATCAGCTTAAACCAGAAATTTCACTAAGGCTCCTACCTAACCCCAAGGTTTCTCGAAGCCCCCAAACACATTCAAACAACACACGAAGCATACCAACACATAGAAAGGAATTAAAATGCAAGACCCCCCAAATCCCGAATGTTACAGATATAATTTTGGGTATGAACTTGTTGACGTTGCATGATGCTGTTGTGAACTGTAAAAGAAAAACTATAGATTTGAAATGCCAGAATGATGAAATAGTTCGGGTTGAGTCTAATGATTTGAATGGGTTACCTACTGTGATATCTGTGTTAAAAGCTCAAAATTATGTGAGAAAGGGTTATGAATCTTATTTTACTTATGCAATTGATTCGAAAGTGTCTGGAAGGAAAGTTGAATTAATGCCTGTTGTCTGTGAATTCTCCGATGTATTCCCTGAAGAACTACCGGGATTGCCTCCGATATGCGAAGTTGAATTTAGAATTGATCTGTTGCCTGGTACAACTCCTATTTCAATAGCTCCGTACAGAATGGCACCAACAGAGTTGAAAGAGTTAAAGTCACAGTTGCAAGAGTTAACTGATAGAGGTTTTGCAAGATCGAGCTTCTCACCTTGGGGTGCTCCTGTTCTGTTTGTGAAAAAGAAAGATGGCACGATGAGAATGTGCATTGATTATCGTCAGTTGAACAAGGTGACTATAAAGAACAAATATCCTCTACCCAGAATTGATGATTTGTTTGATCAGCTAAAAGGAGCCACTGTGTTTTCAAAGATAGATCTGAGATCAGGATATTACCAGTTGCGAGTAAAAGATTCAGATATTTCGAAGACTGCTTTCAGAACGAGGTACGGGCATTATGAGTTTTTAGTTATGCCATTCGGACTAACCAATGCTTGATCGTGTGTCAGAGTTTTAAAAATTTAATTAATGAGAATGATCGAACCTGGAAACTAACTATGACAACGATTGAGGCAAGTGCACCTATCGAATAGTAGTATAGCTTAGGCAAGACCGGATTGTCGAACCCAAAGGAACTAAAAGTACTAATACTAACTTTCTTTCTATTATTTAGCCTAAAATTAAGCGAATGGTTGTTTAATGATCACTGTGAAGTCAGAGTTTTAAAATTTATAAATATAATGATCGAACCTGGAAACTAACTATGACAATGATTGAGGCAAGTGCACCTATCGAATAGTAGTATAGCTTAGGCAAGACCGGATTGTCGAACCCAAAGGAACTAAAAGTACTAATACTAACTTTCTTTCTATTATTTAGCCTAAAATAAGTGAAGTGTTTATTAATCTAAATTAACTAATTACTAAGCTAAAGACGCAAAGACAAAAAGAATGAATTGGGAAAATACTTGGGAAAAACTCAGTTGATTAAGACGATACCCTTAGGAAGAATCCACCTAGACTCCACTTGTTATCTAACACTGAACTGCATTTATTTATTCACTTGACTTGATCCGTAGGACTCCTAATTTATATTAAACCCTCTCTCGAGGCAAATAACGTCTAACCCTAGGTTAATTAATTGAAATCTCTTTCCCATTAATAACCCCCTAGAATAGCAGTAAATCAATCTATGGATTCCCATATTAGGTTTCACCCTAATCCAGCAAAATCTCGTCACCCTATCTCTAGGCGCGCGATCAACTCCGCTTAATTATGCTAGATCTACTCTTAAGCAAGGACTTTTGCTCCACCACCTAAGCACATCATACTTGAATTAATATCTGCGAAATATTAACACAAGAATTAAGCACACATAATTAAGAACAAATCAAGTATTTATCATATAGTTTAGAAAACAATAACAAGATTCATCTAGGTTTCATCCCCCTTCAGGTATCTGAAGGGTTTAGTTCATAACAATAAAGAAAAAGCATCTCAGAAGAAAAGATAACACAAAACATAAGAAATCCCTAAAACCCCCTGAAGGAATTGAAGAGGAGATCCTCCGTCTTGAGTAGAATTTCGGCTTCTTGAGATAGATCAACTGGCTATCCCTGAGTGAATCCCCACAAATCTGCCTTCTCTGGCCTAGCAAGACGCCCCTAAACGATGGCTTTAGGCCTCCCTTTTTAGGTCATACTTAGGGTGTATTTATAGGCTTTTGAAATAGGTTTCTTTGCCCCTAAATATCCTTTCCCGAATGAAATTGCTCTTCTCCACGGCAGAGGCACGGCCATGGCACACGCCCGTGTGAATCGTGGTCAAGCCGTGTTTAGACTTCTAATGAGGACACGCCCGTGTAGATTGATATCAGGCCGTGTTCTAGTATATTGAGGAGGCACTGCCGTGTGAGCTTTAGTCCAGGCCGTGTCGATTTCATCCTTGGCCCATTTTGGTCCGTTTTGAGCCCGTTTCTCGTTCTTTTTATTCTTAGGTGCTTTCCTGAGTATTAGTCATGAAAAGAAAGGATTAAGAGCACCTTTTTACATAAATCAAGGGATAATTCATCCAAAAGTATGCTAAATGTGGGCCTAAAATGTGTTACTATTTCGGTTTATCAAATACCCCCACACTTAAGCTTTTGCTTGTCCTCAAGCAAAATTCTCAACTTACAATTAAAACGAACTTTCAATAATTCATAATTCCTATCAACAATGTCTTATCATAATTCATAGATAATTTATACATGGATAATTCAATTCAAAGAGTCCTAAGGATTCAAACAATCTAATTCATAGATTTGTAGCTCGAAAATATAAGCGTCTCTCATTATCTAAATAATTACCTTTAATTCAAAACTGACAAGGATTGACATCCTCACTAGAGATTCACTCAAATCACTCAAAGTGTTTAAGGTTCAGGAAAAAACGCTCAAAAGTCGAACATGAAAAGTTAATCCCATAGGCTTGCCTGAAAATCAAATCTCCACCACTATAATATGAGATTATGCACAAATCAAAAGGTCTTTGTCAGGGTTGTAACAGGGCTTGGGTTAAAGGTGTGGATAAGGGCTGAATTAGAAGGTTAGAATCGAGATTGAATTGACAAAATACCTAACTGGAAATAATAAACTGAATAATTACATAATGGATTGAAACTTTAAACTAATAATACGAGCTTCTTCTTCAATATTTGGAATTCAAACGTATAAGCTCACTTAATCACATAACTAATAATGAATAATGAATATACTTTGATTGATTTTTTTTTAAGAACAAATCAAGTAATAATAAAGAACTTTAACAACTGAAATATAGAACATAGTTAGGCAACTGCTCAAAATCAAATCTCGACAAAAAGGGAGTCAAGGGATGGTGATAACAAATATACAAAGGGTTTTGGGTTAATATTAGCGGTTATGTCAATAAAAAGGGTTTGTTATGAATAAAAGGGGTTCACTAGGGGTTAATTGTGAAGGTAGGCTTTTAATGGAGTTAGTGGGTTAAAACCTAGGTGCCTTAATCATCTCTGTATATCAAATCATAGGTGTGGTCTCGATATGTATAAACAAGGCAAGTTCTAGAATAACAAATCAGTGTTGACATACTCATAATCAATAAAGTGAGCATGAAAAAGAATATATGCTCTATAAGGCTCAAAATCTCACAAAACTTATGGGTATTTTGACATCAACCTCGTAAATTTCAAACTTCAAAGTAATATTTAAACTTAGTTCGACAACCTAGAAATTTTTAATTTCTGAAAAATAGACTTTTCATGCTTGATTCTCTAGTATTCTAAGAATTTAATTATCAATGCACAATTATCAATGACTTAATCTAAAACATATCAATAAAAATCATAAATCATTAGAAATTTCATCCTAATTAGTAATATGAGGAATTTACTTAAAAACAAGACTAAATTCAGGATTTTGAGAATAATGCAAAAAGTTTGGCACCTAATTTCAAAAATTTGAGAATAATGAAAAAAGTTAGGCACCTTTTTAGGTTGTTCACCCCCCCACACTTAAGATCTACATTGCCCTCAATTTACAAAGTTAGATATATCGACAATAATGCTAAAATCATAAGATATGGGGAGAAGTGAAACTTCCTGAATTTTAGATGGATTCCTTGAGTCAGAGGTAAAAGATAAGTTGGAGGGGCCGGTCTGGATGACGATCCTGCGCTAGATGAAGAAATTGGGTGGCTCGTGGAGGATTAGCCAGGATATAATAATAATTATTAAAACTATACTAATTAATTAATTAAGGAAAAGCAAGCTAAAGTGGAGAAAAATAAAGATGAAACTAAAATTAAAAGAAAAGATAAATGGACCGTAGGGTCCTTATTGTTAGATGGTTCGCGAGGTGGGTGTGACCTCTAAGGCTGCGGAGGTGCTGATGGTGGCGGAATTGGCGTGATTCCCTAGTAGCCTTTAGAACCTAAAATTAAGAAACTAAGATAAAATAAACTAGATTAAGCATAAGAGTGTTAAAGAGAAGGAAAATAAAGGAGAAGATAAAAATAAAAGAACAGATAATTGGTCTCAAAGACCCTTGGCTTGGCGAGTGATTGAAGCGGCCGGCATGAACTTATATGTATCGGTCTCCATGAGGGAGACTGTGCTTGGCTTGTTCCGCTTCTTTGGCATTGTTTTGGTGTAGTTCAAGGGTATAGAGAGAAAGAAAATGAAAAGTTGAAGGTTGAAAGTTAGTAGGAGAAGAGGGAAGGGAGGGGGATTAAATAGATATTCAAACTTGCTACCATCCCACGCCCGTGCTCCTTAGGTGTGTCGATTCACACGGCCGCCTCGCACGGCCGTGTGTATAGGTGTGTTGGTTCACCCACGCTCGTTTTACAGATTGCCACGCCCGTTGGTGATAAGTCAGTGTCGTCCACGGCCGTGGCATTCTGTCGGTGCCCGTGGGGTAGTGGTTGGAGTCCGTGACTTCAAAGATTTGATTCTTTCTGACTCGTACCACCTCTACCATGTCAGTACGGCGTTTCGGGGCATTCACATGGCCACGGCCACGGCTGTGTGCTAGGCCGTGTGGCCTGGAAATCTGCACTTCTTGGTTAGTTTAAAGCTATATACTATAAAGAAAGGGTAAAATAGAATAAATAAGAAAAATAAAAATGTAAAAGTTAATGAGGTTAGTGCTCGGGTTGCCTCCGAGAAGCGCTCGTTTATAGTCTTAAGCTAGACTTTCCACTTGTTTGCATCATCAGGGTGGTTTGAGGAGTTGGAAGTCCTTCCTCATGCTATCAGTTTTATCCTCGTGAAAAAGTTTAAGTCGAGATGTGTTTATAGTAAAGTTACCAAAAATAGGATTACTTACCTCGACTGTTCCGTATGGGAAAACACTGGTTACCCTAAAAGTTATTTTTGTTTGTGTTAGGGTCCGGAGGAGATATTCGAGGATCTGCCTTATCTAACAGTACCTGGTCTCCTATTTTGAGTTTGTTTGCTTCGTGGAGTGGTTCTGGTTCTGCTTCGTGTATTCCTAATTTCTCATTGAAATACGTCTTCCACTAGTCTAGATCATCGAATTGAATCCCTAGTTTCTCATGAGTTATTTCTTTGTTAACACTGGGTCTAGGATTGGGTTCAACTGTATTCTTTTGTGGCGCTTCCTGAAAAGAAGGGTTAACCGAATGGTTATTAGTAGAATTTACGTTCTCACCTTGATTACTCGATGTTACGGTGAGAGTCGAGAGCCTTGAGGGTGACTTGTCTCGTTACCTAGGCAGTATGAGTTCTCTGCATCAATATCAATTTTAGTCCTGGCGCTTTCTAAAAATGGTCTTCCTAATATTAAGGGAATCGAATTATCCTCATCCATGTCTAAGACAACAAAATCTACTGGGAAAACGAATTTGTCAATTTTTACAAGAACATCTTCGATAATACCCCTAGGAATTCTAACAGTTTTATCAGCTAATTGAATGCTCATCCTAGTTTGCTTGGGTTTCCCTAGACCTAATTGTTTAAACAATTTATAAGGCATGACATTTATGCTTGCCCCTAAATCAGCTAATGCATTATCAACAGTTAGTCTACCAATTAAACATGGAATTGTAAAACTCCCTGGATCTTTTAGCTTTTATGGTAGTCTATTCTCGTAACATTCTTTGAGCATCTGCGCTTAATTCCACATGTGGATCCTCGTCTAATTTGCATTTGTTCGTCAAGAGATTTTTTAAAAATTTCCTCGAATCTGGCATTTGTGAAAGAGCTTCAAGTAGCGATAAGTTAATATGTAATTTCTTTAAAAGTTTAAGAAACTTACCGAACTATTCCTCTGTGTCCTCTCTCGTTAATGCTTCAGGATATGGTATGCGAGGTTGGTACTCCTTGATTACCGATTTTGGTTTTTCTTGTGTTACCTCAACTTTACCTTTTTCTACCTCGTTTCCTTGTATTGGACTGGGTTCGTCTAATCCTTCACTTTCTTGAGCTATTATGGCTTGGATTTGCTCCTTTGGATTAATCTCAGTGTTGTTTGGTAGACGCCCTTGTGATCGTTCAGACATTAGCTTCGCGAGTTGTCCAACTGACTTAGAAACTTCCTCAACTGACTTAGTGACTTCCCTAACTTGGCTCTCGATCCCTTTGATCGATGCTTGT
Source organism: Gossypium sturtianum (assembly GCA_025698515.1). NCBI lineage: Eukaryota > Viridiplantae > Streptophyta > Magnoliopsida > Malvales > Malvaceae > Gossypium > Gossypium sturtianum. Next base: position 120,597,557 of record CM046946.1, read on the forward strand.
TGGGTCTTAAGGGTGGTTTCAGTGTCTTGGAGACGGTTTTCTGTGGATGCCATAAATCTTGTCAGCATCTCTTCAAGGTTCGGCTTCTTCTCCTGTGGATAGGGCTGATTTTGGAAGTTTTGAGGAGGTTGTTGTCTTTGATTTCCTTGATTTCCTTGACCTCCCCACGAAAAATTTGGGTGGTTCCTGCATCCATATTAAAAACTCCGGCGGATTTTGTTGTTTTTGTCCTTGTAACCTGCCACTGATAGTTATTCAGTGCCATCTCCTCTATAAACTAAAATTTTCCTGACAAAAGCAAATAAAAGAAAATTTATCAAAGTAAAAAAATAAAAAAATAAATATAAATATAAATTGAAAAAAATAAAAAAAATGGCTAAAGTAATAAAAATAGAGTTTTCTTAATATTTTAGTTCCCCGGCAACGGCGCCAAAAAAACTTGATCGCTGTGAAGTCAGAGTTTTAGAATTTATAAAGATAATGATCGAACCTGGAAACTAACTATGACAACGATTGAGGCAAGTGCACCTATCAAACAGTAGTATAGCTTAGGCAAGACCGGATTGTCGAACCCAAAGGAACTAAAAGTACTAATACTAACTTTCTTTCTATTATTTAGCCTAAAATAAGTGAAGTGTTTATTAATCTAAATTAACTAATTACTAAGCTAAAGACGCAAAGACAAAAAGAATCAATTGGGGAAATACTTGGGAAAACCTCAGTTGATTAAGACGATACCCTTAGGAAGAATCCACCTAGACTCCACTTGTTATCTAACACTGAACCAGACGATTTATTCACTTGACTTGATCTGTAGGACTCTCTAATTTATATTAAACCCTCTCTCGAGGCGAATAACGTCTAACCCTAGGTTACTTAATTGAAATCTCTTTCCCATTAATAACCCCCTAGAATAGCAGTAAATCGATCTATGGATTCCCATATTAGGTTTCACCCTAATCCAGCAAAATCTCGTCACCCTATCTCTAGGCGCGCGATCAACTCCGCTTAATTATGCTAGATCTACTCTTAAGTAGGGACTTTTGCTCCACCACCTAAACACATCATACTTGAATTAATATCCGCGAAATATTAACACAAGAATTAAGCACACATAATTAAGAACAAATCAAGTATTTATCATATAGTTCAGAAAACAATAACAAGATTCATCTAGGTTTCATCCCCCTTCAGGTATCTGAAGGGTTTAGTTCATAATAATAAAGAAAAACATCTCAGAAGAAAAGATAACACAAAACATAAGAAATCCCTAAAACCCCCTGAAGGAATTGAAGAGGAGATCCTCCGTCTTGAGTAGAATTTCGGCTTCTTGAGATGGATTAACTGGCTATCCCTGAGTGAATCCCTACAAATCTGCCTTCTCTGGCCTAGCAAGACGCCCCTAAACGATGGCTTTGGGCCTCCCTTTTTAGGTCATACTTAGGGAGTATTTATAGGCTTTTGAAATAGGTTTCTTTGCCCCTAAGTATCCTTTCCCGAATGAAATTGCTCTTCTCCACGGCAGAGGCACGGCCATGGCACACGCCGGTGTGAATCATGGTCAGGCCGTGTTCGGACTTCTAATGAGGACACGCCCTTGTAGATCGATATCAGGCCGTGTTCTAGTATATTGAGGAGGCACGGCCGTGTGAGCTTTAGTCCAGGCCGTGTTGATTTCATCCTTGGCCCATTTTGGTCCGTTTTGAGCCTGTTTCTCGTTCTTTTTATTCTTGGGTGCTTTCCTGAGTATAAGTCATGAAAAGAAAGGATTAAGAGCACCTTTTTACATAAATCAAGGTATAATTCATCCAAAAGTATGCTAAATGTGGGCCTAAAATGTGTTACTATTTTGGTTTATCATTTAATCTAAATTAATTAACTACTAGACTAAAGACTCTAAGACAAAGAAGATTTAATTTGAGAGAATAACTTGAGGAAAAACCAATTGATTAAAACGACACCCAAGGAAGAATCCACCTATACTTCACTTGTTATCTAACTCTGAACCAGACGATGTATTCATTTGATTTGATCCGTAAGATTCCCTAATTTATATTAAACCCTCTCTCGAGGCGAATAATGTCTAACCCTAGGTTGACTAATTGAAATCTCTTTCTAATTAAAACCCCTAGAATTGCATTAACTCGATCTATGGACTCCCATATTAGGTTTCACCCTAATCCGGCAACGCCTCGTCACCCTATCTCTAGGCACGCGATCAACTCCGCTTAACTATGCTAGATCTACTCTTAGGCAGGGACTTTTGCTCCTCCACCTAAGCACATCAAACTTGAATTAATATCCGCAAAATGTCAACACAAGAATTAAGAACACATAATTAAGAACAAATCAAATATTTATCATATAGTTTAGTAAACGATAACAAGATTCATCTAAGTTTCATCCCCCTCAGGTATCTGAGGGTTTAGTTCATAACAATAAAGGAAAACATCTCAGAAGAAAAGATAAAACAAAACATAAGAAATCCCTAAAACCCCCTGAAGGAATTGAAGAGGAGATCCTTCGTCTTGAGTATAATTCTGGCTTCTTGAGATGGATCAACTGGCTATCCCTGAGCGAATCCCCACAAATCTGCCCTCTCTCGCCGAGCAAGACGCCCCTAAACGATAGCTTTGGGCTCCCCTCGACAGAGGGTTTCTGTCGAACTCCCCGAATAAGTTGCCCCCCTAGGGTGTTTATATAAACTTTGAGAAGCCCTACTTGGCCTCCAAGTATCCTAATCTGAATTAAATTCCTATTTGGGTGTTTAAATAGACTTTTGAATGTGTTTCTTTGCCTCCAAGTATCCAAATCCGAGTAAAACTCCTCTTGGCCGTGGCAGGGGCACGGCCATGGCACACGCCCGTGTGAATCTTCTTTAGGCCGTGTTCAGACTTTTAATGAGGTGACACGCCCGTGTATCTCGTGGCCAGACCATGTTCGAGATTATTGAGGAGGCACGGCCGTGTGGTCTTGGGCCCAGGCCGTGTTGATTTTGTACTTTGGCCCATTTGGCCCGTTTTAAGCCTGTTTCTCGTTCTTTTCATCCTCCGGTGCTTTCCTGAGTATATAACATGAAAAGAAAGGATTAAGAGCACCTTTTTACATAAAATATGGGATAATTCATCCAAAAGCATACTAAATGTGGGATTAAAATATGTTACTTTTACGGTTTATCAAATACCCCCACACTTAAGCTTTTGCTTGTCCTCAAGCAAAATTCTCAACTTAGAATTAAAACGAACTTTCCATAATTCCTAATATTCTTTAATAGTGTTTCATCATAATTCAAGGATAATTTATTCATGGATAATTTAACTCAAAGAGTCCTAAAGATTCAAACAGTCTAAGTCATACATTTGTAGCACAAAAACATAGGTGTTTCCCTTCATCTAAATAATTACCTCTGGTTCAAAACCTACAAGGATTGACATCCTCACAAAAGATTCACTCAAATCACTCGAAGTGTTTAAGGTTTAGAATTAAGCACTCAAATGTCAAACCTGAAAAGTTAATCCCATAGTCTTGCATGAAAATCAAATCTCCACCACTGTAATATGAGATGATGTACACATCAAAAGGTCTTTATCAGGGTTGTATCGTGGCTTGGTTTAAGGTGTGGATAAAGGCTGAATTAGAGGGTTAGAATCAAGATCGACCTGAAAAATTAACTAACTAGAAACAATGAACTGAAAAATAAATAATTACATGAATTGAAACTTTGAAACTAATAATACGAGCTTCTTCTTTAATAAATAGACTTTAACTGTACAAGCTCGCTTTTCATCATACTAATACTGAATATACTTTGATTTTTTTTAAGAACAAATAATATGTTTACAATAATAAGAAAGTACTTTAACAACTAAAATATAGAACATAGTTAGGCAACTGCTCAAAATCAAATCTCAACAAAAAGGTAGTCAAGAAGAATGGTGATAACAAATACAAAGGGTTTTGGGTTAATATTAGTGGGTGAGTCAATAAAAAGGGTTGTTAGGATTAAAAGGGGTTCACTAGGGGTTAATTATGAAGGTAGGCTTTTTATGGAGTAAGTGGGTTAAATCCTAGGTGCCTTTATCATTTCTGTATATCAAATCAAAGATGTGGTCTCAACATGTATAATCGATGCAAGTTCTAGAATAACAAATCAATGTTGACACACTCATAATCAAAAAGTGAGCATGAAAAAAAGGATACATGCTCTTATAAGGCTCAAAATCTCACAAAAAATTATGGGTATTTTGATATCAACCTCGTAAATTTCGAACTTCAAAGTAATATTTAAGTTCAGGTAGACAACCTAGAAATTTTTTTTATTTATTTTCTTGAAAAATAGACTTATCATGCTTGATTCTCTAGTATTCTTAGAATTCAATCATCAATGCACAATTATCAATGACTTAATCTAAAACATATCAATAAAAATCATAAATCATGGAAATTTCATCCTAATTAGTAATATGAGAAAATTACTTAAAAACAAGACTAAATTCAGGGATTTGAGAATAATGCAAAAAGTTAGGCATCCTTAAGATTCACCCCCCCACACTTAATATGTACATTACCCTCAATGTACAAAGATAGATAATATCATTATAAAATCTTAAGATATGGGAAGAAGTGAAACTTCCTGAATTTTCGGATGGCATCCTTAGGTTGGAGGTGAAAGATAGGTCGGAGGGGTCGGTCTGGATGACGATCCTGCGCTAGATGAAGAAATTGGGTAGCTCATGGAGGATTAGCCAGGATAAAATACTAAAAATTAAAAATATACTAATTAAATAATTAAAGAAAAGCAAGTTAAAGTTAAGAAAAATAAAGATGAAATTAAAATTAAAAGAAATGATAAATGGACTGTAGGGTCCTTATTGTTGGATGGTTCGCGAGGTGGGTGTGACCTCTAAGGTCATGAGGTCTTTGGCGATGGCGGAAGTGGCGTGATTCCCAAGCAGCCTGAAGAACCTGACACTAGGACACTAAATTAAAATAAACTAAATTAAGCATAAGATAGTCAAAGAGAAGGAAAATAAATGAGAAGATAAAAGTAAAAGAAAAAATAAATGGTCTCAAAGACCCTTGGCTTGTCGAGTGATTGAAGCGGCCGGCATGAACTTATATAGATCGGTCTCCATGAGGAGATCGTGTTTGATCCTTCCGTTTCTTCGACATGGCCAAAAGATTGAGAAGAATGCTATAATAATGAAGAATGCTAAGAATGTATGGTGCAAGGGTGTAAAGGAGGAAGAAGGGTGAAAGTTAGGTGAGAAAAGGGAGGGGTGGGTGGTTTAAATAGAATTCTCAAATCAGGTACAACCCCACGCCCGTGTCTCGTGGGTGTGTTGTTTCACCACGGCGCCCGCGCACGGGCCGCAGGTGTGTGTAGCTGTGTTGATTCTCTCACGCCCGTTTTCATAGATTGCCACGCCCGTTTCTGATAAGTCAGTGTCATCCACAGCCGTATCGCACGGCCGTGGCATTTTGTCAGTGCCCATAGGGGTGGTTGGAGTCTGTGACTCGAAGATTTGATTCTTTCTGGCTTGTACCTTTTCTGCCATTGTCAGTATGGAGATTTTGTGCTTCAAGACGCCACGCACACCTGCCGTGTGTGTAAGGCCGTGTGGGCTGGAAATCTGCACTTTTGGTTAGTTTAAAGCTAGGTGTTTTAAGACTAAGATAAGAGAACAAAGTAAAATGAAAACAAATACAAAAGTGATTAGGGTTAGTGCTCGGGTTGCCTCCCGAGAAGCGCTCGTTTAAAGTCTTAAGCTAGACTTTCCTCATATTCGCAACAAATTAGGGTGGTTTAAAAATTTGAATATCTTCCCTCATGCTATCAGTTGTATTATCATGATAGAGTTTAAGTCGAGAAGCGTTTATTTTGAAAGTACCGAAAATAGGATTACTTACCTCGACTGTTTCGTATGGAAAAACACCGACACTAAACGGTATTTTGTTTGTGTTAGGTCGGGGAGATGTGCGAGGGTCTGTTTTTTCTATCAATACCTGATCTCCAATTTTGAACTTGTTTGCTTCGTGGAGTGGCTCTAGTTCTACTTCGTGTATTCCTAATTTTTCCTTGAAATGCGTCTTCCACTCGTCTAAATCATCGACCTGAATCCCTTGTTCTTCGTGTGTTATTTCTTTGTTGGCACATGGTATAGAATCGGGTTCAGTTGTATTCTTTCCTGTTGTTTCCTGAAAAGAAGGGTTAACCGAATGGTTATCAATAGAATTTGTTTTCTCACCTGGATTACTCGATGTTCTAGCCAAATCGAGAGCTTGGAGAGTGACTGTCTCATTACCTACACGAAGTATTAGTTCTCCTGCATCAATGTCGATTTTAGTTCTAGCAGTTGCTAAGAATGGTCTTCCTAAAATTAAGGGAATCGAATTATCCTCATCCATGTCTAAGACAACAAAATCTACTGGGAAAACGAATTTATCAATTTTAACAAGAACATCTTTGATAATACCCCTAGGAATTCTAACAGTTTTATCCGCTAGTTGAATGCTCATCCTAGTTTGCTTGGGTTTCCCTAGACCTAATTGTTTAAACAATTTATAAGGCATGACATTTATGCTTGCCCCTAGATCAGCTAACGCATTATCAATAGATAAACTACCAATTAAGCATGGAATTGTAAAACTCCCTGGATCTTTTAATTTCCGTGGTAGTTTATTTTACAAGATTGCCGAGCACATTGCGTTTAGTTCCACGTGTGGTGCCTCGTCTATTGATAAACTGAAATAGTAACATATTTTAATCCCACATTTAGTATGCTTTTGGATGAATTATCCCTTATATTATGTAATTTGGTGCTCTTAATCCTTTCTTTTCATGATATATACTCGTGAAAGCACCAAGGGATGAAAAGAACGCATAAAGCGGGCTTAAAAGCGGGACAAATGGACCAAAGCATGAAATCGACACGGCACGGACTAAAGCCCACACGCGGTGCCTCCTCAATACACTAGAACACGGCACGATATCGATCTACGGGACGTGTCCTCATTAGAAGTCCGAACACGGCTGGCCACGATTCGCACGCGGCGTGCCATGGCCGTGCCTCTGCGTGGAGAAGAGCAATTTCATTCGGGAAAGGATACTTAGGGGCAAAGAAACCTATTTCAAAATCCTATAAATACACCCTAAGTATGACCTAAAAAGGGGGCCCAAAGCCATCGTTTAGGGGCATCTTGCTAGGCAGCAGAAAGCGATTTGTGGGGATTCACTCGGGGATAGCCGTTGATCCATCTCTAGAAGCGGGAATTCTACTCAAGATGGAGGATTTCTTCTTCAATTCCTTCAGGAGTTTTAGGGATTTCTTATGTTTTGTTTTATCTTTTCTTCTCGAGATGTTTTTCTTTACTATTATGAACTAAACCCCTCAGATACCTGAGGGGGATGAAACCTAGATGAATCTTGTTATTGTTTTCTGAACTATATGATAAATACTCGATTTGTTCTTAATTATGTCTGCTTAATTCTTGTGTTGATATTTCGTGGATATTAATTCAAGTCGAATGTGCTTAGGTGGTGGAGCAAAAGTCCCTGCTTAAGCGTAGATCTAGCATAATTAAGCGGAATTGATCGCACGCCTAGAGATAGGGTGACGAGATTTTGCCGGATTAGGGTGAAACCTAATATAGGAATCCATAGATCGATTTACTGCTATTCTAGGGGGTTATTAATGGGAAAGAGATTTCAATTAATTAACCTAGGATTAGATGTTATTCGCCTCGAGAGAGGGTTTAATATACGTTAGGGAGTCTTACGGATCAAGTCAAGTGAATACATCGTCTGGCTCAGAGTTAGATAACAAGTGAAGTCTAGGTGGATTCTTCCTTGGGTGTCGTCTTAATCAACTGAGTTTTTCCCAAGTTATTCTCCCAATTTCATTCTTCTTTGTCTTAGAATTTTTAGTTTAATAGTTAATTAATTTAGACTAGATAAACAACTCCACTTATTCTTAGGCTAAATAATAAAAAGAAGGTTAGTATTAGTACTTTTAGTTCCTTTGGGTTCGACAATCCGGTCTTGCCTAAGCTATACTCTTGTTCGATAGGTGCACTTGCCTCAATCGTTGTCATAGTTAGTTTCGAGTTCGATCATTCTCTTTATAAATTTTAAAACTCGACTTCACAAATGATCAAGTTTTTGGCGCCGTTGCCGGGGAACTAAAATATTAAGAACACTCTATTTTTATTACTTTAGCCATTTTTTTATTTTTTCAATTTAATTTAATTTCTTATTTTATTTGCTAATTTTTCTTCTTTTATTAATTCTTCCTTCCAGGTACCTCTAGTTTATGACTAGAAGGAACCCGAGAGGACCACTAGTATACGACAGTGATATTGAAGCTACCGCTCGAAGAAATCGCAGAGAAATTAGGCGAGCCCTAAATTACCAAGAAGAAGAGCGAGAAAACAGATCCAATCCTATTGAAGGGATGGACGAAAATAATCCACCACCACAAGATGTGGGAGAAAATAATGCTTCGCATACTATGTATGATTATGCTAAACCTCATTTAACAGGAGGAGAATCAAGTATAGTTAGGCCTGCTATAGCTGCTAATAATTTTGAATTAAAGCCTAACACTATACAAATGATTCAACAGTTTGTTCAATTTGATGGTTTGCAGGACGAAGACCCGAATACTCATATAGCTAATTTTTTAGAGTTCTGTGATACCTTCAAAATAAATGGCATTTCTGATGATGCCATAAGGATTCGGTTATTTCCCTTTTCATTAAGGAATAAAGCCAAACAGTGGTTAAACTCGTTACCACGAGGGTCAATCACCACATGGGATCAAATGACCGAAAAATTCTTATTAAAATATTTCCCACCGGCCAAAACGGCCAAATTACGCAATGGTATCTCTTCTTTTGTGCAGATGGATTTAGAGACATTATATGATGCATGGGAGAGATACAAGGATCTCTTGAGAAGGTGTCCGCACCATGGTTTACCCTTGTGACTCCAAGTCCAGACTTTCTATAACAGTGTAAACCCCTCAACGAGGCAACTAATTGATTCAGCCGCCGGTGGAACCCTGAACAATAGAACTCCTAAAGTAGCTTACGAGTTTATTGAAGAGATGTCATTGAATAACTATCAGTGGCAGGTTACAAGGACAAAACCAACAAAATCAGCCGGAGTTTTCAACATCGATGCAGTAACCATGCTATCAACACAGGCAGAGATGATGAATAAAAAGCTTGATAGTTTGTGTTCTTCGTATGTACATCCAATGAATGCAAAGGCGACGCAAGTGGAACCGTGGCGAATCCCGAGTACCCACCCTACCAACCAAGACACAGAGAGCGAATGGATGAACTATATAGGTAACAATTTCAGATCTAATAATAACCCATATAGTAATAATTATAACCCAGGTTGGAGGAACCACCCAAATTTTTCGTGGGGAGGTCAAGGAAATCAAAGACAACAACCTCCTCAAAATTTCCAAAATCAGCCCTATCCACAGGAGAAGAAGCCGAACCTTAAAGAGATGCTGACAAGATTCATGGCATCCACAGAAAACCGTCTCCAAGACACTGAAACCACCCTTAAGACCCAACAAGCATCGATCAAAGGGATCGAGAGCCAAGTTAAGGAAGTCACTAAATCAGTTGAGGAAGTTTCTAAGTCAGTTGGACAACTCGCAAAGCTGATGTCTGAACGATCGCAAGGGCGTCTACCAAGCAACACTGAGATTAATCCAAAGGAGCAAATCCAAGCCATAATAGCTCAAGAAAGTGAAGGATTAGACGAACCCAGTCCAATACAAGGAAACGAGGTAGAAAAAGGTAAAGTTGAGGTAACACAAGAAAAACCAAAACCGGTAATCAAGCAGTACCAACCTCGCATACCATATCCCGAAGCATTAACGAGAGACGACACATAGGAACAGTTCGGTAAGTTTCTTAAACTTTTAAAGAAATTACATATTAACTTACCGCTACTTGAAGCTCTTTCACGGATGCGATTCGAGAAATTTTTAAAACATCTCTTGACGAACAAACGCAAATTAGACAAGGATCCACATGTGGAATTAAACGCGAGATGCTCAGCAATGTTACAGAATAGACTACCACAAAAGCTAAAAGATCCAGGGAGTTTTACAATTCCATGTTTAATTGGTAGACTAACTGTTGATAATGCGTTAGGCGATTTAGGGGCAAGCATAAATGTCATGCCTTATAAATTGTTTAAACAATTAGGTCTAGGAAACCCAAACAAACTAGGATGAGCATTCAATTAGGTGATAAAGCTGTTAGAATTCCTAGGGGTATTATCGAAGATGTTCTTGTAAAAATTGACAAATTCGTTTTCCCAAGAGATTTTGTTGTCTTAGACATGGATGAGGATAATTCGATTCCCTTAATTTTAGGAAGACCCTTTTTAGTAACTGCCAGGACTAAAATTGATATTGATGCAGGAGAACTCATACTTCGTGTAGGTAACGAGATAGTCACCCTCAAGGCTCTCGACTCAGCCAGAACATCGAGTAATCGAGGTGAGAACGTAAATTCTACTAATAACCATTCGGTTAACCCTTCTTTTCAGGAAGCACCACAAAAGAATACAGCTGAACCCAATCCTAGACCCAGTGTTAACAAAGAAATAACTCATGAGAAACGAGGGATTCAATTCGATGATCTAGACTAGTGGAAGACGTATTTCAAGGAGAAATTAGGAATACACGAAGCAGAACCAGAACCACTCCACGAAGCAAACAAACTCAAAATAGGAGACCAGGTTTGATCATTCTCTTTATAAATTTTAAAACTCTGACTTCACAGCGATCATCTATCCTTCGTTTGTTCGTCAAAAGCTCTTTTAAAAATTTTCTAGAATCTGGCATCTGTGAAAGAGCTTCAAGTAATGGTAAGTTAATATGTAATTTCTTTAAAATTTTAAGAAACTTACCGAACTGTTCCTCTGTGTCATCTCTCCTTAATGCTTCGGGATATGGTATGCGAGGTTGGTACTCTTTAATTACCAGTTTTGGCTTATTATTACTTACCTCAACCTTACCTTCTTTGACCACATTCTCTTTCTTTGAATTGGGCTCGTCTAACCCTTCACTTTCTTGAGCTGATATGGCTTGGATTTGCTCATTTGGGTTAATCTCAGTGTTGCCTGGTAGACGCCCTTGTGGTCGTTCGGAAATTATCTTTGCGAGTTGTCCAACTGTGTTAGTAAGTTGTCTAACTATCTTAGTGAGTTCCCCCACTTGGCTCTCGATCCCTTTAATTGATGTTTGTTCATTCTTAAGGGTGGTCTCAGCGTCTTGGAGGCGGTTATCTGCAGGTGCCATGAATTTTGTCAGCATCTCTTCAAGGTTTGGCTTCTTCTCCTGTGGATAGGGCTGATTTTGGAAATTTTGAGGAGGTTGTTGTCTTTGATTTCCTTGATTTCCTTGTCCTCCTCATGAAAAATTTGGGTGGTTCCTCCAACCTGAATTATAATTATTACTATAAGGATTATTATTAGATCTGAAATTGTTACCTATATAGTTCATCTGTTCACTTTCTGTACCCAGTTGGTAGGGTGGGTACTCAGGATTCGCCATAGTTCCACTTGTGTCGCACTGCATTACTGGATGTATCTGCGAAGAACACAAACTATCAAGCTTTTTATTCATCATCTCTACCTGTGTTGATAGCATGGTTACTGCATCGATGTTGAAAACTCCGGCTGATTTTGTTGGTTTTATCCTTGTAACCTGCCACTGATAGTTATTCAGTGACATCTCCTCTATGAATTTGTAGGCTGCTTCAGGAGCTCTGTTGTTTAGGGTTCCACCGGCGGCTGAATCAATTAGTTGCCTCGTTGAGGGGTTTACACCGTTATAGAAATTTTGGACTTGGAGCAACAAGGGTAAACCATGGTGCGGACACCTTCTCAAGAGATCCTTGTATCTCTCCCATGCGTTGTATATTGTCTCTAAATCCATCTACACAAAAGAAGAGATATCATTCCGCAATTTGGCCGTTTTGGCCGGTGGGAAATATTTTAATAAAAAAATTTCGGTCATTTGATCCAATGTAGTGATTGACCCTCGTGGTAACGAGTTTAACCACTGTTTGGATTTATTTCTTAATGAAAAGGGAAATAACCGAAGCCGTATGGCATCATCAGAAACGCCATTTATTTTGAAGGTATCACAGAACTCTAAAAAATTAGCTATATGAGTGTTAGGGTCTTTGTCCTGCAAACCATCAAATTGAACAAATTGTTGAATCATTTGTATAGTGTTAGGCTTTAATTCAAAATTATTAGCAGCTATAGCAGGCCTAACAATACTCGATTCAGCTCCTGTTAAATGAGGTTTAGCATATTCATACATAGTACGTGGAGCATTATTTTCTCCCACATCTTGTGGTGGTGGATTATTCTCATCCATCCCTTCAGTAGGATTGGATTCGTCTTGTTGTTCTTTTTCTTGGTAATTTAGGGCTCGCCTAATTTCTCTACGATTTCTACGAACGGTAGCTTCAATATCACTGTCGTATACTAAAGGTCCTCTCAGGTTCCTTCTAGTCATAAACTAGAGGTACCTGGAAGGAAGAAGTAATAAAAGAAGAAAATGTAGCAAATAAAATAAGAAATAAAATTAAATTGCAAAAAATAAAAATGGCTAAAGTAATAAAAATAGAACTTTCTTAATATTTTAGTTCCCCGGCAACGGCGCCAAAAACTTGATCGTGTGTCAGAGTTTTAAAAATTTAATTAATGAGAATGATCGAACCTGGAAACGAACTATGACAACGATTGAGGCAAGTGCACCTATCGAATAGTAGTATAGCTTAGGCAAGACCGGATTGTCGAACCCAAGGGAACTAAAAGTACTAATACTAACTTTCTTTCTATTATTTAGCCTAAAAATTAAGCGAATGGTTGTTTAATCTAAATTAATTAACTACTAGACTAAAGACTCTAAGACAAAGAAGAATGAATTTGAGAGAATAACTTGAGGAAAAACCAATTGATTAAAACGACACCCAAGGAAGAATCCACCTAGACTTCACTTGTTATCTAACTCTGAACCAGACGATGTATTCATTTGATTTGATCCGTAAGATTCCCTAATTTATATTAAACCCTCTCTCGAGGTGAATAACGTCTAACCCTAGGTTGATTAATTGAAATCTCTTTCTAATTAAAACCCCTAGAATTGCATTAAATCGATCTATGGACTCCCATATTAGGTTTCACCCTAATCCGACAACGCCTCATCACACTATCTCTAGGCGTGCGATCAACTCCGCTTAACTATGCTAGATCTACCCTTAGGCAGGGACTTTTTCTCCTCCACCTAAGCACATCAAACTTGAATTAATATCTGCGAAATATCAACACAAGAATTAAGAACACATAATTAAGAACAAATCAAATATTTATCATATAGTTCAGTAAACAATAACAAGATTTATCTAAGTTTCATCCCCCTCAAGTATCTGAGGGTTTAGTTCATAACAATAAAGGAAAACATCTCAGAAGAAAAGATAAAAAAAAACATAAGAAATCCCTAAAACCCCCTGAAGGAATTGAAGAGGAGATCTTCCGTCTTAAGTATAATTCTGGCTTCTTGAGATGGATCAACTGGCTATCCCTGAGTGAATCCCCACAAATATGCCCTCTCTGGCCGAGCAAGACGCCCCTAAACGATAGCTTTGGGCTCCCCTCGACATAGGGTTTCTGTCGAACTCCCCGAATAAGTTGCCCCCTAGGGTGTTTATATAAGCTTTGAGATGCCTTACTTGGCCTCCAAGTATCCTAATCTGAATTAAATTCCTATTTGGGTGTTTAAATAGACTTTTGAATGTGTTTCTTTGCCTCCAAGTATCCAAATCTGAGTAAAACTCCTCTTGGCCGCGGCAGGGGCACGGCCATGGCACACACCCGTGTGAATCGTCTTTAGGCCGTGTTTGGACTTTTAATGAGGTGACACACCCGTGTGAATCGTGGCTAGACCATGTTCGAGATTATTGAGGAGGCACGGCCGTGTGGTCTTGGGCCCAGGCCGTGTTAACTTCATGCTTTGGCCCATTTGGCCTGTTTTAAGCCTATTTCTCGTTCTTTTCATCCTCCGATGCTTTCCTGAGTATATAACATAAAAAGAAAGGATTAAGAGCACCTTTTTACATAAAATATGGGATAATTCATCCAAAAACATACTAAATGTGGGATTAAAATATGTTACTTTTACGGTTTATTAATGCTCTTGCTGTTTTTATGGATCTAATGAACATAATTTTCAGACTGTACCTAGATCGGTTTGTTGTTGTATTCATTGACGACATATTAATTTACTCTCGAGATGAAGTTAAACATGCTAAACATCTAAGAATTGTGTTGCAAACTCTGCGAGAAAAGCAATTGTATGCAAAGTTTAGTAAATGTGAATTCTGGTTGCGAGAAGTTAATTTTCTGGGACATATTGTATCAGCATCTAGAATACGAGTTGATCCGAGTAAGATTTCTGCTATTCTGGAATGGAAACCTCCAAAGAATGTGTCTGAAGTTCGTAGTTTTCTGGGACTTGCTGGTTATTTTCGAAGGTTCGTAAAAGGCTTTTCGATGATTGCTACTCCGTTGACTAAATTACTTTAGAAAGATGTGAGATTTGAATGGTCCGATAAATGTCAGAAAAGCTTCGATCAGTTGAAAACTTTGTTAACTGAAGCTCCAATTTTGATACAACCAGAATCGGGTAAAGAATTCGTGATTTATAGTGATGCTTCATTAAATAGTCTGGGATGTGTTTTGATGCAGGAAGAAAAAGTTATAGCTTATGCGTCAAGACAACTAAAACCGTACGAAAAGAACTATCCGACTCACGATCTTGAGCTAGCTGCGATTGTGTTCGCATTAAAGATTTGGCGTCACTACCTCTTCGGTGAAAAGTGTCATGTGTTTTTGGATCACAAAAGTCTGAAATATTTGATGACCCAAAAAAATTTGAATCTGTGACAGAGAAGATGGCTAGAGCTGTTGAAAGACTATGAGCTTGTGATCGATTATCATCCGGGTAAAGCAAATGTTGTTGCTGATGCTTTAAGTCGGACATCACTGTTTTCACTGCGTGCTATAAGTGCTGATTTAGACCTATCTGATGATGGTTCAGTGTTAGCTGAATTAAAAGCGAAACCGTTATTTTTACAACAGATATGTGATGCTCAGAAAGTTGATAATGAAATGATAGCGAAACGAGCTCAATGTGATTCAAACTCTGATTCTGAATTTTGAGTTGATGTTGATGATTGCTTGAGGTTCCGAGATCGAATTTGTGTTCCGAGAAACCCTGAGTTAATTCAGTTGATTTTGAATGAAGCACATAACAGTCGTCTATCTATTCATCCAGGAAGTACAAAGATGTACCATGATCTGAAGCAACACTATTGGTGGTCGGGTATGAAAAGAGATATCTCAGACTTTGTATCGAAATGTTTAGTCTGTCAGCAAGTTAAGGCTGAACATCAGGTTCCATCTGGTTTGCTACAACCGATTCTGATTCCCGAGTGGAAATGGGATAGAGTGACGATGGACTTTGTTTCTGAATTGCCTTTGACTCCGAGAAAGAAAGATGCAATTTGGGTCGTAGTTGATCGATTGACGAAATCTGCCCATTTTATTCCGGTACGATCTGATTATTCACTTGATAAACTAGCTGAGCTTTACATTTCTGATATTGTGATATTGCACGGATTGCCATTGTCTATTGTGTCTGATAAAGATCCAAGATTTACATCACGATTCTGGAAGAAATTGGAAGAAGCTTTAGGTACTAAATTGCATTTTAGTACAGCATTTCATCCACAGATGGATGGTCAGTCCGAACGGATTATTCAGATACTCGAGGATATGTTGAGATGTTGCATTCTTGAGTTTGACGGTACGTGGGAACAGTACCTGCCATTGATTGAATTCGCGTATAATAATAGTTTTCAGTCGAGCATCAGAATGGAACCTTATGAAGCTTTGTACGGACGCAAATGTCGAACACCTCTGTATTGGACTGAGCTCAGTGAAAATAAGATACACGAGGTCGATTTGATAAAAGATACGAAACAGAAAGTAAAAGTGATCCGAGATAGTTTGAAAGTAGCATCTGATCGTCAGAAGTCCTATGCAGCCTTAAAACGAAAAGATATCAAATTTGAGATCAGTGACAAAGTGTTTTTGAAAGTGTCTCCGTTGAAGAAAGTACTCCGATTCGGACGCAAAGGCAAGTTGAGTCCGAGGTTCATCGGGCCGTATGAGATCATCGAGCGTGTTGAACCTGTTGCGTACAGATTGTTGTTGCCTTCCGAGCTGAAAAGATACATAATGTATTTCACGTGTCAATGCTTCGTCGATACAGATCCGATCCATCACATGTGATTGCTCCATCTAAAATTGAAATCTGATCTGATATGACCTACGAAGAAGAACCGATCCGTATCTTAGCTCGTGAAGTGAAAGAGTTGAGAAACAAGAAAATTCCGTTAATGAAAGTGTTGTGGCATCGACACGGAGTGGAAGAGGCTACATGGGAGCCTGAAGATTCAATGAGACAGCAATATCCAAATCTGTTTAATGGTAAGATTTTCGGGGACGAAAATCCCTAAGGGGGGAGAACTGTAACAGTCCGGTTTAGACCCTAGTCAGAATAGTGGTTTTGGGACCACAAATTTGAGTTGGAATAATATTTTAATATTATTTTCCGTGCTTATGATATGTGAATTAGTATGTGTTAAAGTTCCGTGAATTAATTTGTCCGTCTGTGTGCTTAATTTGAGCAAAGGATTAAATTGCATAAATTGTAAAAGTAGCTTTCTATTTGATTAATGGCCGAATTGATGTGGCTTTTAAATGTGGAGGCCTTATGAGGCAATTGATCCATTATTTAGTAAGTGGATGGTGGATGGACAATTATGTCCATAGTTTAAATGATTTTCATAAACATTTCATTAAGGGCAAAAATGGAAATGAATAAAATTATGTTTAATATGATAAAATAAAGCACGAAATGGCCATTATCATCTTTTTGTTCCACCGAAATTAGAAAGAAAGAATAGGGTTCATGAGTTTGAAGCATTCGGCCCTTGTCTTCTTTGATTAAGGTATGATTTTGACTCGGTTTTTGATAATTTCTACGTTTTTGTAATCGTTGCTTCGTATACTTCAAAACCCATGCTTCAATTTTGTGAATTGATGAATATTTTGTAATGTGCCATTGATGAACATGTGAGTTTTTGGATGTTTGATGGTGAATTATGAAAGATATGTGTTTAATTAACATGTTTTGTCTTTGGAGTTTTGGTGATTTTGAGTAATTTGGATTAAATTGAAAGAATAATATTTTGAAGGACTAAATTGTGAAATAAATGAAATTTATGGACTTGTATGAGCTACATGAACTTTCGGCTAAGCATGGGTATATAGTGATTTTTTGTATTTTGTGATTTTGTGAAATAGGGACTAAAATGTCCAAATGTGAAAATGTGAGGGCTAATTTGGAAATTGCCCTAAATATGTGTTTTTGGATTGAATTGAATGAATTGTTGAATAAATGGGTTAAATTTGAATATGTATAGATCAAGAACCGAAGAAAACAGACTTAGATCGCGGAAAGTCGAAAGTGATCGAATAGTCGAGTCCGTACGTTAACCGAATCCGAGGTAAGTCGATATACAAATAAATGCATTTGAATTGAGTTAATTGTGCATATATGAAAATCAGCTTGGGTTGAACATGCTTGAGATGTTATGTACATGGAATCCGAGATAGTATCGACAGTGTATTTATGTCCGAGAAGTCCCGTATGAACCTAGGAATAGATAGGGTAACATATGTCATGACATAGGTGTCCGATATGTGATATCATGTAAGACCATGTTTGGGATGTTGGCATTAATTTGATATTTCGTGTAAGACCACGTCTGGGACGTTGGCATCGATATGAGATTTAAGTGTAAGACCATGTCTGGGACATTGGCATCGTATTGGTTTGTGTAAGACCCTGTCTGGGACAATGGCTTTGACCTTTGGTTACATGTAAGACCACGTCTAGGACGTTGGCATTGTACGACTATTCCGAGCATTCTGAGTATCTTATTTAGTTTCGAACGGTTCAACGGGCAAGTCCGAGAAATGAATGACTATGTGAGTTGTACATCCGTTTCAGGTACGTTGATATGTATGCTCTGTATAAGCATGAAAGGTGAGTAAGTATGTGCATTGATACAAAGGAACATTGGAGATATATATGTGTTTGCGATATGGGCAAGTAAGATACTTGAGATATGATGAATTGGTGAGCAATGGCAAAACAAGTGAGCCAAAGAGATTATTTATGTACTTGAAATGAAGATATGTTAATGAATTCTAATAACTATGCTTACGATTGATTATATGT
Organism: Gossypium sturtianum; assembly: GCA_025698515.1. Classification (NCBI taxonomy): domain Eukaryota; kingdom Viridiplantae; phylum Streptophyta; class Magnoliopsida; order Malvales; family Malvaceae; genus Gossypium; species Gossypium sturtianum. The sequence goes on from CM046946.1 coordinate 120,615,976, forward strand.
TAAGTTTATTTGTATATGGCTTACTAAGCTTTTGGAAAGCTTATTCTGTGTGTGTGTTTACTCTATTTTATAGGTCGTCAAAGCTACGAAAGGCTCGGGAATCGTCGAAATCATCACCACACTATCAAACTTTACTTTGGTACTTTTGAATGTGTATATAGCTAAATATGGCTTGTATAGGCTAGTCATTTTGGAACATGTTTGAGATGTGTAATTAGCCATGTGATGTGGCTAGATAAATGTTAGAAATATGCATGAGTGATATGGTATATGAAGCATGTTTTGGTATGGTCTGATGGCAATGAAATGGTATTATGTATGGTGAGCTTTTTGTTGAATTGATGCCATAGTGACTTGGTGATATTGTGGATGAATCATGCTTGGTTCTACATGTGATTTAGTTGTGCAATTTGGTATACAAGTTGGCATGATTATAGACGAGATAGAATGGATTGATAGGATGATCATTTGGTGTGATATTGGTTGCCAATTGTGCTTGGATTATGTTTAATTGTGCTTGTAGGGATGACCCTTTGTGTGGGTGGCAATTTGGCCTTGTAGATGGCCTATAATTGCCCACAGGGTTGAGCATACGGGCGTGTGGCTCAACCGTGTCTCTCGTGGTTTCATTTTGAAACAAGTCAGGCTCGACCACGGGAAAGACACACGGGCGTGTGACTGGCCGTGTGGTGTAAGTCAGGATCGACCACGGGTGAGGCATACGGGCGTGTCCACGGCCGTGTGGACAAGTCAGTATGTATGCCCTGTTTTGACACGGCTTAGATACACGGGCGTGTCTGAGGCCGTGGGAGGCACACAGCCTGCCCACACGGGCGTGTGACCTCTGTAACTTAGAAAAAAGTTTTAAATTTCTGAGAATTTCCGTATGTGTTCGGTTTAGTCCCGGCCCTATTCGTAAGCATGTTTAAGGTCTCGTAGACCTATTTAAGGGACACTTTGATGTGATTTGTCAGACTATGACATGATATGTCTGTAAAAGTTTCTGTTTGGTCCGGTAATGCCTTTAACCCTATTCCGGTGACGGTTACAGGTTAGGGTGTTACAATCGAGCCCTCAAGGCTCTAAAAATAGCTTAGGAGCGATTCGGGACTAATTTGAAACAAAACAAGAAGTTTAGGAAAAAGTAACAAAAAAATTGAAACAAGGGTCACACGGCCGTTTCCCAGCCCGTATCCTCACCCGTGTAACTCATTGAGTAGGGTCACACGGCCGTGTCGCCAGACTGTGTGCCTCACACAGCTGAGTCACACGCCCGTGTCTCAGGCCGTGTGAGCTGAAACTTCACCTAAATCAAGCCATTTCATAACCTAACCAAGCATAAACATTCAATCCATTTGTGCACACTTTAAAGGGACCTAAACATCATTCAAACTTGCATGAACATACCATTTCAAACATCCTACATTACCTAACCAATATACCATTCAAAGGCACCACAAATATACCAAACATAACATGCCAAAACAAATCAACAATTCCTTATTTCAAGCATCATAACCTAGTTCAATTACTTACCAAAACATGTTAACATTACTTAATTCCATGCATAAAGGCCTCTTTCTATTATGTGCCTAAAACACATCATAAATGACAATTTCCAAGTCAACCTCTTGTACCAAAATGCCATACACATCAATTATCAAAAAGTCACCAAAAAGACTTACCTAAACAAGCATTATAAGTCCATGAACCATACATAAACATCAAGGCACAAACATACAGAATTTACCATTTACATATTCATCAAAACACCATTATAAACTACCCTATACATGTTAATATTGCCATTTCCGTACATACTAACCTAGTTCAAATATGAACAAAAACATGTCACAGGTAACCATTTTCAAATCATCATCAACATGCTAAGAGAACCTTATAAAACAAGCACTTTAAAGATACCAAAACAACATAACTTGGTAAGACATTAAAGTGTACCAAAACAACATATCTTTCCAAAGTTTATACAAGCCAAAACACCATTAACACACACACACACACCATAATACCATTACAAATCACCCTATACATGCCATTATAAACCTTAGCCAAATTACTCAAAAACTACCGAATTGTCTACTGGATAGTGTGATAGGTCTTCGACGAGCTTCCAACCAAATCGAGCTTCCGACGATCTATAAAACAAGGAAAAATAACTACAAAAGCAATGAATGCTTAGTAAGCTCATACAAACTTAAAACATAACTCACCATTTCAATAATGAAATTTATAGAATAAATATAAACCTTTACCAATGCCATAAGCTTAATAAAATCCTATATAACACCATCAAACTCACAAGTTAGTATACTTGTTCATGATACATATGAAATCAACCATGTATAAACATAACATTTAATTCATCATTGTTACCATACAGTCATGATTCATTCCATTTTCTTACTTACTAATTCCAATATTACAATTCACAGATTAAACATAAACCATTGCCAATGCAATGAGTTTAGTATAAGCCTATTCAAGCATCATCAAACTCACATGTTAATAGGTTCATCAACAACACATATAAACTCATTTGCATCATAAATAGAATTTCATAGGATACATTACATAAGCATCAACCCTTTCATATAGTCATGAACCTTTCCATTAAGTCACTTACAATCCCATTCCTTTTCTTACACGTTGAACCATCTAGAATTACGTTGGATACTTGGGAAAGCTCACACGAAGTGTGCCTTTACAAATAACCGTAACCTTTCCTTTACATCAATGCTCACACAAACTGTGAAATAGGCCTACTCACATGAGCTGTGGGTCGAAATGTAAGCTACACGATGCTGCTCACAGGAGTTGTAGAGAATCCACAACAAATGTAGGACCTCAGCTGTAACAACCCAATTATTAATAAAATGGAAACAGTGGTTTCGAGACCACAGATCCGACCCCAGAAAGAAAAAGTTATTTTAATACTATTTTATGATCTACAGTATGATAATAATATTGTGTGAAAATTTCGTAAAGAAATTTTATCGATTACATATTTAATTTGATAAAGGATTAAATCGCGTAAAGTGCAAAAGTTTTGTTCTAATAGCTAAAGCGATTAAATAGCTATAAACTTTAAATTGGAGGTCCTTATATGGTAATTAGACCATTAATGAAAAGTTAGTAGATATTTTTGGATGATTCATTTATGGAAAATTAGAAAAAGGCTAAGGACTGAATTAGAAAGTGATAAAATTAAAAGATGATAAATAATTAAAATGAAATAAAGATCATTTTATATCATCTTCTTCCCCAAATATTCCATGGAAACCCTAGGAAAGAGAAAGAAAGCTTTCTTAGCCAAATTAGATCTGGATAGACCAAATTAGGAGCTAGAACGAGGAAAAGAGAAAAATGTTGGATTAGTAGATTTTACGTACACGAACATTTGTCGAGGTAAGTTCGTGTAACTAAATTATATATTTAAATGCTTGAATTAGATTTTGTGTATGTGAATTATATAAATATCATATATATATGACATTGAAAACATATCTGACAAAGCCCGATCAATGATAATGCCCGATAAATGATAAATGGTAAAAATATTATTTTTATGTTCGAAATGAATGTGGAATGTGTTTATTTAAATTATATGAATGTTATAGATGTATGAAATAATCACGTGCCTGATAAGGCTTGAAAAAAATGTTAAATCCCGTTTGAATAAATGAAAATCAATGGATAAATGTGATTTCCCTTATAGAATGAGGTCCTGCATTTGTTGCTGACAGGATTTAGCTCGAACGAGTAATCCTATTGACCTCATTACAGATAAGATTTAGCCCGGACGGGTAATCCTAATATAATCCCTCTCGATCATATGTTACAATTAGGATTTGGCCTTGAATGGTAATCCTAATTGATGTAACACCCCTCACCCATATTCAACGCCGGAATAGGGTTACGGAGTATTACCGGACTTACAACACATTTAAACATACTTTTCACATACATTTAATCAATTCATATATAATTCATCCATAACCAAACATGTTGTCCCTAATACGAGCCTATGAGGCCCAAAACATACATTGGTAGTGGTTCGGGACTGAACCGATAACTTTGGAAACTTTTTGAACACTAAAGAAATTTTCTCAAAAACAAGGGACACATGCCCGTATGGCCCGGCCGTGTGTCTCACACGGCCACCAGACAAGCCCGTGTCACAAACCGTGTGGACATTCGAAATGGGAGCACATGGCCGTGTCCCAGCCTGTGTCCGACCCCGGGTAACTCTCTGGCTTGGGTCACACGGCCAACACACACGCCCGTGTGCCCTAAAAATGGCCATACACGCTCATGTGCCAGGCCGTGTGTTAGGCCGTGCCAAACCTGTAGGGTATATTGACTTATGCCACATGGCTAAGTCACACGCCCGTGTGTGAGGCCGTGTGGAGCATACTGACTTGGTTTCTAATTCAACACTAGGGGACACACGACTGCGTAACATAATTGAGTGTGTCACACACGGCTGAGACACACGCCCGTGTCTCTGCCCGTGTGGACAAAAATAGGCTATTTACCAAGCCATTTTGCCACCCCAAATTGGCACACACCTGCATCAACCAAATACACAATTCATAGCTTTTATAAACAACCAAAACAACCACAGCCAAGAATAAAATATATACCATTTCAATGCCAACATCTATCATGCTTATAATACCACATTCTTGCCAATTCAAATTATACCAATTCACATTTCCAAAGCATTCATATGTACCGTTCCAACTAAGCATTCCTTAGCCTAAAACCACAAGCACAACCTTTCTCAATTCATTAACCATTAGCTACCTTGAAAGTTGCATTAAACAATCCATTCTCAAACAATCATGAACCACATCAATAAGAGGCATTAATACATATATACACACATCACACCATTGCCAAAATAAGCCATCTTACATGACTAACACAAGACCAAACACTTAATATTTACAAGCCAACACAAATGGAAAAAATCATACTACATATACCAAAATGATTCAAAGTCCCTATACATTCCATATACTTCAAATACCAAAGTTCATAGGTACCAAGTGATAGGTAGATAGTGTGAAGCGATCTCCGACGATCCCCAAATCCGAGCTAGCTTGATAACACTATAAAACATGGGAAAATAAACAAGTAAGCTATAAAGCTTAGTAAGCTCATATATAATAAACTTAATTAAATCTCAAGATTATAAATTAACAATTTGAATATAACAACATTTAGCATATATTTACTAACAAACCTTTCATATACACAATTATGATATTAATCACATTCTTCACAAGTTTCTTCACACCAAAGCTTATACATGTCACGTACGTACCTGTACCATCTCATATCATTCTCATACTCAATCACATCTTTCTTTTACTCGTTGAACCATTCGAAATAGAAGTCGGATACTTAAGAGTCTCGCACAATAAGCACCTATACCATGGCCCGAAGCCAAATCAAGGTAGCTTATATCCGAAGTACTGATATCATGGCCCGAAGCCAAATCAACCGATATTCATGGCCCGAAGCCAAACTGGTATAACTCACACCCGAAGTGCTAATATCATGGCCCGAAGCCAACTCAATGTATCCCCTACTGACATGTCACTAGTATCCTAAACTATTCCTAAGGTTCAACCGGGATTTTGAATGTCGAATTATTGTCAAATCACTATCGAACATATTCATAGTCTCGTATTCAAAATTTATGCAATATCAAAGCATATGAAATACATTTGAATTAAAACTTATAATATACGAACTTACCTCGATTTCAAAAATGATGAAATTGGTCGATTAATCGAGTACTTTGTCTTTTCCCCGATCTAATCTTGTATTTCACTTTTCTTGATCCATATAATATCAAATTCAGCTTATTTAATTATCTCTCTATTCAATTTAGTCCAAAATATACTTTAAAGCACTTTTACACATTTGCCCTTAATGTTTCATATTTTTACAATTTAGTCCTTATTTCACAAAAACTCAAATTCATGCAATTTAACCACAACCCATGCTAGACGAATTATCACTATATCCATAACAGCCCATAATTTTCATTATTTCACATTTTTACCACACAATTTACACATTTCACAATTTAGCCCTTAATTTGAATTTTTCTCAGAAATCACTTTGCAAAAATTGTATAACTATCAACAAGCATTCATAATATATCAAGAAACTTCAAATCTCATGCTTATTCATCAATGGAAATATTCAAAATCTTTAACAGTTTTGCAAAATAGTCCCTGGGCTAGATAGACCTAGTTACAACGATTACAAAAACATAGAAATCATTAAAAACGAGACAAAAACGGACTTACAATTGAGCTTGCAAGTGACCGAAAGCTTTAAGCCCTAAAATGGATTTTCTTCATGCTTCATTCGGTTAAGGAAGATGAATGAAACAAAATTTTATGTTTTGTTTTAATTATTCATCACTTATTTGTTAATTTACCTAATTACCCTTTTAATATAAATCAAATTTCAACAATACCGATCATCATAAAAGTCCACTAACATACTAATGGATTATTTATCACTTAAGGACCTTCACTTTAATAAACCATAGCTATTAGGCACATTTAACTAATAGCACACAAGTTTTACACTTTATGCGATTTAGTCCTTTTTATTAAATTGACTAATCAAACGATAAAATTTCTTAACGAAATTTTCACACAAACATATTATCATGCTGTAGACATTAAAATAATAATAAAATAAATATTTTGACCTCAGACTTGTGGTCCTTAAACCACTATTTCGATTTGACTCAAAACGGACTGTTACAATTGAGCTCTTGTGAGCATATGTTACAGAAAGGATTTAGCCTGGACTGGTAATCCTGTTATATGATATGTGGCTCGAGAGTGTGCTTTCTGATTAAGTGCCCTAACGGATACCCCTGAATATGAATTGACGGATCCTGATTTGTACACCTCGAGTGTACTACCTGTGTATCATCGATATTTCAAATAAATTCAACTGGTAAAAATCCTGATATGAGAAGATATGAATAAGAAACGAGTCATTACACGTATCTGCCTGAAATACATGAAAATGATGATATATGATAATTGATACATGTAAATATGAGATGATGATATTTTGTACATGGAATTTATTTGATAAATATGTTCATCCTTGATTATAGATTTGTACACCTTGAGTGTACTACTTGTGTGGCGTTGATATTTCGAATTATATGAGTAAAGTTCTGACATGAAATAATCTGAACTCGAGATGAATTATTATGAAAATATACTTTTAATATAAAGATATGATTTATACATGTTAAATGAATACGTGACGTGGAAAGCATATGTGCTTGGAAACTTGATTATTGTTGAGCTCATATATGTTTATTGGTTTTAATATGGAATGTATTACTAACAAGGGCAATGAGGATATGTCTAGGGCTTGAGATCAAATTGATTGAATATGCCTTACATGTTTATCTTGAAATAGAATAAATGGTAAGTTAAGTACCATGTTATACGAACTTACTAAGCATTATATGCTTACTTAGTTTTATTTCCCTGTTTTATAGTAAATCGGAAGCTCGTTAGATTGGAAGCTTGGCGGAGATCACTCACACTATCCCTCAGCTCATTTTGGTACATATGGTAAATTAGTTATGGTTATAATGGCATGTATAGGTTAATTGGCCATATTAAGGGTTGATTGTAATCTAGCCATTTGGAATGGCTAGTAAAGATTTGTTTTGGTAAAATTACAAGGTTATACCAAGATGAATATCCATGTGTTTAGTGTGGTTGATTAAATTATGTTAACATGTATGTTCACAAAAAGGTAAGATTATAAACATGAATGCTGATCGTTGTGAAGTCAGAGTTTTAAGTTTATAAAGATAATGATCGAACCTGGAAACTAACTATGACAACGATTGAGGCAAGTGCACCTATCGAACAGTAGTATAGTTAAGGCAAGATCGGATTGTCAAACCCAAAGGAACTAAAAGTACTAATACTAACTTTCTTTCTATTATTTAGCCTAAAATAAGTGAAGTTGTTTATTAATCTAAATTAACTAATTACTAAGCTAAAGACGCAAAGACAAAAAGAATAAATTGGGGAAATACTTGGGAAAAACTCAGTTGATTAAGACGATACCCTTAGGAAGAATCCACCTAGACTTCACTTGTTATTTAACACCGAACTGCATTTATTTATTCACTTGACTTGATCCGTAGGACTCCCTAACGTATATTAAACCCTCTCTCGAGGTGAATAACGTCTAACCCTAGGCTAATTAATTGAAATATCTTTCCCATTAACAACCCCCTAGAATAGCAGTAAATCGATCTATGGACATCCCATATTAGGTTTCACCCTAATTCGGTAAAATCTCGTCACCCTATCTCTAGGCGCGCGATCAACTCCACTTAATTATGCTAGATCTACTCTTAAGCAGGGACTTTTACTCCACCACCTAAGCACATTCGACTTGAATTAATATCTGCGAAATATCAACACAAGAATTAAGCACACATAATTAAGAACAAATCAAGTATTTATCATATAGTTCAAAACAATAACAAGATTCATCTAGGTTTCATCCCCTTGGTATCTCAAGGGTTTAGTTCATAATAATAAAAGAAAACATCTCGTAAGAAAAGATAAAACAAAACATAAGAAATCCCTAAAACCCCCTGAAGGAATTGAAGAGGAGATCCTCCGTCTTGAGTAGAATTCTGGCTTCTTGAGATGGATCAACTGGCCATCCCTTGAGAGTTTCCCACAAATCTGACATTTTCGGCTCGGCTCCTTGGCCTAGCTGACTGCCCGTCGACTCCCTTCGACTCCGGCTTCTGCCGAACTCCCTGAATAAGTTGCCCCCTAGGGTGTTTATATAGGCTTTGAGATGTGTTACTTGGCCTCCAAGTATCCTAATTTGAGTGCAATTCCTATTTGGGGGTTTAATTAGACTTTGGAGTGTGTTTCTTTGCCTCCAAGCATCCAAATCCGAGTGAAACTCCTCTTGGCTGAGGCAGGGACACGGCCATGGCACACGCCCATGTGAATCGTGGCCAGGCCGTGTGGACTTCGTTGATGAGGCACGGACGTGTAAATCATGGTCCAGGCCGTGTCAATTTCATGCTTTGGCCCATTTGTCCCGTTTTAAGCTTGTTTTGCGTTCTTTTCATCCCCTGGTGCTTTCCTGAGTATATAACATGAAAAGAAAGGATTAAGAGCACCAAATTATATAAAATAAGGGATAATTCATCCAAAAGCATACTAAATGTGGGATTAAAATATGTTACTTTTACGGTTTATCAAATACCCCCACACTTAAGCTTTTGCTTGTCCTCAAGCAAAATTCTCAACTCATAATTAAAACGAACTTCCTCAATTCATAATAGTCATTAATAGTGTTTCATCATAATTCGAGATAATTCATACATGGATAATTCAACTCAAAGAGTCCTAAAGATTCAAACAGTCTAAGTCATACATTTGTAGCACAAAACATAGGTGTTTCCCTTCATCTAAACAATTACCTCTGATTTAAAATCGACAAGGATTGACATTCTCACATAAAGATTCACTCAAATCACTCAAAGTGTTTAAGGTTCAAAATTAGGCACTCAAAAGTCAAACATGAAAAGTTAATCCCATAGGCTTGCATGAGAATCAAATCTCCACCACTAAAATATGAGATGAAACACAAATCAAAAGGTCTTTGAAAGGGTTGTAACGGGGCTTGGGTTAAAGGTGTGGAATAAGGCTGAATTAGAGGGTTAGAATCGAGACTAAATTGACAAATTACCTAACCAGAAACAATGAACTGAATAATAAGTAATTACATTAATTGAAAATTAATAATTCTAATACTACGAGCTTTTTCTTCAATATTTGTAATTTAAATGTGTAAGCTCATTTAATCACATGACTAATAATGAATATACTTCGGATTTTTTTTGAACATCATAAATACATAATAAATACATAATAAAGGATAAGTTATTGAAATAAAAATCATAATTAGGCAACTAATCAAATTAAATCTCGATATAAGGGTAGTTAAAAAGAATGGTGATAACAAATAAAAAGGGTTTTGGGTTAATATTAGTGGGTGAGTCAATAAATGGGTTGTTAGGATTAAACGGGGTTCACTAGGGGTTAATTATGAAGGTGGGTTTTTAGTGGAGTAAGTGGGTTAAATCCTAGGTGCCTTTATCATCTCTGTATATCAAATCAAAAAAATATGGTCTCGACATGTATAATCGATGCAAGCTCTAGAATAACAGATCAATGTTGACATACTCATAATCAATAAAGTGAGCAAGAAAAAGAATTTATGCTCTATAAGGCTCAAAATCTCACAAAAATTATGGGTATTTTGATGTCAACCTCGTAAATTTCAAACTTCAAAGTAATATTTAAATTCAGGTAGACATCCTAAAAAATTTTTAATTCTTGAAAAATAGACTTATCATGCCTGATTCTCTAGTATTCTTAGAATTTAATTATCAATGCACAATTATCAATGACTTAATCTAAAACATATCAATAAAAATCATATATCAGGGGAATTTCATTCTAGTCATAATATGAGAAACTTACTGTAGGACAAGGAATAATTCAGGGATTTTCAGATAATGCTATAGTTAACCCCCCCACACTTAAGATGTACATTGTCCTCAATGTACAAAGATAGATAATATCAAAATAATCATAAAATCGTAAGATAGGGAGAGAAGTGAAACTTCCTGAATTTTGGATGAAGCCAATGAAAAGAAAATGGATAGGATTGGAGGTGAACGTGGGGAAACGTCTCGAACTGTTTGAGTCCTCGAAGCAGCCATCCTAATTTTATTGTATCCTAAGCTAAATCTAAATGAAATGAATAATAAGAAGAAAATAATAAAGGAAATAAAAGGAAATTAAAAGAAATAAGAATAAAAATAAAATAAAAATAAAAGTAAATAATGGAAAATGAAAAAAGAAAAACAACTGGAAAAGAAAAAGGAAGAAGGGGGTTAAATAAAAATTATGGATCTGGTGGTTGCCCTCGCCCTTGTACCTTCCTGTGGTGGCCACACGGCCGTGTGTAAGGCCGTGTGGTCTGGAAATCTGCACTTTGGTTAGTTTATAGTTAGGTGCTAAAAAGAAGAATTAAAAATGTAAAAATTAATGGGATTAGTGCTCGGGTTGCCTCCATAGAAGCGCTCGTTTATATTCTTAAGCTAGACTTTACCTCTCATTCGTATGGTCAAGGTGGCTTGAGGAGGTGAAAATCCTTTCTCATGCGATCAATTCGGTTGTGGATATAAAGTTTAAGTCGAGTAGTGTTTACCTCAAAAGTGTTGAATTTAGGATTACTTACCTCGACTGTGCCGTATAGGAAGACATTAAGTACCTCAAAAGTGATTTCTTCGTTTGTCTTGAGGTCTGAATTGGTGATTCGAGGGTCTTCCTTATTCAACAATACCGATCCCCTATTTTGAAGTGATTTGTCGTCCCTATCACTGCGTGCAGGGTTTCTTCGGTTTCACTTCGTGTATTCCTAGTTTCTCTTTAAAGTGTGTTTTCCACTTGTCTAGTTCATCGACACAAAGCCTTAGTCCTTCATGAATTATTTCTTTATGGGTACAAGGTCTAAGATCTAGCTCAGCTAGGTGATTTCGTGATGCTTCCTGTAAAGAAGGTTGAACCAAATGGTTATCAATAAAATTAACGTTCGTACCTTTATTATTCGATGTCCTAGCCGAGTCAAGAGCTTGAAGAGTGATTGTTTCGCTGCGTCTACATGAAGTGTGAGTTCACCACTTCTTCCTCTCAGTGTGGTCTTTCTTTATTGCATCGGGATATGGCACACGAGGTTGGTACTCTGTAATTGCCGATTTTGGTATATCATGGCACACTTCAACCTTACCTTCGCTTGCCATAGGTTCTTCCCTTGGGTTTGGTTCGTCTAACCCTTCACTATCGTAAATGGCTTGATTTTGCTCACTCGAGTTAGTTTCGATGTTATGGCAAAGCTTCCTTGTGGTAGTTCTCGAGATCGACTTAGCAAGTTGTATAACTGACTTAGTAAGTTCCCCAACAGACTCAGTAAGCTCCCCAACTTGGTTCTTGATCCCTTTGATCGATGCTTGTTGTTCATTAAGTGTTGTCTCAGTTTTTTGGAGACGGTTATCTGTAGCTGCCATGAATTTTGTTAGCATCTCTTCAAGGTTTGACTCCTCTTCCTGTTGGTGAGGTGGTTGTTGAAAGTTTGGAGAAAGTTTCGGTCTTTGGCTACTTTGATCATCCCACGAGAAATTGGAATGGTACCTCCAACTTGCATTATAAGTGTTATCATAAAAATTATTTTGAGGTCTAGAATAGTCACCCATATAGTGGACTTGTTCGTTCTCCATGCCATATCCGTAGGATGGGTACTCAGGATTCGCCACGCCTCCTATATTTGAGTCATATTGCATTATTGGGTGTACGTCGAGGTTGAAGACACTGGCTGCTTTGGCTGGCCTTGTCCTTGTAACTTGCCACTGATAGTTATTCAATGACATCTTCTCTAAAAACTAAAATTATCTGCCAAAAGCAAATGGAGGAAAAATTAGCAAAGTAAAAATAATAATAATAATAATAATAATGAAAATAAATTGCAATAAAAAAATGGCTAAAGTAATAAAAATAGAGCTTTCTTAATATTTTAGTTCACTAACACGCGCGCCAAAAACTTGATCATTGTGAAGTCGAGTTTTAAATTTATAAAGATAATGATCGAACCTGGAAACTAACTATGACAACGATTGAGGCAAGTGCACCTATCAAACAGTAGTATAGTTAAGGCAAGACCGGATTGTCGAATCCAAAGGAACTAAAAGTACTAATACTAACTTTCTTTCTATTATTTAGCCTAAAATAAGTAAAGTTGTTTATTAATCTAAATTAACTAATTACTAAGCTAAAGACGCAAAGAAAAAAATAATAAATTGGGGAAATACTTGGGAAAAACTCAGTTGATTAAGACGATACCCTTCGGAAGAATCCACCTAGACTTCACTTGTTATCTAACACTGAACCACACGATTTATTCACTTGACTTGATCTCAGAGGACTCCTAACGTATATTAAACCCTCTCTCGAGGTGAATAACGTCTAACCCTAGGTTCATTAATCGAAATCTCTTTCCCATTAATAACCCCCTAGAATAGCAGTAAATCGATCTATGGACATCCCATATTAGGTTTCACCCTAATCCGGCAAAATCTCGTCACCCTATCTCTAGGCGCGCGATCAACTCCGCTTAATTATGCTAGATCTACTCTTAAGCAAGGACTTTTGCTCCACCACCTAAGCACATTCGACTTGAATTAATATTCGCGAAATATCAACACAAGAATTAAGCACACATAATTAAGAACAAATCAAGTATTTATCATATACTTCAGAAAACAATAACAAGATTCATCTAGGTTTCATCCCCTTCAGGTATCTGAAGGGTTTAGTTCATAATAATAAAAGAAAACATCTCAGAAGAAAAGATAAAAAAAAACATAAGAAATCCCTAAAACCCCCTAAAGGAATAGAAGAGGAGATCCTCCGTCTTGAGTAGAATTCCGACTTCTTGAGATGGATCAACTGGCTATCCCTTGAGAGTTTCCCACAAATCTGACCTTTTCGGCTCGACTCCTTGGCTTAGCTGACCGCCCGTCGACTCCGGCTTCTGCCGAACTCACCGAATAAGTTGCCCCCTAGGGTGTTTATATAGGCTTTGAGATGTGTTACTTGGCCTCCAAGTATCCTAATTTGAGTGCAATTCCTATTTGGGGGTTTAATTAGACTTTGGAGTGTGTTTCTTTGCCTCCAAGCATCCAAATCTGAGTGAAAATCCTCTTGGCATGGCAGGACACGCCATGGCACACGCCCGTGTGAATCGTGGCCAGGCCGTGTGGACTTCGTTGATGAGGCACGGCCGTGTAAATCGTGGTCCAGGCCGTGTCGATTTCATGCGTTGGCCCATTTGTCCCGTTTTAAGCCTGTTTTGCGTTCTTTTCATCCCCTGGTGCTTTCCTGAGTATATAACATGAAAAGAAAGGATTAAGAGCACCAAATTATATAAAATAAGGGATAATTCATCCAAAAGCATACTAAATGTGGGATTAAAATATGTTACTTTTACGGTTTATCAAATGCATGTAATGATGTACCATGTTAGATGTTAAAAATTTACTTAATTATGATGCTTGAATTGGCTGGTATATGAATGAAAGTTTTGGTCTAGGTCATTGGCAAAGTTTGGGTGAGAAATAAAGCTAGAAAATGGCTTTATTTTGTCCACATGGGTAGACACACGAGCGTGTGTCATGACCATGTGTGACACAAGGCCTGGTACATTGGCGTGTGGTTAGGCCGTGTGTCCCCTGTACCTTAAATTTGAGAAACAGAATGCTCAGAATTGAGCACACGAGTGTGTGGCCGGCCGTGTGGCACAAGTCAGAAAGTTACACGGGGTCAAACACAGCCTACAGCACGGGCATGTCCTTGGGTCACACGGGCGTGTCCCTTGGACCACACGGGCGTGTGTGCCCTGTATATTGGAAAATTTTAGAAATTTCGCAAAAAATTCTCTGAGTTCCCTATTTAGTCCTGATTTGATTCTAATACTCATTTTGGGCCTCGAGGGTCCATTTAAGGGACGATATGAATAATATTCGGAAAATGAATAGAATTTGACATAAATTATCTGTAAATGTACTAAAAACTCTGGTAACGCTCTGTAGCCCTGTTCCGGTGACGGATACGAGTTAGGGGTGTTAAATCAGCCATCGGTAGGACATTCAAGACCAGCACCCGAAACATGAAATCCCTAATGACATGTCATTTGTATCCTAAGAATTCTTAAAGTTCAACCGGGACTCGATATCCGTTAATTCGTCATAATATGGATACATTTTCATATATATTGATTCATTTACATTAAAAACAACATAGTAAAATTTAATTTAAATAACATTATAACGATTACAGTTCATACGAACTTACCAGACTAAATTGCAGCAATGACTAAGTATAGAGGCTATTTGATAATTTTCTCTTCTCTTCGATTTCCACTCGTTCTTGATCTAAAATAATAATTCCATTCAATTTACTAATTCTAATAGAAAAATAAATTCATTTTATGCAATTAAGTCCTTTTTAAATTTTTTACTAAATTTCCCCCAACATTTTACTTTTATACAATTTAGTCCCTAAGCCTAAAACATGCAAATTAACCCTTTTTTATTCAATTTCAAGTTTAACAGAATTGTTTGGAACCCTATTAAAGCCCATATTTGCTATTATTTCATAGCAAGTCCTTGTAATTTTACTAATTTCACATTTTAGTCCTTAAACATTAAATTTACCAAAAGTTACTTTACAAAATAGTCCTATCTAACAACCAAGCTTAAGATTCTACCATAAACTTTCAAGAACATCTCAAATTCATCAATGGCACATTCCATAACATTTGAAAATTTAACAAAGTGACCCCCGGGTTAGCTAGATTAAGCTAATACGAGCCTAAAAACATAAAAAAAATTAAAAACGGGATCAAAACACTTATTATGCATCAAAATCAATTTGGCCGAATACTTCTTCCCTAAAAAATGGTGTTTTGGTCATCCCCTTCTCCAAATGAAAAAGTTTAATTAGCTAATTGCCATTTTACCCTTAAATATTAAACTAAATTTCACCAAATGCCAAGCCATGATCATCCACTAACCTTAAAATTGGTTGAATTACTACTTAAGGCCCTTATTTCATGCTTTTATATCCATTAAATACAAATAAAGCTATAGCTATTTAATTTCACATCTTTATAATTTAGTCCTTTCTAATTAATTAATCATTTAAACATCAAAATTTCTTAACGAAACTTTAATACAACCTTAATAACACTCCATAAATATTTAATAAAATATTTATGGCTCGATTTATAGAAACGAGGTCCCGATACCTCATTTTTTAAAACCACTTGACTTTAGGGTCATACCACTTAAACCTAATTATTCATTCAAATAGCATAAATTGCCAATTCAAAATTTATTTTAATATCATATTTGACCCGTAAATATTAAATAATAACATTTATGAACTTGTCAAATTTGTGGCCCCGAAACCACTATTTTCGACACCACTAAAAAACGGGCTGTTACACCAACTATGGCCTTACACCTTATATTCCCCGTTTTTACTGTCTTGATGGACTAATTGGATGCCATAGCATCTTTTAGCTATAGTCTTAATCTTACTTAACACAATTTCATGGTGTCTTTCAGCCATGGTCTTACTCATTTATATCATGATGCCATAGCATCTTTCAACTATAGAGTTACTCATTTTTAGGCGTATAGCCTCCGATTGGTCCTATGACCTAGCCAAGAAATTTTATTCACTCTTCCCATTGCTTTCCATCCATTCCTCCGTTTCGCCATCCTATACCTCGATGCTCAAACACCGCAGTGTCCCTTCCGCAAGGCTCGGAGCTTCACATATCACGGTTTGCACTCCGCAATACTGTATGGCAGTATCTAACAAAATTACTTTCTTTTTTCCTT
Organism: Gossypium sturtianum; assembly: GCA_025698515.1. Classification (NCBI taxonomy): domain Eukaryota; kingdom Viridiplantae; phylum Streptophyta; class Magnoliopsida; order Malvales; family Malvaceae; genus Gossypium; species Gossypium sturtianum. The sequence continues at coordinate 120,632,573 of CM046946.1, forward strand.
TCTCAATTTTTTCTACACCCTTTCTTGATTTCCCTTATTCATGAATATTAAACTAAGATGGCGGATACTCATAATCTTATGAAAGCATGCATCATGCATTTGTAGTTCTGGGTTTGAGTATAGAAACTCACCTGATGCCTCGTCGCCTTGTCTGTTTAGCTTCTCTCAACACTAGAGCTTTCTTCCTCCTGGAAGCTAAGCAAGGAAACCAAGTCATGGGTTAAACCCACTGTTTTTATTAAACCCCAATTTTACAAAAAAACATGCAAAACCCTTAAAATGGTTTCTGGAAACTCTTAACTTTGTTTTCTAAGTCTTATGTATACCAAAGGGATTAGAATCTTACCAGTTTACTGGTTTATCTACATTTCCAACTTAAACCTCCCGATCGTCGCTCCATGCAGAGCTTTCCTTGATCATCACTTCCTCAAAGCAACCATAGAAATTGAAGAAGTGGAGAAAATGAAACATACAGAGAGGAATTCATCTAAGGACTCATTTCTCAGCTATTTATAACCCTTCATGCGTAGTTTCCAACTGTATATCAACTGTTCATCCGTAATTAATTTGTAACACCCCTAAACCGAGACCGTCGCCGGAATAGGGTTAAAAGGAATTACCAGACAATCGGAACCTTTCACATCCATTTCACGACACAAAGTTAATCATCAATTAAACATACTCAAATACGAACATATAGTCCCTTATCTAGGTCTACGAGACCTTATACTCGTGTTAGAAAGAGGTCGGGACTAAACCGAACACTTACGAAAGTTTTCAAATTTTCAAACATTCTTCAATACTGATGAGGTCACACGCCCGTGCAAACAGGCTGTGTGCCTCACACGACTACCAGGCAAACCCATGTGTCCAGGCCGTGTCAAAACAGAGCATGCATACTGACTTATCCCCACGGCCACTAGACACGCCCGTGTGCCATGGCTGTGTGTTACTAGGCTAGCTACTGGCTTAATCACACGGCCACCATGCACGCCCGTGGGCCTCGACCGTTTACCCTGTCCAGACACACCTAGAAGTGATCCTTAAACCACACGGCAGAGACACGCGCCCGTGTCTCTTAACCATGTATGCGAAATAGGCCATTTGCAAAACCATTTTGCCACCCAATCAAGGGTCATTCATCAAGCTTTAATACAGTACCAATTCGTGCTTTAAAATACATTCAAACATACTATTTCATGCACTAAATAATCATCAACATTATCATCTACTTCCTTGCCTAATATCATCACAATAAGTCCATTCAAAGTAACAATTGTATTTCTCAAAATATATATATATCAAGCATTATGTAATTCATGCCATAATTCATCTTCAAATCACATCTTTCATAATCCACAAAGTCATGAAATATACCACATTCATAGCTCATTCACAAATTCTAAATCATTCAACTTCCAAGCCAAATCACATGGCAAGGATTAAACATTTCAAGACATATCATAACTTCTAGCCTATACATGCCATATTTCAACTATATACATCTTTCCAAAAGTACCAAAATAGCTTGCCGATAGTGTGATAGAGATGCTGACGATTTTCGGATCCGAGCTAGCTTTACTGACACTGTAAAACAGAGAAACAATCACACAGTAAGCTTTCAAAAGCTTAGTAAGTTCAGAACATAATACATTATACTAAAATCAACCATCACATAGATTATTTCACAATCACATATATCATACCATCCAAAACTAATATGTTCAATCAACCTTCCATAACTCATTCATAGTTTCATCCACCACATAGGTATCGGACGTACCTTAGCCAACACTTAGTTGTCAATTACATTTGCTACTCAATACTCGCTATTTCATTTCGATCAACTTTCGTCTCTTCTTCGATTCAATCGCACACTTAGTGCCCAAATAGTTAGCCGAAGCTTAATTAGCATCGTACACATAGTGCTTTCATATCAAACCGATCTTAAATCAGTATCGCACACACAGTGCCAACCACAAAATCGAAGCTTATATTATTTCGCACACACAGTGCTAATCATCTCGATCACATTTCCGAATACGCACACTTAGTGCCACATAACTTAAACCCTCACATAGCATTCACAATTCAATAATATCATATCATTCATCTCATAACATTAAACATAGTTAAATACACGTATTATGTCCGAACTTACCTCGGACGTCGAAATACCGAAACGGTCGATTAATCGAGCACTTTGTCTTTGCCTCGATCTCGATCCGAACCTCTCCTTTCTTGGTCTATACACATTCAAATTCAATCCATTCAATCACCAATTCATTCAATCTAGTCCACACACACTTATTTAGGGCATTTTATTAAATAGCCCTCACATTTTCACATTTCGACACTTTAGTCCCTAATTCATCAAATCACCAAATACACATAATTTGCTTGTACCCATGCCTAGCCGAATTCTCACTATACTCATACAAGCCCAAACATTTCATTTATTTAACATTTTAGTCCCTCAATTTACACTTTTCTCAATTTAACCCAAATTACTCAATTTCACTAAAAATTCAAAGACAAAACATGTTCATCCTTTACATATCCTCCATATTTCACTATCAACTAACACATAGCTCAAGCATTCATCAATGGCATATCTCAAAATCACTATCAATTTCTAAAATTTAAGCATGGGTTGACAAGAGCACAAAGCAACGATCACGAAAACGTAGAATTTATTAAAAACCGAACAAAACTCTTACCTCAATTTAGCTATGAGTGTGCCGAAACCATGAAAGCCTCAAACCCTATTTTCTTTCTAAATTTTCGGTAGGAAGATACATGAAAAAGATGAGCATTTTGACTTCATTTTGTTTATTATAACATTTATAATTGATTTCCAATCATACCCTTAATGAAATAAACATTTTAGCTTATAAAGGTTGGTTATAAATGTCCATCTACCATCCACTATCTAAATAATGGGATAATTGCCTCATAAGGCCTCCACATTATAAAGACAACAACAATTAAACACTTAACAATCAGCACACAGCATTTACACTTTATGCGATTAAGTCCTTTCTCTTAATTCGACACATATTCGATAAAATTACCACACAAAATTTTCACACAGGCTATATCACATATAATTAACACCAAAAATATCATTAAAATATTATTCCAACCTCGAATTTGTGGTCTCGGAACCACTATTCTGACTAGGGTCTATATCGGGTTGTTACAACTCTTCCCCCTTAGGGATTTTCGTCCCCGAAAATCTTACCAATGAATAGATGTGGATATTGCTCTCTCATAACATTCTTAGGCTCCCACGTTGCCTCTTCAACTCCGTGTTTGTGCCACAATACTTTCACTAAAGAGATTTTCTTATTTCTCAACTCTTTGTTCTCTCGTGCCAAAATTCGGATCGGTTCTTCACTATACGACAAATCTGACTGAATCTCAACCTCTAGTAGAAGTAATTACATGAGATGGATCAGATCTGTACCATCGAAGCATCGACACATGAAACACGTTATGAATCTTTTCTAACTCAGGTGGCAATATCAATATATAAGCAACCGGCCCAACTCGTTCAATGATCTCATACGGCCCAATGAACCTTGAACTCAGCTTGCCTTTTAGGCCAAATCGAAGTATTTTCTTCCATAGAGAAACTTTCAGAAATACTTTGTCACCAATCTCAAATTCAATATCCTTCCATTTCAAATCTGCATAAGACTTCTGTCGATCTGAGGCCGCTTTCAAACTATTACGAATCACTTTCACTTTATGCTCAGTCTCTTTTATAAGATCAACCCCGTGAATCTTATTCTCACTCAGCTCAGTCCAATACAATGGAGTTTGACATTTTCGACCATAAAGAGCCTCATATGGTGCCATTTTAATGCTAGATTAAGAACCGTTGTTGTATGCAAACTCAATCAACAGAAAATGCTTTTCCCACGAATTTTCAAATTCAAGGACACAACACCTCAACATATCTTCGAGAACCTGAATGATCCGCTCGGATTGTCCATCCATTTTTTGGATGAAATGCAATAGTAAAATGCAATTTCGTGCCTAAAGCCTCTTGCAATTTCTTCCAAAATCGCGAGGTAAATCTTGGATCTCTATCAGATACAATAGGTAGTGGCACCCCGTGCAATCTTACAATCTCAGCAATATACAACTCAGCCAATCTATCGAGTGAATAATTTGTTCTCACCGGAACGAAATAAGCTGATTTCGTCAATCTGTCAACTATCACCCAGATTGCATCTTTCTTTCCCGGAGACAAAGGCAATCCTAACACAAAGTCCATCGTAATCTTTTCCCATTTCCACTCAGGAATCATAATCGGTTGTAACAAACCAGATGAAACTTGATGTTCAGCTTTAACTTGCTGACAAACTAAACATTTCGACACAAAGTCAGAGATATCTCTTTTCATACCATGCCACCAATAAAACTGTTTCAAGTCATTATACATTTTTGTACTCCCCAGATGAATAGTCAATCGACTACTATGAGCTTCATTCAAAATCGTCTGAACCAACTCTGAATTTCTCGAAACATAATCCGATCTTTAAATCTCAGACACTCATCACTATCAACTCAAAATTTTGAATTAACATTCAATTCACACTGAGTTCGTTTAGCCATCATTTCAACATCACTTTTCTGGGCATCACAAATCTAACGTACAATCATCGGCTTTACTTTTAACTCGGCTAAAACCACACTATCGTCACACAGATCTATCTGAGCATTCATTATTCGTAAAGCACATATAGACTTTCGGCTCAAAGCATCAGCGACAATATTAGCTTTACCCGGATGATAATCAATCACAAGTTTGTAATCTTTCAACAATTCTAGCCATCTTCTCTGTCGCAAATTCAATTTTTTCTGGGTCATCAGGTATTTTAAACTCTTATGATTGGTATAAATATGACATTTCTCACCAAATAAATAATGACGCCAAATCTTCAACGCAAACACAATCGCGGCCAATTCAAGGTCGTGCATCGGATAATTCTTTTCATGCGGATTTAACTGCCTCGAAGCATAAGCAATAACTTTGACTTCTTGCATCAGCACACAGCCCAAACCATTCAACGATGCATCACTGTAAACTATGAATTCTTCACCTGATTCAGGCTGAATTAATACTGGCCCTTCTGTCAACAACGTTTTTAACTGCTCAAAACTCTGATGACACTTTTCTTTCCACTAGAATTTAACATCTTTCTGAAGCAATTTTGTAAATGGAATCGCAATCATCGAGAAGCCTTTCACAAACCGTCTATAATATCCCGCTAGTCCCAGAAAACTACGGACTTCGGATACATTTCTCGGAGGCTTCCACTCTAAAATAGCTGAGATCTTACTGGATCAGCTCGTATTCCCGCCGCTGACACAATATGCCCCAGAAAACCAACCTCGCGTAGCCAAAACTCACATTTTCTAAATTTTGCATACAATTGCTTCTCACGCAGAGTCTGTAGCACAATTCTCAAATGCTCGGCATGTTGTGTCTCATCACATGAATAAATCAGAATGTCATCAATAAGCACCACCACAAAGTGATCCAAATAAGGTCTGAATATTTGGTTCATCAGATCCATAAACCATGCAGGAGCATTTGTGTAACATCCCGATTCAGGGCCTAGTCAGAATAGTGGTGCGAGACCACAAACCCGAGTCAGTAAAATTGAGTTCTTAAGGTTTATGACATGTTTGCATCATAGTAATAAAGTTCCATGTAGAAATTTTGTGAAATTGACATGGAATGATAAAAAAGGACTAAATTGCAAAAGTTGCAAAATATGAGTTTCTAGAAGCTTTTTGTATGAAATAGCTTTAGAATATTAATTATGAGTCCTTAAATAGAAATTTTCCCAAATTATAATTTTTGGACAAAAATGGACATGAGTTAGAAAAATAGAAATTTTTAAAGAGAATGACATTTTGGTCATTTGTCTAATAATTGATTAAAATAGGAAAAAGATGATAAAAATCTATTCATCTTTTTCCTCTTGTGCCAAAAATTTGGAGACTCCATAGCTAGGGTTCTTCATTTTTTTCAAGCTTGCTAGTAAGTTCATCTTAGCCTCGTTTTTAATATTCTTCGTGTTTTTGAAGTTCTCGTATTATGAATTAGCTATTTTTAGCTATAAAATGAGCTAAGATGCATGTTCAAAAATCTACTCAAGAGTGACATGCTTGTAAAATGATATTTTATGGAAGTTTATGAGAGTTTGATGTTAGATAAACATCTTTTTCTAAGTAAATTTCATGAAAAATGCTAGTAAGGAGTAGTTTGAAAAATTTATGGAATTGGTCATACCTATTAGAAATAATGGGAATTGATGATTGCTATAGTAGAGAAAATGAATCAGCTAAGCATGAAGTTTAAGAAAGTTGAGTGAGATTCATTTTACGAGCCTTGGGGCAAAAGTGAAAATATGAGAAAGTATAGGGGCAAAATAATAATTTTGCCAAAGTATGTGTTAAGGGACATTTTAGTCAATGTGAGTATTAAATGGTCTATTTGTGATTATAGATCAAGAAAAACGAAGCCCGGATCGAAACCGAGGCAAGAACAAAGTCGAGGACTAAATTGCATATCTACATACATTTTTGTATATTGAGGTAAGTTTGTATGATTTCTAAGCTTTATAATTAATATCATTGAATTACTTGGTATGATGTATAATATTATCATGAAAATGTTTAATGTCATGTTAAACAAAGAAATCAATAAGATTAAGCAAGAGAAATTCCCTATTGAAGTTGAATTACCTAGGATACTCGATCTACCACATGAAATGAGAAAGCCCGTATAAGACCAAGCCAAGGCATGGAATCGGCAACCAAGCAAGTTATCATGTAAGACCAAGACAAGTCTTGGCATTGAAGAGTATTTATGAGATGAAGACCCATGTAAGTCCAAGCCAAGGCATGGCATTGGTGAGTCTCCAAGCAAAGATGTCATGTAAGTCCAAGACAAGTCTTGGCATTGAAAAGCTATCAAGAGATAGAGATCCCATGTAAGTCCAAGCCAAGGCATGGCATTGGTGAGTAACAAGAAAGATTTCATGTAAGTCCAAGCCAAGGCTCGGCATTGACCAGTTCATGAGTAAAGATACCAAGTAAGACCATGTCAAGACATGGCAATGGTAAGTTCCCAAGGGAACTCACGAGAAAGACTTCGTATAAGTCCATGTCAAGACATGGCCTCGAACCCAAGATGAGATATTCTATGTAAGACCGTATCTAGGATATGGCTTTGGCATCAAGTTATATGTGGAGTGAGATTTAGTATCCTCGGTTATTCATAGAAATTCATCGGGGAAAACGAGGAAAGCTCAAATGAGATAATAAGAAAGTTGAGTAAGCAAAGTTATTATCAAGTTGAAAATGAGTATTATTCATGTTATGAATGATAAGTTAGAGATTGTGATTATTATGCTAAAGTATGCTAATCAATGTGATCAAGTGATACAGGTACCTTGTTTACCTCACAAGTATGAGACTAGTAAGTATCATGAGATTTGTAAGAATCAAGTATGAGTAAGTAAGCTTTATAGCTAAAATTTATGATACCATTGTTTATGTCAAATGGTTTATATTAAGCAAGTATGTTGCTATGAGCATTATGCAAACTTACTAAGCTAAATGCTTACGTCTTTTATTCTTTCTTTCTATGTAGTCCCGCCAAGCTAACTTGTTGATCGTTGAGGTCGAAGCTCGAAGCACACTATCAATCCTTATTGTAGTATAGCCAAGTTGAAATTATATTAAGTATGGCATGTATAGGAAACATTTCATTTTGAGTATATGTCTTAGAAAGGGCAAAAGTATGGGCTATCAAGTTTATTATTCTTTGTAAATGGCTAAGTGATTGGCCAAGATTGACTAAGTATGTATGATATTGATATCAATGAAGCATGTTGTATTGTTCATGAAAGATGTAATACTTGAGTTGCTGAATTGAGCTTGAGTTTGGTCTTGATTTCAGGGTGGCAATTGGCTTGGTAAATAGCCTCTAAGTGCCCACACAGATGGACACACGGGCGTGTGTCTAGGCCGTGTGCACCCTGCACCATTGTATATTAAGTCAGAATAGACCACAGACTAGTCACACGGGCGTGTGTCTAGACTCTAGGCCGTGTTAAGGTAGTCAGTGTGCACATCGGGTGGTAAGCACGGGCGTGTGCCTTGGCCGTGGGGCATTGGCAGAATGTTGGAGTTTTAGGCACGGTTTGGGACCACGGGCGTGTCCAGGCCGTGTATATTTTGCCAGTATCCACAACGGGTGAAAGACACGGGCATTTTTTAGGGGTGCACGGGCGTGTCCCATACAACATGGGCGTGTGACCCCTACGATAAAGAAAAGTTTTTGAATAAGTTTCGAAAGTTTTTAGATAGGTGTTTAAGGCCTCGTAGGCTCATGAAAGGTATGAATAGACTGAGAAAGAGAAGTTTTTAATTCGGAACAAAATTTTATAGCCCGTATGTACATGTTTAAGTGAGTTCAAGCATGGTAATGTCTCGTATCCAGTCTTGGTCTCAAACTCGGGTATGGGGTGTTACATTTAGTGGTATCAGAGCTACGGTTTAGTCGGTTCTAGGACTAACGTAGCACGAGCACGAGTCTAGCTATACATGCCATACGTAAGAATGTTTTTATAATTATAGTGTGACGACTCCTGACGTGTAACACCCCCAAACCCGGCCCATTCACTACGACCGAATCTGGATATGTCACTGGGAAAAGACGGTTGGAAATCTTAGACTTTAGAATTAAACTTGAAAATTTATTATCTTTGGAAATCGTGTCCATTTAAAATTTAATAAATAATATAAGCTTGTTGAAAACATCCGAATTAAAACATTATTATAAGTTGCTATAATATGAATCTTTTGCGAAAATATTACTAAGTGTAGTGTAAACTTCAACATTAATAATTAGAGTACTTTAAATCAAAGAGGCCCTTATTACATCAAATAAAATCCCAAAAATACTGATAATATAAAATGCTTAAATAAAGTAAAACATCTTCTCAGTATGAAAATCTCTTTCTGCATGGGCCACCTTGTATCCACTCCAACCCGTCCACTAATCACGACTCACTGCGATGATGGATAAATAATTGGGTGAGTCACAATGACTCAAAGTGTGTAAGTTAACCACCGAAATCCACCCACATGCTAGCCACATAATATCCCAATTATCAAATGCAACAAGTAATATATATATATTCATTTTAACAATTACTACAATGGGCTTGGCCCACATTCAAATCATACTCAAATACTTTGGGCTAGGCCCATTTCTCAATAAACCACATATCAACTGGCTTGGCCCATTTCCACGTATGTTCCCAAAACATACCTATCCACATGTCATATTGGGCTTGGCCCATTTCCATATTATTACTAAAATAATGCAACATGATTCCCAACCCAACCTAGGGTCCATCCGCTACACACCCCCTTATCCAAATACCTACCACACACCAGGACTATCGAGTCACCCTCTCCTTTTTCTCCAAAAAGGCAACCAATGCCATCCACGATGTAGCGTATAGCTAACATCAAACCACGATGGAGCACACAAAGAATCCATCTAGCCACGATATGGCATAAAGCCCATATCAATCAAGGTAACCACGCGAACTAAATCGCAAAGATCCACAACGCGACCTCGATCGGCGCCAATCCACGATGTAGCACAAAGTCGACATCAACCACGTACTCAAGTACACCCGCACCTTCTTTCAAAACCCACCCATGCACATGTAACATGAAATGATGATAAGGTGGTGCATGTACATATTAAACACAATCATAGGCATACTCACATAATAAAATCAGTGATCACATATTTACAAACTTTGCTACTAACCTGATCATCTTCATACCCCTTAAGGGTACCATGTTCACATTTAATCGCATCGGTTAGCATACATATAAGATAGACATTTATCACGCAAATCCCGGAAACAATGATTAACTACACACCTTATTACTAGGAGTTCTAGACTCTCGATCCTCGACACTATCGTCTAGCGAAACTACGGCTTTCTGCCTAACGTTTCTTGCTGTTGGCCCACACCCTGGTGGCCAATCTCGAACAATGAAACGGATCTCTTCTTGAACTTTGGGATGGGAGCTTTCCCTTGCCCACTTTGACCGTATTCGCCTCCATCGAAAGTCACTTAATCGGATAAACGGGTTAAACCTCCGTGTCATAAACTAAATGTTGAACCTTTACCAAATATTGCTTACCAAAATATCCTCGAATCCCGAGAATTGATCTATGTCCCTAAATATCCTTGCTCCTCAAGGCTGATTTGATTTCCAATCAAATCTCAGAACTACGGAATGGTCCTTTTTGCAACCGACCACACCCTAAAACGCATAAATGATTAGCCTTAATAGCCTTCGGCTTTCGAATAATAAAAGAATAATTACAACATGGATCTTTACCACCACTTACCGAATCTGACTACCAACGATTGAGGAGAAGAAGCCGAAGAGATCCACACCACACCTAGAATTCGGCCAAGGTGCAAACTAATAAAAGAGGAGAAGTTTCGGCTACCAAGGGATTAAAACAAAAGAATTATTTGGCTACAAAGGCCAAAGGAGAAATCGGCACACCAAGAGGGAGAGGCAAAAGACCTGATGAACAACTGGCACTCTACCCTCCCCTATTTATAGCATTCGGCCAACCCCCCTTGAAGTCTCCAAAATTTGGCCAACACTTCACTAATTCAATTCCATTTGAATACTCTACTAATAATCCAATAATTCTTTTAATCTTCATAATATCCTTGATTATAATCCTAAAAAAACTCATATTATCCTCCAATAAAAAAAATGCTCATATTATCCCATTATTATTTAAAAAAAATAAATAATAATAATTCCACTTAATCTAATTAATAAATAATAAATAATAAATAATTATCCCATAATTTAATAAAAAAAAATAAAAACTAAACACATGTTTATCACCTCCTACCAGCCGAATTCCAAAGTGATTAAACCACTTACCCATGTGCCGTCCAATATTCAATTGCTGCCCAAAAAGAAATAAAATAAAAAAACTCCAATTGCACAGCCTTGGGTTCGAACCTGGGACACCATGCTGCTGCTGACCTTTCCCCTAACGCCCAGGCCACTCGGCCTCATTGAATTTCATGCTAAAAACCCCCATCATTTTATTTTAAACCCTTTCTAAACGAGCCCATCACCACCGAGAAAAATAAAAATGCTAATCCATGCTCAGGCGCTCGAACCCGCGCTTTATCACTCCTCCAAAGACCTAAGCGCGCACGCTAGCCACTCCACCAGCCCATCTTTCTTGTCCGAATCCTCGCCACATACCTTTAAGGCCTTACAAAGCCCAACGCCCCAAAAACGGAAAATAAAACGCCAAATGCTTCGCAGCCCTCGAAACCGCGACCTCTCCTCCTCTCTCCAGCGCCTAAGTAGCGCCCAAGAGCCACTTCTCCCGATTGGACTTTCATGTCCATCAACTTGGACATTTATTCTTAAGGCCTACTTAGCCCAGTCTCTTGACGCAAAAATAAAGCCAAAATTGCTGCCCCACAACTTGAACCCTGCTCCCTTAGGCGTTACCTTCCAAAGCCCCCAAGCGGCGCCTCGCGCCACTTTGCCAATACCTTTCTTGCGTCCTAAACTCCACAATTTTATTTTAAGGCCTTCTGGCCCTATTTCCCCTTTTTACACTAAAATTCAAAAATTTCCTAAGTCATCCCTTGCCTTCTAGGGTTCTCCAAACCCCTCAAAATTCCTCCAACATGACCCTAAGCCTACTAAACACTCGGGTTATGCCCCAAACGCATAACCCCTAAACCAGGGTGTTACAATTCTACCCTCCTTAAAAATAATTTCGTCCTCGAAATTACTTTACTAACAAACGTCCATACAACCTATCTTACCACCTTACGCTTATGCTGCGCACTCTGATCTTACTAAGGCTATCGTACCTACATACTCTCTAAGTTCGCGCTCAAAATTCGAAACACCTTTCTTAGCAACACAGAAAAGGCTAACTCATAAGCAAGCAAAGTAATTAAAGCATGTACCAAAGCAAAGGAGCTTACCTGATATCACATCCTTGGTTGACTCTGACTAGAACCATTCCTTCCATGACTTGAACCACGACCCCTCGTCGCTTGAGGACAATTCTTAACTAAATGTGCCTTAGATCCGCACCGAAAGCATTCTTTACTATTTCCCCAACACTCTCCTGTGTGAGGTCTTCCACATCGAGCACAAGAACGATTCCGATCCACTGGTACAAGTGCATGCACAGGATTCTCGATCTTTGGTCTTTTCTGGACATTACCAAACGATACTGACGGTCCAATATTTCTCTTATTCTCGCTCCTATTCTTTTCTCGGTTTTCTCTTATAGTCTTCTTAACCTCTTCAGCGATCCGAGCTTTCTCCACTAGCACCGCGAAGTCTCTCTCCCTCTGCGGAGCAATCACCATTCGAAGTTCATCTCGCAATCCGTCTTCAAACCGGACGCACCTCTCATAATCAGTGGCCACAATTCCCTTAGCATACTGACTAAGTCGCATTTAATTCCGCCGTACTCATTACTATCGACTTACTTCCTTGTACTAGATTTAGAAACGCTTTCCTTTGCGAGTCCAAATAACTGGCTCCTACGTACTTTCCTTCAAACTTAACCTTAAAGAAGTCCCAATCCTGTCGATCTGCTGGTACACTTTGCTTGACAGTGAGCCACCAACGATAAGCTTCGTCGCGAAGCAACGAAACAAAGACACCCTTCACTTTTCTTCATTGGTGCGGTCCAAATCGTCCATGATTCTTTCGATCGCTTCTAGCCAATACTCGCTACGTTCGGAGCTACTCCAGATATTCCTCTAAAGATCTCAGCTCCGTTCAATCTAAGCCTTTCCGACACCGACTTTCGAGTTCCATTTCCTCTACTAGCTCCCGCTACACGCTCTAAAATTCGTAACATGGCCCGCGACACTGCGTCATCTCCTTCCGTCTGATCTTGCTCCTCCGCGACCACTGCTGGCGGCACTTCACTTTCTGATCCATGGCCAGACCCTACTGGTTCCGAAGCTGCCATTCTACCTCTACCGCGTCCCCTAGAACTCATCTCTATTGTCGCGATTTAATCTGGTGGACTCGGGTTGAAGGTACAGGTGCCATGCCAGAATAACCTGAAAAAAACCCATATTTTTTTTTTTTTAAAAGCCCATTTTGAAACGTTTTTGGGCCCAAAACCCTCAAAGCCGAGTTTTGAACCGGGCTCTGATACCAAACTGTAACACCCCCAAACCCGGCCCATTCACTACGACCGAATCTGGATATGTCACTGGGAAAAGACGGTTGGAAATCTTAGACTTTAGAATTAAACTTGAAAATTTATTATCTTTGGAAATCGTGTCCATTTAAAATTTAATAAATAATATAAGCTTGTTGAAAACATCCGAATTAAAACATTATTATAAGTTGCTATAATATGAATCTTTTGCGAAAATATTACTAAGTGTAGTGTAAACTTCAACATTAATAATTAGAGTACTTTAAATCAAAGAGGCCCTTATTACATCAAATAAAATCCCAAAAATACTGATAATATAAAATGCTTAAATAAAGTAAAACATCTTCTGTATGAAAATCTCTTTCTGCATGGGCCACCTTGTATCCACTCCAACCCGTCCACTAATCACGACTCACCTGCGATGATGGATAAATAATTGGGTGAGTCACAATGACTCAGTGTGTAAGTTAACCACTGAAATCCACCCACATGCTAGCCACATAATATCCCAATTATCAAATGCAACAAGTAATATATATATATTCATTTTAACAATTACCACAATCTGGGCTTGGCCCACATTCAAATCATACTCAAATACTGGGCTAGGCCCATTTCTCAATAAACCACATATCAACTGGGCTTGGCCCATTTCCACGTATGTTCCCAAAACATACCTATCCACATGTCATATTGGGCTTGGCCCATTTCCATATTATTACTAAAATAATGCAACATGATTCCCAACCCAACCTAGGGTCCATCCGCTACACACCCCCTTATCCAGCCTACCACACACCAGGGGACTATCGAGTCACCCTCTCCTTTTTCCTCCAAAAAGGCAACCAATGCCATCCACGATGTAGCGTATAGCTAACATCAAACCACGATGGAGCACACAGCAATCCATCTAGCCACGATATGGCATAAAGCCCATATCAATCAAGGTAACCACGCGAACTAAATCGCAAAGATCCACAACGCGGCCTCAGTCAGCGCCAATCCACGATGTAGCACAAAGCTGACATCAACCACGTACTCGAAGTACACCCGTACCTTCTTTCAAAACCCACCCATGCACATGTAACATGAAATGATGATAAGGTGGTGCATGTACATATTAAACACAATCATAGGCATACTCACATAATAAAATCAGTGATCACATATTTACAAACTTTGCTACTAACCTGATCATCTTCATACCCCTTAAGGGTACCATGTTCACATTTAACTGCACTGGTTAGCATACATATAAGATAGACATTTATCACGCAAATCCCGGAAACAATGATTAACTACACACCTTATTACTAGGAGTTCTAGACTCTCGATCCTCGACACTATCGTCTAGCGAAACTACGACTTTACGCTTTAACGTTTCTTCTTTGTTGGCCCACACCGGTGGCCAATCTCGAACAATGAACGGATCTCTTCTTGAACTTTGGGATGGGAGCTTTCCCTTGCCCACTTTGACTGGTATTCGCCTCCATCGAAAGTCACTTAATCAGATAAACGGGTTAAACCTCCAGGTCATAAACTAAATGTTGAACCTTTACCAAATATTGCTTACCAAAATATCCTGAATCCCGGAGAATTGATCTATGTCCCTAAATATCCTTGCTCCTCAAGGCTGATTTGATTTCCAATCAAATCTCAGGACTACGGAATGGTCCTTTTTGCAACCGACCACACCCTAAAACGCATAAATGATTAGCCTTAATAGCCTTCGGCTTTCGAATAATAAAAGAATAATTACAACATGGATCTTTACCACCACTTACCGAATCTGACTACCAACGATTGAGGAGAAGAAGCCGAAGAGATCCACACCACACCTAGAATTCGGCCAAGGTGCAAACTAATAAAAGAGGAGAAGTTTCGGCTACCAAGGGATTAAAACAAAAGAATTATTTGGCTACAAAGGCCAAAGGAGAAATCGGCACACCAAGAGGGAGAGGCAAAAGACACGATGAACAAGCGGCACTCTACCCTCCCTATTTATAGCATTCGGCCAACCCCTTGAAGTCTCCAAAATTTGGCCAACACTTCACTAATTCAATTCCATTTGAATACTCTACTAATAATCCAATAATTCTTTTAATCTTCATAATATCCTTGATTATAATCCTAAAAAAACTCATATTATCCTCCAATAAAAAAATGCTCATATTATCCCATTATTATTTAAAAAAATAAATAATAATAATTCCATTAATCTAATTAATAAATAATAAATAATAAATAATTATCCCATAATTTAATAAAAAAATAAAAACTAAACACATGTTTATCACCTCCTACCAAATTAATTCCAAAGTGATTAAACCACTTACCCATGTGCCGTCCAATATTCAATTCTTTGCCCAAAAGAAATAAAATAAAAAAAAACTCCAATTGCACAAATTGGGTTCGAACACAGGACACCATGTCTGCTGCTGACCTTTCCCCTAACGCCTGTGCCACTCGGCCTCATTGAATTTCATGCTAAAACCCCATCATTTTATTTTAAACCCTTTCTAAACGAGCCCATCACCACCGAAAAATAAAAATGCTAATCCATGCCTCAGCGCTCGAACCCGCGCCTTATCACTCCTCCAAAGACCTAAGCGCCGCACGCTAGCCACTCCACCAGCCCATCTTTCTTGTCCGAATCCCTCGCCACATACCTTTAAGGCCTTACAAAGCCCAACGCCCCAAAAACGGAAAATAAAACGCCAAATGCTTCTGCAGGCCCTCGAAACCGCGACCTCTCCTCCTCTCCAGCGCCTAAGTAGCGCCCAAGAGCCACTTCTCCCGATTGGACTTTCATGTCCATCAACTTGGACATTTATTCTTAAGGCCTACTTAGCCCAGTCTCTTGACGCAAAAATAAAGCCAAAATTGCTGCCCCAGCAACTTGAACCCTTGCTCCCTTAGGCGTTACCTTCCAAAGCCCCCAAGCAGCGCCTCCACGCCACTTTGCCAATACCTTTCTTGCGTCCTAAACTCCACAATTTTATTTTAAGGCCTTCTGGCCCTATTTCCCCTTTTTACACTAAAATTCAAAAATTTCCTAAGTCATCCCTTGCCTTCTAGGGTTCTCCAAACCCCTCAAAATTCCTCCAACATGACCCTAAGCCTACTAAACACTCGGGTTATGCCCCAAACGCATAACCCCTAAACCAGGGTGTTACATGACGACTTAAATTATATTTATACATTTAGTAAATGGATCCCGATAGAGCTGTGGCAGATGACATAGAAAGTAACGCACCGGCTCCCGCTGAAGGGACGGTGCTGAACGAGCATGAGAATAGACCCACTACGGTGAGTCAAGAAGGAGGAGAAGAGGCTAGAGAAGCCTTCCTCCATATGATGAATACTTGGTATACGGAGTTCGTTCGTACGAACCCGAATACGCAACCCGCTCCAACCCCACCTATTCCTCAACCTATCCCAGTAGCCCCTCAAGTAGTAGAGGTGGTAAGAAGAGAGAAGCCTCCAGTTGATCGGATTAGGAAACACGGGGCAGAAGAATTCCGGGCTAGAAAAGATGATGATCCGGAAAAAGCTGAATTCTGGTTAGAAAATACCATCAGGGTATTTAATGAGTTGTCATGCACACCTGAGGAATGCATGAAGTCTGTAGTCTCTCTTTTAGGAGATTCTGCTTACCAATGGTGGAACATTCTTGTGTCAGTGGTACCGAGAGAAAAGATAACATGGGAATTTTTCCAAGAAGAGTTCAAGAAAAAGTATACCAGTCAAAGGTTTGTGGACCAGAAAAGAAAGGAATTCCTAGAACTAAAGCAAGGCAAGATGTTTGTGACTGATTACGAGCGTGAATTTGTACGACTCAGTAAATACGCTCGAGAGTGTGTATCCACCAAGGCCATCATGAGAAAGAGATTTGAAGATGGGCTAAATGATGACATCAAACTGTTTGTTGCTGTTTTAGAACTAAAGGAATTCGTGGTGCTAGTAGAGAGGGCTTGCAAAGCCGATGAGCTAGTAAGAGAGAAGAAAAAGTCTAAAATGGAGTCTCGTGACTCGAGAAAGAGACAGTGGAATAAGTCATTCCAATCTTCATCCAAGAAGTCAAGAGATTTCCCTACCCGATCGGCTACTTCCATTGGATTTTCCAAGAAAAACAAGAGTAGGCAGAGTTTGGGAAACAAAGCACAGACTACTTCAGTTGCTAGTGTAGGGAATATCTGATCTGACAGACACAATGCCCACAGGTGTGGCGCATTTACATCTTGGTGAATGTCGAGCGCATAAAAATGCTTGTTTCCGATGTGGTTCCCAGGATCACTTTATAAAAGATTGTCCTTAGATGATGAAAGAAGAAAGAACTCAGAACCCGAGATCTGGGGGTATGGTCAGAGGCAGACCGCAGAGGAACCCCGGAAGTGGGGCAAGTGGTAGAGGTAACCCTAGAGAGCAGGCTACGAGACCCGAGGGTAGGGCACCTGCGAGGACTTATGCCATTCGCGCTCGCGAAGAGGCATCTTCTCCTGTTGTTATTACGGGTACCTTTTCTCTTTATGATATCAAAGTTATTGCTTTAATAGACCCCGTATCCACACACTCTTACATTTGTATGAAACTAGTATCTAGTATGAATATGCCTATAGATTCTACAGAATTTACGATTAAGGTGTCTAATCCTTTAAGCAAGAGTGTGTTAGTTGATGAAGTATGTAAAGATTGTCCATTAATGATTAGAGGTCATTACTTTAAAGCAAATCTTATGTTGCTACCATTTGATGAGTTTGACATCATTCTTGGTATGGACTGGTTGACCACTCATGGTGTAATAGTTAATTGTGGGAAGAAATATATTGAGATGAGGTGTGAGAATGGGGATACTCTCCGTATAGAATCAGATGAGCAAAGTAAATCTCCGGCAATGATTTTTCACATGACGGCACAGAGATACGTAAGAAATGGGTATGAGGCATATTTGGCCTTTGTGATGAATGATAAAGAAACAGAGTTAAAGATTGAGTCAGTACCAATAGTATGTGAGTACGTGGATGTTTTTCCCGAAGAATTACCAGGACTACCACCAGTTAGAGAAGTTGAGTTCAGCATTGAGCTAGCTCCCGATACTATACCAATATCTATTACTCCTTACAGAATGGCTCCAACGAAGTTGAGAGAGTTGAAGTCACAGTTGCAAGAGTTAACAGATAAAGGTTTTGCGAGATCAAGTTGTTCTCCATGGGGTGCTCCGATTTTATTTGTGAAAAAGAAAGATGGCACCATGAGATTGTGCATAGATTACCGTCAACTTAATAAAGTGACAGTAAAGAACAAGTACCCATTGCCAAGGATCGATGATTTGTTCGATCAATTGAAGGGAGCCACTTGTGTTCTCTAAGATAGGCTTGAGATCGGGTACTACCACCGAGAGTAAAGGAATCGGATGTGTCCAAGACGACTTTTTCGAACAAGGTATGGGCATTATGAATTTTTAGTCATGCCCTTTGGTTTGACCAATGCTCCTGCGGTATTCATGGACTTAATGAACCGCATTTTTAGACCATACCTCGACAAGTTTGTAGTCATTTTCATTGACGACATACTGATTTATTCCCGAGATGAGAATGAGCATGCTGAGCACCTACGGACGGTTTTACAAACTCTTCGAGAAAATCAATTATATGCCAAGTTCAGTAAAAGTGAATTTTGGCTCAAGGAAGTAGGATTTCTGGGACATATTGTCTCGGGAGAAGGAGTTCGAGTAGACCCCAGTAAGATTTCGTCTATTATGGACTGGAAGCCACCAAAGAATATCTCTAAGATTAGAAGTTTTCTAGGCCTAGCCGGCTATTATAAACGATTTGTCAAGGAGTTTTCTATGATTGCAACCCTGATGACTAAATTGTTACAGAAAAATGTGAAGTTTGAGTGGACTGAAAGATGCCAACAAAGTTTCGAGAAACTAAAAGTGATGTTGACAGAAGCTCCAGCTTTAGTACAACTGAGACAGGGGAAAGAATTTGTGATTTACAAATGATGCATCCTTGAATGGATTAGGTCGTGTACTTATGCAAGAAGGCAAAGTGATTGCTTACGCCTCAAGACAGTTGAACAGTTGAAGCCACATGAGAAGAACTATCCAACCCACGATCTAGAGTTGGCTGCCATAGTCTTCGCATTGAATATATGGAGACACCACCTATATGGTGAGAGATGTCGGATCTTCACCGATCACAAAAGTTTGAAGTACTTGATGATGCAGAAAGAGTTGAACTTAAGGCAGCGGAGATGGTTAGAGTTGATAAAAGACTACGAATTGGTCATTGACTACCATCCCGGGAAGGCGAATGTGGTCACCGACGCTTTGAGTAGAAAATCCCTATTTGCATTAAGGGCAATGAATTCACGGATGACTTTATCCGATGATGGTTCTATTCTAGCTGAGTTGAGAGCTAGACCAACTTTCCTCCAAGAGATCATTGAAGCTCAAAAAGAAGATAGTGGATTACAAGTCAAGAGAGCTCAGTACGAGACAGATGTTGAGTCTGATGTTCAAAGATAGAGTTTGTGTACCGAGAAAGGAAGAGCTTATTCAGGGAATTTTGCGTGAGGCCCATAACGGATGTTTGTCTGTACATTCGGGTGGTACCAAGATGTATAATGATTTGAAGCAAAAGTATTGGTGGCCGAGAATGAAGAAAGATATTTCAGAGTTTGTTTCCAAATGCTTGATTTGTCAGCAAGTAAAGGCTGAACATCAAGTACCTTCGGGTTTGCTTCAACCCATTTTGGTTCCGGAGTGGAAATGGGACCGTATTACTATGGATTTTGTAACGGGTCTACCATTATCTCCGAGCAAGAAAGATGCTGTATGGGTTATAATTGATAGACTCACGAAGTTAGCTCATTTTATACTTGTACGAGTTGATTACTCACTAGACAAGTTGGCAAACTTGTACATTTCAGAAATAGTAAGGCTTCACGGTGTTCCGTTGTCAATCATCCCAGATAGAGATCCGAGGTTTACATCCAAATTTTGGAAGAAGTTACAAGAGGCCTTGGGTACAAATTTGAACTTTAGTACCGCTTTTCATCCTCAAACTGACGGTCAGTCGGAGAGGTTAATTCAAGTACCTGAGGATATGCTCAGATGTTGTATTCTTGAATTCCGAGGCAGTTGGGAAAAGTTTCTCCCATTGGTAGAGTTTGCCTACAATAATAGTTTTCAATGAGTTTAAAGATGGCGCCTTATAAGGCTCTATATGGGCGCGAAAGTGCGTAACGCTTTATTTTGGATGAACTCAAGGAAAACCAAATTCATGGGGTTGATTTGGTTAGAGAAGTCAAAGAAAGTGAAAGTGATACGAGAATGTTTAAAAGTCGCATCGATCAGATGAAGTCCTATTCGGACTTAAAAGAAAAGAGATGGAGTATCAAGTCGGAGATAAAGTTTTCTTGAAAGTGTCACCATGGAGAAAAGTTCTCGATTCGTAGGAAAGGCAAGTTGAGTCCACGTTTTATTGGATGTATGAGATTATCGAGAAAGATGGACCGGTAGCTTACATTGGCTCTGCCATCGAGTTAGAAAAGATACATGATGTGTTTCACGTGTCAATGTTGAGACGCTACCGATCGGATCCTTCACATGTAATTACCCGTCGAGATATAGAGATTCATCCCGACATGACTTATGGTGAAGAACCGGTTAAGATTTTAGCTCGGGAAGTCAAGCGACTAAGGAATAAAAGTATTGCCTGGTAAAAGTATTGTGGCAAAGACATGGAATAGAAGTAGCTACGTGGGAACCGAAGAAATCATGAGAAACCAAAGACCCAAACTGTTTCTTTGGTAAGATTTTCGAGGACGAAAATTCCTAAGAGAGGAGAATTGTAACATCCCGATTAAGGGCCTAGTCGGAATAGTGGTGTGAGACCACAAACCCGAGTCAGTAAAATTGAGTTCTTAAGGTTTATGACATGTTTGCATCATAGTACTAAAGTTCCATGTAGAAATTTTGTGAAATTGACATGGAATGATAAAAAAGGACTAAATTGCAAAAGTTGCAAAATATGAGTTTCTAGAAGCTTTTTGTATGAAATAGATTTAGAATATTAATTATGAGTCCTTAAATAGCAATTTTCCCAAATTAAAATTTTTGGACAAAAATGGACATGAGTTAGAAAAATAGAAATTTTTAAAGAGAAGGACATTTTGGTCATTTATCTAATAATTGATTAAAATAGGAAAAAGATGATAAAAATATATTCATCTTTTTCCTCTTGTGCTGAAAATTTGGAGACTCCATAGCTAGGGTTCTTCATTTTTTTCAAGCTTGCTAGTAAGTTCATCTTAGCCCCATTTTTAATATTCTTCGTGTTTCTGAAGTTCTCGTATTATGAATTAGCTATTTTTAGCTATAAAATGAGCTAAGATGCATGTTCAAAAATCTACCCAAGAGTGACATGCTTGTAAAATGATATTTTATGGAAGTTTATGAGAGTTTGATGTTAGATAAACATCTTTTTCTAAGTGAATTTCATGAAAAATGCTAGTAAGGACTAGTTTGAAAAAGTTATGGAATTGGTCGTACCTATTAGAAATAATGGGAATTGATGATTGCTATAGTAGAGAAAATGAATCATCTAAGCATGAAGTTTAAGAAAGTTGAGTGAGATTCATTTTACGAGCCTTGGGGTAAAAGTGCAAATATGAGAAATTATAGGGGCAAAATAATAATTTTGCCAAAGTATGTGTTAAGGGTCATTTTTGTCAATGTGAGTATTAAATGGTTTATTTGTGATTATAGATCAAGAAAAACGAAGCCCGGATCGAAACCGAGGCAAGAACAAAGTCGAGGACTAAATTGCATATCTACATACATTTTTGTATATTGAGGTAAGTTTGTATGATTTCTAAGCTTTATAATTAATTTCATTGAATTGCTTGGTATGATGTATAATATTATCATGAAAATGTTTAATGTCATGTTAAACAAAGAAATCAATAAGATTAAGCAAGAGAAATTCCCTATTGAAGTTGAATTACCTAGGATACTCGATCTACCACATGAAATGAGAAAGCCCGTATAAGACCAAGCTAAGGCATGGCATCGGCAACCAAGCAAGTTATCATGTAAGACCAAGACAAGTCTTGGCATTGAAGAGTTTTTATGAGATGAAGACCCATGTAAGTCCAAGCCAAGGCATGGCATTGGTGAGTCTCCAAGCAAAGATGTCATGTAAGTCCAAGATAAGTCTTGGCATTGAAAAGCTATCAAGAGATAGAGATCCCATGTAAGTCCAAGCCAAGGCATTGCATTGGTGAGTAACAAGAAAGATTTCATGTAAGTCCAAGCCAAGGCTCGGCATTGACCAGTTCATGAGTAAAGATACCAAGTAAGACCATGTCAAGACATGGCAATGGTAAGTTCCCAAGGGAACTCACGAGAAAGACTTCGTATAAGTCCATGTCATGACATGGCCTCGAACCTAAGATGAGATATTCCATGTAAGACCGTATCTAGGATATGGCTTTGGCATCAAGTTATATGTGGAGTGAGATTTAGTATCCTCGGTTATTCATAGAAATTCATCGGGGAAAACGAGTAAAGCTCAAATGAGATAATAAGAAAGTTGAGTAAGCAAAGTTATTATCAAGTTGAAAATGAGTATTATTCATGTTATGAATGATAAGTTAGAGATTATCATTATTATGCTAAAGTATGCTGATCAATGTGATCAAGTGATACAGGTACCTTGTTTACCTCACAAGTATGAGACTAGTAAGTATCATGAGATTTGTAAGAATCAAGTATGAGTAAGTAAGCTTTATAGCTGAAATTTATGATACCATTGTTTATGTCAAATGATTTATATTAAGCAAGTATGTTGCTATGAGTATTATGCAAACTTACTAAGCTAAATGCTTACATCTTTTATTCTTTCTTTCTTTGTAGTCCCACCAAGCTAACTTGTGGATCGTTGAAGTTGGAGCTCGAAGCACACTATCAATCCTTATTTTGGTATAGCCAAGTTGAAATTATATTAAGTATGGCATGTATAGGAAACATTTCATTTTGAGTATATGTCTTAGAAAGGGCAAAAGTATGGGCTATCAAGTTTATTATTCTTTGTAAATGGCTAAGTGATTGGCCAAGATTGACTAAGTATGTATGATATTGATATCAATGAAGCATGTTGTATTGTTCATGAAAGATGTAATACTTGAGTTGCTGAATTGAGCTTGAGTTTGGTCTTGATTTCAGGGTGGAAATTGGCTTGGTAAATAGCCTCTAAGTGCCCACACGGATGGACACACGGGTGTGTGTCTAGGCCGTGTGCATCCTGCACCATTGTATATTAAGTCAGAATAGACCACGGACTAGTCACACGGGCGTGTGTCTAGACTCTAGGCCATGTAAAAAGGTAGTCAGTGTGCACCACAGGTGGTAAGCACGGGCGTGTGCCTTGGCCGTGGGGCATTGGCAGAATGCTGGAGTTTTAGGCACGGTTTGGGACCACGGGCATGTCTAGGCCGTGTGTATTTTTCCAGTATCCACCACGGGTGAAAGACACGGGCATGTTTTAGGGGTGCACGGGCGTGCCCCATACAACATGGGCATGTGACCCCTGCTCTAAAGAAAAGTTTCTGAATAAGTTCCGAAATTTTTTAGATAAGTGTTTAAGGCCTCGTAGGCTCATGAAAGGTATGAATAGACTGAGAGAAGTTTTTAGTTTGGAACAAAATTTTATAGCCCGTAAGTACATGTTTAAGTGAGTTCAAGCATGGTAATGTCTCGTATCCAGTCTTGGCCTCGGACTCGGGTATGGGGTGTTACAATTTGTTAGTCTGAAATGCATCACTAAGAATTCATAGTGTCCGTACCTCGTTCTGAAAGCAGTTTTTGGTACGTCTGACTCTTTAACTCTCAACTGATAGTAGCCCGATCTCAAATCTATTTTAGAAAACACTATAGCTCCTCTCAGCTGATCAAACAAATCATCGATACGAGGCAACGGATATTTTTTCTTTATCGTCACTTTGTTCAATTGTCGATAATCAATACACATTCTCATAGTTCCGTCTTTCTTTTTCACAAATAACATAGAAGCACCCCAGGGCGAGAAACTTGGTCGTGCAAATCCTCTATCAATCAATTCTTGCAACTGAGACTTCAATTCTTTCAATTCTGTTGGTGTCATTCTATATGGAGCTATCGAGATAGGAGTCGTTCCCAGAACTAATTCAATACCGAATTCAACTTCTCTGATTGGAGGTAATCCCGGCAATTCTTCAGGGAACACATCAGAGAACTCACTAACCACAGCCACAGATTCAACTTTTTTTTCTGTCACTTTTGTATCAATCACATATGCCAGATAAGCTTCACAACCCTTTCTCACATAATTTAAAGCTTTCATCGTAGATACAACAGCTGGTAACCCTTTCAAATCACTGGATTCAACTCGAACTATCTCACCATTCTGACTTCTCAAGTCAATACTCTTTCGTTTATAATTCACAATGGCATTATGCAAAGTAAGCCAATCCATACCCAGAATAATATCAAATTCATCAAATGGTAGCAACACCAAATTAGCCGGAAAGCATATATCCTGAAACATCAATGGGCAATTCTTACACACTTTATCCACCAAAACACACTTGCCTAAAGGGTTCAATACTCTAATCACAAATTTAGTAGACTTAACAGGTAGAGTCTTACTTGATACTAGATTCACACACACATATGAATGAGTAGATCCTGGATCTATCAATGCAATCACATCAGTATCAAATAGAGTAAAAGTACCAGTGATGACGTCTGGAGATGATGCTTCCTCTCGTGCACGTATAGCATAGGCTCGGGCAGGTACTCTTGCCTCTGATCTCACAGCTGTATCAGTAGTCCCTCTTTGACTTCCACTCACATTCCCGGCGTTTCTGGGTGTTCTACCTCTAGCCGTCACATTACTCGATCTCATATTCTGAACATTTTCTTCCTCAGTCATCTTTGGGCAGTCTCGAATGAAGTGATCTCGTGATCCACATTTATAGAAAACTCTATTGTTGTACTTGCCCCAGCATTCTCCCACATGTCGTCTTCCACACTGTCTACACTCAGTTTTGTTGCTTTTGGCACTATCAACACTTGATTCCATTGGAGTTTGAGTTCTCGGACCAACACTTAGTCTTACGCGGTCTCTATTCGGATGTCCAAATGAAGCATTTGATCGGTTGTTTGTATCTCTAAATCTCTTCGTCAAAGGTTGAGAAAACTTACTCATCGATCTTTTTCTTTCATCCCGAGCTTCAGAATCAGCTTTCTTCTTTTCTTTACTGAGCTCCTCGGCTTTACATGCTCTTTCGACTAACACAACAAATTCGTTGATATCAAGTATCCCAACCAACAACTTAATGTCCTCATTCAACCCTTCTATAAAGCGTTTACACATAGTAGCTTCGGTCTAAACACATTTTCGTGCATACTGGCTCAATTTCACAAATTCCCGCTCGTACTCAGTAACTGACAATCGGCCTTGTTTCAGCTCAAAGAACTCTTTACGTTTCTGATCAATGAATCGTCGACTGATATACTTCTTTCGGAATTCAACTTGAAAGAAGTCCCAGGTAATCCTTTCTCTCGAAACCACAGAAATCAGTGTTTTCCACCAGTTATAGGTTGTATCGCTCAACATTGAAACTGCACACTTAATGCATTCATCTGGGGTCAACGACATCTCATCAAATACCCGAATTGTATTCTAAAGCCAAAACTCGGCTTGCTCAGCATCGTCATCAGCTGTGGCCCTAAACTCTTCGGCCCCGTACTTATGAATCTTATCCACATGAGGTTTATTCAATCTGATCAGATCTACAACTTGTGGCACAACAGGTATTTGTGGGGGTGGAGGTTGTGGAGCAGCCGGATTCATTCGAACGAACTCCAAAAACCACTCACTCATCATTCGAAAGAAGGCTTGCTTAGCCTCTCCTCCCTCACCACTATCATTCGGCCTAGATGTGGCCGGCGCTGTCCCTTGAGTGGGAGCAGGCGCATTACTTTCAACATTGTCAGCAACTGCTCGATTAGGATCCATTACTATACGAAAACACATTTATAACTATCAGGATTCAACACACTATCGCAATTTCATATATGGCATGTAAAGCTAGACTCACACGCGCTACGTTAGTCCGAGAATCGGCTAAACCATAGCTCTAATACCAATAAAATGTAACACCCCTAACCCGAGACTGTCACTGGAATAGCGTTAAGAGGCATTACTAGACAATCGAAACCTTTTACATCAATTTCACGACACAAAGTCAATCATCAATTAAACATACTCAAATACGAACATATAGTCCCTTATCTAGGTCTACGAGATCTTATACTCGTGTTAGAAAGAGGTCGGGACTAAACCGAACACTTACGAAAGTTTTCAGAATTTCAAACATTCTTCAATATTGATGAGGTCACACGCCCGTGCAAACAGGACGTGTGCCTCACACGACTACCAGACACACCCATGTGTCCAGGCCGTGTCAAAATAGAGCATGCATACTGACTTATCCCCACGGCCACTAGACGCGCCCGTGTGCCATGGCCGTGTGTTACTAGGCTAGCTACTAACTTGATCACACGGCCACCATGCACGCCTGTGGGCCTCGGCCATGTACCCTGTCCAGACACACCTAGAAGTGATCCTTAAACTACACGGCAGAGACACACGCCCGTGTCTCTTAACCATGTATGCAAAATAGGCCATTTGCAAAGCCAATTTGCCACACAATCAAGGGTCAATCATCAAGCTTCAACACAATACCAATTCGTGCTTTAAAATACATTCAAACATACTATTTCATGCACTAAATAATCATCAACATTATCATCTACTTCCTTGCCTAATATCATCACAATAAGTCCATTCAAAGTAACAATTGTATATCTCAAAATATATATATCAAGCATTATGTAATTCATGCCATAATTCATCTTCAAATCACATCTTTCATAATCCACAAAGTCATGAAATATACCACATTCATAGCTCATTCATAAATTCTACATCATTCAACTTCCAAGCCAAATCACATGGCAAGGATTAAACATTTCAAGACATATCATAACTTCTAGCCTATACATGCCATATTTCAACTATATACATCTTTCCAAAAGTACCAAAATAGCTTGCCGATAGTGTGATAGAGATGCTGATGATTTTCGGATCCGAGCTAGCTTTACTGACACTGTAAAACAGAGAAACAATCACACAGTAAGCTTTCAAAAGCTTAGTAAGTTCAGAACATAATACATTATACTAAAATCAACCATCACATAGATTATTTCACAATCACATATATCATACCATCCAAAACTAATATGTTCAATCAACCTTCCATAACTCATTCATAGTTTCATCCACCACATAGGTATCGGACGTACCTTAGCCAACACTTAGTTGTCAATTACATTTGCTACTCAATACTCGCTATTTCATTTCAATCAGCTGTCGTCTTTTCTTCGATTCAATCGCACACTTAGTGCCCAAATAGTTAGCCGAAGCTTAATTAGCATCACACACATCGTGCTTTCATATCAAACCGATCTTAAATCAGTATCGCACACACAGTGCCAACCACAAAACTGAAGCTTATATTATTTCGCACACACAGTGCTAATCATCTCGGTCACATTTCTGAATACGCACACTTAGTGCCACATAACTTAAACCCTCACATAGCATTCACAATTCAATAATATCATATCATTCATCTCATAACATTAAACATAGTTAAATACACGTATTATGTCCGAACTTACCTCGGACGTCGAAATACCGAAACGGTCGATTAATTGAGCACTTTGTCTTTGCCTCGATCTCAATCTGAACCTCTCCTTTCTTGGTCTATACACATTCAAATTCAATCCATTCAATCACCAATTCATTCAATCTAGTCCACACACACTTATTTAGGGAATTTTATAAAATAGCCCTCACATTTTCACATTTCGACACTTTAGTCCCTAATTTATCAAATCACCAAATACACATAATTTGCTTGTACCCATGCCTAGCCGAATTCTCACTATACTCATACAAGCCCACACATTTCATTTATTTCACATTTTAGTCCCTCAATTTACACTTTTCTCAATTTAACCCAAATTACTCAATTTCACTAAAAATTCAAAGACAAAACATGTTCATCCTTCACATATCCTCCATATTTCACTATCAAATAACACATAGCTCAAGCATTCATCAATGGCATATCTCAAAATCACTATCAATTTCTAAAATTTAAGCATGGGTTGACTAGAGCACAAAGCAACGATCACGGAAACGTAGAATTTATCAAAAACTGAACAAAACTCTTACCTCAATTTAGCTATGAGTGTGCCGAAACCATGAAAGCCTCAAACCCTATTTTCTTTCTAGATTTTCGGTAGGAAGATACATGAAAAAGATGAGCATTTTGACTTCATTTTGTTTATTATGACATTTATAATTGATTTCCAATCATACCCTTAATGAAATAAACATTTTAGCTTATAAAGGTTGGTTATATATGTCCATCTACCATCCACTATCTAAATAATGAGCTAATTGCCTAATAAGGCCTCCACATTATAAAGACAACAACAATTAAACACTTAACAATCAGCACACAACATTTACACTTTATGCGATTAAGTCCTTTCTCTTAATTCGGCACACAGTCGATAAAATTACCACACAGAATTTTCACACAGGCTATATCACATATAATCAACACCAAAAATATCATTAAAATATTATTCCAACCTCGGATTTGTGGTCTCGAAACCACTATTCTGACTAGGGTCTAAATCGGGTTGTTACATAATTTGTCTTCCACTAAGTGACCAGTTGGTTCTAATCCAACCAAACCAGACTTGGTTCTTGACCCTATCCAATTTCAATTACTATATTTTCCTAACATTCCAGTAGAGACTGCTAGTTTTCGATCTCTTCCAATTTAACCCCTAAAGTTCTTAATTTTCGGGTTAAAAGGATTTCGAGTGTGACATCATCTATCATGTAATGCCAATGAGAGAATATCATTTACCCATATTATGGGATATAAATTCCACTATTGTTAATGGTGCTACATACTGCAGAAGTCGTATACCCAACACACCAGCTTTTGGTTCCTTATCTATTTGAACTCAGGCTTTTACTTACATTAAAATGTATGAGTCACGCATACATAGTCCACCATCCATTCAGCATTAAGGTATGTCACACTATGAATGTCACAAGTGAATAAATCTATAAACAAATTTAGGATCTATTCTATTTGGGTCCTGTCCGATGTACTTTCAGTCTAGTTAGTCACATCTATGTCTCTATCTTCTAGAAGTGATCTGCTCCGATGCTCACAACAAAGCATCTCCCCAATTGAACTTGATAGATGAAATATTAGTATTTTAATCAATTTTCTCATTTTTTATTAGACTATGGACATGTTTAAGTTCATCTACTAATATCAGTTGTCTTTCTGTATTACGATTTGACCACATAATACTGCTTAGTATTAGTTAAATATTAAATAACCAGTAAGATAATATTTTCTTCAATTTTGCTTTGCGTGCAAAAACCATTGAGGACAATATTTAAAAGGTATTAATGTAATTCATGGATAATTTTATTAAACCGGTCTATTAAAAAAATACAAGTATACAAACGAATATACTACACTTAGGGCACCAGATCCAGCAGTCTCCCACTTGGCCTAGTAAAGTAGATGAGCCATATTTCGCATTCTCATGCTCTTTGTGTGTTTTTCAAAGCTCCTAGCTAGTAGAGTCTTAGTAAAAGGGTCTGCACATTTATCTTTTTATGTGAATTTAACTACATCCACGATTTCATCTGTTACTGCCTCCCTTATGATGTGATACTTTCTATCAATGAGTTTCATCCTCTTGTAGTTTCTAATTTCTTTGGTTTAGCTATTGTTGCACTATTACCACAATAAAATGTGATATTTTTTTCCATACAAAGAATGACTTCAAGATTTGTAAGGAACTTTTGAATCTATATTGCTTCTTTTGTAGCCTCAAAAGTAGCCACATATTCGACCTTCATACTAGATTCAACAGAACAACTCTGCTTGACACTTCTCCACACTATGGACCTGTAACCTAGGACAAAGAAACAACCTGATGCCAATTTCTTCGAATCCCGAAACATTTGGAAGTCAAAATCGGTATATCCGATAGGAGTAACGTCTCCTCCAAAATACACAAGCATATAATCCCTCTTTCTCCATAAATACTTGAGTATATGCTTAAATGTTTACCGGTGTCTTAGACTGGGATTCATCTAATATCAACTAACCAACTCTATTGCAAAATAGATATGTAGACGTGTTCATAACAAATACATGAGAATTCCTACTATAGAAGCATAAGGAACCCTTCTCATGTTTACGCTTTCTTTCGTTGTCTTAGGACAGTCCTCCAAAGAGAGATGAAATCTTGATACTGAGGGTTAGGTTCCCTTCTTAGAATCGATCATTGCATAATGTTCCAATATCTTATTTATGTATGAAGCATGTGATAATGCTATCACTTTTTCCTTTCAATCCCTTAGGATTCAAATACTTAGAACAAAATTAGCTTCTCCCAAGTCTTTCATGCTAAATTCTTGAGTTAACCACAACTTAACTGATGATAATTTCCCTATATCATTTCTAATTAGTAGAATGTCAACGACATATAGAACGAGGAAGACCACCTTTTCATCCCTAATACATTTATAAACACAAGGTTCATCTAAGTTTTGCTCAAACCCAAAAATTTTGACCACTAAATCAAATATTTGGTTCATGAGCAGGATGGTTGCTTAAGCCCATATATGGATCTAAGTTGCTTGCAAACTATATGATCATTTCCTTTAGCTATATATCTAATGGGTTGTATCATATAAATACTCTCTTCAATATAGTCATTCAAGAATGCTGTCTTAACATCCATTTTTCAGATCTCATAATCGGGAGCCATCGCAATGGATAACAATATGCGAATGGAAACTAGAGAGAAGGTTTCTTCGTAATCGATACCTTGTTTCCAAATATAGCCTTTTGCTACAAGTCTGGCTTTTTAATTTTCCACTTTTCTATCCATATTTCTTTTCTTCTTGTAGATTCACTTACACCCTATGGGTTTCATCCATTTCGGGAAGTTTACAAGTTCTTAAACTGAGTTAGATTGCATAGAATTCATCTAAGCTTTCATAGCTATTTCCTAGCGTTTGAAATCAACACTTTGCGTCGCTTCATCAAATGTGAGTGGGTCATCATCATCATGTTCTGTAGACTTAATGTTTAGAACACTTTCTTTAGATTGGAAGAACTCAAGCCTACGAGAGACCTTCGCTATGACAAAGCTCTCTATTTTGCTGACCGTTTGCAAGTCTACTATTAGAAGTTGGTTCTTGAACAATTACTTTATGGCTTTGTGAATTTCCTGAAAGTTCCTCAAGTACTTGTTTACTTCAAGGTTTAAATTCATTCATGTAACTTTCCTTAAGAAAGGTAGCATGATTCAACACTATCACTATTTACTCTTTTGGGTTACAAAACAAACCACTCTTTGTTCCCTTATGATATCCCACAAACATGCATAGTTCAATCCATGAATCCAACTTCATCGTATCTTTACCTAATAGTGGGCTTGGCATCCTTAAATCCTTAAATGATTTAGACTTGGCTTCTTGTCATGCCATAATTTATATAGAGTTTTAGATGCGACCTTAGTTGGTACATCATTCAGAATATAGAAAGTCATTTGTAAGGCGTATCCGCAAAAGGATATTGGTAGCTTCAAATAACTTAAAATTGATTAAACCATGTTTAAAAAAGTTTGATTCCTTCTCTTTGCCATGTCATTTGATTGTGGAGTTATCGATGAGGTTAACTGAGATAATATCCCATTTTTTTATGAGAGACCCTAAGAACTCATCTGATAAATATTCTCCACCTTAATCAGACTGAAGTGTCTTTCTGGGTAAACCTAGTTATTTCTCCACTTCCATACAGAACTCTTTAAATTTATAAAAGGTTTCACTCTTGTGGTGCATTAGCTATATATACTCACATCTGGAATAATCATCTATGAAGTTTACATAATAATCATAACCATCTCTTGCACTGATGTTCATGGGACCACATACGTCAATGTACACAAGTTCTAAGGGTTTCATGACCCTCATTCCTTTTGTATTAAAATATCGCTTAGTCATCTTACCTTCCAAAAACAAATTCACATTGTGTAAGATCAAATTCTTTAAGAAAACTTAAAGTGTCATCTTTCACAAGTCCAGTGATTCTTTCTTGGTTAATATAACCAAGCCTCAAATATCAAAGGTACGCCTCATTAGAGTGAAAAGTTTTAAGCAATGTATACATTTTTGGTCTAATAAAATAAAGATTATTATTCATCCATCTATTACAAATAAGAGTATGATTTCTAAGTATTGCAATACTATTATTAAAAGTTACGGCCAAACAATCTTTAAATAAAGATACAACATAAATTAAGTTTCTTTTGAAACTTGGTACATAGAAAACGTCTTTCAAAATATTCTTTCTAAAACTATCAAAATTAATATGTATGTCTCCCACTGCTTCAGCTGCTAGACTTGCCCCATTTTCAATTTGCAAATTTATATTCTTTCTAAAATCATCAAAACTAAGATCTTTCATTTCCTCGAACCCTAGTAATGAAACACACACATGGTTAGTGACTCCAGAATCAATCACTCAGTGATCTATCAAATCTTTCACTAAGAAAATTCTTATCATAAAGAGTTCTATACATTTTCCCTTAATGGCTAGGTAATCCTCCACTCTTTGTAGTTGGCCTTGAAATGCCCTTTTCTTGTTGTAGAAGAAACATTTAGACTTAGATACGTATTCAGGCTTCTTGGTTCTATTCCTTTCCACTTTAAGTGGCCTAGAGGATTTAGTCTTGTTTCTTTTAGCATGTTTTCCCTTCCCTTTAGAGAAAGAAGCAACTGCTAAGTTTGCTTATGCTTTTTGGACCAGTTGGTCGTCATTCAACATTAACTCATAGGATTATAACTCCTTCATGAGTTGTGTAAGTGTCATATTCTTGTTTCCAAGATTATATGCGGCCCTAAAGCCTACAAAATCCTTGGAAAAGCTTTTGAACATCATCTCTATTTGTGTGTTCTGGTCTAGATTGGCTTTATTATCCACGACCTCAGCAAAGTAGCCTATAAGAGTGATCATATGGTCTTTGATCGAAATGTCGAGCTTTTGTTCAACATTCATAAAACTAGTTATACTCGAATGTCGAGCCAAGGTAGCTTGGCCTCCGAACATATCCTCTAGTTTTTCTAGAATTGCTTTAACAATCTTACAGCTCTCTAGTTTCTTACAAAGGGTGTTAGTCAGGCTTGCTAACATATAGCAACGAGCTATCTCATCAAGCTCCTCCCAACATTTTCTAGCCTCAGCTTAGTGGCCGGTGGGCATTTAGTATTAAGGATTGTTTTTAGTTTCTCACAACTCAGAACAAATAATAAGGTTCATTTTGTAACACCCCTTACCCATGTTCAATGCCGGAACAAGGTACGAGGCGTTACCGGACAATAACACTTGCAACTGAACAAATTTGAGGCATAAATTTTTGTTTAAAATTTAAAACTTTTATCTTATATCAACAAGTCCCTAAAATGGACCTACGAGGCCCAAAACATGCTTTGGGAGCGATTCGGGACTAAAACGAGAACTTTTAAAACTATTGGAACATTTAGAAAATTTCCTTATTTTGGAGAGTCACACGCTCGTGTGGCCCAGGACACGCCCGTGTCCTCCACCCGTGTAACTCTCTATTTATGACATCATCATTCGTTTTGGATCACACGACCATGTCACACACCCGTGTGCTAGACCGTGTCCTCCACACGGCTGAGACACACGACCGTGTCTCTGCCTGTGTAGTCAAGAAGTTGGCTATTTTCCAAGCCAATTTCTACCCTATCATGCCCATACTTGAGTATAACTTCAATGACACATTTCATGACATATTACAGCTACCAAAACATCCACCACACACACGTAACAAGTCATAGTATACAATTTACTCAACCATGGAATGCATCATCATGAGTTTATAGCATAACCAATTTATTGGCCACATTAAATGGTCTTATACAACAATGAACTCCGAATATCAGGGGTCATTATTCTAGGACAACTCATAGTAACATATACACATGACCAAGTTCCCTATACATTTCATAACCTTAAGTATAAAATCATCGATACCTAAATTGTAAGCTTGATAGTGTGATAGGTTCTCCGGCGACTTCCAACCCGAGCTAACCTGAGTACATTATAAACACGAAAAACAACGGAGTAAGCTATAAAGCTTAGTAAGTATGTATGTAAATAATAAACAATTTATTACCATGCTTTAACAATCCTCATTATAAGCTCTCAAGATAATACCATCATTATTGCAAAAAAATTTCACAATTCATTTATGTTCATCTTGAGCTGTTTACTCGAGTTACAGTCACTAAATTATTTTTATCCAGAGCTACAGAACTCCAACTTAAGACCCGCTAATTTTCCCTGAAACTAGACTCATATATCTAGTTCAGCCAATCAGTACAGTTTATTCTTTAAAGTCTCTCATGTTTCGCTGTCCAACAGTTCCGACCCCTCTTCACTAAAAATTAATTATCTCATTGTACAGAACTCGAATGATGTTCCCGTTTGTTTATCTTGAAAATAAACTCATTAAGAAATTCAAGCATATAAATTTTATCCCATGATTATTTTTATACAATTTTTAATGAATTTCCCAATTCAGAATAGGGGATTCCGAAATCATTCTGACCCTATCTCACTAAAATCCAAATATCTCACCGTATGAAATTATTTTTCTTATTATGTTTCTTTTATGTAAACATAGACTCAATAAGCTTTAATTTAATATCTCATTAAACCTCAAAATCGATTTCCACCATTTTTGGTGATTTTTCAAAGTTACACAACTGCTGCTGTCCAAAACTGTTTTATTTCAAATTTCACTCTTTCATGAAACATCATAACAATATGCTCACATTCAATAACATAATTTGATTAGCATGAATAATACAAAAATTTATCACTTCACTTACTCATTTTAATCCTCACCAGAATTTATCACATATCGAATTCATTGCTTACATGAAATTCCACTTAGTCGAATTTTCCCGATGAACACTTCGGACTAATTACGGATACTCGGTGGTTTTGCACACAGCCCACCAATAATAACAGATTTACGGTGGTATCGCACATAGCCCACCAATAATATCAGATTCACGGTGGTATCGCACACAGTCCACCAATAATAACAGATTTACAGTGGTGTCGCACATAGCCCACCAATAATAACAGATTCACGGTGGTATCGCACACAGCCCACCAATAATAACATATTTATGGTTGTATCGCACACAGCCCACCAATAATAACAGATTCACGGTGGTATCGCACACAACCCACCAATAATAATAGATTCACGGTGGAATCACACACAGCCCACCAATAATAACAGATTTACGGTGGTATCGCACACAGCTCACCAATAATAACAGATGCTATCCAGTGCACATAGTAGCATACACTTAGTACTACACATGTGATCATAGCTATTATATTCCACAATCTCACATAGAACCATATCTCGATGCCATAGTCTAACTATGGTCTTACACGATTTCACTTAGTCACACTTTGCCATGACTCATTCATGGTATTTTTCGTCAATTCATCTTTTAATACCGAACGAAAGTGTTCAACTTTGCTTTCGCTAGTCTCGAACATCAGATTTTCATTATACAGCAAATAATATAATTAAATTCACAAATTATTCATCAATTTATCAAATAAACATTTATGATTAACATACGAACTTACCTCGATACCAAAATGGCAAAAAGGGACCTAACCGCCGCTTACTCGCCCCCCGTTCTAAGTCCGAACCTCGTTTTCTTTGATCTATAACATCACATTTAGCTTACTTATTAGTCACATTATTCACTGTGACCCAAAAATCATACTATGGAAAAATTATGTTTTTACCCCTAAACTTTGTCATATTTACACTTTTTCCCCTAGGCTCGTAAATTGATTTTTATTCAATTTCCTTGTATTTTAGACCTAGACGAACCATTTTATAACTATATCAGTCCACAATTTGCATTCATTCACACATTTTTCAACTTTTTACAAATTAGTCCTTTTATGCGATTTCATCGAAAATCACTTAGTAAAAGTCGTTTACTACACACCGAGCATTCATATTCTACCATTAAACATCAAAGCACATGCATGTCATCCATGGGTAAATTTTTAAACACAAACCCTAGCTCAAATTAATGGTAGAAATAGCTAAACCTAGTTACGGGGATCTCAAAAATGTAAAGAACATTAAAAACGGGGCTTGGATGCACTTACTATTGAGCTTAAAAGCTTGAAAACCCTAGCCATGGCTTCCCCCATGCTAAATTCGACCAAGCAAGAAGATGGACAAGGGTTTTTGGCTTTTATTTTGTCTTTTAGTCCATTTAATTACCAAATTACCAAAATGCCCCTAACTTAAAAATATCCTATTTCACTTATCTCATGTCCATTTTTGTCCAAAAAATTAACCAATGGTCTAATTATCATTTAAGGACCTCCAAATTAAAATTTCATAGAAATTGGACACTTCTAATATGTGGAACTCAACTTTTGCACTATTTACAATTTAGTCCTTTTGACTAAATTGAGTGCCCAAACGTCGAAATTTTCGAACCAAATTTTCACGAAATCTTTCTGTGAAATTGTAGATCATAAAAATATAATAAAAATAAGATTTTCCTCGTCGGATTTGTGGCCCCAAAACTACTATTCCGACTAGGCCCAAAATCGGGCTGTTACACATTTTCTATTCATTATAGTTATTTTCGTTCAATTTGTTCTCAATAAGTATGTTTAGTAAGGGAGTAGATGTCATTTTTTGAATTGAAAAATAAAATATTCATTCATTAATATATTTGTATGTAATAAATATTAGGGAAACTTTTTGCAAAATACATTATGCATTAAGATGATGCATGTGTCTTACATTAAACCTTGAAAACATGTGTAAGTTGTTACAACGATAATTCCTACACCCGTTGAATTAAGTCACCTTGGGGAAATTTTAAACAACTAGTAAAAACAAGGATTTCCATCCAATTAATGTGTGAACCTAATTCCTTAGGCATTCACCCGTATTAATAATTGGTTCACGTTTGGCCATCATTCTAACTTAAGCATTGCTTTTTTGGAAGTTTCTTAACTAGAATGATCTTGAATGTATAACCATCAACTCAACATCAAGCTTTCCATGCTCCATGATTGAGTCATCTTGAGACAATCTTAACAAGTAACATGTATGACTAGTTATCCTTTATAAAGGAAAATTTGCCTGTTATAATGCATGATAATACCTACAACGTGGCCGGTCAACTACCATACGATTACAAGATAATTTTTCTTTATTTTAGAAAACCTTCTCAGTGAAAACCACATGTTAACGTCTACCTTCGGGCAGGTCCAGTTCATGCTATCACAAGAGATCATCGATGGAGGCCGTAGGTCTTGTTTAGGGATCTTCTCCCACTCAATCTTTTGAAAACATGCAAGGTTTTTTATATTCGTTTTCAATCATGAATGATTAATAAATACATGAAAAGTACATGTGACATTCGTTTCCTAAACTATATGGCATGCTTACCATATATACGCGTGAACAAAGTTTGATATCAATTTAAATATTGTAAGAAGCCCATTTTGCCCGGGCCCGTGAAAACCAAAAAGAAAAATAATAATAAAAAAAACTAGTGTTTTTAGACAGTCCGTTTTACAATAAAAGGGCTTAAAGCCCAAACCCAAATGTTAAAACCTAGTACACTTCACCAGTAACCCAGGTTACACCCGAGCCCACTTACAAGACCTAATACCTAAGCTAACCTACCCAGACTTAGACGGCCCAAAAGGCCCAATGGCTAAACAGGTTTCAGTGGCCTAGGGTTTCTGGGAAACCCTAGGCGCCGCAAGCAGCCCTAACCCAATCGTCGTGCCGCAATAGCCCTTCAGCCCGCCCTTCGTCAAACCGCAATTTGCGCGCGGATAACGCCTTCACCGCCGAGATCTTCTCGATCACCTGCAAGAAAAGGAAAGACGGCAGCAAAACAAACATGGCAATGTTTTTTTATTTCTTTTTTTTATTCTTTGTTTCGAAGGCTATAAAAGCCTTACAAAATCTGTAATATAGACACAGAGAGGAGAATATACAAGAATACACAGAAAAATAAAGAAAAACAGAAATACAAATACGAGGGTTTCTTTTAACAGAGGTGATTTTTTTATATATATTCCTGCATCAAGTTTTTTTTTATTTCGATTTATTTACATTATATATATATATATATATATATAATATAAAAAAGAGGGGCTGAGGATTACCTTTCAAAAAGGAGCGTTTTTCGCCGAGGAACAGCCGTAAACGACGGCGCGTGAGGCTAGTGGCTGTGGCCTGAGAAGCCCGATGACCTGACTCCGTCAGATGAGGGCAGAACGTCTGAGAGCGTTTATTTGATTTTTTTTTTAACCAGCTGCAAAATGAATTTTTTGACCGAAATACTGTCTTATATAAAAACTTAAAAACGACGCCGTTTTTGCTTAAATAGATAAGCACAAAACGACGTCGTTCGGGCTTTAGGATCCGCGCGTTGACCCGAATACCCAGGAAGGATCTGCGCGTTTTTGTTAAATGGTCTAATTGCCATTTTGATCCTTCCGTTATTTTAATATTTTTAATTTAGTCCAATTTGCTTTTTTATTTTTTATTAAATTAGCCCTAAAATCTATTTTTGTTACAATTTAGTCCCTCGGACTGTATTAAGGGCTAAACCTATTACGATGCCGTTTTGAAAAAAGGCATAATTGCCCAATAAATCCCTGTCGTTTAACGCGCATTTTGGTTTAGTCCTTTTAATCTGTTTTAATTGCTATTTAATCCCTGCCATTTAAAAATCTTTTTATTTTATTCCATTTTAAATTATTTTAATATTGTATTAAAATCATTTTATCATATTAAATAGTCTATATTATTTACTTTATTATTTATATATTAATAGTATAAATATATATATTTTTATGTAATATCCTTATATATTAAAAGATTATTATTTATTATTTTATTTAGCTCAAAATTATTTTCATTACATATTATTTTTATATATTAATTACTATATTATATGTTTTTAATTTTTTTATATTATATAGTATTATATTATATCATATATTATTTTTAAAATTTTATTTTTGTATAAAATCTATTTATATTATGTAATATATTTTATTTATATTATCTATTATATATGTACTTTTATAATTATTGCATTTATATATTTTACATATATTACCTATTATAACTATTTTTAGTACTTTTATTTATATGTATGTATATTATCTTATAACTTTTAAAAAAGTTATATTATATTATATATTATATTATATATTATATTATATTATCTCAATTATCTATGCTTTTAAAAAATTTTATATTTATTATATTATATTATATTGCATATTCCTTTAACAATATATTTTACTTTTTGTATATATATTATTTTCGACTACTTCACATCATTTTTGTATATTAATTTTTTTTTTTATAATTCATTCTATATTGTTATTTTATCTTACATGTATGTAAAGTTTATATTTATTTTTTATCTTTGGTTATTTACTGCATTATATCCCATATTCGTTTGTTTTTATTCATTTATTAGTTGCATGCTTCAGTATAATTATTCAATTGTTTGTATCATTTATTATTTCTTATTATTCTTCATTAGTAGAAATTGTTAATATAGTTTGTAGTTATGATAAACTGATATTTGGTATATATGTCGTAATGTATGATTTACTCAAACCGTTTTTATAAAAAATACCTTTTAAATTTAAGTATTTTATTCAAATAGTTTTAAAAATATACGGTGATATTTAATGTTTGGGGACTTCGAGAAGAATTGTGCCCTAACTTACTGGGTTTCGATTTTTCTCGTAGAACTTAAGGTGTTAGATATCCCCTCTCTTTTAAAACCGAAATTTACAAATTTCAAATAAAAAACCTATTCTTGGGAATTCAAGATGTTGTGTCCTAACTTACTGGATATGATGTTTTGTGTCTTGGGGTAGGAATTTTCTAAAATAAAGATATGCCTAGTTTCAAAGTCATGAGATGTTATATCCTAACTTACTAGGTATGGTGTTTTATTTCTTTGAGATAGGTAAGTCTGGTTTTTTTCTTCAAATAAAAGGACCATTTTCTAAAATTTCTCAAAGTTTCAACATTAGGACATGATTTTATCGATTAGGTACCAATTTTTGGGCATTATGAGGGTGATAACCCTTCCTCATACGTAACCGACCCCCGAACCCGTTTTTTGTTTTTCGTGGACCAAAATCAGTATTTTGGAAATAAAATATTTTTAAGGTGATCCAATCACACCTAAGTAAAAAGGAATTGGTGGCGACTCCCATTTTCGTTTTTAAAAGTCGATCCCCATTTTTAAAATCAACTTTTAAAATGGTTTCGACAGCTTGGCGACTCCACTGGGGACCAATAAGAGAGTCAAGTCGTAAAATCGATAATTTCATGTCCTTGTGTCTGAATTTAAAAATCTGGTTTTAAAAAAATTATGATCCTTTTTGTTGCATGTGGTTCTATTTTTTATAAAATATCTCTGCATTGCATTGCATGACCGTTGTGGTCGTACCCTTAAATGGGAGCGAGAAGCTACTCCTTCGTGAGGTTTTCACCTCCGTGCAGGATAGTGAACCGCTTTCCGAATACATCCGTACCTATGTCTTCGTGAGATTTTCATCTCCGTGTAGCCATAGGGAAATGTATTCCCCTGAACTGAACTTGGTCTATATGAGCCTATAATGGGTGAGGATCGAGGAATATGCTGGTTCAGGTACCTCAACTTTAGAGCCAAACCACATATAGAAAACATAAGAACCTACCTTAAGTAGAGCTATGCCAAACTTTAGTAGTTACCCAGATAGGTATTAGTGTATTTTACTTGCTTTATATTTTATTCTGCGGTACTAACTTGTTGTGTTTATTTTTGTGCATGTCATTTCATATTTTAAGAGGTATCGATTCACGGTCAGTTTCTAAGTTAGAAAGCTGGTTATGGAGAATGAATTCCTTGATAAAGTGGAGGACAATGCAGCCGTCCGTAAGTGGTCAGAGCAAATGCAATTAGAGAAAGGGGATAGTCTAGCTGAAGGGCACATATCAAAATTTTGGGACTACACTCGCATCAGTGTGACGCAGAACAATCTCCAGGAATTAAGAGAGATATGGGATCAGTGGAGCAACGAGACTAAGCAGTTGTTTTACAACGGCTATGGAGACTTGCCATACTTTTTGGACATTCAGGTAGATGGACATCTATTCCGAGCCATTACCCAATATTGGAATCCTGCATATAGTTGCTTTACTTTCGGAAAAGTTGATTTGGTACCCACGGTGGAAGAGTATACAGTTCTATTGCATTGTCCTAAGATTCAAATGGATAAAGCTTACCCAAGAGCTGCTAGTGTTTCGACCTTTCTGAGAAAGATGATGAGTATTACGGGGATGAGCGAACAATGGGTCACAGCTAGAATCAAGCAAAAAGGTGAGTGTAAGTGCATCCCTTGGAAGGTTTTGAAAGATTTGATTTTAGTACATCCTGATATGAAAAAGAGGATAGATGTTTTTGCTTTAAGTATATATGGATTAGTGATCTTCCCTAGGGCATTGGGATACGTAGATGAAGCTGTCTCAGATATTTTTTATCGACTTGATAAACAAGTCACACATGTCCCTACAATCTTGGCTGAGACGTTCCGATCGCTGAATGCATGCAGGAGAGCTAGCGAAGGCAGATTTATAGGATGTGAGCAGTTGTTGTTGGCTTGGTTCCACAGTCATTTTTGGAAGGTGGACAAGGTTTCTTATCGAGTCTTTTCAGAAAATCACTCTCCTTTAAAAGAGATAGTAGCTACCCCAAGGAGAGACGACATATCTGAAGAAAATTGGATAGCGCTTCTACGAAATCTCCAAGAAGAAGATGTCGAATGGAGAGCCCCCTAGATGGTTCCTAATGAAGTTTTGTATCGGTGTGGGAGTTTTGATTGGGTCCCTCTACTTGGAATTTGGGGAGCCATTGGATATGCGCCTTTGCTTGTATTAAGGCAATTTAGATCGAGGCAGTTTGTATCGGCTACACACGGATTAGCTCAAAGTGAGTTTTCATATAAAGGGGATAGTTACAAGAAAAGGGTTAA
Source organism: Gossypium sturtianum (assembly GCA_025698515.1). Lineage (NCBI taxonomy): Eukaryota > Viridiplantae > Streptophyta > Magnoliopsida > Malvales > Malvaceae > Gossypium > Gossypium sturtianum. The sequence goes on from CM046946.1 coordinate 120,675,285, forward strand.
GGAGATTTCTAGTGCTTAGAATCAGACCCATCGCATGAAGAGAGTGGACGTGAGCCCAATGACGACTACTGAATATAGTGGATGGTGGAGGAGGAGAGTCAATGATAACATCCCCGAGCCGAATTCAGAAGATGCCCGATCAAGAGAAGAATTCTTGCAAGTGGTCCCATCAGAGTTAGAAATTGTGAAGCAATATTTCGAAAAGAAGAGTTTAGAGCTGGGAAAGAGGATAGAAAAGTTGGAAGAGGAAAAGACGTATCTGAGGTTAGACGTGGATGTTCAGAAATCAGAGGCCGAAAAGTTGAGAAAAGGGAAGAAAAGGGTCGAGGAAGATTTGAGCGACCTAAAGACGGAATATAAAAAGTTGCGTCTATCACTGAAAAATGCTGGATTGGGGAAGACTTCACAATAGTGGCAACAAGAGGTACAAGAGGAAAAAGCCAAGGCTGACCATTGGGAGAAGAAGTTCTTAGAGATGTAGATGCGGAATGAGGCTCTAGAAAGGAGTTTGGCCAATGCCAAAAAGAGAAAAGTGGATTGAAGGCTAAAGTCGCGAACTCGACGGCCTCTCTTCACCTCTATCGGCCGTATTACTACAATTGAGTTGAAGTCAAGTCCGAACAAGATTGAGGAAATGAAGGGCAAGATAGAGAGATTAGAATCGGCGTTGCGGAACTGTGAACTTCGGATCGAGCAACTTGAAACAAGAGAGGGCATTGGAAGGAAGAGCTACACCACTCGCATGATCAAGTTAGAAATCGTGATCATCTCATGGGTGAAGCAATAATTCGATTCGGAAGTAGCTGATCACCTACGAATTTGGCATCACAGTCGATATGTTGAGCATGAAGTATGAGCCGCAAATCCGATCGTAGTCAAGAGTCAAGCCATTGCTTGGGAAAATCAAAACCTTAGGACTTAGGGGCGAAAGCATATTTGTAGTCCGTTTTATGTAAAGGATTTTGTTTTCTAATAAAGTTTTCTAAAATGAAGTTGAATCAGAATCGATGCCTCTTTGCATTCATGCATTTGCATTACATCATATCATTTGTATTTAAGTCCATAGAGAGAGTCTAATTAGTTGACTTTATAACAGAGAGAGAGAGAGAGAGAGAAAGTGAAGGAAAATCTGGAAGCTGAACATCCTTACGGTACACGTGCCAAGTCGAAGAAAATCGATCAAAGATTGGAACAGTTCCAAAGAGACATGCAAGACCAGATGCAAGAGCAAATGGCAAAACTCCAACAAGAGATGAGGGATCAGATGTTGGAGGCTCAAAAGAATATGATGGCTCAAATGGCCCAGATGTTGAGTGGGGCAATGGAAAAGGGAAAGGGTCCATTAGTTAACGCTGAAGACAATGAGGATTTTTCTAGGGGATTTACTCCACCACACGTTCAAACACAACCTGAGGAATATCCCAGAAGGCCACCTGTCACAATTAGGCCTCAGCAAGGGCAAGCTGGCACTGGAATGCCTATGAATTTTCAAGTTGGCATAGGATCCAACCCATGGGATAACCCTGCCAATCCTGTTATTCCTGATCTGGACATGGCAGAGAGAGAGGGGATCAGAACTGAATCTTCAAGACAGTTGGAAGATCGTTGTAGATGGTTGGAAGAAAAATTCAAAGCTTTGGAGAATGTCGACCATCACCATGGCATTGACGCAAAGGATTTGAGTTTGGTCCCAAATCTGGTACTTCCTCATAAATTCAAGATGCCGAAATTTGAGAAGTACAACGGGACTAGTTGCCCTGAAGCCCACATCACCATGTTCTGTAGACGCATGACTGGCTATGTGAACAATGATTAACTTTTGATTCATTGTTTCCAAGATAGTTTGACGGGAGCAGCGTCTAGATGGTATAATCAACTTAGCCGTACTAATATTAGTTCATGGAGAGACTTGGCTAGCCTTCATGAAGCAATACAATCATGTCACAGACATGACGCCTGATAGAATCATGTTGCAAAACATGAAAAAGAAATCGAATGAAAGCTTCAGGCAATACGTGCAAAGATGGAGGGAAGTTGCCATGCAAGTTCAACCACCTCTCCTAGAAAAGGAAACCACCATGTTGTTCATCAACACTCTAAAGGTGCCTTTTATCACCCATATGATAGGAAGCACCACCAAAAGCTTCACGGATATAGTAATGGCAGGGGAAATGATAGAAAATGCCATAAGGGGTGGTAAGATTGAAGCGGGGGAAACCACTAGGAGATCTGCTCCTAGGAAAAAGGACAACGAGGTGAACAATACGAGTACATACAACAAAGGGTACTCAAAGGCAGTTACTGTTAGTCAGCCAAAAGTAGTTACTGCCGGGCAACAAGGGTCAACAGGACAAGAATCAGGCCCAAGGCGAAATTCTGAAAAGCTCCAATTTACGCCAATTCCAATGACGTATAAAGAGCTATATCAAAGTTTATTCGAGGCGCGCGTAGTGTCCCCATATTATCTACAGCCATTACAACCCCCATATCCTAAATGGCATGATTCCAATGCTCATTGTGATTACCACGTAGGAATAGCGGGCCATTTGATAGAAAATTGCACTGCCTTCAAAAAGGTAGTTGAGAGGCTTACCAAGATGGGGATTGTCAAGTTTGATGATACACCCAGCGCGGAGAACCCGTTACCCAATCATGGAGATAAAGGGATAAATGCGATTGAGGAAAATATCGTGAGACAGATTAAAGGGGATGTCTCAGAAGTAAAAACTCCGTTAAAGATGGTTTGGAGGGAAATGGTAAGAAGGGGACTGATAAAATCAAGTCCTGAGGAAGGAGGTGAAGAACCAAGGAACTACTGTGAGTTCCACGAAGCAGAGGGACATGGGATCCAGGAATGTGCTAAGTTCAGACTATTGGTACAAAATCTCATGGACAATAAAGAGCTGGAGTTTTATGAAGAAGGCTCAGAGGGAGGAAACATACATGCAACCGAAGGAGAGTTGACAACTCAAAAAGTCAATTATCCGAGGATCATTATTTCCCGACCAAGAAATACAGAATGCGGAGCACAAATCGCGCCTAAAGTTGTAATCCAGAGACCTGTGTCCTTTCCTTACAAGGATAACAAGATGGTACCATGGAACTACAATTGTAACGTGACGACGCCGGGAGTAGAAAACTCAGCTAGCATTTCCGAAGAGGTCCAAAGAGAAGGATTCCACACACGAAGCGGGAGGCGTTATGACTCGGTAAACGTCAGAACAGAACCAGCAAGATCAAAGAATGTGCTAGTTGAACCAGAGAAAGGGCTTGATGCCCTTATCAATGTACCTGTGAAGGAGGAAGAGGCTAAAAAAAATTTAAAATTCTTGAAGCACAGTGAATATGGCATGGTAGAGCAGCTGCGTAAGCAACCGGCTCGCATATCGATGCTAGCCTTACTTTTAAGTTCGGAAGTACATCGTGAGGCTTTGATGAAAGTGCTGAACGAGACTTACGTTACTAAAGATATATCTGTCAATAAACTTGACCGATTAGTTAGTAACATAAGTGCAGATAACTTTATTTCCTTCAGTGATGATGAAATTCCACCTGGAGGTATGGGATCAACCAAAGCCCTACACATAACTACTCGTTGTAAGGGATATACTCTACCGAGCGTGCTAATTGACAATGGATCAGCCTTGAATGTCTTCCCATTATCGACACTGAAGAGGTTATCGATAGACAGTTCTCACATGAAGACATGCCAGAACATAGTGAGAGCGTTTGATGGCACCGAGAGAAAAGTGATGGGAAGAATCAATATACCATTACAGATTAGGCCAAATACGTATGAAGTGGATTTTCTGGTAATGGATATCAAGCCCTCGTACAATTGCTTGCTGGGAAGGCCCTGGATTCATTCGGCAGGGGCAGTGCCCTCATCCCTTCATCAAAAACTGAAACTGGTGACGGATGGTCGACTAGTCACTATAAATGCGGAGGAAGACATCATAGCGACTGTTACCAATGACGCGCCATATGTAGAGACAAATGAGGAGGCCATTGAGTGTTCTTTCCGGTCCTTAGAGTTCGTCAACGCAACATTCATTTTGGAAGGAAATGAAGTTCTGATGCCCAAGATATCCAAGACTACGAGGATGGGTTTACAAATAATGGTGGGAAAGGGAGCCCTACCAGGAAAAGGACTGGGCAGACATCTCCAAGGAAGGATTCAAGTGCCATTGCTGAAAGAGAAAAGAGATCGTTTTGGCTTGGGCTTTAGGCCAGATGCCAGACAGAGGAGAAAAGAAATAGAGAAGAAGGGCACGTCTGAATGGAGAAGAAGTCCAGTAGGAATCGATGACATTCCCCCATATATCCCAGACCTTTGTATCCGGAGGGGTAATTCACCCTGAGAGAGGGTTATTGGAAAGTCCTCACGTCAATGCCATACATGAGGAAGGAATCGAACAAAGAAACCTATTGGGCATTTCCCTTATGAACTTGGAAGCGTTCTGAACAATTGGACTGCAGAGGAACTTCCTGTACTTTTTAGAGATTATACAGAGTAATATTCAGAACGCTCTTGTTGTTTTTTTAGCCTAGGAACAATAAGATTTCTTATGTGAAATAGGCTTATGTTCAGAAATTGTTGTTTTAATAAAATACATTTTTGACAGTTAACTTGAGTAAATATTCTTTAATTCTATTCTTTTGACTTTCTAATTTCATTCCAAATTTCATTCATATCATGTGAATAGTTGTCCTCGAATTCATTTGTACATTCTTTGGTACCCATCACAGGTCCCTAGATATCAATGATGTGAGCAACGATAATACAGATCCAGAGGTCCACTTTGAGCAAGATATGTGTTTAGAAGAACCTCAGGATTTTGAAGGTGACCGAGATTGTGATTTATCTCCAGATTTGTTAAGGATGGTAAAGCAAGAGGAGAAACAGATCTTACCCCATGAGGAGGAGGTAGAGAACATAGCCTTGGAGGAAGGAAAGGTTGTGAAAATTGGGACGCGCATAGCCGAGGAGACAAAACAAGATCTTGTTGAGTTGCTACGGGAATTTAAGGATGTCTTTGCATGGTCATACCAAGATATGCCTGGATTTAGCACTGATATTGTGGTACATCGCCTTCCCATTAGAGAAGAGTGCAAGCCAGTTCAGCAAAAGCTACGAAGGATGTGGCCTGATGTAGTGTTGAAAATAAAAGAAGAGGTCCAGAAACAGTTTGATGCTGGTTTTCTACAAGTGGTCAAGTACTCAGAGTGGGTTGCCAACATTGTTCCTGTCCCTAAGAAGGACAGAAAGGTCCGGATGTGTGTGGACTATAGGGATTTAAATAAGGCTAACCCAAAGGACAATTTCTCTTTGCCGCATATTGACACATTGGTGGATAATACGGCAGGATACTCATTATTTTCCTTCATGGATGGCTTTTCAGGATACAATCAGATCAAGATGCATCCTGAAGATATGGGGAAAACTACTTTCATAACATTATAGGGTACCTTTTGTTATAAGGTGATGCCATTTGGGCTAAAGAACGCAGGAGCAACATATCAGAGGGCTATGGTAACCTTATTCCATGACATGATGCATAAAGAGATCGAAGTGTATGTTGATGACATGATCGCCAAGTCTCGAACAGAGAAGGAACACATTGAGGTCTTAAAAAAAATTGTTCTTAAGGTTGAGGAAATTTCAATTGAAGCTCAACCCAGCAAAGTGCACTTTCGGAGGACGGTCAGGGAAATTACTGGGTTTCATAGTCAGTGAGAGAGGAACCGAAGTTGACTCAAACAAGGTCAAAGCAATACAAGAATTTCCTCCACCACGCACTCAAAAGGAAGTTCGAGGTTTTCTTGGAAGGTTAAACTACATTGCTCGGTTTATTTTACAATTAACTGAGAAATGTGATCCCATATTTCGTCTTCTCAAGAAACACAATCAAGGTGTATGGGACGATGAATGCCAGAGAGCTTTTGACAAAGTCAAACAATATCTGTCAAATGCACCAGTACTATCTCCGCCTAATCCAGATAGACCATTGGTATTGTATTTGTCAGTATTCAATAACTCCATGGGATGTGTGCTTGGACAACACGATGAGTCAGGAAGAAAAGAAAGGGCGATATACTATCTCAGTAAAAAGTTCACTGATTGCGAAATGAGATATTCGTCGATCGAGAAATTGTGTTGCGCTTTGATTTGGACAACCCGGAGATTGAGGCAGTACATGTTATATCATACTACCTGGTTAATTTCGAAGCTTGATCCGTTAAAGTATATGATGGAGTCCAACGCTTTGAATGGAAAGATGGCTACGTGGCAGATTTTGCTGTCTGAATTCGATATAGTCTATGTGAACCAAAAGGCTATAAAAGGAAGTGCAGTAGCAGAATTTTTGGCTAGCAGAGCTTTGGAGGATTATGAACCTTTGAGCTTTGATTTCCCAAATGAAGAACTGATGTATGTGGCAAATACTGAAGATTGTCCGTGGAAGCTAAACTTTGATGGAGCGTCAAATGCTGTTGGAAATGGAATTGGGGCAGTTGTGGTATCCCCTAGTGGTGATTATTATCCATTCACATGCAAAGTGGATTTTGATTGCACAAATAACATGGCGGAATATGAAGCCTGCACCATGGGAATTCGAGCAGCCTTAGAGCTTAAGATCAGAGTGCTAGAAGTATATGGAGATTCTACCTTAGTGATCTATCAACTTAAAGGAAAGTGGGAGATGAGAGATCCCAAACTAATTGATTTCTGAAAAATTGTTCTGGGATTGATTGAAGAGTTTGACGACATTACTTTCAATTATCTCCCACGCGATGAAAACCAGATGGCAGATGCTTTGGCAACCTTGGCTTCTATGATCAAAGTAAACAGACCAGAGGATATGAGACCTATTCAAATGAGTATCTTTGAAGTTCCAGCTCATTGTTATAATGTGGAAGAGGAGGAAAAGGATGAGCACTCTTGGTATCAGGATGTATTACGATACGTAAAAAATCGTGAATACCCGGAACATGCTACTGAGAATGAGAAAATGACTTTAAGAAGATTGGCCTCTGACTATGTTTTAGACGGGGATATCTTGTACAAAAAGAGAAAAGATCAAGTATTATTGAGATGCGTCGATGCAATTAAAGCTAGGAAAATCCTAGAGGAGGTTCATGAGGGTGTTTGTGGAACACACGCTAATGGATTCACAATGGCCAGACAAATAATGAGATTTGGATATTATTGGTCCACCATGGAAGGTGATTGTATCAACTATGCTAAGATATGTCATAAATGTCAGATTTACGGAGATAAAATTCATGTGCCTCCGTCACCATTGCACGTTATGACTTCCCCATGGCCATTTTCCACGTGGGGCATGGATGTTATTGGACCGATCTCACCGAAAGCTTCGAATGGGCATCGATTCATCTTTGTGGTAATTGATTACTTCACGAAATGGGTGGAAGCAGCTTCATATGCTAGCGTCACTAAGTCAGTAGTTAGTCGTTTCTTGAAAAAGGAGATCATTTGTCGATATAGAATGCCCGAGAGGATCATATCAGATAACGCGCTAAATTTGAACAACATCACGATAGCAGAAATTTGTAGTCAATTTGGGATCAAGCACCATAACTCGTCTCCGTATAGTCCAAAAATGAATGGGGCAGTGGAAGCGGCCAACAAAAATATCAAGAAGATAGTAGGGAAGATGACTGAGACTTATAAGGACTGGCATAAGAAACTACCATTTGCACTCTATGCTTATCGAACGTCCGTCAGAACCTCTACTGGGGCAACGCCTTTCTCGTTAGTCTATGGAATGGAGGCTGTTCTACCCATTGAAGTGGAAATTCCTTATCTTCGGGTTTTGTCAGAAATAAAGCTGGATGAAGCTGAATGGATCCAGGCTCGGTATGATCAGTTGAATTTAATTGAAGAAAAGAGGCTAAGGGCTATTCGTCATGGTCAAATGTACCAAAAATGAATGATGCAAGCCTATAATAAGAAAGTTCGCCCAAGAGAGTTTCATGAGGGGGACCTTGTACTGAAAAAGATCCTTCCCATACAAAAGGATTCCAGAGGAAAATGGATGCCGAATTGGAAAGGACCATATGTTGTGAAGAATGCTTTCTCTGGAGGAGCACTGATCTTGACCGAAATGGATGGGAAAAGTTTACCCAACCCTGTGAACTCTGACTCAGTCAAAAAGTATTTTGCTTGAAAAGGAGAAGAGGCCAAAGTGAAAACCCGCAAAGAGCGCTTTGAGTCTTCTAAAAAAAATGGAGAGGCCAAGGCGAAACCCCGCAAAGGGCGCTTTGAGACCAAGGGGTTTTGAGTTGAAAACCCGAAAAGGGCGGCTCAAATTCTGAATGAACACACAGTCATCTTGCTACACTTGAATCGACAATGAAATGAAGAATGTTGCATATCGGGGCATCAACAAAGTACTTTGGGTCTTCTAAACACATGTTGAGCTCAAGGCAGTCTTCATAAAGTTTGTATATAGAAGCTCAATCGGCGATATCTAGGGCATCTGATTTTTGTCCTATTTACTATCTTGGGATTTTTTTTCTTCTAAAACATATGTTCTCAGTTAATTTTATAATTTATTCAATTTTAACTCTTTTTGAGAAATTTATTTGTTACCCATTATTCATAAATGTGTTGCATTGAAATAATGATTGACGAACTAATAATTTCACAAAAAAAGGTTCTACATATTACTTTGGAAATTTCTAGATAAGGCAAGGAACCAAAACAGGACAATTGTTCAAGAATTTCCATGAACATAGAAATATTTGAGAAAGAAGAGTCTGGATAGAGACTATTTCTCTGAATTCTTTGTCCAATTGATAATTGGACAAAGTAAATGAGTTGATGTGATGGAAGTAAGTGATGTCATCAGGTCATAACATTCGGGGGTGGTGTGATGAACTAAGAAACCCTGAATTATGGTGGAGTGGGTTGAATTCGAAATAAACCCTATACCCTAAAAATTACAGATGGGTTAGATTGAAAGAGTTTCGATCCCCATTGTGGTATGATGGCACAAGCCTTGTGTTCTCAATAATCAAACGGAGTTGACTCAGAAATTACATTGGGGCAAACTTGTTGAGCAGAACACGACTGATAAACAAGAATGAAGAACAGATGAGTGATAACACCTAGAGTAGGAATCATACTCATAACATTTTTGAATCATAGCAAAGTTCATTAGGAGCATTTGGTTCATTCCAATCATTGCATCCTAATCCTTTAAAAGGAATCATTTTTATGACATGTTACATTCGTGTCACTCATAACATATGTAGCTAGAAGCATTTGATTCATTCTGATCATAGCATCTTAGTCATGTGACATAAACATATGGAACCGAGTCTATAGGACATGTCCTTCAATGGACGGTGTAGCAATATTGGTGAATTTGCAGATCTCATCTTCCTGAAGTTACAGGAAGCAGATCGAAGATATTTTCAGCCTTATCTCCCTGAAGTTGCAGTGGAGTAGACTGAAGAAAGAAGATCTTATCTTCCTGAAGTTGCAGGAAGCAGATCAAAAGAAGATTTTAGTCTTATCTCCCTAAAGTTGCAGTGGAGTAGACTGAAGAAAGAAGATCTTATCTTCCTGAAGTTGCAGGAAGCAGATCAAAGACATTTTCAGTCTTATCTCCCTGAAGTTGCAAAGGAGTAGATCAAGAAAGAAGATCTTATCTTCCGAAGTTACAGAAGCGTATCAAAAGCATTTTTAGTCTTATCTCCCGAAGTTGCAGTGGAGTAGACTGAAGAAAGAAGATCTTATCTTTCTGAAGTTCCAGGAAGCAGATCAAAAGCATTTTTAGTCTTATCTCCCTGAAGTTGTAGTGGAATAGACAGAAGAAAGATCTTATCTTCCTGAAGTTGCAGGAAGCAGATCAAAAGACACTTTCAGTCTTATCTCCCTGAAGTTGCAGTGGAGTAGACTGAAGACAGAGGATCTTATCTTCCTGAAAGTTGCAGGAAGCAGATCAAACACATTTTCAGCCTTATCTCCCTGAAGTTGCAGTGGAGTAGACTGAAGACAGAATATCTTATCTTCCTGAAGTTGCAGGAAGCAGATCAAAAGCATTTTCAGCCTTATCTCCCTGAAATTGCAGTGGAGTAGACTGAAGACAGAAGATCTTATCTTCCTGAAGTTGCAGGAAGCAGATCAGAAACATCAGATCTTATCTCCCTGAGTTTGCAGAGGAGCAGATCGGAAAATAGTAGATTTGACATTCTTGAAGTTGCAGGAAGCAGATTGAAGCCATCAGATTAATTGAAATCAAGATGAAGTTCCAAATACCGTTGAAGTTGCCGTGGAAAAGGCGAGGACCAAGAAGTCGAGGCTCGGCAAAGACCGGGCAAAATTAGACCTTCTATTGTCTTTGCTCTATTCTCATTTCACGACAATGAGCAAAGAGGGGCAGCTGTAAGAAGCCCATTTTGCCCGGGCCCGTGAAAACCAAAAAGAAAAAAAAACTAGTGTTTTTAGACAGTCCGTTTTACAATAAAAGGGCTTAAAGCCCAAACCCAAATGTTAAAACCTGGTACACTTCACCAGTAACCCAGGTTACACCCGAGCCCACTTACAAGACCTAATACCTAAACTAACCTACCCAGACTTAGACGGCCCAAAAGGCCCAATGGCTAAACAGGTTTCAGTGGCCTAGGGTTTCTGGGAAACCCTAGGCGCCGCAAGCAGCCCTAACCCAATCGTCGCGCCGCAATAGCCCTTCAGTCCGCCCCTCGTCAAGCCGCGATTTGCGCGCGGATAACGCCTTCACCACCGAGATCTTCTCGATCACCTGCAAGAAAAGGAAAGACGGCAGCAAAACAAACATGGCAACATTTTTTTATTTCTTTTTTATTCTTTGTTTTGAAGGCTATAAAAGCCTTACAAAATCTGTAATATAGACACAGAGAGGAGAATATACAAGAATACACAGAAAAACAAAGAAATACAGAAATACAAATACGAGGGTTTCTTTTAACAGAGGTGATTTTTTTTTTATATATTCCTGCATCAATTTTTTTTCTTTCGATTTATTTACATTTTATATATATAAAAAAAACTATAAAAAAGAGGGGCTGAGGATTACCTTTCGAAAAGGGGCGTTTTCCGCCGAGGAACCGTCGTAAACGACGGCGCGTGAGGCGCATGGTGGTGGCCTGAGAAGCCTGATGACCTGACTCCGTCAGATGAGGGCAGAACGTCTGAGAGCGTTTTTTTATTTTTTTTTAACCAGCTGCAAAATGAATTTTTTGACCGAAATACTGTCTTATATAAAAACTTAAAAACGACGCCGTTTTTGCTTAAATAGATAAGCACAAAACGACGTCGTTCGGGCTTTAGGATCCGCGCGTTGACCCGAATACCCAGGAAGGATCTGCGCGTTTTTGTTAAATGGTCTAATTGCCATTTTGATCCTTCCGTTATTTTAATATTTTTAATTTAGTCCAATTTGCTTTTTTATTTTTTATTAAATTAGCCCTAAAATCTATTTTTGTTACAATTTAGTCCCTCGGACTGTAGTAAGGGCTAAACCTATTACGATGCCGTTTTGAAAAAAGGCATAATTGCCCAATAAATCCCTGTAGTTTAACGCGCATTTTGGTTCAGTCCTTTTAATCTGTTTTAATTGCTATTTAATCCCTGCCATTTAAAAATCTTTTTATTTTATTCCATTTTAAATTATTTTAATATTGTATTAAAATCATTTTATCATATTAAATAGTCTATATTATTTACTTTATTATTTATATATTAATAGTATAAATATATATATTTTTATGTAATATCCTTATATATTAAAAGATTATTATTTATTATTTTATTTAGCTCAAAATTATTTTCATTACATATTATTTTTATATATTAATTACTATATTATATATTTTTAAAATTTTTTTTATATTATATAGTATTATATTATATCATATATTATTTTTAAAATTTTATTTTTGTATAAAATCTATTTATATTATGTAATATATTTTATTTATATTATCTATTATATATGTACTTTTATAATTATTGCATTTATATATTTTACATATATTACCTATTATAACTATTTTTAATACTATTATTTATATGTATGTATATTATCTTATAACTTTTATCTTAATTATCTATGTTTTTAAAAAAAAATTATATTTATTATATTATATTATATTGCATATTCCTTTAACAATATATTTTACTTTTTTGTATATATATATATATTATTTTCGACTACTTCACATCATTTTTGTATATTAATTTGTTTTTTTTATAATTCATTCTATACTGTTATTTTATCTTACATGTATGTAAAGTTTATATTTATTTTTTATCTTTGGTTATTTACTGCATTATATCTCATATTCGTTTGTTTTTATTCATTTATTAGTTGCATGCTTTAGTATAATTATTCAATTGTTTGTATCATTTATTATTTCTTATTATTCTTCATTAGTAGAAATTGTTAATATAGTTTGTAGTTATGATAAACTGATATTTGGTATATATGTCGTAATGTATGATTTACTCAAACCGTTTTTATAAAAATACCTTTTAAATTTAAGCATTTTATTCAAATAGTTTTAAAAATATACGGTGATATTTAATGTTTGGGGACTTCGAGAAGAATTGTGCCCTAACTTACTGGGTTTTGATTTTTCTTGTAGAACTTAAGGTGTTAGATATCCCCTCTCTTTTAAAACCGAAATTTACAAATGTCAAATAAAAAACCTATTCTTGGGAATTCAAGACGTTGTGTCCTAACTTACTGGATATGATGTTTTGTGTCTTGGGGTATGAATTTTCTAAAATAAAGACATGCCTAGTTTCAAAGTCATGAGATGTTATATCCTAACTTATTGGGTATGGTGTTTTATTTCTTTGAGATAGGTAAGTCTGGTTTTTTTCTTCAAATAAAAGGACCATTTTCTAAAATTTCTCAAAGTTTCAACATTAGGACATGATTTTATCGATTAGGTACCAATTTTTGGGCGTTATGAGGGTGCTAACCCTTCCTCATACGTAACCGACCCCCAAACCCGGTTTTTGTTTTTCGTGGACCAAAATCAGTATTTTGGAAATAAAATGTTTTTAAGGTGATCCAATCACACCTAAGTAAAAAGGGATTGGTGGCGACTCCCATTTTCGTTTTTAAAAATCGATCCCCGTTTTTAAAATCAACTTTTAAAAAGGTTTCGACAAATATCATCATGCTATCACAGAAAAACATAAAATTAAATGACTGACCAACCAAAGTTTCCATGCTTCCATCCTAAAAAATAAAAATAAAATAAAATGACAATTATTACCCCATAACATACTTTGGGTCTTCTTGGTAAAAGCCAAATATCCTGATTTTTAAGGTTTTTCCTCAAAACCACAAATGACTCGAAAAGCACCAAGGGATCTATTGTCGAACTTCTATCACCACCACGGACTTCCGCTGCTACCACGGTTGATGTCGTCGCTGTTGACCATCGTCGGCCACTGCCGAGCCATCGTCGATCACTACCGTCAACCACCACTATTGGACCACCAACATCTTTCGTCTCCGAACAATCGTCGGTCTTTTTCCAGTTGGCTAGGTCGAGTTTGCATTGTCTCAATCGGTCTTTGATGCGTCTCAATTCTCCAAGATTCGTTAAAAAATTCAGTTACATAATACATATGTCTGTTTTCGACTCACATGAATTATTCTAAAAGAATAAATAAAATAATTCTTAAATGGAGATGATATTTCACGATCTAATTATATATCCCAAAAAATTATTAAAATAATAATTACAACCACTTTAATTTCTAGGAATTACAACTTTGGCAAAATTAATTTATCATATAAATAATAAAATATATTCAATCACATATATAATTCAAAACATGCTTATAATTATAAGAATGTTACATCTTATAAAAAAAATTAACCAACCAAACATGGTTGTATGAATTACATATGGAATGAAAGTTTTTTTTATTTTACTTGGGTAGTCAATTTTTTATTTAGTTAATATATGAATATGGAATTACATATTTTGAGTGTACTTTGGTATGTTAAATGTGTTGGCATAGTTTGGTCATTGTTAGTATGTTTTGGATGCACTTAGAAGCATGTTTGCATGACTTAGAAGCTTATTTTTCTTCAATTCTAGGCATGTCTTGAGATAGGACAAACATTTATGGGCTTAAGTCTCGAGATTTTTCTTGAGACATGACACCTAAGTCTCAAGTAGTTCCAGAGCAGACAAGTCTTGAGATATGATCTTAGAATCTCAAGCCATGTTACTATGTATCGATACATTGGACCCAAGTAACGAGACATGCCTCCCTAATTTTGTATTTTGGACTTCCTTTTTCATTTTAAGGCCTGTTTGAACTTTTCTTTTCTTTTTACAATTCTCGGACAAAAATTGTTAGTCGGCGAAGTGATCGGATCTAATGTACATATACAACTAGTGACAAAAAATTTCTTTTTCTAAAAAAAAAAAATTAATTTGGTGATTATATTGAAATTACTTTTTAAAAAATAACTATTCGCTTCTGTCGAGGTGACCAAAGTTTTCCTCCAAAACAATGGGCATGCACTTTAGTGGTTTACTACTTCAGCTTCGATGGCTACAGGTCTAAGGCTTTTCAACCACTGCATTAATATCGTCGATGGCTTCATAGCAGTCCCCTCATATTCAGTGTTTTGTTCCTATATTTCATTATAAAGTTTTGTTACCTTAATATTCATTAATATTATTAACGACACCAAAGTCTACGCCTTCATATACAGTTACACACTTTACACATCCTTCACATCCACATGCCATGACTACATTTCTTTTTATCTTATTATATAACTGTGTTATATCCAAATATATGCTACTTTTTCCCTTTATTTTACTATTTTTTCCAAGGGTCATGGTAGCCTAGTATTAATTTGTAGGGAAAATTTATGTGCATGAATTTTTTGTAGCAAGCAATGTGATTGGCACTATGGTTAGGTCAGAAAAATGAATAAAGATAATAATTGTGAATGACTGTTTCAATTTAACCAGTATAGCTGTTATCGTCGAGTCATTCTGATATAGACGGGCCAGAATTTATATTTAAATTTAATAATATAAATATGAATTTTAATATTGAAAAAAAAATGGAGCGATTGGTTGTGTTAGGCTTGATCTGAGTCTAGAAATAAATTTCTTTTTTTTTTTTCTTGGTAATTTAATTGCACCGAAAAAATCAACTAAAATATAAAAAATACGAGGTTTATTAGAAAATTACGTAGAACCAACATTTATAACTGATGGACCTCACATGATTTGTAAATTATTATGATTAGAAAACTAATTATGGTCTGGTTCGTAGGGGTAAATTATGCTACCTACTGCCTCACTTATGAAAAGCTTAATTTGGAATTTTTCGTTACCTTTCACCATAAATTTGTTTTAAAAAATATTTTAATTATCGAATAAGTCATTCAAGTAACTTGAAAAAGTTAAGATGGAATCTAGAATGGAACTCAAATTTTGTATCTTTTAAAATGGACGTGGTTCGATCATGACAACTATGCTACATTTAATGTCCAAGGGAAAAATAAAAATAAAAAGAAGACAAGAGATGGTTTTAACCTTCCCACACAACTTGATCTTTCCCCTACTATCAATTAACAGCTGTAACCACTATAAAGGAGTTGTTGAGAAATTTATTGCATTAAAGCATTCAAATAATCCCCTTTTTTAATTTAAAAAAATCCAAGAATTATAATTATTCTTTTTGAAAAAAAAAGAAATATTAAGTTTAACGGCCTTCAAAACTTTTTCAAAAATAGCAATTAAGTCCCCTATTTTTTTCCACTTAATTGCATATTTGAATTGTCAAAATATATCAAAAAAATCCTCAAACTTTTAAAAGAAAAATAATTAAATCCTTGCTCTTTTTTTTTTTTGCACTCAATTAGGTACTTTAAACGGTTGACAGTTAAAGTTAATTGCCCATACGTTTTTTTAGTTAAAGCCACTCCGTGAAACAACCACGGCGTGACATGTGACAAAAAAATTATAAAAAATAAAAATCAATAAAAGTTAAAAAATTATAAAAATTATTAAATTTTAATAAAAATATATATAAAGTATTAAAAATTAAAAAAATTGAAAAAAATATAAAAATCGAAAAAAAATTATAAAAATCGAAAAAATTATAAAATATATAGTAATATAGAAAAAAATTATAAAATCGTATGAAAATTATAAAAAAAAAGTAAAGAAATATAAAATTTGTAAAAAGATATAAAAACTATCGTACCAAAAAAAGAATTTTATAATTTTTCTATAATTTTTATTCATTTTTATTTTTTATTAATTTTCGCCACATGTCATACTGTGTTACGACACATGATGGTTTTAACTGGAAAAAAACTGGGGTTGTTAACTTTAATAGTCAACGGTTAAAGTTAATTATTAAATGGTCTTTTTTATGATTTTTATAAAATTTTACAATTTTTTTTACATTTTTATATATTTTTCTAAGTTTTAATATTTGTATATTTTTTATTAAAATTTAATAATTTTATAACTTTTATTGATTTTTATTTTTATAATTTTTTTTGCCACATGTCACGTTGTGGTTGCGACACGGGGTGGCTTAACTGAAAAAATTTAGAGGTAGTTAACTTTAACGGGTAACTGTTAAAGTACGCAATTGAGTGAAAAAATATAGGGACCTAATTGCTTTTTTAAAAAAAATTTAAGAATATTTTTATTTATTTTGACAATTCAAGTATTTAATTAGGTTAAAAAAATGATTTTTTTTTTTTTAAGCTTTAGCTTTACACCCCGAAATATTAATATAAATATCCATGCATGACAGATTTACACAGACAAAGGTCACTGATAATAATATTCTCTCACTCTTTTCCTCAACCAATGGAGTTGTTGATAACAGTATGTTTTTTAGTTCTTTTCTGCACTATTTCCTATTTTTACAAAAGGTTTTCCCAAATGAGAAGTCATAGCTGTTACATGTTAGCTTATGAGTGTTTCAAAGCAACCGACGACAGGAAACTCGACACTGAATCCTGTGTAAAAATTGTTTTGAGGAACAAGAATCTTGGTCTGGACCAATACAGGTTTCTGTTACAAACAATGGTGAACTCTGGTCTTGGTGAAGAAACTTATGGCCCAAGAAATGTGCTTGCAGGTCGAGAGGAAACTCCAACCCTAATGGAAGCTCATGAAGAAATGGATGAAATCATGTTTGGGACACTCGACAACCTGTTTTCCAAGACAGGTGTTTCACCGTCCGACATCGATATACTTGTTGTTGATGTGTCGCTGTTCTCCCCGTCCCCGTCGTTGACTGCTCGAATAGTGAACCGATACAAGATGAGGGACAACATTAAATCTTTCAGCTTGTCGGGTATGGGGTGCAGTGCAAGCATGGTGGCTATTGACCTCGTCCAAAACTTGTTCAAGAGTTACAAGAACGCATTCGCGGTGGTTGTGAGCTCCGAAACGATCGGTCCCCATTGGTATTGCGGCAAGGAGAATTCGATGATGTTGTCGAATTGCCTGTTCCGATCAGGCGGAAGTTCGGTTCTTTTAACAAACAAACCGTGTTTGAAACATAAAGCATTGATGAAATTAAAGCACTCTGTCCGAACCAACATCGGATCGAACGACGAAGCGTACGGATGTTGCATCCAAATCGAAGACCAACAAGGTTACAACGGTTTTCTCCTTACAAGGAACCTAACAAAAGCTGCAGCCAAAGCTTTTACCATGAATCTCAAAGTGTTAGTCCCCAAAATCTTACCAATTCGAGAACTAATCCGATTCGCCGTCATTTCCATCTGTAAAACCAACAATAAAACCGCAAAACCAAGCTTGAATTTGAAAACCGGGATTCAACATTTCTGCATTCACCCAGGAGGAAAAGCGGTGATCGATGGGCTGGGAAAGAGCTTAGGGCTGAACGAATACGACATGGAACCGGCTCGAATGGCGCTCCATCGGTTCGGGAACACATCGGCTGGGGGACTGTGGTATGTGCTAGGGTACATGGAAGCGAAAAAGAGGCTTAAGAAAGACGACAAAATCCTAATGATAAGCCTGGGAGCTGGGTTTATGTGCAATAACTGTGTTTGGGAGGTGATGAAAGATCTTGGAAATGGGAACGTGTGGGAGCATTGCATGGATCGTTATCCAATACCAAGAAAGAACATGATAAACCCTTTCGCAGACAAGTATAGTTGGATCAATGACGAGCGTCTCAACTTTGTTAGGATGGATTTATCAAATATCATTCTTTCCTGATTCAATATTTTCTTACCATTATTATTATGATTAGGGTTTTATTCTTCAGCCATTGTTTCTTGCTGTTTACTGCAAATCCGTAATGTTTTTGTTGTTTCTTGGAATTCAGAGTTCAGACCCTTGTTTTCCTTTTATAGTAATTATAATATATTATTGGGTTGGGTTATACTTATACATTGTTTTTCTTTTCTTTTCTTTTCTTTTTCAATTTATGTTTTTCTTTCGTATTTCAATTCATTTCCCAAAGTCATTAATGCAATCTGATGCAGGATGACTAAGAGCATGCTCCAACTTATATATAGTTCCACATTTTATTTTGGCAAAATTAATGCTGTTTTTAAAATATAACAAAATTTAATGAAATAGGATGATTTTGGGTATGGATGGTAAAAAAGTTTTTAGTAGGAAGTATTTTTGTTGATGTAGGAAGGAGAGAGGGAAAGTGCGTCTTACGAGACACGTTTTCGTTATTTTAAAATAAAAGAGTCGTCCAATTAAAATTTGGAAAAAAAAATAGTCGTTGGATTGGAATTAGAAAATATCAAGAAAAGTTTAATAATTTTTTGAAAAATCAAAAATCTCGATATAAAATTTCCAGTTTGTCCTATCTTTTCTGTGGCAAAATTTTGTTACAATAATACAAATATTAGGAAAGAAATTTTTTTCCAAAAAAATGCTTCTTGTTCCAACATTTTGAAAAATATTTCACATTCGATGGTAGAGTTTTTTATAAAATGAAGATTGATATGGAGATGTTTTCATAGTTAAATTTCGAGCAAAAGATTTGCATGTTGAGGAGAAGATTGTTGATGTTAAAAATTTGAAGCTAAAAATAGATTCAACAAAGTAAGTAAATTTGGGGTAGTTGTTTGAATTTGGTTAATGAGTATTTTTTTTTTTTGTATAATGTTTTCGTTTTAATTTTATATTAAACATGTGAAATAGGTATATTTAGCGAAGATGAGTAGACGAATTAGAGTCGTTATTTATTACAACGATCAAATTTGTGACACCGAGATTGAGGTTGTTATTGTATCAGCCCAATCTACAGAATTAGCTTTCAATTGGAGCATCAAATGAACGAGCTTTTGTCAAGAATTAGAAGAAAAGTCTCAACTTCAAGCCGGATGAGAATTTTGAGCTTGAAATATAGATATCTAATATTAATGAACCTTGTTAGATATGATAAATTTGAGGTCAAAGGCGACACGAATGTCGAGTTAATGCTTGATATACATTGCTCAACTTGAAATGCTATACTAGAGTTATATGCCTAATTTGTTGATGTAGAGGAAGGTGGTTCGAGTTTGAAAACAGTTCCAATTAATTTGTTTCAAGAACAAGAAGCAGAAAGTCCAACCACACGGTTGTGTGGTGATTTCACAACGCTGTTGCAAAGATCTTATCAAGGAATGTTTGAATCATTAATAGGAAGGCATTCCTTAGTTTCAACCCTCGATTTCAACTTTGGTGTACAATCAGGATTAGTTGGTAACCTAAACGCGGAGACCTCAACACGACATTTTGTGAGTGCCTTTCATTTCAACTTCAGAACGCTAATGTCCTATGCTAGAAACACTTATGTGGGTATGCCATCAAATTACATGGGAGGGCAATCTGTAAGTAATATTGGTTTTAACGTAAGGTGATAAGAGTGAATGATATTGTAACACCCCTAACCCGTATCCGTCGTCGGAATAGGGTTACAGAGCATTACCAGAGTTTACATTTCAGAACTATCAAAAATTTTAAAACATTTAATTCATATAATCAATCACAGCAAAACCAATCAATAGCATACATATTGTCCATTATACGAGCCCTCGAGGCCCTAAAAACACATTAGAAATAAATCAGGACTAAATAAAAAACATATAGAAATTTTAGGGAAAAGATGAAAATTTACAAATTGCAGGGGTCACACGGCCGTGTGGCCAGGCCATGTGACTCACACGGCCAAGAGACATGCCCGTGTCTTAGGCCGTGTGGGCATTCAAAATAGGGACACACGGTCGTGTCCCAGCCCGTGTCGGTGCCTGTGTAACTCACTAACTTGGGTTACACATCCAAGCCACACGCCCGTAGGCCAGGCCGTGTACCCTTCGAAATAACCTTACACGCCCGTGTGCCAGGCCATTTGCTAGGCCATGTAAAACCTGACTTGCAACCCTTTGAAAACTACAGGGGACACACGGCCGTGCTGCCTGGCTGTGTGTCACACACAGCTGAGACACACGCTCGTGTGTCTGCCCGTGTGGATGAAAGTAGGCTATTTTACAAACCATTTTTCTCACCCAACAAGGCATGTACCTACAATAAAAAATGCACATGTATACCAACCATAGCAAGGCTCCAAAATCATGCATAATCTAGATTTATACATATAGTATAACCACACTCAACCAATAAGCACATAGGCATTTCAAATAACAACTTATAAACATGTATAACCAAGTACTCCATTTGGTCAAAATAAACAACTAACTTCCAATTTGATTTGCATCCATACATGCTATAAATCTTACTTACCAAAACACAAACCATTTGGTACCAAAATACCATTCTTTAACTAATATTAATTAACTAAAATACTTATACATAATAAGGTACCAAATCACCACATATACCACATATCATAAAGCACATATACCATATGCATATTCAACTACCATTTCATCTTTTATCATTCAAACAAACAGGCCAAACATTAACCATAACAAGGCTACTCATATACATGCCAAACTTTGCCATTATACCATTAATACAACAAAACTCAACCAAGTTAAATGGCCATTTCGACATTCAAGCAGATAGACCAATATTAATCAGAATACCTATACATGCCATTATAACCAAAATCAAAACATTCGAAAGTACTAATAGAACCGGTGGATAGGGTGATATAACTCCGACTAGCTTCCAACCCGATCGAGCTTTCGATAATCTGAAAAGTAAAGAAAAACAACTACGTAAGCAATGAATGCTTAGTAAGCCCGTATAAACTTTAATCATATCAATCTATTTCCAATATGAAATTTATACATGTCAAGAATAATCATATACCGATACCACACGATTCATGAAACCAAATTCAACAACTCACAAAATGAGTAAATCCACAGCATCACTTATACATATTATCCCTACAATAGTAATATTTTAGACAACTTTAAACTCTTCCAAATTTTTTATTTTCATTTGCATTTCATTAATGTCCACACCCATTCCATATGCATAACACACAATTTATAAGCATATCATTCAACCATAGCCACAAGATAGTGCACTTAAACATAACCATTTTCGAATTAATCACATGATAAGCCATTTCATAAGAAATTGCATAATTTAGACCTTACCACTTTTTCATGAGCACAAGCATATTTTCATTTGAGCAGTTACCGTTTCAATGCAACTTATAAGTAAATAGAATACCATTCAACCAACAGCTTGGCACTTGCCTAAGCATCAAACAACAACACATGTTAACTTACTTGAACATATTTCATATAAATTTAACATTGATAACCTTATTTTCTCAACATGTCACACTTGAGTTTATTACTCGTCTCCACTTACATAATTTCCATGTATCAACATATCAAAGATATTCATATATGTACATGTCATGATACATATCATTCTCTTACCGTTTCTTCATATATATATCATCCATTTCAATATATCAATATATCATGTACCATCATTTCCATGTATTTCATATATATATACCTGTATTAGTTCTTATCGAACTCATATCATCTCGTTACAGAACATTTCCCATTGAACCACTAGAATAATATCGGATACACGGGAATCTCGCACACTATGTGCCAACATGTGGTCGAAACCACTACTATCTCATATCTCATATTAGTGCTCTCTCTCGAGCCATAAATGGGTCTGCTCACACAAACTATCAGTCAAGACGTAGCTACACTGTGCTGCTCACACAAGTTGTCAAGTAACCGCAACAAATGCCGGAAACTCAGCCACTGGTAGGACGTACGAGACCAGCACCCAAAACACGATAACCCCTATTGACATGTCATTTGTATCCTAAATATTCCTAAGGTTCAAATGGAACTCGATAGTCGTCGTGCGTCGTTGAATTTTCCTCGTTTCATTATAAGCTAAATTGTATAAAACCATATATATCGGTTCATTTTCAATGAAATTTCATATAATAACATTCAATTTAATCAACAATATACATAGTATAGTTCATACGAACTTACCTGGCTAAATTGCAAAAATATCAAAGTTCAGGGGCATTTTGGTAATTTTTCATTTCCTCAATTTTCCACCCGATCTTGATCTAAATTAATAATTTCATTCAATATATTAATTTAGAAAATAAAACAATTCATTTCATAAAATTTGGTCATTTTTGACATTTTTAAAAAATTATCCCTAAAATTTTACTTTTATTTAATTTAGTCCCTGAGCCCAAAACATGCAAATTAACCATTTTTACCCAGAATTGAGCTTAGCCGAATGTTCATGGTATCCAAAACAGCCCATTGATGCAAAAATTTCACATTAAATCCTTGTACTTCTATTAATTTAACAAATTAGTTTCTAATCGAAAAATTTCATCAAAATCACTTAACAAAATACTTTTAAATATAAATCAACATTCCAAATTCATCATCTAACATAAAAAATCACGAGATTCATCAATGGAAACATTCAAAATCTTTAACAGTTTCAAAATTGAAGGTACGGGCTAGATAGACCTAGTTGCAACGATCTCAAAAACATAAAAATTACAAGAAACTGATAGTTTAGGGGCTTACAGGCAAGGAATTTGTCTAGCTGAAATTTTCAAGCTTCCATGGCTTCTTTTCTTTGCATTTTCGGTTGGAGAAGAGAAATTAAAGATGACAACTTTGTTTTATTTTATTTTATTTATCTTTTATTACTTATTTACAAAATTACCCTTACCTAACCTAAAAATTTACACTAATGCCAAGCTATGCACATCCACTATCACGTTTAATGGTCTATTTACCATATAAGGGCTTCCACTTTAAAGTCCTATAGCTATTTAATACCTTTAGCTTATAGAACACAACTTTTGCACTTTACGCGATTTAGTCCTTTTTGCTTAATTAACTATCAAAACGATAAAATTTTCCAAAAAAAATTAATACCACCTTAATTAAACTCCGTAAATATTTATAAAAATATTTACGACTCAGTTTATAGAAACGAGGTCTCGATACCTCAATTTCTAAAACCACTTGACCTTAGGGTCATACCACTTGAACTTAATAAATCACTTATAAAACAGAAATCACAGTATCAAAAACCTTTTTAAAATCACAATTAACTTGTAAATATTAAATATAATATTTACAAACCTACTCGTCAGATTTGGTGGCCCCGAAACCACTATTTTCGACACCATTGAAAAACGGGCTGTTATAGATATTCTCCCTACAACCTGCACCGACGAACGACATACAATTCGGTACATGAAATCACAACTAGGGTTGATAATGAAAAGGAAGTTGAGAATGAAGAGGAAGCTGAGAACAAAGAGAAAGTAGAAACCAATGATAATCAAATCCGGGAGTCTAGGCCTGATGGTTCAGAAATTGCATTATTTTCTGAATTAGAGGTCGTTCCTACTGAACCAAAAGGGAGTGATTCTGATAGTGAAGGTTCGGATAATGTTGGAGGAACCTAGCCAGATTTTACAGCGTATGAACCTCCACCCCATATGCTTAATGTCGACATTGATGCTCAAGATAGGTTAGAAATTCCAAAATTTCCTCTTAGAAGAGACATGATAGTTCTTCTACAAATTTTGACAATTTACAAATTGAAATGGAGCCTTCCTCCAAAGATGTTGTTGCAAGAAATGGCATAGCATAAAGCATGCGGTCAATTTTCATGTTGCAAAATCGCGAGCGAAAAAATATTAGGCGAAACATGCAATGCGTGGTAGTAGATGTCCTTGGAAAATCATGACATCGGTAAGAAAGAAGACGAGATTCTAGACGATAAAGAAATATGACACTCCATGTACTTGTGTTGCTGCAGGTATGTCACAAATCACCCGAAATTGGATTCTGACTTTAGCTCTGACATTGTCTTACCTATGATGAAAGTGAATCCTAAGATTCCCATGCCAATTTTGATTGCTAATATCTATAGTGAGAATGATTACACCGTGTTGTACTACAAGGCATGGGTTGCAAAATAAAAGGCAATGGAAAAAATGTATATTGGGTGAGATAAATCATATAATGATCTATAGCAATGGTTGAAGGTACTGAACCAGTACGTCTTAGGTATTGTCATCGATTTGTAAATGAAACTTGCATATCATGGAAACCGAATGGTCCAAGACAAAAGAATTTTCCATCGTCTTTTTGAACATTCAAGTCATGCATTGAAGCATTTCGTTACTATATGTCATTGGTCCAAATTGATGGTACATTTATGTACAGATATATGAGCATCACTTGTTGTTGGCTGTTACATAGGATGATAATAAAAAAATCCTGCCAATAGCTTTTGCAATTGTTGAACAAGAAACCGCGGATGCTTAGGACTTCTTCTTAACTAACTTGAGAAGGCATATTATGCCGCAACCCAATATATGCATAATTTCTGCTACGGCACCCAAAATACAATCTACGATTGGTCGACATGGAAGCCTATGTTATCGTACACACCATAGGTATTGAACATGTCATATCGAGGCAAATTACATGGATTAGTTCTACAAAGATGAGGAACAGTGCTATGTTATTAACATGGGTAGGTAGTAAATATTATTTTCTATATCATTCTTTAGCATATACATTGTTTGTATTAATGGATATACATTTTATGTTCTTCGACAGGGTATGACTCACCCAACATCGATTCCATGAAATGTTGGAGAATTTGTGAGCAGTAAACACAAAAGGTGTTGATTACACCAATGGGATACCCAAGGACCAGTGGACTCAATCATATAATGGAGGTCTACGATACGGGTATATGACAATGAACCTAGTGGAATGCAATGCATAAATTCTGTATTGAAGGGGATGCATCATTTGCCGATAATGTGAAAGAAACATCGCTTATCAACCTTGTTTCTGAAGCAAACAAAAACATGTGTTGGATAGAAAAGGGCAGACACTTTTTTGCTAAAAAGTGAGGAAAGATATGGCGAAAAATGCAACAAGAGTGAACTCTATGATGGTAATGTGTCACTCACGTCCAAATGAAATATTTCGGGTTATGAAGTTCCATAGACCAGACAAAGGTATTACCAGGGGATCATATCGTGTATACATGAAACAAAATATCTACAACTATGGGAGATTTCAAGCACTTCATTTTCCATGCTCATATGCAATTGCTACATGTGCATCGACACATCTGGATTGCATGAAGTATGTTGATGAAGTGTACAAACTAAAATGAATATATAAAATATGAAAGTCTGAATTCCCACCTGTCCCAAATGAAGGTTGATGGTTTCCCGTTTCGAGTGCTCCATTTGAATTGTAGTTTTTGTAGGAACCTAGGACATAGTAAGAAAACATGTACACATTTGGCGGAAACGTTGAGACGAGAATCGTAGATATGTAAACTAGAAAATTTTAATAGTTAACAAATCGAATTAAAAAATTAATTGAGCTATATTTTTACATTTTTTAACAAAATAATAACAAACAAAATCATGAATTATGTAATCTATTCTAATATTATGTTGATTAATTTTAAAATTAGTGGATAATTCAAAATCGAATTAAACATACAAAAACAAACAAACAATTTTTTTGATAAAATGTAAATAAGTAGATTAGTGATGTAAAAATACAATACAAATATAAATGGAAGCATTACATATATTAATTAAAAAATTAAAAGTTAACAAGCTAAACGATGATGTACATGAAAAAATCATCTTCGCCGTCGGGCTGAATGTGTGCCACAATCCGGTGGGTGTCAATTACAAGGAAGATTTCGTCGTGGTTGGGATTTTGGCTCATCGTCATCATATTCATCGTCTCTATCTTCATCATCATCATCATCGCCATCGCCATCGCCATCACAATCATCATCTTCATATTCATCTTCATCTCCATCTCTATTTCCATCTTCATCTCCAACATTATCTTCATCTTCATCTTGTTCTTCCATGCTAGACTGCATTTGCATCCTATGTTGTCGTCGTATATCATCAGTTGTATTAGTAAATGGTTGTGAAGATTATCCGCCTTTGAAGAACTGTGATCTTGATGGTGTCTGCGACATTATCATGGAGAAATATATAGTGTCAAACAACCCGGTTGTGCATAGAATGCTAGAATTGTAGGTGATCCTAGATACAATGGTGTTGTTGATGGCAGTGACATGTAATATGCTCCTACAGATGGATGTGGTGCAAAAAATATTCCTAGGGAAGGTGTTGATGCATGGTATGATGGTGCATAACTTGGTGCTTGTTGTGTGAAAAACATGGGATTGTTAGTAAATGTACCAAAAAAGTATGAATCATATTGACCGAGAGGTGCACCTATCGGTATAGGATTTGGGATTGGAGCCGATGATGATGAATTTGGTGCATGTACTCCAAATCGTGGCTGTAACATCCTAAATTTACGGGCCTATACATTTAGTGTAGGGATAGGTTTACTATGCTAATTTAATTGATAGGGTCTAAATTTGGGCTTAGAATTAGGCAAAAAGGCCCATATTAGAGTGGCATCATTAATGATTAAAAGGAACAAGTTTTGGGTCGCAAGAGCCCATGTTTTAGGCCAAATTCGGCACTTTAAATGAAGAGAGGGTGACGCCACACACAAGGAATTAGGGGCCTAAGTATTAAGTTTAATGAGGCCCAAATCTTTTAATTTAAGTGAGTTAAATTTGGCATTAGGGATTAGTAGAGGTGGATTTGGCTACAAGGCTATAAAATAGGAGATTTTATGTGGATTTTTAAGTGATAATATCATAGATAAAAAGGAGAAAAGTTAGGAGCTTATCTTCAAGGGAAGTGTTGGCCGAAAATCCACCACCTAGAGGAGTGTAAAATTCGCTCATCGCATGGCAAATGAGGGTGCCGAATTTCTCCTCTCTTTAGCTTGAATTTTAAGGGCGCTTGTTTTTAGCAATGAGGTGCCAAAATATCTATAAATAGGGGCTAGCTCCTTGATTCTCGACACTCTAAAACCCTAAATTTCTCTCCCATTGTGCCGAAATTCCCTAGCCTCTCCTCTCCAATTTCTTTTCTCCAATTTCTTTAAAAGCCAAACTCTTCTCCACTTTTTCCTTCTTGTGTCGATTTCTCTAGAAAGCCAAGCATCCATAGTCTTTTCTTCTGCTGCTCATCCTATTTGAGAATTAGTTCTGCACTTCCATTTAAATCTTCCATGGGCATTGCCAAATCCTCTCTCTATAGCTAGCCGAATCTCCTATGCTAAGGTAAGTGTTGATTTTTGATTAGTTCTCATGATCTATTCCCGGTTTTTGAAAGGAAAAAGCCAAAAGCTAATAGTTTAATAGTTTTATGATGGGCGGCAATTCGGGATTTGAAGGAAGCTTAGTCGACTAGATCTAAAAGCCGAAAATCATAAGTCTCCAATTTTGGGATTTTAAGGTAAGAAGATTTTTATTCAAATATATAAAATTAGGTAGAACACTAACCATGGCCGAATACAGGAGAGCCCCTAGTTTCGCATCTTTTCGGCTTTTTGAGCAAAGTTGTAGCAAGGGTATCGACATTAATCAGGTGTGTAATTCTCCACCCCATCTAGATCTGTTTGATTAATATATGAAAATAAGTATTACATGTTTTGTTAAATGCCAAACCCCTAGATATTGACGGAACCCAAAGAGGGTAAAGCAAATCACCAGTGTTAGTAAATGATCTGATTAAATGTTATAAGTATACTGATTTTATGTGATTGCATGGGTTGGGTTTGATAAAAGGAGGAAGTTATATGTTGTAGCGGTTTTTACCGTGATCTGTTGTAGCGGTTCTTTACCGTGATCTGTTGTAGCGACTTCTGCCGTGATCTGTTGTAGTGGCTACGGCAATGATCTGATGATGAGCAGCACGACTGCTATCAAGGCGTGTAACGGTGTGGGTTGATTGTAGAAATCCCCAATGGTGTGAATGGCTGGTACGGGGGCGTGTAGCGGATGGACACCTAGGATATGGGTTGGGCTTTGCATATTATTTTTGTTACTTATATTTTGATTATTCTGCTTTATGGGGCTAAAGCCCAAATCTAATGGTGCATGAGGGTTGCACACTGAGTCTCGCGACTCACCCTTTAATTTTAACCATCTCGGGTGACACTTAGGGCATCGGACCGGGCCGGAGAGGAGAGCAAGGTGGCCATGCGACAGAGCTTTGAGAATTCAAAGAAAAAGACTTAGTCTAATTTTTTTATTTTCATTTAATTAATGGGTTCAAATTTCCTTGTAATAAGGTCATGGGCCACTAGACTACCATTTATGTTTTGGGATTTTGTTGGGCTTGTATTACTGGGTTTTAAGTTTTACGTTTTCAATTAAGTTAAGACCTACATGAAATTTCGGTTTTTATATAAAATCTACCAAGATAATTGGTTACTTAATATTTTATACTTTAATGAATTATTAAGCTTTCGAAATAAAGGTGTAAACCTAGTAATTGTTTTCCAAAATGTGACATGTTATGTAAAATCTCTTAAGTGACATACCAGATCCGGTTGTAGCGTTTGGGCCGGGTTTGGGGTGTTACAAATTGGTATCAGAGCTCGGTTCAAAACTCGGCTCTAGGGGTTTTTTGGGCTCAAAACGTTTTCTAAAGTTGGGTTTTCGAAACATGCATATTTATACACAGTCATTAGCTCAAGATGGCACTGCATCTCCTACCCAAGTCCGCGGTAAGTATTCTCAACCATTGTGTGATATAATATATGTGGGCTTGATGGGCTTTATGGGACGAGATTAGTTAGATTAGAACTTGATGGACTTTAGGCCTAGTCAAAACAACTCTTAAAATCTCATAAGACTTAACTTCACTAAACAAACCCGTGAACGAGCCGCAAGACTAGGGTGTGGTAACAGCATACGCATGTCTAGGATTGGATCCTAAGAGCACGGTATTTAAGCAATCCTAGTGACTCACCTCCTCTTCACTGAATCCTACCCGCGTGCGTGGTGACTATTCACCCTAGTTACGAGGACTTGTTGATGGGCTAAACCTTATAATTAAAACCCGAAAGGGACCAGCCACCCTAGTTTGAAAAAAAAAGAAAATTTCAAATTTTCAAAATACGATTGATTTGTGAAAACTACCAACCAGCCATGAATTTGTAAAATACCTATGTTTTAAAAATTTACCCGAAAATCTCATGTTTATAAGAGTAACCCGGACCACGAAACTAGATTTTTCCCCAAAGTACCTGTTTGAAAAAAAACAACAACAACAACATCGAAATATCCCCGGTTAGAAAAATTCCCAACCTACACTCGTTTGTCAAATGACCAAAATACCCCCGGTTTGTACAATTACCAAATTACCCCTGATTTGCAAAATTACTAAATTGCCCCTGATTGCAAAATTACCGAAATACCCCCGGATTTTAGAATTATCAAATACCCCCTGGATTTCAAAATTAACAAATACCCCTGATTTCAAAATTACCAAAATACCCTTCTGAATTGTAAAATTACTGAATAATACCTCACTTCACAAAATCAACAAGGAACTTTATTATGAAAAATTACGAAAATACCCTATAGGATGAAATTACGAAAATACCCACGAGTAGTGAATCAACGAAAACACCTTTACGTGAAGAATGTAAGTGCTTGGATGATTTTTGTATGATGTATGTGTTTTATTTTAGTTAGAGGTTACAAACTTGAGATCAGATTGTGAATGCGAATTCGAAAGAACTACTCTTAAACTATTGTTCATAAAACTGCTCGTGGTTAATCAATGGAAGAAAACTAATAATTCATAAAATTTCTAAATAGATAAACGCTAATCGGTAAAATGAGTACAAGGGGACGAGGACGCTCTAGATGCTAACAACAAAAGCGTACTCTACCATAGTATACTAAGTGTTTCTTTTGGCTTTAGAATCGAGTCTGTGCGCAATGAAGCATAGTGGTGAGACTTGGGTAGTACGATTAATAGTTAGTTGGAAATTTCGAGGACAAAATTTCTTTAAAGCGGTAGAATCTGTAACATCCTAAATTTACGCCTATACATTTAGTGTAGGGATAGGTTTACTATGTTAATTTAATTGATAGGGGTCTAAATTTGGGCTTAGAATTAGGCAAAAGGCCCATATTAGAGTGGCATCATTAATGATTAAAAAGGAACAAGTTTTGGGTCGCAAGAGCCCATGTTTTAGGCCAAATTTGGCACTTTAAATGAAGAGAGGGTGACGCCACACACAAGGAATTAGGGGCCCAAGTATTAATTTTAATGAGGCCCAAATCTTTTAATTTAAGTGAGTTAAATTTGGCATTAGGGATTAGTAGAGGTGGATCGGCTACAAGGCTATAAAATAGGAGATTTTATGTGGATATTTAAGTGATAATATCATAGATAAAAAGGAGAAAAGTTAGGAGCTTATCTTCAAGGAAGTGTTGGCCGAAAATCCACCACCTAGAGGAGTGTAAAATTCGACTCTTGCATGGCAAGGAGGGTGCCAATTTCTCCTCTATTTTAGCTTGAATTTTAAGATGTTTTGGTTTTTAGCGAGGGTGCCAAAATATCTATAAATAGGGGGCTAGCTCCTTGATTCTCGACACTCAAAACCCTAAATTTCTCTCCCATTGTGCCAAAATTCCCTAACCTCTCCTCTCCAATTTCTTTTCTCCAATTTCTTTAAAAGTCGAAACTCTTCTCCACTTTTTCCTTCTTGTGCCGATTTCTCTAGAAAGCCAAGCATCCATAGTCTTTTCTTCTGTTCATCCTATTTGAGAATTAGTTCTGTACTTAGGCATTTAAATCTTCCATGGGCATTGCCGAATCCTCTCTCTAGTGCTAGCCGAATCTCCTATGCTAAGGTAAGTGTTGATTTTTATTAGTTCTCATGATCTATTCCCTGGTTTGAAAGGCAAAAGCCAAAAGCTAATAGTTTAATGGTTTTATGATGGGCGGCAATTCGGGATTTGAAGGAAGCTTAGTCGACTAGATCTAAAAGCCGAAAATCATAAGTCTCCAATTTCGAGATTTTAAGGTAAGAAGATTTGTTATTCAAATATATAAAATTGGTTAGAACACTAACCATGGCCGAATATAGGAGGCCCTAGTTTCGCATCTTTTCGGCTTTTTGAGCAAAGTTGTAGCAAGGGTATCGACATTAATCAGGTGTGTAATTCTCCACACCATCTAGATCTGTTTGATTAATATATGAAAATAAGCATTACATGTTTTGTTAAATGCCGAAACCCCGGCATATTGACGGAACCCAAAAAGGGTAAAGCAAATCACCAGGTTAGTAAATGATCCGATTAAATGTTATAAGTATCACGATTTTATGTGATTGCATGGGTTGGGTTTGATGAAAGGAGGAAATTATATGTTGTAGCGGTTTTAACCGTGATCTGTTGTATGCGGTTCCTTACCGTGATTCATTTATAGCGCTTCGCTGCGTGATTCATGCAGTGGCTACGCCATGATCCATGATCGATGAGCAGCGTACGATCGCCATCAAGGCGTGTAGCAAGTGTGGGTTGATTGTAGAAATCCCCAATGGTGTGAATGGTCGGGTATGGGGCGTGTAGCGGATGGACACCTAGGATATAGGTTGGGCTTTGCATATTATTTTTGTTACTTATATTTTGATTATTCTCGCTTTATGGGGCTAAAGCCCAAATCTAATGGTGCATGAGGGTTGCACACCGAGTCTCGCGACTCACCCTTTAATTTTAACCATCTCGGTGACACTTAGGGCATCGGACCGGCCGAGAGGAGAGCAAGGTGGCCATGCGACAGAGCTTTGAGAATTCAAAGAAAAAGACTTAGTCTATTTTTTTTATTTTCATTTAATTAATGGGTTCAAATTTCCTTTTAATAAGGTCATGGGCCACTAGACTACCATTTATGTTTTTGGATTTTGTTGGGCTTGTATTACTGGGTTTTAAGTTTTACGTTTTCAATTAAGTTAAGACCTGCATGAAATTTCGGTTTTTATATAAAATCTACCAAGATAATTGGTTACTTAATATTTTATACTTTAATGAATTATTAAGCTTTCGAAATAAAGGTGTAAACCTAGTAATTGTTTTCCAAAATGCGACATGTTATGTAAAATCTCTTAAGTGACATACCAGATCCGGTTGTAGCGTTTGGGCCGGGTTTGGGGTGTTACAGTGGCCTCCTATAAGGTCCTAAATCGTGGCCTGATATAGGGTCCTGTTGGCCTTCTACGATGAACTTGTCTACTAATTTCCTCTTCTGGTAATAAATATGGCTTACCATTAAGTCTAAATCATGTCATGTAATCTGAAGATGTCACCAAATCCAGTTTGACAATTTATTCGTGTATAGGTATAAAATTCATACCTATGTTCCCACAAGTTGATATACTTGGCATGCAATTTAGGTCAACCTTTATTGGTTCTCCCCCGCAAGTCAATCTTGTGAAATTCGCTGAGGTTCTGAGGTGAGGGTGGAATATTTTGCACAAAGTCAAATTGGCACATCACTCGATCAGATTCATGCATTTCAACTGTTGTAAAAACTATCAATGACACTTTGACATGTTAGATATTACGATTCGTCAAAAATTCGGATGAGAGGTATTCTTCAATTCTCAAACCAGAGTATGACACTCATTCAAACTAGAGTACAAAATTATCAATTTCATTATGTACCTAATATTAAATTTCAAATCCTTACGTAATTATTACGTAATTGAAAATTTCAAAAACTAACATTGGCTTCTGACTGTTGATCTAACAATAACCAAATATCTTCAAGCTCATTCAATTTACCCACATGATTCGCATCATTATTCCACCTGTTCAAATAATATGTTATTCCAAAAATATAATAATGAAAAACATAATATGATAATTATATTATTAAATAAATCTTACCTTATTACGTGTGAGAACTAATAAGGGAAGTTTACTCGAGGACATAAAAATGGTAAGCGGTACCATGCCTATGATTGAAGGAGTATACAACTACCAATTTTAATATGTTCTTACCATTTTTAATTGGACACCATGTATGTGTTTGTGATCCAAACGAATTAGAGGTGTTGACATTTTTAAAATATGTACGTTTATCTAATTAAATAAGATTAATTAATTTAGACAATGAAAAACTAAATATATATAATATTATTAAATTACCATTAAATTAACGATTTATTTAACATAAAAATATTGTTAAACATATTTAAAAAATAAATTACCTTATTTTACTTGAAATCTTTGAGGTTATGAAAATCGAATAAAATCAAGAAATTACTAACTATTAGGATAGAAAATTGAGAGAAAAAGAATTTGAGAGAA
Organism: Gossypium sturtianum; assembly: GCA_025698515.1. Lineage (NCBI taxonomy): Eukaryota > Viridiplantae > Streptophyta > Magnoliopsida > Malvales > Malvaceae > Gossypium > Gossypium sturtianum. Next base: position 120,709,056 of record CM046946.1, read on the forward strand.
GAAGAGTTGACAGAAAAGATGAACGAAATTAAATGCAAAAAAAAAATGATAAGTGGAGGAGTTTATTTAAGAGAAAATTTAGGGAGCCATTGGGCGTTTTTTTATTTTATTTTTTTTTCCAGTTTTTAGTCGTTGGTCCAACGGCTAGAAATCAATAATCCAAATTTTCTAATTATTGGGACCCAATGGTTTATATTTATTTTTTTTAATTTTTTTTAATGATTGTGCAAGGCGCTTGCTCCACTGTATGCAAAAGCACGGTATGATAAAAACGCTTTCACTACATGGAAACCGCACCTCACAAAAATGACCTATTTCTCTAATTTCTTTTAAAAAAAATCTATTTCCTTAATTATTTTTCAAAAACAACATATTGTCCTAATTTCCTGTTTATTTTCCTCTAACTTAACCATTTATTTTTTTATTTATTAAAGTAAAACTAGAAAAATAACAAAACCACAAAGCCAAAAAAAGCATATATGTAAAAATTTGAATATTATAATTAATTTTTTTTTTGATTCAATGATCAGATTGGGCTTTTTATTTATTTAAAATTGAGCTTACAAAACATAGAAGGAAAAACTTAAGAAAACCGGACCAAAACATTATGGCCCGGAGTGAAACAAGCTGACACCAAGGCCCTAAATTAAAAACAAACTTGCCACGGAAGACTCTAGAAAACAATTGGAAAAACAACAGCCACATCCTACTGCCCAATCAAATCGTCTGTCATTACTTTGCTTTCGGGTCACATCTTTCATTTCTTTCATTTATGGCGACATCGGTTACCGAGGGGAGTAATAAGCACATGAGACTGATTGGTTTTCATTTTGAAACTCTCATCTTTCATTTTGTCTCTTCTTCTCCTCAATCTGGCTCTCCCACGCTTTCGTCCTTCGCCTGTTCTTTTGCATAATCGGGTACATCATCAATCGTAAACCTCTTCTCTCCTTCTCGGAGATTCCGTAGCTAGCATATGGGCAAGATTATTTGCTATTCTTGAGTAAACTCAAATATTATCTTCCTGGATTTTGCTTTCATTCTGTGAATATCATGTATGTAAGTCCCGACCAGTGATTTGTCGATATCTGTACTCTTACATTTCTTTATGATTGATAGCGAATCTCCTTCGATAATAATGTCTTCTCTATTTATTTTGAGTGCTATTTGGGTTGCTCGACAGCAGGCGATTGCTTCAGCAGCAAAAGCAGAAGCAACTCCACTGTGAAGTCCTGTATTTGTGAGGAGAACACGGCCATTCCTGTCCCTAACTACAACACCTGATGCCGATTGGTTTCTTCTCTCGTCAAACGCCCCGTCAAAATTTATTTTCACTGTTTGACCAGGTGGGTGCCTCCATTTCATTTCTGTTGAAAGAAATTTCTGGTTTTCTGTTTTAATTCCATCTAGTTCTTTAAGATAACCATGAACAAAATTTACGATTTCCTGACTTGATCTGCCTTGATTGTTGTGTATACGAGAGTTTCTATCCCCCTAAATGGCCCACAGCGCTCCACAATAGACTCTGCATTTTCCCAGAGGGAGAAGAGCAAAAACCTTGGTAAGCCATTCAATGAACTCCGTGATCCGGGAACATAATAAAAATTGATCTCGCGCTTCTCTCCAAACTATTTCTCGACACAGACATTCGTGAAAAAGATGATTCATAGTTTCTTCCCTTCCACCGCACCGAGGACACAGAATGTTTCTTGTTAATTTCCTAGCTGAAAAATTAACCCGCGTAGGTAGATAGTTCCAGGAAATTTTCCAAATTAGTAATTTAATCTTCGAAGGTAGATCAATCCGCCATAGTTTTTTGTAAAATTCCTTGTAGATGTTTTGTAAAGCATAAGCTGTAGGATCAATACTTTGTAATAGTTTATAAGTGCTCCGGACTGAAAACTCACCCGACGGTTCGCCATTCCATACACGAAGGTCCTCATGGGGTTCCAGCGCCAAAAGAATTCGAAGAATCAGTTCAGCTATTTCTTCTTGGAAGGTATTGACTATCAAATCTCTATCCCAGTCTCTATCATAGTCATTAATTAATTACAAACTTTATCAAAATGCAAATTATCACCTCCGAACTTAAATTTAACATTAACGTAATTTGGAATCCATGCATCGTCATTAACTGAGATACTCGTGCTCGTACCTACTCTCCAAAACATACCCTTCTCCAATGTACCCTTAGTTGCCTAGATGCTACGCCAAACATAAGAGCAAGAGTTCCCCATGCTTGAATTAAGAAAATCACCTTCTGGAAAATATTTCGCTTTGAAGACTTACGCTACTAGTGAATTCGGATAGTTAAGCAACCTCCACCCTTGTTTTGCCAGTAGGGCAATATTGAACTGAGCCATATTTATGAATCCCAAACCACCTTCTTCTTTCGGCCGACATAAAAACTTCCATTGGCAGCAATGTATTCCTCGTTTACCAACTCCTTTTTGCCACCAGTATTTAGCAAGCTTGCTCTCTATCAACTCGCATAAGGCTTTAGGAAAAAGAAAGCAAGACATAGCATATGTGGGTATTGCCTGTAATACTGATTTTATGAAGATTTCCCTACCCCCTTGAGAAAGTAATCTGGCACTCCATCCATCGATCCGCTTCACTATTCTGTCAAGTAAATTTTGGAAAGCCTCTTTTTTTTGCCTGCCTACCACATTTGGAAGTCCTAAGTATTTCTCCGGGCTTGTAGAGCTCCTTACACCTAGCACTGTTGACGCTTCTTCTCGTTTCTCTCTACTGGTGTTCGAGCTGTAAAATATTGTAGATTTGTTAAAATTAATACATTGCCCTGAGAAGCTTTCATATTCCTTTAAAATGTCATTCATAATCCTTGCTCCCTTCTCTGTTGCTTTGCCAAACATTATGCAATCATCTGCGAAAAGTAAATGAGATATCTCTGGCCCCCTTCTGCTCGCTTTTGCTCCTCTAATCAAACCATTCTTCTTTGCTGTTCTCAACAGAGATGAAAGGCCTTCACTACATATAAGAAATAGAAACGGGCTTAATGGGTCGCCCTGTCGAAGACCCCTTGTGGGTTGGAAAGTACTTCCCCTTCCCTCCATTAGTGATAACCGCATAAGAAGCTGTAGTGATACATTTCATAATTAGATCCACCCATTTCTTAGCAAACCCCATCTTAAGCATCACCTCTTTAACAAAATCCCACTCCACCCTATCATAGGCCTTACTCATATCAAGCTTTACCGCCATATACCCTTTCTTCCCTGTTCGTTTTTGCCTGAATGTATGCAAAATTTCATATGCTAGAAGCACATTGTCCAAATCATCGCTTAGGACAAATGCACTCTGTACTTTGTCAATACAATTTCCAATTACGCCTTGCAATCTATTTGCAACTATTTTTGCAACGATTTTATAGATTACTGAACAAAGACTGATAGGCCTAAAATTAACCAGAGTTGAGGGATGCGTAACTTTTGGAATGAGCACTATGTCTGTACTGTTTGTTGTTTCAACCCCCTTGTTTCCGTTTAAAATTCCTAAACAATACTCCGTAACATCCTTGCCTACTATATGCCAGTATCTCTGATAGAACAATACTGGAAATCCATCCGGTCCTAGTGCCTTTGTGGGTCCCATCTCCTTCAATGCTGTCCATATTTCCTCTTCTCTGAATGGCGCTAATAAATCTGTGTTTATCTCGTTAGAAATGCTGACTTCGATACCTTCCAACACTTTCCCTGGGTTCGCAACTCCCTTCGATGTAAATAGTTCTTTGAAAAATTTCGTTGCTGTCTCATTTATTTCGGCTCCTGTGGTGATCTCCTTCCTGTCATCTGTTACTAATTTGGTGATCGAATTAGCTCGTCTACGAACTGTTGCACATTTGTGAAAGAAAGCTGAATTTTTATCTCCAAGTCGAAGCCAATTTGCTCTCGCTCTTTGTTCCCAATACATTTCATCTTTGTCGATCTCCATATTTTAGTGAATTTTGGTGTTGGTTATCTTTGCCATTGTCTCGTCGTCTCTTTCTTCATTTAACAAAATTTCAAGTTCTTTTCCTAGCCTCTTCTTTTGGCCCTCCTTCTTACTTCTATTAAAACGTGCCCACGTCTCCAATCTACTTTACAGCTTTCCTATTTTTTCTATTAATGGTTCTGAATAGGACTCCCGGGCTTCCTTGATAACTTGTTCAGTGGATTCCTCCAATGTCCACCAGGCTTCAAAATGAAATTTCTGGTTACCTAAAAATTCGGTTGCATGATCTGTACTTATGAGGAGAGGACAATGATCTGACATTGAGTATGGAAGATGTTGAATATTGCCCATTGGAAATAATGATATCCATTTTTCGTTAACAACTCCTCTATCCAATCTCTCTCGAATATTTGTCTCTGCAAGATTTCCTCTTTCCCACGTGAACCAGGTTCTCGAATACCCAATATCCATTAATTGGCATTCCTCTAGAGTATCCCTAAATGCATCCATCCTCCTTTGTTCTCTTTATACTCCACCCTTTTTCTCAGAACCATACAGAATTTCGTTGAAATCTCCTGCAACCAGCCAGGGTTGAATACTATCTTGACCTAGTCTTCTGAGCAGGTCCAACGCAGCACTCTTGTCTTTTAAATATGATGATCCATAGAATCCCGTGAACCTCCAATCTTCTTGAACACCCTCTTCCTTCACTATTGTGTCTATATGCCATTTCGAGAAACTCTTTATAGATATCTCGAAGTCTCCCTTCCATGCTAAGCATAATTCACCCCGAGACCCCTCTGCTTCAATATCAATTCCATTAGTGAAACCACACCTCTTTCTAACCCTTTCCATACGCTTTTGATCTAGCTTTGTCTCCATTAAGAAGACCATTTGGGGATTTTGCTGCTTAATTAGATAATGCAGCCTCCGTGCCGCCCGTGAGCTCCCCAACCCACGGACATTCCAGCAAATGGTTTTCATTGTGAGCGGTCGGCTTGCCCATTGGCAGCTGCTGATCCAAGATTGTTTGGAACAATAAACTGTTCCTCATCAACAAGTGAAATCTCTATACATTCCCCTCCATTATCGGCCTGATCTTCACTCTTTGGCCTTTTTGCTACCTCTCTGTTTATCATGCCTGAGCAATCCATGCCGTCATCTTCTACTAAAAATTTCCTTTTGCCTGTCACACTTATGTGCTTCCTGTGTTCTACTTGATTTACTACCTTTAACCGTTTCCAGCTTGATTTTTTGATGACTTCTGCAACTCTTCATGTTTTATTGTAATCTCCCATCAGCTTCCCCATCTCCAGCAAATTGTGATTTTCCCCCTATTCCTTGAGTCCTTCCATCCAATTTTCCAGTACCCTACCTCCATGTATAATTCCTTTCAGAGCAACAGATTTAGTTTCCTCATTCCCCCCAGATTGTTCCTTTAAATTTCCTGTGTAAGTATGCTGCGAGCCCATCTTCTTTGCAAAAGCATTAAATTTCAAGCTTTCTTTCCCCATCGCTTTTGATTCTGCTTTTAATGCAATAGAAAAAGGAGGATCTTCTCTAATTTTATTTTTTTCTTCAGGATTTATTTGCAGACAATCATTGAGGCTATGGTCCATTTTCCCACACCCAAAGCAGAAAACTGGCAGTTTCTCGTATTTAAAAGAAATCCAGGATTTGACACTATTCTCAGTTGACACAAATAAACCTCTCCTAAGTGGACTCTGAATATCTAAATTAACCCTAATTCTGCAATTATCACCAATTATTTCTGACCTAATAATTCCTTCAAATGTACTCCCAATAGCGTGCATGAGGTCCTTCTTATCAAATTCTGGTAAAATCGGGCCGAACTTGATCCAATACAGCGAAGAAGTGAGTCTAATTCGATCCCTCTCAATCGGATTCCGTAATCTCTCAAACAAAATTAAATATTTTCGAAACAACCAAGGCCGTCCCTCCATGATCATCTCCAGATCTTCTTCCAAATCAAAGACAATTAAGAAAAGATTCTGCCCTGTCGTTTGGATTTCGAACTTTTTCTTTGTTTTCCATATGCTCCTCAATTGTGCCTTCAGACTTTCTGGATTAAAAGGCTTCCTTGTCAATACTGAACAGATCGAAGTCGGCTTGACATCCGACACCACCACTGATCTTTTAATTGATAATTGAATGAGCTCTTCTGCTAACAGTGAGATCTCCTCACTGCTCTCCCTCTCATCGCCACCACCCTCCTCCATCCTAAGCTGCAGCAGTTACCACCCTCTCTAGGACTCTATGGAGAGCACTCTTGGTTTTTTCAAGAGATTAATTATGATCAAATTATATTCTAATATAAACATATATTATAATTACTTTTTTATCCTAAACTTTTGTAATAATTAATCATGACTTAACTAAAATTTTATCTAATGATTATTATTTGATACTAGAAAATATAAATTTCACTTCAAAGTGTTAAAATAGTGATAAATGTCCCATTTATTTAATTTTTTAACTTTTAAATATGAGAAAATATTCGATGCATTGTTGGTGTATAAGTCTCACGCTCCATCGATGAATAATAACATGACATCTCATCATTAAAAAAAAATAAAAATAGTGAGAGACTTATAAATAAATACCAATAACTTTATTTAAATATAATTAAATAATAATTAATTACAAAACAATACTAATGTTAAAATAGTGACAAATGTCTCATTTATTTAATTTTTTAACTTTTAAATATGAGAAAATATTTAATGCACTGTTAGTGTATAAGTCTCACACATTATCGATGAATAATAGCATGACATCTCATCATTAAATAAAATAAAAAATATTGGGAGACTTATAAATAAATACTAACAACTTTATTTAAACATAGTTAATTAGAAATAAATGCTAAAACCCGAAACCTTAGACCCCAAACCTTTAACCCAATACCCTAAACTTTTAAACCCAAGATGTTAAATACAAGAGTTATTAATATTTATTTATAATAGTTATGATTAATGTTTAATTACGTTTAAATAAAATTATTAGTATTTATTTATAAGTCCATATTTTTTTGTTTAATTTAATGATGATGTGTCATATATTATTCATCGATGTTGTGTGAGACTTATGCACTGATGGTGCATCAAATATTATTCCTTAAAATATACCTTTAAAGACATTTATCTTGGTTTTAATACTATTAGTAAAAATAAATAATTTTCTCTAATAATGTACCAAATAATAGCCCATATATAATCAATATTCTTTATAACAACCACTCTAGATAACAACATTTCATTACAACAGTCAAGTTTATTGTAAAACCGATGTTTAATGTTTTAATTTTATCATCTATAACAACAACCATAAAGTATGAAGTATATTTATTACTAAATTAGTTCTCTATAACATCATCTTGTCTCAAATTTTAGTGAAATAAAATAAATAAATTTTAGTTAAGATATTATTTAGAAAGGTTGAGAAAGTTTTATTTAAGCTCCAGTTTGGAATAATTTATAATCCAACTCTAAAAACAAATATTTATCGTATATCTATGTTTATGGTTCAATTCATTAACCATTTATCCAATTTGATATCCACGTATTCAATTTTGAATATAATAAATGAAAAAGTATTTTATGGAATATAATGAGGGGAAAGACATTTTCAACTTGTCCACTTGGTCACAGTAAAGCGACAAGGAAATCTTTATCCAACTTGGCCACTTGATTTCCTCATTTTCAAAGTGTTGTAACTCCCTACCAATTCCACATACTTTTCAACTTTAATTGCATTCTTAGCTTTACAATTTATTGGGTTGGAAAAAAAAATACTTTTAGGGTTTATTTGGACGTAATTGAATGAAATTATAATTATTAAGGTAGTAATTATTAAAAAAATTGTAATTCTTTAGATGGTTTGGTTGATGAAGTGTAATTACATCATAATTCATTAATTATGTTTGATAATTTATAATTACAGAGTTATATAATTTATATTTTAAAAATATTATCATATGTATTTTGTTAGCCTAAAAAAGTTATTGATAATACGATTAATGATAAAAACAACAAGAAAAATAAGCACATGTGCAATTTTATCTAATTGCTCTAATGCATTTTTGTTGGATTATTCCATCTTTAATATTTAACATATGCTCCTTATCATCATCTATTGGTCCTTGACCGAGTTCTTCATTATCTAAATTTGAATTTGCATTATTAAGATTATTAATATATCCTTCTTTTCATGTACTCTTTGAAGTATAAATTATTTTAATTTCACCTATGATTGAAGTTATGAAATATGCAACATGCTAGTATGATCCAACATGATTTTTATATTATACTAAGATGATTTTGTTAATATTGAAAATATTTTTTTAAAAACAACAAATGTCTTTTCAACCATATTTTGAAGCATTAAATGTCTCAAATTAAAGAGTACGTGAGCTGCCTACGATGATTATGTCTGGCACCATTCTCTCAAATGGTATCATACCCTATGATATGGTGCAAGACAACAATTTTTATTTGCATAATTAGCATTGACCTTATAATATATAAATTCATAGTCCAAACGGTCTGTAGCTTTAACTATAATAACTTGTATAAACTTAATTTGAAAAAAGACTTATGCTAAGTTTTATCTCTTTTTATGATATATATTAAGTAAAAACAATATAAAATTATAATTATATATAACCTTTAAGGAAAAGGTTTTATACAGTGTCCAAAATTTTTGTAACATTTCTTATAAATAATATATATTTTTTCTCATAACTTTAGAAAGTTGTTTTTTATAAATAAATTATGATAAAAATAAATTTTTTTTATAAATAAATATATTATTTTTATAATATATAACATGGGCACATAAATAAGTTATGCCCATACTTCTTGACCATATAAATTATTTTTTATAATAAACTTTTTTGCTATAATTTTAGAAATTTTTCAGGATTTAATAACTTTTTTGTTATAACTTTGTAAAGCACACAACTTATTTTTATAATTAATTTTTTAATGTTTATAATATAAGAAATTTTTTTTGCCATAATGATCCCAAATACTTATACATGTTCATGCATATAATATGATTTTTATAACTTGTACAATTCTTTTAAAAAAATTAAATTAACTGCACAATTACTCAATTTCTCACCCTCCCTTAAAGAATTGAAAAGTTATAATCGGGATACTCCAATTACACCCAATTCGGTAGGATCCACCAATTAAAATGGTTACCCAAATATGCCACCATTGTGTAATTACAAGCAATTACATCCAAATCCAATTACTAGGTAACTTTTCAAACACTACCTTAATATTTACATCATTTTATCAATTTAGCCCTTATTCTTTTTTTTTTCTTATAGCTAAATTTGACTCTTAATCTTTTAAAATAAATCGCATTTGACCATCAACCTTTCAAAAACAAAGTAGAACTGTTTTTTCTAAGAGGTAACATTGACTAAAATGTTAAAATTTTAAACATGACAACCTACATGACAATTCACGTGTACTTCATGTAAATTTTATGAATTTTTTTATAATTTTTTGGTTTTTGAGTTATTTTATTATATTATGAATATTTTTATAATTATTATAATTATGGTAAGGTACATTGCACTCTCAAAGGGAGAATGTAGGTTTAAATTTTGGAGATAATATTGTTGGAAGGGACAATCACTTGCATAATATAAAAAAATGATTTAACTATTTTTTAAAAGGATAAAAGGCTAAATTTAATTTAAAAAAAAAAACAATTTATATAAATATCGACAACTAAATTAATAATTATAAAAAAAATCAAATCTTGTCTTACATTTGACTTAGTTACTCTTATTTAATAAAAAATATTAAACATAAATAATTAAAAAAAATATAAATAAATAAAACTGTATAACATAAATCCATGCCATCCACTAAAACAGAATTCATTTATTCAAGAGAGTACTTCTGATGCACAATAAATCCTCAACATTAAAGTGAAGCAGCTACCACTATACCATTCTTTTAATTTGCTGTGCCAATAGGTTTAAAATAATACTCACCCCCTACCTAGCCTATAAATGAAATATATACTGACAAAATGTAGTATGAAATAACTCATTCTCATTAAATTTGCAATCCTAGACTAGACATGAGCATCTACAACTGTCGAAATATATTTCCCATGACAAACCCCTCATTAAATGAATAATTTTATTTTTAATTCATTGTAATAATTAAATAATTATTTAATATACTTTTTTTAATTATTTCATTTGTTAACAGGTTGAGTAGAGTTGTCCATGAGTCGGATTAGATTTGTCTAAAAAATTAAGAGTTTGGGTTAAAATATAGACTCAAAAAATAGATTTGGATTAAAAAATAATGCCCGTTTAGAAAACTGATCGGGCCTCGGGTAAGGTTTTTTTGCCCGGGCTCAGCCCGACCCAAATTTTCAATAAAAATAACCATGCTGTTTTTGTTGTTGTTTTTTCATGTTTTGCTGCTGTTTTGCACTTTTTGTCATTGTTTTACTACCATTTCACTATTATGTTGCTACTATTTTGTTGTTAATGTTTGAATATTGTATAACACTTGTTTTGTTGTTAATTTTGCTACTATTTTAGAGGCATTTGCTTGTTAATTTGCACTTATCTTGTTATTTAAGTATAAAGACTTTTTTAAATTTATTTTCAATTTGTTGAGAAATATTTATTTTAATATTTTTAGTATATTTGATGTATTATATTTATTAATTTTTTATATAAAAAGATAAAATTAAAAAAAAGCAATACGCGCTAGACTCGGCTCAAATTTTAGCAATTTTATTTGAGTCAAGCCAGACCCGGACCTAACATTTTGTTAGAGCCCGGCCCAAACCGTGGTTGGGCTTGTGCCAACATAAAAGATCACAATATTTGACATAATATGAAGTTTTTAGTTTACAATTTTTAATATTATATTTCAAAATATTTTATTTTGTAAATCGCAACAAGAAAAAAAAATGTAGTTAATCTTAAGTACAAGAGAGTTGTGTCTTTTGGGAATAATCTAATCTCTTGGTATAATAATAAGCAAAATTCTATCTCTTTATCAACTTCAAACAACAATGGTTAAGATTGAGAAGGGGAATACATGTTTTCTAAATAAAACCTATAGGAATAGGATGAATACCCTACAATAGAAATTTTTGATTGAGTAACGTTGAGTTTTTGGACTTAAACTTTCAAAATTTTTTTATATTTGTGCACATTTACTTATCCATTTCTTACTTACTTATAGTTATAATATTTTGACTATTGATGCAAATTCTAGACAAAACATTGATAGTTAATATGCTTAATTATGTTCTATTTTAAGTATGTTAGATTAAGGGAATTGTGCTGAGGGGGAGCTATGGCTGTTTGTTTATTAGCTACCTATCTTGTTTGGTTTTGTTTAACAAATTACTAAATAGGGAGATTGTTGAGGCAAGTATTTGAAGTGGCTACAATGTGCTAATGAAACTGTTCGCTTTTATCACCACTGCAACATAATGCTCATTGCCATATTTAAAGTTGGCAATTTATTGAAACAATTGGGCTATGTTCGATGCTGATATTCTGGAATGATTCAAGCCCGTCGTTGAAAATCAATCTATTTAGAGGAACATATCTTAAGAATTGGATCGGATCGAATAAATCTTACCGAATCCCTTGGATCAAGGATGTTGGATTAAGACAAAACTTGAAGACTTATCTTCCAACAATCCACTTTACTTTAGTTGTTATTATTACATTGTATTTAACTATTTTAGCGGTTGTTTAAAAATGATTGTAATTGATCTTTAATATGTTAGCGAGTCTCAAAATTTTTTTATATATTTGAAAGACATGTATAGGTTTACGCACTGATTTTTTAGAGGACTTATCAGTTCATTAAGTAACGTTATTGTGAGATTGCAATTGAGATAGTAAAACCTTTTATTGGTGGTTTACAAACTAAATTCTAAGGGAGAGATTTTAGTGGTGAGAGATCTAGTCTTTAAGTACAAAATGTGATAGAACTAAAACCACTTGTTGTATTGAGTTTGAAGATAGTAGGTTCATCTTTCTGAGCTAGGCTTCATAGACGTAGAGAAACCAAACTGCATAAATAATTTCTTATCCCTTGTTTTTCTATTGTTTATCACAATGTCATTAGAATTGTCCACTTCTACTGTCACTTATGTTCATACTCTATTTCTTATATATTAACAACTGATTCAAGTTAATAGGAACCAAATTGAAAAATGTTTTCAAATCCCAAAACTAATGTAAACAAAAAAAAAATTAAACAATTAAACAAAAAGTTATCAAATTTAGAGATTAAAAGTTTAGGTTATTGTTTTATGATATAAAATATTTGTTTTTAGTGTCATTCAATGTTTCTATGTTGTAATTCTTTAGAAATTCTCAAGTTTTATATTGCCTTTATAAATCTTAAAGTGATATAAATAGTAAGCTTCAATATATATATGATTACTATCTCTTGGGATACAAATATATACAATACATATATATATTAAAAGAAATTAAAAAAAGGAAACTCCATTTGAGTAACATAAAGTAGTGGTAGTAGGCCTATGTATTTTATTTATGACAACATTAACAAAAGACATGATAGTCAACTCACTCTTGCCTATGTCGCCCCATAATAAATCCTCCAACTAATACTCTACCCTACACTTCCTATTCCTAACAATTCTATCTCTTATTACTTCAAAATCTATTTAACAATTATTTTCTACCAATTTTAATTTGGGATAATGGCATATTTGTTCCTTGTACTTTAGCAAAGTGTTCAACGTGGTACTTAAAATTTCTAAATATCCAATGTGCTCCTTGTATATTGCTTTCGTCTTCCAAAAAGATACTTGACTCTAACAGCATTAAAGTGTGACGTGGAAGAACACATAGACCACTAAAACATTGACACGTGGCAATTTTTTGCAGGAAAAATGTCGGCCAAGTCAAACCTAGAGGCATGATAGCAATTTTACCAGTTTATTCCAAAAGAATTTTTTTACAAACAAAATAAAAATGCAAACCCAAAAATTTAATATAATAATAAAAATAATTGAACAAAACCCCAAAAATACAAGATTGAATAGAATAATTGAACAAGAATAAAACAAAATGCAAAATTAAAATGTACACCCTTAACCTGTATCCGTCGCCGAAATAGGGTTACAAAGCATTACCGTACAAACTAAATAGTATACATACATTTCAAACATTGACATAAGCATGATATAATCCATTCATTCACATACATAACGTCCCTTAACCGAGCCCTCGAGGCCCTAGAAATGCCATAGAAACAATTCGGGATCAAATTGGAAACAATCGGAAAGTATAAGAAAAAGTTAGAATAATTGGACTGCAGGGGTCACACGGCCGTGAGGCCAGGCCATGTGCCTCACACGGCTGAGACACACGCCCGTGTCTATGGTCGTGTAACATTCAAAATAGGGACACACGGCCGTGTCCCAGCCCGTGTCCTCACCCGTGTAACTCTCTGAGTTGGGTCTCATGGCCAAGCCACACGCCCGTGTGCCAAGCCTTGTAACTCTCGAAATAGCCACACATGCCTGTGTGCCAGGCCATGTACTAGGCCGTGTAACAGCCTGACTTGCATGCATCAAAACCTACAGGGGACACACGGCCGTGTCGCTTGGCCATGTGTCACACACGACTGAGTCACACGCCCGTGTCTCAGGCCGTGTAGACATGAAATTGGCTAAATTCAAGCCATTTCCAACACCAACTCATGCAACCACCTAAAAGCATTTTGAGCACATGATCAAGGCATCATAACATGACTAAAACCAACATGAAATGACCAATTCAATAGTCCAAGATCATTCAACCAATATGCCATACAAGGCACCTCAAATGTAAACATACAAATTTACCTAAACATATATATATATATATATACTTGACCACATTTCATTCATAAATATCTATTTCATTTCCATCTCAAAACATACCATATCTTGACCTATACCATTTCAACATAAACTTACCATTTGAGCCATACCATTCGTGCATCACAAACACTAAAATGACATAATCCAACCATCATCAAAATGGTACCAAAACAACTTATACATGTCACAATTATCAATCAACTTTCAACTAACACCAAACACAAGGCCACCTATACATGCCATTGTAACCTTGGCCAAAGCTGTAACATCCTGATTTTGGGCCTAGTCGGAACAGTGGTTGCGGGACCACAAATTTGACATCGAAAAATTTATTTTATTATTATTATGATGTCTAAAGTATGATACTAAAGTTGTGTGAAATTTTCATAAAGAAATATCCTCGTTTGGGTGCTCAATTTGATAAAAAGGACTAAATCGCGTAAGGTGCAAAACTTGAGGTCTAATTGATAAAGGCACTAAATAGCTATAGAATTGAAAAGTATGAGAACTTTCATGGTAATTATACCAATAGAAAAGTGAGGAGACAAAGATGGACATGTAGTAGGTGGATTTGGTGAAGTTATTAAAAGGTTTAATTTGGTAAATAAGTTAATAGGGTAATAGGACAAAATAGCAAAAGCTACCATCTTTTTTATTTCTCTTTCTTCTCCACCGATTCTTACCCAAGGAAATGGCCATGGAAGCTTGAAAATTTCAGCAACTTCTAACTCTCACAAGTAAGTGATTTTGATGACCATTTTTGATGATTTTTGTATTTTTGGAACCCTTGTAGCTTAATCTAGCTAATTATGGGACTATTTTGCAAAATGGTTGAAAGTCTAGGGTTTTTCCATGAGAATATTCATGTTTTTTGCTGCATTTTTATGGAATAAAATGAATCTTGGTTGTTAAATAAACAACTTTTGTTAAGTGATTTTCATGAAAACACCTAAAATGGACTATTTTGTAAAAGTTGTAAAATAGGTGGTAAAGGTGTGAAATAATGCAAATTGTGGACTGCTATAGTTATGAAAATGGTTCGGCAAGGCTTAAAATACAAGGAAATTGAATAAAAATCATTTTACGAGCCTAGGGGTAAAAGTGTAAATATGACAAAGTTTAGGGGCAAAAATGTAATTTTTCCATAATATGATTTTTGGACTGAATTGAATAGTATAATAACTAAATAAGTCAAATGTGATATTTTAGATAAATAAAAACGAGTTTCGGACTTAGAACGGGGAAAGATTTAATATTGACGACTCGATCCCTTTCGCCATTTTAAGTCGAGGTAAGTTCGTGTGTAAATAATACAACATTATATTATGTAATTAATATTTTGATATTGCATGAATTGTATATATATGTTTCTACGGATTTGATTGATGATGATTTGGCGAAGAATCAAGAATGAGAATCCCGGTTGAACCTTAGGAATAGATAGGATACAAATGCCATGACATTTAGGTGATATGTGTGCTAGTGTAAGACCATGTCGGGGACATGGCATCGGCCACATTATGAGAGCCAGTGTAAGACCATGTCTGGGACATGGCATCAGCATTGAGACGAGAGCTAGTGTAAGACCATGTCTAGGACATGACATCGACATACGATCTCATGTAAGACCATATCTGGGATATGGCATTGGCATCCTACTACGTGTATGAAAATTTCTGAGTATCCTTCGATATTCCAAATGGTTCAACGGGGTAAAGAATTAAAGCTTATGTTAAAGATGGAAAATGACTAAAGTGTAAATGAATGTGATTATCTGACGATTAAGTGTAGGTATATGTATGTATACACTCATGAGCAATGTGCTCGGTATGTAATCGAATTTTGGTAAGAATGTAAATGAGTAAGTTATACCTATGAGAATGGCCTTGTGATTATAAGTCCATGCTTATGAGGTATGAATACGTAGTAAATGTGATTGATGATTGTGTGTGAGGCTTTTAGGCCAAATTAAATTGAGAAATGATATGTTTAAGTCTTTGTTGTTAATGAATAGGTTAAATTGGCCAATGATTGGCTTATAAATATTTTATAATGAATAGTTATTGGAATGGCTAACCATGGATATACTTTGGTGTTATATGTGTGTAAATGAAAAATTAATATAAAGGAAACATGAAAGAGTTAAATTAGCAATAGAACAGTTTGGACAGCAGCAGTTGTATCATTTTAAAAACTCACCAAAAATTGTGTAAATTGAATTAGAGGTTGAATGAATATGAAATTAAATCTTATTGAGTCTATTTCTACATAAAAGAAACAGGATAAGCAAAAGAATTTATATGGTGAGATATTTGGATTTTAGTGAGACAGGGTTAGAATGATCTCGGAATCCCCTATTTTGACTTGGAAAATTCATTAAAAATTGTAAAAAAAAATAATCATGGGATAAATTTTATATTCTTGAATTCCTTGATGAGTCTTTTTCAAGATAAACAAACAGGAACGTAATTCGAGTTTTGTACAATGAGATAGTTAATTTTTAGTGAAGAGGGGTCGGAACTGTCAGACAGCGAAACAGGGGAGAATTTAAAGAATAAACTGTACTGATTGGCTGAACCAAAAATTCTGGAAATTTTATGGTAAGAAGATATGTGATTCTAGTTTTAGGTAAAATTAGTGGATCTTAATTTGGAGTTCTGTAGCTCTGGATAAAAATAATTTAGTGACTGTAACTCAAGTAAACAACTCAAGATGAACATAAATGAATTGTGAACTTTTATGTAATAATGATGGTATTATCTTGAGAGCTTACAATGAGGATTGTTAAAAGCATTGTAATCAATTGCTTATTATTTACATACGAACTTACTAAGCTTTATAGCTTACCCCGTTGTTTTCCGTGTTTATAATGTACTCAGGTTAGCTCGGGTTGGGAGTCACCGGAGAATCTATCACACTATCAAGCTTACAATTTAGGTATCGATGATGTTATACTTAAGGTTATGACATGTATAGGGAACTTGGTCATGTGTGTATGTTACTATGAGTTATCCTAGAATAATGAACCTTGATGTTCAGAGTTCATTGTTGTATAAGGTCATTTAATGTGACCAAATAAATATGTTATGCTATAAACCCATGAGGATGCATTCCAGGGTTGAATAAATTGTATGTTATGACTCGTTACGTGTGTGTGGTGTATGTTTTGGTAGTTTTAATATGTCATGAAATGCGTCATTCAAGTTATACTCAAGTATGGGCATGATAGGGTAGAAATTGGCATGGAAAATAGCCAACTTTTTTACCACACAAACAGAGACACGGTCGTGTGTCTCAGCCTTGTGGAGGACACGATCTAGCACACGGGTGTGTGACTTGGTCGTGTGATCCAAAACGAATGATGACGTCATAAACAGAGAGTTACACGGGTGGAGGACATGGGCGTGTCCTGGGCCACACGGGCGGGTGTAACCACACGGCCTGCCCACACGGGCGTGTGACTCTCTAAAACAAGGAAAATTTTCTAAATATTTCAATAGTTTTAAAAGTTCTTGGTTTAGTCCCGAATCGCTCCCAAAGCCTGTTTTGGGCCTCGTAGGCCCATTTTAGGGACTTGATGATATAAGATAAAAGTTTTAAATTTTAAACGAAAATTTATGCCTTGAAATTGTTCAGTCACAAATGTTATTGTCCGGTAACACCTTGTACCCAGTTCCGGCGTTGAACACGGGTAAGGGGTGTTACATTTAGTGGTATCAGAGCTATAGTTTAGTCGGTTCTCGGACTAACCTAGCATGAGTAAGAGTCTACCTATACATGCCATATGTGGACCGTGATAGTGTAATATCTCCGGGCTCTAACGAAATTGTTTGTTGAGACAGAGGTGCTTTCCAACCGAGCTATTTTCGAAAATACTGACATTGACACTGAGATAGTTGAAAATATGTTTGTGATAAGTTGAAATGTGGTAAGGTACGAATAAGAGTTCATAATATGTATGTGAGGATGTATAAAATGAAATAACCATAATTTGAGAATTTTTGGTACAATGTTACTGTCCTGGTTGAATGTTGTATTTCGATAAATTATGGTGATTTTATGCAATAGATAAAATGTTATAAATGTTGAGAAGTTATGAAAAAGGAATTAAATGTGTGAACCAAGTAGAACGCTGGAAACGGGTACTTTCGTTTAGAGACATGTGATGGATTGACGATAAAGACCATGGGTTGACCATGGCAGCATGTGAATATGTTATTATTGGTGGGCTGTGTGCGATACCACCGTATTTATTATTATTGGTGGGATGTGTGCGATACCACCATATTTATTATTATTGGTGGGCTATGTGCGATACCACCGTATTTATTATTATTGGTGGGCTGTGTGCGATACCACCATATTTATTATTATTGGTCGGTTGTCTGCGATACCACCGTATTTATTATTATTGGTGGGCTGTGTGCGATACCACAATATTTATTATTATTGGTGGGCTGTGTGCGAAACCACCGTGTATTCGATATTATTCCAAAGTGTTCATCGGGAAACTTTGACTAAGTGAAATTACGTGTGACTATGTGATGACAAGTGCAGGGTATAAGTGCATGTAAATGTGAGCAATGTTTATGATATGTATTTGGAATGTGGTAAGATTTGAAATGAGTAAGTTTATATGTAAATGATACATCCTTTTTACTTATGTTTTTACATATTAATGTATTATGTGAAATGTGAGTGAATATTATTGATATTTATTAAAATGATGGAAAGTGAGGAAATTCCCGGATGAACCTTCGGGAGAGACAAAGGATACGGATGAATACCGTGAATATGTGTGTTAAATTGCCTAAAATAACTGGTGTGTTATGATGAAATTTTATGAGAATTATGTTGAATGAACTCACAAATGAGAGACTAAAGAATTTATTAGCGGATCAACTATTATGGTGGCCAGATAAAAGAATGAGTCGATAAGTAAGGATAGAACTAAAAGAGATATTCAATCATTTTGAAGATCATTCGGATTATGCAAGGCTAAGGTTAAAGAAGTCAACTTCGATGAAACAAAACATACATGTATGATACCTAAAGAATATACTAATTGGAAGTTTTTCTGAGTTGGGTTATGATAGTGGATGGAACAATATAAACCTAATGATGACAGAATTAGACAGTGAGATAATGTTTGAATTGTAAAGAAAAGTTGGTGATAGAATTCAGGAGATGATAGTATTCTGTTTCTACCGGCTATTGTTTGCTTAGTATACGGGGGATTATATAGCCTTGGTCACAGTTGATTAATAATTGAAAAGTCATAATTTGACAGTCAAGATCGATTCAGATGTCTTGTTTGATTAGATTATTTGCTTGAAAGATTATTCGGGTTATTTTCAATTGTGCTGAATAGTAAGCAACAGTAATTATTTGATAAGTAATGTAACCTTTTGATGACCAAAAAAATTTAAAACATTTGATGTTTCTAAGAGATCTGAATTTGGGACTGCTAAGATGGCTTGAACTGTCGAAAGCTTTTGAGTCAGTGATTAATTATTATCCATAGAAAACGATTACAGTCACGGATGTTCTGAATAGAAAACCTATGTGTGCTTTGTGAGCGATGATTATACGATTGATTATAACGGATGATGGATAGTCGTTAGCTAAGTTAGAAACAAAATTGTGTGTATTCATCAAATTTACGAAGTCCAGAAATGTGTCAGTGAATCACAAGTTAAAAAGGGGTCAAAGTAAATTGACTCCTGATTCAGAATTTCAAATTTGAACCGATGATTATTCGTTGTTTCAGGATAGAGTTCGTGTATTAAGAAACCCTGAGATTATAAAACAATTATCTATTTATTCGGGGAGTACTAAGATGTATGATAATCTAAGACGATTGTTCTAGCGAATGAGTATGAAACGTGATACTTCTAACTATGTGTCCAGATGTCTGAATTATCAACAGGTTAAAATTGATTATCAAGTACCTTTAGGACTACTACAGTCTCTGTTATTATCTGAGTGGTGAAAAAAAATCAAAGGATTTCGTGTAAAAGGAAGATGATGTCTGAATTATTGTTGATCGTGTGGAGAAGTGTGCACATTTTATCTCGGTGTGTACAGATTACTCTTTTGATGGATTGAATTATACATGTCGGAGACTTTTAGATCAATCAGCGTGCTAAACTCTAATATTTCAGATAGTTAACCTGAAAGGGAATTTTAGATCCTCGAGGAAATGTTTCGTTGTGGTGCTTTAGAATTTGAAAGCGAATGAGAAAAACAATTACCATTGATTGAGTGTGTGTAATAATGATCTTTTAGTTGCGCGTAAAGACGGCCTTGTATGGAGTGTGTATGGTTGCAATTACCGAACCCGGTTAACACTTGATCGAGTTTTGTGAGAAATTAATAAGGCACTGAGAAAACAAATCTCAAATCTAGATTCTGGTAAGATTTTCGGGGACGAAAATCCCTAAGGGGGGAGAATTGTAACATCTTGATTTTGGGCCTAGTCAGAACAGTGGTTGGGGGACCACAAATTTGACATCGAAAAATTTATTTTATTATTATTTTGATGTCTACAGTATGATACTAAAGTTGTGTGAAATTTTCATAAAGAAATTTCCTCGTTTGAGTGCTTAATTTGATAAAAAGGACTAAATCGTATAAGGTGCAAAACTTGAGGTCTAATTGATAAAGGCACTAAATAGCTATATAATTGAAAAGTATGAGCACTTGCATGGTAATTATACCAATAGAAAAGTGAGCAGACAAAGATGGACATGTAGTAGGTGGATTTGGTGAAGTTATTAAAAGGTTTAATTTGGTAAATAAGTTAATAGGGTAATAGGACAAAATAGCAAAAGCTACCATCTTTTTTATTTCTCTTTCTTCTCCACCGATTCTTACCCAAGGAAATGGCCATGGAAGCTTGAAAATTTCAGTAACTTCTAACTCTCACAAGTAAGTGATTTTGATGGCCATTTTTGATGATTTTTGTATTTTTGGAACCCTTGTAGTTTAATCTAGCTAATGAGGGGACTATTTTGCAAAATGGTTGAAAGTCTAGGGTTTTTCCATGAGAATATTCATGTTGTTTGCTGCATTTTTATGAAAGAAAATGAATCTTGGTTGTTAAATAAACAACTTTTGTTAAGTGATTTTCATGAAAACACCTAAAATTGACCATTTTATAAAAGTTGTAAAATCGGTGGTAAAGGTGTGAAATAATGCAAATTGTGGACTTCTATAGTTATGAAAATGGTTTGGCAAGGCCTAAATACAAGGAAATTGAATAAAAATCATTTTACGAGCCTAGGGGCAAAAGTGTAAATATGACAAAGTTTAGGGGCAAAAATGTAATTTTGCCATAATATGATTTTTGGACTGAATTGAATAGTATAATAACTAAATAAGTCAAATGTGATATTTTAGATAAAGAAAAAATGAGTTTCAGACTTAAAATGGGAGAAAGACGAATATTGGACGACTTAGTCCCTTTCGCCATTTTAAGTCGAGGTAAGTTCGTGTGTAAATAATACAACATTATATTATGTAATTAATATTTTGATATTGCATGAATTGTATATATATGTTTTTACGAATTCGATTGATGATGATTTGGCGAAGAATCAAGAATGAGAATCCCGGTTGAACCTTAGGAATAGATAGGATACAAATGCCATGACATTTGGGTGATATGTGTGCTAGTGTAAGACCATGTCGGGGACATGGCATCCGCATTGAGACGAGAGCTAATGTAAGACCATTTCTGGGACATGGCATCGACATACGATCTCATATAAGACCATATCTGGGATATGGCATTGGCATCCTACTACGTGTATGAAAATTTCCGAGTATCCTTCGATATTCCAAATGGTTCAACGGGGTAAAGAGTTAAAGTTTATGTTAAAGATGGAAAATGACTAAAGTGTAAATGAATGTGATTATCTGACGATTAAGTGTAGGTATATGTATGTATACATTCATGAGCAATGTGCTCGGTATGTAATCGAATTTTGGTAAGAATGTAAACGAGTAAGTTATACCTTTGAGAATGACCTTGTGATTATAAGTCCATGCTTATGAGGTATGAATACGTAGTAAATGTGATTGATGATTGTGTGTGAGGCTTTTAGGCCAAATTAAA
This sequence comes from Gossypium sturtianum, assembly GCA_025698515.1. Classification (NCBI taxonomy): domain Eukaryota; kingdom Viridiplantae; phylum Streptophyta; class Magnoliopsida; order Malvales; family Malvaceae; genus Gossypium; species Gossypium sturtianum. The sequence continues at coordinate 120,731,056 of CM046946.1, forward strand.
TTGAGAAATGATATGTTTAAGTCTTTGTTGTTAATGAATAGGTTAAATTGGCCAATGATTGGCTTATAAATATTTGATAATGACTAGTTATTGGAATGGCTAACCATGGATATACTTTGGTGTTATATGTGTGTAAATGAAAAATTAATATAAAGGAAACATGAAAGAGTTAAATTAGCAATAGAACAGTTTGGACAGCAGCAGTTGTATCACTTTGAAAACTCACCAAAAATGGTAGAAGTTGAATTATAGGTTTAATTAGATATTAAATTAAATCTTATTGATCCTATTTCTACATAAAACAAAAAAGATAAGCAAAAGAATTTCATATGGTGAGATATTTGGATTTTAGTGAGACAGGGTTAGAATGATCATGGAATCCCCTATTTTGACCTGGGAAATTCATTAAAAATTGTACAAAAATAATCATGGGATAAAATTTATATTATTGAATTTATTAATGAGTCTATTTTTAAGGGAAACAAACGGGAACGTAATTCGAGTTCTGTACAATGAGATAGTTATTTTTTAGTGAAGAGGGGTTGGAACTGTCAGACAGGGAAACAAGGGAGACTTTAAAGAATAAACTGTACTGTTTGGCTGAATCAAAAATTCTGGAAATTTTATGGGAAGAAGATATGTGAGTCTAGTTTCAGGTAAAATTATCGAATTGTAATTTTGAGTTTTGTAGCTCTGGATAAAAATATTTTAGTGACTGTAACTCAAGTAAACAGCTCAAGATGAACATAAATGAATTGTGAAATTTTATGTAATAATGATGGTATTATCTTGAGAGCTTACAATGAGGATTGTTAAAAGCATTGTAATCAATTGTTTATTATTTACATACGTACTTACTAAGCTTTATAGCTTACTCCGTTGTTTTCCGTGTTTATAATGTACTCAGGTTAGCTCGGGTTGGGAGTCGCCGGAGAATCTATCACACTATCAAGCTTACAATTTAGGTATCGATGATGTTATACTTATGGTTATGGCATGTATAGGGAACTTGGTCATGTGTGTATGTTACTATGAGTTATCCTAGAATAATGAACCTTGATGTTCGGAGTTCATTGTTGTATAAGGTCATTTAATGTGACCAAATAAATTGGTTATGCTATAAACCCATGAGGATGCATTCCAGGGTTGAGTAAATTGTATGCTATGACTCGTTACGTGTGTGTGGTGTATGTTTTGGTAGCTTTAATATGTCATGAAATGTGTCATTCAAGTTATACTCAAGTATGGGCATGATAGGGTAGAAATTGGCTTGGAAAATAGCCAACTTTTTGACCACACAGGCAGAGACACGGCCGTGTGTCTCAGCCGTGTGGTGGACACGATCTAGCACACGAGTGTGTGACTTGGTCGTGTGATCCAAAACGAATGATGACGTCATAAACAGAGAGTTACACGGGTGGAGGACACGGGCGTGTCCTTGGCCACACGGGCGGGTGTAACCACACGGCCTGCCCACACGGGCGTGTGACTCTCTAAAACAAGGAAAATTTTCTAAATGTTTCAATAGTTTTAAAAGTTCTTGGTTTAGTCCCGAATCGCTCCCATAGCCTGTTTTGGGCCTCGTAGGCCCATTTTAGGGACTTGATGATATAAGATAAAAGTTTTAAATTTTAAACAAAAATTTATGCCTTGAAATTGTTCAGTCACAAATGTTATTGTCCGGTAACGCCTTGTACCCTGTTCCGGCGTTGAACACGGGTAAGGGGTGTTACAAAAGCATCAAAAACTACCGATATATTCGCTGGATAGTGTGATAGATCTCCGACGAGCTTCCAAACCAATCAAGCTTCCAATTTTCTATAAAACATAGGAAAGAAAACTACGTAGGCACATAATGCTTAGTAAGTTCGAAAAACATGAACATAACTTACCATTTCAATACATAATATTAAGATTAAACATAACATAATCCAACCACAAGCTTGGTACAAGCCTAAGCACCATCAACAATACATGTTAGTACATTTAAACATAATTCACATGAATTAACATGGGGTAAACTATTTGTACATGAATATAATTCATTTGATTTCATCACTTTCATAAACATAAGTATACTTCCTTTGAAGCTTACCATTTCAATCCTTTTCATAATTACATGATATAGTTCATTTGAAAACTTACCATTCCTTTCCTTTTCATGCCCGTTGAACCATTTAGAATATCTTCGGATACTCGGGAAAGCTCACACGAAGTATGCTAAACATATAACCGTAACCTTTCCTTTACATCGTTGCTCACACGAGCTGTGAAATGGGCCTGCTCACACGAGCTGTGGGTCAGAATGTAAGCTACACGATGCTACTCACACGAGCTGTGGAGTATCCGCAACATATGCTGTAACACCCCAAACCTGGCTTAAACGTTACGACCGGATCTGGTATGTCACAAGGAAAGATTGTTTAAAGAAATTTTAAAAACTTCGCGTTTTTTTTTCATTTTGAAAACAGTGTTTGTAGTTCTAAGAAAATTTCTGAATTTAATTATTAATCTGCATGTTATCCGCTTGTCAATATTTTAGAAAAATGATTATTTATATTTTTAGGAAAAACTCTGTGTTTAACATTTCATGATATAATAATAACCGCGTTAAATCAAAAACTCAAATTAAAATCCCGGAGGCCTTATTAGATAACAAAATCCCAAATTTAAAATAAGTTCAAATAAAGAAAACTGAGTTTACGAAAGAAGTAATGCATGGCCACCGCAGAGTCCTCCTCGGCTCCAAATCCTCGAACTAGGGGTTACCTGCATAATTAAGCAGAGGGGTGAGTCACGAGGACTCAGTGTATAATTCCCCTTACGAACGAAATCTGGGCCTAAGCCCACAGAAGCACATTGGGCCTTAGCCCTCACAGTAATGAATTTGGCTGAAGCCCATACGAATCGAACTCGGCCGTAGCCCTACAACATGACATATCAAATAGTGTATGCAATGCAACCCAACCCAACCTAGTATTCCATCCTCTACACACCACCCGTACCAGCCAAAACACACCTGTGGGGATTTCTAAAATCAACCTTCCATCCGCTACGCTCCTCATATGTGGCACCAAGCCACTGAATGTGGTACCAAACCACTGAAATAATGTGACAGAGTCACTGATATATGTGGTACCAAACCACTGACATGCTTTTCCCCTTTTAATCAATTTCATATCCCAATCCCATGCATTATATAATCATAATATAATGAATGCAACATATGTCAATGTAAATCGAATAATCAGAGCATACATATATTCATGATAGGGTATTTACATGACACAATCAAAGGTAACTAACCTGGTATCTCTGATTTTATCCCCCCAAGGGTAACTCAACAGCCATTACCAATGTTTCGGCTTTTAAACAATTCACATACCAATTAATAATCAAACAAAAGATGGTGCGAATATTACACACCTGATTACACGAAGGACTAAACACTCCTGATCGTTGCTACTCTCACTAGCGGGAATAACCACTATCTGCCTATCCCAAACAGATGTCGGCTCTCTACCATAACCCGGCAGAAAGTCTCGAATCGCCGACACAGCACGTCGTTTGAACTGAGGAGCAGAGACTACGAGTCCACTCCCCTCCTTAGATTGGCTAGCACTCGCATCCATTAAGAGAATCTTTGATCAGTACAATACTTTCAGAGAGAATGATGGTTGTCTAACAAAGAGATTGGGTTAAGGCAACGAAAGAGAAAAGGAAATAGACCAACCGAAATCAAAGAGAACCTCCTTACCTTGGTCAAAGAATGAACCGAACACAGATAGACTTGGCTATAGATTCTAATCCGGTGCGAATATGCCACGTTGAGAGGAGAACAGAAAAGATTAGCCGTGAACTAATATTAAGAAACAAAATAGCCATTTCGGCTATGACCACATAAGACCGAAAGATAGAGAAAGAAATGAAAGAGTTTCCATTACCTTGCACAAATAGAAACCAGTTGCAGAGGGACCTTCGGCAGACAACTAGCACTTTGATTCTTGGGGTTCAGCTAAATAACAAACGATGAAAGAAACGGGTTACAAAAGATGGAGTAGTCAGCTTCGGAAGAGAAACCAAATCCGGTTTGTGATTAACGAATGAGTGGTCGATTTCCTTAGAAGAAGTAAGGAGATAACAAGAATAAAAGAAAAGTTCTTTACCTTAAACAAAGAGAAGCCGAATGGAGTCCAAGAAGATTCGGCACAAACAAAAAATGCCAAGAAGGTTTCGGCTTAAGAGTAGAACAGGAGAGAGACGTCAGGAAAAGAGAAGAAAGTGAGCAGGCTGAGGTTCGGCTAGAGGAGAAAGAAGTAGAAATGGACTTAGGTGACAATAAAAGAAAACGATTGAAAAGTAGGAGAAAAGCAACTGAAATTCGGCAATGCTCAAGAGAACAAAAGTGCATCAACTTTGAAAGAAAAGAAAAAGAAACACTAGAAGCACTTACTGGCAAGTTTTCGGCACTCTCTCCCTACACACAAAGACCGAAAATACCAGGATGAAAATGCCTAAGTAACCCCAAAAGAGAATTCGACACACACCCCTACTAGCTAAAAACCGAAAATGCTCCCCTACACACCTTCCCACATTCAGCCAAACTTCTCCTCTCTCCCCACCTTCCACGATTTTCACCTTTATTCACTCTCCATCCACTAATTTGAATTGTTTGACCCATTCAAACTTCTCAAACTCCTCTTGTCCATCCATTTGAATTTGTTTGACTCATTCCACAACCACCATGGTAGAGTCCCAGCCGAATGCCACCTCTTCCCCTCCTTGAACACAAAAAATTAAACTCCAAAGTGCAGCAGATGGGATTCGAACTCCTCCCCCTCTGCTTCTACAAGTGACGCCACATCCACTCCACCATAAGCTCATCCATGTGTCCTCAAACACAAATAATTATCCTTAAAGCCCGCATCTACTAGCTCTCTCTCTTACTTGCCCTAAAACAAAAATTTTACCAAAGCTCCGACTCGAACCCGAGCCTTCCCAAGACCCCCAAACACACCAAAACAACAAGCTAAACGAGCCAAACACATAGAATATCACAAAACGCAGAACCCCTAATTCTAGGATGTTACATATGCAGGACCTCAACCATTGGTAGGACATTCAAGACCAACACGCGAAACATGAAAACCCTAATGACATGTCATTTGTATCCTACGAATTCCTAAGGTTCAAACGGGGCTCAATAACCATCATGGCATTGTTGGATATTCATCATTAAATTATATGACAATTAACATAATAATATATAATCGAAAATAGCATTAGAAACGATACTTATGCATACGAACTTACCTCGACAAAAAAGACATAGAAACGAGATCAACTAATCTAAGACTTTAGCTTTTCCTCGATCTAGGTCCGTACATGGTCTATCTTGATCTGAATAGACAAATTCAATTCATTTAATTCTTCTATTATTCAATTCAGTCCATATTTCATATTTTTACAAAATTACTATTTTACAATTTAGTCCTTAAGCTCATAAATTGAAATTTAAGCATTTTAATCCTCATCTCATGCTAGCTGAATTCACTAGGGACCTATATCAATTCATACAAACCATCATTTCACAATTTCACCATGAACTTTTATCATTTTTACAAATAAGTCCCAAAATGTCATTTTCATCAAAAATCACTTTACAAAACTAGTTTATTTATCAACAAGGACTCAAAATCTTTCATTAAACATCAATAACCATGTAAGAACATTCATGGAAAAACACTATACCTTTAAAAGTTTTGCAAATTGAACCCCGGGCTAGATAAATCATGTAATGCCCCAAAATTTTAATTTTTTATTTCGTGTATGTGTGACACACAATGTCTATCTGCTTCTGTGGTTATGTGTTTTAGGTGTGTGTGTGAGGTCCCAAGTTCAAGCCTTACTTGGGCAAATTTTGGTATTTTTATAAATAAAGCCTTAACCTTGTGCAAAGGGCTTAAGTTTAATTGCTGGTAAGGTTATATCAGAATGGGCCTGCTGGTCTGGCGGTTAAGTGGAGTGTTGGAGTGTTGGAGGTCCTGTGTTCAATTCTCTGTGATGGCATGGAGACAGTATTTTTGCTCCAATTTCGGCTAAGAGTTGTGTTGGGACAAAATTCTGAGTAGTCGTGTTTTAGTGGGTTAATAGGGAGTGATTTTAGGAGATAATTGGGGAGAATTATGGAGTGTTTTGCTCCAAACTTTTTCTGACGTTTTCTTCATCTTCTTCTTTTCCCTCCTCTGCCGATTCTTTCCCCTAGTTGCTGCCGAAATTTCCATTATTTTTCCCTTCCATTTCTTTCTCTCTTTTTTTCCAATTGATTCGGTTGTTCATCGTTGGTTGCGCATGTTCGGTAAGTAACGGTTTTGTCTATTGTTAATCGTTCTTGGTTAATCTCTAAAAGGGGGATTCCTTTTTGGTGTTTAGGAGTTAATCAAGGGGCTGGTGGTTTTGAATCGACGCTGTGATTATGCGAAGTCGTGGTTACTCAAGCGAGGTAAGAGTTTTGCTAGGTTTTTAGTCGAGTTCCTTCCGAAATTGGTTTATTAAAAATGAATTAAGTGATTAATCTGGAGATATGTTGGTCGATTTTTAGGTTCTGGAGGCTTAGGAGTGCTTACGCATCAGAAACGATACCAGGTGTGTACCCGAAATGCAGAAAACGGGATTCGGTGAAAAGCTGAAATTGCTTGCTGTCGAGAAATAAGAAAAATAACAGAAAATGATGCGAAAAAATTGTAGAGAAAGGAAATAAGGGTGTTATAAACTTGGAAATCAACATTTTGCACTAAAATAGTTTTGGACAGCAGCAGTAGTCTAACTTTGAAAAATCATCAAAAATAGTGGGAATTGAGTTAGAGGTTGAATAAAATATGAAATTAAATTTTATTGAGTCTAGTTTTTCATGGAAGAAACATTTTAAGCAATGGAAATGTAATTCACGAGATATAATAAATTTTGTGAGACAAGGTCAGAATGATTTCGGGTTCCCCTGTTTTGACTTAGGAAAATCATCAAAAATTGTAAAAAAATAATTAGGGGCTTAATTTTATTTTTAAATCCTTAATGAGTCTATTTTCAAGAGAAATAAATGGAAACATCATCTAAATTCCGTACTAAGAGATAAATAATTTTTAGTAAGGAAAGGATGAAGCTCACAAACAATGAGAATGGGGATAACTTTAAAGATTTTACTGTACTTTTTTGATAAACTATAAATTCTTAAAGTTTTATGGTAGAAAGTTATTTTAGTCTAGTTTCAAAAACATCAAGCGGATCTTAATTTGGAATTCTGTAGCTCAAGATATAAATAATTTAGTGATAATGACTCAAGTAGACAGCTTTGAATGAACATATAAGTAAATAGTGAAAACATATATGAGTATTGAGCTAGCATGGGTTACTTTAAAAATGGATCACACGGCCAAGGCCAATTTGGGCCGAGTGGGCCACACAGCGCAGGGCCCACGAGGGGCGAATCACATGGTCATGTGGGCCCATTTTTACCAAAATGTTTTTAAGGTTGCACGGGTCGCCCAAGTCGATGTGAACCTCACTGTAGGGTCGTCGATGCGCTACTTAGACCCCTAAATGTGTGAAATTGACCAATAATATCTCATCTTTGGGCATGTTAATATCTCGAATCAATATATGTACTGAAATTGCATAATAGCATGTCATCCATTGTGTGTTGCATTGCATTGGGTTGGGGGTTGTTATTCGGAGGAAGTGTACTGAAAGGCTTTAAGCCTAATTTATCGCAACTCACCAAAACAATCATTGTGCCGCATTCGGTACTACTTGGAGTGTAGGGATGGGTGGGTTGATTATATCCCCACATGGAGTGTAGGGTTGGACGGAGATGGTGTGTAGAGGCTGGTTGGGTAGGATTTTGCTACTGCATAACCATACTGCTACTTGATATTGTGATGGGCTAAGGCCCTACTGCATTTTTGACACTGTACTGAGATGGGCTAAGGCCCAAACTGTCACTGATACTGAAAAGGGCTTAGGCCCAAGACTGTTCAACTGTGCACTGTGAATACTAATTGTTTGTTTGTTTCTGCGGGATTACACACTGAGTTTATGTAAACTCACCCTTTTTGTTTAATGTGCATAGGTAATCCCCAGACTTAGACGGATCGGTGTGACGGAGGACTTAGTGGTGACCACAGTAATTTTTAGACTTCATGGTTTTCAATTTACGATTTATGATTTGATTATTATTGATTATTTGGGTTGTAATTTAAGGACCCTCTGGGACTTTGGTTTTAAATTTGGGTTTTTATTTATTTATTTTACTTTATGGATTTATACCTGCTGATCGTAAGAAATTCGGTTTTCAAAAAGTTAAAGTAATTTCTAAATGCATGATCACCTAGACTGGTTTATTAAAGCTTCTGCAACGAGGGATGTTTCAAAACAAATGTTTTAAATGAATAAAGACAACTTCCCAAGTTATAACAAAGGTTTACTAAAGATAATAACATGGAATATTTTTATCGTAACAACGAGGTTTCAAAAACACTATTGTGTGACATTGCCAGATACGGCCATAACGTCTAGGCCGAGTTTGGGGTGTTACATTTAGTGGTATCAGAGTCAGGTTACAAAAATCGGTTGTGGATTATGGGTTTTATAAAAAAAATGGGCTTTCGAAAAATTGATTGATTTCCAAATGATTTGAAATGTTTTTACTGAGTAAGTGGTACACCGAGTCTCCGGCGCCAATCCTGTAAGTATTCTGAACTGTGATTTATTTTAAACTAAAACTGTTATGGATAGTATATTCTGAAACTACTATAGGTAGTAAACTGTACTGAAAACACTCTAGTTAGTGTATACTGAAAATTGTATAGAAACTGAAAACTGTAGTGAGACTGCGATTTACAAAAACGAACTCTGAATAATCGATACTGTTTTACATAAAACATTTGTTAATAAACACTGGAACTATAACTGATTCATAAAACTGTTAATACAGATAAACGTGATTAGACAATGAGCGCACGAGGTATCCGCGGACGGGGTACTAGAGGCCGAGGTAGAGGCCGCAGAGGAGCTCGAGCTGAGTCCTCTTCACTGGGTAGCATACCCAATTTGGATACGAGTGAGATGCCAGTGTCGCCTGCTACTGAGACCGGGTCTCAAGATCGCATGGCTGGGGACGACGCATTGTCCCAGGCTATGCTAAGGATTTTGGAGATGGTTGCTGGGCCCAATACTGAATCTGGGGGCCGAGGGTTGGTTACGGAACAAATCCGGTCCAATGGAGCTGAGCTCTTCAGGGGTGTCACTAGAGTTGCCCCTAATATGGCCGAGTACTGGATTGAGGCCACAGAGAGGATTATGGATGATTTAGATTGTACCCCTGAGCAGAAATTAGAGGGTGCAGTCTCACTGCTGCATGATGAGGCTTATAAGTGGTGGCTTACTGTTAAGGAGGGCACTCAGCCTGAAAGTTTGACCTGGGAGTTCTTTAAGACCGCCTTCTAGGGAAAATATGAGGAAGCCAGTTATGTGGACGCCCGTAGGAGGGAGTTTTTGAATCTGGCACAGGGAGATCGATCAGTGGCCGAGTATGAGGCCGAGTTTTAGAGACTGAGCCGCTATGCGCGAGGTATGGTGGCATCGGAGTATGAACGATGTGTTCACTTTGAGGATGGCCTCAGGGATAACTTGAGGGTTCTTATAGCTCCGCAGAGGGAGCGAGATTTTTCTGCCTTGGTCGAGAAGGCGAAGATCGCCGAGGAGGTTAAGCGCACTGAGCGTCAAAACCACGATAGAGAGAGAGGTAGGAACAAGAGGGATTCAGAGCCCTCGAGTTCTGTACAGAGGCCTAAGAAAAAGGCCAAAGCTGATGGGCCAGTTAGAGTTGGGCCCCCTTTTGCTACTACTAGACAGTAGTCGTGTGTTGATTGTGGTAGATGCCACCAGGGTGAGTGTTGGAGGAGGACTGGGGCGTGTCTGAGGTGTGGATCATTGGATCACCGTATCAGGGAGTGCCCACTGAGGGCTGATCAGATGCAAGCTCAGGGTACTGGTAATGCACAGCCACAGAGGGTAGTACAACAGCCACCGAGAGGTCGTGGTCAGGCTGGGGGTGGTAATGGCATGGGCCGTGGGCAGAGAGCACCGGACAGAGGTGCTGGACAGGCTGAGGCGAGGCAACCAGCTCTAGTATATGCTGCACATCGCCGAGAGGATGGAAATGCTCCAGACATCATCACGGGTACGTTCCTTATTCATGATGACCTTATATTGCATTGATAGATATAGGATCCACTCACTCCTATATAGCCTATACTGTGTCTGGAAACTTGGGGATTTCAGTTGAGAGCACTACGAGTAAGGCTACGGTACTGAGCCCATTAGGGCAATCTGTTAGAGTTAGCAAACTGTTTAGGGACGTTCCTTTAGAGGTACAAGGGGCAATCTTCTTGGCTGATTTGATGGAGCTTTCATTTGGGGAGTTTGACCTAATTCTGGGGATGGACTGGTTGGTCAAGCATCGTGTTAGCTTGGACTGTGCGACTAAGAGGGTCGTACTAAGGACTGAGGAGGATAAGGAGGTAGTCATGATTGGAGAATGCCAGAATTACTTATCTAATGTGATCTCTGCACTGGTGGCAGAGAAGATGGTTTGTAAGGGATGTGAGGCATTCTTGGCCTACGTAAGTGTTTCGAATTCTAGGGATTCTACAGTTAAGGATATCATAATGGTAAAGGATTTTTTGGACTTTTTTTTGAGGAGCTACCGGGGTTACCTCCGAATCGCGAGTTGGAATTTGGGATTGAGCTACTTCCAGGTACAGCTCCAGGGTCCATCGCTCCCTATCGAATGGCACCAAAGGAGCTTGTGGAGCTTAAGGCTCGGTTCGTGGAGTCGTGCTATTGATTTCCGAGGCGCTTGGGAGGATTATCTACCGCTAGCGAGTTCGCCTATAATAACAGTTTCCAGTCTAGCATCCAGATGGCACCTTACGAGGCACTGTATGGTTGTAAGTGTCACACTCCTTTATGTTGGACTGAGTTGGGCGAGCGACGTGTTCTGGGTCCTGAGTTGGTTTCTGAGACAGAGGATAAGGTTAGACTGATTCGGGATCGTCTGAAAGTGGCTTCTGACAGACAGAAATCCTATGCGGACCTGAAGCGACGTGATATTGAGTATTCGATGGGGGACTTTGTATTCCTTAAGGTCTCGTCATGAAAGAAGGTACTGAGGTTTGGTCGTAAGGGTAAGTTGAGCCCTAGGTTTATTGGACCTTATCGTATTTTGAAGCGAGTGGGACCAATCGCTTATCAGTTGGAGCTACCTCTAGAGTTGGATCATATCCATAACGTGTTCCACGTCTCAGTGTTGAGGCACTATCGCTCTGATCCTACTCACATCATTTTCGTTGAGGAGATTGAGGTTAGGCCAGACTTGACCTTTGAGGAAGAGCCGGTTCAGATTTTGGATCGAGATGTAAAAGTACTAAGGAGAAAATCTATTCCACTGGTTAAGGTTCTTTGGTGTAATCATAGCACTGAGGAGGCTACGTGGGAGCCTAAGGATACGATGCGTCAGTAATATCCTCATATGTTCTGACCGGGTAAATTTTGAGGACAAAATTTTCTTTTAGGGGAGTATAATTGTAACGCCCCAAAATTTTAATTTTTGATTCCGTGCATGTGTGACACATAATGTCTATCTGCTTCAGTGGTTATGTGTTCTGGGTGTGTGTGAGAGGTCCCAAGTTCAAGCCTTACTTGGGCAAATTTTGGTATTTTTATAAATAAAGCCTTAACCTTGTGCAAAGGGCTTAAGTTTAATTGCTAGTAAGTTTATATCAGAATGGGCCTGCTGGTCTGGTGGTTAAGTGAAGTGTTGGAGTGTTGGAGGTCCTGTGTTCAATTCTTTGTGATGGCCTAGAGACAGTATTTTTGCTCCAATTTCGGCTAAGAGTTGTGTTGGGGCAAAATTCTGAGTAGTTGTGTTTTAGTGGGTTAATAGGGAGTGATTTTAGGAGATAATTGGGGAGAGGTTATCAGAAAATAATCTGATTATCTTTTTGTTGCAAAAAAAAGTAGAGTTTTGATTTTCTCTTCAATTCCCCAAACTTTTTCTGACGTTTTCTTCTTCTTCTTTTCCCTCCTCTGTCGATTCTTTCCCCTAGTTGCTGCCGAAATTTCCATTATTTTTTCCCCTTCCATTTCTTTTTTTTTATTTTCCAATTGATTCGATTGTTCATCGTTGGTTGCGCGTGTTCGGTAAGTAACGGTTTTGTCTATTGTTAGTCGTTCTTAGTTAATCTCTAAAAGGGGGATTCCTTTTTGGTGTTTAGGAGTTAATCAAGGGGCTGGTGGTTTTGTATCGATGCTGTGATTGTGCGAAGTCGTGGTTACTCAAGCGAGGTAAGGGTTTTGCTAGGTTTTTAGTTGAGTTCCTTCCAAAATTGGTTAATTAAAAACGAATTAAGTGATTAATTTGGAGATATGTTGGTCGATTTTTAGGTTCTGGAGGCTTAGGAGTGCTTAAGCATCAGAAACGATACCAGGTGTGTACCCGAAATGCAGAAAACAGGATTCAGCAAAAAGATAAAATTGCTTGCTATTGAGAAATAAGAGAAATAAGAGAAAATGATGCGAAAAATTGTAGAGAAAGGAAATAAGGGTGTTATAAACTTGGAAATCAACATTTTGCACTAAAATAGTTTTGGATAAAGTGATAGTCTAACTTTGAAAAATCATCAAAAATAGTGGGAATTGAGTTAGAGGTTGAATAAAATATGAAATTAAATTTTATTGAGTCTAGTTTTTCATGGAAGAAACACTGTAAGCAATGGAATTTTAAATCATGAGATATAATAAATTTTGTGAGACAAGGTCAGAATGATTTCGGGTTCCCCTGTTCTGACTTAGGAAAATCATCAAAAACTGTAAAAAAAATAATTAGGGGTTAAAATTATATTTTTAAATCCTTAATAAGCCTATTTTCAATAGAAACAAACGGAAACATCATCTAAATTCATTACTAAGTGATAAATAATTTTTAGTAAGGAAAGGATGAAGCTGTCAAACAGCAGAATGGGGATAAGTTTAAAGATTTTACTTTACTTATTGGACAAACTATAAATTCTGAAAATTTTATGATAGAAAGGTATTTGTGTCTAGTTTGAAACACATCAAGCAGATCTTAATTTGGAATTCTGTAGCTCAAGATATAAATAATTTAGTGATAATGACTCAAGTAGACAGCTTTGAATGAACATATAAGTAAATAGTGAAAACATATATGAGTATTGAGCTAGCATGGGTTACTTTAAAAATGGATCACACGGCCAAGGCCAATTTGGGCCGAGTGGGCCACACGGGCGTGTGGGCCCACGCGGGCAGATCATATGGCTATGTGGGCTCATTTTTACCGAAATGTTTTTAAGGTTGCACGGGTCGCCCAAGTCGACTTTGAACCTACTGTAGGGTCGGTAAGCGCTACTTAGACCCCTAAATGTGTGAAATTGATGAATGATATCTCATCTTCGGGCATGTTAATATCTCGAATCGAATATATGTACCGAATTGCATAATAGCATGTCATCCATTGTGTGTTGCATTGCATTGGGTTGGGGGTTGTTATTCGGAGGAAGTGTACTGAAAGGCTTTAAGCCTAATTTACTGGCAACTCAGCTGCAAACGACTATATTGTGCCGCATTCGGTACTACTTGGAGTGTAGGGATGGGTGGGTTGATTATATCCCCACATGGAGTGTAGGGTTGGACGGAGATGGTGTGTAGAGGAGAGGCCGGTTGGGTAGGATTTTGCTACTGCATAATCATATCGCTATCGACATCGTGATGGGCTAAGGCCCTACTGCATTTTTGACACTATACTGAGATGGGCTAAGGCCCAAACTGTCACTGATACTGAAAAGGGCTTAGTCCCAAGACTGTTCAACTGTGCACTGTGAATACTGATTGTTTGTTTGTTTCTGCGGGATTACACACTGAGTTTATGTAAACTCACCCTTTTTGTTTAATGTGCATGTAACACCCTGGTTTTAGGGGTTAGATTTTTGGTGCTTAGCTCGGGTGTTGGCACACTTCAGTGTGTGTTTGGGTAAGTTTTAGGGGTCCTGAGAACCCTAGGTGGTGGTAGATTGCTTTGGTAAATTTTTAGTTTTAGGGGCTAAAAGGGGGAGTTTGGATGGAGAGGGCCTTAAGAGAATTTTTGGTGGGGTTTTGGCATAAGAATTGAGCTGGTGGAGTGGCAAGGGAGACGCCACTAAGAGCTTGGGGAAGTGACGCCTCAGGTGCAAGGGAAGGGGGGGCCAGTGTTCGAGCTGCGAAGGCAGCACTTTGGCCTTTGTTTTTGCGTCATTGAGGTAAGGAGTTGGATGGACGGTTTGAAAGGCTTAAAAGGTGGAGAAGACTTGGTCTTTTTTTTTTTGAATTTTGGCTAGTTAAGTTTGACTCATTCAAACTTTTTGAATGGGTGGAAGGGAGGTATTTTAGGAGAAGTTTGAGGATTTTTTTTGGGGGATTGGAGCTAGGCCGTAGTATAAATAGGGGAGGGAGGTGCTCATTTCATTCACCATCTGCTCATCATTCTTTGTAGCCGAAAGATCATTCTCTCATCTCCCTCTTGTGCCGAATTTTGTTGGTTCTTCTCTAATTGTCTGTGTCTGAATTTGTAGCAAGAGAGAACCTCTTCTTTCCCATTTATTTTGCATAGGCCGAAACTTCTTTACCTTTTTCCTTGTAGCCTAAGCCGAATATCCACAGCCTCTTCTCCTTTTCTCTTCTTTATGTTTTAGCCGAATCTCCTCTCACCCTTGTCGAAATATCCTCTTAGTAGCCTAGTGTGGTTGGCCGAATATCTGCAAGGGCGACCTCTCCTAGTTCTCGCTCCATTCGGTTTAAGGGAAGCCAAAGAAGGAAGCATTGAGGAAGTCTCTTGGATTCGATCATCCAAGGGGCATATCGACAAGAGCAAGGAAGCCTTCGATCTCGGATTATTTCGGTAAGGATATTAGTAAGTGACTTAGAATTAGTTGTTTATGACTTCGTTGATTAATCGTGTGGTTACGATTAAGTGACTTTCGATGGACGTGGATGCGAGTACTACTCAAGGAGGGAAAGGAAGGTCCTCGTCCCAAAGTTTAAGAAAAGATCCGTTTCGGCACAGATGCGAGATTGGCCACCGTGTGTGGGCCAAAGAACAGAAACGTTAAGCAAATAGCCGTAGTTTCGCTAGACGATAGCATCGAGGATCGAGAGTCTAGAACTCCTAGTAATAAGGTGTGTAACTAACCCACTGTTTCCGGGTTTTATGTGTTATATGTTTTACTAACAAGTGCAGTAATGAGTGTGCCATGTATACCCCTAAAGGGTATAGCGATGACCAGTTAGTATCGGATCTATTGCGCAGTGATTATTTGTTTATGAGTATGTTTATGGACATTAATAAGCATGTGCATGCATTATCATGATTATATTTTATGTGGCATGTGCATGGGTGGGATATGAAAAGAAGGTACGGGTGTACTTCGAGTACGTGGTTGATGTCAGCTTTGTGCTACATCGTGGATTGGCGCTGACTGAGGTCGCGTTGTGGATCTTTGCGATTTGGTTCGCGTGGTTACCTTGATTGATATGGGCTTTATGCCATATCGTGGCTTGATGGATTGCTGTGTGCTCCATCGTGGTTTGATGTTAGCTATACGCTACATCGTGGATGGCATTGGTTGCCTTTTTGGAGGGAAAAGGAGAGGGTGACTCGATAGTCCCCAGTGTGTGGTAGGTTTGGATAAGGGGGTGTGTAGCGGATGGACCCTAGGTTGGGTTGGGAATCATGTTGCATTATTTTTGTAATAACATGGAAATGGGCCAAGCCCAATATGACATGAGGATAGGTATGTTTTGGAAACATACGTGGAAATGGGCCAAGCCCGGTTGATATGTGGTTTATTGAGAAATGGGCCTAGCCCAAAGATTTGAATATGATTGGAATGTGGGTCAAGCCGCATTGTGGAAATTGTTAAGTGAGTAAATATCTATATTACTTGTTGCATTTGATAATTGGGATGTTATGTGGTTAGCATGTGGGTGGATTTCGATGGTTTAGTTATACATCGAGTCAGTATGACTCACCCAACTTTTAATCATCGCAGTGAGTCATGATTAGTGGACGGGTTGGAGTGGATACAAGGTGGCCCATGCAGATGAGACTTTCATACGTAAGATGTTTTACTTTATTTAAGCATTTTATATTATCGGTATTTTGGTATTTTATTTGATGTAATAAGGGCCTCTTTGATTTAAAGTACTCTACTTATTAATGTTGAAGTTTACACTTAGAGATATTTTTGCAAAAGATTCATATTATAACAACTTATAATAATGTTTTAATTCGGAAGTTTTCAACAAGCTTACCTTATTTAATAATTTTAAATGGACACGATTTCCAGAGATAATAAAATTTTCAAGTTTAATTCTAAAGTCAAAGATTTCCAACCGTCTTTCCTAGTGACATAACCAGATTCTACGTAGTGAATGGGCCGGGTTTGGGGTGTTACGCTTTGATCGTCGAGCCAAGTTCAAAACTCGGCTTTGAGGGCTTTGGGTCCAAAAACATTTTCAAAATGGGTCTTTAAAATATGGGCTTTTAAGAATTTTTTTTTTTTTTGTTATTCGCATGGCACTGTACCTCAGGCCAAGTCCACCAGGTAAGTACTTCGGACTTTTGAAGTAATTTGTTCGTATGAATTGTTATGGGTTTATTTGGGCTCGTAGATAAGAATATTAGGGCTATTGGACCCTAGGAATAGTCTACTCAAACAATTGCATAAAACTTAAGGTTACTAAACAAACCTGTGATTAAGTCGCCGAGTTAAGGTGTGGCAACCATTGTGCGCATGTCTAGGAGTGGATCCGGAAGAGCCTGGTACTTAAGCAGTCCTCGTGACTCACCTCCTCTTCGCTGGAATCCTACCTGGTGCGTAGCTACGGTTCACCTTAACCAAAAGGACTTGTTCATAGGCTAAACTAATTATTAAAACCCGAAAGGGACTTAGCCTTGCTGTTTTCTAAATTCTGCTTTTTAAATTTTCAAATTTACCCCTCCGGTTTGTGAAACCTTAAATCTGATTGTGAGGGCGTTTTTTCGATTTACAAAATTACCAAAATGCCCTTAGTGGCAAAATTACCAAAATGCCCCTGTATTGCAAAATTACTGTACTACCCTCAAATTTTGATAAAATGCTCTTTACCTTGCAAAATACTAAAATCCGAGTTTTCAAAATATTAGGATACTCTGACTTGTGGAAATTTACGAAAATACCCCTGGTTGACGAAATTACCGAAATGCCCTTGGTTTCTAAATTTTCAATTTCTCTCAAATATTCCTACTTTACTAAATATCAGAAAAATTCTATTTTGTAAAATGTTGTGATATCTCGATTTTGAGAATTTACGAAAATGCCCATGATTTCCAAAATTACGAAAATGACCCTACTTCCTGAAATTTTCGCAACACACTTTGTTTGAGAAACAAAATTTTCAAGATGACTCTTGAGATTTGCAAATTTTGAAAAAAATCTCTAAGTTGGAAAAACTATTTTCAAAATTGACCCTGAGTTATTACCGAAATATCTCTTTAGGAAAAATGACGAAATTACCCCTGGGTAGGAAAAGGAAACTTGATTGCTCGAAAGAACTACTCTCTAACCTTCATTGCATAAAATTGCTCGTGAATAAAACAAAGTGAAACAAAATTTCTAATGCATAAAACTTTTTAAATAGATTAAATCAAGCGCTAGAGATGAGTTCTAGGGGACGCGAGAGGAAGAATGACAACTTTCGAACCAGTAGGGTCCGCTATGGGTCGAAGCGAGTGCCGCCAAGAGAGTGGGCGCAGAGGAACAAGATCCGATAAGTGAAGAGGACGCAGATGTCGCCGCTATGTTACGCGTGCTTCAAAAGTGGCAAGAGCTAGTAGGGGAAATGGAGCTCGGAAGTCAGTGTCCGAGAGACTTAGGTCGAACGGTCAAGTTTTTAGGGAGTATCCGGGTGGCCCCGAATGTAGCGGAATATTGGTTGGAGGGAGTCGAAAGAATCATGGACGACTTGGATTGTGCCCCAGAGGAAAAGCTAAAAGGTGCTGTTTCGCTTCTTCGGGATGAAGCTTATCGTTGGTGGCTCACAGTCAAACAAGGTGTACCGGCAGATCGATTGGATTGGGAGTACTTTAAGGAAAAGTTTGAAGGAAAGTACGTTGGAGCAAGTTACTTAGACGCGCAAAGGAAAGCGTTTCTTAACCTAGTACAAGGGAATAAGTCGATAGCAGAGTATGAAGCGGAGTTTGTGCGACTAAGTCAGTACGCCAAAGGAATCGTGGCTACTGATTATGAAAGGAGTATTCGATTCGAAGATGGGCTGCGAGATGAGTTGTGAGAGTTGATCGCGCCTCAAAGAGAAAGGGACTTTGCCATTCTGGTAGAGAAAGCTCGGGTTGCCGAAGAGGTTAAAAAGACTATAAGGGAGAACCAAGAAAAGAATAGGAACGAGAATAAGAGAAATATTGGACCGTCAGCATCGGTTGGTAATGTCCAGAAAAGGCCAAAGACCGAGAATCCTGTGCATGCACTTGTACCAGTGGATCGGAATCGTTCTTGTGCTCGATGTGGAAGACCTCACACAGGAGAGTGCTGGGGAAATAGTAAAGAATGTTTTCGGTGTGGATCTAAGGCACATCTGGTTAAGAATTGCCCTCAAGTGACGATGGGTCGTGGTTCTAGTCGGAGTCAACCAAGGATGTGATATTAGGTAAGTTCCTTTGCTTTGGTACTTGCGTTAATTACTTTGTTTGCTTATGAGATAGCCTTTCCCGTGTTGCTAAGAGAGGCGTTTGAATTTTGAGCGAATTTGGAGATTGTGTAGGTACGATAGCCTTAGTAAGATCAGTCAGCAGATATAGCGTAAGGTGGTAAGATAGGTTGTATGGACGGTTGTTAGTAAAGTAATTTCGAGGACGAAATTATTTCAAGGAGGGTAGAATTGTAACACCCTGGTTTTAGGGGTTAGATTTTTGGTGCTTAGCTCAGGTGTTGGCACACTTCAGTGTGTGTTTGGGTAAGTTTTAGGGGTCCTGAGAACCCTAGGTGGTGGTAGATTGCTTTGGTAAATTTTTAGTTTTAGGGGCTAAAAGGGGGAGTTTGGATGGAGAGGGCCTTAAGAGAATTTTTGGTGGGGTTTTGGCATAAGAATTGAGCTGGTGGAGTGGCAAGGGAGACGCCACTAAGAGCTTGGGGAAGTGACGCCTCAGGTGCAAGGGAAGGGGGCAGTGTTCGAGCTGCGAAGGCAGCACTTTGGCCTTTGTTTTTGCGTCAATGAGGTAAGGAGTTGGATGGACGGTTTGAAAGGCTTAAAAGGTGGAGAAGACTTGGTCTTTTTTGAATTTTGGCTAGTTAAGTTTGACTCATTCAAACTTTTTGAATGGGTGGAAGGGAGGTATTTTAGGAGAAGTTTGAGGATTTTTTTGGGGGATTGGAGCTAGGCCGTGTAGTATAAATAGGGGAAGGGGAGGTGCTCATTTCATTCACCATCTGCTCATCATTCTTTGTAGCCGAAAGATCATTCTCTCATCTCCCTCTTGTGCCGAATTTTGTTGGTTCTTCTCTAATTGTCGTGTCTGAATTTGTAGCAAGAGAGAACCTCTTCTTTCCCCATTTATTTTGCATAGGCCAAACTTCTTTACCTTTTCCTTGTAGCCTAAGCCGAATATCCACAACCTCTTCTCCTTTTCTCTTCTTTATGTTTTAGCCGAATCTCCTCTCACCCTTGTCGAAATATCCTCTTAGTAGCCTAGTGTGGTTGGCCGAATATCCGCAAGGGCGACCTCTCCTAGTTCTCTCTCCATTCGGTTTAAGGGAAGCCGAAAGAAGGAAGCATTGAGGAAGTCTCTTGGATTCGATCATCCAAGGGGCATATCGACAAGAGCAAGGGAAGCCTTCTGGATCTCGAGATTATTTCGGTAAGGATATTAGTAAGTGACTTAGAATTAGTTGTTTATGACTTCGTTGATTAATCGTGTGGTTCCGATTAAGTGACTTTCGATGGACGTGGATGCGAGTACTATACCAAGGAGGGAAAGGGAAGGTCCCCGTCCCAAAGTTTAAGAAAAGATCCGTTTACTGGCATGCGAGATTGGCCACCAGGGTGTGGGCCAGCAACAGAAAACGTTAAGCAAATAGCCGTAGTTTCGCTAGACGATAGCATCGAGGATCGAGAGTCTAGAACTCCTAGTAATAAGGTGTGTAACTAACCCACTGTTTCCGGGTTTTATGTGTTATATGTTTTACTAACAAGTGCAAGAATGAGTGTGCCATGTATACCCCTAAAGGGTATAGCGATGACCGAGTTAGTATCGGATCTATTGCGCAGTGATTATTTGTTTATGAGTATGTTTATGGACATTAATAAGCATGTGCATGCATTATCATGATTATATTTTATGTGGCATGTGCATGGGTGGGATATGAAAAGAAGGTACGGGTGTACTTCGAGTACGTGGTTGATGTCAGCTTTGTGCTACATCGTGGATTGGCGCTGACTGAGGTCGCGTTGTGGATCTTTGCGATTTGGTTCGCGTGGTTACCTTGATTGATATGGGCTTTATGCCATATCGTGGCTTGATGGATTGCTGTGTGCTCCATCGTGGTTTGATGTTAGCTATACGCTACATCGTGGATGGCATTGGTTGCCTTTTGGAGGGAAAAGGAGAGGGTGACTCGATAGTCCCCTGGTGTGTGGTAGGTCGGATAAGGGGTGTGTAGCGGATGGACCCTAGGTTGGGTTGGGAATCATGTTGCATTATTTTTGTAATAACATGGAAATGGGCCAAGCCCAATATGACATGAGGATAGGTATGTTTTGGAAACATACGTGGAAATGGGCCAAGCCCAGTTGATATGTGGTTTATTGAGAAATGGGCCTAGCCCAAAGATTTGAATATGATTGGAATGTGGGTCAAGCCGCATTGTGGAAATTGTTAAGTGAGTAAATATCTATATTACTTGTTGCATTTGATAATTGGGATGTTATGTGGTTAGCATGTGGGTGGATTTCGATGGTTTAGTTATACATCGAGTCTCAGTATGACTCACCCAACTTTTAATCATCGCAGTGAGTCATGATTAGTGGACGGGTTGGAGTGGATACAAGGTGGCCCATGCGATGAGACTTTCATACGTAAGATGTTTTACTTTATTTAAGCATTTTATATTATCAGTATTTTGGTATTTTATTTGATGTAATAAGGGCCTCTTTGATTTAAAGTACTCTACTTATTAATGTTGAAGTTTACACTTAGAGATATTTTTGCAAAAGATTCATATTATAACAACTTATAATAATGTTTTAATTCGGAAGTTTTCAACAAGCTTACCTTATTTAATAATTTTAAATGGACACGATTTCCAGAGATAATAAAATTTTCAAGTTTAATTCTAAAGTCAAAGATTTCCAACCGTCTTTCCCAGTGACATAACCAGATTCGGTCGTAGTGAATGGGCCGGGTTTGGGGGTGTTACAGTGCACATGTAATCCCCTGACTTAGACGGATCGGTGTGACGGAGGATTCAGCGGTGACCACAATAATTTTTGGACTTCATGGTTTTCAATTTACGATTTATGATTTGATTATTATTGATTATTTGGGTTGTAATTTAAGGACCCTCTGGGACTTTGGTTTTAAATTTGGGTTTTTATTTATTTATTTTACTTTATGGATTTATACATGTTGGTCGTGGGAAATTCGGTTTTCAAAAAGTTAAAGTAATTTCTAAACGCATGATCACCTAGACTGTTTTATTAAAGCTTCTGCAACGAGGGATGTTTCAAAACAAATGTTTTAAATGAATAAAGACGACTTCCTAAGTTCTAACAAAGGTTTACTAATGATAATAACATGGAATGTTTTCATCCTAACAACGAGGTTTCAAAAACACTATCGTGTGACATTGCCAGATACGACCATAACGTCTAGGCCGGGTTTGGGGTGTTACAAATTAAGCTACAATGACATCAAAAACATACAAATCATTAAAAACGGGATCAAAATCACTTACATGCAAGCTATATAAGTGACCGAAGCTTCAAACCCTAGCTATGGCTTCTCCTTCATCAATTTTCGGTCAAAAATGTCAATTAAGAAGATGATACATTTGTTTTTACTTATTTTTCTTTAACTTATTAATTAAATTACTATATTAACCTTTCATTTTAACTTAAAAAATCACTTAATTTGTGTCCATAAAAGTCCACTAACTATTCAAAAGGTCTAATTACTATCTAAGTCCTCTCACTTTAAAGTTTCATAGCAATTTGACCCTTTTTACTAATAGAACTCCACTTTTGCACCTTTTACGATTTAGTCCTTTTTACGCAATTAAACATGCAAACGTCAAAATTTCTTAATGAAATTTTAATACGACCCTACTAACAGTCCATAAAAATTAAAATAATAATAAAATAATAATTTACTCTTCGGATTTGTGGTCTCAAAACCACTATTCCGGTTTCACTTAAAACGGGTTGTTACAACAAGCACCATGAATTTGATCATTACAAACATGATATTCAAAACAAAGAAATTTATTAATATAAATTTTCTAAAAAAGAAAACTGAAAAACTATTACCGCAAGGGAAAGGCCTCCAAAGTCTCTTACTATGCAAAAGCTCAAAATTATTTTTGCAGTTTCAAAACATAATACAGAACCCATTTAATATCTTGCACTCCAAACTTCTTTACTCTTAATCTAATGTCTCTAATGTCACAAACTATAAAACTAAATAGTAAAGTTCGACCAAGCATCTAAAAGCAAGACCATAATGAACCACATTCCTATTTTACTCCAACTACAGACTTGAGAAACCCAAGCTTCTCATCGACTCCTACAACATCACAAGTGTCCTTCAGGAATGCAGGGGGCTCAAGTCCAATGAACACATCGAGAACTTTCAATTACTCTTTATTCTACCTTCGACATTCATGAGAACAACAAAAAACTTTATTTGCTAAAAAAGTTGACATTTTTTTTGTCAAAGCTCAAAGATCTGAAATCATCATTTACCCCAACAACACCCAAAGAACACCATCACCACAAGCCTTCTGTGACACCCCACACTCGATTCAATTGTCGGATCTGAATGTGAGACGTCGCATTACATTACCGAAGTAACTCAAACTATTTCAAGTAATTTAATCAAACAATTTGACATTAATTCATAATAATCACATAACATCACAACTATCAACATATACTTGATGATTTAATGTTATATGATTCTATAAATAATTTACAGGTTTGAGGTCAATCAAAAACGAAGTTAAGATTCAAATCCAAACTATATTCATAAACTTTCAACATAATGTCTTGAGATAGGGGTTTCCAGGTCTCGAGACATACTACAAATTATTTTTAGAAATTTAGCTTTGATTATTACACGTCTTGAGATATTGAAATCCATGTCTTGAGACATGACTTTTCAAGTCTTGAGACTGGGTCTTAAGATAGGCCTCCTCTAGTTTACTATTTTAGCTTCAATGTTTGGATGTCTCGATTGTCTCGAGACTTGGAATATGGAAAATTTAGTTTAGCTTCGATGTACCCTTCTCTCAGGAAAAAGGCCACTTTGTCTTGAGACTAACATGGAATGTCTTGAAACATTAAGAATTTGCACGAACAATAAGGTAAATTTTATTCAGATGGTCTGGTGACATGTTCTTCCGATCTTGAGACTGAATGAAAAAATGACCAAAAATACCTATTTTCAAGTATTCCAACCATAGCAAGTTATACCTAAAACGTGCCGAAACATAACACCAACGTAATAACCATCAATTCGACACATGTAATAAAAAACAAATATCATCCAAACATACAATCTGACACAACTAGACAAAACTTATCAACTAACATAATCAAACTTGTACAATCATGCATAATTAGCTACTAACCAAAGCTTGAAAATCAACCTTGGAAACCTTATAGGTCACCTTACCAAGTATACCAAAACATAAGCATATATATATATTTATATACAAACAAAATATCAAAAGAACTCCAAAATACTTCTAATGACTTAGGTACATGCGATACTTAATTAAGCATAATTAATACTTTACAAGGATAGTTGAGCTGAGTGTTGAACGCTTGGTTGCTGAAGACTAACGATCACCTCAAAAGACTACGATACTTGTGCAAGATAACAAACAAATGCGTACGCTGAGCATTGATTACTTAGTGGTGCTAACATAATTTGAAGTTAAACATAAAAGAAATTAAAATAAAAAGAATATAATATTATCACATTAAAATAAATCATTTTCAAAATAACTTGTTATAATCAAAATCAGAATGATGCTCGCTTATCATTTTCAAAATGACATTTAGAATAACGTATCATTTTCAGAATCAGAATGACATAATAAAAAATTACTTAAAGCCCCTATTAATTGGATGCAGACACAAGTACGAGTATGTAGATTTATCCCCTACACTCCACAATAAGCACCAAAGTGCTGATCAGACATTAATGCACTGATCCCCCTAACACTCCACAGAATGTAATGCACCGAAATTCCAAAATGAATTGTACTGTAGTGCCAATGAATTACACCTAAATGCCAGAATATATTGCACCAAAGTGTCAGAATGCTCTCACCGATATAATATATGAATCCTATGGCATGCTAACTATACCCTGACTATGTCTAGCATCGCTTAATAAGGCGAGTTCACATTTTAACAAAATTGATACATGTGTAATCACATACCTTTCATTATATCAACAAAGTAGCTAATCATTTTAACATCATAATAAATCTCACATACAAATACATACCTGCCAACTTACCGTTTTAGCCAAAATTTAAGACGACACACTTAATCACAATTGTAATCACATATCACTAGTAATCTAACAAGGCTAGTTACCTAATTAAGTTCACAAAAGGGAAGGCAATTTATGATAGTAAAAACTGAAACAGCTAGTCTTCGACGATTTTTGCCTTTCCTTTATCTTTCAACGATCCAGCATTGTCTTTGGCTACATTCGATAATACAGTTATGGAAACGTCGTTAACCACACAATTCAACAAAATTCAATAAAATCAAACATGAGTGCATTTAATTCACTTTAATACTTTAAATCCCTAATGTTTGCAACGTTCGTATCTCATGATATACCCAATTCAATTTAAAATCGACTTCATAAATATAGTATAGGGACCTCCTACAACCATTATTTATTATCAAACCCCAAAGTTTATATTTCTTACAATTTAGTCCCTATTACATAAACTTAACTAAATTCTTAAACAAAATCTTAACTTAAATCAACACATTTCTTCATTTTCTAACTTACTCCTAAATCAATCTAAACTCAGTACTCAATAATCCCTCTCTATCCAAGCCGAATTTCATTAACATCCTTTAATGGCAACTTGTTAAAAACTCAATAATCAAGAAATCTAACACTTGGGTATGCAAAACTAAACTTAGATAATTAAGATTCCATAAAAATTTCAAAGAAAATGTATTTTTTACCTTCGAAATTTTTGGTCAACTGAGGGAGATTACCCAATTCTGCTCTTTCTTCTTTGTTTCGGTTCTAAAGGAGAAAGATAAAGAAAATGGATTTTCTTTCTTCTCTCTATTGGAAAAAAATTTGGTCCAAAAATGGTTTTCTTGCACAAAGGAAAATGAAAATTTTGAAAATCGAGCCGGTTTGTGATATTTATAGCAATAAACCTTTTACCAAAATCGCACATGTGTTTTTGGTTAGACGGATCCATGTCATTCCCTACTTTCAACGGAAAAACCTTCTCCTCTATTATCGTATCATAAACTACTTCAAGTTTGGGAACAAGTGATTCGAACTAAACACAGAACCAGAAATAGTTTTCTTTATGTTCAATATGAAACCAAAATCTCTCTCAATAGAAATTGGTGGAATTGTTATTCCAAAAAATATAATTTATACTTATAGAATAAACTCTCACTGTTTTTGGGCAAAATAACAATATCTCAAAGGTGTATGTTTAGCCCTACTAGTGCCATCTATTTGTAGGGAGAAGAGATAAAACCCTTATTGAATTGTACAAGTCTATTTCAATAGAAAAACAAACTCCTAATCTAACTAGGACTAGATGCAACGACAACCCTAGTTAAACAAACTAGGGTTTGTCGTCCCTCTTTTTAAACATAAGGGGATTTTGGGCATCTCCCATATCGGGTCCAATTACAAGTACTTCCTGGACTTTTGACTCAGTACTTTATAATTCGATCCAACTCGATATTTATTTTTCTATTTCTAAAAATAAACAAATTAATTACCCAATTAAATAATTTTCTCAACCCAATTCTAATTCCGTTAAAATCATGATGATCTACCACAATTAGTTGTAACGAAAAACATAGTTTATGAAAAAAATTAGTTAAGTCAAGTATCATGCATTGTCCAATTTCGAAACGCGTATTTAAATCCAATCAATGAAATGAGTATGAATGTATAAAACCCCAAAATGAAGAAAACCCAAAAAAATAGTCCAAAAACCAAATAAATTTTAATAAACTTCAAACAAAATAAATGTTCAGCCCAAAGTCTGTCGTATGTCCGCATACCGGGTCCGATCCTAATCTTGAGCATTACCAAAAATGTTTGAAACTATGGGGTAAGATAAACTAGCTCAGTGTAAGTCTATAACAATGTAAACACACCATTAATCCTACGGATAGCATTCATTAATTCAATACAATACGCAACATAAATCAATAACATTTGAGTATGACATGGCATGATGCACTGCAAAAAGATTCAAACCCATCCACCCGCTACACTCCATGAGTTCCCTAGAACTGTCTACCAGTCTCCAGACATTGCGAGCTGAGCTTGATGTGGTTAAACCACCATTAAAAATAATGCAGTTATACTACCATTCAATATGCGATATAATCATCATTCTCCTCATTACTCCCAGTGCAGTGCACTGACAACATTAAATGCAAACTTAATCTGCCACCGTTACTCCACGAAACTCCTCCATCATCCACAATTTCCCACCCCATGCACGTGCCTTATGTCATACAAGATACAAACAAGTACATGCTTCCAATTACAATCACATTTCAGTGGCATGCTTTACACACCTTCATTATATCATTCGTTTCCATTTAGTGGTAACACTTATCAAGCGTTTGATTTCACATTCAATTCGATGGCATTCCAACATGCCTCAATTTCATAATCATTTCAAAAGTAATTTAACATGCTAGAAAAGTAATTTTTAAGTGCATATATAACAAGCTTTCAATCAGTACATTTCATGGCATTTCACTTAAGCATACAATTCAAGCATTCAATCGTTTTATATCCAAATCATCCATGTCATTTCATACCAATACCAGTCATACAAATAATCAGTCAACCATGCAAATTTTGCAAGCATGCCATTTAATTAGGGCTCGAAACGTACCTAATTCGACCACCATAAAATCACTTACTTAGCCATTTAAATAAGTCTGACCAGCAAGCTTGATTTTCATTTTAAACACTCAAGTTTACAGATTAGAACCCACACCTTAATTTCGCACAACCGCAGCACTACTTGCGAAATCCGCGAATCCCACTTTAGACTGGAATCGAACCTAATTTAAAATACAACATTTATCGAGTTAAGATGTTATCAAATTGGCCTCAAAACACTCTTCAAAGGATTAACCAAATCAGTGTTACAACAACTAACTTTCATATCCAAATCGACTAGACTACTTACACTAATTCGGTGCGAAACGTGTGCGTGGACGACAATTGACTTCACTGCTAGTCCAGGGCATTTAAATCAGCGCCTAACACAATAAAATGCTGAAAAACCAGTAGCTAATCATCCATTTAAAACCTTAATTCAATCAACTAACAAATTCCCTACTAACAAAATTGAAACTACACATTAACCCAAAAATAACCGCACTTACGCTTACTGATCTGTCAGATCTAAATCACTAAACGAAGGAAGATCGAGTATTCCTGAATCATACATGATCAAAGGCTGATTAGCATAGGATAGGTTTAAACTTTTTGGAAAATACTCGACAAAATTACGGGGGGAAAAATCAGCAGCTCTTAGTGGCATATCTAAGAGTGGCACACCTCCACAATTGGCCACAAAGGGGCAGTTTTGCAAAACACCAAGGGGTATTGTTTAAAAGATGATTAAAGACTATATTTAGACTTGAAAAAATAGTAAAAATAAAGGTTGGAACAGCAGTGTATTTTCGTAAATAAATCTCATACCATCAGTTAATAAAAAGGAAAACTTTAGGGGTAAAAACCACCATCGGCAGCGACGGTTTTTTTGGGATAATTTTAGGCGGTTCAAAAGGGATGTTTGAGAGATATAAATCATTCATTAAAATAAATATACAAAACCAAATTTTGTAGATCTAATTTTGAAAACTAAACGATAGGAAAACGGAATAGAAAAATGAGAGAACTAGGCACTTACTCTAGAAAGGTAAAGGGGCAACAATAGAGATCTTTGTGGCAGACTATTTCAAGACGGGAAAAATAGTGAAATAATAGTAAAAAGGGAAGAAGAAAAATGTCCAAAAAAAGCACCAATGGATGAGGGAAGGACGGCAAGGAAAAATGAGCTTGGTGGGCGGCACAATGGGGGAAAAGGGAGAAAATTGAAAAAATGAGAAAAGAGAAGAGGAAGGGGTGGATAGGGTTGAAAAAATTATGACTAAAGGCTGAAAAATAAATGAAAAAGTGATATTTATACCTAGGTTAATAGGCATGTGCAACACAAAAATAGGGGGAAGGAGAAAAATTAGCAAAATTAAGTTATTTTACAAGGGAAGGGAATCAAACTTGAATCCTTAAACTATTTGCATTGTTCCCTTATTTTCTTTTTGACCACTAAACTAATGGCTCATTTTTATACAATTTTACATTCTTTAAACCAAAAATTTGGGATGGTACATTTATATTTTAGTCTTTATTGTTTAATTTTGGTAAAATAAGAGCTTTTACACATTTTTAGGTGTTTCGATGACCCATTAGGCCAATTCGAGCCTAGGGTATAACTAATGGGCTACTTGAGTGTGCAGGATGTTGTTTCAGGCCAATGAACACAAGGGAAGACTTCAGTGTCGCGACACCAACACGCAATGTCACGACACCGAAAATTGAAGCTACCAGGGACGAAACAAAGACGATGTCGCAACAAGTAGTTTTTTGACGTCGTGACAATGCAACGAAAACCTGGACAAGAGCGGCTGTATTTTTTACAACTAATTAGGGTTTTGTTTCCTAGTTAAACCCTACTTGCTTCAAGGGTATTTTAAGTACCTAGTACCTTGAATTTAGCCTATACAAGTCACATTATAGCCACATTAGAGGGGAGTCGACCTAGACAGATAGATTTCTTTACACAGTTTTCTTTAGTTTTTAGTCTTGTTTTATTTCATGTTTTTGTAAGCGGAATTTTCTCTATTCTGATGTGAAGATGATTACGAGCGGAGATTGTTCTGGAACTAAGCTACTAGAGATTTATTTATAAGAAACTTCTTCTTCTATTCCTTTATTTATATTTCATTCGTTAATAGTATTAATTTAATGTTGTATGAATATTGGAATTTAATCTTGTGCTTACTTATATCTTGCATGATTTGGTTGTTTACTAATTAACCAATTAAGTAATTGATTATCTAAAATTGGGTGTTTATTCAAAAGACTTAGTATACTAGGAGTGACGACCCTAGTAGAATATCTAGACAGGTGAGATCTAAAGGGTATCCTATTGCATAGAACTTTTGTTTAGTGGTGAGACCGAGAAGGTATTCCTAACTAAGGGTGGTAATCGCTCTGTAACACCCCAAACCCGGCCTAGAAGTTAGGCCCGAATCTAGCGTGTCACATGGAAGTGTTTTTTTTGAAACCATATTTCTTGTTGTTAAAACTTGTTTGAGAGTCAAAGCCTCTTTGTTAAAACTCAAAACACTTAAGCAATTGTTATCCACTTGAAAATGTAATTACTTTTAAAACCTTATCTGTTGCGAAAGCATATTTACAATAAACAGTTTACGAAAACGTGATGTTTAAAAATTGAGCTACAGAAGCATTTTGAAAACGTTGCGGAAACGTAGTGTTTTGAAAACAGTTATCATTTTGGAAATCGTATTCCACTTTTAGCAGTTATAAAACATCATAAATAAATATCACAAATAATAAGTTAAAACTAGAGAGGCCTTATTACAACCCAAATCAAAATATTAAAAGTAACTAATCAAAACAGCAAGCATAAGTAGTGTGTGGTCTTCTCCGAGTCCCTCGCAGCACCGATCCTCCTAATGCTAGGGATTACCTGCACAGCTAAAAACGGGGTGAGTTTGCGAAAACTCAGTGTGTAATCCCCTTACTAGAGTAACAATCGATATCTGAGAAAAGAAACTGCGATGCAGGCCAAAGCCCTTTAACGATAATCATGCAGATCCCGCCAGAGCATACGTGAGCCATAGCCCACTACCATATCATTTGGGTCACAGCCCATACAGAATCAATTGGGTCTAGCCCAAACCAATAACAGAACAAGTGGCCTAAGCCCAGTACAGTGATAGATCTCATAAACAAGTATGCAACAGTATGAGGATGCATCCCACCCCGATCCAGCCAACACACCACCCGTACCAACCCTACACTTACGTGGGAATAAAATCGACCCACCCAGCCAACACACCAAGCTTAGCACCGGTTTCGGCACTAAGTAAATAGAACGGCTCGACGCCATGGACAGAACGGCTAAAAGCCATAATTATTGCAGCACGCTGCTAGTTAACAGAACGGCTAAAAGCCGTAAACAGAATGGTTATAAACCATAATTAGGATGGCACAAAGCCATAATCAGGATGGCACAAAGCTATCGATAACTGTAATAAGTTGGCACATAGCCATCAGCGACGGTAATATAATCGACACACAGCCACGGGTAATTATGATCGACACAGAGTCATCAATATATATGTTAGGCACATAGCCACGGGTAAATACGATTGGCACAAAGCCATAATCAAGATGGCACAGAGCCATATTTAGGTTGGCACAGAGCCATTATCAGATTATGCGGCTTTAAGCCGTCAGTCGGCCCACAGTCGTCTTATGCGACACGTGCGACCTTAACAGATCAATACTGGATCCACAGTCATCTCATACGACCCGTGCGACCCTATCAGAACTTCCTCCATATCAATGTCCCAACCCCATGTAATATGTCGTGTATGTCATGCTCAATCATTACATGTGTATGCAAAATGGCCATGCTCAGTAACAGTCATTTCAACATTTATTAACAGCATATCAGTCACATGCCCACAGTAATCCTATCCTTTAGGGGTATTTTGGTAATTCTACCCTACAGGGGTTTTCGATAATTCTACCCTACAGGGGTATTTCGGTAATTCTACCCTATAGGGGTATTTTGATAATTTTGCAAACTGGGGGTATTTTGGTAATTTCACAAGTCAGGGTATTTCGGTAATTTTACAAATCAAGGGTATTTCAGTAATTTTGCAAATTGAGGGTATTTCGGTAATTTCATAAATTGAGGGTATTTCGGTAATTTTACAACTCGATGGTACTTTGGTAATTTTGTAAACCAAGGGTATTTTAGTAATTTTGTAAACCAAGGGTATTTCAGTAATTCTGTAAACCAAGGGTATTTTAGTAATTTTGTAAACCAAGGGTATTTCAATAATTTTGTAAACCAAGGGTATTCTAAACAGAGATAACGATGCGAATGGGCCTAGGGCCTATTCTTGGCCCAAATGGCCCCACACGCTCGTGTGGCCCATTTAGCCCAAATCTAGCCACAGATATGAGATTCACATAGTCCAATCTAATATTTACTACACCACCATACAACTTATCCGATTGGGCCCACGAGCCCATTGGCCCCACATGGCCCCTTTCGGCCCAAACAGCCTAAACCCACAAGAATACTCATGATGGCCTCAACTATCGCGTCGAAGCTCCCACACATGCGCTCGCACGCTCGTGTGGCTACCATCGCCGTGTGACCGGCATTTCAGCATTTGCCGCTCTACAGCTAGAGTAGTGTGAAATACACACCTGATAGGAATCTGGAGTTAATCCGCGCTCCGACCACTCCTATGCCCAAACGCCAACCAAGGTATGTTTACTCTCCTCATAGATCGATCTATTTAAAGCCAGCTTCTCGCCTACTCTCATGCTAGCTTCCCGATGTGGGATCCCTCCATCAATCCTCCAAAATTGTCCCAAATTAGCAAAATAGTCACCTTTTGCATGCAAGGGGTTTCGAACTCAGGCTCCCCTATAACTTAATCCACGCCGCTAGCCACCTTACCAACTAGCTCCTTGTGTAACAAAAGAAGCACAACTAAATATAAGTCTATGGGCCAAAGTCTAAGTTCATTTAAAAGGAAATCAAAATGAATTGTAAGCGCCAAGGCTTGAACCCATGCTCCCTTGCAACCCTAATGACGCCACAACCACTAGGCCACATGCTTCCTTGTGTCATTTTTTTCCCACAATTTATTCTTAAAGCCTACTTACCTACTCCTAGGGTTTTATTCACCTAAAACCAAAATTTTTCTTAAAGCCTAGGTTTGAACCCGGAACTTCATGGAAGCCCCCTAACCTTCCAAATTCACTCACCTAATAGGTCCAACTTGCATTAGTGCCGTTTTCTTGTTCTCAAAAATTTCAAATGCTCCCCATGCCCAAGGCCCAATAGGCCCAATTCTACTAGGCCCAAATTCAGGGCTTTACACGCTCAATTAAGGGTAATTAGTGGATTAGTTGGCAATTAGGTATTTAATCAATCATAGGTTAGGAGCTCACATCGTTGACATTAGGGATAGGAAATTTCATTAGGTTATTTCAGGTTAGCAAATGTAATTAGTTTTATTAATATTTCAATTCTGAATCAGCACTACTAATTTGAAACTTAATAGATTAATATTTATTTTTAGTAATTAATTTAATAATAGTTTTCTCCAATCTGTAATCCCATGGGTACGATCCTCGGAATACTTTCCAAGTGTTTCACTGTAAACAAAATTATATTATAAATTGACTTGTTCGCTTGCTGACACTGCGCATTACTTCTATATGTTTTATTTGCATGATTTTCAGCCCTAACGTTCACACATCGAGGTGACGGTCAAGTTGTTGACATCATTGTCGGAGATTGCGACGATAATAATTGTTATTGAATTGATTACTATGTAAAGCAATACTAGTCGAAAGACAAATGAGCTAGATGGTGTGCTAAATTTTTAATTAATTATTTTTTTTTATTTTGCTTACCTTGTTGACAATTTAATTTGATGATAGTGAATATAATGGTATGATAAGAGTGACGATGAGTAGAGGGAGAGTGATAAATGGTACATTAACAAAGGATCGAGTTGGTCGAACGGAGCTTCAATGAACCAGTAGAGTTATGACCAAGTACATAATATGCCCAAACATTCCGACAAGTAAAAAATTGCCTTGATCATGGATGATAATGCATATCGATGGTATTATGAGCAACATAGGCTCAATCAAAGATCAAATTGGTTAACCGAAGCTTCGACGAACCAGTAGAGTCATGACCAAGAATATGATATGCTCGAATATCCAGACGATCTCTCTTGTAATTCGCATCAGATATCTTCATCTGAAGCAATTATGCTATCCACACCCAAGCAATTAAAGGTCAAGTTGGATAAAATGTCGCTAATGATAGAACTACTTGGACAAATATACAAAACAAATACTACATTGGAAGAGGTCGTGCAATATGTTCCTAACTTTGATTAGGAGGACTATTGTATTGCTATCAACCATCCTGAATTAAAAGATGAAAGTCAATAAGAGTTTGGAGTAGGAAACCATAAGGACGAGTTGAATATGGCCGAAGGTGTCTCTGATCCAATTGAAATAGAGGTAGATGTAGCAGTAGACATATAAGTAGAAGTAACAACTAACATAGAGCTTCAACCGTATCTAAATAAAAGTGTAGAAGAGCTGATACATTTTTTTTTTGAAAAAACCGAGGAGTTGCTCACCGAAGAGGTCGAGGAGTTAATTTTATTCTCATTCGATGAAAGAGGTAAAACTCAAGTAACCAGAGCTTCACGTGACATGGAGGTGCGGAGACTCGAGATAATAATGCCCTAGAAAATAATTTGGGGTTAACTCAAATTTGGTACCAAATGGCTCGCAATGTGGATGTGGATGTTGTGCCGGTCAAAAATAAGGCAACATCATTGGAATGGACCGAAGTTGCTGGTGCAGATTCATCGAAAGTGGAACAAACAAAGAATCAAAGTGTCGAGGACCAGTTGGAAGTTCTTCTTCGAGGGAAATACGGATCGTCCAGATCCTGAAAAATGACTTTTATTTTAAATTTGTTTTGATTTTAAATTTTATTTGCATTTGTAATTTTTTTATTTCTTTTCTTTTATTCTAAGTCTTAAATTAGGAGTTTTTATGTATTTTCTACAATGGTTGTTGAGCTCATGAAATGGACAAACAAAATAATAGAGGAAATTGAAATTTTGCATGGGGAGGTCCAAAACGCCGAGTTACATCGTGACGTGCCAGACCCATGTTTTCGCAATAAGACAACCCTACGTCTCAACTTTGGCCTAGGACATCATGATGAGTCAATCAACAAATTGCAAAACAGTAAGTGACGTCAAAATGAGGAAAATCGCATCGTCGCGTTGAGCAGCTCAACGTCACAATGCCATTAAGGGCATGTCGCAAAGAGCTGTGACATAACAACCTTGGAAATTATAACTGATACACGACCTCTTGATGAGAGGAGACATCACATCGCAATGAGGAAACAATTATAAAAAGGCCTCATCACGAAGAGCCCTAGTGTTGACGCCCCCAATTGATTTTTCTTCCTCTTCCCCGTCGCTCTATGACCGCCTCCAAACATGCGAACGTCTAGACTGGAAATACTTCAGCAAAAAGATCAATAAAAAAGCAGCGATGTCCGCAAGTATACAAGTCAAATTGTAATATACTTTGTTTACAACGAAACACTTGGGAAGTATTTTGAGGATCGTACCCAAGGGATTGCAGATTAGAGAAAACTATACTAAATTAATTATAGAAAATAAGTACTAATCTAGTCGAGTTACGATTTAGTAGTGTAAATCCAAAACAGTAATAATTAACTAATTAAATTAAAATAAAATAACAATAATAAAATTAATTAACTAAAACTACCTAAGTTAAACTATCGGCTTCTCCTATTCTTAGTTTTGACTACGTGAGTCCCTGAGCCTAGAATCAATTGTGTTCCCTAATTATTAATTAAATTAATAACTAATCTTAATTAAGTTTTTACCACCCTTAGCTAAGAATATCCTCTCGATCTCATCTTCACTAAGGATTACCACCTAAGATACCCTTTCAGTCTCACCTAGGCATACAAATACCCTCTCGGTCTCACCGCTTGGCACGAGTTCTACTTAACAAGATACCCTATCAGTGTCACCAGTCTAAATCTTTTATTAGGGGCGTCACTCCCTAATATACTAAGCACCCTCAAATAAACTCTTATTTTCAAATAATTATTTCCTCAATCAATTAATTAATGAAACAGCCAATTCATGTGAAATTAATATGAAGCACAAAATATATCCAAATATTTATACACACATTCAATTCATAAAATTAACAAACAAAATATAAATAAGAGAATAAGGGGAAGAGAATGCTCACGAATAAATCAAAAAAATAGCGCGATTCTGAAACATCCACCTCTCGCGATTGTCTAACTTTGGAATAGAATGATACTGATTATGCGAATATAAAAGAAACTAAACAAGAAAAACTAAGAACTAAAGAAAATCTAAAATCTAAGCGATAAATTATGTTCAATCCTCCATTGAATTTGGTTTTAATGTTGTTTATATAGACAAAAATCCAAAAGATTAAACTGCCCATTCGATTATAATGTCAATTAGGGTTTTAGGTTGGAAAACCCCTTAATTGCCCTAAAAATTGTAGCTGTCGCGTCAAGGAATTTTCGGCCACATAGAAAGCCAATGTCGCAACACTGGGTTCCAGTGTTGCAACACCGAGTTGGTGTCGCGACGCCCAATTCTGATGTCGCAACACCGATGCCTATTTCGTTCTAGGTTTTTCTTTTTCACTTCAATCTTTGATGTCACAACAATTGGTTCAGATGTCGCGACATTGGCATAAGTTTCATCCCAAATGTGCACTTTTTGCTCCCAATTCAACCTACATAACCATATAACCTAATTTAGATATTTAAAATGTAATAAAAACTACTAAAAAGCATATATTACTACTTCAACTATCAGAACATAAATATTTATTAAACTGACTCAATTTAATCCATAAAACAAGCTAAAGTTACGTGAAAATGAGTATAATTGATAGTGTAAATTGTGGCAGATCACTCTCCAGTCTTCAACGCCTCAAGCAACCAAAGTTCTTCAATCTTTTTCATTTGTTAACCATTAATCTTTGCTATTTTATTATTTTTTTTACTTAGAATTTTAATTTCATATACTAGAATTCTCCTTTTAGAGCGCAGCAAGCAACTTTCTGGCAAGGATTAACGGCGACCAGTGGGAAAACGACTTACTGACAACAACAAAGATTGGTGAAATTTTCCTATTCTCTGAACTCTAAATATTTGTATACTTGTGTTCGATTCGAATAAGTAAAGTTAGAGAACTCGAATTGATAACTTGGTCATACAAACTGTAATTTTGGTTGTTTGGATATTTTTGTGAAATTAGTTATGGCTTCTCGAAAATGAATAGCATCTCGAAGAACCGTGGAGCACGATACTCCCAACGATCCGAGGATACTATTTGTCTTGAATGAGGCTGCCAAACAGTTTGAGAACTTAGATAAATCATTAGTTTCGGAATGTGGATTCGAATTTTCCACATAGTTGTTCTGCAACCCTATAACTACAAGGGTCAAACGCTTAAAGTGGAATACTTTTGTTGACAACCCCTTAAACCCATGGTTATCTCAATATTATTGGATTTTTCTATGCATTTTCTTAAGGCACAAGACCACAAGGTCCTTGTGAGAGGTATTTTCGTAGATGCCTCTCTGATTGCGATCGAAGCTATCTATAAGACACATTGGTATAACCCAGATTTTTATGAAAACTTACATGAAGAAGAGGTGAATTATGACGAGATCATCGATTTTTTAACTAAAGGTTGAGGAAATTAGGTTCGAAAAGCCACAACTAAAAAACCAATAAGATTCTCTGATTGCGATCGAAGCCGTCCATAAGAAATCTTGGTATAACCTAGATTTTTATGAAAACTTACATGAAAAAGAGGTGAATTATGAAGAGATCATCGATTTTTTAACTGAGGGTCAAGGAACTAGGGTTCGAAAGACCACAACTAAAGAACCAATAAGATTTAAACAATCTATAATGATTCCTGAGGCTAAAATGTGGATGTATTTCATATGTGCAAAAAAATTTCTTGCACAACACATCACAGAATTTACTCGTGATCGTGCTTTTCTATTGTAGGCTATTTTACAGAACCGAAAGATCAATGTGGGGGACCAGGTCATCCACAACATGAGGCAATATGCCGAGGGGCATACTCGAGGACTTCATTTCCACATTTAATTACAGAAATATGCAGACGAACAGGTGCTGAGATTGATGCTGAGGAGCCAATCTACCCACCGAAAGGCATCTTGAATGATGTCATCTTTGAGTAGTTCTAAAACAAGCACTCAAGACGAGTGGAAGAGAAAAACGAATGAGTGGCGGCCCACCGAGAATACACTTGAGACCGCGGACTTCTAGAATCGATGGAGGAGCCACAACCTGTACCACTAAGGGTATTGTTGGAAAAAAATTTGATTTGAAAATGGTTTTCTTACACAGCAGAAAATAAAAATTTTGAAAACTGACCCAGTTTGTAATATTTATAGTAGTAAACTCTAGACCAAAATCATACATATGTTTTCGGATAATCGGATCCTTGTCGTTCTCAGCTTTCAACCAAACGATCTTTTCTGTTATTCTCGTATCGCAAATGGCATTGAGTGTGGGCTCGATCAAATCGAATCAAACACAGAAACTAGAAATAGTTTCCTTTTCTTTGGGGGTGAAAACAAAAATTCTCTCTTCAAAATAGAAACAAACAGAATCGTTATTCCAAAAAATATATTTAATTATTGGAAAATAAAAGTCTCTCTATTTTCTGGCAGAATAACGATATATGAAAGTTGTGTAAATAGCCCTATCGGTGCCATCTATTTATAGGGAGAGAAGGTAGAACCCTTGTTGAATTAGAGAAATTTATTAAAAATAGAAAAGCACTCCCTACTTAGAGTAAGATTAGGGTGGGCGGCACACCCCTAGTATTCCTACTAGGGTTACCGCCCCTTTCATTTTCCATGAAGGGATTTTGGGTTTCTCTCACATCGGGTCCAATTACGAGTACTTTCAGAACTTTTCGATCCAGTACTTTACAATTTGATCGAACCAGATTATGTTTTCTATTTCCCAAAATAAACTTCAATATTTATATTTAATTAAATAATTTTCTCGTCCTAATTTTACCCTAGGTAAAATTATGATGATTTTACCCCTGATAAATTTTTTGAGAAAATATATTTAATATTTCACCATTCAACTTGTTCACTATGATTATATGGTTTATTTTCATTTTTGGGTTCTAAAATAGCTCAAAAACATAAACTCAAAATTTTGATCATTTTTTAGAATTCATTGTTCAATTCTAAATGAATTCATTTCACATTTTCGTTTTCATTTTTATTTTCATTTTCATTTTCATTTTGAGAAAACCACATTCATTTCCGAATGATTCCATTTTCTTCATTTTCATTTTCAATTTGGAGAAAATCATAATTATTTCCTTAGTGTTTTCCATTTTTACTAT
This sequence comes from Gossypium sturtianum, assembly GCA_025698515.1. Lineage (NCBI taxonomy): Eukaryota > Viridiplantae > Streptophyta > Magnoliopsida > Malvales > Malvaceae > Gossypium > Gossypium sturtianum. The sequence goes on from CM046946.1 coordinate 120,770,077, forward strand.
TTCTATCCATTTTTGTTCATTTGATTCAACATGCAATTCATTTCTGGTTTCAACGAGCTAGTGGAGGGACCGATTGGACATATGCGATTAGGGCTTAAATGATTTATAATTAAGTTCCAGCTTTACGCCTATTAATTATAGACTCATTTAGTCACAAAGTCATTCCACTATAGTATTGTCGAAACCATTTTTTTGTAAAACGGAGGTCGACTTGGATTTTAAAAATGAAAATAAAAAAACGAGAGTCGCCACCAATCTTTTTTGCTGAGGTGTGATCGGGTCACCTCGAAAGTGGTTGTTTTAAATAAACTGTTTGATTTATCAAAACAACGATTTTGGTCTACGAAACTCAGAAAATGGGTTTGGGAGTCGGTTACGCACGAGGAAGGATTAGCACCCTCGATACGCCCAAAATTGGTACCTAGTTGATTAATCAATGTCTTAGTGTCGAAGATTTGAAAACTTGAAAGAATTTAAACTACGATCCCTCTTTTTATTAAAACAAAAAACTTGAATAAATCGAAACGAATGTTAAAGACCCTCTCGTCTCGAAGTAATAAAGTGTCACATCTAGTAAGTTAGGACACGACATCTTGAACCTTCGAGAATAAGCTTGCCTTTATTTAAAACTCATGTATTTTAATTTCAAAAGGATATTCGATTATTAGGTCAAACGAGAAAAAATCGAAACCCAGTAAGTTAGGGCACGATTTCTCGAACTTCCAAATATCGAATATTGCCCTTATTTACAAAAAAATCTTATCTCGGGGTAACAAGATGTCATGGCCAGTAAGTTAGGGCACAACACTTCGAATCTACGAGAACAAGTATTTTATTCGAAACTCGTATTGCAATTTAAAAGGATATTCCGTTATTTAGATTAAATGAGAAAAACCGAAACCCAGTAAGTTAGGGTACGATTTCTCAAGTTTCTAAATACAGAATATTGCCTTGGTTGAGAAAATCTTATCTCGAAATAACAAAACGTCACATCCAATGCGTTAGGACACGACGTCTCGAATTCTCGAGAATAAGCCTTTTATTTAAATTTTATGTATTTGTTTTAAAAAGGATATTCGGTTATTTAGATTAAACGAGAAAAATCGAAACCCAATACGTTAGGGCACGACCTCTCGAATTTCTAAATACGGAATATTGCCTTTATGAAAGAAATCAATTTTGTATCGGGTAAAAGTTAATATAACACAAGTTTGTAATAAAATGTAAAAACAAATTACAATACTAATATGTGTAGCAAAATAGTAATAAATGCGTTAGTGTGCGTGACAACATAAAGGACGAAAATGAAATAAATGAATAAAACGAATAAACTAAAAAAATAAGAAAGAAAATAATAAGCAAGCTCAAAAAATATTTAATATTAAAAAAACTAGTAGAAAATGAGAAAACGAATGAATAATATGTAAGATTAATAATAATAATAATAATAATAATAATGGTAATAATAATAATAAATAATAAATAATAAATTCAAAGAGAAAATATGATTATAGTAGCAATTATAAATAATAATAATAATAATAGTAGTAGTAGTAAAGAAAATAATAATATTAACAAAAATAATAATAATAAGGATGATAATAAATGTATAATATAATAGCTTTAAAAAATTAAAATAAATAATAGTGATAATAATAATAATAATAATAGGGAAAATAGTAAAAAGGAAATAAAAAACAAAATAAAAATAATAGTAATAGAGTAATGATAATAAGAATAATAACATTAAATGATAATAATAATATTAATAATAATAATACATATAATAATAATAACAATAGTACTAATAATAATAATAATAATAGCAATAATAAAAATAGTAGTAACAATAATAATTATAATAATAATAGTAAAATTAATTAATTTAATAAAATAACCAGAATAACCAAAAAAGGACTGAATTGGGACTTGAAATAGAATTTTGGGGCAAATTTGAAAATAAATAAAAAGGAAAAGGATCCCATTGAACACGCGAATAACAAGGAGGGACTAAAAGGGAAATTTTCCCTTCTCCTCCAAAACGCACAGCATAGGGGGGACCAAATTGAAAACCAAAATAAATTATAGGTCGAAATTAAAAAATAAAATAAGCTTAATTGCAAATGAATAAAAAAGCGGAAGGGCTAAAAGTGCAATTAGCCCTTCCGTAAAAAACACGTGGATCCTAGGCCTGGAGCGGGTCGGATCTCGGGTCGGAGGGCTAAACGACGCCGTTTTGGGCGTCTGAGGCCAGTCCCAAAACGACGTCGTTTTGGGGGCCTATATAAGTCCGATTTTTAAAAAAAAAAATATATCATTCTTCTCCTTTTCAGGAAAAAAAAAACAGATTTCTCTCTCAAATCCTCTCCCCATCTTCGATCTCTACCCGATCTCCTGGTCCACGACTAACTGCTGCTTCATCTGTCTTTGTGACATGCGCACACTACAATGACACTTCAGTAAAATTTTCCCCTTTTTTTCTTTTCCTTTTTTATACTTAGTGTATATATATATGTCTATATATGTAATTTTAAAAAAAAACAAAAGGAAGGGAAATAAACTTGAATACGACAGTTTCAAAAATAAGGAAAATAGAGAAGTCAAAGCAACCTTTGTGCGATTTTAATCTGCTCTGTTGGTATTTGTTGCTTGAATATTTGAGTGTGTTTGTGGTTGTTTTCGAAATCAGGCGTTTTTGTATTGATAACTTCTTTCTGTTTTTGAATCTCTCTGCTTTTATTCAATAAATCGTCTCCTGTTACAATATATTTAGGTTGGCTTTTATAGCCATTTACAAATGCTTTTTAAACTTATTGATGCCACTGTTGCTTGCAGGTGCAACTTGAGGGCGGTGGAGACGTGACAGGGCGGTGGCAGGCCTGGCATGGGCGGTGGAATAGAGCAGTGGCAGTGGCGGCGGCACTTTAGGGTAGCTTTAGGGTTTTTTGTTTGTTTTTTATTTGGGCTTAGTAATTTGGGTTTATTGAGTTTGAATTAAGGGTTTAAATTTGGATTTAATGTTGTAGAATGGGCCCCGGGCAAATTGGGCCTTCTACAAGTATTGTGACTGAGCTCTTTCCAACAGCATACCATTATGAAAGCAACTCGATCAATGCTCGTCCAATGACCTTGTCATAAGTGTGTTACCCTCATAAGATATCCTTAATCTCTTTGGGATAAATTCGTTCTCCCAATATGATCCTATTTTATCTCATGGTAACCATTACATCTTCCTTCATGAAAAATCAATTACTATCAGATAGTAATCAAGTTATTCATTACAAAGACGAACAACCCGTGGCCACGTTCACTTTTCATCAACGATGTAATGCCAATAAGAGGATATCATTTACCCATGTCTCAGGCTATGAATTCCATTGTTGTGAATGACGCTATATACTACAGAAGTCGTATACCCAACGCACCAGCTTTCGATCCCTTATCTTTTTGAACTCAGGCTTTTACTTACATCAAAGTATATGAGTAGCGCATACATAGTCCCCCATCCACTCACTATTAAGGTATGTCACACTTTAAACATCACAAGTGCATAAATCCATAAACGAATTTAGGATCTATTCTTCTTGGGTCCAGTCCGATGTACTATCAGTCTAGTCAGTCACATTTATGTTTCTATCTTCTGGTAGTCATCCGCTCCAATGTCTATGACAAAGAATCTCCCTAATTGGACTTGATAGACGGCATATTAGTCTTTCAATCAGTTTGCTCATTTCCAATTAGACTAAAGACACTTTAGGTCCGCCTACTAATATAAGTTGTCTTTCTATATTACGATCTAACCACGTAATACCGCTTAGTATTAGTTTAAACATTAGACAACCAGTAAGCCAATATTTGCTTCTATTTTGCTTTGCATGAAAAAGCCATATGAGGAAAATTATACAAATTATATTAATGTGATCCATGAATTGTTTTATTAAATAACCCGTTCGAAAAAATTACAAGTTTACAAACGAATATACTACACTCAGGACACTAGATCCAACACTCTTTTCCACTCACAGCAATATATATCATTAGTATCTTAATTATATTACTTAAGCCATTAATTTTTCATTATTCATACATATATATATTTATTAATGATAGTTATAGATAATGATGAAAGAAAACCATTATGTCCCACTATCATACCTTTATTATGGAATAACTAATTTCAAGGGCATATTTAATTACCAAGCAAAGATATTCATATAGATTAAATCAAAATCTTTTCATGTTTTCAAACTTTAGCAATTTAGTTTTGTATTATTTAAATGATCGATTTAATTCAATTTCACTCACTGATTTGACCTCTCTATTTATGTACTCTACATTTAATTATTCTATTATAATTTAATTAATAATTTGATTCACTAAATTCGGATCCAAATCGAATTTTTTGACATTGTTGAAATTCAAGTCATTACACCCATAGTTCAACTGGACCAACCCCATCCCTATAACCCCGAATCAAACCTTAACTCTTATTTAACCCATAACAAAACCATCGGATACTAATAGTAGTGGTCGACGTGGTGGCTTGATGTTGGCTCTAAGTATAGGTGCCTATTTGTAATAGCCTGTTTCTCAGTGGTATCGGAAACAGTGATTTTGAAACCACAATTTCAACAAATGAGTCCGTAAATATTATTTAATAACATTTACGAGTTTATTTATAAAATTTTATTAAATATTGAATTGATAATTTTGTTTGAACGGTTAATAATTTAAGTATAAAGACTAAATTTATCCCATAATAAATGTAGCCCTTCTAACATTTACCTCGCTTCAATCCTGAACATTTCGTCCTTCCCTAATACCATTGAATAGCCCCATAACCAATTTCTATTAGCATCTCTAATGACTCCCTCAATTGCAGTCGAGTAAGAATTAAGCAAAACTGCACCATCTGTATTGAGCTTAACCCAACCACTTTCCAGAGCTGACCATTTCATAATGGTAACCATAGGTCCCCCGTGAAAACTAGGTGTCGATGGTGGAGAGTAACTTCTCATCCCTACTTTTTCCATAGCAACCAGCACACTATAGGAAACAAAGTTTGCCAATCTACCTTATGACTACCACAATCCCCTATGTTCTGCAAGTCCCATACAATCCATTCATCAAGTGGTAAGGAGAAAAACAATACTCGTTCCTGAGGTGGTACAATTGTGCTCCAAACCGCCCATGAAAAGGAACAATCCCTAACAGCATGTACCTCGGACTCATACATATTGCTACATCTCGGACAGTGGCCCTCACAAGCCATATGTCTCCTAACTTTTTCATCATTAGTTAACAATATGTTCTTCCACAATAACCAAATGAACACGCTAACCTGCTGAGGTGCCTTAGCTTTCCAAATCAATTTCCAAACATTAGAACTATCAGTCGAACCAAAGGGATGCATACCTCTATAGGTTTCTATAGTGGAAAAAGAACTTCTAGTCACCCATCTCCATAACAATCGATCATTCCCCGCATCCAGTGAAGGTGACAACACCAAAGATATTTGCATAGCAATTGGGTTCGATAGGAAACTTCTAAGATGACTCCAATCCCAATTACCACTCTCATTGACCAAATCACAAACACGCAAGTGTCATCTAGTTTCTCGGAGCCCATATAAAAATTCCTTAAAGGGCCCACCTGACGTATCCAATTATCGTTCCAAAAGTTTGTCAAAGATCCATCCCTTATAGTCCAATAGACATTATCGAAAACATCTTGTCAGACACTCATTAAAGACTTCATATATAGGAACACTTACTCATAGCAATAGAGTCCAGCAACACCCAGCAATTTTTATATTTACTCATCACAGTCTTAACCCATAAATCATCAGTCTTGGTTAACAATTGGAAGCTAAGTTTCAATAGGAATAACTTGTTTTGATCAGCTAAACTTTTTACTTCTAAGCCCCCAACCTCTACCGGATGACAACAATCATCTCATTTCAAAAGAGACGGCTTCCTAATATCAGAAGTGGAGCCCCAAATAAAGTTACGAGCCAACTTCTCAATTTCGCCACACACAATGACAAGTATATGAACTGAAGTTATAAAGTAATTGGGAATAGATAAAAGCACTAACTTTGCTAATGTAATTATTGAAACACCCCTAACCCGTAACCGTCGCCAGAATAGGGTTAAGAAGCGTTACCGGACATTTCAGAACTTTTACGACCATTTCACAATCATAAGATAATATATCATCATATCATAGCAAATCATATTCATAAAGTCCCTTTAAAAGGTCTACAAGACCTTAAACAAGCATTAGGAAGGGGTCGGGACTAAACTGGGCTCATACAAATTTTTTTCGAAAACTTAACATTTTTCAAAATTACAGAGGTCACACGCCTGTGTGGGCAGGCCCTGTGCCTCACACGGCCTCAGACACACCCGTGTGTCCAAGCCGTGTCAAAACAGGGCATACATACTGACTTGTCCACACGGCCGAGGACACGCCCGTGTGCTTCACCCGTGGTCGACACTGACTTAATTCACATGGCCAGTCACACGCCCGTGTGTCCAGCCCGTGTGCGAGTCTGACTTGTTTCAATTTGCAAACTTAAAAGACACGGTCGAGCCACACGCCCGTGTGCTCAACCGTGTGGGCAAATATAGGCCATTTGCAAGGCCAATTTGCCACCCACACTTTGGGTTACACCTACAAGCATTAAACCAATCCAAAATCATACCTCCAATGCATTCAAGATATACCAAAACATGCATATTTTACTTCTTAACAACATCATTCACTTCATATACAAAACCCAACTCAATCATACAACTTATAGTATCAACTTACATCAAAAACATATAACTATGCTTCATCTAAAATCATATCAATTCAAAGCAACTTCTCATCATTTGCATATCCAAAATCAACCATGAACTCACCTATAATGTACCATTTCATTTAGCTACTTATGAGCACATTAAAACTTACCAACTTATGCATCAATAAGCATGATCAAAACTCATTCATAAACACATCCATCAACAAGCCATATCACATGGCTATTTTTACACATCACAAAACATATTCTAAGTTCTCTAGACTATACATGCCATACTTTAATATTTACATTCTCAAAAGATACCAGAATATAATTTGATAGTGTGGTGATGATCCTCGACGATCCCCGAGCTTCTCGTAGCTTTAATAATCTATAAAACAATCAAACAAACACACACACAAAGTAAGCTATCATAGCTTAGTAAGTCATAAGCAAATAATGAACAAATAAACATTTGCATTTAAATCAACTAATCAAAATCAAATAAACATTAACCAATTATCCATTCAATATGCTTGCAACTCAACTACTATCACATTTACAATTGCAATATAACATCAATGTTCAAATTCACATATATTCAATAACACATATAAATTTATCTTTTACCATGTCCAATTCAAGTATTCATCATAGACATATACTTACCTTGTTTTCATATACATATCACAAAGCACATACCTGAATCTTTTAGTTCATTTTCACATCTGATCTCATCTCTATAATGCCCGTTGAACCATTCAGAATTAATAAGGATACTCGGATAGTCGGAAGGCTCGTACAATGCCAACGTCCCAGACGTGGTCTTACATGTAATCACATATCGATGCCACTGTCCCAGACAGGGTCTTACACGAATCAAATACGATGCCAATGTCCCAGGCATGGTCTTACACGTAAACACAAGTCGATGCCAACGTCCCAAACGTGGTCTTACATGAAAACACATATCGGAATCCTATGTCATGACATATGTATCCTAACTATTCCTAAGGTTCGTACGGGGCTTTCGAACGTCTTATCTCGATCATTTCAAGCTCGTAATTGTTTCTCCCATGCTCAATTCATTTCAGCATTTTCATTCACATAAATAACAATTCAATTCGGCACTAATAAAATAGATACAATAGAATTTAACACATTTATTTACTTATGAACTTACCTCGGATATTGACGGATGAAATCGACTACTCGACTACTTTCAACTTCCCCCGATCTAATTCTGATTTCTTTCGTTCTTAATCTAAATAAATTCAAATTTAACTAATTTAATCACACATTCATTCAATTTAATCCACAAACACATATTTAGGCCTTTTTACACTTAAGCCCCTAAAATTTACATTTTTCACAAATTAGTCATTATTTCACAAAACACAAAATATTCAAAATTTCATATTTCCCATGCTTGGCCGAATCTTCCTATAGCTCATATAAGTCCACACATTTCATTTATTTCACATTTTAGTCCCTCAAAATATTATTTTCACAATTTAGCCCAAATTACTCAAATTCATCAAAAATCCAAAGACAAAACATTATAATCTCTCTCATATCTTTTATTTTCTATCATCAAACAACAAAAATCACAAGCTATCATCAATGGCAAAATACAAAATAATCATCAAATTCAAAAATTAAGACATGGGCTTTGTAGTACTCAAAGCAACGATCTCAGAAACGTAGAAATTATCAAAAACCGAAGCAAAACATACCTTAATCTAGCCAAAATGAGTGTCGAACCCTAGCTTAATCTTTTTCTTTTCTTTTCTTGATAATTTCGGCTAAAGATGAACATATTGTCCATGTTTTACCTTATGTTTTATTTTATTAACATTTATTAATCATTTACCAAATTAACCTTTATATTTAACATATAAAACATATATATAAGGCCATTAATGTCCATTATCATCCACTTACTTATATAATGGCTAAATTTCATTTTAAGGACTTATCAATTAATAAACCATAGCAATTTAGTACTTTAACAAATAGAGAGCCACTTTTGCATTTTTCACGATTAAGTCCTTTTATCAAATTAAGCACACAAACGGATAAATTAAATCACGGAAATTTCACACATGTCAATTCACATACTATAAGCACGGAAAATAATATTAAAATATTTTTATGACTCGGATTTGTGATCCCGAAACCACTGTTCTGACTAGGGTCTAAACTGGACTGTTACAATTATGCCTGCCTAATAGCTTTTTCGCCTCCCACCCATTGAGTCTACTACAGACTTTATTAACCACAAACTCGAATGTGCTAACCCCGACTCTCTTATGAATGATCAGAAGTCCAAGGTACATCCCAAGATCATCCACTCGTCCATATCCCACCTTCCTTCAAATATCAGAAGCTAAAGCCTTTGGAACATTAGGCGAGAAAAATATTTGAGATTTATTCTTATTCACTTTTTTACCTGACAAAAAGTATTCAAAATATCATTGACAACCTCAGCCTGCTTCGAATCTGCCTCACAAAAGAGTATAAGATCATTAGCAAAAAATAAATACGATAAATTTGGACCTCTCCTAGACAGCACCAAAGGCTTCCACCTCCCCTTGTCAACTGCTTCGTCAATTAAATGTCTCAATCTCTCCATACATAACACAAATAAATAAGGAGATAAGGGATTTCCTTACCTTAACCCCCGAGAAGGCCTAAATTCATCTGTGACTGCACCATTCCAAAGAACCTAAAAAGTAGTCGACGACACACAATTCATAATTACCGTGATCAACATGGATAAAATCTCAGCTTTTGAAAGTGTATCCTTCAAGAAATCCAAATAGATTTTGTCACATGCCTTCTCGAGATCAATTTTTAAAATCATGTCAGATTTTTTGCCCTTAAAATTTCTTAAAGAATACACAAACTCCTAAGCAATAACAATATTATCTGAAATGCTTCTACCCATCACAAAACTAGCTTGGTTTTATTTAGTAAGCCTCGACATCAACAGTCACAAACTATTAACAGTTGTCTTAGTGACAATCTTATATAAAATTGTACAAAGACTAATCGAACGAAACTTAGTGATGCTTCCCAAACCATCAACCTTAGGGATTAGAACAAGCAGAGTTTTGTTAATTCTAGGATCCACCAGACAACCCCTAAACATAAGACACACCATCGAACAAACCGAATGACCAATAGTATCCCATTGAGATTGATAAAACTTCGCATGGAAACCATCAACTCCCGGTGCCTTAAGCGGAGCCATTCCAAAGACTACATTACAGACCTCTAAATCTATCACCTCCAGCTCGAGGCCACACTTCTCCACCAGAGATAAATCAGGAAAATGACCTTTGCATGGCAGAAACCCATCAATTTAATAATTCACAGAAAAGATACTCTTAAAGAATTCAACAACATGTTTTAGAATTACAAAATCAAAACACCAATCAACACCATCCACCTTAAGTCCCTCAATTTTGTTCCTTCTACGTCGCAAGGGTCCATCCGTGAAAGTATTTAGTATTACTACCTCTATTCATGAGCCAAGTCGATCGAGACTTCTGAAACCATAAGAGCTCTTTATGCTTCAGAAGCTCTTCCAATTCTTGTCTCAATTCTAGCTCACGAATACAAAACCTATCAGACGACCTTAACTCTAAACCCGATGTACTTTTTTCGGCTCATGAATCATATGTATTTTACGACTAAAAATGTTTTCATAAACACACTTGTTTCAGTCTTGGACCTTTACTTGAAACTGCTCTAGAATATTCACCACTGAATCTTCAGAATTCCAATTGCTACTAACCAACGTCCTAAATTCAGCATGGAGCATCCAACTGTCAAGACACTGAAACAGTCTAGCCCCCCTAACCTGGTGAGGCTTAAGAGACACTAAGATCGAACGGTGACCAGATTTCAAATGTTGCAGATTCCGAATCAAACAATCAGGCGCAAAGAAATCAAAATTTGAATTCCCCTAAGCCTAGTCCAACCATTGAGATAACCCTTATCTACTCTATGTAAAATGAGACCTACAACAACCCAAGTCTCGAAGACCATTAGTAAACAAAAACTCCTGAAAATAGGCACATCCATTCCTAAATGTAGCCGCGCAACCTATTCTTTCAAACACGTCCAAAATCGAATTAAAATCACTAGCAATAAGCCAAGGCTCATCAATTGAATCAGCCACAGAATTTAAATAATCCCACAATAGACACGTTGTTGTCCTATGGGAATTAGGATTCACAGCCGAATAGAGAAACCCTGACGAACTTTGGCCATTACTAATCCTCATGTGCACAACCTGAGAATGTAATCCCAAAATATTAACAATAACATTATCACTCCAGAGTACCCAAATTCCACCAGAGAAACCATTTGTCCCAATTCTACAAGAATTTAAATACACCATTTTGCTAATAATTTCATCAGCATAAAAACCACTGACCCGGGTTTCAAATAAACAAAATATATCATGACTAAACTCGTGTCTATACTCAAAACTAAACAAAAAAAATTAATTTAAATCCATAAACACTTGAAATAAGAACCTAAACAGAAAGCCACAATCCACGAGCACTAATAGCTTACTACAACTTCTCGATCCGAGTTCACTGCCATACCCTCAACCACCATCAATGAAAAAGTCTCCACAATCAATTGCTCTAGGGCCTTATTTAAATTACCCACAATTCCCTCCATGGTCGTTGATAACTCCATAGTAGGTTGCTCAATATAACCTATTTTACCATCAGGAGGTTTCCTCCTTTAAAGAATATCTTCTAATACAACATTCGATCCTTCCCCCATTATTTCTTTCCCTGTGGCTCCAAACTTGAACAATATATTTTCCTTCCCAAACCTTGCACCATGCTAACCAACCTCAACAGCCCGAAAAACCATATGCTTTGACTTGTCCAAATTAGGCTTTAAAGAAACAACTTTGAAATTTTCCTGACCCAAACTTCCATCCTTACCAACACAGCCCAACAAATCTCCAACAACAAACCCACTAACAGTCTTCTTTGAAGAAAACCCAGCACCACTATTGTTGGGCTTTAAGACCCTCCCACTAGCCTTAGGCCCAAGGCTCACACTAACCCCTTTACCCTTAACCCTAACATCTCTTTTTCTAACCCCAAAATCCCTATCAACCGCAACACCCTCCTTCCTTAGTGAAGATCTCGCAAGTTTCCTTTCATCCAAAGTCGACCCTTTCCTAACCAAAATCACTGTCGTACTTGCCTCCAAACCAACAACCCCATTAAGATTGACACTTTCTGTGTAATTATCAACCCTTGTCTCTCCCCCCATTGGCCTCTAACACAGTGAATCTAGATCCACCTGAACGACCACTACTATCGACGCCCTTCACCTCCGATGAACCCCGCGGCCTCCCCCTCTATCGTTGTTCAACCAGCATCCAAGGACCAAACGACTCTTCCTTCACCTTAGCATGTAATCTTAATTTCTCAACCTTTGAACCGCCTTGAACAGCCCCATCCCCTATCGTGGTCGGTTTGCTCCCAGAACACAACGCCGAGCTATGACCATAAAGCCCGCACGTAAAACAAACGTTAGGTAACCCTTTATACTTAACTCTTTGTAATCTACCATTGATTTGAATTTTTGGAATCAAAGGTTTTTTTCAAATCCACACTTACAACCAATCTAGCAAACCGCCTCCTAACTGTCGCATCAGTACAAGCATAGATACGAATCACAGGTCTAATCATTCTTCCAATAGCTCAAAGCAAAAAATCAGAGTAATAGCCCTCGAATAACTCAAGTAAACAAATCCAAACTACCTGAATATCCACTTCACTATTGGTTGTCAAGAAATTGGCCGACCAAGTTCTTAGTGACAAATAATGTCCAAAGATCACCCATGGACCACCCAATAAAACTTTGTCAAAATTATCCTTATCCTAGAACTAGACAAGATAGAAATGTGATGTTACACAATAAAGACACCTTATTGAGTAGGGGTGAGTATTCGACCGAGTCGAGTCGAATTGAGTCAAAAAAATTCGAGTTAGTCGAGTTGACGAATCATATTTTAACAACCGAACTCAATTTGAATTTTTTTTAATCGAATCGAACCGAATCGAGTGAAAAAATTTCGAGTTAAGTCAAGTCGAATTAACAAATCACATTATTTATACTCAATGTTACGTTTATATGGACCGATTATTTAACTAGTAGACGAAGTACAATATTATTTAACTACATAAATAATATAATTGTTTTACCTTTTAACTTAATGAGTAAATATTTATCAAAACAACGACATTTTACCTTTTAACTTAATAGTTTTGACTTTTAACTTTAAAAAAAATAAACATTTATTAAAACGACGTAGTTTAGCCTTTTCTATTCAGATTTTCGGATAACTCGAATTGTATAATTTTAATTCGAGTTAAACCAAAAAACTTAATTTTTTATTCGAGTTGATCCGAATAACTTGATTAATTCAAATAACTCGAACTATTTAATTCAAAATTTAAATTTTTTATCGTGTTTTTCGAATCGAATTGAATTTTGCTCACCTCTATTATTGAGTAAGGTGTTGAATCCTATTTTTCTCCCTAATAATTTGATCACAACTATTAGTGCCATCTTCACCGATGAACACTATCTGAAAACATGATTGAAACATGATTGAAGGTATTCCATTCACCATCTCTATAGCCACATCCTCATCCTGTAATACAAACTCCTCTTCCATGCTAACATTCACATCAACCTTGAATTTCGCCTTATTCCATTCACACACTTCAAATCAACCATCAGTAAATATTTCTTTTATGAAATTAAAATTAAAATTAAGAAATTCAACAATACCACATAAAACTTGAAATTACAACTAATCACACAATATCCAACTTTTCTTAAAACAAATTGTGGGACTTCACTCCGGGTGTCAATAATACCGTACAACTTGCAAGCCACCCAGGAGTTGACATTCGTAGCCACAACCAGCATAACTTGTAATACCACACTATTCTGGTAGCCTCAACCAGATATTTCGGGTGATAATTTTAGTTGAAGCAATTCAAACTAGTTTAACGAGGACAAACAGGTCTAGCCTAGGGGTGGCCAACCAAACCAGAAACCATCCTATGCTGTTTCGGGTTTATTTGGCGGCGTCAAATAGTTGAAGCAAATTACATAAAACAAACCCAAAACAGCATTGGATTACTATCATTCTACAACTCGACCTTAATCCAAATTACAGAAATCCACATCCAACAGGTCCATTAGAGGTCCATTAGGTAAGGTATTAACTTGAATAAAATATAAAATTGCAGTACTAACATATATCCAATAGCTCTTCTCTACCTCAACTAAACAGCCCTAGATCCAACTGATATGATGTTTGAACACTAATGCTTAGGACAAAATAAAATCCTTCCAAAACAAAAGAAGACAGTGTTGTATTTAATGTTCCCACGATAGATTTATTGAAAAAGTATGAAATTGAAGTAAATAAGTTACTTTGGGTGGGATTCAAGATCCATCTCCTGAAGGTTCAGCAATAGATCCTTTGAGTTCAAGAAGACTTTGTTGGCTGAATTTGCAATGGTCTGCGCAATTTCTCTAGAAGCTTCGATTTTCCTCAATGTTATGAATGCTGGGTTCTTTGCAATTGCTTGACCAATGAGTTGGGCACTCTTGGCTTCTCCCTGTAAACCAGAAAAAACAAATAAATTACTGTAGTAGAGAAAAAAGATCAATCAACTTTATCATATTAAGCCAAATATCAGAATTTTCTGAGAACAGCAGAAAAGTGACATCCAAATATGCTTCAGATTATCTTCTACGCTGTAAAGATATGAGATCTACCTAATACTCCCATTGAGCTGCATTTTATCATCAAATTTTATAGAAAAACTACCAAGGCCAGATTGTTTAGTTCCATTTTATGTATCTCACCTGTGCTCGGATAACAGCACTTTTCTTGTCCTGTTCAGCTTTTTCCACAATAAATTTAGCTCTCTCGGCTTCTTGTGCAGCCACCTGTTTCGCCTCAATTGCAGCAGTGAATTCCTTCCCAAAAGTCAGACTTGTAATGGACACATCATCAAGTTGAATGTTGAAGTAAGCTGCCCTTTCAGTCAGAATCTTCCGGATTTCCTTACTGACATTCTAAAAGCACAATAATTCAACTTCACACAATTAATATAAACCATCTATGCTATTCTTCGGGCATAAAAAATGTATGACAGGATATCTACCTCTCTCTGTGTAATGAGTTGGCTAGCATTGTATTGAGCAACAACAGCTTTTAAAGTTTCATGAATGATTGAAGGCAGGACCCTCTCATTATAGTTCTCACCAAGGGTTCGATAAATTTCAGTTAACTGAGTTGACTTTGGGCGAGTGAGAACACGAAGCCCAATCTTGACCTGCAGAGGATACAGTTCAGAAGCAGGTTTAGTGTCTAATTAAGGCATTACTTCCTGTAACATTTTTCTATTTTAAATTTTCACCTAATATAACTGTGCAAATGCATGTATGTTATAGCATCAACAAGAATTTTCACCCTCTCATTATAGAGCCTTTTCATATGATTGAATGAAACATTTCGCAGGTAAAAAGAATGTCAATTTCAAATATTGTATTCATAGTTCATATGACCATATCAGAGACTGGATAGACACAAATAAATTAATTCTTAAAAGATGGAAGAACCGTTACATAACTTTTAAAAATGAAAAACTCAATAGGAGGTATGATATAGAAGGAAAAGAAAAGATTACGTTTACAATTAATACTGTGCAAAATATAGCAAGTAATATATATATTCTTTTAATTAATGTTCTTCCTTTAGTAAGCTTCGATATAGCAATTAGAAATAATATATTTATCTGATTGATTGAGAATGTAAATTCAAATTTTAAGGATTTAAACACTAAGCTTAGATTGCGTTTGGGAATTTACATTTCAAAATATGGATTGGGATAAAAAAGAATAGAGTTGTTGAGAAATAAAACACATAAATGTTAAAGTTCATGATTATTTTTCAAATTTATGGATTTGTTGGATACATAATTAGTGGTGGATTTGAAATTCTTATAGATATCTGTAGATTTGAAATACATACTTTTATATGTAACAAACATATAATCATATTGAATCTAACTAATTTATAAATAATGCATGCATTCTACTTTCACAATTTTAATAAAAAAGAATCCAAATTTTCAAGTTCATGTTTCCAAACGTAACATTGCAGGACTTTCCCCGCAAAAACTACCTTCATCTCACCAGCATTAAAGCATGACGTTTGATAAAGCACAAAAATAAAATAGGGCGAGATTTTAATTTTTTAAGCCCCAGATAGTACCTTTTTAGATTTAGAAAACTAAAAAGCAATGAGGTAATGATAGGAAAAAGTCTGTGAAAATTGAAAATCAGCATTTACCATCTGGAGATCACGACTACCGGAAGTACTCTCAACTAAATGAGGTCTTGCACGGACATCATAGATGATAGGCCTCTCAAACCATGGTATCATAAGGTGCGTCCCCTCTGAATAAACCTGCAGAACCAAGAATTAAACCTCGTGACATACTGCTAGACAGAGGCTAATTAAAAAAAATATATGTAAATTAGAATGTCAATAGGACAGCAGAAAAAAATTTGGTCATTCAAGAAAGGATAGCACAAGGCTGCTAGTTAATCAATTCAATATAGAAGCCATAGCCATTCTTAATAAGCAAGTTCCACAAAGCACTATAATATCAGCAAACAACAGATATAAGGAAGGAGATGCATTTTAAATAAACATGCAAACTGGTAGAATGATTACCTTATCTTTGATGCCCAAAATCCGATTGAAAACAATTGCTCGGTGCCCTCCGTCAACGTTGTAGAGACTATTGGCAACTCCATAGAGGCCAAGCCCACCAATGACTCCAATCTTAAGCAAAGCAGGAAGTGCTCCGCCTCCAGGCATCTTAGGAACTTTAAGGTTGTTGAGATTCATTTTACTCAATGCTGACAAGTTAAACATTGGATGTCAATTTGCAGAATATTCCAAAGGTGTTAAAAAAATCCAAACAATTTTGGAACATTATATACAGCAGATAAGATAAAGATCAACTAATTAACAACTGCTAAGAAACAAAGATCTAAATGATAAACAAAGAGAGCATGCCTATATCAACATTAACCCCAATATGAGATGTCAGAGAAATGGTTTAAGCAACTCTAACTTAGGAAAAAGCAACTATGCAAACACATCCGTGTTTACACTCTCTATTGGAGAAGAAGCTCCAAAATCAAACCCCCCCCCCCAAAACTAATTAGGATTTATAAGTCATATCTTCCAGAAAGAAGTATAAGCACCCAAACTATTTCCTTGTCATGAAATAAAATATATTGCCTCCACAAAGAACATAACACAGCCAATATAAATTCATTCAAAATGTTGCTAAGCAAATGGGTTTCCCTCAGCAGCGTACAAAGTTCAACAAAACCCAGTCATTTCATCAAACCGCAAAACAAGAAGTAAAAGAGATAACAATCTAGCTCTCAAAACAAGAGGCTGCCGCTTTTAACAATGGCGGGTAGCACTGCCTTGACCAAGAGAAACGAATCAACAAGAAGAAAAACAAAGAGGGAAACGAGACCGCTGAATTTAGCACCCAAAAGGCTGATCACTTACGCCCAAATTTTCTAAACAAACAAACGCGACAAATATAATCTAAAACTTTTCTTTGAAAAAAAGAAAGAAGAAAGGAGGAAGAGGGAGATCGAAATACCTACAAAAAGGCCACCTTTGAAGAGAGGAATAGCGAAAGAAGAAAGGTAGGGTTTAGGGTTTTATATATTAGGTTTTGTTTTCAGTCGACCCCGATACTTGGGTTAACTAATCTTATTTACTTAGGTGGGTTTAGATGGGCGGTGCGTTTAACTGCGATTAGTGTAAAAATAGCGGTGGTGGTAAGATTAGATACTGTAGCAATACTGTAGCGTGAGACAAAAAGTAAGCTAAACGCACCGCACCGCACTCAATCGCCCATCCAAATCCACCCTTAATTAATTATTCCTTTGTATATTTTTATTTTTAGATAATAAACTTTCATTTTCATTCCTTAAGGAACAATCATACAAAGAAACCAATGTTGTTGGTATAAGATTGGTGGTCAAATTCCTCACACCATTAATCCATTTTCTTGATGACTAGATAATAATATAAAAGCTTAAATCATAATATAATCTTTCAATTATTTAACTTTTTTATCTTACATTTTTTTTTCATTTTATTTTATCCAAAAATTACTTAAATTCAATAAAAATATTTCTCATGTCTTATTTTTATTGACAACTCTTTTTTTTTTTATAAATTAAGTTAAAAATGTTAGTACAATTGTCATAAGTTGCGGATCAAAATCTATGACGAATGTATATAGAACGTCTTATAAAGATCAATTGATTAGATGGGACTTATTTAATCTACTTGAACTGGCCCGATACATGTGGAGAGATCCAGCTACTTAAGAAAAACTAGGGTGACCTTGGTAAATATGAAAAGTAATTTTAGAAGATTAGTAATATTAGGAGATCGCGTAAATCCTTTAAGAATCTCATTGTAGATTAAATTATATTGTTGGATATGGTGAACTCAACTATAAATAGAACTCTTACTCTCATTTGTAATCATTCATTCTTAAGTAATATTATTTTTTTTTATGGGTTTCTGTTTTCTCTTTGCTTATTTCTCATTCAGTTGCTTCTGCTTTATTTTTGGTGCCTTGGAGAATTTCCATCGAGAATTCTCACCTTTAAAAGTTAGGTTGACTTAAAAAGATTTAAAGCAAAGAAATCGCTTAAGGTCACACGGAATACGAGACTATTTGCTTATTTCTCATTCAGTTGCTTCTGCTTTACTTTTGGTGCCTTGGAGAATTTTCATCGAGAATTCTCACCTTTAAGAGTTAGGTTGACTTAAAAAGATTTAAAGCAAAGAAATCGCTTAAGATCACACAGAATACGAGACTAACGTTATTTATTTTTTCTTGTTTCAATTTTTTTATTTATTATTCTAACAATTATTACTTATTATAACATGTATTCCAGAATTAGTAAAAAAATTAAATAATATATAGGCATAATATCAAATTTAGCCCTCAATATTTACATTTTTTGTCAATTTAACTCTCTTTTTTTAAGCTAAATTTGGCTCTCAACCTTTAAAAAAAAAAAATCAAATCTCTTCTTTTAACAGAAATACAGACTAAAACATTAAAAAATTTTAACGATGTTAGTATGGCAATCAACTTTGGCAATATAGGTGTATTTTCATACTAACATGACACTTTTTATCTTCTATGACATGTCAACAAATAATTTCAAAAAATATAAAAAATAAAATATTTAAAATTCAATAAAATATAAAAAGTTCATAAAAATTCAAAAAAAAAATTAACATGAAGTGCAAGTAAATTGTCATTTGAGCTACTATTTTTAAAATTTTAACATTTAGTTAGTATTTTAATTAAAAAACAACAATTTAACTCTTTTTGAAAAGTTGATGGTCAAATTCATCTTTTTTTTTTAAAGGTTGAAGGCTAAATTTATTTTTAAAAAAAGAATAATGACCAAATTGACAAAAAAAAATTATAAACGTTGAGGGCTAAATTTAACATTATAACTAATATATAACATAAATTTTACAAAATTGAAATCTTACTCACATAAATTGTATATTTTGATATAAGGAATATCGTAGAAGAAATTACGTTGGATGTTGAAGGTCAATTCACCTTTTGAAATAGAGAATTGTACAATAAAATTGAAGATGGTTTGTTAAGAGGGCATAAGGGGGAGAGGATAAAACAAGTGTCCAATGGGTCATTTGGCGATCTTTGGTTAGCCGACTGGTCTCCTTAAAGGTCATCGCTAGATCGGTGATGTGGTGTTGCTCAAGTTGTAGGTGTGTAAGTGATAAATGATAGTTGTTCTCTTGGAGTAATTTTACTTGTCAAAAGTATTAGCTCGTGTGTTTCGCAAATTCTAAATGAATAGTAATTATGGCGGAAGTAAGTTAACGGAGCCGACGATACCATACTTAAGTAGGGGTATTATATATAATAGTATACACTTTTAAAAATATTAACAAATTAATTATCTTCTTTTGTAATTAAAATAAAAGCTGAGTATTTCGGTTGTTAATGCAGAATTAGTATATTTTGATGGAAAGGCCAAGTGTAATCTAGATTACACAGCAGAGCAGCTATACATTGTATATAAGAGATTAAATTGGATACATTTATTGATTATTTAATATATTGTAAAATATGTAGAAGATGAATAGTACAAAATAGAAAATATAGTATACTTTAATGATTTTTTGAAATTTTAATTATCGATTAATTCGATTAGAAACTAGATAATTAATCGAAATAAATAATATATATTATATATAATATATATAGCCCATCCCAATATATAAATAATTAATATATATAGTATTTATAATATCTTATTTGTTGTCTTCAACTCCATTTAAGGTTTTTTTTAAACTATTAAATAAAAGAAAATAAACATCAGTAATATATTTTTTTTATATGTTTTATACTTATTTTAATCAAAAGACAAAAACATATAAATTTTGGTTAACCGATCGAATTAACTGAAATATTTTAATTCGGTTAATGTATTTCAAAAAAATTTCGATTCGATTAACGGTTAAAATTTTTATATTTCGAATAATTCAATTAATAATAATTCGATTTAAGTATTAACCGATCCATCTGTTTCAACACTTAATAAAATAAAGAAAAGGGAACAAAGATAATTGCATTACTTCATCCAAACGTCAGTGCCTTCGAATGCAAATTCCATCCTAACAAATTTAATTTACTTTATTTAATAAATATAATTAAGAAATTAATTTCTTGATTACATGATTCATTTCATTAATTGAATATTTTATACCATTTCAGCATTACTTACTGCATTTTTCTATTATCATCCTCTAATTACATTTAAAGGTTTTAATTTAAATAATAATAGCAAACCAAAACAAAAATATGGTATTTTTTTTTATACATAATCCTTTAACGTTGTAAATTACTTTTTCCCCCTAAAATCTATAGACACCTCGCACGCATGTCACACACGCTTTTCTCTTTTTCTTTTTCTCATTTCATAAAGAAAGCTAAAATTTAGCTTTTGGTGCTTTTAATATGTTTAAATTTAAATTTTATTTTATTTTATTATAATTTGATCCTACATTTTTCTAAAATTATTAATTAATCTATTTAACATGTGCTTTTTTGAGTTTATCCTTTTTTTTCATTATAAGATAATGGTCAAATTTTAATTTTGATCTTATATTATGTTGAAACTTAAGATTGAATTTAGATATTTTAATTTTTTATTTAATTTGATTCTTTTACTTTTATAATATCATTATTTAGTATAAATAAATGATATTGCTAACTACTTCAATTAAAATATTAACGTTAATTTTTTTTAGAACACTACAATAAAAAATAATTTTATTATAACGAGTTTGAATGGATGTTTTTAAGAATAAATCTTAATCAATATTTTTAATATTAATTTATTTTAAAATATCAAGTCAATAAATTTATTAAAAAAATTCTACATCTAAATTTTTAAATTCTTCTAAATTTCTAAAAATAAACATAGAGTTGAAATTTCAAATTAACGAAATAAATAAAAATTTAGAGCATATTACAACTTAAGATTATTATACATGACTATAATATTTAATAGTAATTAAACAACCTTATACAGCATATTTCAAAAATATCAGTACATCACATCAAATGAATGTGATTGATCAATCTTCATCTCAATAATTTTATGTATAAATGACAAATTCAAACACTAATTTAAGCAATCACATACTTGTTTTTTTGGTGAACTAATTAATCTAATTAGAAAATTGGTATCCGTTTTCTCTTTTTGTTGCCTTCCTAATTAAAACTAAATAGTCAAAAATTAATTTTGATTCTTTTTCGTACTATCAATACTTGCCTTTCTTTATATGGTATCTAATTTCAACAAAAACGAGTTAAATTTGATGTGAAAAGGAAAACCCCAAAAAAATGATCTTTGCTTATTAAACAACCAGAGGCTACATTAATAAGGAAGGGCCGATTCCTGTTTTTATTTGTTATTCTCAGCTTTGCTTCATCTCTGTTACACCCATGGCCTCTTCTTCAATCCAACAAGGTAATCCAGTTGACTCTCCTTTCATCCATCTTTAATTTTACATCATTATTTCTCTCTATTTTTTTTTCATACTTTTTTGTTATAAAGTTTCTTCCTTTAGCTTAAAAGTTAACTTTTTGATTCCGGGTAACTGATTCTTTCTTCAAAATGCTTAAATTTATTTTTAAAAATAGAAAATGAGCTTAATTCAGCTGAAAAAAGATGTTCCTTTTAATCTTTTTTTAATTGAATTTTAGCTTAAATTTACTGCCTGAAAGAATATTTGAGTACTATTGAACATAGACAATATAGTTTTAGCTATCAAGTTCAGATCTTGTTTGATCCAAAAATACAGTTCATATCTTCATCCGTTGGAGCTTAATTAGAAAACAGAGATGAGACTTTTATGGGAATTAGGGTTTTTTTTTTTGAAAATTTTTCCTAGTTTTATTTTGAAATTATGAATTAAGGTAAGTAGTGGAAGGTGACTTAATTTTTATGATTGCTTCTTTGGTAGAAGCTGAAGAAGAAGTTAATGTTTGTTGCGTTTTTGGTTGATGGGGTTAATTATATCATTTCTATGAAGGATTATGAAAAAATTGTGGTTTGTTTAAGAATTATTGGGATTGATGATTGATTGTTTAGGTGGAGAAATGGATCTAGAGGAAGGACTAGGTACTCCACAACCAAGTTGGAATCCAGTCATTGAAGCGTCAAAAATGCCATCCCCATCGTTGACTTTAACAGCTCCGACCCTGATCCTACCGAGTTCCACAAAGCGTTTTGATAGGATGGCGAGCAGCCTCTCCAGTTCAAGTACCAACTCGGCAACACCATCACCGTCCTCAACAGTAAAGGCCCCAACTTTGGTCCTATCGAATTCCAGCAAGCGGATTGATAGGATGTCTAGTAGCCTCTCCAGTTCCAGTTCCGGCACTGCCGAACCCTCGGTAACACCATCACCTACAGCAACAGCCTCAGCTCTGGTGCTATCGAATTCCGGCAAGCGCATTGATCAGGCTGGCAAAAAGAAATATGTGAAGCAGGTAACAGGTCGCCATAATGACACTGAGCTGCACTTGGCAGCACAGCGTGGTGACCTGGCAGCTGTAAAGCAGATTCTTGCGGATATTGATTTGCAGATGATGAGGACTGTAAGTGGGGAAGATCTCGACATGGAGGTCTCCGAGATTCAAGCAAGTGTGGTGAATGAAATAAATGAATTGGGTGAGACAGCCTTGTTTACTGCTGTCGAGAAAGGATATCTTGATGTTGTCAATGAGTTGTTAAAATACTCTAATAAAGAGACTGTGACTAAGAAGAATAAAACTGGGTTTGATCCCTTGCATATTGCTGCGAGTCAAGGGCACCATGGTAATGATCTTGAGCTTTTCGTTATGTGATTTTTCTTATGGTGATTTTCTTTTATTGGTTGTTCGAGTTCTTAAACCGTATATGTGGGCAAAGACTATTGAACAATTTTGACTATTCTGTTACGTTAGATAGCTCAGAAAATGTAGGAAAACAAGAGGGCTAAATTTAAAAAAAAAAATAAGGGTTGCTTTTACTAGATTGCCTTCAATTAATGTCATCTTTAATCTATCTAGTAGTGAATTCAGTTCATTAATTATTAGGGAACTGAAATTGTTAAAATCATATGGTTAACTTCAGTATATTGATGTGCACTTGCTCAAGAAATGTTTTGAGGCACAGTATTTTGTGCCTTACTATATAACTTCCTCCAGGAACAGTCTGCTGCACCCTTATGTTATGAATGTTATGATGAGGCACTATCACTTTTCAACCTTCAGGACAACTTTCATCCCTTTGTTTGTATATGATATGGACTGTAAATAGTGAATAAATGAATGCCTGCAGTATTGATTTGCAGTAGGATGGAAGACTAACCCGGGTTCTTCCTGTGCAGCTATTGTCCAAGTGCTGCTAGATCATGACCCTAGTCTGTGCCAGACTTTCGGGCCATCAAATGCAAACCCCCTTGTCTCTGCAGCTACCAAAGGGCATACAACGGTAGTCAATGAGCTGTTATTGAGGGATGGTGGCTTGCTAGAGAGTACAAGATCAAATGGGAAAAATGCATTACATCTAGCTGCTCGACAAGGGCATGTTGATGTCGTAAAAACTTTGCTATGCAAAGATCCGCAATTGGAAAGAAGAACCGACAAGAAAGGACAGACTGCATTGCACATGGCTGTTAAAGGACAGAGCTGTGAGGTTGTGAAGTTGCTTCTCGAGGCAGATGCTGCTATTGTGATGCTTCTGGACAAGTTTGGGAACACAGCATTGCATGTAGCCACTCGAAAAAAAAGAGCTGAGGTACAAATATCCCTCGAGATTCTGAGATCTTCCCAAAAATGTATTTTGTGACATTCCAATTTCATTAGATCTAGTAAATGGTACCCATGATTTTGTATATTTTGTGACATTCCTTGCAATTTTCTGTAATCAGTTTGTCTAATTGAATCTTCTGATTTCTTTGTAGATAGAAAGCCAGTTGTTGCGCCTACCCGATACAAATGTCAATGCACCCAACCGAGACCATAAAACAGCCCTAGACATAGCTGAGGGACTTCCCCTCTCTGCAGAATCCTCGGATATAAAGAGCTGCCTTTGTCGTTGTGGTGCTCTCTGAGCTAACAAACTGAATCAACCGAGAGATGAGTTGAGGCTGACGGTGACACAAATTAAGAAAGATGTCCACACACAGCTCGAACAAACCAGAAAAACCAACAAAAATGTTCATAATATCTCGAAGGAACTCAGAAAACTCCACCGAGAAGGAATTAACAATGCCACGAATTCAGTGACTGTGGTGGCTGTTCTATTCGCAACAGTTGCTTTCGCTGCTATATTTACTGTGCCAGGAGGGGATCAAGATAGCGGAGTCGCTGTAGTGGCAAGCTCTTGTTCTTTCAAGATTTTCTTCATCTTCAATGCTATTGCTCTCTTCACGTCTTTGGCGGTTGTGGTGGTACAAATTACGTTGGTTAGAGGTGAAACAAAAGCGGAGAAACAGGTCGTGGAAGTGATTAACAAGTTGATGTAGTTGGCTTCGGTCTGTACTTCGGTTGCTTTTATGGCCTCCTCGTATATAGTGGTTGGGCGGAAACATGAGTGGGCTGTGATTTTGGTTAGCGTGGTAGGGGGTATGGTAATGGGTGGGGTTATCGGCACCATGACTTATTATGTAGTGAAATCAAATAGGAGTAGAAGGAAGAGGGTAAAGAATTCGAGGAGGAGTGGATCCAACTCTTGGCATCGTTCGGACGCGAGTAATTCCGAAGTTGAAGTTGATCGAATTTATGCGCTCTGATTTCGAAAACGGGAAGCGAGTCCAATTACATAGAAGATGGGATTTAAATGAGGAAGGCTTCATTCGGAATGCCGGTGTTGGTTGTTCATAAGCCGATACGAATTGAGATGTGGTGGGCCAGTTAGCATTGTGGAGGATTTTTAACTGCACCTTGAGAATGTAGGATTAAACTGTTTTTTGGTACAAAAGGAACAATGATTCCTGAAATTAAACAAACATTTTGCGCCCAGTGGGTGTGAGTAAATATTAAAGAGAGGTAAAATGGGATTGAATTATAAGTAGACAGTCAGGAGGTTTGCCTAGAAGCAGCCACCCTTGAAAGAGTGCGTAATAGGTCACTGAACAGCGCTCTTGCGTTGAAGATGAACAGGGTTAAACTATTTACCGAAGTTGTGGGATGTAAAAATGCATCGGTAGGAAAGCATTCCGCCTTAGGGGAAGCACTTGCGTAAGCGGGAGTAGACAAAGCGGAAGCGAGAATGTCGGCTTGAGTAACCAACTGCTGCAACAACCACCCCCAACTCCAACTTTTGGGTGCTCAAAATTTTCATATATTTAAAGATATTTTTCTAATAAAAAATTCCTTTTCATAACAAAACCAATATTCGTGGTTGTTGAATATAATCTTAGTATGCTTATGCTAAATAAATTAATAAAGAAGAAATACTTTCCAAATTAAAATTATTTAAAGGAGGTTGCTTGAACGCATAAAATAATCTGACGAATTAAAATATATATTCAGAAAATAATTAATAATACATGTTTAATTAAAAACTAAAAGAGAGTTTTTAGATAGGGTTTCATGTATTGACAATAATTAGCTTTATATACTTGCTGACTTACTTAAAAAAACAACTTACAATAAGTTCATTAATATTGTCATTAACTTATATATAAGAAATTCCTCCTATTTACAAAAATGTATTATTTTATGATTTTGTTTGGTTATGTTAGAGTTAAATGACCTGAATTCTTGTTAAAATAAAACACAGTGGTAAAATAAAATAAAATAAAATAAAAGTAAAATCCATATAGAATTATACTTCTTTTATTTTACATTGATTAGAATAAGGTTTTTTAACCTTTAAATAGATGTAGTTGAAACTCCTCTTGTATCATTCGAATTTCAACATTAGTGAATTTCCTTCTCCTCTGCTCGTGGTTTTTTCCCGAAAGGGTTTCCACGTAAAATCTATGTGTTCTTATTTTTCTTTCTTTTTGCTTTGCGATTGTTCTATATTGTCATTATCGATGTTCAATTTTTACAAACTAGTATCAAGAGCTTTTCGAGTTGCTTGTCTCGATCACGGTAACGGTGACACTGAAGTATGATATTTCGCTGTTGGATTGCAACACTAGATTCGCGTTGTGGAAGATAAAGATGCAGAAAATTCTTGTGTAGACGAATTTGAAGGATGTCCTACTAGGGATAGATAAGATACCTTCGACATTGACGGAGGAAGAGAAGAAGCGTAAAGATCGAAATGCTTTGACGCAATTACATCTGCATCTGTTAAATGAAAGACGTGATGAAGGAAAAGACTGCTGCTGCATTATGGGCAAAGCTGCAGTAGCTATGCATGTCGAAAACCCTAATTAGCAAGTTGCATATGAAACAGCGTCTTTATGCTCATCATTTGAAGGAAGGTGCATTTGTGCACGAACACTTAACTGTGTTTAAATAAATTCTCTCAGATCTAGAGGCCATAGAGGTCCGGTATGATAAAGAATATTTAGGGTTAATTCTACTTTATTCGTTGCCCCCGTTTTATTCAACATTTAGAGATACAATTTTGTATAGTCGCGAATCTCTGACAGTTGATGAAGTATATGCTTCATTAACCTCGTATGACAAGATGAAACATCTTGTGGTTAGATCTGAGTCTTAGGGAGAGAGTCTCATTGTTCGTGGGAGACAAGAATGAAATACTGGTGATAATCGTGGAAGCACACAGAAATAAAATCCTTACAGTAAATCTAAAGGTAGATCGAGATCTTCAAACAAATGTAAAACCTATAACTTCTGCAGGAAGAAAGGGAACATTAAATCTAAGTACCATAAGTTGCAGAATAAGATCAAAAGGGAGGCTGCGAATCAAAAGGGAAAACAACCAGAACAATCCGGTGAAGCTAATGTTGTAGAAGACTACAGCGATGGTGAACTCCTAGTTGCTTCTATCAACATCTCTAAAGTGAGCGATGAGTGGATCCTCGATTCTAGTTGCACCTCTATATGAGTCATAATTGGGATTAGTTTACAACATATGAAACAGTTTCTGAAGGTGTTGTTTTGATGGAAATAATGCTTCATGTAAAATCGTAGGTATTGGCATGATCAAAATTAAGATGTTTGATGGAGTCGTCAGAACACTTAGTGGCGTACGCATGTAACAGAATTGAAGATGAATTTGATTTCATTGAGTACTTTTGATTCAAAAGGGCATAAGTACATAGCTGAAAGTGGGGTTCTGAAGATTAGCAAGGGTTCCCTCGTTGCGATGAAAGGGCAGAGAAAGACTACCAAGTTATATGTTTTGCAAGGTTTTACTGTTACTAGTGATGCAGCCATCGCTTCCTCTTCCTTGTTAGATGATGACGTTACTAGACTTTGGCATATGTGTCTAGGGCATATGAGTGAGAACGACATGACAAAATTAAGCAAAATAGAACTTCTTGATGAAGGCATTAGCAAACTGAAGTTTTGTGAGCACTATATTTTTGGGAAGCAAAAGAGAGTTCGATTCATCAGAGGAATCCATAACACGAAAGGAATGTTGGATTATTCATTCTGATATTTGGGGACCATCCAGAGTACTTTCAAAAGGTGTCGTTAATTATATGCTGACGATTATTGATGATTTTTCCAGAAAAGTTTGGGCATTCTTCTTGAAGTAGAAAAGTGATGTGTTTTTCGCATTTAAGGTTTGAAAAACTATGATCAAGAAGCAAAAAGAAAAACAGATAAAACATCTCCGCACAGATGATGGCTTGGAATTTTGGTCTGATGAGTTTAATGAATTATGCTAATTAGAAGGGATCATGAGACACTTGACAGTTCGTCATACTCCACAGCAAAACGGCGTAGCAGAACGGATGAATAGAACAATCATGAAAAAAGTTTGATTTATGTTGTCGAATGCGTATTTACCAAAGTTGTTTTGGGCTGAAACGGCCTCTACTGCATGTTTTTTGATTAACCAGTCTCCGTCTATTGCCATTGAAAAAAAGACTCCGCAAGAGGTATGGTCTGATAATCCTGCTGATTATTCTGATTTGAAGATTTTTGGGTGTCCCGCGTATGCTCATGTTGATAATGGGAAATTTAAGCCTAGATCTATTAAATGTGTTTTTCTTAGTTATAAGGTTGGTGTTAAAGGGTATAAGTTATGGTGTCCTGAAACGAGGAAAGTTGTAATTAGTAGAGATGTTATTTTTGATGAAACTACTATGCTGCCTAACTTACCTCTTAAAGACTCTTCCAATAAAGACTAACAAAGTTCAAACACACATGTGAAGTAGGTGGAGCTTCAGATTGATCCAGGATCTACAACAGAGTCTACTTCTCAGGTTAAAATAGAAACTCAGAGTAGAGTTGCTTCACCACAATTACCACCATAATATTTTATTGCTAAAAATAGACTTAAAAGAGAAATTAAACCTCCAAAAAGGTACGTTAAGGCTGATCTAGTTGCTTATACTTTAAACATGGCTGAAGATATAGACGCAAATCAAGAGCCATCTACTTATTCTGAGGTAGTTAGCTGTGAAGATTCAAGAAAATAGATGTTTTCCATGCAAGAAGAGATGGAATCACTCCATAAGAATAGAACATGAGACCTAGTAAAGCTCCTTAAGGGTAAAAAGGCTGTTCATTGTAAATGGGTGTTCAAGAAAAAAGAAGAGACTCCAGGAGTTGAAGAACCCAGATATAAAGCAAGGCTAGTTGCAAAAGGTTACAGTCAGATTCCAGGTGTAGACTTCACATATGTGTTTTCTCCAGTTGTGAAACATAGTTCGATTCGAGTCTTGTTTGGTGTAAACTCAAAATTATATAGGGTTTTTCTATATATTTTTACCATATTTTTACTTAATTATTATGCTTATCTCGAGTAATTATTATTGAAATAAGTGAAGTTTACTTAATTAGTACTTTTAGACATGAATTTGGAAAGTATGTGAAATAATGCTTAATTACATGATTTTCATGCATATTTTATATTAAATCATGTTATTTTCAGAGGATATTTGCGAAAAAGAGAAAATTATGGATTAGTCCCTAACACCTTGTCAGTTTTTGCTTTTTTCAGGTAAGTTCATATAGAACTTATTATGTTAATTTTAATTATTTAAGTATTATAATATCTTGTTTTTTAGTTGAATTGTTGTGGAAATGTTAAGTTGTAACACTGAGTGGATTAAATTGCGAAGTACGTAATATTAAACATTTTTGAATAAATATGTGGCGATTGATGGTTATGAAATATTTATATAGTAAAGCGGTATTTATAAATGATTATATTAGAGAGATCAAAATGAAAGTATACAGAACAATGCCATGAGAATTTAGTAAATGTTACGATACGAATAACAAACTGTTATCATTTTAAAGGAATTGGGTGCTGATCAGGGACTACTTTATCGATGGCTAAGATCTAGCATATGTTGCGGATTCTCTATAGCTTGTGCGAGCAACATTGTATAGAGTTAACATAACAATCCTGACCTACAACTTGTGAGAGCAGACTCAAATGATACAGATTGGGTGCTAGTCAGGGAATTAGTTATCGATGACTGAGATCCAGCATATGTTATAGGTTCTCTATAGCTTGTGTGAGCAAACCTGAGTTATACAACTTGTGTGAGCAAATTATATGTTATCGCTTGTGTGAGCAATTCAATCCTGAATATCTGAAACTAAATTATCATAGTTCTCCAGCAAAGATATAGACAAATTGATAAAAGAAATGGTTGAAAAATCTAATAAGAAACTTGGTTGACATGGTTTTAATATCGTATAAGTTGAAATGGTATAGCACTATATGGTATATATATGTGATCTAAACACTTTGAGATTATTTTACTAATATGTTAATTTGATTATGGTTTTGTGAAATTGTACAAATAGGTTTACGGATATCAAAGGATTATAACGTTACGCATCTTTGAATTCCTATTGATTAAATGATATAATACTTAGGTAAGTTTAGTTAAATCTCATATGAACTTACTAAGTATTTAATATACTTACTGTTGATTTGACTTATTGTAGATTTTTTACCGTGGAGTATGACGATTAGATCACTTTGGAGCTCACACTATCCATCTCTCGTTTTGGTAGCCTTTTGATCGTTTTGAGCTCGGTTATATGTGGCATGTGCTTAGGAGTGTCAAGTTGTTTGTAATGTTAAACATGTTTGAGGCATAGTTGATTTTGAGCACTTATGATGATGTTAATTTGCCCATGTTCAAAGTGTTGGTATATTAATATGCATATATGGATATGTATTTATAATGAGTTTGGAATGCTTGAATTAACTTGTTGTTTTGAATGAATAAGTGATATGACATGGTATAAATAGGTGGAATGGTTTGGATTGATTCATGTATCTTTGTTGCAAATTGGTGCCAATTGTGGCATATTGGTTGAAATGTTCAAAAATATGTTCAAATGGTGTGTTTAGTATGAATTTGATATGTTTGGAGCAGGTATAGGTTGTGTTTAATGCACCCCTTTGGCTATTTTGAAAGATGATATGAAATAAGTGTTAAATGACCTTAATATACCAAAAACAGGATTCACGTCGCAACACCGTATGGTGGTCGTCCCGATGAGAAAAGGCCTGTAATGTCACGTTGAGACGAGAAACCCTGTCGTCTCAACAAGGCCAAATAATGAGTGACATCACAACGTCGAACGGACTTACGTCGTGACGTGACAAACTGTTTTGGTGACGTCACGACGAGGAACTCCCTCACATCACGATGTCGTTCTGAACTTTTGAAATCTTTGTAGTTTGGTTCTTATTAGATTTCGAGTCAACGTTTGAGCTTACGAAAGCTCGTATAAAGCTTGGGAAAAGTTTAATTTGTACTGAATGACTCATATGATGGTAGTTAATGATTTCTGATTCAATTTATCCGTTAAATGTCTATAACTATCTCGTTTTGTACTGTAGCATTCTGTAGCTCAATCCCGACAACTGGGACAAGCTAGGAATGTTACAGTAATAGTCTTACCTTAATGGTTAATATGCAACAATCATCCATGTATATATATATTGAACTCGAATAATAAAAGTACAAATCGAAATTGTCGTTATTCGTCAAAGACTCTTAACTTTCCTTTCTCTCGTGACAGTCTAACGTCATCTTTAGCTACATTTGATAATTCAATAATAGAAACAACATCAGTTTACATTCAATTAACATTCAAATTCATAACCAAACATATTTTTCATTTTATTCAATTTAGTTTCTATATCCGAGATACACATATTTTCTAATATCTAACATCGGATTAAAATCCGGTTTCACATTTTTTCATTAGGGACCTTATACTTCTTATATATAACATAATTTCATGAAAAAAAATTAATTTATTCAATTTAGTCCCTAATGTTACAAAGTTATCTAGCAAGCTTAATTAGATTTCCAATTTAGTCCTTATCATGATCTAAGCTTATTAACTATCAAATTCAAGCCTAATTAGTCAATTTCTCTATAATAGTAACTTGCTAAGAACTTAACAATTGAATAAATTGATACATGGGCTAGCTAAATAAAAATTTCATAAATTTAGCTTAATTACCTTATACAATTTAATAGCCGAATGTTTTGAACCAAGCTTGAGTTTTCTTCTTTCTTCGTAAGCTTGTACGGTTTGAATTGAAGAAAGAATATGACAATCTTCCACTTAGCTTAATATGTATACTTAGATTAGGGTTAGTTAACCTTAATTAGTTTAACTAAATTCATTTAATTAAAGCATATTAATTACTAATTGGGATTATGAAAGCTTAGTAGTTTCATCATCATTCTCCACTAACAACATAAAAAATAATGGTTTAATAACCATTTAGGCCCTTTAGGTAATTGTTATCTAGGTCCCCAAGTATTTTTTAAATTAAAACTATATAGCGATTAGAATTTTACAATTTAGTCCCTGAGCTTTAATTAACTATTTTCTCGGATAAATTACTTAACCGATCTATATATTTTCTTAATATCTTTATTAAACTTTATATTTCGTCTTTACAAACTCGATTTATAGAAATGAGATTCTAAAACCGCATTTTTCAACACTACTTAGAACCGAGTCGTTACACATCTTACTGGTGTATGAGTCGCTTCTTTGTTCCTTAGAAGGAGGAGTAATGTGACCCTTTAAATTGGCGATGTGACAGTATAGGGTAGCTTAACAAGTGATGATTGACTCATCATGATTGAAGTGTTCTAAGAGAGGTGTAAAATGTCAATTGGTCTTGGTTCTAATGAAGGTGTCGAAGATGATATGCAGAGATGGTATAATATGAGCTCAAGCCCAAACCCTACAAGGCAATAGAGGAATTCATGGAATATTTTGTTTTTTGGTTCAAAAATCAAATGCCATTCATGGTAGCAGGATTACGACGAAGTCGTCGTATTGGTGTGTGACTTCATATGAGGTTGAATCTCATTACTAAATTTACCTATTTATGTTTAAAAAAGAAGAAGAAGAAATCTCATCACAAAATTTGAGCACGGAATGTTTTAATCCAAACAGGTTTACCCAGAACAAGTTGTAGCACAGACCACTTACATTGATCTAATCAACGAGTCCCCCTAACATAAATTTGCATAAAAATAAGTTTTCACCCACTCACTTGGTCCGACGAAAGCAGGCCACAACCCAATAACATTTAGACTATAGGCCTAATAAGGCCCATGGTATGAGGAATGGAGAAATATTTGTTGAAAATCTTTTGTTGTGGAATTAAAATCAGAAAGTAGGGAAACATAAGACAAAAATGATGAACTGCAAATGTGGGGCCTCTCTTCATCTTCACCAACTGCATTTCATGTCTGAAGCTGAAAATGAGAACACCCCAACTTCGCTAACTGTTCTTCTTGACCTAACCCATGCCTGCTGAGACTGCTTGCAATGTGCAATGGCTCCTTGAATGGGGCTCTCCATCTCTGCGTTTACACTGCTGCTTCGTTTAAGAACCAGCAAATGCTGTTGTCCATTTGAAGATCCAGATGAATGGCGTTTGCTGGCCATTGAAAACGATCTTCTATGTCCATTTCCATTCATGTCTTGCTCTAATGGAGCTTTCTTTGTTGATTTATAATTACCAAACAAATATCTGAGATAAACCCTAGAAGCCTTCTTCAGCTTTGAACCGATGGAGGATTGCTTCATCAGCTTAAGCTTTTTGGTCCATGATTTCTTCGGGTTTTCACCACTTCCGCCATTTGAATGCTCCAGCTGATCTCCACTAGACTCGGAAGAAGGTGAGATGTCTTTCTTGTGAGGTTCGGTAATGGAGTTTTGCAGCAGTTTTTGCACCATTTGCAGGCGAGGAGGAAGGTGAAGAGGAAGGAGTTTCCCTTTGTAAAAAAGCTCATCAGCTGGGGAATTTGTGGGCTCTTTTTCAATGGAAACTGAAGACATTTGGAACTCGAACTCTCTGTTTATGGGGTTGGAGACCATGTTCTTAGAACGTGAGCTCACTTCCATGTCAATGTATTCATCCTCTTCTTCTTCTTCTCCTTCTTCAAGGTTATTTGAGAAGTGGCTTAGTGCCGCCATTTTCAGAAGCTTAAGCAGAGCTTAGTAAGGAGGAGAGGCAATGGAGTTTAGGCAACAAAATAGCGATGGCGACAGAGGGTGTATATATATAATATTTGATCAACTGAGTGTTGTGTATATTGCTGGATGCCCTAGGTTTGTCTCTAGTTTGTTTCACTGAAAATAATTTTTAAAAAATAATTTTTGAAAAATAATTTATTTTTTTGAAAAAGTAAATATTTTTTGGTATTTTGAATGAATCTGTATAAAATATTTTCTATTATTTGGTAGATTTCTTAAAAAATATTTATAAAAGTTATTTTCAATTAAACAAACATACATTTGAGATTTTTTTATTGTTTAATTAAATTTATTTTTATCTATAATTTTATATTTTACATTGTTTTTGCATATATTAAAAATATTATGTTAAATTCAGATTCGTTACAACGTCATTTTTTAATTACATGATTACTAAGTGAGTATTTTTTATTTAAAAATGTGACATCAACAAAATTGACAAAAAAAATTAACGATGTCAACAATTGGACTTGATTTTCAAATTTGAAAAGTAAAGGGACTAAATTCTTAAAAATAAAAGTATAAAGAGTAAATTACAAATCTGTGAAGTGTATGTAGACTTATGACATATTTTAACCTTTATACTACAAAATATTTATTATTAATATATTTATAATTGTAATAAATATTTATTATTAAAATATTAATATTGAATATTTTCAATAATATGTGAATAATATTATTTAAAATTATTATTTTTAAAATTTATTATTAAAATAAAATTGAAATATTAAATAATTTATTAAAATAATAAATTATTATATGACTAAATATAAATAATTAAATATGTATGTTTAATAACATTGAAAAATATAATATTTTAAATATTTTTAAAAATAAAAATAAAATTTATTATCAATATAATAATATTAAACTTGATTTAAGTTAATTTTTATAAAAAATAAAATTATCTATAAATGAGATCTTTTCCGGAGAATGACTTACGCTTTTCAAAAGGGTAAGTCATTTTCCGTAAAACTTTTTAGGACCCTAAATTTACTCTCGTTTAAATTTAATTATGTGCGGTCCTGTGGGTTGACTTTGGAGATGTGGGAAACCATGATTCTGATTTAGCTCCAATATTACTCTAATTATATGTTTATATTTAAATGAATTTAATTAAGGAGGATGACAAAAGAGGCAGTGGAATGTGTCCAAAAAGAATAAAAAATGGTTGGGTTTGGTTAGTGTAAGAGGGAGGAATGATAAGAATAAAAAGTGGGATCCAACAGCAAAAGTTGAGGTTTACTGGATTCCAGGGGTTTGTTTTATTTGTGAGGTTGGTTATTGGGGATTCAAGTAATCCACATCTGTCTCCTTAAAATCATCCCATCATACTGCATCTCTTTAGCTTTCTATCAATAAATAAATACTCCCATTTCTCAATTTTCTTTTTCTTCATTCTTCTCAATTCCTATCATTTGGTTTTTAATTCAATATTTAAGTAAATAATTTGATTATATATATTTATAAGTGATTATACAAACTTCAGCTTCCTTGCATTCATTTTAGTCATTAATGTGTTTTTTTCTTAAATTTAAAATTACATTATATATATATATATATTATATTATATTATAAAGTCTAAAATTAAAGTTCGCCTCCACAACTTATTTTAATGACATATGAGCAATTTTTATGTTGAATTATTATATCTTTTATATTAATTTTAAATAAATAAATTTTGAAATTTTCAGTAATATTTAAAAGAATTAGATAAATTTTAAAATTCTTATATAAATTTTTTATGTAAGAAAACAAAAAAAAAAAAAAAAAAAGCTTTAAAAAAAATTCTCTTTTGTAATTATATATTCTTTCAATATTTTAGGAAATTTAAATAACTTGTACAATTTATTAATTAATTTTGTTTCTCTAGAGATGCATGGGTTAGAAATTTTTTTAATTTTAATATATT
This sequence comes from Gossypium sturtianum, assembly GCA_025698515.1. Taxonomy (NCBI): domain Eukaryota; kingdom Viridiplantae; phylum Streptophyta; class Magnoliopsida; order Malvales; family Malvaceae; genus Gossypium; species Gossypium sturtianum. Next base: position 120,806,159 of record CM046946.1, read on the forward strand.
AAAATTTATATATTATCTCTTAAATAAATTAAATTATAATGATAATTTTAATATATTAAAATTAATATATTATCTCTTTTACAATTATATTAGCAATTAATTAATATATAAATTAAAAAATAATCAGTCATATACTCAAAAAACTATAAAATTATTTTAAATAATAGTATTTTCATTTTTAACATATATTTTTCTATGTTTTTACTTTCAAATTTTTCTACGTGTCATTAATTTTTTTAAAGATTTTAAATATTAAATTAAAAATAAATTGTATTTTAATTAATATAAAGAAACTAGTTAAATAATAAATAGAAGAGAGTGAATGAGTTGTTGAAAAGAATACATGATGGGCACTTAGATGATGAGTGAGAATACAGGGAGGAAACTGTGGACGACAACACCCTATTATAACTCATCACTTTTTTTTTTAAAATAAAATTTTATTTCTTTTTGTATGTGTTTTGTTTTTGTTGATTTGCATTATTCCCTCCTTCACTCCCCACTATTACCCACTAAACAATATATGCTGCAATCATGCCCAAAAAACAAATCTAAATACTTTGGAGTGGTTGTATGTGTTTTTGGTTTATGAATAAACAAACCTAAGGAACATACATCTCAACTAATGTTTCTACCTATTCATCTTTTCCAACTTGTTTCCTCACCATACCACTTCAAAGGAGGTCGCTGTCTCAATTTTTTTATTCTATGTAACCACCTTCCTCGGAAGTTCTCATTAAGTCATCCCTTTGTATTAAGGAAGGGCTTGCTCAATTAAAAGTTCTTAAATACTTGTCAAATGAATCGTCACTGAATCACATTAAGATTCACTCAAAGATTTCTCTTATCATATCTAATAAAATTTTTCATAATTCTATTACTAACTAGCTGCACCTTAATAAAGCACTCCATGAATCTACTATCAACGATTCATAACTCTACTATCGACCCTACAAGATAGGACATGTATTCAAAAGGGTCCATACCAAGTTCTTTCTATATAAGTTGCCTCCATCTCCATGAAGAGTCCAAGCACTCAACTCTCCTAATTAACCTCCAATTTAAGCACCCAAACACCCTCTAAATTCCACTAGTGGCTCCAAAACATTTTGTATCAAAGTTGTATTTAGTTATAAAAAACTCATATAACTGTTTACTATAATATTAAAATATTATTTTAAATAACATTTATAATTAAATTTAAATAAATAACAAATAATAATACAACCCAGACCAATCTATTTAAGAAAAATCATTGCTCAGCTCCCATCCAATATAATGGGAGATTTAAAATTTCGTCCTTGGATTCTTTTATATTTTCCTTTTTTTTTTCCGATTTCAATTAAGATTAATTATAGCAAAATGGAATTTCTTATAGCGAAGAATAAAGACGAATACAAGTACATGTCTTGGAAGCTTGTATGGGTACAGTGTTTTATGTTGTACATATATATATTGATTTATTTGGGAGCCCTTTTGGGTTTTGTAAAGAAAAATTGTATGTTACCAACAAGAAACAAGGTTAGATATTGCTATGTTGAGACGGGACATGACAACTATGATAAACAAACGACAACAACAATAATGATTTGAGTTCTTTCTTTTCAACAATTATGATAAATGCATTGCCTTATTATTTGAGAAATGGAATCTTTATATTTTCCATTGTTAAAATCTAATGTAATACAAGTAAATGTTTTGTACATACAATTATTACATTTTTTTTCTTCAAAAAGGGATTTTAATCATGATAGTCAGTATCATATCGATATCGATTGTATCTGTCAATGTGTACAATTTTGATTCTAAACCCTTACCAAGTAATCTATGTCCCGTTCTGGTCAAAATTCAAGTGCGTTTCGATCATTTTAGTGTGTTTTAATCAATACCAACTTGTACCGGTGCATATCGACCCGTACTGGTTGGTACAAGATTTTGATATTTTAAACTATATTTTAAATTTTTTATTTTAACCATTTTAGATTTTCTGTAATTATATTTAAAATTAAAGGTATTAAATTAAACTATTAAACATGATTAATAATTGTAAAATTTATATTACATATAAATATATTTATATTTATATAAATTTAATTGAGATATGTATATATATAAATAATATATACTTTGTTAAGAAACTAAAAAATTAAGCTCTATATATAAATATTTAAATATATATAATCTATCAAGAAATTAATATTTGTATGAAGAATATTTAAAAATATTGATAACCCAAAACGGTACAACCGTAATACGTCGGTACCAACCAATACATATCAGTAGACCAATCCTGACTATCTTGATTTCAATACTTTTCCATTATTTCAGTTGTCAAAAAAATGTCAAGACATTTCTTGAAAAAATAAATAAAGTAATTTTCCGTTCGTGGAACAAACACAAAGAAAATAGAAAACATTACTTAAATCAAAATACAACTCAAATAACAACTGTTTGATGGATTTGCTATTGTCGAATATGAGGATTTCTCATGTCATTGCGCCACGATTTCATGACAAGTTTGATTGTAAACTTTGCAGACTGAAACTCCCTTACATGGAAAAATACTTAGACAAAAGCCATATCAAACATTGAGAAGAAAAAAAAAAAAAAAAAAAAACCCTTTTCAATCGGATCACATTTATCACATGATTGTATGTATCACATGATTGTATGAACAAAACTGAACTAATCAGTCAGACTAAAAACCAACTAAAATACCAACCCGAAATGAAGCATCAACTCAATTAACTTGCAAATTGATACAAATCAATTAAATTGGTTAATTGGTTTTTTGATATATATATATATTTTTATTTTTATGAACTTTTAATAATTATTTAATTGAGCCAACCATCAATTAAGTTAATCACATTATTCGTAATGGCGATAATCAATCGCAGTAGACATCTATAATAGATAGCAATGATGGAAAGAACGAAATCCCAAAATAATACACATAATGGGATGCGACCACTATTTATGTCCCGGAAAAGTAAGTGCAAGAGATATATACCGTTCATGTATGAACAAAAAGAATACCGTCGATGACCTACCACTCAGAAAAAGAGAGTTCCGGGTAGGGTGCTGTCAGTTGCAATAAAAATCTATAATGAATATTGATGATGAAATGAACCAAAATAATGACCATAATGCCGTGTTACCACCATTATTTATGTCCCCCAAAATAGTACCAGCAAAAGATAGTATTAGCCCAAATGAATCCCCGCCAAAAGAATGGGGAGTCCAGGAGTGCTTAGAGTGGGGTAGGAATTGACAAAGTAGAGACCTCTTAGTTCAATCAGATAGGCACCATTGCCGGCACCAGCAAAAGCTTAAGAAAAACAATGCAACAGCTACGACACAGTTGCTAGCAATAACCATTTGACTAAGTCATTTTGGACCCTACCTTCTAGAAGAGAGGTTATGAAGGTGGAAAGCTCTTAGATTCAGGCAGCAGTTGACAAAGAAGAGCCTTTTTCAAGCTTGGCCAGAGTGACACCATTTCCTGGCATTTAACCAGCAACAACACCATCAAAAGCTCAGGAAAAAAAAAACCAATTTGCTAATTAATTCTGGACCCTACCATTTGGAATAGATTATGAAGGTGGAAAACTCTTAGATTCGGGTAGGATTTGACAGAGAGCTTGACCTGAGGGACACCATTGCCAGGCATCCCACCAGCAAAAGTAAAGAAAACCTCTACAGTAACAACACAACTGCTAGCAAGAACCATTTGGCTAAGTCATTTTGGACCTACCTTTTGGAAGAGACTTTTTTATGGTGGAAAGCTCACATCCCACTAGCTTTAATTCCCTGGTGTTGAAAGCATCAGAGCCTCCCCTGCAAAATGAATTTGTTATTCTAAAGATGAAAAACACATATCCGGAAACCTTTTTCAATGCGGATGATGTTGTTTTCATGGGGTTCACCACTGCCTCTTGCTTCATCCATCTGTCCCATATGTTTTTTGAGGAAAAGGCTGAACCTTTCACATCAGCTTTAAATTTACTCTTTCTTAAGGCTGAAGACATCATCCCGTAAATTGTACAGGTTCATAACTAAATACTGAATCAAGTGTTCTATAAATTCCATATTACAGAGTGAAAGTATTTACAGAAGAATCAACTAATTGAAATCCCCATCCAATTTTACAGAAATAACAGCGAAAGCTTGTTTCTTTCTTAAATGCAGCTTTTTGGCAGGTAGATAGTTGATAGTTGATACATGTCGTAATTACATTCTTCACAAGGTTAATTTATCTGATCTATTTACCTGATGCAGAATCACCAGAAATCAACTCCCTTTCAAGTTCATCGAACTCCCAATCACCTATCTCCTCCGAAGTGTAGTCTTGGTTAACCTTCCCAAACTCTGACTCTAGCTTCGCCAGTTCGGCTGCAGCATCTAGCACCGGCTGTGTTTCAGGATTCTCTTTTGTATCAGGTTTAGGTTGTGTTTTGGGATTCTCTTTTGTATCAAGTTCAGGTTGTGTTGATTCCAGAGTTGGGCGTGGAGATAAAATTTCCTGCGGCCTTTCATCGGGACTATCAACCTTTGGAGTCTCCATTTCTAAAATTGGCCTTTCAATGGTTTCAAATTCCACTCTTAACTTTTCAATGTCATCAAATAGCTCTTTAACCTTTGGATCATCTTTCCTGTATAGGAGACAGGAAGACTGGCTTAAAAACCTAATTTACAGTAAATTGGAAAAATGCAAGGATTGCTTGTTATCTCACCTTGAAGTTGTCCCATGCTTAGCATTAAAATGCTCTCTCAAGTTTTCAACCACACTGAAGATTGTTATAATCTGAAATGGTGAAACAGTCAACAGAGAGCTCTAGAACCAGGCAGGACCAATTCTTTAAAGACCGATAAATAAGCATACAATTACAACTTCTAGATTCACAAATCTCCTAAGCTTAAAATTTGGAATTACAAAGACCCAGGACTAAAATGAAAAATGCTTGAAACTAGTAAAATGTCAGAAAGTAAGCAATATATCTTTTCATTGGTGCAAAAATCCACTAAAAGAAGAAAGAATCAGACAAGGAAGAAAAAGGAGGAGGGAGATCTGCATCTGGAGCATAAATGCTGATAATAGCAACTCATGACATGACACCTTTTGAAGAATAAAAGTAATGAGACTTTTACCTTGGTTTCATAACCCAAATATTCCTCCTCAAGATGTTTCCTTGGGTTTGATTCTTTAGAATCATCATTTCTTGCACTAGATTCGGGAAAAAGAAAAAGAATTAAAAACTGAAATAATATAAGCCAGAATAATATTTCAGGAAATGTAGATTACCTCTCACTCAACTTCTTCAGGTTCTCTACAAATTTACTGATACGGCTAATTGAAGGGCCTAGCTCTTTCTGCAAGAGTACAATAATTCCAAGAGGACAAAGGGATATGACCCTCCACTAAATACATGGAAAAACTAAAAAAAAAAAAAATAGAACATACCCATGCCGAACATATATTGTATCCGACACGTACACCCAGGTCCAAGTAACATAGGGAGAGCTACCCATCACTTAAGTTCTCAAAGTAAGTATTTTTTCCGACAGAATGTACTGCATACCTTGTAAGCTGAGAGAAGGGTAATGGCAAAGTTCACAAAATAATCCTCATGTCGCTCCAATTCCTCACTGTAAAATGCAAACAAGTATCAACCAAAATGTTAAAAGGCCAGTATTTAAGTATTTAATTTATAGGATTAAGAGCAGAATTCATAATATTTTCTTTCTTCAAGCAGAGAATTTGAAAAACCTTCAATGAAGGAGGATAATGAGAAACATAACGTCTGTACTCAACAGAAGAAAAGAATGTCAGATTACATACACGACTTGCTTGTTCTTAGTTTCTACATATGAGGACTGGAGAAGCCAAGTATCTTCCAAGAAATTAATCCATGTATGGAGAACTTTTGCTTCTACTTTACATGCAGAAATCGATTTTGACAGTTCATCTTCCTGTTAACATATCAGGAAGAATTCTTACATATTTTAACCATAAGATCAAGATGTAGTAATTTATAAACATTACAACTTTATAAAAAAATATAGAAACTAGGAAAGAAAAAAAATCACCACCTTTGTTTTCAGATGGGCAACAATCTGATCATTAGCTTCATAGAAGTGATCTCTTTCTTCCCTGACATTGTGTAGACGTGCATTAGCAGCAACCAACGAGATATGAACCTACAAATATTCCACCAAAATGGTAATGGGACAGAATCCATCTTTATATAGAGAAGGTAGTTAAACACAGACAGAACTTTCTATAACATGAACCCAAAGGAGGTTCAAACCTAAAGGTTTACCAAGCTGCTGTATTAGCATGGTTGTTTTGGGAGCTCCAGTACTTCATAATTAGAAATAATATCCGTTCATTACCCATCAAGTGCAGCAAATTATAATAAAAAAAGATTTAAATAGTATAAAGAAATAAAACATTCATAAAAACCGTTCTTATACATTTCATGGTAATCAATTTACAAGCTTTAGTGACATAACTTCACCACTCACCCCCAAAATGTAATTAAGTATATAAAAGATTTGCTTCAGTAAATGTATACAGTCACATCCCAATAAATGAATAACTAAAAGAAAGCTGAACAAAGAAACGGAAATTATACAAGTAAAAAGTAAATTAGGGAACAAAATAGAATACATGTATGTAATCAGACTCAAACATGCAAAACACATTCCATAAGATGTATACATTTTCCATAATGTAAGCAACAACAAACTAGAAACAGAATGCAGTAGAAAGACCTTTTTCAGCTCTGCTTCAAGTTGATCTCTTTGTTTCTCGAGCTCAGAAATCTCAGCTACTATTTCCTGGATATTATTCATTGAGGACAAATTCAGATTTCCCACCCAAAACAAGTAAATACACCAAAACTCACAAGCTGAATTGCTCAGACCTGCATGGCTTTCATTGTTTCGATGAAAAGCTTATATTGTTTATGAATGCTAATGAAAGCTTAGTCAAAAGTAAATAAATAAACCTTAATTTTTTTTTTCATCCTCAAGATGCAAACATAAGACTACCTAGTTGAGTCTCACGTTCTAAACACTACCCATGCTACCTAGGGGACTATTTGAACAGCATACGATACCATCTAATCAACAATATATTACTGCTATGAAGTACCATGATGCAAGAAATCATTAAAATATGGGACCATTCCTTTGTATGCCAGTTAGAGGAAACCGGCCAGGAAATATTTTGATATATTCTATATTAAAACTGCCAATGTCATCAACTAGTTAAAGACGCTGAATAAAAGATGTATGATTGGAAGCATAGAAAAAAATCTTCCCCAGAGTGACTTAAACAAACCAGTCACGAGTTGAAACTGGACTTGATTGTAGACAGCAAGAAAACAGGTAGCATTAGGCTCAGAGAAAAATTCTAGCATTCAAATCTTGTACTCTTAACTTAAAATTGAAAGATAACAAGATTTTCCTTTTGATCTAGCAGTGCACACAGAGAACACATCAGCACAAGTAAACAACCTTCTCTCTTTCATCAGCTTCATTTGCTTTGACCACACGAACAGTTAAGGCCTCCTCCTTCTGAAGTCTGCCAGTAATACAACAATGACCAGTTCATATGTAACATGTACCCTTCAGAAGTAAATATTTAGATGATTTTTAAACAGAATCAGATGTAATGAGGCTAAGATTGCTTTATATCTAGCTTCAGTATTCTGTCTTCAAAAATTTCATCCAGAATCCAGACATTATCTGAAGTACAAGTAGAAGCGTTACAGGCAAGCACTCCATGAAATCACCAGATACAGGTTCTGATCCCTTAACCACTTTTGCCAAATAGCATGGCAACCCAAGGCTAACCTTTTCATCATTAATGATAAATAAGATCAACAAGAAGGAAAGTTAGGTCAAAGGACATACGCAAGTCATAAGAAATATAAAACCACACCAAACAGTTCAGCCGACATCCTTTAAAGCAACAGTGATTCTGTCGACCAGATAGAGAGTACATGTTTCTACAACATGCTTCTACTTTCTTTAAAATTTTCAAATAGGATCCATCTAAAATACGCAGTACTGCTTTTTACTATTTACCACCGAAAATAATCACTGCAAATTTTCTTTTCATAAAACAGAATTATCTAATGAGATGCTTAAATGTTAAAATTAAATAAATCAATTAGTTCACACTGACCCTTTAATAATGTATCACATGAAAAGACGGCGATTAATATTTATGTAGAATACAGCATTGGTAAAGTCAAATATTACTTAAAACAACTCTAAAAAATCCTTAATATACCTGTGATCTGAAATGCGTTTCTCTGCTTTTATACTGGAGTTGGCAAGAGATTCTGATAAGACCTTCAATTTATCAACCTACTCCAATAAACAATATAAAACAGACAAGTTCAAACTGAAGCCTCAAGAAATGCTGCATTTGCCAGAACACACTCATCCTTCTCTAGATTGAGGAAGCAAAGTTTAACAAAAAGCAGGTTGCATACACATATTCAAGCTTGTTAAAACAATAACCAAGAAACAACCAAATAGCAAGAAAGTTCTACCTTTTGAGCATGAATCTCAGGAGAGTCTCCATTGTTTACAGCAAGCTTCTTTTTCTGTAAAATTCCTTCCAAAGTGGAATGGATTCGTATTTCTGCAAGTGCTACTTTCAGACCCTACCATAAAGATAGGATGATCAGCTTTCAATTTTTTCTTTTGGGAGAAAATATATTGGGAAGTTTAGCATCTGTTTTAGGGGAGACACAGCTATAGTTATAGACAACATTTTATTTCTGTAGGAACTCCCAGTGCCTACTTCCTTTTTGTGCAGCTCTGTCTAGAGAAAATGGTTTATTTGATTTGTAATTCTTAAAGGATTATGCACATAACCAACCATGAAGAAAAAGGAAACAATTAGCATTAAGCAATTACAAGATAAAAAGGAAAAATAAACCAGTATAATGTCACACTAGCAATTCCCCCCCCCCCCCACATGATTAACTAAACAAGAATATCTGAAATTGTTTACTAGATTTTAAAACAGATTTTTTAATCAATATACAACGTCCTATAGCTTATTTTGACTGTAAACTCAAATCAAGCTCACTGCTCACCTCAATAGTTGCTTCAGTCGTCGTTTCAGATGCATTATCATGACCTCCTTTTGGAAGTTTCAGCAAAGTGCTCATTTGGTCAAGTTTTTTCTTCAGATCAGAAGCTTCACTTTCCATTCTGTCATCAGAAATCAAAGAAAAGGTTAATCTCTCTTGCTTAGTAAGTATGGGCAATTGACCACTTCACATTCAAATCCTAAAATTTTCTGGCTAACATTGTGGCTGCGCAACAATATGAACCAAAAAAAATGATAGCAGCACATTCCTAATTTCTTAAAATAAAACGGGCAAGTGTTGGGTACACTAGTAAGGCACATTCCATTCCCAGGGGGAGAACTCAGATTCAAACCCTAGAGACAACATTCTTGGGAGGGGCAGCCATGAACCCCGAAAGGATTAATCTTTGTGAACCGTAAAACGGACATGAAGGATACCTTAGCCTTACAAAAAAATAAAAATAAAATGAAGAAGTAGATTTGTGCTAAACAAGATGCAAATTTGGAATGTGCAAACTATGATCAAAAGTAAATTTTATTCAAGCCTAACAGAAATATCTTAGCTAGATATTAGAAGGTTAAAACTCAATTCCCAAGAGGAAAAATAAAATATATGTATAAACTATGAAATAAAAATCCATTTAACTACTGCCAGAAACACACAAGATTTTGGCATTATCACAAGCATGAGCTGAGAAAAAGCCAAAGTACAGAACACAAGCCAGGAAATGGAAGCTCCTTGTTTTGAACTACCTTACAAGATCTGCTCTGATCTTCAATCCTGTTATGGCACTTTGCGCAAATTGAAGCAGTTCCTCCCGTTTAACCTATATGGTCCCATATTAAAAAGATGGGGAAAAAAGAAGAAAGAAGCTAAAATGCAAATCTTCCTAAAATGTAGAACAGGTTTGACTGGTTACCAGCACTTCATCTTGGTAGCTAGAAAAAGCAGTAGCTAGATCCTGTATACTGCTCACTATTGCATTGTGAATTTCTTTTCCTCCAGTGAGGCAGAGCCTGCAAGTATTATTATATAATTAAAGGCAATCGCCAAATTCAATTTAAGTTTCAAGTTAAATATTCATAATGATAAGTTATTTATATTTAGCCAATCAAAACCTACAAGAAGCAATCAATTGTAAAAATCATGTTATGGTAGGAGAAATAGCATCTTTTGCGACATATTCAATGAGAACAGACTTAATTAACTCTAAATATGGTATCCGGGATGTAATAAAGCAATAGACCTAAAATGAGAGGACTAACCCAAACATCTCCAAGAGCAGAGAAATTTCTTCATCATTTGGTGCTTCAATAATCTGAACCATACAAAAGATTCAACCTGCTTTAATCTCAATTATCAGATGCTCTAAAGCCATAAAACTTTTAACAAACAACTTGTGTATTTTCCCAAAACAAGCTTTTTCTATCATAAGATTAGCTCATTAAAGTTAGCTAATAATGATAAAAAGATCTCCAAATCCTGATCATAATTAGATGAAATTTTCAGAAAACCAAACTTACATGAAGTATCCATGATACTCCAGCAGAAAGATAACAAATCTATAAAAATCTTAGATGCGCTTAAATTGGATAAAACACAACAGACTTGGAGCTTTTTGGTAATGTTCGTCGAAGATGATTCAATCAATAAATTTGCACTTAATGGTATGTGCACAATTAACAGAACCATGACATGCTGTCATACTGAGGTAGTAAAATTTAGCTCTAATATATCGTATCTGTATCCTTTTCTTATCTCCACATTGTCGCTAACCCATTTTATGTAGTCAAAAATAGATTGTTTTGATAGCATAAGGCATAAAAGGCCTTGAAGCAGCCTTACAATTCACCGGAATTGATAGTAACTGATTGATTTAGACAACACATAAAAGAGTAATATTCCACTTCTTGCATAGCACTCCAGACTAAGGACAATTTCCAGTAAAGCCATTGCAGCCTGGGTACATGAAGTGCCGGAACTAGGCTTTAATTTGTTTCTGTTTGGAAAATCATAATTCATTAGTAATCAATAGACAATATCAAAAACTTCACCAGGTTCATGATAATGTCAATTTCAATCTTTCTTTATTTAAATCATGTTTGACTTTTTTATCATTTTCCTGGGTAAGATTAAGATCCACAAAAATCTGAAATATTGATTTTTCTAAACCATCATATAATGCTAATCCTCTAGAATTAGTGAAAAACACATTACTGATCAAAAGAAAAATAAGAACACAAATGACCAAGATGCAAAATCATACGATAGATACTGTTATGCCCTCCAAAGCCTGGCTCTGAAGAAAAACCTCTCTAAAATCCATTGGTGCACCCCCAATATCAGAGTCATAATACAAGACCTATAAATCATTAAGAAGAACCAAAAGATATCAGATACAAGACACTCATGAATTTTGAACATGCCAGCTTATTTCAGGCACGCAACTTACAACCATCCATCAACATCAATAGTTTCAAAATCCAACTGACATAAAACAGTTTAAAGGAAAATATGTGGAACGATGATAAGGTAATCTTTAACCTAAGTCATGAAAGAATACATAATTTACAGCAGACTATTTGGAAAAATGGACCTACCTTTTCCTCTTGTTGAGCAGATATTTAACTGAAAGTCTTAGGGTGAGTTTGGATGGGCAATTGAGTGCGGTACGGTGCGTTTAACTTACTTTTCATCTCACGCTACAGTATCACTACAGTACTAATCTCACCGCCACCGCTGTTTTTACACTAACCGCAGGTAAACGCACCGCCCATCCAAACCCACCCTTAGACATATCATTTACCACTCAATAAGTAAAGCAAGGCATAAGACACTTAAATTTGATTTTCACTAACATAAAGGAAGAACTCACCATAGATGTTCTTTTAGGGTTCTCCCTTTCATCTTCAGAAGCAAGAATTTGCCCAAGGCTCTTTTGACTGCCTTCAGATGATGAACTGGCTAACTTCTCAATTTCTTTGAGTGCAATCAACCAACTTCTCAGCAGCATAACTCTCTCAGAACCCCTACAAGATATTGCTGCTTCCTCTAGTCTTTTGACAGTTTGCTTTACACTCCTGACATTCCGAGATGCCTGCATAAGCATACAACTTAAGCAAGCCAGATAGTAATATTACAAGATATCCACAACAGGAGAAAGAATTTCTATGCCTAAACAGAACAAAATGTAGTAGTACATTAACTCAAGATAAGGAATGCTAGCTGTTTTTAATATGATAAACGACTAGATCATAAAGCTCTAACTAAGCCACTGGTGTTGATTTCGTGTCCTGGTTGATATCAGGTCCGGGGTTCAAACCCAGGACACCCCCTTCCCTTCCCCTAAAAAATGGCCAAAAAGAACTAGTGCTAGTTTACATGTCAGTGTCAGAATTGAAATTAGACTAAATGTTTTCCTATCCATTTTTGGAAGGGAAATCACCAGAGCCAACTCATGAAATTATAATACAAATGTAATCCCATTTTGATTTTTTTTTTTTACAGTACTACGTATAAGTCATTATCCTCTGAATGAAAAATCAAAATATAATTGGAAATAAAAACTAACATTCTTGCAATTTAAATATAACAAAACAGTGTCTTAAAAGTTACTTCAAAATTCTAAATAACAAAAAAAAAAAAAAAGGTACAAGAAAAGTTCAACATGCAAACCTTTCATACTAACTAAAATTCAGTCTCAAATTAGAATCTCTACACCTCAACATGCAAATAAATAATAGGAACAATAAAATTATATTTTTAAATTGAAAAAAAAAGAAAGTACAATGCGATCTTGCAAGAGTTTAGCTCCTTCAGCGACAGCTTGACCAGCATGATGAACAACGGTATCGGCGTAGTTCCTGAAGTTTCGAGTAAGGTTATTCTTGTTCCCAACCTCTACCGCTTTGTTCACCGCCGTTCTCAGCCACGACATCTCGTTTCTTTCCCTCTCTCGCCGCTGAATCGATTAATGCGATTCGGTTTAATTAATTTTCTTTCTCCAAGGAATTGTCAGGGTTTTGGAGTTTGAAGAAGAGAGAAATGGGGGAAATTCTTTTAATTTCTTTTTGTCTGTAATTTGAACGACGACGAAGAAAAGAAAACCAAGTTAGGACGTTGACTTTTTAAAACTTTGCGACGTCGTTTCGTACGCAACCTCCTCCTACCAGTCTTGTCTGTCTTTAAAAGTCCCCTTTTTTTCTTCTCATTTTTCTCTAAATTTTATCAATTTATTAAGGGTTTTAAATAAGTTATTTATATTTTATTATATTAAATAAAATTTTAACTTTAATTTATAACTTTCAGGTTGCTGTAACGTCAGTTTTACTCCCAACCTACATCTTTAATATTATTTCTTTAAACAGAATTTCTTGTCGGATGTTAAAAGTAATTTTTTTTAATTTACTAAAAATTATTATTAGTGTAATGGTTAAAAATTGTTTATTATTAATCAATCAAACATGGATTACGTGGTTTGACATGTTAATTTTTTTTTTCAATTTTAAAATAATATAAAAATATGAAAAAAGAAAAAGATCATTAAAATAATATATTAATTATTTTCTAATTGAGTTGACACTCGATTAATCCATGACACTAAATCAATTATAAATTTTATTAATAGTATAAATAACACTAAAATCTCGCATTTTATCATTTTATTTAGATGAATTTTTATATTTTATTGTATTAAAAATCTTTAAAAATTTTAATTTATATTCGAATAAGTTTTTAACCTTTAATTCATATCATATAAAAAATAAACAAAAACATTATCTTGTAACCTATAAAGCACTAAATTGTCATCTAATTTTGGGATAAATTATACATAATTTTAATTTAATGTACAATTATATACATGAATTTTTATTTGGTGCAATTATACACATGAAGCTCTAATTGTGATTCAAATGTATGCATTATATGAACAGAAAGTAAGCGGCCGGCATCATTCAATACGACATAAAAAAAATGATGTTATATCATAATTGAGTTAATAATTTACAAGAATTGGATCAAATAAAAAAAATTCATGTATAAAATTGTATAAAATTGTATAAAATTAAAGTTCATGTATACAATTGCACATTAAATCATAATTCATATATAGTTTTGAGATTTATCCCAATATTAAATCATTCCAAGCGAAAAAAATATCCCATCCGAAGCAGAAAAATTAAACATGAATAAACTAAATAACTATTCTATATAAATATCAAATCTTTTGCGTACAGTTCGATATAAAGATTTATAGAATGATATAAATAAGCTGAGTTGAGCTTCGATTTCATATAAATATTGAATTCAGATGTTTCTTACAGGTCTTTCCTGTCTCACCATTTCAGCAAACATTTTACTCATTGAAATTCCAGCAAGTTCATCATCGTTGACGCCGCTACTGGCTCGGCTGAATTGCCGACTCGTTTCTGAGGTACTAACACAGCTGATATGTGAAGAATGTTCATTGTTTTGATTGGATCTTTCTTCATTCTCTTGTAGTTGAAGTGCGTATTCCAAGTTCCATAGGACCTCTCCCATTGAAGGCCTGCAAATCCCATTTTCTGCCAAGCATTTCTCAATAATATCCCAAAGCTTCCTTAAACAATCTGGTTTTACTTGACCAACAAGGCAAAGATCCACAATATCTTCCAGTTTCCCACTTCGGTATGATTTCATCGCCCACTCGAGCAAATTTGCCTTTTCTCTGGGAAGTGATGGATCAATAACTGCCCTTCCCGAAAGGACTTCAAGCAAGACAACACCAAAGGAGTACACATCTGATTTCTCTGTTAGTTGCTGCCTTGTCAAATACTCTGGATCAAGATACCCGAAGCTTCCTTTGACTGCGGTACTCACATGTGTCTGATCAATATCAGGACCGGTCTTTGAAAGTCCGAAATCAGCAACTTTAGCCATGAAATACTTATCGAGTAATATGTTTGCAGACTTGACATCGCGGTGTATGATAGCCTTAGCCGAACCTGTATGAAGATAATGAAGCCCTTTAGCTGATCCAATGCATATCTCAAGCCTTTGTCTCCAACTCAAAGTAGGAAGATTTGAGCCATATAGATGATTCTTGAGTGTCCCATTCTCCATGTACTCATAAATTATGATCATCTCATCTTGTTCATCGCAGTAACCGATCAGTGATACTAAATGTCGATGTCGGAATTGAGATAACATTTCGATCTCGGTCCGGAATTCTGCAAGCCCTTGGTTTGATTGAGGAGTTCCCCTCTTGACTGCAACCTCGGTTTCATCTTTCAATATTCCTCTATAAACCTTACCGAAACCACCAACACCGATTACCAAATTTTCACTGAAATTATCAGTAGCCTCGAGAATTGCCACAAAAGGAAATCGATAGCCAATCATTGGGCTGGAAAATATGGAAGTTCCATTAGAGTATGTACTTCCAGTAGTATGAACTTTTCGTCCCCGATTCATCAGAAAGTGCTGTTCTTTCCCCAGAACTGGCTTCATTCTTCTTCTTCTTCTTCTTCTGCAGAAAAGGATGACAATCACAACCGAAACAACAACGACAAACAATCCGACAGCAATGACAACTATAACTACAACTTTTATCTCAGAATGTCCCGAGGAAACAACATCGGGAACATCAAGACTGCCCCTAGCATCGTTTATCTTCATGATCTCCAAACCATTGAGGATGACCGTAGGGTTGTTGAGCTTAGATGGACCAACACTTACATTAAGCTTAGTACTACCGGATACTCTTGTGCAGACATCCATGAAATATGGGGCACCGAAAACATCCGATGTCCTTGAACCAAGATTAAGGGAACCTGCATGACGTGAATCAATAAAGATTTCAAGAAAGATGGCTTGCTGAGTAGGTTCATTCATTATGTTACAAAAGTGAAGCCGGACAAGATAATCGAAACCCGGGTTAACATCAAAGGTCCATGTCAAGTTTGCATTCAGATTTGGATCACTCGAGTTCAAAATAGTTGCAGTGCCATATACCGATGCAGGAGCAATATCCTCAGTCACTTCAGTAAAATTCACAGCTGAGACATTTGACACCGATGATCCAAGATTATTGTGTATCAGATACGCATTGTCTGAGACCCAAAGTCGCCATAAGGTATCGTTTTGAGGAAGAACAGTCGTGTTCCCCATATCGACCCTTGCAACCGTCTCCAGTGCTTGCTCCTGTAGACTCTTGTTACCACCTTGCAGATCAATTGTTCTGACCTCTTCCGGAAAGAGATTATCCGGAACTGAGAAAATTTCCAAGCCATTGATAAAAGCAAATGAATTGACAGCAGGTCTAAAAGTAAGAACCAGTTTATTAGAAGTAATGTTCAAGCTATATTCCTTAACAATATATCCATCCCCCATTTGAGCTTCTCTGAGAAGTGTAAAGTTTTGCGCGAAAACAGAGAATTTCGCCTTCCTCATATCGAACTTTTCGGATACGTAAGCAAAGAAATGGAGCCGAATCCAGTGCCTCCCTTGTTGTTTGATTTGAAAACTGTAATGGGAAGTTGCGTTGAAGATTCTAGCCGTTTGATACAGTGGTAAATCATAGTAAAGTGAGGTTGGATTCGAATTCGAACTCGAAATTGCGAAAATCTGATGTGGGGTTGAAAGATTATATGATGAAGTGGAATTATCAGCTTGAAATACTCTATCACCCACTGATATGTTCTTAATGGATCCACAGTCTATCAAATAGTTATCTACAGGTTTGAATCCTAGTGAAAGATGAAGTAAACCATAGATGGATGAAATCCAAATAATGAAACCAAAATTCCCAGGATTATCCATGAAAGAATCTCCAATGGAGGACAAAGATTGCAGTGGAAATGGCAAATACTAGAGATAATCAAGAGAGACCAAATGCATTAAAAATGGAAAAAAACAAGAGATGGTCAAGAACCCAGTAGCAAAAATTAGAAATTGTAGCAGACAGTAACCTATATATATAGACACAGTACACTAAAAGAAAACAGGCTAACCTGTGATAAAAAAAAGTTGAGAGCTGGGTTGTTACTTCACCGATGGAGCAATTTGAGAAACACCCAATGAACAAATGAATAAACAAAAAGGGTGACCTGAAAACGTCACCTGACACAGTAATTAATCAAAGATAAAAGATTGAAAGAAGATAGCCGACTAATGAAAACAACAACCGCATAAAAAACCCAACTTGAAAATACAAACAAAAACCGTCACATTCATGAGCTCCACAACTTGTAGCTATTCAAAGCACCAGATAAGAAAATCAAACAGGTAACGAGAAAGAGAACTTCAAACCCAAAAATAATTAAAATGTGTTAAGGATCAACGTGTGGGATGTTTGACAAGTTCATGGGATTGAAAAGAAAATAATAAATGGATTGGAAAGTTGATAAGGTTGTAGTTCAAAAATAATATAAAATGGAAAGGTTGAAGAGGGAAGCGGAAGACAGCTATGAAGGGCAGCTGAGTCTCACTTTCCTGTCGTGAATAACGTTAAAAGGCCTTTGTCGTACGTTTGGTGGTTTTAGTTTATCAGTTCCATGTCTTTGGTTGGTGTAAGGAAACCAAAAAACAGTTTACAAATCAAACTTAGAATTAAATGGTTCACATAAATATTTTAAGTTTGCGGCATCTCTTTTGTATTAATAAGGCTTAAATATGTTTATTGGTCGGGGTTACATATGAAACATATTATTCAAACTATATGCGTTAGGTCATAATATCAAATATTTTTGTCAAAGTTTGAATTATTTATTAATATTAAAATATTTTTATGAATAATTTATGAAAGATACTATAATTATATAAAAAAAATTAAAATTATGTTATGATTAAATTTAAATAAAAAAATCTTTGTAATCTATCTTTTTTAAAGGAAGAATTCATTACTAAAAATTGATAGACAGTTCAAATCCACAATGATAGGTTACTAAGTCTATAATTTATTGAAAATCGATTTAAATTTTTAGACATGTTTGATAATTCAAAATTAAAACAATTTAATAGAATATTTTTACATAAAAAATATGAAAAATAATAAGTAAATAAGAGCTACTTATCACTAAATAGAGAATATTTTCAATTAATTAAATTAATTTTTATTTATTTTAATATTATATTATCCTATAAAAACCTTACATTTAAAATTTTAATTTTTTAGAATAAGGAATTTTTTTTTAAAAAAATAAGGATAAAATGTAGAATATATATTTTTTATAATTTAAAATCTATATTTATCTAACAATCTAATTATATTCCGCAATTAATTTTAAGTAATATATCAAATAAATTTTATAACTTAAATTCAGTACTTAAATTTTTAGCACTTATTTTTTTATCACTTAAAATTTCAGTTTTTCAAACAACACCTAAATCCCAAGTCAATAGGCCTACCCCATATACTCGAACCTATGCCCTTCAAAGTTAGTGGGTGAAGACAAAGATCGATCTAAATCTAGAATTTGACTATTATAAACTTAAGAAAAAGAAAGATGAATGAATTTTTGTGTGTCTATTGTTGTACAAGTGCTAGATATTTATACTAGTACCTAGGAACTATACATGGAAACTAACTAGACAAAAATCCTAGATTATAGCCTAATTTGCATGCTAGACAAAAATCCTAGATTATAGCCTAATTTGCATGCTAGAATCATATTAATATAGATTTACGTTAACATCCTTCTCAAACTCAAGGTGCTTGAGGTTGGAAACTAAGTCTTGAAATATGGTTGGAAGATGCGTCTTTGTGAAAATGTCTGCGATCTGAGCTAATGAGGAGACAAAAGCAAGGTGTAGAGTTCCCTGAGTAACATGATGTCATACAAAATGACAGTTAATCTCTATGTGTTTTGTACGTTCATGAAACACATCATTATGAGCGATCTGAATTGCATTGCGATTATCACAATATAGGATAGTAGCAGTACGAGACAGGAGTCCTATATCTTTAAGTAGTTGGCGTAGCCAAAGTAACTCCGAAGTGGCATCAATAAGAACACAATATTCAAATTCGGTGCTAGAGCGAGCAACAACAGTTTGTTTCTTACTTTGCCAAGAAATGAGGGAATCACCTAGAAAGAAACAATAACTAGTGGTTGAATGTCGATCTGTAGGATCTCTTACCCAGTCAGCATCAGAGTATCGAAGGAGAATAAAGGAAGAGTAAGCAGAGAAATGAATACCACAAAAAAGTGTACCCTTGACATATTGAAGAATATGAAGAACTGTTGAAAAATGAGATGATATGGGAGATGTCAAGTGTAATAACCCATTTTGCCCGGGCCCATATACAGTCCAAAATAAAAATGTTTTTTAAACAGTCCTTTACAACACCCAAATTTAACGGCCCAAACATTAGCAGCCCAGATTACAAAACGGAACCCATTGGCCTAATGACCCTGTGATACATAGACCCCATACCCATTACATCCTTAGCCCAACCTATAGCCCAATCTTAATGGCCCAAAATTTGTTTCAGATACTGGAAACCCTGAAACCCTAGGTTTCCAGTCGCGCCGCAAGAGTCAGAAAGCCAATCGTCACGCCGCAATATCTCGGAGCCTAATCGTTGCAAACCTGAGTCGATCGTCGCACCTTCGCAGCCACGAAATCCTCGATAGCGCCATTCATTCGCGCTGGTCCTCACCGCGAAATCGTCGTCATCAACCTACGAAAAATGGAAACAAACCGCAGCAAAAAGGAAAGAATAGATATGGAAAAATATATTTTCCTTCTTTATTTTGTTTTTTTTGGGTTATAAAACCCCTTGTAAACAATCTGTAAAGAGGAGACAGGCACAAATACTATCACAAAATACGGAGAGAAATATATCGATTCACGAACACAAAAGGCACAAGATCAGTAGGCACAATATACTGTCAGAGAGATTAAAAGAATAAAATATTTTGATTTCTCAGAGGTGATTTCTTATTCCATTTATTTCTTGTTTTATTTTTATTTTATATATATATTTGCGTGTATAACCATCGTGAAAAAGGATAAAAAGGAGTTACCTTTCGAAAGACGGGAAAAATCAGAATTTTTAAGCCTCTGGCCACCAACCACAGAGGCGCGTGTGGCGCGTGACGCAGAAATCTGACGGAAGGAGCTCAGGCGAGGAGACGAACATTCCAGAGAGTTTTCAAAGTTTTTTTTTTAAAAAGCACCTAACTAAATGAATTTTTTTAATAAAATTGATATTTATAAACGAAAGGAAACGACGCCGTTTTGGTAAAGCAGGATCCGCGTGTCGACCCGACGACCCGACCAGGATCCGCATGTTTTTTATTAAAAAGGGAAAATTGTCCTTTTGATCCCTCCGTTATTTTATTAAATTTAGTTACGTCCTATTAACTAATTTAATTTTTAAAATTAACCCCGAAAATCTGTTTATATTTCAATTTAATCCTTTTTTTTCTTTTTTTTAAAATTTTTATATATATATATATATTTTAATTGGTATTAAATTATGTATTATATTAAATATTTTATATTTTTTTAGTAGTTATCTATACTAATTTATTAAATTATAAATATCTATTATTTTGTCTAATTATTTTTTTATTACATATTATTTTAGTATTTATATATATATATATTACACATTATATAATATTATATCATATATTTGGTTAAAATTATTTATAAATATATTCATTTTTTAATATCCGTTTTTAAATTATTATATATCTTTAACACATTGTTTATATTGTTGTCCTTTTTATCTATTTGCTTGAAATATGTTCATAGTTAATTTTATTGTTTATTGTATTTGTAATTGCTTTAGTATATGAATTATTATTTGTTGTATTTCATATTATTATTGCCTATCTTAAATGTTAGCATGTTATAATTGTTTTTTTATTTATATTTAATAATGTACAAATGCGATATTGCCACATGGTTATAGTTTAAAATAACAAATACATTTTTACAAAATCAATATTTTTATTTAAAAGGTTTTTTAAAATAAGGCAATGTTTTGGTATTTAGAAATTCGGAAGATAATGCCCAATCGTGCTGGGTGTTGATTTTTCGTTTGGCTAAATAACTAAATATCCTTTTAATAAGTTTTATAAATTATGAGATGATCTTAGTTACGAGAGTTTAAAAATATCATGTCCAATCGTGCTGGATGTAATGTTTATATTCCTTCGGATCGAAGAACTCTCATATTTTAAATCAAATTGTTCGAAGTTTTTTAGAAATCATATTTTTAAATCCTTTTAAGTTTCAAACATTTGGACATGATTTTATCGATTAGGTACCAATTTTTGGGCGTTATGAGGGTGCTAACCCTTCCTAATACGTAACCGACTCCCGAACCCGTTTTCTGGCTTTTTGTGGACCAAAATTAAATGCTTTAAATAAAACGTTTTACAAGGTGATCCAATCACACCTAAGTAAAAAGGGATTGGTGGCGACTCCCATTTTCGTTTTTAAAAGTCGACCCCGTTTTACAAAATTTTAAAAAGGTTTCGACAGCTTGGCGACTCCACTGGGGACAATAAGAGAGTCAAGCCGTAAAATTGATAGTTTCATGTCCTCATGTCTGAATTTAAAAACCTGATTTTAAAAATTATTATCCTTTTTATTTGCATATGGTTCAAAATATTTATGCATTACACTGCATGACCATTGCGGTTGCACCCTTAAGTGGGAGTGAGAAACTATGCTTTCGTGAGGTTTTCACCTCCGCAGGGGCTAGTGGACTGCTTCCGGGATACATCTGTACCTATGTCTTCGTGAGGTTTTCACCTCCGCATAGCCATAGGGAAATGTATTCCCCTGAACCGAACTCGGTTCGTATGAGCCTATAATGGGTGAGGATCGAGGAATCTGCTGGTTCAGGTACCCTCAACTTTAGAACTAAGCCACATATAGTGAACCCTAAGGGCTTACCCTAGGTAGAACCATGTCAAACCCTAGTGGTCACCCTGATAGGTTCTATGTTATTTATTTTTCCTGTGCTAACGGGTTTTCTTTTGTTTTGTTTGCATTACATAACATCATATGCATTCAAGTCTATAGAGAGAGTCTAATTAGTTTAAATTATAGGAGAGAGAGAGAAAGAAAATCTGGAAGCTGAACACCCTTACGGTACAAGAGCTAAGTCAAGGAAAATGGACTAGAGAATGGAGCAATTCCAAAGAGATATGCGGGGACCGGATGCGAGGAACAGATAGCCAAGCTCCAAAGAGAGATGAGGGACCAGGCTATTGGAGGCCCAAAAGAACATGATGGCCCAAATGGCCCAGATGATGAGTGGGATAATAGACAAGGGAAAGGGTCCCATAGTCAATGCTGGAGACAATGAGGATTTCCCTAGGGGATTCACTCCACCACATGTGCAAACACAACCTGAGGAATATCCCAGGAGGCCACCTGCCACAATTAGGGCTCAGCAAGGGCAAGCTGACACTGGAGTGCCCATGAATTTTCAAGTTGGCGCAGGATCCAACCCAGGAGATAACCCTGCTAACCCCGTTATTCCTGATTTGGATATAGCAGAAAGGGAAGGGATGAGAATCGAATCTTCAAGGAAGTTGGAGGATCGTTGTAGATGGCTGGAAGAAAAGTTCCATGCTATGGAAAATACTGATTATCACCATGGTATGGACGCAAAAGACTTGAGTTTGGTTCCAGATTTGGTGCTTCCTCATAAGTTCAAGATGTCAGAGTTTGAGAAGTATAATGGAACTAGTTGCCCTGAAGCCCACATCACTATGTTTTGTAGACGGATGACTGGCTACGTGAACAATGATCAACTTCGATTCATTGTTTCCAAGACGATTTAATGGGGCAAAGTCTAGATGGTACAATCAGCTCAGTCGTGCTAACATTAGCTCCTAGAGAGACTTGGCCCAAGCCTTCATGAGGCAGTACAATCATGTCATAGACATGAAGCCTGACCGAATCATGTTGCAAAACATGGAAAAGAAATCAAACGAGAGTTTCAGGCAATACGCACAAAGATGGAGGGAAGTTGCCATGCAAGTTCAACTGCCTCTCTTGGAAAAGGAAACCATCATACTGTTTATCAACACTTTAAAGGCACCTTTTATCACCCATATGATAGGAATCACCACTAAAAGCTTTGCGGATATAGTCATGGCGGGTGAAATGATAGAAAATGCCATAAGGGGTGGCAAGATTGAAGCGGGAGAAACTACTAGAAGGTCTACCCCTAGGAAAAAGGATGACGAGGTGAATAATGCGAGTACATACAACAAAGGGTACTCAAAGGTAGTCACTGTTAGCCAACTGAAAGTGGTTACGGCTGGGCAACAAGGATCGACAAGACAAGAATCAGGCTCCAGACAAAATGCTGAAAAGATCCAATTTACGCCAATCCCAATAACGTATAAGGAGATGTATCATACTTTATTAGATGCACGCGTGGTGTCCCCATTTTATTCGAAACCGTTGCAACCTCCGTTCCCAAAATGGTATAACGAGAATACCCAATGCGAGTACCACGCGGGAATAAAGGGTCATTCAATTGAAAACTGCACTACGTTTAAAAAGCTGGTTGAAAAGCTCATCAAAATGGGAGTTGTGGAAGTCAACGATTCATCAAAATCTGATCACTTTGACGAGGCAGTAAATGTGATTATTGAAGGAGGAGACAAGAAAGTTGCAACTCCTTGAAGAAATCAAAAGCGGAGAAGGAACCGGGAAATAATGTTTCCAAACCTTGTGTACTTGGGAGTGTTTTGAATAATGGGACTGAGGAAGAGATTATTGTATTTTTAGAAGCAGACCTAGAATAATATTCAAAACATGCTTGTTGCCTTAAGCCTAGAGGCAATAAGAATTCTTTTGTGAAATAGGCTCGTGTCTGAAATTTATATTTCAATGAAATACATTTTTTTTGAAAACATATTTTTTTATTCTTTACATTTCATACTGTACATTTTTTACCAATATTCTTTCATTCTTTATTTGTGACCATACTATCCAAATAATCATCCTTAGAATCATTTATTTTTTGGATTTGTTCGCCTTCGTACCTAGGTACCTAGATATCAACGTCATGAACGACATTGTTACTGACTCCCTTTTTGAACAAGATATGGGTCTAGGGGATCTCAGGATTTTGAAGATTACAGAGATTATGACATATTTTCTGACTTATTTAAAATGGTTTAACAAGATGAAAAACAGACCTTATTCTACAAAAGGGTCATTAGATATTGCGAGCCTAGGAAAGGGGTGAAGATCGAAGCCCAGCTTGCCAAAGAAATAATGCGAGACATCAAAAATGTTTTCGTACGATCATATCAGGACATGCCTGGGATACTAAGATGCGGGCTAAACATGAGGATCGGGCACTGCCGATCTACATAGAAAGGGGTGGTATCAGCTATGCTAAATTTAAGTAGACAAGATTCATATGCCTACTCCAGTTCTTCACAAATTTTCCATATGTGGGGCATGGATGTGATGGGGCCAATCTCGTCAGAAGTTTTTAGCCAATATCGACTCATCAACATAGTCATCGTTTACTTCGCTAAGAGAATGGAAGTAGCTTCATATGTCAATGTTACAAGGTCGATAGCCATCAAATTTAAAAAAAAAAGAAAAAAAAAGAAGAAAAAAAGAGAGATCAAGATGTTAGCAGAATGCTACAAAGGATCGCGTTTAAATAACTGTACAAAGTCAAAGTTTACAGTTGGTCCAAAGATCAGGCAGCATATCACAGTGCAACAAAAGTTGCCAAAAAAAAAGGGGGGCTAAGACTTGTAAAGATTGGCATAAGAAGCTATCACTATTCTCTATAATTATCGAACGTTGGCCAGGACCTTTGCCGGGGCAACATCTTACATATTGGTTTATAGATTGAACCTAATTGAAGAAAAGGTTAAAAGCTATTTGTCACGGCTAGATGATGCAAACTTACGAAGTTCATCCTAGAGAATTCCACAAGGGGGAACCTGATGTTGAAACAGATCTTTTTTCTACAAAACGATTTCAGAGGAAAGCATATTCCTAGCTGGGAAATACCTTATGTTGAAAAAGGCCTATTCTGGAGGAGCATTGATATTGACTGAGATGAATGGCGAAGACTTGCCTAATTCGACGAATTCAGGTTCAAACAAGAAGTATTTTACCTGAAAGGGGAAGGTCCAAGGTGAAAACCCGCAAAAGGGCACCTTGAGTACAAATGCAAATTCAAATTCAAAAAAAAAAAAAAAAAAAAAAGAAAAAGGAGAGGCTAAGGCGAAAACCCGCAAATGGCGCTTTGAGACCAAAGGGGATTTGAGTTGAAAACCCGAAAAGGGCGGCTCAAATTTTGACCAAAAAGCAGGGAATACAGTAGTCTTGCTACGTCTAAATTATTAATGAGGAAGTATGTTACGTCTTGGGGCATCGACAAAGTACTCCTGATCCCCAAACACATATTGAGCTTAAAATGGTCCTCAAGAAGTTGGAGCGGAGAAGCTCAGTCACGATATCTCTGGGCACCTAGCTTCTATTTTACCCATTTTTGAATTTGTTATTCTTTTCAATATACACCCCAATCAATTTTCTTGGTTATCTTTAATAAACTTATTTGTTTCGAGTTATACTCTTGATTAATTTTTTTCTTGTCCATTGATCTTTTCAAGCGTTTTATATTGAAATAATGATTATTGGACTAATACTTTCATAAAAGGAGTTTCGCACATTACTCTAGAAGCTTCTAAATAATGTGAGGAATCTGAAACAAGACTATTGTTCAGAACTCACCAGGTCTAAGGGATGGAAACATTGAAAAATGATTATCTCTTCAGATTTTTATTGGATGAGACAATTTTGTTGGTGATACCACATTGGTAGATGACGAACAAAGTCAATCCAAATGTAAAAGGGGATCATTGTCGGGATACCCGCATTCATTGAAAATCTCAGACACATACATTTGGTCGTTACACCCGAGGAATGGTGTAATGTATCAAATTGATTGAAAGTGATACAAGTTCGCACCTCACGAGTGATAACTGGATGGTTGGAAGAAACCAAATAATATTCCCTTGAACTTGCAAAGGGAGGTATAAATTTTTATGTCCTAAAGTTCAAAGGAAGGAACTCAAAATTATAGCGGGGCAAGCTCTTTGAAAGCGAAAAATGATTGTTTCTTTAGGTTTTCACAAAGGTACTAGTGAATAAGATAGCATGGTAACGCATCGAGAGATGGAACCTTGAGGAACCATGAGCAATGACAACCCAAACACAAAAGGGATCATTCTCACATTTCCAATTAGGAGCATTTGATTCATTTTGATCATGGTGTCCTAATAGTTTTTCATAAAAAAAAAAATTCTCATGACATTCTACATTCATGCAAATGTCATTCTTAAAATCATTTAGTTAGGAGCATTAGATTCATTTTGATCATGCATCCTAATCATCATTCTCATGACATTCTGCATTCATGCAAAAAAGTCATCCATAATACATTCAAATATACAGGACAGGTCCCTCAGAGGACGGTGTAGTAAAACCAAAAATTTCAGATTTCGTTCCCTAGAAATGGTAGTGGAGCAAACTGAAGAATGAAGTCTTCCTGAAGATAGTAAGGAAGCAAATTGAAAATTTCAGATTTTGTTCCCCAGTGGAGCAAACTGAAGAATTAAAAATTTCAGATTTTGTTCCTCAGTGGAGCAAATCAAAGAATTGAAAATTTCAAATTTTGTTCCCAGTGGAGCAAATCAAGAATTAAAAATTTGATTTTGTTCCCAGATGGAGCAAATCAAGAATTGAAAATTTCATTTTGTTCGCGATGGAGCAAATCAAGAATTGAAAATTTCAGATTTTGTTCCTAGTGGATCAAATCAAGAATGAAGTCTTCACGAAGATAGTAGGGAAGCAAATTGAAAATTTCATTTTTGTTCCCTAGTGGAGCAAATCAAGAATTAAAAATTTGATTTTGTTCCCGAAAGGAGCAAATCAGAATTGAAAATTTCAGATTTTGTTCCTAGTGGAGCAAACTGAAGAATTGAAAATTTCAGATTTTGTTCCCTAGTGGATCAAACTGAAGAATGAAGTCTTCCTGAAGATAGTAGGGAAGCAAATTGAAAATTTCAGATTTTGTTCCCTAGTGGAGCAAACTGAAAAATTGAAAATTTCAGATTTTGTTCCCTATTGGAGCAAACTCAAGAATTAAAAATTTGATTTTGTTCCCAAATGAGCAAACTAAAGAATTGAAAATTTCAGATTTTGTTCCCAGATGGAGCAAATCAAGAATGAAGTCTTCCTGAAAATATTAAGGAAGCAAATTGAAAATTTCATGTTTTGTTCCATAGATATGGCGGTGGAGCAAACTGAAGAATAAAGTCTTCCCGAAGATGCAAGGAAGCAGACTGAAGACATCAGATCCTATCTCTCCGAGTTTACAGTGAAGCAGATTGAAATTATCAGACTTACTGAAATCAAGATGAAGTTCCAATACCATTGAAGTTGCAATTGAGTTAGAAGCCATTTGAAGAAGACCAAGAAGCCTAGGCTCCACCAAGACCGGGCAAAATTGGTCCTTTTATAGTCTTTGCTCTATTCTTGTTTCACAATAATGAGCAAAGAGGGGCAGCTGTAATAACCCATTTTGCCCGGGCCCATATACAGTCCAAAATAAAAATGTTTTTTAAACAGTCCTTTACAACACCCAAATTTAACGGCCCAAACATTAGCAGCCCATATTACAAAACGGAACCCATTAGCCTAATGACCCTGTGATACACAGACCCCAT
The DNA here is from genome assembly GCA_025698515.1 of Gossypium sturtianum. Taxonomy (NCBI): domain Eukaryota; kingdom Viridiplantae; phylum Streptophyta; class Magnoliopsida; order Malvales; family Malvaceae; genus Gossypium; species Gossypium sturtianum. The sequence continues at coordinate 120,834,003 of CM046946.1, forward strand.
ACCCATTACATCCTTAACCCAACCTATAGCCCAAACTTAATGGCCCAAAATTTGTTTCAGAAACTAGAAACCCTGAAACCCTAGGTTTCCAGTCGCGCCGCAAGAGTCAGAAAGCCAATCGTTACGCCGCAATATCTGGAGCCTAATCGTTGCAGCTGGAGTCCGATCGTCGCACCTTCGCAACCACCAAAATCCCCTCGATAGCGCCGCCATTCTTGCGCCTGGTCCTCACCGCGAAATCGTCGTCATCAACCTGCGAAAAATGGAAACAAACCGCAGCAAAAAGGAAAGAATAGATATGGAAAAATATATTTTCCTTCTTTATTTTGTTTTTTTTGGGTTATAAAACCCCTTGTAAACAATCTGTAAAGAGGAGACAGGCACAAATACTATCACAAAATACGGAGAGAAATATATCGATTCACGAACACAAAAGGCACAAGATCAGCAGGCATAATATACTGTCAGAGAGATTAAAAGAATAAAATATTTTGATTTCTTAGAGGTGATTTCTTATTCTATTTATTTCTTGTTTTATTTTTATTTTATATATATATATATATTTGCGTGTATAACCATCGTGAAAAAGGATAAAAAGGAGTTACCTTTCAAAAGACGGGAAAAATCGAAATTTTTAAGCTTCTGGCCACCGGCCACGAAGGCTTGTGTGGCGCGTGACGCAGAAATCTGACGGAAGGAGCTCAGGCGAGGAGACGAACATTCCAGAGAGTTTTCAAAGTTTTTTTTAAAAAGCACCTAGCTAAATGATTTTTTTTTAATAAAATTGATATTTATAAACGAAAGAAAACGGCGCCGTTTTGGTAAAGCAGGATCCGCGTGTCGACCCGACGACCCGACCAGGATCCGCGTGTTTTTTATTAAAAAGGGAAAATTGTCCTTTTGATCTCTCCGTTATTTTATTAAATTTAATTACGTCCTATTAACTAATTTAATTTTTAAAATTAACCCCGGAAATATGTTTATATTTCAATTTAATCCTTTTTCTTTTTTTTTTAAATTTTTTATATATATATTTTTTTAATTGGTATTAAATTATGTATTATATTAAATATTTTATATTTTTTTAGTAGTTATCTATACTAATTTATTAAATTATAATTATCTATTATTTTGTCTAATTATTTTTTATTACATATTATTTTAGTATTTATATATATATTAGACATTATATTATATTTTTTTAAATACTACACATTATATAATATTATATCATATATTTGGTTAAAATTATTTATAAATATATTCATTTTTTAATATCCGTTTTTAAATTATTATATATCTTTAACACATTGTTTATATTGTTGTCCTTTTTATCTATTTGCTTGAAATATGTTCATAGTTAATTTTATTGTTTATTATATTTGTAATTGCTTTAGTATAGGAATTATTATTTGTTGTATTTCATATTATTAATGCCTATCTTAAATGTTAGCATGTTATAATTGTTTTTTATTTATAATTAATAATGTACAAATGTGATATTGCCACATGGTTATAGTTTAAAATAACAAATACATTTTTACAAAATCAATATTTTTATTTAAAAGGTTTTTTAAAATAAGGCAATGTTTTGGTATTTAGAAATTCGGGAGATAATGCCCAATCGTGCTGGGTTTTGATTTTTCGTTTGGCTAAATAACTAAATATCCTTTTAATAAGTTTTATAAATTATGAGATGATATTAGTTACGAGAGTTTAAAAATATCATGTCCAATCGTGCTGGATGTAATGTTTATATTCCTTCGGATCGAAGAACTCTCATATTTTAAATCAAATTGTTCGAAGTTTTTTAGAAATCATATTTTTAAATCCTTTTAAGTTTCAAACATTTGGACATGATTTTATCGATTAGGTACCAATTTTTGGGCGTTATGAGGGTGCTAACCCTTCCTCATACGTAACCGACTCCCGAACCCGTTTTCTGGCTTTTTGTGGACCAAAATTAAATGCTTTAAATAAAACGTTTTACAAGGTGATCCAATCACACCTAAGTAAAAAGGGATTGGTGGCGACTCCCATTTTCGTTTTTAAAAGTCGACCCCGTTTTACAAAATTTTAAAAAGGTTTCGACATCAAGAATTGACTAACTATATGAACTGTATGAGTGATATCAGGCCGAGTCATTATAAGATAGGCTAGGTTACCGACAAGTTGTCAGTACAAAGTAGGGTCAGAAAGAGGAGTGTCATCCAATGGAATAAGTCTGACATTTAGTTCCAAGGGAGTAGGAACAGTTTTACTGTCAGTAATATTGGCATGAGAAAGAAAATCGGAAGCATATTTTGCCTGAGAAAGATACTAACCGTCATCATCAGAGAAAACCTCAAGACCCAAAAAATAACTAAAAGACCCAAGATCCTTCATCTCAAAATGTTAACTAAGGTACTGTTTCAGTTCAATAATGCAATTTTTGTTATCCCCTATGATAATCATATCATTCACATAGAGAAGAAGTAAGATAATACCCTGATCAAAGAGTCGAATAAATAATGAAGAATTATAAGAACTTGATACAAAGCCACATACAGATATAGTAGAGCCAGATTTGGCAAACCAAGCTCAAGAGGCCTGTTTGAAACCATACAAAGCACGCTAAAGTTTGCACACTTGATTGGAAAATGAGAATACCCTGGTGGAGGATGCATGTAGATTTTCTCATGTAAATCACCATTAAGAAAGACACTTTTGACATCCATCTAATGTAATGTCCATGTTTAACTATAAATATGGCCAACAGAATACGAACATAAGTGAGGCAAGCCATAGGAGCAAATGTTTCCTCATAGTCAATACCATACTCTTAGGTGTATCGCTTGGCTGCAAGTCAAGGTTTATAGCGCTCAACAGATCCATCAGAGCAGGTCTTGATCTTGTACACCCATTTACAGCCAATCGATATCTTGCTAGGAGGAAGATCAACCAGATCCCAAGTATGAGTTTTCTCCAGTGCCTGAAGTTCGTCAGACATTGCTTGCTGCCAAGAAGAATTAGTACTAGCCTCACGATAGGATTGGGTTTCACAGAGAGTGACAAGGGCAAAAAAATTATAATCTTTTAAGTGAGAAGGTGGTTCTCTTACCCGGTTAGACTGATGAATAATAGAAGTAGGAGCAGGATCTTCAACTAGTCCAGATTCAATGGATGTAGAAGTGGAAGATGAAAGAGAATTGAGCTCATCAGATGCATCAGAATAGGGGAACAACTCAACAAAAGCATCTATGAAAAAAGATAGAGAAGAGGACAAGGAAGAACGAAATGTGGACAAAGAAGAAAACTTAACATCCTCCTAGAAGGTAACATGCTGGGAGATACGTAATTTATTAGATATTGGATCCAACAGTGATAGCCTTTATGCTCAATGCCATACCTAAGAAAATAGAAAAGATGAGCACGAGGTTCAAGTTTACTATGTTCATAAGGTTGGAGAAGTACAAAACAAACACATCCAAAGGTTTTTAAAATTGAATAATCTAAAGGGTTGTGAAAAAGGTGTTCATGCGAAGAGAGATCATTAAGAACTTTATTGGGTGTACGGTTGATTGTATGGATAGCAGTTAAAGCAGCTTCCCCCCCAGAATTTTTCAAGACATTTGGCTGAAAGAAGGAGGGCCCTAGTGGAGTCCAGGATGTGTCTATGTTTATGCTTAGCTCGACCATTTTATTGAAAAGAATAGGGATAAGAACATTGAACCTGAGTACCTTATTGAGAAAAGAATTGAAGAAGAGATGATTCTTTGTATTATGCAATATTATAGTACGAAAAGTTTTTATAGTAATAGAAAATAGCAGGTAATTGGGAACTATTTTTCATAAAGTAAATCCATGTGAAACAAGAGTAATCATCAATAAAAATCACGAAATACTGAAAACCACTAACAGTAGAAACAGATGAAGGACCCCAAATGTCAAAGTGAATAAGTTCGAAAGGAGATGTAGTATTAGAAGTGCTACTAGTAAAAGACAAAGTTGGTTGTTTAGCAAGTTGACACTCAAGACATTTAAACGACTCAAATTTGGTGGATCCTAATAATCTACGAGACACTAATGGACGGAGTTTACTTTTAGAGGCATGGCTAAGTCAAAGATGCCACTGAAGTAAAGAGGGTTGCAAGGTTGTGACAACAGAGATAGTTTTCTTATGTAGATGCAACATAACGAGCTCAAATAATCTCTCCACTTTCCGGCTTACTCCAAAAATCTTCCCTGTAGTCGGATCTTGCACCCGGCAACCAGAGGAAGAAAAATTAACTTTAAAACCAAGATCACAAAGATGTCTAATAGAAATGAGATTAAAAGCTAATGTACGAACATAATAGGTGTCCAGGACACTAAGAGCGGAAGTGGATGCATGACCTACATGTGTGATAGACATTTGTGTATCATTAGTTGTATGAACAAGTGAAAGAGAGGAGGTAGAGACATGTGTGGAGAAATTTTCTAAATAGGTGTCATACGATTATAACAAGTAGAATTGAAAAGCCAAGTAGAATTAATTGGAGTAACAGACAAGATGGAATGTGAAGAGGAACTGGAAGATAAAACCTGTTTCAGGAGAGGTACTAAGTCACTTAATGAGAGGGAAGCAGAATCCGCAGAAGTAGTAGCAACAACTGATGAACCAAGAACAAGAAAAACTCCTTCGGAGCTAGGAGAATAAGATGGCCATGTTTATGATAGTAATGACATTCCACCTTAGGGCAGGAGGAGAATTGATGACTGTTCTGATGACAGTTTTTATAGAAAACATTGTCAGGGCTAGAAATCTCCATTTTCTCCATGATAGAGACAAATCAAATAAAAATAGAGTGAAGAAATAAGAGTAGATTGACGTAAAATAGTGGGAGCGGTTTGGTCAACGGAGTAGTCAATGGATCAGAATAGCTTGAGTATGATGGCTCGGCTTAGAAGCGGCTCGACTTGAGCAAAGAAACGCAAAGCATGGGAAATAGAGGACAAAACTAGATACAAGACAAAAAAAAAATAGAGGAAAAAAAGAGAAGGGGAACCTTAGCTCTTGATACAATGTTAAAAACTTAAGAGAAACAAAAAGGAATGAATTTTTGTATGTCTATTGTTGTACAAGTGCTAGGTATTTATACTAGTACCTAGGTATTTATACATGGAAATTAACTAGACAAAAATCCTATATTATAAGCCTAATTTGCATGGTAGAATCATGCTAGAGTCAGATTAATACAGATTTACATTAACATTGACAAATAAATTGGGGCGAAACATCTTACATATACCAACCAATAAGGAATAAAGCTACCCGAACCAACTAATGGGACATTTTATAAAAGATCTTTTACAAGGTTCAACCTTAGTATGTCAAGCCTTTCAATTTGATAGGCATCTGTACTCTTAGACAAGTCGAGTTTAATGTTAGTGATTTAAAAGAAATATACATATATGTTTATTTATTGAAAAAACATACAGTGATTTTTTTAAGAAAAATATTCTTTTAGAGATGACTCTTTTTCCAAAATAGTGTAGAAAATATTGTAGAATTAAAAAGGATAAATAATATTAATATTAAATTATAATTTATTTGTTATTTTATATTGTTTTTATTTGATTTTATATTATGAATAAATAAAATTAATTCAACTTAAAAAAGTTATAAAATGAAATGTGTATTTAAATATATATATAATTTCTTATTAAAAAACATAAAATAAGTATTCTTAACATTGCTACTAGAACATTGACAGTTGTCTTGATTTGAATGAAAGGATGGTTAAAACTCTTGTTAGACACTCGTTTGGCATAGGTTCGAACCATATTACCCTCATCTCTTGATAGTATAATTCGAGGCTTATGAAATGGCTCCACTTAATTTATTAATAGAAATCTCTATTTATAGAGGTAAAAATACTAATTCAAAAATAAGATAAAATTATAATTAAAAAATCATTTAAAAGTATGATAATGATAATTATTAATTTATTTGAATGTTTCAAATCTAAGACTACATTAGAAAATACATATTAAGACCAGAAACACACATCACAATTGCATATGGTAGGACTCGTGCTAAGGACCCAAAACCTTAACCAACAATTCCAAGACCTCATAGGCTAATAAAAGATGACATCAAACATCGAAGCATCTAGGGCTAAAATAAGGACAACGTCATGACGAAGGCTTCTTCCATGCCACGACGACGTGACAAAATTCTGAAGATATGTAGCCATGTTTTGGTAGCTGTCGAGGGTGTATTTGTCCTGTTAAAACCCTAATTATTTCAAGGACATTTTAGGAACTTAAAATCCTCAATTGTAGCATATATAAACCTCATTATAATCTCATTAGAGGGGAGTCGACCTCAGGAATCACCCTAGGGAGCCGTCGTACATATTTCATACTTTTAATTTTAGTTTTCAGTTTTCTTTCGTTCTTTCATTTTTAATTTTAGTTTTTCTTATGGTCGCATAATCAAAATCTTTGTATTCCGATGTAAAGACGATTGTGAGTGGAGATTGTTTCGGAACCGCGCTTCAATTATTTATCAATGAGCATTCTCTTTTCCTTTATTCTTTTATTTTGTTATTTATATTTCGTTAACTTGATCAAGTAACGTTTGTATGAATATCGAGATAAATTCTTGTGCGTATTTTATATCTTGCATGTTTCGATTATGGGACTAATTTATTGATTAAGTAATTATTTATCTAAAATTGGGTGTTTATTCAAGAGTACGTAGTAAACTAGGAAGTGAAAACCTTAGTAAAATATCTAGACAGGTGATACTGAGAGGATATCTTGTTGAGTATAACTTGTGCCAAGTGGTGAGGTCGAAAGAGTATCCGTATGCCTAGGTGAGACCGAAAGGGTATCTTAGGTGGTAATCCTTAGTGGCGATGATACCGAGAGGGTATTCTAGCTAAGGATGATAAATTACTCAGTTAAGGGTAATTGGTTGCTTAGTTGATAATTAGATATTTAATCGACCATAGGGCAGGAGCTCGCATCGTTGACACTAGGAATAGGAAATTCCATTAGATTATTTTAGATTAATTAATTTAATTAGTTTAATTAATATTTTAGTTCTGCATCAACACTATTAATTTATGACTCAAAACAGTTTGTAACACGGTCTGACACACGGCCTACGACACAGTCGTGTGACCAACTTCAAATACACACACGGTTTTTGTTATATGTTAGCATTTTATTTGTTAAATTGTTTTTGTTATGAATTAAATGTTCTATTTTGCTCGGTAACATTTGATAAACCGAAATAGTAATATATTTTAATCCCACATTTAACATACTTTTGGATGATTTATCCCTTGATTTATGTAAAAAGGTGCTCTTAATCCTTTCTTTTCATGTCTTATACTCAGGAAAGCACCCAAGAATAAAAAGAACGAGAAACGGGCTCAAAACGGACCAAAATGGGCCAAAGAAGAAACCGACATGACCTGGACTAAAGCCCACACGACCGTGCCTCCTCAATATACTAGAACACGGCCTGATATCGATCTACACGGGCGTGTCCTCATTAGAAGCCCGAACATGGCCTGACCACGATTCACACGGGCGTGTGCCATGGCCGTGCCTCTGCCGTGGAGAAGATCAATTTTACTCGGAAAAGGATACTTAGGGGCAAAGAAACACATTCCAAAAGCCTATAAATACACCCTAAGTATAACCTGAAAGGGGGAGTCGACGGGCGGTCAGCTAGGCTAAGGAGCCGAGCCGAAAAAGTCAGATTTGTGGGAAACTCTCAAGGGATAGCCAGTTGATCCATCTCAAGAAGCCGGAATTCTACTCAAGACGGAGGATCTCCTCTTCAATTCCTTCAGGGGGTTTTAGGGATTTCTTATGTTTTGTGTTATCTTTTCTTCTGAGATGTTTTCTTTTATTATTATGAACTAAACCCCTCGTGATACTGAAGGGGATGAAACCTAGATGAATCTTGTTATTGTTTTCTCAACTATATGATAAATACTTGATTTGTTCTTAATTATGTGTGCTTAATTCTTGTGTTGATATTTCATGGATATTAATTCAAGTATGATGTGCTTAGGTGGTGGAGCAAAAGTCCCTGCTTAAGAGTAGATCTAACATGATTAAGCGGAGTTGATCGTGCGCCTAGAGATAGGGTGACGAGATTTTGCCGGATTAAGGTGAAACCTAATATGGGATGTCCATAGATCAATTTCATCGCTATTCTAGGGGGTTATTATTCGAGAAAGATATTTTCGTTAATTAACCTAGGGTTAGACGTTATTCGCCTCGAGAGAGAGGGTTTAATATACGTTAGGGAGTCCTACGGATCAAGTCAAGTGAATAAATCGTCCTGTTCAAAGTTAGATAACGAGTGAAGTCTAGGTGGATTCTTCCTAAGGGTATCGTTTTAATCAACTGAGTTTTTCCCAAGTATTTCCCCAATTCATTCTTTTTGTCTTTGCGTCTTTAGCTTAGTAATTATTTAATTTAGATTAATAAACAACTTCACTTATTTTAGGCTAAATAATAGAAAGAAAGTTAGTATTAGTACTTTTAGTTCCTTTGGGTTCGACAATCCGGTCTTGCCTAAGCTATACTACTGTTCGATAGGTGCACTTGCCTCAATCGTTGTCATAGTTAGTTTCCAGGTTCGATCATTATCTTTATAAATTTTAAAACTCTGACTTCACAGCGATCAACATTCAATAACCTTAATCCGACAACGAAGGTGAGATAAAGGTGTTACAAAATTTAACTGACTAAAAAAGATAGGGATACTGCTGACGAATCAAGTATTCAAGCTCCCAAGTGGCGTCCTCTTAACCATCATTCCTCTACAATAACTTAACTAAAGGAATGGTCTTCCTCCTCAAGACTTTAACCTCACGATCCAGAATTTGTATCTGCTCCTCTTCAAAAGACAAGTTTGACCTCAACTAAATTTCCTCCACTTGAACTACATGGGAAGGATCAGGTTGATAATGCCTCAACATAGACACGTGAAAGACGTCGTGGATGCGATCCAACTTCTAAGGCAACTCTAACTGATAGGCGACTGGCCCAAAATGCCTCAAAACCAAATACGACACAATAAATTGAGGGCTTAACTTGCCCTTATGACCAAATCTGAGAACTTTTTTCTAAGGAGATACCTTAAGGAAAACACGGGCCCCCACCTTGAACTCAATATCTCGTCTCTTAAGGTCCGCATAAGACTTCTGTCTATCAAAAGTGGCCTTAAGTCAATATCGAATCATATGAACCTTATCCTCAATCTCAGCCACTAACTCAGGACCCAGAACCTTTCTCTCACCCAAATCAGTCCAACAAAGCAGAGTGCGACATTTTCGACCATACAGTGCCTCATAAGGCGCCATCTAAATGCTAGACTAAAAGCTATTATTGTAACCAAATTCAGCTAGTGGTAAAAACTCCACCCAACTACCTCAAAAGTCAATAACACAGCTTCGAAGCATATCTTCCAAAATCTGAACTACCCTCTCAGACTGACCATCAGTTTGCGGATAAAATGTCGTACTAAAATCCAATAGAGTACCTAGAGCCTCATGTAGCTTATTCCATAAGTGAGAAGTAAAACGAGGATCACAGTTCTGAGATAATCGATACCGGAACCCCATGAAGCCTAACAATCTCAGGCACATAAAGCTTCGTCAAATTTTATAAGGAATAATCAGTCCTGACCAAAATGAAGTGATCGGACTTAGTTAACCAGTCCACAATAACCCAAACTAAGTTCTTCTTAGTAGGTGTCAAAGGCAACCCACTAACAAAGTCCATAGTTACCCGTTCCCATTTCCAAAATAGAATCTTAATGGGTTGAAGTAATTGAGAAGGAAGTTGGTGCTTAGCCTTAACTTGCTGGCACGTCAAACAATGGGACACAAAATCAGTTACATCATGTTTCAGCCTAGGCCACCAATACAACTCTTGGGGGTCACAATACATCTTATTACCACTTGGATGCATAACATAAGAGCTATTATGTGCTTCACACAAAATAGACTGCCTCAAATCCACATCACTAGGCACACAAATCTGACCTCGGAAGCACAAAATACCATCGCTGTTAAACCTGAAGTCTAAAGTCTTACCGTCATCAATCTACTAAACCCGACTGATCAAAGACTCATCCAGAAACTATTTACTCTTAATCTCACCCAACTATGACGATTTAACTTATAACTCTGCCAGAATCCCACCATCATCAAACAAACTTAGGCGAGAAAACATCTCCCTCAACTCGGACATAAATATTTGACTAAGAGCATCAACCACTACATTGGCCTTAACGGGATGATACTCTATCGAATAGTCATAGTCCTTAAGCAACTCGATCCAATGATGCTGGCTAAGATTTAACTCATTCTGAGTGAAGAGATACTTAAGGCTCTGATGATCAGTGTAAATGATGCACCTCTCACCATACAGATAGTGCCTCCAAATCTTAAAAGCAAAGAAAACCACGGCAAGCTCGAGGTCATGCATCGGATAATTACCGTTGTGCCACTTAAGCTGTCTAGACACATCACTATACACAACGATCTCTTTCCCAGATTTAGGCTGAATCAGAACGGGTGCCTAAGTCAAAACTGATTTGAGCTTTTCAAAGCTTGATTGCTGCTCAATAGCCCAAACAAACTGAGCGTTCTTATGTAACAACTTAGTCAAAGGAGTTTCTACCAGTGAGAACTACTAAAAAAACCTTCTATAGGTACCTGATAGACCTAGGAAACTCTGAAGCTCAGTCACATTTCTAGGCTACTTCCAATCTAGAATAGTTTCTATCTTCTTAGGGTCTACTCGAATACTTTCAACAGAAACCACATGCCCCAAAAACATAACTTCACTCAACTAGAATTCATATTTACTTAACTTGGCATAAAGTTCATTCTCACGGAGAATCTGAATAACTACTCTAAGATGCTCATCATACTCATCTTCGGTCTTAGAGTATACCAAAATATCGTTGATAAACACTACGAAGAACTGATCCATATACGGCTAAAAAACTTGATTAATGAGATCCATGAATTGTAACACCCTTTACCCGTATTCGAAGCCGAAACAGGGTACGAGGCATTACCGGGCAAAAACACAAGCAATCATACAAAACCGAGACGTGAATCTCCATCCAAATTTAAAACTTTTCATTTACATTCCTATCGTCCCTAAAACGAGCTTACAAGGCCCAAAACATACTTTGGAAGTGGTTCGGGACTAAACCGAGAACTTTAGAAAGTTTTACGACACTTAGAAAATTTTTGCTAAAACAGGGGTCACACGCCCGTGTGGGTTCGGGACACGCCTGTGTGACCCTGAGACATGCCCGTGCTACAGGCCGTGTTCAAAATAGGGTGATCTCTGACTTTGCACACGACCGTGCCACACGCCCGTGTGCTAGGCCGTGTAGTCGATTTAATTTTCATAATTTTACATAAAATAGGTGCAGACTTCACACGGCCGGGGTATACGCCCGTGTCCAAGGCCGTGTAGCACACACGGATGAGACACACGCCCGTGTCTCTGCCCGTGTACTATATTCTGGACATTCTATTTTGCATCAATTAAGGTGCAGGGGACGCACGGCCAGAACACATGCCCGTGGGGCAGACCGTGTGTCACACATGGCCTAGACACACGCCCGTGTGTCTACCCGTGTGGACAAAAACAAGGCTATTTACCAAGCCATTTTGTCACCCTTCCATGCACATACCTACACAACAAAACATAGCACCAATCCAAACACATACACTCAACCAAATCAGCCACATCATTCACATGCTATTTTCTATCACATACAACATCACATACTTGTCAACTCAAACCATGCAAATTCTCACATCCATGAAAGACATCATCATATGCATATATAACTAAACCAATATTAGCCAATTCCAATGGCCACTTACAAAATGAATTATCCACCATACTTAATGCTTAAGAATTTGGACATACATTAACATCATACATGCACCAATTGAACATCCTTAGCCATTCCAATGGCTAAGTCACAAAATATTACTTACAAGCCTTCATCTAAGCCAAGTAGCTTATACATGCCATTATACCAAAATGAATCATTTAGCTATACCAAAAAGGAGATTTTTGGATAGTGTGATCTTGCTTCGACCAAATCCTCCAACCTTCGTGAGCCTTACGAGAACTATAAAACAAGGAAAAGTAAAACGGGGTAAGCATTTTCATGCGTAGTAAGTTCGCATAATAGACAGAAACTTGGTAAGCATTTTCATGCGTAGTAAGTTCGCGTAATAGAAAGAAACTTACCGGTTATAATTATTCAAATAAGCATATATATGCATTCATTTCATCAATATTTTGACAAGTTACCTAAATACATTCACTCATTAAATAAGTTAGTCATACACATTGATAAACCGTAAATGTAACATATTTTAATCCCACATTTAGTATACTTTTGAATGATTTATCCCCTGATTTATGTAAAAAGGTGCTCTTAATCCTTTCTTTTCATGTTTTATACTCAGGAAAGCACCGGAGGATGGAAAGAACGAGAAACGAGCTCAAAACGGACCAAATTGGGCCAAAGTGAAAATCGACACGGCCTGGACTTGAGCCAACACGGTCGTGTCTCCTTGATAGACTAGAACACACGGCTGATCACGATTTACACTACAAGCGTGTCACCTTATTAAAAGTCTGAACACGGCCTAAAGATGATTCACACGGGCGTGTGCCATGGCCGTGTCCCTGTCGTGGAGAAGAGCAATTTCACTCGGAAAATGATACTTAGGGGCAAAGAAACCTATTTCAAAAGCCTATATAAACACCCTAAGTATAACCTAGAAGAGGGCGGTGAGCTAGGCCAAAGAGCCGAGCCAAAAAGGTCAGATTTGTGGGAAACACTCGAAGATAGCCAGTTGATCCATCTCAAGAAGCCGGAATTCTACTCAAGACAGCGGATCTCTCCTTCAATTCCTTCAGAGGGTTTTAGGGATTTCTTATGTTTTGTTTTATCTTTTCTTCTGAGATGTTTTCTTTTATTATTATGAACTAAACCCTTCAGATACACAGAAGGGGATGAAACTTAGATGAATCTTATTATCGCTTCTTTGAACTATATGATAAATACTTGATTTGTTCTTAATTATGTGTTCTTACTTCTTGTGTTAATATTTCCGGGATATTGATTCAAGTTTGATGTGCTTAGGTGGAGGAGCAAAAGTCCCTGCTTAAGAGTAGATCTAACATAATTAAGTGGAGTTGATCGCGCGCCTAGAGATAGGGTGACGAGATTTTTCCAGATTAGGGTGAAACCTAATATGGGAGTCCATAGATCGAGTTAATGCAATTCTAGGGGTTTTAATTAGAAAGAGATTTCAATTAATCAACCTAGGGTTAGACGTTATTCGCTTCGAGAGAGGGTTTAATATACATTAGGGAGTCTTACGGATCAAGTCAAGTGAATAAATCGTCTGGTTTAGAGTTAGATAACAAGTGAAGTCTAGGTGGATTCTTCCTAAGGGTATCGTCTTAATCAACTGAGTTTTTCCAATAGTATTTCCCCAATTCATTCTTTTTTGTCTTTGCATCTTTAGCTTAGTTGTTAGTTAAATTTAGATTAAATAACAACTTCACTTATTTTAGGCTAGATAATAAAAAGAAAGTTAGTATTAGTACTTTTGGTTCCTTTGGGTTCGACAATCCGGTCTTGCCTAAGCTATACTCTTTGTTCGATAGGTGCACTTGCCTCAATCATTGTTATAGTTAGTTCCAGGTTCGATCATTATAAATTTAAAACTCAGAAATCAACGATCAAGTTTTTGGCGCCGTTGCTGGGGAACTAAAATATTAAGAAAGCTCTATTTTTATTACTTTAGCCATTATTTTCTGCAATTTACTTTTATTTTTATTTTTGTTTTGTTTTTAACTTTGCTAAATTTTCTTTCTTTCTTTTCCTAGCGAACCTCTAGTTTATGACTAGAAGGAACCCGAGAGGACCACTAGTATACGACACAGTGATATTGAAGCTCTTGCTCATAGAAATCGCAGAGAAATTAGGCGAGCCCTAAATTACACAGTAAAAGAGCGTGAAGGCGGATCCAATCCTATTGAAGGGATGGACGAGAATAATCCACCACCACAAGATGTGGCGAAAAATAATACTCCGCATACTATGTATGATTATGCTAAACATCATTTAACAGAGCGTAATCAAGTATTGTTAGGCTCATATAGTCGCTAATAATTTTGAATTAAAGCCTAACACTATACAAATGATTCAACAATTTGTTCAATTTGATGGTTTACGGGACGAAGACCCAAATACTCATATAGCTAATTTTTTAGAGTTCGTGATACCTTCAAAATAAATGGCGTTTCGATGATGCCATCCATCTTCTGTTATTTCCCTTTTCATTAAGGAATAAAGCCAAACGAGTTGTTAAACTCGTTACGAGGGTCAATCACTACATGGGATCAAATGACCAAAAATTTTTATTAAAATATTTCCCACCACCAAAACGGCCAAATTATGGAATGATATCTCTTCTTTTGTGCGGATGGATTTAGAGACATTATACGACGCATGGGAGAGATACAAGGATCTCTTGAGAAGGTGTCCGCACCATGGTTTACCCTTGTGGCTCCAAGTCCAAACTTTCTATAACGGTGTAAATCCTCAAACGAGGCAACTAATTGATTCAAACGCGGTGGAACCCTCGAACAACAGAACTCCCTGAAGTAGCCTACGAGTTTATTGAAGAGATGTCATCAATAACTATCGATGGCGAGTTACAAGGACAAAACCAATAAAATCAGCCGGAGTTTTCAACCTCGACGCAAAGAACCATGCTATCAACACGTGTAGAGATGATGAATAAAAAGCTTGATAGTTTGTGTTCTTCGCAGTACATCCAAATGCAAAGGCGATGCAAGTGGAACTGTGGCGAATCCTGAGTACCCACCCTACCAACCGGGCACAGAGAGCGATCATATGAACTATATAGGTAATAATTTCAGATCTAATAATAACTCTTATAGTAATACTTATAATCGAGGTTGGAGGAACCACCCAAATTTTTCATGGAGACGTAAAGGAAATCAAGGAATTCAAAGACAACAACCTCCTCAAAATTTCCAAAATCAGCCCTATCCACAGGAAAAGAAGCCGAACCTTGAAGAGATGCTGACAAAATTCATGGCAGCCACAGATACCCGTTTCCAAAAAACTGAAACAACACTTAATAACCAACAAGCGTCGATCAAAGTGATCGAGAACCAAGTTGGGGAACTTACTAAGTCAGTTGGACAACTTACTAAGATGGTTTCTGAAATTCAATCAGAGATTTTTTCTAAAGGAACATAACAGGTAAAGGCGGTTACACTGAGAAGTGGAAAGGAGTTAGTCGAATCAAAGAAAAAAATACCACATGAAGATGACAAAGCAAAGGGTGAGGGAGTTGAGGATGTAACTCCAGTACGTAACGAAAGTAAACCACAAATCCCATATCCAGCAAAGTTGAAGAAAGACCGATTAGATGCCTAATACGGTAAATTTCTTGAACTTTTTAAACAAATACATATTAACTTACCCTTTGTTGAAGCCATTTCACAGATGCCGACGTACGCAAAATTCTTAAAAGAACTCCCGACGAATAAAAGGAAGCTTGAAGAAATATCAACAGTGGAGCTTAATGAAGAATGTTCAGCCATCCTCCAAAACAAGTTACCAACCAAATTAAAAGACCCAGGAAGTTTTACTATTCCCTGTTTAATTGATAGTTTAAATATTAAGAAAGCATTAGCTGATCTAGGTGCCAGTATTAATTTAATGCATTATAAAATGTTTAAACAACTAGATCTGGGGGAACCAAAACCCACTAGGATGAGTATTCAGTTAGCTGATAGATCTATTAAATATCCTAGAGGAGTTATCGAAGATGTCTTGGTAAAAATTGATAAATTTATTATTTTCCCTGTTAATTTTGTTGTGCTTGACATGGATGAGGACATTGAGGTTCCCTTAATTTTAGGGAGCCCTTTTTTAGCTACTGCTAGGGCTGTTATCGATGTAGGTGACGGTAAACTTACATTAAGGATAGGCGATGAGGAAATTATTTTTCAAAGTTATGATGCCATGCGATACTCTAGAGAACAAGATGATTCCTGTTATTTTGTTGATACCACTGATCATATCATTCAAAACTCATTACAGGAAATTATACATGATGACACGATGGAACTGTGCCTGACTCAAGAAGAGGGGGAAGAAGATGAAGTTGACGAGCTGAATTTGAATACATCTTCATCTAGACATACGAAAGAAGAGAGCATTAAAGTCATTGATGAACTAAAACAAAAACCCTCCATTGATGAGCCGCCCAAATTAGAATTGAAACAGTTACCGAAACATTTAGAGTATGCATTCCTTGGGGACAATTTTACGTTACCAGTAATTATCTCTTCAGAACTAGAACCCAAGGAGAAAGAGGAGTTTCTACAGGTACTAAGGGAACATAAGAAAGCTATAGCTTGGAAAATCTCTGATATTAAGGGAATAAGCCCATCATTTTGTACCCACAAAATTTTAATGGAAGATGAGTATAAGCCATGTGTGCAACCTCAAAGACGATTAAATCCCAACGTAAAAGAAGTCGTGAAAGCCGAGGTAATTAAACTTCTAGATGCTGGAATAATTTATCCTATTTCTGACAGCAAATGGGTAAGTCCTGTGCAGGTTGTTCCGAAGAAAGGAGGCATTACTATGGTAGCCAACGAGAAGAATGAACTAATTCCCACCGAGCGATCCACACAGTTGGAGAGTCTCGCATTGATTACAGTGAAGTCAACGACGCCACTAGAAAAGATCACTTCCCTCGCCTTCATTGATCAAATGTTAGAAAGGTTATCCGGGCATATATACTATTGCTTCCTAGATGGACTTTCCTGGTTATTTCCAAATCCCAATAGCACCGAGATCAAGAGAAAACAACATTCACATGCCCATACTGCAGTACGCTTGCTTATCGTAGAATGCCTTTTGGATTATGTAATGCTCCCGCTACTTTTCAACGTTGCATGTTGGCAATCTTTGACGAACTTGTGGAAGACATTATGGAGGTATTTATGGACGATTTTTCGGTATACGGTAATTCTTTCCGTTTTTGCCTTAAAAATTTAAAACAAGTTCTAATGAGATGTGAAGAAACAAACCTTGTTTTAAATTGGGAAAAATGTCACTTTATGGTACAAGAGGGAATTGTATTGGGACATAAAATTTCTAGTAAAGGAATCGAGGTAGATAAAGCAAAGGTCGAAACCATAGAAAAATTACTTCCTCCTAGTTCAGTTAAGGCTATTAGAAGCTTTTTAGGACATGCAGGATTTTATAGAAGATTTATTAAAGATTTTTCTGAAATAGATAAGCCTCTAATGAAATTGCTAGAAAAAGATGTACCTTTTAATTTTAATCAGGAATGTTTAGATGCATTTAATATTCTTAAAGAGAAATTAATAAACGCCCCAATTATAATTGCCCCTGATTGGAATCTCTCTTTTGAACTAATGTGTGATGCGAGTGACTTTGCAGTAGGTGCAATTTTAGGACAGCGAAGAGACAAGCACTTCCAATCGATCTATTATGCCAGTAAAACATTAACGGCCGCGCAAGAAAATTACACCACCATGGAAAAAGAATTACTAGCTGTGGTCTTTGCATTTGATAAATTCAGACAATATTTAATATTATCAAAAGTTGTCGTTTACACTGACCACTCTGCTCTTCGTTATCTTTTAACTAAACTCGATGCAAAACCTTGACCCATAAGATGGATTTTACTTTTGCAGGAATTCGATTTGGAAATTCAGGATAAGAAAGGAGCCAAAATTCTTGCAGCAGACCACCTATCTAGACTTGAAAATCCACACATAAAGGAACGTGAAGAGATAGAGATAAACGACTTGTTCCCTGCAGAACAACTATTCTCTATAACCAACTGCGAGGTACCCTAGTTTGAAGATATTGCGAATTTTTTAGCTGCTAACATCCTACCGAAAAGGCTAACACATCATCAAAAGAAGCGATTGTTTTCTCGATGTGAAGAACTATTTTTGGGAGGATCCCTTTCTTTCCGTATATGCGCAGATCGGTGATTCAAGATGTGTTACAAAGGCGTAAGCAAGCAAAATCCTAGAACACCGCCACTCCGGACCCTCGGGAGGACACTACAAAGATGGTATTAAGACAAAGACATAAAATACTCGAATCGGTTTTTATTGGCCCACTCTATTTAAAGATGCCAACAGTACGCTACTGTGTGTGATAAATGCCAAAGAAACAGTAATGTTTCTAAACACGATGAAATGCCTCAAACATACATGCTATCATATGAAATATTCGACATATGGGGTATTGATTTTATGGGTCCATTCCCTAGTTCATTCGGAAATAAGTACATCCTAGTAGCAGTTGATTACATGTCAAAATGGGTGGAAGTCGAAGCTTTACCTACCAATGATGCCAGAGTAGTAGTTAAGTTTCTCAAGAAACTGTTCTCTCGATTTGGAACACCTAGAGCCATCATTAGTGATAGGGGTACTCATTTTTGTAATACTCAATTTGATAAAGTCTTAAAAAAATATGGAGTACACCACAGGATAGCTACCCCATATCACCCTCAAACCAGTGGGCAAGTAGAAGTAGCAAACCGAGAACTTAAGCGCATTCTCGAAAAAACGGTTGAATCAAACAGAAAAGATTGGGCATTAAAAGTAGATGATACCCTATGGGCCTATAGAACAGCGTTTAAAACCCCCCTAGGGACATCCCCATACAAACTTGTCTATGGGAAAAGTTGTCATTTGCCATTCGAGTTAGAACACAAAGCCTTTTGGGCTATAAAATTCTTAAATTACGATCTTAAAACTGCAGGAGAGAAAAGAATGATGCAGATGAACGAGCTAGACGAATAGAGAGCTGATGCCTACGAGAACTCAAAACTATACAAGGAGGCAACAAAGCGGCGCCATGATGCTCGTCTAAAGAAATCAAAACAATTCGAAGTAGGGGACTTGGTCCTGCTATACAACTCGAGGCTTAAATCGTTTCTGAAATCAAATCAAGATGGTCAGGTCCATTCATGATTAAAACAATTTTTCCCTATGGCACAATCGAGGTAACTCATCCCACTCAAGGCACATTCAAGGTAAATGGTCACCGACTCAAAATCTATAATGGTGAAGATTTTAGGAATATGAGAGAGGAGCTTCAGCTCCGTGAACCTTCTTTTAGAAATGAAAACAGGGTAAGTCTAGCTTAAGACTTTAAACAAGCGCTTCTCGGGAGGCAACCCGAGCACTAACTTCACTAACATTATACTTTTAATTGTTAGCATCCAACCCCATATTAACTAATCCAATAAAGCACAGGTTTTAGACCACACGGCCTTACACACGGGCGTGCCCGTGGCCGTATGGAAGCCATGGGACGAAACACGGGCGTACTTATAGCCGTGCTCGACAAAGGCGATTTTTATCCCCAACAGGGACTACGACAATAGCCCCACGCCCGTGCTAAGCAACCGTGGACTATACTGACTTGCCAAACACGGGCTGGACACGCCCGTGCTACACAATCGTGTGAAGATACTGACTTGTCGAACACGGGCGGAACACGGGCGTGTCACTTTAACCACGGCCATGGCCAAGCACCCTGAACGCGCCCAAAATTCAAAATCACGAAAAGCACGGGCTGATTAAAATGGAGCACGGGCGTGGCCCTTGCCCGTGCTCCCACCCCTATTTAAGGAACATAAACTCTCATCTTCCCCAAACCCCAACCCTAACCGATTCTCTCAACAGTCTCCCTCCTTAATCCGGCCACCACAAAGAAATCACCACCATTTTGACCCCCATAACTCCTCCACCTTCCCTCCTCTCAAATACCCATACAAAAACGCAGCCACGCCCGTGTCAAACAGGAGCCCACGCCCTCGCCACCGCCGTGCGTATCCAAAAATTTCACAGTACACGACCGTGCTCCGCCGTTCACGTCGCCACACACCCCAAAACACTGCTGGTCACCCTTTAATATTTCATTTTTCTATCTATTTAACGATTGTTTGATTAAATTTTCATATTATTTAGTTTCTTTTTACTATTAGTATTATTTATTTATTTTTAGAATAATTCCTTGAATTTTAGAACTAATTAACTATTTAAAATTTCATGTTATTTAGTTTCCTTTTCCTATTATTGTTATTTACTCTTAAGTTTAATTCCTTGCAATTTTAGAATTCATTCGATTGCTATTTTTCTTTAGATATTTAATTAGAATTAGATAGAATTAATAACTGACGAATTGGTTGCTCATGGTTAAAATAGTCGTATTTAGCCTTTGAATATTTCAGGTTTAGATAAAAGTACTTGAAAATCTTTTTTACTTGAATATTACTTATTTTCAGGTACAATGTCATCGTCAAGAGGAAAGCGAACCGCAGCCGCCACTTCCAAGAAACGAAAGGGACGCGGCTCGTCCTCCGCCAGTGCCTCTCCGAAGTGCGCCACCGGTTCCTTCAATTTACTCAAGAGGCACAAGAGGAACGATATAAGACACTATGGGCATGACCTCTCGGCACCGGTAGATGCATCGATTGGGCCGCGTTAGATCAGGTCCGGCTCGCAGACGATGTCCGAGCACTTCTTACAACCGAGTCGTGGGACCAATTCTTTACCATCATCGAGCCCACATACTTAGAACTTACCTTAGAGTTTTGCGCTACTTTTCAACTACAGACGGTGATGGCACAATACGATGATCCGGGCACGATTCAATTCAGTCTAGGAGGCACTGTACGACGACTAAACTTACCACAATTTGGGGCCGCACTCGGACTGTATACAAATGCCTTCGTTGCAGAGAATGATCTTTTCGAGCTACACCGCCACATCCACTGTACCCCCGTGAGCTGCTGGTACAACTTAGCCCTCGACAAGGGCAATTACGACCCCAGTCGCTCCAAGGCGACAGCCCTTGTCCCATCCTTGCGGTACATCCATGCCATTTTGGCTCACACTATTATAGGACGATGCGAGAGCACCGGCGTGGTGAATACTCACGACGTCTACTACCTGTGGTGCATGTCGAACGGGCACATTTTTGATCTTGCATATTTCATAGCCCGTGCGATTCAGCACCAGACTAAGCCACACAGGAGGGGGATTCTATCGATTGGTCCATACATCACACGGTTGGCTCGATACTTTGGCCTCCTCAAAACCGACGCCCAGAGTTCCTCCCTCACACTGGTTGGGTAGATGGCACCCCAGGGCATCCAGACAATGCTGCACATGAGGATGATCAAATATCATCGTGGGACCGATCCTCCTCAATACCGATTAGCCCTCCCCACTGACGAAGAGGAGCCGGAGGACATTACTGATGATGTCCCACCACCACAGGAGGCACCACTCCCGAGCCAGCGGCCCTCCCATACAGCAGCTTCACTTTCAGACATTTCTGCACGCCTTACTCAGTTTGAGCGATGATCGTATTTAGCAATTCACCGACCAGTCGACATTTTAACGGCATCGAGGCCACCCTCCAGCAGATTTGTCATCACTTCCACATTTCTTCACCGACACCACCGCAGGACCCAGCTGATGATGAGGACCTCTGAGTCCTTTTATTTTCCTTAATTTTAGTTTTCTTTTCTTTATTTTTAGTTCTTTCGTTTTAATTTTTATTTGTCTTAATTTAAACTCTTTTGCCTTTTATATTTCAAACCTTTATTTTATTCATGTTATCATTGGCTATCTAACCTTAGAGTATTGCTAACAAACACTTGTTTAATTCCGCCCCCGAGACATCTAAGTGATGACTTCGCAGTTTCAATTGCACACTCCAAAATAACGAACAAATCACTAGGAGTAACTCACTACTACATAAGTCATCTGTCACCTCTGACTCAAGGAATCCATCCAAAATTCAGGAAGTGTCACTTCTCCTGTTCTCTTTTGATTTAATTATTACATGATTATTTATCTATCTTTGTACATTGAGGGCAATGTACATCTTAAGTGTGAGGGGGTAAAAGTGCCTAACTTTTTGCATTATTCTCAAATCCCTGAATTTTAATTTGTTTTTAAGTAATTTTCTCATATTACTAATTAGGATGAAATTTCTGATGATTTATGATTTTTATTGATATGTCTTGAATTAAGTCATTGATAATTAAATTCTAAGGTACTAGAGAATCAAGCATGATAAGTCTATTTTTCGGTATTAAAAATTTTTCTAGGTTGTCTACCTGAATTTGAATATTACTTTGAAGTTTGAAATTTACGAGGTTGATATCAAAATACCCATAATTTTTGTGAGATTTTGAGCCTTATAAGAGCATATATCCTTTTTCATGCTCACTTTTTGATTATGAGTGTGTCAACATTGATTAGTTATTCTAGAACTTGCGTCGACTATACATGTTGAGACCACATCTTTGATTTGATATATAGAAATGATAAAGGCACCTAGGATTTAACCCACTTACTCCATAAAAAGCCTACCTTCATAATTAACCCCTAGTGAACCCCTTTGATCCTAACAAACCTTTTTATTGACTCACCCACTAATATTAACCCAAAACCCTTTGTATTTGTTATCACCATTCTTCTTGACTACTTTTTTTTCGAGATTTGACTTAATCAGTTGCCTAACTATGTTCTTTATTTCAGTTGCTAAAGTTCTTTATTATTACTTGATCTAAAAAAAATCGAAGTATATTCAGTATTAGTATGAAGAAAAGCGAGCTTATACAGTTAAAGTCTATTTATTGAAGAAGAAGCTCGTATTATTAGTTTCAAAGTTTCAATTCATGTAATTATTTATTTTTCAGTTCGTTGTTTCTAGTTAGGTAATTTTTCAGGTCGATCTCGATTCTAACCCTCTAATTCAGCCTTTATCCACACCTTAACCCAAGCCCCGTTACAACCCTTTCAAAGACCTTTTGATTTGTGCATCATCTCATATTATAGTGGTGGAGATTTGATATTCATGCAAGCCTATGGGATTAACTTTTCAGGTTTGACATTTGAGTGCTTAATGCTGAACCTTAAACACTTCGAGTGATTTGAGTGAATCTTTTGTGAGGATGTCAATCCTTGTAGGTTTTGGATCAGAGGTAATTATTTAGATGAGAGGAAACACCTATGTTTTGTGCTACAAATGTATGACTTATATTGTTTGAATCTTTAGGACTCTTTAAGTTAAATTATCCATGTATAAATTATCTATGAATTATGATGAGACATTGTTGATAGGAATGTTGAATCATGGAAAGTTCGTTTTAATTTTAAGTTGAGAATTTTGCTTGAGGACAAGCAAAAGCTTAAGTGTGGGGGTATGTGATAAACCGTAAAAGTAACATATTTTAATCCCACATTTAGCATACTTTTGGATGATTTATCCCTTGATTTATGTAAAAAGGTGCTCTTAATCCTTTCTTTTCATGTTTTATACTCAGGAAAGCACCGGAGGATGGAAAGAACGAGAAACGGCCTCAAAACGGACCAAATTGGGCCAAAGTGAAAATCGACACAGCCTGGACTTGAGCCAACACGGCCGTGTCTCCTTGATAGACTAGAACACTACCTGATCACGATTTACATGGGCGTGTCACCTCATTAAAATTCCGAACACGGCCTAAAGACGATTCACACGGGCGTGTGCCATAGCCGTGTCCCTGTCGTGGAGAAGAGTAATTTCACTCGGAAAAGGATACTTAGGGGCAAAGAAACCTATTTCAAAAGCCTATATAAACACCCTAAGTATAACCTAGAAGAGGGCGGTGAGCTAGGCCAAGGAGCCGAGCCGAAAAGGTCAGATTTGTGGGAAACACTCGAAGATAGCCAGCTGATCCTTCTCAAGAAGCCAGAATTCTACTCAAGACGGTGGATCTCTCCTTCAATTCCTTCAGGTGGTTTTAGGGATTTCTTATGTTTTGTTTTATCTTTTCTTCTTAGATGTTTTCTTTTATTATTATGAACTAAACCCTTCAGATACCTGAAGGGGATGAAACTTAGATGAATCTTGTTATCGTTTGCTGAACTATATGATAAATACTTGATTTGTTCTTAATTATGTGTTCTTAATTCTTGTGTTAATATTTCCGGGATATTGATTTAAGTTTGATGTGCTTAGGTGGAGGAGCAAAAGTCCCTGCTTAAGAGTAGATCTAGCATAATTAAGCGGAGTTAATCGCGCGCCTAGAGTTAGGGTGACGAGATTTTGCCGGATTAGGGTGAAACCTAATATGGGAGTCCGTAGATCGAGTTAATGCAATTCTAGGGGTTTTAATTAGAAAGAGATTTCAATTAATCAACCTAGGGTTAGACGTTATTCGCTTCGAGAGAGAGTTTAATATACATTAGGGAGTCTTACGGATCAAGTCAAGTGAATAAATCGTCAGTTCGAGTTAGATAACAAGTGAAGTCTAGGTTGATTCTTCCTCGAGGTATCGTCTTAATCAACCGAGTTTTTCCAACAAAGATTTCCCCAATTCATTCTTTTTGTCTTTGCATCTTTAGCTTAGTAGTTAGTTAAATTTAGATTAAATAACAACTTCACTTATTTTAGGCTAGATAATAAAAAGAAAGTTAGTATTAGTACTTTTGGTTCCTTTGGGTTCGACAATCCTGGTCTTGCCTAAGCTATACTATCTGCTTCGATAGGTGCACTTGCCTCAATCGTTGTTATAGTTAGTTCCAGGTTCGATCATTATAAATTTAAAACTCTGAAATCAACGATCACACATAGATGAGCTCACCATAGTATAAACTTTCATATCATTTCACTATTCTATTTTTCAGGATTTCTTTTCATTGAACTATTGTAATTTCGATGTATACTCGGGTAGTATACTCGAGGTATACATGTCAATCGTTTGTCAATTCACATCCAAAGTGCTCATTAAGCACATATTCATAGAGCACACTCTCAAGCCACATTTATATAACAGATTACGATCCAAAGCTAAATCGCTCTTTTAACATTCACGCCTAAGAGCTTATTCAGGATTACCAGTCAAGGCTAAATCCTTTCGATAACGTTAGCTCTAATGAGCCTACTATGGATTACCCGTCCGGGCGAAATCCATTTCATAACATTTACTCAAGAGAGTGTAGCTCAGGATTACCCGTCCGGGCTAAATCCTTTCTATATCATTTTGTTCATTTCAAGAAAATTATTATAATCCATCGAAATACAATGTTCAACCGGGACAATGATATTTTATTCGTGTTTATCATCTTGTGATTATTTCATAGGGTATATCATCACATATATATTATCTCAATTACACAATTCAATTAAAACATAATAACATACCAAATTAAATTACACGAACTTACCTTAAGAATTGTTCGTATTTGAAACTCAACTAATCCGAGACTTTTCGTTTTCCTCGATCTAGTTCCGTAATCGGTTGTTTCGAGTAATCAAGCTTGAAAGTTGAACAAACCCTAGCTATGGTGACCTTCAAATTTTCGACACAAGGTAGGAGAAGATGAACAAATTTTTGCTTTCATTTTGCTTATTAATTCATTTAATTACTAAATGACCAAAATGCCCTTTTTGCCAAACTTTAAAATTTCACCTAATCATGTCCATTTTTGTCCATAAACTTAACTAATGGTCTAATTATCTTATAAGGACATCTAATTTAAAATCTCATAGCAATTGGACACCTTTAACATCTAGAATTCAAGTTTTGCACTTTTTACAGTTTAATCCTTAAAACTAAATTGAGTGCCCAAACGTCGAAATTTTCGAACAAGATTTTCACAGAATAGTTCCATAAAACTGTAGACCATAAAATATAATAAAAATAAATTTTACTGTGTCGTATTTCTGGTCTTGAAACCACTGTTCCGACTAGACCTAAAATCGGGCTATTATAACTCTCCCCCCTTAGGGATTTTCGTCCCCGAAAATCTTACTGAAAAAGAGGTTTGGGTACTATTTTCTCATAGCCTCCTCAGGTTACCACGTTACTTCCTCAACTCCGTGTCTTTGCCACAAGACTTTCACTAGGGTTATACTTTTATTTCTCAACTGTTTCACTTCCCGAGCTAATATCTTGATCGGCTCTTCGCCATAGGTCATATCTGGTCTAATTTCAACCTCTAAGGGTGAAATCACATGTGAAGGGTCAGATCGAGACTGCCGCAACATAGACACATGAAACACATCATGGATCTTCTCTGTTGGTAAAGCCAACGGATATGCTACTGGCCCGATTCTTTCAATCACCTCATACGGCCCAATAAAACGTGGACTCAACTTGCCTTTCCGGCCAAATCTGAGAACTTTCTTCCATGAAGATACTTTCAAAAACACTTTATCCCCAATTTGAAACTCAATCTCTTTTCTTTTCAAATCCGCATTTGACTTTTTTCTATTAGAAGCTGCTTTCAAACTATCACGAATTACTTTCACCTTTTCTTCTATTTCTCTAACTAAGTCAACCCCGTGAATTTTTTTCTCGCTAAGCTCTGTCTAATATAGAGGAGTTCGGCACTTACGGCCATACAACGCTTCGTACGGTGCCATCTTTATGCTTGATTGAAAACTGTTGTTGTAGGCAAATTCAACCAACGATAGATATTTTCCCAACTACCTTGGAACTCTAGAACACAACATCAGATCATGTTCTCAAGAATCTGAATTACCCTTTCAGATTGACCGTCGGTTTGCGGATGAAAAGCGGTACTAAAATTTAACTTCGTACCTAAAGCTTCTAGCAACTTCTTCCAAAATCGCGAAGTGAATCTCGGATCTCTATCCGAAATAATCGATATAGGCACCCCGTGCAATCTCACAATCTATGCAATGTACAATTCAACTAGCTTATCAAGCGAGTAGTTAGTACGTACCAGTATGAAATGAGCCGACTTCGTCAATCTATCAACAACGACCCATACGGCATCTTTCTTTTTTGGGGTCAAAGGCAAACCCGTTACAAAGTCCATTGTGATTCTATCCCATTTCCACTCGAGAACCATCACTGGCTGAAGCAGACCTGAAGGTACTTGGTGTTCGACTTTCACTTGCTGGCAAATCAAACATTTCGAAACAAACTCGGAGATATCTCTTTTCATACCCGACCACCAATACATTTTCTTCAAGTCATTATACATTTTCGTACTACCTGGATGAACGGATAAACAACCACTGTGTGCCTCTTGAAGAATTTTCTGAATAAGTTCGTCACCTTTCAGCACACAAATCCTATCTCGGAACATCAAACAGTCATCGGATTCGATACAAAAATCTGAGTTATTGCCCGATTCACACAGAGCTCTCTTAGCTTGCAATTCACTGTCACACTTTTAGGCTTCGCAAATATATTGAAGAAACGTTGGTCTAGCTCTCAATTTGGCTAGAATCGAACCATCATCCGATGAAGTTAGCGTCGTGTTCATTGCTCTCAAGGCAAACAAGGATTTTCTACTCAGGGCATCTGTAACTACATTCGCCTTACCCGGGTGATAATCAATCACCAACTCATAGTCTTTCAATAACTCAAGCCATCTTCATTGCCGCAAATTTAAGTCTTTCTGAGTCATCAAATATTTCAAACTCTTGTGATCAGTAAAAACATGACATTTCTTACCGTACAAATGATGTCTCCAAATTTTTAAGGCAAAAGCTATAGCGGCCAGTTCCAAATCATGCGTCAGGTAATTCTTCTCATGTGGTTTCAACTGTCTCGAGGCATAAGCTATCACTTTGCCCTCTTGCATCAACACACATCCAAGTCCATTCAAAGACGCGTCACTATAAATTACGAATTCTTTTTCCGGTTCAGGTTGTACTAAGACTGGTGCCTTAGTCAATAAAGCTTTCAATTTCTCAAAACTTTGCTAACATTTTTTGGACCATTTAAACTTGACATCTTTCTGCAACAATCTCGTCATAGGAGTAGCAATCATCGAAAACCCTTTGACAAACCGGCGGTAGTAACCGGCTAAGCCCAAAAAGCTCCTAACCTCGGATACATTCTTCGGTGGTTTCCATTCAACTATAGCAGAAATCTTACTCGGATCAACTCAAATGCCATCACCTGAAACAATGTGCCCCAGAAATCAACCTTGGAAACTCAAATGCCAGCTGTCCCTGGCAAAGCCTCAATTCCGAACTCAACCTCCCTATCCAGAAGTAATCTTGGAAACTCCTTAGGAAAGACGTTAGGAAAGTCCTTAATAGTATGAATCTCTTCCATAGCTGAACCTACCATACTCGTATCGTGCACATATGCAAAATACGCATCATAACCCTTATGAACCAATTTTTTTGCTACTAAAGCGGAGATCACATTAGAGAGGTAATCTTGCCGCTCATCGACCATCACAACCTCCTCACCATCCTCACCCTTAAATGTCATCCTCTTAGACTTAGAATCTAATATGACCAGATACTCCACCAACCAATCCATACCAAAAATCAGATTGAACTCTCTGAATGACAACTTCATTAAATCAGTAGGGAATACAAACTCTTGAACCTCAAGCAAAGACCTCCTAAACACTTTACTAACCCACACAGACTATCCCAAAGGACTAATTATAGAAAGTTCACTACTGTGCTCAACTAAAATCCCCAAATTACCCGATATACTACTAGATATGTAGGAATGCGTAGAACTACAATAAGTTAATGTAAAATAAGGAACTAAATGCATAAAAAAATGTACCAACAATCACATCAATCGCATCCCGGTCCTCTCAGCACCTCGCCGGATAAATTAAGGCTGGCTGTCTAGCTTCAGTTTGAATTGCACCTCTACCCTATGCTCTCTGACCACGACCACCACCATTACCTCCCTTCATCTGACCACGGCCCTTAGAAAGCGGTTGACCCATCTTTTAAGGCTAAATCTGACCCTGAATCTGATCAACCATTCAAGGACAATCACTAATCTTATGCTCACTGGACCTGCATTTATAGCAAGCCCCAATCCTCCTCCAACACTTGCCCGGATGACGTCTATTATAAAACCCACAGATCAGTACCTACTCAGCTCTAGCAATAAGCTTAACTCTGGCAACTGCCTCTGTCTGCTGAGTCAAACCTAGTTCGTTTCATAGGCAGCTGAGAAGAACCTGAAGGACTCGAATACCTCTTGTTCTTGTTCTGAATTTTCTCCGTCTCCCTTTTTCTCGCGCTCAGCGCACTTAATATCCTCAGTAATCTTATCCTTCTCCACTAAAGATTCGAAGACTCGCTCCTGCTGGGGAGCTACTAGATCCTTAATGTTATACCTGAAACCCTCCTCAAACTGAATGCTCTTATCATAAATAATTGCTATCAAACCGCGAGCATACCTGCTCAATCTCAAGAATTCAGCCTCATTATCGACCACCGATCATTCCCATTGAGTAAGTCTCATAAACTCGCGTCTACGAGCCTCAACATAGCTCGCCCCTATATACTTATTTAGGAAGACACTCCAGAAGTGATCCTAAGTTAACTGCTCAAGCTGAGTACCCTCATCTACTGTTAACCACCACTGATACGCCTCATCACGAAGCAAAGATACTGCACCCTTTAGTTTCTGCTTAGGGGTGCAGTCTAAATCATTCATTGTTCTTTCTATGGCCACCAACCAATACTCAGCCACAGTCGAAGCGACTCTAGTGACACCCCTAAATAGTTCAGCTCTATTAGACTGGAGTCTTTCAATTACTGATCCTCAGCTCCCAAATCTAGTATGGGTCCCAGCGAGCCTCCCCAAAACCCTTAACATAGCTTGGAATAGTGCGTCGTCCCCGGAAGAGTAAGCCCCAGTCCCAATCTTAGTAGCCGGAGTTCCAACAGTCTCATTTGTATCTAATTGGGGCATACTACTGATAAACCACAATAGTAACATATTTTAAGCCCACATTTAGCATGCTTTTGGATGATTTAAGCCTTGAATTATGTAATTTGGTGCTCTTAATCCTTTGTTTTCATGTTTTATACTCAGGAAAGCACCGAAGAATGAAAAGAATGAGAAACAGGCTTAAAATAGACCAAATGGGCTAAATCACGAAATCGACACGGCTTGGACCAAAGCCACACGACCGTGCCTTATTGATAGACTCAAACACGGCCTGGCCACGATTCACACGGGCGTGTGCCAAGGGCGTGTCCCTGTCGTGACAAAGAGGAATTTCACTCAAATTAGGATGCTTAGAGGCGAAGAAACATATTCAAAGTCTATATAAACACCCTAAGTATGACCTAAAAGGGGGAGTTCGAGAGAAGCCCTCTGTCGGGGCGTCCAGGGGGGTTCGATAGGAGCCTAAGGCTTTTGTCAGGGGGCGTCCAGCTAGGCCAAGGAGCCGAGCCAGAAAGGGCAGATTTGTGGGAATTTACTCAAAGAAAGCCAGTTGATTCATCTCAAGAAGCCGGAGTCATACTCAAGACGAAGGATCTCTCTTCAATTCCTTCAGGGGGTTTTAGGGTTTTTCTTATGTTTTGTTTTATGTTTTCTTCGAGATGTTTTCTTTTATCATTATGAACTAAACCTCAAATACCGAGGGGATGAAACCTAAGACGAATCTTGTTATTGTTTTCTCAACTATATGATAAATACTTGATTTGTTCTTAATTATGTGTTCTTAATTCTTATTTTGATATTTCAGATATTGATTCAAGTAATCTTGATGTGCTTAGGCAGAGGAGGAATAGACCGCCTAAGAGTAGATCTAGCATAATTAAGCGGAGTTGATCGCAACCCTAGAGATAGGATGACGAAAATCACTGGATTAGGGTCAAACCTAATATGGGAGTCCATAGATCGAGTTAATGCAATTCTAGGGGTTTTAATTAGAAAGAGATTTCAATTAATCAACCTAGGGTTAGACGT
This sequence comes from Gossypium sturtianum, assembly GCA_025698515.1. NCBI lineage: Eukaryota > Viridiplantae > Streptophyta > Magnoliopsida > Malvales > Malvaceae > Gossypium > Gossypium sturtianum. Next base: position 120,864,887 of record CM046946.1, read on the forward strand.
TAGTAGCCTCGAGAGAGGTATTAATATAAATTAGGGAATCCTACGGATCAAGTCAAGTGGATAAATCATCTGGTTCAGAGTTAAATAACAAGTGAAGTCTAGGTGAATTCTTCCTCGGGTATTGTCTTAATCAATTGGTTTTTCCCACAAGTATTTCCCCAATTTCGTTCTCTTTGTCTCTATCATCTTTAGCTTAGTAGTCAGTTAATTTTAGATTAAAACAATTCACTTCAAATTTAAGGCTAGATAATAAAAAGAAAGTTAGTATTAGTACTTTTAGTTCCTTTGGGTTCGACAATCCGGTCTTGCCTTAACTATACTACTGTTTGATAGGTGCGCTTGCCTCAAATCATTGTCATAGTTAGTTTTCACGTTCAATCATTCTCTTTATAAATTTTAAAACTTTGACAAATCATAGCGATCAAGTTTTTGGCGCCGTTGCCGGGGAACTAAAATATTAAGAACGCTCAATTTTTATTACTTTAGCCATTTTATCGCAATTTATTTTTATTTTTATTTTTATTATTTTACTTTGCTAATTTTTCTTTTATTTTATTTTGACAGGTAATTTTAGTTTATAGAGGAGATGGCACTGAATAACTATCGGTGGCAATTCATGAGGACAAAGCCAACTAAAGTCGCCAGTGTCTACAACCTCGATGCAGTAACCATGCTATCAAACCAAGTAGAACTTTTAAGTAAGAAAATTTACGGTTTATGTGGTTCCTTGCAGGTACACCCAATAATACAGAGCAATATGAATGGAGAAGGGATGAGCAATACAGAATATCCACCTTACAACTCGAGTGCTGAAAACGAGCAAGTTCACTATATGGGTAACTATTCTAGACCTCAAAATAATCTTTATAGTGACACTTATAATACAGGTTGGAGGTACCATCCCAATTTCTCGTGGGGTGGTCAAGGTAATCAAAGACAACAACCCCCTCCAAATTTTCAAAATCATCCCTACCCACAGGAAAAGAAGCCGAGCCTTGAGGAGATGCTGACAAAATTCATAGCAGTCTCAGAAACCCGTCTTCAAAAAGTCGAGACAACACTTGAAAGTCAAGAAACATCGCTCAAGAGATCGAGAATCAATTAGGTCACCTTGCTGTCGATCTCGTAATCGACCACAAGGAAACTTGCCAAGCAACACCGAAACTAGCCCTAAAGAGCAAATTCAAGCCACAACTATTTACGATAATGAAGGGTTAAATGAACCAGAACCAAGGCAAGAAAACGTAGTAGATAAAGGTAAGGGTGAGGTGAGCCATGATATACCAAAACCGGCAATTATAGAGTACCAACCTCGTGTGCCATATCCCGATGCAATGATGAAAGACCACACAGAGGAACAATTCGGTGAACTCACACTTCGTGTAGGCGACGAAACGATCACTCTTCACACTCTTGACTCAGCTAGGACATCGAGTAATCAAGGTAAAAACATAAATTCTATTAATAATCATTTGATTCAACCTTCTGTACAGGAAACACCACAAAACTACACAACCGAGCCAGATCCTAGACCTCGTGTCAATAAAGAAGAAATTTATGAGGAACTAAGGCTTCAGATCAATGGACTAGACGAGTGGAAGACACACTTCAAAGAGGAACTAAAAGCACACGAAGCAAAAACGAGGCAACTCCATGACAAACTTAACGATGGGACAACCCAGATTAAGATAGGAGATCAGGTACTCAAAATCTTCCCAAATGGAACAGTCGAGGTAGCTAATCCTAAAGTCAGCACTTTTAAAGTAAACACTACTCGACTTAAACTATATATCAATAACCGAATTGATCGCATGAGAAAGGATTTTCACCTCCTCAAACCACCATGATTATGCGAATGAGAGGTAAGTCTAGCCCAAGACTTTAAACGAGCGCTTCTCAGGAGGCAACCCGAGCACTAACCCCACTAACGTCCATATTTTTGAATTTTAGCATCTAACTAAAAACTAACCAAATTTTTAAGCGCAGGTTTCCCTACCACACGGCCTTGCACACGGGCGTGGTCGTGGCCGTGTGGAAACAAGAAAAAACTTATCCCAAAACACGAGCTGTGATAAAATGCCACGGCCGTGCGATTCGGCCGTGGTCGAAACTGAGAAATCTACACGGGCGTGCGACACGCTCGTGGGACCTTTGAGTCCATTTATATTTTTCTTTTTCTCCTATTTTAATTTTTAAATTCTCTTCTTTTATCCTTCTTGTCTTTAAATTTATATTACTATATTTTGATTTCTTTAATTTAGGTTCGAGGGGCTGTTAACGAATAGCACCAGATATGTCAGCACCTTCACATTTCATCGTCACACCCACCTCGCGAACCATCCAACAATAAGGAATTCTCAGTCCATTAATCTTTTCTTTTAGTTTTATTTCACTTTTTAAACTCTTTCTTTTTATTCTTTTCTTTAAATATATAATTAGTATTATTCTTATTATTTCCTGGCTAATTCTTCATGAGTTACCCAACTTCTTCATCTAGCGTAGAAATTGTTGGCGGCCACTACACCACCACCAAAGACGCCTCCTCCAACTTATCTTTCACCTCCAAATAAAATTTCTACACTTCCAACTCAAGGAATCCATCCAAAAATCAGGAAGTTTTACTTCTCCCTCTTACTATAATGTTTTTATCTATCTTTGTACATTGAGGACAATGTACATCTTAAGTGTGAGGGGGGTGAATCTTAAAAATGCCTATTTTTTTTCATTATTCTCAAATCCTGAATTATATCTTGTTTCTTAAGTAAATTTCTCATATTACGATTAGAATGAAATTTCTCCTGATTTATGATTTTCATTGATATGTTTTGGATTAAGTCATTGATAATTATGCTTTGATGATTTAAACTTTAAGGGACTAGAGAATCAAGCATGATAAGTCTATTTTTCAGAAATTAAATTTTTTTTAGGTTGTCTACCTAAATTTGAATATTACTTTGAAGTTTGAAATTTACTAGGTTGACATCAAAAACCAATAATTTTTGTGAGATTTTGAGCCTTATAGAGCATATATTCTTTTTCTTGCTCACTTTATTGATTATGAGTGTGTCAACATTGATTTGTTATTCTAGAACTTGCATTGATTATACATGTCGAGACTACACCTTTAACTTGATATATTAAGATGATAAAGGCACCTAGGTTTTAACCCACTTACTCCACTTAAAGCCTACCTTCACAATTAACCCCTAGTGAACCTCTTTGATCCTAACAATCCTTTTTATTGACTCACCGACTAATATTAACCCAAAACCCTTTGTATTTGATATCACCATTCCTTTTGACTACCCTTATATCGAGATTTGATTTGATCGATTACTTAACTATTTTCTTTATCAGTTGTTAAATTATTTATTATTATTACTTACTTGATTTGTTCTTAAAAAAACGAAGTATATTCATTATTAACTCTATGTTCAATGAGCTTAAAATAGTTAAATTCACATCTTTAGAAGAAGCTCGTGTTATTAGTATTAGTATTATAAGTTTCAATTGATGTAATTATTCTTCATTCAGTTCGTTGTTTCTAGTTAGGTAATTTGTCAGGTCAATCTCGATTCTAACCCTCTAATTTAGCCTTTATCCACACCTTTAACCAAGCCCCGTTACAATCCTGTTAAAGACCTTTTGATTTGTGTATCATCTCATATTATAGTGGTGGAGATTTGATTTTCATGCAAGCCTATGGAATTAACTTTTCATGTTTGACTTATGAGTGCTTTTTCCTGAACCTTAAACACCTCGAGTGATTTGAGTGAATCTTTAGTGAGGATGTCAATCCTTGTCGATTTTGAATCAGAGGTAATTATTTAGATGAGGGGAAACACCTATGTTTTCATGCTACAAAATGTATGACTTAGATTGTTTGAATCTTTAGGACTTTTTGAGTTGAATTATCCATGTATGAATTATCTTTGAATTATGATGAAACATTATTGATGAAGGTTATGAATCGAGGAAGTTTGTTTTAACTGTGAGTTGAGAATTTTTCTTGAGGACAAGCAAAAGCTTAAGTGTGGGGTATTTGATAAACCGCAATAGTAACATATTTTAAGCCCACATTTAGCATGCTTTTGGATGATTTAAGCCTTGAATTATGTAATTTGGTGCTCTTAATCCTTTGTTTTCATGTTTTATACTCAGGAAAGCACCGGAGAATGAAAAGAATGAGAAACAGGCTTAAAATGGACCAAATAGGCCAAATCACGAAATTGACACAGCCTGGACCAAAGCCACATGGCCGTGCCTCATTGATAGACTCGAACATGGCCTGGCCACGATTCACACGGGTGGGTGCCAAGGGCGTGTCCCTGCCGTGACAAAGAAGAATTTCACTCAAATTAGGATGCTTAGAGGCGAAGAAACACATTTCAAAGTCTATATAAACACCCTAAGTATGACATAAAAGGGGGAGTTCGAGAGAAGCCCTCTGTCGGGGCGTCCAGGGGGGTTCGATAGGAGGCCAAGGCTTTTGTCAGGGGGCGTCCAGCTAGGCCAAGGAGCCGAGCCAGAAAGGGCAGATTTGTGGGAATTTACTCAAAGAAAGCAAGTTGATTCATCTCAAGAAGCCAGAGTCATACTCAAGACGAAGGATCTCTCTTCAATTCCTTCAGGGTTTTTAGGTTTTTCTTATGTTTTGTTTTATGTTTTCTTCCGAGATTTTTCTTTTATCATTATGAACTAAACCCTCAAATACCGAGGGGATGAAACCTAAGACGAATCTTGTTATTGTTTTCTCAACTATATGATAAATACTTGATTTGTTCTTAATTATGTGTTCTTAATTCTTGTTTTGATATTTCAGATATTGATTCAAGTAATGATGTGCTTAGGCAGAGGAGGAATAGACATCGCCTAAGAGTAGATCTAGCATAATTAAAGCGGAGTTGATCGCAACCCTAGAGATAGGATGACGATAATCTGCTGGATTAGGGTCAAACCTAATATGGGAGTCCATAGATCGAGTTAATGCAATTCTAGGGGTTTTAATTAGAAAGAGATTTCAATTAATCAACCTAGGGTTAGACGTTAGTAGCCTCGAGAGAGGTATTAATATAAATTAGTGAATCCTACGGATCAAGTCAAGTGAATAAATCGTCTGGTTCAGAGTTAAATAACAAGTGAAGTCTAGGTGAATTCTTCCTCGGGTATTGTCTTAATCAATTGGTTTTTCCCACAAGTATTTCCCCAATTTCATTCTCTTTGTCTCCGCGTCTTTAGCTTAGTAGTCAGTTAATTTTAGATCAAAACAATTCACTTCAAATTTAAGGCTAGATAATAAAAAGAAAGTTAGTATTAGTACTTTTAGTTCCTTTGGGTTCAACAATCCGGTTTTGCCTTAACTATACTACTGTTCGATAGGTACGCTTGCCTCAAATCATTGTCATAGTTAGTTTCCAGGTTCGATCATTCTCTTTATAAATTTTAAAACTTTGACAAATTATAGCGATCAACTACCATCGAGGATGACTCAACTCGAACCCCCCAATGGCGGCCATCATGCCTATGTGTACCACGTCCTCAAGATCCGCGAGTACTCATTATCTTATCTACAATTTTCAAAATTTTATTGATCAATTTAAGTTTTAAAACCTTAACTTTAATGTTTTACTGGAGTACATATCAATATTTAGAGAGTGTGTTATTGCACTACAGTCTCTAAAGGCAAATACTTATAGTAAAGTGTCACATACAAAAGTATATCTAATGCATAACTAAAGTTTCATATTTCTTACTTGGATCGGCATCGGAGTCTTGGTTTCACTTTCCAAAAAATCAAAAGTCATTTTAATGAGATTTTCCCAATTGAAAACAAAAAGTTATTTCTCTAAAACAATTTGGCCCCAAAATGCACAGCCCAAAATTTACAACCTAGCTCTAATACCACCAAATGTAAGACCCCAAATCTGGCCTAAACATTACGGTTGGATTGTGAAGGTTACATCTTACATGAAAACAATGTTGCTTAATTTTGGTGAAAAAACTCATTTTTCACTTAAAGGGAAACATAGTTGTAAATCACATTGATAACGTAACTTTTAAAAAAAACACGTGTGTATACTTTGACGAAAACCGTATTTTATTAACTTTATTAAAATAAACCCAACTCGTTTTATCACTTGCGTAGTAAAAACATAGTATCAAGTTTTAAAAACTTTGTAGCAGAAAACATTTAGCGATTTAGGTCTTATGAAATAATAGTTTATTATTAGTGACATCGTCTTGACTAGAATACCAATTGAAAATAGTAATTTTGCAATACAAAAACCAAAATTAATGTTAAAGTCCCAAACAAAAATTAAGAGTCCCAAAAGTTCGTAAAGTCCATTAATAAATCCAAAACATACTTAAATCAAAATGGGTAAACCGAGCTTCAGAGTCGCCATCCAATCCTAAGCCTAAGGGTCACCTGAAATGAGACAAAATAGACGAATGAGCTAGAAGCCCAGTGTGTGACATGGCCCATTGCAGAGTTTACTTAAGGAGTTTTCGAACAATAATAATCAGTTCGAAACTTTTCATATCATATAACATATTGAAAGCATATTGCTTAACACATCAGAGTCATATCTTATAGCATATCAGAGTATATCACCTAACATATCAAACATATCCAACCATCATCCGTTACACACCATCTCAATCCAACCAATCACACCAATTTGAACTCCAAGAGTCCATCCAACCAACCACACCGATATGTGGTGGTATGCCTCTCATTAATATGCAGTTGAGCTACCCGGCAAAAATTACAGTTTAATCGCCATAAGTGCAGTAAAACTGCCATATTACGCTTCCTCCATCACATCATAACCCACCCCAAAGCATATGCATAGCATAAGAACATACATACATACATATATTATAAGTTGTATGGCATTCATACCCAAACATACATATTTACAGAGCATATCTTAACACATTTTATACATAACTTAACTTATTTAACATGCTTTCTAAGTTTACCCATATATGAACATACTGAATCTTACGATTTCCTAGGCCTACAAAATGCCCATAGACCCAATTTATGAGTCCCTTAATCGGGCCTTAAAATTGGCCAAAAAGCCCCACACGGCCCAATAAGCTAGCCTCTATGGTCAACACGACCTACCTGCACAGGCCGTGTAATCACACACGGCCATGTACTCCACATAGGCTACCATATGGTCATGTGGTGCACACAGTCTATCACACGGTCGTGTGATGATGGGCTATTTTGAAAACATCCCATGTTCTCCGATTTTCCTGAGTTTCAGTCGAGTTTTTTGGGTTAGTTCACACGCCTGATGATAAATCTGATTAACCACACCACCAAAAACTCATGAATCTTACATACGCCATTGAATCACATCAATTAACAACAATATTAAACCAAATATTTCTTTTGATAACCCCCGTTTCAAATAGAACAGTCCTTAAAAATTAGTTACGAACACTTATCAAAATAACAACGTCCAACACAACACTACTATGCCGAAAGGTCTCGAAGCTCGCACCTTTCACTTAATCAAGGTCCATGAAAACATTTAACACAACAAGGATCAAAATAAACACCAATCAAACACCTATCTTGCCACAAAGAATGAATTTAATTCAATAGTAGAAAAATAAATGAAATCACTTACACTTTGCTTGGATTTACGAATACCACCAAAGAATCAACAAAACAATCCATAACAACTTAATGGCAACAAATAAGGTAGCAAAAAAAAGAAGAAAGAAAATGGAACTTAAGAAAGAATGGAAGAGAAAAGAAGCAGTAACGTGACAAGAGAGGGGAAAAACAAAAGATAGAAACTTGCAAAAAGGGGAAAAAGTTGAACAACTAATGGGTGAGGGAAAATAAGGATTTGGGATAAATTTCTAACAATAAAATATATTCAAAATAACTTAATTCCAACTAAATCCTAACCCATCAGATTTAGTAGAGTTCAAAATGAATTTAGCCTCCAACAAATGGCAAATAGAAAAATATTTTCAAATATACACATAACAAGATTTGAACACAAGACCAAAAGATAAGCTAACACCTTACCACTAAACCAACAAATTCATTCTATCATAACTTGCATGGAAATAAGATTTAAGTCAAAAGAATAGGGGTAGGACTTGAGATAAAACTTAACAAATTTCAATGGAAGGACTTTAACCCAAAACCTCACACACACAACCACACGGTAGGCCGTGTGCCCTAACACGGACGTGTGATTGACGAGGCCAGGCCGTGCGCGCAAGACACGACCGTGTGATGGCCAGGTAGGCCGTGTGTGACACACGGGCTAGACTGATTTAGGTCGTGTGGGCCACACGACCGTGTGAGCCCACATGGGTAATCCACACGGGTGTGTGGAAATTTGGGCCAGGCCGTGTGATCCACACGGGCCTGGGCCAATTTGGGCGCGTGGGCCACACGGGCGTGTGGGCCCACATGGGCAAGCCACATAGGCGTGTGAACCCATTTAACTTAAATGTGTTCTAAGGTTTCACGGGTCGCCCAAGTCGACTGTGAACCTATTGTAGGGTCGGTAAGCACTACTTGGACCCCTATATGCGTAAATTGAATGCATGATGTATGTACTGAACATGATGCTTATATGCATGTATTCTGAACTGTATGTGAACTGTTAATCATGTAATAGCATGTCATTTATTGTATGTTTGCATTGCATTGGGTTGGGATGATGATGTATGGAGGAAGTGTACTGAAAGGCTCTTAAGCCTAATATTTGGCAGCTCAGCTGTAAATCTACTGATAATGTGCCGCATTCGGTACTACTTGGAGTGTAGGGATGGGTGGGTGTTTTAAACCCCACACGGAGTGTAGGGATGGATGGATATGGTGTATAGAGGCTGGTTAGGTAGGATCCTATTACTGATAAATCCATATCTGATACTGTTACTGTGACGGGCTTAGGCCCTAATGCATATCTATTACTTAAACTGAAACGGGCTAAAGCCTGAACTGCTACTGAAACTAAAATGGGCTTATGCCCAGACTACATTTGACTGATTGATGTGACTGACTGTATACATGTGATTTGTAGAGATTACACACTGAGTTTACGTAAACTCACCCCTTTCTGTTTCATATGTACAGGTAATCCCTAGACTTAGACGGATCGGTACGGCGGAGGACTCAGCGGTGACCATGGTTAATGAAACTTTCTATTTGACTTATGGTTATATTTTTACTATTATTATTGGGTATTTTTATGTAATTGGACTTTATGGATTGTTTGTTTTAATTTTGGGAATTTTACCTGCCTCTACGGTTTTACAACTACCTCTTAACGAAAATACGGATTTCCTAAAAACTAAGGTTTTCCATAAAATGAACGAATTTACTTAAAATAAATGATTTCCAAAGCTTCTGCTGAAAAGATATGTTTGAGTTAAAACAGTGGACACACATTTTTGAGTTAATTAAATGTTTATAGACGGAAATGGTTTTATCGTCAACTTAGTTTTCAATCACCCTATCATGTGACATCGCCAGATTCGGCCATACCGTCCAGGCCTAGTTTGGGGTGTTACATTTAGTGGTATCAGAGTCAAGTTGCAAAACTCGACTGTGGATTTTGGGTTTCAAAATTGGTTTTTAAAGAGTTAATCTCGAAATTATTTAAAATGATTTGACTCAGTATGTGGTACACCGAGTCTCCGGCACCGGTCCTGTAAGTATTCTAAAACCATGATAGTTTAAACTGAAAATACTGTAGATAGTATATTCTGAAACTACTGTATGTAGTACACTGTGAAAACACTTAAGTAGTGTATACTGAAACTGTAGTAAAACTGAGATTGTAGCAAAACTAATGGAAACTGTGATTTAAGAAAATCACTCTGAATTACTGAAACTGTTTACATAAAACATTTCTTAATAAATATCGAAACTGTAACTGATTCATAAAACTGTTAATGTAGATAAAATCCTGAATTTGCGATGAGCGCACGAGGTATCTGCGGATGAGGTACTAGAGGCCGAGGTAGAGGTCGTAGAGGGACTCGAGCTGAGTTCTCTTTACTGGGCAGTATGCCATATTTGGACACGAGCGAGACACCAGTGTCGCCTGCTACTGGGACTATGTCTCAAGATCGCATGGCTGGAGATGACGCACTGTCCCAGGCTATGCTAAAGATACTGGAGAGTGTCGTCGAACCCAATACTAGATCTGGGGGCCGTGGGTCGATTACAGAATGATTCCGGTCCAATAGAGCTGAACTTTTTAGGGGTGTCACTTGAGTCACCCCTAATGTGGCCGAGTACTGGATAGAGGCTACGGAGCGGATTATGGATGACTTAGATTGCACCCCTGAGCAGAAATTAAAGGGTGCAGTCTCTCTGTTATGAGACGAGGCTTATCAGTGGTGGCTGACCGTTAGGAAGGGCAGTTAGCTCAAACGTCTGACCTGGGAGTTCTTTAACACCACCTTCTAGGGGAAATATGTGGGAGCCAGTTATGTGGACACTCGTAGGAGGGAGTTTCTGAATCTTACTCAGGGGGATCAATTAGTGGCCGAGTATGAGGCCGAGTTCCTACGGCTGAGTCGCTATGCGCGAGGCATGGTGGCAGACGAGTATGAGAGTTGTGTCTGCTTTGAGGACAGGCTGAGGGATAACCTGAGGGTTTTGATTGGTCCATAGAGGGAGCGAGAGTTTGCTGTATTGGTAGAGAAGGCGAAGATCACCGAGGATATCAAGCGCGCGGAGCACCAGAACAGAGACCGTTAGAGGGGTAAGAACAAGAGGGACTCGGAGCCCTCGAGTTCTATACAGAGGCCTAAGAAAAAGGCCAGACCTGATGGGCCAGTTAGAGCTGAGCCCCTGTTATTGCTACTAGACTGCAGCCATGTGCCGATTATGGTAGACGCCATTAGAGTGAGTGTTGGAGGAGGATTGGGGCGTGCCTGAGGTGTGGATCATTGGATCATCGCATTAGGGAGTGTCCATTGAGGGTCGATTAGATGCAAGCTCAGGGTACTGGTACTGCGCAGTCACAGAGAGTAGCACAGTAGCCACCGAGAGGCCGTGGTCAGGCTAGGGGTGGTAATGACATGGGTCGTGGACAGAAGGCACCGGACAGAGGTGCTAGACAATCTGAGGTGAGACAGCCTGCTCTTATTTATGTTGCACGCCACCGAGAGGACAGAGATGCTCCAGACATCATCACGGATACGTTTCTTATTTATGGTGTGCCTTACACTGCATTGGCAGATATAGGATCTACGCATTCCTATGTTGCCTGTTCTGTTTCTGAAAATCTGGGGATTTCGGTTGAAAGTACTTCTAGCGAGGTGACAGTGCTGAGTCCGCTGGGGCAATCTGTTAAAGTTAGCAAGCTGTATAGGAATGTTCCTTTAGAGGTTCAAGGGACAGTATTTCTGGCTGACTTGATGGAGTTTCCGTTTGGGGAGTTCGATATGATATTGGGGATGGACCGGTTGGTCAAGCATCGGGTAAGCTTGGACTCTGCGACTAAGAGGGTCGTATTGAGAGCTAAGGAGGATAATGAGGTAGTTGTATTTGGGGAACGTCGGAATTACTTGGCTAACGTGATCTCTGCATTGGTAGTTGAAAAAATGGTTCGCAATGGATGTGAGGCGTATTTGGCCTATGTAAGTGTTTCTGCTTCTAGAGACTCTACTGTTTTTCAGACGTCTTCCCTGAGGAGTTACCGGGTTTACCTTCGAATCGTGAAGTGGAGTTTGGGATTGAGCTTTTCCCTTGTACAACTCCGGTGTCTAGCGCTCCCTATCGAATGGCACCGAAGGAGCTTACGGAGCTTAAGGCTCAGATTCAGGTGTTGTTGGATTGTGGGTTTATCCGCCCTAATGTGTCTTTGTGGGGAGCGCCGGTATTATTTGTTAAGAAGAAGGATGGATCCATGAGGATGTGTATAGACTACCGACAACTGAATAAGCTGACCATCAAGAACAAGTATCTGTTACCAAGGATTGATGATCTATTTGACCAGTTCCGAGGGGCGTCTATCTTCTCCAAGATTGACTTGCGTTCTGGGTATCATCAGTTGAGGGTTAAGAAGGCTGATGTGCATAAGACGGTATTTAGGACTCGTTATGGTCACTACGAGTTTCTAGTGATGCCATTTGGACTGACTAATGCACCGGCAGCTTTTATGGACCTGATGAACCGAGTGTTTCATCCCTATCTGGACCGGTTTGTGGTGGTGTTCATTGACGGCATATTGGTTATTCGAGGACTGAGGATGAGCATGACGAGCACCTTAGGATTGTTCTTCAGATATTGAGGGAAAGCAGCTCTATGCTAAGTTCAACAAGTGCGAGTTTTGGTTACGTGAAGTAATATTTCTGGGTCATGTGGTATCTGCTGATGGGATTCGAGTCGATACTCGAAAGATTGAGGCTGTACTGGACTGGAAACAACCTAAGAATTCGTCTGAGATCCGTAACTTTTTAAGGCTGACGGGTTATTATCGACGGTTTGTGGAAGGCTTCTCACTAATTGCAGCACCCTTAACTAAGCTGCTACGTAAGGGTGTACCATTTGTCTGGTCTAATGCGCAGCAAGAGAGCTTCGAGAAGCTCAAGACTGTACTGGCTGAGGCTCCTGTTCTGATACAGCCTGAACCTTGGAAGGAGTTCACGGTTTATAGTGATGCATCACATGTCAGTTTAGGATGTGCGTTGATGCAGGAGGGTAAGGTGGTAGCATATGCGTCTCGTCAGCTTAAGACGTATGAGGCCAACTATCCGACGCATGATTTGGATTTGGCCACCGTAATCTTTGCATTGAAAATTTTGAGGCACTACCTGTATGGTGAGAAGTGTATCATCTACACTGATCACAAGAGCCTCAAGTACCTCCTTACTCAGAAGGAGCTGAATCTTAGGCAGCGTAGCTGGGTTGAGCTGCTTAAGGATTGCGACTGTACCATTGAGTACCATCCGGGCAAGGCTAATGTGGTGGCCGATGCACTGACCCGTAGGGATATGACTGATCTGAGTGCGATGTTCGCTCGCCTTAGCTTGTTCAACGATAGGAGTTTGTTGGCCGAGTTGCAAGTGAAGCCGACTTGGATTGAACATATTCGAGAAAAGCAGTTAGGGGATGAGTCTCTGAGCTTAAGGTTTTGACAGATTGGGGGTGGTACTGCTACGGACTTTGGGTTGAACTCTGAGGGTGTGTTGTGTTTCCGAGGTCGGGTATGTGTGCTAAATGACTCTGATTTGAGACAGTCGATTTTGAGGGAGGCACATAGTAGTCCTTATGCTATGCATCTCGGTGAGAATAAGATGTACCGAGATCTTCGAGAACTGTATTGGTGGCCAAGATTGAAATGGGAAGTTACTGATTTTTTGGAACGATATCTGACCTGTCGGCAGGTTAAGACTGAGCATCAGTTACCTTTGGGTTTGTTGCAGCCGGTTAAGATCCCACTATGGAAGTGGGAACGAGTAACGATGGACTTCGTTAGTAGGTTGCCCTTGACACCCACTAAGAAGGATTCTGTCTGGGTCGTCGTGGATCGATTGACCAAGTCTGCACACTTCATTCCGATTATGACTGACTATTCTCTTTAGAAGTTGGCGAAGCTCTACATTTCTGAGATAGTGAGACTGCATGAGGTACCGGTCTCAATCATTTCTGATAGGGATCCTCGCTTTACGTCTCGATTTTGGAAGAAGCTACATGAGGCTCTAGGTTCAATGTTGGACTTTAGTACTGCATTCCATCCTCAGACCAATGGTCAGTCGGAGAGGGTGATTCAGATACTGGAGGATATGTTGAGAAGTTGTGCTATCGATTTTTGAGGCAGTTAGGAGGAGTATTTGCCGCTAGCGGAGTTTGCTTATAATAACAGTTTCTAGTCTAGCATTCAGATGGCACCTTACGAAGCTTTGTATGGACGTAAGTGTCGCACTCCCCTATGTTGGACTGAGGTGGGTGAACGATGGGTTCTAGGTCCTGAGTTGGTTTCCGAGACTGAGGATGAGGTTCAACTAATTAGGGATCGATTAAAATAGGTATCGGGCAGACAAAAATTGTATGCGGATCTAAAGAGACGCGAGATTGAGTATTCTATGAGGGACTTCGTATTTCTCAAGGTCTCGCCATGAAAAAAGATTCTGAGGTTCGGTCGTAAGGGCAAGCTGAGCCCTAGGTTTATTGGGTCGTACCGGGTTCTGAAACGAGTAGGAGTGGTCGCTTATTAGTTGGAGCTACCTCCAGAGTTAGACCATATACATGATGTATTCCATGTCTTGTTGTTGAGGCGCTACGGCTCTGATCCCACGCATATTGTCCCTGTTGAGGAGATTGAGGTTAGGCCAGACTTGACCTTTGAGGAGGAGCCGGCTCAGAGTCTGGATCGCGATGTAAAAGTTCTTCGGAAGAAGTCTATCCCATTAGTAAAGGTGCTATGGTGGACTCATTGCACTAAGGAGGCCAGTGGGAGCCTGAGGATGCAATGCGTCAGCAGTATCCTCATCTATTCTGATCAGGTAAATTTTAAGGCCGAAATTTTCTTTTAGGGGGTAGAGTTGTAAAGCCCCCAAATTCCTTTATTTGTTTCTGTTAAAATATGACATAACTATGTATCTGCTTCAGTGGTTAAGTGTTCTGAGAGTGTCTGAGAGGTCCCAATTTCAAGCCCTGACTTTGGAAAATTTTGGTATTTTTCTGACTTAAGCCTTATACTTGTTTAGCGGGCTTATATTAAGTAATTTGTAAAACCATATCAGAATAGGCCTGCTGGTCTGGTGGTTAAGTGAAGTGTTAGTTTGCTGATGGTTAGGTGTTCGAATCCCTGCGTGAGCAAGGGAGTTTATTTTTGCTCTTTCGTCTGAAAGAGTTCCGATTGTATTAAAAGACTGAGAGTGGGTGGTTAGGATGTGAAGTAGTGGGGAGTTATCTGAATATCTCAAAAACAATTTTATTTCTCTCTCCCCAAGAACATCAGACGTTAGTTTGTTCTCCCTGTTACGGTTCTTCTTCGTTTTCCCCTGTTGTTGCTGGTTCATCTTTCTTTTGGATCAACTTTTTTCGTGCCTCATTATTTCGGCATTTGTGCGTTATCGGTAAGTTAGTAAGTGTGTTTCCTATATTGGTTAATGAATCTTGGTTAATGGAATTCGTGTTGCTGTTTAGGAGTTAATAGAGGGGCTGGGGAGCAGCCATTAATGCTTCAAGAGTGCGGAGTTCTTATTATTCGAGCTGAGGTAAGGATTTTAATGGTAGGAAGTCGTTTGTCTCGTTATAACTTCATTTAATTTCCGTGAGTATCACTGAAATTGAACTCTAGATTATCGATTATAGGTTCTAGAGTGCTCGGGGATCGTTTTAGCTACAAACGAAACCAGGTGTGTACCCGATTGTGCAGAAAATGGGGTTGCAATGAAAGCCAAAAACCCCATTGTCGACGCCACACGGGCATATGGTTGCCCATGTGGTAGGCCGTGTGCCCTAACACGGACGTGTGATCTACGAGGCCAGGCCGTGCACGTAAGACACGGCCGTGTGATGGCCAGGTAGGCCGTGTGTGACACACGGGCTAGACTGATTTGGGCCGTGTGGGCCATACGAACGTGTGGGAATTTGGGCCAGGCCGTGTGATCCACAAGGGCCAAGGCCAATCTGGGCGTATGGGCCACACGGGCGTGTGAGCCCACACAGGCAAGCCACATGGGCATATGAGCCCAACGGGTCGGCCAAGTCGACTGTAACCCTATTCTAGGGTCGATAAGCACTACTTGGACCCCTATATGTGTAAATTGAATGCATGATGTATGTACTGAGCATGATGCTTATATACATGTATTCTGAACTGTATGTTAACTGTTAATCATGTAATAGCATGTCATTTATTGTATGTTTGCATTGCATTGGATTGGGATGATGATGTATGGAGGAAGTGTACTGAAAGGCTCTTAAGCATAATATCTGGCAGCTCAGCTGCAAATCTACTGGTAATATGCCGCATTCGGTACTACTTGGAGTGTAGGGATGGGTGGGTGTTTTAAACCCCACACGGAGTGTAAGGATGGATGGAGATGGTGTGTAGAGGCTGGTTAGGTAGGATCCTGTTACTGATAAATGCATATCTGATACTGTTACTATGACGAGCTTAGGCCCTAATGCATATCTCATTCTCGAATCAAAAGGGCTAAGGCCCGAATCGCTCTCGAAATCGAAATGGGCTTAGGCCCAGACTACATTTGACTGATTGATGTGACTGACTGTATGCATGTGATTTGTGGGGATTACACACTGAGTTTATGTAAACTCACCCCGTTCTGTTTCATATGTACAGGTAATCCCTAGACTTAGACGGATCGGTACGGTGGAGGACTCAGCGGTGACCACGGTTAATGAAACTTTCTGTTTGACTTCTAGTTATATTTTTACTATTATTATTGGGTATTTTTATGTAATTGGACTTTATGGACTGTTTGTTTTAATTTTGTGAATTTTACCTGACCCTACGGTTTTACAATTACCTCTTAACGAAAATACGGATTTCCTAAAAACTAAGGTTTTCCATAAAATGAACGAATTTACTTAAAATAAATTATTTCCAAAGCTTCCGCTAAAAAGATACGTTTGAGTTAAAACAGTGGACACACATTTTTGAGTTAATTAAATGTTTATAGACGAAAATGGTTTTATCGTCAACTTAGTTTTCAATCACCCTATCATGTGACATCGCCAGATTTGGCCATACCGTCCAGGCCGGGTTTGGTATGTTACAACAATGCTCAACCACTAAACCAAATTAAATCATTTACCATAATTTAACATTCCATACTAAAGAAAATTTGGGGTGTTACACTAATATACTAAGCACTCTTGAATAAACAATAAATTTTAGATAAATAATTACTTAATTGATTAATCAGTTCCATAATTGAAACATACCATATATAAATAAAACACAATAATTTATCTCAGTATTCATACAAACATTAGTTGATCAGGCTAAGGAAATATAAATAAAAGAATAAATGAAAGGGATAAAGAAATTGCACATTGATAAATCATTGAAACGCTGTTCCAGAACAATCTCCGCTCGCAAATGTTTTCACATCGGAATAGAAAAGTTTCGACTAAGCAAAAATAAAAATAAAACTAAATGAAAACGATATAAATAAAATTTTCTATCTAAGTTTAGGTCTAATAAGTCTAACTAACTCCCTCTAATGAGGTTTTAATGTTTTTTAAATAGGAAAACATTAGGGTGATAGGTGCTTAAAATGCCATTGGAATGATTAGGGTTTAATTAAGGTGCATAACCCTAAATGGCTGTCCTAATTTGACTAAATATTTCCAAGTTTTAGTCATGACGTCGAGACATCGGGGAAATCCTCGTCGCAATGTCGCCATCGAGATTTTCTTCCCATATTCGTCTCGTCTTTGTGACATAGGGAAATCCCTCATCAAAACGTAAGGTGGTTTTCAGCCTTGACAGCTTCGAGGTTTTTTTGTTGTGACATGGACCTCCTAGTTTCATGACACGACCATCATCCCTTGTTCTTTCTTACTTGAAATGGCATCCTACACACTCGAATAGCCTACGTCATTCTCGAGGTCCGAGTTGGCCTAATGGATCACCAAAATACCAGAAAATACGTTAAAACGCTTATTTTGAAATAAAATAAATCCAAGCTAATAAAATTGAAAATGCGATAAATAAACATAAAACGACTAGAAAACAAGCTTGTTAAGTGCCGAAAAGACTTTAATTTACCACAACGAATTTTGGAAGATTAATTGGGTATACGACTTTTGCAATATGTAGCGTCATTCACAACAGTGGAATTCTTAGCTCGAGATATAGGTAAATGATATCCTCTCATTGGCATTACATGGTTGATGAAAAGTAAACGTGGTCACGAGTTGTTCGTCTTTGTGATGAATGACTTGATTACTGTTTGATAGTAATTGACTTTTCATGAAGGAAGATGTAATATTTACCATGATATAAAATATGATCATATTGGGAGAATGAATATTATCCCAAAGAGATTAAGAATATCCTATGAGGGTAACACACTTATGACAAGGTCATTAGATAGAGTTGCTTTCATAATGGTATGCCGTTAGGGAGAGCTCAGTTATGACACTATAGTAGAATTACTTTGTGACTAAATGAGTTTATAATTAATAGGAGAAAAGTTGTAACAAAATTATAAATCATTTGATCCCTAATCACATATGTCCAATCGGTCCCTCCACTAGCTCGTTGAAACCAGAAATGAATTGCATGTTGAATCAAATAAACATAAATGAAAAGAAATGGTGAAAATGGATAAATGAGAAATCATTTGAAAATTATTTTGGTTTCTCCAAAATGAAAATGAAAATGAAAATGGAGAAATAGAATTATTTGGAAATGAATGTGGTTTTCTCCAAAATGAAAATGGAAAATGAAAAATGAAAATGACCTAAAAATTTTATTTATGTTTTTAGAATTAAATGAAGTTTGAAAATGGAAATAAATTATTTGGTCATAGTGAACCATTGGATATAGAAATATTAAATATATTTTCTCATATATTCTTTTACAGTAAAGTTGTCATGATTTTAACAGAATTATAATTGAGTTGAGAAGATTATTTAATTGCAAATATATTGAGAAGTTTATTTTGGGAAATAGAAAAACAAATATTCGGTTGGACCAAATTATAAAGTATTGGGTTAAAAGCCCAAGAAGCACTTTTAATTGGACCCGATATGGGAGAGGCCCAAAAGCCTCTTATGTTAAAGGGGTGGACGTGTAATGCCCTCAACCGACCCGATTCACCGGGTCCAGATCTTGGGTATTACAACACAGAATACATAGCAAAATTTTCAAATAAAAAGATAGGGGCGATACATTTTAATTTAACCAACTTTAAAATGATTTTAATAAGATTTTACATGCCATGGATTCTTTTAAAAACATAGTTAAAAAATTACAATCCAAATATTTATTAAAAACAGGCTCTAATGAAATGTAGTAAACTAAACATCTCCTAAGACGGAACCTATATGCATAATATCCCAACTCGTCGCTTCGTGGCACATTCCTAGCATTCTCTGTAATACCCCAAACCTGATCCAATTAACTGAATCCGAATCTAGGGTGTTACTACTCAAGCACATATATAGCTCACTCAGTTATACAAATTTAAATTTGATTACAATTATTTAATTATAAATTTCTCCAAGAAATACATAAGTGTGAATAATATGAGAATTCAATTGGTATACACAAAGAATTTATTTACAACTATGATTGAATAGACGTCCTGGTTTATTATAATTATTCTGTGTAAAAGACTTGTATAAAATAACTTAGACTCGAATAGACCAACGATCTTGCTCTGTATCCATAATATCTCGCCTCGCCACTCCTTTGGTGTAGCCCTAGCGTCGTCCCTCCGAGCGCAGACCATTAAGAGCTCACCTGAAACATAACACATAGAAATAAGTTCGAGAGAGCTTAATGAGACCGACATTAGTTACCTGAGTCGTACTTGCACGTTACATCTAAGGTTTCGATCACTATCCTGCAAATCTTATCATTCAATTTCTTTTTGGAGATTACCTTTCCATAATTCTATTTTTCATACGATATATGTCATACCTTACTCTGATTCATGCCTTACTTCCATATCTTCGATACATTACTCACACTATTTTCCCTAGACTTTCAAGATTCCTTCACCATTCCCATTCCAGAGGTCCATGCAAATAGAATACCCTTGATATTTCATACATACTCCAAGCCATGGTTCCCTCGAGATTTCATGCGTACTTTAGTATATAGATAGAAGGTACATTCTAGAATTTTAGCAGATGTAGCTCTTACTTACATTTGCTCTTCTAGCCCATTTAGCCCATACTTTGAGTTCACCATATACTCTGGCGAATTCCAATCTCTCTATTATTGTCTTAATACAATGAAGTTTATGCTATAATATTTACTACGGAGCTCGCCAGAAGGGAAGCTCATTAGAAGGTCTTATCGAAGGTGTAACATAACACGCCGTAAAGGTTTTCTCCTTCAGAGTCCAATTTACTTGCCATTTCTTCATAATTCACTGTGAATACCATTCTTTCTCTCAAGGTCTGCCACAGAGGTGTTTCCTTTGGATGGTTGCCACAAGGTTTATTCTTTAGAGCGCATCGCAAAAAGCATTCCCTTCATAGAATGCCACAAAGGCTTCCTTATCATAGATCGCCACAAAGGCTTCCTTTTCATAGTTCACCACAAAGGCTTCGTTTTCATAGATCACCAAAAAAAGCTCCATTTTCATTAGATCGCCACAAAGGCTTCCATTTTCATAGATCGTCACAAAGGCTTCCTTTTCAAAGATCACCACAAAGACTTCCATTTTTTGGAGTGTTCACTATAGGGATTTGCCTCGACTCACATTTTATGAGGTTTGCCCCCTATCATCCTAGGTCATGCAGATAACCCCATTAGGTAATAACCTTCATTTAGTTTTGTCCATACGATGCCATAACCCACCAGCTATGGTCTTACACGATATGGTGCCATGGCCATGGACTCTCTTTCATAGATTCATATCGGAGATCGTGTTTTTAGTACTGACGGACCCTTTTAGACGACTCTGTGGAGACAGATGCAAACTCACTAGCAGACCTTTTATACATTGACACCATTTAAACTTAACACACTATTCACCTCATACATTCAAAACATGCCCATACAATCAACCTTCAACTTCAAAATATTTATCATATACTCTATACCAGTAAGATTCATACGCGTTATACATATAACCCTCAACTAATATTTACACATCAGCATATTCATCATACCATCCTTTTCTAGTTTCAGTTTGCAGTCCATATGGTTCTTCACAGAAGCATCTAGAATAAATAATATACACATGAGTCAGTTTAGAGACTCACTGACAACCCCAAACAAGAGCTTGATCCCCAAGTCCAAACATCCATCGAGAAATCTTAGCAACCACTGCTTATAAAGCATAGGGATACCGTTAAAACTCATTCATATGAATTTTATCAACATCTGGAACCCATATAACCTCCATGCAACACCTTCCTCATCTTACTATCTACGCACGTAAAAGAGACTTACTTTTTTAGAAGTCAACATGCAAGTCCACAATACTTACCTGGAATATGAAACAACCTTTTGCATGAACTCCAAACCTTAGTTTTAGCTCAACAATAAAGATCCATGATAAGCTCTAAATCAAGTCAAAAAAGATATTTTCCAATAGAAGGAAGAAGATAACTACCTTTTATTTTAAAGCCTTCATCAATAAAAATCTCACATCCTCATAGGGGATCCACACACGTGTCATAATCTTTTTTAACCTACCCTTTAAATGGTTTATAGCTATAAGGAAATGTATGCAAAAATCCATATTTTTATTATATATATTTAATTCATCACTTCGTTCATTCCTAACTATTTTGTTATAATTTAACTAGCTCAGCAATTAGGTAAACTTGGTGTACTATACCTTTGGTGATACCCACCATTTGAAAACCCTCAATACTCTTACCAATTTTCTTCTTCTTTGCATCCCCATTCATCCATATAAACATCCATACCTGGTGCTCAAATATTGACTATGCGATTGATGTACTCGCCAAGAGTATCCATTAGGCGAATAGGATTACGCCAATCAAAGTTCTTTTTTTATTTACCTGCAAAACTCAGGACTCGCCAAGCTGGGTGCTACAACTCTCCCCCACTTAGGAAATTTTTTCTTCGAAATTAATATAATCTTAGTGGAATAAACAACTCATGAAATCATTAGCCGTCCACTCAACGTATCATAAAGAGCCCATACTTACTCAGAATACCAATAGGTTAGCCCACTTGTGTCAATCCATAACTTAGCAGTTACACGAAAATTTCAAATTCTCTTAACTTCTTTCACGAAAGATGTCACCTAGAGAACCCAAATAGTCATCTTTCACTTAACTTCTCGCACGCAATTACCTCTTTTTATCTCCATCATTTCAACATCCCTTTTTATCACCTTTTGCAATATCTAAATCCTTAATTTATTGTCTGCTCTGCTCATTCTTTGCTCTCTTCGCCTTCATTTGTTCAAAGGTACTAATCATTCTTCTTTTCTCTTCTTTTTACACTCCTGTCATCAAAATGATTCGAACCACTACTCGGGGGATGGGCCAAAAATAAACCAACTAAAACATCACTTCTTCTAGTTCTGTTCTATTTGGTCCTCATGGTCCCGAAAATACCTTGCCTGTGGTGAGAACCCAGTCGATTACCTGTAGCACCATCGAGGATGAGATGACTTGGTATCGCAGAGCCCGAGGTATCTAAATCCCAAACTTCGTTTACACTTTTCAGTGACCAGAACAATGTCGTTGGAGTAGAAATTCTTGAGGTTTCATTTTACCCTTAATCCTCTTATAGGCCGATTTTCACCTACCATTACACCCTTTATTCTGCTCCATCTTAAATGAGTATGGTATTGCGCCTAGGCAATTATCAGCGTTATCTTGGTGGACGCTGGTGGCTTACTACATTGATTGTTGCATGCATAATGAGCCACCAATGCTGAGGTTTTTCAAAAGTTGTATCAGTTGAAGGTAATTCGACAAGGCGTTTCCACTGGTAATGCCCATTTCAGTATTCATTCTAGGTGTGAGCCTATCATTCAGAACAACATCTCAAACCTCCATCAAAAGAAAGAAAAATACTTAAGCGTCATCTATAGGCTCGAGTCTAGTTTTTGATTTCCAACTAGATGGTCCCTTTCCAAAAACACACTTGCAACCAATGCCAACTAGTGGACTCCGAGTTTACTGATGCACAATACAATCGATTAAGGAAGGGGTGCGTACTGGGCTTAGCGAAACTCATTTCAATTACAGACGCATTTCAATATTGTTTGGATGAAGTGAGCCCTAATGGTTATTAATTGGAGGATTCTTTCAAATGGGTGGACGACCTTAGTGTGCGATCTGATTTCAAAGCTTGGCCTTATAATTCCAAGGAAGACTTGCTAAAAATCCTGTTAGGTGACATAAGAGATCCACCCTTCTACTTCTACCACATCTGCGGCCTTTCTCTTCAAAATTGGAACCTCATCACTAATCCTGTTACATCTTCTGCTTCTACTTCTAATCAAATTTTCAAGACATGAACATCTAGTCTATCCTCAAGGGAACTCATGGCTCGGGAAACACTACTATTGCCCCATCAAAATAAACAACAATAAAGAAAACAAGGAAGAGGGTCAGAGTAGAAGAAAGCACTTAGGAGTCAGGTAGTAGTGATTGCCCTCCGTTAGTAAGACATAAGTCACAAAAGAAGCCCGTGCTATTGTTTCCCCTACACCTTCGATTCCTACTTTTCCAGAGATTCCATCTCATCCAGAATAGTTTTCCCATCTTCCCGGTTCTCCCATACCTTCTTTGGATCCTTCTTTATCTTAGAGCCCTTCAAAAATAATTCCCACGGCTCAGCCAACTACTCTTCTCTCTCATACGTTACATGATATGTAACATCCCAAAAATTTGGGGTTGTAAATTTTTGCATAATTTCATGTGGTGATGGCTCAGCTGGTTATTTGAGTGTAATTGGGGGTTCTAGGGAGGCCTGGGTTTGAGTCCAAGCCTTGGAAAAATTTTAGTTTTTGGGCTCTTTAGTGGAGAGGGCTGTTGGAGGCAGGACTTATTTAAATTAAAGTGTGGTTTTTATCACAAGTTGGCCATGTGGTAGGATGGTGGTGGCGTCAATGGAAGAGCTAGGGGGAAGGAGTTCGAATCCCACAAGCTGTATTTTGGTGGCCTTTATTTTGTGCTTGGAAAGAGGAGGAAGCAAAGTTGGGATCAAACTCTGCCGTGGATGTTGGAGACTGAGTCAAACGGTTTGAATGAGAGGTGGAGAGCAAAGTGAGGAGGAAAAAGGGGAGAGAATCATGGGATAGGGGAGAGTGGTAGAGTTGGCCGAATATGGGAGTGTGTGGGGATGAGAATTTCGGCTAGAGAGGGGTGTTGTGTAGCAAATTCGACAGCCTAGTGTATGAGTTGAACCGAAAATGCTCCTTGGGTGTGCATT
The DNA here is from genome assembly GCA_025698515.1 of Gossypium sturtianum. Lineage (NCBI taxonomy): Eukaryota > Viridiplantae > Streptophyta > Magnoliopsida > Malvales > Malvaceae > Gossypium > Gossypium sturtianum. The sequence goes on from CM046946.1 coordinate 120,888,970, forward strand.
TTCTCTTTTTGTTCATTTTTCAGAAACTCTTTTCGGGAAGCATTTGGTGCACTCTTTCTCTTGTTCACATTTCGTCTTACTCCTCGTGTTTCTTTTGTTTGGTGTCTAGATTGCTTTAGCCGAATCTTCTCCTACTTATCTATTCTCTTGTGGTATCTATTTCTTCCCTTTTCATAAAGCCGAAGAATCACCTCTATTTCCATTTTGTTTTTCCTTAGCCGAACATCTAGTAGCAGGAAAATTGGTTCTCGTCTGTCTGCCGAATCTTCCTCATTATTCGGTTCTTCTCTAGTTGCAAGGTAATGGTTTCTTTTCTATTTTAGTTATTTTCCTCTTTTCTCTCTTCAAGAACCGAAACACTCAACTTTTAACTCTATATGGTCTAGGCCAAATTCACTCACCCTCTTCCATCTCGAGTTCTTTTTGTTCTCTGTGCTGAGACCCGAATCTTGTGGTTGGCCGTTTGCCAATCGTTGTCGTGCGTTGGTGGGTAAGTATAATTGTGGCCGAATGGGGGATGGTTGGTGGCTCTTTATTAATTTTTTGAGTTCCTTATGGCCGACATTTCTATGTTGTCTTGAAACAACATTGCTAATCTGTGCTCTTCTTTAGGGACTCATTTTCGTGATCAAGGGCAGTAAACCAAATACTCTTGCTCAGCAAGGAGTGGTCGATCTCTGGTAAGTAGAGGCAATGGGTATAGTGTTTCAAGTTAAGTTGATCAAGGAGGGAAACTAACTTGTTTTCTCAATTATCGTTATAGGTGTTGGAATCGGTGGTTAGCACAACTCGTAATCAGGTGTGTACTCACACCATTTCAACGGGCCCACCTGGGCCGATTTTTGGGCTTTGGGCCCAAGTACAACGTTTTGGTTAAATATGTCATTTTGACGCTCGAGGCGACTGTAGAAATTTGGAAAGGATGTAAAATTACCAAAATACCCTCGAAGGGTAAAATGACCAAAATACCCTCGAATGGTAAAATGACCGAAATACCCTTGGAGGGTAAGATGACCGTTATGCCCTGAAGGGCAGAATGACTAAAATGCCCTACATGTTATATGATTATTATCGTATGTTAATTATGGTATGTTGCATTCATGTGTTATTATGTTGCATGGGGTTGGGATATTGGTTATGGAGGAAGTTCTGATAGGATCGCATGGTCGCTTGACGACTGTGGATCCACCGATGGCTTTAAGTCGATTATATGATTGGAAGCTCTGCTGCAATATTGGTTAGTGCCGCAACCGATGCTACATAAGGATTGTAAGGATGGGTTGGTCGATTAAATCCCCACAGGAGTGTAGGGTTAGATAGATGATGGAGTGAAGGGTTGGTATGGGCATTAATGCATTGCATATATGGATTTTAATATTGAGATGGGCTTAGGCCCAGATAAATATGATATGTGACATTTGACATAGGTTAAGGCCCAACTGAGGCTATTATGGGCTAAGGCCCAAATGCCACCGCTACTGTGTTGGGCTTGGGCCCATATTGATGACTGTAATAGGCTTAGGCCCGGATTGTTGTGATACATGTTTTTACCGATGAGGGGTGTACACATTGAGTTTTCGTAAACTCACCCCCTTTGTTTTTAATTTTTTAGGTAATCCTCAGTAAGCGGTTCGACGTACGGGAGTACTCGGAGGTGGCCACATTACGAACAGCTTGAATCTTAGTATTCTATTTTACTTACTTAAACCGTTTTCTTATTGGGTTGTAATAAGGCCTCTCTTAAATTTTGGTTTTTAATTTGGGATTTTCAGGTTATTATGTTTTAAATCTACTATAAGTTGAACACGATTTTCCCAAAACGATAACTGTTTTCAAAACACTACGTTTTCGTAACTCAATCTTTTTGGATAACACGTCTTCGTAAATCATTGTTTTAAATTAAGCTTCCGCAACAACAAGGTTTTAGAGATAAGAATGTTTTACAAGAGAGTGACTGTTAATAAACCTCGTTTTGAAGATAAGCAAATGAAATCCGAGGTTTTGAAATTTATAACTTTTAATAAACGTCGATTAATAATAAACAAACGTAAACTGAGACTTTAGTTTTTAAATATCAAGAAGGGTTTTCGACGAAACAACGGTTTTTTAAAAACACCTCAATGTGACACGCCAGATTCGGGCCTAACTTCTAAGTCGGGTTTGGGGTGTTACATTTAATGGTATCAAAGCCCGGTTGCAAAACTCGGGCTGTGAAATGGGCTTTAGTTTTTTATTTTATTTTAAAGATGTTTACAAATGATTTTGAAGTGGTTTTGGAAGATTTTTGTGTGGCACACCGAGTCTCCAAATATTTGACTAAGTAAGTTCTCCCGACACTAAAATCTGCTTTTAAATCATATATCTTGTAGATAGTTACTGGGCTTACTTTAGATGATAGACTATACTGAGACTCTTAGTTAGAGAAAAACTGAGGCCCATAGGAGACTAAAACTGTAGTGAGCTTGCGAATGTGAAAACATGTAACAACCCAAACCCGGCCCAAACATTACGACCGAATTTGATTTGCTACGGAGAAAAACTTTTTGAACACCATCTAGAACCAATTTAAGTTTCGTTGAAAACCCCTTGTTTTTGGTTATCTTGCCAAAACTATACTTAGATTTAATTTGGAAGTTTAATTAAGTCCGGTTATTATACAAATTTCAAGTGTGCCCGATGGCACGATAAAACATTTTCGTGTTAATTTAAGAAAACATGTGATTTTAATTCAGTTTTAATAATATAGTTTAAAGTAAATATCCAACATATAAGAAATAACACAAGTAAAGTTTATGGAGGCCTTATTACAATAAAAACAACCCAATAAAATAAATTAACTAAGTTTAAGTTTAGTTTATGCAAGTCCACTGCATGGCCACCTCGAGTCCAACCGGCTCCTCAACCGCCATTTACGAGTCACCTGAAAAATGTTAAAGGAGAAGGTGAGTCACCAAGACTCAGTATGTAACCCTTCCCCCGTTTTAAAAAAAACAACATTTCATACACAACATATAACAGTTGATATGCAGAGTATCGTGTGCCCAACCTAGCCAACCAAACGCCTTTGTCTACCCCATGTGGTACCAAACCACTGGTGACCGTAGTCACAATGTGTTACCAAAACACTGGTGGTGCCAAACCACCTTTGTGACATATAGTCACAATGTGCTACCAAAGCACGGTGTCCGTAGACACAAATCGGGTGATGGGGCCAACCCATCGTGTGATACCAAATCACCGCGACGATCCCATATCTCAAGTGGGGCCAACCCACGGTGGTGTTAACCACAGGGACAAGTCGCTATGAGGTACCAAACCTCTGGAGGTACCAAACCTCTGGTGACATATAGTCACAGTGTGTTACCAAAACACTGGTGCTCACAAGACGAAAACATCACCGCCCCTCCTCTCATATAACCCACAGTAGATAAACAGTTAACAATAGATCTCATGCATTTATCACATGTATCAATAAGCCATGCTTCCCAAAAGCATTAAAGTAATCTCATATTAACAGAGACTTACCGGGATCCTCCCTTGTACCGTTAAGGTACCAATCCGCATCTACATCAAGCAGATTTACATACAAAATATATATATATATAACACAACATTAACTGCTATAAGTGTGTATGTACACACCTGATGTGGATGAGAAGTCTAAATCCCGAAGAGAAACGCGTTGGCCACCCTAGATCTCACTGTACCTATATTCGGCCAACTATGGATTAGTCTTAGGGCCTATTCGGCCAAATCAAATTATTAGAAGGGGTTCCTTGTGAACCCAAATCTCACCTTCACACTTTTGGACACCAACCGCAACACCAAACTCCCGAATGCTTCGATTCCATGAATCGGCACTCAACAAGTTAGTAGCCTTGGCTAAAACGAATATCAACTGACCAACTAAAGTAGATCTTACCGCACGCACCACAAATCGAATACTAGAGATCGGGCCTGAATCGATCGCTTCACTTCCCGAGTACCTAACAGAATCGGTTACTACTTGTTTAGAAGACTTAATCATTGCCGAAATCGACACCTCCCTTTGTAAAAGAAATCGACAGAAAAAAGAAGGAAATGGGGAGATAGGTATTCGGCCATTACTTACCTTGATCCAAATCGATTAACAAAGGAGATGCAGGAAGACACTATGCTCAATATTCGGCCAACAGAGAGTTTAATAAGAGGAAAAGAAATCAGCACTTCCAAGGGGGTGTATTCGGCCAAGGAGAAAGAAAATAATGGGGAAAGAAAGGTGCTAGAAATTTCGGCAGAAGGGGTTTGAGAGAACAAAGAAAATAAAAGAGCACAAAGGGAGAGGGTTAGGGATTTTCGGCAACTAGCAAGAATGGGAAAAAAAAACCAGAACAAGGTGGTAGGGTGAGGTTTTTATAAGCATTCGGCCTCCCCCCTAGTAGCCTCTTGCCGTCCACTTCTCCTTGCTCAAGGAGTTCAACTCCTAGCCAACTCCTAATTTCTCTCTTGGCCACTCACTTGATTTAATTCAAACAATTTTGAATTAATAAAAAAAATAATCTCCTAATATTCCATCAATTATCCATGAATATCTTCTTATTATTACTATAATTAAACAAATAAAACTCTCCTATTATCCTTTAATAATAACTCTTAATAAAAGAGTTTGAAGGGAGAAAACTCTCCCACTTGTGCCGTCCCAAATAAGAGCAAAAAGAAAGGGGATTTTGTGACTCAACCAAGGCTCTCCCTTGCTCCTTGGTGGCGTCACATGCTAGCTCTTAAGTGGGCTTGCTTTGCCACTTATCCAAGGCCTAATTAGTGTCAGATTACACCCATTTATTCTTATAACACCCCTCTTACTAAGGCTCCCTTCCTTTAAAATTAAAAACTGAAATTTTTCTATCAAACCGGGCACACTCAAAGCCTTAAATTAAGCTCTATTATTCCATTAATAATATCACAGCAGTTCATAATAAGAAAATAATCAAATTCCAAATAACCCCATATTTGGGATGTTACAGTTCTACCCCCCTTAAAATAAATTTCGTCCTCGAAATTTCTTGCTCAAAAGAGATGGGGGTATTGCTGCCGCATCACCTCCTCGGCCTCCCACGTAGCTTCTTCCACTCCGTGGTTCCGCCATAACACTTTCACTAAAGGCACTGCCTTCCTACGTAGAACCTTCACATCTCGGTCTACAATCTGAACCGGTTTTTCTTCAAAAGATAAATCCGAGTTCACCTCAATCTCTCGCATCGCACAACGTGCGCGAAGGATCTCGACCGATACCGCCTCAACATTGATACATGGAAGACATCATGGATCCGATTCGGCTTCTACCGGCAAATTTAGGCGATAAGCTACCGGTCCTATTCGCTTTACAAATCAGAGTATGGCCCGATGAACCTTGGGCTTAGCTTCCTTTTCGTCCCAAATCTCAACACCTTCTTCCAAGGCGACACTTTCGTAAAGACTTTGTCTCCCACAAAGATACTCCATTTCCTTGCGTTTGAGATCGGCATAAGACTTCTCGCCTATCCGATGCTTCCTTGAGACGAGACCTAATCACCTTGACTTTGTCTTCCGTCTCTGCTACCACCTCGACCCAAAGACTTGTCTTTCCCCAACTCCGTCCAACATGTAGGAGTACGGCACTTTCGCCCATATAGGGCCTCATATGGAGCCATTTGAATACTCGCTTGATAACTATTGTTATAAGCGAATTCCGCTAATGGTAGGTACTCTTCCCGACTACCACTAAAATCCAAGACACACCCTCTTAACATGTCTTCTAAAATCAGATCACCCTTTCCGATCGTCCGTCGATTGTGGATGGAAAGCCGTGGCAAATCTAATCGTGTACCCAAAGCTTGATGCAACGCTTTCCAAAACCTTGACGTGAATCGATCCCTATCCGAGATAATCGACACCGCACACCATGCAACCTTACTATTTCACCTACATACAGCTTCGCTAGCTTCGCAGCGAGTAATCCATTCTCACCGGCATGAAGTGAGCCGATTTAGTCAAAGGTCCACAATTACCCAAATCGCATCCTTCTTGGTGGGCGTAAGGGGTAGCCCACTAACAAAATCCATGGTGATCCTCTCCCATTTCCATTGAGGGATCTTTATCGGTTGAAGTAGTCCCGATGGTAATCGATGTTCACCTTAACTTAACTTGCCGGGTCGCCGACACTTCTCTACGAACTTCGTTATCTCACGCTTCAACCTGTGCCACTAATCAAGCTCGCAAATCTCCATACATCTTGCTTCCCCGTGATGCATAGCGTATGGGCTGCTATGTGCATCTTGGAGAATTTTCTGCTTTAATTCTCAGATCCCTTGGCATACATGCTCGCCCTGAAAACAAAGCACTCCATCACTAGACAGATCGCACTCTTCCAAACCACCATCCTCGAACTTGTACCCTCTTAGCGCCAAGCCTTCATCCCCTAACCGCTTTTCCTTAATCTCTCAATCCATGTTGGCCTTACTTGAAGTTTCGCCAAAAGACTCCCATCATCGTATAGACTCAACCGAGCGAACATTGCTCTTAAGTCCGTCACCACCTTCCGGCTCAATGCGTCGGCTACCACATTAGCTTTACCCGATGGTACTCGATCGAACAATGTAGTCCTTTAGGAGTTCAATCCATCGACGTTGTCTCGTATTCGATCCTTCGAGTCGAAGATACCTCAAGCTTTTGTGATCCGTGTGTAGACTATCGACTTCTCCCCATACGGTGTAATGTCTCCATATCTTCGAGCGAAGACGATCGCCGCTAACTCCAAGTCGTGCGTTGGGTAGTTAACCTCGTATGGGTCTTAATCGACGGGATGCATAGGCTACTACCTTCCCATCCTCGCATCAACACACATCCCAAACCGGTGTGAGATGCATCACAATAGATCGTGAATAACTTTCCCGCTTCAGTCGTACTCAAAACCGGCTTCCACAAAATTTTCCTTAACTTATCAAAGCTTCCTTGCTGCTTCTCCGTCCATACAAATGGGACACCTTTCCTTAGCAACTTAGTTAACTTCGCTGCTATTAGAGAGAATCCTTCCACGAATCTCCGATAGTACCCTGCTAAACCCGTAAAACTTCAGATTTCCGCCACCGACCTGGGTGGTTTCCACTCCAATATCGCTTCAATCTTGCGAGGGTCTACTCTAATTCCTTCCGCCGATACTACATGACCTAAGAAAGCCACTTCCCTAAGCCAAAATTCGCACTTATCGAATTTGGCATATAACCGCTTCTCCTCAATACTTGCGTAACTATCCGTAAATGCTTGTCATGCTCCTCTTCTCGCCTTTGAATAAACCAATATGTCGCTCTATGAACACCACGAAGAACTCGGTCCAAGTATCGTTGAAATACTCTATTCATCAAGTCCATAAATGCCGCCGTGCATTGGTCAACCCGAATGGCATTACCAAGAACTCGAAATGCCCATACCGAGTTCGAATGCCATTTTGTGAACATCGCCTCCTTCACCTTAAGTTGATGGTAACTCGACCTAAGGTCTATCTTCAAAACACCGAGGCACCCTTCGCTTGATCAAACAAGTCGCCAATCCGAGGCAACGGATACTTGTTCTTGATCGTTAACTTGTTTAATCGACGGTAGTCGATGCACATCCGCATAGAACCGCCCTTCTTCTTGACAAACAACACAGCGCGCTCCCCCACGGAGATATACTTGGTCGAATAAACCCTCTATCCAAGAGCTCCTGAACTTGAGCCTTTAGCTCCACCAATTCCTTTGGTGCCATTCGGTATGGTGCTATAGACACAAAGCGTTCCTGTAGCAAGTCTATACCGACTTCGACTTCTCGATCCGAGGCAAACCCTAAGTTCTTCCGGGAACACATCCACAAATTCCCCAACCGTTCGGACCTTTCCAACTACTAACCCCTTAGCTTCCAAAGCACGATTTGAACCAAATACGCCTCACAACCCTTCTTGACCATCTTTTCACCTTCTTCAAGGCGCATAATTACATTGGATAGGTAATTCCTTCTATCTCCTATCATAACCACTTCCTCACCTTCACCGTCTTAAGAACCATGCGCTTGGCGCGCAATCCAACCTTGCTTGGTACTTAACCAACCAATCCATACCGAGGATCAAATCGAACTCCCGAACGGTAGTTCCATCGATCGCCCACGAACACTACCCCCTTGAAGTTCTAGGGGTACGCCTCTATATAGTCTATCTACGACTCACGGAGTGACCTAAAGGGCTAGCTACACGATCATCTCCTAGAAGCGGCTTCAGAGTTTAGGTCCATAGTTCCTACCACACTACTAGCAATGTACGAGTGCGCCGAGCCCACATCAATCAATGCAACATAAGGAAAACCAAAAATTAGAAACGCATTCTATGACATCCGGTGCGTCCACCTTCCTCGCGACACCTCGCCACAGACACTAAGCCAGCCGCCTAGCCTCGTGTGTTGCCCGAACCTCGCCTTGAGTTCCACGACCTCGGTTAGGGACCGTTGTTTCTCTCGCTGCTACCACGACCCTCTCCGTGGTCCTATATTTCTATCCCGAGCACCTGTTCGCCTCTCTCGGCCGCTTCTTAGCTAGTTTCGGGGACAATCTCGACACGATGCTCCAAAGACCCACACTCAAAACATCCTTTATCACCGGTCCAACATCCTCCCCAATGGGTCTTTCCGCAATGTTACACCGAGTCGGCCTCGATTAGCAAATGGGCCTTGTCGCTCGATTGGGCCCACTTGGCCTAGCCTTTTCTCGAGCACTACCGCTTGATCCAAATGACCCAAATCCTCTCTTCTCGATTATTCCTACTATAGCTTTGCCTCACACACCTCCTTGATCCCTTCTGCTACCTTAGCCTTCTCCACTAGGGATGAGAACTCACGAACTCGCCAAGGGGCAATCGGTGAAACCTTAAATCATCTCTGAGTCCGTCCTCAAAGCGGACACACGCGCTCATGTTCCGTAGACACGATGCCTCTCGTGATACCTACTCACCTTAGAAATTCCGCATATTCCGACACACTGGACTTAGTTCCTTGCACTAATCCTGAAAAGCCTTTCTCACAGATCGCTGTAGCCGATGCCCACATACTTTTTCTCGATAGGTGGTTCCGAAATACTCCCAAGTCAAATCATCTGCAGTAGCCCCATCTCGAACCGTAAGCCACCACCGATACGCTTCATCCTTTAGAAGCGACACGCCCCTTTTTCACTTCTCTTCCTCGGTCAAAGTCAAGGTCATCCATGATTCTTTCAGGTTGACTCTAGCCAAGATTCCACAGACTGGGTGCCACTCCCGACACACTCGAAATACCTCCGCTCCGTTAGATCGGAGTCGCCGGGACAGATTTCCGAGCTCCCACATTTCCACCCCCCACCACCATCTCCAAGACTCGCAACACACGGCTTGCGATACCGCCGCCACCGGCCCGATCCGCTCTCGCTCTAAAAGTAGGAGGTGGTGGTGGCGATGGTACCTCATTTTCGTAACCTTGTCCTCGACTGACGGGTTCGCACACCGTCATCCTACCCCTACCACGTCCACGGCGTCCACGCCCTCTAGAACTCATTCTAACTACCGCGCTTTTAATCGATTAAGAAAAATTTTATGCATTAGCATTTGTTTCACTTTATTACTCGCGAAGAAATTTTATGGATAAGGTTTAATCGTAGATTCTTTCGAGCAAACAATATTTCAGTTCCCTATCCTAGTTTTCACAAAGAAGTTCATGCATCCATTCCTTAAAACTTTCCATACCTATTCACTCATCGGACATTTCTGCCCATTTCTAACCCAGGGGTATTTTCGCTCTTTTCCTACAGAGGGTATTTTCAGTAATTTTCCGTAACCAAAATATTTTAATGACGATTTTCAAAGCAAGATTGTTGAATATAGTTGAAATTTTTGGGCAAAACCATTGAATTAATAATTTATGGGTCAGGGGCATTTTGGTAATTTTACTCCTAAGGGTATTTCCGTAATTTTTTCCACAAGTTACGTTTTCCGAGAAAAACGTTGTAAAAGTAATGTTCTAGGATTTGAGAAAGTTATTGGACAAGTTTTAAAAACATTAGGGTTTGTTGTTTCATTCTTTTTCAAAACATAGCTAATTCCTTTTCGGGTTTTAATCATTGTGTTTTAGCCTATGACCGAGCCCTCCCGGTCAAGGTGAACCAAAGCTATGCACCAGCAGTAATTCGAGTGAAGAGGAGGTGGGTCACGCGACCGCTTAAATACCAAGCTCTCACCGAACCTTTCTAGACATGCGCACGCAGGTTGCCACACCACCAACCCTCGAGAGTTAGGGTGAACCGGTTACGCACTGCAGGGATACCGCGAAGAGGAGGTGAGTCACGAGGATCGCTTAAATACTGTGCTCTTCCGATCCAATCCTAGACATGCGTGCAGGGGTTACCACACCCTAGCTCATTGGCTAGTCATAGGTTGGTTTAGTTCCTTAAGTCTTATGTTCGGTTTGTGTTTGAGTAATCTAACCTTAGGGTCCAAGTCCTACAAGTCTATCTACGCTCCATGCTTCCTACCCTTCTACAGTAATATAATTCACCAAGAGGTTTAGATATACTTACCGGGCGGATTGGTGCCGGAGACTCGGGCCATGCCGCTTAAAAACCCGTAAATCATACCATAAGGCCTACTAAAAACATTTTGGGCCTTGGGCCCCACAAACCGAGCTTTGAACTGGCTCGATATTAATTCTCAGAATAACCCAAACCCGCCCAAACATTACGACCGAATTTGATTTGCTACGGAGAAAAACTTTTGAACACCATCTAGAACCAATTTAAGTTTCGTTGAAAACCCCTTGTTTTTGGTTATCTTGCCAAAACTATACTTAGATTTAATTTGGAAGTTTAATTAAGTCCTAAGTATTATACAAATTTCAAGTGTGCCCGATGGCACGATAAAACATTTTCGTGTTAATTTAAGAAAACATGTGATTTTAATTCGCTTTTAATAATATAGTTTAAAGTAAATATCCAACATATAAGAAATAACACAAGTAAAGTTTATGGAGGCCTTATTACAATAAAAACAACCCAATAAAATAAATTAACTAAGTTTAAGTTTAGTTTATGCAAGTCCACCGCATGGCCACCTCGAGTCCAACCTAGCTCCTCAACCGCCATTTACGAGTCACCTGAAAAATGTTAAAGGAGAAGGTGAGTCACCAAGACTCAAGATGTAACCCTTCCCCGCTTTAAAAAAACAACATTTCATACACAACATATAACAGCTTGATATGCAGTATCGTGTGCCCAACCTAGCCAACCAAACGCCTTTGTCTACCCCATGTGGTACCAAACCACCGGTGACCGTAGTCACAATGTGTTACTAAACACACTGGTGGTGCCAAACCACCGTGACATATAGTCACAATGTGCTACCAAAGCACCGTGTCCGTAGACACAAATCGGGTGATGGGGCCAACCCATCGTGTGATACCAAATCACCGCGCACGATCCCCCATATCTCAAGTGGGGCCAACCCACGGTGGTGTTAACCACGTGGACAAGTCGCTATGAGGTACCAAACCTCCGAGGTACCAAACCTCTGGTGACATATAGTCACGCAGTGTTTACCAAAACACTGGTGCTCACAAAGACGAAACATCACCGCCCCTCCTCTCATATAACCCACAGAGAGATAAACAGCTAACAAATGTGATCTCATGCATTTATCACATGTATCAATAAGCCATGCTTCCCAAAAGCATTAAAGTAATCTCATATTAACAGAGACTTACAGGATCCTCCTTGTACCGTTAAGGTACCAATCTGCATCTACATCAAGCGATTTACATACAAAATATATATATATAACACAACATTAATCGCTATAAGTGTGTATGTACACACTGATGTGGATGAGAAGTCTAAATCTCGAAGAGAAACGTTGGCCACCCTAGATCTCACTGTACCTATATTCGGCCAACTATGGGATTAGTCTTAGGGCCTATTCGCCCAAATCAAATTATTAGAAGGGTTCCTTGTGAACCGAAATCTCACCTTCACACTTTTGGACACCAACCGCAACACCAAACTCCCGACCGCTTCGATTCCATGAATCGGCACTCAACAAGTTAGTAGCCTTCTCATAAAACGAATATCAATCGACCAACTAAAGTAGATCTTACCGCACGTACCACAAATCGAATACTAGAGATCGGGGCCTGAATCGACTGCTTCACTTCCCTGAGTACCTAACAGGAATCGGTTACTACTTGTTTAAAAGACTTAATCATTGCCGAAATCGACACCTCCCCTTGTAAAAGAGATCGACAGAAAAAAGAAGGAAAAGGGGAGATAGGTATTCGGCCATTACTTACCTTGATCCAAATCGATTAACAAAGGAGATGCAGGAAGACACTATGCTCAATATTCGGCCAACAGAGAGTTTAATAAGAGGAAAAGAAATCAGCACTTCCAAGGGGGTGTATTCGGCCAAGGGGAGAAAGAAAATAATGGGGAAAGAAAGGTGCTAGAAATTTCGGCTTGAAGGGGTTTGAGAGAACAAAGAAAATAAAATAGCACAAAGGGAGAGGGTTAGGGATTTTCGGCAACTAGCAAGAATGGGAAAAAAAAACCAGAACAAGGTGGTAGGGTGAGGTTTTTATAAGCATTCGCCCCCCCTAGTAGCCTCTTGCCGTCCACTTCTCCTTGCTCAAGGAGTTCAACTCCTAGCCAACTCCTAATTTCTCTCTTGGCCACTCACTTGATTTAATTCAAACAATTTTGAATTAATAAAAAAAATAATCTCCTAATATTCCATCAATTATCCTTGAATATCTTCTTATTATTACTATAATTAAACAAATAAAACTCTCCTATTATCCTTTAATAATAACTCTTAATAAAAGAGTTTGAAGGGAGAAAAACTCTCCCACTTGTGCCGTCCAAATAAGAGCAAAAAGAAAGGGGATTTTGTGACTCGAACCAAGGCTCTCCCTTGCTCCTTGGTGGCGTCACATGCTAGCTCTTAAGTGGGCTTGCTTTGCCACTTATCCAAGGCCTAATTAGTGTCAGATTACACCCATTTATTCTTATAACACCCCTCTTACTAAGGCTCCCTTCCTTTAAAATTAAAAACTAAAATTTTTCTATCAAACCGGGCACACTCAAAGCCTTAAATTAAGCTCTATTATTCCATTAATAATATCACAGCAGTTCATAATAAGAAAATAATCAAATTCCAAATAACCCCATATTTGGGATGTTACAAAACAACTCTTAACTACTACTTCCATAAAACATTTGTTTAATTACTAGAACTATGAGCTAAGTTCATAAAATTTCTAATTCAGATAATACGCGAAGTGATAATGAGCGCTAGAAGGGGTGCAAGAGGCCGCGGTAGAGGTCGTGGAAGTGCTAGGGCTGGGTCTTCGACGTCAGACCACATGCCCAATGTCGAGGTGAGAGAAGCACCAGCTTCACCGGTGAATCGAGATGTGGTCGCTCGATCGAACCATCGGGGATGACGACCGCCTCAGCGATGCCGCATATTTTGGAAAGAGTTCTTCGGTCCGTTGAGCCTAATACCGCTATTGGGGTCGTGGGTGCTTATTAACGAATCCGGTCCAATGGAGCAGAGATCTTCAGGAGAGTTTCTGGGATGGCCCCAAGTGTGGCGGAGTACTGGTTAGAGGCCACCGAAAGAATTATGGACGACCTCGACTGCACGCCGAAACAAGAGTTGAAGGGTGTCGTGTCTTTGCTGAGGGATGAAGCCTACCAGTGGTGGCTTACGGTAAAAGAGGGTACCTCGTCTGATCGATTGACCTGGGAATTCTTCAAGTCCACGTTTCAGGGAAAGTATGTGGGCGCTAGCTATGTCGACGCTCGTAGGAAAGAATTTTTGAATCGTTCAAGGTGACAAGTCCGTGGTCAATACGGCGCACTTTTGCGACTTAGCCGGTATGCTCAAGGAATTGTGGCAACGAAGTATGAACGTTGTGTTCGATTCAAAGATGGCCTCAGGGACAGTCTCCGAGTGTTGATAGCTCTACAGAGGGAGTGGGGCTTTGCTGCATTGGTAGAGAAAGCTAAGATCGTTGAAGATGTGAAGCGCTCTGAGCGCTTAAATAGGGAAAGAGAAAGGGGCAGAAACAAGAGGGATTTTGAGCATTCCGATTCTGATCAGAGATTTAAGAGAAGGGCTAGAGTAGATGGACCCGGCCGAGTGGGCCCCTGCTGCCACTCATCAAGTTACCACCTTGTGCTACTTGTGGGAAAGGTCATGTGGCGCGAGTGCCGAGAAGGATGGGGGCTTGTCTCGAGTTGTGGTTCCATGGAACATCGTCTCGTGCAGAGTGTCCTAGAAGACCTGGATCGAGGCGTGCTTTCAGTAGGGGTAATGTACACCACTGAGGGGTGGACAGCAGCCACCTAGAGGTCGTGGGCATGCCAGGGATGGAAATGGTTTGGGCCATAGAACTCCAGGTAGAGGTGCTGGTTATACGGAGGCAAGGCAACCAAAGATTGGTTTATGCAAAGACGTCGCGAGAGGACTGAGACGCCCAGATGCGAATACTGCACGCATTTTTTACCCATAGTGTACTATTTACCTAATTTGCAATTAGAACTAGAGTGCGCAACAGAAGCGTAGTGGTATAACCGGTATTGTGCGGCTATTAGATAGTTGGAAATTTCGAGGACGAAATTTCTTTAAGGGGGTAGAATTGTAACATCCCAAAAATTTGGGGTTGTAAATTTTTGCATAATTTCATGTGGTGATGGCTCAGCTGGTTATTTGAGTGTAATTGGGGGTTCTAGGGAGGCCTGGGTTCGAGTCCAAGCCCTGGAAAAATTTTGGTTTTTGGGCTCTTTAGTGGAAAGGGTTGTTGGATGCAGGACTTATTTAAATTAAAGTGTGGTTTTTTATCAAAAGTTGGCCATGTGGTAGGATGGTGGTGGCGTCAATAGGAGAGCTAGGGGGAAGGAGTTCGAATCCCACAAGCTGCATTTTGGTGGCCTTTATTTTGTGCTTGGGAAGAAGAGGAAGCAGAGTTTGGATCAAACTCTGCCGTGGAGGTTAGAGACTAAGTCAAACGGTTTGAATGAGAGGTGGAGAGAAAAGTGAGGAGGAAAAAGGGGGAGAAAATCGTGGGATAGGGGAGAGTGGTAGAGTTGGCCGAATGTGGGAGTGTGTGGGGATGCTAATTTCGGCTAGAGAGGGGTGTTGTGTAGCAAATTCGGCAGCCTAGTGTATGAGTTGAACCGAAAATTCTACTTGGGTGTGCATTTTCTCTTTTTGTTCATTTTTCGGAAACTCTTTTTGGGAAGCATTTGGTGCACTCTTTCTCTTGTTCACATTTCGTCTTACCTCTCGTGTTTCTTTTGTTTGGTGTTTAGATTGCTTTAGCTGAATCTTCTCCTACTCATCTATTCTCTTATGGTATCTATTTCTTCCCTTTTCATAAAGCCGAAGAATCACCTCTATTTCCATTTTGTTTTTCCTTAGCCGAACATCTAGTAGCAGGAAAATTGGTTCTCTTCTGTCTGCCGAATTTTCCTCCTTATTCGATTCTTCTCTAGTTGCAAGGTAATGGTTTCTTTTCTATTTTAGTTCTTTTCCTCTTTTCTCTCTTCAAGAACCGAAACACTCAACTTTTAACTCTATATGGTCTAGGCCGAATTCACTCACCCTCTTCCATCTCGAGTTCTTTTTGTTCTCTGTGCTGAGAGCCGAATCTTGTGGTTGGCCGTTTGCCAATCATTATCGTGCGTTGGTGGGTAAGTATAACTGTGGCCGAATGGGGGATGGTTGGTGGCTCTTTATTAATTTTTTGAGTTCCTTGTGGCCGAAAGGCCGTTTCTATGTTGTCTTGAAACAACATTTCTAATCTGTGCTCTTCTTTAGGGACTCGTTTTCGTGATCAAGGGCAGTAAACCAAATACTCTTGCTCAGCAAGGAGTGGTCGATCTCTGGTAAGTAGAGGCAATGGGTATAGTGTTTCAAGTTAAGTTGATCAAGGAGGGAAACTAACTTGTTTTCTCAATTATCGTTATAGGTGTTGGAATCGGTGGTTAGCACAACTCGTAATCAGGTGTGTACTCACACCATTTCAACGGGCCCACCTGGGCTGATTTTCGGGCTTTAGGCCCAAGTACAACGTTTTCGTTAAATATGTCATTTTGACGCTCGAGGCGACTGTAAACATTCGGAAAGGACGTAAAATTACCAAAATACCCTCGAAGGGTAAAATGACTGAAATACCCTCGAAGGGTAAAATGATCGAAATACCCTTGGAGGGTAAGATGACCGTTATGCCCTGAAAGGAAGAATGACTAAAATGCCCTACATGTTATATGATTTTTATCGTATGTTAATTATGGTATGTTGCATTCATGTGTTATTATGTTGCATGGGGTTGGGATATTGGTTATGGAGGAAGTTCTGATAGGATCGCATGGTCGCTTGACGACTGTGGATCTACCGATGGCTTTAAGTCGATTATATGATTGGCAGCTCTGCTGCAATATTGGTTAGTGCCGCAACCGGTGCTACATAAGGAGTGTAGAGATGGGTGGGTCGATTAAATCCCCACAGGAGTGCAGGGTTGGACAGGAGATGGAGTGCAGGGTTGGTACGGGCATTAATGCATTGCATATATGGATTTTAATATTGAGATGGGCTTAGGCCCAGATAAATATGATATGTGACATTTGACATGGGTTAAGGCCCAATCAAGGCTATTATGGGCTAAGGCCCAAATGCCACCACATCGTGTTGGGCTTGGGCCCACATTGATGATTGTAATGGGCTTAGGCCCAGATTGTTGTGATACATGTTTTTACCGATGAGGGGTGTACACATTGAGTTTTCGTAAACTCACCCCATTTGTTTTTAATTTTTCAGGTAATCCTCAAGTAAGCGGTTCGACGTGCGGGAGTACTTCGGAGGTGGCCACATTACGAGCAAATTGAATCTTAGTATTCTATTTTACTTACTTAAACCGCTTTTCTTATTGGGTTGTAATAAGGCCTCTCTTAAATTCTGTTTTTAATTTGGGATTTTCGTGTTATTATGTTTTAAATCGCTATAAGTTGAACAGATTTTCCCCAAACGATAATCAAGCTTTCAAAACACTACGCTTTCGCAACTCAATCTTTTTGGATAACACGTCTTCGTAAATCATTGTTTTAAATTAACCTTCCGCAACAACAAGGTTTTAGAGATAATAATGTTTTACAAGAGAGTGACTGTTAATAAACCCCGTTTTGAAGATAAGCAAATGAAATCTGAGGTTTTAAAATTTATAACTTTTAATAAATGTCGATTAATAATAAGCAAACGCAAACCGAGACTTTAGTTTTTAAATATCAAGAAGGGTTTTTGACGAAACAACGGTTTTCGAAAAACACCTCAATGTGACACGCCAGATTCAGGCCTAACTTCTAGGCCGGGTTTGGGGTGTTACATGCTACCCCTGTAGGAACATGGAGTGACCTTCCTTGGTGAGCTCTTTTAGAGTTTGTGCCAAATACCCCATCTCTCAGTGTCATCTCTCAATAACAGTAGAGTTTAGTACCTGCTCAATTAAGGGAGGCCTTCACTTATTATCTTGCATTCGTTTCCAATGAAGACCCTCTAACTATTATGGCCCAAGTCTAAGAGATTATATCTGTGGAACAAGGTCTTTGGAGTGGGGCTCTTAGAGTTTTCAGCCAACAATACAAAAATAAAGATCCAGCTTCAAAAAGGCTATAAAATCTGGAGAAGACTCATTGGCTGAGCTACACCAACAATATCGATAGGATACCGATTTGATTGGAAATCTGGATGCACGACTTTCCACTTTAACGAAAAAGTACAGAGACACTCAAACTAAAAATAAGCAACTGAAAGAGGAGGTCAATTCGCTGAAAGGTGAGAAACTTTCTTGGGAAGAGAAACTCAAAGCTCTGAGAGAGAATCACAAGGCAGAGCTAGAGAACCAACGTCGTTTTCATGACGAGACCTTCAAGAAGAATAAATAGGACACCCATAGGAATCTCATTGAGGCCTTTCCAGAGTGGAAGTCCAACTTAATCCTACACGCCAAGTGGTTATAAGTCCCTTTGATCTCTAGAAGGTAGACTTTGACTACCTCAAGGACATTTCCACTGACTCACTTGGCTTTGATGTTTACAACCCAGAGGTGAAGAGTAGGAGGCATTCCAAAGGGAGTGGAAGTAATAAGAAGGTTTTATCATTCCATCTACGCCCATCATTGAAGGAAATGATGAGAGCTTAGCATCAAAGGATCAAATTCTAAAGGGCAGTTCTCCTACTAAAGAGATCCTTACCGAGCCCACTAATCAGCCCGGTGGAGTGGAGGGTTGAAATCTACTCTTTTGGTCTTGTATTTCATTTTTGTTTACTTTTCATTTTTTCAAAATTTGACCCATGTAATATTTTTCACTTTATTAATACAATCATTCCTTTTCCTTCTTTACTATCTTACATATCATCATCATCATCATTTACCTTGCTTCATTTTTTGTTTTACTTTTATGCCCATTTCTTTTTGTTCCCACCTAATTCCTTATCCTTTCATGTTTGAACCATTTTTTTGGTTTACCATTCCCATCACAATTTCTTTAAACATAAGTAAATAATTCATACAAACAAAAGCTCAACGCACCTAAGAGACTCGGTCAAGTTCAACGTACTATGCATACAAGGCTCCTTCGTCCTTTGTGATCCAAGAACCAGCTAAATTGTGCTCTGATATCAAACTTGTAATGCCTCAAACCCGATCCGATGAACCGAATTTGAAACTAGGTGTTACTATTCAAGCACATATGTAGCTCACTCAATTATACAAATTTACATTCAATTACAAATTTTTTAATTATAAATTTCTCTAAGAAATACAGAAGTGTGAATAATACAAGAATTCAATTGGTATACATAAAGAATTTGTCACATCCCAAAAATCGGGGGTTAGTAGAATCGGGTTTATGAACCGAGAGAGAGAGGTCACGCCTTAATTTTTGAGATTATCTGTGCATTTTTAGGAAAAAAATGAGTTACTGGTTTTTTGGTTAATTGTTGTTGAAATTGTCCTTGAAACCCAAGTTCAAATTCCTTCCCTTGCATTATTTTTATTATTTTGCAAATTTTGCTTTAAACCTGTAACATCCTAAATTTTTGGTTTAAAGTTGGTAAAATTATTTCAATAATGAGTAATTGACCTAGTGGTTAAGAAAAAACAAAGAGACAGTGAAATTCGCTTAGAAACCCTAGTTCGATTCTCCTCCTTTGCAAAATAGCTTAATTTTGCTAAATTTTCTCCTTCCCCCTATTTTTTGCCGCCCATGCCTTTTAACCTAGGTATAGATATCACTTTTTCACTTATTTTCAGCCTTAAGTCAATTTTTCTCCTACCCTAGTCGTCTCCTCTCCTCTCCTCTCTTACAGTTGTGTCGCCCCATTGTTATATTTTTTATTTTTGTTTTCCTAGCCACCCTATTGAAAATCTAAACCTCCTAAACAAGCCTAAACTTCCCTTTTTTTCCACTCCTAATAGCCTCATTTATTGTCCATTGCTGCCCCTTCTCCCTTATTCGTACTAGTGCCAGTAAGTCTTATTTTTCTTTATCTGTTGTTATGCTTTATGTGCTGATTTTTAGCTGCTGCTTATACAGCCAATAAATCATCATTCTAGCCATTAAAATTGTTCTTTTTGGCTATCCAAAGATCCATCATTGTGTTGTCCCAGATCTACCTTTTCTGTAGCCTCAAGTGGTGTTGCCAGCCTATTAGGACACCATTGTTTTGGAACTATCGTTTCTCTTCAGTTGTTGCCCCTACTATTGTAATTTTTTTGGATTTTTCCTTCTATTTATATATGATTTAGACGTTTCTAATTGATTAATTGACTAAGGCATTCATCTGACAACTCAGATATGGGTAATGGGTAGTGCAAAGTGCAAACTTGTACGAGATCTTACACTATTTCTCTTTGTTAATAATTTCTTCTTTGGTCGATTGCTTTAAAATCTGAATGGGGGGTTTTTCGTTACTGATTTTTTGGGATTAATTATTTTTAGGTGCTGATTTAAATGTCCTAGATTAATAATGACTACAAATCTCGTTTGCCCTCGCGTTTCGTATCAAAACAGTGTAAGGTCGTTTGATAATTCGAATATGAAAATTCATGCTTGTAAAACTTCTTAGGTTGAACCCCTTTTGGATGTTTCAAGGCTGGCCATTAATTGTATATTTTTGTATTAAGTTTTACTTTTTTATATAGGCTCATCTAAGGTTTAGGAGCGGAAGTGCGGATTTTATGATTTAGTGCTGTGATTTGCGAAATTAAGGTGTAGATTCTAACTTACTAAATTAGTTGTTAAATGATTATTTTTAGTATTTAATATGGTAATTAAGCTTGACGGCCAGGCTTGGTTAAATTACTAAGTAAGTAATTTAAAAGTGGTCGAATCAAGTAAGTTTCGAGCCCTAACAAATAGTGTGAATGTAAAACTGATTGTTTCGTAATGATATGTTATAGCATGATTGGTTGATTATTAAATGTTGTTTGTTGTTTATATAGCATGTGTTATTATGGAATGAAAGTTTGAAAGTTTGAATTGTATGCTTGAGTGTGATGCCATGGAATGAATTAATTGAAAGTTTCTATACATGCATTGGAAAGTCGCTTTAGTAGTAGGATAATTTGCCGTTGAAATGATTATAATATTGAAACATGATAAAGCATCATTGAATTGATTATGAAATTGAATGCATGGTAAGTATGTCCACAAAATTGAAATGAATGATATAATGAAAGAGTGTAAAACATGCCACTGAATTGAAATTGAAATGGAAGCATGTGAAGCATACCACTGTATAGAAATTGAAATGTAAGCATGTACTTAATGTTCCTTGTATGTCATAATGCATGTGCATGGGGTGGGATATTGTGGATGACGGAGGAGTCCCGTGGAGTAATGGTGGTAGATTAAGTCTGCATTAATGTTGTTAGTGCACTGCACCGAGAGTAATGAGGAGATTGGCGATTATATCGCATAATGATTGGCAATTTAATTTACATTTACTGAGCTGGTGGGTTGCCCACAAAATTGGCAGCTTCTCTGCATATTGATTGGCAGTATAACTACATTGTTTATAATGGTGGTTTAACCACATCAAGCTCTGCTCACATTATTTGAAGTTTGGCAGACAGGTCTTAGGGAACTCGTGGTGTGTAGCGGATGGATGGGTAGGAACCTTTTTGCATTGCATCATGCTCACGACATACTCAAATGAAATTAATTTATGTTATGTATTGTATTGTGTTGTATCAAATGATATTTAATTAATGATTGTTTCTTGTATGAAAGATTGTGTAATTATACTGCTATAGACTCACACTGAGCTAGTTTAGCTCACCCCATAGTTTCAAACTTCTCAAGTAATGCTCGAGACTAGGATTGAACCCGACATATGAAGTATCACCTCAGACATTAGACTGGTTTTAAATAAGTATTTATAGTAAGTTCTTTATTGGTTTTTGGATTGTAATTTTTAACGTCTTTGGTCTGTGGCTTGATTATTTTTTATTTGGAGATTTTGTGCATGTATGGACCCTTTAAGCTCAATAATTGATAATTGCATGATATCTAGCTTAAGTAAAACTAACATTATTCATCAATTTTTCGTTGCGTTACAAATAAACCATTTTTGAAAAAACAAACAAATCGATAAGACAACAAGATTTCCAAAATGACATGAATAATGGTGTAACACCCCAAACCCGGCCTAAACGCTATGGCCAAATCCGGAGATGCCACAAAGAATGGGTTTTGAAAATGGAGTCGTTACGTAAAATCAGTTTAGCTTAATAACTCATATTCGTTTATATTCATTGTCAAAAACGTTAATTAATTGGTTTATTTGTCAAAGCACTATTTACAGTGGAAGTCTAACGAAATCATTATATCTTGAAAGTCCAGTTCGTATTTTTAGAAAACCCTTGTTTGAGTAAAATTATCATTTTCATAAAATATTTTGTCAAACCAGGCAAATAAGCAAGCAAACGAAACCAAAACCAACAGTTAAAAACCATATAGTCCAGAGAGTCCCAGAATTTACAAACTCTCATATAAAACCGGAATTAAAAATAAAAGTTTTAAATTTACTAAGTAGAATAGTTCTTGATCAAGTGGTCACCACTGAGCCTTCGCCACACCGACCCGTCTAAGTCTGTGGATTACCTTAACAGAATAGACAGACTGATGTGAGTTTTCGTAAACTCAGTGTGTAACCCAATAGAAATAGACATGCTATACATATAAAATCATATACACAGTCAGATACAAATTCAGATTCAGATAACAGAAATAGGTATGCAAAATCCTACCCCCGTCCTCTACACACCAACTCCGATCATCCCATCATACCATGTGGGGTTAAAAACACCCACCCATCCTTACACACCATATTTTGCCATTACGACACATATCAGATAAAGTGCAGCCAAGCTGCCAGAATATAGGCGATGAACGCCATACAAAACACTTATTCCACATATATAAATCCCACCCTAATCAAACATACATAATCAGAATTATCATGCTTACATGCTCATTTACATATATCAAATATATATACATACATCAGATTATTCAGACATGCATGACAATATTAAGTTCAGAACAGAATATCAGACTAGCAGATCACATAGTTTTAGGGTTTGGTTAGCCCTTACCGAACGTACGATATGCCCACAGTCGATCAGAACGAACCGTGCGACCCTAGGGAAAATTTTAGAATTTTGGGCCCACATGCCTGTGTGGCTTGCCCGTGTGGCCCACACGGCCTGGCCCAAAACCCACACGCCCGTGTGGCCCACACGCCCAATTTGGCCTAGCTCGTGTGGCCCACATGGCCACACTCACACCACCACACGGTCGTGTCTTGCGCACGGCCGAACCTTCGTCAGACACACGGTTGTGTCTCGCACATGGCCACCCATACGGTCGGCCACACGCCCATGTGGCGTCGACAGTGAGCATTTTCAGCTTTCGTCAAAACTCAGTTTTTCGCGTTTTGGGAACATACCTGTTACGATTTTGATGCAAAATCACTCTCGAGTCACACAACACCTAAAATTGACCAATAAACCACCGAATTAGTAGCTTAAACTGACACTAAATCGAACTATATCCAAAATAACAACCTTTTAATCCATCAAAGTTCTTACCTTCGAACGAGTAACAGAGATTTCGCACAATTAAAGCTCTGATTGGAAACCCTCAGCCCCTTGATTTTCTCCTAAACACCAAATGAACCCTATTAACCAAAGATTCACTAACCAAAACAGTAATCACACCGACCAAACTTACCAAAAACGCACACTGAGCACCGAAATAGCAAGATACGGAAATTCAATAATAGATAGAAAAATAACACCAAATCACCGGCAAGAAAAGGGAGGAGAAAACTGCAGAGAGCAAAAAGAAAAGAAATTAACGTTAGATTCTTTTTGGGGATTTTGGAAGAGAGAGGAATTTTTTGAAAAAAGAAAAGAAAATAAAAGATATCATGAATCCCTCAAATTCCTCCCCACTATCCCACTAACAACAACTTTCTCAGAATCCCAACTCCACCGAAATTCCATCAGTCGACAGAGCAAAAAATTAACATCCATGCTAACGTAGGGATTCAAACACAGGACCCCTAACACACTAACTCCCTTACCACTCGAACCAACAGGCTCATTCTGATATGAATTTACAGGCAATTTAATATAATCCCTCTTCAGAAGGGTAAGGCTTGGATCAAAAATAACAAGATTTTCCAAAAGTGGGATTTGAACCCAAGACCTCATACACACACCTAGAACACTTAACCACTGAAACAGATACACATTTTTCAAATATTTACAGAAATAGAAATAAATTTAACAGGGCGTTACAAATGGTTTTTTCGTTGCATTTCAATGATTCAGTTCTTGAAAAACATAATGTCAAATCAATTAGTCTTCTAAAATATGGAAACAATAATAAAATGGACTCTAAGTAAAGAAGACCTAATTAAATGAATGCTTTAACGTTATTTAATTTAAGAGTGATGACTTTTCCTAAAGTTAGACAAGTTAGGGTTTTTCAATAAACAGATATTTTTATCTAAATTTGATCACCAATAATAGTTTTCTTCAAAATTAGTCATGTTAAGGGTTTTAAAAGATCAAATGGTCTACCTAATCACTTTGGGGGCTAATGTAGCCTTTTTAATATGGCCATAAAATCTAGGCTGGGTTAGGGAGGTTAAATTTAGTGGTATCATATTCAAGTTCATAAACTCAGTCTGAGGTTTTAATGGGTTTGCATGCATTCATTAAAAACAAAGGAGTATTTTGGGAAAAAAACAAGCCGCAAAGAATTTTGAAAACGATATTCTACAAAGAAAAATATGTCTGAGACTCCGGTGTCAGTTTTCATAGAAAAGCAACTGTTAAATTATAGGTAAACACTAGAGGTGTATTACTGTAGACATAGAACTGAAATATCTAGTGCTTATATTTTCTTTGAAACTATAAGATAGGAAACTGAAAACTGACTGAAGATAGCTAGTGATTATTTTTCTGAAACTGCATATTAAACTTAAGATTGTAAGATACATAATGAACAATCGTAGAATGAGGAACCGTGGGGCTCAACGTCGAGCTGCCCAAGTTGAGTCATTTGCTTTTCCGAGAATTGTGCCTAACCTTGAGACAAATGACACTGTGGTTGCGCTTACTTCAAAAGGCGGTGATCAAAAGATCGGGGACGATGCAGTGTCCCAAGTGATGTTGGCAGTCTTAGAAATGGTCTTCAAGACTAAGGTAGTAGAATAAAGTAACTACTTAGAGCGCAAGAGAAAGGAAACGAATAATGTTCAGAAAAAGAGAGAGTTTCATTACACTGATCCAAATCCACGACCTTTAAAGAGGGCCAAAGAAGCCAGACCTCAACGGAATGTTGTAGTACTTCTTACTGGAGGAACTGTTGGATTAGCTAGCATTTCGATTCGTAGATACTATGATTATCGCCATCCGGGCGAATGTTGGAAAAGGTTGCGTGTATGTCTGGGTTATGGTTTGATGGAACATAGGGTTAAGGATTGTCTTCGCTAGGTAAATCAGATGTAAGCTTTGATACAGAATCAGGGGCAGGTGAAGGTACAACATCAAAAGGTTAATCAGTTTCATCTGAGGGGTCTGATCAGAACTGAGGTTAGACAACTAGCATTATTTTACGTAGCTAAGTATCACAAGGACCGAGACACATTCGACATTAATATAGGTACATTTTCTAAATTGTATTTGGCATTGATTAATTCTGGTTTCACTTGCATATTCAGTGCTAGTAGAGTTTCTATTAAACTTGGAATCCGGGTAGAGGAATCTGGGATCACTAACACTTCTCGGATAATTTCTAGTGATATGCTCTAAGGATTTGCATCGTAAACATGCTCTCGTTCTCTTCCAGGATTCACTTCTGTGCTTATTCCCATCAAAGCTCACAATTTGAAATACTTATGTCTTTTTTGGGCTCCTCATTGTTTCCAATAGATACTGACAGTTGTTTAACCCAGTCTCTCTCAGATTTGACATTCAATGGAAACGATTTCCAAGAAATTTGAGACTCCCTAGCTCGCTTAGACAAGGGTTGTGAACTGAGAGACTCGACTCTCTTTTCGATTGCTCAGAGAGACTCATGTTTCTTATTTAGGCTAAAGGACTGTTCAACTAGTTTCGCTTATTTAGCTAGATTAGCAATTTATTTTATTTTGTACAAAACCAACTTAATTTGAAGCTCGTTTCACAATTCCCAAAGGAATTGCTTACAACTTTCCTCTTCTGTGGGAACTAACTCGAGAGCATACTTGTTGAGTCGCAAGAACTCTCATTTATAGTCAACTACTGGCATATTCCCTTACTTCAACATCATAAATTATTGCTTTCTATCTTCCAAATACAATTCACTAATATACTTCTTTTCAAACTCAAACAAGAAGAAAGTCCAAGTGACTTGATTCACTGGCATATGACGTGTGACAGTTAGCCACCATTGATAAGCTTCTTCTTTTAGGAGAGATACTGCACAAGTCACACACTCAGGCGGTGAACATTCTAACTATTGTAAGACTCGTTCAGTCGATTCTAGCCAAATTTCGATTGAGGAGGGATCGATATCTTTCAACCCTCTGAACTTACTTGCTCCATATTTTTGCAACTCCTTTATCGAGGCTCGTTGAGCTACAGCTACTGGTGCAGCTTGAGGAATAGCTCCTGGTACTCTCTGAAAGATTTTCACTATCGTGCAGAGCAAATTCTCATAATCTTGACCTTCTCGTCGAGGTCTATCAGCTCAGTTTTGTCAAGGATCAGTTGGATTTACACCTGGTGCCTCGATTCTAATTTGATTCTCACTCGTAATAGAGTGACTGGTGCTGGAATTAACATCACCAACATCATTTCTTGATTCTTCTGAAACTTATAGTTATAAATAAACAAATTTTATAATCAGCACCCAATTCCTGACTCATACTAAACTCAACTTTAGCATGTACCTCTAGACTCAATTTTGAGCTCAATTTCATTCGAGAATTGGCTAAACCTATAGCTCTGATACCATTATATGTAAAACCCCATACTTGACCCAATTATCGAGTCTAAGATATAAGGTGTCACATTCGTTACTGAAGTAACTACAAGCAATTTATAATCTAATTCACATCATTAACCACTAAATTTTAAGCAAAATTAAGTATATAAATGTTATATATATATTCATTTTTCAGGTCTTATATGAGCTTATGAAAGCTTTAATACTAGCTCAAAATCGAATTAGAACTAAAAAATAATGATTATAAAGTTCAGGTCGACGTCACGACATCAGGAGGTTCCTTGTCGCAATGCAACATACTCACTAGATCTCGTCTTAATGACCCATGCTTGACATCATGTCATGCATGGTGGCCTAATCTCATTGCAATGATATATGCCCGACATCAAGATGTGACAAACTTATTTTCCAAAATATTAAATGAACATCAACCTATAATCACCAACTTACCAATTTGTTCAAACATAACACAGATTCATCTAAAATATACTATTTAAACAATCAATCCTTGAACCATAATACATGTTCTATGATTCACCAATATCACGATTCTTATAATTCAACCGTTTAGCACAATTCATACACAATTTCAAACATAATTACCTATTTACCAATGTCATACATTGCAGCAATTCATACCATTTCAAACCATATATGGAATCAATATACACATTGCATTCAATTGACGAAGTTCATACATCAAAATCCTAAATCAAAAGTGCATAAAGACATAGTATTGTATCAAAATTGACTCAACCTAGGTACATGCCAAACTTACACAAAACGAGGACATACAAACGTTGCTGAATCAGGGATTGCTTCTAGGATGTTGGATCAATTGCTCGAACTACTGGGAATCTACTATACCAAAAGCTCGCGTCCCTCGTCGTCGGTTCTCGTCTTTCCTTTCCAGTTCAACTGTCCTACGTCGACTTTAGTTGAATTTGGTAGCCGAATATTCAAGAGTTTTCAAGCTTTCATCTTTTCCTTCTTCTTTTTCTTTCATTTCCACAGTTGAAGATAAAGATGATAACATCTTCTCTTTATTTCCATTAAATTTTATTATTTATACTTAAATTAACATATTTTAACTTAAATTAATTAACATAAATATTTAATTAGTTTAAGTTAATGGTATCCACCATCAAATCCCACTATCATATATTTTAATTTGGTTTATTCACCATTTTAACCCTTTAGATAATTGCTATCTAAGTCCCTAAGTCTTTTCATAATTAAAAATCTATAACGATTTAACTTTTGGAATTTAGTCCCTGGCCCTTAATTAACAACAATTTTGGCTAAATTACTTAACTAAATTTCAATTCATCTATACACTAACTCTATAAATATCTCTATTTCTGTAACCCCCAAACCCGACCTAGATGTTATGGCGAGATTGAGAAGGCTACATTAGCCATTGAAATAGAAAAGCTAACCTACGACACTTTTAAAAACTAGGGTTGTACCTTGAAGTAAATTAAAAACATTCATTTATTAGGTCATCTACACTTAAGATTCATTTTATTATCGGTAGTGATGTTTTTGGAAAAATTGATTTTTATTGCTTTGCTTTGTAAAAATTCAATGTCAACTAATGAAGCAGAAAAACAATTATTCAATTTGTTTTGAAAATTTATTGCCTTATTTATTTGCTTCTCAAAAATTGGTTCTTTGTAATGCAGCAGAAATTGATGAACAATGCCGGATTTTACTTAGGCCAAATATCATGCTTTTACCAATTATTACGTTTCAATAATCCATGCATGCAAAAAAATTCCCAAAAGAAAAGTTACCAAGCCACAAACCAAAAATACATAAAATTACCGATAAAAACTTATTAAAAACACTTTATCTAAAATAGCCCAATGTTTGAGGTGATGCTCCGAATGTCGAGTTCAGACCTGTTCTCAAGGGTTACCTTAAAAGGTTAACATTGCGATGGAGTGAGCAAATGAAAGCTCAACGTGAGTCAAATAGTTATTTAAACAGACATATTTTCAATTACGGTAACACAAATAATCATGAATACAATATCTATAATAAATGTGGCATTTCATCAAGCAGTGCATATAAGTATTAACAGAAAAACACAGAGCCAACATTGGAGTTTCATGTCGATACATAGCAATTACCATACGGTATCAAACGATGTATGAGCATGGGGTGATGCAAATGATGCAATGCAAAAGTTCCTACCCAACCATCCGCTACACACCACGATTTCCCCAAAGTCCATCTACCGAACTCCAAAACAGTGTGAGCCAAAGCTCGATGTGGATAAACCCACAGTATTAGTAATGCAAATAAATAACCAATATATGCAGACAAGCTGCCAGTATTGTGGAAAAGCCACCAATAATGTAGAAAAATTTTCAATCTCCTCGATACTCCCGATGCAGTGCACTGACAACAATATTGTGGACTTTAACTGTTTCTAATACTCCACGGAAATCCTCCGTCAACCACAATAACCCACCCCATGAATATGAAATATAACATACAATTTTTTAGCAATTCATGCTTTCAGTTCAGTTTCGGTACAACGACATGTTTTACATGCTTATGGTAACATATTCAATACAATGGCATGCTCAACATGCTTACAAAAAAATTTGGTACATGAATTTCATGCTTTCAAACAATCGATAATCATGGCACCAATAGTATGTAACAAACATACAATGTGCATCACAACCAAGCATACTTAATACACATTCAAACAGTGACTCAATAAGTCGCATGCTGTACAAGCACTCAATAAACAATATCAACCCATATCATGTCAATATAATGTACATGATCATGTGTCAGAGTTTTAAAAATTTAAATAACGAGAATGATCGAACCTGGAAACTAACTATGACAACGATTGAGGCAAGTGCACCTATCGAATAGTAGTATAGCTTAGGCAAGACCGGATTGTCGAACCCAAAGGAACTAAAAGTACTAATACTAACTTTCTTTTTATTATTTAGCCTAAAATAAAGGGAATTTGTTGTTTTAAATCTAAATTAATTAACTACTAAATTAAAGACTCTAAGACAAAGAAGAATGAATTTGGGAAAATAACTTGAGGAAAAACCAATTGATTAAGACGACACCCAAGGAAGAATCCACCTAGACTTCACTTGTTATCTAACTCTGAACCAGTCGATTTATTCACTTGACTTGATCCGTAAGATTCCCTAATGTATATTAAACCCTCTCTCGAGGCGAATAACGTCTAACCCTAGGTTGATTAATTGAAATCTCTTTCTAATTAAAATCCCTAGAATCGCATTAACTCGATCTATGGAATCCCATATTAGGTTTCACCCTAATCCGGCAAAATCTCGTCACCCTATCTCTAGGCGCGCGATCAACTCCGCTTAACTATGCTAGATTTACTCTTAGGCAGGGACTTTTGCTCCTTCACCTAAGCACATCAAACTTGAATTAATATCCGTGAAATATCAACACAAGAATTAAGAACACATAATTAAGAACAAGTCAAATATTTATCATATAGTTCAATGTGATAACAAGATTCATCTAAGTTTCATCCCCTCGTATCCGAGGGTTTAGTTCATAACAATAAAAGAAAACATCTCGTAAGATAAGATAAAACAAAACATAAGAAATCCCTAAAACTCCCAAGGAAATTAAGGAGAAATCCTCCGCCTTGAGTATAATTCCGCTTCTAGAGATGAATCAACTGGCTATCCTCTAGAGAATCCCCACAAATCGCTTTCTCTGCCTAGCAAGACGCCCCTGTCAAAGGTACTGGGCTCCCCCTTTTAGGTCATACTTAGGGTGTATATATAGGCTTTTGGAATGTGTTTCTTTTCCCCTAAGTATCCCAATCCGAATGAAACTTCTCTTTGCCACGGCAGGGGCACGGCCATGGCACACGCCCATGTGAATCGTGGCCAGGCCGTGTTGGGTCGACTAATGAGGCACGGCCGTGTGGTCTTGGGCTCAGGCCATGTTCGAGATTATTAAGGAGGCACGGCCGTGTGGTCTTGGGTCCAGGCCGTGTCGATTTCGTGATGTGGCCCATTTGGCCCGTTTTAAGCCCGTTTCTTATTCTTTTCATCCTCCGGTGCTTTCCTGAGTATAAAACATAAAAATAAAGGATTAAGAGCACCAAATTACATAAAATAAGGGATAATTCATCCAAAAGCATGCGAAATGTGGGATTAAAATATGTTACTTTTACGGTTTATCAAATACCCCCACACTTAAGCTTTTGCTTGTCCTCAAGCAAAATTCTCAACTCATAATTAAAACAAACTTCCCTCAATTCATTATAGTCATTGATAGTGTTTCATCATAATTCAAGGATAATTTATACATGGATAATTCAACTCAAAGGGTCCTAAAGATTCAAACAATCTAAGTCATACATGTGTAGCATAAAACATAGGTGTTTCCCCTCATCTAAATAATTACCTCTGATTCAAAATCGACAAGAATTGACATCCTCACTAAAGATTCACTCAAATCACTCGAAGTGTTTAAGGTTAAGAATTAAGCACTCAAAAGTCAAACATGAAGAGTTAATCCGAAAGGCTTGCATGAAAATCAAATCTCCATCACTATAATATGAGATGATACACAAATCAAAAGGTCTTTAATAGGGTTGTAACGGGGCTTAGGTTAAATGTGTGGATAAAGGCTAAATTAGAGGGTTAGAATCGAGATTGAATTGACAAATTACCTAACTAGAAAAAATAAACTGATAAATAATTACATCAATTGAAACTTGTACTAATAATACTCTAATACGAGCTTCTTCTTCAGTAATTGGAATTTAAACGTATAAGCTCACTTAATCACAAAACTAATAATGAATACACTTCGATTTTTTTTTTTTTAAGAACAAGTCACAAATAATAATAAAGAACTTTAACAACTGAAATATAGAACATAGTTAGGTAACTGCTCAAAATCAAATCTCGACAAAAAGGATAGTCAAGAGGAATGGTGATAACAAATACAGACTGGGTTTTTGGGTTAATATTAGAGGGTGAGTCAATAAATAGGGTTGTTAGGATTAAAAGGGGTTCACTAAGGGTTAATTATGGAGGTAGGTTTTTTTAGTGGAGTGAGTGGGTTAAATCCTAGGTGCCTTCATCATCTCTGTATATCAAATCAAAGGTGTGGTCTCGACATGTATAATCGATGCAAGTTCTAGAATAACTAATCAATGTTGACACACTCATAATCAAAAGGTGAGCAAGAAAAAGAATATATGCTCTATAAGGCTCAAAATCTCACAAAAATTATGGGTATTTTGATGTCATCCTCGTAAATTTCAAACTTCAAAGTAATATTTAAATTCAGGTAGACAACCTAGAAAATTTTTAATTCTGAAAAATAGACTTATCATGCTTGATTCTCTAATATCCTTCAAATTTAATTATCAATGACTTAATTCAAGACATATCAATAAAAATCATAAATCAGGGGAATTTCATTCTAATAATAATATGAGAAACTTACTTTAGGACAAAGCATAATTCAGTGATTTGAGAATAATGCAAAAAGTTTGGCACCTAATTTCAGGAATTTGATAATAATGAAAAAAGTTAGGCACCTTTTTAGGTTGTTCACCCCCCCACACTTAAGATGTACATTGCCCTCAATATACAAAGATATATATATAGACAATTAAGTATAAATTCAAAATATATGGAGAGAGGTGAAACTCCCTGAATTATGGATGAAATCCTTTCGTTGGAGGTGAAAGATAAGTTGGAGGGGTCGTTCTTTATGACAATCCTGCGCTAGATGAAGAAATTGGGTAGCTCATGGAGGATTAGCCAGGATATAATAATTAAAACTATACTAATTAAATAATTAAAGAAAAGCAAGCTAAAGTGAAGAAAAATAAAAATAAAAAATAGAATAAAATTAAAGGAAAAGATAAATGGACCGTAGAGTCCTTATTGTTGGATGGTTCGTGAGGTGGGTGTTATTTCTAAGGCTGTTGTGGTGCTGGCGGTGGCGGAAGTGGTGTGATTCCCAAGCAGCCTGTAGAACCTAAAATTAAGAAACTAAGATAAAATAAACTAAGTTAAGCAGAAGAGAAGTAAAGATAAGGAAATTGAAGCAAAAGAGAAAAACGAAGTAAAAACTAAATGGCCTTAAATATCCTTGGCTCGTCGAATGATTGAAGCGGCCAGCATGAACTTATATAGATCGGTCTCCCTCTGGGAGGCTATGCTTGATTCCTTCCGCTTTTTTGACATAGATATGGTGTGGCTCGATAGATAATGAAATATTAGAGAGGAAAAATAGGGAGAGGGTTGAGAAAGAAAAGGAAAACTAAATGGGCTGAATGGGTGAGAAGAGGGAGGGGTGGGTGGTTTAAATAGAATTCTCAAGTCAGGTACATTCCCACGCCCGTGTCTCGTGGGCGTGGCATCTCACACGGTCGCATCGCACCGCCGTGGTGGGCTTCGTTCGTTTCTCCCACGCCCATGCTCAGGTCGCCACGCCCTTGTGTGATCTAATAGTGTCGACCACGACCGCATTGCACGGCCGTGGGGTTTTGTCGGTGCCCGTGGTGTGGTGGTTTGAGTCTGTGACTCTGAAAATTGATTTTCTCTGACTCGTACCATCTCTGCCGTGTCAGTACGGCGATTCGGCGCATCCACACGGCCACGGCTGTAACAACCCAAACCCGGCCCAGACATTACGACCGAATTTGATTTGTTACGGAGAGAAACCTTTTGAACACCATTTTAAAACCAATTTAAGTTTTGTTGAAAACTTCTCGCTTACTGGTTATCTTGCCGAAACTATACTTAGATTTAATTTGGAAATTTAATTGAGTCAGGTTATTATACAAATTTCGAATGTGCCCGATGGCACGATAAAACATTTTCGTGTTAATTTAAGAAAACATGTGATTTTAATTTAATTTTAACAATATAGTTCAAATAAAGTATCCAACATATAAGAAATAACCAAAGTAAAGTTTATGGAGGCCTTATTACAACCAAAATAAAAATAACCAATAATAAAATAAAATAGCTAAGTTTTAAGTTCAGTTTATGCAAGTCCACTGCATGGCCACCTCGAGTCCAACCGGCTCCTCAACCGCCATCTACGAGTCACCTGAAAAATGTTAAAGGAGAAGGTGAGTCACCAAGACTCAGTTATGTAACCCTTCCCCATATGTAAACAATTTCATACACAAAGATATAATCAATCATCATGTACTAAGTCATGCACTGTCCTAGCCAACCAAACGCCTTTGTCTACCCCATGTGGTACCAAACCACCGGTGACCGTAGTCACAATGTGTTACCAAAACACCGGTGGTGCCAAACCACTGGTGACATATAGTCACGATGTGTTACCAAAACACCGTATCCGTGAGACACAAATCGGGTGATGGGGCCAACCCATCGTGTGATACCAAATCACCGCGCATTTATCCCATATCTCAAGTGGGGCCAACCTACGGTGGTGTTAACCACGGGGACGAGTCGCTATGAGGTACCAAACCTCCGAGGTACCAAACCTCTGGTGACATATAGTCACAGCAGTGTTTACCAAAACACCGGTGCTCGTCAAGACGAAATATCACCGCCTCTCCACTCATCAATCCCACATCAACATTTATATCACATAATTTATGCTACCATATACTTAATCACATGTACAGTTTTATCATCAAGCAATAAGCAACGTGTACTAGACACACCATGCTTCCCAAAAGCATCTTACAATATTTCATAGTCAACAAGGACTTACTCGTTTCCTTGCTTATACCATTCATGGTATTAATCCCGAATCTACACAGATCCTAAGTTAGCACACACAACAGCTTTAGTACATTCAATTAATTATAAGTGTGTATATACACACTGATGTCGATGAGAAGTCTAAATCCCAAAAGAGAAGTCGGCCACCCTAGATCTCACCTGTACCTATATTCGGCCAACTATGGGATTAGTACTATGGCCTATTCGGCCAAACCCAAACTTTAAGAGGGTTCTCCTATGGATCCCAAAACCTTACCCGTGTTTTGAGTACTAGCCTTTGTTTCACCACCCTAAAATCGGCACTCAACCAAGTTAGTAGCCTTGGCTTAATCACTTAAAAGAATAATCTATTAACAATAGGCCCTTACCACCACTTACCAAAGCCGAATGCTAGAGATTAGGAGCTTGGGTCGACTGCTTCACGAACTTGGGGTACCTAGGGGAGATCGTTTACCAAAACGTTTAGAAGCCTTGTTAACCTTTGCCGAAATCGGCACTTACCCCCCTCATAGAAATCGGAAAGGAACAGAGAGGGAAAACCATGGAGTTTCGGCATAATCTTACCTTCACCAAATCAATTGACAACGAGGATCCAACGAGATCTATTCTACTTTTATTATTCGGCCAAGGTGCTTCAAGATAAGGGAAAGAAATTTCGGCACAAAGATGAGATGTATGTTCGGCTAGAGAAAAAAATAATGAGAAAAGGGTGTTAGAGTTTCGGCAATAAGGAGTGGATGTTCGGCCAGCAAAGAAATAAAAGAAAAGGGAGATTGAGGATGGGGATTCGGCAAGGAGAAGTAGAGAGAGATTTCGGTTTTGATAGAGGTTGAAAAGGGAGCGAAAAAGATTTGAAAGATGGAATATGGAGAAGAGGGAAATTCGGCTATTGCCAAAAAGAAAATAAAAGATGAATGGATGCCTTGAAGAAGAATTCGGCACCCTCCCCTTTTCCTAGTCTCCCTTGCCGTCCACTCTCTTTGAACAAAGAGTTCAAAATTCGGCAAATACCCAAAATAATTCTAGGCCACTTGTTTGAAATTATTCAAATAATTTGAATAATAATCACATAATAATCCATTTAGAATAATGTCCTTGATTATCCCTTATTATCCTATTATCATATAATAAAAAAAAGAGTTTAAGGAGAGAAAATCTCTCCCCCTATGCCGTCCATAATTAAGAGTAAAAAGGGGATTTATGCGACTCGAACCAAGGCTCTCCCTTATCCCTTGTGGCGTCACATGTAACTCCTAAGTGGCCCTCCTTTTGCCACTTTACCAACCTGATTTTTATGTCAATAAATCCTCTATTTATTCTTGTAACCCCTACTTGTTAAGGCTCCTTACCTTTAAAGTTCAAAAAAATGAAATTTTCTACTAAACCGAGCCTACCCAAGACCCTTAATTAAGCCTTATTATTCCATAAATAATACCATAGCAATTCAAACACAAGAAAAATCATTTAATCACAAATAGCCCCAATTTTAGGATGTTACAACGGCCACGGCCGTGTGCAAGGCCGTGTGGCCTGAAATTCTGTACTTTTTTTTGTTAGTTTATGGTTAGGTACTATAAAGAAAAAAAATAGAATAAATAAGACAAAATAAAATGTAAAATTTAATGGGGTTAGTACTCGGGTTGCCTCCCGAGAAGCGCTCGTTTAAAGTCTTAAGCTAGACTTACCTCTCGTTTGCATCATCATGGTGGTTTGAGGAGTTGAAAGTCCTTCCTCATGCTATCGGTTTCATTATCATGATAGAGTTTAAGTCGAGATGCATTTATATTGAAAGTACCAAAAATGGGATTACTTACCTCGATTGTTTCGTATGGGAAAACAATGGTTACCCTAAAATGGATTTCTTTGTTTGTGTTAGGGTCAGGAGGAGATATTCGCGGGTCTGCTTTATCTAATAATACTTGATCTCCGATTTTGAATTTGTCTGCTTCGTGGAATGGCTCTGGTTCAGCTTTGTGTATCCCTATTTTTTCCTTGAAATGTGTCTTCCACTCGTCTAGATCATCGATCTGAATCCCTCGTTCCTCATGAGTTATTTCTTTGTTGGCACATGGTATAGGATCGGGTTCAGTTGTATTCTTTCCTGGTGTTTCCTGAAAAGAAGGGTTAACCGAATGGTTATCAATAGAATTTATTTTCTCACCTGGATGACTTGATGTTCTAGCCGAATCGAGAGCTTAGAGAGTGACTGTCTCATTACCTACACGAAGTATTAGTTCTCCTGCATCAATGTCAATTTTAGTCCTGGCAGTTGCAAAAAATGGTCTTCCTAAGATTAGGGGGATACTATTGTCCTCATCCATGTCTAAAACGACAAAGTCTACTAGGAATACGAATTTATCAATCTTTATGAGTACATCTTCGATTATACCCCTAGGAATTCTAACCGTTTTATCAGCTAATTGAATGCTCATCCTAGTTTGTTTGGGTTTCCCTAGACCTAGTTGTTTAAACAATTTATAAGGCATGACATTTATGCTTGCCCCTAAATCCAGCTAATGCATTATCAATAGATAAACTACCAATTAAGAATGGAATTGTAAAACTCCCTGGATCTTTTAATTTCCGTGGTAGTTTATTTTGCAAGACTGCCGAGCACAGTGCGTTTAGTTCCACGTGTGATGCCTCGTCTATCCTTCGTTTGTTCGTCAAAAGCTCTTTTAAAAATTTTCTAGAATCTGGCATCTATGAAAGAGCTTCAAGTAACGGTAAGTTAATATGTAATTTCTTTAAAAGTTTAAGAAACTTACCGAACTGTTCCTCTGTGTCGTCTCTCCTTAATGCTTCGGGATATGGTATGCGAGGTTGGTACTCTTTGATTACCGATTTTGGCTTATTATTATTTACCTCAACCTTACCTTCTTTGATCACATTCTCTTGCCTTGAATTGGGATCGTCTAACCCTTCACTTTCTCGAGCTATTATGGCTTGAATTTGCTCCTTTAGGTTAATCTCAGTATTGCTTGGTAGACGCCTTATGGTCGCTCGTAAATAACTTTGCAAGTTGTCCAACTGACTTAGTAAGTTCCCCAACTTGACTCTCGATCCCTTTGATCGATGCTTGTTGATCATTAAGCGTTGTCTCAGTTTTTTGGAGACGGGTATCTGTGGCTGCCATGAATTTTGTCAGCATCTCTTCAAGGTTCGGCTTCTTCTCCTGTGGATAGAGCTGATTTTGGAAATTTTGAGGAGGTTGTTGTCTTTGATTTCCTTGACCTCCCCATGAAATATTTGGGTGGTTCCTCCAACCTGGATTATAATTATTACTATAAGGATTATTATTAGGTCTGAAATTGTTACCTATATAGTTCATCTGTTCAGGATTCGCCACACTTCCACTTGCGTCGCACTGCATCACTGGATGTACCTGCGAAGAACACAAACTATCAAGCTTTTTATTCATCATCTCTACTTGGTTTGATAGCATGGTTACTGCATCGAGGTTGAAAACTCCGGCTGTTTTTGTTGGCCTTGTCCTTGTAACTTGCCACTGATAGTTACTCAGTGACATCTCCTCTATGAATTCGTAGGCTGCTTTAGGAGTTTTATTGTTCAGGGTTCCACCGGCGGCTGAATCAATTAGTTGCCTCGTTGAGGGGTTCACACCATTGTAGAAAGTTTAGACTTGAAGCCACAAAGGTAATCCATGGTGTGGGCACCTCCTCAAGAGATCCTTGTATCTCTCCCATGCGTCATATAAAGTTTCTAAATCAATCTGCACAAAAGAAGAGATATCATTCCTTAATTTGGCCGTTTTGGCCAGCAGAAAATATTTTAATAAAAATTTTTCGGTCATTTGATCCCATGTGGTGATTGACCCTCGTGGTAACGAGTTTAACCACTGTTTGGCTTTATTCCTTAATGAAAAGGGAAATAACTGAAGCCGTGTGGCATCATCAGAAATGCCATTTATTTTGAAAATATCACAGAACTCTAGAAAATTAGCTATATGAGTATTTGGGTCTTCGTCCTGCAAACCATCAAATTGAACAAATTGTTGAATCATTTGTATAGTGTTAGGCTTTAATTCAAAATTATTAGCGATTATAGCAGCCTAACAATACTCGATTCGGCTCTGTTAAATGTGGTTTAGCATAATCAAACATAGTACGATGAGCATTATTTTCTCCCACATCTTGTGGTGGTGGATTATTCTCATCCATCCCTTCATGAGGATTGGATTCGTCTTGTTGCTCTTCTTCTCGGTAATTTAGGGCTCGCTTTGATTTCTCTCATGATTTCTGCGAGCGGTAGCTTCAATATCACTGTCGTATACTAAAGGTCCTCTCGGGTTCCTTCTAGTCATAAACTATAGGTACCTTCTAGGAAAAAGAAAGAAAGGAAATTAGAAGAGTTAAAACTAAGGTAAAAATAAAAATAAAATAAAAGTGAATTGCAAAAAATAAAAAAATAAAAAAATTGGCTAAAGTATTAAAAATAGAGCTTTCTTAATATTTTAATTCCCCGGCAACGGCGCCAAAAACTTGATCGTGTATCAGAGTTTTAAAAATTTAAATAACGAGAATGATCGAACCTGAAAACTAACTATGACAATGATTGAGGCAAATGCACCTATCGAATAGTAGTATAGCTTAGGCAAGACCGAATTGTCGAACCCAAAGGAACTAAAAGTACTAATACTAACTTTCTTTTTATTATTTAGCCTAAAATAAAGGGAATTTGTTGTTTTAAATCTAAATTAATTAACTACTAAATTAAAGACTCTAAGACAAAGAAGAATGAATTTGGGAAAATAACTTGAGGAAAAACCAATTGATTAAGACGACACCCAAGGTTATCTAACTCTGAACCAAACGATTTATTCACTTGACTTGATCCGTAAGATTCCCTAATGCATATTAAACCCTCTCTCGAGGCGAATAACGTCTAACCGTAGGTTGATTAATTGAAATCTCTTTCTAATTAAAATACCTAGAATCGCATTAACTCAATCTATGGAATCCCATATTAGGTTTCACCCTAATCCGGCAAAATCTCGTCACCCTATCTCTAGGCGCGCGATCAACTCCGCTTAACTATGCTAGATTTACTCTTAGGCAGGGACTTTTGCTCCTCCACCTAAGCACATCAAACTTGAATTAATATCCGCGAAATATCAACACAAGAATTAAGAACAAGTCAAATATTTATCATATAGTTCAGTAAAAGATAACAAGATTCATCTAAGTTTCATCCCCCTCAGGTATCTGAGGGTTTAGTTCATAACAATAAAAGAAAACATCTCAGAAGATAAGATAAAACAAAACATAAGAAATCCCTAAAACTCCCTGAAGGAAATTAAGGAGAAATCCTCCGTCTTGAGTATAATTCCGGCTTCTAGAGATGAATCAACTGGCTATCCTCGAGCGAATCCCCATAAATCTGCCTTCTCTGGCCTAGCAAGACGCCCCCTGTCAAAGGTACTGGGCTCCCCCTTTTAGGTCATACTTAGGGTGTATATATAGGCTTTTGGAATGTGTTCCTTTGCCCCTAAGTATCCCAATCTGAATGAAACTTCTCTTTGCCACGGCAGGGGCACGGCCATGGCACACGCCCGTGTGAATCGTGGCCAGGCCATGTTGGGTCGACTAATGAGGCACGGCCGTGTGGTCTTGGGCTCAGGCCGTGTTCAAGATTATTAAGGAGGCACGGCCATGTAGTCTTGGGTCCAGGCCGTGTCGATTTCATGATGTGGCCCATTTGGCCCGTTTTAAGCCCGTTTCTTGTTCTTTTCATCCTCCGGTGCTTTCCTGAGTATAAAACATGAAAATAAATGATTAAGAGCACCAAATTACATAAAATAAGGGATAATTCATCCAAAAGCATGCTAAATGTGGGATTAAAATATGTTACTTTTATGGTTTATCAGTACATCAACATTAAGCATGCAATCAATTAACCAGACATGTCAATTTTTACATTCATGCAAATTTAATAAGGTTTCATCACTCAGTCAATTGTAGATTACGTACCTTGTTCGACACCATTTAATTCGCTAATTTGGCCACTCGTTCATGCAATCAGCATGCATAATTTACCAATTTAACATATATTTTAATGTATTTCAAACAATTATTTAAATTTAGAACCCACACGTTATTTCACAACTCGCAATACTACACCATAAAAATCTGCACTTTCGCACCTTAAACGTTAAACGACGCTGATCGAAAAATAACATTGAAATGCTAATTTTACACTTAGGATCAGCCTTCAAACACCCCTAAGGATTCTTCTAAAATAATGTTTCAATAACAAATTTCAAAATTTGCTAAATCGAACAATCTTACACTAAAACAACACCAAACGAGAGTGCGAGTAAATTTTGATTTTACTGCTGGTACGAGATGTTACAACCAACACCTACGATTGATTTTATACCAAAAATAAGTAATTAAATAATGTTAAAAACCCTCAAGAAAACTCAATCAAAACAACAACTTTAAGCGAAAACAATACATGACTAGTTTTCACTATTTTTGGCACTTACACTACTCGTTACCTACTGCTGGATTATTGAACACGAGGGATCGAACACACATAAAAACAACACCAATTAGAATTGATTAGAAGAGTGAAACAACAATTTTTATTTCTTGGAAAGGGATACAAATGCGATAAAAACAACAACCCCAAAGTGGTGTTAAAAGGGGTGACACACCACCATAGACAGCACAAATAGGGGCACAAATAGGGGTGGCATAAGGAAGGGTTTAAGGGGTTTTTAAGGAACTGTTTTAGGCTTGAAATAAATGGAAGAAAATGGGCTAGAACAGTAGCATAAAAAAACATTATAAAGGTCACCAATCGACAGCCACATAGAAGGGTTTGAGGGCCGGCAAACAGACCCTTACGGTGACGGTTTAGGGCTGTCTTAGACGACTTAATGGGAGTGTTTAAGGGCTAAAAAATTAATGTTTTAATCAACAAATTAACACCAAAATTCCATATCTGAATCAATAAATAAACTAAAGAAAAATGGAAGAGAAAAACGAAAGTAAAAGACACTTACACAAGGAAGATAAAAGGGGCGACAATGGTGTTTTTTGTGGCAGCAATAGAAGTTTTTTAGTGATAAAAATGGCAGATATGGGGTTGGAAAATAGTGAAAAATGACAGTAGTAAAGATGAAGAAGATGATCTATAATCCACCACCAATGGAGGATGAGTGGATGGCAAAGAGGGGGTTGATTGGGTGGCACAGTGAAGGAGAAAGAAAGAAGAAAAGAGAAAAAAAACAAATGAAAGTTTGAGCGTGGGAGAATAAAGGGAAGACAGCCAGAGAAAAAAGAATGAGAAAGGTTAAAAATAAAATAAAAATAACACTTATATACCTAGGTTAATTGGGTTGGATGACACATATATAAGAGAGTGGGAGAAAAAAATAGCAGAATGAATTTATTTGCAAAGGAAAGAATTCGAACTCAGATCTCTAAGCCAATTACACTATCTCCTTATTCTCTCTTAACCATTAATCCAATGACTCATTCTTGTCATAATTTTACAAAATTTTAAATAAAAATCATAACGTGATAGCTCTTA
Organism: Gossypium sturtianum; assembly: GCA_025698515.1. Taxonomy (NCBI): domain Eukaryota; kingdom Viridiplantae; phylum Streptophyta; class Magnoliopsida; order Malvales; family Malvaceae; genus Gossypium; species Gossypium sturtianum. Next base: position 120,930,912 of record CM046946.1, read on the forward strand.
GTCCACTAATCCAATTTTTTTCTAGCCCGATTTTCGAGATGTGACAATTTATATCCACGGACTCGGTTTACGGAAACGAGGTCCCAAAATCACAATTTTTGACACCATTGAATTTCAAGTCATTTACACCATGTTACTGTAATTTAGTTTAGGAAACTTGAAGGAGGTAGAAAGGTTGTGGGTCAAGACAGACAGCGTGAGGGGTTCATTAGCGTAGCTCCAAGTGTAACAACTTGTGTTTCAATGATGTAGTAAATGGCAGTTTTAGAACCGTATCTTCGATGAGGAAGTCTATAAATATTATTATTGAATATTTACGATGTTATTATAAAGTTTACTTAAAGTTTGGTCCCTTAATTTTTTCAATCGGATAGTTAATTAAGGTAGAAGGACTAAATTGTAAAAGAGGTAAAAGTTAATCGTTATAGATTTTTAATTAGTTTAGGGACCAGTTGAGCAATTGGGCCCATTTTGATTACTGAATTGTGGATAATGATGCCACCTTCCACTTATTATTGATTAAGGATGATTAAGGCTAAGTTAATTAATGTTAGTTTAATTAAGTAAGGTTTATTAAGTTTTAATCAAAGTATATAAGTTACAATAATAAAGAAAAAAAGCCATTTTCCTATCATCTTCTCCATCTTTTTTCTCTTGGACGAACCTTGAAAGGAAAATAAGAGTTTTAAGTTTTTTTCAACTTTTGTCCCTTAAGTGCTAAGGTAATTCAAAGTTCGTTTCATGTAATTTTTATGTTTTTGAGGTCCCAAGAGCTTAATGTAGCTAGCCCAAGTACCAATTTGTAAAAATGTTAAAGTTTTAAAAAGTTTTCATTGTTGATTTCTTGAAGCTTTTGGTACTAAATTGTTAGGTTTTAATATTAGAAGTGAAAAAGGATTAGTTTGTAAAGTTTAATTGTTAGTTTTCAAACATAGGGACTAAAGTGCATGAATTTCAAAATCGGTGTAATATTTATATAATTATAGTTAATAAAGGATTATATAAAGATTTAATTGAGGTCGATTTCGAAATCGAGGCTCAAATTTGAAAGTTATGACAATTTTAGTTTTAGGGACTAAATTGAATAAAATGTGAAACTTTAGGAAATAATCAAAAAATGGAATTTAACTATCATATGTATATAATAGGATGTTATAAAGTATTTGGAATTTATAAATTGAAATAAATTATCGTATAGATCGAGAGTTGAATCAAACAGAGGAAAATTGAGGAAAAGGCAAAATTACGGATTAATCCTTGACGTTTTCTTTGTTGTTGTTTCTTTTTCTAGGTAAGTTCATAGTCATGGTTATATGTAATTGTAATATATACTTGAATTATGAATTTTTTTGTGTGAATGTAATTTGAATTATTTATGATTTGGTACAATTAGGTGAGATATGAATTAAATTGTAAATAAAAGGGTTACATGTGCTAAATGTGCCCGAATGAATGTAATAAAGGATAGGATATGATTGGCATACCAATAGGGTTATTTGCACGTAGGTACGGGTTATATTTGATGGTACGAAATATGTGATTGTACGGATTTTATTATAGATCATATCGAAATCCACCATCTGTTGTGGATCATCGAATACTGAATGTCTCTATGGAGACCCTGGTGTGGTGGAGGGATGTATTATTACATGATTATATGTTGTTGATAGGCTTTACACTTTGGTGCCCTGGTGTGGTGTAGTTACCCATGTATCTGAATATGTTCATTAAAGTTCATCGGGCTAAATGGTTAAAGAAAAGTGAAAAAAAAAAAAGACAGTGAAATAGTATGAATTGATATACAAAAGATTACATGTTGATTGAACTATATGAATGGTATTAAATTGTTGATATTATATCATTGAATTGAATGTTAAATACTTCATTTGCTATTGATATGGTTATATGAGGAACTCACCTTGTTGATATGTGATTGTCATGTCTAGACAAACTTGCCAAGTTGAATTAATTATTGTATTAAATTGTGAAATGAGGTAAGTTATTGTTTTATGCCTATGAAATTACTAAGCATTCGATATGCTTACAATGTTGTTTCTTTTTCCTTGTAGTTGTCAGCTTGCGAAACATGTCAATCGGATCACCTTAAAGCTCACACTATCCTGCTTTAGACTCGATAGTCTTTTAATCATTTTTTAGCTCGGTTACGTGATATGTACATAGGTTTTGTTATGTTAGCCTAAAATGATAGTTTTGGTTTGAACTTTGGTTAAGGCTTAATCTTGTGAAAGTTAATGTAAATTGGTATATGTAAGTTTGGTAATATGTTGTGTTTTGTGTGTATGGTTCTTATAATTGCATATTTGAGCATGAAATGGTATGGAAAAATGATAATATGGAATTGTTAAGTGTATGTTCGAATAGGTTGAGTTGTATAACTTGAATTGGTATGAAATGGAGCCAAATTGAGGCATATTCGATTGATTGATTTTGGAAATGGTTAAATGAATGTTTTGGTTGGTTTTATGCAAGTTTTAGTGTACATTTAAGCACCATTTGTGTAACATCCCCAAACCCGGCCCATTCACTACGACCGAATCTGGTTATGTCACTGGGAAAGACGGTTGGAAATCTTTGACTTTAGAATTAAACTTGAAAATTTATTATCTCTGAAAATCATGTCCATTTAAAATTATTAAATAATATAAGCTTGTTGAAAACTTCCGAATTAAAACATTATTATAAGTTGCTATAATATGAATCTTTTGCGAAAATATTACTAAGTGTAGTGTAAACTTCAACATTAATAAATAGAGTACTTTAAATCAAAGAGGCCCTTATTACATCAAATAAAATTCCAAAATACTGATATAAAATACTTAAATAAAGTAAAACATCTTCTGTATGAAAATCTCCTTCTGCATGGGCCACCTTGTATCCACTCCAACCCGGTCCGATCAACATGCCTCCTGCGATGTTTGAAAATAATTGGGTGAGTCATAACGACTCAGTGTGTAAGTTAACCACTGAAATCCACCCACATGCTAGCCACATAATATCCCAATTATCAAATGCAACAAGTAATATGTATTCATTTTAACAATTACCACTATCTGGGCTTGGCCCACATTCAAATCATGCTCAAACACTGGGCTAGGCCCATTTCTCAATAAACCACATATCAACTGGGCTTGGCCCATTTCCACGTATGTTCCCAAAACATACCTACCCACATGTCATATTGGGCTTGGCCCATTTCCATATTATTACAAAAATAATGCAACATGATTCCCAACCCAACCTAGGGTCCATCCGCTACACACCCCCTTATCCACCTACCACCACACACGGGGACTATCGAGTCACCCTCTCCTTTTCCCTCCATAAAGGCAACCAATGCCATCCACGATGTAGCGTATAGCTAACACCAAACCACGATGGAGCACACAGCAATCCATCAAGCCACGATATGGCATAAAGCCCATATCAATCAAGGTAACCACGCGAACTAAATCGCAAAGATCCACAACGCGACCTCGATCGGCGCCAATCCACGATGTAGCACAAAGTGACATCAACCACGTGCTCTAAGTACACCCGTACCTTCTTTTCATAACCCACCCATGCACATGCCACATAAAATATAATCGTGATCATGCATGCACATGCTTATTAATGTCCATAAACATACTCATAAACAAATAATCACACCGCAATGCATCCAATACTAACTCGGTCATCGCTATACCCTTTAGGGGTATGTATGGCACACTTATTACTTGCACTTGTTAGTAAAACATATAACACATAAAACCCGAAACAAGGGGTTAGTTACACACCTTATTACTAGGAGTTCTAGACTCTCGATCCTCGACGCTATCGTCTAAGCGAGACTACCGTTATCCGCCTATCATTTTCATTTGTTTGGCCCACACCACGTGGCCAATCTCGTCTGCCAGAAACGGATCTTTTCTTAAACTTTGGGACAGGGACCTTCCCTTTCCCTTCTTGACTGGTATTGGCCTCCATCGAAAGTCACTTAATCAGAACCACACGATTAATCAACGAAGTCATAATCAACTAATTTAAGTCACTTACTAATATCCTTACCGAAATAATCTGAGATCCCGAAGGCTTCCCTTGCTCTTGTCGATATGCCCCTTAGATGATCGAATCCAAGAGACTTCCTCAATGCCTCCTTCTTTCGGCTACACACAAGAGAACATACTTAATGGCACTATGACATTCGGCCATGCCAAAACTAAGGCCAACCATTCGGTTTTGGCCACTACAACAAGGAATTCATAAATCGATTACTAAGGGCAGAACATACTTACCACTCTTGCTTAAGATTCGGCCAACCACACTAGGACACCAAGGAGATCAAGCACCACTCTACTATTCGGCCAAGATGACACTAAATAGGGAAGGGAATTTCTGCACACCAAGAGGGAGAGGGAGAGATTTAGCAAAGACTTGAAGAATAATTGGCACTCTACCCCCCCTATTTATAGCATTCGGCCAACACCTTCCTAGCCACTAATTCAATTCCATTTGAATTAGTTCAATTCAAAAACAATTTGAATTGTTCTACTATTATCACACTTATCACTAAAAAAACAAATAAATAATAATTATCCCCACTTAATCTAATTAATAATAGATAAATAAATAAATAAATAAAACACATTATCCTCATCTAAATAAGAGTCTTCTAGCCGTCCAACACCTTCGAATTGCTGCCCAAAACAACAAAAAAAACTAAAACTCCATTTGCCATTCTCCGTGTTCGAACTGGGACCTCTCTCACCGCACACCTTGCCCCCAACGCCTGTGCCACTCGGCCACTTTGATTTTATGCTAGAAACCCCAACATTTATTCTTAAACCCTTCTTATCTCAGCCCATAACCGCACAAAAGAAATAAAACGCCAACTGCAGCTCCAGCGCTCGAACTGCGCGCCTTGCTCTCCTCCAGCGCTAAGTAGCGCGCGAGAGCCACTCCACCACCCCATCTTTCTTGTCCGAATTCCTCACCATATATCTTTAAGGCCCTACAAAGCCCAACGCCCAAAACAAAAATAAAACGCCAAATGCTTCTCCGGCCCCTCGAAACCGCGACCTCACTCCCTTCCAGCGCCTAAGTAGCGCCCAAGAGCCACTTCGCCAATTGGACTTTCATGTCCATCAACTTGGACATTTATTTTTAAGGCCTACTTAGCCCAGTCCCTTGACGCAAAAATAAAACACAATTGCTGCCGCTTGGACTCGAACCCAAGCCCTCCACTGGTGCTACTTCCAGCCCCCTAAAGCAGCGCATGAAGCCACTTTGCCAGATCCTTTCTTGTGCCTTAAACGCCTAATTAATTCTTTTAAACCCTCAAAAACCAAGCCCCCTCTTTATTACTTAGAAATCCAAAATTTTCCACAGCTTTCCCCTATTATCCGAGCATTCTCAAAACCTCTAAAACACCTCTAAACACACCCAAAAACCTACCAACACCCGAATTACACACAGCCTGCATAGCCCCTAAACCAGGGTGTTACAATTCTACCCTCCTTAAAAATAATTTCGTCCTCGAAATTACTTTACTAACAAACGTCCATAGAACCTTCCTTACCACCTTACGCTTATGCTGCGCACTCTGATCTTACTAAGGCTATCGTACCTACACAATCTCTAAGTTCGTGCTCAAAATTCGAAACACCTCTCTTAGCAACACAGAAAGGCTAACTCATAAGCAAGCAAAGTAATTAAAGCATGTACCAAAGCAAAGGAGCTTACCTAATATCACATCCTTGGTTGACTCCGACTAGAACCATTCCTTCCATGACTTGAACCACGACCCCTCATCGCTCGAGGACAATTCTTAACCAGATGTGCCTTAGATCCGCACCGAAAGCATTCTTTACTATTTCCCCAACACTCTTCTGTGTGAGGTCTTCCACACCGAGCACAGATACGATTCCGATCAGCTGGTACAAGTGCACGTACAGGATTCTCGATCCTTGGTCTCTTCTAGACATTACCAAACGATACTGACGGTCCAACATCTCTCTTGTTCTTGTTCCTATTCTTTTCTCGGTTCTCCCTTATAGTCTTTTTAACCTCTTCGGCAATCCGAGCTTTCTCTACCAGAATGGCAAAACCCCTTTCTCTTTGTGGCGCGATCAACTCCCGCAACTCATCTCGCAGCCCATCTTTGAATCGAACACTCCTTTCATAATCAGTAGCCACGATTCCTTTGGCGTACTGACTTAGTCGCACAAATTCCGCTTCATACTCTGCTATCGACTTATTCCCTTGTACTAGGTTTAGAAACGCTTTCCTTTGCGAGTCTAAATAACTTGCTCCAACGTACTTTCCTTCAAACTTTTCCTTAAAGAAGTCCCAATCCAGTCGATCTGCCGGTACACCTTGTTTGACAGTGAGCCACCAACGATAAGCTTCGTCGCGAAGTAACGAAACAACACCTTTCAGCTTTTCTTCGTTGGTACAGTCCAAATCGTCCATGATTCTTTCGACTGCTTCTAGCCAATACTCCGCTACGTTCGGAGCTACTCCAGACACTCCTCTAAAGATCTCGGCTCCGTTCGATCTAAGCCTTTCCGACACCGACTTCCGAGTTCCATTTCCTCTACTAACTCCCGCTACTCGTTCTAGCACTCGTAACATGGCCCGCGATACTGTGTCATCTTCACCTATCTGATCTTGCTCCTCTGTGCCCACTGCTGGTGGCGGCACTTCACCTTCTGACCCATGGCGGACCACTATACTCTGTTCGATGTCGCCATTCTACTTCTACCACAGCGTCCCCTAGAACTCATCTCTACCGTCGCGATTTAACTGATTAACAAGTTTTATGCATTAGAAATTTTGTTTCACTTGTTTATCCGCGAACAAATCTTATGAAAAGAATTTCTAGAGGTAGTTCTTTCGATCACACAAATTTTCAGTTCAAGTTCCCTATTTTAGTTCAAAAATCACATTCACACACACACATCCGTTCATCAACAAGGACACATTCCTTCCTCATTAAAGGAACATTCAGTGGTATCCACCACACACATTCACTATCCAGACATTTCTGCCCGTTTTTACCCCAGGGGTATTTTCGTCATTTTCCTACAGGGGTATTTTTGGTAATTTTGTAAATCGAGAAAACATCTTTCAAAATCAGATTTAGTGCTTACAAACCAAAGGGGTAAATTTTGGAAATTTTAAAACTAAGGGTTTTAAAACAGTGAGGCAAATCCCTTTCGGGTTTTAATAATTGGTTTAGCCTATGAACAAGTCCTCTTGGTTAAGGTGAACCGTAGCTACGCACCAGGTAGGATTCCAGCGAAGAGGAGGTGAGTCACGAGGACTGCTTAAGTACCAGGCTCTTCCGGATCCACTCCTAGACATGCGTACAATGGTTGCCACACCTTAACTCGGCGACTTAATCACAGGTTTGTTTAGTAACTTTAAGTCTTATGTGTTCAATGTTTGAGTAAACTAGTCCTAGGGTTCAATAGCCCTAATATTCTAATCTACGAGCCCAAATAAGCCCATAACAATTCACATATAACAAATCACTTCAAAAGTCCGAAGTACTTACCTGGTGGACTCGGGCCGGAGGTACAGGTGCCATGCCAGAATAACCTGAAAAATTTCTTAAAAGCCCATATTGAAAATGTTTTGGGCCCAAAACCCTCAAAGCCGAGTTTTTGAACCTGCTCGATATTAAATCAGAACATCCCCAAACCCGCCCATTCACTACTGACCAATCTGGTTATGTCACTGGGAAAGACGGTTGGAAATCTTTGACTTTAGAATTAAACTTGAAAATTTATTATCTCTGAAAATCATGTCCATTTAAAATTATTAAATAATATAAGCTTGTTGAAAACTTCCGAATTAAAACATTATTATAAGTTGCTATAATATGAATCTTTTGCGAAAATATTACTAAGTGTAGTGTAAACTTCAACATTAATAAATAGAGTACTTTAAATCAAAGAGGCCCTTATTACATCAAATAAAATTCCAAAATACTTGATATAAAATACTTAAATAAAGTAAAACATCTTACGTATGAAAATCTCCTTCGCATGGGCCACCTTGTATCCACTCCAACCCGGTCCGATCAACATGCCTCCTGCGATGTTTGAAAATAATTGGGTGAGTCATAACGACTCAGTGTGTAAGTTAACCACTGAAATCCACCCACATGCTAGCCACATAATATCCCAATTATCAAATGCAACAAGTAATAAGTATTCATTTTAACAATTACCACTATCTGGGCTTGGCCCACATTCAAATCATGCTCAAACACTGGGCTAGGCCCATTTCTCAATAAACCACATATCAACTGGGCTTGGCCCATTTCCACGTATGTTCCCAAAACATACCTACCCATGTCATATTGGGCTTGGCCCATTTCCATATTATTACAAAAATAATGCAACATGATTCCCAACCCAACCTAGGGTCCATCCGCTACACACCCCTTATCCAAATACCACACACCGTGGGACTATCGAGTCACCCTCTCCTTTTCCCTCCATAAAGGCAACCAATGCCATCCACGATGTAGCGTATAGCTAACACCAAACCACGATGGAGCACACAAAGCAATCCATCAAGCCACGATATGGCATAAAGCCCATATCAATCAAGGTAACCACGCGAACTAAATCGCAAAGATCCACAACGCGACCTCGGTCAATACCAATCCACGATGTAGCACAAAGTCGACATCAACCACGTACTCAAGTACACCCGCACCTTCTTTTCATAACCCACCCATGCACATGCCACATAAAATATAATCGTGATCATGCATGCACATGCTTATTAATGTCCATAAACATACTCATAAACAAATAATCACACCGCAATGCATCCAATACTAACTTTGGTCATCGCTATACCCTTTAGGGGTATGTATGGCACACTTATTACTGCACTTGTTAGTAAAACATATAACACATAAAACCCGGAAACAGTGGGTTAGTTACACACCTTATTACTAGGAGTTCTAGACTCTCGATCCTCGACGCTATCGTCTAGCGAGACTACCGTTATCTGCCTATCGTTTTCTGTTGCTGGCCCACACCCTGGTGGCCAATCTCGTACAGCAGAAACGGATCTTTTCTTAAACTTTGGGACAGGGACCTTCCCTTTCCCTTCTTGACTGGTATTGGCCTCCATCGAAAGTCACTTAATCAGAACCACACGATTAATCAACGAAGTCATAATCAACTAATTTAAGTCACTTACTAATATCCTTACCGAAATAATTTGAGATCCCGAAGGCTTCCCTTGCTCTTGTCGATATGCCCCTTAGATGATCGAATCCAAGAGACTTCCTCAATGCCTCCTTCTTTCGGCTACACACAAGAGAACATACTTAATGGCACTATGACATTCGGCCATGCCAAAACTAAGGCCAACCATTCGGTTTTGGCCACTACAACAAGGAATTCATAAATCGATTACTAAGGGCAGAACATACTTACCACTCTTGCTTAAGATTCGGCCAACCACACTAGGACACCAAGGGAGATCAGCACCACTCTACTATTCGGCCAAGATGACACTAAATAGGGGAAGGGAATTTCGGCACACCAAGAGGGAGAGGGAGAGATTTAGCAAAGACTTGAAGAATAATTGGCACTCTACCCCCCCTATTTATAGCATTCGGCCAACACCTTCCTAGCCACTAATTCAATTCCATTTGAATTAGTTCAATTCAAAAACAATTTGAATTGTTCTACTATTATCACACTTATCACTAAAAAAACAAATAAATAATAATTATCCCCACTTAATCTAATTAATAATAGATAAATAAATAAATAAAAAAACACATTATCCTCATCTAAATAAGAGTCTTCTAGCCGTCCAACACCTTCGAATTGCTGCCCAAAACAACAAAACAAACTAAAACTCCATTTGCCATTCTCCGTGTTCGAACTCGGGACCTCTTCGCACACCTTGCCCCCAACGCCCAGGCCACTCGGCCACTTTGATTTTTATGCTAGAAACCCCCAACATTTATTCTTAAACCCTTCTTATCTCAGCCCATAACCGCACAAAAAGAAATAAAACGCCAACCTGCAGCTCCAGGCGCTCGAACCTGCGCCCTTGCTCTCCTCCAGCGCCTAAGTAGCGCATGAGAGCCACTCCACCAGCCCATCTTTCTTGTCCGAATTCCTCACCATATATCTTTAAGGCCCTACAAAGCCCAACGCCCAAAACAAAAATAAAACGCCAAATGCTTCTCCGGCCCCTCGAAACCGCGACCTCACTCCCTTCCAGCGCCTAAGTAGCGCCCAAGAGCCACTTCGCCAATTGGACTTTCATGTCCATCAACTTGGACATTTATTTTTAAGGCCTACTTAGCCCAGTCCCTTGACGCAAAAATAAAACACAATTGCTGCCGCTTGGACTCGAACCCAAGCCCTCCACTGGTGCTACTTCCAAATTTCTAAAGCGGCGCATGAAGCCACTTTGCCAGATCCTTTCTTGTGCCTTAAACGCCTAATTAATTCTTTTAAACCCTCAAAAACCAAGCCTCCTCTTTATTACTTAGAAATCCAAAATTTTCCACAGCTTTCCCCTATTATCCGAGCATTCTCAAAACCTCTAAAACACCTCTAAACACACCCAAAAACCTACCAACACCCGAATTACACACAGCCTGCATAGCCCCTAAACCAGGGTGTTACAATTTGGGTAAGTTGATAAATTGGCAAGAAATAGGTACCAAAATGCAGATTTTTAACTTTTTTGCTCTGAGGTATCGATACCTTAGAAAAGGGCATCGGTACTTTAGTAGTTTTTCCTAATTTTCAAAACATCGAACATTAAAATGATATCGGTACAGAAGTGAAGTATCGATACTTTATGATTGGTATTGATACCTTTGGTTTTAATTCAATTTTTTCTAAACATCGAAGCTCAAAATGGTATCGATACCTGATCTGAAATTTTGAAAACTTTGCAATTTGGTCCTATTTCATGTACAATATAGCAAATGAGCTTTTGTAAGCTCGATTGAGTCTTAGAAAAGTTTGTATAGCCTGTGGTAACTATGGTTATGGAATGATTGAATGTTTGAGTGATTAATTTATATTCTTTTATAGTAGTTGTTCCAACAACGGATGTGGCATCGTATAGCTCAAACTCGAAAATTGGGTCGGGTTAGGGTTGTTACACCAAGAAACTTCATAAGACTTAGATTCCTTAGCTTCTTTCAGAAATTCTAGTCTAAGGGCTGCAATTTGCTCATCAAAGGAAGAAACTTTGTTTTGAACCACTTGGTTCAGACAGTTAAGGGGCTGAAGGTCCTACATCATTTCATCATCATTAGGCTCCTTCTGATTCCTAAAAATGGTGGATTGAGTTAAACCTTCCAAATGGTGTGGAGGGGGACAGTGGGCATCTTTGGTAGTGTCCTTGCCTGCATGTAATTCTACAATTAGCTTTTTAGAGATTACCCTATCACCATTGCTCCTGAAGCTATCACTGTTGAGCTAGGAGTTGCTCCTCCATGAGGCACATATTTTCTTGCATCTCGTTGGGAACCAGGAATTTGCTGCTAATCGCATACACGAGTGCGCAGAAAACAAACAGATTTATAAAACAATTTAAAAGTGTCGTTTTAACTGCAAGTGTATAGTGTCAGTTGTAATATTTGTAGTGTCAGTTGTAATATTTGTAGTGTCAAGGGAATACTAAAGCATTCCAAGGATCAAACCCAAGGGATTATAGGTAAATGTATTTATCAAGTTAATTACAAGTTAAGCAATTACTAATCTAATCAAGTCAGAAATAATTAGAGCAAATTCCAAAATAAATTGTTTATAAACTAAATTTAAATTATCAATTAAACTAACTATTCTAATTTTCTTTCCTATTGCTTTAGACAATGTAAATGATAAAACGATGGCCGGTTGATTTGTTAATTGCTAGCAAAGTTAATAAATCTATACCGCTTATATTGATTGCCACTTTTAGCTAGGAATATTATTTCAGTCTCATCCTAAACTAAAAGATACCACCTAAGCTCTCCTCTTGGTTTCACCTAGGCATATAGATTTCCTTTTAGTCTCACTATTCAACACAATCATATCGAACTACCTAAGGATAAACTCTCCTCTCGGTATCATTTATCTAGATTTTTCACTAGAGGCGTTAATTCTAGCGTATTAAGCATTTCAATATACTCGAACAATCAATTAATCAAGTATAAACATTAACTTAAACTAACAAACAACCAATCAACCAACCATCAAACAATTTATCACATAATCAAACTTAAATTTCAAACAAGCATTTTATCAACCATATGGTAGGCATAAAATAGAAGTAAAGAGTTTAAGAAAATGCTCATTTGATTGATGAAAATCCATTAAAGCCCAAGAGTTTGATCATCTCCCTTTTGCATAGTCTTCAACAAGGAGGAAGAAATGAAACAAAAAAAATAAAATCTAATTTAAAAAGAAAAGAAAATCTAACCTAAAAATGAAAAGAAAACAAACCTTAAACTAAGAATTATGAAACTAAGGAAAATGTTCAGCAACCAAATCTCTAAAATCAAAGTCTTATAAAGTTATATTTATAGCCTACTAACATTTAACCTAACAATGAATGTTATGACCTTAAATAAAAAATAGACTTAAGCTTGTTGGACATAAAATTGCCCCTGCAGTTTTTTCACCCGTCAGGCAGCGATATCGCAATACCCACAACAGTTTTGAGATTGGAAGTTTTAGGGGTCTCGGTATCATAATACCCATTACTCAGCATCACGATATCATTGTAGTTGGCCTAAATTTTATTCATTTCAACACTTTTAGGGGTATCATGACTTTCATGCCTCGATATCATGATACCCCCTTCTAAGTGATGTTTTCTTCACATTATTAGGTTCCCCATGGCACAATTGAGCAATCTGGGTTTAAAAAATGACTTAAAACTAACAAAAACAGTTTATTTACAACAAAAAGAAAAAAGAAAAGACACCTAATTTACTTGAGAATAAGCTCTTTAAGTGTAATGGTGAGCCTAATTTGACGTATCAAATTACAACAGATCAACTTCTACTAATAAACTTGATCTGGAGGAATGGCTGCAACAACGGGTTGAGGTTGGGAGGTGAAACAAGAGAGGATTTGATTAAAAAGGTTATCTTTGGGATATTATGGGGTAACAGGAGATGATAGGGCATTGGGAATTGAAGAGGCCACAATAACGGGGTTAGCCGAGGGAGTGTTAAGGGCATTCAAGAGCTGGGTAATGGCTTCCATAGTGGTAATGGTCGGGTGAGTTGATGTTTTGGTTTAGGTTGAAGGGAGTTCAATGTTGGTGGCTTCATTTCCATTCATCGAAGTGGAGGAATTAGCGAGGTTAGTGTCGTTGTTTGTGGGGTTGTGGGTAGCATCATTTTGATTTTGAGACATTATTAAATCTACGTTCACTGTACCAATTGTTTATACAACTTTCAACAAGAGAGGAAGACAATGAGGAGATTAATGTGGTGTAATGGAGGTCGAGAGTTGAAACAGAGACAAGAATATAGTATGATCAAGAAGACAATTGCTCAGAATGATTTTAGGGTGTTCAAATATCGATCCCCTCTTCATCCTACTTCAGGTATTTATAGGAGAGGTATAATTATCCGTTAGTATGACGTGACAGGGTACACATTTAGTCCTGCTTAATGTGTAAAGGATAATCATGAGTCTCTATCAATACGAGGTTGTTATGCCTAAATAGACTCCTTATTGTCTTGGAAGTGCACTCACACTAGGAGAGTGTTCACACTTAAAAAGTCGATGTCTTAGCATCTTGAAAGCAATGGATGGTCGAAAGTGTGGAAGGCTAATGCCTTCCGCTTCAAGGCGGATGGTTAGAAGAAGCATTTTCTCAATGGGGGTCAATGAAAGGTTAACACCACTTAGTCTGCTAACACATGTCTCGAGAGCGAAGGGATATAACAATATTTTCTTCACCATGATAAGAGTAATTAAGTCATTTTATTGCTAAATAAAAAAATAGATAAAAGGAAATGAAAAGCAAGGAAGATAATTATGATGTTTATATTATTAAGTTATTATAAAGTGTATATTTAATTTTAAAAAATAAATTTAAAGTTAAAATTAAATGATTATAATAAATTACATAATATATGAAATGAATTAAAATTCATATAAAATAGGGTGGAATCATAAAACCATGTCATGGAATTTTGTTTTAAAAAAAAATTCATAACATTTTAAATACATAAAAACAAACATAATATGAATATTGTTTTTCAAAATTGAATCAATATTAAAAAAATTAAAACTGCAATAACTCTAAAAAAATAAAAAATTGACTCGTATTTTCTTGTCGATAGTCAAAGTCATATTTAATATATATTATATATTTATAAAAAATTTGACACATTAAAAAATTTTTATGTCAATTTTAACAAATACATTTATTTATATTATGTTTGTATTGTTTCATATTTGAGTTATTTTTCATATTAAATTTATGTTATATAATTATGATGTGTTTGACATTGTCAAGTCCAATAGTTGTAATTTTTTGGTCATATATTATACAATAAATGGATTTATTAAGCATTTAAATTGTCTCATATTTTTCATGTTTTAAGTTAATTATAAATTATGATAGTATGCTCACAGCAAATCATGGACATCTATATATTACATAAAATCTATCTCCCTCAATGATTAATATTATTTCGATCCCAAAGACATCATTAAGCTATAACCTTTGAACGGCTCCATCGATTTTGAGGTCTTATTTCCCGGATTGAGGATAAAGGTTCTATGAAGTTTAAGCAAAATCGGTTTTGCTTAATATTGGATTCCAATGGTCTTTCTAAAAAAATTAACAGTACAAAAAATATGAACTTGAAAATGACAAAATACCTAAAGCTGACCCTAGATTAGCTTATCAACAATAGGAAAATATCACCCATGCAAGTAGATAATAATTGCCTATTTTTTAAAAGGATTGTATATGTTTTTGTTTTTATCATTAAATTATAAAAAAAAATTAATTTTGTTATTATTATTTTACGTTCTTTCTATTTTAGTCACTACCCGTTAAACAATTAATAGAAATGATGGCATAATTTTTTTCTAACCTGATTTGATTACTAGTGTAATACCATAAATAAAAAACTTATTTATTACATATATTTTACAATAGTTAGATATAAAATAAATAATAGTACAATTTTAAACTTTAAAAATAAGTAAAAAAAATCTAGTAATAAATAAGATCTCTTCAAAATAAGCAGAATTTTTTCCTTCTCTTTGCTAAAAAATAAGTAATGGCAGTGGCTAAATATTACCAATTGAATTAAATTTTTGTTAACTCGTATACTAAAACATGCATAAAAAATATTACTCCTTCCAAACATAGCATTAATCCCCAATACTTATGCATTGTATCAATTTGATCTTAATTCTAAATAATTCAATAAATTTAACCCACCACATTTACAAATACTATCAATTTATTCTTCAAACATATATCATTAAATATAATTAAAAATAAATGATTATTATATATTAAAAATAAAATATTATTTATATATATTTTTTAGGAAATTATATCCAATTGATAAAATTTGTAAATGCAGACGGTTAAATTTATTAAATTATTTAGAATTAGGATCAAATTGATAAAATTTGTAAATATTAAAAATTAAATATGTTATTATATCTATTAAAAAAAATGTCATGTCATTATTCCCGTTAACTATTTAGCGGAAAATGTCCAAAAACAAAAATAATTTAAAATGAGGTATCTGAGGAAAATACAGAATAAGTTAACAAAACAAAAACATTTTAAGTTTATTGCTATATTATTACCGTGCTAATGATGAAAACTATATATTTTCATTAATATATTATATGGATTTTATATATAAAGAAAATGAAATATTATAAATATAAGAAAACTAAAATATTTATTTATTATTTTGTTTTCAATATTATCGTTATAAAATATTATGTGTTATTATATGTGTAAGTTTGTCTTTCTTTTTCTTTTTTTTGATTTTTTTATAATGATAATATTTGTATAAGAATTTATAATGTTTTATTTTGTTAGAGTTTAATGTTATATAAAGTTGTCTTTAACTTTCAAAAGTTAAGTGTAGCATTTAATCTTATACTCTTAGATAAATGAGTAAACAATTTCACATTATCTAGGAACAAGTTGCAAATGGATTATGAATCTATATATACTCATATCCCACATCCCACATCGCTTAAGAAAATAAGGGAAATGATATTTGGGGTCTATATAAAGACCTATTTTGCAAGTTTTATTTCCATATTAATAGGTGGCACCAAAAAATAAAAAAATATATATATTGGTGCTATCACTTTTAGTGCTAATATGGCAGAAAGCGTTTTCTTGCAAATCAGTTGAAAAACACTTTTAGTTAGAAGCGTTTTTTTACAAACCACCTGAAAATTCTTCCAACTTAAAGTGTTTTTTATAAAATCGACTTAGTTCTATAATTTTTCAAAAAAAAAAAAAACCTAATCCAGTAAATTTTTAGTAATTTAGTCCATATTTGATTGTTATATTATTTTGTTTAATCTTTTATAATAATTTTCATATATAGTAATGATGTTGTTTGTTTTATTGATTGCTATGTGTATTAAATTTATTATAAATACGTAAGTTTAGATTACTCCATATAAATTATATTTTAATAAAATTTATTTAGTTCGATTGGTATGAGTATTGTTGCCATTACAGGAAGACATGGATTCGAGTGCTCTAAAGTGCATTATCCTCTTATATATGGATTAAGAATGGACTATAGTTAAATTTTAAGTATTGTGTCAAGAAAAACAGAGATTATTAAAACTTATAATAAGATTGTTAAAAAGAATTTTTTTATTGATGTTTTATTTTTATGTCATGATAAAACTCTCAAATTATAAGTTTATTAATAAATATACTTTAGTTTATGTGATAAAGTATTTGTAACCTTCTTGCCATGCATGCCTTTTTTTTCTTTTAATTGTTGTTTGATTAGTTTTATTCAGAATTTTATAAAAAATTAATAGAAATATACATTTTTAATAAATTTTTAACTTAAAATATAAGAAAATATTAAAATTATTTTACAAAATAAATTATTAAATTTAAAATATGTTCATTTTAATAACATAAGGTAAATTTATATTTTTTTTTCAAATCATTAATTAATTTAAGCAAAAACTAGAATTGTTTAAAAAATATTATAGCATCAATCCACACAAATGACACGTGCATCTCACGGGAATGTAAATTATTTTTTTTGTTTTTTTTTATTTCACATTTTCTATTTTTCAATTAATAATAAATATTAAAAAAATTAATCCTTTAAAGGAGTTACTAAAAAGAACAAAGGGTTGATGATATGGCAAAACGCGTCACTCTCTGACTAATTAAGTTGTCACCTCAAAAGAAAAACTAACGTGATTAGAGTTAGAGTTGATTATGGGCTGGGCCAGGCTAGGTTCGAGCTGGGCCTAAGTAAAATTTTAGGCTCGGGCCCAGCTCGGCCTGAAATATGGTCCTAAAAAATTGTCCAAGCCTGGCCCAAAATAAAATTACGAAGCCCGAGCTCGACCTGGTCCGGCCTATATTAAATTTTTTAACTTATTTTATTAAATAAAAAATTTTAAAATATAATAAATCAAATACATTTAAAAACATAAAAACGAATATTAAAACAAGAAACAAATAAAAAATGATACTAAAACAATTCTTAAAACAATACACAAATTGGAAGTGAAAGTGAAATTAGAAAAGAAAAATTTAAAATTTAAAATGATTAAAAATAAAATAAAATATTTATTATATAATTCAGGCCGAGCCGGGCCCGGGTTAAAAAATCTTACTCAGGTTGTTTTTTTTCCAAGCCCATTTTTCGGGCCTATATTTTTACCCGAACCCTCCTATTTTTCGGACGGGCCTTCGGGCATGATCAGGTCTAATTAGAGTCAATTATCATACTGATTAACATAATGAGAGTTGAAGTATTAAATAGAATATTTTAAAAATGCATGTAGCATATTAAAACAAATTTTAAAATACAAAAGATAATCGTGGCATTATCTATAAATTGCTAATCCATTTGTGTATTAACAAAATTGCCAGCAATTGCTTAATTCATACTTGACATTCAAATCAAAACATAAGATTTTATTAAAATACTAATGAAATTTATCTAAAAATAAAATAATTTTTAATGAATATTTAAAAAAAAATAAAGTTGAAGATAAAGCCAACAAGGACGTTGTGGTATGTATGGCTAATAATTGATGGAGAAGAATAATTTGTATTTATGTCAAATTGAGACAATGAGAAAGAAGAAAATAAAAATTCATTGAATTTGGATTTTAATGAAAATATAGAAATCATTTGGTGTGGGATCATTTGTCGCTTTCTTGAAATGATTTTATATAACGCGTTTTCCCAACCAATCAATCAATCACGACGGCCTGCCTCTTCTTTTCAATTTTATTTCAATTTTCAGCTCCTTAACCATCTCCATGTACCTTTTCGCATTCTATATTCTCCAAATACATCATTATTATGTGCAAATTTATGGATCATCTTTATTTGAATATTTTGTGGTTTTCAATTCCTTCCATCTTTCTAAAATAAATATATTTTATAAAATTTTAAATTAATAATAATAAAATTATATTTTGATCTTTTAAAAATGATAAAAATTTAATTTAATTTTTTAAAAATTATAAAGATATAAACTATTAAAATTATGAAGTTATTTTTTTACTATCTTAAAAATATATAATTTAATTACAACTCTTTCAAAAAAAAATTTTAACTTCATCCTTGCTTGAAATTTGTACTTATAATATCCTTCAAAAAATAATAAAAGTGTTACCCTACATTCTGTTGATTGTTACAATAACAACGATACTAATTAAGATAACATCAATTAATCTAACACTCATATTAACAAACTTTTGATAAGATAGTTGTCAAAACCATTTTAAAAGTTTTTGAAAAACGAGGTCGACTTTTAAAAACGAAAGTGGGAGTCGCCACCAATCCCTTTTTACTTAGGTGTGGTTGGATCACCTTGTAAAACGTTTTATTTTAAAACATTTAATTTTTGGTCCACGAAAAACAAGAAAACGGGTTCGGGAGTCGGTTACGTATGAGGAAGGGTTAGCACCCTCATAACGCCCAAAAATTGGTACCTAATCGATAGAATCATGTCCAAATGTTTGAAATTTAATAAACATTTAAAATATGATTAAAAAAACTGAACAATTTGATTTAAAACTTGAGATTTCTTTGTTCCGAAAGAATATAAACATCACATCCAGCACGTTAGGACACGATATTTTTAAACCCTCGTAACTAAAAACATCTCATAATTTACGAAATTTTATTAAAAGGGTATTTAGTTATTTAGCCAAACGGGAAATCGCAACCCAGCACGTTAGGGCACTATTTCCCGAATTTCTAAATACAAAACATTGCCTTTATTTTAAAACCTTTTGATAAAATACAATAATTTTGTAAAAAGAATGTATTTATTTTAAACAACGATTCATGAGACAATATCGCATTTATACATAAATATTAAAAGCAATTATGACATACTAACATTTCATATTTATATAATAAAGTAATAATAATGTAGAATAATGACTAATAAAAACAACTACACAATGGCAATCATAAATAAATAAATGAGAGAATAAATGCGAAACCAATATATACATAAAACAATAAATATCAAAATAAAAGAAAATTACTAAATAACTATGAAAAATTTTATGCGAGATTAAATAATAAATGAATAAATAAATAAAAATCACATACATATATAATATGAACTATGTAAACGATGTATAAAAAAAAAAAAAGGCATATAATGATTTTAAATAAGGATGTATAAAATTACATATATATATATAATGTAAATAAAATGTGTTATACAATATAAATAAATTTTAGTTAAAAAAATAAACAATATAATTTAATATTATATAATGTACAAAATTTTAAAAATATAATATAATAACTAATATATATAAATACTAAAATAATATGTAATAAAAAATTAAACAAAGTAAAATAATAAATAATAATAATTATATAAGGATTAAATATAAAAGGACTAAATTAAAACGCGCATCGTGTTATAGGGACTCATTAGGCAATTCTGCCCTCTTTTCAAAACGGCGTCGTTCCAATTTTAACCTTTAAACAGCCCCAAGACTAAATTGAAAAAAAAAACAAAGTTTAGGGTCAATTTAGTAAAGAATAAAAATTCGAATTGGACCGAATTTAAAATATTAAAAAAGGCAGAAGGACCAAAGAGGCAATTAGCCCCTTTTAACAAAACGCGTGGATCCTGCCCGGGTTATCGGGTCAACACGCGGGTCTGATTGTAAAATGACGTCATTTTGGCGCTTATCAGTTTAAGCGAAAACGGCGTCGTTTATACGAGGCTATATAAGTTAGTTTCTTAAAAAAAAATCATTTTTGACATTCGTTTTAAAAATATCAGAGAGCCCCCCCAAATGCTCTCGAATTCATCTCGCCTTTGTCCGGAGGGAACGTCGGACGTCATAGGCACGCGCCACACGCGCCCCCGTAGACGGTGGCCGGAGGCCTAAAATCTCTGAATCTCGGCGTTTTCGAAGGGTAAGCACCCTCTTTTTATTTTTTAAAATGTTATATATGCATGAATGTATAAAAAAAAACGAATAAAAAAGTCACCTTTGCGAAGAAAATTTCTGTATATTATTTCTCGATTTTTTTTTGTATTCTCTCTTTGTGTATGTATATTTTTTTATTTTCTCTCCGATTGTCTCTGTATCCCCGTGTTAGAAAATAATCAGGCTTTTATAGCCTTGAAAATAAAAAAAAATAAAAAAGGAATTTGTTCTGTTTTGCCATTTTTGCTGCGATTTGTTTCCTTTCTTTTGCAGGCAGACGAAGATCTCGCGGTGATGACCAGGCGAGGTTCGTGCGCGTTGATGGTGGCGTGACCGAGGGCTGATGGGTGCGGCAATTGCGGCGCGACGTTTGGGCTCCTGCTGGGGCATTTGTTCTTGCGGCGCCTAGGGTTTCAGAAACCCTAGGCCACTGCTGATTCTGCTTAGTGTTTTGGGCCTTTTGGGCCACGAATATTTTGGGTCTAGGCAGTTTGGGTCAGGGTGTAACGAGGTACGGGTTTAGGTTGCTGGTTTGGGGTAGTCTGTTTGGTTTTGGGCCAAGGGTGTAAGTGGGTCAGGATTGGGTAGGTAATTGGGCTCGGGTATTGGGTCAGGATTGGGTAGGTTATCTGTAAGAGGATTTTGGGCCCTATTTAATTTGGCTTTGTAACAGGACTGTAAATGGACATTATTTTTGTTTTTTATTTTTGGTTTGTTTTATTTAAGCCCGGGCAAAGTGGGTTGATTACAGCTGCCCCTCTTTACTCATTGTCGTGTAACGAGAATAAAGCAAAGACTATAAAAGGCCCAATTTTGCCCGATCTTGTCAAGTCTTGACTTTTGGTCCTCGTCTTCTCAAAATGGCTTCCAACCCTGCTGCAGCTTCAATGGTATTGAAAATTCGACTTGATTTCAAAAAGTCTGATAGCTTCAATTTACTTCACTGCAACTTCAAGAAGGCAGTGTCCACTATCTTTTAATCTGCTCCACTTTGATCTGCTTCCTGCAACTTCAGGAAGATGAGATCTTCTATCTTCAGTCTACTCTACTGCAACTTTAGGGAGATAAAGCTGAAAGTGCTTTTGATCTGCTTCCTGCAACTTCAAGAAGATAAGATCTTCTGTCTTCAGTCTACTCCACTGCAACTTCAGGGAGACAAGGCTGAAAGTTCTTTTGATATGCTTCCTGCAACTTCAAGAAGATAAGATTTTCTTTCTTCAGTCTACTCCACTGCAACTTCAGGGAGATAAGACTAAAATCTTCTTTTGATCTGCTTCCTGCAACTTCAGGAAGATAAGATCTTCTTTCTTCAGTCTACTCCACTGCAACTTCAGGGAGATAAGGCTGAAATCTTCTTTTGATCTGCTTCCTGCAACTTCAAGAAGATAAGATCTTCTTTCTTCAGTCTACTCCACTGCAACTTCAGGGAGATAAGACTAAAATCTTCTTTCGATCTGCTTCTTGCAACTTCAGGAAGATAAGATCTTTGTTCTTCAGTCTACTCGACTGCAACTTCAGGGAGATAAGACTAAAAGTGTCTTTTGATCTGCTTCTTGCAACTTCAGGAAGATGAGATCTACAAATTCACCGATATTGCTACACCGTCCGCTGAGGGATATGACCTGTAGACTCGGTTTGGTATGTTTATGTCACATGACTAAGATGTTATGATCAGAATGAATCAAATGCTTCTAGCTACATGTGTTATGAGTGACACGAATGTAACATGTCATGAAAATGATTCCTTTTAAAGGATTAGGATGCAATGATTGGAATGAATCAAATGCTCCTAATGAGATTTGCTATGATGCAAAAATGTTATGAGTATGATTCTTACTCTAGGTTTTATCACTCATTTGTTCTTCATTCTTGTTCATCAATCCTGTTCTTCTCAACAAGTTTGCCCCAATGTAATTTCTGAGTCAACTCTGCTTGGATCTTGAGAACACAAGGCTTGTACCATCCTGTCACAACGGGAATCGAAACTCTTTCAATCCGACCCATCTGCAATTTTCAGGGTATAGGGTTTATTTCGAATTCAACCCATTTTACCACAATTCAGGGTTTCTTAGTTCGTCCCATCACCCCTCAAGTGCTATGATCTGATGTCATTACTTACTTACATCACATCAACTCATTTACTTTGTCCAATTATTAACTAGACAAAGAATTTATAGAAATAGTCTATATCCAGACTCTTCTTTCTCAAATATTTCTATGCACATGGAAATTCTAAACAATTGTCCTGTTTCGGTTCCTTGTCTTATCTAGAAATTTCCAAAGTAATATGTAGAACTTCTTTTTGTGAAATTATTAATTCGTCAATTATTATTTCAATGCAACACATTTATGAACAATGGGTAACAAATAAATTGATCTAAAAAAGAGTTAAAATTGAATAAATTATCCCAAAATACAAAGAAAATTAGCTGAGAACATATCTTTGAGAAGAAAAAGAATCCCAAGATAGTAAAATGAATAGGACAAAAAAATCAGATGCCCTGGATATCGCCGATTGAGCTTCTATATACAAACTTTATGAAGACTGCCTTGAGCTCAACATGTGTTTAGAAGACCCAAAGTACTTTGTTGATGCCCCGATATGCGACATTCTTCATTGTTGTTTCAAATGTAGCAAGATGACTGCATGTCCATTCAGAATTTGAGCCGCCCTTTTCGGGTTTTCAACTCATAACCCATTTGGTCTCAAGGCGCCCTTTGCGGGTTTTCACCTTGGCCTCTTCTCATTTTTAAGCAAAATACTTTTTGACTGAGTCAGAGTTCACAGGGTTGAGTAAACTTTTCCCATCCATTTCGGTCAAGATCAGTGCTCCTCTAGAGAAGGCCTTCTTCACCACATATGGTCCTTCCCAATTTGGCATCCACTTTCCTCTAGAATCCTTTTGTATGAAAATGATCTTTTTCAATACAAGGTCCCCCTAATGGAACTCTCTTGGGCGAACTTTCTTATTATAGGCTCGCATCATTCGTTTTTAGTACATCTGACCGTGACGAATAGCCCTTAGCCTCTTTTCTTCAATTAAGTTCAACTTATCATAACGAGCTTGAATCCATTCAAATTTCATCCAAATTTTTATTTCTGACAAAACTCGAAAAGAGGGTATTTCTACTTCAATAGGTAAAACTGCCTCCATCCCATAGACCAACGAGAAAGGCGTTGCCCCAGTAGAGGTTCTAACGGACGTTCGATAAGCATAGAGTGCAAACGGTAGTTTCTCATGCCAATCTTTATAAGTCTCAGTCATCTTCCCTACTATCTTCTTGATATTTTTGTTAGCTGCTTCCACTGCCCCATTCATTTTTAGACGATACGGAGACGAGTTGTGGTGCTTGATCCCGAATTGACTACAAATTTCTGCTATCGTGCTGTTATTCAAATTCAGTGCGTTGTCCGATATGATCCTCTCGGGCATTCCATATCGACAAATGATCTCCTTTTTCAAGAATCGACTAACTGCCGACTTAGTGACGCTAGCATATGAAGCAGCCTCTACCCATTTCGTGAAGTAGTCAATTACCACGAAGATGAATCGATGTCCATTCAAAGCTTTTGGTGAAATTGGTCCAATAACATTCATGCCCCACATAGAAAATGGCCATGGAGAAGTCATAACATGCAAAGGTGACGGGGGCACATGAATTTTATCTCCGTAAATCTGGCATTTATGACATCTCTTAGCATAGTTGTTACAATCACCTTCCATGGTGGACCAATAATATCCAAATCTCATTATCTATCTGGCCATTGTGAATCCATTAGCATGGGTTCCACAAACGCCCTCATGTACTTCCTCTAGGATCTTCCTAGCTTCAACCTCATCAACGCATCTCAATAGTACTTGATCTTTTCTCTTTTTGCACAAGATATCCCCGTCTAAAACATAGTCAGAGGCCAATCTTCTTAAAGTCATTTTCTCATTCTCAGTTGCGTGCTCCGGGTATTCACGATTTCTTACGTATCGTAATATATCCTGATACCAAGGGTGGTCATCTCTTTCCTCTTCTTCTATGTCATAACAATGAGCTAGAACTTTAAAGATACTCATCTGAATAGGTCTCATATCCTCTGGTCTGTTTACTTTTATCATAGAAGCCAAGGTCGCCAAAGCATCTGCCATCTGATTTTCATCGCGTGGGAGGTAATTGAAAGTAATTTCATCAAATTCCTCAATCAATCCCAGAACTATTTTTCGGTAATCAATTAGTTTGGGATCTCTTGTCTCCCACTCTCCCTTAAGCTGGTAGACTACTAGGGCAGAATCTTCATATACTTCTAGCACCCTGATCTTACGCTCTAAGGCTGCTCGAATTCCCATGATGCAGGCTTCATATTTCGCCATGTTATTTGTGCAATCAAAATTCAATTTGCATGTGAATGGATAATAATCACCACTAGGGGATACCAAGACTGCTCCAATTCCATTTCCAACAGCATTTGACGCTCCATCAAAGTTTAGCTTCCACGGACAATCTTTAGTATTCGCCACATACATTAGCTCTTCATTTGGGAAATCAAAGCTCAAAGGTTCATAATCCTCCAAAGCTCTACTAGCCAAAAATTCTGCTACTGCACTTCCTTTTATAGCTTTTTGGTTCACATAGACTATATCGAATTCAGACAGCAAAATCTGCCACCTAGCCATCCTTCCATTTAAAGCAGTGGACTCCATCATATACTTTAACAGATCAAGATTTGAAATTAACCTGGTAGTATGGTATAGCATGTACTGCCTCAATCTTCGAGTTGTCCAAATCAGGGCGCAACATAGTTTTTCAATCGACGAATATCTCATTTCGCATTCAGTGAACTTTTTGCTGAGATAGTATATCGCCTTTTCTTTCCTTCCTGACTCATCATGTTGGACAAGTACACATCCCATGGAGTTATTGAATACTAAAAAATATAGTATCAATGGCCTATCTGGATTAGGCGGGGATAGTACTGGTGCATTTGACAGATACTGCTTGACTTTGTCAAAAGCCCTCTGGCATTCATCGTCCTATACACCTTGGTTGTGTTTCTTGAGAATACGAAATATGGGATCACATTTCTCAGTTAATTGTGAAATAAACCGAGCAATGTAATTTAACCTTCCAAGAAAACCCCGGACTTCCTTCTGAGTGCGCGGTGGAGGCAACTCTTGTATAGCTTTGACTTTATTTGAGTCAACTTCAATTCCTCTCTGGCTGACCACGAAACCTAATAATTTTCTCGACTGAGCTCCGAAGGTACACTTTGCCGGGTTGAGCTTTAATTGAAATTTTCTCAACCTCAGAAATAATTTCTTCAAAACCTCAATGTGTTCCTTTTCTGTTCGGGATTTGGCAATCATGTCATCAACATATACTTCAATCTCTTTGTGCATCATGTCGTGGAACAATGTTACCATGGCCCTTTGATATGTTGCCCCAGTATTCTTTAGTCCGAATGACATCACTTTATAGCAAAAGGTACCCCACAATGTTATGAAGGTAGTTTTCTCCATATCCTCAGGGTGTATCTTGATCTGATTGTATCCTGAAAAGCCGTCCATGAAAGAAAATAATGAGTATCCCACCGTATTATCCACCAATGTGTCGATATGTGGCAAAGGGAAATTGTCCTTTGGGCTAGCTTTATTTAAGTCCCTATAGTCCACACACATCCGGACCTTTCCGTCTTTCTTAGGGACAGGAACAATGTTGGCAACCCACTCTGAGTATTTGACCAATTGTAGAAAACCAGCATCAAACTGTTTCTGGACCTCTTCTTTTATTTTTAACACTACATCAGGCCTCATCCTTCGTAGCTTTTGCTGAACTGGCTTACACTCTTCTCTTATGGGAAGGCGATGTACCACAATATCAGTGCTTAACCCGGGCATATCTTGGTATGACCATGCAAAGACGTCCTTAAATTCCTGTAACAACTCAACAAGATCTTGTTTTGTCTCTTCAGCTATGCGCGTCTCAATTTTTACAACCTTTCCTTCCTCCAAGGCTATGTTCTCTACCTCCTCCTCATGGGGTAAGATCTGTTTCTCCTCTTGCTTTACCATCATTAACAAATCTGGAGATAAATCACCATCTCGGTCACCTTCAAAATCCTGAGGTTCCTCTAAACACATATCTTACTCAAAGTGGACCTCTGGATTTGTATTATCATTGCTCACATCATTGATATCTAGGGACCTGTGATGGGTACCAAAGAATGTACAAAGAACAAATGAATTCGAGGACAACTATTCACATGATATGAATGAAAAATTTGGAATGAAATTAGAAAGTCAAAAGAATGGAACAAAAGAATATTTGCTCAAGTTAATTGTCAAAAATGTATTTTATTGAAATAACAATTTCTGAACATGATCCTATTTCACACAAGAAATCTTATTGTTTCTAGGCTAAAAAACAACAAGAGCGTTCTGAATATTACTCTGTATAATCTCTAAAAACTACAGGAAGTTCCTCTGCAGTCCAATTGTTCAGAATGCTTCCAGGTTCATAAGGGCGAATGCTCAACAGGTTTCTTTGATCAACTTCTTCCCCGTGTATGGCATTAATGTGAAGACTTTCCAACAACCCTCTCTCAGGGTGAATTATCCCTCCAGATATAAAAGACTGAGATATGTGGGGGAATATCATGGATTCCCACTGAACTTCTTCTCCATTCAGACGTGCCCTTCTTCTCTCCTGCTTCTTCTCTATTTTCTTTCTCTTTTGTTTGGCATTTGGCCTGAAACCCAAGCCAAAGCGGTCTCTCTTTTCTTTCAGCATTGGCACCTACACTTCCCCTTGGAGATGTCGCGATCCTTTTTTCCCGGTAAGGCTCCCTTCCCGACCATCATTTGTAGGCCCATCTTCGTGGTCCTGGATATTTTGGGCACTGGAATTTTATTCCCCTTCAAAATAAATATCGCGTTGACGAACTCTAAAGACCGGAAAGAACACTCAATGGCCTTCTCATTTGTCTCTACATATGGAGTCTCATTAGTAACAGTGGCTATGATGTCTTCCTCCGCATTTATAGTGACCAGTCGACCATCTGTCACCAGTTTCAATTTTTGATGAAGGGATGAGGGCACTGCCCCTGCCGAATGAATCCAGGGCCTTCCCAGCAAGCAATTGTACGAGGGCTTAATATCCATCACCAGGAAATCAACTTCGTACGTGTTTGGCCTGATCTGTAACAGTATATCAATTCTTCCCATCACTCTTCTCTCGGTCCCATCGAACGCTCTCACTATGTTCTGACAAGTCTTCATGTGAGAACTATCTATCGGTAACCTCTTCAGTGTTGACAACGGTAAGACATTTAAGGCTGATCCATTGTCGATTAATACACTTGGCAGAGAGTATCCCTTGCAACGAGTGGTGATGTGCAAGGCCTTGGTTGATCCCATACCTCCAGGTGGAATTTCATCGTCGCCGAAGGATATAAAGTTGTCGGCACTTATGTTACTAACTAATCGGTCAAGTTTATTGACAGATATATCTTTAGTAACATAAGTCTCGTTCAGCACTTTCATCAATGCCTCACGATGTACTTCCGAACTTAAAAGTAAGGCTAGCACTGATATGCGAGCCGGTTGCTTGCACAGCTGCTCTACTACACTGTATTCACTGTGCTTTAAGAATTTTGAAAATTCTTTAGCCTCTTCCTCTTTCACAGGGACATTGATAAGGTCGCCAGGTTCTTTCTCCAGTTCAACTGCCACAGTCTTTGATTTTGCTGGTTCTGTTCTGACGTTTACCGAGTCGTAACGCCTCTCACTTCGTGTGTGGAATCCCTCACTTTGAAACTCCTTGGAAGTGCTAGCTGAGTTTTCCACTCCCGGAGTCGTTACATTACAGTCATAATTCCATGGTACCATCTTGTCATCCTTGTAAGGAAAGGACACAGGTTTTCGGATTACAACTTTAGGCGCGATTTGTGCTCCGCGTTCTGTGTTTCTCGGTCGAGAAATGATGATCCTCGGATAATTGACTTTCTGGTTTGTCAACTCTCCTTCGGTTACACATACATTTCCTTCCCTCGAGCATTCTTTGTAAAACTCCAATTCCTTATTATCCATAAGGCTCTGTATCAGGACCCTAAACTCAGTGCATTCCTGGATCCCATGTCCCTCTACTTCGTGTAACTCACAGTAGTTCCTTAGTTCTTCACCTCCTTTCTCAGAACTTG
The DNA here is from genome assembly GCA_025698515.1 of Gossypium sturtianum. NCBI lineage: Eukaryota > Viridiplantae > Streptophyta > Magnoliopsida > Malvales > Malvaceae > Gossypium > Gossypium sturtianum. The sequence goes on from CM046946.1 coordinate 120,959,781, forward strand.
ATTCTATCAGTCCCCTTCTTACCATTTCCCTCCAAACCATTATCAACGGGGTTTTCACCTCTTAGATATCCCCCTTGGTCTTTCTCACCACATCCTCTCCGATCGCGTTTATTCTCTTGTCTCCATGGTTGGGTAATGGGTTCTCCGCACTGGGTGTATCATCAACCTTGACAATCCCCAACTTGATGAGTCTCTCAACTACCTTTTTGAAGGCAGTGTAGTTTTCTATCGAATGCCCCGCTATTCCTGCGTGGTAATCACAATGAGTGTTGGAGTCATACCATTTAGGATATGAGGGTTGTAATGGCTGTAGATAGTATGGGGACACTACGCGTGCCTCGAATAAAATTTGATATAGCTCTTTATACGTCATCAGGATTGGCGTAAATTGGAGCTTTTCAGAATTCTGTCTGAGACCTAATTCTTATCTTGTCGACCCTTGTTGCCCGGCAGTAACTACTTTCAGCTGGTTAATAGTAACTGCCTTTGAGTACCCTTTATTGTATGTACTCGTACTGTTCACCTCATTGTCCTTCTTTCTAGGAGCAGATCTTCTAGTACTTTCTTCTGCTTCAATCTTACCACCACTTATGGCATTTTCTATCATTTCCCCTGCCATCACTATATCTGCGAAGCTTTTGATGGTGCTTCCTATCATATGGGTGATAAATGGTGCCTTCAAAGTATTGATAAACAGCATGGTGGTTTCTTTTTCCAAGAGAGGTGGTTGAACTTGCATGGCCACTTCCCTCCATCTTTGTGCGTATTACCTGAAGCTTTCATTAGATTTCTTTTCCATGTTTTGCAACATGATTCTATCAGGCGTCATATCTGTGACATGATTGTATTGCTTCATGAAGGCTTGAGCCAAGTCTCTCCATGAGCTAATATTAGCGCGGCTAAGTTGATTATACCACCTAGACGCTGCTCCCATCAAACTATTTTGGAAACAATGAATCAAGAGTTGATCATTATTCACATAGCCAGTCATGCGTCTACAGAACATGGTGATGTGGGCTTCAGGGCAACTAGTCCCGTTGTACTTCTCAAATTCCGGCATCTTGAACTTATGAGGAAGTACCAGTTCTGGGACCAAACTCAAATCCTTTGCGTCAATGCCATGGTGATGGTCGGCATTCTCTAAAGCTTTGAATTTTTCTTCCAACCATCTACAACGATCTTTCAAATGTCGTGAAGATTCAGTTCTGATCACCTCTCTCTTTGCCATGTCCAGATCAGGTATAATAGGATTGGCAGGGTTATCCCCTGGGTTGGATCCTATGCCAACTTGAAAATTCATGGGCATTCCAGTGTCAACTTGCCCTTACTGAGGCCTAATTGTGACAGGCGGCCTTATGGGATATTCCTCAGGATGTGCTTGAACGTGTGGTGGAGTGAATCCCCTAGGAAAATCCTCGTTATCCTCGGTGTTGACTATGGGACCCTTTCCCTTATCCATTGCCCCACTCAACATTTGGGCCATTTGAGCCATTATATTCTTTTGTGCCTTCAACATTTGGTCCCTCATCTCTTGTTGAAGTTCTGCCATTTGCTCTTGCATCTGGTCTTGCATGTCTCTTTGGAATTGTTCCAATCTTTGATCCATTTTCTTTGATTTGGCACGAGTACCGTAAGGATGTTCAGCTTCTAGATTTTCCTTCACTTTTTCTCTCTCCTTCTCTCTCTGTTATAAAGTCAACTAATTAGACTCTCTCTATGGACTTAAATACAAATGGTATGATGTAATGCAAATGCATGAATGCAAAGAGGCATCGATTCTGATTCAACTTCATTTTAGAAAACTTTATTAGATAACAAAATCATTTACATAAAACGGATTACAAATACGCTTTCGCCCTAAGTCATAAGGTTTTGATTTTCCCAAGCAAGGTAGCTAGCTCTTGACTACGATCGGACTGCAGCTCATACTTCATGCTCAACGTATTAGCCTGTGATGCCAAAGTCTGTAGATGATCAGCTACCTATTGAATCTGAACTATTGCTTCACCCATGAGGTAATCCCGACTTCTAACTTGGTCCTGAGAATGGTGAAGCTCTTCCTTCCAACGCCCTTCTCTCGTTTCAAGCAGCTCGATCCGAAGTTCACAGCTATGCAGTGCCGATTCTAACTCTTCGATCTTACCCTTCATTTCCTCGATCTTGTTCAGGCTTGACCTTAACTCGATCTTGGAATTACTGCTTCGATGGTGATGAAGAGATCGTCCAAGTTCGACCACTCTAACTTTTAATTCTTCCTTTTCACTTTGACTTTCTGATAAACTCTTCTCTAAGGCCTCATTTTGCGCTTGTATTTCTCGAAACTTCCTCTCCCAATAGTCAGCTTTGTCCTTTTCCTCCTGGACCTCTCGTTGCCATTGTTCAGAAGTCTTTCCCAATCCAGCGTTCTTCATCGTCAGTCGCATCTTCTTATATTCAGTCTTCAAGCTATCTCGATCTTTCTCAATCTTCCTTTTCTCCTTTCTTTCTTTCTCGGCTTCTGCTTTTTGGATATCCACATCTAGCCTCAAGTACATCTTTTCCTCCTCTAGCTTCTCTATCTTCTTTCCGAGCTCTGAACTTTGCCTTCGAAGTCTTGCTTTATAATCTCTAACTCCGATGGGACCACTTGTAAATACTCCTTGATCGGTCGAGCACCCTCCAAACTTGGCCCAGGGATATTATCATTGATCCTTTTGCTCAACCAATCCTTATATTCTGGGGTTATCATTGGCCCTCCAGTCAATATCTTCATACAGCGAGCTTGCTTCCAAGCCTCAGAGATCTCTCGAATCCTCTTCTTATAATTATCCCCCTTATATGAGAATTCACTTTGAGCTAACCCATGTGTCGCCAGTATGAACTATCTTACCTTGTATTGTCTTAGTACGAGCAACGGTGCGTATCCAACAGCTCTCCATATTCCAGGCAGAGGCACCCAATCAAAATTTCTGCACCGATAAAGGACTCCATCAGGAACCATCCAAGGGGCCTTTCACTCAACGTCTTCCTCTCGAAGGTTTTGGAGAATTTCTGTCCATCTTTCCTCTGATATATCGTCTATCCTTGTCGTAGCTGTGGCCTCTTTTAAGGGAGAATAACTTTCGAAGAACACTCGGCAAGGAACCTTGTCAACCTTCCAAAAATGACTATGGAACCAAACCATTAATAACTGTGCGCATCCAATGAATCTACCTTCACCAGCTCTCAGACATGCACTTAAGGATCTGAACGTCTCGGCTAATATCGCAGGTACAGGTGTGACCCCTTTGTTAAGTCAATCAAATAAATCTGTAACTGCTTCATCTATATGCCTTAGAGCCTTGGGGAAGACCATCAAACCATAAATACATAAGGCAAAGATGTCGATCTTCTTCTTTTCATCTGGATGTGCTAGGATCAGGTCTCTCAAACTAACCCAAGGTATGCACCTGCCTTCACCTTTCTCTTGGATTCTAGCTGTAACCCACTGTTCACTCATCCCTGTGATACTCATCAACTTCTTCACAAAATTTGGAACATTGGCAGCCCTAAAATAAACTTTGTCGACTTGGAACCTCGAACAGCGAAGCAATGTCGTATACTCCTCGAGCGTGGGCACTAAATCTACCTCCCCGAAAGTAAAATAGCCATAAGCAGAGTTCCAAAATTGAGTTATAGCCCGGAATAAATGCTTATCTACCTTGATGTCGAGCAAGTAAGGTAGATCACCGTAATTACGATAGAACATCTGCTTTGACTCATCGTCCCACTGGGTCCATATCTCTTTCAACTCTTGGAACTCATTCTGTGTAATACTAATACGAGTAAAGTCCCATAGTTCAGATACATACCCGTCAACCAAGATATTCCCTTTCTCTGATTGCATTTGCTTTGACCATGTGCGAACAGCTGCATTGTCTCCCACTTTATCAAGGAACTCGTTCTCCATAACTAGCTTTCTAACTTAGAAACTGACCGTGAATCGATACCTCTAAAAATATGAAATGACATGCACAAAAATGAAACACAACGAGTTAGTATCACAGAATAAAGTATAAGGCAAATGAAATAAGCGCACACCTATTAAGGTAACTACTAAAGTTTCGCATAGCTTTACCTAAGGTGGGTTCTTAGGGTTTACTATATGCGGTTTAGTTCTAAAGTTGAGGTACCTGAACCAGCAGATTCCTCGATCCTCACCCATTATAGGCTCATATGGACCGAGTTCAGTTCAGGGGAATACATTTCCCTATGGCCATGCGAAAGTAAAAACTTCACGGAGACATAGGTACAGATGTATTCCGGAAGCAGTCCACTAGCCCATTCGGAGGTGAAAACCTCACGAAGGCATAGCTTCTCGCTCCCACTTAAGGGTGTGACCACGACGGTCATGTAGTGCAATGCAAAAAGATATATTAAAAATTAAAAAGAACATGCGATAAAAGGTTCATTTTTTTTAACAAAAATCGGAATTTTAAACTCGAACAAAAGGACATGAAATTATCGATTTTACGGCTTGACTCTCTTATTGTCCCCAGTGGAGTCGCCAAGCTGTCGAAACCATTTTAAAAGTTTTTGAAAAACGAGGTTGACTTTTAAAAACGAAAGTGGGAGTCGCCACCAATCCCTTTTTACTTAGGTGTGGTTGGATCACCTTGTAAAACGTTTTATTTTAAAACATTTAATTTTTGGTCCACGAAAAACAAGAAAACGGGTTCGGGAGTCGGTTACGTATGAGGAAGGGTTAGCACCCTCATAACGCCCAAAAATTGGTACCTAATCGATAGAATCATGTCCAAATGTTTGAAATTTAATAAACATTTAAAATATGATTAAAAAAAACTGAACAATTTGATTTAAAACTTGAGATTTCTTTGTTCCGAAAGAATATAAACATCATATCCAGCACGTTAGGACACGATATTTTTAAACCCTCGTAACTAAAACCATCTCATAATTTACGAAATTTTATGAAAAGGGTATTTAGTTATTTAGCCAAACGGGAAATCGCAACCCAGCACGTTAGGGCACTATTTCCCGAATTTCTAAATACAAAACATTGCCTTTATTTTAAAACCTTTTGATAAAATACAATAATTTTGTAAAAAGAATGTATTTATTTTAAACAACGATTCATGAGACAATATCGCATTTATACATAAATATTAAAAGCAATTATGACATACTAACATTTCATATTTATATAATAAAGTAATAATAATGTAGAATAATGACTAATAAAAATAACTACACAATGCCAATCATAAATAAATAAATGAGAGAATAAATGCGAAACCAATATATACATAAAACAATAAATATCAAAATAAAAGAAAATTACTAAATAACTATGAAAAATTTTATGCGAGATTAAATAATAAATGAATAAATAAATAAAAATCACATACATATATAATATGAACTATGTAAACGATGTATAAATAAAAAAAAGGCATATAATGATTTTAAATAAGGATGTATAAAATTACATATATATATATATAATATAAATAATGTAAATAAAATGTGTTATACAATATAAATAAATTTTAGTTAAAAAATAAACAATATAATTTAATATTATATAATGTACAAAATTTTAAAAATATAATATAATAACTAATATATATAAATACTAAAATAATATGTAATAAAAAAATTAAACAAAGTAAAATAATAAATAATAATAATTATATAAGGATTAAATATAAAAGGACTAAATTAAAACGCGCATCGTGTTATAGGGACTCATTAGGCAATTCTGCCCTCTTTCCAAAACGGCGTCGTTCCAATTTTAGCCTTTAAACAGCCCCAGGACTAAATTGAAAAAAAAAAAACAAAGTTTAGGGTCAATTTAGTAAAGAATAAAAATTTGAATTGGACCGAATTTAAAATATTAAAAAAGGCGAAAGGACCAAAGAGGCAATTAGCCCCTTTTAACAAAACGCGGGATCCTGCCCGGGTTATCGGGTCAACACGCGAGTCTGATTGTAAAACGACGTCGTTTTGGCGCTTATCAGTTTAAGCGAAAACGGCGTCGTTTATACGAGACTATATAAGTCAGTTTCTTAAAAAAAAAAATCATTTTTGACATTCGTTTTAAAAAAAATCAGAGAGCCCCCCTCCAAATGCTCTCGAATTCATCTCGCCTCTGTCCGGAGGAAACGTCGGACGTCATAGGCACGCGCCACACGCGCCCCCGTGGACGGTGGCCGGAGGCCTAAAATCTCTGAATCTCAGCGTTTTCGAAAGGTAAGCACCCTCTTTTTATTTTTTAAAACGTTATATATGCATGAATGTATCAAAAAAAAATAAAACCGAATAAAAAAATCATCTTTGCGAAGAAAATTTCTGTATATTATTTCTCGATTTTTTTTGGTATTCTCTCTCTGTGTATGTATATTTTTTATTTTCTCTCCGATTGTCTCTGTATCCCTATGTTACAAAATAATCAGGCTTTTATAGCCTTGAAAATAAAAAAAATAAAAATGGAATTTGTTCTGTTTTGCCATTTTTGCTGCGATTTGTTTCCTTTCTTTTGCAGGCGGACGAAGATCTCGCGGTGATGACCAGGCGAGGTTCGTGCGCGTTGATGGTGGCGTGACCGAGGGCTGATGGGTGCGGCAATTGCGGCGCGACGTTTGGGCTCCTGCTGGGGCATTTGTTCTTGTGGCGCCAAGGGTTTCAGAAACCCTAGGCCACTGCTGATTCTGCTTAGTGTTTTGGGCCTTTTTGGCCACGAATATTTTGGGTCTAGGCAGTTTGGGTCAGGGTGTAACGGGTTACGGGTTTAGGTTGCTGGTTTGGGGTAGTCTATTTGGTTTTGGGCCAATGGTGTAAGTGGGTCAGGATTGGGTAGGTAATTGGGCTCGGGTATTGGGTCAGGATTGGGTAGGTTATCTGTAAGAGGATTTTGGGCCTTATTTAATTTGGCTTTATAACAGGACTGTAAATGGACATTATTTTTGTTTTTTATTTTTGGTTTGTTTTATTTAAGCCCGGGCAAAATGGGCTGATTACAATAGTGAAGGTGGGGTAACATAGCAATTTTAGTTAGTTAGTTGAGTTCTTTCCACAATTAAGAGTATTGTATTGACCGACATTAATTCCTCTTAATTTTATACAAAGAGAATATTCCTTTTGAAGTAAAAAAACAACTCCCATAATTCTCTCTCTCTCTCTCTCTCTCTTTAAAGAATATAATTCTTGTTTTAACTTTACCTTATTTAATGAAAAATATATTTGAGCTGCAATTTACTTTTTTTATTATGTAAAATAAGTATTAATAAAATACAAAAAAAAATAAAATTATAAATAATACAAAAAAAAGTTAATCGGCAGAACATAGTTAGAATGAACGTAATGATTTCCATAAATAGATAGGCAAACATTATCAAAAAAAGATTTCATAACATTAAACCTCATAATATTAAATCATGTTGTATTTGATTTAAAAAATTTATGTAACGTTCTATACAAAAAAAATATTTATTTTATTTAATAACATTAATTAATTTATAATATTATACGACATATTTAAAAAAAGGACAAATTAATTCATTTTTAAAATTTACCATTTGTTAAAAAAATAAGGTAAAACAAGTCAAATTGAATTTTAAGAACTAAGAAATTATATCTTATTATAATTTAAAAACCAAGAATGGTTTCAGATGAAAGGTCTATTTTCCATGCACCTCATTTTAAATAGCCAAGCGTTTAAGGGAAGTTTGGGGTTCAATTTGAAAGAAACGATTCAAATTCTCAAATCCGTATTTGCCACCTATTGGAGACGGAGAGAGTGAACCCCTTGATAACCAAAAAAGTAGGAATGTCCACTAGAGTTGGTTGTTTATCGAGTAACTACCATCTAACCTATGTTAATTCAGGAACTGCCCACTAGCTTCGTGCTGGGTGAATGACCGGTTCAAGGTATAGGTCAAGGATCCACCAGGATAGACATGATATTATCATTGTGCAACTAACCGCCTTATATGAATGTGAACAAACTCGTCGTTTGAGCGGAACAATTTCAGAAAGAATCTGTAAATGATAGGTTAGCATTAAAGCATTCGGGAAGAATAAGGGTGTCTGCATCAAGGTTGTGAAGAGGATTATTGATGGAGGTGAAATGTTTAGAGTCTGCCTCTAAGAATAGGTGTGAGAGGAAATTTCGAGGATGAAATTTTCATTAAGGGTGTGAGAGTTGTCACACTTGGATATCTTTAAGGACTCAAATTTAGAGGAATTTTGGGACCTAATTGAATGCATGGTAAGTTGGCGGACTCTACCAAGAATTTTGGGAAAAAATTGTGATTGGCGAGTAAATAGTAAAGCTTCAATTCTGGTTTGGTTAGGATGAAATCGACTAGTTCCATAGTGGGGGCATAATGATTGTCGGCAATTGGCTAAGAGGGTTTCCTTCAATTTTGACTAGTTTTCCTCAATTTTGTCTACAACTTCTTCTAACTTGCATTGTCTTCTTAGATTGTTCTAAAGAAGGGGAGAACTTAGGAGAGCTCTACATGGAGCAGAAGTTATGAGAATCTAAACCAGGAAGTAGAGAAATGTATAACTGGTAGGCTTTTCTTATCTTTCTGTACTCGTGAATTTGAGGAAATGAGAGCAAAGGTTGCCTTCTAAGTTTTTGAAAATGGGATGCGGGTTCTAAGGTTTGAATGACTTCGAATTAACCGATAAATGGTTATCATGCTTAGCTGCCAAGTCGAATGAGACTCTAGTGTTGGAATAAGCTAAGCTGACAATGAAGGATTTAAGGTGAGTTTTGTGCTCCATCCTTGGGTAATTGATGAAAATTATTATGACTGTTTGAGTTGTTTGAATCTGTTGTTATGGATGAACATGGTGATGGAGTATTTTATGGATGCATATCATTGTACAGGTATAGTACTGAATGCCAAATATTATCCACACGATGTTTGTATAATTGGCGTGCTGTGTGCTTTATGATAAATACCTTGGTTTGTGTGTCATGCATGTTTATATGATATGTAGGGTACGAAGGAAAGTACCATGACAGGGTAGTTGAAGATAGGAATAAATGGCGTATTAGAGGAATGGGCGGACTAAAGTGGGTACTAAAGAGAGTTTGGGCGGCATCGTAGAGTGATATTGACTGGCTAGAGCGACACTATGACGATAGTATATTAACTCTATGAATCGACACTGTGATGGTAGTTTATAGGTCCTTCAGGCAACATCTCAGAAGAGGTTTTTTGTATAAGACCGTAGCTCGGCTTTGGTAACAAATAAAGTCCGCCATAACGATAAACATGGGTTATATTGTGTAGGACCATAGCTCTGCTATGGCAACATATGGAGTTCGCAAGAACATTAAACATGGGGTATGTTGTGTAAGACAATAGTTAGGTTATGGCATTAGATAAAGTCCGTCAGGATGATAAACCAGGAAACTGATAGAGGAATGAAAGGGGAATCATTACAAGTCTTGTGCGGAGAGTAGTATAGTTGGTTGGATGCGATGCGTCTAAGAACGTGGGTAAAAGAGAAAGGAAAAGAAATCGCCAAACTACGAAGATGAGAAAAAGCTGGAAAAAATGTCTGAGAAAGAAGGGAATCTTCCAAGATGCCCTGGAGTCGAGCTGATAAAAGTGTTCTAATGCAGGTATATGTGAAATGAATGAGAAATTCCTTCAATGAATTGACAAGTACAATATCCACCAATAAGAGTCTACTAGAGAAGTCGTGGATCTCGCATTGGTTAAGCAGTTACAAAATGGGTTAATATATGATAAATTTTTAGTTTGGAAATCGATTAAGAGGTGGTAGGAATAATGAGTAGACCGTCAAAGACCTCATAAGAGGGAATACCAACAAAGTTGAATGACTAATAAAAATTCGCCAAGTATTTACAGGAAGAGTGTGCTGGTTAGAATTACAAAGTGTGGGAAAGACCACATGGACTAACAACAAGGTAGCCCGCGGAGAACTACCTTGAGTAGGGAGTCAGCCGGAAGATAGCAAGAAGCGGAGTTCGTCAAGGCCATATAGCATGGGAAAAACCATGTGAGAATACCAAAGGAGGAACCGGTTAAGGGATACTTGATGTAAGAGATAGTCCACTGGGAACTATCTATTAATTGGAGTATCTTAGAAAATGGGATCGAGGTGAATAAGTACTTTAGGGTATATTGTGAGAATAAGTCCTCTAGGATAAAGGGGGAGGTTATCCAGTTATCCCTATACCATTCAAGTTTGTGAATGAGGATATTAGAAAGAGCCCTTGTTTAGGTAAGGGACCAAATATAGGCTAAGTCGAAAAGTAGATAATTGCTGAGATAATATGACAAATACTTATGGAGTTTAATATGAATTAAAGGGATCAACGTAATGATTCACAGTTGTAGCAAAATCTTAGTTAAACCGTCAAAAATTAGCTCAGAGGAAATAAAGCATTGATTATGCTAGTGGAATCATGGATTCTTCTACGAAACACAGAGAGTTTTAATTCTTTGTATAAAGCTTCATTTTCCCTATTTTAAGAGTCTTCTATGAATACAAATTCATAGGATCTCACTAAGTTCAATTGAACTGATAAATTTATTGCCATGTATGCAGGATAGATGTTGACTAGGGAATCAAGTGGAGAGACCAAGCCAGACACTGTTGGAATTAAGTGTTGAAGGCCACGCCTCGGGGATTAAGTTGGATATATCTGTATTAAAGTCTTATTGTAAATTTTGTAAATATCTGTATTAACACTCTTATGGAATAAGTTATAATGGAAATTAAAATTTGATATTGTCTAAGTGTGTAAATAAATTAGGTTAGAAATTTCTGTTATGTAATATGGTTTGATTGTGACACTCGATACCCAAACCCGACGACCAAGTCGAGTATAGGGTGCTACAACCAATGTGGGTTCCACAACTTCTCTAGCTGGCTCTTATTGGTGACCACTATGTTTTCCAAGTCGTCTAAGAATTTTTTTCCTCCTTTTGCGCATACCTATGTAAAAATGCTTATTGGCTTCACTCACCATTGCATTATGGCAAATCCCCTTTTTATCCTGTTTTGTATGCGTTCCCAAACGCACCCCGACTATCAATTATATTATCTGCCGCGTGAGTTATTCAGCGATGTCCCATTTTTATACCCTGTCAGTTTACTGGTTCATCATCTCGACGGACTTCATATGCCACCATAGCCTAGCTATTGTCCTACACAATATGATCTCATGTTTATTATCCTAGCGAACTTCATTTGTTGCCAAAACCTAGCTGTGGTCTTACACAATATGATCCTATGTTTGTTGTCTTAGCGGACTCCCGATTCCAAGGAATCAATAAACCTCTTCGGAGTTGCCGCCTAAAAGGACCTATAAATCATTTCCACGACCTCACCGAGAAAGACCTATAAATCGTTTCCACGGTGTCGCTCTGAAGGACCTATAATTGTTGTCACTGTGTCGCTCCATAGAGTTGATCGACCGTCATCACGATGTCACTCTAGCGAGCCAGTCAATACCATTATACAATGTTGCCTGACTCCCTTGAATCCCATTTCAATCCACCCATTCCTCCATTACGCCAATTTTTCCTATCTTCATCTACCTCGATAAGGTAAATACCTCCGTGCTCTGCTTACAAACTACTCAAACATTTCATGCAAATAAGGTACTTGATACATAACACAAAGTACGCCACATATATTTAACACTACGTGATAATTGTTTGACATTCAATGATCATACTTACAAACATTCACATACTTGTATAAGGTTATGCATTCACAACATGCACAACCACCATTTATACACAAAACAACAGATTCAGATGACCTAGAATAGTCACAACACAAATAATTCAACAACTCAATTTCATCATCCAGCTATGATAAAGTACAGAAACTCACCTCGCTTCCTTATCCTCGTCGACTTAGCTTGTCCAAACGCCAGAGCCTCCTTCATCCTGATAGCTAAGCATGGCAACCATTTATTGGTTAAATCAAAGGTATTCTGCCTTAAAACCCAGAACCCAATTTACAAAAACTTATTAGGAGTCATTTCCCTCATTCTTTCTCTAATTCTCGAGTACAAAAGGTTAGTTTCTCAATTTCTCTACTTCTAGACTTCAATTCCCATGACTTCAACTCCATGTAGAGCTCCTAGGTTCTCCTCTTCTTTAGAACAACCGAAGAAAACAATGCAAGTAAGAAGAAATTTTGTAGACAAAATTATGGAGAATTTCCTTTTCAAGAATGTCCACTTTCACCCACATATATATTTTCTATGCACAATCTCTCAATCTCTTTTAGCCAATCACCTGTAATTATTATGTCTCCCACTTTGGAACCAGCCGATTTCATCTAACCAAACCAGAATTGAAGCTTAACTATTTACCCAATAATCACAAAATTTTCCAAAATTCTTAGTAGAGTCCACCAACTCACTATTCGTTCAATTAAGTCCCAAAATTCTTTTAAATTAGAGTCCTTAAAGAAATTCGGGTGTGACATGTTAATTAAAACTTAATAATGATTAGACCTTTATAATTTAATTCCTAAGTCTTAATTAATTATTTTATCAGCTAAATTACTAGACCATTCTTCAATATATTTTTACATTAACTTCATAATCATTTCTATTTTATATTTACGGACTTGATTTACGGAAATGGGGTTCTGAAACCGTATTTTTTGGTACCACTGAAAATTGAACTGTTACAGGTTGGGTTGATGACACCAACTTCAATGACCTAACTTTTTGCTATAGAGATAATACTAGTTTCAAACTCTAGTATTTTCGTGTTTTTATCATTTCTAGCTTAAGCATTGGAGAAAGATTGCAGGTCAATGCCATGACATTTTATATTTCCATCTTTATCAATTGAATTAAAAAAAAAGGCAAAAGTAGAAGATATCGTTGAAAGTGATTTTGGTTACGAAAATCTTAAAATATTTTAATATCTACTTTTAAAAATTTTAAGATTATATATATTTTTATAATTAGGACTAAAATGAAAAATCTTGTAAATATTAAGGACTAAATTTGTTGGATTTTTTAAATTTAGGACCAAATAGATAGAATGTATAAACATTAGAAGACTAAACTTGTTTTTAGGCCAATAAAACAAAGCCCACATTAGACTTCTGTTAGGCAACTAACGGAGGAGAGATTAAAATATTTAATTTCAAAAAGTTGAGTGATTAAAACGAAAAATGTAGTAGTTGAGTAATCAAAATAAAATGAACCAAATACCTAGGTGACTATTATTGTACTTTACCCTGTTTTTCCTTGGTTCAACTATATCATTATTAGTATGTTTTTGTTTTGCTCATCAGAATAAAAAACTTTCAATTTTGTCACTAACATTTGCAATCTGATTTTAATTACCTTTTGTTAAATCATTAACAAAAACAATAATGTGGCATTTTTAATTGGTATAATAATATTTTAGTTCTCAACAGTTACAAAATTTATCAATTTGGTCCTAGTTCTAAATAATTGAACTTAGCCCTTAACATTTACAATTTTTTTTATCAATTTGGTCCTCAAACATATCTTGATCATAAATTAAAAATATAATCGTAATTATAAATATTTTAATATTAAAAATATATCTTTAACAAAAATAAAAAATAAAAAAATATTTTAATCAAATTAAAAAAAAGATTTCACAACTAAAGAAAAATGGAATAATTATTAATGTAAGTTTTTATATATAAAAATTATTGTAGGGAGTGGAAAATTTTCTAGCATTGAACTTTGCAATTTTTATTCATGAAAAATGTTGGGAAAGAAATGTACGGGTGACGGATGAGTTATAATAATTAATATATTCTAAATTACTCAAAACATTATAAATTTGAGCAGAGAATTGATAAGTTGGAGTTGCAATTTTGTTTATTAATAAACCCAGTTGGGTAAAGACTATCCAAAGGGTTAGTAAACTAGGAGGAGTCCAAATAATTTGTATACAAATGCCCAACAAAACAAAATCCAAGGCATCGGAATAAGGAGCAGACTAACCCAACTTCTAACCCAACTCCAATTATTGTTAGAGGCTAAAAATCTCAGATCTTGGATCACTCCTCTCTGGACTTTGACTCCTCAAAGTTTAGCCATCAAATTGACTACACAGTAATCTTGGTATTTGAATGGTCCACAAACCCTCCGCTTTCAACTTTCATTTTCCCAACCCTCCTTAACAAGCAAAAAACCACCTCTTAGAAGCACTGCCACCCATAAAACACACCTTTAAAGCTTCCAAAAGGACCCAAATATTGTTTTTGTTTCTGATTCCATGATCAGAAAATCAAATCACGTATTTTTCATTAAATTTTATGAATTTAACATGTTGATTAGGCTACCCTCATGTGATGTGGCATATGATTGATGGGAGGTAAACATGTTATGTTAATAAATTTTAATCGATAATCATAGGACTATAAGATTTTTAAATTGAAAAAGTAAGATGATTGAATTTTTAACTTTTAAAGTACATGGACTAAATCTCAAATTTTGTAAAAATATAGGAACTATTATCATATTTTAACCAAGATCAAAATACTCACTCCAAAAATCACAAATCTTGAGCATCACAAAAAAAAACCCATCTCAGCCCTGGCCCTTTTGCTTGAACTCCATACCGGCTCCTTTTGCGGGAACTATTTCACAACTTCAACAAGCTTCAATTCTTGAAGAAGAATCTTAACTACTTTGTTATTACTTAACAAAGTCATTAGAAAATGCAGCTCATCATTGCTTTTTTCAATTAAAGTCTCAAAAACATTAAAATTAAACTACTATGTTGATACGAATTACCAACAAAGAGGTTGTGATGGAGGAAAAGAGGACTGATTCACTTAAGCAAAACGAAGAGCTGATGGTAGAAGAGTGAGAGAAGGCGACTTTCCCTCGAGGGGAAGGTGAAGGAAGAAGGATAAGTTGACTAAGGTGATAGCGCTGATGGAAGGATCCCACTTACTTGTACACTCAAGTTAATATCGTAGACCATCCTTTGTCTTATAGTGCTACACGACAGTTTGTAAGATGTCTTGCAAGGTTGTATGGGTTGGCCAGTATCAGTTTCATTGCAGGTTAGTTGCCACTATGGTATGTATTGCGTGGTTCTGCCTATGTCGTAGATTATCTTGTTTTAACATCTTTATCCTTGAGGCAATACGAGACAATTAAGTTTAGATGGCCTTAACGAGATGTGCTTCACGAGGGTGACTTACAGATCATCTACAAACAAAATCATTCAAGGGTCCGCAAAAGATCGCTTACAAACTGTTAGAGGACTTGTCACATATTTCGCTCTACAAAGGTATAATAAACTACATCATCAGAAATTAAAAAAAAAAGAGCTGTTTTATATTATTATGAGGTAAATTTATAAATTTTTATTAATTAGTGGGGTTTATCACTATTAGCCTGATATTGATAACCAATATAAGATCTATTTCTCTTTTGTACAGCACTTGCAAAATATAAATTGAAAAATAATTAAATGTAATTTAAGAAGTACAAAATCCGCTCACAATTACAACTAATGAAAGAAAGATGGGTATCCCAAAGTACTTCTTACTTTTTATAAATTAAAGACACTGTTGTCGTTAACGTTCATTATTCTAAAGGATTGAATTTTTCTAATTTTGATTAATATGTAAAATTTATTTTTTGAACTGATATCAAACACAAAATTACATATTAATCATCATCAAATAGATTCTTTAAAGTTCACAAATAAATTTTCTAAATTTCCCAAATATAATTAATAAAAATTCCAATACCATTTCCCAATGAAAATATGTTTGAGGACCAAACTGATAAAATTTGTAAATTTAGAGGATTACTTTTGTTTAATTATTTAGAATTAGAATAAAATTAATAGAATTCATAAGTATTGAAGACTAAATGTATTATTATACAAATTCTAAAAGATCAAATTATCATTTTTATTAACTATTTAACGGAGAGTGACTAAAATTGAACCAATTATAAACATTAATGAGCAAATAGAATATTTTTATAGTTTATTGATCAAAACAAAACACGCTAATTAATATTAAGAGGAATATTAATTCTATATGAATTTGAGCAAAGGTAATTGAATTTATGGTTGAGTGGTAGAACCAATCTTGTTTTTATTAAAATAAAAAGAGGTTAGTTTTTAAAAGGGTTAAGATATACGGATGTAATAATTTAAACTTACTTTGTATTTAAATTGTTTTGGATCTAATTGGTATCCAAAGTTAACAACCATAAGCCAAAGTGATCCATTTTTAGGTACTTAAATGACGCCATTAATTTTTATCAGTTCGACTAATAATTGTGCACCACATGTCCAATTTTATTAAATCATTTAAAATACTCATTATATTTTTAAGAATTTAAATAAAATAATTTTAAAATAAATAGTTTTGACTTTCCCATTTTAACAATGATGAGACACTTGGGGAATTAGAAATTTTAAAAAATCATATAATTAATTAAAATTTGTACTAAAAAAATCATTCCTTCACCCATTTACAAGGAGGACAGATGAGGGGTACGTAATGTTACAAAATGAAACTAGTAGCAAAGGAAAGATTTTACAAAAGAGAAAAAGGAAAAACTTTAAAAAGTAATTTGAAGGAGAACTTGAATCAAGTTTTTATGCAAAACTTGAATTTCAAACTTGAATGCCCCTTTTAGGCTTCTTCCACCTCTTTTTATAAGAGATATTCATAAATTTGTTTAATTAAATTTGAATCTCGCACAGTTTTCTAATAAAGATGATATCTCATCCTTGATTGATGATTTTTTTGTTTAGTTGTGGTTGCTTCCATGTTGCTTCCTTTTTTGTCTAGATGTAGTTGTAGTTGCTTCCACGTAGCTTCATTTTTTGTCTTTTTCTTGGTTGGTTTTTTCCACGTAGCTTCCTCTGTCTTTTATGCTATCTTTCTTGGATATTGTCCATATTCATTTCTTCAATTTCATCTAAATTTAATGAATCAATTGATAATCTTGGTGAGTTCCAACTTTCCCATGTATTATTTATGTCTTCAATTATATGGGAAGAAAAATCATCAATCTCCATTTCAGTTATCTTTTTTAATAGTTGACGAATTCTTCATTTATACCATCCTGGTGATATCCAGCATCATATGCCAATATTCTTCGTCCATCAGTCAAAAAACTATAAGAATCTTGTTGAAGTAGAAATTGGACTTTGGCTATTAGATCTATTCTTGCTTGGATTTGATAAAAACCAAGATTATTATAGCACTTGTCAACATATTTTGTCAAGTGTTCTTTCTCTTCTGTAGCTGCAGATAGGTTTTTCCTCCGAGCATTTTTAAGATAGTCCAAATTTGATATGGCTAATAAAAATTTTCTCTTTCAGCTATACCAATAAGGCTACTGATTTCAAGATGAAAGTAGTAAAAGAAATCATCTTACCATTCGTAATAACATAAATTTAATAAATGCTAAAAAATATTTTAATAAATGAAAAAAATTAAATTGTTATTTCTTTAACAAAACCCCATTCAATATAGCTTATATTAAATGGTTCATGATCAAGTCCAAATTTTATAGTAAGAAATTTTTCATTTAAATGATTTGTAAAAACATAAGTCTATAAAAAATATTCAGAAAAGGCTTTTTGAAATTGAGCTTGCTGGTTGCAAATAGCTCCATCAATTTTAGTAAATATTTCTATAGGTAATATAATTCTAGCCTTATTATATAAACATAATCTAAATATTTTATTTATAACAGGATTACCTATTCCCCTGATAATAAAATACTGGGATTTATCAAGAAGATTGTTTATCTCCTTAATATCTAAAAAACTAATTTCTAGTTCTTCCCAATCATGATTTAAAATAAATTTTAATAATAAATATGAATTTTTTGTTCTTTAGTTGTTTTTTCAACTAAAAATTGTGAAAGTTTAGTAAGAGTTCTTCTAAAGTTTGCTCTTTGCTCAGTAATGTGGGTTTTTCATATTTCATTAATAAAATTATATAATTCTAATGGTAAGCTTGGATTATAAAAATCTTTTATTTCTTGAATTTGTTGTGGTTTCAACAAATTTTATGTCGCACAAAAATTTTCTACTACTCGAATAATTTCAGCATAACTAGCTTGGTACGCTGAATTTGAATCTTGTGACCAAGGTAGTTGACTTACCGATTGTGGTGTAAATGATAATTGAGTTCCAACTGGTTGTCTTACCATTGGATATGAGACATAATATCATTGACTAGAATAAAATGATACTTGAGAAGGGATTGTCACAAATCCTTGATTAGGATTTTTTGATTTGAATGTGTTCTCTTTGTTGGGATTTTTATGAGTAGTAGTCTATTCACTGGCTTTTTCTAGAGGTCGCTTACCTTTATCTATAAGGCCTGCTAAGATAATCAACAATAATATTGTCAGTACCTTTGACATATAAAACTTCAAAATTAAAAGTATGTAATTCATTATACCATCTAATTCTTCTTGGTATAGTTTCCAAACTTTTATTAGTAAAGAAATGTTTAACTATCAAATTATCAGTTTTTATGATAACTTTTTCAGGGGCTAAATATATAAGAAAATTTTTTATTCCTTTCTTTATAGCTAGCAATTCTTTTTTTATGACATAATTAATTTCATTTGGTTTAAAGTTTCCTGAACTATATCCACATTTATATTATTCGTTATTTATTGTTCTTGCTTTTAAGATACATCCTAATAATTTTGTGAGGCATCTGTTTCTAAAATTAATTTATCTCTTAAATGAACTTTTGGAATCTGATTGATTTCAGATTTTAATTTTTTTTAATAATTTCTTAGTCTGTTTTAGACCAAATAAAGGGTTTATCCTTTTTTAATTTTTCATATAACATACCTATTTTTTCTAATAAGTTTGGAAAGAAATTTCTTTCATAATTTATAATTCCTAAAAATTGTTGAAGTTGCTTTTTATCTTCAATCTTTTTAGAAAATTCTTTTATTTTTACTATAATATGATCTTGTAGTTTAAGACCATCTGCAGAAAATTTTAATCCTAAAAATTCTATTTATGTTTTTTCTAGCTTTATTTTCTTAGGGCTTAATATGATTTCATGTTTTATGAATTTTTGAGAAATAATATTTAAATATTTTCTATGTAATTCTAGAGTATCTGAAAATATCAAAATATCATCTATATAAACTACACAGAATTTCTTATATTTATTAAAAATAGAATTCATCCATCTTTGGAATATTTGTGGTGCATTACATAATCCAAATGACATCACTTTCCAATGGTAATGTCCATTGGGTGCACTAAAAGCTTTTAAAGATTTAGACTCTTCTGTTAGCATTATTCGCCAAAATCCTGATTTACAGTAAAATTTACTAAAATATTTTAGTGGTTTAGCCTGATTAATTAAAACATTTTTCTTGGAATAAAATAACCATCAAAAATAATATTTTGATTTAACCTTTTATAATTAATGACCATCCTAGCTTTTCCTCTTTTTATTTCTACATGATTTCTAACCATTAAGGCTGGACTAGAATGTGGACTATTAGTTTTTTCTATTAATCTTTTTTCTAATAATTCCTTAATTTGTATACTAAATTCTTCTATATCTTATTTAGTATAGATCATAGGTTTTACTCTAATAACTTTATTGGGATTTTCCAATTTGATACTACAATATCTAGGGCTATTTTGCTATAATTTTAATGGTTCTTCACTAAAATTATTATCTAATATTTTAAACAATCAATGACTTGTTTCAAGTTGTTTAGGTTGTTCCTTTCTTGGTGGTGAAAATTTTGTCACAAACAAATTTATGATTTTCTACTAATAGTATTTCTATAGAAGTTTTTTCTACTGTAACATCCTAGGAAGGGCCTATGCATTTTTCAGATCAATTGTATGAAATGACAAGTCTTAAGTTTTATGAATAAAACTTTGATACTTTTGGAAACCTAGAAATGAATGAAAATGAAAATGGAAATGAAAATGGACATTTTTGGAAACTTAGACATTTTTGGAAACTTAGACATTTTTGGAAACCTAAACATTTTTGGAAATGATCCAAAAATGGAAACTTGAACATTTCGGGAAACTTGGATATATGAGAGAAATAAAGGAGTTTTATTCACATAAATATGTGAATAATAAGAGATAAATAAAGGAGTTTTATTCACATAAATATGTGAATAATAAGAGATAAATAAAGGAGTTTTATTCACATAAATATGTGAATAATAAGAGAGAAATAAAGGAGTTTTATTCACATAAATATGTGAATAATAAGAGATAAATAAAGGAGTTTTATTCACATAAATATGTGAATAATAAGAGATAAATAAAGGATTATTTTCTAATGAGATAATTGAGGAGATAATTGATGGATTAAAGGCTTTTATCTTTTAAATAAAAGAGATAATATTATCAAAAGAGGAGTGGTGGCCAAGTAAAGGACTCCTAGGCTGATAACTTTGGCTATAAAAGGGAGGACAGGAGGGCTACTCATCAACATTTGCTCCTCTTCCTCTCTGCAGAAATTCTCCTAGGCAAAACCCCTCTCTGCGAATTTTCATTAAGCAAAAATCCTCTCTTTTTCTTCTATTTTCTTCTCCGTTCTCTTTGTTAAAATTTGAATCTTTGTGGATTCTAAGAAAGAGGCAATCATCCACAACATCAAAAGGGATCTTTCGGAAATCTAAGGATCTAAGGTAAGGATTATAAATATAAATATGTGGTTAAAGATTATGATTCACGTTTTCAAAGTTAGATCTAATCTAACACGAAGTTATAGGATTTCAACAGGCTTATAAAGGAATCCTCTTGATTTGGAATCCCATCATAAGGTAAGGGATATTCGGCCAAGGCATAATTTGTTTAAGTGTTTTCCATTATTTCAAAAACCTAAAACGACATGGTTACATACCTAGTATTAGCCGATTTCAAGGAAGAGGAATTCTAGCAACTGTTGGGACTTGATTAAATCAATTCGGCAACTAGGTAAGTAATTCTACTTCTAGTAGGATTTGGTTTTAAGACCAAATAGGTTTATTTATATGTTTTAATTAATGGCCGAATATAGGAGTGAAAGATCTAGATCGGTAGATCGCTCTCTACGAAATTCACGGAAACTATTAAGCGAAAAAGGTGTGTACTCTTACTAACTTTCAATAAATTGCATGGCAATCATTAAATATATAAATATGTAACAAGTATGTGAATGTGGCTAAGCACCACAAATGTGGTAAGGAGTACCAGTGCACGTTTCCTACTTTTGATAGGATTGTGAATGTGATATATTTTGAACATGTGATTAGTAACATGAATGAAAATTAAGTATGTGAAATATGTTATGAAATAATTGGGGCATTCGGGATATTTGTGGAGGAAGAAAGTGAAGGTGATGACTACGGTCTCACCAACGTAAAGTGGTGACTACGGTAACATAAAGTGAAAAGTGGTAACTTCGTTACATCCAATGAATACAATGTCTAATGACACAACATAAGTGGGCGATGAGCACGTCGATCGCAGCCGGATCGCCTTCGATGGTGTGTAGCGGATGGAGGGTCGACTTAGTAGTCCCCGCGGTGTGCGAGTTGGTACGGGTGGTGTGTAGCGGATGGACAAATAGGTTTGGATTTGGGTTGCATCATCCTTTATTTTGTATGAACATGATATTGATATGACTTGTATGCTGATTTGTTGGAAATTAGTACTATGTACACATTGAGTCTGTTGACTCACCCGTTGGGGAATTATTTTTCAGGTGATGAGCGGTAATGGACCGGGTCGGCGGGGAGCTAAAGGTGGCCATGCATCGCTTGAAGAAATTATTTGGAATTTGGACTTTATGAAAATTTAGTACTTTATTTTGGGTTTGAATGATGTAATAAGGCCATAAGGCCCGATTGGATTTTCTTTATTCTGTTTATTTTTATTTAAATATGATACAAATTATGTTTGATTAAAGATAAGTAAATTTATTTCTTTTAAAATAATAAACCCAAAAATTATTTTGTCACCTTATTTAAGTTGGATTTCCAGAATTTATTAAATAGGTTTCAAATTAAGCCCAACCCAAAATTTTTTTTTTTAAAATTACACAAATTTTCTCTAAGTCATTTAGAACATTGAAAACCGATTTATTTAAGGAACATACCGATCCGGTTCAAGCTCGTGGGCGGGTGTGGGGTGTTTCAGATTGGTATCGAGCCCGCTTTAAAACTCTCGGCTGTGGGCTCAGGCCCAAAACGTTTTCAATTCGAGCCCAAATGAATTTCTTTGAAATAAGCGAGTTTTATGGCATGGCACCTAAGTCTCCGACCATGATCCACCGGTAAGTACCTTTAACCATCTGTGTGATTATGTGAATTATGAATTGTAAAAGGGTAGCAAAGGCATGGAACATAGAATAGTGTGATAGGAACTTGAACCCTAGGATTAGACTACTCAAACACTTGAAACTCATAAGACTTAATGAACTTAACAAACCTATGACTAAGTTATTAAGCTAGGGTGTGGCAACCCCGCATGCGCATGTCTAGGATTGGATCCTAAGAGCACAGTATTTAAGCGGTCCTAGTGACTCACCTCCTCTTCGCAGTATCCTGCAGTGCGTAGCTTCGGTTCGCCCTAACTCGTAAGGCTTAGTGGTGTGGCAACCTCGTGCGCATGTGTCTAGAAAGGTCGGTGAGAGCTTGGTATTTAAGCGATCCGCGTGACTCACCTCCTCTTCATTCGAATCCTGCTCTGGTGCGTAGCTTTGGTTCACCCCGACCAAGAGGGCTCGGTCATAGGCTAGACACAAAGAATAAAACCCGAAAGGGACTTAGCCGTTTTCTATATAAAAAAAAATACCCTTGGTTTATAAAATGACCAAACCACCCATAGTTTTAACAAAATTTCATTACTTTATCAAATGTTCAAAAAACCTAATTTGTAAAATATCAAACTATCTTGATTTTGGAAAATTACAAAATTACCCCTAACTTACAAAATTACCAAAACGACCTTGATTTCCAAACTTTTGCAATATCATTGCTTTGAAAAGTGTAACTCTCAAAGGAACCCTCAATGTTTTACAATCTTGGAAAATATCCTAACTTAATAAATTTTACAAATTTACCTGATTTTTGGAAAAATTATCAAAATACCCCGAGATCAAAAATTACCGAAATACCCCTGGATTTCAAAATTCTTCCAAAATTTCCCGGAACTTTAGAAGTACCAAAATACTTTCGTCAAAATCACCAGGGAACTTTTATTTTTGAAAATTTACGAAAATACCCTCAGTAGGATAAAATTACGAAAATGCCCTGGGTAGTGGAAAAGCAAAATAACGAAAACAACAACAAGAATTACAACGTTTCTTTGAATGAGCGAAAGTTCATATTTGTTGATGGATGAATGAATGAATGCAAGATCAGTATGCATGTATGAATACGAAAGAACCACTCTTAAACTCTTCTTCATAAGATATCATCGCGGGTAATAAGTGAAACAAGAATACTAATACATAAAATTCCTTAATCAGATCTCGTCGATAATGAGCTCAAGAGGACGTGGTCGTCGTGGAAGAGGTAGAGGAAGGATGACTGTTAGATCGGGACAAGGTTCTGACAATGAGATACCACCACCACCATCACCCCCAGCTGTCAATGTTGAGCAGCAGGCTCAGACAGGGGAAGATGCCGTGTCGCAGTCGTTTGTCTTTGCGAGTTTTGGAATTGGTGGTCGTGCGTGCGAAACAATTCAGAAATCGTAAGTCCATGCCTGAGCGGCTCCGTGCTAATGGAGCTGAAATGTTTAGAGGAGTATCGGGAGTGGCACCCGATCTGTGAAGATCTTGGTTGGAAATCAGCCCAGCGCATCATGGATGAGCTCGACTTGACCCCGAGGAGAAGTTGAAAGGGATGACGCGGCCTTTATTCACGCGATGAAGCGTATCAATGGTGGTTAACCGTTCGGGACGGTGCCACGGCGGAAGATCGACACAGGAATATGCTAAGGAAGCATTTGGAAAGAAGTATGTGGGAACCAGGTATATAGATGAGCAAAGGAAGGCTTTTCCGGGTTGGTACAAGGAAGTAAGTCATCACCGAATATGAAGCGGAATTCTTGAGGTTGAGCCGATATGCCCGAGGAGTAGTGGCGACTGAGCATGAACGCTGTGTTCGTTTTGAGGACGGACTTAGGGACGATTTGAGACTTTTGATAGCACCGCATCAGGAGCGGGAATTCTCTGCCTTGGTGGAAAAGGCTAAAGTGGCTGAGGGAATTAAGGACGCCACCAAGCAGGCTGTGGACAGAAATAAGCCCAAAAGAGGTTTTGGGCCATCTGGAAAAGGCCACAAGAGGCCTAGAGTTGACAGCCACAAAGTCAACAGCCGGGCACGGCCGGCAATTTCGCCCTTGTGAACATTGTGGAAGGAAGCACGGGGGAGAGTGTTGGAAAAAGGCGGGGCGATGTCTCAAGTGTGGGTCCAAGGACCATATGATTAAGGATTGCCCCAAGCTATTAGATGAGAGCCAACCAGCGACTCGTAATGCTAACCAGTGGTAGAGGCGGACGAGCGACCTCAAAGAGGTCGTGGGTCGACCAACGAGGTAGTGGCGGGCCGTGGAGCTTAGGGCCGAGGTGCGACTAACGCCAAGCAAGGCAACCGGGTTTGGTTTACGCGGTTCGCCGGAGGAAGAGGGAGACGCGCGGATGTTATAACCGTGACGTTCTTTATTCATGACAAACCCTATTTTGCTCTTATTGATGTGGGCTCAACTCATTCCTATGTTGCATGTAGTGTGGTTGAAACACTAGGCCTAGACTCTGAACTTTCGATGATAGGCGGATAATCGTAGTAAGCCCTTTAGGCCAAACGGTGAGGATAGATAGGATCTTTCGGAATGTACCCCTAGATTCATGGAGCGAACTTTCTGGTGACTTAATGGAATTACCCTTCGGAGAGTTTGAGCTTATACTTGGAATGGATTGGCTAGTAGAGCATCGAGCCGTGTTGGATTGTGCGGCTAAACGTATGGAACTAAGAACCCGGAAGATGAGGTAGTAGTGATGATCGGAGAAAGGAGGAACTACTTGTCTAACGTAGTTTCGCAGATTTGAGGCCGAGAAAATGGTTAAGAAAGGATGTAAAGCATTCTTAGCCTTCGTGAGTGCGTTAAGAGGAGAAGAGGAAGGTGTTAAGGGAGTTAGAACAGTAAGGGATTTTGAGGATGTATTTCCGAGGAGTTGCCTTAATACCCCGATAGAGAAGTGGAATTTGGAATAGATTTGCTACCAGAACAGCTCCCGTGTCAATCGCTCCCTACCGAATGGCACCAAAGGAGTTAGTGGAGCTCAAGGCTCAAATCCAAGAGTTGTTGGATCGTGGGTTCATTCGACCAGGTGTGTCCCCGTGGGGAGCACCAGTTCTTCTTTGTGAAGAAGAAGGATGGAACTATGCGGATGTGCATAGATTATCGTCAATTGAACAAACCGACCATCAAGAACAAGTATCCTTTGCCAAGGATAGATGACTTGTTCGACCAACCGAAAAGGGCAAACAGTGTTCTCAAAGATCGACTTAAGGTCTGGGTATCATCAATCGAAAGTGAAGGAGGCCGATATTCATAAAACCGCTTTTAGGACAAGGTACGGTCATTTTGAATTTGTGGTGATGCCGTTTGGGTTGACGAACGCACCGGCGCGTTCATGGATATGATGAATAGGGTTTTCCAACCCTACTTGGATAGATTCGTCGTGGTGTTCATCGACGACATTTTGGTGTATTCCAAGACGGAGGAGGAGCACGATGAGCATCTCCGAGTTGTGTTAGAAGTGTTAAGGGAAAAGAAGCTTTATGCCAAATTCAGCAAGTGCGAATTTTGGCTCAAGGAAGTGGCGTTCTAGGACATGTGGTATCCGCAGAGAAGGAATAAGAGTGGATCCTAGGAAGATCGAAGCGAGTGTTGGATTGGAAATCACCTAGGTCGGTGGCTGAAATCGAGAAGTTTCTTAGGCTTGGCGAGCTATTACGTAAGGTTCGTGGAAGGATTCTCGTCGATAGCCGCACCTTTGACAAAGTTACTAAGGAAGGAAGTACCGTTTGTGTGGACGGATAAGCAACGGAGAGCTTTGAAAAGCTTAAAAGGTGCCGTGAAGCTCCGGTGTTAATTCACCGGAGGCGGTAAGGACTTCGTAGTATATTGTGATGCTTCGCATTACGTGGTTAGGTCGTGTGCTAATGCAAGAAGGAAAGGTAGTCGCTTATGCATCTCGGCGATTAAGGCCGCATGAGGTGAACTACCCAACTCATGACTTGGAACTCGCGGCGGTGGTTTTCGCCCTCAAAGTTTGGAGGCACTACCTTTATGGAGAAATGTCGATAATTTACACGGACCACAAAAGCCTTAAGTATTTGTTGACTCGAGAAGGAGTTGAGCGTGAGGCAACGAAGGTGGGTGGAGTTATTGAAAGATTATGACTGCTTCGATAGAATACCATCCGGCAAGGCGAATGTGGTAGCTGACGCCCTAAGTAGGAAGGTTGTGTCGGATTTAAGGGCTTTGTTCGCTCACTTAAGTTTGTATGAAGACGGAAGCCTGTTGGCAGAGTTACAAGTCAAGCCAACCTGGCTGAAGGAGGTGAAAGAGGGACAGTTGGCGGATAAGGACTTAAGTACTAAGTTACAACAAGTACGGCAAGGAGGATTAAAGGATTATGGCGTCAATGATGAAGGAGTACTGTGCTACAAGGAAAAGGTTTGTATGCCGAGGGATAAGGAGTTGAGACAAAGGATTCTTCGGGAAGCGCATGGTAGTCCTTATGCTATGCATCCCGGAGGCATCAAGCTGCATAGAGATCTAAGGGAATAATTTTGGTGGTCAGACCTGAAACGAGAGGTGACTGAATTTGTGGGGAAATGTTTGACATGTCAGCAAGTAAAGGCTGAACACCAAGTCCCATCAGGATTGCTTCAACCAATTGAGATTCCCCAATGGAAGTGGGAAAGAATTACCATGGACTTAGTTAGTGGGCTTCCCTTACGCCCACTAAGAAGGACTCGGTATGGGTGATAGTGGACCGTTTGACCAAGTCCGCACATTTTATCCTGTGAGGATCGACTATTCCTTCAAAAGTTAGCCAAGTTATATGTGGCG
This sequence comes from Gossypium sturtianum, assembly GCA_025698515.1. Classification (NCBI taxonomy): domain Eukaryota; kingdom Viridiplantae; phylum Streptophyta; class Magnoliopsida; order Malvales; family Malvaceae; genus Gossypium; species Gossypium sturtianum. The sequence goes on from CM046946.1 coordinate 120,986,900, forward strand.
GAGATCGTGAGGCTACACGAGTACCGATGTCGATCATCTCCGATAGAGACCCAAGGTTTACGTCTCGATTTTGGAAAGCACTTCATCAAGCATTAGGCACTAAGCTAGACTTCACTACGGCTTTTCATCCACAATCAGACGGGCAGTCTGAACGGGTTATACAAGTGTTGGAAGATATGCTAAGAGGCTGTGTGATGGATTTCCGAGGAAGTTGGGAAGATTACTTGCCTCTAGCCGAGTTCGCCTACAACAACACTATCGTGGCAAGCATTCGGATGGCACCATACGAAGCATTGTATGGAAGGAAATGTAGAACACCAACTTGTTGGACCGAGTTAGGAGAACGCCGCGTTTTGGGTCCAGAGTTAGTGGCGGAAACTGAGGAGAAGGTGGAATTAATTCGGCACGGTTGAAAGAAGCTTCCGATGAAGACGGAGTCGTCGCAGACCTTAAGAGGAAAGAAATTGAGTTTGAAGTAGGAGACCAAGTGTTTCTAAAGGTCTCACCTTGGAAGAAGGTTATGCGGTTCGGTCGCAAAGGAAGCTAAGCCCAAGGTTTATAGGGCCCTATCAAATCTTGAAGCGAGTTGGGCGATGGCATACCAATTGGAGTTGCCACCGAGTTGCATCAAATGCACGACGTATTTCATGTGTCCATGCTACGTCGCTATCGATCGGATCCGCCTCATGTGGTACCGTTGAAGAAGTGGAGTTAAGGCGGATCTATCCTACGAGGAGGAGCCGATTCGGATCTTGGAACGTGGCGTGAAAGCACTACGAAAAGAAGTCGGTGCCTTTAGTCAAGGTGTTATGGCGCAATCATGGATCGGAAGAAGCTTCGTGGGGCCGCCGAAGAGACAATGCGACAAAGAATACCCTCAATTGTTTAGTTAGGAAATTTCGAGGACGAAATTTTTTTAAGAGGGTAGAATCAGTAACATCCTAGGAAGGGCCTATGCATTTTTCGAGATCAATTGTATGAAATGACAAGTCTTAAGTTTTATGAATAAAACTTTGATACTTTTGGAAACCTAGAAATGAATGAAAATGAAAATGGAAATGAAAATGGACATTTTGGAAACTTAGACATTTTTGAAAACTTAGACATTTTTGGAAACCTAAACATTTTTGGAAATGATCCAAAATGGAAACTTGAACATTTCGGGAAACTTGGATATATGAGAGAAATAAAGGAGTTTTATTCACATAAATATGTGAATAATAAGAGATAAATAAAGGAGTTTTATTCACATAAATATGTGAATAATAAGAGATAAATAAAGGAGTTTTATTCACATAAATATGTGAATAATAAGAGAGAAATAAAGGAGTTTTATTCACATAAATATGTGAATAATAAGAGATAAATAAATGAGTTTTATTCACATAAATATGTGAATAATAAGAGATAAATAAAGGATTATTTTCTAATGAGATAATTGAGGAGATAATTGATGGATTAAAGGCTTTTATCTTTTAAATAAAAGAGATAATATTATCAAAAAGAGGAGTGGTGGCCAAGTAAAGGACTCCTAGGTCTGATAACTTTGGCTATAAAAGGAGGACAGGAGGGCTACTCATCAACATTTGCTCCTCTTCCTCTCTGCGCCAAATTCTCCTAGGCAAAACCCCTCTCTGAATTTTCATTAAGCAAAAATCCTCTCTTTTTCTTCTTCTATTTTCTTCTCCGTTCTCTTTTAAATTTGAATCTTTGTGGATTCTAAGAAAGAGGCAATCATCCACAACATCAAAAGGGGATCTTTCGGGAAATCTAAGGATCTAAGGTAAGGATTATAAATATAAATATGTGGTTAAAGATTATGATTCACGTTTTCAAAGTTAGATCTAATCTAACACGAAGTTATAGGATTTCAACAGGCTTATAAAGGAATCCTCTTCAGATTTGGAATCCCATCATAAGGTAAGGGATATTCGGCCAAGGCATAATTTGTTTAAGTGTTTTCCATTATTTCAAAAACCGAAAATCGACATGGTTACATACCTAGTATTAGCCGATTTCAAGGAAGAGGAATTCTAGCAATCATGGGACTTGATTAAATCAATTCGGCAACTAGGTAAGTAATTCTACTTCTAGTAGGATTTGGTTTTAAGACCAAATAGGTTTATTTATATGTTTTAATTAATGGCCGAATATAGGAGTGAAAGATCTAGATCGGTAGATCGCTCTACGGGAATTCACGGAAACTATTAAGCGAAAAAGGTGTGTACTCTTACTAACTTTCAATAAATTGCATGGCAATCATTAAATATATAAATATGTAACAAGATGTGAATGTGGCTAAGCACCACAAATGTGGTAAGGAGTACCTGTGCACGTTTCCTACTTTTGATAGGATTGTGAATGTGATATATTTTGAACATGTGATTAGTAACATGAATGAAAATTAAGTATGTGAAATATGTTATGAAATAATTGGGGCATTCGGGATATTTGTGGAGGAAGAAAGTGAAGGTGATGACTACGGTCTCACCAACGTAAAGTGGTGACTACGGTCACATAAAGTGAAAAGTGGTAACCGGTTACATCCAGTGAATACAGTGTCTAATGACACAACATAAGTGGGCGATGAGCACGTCGATTGCAAATGATCGCGCCGCCGATGATGGTGTGTAGCGGATGGAGGGTCGACTTAGTAGTCCCCGCGGTGTACAAAGGTTGGTACGGGTGGTGTGTAGCGGATGGACAAATAGGTTTGGATTTGGGTTGCATCATCCTTTATTTTGTATGAACATGATATTGATATGACTTGTATGCCTGATTTGTTGGAAATTAGTACTATGTACACATTGAGTCTGTTGACTCACCCTGTTGGGGAATTATTTTTCAGTGATGAGCGGTAATGGACCGGGTCGGCAGGAGCTAAAGGTGGCCATGCATCGCTTGAAGAAATTATTTGGAATTTGGACTTTATGAAAATTTAGTACTTTATTTTGGGTTTGAATGATGTAATAAGGCCATAAGGCCCAGTTGGATTTTCTTTATTCCTGTTTATTTTTATTTAAATATGATACAAATTATGTTTGATTAAAGATAAGTAAATTTATTTCTTTTAAAATAATAAACCCAAAAATTATTTTGTCACCTTATTTAAGTTGGATTTCCAGAATTTATTAAATAGGTTTCAAATTAAGCCCAACCCAAAATTTTTTTTTTTAAAAATTACACAAATTTTCTCTAAGTCATTTAGAACATTGAAAACCGATTTATTTAAGGAACATACCAGATCCGGTTCAAGCTCGTGGGCCGGGTGTGGGGTGTTTCATCTACAGATAACATAATTAAATATAAAATGGTAAATGTTGATATATAAAATTATTTCCTAATAATATATCTCCATTCATTGTATGGAAAATATAATAATTTAGGTATCACAAATCTTACATTATTTATATAGATTGGTATGTTTCTAGCTTTATATTAAATTATGGTTTCGTTAGCATCTATTCCTATGGCTCTTATTGGATGCTTCATAGGTTCCCATTTTTCTAAAGGAATGACATTTTTTCTGCAACTACTAGTTGTAGCTCCAATATCTAGCAAAGCATGTAAAGAATATGTTTTATATTCTCTAAATTGAAATGTAATTTCAATATATATGTAATATTTCATGTATTAGAAATTTGAGAATGTAATAACATCACTTGTTCCAAGTTTCATTTGTTGGAGTATTATTGAAGTTTGTATTTCTTCTATTCTAATGTTTCTAGAAGATACAAAATTTCTATTCTGTTTTGTAGGAAATATAGGAATATAAATTGTTTTCATTCCTATTGGTGTTGAAGATATATAACTTCTACTTGGATTCCCCCATCTTCATCTATTTGATTATTTGAGGGTAAAACCAGATTATTATTTATATTTATTATTTTCGTATTTTTAAAATATAATTTATCACCAGACGACACATATTCTATTGTACTAATTGGTTTAGATGTACCTGAACTATTAATTCTTTCTATCATCCAATCTCTTGGAATTGATAGATATCTTAGATGTAACAGTTTTGGTTGTATTTCAGTAGTGATTTTATTAGGTTCAAAAGTTCAATAATTTTATTATTAATTTTTTTATTTCTACTTCTGCTTTATTAGTATATTCATTAATAGAAGTCCAACTGGTTGCTAGATCTTCAGCTAAATCATTAATTTCAGAATTTTTTTTTGAATTCTAAGACATTCTTCTATAAAAGGATCTGTAATAGATATAAATTAATTTGGTTTAACTTTAAATCCTACTACTCCTAAATGCAAATTTGATTGAATTCCTCCAATAAGTACTTTTATTGGATTTTCAAATCTTTTATCTAATAATACCGCTATTATTGGTATATCATGTCCTCTTCTAAATAATGCTCTTAAAGTTATCATTATAATTCCTAAATATATATATATCTAACTTGGGGATATTTCTTTTTAATCCTCTTAATTTTGTCTTTAGTAAATAGTGGGATTTCTGTTAATCCTCCTCTAGTGTTTTTGGCAACTATATTACCACTTATATTTTTCTATATGTCTTTGACACGAAATTTTATATTTAGATATTTTATATATTTCCTCTTTAGAAATATTATTTTTATTAATTTTTTCCATCATTTCATCAGAAAAGTCTTTTTCTTCTCCGATTATATTTCCTAATTTTATATTTTGTTGTTTATTCTTAAGAATTTCTTCTAGCTAACTATTAGAACTACTTCCTATATTGAACATAAATATATATTCTTCACTATATGTATCAGAATCTGTTTCTGATATTAATTCGTATAATATTTCCTCAGGATTTATTTCCTCTTCGGAACATATTTCTAAATTTTATTCTTCAAGTGTTTTAATCATTTTTCTTACACTTTTTTCTTTATTGGGACAATTTGGTGCTATATAACCTTCTCCATCACATATTAAACATTTACATTTTTATATTTTAGAAGTTTTTCTTCTAATAAATATTTTCTTCTTATTATCACCTGAATTTTTTTATCTTATTCAAAGGTTTCTATGTAATTAGCTTATATCTCATACTTTTCTTTTTATGTTTTTTTATAAGTATTAGGACGTACTAATTTACATCCAAATTCTCATTCATTTTCTAATTTTTTTTTTACAAATTTTTTACTTAATTTATACTTAACTTGTTTAGAAGCCTTATTTTGTAAGCAATAACTAGTTATTCTTTCTTTTGCAAAATTAATTTTTATTTCCTATAGAATCCATAGTTTCTGAATTTACATAAGATATTTTGCTATGTTTTTCTAAATAAGAATCGTATTTTTTATACAAATCTCATCCCATGGTGGTGGTAATTTATGGAAATATTGTTTTTTTTTCCAAAATTTTATTTGTTAATTTTTTTTTAGTTTTTGATATTCATGAAGAAATTTTTTAGAAAAATCTTCTCAATATCTAATGTCACATAATTTAATTTTTGACAACACATAACTAAATAGACAATCTTGATCTTTTTTATCACTATAGCCACAAAATTCTGTTTTTAGAATATGTATGTTAATCCATTTAATACATCTTTGAGAGTTTGAATCTGGTTGATTAACTGCTCTTTTTGTTCTTTTCCTTTTTCTTATTCTTCCCATCTTCTTAGGAATTGTAACATATCTCTTTGAAATGTTCTAACAAAATAATTTTAAAATTTTTCTTTTGACCAATTGTTGTTGTTTACAACTATAATCATAGGTTGTGCCCAATCATCTATGGTTTTTTCATAGTCTATCCTAAGTGGGACAGGTTGGGTAGACAACTCTCCTAAATTTTCAGATTTTATTTCATTAGTAGCAATATTTTCAGTTTGATTACCAAAAATTCTAGTTGTATTTTCAACTTGTTTATATTTCTTATTAAATGATCTTAAATAACCATCTTTTAGAGGATCCGAATCTAATTTTCTTTTTCTATTAGGATCTTGATCTGTTTGATCAGTTTTCATTGGTTCAGGTATATCTATATTTTTATCTTCATCTGTTGAAGAATTTTCTTTATCAAATTTATAAATTGTAACTTTTATATCTTCTAAGTTTATAGAATTATTAGAATTATTAGAACTACTACTACTATTCTATAGTTTAGCATATAATGATAATTAAATAATGCAAATAGATCTTTATGTTTTTCATAAAGTTGTTCTATGAGTTTTAGATATTCTATTTTTTCATTTTTATCAGATGTCTTAGTATATTTATTCTTCCAATGTTCTAAAGTTGTTTATAGGACTGGAAGTCATATTTTTGTTGATAAATAAAATTTCTTTTATGTTTTTCAAATTTTTTATGCCTTTAATTTTTAGTAGATAATTCTTCAGGGGAGGTGTCTTCTTCTTCTGACAAAGCTAATATTATATTACTATTACCATAATATAAAGGACCTAAATCTATTTCTTGTTCTATATTTTTATTAATAAGAACTTGTAACACCCCAATCCTGGCCTAAACGTTATGGCCAAATCTGGTGACGTCACAAGGAATGGATTTTGAAAACGGTGTCAACTTGTTAAACTATTAACATTTCATAGTTCACATACATTCATAATTTATTGAAAACACCAATTAGTCAGTTTATTTTCCAAAAACTTATTACAGCGAAAGCCTCAAAACCGTTATAATTTGAATAATGCAGTCGAGTTTTTAGGAAAACCTTCGTTTGTGTAAAACCGTCGTTTTTAGAGAAAACGTTTTTCCGAAGCATGCAATTATCCAGAATTGAAACCAAACCAACACTTAAAAGTCCATACAGTCCAAAGAGTCCCTTAAATTACAGACTCTCAATTAAAAACCAAAAATCTTAAATAAACCATAAAATAATAATTTTAAGCAGTTTACGGTCGAGTGGTCACCGCTGAGTCTCTGCCGCACCGATCCGCCTAACTCTGTGGATTACCTGAACAGAACGGACATATGGATGTTAGTTTTCGTAAACACAGTGTGTAACCCAACAGAATTAAGCATGCAAACATACAGATTATCACATATACAATCAGATACAGATTCGGCCCATGCCCTTTTCAGATACAGTCAACAGAATCAGATATTCAAATCAGATAATCAGAATCCTACCCCCATCCTCTACATACCAACTCCGACCATACCATCACACTATGTGGGGTTAAAAACACCTACCCATCCCTACACACCGTATAGTGCCATTACGACACTTATCAGATAAGGTGCAGCGAAGCTGCCAGAATATAAGCGATGATCGCCATACAGAACACTTCCTCCTCATATACAAATCCCACCCCAGTAACAGATGCAGAAATCAGATACAGATATAACAGATCACACATGCTCAACATGCTTATATACAAATAACAGATATACGTATAGGAGTACAGTCAGGCATACATTTAGTATCCTACTCAGATTAATCTATCAGAATATCATAGCATGCAAATTAGGGTTTAATAGCCTTTACCAACCCTACAGTAGGCCCACAGTCGATTGGAGCGATCCGTGCGACCCTAGGGAAAATTTCAGAATCATGGGCCCACATGCCCGTGTGGCCCACACGCTCAAATTGGACTTGGCCGTGTGGTCCACACGGCCTGGCCCAAAATCCACATGCCCATGCGACCCATATGCCCCACCTGGCCTAGCCCGTGTGGCTCACACGGCCTCGCACCGGCCACCACACGGCCGTGTCCTACGCACGGCCAAGCCTTCATCGATCACACGGCCGTGTCTCGCACACGCCATCCACACGGGCGACCACAAGCCCGTGTGGCATCGATAGTGCAGTTTTTCGGCTTTTTCTGAAACCTCGATTTCTGCGTTTCGGGTACACACCTTGATTCGATTTGATGCCACTGCAAGCACGAACCCACCAGAACCTAAAAACGACATCCCAATGCTCAGAATTAAACTTAAAACACGATTAAATCGTAACTTCAAAACCGACAACAATTCCAATCAACCATCCAACACCCCGAACGATTTCGATTACGATTCCGCAAGAGGAGAGCCCATTTCCTCCTGATTTGCTGCTGCCAAAACAGACAATAAGGTTCCTAACAGAAAGACTCGAAAATACATAAAACAGATTTAAAGAAACCCCCTGTTCGAGTAAACATTCAATGCTCACTTACCAACGTACAAACCCCTTGAATCGAAACACCAAAATTAGGAACCAATTTTGCCCAACACAAGGAAAAGAATGATGAACGGAAACAAAAAGGAAAGAAATGCAGAGAAAAGATGAGAGAGACGTCAGATTCTAAAAAGGGAGATTTTTGGGGAAACAGATGAGTTTAACTCAAATCCCACTACATCCACAATCATAACCACCCACTACTCAGAATTTTAGCTCCACCGAAATACTGACACAAAACTGAGCAAAAATATCATTCTGATATTACCACTTGACCTCCAACACATGACCTCCAACACACCAATTCCTTTACCACTTGAACCAGCAAGGTCATTCTGATATGGATTTACAGGCACTTTTATATAAGCCCACTCCCCAAGGGTAAGGCTTGCATAAAAAATGACAAAATTAACAACTCTAGGACTTGAACCCAAGACCTCATACACACCCCCAGAACACTTAACCACTGAAGCAGATACACATTTGTGTCAGATATTCACAGAAGTAGAAATAAATTATTCAGGGCATTACAAAACTTGTTCTAATTTATTATTAGCTTTAGATAAAATATCTTTAGATTCGTTGTTCAAATCTAATTCAGTTACTTCACCTAATTATTTATTTTTTGTTCTATTTTATTAACTTTATTATATAACTTACGAAAATATATAGAAGTAATATCTATTAAACTATTAGAACCTTTACTAATTGATGAAATTTTATTTTCGTTTTTAGAGTCAATATGCATAGCATGATTGCAAATTTTATCCTCGTATAGACAATCAGTTTCTTCCATGAAATTTATCTTAGGTACCTAAAATCGTCTGTTATCTATTAAATTTTCTTACTTTAAAACACCAATCATCACAACCAGGACAAAAACAGGCAACAGTAAGACAAAATAACAGAAATATGGGGTTTAAGATAAATAATCATGAAATAAACAGAAGTGAGAATAAAAGATGAAACTTACAATGAATACTATGATATTATTTCTCCAGAAACTGTTACACTACAACTCTAATACCATTTTAAGGGCGGTTAACTTTTGGAAAAGAGAACCCCAGTCATTCGCCTAGTACCCTTCCTTTTGTGCTTTCTTTGGAAATAAAAAACTTTCCTTTTTTTTCTAGCAATCTATTTCGTTCTTGCTTTCCTTTTTTTATTATCGTGTGTAATTCCATTATCGTATTTTGTTGGATAAGAACTGAGGGGTAAACTACAAAAATAGTCATTTTTGTTTGTCTCTGATTACATTTTAATCACTTATGTTTGAAATGTTACGTTTTAGTTACTTATGTTATCGTTTTGTTACGAAGTTGTCACTCTATCGTTAAACAACGTTACCTCCCTAACAACGGTCCTACGTGGTAGGCCAAATGAGTTTTAAATGCCAACTTGGATGCCCTATGTGGCAGTCCAAATTAAACTTATTTAATTAAAAACCTATTTTCATCCCAGCAACTGGACATCCAAGTTGGCATCTAAAACCCATTTGGACTGCCACGTAGGACTGCTGTTACGGAGGTAGCGGTAGAATGACCACTTCATAACAAAATGATAACTTAAGTGACTAAAACGTAACATTTCAAATATAAATGACTAAAATGTAATCTAAAGCAAACAAAAGTGACTATTTTTGTAGTTTACCTTTTTTGAGGTTAAGGTTTTTGAAAATAATTCTTTCTAAGTTTTTTTTGGGTTTCAACATGATTGACGAAGGGAAATGGTATTTAGATTTTGTTGATATAATGCACAATAAGGGAGGAAGCAAGGAGGAATATGTAATGATATTACCGAGGTTGGTTCACAAGGACGGATCCAAAAGTTTACTTCAAGGGGGTGAAACTTATAAATTCGAATGACCTTTTTTTTAACATAAAGAAGTGTCAATTCTTCTCGGATACTTTTTTTTATCACACAAATCAGTTTAATGTTATTTTTTTAAAAAGCATGAACAATTTAAATGTAAAAAAATTAAAAGAAAAAAATCACACTATATAAAATTAAATATTTCTTTCCAATATGCAAAAAATAATAACTAATATTATACTAAAAATTTCATAAATATCATTATAATTCCAAAAATTAAATTAAAAAAACTTGGCCTTAGTCCTATTTCTCAATTCTAGGCATCCTAAATTGCACCTTCCGTTTTTTCATAAGATCAAACTCATCAATGATAGAATCTGTTGAAAATTCTCCAGCTATCTCTTTTTCAATGTATGCCACCAAGTAAGTTGAAAGAAAATCATCCTCAATTTTATTGCGAAGCCTTGTCTTCACAATTTTCATGGCTGAAAATGCTCGTTCGGTTGTTGCAGTAGACACGAGAAGAGTTAGCACAAGACGAATAATTCTATCAAGAAGAGTATAAATACTTGACTTATTTGTCTTAGCTAGAACTTGACACAACTCAGCAACTGTAGAAACTTTCTACAACTTCGTGCTTTGATGAGCATCAAGTTGAAAATGCTCCAATTGAATCTTCATGTATAGCTTTTCTTGCTTTGTAAAATCGTTCGGATAAAAATCATTCATAAGCTTACAGATACCTTCCACCCGAAAATGATTTTTAATTATCGTGTGGATCCAAAACAGAGTTAAAAACAAGTAACTCCACTACCTCATCATTAAAGCAAGAATTCATTTCTGTTAGCAATGAATCGATACCAGTAATAAATATATCTGTAACACCCCAAACCCGGTCCAAACATTACGACCGAATTTGGTATGCCACGGAGAAAAGTTTTTGAAAATCCCTTTAAGCCGATTAAAATTTTTGATAAAAGATATTGCCTTGTTTTTAAAACGGTTGAGGTGTATAAAGAAATCATCACTTAGTGTTCTTTAGAAATATATTAAATCAGGTTGTTACAGATTCAAGTGTACCCGATGGCACAATAAAACATTTTACGTATTAATTTTTATAAAACATGTGTACCCATTTTAATATCATGAAGTAGTTTAAGCAAATTATCAAAACATGTAAAATATTCCAAGTGCAATATTAGGAGGCCTTATTACAACTTAAATAAAATAAACCCATAATAAAATAAATAGTTCAAAATCCACCTAGTCCATATTTTCATTTCATGGCCACCTTGAGTCCATCCGGCTCCTTATCCGCAGCCTACGAATCACTGAAAAATGTTAAAGGAAAAAGGTGAGTCATCAAGACCCAATGTGTAACCCTTTTCCCGGTTTAATGCAACGTCATACACAAATCATAATTAATTTAATATGCACAAGTTTAATATGCACCCAACCTAACCATCCAAACACCTTTCTCTACCCCGTGTGGTACCAAACCACCGGTGGTGCCAAACCACCGTGACATATAGTCACAAAATCCGCCATATTGTGGTGCCAAACCACCGTGACCCGGTCACAAATCCAATGATGGGGCCAACCCATCGTGTGATACCAAATCACCGCGCCAATCCCGTATCTCAAAGTGGGGCCAACCCACGGTGGTGCTAAGCCACGGGGACGAGACGCTATGAGGTGCCAAACCTCCGAGGTACCAAACCTCTGGTGACCGTAGTCACAATGTGTTACCAAAACACCGTGTCCGCTCGACACGAATATCACCGCCCCTCCACTCATAAAACCCACATTCAATCAATGATATTTAACAACAATCATGCCAACATGCTCATTTATAAACATACATAGGATGTATCAATGATCATTCATAAGCCACATATATCAAATGTGTCATGCTTCCCAAAAGCATCAAATAACAAATCATATTGTCAAGAACTTACCCGAAGCCTTGCTAAACCTTTATGGTATTAAACTCAAATCTACACAAATCCGATTAGCATACACATAATACTTTGCACGTTAATTAATTATAAGTGTGTATGTACACACCTGATAATAGTGAGAACTACACTTTCCCGCTCGTCGATACCCTCGGAATCTCTAATAACAACTATAGGCGATTTCTCTTCGATTGATGGTTCATAACCCGATGAAAAACCACGAACGAACAATGGCTCGGGGTACGAACGACTTCAAATAAACGATTATTGCCGCGGAGAGGGTCCACATCCCGGTGGAAAGTCTCGAATCGCCGACATGCTTCCCTTCGCTTGAAATTTGAGGGTATAGCGAGAACCACCCTCTTCCAAACACTACGAACTCTCTTTTTTTTGAACCCATTCTTGATTGCTCCAAAATCTAACGTCCAAGGAAAGAAGATAATAAACGGACAATAGAGTCCCCAAAAACTTAATCGATTAGAAGACCATCTAAAACGATATAAGCATAAAGATCCTTACCCTTTTGACTTACCAACCTTAGATTGCTAGAGAGAGATAAGGCTTAAATCAATCGCTCAAGTCCCAAAAGCCTATCTTCAAAACCGATGGATGAAAACCAAGGAAGGTCTACCCTTGAATATTCGGCCAAAACAAAGACTAAAAGGAAATGGGAAGTTTCGGCTATATAGTAATGAAAGGAGAAAATATGTGAATAAAAGTGAGGGAATATGTAAGTAGAAAAGAGAATAACAAATGAGAGGATGAGGATTCGGTTTAATCAACAATGGAAGAAAGAAAAGAAAAGAGGATTTGGAGAAGAAAGAAGTTCGGCCAAATGAAAGAAAAGGGATTTGTGTTTGAGCACAAATCAAAGGAAGAAAAGAGAGATATGGGAGAAATGAGATTCGCCAATACTTTGTTTGCCCAAAAGAAAATGCACATAAATAAAAAAAAGTAGTTTTGGTGTCAAAAGGATAAATGAGATAAAAGAGAAATGGTATTTGATTCAACAAAATGAGGCTAAAATCCCAAAACAATTTTGCACAAAAATGCCTAAGTGCATTCGGCCAAAGAGGAATTTGCTTGGAGAGGAAAAGAAAATATGCCAAATGGTGCCCAAATGCCAAAGTTGGCCAAATATCCTCCCCTAAACCACCTAACACATTCGGCCACCCACCTAGACACCCTTGCCAGTCCACATTCAACCACTAAAGCCTAGGAAAACTTTCCAAGACATCATCCACTTTCCATGCCTTAGTCCCCTCATCATGCCATAAGTTCAAGATTCTTATCTTAATCATAATTCCATCTTACCAAAAGAAATAGTCCAACTTATCAAAAAAACATAGGTTGACCGTCCACTCCTATCATCAAGGGGTTTACAATTTTGGCAACTCCCCAATTCACTCTAAGCCATTCTTATGATATATTCAAATTTAATTTGAATAAATCATGTCCCCAAATTTTCCTCTATCAAAATACAATAATTCTAATAATAATAATTCAATTAGAATCCTTAATAATATCCTCATAATCCACACATTAAAATTTTATCATCTCTTTCTCTCTCTTGCCAACTTTTCAAATAAAATCATTTAAAGTCAAATAATATTCTTTTCCTTAATAACCCAAAATTCAAAATTAGGAAATTCCTCCCCTTAATGCCGTCCAAACTCATTGGTCACATGACCATGAATTTGTTTCCAAAACTTTTCCTTGATATATGCCCCATGTCTCCATACCCTTCCATAAGTTCTTGATTCCATACCATATGTTAATACTTTCCTTAATCCTTTATTCTACTAACCAAAAATAACATGGTCAACCCTTACCATAACTATGCTTGGCCGACACTTACCATACAAGTACAAAAATAAAAGTTCTCTAAATGCTAACTAAGGGATTCGAACCACTCCCCTCTTGCTATTACCCATGCGCCATCACCACTTTACCAATTGACTCCTTGTGTCACTTATTGATACTTAAATTAACTTATGTGCTAAGCTCACATAATCCACTTCATTAAATAATCCATACTAAAAATTATTCTAACTTCCTAAATAAAAACAAGCCTTCACCGCACTATTCTAACACACAAAATTCCTACCCGAGCCTACACAAAAATAATACTCAAATTTTCCTAAAGCCCAATTCCCAATCGGCCCAATCCTACTAGGCCCAATTTTGGGATGTTACAATTCTACCCTCCTTAAAGAAATTTCGTCCTTGGAATTTCCAACTAACTAACCGTCGTACATCCTATCTCGCCACACTATGCTCTTCTTTGCAGCACTCTGATCTTAAAACCACTATGTACTTTTAACAAAATCTTGAATCCTTAATCCCACAACCAAACATCTAATTCACACTAGCAAACCTGTTATTTAACACTTACACTTATACCAACAATTTTCCTACATTCAGCCATCACTTCTAACCAAAACATACCCGACTTGAGAGTGAGGAAACAATCCCGAGCCTTATGCTCACTAGACCCGCATCTCAAGCATGCTCCAACCTCTTCCAATATTCTCCTGGATGACACCTTCCACAGATGAATCGCAAGCCAATAAGTTCGATCATGCCGCGATTTTACAGAATGAAATTGTGACCCTAGAGAACCGTGATCTCTATTCTTCACCATAACTTCTTTAACTAACTGAGTCAGCTCATCAATCCGAATTCGATCATGATACTCGCCACAAAGACTAGCGATGCTAACGCCTCCATTTCAAAATATGCCTCGGTGCGAAGATCTAGCCCTAGCACAATCGGCCTTTACCATGTCCATGACGACCACGATCTCGAGAGCTCATTCTAACCATCGCGCTTTAATCAGTTAGGAGATTTTTATGAATTAGTACATGTTTCACTTGGTTATCCGCGAAGAAATTTTATGAAAAGAATTTAATAGAGATTCTTTCGATCAATCAAAGTTTTAAGTCTTCTATCCTAGTTTACACAGAAAAGTACATCCATTCCCTAATACCTTCCATAGCTATGCACTCTTCGGGCATTTCTCCGCTTTCTATCCTGTGGTATTTTTCGTAATTTTGCCACTAGGGAAATTTCAGTAATTTTGGTAAGTTGAAGAATATTTGAAAATTTTTGAAGATAAATTTGTCCTACTATCTAAAAGAGATAATTTAGTGATTTTAAAACCGAAGTTTTCCTAAAAACATAGCTAGTCCCTTTCGGGTTTTATTTAGGGTTTTGCCTATGACCGAGTCCTCTTGGTTAGGGTGAACCGAAGCTACGTACCAGGTAGGAATCCCGCGAAGAGGAGGTGAGTCACGAGGACTGCTTAAATACCAAGCTCTTCCAGATCCAATCCTAGACATGCGCACTAAGGTTACCACACCCTAACTCGGCGACTTGGTCACGGGTTGGTTTTAATTAGGTCATTAAAGTCTTATGAGTTTTGTTGGGGTGGACTAGTCCTAAGGTTCAACACCTATCACACTAACTACGTTCCTTCTTACCCTTCTATAATAATAATCCATACAAAAAGTTAGAGGTACTTACTTACAGGCGGATCGGTGTCTGGAGACTCGGTGCCATGCTTATTCAAAACCAAAATATTTCAAATAGACCTACTAAAACATTTTTGGGCCTTGGGCTCTACACACACAAAGCTTTGAACCTGGCTCGATACTAATTTGTAACACCCCAAACCCGGTCCAAACATTACGACCGAATTTGGTATGCCACGGAGAAAAGTTTTTGAAAATCCCTTTAAGCCGATTAAAATTTTTGATAAAAGATATTGCCTTGTTTTTAAAACGGTTGAGGTTTATAAAGAAATCATCACTTAGTGTTGTTTAGAAATATATTAAATCAGTTGTTACAGATTCAAGTGTACCGATGGCACAATAAAACATTTTACGTATTAATTTTTATAAAACATGTGTACCCATTTTAATATCATGAAGTAGTTTAAGCAAATTATCAAAACATGTAAAATATTCCAAGTGCAATATTAGGAGGCCTTATTACAACTTAAATAAAATAAACCCATAATAAAATAAATAGTTCAAAATCCACCTAGTCCATATTTTCATTTCATGGCCACCTTGAGTCCATCCTATCTCCTTATCCGCACTCTACGAATCACTTGAAAATGTTAAAGGAAAAAGGTGAGTCATCAAGACCCAATGTGTAACCCTTTTTCCCGGTTTAATGTAACGTCATACACAAATCATAATTAATTTAATATGCACAAGTTTAATATGCACCCAACCTAACCATCCAAACACCTTTCTCTACCCCGTGTGGTACCAAACCACCGGTGGTGCTAAACCACCGTGACATATAGTCACAAAATCCGTCATATTGTGGTGCCAAACCACTGGTGACCCGAAGTCACAAATCCAATGATGGGGCCAACCCATCGTGTGATACCAAATCACTGGCGTCAATCCCGTATCTCAAAGTGGGGCCAACCCACGGTGGTGCTAAGCCACAGGGACGAGACGCTATGAGGTGCCAAACCTCTGGAGGTACCAAACCTCTGGTGACCGTAGTCACAATGTGTTACCAAAACACCGGTGTCCGCTCGACACGAATATCACTGCCCCCTCCACTCATAAAACCCACATTCAATCAATGATATTTAACAACAATCATGCCAACATGCTCATTTATAAACATACATAGGATGTATCAATGATCATTTATAAGCCACATATATCAAATGTGTCATGCTTCCCAAAAGCATCAAATAACAAATCATATTGTCAAGAACTTACCCGAAGCCTTGCTAAACCTTTATGGTATTAAACTCAAATCTACACAAATCCGATTAGCATACACATAATACTTTGCACGTTAATTAATTATAAGTGTGTATGTACACACCTGATAATAGTGAGAACTACACTTTCCCGCTCGTCGATACCCTCGGAATCTCTAATAACAACTATAGGCGATTTCTCTTCGATTGATGGTTCATAACCCGATGAAGAACCACGAACGAACAATGGCTCGGGGGTACGAACGACTTCAAATAAACGATTATTGCCGGCAGAGGGTCCACATCCCGGTGGAAAGTCTCGAACTGCCGACACAGCCCTTCGTTTGAAATTTGAGGGTATAGCAGAACCACCCCTCTTCCAAACACTACGAACTGCTCTTTTCGAACCCATTCTTGATTGCTCCAAAATCTAACGTCCAAGGAAAGAAGATAATAAACGGACAATAGAGTCCCCAAAAACTTAATCGATTAGAAGACCATCTAAAACGATATAAGCATAAAGATCCTTACCCTTTTGACTTACCAACCTTAGATTGCTAGAGAGAGATAAGGCTTAAATCAATCGCTTCCGAAGTCCCAAAAAGCCTATCTTCAAAACCGATGGATGAAAACCAAGGAAGGTCTACCCTTGAATATTCGGCCAAAACAAAGACTAAAAGGAAATGGGAAGTTTCGGCTATATAGTAATGAAAGGAGAAAATATGTGAATAAAAGTGAGGGAATATGTAAGTAGAAAAGAGAATAACAAATGAGAGGATGAGGATTCGGTTTAATCAACAATGAAAGAAAGAAAAGAAAAGAGGATTTGGAGAAGAAAGAAGTTCGGCCAAATGAAAGAAAAGGGATTTGTGTTTGAGCACAAATCAAAGGAAGAAAAGAGAGATATGGGAGAAATGAGATTCAGCCAATACTTTGTTTGCCCAAAAGAAAATGCACATAAATAAAAAAAAGTAGTTTTGGTGTCAAAAGGATAAATGAGATAAAAGAGAAATGGTATTTGATTCAACAAAATGAGGCTAAAATCCCAAAACAATTTTGCACAAAAATGCCTAAGTGCATTCGGCCAAAGAGGAATTTGCTTGGAGAGGAAAAGAAAATATGCCAAATGGTGCCCAAATGCCAAAGTTGGCCAAATATCCTCCCATAAACCACCTAACACATTCGGCCACCCACCTAGACACCCTTGCCGTCCACATTCAACCACTAAAGCCTAGGAAAACTTTCCAAGACATCATCCACTTTCCATGCCTTAGTCCCCTCATCATGCCATAAGTTCAAGATTCTTATCTTAATCATAATTCCATCTTACCAAAAGAAATAGTCCAACTTATCAAAAAAAAAAAAAAACATAGGTTGACCGTCCACTCCTATCATCAAGGGGGTTTACAATTTTGGCAACTCCCCAATTCACTCTAAGCCATTCTTATGATATATTCAAATTTAATTTGAATAAATCATGTCCCCAAATTTTCCTCTATCAAAATACAATAATTCTAATAATAATAATTCAATTAGAATCCTTAATAATATCCTCATAATCCACACATTAAAATTTTATCATCTCTTTCTCTCTCTTGCCAACTTTTCAAATAAAATCATTTAAAGTCAAATAATATTCTTTTCCTTAATAACCCAAAATTCAAAATTAGGAAATTCCTTCCCTTAATGCCGTCCAAACTCATTGGTCACATGACCATGAATTTGTTTCCAAAACTTTTCCTTGATATATGCCCCATGTCTCCATACCCTTCCATAAGTTCTTGATTCCATACCATATGTTAATACTTTCCTTAATCCTTTATTCTACTAACCAAAAATAACATGGTCAACCCTTACCATAACTATGCTTGGCCGACACTTACCATACAAGTACAAAAATAAAAGTTCTCTAAATGCTAACTAAGGGATTCGAACCACTCCCCTCTTGCTATTACCCATGCGCCATCACCACTTTACCAATTGACTCCTTGTGTCACTTATTGATACTTAAATTAACTTATGTGCTAAGCTCACATAATCCACTTCATTAAATAATCCATACTAAAAATTATTCTAACTTCCTAAATAAAAACAAGCCTTCACCAGACTATTCTAACACACAAAATTCCTACCCGAGCCTACACAAAAATAATACTCAAATTTTCCTAAAGCCCAATTCCCAATCGGCCCAATCCTACTAGGCCCAATTTTGGGATGTTACAATATCAAACCGATAGTGATGCTCAATTGTAAGGTTATCTCTCTAGATGCGAGACCGACCTTGACCAGCTTTGTATGGAGCACTTAAACTAGGGACTTCTATCTCATGATCTTTACAAAATAACTTCACTTTCTCAAACAAACGATCCCACCCATTTTCTCTGAATTTCTGGAGAAGCGTTTTAGTTGATGACACTAGTTGCATCACGTTTAGTATATCCTGCGATTTATACTGCAATGCTTGGTAGAGATCATCAGTGATTCCAAGCATCTCAATCATGAAATACAAGATAAAAACAAATTCAACGGATGTCCTTGTATCATATATTCCATCAGCTTCACTCCTTTAAATGATATCTTGTAATACAACACAGACGGAATTGAACATCCTCATCAAGTTATTGAGAGAAGCTAAATGAGATCCCCATCAGGTACCGCCTGGACGTTAGAGAGTACCAACTTGATTTTTCCCATTGCCAGTTTCAAGATCACCACTATCAATCAACTCCGTGATATGAGATGCCTTAATGTCTCTTAATTGATCATGCCGCTTGCTTGAAGAAGCAACCAAATTGATTATACCAGTCAAGTATGAAAATAACTGACAAATAGGAATAACCTAATTGGATGCAACTACTATAGTTAATTGGAGACAATGAGCAACACAGTGAACATAGTATTCAAATTGACACTTTTTAGCAAATAATGCTTGCAAGTCGTTTCATTCACCACGCATATTACTTCCACCATTGTATCCTTGACCATGAATATCATCCACATTAAGGGAATGACGTAAAAGAACTTTACAGATTGCCTTCTCCAAAGCTAACAATGTGGTGTCCTTCACATGCACAAAATCAAAGAATCGTTCATATATAAAACCTTCTTTTCAACAAACCGCAATACAACTGCCATTTGTTCTTTCTTTGACTCATCACGAGCTTCATCCACTATATTGCAAAACTTTGAATCTCCAATCTTTTCCCGAATGAATCCCTGGATTTTATCGCCAAAATCAAAAGAATATCCTTCTAAATAGTTAGGCTGACATACTGTGCATTTGAGAGGCATTTTCTAAGACAATTGCCCCCACATCTTCATTATAAGAAGCCAGGAATTTTATTAGTTCAAGAAAGTTACCTTGATTTCTTGAATCTTGTGCTTTATCGCGTTCCTTAAAGGCACAACTTTGAAATACAAGCCTCTTGACAACATCTATTGACACCTTGAGCTGTAAATGTTTTTATGTTAAAGTTAATAAATGATAATATAAAACACGTGACAAAAAATTATAGGTGAGGCAACAAGAGAGGCACAGTTTGGGGTAGATGATTTTTGTTCATAAATTCATATATATTATATTCATATTTTTATATGGGTAAACTATCAAAATAGTCACTTTTTTATTATCTCAAGTTACATTTTAGTCACTTACGTTAATGTGTTGTAACATTTTAGTCACTGAGCCATTAATTATCGTTAACGGTGTAACGATAAACTGGCGTGGCACATTAAATCATCATTTCAAACAAAAAATTTTGGTTAAATCATACAATTGATCCCTATACTTTTTCGTTTTGAGGAATTTAATTTTTTTCTTTTATATTCTTTTAACTTTCTTTTTTTTTTCTTTATTTTTCATTCTCTTCTGCTTCTCCCTCTATTTTCATCCCTTCTGCATCTCTTCTAACATAGTTTTTCCTATGTTTTCCATTTGTTAAAATGTTTTTATGTTTATGAAAAAAGAAAAGGCGAAAGCTGAAATCAAAATAAAACTTGCTTTGCATATTCCCACCTCACAATTACAAACCCTCATCGTCCATCATCGCTTTAATGAACCAATTTTGATCTCTCAATGACCTTGTCCACAAGCTTGCCTCACTCAATAATCTCGCCAGTCATGACTTATGGTAGTTCACCCTTAACAAAGTTTCCCGTGCCCGTTCCCTTAACCTCCTAATCAACCCCTATGACCACCTTATCTATCTTACCTACAACATTCTCACCCTCTCGAAACTACGTTGTTTTATGGATTCTTCAAGTGAGCTCTACACTCTCAATGACTAAAATAACGACCATACGAAACTTACCATCAACTTTACCCAAACCAATTTGGTTCCATGCTCCTTTTCTCTCTTCGGTTCATCCATGCTCGGCTTCCAATCAAGCTTGCTTGGGAATATCCAAGAAGGTTTAGATCTATTTCATCGTTTGCTTAATTTTATTCGTCAGAAAATAAAAGAAAAGAAAATGAATAATCTACACAATTTTGTAAAAGTTTGAAAATGGAAAATTTTTGTTTTGAATATAAAGAATTCAATTTATGTTTAGGTTTGATTAAGGATATGTTTTTTTTTATATTGATTAGTTAGATCCAATTTTAGTTTCAAAATGAAGTTATATTCAAATCAAGATTTGACTAAGAATGATTGATATTTGGTTTTGAGTGAAATTCAATTTAGGAATCATGTGAAAGAAACAAGGGCTTGGTTTATTTGGTGGGTAGAGATTATGTTTTTGCATTGAAGAATATGAGAAAAAAGAAAAATAAAGGGGAAGAAGAAAATGAAAGAATTAAATTGTTCAAAAAAGTAAAAGTTTAGGGACTAGTTTTAACAAATGGAAAACATAGAAAAGCTACGTTAAAAGAAATGAAGAAGGGAGAAAAACAGAGGGAGAAGAAGAGAATGAAAAAAAAAAAAAAAAAAAGTTCAAAGAACATAAAAGAAAAAATATTAAATTGCTCAAAAAAATAGGGATCAATTGTATAATTTAACCTAAAATTTTCGTTTGAAATGATGATTTAACATGCTACATCAGCTTACCGTTACACCGTTAACGACAATTAACGCTCAGTGACTAAAATGTTACAACACGATAACGTAAGTGACTAAAACGTAACATTTCAAACATAAGTGACTAAAATGTAACGTGAGATAAATAAAAGTGACTAATTTGATAGTTTACCCTTTTCATATTGCAGTTGTAAATATAAATATATGTTGAACCATTTATAATATAAAACCAAATAAATACAAAATATAATAAATGAAGAATAAAAAAAAAACAAACTAAATCCACACATACTATACATAAAAATTCTGAATTACCTTTATGTCTATTTTTTTATTATTATATTCGCACCTGTCGGATTAAATTTAATTGCAAGAATAGGTAAAAATATCTGAATTATATTTAAATTTTTTTTTGAGTTAAAATAAATAGAAAAAAAAATCAAAGTTGACCCAACAGTTAGTCAACCAGATCCAGTCAATGGTAAAGCCTTTGAAGTAGCATCTACAGCAAAATGACGATAATGAGAAGATGGGCAGCACAGAACAGAAAACAGATGTTTTCATTTCACCCAAATTTTGCTGACTTTGACTTCAAAACAGCTCCGCTTAAAAATAGTAAATACCTTCTTTCCCACCGGTTTTCGCAGGTTGGGTTGGATTTCAGCCCATAATCCCTCTGTTTTTTTTAATTAACTTATTTATCATTTATTTAAGCACTTTATTAAACATTTTCTTTTATCCATGTCATGGATGTAACAAAATCTAATATATTATATTTAAATTTAACATGCTTTTGTTCACAATTATTTTTTGATTTAATAATTTTGAAATTGAATACAAAACAGAAAAAAAAAAAAAGAAATACAAAAGATGCAAAAAGTTGGAAAGATTTTGTCAAATTTATATAAAACCAACCATTAATATAGGGAAATGAAGAAAGTTTAATAAAGAAAAAATCACAGCATATTATAGGTATGAGTTAGGTTGGTCTTTGGTAATCTACATTCAACTACCAAAAGAGTCTTCCAAAGCTACAACAAATGATTCAGAAAAAAGAAAAGAAAAGAGATTATTTATTTTCCTTAAGTTTGTTGGTTCTAAGTTTAACTCCCATTTTGTCCTTCCCCTTTTCCCTTTTGAGTAGGCAAAGATTGAGTACTTGAAAATTAAACTCCTTTTTTTTTTTGGGGGGGTTAAACCTTTGAGTCTCTTAACTCTTGAAGTCATAAATACTACTTAAAAGTTGTTAGTTTCTTCTTCTGGAAGTCCCATAATTTTGTGAATTTGCATTGCTATGTTAGTTGGCATTTAGATGATTAATGGTTTTCCAAATTCAAAACCAAAAGGCATCACTTGGATTATGTTTGAGTTTTGTTTCTATGAATGGGTTTAAATTGGCAAATAAAATTAAAAGTTTATATATTATTTATGTTAGGATAGTGTTTCATTATTTAACTAATTCTACAATAATTTGCTAATTTTAGCTTAACCAACACTTTTTGTTTAATCAAGCTCAAGTTGTTGGTTTGCTAATTCTATACATCAATTCACATTTTCAGAAGATAAAATAAAATACAATCAAGAAATCAACCACCTAATTCAAAATTTTATTCCTTACTTATTTTAAACAAAATTAATTACTTTTAATAATACGAATTTTGGATAATTAAGAAATGTCAAAGCTTTGATCAATATGTTAGGGTTAATAAATTTGTTATTTTATCAAGGTTGGAAGACTTTTGCAAACTAAATAATAAAAACATAAATGAGAAAATAAAAATATATAAAGTATTTTGTTAACCATTTTAATTGGTTTTCTATTAAAATTTATTTTTTATATTCAATATAGCTGTTAATGGGAAAGGATTGTATGAAACAGTGACGCCACGTCATCTGTATCCCTTTCTAATAGTTTTATGCCACATCAGCATTTTCATCCTGAATTTCAACATTTTTATCTTAAAAAAAATCAAATCAAAATTAAAATCCTGAAATTCAGGATAAGAATACTGATGTGGCATAAAATTATTGGAAAGTGATACAGATGATATGGCGTCACTGTTTCATACAATCCTTTCTCGTATCAATAGATAGATTATAAGTGCCCCTTATCTTAATATCATGTATATATACACACACATGATTTGGCATTGATCTTCTAGAAGTGAAGCAATAGAGACTGGAACATTAATTAGGAAACTATTTGAGTGAATTTTTCTTGTTTAGCTGGTTAATATTTTTTGGGATTAATAAAATAATTAATTATTTTATGAGCTATTATTAATCAAAGGTGTGTAACGGAATGTTTCACTCTTATGTTTATGTATTTACTGTTTTGAAAGGTGAAGATTGAGTTTTTTTATCTTTTAACTATTTGTTTGTTTGCGTAAGAGTTGGATGTCTCATGTCGGGAGTGCTTCAGTTTGAATGGTTATTTGGGGAGTTTTTGTCATCTCTTTGTTTATGAAAGAGGTTGACATTTACCAGCGTCTTTCTCTTATTAATAAATTCCGATCGATTGAGCGAAAAAACGGAGTCTAACTCCAACTTCAAAAGAGAATTTTACTGTATAGGAACTGGAATTTAATATTAGTTGTTATCGATAAATTTAGGGATAAATTTTAAAATTATATATGAATTTTGATTTAATATACAATTTGATACATAAAACTAATTTGGTGCAATTATACACATAAAATTTCGATTGCGGTTCAAATGTATAAATGAAACTTTCATTTTGATTCAATCATACACATTTAAATAAATAAATATATCAATTTATTTTTATATTAGATAAATATAATTATAATTATTTCTGTATGCAAACATATAAACCTAAAAGGATGATATATCAATAACCGTGTTAATGATTTGTGAGAATTGAATCAAATCAAAATTTTATGTATACAATTGCACATCAAACGCTCATGTATAATTGTGAGATTTATCCCTTGGAATTTATATTAAAGTTTTGTTAAGAAGTGTTTTAAAAGTATTTTTATTTTATTTTATTATATAATAAGTAATGCATTCTTTTAATGTATTAACAGCTGAGAAAGGATTGTATGAAACAGTGACGCCATATCATCTGTATCCCTTTCCAATAATTTTATGCCACATCAGTATTCTTATCCTGAATTTCAGGATTTTAATTTTGATTTGATTTTTTTTAAGATAAAAATGTTGAAATTCAGGATGAAAATGCTGATGTGGCATAAAACTATTAGAAAGGGATACAGATGACGTGGCGTCACTGTTTCATACAATCCTTTCCCATATTGATACACCATTAAATAGTTATGGATAACATAATCTCAATATAAATAAAAATTAATATTTAGATACATATTTTATCCTAAAATTAAGTTTTCTTATTATTTGTATGAATGTAAAAGATTTACTATTAAGATATTTCTAAACTTGAGATGAATTTAGTTGTTAAAATATACCATTTAAAAATATTAAAATAATTTTTAAAAAAATTGAGATAAGTTTAATATTCTAAATTTAATGATTTAAAATTTGTGCTGCCTAATATATATTTCTATAATTCTCATACATTATACTATTAACATAAGTTGTTTAAAATAAATATTAGAATGAATTGTTTAAAATATCAAGATTCTTATTTTTCTATCTAATCTTTAAATAATTAAAATTAAAATTTAAATATATTATCACTTTTTCCTATCCAATAAAAGCCCTAAAGATTAATTATTTGAAATATCTGGTTTAAAATATAAAAATATTAAAACAAACCTTTTAAAATGAGATAAATTTAATACCTAAATTTAATTATTTAAAATTTATTTTATCCTGCTATTTATATACTTCTTTTAAATTTTACTATTAATTTTTTAAAATATTAGAATGCTTGTTTATAAGATTAAATTTTTATCTAGTCATTAATAATTAAGTTTTAAAATACAATAGCACTTTTTGCTATCAAATAAAAGCTGCTCAGCATAAATTATTTGAAATACTAGAAAAATATCATCCATGATTTTATTTTCTAATTACATTTTTTTTTCTTTTTAATCACTTGAATTTTGAGATACTTCATTCCAAAATAGAAAATTTTGCACCTTTTCATAAAAGTTGTGATTTTTATGGCAGTTTAATAATCAAGTTTTAATCTCTATTATAGTTTCTTTTCTCTTAATTGTTAATACTATTTTATTTTAATATGCTTTTTAAAATTTATTTTATATTATTATTCTCATCAGAAATAATGAAATATCATAACACAATAATTATAAACTAAATATTTTTATATTTGTTTCTGAACAAAAAAAATATTTTTTTAAAAAAAAATCGTTGAAAATTTTAATTAATTAAGATTGTAATTTTGACAAAAATATGTCAAAGAAAATGTTGTTATAAATACAATATAGAGATTTTTTTTTTGAAATATGAAAATTTTTTAGTATTTTTTTTAAAAAAATACGCCAAAGAAAATATTATTACAAGTATAATATAGAAAAAAATACTAGTTTAGATATATTTTAGTTCCAATAGAATAAATATGAAAGAGTTTTTTTTTTCTATAAAACTTTATAATATTTAATTTATGTAAATGTTAATAAATATGAAAGAGTTTTATATTCTTTCGTAATTTTTTATACCATTAATATTTTAAAAATTCAACCGTCGTGCTCTATTTATGTAGATCATGCATGTCAAGTTTGGTGTAAATTAAAATATTCTAATTATTTGATTTATGTAAAAAAAAATTCAACCGTTTAATATATATTAAGATAGATAATATTTTAGATAGATATTGAATTAATTCAAAAATTTATATGCATGACAAGTATAATTATCTTGATAAATTCAATGATTGAATTGTTAAAATATTAATCGTATAAAAGGTTATGAAAAAGCAGAAAACCATTTTAATTTTATTGCACAAAGAATGTAAGGAAATTTAAATTTATTGCAGCCCATGTGTTGTGATTCTTGAGATTATTCTGCAAACTCTCTGCAAATCCAAGCATTAGCATGAAATTAAGTTTTCCTTTGATTACTTTTGATATCAATTTTTTATACCAAATTTTACTTTTGTGTTTCATTTGTTACTCTTTTTCATTTTTAAACCAAAATTAGTTGATGCATGTCTTTAGACAATCATCATTTTTTTTTTGTCAATACATATAATAAAATTCTTCATTTACACCGATAACTTGCAAACCTACCGTCGGGGTCATCGGCTAAAATTGTGTTACTAGGCTGAGGCTTAGCCTCTTTTGAGAAAATGGGAGAAAATAAACAAAACCTACAGCTTCATCAACTTTCAACCTCTAACCGCAATAATAAGGTACATATATAATCAACGCATGCAACACAAAAATATCTTATAATTCAAAAAATATTTAGGTAATGGAATGCTTCATCATGCAGAATTATTTGACCATCGGCATCATGGACGGACGACAATGCTCTCACAAATTGCTGGTTTCATTTCCTCTAATATGAAACAATATTCTTCAAATAAAAACACAATCCGAACAAAGAACACCACCGCCGAGTTCATTGCCAACATCCGCATTACTAGAATGAGTCATAGCCTCTTCTATATTCAGTGCTTTCGTTCATCATTTTGAAAACTAAATGGACAACAAAGAAAGATATATTAAACTGATACTTTTAGGGTTTTATCATCATTTATAGAACACCAACTGTTACAAACTTTCCCTATGAATTCCATAAAATATTACGAGAAAAGATTATATGAAACTGTGATTCCACGTTATCCCTATCCCTTTCCAATAGGAGAAAAAAAAATCAATTTTTTTCTCCCGATTTTCAGCATTTTTAGTTGAATTTGAATTTTTTTAGAAGGAAAAAACTGAAAAGCAGGAGGAAAAATCTGATTTGTCATTCTCCTATTGGAAAGGTATAGGCATGACATGAAATCATAGTTTCATATAATCCCTGCTCAAAAATTACTTTATAAACCCTAAAATTAATTTTCTTAAACAAATTAATTAAAATGACAATGATCATTGCCTTATTTTTTTTTTAAAAAAGAACATTAAATTTAAATGAATTATAAAAACTTAAACTTTTCAGTAAAAATAAATAATTTTAAATAATTAATAAATGTAATTATATATCATATTATTATTCAAACTTTCCTTTATACCAATTAAATAAAATATTCTTATATATATATATATATGTTTTAAAATAATTTAATTTATTATGCTTATCATTTTAAACAATTTAATTATAGTGTGCCAAACAATTTAATCAGCTTTATTTATTTTTATTAATATATATCAGGGGTAAAAAAAAATTAGTATATTTATTACAAATACATATTTAAAAAAAATTATTTATGGGGCATAGTTATTTTTGTGATAATAGATAGCTTCATTGTTTGACACATCATCATCTTTTATATTAAATTAATGTTAAAATTTTAAAAGTGAATTTAATAGGTAAATTAAATTTATCGAATTTATCGTTTGTAAATATTTGATGTTGTTGAACGTGATCGTAAATAAGCATGTCATGTTAATTATATCTACTTAGACATATTTAAAATTATAAGGCCTAGAGTTAAGTTTTCTCAAATAATTACACCTTCATTTCCCGTTTTTTGATTATTAATCTCCCCTTCTATATCAAAATACTTGTAAATTTGATTTATTTTATTTTAATTATTTAAAGTAGACTTAATTTTTAATTTCACATGTGATTTTGTGCGTTTAATTTTTAATTAGGCTTTAAATAATGTAATCTTAATTATTGCTACCTATCATTGATAAAAAAAATTCTCTTTATTTTTAAATAATATATAAATTTGAAACTATATAAGAAAGTGAGCTATATTATTAAGTTCAAAAACATAAAATAAAATTAAAAAAAAATTAGGTAAAACAACTTGCAACAATTATAATAATAGTTCATGATAAATATAAAAGATATTTAGACTAAATTAATAAAATAAAAAATAATTGTTAAAATTTCACTTTCTTCTCAAAATAAACCGACAAACCATTTTTATCAACACTAAACAAATAATGGATAGGGAAAAATGATTTTAAGAGTGTTTTCTTCACATAATATAAACAAATTATAATATTTTAAGAAAAATTTAATATCATAATATTATAATACCTCATTATCAATTACTACAATAATCTTCGATCGCTTTTTGATGCCATTGTTGTTTGAATATGATTCGATATTACCTCTTCGAAGAACCATTGCTTTACTACTCTCTCTCTCTCTTTTTTTTATTATCTATAATTCTAACTTATTAATGCTAACAATCTCTACTTTTTAACCGGTAATTTTTCTTATATGTACTTGATTGAATATATCTAACTATTAGATGTTATTTATAAAGCTAAACTTAAAATTTAGTTGGTATATAACTCTAATATTAATTAAGTGATAATTAAAATGCTTAGTGTTCTATTTAAGTAATAACTTTATTTTAACACAATTTTTTAAAAATTAAAATTAATAAAACTTTTTTACATCAAAATTTTAACTAATAATTGTAAAGTAAATTGTAATTATCACACTTTTTCACTATTCAAATATGATATAAGTTTGATTTGAATTTTGATTTTATAAAATTTTGAAAAATGATCATGGACTCTATTATTAAGGCTTGTTGTTTGATTTTAATTTATCTTTAATTTTATGTTAATTTAATTTAATTTAATTCTTAATTTATGTTCTTTTAATTAATCAGGATTAGGACTAGATTAAAGGGTTCAAAATAATTTAAATTAACATTAGATCCAAGCCCAAGCACAAAGCTACCTCTGCCAATAGCCTTTTATAGCCTCTTGTTGCACTGCTCATGCCAACCATAGCCTACACACCAAACCATCATCACAACCTTTATCTACTTTCACACACTAGTACTTGGCCATCGACCCTACACCTTATCTACATCGATTACCTAACTCTATAAGAACCTATGAAACAAGCACCATCACTCGATTTGAGGGATCCTTTATTTTGGAGACCTGTTTATGGCAAACATCAACAACCAAGTAACAATACACAACCACACTATACAATCCAAGTGAAAAATGAAAAGAAATCAACAAAGAATCAAAAATTCGTAAGGATGGATTTACAAGGTTTTGTTAGTCATCAAGGAAATCCCAACAGTCATGTTGTGGTTGGATGTAAAAGGAAGACATGGTTTGATCTTGGAGTTGATATGACAGCTAGCAAAGTTGATTGAAGAGGTTTGGTGTAACACCCCTTACCCGAGTCTGACACCGAGACCGGATACGAGGCATTACCATGCTTAATCTTACTTAACACTTCAAAACGGGCTATAAAATTTCATTTAAGCCTATCACTTACTCAACCTCGGCTTTCGAGACCTTAAACATACCTCCGAGAGGTTTTGGAACTAATCCCGAAGCTTTTACGAACTCACTAAACTTTTCATCAACACAGGGGCCACACGCCCGTGTTGGTCTAGGGACACGCCCGTGTGCCCTTAAGACATGCCCGTGTCTACCACCCGTGGTCGAAACTGACTAATTTCACACGGCCTTGACACGCCCGTGGCCTTGACCCGTGTGCCAAACCTTGGCATTCTGACTAATCCACACGGCCCACACACACGTCCGTGTGTTTCAACCGTGTGGCGATTTAAATTCCACAATTAATGTGCAGACTTCACACGGCCTGGGCACACGCCCGTGTCCCTAGCCCGTGGAGCATACTGACTTGCAAACCTAGCATGCAAGGGGGCACACGGTCAATTCACACACCCATAGGGCTGACCGTGTGTCACACACGGCATAGACACACGCCCGTGTGTCTATTCATGTGGACAATTAGATGGCTATCTACCAAGCCTTTTGCCACCCTACATTGCACACATGCAAACACCAATCCATTTCAACATAATTCATAACCCAAAGGCATATCCAAGTACTCAATATAACTCTTTAATTAAAGACATTTAATTCATACAATGAATTCTTCATCCCAACACAAGGGAGAACTAATTCCAATACAATTAAAATCTACTTAAGCCATCATCTATGGCTATTCACAACCAAAACATAACTCACTTACGCCAACACATTTGGCTATATTAACTATGACTTAGTCAACTTTAAAAGAGGTCCCTATACATGCCATGACTCAAAAGAACTTGAAACATCATACCAAGCTTCTACTCGATAGTGTGAAAACATCTCCGGCGGCCTCCAACCCGAGCTAGCTAAATAACCTATAAGAGATGGGAAAAGAAAATGAGTAAGCAATAATGCTTAGTAAGTTCATCTGTATATAACTGACAAATACCGATATTCATTGAATATATACAACCGCAAGGTATTATAATGAGTTTTTCTTATAAACTCATGGTTACTTACTCAACTATTCTTGAAGCTCACTCATTCTATCTCTTACCACATTCTTACCATGCCTCAAGCCAACTGCTCGTGTTAATTAGTATACATTCCTGCACTGGTCACCACATGATCAAGTAGAACAACACATCCAGTATTTTCAATAACCACTCATACTACTAAACTCTCGGTGGTTTCGCACTTAGCCCTCCATTGATCTCTAGTAGGGTGGTATCGCACATAGCCCACCAATCATTATACATTCATGGATAGTTATCCACATGTATTTCTCTATTTCAGATGTTCATCAGAGAACATCCTCACACACTACTATTCTTACTTAACTTTCTATGATACTCGTTCGCATTCACACAATGCATCAATAAATCTATCTCATGCAACTAAGGTGCATTGATTACATATAACCCACTAGGAGTTCATCATATACTGAATTCATCTCAATTCAGTTCTAACACATAATTGTGCTTCTCATGGTACAACCACATACTTCCTCTCTTTCAACATACCCGTTGAATCACTCAAATTGTTAAATAACACTTTTGAGTTTCATACACCTAATGTCACACTGACACCATACCCCGATAGGGTCTTACATGCATTAACATATCGATGCCATGTCCCCGACATGGTATTATATGAATTCTCACACCGAGGCCATATTCTGATATGGTCTTACACGGGACCTTAACTATCATCATATCATGCTATATACATTTCCTATTGCTCTTAGATTCAATTCTCTTGACGTCTCATCAAAAGATATTTCATACATTCATAGAGTAAATATACATTCCATACAACATTAGAATATAAAATTAACTCATACGTAATTACAAGATTTGCATATGAACTTACCTCGATACAGAAAAGGGTAAAAAGGGAGTCTATTTGCCCACATTTCTCTTTCTCCCGTTCTAGGTCCGAATCTCATTTTCTTCGATCTAGAACAATAAAATTTACTCATTTAATCACTTAATGATCATATTACAACTTAATCTCTACTTAGGCAAAAATGACCATTTTGCCCCTATACTTTGGCAAAATTACAATTTTGCCCCTAAGCTCGTAAATAAATTTTCATCCATCTTCTTTACTAATCAAGCCTAGCCGAATCATATTCTCTTCTATAGAAACTCAAAATTTCAACTATTTCATGCACTTATTACCAATTTGCAACATTTACAAATTAGTCCTAATTAGGTGTTTTCATAACAACACCTTTCACAAAAGTTGTTTCTCATCATCCTATCATTCATTTTCTTCCATAAAAACTCTTCAAACAACATAAAATCTATCATGGTAAGTCCCTAGACTTTCAAACATATTCCAAACTAGTCCTCTCATTAGCTAGCTTAAGCTTTGAGGGCTCCAAATATACAAAAATCATCAAAAATAAACATCAAATTGACTTACTTGAGTGAAGAAAAGCTTGCTGAAATTTTCAGCTTCAAGAACCCCCATTCTTGCTTGTATTTTCGGTGGAAGAAGAGAAGAAAATAAAAAGATGATAGTTTTTTTCTTATTTCATCTTATTTTATTCATTTTTCCAACTAATTTCCACCAATTTTGACCAAAATTAAATGCTCTTGTCCCCTATGTCACATGGCCGGCCAACTCACTTAAAACAAGGCCAAATTGCACATTTGGGACCTCCAATTGATATTCTATAGTTATTTGGCACCTCTAGCAAATAAAATAGAACTTTCGCACTTTATGCGATTTAGTCCTTTTTCGCGATTAAGCAAGAAATCGCTAAAATTAAAGCACCAAAATTTTCATGCACCCTCATAAACATGTTATAACACATAAATTAACATGAAAATATTTTTCTCTAACCTCAGATTAGTGATCCCGAGATCACTGTTCCGACCAGCCCCCTAATCGGGTTGTTACAATTCTCCCCCCTTAGGGATTTTCGTCCGCGAAAAATCTTATCAGGAGGAGTTGCTATCAACATTCTTAAAACGTTTCCATCAAATATTCAAAATCAAAAATCCACTTATCCTCAAGTTTCTCTTGCCAACAACCTTTAAGCTATAATACACAAGGTCGAAGCGTAACTTGAGACCTAGGTTATTCTTCCCCTAGGGCATATACTCAGTAATCCACCAATTTGGAATTCTGTACATATCCAAATGATCATTCCGATCTTTACCGGTTGATCCACTACAATTTAAATGACATTCCCCTTCTTGGGAATTTTGTCAAACCAAATTTGAAATCTATAACGTTTTATCTCACTTTCCCATTAAAGTATTCACCGACTGTAATAGTCTTGACCTGTACGCTTTGAAAACTCAGCTTTTAGTGATCAACTACTTCTGACCATAAACTCAATCATATAATGAAATGTACTCTATTGTCAAAACATTTATGTACATAATCAGTACTTTCTTATTCTTGCATCATGAGATATGCTACTATCGAATCCCATACCAAAACTTCTGTATAAGTTCTGGATTCATCATCATTCAAATTCTATCTCGAGGAAACATCAATAACGGAAATCTTATCCAACCTGGATTTTTATCATCTTAAATAAAATCATTCAGAGCTTATTTAAAATACCATTTACTAAATCACTTCCGAACTCCTTTGTTTTGAAAGGAAGACTCGCTATAGTCATTAACCTCGTTGAAACTAGGATGTTACCAACTAAGGTCAACCAAGTAACTCACTCGCATTGCTTAACATGGATCTTTCATCCAGACATCTGTACTATGTCTACTATCTGAGAAGTATTACAATAACTATACACACTTTTGTAATGGTTCAAGCTGTTTCCACTATTTCATTTTCAAAATCTTCTACAGCATAAGATACTCTAACTCATCAAAATTCAGAAAATACATATCAATTTTTCCATGGATCATTTCATAACATCTAACTCACTACACAGACACAAAAGTGATCGTCTCTGGATCACCAATCTGGCAACTCTTTTTCTCGATTCAGACTGAACTCAATACTAGAACTTTCAATTAATAGTTCCTTCTATAGCTTTCAACTCGACCATCACGGTTTGAACATTTCAATGAGCATACCTTTGTATCATGCTCCCTATTCACGTACACACATAATTTTATTCTCCTTATTGATTCATGCGTAAATGTACACAAAACTTGAATCATATTTCAATACATTAATCTACTCTTTTCTCCACACTGAGAATATATTTCAAGCACACTCTCATCTGAGTTTCTCTTGCTATGCTAATCTAAAACCTTTACCATCATCATATCTCACGATAGCAGGGACATCTCGATCGAATTCATTAACTCTATTCGGCTTACCCGAAAACCCATCACACAACGTGAAACTTGTGATTTCACTTCTTATACAAGAATCATCTCCAACTTCCCCCTCAAAGCACCCGAATAGGGTTACGAGGAGATAAAAGAATGTCGATTTCAATTAACTAAATCGACAACCGTTTAGTCTGATTTCTCAGTCAGCCAACATTCTCACACAATCACAATTTCATGAAAAGAACGACCACATCACCCTTGAAGAGAAACAGGTATTTATACATAATACCCAAGGAGATCATTATAACCCATCCATGGCATTAACTAACCATGCACAGATCACAAGCTTCAAGCCAACTTACTCATACTTGCCCTTTATTTAGCACATACCGTGCCACACATCGTACTCGTTTCATCTTGACTCGTTCACGAGTGCCTGTATTCGCCCATTCACATGGCTTTAGTACAATTCTCATTTCTACCTCTAGACTCATCTATCTGTCCCATTGGTCACTAGGGATAATCGAAGACGCATATTCATCGTCATTCATGTAGGTACGGAACTAATGCCACATCCCCGAGGTGGTCTTATATGGAGTCACCTCTAAATGCCAATGCCATATCCCAGATAAGGTCTTATATGGACTTCCACATCAAGTATCGATGCCATATTCCAAATATGGTCTTATACGGAATCATAACTTGGTGCTGAGGCCATGTCTCGAACATGGTCTTATACAGTACCTTATATATTTCATATCTCAATGATAGCCTTTTCA
This sequence comes from Gossypium sturtianum, assembly GCA_025698515.1. NCBI lineage: Eukaryota > Viridiplantae > Streptophyta > Magnoliopsida > Malvales > Malvaceae > Gossypium > Gossypium sturtianum. The sequence continues at coordinate 121,021,917 of CM046946.1, forward strand.
TTATAGTCCTTTAGGACTTCAACCTCATGTTTAACAACAATTACTCTATTTAGTAGAGTATCATGTATCAATGTGATACAAAGCATTCTCAATTATGCTAACGTAAATATTGCATTAATCACATACAAACTTACTCAACTTGACTCTCATCACATCTCATCATAATTCAACAGTGGTAAGGGGGTAAGGTTGTAGAGTCCCTTAACCTAACTCTCGTGACTACTTACATATGATTTAATATTCATCATCAATGAAATATCATCATAGTCACACAACTCGCTCCAAGTGAGTTTTCACGTTTATCATGCTACAATTGTTTCTATCACTCATACTTTTGAACAGTGACTTCACTTACTCAAGTTCCACCTTAATGTCTACTCGAGTACTCAACATTAAACTCTAATTTCTCTTACCATTGCTTATCAATTTAGAGAATGTCTTACAAATTTTGAGTACGTCGTTTACCTGATTACCATAGTCCAACTATGGTCTTACTCGTATCACAACGTCATAGCCCAACTATTTCTTTACATGTCATCACGATGCCATAGCCTCGCTATGGTTTTACACGAAATATCATATCAATACCAATTCTATATCCTCGATACGGTCTTACATAGAACTCATGTCAATGCCGATGCCATATCCCAGATATGGTCTTATACAGGATCTTGTAATTCGATGTCGATGCCATATCCCAGATATGGTCTTATATGAGATCGTACTTAGATGTCGATGCCATGTCCCGGAGATGGGCTTATACGAGATCTTTCTTTAGTGCCAAGCCATGTCCCAAACATGGTCTTACACGTAATCACTATTCGATGCCGACGCCATATCCCGGATATGGTCTTACACGGATCGTATATCGTTGCCAATGCCATGTCCTAGACATGGTCTTATATGGGATCACATGTATTGCCATGGTCCTACCATGGTCTTATTTATCAATTTATCATTAAACTACCGTACTCATCTCCTGCATTCTACTTAGTCAAACTTCTCAGTTTAATTCCCACACTATAATATATGTGGCTTCATAACAGCGTCACGAAACAAATCATTATACATTTTCTACTTTAACAGTCACACATGAGATTCAACCATGTGGACATATTTACCATACATCATTCAAACAGTTGTACATACACACATATCCCATTCTCTGGATAAATTACTCGTTATAAGCACTTAACCCAATAGATTGGGTACATAACACTGTACACTAGGGGTGAGTATTCGATCGAGTCGAGTCGAATCGAGTCAAAAATTTTCGAGTTAGTCGAGTTAAAAAATCCTATTTTAGCAACCAAACTCAATTTAAATTTTTTTCGATTCGAATCGAATCGAGTTAAAAAATTTCGAGTCAAATCGAGTCGAGTTAATGAATCCTATTATTTATACTTAATGCTGCGATTAGATGGATCGATTATTTAACTAGTAGACGAAGTACAAGATTATTTAACTACATGAACAATATAATGATTCTGCCTCTTAACTTAATGGGTAAACATTTATCAAAACGACGTAGTTTTGCCTTTTAACTTAATTATTTTGAATTTTAACTTTTAAAAAAGCAAACATTTATCAAAACGACGTAGTTTTGTCTTTTCTTATTCGGATTTTCGGATAACTCGAATTGTGTAATTCATATTCGAGTTAAACGGAAAAACTTAATTTTTTATTCGAGTTGATCCGAATAACTTGATTAACTCAAATAACTCGAACTATTTAATTCAAAATTTGAAATTTTTATCGAGTTTTTTGAATCGAATCGGATTTTACTCACCCCTACTGTACACATATCAAACCAATATAGGTAAGCTTATCACGTCATAACTCTCATTCCTCAACCTGGAGTTATATCATTCCATACCTTATCATACACATGTCATAAACTTTTATTCATACTCCTCTAAATTTCAACAGTGCATAAGTACATTTCAATTACCTCATTGCCACTTACAACCTTATTGAAATTAGCTCGGTTGAAAATCATTTCTATCCTATCAAAACAATTTCGTTAGAGCCGGGAGATATCACACTATCACGGTCCACATATTGCATGTATAGCTAGACTCTTACTCACGCTAGGTTAGCCCGAGAACTGACTAAATCATACCTCTGATACCACTAAATGTAACACCCCTTACCCGAGTCTGACACCGAGACCGGATACGAGGAATTACCATGCTTAATCTTACTTAACACTTCAAAACGGGCTATAAAATTTTGTAACACCCCAAACCTGGCCCATGCGTTAAGACCGGATCTGACATGTCACATGAGAAAAAACATGTTAAATCCTCTTTATTCGTACTAATATAGATATTGTTTAGTTATAATTGAGAAAACGAGTTGATTTGAAATATTTGATAAAGTACTACTAACCTCGAAGGTTGTTTGATAAATCGATTATTTGAACTAAAAAAAAATCTTTATAAATCGTAACTTTTGAAAATATTGTTGATAGTTTGAGAAAAACTTTCCGAGCTAAAATATTAGTAAAAGTTTGTTATGAAATCCATTTGTAAATCTATTTTGGAAAACCTTTATTTAAGTTTTAGAAAAATTCCCATTTAAAATCATTCAAGCAAAATAGTAAGTACGACAAACATAAAGCAACAATAAAATGTTCTAGAGGCCTTATTACAACATAAAAACCCAAAATAGTAAGAGTAGTAAAATAAGCGAAAATAGAAATCTAAAGTTCAATAACACCATTATTGAAGTATGGCCTCCACCGAGTCATCCATGGCCCAAATCCACATCACCGAGAGCATTACCTACAAGGGTTAAGAAAAGGGGGAGTGAGTTACAAGAACTCGAGTGTGAAATCCCTCACCGTCATCCACTGGGCCCGAACCCATATAGCAATATCATGGGCCTAAGCCCTTTTACACAACAATCTTAAAATGAAGCAAATGTATGAATGTATGCAACCCAACCCATCCTAGATATCCATCCGCTACACACCACCCGTACCATCCCATCACACCTGTGGGGATCAAGTCAACCCACCCCGCCAAACACACCAATCGCAGGCAAGTTGCCATTTATATTATAATTTGATTGTGGCCAAGCCACCGGAATCATAGTGAAACATATTAACAAACATTTTTGTGGCAAAGCCACCGGGTTACACTTCTCTTCAACATTTTTCCCATCTCTTGCGAAAATTATGTAATGCAACATATATTATAAAACATAATAATTTCAAATATAAACAACAATCATTAATCCAGAGATTTGATACGATAAATTGGCCCATTATCACACTTTGTAGTTCGGCCCATTAGGGCAATCTATCAAATTGGCCCATAAGGGAATTTTCGTAATTCGGCCCATAAGGGTATTTTCGTAACTTGGCACTTTTAAGGATTTTTAAGCAATACGGCCTATTAAGGCATTCTAGCAAATCGGCCCTTTAGGGGCATTTCCGTGATTCGGCTCATAGGGGCATTTTCGTAATTCGAAACTTAAGGGCATTTTCGTAATTCGAAACTGAGGGGCATTTTCGTGATTTTACAAATAATCCCTAATTTGACAAATCTCAGTATTTACGATGTTTAGGCAAATTACTCGATTCATACCATTTTACTGATTTTGAGTTTTTAAGCAACAATGATCGATATTTCTAATATGATGCTAAAACACAGCTTTACGAGATTTCGGTGAGATTACACACCTGATTACGGTAAGTATTAAACTCTCTTAATCGTCAGCACTCTCTAAATCGTGAACGACCACGATTTGTCGATTCTCACCGGATGATGGTCCACAACCCGGTGGAAAATCTCGAATCGCCGATACTGCCCTTCGTTTGAACTTAGGAGTAGGAATCGCAAATCCACTCCTTTTGAGTTCTCCAATCGGTTTTCCTTTCGATTCAGTATCATTTGCCTTTATTTCTGAAAGATCAACGATTGATATAGTCCCTTGACAATAATAGATCCACTTCGATCGATTGGGCACAAGACTAGAAGTGATTCGGCTAAGATGTGATATTCGGCCAATCCACTAAAGTACTACAAATAGAAGATTATCAAAATATGAAGGAGTTTGGGAAAACACCATTTTGGTTTAGAAAAAAATATGAAATAACCAAATGATGAGGAATATTCATTCGGCTAAGGAGAAAAAAAATTGAAAGGATTTGAATAAAACACTTACCCGGTTTAATCAAGAAAGAAAAATCCAACTTGTATGATGAGGAAGAGAAGATAATCAAGGTTCGGTTATGGAGAAAATGAACAAGAAATTTCATATGAAAAGTATGGGTTAGAGAAGAAGAAAGAAGGGTTGAAGAATTTTGTGAAAAAGAAAAGAAAGATGGAGAAGGAGTGCTTAACTAGTTTCGGTTTTCAAAGGGAAGATGAGTGAAAATAATTTGGTCACAATGGCTAGGTGATTTCGGCAAGACAAAGAAGAAGAAAAAAACAAAAGAAAAATACCCACTATTGGCTTGAAGTTTCGGCAATGAGAGGAGAAGTTGAAGAAAAAAGCACAAAAGAATACTAAAAGAAATTAGGCCTAACAAGTACCAAAATTCTACCAAAAGACTAAAGGATATTCGGCTACTCCCAAGACCCTTCCCAAACCGTGTATACCATACCAAAAGGATCAAAAATTGACCATAAAAACTTTCCAAAACATTCTCCCCAAAACTGGCCAAGATATCCCCCTTCTTGCTCATTTTCTTTTATTTCTTTCCTTACCCTCATCCTTACCTTATTTCTTTAGCCACCTTTCCAAAATTAAAAAGTCTTCCTTGCCTTAAATACATCTATGACCGACACTATGGATGAATAACACAAAAAAATAGTCAAAATTTGCATCAAGTGGGATTCGAACCTCCTCCCTTAAAGCCCTTCATGTGACGCCACATCCTCTTTACCATATGCTCATTTATGCTAGCAATTTACTCACTTATTTCCGTGAGCATTGATGCCATTTACCCTCTCTCATTAAAGTGCTTAAACACAAAAATTTTACTAAAGCCCAATTTAGCCCCGAGCCTTCTTAGGACCCCTTAAACATACACAATTATTATTTTTAACTAGCCTAACGCAAGAAATAATGCAACACATAAAATTCTAAATTTTAGGATGTTACAATTCTACCCCTTAAAGAAATTTCTCGCCTCAAATTTACCTGATTAAAAGAGATGAGGATATTGTTGCCGAATCGCGTCCTCTGGCTCCCATGTAGCCTCCTCTGATCCGTGATTACACCATAGAAATTTTACTAACGGTACCGACTTCCTTCTCAGCACCTTAATGTCCCGATCTAAAATCTCTACTGGCTCCTCTTCAAAAGACAAGTTAGGTCTCAATTCAACTTCCTCCCTCGGTACAACATGAGATGGATCCGAACGATAACGCCTTAACATCGATACATGGAATACACTATGTATCTGACTTAACTCCGGAGGTAACTCAAGTTGATAAGCCACGGTCCAACACGCTTGAAGATCCGTGTGGGTCCGATGAACCTAGGGCTCAACTTGCCCTTCCGTCCAAATCTAAAGATCTTTTTCCAAGGTGAGACCTTCAGAAAGACCTGATCACCCACCGCGAATTCTATATCCTTACGCTTCAGGTCCGCGTACGATTTCTGTCTCTCCGAAGCTTCTTTTAACCGTGCCCGAATTACCTTAACTTTTTCCTCCGTCTCCGAAATCAAATCAGGACCCAACAACTGTCGCTCCCCCAGCTCAGTCCAACAAGTAGAAGTACGACACCTACGACCATACAATGCCTCGTAGGGTGCCATCTGGATACTGGATTCGTAGCTGTTGTTGTAAGCAAACTCTACCAACGGTAGGAAATCTTCCCAACTACCCCTGAAATCGATCACACAACCTCTTAACATATCTTCTAGAATCTGGATCACTCTCTCCGACTGACCATCTGATTACGGATGAAACGCCGTGCTGAAATTTAACCTTGTACCCAAAGTTTCATGTAAAGCCTTCCAAAACCGTGATGTAAACCTAGGGTCCCTGTCCGATATAATAGACACTGGTACCCCATGTAACCTCACGATCTCTGCTACATACAACTTGGCTAACTTCTGCAATGAATAATCCATACGAACATGTAGGAAATGAGCAGTCTTCGTTAACCGATCTACTATAACCCATATTGAATCTTTCTTAGTAGGCGTTAAGGGTAATCCACTAACAAAGTCCATCGTTATCCTTTCCTATTTCCATAATGGAATTTTCACCGGTTGAAGCAACCCTGACGGCAATTGATGTTCCGCCTTCACTTGCTGACATGTTAAGCACTTACTCACAAAATCAGTAACCTCCCGTTTCAACCCTGGCCACCAATACTGCTCACGGAGGTCTCGATACATCTTATTTCCCACGGGGTGCATAGCATATGGACTACTATGCGCCTCACGCAAAATCATTTGCCTCAATTCCGAATCCTTGGGCATACAAACTCTTCCGCGGAAACACAATACTCCGTTACTATTCAATCCAAAATCCCCTATCTCACCACATTCCATTTGCCGAAGTAAGGAACCCAACCTTTCATCTATAAACTGCTTCTCCTTAATCTGACTTACCCATGAGGGCTTCACCTGAAGTTCGGCAACAGGCTACCATCTTCATAAAAACTGAGATGAGCGAACATCGCTCTCAAATCTGATATCACCTTACGACTCAACACATCTGCCACTCGATTGAGAGATCATAATCCTTCAATAGTTCAATCCACCTCCGTTGTCTTAAGTTCAACTCCTTCTGGGTAAGGAGGTACTTCAGACTCTTATGATCCGTATAAATAGTCGACTTCTCTCCGTACAGATAATGTCTCTAAATTTTCAGAGCAAACACCACTGCAGCTAACTCCAAATCATGGGTGGGATAGTTAACCTCATGCAGCCTTAATTGGCGAGATGCATAAGCCACCACTTTTCTCCCTTGCATCAAGACACATCCCAAGCCCGTGTGTGACGATCACAATAAACATAAACTCCTTACCCACCTCGAGTTGAATCAATCATCGCGCTTCACAAGATCTTCTTCAATTTCTCAAAGCTCTCTTGTTGCTTATCTGACCACACAAACGGTACTCCCTTACGCAACAGCTTAGTTAGGGGCGCAGCAATCAACGAAAACCCTTCAATGAACCGCCTATAATACCCAACCAAGCCTTGAAAACTCTGAATTTCAGTCACTGACTTTGGTGGCTTCCAATCCAATACAGTCTCAACGTTCTGGGAATCAACTCTAATTCCTCCGGCAGACACAACATGCCCCAAGAAGGTCACCTCATTCAGCCAAAATTCACACTTACTGAATTTGGCATACAGTTGTTTCTCCCATAATATCTGCAATACTATCCGCAAATGCGACTCGTGCTCTTCTTCATTTTTTGAGTACACCATGATGTCATCTATGAACACCACCACAAACCGGTCTAGATAGGGTTGGAAGACTCGATTCATCATGTCCATAAATACAGCTGGTGCATTTGTCAACCCGAACGGCATCACCAAGAACTCGTAATGCCCATAACGAGTTTGAAACGCAGTCTTATGAATATCCGCCTCCTTGACCTTAAGCTGGTGATAACCCGATCTCAAGTCTATCTTCGAGAAAATCGAAGCTCCTCGTAGCTGATCGAACAGATCATCGATCCTCGGTAACGGATACTTGTTCTTAATCGTTAATTTATTCAGCTGTCTGTAATCGATGCACATACGCATCGACCCATCCTTCTACTTAACGAATAAAACCGGTGCTCCCCACGGTGACACACTTGGTCGAATGAATCCGCGATCCAACAACTCTTGAATTTGAGCTTTAAGCTCCGCTAACTCCTTCGACGCCATTCTATAAGGAGCAATGGACACCGGAGCCGTTCCTGGCAACAGCTCAATGCCAAACTCTACCTCCCGATTTGGAGGCAATCTTGGAAGCTCCTCGAGAAAGACGTCTGAAAACTCTTTCACCGTTCTGACACTTTCTATCGTCAACTCTTTGGCATCCAAATCACCGATAAAGGCTAAGAACGCTCCACACCCCTTTTCGCACCAACTTTTCGCGCTTTTAAAGCGTATACCACATTAGATGTATAGTTTCTTCTTTCACCTATCATCATCATTTCCTTATCCTCCGAAGTTCTTAGCACCATCTGCTTTGCAACACAATCTAAGTTTGCACGGTGTTTCACCAACCACCCATGCCCAAAATAAGGTCGAACTCGCCAATGGCGCTCCATCAAATCCGCTAGAAATATTTCCCCTGAATCTCTAAGGGCACATCCCTAAACAACTTATTTACTATCACCGATCGTCCCTAAAGGGCTAATTACAGCTTGTTTCTCTAGCAAAGATCTCGGATCTAATATTCAGATTTCCGGATACAAAGACAAGCAATATACGAATGGGTGGATCCAATATCTATCAAAGCGAGAATGTACACATCGATATGAAGAATGTATCGGTTATTACATCGTGTGCATCGCCATCCTCTCGACGTCCGACCGCATAGACCAACTCGGTGCCTCGCGCTCTGCGTTACCCCTATTACCGCACCTCTACCCGGTGCACTCGACCTGCGTCCTACGCCATTACCACCTCGACCGCCCACGGCCTCTCGGCGTTGGCGCCTAGCCGGGCTGCACATTATTGTTACGAATAACCTGAGTCTGAGCAGGCAGTTGAGGGCAATCTCTAAGTCGATGGTCCTTGGAACCACATTTGAAACAACCACCGGTTCTCTTCCAGCATTCACCCAAGTGGAGTTTCCCACAATCCGCACAGGGTTGTAGCTGATTAGTAGTAGCTTGTATTCTCGTTCGAGCTGGCTCCTCATTCCTGGGCCTCTTTTAAAAACCTCTAGCAGGACCTGAGTACCCAGAGCCTCTCTTACTCTTGCCCTTATCCTTGTCCCAGTTTTGCCGCTCCGAGTGTTTAGCTTCTTCAGCTATCTTTACTTTCTCCACCAATGTGGAAAAATTCCTCTCCTTCTGTGGGGCTATCAGTACCCGCAACTCATCACGCAACCCGTCTTCAAAATGCACACAACATTCGTAATCAGTCGGCACTATTCCCCGAGTATACCGACTCAGACGCAGAAATTCTGCCTCATATGCTGCCACAGATTTACCTCATTGAACCAGATTCAAGAACTCCTTCCTTCGGGCAACCACATAGCTAACCCCGACATATTTTCCTTGAAATGCGATTTTAAAGAATTCCCAGGTAATATGATCGGCCTGAGTGCCTTCCCGGATAGTGAGCCACCACTGATACGCCTCATCTCTCAGCAAAGACACCACTCCTTTCAGTTTCTGCTCGGCGGTGCAATCCAAATCGTCTATGATTCGCTCCACCGCCTCAAGCCAGTACTCTACTACATTTAGGGCTACACCCAAGATACCCTTAAAAACCTCAGCTCCATTCGATCTGAGTCGCTCCGATATCGACCCACAAGATACTGACCCAGTTCTGTCCCCAGCAACCCTTTTCAGAACTCACAACATTGCTTGGGACAGAGCGTCGTCCTCTCTCGTACGATCGTGTGACCCAGCTTCAGTCACAGGTGACGCAGGTGCGTCCATTTCTGGCATATGCCCCGATGCCTCAGACACAACTCTAGCACCTCGGCCTCTACCACGGCCACGTCTACCGCGTCCACGTCCTCTAGCACTCATATTTGCTAGTTCGATTTAATCTGATTAAGAGTCTTATGAATCAATTATACTATTTTAGTGTTTATTAAACAATATTTTATGAAGTATAGGAAGTAAAGTCGTTTTCGTAAAACGCATCCTATAGTCTCAATCTCTATAGTTTCAGCTCCTAAAACTAAAAAGTTCTAGAGTATTTCTACGGTCATATAACAATAATCATAATCATAAAATGATAACATATACTTACTTGACTTGGTGCCGGATACCCGTGGTGCCATACTTCCTTTAAAGAATGCATGTATAATTTAAAATTTAAACGACTTTAAAAACGTGTTTGAACCCAAATCACAGCCGAGTTTTGCAACCGGGCTCTGATATCATACAATGTAACACCCCAAACCCGGCCCATGCGTTAAGACCAGATCTGACATGTTACATGAGAAAAACATGTTAAATCCTCTTTATTCGTACTAATATAGATATTGTTTAGTTATAATTGAGAAAACGAGTTGATTTGAAATATTTGATAAAGTACTACTAACCTCGAAGGTTGTTTGATAAATCGATTATTTGAACTAAAAAAAAATCTTTATAAATCGTAACTTTTGAAAATATCGTTGATAGTTCGAGAAAAACTTTCCGAGCTAAAATATTTGTAAAAGTTTGTTATGAAATCCATTTGTTAATCTATTTTGGAAAACCTTTATTTAAGTTTTAGAAAAATTCCCATTTAAAATCATTCAAGCAAAATAGTAAGTACGACAAACATAAAGCAAAAATAAAATGTTCCAGAGGCCTTATTACAACATAAAAACCCAAAATAGTAAGAGTAGTAAAATAAGCGGAAATAGAAATCTAAAGTTCAATAACACCATTATTGAAGTATGGCCTCCATCGAGTCATCCATGGCCCAAATCCACATCACTGAGCATTACCTACAAAGGTTAAGAAAAAGGGGGAGTGAGTTACAAGAACTCAGTGTGAAATCCCCTTACCGTCATCCACTGGGCCTTGAACCCATATAGCAATATCATGGGCCTAAGCCCTTTACATAACAATCTTAAAATGAAGCAAATGTATGAATGTATGCAACCCAACCCATCCTAGATATCCATCCGCTACACACCACCCGTACCATCCCATCACACCTGTGGGGATCAAGTCAACCCACCCCGCCAAACACACCACTTCGATCGATTGGGCACAAGACTAGAAGTGATTCGGCTAAGATGTGATATTCGGCCAATCCACTAAAGTACTACAAATAGAAGATTATCAAAATATGAGGGAGTGTGGGCAAACACCATTTCGGTTTAGAAAAAAATATGAAATAACCAAATGATGAGGAATATTCATTCGGCTAAGGAGAAAAAAAATTGAAAGGATTTGAATAAAACACTTACCCTGGTTTAATCAAGAAAGAAAAATCCAACTTGTATGATGAGGAAGAGAAGATAATCAAGGTTAAGTTATGGAGAAAATGAACAAGAAATTTCTGGCTATGAAAGTATGGATTAGAGAAGAAGAAAGAAGGGTTGAAGAATTTTGTGAAAAGGAAAAGAAAGATGGAGAAGGAGTGCTTAACTAGTTTCGATTTTCAAAGGGAAGATGAGTGAAAATAATTTGGTCACAATGGCTAGGTGATTTCGGCAAGACAAAGAAGAAAAAAAAACAAAAGAAAAATACCCACTATTGGCTTGAAGTTTCGGCAATGAGAGGAGAAGTTGAAGAAAAGAGCACAAAAGAATACTAAAAGAAATTAGGCCTAACAAGCACCAAAATTCTACCAAAAGACTAAAGGAAATTCGGCTACTCCCAAGACCCTTCCCAAACCGTGTATACCATACCAAAAGGATCAAAAATTGACCATAAAAACTTTCCAAAACATTCTCCCCAAAACCGGCCAACATATCCCCCTTCTTGTTCCTTTTCTTTCATTTCTTTCATTACCCTCATCCTTGCCTTATTTCCTTAGCCACCTTTCCAAAATTAAAAAGTATTCCTTGCCTTAAATACATCTATGACCGACACTATGGATGAATAACACAAAAAAATAGTCAAAATTTGCATCAAGTGGGATTCGAACCTCCTCCCTTAAAGCCCTTCATGTGACGCCACATCCTCTTTACCATATGCTCATTTATGCTAGCAATTTACTCACTTATTTCCATAAGTATTGATGCCATTTACCCTCTCCCCTTAAAGTGCTTAAACACAAAAAATTTTACTAAAGCCCAATTCAGCCCCGAGCCTTCTTAGGACCCCTTAAACATACACAATTAATATTTTTAACTAGCCTAACGCAAGAAATAATGCAACACATAAAATTCTAAATTTTAGGATGTTACAAATTTCATTTAAGCCTATCACTTACTCAACCTCGGCTTTCGAGACCTTAAACATACCTCCGAGAGGTTTTGGAACTAATCCCAAAGCTTTTACGAACTCACTAAACTTTTCATCAACACAGGGGCCACACGCCCGTGTTGGTCTAGGGACACGCCCGTGTGCCCCTAAGACATGCCCGTGTCTACCACCCGTGGTCGAAACTGACTAATTTCACACGGCCTTGACACGCCCGTGGCCTTGACCTGTGTGCCAAACCATGGCATTTTGACTAATCCACACGGCCCACACACACGTCCGTGTGTTTCACCCGTGTGGCAATTTAAATTCCACAATAAATATGCAGACTTCACACGGCCTTGGCACACGCCCGTGTCCCTAGCCCGTGGAGCGTACTGACTTGCAAACCTAGCATACAAGGGGACACACGGTCGATTCACACGCCCATAGGGCTGACCGTGTGTCACACACGGCATAGACACACGCCCGTGTGTCTATTCATGTGGACAATTAGATGGCTATCTACCAAGCCTTTTGCCACCCTACATTGCACACATGCAAACACCAATCAATTTCAACACAATTCATAACCCAAAGGCATATCCAAGTACTTAATATAACTCTTTAATTAAAGACATTTAATTCATACAATGAATTCTTCATCCCAACACAAGGGAGAACTAATTCCAATACAATTACAATCTACTTAAGCCATCATCTATGGCTATTCACAACCAAAACATAACTCACTTATGCCAACACATTTGGCTATATAAACTATGACTTAGTCAACTTTAAAAGAGGTCCCTATACATGCCATGACTCAAAAGAACTTGAAACATCATACCAAGCTTCTACTCGATAGTGTGAAAACATCTCCGGCGGCCTCCAACTAGAGCTAGTTAAATAACCTATAAGAGATGGGAAAAGAAAAGGAGTAAGCAATAATGCTTAGTAAGTTCATCTGCATATAACTGAAAAATACCGATATTCATTGAATATATACAACCACAAGGTATTATAATGAGTTTTTCTCATAAACTCATGGTTACTTACTCAACTATTCTTGAAGCTCACTCATTCTATCTCTTACCACATTCTTACCATGCCTCAAGCCAACTGCTCGTGTTAATTAGTATACATTCCTGCACTGGTCACCACATGATCCAAGTGAACAACACATTCAACATTTTCAATAGCCACTCATACTACTAAACTCTCGGTGGTTTCGCACTTAGCCCTCCATTGATCTCTAGTAGGGTGGTATCGCACATAGCCCACCAATCATTATACATTCATGGATAGTTATCCACATGTATTTCTCTATTTCAAATGTTCATCGAGAACATCCTCACACACTACTATTCTTACTTAACTTTCTACGATACTGCGTCAATTCACACAATGCATCAATAAATCTATCTCATGCAACTAAGGTGCATTGATTACATATAACCCACTAGGAGTTCATCATATACTGAATTCATCTCAATTCGGTTCTAACACATAATTGTGCTTCTCATGGTGCAAATGCACATACTTCCTCTCTTTCAACATACCCGTTGAATCACTCAAATTGTTAAATAACACTTTTGAGTTTCATACACCTAATGTCACACTGACACCATACCCCGATAGGGTCTTACATGCATTAACATATCGATGCCATGTCCCCGACATGGTCTTATACGAATTCTCACACCGAGGCCATATTCCAATACGGCCTTACACTGACCTTAACTATCATCATATCATGCTATATACATTTCCCATTGCTCTTAGATTCAATTCTCTTGACGTCTCATCAAAAGATATTTCATACATTCATAGAGTAAATATACATTCCATACAAAATTGGAATATCAAATTAACTCATACGTAATTACAACATTTGCATATGAACTTACCTCGATACCGAAAAGGGTAAAAAGGGAGTCTATTTGCCCACATTTCTCTTTCTCCCGTTCTAGGTCTGAATCTCGTTTTCTTCAATCTAGAACAATAAAATTTACTCATTTAATCACTTAATGATCATATTACAACTTAATCTCTACTTAGGTAAAAATGACCATTTAGCCCCTATACTTTGGCAAAATTACGATTTTGCCCCTAGGCTCGTAAATAAATTTTCATCCATCTTCTTTACTAATCAAGCCTAGCTGAATCATATTCTCTTCTATAGCAACTCAAAATTTCAACTATTTCATGCACTTATTACCAATTTGCAACATTTACAAATTAGTCCTAATTAGGTGTTTTCATAACAACACCTTTCACAAAAGTTGTTTCTCATCATCCTATCATTCATTTTCTTCCATAAACACTCTTAAAACAACATAAACTCTATCATGGTAAGTCCCTAGACTTTCAACCATATTGTAAACTAGTCCTCTCATTAGCTAGCTTAAGCTTTAAGGGCTCCAAATATACAAAAATCATCAAAAATAAACATCAAATTGACTTACTTGAGTGAAGAAAAGCTTGCTGAAATTTTCAGCTTCAAGAACCCCCATTCTTGCTTGTATTTTCGGTGGAAGAAGAGAAGAAAATAAAAAGATGATAGCTTTTTTCTTATTTCATCTTATTTTATTCATTTTTCCACATAATTTCCACCAATTTTGACCAAAATTAAATGCTCTTGTCCCCTATGTCACATGGCCGACCAAATCACTTAAAACAAGGCAAAATTGCACATTTGGGACCTCCAATTGATATTCTATAGCTATTTGGCAGCTCTAGCAAATAAAATAGAACTTTTACACTTTATGCGATTTAGTCCTTTTTCGCGATTAAGCAAGAAATCGCTAAAATTAAAGCACCAAAATTTTCATGCACCCTCATAAACATGTTATAACACATAAATTAACATGAAAATATTTTTATCTAACCTCAGATTAGTGATCCCGAGATCACTGTTCCGACCAACCCCCTAATCGGGTTGTTACATTTGGTTCTAGGTTTAGGCTTTATATTTGAGCTATTTGGTATGGTATTTCGAAAATCTAACTTGAGATTAAGATAGAAGAGGATGAGGGGAAAGCTTTAGGGTTGATTTTATTGAAGACATATTGAAGACTAAAAGTCTTTAGTTTAGTTTAAAACGTAAATTCACTTTATCCTTTAGTTTAAAATTATATTATCCTTATGTTTAAAATTTGAAATCTTGTTATTTGAATTTCCTATCTTAGGATTACCCTTGTTATTTTCTTTCATATCTCTTTGTATAAATAGGTGATTAGGTGCACCGATAGAATCAATAAGTTTTTGCCTAGCATTGAAAACCTATATATGGTATCACGAGCCTTTTTCCTCTAATTGAGAACTTTACTTTTCGTCAAATCTTCAGTATTGATATTTGTTCTTTATCCACTTTCTACTCATTCCTTCATAGTTGAAGTTGTAACCAATGCTGATGCTCCTCCAACTCCATCAAGTATTGTGGTTTAGTTTAACCCTTCTCCCAGATTCCTTTTAGACTCAATGGAATCTTCTATTTTTGCAATTGGGTAGCTCAACTTACCTTGCTCCTCGATGGTCATGGATTGATTAATCACCTCACAGGTACCACACTATCACCTCCAACCACCATTATTGTCATTGCCCTCCCCGCACCCAATCTAACATATGCTTCCTGGTTTCTTCAAGATTGTGTAGTTTAGCAAACCATGCTATCCTCTGTTGAAAAACATAGTTGCTTGTGTTGGAAAAAAAATCTGGTTCAAAAATAGTTTTCTTTCACAGTGGAAAATAAAAATTTTGAAAACCGACCTGGTTTGTGATATTTATAGCAATAAACCCTAGACCAAAATTGTACTTGTGTTTTTGGATAGACAGATCTTTTTCGTTCTCGGTTTTCATCCAATCGATCTTCTTCGCTATTGTCGTACCATGAATTGCTTCGAGTGTAGACTCGAACAAAATAAATCAAACATAGAAACTAGGATATCAAGGGTGAAAACAAAAATTCTCTATTCAAATAGAAACGGTAGAATCGTTATTCCAGAAAATATATTTCATTCTTAGAGAATAAAAGTCTCTCTATTTTCAGGTAGAATAACGATATCTGAAAGTTGTGTTAATAGCCCTACCAGTGCCATCTATTTATAGGGAGAGAAGGTAGAACCCTTTTGAATTATAAAAGTTTATTTCAACTAGAAAAATTAACTCCTAGTCTAACTAGGATAATAGGTGGAAGCAACCCTAGCTATTTTTACTAGGGTTTGTCGTCCACCTATTTTAATATAATGGGCTTCTGGGCCTCTTCTATATCGAGTCCAATTACAAGTACTTCCCGGGATTTTAACACAATACTTTATAATCTGATCCAACCCAATATTTTTTTTCTAATTCCCAAAAATAAACTTTAATATATATTCAATTAAATAATTTTCTCAACCCAATTCTAATTACATTAAAATCATGATGACTTTACCGTAAAAGAATCTATGAGGAAATATATTTAATATTTCTGCATTCAACGGTTCACTTTGACCAAATGATTTATTTCCATTTTCGAACTTTATTGATTCGAAAAAACATAAATTCATTTTTTAGGTCAGTTTTCATTTTCATTTTCATTCTGAAGAAAACCTTAATCATTTTCAATTGTTTCCTATTTCTCCATTTCAACATTTCTATTCATTTCTGCTCATTTGATTCAACATGCAATTCATTTCTAGTTTCAACGAGCTAGCGAAGAGATCAATTGGACATATGCAATTAAGACTCAAATGATTTATAATTAAGTTTAAGCTTTTCGCCTATTATTTATAAACTCAATTAGTCACGAAGTCATTCCACTATAGTATCGTAACTGAGCTCTCCTCAACAGCATACCATTACGAAAGCAACTTGATTAGTGCTCGTCCAATGACCTTGTCATAAGTGTGTTACCCTCATAGGATATCCTTAATCTCTTTGGGATAATATTTGTTCTCCCAATATGATCTTATTTTATCTCATGGTAACAATTACATATTCCTTCATGAAAAGTCAATCACTATTAAATAGTGATAAAGTCATTCATCACAAATATGAATGACCTGTGGCCATGTTTACTTTTCATCAACCATGTAATGCCAATGAGAGGATATCATTTACCCATGTCTCGGGCTATGAATTCCACTATTGTGAATGATGCTACATACTGCAGAAGTCATACACCTAATACACCAACTTTTGGTTCCTTATCTATTCTTCTTCGGTCTATTCCAATGTACTGCCAGTCCAATCAATCACATCTATGTCTCTATCTTCTGGGATTCATCTGTTCCAATGCCCAAGACAAAGCATCTCCCCAATTGGACTTGATAGATGTCATATTAGTCTTTCAATCGGTTTGCTCATTTCCGATTAGACTAAGGACATGTTTAGGTTCGTCTACTAATATAAGTTATCTTTCCGTATTACAATCCGACCACGTAATACTACTTATTATTAGTTAAACATTAGACAACCAATAAGCAACATTTACTTCCATTTTACTTTGCGTGCAAAAACCATATGAGGATATTATACAAAGTATTAATGTAATTCATGAATAATTTTATTAAACAATCTATTCGAAAATAATTACAAGTGTACATTGACGAAAATACAATACTTAGGGCACTAGATCCAACAACTTGAACCATTGCTTCCGCTACCACCTCCTAACAAGCTTGGACACTTCTGCATATGCTTTATGGCAACAAGATCCATACAAGAATCTACACCCTTCATTATCAACTCACACATCATAAATTTTTTTTTTTAAAAAGTAGCACGATATCTAAATGAGATTAAAATAGTTTCCAATGAACTAGCTACTGATGGTTCTTCCATATCTTCCGAAGAACTCATAGTTAAAATACTTAGTGGCCTTAGATCTGATTTTTGAGAAATTTCTACATCCATCCATACATGTGATACACCAATAAAACATAAAGAGTTGTTCAAAAAATTTTGGATCATGGAATTTTTCTTCAACATGAAGAAAAACGAGTAACTCAATCTATCATTGATGTTGTTGCTTCAAAACTGCAACCATCGGCTAACTATTCTCGCAACAACAAACTGTCAACCTTCGCAACCCTTATGGCGTTCACAACATAATCATTGGCATCCTCCAAACATGTTGCCTCATTCTATAACAAATCAAAGTCATTCGTATTCACCTTCGCAATAATCTTTTTGAGTTCAATGAAATTTTTTTTTATTGATATGGGTAAACTACTCGCACTTGTTAGTTTAAGTTTCATAATCGTCAAGATGCTAGAGCCAACTTTTTCACTCGCTCGGCCAATGCTATGCCCATTTGGATTCTCTATATAGGTTCCTTACGTCATCTAACTAATGATCCTCAAAACCTCTAACATGCACACGATTATTGTGAAATCGAAGAAGTGTCAATGGGTGATGGTAAAACCATTTTAATTTCTCAGAATGGTTATGCAAATTTACAAGCACCAAATTCTACTTTTAAACTTTTCAATACCTTTTTTACTCCATCAATTAAACAAGACATAATCTCTGTTTCTAAGTTTTGTGAAGAAAATCTAATTTTTATTGAATTTTTACTTTCTAAATTTTGTGTGAAGGATTTGAGCATAGGGACTCTGTTGGTGTATGGATAGAGTAACAACGAACTATATAAGTGGCCTACCCTCCAACCTCCAAGGTCTTTTGTTGCTAGTAATAAAACCTTATTTTCTAGTTGGCACCTGTAATAGGCCAATTTAGCCCGGGCCCATACAAAAAAAAAACCCACAATAATAAAACAAAGTCCAAGTCCAGTCCAAAATATATCATTTGGCCCGATCGGAATGGCCCATTACTTGAAAAGATTGAAGGTCCATCTACAAGCTTGATGTATATGGAAACACAATCTTCAAGGATATGCAATCTTAAATATGATATGCAAATCTTAGATATGATATGCAATCCTAGAAGATATGATATGCAATCTTAGATATGATATGCAAATCTTAGATATGATATGCAATCCTAGAAGATATGGTATGCAATCTTAGAAGATATGATTTTGTAATCATAGAGATTTAATTTGTAGATACCTTTTAATCTTAGCCGTTGATGTAATTGATTTGTACCGTTGGATTTGGGGAGGCTCAACTATAAATAGAGGCCTCTCCCTTCATTGTAAAGGACTTGAGTTTGGAGTAATAAAAATTCTTGAGAGCATTCACTCAAATTTCTCTCTCTTTTGCGTTCTTATTTTCTGTGGCTTGTTCTTATTTTGTTCTTCGCTCATCTTTGTTTCTTTTTGAGTTGCTTCCGTTCGAGTTAGATTTTGGTGGAAGAATTTCGTTGAATCCTCATATTGCGGGAGTTAGGTTGACTTATGCGTTTTTTTAACTTTTTTATTTATTTATCCATTTAATTGCTTAATCATTATTTATTCATTTATTTTAATTATTTTAAACTTGTTTTTTTCTTTTTTTTCTTTTCCCTATTTACATTAAATTGTTTTATCATATATATTATTATTTTTATTTGTCATATATATATTATATATTATTTAACTTTAATCATATTATGTATTATTTGAAAATTTGTATGTTGTACATTATCTAAATTGTTTTATTATTAAGGCAAAATTTTTCATATATTGTTTATTTAAAATATGTATATTATCTATTTTTAAATGGTATATTATATGCTTATTATAAGTTATCCCTTATACATTTTTATTCAAAGTTTTTATATTATTTATTTAAAATATATTTATTTATTTTATTATGTATATATTAACTATTTTAGATTTTTCCATATCGTTTTTATTTTTTTTATTTTATTTTTCTAAAAATTGTTATAATATTCATTAATTGTTTTGAGTATATTATTTACCTTATATTATTATTTTTTATTTAAATTTAATCTTCTGAATAATTTTTTTTCCCTTAATTTTTTCATAGATTCTTTTAAAATTGCTATTATCTACTCTATATTTTTTATTTTGATTGTTCATTTAAAAAAAAAAAAATTGAATCCATTATCTTTGTTTACCTTAACATTATTATTATTGTTTGTCATTCTTTTACTTAATTGTTTATGTTAGTGCTAATTGTTAATATAATCTGTAACTTTAATAAATTGCATTTTTTTGTAATAACTTAATGTTACTTTTTTCAAATCTTTGTTTAAAAATATCTATCTTCTTTAATTACCACATTTTATCCAAAAGTTTTTCTTAAATAAGGCAATGTTTTGTGTTTAGAAATTAGGGAAATAGTGCCCTAACGTGTTGGGTTTCGATTTTCCGTTTGACTAAATAACTAAATATCCTTTTAATGAATTTTGTAAATCATGAGATGATTTTGGTTACGAGGGTTTAAAACATCATGTCCTAACATGCTGGATGTGATGTTTGTATTCTTTCGGAACAAAGGAATCTCAAGTTCCAACTCAAATTGTTCAAGTTTTTAAATAAATCATGTTTTCAAATCTTTTCGAATTTTTGACATTAGGACAATAACTAATCAATCCGGTACCAATTTTGGGCGTTACGAGGGTGCTAATCCTTCCTTGTACGTAACCGACTCCCGAACCCATTTTCTTGAATTTCGTAGGCCAAAATCAATGTTTTGAAATAAAACGTTTTATAAGGTCATCCAATCACACCTAAGCAAAAAGGGATTGGTGGCGACTCTCGTTTTCGTTTTTTTAAAGTCGATCCCTATTTTTTTAAAAAAAATGGGTTTGACAGCTTGGTGACTCCGCTGGGGACACAACTTAAGAGAGTCAAGCCGTAAATTGATTATTTCCTGTCCTTTTGTCTAAATTTGAAAATCCGATTTGAAAAATTATGATCCTTTTTATTGCATGTTGTTCTAATCTTGTAAAGTATTTCTACATTGCATTGCATGACCGTTGTGGTCACACCCTTTTAAGTGGGAGTGAGAAGCTACTCCTTCGTGAGGTTTTCACCTCCGTAGTGAATCGCTTTCGGGATACATCTGTACCTATGTCTTCGTGAGATTTTCATCTCCGTGCAGCCATAGGGAAATGTATTCCCCTGAACTGAACTCGGTCCGTATGAGCCTATAATGGGTGAGGATCGAGGAATCTGCTGGTTCAGGTACCTCAACTTTAGAGCTAAACCACATGTAGAAAACCTAAGAGCTTACCCTAGGTAGAACTATGCCAAACCCTAGTGGTCACTCAGATAGGTGCCCTATTTTGTTATTTATTTCTCTTATGCTAACTTGTTCTCTTTTGTATTGATTGCATTGCATTCACATCATAGAAAAGAGGTGTTGATTCAAATTCGATTGCTAAATAGAAGAGTTTGTCATGAGAAAATGGATTTCTTGATAAAGTGGATTATAATACGGTCGTCCGAATATGGTCCAAGTAAACACAACGAGAGAAGACTGATAGTCCATGAAGGAATACAAGACTTTATTGCCCAAGGATTCAACCTGAAAATGACTATTCAAGAATCACCACGTCTCGGCTTTTTTGAAGAGGCTAACAAGCATTGCGAGGATAAGTGAGTAATGGGTCGCGGCCCAAGCAAAAAGGAGCTAGTGGAGGCATCTATTAGAAGTTTGCAAGATTTGACCTTTGCGAAGAAGGGGATTGATGTTTTTGCTTGGAATATGAGGGCAAAGCCGCATATGTAATCCATTTTATGTAAAGAAATTTGCTTTCTAGAAAAGTTGTTCTAATGGAATTGAATTTAGAATCAACGCCTCTCTTTCTTTTTGCATTCATTTCATGCATTTGTATTACATCGCATCATATGCATTTAAATCTATAGAGGGACCCTAATTAGTTGAAGTTATTGCAGAGAGATAAAGAAGAAAAAGTTAAGCTGGAAACTAAACACTGTTACGGTACACCCGCTAAGATAAAAGAAAAACATGGACCAAAGACTCGAACAGTTCCAAAGAGACATGCAAGACCAGCTGCAAGAGTAGTTGGAAAAGATCCAACAAGATATGAGGGAACAAATTATTGAAGCCCAAAGGAATATGGTGGCTCAAATGACTCAGCTACTGAATGGGGCAATGGACAAGGGAAAAGGTCCCATGACTAATACTGGAGAAGATAATGAGGATTATCCTCTGGGTTTTACCCCACCGCATACACAAACACAACCTGAAGCATATCCTCGAAGGCCATCTGTTACAATTAGGCCTCAACAAGGTCAAGCTGATACTGGGGTGCCCATGTGTAACATCCCAAAATTGGGCCTAGTAGAATTGGACCTATTGGGCCCATTGGACCTTGAGCGTAGAAGCGTTTTAAAATTCATGGGAATTTGAGAACGGCATTATTTCAAGTTGGACTTATTAGAAAGGTGATTTTGGAGAGTTACGAGGTTTCTAGGAAGTTCTGGGTTCAAGTTAAGTTATAGGAAAAATTTTGTGTTTAAGCACTTTAAGGAGAGATAGTAAGTGGCATCAAGGCTTATGGAAATAAGAGAGTAATTTGCTTGCATAAATGAGCAATTGGTAAAGAGGATATGATGCCATATGAAGGACTTTAAGGGAAGAGGTTCAAATCCCACCAAGTGCAAATATTTTGGGTTAAATTTTTGTACTAATAAGGTAAGTGTCGGCCAAGGCTTTAATATGGTATGGAAGATTTTTTAATTTTGGTAGGGAGGCTAAGGAATATGGTAAGGAGGAAGATAAGGGAAAAATAGGGGAAAGAAATGAAAGAAAATGAAGGATAAGGGAACATGTTGGCATATAGTGTGGAAGGTGTTTTGGAAAGATTTTAATTGGTTAATGTTCATCTTTTGGAAAAGATGATAATGGTTTTGGAGGGGGTTTGTGATAGCCGAATTTTCTATAGGAATTTGCAAATTTTTGGTGCTTGAAGAGGTTATTTTCTCCTCAGCATTTTGGTGTCTTTTGCTTTCTCTAATTTTTCCCTCTTTGCCGAAACTCTAAAGCCAAAAAGAGAGCATCTTTTTCTTTTGTTTTGACCGAAACCCTCAAGGCATCTTTGCTTCTTTTCCCTTTGATAGCCGAACCCATTATCATCCTATTCCTTCATCATTTTGTTCACCATCGTGTGGGAAAAAAACTCTTCTTAATCAGATCGGTAAGAGACTCTATTCTATCATTGTATTTTTCTTTTCTCCATGCCGAATTTTGTGCCCTTGTCTTGGGATGGTTTTCTTAACCGAAAACATCATTTCTTCTATTCTCTCTAAGCGTGATCATCTTTCCTTTCGTAGTGTTCTAGTGTGTAGTCGTAAAGGACATTCTTGTTGATCCCTCTCTAGTCTTGAGTCAAACGATTGAAGTCGGATCTATCATCATTAAGGTAAGGGGTTCATTTTCGGATTTTTCGTTATATCTCTATTTGGCTATGTTGCAAGTCGGATTGAAGTTTCAACTAATCGATTATGTTTTAGGGACGAAATCACTCGATATATTCTATTTGAAAATTCTTCGGATATAGTGGTAAGTGATTCAAGTGTAAGCAATGCGTTGAGTATGAATATTTTGGAAATCCGAGGCTAACTTTTGGTTGGTATTGTTTTAGGATCAACGGAGAGTGGTTCTTTAGGAAATCAAAATAAGATGTGTAATCCCGTACCCTTCCGAATACATGTTTGAAATGGTGTGTGTTCTCACATCTCTCTGATTGTTTGCATGAAATGTTCTGTGATTTGGTCGTAATACCAAAAAAAACCGGAAACCGGCTTCCGTGATCATTCGGGCGTGCGTAGGTTCATAGTGGTAACCATATTTTTGCAATGAAACAGTTTTGGTCAGCAGCAGTGATGTGATTTCGAAAAATCATGAAAAATAGGAGAAAAGAAATTAGAAAGTGAATAAGATATCGAATTAAATCTTACTGTGTCTATTTTGATATGGAAGAAACGAAGAATGAAAATGAATTTTATATTCTAAGATATCTTAATTTTAGTGAGACTGGTTCTGATGGACTTCGTGGTTCCCTGTTCTGTCTTGGAAAATTTTTATAAAATTGTACAAAGTAAATTAAGAGTTATAATTAATATGTATGGATTCCTTATTGAACCTATTTTTAATAGAAACAAGTGGGAGCAGCATATGAAAGCCGTACAGTAAGATATTTGAAATTAAGATAAGAGAGGTCAGAATCGTTGGACAGTGAAACAAGGGGAACTTTAAGGAATAAACTGTACTAAATGGTTAAGTAAAAAATTCTGGAAAATTATCGTAAGAAGATATATGAGTTTAGTTTCAAGGAAAATTTACGGATCTAAATTTCGAGTTTCCTAATCCGAGTTATGGTCAGTTTAGTCAGTATGACACAGATGGACAGTTTCAATTTTTATGCCCCAAATTAGTAGTTAAGTCTGGGTTGCGAAATTATCATAATACCCTTAGAGGGTAAATTACCGAAAAAACCCCTGGGTTGCGAGATTACCAAATTACCCTTAATGGGTAAGATTACCAAATTACCGAAATGTCCTTATGGACCGATTTATCGAAATTCCCTTATGGGCTGAATTACAAAAATGCCCCTAATGGGCCGATCTGATGTATTGTTAATGGGCCGATTTGATATATATTTTTTGTGGGCCGATCTGATATATTGTTTAATGGGCCAATTTGACATATGGCTTAATGAGCCAATTTGATATAAAGCCCTAATGGGCTGATTTTGCAAAGTGTTAATGGGCCAAATTGTTTGTAATAAATCTCTGAGTTATTAATTATCGTGGTTATATTGTAA
Organism: Gossypium sturtianum; assembly: GCA_025698515.1. Lineage (NCBI taxonomy): Eukaryota > Viridiplantae > Streptophyta > Magnoliopsida > Malvales > Malvaceae > Gossypium > Gossypium sturtianum. The sequence goes on from CM046946.1 coordinate 121,046,603, forward strand.
ATATCATGATTTACTATGTATGTTGCATTTACATAAGTTGCATGGGATTGGGATATTGATGATCGGGAAGTAAAATTTGGTGGCTCACCACATAATCTGTGACTTTGTCACATTTTGTCCAGTGGCTAAGCCACGTATATTCTGTTATTCGGTGGCTTGTCCACAATTCGAATTTGATATAAATGGCTAAATGCCTATGATTGGTGTGTTGGCGGGGTGGGTTGACAAAAGATCCCCACAGTGTGATGGATGGTACGGGTGGTGTGTAGCGGATGGATATCTAGGTTGGGTTGGGTTGCATACATTCATACATTTGCTTCATTTTAAGATTGTTATGCAAAAGGGCTTAGGCCCAAGATGATTGCTTTATGGGTTCAGGCCAGTGGATGACTGGTAAGGGGGATTTCACATCGAGTTCTTGTAACTCACCCCCTTTTCTTAACCCTTGTAGGTAATGCTCAATGATTTAGGACTTGGGCCCATGGATGACTCGGTGGAGGCCATACTTGAAATGGTGTTATTGAATTTTAAATTTCTATTTCCATTTATTTTATTATTTTGCTATTTTGGTATAAGTTGTAATAAGGACTCTGGAGTATTTTATTATCGCTTTATGGTTGATATACTTATTATTTTGCTTAAATTGTTTAAAACGAGAATTTTTCTAAAACTTAAATAAAGGTTTTCCAAAATCGATTAACAAATGGATTTCATAATAAACTTTATAAATATTTTAACACGGAAGTTATTTTCTCGAACTATCAAACAATATTTTCAAAAGTCACGGTTTAAGTTCACTACCTTGATTGTTGACTCATCAATCAATCTTTTAAAAATACTTGTATTTTATCTACGTTTCCGCAACGATTTCAAAATGCTTCTGCAACTCTATTTCTAAACATCACATTTTTGTAAATTATTCATTTCAAATATGCTTTCGCTACTAAAAGGGTTTTTAAAGATTATTACGTTTTCAAGTAGTTAACAATTGCTTAAGTGATTTTGGTTTTAACAAAGAGGTTGTATTTCTCAAGCATGTTTTTAATAATCGCAAAGATGGTTTTTACTTCCATGTGACACACTAGATTCGGGCCTAACTTCTAGGCCGGGTTTGGGGTGTTACACCATGAATTTCCAAGTTGGTTCAGGATCTAACCTAGGAGATAACCCTGCTAATCCTGTTATCCCTGATTTAGATATAGCGGAGAGGGAAGGGACGAGAATTGAATTACCAAGGAAGTTAGAGGACCGTTTTAGATGGTTAGAAGAAAAGTTCAAGGCCTTGGAAAATGCTGATAATCACCATGGAATTGATGCTAAAGACTTGAGCTTGGTTCCAGATTTGGTGCTTCCTCACAAGTTCAAAGTGCCATAATTTGAGAAGTACAATGGGACTAGCTGTCCTAGAGCCTATATTACCATGTTCTGTAGACGGATGACTGGGTATGTTAATAACGATCAACTGTTGATCCATTGTTTCCAAGATAGCTTGGTGCGGGCAGCGTCCAGATGGTACAACCAATTAAGCCGTGCTAGGATTAATTCCTGGAGAGACCTAGCGCAAGCATTTATAAAACAATACAATCATGTGATAGACATGACGCCTGAAAGAATCACCTTGCAAACATGGAAAAGAAATCAAATGAAAGCTTCAGGCAGTATGCACAAAGATGGAGGGAAGTTGCCATGCAAGTTCAGCCACCGCTCATAGAAAAGGAAACTACAATGCTTTTTATCAATACTTTAAAGGCCCCATTCATTACTTACATGATAGGAAGTACCACAAAGAGCTTTGCGAATATAGTAATGGAGGGAGAAATAATTGAAAAAGCCATAAGGGGTGGCAAGATAGAAACAGGGGAAAACACCAAAAGGTCAGCTCCAAGGAAAAAGGAGAACGAGGTGAATAATACGAGTACATATAACAAAGGATACTCGAAGTCAATTACTATCAGTCAACCAAAAGTAACCACTAGCTATCAAGGCTCTTCAAGGTAGGAATCCAATTCGAGGCCAAATACAGAAAAGCTCCAGTTCACACCCATCCCGATGACATATAAGGAGCTGTTTCAGAATCTTTTTGATGTGCATGTGGTGTCTCCGTCCTACTCGGAACCCGTGCAACCTCCATTCCCAAAATGGTATAATGAGAATGCCCAATGCGAGTACCACGTGGGAATAATGGGTCACTCAATTGAAAACTGTACTACGTTTAAAAAGTTGGTCGAAAGGTTCATTAAAATGGGAATTATGAAGTTTGAAATTTCATCAGAACCTGATCTTTGACGAGGCAGTAAATGCGATAATTGAAGGAGGAGACAAGAAAGTTGCGACTCCTTGATGAAGTCAAAATCGAAGAGGGAACCGGGGAACGAAGTTTCCAAGCCCTTGTATACTTGGGAGTGTTTTGAATAATGGGAATGTGGAAGAGATCCCTGTATTTTTAGAGCTAATCTAGAATAATATTCAAAACACGCTTGTTGCCTTAAGCCTAGAGGCAATAAGAACCCTTTTGTGAAATAGGCTTGTGTCCGAAATTTTTATTTCAATAAAATGCATCTTTTTGAGCAAATATTCTTTTATTTTTTCCATTTCATACTGTACAAACAATTGTTCTTAGTTTTTTTTTCTTTTGTTTGTTCTTTGGACTTTCTTTCAAGTATTCTTTCATTCTTCATTCATGACCATACAAATAATCATTCTTTGAATCATTTATTCTTTGGAATCTTCCTTCGAACCTACAATAGGTTCCCAGATATCAACGACATGAGTGACGCTGCTACTGACTCAAAATCTCCTTTTGAGTGATATATGTGTCTAGAGGGATCTCAGGATTTTGAAGATGATAGAGATTACGGTCTATCTTCTAATTTGTTAAGGATGGTAGAACATGATGAAAAATAGATCCTACCTTACATAGGGTCAGTGGACTTTGCGAGCCTAAGAAACGGGTGAAGATCGAAGCCCAGCTCGCCACAGAAATAAGGCAAGACATCATTGAGTTATGTTTTCACACGATCATATCAAGACACGCCTGGGAAAATCTTAAAAGAGGTCCATAAGGGTGTTTAAAGAACATGATAATGGTTCTACAATAGCCAGACTAATCATAAGGTTCGGGTACTATTGGTCCACCATAAAAGGGAGATTGCTTCAGTTATGTCGTAAATGCCAATTTGAGGAAGACAAGACTTATGTGCCTCATCTATTTCTTCACAGATTTTCTATATGTGGGGAATGGATATTATGGGGCCGATCTCGTCAAAAGCTTCTAGTCGACATTGATTCATCGTCGTGGTCGTCGTTTACTTCACTAAGAGGGTGGAAGTAGCTTCATATGCCAATGTTACAAAGTCGATAGTCATCAAATTCTCAAAAAAAAAAAGATCAGGTGCCGACAAAGAATGCCAAAAAGGACAATGTCAAAAGTTTGTAGTCTGTTCAAAGATCAGACGCCATATCACAGTGCAGTAAATGTTGCCAAAAGAAAAAATATAAAGAAAAAAAACAAACAAAATAAGGATTATAGGAAAGATGACCGAGACTTGTAAAGATTGGCATAAAGAAGTTACCATTTATCCTCTATGATTATCGAACGTTGGCCAGGACCTTTACCAGGGCAACATCTTACCCATTGGTTTATGGAATGGAAGCGTCTTTGCCAATTGAACCTAATCGAAGAAAAGGATAAAAGTTATCCATCACGGTCAGATGGTGCAAGCTTACGACAAAGAGGTTCATCCTAGAGAATTCCACGAGGGGAACCTGATGTTGAAAAAGATCTTTCTTATACAAAAGGATTTCAGAGGAAAGCAGATGCCAAACTGGGAAGGACCTTATGTAGTAAAAAGGGCTTGTTCTAGAGGAGCATTAATATTGACCGAGACGGATGGCGAAGACTTGCCCAATTATTGAATTCAGGTTCAGTCAAGAAGTATTTTACCTGAAAGGGGAAAGGCCAAGGTGAAAACCCGCAAAGGGCGCTTTGAGACCAAAGGGGTTTTAAGCCGAAAACCCGGAAAGGGCGGCTCAAATTTTGATCAAAAATAGGGAATGTGGTAGTCTTGCTATGCTTGAATTAACAATGAGGAAGTATGCTACGTCTTGGGGCATTTTCAAAGTACTCCGGATCCTTTAAACACGTATTGAGCTAAAAATGGTCCTCAAGAAGTTTGTACAGAGAAGCTCAGGCTGCGATATCTAGGGCACCTAGCTTCTATCTTACCTATTTTGAATTTGCTATCTTTGATTACTTTATTCTTTTCAAGATACACCCCAATAAATTTTCTTTTATTGCCTTGGTTATCTTTGATTAACTTATTTGTTTCGAGTTATGCTCTTGATTAATTTCTTTCTCGTCCATTGTTGTGATCTTTTTCAAGCATTTTATATTGAAATAACGATTAATGGACTAATAATACTTTTATAAAAGGAGTTTTGCATATTACTCTGGAAGTTTCTAAATAGTACAAGAATCTGAAACAGGACTATTGTTTAGAACTCACCAAGCCTAAGGGTTAGAAATATTGAAAGATGATTATCTCTTCAGATTTTTTATTGGATAAGACATTTCGTCGGTGATACCATCTCGACAAATGACGAGCAATGTCAACCCAAGTGTAAAAGGGGATCATTCTGGGAAAAGAAAAATGATACTCTGCATTCATGCAAATTTTAGGCATGTACATCTGGTCATTACACCCAGGGAATGGTGTATCAGATCAAATTGATTGAAGATGATACAAATTCTATATCTCTGAGTGGCAGTAGGATGGATAGAAGAAACCAAATGTTATTCCCTTGAAGTTGCAGTGGGAGGTACAAACTTTATGTCCCAAAGTTCAAGTGGAGTGGACTCAGAATTACCATGGGGCAAATTATTTGAGCAGAATATGATTGATACTTCGAGAGGAACGAGGATGAAGAACAAATGAGTGATGAAACCTTAAGTAGGAATCATGCTCATAACATTTCTGCATTCATATATCATAGCGCGTCTAATTAGGAGCATTTGATTCATTTCGATCAGGGCATCCTAATCATTCGGTATAAGCATATGCCCATTCTACAAGTCATGTCCTCTATAGGACAATGTAGTAGGGTAGATTGACGCTTTCAGCCTGACCTCCCTGAAGTTGCAGTGGAGCAGACTAAAATAGCAGATCTGGCCTTCCTGAGGTTGCAGTGAAGCAGATCGAAGACATCAGCCTTGTCTCCCTGAGTTTGCAATGGAGAAGGCTAAAAGATAGCAGATCCTGCCTTCTTGAGGTTGCAGTGAAGCAGATCGAAAACATCAGTCTGGCATCCCTGAGTTTGCAGTGGAGCGAACTAAAATAGTAGATCCGGCCTTTCTAAGGTTGCGATGAAGCGGTCGAAGACATCGACCTTGTCTCCCGAGTTTGCAGTGGAGCGAGCTAAAAGATAGCAGATCCTGCCTTCCCGAGGTTGCGATGAAGCGGTCGAAGACATCGCCTTGTCTCCCGAGTTTGCGATGGAGCAGGCTAAAGATAGCAGATCCTCGCCTTCCCGAGGTTGCGGTGAAGCGGATCGAAAATATCGATCGCATCCCCGAGTTTGTAGTGGAGCGGGCGAAGACGATGAGATCTTATCTTCACGAAGTTGCGAAGCGAGATCAAAGATATTAGCTCGCCTCCTGAAGTTGCAGCGGAAGCGGCCCGATGACAAGCAGATCTTTTCTTCCCGAAGTTGCGAGAAGCGGTCGAAGATATTAGCCTGCCTCCTGGGTTTCTGTGAGAGCGGCATCGATGACAAGAGATCTTATCTTCCTGAAGTTGCAGAAGCGGTCGAATATTAGCTTGCTTCCCCGAGTTTACAGTGAGCGGTCAAACAACAGATCTTATCTTCCGAAGTTGCGAGGAAGCGATTGAAGATATTAGCCTACCTCCCTATAGTTGCAGCAGAGAGCGGTGATCGATGACATATCTTATCTTCCCGAAGTTGCGAGGAAGCGGTCGAAGATATTAGCTTGCCTCATCGAGTTTGTGTGGCGAGCGGTGAAAATAGCAGATCTTGTCTTCCCCGAATATTGCGGTGAAGCAAGATCAAAGATACTAGTCTCACTTTCCTTAAGTTCTGATGAGGATGGATTAAATCTACAAGAGCGAGTCTTATCTCCTGAAGTTGCAGTAGAATAAGTTTAAAGCTACAAATTCAATCTCCTTGAAGTTGCGGTTGGGTTAGAGACTACCTGGAAGAAGATGAGGATCAAGAAGTTAAGGCTCTGGCAAGACCAGGGCAAAATTGACCCTTTTATAGTCTTTGCTCCATTCTCGTTACGATAATGAGCAAAGAGGGCAACAGCTGTAATAGGCCAATTTAGCTGGGCCCATACAAAAAAAAAAACCCACAATAATAAAACAAAGTCCAAGTCCAATCCAAAATATATCATTTGGCCCGATCGAATGGCCCATTACTTGAAAAGATTGAAGGTCCATCTACAAGCTTGACGTATATGGAAACACAATCTTCAAGGATATGCAATCTTAGATATGATATGCAAATCTTAGATATGATATGCAATCCTAGAAGATATGATATGCAATCTTAGATATGATATGCAAATCTTAGATATGATATGCAATCCTAGAAGATATGGTATGCAATCTTAGAATATATGATTTTGTAATCTTAGAGATTTAATTTGTAGATACCTTTTGATCTTAGCCGTTGATGTAATTGATCATGCAGACTTTGGATTTGGGAGGCTCAACTATAAATAGAGGCCTCTCCCTTCATTGTAAAGGACTTGAGTTTGGAGTAATAAAAATTCTTGAGAGCATTCACTCAAATTTTTCTCTTTTGCGTTCTTATTTTCTGTGGCTTGTTCTTATTTTGTTCTTCGCTCATCTTTGTTTCTTTTTGAGTTGCTTCCGTTCGAGTTAGATTTTGGTGGAAGAATTTCGTTGAATCCTCATTGCGGGAGTTAGGTTGACTTATGCGTTTTTTTAACTTTTTATTTATTTATCCATTTAATTGCTTAATCATTATTTATTCATTTATTTTAATTTTTTTAAACTTGTTTTTTCTTTTTTTTTTGCTTTTCACTATTTACATTAAATTGTTTTATCATATATATTATTATTTTTATTTATTATATATTATCTATATATTATATATTATTTAACTTTAATCATATTATGTATTATTTGAAAATTTGTATGTTGTACATCATCTAAATTGTTTTATTATTAAGGCAAAATTTTCCATATATTGTTTATTTAAAATATGTATATTATCTATTTTTAAATGGTATATTATATACTTATTATAAGTTATCCCTTATACATTTTTATTCAAAGTTTTTATATTTATTTTATTATGTATATATTAACTATTTTAGATTTTGCCATATCGTTTTTTATTTTTTTTATTTCATTTTTCTAAAAATTATTATAATATTCATTAATTGTTTTGAGTATATTATTTACCTTATATTATTATTTTTTAATTTGAATTTAATCTTGTGAATACATTTTTTTCCTTAATTTTTTCATAGATTCTTTTAAAATTGCTATTATCTACTCTATATTTTTTATTTTGATTGTTCATTTTTTTTAAAAAAAAATTTGAATCCATTATCTTTGTTTATCTTAACATTATTATTATTGCTTGTCATTCTTTTACTTAATTATTTATGTTAGTGCTAATTGTTAATATAATCTGTAACTTTAATAAATTGCACTTTTTTGTAATAACTTAAAGTTACTTTTTTTCAAATCTTTGTTTAAAAATATCTATCTTCTTTAATTACCACATTTTATCCAAAAGTTTTTCTTAAATAAGGCAATGTTTTGTGTTTAGAAATTCGGGAAATAGTGCCCTAACGTGCTGGGTTTCGATTTTCCGTTTAACTAAATAACTAAATATCCTTTTAATGAATTTTGTAAATCATGAGATGATTTTGGTTACGATGGTTTAAAATATCATGTCCTAACGTGTTGGATGTGATGTTTGTATTCTTTCGGAACAAAGGAATCTCAAGTTCCAACTCAAATTGTTCAAGTTTTTAAAGAAATCATGTTTTCAAATCTTTTCGAATTTTCGACATTAGGACAATAACTAATCAATCCAGTACCAATTTTGGGCGTTACGAGGGTCCTAATCCTTCCTCGTACGTAACCGACTCCCGAACCCTAATCCTTCCTCGTACGTAACCGACTCCCGAACCCCTTTTCTTGAATTTCGTAGGCCAAAATCAATGTTTTGAAATAAAACGTTTTATAAGGTGATCCAATCACACCTAAGCAAAAAGGGATTGGTGGCGACTCCCATTTTCATTTTTTTAAAGTCGATCCCTGTTTTTTCAAAAAAAATGGTTTCGACAGCACCAATGATTGGACATCCCAATTCTTGCATTTTAATTTTTTTTTATAAATAAATTCTTTTTACCAGTTTCTTTCAAAGAACAATGTCTTTTTGTAATGTTTGCTCATGCGATAAAACTCATCGTCTGCTTTTTTATTAGAACTTTTGATTAGTGAAAAACCACTTTAAACTATTTTTAGTGATTTATAAGGTCTTTTTCCAATAGTATCAGTTGATAAGAAATTATATTATTGTATTTTTTTGGATCAAAACACCAAATATAATTGCTTGTATGCTCTTAAACAAAAAGTGAATTTCAATATTTTGGAAAAATCTAGTTTAGAAAATGGTTTTCAATCTCTGTGGAAGTTTAGAAAATTAAAAAATCGAGTCGATTTGTGATATTTATAGTAATAAACTTTTTCTCAAAAAGTACTTGTGCTTTGTACGAGACAGAATTGTATCGTTCTCGGCTTTCAACCGAATGACCTTCTCTTCTATCCTCGTGCCCCAAATTGCGTCGAGCGTGGGCTCAAACAATACAAACCAAACACAAAACAAGAAACAATTAATTACTGTTAGTAGGAAAGCAATTCTCTCAAATAGAAACCGATAGAAATTGCAATTACCAGAAAATAGAATTTATTTTTAGAAAATAAATTCCATAACTTTTTTGGGGAATAACAATATATGAAACTTGCATGTAAAAAACTTGTGTTAATAGCTTTACTAGTGCCATCTATTTATAGGGAGAGATAGGAGAATCCTGGCTGAATAAGTATAACACATAATTTAATAGAAATTTGTCTTCTATTCTAACTAGAAAGAGGGGGTAGATAAAAAAATTAGTGTTCCGCCCCTCACATGTAATATGAGAGGTTTTGGGCCTTTCCTGTATTGTGTCCAATTATATGTGCTTCCTAGACTTTTGACCCAAAACTTTATATTTTAACCAAACTTAATACTTGTTTTCTATTTCCAAAACTAAATATTAATTAATTAATCAAATTAACTAAATTAATTTATCAATTAAATAATTTTTCCAATCCAGTTCTAATTCTGTTAAAGTTATGACAACTTTACAATAAAAGAATCTGTGAGGAAATATATTTAATTTTCATATTGAACTAATTCATAATGACTAATTAATTTAATTACACTTTTTAAATTCAATTATTTAATTATAATTAATTAAATAGTGTTTTTAAAACCTTAAATTAATTCTCAAGTCATTTCTATACTTAATGAGAAAACACATTCATTTGTGAATGCAACTCATTTCCCTAACTTCATCATTTTCGTTCATTTGGTTCTACATGCAATTAATTTCTGGTTTCAACGAGCTAACGGAGGGGCTAATTGAAAATATATATTTATGACTCAAATAATTTATAATTAAATTCCAACTTTGTGCCTATTTATTATAAATTTATTTAGTCATGAAGTCATTCCACTATAGTATCATGACTGAGCTCTCCTTATTTACATATCATTACGAAAGCTACTCAATTACTGTTCATTCAATGACTTTGTTATAAGTTTGTTACCTTTATAGGATTTTCTTAATCTCTTTGAGATAAATTCGTTCTCCCAAGATAATCCTATTTGTCTCATGGTAACCATAACATCTTCTTTCATGCAAAGCCAATTACTATCAAATAGTAACCAAGTCATTTATCACAAAGACAAACGACCAGTTGTCATGTTTACTTTTCATCTATCATGTAATGCCAATGAGAGGATATCATTTCCCTATCAGTTGGGTTATGAATTCCACTATTGTGAATGATGCCACATACTGCAGAACTCGTATACCCAAAACACCAACTTTCAGTTCCTTATCTATTTGAACTTAGGCTTTTACTTACATCAAAGTATACGAGTCACATATCTATAGTACAACATCCACTTAGGATTAAGGTATGCCACACTATGAACATCACAAGTGAGTAAATCCATAAACAGATTCAGGGTCTTTTCTTTTTGGGTTCTGTCTAATGTACTACATGTCTAGTCTATCACATCTATGTCTCTATCTTTTAGGAGTCCTCTGCTCCGATGCTTAAGACAAAACATCTCCCCTATTGGACTTGATAGAAGACATATTAGTCTTTCAATCGGTTTGCTCATTTTCAATTAGATTAAGGACATTTTTAAGTTCATCTACTAATACAAGATGTCTTTCCATATTATAATCTGACCACGTAATACCACTTAATATTATTAGTTAAACGTTAGATAACCAATGAGCCAATATTTTCTTTCATGTTGCTTTGCATGCAAAAGTCATTGAGAAAAATATACAAAGGATATTAATATGATCAATGGATATGTTATTAAACTAAATTTTCAGAAAATACAAGTATAAAAAAACAAATACACTACACATAGGACACCATATCCAATATAATTTATTTTTGAAAAAATTCATCCCTTAGTTGAAATTTATTTCAAAACTAAAATATTAACAATTTACAAAGATTGTGATGGTGTGTAACGCCATATACTTGACCCGATTTACCATATCCGAGTAGAAGATGCCACTTTACTTATACACTTAACTAAAATTTTCAATCTACGAAAATCATACTGAGTATACCTCTTATTTATTTAAATTCCTTTATAGGACAATAGGTTTGAATAATACATTTACTGTATGTCAGAAAACCTTCAAGGTAAAATAAAACCTTACAACACGTCGCTTAAATAGATAGACATATTTTTAGCGGGTAATATTATTTATCATTTGAAAAACATTTTTCTATAAGGGTTCCTCTCTATGTATAATATTTGCCTCGATCTACCACCATGGTGGATCCCCAGCTTGGTCCCTCCGGCAGATTGGTTCAATTCACATACATGAATACCAAAAACACGCATATAAGTTCCAAAGAACTTAGTGGGTCTCGCTCATAAATACTTTTACGGGGTCGTAGAATCTTTTTAGACATTGAAAGATACATTTTTTATTATTGGTTGGTACGTCAATCACTGCACTTGATTGTCTTATACTCCTTTCACTCGACTGGTGGATTTCAGACTTTACACCATAAAATTTGAATCCCATTACACGAATCCTTTACAGTTTGTAGTTGGATACACTTCTTAGATCGATACCCAGCGGATACTATTCTTGGCGGATTCATTTACATACTCCAACGATTACCTAAATACTCATTACCTTATACCTTCAAATCAGCCTATATAAACTAACTTAATGGAAAGAAATTATAACAGTTTAATTCTTGTAATAGGAATTCCAAATAACTTCCATACAAAATTCAAGATATGGCGAACTCTTACACCACAATCATTCCAGATGTCACAAGTTCCTTGTCATGGCAAATTACTAAAGAGGACTCATCAGTTGGTTACTCTATCGAGTATTCTATCCAGAAATGCCTCACAATCATACTCAGATCTTACGCAATGCAGACTAACATCTCTCCACTTGATCATTACAGAATTCATTCTATGAATTTTTGAGGTAACACGACACAAAGGCTTCTAGAGAGAGAGTTTGCCACAAAAGCTTTCCTGAGAGTTCGCCGCAATGGTTTTCCAAAAGATTCGCCACAAAGGCTTTCTAGAGATTTCGCCACAAAGGTACTCCAAAGTATTCACCACAAAAGCTTTCAAGTGTGTTTGCCACAAAGGATTTCCAAAGTATTCACCACAAAGGTTTTCCAGAGGATTAGTGTTTATTGTCCTGGCGGATCATATCTGTGGATGCCATGTGGCTTCTCCCACATGGTCTTATACCTTCATGCCTGATAAACCAAAATAGTAACATAATTTAATCCCACATTTAGCATACTTTTGGATGATTTATCCCTTGATTTATGTAAAAAGGTGCTCTTAATCCTTTCTTTTCATGTCTTATACTCAGGAAAACACCCAAGAATAAAAAGAACGAGAAACGGGCTCAAAACGGACCAAAATGGGCCAAAGAAGAAATCGACACGGCCTGGACTATAGCCCACACGGCTGTGCCTCCTCAATATACTAGAACACGGCCGTGCCTCACTAACGGAGTCCAACACGGCCTGGCCATGATTCACATGGGCGTGTGCCATGGCTGTGCCCCTGCCGTGGAGGAGAGTAATTTCACTCGGAAAAGGATACTTAGGGGCAAAGAAACCTATTTCAAAAGCCTATATAAAGACCCTAAGTATAACCTAAAAAGGGCGATTAGCTAGGCCAAGGAGCCGAGCCGAAAAGGTCAGATTTATGGGAAACTCTCAAGGGATAGCCAGTTGATCCATCTCTACAGAAGCCGGAATTCTACTCAAGACGGAGGATCTCTCCTTCAAGTCCTTCAGGGAGTTTTAGGGATTTCTTATGTTTTGTTTTATCTTTTCTTCTGAGATGTTTTTCCTTATTATTATGAACTAAACCCTTCAGATACCTGAAGGGGGATGAAATCTAGATGAATCTTGTTATTGTTTTCTGAACTATATGATAAATACTTGATTTGTTCTTGATTATGTATGCTTAATTCTTGTGTTGATATTTCGCGGATATTAATTCAAGTCGAATGTGCTTAGGTGGTGGAGCAAAAGTCCCTGCTTAAGAGTAGATCTAGCATAATTAAACGGAGTTGATCGCGCACCTAGAGATAGGGTGACGAGATTTTACCGGATTAGGGTGAAACCTAATATGGGAGTCCATAGATCGATTTACTGCTATTCTAGGGGTTTTAATTAGAAAGAGATTTCAATTAATCAACCTAGGGTTAGACGTTATTCGCCTCGAGAGAGGGTTTAATATAAATTAGGGAGTCCTACGGATCAAGTCAAGTGAATAAATCGTCTGGTTCAGTGTTCGATAACAAGTGAAGTCTAGGTGGATTCTTCCTAAGGGTATCATCTTAATCAACTGAGTTTTTCCCAAGTATTTCCCAATTCATTCTTTTTGTCTTTGCGTCTTTAGCTTAGTAATTAGTTAATTTAGATTAATAAACAACTTCACTTATTTTAGGCTAAATAATAGAAAGAAAGTTAGTATTAGTACTTTTAGTTCCTTTGGGTTCGACAATCCGGTATTGCCTAAGCTATACTACTATTCGATAGGTGCACTTGCCTCAATCGTTGTTATAGTTAGTTCCAGGATCGATCATTATAAATTTAAAACTCTGAAATACAACGATCAATGCCCCCTTGGTGGATTATCATATGATGCCATGGTCATATACTTTCACATATTTATTTCGTGACCAACTAGTCTAGTTAGCAATACAATTGCTCTATCGGAGGCTACACAATAAATCTGCATTTTTACAGAGATCTGCCTGCACGATTAGCAATACACCTGACCTATCGGAGGCTACACAAATGGATCCCTTTCTCACCTTATTATATAACCTAGAATTCTCAGGTACTGGAATCATATAATAGGAAAGTATTAAACAAGGACCACACACACAACAGTGACAACACCTCATATCACACAATGTCATACCATGTTGTACATTGTTCTCCTCATTTACGTATTTATAGATATATTCTAGAGACATGCATTCATATAATTACATAACATGCAAGAGTCACGATTAGAGACTCATCAGAGACCTACCTTTACCTCGACCCACAGCTTCTGCTTCAATAGTCCTTTTCGATCCAGCAACAGCAACTGCTTAAATGATCATCAGATTTCTATTAGAATCTTCATTACAGAAATTTTACTAATATTTCAATGACAAGCGACCCCCATGCAAGGTTTTCCTATAACACGCTTCCTTTCTATAGTCATAATGTGCAAAACTTTAAGACTTACCAGAAGGCTGAATAATCTATCTTAGTTCGACCTTAATGATGAGGAAGAAGAAAATGTTGAGGTTAGAAAGAAGAACCTGAACATTAATCAAATAGCCGAAAATCATTTGAAGTGTCCACTTCCTATAAATATATTTTTAGTCTCTCAATTTCCCTACAAAATTCAGGGTAGGTAAAAGAAAATCCGGCAAAGATTAACATCACTGCTGACCAGTCATGTGGAGGTCAAATCAATCTAATTTAGTCTTGTTGAGAAATGGCCAACCATGCTGCTTATAATGATTTATTTAGCCAGCTTGATCTAGTGTACAAGTAATCTTTCATTCATTTTTCTACTCTGCTTTTTAATCTACTCCCTGCCTTTTGTTGCTGCAGGATCCCAACAACTCCCAACTAACTCGATATGAGATCCAATTGAAAAACTCATACAAATTAAGCGTACTATATCTTGGCAAAGACTAATGTTTGGTGGGGTCTTAGAGACAATTAAGTCTCCTACAGCTTCTTCATATACTTAACAGGCTTTTAATGCCCAAACAAAGTTCTAGGGCGTATCCCTTCATAGGCGCGTACTTTCTCGGGTGTAATATTTCTTTACTTGAAAACATCTTGCAGCTATTTCCTAAGATACCACCAATGGTTGGATGCTTTAATCATTATTTTGCACTAATACTCTAACTCGCCAACCAACTAGCCTAGTGGTGGATTAAGCTGTCATGGTGCGCCTAAAACAGAATTAACATACATTATCTCACTCTTAATTAGATTCGTAAATTCTGGGGTGTGACATGGTAAATATCAAGCCTCAGGTCCTTATCTTCAATCAAAAGGAATTGAGCACTTAGTTTTCCCACCTTATACACCACAATAGGTGCTCTACTAGAACGCGAACATCAACATATTGTCGAAACATCTAAAACACTATTTCATCAAAGTTTTCTACCATATGATTTTTAGAGTTTTGTATACCACTATTCCACATATCTTATAAACATTTTACCAACTCCAAATCTTCAAAATAAATATCCATTTTAATTAATTTTTTAACAAATACCCAAACTATAGCTCTTTAAAAGTTTTTAGTAGTCTCTGCTACCCATGGTTACAACCATACACCAAAAATAAACTTGAGCCTAGTTATAGACCTTGTGTTTATTTAGGAATTTCACTAACCTATAATTGTCACTAGTGTTATGACCCTACAACTTCTAAATTTTTTCTATCAGATGATGTGCATTTAAAAAAAATATTTCTCCTTTTGATAATATTCTTTTCCAATATAAAAAATAATTTTTCAAATATAGATTGGATTGATACTTATCAAAATAAAAATAATACAAATTCTCTTCATGATATATCATCTCATATTTCAATTGAACTTCCAGGCCCTATTATCCCTTTTACTTTAAATTAACTAAATTCTCTAGATGTGACTCCGTCTTTTAAACCTTAGGATTTTGATCTCCTGCAATCCGTTGTAGCAGATTAAACTACTTTCTACACTTAATGAGCTCATAGGAAAGTAATTTAGTTATGTTTTTGTTTAGTTTTCACTTTTAGTACGTAGATAATAAAATAAGCAATTTAAGTGATTTATATGACCTTGTGGCCAAAGTAGTCCTAAATGTAGACTAATATGTTCAGTGAGTGTGCAAGACATTATTCGGAGGCACAAAGACAGTGGAATACCCGCGATGTTGCAACATAGATCTTGGATGTCACAACACAGTGAATAGAGTACCAAAGGAGCAGTCTACCATTAGTGTCGCGACACAGCCATAGGGTGTCGCGACATAACCTTGAAGACACACCCTAGCTAGTAAACTTCCATCAGTGTCACGACACAGGCCAGAGGGTGTGCCGACACTAATGTGACGAGGTCACTTAATGCACTAAGGGTATTCTCGTACGCACAATGAACTTTAACGCAAAATAGTCAGCTAAATTAGGTCAAGGATCAACGACCAAACCTAGTCTTATAAATAGAATTTCTCTGAACAGTTTATGGATAGCTTTTTACTTAGTTTAATTTTACATTCAACTGAAATTGAAATTTCTTTTCAGTTGTAGTTTTTATTTAAATTTTCTATTTCGTTTTTGCGGGGAATAGATTGTAGATCAATCAACTCTTAATGGATTACCATCTGTGCCTTTATAATTATATAAAGATTTTTCTTATCTTTGTTCTTTATTTGTTCTTAATGTTTATATTTTCAATCAATTGCATTGCATGTGTTAAATCAATGGGGAACTAATCTGGTGAGAGAGATTAACGAGTGGATGTGGGATTAATTAACATCTATGTAGGGTTTCTTATTGGATCAACTGGTTGGGATAGGAAGAACTTAAAACTCGAGGCTTGACAACCCTAGAAAGTCATATAGGTCGGAATAAACCTGAAATCGATATTGCTTATCCGTGAAAACCTTAACCCAATCCTGTTTGAACTGCGACATCAAGATATAAGTAGTTCTTGTTGAATCATTAGGTTAATGGAAGGTCGAGAGGCCCTACTAGGTTAATGACTAGTTGATTGAATAGAACCCGAAGTAGGAGTTAATTATGAACAATGAAGTGAGTTAGTCTTCTATCATTGAATCTGATAAAATCTGTAATCTAATTCTACTATTATTTTTATTATTTTTATAAAATAGCTTTTCTTATCCCCTTAGAATCAATCGTAATATGATTTAACTAAAGTACTAACTAGACCCATTAGCATAAAAGTTAATATTAGTTTAGTCTTGCCTCCCTTTAATACGATCCTCAGAGTACTCCAATACTTCATTGTATAAACTATATTACAACCTGACCCGTATACTTGCGATCACCGCCTTAATTCCAATCTTTAGTTGCAATATTCTCACTTCCGATGTTGGTACGTCGGGTGGCGGCAGAGTTGTTGGCGACGTTGCCGAGAAGGCAACGCCATTGAGTTAATTATAATTTTTACGTTTAATAGGATAGTTAGGAAAATTTTAAATTATAGATACGATTTGTGTTTTATTAATTTAATTTGCTAACTATAGATCAATCTATTAATCCAAAAAGAACCATTCGCCGAAATTGTCGACAGAAAGAACAATAATAGATGCAAAATAACCCGTCTACTGCGGTTGATCCACCACGAGATAACCCGCTTTTCAACGGTCCAAACTTACCACCACCACCACCACAGTTGTCAATAGAAACACCAATGGCTTGGGAAGAACACTCTTAGAGACTATGCGCTACCAAATCTGAACGCGGTACAGGGTAGTATAATAAGGCCGACTATAAGAGCAAACAATTTTGGGATAAAGCCAGCAACGAACCAGATGATCTAGAACAACTTACAATTCAATAGGACTATAACGGAGGACCCAAATTAACACTTAAAATAGTTTCTCCAAGTTTGTGAAACTTTAAATTTAACGGGGACACCGATGACACTATTCGTCTTCGATTGTTCCCATTCTCCTTCATTAATAATATTTTCTCTTGGTTAGATTCACTGGCTCCAGGATCCATCATGAAATGGAATCAACTTCTAGAAAATTTTTTGTACAAGTTCTTTCTTATTAGCAAAACGGTCCAATTGAGAAGGGAGATTGCGAACTTCAAGCAAACAGAAGGAGAGTGTTTTCATGATACAAAGAAACTCTCACGATGGTCTACTTGAATGGCTATGGTTGCAAATATTCTACAATGAGTTGGATGCATATTTTAGGTCAGGACTAGATGGAGCTGCAGAAGGAGCCTCGATGAACCGTACATATGAAAATGCCTATCAATTAATGGAAAACATGACTATGAATTCCTACTAGTGGCCAAACAAGCGGTTCACTTATGGTTCGAGAGTATCCATGGCCAAAGCTATCCACGAGGAGGATAAGTACCAATAATATTGGACAAGCTTAACCAATTAGAGTCAACATCCACTAGCCTCATGATGCACGAAGCAGCTAGAACAATCAACCAATACCCTGAGAATCAAGCTGATGACGTGAACTACATTGTGAATAGGGGTGAAAATCCCTATTCGAATACTTATAATCCCAGCTAGAGAGATCATCCAAATCTAAAATAGGGTGGTAATCAAGGAGGAAGTAATAGTTCTAACCAAAATGGATAATATATTACTTACCAACCTCCTTATTTGCAAAAAACTCAAGAAAGGGCTAATACAAACGACCATATTGTATGTGGTCAAAGGCTGGTTCGCACAGAGGGAGAGATGCAATCAATGATGACAGAGGTGAGACAAGTGTAGCCTGAATGCACTCAAATGAGAACCACATTCACTAAGCTTGAAGATCAAATGAGCCAATTGTTGAGTATGATGGGAGACATCAAAAGGCATATTGGTACAGGCATCATGAGCAATACTGAAAACAACCCTTAGAGAGATGGTAAGGAGCAAGTGAAGGCAATAGTGCTCCGTTTGGTTGAAGTACTGAGTAGCCCGAATGAACCTGTAACACCCCTTACCCGTCTTCAAGCCGGGACAGGGTTCGAGGCATTACCTAACTAATCTTGCTTAAACATCTCAAATAGGATTACAAAGTCTCGTTTAAACCCATCACTTACTTATACTTGGCCTAAGAGGCCCTAAACATACTTCCGAGAGGTATCGAGACTATTCTGGGGACATTTACACGTTTGAGAAACTTTTCAACAAAACAGAGGTTACACGCCCGTGTGAGTCTAGGGACACGCCCGTGTGCCCCTAAGACATGCCCGTGTCTTCCACCTGTGGTCGACACTGACTAATCTCACACGGCCTTGGCACGCCCGTGGCCCTGGCCCGTGTGCCAAACCTTGGCATTCTGACTAATCCACACGGCCTACACACACGCCCGTGTGTTTCAACTGTGTGGCGATTTAAATTCCAAGTGCATGGTGCAGACTTCACACGGCACGGGCACACGCGCCCATGTGCTAGCCGCGTGCCGCTCACCTGGTCTAGACACACGCCTGTGTGTCTAGCCATGTAGAAAATTAGAAGGCTATCTACCAAGCCCTTTGCCACCCTACATTGCAAACATACATACTCCAATTCCATTCAACATAATTCATGACCCAAAGACACATCTAAATACTCAATTCGACATTCATACACAAGGGCATACACTTCAAGAAAACCACTTTCATTAAACAAAATAATTTGCCAAGTATTTGCCTAACTTAAGGCCATTTAAAAAATGACTTTAGTCACATACACAGCCAACACTTTAGCTAACAATTACAACTTAACAAAATACTCGAGTCCTATACATGCCATACTCAAAATAAGTCTAAATTGTTATACCAAAGTGATGTCGATAGTGTGATTTTCGAACTCCTACGTCCACGATCCTTGAGTTATCTTGGCAATACTACAAGGAAGAAGGGCAATGAAGGGGTAAGCATAAAGCTTAGTAAGTTTGCATGAATATAAATAGCAACAATAAGCTCATAAAATAATCCATCCATGATATTAACTAACCATACACAAGTCATAGGCATCTTGCCATACTTCCTCACAATTGCCCTTATTTAGCACA
This sequence comes from Gossypium sturtianum, assembly GCA_025698515.1. Classification (NCBI taxonomy): domain Eukaryota; kingdom Viridiplantae; phylum Streptophyta; class Magnoliopsida; order Malvales; family Malvaceae; genus Gossypium; species Gossypium sturtianum. Next base: position 121,066,227 of record CM046946.1, read on the forward strand.
TACCATGCCACATGTCGTAAACGTTTCTTCGTGACTCATTCACGAGTACCTGTATTCACTCATTCATATGACTTTAGTGCAAATCTCATTTCTACTTCTAAACTCATCTACTTATCCCTTTAATCACTAGGGATAGCCAAAGACGTATATTCAACATCGTTCATGTAGAGACGAAGCCAATGCCACATCCCCGAGGTGGTCTTACATGGGGTTACTTATAAATGCCAATGCCATATCTCGGATATGGTCTTATATGAACTTTCGCATCAATTATCGATACCACATCCCGAATGTGGTCTTAACGAGTTTCTTATTCTTTTCCGAAGCCATATCCCGGATATGGTCTTATACGGGATCTTAACTTTCGATCTTGAGGCCTTGTCCGGACATGGTCTTATACGGGACTTTATCTGATTCACATCTCGATGATATCAATCCCATATTCATTATAGTCCACTAGGAATTCAACATCATACTTAACATCAATTCCTCATTTCAATGAAGTATCATACATCAATGTGATACCAAGCATTTTCAATTATGCTAACATAAATATTTCATTAATCACATTCAAAATTACCTCGATTCCAAAATGAGCTAACTCGTCGGTTTAGTCCAAGACTTTGTTCTTTCCCCGATCGAGGAGGATTCTTGGATCTTCTTGCTCTATAATAGCAATTTAGCTCATTTTAAATCACCTCATTAATAAAAGCATTTCAGTAATCACGCTTAGGCAAAATTACTATTTTGCCCCTAGGCTTTGGCAAAAATGACCATTTTGCCCCTAGGCTCGAAAATAATTCTAATCACATTTCTACCTTCCATAAGCCTAGGTGAACATTTAATACTCTTACAGCTATTATTAAAACTCATCATTTCACATAATTACCACAATTTTGTAACCTTTTCATCAAGGTCCAATTAGGTGTTTTCATGGCAACACCTTTCACAAGAGTTGTTCATCTAACAACCAAGACTCATTTTCTCCCATAAAAATGCAGCAAATAACTATGATAGATCTCATGGAAAAACTCTAAACTTTTCACCATATTGCACAATAGTCCCCTCATTTGAAAGCTTAAGCTTTAGGGGTCCCAAAAGTACAACTATTTTCAAGAAAATATCACTAGAACACTTACTTATGAAGAGAAGAGTGTGCTGAAATTTTGAAGCTTTCTTCCCTCTATTTGCTGCTAATTTTTGGTGGAAGAGTGAAAGAGAAAAGATGATATCTTTTCTTTCCTTATTTTATTAATACTAGTCAAATTAGTCCACCTACTATCACCAACTTTGACCATCATTGACAAATTTGTCTCCTATGCTAGTCTATGGCCGGCCAAGCAAATATTGGGGGTCTAATTGCCTTTTAAAGACCTCCAATTATCAATCTATGGCTATTTGGTACCTTTAGCTTATAAAATAGAACTTTTGCACTTTATGCAATTTAGTCCTTTTCACGATTATACATGAAATCGCTAAAATTAAAGCACCAAAATTCTCATGTACATATATTATCATACTTTGACTCATAATATAACCTGAAAATGAATTTCTCAAATCTCGGATTAGTGATCTCGAGATTACTGTTCCAGCTAGCCCCTAAATCGGGCTGTTACAATTCTCCCCTATTAAGAATTTTCGTCCCCGAAAATCTTACCAGTAAAAAGGTTGGGATATTGGCTTCTCATCAATTCCTCGGGCTCCCATGTAGCCTCTTCTATTCCGTGACTTTCCCATAAAACTTTCACAAGGGCTATGCTTTTGTTTCTCAACTGCTTGACCTCTCGCGCCAAAATCTTAACCGGCTCTTCACCATAAGTCAAGTCCTGTTGTATCTCTACCTCTATTGGCACAATAACATGTGAAGGATCTGAACGGTATCGACGCAACATGGATACGTGAAAGACATCATGAATCTTTTCTAGTTCAGGTGGCAAGGCCAACCGATAAGCTACTGGTCCTATCCTCTCGGTAATCTCATAAGGTCCGATAAAGCGCGAACTTAATTTGCCCTTCCGGCCAAATATGAGGACTTTCCTCCAAGGTGATACTTTCAAGAACACTTTATCACCGACTTTGAATTCTATCTCTTTCCTTTTCAAATCTGAATAGGACTTCTGCCTATCTGAGGTGACTTTCAGACAACCACGTATCACTTTTACTTTTTCTTCAGTTTCCTTAACCAAATCAACCCCGTGTATCTGTTTCTCTCTGAGTTCTGACCAATACAATGGCGTGCAGCACTTACGCCTATACAATGCCTCATAAGGCGCCATCTTCAAACTTGACTGAAAACTGTTGTTGTAGGCAAATTCCACCAACGGTAAGTATTTCTGCCAACTACCTTGGAATTCTAAAACACAACATCGAAGCATGTCCTCAAGTATCTGGATTACCCTCTCTGACTGTCCGTCGATTTGTGGATGGAAGGCTGTACTGAAATTTAATTTCGTGCCTAAGGCTTCTTGCAACTTTTTCCAAAACAGTGACGTGAATCTCGGATCTCTATCCAGAATGATCGACAACGGTACACCATGGAGTCTTACTATCTCTGACATGTACAAGTTTGCCAATTTATCAAGCGAATAGTCGACTCGTATTGGTATAAAATGGGCTGACTTTGTGAGTCTATCAACCACTACCCATACTGCATCTTTCTTCTTTGGAGTCAACGGTAAGCCTGTCACGAAGTCCATGGTAATACGGTCCCATTTCCACTCAGGAACCATAATGGGCTGAAGTAAACCCGAAGGTACTTGATGTTCAGCCTTCACTTGCTGACAAATCAGGCATTTCAATACAAACTCGAAAATGTCTTTCTTCATACCAAGCCACCAATACCATTTCTTCAAATCATTGTACATCTTCGTGCTGCCTGGGTGTACATTCAAACATCCGCTATGCGTTTCATGCAAGATTTTATGAATAAGCTCGTCATTTATGGGTACACAGGCCCTATCTCAAAATGTCAGACATCTATCAGGATTTACCTAAAATTCTGACTCCACGCTCGACTCACATAAAATTCTCTTGGCTTGCAAACTGTTATCATCTTTCTGAGCTTCACAGATTTCTTGGAGAAACAAGGGTTTAGCCCTCAATTCGGCTAAAACAGAACCATCATCCAACAAGGTCATCTAAGTATTCATGGCTCTTAGTGCAAACAATGATTTTCTGCTCAAAGCATCGGCGACTACGTTTGCCCTTCCCGGATGGTAGTCAGTTTCCAACTCATAATCCTTAATCAACTCTAACCACCTTCGTTGCCTCAAATTCAATTCCTTTTGAGTCATCAAATATTTTAGGCTTTTATGGTTGGTAAACCATATTTTTAACGCAAACACAATTGCTGCCAACTCTAAATCATGAGTCGGGTAATTCTTCTCGTGCGGCTTCAATTGCCTAGAGGCGTAAGCAATCACCTTACCCTCTTGCATGAGTACACAACCCAATCCGTTCAAGGACGCGTCACTATAAACCATAAATTCTCTTTTCGGCTCAGGTTGTACCAAAATAGGGGCCTCAGTCAACAGTGTCTTCAGTTTCTCAAAACTCTGTTGACACTTTTCTGTCCAATCGAACATCACATCTTTTTGCAAAAGTTTAGTCATCGGGTAGCTATCATGGAAAACCCTTGACAAAATGCCTATAATAGCCAGCTAGGCCTAGAAAACTCCTTACTTGATTCGCTCCTCGGCGGTTTCCATTTAACAATTGCTTGAAACCTTACTCAAGGTCGACTCTAATCCGTCTCCCAAGATAATGTGTCCCAAAATCCCACTTCCTTGAGCCAAAATTCACTCTTCTTGAATTTGGCATACAATTTCTCTTCTCTTAGAACTTGCGAACCGCACTCAAGTGCTCGGCGTGTTCGTTCTCATCTCGAGTAGATCAATATGTCGCCGATGAAGACCACGACAAATTTATCCAAGTATGGCCGAAAAACGCGATTCATCAAATCCATGAAGATCGCAGGGGCATTCGTTAGACCAAAAGGCATGACCAAAAATTCATAGTGGCCATACCTAGTCCTAAATGCGATTTTCGGCACATCCGAGTCCTTGACTCTCAGCTGATAGTACCCTGACCTCAAATCTATCTTGGAAAATACCGTGGCTCCCTTCAATTGATCGAATAGATCATCGATCCTCAGCAACGGGTACTTGTTATTCACAGTTACCTTGTTGAGTTGCCGATAATCTATGCATAGTCTCATAGAACCATCTTTCTTCTTCACGAATAAAACGGGAGCACCCCACGGAGAAAAACTCGGCCTTGCAAAACCTTTATCCGTTAGCTCTTGCAACTATTCTTTTAGCTCCTTTAACTCGGTTGAAGCCATTCTATAGGGAGCAATAGAAATAGAGGCAGTACCCAGAGCTAACTCAATCCCAAATTCAATCTCTCTAACTGGGGGTAGTCCTGGCAACTCTTCTAGGAAAATATCTAGGTACTCGCATACTATGGGTACCGACTCAATTCTCAAATCAGTCTCTTTAGTGTTCAACACAAAGGCAAGATAAGCCTCGTACCCCTTTCTCAAATGCTTTTGAGTCGACAGGGTTGATATCACTACTGGTGATCTATCTGGCTTTTCTGATTTAACACGAATAAAATCCCCATTTTCACTTCTCAACTCTATAAGCTTCTCCCCACAATTCACAATTACCTCATGATTGACTAACCAATCCATCCCAAGGATGACGTCAAACTCATCAAATGGCAAAAGGATAAGGTCAACAGGGAAACAATGATTCTTAATCATCAAAGGGCATCCTTTGCACACTTTATCTACTAACACATGCTTGCCTAGGGGATTAGACACTCTTATGATGAATTCGGTAGACTCTATAGTCATGCTCATGCTAGAGACTAATTTCATGCATATGTATGAGTGGGTGGATCCCGAATCAATTAAAGCTATAACACGAGTATTATGGAGAGAAAAGGTACCCGTGATTACGTCGGGGGAAGATGCCTCTTCACGAGCACGAATGGCATATGTCCTCGCCGATGCTCTACCCTCGACTCTAGCAGCTTGCTCTCTAGATGGATTCTTGCTACCCATCTCATTTCCCAGGTTTCTCAGTGGTCTTCCCCTAGCAGTACTTCTCGATCTTGCAAACTGAGGCTTTTCTTTCTCGCCCACCTCGGGGCAGTCTCTAATAAAGTGGTCTAAGGACCCACATCTAAAATAAGCTTTCTCGTTAGCTCGACACTCACCAGAATGGTGCCTGCCACACTGAGGACATTCTGGTCTACTTGGTCGAATGTTGCCCACACTAGCAACTGAAGTGGTCTGCTCTTTCGACCCCGAAAATTGCTTGCCTTTACTTCGAGTTGAAAACCCTGCTGAAGCGACTGATCGAGTAGCAAAATCCCTCAATTTCTTAGATGAGGATTAATGAGACTTATTCAGTTGTCTCTTCCTCGAGTCACGAGACTCATTCTCAGCTCTTCTCTTCTCTTTAGCCAGCTCCTCGGCTTTACAAGCTCTATCTACCAACACTACAAATTCCTTTAGTTCGAGGACTCCCACGTATAAACAGATATCTTCATTTAATCCATCCTCGAATCTCTTGGACATGACGGCTTCGGTAGACACGCACTCCCGTGCATACTTCCTAAGCCTTACGAACTCCCGTTCATAGTTGGTTACTGACATACGGCCTTCCTTCAGTTCCAAAAACTCCTCCCTCTTATGGTCGACGAACCGCTGACTGATGTACTTTTTTCGGTATTCCTCTTGGAAAAATTCCCAGCTAACTCTCTCCCTTGGCACCACCGACACCAGGGTGTTCCACCATCGATAGGCTGAATCTCTCAGGAGAGATACCATATACTTTAAGCACTCCTCAGGTGTGCAGGATAACTCATCGAATACCCTGATGGTATTTTCGAGCCAGAATTCTGCTTTCTCCAGGTCATCGTCCTTATTCGCCCGAAATTCCTCGGCTCCTTGCTTTCGGATCTTATCCACCAGAGGTCTTTCTATTCTCACCACCTCCACTACTTGAGGAGCTACTGGAGCAGGTTAAGGGATTGGTGGGGGTGGAGGGGGTTGAGCGTTTGGATTTGCTCGGGTATACTCAGTATACCAGTTGCTCATCATGTGGAGAAAGGCTTCTCGAGCCTCTTCCCCCTGACCCAAGGTCTCGGGTCTACTATTAGTCGGCGCGGTCCCTTGAGCAGGAGCCGGCGTGTTACTCGCAGCATCATCTGCTGCAGTTCGGTCTGGATCAGAATCCATATACTACATAAAACATAATTTCATACGTTAGAAGCCATCACACTATCATTAATCAGACACCCTTACATATGGCATGTATAGCTAGACTCGTACTTACGCTATGTTAGTCCTAGAATCGACTAACTGTAGCTCTGATACCAATAAATGTAACACCCCTTACCCGTCTTCAAATAGGGACAAGGTTCGAGGCATTACCTAACTAATCTTGCTTAAACATCTCAAATAGGGTTACAAAGTCTCATTTAAACCCATCACTTACTTATACTTGGCCTAAGAGGCCCTAAACATACTTCCGAGAGGTATCGGGACTATTCTGGGGACATTTACACATTCGAGAAACTTTTCAACAAAATAGGGGTTACACGCCCGTGTGAGTTGATCGTTGTTTTATGCGATGTCAAAGTCTTAAAATTTATAATGAGAATGATCGAACATGGAAACTAACTATGACAACGATTTGAGGCAAGCGCACCTATCGAACAGTAGTATAGTTAAGGCAAGACCGGATTGTCGAACCTAAAGGAACTAAAAGTACTAATACTAACTTTCTTTTTATTATTTAGCCTAAAGTAAAGGAAATTGGTTGTTTAATCTAAATTAACTAACTACTAAACTAAAAACTCTAAGACAAAGAAGAATGAATTTAGGGAAAATACTTGTGGGAGAAACCAATTGATTAAGACGATACCCAAGGAAGAATCTACCTAGACTTCACTTGTTATCTAACTCTGTTTATTCACTTGACTTGATCCGTAGGATTCCCTAATGTATATTAGACCCTCTCTCGAGGCGAATAACGTCTAACCCTAGGTTGATTAATTGAAATCTCTTTCTAATTAAAACCCCTAGAATTGTATTAACTCGATCTATGGACTCCCATATTAGGTTTCACCCTAATCTGGAAAAATCTTGTCACCCTATCTCTAAGCGTACGATTAACTCCGCTTAACTATGCTAGACCTACTCTTAGGCAGGGACTGTTGCTCCACCACCTAAGCACATCAAACTTGAATTAATACCCCGGAAATATAAACACAAGAATTAAAAACACATAATTAAGAACAAATCAAGTATTTATCATATAGTTCAGCAAACGATAACAAGATTCATCTTAAGTTTCATCCCCCTCATGTATCTGAGGGTTTAGTTCATAATAATAAAAGAAAACATCTCAGAAGAAAAGATAAAACAAAACATAAGAAATCCCTAAAACCCCCTGAAGGAATTGAAGGAGAGATCCTCCGTCTTGAGTATGATTCAAGCTTCTTGAGATGAATCAACTGGCTATCTTCGAGTAAATCCCCACAAATCTGCCTCCTTCGGCCTAGCTGGATGCCCCCTGACTAAAGTCCTGGGTCCCCCCTTTTAGGCCATACTTAGGGTGTTTATATAGGTTTCAAAATGTGTTACTTCGCCTCTAAGTATTTTAATCCGAGTGAAATTTCTCTTTGTCACGGTAGGGGCACGGCCATGGCACACGCCCGTGTGAATCGTGGCCAAGCCGTGTTCGAGGCTGCTGAAGGAGACGGCCGTGTGGTCTCGGGCCCAGGCCGTGTCGATTTCGTGATATGGCCCATTTACTCTATTTTAGGCCCGTTTCTCGTTCTTTTCATCCTCCGGTGCTTCCTGAGTATAAAACATGAAAACAAAGGATTAAGAGCACCAAATTACATAATTCAAGGCTTAAATCATCCAAAAGCATGCTAAATGTGGGCTTAAAATCTGTTACTATTACGGTTTATCAAATACCCCCACACTTAAGCTTTTGCTTATCCTCAAGCAAAATTCTCAACTCATAATTTAAACAAACTTCCTCGATTCATGATATTCATCAATAGTGTTTCATCATAATTCAAAGCTAATTCAACTCAAAGAGTCTTAAAGATTCAAACAATCTAAGTCATACATTTTGTAGCATGAAAACATAGGTGTTTCCCCTCATCTAAATAATTACCTCTGATTCAAAATCAAAAAGGATTGACATCCTCACTAAAGATTCACTCAAATCACTCGAGGTGTTTAAGGTTCAGTAAAAAGCACTCATAAGTCAAACCTGAAAAATTAATCCCATAGGCTTGCATGAAAATCAAATCTCCACCACTATAATATGAGATGATACACAAATCAAAAGGTCTTTAGCAGGGTTGTAACGGGTCTTGGTTAAAAGTGTGGATAAAGGCTAAATTAGAAGGTTAGAATCGAGGTTGAATTGAAAAATTACCTAACTAGAAACAATGAACTGAATATAAGTAATTACATCAATTGAAAATTTGTACTAATAATACTCTAATACGAGCTTTTTCTTCAATAATTGGGATTTAAACGTATAAGCTCACGTAATCACAGAACTAATAATGAATATACTTCGATTTTTTTTAGAACAAATCAAGTATAAATAATAAGATAGAATTTACAACTGATAAAGAAAATAGTTAAGCAATCGATCAAATCAAATCTCGATATAGGGGTAGTCAAGAAAAATGGTGATAACAAATACAAAGGGTTTTGGGTTAATATTAGCGGGTGAGTCAATAAAAAAGGGTTGTTAGGATCAAAGGGGTTCACTAGGGGTTAATTATGAGGGTAGGCTTTTAGTGGAGTAAGTGGGTTAATCCTAGGTGCCTTCATCATCTTAGTATATCAAATCAAAGGTGTGGTCTCGACATGCATAATCGATGCAAGTTCTAGAATAACAAATCAATGTTGACACACTCATAATCAATAAAGTGAGCAAGAAGAAGAATAAATGCTCTAAAGGCTCAAAATCTCACAAAAGAAAATTATGGGTTTTTGATGTCAACCTCGTAAATTTCAAACTTCAAAGTAATACTCAAATTCAGGTCGACAACCTAGAAAATTTTTATTCTGAAAAATAGACTTATCATGCTTGACTCTCTAGTATCTTAAAGTTTAATCATCAATGCACAATTATTAATGACTTAATCCAAAACATATCTATAAAAATCATAAATCATAGGAAATTTCATTCTAATCATAATATGAGAAACTTACTTTAAGAAACAAGGCATAATTCAGGATTAATATTGTTGACACCTATTCATACTTAAGAACAAGAACTAACTCAGGGATTTGAGAATAATGAAAAAAGTTAGGCACTTTTTAGGTTCACCCCCCCACACTTAAGATGTACATTGCCCTCAATGTACAAAGATAGATATAGATATAGAAAATCAAAAGATAGGGTTAGAGGCGAAACTCCCTGAATTTTTTTTATGGGGTCACAGTATTCGGGCTGCGTTGGAGGAAGACATTTCTTTAGGGGTGGATATTAGGGTCGCTGTGGCGTGATTCCCAAGCAGCCTGAAGAACCTAAAACTAAGAAACTAAAATAAATTAAATTAAATTAAGCAGAAGAGAAGTAAAGATAAGGAAAATAAAAGAGAAGAGTAAAGAACAAGAAAAATTAAATGGTCTCAAAGACCCTTGGCTTGTCTAGTAGCTGAAGTGGCCGTCATGAACTTATTTAGATTGGCCTCCCACGGGGAGATTGTGCTTGGTTTCTTCCGCTTCTTCGACATGGTGTGGCTTGATAGTTGGGGAAAGATTATCGAAGAAAAGTAGGGAGAGGTCTGAGAAAGAAAAGGAAAAGAAAATAGGATGGAAGAGATGGGAGGGGTGGGTGGGTTAAATAGAAATTTCAAGTCTGGTACGTACCCACGCCCGTGTACCCTGGGCGTGTTGTGTCACATGGCCATGTCGCACGGCCGTGTTATGCTTTTGTTCGCTTCTCCCACGTCTATGTTCAGATTACCACGCCCGTGTATGATATAACAGTGTCAGCCACGGTCAAATCGCACGGCCGTGGCGTGGTAGTTGGAGTCCGTGATTCGAAGATCTGATTCGTTCTGACTCGTACCATCTCTGCCATGTCAGTACGGAGTTTCATGGTTTCCACACAGCCACGGCCACGGCCACGACCGTGTGTAAGGCCGTGTGGCATGAAAATCCTCACTTTTGGTTAGCTTATAAATAGATGCTGAAGTAGAAATAAAAATATGTAACACCCTGGTTTTAGGGGTTAGGCTTTTGGTGCGTAGCTCGGGTGTTGGCACACTCTAGTGTGTGGTTGGGTAAGTTTTAGGAGTCCTGAGAACCCTAGGTGGTGGTAGGTTGCCTTAGAAAATTTTTAGTTTTAGGGGTTAAAAGGAGCTTGGCGGGGTGTCTTAAGAGAATTATTTGGGAGTTTTGACACAAGAAAGGAGCCGGTGGAGTGGCAGGATAGGCGCCACTAAGGCCTTGTGTGTGTGACGCCATTTGGAGGGGGGAGAGGCTCAGGTTCGATTCGCAAGAGCAGCAGATGGGCATTCTTTTTTGCGTCATCTTGGTGGGATGGATGGACGGTTTGAAAGGCTTAAAAGGTGGAGAAGACTTGGTCAATTTTTTTTGAATTTGGCTAGGTAAAAGTTTGACTCATTCAAACTTTTTGAATGGGTGGTAGGGAGGTATTTTAGGAAGATTTTGGGGACTATTTTTTGGGGGGTTGGAGCTTGGCTTTTAGTATAAATAGGGGGGGGGGGAGTGCTCATTATTCATTCATCCATCTGCCTTCTCTCCTTTCTTCTTCTCTCACATTTTCTCCAAGTGGCCAGACCTCCACTCTCCTATTTCCCTTCCTTTTCACTTCAAAACCGAAAGTACACCCCACACCTTTCTTTCTCCTTTCTTTGGCTGAAACCAGTGTTCCCTACCCCTTGATTTAATTAATAGCCGAATCTACATCCATCACCCCTTTGCCGAATTTCCTTCTCTCAACTTGATAGCACTTGGGCCGAATGTTAACTTAGATCTTTTGAGTTCCGTGGATCGAGATACTTGGGGTTTTAGTGGTTGGCCAAGCCTCCGTTGTAGCAATCGGTTTGATCAAGTGGAGGTAAGGTTATTTATTAAGGTTAAATGCTTAAGTGGTGTTTTGGGGTTAACTCATTTACTGATTAAGCTTTTGCATGGAGGCCACAACCAATCGAGTGGGCAAGGGAAGGTCCTATTCAAAGTTTAAGAAAGAGCGGTTTCTGGCACAGCGCGAGATTGGCCACCAGTGGTGTGGGCCAAAGCAGCAGAAAGCGTTAAGCAAATAGCCGTAGTTTCGCTGAGACGATAGCATCGAGGATCGAGAGTCTAGAACTCCTAGTAGTAAGGTGTGTAACTAACCCACTGTTTCCGGGTTTTATGTGTTATATGTTTTGCTAACAAGTGCAGTAATAAATGTGCCATATATACCCCTAAAGGGTATAGCGATGACCAGGTTAGTATCGAACCTATTACAATGTGATTACTTGCTTGTATATGAGTATGTCTATGGATATTAATAAGCATGTGCATGCATTATCACGATTATATTTTATGTGGCATGTGCATGGGAGGGATATGAAAAGAAGGTACGGGTGTACTTCGAGTACGTGGTTGATGTCAGCTTCGTGCTACATCGTGGATTGGCGCTGACTGAGGTCGCGTTGTGGATCTTTGCGATTTGGTTCGCGTGGTTACCTTGATTGATATGAGCTTTATGCCATATCGTGGCTTGATGGATTGCTGTGTGCTCCATCGTGGTTCGATGTGGGCTATACGCTACATCGGGGATGGCATTGGTTGCCTTTTTGGAGGGAAAAGGAGAGGGTGACTTGATGGTCCCCTGGTGTGTGGTAGGCTGGATAAGGGGGTGTGTAGCGGATGGACCCTAGGTTGGGTTGGGAATCATGTTGCATTATTTTTGTAATGACGTGGAAATGGGCCAAGCCCAGTTGATGTGTGGTTTATTATAAAATGGACCTAACCCAGTATTTGAGTATGATTTGAATGTGGGCCAAGCCCAGATTGTGGTAATGTTTAAATGAATATATATATACACTTGTTGCCTTTGATAATTGGGATACTATGTGGCTAAGCGTGTGGGTGGATTTCAGTGGTTATCTTACACACTGAGTCTGTATGACTCACCCAACTTTTTAATCGTCGCAGGTGAGTCGTGATTAGTGGACGGGTTGGAGTGGATACAAGGTGGCCCATGCAGAAGGAGGTTTTCATACAGAAAATGTTTCACTTTATTTAAGTATTTTATATTATCGTGATATTGGGATTTTATTGATGTAATAAGGGCCTCTTTGGTTTAAAGTACTCTATTTATTAAAGTTGAAGTTTACACTACACTTGGTAATAATTTCGCAAAAAGATTCATATTATAGCAACTTATAATAATGTTTTAATTTGGAAGTTTTTTTCAACAAACTTATATTATTTATTAAATTTTGAATGGACACGATTTTCAGCGATATCAAATTTTCAAGTTAGACAAAGATTTCCAACCGTCTTTCCCAGTGACATAGCCAGATTCGGTCGTAGTGAATGGGCCGGGTTTGGGGATGTTACAGTTTGGTATCAGAGCCCGGTTCAAAACTCGGCTTTGAGGGTTTTGGGCCCAAAAACCTTTTCAAAATGGGTTTTTTAAGAATATGGGTTTTAAGGAATTTTTTCAGGTTATTCTGGCATGGCACCTGTACCTCCTACCAAGTCCACTGTAAGTACTTGGACTTTTGAAGTGATTTGTTTGAATTGTTATGGATTAATTTGGGCTTAGTTGGGCTCAGAGAATAGAATGATAGGGCTGTTGGACCCTAGGACTAGTCTACTCAAGCACGTGCATAAGATTTAAAGTGCCTAATAAACAAACTCATGAAGTAAGTCGCCGAGAGTTAAGGTGTGGTAACCTTGGTGCGCATGTCAGGAGTGGATCCTAAGAGCACGGTACTTAAGCAGCCCTCGTGACTCACCTCCTCTTCATTGGAATCCTACCTGGTGCGTAGCTACGGTTCACCTTAACCAAGAGGACTTGTTCATAGGCTAAACCAGTTATTAAAACCCGAAGGGGAATTAGTCTTGCCATTTTTTTTTTTAAAAATTCCTGTTTTAAAATTTTCAACTCTACTCCTTGGGTTTGTAAGCTCTAAATCTGATTTTGAAAGATGTTTTCTCGATTTGCAAAATTACCAAAAATACCTCTGTAGGAAAATGACGAAATTACCCCTGGGTAGGAAAAGGAAACTTGATTGCTCGAAAGAACTACTCTTGGAACCTTCATTGCATAAAATTGCTCGTGAATAAAACAGTGAAACAATAATTTCTAATTCATAAAAACTTTCTAAACAGATTAAATCAAGCGCTAGAGATGAGTTCTAGGGGACGCGGTAGAGGAAGAATGACACTTTCGAACCAGTAGGGGGACTCAGCTATGGGTCGAAGCGAAGTGCCGCAAAGAAGTGGATGTAGAGGAACAAGATCCGATAAGTGAAGAGAACGCAGTTGTCGCAGCTATGTTACGCGTGCTTCAACAAGTGGCAAGAGCTAGTAGGGAAATGGAGCTCGGAAGTCGGTGCAGAGAGGCTTAGGTCTAATGGGTTTGAAGTTTTTAGGGAGTATCCGGAGTGGCCCCAATGTAGCGGAATATTGGTTGGAGGGAGTCGAAAGAATTATGGATGACTTAGATTGTACCCTGCAGAGGAAAAGCTAAAAGGTCTTTGTTTTCGCTTCTTCGGGATGAAGCTTATCGTTGGTGGCTCACTATCAAACAAGGTGTACCTACAGATCGATTAGGTTGGGACTACTTTAAGGAAAAGTTTGAAGGAAAATACGTTGGAGCAAGCTACTTAGATGCGCAAAGGAAGGCGTTTCTAAATGCGTGCAAGGAAATAAGTCGATAGCGTATCACTGGCGCGAGTTTGTACGGCTAAGTCGGTATGCTAAGGAATTGTGGCCACCGACTATGAGAGGTGCGTCCGGTTTGAAGACGGATTGCGAGATGAGCTTCGAGTGCTGACGCTCCGCAGAGGGAGGAGAGACTTCGCGGTGCTAGTGGAGAAAGCTCGTATATAGCCAAGAAGTTAAGAGGACGGTAAGGGAAAACCGAGAAAAGAATAGGAACGAGAATAAGAGAAATATTGGACCGTCAAGATCGGTTGGTAATGTCCGAGAAAAGACCAAAGATCGAGAATCTGTAAAGTGTACTTGTACCGATGGATTGGAATTGTCTCTCGTGCTCGATGTGGAAGACCTCACACAGAGAGTCTTTGGGGAAATAGTAAAGAATGTTTTCGGTGTGGATCTAAGGCACATCCGTTAAGAATTGCCCTCAAGCCGACGAGGGTCGTGGTTCAAGTCATGGAAGGAATGGTTCTAGCCTGAGTCAACCAAGGATGTGATGCTAGGTAAGCTCTTTGCTTTTGTACTTGCGTTAATTACTTTGTTTGCTTATAAGTTAGCCTTTCTGTGTTGCTAAGAGAGGCGTTTCAATTTTGAGCGCGAATTTGGAGATTGTGTAGGTACGATAGCCTTAGTAAGATCAGTCAAAGTGTGCAGCATAAGCGTAAGGTGGTGAGATAGGTTGTATGGACGTTTGTTAGTAAAGTAATTTCGAGGATGAAATTATTTTTAAGGAGGGTAGTATTGTAACACCCTGGTTTTAGGGGTTAGGCTTTTGGTGCGTAGCTCGGGTGTTGGCACACTCTAGTGTGTGGTTGGGTAAGTTTTAGGAGTCCTGAGAACCCTAGGTGGTGGTAGGTTGCCTTAGAAAATTTTTAGTTTTAGGGGTTAAAGGGAGCTTGGCGAGGGTGTCTTAAGAGAATTATTTGGGAGTTTTGACACAAGAAAGGAGGCGGTGGAGTGGCGGGATAGGCGCCACTAAGGCCTTGTGTGTGTGACGCCATTTGCGAGGGGAGAGGCTCGAGTTCGATTCGCAAGAGCAAAGCAGATGGGCATTCTTTTTGCGTCATCTTGGTGGGATGGATGGACGGTTTGAAAGGCTTAAAAGGTGGAGAAGACTTGGTCAATTTTTTTAAATTTGGCTAGGTAAAGTTTGACTCATTCAAACTTTTTGAATGGGTGGTAGGGAGGTATTTTAGGAAGATTTTGGGGACTATTTTTTTGGGGTTGGAGCTTGGCTTTTAGTATAAATAGGGGAGTGCTCATTATTCATTCATCCATCCGCCTTCTCTCCTTTCTTCTTCTCTCACATTTTCTCCAAGTGGCCGAACCTCCACTCTCCCTATTTCCTTCCCTTTTCACTTCAAAACCAAAAGTACACCCCACACCTTTCTTTCTCCTTTCTTTGGTCGAACCAGTGTTCCCTACCCTTGATTTAATTAATAGCCGAATCTACATCCATCACCCCTTTGCCGAATTTCCTTCTCTCAACTTGATAGCACTTGGGCCGAATGTTAACTTAGATCTTTTGAGTTCCGTGGATCGAGATACTTGGGGTTTTAGTGGTTGGCCAAGCCTCCGTTGTAGCAGTCAGTTTGATCAAGTGGAGGTAAGGTTATTTATTAAGGTTAAATGCTTAAGTGGTGTTTTGGGGGTTAACCTGTTTACCTGATTAAGCTTTTGCATGGAGGCCACAACCAGTCAGAGTGGGCAAGGGAAGGTCCCTATTCCGAAGTTTAAGAAAAGAGCGGTTTCTGCTGTACGAGATTGGCCACCAGGGTGTGGGCCAGCAGCAGAAAGCGTTAAGCAAATAGCCGTAGTTTCGCTAGACGATAGCATCGAGGATCGAGAGTCTAGAACTCCTAGTAGTAAGGTGTGTAACTAACCCACTGTTTCCGGGTTTTATGTGTTATATGTTTTGCTAACAAGTGCAGTAATAAATGTGCCATATATACCCCTAAAGGGTATAGCGATGACCAGGTTAGTATCGAACCTATTACAATGTGATTACTTGCTTGTATATGAGTATGTCTATGGATATTAATAAGCATGTGCATGCATTATCACGATTATATTTTATGTGGCATGTGCATGGGAGGGATATGAAAAGAAGGTACGGGTGTACTTCGAGTACGTGGTTGATGTCAGCTTCGTGCTACATCGTGGATTGGCGCCGATCGAGGTCGCGTTGTGGATCTTTGCGATTTGGTTCGCGCGTGGTTACCTTGATTGATATGAGCTTTATGCCATATCGTGGCTTGATGGATTGCTTTGTGTGCTCCATCGTGGTTCGATGTGGGCTATACGCTACATCGGGGATGGCATTGGTTGCCTTTTTGGAGGGAAAAGAGAGGGTGACTTGATGGTCCCCGGTGTGTGGTAGGTCGGATAAGGGGGTGTGTAGCGGATGGACCCTAGGTTGGGTTGGGAATCATGTTGCATTATTTTTGTAATGACGTGGAAATGGGCCAAGCCAGGTTGATGTGTGGTTTATTATAAAATGGACCTAACCCAAAGATTTGAGTATGATTTGAATGTGGCCAAGCCCAGTTGTGGTAATGTTTAAATGAATATATATATACACTTGTTGCCTTTGATAATTGGGATACTATGTGGCTAAGCGTGTGGGTGGATTTCAGTGGTTATCTTACACACTGAGTCTGTATGACTCACCCAACTTTTTAATCGTCGCAGGTGAGTCGTGATTAGTGGACGGGTTGGAGTGGATACAAGGTGGCCCATGCGAGAAGAGGTTTTCATACGTAAAAATGTTTCACTTTATTTAAGTATTTTATATTATCAGTATTTTGGGATTTTATTGATGTAATAAGGGCCTCTTTGGTTTAAAGTACTCTATTTATTAAAGTTGAAGTTTACACTACACTTGGTAATAATTTCGCAAAAAGATTCATATTATAGCAACTTATAATAATGTTTTAATTCGGAAGTTTTTTTCAACAAACTTATATTATTTAATAAATTTTGAATGGACACGATTTTCAGCGATATCAAATTTTCAAGTTAGACAAATATTTCCAACCGTCTTTCCCAGTGACATAACCAGATTCGGTCGTAGTGAATGGGCCGGGTTTGGGGATGTTACAAAATAAATATAAAGGAATGTAAAAATTAATAGTGTTAGTGCTCGGGTTACCTCCCGAGATTTGCTCGTTTAAAGTCTTAAGCTAGACTTACCTCTCATTTGCCTAATCTTGGTGGTGTGGAAAGTTGAACATCCATCCTCATGCTATCTGTATTATTATCATGATATAGTTCAAGTTGAGTAGCGTTGATCGCTGTGAATCAGAGCTTTAAAATTTATAAAAAGAATGACCGAACCGTAAAACTAACTCTGACAACGATTGAGGCAAGTGCACCTATCAAACAATAGTATAGCTTAGGCAAGACCGGATTATCGAACCCAAAGGAACTAAAAGTACTCATACTAACTTTCTTTATATTATCTAGCCTAAAAAAAAGATAGATTGTTTATCTAATCTAAATTAATTAACTACTAAACTAAAGACTCTAAGACAAAGAAGAATGAATTTGGAAAATAACTTGAGAAAAACTCAGTTGATTTAGATGATACCCTAGGAAGAATCCGCCTAGACTTCATTTGTTATCTAACACTGAACCATACGATGTATTCACTTAGTTTGAACCGTAAGACTCCCTAACGTATATTAAACCCTCTCTCGAGGCGAATAACGTCTAACCCTAGGTTAATTAGTGGAACTCTCGTTCTCTTATAATAACCCCCTAGAATAGCAGTAAATCGATCTATAGATTCCCATATTAGGTTTCACCCTAATCTGGCAAATTCTCGTCACCCTATCTCTAGGCGTGCAATCAACTTCGCTTAATTATGTTGGATCTACTCTTAGGCAGGGTCTATTCCTCCTCCACCTAAGCACATCAAATTTGGATTAAGCTCACATAATTAAGAACAAACTAAGTATTTATCATATAATTCAGAAAACAATAACAAGATTCATCATGGGTTTCATCCCCTTCGGGTATCCGAAAGGTTTAGTTCATAAAAAAAAAGGAAAACATCTCAAGAGAAAAGATAAAACAAAACATAAGAAATCCCTAAACCCCCCTGAAGGAATTGAAGGAGAGATCCTCCGTCTTGAGTATAATTCGACTTCTTGAGAAGGATCAACTGCTATCCCCGAGTGAATCCCCACAAATCGCCTTCTGCGCCTAGCACGACGCCCTAGACGATGGCTTTGGGCTCCCCCGCTTAGGTCATACTTAGGGTGTATTTATAGGCTTTTGAAATACGTTTCTTTCTCCCTAAGTATCCTTTCCCGAATGAAATTGCTCTTCTCCAAGGCAGAGGCACGGCCATGGCGTACGCCCGTGTGAATCGTGGCCAGGCCGTGTTTGAATTTCTTTAATGAGACACGGCTGTGTGAGTCGGGGTTAGACCGAGTTCTAGATTATTGACTTGGCACGGCCGTGTGCGTCTAAGTCCAGGCCGTGTCGATTTCCTCTTTGGCCCATTTGTCCCATTTTAAGCTCGTTTCTCGTACTTTTTATCCTTGGGTGCTTTCCTGAGTATAAGCCATGAAAAGAAAGGATTAAGAGTACCTTTTTACATAAATCGAGGGATAATTCATCCAAAAGCATACTAAATGTGGGATTAAAATATGTTACTATTTTGGTTTATCAAATACCCCCACACTTAAGCTTTTGCTTGTCCTCAAGCAAAATTCTCAACTTACAATTAAAACGAACTTTCTATAATTCATAATAGTCATTGATAGTGTCTCATCATAATTCAGGGATAATTTATACATGGATAATTCAACTCAAAGAGTCCTAAAAATTCAAACAATATAAGTCATAGATTTTGTAGCTCGAAAACATAGGCGTTTCCCTTCATCTAAATAATTACCTCTGATTCCAAATTGTCAAGGATTGACATCCTCACTAAAGATTCACTCAAATCACTCAAAG
The DNA here is from genome assembly GCA_025698515.1 of Gossypium sturtianum. Taxonomy (NCBI): domain Eukaryota; kingdom Viridiplantae; phylum Streptophyta; class Magnoliopsida; order Malvales; family Malvaceae; genus Gossypium; species Gossypium sturtianum. The sequence continues at coordinate 121,085,155 of CM046946.1, forward strand.
TGTTTAAGGTTCAAAATTTAGGCACTCAAAAGTCAAACATGAAGAGTTAATCCCATAGGCTTGCATGAAAATCAAATCTCCACCACTGAAATATGAGATGAAACACAAATCAAAAGGTCTTTGTTAGGGTTGTAATGGGGCTAGGGTTAAGGTGTGGAATAAGGCTGAATTAGAGGGTTAGAATCGAGATTGAATTGACAAATTACCTAACTAAGAACTAATGAACTAATAATAATAATGACTTCAATTGAAAACTAATAATACTAATAATACGAGCTTCTTCTTCGATAATTGGAATTTATATAAATGTATAAGCTCATTTAATCACATAACTAATAATGAATATACTTCGTTTTTTTAATAACATAATAAATACATAATAAAGGATAAATTACTAAAATTCCTAACTATGCAACTAATCAGATCAAATCTCGATATAGGGGTAGTTAGAAAGAATGGTGATAACAATTACAAAGGATTTTGGGTTAATATTAGTGGGTGAGTCAATAAATAGGGTTGTTAGGATTAAAAGGGGTTCACTAGGGGTTAATTTGTGAAGGTAGGCTTTTAATGGAGTTAGTGGGTTAAAACCTAGGTGCCTTTATCATCTCTGTATATCAAATCAAAGGTGTGGTCTCGACATGTATAATCGATGCAAGTTCTAGAATAACAAATCAATGTTGACACACTCATAGTCAATAAAGTGAGCAAGAAAAAGAATTTATGCTCTATCAGGCTCAAAAACTCACAAAAATTATGGGTATTTTTGACATCAACCTTGTAAATATCAAATTTCAAAGTAATATTTAAATTCAGGTTGACGACCTATAAAATTTTTAATTCAGAAAAATAGACTTATCATGCTTGATTCTCTAGTATTCTTCAAATTTAATCATCAATGCACAATTATCAATGACTTAATCTAAAACATATTAATAAAAATCATAAATCATGGAAATTTCATCCTAATTAGTAATATGAGAAATTTACTTAAAAACAAGACTAAATTCAGGGAATTGAGAATAATGCAAAAAGTTTGGAACCTAATATCAGAAATTTAAGAATAATGAAAAAAAAGTTAGGCACATTTTTAGGTTGTTCACCCCTCCCCCACACTTAAGATGTACATTGCCCTCAATGTACAAAGTTAGATAATATAAATGTAATGTTCAGATCAGAAGATATGGGGATAAGTGAAACTCCCTGAATTATGGATGGCTCCTTGAGTTGGTAGTGGTCGTGGTGAAAGATAAGTTGGGGGGCCAGTCTGGATGTGGTGTTTGCCCACGAGTTCTGCGCTAGATGAAGAAATTGGGAGACTCATGGGAGATTAGCCAAGAAATCTAAAGAAACTTTAATAATATACTAATAATATAATTAAAGACAAGAAAGATAAAGAGAAGGAGACTAAGAAGGAAAATAAACTAAGTTTAAAAGATAAAGGGGCTTGAGAATCCTTATTGGTAGATGGTTCGAGAGGTGGGTGTGACTTTGAAGGTGACAGAGATGTTGGTGATGGTGGAAGTGGCGTGATTCCCAAGCAGCCTGAAGAACCTAAAAACAAGAAACTAAAGCAAAATAAACTAGATAAAGCATAGGATAGTCAAAGGGAAGGAGAATGAAAGGAAAGAGAAAAGAAAAATAGAAATTAAATGGTCTCAAAGACCCTGGCTTGTTGTTTGGATGAAGCTGCCGGCATAAACTCATGTGAATCGTTCTCCTTTGAGGAGATTGGCTTTTTACGCTTCTTTCCCATGGATATGATTTTGTTGTAGCTCAAGAGTCTAAGGATTTATTAGGAAAAAGGGAAAAAGAAAAAGAGAGAACAGAAAGAAAGAAAGAAAGAAGGAGGAGAGAAGAAAAAAGGAAAGTGGGTTAAGAAGAGAAAGGAGAGGAGCATGGTGTTTAAATAAGATTTCAAGTCTGGCAATTTCCCACGCCCGTGGACTGAGGGTGTGTTGATTCACACGGCCGATTCGCACGGCCGTGTTCCTAGGCGTGTTGGTTACCCCACGCTTGTGTCTAGCCTGTGTTCGACAAGTCAGTATGTTGGCACGGTTACGGTCACGGACGTGTTATGCACGTGGTTGGGAAGTCAGTAGCTTCACACGGTCATGGGGCACAGCCGTGCCCCTTTGTCGGTGCTCGTGGTGTAGTGGTTGGATCCATGACGTCGAAAAGTGGTTGGAACTGATTCACAAGGCCTCTGCTATGTCAGTATGGGTATTCTTATGGTCCACACGGCCACGGCCACGGCCGTGTGCAAGGCCGTGTGACTTGGAAATCTGCACTTCTAGTTAGTTTATAACTAGGTGTAAAGAAAAGAAGAAAAAGAAATATAAATTTAAAGCAAAATGTGAGAATAAATTATGTTATTGGTCGGGTTGCCTCCCGAGAAGCGCTCGTTTATAGTCTTAAGCTAGACTTTACCTCTCATTTACTTCTTCAGGGTGGTTTGAGGAGTTGGAAGTCCTTCCTCATGCTATCATTTGTGTCTTCGTGAAAAAAATTAAGTCGAGATGTGTTTATAGTAAAAGTACCAAAAATAGGATTACTCACCTCGACTGTTCTGTGTGGGAAAACACTGGTTACCCTAAAAGATATTTCTTTGTTTGTGCTAGGGTCCGGAGGAGATAGTCGAGGATCTGCCTGATCTAACAGTATCTGGTACCCTATTTTGAAGTGGTTTGTTGTTCCTATGAGCTCTATTGGGGGCTCCTTCGGTTTTATCTTGTGTGGTTCCGGTTCTTCATCGTGTATCCCTAATTTCTCTTTGAAGTGTGTTTTCCACTCATCTAGATCATCGAACTGAATCCTTCGATCTTCATGAACTACTTCCTTGTTGGCACGGGGTTTAGGTTCGGGTTCAGTTGTATTCTTTTGTGGTGCTTCCTGGAAATAAGGGTTTACGTTCTCACCTTGATTACTTGATGTTCTAGCCGAGTCGAGAGCCTTGAGGGTGATCGTCTCATTACCTACACAAAGTATGAGTTCTCCTGCATCAACATCAATTTTAGTCTTGGCGATCGCTAAAAGGGTCTTCCTAAATTTAGGGAATCGAATTACCCTCATCCATGTCTAAGACAACAAAATCTCACTCGGGAAAACGAATCATCAATTTTACAAGAACATCTTCGATAATACCCTAGGAATTCTAACGATTTTATCACTAATTGAATGCTCATCCTAGTTTGTTTGGGTTTCCCTAGACCTAATTGTTTAAACAATTTATAAGGCATGACATTTATGCTTGCCCCTAAATCAGCTAACGCATTATCAATAGTTAGTCTACCAATTAAACATGGAATTGTAAAACTCCCTGGATATTTTAGCTTTTGTGGTAGTCTATTCTGTAACATTGCTAAGCACACTGCGTTTAATTCCACATGTGGATCCTCGTCTAACTTGCACTTATAAGTCAAGAGATGTTTTAAAAATTTCCTCGAATCTGGCATCTGTGAAAGAGCTTCAAGTAGCGGTAAGTTAATATGTAGTTTCTTTAAAAGTTTAAGAAACTTACCGAACTGTTCTTCTGTATCGTCTCTCGTTAACGCTTTGGGATATGGTATGCGAGGTTGGTACTTCTTGATTACCGGTTTTGGCTTGTCTTGTGTTACCTCAACTTTACCTTTTTCTACCTTGTTTCCTTGTGTTGGACTGGGTTCGTCTACTTCTTCTCTTTCTTGAGCTGTTATGGCTTGGATTTGCTCTTTTGGATTAATTTCAGTATTACTCGGTAGATGCCCTTGCGGTCGTTCAGATAATAGCTTCGCAATTTGTCCGACTGACTGGGTAATTTCCCCGATTACCTTTGTAAGTCCTCCAACTTGGTTCTCGATCATTTTGATTGATGTTTGTTGGGTGTCGAGTGTTACCTCAGTTTTTTGGAGACGGGCTTCTGTGGATGCTATGAATTTGTTCAACGTCTCTTCAAGATTCGGCTTCTTTTCCTGTGGATAGGGCTGATTTTGGAAATTTTGAGGAGGTTGTTGTCTTTGATTTCCTTGACCTCCCCATGAAAAATTTGGGTGGTTCCTCCAACCTGGATTATAATTATTACTATATGGGTTATTATTAGATCTGAAATTGTTACCTATATAGTTCATTTGTTCGCTCTCTGTGCCCGGTTGGTAGGGTGGGTACTCAGGATTCGCCACAGTTCCACTTATGTCGCACTGCATTACTGGATGTGCCTGCGAAGAACATAAACTATCAAGCTTCTTATTCATCAACTCTACCTGATTTGATAGCATGGTTACTGTGTCGAGGTTGTAAACTTCGGCTATTTTTCTTGGCCTTGTTCTTGTAACTTGCCACTGATAGTTATTCAGCGACATCTCTTCTATAAATTCGTAGGTTGCTTCAGGAGTTTTATTATTCAGAGTTCCACCGGTGGCTAAGTCGATTAGTTGCCTCGTTGAGGGGTTTACACCATTATAGAAAGTTTGGACTTGGAGCCACAAGGGTAAACCATGGTGCGGACACCTTCTCAAGCGATCCTTATATCTCTCCCATGCATCGTATAATGTCTCTAAATCTATCTGCACAAAAGAAGAGATATCATTACGTAATTTTTCCGTTTTGGCTGGTGGGAAATATTTTAATAAAAAATTTTCGGTCATTTGATCCCATGTAGTGATTGACCCTCGTGGTAGCGAGTTTAACCACTGTTTAGCTTTATTCCTTAATGAAAAGGGAAATAACCGAAGTTGTATAGTATCATTAGAAATGCCATTTATTTTGAAGGTATCACATAACTCTAAAAAGTTAGCTATATGAGTGTTTGGATCTTCGTCCTGCAAACCATCAAATTGAACAAACTGTTGAATCATTTGTATAGTGTTAGGCTTTAATTCAAAATTATTAGCAGCTATAGCAGCCTAACAATACTAGATTCGGCTCCTGTTAAATGAGGTTTAGCATAATCAAACATAGTACGAGGAGCATTATTTTCTGCCATATTTATGGTGGAAGATTATTTCCTTCCATCCCTTCAGTAGGATTGGATCTATCTTCTCGCTCTCCTTCTTGGTGATTTAGGGCTCGCCCTAATTTCTCTCATGATTTCTCGAGCGGCAGCTTTCAATATCACCATCGTATTCTAAAGGTTCTCTCGGGTTCCTTCTAGTCATAAACTAGAGGTACTGCTAGGAAAAAGAAAGAAAGAAAATTTAGCAAATTTAAAATTAAAACTAAAAATAAAAATAAATTGTGAAAAATAAAAATAATGGCTAAAGTAATAAAAAGAGCTTTCTTAATATTTTAGTTCCCCGGCAACGGCGCCAAAAACTTGATCGCTGTGAATCAGAGCATTAAAATTTATAAAAAGAATGATCGAACCGTAAAACTAACTCTGACAACGATTGAGGCAAGTGCACCTATCAAACAGTAGTATAGCTTAGGCAAGATCGGATTATCGAACCCAAAGGAACTAAAAGTACTAATATTAACTTTCTTTTTATTATCTAGCCTAAAAATAAAGAGAGATTGTTTATCTAATCTAAATTAATTAACTACTAAACTAAAGACTCTAAGACAAAGAAGAATGAATTTGGAAAATAACTTGGGAAAAACTCAGTTGATTTAGATGATACCTAGGAAGAATCACCTAGACTTCACTTGTTATCTAACACCGAACCATACGATGTATTCACTTAGTTTGATCCGTAAGACTCCCTAACGTATAATAAACCCTCTCTCGAGGCGAATAACGCCTAACCCTAGGTTAATTAGTGGAACTCTCGCTTCTCTTATAATAACCCCTAGAATAGCAAAGAATCGATCTATGGATTCCCATATTAGGTTTCACCCTAATCCGGCAAAATCTCGTCACCCTATCTCTAGGCGTGCGATCAACTCCGCTTAATTATGTTGGATCTACTCTTAGGCAGGGTCTATTCCTCCTCCACCTAAGCACATCAAATTTGGATTAAGCTCACATAATTAAAAACAAACTAAGTATTTATCATATAATTCAGAAAACAATAACAAGATTCATCATAGGTTTCATCCCTTTCGGGTATCTGAAAGGTTTAGTTCATAACAATAAAGGAAAACATCTCAAGAGAAAAGATAAAACAAAACGTAAGAAATCCCTAAAACACCCTGAAGGAATTGAAGGAGAGATCCTCCGTCTTGAGTATAATTCTGGCTTCTTGAGATGGATCAACTGGCTATCCCTGAGTGAATCCCCACAAATCTGCCTTCTCTGGCCTAGCACGACGCCCTTAGACGATTGCTTTGGGCTCCCACTCTTAGGTCATACTTAGGGTGTATTTATAGGATTTTGAAATATGTTTCTTTCTCCCTAAGTATTCTTTCCCGAATGAAATTGCTCTTCTCCAAGGCAGAGGCACGGCCATGGCGCACGCCCGTGCGAATCGTGGCCAGGCCGTGTTTGGATTTCGTTAATGAGACACGACCGTGTGAGTCGGGGTTAGACCGTGTTCTAGATGATTGACTTGGCACGGCCGTGTGGGTCCAAGTCCAGGCCGTGTCAATTTCCTTTTTGGCCCATTTCTCCCATTTTAAGCCCGTTTCTCGTTCTTTTTATCCTTGGGTGCTTTCCTGAGTATAAGACATGAAAAGAAAGGATTAAGAGCACCTTTTTACATAAATCGAGGGATAATTCATCCAAAAGCATACTAAATGTGGGATTAAAATATGTTACTATTTCGGTTTATCAAATACCCCCACACTTAAGCTTTTGGTTGTCCTCAAGCAAAATTCTCAACTTACAATTAAAACAAACTTTCTATAATTCATAATAGTCATTGATAGTGTCTCATCATAATTCAGGGATAATTTATACATGGATAATTCAACTCAAAGAGTCCTAAAAATTCAAACAATATAAGTCATAGATTTTGTAGCTCGAAAACATAGGCGTTTCCCTTCATCTAAATAATTACCTCTGATTCTAAATTGTCAAGGATTGACATCCTCACTAAAGATTCACTCAAATCACTCAAAGTGTTTAAGGTTCAAAATTTAGGCACTCAAAAGTCAAACATGAAGAGTTAATCCCATAGGCTTGCATGAAAATCAAATCTCCACCACTGAAATATGAGATGAAACACAAATCAAAAGGTCTTTGTTAGGGTTGTAATGGGGCTAGGGTTAAGGTGTGGAATAAGTCTGAATTAGAGGTTTAGAATCGAGATTGAATTGAAAAATTACCTAACTAAGAACTAATGAACTAATAATAATAATGACATCAATTGAAAATTAATAATACTAATAATACGAGCTTCTTTTTCGATAATTGGAATTTAAATAAATGTATAAGCTCATTTAATCACATAACTAATAATGAATATACTTCATTTTTTTAATAACATAATAAATACATAATAAATGATAAATTACTGAAATTCCTAATTAGGCAACTAATCAGATCAAATCTCGATATAGGGGTAGTTAGAAAGAATGGTGATAACAATTACAAAGGATTTTGGGTTAATATTAGTGGGTGAGTCAATAAATAGGGTTGTTAGGATTAAAAGGGGTTCACTAGGGGTTAATTTGTGAAGGTAGGCTTTTAATGGAGTTAGTGGGTTAAAACCTAGGTGCCTTTATCATCTCTGTATATCAAATCAAAGGTGTGGTCTCGACATGTATAATCGATGCAAGTTCTAGAATAACAAATCAATGTTGACACACTCATAATCAATAAAGTGAGCAAGAAAAAGAATTTATGCTCTATCAGGCTCAAAAACTCACAAAAATTATGGGTATTTTTGACATCAACCTTGTAAATATCAAATTTCAAGGTAATATTTAAATTCAGGTTGACGACCTAGAAAATTTTTATTTCAGAAAAATAGACTTATCATGCTTGATTCTCTAGTATTCTTCAAATTTAATCATCAATGCACAATTATCAATGACTTAATCTAAAACATATCAATAAAAATCATAAATCATGGAAATTTCATCCTAATTAGTAATATGAGAAATTTACTTAAAAACAAGACTAAATTCAGGGAATTGAGAATAATGCAAAAAGTTTGGAACCTAATATCAGAAATTTAAGAATAATGAAAAAAAAGTTAGGCACCTTTTTAGGTTGTTCACCCCTCCTCACACTTAAGATATACATTGCCCTCAATGTAAAAAGTTAGATAATATAAATGTAATGTTTAGATCAGAAGATATGGGGATAAGTGAAACTCCCTGAATTATGGATGGCTCCTTGAGTTTGTAGTGGTCGTGGTGAAAGATAAGTTGGAGGGCCAGTTTGGATGTGGTGGTTGCCCATGAGTTCTGCGCTAGATGAAGAAATTGGGAGACTCGTGGGGGATTAGCCAAGAAATCTAAAGAAACCTTAATAATATACTAATAATATAATTAAAGACAAGAAAGATAAAGAGAAGGAGATTAAGAAGGAAAATAAACTAAGTTTAAAAGATAAAGGGGCTTGAGAATCCTTATTGGTAGATGGTTCGAGAGGTGGGTGTGACTTTGAAGGTGACGGAGATGTTGGTGATGGTGGAAGTGGCGTGATTCCCAAGCAGCCTGAAGAACCTAAAAATAAGAAACTAAAGCAAAATAAACTAGATAAAGCATAGGATAGTCAAAGGGAAGGAGAATGAAAGGAAAGAGAAAAGAAAAATAGAAACTAAATGGTCTCAAAGACCCTTGGCTTGTTGTTTGGATGAAGCTGCCAGCATGAACTCATGTGAATCGTTCTCCTTTCAGGAGATTGGCCTTTTACGCTTCTTTGCCATGGATATGATTTTGTTTTAGCTCAAGAGTCTAAGGATTTATTAGGAAAAAGGGAAAAAGAAAAAGAGAGAACAGAAAGAAAGAAAGAAAGAAAGAAGGAGGAGAGAAGAAAAAAGGAAAGTGGGTTAAGAAGAGAAAGGAGAGGAGCATGGTGTTTAAATAGGATTTCAAGTCTGGCAGTTTCCCACACCCGTGGACTGAGGGTGTGTCGATTCACACGGCCGTGTTCCTAGGCGTGTTGGTTACCCCACGCTCGAGTCTAGCCTGTGTTCGACAAGTCAGTATGTTGGCACGGTTACGGTCACGGACATGTTATGCCCGTGGTTGGGAAGTCAGTAGCTTCACACGGTTATGGGGTACGGCCGTGCCCCTTTGCCGGTGCCCGTGGTGTAGTGGTTGGATCCGTGACGTCGAAAAGTGGTTGGAACTGATTCGCACGGCCTCTGCTATGTCAGTATGGGGATTCTTATGGTCCACACGACCACGGCCACGCCGTGTGCAAGGCCGCGTGACTTGGAAATCTGCACTTCTGGTTAGTTTATAACTAGGTGTAAAGAAAAGAAGAAAAATAAAAATAAATTTAAAGCAAAATGTGAGAATAAATTATGTTATTGCTCGGGCTGCCTCCCGAGAAGCGCTCGTTTATAGTCTTAAGCTAGACTTTACCTCTCATTTACTTCTTCAGGGTGGTTTGAGGAGTTGGAAGTCCTTCCTCATGCTATCATTTGTGTCTTCGTGAAAAAAATTAAGTCGAGATGTGTTTATAGTAAAAGTACCAAAAATAGGATTACTCACCTCGACTGTTCTGTGTGGGAAAACACTGGTTACCCTAAAAGATATTTCTTTGTTTGTGCTAGGGTCCGGAGGAGATATTTGAGGATCTGCCTGATCTAACAGTACCTGGTCCCCTATTTTGAAGTGGTTTGCTGTTCCTATGAGCTCTTTTGGGGGCTCTTTCGATTTTATCTTGTGTGGTTCCGGTTCTTCATCGTGTATCCCTAATTTCTCTTTGAAGTGTGTTTTCCACTCATCTAGATCATCGAACTGAATCCTTCGATCTTCATGAACTACTTCCTTGTTGGCACGGGGTTTAGGTTCTGTTCGATTTGTATTCTTTTGTGGTGCTTCCTGGAAATAAGGGTTTACGTTCTCACCTTGATTACTTGATGTTCTAGCCGAGTCGAGAGCCTTGAGGGTGACCGTCTCATTACCTACACAAAGTATGAGTTCTCCTGCATCAACATCAATTTTAGTCCTGGCAGTCGCTAAAAACGGTCTTCCTAAATTTAGGGGAACCGAATTATCCTCATCCATGTCTACGCCAACAAAATCTCTTTCGGGAAAATGAATCATCAATTTTTACAAGAACATCTTCGATAATACCCCTAGGAATTCTAACGATTTTATCACCTAATTGAATGCTCATCCTAGTTTGTTTGGGTTTCCTAGACCTAATTGTTTAAACAATTTATAAGGCATGACATTTATGCTTGCCCCTAAATCACTAACGCATTATCAATAGTTAGTCTACCAATTAAACATGGAATTGTAAAACTCCTGGATATTTTAGCTTTTGTGGTAGTCTATTCTCGTAACATTGCTTTGAGCACATCACTGCGTTTAATTCCACATGTGGATCCTCGTCTAACTTGGCGCTTATTCGTCAAGAGATGTTTTAAAAATTTCCTCGAATCGCATCTCGTGAAAGAGCTTCAAGTAGCGGTAAGTTAATATGTAGTTTCTTTAAAAGTTTAAGAAACTTACCGAATCGTCTTCTTCATATCATCTCTCGTTAATGCTTTGGGATATGGTATGCGAGGTTGGTACTCCTTGATTACCGGTTTTGGCTTGTCTTGTGTTACCTCAACTTTACCTTTTTCTACCTCATTTCCTTGTGTTGACCGGGTTCGTCTACTTCTTCTCTTTCTTGAGTCATATGGCTTGGATTTGCTCCTTTGGATTAATTTCGTATTACTCGGTAGATGCCCTTGCGGTCGTTCGGATAATAGCTTCGCAATTTGTCCGACTGACTGGGTAATTTCCCCGATTGCCTTTGTAAGTCCTCCAACTTGGTTCTCGATCATTTTGATTGATGTTTGTTGGGTGTCGAGTGTTACCTCGCTTTTTGGAGACGGGCTTCGTGGATGCTCAATTTGTTCAACGTCCCTTCAAGATTCGGCTTCTTTTCCTGGGGATAGGGCTGATTTTGGGAATTTTGAGGAGGTTGTTGTCTTTGATTTCCTTGACCTCCCCATGAAAAATTTGGGTGGTTCCTCCAACCTGGATTATAATTATTACTATATGGGTTATTATTAGATCTGAAATTGTTACCTATGTAGTTCATTTGTTCGCTCTCTGTGCCCGGTTGGTAGGGTGGGTACTCAGGATTCGCCACAGTTCCACTTATGTCGCACTGCATTACTGGATGTGCCTGCGAAGAACATAAACTATCAAGCTTATTATTCATCAACTCTACCTGATTTGATACCATGGTTACTGTTTCGGGGTTGTAAACTTCGGCTGTTTTTGTTGGCCTTGTTCTTGTAACTTGCCACTGATAGTTATTCAGCGACATCTCTTCTATAAATTCGTAGGTTGCTTCAGGAGTTTTATTATTCAGAGTTCCACCGGCGGCTGAGTCGATTAGTTGCCTCGTTGAGGGGTTTACACCATTATAGAAAGTTTGGACTTGGAGCCACAAGGGTAAACCATGGTGCGGACACCTTCTCAAGAGATCCTTATATCTCTCTCATGCATCGTATAATGTCTCTAAATCCATCTCCACAAAAGAAGAGATATCATTACGTAATTTGGCCGTTTTGGCTGGTGGGAAATATTTTAATAAAAAAATTTCGGTCATTTGATCCCATTTAGTGATTGACCCTCGTGGTAGCGAGTTTAACCACTGTTTAGCTTTATTCCTTAATGAAAAGGGAAATAACCGAAGTCGTATGGCATCATCAGAAACGCCATTTATTTTGAAGGTATCACATAACTCTAAAAAGTTAGTTATATGAGTGTTTGGATCTTCGTCCTGCAAACCATCAAATTGAACAAACTGTTGAATCATTTGTATAGTGTTAGGCTTTAATTCAAAATTATTAGCAGCTATAGCGGGCCTAACAATACTAGATTCGGCTCCTGTTAAATGATGTTTAGCATAATCAAACATAGTACGAGGAGCATTATTTTCTGCCATATCTTGTGGTGGAAGATTATTTCCTTCCATCCCTTCAGTAGGATTGGATCTGTCTTCTCGCTCTCCTTCTTGGTGATTTAGGGCTCGCCTAATTTCTCTGCGATTTCTCCGAGCGGCAGCTTCAATATCACTGTTGTATTCTAAAGGACCTCTCAGGTTCCTTCGAGTCATAAACTAGAGGTACCTGCTAGGAAAGGAAAGAAAGAAAATTTAGCAAATTTAAAATTAAAACTAAAAATAAAAAATAAATTGCGAAAAATAATAGCTAAATTAATAAAAATAGAGCTTTCTTAATATTTTAGTTCCCCGGCAACGGCGCCAAAAACTTGATCGCTGTGAATCGGAGCTTTAAAATTTATAAAAAGAATGATCGAACCGTAAAACTAACTCTGACAATGATTGAGGCAAGTGCACCTATCGAACAGTAGTATAGCTTAGGCAAGACCGGATTATCGAACCCAAAGGAACTAAAAGTACTAATATTAACTTTCTTTTTATTATCTAGCCTAAAAATAAAGAGAGATTATTTATCTAATCTAAATTAATTAACTACTAAACTAAAGACTCTAAGACAAAGAAGAATGAATTTGGAAAATAACTTAGGAAAAACTCAGTTGATTTAGATGATACCCTAGGAAGAATCCGCCTAGACTTCACTTGTTATCTAACACTGAACCATACGATGTATTCACTTAGTTTGATCCGTAAGACTCCCTAACGTATAATAAACCCTCTCTCGAGGCGAATAACGTCTAACCCTAGGTTAATTAGTGGAACTCTCGTTCTCTTATAATAACCCCCTAGAATAGCAGTAAATCGATCTATGGATTCCCATATTAGGTTTCACCCTAATCCGGCAAAATCTCGTCACCCTATCTCTAGGCGTGCGATCAACTCCGCTTAATTATGTTGGATCTACTCTTAGGCTGGGTCTATTCCTCCTCCACCTAAGCACATCAAATTTGGATTAAGCTCGCATAATTAAGAACAAACTAAGTATTTATCATATAATAAATCCCTAAAACACCCTGAAGGAATTGAAGGAGAGATCCTCCGTCTTGAGTATAATTCTGGCTTCTTGAGATGGATTAACTGGCTATCCCTGAGTGAATCCCCACAAATCTGTCTTCTCTGGCCTAGCACGACGCCCCTAGACAATGGCTTTGGGCTCCCCCTCTTAGGTCATACTTAGGGTGTATTTATAGGCTTTTGAAATACGTTTCTTTCTCCCTAAGTATTCTTTCCCGAATGAAATTGCTCTTCTCCACGGCAGAGGCACGGCCATGGCACACGCCCGTGTAAATCGTGGCCAGGCCGTGTTCGGATTTCTTTAATGAGACACAACCGTGTGAGTCAGGGTTAGACCGTGTTCTAGATGATTGACTTGGCACGACCGTGTGGGTCCAAGTCCAAGCCGTGTCGATTTCCTCTTTGGCCCATTTATCTCGTTTTAAGCCCGTTTCTCGTTCTTTTTATCCTTGGGTGCTTTCCTGAGTATAAGACATGAAAAGAAAGGATTAAGAGAACCTTTTTACATAAATCGAGGGATAATTCATCCAAAAGCATACTAAATGTGGGATTAAAATATGTTACTATTTCGGTTTATCAAGCATTTATTTTGAAGGTGCCAAAATATAGGATTACTTACCTCGACTGTTCCGTATGGGAAAACACTGATTACCTTAAAAGGGATTTCCTTGTTTGTGTTAGGGTCAGAAGGAAATATTCGTGGGTCTGCTTTATCTAACAATACTTGATCTCCAATTTCGAACTTGTTTATCTCGTAGAGTGTCTTTGGTTCTGTCTCATGTATCCCTAGTTTTTCCTTGAAATGCATCTTCCACTCGTCTAGTTCATCGATCTAAAACCTTCGTTCCTCGTGAGTTATTTATTTGTTGGCACGTAGTCCAGGATCGGGTTCAGTTGTGTTCTTTTATGGTGCTTCCTGCAAAGAAGGGTTAACTGAATGGTTATTAATAGAATTTACTTTCTCACCTTGAGTACTCGATGTCCTAGCCGAATCGAGAGCTTGAAGGGTGACTGTCTCATCACCTACACAGAGTATGAGTTCACCTGCATCGACATCAATTTTAGTCCTGGCAGTTGCTAAAAATGGTCTTCCTAAAATTAGGCAGATCATGTTGTCCTCATCCATGTCTAGAACGACAAAGTCTACTGGAAATACGAATTTATCAACCTTTACGAGTACATCTTCGATTATACCCCTAGGAATTCTAACAGTTTTATCAGCTAATTGAATGCTCATCTTAGTTTGTTTGGGTTTCCCTAGACCTAGTTGTTTAAACATTTTATAAGGCATGACATTTATGCTTGCCCCCAAATCAGCTAACGCATTATCAATAGGTAAACTACCAATTAAGCATGGAATTGTAAAACTCCCTGGATCTTTTAATTTCCGTCGTAGTCTATTTTGCAAGACCGCTGAGCACATTGTGTTTAGTTCCACATGTGATGCCTCGTCTATCCTTCGCTTTTTCGTCAACAGCTCCTTTAAAAATTTTCTAGAATCTGGCATCTGCGAAAGAGCTTCAAGTAGTGGTAAGTTAATATGCAATTTCTTTAAAAGTTTAAGAAACTTACCAAACTGTTCCTCTGTATCGTCTCTCTTTATTGCTTCGGGATATGGTATGTGAGGTTGGTACTCTTTGATTGTCGATTTTGGCTTGTTATTACTTACCTCAACCTTACCTTCTTTGACCATATTCTCTTGCCTTAAATTGGGCTCATCTAACCCTTTACTTTCTTGAGGTGTTATGGCTTGGACTTGCTCCTTTGGGTTAGTCTCAGTGTTGCTTGGTAAGCTTCCTTGTGGTCTTTCAGCGATCGCCTTAGCTATTTGCCCTAACTGATTCTCGATCATTTGAATTAATGCTTGTTGATTTTTAAATGTTGTCTCAGTATTTTGGAAACGTGTTTCTGTGGCTGCCATGAATTCTGTCAGCACCTCCTCGAGGTTCGGCTTCTTTTCCTGTGGGTAGGGCTGTTGTTGGAAGTTTTGGGATTGTTATTGCCTTTGATTTCCTTGATCACCCCATGAGAAATTGGGGTGGTTCTTCCAACCTGGATTATAAGTATTACTATAAGGGTTATTATTATATCGGAAATTGTTACCCATATAGTTCATTTGTTCGTTTTCCATGCCCTGTCCGTAGGGTGGGTACTCAAGATTCGCCACGCCTCCACTTGCGTCGCACTACATAACTGCCTGTACCTGCGAGGAACCGTATAAACCATCAAATTTTTTATGTAACATCTCTACCTGATTTGATAGCATGGTTATTGCGTCGAGGTTGAAAACTCTGACTGCTTTTGTTGGCCTTGTCCTTGCAACTTGCCCCTGATAGTTATTCAGCGACATCTCTTCTATAAATTCGTAGGCTGCTTCAGGAGTTTTGTTATTCAGAGTTTCGCCGGTGGCTGAATTGATTAATTGCCTTGTTGAGGGGTTCACACCGTTGTAAAAAGTTTGGACCTGTAGCCACAAGGGCAATCCATGGTGTGGACACCTTCTCAGCAAATCTTTGTATCTCTCCCATACGTCGTAAAGTGTCTCTAAATCCATCTGCACAAAAGAAGAGATATCATTCCTTAACTTGGCCGTTTTGACCGGCGGAAAATATTTCAATAAAAATTTTTCGGTCATTTGATCCCATGTAGTGATTGCCCTCGTGGAAGAGAATGCAACCACTGTTTGGCTTTATTCCTTAAAGAGAAGGGAAATAACCGAAGATGGATGGCATCGTCAGTAACGCCATTTATCTTGAAAGTATCGCAAAATTCTAGGAAATTTTCCAAGTGATTATTTGGATCTTCATCCCGCAAACCATCAAACCAACAAATTGTCGTATCATCCGAATTGTGTTAGGTTTCAGATTCAAAATTATTTGCAAAGAATAATAGTCTAACGATACTTGACTCAATTCCTGTTAAACTAGGTTTAGCATAATCATACATAGTTCGAGGAGCATGATTTTCGGCCATCTCTTGAGGTGATGGATTATTCTCGTCCATCTCTTCGGTGGTATTAATTTCATATTCTTGCTCCTCTTCTATGTAGTTTAAGCTTCGCCTTATCTCTCTACAATTTCTGCGGACTGTTCTTTCAATATCACTATCGTAAAGTAGGGGTCCTGTCAGGTTCCTTCTAGTCATAAACTAGAGATACCTGAAAGGAGTAAAAGAGCGAAAATTTAGTAAAGTTAAAAACAGACTAAGAAATAAATTGCAGAAAAATGGCTAAAGTAATAAAAATCAAGCGTTCTTAATATTTTAGTCCCCGGCAACGGCGCCAAAAACTTGATCGTTGTTTTATGCGATGTCAAAGTTTTAGAATTTATAATGAGAATGATCAAACCTGGAAACTAACTATGACAATGATTTGAGGCAAGCGCACCTATCGAACAGTAGTATAGTTAAGGCAAGACTGGATTGTCGAACCCAAAGGAACTAAAAGTACTAATACTAACTTTCTTTTTATTATCTAGCCTAAAGTAAAGGAAATTGGTTGTTTAATCTAAATTAACTAACTACTAAACTAAAAACTCTAAGACAAAGAAGAATGAATTCGGGGAAAATACTTGTGGGAGAAACCAATTGATTAAGACGATACCCAAGGAAGAATCTACCTACACTTCACTTGTTATCTAACTCTGAACCAGACGATTTATTCACTTGACTTGATCCGTAAGATTCCCTAATGTATATTAGACCCTCTCTCGAGGCAAATAATGTCTAACCCTAGGTTGATTAATTGAAATCTCTTTCTAATTAAAACCCCTAGAATTGCATTAACTCGATTTATGGACTCCCATATTAGGTTTCACCCTAATCCGGCAAAATCTCGTCACCTATCTCTAGGCATGCGATCAACTCCGCTTAACTATGCTAGATCTACTCTTAGGCAGGGACTTTTGCTCCACCACCTAAGCACATCAAACTTGAATTAATACCCCGGAAATATCAACACAAGAATTAAGAACACATAATTAAGAACAAATCAAGTATTTATCATATAGTTCAAATAAACGATAACAAGATTCATCTTAGGTTTCATCCCCTCGTATCTCGAGGGTTTAGTTCATAATAATAAAAGAAAACATCTCGTAAGAAAAGATAAAACAAAACATAAGAAATCCCTAAAACCCCAAGGAATTGAAGGAGAGATCCTCCGTCTTGAGTATGATTCTCGCTTCTTGAGATGAATCAACTGGCTATCTTCGAGTAAATCCCCACAAATCTGCCTCCTTCGGCCTAGCTGGACGCCCCCTGACTAAAGTCCTGGGCCCCCTTTTTAGGTCATACTTAGGGTGTTTATATAGGCTTCGGAATGTGTTACTTCTCCTCTAAGTATCCTAATCCAAGTGAAATTTCTCTTTGTCACGGCAGGGGCACGGCCATGGCACACGCCCGTGTGAATCATGGCCAGGCCGTGTTCGAGGCTGCTGAAGGAGCACGGCTGTGTGGTCTCGGGCCCAGGCCGTGTCGATTTCATGATATGGCCCATTTACTCTGTTTTAGGCCCGTTTCTAGTTCTTTTCATCCTTCGGTGCTTCCTGAGTATAAAACATGAAAACAAAGGATTAAGAGCACCAAATTACATAATTCAAGGCTTAAATCATCCAAAAGCATGCTAAATATGGGCTTAAAATATGTTATTATTACGGTTTATCATAAGTCTAGGGACACGCCCGTGTGCCCCTAAGACATGCCCGTGTCTTCCACCCGTGGTCGACACTGACTAATCTCACACGGCCTTGGCACGCCCGTGGCCCTGGCCCGTGTGACAAACCTTGGCATTCTGACTAATCCACACGGCCCACACACATGCCCGTGTGTTTCAACCGTGTGGCGATGTAAATTCCAAGTGCATGGTGCAGACTTCACATGGCCTGGGCACACGCCCATGTGCTAGCCGTGCCGCTCACACGGTCTAGACACACGCCTGTGTGTCTACCCATGTAGAAAATTAGAAGGCTATCTACCAAGCCCTTTGCCACCCTACATTGCAAACATACATACTCCAATTCTATTCAACATAATTCATGACCCAAAGACACATCTAAATACTCAATTCAACATTCATACACAAGGGCATACACTTCAAGAAAACCACTTTCATTAAACAAAAGAATTTGCCAAGTATTTGCCTAACTTAAGGCCATTTACAAAATGACTTTAGTAACATACACAGCCAACACTTTAGCTAACAATTAAAACTTAACAAAATACTCGAGTCCTATACATGCCATACTCAAAATAAGTCTAAATTGTTATACCAAAGTGATGTTGATAGTGTGATTTCCGAACTCGTACGACCACGATCCTCGAGTTATCTTGGCAATACTACAAGGAAGAAGGGCAATGAAGGGGTAAGAATAAAGCTTAGTAAGTTTGCATGAATATAAATAGCAACAATAAGCTCATAAAATAATCCATCCATGATATTAACTAACCATACACAAGTCATAGGCATCTTGCCATACTTACTCACAATTGCCCTTATTTAGCACATACCATGCCACATGTCGTAAACGTTTCTTCGTGACTCATTACGAGTACCTGTATTCACTCATTCATATGACTTTAGTGCAAATCTCATTTCTACTTCTAAACTCATCTACTTATCCCTTTAATCACTAGGGATAGCCAAAGACGTATATTCGATGTCGTTCATGTAGAGACGAAGCCAATGCCACATCCCCGAGGTGGTCTTACATGGAGTTACTTATAAATGCCAATGCCATATCCCGGATATGGTCTTATATGGACTTTGCATCAATTATCGATACCACATCTCGAATGTGGTCTTAACGAGTTTCTTATTCTTTTTTGAAGCCATATCTCGGATATGGTCTTATACAAGATCTTAACTCTAAGTTTGAGGCCATGTCCTGCATATGGTCTTATACGAGACTTTATCTGATTCACATCTCGATGATAGCAATCCCATATTCATTATAGTCCACTAGGACTTCAACATCATACTTAACATCAATTCTTCATTTCAATGAAGTATCATACATCAATGTGATACCAAGCATTTTCAATTATGCTAACATAAATATTTCATTAATCACATACAAACTTACCTCGATTCTAAAATGAGCTAACTGGTCGGTTTAGTCCAAGACTTTGTTCTTTCCCTGATCGAGGCGGATTCTCGGTTCTTCTTGCTCTATAGTAGCAATTTAGCTCATTTTAAATCACCTCATTAATAAAAGCATTTCAGTAATCACGCTTAGGCAAAATTACTATTTTGCCCCTAGGCTTTGGCAAAAATGACCATTTTGCCCCTAGGCTCGGAAATAATTCTAATCACATTTCTACCTTCCATAAGCCTAGGTGAACATTTAATACTCTTACAGCTATTATCAAAACTCATCATTTCACATAATTACCACAATTTTGTAACCTTTTCATCAAGGTCCAATTAGGTGTTTTCATGGCAACACCTTTCACAAGAGTTGTTCATCTAACAACCAAGACTCATTTTCTCCCATAAAAATGCAGCAAATAAATATGATAGATCTCATGGAAAAACTCTAAAATTTTCACCATATTGCACAATAGTCCCCTCATTTGAAAGCTTAAGCTTTAGGGGTCCCAAAAGTACAACTATTTTCAAGAAAATATCACTAGAACACTTATTTATGAGGAGAAGAGTGTGCTGAAATTTTGAAGCTTTCTTCCCTCTATTTGCTGCT
This sequence comes from Gossypium sturtianum, assembly GCA_025698515.1. Taxonomy (NCBI): domain Eukaryota; kingdom Viridiplantae; phylum Streptophyta; class Magnoliopsida; order Malvales; family Malvaceae; genus Gossypium; species Gossypium sturtianum. The sequence goes on from CM046946.1 coordinate 121,104,805, forward strand.
AATTTTCAGTGGAAGAGTGAAAGAGAAAAGATGATATCTTTTCTTTCCTTATTTTATTAATACTAGTCAAATTAGTCTACCTACTATCACCAACTTTGACCATCATTGACAAATTTGTCTCCTATGCTAGTCTATGGCCGCCCAAGCAAGTATTGGGGGTCTAATTGCCTTTTAAAGACCTCCAATTATCAATCTATGGCTATTTGGTACCTTTAGCTTATAAAATGGAACTTTTGCACTTTATGCGATTTAGTCCTTTTTCACGATTATACATGAAATCGCTAAAATTAAAGCACCAAAATTCTCATGTACATTTATTATCATGCTTTGACTCATAATATAACCTAAAAATGAATTTCTCAAATCTCGAGTTAGTGATCCTGAGATCACTGTTCTGGCTAGCCCCTAATTCGGGCTGTTACAGAACCTACTCTAAAAGAGGATGAAAAAGATGTTAATGATCCTCAAGAAGAGATCCATCAATGAGAATGTGTTGAAGCAAAGCCAGAAGCGATAGTTGAGTCGGTAGTTAAATTGGAAGCTAAACAAAACTAAGAACCTATCCTCATGAAGATACAATTCCCTTCACGATTAGAGGACAAATGAAAAAGGGATGAAGTAGAATTTCTAATTTTTCTAAACTTATTCAAATTGCTTAATGTTAATTTGCATCTCATTGAATTGATAGAAAAAATTCAATGAGATAATAACTAAGCAGATACCCCAAAAATTAAAAGAACTGAGGAGTTTCACAATTCCTATAGAGATAAGGGATATAAACTTTAGTAAGGCCCTGTGTGATCTAAGAGCCAGTATTATTCTAATGCCCTTGTCAATAAATAAGAAACTTGGGTTAGAGGAGATAAAAAACACACACATCACACTACAATTAGCTGATAGATCTTTGGTAAAACAGAAAGGGATGCTTGAAGATGTGTTAGTAAAAGTCAATAATTTTTTCATCCCTGTGGATTTCGTAATTTTAGATTTTAAGGAAGACCGTGAGATCCCCATTTTGCTAGGGACACCTTTTCTAGCCACATGTAGGCCTACCATTGACTTAGAAAATAACGAGTTGATAATGAATATTAATGGTGAGATTGAAATATTCAAATGTGTTCACCTCCAAAATTAGGGATGTAAGGAAAATTTAAGGAATGCATGCTATGTAATACTTGTAAATTTCCCTAACGACATTGATCCGAGAAGGGTGTATTCTGTGATAAATGCAGGTTGAAAAAGTAAATTCAGAGAGCGGGACAAGCGAAGCACGATGGAGTGGCATGATGGACGATGGACTAATTCAGATAGATAAACAAGAGGCAAGATGTCCATGTACAAACTTACAAAGTTGATAGATGAATCCAGCAACCATACATGACAATTCAATAGAAACTATATTAATTATGTTGTAATATATATTGTAATTTTTTTATAAACTTAAATATTAGTAATTAAATAGGAATAGGACTAAATAGGTAGTTTAGGACTTAATTTTATTAAAATTACTTAGAAATAGGGTAAGAATATACCTAAAACCTTAAAAATCAAGAAATTAGGCTCAAAACAGGGTCAGTGTCGCAACATGGAACCTCCGTGTCACAACACCAACCACAAACTCGAGAAATTGAAAAATCCAGCTTGATGTCACGACACGGGTATCCCAGTGTCACAACATTTAAGATAGTAGCCCCTAAACCCTAAAATTTTCAAATGTTTCACGACTTCGAACCCCGATGTCGTGACAACGGGACACTTCTAGGGGTGTCGCGGCACGGAACCCCTATGTTGAAACATCGTTGCAAAAATCTGCAGGGTTTAACCTGACCCGTTGTGTAACTTGTCAGTCAAACCCTTAATTTTACTCGAATTTAAACTAAAATACTACCCCTATTTAAACTAAAATACCTTTTAAACACTAATTTTAAACATTCTTTAACTCTAAAACCTCCAATCCTTCCTTAAAAACCCTTAACTCTAAAACCTTATTTCCAACACCTCTTTCTTTTCTTTTACTGCAAATTTCTCTGTTCTCTTCTTGTGTTCTTAGTTTGTGTAGGTATAAAGCTGCAAATCCATGAGAAATTTTCAACGAGCTTATACCCAAAACAATAAGTACTCAGTGTAACAAGGTTAAAGGTTTTTTCTTCGACATTTGTTGTTACATTGCATTGCTCATTTATAAATCTATTGCTTGATAATCCATTATTCTAGTTGAAAACAACAGTAACATGCCACCTAGAAAAACTAAAAGAATGAATAAACAATAAGCACCAGTGAGCATAAATCCCTCTAATTTTCCAAACCCAAACGTCAACTTTTTTTTCTAGAACTACAAAGGAAAACGTTCATAGAAAAGAGGGGTTTCAAACGACTGATACTCTTGTGTAAGGAAATTTGGACATTAGTCTAGTATCATAGGTGGGAGCGCTTTTGCGTAACCCTAAAAGACCCTAACGTTATTCTTGTAGTTTAAGAATTTTACACCTCATTTAAGGATCAGGAATCTAGGAGGCCTTATAGCGCCTTTTGGAAAACAAAACAATTAGGCGAAAAGAGGTGCTCGTCACCCCTAGAGTGTTTGTGAATTTTATAATGTTCCATACTATGATTCTAATTTTATTGAAAATACTAATTTAACATACTTTAAGGACATAGATATGGAAACACTTCCCCAACACTACTGTTCCCACTTTTTTCAATCAAGCATTCATGTTTCCCATAGTGAAGATGTGGATGCAATTTTTGTGTACTTAGATTACACCTACTTTAAATGTCCTAAAATAAAAACTTTCCAAGTTGTGTTGTTGTATGCTATTTTGTAGAAAAATAAAGTATGCATTGGGACATGGATTTATGAAAATATGAAGAGATGCATAAGTGGCCAAAAGGTAGGAGTTTTCTTTCCTCACTAAGTGACAGCCCTGTGCAAAAAAGGTCGAAATTCCAATGACCACGACTGAACAATTCATGAAGCTGAAGAAGAGCCTCATTGGGGATTTGATGTACACGTAATATACGAAGCTTCATACAAAATTCGAAGCCAAAAATTTGAATTGTACTTATTATTTTCTTTGTTCCCTAAACTACACGAACTTAGATGTTGAGCCATACGTATTGAGGGATAGGTAGAGACATAACAGTGGTTTTGTAAAACTAGAGTGAAATAGGAAGAAACAGTGTGATAGAGTAATTACATGTTAAGCTAAAGTGTGAGAATAAAGAAAAAATTTTGAAAAAAAAGTCAAAAGGAGAGGAAAAAGTACCAAAGTAATAAAAAAACATTATGAGTGAGAAAATAGTGAAAAAGTTAAAGTGACTCAAAAATAAGGTCACAAAAATAGAAAACTCAGTCATTAGTGCACCAAAACTTATTAAGCTGACCATAGTTGCTATTATTGCATTGTGACTTCCTACAAGGAGAAATAAGGAAGGTGAAAGAAAGAGAGATAAAGTGGTGAGAAGGAAATGGACACTAAAAGGGGTGAGTAGAGAACAATACAATGTGCCAAACTAATTTCGTGCTTGAAATTGTTTTTATGCTCCATGTTATTGAAGTCCATACCAACCTTAAGCCTTAGAACTTTACAAGCCGAAAAGTCATATGTGACCTAGGTAAATCTATTTGTGAGTGGACATTGTATTGAGTGATTGTAATAATATTTGTTTGTATTCTACTAGTATAATCGAAATCCTTATGTAATTTCTTGATAGGCTAATATATTTGATGATCTTTTTGCATATATGCTTTGTAATACATTGAACTTAGGTGTTTGAGGTTGATAGTGGTTAGTCATTTATATATCATACCAAAATTATGTGTATTTATGATTACTCCTATTTGCCTCGCTCCCAAACTAATCTTTGTATCATACTTTCTCAAGGGTCGTCATTTACTTTATGTTCTTCTTTTTATGTTTTCTTCCTTGAGGACAAGCAATAACTTAAGTGTGGAGGAGTTTTGTAACACCCCAAACCCGGCCTAGAAGTCTAGACCGAATTTGGAATGCTACATTGATCACCGCAGTGATCGTGAGAAAATTTTACAAATCGAGTCGTTCAAAATCTAATTTCTGAAAATGTTTATCCCGAAGCAAATCAAAACATTTAATCATATAAAGTTCATCAGTAAGTTTAACTGTATAAAAAGGTATGAATGAAAACTTAACAAAAGCTGTACCACGGTATTGTGAAACGTTACAATTCGAACTTAAACGAATAACAATTACAACCTGAAAATAAAAGCTTATAACTTATTTCCACCAAAACTGTCTGAGTCCTCCGCGTACTGAGTCCAGCATCAAGAATCCAAAACTGTACCTGAAAGGGAAGTAGAAGAGGGGGTGAGCTACTCGAGCTTAGTGTGAGATCAAACTAGTTAAACTACAGAAGCGGAATCAGGGAACTAGAAGCAGTTCAGAAGAAGAACATACTTATAGATAGATAACAGTTCACAAGTCAGTCACACAATCACAATAACAGTTTAGTCAGACGTTTACAGAGAAAGTCTACCGAATTCGCATAGGCACACGTGCCTTTCAGTCGATCAGTAACACATTCAGTCATAGTATCACATTTAGTCAAACAGATCATTCAAACATTTCAGTCTAATAGTGCAGTCACATTCAGTCACATAGATTCAATCAGATGCATATGAGTGCAAATGAGTTATAAATTAACCCACCCATCCAACCAACACACCATCTTCGTCCAACCCTACACTTACTGTGGGGATTTAATCAACCCACCCATCCCTGCACTCCGTGTAGGACCGCAAAAAGCCAATCCAACCTTATACTCCATAGGATGTCATCCCAGGTTGCCCGGCAACGATGATCATCAGCATTGTCCTTGACCCTCAGGGAATTGGGACCATCAGTGTGCAAATAGACTGCCAGTCTCATAAATTACACAGCAATGCTAGCGTATGAGTTGTACTGTGCAATGCGGTAAACCGCAGTACAGACATGCAGTGTGAACTGCCAGATCATATAATGGTACGTAGCGTAGCTAACGTACATGCGGTATGTAACACCCCTTACCCGTGTTCAAAATCGGAACCGGATACGAGGCATTACTCAACTCAACTTGCTTAAACATACAACATCGGGTCATAAAAATTTCGTTTCAATTTAAGACTTTTCATTCATACTCATAACATCCTTATCATGGGCCTACGATGCCTTAAACATACTTACGGAAGGTTTCAGAATTAAATCGAAAACTTTTACACACTTAGAAAATTTTTGCCTAAATAGGGGCCACAAGCCCGTGGGAAATGGAACACGCCCGTTTGGCATATCACACGCCCGTGTTCACGCCCGTGTCTTAGCCCGTGTACCAAAACCATGGCATTCTGTTTATGACATCATCACCTCACTAAGGTTACACGGCCAAGGCACACGCCCGTGTCCTCAGACCGTGCATCGAATTAAATTCCTAATTTTAGGTGCAGACTTCACACGGCCTGGGCACACACCCATGTCCATGGCCGTGCCTCCCACACAGCTGAGACACACGGCCGTGTCTCTGCCCATGTGTTTACTACTAAGCATACTGACTTGTAAACCTAGCATGCAAGGGGACACATGGCCTCTCCACATGCCCATGGGGCTGATTGTGTGTTACACACGGCCTAGACGCACGCCCGTGTGTCTACCTGTGTGGACAATTATATGGCTATCTACCAAGCCATTTGCCACCCTACCAAGAAACCACACTTATACCAAATCAATTCAACACATATTATGACCATATGGCACCTCTAAGAACTCAAAATCAAGACATCCACACAAGCATACACTTCATGAAATTCATCATCATTGAATATATGAACATGTAAAGTATAGGCCAACTTCCCATGACCATTTACAAAATAAATTGAACAACATTAATAGCCAACACTTTGGAAAGAAAATATGACATAACAAAATGACCAAGTCCTATACATGCCATACTCAAAATGAATCTAACTTGGCTATACCAAAAAGTAGTCGATAGTGTGATTTCTGAACTCCGACGTTCCACGAATTCTCGAGCTAACTCGGCAATGCTACAAGAAAAAGGGAAATAAGAGGGGTAAGCATAAAGCTTAGTAAGTTTGCATGAAAATAAATAGCAACATAAAGCTCATAATAACATCCATCTATGGCATTGAATAAAACTGCAAAGTCTCAAGCACTTGCCATAACTTACTCATATTTGCTCTTATCGAATACATGCAATAACACATAATGTAAACTTTTCTCGTGAATTACTCACGGGTACCTGTATTCACTCAATCACATAGCTTTAGCACCAAACTCATTTCTATTTCAAGCTTAACTATTTATCCCACTAAATCACTTGGGATATTCAAAGATATATATTCATCGTCATCCACATAAATACGAAGCCAATGCCACATCCTAGATGTGGTCTTATATGGGGTCACCTCTGAGTGCCGATGCCATATCCCAGATATGGTCTTATACAGGATCTCACATCAATTATCGATGCCATATCCCGGATATGGTCTTATACGATTTTCATATTCAATGCCGATGCCATATCCCAGATATGGTCTTATACGGGATCTCAATTTGATGCCGAGGCCATGTCCCCGACATGGCCTTACACGGAACCTTATTCATCTCATGTCTCGACAATAGTATTCTCACATTTATTATAGTCCAACCGGGACTTCAAAATCGCCACTTTCATCATTTTTCTCATTCAACACCATCATTCAATTTCATAGCAATATGCATCATTATAATATCAAACATTCTCAAATATACTAGCATGATGTTGAATTTATCACATACAAACTTACCTCGGTTTCAAAATAGGTCACTTATCAATTTAATCCGATACCTTGCCCTTTACTCGGTCAAGGTTAATTCCTCATTCTTCTTTATCTATATAATAGCAAATTATCTCATTTAATAACCACATTAATCAACACATTTCAATAGTCATACTTTGGCAAAATTACCATTTTGCCCTTAGACTTTCACAAAATGACTATTTTACCCCTAGGCTCGTAATTCTATTCTAATCGAATTTCCTCCTCTTACAAGCCTAGACAAACATTTATTTCTCTTATGGCAACTATCAAAACTCAATACTTCACACCTTTACCTCTTATTTTGCAACATTTACAAAAAGGTCCCTTGAGGTGTTTTCATGATAACACCTTTCACAAAAGTTGTTTATCTAACAACTATGAATCATTTTCTTTCATAAAAATGCAGCAAACAACATAAATACTCACATGGAAAAACCCTAAACTTTCAAACTTTTTGCAAAAATAGTCCCCTCTATAGCTAGCTTAAGCTTTTAGGGGTTCTAAAAGTACAAAAATTATCAAAGAATGACCATTAAAGCACTTACTTGCAAGGAGAAAAGCTTGCTGAAATTTTTGAGCTCTAAACCCCTATTTTGCTGCTAAATTTCAGTGGAGGAATGAAGGAGAAAAGATGATATCTTTTCTTTCTTTATTTTAATATAAAATCCCAATTTAGTCCACCTAACCCACCTACTTGACCAAATTTTGACCTCTATTGTCCCCTATGGCCGGCCAACCATTATTTAAGGGCTAATTGCCCTTTAAAGACCTCCAAATAATATTCTATGGCTATTAGGCACCTTTAGCTTATAAAATGGAACTTTTGCACTTTATGCGATTTAGTCCTTTTTCGCGATTAAGCATGAAATCGCTAAAATTAAAGTACCAAAATTTTCATGCACCTATATAATCATACTATAACTCATATAATAATATAAAACTAATTTCTCTGACCTCGGATTAGTAGTCCCGAGACCACTGTTCTGACTAGCCCCTAAATCGGGCTGTTACACGATACGATGCAATGCGGTAATCCGCTATAACGATGAGTTATAGTGAAACTGCCAGATCAGATAATGGTACGTAGCATAGCTCACGTACATGCGGTACAGTGCAATGCATTAATCCGCTATACCATTATGATGTCATCCCGGGTTTCTCGGCAACGATGATCATCCGTATTTTCCACGACACTCAGGGTATTGGGACCGCCCTCGACCCTCTGGGAATTGGGGCTATCAGAATACAGATAAACTGCCAAATCATAAATCTTCCTTCTCTTCAACATCCTAACCAAAATAATTTTATCCAATGTATGAATGCATATGTATGTATGCAGTTAGATGAACACAACTGAATACGATTCATGAGATAGTTAATCGAAGCGACACTCACCTCCAATCGATCGATTCTGAGAATCGATATGTGCACATTCACAACTCAAGTTCAGTGTCAAGCTTATCACACAACCAACCACAATTAACACACATAAATCAAAGTCAGAAGAGTGTCAAGCTTAGCCAAGGGTTGAAACACACAGAGTCACGATTGCAGTTAACTTGACTTAAAATCAGAAGTTGACGAGTCAGGGGCACACGCTCATGTGCTCCAGCCGTGTGGATCAATTCAGGCCGTGCAGGGGTCCAAACGCCCGTGTAGAGAGAGGTACACGGCAGTGTGGAAGAGGCACACGCTCGTGTGAAGCAGGGGACACGGCCGTGCAATCAGGCTGTGTGACACACTGTCCAAATTGGCTAAAAATAGGGTGCAGGACAGACACGGCCGTGTGAGGGTCTCACACGCCCGTGTGCCATCAGACATGGCCATGTGTTCTAAAGCGCACGCCCGTGTAAGATCCCTAAGTCCCCAAATCAGTCACACGACCGTGTGGCCAGACCGTGTGATACCAAATCTCTGAAACCCTAATTCTCAATCTCACACACCCGCGTGCCTGAGGGACACAGCCGTGTGAATTCCAACAAAATCCCCAAATCAGTCACACGGCCGTGTGGCACCCAATTTTGCCCAGAAACCCTAGTTCCCAAATCCACACGGGCGTGTGCCGTGGCACACGCCCGTGTGGCCGTCGGGGTGATCACGAAACCACCTTAAAATGCCCCAAAACTGTCGTTTCAGCCACCAGAACTGTCCCTAACCTTCGCCCTATCAACATATATCAGAAATTAGAGTATTTCACTCACTTCCATCATTCAGAAAACCCAAAACCAAAGGGTTAGAACACACACAAAATAGGCCAAATCGAGCATTTGGAAAAAAATAAAATAGTGTAGAGAAGGTTCGAAGCCCACACCTGATTCGACGTTGGAGAGATCGACAGAGGAGCGACAGTCTTGAAATCCGCAGGCAACCCGCTTAACAGAAGAAAATCAGATGGAACCAAAAAGAAAAAGAAAAATAGAAGAGAGGGAGAGGGAGAGGGAGATGGAACGTGAAACTGACAGAGAGTAATCCCCAAAAAGAGGGAAAAAAGATAATATCCAGTAATAAAAAATGAAGAAAATAATTTAAATAGCTCTCAAAACAAAAATAACACTCAGCAAAGACTTGAACACATAACCTCTATTACACCCACACTCCACTTATCCACTAGACCAGCAGGCCCATTCTTGTCACTAATTTGCACAATTAAACACATATGTGCAATCTCCCCACTATCCTTATGCTCAAATCCCAAAACTTCTAGGCTCAAAATTCGGGGCGCTACAAGTTTGATCAGTCGCAATCCGTTGTAACACATTAAACTACTTTCTGCACTTAATGAGCTTGTAGGAAAGCAATTTAGTTATGTTGTTGTTTAGTTTTAACTTTTAGTACGTAGATAATAAAATGAGCAATTTAAGTGATTTATATGACCTTGGGGGCCAAAATAGGCTTAAAGGTAGACTACTATGTTCAGTGAGTGTGCAGGACATTATTCAAGGGCACAAAGACAATGGACTGCTTGCAATGTTACAACAAGGAGATTGGATGTTGCAACACAGTAAACAGAGTACCAAATGAGCAGTTTGCCACTAGTGTCGCGACACAGCCATAAGGTGTCATGACACAACCCTGAAGACACACCTTAGTTAGTAAACTGTCATCAGTATTGTGACACAGGCCAAAGGGTGTCGCGACACCAACGTGACGAGGTCACTTAATCGTCCAAGGGTGTTTCCGTACACACAATGAACTTTATTGCAAAATAGCCAACCAAATTAGGTCAAGGATTAGCTGCCAAACCTAGGCCTATAAATAGAATTGCTCTGAACAATTTATGGACAACTTTTTACTTAGTTTAATTTTATGTTCAATTGTAATTTATATTTCTTTTCCGTTGTAGTTTTTATTTCAATTTTCTATTTCTTTCTTCGCAGGGATCGAATTGTAGATCAATCAACTCTCAACGGATTACCGTTCACGCCTTTATAATTATATGAGGATTTTTCTTATCTCTATTCTTGATCTGTTCTTAATGTTTATATTTTCAATCAATTACATTACATGTGTTAAATCAATGGGGAACTAATCCAATGAGTGATATTAACGAGTGGATGTGAGATTAATTAACATCTATGTAGGGTTTCTTAGCAGATCAGCTGGTTGGGATAGGAAAAACTTAAAACCCTAGGCTTGACGACCCTAGAAAGTCATATAGGTGGTAATGAACCTGAAATCGATATTGTCTATCCGTGAAAACCTTACCCAAATTCATTTTGAACGGTGACATCGAGAGATAAGTAGTTTTTTCTGACGCATTAGGTTAATGGAAGGCCGAGAAGCCCTGCTAGGTTAATGACTAGTTGATTGAATAGTGTAACACCCCTTACCCGTATTCAACTCCGGAACCAGGTATGAGGCATTATCAGCTTGACTTGCTTGAGCATTCGACTTTGGGCTATAAAATTCGTCCCAATTTAAAACTTTTTCATTTACAATCGTAACGTCCCTATCATGGGTCTACAAGACCCTTTTCATATACTCGGGATGCTGAGGGACCAAACCGAAACTTTTACACACTTTAAAAATTTTGACATAAAATTGGACCACACGCCCGTGTGAATAGTGGGACACGCCCGTGTGGCATATCACACACCCATGTTTCATGCCCGTGTAGAATTATTTTCTTTTCAAACCTACAGGGGTTTTCACACGGTCGAACACACGCCCGTGTGCTTGGATCGTGTGCTCCACACGGCCTAGACACGCCTGTGTCCTCACCCGTGTGTAAAAACCTGTGTATTCTATTTGTGACGTCAGTAACCCATTTATGGGCACACGGCCTAGGCACACGCCCGTGTGTCTAGCCCGTGGTCGACACTGACTTGCAACACTAACATGCAGGGGACACACGGCCAAGTCACATGCCCATGGGACCGACCGTGTGTCACACACGGTCTAGACACACGCCCGTGTGTCTACCCGTGTGGACCAATTCAAGGTAATTTTCCAAGCCATTTAGCCACCCTCACTTGCACACATTCACACATCATCACAATACATTTTCAAATCATAAATTATAACTCTTGAATTATCACTTTTGAATCATGAAAATCAAATCTTCATCCCATATACGAGGGAGAACTATTACTAGTACAATTACAACCGGCTTGAGCCATCATCTATGCTTTACACAACCGAACCATAAACTCTTTTAGGCCAACACATTTGGCTACTTTAACTAAGACTTAATTAAACCAAAATAAGATCCTTATACATGCCATATCTCAAGAAGACTTGAATCTCATACCCAAGTGTCTGCTTGATAGTGTGAAAGCATCTCCGGCAGTTTCTAACCCGAGCTAGTTAAGTTAACCTATAAGAGATAGGAAAGGAAGAGGAGTAAGCAATATTGCTTAGTACGTTCATATGCAAATAATAATCAACTATTGACATTCATTGATTATACTCAATCACAAAGGCATTATAATGAGATTTACTCTTAAACTCATGGTTACCCACTATATCATTCATAAGGCTTACTCATTCCGTCTCTTACCACATTCTAACCATGTGACAATTATAGTACTCTCATTTATTAGCACATAATCCCTGCATCTATCATCACAACAATCCATGAAACAAATACTTAAACAATTTCTCAATTATCCATTCAGGATAATACCAACTCTCAGTGGTTCCGCACACAGCCCACCATTTAATAATTTATAAGGTGGTATCACACATAGCCCACCATTTAATAATTTATAAGGTGGTATTGCACATACTCCACCATTTAATAATTTATAAGGTGGTATCGCACATAGCCCACCATTTAATAATTTATAAGGTGGTATCGTACATAGCCTACCATTTAATATGCATTCACGGATACTTATCCACACACCTTTTTCCTGTTTCGAATGTTCATCCAGGAATATCCTCACACTCTATCATTCCTAAATAGATTTCTAAAATAATCATTTGCATTCATGCAATGCATTAATAAATATAACATATGCAACCAGGATGCATCATTTACACATAACTCACCATGGGTTCATTATATTCCGAATTCACCTCAATTGAGTTCTGGCACATACCTGTACCTCTCATGATATAACCACATACTTTCTCATTTTCAACATACCTGTTGAATTATTCAAAATGCTAAAGAACACTCTTAAATCTCATACATATAGTATCATAATATTTGCATTCCCTCTATTCTTAGATTCAATTGATGACTTTCAATTCCTGACATCTCGTCAAAACGTATTTAATATATATTCGTAGAGCCAATATACATTTCATACAATATCGAAATATTAAACACTTCACTTACAGTTGCATTATTAGCACACAAACTTACCTCGATATCGAAAAGGGCAAAAAGGGACCTAATTGTCTATATTTTTCTTTTCTCCCGTTCTAGGTCCGAATCTCATTTTCTTTGATCTAGAACAATAAAATTTACGATTTTGCCCTTAGGCCCGTAAATCATTTTTCATCATATTTTCTTATTAAACAAGCCTAGCTGAACATTTATTTCTCTTACAACTACTCACAAATCCAACTATTTTATGCATTTATTATCAAATTACAACATTTACAGCTTAGTCTCATTTAGGTGTTTTCATGATAACACCTTTCAAAAAATTGTTTCTCATCTCCCTAACATTCATTTTCTTCCATAAAAACTCAGCAAACAACATAAAATCTCTCATGGCAAGTCCCTAGACTTTCAACCATTTAGCAATTTAGCCCCATCATTAGCTAGCTTAAGCTTTGGGGGTTCCAAAACTACAAAAATTTTCAAGAAAGGTCACCAAAATCACTTACTTGCAAGGAGGAAAGCTTGGCTAAAATTTTGAGTTCTCAACCCCCATTTTGGCTGCTCATTTTTGGTGGAGAGGATGGAGAGAAAAGATGATATTTTCTTTTCTTTATTTTATGATTAAAAAATCAATTTTTATCACCAAATTTCCACCTAACAAATGACAAAGTCCTTTCTGGTCCCCCCTATGGCCGGCTATGACCTTTAAAAAGGCATAATTTCACATTAAGGGCCTCCAATTAAAATTCTATGGCTATTGGGCACCTTTAGCAAATAAATAGAACTTTCGCACTTTATGCGATTTAGTCCTTTTTCGCGATTAAGCATGAAATCGCTAAAATTAAAACACCAAAATTTCCATGCTCCTTTATAAACATGCTATAACCCATAAAATAAAATTAAAATAAATTTTCTCCGACCCCGGATTAGTGATCTTAAGACCACTGTTCTGACTAGCCCCTAAATCAGGCTATTACAAATAGAACCCAAAGTAGGAGTTAATTATGAACATTGAAGCTGGTTAGTCTTCTATCATTTAATCTGATAAAATCTACAATCTGTCTTTACTATTGATTTTATTATTTTTATAAAGTATCTTTTCTCATCACCTTAGGATCAACCGTAATATGATTTAACTAAAGTACTAACTAGACCTATTAGCATAGAAATTAATATTAGTTTAGTCTCGCCTCTTTTAGGTATGATCCTCGAAGTACTCCAATACTTCATTGTATAAACTATATTACAACCGAACCCGTATGCTTGAGGACACTGCCTTAATTCCTATCTTTAGTTGTAGTGTTCTCACTTCTGACGTTGGTACGTCAAGAGGCGGTCAGACTTGCCCTAAGTTTCAAGTGATATACCAACTCTATCTTCTACACCTCCTTTTATTACTTATACTCAAAAAATTCATCATACTGTACCACCACCTAATCTTTCATCCAATCACCTTAACCCAAACCTATCATTCACCCAAAATGACTCAAACCCATCTCTACCATGCCACCTAACCATCTACCTATTTCTGAAATACACCAAACACCTCCCGTAAAACCCATAAGCTTCTATTGAATTCTCTCCTCTCATTCCATAACCAAATCGTGTAGTCACACAGTCTCACAATAACATTCCCAAATCTAAAAAATTATTCGACTATTAAGCTTAACTTTGGGCCAAAATACCAAAAACCTTCAAACAATCTCTCACTGTTCCTTTTTAGAAACAAGCAATGAAAGTTGAATTCGATGCTTTAAAAAGGAACCAAATATGGGAACTAGCTCCTGACCATCACTTTTTGAATGTTGTTGATTGTAAGTGGATTTTTTGGGTGAATACTAAGCTAGATGGACCATTAATCGTTACAAGGCTAGACTTATAGCGAAACGGTTCTAAAAAAGTGAAAGGTTAGATTACCATTCAATTTTTAGCATGGTTGTCAAGCTTGTAACTATTCGTATTGTTTTAACTCTTGTTGTTCGAAATAGTTGGCCTTTTAATCAAATTGATATTAATAATGCTTTCTACATGGCAAGCTTGAGTAAGATGTTTTCATGTTGCAACCACCGGGGTTTGAAGATTCTTTGAACTCTACTTATGTGTAGAAGTTTAAAAAGACTATCTATGGCCTTAAACAAGCTCCACAGAGTGGTACAAGGAATTAATTAAATTCTTTCCTCAACTTAGGTTTAAAAAATCTTGCTCAGATGAATCCTTATGAAACAACTCGTTTTTTAGTGATGCTAGAAATGGTGGTTTCGAAACACCATTTTTCCGATGATCGAGTTAGAAAATATTATTTATTAATATTTACGATTCTAATATATTGTTTGACCACCTATAAACATGTTATTGTTTATAGTAAAATATCACACCAAAAATATATATTAAATTAAATCGACGGTGTCCGCAAACGTACATGTCAAATTGTAATATAATAAAGTTTACTACGAAATACTAGTAAGTATTTTGAGGATCGTACCCAATGGATTGTAGATTGGATAAATTAATATTAAATTAATTATATTAAATAATTACTAACCTAATCGAGTCTCGAATTAGTACTGTGAATCCAAATTAATATTTTAATTAAACTAATTAAATTAACTAACCTAACTACACCTAATGGAATTTCCTATTCCTAGTGTCGACAATGCGAGCCTCTAGCCTATGATTGATTAAATCTCTAATTATCTAATTAAATAATTAATTATCCTAGATTTATTTATTTATCACCCTTAGCTACGACTACCCTCTCGGTTCATCTTCACTAAGGATTACCACCTAAGTCACCCTTTCGGTCTCACTTGTCTAAATATTCTATTAGGGGCCTCACTCCCTAATATACTAAGTACCCTTGAATAAATAATCAATTTCACGTAAATAATTACTTAAAAAATAAATTAGTTTATTAATCAAATCATGCAAAATATAAATAAAACACAATAATCTATTCTAATATTTATACAATGATTAATCGACCGAATTAACGAAATACAAATAAAAGAAGAGAAGAGAAGAGAAGAGATAAGAAAATGCTTATTGATATTATATTAAGGCACGGATCCGGAGCAATCTTTGCTCACGATTGTCTTCAAATCGAAATAGCAAAGTTCTGACTACACGAACATGAAAAGAAAAGAAAACTAAAACTGAATAGAAAAATTGTCTTTCTAGGTCTGCTCCCAATTCCAGTGACCCTAAGGTTGCTTTATAAGCAACGGCCTACTTGGTGACCACTCAACCTGAGATACACTTAGATACTAATAAATAAAATATTATTCTAAAGCTAGGGTCCAAATATGGAAATTTCTCAAATGCGCCATCCAAAGAAATCAACTTTTTTCTTCCACGCCAAGTCGCGTCATCGGGATGTGAGAGTGCTTCTCATCCCGATGTCAACGTCGTGCCATTCTCCCTATTTCTTCATCGTGACAAGAGGAAATTCCTCGTCACAACATCGAGTGTTTTCCTAGGCCCTGGTAGCTTCGTTGGCTTATCGGGCTCCTTATCTCATGACCTGATCATTATTTCTTGTATTCTTGGACCTAAAATAGTATCATACACACTTAATTAGCTCATTAGTCACTCACGAGGCCCGAATTGGCCTTACGGGTCATCGACATAGTAGAAAATGTGTAAAAACACTTATTTTATTAATATTTTAATCCTAAGCTACTAATACTGAAAATGTAATATTTAATTATAAAAGTGCTAGAAAACATACTCGTTAAGTGCAGAAATGACCTAAAATAACTACTACAAGTGACGTCAGTTCACTTACCCCCACACTTAAGTTCTTGCTTGTCCTCAAGAAGGAAAAAGAAAATAAATTAAAACTATAAATAAATAATATACTTGAGTTGGCTTGATACACGAGATTAGATTGGAGCATCGAGACTAGGAAGATTTGCCTAAATATATAACTCTAGCTAGAAACTTAAACAATTCAAAATTATTTACACCTAAATAGATTAATGTAATAAATTATAAAGTAAACAAGTTAAAGACAATAAAATATATATCTCCATCAAAATGTATATACAAATATAGTAGTTATATTTGCAAGGTATAATCAATTCGGATTTTTTTCCTACTCGGTTTATTTTTGTTCGTGCTTTGAACTCTAATGCAGTAATATTTCCCCGGTAATCCATTATGATTTTTTTTATTTGTGCCAATACAATTGAGATTTTTCTCGACAATTTTTATAAGGGTTATACTAGTCATACTACACAATTTCAATAATCACGGATTTTGCCGATTTTTTTTTAATTCGAACATCCTATACTTCTACAAATATAATTACGTATTTGTATCTACCTTTATCACTTGGTATATTTAATATTTTTTTACTATTTATAGTCTAAGAAACTGAACTAATTAATCTAAATATAAACAACCTAAATTATTTAATTTCAGGTTATATTTATAATTTAAACAAATAACTTAGGTACATGCTCCTAACAAATCATTTGTATTTCTAAAGGCTCAAGCACAAACAAAACATAAAAGAAAATTTAATTATTAAAAATCTAGTAAAATAAAAGAAAAATAAAAAAATTTCCTATGTCACCCCCACACTTTATTCGACACATTGTCCCTAATGAGTAATAACAACAAAGGAAAGAGGTTACACGATTGGCATGGTACGTTCAACACAATTGGTGGGACTACTCTTCCTTGCAATTTCAGCTAGAAATTGTAATGTCGTAAAAAATATGGGGTACCTACAAAGAAAAACTAAACATACAATATATATGTAAAATAAGTTCCTAATTAAACTAAAAATTAAAAATCAACCAAAAATAAAATAAGTCTTAAAAATATATATTTAAAATAAAAATAAAAAATGTTTAGAATTAGTCGGAATCAGGTTCCAACTCCTCCATCATTGGTGTTTTGCCCCTAATGTGCCCCGCCGACACTTTATTAGCCTGGCTTCCTGAAGTCTAAGTCAAGCTATGATAACTTGGGTTGCGGATCACCCCGCCCTTCGTAATGAATGGTCTAGTCGAAATACTCGCTCGTAATCTAGTGGCACAATTGGGGTCTCTTCCTCGTCATCATCATTATCATCCTCTCCTTCATTGTCCTCTTCGCTCGGTGATGGAAATCTCTCGAACATATCTGGGAGTGGTGTTGGCGTTGGCCATCCATTCTGTTCCGCAATGCAAATCAGAATATCACTCATGTCTTGCATCCATCGTGTATGCCACTCCGAGATTGGCATGTCCGTGAGTCCCGTCATCTTTGACGTTTGAGCTTTACTTTTTATCTTGGTCGGCCCTTGGGGATCGTACAGAGCTTTTCAAAACCATTTGATTCAATTATGTATTTCTTCTCGCTCATCAAAGATGCTAAGGGCTCGAAACCTCTCTTAAAAAGGAGATTTTCGTCAAATGGTTCGAGGATGAATTCTGAGCTCCCTTCCTCTACGATTGAAATTATCAGTTATCGATTTTGTGCTGGAAAGGTAGTTGGTCGTCTTTTAGGTATTACGAAACAAGTGAATGATGAATGAAATGAAAATTTCTAATGAGTGGGATGTCAATGGGTTATATGTTGCTTGTGGAGGCTAGGAGGTTGTGGCGGCTGCTAAGGATATTATATAGAGGCCGTCTAGGGTATGACTTGCCATGCAAAATTAGAGTAGATCTTTGAATATCACATCAGACCAAGAACAGAAACTTTTTAAAAACGGCCTGTGTAGTGCAACACAAAGTAGGTATGGCACGCCACAATAGGACTTTTTCCTATATTTTTTCCTCAAAATGGTCATGTTGTGCCACTAGGTATGCATGGCGTGACACAACTCTGATTTTTCATGTTCCTGTTTCGAAGTGTGTGTTGAGCCATAAATTTTCTATGTTGCGACGCGGCTCCAACTAAACCTCTTCGGGACTTGTCAAAATCTATCGATTGTTTGTAATTGCCTCCAAATAACACCTAGCTCTTCTGTTGCTCCTGGAAACCTGTTTTCTTCCAATTCTAGCATCAATTTCAAAATCTAAATCCTAAAATTTAGCTAACAATAAAAATGAAATTTGAAATAAAAAAATTTTAAAAATGAAGTCATTTTTCGGAGTTGGGACGATCCGTATCGCCCCCAAAGAAGAACTTCCAACTAGTTCTCGACACTTTGATCTATTATTTGTTCCACAATCTAAACCAGTACTCTCGATCGATTCTAAGGATATCACCTTATCTTCAATCGACGCAACATCCACATCACAAGCCACTTGGTGCCGAATCTGAGCCAACCCCAGATTATTTTTGATGGTATTATTGGCTCAAGCTTCCTTCCCTCTATTTCACGAGAAGCTTTGGTTACCTAACCTTTATCTTCCTTATTGAACGAGAATGAGATAAACTCAATGATTCTTCGACTGGCACCTCTTCAGTTATTGCCAGAAAGTGTATTGGCTCGTCTACACTTTCATTCAGAATCGGTTGTAGTTCCAAGTTAGTTGTTAATTCTATTTCTATTTCTACTTCTACATCTACATCTATGTTAATTGGATTAGAAACATCTTCAGTTGTATTCAATTTGTTCCCATCTCTAGATCCAAACTCTAGTCGATTTTCAAAATTTAATCTCGAGTGATTGTCTGTATTACACTGGTCCTTCGGATCAGAATTAGAGACATCATGTACAACCTCTTCCAATGGAGTATTTGCTTGGGATATTCGTTGAAAAAATTACTCTAATTGATCCAACTGTTGTGGGTTTTGCTTTACTTTACCTTGGAATTCTTGTTCTCGGCTTTCTTGTTTAGACGTATAGTCATACGAGTCACAAGGAGTTTCGGTTAGATGTTCGGATGTTTCCAATTATTGCTCATCTATCTCTTCCAATGCAGTTATTATTCCGTTTCTTCGTTGGTAAAGTTCTAGCATGAGCACTTTTTGGTTCTCCATAATTTCTCATTGTTCGTATACTCCTTCCTCATATACTCCGTCCTTGTCCCATTGGTTCGTCGAACCTCCATTCCTTTATACTTACTCGACTTCGGTGGAAGTTCATTCGAACACTTAGGCTACTTGTCTTTGTAATCACAACCCCATTGGTTTGTCAAATCTCTATACAACCAACTCAATTTGGATTGCTCGTACACCAACATATAAAAATCAATGTTCATGATTAAATCTAATCATCGACAAGGTACATAAAAAATTTATTGAAATAAAAATATTTACTTAACTAAAAAAAATAAAAATAATCAAGAAGGAAAAAAATAATCGTAATTTTTTTTTAAATATAATTAATTAAATAAATGTTAGAACACTATCTAGCTCATTCGTCTTTCGATTAATATTAGTTTATAGTAATCAATATAATAAAAAATGCACAGTCACAATCCCCAACAACGGCACCAACAACTTGACTGCCTATAAACGTGTTATCATTTATAGTAAAATATCACACCAAAAATATATATTAAATTAAATCGGCGGTGTCCGCAATCGTACGGGTCAAATTGTAATATAGTAAAGTTTATTACGAAATACTAGTAAGTATTCCGAGGATCGTACCCAAGGGATTGCAGATTGAAGAAATTAATATTAAATTAATTACAGAAAATAATTACTAATCTAATCGAGCCCCAAATTAGTAGTGTGAATCCAAATTAATATTTTAATTAAACTAATTAAATTAACTGACCTAACTAAACCTAATGGACTTTCCTATTCCTAGTGTCGACAATGTGAGCCACTAGCCTATGATCGATTCAATATCTAATTCTCTAATTAAATAATTAATTATCCCAGATTTAGTTATTTATCACCCTTAGCTACGACTACCCTTCTGGTTCATCTTCATTAAGGATTACCACCTAAGTCACCCTTCCGGTCTCACCACTTGGAAGAAGTTATACACGAAAGGAGACCTTCTCGGTCTCACCTGTCTCAATATTCTATTAGGGGCCTCACTCCCTAATATACTAAGTACCCTTGAATAACTAATCAATTTCACATAAATAATTACTTAACAAATAAATTGGTTTATTAATCAAATCATGAAAAATATAAATAAAACACAATAATCTATTCTAATATTTATACAATGATTAATCGGCCGAATTAACGAAATACAAATAAAAGAAGAGAAGAGAAGAGATAAGAGAATGCTCATTAATATTATACTAAGGCGCGGATCCGGAGCAATCTCTGCACACGATTTTCTTCAAATCGAAATAGAAAAGTTTCGACTACACGAACATGAAAAGAAAAGAAAACTAAAATTGAATAGAAAAATTGACTTCTAGGTTTATTCCCAATTCCAGTGGCCCTAAGGTTGCTTTATAGACAACGGCCTACTTGGTGACCATTCAACTTGAGATACACTTAGATACTAATAAATAAATTATTCTGCTAAAAGTTAGGATCCAAATATGGAAATTTCCCAAAAGCGTCATCCAAAGAAATCAACTCTTTTCTTCCACGCCAAGTCGCATCGTCGAGACGTGGGAATGCTTCTCGTCCCGACGTCAACGTTGTGCCATTCTTCCCATTTCTGCATTGTGTCGTCATGACGAGAGGGAATTCCTCATCACAACATCGAGTGTTTTCTTGGGCCTTGGAAGCTTCGTTGGCTTATCGAACTCTTTGCCTCACGGCTCGATCATTATTCATTATATTCTTGGACCTAAAATGGTATCCTACACACTTAATTAGCTCATTAGTCACTCACGAGGCCCAAATCAGCCTTACAGGTCATCGACATAGTAGAAAATGTGTAAAAGCACTTATTTTATTAATATTTTAATCCTAAGCTACTAGTATTGAAAATGTAATATTTAATTATAAAAGTACTAGAAAACAAACTCGTTAAGTGCGAAAATGACCTAAAAGGACTACTACAAATGACATCAGGTCAGTGTTATAATAATTGACGGTTCAGTAATTTTATTGAATGATTAGTAAATAAGGTATAAGGACTAAATCGTAAAAGTTAATCACTATTGATTTTTATTAGTTAAAAGGCTTAAATAGAAATTTTTTCAAGGCTTAAAATGTCAATTAGCCATCTTTTTATTATAGTGGATGGTTAGTGCTCAAATTTTGGTGATTTAAATGTTATAATTTTAAAACAAATTAAGAAATTAAAAGAAACAAAGTGGAAAGAAAGAGAATGAGTTTCATTCTCATCTTCTCCATCGAAAATCCACCATTGAAGGAAGAAAAGAAGGCTTCAAGAATCCCCTAGCATTTAGCCCTTTCTTGTAAGTGTTTTTGAAGTCCACTTCTCGTAAAATTTATGTTTTTGATATCGTTCTAGCTCGATTTAGCTAACCCAGGGATTGATTTGTAAAATTATTAAAGATTTTAAATGTCACCATTGTTGAATCTTGAAGCTTTTGATGTTAAATGGTTAGCTTTTAAGCTTAGTTATGTAAAAGGACTAATTTGTAAAGTGAAAGTTGTTAGTTTTGAACATAGAGACTAAAATGTAAAAATTTAAAATTTCTGTTAAATTTCTATAAATATAGATATTAGAGGGCTGTAGAAGGATGTGATTGAAATCAGATTGAAAAATAGGGCTTAAATGTGAAAGATATGATTGTTTCAGTTTTAGGGACTAAATTGAATAAAATGTGAAATTTTAGGGAATTTTTGAAAAGTGAAATTAAAATTTCATGCATAGAATAATATGTTATAATGTAATTGAAACTAAAAAAAATTGAAATGAATTACTGTATAGACTAAGATTTGGACCAACCGGTAGATAATCGAGAAAAAGGGAAAATTGCATATTAGTCCTCGACATTTCACTTGTTGCTATTTTTGTCTGGTAAGTTCATATGGTATAGTTGTATGTGTAAATGTAATGTAAGTGTTTAAATTATTAATTTATATACCTTGAATGTGATTTAAATTGTATGCAAATTAGTACAAAAAGATAAGAAATAGACTAAATTGTAAAGAAATGATCTAATGTATTAAATGTACCCGGATGAACGTAAGAAAGCTGGGATACAATTGGCATGAAAATATGGTTATCTGCATGTTGTAGGGGATATGGTATGAGATGATACTAATGTACAGACAATTCACTGTTTAAACTGAAATCTAGCATTTGTTACGGATTACCGAGATTTGTCTCTACAGAGACCACTGTTACTGATTGTCTCTATGGAGAACCTGGTGTGTTCTGAGGGATGTCATGTCTTAAGACATACTATGCCTTTGGGATTAGAACTTACGTACTCAGGTGTGTTTTGTTGTTATCGCTCAAACGAGCAATCTGGTGTGTTTTGGTGGTTACCCGCGTATCAGTATCTGTTTAGTATAGTTTAATGGACTAAATGGTTTGTGTAACACTAAAAATATTTTATTGACGATATGTATTGTATTTGGAAATGACTATATGTGATTGGAATGATGAAATGGCGTATATATATTCGATGATTCTAATAGAATGATATTGAATGGAAATGTTTTGTACATATTGTAATGTTATAATATTGTAACTGATGAACTCACCTTACTGATGTGGAACGTGATTACAGGAAAGTTGTATAGTTAGCTAATTCATTATGTTAATTGTGATTTGAGGTGAGTTTACTATTTTAGCTCATATGAACTTGCTAAGCATACGTAGTGCTTACTATGTTTTGTTTTCTCTACTTGAAGTTGTCTTTTGCGAAACGAGGCAATCGGATCACTTCAGAGCTCACACTATCAAGTCTTCGATTTGGTAGTCTTTTAATCATTCTAGACTCAGTTGTATGACATGTATATAGGGTTTTTTAAGTACATGTGTTTATTTGAACGGTTGTGACTTTAACCATTGGATAATGCTTGTCGATTGATGGTCATATGTGGTGAACATAATTGTGCATAATGTCATTATGTTAAGCAAAGGTTGAAGTATATGAATGGTGAAATTTGAATATGAATTGATTTAGTTTGAATGCTTAAATGTAAATGGTCAATGAATGTATAAGTTGTAATGTTTTGTTTAGGCATCTAAGTGAGGTATATTGAGTTTGGTATGTTTGAGTCAACTTATTATTTTCAAATGGTTTAAGTAGATGGAATGGTTTGGAATGATTTATGCACCCTTGTTGTGATTTGGTGCCAAAAGTGGCATATTAGTTAAATGTTAGGAAAATGATAAATGATATGTTTTGGCATAGTTTTGGAAATGTTTTAAACAGGTTTGAATGATGCTATAAGAACTATTTTGACCTATTTGGATGATTGGATTCAAGCAAGTATCAAATAGCCTTAATACACCAAAAAAAGGATTCACGTCGTGACGTCATATAGTGACATAAGTTTTGTCACCAATAGCCTTTTCTTGTCTCAATAATTTTCTTTTACTCTCCCAAACATAAGTTTTGTTGTTAACAAACTATTTCAATTCATGCATAGCCCTTCTATTACTCACTAGAAAGTTGTGAAATAAGTGCTTTGTTACTTAAAGCATACTACTAATCATGGCCTCCACATTTTGCGTTATATTGATCCCAACCTTTATGTATATTTCGATGCAGATTGGACAACATATCATAGTGATAGGGTGTCTACCACTAGCTATATATTTTATTTTAGTCTCAGTTCTATAATTTGATCCTTTAATAAATAATCAACAATGGCTCGATCAACAACTAAAGCAAAATATCATGTTATTATCAATGCTGCAACTTAGACTTTGTAGGTGCAAGTTCTTCTTGCTCAACCTCCTAAAAATTTTCTTAGATAATCTTGATGCTACTTTTCGGTGCTAACATCCAGTTCTCCATAGCAAGATGAAACATTTGGAAGTTGATTTTCATTTTGTTCGTAATCATATTGAGTGTCAAACTCTTGAAGTTGTCCACTTTCGAACTGCATATCAACTTGTTGATGCTTTTACCAAAGCCCTTCCACACAAGTCTTTTCACTATCTTGTTTCCAAAATGTTGTTGCTCATCTCCTAACTTGAAGAGGGTATATTGAAGATATACTAAAGATCAAGTCTTTAGTTTAGTTAAAATTTAAATTTATTATATCCTTTATTTTAAGTTTATTTTTTCCATATATTTAAATTTTGAAATCTTGTTATTTAAATTTCCTTTATCATAGAATTATCTTTGTTATTTGCTTTCACATCTCTTTGTATAAATAGGTGATTGAACGAATTAATAAAATCAATCAATTTCTGCCTATGATTCAAAATCACTATAGATTTTGATCGGAGAAAGCCTTTGGTAATAGCGACAGGTGACGACAATGATGCCATCACCATTTTCGAAAATAAAGAGAAAGAAATAAAATAAAAATAGAAATAGAAAAAGAAATGAAAAAGAAAGAAAATATAGTACGTTGGGGCAATATACCCATATATACCAAAAAAAAATTTACGGAAAAGGGCCGGTTTTTTTAAAATTTACGGAAAAGGGTCATTTCCCCACAAAACGTGTCCACGTCAGCGCGTTTTGTGGGGATGTAGCAGGAAAGCGCGCCCTTGGAGACGCGCTTTTGCCCTGCAGCGGTCAAAAAATAAAACCCTATAAATACCCCCCAACCCTTTTATTTTATTCACACATTAGTCCTCTATCATCTTTCTCTCAAATTTCTCTCAAATTTCTCTTAAAGTCCTTGAAACTTACTCTCAAATTTCAAAATAGTCCTTTACTATTTACAAAAAAGCCCTTTTTTAAATTTTTTTTAATATATTTTTTTGATAAATTAGAAAATTTTCGATCGTATTACCAATGGCAGGGGAATTAATTCATCTGGACAATAAGCACATCTCCGTCGATCAAATGCAAATGGTAAGTTTTAATTTTAATTTTTCAATACTATTTAATATTTTTTATGTTTATGCAATTTTAATTAATTTTTATTTTATAATTGTTTAAACAGTCTGTAGATCGGGTATTGCAATGCTATATTCGCAATATGCATGGTCCCCCATCGCCATTGATCGAGAATTACCTGCGGGAAGCGGGTTTTTGGCACGTGGCCACGATAGGCCAGGGGTTCAAGTTGGAGCCAATCTTGATCAGTGCGTTGATAGAGAGGTGGAGACCCGAGACGCACACTTTCCATCTTCCATGCGGAGAGTGTACTATCACTCTGGAAGATGTGCAGTTGCAATTGGGATTGCCGGTGAACGGGTCCGCAACTTCTACCGATTGGATGGTCGTATGCTACGAGCTTCTGGGTGCCATTCTGGATAACATTCATGGAGGTCGGATCGAGAGGGCCTGGTTACGAGACACATTCCCGGAGCCGAATGATGGTTCTACTGAAATAGAAAGAATACGGTATGCTCGGGCATACATTCTTGAGATAATTGGAGGCTATCGATCTTTGGACTGTCTAGAAACCTCGTACACTTGAGATGGTCTGCTGAAACTTGTTGATTTTAGAGCAGCGTAGGTGAACCGAGTTGAGGTGCGCGTGCTATCAAAGTTGTATCGGGAGATGTGCGAGCGACGCGGCGAGAGCAAGCGAAAATCGGAGGTTGCCTATCACTACTACGATCATGGGCGCGGTTTCAATTTCCATTTTTACGTCCTCGACTCGACCACCCATATACATTCCCACTGATAACGAGGTAAATTTAATGTTATATTTTACAATTATTACGTAGATTTATAGTATAATTGTATGCTAAAAATTTATTTAATTAGGTGGAACCATTCGGCGAGTTATGCTGGAATACCTACATCGCTTGAAGATATACGGCTTCTATTAGACCAACGGTCGGAATCACAAGTAAGTTTCGAATTTCGTATTTATAATTTAGTATTTCATATTTAGTGTTTAGTATTATGTATATAACTAACATTTTGGTCATGTTAATATAGTTTCAATGGACACCGCATTTGGATTCGGCAATTCGGGCGATAATTCGGAGGAGTTCTTGCAAAATCAAACATTTGGCACGTGAAGGTCCCATTGATCAACTATGCGGCCGTGGAGATGCACGGTCGGATCGAGGTTACTGCGACAATTTGGATTCCGACAATCGATTCCGTGCCACGAGGTGCTCGATGATGAGCACAAAGTCGACTTCTGGCGATTGCACACGGATTGGCCAAGATTTTGGTCAGCATATATCGAGATGTGGGAGAACCGGTATGACTATTTACCTATCAGGGAACCGATCGTCGTTCTCTGAGTTAGCGTGCGTGCGAAATACATGCCATGGTTTAGGATCCATGGCAAGTCGTATTGTTGTCCGGAAGAAGAGAGCGGCGGCAACCGTGAACAAAGGAGCAGCGGGGCCCTTTAAATCCAAGGAGAATGGGTGATGAGGCGGGACCATCGCCGCCGCCGCCGACCACGATCCGCGGCCCATCACTTCACCGACGACACACGACATCACGACCTTTGCCCTTTATGCCGTGCGTACCTAGCCCTTATATGTATCCTAACCCATATATGTTTCCTTTTCCCGGTCCCACCCTGTTTGGAATGCATGGCCCGGTTCGAGTCCGTTCCCAACTACTCCGACTGGCGGTCGATCTTGAGACCGCCGTCGTCGCGTGAGGATCACGGAGGCGCCGTCGGGAGCACTTCTTTTTACAAGTCTCCTTCGCCGTACGGGATTCAGACACCCCGCCGTGGTTTATGCAAACACCTCCGTAGTCGTTATTTTATCAAGGTGGGTCATCCTCCCAACACCCACAACCAGACCCTCCATCCGGAGGAGGAACTGAATCCCCGCCCGAGGTTCCACGACCCCACGGAAGCTAGAAGAAGGAGGAATCCAACGCATAACCGCCGACCACCCCGTGTGGCACCGATTCGACCAAGCATCAACATTGATTCGGATGGGCTTTTTATTGTTTAATTGTAATAAATTTTTTTATTTTTTAATAAAAAAGTTGTTTTTTATTTGTGTTTGTAATTTAATTTTAATATCTTCAATAAAATAGAAGTTGTTTATTTTTATATGTAATTTAATTTTAATTTTTAATAAAATAAAAAGTTATTTTTATTTTTATTTTTGTAATTTAGTTTTAATATATTTAATAAATTAATAGTTGTTTAATTTTTTTGTAATTTAATTTTAATATCTTTAATAACATAGAAATTGTTTAATTTTTATTGTAATTTAATTTTAATATATGTAATATAATAAAATAAAAAATTGTTTTTTTTTTTTTTTTTTGTAATTTAGTTTTAATATATTTAATAAAATAAAAATTTGTTTTTGTTTTTATTTTTGTAATTTAGTTTTAATAAGCAAAAGCGCCCACAGGGGCGCTTTTTTTGCACATCAGCTAAGCGCGTCCTCGTCAGTAGCGCTTTGTCTTTGATGTGGCAAAAGCGCTCCCAGAGCCTTTCTGCTGCATCCGCACAAAACGCTACCGTGGCGTGGGCGCGCGTTTTGTGGGAAAATGGCCCTTTTCCATAAATTTTAAAAAAAGCGGCCATTTTCCGTAAATACTTTTTGTTGTATATTTGGGTATTTTGCCCTACGTTGTCTCTATAATTGTGAGCCTTTATAATAGCATTTCATTATAACAGTCAAGTTTGTTATAGAATAGATTTTTTATGTTTTATTTTTTTTATAATAAAATTAATTCTCTGTTACAACCTCTTATCTTAAATTTTAATAAAAATTAGTTTTATTCCTAAATGAAAAAAAAAATCATAAGTTTTAGTTAAGATATTATTTTAATAAATGTTTAGATTTTACAAAAAAAATTGATCATATTTTATTAAATGAAAGTAATCTTGAATAAATAGAACGAAAATTGTAAATTTCATTAAAGATCTTATCTAAATTTTACCAATTAATGTTATTATTAAATATATTATATTTTTTAATTTGACAATTAAATAAAATTTAAATATGATTTGAATCTCAAATGTCGTTATAGATGTATAACATCTACTTCTTTATAACATCCAAATTTTGGTAGACATATGGGACTATTATAAAGAGAATTGGCTGTATGAGTAAATTTAGAATCAATACTAAATTGGTAAAATTTGTAAACATTGAGTGTTTAATTTGTTGAATTTTTTTAAGATCAAAACTAAATTGACATAATATGTAAACATTGAAAATAAAATTAGTTATTGAACTAATAAAAAGGTCATGTAAACATTTCATTAAAGACTTAACAATGATTAAATTTATAATTTTTTGAAGAGTCAGGAGTGAAGTTAGATATATATTTTTTTTGAGCAAAACTAAATTGTATATATTTATGAGAGTTAAAAAATATTTTTTTTACCATTTTAATACCTCACATCTTTTTAATTTTTAAGGACTAAATAAAAAAAATTATCATTTTCGAGGAGTTAAAAGAGGAATTCTATCAATTTTTTGATAAATTTTAAAGGACAAAAAAAAAAGAAATTTCCATGTTAGGAGGCTTTACAGCGTGACTAAATTAACAAATATTTTGGAATGATGAGAATAAAGACACAAATGACGAAAGACATAAGGATTTACGTGTGAAGCACATGATAACAAATGCCAGTGGAAACCAATATTGGATTCAAGTTTCAACCCTTAACCCATTAATATTTAGCCATCCCTGTAGACTATTCAGAGCTTACGCCACAGTAGATCAACACCCAACCTAATTCCCCTGCCACTGAAACAAAACCACCACTACGTCACGTGTTTATCAGCTATCTATCGTAATCAATCACGGCCGAACACGTACCCACATTTCTTCCTTCTAAGAAACACAAAGGCGTATAGATTTCATATTAGATGATTTAGGTAACCTTACCTCTCAATAATAACTGTCAAAAAATTAAACATATTAAATTACATAAAATTAAACCATTACTTTCACTCCTATCCTATATATAGATTTCTCTAAACCTTGAAATGTTCAAAATCACAACACCCTTTTCCCCTTCACTTTGAAAACACCCCATTTTCTGACATTTCCCGACGAAAGGGGGTTAACATAACCCGCCCCATCTCTCCTATTGTCCCCAAAACATGTCGTCGGATAATAATCATCATCGTAATAGTCCTTCTCATTATTTTCAACACTCATTGGAGCTTATTGCCGGCGAACTCTCAACAGCCACAGGAGCTTCCCCAACTCTCGGCCAACTACTTAAACACGTTGGTGATGCAAGGAAAGAAGCCACCGGCGACGAAACTCCTGTCCATGAAGTCCTCGTCGACGTCACCGACCCGCGCCCCATACCCTTTGTGCTTTCCTTTAACAACCTTACTTATAGTGTAAAGGTTCCTCGCAAAATGGCGTTGCCTGGTTTCTTCAGACGGAGGGGTGGAAGCGCCGCTGCAGATGCCGCTATCGTCGGTAATCCACTTGCCGGAGATAGTTATTTTACTAGGACCAAGACGTTGCTTAATGATATCTCCGGTGAGGCTCGAGACGGTGAGATACTCGCTGTGCTTGGAGCGAGTGGTTCAGGTAAGTCGACGCTGATCGATGCTTTAGCCAACAGAATAGCTAAAGGGAGTTTGAAAGGAAACATTACTTTGAATGGCGAAGCTTTGGAGTCTCGAATGTTGAAAGTCATTTCAGCTTACGTTATGCAAGATGATTTGCTTTTCCCAATGCTTACTGTCGAAGAAACCTTAATGTTCGCAGCTGAGTTTCGCCTTCCTCGGACTTTGTCGAAATCTAAGAAGAAAATGAGAGTTCAAGCCTTGATCGATCAATTAGGCTTAAGAAATGCAGCCAAAACTGTAATCGGTGATGAAGGTCATCGTGGTGTTTCCGGTGGAGAGCGTCGTCGTGTATCCATTGGAATCGATATAATTCATGACCCCATTATTCTTTTCTTGGATGAGCCTACATCAGGACTGGATTCAACCAGTGCTTTCATGGTGGTGAAGGTTTTACAGAGGATAGCTCAGAGTGGAAGCATTGTTGTAATGTCAGTTCATCAGCCAAGTTATCGTATTCTCGGATTGCTTGACCGATTGATATTTTTGTCTCGTGGACAAACAGTTTACAGTGGTTCACCGACGACTCTCCCGCTGTATTTCTCGGAGTTCGGGTATCCAATACCCGAGAACGAGAACAAAACGGAGTTTGCCCTGGACTTAATCCGAGAACTCGAAGGATCTCCTGGAGGAACAAAAAGTTTGGTCGAATTCAACAAGTCATGGCAAAGCATGAAGCATACTAGAGACTCCGAGCCAGATCAACTCGGTTTATCGCTCAAAGAAGCAATTAGCGCCAGTATATCTCGAGGTAAACTCGTCCCAGGTGCTACAAATGATGTCAATTCAACTTCCATGGTTCCAACATTTGCAAATCCATTTTGGAAAGAAATGGTGGTATTGTCAAATCGATCCATCCTAAATTCAAGACGGATGCCGGAGTTGTTCGGAATTCGTTTGGCAGCAGTTCTAGTGACAGGGTTCATTTTAGCGACAGTATTTTGGCAACTTGATAATTCACCAAAAGGGGTGCAAGAAAGACTAGGGTTTTTCGCATTCGCAATGTCGACAACATATTACACTTGTGCCGATGCTCTTCCAGTTTTTCTCCAAGAAAGGTACATTTTCATGAGAGAAACTGCTTACAACGCTTACAGGAGATTATCATACGTCATATCAAATGCTTTAGTGACGTTACCGGGCTTGATTTTGCTCTCGTTTGCTTTCTCCATGACAACATTTTGGGCAGTAGGGCTAGACGGTGGATTATCAGGATTCTTATTCTATTTCCTAATTATGTTTGCTTCGTTTTGGTCCGGAAGTTCATTCGTGACATTCCTTTCGGGTGTCGTCCCGCATGTGATGTTAGGCTACACCATAGTCGTCGCTATTCTAGCATATTTCTTACTCTTTAGCGGCTTCTTCATCAATCGTGACAGAATCCCGGGTTACTGGATATGGTTCCATTACTTATCCCTTGTGAAATACCCATATGAAGCAGTCTTACAAAATGAATTTGAAAACCCAGCAAAGTGCTTCGTGAGAGGGATTCAGATATTTGACAATTCACCACTTGGAGCAGTCCCTCCCGCCATGAAAGTGAGATTACTGCAGTCATTAAGCAATACTTTGGGAATGAGAATTACAAGCTCAACCTGTATGACAACGGGATTGGATATTCTGAAGCAAGAAGGGATTACAGATTTAAGCAAATGGAATTGCTTGTTGATTACAGTGGCTTGGGGTTTCTTGTTTCGGATTTTGTTTTACTTCTCTTTGTTATTGGGAAGCAAAAACAAAAGATCATGAAAAACCAGGATGATTGTTTTTAACAAGTTTAAGGTTGGGATTTAGCAGAAAAATGTTGCTGTAATTTCTGTGCATCTTTATTTTATTTGATTTTTACTGTTGGTAAAGCTTAGATTGAAGTGCAAAACCTTTTCATATCTGGAAAATAATTCGTGTTCCATTTCTTAAATCGTTATTTTTTTGATTAATTGTTACAACTTACAACTTTTAATTCATCTGTATTCTCTCGCAAACTAATGGTACGATTTTGTTTTAACTGTTATTCTTTATATATATATATATATATATATATATAATGTTGGTTTTTGCGTGGCTTTTGCTTTATATATAAGTAGGGTAACCGAGTTCCAGCTTAAAATATATTTTCACTTTGATTGTTGAACGTTTTGCTTCTTTTTTTTAAAAAAAGAACTATTTGGTGAAAAGTAATATTTGATTTTTTTTTTCCCTTTTTAATATGGTGAATGATGAATTTAAATTCGATTTTGAACAAGAATTGAGTCGATCTAGAGGCTCTAACTCAACAGTTGAATAGCTTTTGAAAAACTACAAACGGACATGATAACAATCATATGATGTAAATCAACATTAACAAACTTACAATTAATTTATATTTTAATTACTCAATTTTAAAAGATTATAAATTGGTCATTAAATTATTCAAAAGCCTTCATTTAAGTTATTGAATTATTTAAAAGTTTTTATTTAAGTTATTGAGTTGTTAAGTTTCTTTTCTAAAAAAGTTTAGTTGTCAAGCCCCAAGTGATGATTAAACGATCAATATGGTGGATTAGTACCTATCAACGAGTAAAAGAATATACCTTAGATCCAAGTCGATCTGGTAGTCAGTATTAAAGATTGGAGAAGAAAGTTATTTGGATTTTAGTTTGTAAATTCATAATATTCAAAGTTATTTCATGAAAAAAAAATTGATTTGTAAAAGAGAAGAAAAAGTAGAGCTTTCAATTGGTGCATACAGTGCAAAAGAGAAGACCATATAACAATGATTTTAACAGCCAATGATTTAAATATTTTTTTTG
The DNA here is from genome assembly GCA_025698515.1 of Gossypium sturtianum. Taxonomy (NCBI): domain Eukaryota; kingdom Viridiplantae; phylum Streptophyta; class Magnoliopsida; order Malvales; family Malvaceae; genus Gossypium; species Gossypium sturtianum. The sequence continues at coordinate 121,137,600 of CM046946.1, forward strand.
AATAGTTTAATAACCATTTTGCAACTTTTTAAAATAGAATTACTAATAATTAAGTTTAGATGTAATTTATACTTTAACCAGGAAGAAATTGTATTTTTTTTTAAAAAAAAATTGTAAGTTCATTTATGTAACCAAATTTGACTTTTGTTATCCAATATTATTAAAGTTCATTTTCTCAAACTTAAATTTTCAGGCTTAGATAAAAGAACCATTTCATGCGGTTCTAAATTTAGATATTTGAATGACTCATTAATTTAAGTTTGGTAACCTAACTTTATCATTTGTTTATACACACAAAGTAATATTCATAAAAGCAAATAAGCTACCTGTTTCTTAGAGCTTTCACACTTTTTTTGTTTTTAAATCTTCACTCATACTTTGGGATTACTCTCTCAACTGTTTGTCAAACAAGAAATTTCTTTGAAATACAGCAGCTGCATCATCATTATTCACTCAACTATTAACATATTTTAAATCATATTTTCTAATAAAAATAATCTAAATTAATATAAATTAAAAATTTTAAAATTTGTTTAACAATAAAAGTAAAAAAATATCCAAATAAAATATATTAATAAAAAAATATTCTTAAATTCATATAAATATATCAATTCAATTTTTATACAATTATATAAAAACTAAGCCATCCTTAATTCCCAAAGTTGCAAGTAAGAGTAACATCCATATTTATGGAATTTTTTAAAAAATGTATAAAAAAACTATTTTTAAAGCAGAACATCCTCATATTGTGTATGTACGAAACCAGGGGCGAAGCCAGAACAATTTTTTTAGGGGGGGGCGGATGAAATTTTAATTTTTTATAGTTTATATCTTTATAATTTGTAAATGATTAAATCGAATTTTTATAATTTTAGGGGGGCCAAAGTGCAATTTTACATTTACTAATTTAAAATTTTTAAAAAACTTTAAGGGCCTAAATAGCAATTTTACATTTTAGGGAGGCCGGGGCCCATGCCAGCCCCCCTCTGGCTTCGCCCCTGTACGAAACTAGTAGCCTCCTTTCTTCCTTTGAATATAGGTTAATTTTATATATTTATTTATTTAATATTTTTGGATTTAGGTTGGGTAAAATTGCATGTAATGTGTTATTTTTATTTGGGTTTGGGCTTTAGAGAGTATATTTAGACTTGATAATAATTTAAATTTGGATTCTTATATAAATAGTTTAATCAACCCAAAATCAAAACTAACTTAATCAAATTTGATTTGATCAAATTTTAGAATTGACTCAATTCGATCAATTAAGTTATTTTAATCGTAACTCTAACAAATGATATACTACATAATATAATAATATAGTATATAACTATTATTAAAACTATTAATATATTATAGATTTTAGTAAAAGATATAGCATTACATAATATTATAATATTTAATGCATAAATAAACTGAATAATGGGTAAAGTACTTAATTAGTTACTAAATTTTTAGTTTATTTTTATTTTGGTCGTTCAACTATGTAAAATTATGATTTAATCATAAATTCAATTTTTTTAATCATTAAGGCGTTAAGTGTGAAACGGGATGATGACATGGACTTAAAATTGCTGACCTTGGAGTAAAAAATCTTTTACTAATGCCACCAAATTTCCACCTAAAAATTTACTCTCTCTCTTTTTGTGTTAATATAAGAGATATACATATAAAACCTTTTTCTCCTCTCCTTTGTTCAAACCCTAGCCACCTTGCCATCGTCGTCGCCTGACCTTCCTCCAACAACTCCAAAGAGCTCACTGGACCACCTTACCTAACCCTCTCTCTCACTCTTGAGGAACCACCATCAAGCACCATTGTCTACCTTCACCCTCACACCTATCACTAGCACAACACTCCCCTCTCAAGTGCCCCTTCTCTGAACAGAAGCATTATCATCACCACTCAAGACCTTCCATTAATCTTTCTCACACCACTCTTGGAAACCCAACACCACCACACTACCCCAAAAATCGGAACAAAAGTATACCCATTCAAAATCCAAACAAAAAAAAAAATCCATAAATAGTAAACAAAGTGAAAAAAAGAAAAAGAGGAGTCTTTTGAATAACCTGCAACAAAAAAGATGTATAATAGTTAATATATTATGGATTACTAGTATAACACATGATATAGTATTACATAATATAATAATATATTTTATAACTATAAATACATATATATGATTATTATGTTAGAAAAAATCTGGTTCGAAAACGGTTTTCATGCACAATGAAAAATTAAAAATTTTAAAAATTGACCTGGTTTGTGATATTTATAGTAATAAACCCTAGATCAAATTTGCACCTGTGTGTTCGGATAGATGGATCCTTGTTGTTCTCGACTTTCAACCAAATGAACTTATTCTCTATTCTCATACCACGAACTGCTTCGAGTATGGGCTTGAACGATTCGAATCAATCACAAAACTAGAAATAGTTTTCTTTCTTTGGGGTGAAAAAGAAAACTCTCTTCTCAAATAGAAATCGGGAGAATTATTATGCCAGAAAATATATCTATTTTAGAGAATAAAAGTCTCTATTTTCGGGAGAATAATGATATCTAAAAGTTGTTTAAATAGCCCTACTGGTGCCATCTATTTATAGAGAGAGCAATCTCATTTAAATTCATTTTTGACACAAAAACATTGAATATCATATAACATATTTCAATCCATTCTCGTAATACACATCATGTCCCCACTAAATTATGTTAGAACCATAGATAATATCTAATATAAAATTAGAACTGTAAACTAGGATCTGTCATGTCAAATCATCAAGAATAAATCAAGAACAAAACTAGATGAGGAAACGTACCTGAATTCATCGATTTCTTGAAATCTACGGATTTTGGGGTTTTGATCTTCCAAATTAGCACGCAAGTAATCTAGAGAATGTGACTCTCTCTTTCTAAAAATGGGATATTAGAAAAGCTATCTTTTGTGTAATTTGGGGACCATAACCCTAATATATATAACTTTGGCACATTATTCCTAATTTCTGATCAGTCCATCACCAATTAGAAATTAGTTACTAGAGTATCTACACATATTTGACCCATACTTTATTTAATAATTAAAGCCCAATAAACCTTAACCAAATTAGATCACTTTTAATTTGGGCTAACCTATTATGATAGTAAATAATAACATGTAATTACCCTTATTATATATGTGATGTCCATATTTTCCAACAATCTCCCACTTGGACCATATATATACACTAATTACTCTATAATTACATGTCATTATATAACCTTATGAGCTCAAAATCTTACTATCATATCCAAAAGGTATCCCGAACAATCTTGTCCATAAATTATATTAACATAGATCCAAGGCAACTTTCGTTACATATATCATAACTAAATCCATCCCTGATCATGTATATTAAGACAACCAAATGACATAGATCAAGTATGGATGTGTAACATGAAAATTACATGCAATATGATCTAAACATGTCTATTTCTAACTAGTCCTCCTTAAACCTTAGTGAGATCAAACCTTACCAAAACCAGAGTGTGAATAAACCAAATAAACTTTATTGCTACAGAAAATAAACTTAATATTTATAAACTGAAATAACTGAAAATGTGTCTATAACATAAAAGCATTTAAAAGTACAAACTCCCACTAAAACCAGATATCCTTAAATGATATTACACCCATATGAGCTATGTGCTCATGAAAAACCTTGGGTGTAGTCCCTTAGTAAGCAGATCCATAATTATAAAGTTTGTCCTAACATGCTTTATAGGCACATAACCACTCTGAAATTTTACTTTAACAACCAAGAACTTAAAGCCTATGTGCTTTGACTTTGATGTGCTCCTATTGTTATTGGAATAAATGACTACCAATTATTGTCACAATTTGCACCCTAGTGACAATTTTCCATCAATATTCCATCAAAATTGAAGTTTGTATACCTGATGATCTCTAACTAACCAGACCTCTGATATGCGAGCATGTAATCTTTTATTCTTTGAAAATATCTTATAACCCTCTTAGATGCTATCCAATGGTCCAAACCAGGGTTGCTTAAATATCTCCCTAACATCCCAACAGTATACACAATATTCCAATGAATACAAACCTGAACATACATTAGACTTCCCACTGCTAAAATGTAAAAAAATCTTATGCATTTCTGTAATCTCAAAATCATTCTTAGGGCATTGATTGAGACTATACTTATTATTGACAAGCAGTATGTCATTAACATATAAAATCAAATATAGAACCTTCCTCCCACTAAACTTGTGGTATATACAATTATCGACCAAATTCATCTCTAAACTGAATGAGATAATCATTTGGTAAAATTTGTAATACTATTGACAAGAAGTCTGCTTAATCCCATGGATGAAGTTCTTTAATTTGAAAATCATTAACTTCGCATCATCAGACACAAAGTTTTCTAGTTGCACCATATAAATGTATGATCAATGTTACCATTGAGAAACCATTAACTTAATATTCATCTGATGCACCTTAAGGTCAAAATATTCCACTAAAGCCATTATAATTCTTTCTTTAGTAGACCTTTTAATGACATTCCTTCTTAAGGTTGTTGAGTTTGTTTTACTAGAACAATTACCTCATCTTGAATAGGGAGTTGTTCCACATTGTCTTGTTGAGGCTCTAGATTCACTTCTTGATCAATGATAGGTATGAGAACCTGAACATCGTCAAAAGTGATAGTAGGAACTAAGTTAGAATCTAATTCCTCCTCAAAAGTAATGTCTCTAATCTTATTTCCCCCTCCAAACTCAACATCCTCAAAAAATGTTGCAGTTCTCGTCTCAAAAAATTCCTAATTGTGGGATCATAAAACTTATTGCCCCTAGATCTATCAGAATTTACTTGACCCTTATACTTTATAGACATCAAAGAAGTCAAAAGTGATGTCATCTTAACCTTATCGTTTTTAGCAAAATGTTTCTCAATTTCGTCAAGGAAATCCTTGCATCTAAGTAATCTCTTCAGATTCTGTGCCCCTAAAGGTTTCTGAAATGTTGTGTTTCATGATCATTAGACTCATGCGTTTTGAACGATTCCACCTCTCAAAATCCCTCTTAACGTCAGGGGTGTTTTCCGTAGTGAGAGGTGCAGGTTGTTCTTCCCTTAGTGAAAGATCTATATCCATATAGCCAAGCATTATAAATGTCTTTTCCATTCTTTAAAATTAGCCTCATTAAACATGGGTATAGAATTTAGATTAGTTGATATTGTGGCAGCAAAAGATAAACTAGTTGAATCTAGAACAAAATAGATAAATAAATAAATAAAACTCACATCAATATTCATAAGTAAATAATAAATTCAAAATAATGGCTAATCACATCTCAAGATACCAAACACTATATTAATATCAAGTCTTTAGACAGTAATATTAATAGTAAGCGGTACTCTTGTTGTAGCAATCAAACATTGACAATAAATTATGTCAAACAATGAATTAATTTTTGGACTAACATATTGCTCACATAAAGTACTTTATAATTATCACATATTTATCACCACAGTTGTCGTTGAAATTCTACTGAATATTAACTTACCTTTGGGTCAATTAATAAATGCATGAATCATAAAAACATGTAATCATCTTAATATTTTAAATAAACTAATCTACGTAAAAGAGGTCATTTTAGCGGCATTTTGTTTCAACTAATCTATTTAAAATATTAGACATCCTTAATTAAAAATCAAAGCCAAAATATGAATTTATTTGTTTCAAAATATTTTTCTTAATTTTATCTTTCAATCAAATTAAAAGATAATAGTATATATATGTATATATATATATATATGTATCCCAAAACAACATACAGTGATGTTGGCAAATATAATAATAGTTGAATATATCACAATAACCTCACATAAGACTTTAAATTTAAACCAAAATAATTTGAATAAAGGAAAACCACATATCAATATATCGAACACTCCATTAATATTTCATCTTTGGACAAAATATTAACTTGTAAGTGATATCTTGGTGTAGTAATCAAACACAGACAATAAGAACATGTCGAACAATAAATCTTCCTTTGGGTCAATTTATTACTCACATGTAAAACTGAATAATCATCACATGTTTATTACCACAGTTGCACATGTAATATTATCAACCTTCCTTTGGGCCAATCAATATTAACGTAGCTTAAGTTACATGCATACAACCTTTTATATTTTAAAAACAAAATAATTTCAATAACAGAGATCACTTTGGCAACTTATTATTTCAATTAAGTTATTTTAAAATATATATAAACATACCAATATTCAAATTTAAAATTTACCCAATATTCAAAGGTCAAAACTATTTTTTTATTGCTTTATAGATTCTGAAATAACCCAAAATAAGGTTGTCTTAATAATGCAATAAAAAACTGAAAACCTTAATCTGTGACTCTCTTTTTTTTGTTCCAAAACCATATATATCAAAACCAAGCAGAAATAATGTAGTGATTCAAAGCCAAATAATTGACAAGCACATGTATTTATAATTTTGGCATAGACAAAAATAACAAAGCAATTCACGCATATACATGTATTCATAATCAAATAGAAAAACTTACCCTGAATATACCATGTAAATCCAAAGTTGTATTTATGATTAAACAGAGATTCACATGAATACTTGAAAGATAGTTTCAAACCAATAAATCTCAAAAACAAAATCATAATAGTTGGCATATCTCACAATTCATACAATAAACCATATCATCATACTTTAACCAAATATTTGAAATCATAAGATGCCAAAACCTAATATTATAGAACCAAACTTAAAACCAAATTATTTAAACATGTATATAGTTGACATGAATTTGCACCAAAGCACCCATAAAATTGAATATATAACCATAACAAAAAAAAATTAACAACTTCAACGATATCAATTAAAACTTAATTTCACCAATTAAACTATAAAAGATATCTTATTGAATAATGGTTATAAACACCTATTCACGCAAGCTATAATCATGCATTAATCCTCAAAATCATTGATATGCATATAATATATATACACAATTATAATAATAGAAAAATAATGTCAAAACCCTCTTTTTTAAATCGACTTTTTATTTGAAAAAAAAACAAAAATGGGAGTCGCCACCAATCTTTTTTTATGAGGTGCAATCGGGTCACCTCGTAATTTGATTGTTTTAATAAAATGTTTGATTTAATAAAACAATGATTTTTGGTCTACAAAATTCAAGAAATGGGTTCGGGAGTCGGTTACGCACGAGGAAAGGTTAGCACCCTCGTAACGCCCAAAATTGGTACCTAGTTGATTAATTGGTGTCTTAATGTCGAAAGTTGAAAATTCAAAAGAGTTTAAAATACGATCTTTCTTTTTATTAATGTATCTTTTAAGTAAAATCCCTTGAATAAATTAAAACGTGTGTAAAAGATCCTCTTATCTTGAGGTAACAAAAAGCCCATATCCCATAAGTTAGGACACGCCATCTCGAATCCTCGAAAATAAGCTTTCTCTTTATTTAATTATTATTTAAATCTCATGTGATTTAATTTTGAAAGGGGTGCTCGGCTATCTAAGTTCAAAGAGAAAGTCGAACCCCGTAAGTTAGGGCACGACTTCTTGAATCTCTAAATGCAGAACATTGCCTTGATTTTAAAAATTTCCTTTTTATGCGTCGAGTAAAAATTAATGTAACACTTAAAATGATATGTATTTAATTTATTCGGGCATCGTATGAAAAACGAACAAATATTTTTAAACGTAATGTATAGTACAATAATAATGAAATAATGTAAAATAGCTATACGGGTAGAATATTAAAATGATAAATAATAAATAACAGAATACTATAATAATAATGATGTAATTATAATAATTATAACAATATCAATAATCAAATCGCAATAATAAAATAAATAAGGTAACTTAAAATAAAAAAGAAAATAGAAAATGCATAATTTAGAAAAGGATAAATAAGCATAACATGAAGATATTAAAAATAATAAAAGAAATAATAAAATAATAAGTACAAAAAAATGACGATAATAAAAAATGCACAAATCAAAAAGTATAAACAATCTAAAAAAAATAAAGAAGTAATAAATAAATAAATAAAATAACAAATAAATAAAAAATTTATAGAAAGGTTGAAATTAAATAAACAGAGGATTTAATTGAAATTTAAATGAAATTAAGGGTACAAATTGTAAATAATAAAAAAGGCTAATAAGGATTAAAATGTAATACGCTAAAAAGGACAGGGACCGAATAGGAAAATATCCCTTGCCTTATGCGCACCGTTTCTCAAGAGGACCAAAATAAAACAAAAATAAAATTGAATGGTAAAACTTTTAAATATATAAAATATAGATAGGACTAGATTGAAAAATAAATAAAAGACGGAAAGGTCGGGAGCGCAAATAACCCATTTGTCGCAAAAACACGCGGATCTTACCCACTTCCGTGTCGGGTCTCAGATTTGAGTCAAAACGACGTCGTTTTGACGTCTGAAAATCGACCCAAAATGGCATCGTTTTATACCACCTATTTAAGCTAACAATCTTCCAAAAAAAATCATTTCTACCTAAAAATTAAAAAAAATCTGAAAGTCCCCCTTTTTTCTCTCAACTTCCCCGATTCCGGCCAAGGGAGTCACCGAGCTCTATCGCGACGGTCACCGGTGACGACTCCACCGTCCGCGGTGGCTGGCAAAATAAAAAAGGGCATTTTTTATCGTTTTACTTCCCTCAACCCCGATCTGAGACCAAAATGCCCAAAAAGCCTACCAAAATTCGAAAGAAAATCAAAGGAACCTTTCAGTTCTGTCTTCTTCCGTCACGACCGTTCGGCAAATCCCCGAGGATTCGTTGGTCTTTCAAAACGGAGTGAGAAGACGACAGCGACGATATAGGTAAAAAGGTTTTATTTTTATTTTTTATATATATATTTTCGAAAATAATAGATAAAAAATGAAAATATAAAAGAATCACCTTTCTTTTTTGAGTTTATATCTGATTTTTATTTCTTTTTCTGTATTCAATTTCTTCTGACGTATCTTCGTAAAAAAAATTACATGTGGTTGATGGCTTTTATAGCTGATTTTACACTATTTTCCTACTGTTTATTTTCCTATTTCGTTACTGTTTTGCGTCTGTTCTTGCATGTTGTCTCTATGTTTTCGTTTCTTTTTCTTTTTTTTTTTTGCAGATGGCGTGGAGGTCAACGGCGACAGAGGGGCAGATCCCTTTGCTACTTTGGTGAAACAGTAGTAGAGAGGGTGTGTCAAGCCTCGGGCGGCGCACGGGCGAAAGGAGGAGCAGCGCAGAGGGTCTTAGGGTTTTTTATTTTACTTAAAACTTAGTTTAGGTTATCAGGCCTGGGCCATTAGGGTTTTTTTTGTTTTGGGCTTGTAATCTTGTAATTGGACTGTAATTTTTATTTTTATTTTTATTCTTGGTTTCTGTTCAGGGCCCGGACAAAATTGGGCCCTTACAAATAATATTAGCTTGCCTTACTATTTGATAACATATTAATTTGAATGTTATTTTGTGTTTAATTCGATTTATTTCTGAATTGATCCATGCTAAATTGGTACTTTTATGTTTTAATCTTGTTAGAGATTCAATTGGGACGCTAAGAGACAAAAACGAGCAAAAAAAGGACCAAATTAAAACAAAATCAACAAAATGAGGCCGAATCAAACATATGGAGAAAGCCAATGACTCATTAGAATTTTTGACTTTGTAAAAAGCCAAAAATAGAAAATCTTATTTTATTTTTATTTATTTATTTTTATTTTATTTTGATTTTATGTTAAATTAGCTAAGGCCAAAAATAGTAAATTTTATGTATATAAATAGGACCTTAGTGTTCTTTGGAAAATCATCCATTAATTCTACATTCTTACTTCAATTTGGAATTGAATTACTTTTTTTCCCTTTCAATTTGGCGTTAACATTTTGTAGCAATGTTTCCAATTCTTGTTTCTTTTCCAAAATTGGTCCAATTACTCTCCAAGTACCTTTCTTTTCCTTTCTTTACCATAATCATCAGCCCACCTTCCAAAGTTTACAAAGCATGAACACTTTCATGCTTCACTAAATTTCATCTTAGCCTTAGGCCAGTGTTCCTTCCGGTCGGGAATCGTGAGATACGAATTCGTGCTAAAAATCCGTCCAATCGGTATTCATTTTTTCTAAGTATCGGGATATACCAATCATCCTTTAAAGTTAAACTCGATTTCAAGTCAAAGTGCACGTTGGGTTGGAGTAGTGTTTGCTGACAGTTGGAGAAACGAGTCGGCCGTGCTGTATTCGGATCTCCAAGAACAAATTAAGGAAGAAGTGATCGGGTTTAAACGACCCACGCGGTTGAGGCTGTTAATTCGAGTTGGGTTCTTCAGAGCGCAAGGTTGCCGGAATCTTGAATCGGGAACACGTATATCTCGGTTAGATAATCGGTAAGGGTTGGTTTGTAGGTCGTACCGGGACCAGCTACGAGAGGAAGAATTGGTGGTTAGGATGTTCTTAACTGCTATAACTAGCTTATCATTTGGAGGAGAAGATTAATTTTTCATGGTTCGATTCTTGATACTGAATTTACCAAGTCTAAGGCTAAGGCTTATTATCTTTGATACAAAATACGAATTTAGTCTCCAATTTAAATTTATTTAATTTTTTATTTTTGCTGTTTCAATTATTTAGTTTCTAAATATTCTCGAAACCCCCGATTACTTGTTTATTTTTGTTGTAGGAACATTTGGAGTCGTGGGCACAACTCTTGCCACGACCTTTGACACAACGAACATTCTATTCATAAGTAAACGCGGAAGTGATTACAACATCCAATCCCTATTGACTCGACCCTACTACGACTCTTTACTACAATTTAGAGTTATTTTTGTAGGAAATATTTTTGGTGGTTTCAACGCCCATCAAATTTTGGCGCCGTTGTCGGGGATTGGAGATATTCTTTTAATTTTGTTTGTTTACCTTATGACCAGATCAGAACCGAAAACTCTAGAGTTTGAACCAGAAATTGAGAAATTGGCCCGACAACTGCGGAAAGAAGCCATTCGACGCGGTAAATGGCCAAATCCCAGATTCGAAACCATATCATACACCGAAGAAATTTTCTCGTTTGACGAACCAAACGAGATGGCTAAACAGACGATACGCCAACTCGCTACGGCACAGGATGAACAACAACCCTTATGCATAACCTATCCGGCAGGAGGAACGCCGTTCGAGTTAAAGGCGGGTTTGATCCATTTACTACCCATTTTATGTCGATTACAGAACAAAAATCCGCACACCCACCTTAAAGAGTTCCATATGGTGTGCACAAGTATGAAGCCCCAGGGAGTAACCGAAGACCAAATCAAACTTTGTGTTTTTCCTTTCTCATTAGCCGACTTGCTAGAGAGTGGCTGTTTTATTTACCCCCGGGATCTGTCAACACATGGTCTGACATGTCTCGTTTGTTTCTTGACAGGTTCTTCCCTACAGCTCGAGTGGCCGAACTAAGGAGAGACATCGTAGGAATCCGTTAGAAGGAGACTGAATCGCTCTACGATTATGGGGAGCGATACAAAAAGTTGTATGCAAGTTGCCCACAACATGGACTAACTGAACAGTCACTCTTGCAGTATTTTTATGAGGGATTGCTCCCGATGGAAATGAAAATGATAGATGCTGCAAGTGGGGGGGCACTCGTTAATATGATGCTTTAAAGAGCAAGATAGTTGATTTCAACCATGGCTGCTAACTCTCAACAATTTCGACCAGCTACAGAACCTACTAGAATGGTTCATGGGAAAAGTTCTTTATCCTTAGAAGATAAAATTGATAAGCTAACTAACATTGTTCAAACTTAGCTTACAGATAAAACGAGCCCAGCACGATTGTGCGAAATTTGCGCCAAGCCAGACCATCCGACGGACTCATGTCCGATTTTACATGAGGATTCGACAGAACATACAAATGTCGTCGGGAACTTTCCAAGACCGCCCCAAAGGCGATATGACCCCTACTCAAACTCGTATAATGCAGGTTGAAAAGATCACCCGAATCTAAGTTATGGGTCGAACCCTCGGTTAAATCAACCATACCAACAAAGGCCGCCTCTGAATCAACGGTCACCACCCCCAAAGTCATCTTTGGAAGCCATAGTGGAAAGGCTAGCCAATAGTACTGAGAAATTTCAACAAAAAACTGACATGCATTTGCAGGAAGTGGATAAGCAAGTAAGCAAACTCGCGCTCATGGTTAGCCACTTGGAGTCCCAAGGTAAGCTGCCATCCCAAACTGAGCCAAACCCTCGACACAATGCAAGTGCTATGACATTGAGAAGTGGGAAAGTTTTGGAGCCTGTACCTGACACGAGTCGCGCCCACGAAACTAGTCAAGATAAGGAGAAACTTGACACGGAGGCCCCAGTAGAATCAGCACCACAAAAATCATTTGCAGTACCACCTCCGTTTCCTGGAAGACTTGTCCAGTACAAAAAGGAGCAAGAAGAGAAGGAGATCCTCGACACCTTTCGAAAGGTAGAAATCAACATACCTCTTCTCGACGCGATTAAGCAGACTCCACGATACGTAAAATTCTTAAAAGAATTATGCACGAGTAAAAGGAAACTCCTGGGCAATGAAAAGGTAAGCGTCGGAGAAAATGTCTCCGCCGTTCTGCAAAGGAAAATACCACCCAAATGTAAGTACCAAGGTATTTTTTTCATATCTTGTAAAACAGGTAGTGTCGAAATAAAAAAAAGCAATGTGCGACTTAGGTGCATCAATTAATGTTATGCCTTTGTCAATTTATAAACTACTTAACGCGGGTCCTTTTAAGGAAACAGGTGTAATTATTCAGCTTACAGATAGATCTGTGGTGCATCCGGAGGGAGTGTTGGAGGACGTTCTTGTAAAGGTAAACGAGTTAATATTTCCTGCAGACTTCTAAATTATCAACATGGAGGATGACAATTCAGCCAATCCATCTGACATACTTCTCGGGAGGCCATTTTTGAGTACCGCACAAACGAAAATTGACGTACGAAGTGGGAAACTCACTATGGAGTTCGATGGGGAAGTGGTGAAATTCAATGTCTATGAGGCCATAAACCGCCCTAGCCTGATTTCTAATGTTTCTAATATTGATATAATCGATCCTTTAACTGAATTACATTTAAATATCATGATGAGGATGAATTACGAACTGTTCTTTGCAGAAGTCTAGACTTTGATGCCATAGAGGAACAAGGAGAGTGGATAACTTTTGAAGAGTCTGTTCAAGAAATAGTGGCTTATTTGGAGGCTCTGCAATTATAGATAGATCAAGGTAAATATCTTGAATTATCACCTTCACAAACTAAGCTTGTACCATCTATTTTGCAAGCTCCAGAGTTGGAACTCAAACCCCTTCCGGACCATTTAAAGTACGTTTTTCTCAGTAAAGGAAATACCTTACCGGTAATAATCTCGAGTAAACTCTCGAAGGTAGAAAAGGAAAACTTGGTACAAGTTCTTAGAGACTATAAAGAGTTAATTGGATGGACGATAGCCGACATCAAGGGATTAAGCCCTTCGACCTGCATGCACAAAATTCAAGTTGTGGATAATGCTATTCCCAAAAGAGAGGCTCAAAGGCGTCTCAATCCACCCATGATGGAAGTGGTGAGGAAGGAAGTTCAAAAGTTACTTGATGATGGGATGATCTATCCCATTTTGACAGTAATTGGGTCAGCCCGGTCCATGTAGTACCGAAAAAGATCGGTGTAACCGTAATTGAGAATTCGGCATGTGAGATGGTTCCCACTTGGGTCTAAAACGGGTAGAGAGTGTACATCGATTACAGGAAATTAAATTCCTTAACTCAGAAAGATCATTTTCCACTTCCTTTTATTGACCAGATTTTAGAACGTTTAGCTGGGAAGTCTCATTATTATTGTCTTAATGGTTACTCAGGATTTTTCTAGATTCCAGTGGCACCTGAGGATCAAGAGAAGACGGCGTTTACGTGCCCATTTGGAAAGTTCGCTTACAGACGGATACCGTTCGGACTTTACAACGCACCAACCACGTTTCAGAGGTGCATGGTAAGTATATTTTTCGACTACGTTGAGAAAATAATTGAGGTGTTCATGGATGACTTTATTGTGTATGGTGAGTCTTTTGAGGTATGTTTATCAAATCTTGTAAAAATCTTGGAAAGATGCTTAGAATTTAATCTTGTTCTAAATTATGAGAAATGTCATTTTATGGTAGATAAAGGATTAGTTCTAGGTCATATTATCTCTGCTGAGGGAATTTCTGTCGATAAAGCAAAAATCGACATCATTAACTCATTGCCATACCCCACAACTGTGAGGGAGATTCGTTCTTTCCTTGGTCATGCAGGTTTCTACAGGCGATTCATTAAAGACTTTTCAAAAATTGCGCAACCACTTTGCAATCTACTACAGAAGGATAAGGAGTTCGAGTTTGACCAATCATGCAGAGATTCGTTTGATACACTCAAACATAAACTCATTTCGGCACCTACTGTTCAACCACCAAATTGGAATTATCCTTTCGAGATAATGTGCGACGCAAGTAACCATAGCGTAGGAGCAGTCCTTGGGCAAAGAATCGAGAAAGAACCAACACGTTATCTCCTATGCATCTAAGACTTTGGATGCTGCCCAAAGCAATTACTCGACTACTGAAAAAGAGTTTCTAGCTATAGTTTTTACTTTTGAAAAATTTTGTTCGTATTTATTAGGGACTAAGATTGTCGTTTTTTATGATCATGCAGCTCTTAAATATCTTATCGAGAAGAAGGAAGCAAAACCAAGGCTTATTAGGTGGATATTACTTTTGCAAGAGTTTGACCTCGAAATAAAGGATAAAAAAGGACGCAAATATTTGGTAGCTGACCATCTGAGCCGAATGCCTCCATCGAAGGATGTCACACCACTTAAAGACGATTTTCCAGATGAAAGCCTGCTTGCTACTCAGACAGTTTTCCCCTGGTACGTAGACATGGTGAATTACCTTGCTACAGGTATAGTCTCTTCTAACTTATCGCAATCTGAAAAAGATAAGATCAAACGTGAATCACGATATTATATTTGGGACGACCCCTACCTTTGGAAATACTGCTCCGATCAGGTAATTTAACGATGTGTTGCAGAAACTGAGGAAAAACCGATTCTATCTTTTTGTCATTCTTATGCATGTGGTGGACATTTTGGTCCTAAACGAACTGCGCATAAAGTACTTGAATGTGGACTATATTGGCCACATATTTTTCAAGATGCATTTTTGTTCTGTAAAACATGCGAAAAGTGTTAAAGGGTAGGAAACTTGAGTCGGAAAAATGAAATGCCTCTAACCCCTGTACATGTTTGTGAAATATTTGATATATCGGGCATTGATTTTATGGGACCTTTTGTCTCATTATACGGTAACGTCTATATTTTACTTGCAGTTGACTATGTGTCGAAGTAGGTGGAAGCAAAAGCCACTTGTTATGCTAATGCCAAAACGGTAGTCGATTTCCTTAAGAGTTATATTTTTTCTAGATTTGGCACACCACGAGCATTGATCAGCGATCGGGGAACGCATTTTTGTAATAAGGTAATCGAAACACTTTTGAAAAAATACGGGGTAGTGCAACGAGTCGCTAAGGCTTATCACCCTCAATTAAACGGTCAAGCAAAAGTGTCGAATCGAGAAATCAAGTTGATTTTGGAGAAGACCATCAAGCCGGGTAGAAAAGATTGGAGTTTGCGACTAAACGATGCACCGTGGGCATACCGTACGACTTATAAAGGACCCATAGGTATGTCTCCTTATCGACTAATTTTTCATAAACCGTGTCATCTTCCTGTTGAGCTAGAACATAAAGCATTTTGGGCGGTCAAGCAATGCAACATGGAGTTGGAAGCTGTAGGTAAGCATCGTAAGTTACATATTCAAGAACTTGAGGAAATTCGACGAGATGCGTATGAAAGTGCCCAAATTTATAAGGATAAGATCAAAGCATATCATGACCAAAAGATAACCCGTAAACAATTTATGGTAGGACAAAAAATATTACTTTACGACCTTACATTAAGAATTTTTGCAGGTAAGCTTCGGACTAAGTGGTCAGGGCCTTTTGTTGTTACTCACGTATTTCCACATGGTGCAGTTGAAGTTAAAAGCGAAGAATCTGGGAAAAAATTTTAAGGTCAACGGACAGCGATTAAAGCCTTTCTACGAGAATTTTCAAGTCCACGTGATTGAGGAGTTAGTCCTCTAAGAGCCGGATAAATAAATTCCCAAGTCGTCGAGCTAACGACGTTAAACAAAAGCGCTTTTTGGGAGGCAACCCAAATTTATTTTCATCTATTTAATTTTAAGTTTTAGTAAGATTTAGGATGTAAATAAATAAAATTTTATTTAATTCAGTTAATTTGATGTTTTCAGGAACGTAATGGAGGTTATGAATATTTTTCGAATGTCTGGTAATGGTGGTGGCGTGGGCACGACGTGCTAAATGATGACAAATATTTACCTTCAAGAAAGAAAAAAAACCAACATCCCTAACCTTAATTACCTACCCCAAATTCACCTACCCAAATACCAAATTACCCACATAATAAACCCAATACCCAACAAGCCCAAAAAAAAAGGAGAAAATAAAGAAATTGGGTCGAACGGCCTCCAGCCCAAAAAGAAAAAAAAAAAGAGAGGAAATGGACAAGGCCCAACCGGCCAAAAAGAAAAAAAATCAAACACCCAAAATCCCTAAAATTCCCAAACCCTTTTTCTCTTCATATTCTTCAACAAAAAAAAAAACCTAGCCCCATAACCACGTCGTCGCCGCCGCCCCCATCGCCGTTCGTCGTCTCTGCCACATTACCGCATCATCACCGTCCTCACTTCCTTCGACATCGTCGACTAGCCAAGTACATCACCAACACTCCATCTTCTTTTCCTCCTCCACCCAAACTCACTCTTCGCCGGCCTTCTTCATCGCCGCGCCACTACTGAACGAAGCCCTCACCCATACGCCGCACTCTAGCTGAACAGAACCTTCATTTTCACGGCACTGTTCTTTTCTCTCCCATCTCATCTATTTCTTTTTTTTTCTCCATTACCAAAACACCCAAACCACCCTCCCACCACCTTAACCGACACCAAAACCGGAATCCCCACCGTTACCCTTCAAAAAATTGGCCCAAACCACGCCATCACCATCCGCCGCCGTCTGTTACTGTCTACCACCTCTGTCACCGCCGTAGCAAGCAAAACCAATTATTCTTGACGCCTACACGGAAACAATGGTTCAAACTCGGAACCAAACGGCCAACAATATTTTAGCTTCACTTAATCAAAGTCGACATCGATTTCCAGCACCTCCAGTCTTCGGTATAGCTGACGACGACTCCAAGCCTTCTCCACCTCCTCCAAGTCGAATGGCCGCCCCAACGAGAACTCGTCGCCGACGAAGTCTGACTCCGGTCGAAACAGAACACTCGAACAGCAGCCCAGCTTCCCCCGAAAGGTCGATTCTTAACCCTTAGCCTAATTTACCTTTACTAACGTATTATGCAGGTTGCTCAGAGGAAGTCGGGACTTCTAACGACAACTTCGAAGGTCCCTCAAATACAAAAGAGCGTGTCTCTCGACGCCGAACACGATCGTCTACCACTTGAGCCCGTCGACTATCGACACACGAGTCAGCGACACCCCTAAGCAGCAGTACTGGCGCTGCTGGAAATTCAAGTCCACCCGACTCGCCCAAAGAATATGTTCGACCATCACGAGACGGTCAACACAATAGACGGGGTCGTGCAAACACTATTCCTATCGAAGGACGATTACGAGAATTTTTAGACTTTTCGACCACGGAGCATCGCACGAGATACGACGACATCCGATAACGTTCGCTCCTGGATTGTAAGCAAATCGGTTTTTCTACTCTTGATATGTTAAATATTCGCGATTCTGTGATTGGCTATTTTGATGCTATTGGTTGGTATTCATTTGCTAATATTTCCTGTAATACATATTATGAGTTGATATATGAATTCTACACTACATTTAGGTTCAATATTAATGCTTTACGAACTGTTGAAACACAAAACATTATTTGTTTTTGTTTGCTTGATAAGGACTTTCGAATGCCAATTTCTGAATTTAACATTGACATGGGTTTCGTCGACCCTGACAATGTTCAATCCAATTCCTATCATACTGCTCTGTTAGATATTCCAAGTAACTTTGATGCTCAAGATATTTATTGTGTTTTAACTCATTCTAATTAGCTTTATAATCCGAAGACCACAAAAGGCTTATTGGTGCATGAACCTACTTTACGATATATTCACCGATTCTTAGCCTTTAGTTTTTCAGGAAGAAATGACTCGTCATCTGTTCTAACTAAGACTGAACTATTTTTTTTGTGGTGTATGCATTCTGGATTTAAAGTTAATTTAGGATATTGGTTTGCACGAAATTTTCATGTCGTTTTGCGATGTAATCGTCCACTAATACTTGGGTCATATATTACGAATTTGACCTCTCGACTTTTTCCCTCTGAAATTGATTTCTCGTCCTTAACATGTGCATATAGTATGGACAGCCTAGATAAATATTGCTTGGATTCTATGGGTTTGCTTACCAGCACCCCTACTGCGTGTTATTTTGTTCCTCCAAGTACACGGACTACTCGCAGAAATATGGTTTTTTGACAACGTCCACACATCAATGCTAGGGAGCAAGATGAGCAACCTCTATCTGTGGAGGCACGTTTAAGCCGGATCGAAGCTCGACTTGGAACAATGGAAAACCAAGTCTCCACAATCCTTGACATCTTGCAAAGTCGTTACCCCCAACACCGAAAACATCTTTAAAAGATACATAGGGAGTATTCTTAACTTTTCTTTTTGCTTATTTGGACTGCTGACTTTTATTTCATATGACACATGCTTGAGGACAAGCATAGTTTAAGTGGGGGGTTGAAATAGTAAGTAAATGGTAAATATGCATGATTTTGGCTGCATGTCTCTCTTTTGCATATGTTCAATCTTATGCTAGAATTATTCGATAGTTTATTCCAACATTGAGCCGCTAATCTCATTACTTAGTCAATTTGGACAATTGGGCAAATTTTGAATTAAAGTGTTCAAAGTATCTAGATTAGTCGACATTTGTGTTTTAAGTTTGATATATGTAACTAGATTTTTTTTCATATAAATTGATTGATTGAAAAAAATGTTTGCTTGTACATAAATAATTTGCTTGTACATAAATAAATAAATAAAGGCTCAAGTTATGAGTGAAAGTTTCGAAAACGTGACTGAATTGAGTAACCGGGATAGGGTGCTTGGGTTGTCATTTTATCTCGCGTAAAAAGGTTCGAGTGACAAGTCGATAAACTTGCAAACATTCCGCTAACCGAAGCCTTCAAAAAAATAAAATAAAATAAAATAAATAAATAAAAAGATTGTTTGAACTGAGTAACCGGGATAGGGTGTTTGGGTTGTCATCCTAGTTCGCGTAAAAAGGTTTTACCATGTCTAAAAAATTTTTTAATGCCTTGCAAATTTTGGATTCAAACTCAATTTAGTGAATTTATTTAGCTCACATATTTCATTTTTATGACACTTGTTGATTAAACATATATTCTGAGCATTTGGTTATTTTTGCCAATGTTGTTTGCGTTGATTATGGATGTGGAAAAGAGGCTAAATTTGTAATAAATAGTAGAATAATTTCTAGATTTTGAAGGAGCAATATGCTTGAGGACAAGCATGAGCTAAGTAGGGGGATTTGATAACATATTAATTTGCATGTTATTTTGTGTTTAATTCGATTTATTTCTGAATTGATCCCTGCTAAATTGGTACTTTTATGTTTTAATATTGTCAGAGATTCAATTGGGACGCTAAGAGACAAAAACGAGCAAAAAAGGACCAAATTAAAACAAAATCAACAAAATGAGGCCGAATCAAACATATGGAGAAAGCCAATGACTCATTAGAATTTTTGACTTTGTAAAAAGCCAAAAATAGAAAATCTTATTTTATTTTTATTTATTTATTTATTTTTATTTATTTTTATTTTATTTTGATTTTATGTTAAATTAGCTAAGGCCAAAAATAGTAAATTTTATGTATATAAATAGGACCTTAGTGTTCTTTGGAAAATCATCCATTAATTCTACATTCCTACTTCAATTTGGAATTGAATTACTTTTTTTCCCTTTCAATTTGGCGTTAACATTTTGTAGCAATGTTTCTAATTCTTGTTTCTTTTCCAAAATTGGTCTAATTTCTCTCTAAGTACCTTTCTTTTCCTTTCTTTACCATAATCATCAACCCACCTTCCAAAGTTTACAAAGCATGAACACTTTCATGCTTCACTAAATTTCATCTTAGCCTTAGGCCAGTGTTCCTTCCGGTTGGGAATCGTGAGATACGAATTCGTGCTAAAAATTCGTCCAATCGGTATTCATTTTTTCCTAAGTATCAGGATAGACCAATCATCCCTTAAAGTTAAACTTGATTTCAAGTCAAAGTGCACGTTGGGTTGGAGTAGTGTTTGCTGACAGTTGGAGAAACGAGCCAGCTGTGCTGTATTCAGATCTCCGAGAACAAATCAAGGAAGAAGTGATCGGGTTTAAACGACCCACGCGGTTGAGGCCGTTAATTCGAGTTGGGTTCTTCAGAGTGCAAGGCTGTCGGAATCTTGAATTGAGAACACGTGTATCTCGGTTAGATAATCGGTAAGGGTTGGTTTGCGGTCGTCATCGACCAGGGACCCGACTCGAGAGAGGAAGAATTGGTGGTTAGGACGTTCTTAACTGCTATAACCAGCTTATCGTTTGGAGGAGAAGATTAATTTTTCGAGGATCAATTCTTGATACTGAATTTACCTAGTCTAAGGCTAATGCTTATTATATTTGATACAAAATACGAATTTAGTCTCCAATTTAAATTGATTTAATTATTTATTTTTGCTGTTTCAATTATTTAGTTTCTAGACATTCTCGAAACCCCCCATTACTTGTTTATTTTTGTTGGAGGAATGTTTGGAGTCGTGGGCACGACTCTTGCCATGACCTTTGACACAATGAACATTCTGTTCATAAGTAAACACGGAAGTGATTACAACATCCAATCCCTGTGGACTCGACCCTACTACCACTGTTTACTACAATTTAGAGTTATTTTTGTAGGAAATATTTTTTGTGGTTTCGACGCCCATCACTATTTCATGTAAACTCAAATTTATATTCATGACTAAAGACATTATTATAAAACTTCTTTATACGCACAAGTACTTAAAAAAATCCATAACCATCAAATATAAAAAGAATCCTAAATTGTGTAGAAGCTTTCATATGTGCAACTACTTATGAAATTTCATAGCCACCATATTAAAAAAATCCCAAATATTTTAATTTTAGTCAGGTTCCATACGGACTAAAACTTAAATAAAATAATTATAACAAAAACCAAAAGTAATCATTCGGATATATTAATTGAATTCAATCGTGAATATAATTCGTCATGAATAAAGACAAAATATGAAAATTCCATATACATTCAACCACAAACAGAAAATTTAAAACAAATAGTGCGAAAAGAAAAGAAAAAACATCTTAACAACATTCATTTATTCGATTATCAAGTGAATTAACTTTGAAAACCAATTATACAACCCAATTGGAATTCTTCAATTGCAAAAAGTTGTAAGTCTGTAACTTTAATCTAATAATGACTTTAACCAAAATTTATAAAAATAATAACGCTGCAAGTATATGAATTAATGATGCAATATCCAAAGTTTTTATCATAAACAAAAAAAAAAAACAAATTGCAATATCCAAATCACCGAAACTCATGGGTAAACTTGAATTCCACCAGAAAAGGAAAAATCACACAAATCAATTTTTATCAGTCGGTTAAATATAAATGCTTCAATTAATTTAGCATAACAGTAGAAAATCGAAAAAATTAAAAATTAAAACCCTAAATCTTCATAAATCCAAAAGATTTAGTAATATCAAATCTATAAAATCTCAAGTACGAATTAATTTAAAATAATTAAATATCAATTCATTCTCAATCATTCGATATGACGAGGCTCAGATACCACTTCTTAGAACCATAAATAATATCTAATATAAAATTAGAACTGTGAACCAGGATCTGTCATGTCAAATCATCAAAAATAAATCAAGAACAAAACTAGATTCGGAAGCGTACCTGAATTCATCGATTTCTTGAAATCTACGGATCTTGGGGTTTTGATCTTCCAAATTAGCACACAAATAATCTAGAGATTGTGACTCTCTCTTTTCTAAAGATGGGATATTAGAAAAGTTATCTTATATGTAATTTGGGGACCATAACCCTAATATATAAAACTTTGGCACATTAGCCCAAATTTCTAACAAGCCCATCATCAATTAAGAATTAGTTACTAGAGTATCTACACATATTTGACCTATATTTTATTTAATAATTAAAGCCCAATAAACCTTAACCAAATTAGATCACTTTTAATTTGGGCTAACCTATTATGATAGTAAATAATAACATGTAATTACCCTCATTATATATGTGATGTCCATATTTTCCAACAAGTTATACTAATTTCCATTTTATTCAATTCAGTCAACTATCTCAATATTCAATATCAATCATAGAAAATCAATCCATAAGACCATTATTAACTCACCTCAATACTTAATCATGCAATATGACATGAATATGCAAATAAATAGATTAATCTCGAATAATAAAAGCACAAACCGAAATCTCGCGTCACTCGTCGACGACTCTCGCTTTTCCTTTCCCTTTCGATGGCCCGACGTCGTCTTTAGCTACGATCAATAATTAATAAAGGAACAATATCAAAATTCATCCAAATCACATTCAATTATAAGGTCAAGCATATTTTGCATTTTATTCAATTTAGACCCTAAACTCGGGATAAACATATCTTTCAGTATATAGCTTCTGATCAAAATCCAATTTAACATTATTTCATTAGGGACCTCGTATTTTCTATTTATAACACAATCTCATAACAGGTTTTCAATTTGTTTAATTTGGTCCCTAATGTTACAAAGTTAACTAGCAAGCTAAATTAGTTTTACATTCTAGTCCTTTTCATGATCTAAGCTTAATATCTATCAAAATCAAGTCTAACTCATCAATTTCTCTTTAATGAAAACTTTTTAAAAACTCAAAATTGAACAAACTGATACATGGGCTAGCTAAATCAAGCTCCCATGATCATAAATATATAAAAATTAAAGAAAATAGCTTGAAATTTTTGGTTTTTAAATGGTCGAATGTAGAAATGGCATAGTTTTTTATTCGTTGTTTTTATTTCTTTTGGACGACATGTGAAGAAATGAAGGAGATGATGTAGCAACTCAATTTCCTATGGTGTTAGAAAATGTGATTTTAGAACCCCGTTTCCATAAATCAAATTCGTAAATTTAAATAGAGGTATTGACGGAGTTAGTATATAGATGTATTGTAATTTGGTTAAGTAATTTAGCCAAAGATGTGGTTAATTAAGGCCTAGGGACTAAAGTGTAAAAAAAAAAAATTGTTAGAAAATTTTAATTAGAAAAAGGCTTGGGAACCTAGATAAAAATTATTCAAAAGACTAAAAAAGTTAATAAACCATTTTTAAATGGTGGATAGTGGATGATGATTTTGGATGTCATTAGGCTTAATTAATTGATGATTAAATTATAATAAACTAAGATTTAACTAACTAAAATAGATTAATTAAGCCATAATCTTACTATAAAAGTAAATTTGATAGTGGAAAAATATGAAAAATGTCTTCATCTTCTTCTTGTCCACCGTCCACCATATCTAAGTTGTGAAGAAAGGCTTAAAAACCCTTGAGTATTCAGCTAACAATTTCAAGTAAGTCCCTAACCATTTTTCTTTGATTTTTTTTATAGATTTATGATCATGGGAGCTTGATTTAGCTAGCCCATGTATCAATTTGTTTAATTGGTGAAATTTTGATAAGTTACCATTGTTGAGAAATTGAAGAATTAGACTTGGAATTAATAGAAATTAAGCTTAGATTATGAAAAGGACTAAACTATAAAGCTTAACAAGCTTGATTGTTAACTTTGTTTCGTTAGGGACCAAATTGAATAAAATAAAAACCTGTCATGGAATTATACTAGAAATAAAAAGTATAGGGTTCCTAATGAGTAAATGTGAAATCAAATTTTAATCTGAAGCATTATACCTAAAGTTATACTTGTCCCGGGTTCAGCAAAATTTTAAAGTGTTTAAGATTAAAAAAAAAGTTAGGTTTAAAATATCAAAAGTTTGTGCTAATCGGTTTGAGCTAGTATATACTGATACAAGTCGATATCGACCGACCGAAATGAATCAAAACACATCAAAGAGGTGGAAACACACCCAAATCTAGACCGTAATAGAACTTAGATTACTTGGTATCGAATGAGGAACAAATCAATACATACCGATCAATATAATACCATCTACCATGATCTCTATTAAACGTATAGCTTATGATTTTTGTAAGGGGAATTTGAATTATGTTATCAAATATAAAAATAACATGAATTATTATATTCAAAATTTATAATTTAAAAATTTAAAAATTTATAATTTAGAATATTCAAAATTATTTGAATCGGTTAGAGTTCACTTGGCTTGAACTAATCTAAATTTGAAAAATCTGAACTCAAAAATTTCAATTTTGAAAGGGCTTGAGCTTGAAAAAAATTTAAACTAAGATATTCTAAGCCCAAAAATTTTGAACTTGAGAAAATTCACATTAAAAAAAAGCGAACCCAAACCCATCCACATCTATAGTAATGAAAGGTTTGGGATTTTTATATAAATTAGGTTTTTGTTTAGTAAAAAGGAGAGCAAGTGAAGTATGACGGAGGAAACATAAGGAGAAGAAAGAAAATTTGAAGTAACCCTCAATTACATTAAAGGAAAAAAAAAAGGAGATTTTGAGTTTTGGTCAACTCATTATGTGAATGTGGATTCTTCACTGTGCAATTCCTCAAGGATAATTATTCTAATTAAAGTAATAGAAAAAGAATATATATACTTAAAAATTACCAACTGGATTAAAAAAGAAGGGTCAATTGTCCTTTTAGAGCGGTGGTAAAGGCATCTATTTCTGAGGTTTCGTCCAATGACCGGACTGATGTCGGAATTAACACTGATGAGAAGCGTAACACCAAAAAGGTCAGGTTTAAAGTGGTGGGAGGGGATTCAATGGATAACACGGTGTGATGTCGAAATTAACACTGATGAGGAGCGTAACACCAAAAAGGTCAGTTTAAAGTGGTGGGAGGGGATTCAATGGATAACACGGTGGTTGACACAATTCCAGTGAGAGAAGTTTCTTGGAAAGAGAAGCTTTTGAGAAGGAATGGTTCTGAATCTGATGATGGTACTTCTGATGAGGACCTTGTAATTGAAGATGGTGACATTCTTTGATCCTCCATTAATGGAATCCCTGCCATCGACTTCTTGGAATGATTAAGGAATATTTTGGTTAGGGATATGGAGACTACCGTCGTTGTCAAGTTGTTGGGACGGAACATAAGTTATGGGGTGTTACACACTCGTATTTCAAGCCTTTGGAAACCCTCTCAACCTTTTCACCTGATGGACATCGAGAATGGTTATTACCTTGTCCGATTCCAAAGCAGAGTTGATTATGATTTGGCTCTGACTCAAGGTTCTTGGATAGTGTTTGGACACTATCTAACCGTTCAACCATGGAGGATTGATTTTAATCCGCTGAAACCCTTTCCTAGCGTGGTTACGGCCTGGATCCGCTTTCCAGAACTGTCGAGTTTCCTGTATAAGAAAAGGATATTAGAGGAGATAGGAAGCTTGGTCGGACAAGTGATAAAATTAGATTTCAAAACGAATAGTGGAGCAAGGGGCCAATTCGCAAGAATGGCTGTGTCGATAGATCTGGAAAAACCACTTACCTCGTAAGTCTCGATCAATGGCAGGTTCTAACGAGTGGAATTTGAAGCCCTTCCCACGGTATGTTTTTCTTATGGAAAATATGCCCATCTAAAAAACTCTTGTTCTTCTTCTTTGACAGATCAGAGCATGCTCGGGGACAAGGAAGACTCACATGTGACGATGGACAAGGAGGCAGATCCAGCGACGGTGGTTGACGCCTTTGGTCCGTGGATGGTAGTCCAGCGTAAATTAAGGCAAAATTAGGTTGAAAAACGAAATCAACAAGTAAAGGTTACGGAAGAAAATCTGGCGGATCCAGATTCACGGTGCTAATTGCTAGAGACAAGCAAACGGTAGATTCAGGGGCTGAAAATTCGGAGGCTGAAAAATAAAGATTGAAGGGGATCTCTTTCAAGCAAGGAGACTTTATTAAAAAATTAAAAGAGAACAGGCCTGGGGCTAAATCTGGGCTGCGAGCTGAAGGAAATAAGGGCAAGGAAAAATTGGGTCAGAACAGCTTTATTGGGTTAGAGGAACGGTTTAGTGGGCTGGTCCATTTGGGTGTTGAACAAGAGCAGGCTGATCAAGGCCTGACGAGTGAAGATCTACTTCTAGAGGATAATATTGGTTTTAATTCGGACGGAGCTCAACCAAATTCTACAGTCAATTTGAAATTGGATAATTTAGGGAGCTTGGAACACATTATACAGTCGGGCCCCACACCTGATTTACAAAACAAAAGCTCATCTTTGCACTTTAATCCCACATTCGAAGGTCCGCTTGAATCAGTGGTGGATTTAAATTCTAATTTATTGGATCCCAAAAGATATTCGGTCGTAATTTTTAAAGGAAATTCAGACCACAAGTTCAAATAACAAGGTCAAATAATAGACCAGGGGACTCTAATATTTTGAACGTTCCTCCAAAAGGACACGGACTTGAGAATAAAAAAAGAAGTGGACGCAGTGGAAAAGCGCTGAATAAAACAATTCGTGGACGATGGGGACATTTTAAAATTTTTGGAAATTCACGTGTCTCACTCCTCGATGCTATGAATTCCATGGCAAAGTTTATTGGTGAACAAGTGGAGACCTTTACTGATAAGGTCGTCACTAATGATAAGGGTGATAGAGCTTCTATTGCCCTTTGAAAGGTTAGTCCTCGTACTTTTAAAATTTTATTTATGAATTTTACTATTTTTTCTTGGAACTTTCAGGGTTGTGCTAGCTCGAAGTTTATTCGGGTTTTTTGTGAATACAATCGGGAACATAAACCCGATTTGATCAGCCTTATTGAAACAAGGGTCAGTGGAGGAAAAGCTGATTCGATTATTGCGAAGCTTGGTTTTCATTACTCACGTCTTGTAAAGGCAGTGAGCTTTTCAGGTGGTATTTGGATTGGTTGGAAAGAATCCGTTTGTGTGGAGGTTCTCAAAAACCATTCGCAATTTGTGTTAGTTAGAATTACTGGTACCTCTTGCAGACAGCCTTTTTTGGTCACCTTTGTGTATGGCAGCCCTAATCATAGTAAAATAAGACTTTTATGGGAGGTTTTGCAGAGAACTATTCTAGTAGATGGGACTCCATGGATGGCAATTGGTGACTTTAACGCTATTCTTTCTCCTTCTGAAAAGAGAGGGGGTCGGACTCTAGGGAAAATATGCCCCTTTTTTGGTGAGCTTATGGACTTCGCCTTGTTGTAAGGTTTAGGTTTTAGAGGACCGCAATTCACTTGGCAGAGAGGGGGGATTATGGAGTGTCTAGATAGGGATATTTGCAACAATGCTTGGTGCACTTTTTTTCCTAATTCCATAGTGACTCACTTACCATGTCTCAAATCGAACCATAGACCCTTAAAATTGTCTTTGATGCCTGATTTTCATTCCTCAAAAGGGCGTCCGTTTAGGTTTTTAGCGGGTTGGGTTGAACATCCAGCGTTCTCGGATTTCGTATGGAGGGTTTCTGCTAACATGTCGATGGTTCACTCTGAGTTTACTGATCAAGTCAAAAGATGGAATAAAGATTTGTATGGACATATTGCTACCCGCAAGAAGTTTCTGACTAAAAAACTTCACAACATTGAGATCGAGCGCAATAGAAGAAACTCGACATATCTTAGCCAAGTTGAGATGGAGGTTAGAGAGGATTCGAAAAATGTACTGCATCATGAGGAGATTCTCTGGCGACAGAAAGCCCGTTGTGACTGGTTAGTATTGGGGGACCGCAACACCAAATTTTTCACACGCGCACTTTGAGGAGAAGGAAGCAAAATCAAACAACCGCCTTAAAAAATGATTGGGAGAGTGGATCATGAATGAAGAGCAGCTACAGATCGAAGCGGCCGATTTTTATAAATCTTTGTATGGCGAGCATCCCGGCCTGATGAGAGGTTTACCCACGAGCGTTTTCCAGCCCCTCACTGACGAGGATTTTAACCTCTTTAATAATCCAGTTTCTGATGAGGAAATCAAAGTCACTTTGTTTGACATGGCACCTTTGAAGGCTCCAGGAAGTGATGGTTTTCACGCCCTTTTTTACCAAAGTCAATGGGATCACGTAGGCGCCTCCGTTTGCAGATGGGTTAAGGGTATTTTTGCTGGTGAAAACATTGATTCAGATTTAAATAATTTGCTTATTGTTCTTATCCCTAAAACCCAAAATCCGGAAGGCTTCGCTCAGTTTCGACCAATTAGTTTGTGTTATGTTCTCTACAAACTGGTTATGAAGTTATTGTTAATCGTTTTAAAGTGGTTTTCCCTAAAATTATAGCTCCTGAGCAGACTGGTTTTTTAGCAGGACAGAATATCACAGATAATATTGTCATTGCACAAAAGGTTATCCACTCTATGAGGAGCACGCAGAAAAATAGGAGGTGGATGGCCATCAAAATTGATCTGGAAAAAGCTTATGATCGAGTGCGTTGGGATTTCATTGACTCGTCTCTCCAAGCTGCAGGTATTCCTAATTTTTTACGTAATGTTATTATGTCTGCAATTTCCAGCTCTACTATGCAGGTGTTGTGGAACGGGGTTCCAACTCTGAAATTTCGACCAGCTAGAGGTGTTCGACAAGGTTGTCTTTTATCTCTTTATTTATTCATTTTGTGCATGGAGTGGTTGAGTCACAATATTCATGCTGCCATTAATGTTGGCAAATGGTCCCCTATTCAACTGGTTCGCAATGGTCCACTGCTTTCTCATCTTTTCTTCGCGGATGATTTGATCTTTTTCGGTCACGCTGAGGAACATCAAGCTTGGGCCATCAAGAATATTCTCGATGATTTTTGTAACTACTCGGGCCATAAAATAAATACGAGGAAGACAAATATTTTTTTCTCCAAAGGCGTGGATGGCAGTTTAAGGAGGCGTATCAGCAGTTTTTTTGGTTTGGGGTTTTATTTAGGTGTTCCCCTTTTTCACGAGAGGGTTACAAATAATACACTACGCTTCGTGGTTGATAAGGTGCGAAGAAAGCTATCTAGTTGGGATGCCAGGCAACTTTCTTTTGCAGGTAGGGTGACTTTAGCTCAATCTGTTCTTCTGTCGATCCCAAGTTACTTTATGCAAACAATGATGGTTCCTAAAGGTCTATGCGATGAGATCGAACGCATTGTTCAGAAATTCGTTTGGGGATCCACTAATGGTAACGCTAAGGTAGCTTTGGTTAGTTGGGATTCGGTGTGTCAACCGAAATCTCATGGGGGCATTGGTCTAGACATTTGGATGATCATAAAACTTCTTTCATGATGAAGATGGGTTTTAACATTGTCTCTAATATCAATGCTTTATGGGCTCGGGTCCTTCGGTCAAAATACGGGATCCCCAGCGGTTTACCTGAAAATGTTTTGAGGGAGCGTTGTTCCTTCCTATGGAGATCCATTGCTAAGGTATGGTCCCTTATCCGTGAAAATCTTTTATGGTCCGTTGGAGATGGTAAGAGTATTCAATGTTGGCGAGATCCTTGGATCCCAAATTGTAGCCCTTTATTACCTTATATTCCATACTCTTCTAACCTTAATATGGATTGTACGCTTAGTAATATGATTGCAGGTGATGGATCGTGGAATTTAGATCTTTTTCATTTGTGGATTCCAGAAGAGATCATTAACAAAATTGTTGGAATTCCACCGCCGCATCCTTCTTTGGGACTTGACAAAATAGTGTGGGGAGCTACCTCGACTGGCTTATAATTTCTATCAAAAGTGCTTATGATAAGATTCAAGATGGTACACTGAATCTTAAAGAACATATTTGGGAGATGCCTTGGAGTTTTAGTAGACCCCAACGAATCCGGTTCTTTTTATGGCTCGCCCTCAAGCATCGCTTACTTACAAACGCCGAAAGGACAAGGAGAGGCTTTGGGAATAGCAGGGCTTGTGGATTTTGTGGACATGAATGCAAGGATGTGATACATGTACTTAGAGACTATTCTGCAGCTAGAATCATTTGGGACAATACTATCCCAGAAGAAAGACGATCCAGGTTTTATATTGGTTCCCTTCACAATTGGATGACGATTAATCTCAAAAATCATTTCTCTATTTCTTTAAATGGGGTGGACTGGCCGTGCTTTTTTGGGATTATCACTTGGCGCATCTGGAAGAACCGCAACTTCTTTATTTTTTAGGACTTTTCTTGGAGTTACGAAGAGATCCTTAAAGGTTCATACAGTTGGGCAAAGCAATACTCATTAGCATCAAAAGCAGCTTATGACAAGGTGCATGGTTACTCACACATTTCGCATACAGATAGCAATTGGGTAAGCTTGAAATCAGATGGTTCGATTAGACTGGATGAAGGCTTTGCAGCAGCTGGGGGGTTTGTGTGTGATCATAATGATGGGTGGATCATGGGTTACTGCAGATATTTGGGCAATTGTACGGTGGTCGAGGCTGAGCTTTGGGGGATCTTAGACGGCTTAAATCTTATTTTGGATAGAAGTTTCGAAAGGGTCTTCATCCAAACTGATAGTATTGAAGCTGTTAATGCTATTCAAGAAGGTTCTTCAGGAAATTTTAATTCTGCACTCGTCAGAAGAATTCATTTTATCCTTAAAACACTAAAAAAGTGGAGGATTCAACATATTTCTCGCGAAGAAAATCTAGCTGCCGATAGATTGGCCAAGTCAATTCGTTCTAAAAGACTAGGCTTAAGATTGATTGAGGATCCTCTTATGAGGATTTAGTTTTTATCTTTTTATAATCTTTTCTTTTCAAAAAAAAAAAAAAAAATACCAGCTGGCCTCTATCATTCACCAAAACCACTTTCCAAAGTTTGATCTTCCGAAGAATTTCCAATGTTTTGAATTTAAGAACCTTCCTTTTATTTTTAATTTTGAAGGATCTAAGAATCTTCCTTACTGAGTTGCGAAACATTTTCCACTATTTTAGCTAAAGCATTGAAACGACATACTGGTTGATTCATTCCTTTATTATTTAAAATTGAAAGATTTTTAGGAAAGTTCCTCCTTTACGCCGCATTCCATTTCCATCACCATCTAACTCAAAATCCCCTATTACACCACGTGCCATTCAATCATCATTCTGAAACCCAAAACCGCCCTCCTGTCCTATTCTTCTCCTTCCATGAACCTCCTCATTTCAGATTTAGGTGACCGCTCTATTACCGTCCCATCAAACGGTATCGAAAATTTTACTAATAAACTAACAATTAATATTAAAATTCCAATATATAGAGAACTCTTCAAAACCAAAAGAAACATCCATTTCTCCATTATTCTTCTTGTCTTAAACTTTAAACCCGCCATGCCTCCTATTGTAGCCCAAAACGTATCCTCCAATAATGATTCTTCTACCCCGTATTTTCAACACTCATTGGAGCTTATAGCCGGCGAATTCTCAACAGCCACAGCACCTTCATCGACGCTTGGCCAACTACTTCAACACGTCGGTGATACACGGAAAGAAGCCACTGGCGACCAAACTTCCGTCCATGAACTCCTCGTCGACATCTCCAAGCCGCGCCCCATACCATTTGTACTTTCCTTTAACAACCTTACGTATAGTGTAAAGGTTCCTCGCAAAATGGCGCTCCCTGGTTTCTTCAGATGGAGTGGCGGAAGCGCCGCTGCAGATGCTGCTGTCGTTGGCGATCCACTTGCCGCCGGAGATAGTTATTTTACAAGGACCAAGATGTTGCTTAACGATATCTCCGGTGAAGCTCGAGACGGTGAGATACTGGCTGTGCTCGGAGCGAGTGGTTCGGGTAAATCGACGCTAATTGATGCTTTAGCCAACAGAATAGCTAAAGGGAGTTTGAAAGGAAACGTCACTTTAAATGGCGAAGCCTTGGAGTCTCGAATGTTGAAAGTGATTTCAGCTTATGTAATGCAAGATGATTTGCTTTTCCCAATGCTCACTGTCGAAGAAACTTTAATGTTCGCAACTGAGTTTCGCCTTCCTCGGACTTTGTCGAAATCTAAGAAGAAAATGCGAGTTCAAGTCTTGATCGATCAATTAGGCTTAAGAAATGCAGCCAAAACTATTATCGGCGATGAAGGTCATCGTGGTGTTTCCGGTGGAGAGCGTCGTCGCGTATCGATCGGAATCGATATAATTCATGACCCCATTATTCTTTTCTTAGATGAGCCTACATCTGGGTTGGATTAAACCAGTGCTTTCATGGTGGTGAAGGTTTTACAGAGGATAGCTCAGAGTGGAAGCATTGTTGTAATGTCAATTCATCAGCCGAGTTATCGAATTCTTGGATTGCTCGATCGATTGATATTTTTATCCCGTGGGCAAACTGTTTACAGTGGTTCACCGACGAATCTCCCGTTGTATTTCTCCGAGTTTGGGCATCCGATACCCGAGAACGAGAACAAAACGGAGTTTGCTCTGGACTTAATCCGAGAACTCGAAGGATCTCCTGGAGGAACAAAAAGTTTGGTTGAATTCAACAAGTCATGGCAAAGCATGAAGCATACTAGAGACTCCGAGCCAGATCAACTCGGCTTGTCATTAAAAGAAGCAATTAACGCCAGTATATCTCGAGGCAAACTTGTTCCAGGTGCTACAAATGATATCGATTCATCTTCCATGGTTCCAACGTTTGCAAATCCATTTTGGAAAGAAATGGTGGTATTGTCGAAGCGATCGATCCTAAATTCAAAACGGATGCCGGAGTTGTTTGGAATTCGTTTGGCAGCAGTTTTAGTGACAGGGTCCATTTTAGCAACGGTATTTTGGCAACTTGATAATTCACCAAAAGGGGTGCAAGAAAGATTAGGGTTTTTTGCATTCGCAATGTCGACAACATATTACACTTGTGCCGATGCTCTCCCGGTTTTTCTCCAAGAAAGGTATATTTTCATGAGAGAAACGGCTTACAACGCTTACAGGAGATTATCATATGTTATATCAAATGCATTAGTGGCGTTGCCGGGCTTGATTTTCCTTTCCTTTGCTTTCGCAATGGCAACATTCTGGGCAGTAGGACTGGATGGTGGATTATCAGGATTCTTATTCTATTTCTTAATAATGTTTGCTTCTTTTTGGTCTGGAAGTTCGTTCGTGACATTCCTTTCGGGTGTCGTCCCGCATGTGATGTTAGGCTACACGATCGTGGTCGCTATTTTAGCGTATTTCTTACTCTTCAGCGGTTTCTTCATCAACCGCGACCGAATCCCAGGTTACTGGATATGGTTCCATTACTTGTCCCTTGTGAAATACCCATATGAAGCAGTTTTACGAAACGAATTTGAAAACCCTTCAAAGTGCCTTGTGAGGGGGATTCAAATATTTGACAATTCACCGCTTGGAGAAATCCCTTCGGCCATGAAAGTGAGATTATTGCAATCAGTAAGCAAGAGTTTGGGGGTGAGAATTACAAGGTCAACATGTCTGACAACAGGTTTGGACATTCTCAAACAAGAAGGGATTACAGATTTAAGCAAATGGAATTGCTTGTTGATTACAGTGGCATGGGGTTTCTTGTTTCGGATTTTGTTTTACTTCTCTTTGCTATTGGGAAGCAAAAACAAGAGGTCTTGAAAAAACCCAATAAGCTTAAACGGAGAAATGTTCTTGTAATCTGTGTGTATGTTTATTATTCTTTTGAGTTCAATTAATTTGTTCAAATCGATTTCTCATTTACTATGGGTAAAGCTTAGTTGATTAGATTGAAGTGAAGAACCTTAGCATATCTGGAAAATAATTCATGTTCGATATCTTAAATTTTTTTTTTTTTGATTAATTGTTACAAAATTAGTTACAGCTTAGAGCTTTTAATTAATTTTTATTCTCTTGCAAACTAATGGTATGGTTTTGTTTTAGATATAAGTAGGTAACCAAATTCCAGCTTAAAATATAGTTTTGATTGTTTTTTGTTTTTCTATTTGGCCTAAAGCAAGAAGATACTTTTTTCTATCTGACATGAGCAATCAAGTATCGACGGTCTTTCAATGGAAACTGGATATACAAAAAAAGTAAGCGTGAGAAAAGATGCTGATCCGCCGGTGGATAGTTGTCGTTCAAAGATAGGCTCAACATATATTTGCATTCATTGTGGTCATGTCAAGAAATCAGATTCCGGAGGTAATAACGGATGAACGTAGCCAGAGACCGTGAAGGATGAATAAAAAAGAAAAGGAAATATTATCACAATTGAAAACCAAGGCAGTATTCACCAAAATTCTAAATCTGACATTCTGTCAACTTCAAGTAATCCCGTTTCCATTTCTATTGAGCAGTTGAATTTGGATAGAAATGAGGTGGCATTCACACAAGGCTGGGTCAGGCTGACTAACCGATCCAGTGAAGAGAATAAAGCGAAAGTTAGATTATAAGTCAAGAAAAGGTGGATAAAGAGGGTAACCATTGGAAAGTGCTGTCTAAAATAGTAACAATTAATGATACAAAATTATTGTCAAGAGTGAATTATATATCTCACCAAATATTAGATTTAACTAGTTTCTTATCCTGTATATTAAATTTAGCTATAATTTTTTTTAAAAGATGTTTTTTCACAAATAATATAAAATAATGATATCTAAATACAGTATAAAATATTATAGAAATATACTATTTAGATACCATATTTTAATATTGTAAAAGTAGTATATATTATCTTGCTCCAAAACTCAATATTCCCAAAAACAAAAGAAATCATGCATGTGTATATATATAATATGTATGATATATAATGTTGAATATCAAGTTTCCTTATTAAAATTAGATTCTCAATTACAATTTGATATGAAATCTAAATTATAAATTTAATTATTGATTTATCTATTATTGAATAAATATTATTTAAAATTTTATCATTCTTTTAATATGGTATTTCATACTCAAAGGTGATTCCCTAAATATTTTAGGATTACTTTTTCTTTTTGCAAATAATTTAATTTGCATACTTTTTAAAGCATTAATTAATTATTATTTGCAAATTCTTTTTAAAAATTACACTATCATCCATTATGTTATTATAATGATATAAAATTCAACATTTTAAAAATAATAACTAAATAATATGAGCAATGGATTGTTATTAAATAAAAAACAAAAAACAATTTATATAAATAATTAACAAAAATTAAAATGATATGATCTCACATTACCTTATAACTCATTAAGAATTGTTATGTTGTGAAACAAAAATAAAATATAG
Organism: Gossypium sturtianum; assembly: GCA_025698515.1. Taxonomy (NCBI): domain Eukaryota; kingdom Viridiplantae; phylum Streptophyta; class Magnoliopsida; order Malvales; family Malvaceae; genus Gossypium; species Gossypium sturtianum. The sequence goes on from CM046946.1 coordinate 121,173,207, forward strand.
TAGTCAGTAAAATCCGACATGCCCTAAAAAGTTTTGAATCCCACGAATGGAGGGTGGAAGTAGTAGTTTTTCAATGACTTCGATTTTTGCACGATCAACCTCTAATCTCTTCTTTGAATAATAATGTTGTCTGTTACCATATGGTGGAATTTTTCTCAATTCAAGACCAAGTTAGTTTCTATACACCTTTCCAATACACATTCAAGATTGTCTAAACATTCAGTGAAAGAGTCTCCAAAAATGAGAAATAATCCATGAAAACATCCAATCCCTCTTCAATCATATCAATAAAGATTGAAGTCATACAACGCATGAAAGTGACAGGGGCGTTACATAGTCCAAACGGCATCCTCCGAAAGGCGTACGTATCGAAGGGGAATGTGAAAGTGGTCTTCTCTTGATCATCAGGGTGAATCAGAATGGAAGTGAAAAGTGATCTTTCCGAGTGGCTTCATTGAGCTTACGATAATCAATATAAATAGGCCACCCTGTCACTATCTGAGTGGGGATGAGTTCATCCTTTTCATTTGAAACCACTGTCATTCCTCCTTTCTTCGGGACATAGTGGGTCGGACTTACCAACTCACTATCCAAGATGGCGTACAGAATACCGACATCTAACCACTTTGTTAACTCTATTTTCACCACCTCCTTCATGGCAGGATTAAATCACCACTGAGCATCAACCATCGATTTCTATCTTTCTTCTAAGAGGATCTTGTGTTGAAAAAGAAATGGGCTTATACCTTTAATGTCAGTAATGGTCCACCCAATGGCCTTTTTATGTGCTTTCAGTACATAGAGTAGGGTTGCTTCTCTTTCCTCACTAAGTCGTGCAGAGATAATAACCAGCAAGGTATTGTTTTTCCCAAATACCCATACTTCAAATCTTCTAGAAGGAGCTTCAATTCGAGCTCAGGTGATTTAACTATGGACGGTATCATTTTCTCGAAAGCATCCTTAAGAGGTCCCAATGGTTCCTTGTAATGCCTCTACCAGTCTACTTGATGAACCCTTTTCTACTCAAGCTGAACCACCATATCATCATGAGATTCCCAATCATCTTCTTCATAGCATGACTTATCTTCTTTTTTAGTCAAGAATTCCCTTTTTACTGGATGGTTCCGTCTCAACAGTCTCCATGCTCTCTACATCTGAAAATTGCTCCACTTCACACTCTTCCTACTCAGCAGGTATTCCCTATTTGTTGGTAACAGACATCAAAGATGTAGATAACTCTCGAATAGGTTCTATCATTTGGCTTCCAAATCCCTCCGAAATCTTATGAGAAATCGATTAGGAGAATGGATGCACCCCCAAGAAGAATCATCACTACTGACATTTTCAAGCAAAATAATGATTTCTTGTGTTGTTCTAGTCCATATATTCCCCACAGAGATGATATCAAACTATGCCCTACTATCCTAATCCAGCCCAGCATAGAAATATTGCAGTTGAGCTGCACTCTCGATTCCCTTGCCAATTAAGTCTGGCAATGTTATCTTGAATCTTTCCCAGGCTTTTCCTAGTGTCTTTGTACTCATTTGTGTGAAATTGAATAGTTCCTCATAAGTGGCCAGCACCGTGGTCATAAGAATATTCTGCTTCAAGAATAGTTGTAAAATTTCCTCCCATGTGGTGATAGTGTCGAGAGGCAACATATCCAACCACTCTCTTGCTTTTCCTCCAAGATAAAATGGTATCAATAACAATCAAATAGTGTCGTTAAGAATCCCCTCATAATCCATGGTGTAGCATATGTGATCAAACTTGCGAAAGAAACCTATTGGATCTTCACCCTCATTTCCACAAAATTAGAGATTAGATATAACCCACGAGATAAGAGACGAGTTGATCTCGAAATGCAAAATGCCCGGATGGGGTGTCATTCTCCCCAGCCTTAACCAACTCTGGTCATACAACATAATATCTAGCAACAACATCATTCGGGAAAAAATTAGAGATACCTTCCTACGCAAGAAAACCTAACACTCTACAATTAATAAAAGAATAAATCAAATAAACGAATCACAAAATCAATCTCATTAAAGCAATACACATTCCAAATTGAAGCAACAAAATGCCGTATCTATAAATCTAACTTTGGTCACTTATCTCCCTAAAGGCATGCAACAACACTAAAACCACTTAATTTAGAACTAACTCCCCGACAACGATGCCAACAACTTGACCGCCCTTCGCCGTCCTCGCGAACCACGAGGGAAATCAACATTAAAAATAACAATCAAATAATCAAATACTAAGTGCGATGTCTGCAAGTGTGACAAGTTAGTTGTAATATAATTGTACAACAGATATAGAGTACTCTGAGGATCGAACCCACAGGAGCCGGTGATTAAGTCAATTCTAGCTACAAGCATGCAAAACAAAGAGTCTAAACAACTAATCGTTAGATTAGATAGTACGGCAAATCATCATTTGAGAGTTTTGAACTAATTTCCTATATAATTACCAAAAGGACCAAATCATAAAGTATGCAAAACTAGAAAATTATCCAATCAAGACAAACGGTAGTTGGTTGACTATGATATGGTTCCTAAAATGGCTCTATTTTACCTCTCGGTCTCAATTTTTTCAAGTTAGACAAATTAGTTCTATTTATCTCTATGTCTCACCAGCTAATTCGGGACTAATGAATAGATGATCAACAAGATTACCTCTCGGTCTCACTTACCTAGATTTTCCCCTTAGAGGTGTCAATCCTAAGTTTTTAGGTTTATTCAATTTAGTCTAATTTATTACAATTTAGTCCCTCATTCCAAAAATTAGTTTACCCACATCTCCATCAACCAACCCCCTTAAGGTTTAGTTACTCATGATAAAAAGTAGGCATAATTGCAAAAAAAACCCTCAACGTTTGGGGGCATTTGGTTTTGTGCCCTTAACCTTTTTATTTTTTGATTGACACCCTCAAAATTACAATTTTTTCAGAAATTAGCCCACTCACGTTGACCGTTAATCAAACTGTAGGTCAACATAGTAGCCAATTGGCATGCCACATAAGCGCACGACGTCATAGATGACTTCATCTATTTAACAAAATTTTTCTCTCATTTTCTCTCTTACTAAACACCATTTTTTTCTTCAAAACACATGGTTGCTGCCATTTTTTTTCTCTCATTTTCTCTCTTGCCAAACACCATTTTTCTTCTTCAAAACATATGGTTGGCTCATTTCATCTATAAGAATCTCCCATTACCATGATTATAATCATGCTTTTGTGAAATTTTTATAAACCCACACCACACTTTCAACTTAAAATTATTGTTTTTTCCCCCACTGTCGGCTGCCATTTTTTTTCTCTCTTGCCAAACACCATTTTTCTTCTTCAAAAACCATTTTTCTTCTTCACTACCTAACCTCCAAACCATCCCTATTTTACTATCCTATTTCTGTTCCCATCCCTCACTTTTTTATTTTATTACTACTTTCTATCTAACAATCATAAAAGCAGCTGGTGAGAAAATCCAAATCATTTTTTTTATACAAATTAACCAATTCATCCAGCATAATGGAAACAGGATATACTATAATTACAATATCATGAAATAATATGCTGCACAAGTTTAAGAAACCTATTTCGATATCTATTTACAATGATGGTTGTGGAACACTGGTTAATCTTTCAGATTTTTCTGCACCGCAAGCAATCCAATCTATTCCACTTCATTCCTCGTACCCATCGCTTCCAACTTCATTTCTATGTGAGGGTCAAATTGACAATAAGTTTATAAAACAGAGTACAATATTTATAAAACGAAACTCAACACGCATGTGTCAATTGTTAGCTCCATCCGTACCTGAGGGTAGCAGTTTTGGCGGACGATAGTCTGAGTGGCTCTATGTACCACAATCTCGCATAAGACTTTTGCCTATTCAATATTATTACACACATGAAGAGAATCTAAAGACTAAAATCACGAAACAGAGCAGTACAAGATTAATATTTAATGCTTGTTAATCCAATAATCCCATTTCCTTTATTTCTCGAAATAGGGTGTTAATTTGATGAGCTTAAGCAATCATCAAGTTTAATCAATCTTCATGTTCAAGAATGAAAATTTTAAAGATGAAGATCAATGAACGAAAGAACATGTTCAAGAATGTTGTGTTTTGAAGAAGAAAAATGGTGTTTGGCAAGAGAGAAAATGAAAGAAAAAAATGGCAGTCGACAATGGGGAAAAAAGTAATGATTTTAAGTTGAAAGTGTGGTGTGGGTTTACAAAAATTGCACAAAAGCATGGTTATAATCATGGTAATGGAGATTCTTGTAGATGAAATGAGCCAACCATATGTTTTGAAGAAGAAAAATGGTGTTTGGCAAGAGAGAAAATGAGAGAAAAAAAATGACAGCAACCATGTGTTTAGAAGAAAAAAAGTGGTGTTTGGCAGGAGAGAAAATAAGAGAAAAAATTTTATTAAATAGATGACATCATCTATGACGTCGTGTGCTTATGTGGCATGCCAATGGGCTACTATGTTGAGCTACAGTTTAATTAACGGTCAACTCACATTGACCGTTAAAAGTGGGCTGATTTCTAAAAAAATCGTAACATTGAGGGTGTCAATCAAAAAATAAAAAGGTTAAGGGCACAAAACCAAATGCCCCCAAACGTTGAGGGTTTTTTTTTGCAATTATGCCTAAAAAGTAAGCTAACAAACATAAAAGAAGAAAACATGGTAACCTTTAACATCAAACTTAACAAGAAAATAAAAGTTGGGATTTTTAACTTAGAAAACTTAAAGGAAAAGAAAAGATGAGCACTCAGTAGCAAAATGATGAACAAGAAACATTAAAGTTTATTTTTTTTAAATAGATTAAACTAAAGGAAACCAAAACAACATTAAGGAAGAGAGTGAAAAATCATTACAAGTAAAAAAGAAGTACTAAAAGTGCAAATAGACCCTAGCTACAGTAGTAACTAAATTAACTTAAAAAATAATAAGAACAAGAAGATAATGCAGAAAAATTAACAGTACAGCTATGGAAGAAGAAGGAAAATATAAAACCCTAAAATGAGCAGAAAAAACCTAAAAGAAAAAACTAAGAGAAAACTATACTAAATTATGCCTAATGCTTCTTTTATCTTTCCTCAGCCAAAATTGGCTTCTTTTAGCAGCTATTTGACCAAAAAGTGTTGCCTAAAATGCCATTGAATGTGTATTTCTGATTGGCACTTCGGCTGGACAATGACTACCCCTGGCATCATTTTTTTGTCCCTTCATGACAGTGATATCGTGATACCCATGTCTAGATATCATCGACAATCTCTAAATGGCGAATTTCCTTGTGGCTGGATATCATGATACCCAAAGGGAACGTCACAATACCACTGTTGATGAGCCCCTTAAGGATGTTTTCGCTCGATATCAGGCCACCATTGCGTTCCTACAACACTTAATCAGTCGCTAGGGGCGCATTTGGCCAATTTAGGTCTCAAAATAAGTGCAAATATGTATTAAAATTTATTAAAACGAGAAAGTTAAAATTAAACTAAACTATCAAAAAAATATTAACATTGCTCGAGAACAAGCTTATTGTGTTTAACGAAAAGCCTAATTTGGCATATCAAATTACGACAGATCAAGGGACAAGCCTGCACTGATAAAGGGTGGGTGTGGATCCTCACCAATACCAATTCTAACTTGTTTCAACTCATTAATAGTGGCTTGATTTCCTTCTTCAGATGACGAAAAAGCTTCTTGGGCTTCCTCTTCTCGAGATTCTTCATCGATCCTTTTAATAGATAGATAATAATATGTAAGGGCTTTATATTTTAACACTCTTCCTTCATGGATGTATTAGTTATTACTATCATGTATTATTTGGCTTTTAAGACTTCACCAGTAGTTATCTTCAATTAGGATTGCCTTTTCATCCATGAGGTAATTTTGCTGTGAAAATACGTTAATATGTTTAGAGCGTGAGCTTTTCTTTTCTTAATGCGACCAACCTTTCCAGAACTTAAACTCTCAAACTTTAAATGGATAAAACTTGTCTTAGTAACAGATGTTTCAATGCTTTCTCTTTCAATTCACTCAACATTTGACTTTGAGGAGATTAGAGACTTAGGCGGTTTAACACTAAATGCCTTGTTGTGTATTCTCCTAAATGGTCAAATACTAAAGATCTTGGAGGCATTGTAGAATCTTTTTGCTCTTTTGGAACTTCTTCTACGATTATGTGCCCTGAATTTTCTCTATGGATATTCAATTTCAATGGAGTATATCCAAGCCCTGTTTTAGAAGTTCCAACACGATATGATTTTTTTTCCATACTTGAAGAATTTTGACAAAACTCAGCTGAGTCTTTTTTTTTTTGGCTCAACCATCTTGCGTGCCAATTTCTGTAACAGTCCGGTTTAGACCCTAGTCGGAATAGTGGTTTCGAGACCACAAATCCGAGTCAAAAAAATATTTTAATATTATTTTCTGTGTCTGCAGTATATGATTAAGCATGTGTGAAATCTCTGTGAATTAATTTATCTGTTTGCGTGTTTAAATTGATAAAAGGACTTAATTCTGAAAGATGTTAAATTAACATGCAATAAGTTAAAAGTACATATGTGTCATGTCTTTATAAATGTGAGGTCCTTATAATGCAATTGAACCATTAGAAATATGGATGGACATTAATGCCATGTATTAGTGGAATTTATAATGTTATAATAAAGGTTAAAGATGTAATTTAATTAATAAGTTTATAATAAATAAAACAAAGGCACAAAATAGGCCATTTTGTCTTGTTCTTTGGCCGAATATCAAAAGAAAAGAAAAGAAAAAGATCAAGTTAGGTTTCGGCAAGGGTTTAGCTTGATCCAAGGTATGTTTTGTTTCGGTTTTTGATAATTTCTACGTTTTTGTAATCGTTGCTTTGTGTTCTTCAAAACCCATGCTTCAATTTTGTGAATTGATGAAGATTATGAAAAGTGCCATTGATGAATCCATGAGTTTTGTAATGTTTGATGATGAAATATGAAATATATGTATTAGATTAACATGTTTTGTCTTTGGAGTTTTGGTGATTTTGAGTAATTTGGACTTAATTGAGAAAATAATATTTTGAGGGACTAAATTGTGAAATAAATGAAATGTATGGATTTGTATGATTGTAGTGAATATTCGGCTAAGCATAGGTATAAGCAAATTATGTGTATTTTGTGATTTTGTGAAATAAGGACTAAAATGTCAAAATGTGAAAATATTAGGGCTAATTTGTAAATTGCCCTAAATATGTGTATTTGGATTGAATTGAATGAATTAGTAAATAAATGAGTTAAATTTGAATATGTATAGATCAAGAACCGGAGAAAACGGACTTAGATCGTGAGAATTCAAAAGTAATTGAGTAGCCGAGTTCGTTTCTGATTATTCGAATCCGAGGTAAGTCAATATACAAATAAATGTATTTACATTGATATATGTATGTTCATATGAAAATTTATAATGATGAATGTATATGAGATTATGAGTACATGAAATCCGAGATAGTATCGACATGGTGTCAACATCAGAAAAAGTCCCGTACGAACCTAGGAATAGATAGGATTACATATGTCATGACATAGGTGTCCGATATGTGATATCGTGTAAGACCACGTCTGAAACGTTGGCATCGATAGATTTACGTGTAAGACCATGTCTGGGACATTGGCATCGTATTGATTCGTGTAAGACCCTGTCTGGGACAGTGGCATCGATATCTGGTTACATGTAAGACCACGTTTGGGATGTTGGCATTGTACAAATATTCTGTGTATACCGAGTATCCTATTTGATTTCGAACGGTTCAACGGGCAAATCCGAGAAATGAAAATCTACGTGAAATGTATAAACGAATCAGGTATGTTTGAATTGTACACTAAGCAAGTGTATGAAAGGTAAATGTTTATATGAACTTACCTAGATGAGATATGTGAATAGAATTGATAAAGTAAAATGTGTTATATGTGTGAATGAGTTATGATCTAATGAAGTACATGGTGAAGCATATATGTTGGTAAGCAAATGGCTAATCAAATGAGCCATGGAGAATTATGAATGTGCAAATGAGCTAATAGAGATCTTATATTGAGATGAATAATGAATGCTTATATGTTAAGTTTATTTGTATATGGCTTACTAAGCTTTTGAAAGCTTACTTTGTGTGTGTTTATTCTGTTTTATAGATCGTCAAAGCTATGAAAGGCTCTGGGATCATCGAGGATCGTCATCACACTACTCAATCCAATTTTGGTACCTTTTGAAAGTGTATATACTAAGTATGGCATGTATAGGCTAGTTGTTTTGGATTATTTTTGAGATATGTACATAGCCATGTGATATGGCTAGATAAATGGTTGTGTTAAGAATGAATAGTCAATATTTATGATGCTTAGTTTGGCATGATTTGTTGGTGAATGAATTGGTGAAGGAAATGGTAAGCTTGTTGATGCAATGTTGGTATATCATTGATTAAAAGATATCTTGTTATTGTGGTAGGTTGTGGTTGAATCATGTTTGGAAATTCATGTGAGTTAGTTGGGCTAATTGGCATATATGATGTTGTGATGAAATGTTCTTGAATGAGTAGAATAGATGGTCAATTTGATATGTTTTGGGTTGCCAATTGTATTTGGAATAATGCTTGTATGTGCTAGTAGGGATAACCCAATGTGTGGGTGGCATTTTGGCCTTGCAAATGGCCTATATTTGCCCACACGGTTGAGCACACGGGCGTCTGGCTCGATCGTGTCCCTCGTGGTTGCATTTTAAAAACAAGTCAGACTCGACCACGGGCTGGACACACGGGCGTGTGACTAGCCGTGTGTTGCAAGTCAGGCTCGACCACGGGTGAGGCACACGGGCGTGCCTCAGGCCGTGTGGACAAGTTAGTATGTATGCCCTGTTTTGACACGACTTAGACACACGGGCGTGTCTGAGGCCGTGGGAGGCACACGGCCTACCCACACGGGCGTGTGACCTCTGTAACTTAGAAATTTTTAAATTTCTGAGAATTTCTGTATGTGTTCGGTTTAGTCCCGGCCCTATTCTAAAGCATGTTTAAGGTCTCGTTGACCTATTCCAGGGACACTTGGATTAGATTATTTGTATTAAGTTATGAAATGCATGTAAAAGTTTTCGATTGTCTGGTAATGCCTCTTAACCCTAAACAGGCAATGGTTACGGGTTAGGGGTGTTACGTTTGATTGGTATCAAAGTTACGGTTTAGTCGATTCTCAGACTAATGTAGCGTGTGAGAGTCTAGCTATACATGCCATATTTATGAAATGTGATAGTGTGATGAATCCTGACGTGTAAAATGTGTTTTGTATAGTAATGGATCCCGAAAGAGCCGTAGCTGACGATGTTGAAAGCAATGCGCCTGCTCCCTCTCAAGGGACAGCGCCATCTGATTCGAGACCGGCTACTAGTGGTCAAGAAGGAGAAGCTAAACAAGCTTTCTTCCAAATGATGAATGAGTGGTTCACTCAGTATGTAAGAACTAATCTGACTGTTTTACAACCTCCGCCCCTGCCTAATCCACCTCAGACTTCTGCTATACCTCCGGTTATGAGCTTGAATTTGTTGAATAAACCTCCGGTCGATAAGATCCATAAGTATGGGGCTGAAGAGTTCAAGGCCACCAGTGATGACGATGCCGAGAAAGCTGAGTTTTGGCTAGAGAACACTATCCGAGTATTTGATGAAATGTCTCTGACTCCTGAATAATGTATAAACTGTGTCGTTTCTTTGCTACGAGACGCAGCTTATCAATGGTGGAAGACCTTGATTTCTGTTGTTCAAAAAGAACAGGTCACATGGGATTTCTTTCAGCCTGAGTTCAGAAAGAAATACATCAGTCAGAGGTTTATTGATCAGAAACGAAAAGAATTTCTTGACTTGAAACAGGGTCGGATGACCGTGACTGAGTATGAACGAGAGTTCGTGAGATTAAGTCAGTATGCTCGAGAATGTGTATCAACCGAGGCAATAATGTCCAAAAGATTTAAAGATGGCTTAAATGAATATATTCGTTTGCTTGTTGGGATTTTGGAAATAAAAGAGTTCGTTGTGCTTGTCGATCGAGCGTGCAAGGCTGAGGCACTCGGGAAAGACAAAAGAAAAGCTGAGTCTGAATTCAGAGATGCGAGAAAGAGATTTTTGAGCAAATCATTTCAGTCTATTTCAAAGAAAATTAGAGATGAGTATAGCCGTTCTAGAACTAATGTGGGACATTCGAATCTGAGAGATCGAGCTAGATCACAGTTGAATTCTAAAGCTCCAGCTACATCGATAGCTAGTGTGGGAAATGTCTGATCTGAGTGACCTGAATGTAAGCATTGTGGTAAAAGACATCTGAGAAGTTGTAGGTTGAATGATCGAGCTTGTTTCAGATGTGGATCGTTAGATCATTTCATCCAAGATTGTCCAGAGTCTGTTGAGCAAGAGATAGTTCAGAATTCGAGATCTGATAATGGTTTAACGAGAGGTAGACCTTCCCGAAATGCAAGAAATGTCAGTGGTAGTCAGAGAACTACGAAAGACACTGTTGCGAGATCTAAAGCTAAAGCGCCTGTCAGAGCATATACCATCCGAGCTCGTGAGGAAGCTTCATCTCCGGATGTTATAACGGGTACATTTACTCTTTATGATACTTCTGTGATTGCATTGATAGACCCAGGTTCTACACATTCGTATATATGTATGAACTTAGTATCCAGTAAGACTTTACCTATAGAGTCTACTGAATTTGTTACTAGAGTATTGAACCCCTTAGGTAAAAGTGTCCTGGTTGATAAAGTATGCAAGAACTGTCTGTTGATGTTTAGAGGTGTTTGTTTTCCGACTGATTTGATGTTATTACCATTTGATGAGTTTGATATAATTTTGGGTATGGACTAGTTAACATTTCATGATGCTGGTGTGAACTGCAAAAGAAAGACTATTGATTTGAGATGTCAGAATGATGAAATAGTTCGGGTTGAGTCTAATGATTTGAATGGATTACCTGCTGTGATATCTGTGTTAAAAGCTCAGAATTATTTGAGAAAGGCTTATGAAGCTTATTTTGCTTATGTGATTGACTCGAAAGTAACTGAAAAGAAAGTTGAATCAGTGTTAGTGGTTTGTGAATTCCCTGATGTATTTCCTGAAGAATTGCCGGGATTACCTCTGATACGTAAAGTTTAATTTGGTATTGATTTGTTATCGGGGACAACTCCATTTTCGATAGCTCCATATAGAATGGCACCAACAGAGTTGAAAGAGTTAAAGTCACAGTTGCAAGAGTTGACTGACAGAGGGTTTGCAAGACCGAGTTTTTCACCTTGGGGTGCTCTGCTTACTGCTTTGTGAAAAGAAAGATGGCACGATGAGAATGTGTATTGATTATCGTCAGTTGAACAAGGTGACTATAAAGAACAAATATCCTCTGCCCAGAATTGATGATTTGTTCGATCAGCTGAAAGGAGTCACTGTGTTTTCAAAGATAGATTTGAGATCGGGATACTACCATTGCGAGTAAAAGATTCGAGACATTCCGAAATCGCTTTGAGCGCAGGTACGGGCATTATGAGTTTTTAGTTATGCCTTTTGGACTAACAAATGCTCCTACTCTTTTTATGGATCTGATGAACAGAATTTTCAGACCGTACTTAGATCAATTTTTTGTTGTGTTCATTGATGACATCTTGATTTATTCACGTGCTGAGATTGAGCATGCTAAGCATCTGAGAATTGTTTTGCAAACTCTGTGAGATAAACAATTGTATGCAAAGTTCAATAAATGTGAATTTTGGTTGCGAGAAGTTAGTTTTCTGGGACATATTGTATCAGCCTATGGAATACGATTTGATCCGAGTAAGATTTCTGCTATTCTGGAATGGAAACCTCCAAAGAATGTGTCTGAAGTTCGCAGTTTTCTGGGACTTGCTGGTTATTATCGATGGTTTGTAAAAGGATTTTCGATGATAGCTACTCCGTTGACTAGATTGCTTCAGAAAGATGTGAGGTTTGAATGGTCTAATAAATGTCAGAAAAGCTTTGATCAGTTGAAAGCTATGTTAATCAAAGCTCAGGTTTGGTACAACCAGAATCCGTAAAGAATTAAGTGAATTACAGTGATACTTCATTGAATGGTCTGGGATGTGTTCTGATGCAGGAAGGTAAAGTTATAGCTTATGCTTCGAGACAATTAAAGCCTCATGAAAAGAACTATCCAACACATGATCTTGAATTAGCTGCGATTGTGTTTGCGTTAAAAATTTGGCGCCATTATCTTTACAGTGAAAAATGCCATGTATATTCGGATCATAAAAGTTTAAAGTACTTAATGACTGAGAAAGACTTGAATCTGCGACAGAGAAGATGGTTAGAGCTGTTGAAAGATTATGATCTTGTGATAGATCATCATCCGGGAAAGGCTAATGTTGTTGCCGATGCATTGAGTCGAAAGTCATTGTTTGCACTACGAGCTATAAATGCTCATTTGGACTTGTCCGATGATGGTTCGGTTTTGGCGGAGTTGAAAGCGAAACTGTTGTTTTTACAACAATTATGTGATACTCAAAAAGTTGATAATGAAATGCTATTGAAACGAATTCAGTGTAATTCGAATTTCGATTCTGAGTTTCGAGTTGATGATGATGATTGCTTAAGATTTAGAGATCGAATTTATGTTTCGAGAAATCCGAAGCTAATACAGTTAATTTTGAATGAAGCTCATAATAGTCGCATATCTGTTCATCCGGGTAGTACAAAGATGTATCATGATTTGAAGCAACACTATTGGTGGTCTGGTATGAAAAGAGATATCTCTAATTTTGTATCGAAATGTTTAGTCTGTCAACAAGTTAAAGCTGAACATCAAGTTCCATCTGGTTTGCTACAACCGATTCTGGTTCCCGAGTGGAAATGGGATAGAGTGACGATGGACTTTGTTTCTGGATTGCCTTTGACTCCGAGAAAGAAAAATGCAATTTGGGTCGTAGTTGATAGATTGACGAAATCTGCCCATTTTATTCCGGTACGATCTGATTACTCACTTGATAAGTTAGCTGAGCTTTATATTTCTGATATTGTGAGATTGCACGGAGTGCCACTGTCTATTGTATCTGATAGAGATCCGAGATTTACATCAAGATTTTGAAAGAAATTGCAAGAAGCTTTAGGTACAAAATTACATTTCAGTACGGCTTTTCACCCGCAGACGGATGGTCAGTCCGAACGGATTATTCAGATTCTTGAAGATATGTTGAGATGTTGCATCATTGAGTTTAATGGTACGTGGGAACAGTACTTGTCATTGATTGAATTTGCGTATAATAACAGTTTTCAGTCGAGCATCAAAATGGCACCTTATGAAGCTTTGTATGGACGCAAATGTCGAACACCTTTGTACTGGTCAGAACTCAGTGAAAATAAGATACACGGGGTTGATTTGATAAAAGACACTGAACAGAAAGTGAGAGTAATCCGTGATAGTCCAAAGCGTCGTCGATCGATCGTCGAAGTCCTATGCAGACTTGAAAAGAAAAGACATTGAATTCGAAATCGGTGATAAAGTATTTTTGAAAGTATCTCCATGGAAGAAAGTACTCAGATTCAGACGTAAAGGCAAGTTGAGTCCGAGGTTCATCGGGCCGTATTAAATTATCGAGCGTGTTGGACCTGTTGCGTATAGATTGTTGTTGCCACAGGAATTAGAAAATATTCATAACGTATTTCACGTGTCAATGCTTCGTCGGTATGGATCCAATCCATCACATGTGATAAATCCGTCTGAGATTGAAATCCGATCTGATATGACTTACGAAGAAGAACCAATCCGTATTTTAGCTCGTGAAGTGAAAGAATTGAGAAATAAGAAAATCTCGTTAGTGAAAGGGTTATGGTATCGACACAGAGTTGAAGAGGCTACGTGGGAGCCTGAAGATACAATGAGACAACAATATCCGAACCTGTTTAACGGTAAGATTTTCGGGGACGAAAATCCCTAAAGGAGAGAATTGTAACAGTCCGGTTTAGACCCTAGTCGGAATAGTGGTTTTGGGACCACAAATCCGAGTCAAAAAAATATTTTCATGTTATTTTCTGTGTCTGCAATATATGATTAAGCATGTGTAAAATTTCTGTGAATTAATTTATCTGTTTGCGTGTTTAAATTGATAAAAGGACTTAATTGTGAAAGATGTTAAATTAGCATGCAATAAGTTAAAAGCACCTATGTGTCATTTCTTTATAAATGTGAGGTCCTTATAATGCAATTGAACCATTGGAAATATGGATGGACATTAATGCCATGTATTAGTGGAATTTATAATGTTATAATAAAGGTTAAAGGTGTAAATTAATTAATAAGTTTATAATAAATAAAACAAAGGCACAAAATAGGCCATTTTGTCTTGTTCTTTGGCCGAATATCAAAAGAAAAGAAAAGAAAAAGATCAAGTTAGGTTTCGGCAAGGGTTTAGCATGATTCAAGGTATGTTTTGTTTCGGTTTTTGATAATTTCTACGTTTTTGTAATCATTGCTTTGTGTTCTTCAAAACCCATGCTTCAATTTTGTGAATTAATGAAGATTATGAAAAGTGCCATTGATGAATCCATGATTTTTGTAATGTTTGATGATGAAATATGAAATATATGTATTAGATTAACATGTTTTGTCTTTGGAGTTTTGGTGATTTTGAGTAATTTGGACTTAATTGAGAAAATAATATTTTGAGGGACTAAATTGTGAAATAAATGAAATGTATGGATTTGTATGATTGTAGTGAATATTCGGCTAAGCATGGGTACAAGCAAATTATGTGTATTTTGTGATTTTGTGAAATAAGGACTAAAATGTCAAAATATGAAAATATTAGGGCTAATTTGTAAATTACCCTAAATATGTGTATTTGGATTGAATTGAATGAATTAGAAAATAAATGACTTAAATTTGAATATGTATAGATCAAGAACCGAAGAAAACGGACTTAGATCGTGGGAAAACAAAAGTAATTGAGTAGCCGAGTTCGTTTTTGATTATCCGAATCCGAGGTAAGTCAATATACAAATAAATGTATTTACATTGATATATGTATGTTCATATGAAAATTTATAATGATGAATGTATATGAGATGATGAGTACATGAAATCCGAGATAGTATCGACATGGTGTCAACATTAGAAAAAGTCACGTACGAACCTAGGAATAGATAGGATTACATATGTCATGACATAGGTGTCCGATATGTGATATCGTGTAAGACCACATCTGGGACGTTGGCATCGATAGATTTACGTGTAAGACCATGTCTGGGACATTGGCATCGTATTGATTCGTGTAAGACCTTGTTTGGGACAGTGGCATTGATATCTAGTTACATGTAAGACCACGTCTGGGATGTTGGCATTGTACGAATATTCTGTGTATTCTGAGCATCCTACTTGATTTCGAACGGTTCAACGGGCAAATTCGAGAAATGAAAATCTACGTGAAATGTATAAACGAATCAGGTATGTTTGAATTGTACACTAAGCAAGTGTATGAAAGGTAAATGTTTATATGAACTTACCTAGATGAGATATGTGAATAGAATTGATAAATTAAAATGTGTTATATGTGTGAATGAGCTATGATCTAATGAAGTACATGTTGAAGCATATATGTTGGTAAGCAAATGGCTAATCAAATGAGCAATGGAGAATTATGAATGTGCAAATGAGCTAATAGAGATCTTATATTGAGATGAATAATGAATGCTTATATGTTAATTTTATTTGTATATGGCTTACTAAGCTTTTGAAAGCTTACTTTGTGTGTGTTTGTTCTGTTTTATAGATCGTCAAAGCTACGAAAGGCTCGGGGATCATCGAGGATCATCATCACACTACTCAATCATATTTTGGTACCTTTTGAAAGTGTATATACTAAGTATGGCATGTATAGGCTAGTTGTTTTGGAATATTTTTGAGATATGTACATAGCCATGTGATATGGCTAGATAAATGGTTGCGTTAAGAATGAATAGTCAATATTTATGATGCTTAGTTTGGCATGGTTTGTTGGTGAATGAATTGGTTAAGGAAATGGTAAGCTTGTTGATGCAATGTTGGTATATCATTGATTAAAAGATATCTTGTTATTGTGGTAGGTTGTGGTTGAATCATGTTTGGAAATTCATGTGAGTTAGTTGGGCTAATTGGCATATATGATGTTGTGATGAAATGTTCTTGAATGAGTAGAATAGATGGTCAATTTGATATGTTTTTGGTTGCCTATTATGTTTGGAATAATGCTTGTATGTGCTAGTAGGGATAACCCAAAGTGTGGGTGGCATTTTGGCCTTGCAAATGGCCTATATTTGCCCACACGGTTGAGCACACGGGCATGTGGCTCGATCGTGTCCCTCGTGGTTGCATTTTAAAAACAAGTCAGACTCGACCACGGGTTGGACACATGGCGTGTGACTGGCTATGTGGTGCAAGTCAGGCTCGACCACGGGTGAGGCACACGGGCGTGTCTCAGGCCGTGTGGACAAGTCAGTATGTATGCCCTGTTTTGACACGGCTTAGACACACGGGCTTGTCTGAGACCGTGGGAGGCACACGGCCTGACCACACGGGCGTGTGACCTCTGTAACTTAGAAATTTTTAAATTTCCGAGAATTTCTGTATGTGTTCGGTTTAGTCCCGGCCCTATTCTAAAGCATGTTCAAGCTCTCGTTGACCTATTCCTGGGACACTTGGATTAGATTATTTGTATTAAGTTATGAAATGTATGTAAAAGTTTCCGATTGTCTAGTAATGCCTCTTAACCCTAAATCGGCGATGGTTACGGGTTAGGGGTGTTACAATTTCACCACCTCTTGTTGCTTGTAAACATCATTTAGGTTAATTTTATATGCATTCGGATCAAAACCTTTGTCTCGATAGGAGAGAAGACTTTCATGCTCACGAGGAGATGTAACAAGCCTTTCACATCCTTCAGGTGGAGGTTCAATGACTTTTAATTCTTCCAAGTTATTGATCGAAGTCTTTAAACCTTGAATTTTTTTTTCATCATTTGCACTGAGAGTAAGAGCAACAACCTTCACCTTTTTTTTTGGAGTCCTTGATTAGGATGCCTATTGTTTCTTTTGTAAATGAACTCTCCAACTAAAACTTAGCATCAGCGAAATGAGCTTCAACTGTAGAAATTGACTTTGTATCTGGAACAACTATTTTGACTTGACCATTACTACTATACTTGAAGCAATAGTGAAGAGTTGAGGAAACAACACCATTTTGATGAATTCACAATAGTCCTAACAATATGTTGTATGTCTTATTAGGGTCGATCACATGGAACTGTGGGCTTGATTTCATGCCTCTAATGAAAAGTTGAAGTCTGAATTTACTAAGAGCCCTTTACCCCTTTGGTGTTGAATCCTTCAATCATCAACTGACTTTGCATCAACTCATTGAGAGAGACTCCCAAATCTTTCTTTATCTTCAAAGGGATTATGTTGATAGCAGAGCCATCGTCAACTATTGTGAGAAGTGGATCCTAATAACAAGTCTTTGCCAGTAAAGCTAATATTTAATGAACCAGTGTGATCACCCATTTCTAATCCTATCGTGTCATAATTGTCTTCACTTTCGAAATCTCCACCATCACCAATATAATTGCAAGTCACTGGAGTGAAATCTCCATCTCTGAATGAAGGTGGCATGAATTCATTCACTGTTATTAGCTTTCTTGAGTTTGCATTCTTAGCGGAACTTTCTTTCTTTGGGGCACTCTGTGATTTGTTGACTTGGTTGATTGGGAGAATGCCTTAGTCGATATAAAAAGTTTCAAAGGTTTTGGAGAGTATTTCTTTCGACTTCTTTGATTTGTGAAAAATGTCCAACCATCACCTTGATTATCATTTTGAGGAAGATGATTGCCCTCATTCTATTGTGGATTATCCGTCAAACACACATCTAGGGTCAAAATGATGGGATCAAAAGAGCCAAACTTTATCACCAAATTTATTTGAGGAACCATTTTGACTAGCGTCAAGTGTGATGACATTGTTTCTTCCTCAAACTTAATCTTTTTCTTCTTCGTAGAGCTGTAAAATTTTGTCTTTCAACATAAAACACTTCTCAATAGGGTGACTGATCAAGCGATGGTACTTGTAGTAATTTAGATCATCAATTTTATCAGCTTCTTTTGGTAGCTTAATTTTTGGTAACTGAATAGCCTACTTTTAAAAAGTTCTTCCTACATACTTGTGATGTCAGAATAAAGAGAGGGATACTTATTTTCTTACCCCTCTCTTAGAGTAATTTTCCCTTTGTTTCTGTCTTGATATGGAGAAGATTGCTTAGATTTCGAAGGAACCTTGAGAGGATTATAATTTATAGCCATAGATTGCACACTTTCTCTCTTGCTAAGAATGGTCTTGCCCCCTTTTCTAGTTTCTTGCTTCACTTTGCCCCTTTTTGGCTCTTGGAATAGAGGCTCTAGATTTCGAGTGGCTAACTCTTTAAAGTCTTTGGCTTAATATCTTGAAGAATATAGCGCAATCCATAGTTTATTCCTTGGATGTGCATATCGAGGGTTAAAGATTCTGACAATTTTTCTTTGCAATTCAGACTTAAATTCCTCCAGCGGTGGTGTAGTCAATGACTGGTTCATATTTCCACTGTCATGCGCCAGTAAGCTTGATCATGCTAAAAATGCCACGAGTGTAATAGAATATATTGAGAAATTCATGTTTGAGTTATTCCTAGCTATTGATTGTTTCAAGCTCCAGGTCAGTGTACCAGTCAAAGGTATTTCCTTTAAGTGACTGGACAAATTGCTTCACCATTATATCACCATTAGTTTTGGAGTTATTATAAGTCTCCACAAAATTAGCAACATGTTAGTGTGGATTCCCTTTGCCATCAAACTGTTGGAATTTGGGAGGTTGATAATTTGTTGGCATTTTGAGGTGATCAATCTTGTAAGAGTACGACTTGGTATAAGTATATGAATGTTAAGTTACATAATCAACTTGATCTTTGACAGCTTCTTTGATGAGCTCCTTGAGTTGATTGGTAATGATAACTTCATTGATTGTAGGTTGAGGATCTTTGGCTACTTGTACATTGGATTGTTCACCAAGCTCATCTGGTAAATTCTCAGTTGAACCTCTTCATTGATCAGCTTTTTCCCAGAAAGATCAATTAGCTTTTCATCATGAACTCCATCTATTCATCCCTTTGTTTGAGGTTTGTAGTAATACTCTCCACTGCCATTGCCAGGGATGCCACTTGTTCTTTTAAGGTTGTTGCAATAGTTGTCATGACATTCATCACTCCAAAATTTGGCTTCGAGGGAGATGTTGGGATGACGTGATCCCATGATTGGATGCCTTTCCCCTTGAATGATAATTGGCTATGTAACAGCCTTAACCTGATCCAATTCGCTAGATCCAGATCTCGGGTGTTACATCACAATATTTAACAAATTATCAAAATAGTTGACAATTACTCATTTCTTTAAACACTTTATTTATTATTTTAACTGGAAACTTAATGTCTAAAAATAAAGGAAAGTATTTAAAATAACTTATTACATTAGACTTGTTATAGATTCGATATATATTATAAAAGTTTTTTAAAGACAGACTTAAGAAAAAGAATCAGAGAGTACCACTTAAGGAAGAAGAAGAAGAAGAACCTCTATTAGAATCCTTTTCACACATATAAATATGAATAATCCTACTTAGTGGAACTTAACAAGTGTCACACATTTTCAAAACTTGTCATTCTTAATGGCCTACAAATTCTAAGAGAATCATAAATGAGTACCCCACATTTTCAAATATCAGTCTAGTCTATCCTGTTGGTTCCTAATCAAGTTACCTTACAATCTAACTAGCACAGTACTTCTGATGAATAAGGTGCGCTATACCTTTGGCGTTAACTCATATCATAAGTACCCCTTTTTCTTTTGCTTAACACAATCTTTTCTCTTGACCAGCGGAATATCCTGAAATAGAATCCTCACTTACTTATATGACAGTTACCATATGCCCACACGTATATGCCAAAATAAGTAATTGGGCGGATCACACTTCGTCAGACAGGCTATTTTACTACTATATGTCTTAATCTTAAACCCGCCAAACCTAGGGTGTTACAGACGAGCTACACTTAGTCCTCGAGGAGAAACTTTTTCTAGATCTGGTGAACAAGCATCAAAAAGTGGAATGTCACTAAGCATTAAAGAAGTTTTCTTGAATAACTCAAGAAGAGCTTTCGTCTTCTGCCTAGTTCTATGAGGATGGGCAGGAATATTAGTGCTTGATGATAAGCTGAACAGGCTACAAGATTAGCTTAAGCAGGATTGCTGATGATGATCTTCTTTAAGGCCGTCATAACTTTTAACTTTGACTCTCAAAAGAAGAGATGAAAGGTAAAGATTGCCCCACGGGTGTTCTAGAAATTTGTACACACAAATTTTAATTCGGAAGTTGACTTGAAATTTAAAGTTAAATTTATTGATAACTTTGAAAGAAAAGTTACAATCTCTAGAAATTTTGTGAATACAAAGGAAACTTCTTTGATTCTTCTCTCTGTTTTGGCTTCGATCCAAGGGTCATCTGAATTGATGTTGGTTGGATGTGGATTGCTTCAACTGTCGTGTTGATTTGCTCTTGAAACAAGTCTGGACATCCTTTTTTTTAGTTGATTTGGATCAAAAGGTGGCTTTCTTCATAAATGGCTTTTGACTTCTTCTCTACCATTGAACAGGATCAAAAGGCAACTTTTCTTTAGAACTGATTCAGTGTTCTTCAAATTTTCTTCAAGTTCTTTAGAGATTTCTATAGAGGCCTTCTGGGCTTTTTGAACTTGTGTATGTGTATAATGGCTTCGAGTGACCCCTTTTTATAGTGACAATTACTTGAATAAAAGAGAATTCTTGTAGAATTTAACTTCTCCATTTGATTGTTATACAAAAATTTAAACTCTTTTATTTATTATTTATCTTTTATTAATTTAATTAATTTAGAGATAAAATAATCATTTAATATTATCATTTAATTATTTGATTTTTAATTAGTGAAAACATAAATTTTTAATATTTATCTCTTAATTAAATTAAACTAATTAAAGAAAAATAATTATGACACAGATATAGTGCTATCATTTTCACTTTTATAATTTTGGTTTTACCCACAATAATTTCGACTAGACACATGAAGTTTTTTAATTGGCTTGAAATTTGTTTGTGTATCATATTCGTTGAACAAATTTTTAGTTAGGAACTTTTATTTATTTATTCTTATTGAATGTTTGTTTGTTTTTTAATAATAAAGCATTCATCTTTTCACTAGCTTCAATAAAATGCTTACTAGTTGCCATTATTATTTTTTATTTTGAAAGTTAAGCAAAGACATTATTAAAGCAAATACCAACGTTAAAATTAATGAAAAGAATTGGGAACAGGTTCACTCAATAAATTAGTTCCTAAGCTCTTCAATATTAGTAGTTTTAGTAACATGAGTGTTCGAAATAACAACTTCTGCAATGCAATTCAGAACAATGTCACAATCGTAGTAGTTAGCATACAATAAAGATACCTTAACAAGCTTATGAACTGCCTTATTAACTTTCTTACGAGTCAACTGAATATGAGATTTTAACTCAATAGAATCTTAAATAATCAAATCAAACTCAGAAAGATCCATAGTCGAAACCTTCAAAGCACTAATAATTCTTGAGCTATCCGACTCCATAATAATGACATCCAATTTCATTGACTTCATTCAAGATAAAGCCTCTTGTATGGATAATGCTTCAACAATATGAGGTGCCTTGCATCCTACCCAAAATCTCAAGCAGCATCGAACAAAAGAACCATTCAAGTCACGTAAAACTACTGCCCAGCTCGTCAACCCTTTATATTTGTAACAGCTGCATTCACATTACATTTCAACTTGCCCCTACATAGATTATAACAGAGGTTTGGATTTTTTACCACACTCATATTTTGGAGGGGAATTATTCAAAGTAAGATTATAGCTCTTTTTGCATGGCTCATACAGGAAATATAACTCCAATGTAATTCTCTTTTGCATATCTTTTGTCATGTATAAACTATTCATAGTTCTCTCAACATGTGAAGTGTGGAAAAGAAAAACATAAATGAATCAAATACTACATTCAGTGACTTTGAAGAAGTATTAGAAATATATGATTGATGAATAAAAGAATACATACTTCCTTTTTCTTATCTTTTATTCTTTTTACTTTAGTTATTATTTATTTAACACATATATTTATTTTATTAAATTACTATTTTTAAAATAAAGTTAGGCTTATTTTAAGTTGAGTTATTCCAAGTTGAATCAATAAATTCTAAATTATTCCAAGTTGAATTAAATAATTTCAAGTTGAGTTACCTTTGAATTTTTGTTAGACAAATTCAAATGTTCTAACTTATTTAACTTTCATGATCAAATTTGACTTATATTTGAGTAGTGTTTTGATTTCATTAAATTTTCAAGTTCAAATATGGTTTATTTCCAAGCTCATCAAATGAAATCTAACATTATAATTTGTCGTGATAAAGTGTTTGAGTTTGACAATTTTTTACTGTTAGAGTTGTGACCCAAATTTTTATTAAAATAAAATACAAGTGGCAAGATAGGGGGTACAGTATCAACCTTACTGCATTACTTCTATTAGATGTTGATTAGAATAAGATTTTCTAAACCTATATATAAATAGACGCAGTCTATATTCCTTGTAATTATTCGAATTTGACATAATGAATTTTTTTCTCATCTACCCATGGTTTTTTTTCTAAACGGGTTTCCACGTAAAATTTGTGTGTTCTTTTTGCTCTCTTTTCTTGCCATTATCGATATTCTATTTTTTTTTACATTTATAATTTGTTTTTTAGATTTTTTTTTATTTAAATTAGTCTCTGAACTTGGATTTTATCAGATAGTATTTTTGTCACATTGTTAAGAGTGATAATGTAATACTTTGAGATTGTTTCACATCATCACTTGATTTTTAAATATATAATCTTAAATTTTCAGAAAAATATAAAAAAATCATAAAAATCTGATAAAAAGATTTGATAAAGAAAAACTGAAAATCCACAGCTGGCTTACTAATGGGGGAGCTATATATATTTGGTCCAAGTGATAGATGTTAGAGCTTGATTTATTGATGAAAAGGTGGAATTAAATTTACTTTTCTTAGAAGTTCTAGTCGAATCATCAACTATACATGTAAGCATGTTTAGAAAGTAGGTTGATTGAAGAGGATAGATATGTATGGATGGATGGCTTGTTTTACTTTTGGTCAATTATTTATCTCTAAAACATCTTTAAGAGGGCATGTTTTCTACTAACTTCGTGTATCGTCAATCATGCATGAGTCTAAAAGAAGGCTTGGAAGTTTTACGATAGTTGCATTGACAATTTTCTCCATCAGTCATGTTTCTCTGGGGCTGGAGAATACATACCAGTAACCATAGATATACTTCATTTTTCTACATTGTAGAGCTTGAAATCAACATTCTGTGTTGTCTGATCTCTCCTTGAAATCAATTTAAACGGTTCTGCCTTTGAGTGATTTGTTTATTTGGTGTAAAGAAGGATATATAAATGATTTTCTACCATTTTTTGACTTGTGAAAGCTTGATACACTTTTTTTTTATAAACCCATCTTTTCATAACTTTTTTATAGTTTTTTAAGGAACTGATAAACAAAATCTTAATTTGTTAATGTAATCCTATTATCGAAAAAAATAAAAAAATAAAAAGAGAGAGAGAGAGAGAGAGAGAAACTGGTGCCTATTGGATCCTCCAGTTCTCCTATTTGCCGGTGTAGTGTCCAAAATTTTGTTGGCCTTTTTCCTCTTAAAAAAATGATTGTCGATCATAGACTTGGATGCAAGGTTGAGGTAAGAAAATCCTAAACAGCCAATTTAGGCTTTTACTACCCTGTCTTTTGGACAAAAGGACTCTGACTCGGAACAGATTAGTGTGAAATCTGTAAAGTGGATCAAATTTTGCTGGCAACATGGAGTACAAGTACCCTAAACATGCTAGATTTTAAATGCAGTCGGATGATTGTTGCAAGGATGAGCTAACAAAGCCCTAAACACCCAATTCACTCTTTTACTACCCTTGTCTTGTGTGACTTTGGCTTAAATCTCTCCGAAACTTTATTCACTCAATCACCGGTGGAGTAGCAAAATACTTCGTGCTCAAGTCTTAAGTTGACACCAGTCTCGGATTTAACCCCTTAACATCCCGTACCTCTTATTAAAAAACAAAAATATCTCCCAAGAAATTACAAATTACAGTTAGGCATAAAGATTACGCATCAAAGCAATTAAAAAAAAAACAAAAGGAGCAAAATTCTTGACTTCCGGATTCTGCTTTCCATCATTGACTTGGACGGTGGATCGTGGGCAAAAGAATGACTCCAAAAGCTTGCTTATATATTGCCAACTGTTTACAGTTCACTATACCCCAAAAAAGCTGGATAAACTTTAAGCATAGTGATTACCAATGAAGTAGTTCACAAAAAAAAAAAAAAAGAATTCTTGCCTTTTTCAGATACGGTTTTTCCATTGACTCCAACAGTTGCTTGTTGATTTCAGAACCGCACAGTAATTATTCAACCATATGGATGCAGATTTCAGGACACGAAGTTCACCGGTTAGGAGATCATGAGCCATTTGCCTCCGAAGAGTGAAAGTGTTACTCATTGAGGGGGAATTGACAGGAAGAGACTGCAAATACATGTCCAGAAGCTTGATGTGAAAAGCTTTTGTAAATAGATAAGCATACATTGCTTCATGCAATTGTTTTAACACTCTGTACAAGAATGTCCTTACAAAGATACGAGTACCACATCTTATGTCAGTTTTCCAAAAAGAATTTGTTCGTTTCCTTTCATCTGTACAAGTTAGATATTTAGTAATATTTTACTATCTTAAGTCAGACACAGGTCTGCTCAATTATTTTCTAGGTTTTTACATATATTCAGAGGATTATTCCCCTACATCCATGTCCATGTCCAACTATGTGTCTAACATAAATATTGAATATTGATACTTTTAAGAAAAATGAAGAGCCCATGTAACAGTTCTAACAACATCCTGTTTTCAAAATTATATGAAGATTGCATTTTATGTCATTTTTTGAGGAAGAGCTTCTTTCTTCCTTTCCACCTTTACAAGTAAAACATGCAATAATATTTTATCATCCTGATATATTAGCCTTTAGTTCATAACCTATACTACTGGACTGAGGGCGAGTGCTACATATGATGAGCACGAGTCAAACACAAGAATATTTAATTCTTTTAAGTTTTCCATATATTTGGAAGATCATACCCCCATAATGATATCCTAATATGTGTTGGGCACAGATATCTTAAGCAAGATAAAGAGTCAATGTAACATAGTTCATAAGAATATGCTATTTTCAAAAAGATATAATATTGCATTTTATGTCAGTTTTAGACAAGAGTTTCTTTCTTCCTTTTCATCCATACAAGTTATACATGACATAATCTTCTATCATCTTTTTGTATTCCCCTTTTGGTCATAACCTATGCCACTTGGATTCGAGCTGAGTGTCAAATACAGTGTCCAACACAGGTATATTCAATCTTCTCTAAGTTCCCCCCACCCCTCATATATTTGAGGCATAAAAAGTGGCAAGTAGATTACCTTAATGGCTGTATCATATTTCTGCATTAACTGAGTGAAGTGAGATGATAACATCTTATGCGCCTTGAACTCTCTCCGGCTATCCTTTAGTGGACGCCGAGCTAACCGGCCATCAATTTGTGCAGCTTCCATGGCCAAGTCACTAAGTTCTGATGATTAAGTTCAAAGTGAATATTAGGACTGCAAGGTCTAAAAGACTAAAACTATAAAACTAAATCACTTGAAGAATAGTCAAATCACACACATGGAAGGAAAGAATTATCTAAATAAAACCTTGGGAAGAGTTACAACATAAAAGACGAGCAAAGGCACGTAGTGCCTGTGGAAGACCCTTCCCCTTTCCTCGAGGAGATCTAACTTCCCTGTGTAATAAACCGATCATTACAAACAGAAATCAGCAACATGATTCAGGAGTCATATGAACTTCCACAGAAATTTTAAGACAGTAACAGTAGAGCATCCAATTCAAGAGCTAAATATAAAGTTAGCAGAGAATGACATTTAGAAAATGGCTAAGTTACTTGGACTTGGCTATGAGTGTCGAATATGGGTATGCTTGATTGTTTTAAGTTTTTCCATACATTTGGAGGGTTCTAAGAGGATCGTATCCTCGTACCTATGTTCAAATATGTGTCAGACATATTTAGAGAAAAATGAAGTGTCAGCAACATTCGAAATAAATAGCAGTCAGCATAACCTCTAACATCTGTCAACATTGTTAGTTTGTCATTAGAGATATAAGATTAAAGAATTAAGCATCAATACCAACTTGATTATGAAAGTATCTTCTGGACAATTAAAACCAACTGCATCTTTAATTTTTGGTGTAAGATGTTGCAGAAGTTCCAATTTCATTTCACGAAGATTATCATCATGTGGGATGCTCAACTGGATTTGTACCTGAGAGTCAGCACCATTCTTTTTAAGAAGATTAAACATTAAAATAACATTTAGTCACATTTATGTAAATTGTATATGCACATGTTTTTTACTTCAGACTAAGATGATGAATTACAAATGCCAAGAAAGATACTAAAATCTATAATATGAATATGAATAAAAGGGCTTACCAAGTATAGTGTCACTGAATCAAGAGATGCCAACTCACTTGAGGAAATGACACAACCCAAATTATATCATAGTAAAAATATAAAATAAAATATAAAAATGTAATATGACAATTTAAATATTGTACATTAATTAACTTTTAATTTTCTACAATCACAGCCAATTGTACTTCACAACATTTCTATACTTGCATATCTTCTTTTCATCTATTTCTTCTCACATTTTTTCTTAAATGTACATTTTGTCATTTCAACCACAATGTAGTTGTGCTAATCACATATAAAGGAAACATATAATTGCAGAACAATCAACAACGTATAATTATATTACTTGGACTCGGATGTAAATGTCGAAAATGAGTATGTGTCTGGAACAAATATATTGAATCTTTTTCATGTTTTTTTCAAGAAGTTGGAGAGCTATATCCCCATACCCATACCTAGATATGGGTCAAACATAAGTGCCGGACATAGGTACTTCAAGAAATGAAGAGTGAGAGTAACAAAGGCGTATAAGTCAAGCTTGTACAGTTATACCAAAGAAGATAAGTACTTCAAATCAACTTTCAAAACTAACCTGGTCATGAATATTATATGGAAGTGTGAAACCAAAGTCTAGCAGTAGCATGGCATTTGGAAATTTTCCGTAATTTATCAGTACCTAAACAAGCAATTAAGTGAACTTCAGATTCTGCAGCACCATACCACAAGCTTAAAGTAAAACAATAGAATAATGCTAACAAATTTCCAGTAAGTGCAGAGGGAAACCATTGATTGTGTTAACGTTCAAACCATACATCAAAAGACTAAGTTTTAAGGCTTAATTATCAAAAGTAAATGAAATGTCCCGTGTTCAAACTTAATGGGGGTCTTTCAAGTCTGAATCCGATGTTAAAACTACTACATTTTCTTTAAGAAAGTGTATGAATTCAAATGGTATTTTTAGTCTACAATCTGCATTCATATAATGCCATAGTCTCTAGATGCTATGTTCTTAGACTCGGGTGTGAGTGCCGCATACATGTATGTGTCATGCTTAATTTTTTTAAAAGTTTTTTGTTCTTGGAGGACCATATTTACATGTCCATGTGCAAATGAGTTGGACACGAATGCTGATCACGGATGATTCAAGAAAAATGAAGAGTTGGAGCAACATAGCCTAGATGCTTGCTTGTATACCGGCTAAATCACAATGATTGTATCCACTATCTAGCTGTATGAATATAACACCAAAACCACACTCACAAGTAAAGTTATTGTTGACCAAATTAAATATTTGACTGCCAATCCTTGATTATTGACAGATTGTACAGATTAGGATTTTAGGCTCTATTTTAGGGATTTATTAATTATCAGTTTCCCTTAGGCTCTTACAGCGCATATAAATTCATTGTAATCGTTCCTCACACAACATAAGAGAGAATCAGTTTTATCTCTAAATTTTTTCCTAATTTTGAAATTCTTTTTCAAATACTCTGATTTCTACATGGTACCAAAGCTATAATTCCAGATTTAGAGGTCTAATAGTGAATATTCCATGTTCTCTTAGCCTTAGAAATAAAAATTAGGTACTTATTTTCACCAATAAAAAAAAATTAGGTACTTATCCCCTTAGCCCCATTTGTTATTCTCATTGCCATCCATAGGAGAGCTTCAGCCTCATTTCCAATCAAACGCAAAAATCACACAGCCTCTGTCTCTGCGCAACAGCCTCATGCGCCGATAGAAGCCTTCCCTTTTGTTAATGTTCCGGCACATGAAGTATACCTCCCTAGAAGTCGTTTCTCCCATCATCATCATCGACTTCCTTGGGTTATTTCCAGCTTCCCTTGCTGTTATTGGGTCCATTGATGCAGGTTTGAGTTTTTTTATTGGAGCCATGTTTGAGTTCTGTGAGTTTTTGTTTGAAGACAACTTTTTTGAGGGGTTGATTTTTTTTTCTCTTTTCTCCCAATTATTATTTAGAGGAGAATTAAGGAAATGATATTTGCTAGCTTTGACAACCCCTCTTCGCACATTACTCTCGTAAAGATCAATGTGAACAACTATCTCGCATGGCCATGATCGTGTCTGTTGTTCACCAAAGCTAGAGGAAGGTAGGGGTATATTAGTGGTGATTTAAGAAAGCCCACAGTGAATAACCCACCTATAATTAGTGGAACTCAAAAAATTCTCTTGTGATGCCATGGCTAGTGGTGAGCGTATGATAGAATTGAATAAAATCAAGTGAAAAAATTGTAAGTTAATCGAGTTGACAAGTCCTATTTTATCATCCTAACTCGATTTTAATTTTTTTCGAATTGAGTTGAGTGAAATGAAATTTGAGTTAAGTCGAATCGAGTGAAATTGTTCAAGTTAAATTAAAAAATCAAACATGTCAAATTAAAATTTTGTTACAATATAACTAATTTCGTGTTAAAGCACAAAAATTTGAAACCATATACATTTGAAAACTTTTTCAAAGCAAAATAATAATAATAAATTGATGAAATTAGAGATAAATACTCTAATATATTGAGGAAAAACCCACTCAAAATTATGTATTTCTTAGAAATTTGTACAGATATATATACATGAAGCATTGAATCATATAAGGAAAGAATATCTCTAATTACAACCTCCAAAAATCAGTTATAATCCCTAAAGACTAGTTATTCAATGTTGTCAAATAAATCAAAGATTCTCAACACTACCCCTCAAGTTGGTGCATAGATCTCTCGCATGTCCAACTTGCAAAGAAGATTATGGTAAGTATTATAGCTGAGTCATTTAGTAAAAACATCAGCCAACTGTTTTTCAGATGCTAGATAAGATAGACTTAAAACACCACTGGCTACTTTTTCCTTGATAAAATGGCGATCTATTTCGATGTACTTGGTCCTATCGTGCTGCACTGGATTTTGAGCTATGTTGATGGCTACTTTGTTGTCACAGTACAAGGTTGATTCATTTTCGTTCAACAACTTTAGCTCTTCCAGTACCTTTTGCAGCCATAAAAGCTCACAAACACCTTAAGTCATGGCACTATATTCAACCTCTGCACTTGATCGAGTCACAACACTTTGTTTCTTACTCCTCCAAGTGACTAAGTTTCCTCCCACAAGAGTATAATAACCCGTTGTAGGCTTTCTGTAATCAAGAGTAAGGGTGAGCAAAATTCAATTCAACTCGAAAAAATCGAAAAAAAAATCGAATTTCAAATTATTCGAATCGAATTAATCGAGTCAACTCATTTTTTTTTTTGAATTCTGAGTTCGAATTGAATTTTCAAATTCGAACAAATCAAATATCAAACTACCCTCAGCCCCCCCCTTCTACCCCACCAACTCTTCAATCTTTTTTTTTTTTACTTTCCCTCCCCTTTTACCCCAAAAATCTAATCCCCCCACAATTTTTTTATCCCCCTTACATCCAAAAAAATTTACTTTCCCTTCCCCTTTAACTCCCAAAAATCTTTTATTTCTCCCCCTTTTAACCCTAAAAATCAAAATCCTCTCATTCTTATTTATCAGTTGCTTTTATTTGTTCACTTTAATTTTTCTTTGTATGATCATGTTTAAAAACTTCAAAAAAAATATTTAAAAAAAAGATTACACAAAAATAAAAAACACCAAAATCATTTTTTAATTTAACTTGAACAAATATATTCGATTTGAAATCCATTTCACTCGACTCGTTTCGAGAAAATTTCAAATCGAGTTAGGATAATAAAATAGGATTCGTTAACTCAATTAACTCGAAATTTTTTCATTCGATTCGATCGAACGCTCTCCCCTAATCAAGAGTCAGCCCAATCTGCATCTGTAAATACTTCTACCTTGAGATGACTATTTTTGGAGAAGAGAATGCCTTTGCCCGGTTTAGACTTCAAATAGCACAAAATTCGTAATACTGTCTACATATGGACTTTGCGAGGATCCTGCATAAACTGCCTTACCAAACTAACTGCATAAGCTATATCAGGTCGAGTATGAGCAAGATAAATCAATTGTCCAACGAGTCTTTGATATCTCCTTTTATTCACCATTTCATCGATCCTTGCTTGTAACTTGTGATTACTCTCAATAGGTGATTCTACTGGTTTGCAACCCAACATGTCAGTCTTTGACAGAAGATCTAGGACATACTTTCTTTGGGAAATAAAGATTCCCTCTTTTGATCTGGCCACTTCTATTTCGAGGAAATATTGTAACTTTCCCAAGTCTTTGATTTTGAATTCCTGAGCCAATTATTTCTTAAGTCAGGTCATTTCTTCCCTCTCATCTCCTGTCATAATTATGTCATCAACATAAACTATAAGAGTAACCTTACCCTTGTGATGTTTTATATAGAGGGTATGATCAGCATTACTTTGTCGATAGCAAAACAACACCATGGTTTTACTAAATCTGTCAAATCATGCTTTGGGAGATTGCTTTATTCCATATAGGGTCTTTTTTCAGTCTACACACCTTCCCTTGAATATCTTTATCCTCGAATTTTGAAGGAACTTTCATATACACTTCTTCCGAGTCTCCCTATAAGAAAGCATTTTTTACATCAAACTGTTGTAAGTCCCAATTGAGATTTGTTGCACATGATAAAAGAATCCTAATCATGTTTAATTTATCAACCGGAGAAAATGTTTCTTGATAATCCACTCTTTATGTCTGAGTGAATCATTGCGCTACTAATCTAGCTTCAGGTCTTTCAATTAAACCATCAGCCTTATACTTTATAGTAAACACTCATTTGCAGCTAACCATTTTCTACCCCACAGAAGGATTAATCAGTTCACACGTCTCATTTTTTGCTAAAGCCTGCATTTCTTCAATAATAGCCTTCTTCCATCTTGGATCAGTGATAGTTTCTCTCCAATCTTGTGGAACAGAACTAGAGAACAAGGACAAAGCAAAAACTCTATAGGATGGGGATAAATAATCTTAAAAGACAAAGTCAGAGATAGGATGTAAAGTGCAAGTTCTAACATTTTTTCGTTGGGCTATTAGTAATTCTAAATCAGTAGCAAATTCAGGTAAATAAGACTCACCTGACAGTGAAGAGTCAAGACACAAAATAGATTGTATGATGGCATCTTACTTCTTGCCTTTTCTAATGTATGTCCTTAAATCAGGTCTATCCAACAACCGTCCACTAGTCTTCTCTTGCACCGAAGACTCTGATGGAACTAAATTTTCCCTCGGAAGAGTAACAGAGTAAGGTGTCATCTCTTCATTTTCAATAACTTCCCCCTAAAGAGATGGTTGAGATGAAGAAAAGTAAGATTCATCCTTACGAAATGTTACATCTATAATATATAATACTTTCTAGATGGCGGATGGAAACATTTGTAACTCTTCTGTGTGGGAGAGTATCCAATGAAAACACATTTAACTGCTCGAGGATCTAGTTTGCTCCTATGTCGAAGATAGACTAAACAAACACAACCAAAGACCTTCGGTGAAACCGAATAATCCGTCTTACCCTATAAGATTTCTATAGGACTTTTAAAATCAATGACTCGAAGAGATATTTGATTAATGAGATAAGCAGCAACCAAAATCGCATCCCCTTAGTAAGGCCTTGGAAGGTTCATAGTGAACATAAATGATCTAGCAACCTCCAAAAGATTCTGATTTTTCCTTTCGGCAACACCATTTTAAGCACTTGTACCGAGACAACTGGTCTGATGCGGAATCCCATATGATTCTAAATAATCATTAAAGTTATACTTGGTTCCATTATCAGTTTGCAAAATCTTAACCTTAGCATCAAACTGAGTAGTAATCAATTTATGAAAAGAACGAAAACACGAGAAAACATTACTTTTGGACTTCAATAAAAAAATCCATGTCATCCAAGTGCAATAGTCAATAAATGTAACAAACCAACGATTACCAGATAAATAAGCAAGGCAAGTAGGGCCCCAAACATCAAAATGAATAATCTCAAAAGGAACAGTACTTCTATTATTACGTAAAAGATAATTGTTTCTTGTATGCTTAGCAAACTTACATGCATTACAAACTAAAAAATCCAACTTAGTTCTTGAAAACAAAGTAGGAAACATATTGGCAAGAAAAATAAATTATGGATGTCCTAACCGCCTATGCCACTGAATTATCTCCTGGTTGACATATTTATTCTTTTCAAATAAGGCTTGAGACATACTGATCAATTGATCCAGAAGATATAAGTCATAACACAATCTATCACTGTCAATTGTCTTCCCTATCTGGAGGTCCTGGAAGACACAATGATCGGGAAAGAATTCAAGTTTACAATTTAAGGCTTTAGTGATAGTACTAACAGATAAAAGATTAATCGGGAATTTAGGGACATGAAGGACAGAGGATAAAGTGATATTGGGAGTACAAACAGAACATGATCCAGAGATGGAGATAAAGGAGCCATCAACTATTCGCACACTATCTTTAGATGGACAAGTAGTATAGTTCAATAAGCTTTTGTTTAACCCTGTCATATGTCTATTTGCACCGGAATCAATAATCCAATATTCAGAAGTAGATAGAGCAATTAAAATAGTACCTAATTTCGCATGATTAGACTTAAAACCCGAGGTTAAGCCCAATTGAGACGAGACATCGGAGATGTTGAATCTCATCTGAGGTAAAACTCCCTGCAAAAATGGACTTGTCCTCCGTTGTCACAGAGTCTGACAAATTTACCCCCTCTTTCCACCACAACCTCGAACGGGTCGACCATGTAACTTCCAGCACGAATCTTTAATGTGCCGAGGCTTACCACAATAGTCACACGTCAAGTAATCCTCGTCAGACTTACCACCCAATGAACCATCTTGGTTAGAAATGAGATCAACTTTCTCAATACGTGGATTATAGAGCACAAAGACTCTCCTCCTACATAAGAGTATGCATCATGGAGAGAAGGGAACAGACATATGACAACAGATTAAAGATTCGTGCTGGAAGTTACATTTAAGATTATATTATCCCAAAAAATCGGATCAAAAATCTGATACCATGATGAAATTAGAGATGAATACTCTAATATATTAAGGAAAACTCACTCAAAACTATGTATTTCTTAGAAATATGTACAAATATATATGAAGCATTGAATCATATAAGGAAAGAATATCTCTAATTAGAATCTCTAAAAATCAGCTATAATCTCTAAAGATTAGCTATTCAATTTTGTCAAATAAATAAAAAATTCTCAACAAAAATAAAATACTTTAGTATGATAAACTTGAATAATTAATTAACTTATTTAGGTCCTAAAATCATTATTTAAAAAAAAAATTAACTTTCTTTATATATTCTTTAGAAATTTTTTCAATTTTTTATATTTTTCTAAAAAATATAAATTTTGGAATTTTTATAAGTATTCTTTTGTAATTTTTGTTGATAGAGAAACTAATTTGCTCATTTTCAAAATTGACAGGGACTAAAGGGGTATTTACACCAATCTATTATTCGAGTTATTCGAATTGTAAAATTCAACTCAAACCCAAAATTCGAATTACTTACTCGAGTTGACTCGAATAACTCGATTAGATTAACTCAAAATTTGAATTTTTTTTCGATTTTTTCAAATCGAATAAGTTTTACTCACCCTAGAAAACGCTCATCAATTCTATGGAATCACAAATTTCTAGACCATATTTATTGCTTGATACTGCGACAAAAATATGACAGGCGGACACTCTTACATACTCATGAGTTGGAATGATGCTTAAATCTATGAAATCAGGAACCTTGTTCATAGCACCAAATAAGGTGATATGATAGCTTCTCAGTATTTTTCTAAACCAAGTGACTTGTCCTAGGAACTAGATTATTATCAAAACTTCCAGGTAGACCGTATTGAAGATGTAGTTAAATTCCAAAAATTGGTTGATAAAGAATGGATCTATGACTTTCTGGCCAAGTTGAACAACAAAAATTGAAAAGCTAGGGTCAGGTTCTTGGAAGAACTCTTGTTCCTTCTCTCGAGGAGGCATAGTTTATGTTCGAGAGGAAGAAAGAAAAAGAAATCCTATGCTCTATACAACAATAATTGACAAGGTAGGGTTGAGTGTTAACAAACCTAAAAAGTATTCAACAGCCAGTAACCTGGATAAAGATCATTTGCATTGTGACTTTTGGGGGAACTTACAGCATACCAAGAAAATTTGTTGAAAGTTACATGGCCAAGCCACTAAAGGCTAAGGGGGAAAACAAGTCAAGTCCACATGGACTCAAGCAAATTTGTTTGAGAACATAAAATCATCCAAAGAGATAGCCACTACTAAGACTTTTTCTTATGATGAAATCCAATACCTCAAGCATCTCCTCCAATACAACATGCAACTTTGTGAAGTGAAGTAATGCCTTTCAATGCACGTGTTGACACTAACTCATGGATCATTTATTTTGAAGCAAATAG
Organism: Gossypium sturtianum; assembly: GCA_025698515.1. Classification (NCBI taxonomy): domain Eukaryota; kingdom Viridiplantae; phylum Streptophyta; class Magnoliopsida; order Malvales; family Malvaceae; genus Gossypium; species Gossypium sturtianum. The sequence goes on from CM046946.1 coordinate 121,208,377, forward strand.
ACGCATGTTAGGCTCCTCTGAAGGTATCTTTAATTACTCCCATATCAAACAAAGTATAGTGTCAGAATAGCAATGGTTTTTTTACCCTTATATCTAGAATAAGTTCTATAAACTGTGAACTCAATATTAAACTATCATTTGTACTTCATATTCCTTAGTTTCTAGTTAATCTTTTATCTACAAGTGCCATAACAAATGGCCCTAAATTGTAGAATTGATTTTTTTTTCTCAATCACTGTGTCTTTCAAAACCTTGAAACAAGAAAATTGATAGTGATAAATTGCATGATGGCTTACATATGTTGGAGGGTGTAATGTTTCTATTCCATATCGAGCATGTTTTGGATAAAAATAAGTATGCCAACCACAAAATAATACAATAGTGTCAATAGTTAGGGCATCCATCATTTTCTATACTAGAAAAATTGTATCCTAGTTTATTCTCAAAGACTCAGTTTGATTCATTGTTTTGTGAGGCTTTTGAGTATGTTAAACAATTCCTATGCTTTACGTAATAATAAAAGTATTGCTCCTTTTTTGACCATTCTCTAATGTTCCAGGTCCTACTCAAACTACCTTATTATCTGGTAATCGATGGTTTGTTATTTTTATTGATTATTGCACTAGAATGATATAGGTATATTTGATGAAATCAAAAAGTGATGTATTTCTGTGCTTTCAATCTTTTCATAAAAATGGTTCCTACACAGTTTGTTGCTAAGAAAAAAATCTTGAAAACTGATAATGACACACAACACTTCTTTGATGATTATTTGGAGAATTATTGGATAATTCATCAAACTTGTTGTCCTAGTACAAGTGTACAAAATGGAATAACCAAAAGGAATAATAGATATTTACTAAAAGTTGCTAAATCACAGATGTTCACTATAAATCTTCCAAAACTTTACTGAAGGGATGCAATCCTCCTGGCTGCCTATCTCAACAACAGAATGGCTCTCAAAACTTTCAACTTCAAGACTCTTCTAAAAGTCCTAAAATGGTTCCTCCAAAGGTGCTTGGGTGTGTCTACTTTGTTCATAACCGACAAGGTAGGAAGCTAGATCCTAGAGCCTTTAGATGTGTGTTTATTAGGTACTCTCCAACACAGAAGGGTTACAAATGTTATCATCCACCATTTAGAAGAAAATGAACCAACTTGTGAAACTCAATCACCTCTTCAAGGGGAGAATAATGAAATAAAGAGGGGTCCTTTGAAAATCTTATCCTAAAAGAAAATACTGACTAGGCTCAGAAGGAGACTACTGTTTAGGAGGAGACAATGAAATTTGTTGGACATTTGGATAGATTGGATTTAAGGAGAACCTCAAGGAGAAATAGGACGAAAGAAGCCATCATGCAATCTACTCCCGAAAAGAATCCTCCTCTTATAGTGAGTCATTCCTCCATGAGAAAAGAAATTGGTTAGTTGCAAATGGGATTTCATTATGAAACACAAGGCCAATGACTTGATTGAGAGTTTCAAAGCCAAAATGGTAGCTAAAGGGTTCATTGAGACTTATGGAGTAAACTACCAGGAGACATATGTCCCTGTTGCTAAGATGAACACCATTAAAATCTTGTTATCATGTGTGGCCAACATTGATTGTGATCTATTGCAGATTGATGTGAAAAATGCTTTTCTACATGAAGACCTAGAAGAGGTGTATATAGAGATCCCCTTAGACTCGATGATGATAAAACACAAGGGAAAGTGTGCAAATTAAAGAAGGCCTTGTAAAAATTGAAGCAAATCACCCATAGGTTGGTTTGACAGATTTAGTGGAGGCATGTTCTCTTTTGGCCATCAACAAAATAATGCTAATCAGACCCTCTTTATAAGACATTTGTACATCACAAAGGTAACATCCCACTTTTTATAATATATGGAGAAGACTAATTATGATTGAAGACGACAAAGAAGAAATTACTCGACTAAAGAAGTTCTTGGCCCAATAATTTGAAATCAATGATCTCGGGAAGCTGCAATATTTCTTAGAAATTGGAGTTGTCAGATCAAGAAAAGGAATCTTCGCTTCTCAAAGGAAATATGTATCAGATCCCTTGACTGAAACAAGCATGATGGCATGCAAACCAACAAAGTCACTAATTGAGAGCAATCATAAGCTATAAGCAAGGATTGAAGAATCGAAGGATAAAGAAAGATATCATAGAGTAATTGACAGAACTGTCTCAAATATTAGACTAAACATAGTATATGCGGTTAGTTTGGCGAGCTAGTTCATGCATGATGTTACTTTTCATATTTTAAGATATCTAAAGTTTGCTCCTAGAAAAGACCTTCTCTTCTCCAAACAAGATTACCTTTATAGAAGCTTTTGCAAATGCGGATTCGACTGGATCTCCAAGTGATAAAAGATCTACCCCTAGATATTGCATACTTGTGGGAGCAAATGTGGTCAGTTAGAGAAGCAAAAAATAGTGTTGTTACCCTATCAAGTGTTGAACCAGAGTACAACGCAATGGCTCTAGGTTTATGTGAGCTCCTAAGGTTACAAAAGGTAATGGAAGAATTAAAGTTAGGAAAAGGAAAATTATGACAACAAAACTGCCATTAGTATAGCCCAAAACTCGATACAACATGATCAAACAAAATATACAGAGCTTGATCTACACTTCATCAAAGAAAAGTTGACTACTGGTGTCTTGAGCTTAACTCATGTAGCTTCTACCAAACATTAGCTGATGTGTTCACCAAAAGACTTGGCAACATAATCTATTGTAATTTGGTCTGCAAGTTGGGAATGTGTGATAGCTATGCACCAACTTGAGGGAGAGTGTTGACCAATTTAAACATTTGACAACCAATCCTTGATTATTGACAGTTTGTACAAATTTGATAGAGTGTATATTGATTTTAGGGATTTATTCATTACCAGATTTCCTTACTTAGGCTCTTACCATTGATATAAATTTTGTATAATTGTTCCTCACACAACATAAGAGAGAATTAGTTTTATCTCTAAATTTCTTTCTAATTTCGGAATTCTCTTTGAAATACTCTTATTTCTACAATTATCTAAAACTATAGAGTAATTATTAGCATCCAAATGCTATCACTACTTAAGATCATTTTTGCATTTGAATATCAAATTAGTTGAAATGTCAAAGTTGAATTCATGGTCAGATTATCACCAAACAACTTCAAGGAGAAAGAGAGAAAAGAAGAGATACAATAATCAAGGCAGTCAAACAAAAGTGTATTCAAGGAATAAATAAGCCTCGAGTGATAAAATTTAGCAAATGCACAACAAATTGAATCTTGTTGGTGTTATATGTTTGTAATAAAGTCTTAAAGCCTACATTACTTGTACTCAAGTCCTAAGTGTAGGATACAAGTAAATGTCCACATGGGTGTGTTTGAGTTTTTCAAGTTATTCTATGTATTTGGAGGATCCTTAGAAGCGGGGTGAAGCTAGCAATTCATTATTGAGGGTGCCAAAATAAAATTTTAGAATTTTGGGGAGGCCAAAGCTAAAAAAGATTTGTTTAAAAAGGGCTTAAATTAAATACCTCATAAGTAAAAGGGACTAAAATAGATATTATACGTCTTAGCTAGGGGGGTGGGGGCCAAGGCCACTGTCTGCCCCCCTCTAGCTACACCCCTGCTTAGAAGGTCATATCTCTGTACCCATGTCTAAATAAGTATCAAACATGGGTACTTTAAGCAAATAGAAGAGTTTGAACAAGATAGCCAAAAACTAACGAAGGAACAAATACAAAATTATCTCAAAGAAAAGATAAGGGAAGCCATTCCACTAAAGTGGTCCTAACCTCTTCACCAGGAGCATAGTTACGATCAGCAATAACCTGCTCAAGTCATTTAAAAAACGAAATAAATCTAAAGACACAATTCTCAAATCACAATTAAAAATTTTAAACAAATTTGTATGTGCGGATAACATTTTATGTATAGTGTAGGAATTATAGAAATATATTAAATGTTTTCTACAGATAGATAAATCTTGTTTATGTAGATAAATCTTAGAATAAATCATTTGAGATATTCTAGGATTATTTTATCTTATCTTTTAGTAGTTTATTAGAATAAGGGAATTATTTTCCCAATTAGGTTATGACTCTTTTCTCTATTTAAATTCAGTTCTTTAGTTAATAAAATATAGAAAAATACAGAGAATTACTCTGTTTTCTACATGGTATCGGCTTAGGTTACGGTTCCTTTCCACCCTAGACCATGTCGAAACTTCTTCTTCTACATATCCTTCTCCTACTCCGAGATTACCTCAAATCTAGAAAATTTTTCTGGTTCGATGCTCAATCGACTGCCTGCAGTTTGAATATCACCGCCATAGATTAAATGGCAACAATTTTCTAGAGTGGTCCCAATCGGTTAAGATTTTTCTCTTGGGAAGAGATAGATTGGGCTATGTTACTCAGGTGAAATCAAGCGACGACTGGTGCACGACATCGGTTTTGCTAAGTGGATGCGTGACAATGGTCGTTTATGACTTGGCTCCTTAATTCCATGACCCCAAGTATAAGCGAAATTTTCTCCTTTATAACACAAACACTTTGAAATGCAGAGTCTTTGTCATGAAACCTACTCCAAAGAATGATAATATTGCTTTGAATTATATCATGTTGAAAATCAAGCGACCACTCTTAAGCAAGGCACCATGCCCGTCACTCTCTACTACAATACCCTTACCGCTCTTTGACAAAGAATTAGATTTGTATGCACAGCATGATTGGGCGATTCCAAGAGATGCGCCTTTTATCGAAGAAATTGTCACTCAAAGAAGGCTATTTCAATTTCTACACGCCTAAACAAGGAGTTTGGATGAGGTTCGCGGCGGGGTCTTGGCTATTTCTCCACTTCCTCCCTTCGAGAGGCCTTCTCCATGGTCAAGAAGGAAGAAAGTCGACGAAGTGTGATGTTTGCTTGATGAAACGGATTCAACTCCCGAAGGATCTCGCTTTAGTGACACATCAATCATCTCCCTCTTCCAGCGGGGAGACCTTGGTGTGATCATTGCAAAAGCCCGGTCACTCCAAGGAAAAGTGTTAGAAGCTTCATGGTAAGCCTCGGGCTGGAAGTCAAAGAACTCCAGAGATAATAAATCCATCTTTGCCGCTGCGACATCTGTCACAAGCTTCTCCAAAGAGCAGATTGCTTTGAACTTCAAAAACTGCTTGGAAAGTTTCAGGGGTCTAGTGCGGTAATCTGGTCATGAAAGAACCGAAGGTAATTCTTCTTTCACAACATTGTTTTCCTCTCGCTTCCTCCTAATTGGATCCTCGATTACGGTGCTACTTGATCATATGGTAGTAATAAGGCCTTATTTCACAATTTTTTCCAAATCGTTGGTAAAGTCACAAAACAAATTGATGGGTCCTTATGCAAAATAGAAGGCCATGGAACTGTTGTTCTCAATGATCGAGTTGCACTTCATAATGTTCTCTTTGTACCAAATCGCTTGCAATCTCATTTCCGTAAGTAAAATTTCCTCGGACTTGAATCGCTTTGCAACCTTTAACGGTCTTAATTGTACTTTGCGTGCACCGAACTCGAAGAAGATGATTGGTAAGGCCACTTGCGTAATGGTCTCTACATCCTCCCTTCCTCTCCTAAACCCGAGATCTTCAAATCTTTTACTGACTTTAATACGATTGATACTTTGTTATGTTATGGCATTTTCGTTTAGGCCATCCTAGTTTCCAATACCTTGCTAAATTGTTTCTGATCTACTTATTAATAGAAGGCCAAACTCTTTTTCTTGCAAAGTTTGCTCTCTTGCTAAACATACTAAATCTTCTTATTTTCCTTCTCCATACAAGCCTTCTCACCCTTTTGCTTTGATCTATAGTGATATTTGGGGCCCTTATCGGGTGAAGAATGCTGATCATAGTAAGTGGTTTATCACTTTCATTGATGATCACAGTAGGGTAACTTGGACTTATTTGCTAAAAGACAAATCAAAAAGCTATTGATATTTTTGCACAATTTTATAACATGGTTCTCACTCAATTTGGGGCTAAAATCCACTCTTTAAATCGATAATGGCGAAGAATTTTTGCTAGGTCTTTGGGTAATTTTTTCAGGACAAGGGCATAGTTCAACTTAGTTCTTGTGTTGGAACCCCACAACAGAATCCGGCATTGCCGAAAGGAAAAATAGGCATCTCCTAGAAGTTACTCGTTCCCTTCTATTTACTACCAATGTTCCTAAATATCTGTGGGGAAGCCTTATTAACGGCTACCTATTTAATCAATCGAATGCCTAGTAAGGTTTTAAAATTTCAAACACCTCAATCTATATTTTTACAAAGATTTTCCTCATTTTAAGCCTATCTCCTCAATTCTCGCCACTTAAAATCTTTGGGTGCATGAGCTTTTATCTAAAATATTGCTCCTCATAAATCCAAGTTAGACCCCAAAGTCCTTAAAATGTGTACTGGTTGGATATTCTTCACTTAAGAAGGGATACAAATGCTTTCATCCTCCTTCAAAACGATTTTTACCACTATGGATATCACTTTTTATGAACAGATCCCTATTTCACACAAAATGAAATTCGGGAGACATGGAGTGATTTTCAACCAAATCGTATCTTCTCCTAATTTCCATTCTCAACCTTCAAAATTGCCACCAATTTTACCTTTACCTCTGATTTGTCACCGTGACTACTCAGATTAATTCTCTTCATTATACCTATCAATACCTCATCCACACCTACTTTAAACACCCTCCCGAAAATACACCTACTCCTATTGAAAATCTTCAACAAACATCACCACCCAAACAAATTTTCGTGTCTACACAAGAAAAAGAAAATATCCTCGAGACTGCTTTTGCAATCTGATTCTTGCCGAGAATTGGATTTGGGTCCAAATCTTAGGAATGGAAGAAGAAATCGATAAGTCCTCTACTCTAGATGATTTTCCTATTGCTATTAGAAAAGGGGTTAGACAATGCACCAAGCATCCTATTGAAAAAATTGTCTGTCTATAATTCTTTGATGCCTTCTTTTCAAGCATTTACAAAGAACCTTGGATAAAGAACAGATTCCCACAAGCATAGTCAAGCTCTAAAGGATCCTAAATGGAGAAGGGTCATTGAAGAGGAAATTGGTGCACTAGAGAAAATGCTACTTGGATGATTCTGCACCTTCCTCAAGGAAAAAGGGTCATTGGTGTAAATGGATCTTTCTTTGTAAAGTACAACTCCAATGGAAGCATCCAACGATACAAAGCTAGACTGGTGGCTAAAGGCTTTACGCAAACGTATGGGATAGATTTCACAGAAACATTTGCACCCGTTGCAAAGCTTAACACTGTTCGAGTACTCCTAAGTTTGGTTGTAAATTGCGATTGGCAATTACATCAACTTGATGTAAAAAATGCATTTCTTAATGGCATGCTAAAGGAAGAAGTTTACATGAAATTGCCACTTGGCTTAAAGTCTGTTGAAGGAAGCAACAAGGTGTGCAAGCTCAACAGGTCTCTATATGGGCTAAAATAATCACCCAGAGCTTGGTTCGAGAGGTTCACTAAAGTCATTCTGAAAAACGGCTACAAGCAGTCCCTTGCCGATCATACACTTTTCATCAAGGTAACTTCTACAAATAAGAAAGCTATCCTAATTGTGTATGTTGATGACATAATTCTTCTTGGAAACGATGAGGAAGAAATTAGCAATTTGAAGAAGGTCATTAAGCAGAATTCAAATCAAGGACTTGGGAAAGTTAAGATATTTCCTAGGAATGGAGGTGGCAAGATCAAAAGAAGGACTTGTGATCAATCAAAGAAAGTATGTACTTGATTTACTCAAAGAAACTGGTTTTCTTGGTTGTAAGCCAGCTGATACACCAATGGAGGCAAATTTGAGATTCAACAAAGAAGATGGGTCTTTAGTAGACAGAGAGAAATTTGAGATTAGTTGGGAAACTTATTTACTTATCTCTGACAAGGCCAGATATAGCCTTTCCTGTAAATGTGATAAGTCAACACATGACTAATCCTAATGAAGAGCATATGGCAGCAACAAACAGAATTCTCAAGTACTTGAAGAAAACTCCAGGACACGGCTTAATGTTCAAGAAAACACAAGATGAATCATTAAGATTTTTACAGCACTCTAGTTGGGCGGAGACCTCACCGAAAGAAGATCCACTAGTGGCTCTTGCACTTTTGTTTGGGGTAACCTTACAACTTGGAGAAGTAAAAACAATCTGTTGTTTCAAGAAGTAGTCTTGAAGTGAATTTAGAGCACTAGCTTTGGGAATATGCGAAGGAATTTGGCTACTTAAATTACTAAAAGAACTTGGCACTAATCGGAGGATCACTTTGAAGTCTTGTGTGATAATCAATCTGCTATTCAAATTGCCAAGAATCCAAATCCAACATGACCGAACAAAGCATGTGGAGATTGATGAGCATTTTATTGTTGACCAAGTCAACAAAAGGATGACCACTCTTTCCTACATTCCTTCAAAAGGACAAATTGCGAGATATTCTCACTAAGGCTCACCAAAGCCTGCTTTCAATAAATTTCTATTCAAGCCGGGATTATACAATGTATATTCTCCACTTGAGAGAGGGTAGTGTAGGAATTATAGAAATATATTAAATGTTTTCTACAGATAGATAAATCTTGTTTATGTAGATAAATCTTAGAATAAATCATTTGAGATATTCTAGGATTATTTTATCTTATCTTTTAGTAGTTTATTAGAATAAGGGAATTATTTTCCCAATTAGGTTATGACTCTTTTCTCTATTTAAATTCAGTTCTTTAGTTAATAAAATATAGAAAAATACAGAGAATTACTCTGTTTTCTACATATAGCAGTAAAACCAATAAGGTTCATCTTTAGAGCATCATAACCTCTGTCAATATCTATACATTTCTCTCACTAATGCAAGGTCAACATACCTCTGAAAACATTTTATCATCATCGAATAATACAATTGATTTTGAAACCCCGTCATGATTCATAAAATCTGCAAATGGAATCTACATAATGATTTAATAATAATTCAAAGAGCTGTTGTACTAAAATAAGACAACACTAGAAGTAACTGCTCAATACTCTCCAAAACAAAATAATGTTATTAAGAAGCAATACCAGAGATAGGCCCTTTGTGCTTTCCCAGGCTCGAGATGTTACTGCCACATTGACAACAAACTAGTAAGAAAAAAAACTAATACAAGGACTACATACGACATCATGAAGGAAATCCTAGTTACCGCGTATCTCTTAATAAAAATCTGTTATGGTTTACCAAATTTAATTAACTTTCATGATCTAATCAGCATCAAATACGTCATGGCTCATTGGAAAGATAGTAAAAATCACTGAAAAGAATTTTGAAAAAACTAAAGAAGCCTTCTTATTGGCATAGCTCTCTTTAAAAAAAAATGGAAATGATTTTAACACAATAGAGAAAGAATGGACCATCAATAATAGACACACATTAGCAAACAAGGGCCGACCTGAGAAATATGCACACATGAAATCCTGAAGTGTGATGCTTTCAAGATCAGGGAATTGCTGAAAGGCCTGAAATATATGAAAAACCTTGTCATAATCACATCTAACAAGGAAACCAAAGCCATCATCTGGACCCAATGAGAAAAATATGAAGCAAAAGAAAATTAGGATAGGGCCCTATAGGATCCCCTCCAGGCTCTTTAGAACAAGATTTTAAGTCTCGCATGTCCACTGGTTTCACCACCGAGGCATACTGAAAGTGAATAATGAAAATTATATCCATCTAGTTTGATGTACGGAACATATGACAACACAACCCTATTCCTTTTTCTACAGCTAAAGAGCCAAACCATTCTTCTTTCCCTTACCCCACTTTTTATGCCCAAGAGTTCTCCTTTTTTCCTGATTATATTCAAGATTAAAACCAATCCAACAATGCTAACACTATAGGAAGACAAATAACACATGATGTAAAGCTATTATCCTTGATTAGAAACAATTAAGCATGATGTAAAACTATTATCCTTGACTAATCTTAGCTTTAGCAGTTTAAACTCAATTGGACAAAATTAAAAGAACAAAAAAATGCAACTTCGATAAAAATTCAAAGATTTCTGTTGTTTTATCCCCAGAATTAAAAAGGACCTGAATCAAGAAAATTATTGCGTGAAACATGCATTATACTTCATTGTGAACCAGAGACAAGGATGCATCTTTTATTCTGTTTGTATATCATATAAACCAGTGAAAGCAACTACTACTTACAGGCACAACTGCAGCAAAATCTTTTTCAATTTTAGCCTTTTGATTAACTGTTTCTTGATACACTGAACTTTGACAAATCATATTCAACTCGTATTCACTCCAGAAAATCTATAGTAACACAAAGAAATACCAATTAGCATATTTTTCAAACAACAGCAGCATATGCTTAATGCTATCTATACAACAGACTATACAAAGGTATTGAAATAAGAACGTATCCCATATAACAAGTAACAACATAGAGAAGTTAAATGGTTCTAAGCATAATGACATCTAGTGAAAATTTTAAAGATGCACCCACAGGTTTAACTTTCAAAAAAGTTTTGCTTGACAAGGTTACCAGTAACCACAATAATTTGCTGTGCCAAATTTCTAATATCCACAAGGGATCAAAAAACTTCAAAACTAACAGATAAAGAAACATTTACCGTGCTATGAATTCCCCCATGCTGAGGAAGGCAACAGATGTAAGGGGCCCATCCAGAACTCTGTAGCAAAAGATAAAAAATTAAATCATTTAGTTCTGGAAGTTTCTTTGAAATGAAACATCGAAACTAAAGATAGAGATTCTAAAAACAAACCTCAAATTCCTATTAAATGCAAAACAATGCAGAAGCAATTCACAAACAATAACCTGTAGGAATTTGATCTTTCAAAAAGATATTAAGAGGAGGAAATTCTTGTTACCTGGCCCATTTTCCGTTCAACTAAAAGGATAATAGCTAGCTTTGAAACAGTCCCAATTTTATCACTTAGTATAGCTCTAATCTTTGGAAGAAGATTGTCTGGTGTTATTTCCTGAAAGATTCAAAGAAAATTATTTACAACTTGAGATCCTCATTATTGTTTAAGGCGCCATACAACAGTTGAACATCAAGCATTGTAAGTCATATACCACACTATATGGAACTTTCAGTATGCAATCCCCAGTTCGAATGTTTTCAGAAGCAAAAAGGGACCTGCAATGAGAGATTAAAAAAAAGTGACCTGCAATAAGATAGATAACTAGAAAGCAAGGCAATCAATGTTTTCTATTTGGAGATGTATCAATAGTGTTAAATAAATAAAGACCTTCCCATTTATACAACCTTGTTTACTCCCTGCTAGCAATGGAAAAAAGTGTGTGAACGTTCTCTAGGTATCTTTACCATGGAACTAATGAGATCAATGATTCCCTTAAATGTTCTAGAAAAGAAGGTGGCAAGAAATGAATATAGGAAAAGGAAGCCACAACCAACATGGTAGAGATGCCTTTACGAAGGACACTAAATAGGCAGGACGCTGAAGCTCATTGACATGGAAGGAATCTTCCAATGCTAAATTCTTGTAAAGCAAATAAAGTGACAGCCCATGTTTGGGTAAAACCAGAGAGAAGTGTCCTCCAGAGTCCAGACCCTTTTGTCCAGGAGATTTATGATCAAACACTATGCTGAGAACGAGCATGATATAAGATTTGAAACATGTCTTGATATCGTCATTGCATCTCTTAGAAGCTCAGATACAGAAAAATCTCATCAAAATCAATCAACCTATGAACTTTGAGTTGAAAAAGCAAAGAGTTGACTCCTCCCAAAATGATAAATTAGCTGAGAAATGCATCCAGGAATTGCAATTTTTTTTCTCAGCTCCTAATCATCACCCATGTACAGCAATTTAGGCATGGAAAGAGACATTATGCATTCTTTACCCACTCAATAAACCACTCCACACACAATCACCTGTTCAGTTTGACTGGTTTATTCCTACGATAGCCAATGTAGCCCAATCTTACACTTCCATTTGTTCCCAAATATAATCTAAAAATTTAAATGAATCTCCAGCATGAATACTGTGACTGAAATACGCACATTGCCTGGAAAATCAACTGATAAATAATGCAATTCTTTTTCAAAAATTTGCAATACCATCTTCCATATTACCAAGTGGAATATTCCAATTAGCAGAGACAAAAGACCTAAGAAAATTTTCTTATTTGTTGAAAGAAAGGCAAAAGTAAGTTAATCTAATGCCCTAACATTGCAGTTCCGGAACTGATCAATGCTCTGAAGATTATGCACATACATTTTCACTCAAATTGCTTATGTCCAATTGCCATTTTGGAGGGCATTTAAACTTATCCATTCCTTATTCTCAAAGGATTCTAGCCATCCGACTGCCTTTTTATTTCTTTAAAACAAAGTTCTACCGTTGCAAAAGCAAGCAATTTCAGGACAATCAACGCAAAAAATACTCGCTAAAATAGTCAAGGGAATCCCACCACTGTATGCCAATAAATGCAACCAGATGATAATCCCACATTTGCAGTTATCTAATACAATTAAGGTCCATGCTTTTGTCCATGCTATTAAAGAGAACAAAATATTGTCTACCAATCAACAAAGATGAAACTTGAAACAAAGAGAGCTTCACTTCCTTTCAATACAAGTGTCAAAGTAATATTTAATAATGCTAGTTGATACTTGATCACCCCCAAAAAAACATGTATCATAACAGACGGCACCACCATCCTGCATTAAACAAGAATAACTAGTGTGCCCATAGGATTTTCCAGTTTTGATCTATTGCCATACGCTGATAAATTTTACATAATTCAATTTCTTATTTCTTGGAAAAAGTCTACCTACATGATAAATAATAAAGCATTTCATGAATTTCAACAATTGCCCGACTTGATACTTTATTGCTTCAAAATAACATGGATCACAACTATCTGCACACCATCCCTGCATTAAACAAGAATAGCAAGTGTTCCCATACTATTTCCCAGTTTTGATCTACTTCAATATACTGATATGAACGCCATACATAGAAATTCAGTTTCTTTGTCCTTGCAAACAATCCACCTACACGATATATGATAAAGCATGATCCTAAAGTTTCTTGAATATCAACCAGAACACAATTTTAACCATATTGAACAGCAACATAAACTCAAAAACTAAATAAGAGTTTCTCTTGAAATTAAAATAAGATAACTCCAAGTTAGAAGCTAAATAAACAAACTGAAAATACCTGCCATATGCAGATTTCCCAATCGAGAGCATTGAAGAAATCTTAGTCCGAGCCTTTCGCTCCAACCAAGGCAAAAATTCATCACTTTCTTCATCAGAAGTATTTAAGCCCTATGGTTTTGATACCAACACAATTATTTAATAAAAATTAGAGGAAAAAGTAAAAGGCAAAGTATCGTTTTAATTCTTGACAATATACAACAAATGGATGCATGCTATGTTGCTCAAACTCTTTTTTTCTAGAAGATCCCATGTCTGGCACTCATGTCCAACACATGGATAGGAAGATATAACCACCAAGGATCCTCCAAATACATTGAAATCCTAGAAAAATCTAACCATACCCACGTTGGATACATACCCATATCCAATATTCACACCTGAGACAAAATAACATAGGACACATGACTATAATATAAGCTTCTAGTTATAGATTTTTTTCTCTAAATCCCAAACTAACATATACAACAACTATACTATGGCTACACGAGTAATTGCGTCGAACCTAGCTCATACTCTAAGAAGCTCAAGCTCGACTAGAAATTAGAGACCCAAATCTTGGTTCAAGCGCGATTGAGTTTGACTTTTAATATTTGAGCTCTATATAAAAATCAAACTACTCCAGCTTGCTCGATTAGACTGATTTACTAAGTAAAGAATGAGCACAATTTCTACGCTAGACTTCAAGCTCAATTATTTGTACTAAAATTCAACTTCAAGTTTGGATAAAAAAATTTCAATAATCTCGATAAGCCCGAGAGCTACTCGAGTCAAGCATTAGGATAGCCGAAATTAACCCGCTCAACATCTCGAGCTGCCCAAGCTCAACTCGATAATGACCATGCCAAATTAGAGTTTTTCTCAAGCCGAATCCGAGTATCTTGCAAACTATGAGCTTCAATGAATATTACTAACTTAATAATTTTCTACTAATTTCCCTATCTAAGGAGCAAAAATCTAAAAATTTTGCTATATTTTCTCGTCAACCGAACAGAAAAATATAAACAGAGAGAGAAAGATGAAGAACCTTAGCTTGAAATAAGGAAGAGAATTCAAATTTGATGAGCAAACGACCAGGAAAGTTGAACGGTGGAGTTACCGGAGACCGGCAAAGCTTTGAGATCCGAGAACCGCAGTGAAGCATCGTCGTGGTCAACACGTCGTGTTTTAAGGTCCGCGGGGTGCAAGGAAGCCTGGAGGCATGAATAAGGCAAGCTGAGGATTGGGAATTACTCATAGGTGCATATGATACGCTATCGTTTGGTATTCTGTTTGAATCGTGGGTATTCTATCGAGGGATATTTTTATGGAGAAATACGGTTTTTTCACTCAAATATGTTTCTTCTTTTTTTTGAAAGGCACCACGAGGCTTATCAAGTTACTAAATGAGCGAAATATGTCATAAAAGAAATATTTGCTAAAATAGGTTTTTTTAAATTAAAGAAACAGGTCAATTTTGGAGAGAATATGTGAAAACGCGTCAATTCTGTACAGTTGGCAAGAAAGCACGCCCAACTGGACACATTTCCCTCTTAGTTGGCGGGATAACGCCCCTAGCTGGATATGCTTTACTTTCTCACTCCTTGGCCGATTTTTTTCTTTAAGGTTTTTTAAGGTTTTTTAGGTTTAGGGGTTTTAGGGTTTGGTTAGTTTTAAGGCTTTGGGTTTTGGGTTTAGGCTTTTTTACTATTTTGGGATTTGAGGTAGTCACTATGAAAGCTTAAAGGTAGATTTAAGTTACTAGGGATGCGATAACGCGCAGAGACACACACGTTTCATATGTCATGTAACACCCTATATCTAGCCCGGTTGCCAAGCCTGAATACTAGTACATTACACTAGTGTCATGCATCATTTACCTAGCAAACAATTTCACCAGTAACCAATCGTCATCTTTATTTAATCATACATATGAATTAAAGTCGTACAACCACTTCTTATTGTTAAAACATGCCATACATACACTAAGGGTATTAAAACTAAAAATCAAACATGCAAATGGGCCAAATTGCAAAATTTCCAAAACTGTTATGTAGGTATCGATATTGCCTCAAGGGTATTGATATTTTCCTTAAGTGGTATCGATACCATATGGAAAATCGATACCAAACTTGCATTCTGTTTCTCGCCAAATTTCAGAACATCAGAAAATATCAATACTTTTCACAAGGTATCGATAAACTTACCTTGAGTATCAATACTCGGGACAAGTTATAGATATCAATTCTCTATTCTGTCTTCCTACACTTTCAAAAAATATAGAGGTGTCGTTTTTAAAGCCCTAATACTGATACCTCTGCTCCAGGTTACAAAAATTCAGCATATGCAAGCATTTAAACCATTCAACTTAATCCCTAAACATCATGCTTCATTCACCTAATCAAATAAGCATCAAAATGTCTAAAACAGTAGCCCGAATACCATGTTCAAGTCCACATGCTTCCAAACATAAACAATAAGAAAATAGCCTAAAAATGACTTAACAAAACCGATATAAAGTCTACCACATTGCCTTAAAGTACCATATAACAAATAAACCAATTGCACCTACTATAGCAACTAAAAGAATGGCTTGGATCAATTCCTCGAAGGCCACACCGCTTACACCAGAAACGCAACTACTCTGTTAAGGTTGAAATGGAGTGGGTGAGCTTAACAAGCTTAGTGAATGCTTAGAACAACTTCTACACAAACAAGTCATTATGCAACAACAAGCAGTCATATAACATATTCATAACATCTCTAGTTCTATATCATATTTCACATGTTTAACCGTTTTTCATGCATACCTCTACTTACTGTTCATAGGATTATTCAACCACATATATATTATAACACATATTAGATACATTTAATGATAGTTTGGCTCTTGGGATCATGAAACATGAAGTGCACTGTAACACCCCTTACCCGAGACCGTTGCCGGAGTCGAGCATGAGGCATTACTAGACTTAACTACTAATTCGGGGCATAAAAATTGAAACTATCCATCTGCGTCATATTGTCTAAATTGACTATAACTCGAGTTACAAAACTCGAAATTTGGATCCGTAAATTTCCCTTGAAACTAGACTCATATATCTTCTTACTGTAATTTTTCCAGAATTTTTCATGTGGCCAATTAGTACAGTTTATTCATTAAAATTTCCCCTGTTTCACTGTTCAATGGTTCTGACCTATCCTTACAAAAACTCAGTTATCACATTGTACAGAATTCAATTAATGTTATCGTTTATTCCAATCAAAATAGACTCATTGAGGGTTATAAGCATATAAACTATGCTCTATAATTATTTTTGTACAATTTTTAATAATTTTTCCAAGACAGAACAGGGGATCACGAAGTCATTTAGAACCAGTCTCACTAAAATTTAAATATCTCATAATATAAAATTTCTTTGCCTACTATGTTTCTTTCATATAAAAATAGACACAATAAGCTTTAATTATATATCTTATTCACTTTCTAATCCCATTTCTCCTATTTTTGGTGATTTTTCAAAATAACATCACTGCTGCTAACCAAAAACTGTTTCATTGCAAAATCATATAACCACATTACAAACATATTTACCATGAAGCATACTTCCAAATTAAACTTAAGACAAGACCGAATATGCAACCATTAACATCATAATCAAGCCGTTTTCGCATGGCTATATATATATAATTTCAAAACCAACCATATCATAACTAGTCTACACATGCCACATAACCAAATCTTCAAGCATTTATTTACCGAAGCGAAAACTAGATAGTGTGATGAGATCTCCTTCGACTTCCAACCCGAGCAAGTCTCTGAAAATCTATAATCATAAGAAAAATACACAAAGTAAGCTTCGAAAGCTTAGTAAGTTATAAGCAATTTCACAACAACAATGCATTATAACACTACACTAGCAAAGTCAGAATAATATACTCACAACCAAGGTTTATAACCATGACTTTAGTTCATATCACCTTTCGAAATCTTTCTCGTTTCATATCCCAAAGGCCGAACTTCCAAACCTTCGATAATAGGTTTCACATGCAAATATATATTTTACTTATCGAACTTATACTTGCACTTCAAACCCATATAAATCACATATTCAAAATTTAAAACTAATCAAATGAATTCTTTATACAAACTTCCACATGGCCGAATACAATATATAAAATTCATGAATAAATCAATGAGATTTTGTAAGCATTACTCCATGTCAACTCATATCAATTGAACTATAAAATTAATTGATACATTCCATCCAAACTAATTTATCACTCTTATTTGATTTCAATTAATATCATCTCATAATATCCACTTACCCAAAATTAAATCCAAGATATAAAAATTAATCGCACACTTAGTGCTCCTTGTCCGATTTCGCACATTTAGTACATAACAACCGATTTCGCACACATAGTGCTCGGTATTTTAAAATTCGCACACTTAGACTTCAAGATCTATACAATAGTCAAATAAACACACGTCTGAAGAAGCTAATATAGCTTAGTAAGTTATAAGCAAAAGGAAATATATACAACAAATCATTATACAATTTTAATCAATTCAACTTGATCATTAACCGGTTCGTATCAGCATTACATATAGCATTTTACTATACAACAATATCATATTCATTAGATCTCCAAAACCGAATGATCACAAGCCCTATATCCATTTCAAACAAGCTCAAAGGTTAATGAATTTATCATATTTCCATAATTTAGTATACAAAAGCAACTTACCTCATTAGCACCACGTTATTCAATTTCCATGCATCACTTACCTACATGTCTCTTTTGATTATATCCATTCATTGGTTCATGTCCTTGAGAGGTTCGATAATCCGCACACACAGTGCAACTCATGTAACGTATCGCACACTTAGTGCCGTTACTTAATAATTTGCACACATAGTGCCATCTTCCGGTAATGTATCGCACACATAGTGCCATTACTCGTTTCTCGCACACATAGTGCCATCTTCCGGTAATGTATCGAACACATAGTGCCATTACTCGTTTCTCACATACATAGTGCCATCTTCCGGTAATGTATCGCACACATGGTGCCATTACTCGTTTTCCGTACACATAGTGCCATTCAACCGATTTCGCACACACAGTGCTCGGTGTTTAAGCTCGCACAAATAGTGCCTCTTATCCGAACCTTTCTTTATTTATGCTAACACTTAAAATTTCATTCTCATACATACATACACAAATATTCAAATATCCAACAACAACCAATTTCATTATGTCATACCATTTCATTCGGCACAATTAATATACATGTGTATATATATTTACATCCATCTATTCAAAAAAAACCTCTCTCTCATTTCATATTCACATTTAGCTACCTTTTTACTCATTCATATACTCACATTACTCCATGAACCAACACTTATACATTTATATATACACTAACTTTACATTCGGCTAATTTATAAATATTTGATCCCATTCCATTTCACATTCGGCAAATGTATTTTAATATGCTTAATTCAATTATTCATACACACATTAAATATATATTCAAATTTCATTTCATCCAATTGCTTAAAACTTACCTCGGAAATTGACGGTTTAGGTTTTCCGGCTATTCGTTCAACTTAGCTTTTCCCCGATCCAATCCCGTTTCTTTTAGTTCTTGATCTAATCATTTCAAAAATGGATTCATTCAACATTTTTCTCATTCAATTTAATCCAACAACACATAATTGGGTAAATTACAATTTTACCCCTGACATTTACAATTTTTACAATTTAGTCCCTATTGCATAAAACACAAAATATACAAAATTTGAGTTCGCTCCCTAAGGGCTGAATGTTCACCATGCTTGTATAAGTTCATACAAGCCATTTATTTAGCATTTTAATCATTCAGCTATTTAATTTTTGTAATTTAATCCTTAATACTCAATTTAATCAAAATCTCCAATTCAAAACATATTGATTTAAAATATAATCATAATATTTTATCATCAACATTTCAAAGCATGAACATTCATCAATGGCCGAATCATCAACATGCCTCAAACTCAAAAATTTCAACATGGGTTAAGTAGTACTCGAAGCAGCGAACTCAAAAACGTAAAAATTTTCAAAAACCGAGCTCAATTACTAACCTTAGTTTAACATGCAATGGCCGAATGGATGAAGGCTATGTTTTCTTCTTCTTTCTTTGAGTTTCGGCAATGAAGAACCAAAAATGAAGGATGGACATCCACTTATTCTTTTATGTTTTCTTTATTTTAATCATATTATAATATATTAATATAATATCACTTACTAAAACAAATAATAAAATACATTATGCAATCATCATGCCGTCCACTCACTTAGTTTTTGGGTAATTTACAATGCAAGTCCACCCATAAAAGAGAACAAGTCAATTAAACCACACAATTTAAATAAAGGCTACTTTTACCACTTAAGCAATTTAATCATTTTTCTTAAATTGAACACCCAAACAAACAAATTTACCCACAATATTTTGTTCAAACATATATCATAGATATTAAATAAAATATAAAAATAATTTTTCTAACTCGGATTCGTGGTCCCGAAACCACTGTTCCGATTAGGGTCAAAATCGAGCTGTTACAACTCTCCCCCTTAAGGGATTTTCGTCCCCGAAAATCTTACCAATGAATAAGTGTGGGTAGCGTTCTTTCATTGATTCCTCGATTTCCCAGGTTGCTTCCTCAACCCCGTGTTTATGCCACATTATTTTAACCAACGAGATTTTCTTGTTTCGTAATTCTTTCACTTCACGAGCTAAAATACGAATCGGTTCTTCTTCATAAGTTAAATCAGGCTGAATCTCAATCTCTATCGGGCCAATCACATGTGAAGAATCAGATCGGTATCTACGAAGCATCGAAACATGGAAAACATTATGAATCCTTTCTAGCTCAGGTGGTAACTGCAATCTATAAGCAACCGGCCCGATACGTTCTGTGATTTCATATGGTCCAATGAATCTCGGACTCAATTTGCCTTTACGACCGAATCTGAGTACTTTCTTCCACGGTGAAATTTTCAAAAATACTCGGTCACCCACTTGATACTATATATCTTTACGTTTGAGATCCGCATACGACTTCTGACAATTTGACGCGGCTTTCAAACTTTCTCGGATCACTTTTACTTCCTGCTCAGTCTCTTTAATTAGATCAACCCCGTGTATCTTGCTTTCACTTAGCTCGGTCCAATATAGAGGTGTACGACATTTACGACCGTACAAAGCTTCATATGGTGCCATTTTATTGTACGGAAATCCAATCAGAGGTAGATCTCGTTCCTACGTACTTTCGAACTCAGGAATGCAACATTTCAACATATCCTCCAGTATCTGAATGACTCGTTTAGACTGACCACCTGTCTGTGGATGGAAAGCTGTGCTGAAATGTAATTTCGTACCTAAAGCATCATGTAATTTCTTCCAATACCTCGATGTAAACCTCGGATCTTTATTTAAATCAATAGATACAGGTACACCATGTAATCTTTCAATTTGAGAAACATACAATTCAACCAACTTATCAAGCGAGTAGTCTGTACATATCAAAACAAAATAAGCCGATTTAGCCAATCAATCAACAATAACCCAAATTGCATTTTTCTTTCTCGGTGTCAACTGAAAACCAAATACAAAATCCATCGTGACTCTATCCCATTTCCATTTAGGTTTCAAAATCAACTGAAGCAACCCAGAAGGTACTTGATGCTCGGCTTTTTACTTTTTGACATATTAAGCGTTTCGAAGAAATGTCAGAAATATCTTGTTTCATACCATACCACCAGTAAAGTTGTTTCAGATCACTATACATCTTTATACTCCCTGAGTGAACAAACAATCAACTGTTGTGGCTTCATTCAAAATCATCTGAATCAACATCTGAATTCCTCAGAGTACATTTTTGGTTTCTGAACGTCAGACAATTTTAGCATCAACTTTGAAACTCTGAATCAACCTTCAAATCACCTTGGACCTGCTTTGCTAACAAATCATTATCAACTTTTTGAGTATCACAAATTTTGTTGAATAAATAACGGTCTTACTTTTAATTCAACTATTATTGAACCACCATCATACGTAGCCATATACGCATTCATTGCACACCAAGCAAACAGTGATTTTTGGTTTAAAACATCAGTAATAACATTAGCCTTTCCCGGATGGTAGTCAATCACAAACTCATAGTCTTTTAACAATTCTAACCATAAGGAATCACAGGATATCTCTGTGTACTCCATTATTATACTTCGACCCGTCCAATGACACATGAATGAGGTTCGTAAACTCTTCGTTCAATTTAGGCTAAATCAGAACTAATATTTTAGTGGATAATGTCTTCGTGCAAAAGAAAGCTTCAACAATTGAACTAACTTTAATTTACCACAACATTTCTCCGATAGGATTGTTCCGATAGACATAATTCTGTATCAAATCCTCAAAAATACAAGTTCTACTTCCACACTATCCTTCAAACCACACATGTACATTTAAAGTTTGTTTCCGATCCAGTGAATAGATTCGAACTCACATAACCCAGTTACATTTTCAATCAAATAGTTTCATATCAGATTAAACCACAGAATCAGTCTTTTCAAAGAAATCTTTTCTTCTCGTTAGAAAGAATAATCCAAATATATCTTTATATATATACTACAGTCATCAAATAGAAATCATATTGTCATAATAGGATTATCGTATTACCCGTGACAATAGATAATATCCCAGATATTAACGAAGCATCCGAACTCGAGAAGAAAATCCAAAGATGATTTGAACAACAACCAAAGTCAGTGAAGCACAACTTTTATAACTATTTCCTTCAAATGAACATCTCTTATAGATAATCACATAGAATCATGGGAAAAACCAGAATAACTAAATTTTCAACATCTGAAGCTACACTGAATATTAGAAAATTACAACCCCAAACAAACCAATGATACTTTCATCTATTAATATGTTTAGCCAATGTTCTTTTATGAAAAGAATTCCTTCTGAAATTAAACAGTCACGTATACTTCTGAGAATAAATATACACATAGAATGCCCAAAAGAAATCATAATAATTGCCCAACTATAACCACCACACTCAGTCCTCAATACGATTCAAACATTATTTCAACTGTCTAATTTTGCCATTAGAAATTTTTACATTATCCCTTCACTAACAGAAATCAATTCAGAAAAGCTTCTAACTAATATTTTTCTTAGTTAACATGCCTGAATAAGTTATTTGATCGGAGATAACTTCTTCTTTAACAGCAACTTCACATAATCTCAATAATCTACAGAACTATCCAATGTCTCTTTTAATACCGTCTTCTTTTGCTAATTCAATCTCTTTTCTGGCCACATTATTAATCTTTCGAACACGGGCTTCTGTAATTCCACACTCTTGAGCTTATTCAACCCAAATCTTACAGATTTCACAGTAACATTTCACTAATAAGGGGGGGTAAGGGTAATAAAGCCTCAAATTTAACTTACACATATATATACATAACACACACTTTTACAAATAGTCAATTCATTAATAATTTCACATTGTCCAAACGTTTAATAAACATTCGCTTTTAATCACCTTTATTCTTAGCAATTAATTCATATCCCAACTCAAATCATTAATTTACGATCAAAACATTTCAGATAGCAATCACAACTCACATATCATAATCTATATGCTCATATAATTATAATATTTGTCAATATCAATATATCATACTCTTTGATCCATACCTTTATGAGTTTTAAACTCATCATCAACACATTTCCATTCAAACATTTGAGTACACATTCTGTACTATCAAAATTAGCTCGATTGAAAACTTATCTGTCTCATCAAAATAATTCTCGTCAGAGTCAGGAGATATAACACTATCGCAGGTTAAATATGGCATGTATAGCTAGACTCACACGCGCTACGTTAGTCCGAGAACCGACTAAACCGTAGCTCTTATACCTATTAAATGTAACACCCCTTACCCGAGACCGTTGCCGGAGTCGAGCATGAAGCATTACTAGACTTAACTACTAATTCAGGGCATAAAAATTGAAACTGTCCATCTGCGTCATATTGTCTAAATTGACTATAACTCGAGTTACGAAACTCGAAATTTGGATCCGTAAATTTCCATTGAAACTAGACTCATATATATTCTTACTGTAATTTTTCCAGAATTTTCCATGTGGCCAATTAGTACAGTTTATTCATTAAAATTTCCCCTGTTTCACTGTTTAATGGTTCTGTCCTATCCTTACAAAAACTCAGTTATCACATTGTACAGAATTTAATTAATGTTCTCGTTTATTCCAATAAAAAATAGACTCATTGAGGGTTCTAAGCATATAAACTATGCTCCATAATTATTTTTGTACAATTTTTAATAATTTTTCCAAGACAGAACAGGGGATCACAAAGTTATTCAGAACCAGTCTCACTAAAATTTAAATATCTCATAATATAAATTTCCTTTGCATACTCTGTTTCTTTCATATAAAAATAGACACAATACGCTTTAATTCTATATCTTATTCACTTTCTAATCCAATTTCTCATATTTTTGGTGATTTTTCAAAATCAAATCACTGCTGCTAACCAAAAACTGTTTCATTGCAAAATCATAGAACCACATTACAAACATATTTACCATGAAGCATACTTCCAAATTAAACTTAAGACAAGACCGAATATGCAACCATTAACATCATAATCAAGCCATTTTCGCATGGCTATATATATATAATTTCAAAACCAACCATATCATAACTAGTCTACACATGCCACATAACCAAATCTTCAAGCATTTATTTACCGAAGCGAAAACTAGATAGTGTGATGAGATCTCCTTCGACTTCCAACCCGAGCAAGTCTCTGAAACTCTATAATCATAAGAAAAATACACAAAGTAAGCTTCGAAAGCTTAGTAAGTTATAAGCAATTTCACAACAGTAATGCATTATAACACTACACTAGCAAAGTCAGAATAATATACTCACAACCAAGGTTTATAACCATGACTTTAGTTCATATCACCTTTCGAAATCTTTCTCGTTTCATATCCCAAAGGCCGAACTTCCAAACCTTCGATAATAGGTTTCACATGCATATATATTTTACTTACCGAACTTATACTTGCACTTCAAACCCATATAAATCACATATTCAAAATTTAAAACTAATCAAATGAATTCTTTATACAAACTTCCACATGGCCGAATACAATATATAAATTCATGAATAAATCAATGAGATTTTGTAAGCATTACTCCATGTCAACTCATATCAATTGAACTATAAAATTAATTGATACATTCCATCCAAACTAATTTATCACTCTTATTTGATTTCAATTAATATAATCTCATAATATCCACTTACCCAAAATTAAATCCAAGATATAAAAATTAATCGCACACTTAGTGCTCCTTGCCCGATTTCGCACATTTAGTGCATAACGATCGATTTCGCACACTTAGTTCTCGGTATTTTAAAATTCGCACACTTAGACTTCAAGATCTATACAATAGTCAAATAAACACACGTACAGTAAGCTAATATAGCTTAGTAAGTTATAAGCAAAAGGAAATATATACAACAAATCATTATACAATTTTAATCAATTCAACTTGATCATTAACCGGTTCGTATCAGCATTACATATAGCATTTTACTATACAACAATATCATATTCATTAGATCTCCAAAACCGAATGATCACAAGCCCTATATCCATTTCAAACAAGCTCAAAGGTTAATGAAATTATCATATTTCCATAATTTAGTATACAAAAGCAACTTACCTCATTAGCACCACGTTATTCAATTTCCATGCATCACTTACCTATATGTCTCTTTTGATTATATCCATTCATTGGTTCATGTCCTTGAGAGGTTCGATAATCCGCACACACAGTGCAACTCATGTAACGTATCGCACACTTAGTGTCGTTACTTAATAATTCGCACACATAGTGCCATCTTCCGGTAATGTATCGCACACATAGTGCCATTACTCGTTTCTCGCACACATAGTGCCATCTTCCGGTAATGTATCGCACACATAGTGCCATTACTCGTTTCTCGCATACATAGTGCCATCTTCCGGTAATGTATCACACACATAGTGCCATTACTCGTTTTTCGCACACATAGTGCCATTCAACCGATTTCGCACACACAGTGCTCGGTGTTTAAGCTCGCACACATAGTGCCTCTTATCCGAACCTTTCTTTATTTATGCGAACACTTAAAATTTCATTCTCATACATACATACACAAATATTCAAATATCCAACAACAACTCAATTTCATTATGTCATACCATTTCATTCGGCACAATTAATATACATGTGTATATATATTTACATCCATCTATTCAAAAACAAACATCTCTCTCATTTCATATTCACATTTAGCTACCTTTTTACTCATTCATATACTCACATTACTCCATGAACCAACACTTATACATTTATATATACACTAACTTTACATTCGGCTAATTTATAAATATTTGATCCCATTCCATTTCACATTCGGCAAATGTATTTTAATATGCCTAATTCAATTATTCATACACACATTAAATATATATTCAAATTTCATTTCATCCAATTGCTTAAAACTTACCTCGAAAATTGACGGTTTAGGTTTTCCGGCTATTCATTTTACTTAGCTTTTCCCCGATCCAATCCTGTTTATTTTAGTTCTTGATCTAATCATTTCAAAAATGGATTCATTCAACATTTTTTCTCATTCAATTTAATCCAACAACACATAATTGGGTAAATTACAATTTTACCCCTAACATTTACAATTTTTACAATTTAGTCCCTATTGCATAAAACACAAAATATACAAAGTTTGAGTTCACTCCCTAAGGGCCGAATGTTCACCATGCTTGTATAAGTTCATACAAGCCATTTATTTAGCATTTTAATCGTTCAACTATTTAATTTTTGTAATTTAATCCTTAATACTCAATTTAATCAAAATCTCCCATTCAAAACATATTGATTTAAAACATAATCATAATATTCTATCATCAACATTTCAAAGCATGAACATTCATCAATGGCCGAATCATCAACATGCCTCAAACTCAAAAATTTCAACATGGGTTAAGTAGTACTCGAGCAAAATGTAACTCAAAAACATAAAAATTTTCAAAAACCGAGCTCAATTACTAACCTTAGTTTAACATGCAATGGCCGAATGGATGAAGGCTATGTTTTCTTCTTCTTTCTTTGAGTTTCGGCAATGAAGAACCAAAAATGAAGGATGGACATCCTCTTATTCTTTTATGTTTTCTTTATTTTAATCATATTATAATATATTAATATAATATCAGTTACTAAAACAAATAATAAAATACATTATGCAATCATCATGCCGTCCACTCACTTAGTTTTTGGGTAATTTACAATGCAAGTCCACCCATAAAAGAAAACAAGTCAATTAAACCACACAATTTAAATAAAGGCTACTTTTACCACTTAAGCAATTTAATCCTTTTTCTTAAATTGAACACCCAAACAAACAAATTTACCCACAATATTTTGTTCAAACATATATCATAGATATTAAATAAAATATAAAAATTATTTTTCTAACTCGGATTCGTGGTCCCGAAACCACTGTTCCGATTAGGGTCAAAATCGGGCTGTTACATGCACTCTATCACCACTCATCAGATACACAGATCTCTAACACACCACATAGACTCGTAGAGTCAAACATATTCCATAAGTGAAGCATATAGCTAACACACTCCAACACACCAAACACACATATCACATTGAATAGAGTTTGGCTCACATTCCCTTATCTTTCTTAAAACTATCCCAGGCCTCAACGCCCGAAATATCACAACACAAAGGTGAGTACTCACAATCCTATGGCATGCCAACTATATCCAATGGTCTCAAGGTTCACAAGGCCAAAATATCCACATTATCAACACATATTTACATACCAATTTCCATACATGTTCACTGCATATACATGTCATCAACACATTATAACCACTGTCACGTATTATGAAATGTACCCACTTATTTACTGTCTCATGGTATGAATTACATACTCATATATTCACTTTCTTATTAGTCATCACCAACTTACAACACAAATTATAGTATCTCATACATGTTCATATTTTCACAATTGCACAACACACATTTATCGCATTATAACATAGGTGTGAGAACACTTACACTAGGAATTTAGAGTAGGGGTTTAGGCTACCTCTAAATTCCCAATTACACAATGAATCATCTACGAATAGCTATTCCAAAACACTCACCAAAAATACGCTTTCGCTGGAAAGCTGAAAGCTCAGACAAGCTTTTTTTTGCCTTTGTCTCTACTCGTTCACTTCAACAAGACAAACCACACCAATATTCAATCAATAATTAGTCAATAACTCACCCTAAACAGTCAGAAACATAAGCCTAAACTACATTCTCTTCTAACCGAAACCTTTAGCATGACAGACTTAAAATTCGAATAACTCAGTCTACATTTAATCTTTTCGTACGAAACGAGTTTCATTCATCTACAACTAATTCCCAACCTTTAAACTACACAAAACTACATGTTTTAAGGTATCGAAAATTTTCGGCAAGTTTTGACCATTCTAACGAAAATTCATTAAAACTTGAGAAATCCTTAACAAAACTTCAAAATAATTTTAGAAACCTTCTAACCAAGTTAAAACGTGTTGAAAAACACTTTAGAACCAAGTTTTAATCCACAAACCTTGAGGATTTATGAAGGTAATTTACTTGGGGATGATGTAAATCAAAAGAATTTGGTTTAAGAATCAAAATTTAAGAGTTAGGGCTTTGGGAGAGTGAGGGATGGCAACACTATGGGCAAGGAGAAAAGCTATCATGAAAATGAGCTGGGAATGGGGGGTTTTAGGTTCAATTTTAAAATTTGGTCGATTTGCCTCTTAAAAGCTCACAGTTTTGACTCCTTTACAAATCAGTCCCATTTTCACAATTAAAACTCATTTTTAGAAACTAACTTAATTTCCTAATAGCCATTGTCGAAAACATTTTTGAATATCAACCTTACGAAATTCCGAGCACATATAGGCTAAAATACCCTCAAAACTTCTATGCCCTATTTTGGGGTGTTACATATCGTGTTAGGATGGGACCATTACCTTAGAAGCTCATCCTATGAAAGTCGGGTTTTGAGGTGACAATGCTTTATACGGTCACTGGTTTAAGTATATGTAAAGGTCCAAGTCGACAATCGTTATGCGATCACGGGTTGGAGTGTAACTAAGAGGTCAATTGACAGTCGTTATGCGGTCACGAGTTTAAGATTTTTAGATTCCCAGATGTGGTGGCTTATAAACACCATACATAATATTGATGTCATAATTATAGGGAAAAACAAAGGGGTTTTCCGGTGTAATCAACGTAATTTTTTTCTCCATCCCCACTGAAGGCAGTATCTTTAAACTTCATTCTTATCTGAAGTTCGGGACCGAGTTGGATGCAAGAGGACTCTTAAGGGGAGAGCGGATGTTTCGATGGAGTATTTTAACAAAAAATGAAGCCACTAAGCATGCTTTTATCGCGAATTGTTATTTTTAGGCACTAGGAAAGTTCAACATCATTTGTGTTGAAGATCTCATCTATGAGATAATGACAGTGAGACCTCATTTCAAGGAAGCCAACAACTTCCTTTGGCCATTTAACCTCATTTCAAGAAAAAAAGGAACCATTACGTCGAAGGTGGAGATGTCGGTCTGAAGAAGAAGAGGAACCATTACGTCAAAGGTGGAGATGCCCACAACTGCGAGAATTACATCAACGAGCTAATTAGGAGAATGAATTAAAAAAACTTGGGTTTTTTAAAAAAAACTAGTGGTTGATGTTTTTTTTTTGTTTTTTTTTTGTAAGGGATTCTGATTTTAATTTATGTTGGAAGTTAGAATCACTTTTTTGTCATAAAAGACATGGATATTTTTGCCATTGTTATACTGAGAACTTTCTCAAAGTTCTTTTGCTTTAGAATTTATTACCAATGTGTTATTTCTCAAAGTTCTTTTGTATATTTAATATTTAGATGGTATAATGACATGATAGAATGTCACAAACTGTTGTAACTTTTTGATAATGTAAAATTTAACATATAGATTATGGCATATAAGCTAATGAGATCATGTAACTTTTTGTTTTTTGATGCTATAAAATTTAACATATAGATAATGGCATATAAGCTAACGAGATCATGTAACTTTTTGTTAATGTATAAGCATTATGCTTGGATGTAAAATATAATTCTGAAGTTATTTATTACTTCTAATCTTTTGCTTTTTAGTTTAGAGGATAATTAAATTATTTGTTTCACTAATGATATTCTAGCACGTTAAATATGCATAGTAGTTTAAAAAATAATAAAGTAGGTTATATATTATTTTTTCTAATATTATATATTTCTATTTTTATTAATTCATATTTTAATAATAATTATTTTAAGAATGTTATTAAATTATATATTATTTTATTAAATTATATTTAATAATAATTATATTAAAATATGATTAAATTATTTATTATTATTTTTATTAAATTATATTTAATAATAATCCTATTAAAATTTAATAATAATAATCATCTACCTAAAACAAATTCTGCTAAAGATACTCTGGTCATTTAAGCTTTTTTTCTTATGCTATTATAATATCTATTCCATTCAACCAAACACAAAAATACTATTATAGTTCTATTCCATTACATTCAACTAAATAATTGAATTATTGATTACAACTATATTTTAGTACAACTCTATTCCATTACATCTCTATTTCATTATAGTCCTATTCCATTCTCCCTAACCAAACGTGGTGTAGGTTTTTTGGCAGGAGTACCTCGACACCAATCACAAGATAAATTAAAACCAGATGGATATATATTTTGTATATTATTGATTCAACATATGTTGTATCGACGTCGGCAGTGAAGGAATCTACCAAGTTGACAAATGTTAGAATAATAACACATAAGGGAACTGGTAAATAAAGAAATAACCTTTTCCCATTCCCTACAAATGGTACATGCGGAAAAACCCAACAATAAACGTGAACCAACAAAGAGTAATTCATGGATTACAAACAAAACCAATATTTACTGAACACCAAATTTTTTTTGAAAGGGTATAGAGTATTTTGGTAATGCTGAATGTGACCCATGCTAGGTTAGTTGTATTTATAGTCGTTTGCAGCAAAAATGTTGGCAACATTGGATGTCATCCACAAAAAAGAACATTAAACTCAACATCCATGGATGTCAAATTAAGTGAGTTGTCATTTTAGTAGTGTAGTAAACATAGAAGTTGACATTCATGGGTGTTGACTTTAAATTACTCTTTAGATGTGCCAAAGATTCTTGAAACCGTAACCCTAATAAGTGCTATTGACCTCGAAACTGACTGTTGTTGAGTTTAGTCACTTTTCTGATTTAATTTCCTGAACCCAAACTTTAGTCACATACACTAACTTTGACATATATGGATGCGATACCAAGTGTAGCTACTTTTGTAGGTCTAACAGAGACTCTTAAACCTTAAGTATTGAACGCTGAAACTCTAATACAATGAACTTGACATCCATGTATGTTGAGTTTATTATGTAATATTAATAATGTCACATCCCGTGGTTGTTGATTTCTCCAAGCATTTAAACTATACACATGGTTCAGTTTTTGAATGCTTAACCCATACTTTGTCTTGTCAACCTTCATCCTTGCTTAATGGGTCAGTAAAATCCGATTCAATTCGAAAAAATCGATAAAAAGTTTCAAATTTTGAATTAAATAGTTTGATTTATTTGAGTTAATTGAGTCATTCGGATTAGGGGTGAGCAAAATTCGATTTGATTCGAAAAACTCGATAAAAAATTCAAATTTTGAATTAAATAGTTCGAATTATTTGAGTTAATCAAGTTATTCGGATCAACTCGAATAAAAAATTAAGTTTTTCGGTTTAACTCGAATATGAATTACACAATTCGAGTTATCCAAAAATCCGAATAAGAAAAGACAAAACTACGTCGTTTTGATAAATGTTTATCCATTAAGTTAAAAGGAAAAATCATTATATTGTTCATGTAGTTAAATAATCTTGTACTTCGTCTACTAGTTAAATAATCGGTCTATCTAAACGCAACATTAAGTATAAATAATAGGATTCGTTAACTCGACTCGATTTGACTCGAAATTCTTTGACTTGATTCGATTCGATTCGAAAAAATTTCAAATTGAGTTCGGTTGCTAAAATAGGATTTGTCAACTCGACTAACTCGAAAATTTTTGACTCGATTCGACTCGACTCGATCGAATACTCACCCCTAATTCGGATCAACTCGAATAAAAAATCAAGTTTTCGGTTTAACTCGAATATGAATTACACAATTCGAGTTATCCAAAAATCCAAATAAGAAAAGGCAAAACTACGTCGTATTGATAAATGTTTACCTTTTCTAAAGTTAAAAGTAAAAAACATTAAGTTAAAAGGCAAAACTATGTCGTTTTGATAAATGTTTACCTCTTAAGTTAAAAGGCAAAACCATTATATTGTTTATGTAGTTAAATAATCTTGTTCTTCGTCTACTAGTTAAATAATCGGTCCATGTAAATGCAACATTGAGTATAAATAATAGGATTCGTTAACTTGACTCGAAATTTTTTTACTTGATTCGAAAAAAATCAAATTAAGTTCGGTTGCTAAAATATGATTTTGTTAACTCAACTAACTCGAAATTTTTTTACTCGATTTGACTTGACCTGATCAAATACTCACCCTTTTCCTTGCTAAATACTAACCCATTTTCTTAGACGCCTAATCGTAAGTCATAGCATCTTCCCATACGATTAGGGGTTTAAGAAAATTAGTTAAAATTTAGTGTGGCTAGTTAGGGGGGACATGAAAGCGAGATATGGTTTAGTGAGCTTCAATTCAACACCATAACTTTTATAATTCTATTTTTCTTGAGTTTGAGTTTCAGATTAGAGAGGAATTATAATTGCAGAAATTCAATAGTTGTAATTTGAGATCTAATGAGTTTTGGAGTTGGCCCAATTTTATATAAAGGTTGTGCCTACCTCCCTGGGAGAATCTCGAATTTGTCTTGTGTTTGATTTTTTCAAATTAAAATCCACTCTCTGAGCATAATGAGTTTGAAGATAGCAGAGTAAATTAATTAGTAGAAAGTTTAAATAGATTAGACTTTCGTTTGAGTTGATTGAAAAGCACGAGGATCTTCCTAGAAGACTTTGTATTTTGAGCATCTTCTTACGACTTTGACATGTAAGTACCTTACTTGGTCTAATTTATTGCATGAGATATCACGACAAGTTCGATTTTTAGAAAAAAATTAAACATTTGTTATGCTACTTTTTCATGTTTTCTAAATTATTTTCCAACATTGCTTTATTTTGATTTATCATGAATGATGAAAATATAAAGGGTAATCTACACCCAATGTTATTAAACTGTTAGTAAGTTTAAGTTTGATCATTCAACTTTAAAAAGATATAAATTGGACTCTGAGCTATTCAAAAGTTTTAATTTAAGTCACGGGACTGTTAAAATTGCTATTGTATAACCTTATCTATTCGCGTTACCTATACCAATCAAAAGCTCACATTCACTTTATCTTCTACAATTTAGTTTTTATTATTATTATTATCATAATACAATTTTGAGCATCACGAATTTATGAACCAAAATCCAAACAACTTTTTCTTTGATTTCCAACTTTTGACATTGATCGCTAGATCGACTTGGATTTAATGTATATTTTTCTACTCATCAATGGGTACTAATCTACCGTACCAATCGTCAAATCGCTACACCATTGATGATAATTAACGGTTCAATAACTAAAATGTTACAACACGATAACATAATTGACTAAAACATAACATTTCAAACATAAACGACTAAAATATAACTTGAGGTAAATAAAATTGACTATTTTAATAATTTACTCTTAAAAAAAAAATAAAAAGAAAAATCGTGACATATGTAATGGGATTAAAAAAATGAAGCAGAGCCACTCAGTTGCCGTCTCGAACTTGGGAGGGACATAAATGATTAAGGTGGTAAATTGGTCATTGTCAATGGGTTTGGAACATTAGCAAAAATTTCCATCACACCCAGGCCCGATCCCACTACATAAATAACGACAACGATAAAAAAGTAAAGATTGGCCGGCAAACACAAGTGGAGGAATTATGGTAGAGTCACATCGCGTTATTTTTTTTTTATAAAAGCTTACAACGTGTCAATAATTGATTGAACCTCGTGTTTCGAATCTTGACGAAGACTTATCGAATCAATTAAATATTAAATATTATTAAATAATTAAATAATAATTAATTTTTTCTCTATATAATAATGCAGAGTGCAAGGCAATAAAGCAATTGCTCAAACCCTAGGATAGTTGGATTCCATTTAATTTTGTTCAAGTTTCAGATTTCTCCTCCTCGCCTCTTCTGATCAGGTAGTTTTTTTTTTCTTCTTCTAATCTTGTAGATTTTTTTTTCTTTTTTCCCTGATTTTTTATTATTCGGTCAATTTTTCTTGTTAGATTTTGATTTCATGAGCTTCTTCCTGGAAATTGACAATTTTTTAATTTTCTTTTTCAATTTTTAGATCGTATTTATGTTATTTTAATACCCTAATCAGATTCGTCTGTTCTTGATTTAATTTTTCATCTTTCTTTCTCTTTGCATGAAATTATCTGTTTGTTTCAAGTTTTTGTTTGGATTTAGAAAATTTTAGTCGTGTTACAGTTTCTTTAAACGTTCACTTATTTATTTTATGCATTACGCCCCGTATAACTTTGTTTTTTCTTTATTTTTAAAAGTAATTGTGGTTAATTTCTTGTTGTTAGTTTATTTAGTTTTAGAGTTCATAAATTATTTAATCAATCTGAAACCAATTTTTGGATGCAGTTGCAGGCAATTTTTTACTGATTTTCTTGTAGGCTTTTTAGGGAGTTGATCAAAATCTACCGATTTTGATTTGGGGATTTTGCATTTTGAATAGGGAGTGATTTCAGGGTCTGATTAAAAAGAATTGTTTTATTGGAATTTGGAAGTTAATTTTCATCTAAAAGCTATTAAAGAAGAAAGAAGGGTCAGTTCACCAAGCCAAATATTTGGGATCATGCCGGTATCGGGAAAAGAAGAGGTGATTTTTAAATTTCATTTTTTTTTTCAATTACTAGAACCTAAGCTTAGTTAAAGTGTGGCATTTTTTGTGTGCTGAATATTGATTAATTTATGTTTTGTTGTTAGATGGGGGTTAAACCCAGTGTTGGGCAGTTTAGTGAATACACTGCAGGTATTCCTATAAAGAAAAGGAGGTTTCCTTTTATTTTGTCAA
This sequence comes from Gossypium sturtianum, assembly GCA_025698515.1. Lineage (NCBI taxonomy): Eukaryota > Viridiplantae > Streptophyta > Magnoliopsida > Malvales > Malvaceae > Gossypium > Gossypium sturtianum. The sequence goes on from CM046946.1 coordinate 121,243,049, forward strand.
CTGAAAACGAATTGGAGCAGAAAGGATTTTCTAGTCCAGTTCAAGGTTCAACTGTTTCGAATGATGGTATTGTTGCAGTGCGTTCAACACCCAGTGGTGTTTTAGTGAGTTCAAATACCAGTGATGCTTTAGCCAGTTCGAACACCAGTGGTGTCGTAGCGAGTTTGAACAACAGTGGAATTTTAGGGAGTTCAAAAACCAGTGTTATCAATGCTGATGGTGTTACAGCTAGTTTAAATGCTGGTAGTTTTGCTTCAAGTTCTAATGCTTTGGGTGTTGCAATGAGTTCTACTGCTGGTAGTGCTGCAGCTTATTTTAATGCTGGTAGCGTTGCCTCAAGTTCTAAAGCTTCCAGTGCTGCAATGAGTTCTACTTCTGTTAGTCTTGCGGGTAGTTTGAATGCTGGTAGTGTTGCTGAAAGTTCTTATCCTTCTGGTGTTGTGATGAGTTCCAGTGCTATTAGTGTTGCAGCTGGTTCGATTGCTAGTAGGGCTGTGGAAAATCCTAATGCTAGTAGTGTTGGAGGAAGTGGTTTGAGCTTTCCTGATGCAAGTGAGAAATCAGCACATGAGAAAGAGAAGAGAAGTTCAGATGATACAAATGTTAGCATGGTGCAGGGTAATACTAATCTCCTTAGGGTAAAACTTGAAGAACAAAGCTTTGCAGTTCAGTCTAGGTCTTTGGCTGATATCAGCTGCAAAGGGAAGCTTGTGGCAACTGGGACATCAGACAATATCATGAGGAAGTTGGCAAAATCTGAATTGGACTTGGTAGGCAATGATTCTCTCACCTTTAGTGTAGGGAAAGATGTATATAGCCAGAAAAGTGTAGATGGAAAGTTTGGATCACAGTTACCTTTAGTTTCTGGGAGCCCTGGATTATCCCTAGGTTTAAGGGAATATCCTTCAGCTATGGCTAGTGGAAATAATGAGCAAGGTTTTCGGAATCAGGAAAAGACGGAACCTGTTTCCTTGAATCTATCTTTAAGCAAAGGAGAAGGCACTACTCAACTGAGAAGTACTGCAGTCCAGCCTAATACTAAGGGTTCTAATATGCTAGCTGACAGAACGAACTGGGATTTGAATACGACAATGGATTATTGGGAAGGTCCTGCCAGTGATGATGGTGCAAGTAAAATGGCTACTCAAATGTATGATATAAAGCCGGTAATTTGCTCAGCTGGGATGACTGTTGCAAGTATGCCTACACAGCTGCAAATACCTGAAGAAATTGAGAACAGAGCCAAAATTAAAATGTCATCTATAGTTTCTAGCCAGCAGTATAGCGCTGAGGATTCACTTCGTTTGGGCCTCACTACACCTTATCTACATTTGAACCCCAATGAAAAACTGACAGGTTCTTCAGGTAAAATTGTTTCAGGCAATGTTGTTGCAAATGTCAGTTCACCTGGGGAACCAGTACCTGCCAGCAAGCCGACCATGGTCAACTACAAGCCTGTAAAATCAGAACCACTTGATGAGAGTGTCAGAAGTGATTCTGGTGTAATTAAAGCAAAACCTACAGGCTTGTTAAATATCACACGGGTGAAGTCTGAAATAATTGAAAAGTGCAGTTTGGAAAGATTAAAATCTTCAACTATTAGTACCTTAAAATCAGTTGATGCTAGATCCATAAAACCTGAACCAGTGTGTGAGAGTAACAAGGAAACGCCGGAGAGAACGGAGGGACCAATGAATCAATCAGATGAACAAATGCTAGCAGTACCTACTTCTACTGATTCGTCATTACATGGTTGTGTTACAACTCACGCGGAACATTTTATGCAAGCTAAAGAAACTGAGGCCGGTGTTGAGGCCCAGGTTGCTTCCAAAATGATTTCTTCTGCAGGTGTTACAACTCATGCTGAACATTTTATGCAAGCTAAAGAAACTGAGCCCAGTGGTGAGGGCCAGGTTGCTTCTCAAATGATTTCTTCTGCAGATGTTTCAACTCATGCCGAACATTTTATGCAAGCTAAAGAAACTGAGCCCAGTGGTGAGGGCCTGGTTGCTTCTGAAATGATTTCTTCTGCGGACCATGATGTTAATGAATCAAACATTGCTGGTAAACTAGATAACTCTACTTCCCAAAGTAAAATGGTTGAAGATTCTGATCATTGCAAGCTGAAATTCATGGATGTACAACTTCCTGATTCGAGGGGATCAGTTGAGGGTTCTGCAAGTGATGAGGAAAAAATAAATTTATCAGGTGATGTTTTAGAGGAAGATTCGTATGGTTCTGATTACGAGTCAGATGACAAGAGAGAGTTAGCTACAGCCATGGATATAGAACATGATCGTAGAGCAGAAGAGGACTTTGAAGATGGTGAGGTCAGGGAACCTGTGGTGAACACTGAGATAGAGGTTCCGATATGTGAGATGCAAGAGGCAGGAAATGGAAATGATGGTGATAACAATCCATCGTCATCCTCTTTCAGAGAAAAAGAAACTCTAATCAAAGACCCCGGAATAACGAGTAATGACACTAATACTAATGAATGCATCGACACATCTGTCAATAAGGATTCTGCTACTGAAGCTAATAAAGAGGCCTGTTTGCAAGAATCTTCAGCTGTTGAGATGCCTTCTAGTCAAATGGATGGAAAGAGACACATTAAAGCCATACCAAGAAAATCGCTTGATGCATCAGAAAAGGAGGATACTGTTAAAGGGCAAGAGGGAGAGCAGGCATCTATCCAATTCTCGGATACAAGCCAGGGAACTTCAGTGACCATTTCTCAAGGTACAGATGACGCTAAAAAAACTGATTCAGAAGGAAAAGGCAATTCTGTTTTACCAAAGGGAGAAGCATTTTCAAGTGGTGATGATGCGGGTAAGGATGTTGACAATGGAGGTAATAGGAGTCGAATTATAAACTTATCTCGAGCTTCTAATCTATCATCTCCTGGTAGAACAAGATCTATTTCAGGCAGGACATTGCAGTCACAAATAGGAAGAGAGAGACTGCCTGATGTTGCCCTGGAAGGAGATAAGTTCCATCATCGAGGGAGGTGATTATTGTTATTTATCATTGCTGCCTTTTTTCAGTTTGTTTATTACATTCGTTGAGTAATATATGTCTGTAATAACTTTTTTTCCTGACAATGTTTACCCACAGAGATGAAGCTTATGCTGACAGTTTACATAGATTCCCCAGAGAGAGGCATCATGTTCAGCCATCCAGGAATAATAGAATAAGTTTTATGCGTGGAAGAGGTAGGATTTCCAGTCGGATAGACACCCTACGTGGTGATCAGGATTCAGAATGTAACTTTGCTTCAGAGTTTTATAATGGTCCTACAGAATTTCGTGTTGTGAGACATAAAAATGCATCTGCTGTTTCTGATGCAGATCCTAACTTTAGTAGCTATAATAATGGGCAAGATGGTGCATATTTTGGTACTGGAAGAGGTGGGAGGAAGATCTTGAATGATGATCCACCAATTTTCTCCCAGTTACCCCCAAGGAGGCGGTCTCCTGGTGGAAGAGATGGACCTGCTGGACGTGGGCTTCCAATGGTTCGCAGAGTTCCAAGAAATCTTAGTCCAAGTCGATGCATTGCTGAAGATGGATCTGAATTAGTTGGGTTGAGGCATATGAGAGGTTTTGCTGATGACCATACAGACCCAATGTTTGCACGCTGCCAACCTTCATTTGAGGGATTAGATGGTCCTTTTGTGAGGGGGAACAGGGAATTTACATCTGTTCAGAGAAGGGGTATCCCGCGAACACGTTCAAAATCTCCTACCAGACAACGAACTCGTTCTCCTGGTCCATGGTCTTCTCTTAGGAGAAGATCACCTGATGGATTTGGAGGCCCTTTGGAATTACCTCATCGAAGATCACCACCACTTTACAGGATGGAGAGAATAAGGTCACCTGATCGTCCTTGTTTTGCAGGCGAAATGGGTGTTAGAAGGCATGGATCTCCACCATATTTGTCTCGACCCTCTAATGATTTGAGAGACCTGGATCCCAGTCGAGATCATGGTCATCCAAGATCTGGCATCTCTAATAGGAGCCCATCTGGTCGAATTTTACTTAGAAACAGTAGAAGGTTGGATCTTGTAGATCCTCGAGAAAGGAATGAAGGTGACGATTACTTTGGTGGGCCTATGCCCTCTGGCAGGTTTCATGATCTTGGAACCGATGGGAATCCTGATGAGAGGAGGAGGTATGGCGATAGACGTGGACCTGTACGTCCTTTTAGGTCTCCTTACGGTGTTGCTGATAGTGAAAATTTTCATCTTAATGCTGAGGGTGGCCCTAGATCCTTCAGGTTCTGTCCTGAAGATGATCCAGAGTTGCATGAAAGAGGGAATATGAGGGAAAGAGAATTTGATAGACGGATCAAAAATCGACCAGGGAATGCCCCTAGGAGGACAAGAAACATGGAGGAGCAGGAAGGAAATTTCAGGCACGGTGGTCAGGTTTGGCATGATGATGGGTTTGATGATATGTCACAAGCGAAGCGAAAACGATTTTGAGTAGGTTTATTTATGCCATTAGTCTACTGTCAATGGTGTAAGTTATCAGAGCAGCAGGGCAGAATCTGTTACCATTCTCTATTTTCTGCATACGCAGTAACCCCTTGTTTAGGGTGTAGAATAAAATCTGGAAGCAGCAGATGGTAGAAGGTAATTTAAGTGCTATGTAAGTATTCGGTACTTTTGCCCAAAGAACATATCAAGGCACTCTTCTGTCTGACAGGTTTTGAATGACTCCAATCTTCTCTGTTATAATCTTTTGCTGGTTATTCCTTCGGGCAGACCTTTCCCCTGCTGAGAAAACGCGAGTGCTTGCGTTTTTAAGATTGAAACAAAATGAGGGTATGATCACAGTTTATCTATTATTACATGATGAATAAATTCTCTTTTGTGCATTTGCTACCAAGCCTAATCATCCGTTCAATTGCAAAAATGGCATTAGTTCGCGTGGTCCGGAACTCCGGATTGTTCGACTTTGTGTTTATAAAATGTCATCCCTGTTCAGTAACATCACAGGTAGGTGACAGTTCTTTTCAAGGGACAGTCGGATATTGCCATGAAATTTGAAAAAAATAATTTAAAAGAAATGAAAGAGAGAAGCATAGCTGCAAATGCTGAATTTTATGCGATATAGCTGGTCTTTACAGGTAGTTGTGAGGTGAAGATTGTTTGGCTCTGGCCTGGGTTTTGTTTTGGCTCAAAGCAACAGGTTATTATTATGTGTTATGTGCATCGATTTTTCATTTTTCTTCAAGTATCTATGTCCGGTATTTGTATTCGAATTATATTAGGATATGGATATGAGAATATAGCATCTTCGAAGGCCTGATAAATCATGGGAAACTTGGAAAGAAATGAACGTGAACACATCTATGTCCATATCTGTGACAGATTCCGTGAACATAAACTTGAATCTGTTGTTCCGGTAGGAGTAACGTCTGAACTTTTTGTTTTGAACTTTGCCACTTATTATGAGATATGGATCAGCTACAACGGATTTTACATTCACATTCACATTGCAATGGCTTCTGCATTCGTTAGATTTTGCTTAAAATGGGTCATGGTTGCTATCATATCATCCAGGTCACTTTTGGTATGTTAAACGAGTAAATTGTTGATTACGCCTATTTGATGAAATACGATTATTATATAATTTAAGAAGACAAAATGAGTGATTGAAAGTGATTGGGGGATTTGGATTGTGAGATGAAATGGACGGATGTTTGATTGATCCTGTTTGATTCTGCTGTTTCCGTGGAAATGTCTTGTGTTGACCTCCATGCCACTAATTGGTTTTCTATAGGTTTGGGAAATTTCTTTTATTAAGTTTTGATTAAAATATATTAAGACCAAGGTTTTTACATCTGAATAGATTATTAAAAAAAATTAAATACATAAAAATATAAAAAATATTTGGTTGAATTATTGGTTTAATTGATTTTTTATTTCAGTTTAATAGGCGGTTTGTGAATTAATCGATTTGATGTTTCTTTCTGGGTAGGTGCTTCAATTTTCAATTTCACTGAACGGTTTTGTTCAGTTCAAATAATTATCACCAGGATAAATTGCATAAATAGTTACTTAATTCTGATGTAGTTGACAAATCAGTTATTTTTATTTCAATTTCACTTTTGGAAAATAATAAATCAATCTTTCGTATTATTTTTCGTTACAGACGTAATGGAAAGTTGATCTATCATTTAATTGGCTACTTTGGCATCCTAGCTGCCTTTTAAAGGGCCTCAATTTACTGGGCAGTAGAAGAAGGAAAAGAGAGAACAAAGAATAAGAGGAGGAGAAAAAGAAGAAAAAGAAAAAGAAAAGAAGAAAAAGAAGAGGAAAAGAAGAAGAAGAGGAAAAAAAATACAATCTGAATAATGTTTTTTTATCCATGTCTTTTTTCCTTTCTTGTTTCAAAAATTGGAGAAATAAATTCTCCAAAGCTCTCTTCACCCTGCACATTTCACTTCTACTCATTTTCGCATCCGGTTTCCAGCGTTGCCTCGAATTAATACCATCACCAAAACGAAGCTCCCCTCACCCTTTGGACACCTAATGGTTTAGATTTCTCCAAGGGACAACCAAAATTTTTGAAAATTCAAGCACAGTTTCGAGACTAGCAACCCTGATTTGCTGTAGTGTACTGTCAGATGGACTTAGTTTTGTACTATATTAATCCTCTCGTCGGTGGTCATCTTCTCAACGTCCGAATTTGCGAAAGGATGCCTAAAATGGGTTTGATTTTGTTTTTATCTAGAAGTTTTTTTAAGATTTACTCCCAATTTACACCCACATATCATATAGAACATCATAAAAGTTAACCTTAGTTCGATTTTTCGGTGAAACAATTGATTTTGCAAAACAAACTTTGGGAATTTAAGTACTATCTATTGGAATATCACTGGCATTAGGGTTCCTTAGGCTCTCATACTTCTCTGAGTATGACCGGCACCAAATGTGAACTCATGTGGAGGAATTTTTAAGGGCGGACGGGCAAAAATAGAAGTAGTACCAAGATTATTGAAGGCAGGGATAGGAACGGGAGTAGGAGCTGCATTGTTTGCCTTTGAGAAACCAAAGTTGAATGGAGCTTCAGCAGGTGGTAGGAATGCAAGCAAAGAAGGATTGATACTTTTAGATGATTTAGTTGATTTTGATTGAATTAAATTAATTTTAAGATCCTTTGCCTCCTTCTCCTCCTTTTTCTTTTACTGCCCAGCCCATCCAAAATATCAATCTTCCCTTTTCTTTTTTTTTTGCCCGTCCCTTCCCCCTCCAAATTATGTCCCTTTGGCTGCTCAATTCCAACGTGGCAAGTTAACTGGCCATGTCAGTTAGTTAACTGGCCACGTCACTTTTCTCATTAAGTCTGTAACATAAAATGTTAATTGGTGACTGATTTGTCACTTTTCGAAAATATTAGTGACCGGTTTGTTATTTTTTGAAAGTTGAGTGATTGAATTGAAACCATAGTGACTGTTTTGTTAGTTGCATCAAAGTTGAGTGGTTGGTGTAATTTACCCTTATCACAATTATGACATGATGAAAAATAACATAAATTAAGAAAAAAATTTAAAATATTTTACCTTTATTTTGGTACATTTGTAAAAACATAATTAAGGTAGGGGAAGTCAAGTAATGTCTTCAAATGTTAGTTGAAATTTTCATCTTGCATATGTGGGTTACAACAGAAGATTAACTCACCTTTTCTCTCTATTAAGAAACTTGCAAAAAGAGATGTGATAAGCAGGAGGAGGATAGAGTGTAAACCTTTTCTTTCTATTAAGAAACTTGCAAGAAGAGACATAAGCACAAGGAGGATAGAGTGCAAAAAGAGAATTCTCGCTTGAAACTTGTTAACAAATTTGTATTGTTATTTTTTTTATCTTAAAGAGGTAAAAAGATCAAGAAAAGATTTGGAAATCTGTGTTCGTGTAGTGTGAAGGGACTCAAGAGTAAAGAATTGAAGAACATTGTGGGAGTAATCTCTACTTCTAAAGACAGCTCCAACAAGTTTAAGATAAATGTTTTTGAAGATGAGCTTATTTCTAGGTTTTCAAATGATCTAGAAGGTAGGTGACCAAGTGTAGAATTGGAGTAAATATATTTGATTTTGAGCTATTGGAAGATAAATTGGAAAGAGAACCTTTACCTAAAATATATCAAGAAAAAAGTATATTAAGCTTAATTATTAACGAAATATTGTAAATAACAATCACGAAAAGTAAAAAAAGATAAATACAAAATGACATTTTTTTAAATATATAAAGTTTTCAAGCCTTCATGTGGATAATGAAATTAGTAAGGCTTTATTTACTAATGAGTTTTAAGTGTTTTTTTAAGCCAAACTAATTTTTCAAGTAAAATTTAATGGTAAACAAATAGGTTTTTAAGTCAAACGAATACTCTAAACTCACTTTTCAAGCCAAACCAAAAAGCTAAAATTTAGAGAAGGTTTGGAAAAAGTTGGATAGTTGGGATGCTAATCTTCTTTCTATGGCAGGGTGTGTGACTATTGCTCGATCGGTTCTTTTATCTAATCCTAACTATTTTATGCAAATAATTAGAATTCTTGTTAGTGTTTGTGCTGAAATTGAGAAGATTGCCCGAGGTTTTATTTGGGGAAAATCAACTGCTAGTTATAAACCAACCTTAGTTAAGTGGAGTGATTGTTGTCAACCTTTTTCCAATGGAGGATTAGGTCTTCGGCATCTCAAGGAACAAAATGAGGCATTCTTGCTTAAATTGGGTTGTCTTCTTACTAATAAGAACACTTTATAGGTTAGAGTCCTTTGAGCTAAATGTAAGATTACGGATGATTTCCTAGCGAATATTTCAAGAGGCCAGTGTTCATTTGTCAAGAGATCCCTAGCTAAGGTTTGGCCACTTGTTTGTCAAAGCCTTTCTTGGTCAGTGGGTGATGGAAGGATAGTCAAATTTTGGACGGATTCTTGGATCACGAATCTTGGTCCATTACTTAATTTCTATTCTAAAACCAAGTTGATTGATGAGTCTATTACTCTCAGGGAGGTGACGACTGTTGATGGTAATTGGAATTGGAACTATCTGTGTCAGTATTTGAATAATGATATCATCTCTTATATTGCAAGCATTCCAGCACCGAATCCTTTAGTAGGGTATGATATTCTGATTTTAAAGTGGTCTACTAATGGTATTTTTATTGTTAAATCAACTTACAATACTCTTATGAAAGACTGCCTACAACCAACGAATAATAAATAGAAGCTTGCATTGTTTGTTTCTGGTCCTTAGCGTGTTCGACAGTTTTTTTGGTTGGTTCTTAAAGAACGTTTACTCACCAATGCTAAACATTGTAGAAGAGGTATGGTTGATAATTCTTCTTGTAGATTATGTGGCGGTGCCGAAGAATCTATTTTACACGTGCTTCGGGATTGTTGTAAAGCAAGAGAAGTGTGGGAGCAACTTGTTCCTTTGAGGGTAATGAATAGTTTTTTCTCCTGTTATTTGCTGCCTTGGTTGTCTGGTAACTTAATGAATAAATTTGGCATAGTTTTTAATGAGGTTGATTGGCAAACCTTGTTTGGTATTATTTGCTGGAAGATTTGGAAACAAAGGAATTTTTGTGTGTTCCAAGCATAACAGTTCAATACTATACATATTTTTCAGTCATCATAGTGTTGGGCGAAAGCCATTAAGGATATGTCAAGTTGTTCAGATGGGAATCCTAAAAGACAGGATCGATGTCGTAAATGTCGAACAACTTTGTGTTGGACCGAACTGGCTGAAAGGAGAGTGTTGGTTCCCAAATTAGTGCAAGAATTTGAGCGGAAACTAAGGCTAATACAAGATAGACTAAAAGTGGATTCTGATAGACAGAAGTCGTATGTAGATTTAAAAAGAAAAGATATTGAATATAGTTCGATGATCAGGTCTTCCTAAAAGTGTCCCATGGCGAAAGGTGTTAAGGTTCAGTCAAAAAGGTAAGTTAAGCCCGAGATTCATAGGACTTTATCGAATCCTTAAGAGAATCGGTCCAATTGTGTACCAATTGGAACTACCTCCCAAACTGGATCGAATCCATAATATTTTCCATGTCTCCATGTTGAGACGTTACTGCTTCGACCTTTCCCATATTATTCTAATCAAAGAAATTGAGGTACGACCAGATTAGTCTTTCGATGAGGAACCTGTTCAAATATTAGATCGAGAAGTAAAGGTTCTTAGAAGGAAACGAATCCCACTTGTTAAGGTTTTATGGAAAAACCATGGCACCGAGGAGAGCATGTGGGAACCAGAAGATGCAATTCATCAACAATATCCTCATCTATTCCAACTAGGTAAATTTCGAGGACAAAATTCCTTTAAGGAGGGGAAAACTGTAACACCCCAAAATAAATAGGGTTAAATGAAATAAATAACTAAGAAATAACTTGGTCTTGATGGTTAAATGCTTATTATACTCCTTAGAGGTCCTAGGTTCTATTCATACCTCTCCCATTTCTTTTCATTTTAATTTCAACAAACTAGAATGAAAAACACCCTTAAAACAAATATTAAATAGAGGGAAAACCAAGAGTGGGTAGCAGCCCAAATAGTTAAGCCTTTTCATTTCTCTTTTTGGTTCCTAGGATCAAGTCACGCCAATCCCTCTCTCATTTCCATTTTTTTTAGTTGAATGGGTAATTTAACATTCAACCCCTTTAAATTTTGAAAACCCTAACTGTTTAATCCTTTTTCCTGAACACAATTGAACTATAGTTTCTTTTTCTAATTAAACTGAATTTTTTTCTCCTCTCTCCCTATTTCATTTCAATTTTGTTTTCATCATCTCTTTACACAATTTTTGCTCTCCATTGCTGATGTAATGTAATGACTCAAAATTCACGGGCACCGGAAAAGTGAGTTATAGGGCCTCCGTCTTAGTAAATCGAGTTCGAAAATAATTATTAGAAATATTTAGGAGTCTAGTAGTGTGCTTGATTAGGTTTTAATACGACGCTCTTGAAAAAAGCTTTGAGATCGGTTCCGGATTCCTAAAATCTGATAGTCTTTACCTCCAGCTGAAATGGAGGAGGAAACGGAACAGCAAACAGTACGAGAAGGCGGGTACTGCTCAGGAAACTGGTGTAGCGCCACCACACTTTCCTGGGCGCGCGTCGGTCCGACCGGTGGCCGACCAAGTAGGGATACTTGTAGCGCATGTCGGGTGAAGAAGATGGCTCCATACGGGATACAACAAATGATACGTTATAGACTAAAATCAAAAAATTCTCTCAAATTTTTTGTTTGTTTTTGGCTTTGCGAAAGCGCAAGGAAAGAAGGTACGTTACCCCTCCAAACCTCCCTCGGGGAGGCTTAAAGGAAAGGTACGTTACCCCTCCAAACCTCCCTCGGGGAGGCTTTTAGGAAAGGTACGTTACCCCTCCAAACCTCCCTCGGGGAGGCTTTAAGGAAGTCCGTGCAAACAAGAGGGTAACAACAACATAACTACACTTAGAACGTTACCCCTCCATACCTCCCTCGGGGAGGCTTATCGGAACTCTCTTAAAGGCACAACCTTTGAATGGCCAACCGTTGGCGGGAGCTCCACATACTGCCAAAGAAACAAACAAAAACCGTCTATAACGTATCCCGGTGGTGGATCAAAGCTGAGCTTTGACCCTCGTAGCCGATAGGAGGGGGGTATTTGCTCGTGCATTCAATAATGGTCTCTAGCATATATAGAGAATCTATATATGCATTTCCCAAAGGGCTATAGAAAGAAAAAGGATGTCTTTTTCGGCTATAGATCTTCTCCATTTCTAGGTTTTCTAGAAATGTAGTAAAGTGGTTTATAAAAGGGGTTATATTAATTATTTTTTTAAAAAAGAATGAATGAAGTCAATTAGCAAATTTTTTTTATATGAATTTATGATTATATTATAATATGATTGTTATTTATTTAAGAATTATTTGTAAATTGTTTGATATGTCCGATAATGCCTCGTAACCCTGTTCCGGCGATAGTTTAGGGTTAAAGGGTGTTACATGTAACATCCTATTTTTCAATAGTGTCGAAAACAGTGATTTCGGGAACACAAATTTGATGAGTAAGTCTATATTATTATTTAATATTTATGAGTCAATTATAATATTATATTGAATTCTAGCTTAATAATTTTTATAAATTGAACGAATAGATAAGTATAAGTGGTTCAGTCTAAAAGTTAAGTGGTTTTTGAAAATGAGGTATTAGGACCTCGTTTCTATAATTTAATGTTGTAAATATTTTTATTAAATATTAAAAATATTTACAAAATTGTATTATAGGTGAACTGAAGTTTGGTTAAGTAATTTTGACTATTGGTTACTTAATTATGGTAAAAGGATTAAATTGTAAAAGAGATAAAAGTTACCCATTATAGATGATTTCTATTTGTTAAAAGGGTAAATTAATGGATCTATACGGTAATTATACCATATTTTTGTATGTTGGACAAATATGGATATGTTTAAGTGATTTTACATGTTATAAATTAAAGGTTAATTTTGTAAATAGAAAAAAAATGGTAAAATATTAAGTTAAAATAAAGGATGATAATATAATATCATCATCTTCCTTTCTTTATTTTTGGTTGAAAGCTGAAACACCATAGCTAGGGAGAGAGCTTATTCGGCCAAGCTAGGGTTCATTGATTTGGTAGGTAAATCTTGTCCGTTTTTAATGATTTCTATGTTTTTGAGCTCATATTAGCTTGATCTAGCTAACCCAGGGATTAATTTATAAAACTTCCAAATGTCATGGATTATTCCATTGATGAGTTTAGTATAATCTTGAAGTTTTATGGTAGATTATTAAGCTGAGTTGTTAACTAGGACTGTTTTGTAAAGTAATTTTTAGCAATTTTAATGTTAAAGGACTAAAATGTTAGATAAAATTACAAGGACTTGATGTAAATTTAAAAAAAAGTATGGGCTGTAATGAAGTAGTTAATAATTCGGCTGAACTTAGTTTTAGTTGAAAATGGTAAAATTGCAAGTTTTGGACTTAGGGACTAAATTGCATAAAAGATAAAATGTTGGGATAATTTTGTAAAAATGTATAAAATGAATTATTTGCATAAAATTAGTTAATTATGTTGCTGGAAATTTATAATTGAATAGAATTATTATTTTAGATCAAGAAATAAATCTATCTGACTCAAATCGCGGAAAAACTAAAGTAACGGATTGATCGTTGTCTCGACTTCGACTTCATTTTGGTCATGTAAGCTCGTTCGGTTTAATCTTAATACATTTTCTTAAATGCTTATTGTATGAACTAAATTGTTTATTGTTAGATGATGTATTGACACCATGTAATTGAGAATTGAAGTAATGGATTGATATAACATTAGTTATTGTTGATATTTTCTGAGCCGATGAACGTACGATAGAGTACGATTGGCATGCCAATAGGTTGTGTTGTGCGCGGTATGAGATTGGTATGAGATGTGACAATGATTCTTGTATATCTTCTGTTCATTGAATATACCGAGGTCTTGCATTTGTTGTGGACTATCGTGTCATATTACAGTGTTTTCTGGTGTGGTACGAAGGCGGATGTTAGCCATCGGGCTAGGCGCTTAGTACAGAGGTGTGTTATCGGTTGGATTGGCTCGTATGAGCGTTTGATGTATTCTGGATGGTTAACCGTGTACTCATATCCATATATCATTCATCGGGCAATGTTTGATTGATTATTGAATATTATTGAGATGTGGAAAAATTGTTTTGCACTATTGTTCGAGTATCACTCACCTGTTGTGAACTGTGATTGACAAGAATTCTGTTTATTAATCTTGTTAATTGAATTATTAGGTTAATTCGGTAATCTTTATCATTTAATCGACAAATTTACTAAGCTTTATAAAAGCTTACTCGTGTCATTGTCTTTTTATTTATAGATTACGTTTTGTGGAAATCAGGAAATCTGATCAACTTGAAGAATCACACTATCCGAGAACCTTTGGTAGATTTTGAAACAACTTGGCTTATATGGCATGTAATAGGAGGGTTGATTATGTTTTGTAATGGTTTATAAGTACTTATGTTGTATAATGGATGTGCATATGGTGTTAAGGTTGAGTATTTACTTAAATGACCATACTAGTTCTAGGTTAAAGCATAAATAGAAGTAGTGGGATGAGCATGAAATGGTAAGTCTGGTTAAATTAAGCATGTCATTTTGGGATTGAATGTAATTCATTTTGAATGTGCTTGTGGCTTGTATATTTAGTTAAAGAAAGAAATCTGTAAGTGTTTATGTTGTGGTGTCATGGAATACACATTGGTTAGACTTTAGGTTGATCGTTTCAGCATGTTTTTAGTGTCATTGATTGCATTCTTAGAGCTTGCTTACAGGTACTTTTGTTAGGTGTAGGAACCTAATCTTTTGGATGAGAAATAAACATGTTTTGGGTCATTTTTGGGCACACATAGCCTGGGACACGAGCTGTCACACAGCCGTGTGTCACACACAGGCAACCCACATAGGCATGTGCCTCGAACGTGTTAGGTGCATGGTTCACACGAGCTAGCACGCGGCCCGCGACACGGCCGTGTGGAGTAGCCACACGGGCGTGTGGGATAGCCACACGACCATGTTTGGAGCCACACAATCTGGGCTCTATCACATGGCCTGGACACATGGCCGTGTGACCCCTATTTTGGAAAATTTTCATTTTTTTCCAAAATCTTCTGATTTGTTTCGAATTGGTCACTAATTGCTCCTAAAATATTTTTAAGGCCTCCTAGGCTCGATTTAAGGCCGATAAATGAATGTTTCACTTTAATTTAAATGCTATATGAATATTTGAGAATTAAATTGTAAAATTGATACTGTGTGATACTGAATGCTCTAAATTGTATTGTAATACTTCGTAACCCTAATCCAGCAACGAAGACGGGTTATGGGTGTTACAATTGAAATTTAATTTTGATCACAAATCTGAAATCAATCTCCGTTCAACCCATTCTTCCTATCGGTTTAGTGAAACGCTGTCGATTCCATCTCTAACCTTACTAAGAAATGATAAGTAAACCTCGACTCTATGATTCATTTTTGTAATTTAAGTATGAATCTCCAGCCTTAATCCTTAAGTTCCATTAATGGATCCAATTGAAATCTTATCACATATTTCGTAAATCTTGACAAATCTTGATTTAACTGTTAATCTGAACGTATTTTTTTCTTTGAAAGACCCTATTTAGGTACCCTGTATTAGACTTAAGCGCGAGGAACGACGTTCGAGACCTCAGTGACATGTGTGTGTTCTTTTACAAGCGAATCGGGGCAAACTGTGCCTCAGAATAAGGCTACACGGCCAGCCACATAGGCGTATGGGTCACTCGTGTTGATGCGAACCCGGTCGCATCATGTTACGACACCACCTGATGCCATCGAGAGTGGCCTAAGGTCGAGGGGCCTAAGTGCAAAATGAAGCCTAATTCCAGCTCAATGAGCTCAAATCCTTAGCGTTCCCCAGCTGATCTAGCTCGTTTCAGCTCAATGGAGCTCAATTCGATTTGATGCAAGCTTATTGAGCTTGATTCGAATTTATTTAATTTCATGCAACAAAGTAGCTGGAATAAATTTATTAAGTTAGTTTATTTAGTTAGCTTAAATAAATTAAGCTCATTCTAAATAGTTGTCAAATAGTTAATTAAATTTGTTTAATAAGAATCTTATTTAATTAATCTAGTTACTAGGATAATTTAATGGAGCATGAGTTTAAGTTTGTTTAATTCTGCTTCTATAATTAAACTAGTTTCTGCATTAATTGATGTCTTTACTTTTAGTTCATTAATTGAAGTCAAGTGTTTAATGTGTTTGAGTTTAATTAATGTTTAATTGTGTTTAATAAGTTCATTTTAATGTGTTTATTGCAGGTGTCTCTTCAGCTCACAACCGTTACATTTCAAGCCTGTTACAACTTAATTGAAGTGACTTTTTAGTTGATTTTTGGTTACAAATGAAGTGGCTGTTACAAGGGATGTTTAATACATCAATTAAGGAGTTTTAAAGAGCATTTTAACTCCTCTTAAAATCGGCAGCAACCTCTTCACCTACCAGCAGATTTTGGCTCATTTAAAGATGAAAATAAGCATTAAAACACCATTTAGTTGCTGGTGACTTTTCGGCTAGCCAAGGGACAACTCAAGAGACATTTTAAGCATTCAAGGATGAACATTCGAGCTGAATTAAAGTGAATTCAAGCATGGAGTAAATTGTTATAAGAATATCAAGAGTTTTGAGTTTAATTTCAGTTTTAATTAGCACATTAAGATGTGACCTTTTAGCTAGCTTTTCTATCCTTATAAATATGTGTAACCAGCCTTTTTGAAGGGACTTTTGATGCTTAATGAAATTTTCAGATTGTGAGTTATCCAATCTCTTAATTCTTAAAGGTTCAAATTGACTTATCTAGCAACTAGTGGCGTCAATTTGACTTTGTTTTCGAACTTATCATCCTTTCGGGTGTGGCGTTCAACCCAATACCGTTGGTTCCTATCTTATTTGATAGTGGGTCTCGGTTCTATCCAATTTCGTTCTTACCTTTTGAAACGTATAAGATTCGGGTCCTTAATTCCTATTAAGGGTTCTTTCTTGTTTCAGCCAACCTCCCATTTATCTATCTATTTTCTTCGTCCTAAGTTGCTGCCATTTACTTAAATCCAACCATTTTCCCTTTTAAAACAAATCGAACGATACTTCCTCAAATACGACCGGGCATTTCACATACTACTCAACTCAGCCTAGAGGCGGATCGTATCATTTGGTATCAAAGCTAGAAAACGAGGAGCTCCGACGACGATCGAGAAGCCGAAAATAGGTTCGTAAGTTAAAAAAAAATTCGTAATTAATTTTTTTTTCAAGTTTCTCTTATATTAATTTTCGTGTAATTGAAAAAAAAATACGAAAAAAAGTGTTCGAAGTTTCGTTAAGTGCGTGTGGTGTTTTCTATTCTAATTTTCTGATCCCGATCTTCAAAACCAACATTCTACTTTCATTCTTCTTTCTACCCTGATCATCCAAGATTCTTATTCCTATCATTTGGTTTTTTCCCAACTCACCCAACGCCACACATATCCCAATTCCATTCGTTTTCAGCCTACCCGATACACCCAACATTAACCCTTGTTAACCCCTTGAAGCCGACCTACAAGTTGCTAATAAGTCTAAGGCAACCTTCCAGAATTTTGAGAGGTGGATTTGAGTGGTAAAAGGCACGAGCGGAGTGAAATTTTTTTTTCTTTTTTCCGAGTGACTTGTGAGAATTTTGTAGTGAGGAATTTATTTCTATATTACTTAACAATTTTCCTTTTCAGCAATAACAATCATGTCTTGCGAAGAATTTATCGAATCGGAATATCATTATTTGGTGCAAGAAATGCAAAGAATGGTGAATACTAAGTTTGACAAATTGCACAAAAGATTAGACTGTGTGGAAAAAAGAGACCAACGGGAACGAATATCATCAAGTTGGAAAGCGGATTCGAGAACATCACGGAGATACACATCCAACGTATACTCGAGAAGAGACTCTGATCGAGATTCCTTTTTATCAAGGAATTCGAGACAAAGAGAAGTCGATTTTGATTTTGAATTCTTCCGAGAAGATGTGCGAGATGAAAGATACACCTCTTCAAGAACTCCAAAGAAAACATCCACGGAGAGATCTTCATGAAGGATTGTTCGTGAATCATATGTAAATGATTTTCCTTATTTTGAACAAAATGATTATTCTCCTGAATCTTTTGTGTCCTCTTGTAAAAGGAAAATGAGAAAAGAAAAAGATGAAAAGCAAAAAGAGGTCAAAAGAAAAGAGAGGCAAGAAAAGATTATGAGAGAAAATGAGAGGATCTTAAATGAAATAAAAAAAGAATGTGAGAAAGAAAATAAAATCGAAAAAAGAGCGAGAGAATGAAAAAAGAAAAGAAATCGAGACAAAAAAAAAAACAAAAGAAAAGAACAAGCAAGAACAAGTGATGAGTGTTTCAACTAACTCATATGAAATTTGTTCTTGCCCTGTTTCTTCTTTTCAGGTTTTCGAAAAGTTGAGTGGAAAATATCAACTTCAATACCTTCCTGACGAGCGACGTTTTCGTATGACCGAAGAAGGTAAGGTTGGAGAAGACGTTGAACCACACGCGGCCGAAGGTAAGTTAGGTAAGGAAATTTTAATAACCAAGTCACGGCAAATCGATTTGACATTTGTCAAAACAATTTTAGATGACTTAGTTTTTAAAAGGCCCCTCTATTCTCACCCGATTAATTGTTATTCTTTGAATGTGGTTGATATTGTTCGTTCCGACCTACAAACCAAAGATCTGATCTTGCATGAAAACAGGTTCGCGCGAAAGATAGATAAATTTTTCTATTATTTTGTGCATCCATTACTGCCTTGTGAAAATTCTATGAATTTGTGCAAATTTGATTTGATCAACATAAGGAGATTTGAATGTTTGTTTCTATGGACGCAAAAATCCCATTGGTTTAACATGTTTGATTTAACAAAACCGTTGCTACATTCTGGCATAAGTACTCAAACTCGAGTATTTAAACCCGAAATATTTTCTGATATATTTTGTGGAAGAATCAAGCATCATCAATTGTGTGTGAAAAATTCCTATTGTTTTGATACTTGGTTTTTGAATAAGGTAACGAAATGTGGCCACTTTGTTTTCAATTGTAATTCGTTCCTTAAGCAAGATCTGTGGTTGTATATGAAGTTCGCGTTTCGTTTGGAAAAGATTAATTCAACCGCGAAGTTTCGACTACACTATAGTCCCAAGGAGAGAAGATTTGTGATGATCGAGCAAGGTAAATTCGATCTTTGTTTCCCTGCTCTTGAAGATAAACAAGGTGAGACCCTTGAAACTTATGAAACAATTTTGTTCTCCTCGGATGGTGTTAAGAATCGTGTTGATGATTTAGCCGTTGTAAAACACTTAGATTGTGATGTGCTTAAAAGTTATATTTTACCTTTTTATGATCTATCTGTTCTGGTCGTTGATAAAAAGATTCATATCTTTGATCATTGTGATGTTGAAGAGTTCGTTAGCAATCATATGTCCAAAGGTCAGTTGCAAGGTTTGATTGTGCGAGTTTATGAACCATGTGAATCTTTCCAATTGCCTGTATGTGATGATTACGTCTACCATTTGAATCATTACTCGCATGACAATAATGACTTGTGAAATCAATTTAAGTTGTATGCCTGTCTCGAAATCAATTCGATTTTGTTTTGAACATTTGACGGGGCATTACATTGTTTGCATGATAATTTGATTCTGTTCATCCACATGCGTCATACTTGTCTTGTTTCGATTATGCCTGGATTGCAATTTTGTTTGCATTACTTTTTACTAATTCAAGGTTATTATTTTTAGATGATACGATTACCATCCGCCCCGTTCGACCGAGGAAAGCCGAGTAAAAGGAACTATGTTCTCGAGAACCAACGGCTCGATTCGAGGACGAATCATTTTCAAGAGGGGGGTATGATGTGAACCCGGTTGCATCATGTTACGACACCACCCGATGCCATCGAGAGTGGCCTAAGCTCGAGGGGCCTAAGTGAAAAATGAAGCTTAATTCTAGCTCAACGAGCTCAAATCCTTAGCTTTCCCCAGCTGATCTAGCTCGTTTCAGCTCAATAGAGCTCAATTCGGTTTGATGCAAACTCATTGAGCTTGATTCGAATTTATTTAATTTCATGCAACAAAGTAGCTGGAATAAATTTATTAAGTTAGTTTATTTAGTTAGCTTAAATCAATTAAGCTCATTTTAAATAGTTGTCAAATAGTTAATTAAATGTGTTTAATAAGAAGCTTATTTAATTAATCTAGTTACTAGGATAATTTAATGGAGCATGAGTTTAAGTTTGTTTAATTCTGCTTCTATAATTAAACTAGTTGCTGCATTAATTGATGTCTTTACTTTTAGTTCATTAATTGAAGTCAAGTGTTTAATGTGTTTGAGTTTAATTAATGTTTAATTGTGTTTAATAAGTTCATTTTAATGTGTTTATTGCAGTGTCTCTTCACTCACAATCATTACATTTCAAGGCTGTTACAACTTAATTGAAGTGACTTTTTAGTTGATTTTTGGTTACAAATGAAATGGCTGTTACAAGGGATGTTTAATACATCAATTAAGGAGTTTTAAGGATCATTTTAACTCCTCTTAAAATCGGCAGCAACCTCTTCACCTACCAGCAGATTTTGGCTCATTTAAAGATGAAAATAAGCATTAAAACACCATTTAGTTGCTGGTGACTTTTCGGCTAGCCAAGGGACAACTCAAGAGACATTTTAAGCATTCAAGGATGAACATTCAAGCTGAATTAAAGTGAATTCAAGCATGGAGTAAATTGTTACAAGAATATCAAGAGCTTTGAGTTTAATTACAGCTTTAATTAGCACATTAAGATGTGACCTTTCAGCTAGCTTTTCTATCCTTATAACTATGTGTAACCAGCCTTTTTGAAGGGACTTTTGATGCTTAATGAAATTTTCAGATTGTGAGTTATCCAATCTCTTAATTCTTAAAGGTTCAAAATTGACTTATCTAGCAACTAGTAGCGTCAATCTGACTTTGTTTTCGAACTTATCATCCTTTCGGGTGTGGCGTTCAACCCAATACCGTTGGTTCCTATCTTGTTAGATAGTGGGTTTCAGTTCTATCCAATTTCGTTCTTACCTTTTGAAACGTATAAGATTCGGGTCCTTAATTCCTATTAAGGGTTCTTTCTTGTTTCAGCCAACCTCCCATTTATCTATCTATTTTCTCCGTCCTAAGTTGCTGCCATTTACTTAAATCCAACCATTTTCCCTTTTAAAACAAATCGAACGATACTTCCTCAAAGATGATCGGGCATCTCACATACGACTCGACTCAGCCCCGAGGTAGATCGTATCACGTGTGGACCACATGACCCTTCACACGACCATGTCCCCCTTGAAACCTTAGGAAATTCATTTCTCACACGGCTTAGAAGCCTCGACACGCCTACCACATGACTGTGTCTCCCCTATAGGTTGATTTTACAAAAACTAGATGGCCACAATTTGTCACACAGCCTAGCCACACGGTCCGATCACACGGTTGTGTGTCCCTTGCAAGTCAGATTTTTCAATTTTGACCTAGAATTTTATGATTTATTTAGATTAATCCCTGATTGATACCCGAGCTATTCTAATGTTTACTTTTTTTTCAATTAAGTTCCTTGTAGTATGAATAATGCTAGAATCCATGATCTAATTGACTAGATTAATATTATATTTGTATATATATTTGCATGAATTCTGGATAATTAAGTTTATTGTATTTATATTTGTGATTGATCGTATAACGTGCCTTTTGACATCGCTAAATTGGATCCTTGAGAAGCAAATGTTTTGGCTACTGTATCAATTAAGTGAGAGCATAATTATTGCTTCCATATTTGATTTGTTATAATTATGCTATATGTTTCCCTTTTAATCTGTTATAAGCATGTTATATTTTATTGCATGGGATGAGACGTTTTGAAAGGAGGAAGTTCTGGCAGATTCTTAATCTGCAACTCTGGTGGTTTATCCACATGCATCTGGCAGCTCCCATTTGTAATTATGCTGTGTACTCACAACCATCTGGAAGCGTATGAACTTGCAACACTGGCGGTTCATCCACCAATTATTTGAAAGCTTTTATCTACAATTATGTTGTGTATTCACAACAATCTGACAGTGTGTTAACCTACAAATTTTGTGGTTTAACCACAACCCGGTGTGTAGGGATGGACGAGTTTTGGGGAACTCTCATGGTATGTAGCGATGGGGTAGGATGTTATCTATTAAACTGAATCTATTTGCATTTGTAAAGCATGAGCTTGAAGATCTGAAATCTCCGATATGATATGACATAGGTGTAAATGTGAATTAGGCTATGTGCTGTGATTTTATATGCTAATCATTTGCACTGATTTTCTTGTGATGGAACTGTTTTCAAAACTTTGATAGCTTACTGGGTCACTTCGGTGTCTAATGTAATCTTTTGAATTCGGGTCTAACGTCTAGGCCGATTTAGGGAGGTTACATTTCCAAGGATAGGATTTTCAAGGATGGCAGCTTTTGTTGAGGCATTAGAGGGAATGTTGAAGGTTGTAAGTAGTACTTTCCTTCCTCTCATAGTCCTTGCCTTGCTAGTTTCAGCTAGATTGCTAGTCTTCAAGCAGGAACCTTGCATTATTGAAATTAAATTCCATATCAAGAAGTCTAATGAATCTTGAGACGTTTACTAGTAGTTGGACGAAATCATCAACAAAAATAATTATTTTCAAAAAAACTCCCTTGGCATTTAAAACATCGATAGTTCAAAAATGAGCCTTTCAATTTGTTGGAACTATTGATCTGCCCACATTTTTGTAATCTTTATCTTATTTTAGTTGTTGTAGCAGAGAATTGAATTCTGATGACCTCATCAACTTCATCGTCTAAAAGAAATAGGTTAAAGTTTGGAATAAGGTTAGAGAAAAGGTTGGGGTGGAGTAGAAACAAGAGTAATTGTGTATGGGATAATGGATATAGTTTGAGGGTATTTGGATGAGTTTGGGTAGTATCTGTCACAGGTGGTTCAACTTTTATAGAAACTTTTCTTGAGAGATTTTGATCATCACTATCATTCTCTTCCTTATTCAAAGAGGGGTCAGACTCAGGGTCGTCATCATGTAGAACATTTTCTTGAATGTTATTGTTTGAAAGGTCATGATTTTCTTCATCTCTGTTTGGTTTACCATAGTTTTCATCTTCAATACTAACAACATTACTTGATCCAAAACAGAATCGACCCTTAGAGAAGGGGTACAAGGAGTTGGAACAAAGAAAATCAGAAGGGTTAAGTTCAATATAGGTCTATCTATTGGAACCTTTTGATCTAGATACTCGGATAGTTCCCCTAAAGTGAATTTGGTTTACATCAAATTTAGTCTCATATGCGAAAACCATGTTTGATTTCTTCCATTTGTTCATCAATCATCTCTTCCACTTCCTGGTCATCATGAGGGCAGTTGTTCCTTATGTGATTGATGGTGCCACACCTTATGCAAACTTTACAAACACAATCATATAAAAAATCAACCTATTGTCTAACACCATTGTCTTTTTGGATAGTGTAGCCAACCATTAGGGGACGCCAATGATTGATGTCTACGCGAACTTTAATGAAGCAGATGTTGTGAGGATTACCATCATTATCAGGAATTTGCACAAATCTCCTTGCAATTCAACCAATGTGAGAAACTACAAAAGTTCTAAGGTATTCGAGTTGGAGGCCCCATATTTTTAACAGCCCGTTATTTAATGGTGTCGAAAATGGTGGTTTTAGAATCGCATTTCCAATGTTTAAGGAGGTCAGTATAAAGGTTAATTAAAGTTTGGTCCCTTAATTTTGTAAAATAGATAGTTAATTAAGGTACAATAACTGAATTGTAAAAGTTTATCGCTATGGATTTTTAAATAACCGAAGGATCAATTGAGCAATGGGACCATCTTTAATGTGCCAAACGGTGGTGGGTGTTATTTGTCATCCACTAACTTTTTTAATTAAGTTAACATTAGATTAATTAAGATTTATTTAATTAATTATTAAACAAAGTATATAAGACAAATTTTAAAGGAAAAACAAGCCTTTTATGTTCATCTTCTTCATTTTCACGAAGCAAAGAAAAGAAAAATGGGTTTTGAAGCTTTCATACTTCCAGTCATTAATAGATTGAGAATTGAACCAAACAGGGGATAATCGAGGAAAAAACAAAATTGTTGATTAGTCCTTGAAGATTCGATTGTTTGCTATTTTGACCAAGTAAGTTCATATGGTATGATTGTATTTAAATTATTATATATTTGAATTATGAATTTGTGTATGTTTGATAGTAATTTGAATTGTTTGAAATTTGGTACAAAAGTTGATATATGGGCTAAATCATAAAGAAATGATAAATTGATTAATAAATTGAATATGATGAATTGCGATTTGAGATATTTAATGAATTGATAGTTGATTACCCTATTAATTGTTCAAGCAGAGTCGGATATAGTTGGCATGTCATAAGATAGATTGAGTATGGGTTATTTCGACTACGTGTCGATGAGTGCTAGGCACAACTTTTACTTCGGTTATACCGATTAGCGTTGGGCACAATCTTGTTACTTCGAACTTTTTGATGAGGCAATAGGTGCCAAATTTGGTGTGTTGGTTGGATCCATGTATCCGTTCGAGTTCGAGTCAGGTTAATAGGGATATAAAATGTAAAGTTGATAAAGATATATCAATTGAATTGATGTAGTAAAATAATGCTTAAAAGAAGAGGTATAATATATGAATTTCGATAGTATACAAAATATTATGCAAACCAGGTATAAAAGTCTAAAGGATTGATATGAGAACGTGACGAATTAATTGATTCGATTCGGAAAAAAGATATGAATTTGATATTGAATTGATTAAATGCTGATTAATTATGTGAATGACATTGAAATATTGACTATAAGTGAATTGGAATGTTATATATTTGAACCACTATATGATACAATTATATATTGAACTCACATTGTTGATATGTGGTTGCCATGTTTAGGCAAACTTGTCAAGCTAGTAGCTTATTGTATTAAATTGTAAATTGAGGTAAGTTATTGTTTAATCTCTATGAACTTACTAAACATTCGATATGTTTACCCCGATATTTTCCATTTCCCTGTAGATTGCCAACTTGTAGAATGTGTCAAGCGGATCATCGAGAAGCTCACATTATCTGATTATTGATTTGATATTCTTTCAATCATTTAAGGCTCGGTTTTGTGGCATGTACATAGGTGTTATGTTATGGTTAACCTTTAATAATGATATAACTTGAAAACTATTTTATACATGACTTTGCATAATGATAATGCTTGTTGATATGTTATGCTTTTGGTAAATGGTTTGAGTTGTATATATGGCTATTCAAGTGGTATCTTTAGATGTGGATTGATAATGATCAAGTTGGTATTTTGTTAACGATTACTTTATAAATCGTGTTTGTAACATCCCGATTTCCAATGGGACAGAACAGTGGTTTCGAGACCACAAAATTCTATCGTATCAATGTGTAATTATTATTTTTAGAATATTTATAGAGTTATTAGAGTCGTATTAAAATTCGGTTTAGAAATATTAACGTTTGGATAGTTAATTAAAGAAAAGGACTAAATTAAAAAATGTGCAAAAGTTAGTAATTAGTTCAATTAAATGATTAAATAGCTTATTAATTACATGAGAAGGGACCAATATAATAATTAGTCCCTAATGGATAGTGTTGGATGGCAAAAGGAATTAAAAAGGTAAATTAATGTGATTTTAATGACATAATTGTAAATAAATAGAAATTAAATAAAACAAATTAGAAGAAATAAGTTTTTCTTCTTCATTTCTTCTTATGCCATTGCCAAAACACCATAGAAGTAGCTTGGAGAATCGGTTGAGCTTAGAAGCTTTCATGTGAGTTCAATTCTTACCCGTTTCTTGTAATTTTTTTATGTTTTTGAGATCGTTACAACTAGGTCCAACTAGCCCGTACCTTCGATTCTGATTCTGTTAAAAATTTTGGAAGTTTACATTGTTGAATATTGAATGTTTTTGATGAATATCATATATTAGGAGCTTTGATTTTAATGTTTAATGATTTTGTAAAAGAGATTTTTTTT
Source organism: Gossypium sturtianum (assembly GCA_025698515.1). Lineage (NCBI taxonomy): Eukaryota > Viridiplantae > Streptophyta > Magnoliopsida > Malvales > Malvaceae > Gossypium > Gossypium sturtianum. The sequence continues at coordinate 121,268,763 of CM046946.1, forward strand.
GTTAAATTTTGATTTTAGGATTAAATTGTGAAAATGTCAAAATTTTAGGGTTTAATAGTGAATTTGATGTTTATTAGGGACTTTTTGAGGGCCTAGTATATTTGGATAAAATATTGACTTGAGTAAAATAGTTAATTTGTTGAATTTCGAGTTAAGCGACTAAATTGTAAAAATTGTAAAAGTTTGGGGTAATTGTGTAAATTTAAAAAATAAAAGGGTATTAATTATAAAATGGATTGAAATATGAAATGTATGCTAATAATTGAATAATTTTACATTTTAGATCAAGATCCCTTAGATAGTCATGGAAAAGGAAAATAGCGGAATAGTCCCTGAACTTCTGCAATTCCTACAATTCAATCCAGATAAGTTCGTACGAATAAAATTTAACAATTTTATAAATAGGTGATTGATATTACATGATATAACATCTATATATTCCATTGTTGGAAATGAATCATTATCTGAGTTATAATATTGAAATTGATGTTCGGTTTGAATTGAACGCGAGATAGAGTACATTCGTGCTTTGGTGTATTACAGAGGTTTGGGGTAGAGATAGTATCGGAGGGAAATATCTATATATTACCCAAGTAAACCGAGGTTCAACATTTGTTGCGAACTCTAGTGTTATACTTTCTGTTTGGCGTGTTTCGGGTGGATCAGCTCTTATGAGCTTATGTTAAGCTCTTATGAGCTTCTATTGGCGTGTTTCGGGTGGATAAGCTCTTATGAGCTTCTGTTTGGCGTACTTTAGTTGAATCATCTTTTATGAGCTTCTGTTTGGTGTGTTCAGTCTATCTGACGATGTACTCTTATCCGTAAGTCATTCTTCGAATGAAAAAATCTCGGTAAGGTAATTTGTTTAATGAATTTGAAAGATATGTTATTTATTCAATATTGATCTGAACATAGATGAATTTATCGATTGAAATTGTGAGTGACAGGGAGTTCTCATGGATGATTATTATTGTTTGAATTATTATAATTAGTTCGGTAAAATTTATCGTTTAATACAATGAACTTACTAAGCTTCATTAAGCTTACTTGTGTTGTTTAATGTCATTGTAGATTCTCAGAAGGTTGGACGATCGGATCGACACTCAAGTCACACTATCCAGCTCATCTCGGTAGTTTTTGGAACGTTTAATTCCAGATTATATGGCATGTATAGGCTCTTGTGTGATTTTGGTTAATGTTTGACTTATGTAAATATTATGAATGATATTTTGTGCAAATAACCAACTTGCATATTACTTGAGAATGAGGTATAGTTTTTATGCTAGTATGAATGGTGTTTATAAATGAAATGTTGTGATTGTGGTACATTTGATAGGTATTTTGATTAGGTATTGTTTGAATGAATTGATGAATTAAATTGATGTTTATTTTGATGTATAATTATATATATACCTGCGGTACCAATGATGGTACATTGATCAGGCACTTACTAAGTTGGTTTTGGTGTGTTTATGGCTCAATTTATGTCATTTTGAATTAGTGTTTTGGTTGGTATTTGAGTTTCTTAAGGTTCAAGCAAACTTGAAATGGTAAACTTGTGTTTTAAGGTTCATTTTGGGGCCACACAGCCTGAGACACGGGCATGTGTCTCAGCCGTGTGTGATACACGGCCATGCGACACGGCCGTGTGTCCCTTGTAGGTTCAAGGCATGCAAGTCAGACAGTTACATGGCCTAGCACACGGCTTAGCACACGGGCGTGTGGCTTGGCCATGTAACCCAAGTCAGTGAGTTACACGGGCATGGACACGGGCTGGGACACTACCATGTGTGCCTATTTCGAATGTCCACAAGGCCTGAGACATGGGCGTGTGTCTCAGCCATTGAGTCACACGGCCAGGTGACCCCTGCAGTCCAAAATTTTCAACTTTTTCCTAAAATTTCCAAATGTTTCCTATTTAGTCCCGGACTGCTTCTATAGTAATTTTTGGGCCTCGAGGGCTTGATTAAGGGACATTATGAATGTATTTGAATGAAATTAGATTATGTTTGCATTGATATATGATTTGAATGGTTTACTATTTTGTTTGTTCAGTAATGCTCCGTAACCCTGTTCCGGCGACGGATATGGGTTAGGGGTGTTACAGTGTTAAATGAATGACATGTTTAATAGATGATTGATTTATATATCGCGTTAAAGGAATGACATGTTTAATGGATGATTGTATGTTGTGAGTTGTAGAGAATGAATGTGGTCAATTATACATGTTTTTAGGTATGTATTTGAAATGTTTGGTGTAGGTAAAGATAGATAAGTAAGCCTAAGTTGATGGAAAAGTGCGGTAGCTATGAAATAGGTACCAAATGGCCTAAAATGTACCCAGATCACAGAGTCCACGTTGCGACGAGCTCTAGACTTTAGGCAACGACATAATGAGGAACCTTGTCATCATAACAAGGCTAAGTCAGTATGTCACGTCACGACGAAGAACTCCCTCACGTCGTCACATTGACCTAAAATTTTGAAATTTTATAATTTAGTCCTATTTCATGCTCGGGCTAACAAAAGAGCTTTTATAAGCTCGATTAAGACTCGAAAAAGATAGTATATCATGATGTGAATGTGTTTATGATATAATTAGATGTTTGAATGATTTATTTTTTTGATTATTTGATGGTAGTTGCTCTAGCAATAAATGTGACATATTATAGCTCAGACCCGACGATCGGATCAGACGAGGGGTGTTACAATATTTGTATCCAAACATGCAAGGATGAGAAGAAGTCAAGGCTAGGTGAGATGTTGGGGGACCATCTTGCTAACATAAGTAGTGCACCTTCACCCAAACAAGGTCCTTCTCTTATAATGAAGTGAGGATAAGTGATAAGCTCAAAACAAAAAATAAAGATAAATATTGGTTAGAAAAAAGAAAGAGGAAGATGAAAAGATAAATAGAAGCAATTAATACAAAAAGGAGCACAAAGGAGACATTTTGGGGAGGAAAAAAAAAAGAAATTTAAAGAAGTAAATGAAGGGCAGTGTGTAGATGAACAACTGGCTCTTAAAAACCGGGAGGTTACAGTAAGCTAACCGTCGCTAGAAAAGCTTGGTAATAGTCCCTATGAAGGAGGTTTTTCTAGAAGAGAAAAAAATCAAAATATTGGGCCTTGATTCTCTATATAAATAGTTAAATGGCTGGAATATGTAGTTACGTATTGTAGAGACTTCAACCTGACGCACACCTAAGTGGCGTAAGCACATGAAAGGTGTCTGTCTGTCATTTACGTTGGAATATATAAAAATCCCGCACCACAAGACCCCTCCATAGACTGACTGCGTTTATTATAGGCTAATTGTTAAAACTTTCTTAAACCCAAAGTCCAAACCTCGACACAGAATCAAACCCCATTTCTAAACCTTGTTTTTATTTCATTAACTAGTTCAAAAAATCAAACAATCTAATGGAAGGAGTACATAAAGAAGATGAAAGCATCAAGGAGAAGGAGGTGAACAACATGAAATCTTATACTGCAAAGGATGATGTTGTTCATCAACCTTCCGAAAAACAAGGTGAAAAGTATATCCTACAATATCTTTGTACCCGTGTTGTGTTGTTGTCATGTTTTAATTTCTTCTTGTTTGATGATGTAGGTGATGAAGGCTCCGAAGATGGAGATAAGTCTGGTACAGGGAAATATCACCCGGTCTCAGCTGAAACTCTACCGGTAAAGCCTGTCAAGAAGGGGTCTCCAGACCAGTCTGGGGTTCGAGTTCCAACACAAAATAAATCAAATCCGAGTGGTGAGACAGTCGAGCATATGGCTATCTATCCAAGACCACATCCTCCACCACCAAACTCCAAGCCTTCTGGTAAAAAGTGCTCCTGTGGATGTAGCATTTTATGATTCCCTAGTTTCATCACTTTCTCACCTTTTCATCTTAGTATCTTATATTACTAAATTACTACATAGTTTCAACATTAAAAAGTCTGTTTTTCCCGTATCCTCATTTCTGCATTAATATAGGTTCATATAACTTTGATTTTTATCTTTTTGTTATATGATCATGTATTTATTCATATAATTACAAACCCCCTTTTTTCATTTCGTTGCTTGAATTCTTTATTATTTGAAATATAGAGAACGCATATTCATCGCATAGATGTAAAGCTTCAAAAAATTTCAAATATATGAATTTGTTTTAAAGATTTAACATATTAATGATAACATTATACTTAGTTAGCTGGATTATATGAACAAATACCACATATAATCTCATAGGAAAAAGTCTATAAGGATAAATTCCATGGTAAAATCATCGGTTATATTTTTCTTTTATCATTTACAAATTAGAAAAAAAAGGAATGGATGACAAAAGACTCAAACTTTGTAATACATATCATCATCCTTCACAACAACGGATATATAATTATTAAAAATGTGAATATTTGATATATTTATGGTATATTTTTTATTTCAAGTAAGTATTTTTTTAATATTTTAATATATTTTTATAAGACATCTGTTAACTAAAAATTTAATAATATTTTTATATTTGAGGACTGATAATGGTTGAAAGAGATATGGATGCAAGCATTTTTAGAGAATCTGGACAAACATGAAACACGCACCAAGCCAGTTACCCTCTCACTTTTCTGTATATCCATTAGAATTGGACTTGATAATATTAGATAGGTTATATTTTATTTATTCAAAACTGATGTTTTTACTTTTAGTTTTTTTTTTTTTTAAAAAATTTAGCACATAATCTTTAAAACTTTTACTCTATTTTGTTTGCTTTAATTGATCCTCAACTGTTTAAATTTGCATCATGATTGTTTTGATGTAACTCACGAATGTATATCAGCCACAAATTTGAATAGAAGAAATTATAGATTACCTTTTGTCTCCTTTTATTGATTTTTATCCTTACTTGTTTTGGACATAATTTTTTTAGGCTTTCTTTAACTTTATCCATTTTGCTACAAAAAAAGTTATACCGTCAATTTCTACAAAAGGTTCACGGTTAGTCAATTAACCCGCCTTGATGAAATATGGAACTGCCATGCTAAAATACCAATCAAAATAATTAAATTATAAAAAATAGAACTAGCGGTGTTTCCCTACAAATCACCACTAGATTGAGCGTCTGTTTGTTAAGCCTTGTGCCAATGACTTTCCCGCTAATTTAAAGATTTAGCGGCGGTTTCTTTTTTTTGTAAATACGTCCCAGCTTTTTCACATTTGATGGCGTTTCTCCATTAAACACCGCTACAAGAGTTTAGTCGCAGCTTTTTTTCATAAAACACTACGAGATTTCGCCACTATATATCCATTTTTCTAGAGTGAGTTTGTCGATGTCTTTTGTCTTATAATATTTATACACTTTATTAATTTGATTTTAATTTTTAAAAGAAAATCAATAAATTTAACTATCAACATTTTTTTTTCTATAATTTTTTATTTGGTGCTGGTAAGTTTTGAGTTTTTTGGCATTGGAAAACCATTTTTTTAACATAAAAATTATTTTAAAAAAACATTTTGACAATTTATAATATTTTTGACACAAAAAACTAAAAGCCTTGAAGTTTTTCAGTGTCGAAGAAGCACTATTTAATCTAAAGTGTTAAAAAAACTTTACTGACAACTTCAGGGGCGAAGCCAGGGGATTGGCATGGGCTCCGCCCCCCTAAAAGGTAAAATTACTATTTAGGCCCTTGAATTTTTTTTTTAAAATTTTAAATTAATAAAGGTAAAGTTGCACTTTGACCCCCCTAAAATTATAAAAATTTGATTTAAATCATTTACAAATTAGAAAGATATAAACTATAAAAAATTAAAATTTCATCCGGCCCCCCTAAAAAATTGTCCTGGCTTCACCCTTGGACAACTTATGATTTTTCCGGCACATGAAACTATAAACTTTTGCGTTTTCATGTGCCAAATACCTAACTAAGAGTATAAAAGAATAGACAAAGTGAAAAATGTCATTAATTAGGATTAAATTGACAAATTTCATAACTATTGAAGGCTAAATTTATTGATATTTTTTTAAAAGTAGAATTAAATTGATAAAATGTATAAATATTGAAGGGTTAAGTTTGTTATTAGACAATAAAAAGCCCACACCAAACTTTTGTTATCAACCTAATAGAAACATTCTCATAATTAAGTGATCATTCATATAGTTTATCTAAAAACTAAACGGCAACGACATCCAACTGTTTCAAACTTAACGGTAGATGACTAGAAAATACAAAATTGAAAAGTTTAAAGATTAAATTAAAAATTTTAATAATTAGATGATCAAAATAGAAATACACTGAAAATGGGGTCTCCATCGCAGTTTACCCTTTTTATTGTTTATGATACATTGCGGAGAGTTAAAGCTGACGCATAACGTAAGCATATGAAAGGCGTGATTTACGTTGGGAATATATATAACCCCCAGACCACAACATCCCCCAATACACTCACGGCACTGCCCTACTCAGGAATAATATTAGTTCATATTATATTCATACAGGGGCGAAGCCAGAACAATTTTTTAGGGGGGCCGGATGAAATTTTAATTTTTTATAGTCTATATATTTATAATTTTTAAAGGATTAAATTGAATTTTTATAATTTTAGGGGGCCAAAGTGTAATTTTACCTTTATTAATTTAAAATTTTTAAAAAATCTCAAGGGTCTAAATAGTAATTTTACATTTTAGGGGGGCCGGGCCCCTGCCAGCCCCCCTGAATTCGCCCCTGTATTCATATTTACACACTAAGGAAACTTGTGTTTATCATAAGCTAGATATAATATGTGTGTTTTAAACTTGCTTTAACTTTAACCTCCACAAAATCAAACCCCAATTCAAAGCCATGTTTAATTTCATTAATTAGTTCAAGAAATCAAACAATCCAATGGAAGGAGTAAACAAAGGAGGTGAAAACACGAAATCATATACTACAAAGGACGATGATGATGTTCATCAACCTTCCACAAATCAAGGTGAAAAATAGATCATCTTACAATATCTATATAGAGATGAGCATGGATCGGGCCACCCGAAATGTGGGAGGGTTTGGATAAAAATATAGGCTCGAAAAATGGGCTTGGACAAAAAAATAAGGCCCGTTTAAAAAATGGGCCGGGCCTCGGGTAAGGCATTTTTGGCCCGAGACCAGCCTGGCCCGGCTCGAATTCACTAAAGGACAAAAAATATGATTTTTTAAACATTATTTTCTTGTTATTTTCTCCCTATTTTGCTACCATTTTACTATTATGTTGCTACTATTTTGTTGTTATTATTTGGATATTGTATAAAACTTATTTTATTGTTAATTTTGTTATTATTTTAAAGACATTTGTTAATTTTGTTATTATTTTAGAGACATTTGCTTGTTAAGTTACATCTATCTTAGTGTTATTTAAGTATACATATTTTTTAAAATTTATTTTTAATTTGTTGGGAAATATTTATTTTGATGTTTTTAGTATTTTTGATGTATTATATATATTTTAAAATTATATAAAAATAATATAAAAATTAATATGGGCGGGAAGGGTCGGGCCCAAGTTTTAGCATTTTTATCAGGGTCGAGCTTGGACAAAATTTTAGGCCCATTTTTCGAGCCGGGCCGGGCCGAACCCGAGCCTAGCAAACGTTCCTGAATTTTTAATCGAGCCAGCCCCGAACCCAGCCCAGCCCGGCTCATGCTCACCTCTATATCTATATCTTGTGTTGGTATTATCTTTCTCATGTCATAATTAAAAAAAGTTTTTGACGACTTTTGTATCTTCATTTTACACCATGTCATGTTTTAATTTATTTATTTATTTTTGGGTTTATGATGCATGGGATAAAGGTTACTTTCGTATCTTGTATTGATATCACCGTTTCTTCATATATGTTAATGTATTTATTCATATAATTATATTTAGACCCATACATGTGTTGGGTCGGGTCAGGTTCGGGTTGAGCCCTAACAAAATTCTAGGCTCGTTCGGTAGATTTGGACTCGACCCGAAAAATGGGCCTAAATTTTTGTCTAAGCTCGGCCCAGATTATAAATATTAAACCCGAGCCTGACGCATATAAAAATTTCTTTTTTTTTATATATATAAAAAATATAATATACCAAAAACACTAAAAATATTAAATAAATGTTTTCCAACAAATTGAAAATAAATTAAAAAAAATCTTTATACTTAAATAACACTAAGATAGATGCAACTTAACAAGCAAATGCATCTAAAATAATAGCAAAATTAATAATAAAATAAAAGTTATAAAATATCTAAACAATAACAACAAAATAATAGGAACATAATAGTAAAATGCCAGCAAATCAGTGATAAAAACAACAGCAAAACAGTGAGAAAATAGTTTTTTTTTTTTTTTTTTTGCAAATTCTAGTCGGGCCAGGCTCGAGCAAAAAAACCCTTATCTAAGGCCCGACTAGTTTCCTAGATGAGCCTTATTTTTTGTGCAAGCTCATTTTTTGGGCCTATAATTTTATCCAAACCTTTTTCACTTTTTAGACGAACTTTCGGGCGAGACCAGGTGACTTGACCCATGGATAGATCTAATTACAACTTTTTTTTTTTTTGTAGTTTTACTCGAATTCTTTATTATTATTTTGATATATAAAAAACACATATATGGATATGGCTACCCAAATGAAAGGCTTTTAATTTTTTTTCTAAAAATATATGAAAAAGTTTTACAGATTAAAACATATTAACATAAAAACCAATACTTACGTCAGAATCTAAATAACATGCATGATGCCTAATTAGCTAGATACAAATCTGATAGGAAGAATAAATTCCTATGGTAAAATCAATGTTTATATATATGTTCATTATTACAAATTTGAAAAAAGAATGGATGACATGTAACTCATATACTATTTCGTATCAATATTCAATAACTTTGTCTCTCTATAAAATACCAAAAAACAAAAGAATTTTATCACTTATCTATCTTATATATAAAATTATTGTTTGAGTTAATTTCGACACAAAAATTTTCTTATTTTAAAAGATAATTAATATTATTATAAAAGTATTTTTATTTTTTCATATTTTTATATAATTTTTAAATAAAATAATTAAGAATCATTATTTAAGAATCCAACTCAAGACTATTTAAAATCATATAATAAAACGCTTGTTATTTCACTATAAATAATTTGTTCACATATTTTTATAAATATATTATTTTAATATAAAATATTTTTATTCACGGTTGTGATAAAATTTTATATTTAATTAAATGATTTTATATTTGTGGTATTGCATTTGCGCAATGAAGGTTGAAAGGGACATGATGGAAGCATCTCAAAGGAATCCGGAAAAACATGAAACGCACAAAGACAGTTGGCATTTCACTTTTCGAATATGATTGGTTAAATTTTAAGATAGTCCTTGAGCTTATAAACTTTTACGAATTTAATCCATCTATTTTTATTTGTTTGAAATTGGTATTTTACTTTTCAAATTGGTTATTCTTATTTTCAGTTTTATTCATTAATTCCGTTTAGAAGTTAAGCACAAGTACAAGTTTAGCACTTAAATTTTATAGCTTTTGTCACTTTGACTCAATACTTTTTTGTTTTTTCATTAGTGCTCAACGGATTCAAATTCAAGCATCAATTTTTTTTCCCAAGAAGACAAGTTTAAAAATAGGGGGAAAAAGAGTTTAGCACCACAACACAATGAATATATATCTCAACTATTATTTAAGCTTTTGATTGGATAGGTGACACATAAAAAAAAATTACTATGTGGATATTTTTTTTAAATAAAATATTATTATGATGTGATTTGTATTTAACATTCTATAATCTCTAAAGTTTTTAACTTTATCCTTTCAAGTAAAGCATCATTTAATGTTTATATAATTATTATATAAATAGTTTTTTACATGATTTTTTACCTAGGTTGTGAGTATACCATAATCTAGCATAATACATATTCTTCTTTGCTTTTATCAATATTTGTTTTCTCCCTTTTGCAAACTCCAACTCCCACTCCCACTTTTTCTATATAAAAAAGAGAGTAGGAATCTTCAACTTCAATTTCAATTATTAGTTCTTTTTAATATACTTGTTACAACCTTATCATATCATCTCTCGAGAACCACCTGACACTTACACATGAAGATAAAATTTGATGAAGCTTGGCCTTGCGGCTTCACTAGGAGAATTGTATTAGCCTTACTTCACCAAAACACTCATGTCATATAGAGTTAGCCCGTACACTCTCTAGAAGATATATAGTGAAGAGCACTTGCCAGTATCTATCAATTCATCACCTCCTTAGGCTTGATGACACTCTGTCCAATCATCTCACAATGTCCCCTCGTATTGACTCCAACAATGATCCTAATTGACATCCGCCACTCTACCCTTCACACCAACAAAATAGAGTGCTTGATAGCTAACACTCAGGCCAAGCCAACCTCTATAAATACCACCCTTCATCACCAAATCAAGAGATGGCGGAGCCAGGGGGCTTACAGGGGCCTCGACCCCCTAAAAACTTTTCCATTTAGACCCTTTCTAATTTATGAAAATTTAAATTAGCAATAGTAAAATTGTACTTTGGCCCCTTCAAAAATGATAAAAATTTGATTTAATCCTTTAAAAGATATAAAGATATAGACTATTAAAATGGTAAATTACATTTTTACTATTATAAAAATATACAATTTAATTTTGCCCCCCAAAAATTTTCTAGCTTCGCCACTGAAGATAAAGAAAACTTAATTACTCCATCTACAATAACCTTGCTCAAACATCATCCCAACTAAAAAAAGCTACCATTAGCAGCATTCTGCACCACCTATGATGTGAACCACCATAACTATCTATACAGTTCGATTGAAGGTAGAGTTGTGCGCATGGGAAATGATTCATCCAGTAAGGTAATTAGTATTGGTACTGCTCAAATTAAAATGCACAATGAGACGATTAGGACACTATCAAATGTCAGGTATGTACTTGATTTACGAAAGAATCTCATCTCCTTGAGTATTTTAGACTTGAAAGGATGCTGAATCAACATCGAGTCGAGCGACATTAAGGTATCTCATGGAGCTCTTATTTTGTTAAAAGGTAAAATGACCGATAGTCTTTATATTCTAGAAGGTTTTATAGTGACTGGTGAAATCGGACGTCCCTCGTCCGTTACGGAGTCGAAGTCAACTCCTTTGGAGTAGAGGCAACTTGGTCATATGAGGGAAAAATGTATGACCGTTTCGTTGAAGAGAGGTTCTCTTTTGGATGCAGGTTTTGAAAAGTTAGGGCACCGTGTTCGTGAAAATCAGATCCGAGTTAGTTTTGATTTGATAGTGAACAAGTCGAAGGCCAGAAGTCTTCCAATTTCTAAGCACATGACTCAGTTAATTCCTTGCATAGTTCAAGATAGGCCCATGACGGGCTTTGACAAAGATGGCGTTGTGGAAATATGAGTCAAGGTGGAGATTTGTTGAGTTTGACTCCTATTCCAGTCAACTTTGAGAAATAATTTTCCAGTTAAACTCTATTTATTTGTTTCAATCAAACTCTGATTAGTCTAGATTATTTTATTATTATTTGACCTATAAATTTAGCCTAGAAATAGGCTCTTTTACAACCTTAGAAAAGACACCTATTAGTGATTAGAATTCATAACACTTTTAGAGAATTTTGTGTTTACGTTTTGAGGATTCTTAGTTTTCGGGTTTTCGGTATTTAGTTTTTATCTCCATCTTTTGTACCTTTCGTTCTTTTACCATTATAGTGAAATTATCTTTACCCGTGATTTTTTATCCTCTTTGAAGGAGTTTTTCCACGATAAAATTGTGTGTTCAATTTCTCAATTTCTTCCGCTATTTTTACTTGTTTGTTGCTTAATCGGGTCAATCCCCAACATCACCTTTATTTATTATTCTTAAGTTATAACATGTTAAATTATTTATTACTCTTTAATAAATTATTTATGAGTTTTTGTTAGAAAAATATTTAATGAGTGCAAAATAAAAGTAGAAATATTTGAAAATAAATGGAAGTTTGCCATAAACATTTCAAAGTATTTGCTTTTCTATTTTTTTTTATGTTTAAAAACTGCCAAAAAAAATTAAATGTTTTTAACACAAAGACAATCTTATTTAAAAAATAATAATTTTGTAAACATATACCCATAAACACTTTAATAGATTCAAAAGTTTTTTTTTTTGATGAAATCAGATTGGGCTTTAATTAAAATAAAAAGTAAAAGATTACATAAAAAAATAAACATTGGCCCAAAACAAATTGGTCCGGGAAAAGAAAAATCTAGAATGTCGAAAAATAGGAAAGAAAAACACCGACCTAACGACCCAATCAGATCATTTCGCCAATCTTTTCATTTCACATCTATCATTTCTTCCTTTAATGGCGTTGCCGCATCGAGGGGTTAAATGTTCTTCATCGTTGATTTCTCCTTTGGTAAAACTCCCCTCTTCCTTGTTCTTGCATCTTCCTAATCTGGTTCTCGCACACTGTCATTCTTCACCTGTGATTCGGCATAGCATGTAACACCATCAATCAGGTAAATCCCTTCCTTCCTCTTCAAAGCTTCTGTTGCTAAGATATGGACTGAAGTATTCGCAGATCTTGGAACAAACTCAAACCTTAATCTTGTAACTCTGGATTTTAGTCTATGAATATCGTGGATATAAGATCCTATTTGTGATTTGTCTAAAACTCCATTGTTGCATTTCTTTATTATGGTCAGTGAATCGCCTTCTATGATTATTTCTTCTCTGTTTATTTCTATGGCTATTTGAGTTGCTTCTCGGCAAGCTATTGCTTCCGCAGCAAAGGCGGAGGCCACTCCTTTGTGAAGATTTGTGCTTGAAATGAGGACATGCCCACTGCTATCTCTAGCCACTACTCCAGATGCTGATTGTTTGGTTCGCTCGTCAAAAGCCCCATCGAAGTTTATTTTAACTATCTGACCAGATGGGTTTCTCCATTTCGTTTTCACTTTAGAGGTGATCTGGGTTTCTTCTTTAACTCCGTCAAGTTCCTTTATGTAACTGCGAACAAAACTAACCATCTCCTTACTTGATCTGTTTGTTTTGTCATGGATACGAGAGTTCCTGTCTCCTCAGATGGCCCAGAGCGCGATACAAAAGATCCTACATTGATCCATAGAAAGAAAAGCCATAACCTTGGTAAGCCACTCCAAAAACTCTGAAATTGGAAGCAATATAAAAATAGAATCTGCTAAGCCTCTCCAAACTGCCCTTGAAACAGGACATTCTCTGAAGAGATGATTCATCGTCTCCTCCCCATTAACACACCGATGACACACACTATCAGATGCTAATTTTTTGAAAGTCAGATTTACTCGAGTAGATAGGTAGTTCCATGAGGTTTTCCAAACAAAAATTTTAATTTTTGATGGAATGTCAATGCGCCAAAGTTTCCTGTAAAATTCCTTATAGATGTCTTGTAAAGCGTAAGCTGCAGGATCAAAGCTTTGTAATAGTTTATAGGAACTTCACACTGAGAACTCTCCTGACGGTTCGCCATTCCAAACAAGAATATCCTCGTGAGATTCCATCGCCAAGGGAATTTGGAGAATCAAGTCTGCTTCTGCATCTGGGAAGGTAGTGCTTATCAATTCTCTATTCCATTTTCGCTCATTATTGCTGATTAACTCCACTACTTTATCAAAATGCGCATTATCAACTCCGGACATTAATCTCCCATTAACATAATTTAGAATCCATGCATCTGCAAAAACTGAAATATTTGTGCCCGTACCAACTCTCCAGATCAATCCTTTCTCCAATGTATTCTTTGTTGCCCAGATACTACGCCACACATACGAGCTGGAATTTCCTAACCGTGATTCGCGAAAATCGCTATCTGAAAAATACTTTGCTTTAAAAACTCGTGCGACTAGGGAATTCGGATAGTGTAACAATCTCCACCCTTGCTTTGATAGAAGGGCAATGTTAAATTGTGCCATATTTCTAAACCCCAAACCACCCTCTTCTTTTGGACGACATAAGAATCTCCATTGGCTCCAATGAATTCCTCTTTTACCCGCTCCTTTTTGCCACCAGAATCTAGCGAATTTACTTTCAATCATCTCGCATAAGGTTTTTAGAAGAAGAAAACACGACATAGCGTAAGTAGGAATTGCCTTTAAAACTGATTTTATAAAAATTTCTTTCCCTCCTTGAGATAACAGCCTGGTGCTCCAACCATCAATTCGCATAGTAATCCTGTCTAGTAAATTCTGAAAAGCCTCTTTTTTCCGTTTACCCACCACATTAGGAAGGCCCAAGTATTTCTCCGGGTTTGAAGAACTCCTGACTCCTAACATTGATGACACCACTTCTTTTACCTCTTCCTTCGTATTTGAGCTGTAAAAAATAGTCGATTTGCTGAAATTAACACACTGGCCCGAACAACATTCATACTCCTGTAAAATGTTCTTCATACTTCTAGCCCCCTGTTCTGTTGCTTCGCCAAACATCATACAGTCATCTGCAAACAGAATGTGAGAAATCTCTGGCCCTCTTCTACTTGCCCTTGCACCTTTAATCGTACCTTTATCCTTCGCTGTTCTCATTAATGAAGAGAGGCATTCACTACAAAAGAGAAAAATAAATGGACTTAATGGATCACCCTGCCTCAGTCCCCTTGTCGGTTGAAAAGATCTTTCCCTATAACCATTAATTTAACCGCATAAGAGACTGAAGTAATGCATTTCATAATCAATCCCACCCAATCCTCTGTAAACCCCATTCGGATCATCACTTGCTTAACAAAATCCCATTCCACCCTATCATAAGCTTTGCTCATATCCAATTTCAAGGCCATATAACCCTTTTTCCCTGTTCTCTTCTTTCGAAATGTATGCAAGATTTCATATGCTAAGAGTACATTATCTGTTATAAGTCGGCCTGGGACAAATGCACTCTGAACCTCGTCAATGCAAATCCCATGACATCTTACAATCTATTGGCAATTGTTTTTGCTACGATTTTATAAAGAACTGTACACAGACTAATATGCCTGAAATTCACTAAAGACGTAGGATTTAGAATTTTTAGGATAAGCACAATCTCTGTAACATTTACTTGTTCAGCCTCTTTGTTACCATTCAATATACTTAAACAGAACTCCATTACCTCCTTACCTACGATATGCCAGAATTTCTGAAAGAATAGTGCAGGAAAGCCGTCCAATCCGGGTGCTTTTGTAGGCCCCATTCCCTTCAATGCTGTCCACACTTCTTCTTCCCTGAAAGGAGATAATAATCCTTCATTGATCTCATGAGAAATATTTGTTCCAATACCCTCCAACACCTTGTGAGGATTTCCAATTCCCTTCGATGCAAAAAGATCTTCAAAATATTCCGTAGCAACCTCAGTTATTTCAGTACCATTAGTAATCTCCTTACCGTCATCCAAAACTAGTTTGTTGATTGAATTAGCCCATCTTCGAGCTGTTGCACATTTGTGAAAATAGGCTGTGTTTCTATCCCCCAGTTTTAGCCAATTAGATCTAACTCTATGCTCCCAATACATTTCGTCTTTATCGATCTCTATATTTAAGTGAATTTTTGTATCAATAATCCTTGCCATCGTTTCATCATCTCTTTCGTTCCTCAGCAAGATTTCAAGCTCTTCTGTTAGCTTCTTCTTAAGTCCCCCCTTCTTACTCTTTGTAGCACATGCCCATTTCTTCAAACGCATTTGCAAATTATCTAATTTCTCCACTAACGGTGCTGAAGATGAATCCCAAAACTCTCTGATGATACCTTCACATGATTCCTCTAAGATCCACCATGATTCAAAATGAAATCTTCGATTTCCTGGTAGATTAACTACACTATCTGTGCTTATAAGAATGGGGCAATGATCTAATGTAGAGTAAGCAAGATGTTGAACATTTCCCATTGGGAATAAAGTCAACCATTTATCATTTGCAACTCCTCGATCCAAGCGCTCTCTTATGTTTGTCTCTGGAAGATTTCCCCTCTCCCATGTAAACAATGCTCCCGAATACCCAATATCCATCAAATGACACTCTTCTAATGTATCTCTAAATGCTTCCATTCTTCTTTGATCTCGTGGCACTCCACCGCTTTTCTCGAAAGAGTACATAATCTCGTTGAAATCTCCTGCTACCAGCCATGGGTAATTACACTCTTGGCCTAGTCTTTTGAGCAAATTCCATGCAAAGTTTTTATCTTTCAAGTATGGTGAGCCGTAAAATCCCGTGAACCTCCATTCCTCTTGCACACTGTCATCCTTCACGATTGCATCAATATGCCATTCAGAAAAGCTCCTCAAAGTAACCTCAATTCCACCTTTCCATGTTAAACACAGCCCTCTTCGAGATCCCTCTGCTACAATATCTATTCCACTAATATAACCACAACTCCTTCTAACCCTCTCTATGCGCTTCTGATCTAATTTAGTCTCCATCAAAAAGACCATGTGGGGATTGTGCTGCTTACATAAATTTCGCAACATCCTCACCGCCCGTGGACTCCCCAACCCACGGGCATTCTAGCTAATGTTTTTCATTGTGACCGGTCGGCTTGTCCATTAGCAGCCACCAATCCTGTTTTGTTTGAAACAGTAATATGTTCCGAGGCATCCAACATAACCTCCATACAATCAACTACTTTACCATCATCATATTTTAACCTCTTCAGTTCATCTCCGCTTTATCGTGCCCAAACAAATCCTTGTCATCCCCTTCTTCTGAAAATTTCCTCTTAGCCCCAACACTTGCATTCTTCCTAGACTCTGATTGGATATTCGCAGGTAGTCTTCTCCAACTTGACTTTTTTGGACCTTTTAAGAAATTCTCCCCTTTTTTAATTCCTACATTCAACAACTCATTCTCCCTCAAGCTTGAATTAACCTCCTGATCCTGCAAGCCTTCCTCCCACTTTGTTAAAATTTTCCCTCCTGAAAAATTTCCATTCATGAAATTAATTCTATCGTCCGTAGCATGTCCCTCCACCACCTTAGATTTTCCTGTGTAATTGCTCTGCGATCCCAGCTTTTTAACAAAGGCATTGAATTTCATACTTTCTTTTCCCAATACTTTTGATTCTGCTTTTAACGCAATTGAATAAGGGGGTCTTCTCTAATTTTGATCTTTTCTGCAGGATCTGACAACTTGCAATCATTGAGACCATGATCTAATCTACCACATCCAAAGTAAAAGACTGGCAATTTTTCAAATTTAAATGGAATCCAGGATTTTACGCTGTTTTCACTTGAAACAAAAATTCCTCTTCGCAGTGGTTTTTGAACATCCAAGTTAATCCTGAGCCTGCAAAAATCGCCGCTAATCTCAGATCTGAGAACTCCTCCAAAAGTATTTCCAATCGCATGTAGCAAATCCTTCTTATCAAATTCTGGTGAACAAGGACCGATCTTGATCCAATATGGCGACGTAGTGAGACAGATTTGATCCCGTTCCATTGGATTAGTCAATCTATCGAACAAGATAAGGAACTTACGAAATAACCACGGGTGCCCTTCCATAATTGACTCCAAATCTTCTTCTAGGTCAAAAACGATTGAGAAAAGATTCTGCCCCACCATCTGAATTTCAAATTTCTTTTTTGTCTTCCATATACTCTTCAATTATGCCCTAAAACTCTCTGTATTGAAATATTTTTTTCGTCCAGACTGAACATATCAAAGTAGGTTTGTCAGTCGGCACCACCAGCGATTTCTTGATAGATAATTGAATTAGTTCATCTGCTAGTAATGAAATCTCCTCACTGCTCTCCCTCTCCACGCCACCACCCTCATCCATCCCAAGCTACAGTAGTAACTGTTCTCTCTAGGACTCTATTGAGAGCACTCTTGGTTTTCAAGGGAGTCTATTAATAGATTCAAAAGTTAAAACTATTTAAAAAAAGTTATTTTAACATTTTCAATATTTTGAAAATATTTTTAATTAATATATTTGAAATTTTAAATTAAATTATTTTTAAAGATGTTTTGTACATTAAATTTTTTAATAGTATTAAAAAAACTTTTTAACAGATTAAGTCTTAACTTGATTGACATGTGCATTATTGTCAATGTAGGAAGATGTAAGGTCGAGTGTGCTGAAGCGCATTATCCTCCTATTTATGGGTTGGAGAGGGACAATGAATAATTCTAGGCATTGTGTCAAAAAACACATATATTTTAGAACTTTTTAAATTATTTAAAATAAAATAAAAATAAAATGAAATTGTTCAAATAAAATAAAAATAAAACATTTTAACAAACATATTTTAGAACAACTTTAAAACTTTTTTGAAATTATTAAAAAATTTGCTTAAATGTATAAAAAGTGATTAAAAATGTTAAAAACATACTACAATATTTTAATTAAAAATGTATAGAAATTTAAAACTATTAACATCATATTTTCAAATTATTTAAAACTATTTATATTTATATATATTTTTTCAATATAATAGTTTCTTTTCAAAAAACTAAATAAAATTTAAAAATCTATATAAAATGTATTTAAAATATTATATAAATAATTGGAATAAAATTTAAGCATTTTATATAGGGGTGAGTGTTCGATCGAATCGAATAAAAAAATTTCGAGTAAATCGAGTTGAGGAATCATATTTTATCATCCTAATTTGATTTGAAATTTTCTCGAATCGAGTCGAGTGAGATGGAATTCGAATCGAATCAAATCGAATATATTTGTTCGAGTTAAATTTTAAAAAATAATTTTGGGTCCTTGTAACCATTGTCACCCATTGTAATAAAATTTGTCCACATTAACCAAATTTTTTATTAACTTTCATCACCAAATAATTTATTTATTAATCTTTTATATACGGGTTAGCTTCTTTGCTTGCTTAGTTGTTTCAATTATCTTCAGATTCTTGTCACTGTGTATTTTGAAATTAAAAAATATATTAAATGTAAAAATATGATTTTTTAATAAAAGTTATTTTAAAGATAAAATGTGAAATTGATACCAATATAAAATTTTAACACGAATATTTTATGGCATAATTAATAATTCAATTTTAATATAAATATTCAATATGACTAAACAATTTAATAATATAAATAATATAAAATGTGAAATTTAATTTAATAATATAAATAGTAGATATAAATAAAATTATTACTATTTATGTTTAGTGATTTTTTTTGGATAATTTTGATTTTTTATTTGAGAGTAAAGGGTGAAAAGTAAAAGTTTAGGGGAAAAATAAAAAGTTTTGGAGAATAAAAGTTTGAGGGAAAGTAAATAGGGGGAGTAAAATTTTGAAAGGAAAATATAAAAAAAAAAATTGGAGGGGAGATGAGTTTGGGGTAGATGGGAGGTGAGATGGGAATGGAGTAAAAGTTTTAGGGGAAAAGTGGGAGGAGTAAAAATTTTGGGGAAAATAAAAGTTTTGAGGGTTTTGGGAGTAAAATTTTGAGAAAAAGTAAATGGGAGAGTAAAATTTTGGTGGGAAATGAATTTTGGGTAGATTGGGGTTGGGATGGGAGGAGTAAAAGTTTTGGGGGGAAAGTGAGAAGGAGTAAAAGTTTTGAGGGAAAAGTAAAAAGGTTTAGGAGTTTGGAGTAAAAATGTAAAATATTATAGTTTGATATTCGAATTATTCGAGTTATTCGAATTCGAAAACTCAACTCGATTCGAACTCGAAATTCGAAAAAAAAATCGAGTTGACTCGAATAACTCGATTCGTTTAACTCGAAATTCGATTTTTTTTTTCGATTTTTTCGAGTCAAATTGAGTTTTGCTCACCCCTAATTTTATATATTATTTATACAAACATTTTATTTTTTAAAAAAATTTAAACTAATATATATTTAAAACACTATTATAAAAAAATTAAATAATATTTTATTGATAGTATCTGTCCATGTATCGCATTGCTATCCGAATTAGTTATATAATATTCAATCATTTGATTTGAATATTTAATTATGGAAATATGGTGTAGAATATGATCTCATTAAGGGCAATGAAAATGGTAGAATGATGTTTTGAGGTTTAATACTGCTCATTGAAATTTTCTCAGTTTTCAATGAGAATTACAATAAAAAGAAAAAATTTGAAGAACTAACATGATTAGCGTGACTCAAATTTAAATTATACTTAGGGTGATGAACACCCTTAACCATCAGGCCATCACACGAGGTTCTAAAATATTTATTTTAAGCTAAAATAATAAACACTAATATCAGTTGTATAATAAAATATTCTTTGTACTACTGTTCAAACTTAAACTATTTTTAAAGAAAACCAACATCCAATTAATTTAGAATTTATTTAATATTTATCTATACACGTGGCAAATAGTTGGCGAATGGTCGGACAAAGAATTTAGCTAGTTAACTTAACATTCCATGCATTGAAAGAAAATTCTAATATAGTACATATTAGATTTAATTGCTTGGACGTGACTCCAAGAAAACAGAAGAGAAACAAGTGAATGGTTTTAGGTTTAACACCGAAACAAGGAAAAGTACTTTGGAAACTACTACAAAGACTGTGATTTATGCAAATGCAAAAATAATGTTGAAGCTTTAATAGCATCATTGAATTGAGTTATGCATTGTAGTCACTGTCTTCATCAGAATCTGGTCCTTCAGCTTCTTCATCTTCATCGGTATCTTCATCAGAATCTGTATCGGGAGAGTCAGCAGAGGGTCCTTGGCTGCTTTCCTCAGGGCTCCCGCTTGGGCTAGGGCTCTCGCTTGGGCTAGCGCTGATAGTATTGGAGGATGAAGATGGCGACCCATAAGGAGCAAAAGTCTTGGTAGCTCTTGATGGGGCTTGTGACGGTGATATATCAGCAGCAAATGCCCCAACAATAGCTATGAAAACAAGGGCAACAACAATAATGTGGCGAGCCATGTCTTAATTCTTTTTTTTTTTTTTTTGGTTTTTGATCGTATTTTATCTGTTTTTCCTTGGTTTAGTTTATTCACATATATAGAAAAAAAGGATTCAAAAGAAAAACAGGAGTTTGTCGAAGATATATATAAATGAAAGAACTACAGGCAGGGGGTCTAAATAGATGGTGACGAGAAAGATTTGGCTAATGCAAGGGAAATGAACAAATTGGTTGACCGAGTTTTTTGTTTTATTTGCGGAAAAAAACTCAATCTTCAATACCCCAAACTTAAGTGGAGCCTTATTTTACTTTTGATTTGTTACAAGATAAATGTTGAGAAATAAAGAGGTAATTTGGTAATTGATGTTGTTGAGATCAACTTAAAAGAATGGGAAATTCCCCATGACACCATATTCTTTACCTTTTCTTTGTTCTTTTTTATCAAGAGCCTAATGCTTCTCAAATCATTCTCTTTCACACCCAATTAACTCAAGTTTGATTTGTTGGATTTTTGAGACATCTGTTAAATGAGTCCAAAACTAAATTTATTTGATTTTTTAGATTTCAGTTCAATCGGGTAATAAGGTGGTAGACTTTTTTAGCCGTCTTGATTTAAATTGTGAGCAAGAGCTCAAGTTTAGGTTGGATTATCCGTCCTCTATTCGCTCCATTCTACTTAATGACATTTCTTAGTTAAATGAATAACCTTTTATGCCCTTTTGTTAAAAAAAATAAAAACAAATCTTGCAGTTGTTGGCCATTATGGTACTTTCCTTATTTTATTAAACTTTTTTTGACTTACTGACATATTTTATCCTCCAACTTTACAAAAACATATTTTAGTCCTTAATTTAAAATTTTCATCTTTTTTAACCCTTATATTTATGTTTTTTTTTAAAAAAAAAAAATCAAATTAGCCCAAAACAGAGGAAAAGTTAATAATCGTTAACTTTACTAACGTGAAAGTCCACGTGTATGCCATATCAACAAGTAATTAGTTTTAAAAAAAATAAAAAAAAAATATATTTAATTTTTTAAAATCCAAAAAAATATTAAAATTATTTAAAAATAAAAATATTTCAAAACTTCAGAAAAAAATATTAAAAATTATAAAATTCTTCCATAATTTATTTTCTTCTTTTTTGTTAATTGTTTTTTAACATTATACAAACTAAAAAAGTTTGGTTTTTCATTCATTATTGAAACTAAAATCTTAAATCCCAAAAAAGAAAAAACAAATGAATCAACAAATAAATGAACAACCAATTTGATACAAACTAGTTTTTTTTAGATAAATCTGTTACAAACTAGTGAAGAACAACAAATATAAGAATTTTCAACAACAAATACAAGAATATCGTTACTTTTCATACGCCGTCCCCATGTGTTTGAGAGTAGGGTTATATTATTACTTTTCGTAAGCCTCCCCCATGCGTCTGGGAACAGGACTATATTATTACTTTCCGTAAGTCTCCCCACATGTATTTGAGAGCATGGTAATTTATTTATAATATTACTTTCCATAAGCCTCCCCCTATTCATCTGGGAGCAGGGTTATATTATTACTTTTCATAAGCCTCCCCCATGTGTCTGGGAGCAGGGTCACTTTACTCAAGCCTCCATGTGAACTCTTTGGGCTCTCAACGAAGGTGAGGCATAACTTTATCTTTGTAATCCTTCGAACACTATGCATTACTAAGGATCAACAAATACTACACATTTTTACAAATGGGTTATACATTTCTTATATTATCAATGGATGGTTTGAATTTCATATTATATTTTCAATAATCCCAAATGATTTGTATCAAGCAAATGGCCCACCAATGTGCTCGACTTAGATTTCCAATACAAAATTCAAAGAAACCAAGAGCTTAAACATTGATAATTTTTGGAGATATGATTATAGATTTATAACTTAAAGTTCCTATATTACTATCCTGCATACCATCCAAAGTAGAAAAAAACAAAGCAGTAAAAGAAAAATAGAATTTTTTATTATTATATGAAAATTAATTACAAAATACAACTATTTCTCAACATCAGGACCCCTTAACACTTTCAACAATCTCATTACTAGGAGGATCCTCACCACTAACCGGAGCCTTAGGTTTCCTACCCGATACACCATTTTGGGCCATTGAACTTTCCCCTTTAAGAATATTAGATACACACAGAGGCCTCATTTTCTCTGAATACTCATGTAACACCCTAGGCAAATTTCATATTGGTAAAGCATGGGAGAGATCTGGGTTGTATAAAGGGGTAGCAACACTTAAGTGGTAAGAGGCCTTTTGGGGGTGTATAGGTGCTCCCAAGAATAAAGCGATGAGGGCCATGTGCGCTCAAAGCGGACAATATCTTACCGGGCTGGGTGTTGGTTATGACATTTTTTGGTATCAGAGCCACTCGTTGTGCCTCTTGAGCAATGGTGGGGAAAACTTCAGTGACGACGTTGAGTCCCTAAAGGGGTGAATGTAACACCCTAGGCAAATCTCACATCGACAAAGCATGGGAAAGGCTTGAGCTATATAAAGGGGTGACAACATTTAAGTGGTAAGAGGCCTTTTGGGGGTCTATGAGTGCTCCTAAGAACAAAGCCATGGGGGCCATGTGCGTCCAAAACGGATAATATCTTACCAGGCTGGGTGTTGGCTATGAAAACTCATCTCACTAGGACCATCACGGTCGAAAATATTAAACCCAATATTCTTCTTCTTGTAGCTCGTAATACTTTTGAAGGGATTGAGATCTAAATTATACATGTAGAGAGGCCCATGGTGTAACTGCATCTCTAGGATGGCTTTCCTCATGCCCAAATCAGAGGCCTCAACAACCTTCTCCTCAAGTTGGGACTTGGTAAGGGTATGAACCCGTTGCTCCAGTTTCAATGCTACTTGAGTTGTGTCTCGTTTAGTCTTGTACTTTTTAGCTTTGTCCTGCCAAAACATGGCATCTTCACGGGCTTTTTTCTTAGAAGCCTTTCACTTCTCCGCTACAGCCAAGGCCTTGTCTTCAGTAGCCTTAGCAATATTGGATGACCTGTGCAAGTCTATGATAGCCTACATCAACATCTCAATAGCAACCTTTAGCCCTTTGAAGAGATCTTCAAAGCTTGTGCACAAATATCATATTAGGACCATCCAAAGAGCATTAATAAGATGATAATAATAAGAAATCGCTTACCGGGTAGAGCTTTGAAAATTAATTACCGATCGTCAAATGGTGTTGGTACAACAATAGCAACAGAAGGAGAAACGTGAGTAGTAGACCCTTCAGTACCAAAAGGGGATTTTGTTGAATTTCCCTTTAAGTCACCACCGGAAAGGGCCTTCCTTATAGCATCTGATTCTGCGAAAGAAAGCCCTTTTACTGTTCCATCCCTCCCTCTTTTGGTTGGGGGACACATAGGGGATTTCTCTTTTAGGGCAAGTAGAGCCTGAGGAGCTCAAAAGGGTTTCAAAGGAATAACACCCCTTATCCCAAAAGCAATGGGATCAATAGCGTCAGTAATAGGGACTTTGGTGTCTATCATACCTTATTCGTCTGGATCTGTAAAAAAATAAAGTGAGAACAATATTAGTACTAGCATAAATAAAACACACAAAAAAATATACTAACGGGTAGGAAACACAAGTTTCTCATTGGTAATTTCTTTCTCATTCTAGTCACAAATATCACCAAAGTAACCACCATCTAAAGGAAGTAGTGGTAAATATTCAATCAAACTACCATCCGAAACCCCTAACCACATCTAAGGCATATTTTCCTAATTTTAAAGAATTTCCAAGGCTTTGGGATGTCCTCACAGAGGATTTCAACAATCTCATTTTCCTCGTCATAGAGGAAGCTCTCATTCTAAGGCTTGTCTCATTTCTTAGTCTTGAAACCACTCGCCAAATCAACATCTCGATAGCCTTACACTCCCTCATCCATGAGAAGGTACTTGAAGACCTTTCGAAGTGTAATGGTTTCAGGAACAACTAATCGATCTGTCTTATTCAAAGTCGGCCTCAATGTCACCTTCCAACATAGGATGACAAATCTGAAGAAGGAAGGGTCCAATGGATGGAAAAATCAAACTCCCTCTTTGTTTCAGTTGTTCCTCCACGTATTTAGAGCGATTAATACCCAAATTACTCACCTACCCATGCAAAATAGTATTGACATGTGGTAATCCTTGTTGTTTGGAAAACCACATGAGACTTTCCATCCCTTTGTTGGTCCCCTTGGACAACGTAAAGAAATTTTAGAAGACCTTCAAGAGGGGATTCATCCCCCTTTCCTTACAAAAATTGATGAATCTAAACATGATCCACCAAAAAGCCACAATTAGTTGGCCAGGAGAAACACCTTAAAATTTCAACACCTTTTGGACAAATGGATGAAGAGGAATAGTGAAAGCCCCCCACACTTGTAGAGGGATCAAGATACCAAGTTGCCCTAAATCTTCATCCTAAATATTGCTCAAACGTTCTGCCCCCTCAAGACGAAATAATTGATACTTAAAGTGGGGGAACAAAATCTCCCTACACCAGAGCAAATCCTGATACTCTAACTTCCATGTTCTGCATACAATAATAGGATCAACAATTATTGACCTTTTTAGGGTGGAGCCTTATCTTTTCTTCCCCCATCTACAAGCGGACTATTAGCTTCTCCTCCACTAATAGGGGATTCTATGACTAACTTTAGATAAAGCAAGAAACAAAATTTACCCAGAGTAAAAAAATAAAAACTCGCGATAAAAAAGAGAAGTAAAGAAATAACAAAGGAAAATCTTAAGAAGATGTAGAAAATATCAGTTAAGATGAACAACAAAAATGGAGTAATATAAAACAAAGGCAAGGCTTTTTTAAGGTAAGGAATACGAGTTGTTGTATAAGACAAACCCTTGAAAAAAGTACCTAATCAGAAATAGACATTTGTCCCATAAGGCGTGACAAATTCACTTTATTGTTAATATCGATTCCCTAGATAAAATTGTCAACCTATGCGATTAATGCACATGAAACCCCTTCTACCCTTTCTAGAAGATTCTCAAGCACAACTGAAAGGAAAATGTCACTTCAATTATCACATACCACTCGAATACAATTGATGGTCTTATGAACACCTCATTTTGTGAATGAAAGGGTCAACTAAACCACCCGTTTAAAATGGATGGTGTCTAATATAAAGAGACAAAGAAAAACAAATAGCATGAAAACTATACACTACCATTCGTGGGGCAAATATAATGTTAATTTTATCAACATCGAGTCATCCTACACCATTCGCATCATCAAATGCACATACAAAGAGAGGATACATGGGCATGAGAAAAAAACATAAGGAAGTGATAGAGAAAAGATAGCATTTTATTAAAAGATAATGACAAAAAAGTTACAATTACAATTTACAAGATTCTACATAACATTATAATTTTTTTTACAACAATTTATCTCTCTTATCCCTAGCAATATGAGCAATTTCAAGATGTAAAATGGACAAAATAGACTTTCCATCTGGGGACGCTATCCTTTTCCCATAATTTTCTAGCTCTTCTAAGTAAGCTTTGGACCTCTTAGTCTAGTCTTCCATAAAGCTATTACCCGAAGAATCCCTAGTAAAAATGATGGGACGTATTTCTTGACAAAACAAATGCCAACCATCCCCGAATGGGCTATTGATGTCAAAATCAAGGCATCATTCGTATCAAATTATGTCAAAAAATGACCTAAAATTCATACCATACGCATGGGACTAAAAGTGACTTGCATAACCAAAATAACACCATCCAAAGAGATGGTAGAGGTAGTCACCTGCACATCTTCACACCTTTTTTATTCCTTCTCTAAGGACTGACACACATTTTGGAGTTGAGAGATTAAGTCATTAACCTCAACATCTCGCTCTAGTAAAGCCTTTCAAAGCTGTTGCTCCTCCTCCTTCAACTTTATATTCTCCCTCTTTAAGAGAGAGTTCTCAATTGAGTTGTTGGTACTGCTCCCATATACCACTCATGCCTTATTGAACCACCCGTTTATTTTTCAAGAAGTCATCAAGAGCATGAGAGAGCTCTGTAGATTAGTCTACCCCCGAAAAGGGACGACTGCCAACTTGATATATGATATAGAAAAATAATTAATTTTTGAAATAACCATTGGC
This sequence comes from Gossypium sturtianum, assembly GCA_025698515.1. Taxonomy (NCBI): domain Eukaryota; kingdom Viridiplantae; phylum Streptophyta; class Magnoliopsida; order Malvales; family Malvaceae; genus Gossypium; species Gossypium sturtianum. The sequence continues at coordinate 121,295,756 of CM046946.1, forward strand.
ATTAGTAACACGAAATGTTACTTATAGAACTTCGACATGCATTTTCTGTAATATATCCCTCAGAGGGAACAAACACAAAATTCCCCTCCTCAACATGAGACTCGAAGAGGGGAATTTTGTGTTCCTCAACATGTCGAAGAATATTTTTGAACCTTCATAGGAACATTAGTAACTCTAAGAGGAGGTGTCCCCTTAAGAGGGGAATCGCAAGCCATAACAACCTCAGAGAAACCCTTGGATGGAAAATCCACCCGAGGGAAATTAGCAGAAGGTTTCCAAATAAAAATATCGTTGAATCTACATTGTGTAGGTACATGCTTTGGGGTGTCTTCCTTCAGTTGTTTACCTAGATGGGAAGCCTCTTTAGTTGACCATTTTGGTCCAGATAAACAAGCCTTCGACTGATTATTCCAGTTATTCGAGGAAGGGTCTAGAAAACTATAAAAGGGAAAATAAATAAACAATTACAAAAGTTATTAGCAAAAGGACCAAACAACACATGCCCCTTCAAGACCTATCAACAATCACGTTATACTCAGTTGAAGTAATGTTGGTAGCAACAAAAGAAATAGGTTGCTCCAAATTTGGTCTTAACATCGATACCATGTGTGGGGATGCGGGAGGAATTTGCCACTTACGGTATGAAAACCCTACATAATTTGAAAATAAATTTAAAGGCTCGGGATGTAAACCCTAAAAATATTTGGCAAAAATATCCCTTGAGTCATATAGCTAGGAGTGCTCATGTTGCTTCCATCGCCCAACATCCTTCAAGCCATCTATCAGATCCGAGGGTATATACCCCATAGCCCCTTATCGTAGAGACAATAGTGGAATACCCCATGAAGGGAGATATTGTGAGGGACAACCAAAAACCCATTATGATTTAAAAGAGTATAGGTATCCTCCCCATCAGGAATACCCTCCAACCGTGGATGATAAAAAAACCGAGACGACATAGGTCTTTTCCATTCAATAAGAAACCCGAAAGACTCCTCCAATTTTAGCTCTACCAAAATATATTTCTTAGGATCTGAGTTCAACCTCCCCACTCCTCCTCCATAAATAAGTTGTTTAGTCCCCTGCCTTCACACTATTAGGTATACCCCTTCATAGCCTACCTTCTCTTAAAGAGTGTATATATACTGAAACAAAGGCATAGAAGGCCATATCCCTCTTTGATCATATTTGATCATGAATCCAATTAGTAACCATCAGGAACTCCTAACCAGTTACTCGAGTGCCAAATAGTAGGAACTTAGCAAGTCCTGAAACAACCCGTTTTCAGTGGAATCGGAATAGTGGTTTCGGAACCATAAATCCGAGTCACTACAACAAAATAGTGCTAAGATGACACTTATGGGGCGACACTTTCCTAAGTGTTGGGATAGAATGGCCAACATACGCTTTGGCCAACTCTTTTATAAGGGTTGGGATATGCATGCCTAAGGCAACGCTTAAATAAGAGTTGGCTTTGTCTAGTCCTAAGACGACACTTTTGGGGCGACACTTTCCTAAGTGCTGGGATAGACTTGCCAACATACGCTTTGGGCAACTCTTTGTATAAGGGTTGTGATATGTATGCCTAAGGCAACGCTTGAATAAGAGTTGGCTTTTGTATAGTCCTAAGACGACACTTTTGTGGCAACACTTTTCTAAGTGTTGGGATATAGTTTCGAACATACGCTTTGGCCAACTCTTTTTATAAGGGTTGGGATATGTATGCCTAAGGCGACGCTTGAATAAGAGTTGGCTTTTGTGTAGTCCTAAGACAACAGTTTTGTGGCGACACTTTCCTAAGTGTTGGGATAGACTACGCTTTGGCCAACTCTTTGTATAAGGGTTGGGATATGTATGCCTAAGGCAACGCTTGAATAAGAGTTGGCTTTTGTGTAGTCCTAAGATGACACTTTTGTGGCGACACTTTCCTAAGTGTCGGGATAAACTACGCTTTGGCCAACTCTTTGTATAAGGGTTGGGATATGTATGCCTAAGGCAACGCTTGAATAAGAGTTGGCTTTTGTGTAGTCCTAAGATGACACTTTTGTGGCGACACTTTCCTAAGTGTTGCGATAGACTACGCTTTAGCCAACTCTTTGTATAAGGGTTGGGATATGTATGCCTAAGGCAACGCTTGAATAAGAGTTGGCTTTTGTCTAGTCCTAAGGCAGCGGTTTTGGGCGACACTTTTCTAAGTGTTGGGATAGACTTGTCAACATACGCTGGCCAACTCTTTGTATAAAGGTGTAACGTCCCAAATTTCCTTAATTTCGGCTTTTTTTGAATGTGTAGCACCAAAAAATTGGATTTAAAATATGAATATTCTTAAAATTTTACATCATCAGTTTGTGAATAATTATATATATTCAAATTAAAAATAACTTAATAACTTCGAGTGTGAATAAGGTTTTTAATAAAAATGCCGCAAAAAATCAATTTAGTTTAGGGTTTAAGGTTTAAGGTTTAAGGATTATAGCTTATGGTTTAAGGATTATAGCTTATGGTTTAAGGTTTTAGGGTTTTGTGTTTATGGGTTTGGGGTTTAGGATTTTTGGATTTTGTGATTATGAATTTGGGGTTTAGGATTTTAGGGTTTTTTTAATATAAATGTTTTAAAATTTATGTTATATATATTTAAAAATTTTAATCATAAATAAGATAAATATAAATTATTATTTTTAAAATAATAAAATATCAAAATGGGATAAATCCCAAAAGCATACATGAACAATGGTTTAATGTGCAATTGAATATATGAACTTTAATTTGATCCAGTTCTTATAAATTATTAACACAATTATTGATATAACATAATTTTATATTTATATATTGCATACATAAATATTTATATTTATTCAATATAAAAATTAATTGATGCATTTATTTTTTAAAATGTGTATGATTAAATCAAAATTAAAATTTTAAGTATACATTTAAACCACAATTAGAATTTCATATTGAAAAAATAAATGTTTTCAACAATACTAGACCATGCCATACCCATTTATCAATTTAATTCCTAAAAGAGTTGATCATGGTAAATTTTAACTCTCAATATTTATTTTTTATTAATTTAATTCTTATTTTTTTGAACTAAATTTGAAATTCGACTTTTTAAAAAATGTTAAATCTCAATTTTAACAAAAAATTAACTACAAAATTAAATTTTTAATGATATTGATGTGACAACCTACAAGGTAATCCACATGACATGATATTATTTGTTTTATATGTTAATTAAAAAAATTATAAAAATCTTCAAAAATATTTAAAAATTAAAAATTTAATATTTTAGTCCATATTTCTGTCAAAAAGTTCAATATTTAAAATTTTTAAAAAATAAAAATGAAAAAAATATGTTAAAAATGAAAAAAAAATTAAAAGAAAAACTTTTCACTATACGGCGCAGTTTTATTTTCATCCCCTCCCCTAAATCTCCAATTTTCCCCATTTTATTTTTCCCAAATCCCCTTCCCCAAAATCCCTAAAATTTTCCCAATCCTCTGCATCAAAGTGCTGCATCTCCGTCGGCAGCCCTCTATTGCATCTCTATAACGACCCGAAAGCCACTAGTATTCAAAAATCTAGTTTTGTGACTTCGTTTTTGTAAATCGATGTCGTAAATATTTTTATTAAATATTTATGGAGTTATGTTTTAGGTGAATTGAATTTTGATTAGATAATTTCGTTGCTTTAGTGCTCAATTTAAGTATAGGGACTAAATCATGTAAGTGATAAAAGTATGGCTGTTATTAAATTAAAAGCTAAATTATAACTAAGAGATTTATCTAATAAATAAACCATTATAGTTTAATATATGTTATAAAATTTTAAAATTTTATGGGAATATAAAAATAGATAATAATAAAAAAGAGGGTAAGAAAAACAGAAACAAAAAAATGAAAAGGGGAAGAACCTTTTTCTTCTCCTCAACTTTCCCAAAATGCCAAAACCTAGAGGAGAAAAGGGGAAAGAAATTCTTATAAGATTTTTATAACTATGCTATACTTACAGAAATTGATATGGAATGTATTAGCCCTTTTACGTAAGTTCCTTGCATCTTCCCCTTTTCTGCTTGTGTTAATAAGAGAGAGCGATCCTGAATTTTGATTTTGGGTTTTGTTTAAATTACCATGAAGTTCATGGAAACCGAAAGTCCCCGAATCAAAAGCTAAGTCAACCCGGTGAAATAGTGGTAGTATATCCCGAAACCTCCTAAAATCCTCACACTTCACACTTGATTCACACGAAAAAAATCCCTAATCAAAAAATGGGGAAATTGTGGCTAATTTGCATTGCTTCGATCTCGATCCTTCTCCCATTTCTCTGCAATGCTTTCTCTCCCGAAACGCCGACGTATCGCCGAGTCCTTGTTCTTCTTGGTGACTTCGCCATCAAGTCGTCACACTCCTCTATTTCAATGTCCTCAAATCACGTGGCTTCGACACGGAATTCAAACTCGCCGATGATCCAAAGATCGCCTTGCAACGCTACGGCCGATATCTTTACGATGCCTTGATCCTCTTACGCCCCTCCATCGAACGTCGGTCATTTCACATTACCATTTTCTTTCTTTCTTTTAATGTTTTGAATTAATTAGAAATGTATTTTGTTTTATTAGGATTTGGAGGATCTATTGATGTTGCCGCCATTGTCAATTTTGTTGATTCGGTCATGATTTAATTATTGCGGCGGATGTTAATGCTTCGGATTTGATTCGGGAAGTTGGTACCGAATGTGGAGTTGATTTTGATGAGGTCGATACGCATATATTTTTGTATAATTTTATGCTTGATCTTTGTTATCGCTTGCTTGATTGTTCATTAAAGCTTGGTTGTTTGTCGTGTAGGATCCTTCTGCTATGGTTATTGATCACATTAGCTATGATGTTTCGAACCGAGGAGATCATACATTGATTGCCAGCGATGATTTTATTAAGTCTAATGTGATCTTAGGAGGCAAAAAAATTGAAGTAAGTATAAATGTCACCAAACATTGTTACTCTTATCCTCTTATTATGTTCTGGATACTTTTATGACCAAGTAGGTTTGGGGTTGTTCCGATTATGATGATGATAAAATGTTATATGCTAGTGCACCTTTCTTAAGATGTTTTCTAGTTTGTTATACTGAACTGGGGTTCTGGAGCCACTTGCTGATTATCTTCTAGGATGGATGCAAGATGTGAATCAATGGGGCAAATTTATCGGAAGAACTCTGAATAATTTTATATTAATTTGTACAAGCAAAATTCTTGAATCATTTGCTTAGATTTAGTTTAAGTTGTAAAGAAGAAATGAAGTATCAAAACTTTTACCTGATTCTACTCATAAATGAAGATTAAAAGAAATGAAACTTTTAATCACTTATGATAGTTGTTAGAGATTTAGTTTTCAATTTAAGGGAACACAATTGATATATATATTGTTGACTGTTAACCCAAGAATATTCATATGCTCCAAATGCTAAATTTTGATAAAGATTAGTGGGGAAAGTATTATTTTCATTAGAAGTTTTAAAATTTTCGATTTGTGGGGGCTAAAATACTACTTTTATTAAATTTTAAAATTTCTATAATAATTTCAATATTATTTCAAAATTTAAGGGCATGATGACCTTTGATTATTTTTACTATAGCTGTATATTTTATGAGCCAACAGAATTCGATATATTTTTTAAGCTCATTGCATATTATGGACTTATTAGATTACATCGATATTTCTGATTAGTTTTCATTAAACTTGCTTGCAGCTCCTATACTTTTCCGAGGCATCCGCCATTCAAAGGAGTCCCGCCAATAGCTAAATATAGCCAAGAGTCGAGAAGCAATAAAGGTGAAAAGAGAAAAACGCATATGTTACAAGTAGGTAGTAAACAAAATGGATTGTTAGGGTATATGGTATACTTGGATCTGGATATATTTCTCTACTTGGGGCTACCTTTGTAGAAATAAGAGATCAACGAGTTTCTTGGAATTAAAGTTGCGATTTCAAATCTGTATTAGCTTTTTGTAGTACAACATCAATATCAATGTCCATCGCCTTAGGTACTTTTTTATTTGTTTACTTTTGTACATTGAGTTGAATGTTAGTGGTATACATTTCAGCTAAATGTTAGTGTATTTTGATTGTTGGATCGATTTTTGTAGTGAATATTCAATCTTTATTTTAATTTTAATTTTAATTTTAATTTTAATTTTAATTTTAATTTTAATTTTATATTTTTTAGTTGTATTTAAAGCAAAATTCCTATCATTATTCACTGTAAATATTTATAAAAATATATTAATATTGAAATAATAAAAAATAGAAAAAAATTTACATTATACGTGTCTATCCCAATCTTTTTCAGGTTATCTTAGACGGGTTTATCTTAACCTTTTTTAAAGGTTGTCTTAGACAAGATTTATCTCAACCTTTTTAAGGTTGCTTTAAACGGGTCTATCCCAACCTTTTTTAAAAATTGCCTTAGACAAGGTCTATCCCAACCATTTTAAGGTTGCCTTAGACGGGTCTATCCCAACTTTTTTTAAAGGTTGCCGCCTTAGATATAGTCTATCCCAACCTACTTAAGGTTGCCTTAGATAGGTCTATCCCAACCTTTTTTTATAGGTTGTCTTAGACAAGGTCTATCTCAACCTTTTTAAGGTTGCCTTATACGGCTCTATCCCAACCGTTTTTAAAAGTTGCGTTAGACAAGAACTATACCAACCTTTTTAAGGTTGCCTTAAACAGGTCTATCGCAACCTTTTTCAAAGGTTAGCCTTGACTAGGTCTTTCCCAACCTTTTTTAAAGGTCGGCATTGACCAAGCTTTTCACAACCCTTCAATAAGGGTCGGCTTATGTTGACTTATGGCGACGCTTTTTCAAAAGCGTCGCCATGCATATGCCAACTGCACTATAGACGGCCATTTTGGAAGCGTCGGACGAAGCGTCGCGAAACCTATGCCAACCTTTTTTCCGTCGTCTTAGGTCAAAAAAAGTGTCACGGTAGGGTTGTTTTGTTGTAGTGAGTTAGAAAGAAAAATTATTGTAATATTATTGCATGATTTGCATTATGATAGGAATGTTATATGAAAATTTTGATAAGAAAATTTTATTGATTACATGCTTAATTATGGAAAGGAACAAATTGTATAAAATGCAAAAGTTGAGTTCTAGTAGCTATAAGTATCAAATAGCTATGGAATTCAAAGCTTGAGGTCCTTAAATGGTAAATAGACCATTAAGAAAAGTTAGTAGATATTTATGATGAGTCATCCATGGAAATTTAAGAAAAGAAAAGGATGAAATTGGAAAGAAAAAGATGATAGGAAGATAAATAATAAAATAAAAGAAAAATATCATTATATATCATCTTCCCCAAATATTTTCTATGGAAACCCTAGGAAAGAGAAAAACATTCAAGAAAACTTTCATGGCTTAATTGGGTAAGTATTTTTGTCCTGTTTTTAGTAATTTTTATATTTCTGAGTTCGTAATAGCTTAATTTATCTATTTTGGGGATTAATTTGCAAAGTTATCAAAGTATGAAATTTTTTCCATGGATGAATATGCTGAAATTTTGAAATTTATGGTAGAAAATAAAAAGTTGTTGATAGATAAACAACTTTTAAAAAGAGAATTTTGATGAAATTATGATTTAGGGGCTAAATTTAAAAATTGTAAAACCCATGGAAAAATTCTGATTTTTGGTGAAATTCATGGGTTGTTATTAAGACATGTAAAAACCGGTTAGGCTTGGAATAAGATTAAATTGCATGAATTTTATTTTTTCGAGCCTAGGGACAAAATTGTCATTTATGAAAAGTATAAGAGCAAAATGGTAATTTTTCCTAGGAAGTGAATTGAGTTCAATTAAGTATGAAATGGATTAAATTGATGTTAAATCCATTTATTTAGATCCAGAAAGATCAAATAAAGAGTTAGATCGAGGAAAAGAAAAGATGACGGAAGGAAAAGAAAAGGTGACGAATTAGTAGATTATCATATACGAACAAGTGTCGAGGTAAGTTCGTGTAACTAAATTGTGTTTATTTTTATGCTTGAATTAAGTGTGGTATGTGTTTATGTGAATTATATAAATGTTATAAATGTATGAAATAATCAAATTTTCGATACTGTCCGGAAAATGTTAAGTTTCTTTTGAATAATGAAATTCAATAGATACATGATTTCCCATATTGAATGCAGTCTTGCATATGTTGCGGACAGAAAATAGCTCAGACGAGCAATCCTGCTATAAGCCCTCTCGAGCGTCCTATTATATAGTTCCTGCGAGCATCCTGATCGGTAGTGATTCTGCATGTGTTGCGCACTACCGCAGCTCTTTGTGAGCGTCCTGTTACACGATTTGATCGGTTGTGTTCCAGCATTTATTGCGGACACAAACGCAGCTCTTCGTGAGCGTCCTGATATAGGCTCTTATGAGGTTCCTGACATGGCTCGCTTGAACTCCCTGTTATGCTATCCGGAGCTCCCTATTAATAACTCTTCGGAGTTACCTGTTAAGCTTAATGAGCTTCCTGTTCTAAACTCTTATGAGTTTTCTGTTTAGCCCGGATAAGCGTCCTGTTACATGGCTCATCTGAGCATCCTGTTATACGGCTCGAGAGTGTGCTTCCTGATTATGTGCCCTAAAGGGTACCTCTGTATATGAATTGACGGGTCACTGATTTGTATACCTCGAGTATACTACTTGGGTATCCATCGATATTTCAACGATTCAATGGGTAAAACTCCTGATGAAAGAAAATATGAGCTAAATATGAGTTACCTCTCAAATACCCTAAAATACTTGGAAATTTTTATATGATAAGGTTATCTCTGTTTTCTTGATATTCATGAGAATTATAAAACTAACTTGTTTGATGAGAACTTGTGCTTAGGTATTTGGCTAAAATGTTTTGGGATGCATGTTATATATATTTATTTATACGAGCATGATTGGTAAGTTAAATTCTTGTTATACGAACTTACTAAGCATTGAATGCTTACTCTATTTATTTTTTCTTTGTTTTATAGTGCGCGGAAGCTCGCTAGGGTTGGAAAGTGGTCGGAGCATCATCACACTATCCTTCATCCCGTTTTGGTACAAATAGCAAACTTATTTTAGTATAATGGCATGTATAAGCTAAGTTAGGTAAAATGATGAAATGTTTGGTTGTAGCTAGCCATTGGAATGGCTAGTGGAAAGTATATTTTGATGTAATTATATAAGGCCATATCATGTTTGATGTGTGTTGGAATGACTAAATGGTAATATATATATATATATATATAAAGAAAATAATGAATGGATTTGAGTTAGTATAATTGAATAATTTGCAAACAAACATAAATGAAATTATGGTAAGTTAAACATTTGAATATATATATATATGTGTTAATATATCATACATACTACTTGTATCTGGCTTGGATTATAAGTGTCAATTTGGTTTGGAAATATGTTGGGGTGTTGATGTAGGTGCAAGGTAAAAATGGTAAGAAATAAGGCTTGGAAAATGGCCTTATTTTGTCCACACAGGCAGGCACATGGGCATGTGTCTCAACCGTGCGTGACACTCGGCCATGCGCACAGGCGTGTGGTTTGGCCGTGTGTCCCCTGCATATTAAAAATCGAGAAATAGAATGCTCATAATTGAGCACAGGGGTAGAGACACGGGCGTGTGTCTCAGCCGTGTGAGACATACGGCCTAGCACATGGGTGTGTGTCCCTTGCACCTAAGAAAAATTTTAAGATTTCGCGAAAATTTTTCTGTGATTCCGGTTTAATCCCGACTCGATTCTAACATGTATTTTGGGCCTCGATTACCTATATATAGGACATTATGATTGGTTGTGATTGATTTTTGGAAAAGAATAGTAAACGACATAAATTAACTATAATTGACCTGTAAGCTCCGGTAATGCTTCGTAACCCTATTCCAACTACGGATACGGGTTAGGGGTGTTACATTTATTAGTATCAGAGCTATAGTTTAGCCGATTCTCGGACTAACGTAGCAAGTACGAGTTTAGCTATACATGCCATTATATAATTTGTGATAGTGTGATATCTCTTGACCATTTTAAATGTGTTTTTCATATAGTAATGTCGTCCAACCAAGCTAGAACTGAATCCGAGGAAGTTGAGAGCACTGCTCAAGCTTCTGTACAAAGAGCTGCATCTAGTAGTAGAAGGCTCGTATCTGAGGGCCGAGGTGAGGAGGCAAAAGAATCCTTCTTTCAAATGATGAATGAGTGGTTCACTGAATTTTTAAGAACAAATCCTGCTGTACAACAACCTCCCTCTCCTGCTCCTCAACCAGTTCCTGACATGCCAAAAGGTAGTGAACTAGTTAGAACTGGTAAGCCTTCGGTAGATAAAATTCAAAAATATGGGGCAGAAGAATTTAGGGCTACTGTCAAAGATGATTCAGAAAGAGCTGAATTTTGGTTGGAAAATACTATCAGAGTTTTAGATGAATTATCATGTACACCAGTTGAGTGTCTGAAATGTGCCGTATCATTGTTAAAAGACTCGGCTTATCAGTGGTGGAATACTCTGGTTTCTATTGTACCGATGGAAAATGTCACATGGGAGTTTTTCCAAACAGAACTCAGAAAGAAGTATATTAGCCAGAGATTTCTGGATCAGAAAAAGAAAGAATTTCTAGAGCTTAAATAAGGAAATATGACTGTATCTAAATACGAGTGGGAATTTGTTCGGTTAAGCAAGTATGCTAGAGAATGGATTCCAACTGAGGCTGATATGTATAAACGTTTTGAAGAAGGATTAAATGAATATATCAAGCTATTGATTGGAATTCTCGAATTAAGGGAATTTGTAGTACTGGCTGATCGGGCACACAAAGCTGAGGAATTAAGTAAAGAGAAGAGACAAGCAGAGAGAGAAGCCTGGATTTCTAGTAAGATATTTATGGGGAAGTCACAAGCATCTGCTTCAAAGAAATAAAAAAAAAACACCATGATCGTTCTACCATATTTACGGGGTATTTTGGAAAGAACGAGGCTCTCAATGCTCTAATCCGAGATCTTCGTCTCCATCTGTAACGAGTGTTGGAAGTGTTGGTAACCCCAAACCTAGATGCAAACATTGTAACAAATTTCATTTTGGGGAGTCCCGTATGAGAAGCGGAGCCTGCTATAAATGTGGTTCTCTTGACCATTATCTTAAAGATTGTCTGGAAAGGATTGAAAAAGATATTGTTTAGATTTAGAAATCAAGTAACCCTGGATCGAGAGGTAGACCACCCTGTCACTCCAGAAATTTTAGTGGTAGCCTAAGTGCAACAAAAGATTTAACAGTTAAGTTTGAAGCACGAGCACCGGTAAGGACATATGCTATTTTTGCAAGAGAAGATGCATCTGCACTAGATGTTATTACTGGTACATTTCTCTTCTTGATACTGATATAACTGCTTTGATTGGTTTTGGGTCAACACATTCATACATATGCACGAATTTAGTGTCTGTTAAAAATTTATTTGTTGAATCCATTGAATTCGTGGTTAAAGTCTCAAATCCCCTGGGCCAGTTTGTGATGGTAGATAAAATTTGTAAAAACTGTCCGTTAATGTTAAAGGGTTATTGTTTCTTGGCTGATCTGATGTTGCTGCCTTTTGATGAATTGGATGTAATTTTTGGAATGGATTGGTTAACCCAACATGATGCAGTGGTAAAATGTAAACAAAAATACATTGTGTTAAAATGTCAGAATGGTGAATTGCTCCGGGTTGAATATGATAAATTGGATGGGTTGTCTAATGTGATTTCAGCAATATCAGCACAGAAATGTGTTAGAAAAGGGTATGATGCTTATCTTGCATATGTGTTGGATACTAAAGTATCGGAATCAAAGATTAAGTCAATACCAGTTGTTTGTGAACTTCCTGATGTATTTCCGGAAGAATTACTTGGATTATCGCCAGTCAGAGAGGTGGAATTTTCTATAGATCTTATTCCAAGAACAACTCCAATATCAATATCACCTTATAGAATGACTCCAAAGGAATTAAAAGAGTTGAAAGCACAATTGCAAGAACTTATTGACAGATGATTTGCTCGACCTAGTTTCTCACCTTGGGGTGCACCGGTTCTGTTTGTAAAGAAGAAAGATGGATCACTGAGGCTATGTATTGACTATCGGCAGCTCAACAAAGTCACAATAAAGAACAAGTATCCACTGCCTCGTATTGATGACTTGTTTGATCAGTTGAAAGGTGCCACTGTATTTTCAAAAATTGATCTCCGGTCTAGTTACTATCATTTACGAGTAAAAGACTTAGATGTACCGAAAACAACGTTCAGAACCAGGTATGGACATTATGAGTCCCTTGTGATGCCGTTTGGTTTGAAAAATACACCTGCGGTATTTGTGGATTTGATGAATAGAATTTTTAGGCCGTATCTAGACAGATTTGTGGTGGTGTTTATTGATGATATTTTGGTATATTCCTAAGATGAAAATGAGCATACTGATCATTTGAGAATTGTGTTGCAAACTTTTCGTGAGAAAAAACTGTATGCCAAATTCAGTAAGTGTGAATTTTGGCTTCGAGAAGTCGGTTTCCTTGGGCATATAGTGTCTGCAGAAGGTATCAGGGTGGATCCGAATAAAATTTTAGCTATTGTTAATTGGAAACCACTGAAGAATGTGTCTGAAGTTAGAAGTTTTTTGGGACTAGCTGGATATTATCGGAGGTTTGTAAAAGGGTTCTCAATGATAGCTTCTCCGGTGACTTGTTTATTGCAAAAAGATGTAAAATTCGAGTGGTCTGATAAATGTCAGTAGAGTTTTGAAAAATTGAAAGCTTTGTTGACTGAAGCACCTGTATTAGTTTAGCCTGAATCAGGTAAAGAATTTGTGATTTACAGTGATGCATCGTTGAATGGTTTAGGTTGTGTCTTGATGCAAAAAGGTAAAGTAATAGCTTATGCTTCTAGACATCTAAAACCACATGAAAAGAACTACTCGATACATGATATTGAATTAGTAGCCATTGTGTTTGCATTGAAAATTTGGCGACACTATCTATTTGGTGAAAAATGTCATATATTTACTGATCACAAGAGCTTGAAATATTTGATGTCGCAAAAAGACTTCAATCTGAGACAACGCAGGTGGCTTGAGTTATTAAAAGATTATGATCTGATTATTGATTATCATCCGGGAAATGCCAATATGGTTTCTGATGCTCTGAGTGGGAAATCTCTATTTGTTTTACGAGTAATGAATACCCGATTATCTTTGTCTGATGATGGTTCGATTGTAGCTGAGTTAAAGGCTAAACCGACATTTCTGCAGCAGATCTGCGAAGCTCAGAAAAATGACAATGAATTACAAGCTAAACGGGTACAATGTGAGTCAACTTCTGATTCTAAATTTCAAATTAGTTTTGATGATTGTCTGTTATTCAGAGATCGAATATGTGTACCGAAGAATTTAGAGCTGATACAGAAGATTTTGAGTGAAGCTTATAATGGTACTATGTTTATTCACCCGGGAAGTAATAAAATGTATAATGATTTGAAAAAGATGTACTGGTGGCCGGGAATGAAACAAGATATTTCTGAATTTGTATCTAAATGCTTGATATGTCAATAAGTCAAAGCTGAACATCAAGTGCCTTCAGGATTACTACAACCAGTTACGATACCGGAGTGGAAATGGAAAAGAGTTACTATGGATTTTGTATCAGGATTACCCTTATCTCTGAAAAATAAAGATGCCATTTGGGTAATCGTTGACCGTTTAACAAATTCTACACACTTTATTCCGGTATGTATGAATTTCTCCTTGGATAGACTGGCTGAATTATATGTTTCTGAGATTGTCAGACTACATGGAGTATCAGTCTCTATTATCTCCAAGAGATCCCCGGTTTACATCTCGATTCTAGAATAAGTTACAAGAAGCTCTGGGTACACAGTTACATTTCAGTACTTCATTTCATCCTTAGACTGATGGTCAATCAGAACGTGTGATACAAATCTTGGAAGATATGCTTCGGTGCTGTGTGTTAGAATTCGAAGGTAATTGGGAAAAGTACTTGTCTTTGATTGAATTTGCATACAATAATAGTTATCAGTCCAGCATTAGAATGGCACCGTATGAGGCTCTGTATGGTTGTAAATGTAGAACTCCATTGTATTGGATAGAGCTTAGTGAGAAAAAGATACACGGAGTTGACTTAGTTCGGGAAACTGAAGAAAAGATAAAGGTGATTCAGGATAGTTTGAAAGTAGCTTCTGATCGTCAAAAGTCTTATGTCGATCGTAAACAAAAAAAATAGAATTCCAGGTCGGTGACAAGGTATTCTTAAAAGTATCACCTTGGAAGAAAGTTCTCCGGTTTGGTTGTAAAGGAAAACTGAGTCCACGGTTTATCAGATCGTATGAGATTATAAAAAGAATCGGACTTGTTGCGGAACGATTGGCCTTACCACCAGAGCTTGATAAAATTCATAATATTTTGCGTGTGTCTATGTTGCGACGGTATCGGTCAGATCCTTCACATGTTATTTCACCAACAGAAGTTGAAATTCAGCCTGATATGACTTACATTGAGGAATCGGTCAAAATTTTAGCACGTGAGATGAAAGAGTTAAGAAATAAAAATGTGGCTCTAGTAAAAGTTCTTTGGCAATAACATGGTATAGAAGAGGCTACCTAGGAACCGGAGGAAACAATGAGAAAATAATACCCGAACCTCTTTACTGGTAAGATTTTCGAAGACGAAAATTCTTTAAGGGGGAGAGTTGTAACAACCCATTTTCAGTGGAATCGAAACAGTTGCTTCGAAACCACAAATCTGAGTCAAAAAGAAAATTTATTTTAATATTATTGCATGGTTTGCATTATGATAGGAATGTTATATGAAAATTTTGATAAGAAAATTTTATTGATTACATGCTTAATTATGGAAAGGACCAAATTGCATAAAATGCAAAAGTTGAGTTCTAGTAGCTATAAGTATCAAATAGCTATGGAACTCAAAACTTGAGGTCCTTAAATGAAAAATAGACCATTAAAAAAATTTAGTAGATATTTATGATAAGTCATCCATGGAAATTTAAGAAAAGAAAAGGATGAAATTGGAAAGAAAAAGATGATAGGAAAATAAATAATAAAAGAAAAGAAAAATATCATTATATATCATCTTCCCCAAATATTTTCTATGGAAACCCTAGGAAAGAGAAAAACATTCAAGCAAAATTTCATGGCTTAATTGGGTAAGTATTTTTGTCCCATTTTTAGTAATTTTTATATTTCCGAGTTCGTAATAGCTTAATTTATCTATTTTGGGGATTAATTTGCAAAGTTATCAAAGTATGAAAATTTTTCCATGGATGAATATGCTGAAATTTTGAAATTTATGGTAGAAAATGAAAAGTTGTTGATAGATAAACAACTTTTACAAAGAGAATTTTGATGAAATTATGATTTAGAGGCTAAATTGAAAAATTGTAAAACCCATGGAAAAATTGTGATTTTTGGTGAAATTCATGGGTTGTTATTAAGACATGTAAAAATCGGTTAGGCTTGGAATAAGGATTAAATTGCATGAATTTTATTTTTTCGAGCCTAGGGACAAAATTGTCATTTATGAAAAGTATAGGGGCAAAATGGTAATTTTGCTTAGGAAGTGAATTAAGTTCAATTGAGTATGAAATGGATTAAATTGATGTTAAATTCATTTATATAGATCCATAAATATCAAATAAAGAGTTAGACCGAGGGAAAAAAAAGGTGACGGATTAGTAGATTATCATGGATTTTGTGACGGATTACCATGGATTGTGACGGGGTTGCCTATGACTCCGAAAAAGAAAGATGCTTTGTGGGTTGTTGTGGATAGATTGACAAAGTCAGCTCATTTTATTCCAGTACGTGTTGATTATTCACTGGACAAGTTAGCCGAATTGTATGTTGCAGAGATAGTAAAGTTACATGGTGTACCTGTGTCTATAATACCGGATAGAGATCCGAGGTTTACTTCGAGGTTTTGGAAGAAGTTGCAAGAGGCTTTGGGTACAAAGTTGAACTTTAGTACCGCATTCCATCCACAAACAGATGGTCAGTCTGAAAGGTGATTTCAAGTTCCGAAGATATGCTTCGATTGCTGTGTGTTAGAATTCGAAGGTAGTTGGGAGAGGTATCTACCTTTGGTCGAGTTTGCCTACAACAACAGTTATCAGTCGAGTATACAGATGGCACCGTATGAAGCTTTGTATGGTCGTAAGTGTCTGACTCCTCTGTATTGGACTGAGCTTAGTGAGAAGCGAATCCATGTGGTCGATCTAGTAAAAGAGACTGACGAGAAAGTGAAAGTAATCCGTAATAGTCAAAGTTGCTTGGATCGATGTGAAGTCGTCTGTGGTTTGAAAAGAAAAGAAATTGAGTTTGAGGTGGGTGACAAAGTGTTTTTGGAAGTGTCCTGTGGAAGAAAATCATGAGATTCGGACAAAAGGGGAAATTGAGTCCGAGATTCATAGGGCCGCATGAGATTATAGATAGAGTTGGGCCAGTAGCATACTGGTTGGCTTTACTGGTAGAATTGGACAAGATCCATAATGTGTTCCATGTGTCGATGTTGCGACGGTATCGCTCCGATCCTTCGCATGTGATTCCTTCAATGGGAATTGAGATAAGACCGGATATGTCTTATGAAGAGGAGCCAATTAAGATCTTGGCTCGAGAAGTGAAACAATTGAGGAATAAGAGCATAGCCTAGTGAAAGTGTTATGGCAGAAACACGGTGTGGAAGAGGCTACGTGGGAACTGGAAGAAAGCATGAGAGAGCAACATCCAAACCTTTTTACTGGTAAGATTTTCGAGGGCAAAAACCTCTGAAGGGGGGTGAGTTGTAACATCCTGATTTAGGGCCTAGTCAAAATAGTGGCGCGAGACCACAAATCCGAGGTATATGTATGAGTTTTGAGGTTTATGCTATGTTTGCATGTTAGTGTGAAAGTTTCATGAAGCAATTTTTATTAAATTGTGGTTGAATGGTCTAAAAGGACTAAATTGCAAAAGTTGCAAAATGTGAGATTTTAGAAGCTAATTGTATGAAATAGATTTGGATTATCAATTAGAGGTCCTTAAATAGTAATTTTCCTAAATTCTAATTTTTGGACAAAAATGGGCATGAGTGGATGAAATTGGAAAAGTTTGACAAAGGGGATTTTGGTCATTTATCAATTAAGTGATTAAAAAGGGAAAAAGATGACAAAATTTCATTCATCTTCTTCTCCAAGCTGCCGAAACTTTCAAGAAGCCATTGTTAGGGCTCTTCAATTTTTCAAGCTTGCTAATCAAGAAAGACGAAGCCCGGATAGAAACCGAGGCAAGAGCAAAGTAGCGGACTAAATTGCACACCTCCATACTTTTGAGTACCGAGGTAAGTTTACGTATAAACGATGCATTTATGCGTATACATTGTTAATGCTAGCTAGTGTGTAGCATGATTGAGAACCTATTCGGTTCTAGTGGAATGACTGAGATAGTAGTTGTGAATGGATGAATGTATTACAAAGTAGACATGTGAATGTGTAGTGATAATGCTTGATGGTGGGCTAAGTGCGATACCACCTTGATACTTAACAATGATGGGTCAAAAGTGCGATACTATTGTTAAGCATATTATTTAGTGAGCTATGTGCAGAATCACTATAATTATCCTTTGTGGTAGGCTATGTGCGATACTACCTCATGATCTGATTGTGGTGGGCTAAGTGCGAAACCATCGAGTAATTTAGTTTTGTGGATGTATTATTAAGAAATAATGATGTGTTGTATTTTGAGTAAATGTGATATTGAGTGCAGGGGTGCATGTCAATGATTATGAGTATGTGACTCATGATGTGTTGTAGATGTGGTAAGGGATAGAAAGAGTAAGCATAGTGGTGGATGTGAATTACATATGTTAGTATAATGCTAATTGTTGTTTAGCTTATACTAGAATACTTAAATTGTTTATGTGTAAACTTACTAAGCTCAAAGCTTACTCCTTTCTTTTCCCCTTGTCTTATAGAGAAAAAGGATCTAATCGTGATATGCGGATTAATTGGAAGATCACCCACACTATCAGCACACTCCGGTACATTAGACTTAATGTTTTGTATATGGCATGTATATGGGCTAGATAAGTTAGTGAATTTTGTTGTATTGGCTAAGATGTGTTGGCCATTAGATGGATAAAATATTTTGTATAACGCCATGGTTGTTGGCTACTTTATTATATGAAAAGATGTAGTTATCCATGTAAGATTATGTTTCAATATAAGTTGATATTGGATGAGTTGAATGTGTATATGTTGTATGAGCTAGATGGGTGAAAAGAGCTTAGCATATAGCTTTGTTCTTGCCCATGTGGATAGACACACGGGCATGTGTCTAGGCCATGTGTGGCACACGGCCAGCCCACGGACGTGTGACTTGGCCGTGTCAATTTGGCAGATTCGAGTAGTGTAGGCCACGGGCTAGCCACACGGGCGTGTGCCCTAGCCGTGGGACATTGGCAGAATGCTTGGGTTTTCATGCACGGGATGGGGGCATGGGCGTGTGTGACCTCCACGGGCGTGTCTAATCTTACACGGGCGTGTGGTCCCTGTATAGATGGAAAAAATTTAAGATAGTAAAAGTT
Source organism: Gossypium sturtianum (assembly GCA_025698515.1). NCBI lineage: Eukaryota > Viridiplantae > Streptophyta > Magnoliopsida > Malvales > Malvaceae > Gossypium > Gossypium sturtianum. Next base: position 121,314,407 of record CM046946.1, read on the forward strand.
TCCGATATGGTCTCGAGAACCCTCGTGTATATGAGTAAGGTCTCGTAAGTTGAGAATGAGGTCGTTTTGGTGACTAAGAGAGAGTACTCACGTTGAGCCTAAGTGGCGATCAAGTGGTTGTAATTCGGTAATGCCTCGGGCCCGGTTCCAGCATAGAATACGGGTAAGGGGTGTTACACATTCTCTGTTGCGTTCTTAGTAAATTTGTTTAGTAAATTTAGATTAAAAACATTCACTCTAATTTGTCGGCTAAATAATAAGAAGACGGTACTTACTAGTACTTTTAGTCCTCGTGGATACGATATTCTCTACTCACCTTAGCTATACTATTGTTCGATAGGTGCGCTTGCCTTTGTCGTATTTATAGTTAGTTTAGTGACCATCAAGTTTTTGGCGCTGTTGCCGGGGAATAGAATATTAGGAACACTTTATTTTTATTAATTTACCATTTTTTATTTTTATTTTGTTTTTGTTTTTAGTTAAATTTTCACATTCTAATTTTTCTTTTATTTGCTTCTGGGAAGTTCCTTTAGTTTATGACTAGAAGAAACCTGTCGGGGCCATTACTATTTGATAGTGAAATTGGAAGTACTACTCGTAGAAACCGTAGAGAAGCAAGACAGAGTCGAGAAAATATAGTAGACAAACAAGAGGACATTATTATTACTGAGGAGATGGGTGATAATCAGAATAATTAGCTACCTTCCGCAGCTGCTGTAGATTCTGCTCTTGTTCCTCGTACTATGTACGATTATGCAAAGCCCACTTTAACTGGGGTTGAATCGAGTATTGTGAGACCCATCATTGCTGCAAATAATTTCGAACTAAACCTGAACACTATTCAGATGATACAACAATTTGTTCAGTTTGATGGTTTGCAAGACGAAGATCCAAATACTCATTTGGCCAATTTTTTGGAAATCTATGACACTTTCAAAATTAATGGCATCACTGACGACGCTATTCGCTTACAATTATTCCTTTTCTTGTTGAGGAACAAGGCTAAACAGTGGTTGAACTCTTTACCACGAGGTTCGATCACTACATGGGCTCAGATGACTGAAAAATTTCTGCTAAAGTACTTCCCACCGGCTAAGACAGCCAAGTTGAGGAACGATACCTCTTCCTTTGTGCAGATCAATTTAGAGACGTTATATGATGCATGAGAGAGGTATAAGGATTTATTGAGAAGGTGCCCTCACCATGGGTTACCTTTATGGTTGCAGGTTCAAACCTTCTATAACGGTTTGAATCCCTCAACTAGGCAACTAATTGATGCAGCAGTCTGTGGAACTCTAAATAATAAAACACCCAAAGCGGCTTATGAGTTTATAGAAGAGATGAAACTGAATAGTTATCAGTGGCAAGTCATGAGGACGAAGCCGATGAAAGTAGCTGGTGTTTTCAACTTAGATGCAGTCACCATGTTATCAAATCAGATAGAACAATTAAATAATAAAATTGATGGTTTATATGTTTTTACGCAGGTACATCCGGTGATGCAATGTGATACAAATGGAGGTGGAATGAACAATCCAGAATGCTATCCCTTCGCTCCTACATAGAGAACGAGCAAGTCAATTATATGGGTAACAATTCTAGGCCTCAAAATAACCCGTATAGTAATAACTATAATGCAGGTTTGATGAACCATCTCAATTTCTCTTAGGGTGGTCAAGGCAATCAGAGAGGACAAGCCCCTCCAGGCTTCCAACAGCAACCTTACCAGCAAGATAAAAAGCTGAACCTTGAGGAGATGTTGACGAAGTTTATCTCGATGTAAGAAACCCATTTTCAAAACCCTGAAGTGGCACTAAAAAATCAACAAGCATCGATTCAAGGGCTCGAGAACCAAATAGGTCAGCTTGCTAAGTTAATTTCTGAATGACCACAAGGTAGTTTTCCTAGCAATACCGAAACTAACCTAATGGAGTAGCTTCATGTAATTATCATTTGAGATGAAGAAGGGTTAGTCGAATTTGAAATTGTGGTGAATAACGATAAGGTTGAGGTAAGCCAGAATGAGCAATAGCCGGTTGCCAAAGAATATAAACCTCGAGTTCCATATCCTAACATGGCGAAGAGAAACCACACGAACGAACAATTTGGTAAATTTCTCAAACTCCTAAAAAAAAGAGAAAAAAAATTATTATTATTTAGTTCTATGTTGATTTAGCCTGAATAGTTAAATTTATATTTTGAGAAGAAGCTCGTTTTTATTCTTGTATAGTTCTTGATTGGTGTAATTTTTTTTAATTCATCACTTGTCTACTTTTTCTAGTTTGGTAATTTATCAATTCGATCTTCATTATAACCAACTTTTCTGGCCTTTCTCCACACCCTTAACCTAAGCCCCATTACAACCTTTTAAAGACCTGCTGATTTGTGTATCATATCATTTTATAGTGGTGGAGATTTGATTTTCATGCAAGCTTATGGTAATGATATTTCTTCTTTTACTATTGAGTGCTTTTTCATGAACCTTAAACACTTTGAGTGATTTGAGTGAATCTTTAGTGAGGATGTCGATTCTTGTCGATTTTGAATTAAAGGTAATTACTTAGATAAGAGGAAATACCTATGGTTTCGTGCTTTAAAAATTTTCGACTTGGATTGTGTGGATCTTTAGTGCCCTTTCAGTTGAATTGCCAATGTATGATTATTTGTAAATTATTTTGAAACATTATTGATGAGAATTATAAGTTGAGAAAGATTAATTTTAATGAGAGCTGAGGATTTTGCTTGAGGACAAGCAAACACTTAAGTGTGGGGATATTTGATAAGCTATAAAAGTAACATATTTTAATCTCATTCTTAATGAGTTTTTGGATGATTAATTATGCAAATTAGTAAATTTGATGCTCCTAATACTTTAAATTCTTGTTTCTATATTTAGGAGAGCATTTGGGAGTGAAAGGAGCAAAAAACGAGCAAAAAACGGAAAAATAGAGCTGTTTTCAGGTTCCATACGGCTTGGGAATTTCCACACAGCCTGGAAACACGCCCGTGTGAGCCACACGGGCTGGATACACACCCATGTGCCATCCCGTGTCGATTTCGCACCCTACTTCCCAAATACGCGGAAAAACCCAATTTTTAAGCTTCTTGAGCATTCTAAAGTCTATAAATACACATTAGAAGAAGGCATAAGGGGGCCATCAGAGAAGATCGAAGAAAACACTCGAAGAACACCATTAGGATCAACTCAGAAGGGGATATCCATCAAGGTTGAAGATCTCCTTTTAATTTCTTTCGAAATTTAATTGCATTTCTTTATGTCTTGTGGTTTTTTTGACTTTGAGATGTTTTCATTCAGGATTATAAACTAATCCCCTAGATACTTAAGGGAAATGAAACCTATGATAAATCCTATTATTTAATTTTTGTTTTACGCGATAAATACTTGATTCTTGTTCTCAATTATGTATGCTTATTTCTTGTTTTAATACTTCCGGGATATTAATTCATGTTCAATGTGCTTATTTCAGTGGAACAAAAGTCACTGTTTAAGTAGATCTAGCATAGTTGAGTAGAATTGTATGCAATCCTAGAAATAGGAGGACATAAATCTACTAGATTAGAGTCAAACATAGATCGAGTTAATGCAACGATAGGGGTTTTATTAGAAAGAGATTTCAATTAATTAACCTAGAGTTAGTTGTTCTTACTCTCGAAATAGATATTAACATAATTTAGGGATTTCTATGGATCAAGTCACAAGTGAATAAATCGTTTAATTTAGATTCTTAATAATAGGTGAAGTCTAGGTGAATTCTTTCCTGGGTATTGTCTCTCTCATTGGTTATCTTCAATTATTTTCCTATTTCATTCTTTGTTGCTTTCTTAGTAAATTAGTTTAGTAAATTTAGATTAAAACCAATCACTCCAATTTGTCGGCTAAATAATAAGAAGATGGTAATTACTAGTACTTTTAGTCCTTGTGGATACAATATTCTCTACTCACCTTAGTTTTACTATTGTTCGATACGTGCACTTGCCTTTGTCGTATTTATAGTTAGTTTAGTGACGATCAGTAAGTTCCTGATAATTTCAAGATCCAACATTTTTTGCAGACTCGAAGATACATGGGGCATGGATTTAGCCTGAGCTGGTAACCTGATGCCGTTTTCAAGGTTTAGCCTAGACTGGTAACCTTACATGTATATACAGCCTTGGCCAGGCTTTCGTTGTGTCGATAAAATTTTATCCCAGACGGGTAACCTGACACCTCTGTACGTGATTAGCTCAAATGAGCCTTTGATGTGTAGTGTACCTATATGTTGATTTCTTTTACGATATTTATCGGGTAATATAATATATGTGAAATGTGAAATTGTCATGTTAAAGAATGAAGGGAAATGTAACAATTGAATATTATAATTGGAGTCCACACCAGTGAAAGGTATTAGAATGAATTTGATAAGATGAGTATTATAGTATCATATTGCATACTCGATATACTGTATGTGATGAAGTATACGCACTTACCTTGTTGGCGAATTGTGTTAGCTGATAGGTAAATTGTGTTTATGTATTAAATTAGGATATAATTATTTTGTGAGGTAAGTTAACTATCAAATTTGTATGAGCTTTGTAACACCCCTTACCCGTATTCGACACCTGAACAGGGTACGAGGCGTTACCAGACTTATGTGCAAGCAATCATACAAAACCGAGACATGACTTTCCATTCAAATTTAAAACCTTTCATAAACATTCATATCACCCCTTAAACAAGCCTACAAAGCCCAAAACATACATAAGGAGTGGTTCGGGACTAAACCGAGAATTTTAGAAACTTCTGGGAAAACTTAGAAAATTTTCATAAAAAAGGTCCACACGCCCATGTGACATATCACATGCCCGTGCTTCAGGCCGTGTCAAATATAGGGGACATTCTATTTATGACGTCATCAACCAAATAAGATCACACGGCCAAGGCACACACCCGTGTCCTTAGACCGTGTGGCGAATTAAATTCCTAAAATCAAGTGCAGACTTCACACGGCCTGGGCGCATGCCCATGTCCTATGGCCGTGTCTTCCACACGGTTGAAACACACGGCCGTGTCTCAGCTAGTGTGGTTACTACTGGGCATTCTATTTTGCCAACTTAGGATGCAGGGGGACACACGGCCAAACCACACGCCCATGGGGCAGACCGTGTGTCACACACGGCCTAGACACACGCCCGTGTGTCTACCCGTGTGGACAAAATAAGGCTATTTACCAAGCCTTTTTGCCACCCATACTTGCACCAACCTACACCACATCAAAACTACACCAATCCAAATATATATATATATATAAATTCAAGGCACTTAATATAGCATAACTAAGTGTTTCACCATCATCAAACATCCATAATCACATGCAACATATCATCATTCAACCATCAATAACCATAGGCCATATCATAATGGCAATAACACATACATGCATATATGAATAGGTTTACATCCAAGTAATCATTATGAACCACATCTCATGGCCTTATACAAAATGAATCAAATATCATCCTAAGCCAACACATTTGACCAAACCAATATGATATATAACCAAGAAGACCAAGTCCCTATACATGCCATAATTCAATGTAAATCTCAATATAATGTGTGCGTAGTGTGGGTGATCCTCCGACGGTCTCCGTATCCCGACCTGGCTTTTTGATACTATAAAACAAGGGAAAAGAGAAGGGAGTAAGCTTTAAGCTTAGTAAGTCTATATGTAAACAATGAAGATCATACCACATACTTATCAATCAAGAACATTACAGATCCTCGTAGTTGTACTTAATTATTTCAAATCTTACCACATTCCAAATACATATCATAAACATTGCTCACATTTACATGCACTTATACCCTGCACTTATACCACATAGCCACACGTAATTTTACTTAGTTAAAGTTTCTCGATGAACACTTCGGAATAATACCGGATACACGGTGGTTTCGCACACAGCCCACCATTAATAAATAACACGGTGGTATCACACATAGCCCACCAATAATCACATATCCACGGTGGTATCGCACACAGCCCACCAATAATAATCACTTATTCACGGTGTTTATCCATATCATTTTCCTATTCCGAAGGTTCATCCGAGAATTTTCTCACTTTCTATCATTTTAATAGACATCAATAATATTCGTTTACATTTCACATAATACATTAATATGTAAAAACATAAGTAAAAAGGATGTATCATTTACATATAAACTTACCTCGATACAAAATATGTCAATTTGAAGTTTAGTCCGAAACCTTACCTTTTCCTCGGTCAATGTTGATTCCACGTACTTCTTGATCTATAATGAAATATTTAGCTTATTAAATAACCACATTAATCAAATCACTCCAAAAATTTCTATTCTGGCAAATTTACCGTTTTGCCCCTAGACTTTCATAAAATTACGATTTTGCCCCTAGGCTCGTAAAATGAAATGTGTTCATTTTTTTCACACCCAAGCCTAGCCGATTCATATTCTCTCTTATAGCAACTCACAGTTCCAATTATTTCACACATGAATACTCACATGGAAAAACCCTAGACTCTCAACCATTTTGCAAAATAGTCCCCTCATTAGCTAGATTATGCTACAAGGGTCCCAAAAATACAAAAATTATCAAGAATGACCATTAAAATCACTTACTTGCAAGGATTAAAAGTTGCTAAAATTTTCAAGCTTCCATGGCCCTTTCTTGAGTGAAAAATCAGTGGAGAAGAGAAAATGAAAAAGATGATATCCTTTTTCTCTTTATTTTATTTTATTTATCAATTAAGTCACCAAATACTACACCTAACCATTGACTATGTCATTTCTTTGTCCCTATGGCCGGCCAACACTCTCCTAAGGGCCTAATTGCACATTAAGGACCTCCAATTTAATATTCAATAGCTATATGACACTTCAAATTAGTAGAACACAAATTTCGCCTTTTATGTGATTTAGTCATTTTTAGAAATTAAGCAAGTAATCACTACAATTAATTCACCAAAATTTTCATGCACTCATATAATCATGATATAACACATAAAATAATATCAAAAAATAATTTCTCCGGTCTCGGATTAGTGGTTCTGAAACCACTGTTTTGACTAGCCCCAAAATCGGGCTGTTACAACTCTCCCCCTTTAGGGATTTTCGTCCCCGAAAATCTTACCGTTAAAGAGGTTTGGGTACTGATTTCTCATGGCTTCTTCCGGTTCCCACGTAGCCTCTTCTACACCATGTTTTTGCCACAACACTTTCACTAAGGTTATACTTTTATTCCTCAACTGTTTAACCTCTCGAGCCAAAATCTTAATTGGTTCCTCATCATAGGTCATATCCTGTCGTATCTCAATTTCTGTAGGAGAAATTACATGTGAAGGATCGGAACGATATCGTCGCAACATCGACACATGGAACACATTGTGTATTCTCTCCAACTCTACCGGCAAAGCTAACCGGTAAGCTACTGGTCCAATCCTTTCAATAATCTCATACGGCCCAATGAAACGCGGACTCAATTTGCCCTTTCTACCAAATCTCAATATTTTCTTCTACGGGGATACTTTTAGAAACACTTTATCACCCACCTGAAACTCAATTTCTTTCCTTTTTAAGTCCGCGTATGACTTTTGTCGGTCTGAAGTAGCTTTCAGACTATCACGGATCACTTTCACTTTCTTTTCGGTTTCTCTAACTAAATCAACCCCGTGAATTTGCTTCTCACTAAGCTCAGTCCAATACAAAGGAGTTCGACACTTGCGACCATATAATGCTTTGTACGGTTCCATCTGTATACTCGACTGATAACTGTTGTTGTAGGAAAATTCGACCAAAGGTAGATATTCTTCCCAACTACCTTCGAACTCTAAAACACAGCATCGGAGCATGTCTTCGAGAACTTGAATCACTCTTTTGGATTGACCATCAGTTTGCGGATGAAACGTGGTACTAAAATTCAATTTCATACCCAAGGCTTCTTGCAACTTTTTCCAAAACCTCGAAGTAAACCTCGGATCTCTATCCGAAATAATGGACATAGGCACCCCATGTAATCTCACAATTTCGGCAATATACAGCTCAGCAAACTTGTCAAGTGAGTAATTAGTACGTACTGGTATAAAGTGAGCCGATTTCGTTAATCTATCAACGATAACCCACACGGAATCTTTCTTTTTCGGAGTATGGGTAACCCTGTTACAAAATCCATCGTGATTCAGTCCCATTTCCACTCGGGAACCATCACTGGCTGAAGTAAACCCGAAGGTACCTGATGCTCGGCTTTCACTTGTTGACAGATCAAACACTTTGTCACAAACTCAACGATGTCTCTTTTCATACCCGGCCACCAATAAAACTTCTTCAAATCAGTATACAGTTTTGTACTGCCCGGATGTACTGACAAACAACCATTGTGTGCCTCCTGTAAAATTTTCCAAATTAACTCATCATCTTTCGGTACACATACCCTATCACGGAACATCAAGCAATCATTTGGTCCGATTCAAAAATCTAAATCACTACCCGATTCACACTGAACTCTTTTAACTTGTAATTCCTTGTCTTTCTTTTGAGCTTCAAAAATTTGCTGATGAAATAACGGTCTAGCCCTTAACTCGGCCAAAATCGAACCGCCGTCAGACCAAGCTAAACTCGTACTCATAGCTCTCAAAGCATATAAGGATTTTCTGCTCAAGGCATCTGCGACTACATTCGCTTTCCCCGGATGATAATCAATCACTAGATCATAATCTTTCAATAATTTGAGCCATCTCTGTTGTCGCAAATTCAAGTCCTTTTGGTTCATCAGGTACTTCAAACTTTTGTGATCGGTAAAGATTCGACATTTCACACTATACAAATAATGACGCCAAATCTTTAAAGCAAAGACAATGGCGGCCAATTCAAAATCGTGCGTCTGATAATTCTTTTCATGTGGTTTTAGCTGTCTCGAGGCATAAGCTACTACTTTGCCCTCTTGCATCAACACACAACCAAGACCATTCATTGACGCATCACTATAGATCACAAACTCCATTCCCGACTCAGGTTGTACCAAAACTGGTGCTTCAGTTAATCGTGCCTTCAACTTCTCAAAACTTTGTTGACATCTATCGGTCCATTCAAACTTAACATTCTTTTGCAACAACTTAGTCATAGGAGAAGCAATCATTGAAAATCCCTCGACAAAACGTCGATAATACTCGGGTAAGCCCAAAAAGCTTCTAACCTCAGATATGTTCTTTGGCGATTTCCAATCAACAATCGCTGAAATTTTGCTTGGATCAACCTGAATACCATCACCTGAAACTATATGTCCCAGAAATCTGACTTCACGAAGCCAAAACTCACTTTTACTGAACTTAGCAAATAATTTCTCTTCTCGTAGAATCTGCAATACTGTTCTTAAGTGTTTGGTATGTTCGGACTCATCTCGGGAATAAATCAATATATCATCTATGAACACTACCACAAACTTATCCAAATATAGCCGAAAAATTCGGTTCATTAAATCCATAAACATAGCTGGTGCATTAGTTAAACCGAAAGGCATCACAAGAAATTCATAGTGTCCATACCTCGTTTTAAAAGTAGTTTTCGAAACATCTGATTCTTTGACTCTCAACTGATAGTAGCCGGATCTTAAATCTATTTTCGAGAACACGGTTGCTCCCTTCAGTTGGTCGAACAAATCATCAATTCTCGGTAATGTATACTTGTTCTTTATAGTTACCTTGTTAAGTTGACGGTAGTCAATGCAAAGTCTCATTGTTCCGTCTTTCTTCTTTACAAATAGTATGGGAGCACCCAAGGGAAAAAAATCGGTCTAACAAATCCCTTATCGGTCAACTCTTGCAGCTGAGCCCTTAACTCTTTCAATTCGATCGGAGCCATTCTATACGGAGCAATGGAAATTGGTGCAGTCCTAGGTATCAAATTGATAGCAAACTCAATTTCTTTAACCGGAGTTAACCCAAGTAATTCTTCCGAAAATACATTTGGAAATTCACAAATTACTGGTACAAATTCAAGCTTCAACTCAGACATCTCAGTATTCAACACATATGCAAGGTATGCTTTACACCTTTTTCTTATACACTTCTGAGCAGACATGTACGAAATCACCACAGGCATCTTACTTGAGTCATCTGTTTCAACCCAAAGAATCTCACCATTTTCACATTTCAACTCAAGTATTTTCTGTCTACAATTTACCTTAGCATCAAGTAATATCAACCAATCCATGCCCAAAATAACATCAAACTCATTAAATGGCAACAACATCAAATTAGCCAGAAAATAGTGACCTTGAATTGTCAAAGGACAATTTTTGCAAACCTTATCTACTAACACATGCTTGCCTAAAGGGTTTGACACTTTAATCAAAAATTTAGTCAATTCAATAGATAATTTCTTACTATTTACCAAATTCACACAAATATAAGAATGAGTGGATCCGGGGTCAATTAATGCAACAACATTAGTATCATAAAGAGAGAATATACCCGTAATCACATCAGGGGATGATGCATCCTCACGAGCTCGTATGGCATAAGCTCTAGCAGGTGCTCTCATTTTTAACCTCGCAACTGAATCTTTTATTATGCCTTTACTACTAGCTTCACTTTTGACATTTCGCGGTGGTCTACCTCTGCTAGTAGTGTTACTCGGTCTAACACTCTGAAGTTTCTCGCCTTCAACATTCTCAGGACAGTCTCTGATAAAATGTTCTCGAGAACCACACTTGTAGCAAGCTCAGTTGTTTCCCCAACACTCTCTAATATGTTTTCTACCATAATTCTGACACTCGGGTTTATTAGACATCGCATTACCCACACTTGCCATCGAGGTGGCTTGAACTCTAGAGCCCGAATATGTTTTACCACGATCTCGGTGTGAATACCCAGCTGAAACGATCATCCGAGGTGTTCGTTTCTTTGGACCTCTTTGATTAGGATTGGAACGACTTACTCATCGACCTCTTCCTTGCTTCTCGGGCCTCAATCATAGCTTTTCTCCGTTCCTTATTCATCTCTTCAGCCTTGCAAGCTCTATCGACCAATACCATAAATTCTTTCAACTCTAAGATCCCGACTAACAATCTAATATCCTCGTTCAACCTATCTTCGAATCTCTTACACATAATAGCTTCGGTAGACACACACTCTTGAGCATACTTACTGAGTCTGACAAATTCACGTTTATACTCTACCACAGACATTTGGCTTGCTTCAATTCGAGGAACTCTTTCTGTTTCTGGTTGATGAACCGCTGACTTATGTATTTCTTTCGGAACTCCTCTAAGAAGAAATCCCATGTCACTCTCTCCTTCGAAACTACAGATGTTAGCATTTTCCACCAGCGGTATGCCGAGTCCTTCAGTAATGATACAACACATTTTAAGTGTAACAGCTCGATTTAGGGGCAGTCAGAATAGTGGTTCGGAACCACTAATTTGAGGTTAGAGAAAATTACTATTATGATATTTTATGAGCTAGAGCATGTTTATATGTGTGCATGAAAATTTTGGTGCCTTAATTTTCGTGATTTCTTGCTTAATCGCGAAAAAAGACTAAATCGCATAAAGTGCGAAAGTTATATTTTATAAGCTAAAGGTACCTAATAGGCATAGAATATTAATTTGAGGTCTTTAAAGGGCAATTAGACCCCTAAGGAAAGGGTGGCTGGCCATAGGAGACAACAATTGACAAATTGGTCAAAGTTGGTAAAAGTTGGTGACAAAATTGACTTGTATTAATAAAATATAGAAAGAAAAGATATCGTCTTTTCTCTCCATCTTCCTCCACCAAAAATAGTAAGCAAAATAGGGGTTTTGAAAGCTCAAAATTTCAGCAAACTCTTCTCCATTCAAGTAAGTGACTTTAATGGTTTTTCTTAATGATAGTTGTACTTTTAGAACCCCTAGAGCTTAAGCTTTCTAAAGAGGGGACTAATTTGCAATACAGTGAAAAGTTTAGAGTTTTTACATGAGAGCTTTCATTGTTATTTGCTGAATTTTATGGAAGAAAATGAGTCTTAGTTGTTAGATGAACAACTTTTGTGAAAGGTGTTGCCATGAAAACACCTAAATGAACCTTTTTGTAAAGGTTGTAAAGTTTGTAGTAAATGTGTGAAATGTTGGGTTTTGATGATAGCCATAAGAGAAAAAAATGTTCACCTAGGCTTGTTAAAGGTATAAATTTGATTAGAATTAATTTTCGAGCCTAGGGGTAAAATGGTCATTTTGCCAAAGTGTAAAGGCAAAATAGTAATTTTACCAAAGCATGGTTATTAAAATGCTCTTATTAATGTGATGATTGAAATGAGCTGATTTGCTATTATAGAGCAAGAAGAACCAAGAATCAACCTTGATCGGGGTAAGAATAAAGTCTCGGACTCGATCGACGATCTAGCTTATTTTGAAATCGAGGTAAGTTTGTATGTGATAAATTCAACATTTATGCTCGTATTGTTTGTGAATGGTTGAAATTATATTGATGTACGATATTCTAAGAAATTAAAATGTTGAAGTCCCGGTTGGACTATAATGAATGTGAGTATATTATTATCGAGACATGAGATAGATAAGGTCCCGTGTAAGACTATGTCGGGGACATGGCTTTGGCGTCAAATTGAAATTCTGTATAAGGCCATATCCAGGATATGGCTTCGGTATTGAATATGATAATCGTATAAGACCGTATCCGGGATATGGCATCGATACTTGAGGTGAGGTTCCGTATAAGACCATATCCGGGATATGGCATCGGTAGTAAAAAGTAATCCCATATAAGACCGCATCCGGGATGTGGCATTGGCTTCGTGTGTATGCTAATGGTTATGAATAAGCATCCTTGAGCATCCCTAGTGATATATTGGGATAAATAGTTCAGCTTAGAAATAGAAACGAGAATTTTATTAAAGCTATGTGATATAGTTAACACAGGTACCCGTGAGTAATTCACGAAGAATATTTACGATATGTGGCATGGTATGAGCGAAATAAGGGCAATTATGAGTAAGTATGGCAAGGAGCCTATAACCTTGTGTGTGGTTAATTAATGCCATGGATGGGTTTTATCATGAGCTTATTATTGTCATTTATTTTCATGCAAACTTACTAAGCTTTATGCTTACCCCTTTCATTTCCCTTTTCCTTGTAGTATTGCCAAGATAGCTCGAGAAATCGAAGACGTCAGAGTTGGAGATCACACTATTGACCACTATTTGGTATAACCACACTAGATTCATTTTGAGTATGGCATGTATAGGACTTGGTCTTTTTGTTTTGTCATATTTGCAAGTCAAATGTGTTGGCTACTATAGTTGTTCAATCTATTTTGTAAGAGGTCATGGGATGTTGGCCTATACTTGATATGTTCATATATTCAATGATGATGGATGTCATGAAGTGTATGTTTTTATGGATGTCTTGATTCTTTTGAGTTCTTAGAGGTATCATATGGTCACCTTAAATATTGAATTGATTTGGTATGAATGTGATTTCTTACTAGGGTGGAAAATGGCTTGGTAGATAGCCATATAATTGTCCGTACGGGCAGACACACGGGCGTGTGTCTAGGCCGTGTGTGACACACGGTCAGCCCCATGGGCGTGGTGCTCGGCCGTGTATCCCCTTGCATGCTAGATTTGCAAGTTAGTGTGCTCAGTAGTAAACACAAGGGCAGAGACACGGCCGTGTGTCTCAGCCGTGTGGGAGGCACAGCCATGGACATGGGCGTGTGCCCAGGCCGTGTGAAGTCTGCACCTAGAAATTGGAATTTAATTCGACACACGGCCTAAGGACACGGGCGTGTGCCTTGGCTGTGTGACCATAGTGAGGTGATGATGTCACAAACAGAATACCAAGGTTTTGGCACACGGGCTAAGACACGGGCGTGTCGAGGTTGTGTGAAGGACACGGACCAGGGACACGGGCGTGTGTCTAGCCGTGTATATTAAGTCAGTTTCGACCACGGGTTAGGAGCACGGGCATGTCTCAGGGGCACACGGGCGTGTCCCTTGAGCAACACGGGCGTGTGGCCCCTGTTTTGATGAAAATTTTTCTATGTCTTCCTAAAGTTTCCTAAGTTCTTAGATTAGTTCTGAACAATCCTCTATGTATATTTTGGGCCCCGTGGGCCCATATAAGGGGTAAATATTGATTGTAAATGAAAAAAGTTTTAAGTTGGGACGAAATCTTATAGTCCAAAGTTATAAGTTTAAGCAAGTTAAGTTAGGTAATGCCTCGTACCCAGTTCCGGCTTCGAACATGGGTAAAGGGTGTTACATTTAGTGGTATCAGAGCTATTGTTTAGTCGATTCTTAGACTAACGTAGCGTAAGTATGAGTTTAGCTATACATTCCATATGTAAGAGTGTTTGAGTAATGATAGTGTGATGGCTCCTGACGTTTTAAATTGTGTTTTTATATAGTACATGGATTCTGATCCAGACCGAACTGCAGCCGATGATGCTGCAAGTAATGTGCCAGCAGATAGTAGACCCGAGACCTTGGGTCAGGGACAAGAGGCCCGAGAAGCCTTTCTCCATATGATGAGCAACTGGTACACTGAGTAAGTTCGTGCAAATCCTAATGCTCAACCCCCTCTACCCCCACATATTCCTCAATCCGCTTCGGTAGCTCCTCAAGTGGTTGAGGTAGTGAGGAGAGAAAGGCCTCCGGTCGATAAGATCCGAAAACAAAGAGCCGAGGAATTCCTGGCTAGTAAGGATGATGATCCGAAAAGGGCGAAATTCTGGCTCGAAAATACCATCAGGGTATTTGATGAATTGTCGTGCACGTCTGAGGAGTGGCTAAAGTGTGCGGTATCTCTCTTGAGAGATTTGGCTTATCGGTGGTGGAACACCCTTGTGTCGGTGGTACCAAGGGAGAGAGTTTTCTGGGAATTCTTTCAAGAGGAATTCTGGAAGAAGTATATCAGCCAGAGATTCGTCGATCATAAGAGAAAAGAGTTCTTGGAATTAAAACAAGGCCGAATGAGGGTGACCAATTATAAACGGGAGTTCGTTAGACTTAACAAGTATACCCGAGAGTGCGTGTCTTCCGAGGCTATCATGTGCAAGAGATTTGAGGACGAGCTAAATGAGGATATCCGTTTATATGTCGGAGTTCTCGAACTAAAAGAATTTGTAGTGTTGGTTGATAGAGCCTGTAAGGCTGAAGAGTTGGCTAAAGAGTAAAGGAGAGCTGAGATTGAGTCTCGTGACTCGAGGAAAAGACAGCTGAATAAGTCACTCCAACCTTTATCTAAGAAATCGAGGGATTTTGCTACTCGACCAGCTACTTCGGTCGGGTTTTCAAATCGAAGTAAGGGCAAACAGTTTTCGAGGTCTAAAGTGCAGACCACATCAGTTGTTAGTGTGGGCAACATTTGGCTAAGTAGACCGAAATGCCCGCAGTGTGGTAGGCGTCATTCTGGTGAGTGCCGAGTGAATGAGAAGGCTTGTTTCAGATGTGGGTCTTTAGACCATTTTATCAGAGATTGCCCCGAGATGGGCGAGAAAGAGAAGTCTCAGAATGCAAGACCGGGAAGCGCTGCTAGAGGAAGACCACAGAGAAACCTGGGAAATGAGATGAGTAGCAAGAATCCATCTAGAGAGCAGACTGCAAGAGTCGAGGGTAGAGCACCGGCGAGAACATATGCCATTCGTGCTCGTGAAGAGGCATCTTCCCCTGACGTAATCACGGGTACATTTTCTCTTTATGATACTCGTGTTATAGCTTTAATTGATCCGGGATCTACCCACTCATACATATGCATAAAATTAGTCTCTAGCATGAGCATGCCTATAGATTCTACTGAATTTGTAATAAGATTGTCTAATCCCCTAGGCAAGTATGTGTTGGTTTATAGAGTATACAAAGGTTGCCCTTTGACGATTAGGGGTCATTGCTTTCCAGTTGATCTTATGTTATTGCCGTTTGATGAGTTTGATGTCATCCTTGGGATGGATTGGTTAGTTACTCATGATGTAATCGTGAATTGTGGAAAGAAGTTTATTGAGTTGAAGTGTGAAAATGGGGATTTTATTCGCGTTGAATCAGACGAGCAAGACAGGTCACTAGTAGTGATGTCATCCTTGTTGGCTCAGAAGTATTTAAGAAAGGGGTACGAAGCTTACCTTGCTTTTGTGATAATTACTAAGGAGACTGATTTGAAAATTGAGTCGGTACCCATAGTATGCGAGTATTCAGATGTTTTCCCGGAAGAATTGCCAGGGTTATCCCCGGTTAGAGAGATTGAATTTGGGATTGAGTTAGCTCCGGGTACTGCCCCCATTTCTATTGCTCCATATAGAATGGCTCCAACTGAGCTAAAAGAGTAGAAAGCACAGTTGCAAGAACTAACGGATAAGGGTTTCGCAAGACTGAGTTTTTCTCCGTGGGGTGCTCCCATTTTATTCGTGAAGAAGAAAGATGGTTCTATGAGATTATGCATAGATTATCGGCAACTTAACAAGGTAACTGTGAAGAACAAGTACCCGTTGCCGAGAATAGATGATTTATTTGATCAATTAAAGGGAGCCACGGTATTTTCCAAGATAAATTTGAGGTCAGGGTACTATCAGCTCAGAGTCAAGGACTCGGATGTACCGAAAACCACATTTAGAACTAGGTATGTCCACTATGAATTTTTGGTCATGCCTTTTGGTCTAACGAATGCCCTTGCCGTTTTCATGGACCTGATGAATCACATTTTTCAGCCATACTTGGATAAATTTGTCGTGGTATTCATCGATGATATACTGATCTACTCTAGAGATGAGAACGAACATGCCGAACATTTGAGTATGGTTCTACAAATTTTGAGAGAAAAACAATTGTATGTCAAGTTCAGCAAGAGTGAATTTTGGCTTAAGGAAGTAGGATTTTTTGGGCACATTGTCTCGGGAGATGGGATTAGAGTCGACCCGAGTAAGATTTCAGCAATTGTTGATTTGAAACCGCCGAGGAGCGTAACTAAAGTAAGAAGTATTCTAGGCCTAGCCGGCTATTATAGGCGTTTTGTCAATGGGTTTTCCATGATAGCTACCCCAATGACGAGGCTTTTGCAAAAAGATGTAAAGTTTGATTAGACAGAAAAGTGTCAACAGAGTTTTGAGAAACTAAAGGCGTTGTTGACTGAGGCTCCTGTTTTAGTGCAACCTGAGCCGGGAAGAGAATTTATGGTTTACAGTGATGCATCCCTGAATGGATTAGGTTGTGTACTTATGCAAGAGGGTAAGGTGATTGCATACGCCTCTAGACAATTAAAGCCGCACGAGAAGAATTACCCGACCCATGACTTAGAGTTGGCCGCCATTGTGTTCGCATTGAAGAATTGGAGACACCATTTGTATGGCGAAAGGTGTCGGATATTCACTGACCATAAAAGCCTAAAATATTTGATGACTCAAAAGGAATTGAATTTGAGGCAACGAAGATGGTTAGAGCTGATCAAGGATTATGAGTTAGTGATTGACTACCATCCGGGAAAGGCGAACGTGGTCGCCGATGCTTTGAGCAGAAAATCCTTGTTTGCGCTAAGAGCCATGAATACGCAGATGGTTTTGTCAGATGATGGTTCTATTCTAGCCGAGTTGAGGGCTAGAGCATTATTTCTTCAAGAGATTTGTGAAGCTCAGAAAGAGGACAGCAACTTATGATAAACCGTAATATGCTCATATTTTAATCTCACATTTAGCATACTTTTGGATGATTTATTCCCTAAATTGTGAAATTTGGTGCTCCTAATCCTTTAATTTCATGTTTTATACTGAGGAAAGCACCAGAAGATGAAAAGAACGAGAAACGGTCCAAAAATGAACCAATTGGGCCAAAGTGAGAAATCAACACGGCCTGGGGGTAACCACACGACCGTGCCTCCCTAGCAGACCCAACCACGGCCTGAACTCGAATCACACGGGCGTGTTGCACGGGCGTGTCCCTACCGTGACAAAGAGGAATTTCACTCGGATTAGGATACTTAGAGGCAAAGAAACACATTCCGAAGCCTATATAAACACCCTAAGTATAACCTAAAAAGGGGCTTTTGCCAAGGGGCGTCCAGCTAGGCCAATGAGCCGAGCCAGAGAGGTCAGAATCATGGGATTTACTCGAAGAAAGGCAGTTGATTCATCTCAAGAAGCCTAAATCATACTCAAGACGGTGGATCTCTCCTTCAATTCATTCAGGGGGTTTTAGGGTTTTCTTATGTTTTGTTTTATCTTTTCTTCTGAGATGTATTCTTTTATAATTATGAACTAAACCCTCAAATACCTGAGGGGGATGAAACCTAAGACGGATCTTCTTATTGTTTTCTGAACTATATGATAAATACTTGATTTGTTCTTAATTATGTGTTCTTAATTCTTGCTTTGATATTTCAGGATATTGATTCAAGTAGTGATGTTCTTAGGCAGTGGAGCAAAAGTCCCTGTTTAAGAGTAGATCTAGCATAATTAAGCGGAGTTGATCACAACCCTAGACATAGGATGACGAAAATTTGCCGGATTAGGGTCAAACCTAATATGGGAGTCCATAGATCGAGTTAATGCAATTCTAGGGGTTTTAATTAGAAAGAGATTTCAATTAATCAACCTAGGGTTAGACGTTAGTAGCCTCGACGGAGGTATTAATATACATTAGGGAATCCTACGGATCAAGTCAAGTGAATAAATCGTCTGGTTCAGAGTTAGATAACAAGTGTAGTCTAGGTGGATTCCTCCTTGGGTATTGTCTTAATCAATTGGTTTTTCCCATAAGTATTTCCCCAATTCATTCTCTTTGTCTTAGCGTCTTTAGCTTAGTAGTTAGTTACTTTTAGATTAAACAAAAATTCACTTCAATTCTTAGGCTAAATAATAGAAAGAAAGTTAGTATTAGTACTTTTGGTTCCTTTGGGTTCGACATTCTGATCTTGCCCCTAAACCATACTACTGTTCGATAGGTGCGCTTGCCTCAATCATTGTCTTAGTTAGTTTCTAGGCTAGATCATTCATTATATAAATATTAAGGCTCTGACTTAACGACCAGCTTACAAGCCAAAAGAGTTCTATGTGAGTCAGATGTTGAGTCAGACTTTCGGGTAAGCCCTGATGGATGTTTGACGTATCGAGATAGGGTCTGTGTACCCAGAAATAATGAACTTGTTCATAAGATTTTGCATGAAGTACATAGCGAATGCTTAACTGTGCACCCAGGCAGCACGAAGATGTACAATGATTTGAGGAAGTGGTATTGGTGGCCCGGTATGAAGAAAGACATTTCTGAGTTCGTGTCGAGATGCCTAATTTGCCAGAAAGTGAAGGCTGAACACCAAGTACCTTCGGGTCTACTTCAGCCCATTATGGTTCCCGAGTGGAAGTGGGACCGTATTACTATGGACTTCGTGGATCGGTTTACCGCTGACGCCAAAAAGAAAGATACTGTGTGGGTTGTGGTTGATAGACTCACGAAGTCAGCCCATTTCATACCTGTGCGGGTTGACTACTCGCTTGATAGGTTGGCGGGCTTGTACGTGACTGAAATAGTAAGACTTCATGGAGTACCGCTGTCCATTATTTTGGATAGAGATCTGAGATTCACGTCACGGTTTTGGAAAAAGTTACAAGAGGCCTTGGGCACAAAATTGAGCTTCAGTACCGTTTTCCATCCACAAACCGACGGGCCGTCTGAAAGAGTAATACAGACACTCGAAGACATGCTTCGATGTTGTGTTTTGGAATTCCAAGGTAATTGGGAAAAATA
Organism: Gossypium sturtianum; assembly: GCA_025698515.1. Lineage (NCBI taxonomy): Eukaryota > Viridiplantae > Streptophyta > Magnoliopsida > Malvales > Malvaceae > Gossypium > Gossypium sturtianum. Next base: position 121,334,157 of record CM046946.1, read on the forward strand.
TTTACTCACTGGGAATTAAACATAAACAACGCTTTCAGTCAAGTCTGAAAATGGCGCCTTATGAGGCATTGTACAGGCGTAAGTGTCGGACGCCTTTGTATTGGACAGAACTTAAGGAGAATCAGATACACGGGGTCAATTTGGTCAAGGAAACTGAAAAGAAAGTAAAGGTGATACGTGAATGTCTGAAAGTGGCCTCAAATAGACAAAAGTCCTATTCGGATTTAAAAAGGAAAGAGATTGAATTCCAAGTTGGTGATAAAGTATTTTTGAAAGTATCACCATGGAGGAAGGTCCTCAGATTTGGCCGGAAAGGCAAATTAAGTCCATGTTTTATCGGACCTTATAAAGTTACCGAGAGGATAGGACCGGTAGCTTATCGTTTGGCCTTGCCACCTGAGCTGGAAAAGATTCATGATGTTTTTCACGTATCCATGTTGCGCCGATACCGTTCAGACCCTTCACATGTCATAGTACCAACAGAGGTAGAGATTCACCCGGATTTGACTTATGGTGAAGAGCCAGTTAGAATTTTGGCACATGAGGTTAAACAGCTGAGAAACAAAAGTATAGCCCTTTTTAAAGTGCTATGGCAGAGACATGGAATAGAAGAGGCTACATGGGAGCCCGAAGAGTCTATGAGAAAACAATATCCCAACCTTTTCGCCGGTAAGATTTTTGGGGGCGAAAATCCTTAAGGGGGGAGAATTGTAAAAGCCCAATTTAGGGGCTAGTCAGAATAGTGGTTCAAAACCACTAATCCAAGGTTAGAGAAAATTACTTTTATGATATTTTATGAGCTAGAGCATGTTTATATGTGTGCATGAAAATTTTGGTGCCTTAATTTTAGCAATTTCTTGCTTAATCGTGAAAAAAGACTAAATCACATAAAGTGCGAAAGTTCTATTTTATAAGATAAAGGTACCTAATAGCCATAGAATATTAATTTGAGGTCTTTAAAGGGCAATTAGACCCCTAAGGAAAGGGTGGCTGGCCATAGGAGACAAAAATTGACAAATTGGTCAAAGTTGGTAAAAGTTGATGACAAAATTGACTTGTATTAATAAAATATAGAAAGAAAAGATATCATCTTTTCTCTCCATCTTCCTCCATCGAAAATAGCAAGAAAAATAGGGGTTTTGAAAGCTCAAAATTTTAGCAAACTGTTCTCCATTCAAGTAAGTGACTTTAATGGTTTTTCTTGATGATAATTGTACTTTAGAACCCCTAGAGCTTAAGCTTTCTAAAGAGGGGACTAATTTGCAATATGGTGAAAAGTTTAGGGTTTTTCCATGAGGGCTTTCATTGTATTTGCTGTATTTTATGGAAGAAAACGAGTCTTAGTTGTTAGATGAACAACTTTTGTGAAAGGTGTTGCCATGAAAACACCTAAATGAACCTTTTTGTAAAGGTTGTAAAGTTTGTAGTAAATGTGTGAAATGTTGGGTTTTGATGATAGACATAAGAGAAAAAAATTTCACCTAGGCTTGTTAAAGGTAGAAATTTGATTAGAATTAATTTTCGAGCCTAGGGGTAAAATGGTCATTTTGCCAAAGTGAAAGGGCAAAATAGTAATTTTGCCAAAGCATGGTTATTATAATGCTCTTATTAATGTGATGATTGAAACGAGCTAATTTGCTATTATAGAGCAAGAAGAACCAAGAATCAACCTTGACCGGGGCAAGAATAAAGTCTCGGACTAGATCGACGATCTAGCTTATTTTGAAATCGAGGTAAGTTTGTATGTGATAAATTCAAAATTTATGCTCGTATTGTTTGTGAATGGTTGGCATTATATTGATGTATGATATTCTAAGAAATTGAAATGTTGAAGTCCCGGTTGGACTATAATGAATATGAGTATATTATTATCGAGACATGAGATAGATAAGGTCCTGTGTAAGACCATGTCAGGGACATGGCTTCAGCGTCAAATTAAAATTCCGTATAAGACCATATCCAGGATATGGCTTCGATATTGAATAGGAGAATCGTATAAGACCATATCCGGGATATGGCATCGATACTTGAGGTGAGGTTCCGTATAAGACCATATCTGGGATATGGCATCGGTAGTCAAAAGTAATCCCATATAAGACCACATCCGGGATGTGGCCTTGGCTTCGTGTGTATGCTAATGGTTATGAATAAGCATCCTTGAGCATCCCTAGTGATTTATTGGGATAAATAGATCAGCTTAGAAATAGAAACGAGAATTTTATTAAAGCTATGTGATTGAGTTAACACAGGTACCCGGAGTAATTCACGAAGATTATTTACGATATGTGGCATGGTATGAGCTAAATAAGGGAAATTATGAGTAAGTATGGCAAGGAGCCTATAAACTTGTGTGTGGTTAATTAATGCCATGGATGGGTTTTATCATGAGCTTATTATTGTCATTTATTTTCATGCAAACTTACTAAGCTTTATGCTTACCCCTTTCATTGCCCTTTTCCTTGTAGTATTGCCAAGATAGCTCGAGAAATCGCAGACGTCAGAGTTGGAGATCACACTATCGACCACTATTTGGTATAGCCAAACTAGATTCATTTTGAGTATGGCATGTATAGGACTTGGTCTTTTTGTTATGTCATATTTGCAAGTCAAATGTGTTGGCTATTATAGTTGTTCAATCTATTTTGTAAGTGGTCATGGGATGTTGGCCTATACTTGATATGTTCATATATTCAATAATGATGTATTTCATGAAGTGTATGTTTTTATGGATGTCTTGATTCTTTTGAGTTCTTAGAAGTATCATATGGTAACCTTAAATATTGAATTGATGTGGTATGAGTGTGATTTCTTGCTAGGGTGGCAAATGGCTTGGTAGATAGCCATATAATTGTCCACACAGGCAGACACACTCGCATGTGTCTAGGCCGTGTGTGACACACGGTCAGCCCCATGGGCATGGTGCTCGGCCGTGTATCCCCTTGCATGCTAGAGTTACAAGTCAGTATGCTCAGTAGTAAACACACGGGCAGAGACACGGCCGTGTGGGAGGCACGGCCATGGACATGGACGTGTGCCCAGGCCGTGTGAAGTCTGCACCTAGAAATTGGAATTTAATTCAACACACGGCCTAAGGACACGGGCGTGTGCCTTGGCCGTGTGACCTTAGTGAGGTGATGACGTCACAAATAGAATACCAAGGTTTTGGCACACGGGCGTGTCGAGGCCGCGTGAAGGACACGGACCAGGGACACGGGCGTGTGTCCGGCTGTGTGTATTAAGTCAGTGTCGACCACGGGTAAGGAGCATGGGCATGTCTCAGGGGCACATGGGCATGTCCCTTGAGCAACACGGGAGTGTGGCCCCTGTTTTGATGAAAAATTTTCTATGTCTTCTTAAAGTTTCCTAAGGTCTCGGATTAGTTCCGAACAATTCTCTATGTATGTTTTGGGCCCCGTGGGCCCATATAAGGTGAAAATATTGATTGTAAATGAAAAAGTTTTAAGTTGGGACAAAATCTTATAGTCCAAAGTTATAAGTTTAAGCAAGTTAAGTTAGGTAATGCCTCGTACCCGGTTCCGGCTTCGAACTCGGGTAAGGGGTGTTACATTAAGCATTCTTCGGGCGTGCAAGAAAGTTCATCAAATACCTGCATAGAATTCTCAAGCCAGAACTCTGCTTTCTCAGGATCATCATCTATGTTGGCTCTAAATTCCTCGGTCCCTTGCTTTCGAATCTTATCAACCGGGGGTTTAGTCAGTCTTACCAAATCTATACCTTCAGGAGCTACGGGGACCGGCTGAGGTATAGGAGGGGGTGGAGGAGGTTGAGCATTAGGATTTGCTTGAACAAATTCAGTATACCAATTACTTATCATATGGAGAAAGGCTTCCCGAGCCTCCTCTCCTTGACCCAAGGTCTCAGGTCTACTTTCTACTGGCGTGGTCCCTTGCACGGGAGCCGGTGCATTACTTGCAGCATCATCGGTGGCAGCTCAGTCGGGATCCATTTACTATATGAAAACACAGTTTGAAATTGTCAGGAGTCACCACACTATCATAATATATTTATGGCATTTATAGCTAGACTCTCACACACGCTACGACAGTCCGAGAACTGACTAAACCATAGCTCTGATACCACTAAATGTAACACCCCTTACCTGTATTCGACGCCGAAATAGGGTACGAGGCGTTACCAGACTTATGTGCAAGCAATCATACAAAATCGAGACATGGCTTTCCACTCAAATTTAAAACCTTTCATAAACATTCATATCACCCCTTAAACAAGCCTACGAGGCCCAAAACATACATAAGGAGTGGTTCGGAACTAAACCGAGAATTTTAGAAACTTCTGGGAAAATTTAGAAAATTTTCATCAAAAAGGTCCACACGCCCGTCTGGCATATCACATGCCCGTACTTCAGGCCATGTCAAATATAAAGGACATTCTGTTTATGATGTCATCAACCAAATAAGGTCACACGACCAAGGCACACGTCCGTGTCCTTAGACTATGTGGCGAATTAAATTCCTAAAATCAAGTGTAGACTTCACAGGGGCTGGGCACATGCCCATGTCCTATGGCCGTGTCTTCCACACGGTTGAAACACACGGCCGTGTCTCAGCCTGTGTGGTTACTACTGGGCATTCTGTTTTGCCAACTTAGGATGCAGGGGGACACACGGCCAAACCACACGCCCATGGGGTAGACTGTGTGTCACACACGGCCTAGACACACGCCCGTGTGGACAAAATAAGGCTATTTACCAAGCCTTTTTTCCACCTATACTTGCACCAACCTACACCACATCAAAACTACACCAATCCAAATATATATATATATAAAAATTCAAGGCACTTAATATAGCATAACTAAATGCTTCACCATCATCAAACATCCATAATCACATGCAACATATCATCATTCAACCATCAATAACCATAGGCCATATCATAATGGCAATAACATCATGGCCTTATACAAAATGAATCAAATATCATCCTAAGCCAACACATTTGACCAAACTAATATGACATATAACCAAAAAGACCAAGTCCCTATACATGCCATAATTCAATGTAAATCTCAATATACCAAAATGTGTGCATAGTGTGGGTGATCCTCCGACGGTCTCCGTATCCCGAGCTGGCTTTTTGACACTATAAAACAAGGGAAAAGAGAAGGGAGTAAGCTTTAAGCTTAGTAAGTCTATATGTAAACAATGAACGTCATACCACATACTTATCAATCAAGAACATTACAGATCCTCGTAGTTGTACTTACACATTTCAAATCTTACCACATTCCAAATACATATCATAAACATTGCTCACATTTACATGCACTTATACCCTGCAGTTGTCACCACATAGCCACACGTAATTTTACTTAGTTAAAGTTTCTCGATGAACACTTCGGAATAATACCGGATACACGGTGGTTTCGCACACAGCCCACCATTAATAAATAACACGGTGGTATCGCACACAACCCATCAATAATCACATATCCACGGTGGTATCGCACACAGCCCACCAATAATAATCACTTATTCACGGTGTTTATCCGTATCGTTTTCCTATTCCGAAGGTTCATCCGGGAATTTTCTCACTTTCTATCATTTTAATAGACATCAATAATATTCGTTTATATTTCACATAATACATTAATATGTAAAAACATAAGTAAAAAGGATGTATCATTTACATATAAACTTACCTCGATACAAAATATGTCAATTTAAAGTTTAGTCCGAAACCTTGCCTTTTCCTCGGTCAAGGTTGATTCCACATTCTTCTTGATCTATAATGACATATTTAGCTTATTAAATAACCACATTAATCAAATCACTCAAAAAATTCCTATTTTGGCAAATTTACCATTTTGCCCCTAGACTTTCACAAAATTATGATTTTGCCCCTAGGCTCGTAAAACGAAATGTGTTCATTTTTTTCACACCCAAGCCTAGTCGATTCATATTCTCTCTTATAGCAACTCACAGTTCGAATTATTTCACACAGTTACTATCCATTTTATAACTTTTACAAAATAGTCCTATTAGGTGTTTTCATGAAAAATCCTTTCACAAAAGTTGTTCATTAAACAACTAAGATTCATTTTATTCCATAAAATTTTAGCCAACACATGAATACTCACATGGAAAAACCCTAGACTCTCAACCATTTTGCAAAATAGTCCCCTCATTAGCTAGATTATGCTACAAGGGTCCCAAAAATACAAAAATTATCAAGAATGACCATTAAAATCACTTACTTGCAAGGATTAAAAGTTGCTGAAATTTTCAAGCTTCCATGGCCCTTTCTTGAGTGAAAAATCAGTGGAGAAGAGAAAATGAAAAAGATGATATTCTTTTTCTCTTTATTTTATTTTATTTATCAATTAAGTCACCAAATACTACACCTAACCATTGACTATGTCATTTCTTTGTCCCTATGGCCGGCCAACACTCTCCTAAGGGCCTAATTGCACATTAAGGACCTCCAATTTAATATTCAATAGCTATATGACACTTCAAATTAGTAGAACACAAATTTCGCCTTTTATGCGATTTAGTCCTTTTTCGAAATTAAACAAGTAATCACTACAATTAATTCACCAAAATTTTCATGCACTCATATAATCATGATATAACACATAAAATAATATCAAAAATAATTTCTTCGGTCTCAGATTAGTGGTTCCGAAACCACTATTCCGACTAGCCCCAAAATCGGGCTGTTACAAGCTTACTAAGTATTCTTAATACTTACGCCTAGATTTATTTTATCTTGTAGATTTTGAACGTTCAGAGCATGACAATCGAATCAATAAGAAGTTCACACTATTCGCCGAAGTTGTGGTAGGCTTCAGTTTTTAATTGAGTCAGTTTAAATGACATGTATATAGTCGTTTGGTTATTTGTAAATAAAAATGTTAAATTTTGAATGTGATTACTTTGGATTTTCATGATGTATGATATGAAAAATGAAATTTAGTTAGGTTTTCTTCTACGTTTTAAGTTTCGTGTGACCTGTCACATTGTGGCTTATCCGTAGAAAATTTTCCAAATTAGATGTTCACCAAAGTTTCTGGAATAATTGTATTTGCGAAATAATCCGTAGTTGACCTACTACACCCCATGTTCGGCTAGATTATTAAATCCGGGTATGGAGCGCCATAGGTACAAACCACTAAACTGAGAAACCATTTGAAACCCAAACATCTTAGCTCGACGGGTGCACCACTTATTGGAGCGATGTCCCAATATATTGACAAACACATAATAAGTTAAACATGACTTGAAATTGTATTATGCCACTTATAATTAGGAATCGGAAAACATCATTTGGTGGAGGCCTTGTAAACTTACATAGGTTCGATTGAAATTATAAACGAGCTAACACTCGATCTGAAATTAAAAAAATCATTTCTAAATGACTAATATCACTTGAAATAGTTGGGTGTGAAATCCATAAAGTTACTAACGATAATCTAGAAATAAAAAATGACATTTTCAAATACAAGTTTGTTTTAAGTTCAATTTGGCAGAATCTAGCAGACATCTTATTTCCCTAACGATTCATGTTAACCCAATAAAAAAGAATGGCTCACAAATAGGCCGCAAATTTGGCTGATTGCCTACTACAAATATGTCAAACCTAAAAGCTTAAAAATAAGAAGAAAAGAAACTAAGTATGTTTATAAGATCTTAGTGAGCTCCAAAGAAATATGACCCCATAATAGGGTTCAACAGACACTATTAGATTAATACTTAGAACAAAAAATGGAACGCCACTTCTAGCGGATAAAAATTTCCTTTTTCCGAAGTATCAGTTGGCGGATACTTCCACAAAATGACACAGCCAATGGTAGGCACTATTTGCTATTGGAGACCCGCATATAACTAACACAAGGCACAACTGCTCTAGTTGTATACCACCTTTGCGGATTACCCTTTTATGACTGTTTAACTTAGGTTTTACGCTTTGTACAATATCCACACTTTGTTTTAACACAATATACACATTTTATCCGTATACTCTCTTTCTTATGCTAGCTTCTGATCCTAGTTCCGAAGAACCATTATTCTTCTATCTTCATATCGCTCCTTAGATCCATTAAACTAGTCAAACCTCCGTACCTCCATCATTCTTCTTTTTAATTTGAACACATGAGTGTTCCCTCGCAAGGCCAAGTATTCACCAATCACGGTTTATACCAGAGTGACAACTAGAGGCAAAACATAATATATTGTATATTCTTTTCATCATCATACGTAACAACCCTCCAATACCTCCTTACACCATTATGGATACAGAGCTTTTGCACCAAGGAAGGAGTATTTATACCCATGCATATGCAAGACTTCTGTCTCTAATTTATTGACTGTTATCGTATATACATTGACCCCTTACCACGTACCTTTTGACATGAGTACCTAGACCAAAGGTTAAAGCTACTTGCCTTGAAATATAGTAGGTAGGTTAAACATAATAATACAGATAACAGACTTAAGGTACAAAGGAACTCACCAGAAACTTTCACTCGGAGACTCCTACTCAATGGGTTCTTTTCCTTTAGCACTGGGATCTTCTCCCGTATCTTTGGCTAAAATAATCAAATAACTTCCTTACATATAAGAATAACCAAAACTTAATGAAATAACATGAATTGATAAACATGCAACCAATTTTCGGATGGAAGTTTTCTTCCTATCCAATATTCAAATGAAAGCTCTATTGAATAACTCTTACAAAAACTCCTTTCTATCTGGTAAACTTAAATAATGGTTTAAGAATTTACCAGCAGTCAACTTAAGGAAACAAACTTCTATAAGCTTGACAAACAGATCTTTCGTTAACGATGAAGAACACTTCTGGTTTTTCTTAGATAATAATGAAGGCAAGCAGAGAAGAAGAAGTGGAAATCTTCTCTCCACTACCAGATTGTCCTATTTATAGCTATGTCTAACACAAATCCCACTTAGGGTTAAAATCTAATCAATAATCATGTTCACACACTTCTACTAATTAATCACATCCTAGGAGGTTTTCGAGGTGTCTTGGTTATTGATACGTTACCTCCACTAGGATGCTAGATAACTTAAACATGTCCCAAAATCACTACAATTTCCTTTACAGCAACCCCAAACACGAATGACGGTCTTATTTATGGAATAGCCTACCGAATAAGGATCTCACCACAACAAGAAGTTTGCCAATCGTAAAATGATATTCCGCAACCAGGGCGAAGTTTAGTGAAATACTACTCCAGGGAATTCGCCAATGTTAACTCGTCTAAGTCTCGCGACTTAGGCGGTCTCACCAATGCAATCTCCCAAATAATACCAACTTGCCAACTAAGAGTGTGATTACTCCCTCACCCTTAAAAAATTCATCCTCAAAATTTCTTACCTATGAATAGATGAGGATACTACTCTCTCATCATGCTTTATCCTTCCCACGTAGCCTCTTCAACTTTATAGTTCCTCCACAACACTTTTACTAAGGGAATCTCTTTATTCCTTAGTGTCTTGATCTCTCTATCCAAGATACATACAGATTCTTCTTCATATGATAGATTAGGCTCCACCTCTAACGTGTCAATTTGTACCACATTATCTGGATCTGAGCGAAACTTTCATAACACTGACACATGGAACATATTGTGAATCTTCGATAGTTCTGGCGATAGTGCTAAACGATACGCCACTGGCCCTATGCATTCTAAAATCTCGTAAGGTCCGATGAATCTTGGGCTAAGTATTCCTTTTAACCCAAAATGAATGGTCTTCTTCCAAGGTGAGACTTTAAGAAACACTTTATCGCCAACTTTATAGGATACATCTTTCCTTTTTTTTCTATTAGCGTATGCTTTCTGGAAATCTTGATTAATATTTAATGGTTATTGATGATCAACACCATCTTTTCTACTTCAAGAACCAAGTCTAGGCCAACTAGTTTTTTTTCTTACTAAGCTCGAACCTGCAAACTGGCGATTGACACTTCCTTCTATATAACGCTTCGAAAGGTGACATGTCCAAACTGGTGTGAAAGCTGTTGTTGTGTGCGAACTCTGCCAAAGGAAGATAATTTTCCTAGTTCATTCAAAAATCAATCGTCTAGCTTCTAAACATATCCTCCAATAACTAGATTTCCTTTTCTAATTAACTATTAGTTTGAGAATGGAAAGCAGTGCTGAATCGAAGCTTAGTTCCAAAAGACATCTAGAACAACTTATAGAACCTTGATGTGAATCTAGGATCACAATTAGATACAATCGATGAAGGGATTCCGTGCAAGTGAGCTATCTCTGAAATATACAGCTTCACTAGCTTTTCCAAAGAGTAGTTTGTACGTACTGCCACAAAATGTGCAAACTTTGTTAACCTATCAACAATCGCCCATACAAAATTCTTCTTTGATGCACTAAGGGGTAACCCCAAAATGAAATCCATGGTGATCATATCCCACTTTCATTCTAGAATCTCCAGTGAACACAACATACTAGAGGGAACCTGATGCTCAGCCTTAACTCTCTAACAGGTTAAACACTTCATCATAAATTTTGATATTTCCCTCTTCATCCCTGGCCACCAAAATAAAATTTTCAAATCTCGATAAATCTTCACACTTCCTAGGTGAACTAAAAAGGGTCCTTGGTGTGCTTCCCTCATGATTTCCTGCCTTACATTTTCCTCGTTGGGAACATAGAACGTTACCATAAAACGTAGCTCTCCTTCATTTCCCAAGTTGAAATTTCTTGCATCGCCAGGCTTTATACGTTCCTTTACCTCTTTACACTACACATCCTTGATTTGGGACTCCAATATTCAAGAAAGGAAAGTAGGTCACGCCCTTAACTCGGCGAGAAATGATCCATCATTCGCCAGAGATACTATTGCTTGCAGGGAAGCTAGAGTTGAAACAGTTTTCCTACTTAGCGCATTCGCCACCATATTATCTTTCCCTAGGTGGTACTCAATAGTTAAGTCATAATCCTTTAACAATTGTATCCATCATCGTTGGCGTAGGTTTAGTTCTTTTTAGGTGAGCAGATACTTTAAACTTTTGTGGTCAGAGAATATATGACACTTCTCCCTATTAAGATAGTGCCTCCAAATATTTAAAGCCCAAACAATTGCAACCAGTTCTAGATCATGAGTTGGGTAGTTCTTCTGATGAGTCTTGTGCTGGCACGATGCATAAGAAATCACACTTCCCCTCTGCATAAGCACACATCCCAATATATTTAGAGATGCATCTTTGAACACCATGTATTATGTTCCCAATTCTGGTTGGCTTAACATTGGGAATTCGATTAATGGCTTATTCAGCTTGTCGAAACTCTGCTGCCACTCATCAAACTAGTAAAACTTCTCATCCTTTCTAATTAATCGCATCAATGACATCGCAATTATGGAAAACCCCTTCATGAAACTTATTTAATACCCTCCAATCCAAAGAAACTGCATACTTCTATAATGCTCATTGACGGAATCCAATCTAGCACAACCCTAATCTTCTCAAGATCTACTTTAATTCCATCCGCAAAGACAACATAACCTGAGAAGTGAAATTCATTTTGGCTAAAACTCACACTTACTAAACTTGGCATATAACTTATTTTCTCAGAGAACATTCAAAACTATCCGCGCCCACTCCGTTCTTGGTTAAAGCCAACAGTTTAGGACTCCATTACTGGAGCAGCAGAATAAGCCTTTATGTCTCTGGGCCTTTTGAATCCAACATTAGTAATTATGCCAAAAGCTCAACGTATGTTCATTTTCCTATCCCTAACCTTGTTCCTCTCTCGTATTGCTAATTTCATCCTATAATTCTTGGCATATAGAGTAGGGAAATCTCGAATATCTAAAGCAGACAATAATAACCGAAGTTTTTCATTCAATCATCCTTCAAATCTGATACACAACCCTTTCTCATCTAGAACCAAGTCATTGCATATTTCTTGGCGGTGCAGCCTCTACTGTTCTTATTATCTTTTCGAGCCTCATTATTTCAACACGAAAATTGTGGGAAAAGGATAGTGCAACTCCCATATATATGTTGCCACTACCCCATGACGTGGCCCATCATTCCCATAAGTGCTTCATTATCTTCGACTCCTCAACTCATGAAAGGCCCAGGGTGTAACACCCCATACCCGAGTCTGAGGCTAAGACTGGATACGAGACATTACTATGCTTGAACTTTCTTAAACATGTACTTACGGGCTATAAAATTTTGTTCTCAATTAAAAACTTCTCTTTCTTAGTCAAATCGGACATTTCATGGGCCTCATTTAGGCCTCTCGCACTTACGCCCCAAAACTTTCAAAACTCATATGGAAACTTTCTCTCGAACAGGGTCACACGCGTGCGTGTGTCATGGGACACGCCTGCACCCCTAAAACATGCTCGTGTCTTTCACCCGTGGAGGATATCGGCAAATTACACACGCGCTGACACGCCCGTGGCCCCGGCCCGTGTGCCAAACCTGGCATTCGACTTATTCACACGGTCTGTACATACGCCTGCAGTGCGTCCACCGTGTGACAATTGAATTTCTAAGTGTCAAGTGCGGACTTCACACGGCCTTGGCACACGCCCATGTGCCAACCGTGTGTATCACACGGCCGAACAAACGGTGTGTGACCACTTCGTGGTCTAATCGACTTAAGATACTAAGGTGCAGAGACACACCGGCCTAGACACTCGCCCGTGTGTCTATCCGTGGGGGCACTTAGAGGCTATCTTACCAAGCCTTTTACCACTCCCGTTTGCATACATTCATATACTACTTCAAAACATTCTCAAATCATCATATAAAACACATGAATTAACACATTTAATCATTAAAAAGATAAAGTCTTTATCCCATACACTAGGGAGAACTACTCCCAATACAATTACAACCAATTTAAGCCATCATCTATGGTCATACACAACCAACTCTAGATTCTCTTAGGCCAATACACTTTGGCTACATTGGTTAGAACTTAATCAACTTTAAAAGAATCCCTATACATGCCATGACTCATCAGGATTTGATACCTCATTCCAAGGGTCTGCTCGATAGTGTGAAAACATCTCCGGCGGCCTCCAACCCGAGCTAAGTAATGAAACCTATAAGAGATGAGAAAAGTAAAGGAGTAAGCAAAAATCCTTAGTAAGCTCATCTACATAATCTGTCAAATATTGATATTCAGTGAATGTACATAATTACAAAGTATCATGGAGAGTGTCTCTCATAAACTCATGGTTACTTGCTCAAATATTCTTGAAACTTACTCATTCAATCTCTTACCACATTCTTACCATGTCACAAGCCAATTGCTCGTTCAATTAGCATACATTCCTGCACTGATCACCACATGATCATATAAAACAATACATCAAGCATTTTCAATAAGCCACTCCCGCTACTAATATCTCGGTGGTTTCGCACTTAGCCCACCATTGAATCTCTAATAGGGTGGTATCGCACACATCCCACCAATCATTTATACTTATGGTGATTTAGCACTTAGCACACCAATCGTTTATACTTACGGTGGTTTCTCACTTAGCACACCAATTGTTTATAAGCGATGGTATCGCACACAACCCATCGATTACTAATTAATTAGGTGGTAACGCACATAGCCCACCGATATTAATATAATTGATAGTATCGCACCCAGCCCATCACTACCATCAATAACGTGATATCGCACATAGCTCACCGTTATTTTACATTCATGGATAGTAATCCACAAGTATATCTCTATTTCAAATGTTCATCCGAGAACATCCTCACATACTTCTATTCTTGCTTAACTTTCTACGATACTCGTTTGCATTCACACAGTGCATCAATAAATCTATCTCATGCAACTAAGGTGCAATAATAACACATATCCTACTAGGGGTTCATCATATATTGAATTCATCTCCATTCAATTCTAACACATACTTGTGCTTCTCGTGGTACAACCACATACATTCACATATCCGTTGAATCATTCAAATTGTTAACTAACTCTCTTGAGTCTCATACACATAGTTCTCATTGACATTATACCCCCAATAAGGTCCTACATACATTAACATGTCGATGCCATGTCCCTGACATGGTCTTATACGAACTCTTACACCGAGGCCATATTCCAATATGGTCTTACTTGAGACTTTAACCATCATCATATCATGCTATACACATCTCAATTCTATTGACATTTCATCAAAAGATATTTCATGCATTCATATGGTAAATATACATTCCCTACTGCATTGGAACATTAAATTAACTCGTACGTAATTACAACGTTTGCACATGAACTTACCTCGATAAAATGAAAGGGCCAAAAGGGACCTTTTTGCCCACATTTCTCTTTTCATCCGTTCTAGGTCTGAAACTCGTTTTCTTTGATCTAGAACAATGAAATTTACTGATTTAATCACTTATAAATCATATTACACCATAATATATACTTTAGGCATAAATGACTATTTTGCCCCTACACTTTGGCAAAATTACGATTTTTCCCCTAAGCTCGTAAATAAATTTTCATCACATTTTCTTTTTAAACAAGCCTAGCTGAACATTTAATCCTCTTACAACTATCCACAATTCTAACTATTTCATGCCTTAATGAACAAATTACAATTTTTGCATTTTAGTCCCAAATAGGTGTTTTCATGACAACACCTTTCACAAAAGTTGTTTCTCATCATCCTATCATTCATTTTCTTCCATAAAACTCATCAAACAACATGAAATCTATCATGGAAAGTCCCTATACTTTCAACCATATTGCAAACTAGTCCCCTCTTTAGAAAGCTTAAGCTTTGGGGACTCCAAAAGTATAATTTTCTTCAAGAAATACCATCAAAATCACTTACTTGAGTGGAGAATTGCTTGCTGAAATTTTAAGCTTCAAAAACCCTCCCATGGCTGCTATTTTCGGTGGAGGAAGAGAAGAAATAAAAAAAAGATGATAGCTTTTCTTTTTGTCATATTTTATTCATTTTTTCTCACCAAATTTGACTAAGCATTAAATGCACTTGTCTCCCATACCACATGGCCGGCCATCACACTCCAAAATGGCCTATTTGCACATTTGGGACCTCCAATTTATAAACCATAGCTTTTTGGCACCTCTAGCAATTAAAATAGAACTTTCGCACTTTATGCGATTTAGTCTTTTTTCACAATTTAGCTAGAAATCGCTAAAATTAAGGCACCAAAATTTTCATGCATCCTTATAAACATGTTATAATACATAACATATCATGAAAATAATTTTATCTAACCTCGAATTAGTGATTCTGAGATCACTGTTCCGACTAGCCCCTAAATTGGGCTGTTACAATTCTCCCCTTCTTAGGAATTTTCGTCCCCTAAAATTTTATCAGGAGGAGTTGCTATCAGCATTCTTAAAACGTTTCCATCTTCTCTTCAAAGTCACGAATCCACTTGTCCTCAAGTTTCTCTTGCCAACAACACTTAAGCTGTGATACATAAGGTCGAAACGTAACTTGAGACCCTAGTTATTCTTCCTCTGGGTATATACTATATTCAGTAATCCACCAATTTGGAACTCTGTACATGTCCAAATGATCGTTCGGATCTTTACTGGCTGATTCATTACAATTCGAATGACATCCCCCTCTTTGGGAATCTTGTCAAACTAAATTTGAAATCTATAAGGTTATATCTCACTTTCTCATTAAAGCATTCACCGACTGTAATGGTTTTGACTTGTACGCTTTGGAAACTCAGCTTTTAGTGGTTAACTACTTCTGACCATAACTCCATCATATCGTGAAATGTACTCTCATCACAAAACATTTATCCACATAATCAGATTTCCTTATCCTTGCTTTATTAGATATGCTTGCTACAAAATCTCATACCAAAGCTCAGATAAGTTCTGGATTCATCATCAACAACGGAAAACTTATACAACTCAGTATTTACCATCTCAAATAAATCATTCTGAGCTTATTTAAAATACCATTTACGATATCTCTTCAAAACCCTTTTTGTTCTGAAAAGAAGACTCGCTCTAGTCATTAACCTTGCTGAAACTAAGATGTTACCAACTAGGGTCAACCGAGTAACTAACTCGCATTGCTTAACATGGATCTTTTCATAACATCTAACTCACAATACCGACACAAAAGTGATTGTCTCTCGATCACCAACTCACAACTCTTTCTCTTGATTCGCATCGATCTCGGTACTAGAACTTTCAAATAAACAGTTCTTTCAATAGCTTACAGCTCAACTGTCATGGTTTGAACATTTCGATGAGCATATCTTTATATTATGCTCCCTACTCATGTACACACAAAATTTTATTCTCTTTACTGATTCATGCGTGAATATACACTGAACTTGAATCATATCTCAATACCTTAATCTACTCTTTTCTCCATACTGAGAACATATTTTAAGCACACTCTCATCTGAGTTTCTCTTGCTATGCCAATCTAGAACCTTTACGATCGTCATATCTCATGATAGCAGGGATATCTCGATCGAATTTGTTAACTCTATTCGGCTTACCCGAAAACCTATCACACAACGTGAAACTTGTGATTTCACCTCTTATACACGAATCATCACCAATTTCCTCCTCAAGGTACCCAATTAAGGTTACGAGGAGATAAAGGAAATGTCGATTTCAATTAACTAAATCGACAACCGTTTTGTCTGATATTTACTATCAGTTAATATTCTCACACAATCACAGTTTATGAAAAGAACAACTACATCATCCCTGAAGGGAAACATGTATTAGTACATAATACTAAAGGAGATCATTATAATCCCACCCATGGCATTAACTAACCATGCACAAACCACAGGCTTCGAGCCAACTTACTCATACTTGCCATTTATTTAGCACATATCGTGCCACACATCGTACTAGTTTCTTCGTGATTCATTCACGAATATCTGCATTCACTCCTTCACATGACTTTAGTACTAATCTCGTTTATACTTCTAGACTCATCTATTTGTCCCATTGATCACTAAGGATAATCAAAGACGCAAATTCGTCGTCATTCATGTAGGCACGAAACCAATGCCACACCCCCGGGGTGGTTTTATATGGAGTCACCTCTAAATGCCAATGCCATATTCTAGATAAGGTCTTATATGGACTTCCACATCAAGTATCGATGCCATGTTCTGAATATGGTCTTACACGATTCTCATATTCATTACTGATGCCATATTCTAGATATGGTCTTATACGGAATCATAACTTGGTGCCGAGGCCATGCCTCGAACATGATCTTATATGGGACCTTGTCTATCTCATATCTCGATGATAGCCTCATCATTTTAGTCCTCTAGGACTTCAACCTCATGTTCAACAACAGCTACTCTATTTAGTAGAGTATTATGCATCGATGTGATACAAAGCATTCTCAAAATGCTAACATAAATACTGCATTAATCACATATAAACTTACTCAATTTAACTCTCATAACATCTCATCATAATTCAACAGTGGTAAGGGAGTGAGGTTGCAAAGTCCCTTAGCCTAACTCTCGTGACTACATACATATAATTTACTACTCATTGTCAATGAAATATCATCATAGCCACACAACCCACCTCAGGTAAGTTTTCATACTTACTCATGTTACAATGGTTTCTATCTCTCATAATTTCGAACAGTGACTTCACTTACTCAAGTTCCACCTTAATGTCTACTCAAGTACTCAACATTAAGCTCTAATTCCTCTTACTATTTCTTATTAATCAAGAGAATGTCTTACGGGTTTTGAGTACGTCGTTTACTTGATTTCCATAGTCCAACTATGGTTGGAAACACAAAAATTTATGTACTTTTTCATGCCCTTTTTGACCCAAATTCATGTGGTTTCGAGTAAATTCTTGTCAGAAAATAATTAAATATTATAAAATAATTAAATTGTGCTAAAAATATGAACATGATGAATTTTAATTAATTTTATAATTAATTTTGATTTATTTTGACTATTTTCGAGAGAATCGCACAAAGGGCGAAAATCAGCTCGGCAGACACTACTCGAAGAACAAAATCGAGAAGCATTTTGAAGTTCAAGGCAAATTTATTTCCAGCCCAAGATGGTCCAATTATGAAGATTTAATCATAATATAATTAATTTTAATTTATTCCCAATTTAATTTGGGCTAAAGAAATTATTATTAATTAATTATGGAAAAGGGTCCAGTTAAACCGCACTGGTTGAACCGAATCAGTTGAACCGAACCAGCCACCAATTGGGCAGCCCAAACCGTCCACAATGATGGCCTAAATCATCTTATTAGCTGATTAATTAAGCTTGCAAAGAAGCCCTTGAAGACCTTTCAAAACTGCATTCAAACCCCTCCAAAAATTATGGCTTTGTAGATTGCCCCATGCTATATTTAGCAAAGTTGAATTCTTCAACTTTGCCACATGGGATGGACGGCCAAGGGAGGCCTCTTTTGCTGATGATGTTTTCTATTTTTAGCAGCCTTGATCAGCTATAAATACACCCCCTAGCTGCTCATTCAAAACACACCTCAAGCATTTAACATTCTCCTCTCTCACTTTCTCTCAATTCCCATTTTCCCTTCTCCCTTTTTGGTGTTCTTGTGCTGATTTCTCCTCTTGGGAAAGAGGTGTTTTTCCAGCAATTTGAAGCAGAAATTAAAGTGTTCATAAGCCACCTTTATAGCTGAGGACAACAAAGAACGAAGAAGGGAGCAAACAGACAAGCCACGGAGAAACACCGGATTTGTTTCTTGTTCCTTATCTCTTTAAATTATTCGTTGTTGTTTTGACAAACATGTTTATGAATATTTATGCTGTTGGAATGTTTAATTTAATCAATTTAGCTTGAATTTAATTCGCGTTGGGTTGATCGCATTTCGTCCTCTTGAATTATTAAAATTGTGTTTATGCTGTTAAAGGCCTCGGTAAAATGTTTGATTAAGTAAAATTACGTTAAGTTATCTGGCATTATAATTATTTAGATAGCTAATGAATTAATTATTTAAACGCATTGAAATTGTAATTAATGGACACAATACTTAATCTGTGCATGTTTAATTCTTCTAAGGAAGTCAAGATTAAATTAGCATTGTATTTGACGATACATATGCCTTGCATAACTTGCAGGATTTTTGTGATTAAATTTTTCAAGGTAAGAGTACTTTGTTACTTCACATGATCTTTTATATGCTTGTTAGGTTGAATTAATCGTTTGAATCGACATAGGAATATGCGAGAGATAATTTAATTTAATAAGTATGTATGTGCGATAACATGTTTACTTTTAGAAGTCTGTTTAGTCGTTTGAATTTGCATAGGAATATGTATAAGAGATGAATGGATTTTTATTTGTAAATATGTTCATAAGGTAGCAAATTACCGAGTTTCCATGTTTTAATAAGTATAAACACGAGTTTAATAATTCTAAGGTAAGAATTGTTATTAATCCAACACAATTATATCATCTTGATTAAAATCAATTTTTGAAATCGTGCATTAGAACTTTGTTTTATTTTATTTTTCTTTGTTTTATTTTTAGTTTTTACATATTTCTTAAATCCAAATATTTTTCCTTCACCAAATTGTTTGAAAACATTTTCATAAATAATTCTTTTACAGTCCCTGTGGGTACGATAACTCGACATTTACTTGTCACTTTATTACTTGTTACGATTGTGTACACTTGCACATTTCCACCGTCCCAAGTTTTTGGCGCCGTTGCCGGGGATTATTTTTCAAAGCCGTTATTTCTGAATTTTCATTCTTACATTTTGGTTTATTTATTTTCATATTTAAATTTTTACTTACTTAATTTTTCTGTGAATATTTCAGGTGTTTATGAGTATTGACCAGATTATTGACTTACTCCCTGTGGACCCTGAAATAGAATGAACCTTTCGACAGCGAAGAAGACAAGCAAACCAAAGAAGGACCGAAGGAATGAATTTCGAGAATATGAACCAAGGAAACGGAGCAAACCCTGCTCAGAATCCTATCCTTATTGCTGATGATAGGGATAAAGCCTTAAGACAATATGTCGTGCCAGTGTTTAACGATCTTAATCCGGGTATTAGGTGACCTAAAATCGAGGCACAACAATTTGAGCTGAAGCCAGTCATGTTCTAGATGCTTCGCATAAGGGGCCAATTCGATGGAATGCCTCACGAAGATCCTCATCTTCACTTAAGACTATTTATGGAAGTGAGCGATTCTTTCAAGTTAGCCGAAGTACCCGAAGATGCCTTACGATTGAAGCTATTCCAATATTCGTTAAGGGATAAAGCTCGTGCTTGGTTGAATTCATTGCCACCGAACTCTATTTCTACATGGCAAGAATTAGCCGAGAGATTCCTCATGAAGTATTTTCCGCCAAGCAAAAATGCTAAGCTGAGGAACGAGATCACTGCTTTCCACCAAATGGAGGACGAGTCCTTGTATGAGGCATGGGAAATATTTAAAGAGTTATTACAAAAATGCCCTCATCATGGAATCCCTCATTGCATTCAACTTGAGACATTCTACAATGGTCTCAACGCCCACACAAGGATGGTAGTGGACGCCTCTGCTAATGGTGCTCTCCTTTCTAAGTTTTATAACGAGGCTTACGAAATTATCGAGAGGATTGCCAGCAACAACTATCAATTGCCAACCAGTCAAGCAGCGTCAAGAAGACGAGTCGCCGGAATTCATAAAGTAGATGCTCTTACTTCACTCACATCTCAGGTATCATCGATATCCTCAATGCTTAAAAATCTTACTACTAATGGGACTAATAGTTTTACAGCACAACCGCCTAATCAATTTGAGAATATAGCCTGTGCCTATTGTGGAGAGGGACATTTGTTTGAAGAATGTCCATCGAACCCAGAATCTGTGTACTAAATGGGTAATCAAAACCAAAATCGAGGAAGACAAGGGCTGCAATCCAACTTTTATAACCCATCATGGAGAAACCACCCGAATTTTTCCTGGAGTAACCAAGGGGCTAGAACAAGTACTACTTACACCCAACCCAGACCGACCCAGCCGCCTAATTTTCCTCAACAAGTTCAGAAACCAGTTCAAGCCGAAGCATCCAATAGCCTGGAGAGTTTGCTAAAGGCATACATAGAAAAGAATGATGCCTTAATCTAGAGCCAAGCAGCTACATTGAAGAATTTGGAGAATCAAGTGGGCCAGCTTGCGACTGAACTCAGGAACCGACCACAAGGTGCTTTACCTAGTGACACGGAAAATTTGAGAAATCCAGGAAAGGAGCATTGCAAATCGTTGACATTGAGGAATGAAAAGATAGTCGAACCCAACATTGTCGAAGTTGAAAAGGAGCAAGCTGATGCTCAAGAAGAAGTTCAACCAAGTGTTGAAACCCCAGTTTCACCAGAATTGAAACCTACAAAACCCGACAAAGTAACCTCAGGACCAATCAATTCTGATCAACCAACAACTTTGTTAGATGCAGAATTACCACTAAAGGCGAATCAACCAGAATCAGTTCCAGTGATGAAACCACCGCCACCCTACCCTCAAATTCTTTAGAAACCGAAGTAGGAGATTTAATTCAAGAAGTTCCTTGACGTACTCAAGCAACTACACATCAACATCCCGTTGGTCGAAGCACTTGAGCAAATGCCAAACTACGTCAAGTTCATGAAAGATATCTTGTCTAAAAAATGAAGGCTTGGAGAATTTGAGACGGTAGCTTTGACGAAGGAATGCAGTGCATATCTTCAGAACAAACTACCCCCAAAATTGAAGGATCCTGGATGTTTTACCATACCGTACAACATTAGATCAACATATTGTGGTAAGGCATTATGTGACTTAGGTGCAAGTATCAACTTGATGCCTATGTCAATATTTAGAAAGTTGAGGATAGGAGAAGTTAGACCAACTACGGTTACACTTCAACTTACAGATCGATCCTTAGCACATCCAGAAGGAAAAATCGAGGACGTATTGGTACGTGTAGAAAAATTTATCTTTCCTGCTGACTTTGTAATTCTAGATTTTAAAGCAGACAAAGAAGTGCCAATTATCCTAGGAAGACCATTCTTAGCAACCGGAAGGACCCTTATTAATGTGCAGAAGGGCGAGCTGACTATGCGTGTTCAAGATGATCAGGTAACATTTAATTTTTTTGAGTCAATGCGATTTCCTGACACAATGGATGATTGTTCTGCAGTAGCCGATTTAGAAGAATTAATAATAGAGAAGGAACTTAACTGTGTTGAGGACCCATTGGAAAGTATTTTGACATCGGATCCTCCAAATGATGAAGAAGAAGATGAATGCTTAGCTTTGCTAGGAGCTAATCAAAAGGGATTTAATCCGCAATCCCATTTTGAATCTTTGGAATTAGAGAAAAGAGATTACATGCAGCCAAAAGCATTAATCGAGGAGCCACCTATGTTAGAAATCAAGGTATTACCTTCACATTTAAAATATGTTTATTTAGGTAACGCCTCTACTCTGCCTGTGATTGTTTCAACAGAATTAACTACTGAATAAGAAGATAAACTTATCATAGTTTTGAAACAATTCAAGAAGGCTATCGGATGGACTATAACCGATATTCGCGGTATTAGCCCATCTGTATGCATGCACAAGATCATATTAGAAGATGGCGAGAGAGGAACGATTGATGGACAATGGAGACTGAACCCCATCAGTCCAGTCCAGTGCGTGCCGAAGAAAGGAGGTATCACGATCGTGGAGAATGAGAACAACAAGTTGATACCAACAAGAACAGTTACGGGATGGAGAATCTGCATCGATTACTGGAAGCTAAATAAGAAGACTAGGAAAGATCACTTTCCTCTGCCGTTCTTGGACCAGATGCTGGATAGACTCGTAGGACAAGACTACTAGTGTTTTCTTGATGGATATTCAGGGTATAATCAGGTTACAGTAGCACCGAAAGATCAGCACAAAACGACATTCACCTGTCCGTACGGTACATTTGCATTTAGACACATGCCATTTGGTTTATGTAATGCACCAGCTACATTTCAAAGATGTATGATG
The DNA here is from genome assembly GCA_025698515.1 of Gossypium sturtianum. Lineage (NCBI taxonomy): Eukaryota > Viridiplantae > Streptophyta > Magnoliopsida > Malvales > Malvaceae > Gossypium > Gossypium sturtianum. Next base: position 121,357,165 of record CM046946.1, read on the forward strand.
TCTATCTTTACTGACATGGTTGAGAAGTACTTGGAGGTTTTCATGGATGATTTCTCAGTATTCGGAGATACTTACGATGATTGCTTGGCCAATCTAGCGAAGGTACTAAGGCGATGCAAAGAAACGAATCTCATACTCAATTGGGAAAAATGCCATTTCATGGTACGAGAAGGAATTGTTCTAGGGCATTGGATAACGAGACATGGGATCGAGGTGGACAAAGCAAAAGTAGACGTTATTGAGAAACTCCCACCTCCAACATCTGTAAAAGGTGTTAGGAGCTTTTTGGGCCATGCCGGTTTTTATCGAAGGTTTATCAAGGACTTCTCCGAAGTGGCTAAACCCTTATGAAAGTTATTGGAGAAAGACTCGATATTCAAGTTTGATGTGGAATGCTTAAAAGCCTTCGACGATCTAAAAAGTCAATTAGTCACGACACCCATAATTGTCACACCAGACTGGGATTCGCCATTTATTTTGATGTGTGACGTAAGTGACTTTGCCATTGGAGCTGTCATGGGCCAGCGAAGAAACAAAGTTTTTCATCCTATCTACTACGCAAGCAGAACTCTAACCGGAGCTCAACCAATTATACGGAGAATGAGAGAAAGAGTTACTTGTCTGTTGTTGTTTTACTTTCGACAAGTTTCGATCTTATCTTGTAAGTACCAAAGTGATTGTCTATACGGGCCACTCTGCAATTAAGTACTTATTAGCCAAGAAAGATGCTAAGCCGAGATTGATCCGGTGGGTGTTTCTACTTCGGGAGTTCGATCTAGAAATTCAAGATCGAAGGGGAGTAGAAAACCAAGTAGTAGATCACTTATCCAGATAGGAGCCGCAAGAAGGAAATTCTCCACTCGTACCGATCCAAGAGACATTTCCAGATGAACACATACTGAAGGTAAATCATGTCCATAATATTCCATGGTTTGCTGTTTTTGCTAACTATTTAGCTTGTGGCTTGATGCTGATTGATAAAACTTATCAAAAAAGAAAAAAGTTTCTTCACGATGTGAAGTACTATTTTTAGGAAGAGCCATATTTGTTTAAAAAGTGCGCAGATCAGATGATTAGGAGATGTGTGACAGAAGATGAAATACCAAAGATTTTATACCACTATCATTCAGCTCCGAGTGGGGGACACTTCGGAGGAACTCGTACAGCGGCCAAAGTATTGCAAGCCGGATTCTTTTGGCCAACACTATTCAAGGATGCATACGCTTACGTAAAGAATTGTGATCGATGTCAGAGAGTTGGAAATGTAACTAATAAAAATGAGATGCCTTGAACAAATATCATTGAGGTAGAATTGTTCGATGTTTGGGGTATTGATTTTCTTGGTCCTTTTCCTCCGTCTTTTGGTCACAAGTATATATTGGTAGCAGTAGATTATGTGTCCAAGTGGGTTGAGGCTGAAGCTTATCCGACGAATGATGCCAAGGTTGTGATGAAATTCTTGCAGAAACACGTGTTCACAAGGTTTGGAACCCCTAGAGCTATTATCAGCGATGAAGGGACCCACTTTGTAAACAAGTGGTTAAAATGGTTGCTAGATAAACATGGAGTGAAACACAAGGCTGCTACAGCTTACATCCGCAGATAAATGGGCAAGCTGAGCTAGCAAATAAGGAGATCAAAGGCATACTTGAGAAGGTAGTTTGCCCGAACCGACGAGATTGGTCTAAGAGACTAGATGATGCTTTATGGGCTTACTGAATAAAGATACAAGACACCCTTAGGAATGTCACCCTATAGGTTGGTCTTTGGGAAAGCCTGTCATCTACCTCTGGAGCTAGAGCACAAAGCTTACTGGGCTCTTCGACAACTCAATTTGGATCTCAAGCTTGCTAAAGAGAAACGAATGCTCCAACTCAACGAGCTAGAGGAATTTCGAATTTTCTCATATGAAAATGCCAAATTACTCAAAGAAAGACTCAAGAAATGGCATGACAAGCATATTCGAGTTCGAGAGTTTGAAGCAGGTCAGCAAGTTTTGTTATTTAATTCCAGATTGAAGTTCTTTCCAGGTAAGTTAAAGTCATGTTGGTCCGGTCCATTTACAATTCATCATGTTTGTAATAGCCCAATTTCGACCCTAATCGGAACGGTGGTTTCGGGACCACGAATCTGGTATAGAAAAATATTTTAATTATTAATTTGATATCTATTCTATGTGGTTAAGCATGTGATAAAATATTGTTTATTAATTTGTGTATTTGGGTGATTAATTTAAGTGAAAGGACTAAATTGAGTAAGTAAGAAAAATGGCTATTATATTAATAAGTGGCCAATAGTTTTCTTTTAATATAAGGACTTTAGTGGCAAATTTACCTTAATGATGAGATAATGGACGACATTGACTTGTGAAATTAGTGGGGGAAGTGTTAAATTATATTTTAAGTGTAGTAAGTGGGTTGAAATAATATATTATAATTAGATAACATTAAAATAAGAAAAACATGATAGCATAGGAATTATCATCATCTTCTTCTCTCTTTTACCGAAACAAAAAGAAGATAGGAAAGGAATGAGCTTTCAACATTCGGCTATTTGCATGGTTAATTAAGGTGAGAGTTTAAATTTGATTTTTTTATAATTTTAGCATTTTTGAGGTTGTTACCATGATATATATATAGCCCATACCCGAATTTTTGATTTGGTTGTTGATCGCTGTAAATCAGAGTTTTAAAATTTATAAAAGAATGATCGAACCTGGAAACTAACTCTGACAACGATTGAGGCAAGTGCACCTATCGAACAGTAGTATAGCTTAGGCAAGACCGGATTATCGAACCCAAAGGAACTAAAAGTACTAATACTCACCGTCTTTTTATTATTTAGCCTTAATATAAAGTGATGGTTGTTTAAACTAAAACTAATCTACTTACTAAGCTAAGATGCAAAGACAAAAAGAATGAATTCGGGAAATAACTTTTGGGAAAACTCAGTTGACTCAAGCGATACCCTTAGGAAAAATCCACCTAGACTTCACTTGTTATTTAACCTTGAACCATATGATTTATTTACTTAGTTTGATCCGTGAGACTCCCTAACGTATATTAAACCCTCTCTCGAGGCGAATAACGTCTAACCCTAGGTTAATTAGTGGAACTCTCGTTCGCTTATAATAACCCCCTAGAATAGCAGTAAATCGATCTGTGGACTCCCATATTATGTTTCACCCTAATCCGGGAAAATCTCGTCACCCTATCTCTAGGCGTGCGATCAACTCCGCTTAATCATGTTGGATCTACTCTTAGGCAGGGTCTATTCCTCCTCCACCTAAGCACATTAGATTTGGATTAAGTTCACACAATTAAGAACAAACTAAGTTATTATCATATAATTCAAAAAATCAAATAACAAGATTCCTCATAGGTTTCATTCCCTTCGGGTATCCGAAGGTTTAGTTTATAATAATAAAGGAAAACATCTCAAGAGAAAAGATAAAACAAAACATAAGAAATCCCTAAAACCCCCTAAAGGAATTGAAGAGGAGATCCTCCGTCTTGAGTAGAATTCCGGCTTCTTGAGATGGACCAACTGGCTATCTTCGAGTGATTCCCACAAATCTGACCTTTTCGGCTTGGCTTCTTGGCCTAGCTCGCCGCCCTGACAAAAGCCCTGGCAGAAGGCTTCTGCCGAACTCCCCCTCTAAGTTGCTACGTGGGGTGTTTATATAGGCTTTGAGATGCTTTACTTGGCCTTCAAGTATCCTAATTTGAGTGCAATTCCTATTTGGGAGTTTAAGTAGACTTAGGAATGTGTTTCTTTGCCTCCAAGCATCCAAATCCGAGTAAAATTCCTCTTTCTCGTGGCAGGGACACGGCCATGGCACACGCCCGTATGAATCGTCTTCAGGCCGTATTTGACACTGTTGAATGAAGCACGGCCGTGTAAGTCGTGGTAAGGCCGTGTTCTAGTAGGAATGGTGGCACTACCGTGGCAAGTCCGTGCCGTGGCCGATTTCGTGGCTTGGCCCAATTTGGTCCGTTTTAAGCCCGTTTCTCATTCTTTTGGTCATCGGGTGCTTTCTTAAGTATAAGACATGAAAAGAAAGGATTAAGAGCACCTTTTTACATAAATTGGGGCTTAAATCATCCAAAAGCATATTAAATGTGGGCTTAAAATATGTTACTTTTACGGTTTATTAGTTGTGTAAAGTGAATGTTGCCATGGATGAAAACTTGATGTGTGGGTAGTTAATGATAGAATAGAATAAAAGCATGTTAGATTAGCAAGATCTTTCTTTAAAATCTTATTGGAACTTAGTATAGGGATGATTTCGTGAAAAAGGAAATTTTTGAAAGGGCTAAATAGCAAGATTTATGGAAGAAATGAGTGGTTAGGGTGTACATGAACATTCGGCCCTTTATATGTGAAGTCAAATTCTTGCTATTTTGCATTTTTAAGCCATAAGGACTAGGTTGTAAGCATGGTAAATATTGGGGGTAAAATAGTAAATTTCATAATTATGTATTTATGGACTAAATTTAATGAAAATGTAATTGAATGAGCTCAATTGGAAATTATTTAGATCAAGAACAAAAAGATACGGGATTGGATCGGGGAAAAACGAAACTACACGAGTAGCCGGGAAACCTTAATTCGACAATTTCCGAGGTAAGTTTTAAGTAGTTGGATGAATTGAATTCAATTTGTATACTATTGTTCATATGATTATAAAATTTAGATATTTTGATCTCCTAATTGCCGAATGCATCATGAAATAAATGGGATGGATATATAATGTCCGAATATGAGTTGGTATATGTGATTAAATATGTGAAATTATTGAAAATTTGAATTGGTTAAATATATGTGTTTGTGTTAAGGAATAGATATGTTTATAAATGGAAGTGGAAAATGAGAAGAGATGAAAAAAAATTGTATTTATTTGTGAATGAAAAGGGGTGAAATTACCGAATGAAATGGTAATGGAAGATGAAATCGAATTGTTAATAAATGTATATATATTATGAACATTGCTAGGTAAATTGAGCAAATGCCGAATGTGTTAGTACTTGAATAAGATAAATTGTGAATGTATTAAATAGTAATGGCACTATGTGTGCGATACATTACTATAAAAAGGCACTATGTGTGTGGATTAAATAGTAATGGCACTATGTGTGCGATACATTACTACAAAAAGGCACTATGTGTGCGGATTAAATAGTAATGGCACTATGTGTGTGATACATTACTACAAAAAGGCACTATGTGTGCGGATTAAATAGTAATGGCACTATGTGTGCGATACATTACTACAATAAGGCACTATGTATGCGGATTAAATAGTAATGGCACTATGTGTGCGATACATTACTATAAAAAGGCACTATGTGTGCGGATTAAATAGTAATGGCACTATGTGTGCGATACATTCATCGTTGAATGGTACTTTGTGTACTCTTACTCCAATGAACGGCACTATGTGTGCGCGTTACGCTACTTAAAAATGTAATCGTGTGTAATGAGTTATCGAGACTTTGAAGACATAAGCTATTGAATGTAGAATAATGAAAACGATACATGAATATGTAATGCAAGGTAGTTTAATGGACAGGTATTAGTGAGGTAAGTTTTATTAGTTAAGTAAATATAGATCTGGGATGTGATTATTAAACCTTGAACTTGTTTTAAAGAGGAGTATTTGATACTTGAATATATGATAATTGAACTTTATGTTAGACACGATAGATGATGAATGGTGATTTAAATTGTACTTATACTTATGAATTCAGTATTGATCATATTGGAGGAATTTAATTATTTAATGTTTAATTGCATAGATTGTACCATTGCTTAAAACTTACTAAGCTATATTAGCTTATTGTGTTTGTGTTTGTTTGACTATGGTATAGATTTTGGAAGCTAGCTCGTACTCAAGGATTCTTCGTGGAAGTCATTCGCACTATCATCTATTTTCGGTATTCTATAAGTTGTACCTTTTGAAACATATGGCATGTATAGACAATATTTCTTGGGTCATGTTCGAATGATAATTATATATATATGTATATGCCATGCGAAAATGGCTATGCTTTTACGTTTGAGTTGGTTTGATCATGTTTTATATATGGAATTATTATTATTTGAGTACTTTAGTATATTTATTAAAGAGCCTAGTTGAAAGTTATTCCATAATAAGTTATATGTGAATTTTTGAGCTCGTAGGTTTGGTTGAATATGGTATAAGACATTGAGTTGATAAAACATTTGTGGTATAATTATTTGAATGTGTCAATTTGCTAGATATGAATCGAATAGGTCACATTTTTTTTATGTATGCAATTATCAAAGGTGAATAATGTTAATGAACAATTTAATGTGTACTTATTTATAGATGTTCAACCATGATTGTTTAGTTTGAAGCTTAGATTCTCCCTTAGATATATATGTATTATATTCGGCCATGAGCTATATATATGGTTAATTCATAGATGTAAAGTCTTGACAAGATGTGCTTAATAAGAATTACTTATATATATGTGTGTGTTTGAATGTATGGATGTTAATAGCAATAGAATAAATGAATAAGTACATTATACCTATTCGACTTTTACTTGGGAATGACCTATTGAATAGTGATATACAAGTTGATTATATTTAGTCCTTAGTAAATGTTTTGATATTGGTGGAATATACATGACTGTTGGTGATAGTATAAATTGGTATACAATTATCAATGTGAAAGCTTTTATAAGTGAAATGACCTGTGTTTGGTTTAGTAATGCCCGTAACCCTAATCTGGCGACAGATACTGGTTAGGGGTGTTACATTTGATTGGTATCAAAGCTACGGTTTAGTCAATTCTCGTACTAACGTAGCGCGTGTGAGTCTAGCTATACATGCCATATTTTTATAACGTGATAGTGTGATGACTTCTGACAGTGAAATGTGTTTATTTCTTTCATATAGTAAATGGATCTTGATCCCGAGCGAGCTCTAGCCGATGATGTCGAGAGTGTGCCGCCTGCTCCCGTGTCAGGGACCGCGCCGAAGGAATCTCGACTAGCTGCGAGTAATCCTGAAGATGAGGCTAAACAAGTCTTCTATAGCATGATGAATGATTGGTTCAGACAATACATACGAACCAATCCGGCTGTTCAACCACCCCTGAATCTGAATACTTCCCCTATTGTATTGGTAGTACCCCTGACTGTAAATCCTGAGAGAGCAAGTAAACCCCCGGTTGGCCGAATTAGAAAACACGGGGCTCAAGAGTTTAGAGCCGAAGACGATGATGATGCTGAGCAAGCTAAATTTTGGCTCAATAATGTAATATCCCGGGTTGGGGGCTATTTTGTTGTGGCATGTTTTGCATGTGTTTAGTGTGCTGTGTTGCTGTTTGTGTAGTTTCGGGGCTTAATTGTAGTCTAAGGGTGTGCCTGGTTAGGTAGAAAAAATTTGTGCTTTAGGCTTAAGTCAGGGGAGCTGTTGGAGCTGGGGTATAAGAGTTTTCTTTGGTGTTTCATAGCACAAAAAGTGAGCTGGCAAAGTGGCAAGCATGCGTTACTTGGGGAGCTAGGTGTGGCGTCATCTACAAGGGGGAGAGATCCTGAGTTCAAGCTGCAGAGTTCCCCATTTTGGCTTCATTTTGGACGGCATGGAGGAAGAGGTAGAAGACAAGTAGAATTCTTCCTTGGACTTGGTCTCCACATTCAAATGAAAGGTGGAGAGCAAATAGTGGAGGAAGACTTGGTCATGGTTGTTTGAATGTGTGGTATGGAGTGATTGGGGGATTTTGGCCGAAATTTTAGGGGAGTTGGAGGGGGGGAGTGGACGGCTTTGTGTGGGAGGGGGGAGGCCGAATGAACTTTAGCTTTTTGGTACATTTTCGGTCTTCTTTTTGGTAAGCAAAAGTTCTTTTTTTTTGGTTTTTTTGTTAGCCGAATGTCAATAGAACTTCTTCACATTTTCTTGTTTTCTTTTTTTTGTCAAACCGATAGTCCATGTGTTTGTTGCTGAAACTTTGCTAGTTTTCTTCTAACTCTATTGGCTAGCCGAATGCTCCTCCCCACTCTTTCTTCTTTCTTTCATTTGAGTTGAGCCGAAACTTTCACTTCCCAAACACCTTTAACATTCTTTTTCTTGCTCAAAACCGAAAGTTCCCACCTCCTATCCATCTTTTGTTTCTTTCTTTTTCCAAAACCCTTAGCCGTTTTCTCCATTTGCTTTCCTCATTTCTTTTGTGCCGAACCTATATTTCCATCTTCCATTCTCTTTCTTTTCTTTTTCACTAAGAATTGAACATAAGTGTGTGTTAAACACTTAGGCCGAATCTTCTTTTATTCTTGGGTTGCATCTTAGCTGAATCTCTCCTCTCCTTGAAGTCCTCTCTTGGCCGAATATCAGTGAAGGGTGGATCTTGGTTGGTTGTTCAATCCTTGAACAAGGTAAGTGGGGTGGCCGAATGGCCATTTGTCCCTCTCTTATCTTTTCTTTGGTTATGGTTTGGTTAAGGGCCGAATATGGTTTTTTTTGGAAGGGTATTAATCTTTTCGTTATAGGGTCATTGGAGTGTGGAAGCAAGCAGGAGGAGCTGTTTTTCTGTTAACCGATTGATAAGTGGTGCCGATTGTTGGAAGGAGAACCATTGTGGTTTGGGTTTGATAAGAAATCAAACCAATAGCAAGGTGAGGGATCAACATTAACCCCTTTGGTTAATTGATGTTGGCCGAATGTGGTGATTGTCTAATGCTTTTTCTTTTGGCCGATTATAGGAGCCAGTGATCAAGAAGCCTTAGATCGTTTCTTGTGGTATTAGGGTTGCGCTTTAGCGGTGTGTGTAAACTAACACACTTCTATTTAGTAATGTGATTGATAACCTTGTTGTGATTAATGAAACAAGAATGATTGATATGATACCCTATTGGGTATGATCTTGGACTCGGTAAGTCAAGCATTATTATTATAAGTTTCTCGATGATCTATATGACACCATGACTATGGATATATGCGATATGGGATATGATGTTAAACATATTAGCATGATATGCATGACTTGTATGATATGCATGATCACATGAGTATGGTATGTTGATGGGTGATATGAGTGGAGGAGAATGATGATATCCGTGTCTTTGGGACACTCGTGTCTTTGGGACACCGGAGGTTTGGCACCTCCAAAGTGGTTTGGTACCACAGCTTGATTTTGTGACTTCGGTCACCGTGATTTGGTATCACATTTGTGTCTTTGGGACACCGGAGGTTTGGCACCTCATTGCGACTCGTCCCCCGTGGTTAACACCACCGTGGGTTGGCCCCACTTTGAGATATGGGATCGTCTCGCTAGTGATTTGGTATCACACGATGGGTTGGCCCCATCATCGGATTTGTGACTGCGGTCACCAGTGATTTGGTATCACACTGTGTCTTTGGGACACCAGAGGTTTGGCACCTCATTGCGACTCGTCCACGTGGTCAACACCACCGTGGGTTGGCCCCACTTTGAGATATGGGATCGCGTCGCTAGTGATTTGGTATCACACGATGGGTTGGCCCCATCATTGGATTATTCATGACTTTGGGTCACCAGTGGTTTGGCACCACACTTATGGATATCGTTACTTTGGGTCACCAGTGGTTTGGCACCACCAGTGGTTTGGTACCACACGGGGTAGAAAAGGCGATATGGATGGTTAGGATCGGGTTGCATTAATCATGTTGCTATGTATGATGTGTGTTAGCATGTTGTTTATCGGGAGCGGGATTTATGCACTGAGTCATTCAACTCACCCTCTCCTTTGACATTTCAGGTGACACTTAGACGCGGACATGGAGCCGGGATGGACTCGGGGTGCTCATGCCACGCTTAATAAAGTTTTACTCAGACTTTATAATTTGGGTACTTTAGCTTGCTTTTTATTATTTGGGTTATGTTTTGGGTTGTAAAAGGCCTTTAAATTATGTTTTATGATGTTTATGCTTTAGATAGACTTTAATATGCCTTAACAAAATAAGTGGGTTGGAATTTTACTAAAATTTGGAAAGACAATGATTTAAAAACTATAACGCAAAGTGTTTTAAACTATACCATCGGGTATCTCACCATGACTTGCATTAGAAACTCAAACGACTTCCAAATCAAAACTCGATTTTCTACCAAGTTAAAATGTCTTAAGTAACACTAAGAAACTATTTGAATAATGAAATGGAATAAACTCGTTTTAACTACATCTTTTGGTTAAGCTTTCAAATTTTTTTTTGGGTTTTACAAATACACCACCGATTTCAAACAAGCCTACTCAAATTTTCTTCAAATACCCTAGATAGTGAAGTGTTTACATCCTGCTTTTAAACGAAAAACCTAAACCTCTCAAGTATGTTTTCCCCGTAACATACCAGATTCGGTCGTGGTGTATTGACCGGGTTTGGGGTGTTACAAATAATACCATTCGTGTCTTTGATGAGCTATCATGCACACCTGATGAGTGCCTGAAGTGTGCCATATCATTATTACGGGATTCTGCCTACTATTGGTGGAATACACTCGTATCATTTGTTTTGAAAGAAAGGGTTACGTGGGACTTCTTTTAGACAGAATTTCGTAAGAAGTATATAAGCCAGCGCTTCATAGATTCTAAGCGCAAAGAATTTCTTGAGCTTAAACAGGGTCGTATGACCGTATCAGAATACGAGCACAAGTTTGTGCGACTTAGTCGCTACGCTCGTGAGTGTGTCTCGTCGAAGGCTGCTATGTGCCGGAGATTTGAAGAAGGCTTAAATGAAGATATAAAACTTTTGGTTGGTATTCTTGAAATAAACGAGTTCGTAGTGCTGGTTGAGCGAGCTTGTAAAGTCGAGAAACTAGGGAAAGAAAAGCGAAATGCCGAAACAGAAGCTAAAGACTTCCGAAAGAGATCTGCGGGTAAATTTCCTCAAATGTCAACAAAGAAGTTCAAGAATGAAGGTAGCCGGTCCAAACCTAACACAGGGATCTCTATACGAGAACGACCACCAGTGAGTTCTCGGACTACATCAGTTGCTAGTGTTGGCAATACCCGGCCGAATAGGCCCGAGTGTCAACAGTGTGGTAGATGAAATTTCGACGAATATTGGGGTAAATCTAATAATCGTACTTGTTATAAATGTGGTTCGCCGGATCATTTCGTTCGAGATTGTCCAGAAGCCGCTGAAAAGGGGATTTCTCAGAGTGCAAGACCGAGCGGCACTACAGCTAGAGGTAGACCATCCCGTGTTAGGGGAGATAGGAGTGGTGCACAGAGGGGGACTACAGATGCGGCTATTCGATCAGAGGCCCGATGCACCGGCTCGAGCTTATGCTATCCGTACCAGAGAGGAGGCTTCATCTCCAGATGTCATTACCGATATTTTCACTCTCTTTGATACTAGTGTTATTGCCCTGATTGATCCCGGTTCAACTCATTCGTATGTATGTGAAACATTAGTATCCAGCAAGACTCTACCTGTTGAGTCTACTGAGTTTATAATTCGGGTTTCAAACCCTCTAGGTCGGTGTGTGTTCGTTGATAGGGTGTGTAAGAATTGTCCTTTAATGATTCGAGACTCGTGTTTTCCGGCTGATCTGATGTTGCTACCATTTGATGAGTTCGATGTTATCCTCGGTATGGATTGGTTGACCGTACACGATGCGGTAGTGAATTACAGACGAAAGACTATTGATTTGAGATGCCAAAATAATGAAATAATCTGAATTGAGTCTGTAGATTTGAATGGGGTACCGGCTGTGATATCTTCGATGTTGGCACGACAGTATTTGAGAAAGGGTTGCGAAGCTTATCTTGCGTATGTGATTGATAGCAAGGTAACCGAAAAGAAGATTAAATCTGTACCGGTTGTAAGTGAGTATCCAGATGTGTTTCCGGAGGAATTACCGGGACTGACACCAATTCGTGAGGTAGAATTTAGTATTGAGCTAGTGCCAGGGACCACTCCGATTTCGATAGCTCCGTATAGAATGGCACCGACTGAATTAAAAGAATTGAAGTCTCAGTTGCAAGAATTGACAGATAGAGGTTTCGCCCGACCGAGTTTCTCTCCCTGGGGTGCGCCCATTTTATTTGTGAAAAAGAAGGACGGAACTTTGAGAATGTGCATTGATTATCGACAGCTCAATAAGATGACCATAAAGAACAAATACCCATTGCCGCGTATCGACGATTTATTTCATCAGCTTAAGGGAGCCTCGGTGTTCTCAAAAATTGACTTGAGGTTAGGATATTATCAGTTGCGAGTTAGGGATTCAGATATACCAAAGACTGCTTTTCGGACGAGATATGGTCATTATGAGTTCTTGGTGATGCCGTTTGGGCTCACTAATGCCCCTGCAGGTTTTATGGATCTGATGAATCGGGTATTCAGACCGTATGTAGATCAGTTTGTAGTTGTATTCATAGATGACATATTGATCTATTCACGAGACGAAACTGAGCATGCTGAGCATTTGAGGCTAGTGTTACAGATTTTGCGTGATAAGCAATTGTACGTAAAATTCAGTAAATGTGAGTTTTGGTTGAATGAAGTTAGCTTCTTGGGGCATGTTGTTTCCGCATCGTGTATTCGGGTTGACCTGAGTAAAATCTCAGCTATTTTGGATTAGAAACCCCCGCAGAATGTTTCTGAGGTTCGTAGCTTTCTGGGGCTTGCCGGATATTATAGACGCTTCGTGAAAGGGTTTTCTATGATAGCAACCCCGATGACAAAGCTATTACAAAAAGATGTTAAATTCGAGTGGTCAAACATGTGTCAAAAGAGTTTTGATCAGTTGAAGACTTTGCTAACGGAAGCTCCAGTATTGGTTCAGCCAGAGTCGAGTAAAGAGTTCGTTATTTTTAGCGATGCATCCTTGAATGGGTTGGGCTGTGTATTGATGTAGGAGGGTAAAGTTGTAGCCTACGCTTTGAGAAAGTTGAAGCCACACGAGAGGAATTATCCGACGCACGACCTTGAGTTGGCCGCTATAGTTTTTGCTTTGAAAATATGGCGTCACTATCTATTCGGTGAGAAATGCCACGTCTATTTGGATCATAAGAGTCTTAAGTATTTAATGATTCAGAAGGATCTAAATTTTAGGCAACGACAATGGTTAGAACTGTTGAAAGACTACGAGCTCGTGATTGATTATCACCCGGGAAAGGCTAACGTGGTTGCCGATGCACTTAGCCGAAAGTCACTATTTGCTATACGCGCAATGAATGCTGATATAGCTATGACCGATGATGGTGCGATCATTGTAGAATTGAAGGCGAGATCATTGTTTGTGCAGCAGATTTGAGAAGCTCAAGGGTTTGATAATGATTTAAAAGCAAAAAGGATTCATTGTGGCTCGGGTGTGGATTCAGATTTTCAGTTAGATGCTGAAGGATGTCTACGGTTCAAGAATCGGATGTGTGTGCCTAAAAATCCTGAATTGATTCGAATGATTTGTGATGAAGCTCATAATAGTAGATTTTCAATTCATCCGGGTAGCACGAAGATGTATAACGACTTGAAACAACACTATTGCTGGCATGGTATGAAACGAGACATCTCCGAATTTGTGTCTAAGTGTCTAGTATGCCAACAAGTGAAAGCTGAGCATCAAATGCCATCGGGATTACTTCAGCCGATTATGATACCTGAGTGGAAGTGGGATCGAGTCACAATGGACTTTGTATCGGGTTTGCTGTTGACGCCGAGTAAGAAAGATTCAATTTGGGTTATTGTTGATAGATTGACGAAATCGGCCCATTTTATTCCGGTACGTACTAATTTCTCACTTGTTAGGTTAGCTGAGTTGTACATATCGTAGATCGTACGATTGCACGGGGTACCTATTTCTATCATTTCGGATAGGGATCCGAGGTTTACATTGCGGTTTTGGAAGAAACTGCAAGATGCTCTAGGTACCAGATTGCATTTCAGCACTGCTTTTCACCCTCAATCGGATGGTCAATCCGAACGTGTTATTCAGATACTCGAGGATATGTTGAGATGTTGCATTCTTGAGTTTGAGGGTACGTGGGAACGATACTTACCTTTGATTGAATTTGCGTACAACAACAGCCTTCAATCAAGTATCAAAATGGCACCCTATGAAGCTTTGTACGGTCGTAAATATCGTACACCTCTATATTGGACCGAGCTCAGTGAAGGCAAGATACACGGGGTTGATTTAATCAGAGAGACGGAGCAGAAAGTTAAAGTAATTCGAGAAAGTTTAAAAGCTGCATCATATCGTCAGAAGTCGTACGCGGATTTGAAACGAAAAAATATAGAGTTTCAAGTGGGTGATCGAGTGTTCTTGAAAGTATCACCATGGAAAAAGATACTTAGATTTGGTCGTAAAGGAAAACTGAGTCCGAGGTTTATTGGGTCGTATGAGGTTATCGAGCGTATCAGGCCAGTTGCTTATAGAATGAGGTTACCGTATGAGTTAGACAAGATTCATAATGTTTTCCACGTGTCAATGCTTCGGCGATATAGATTCTATCCTTCTCATGTGATCAGTCCATCAGAGGTGGAAATTCAGCCCGATTTGACTTATGAGGAAGAACCGATTCGCATCTTAGCTCATGAAGTAAAAGAGCTACGAAACAAGAAGATATCGCTGGTTAAAGTAATGTGGCATAAGCATGGGGTTGAGGAAGCAACCTGGGAAAACGAGAAATCAATGAAAGAACGTTACCCACATTTATTTGCTGGTAAGATTTTCGAGGACGAAAATTTCTTAGGGGGGAGAGTTGTAACAGCCAAATTTCGACCCTAATCGGAACGGTGGTTTCGGGACCACGAATCTGGTATAGAAAAATATTTTAATTATTAATTTGATATCTATTCTATGTGGTTAAGCATGTGATAAAATATTGTTTATTAATTTGTGTATTTGGGTGATTAATTTAAGTGTAATGACTAAATTGAGTAAGTAAGAAAAATGGCTATTATATTAATAAATGGCCAAATTTAATAGTTTTCTTTTAATATAAGGACCTGAGTGGCAAATTTACCTTAATGATGAGATAATGGACGGCATTGACTTGTGAAATTAGTGGGGGAAGTGTTAAATTATATTTTAAGTGTAGTAAGTGGGTTGAAATAATATATTATAATTAGATAACATGATAGCATAGGAATTATCATCATCTTCTTCTCTCTTTTACCGAAACAAAAAGAAGATAGGAAAGGAATGAGCTTTCAACATTCGGCTATTTGCATGGTTAATTAAGGTGAGGGTTTGAATTTGATTTTTTTTATAATTTTAGCATTTTTGAGGTTGTTACCATGATATATATATATATATATATATATATAGCCCAAACCCGAATTTTTGATTTGGTTGTGTAAAGTGAATGTTGCCATGGATGAAAACTTGATGTGTGGGTAGTTAATGATAGAATAGAATAAAAGCATGTTAGATTAGCAAGATCTTTCTTTAAAATCTTATTGGAACTTAGTATAGGGATGATTTCGTGAAAAAGGAAATTTTTGAAAGGGCTAAATAGCAAGATTTATGGAAGAAATGAGTGGTTAGGGTGTACATGAACATTCGGCCCTTTATATGTGAAGTCAAATTCTTG
The DNA here is from genome assembly GCA_025698515.1 of Gossypium sturtianum. Classification (NCBI taxonomy): domain Eukaryota; kingdom Viridiplantae; phylum Streptophyta; class Magnoliopsida; order Malvales; family Malvaceae; genus Gossypium; species Gossypium sturtianum. The sequence goes on from CM046946.1 coordinate 121,372,713, forward strand.
CTATTTTGCATTTTTAAGCCATAAGGACTAGGTTGTAAGCATGGTAAATATTGGGGGGTAAAATAGTAAATTTCATAATTATGTATTTATGGACTAAATTTAATGAAAATGTAATTGAATGAACTATATTGGAAATTATTTAGATTAAGAACAAAAAAGATACGGGATTGGATCGGGGAAAAACGAAACTGCACGAGTAGTCGGGAAACCTTAATTCGACAATTTCCGAGGTAAGTTTTAAGTAGTTGGATGAATTGAATTCAATTTGTATACTATTGTTCATATGATTATAAAATGTAGATATTTTGATCTCCTAATTGCCGAATGCATCATGAAATAAATGGGATGGATATATAATGTCCGAATATGAGTTGGTATATGTGATTAAATATGTGAAATTATTGAAAATTTGAATTGGTTAAATATATGTGTTTGTGTTAAGGAATAGATATGTTTATAAATGGAAGTGGAAAATGAGAAGAGATGAAAAAAAAATTGTATTTATTTGTGAATGAAAAGGGGTGAAATTGCCGAATGAAATGGTAATGGAAGATGAAATCGAATTGTTAATAAATGTATATATATTATGAACATTGCTAGGTAAATTGAGTAAATGCCGAATGTGTTAGTACTTGAATAAGATAAATTGTGAATGTATTAAATAGTAATGGCACTATGTGTGCGATACATTACTATAAAAAGGCACTATGTGTGCGGATTAAATAGTAATGGCACTATGTGTGCGATACATTACTATAAAAAGGCACTATGTGTGCGGATTAAATAGTAATGGCACTATGTGTGCGATACATTACTGTTGAATGGTACTTTGTGTACTCTTACTCCAGTAACGGCACTATGTGTGCGTTACGTTACGAAAAATGTACTGTGTGTACGGAGTTACCGCGACTTTGAAGACATAAGCTATTGAATGTAGAATAATGAAAAACGATACATGAATATGTAATGCAAGGTAGTTTAATGGACAGGTATTAGTGAGGTAAGTTTTATTAGTTAAGTGAATATAGATCTGGGATGTGATTATTAAACCTTGAACTTGTTTTAAAGAGGAGTATTTGATACTTGAATATATGATAATTGAGCTTTATGTTAGACACGATAGATGATGAATGGTGATTTAAATTGTACTTGTACTTATGAATTCAGTATTGATCATATTGGAGGAGTTTAATTATTTAATGTTTAATTGCATAGATTGTACCATTGCTTAAAACTTACTAAGCTATATTAGCTTACTGTGTATGTGTTTGTTTGACTATGGTATAGATTTTGGAAGCTAGCTCGTACTCGGGGATTCTTCGTCGAAGTCATTCGTACTATCATCTATTTTCGGTATTCTATAAGTTGTACCTTTTGAAACATATGGCATGTATAGACAATATTTCTTGGGTCATGTTCGAATGATAATTATATATATATATGTATATGCCATGCGAAAATGGCTATGCTTTTACGTTTGAGTTGGTTTGATCATGTTTTATATATGGAATTATTATTATTTGAGTACTTTAGTATATTTATTAAAGAGCCTAGTTGAAAGTTATTCCATAATAAGTTATATGTGAATTTTTGAGCTCGTAGGTTTGGTTGAATATGGTATAAGTCATTGAGTTGATAAAACGTTTGTCGTATAATTATTTGAATGTGTCAATTTGCTAGATATGAATCGAATAGGTCACATTTTTTTTATGTATGCAATTATCAAAGGTGAATAATGTTAATGAACAATTTAATGTGTACTTATTTATAGATGTTCAACCATGATTGTTTAGTTTGAAGCTTAGATTCTCCCTTAGATATATATGTATTATATTCGGCCATGAGCTATATATATGGTTAATTCATAGATGTAAAGTCTTGACAAGATGTGCTTAACAAGAAATACTTATATATATATATATATATGTGTGTGTGTGTGTGTTTGAATGTATGGATGTTAATAGCAATAGAATAAATGAATAAGTACATTATACCTATTCGACTTTTACTTGGGAATGACCTATTGAATAGTGATATACAAGTTGATTATATTTAGTCCTTAGTAAATGTTTTGATATTGGTGGAATATACATGACTGTTGGTGATAGTATAAATTGGTATACAATTATCAATGTGAAAGCTTTTATAAGTGAAATGACCTATGTTTGGTTTAGTAATGCCCGTAACCCTAATCCGGCGACGGATACGGGTTAGGGATGTTACAACGTTTATCCATACGAAGCTGTTGAACTCCAAGGTAAGAGAGGTAATTTTCAAGTCAATGCTCAGCGTTTGGAACACTATTACGAAGAAAACCCTGAACGGGATAAAATCGTGTTCAGTTTATCTGATTTTTAATTTTCTTGTTTTCAATAAATTATTTAGGGTATATTTTCGGGTTCATTATGTTTAAATAAATTCTGTCTAGGAAATTGGAACTTAAGCGGGACCGCTTGTGACCCCTCTAATCTTTCCTGGGAATTAATTTTTACATAATTTTCCAAGAAATTAGCCCCTAAATAGCAAAATAAATTTTTGTTTTTTTTTCAAATAAAAAGGTCAATTTTGACTCAAGTTTTAAATTGCAGCTCAATTTTAAATTTTCATTAAGTCCATGGACTTAATTGATTTATTTTTCAAATTTGGTTGCTATTTTCATAAATAATAAAAACTAGGTGCCTCTTCTTGTAAATATTTTTAAAAGGCATCTAAAATAAATATTTTTATTTTCAAATTATTGATAAACTTTAATATATAATTATATTCATTATAATTTATATATTAACTTTTATCAACCTAGCTTAGGATTAGAATTAATTTTAGTTTATATTTATCTTAGTAAATAAATAACAATTGATAATTTATATGTGTTTATTTAATTATTAATTGTTGTTTATCATGAGTAAAATTAGAAGGGGACTCTTATTTTTAATGCTTTAATTGTTCTAAGAGTTCTATTCCAATTTATACTCCTCCATCTATAAATTGCACCCTTGTTCTCACCATTCACTCATCACTCAAACTCCCATCCACCAAAACACCAAGTGCCGCAACTCCACAAGCCACCATTCGGCCAAAGCAGCCTCCAAAGACGCCGCGACGCCAAAGCACTAGCACTGCCCAGTCGGGATCTCACGCTCTTGCCTCTGCCCGCGCGCTTAGCCGCACACCAACGCCCCACGCCAACCAGCTCGTGGCTCGCCTTGCGCTGCACCTTGCGAGCCACTGCTCACCCCCATCGCACCTTGTTTGCTTTGTGCGCCTATGCGCATTCTCCTTTCCCAACCTAAGCCAACTCTCCTTTAAATTCTCCTTTTGATTCATTAGTTTTTATTTATTTTAAGAGTTCTTAAATTCTACGAGGAAGGTGGTAAGAATAATTTTTTCTTAAGTTTAATTTTTATTCAATTATTTAATTTTCAATTTATTGAAATATTAATAATTTGTATTAATTAAATTTTTAAGAAACTAATTTTTTATTTTTCTTTCCATCTTATGTTCAGGTTAATTATGACTCGCAAAAGAACTCGTGCCTCCGCTCAAATTGACAAACCACAAAGCAAATTTCACTGTGAAGAAGCCAAAGTAAGATACGAAAGTATCTTCAAAAATCAACAGATGCATCCAGAGAAAGGCTTCACATTGAAAGAAAGCAACTACAGAGACTTTATGGCACGTATTCGACAAGTTGCTGAAGCCCTCAATTGGGAATTGTTTTGTGAAAAGAGACCAAGTGTGGATGAGGAATTAGTTCGTGAATTCTACGCGAACTTAACTTCAAGCGAATTGACCGAAGTTCCAGTCCTCGGAATCAAGGTACCAATAAATTCTAATGCTATTAATGAGTTTTTTGAATTACCTGATTTCAACAACGATGAATATTCCTCTCTGTTGAGCAATATTAAGCCTAAAAATCTGCAAGAAATCCTCGAGGAACTCACAGTTCTAGGTTCTAAGTGGACTGTGTCAAAACAAGGAATCCACACGTGTCGAAGAGAGTATTTGACACCACTTGCGAAGGTATGGTTCTACTTCATTCGTTTCAGCCTTATGCCTAGTTCACATGGGACAACAATTTCATTAGAGCGAATGGTCCTACTATACTCGATTTTAACCGAAAAGACCATTGATGTGGGCAAAATAATCCTGAGAGAAATGCGAAATTGTGCCATTAGACGCTCTGGCCCAGCCTATTTTCCCTTTACGATCACAATTCTGTGCTTAAAAGCAAAACTCCTTGCGGACGTGAAGAAGACAGAGTATAGTCAAGGCACAATCATCGATTGGGACCTCTACCGAGTGGTAGAAGATTCTGTTCTTCAAAGTGAATTGAAGAGAGCGAGGATCTGAAGAAGCGAAGATGAACCCACGTAAATCCCACGAGCAATCAAATGAGGTAGATCCAATGGAACCGGAAAGCCGAACCGATATCGAACCCTCAATGTTTAGAGCTCCACCGCCTAGCCTAGATCGTCGTGATGAGCTGTTGAAGCTGATGGACTTAATGTAACACATGTAATGGCAGCAACAAGCCTATTGGCGATACTCAAAAATAAGAGATGATTCGATGAAGAGTGCCCTCAAGAAAATTTATAATGACCCATTTATTTTTGTGCCTGAGTTTCCAGATTTCATATTTGAACCATGGATTTCATCATCGAAGAGAGAGCAAGGCGATTCCTACAAAGACAATACTAATGGAGCAAAAGATGAGTCAAAATCGGAAGGATCGACAAACAAATAAAAAAGGGGAGGACTTCAACTTTAGTTTATTTTTATTTTCAGTTATTCTAGGATTAGGTTAATTAGGAATTTTTATTCTTGCACAATAAAACAAGAGATAGGAATCATGAATAAAATCTAAACAAGTCTCAAAGGCTAAAGTGTGGCAATAGATATATACATGTCTAGGATTGGATTTTAGAAAGAGCACAGTACTTAAGCAATCAATTTGACTCACCTCCTCTTTTCTAATATCCTACTTGGTGTATAGTATTTATTCACTTTAAACAATGAGGACATTGTTCACTTTAAGTAGGGGACCAAAAATTTGAATTGATTCCACTCGGAATAAAATTTTCTTTTAGTTATGCTTAGGATATATTTTGTTCAATAATTTGAAATTTTGTTAAGTATGCTAAACTCTAGTATTAATAAATTTCTATTATTTCAATAAATTATTATGTTAGCTTAATAATGATATGAATTTATTTTTAATAAAGCATGTAAATTCGTACCATAAAATTTTTAATTCCCTACGAAAAAATTAGGCATGCATGAAAGTTTAAGTCTTTAGAATTGACTTAGTAATTTCTTGAGGCGAAATCCTAGGAAGCATGGAATGTTGAAAATGATTTAGGCAACTGTTGTTTGGACCGTTTGAGCCTTTCAAGCCGACCCTGATAAAATTAGCCTTTGAAACCCAATTTTGAGACTATATGGCCTAATTTTATTTGGACCTATGCAATATTTAGCCATCAATTTTCTCTTCATTACTTCTAAAATTGTCCCAAACACTAGACTCGAGACTATTCGAAGATCGTTTGAAAATAAGTTTGGGGAGTTGAAAAGATGTATCAAATGCTCGAAAATTATAGTACATGAAGCAAGTGCTCGAGTTTGAGCTTTGAAAAAAACATGTACTAAAAATGAAAGCGATGATCGAAAGAGCATAAGTTGGGTCTCAAGGGTGAAAATTCAAGGTTCAAAGTTAAAAAATTTGAGTCTAGGGTTTTTAAGCCAAAAATTTGTCTATTTTTCACCTACCCCTAAGCCCAGCCACATTACAACCTTACTAAAGACCTATTGATTCAAAATTCCAATGTTACCTACATTAGTGGAGAGAAATTGCTCTGTTCAACATATGAAGACATTAGTTAAGCTTAATGATTGCAGTTCACTTTTTGAATAAGGAATTAAAATCAAATTGGTAACGAGGAACATGTCTTTATTAAGAAACATTTAGTCTAATTTTTCTAGTATAATAATTGTTGGAGGTAATTTGAACGATATGTATACTTAAGTAGCATAATTATCAAATTTCTTATTTTTGAGCCTAAGTATATCAAAATCATAATTTTGAGAAAAAAGTTGTTCTGAAGGAATTTTTCAAAGGTGTTTCTGAGAAAATTCTTTTCAAATTTGTGCATTACTCGGGACGAGCAATGAATTAAGTTTGGGGGTGTGGAAACAAAAAAATTTATATACTTTTTCATGCCTTTTTTGACCCAAATTCATGTGGTTTCGAGTAAATTCTTGTTGAAAAATAATTAAATTGTGCTAAAAATATGAACATGATGAATTTTAATTAATTTTATAATTAATTTTGATTTATTTTGACTATTTTCGACAGAATCGCACAAAGGGCGAAAATCAGCTCGGCAGACAATGCTCGAAGAACAAAACCGAGAAGCAATTTGAAGTTCAAGGCAAATTTATTTCCAGCCCAAGACGGTCCAATTATGAAGATTTAATCATAATATAATTAATTTTAATTTATTCCCAATTTAATTTAGGCTAAATAAATTATTATTAATTAATTATGGAAAAGGGTCCAGTTAAACCGCACTGGTTGAACCGAATCAGTTGAACCGAACCAGCCACCAATTGGGCAGCCCAAACCGTCCACAATGATGGCCCAAATCAGCTTATTATCTGATTAATTAAGCTTGCAAAGAAGCCCTTGAAGACCTTTCAAAACTGCATTCAAACCCCTCCAAAAATTATGGCTTTGTAGATTGCCCTATGCTATATTTAGAAAAGTTGAATTCTTCAACTTTGCCACATGGGATGGCTGGCCAAGGGAGGCCTCTTTTTCTGCTGATATTTGCTATTTTTATCAGCCTTGATCAGCTATAAATACACCCCCTAGCTGCTCATTCAAAACACACCTCAAGCATTTAACATTCTCCTCTCTCACTTTCTCTCAATTCCCATTTTCCCTTCTCCCTTTTTGGTGTTCTTGTGCCGATTTCTCCTCTTGGGAAAGAGGTGTTTTTCCAGCCATTTGAAGCAGCAATTGAAGTGTTCATAATCCACCGTGATAGCCGAGGACAACGAAGAACGAAGAAGGGAGCAAACAGACAAGCCACGGAGAAACACCAGATTTGTTTCTTGTTCCTTATCTCTTTAAATTATTCGTTGTTGTTTTGAAAAACATGTTTATGAATATTTATGCTGTTGGAATGTTTAATTTAATCAATTTAGCTTGAATTTAATTCGTGTTCGGTTGATCGCATTTCGTCCTCTTGAATTATTAAAATTGTGTTTATGCTGTTAAAGGCCTCGGTAAAATGTTTGATTAAGTAAAATTACGTTAAGTTATCTGGCATTATAATTGTTTAGATAGATAATGAATTAATTATTTAAATGCATTGAAATTGTAATTAATGGACACAATACTTAATCTGTGCATGTTTAATTCTTCTAAGGAAGCTGAAGATTAAATTAGCATTGTATTTGACGATACATATGCCTTGCATAACTTGCGGATTTTTGTGATTAAATTGTTTCAAGGTAAGAATCTTGTGTGTTACTTCACATGATCTTTTATATGCTTGTTAGGTTGAATTAATCGTTTGAATCGACATAGGAATATGCGAGAGATAATTTAATTTAATAAGTATGTATGTGTGATAACATGTTTACTTTTAGAAGTCTGTTTAGTCGTTTGAATTTGCATAGGAATATGTATAAGAGATGAATGGATTTTTATTTGTAAATATGTTCATAAGTTAGCAAATTACCGAGTTGCCATGTTTTAATAAGTATAAACACGAGTTTAATAATTCTAAGGTAAGAAATGTTATTAATCCAACACAATTATATCATCTTGAATAAAATCAGTTTTTGAAATCGTGCATTAGAACTTTGTTTTATTTTATTTTTCTTTGTTTTATTTTTAGTTTTTACATATTTCTTAAATCCAAATATTTTTCCTTCACCAAATTGTTTGAAAACATTTTCATAAATAATTCTTTTCACATCCTCCTGGGTACGATAACTCGACATTACTTGTCACTTTATTACTTGTTACGATTGTGTACACTTGCACATTTCCACCGTCCCAATGGTCTTACCCGAAATCTCATATCAACACCAATCCCATATCCCAGATACGGTCTTACATGGAAACTCATATCGATGTCGATGCCATATCCCGAATATGGTCTTACACGAAATCTTATACCGGCTTGAGTCCCGCGTGGTCTCACACGGGATTACTATTTGATGCCGATGCCATATCCCAGATATGGTCTTATACGGGATCATATATCGATGCCAATGCGATGCCCCAGACATGGTCTTATATGGGATCACATATACCGCCATGGTCCAACCATGGTCTTATTCATCATTTTATCATTGAACGACCGTACTCATCTCCTGCATTCTGCTTAGTCAAACTTTTCAGTTTTAACTTCCACACCATAATATGTGTGGCTTCATAATAGAGTCATAAAACAAAACATCATGCATTCTCTAGTTTAACAGTCACATGTGAGATTTAACCATGTGGACATATTTATCATAAACAATGGCATCACAAATCTCAAATGCTTACTTACTCTTACTGCTTCTCACATACATCATGGTACTTACTAGTCTTATGTTTGTAAGGTAAACAAGGTACCTATAACACTTGATCACATAGATCAGTACACTTTACTTTAACAAGCATAATCTCTGATTCATCATTGATAACAAGAATAAAACTCATTTTCAACTTGATAATAACTTTGCTTACTCAACTTTCTTGCTATCTCACTTTAACTTTACTCATTTGCCCGATGAATTTCTGCGAATAACCGAGGATACTAAATCTCTTCACATGAACTTGATGCCAAATACATATCCTAGATACGGTCTTACATGGAATATCTCATCTTGGTTTCGAGGCCATGTCTTGACATAGACTTATACGAAGTCTTTCTTGTTCTCACCAATGCCATGCCTTGGCTTGGACTTACATGGGATCTCTTTCTCTTGATAGCTTTTCAATGCCAAGCTTGCCTTGGACTTACATGATATCTGTTCAATGCCAAGCTTGCTTTGGACTTACATGATAACTTGTTCAATGTCAAGCTTGCCTTGGACTTACATGATAACTTGTTCAATGCCAAGCTTGCCTTGGACTTACAAGATAATTTGTTCAATGCCAAGCTTGCCTGGACTTACATGATATCTCTGCTTGATTGCCGATGCCATGCCTTGGCTTGGTCTTATACGGACTTTCTAACCTCATGTGGTAGATCAAGTATCCTGGGAAATTCCATCTTCAATCGGGACATGCTCGTATTTAATCTCATTGATTTCTTTGTTTAGCAAAACATTAAGCATTCCATGATAATAATGTACATTATACTAAGCAATTCAATGATAGAAATCATAAAGCTTAGAAATCACACAAACTTACTGAAATTAGCTCGGTTAGGAATCATCTCTGTCTTAACAAAACAATTTCGTTAGAACCGGGAGACATCACACTATCATTATCCACATATGGCATGTATAGCTAGACTTTTACTTGTGCTAGGTTAGTCCGAGAACTGACTAAACCATGCTCTGATACCACTAAATGTAACACCCTATACCCGAGTCTGAGGCTAAGACCGGAAACGAAACATTACGATGCTTGAACTTTCTTAAACATGTACTTACGGGCTATAAAATTTTGTTCCGAATTAAAAACTTATCTTTCTTAGTCAAATCAGACGTTTCATGGGCCTACGAGGCCTCAGACTTATGTCCCGAAACTTTCAGAACTCATCTGGAAACTTTCTCTCGAAACAGGGGTCACACGTCCATGTGTCTTGGGACACGCCCGTGCACCCCTAAAACATGCCCGTGTCTTTCACCCGTGGAGGATACTGGCAAATTACACACGGCTTGGACACGCCCGTGGCCCTGGCCCGTGTGCCAAACCTTGGCATTCTGACTTATTCACACGGTCTGTACACATGCCCATGTGCGTCAGCCGTGTGACAATTGAATTTCTAAGTGTCAAGTGCAGACTCCACACGGCCTTGGCACACGCCCATGTGCCAACCATGTGTATCACACGGCCTGAACAAACGGCCATGTGACCAGCTCGTGGTCTAATCTGACTTAAGATACTAAGGTGCAGGAGACACACGGCCTAGACACACGCCCGTGTGTCTATCCGTGGGGGCACTTAGAGGCTATCTTACCAAGCCTTTTACCACTCCCGTTTGCATACATTCATATACTACTTCAAAACATTCTCAAATCATCATTTAAAACACATGAATTAACACATTTAATCTGTAACATCCTGAAAAGGGCCTATGCATTTTTGGTTTAATTGTACGAAATGACATATCTTATGTGTTATGAATATATTTTGAACACTTTTGGAAACCTGGAAATGTATGGAAATGTTAAGTTTAAAAGAGGAAAGTGAACATTTTTAGAACCTTGGAAATGTAAGGAAATGTCTTGTAAGGAAATGTCATGGAAATTTAAGGAAATGTCAAGTTTACAGAGCCGATCGAAAATTTTTGGAAACTTAGAAATGACCTAGAAATGACGAGTTTTAAGGTTTAAAAGGGGAAATTAAGGCAAGGTGGCCTTAAAAGAAAAAGTTTGTGAAAATTGACACACAAACAGGCTTGGAAAAGTGGTCTGAAGATTCCACTTAGGGCCTATGGAAATGGCGCCATATGCAAGAGGAATGGGCCTAAGTTCGAGTCACATGGGAAGCAAATAAAAGAAATTTTATTTTGCTACAAGGAGCAGAGAGGTGGACGGCACATGGCTATAAATTAGGAGCTTTTATTATTTTATAAATAGTGGATAAATAAGGGATTTATTTATCATTATTTTCAAGAGATAATTGTTGGATTAAATTCTTTTAATTTGAATAAAGAGATAAAGAGGAAAATAAGGGAGAAGTGATGGCCAAGTAAGGGACTTTCAGTTTAATAATTTCGGCTAAGTAAGGATAGTTGCTGAATTATCTTTTATTTTAAGTGATAATTAAAGAGATAAAGCTATTAAAATAGAGGAGTGGTGGCCAAGTAAGGGACTCCTTAGATGATAATCTCGGCTATAAAAGGAAGGAAGGAGGGCTACTCATCAATTTGTGCTTCCTCCTTTCTCTGTCGAATTCTTAGTGCTCTCTTCTCTTCTTTTCTTTCTTTTCTTTTGTCAAGTCGAGATTAAGTAATTGTTGGAACCTAGCCGAATATTTTCCTCTCCATTAGAAGCCATAGCCGAATCCTCCATCTTTATTCTTCCTTCTCTTTTCTTTCCAATCCATCAAAAGCCGAATCTTTGAGGGCTTCAAGCATAGGTGCTTGTCGATTTATTCAAGAAAGGTAAGAACAAGTTTTGATTTCTATTCTTTTCTTTTAGATTTGTCGAAATCTAGGACTAATCCCATCAATATTCTTATTTGCCAAAATTTGGAAGGATTCTTTCGGGATTTTTTCCATAGTCGACTATAAAGGAAAAGATCTTCGGGATTTGACCATCAAGGTAAGTCATATCTGACATTCGGCCAAGGGCCATTGATTGTGATTAAAGGTTAGAAGTTGATCTAACATGTGGTTTTAGGGATTTCGGCGAAGCTATAACCGATGGATAATTTCGAGGATTTAAGATCCTTAAGTGATTAGCCAATTTCAAAGGGAAGAATACAAGTTTCCGGGATTTGATTAATTATCAAATCGGCGAAAGAAGGTAAGAAAGTGGATACGATAATCCTTCGGGATTTGATTAAATTAGCCGAATAGGTTTTTCCTAAAATACTAAATGTGGCCAAATGTAGGGATTTAGGATCTAAAGCGATAGATCGGTTTTTCGATTTAAGTGAACCGCTAAGTGTATCAGTGTGTACCCCACACTAATTCCTAATATGTTTTATGGTGTGTTTTTAATTAAAATATGTGATATTAAGAATATGAAAGTGGCTAAGGTACCATGTTATGGTACTAAATACTCAGTGCACGTTTCCTACTTCTACTAGGAATATGAAAAATGTTATTTGTAACATGAGAATATGATAAGAATGTGAACTCGGCATATTATGCATATTATTATATGGGGCATATGGTTTTGTTTTGAGAGGGGAAGTGAATGTGGTGACCTAAGACCACGAACACGGTGATCTAAGACCGTGATATCTCGAAAAGTGGTGACCTAAGACCACAGTAATCTAAAAGTGGTGACCTAAGACCACGGTGTGCGGTGACCTAAGACCGCAGATTTGGAGTGTAGCGGAAGGAGGGTCGACTTAGTAGTCCCACGGTGTGTGACCGATGTGTGCACGGGGTGTGTAGCGGATGGACAACTAGGTTTGGGTTTGGGAATGCATCATAACTTTTGTATTCTATGTTTTGAATGTGTAATATGTGATATGCCTGATTCTATTATGATTTAGTGTCGTGTACACATTGAGTCTGTTTGACTCACCCCGTTGGGGAACATTTTTCGGTGATGAATGCAGTGATGGACCGGGACTAGAGAACTTGTGGTGGCCATGCTCAACATGAAGTTTATATTTTTGAGGACTCTTGAATTTATTTTAGTACTTTGAATTATTTTGGGAATTATTTGATGTAATAAGGCCATAAGGCCATAGTTGAATTACTTTACACTTATTTTTATTTATTATGATTATGAATTTTATCTATTAAAATTTAATTAAAATTTCTTTTAAACTAAACCCTAAATATTTTGACACTTAAGATAAAAGGGATTTCAATATAAAACGAACCTGTTTTCAACACAAGCCCAACCCAAAACAATATTTTTCTTAAAATCACACAAGTTTTCCTAAGAACAGAAGAATTTTAAACCAGTTTACTTGAGGAACATACCAAATCTAGTCAAAGCTCGTGGGCCGGGTTTGGGGTGTTTCATAATCATTAAAGAGATAAATTCTTTATCCCATACACTAGGGAGAAATACTCCCAATACAATTACAACCAATTTAAGCTATCATCTATTGTCATACACAACCAACTCTATATTCTCTTAGGCCAATACAATTTGGCTACATTGGTTAGAAGTTAATCAACTTTAAAAGAATCCCTATACATGCCATGACTCATAAAGATTTGATACCTCATACCAAGGGTCTGCTCGATAGTGTGAAAACATCTCCGGCGGCCTCCAACCCGAGCTAAGTAATGAAACCTATAAGAGATGAGAAAAGTAAAGGAGTAAGCAAAAAAGCTTAGTAAGCTCATCTACATAATCTGTCAAATATTGGTATTCATTGAATGTACATAATTACAAAGTATCATGGAGAGTGTCTCTCATAAACTCATGGTTACTTGCTCAAATATTCTTGAAACTTACTCATTCAATCTCTTGCCACATTCTTACCATGTCACAAGCCAATTGCTCGTTCAATTAGCATACATTCCTACACTGATCACCACATGATCATATAAAACAATACATCAAGCATTTTCAATAAGCCGCTCATGCTACTAATATCTCGGTGGTTTCGCACTTAGCCCACCATTGAATCTCTAATAGGGTGGTATCGCACACAGCCCACCAATCATTTATACTTATGGTGATTTCGCACTTAGCACACCAATCGTTTATACTTACGATGGTTTCTCACTTAGCACACCAATTGTTTATAAGCGATGGTATCGCACACAGCCCATCGATTACTAATTAATCAGGTGGTAACGCACATAGCCCACCGATATTAATATAATTGATGGTATCGCACCCAGCCCATCACTACCATCAATAAGGTGATATCGCACATAGCTCACCGTTATTTTACATTCATGGATAGTAATCCACAAGTATATCTCTATTTCAAATGTTCATCCGAGAACATCCTCACATACTTCTATTCTTACTTAACTTTCTACGATACTAGTTCGCATTCACACAGTGCATCAATAAATCTATCTCATGCAACTAAGGTGAAATAATAACACATATCCCACTAGGGGTTCATCATATATTGAATTCATCTCCATTCAATTCTAACACATACTTGTGCTTCTCGTGGTACAACCACATACATTCACATATCCGTTGAATCATTCAAATTGTTAACTAACTCTCTTGAGTCTCATACACATAGTTCTCATTGACATTATACCCCAATAAGGTCCTACATACATTAACATGTCGATGCCATGTCCCTGACATGGTCTTATACGAACTCTTACACCGAGGCCATATTCCAATATGGTCTTACTCGAGACTTTAACCATCATCATATCATGCTATACACATCTCAATTCTATTGACATTTCATCAAAAGATATTTCATGCATTCATATGGTAAATATACATTCCCTACCGCATTGGAATGTTAAATTAACTCGTACGTAATTACAATGTTTGCACATGAACTTACCTCGATGCCGAAAGGGCCAAAAAGGGACCTTTTTACCCACATTTCTCTTTTCATCCGTTCTAGGTCTGAAACTCGTTTTTTTTATCTAGAACAATGAAATTTACTGATTTAATCACTTATAAATCATATTACACCATAATATATACTTTAGGCAAAAATGACTATTTTGCCCCTACACTTTGGCAAAATTATGATTTTGCCCCTAAGCTCGTAAATAAATTTTCATCACGTTTTCTTGTTAAACAAGCCTAGCTAAACATTTAATCCTCTTAAAACTATCCACAATTCTAACTATTTCATGCCTTAATGAACAAATTACAACTTTTGCATTTTAGTCCCAAATAGGTGTTTTCATGACAACACATTTCACAAAAGTTGTTTCTCATCATCCTATCATTCATTTTCTTCCATAAAACTCATCAAGCAACATGAAATCTATCATGGCAAGTCCCTATACTTTCAACCATATTGCAAACTAGTCCCCTCTTTAGAAAGCTTAAGCTTTGGGGACTCCAAAAGTACAATTTTCTTCAAGAAATACCATCAAAATCACTTACTTGAGTAGAGAATTGCTTGCTGAAATTTTAAGATTCAAAAACCCCTCCCATGGCTACTATTTTCGGTGGAGGAAGAGAAGAAATAAATAAAAGATGATAGCTTTTCTTTTTGTCATATTTTATTCATCTTTTCTCATCAAATTTGACTAAGCATTAAATGCTCTTGTCTCCCATACCACATGGCCAGGCATCACACTCCAAAATGGCATATTTACACATTTGGGACCTCCAATTTATAAACCATAGCTTTTTGGTACCTCTAGCAATTAAAATAGAACTTTCGCACTTTATGCGATTTAGTCTTTTTTCACAATTTAGCTAGAAATAACTAAAATTAAGGCACCAAAATTTTCATGCATCCTTATAAACATGTTATAATACATAACATATCATGAAAATAATTTTCTCTAACCTCGAATTAGTGATTCTGAGATCACTGTTCCGACTAGCCCCTAAATTGGGTTGTTACACAGGGCTACTAGCTTATGAAGGGGCTTTGCTCTCAATCTCTCCCCCTTACTATTCCTGAAGTTTACTAAATTTTTTCCTTTTTTTTTCTTCTTTACAATACACAAACTCAGTTAGCAATACTATAAGGGACCAAGCCAGATTTTTGTAACATGCATCGTAGGGTTTCTATATAACTCCAGTTTCAAAAAATCGACTAAACTAAAGCTTTTATACCAATAAAGCTATTACACCCCACACCCGACCCGATTGTCGGATCTATGTATAGAGCACCACAGGTACAAACCACTAAACTGATGAAACCATTTGAAACCCAAACATCTTAGCTTAACATATACACTACTTACTGGAGCGATGTCCCAAGATATTAACAAACAATAATTAAGTTAAAAGTGATATAAAATAGGATTATGCCACATATAATTTGGACATGAGAAAACATCATCTGGCGGAAACCTTGTAAACTTGCGCAAGTTTGATTAAAATTATAAATGAGCTAAACTCGATCCGAAATTAAAAAGAATTCATTTCTAAATGACAAATATCACTTGAAATAGTTGTGCATGTAATCCACCAAGCTACTTACTGTAATCCAGAAATACAAAAAACCATTTTAAAATATAAATTTATTTTAAGTTCAATCTGTCGAAATCTAACAGACATCCTATTTTCCTAGCGATTCATGTTACACCCAAGAAAAAAGAATGGCTCACAAATAGGTCGCAAATCTAGTAGAGTCCCTGCTACAAATACGTTCAACCTAAAAGCTTGAAAAAAGAACAAAAGAAACTAAGTATGTTTATAAGAACTTAGTGAGTTCCAAAGAAATATAACCCCATAATAAGGGTCAATAGACACTATTAGACTAATACTTAGGCCGACAAAATGGAATGCCACTTCTGATGGATACAAATTCCCTTTTTTTGAAGTATCCGCTGGCGGATACTTCCACAAACTAGGACAGCCCAATGGCGGACACTATTTGCTAATGGAGACCCGCATATAACTGACACAAGGCACAACTACTCTAGTTCTATACCACCTTTGTGGACTACCCTTTTATGACCGTTTAACTTAAGTTTTACACCTTATGCAACATTCACACTTTGTTTTAATGCAATATACACCTTTTATACGTATACTCTCTACCTTGTGCTAGATTTTGATTCAAGTTCTGAAGAAACCATTTTTCCTTTATCTTCATACCGCTCCTTAGAGCCATTAAACCAGTCAAACCTCCGTACCTCTATATTTCTCATTGTAATTCAAACACATGAGTGTTCCATTGCAAGGCCGGGTATTCACCAATCACGGTTTACACCAGAGTGCCATGCTAGAGGCAAAACATAATATACTGTATCATCTTTTCATCATCAAATGTAACAACCCTCTGATATCTCGTTACACCATTTTGGATACGGAGCTTGTGCACCAAGGAAGGAGTCTTTATACCCATGCATATACAAGACTTCTGTCTTTGATTTACTGACTGTTACCGTATATGCATCGACCCCTTACCACATCCCATTTGACATGAGTACCAGGACCAAAGGTTAAAGCTACTTACCTCAAAATACAGGTGGTAGGTTTAAACATAATAATGAAGATAACAGACTCAAGGTACAAAAAAACTCACTTGAAACCTTCACTCAAAGCTTATTACTCAACGAGTACTTTCCCTTTAGCACTGGGACCTTCTTCCGTATCTTGGGCTAAAACAATCAAATGACTTCCTTAAATATAAGAACAACCAATTTTCGAATGGAAGTTTCCTTTAAATAACTTTGGTTTCTCTTTGATGATAGCGAAGGCAAGTAGATAAGATAAAGTGGAAATCTTCTCTCCACTACTAGGTTGTCCTATTTATAGCTATGTCTAACCCAAATCCCACTCAGAGTTAAAGTCTAATCAATAATCATGTTTAGACACTTCCACTAACTAATCACATCCTAATAGGCTCCCCAAGTGTTCTAGTTATTGACGCATTACCTCTACTAGGATGCTAGATGACTTAAACGTGTCCCACTAATCACTACAATTTCATCTAAAGAAACTCAAAACACGAATGGTGGTCTTATTTACGGAAAAGTCCACTAAATAAAGATATTTCTATAATAAAGAGTTCTCCAATCGTGAAATGATATTATGCTAGCTTGATGAAGCTCGACGAAATACTACTCTAGGGAATTCTCCAACGTTAAACCATCTAAGTCTTGTGACTTGGCGGTTTCCCCAGTGTAATATACCAACTCGCCAAATGAGGGTGTGACATTAGCCATCTCAATTTCAATGCTTAGATGAACGATCTGCAGGATCAACCCGCCACCTATTAGTCTACGACATGGTCCGCCATGTATGTTTGAAGTATTTGTATGTTATGTGAGTTTCACGTAGTAACCTACTGTAGCTTAGTTCCAACAATCGAATAGGACAAGGGCTGTTACATTTAGTGGTATCAGAGTTATGGATCAATCGATTCTAGGACTGAAATGTAGTGCATATGAGTCTAGAAATACATGACACTTCTAACTAGTGATAGTGCAATAATCTCTGATCCAATCTGATTTTGGTTATTTTTTCGTATAGATTAAAGATGGCTGCTGAGTTTAATCATGCTACACCTGATGAAGTAGAAAGTAATGTTTCAGCTCCTGAACAAGGAGTTTCTTAGATTACGCCCGCAGCTGAAGGGCTTGAAAGTAAGGCGTGTGGTGACTTCTTTCAAATGATAAATGAATCGTATTTTTAGTTTCTGCGAACTCACCCTATGACTCCGTAACCTCCACCCTTTATTATGCCTCCCCCGATACCTCCACGTGTTTAAGATTTAAACTCGGTAAATGTGCATAGACCCCTAAAGGACAAAATCTAAAAGTGTGGGGCTAAGGAATTTCGACGGAAAAGAGATGATAATCATGATAAAGCTTAATATCAGATAGAAATTACACAACAAGTTCTTGATGAGTTGATGTGTCCACCAAATGATTGTTTGAAGTGTGTTTTGTCATTATTGAAAAATGAAACATATTAGTGGTGGACTACGCTAATCACAATATTTCCAAAGGAAAGAGTGATTGGGAATTCTTCAAAACTAAGTTTTGGAATAAATATATTAGTTTACGATAATCTGGAAAAGAAGAAGAGGGATTTTCTTGAGTTAAAGCAAATAAGCATGTCAGTGGCGGAGTATGATAAAGAATTTGTTTGACTTAGTAAATATGCTAGAGAGATAGTTCCCACAAAAGCTAAAATGTGCACTCGCTTTGAGTGGGGCTTGAACGAAGAAATTCATATGTTGTTTGGAGCTCTTAAAATTAAGGAGTTTGTTAATCTAGTGAATATATCACAAAAAATAGAGGATATGTGTAATGCCAAGAAGCGAGTTGAAATGAAACATCGGGATTCAGGTAAGCGGAGTATGTCTAGATCCTTTTCCCTTCCTCTACCAAAAAGGTTCATAGATGATTTGGATATGTTCATGTCCTTCTAGTTATTCGAGGAGAGATAGATCACGTCATGAAAATTTGAGACCCTAGGCCACATCAGTTGCCAGTGCGGGTAGCGTCCGCAATTCAAATAAGCCGAGATGTGGGCATTATGTTAAAAAAGCATTTTTGGTGAATGTCGATTGAAGAGTGGAGTCTATTTTTTATGTTGATCAATGGAGCATTTTCTGAAGGATTGTCTACATAAAATTCAAATTAGCTCCGAGCAGGTCACTAAATCATCAACCACCCCACAAAAAGTAGAGGATATGGATTCAAAAATAATGTAGAAATTAGTCGTAGCACCACACGTGAGGTGACTGTGAAGTCTGGGGGTTGAGCACCTGCCAGAGTATACGCAAATTTAGGCTAGAAAGGAAGTCGTTTCTCCTGATGTGATTGCTGATACTTTTTCTCTTTTTTGATGTTACTATTTATACGTTAATTGGTCATAAATTACCGTTTGATGAGTTTGACGTCATTCTTGGTATGGATTGGTTTATTGTACATGATGCCATTGTAAACTGTAAACAAAAGCGGGTTGTGTTAAAATATCCATATAGCGAATTAGTTGATGTTGAAACTGAATGGACAGATTGTATTATCAATGTTATAACAACTTTTGCAGCTCAAAAACTGGTAAGAAAATGGTGTGAAACATATTTAGCTCATGTATTAGATACGAGAGTGACAGGATCGACAATTGAACAAGTCTCGACTGTGTGAGAATTTATAAATGTATTTTCGGGGTTACCACCAAAAAGAGAAGTGGAATTTGTAATTGAATTAATTTATGGAACTGCTCCAATTTCAATTGCTCCATACAGAATGGCTTTGACAAAATTGAAAGAGTTAAAAGCCCAGTTGCAAGAACCGATTGATCGTAGATTCATCAGGTCGAGTGTATCACCGTGGGATGCAGGTAAGCGGGGTATGTCTAGATCCTTTTCCCCTCCTCTACCAAAAAGGTTCATAGATTTTTTAGATAGGTTCACGCCTCCTTCAAGTTATTCAGGAAGAGATCGATCATAACATGAAAATCTGAAACCCCAGGCCACATCAATTGCCAATGCGGGTAGTGTCCGCAATTTGAGTAAACAAATATGTGAGCATTTTGGTAAAAAACCATTTTGGTGAATATTGATTAAAGAGTGGGTTTTGTTTTTGATGTGGATCGGTAGAGGATTTTTTGAAGGGTTGTTCGTATAAAATTGAAATTAGCTTCGAGCAGGTCACTAAATCCTTAACCACCCTGCAAAAATTAGAACATAAGGATCCAAAAATAATGCAGGAATTAGTTGTAGCACTGCACACAATGTGACTACGAAGTCTGAGGGTTGAGCACCCGCCAAAGCATACGCGATTTGGGCCAAAGAAGAAGTCGTTTCTCCTGATGTGATTGGTGGTAATTTTTCTCTTTCTGATGTAATTGTTTATGCTTTAATCGATCCTAGATCAACACATTCCTATATATGTACTGCATTAGTAACTGATAAAAATATGCCAGTACGATTAGTTGAGTTTGATGTTAGAGTATCGAACCTTCTACGACAGTACGTCATAGTTAATATGATATGTAAGAAGTGTCTGTTGAAATTTTAGGATTATGAGCTTTCTACAGATTTGATGTTATCACCGTTTGGTGAGTATGACGGCATTCTTGGTATGGGTTGGTTGACTATACATGACGCCATTATTAAATGTAGATAGAAGCGAATTATGTTAAAATGTCCAAATGGCGAATTATTTGATGTTGGAACTGAATGGATGGATTGTGTTACCAATCTTATAACAACTTTGACAGCTAAAAAACTGGTAAGAACAAGGTGTGAAGCATATTTAGCTAATGTATTGGATACGAGAGTAACAAGATCCACAATTGAGCAAGTCCCCATTGTGTGAGAATTTGTAGATGTATTTCTGGAAGAATTACCCGAGTTACCGTTAGAAGGAGAAGTGGAATTTTTAATTAAATTAATGTCTGAAACTACTCCGATTTCAATTGTTTCGTACAAAATGGCTTTGACAGAATTGAAAGAGTTTAAAGCCTAGTTGCAAGAACTGATTGATCTTGGATTCATCAGGCTGAGTGTATCACCGTGGGGTGTACCAATTTTATTTTTCAAATAGAGGGATGGAACTATGAGACTATGCATTGATTACCAACAGTTGAACAAGGTCACCATTAAGAATAAATACCCATTATTACGCATTGATGACTTATTTGATTAGTTGAAAGGAGCTATTGTATTCTAAAAAATTGAGCTCGGATCAGGATATTATCAGTTGCGAGTCAAGGAATCTGATATATCAAAAACTTTTTTTGAACCCGATATGGACATTATGAATTCTTGGTAATGCCATTCGGTTTGACCAACACACCTGTTGTGTTTATGGATCTAATGAATAGAGTGTTCCAGCCATATTTAGATTAATTTATAGTAGTGTTTATTGATGATATTTTCACCTTTTCCCAAACACCAAAAATTTTTCAAATTCAAAGAAAAACATCAAGAACACCATTAATTTCACCATTCTTTTATTTCCTAGTGGGTTTTCTCAAATTTCAATCAACCATTCTTGTTCTTCTCAATTAAGGTAATTTTTTGTTTTTCTATTAGATTTTGATGTAGTCTAGCCTTTTAAATCAAGTTTTAATCCATTGAAACAAAAATGTCATGTTTTAGCTGAAATTGGGGTCTTTAATGGTGGAATTCGGATTTTTCAACAAAAATACTATTTTGAAGTGTTTTCAACTCTTTTTGATGATATTATAAGATTTCTAAACTCATATTAGGCAATCGTTAAAAGGTTTGAGAGATTTAATGAATTTTCATTCAAAGGGTTCATGAACAGTGAATTTTTTAGCAATTTTAACGATGAATGTTTTGGGTATTTTAGTGGTTTATATATGCTCTAAGATGAGTAATTAGGTGTTTAGAATTGATTTTAAACAATAAGAATAAGTTCGGATCAAGAAATCTACGTTTCGACAATCTAGTTGAGAATTTTTGGGTTGAGAAGAGCAAGATTTGTGTATGCATTTTGTTTATTTTTATTTCTTTGTGGTTGTAAATAATCATGTTGTATTGTATGTGATATGTTTGTGAAGTTTCGGATCCGTTGAAACCTTTTACGAGCAAGGCGAAAGGCAAGGTGAAGCTTGTTTTAGCTTTTGTCTAGTAAGCAAAATCGAGATCGGTGAGTGATTTGGAGTCACTACTGGTATGCGCAATTCATAATGTTAATAGGAAGCTTAGGAATAAAGTAAATCGCTATCCTAAGTTCCAGAAGTAAGCTTTTCCTAAACTATTTGTTTTGGTTTTAAATCCTTGCTTAATTAAGATGAATTGTGACCCATGATGCGTATGCAATAAGTAGGTTGTGAAATATCTTATTATGATATGTGATTTACTGACTCTAATGTTCACTTATGTTGTCTGGTATATGAGCTCAATGAGCAACATTGTGGCACTTAAAAGTGTAAATAACCTTGTATCCGATAAGCATGTGTTGTGATGTGAAACTGATATATATGAAGAAAGGTTATGTGTATTGAAACAATTAATAAATATGTGTAATTGTGAATATTTTGGCCTTGTGGTCTCTTGACATTTTTGGATATAGTTGGCATGCCATAGGATTGTGAGTACTCACCTTTGTGTTTTATGAATTAGGCATTGAGGCTCCAGGACAAGTTGGAGAGATAAGGGAATGTCGAGCTAGGCTCCATTTATCGAGACATGCTAGTGTGTTGGAGAGTGTTTAGCTTAATACTACACTTTTGGGACATGTTAGAATCTTTGAGTCAGAGGTGTGATGGAGATCCGTTTATCCAATGTGTAGTGATTGATTCCACTAAAATATTTCATAATCCCAAGTCACCAAATTATTATAATGTTTGTTATTAATATTTGAAATATATGTGAACTATGATGCATATGATTATATATAAAAGATGCATGAAAACAATTTTGTGACTGATGGATAAATGAGTTTGTGGACGTACCTTAGTATGCTCTTACTTAACTTATGTTATTGTGTATGCTTTGTGGTAAATCTAAACATTCATCGAGCTTGAAAATAGGTAGCACTTTCAGTGTGAGTGTAACGCCCCCAAAATTTTTAATTTTGGCTTTTGTGAATTTTGACACACATCAGTGTATCTGCTTCAGTGGTTAAGTGTTCTGGGTGTGTGTGGGAGGTCCCAAGTTCAAGCTAAGCCTTTGGCTAAATTTTGGTATTTTTCTGAAGAAAGCCTTATTTTTGGTCAGTAGGCTTTTAAGTAAAAGTTGGTAGATAATTAACAGAATGGGCCTGCTGGTCTGGTGGTTAAGTGGAGTGTTGGTGTGAAGGAGGTCCTGTGTTCGAATCTTAGCTTTGTCATTATTTTTGCTCGTCCGTCTAGAAGAGTTTGAGTTGGACTAAAAATCTGAGTAGTGGATTTAGTAGAGAGTTTGGTAGAGAAAATTAAGGGAAAAGATTTTGGGGTTATCAGTTTCTGTTCATCTTTTTCTTTTCCCCAAAACAAACTTTTTGGTTTTCTTTTCTCCTCTTCTCCCTCTTTGCTGCCATTCCCTTTTCCATTGTCTTCTTGCTGCCGAATTTTCTTCTAATTTTTCCCTCATCCTTTCCTTTTCCGGTTCTTTTCTTTCAATTTCGTTATGCTTCGTGGACTACACGCATTCGGTAAGTTTAGTTTTAGGCTAAACTTTAATTATGTTTTGTTCAAATATTAAGAAGGGTTCGTTTGGCGTTTAGGGGTTTTTCAAAGGGTTGAATATCAATCAACGACGTTCTAAGGGCGTGGAATTCCTGATTATTCGATTGAAGGTAATGGTTTTTCGTTCGATAGATGAATACCCCGTTTCGGGTTTAATTCAATTCAATTGTTTAAGTGATTAATGGAGTGAAAAATTGATCAATTGAAGGTTGGGGATTGCTTGGAGTTGCTTTTACGTCGAAAATAATACAGGTGAGTACCCTAAATGCAGAAAATGGGATTCGGCGAAAAGCTGAAATTGTGCTGTCGAGAGATAAGAGAAAATAATTTTGGACAGAAGCAGTAGCCTAACTTTGAAAATATCATAAAAAAAATGGAAATTGAGTTAGAGGTTGAATAAAATATGAAACTAAATTTTATTGAGTATAGTTTTTCATGGAAGAAACAATGTAAGGAATGAAATTGTAAATTATGAGATATGATAATTTTTGTGAGACAAGGTCAGAATGATTTCGGGTTCCCCGATTCTGACTTTGGAAAATCATAAAAAATTGTAAAAAAAATAATTATGGGTTAGAATTTATATTCTTAAAATTCCTAATGAGTCTATTTTCAATAGAAACAAACGGGAACATCATCCGAATCTAATACTAGGAGAAAATAAATTTTTAGTGAAGAAGGGCCGAAACTGTCAGGCAGCAGAACATGGATGACTTTTAAGAATTAACTGTACTTATTGGCTAAACCATAAATTCTGAAAATTTTATGGTAAAAAAATATATGAGTCTAGTTTCGGAAAAATTAAGCGGATCTTAATTTGGAATTCTGTAGCTCAAGTTATAAATAATTTAGTGACAATGACTCAAGTAGACAGCTTTGAATGAACATATAAGTAAATAGTGAAAACATATATGAATATTTAGCTAGCATGGGTTACATTAAAAATGAATCACACGGCCAAGGCCAATTTGGGCCGTCTGGGCCACACGGGCAGGCCATATGGGCATGTGAGCCCATTTTTTTGAAATGTTCTATAAGGTTGCACGGGTCGCGCAAGTCCACTGTGGACCTACTGTAGGGTCGGTAAGCTTTACGTAGACCCCTATATAAGTGATCTGTCTATCTGATTTATGTACTAAGCATGTATACTGATCTGAATATATGATTTTAAATTACATAGTAGCATGTCATTCTTGTATGTTGCATTGCATCGGGGTGGGTTGATTATGATTGGAGGAAGTATCTGAAAGGCTCTTAAGCCTATTATCTGCCAAATTTCACCGCAAATTTACGATTATGTCTTGCATTCGGTTTTAACATGGTGCAGTAAATTTGGGTGGGTTGATTTTATCCCCACATGGTGTGTAGGGTTGGACGGAGTTGGTGTGTAGAGGATGGTGGGTAGGACTTTGTTCTCTGCATATCCTGTCTGAAATGGGCTAAGGTCCTATAATATGTCTGATTCTGGATTTGAGTGGGCTATGCTCCACACCGTTTCTGTAATGGGCTCAGACCCGAACTATGAGATTATGTCTGCTGTCTGATATCTCTGTGTGTATGTTTTCTGTGGGGATTACACACTGAGTTTGCGAAAACTCACCCTTTTCTGTTTAATCCATTCAGGTAATTCCCAGCAGTAGGCAGATCGGTGCAGCAGAGGACTCGACGGTGACCACGGTTTTGGATACTTATTTATGGTTTATTTTTTAATTCTGTTTTGGTTATATTTGGGTAAATTTTATGTAATAAGGCCTTTCGGATTTTAGTTTAAAACTTAGGATGATTATTTCATAAACTGCTAGCTGTAGGACAAGACGCGAGTTTTCAAAATAAACAAAGGTTTTATCAAAATACGTACGACCTCGCAAATCATTTTAAAAGCTTCCGCAACGTATAAAGTTTTTAAAATGGATAATGAATATATAAACGACACGTTTTGTCGATAGCCTAAGATACCTAAAAATGGTTTTAACGCAGTTACGTTTTCTAAAGCACTATCATGTGACATCGCCAGATTCGGCCATAACGTCAAGGCCAGGTTTGGGGTGCTACATTTAGTGGTATCAGAGCCATGTTGCAAAACTCGTCTGTGGATTATGGGTTTTAAAATTTGGTTTTTGAAGAATTATTTTTCGAATGATTTGAGATGTTTCTACTGAGTATGTGGTAAAACGAGTCTCCGGCGTCGATCCT
Organism: Gossypium sturtianum; assembly: GCA_025698515.1. Lineage (NCBI taxonomy): Eukaryota > Viridiplantae > Streptophyta > Magnoliopsida > Malvales > Malvaceae > Gossypium > Gossypium sturtianum. The sequence goes on from CM046946.1 coordinate 121,398,498, forward strand.
GTAAGTATTCTGAAACTGATGCTTAAATTGAAAATGCTATGATATTCTGAAACTACTGTAGCTAGTAAACTGTGAAAATACCCTAGTTAGTATATACTGGAAACTGTAGTTAAACTAAAACTATAGTAAACTACTAGAGACTGCGACAAACGAAAATAAACTCTGAACTTCTGGTACTGTTTTACATAAAATATTTGTTAATAAACACTGGAATTGTAACTGATTCATAAAACTTATAATACCAGATAAATCTGATTAGATATGAGCACACGAGGTATCCGCGGACGGGGTACTAGAGGCTGAGGTAGAGGCCGTAGAGGGGCCCAAAATGAGTCCTCGTCATCGGGCAGCCTGCCAAATTTGGATACGAGTGAGACGCCACTGTCGCACGCTATTGAGACTGGGTCTCAAGATCGCATGGCTAGGGACGATGCATTGTCCCAGGCTATGCTAAGGATTTTGGAGAGGGTCGCTAGGCCAAATACTGGATCTGGGGGCTGGGGGTTGGTTACGGAACGACTCCGGTCCACTGGAGCTGAGCTCTTCAGGGGAGTCACTGGGGTCACCCCTAATGTGGCCGAGTACTGGATTGAGGCCACGGTGAGGATCATGGATGATCTAGATTGCACCCCTAAACAGAAATGAAAGGGTGTAGTCTCGCTGCTACGGAACGAGGCTTATTAGTGGTGGCTGACCGTTAAGGAGGGCACTCAGCCTGAACGTCTGACCTGGGAGTTCTTTAAGACCGCCTTCTAGGGGAAATATGTCAGAGCTAGTTATGTGAATGCTCGTAGGAGGGAGTTTCTGAATCTTACACTGAGGGATCGATCAGTGGCGGAGTATGAGGCCGAGTTTCTGAGACTGAGCCGCTATGCGCTATGTATGGTGGCATCTGAGTATGAGCGATGTGTCTGCTTTGAGGATGGCCTCAGAGATAATTTGAGAGTTCTGATAGCCCCACAGAGGGAGCGAGATTTTTCTGCCCTAGTCGAGAAGGCAAAAATTGCCGAGGAGGTTAAGCGCGCTGAGCGCCAAAACTGAGATAGAGAGAGAGGAAAGAATAAGAGGGATTCGGAGCCCTCGAGTTCGGTTCAGAGGCCTAAGAAAAAGGCCAGTGCTAATAGCCCAGTTAGAGTTGAACCCCCTATTGCTGCTACTGGACAGCAGCCATGTGTTGATTGAGGCTGTGTTGAAGTGGAAACAGCCTAGGAACGTGTATGAGATCCGTAGTTTTCTAGGACTGGCGGGTTATTATTGGTGATTTGTGGAGGGCTTTTTATTGATTGCAACACCCTTAACTAAGCTACTACGTAAGGATGTACCATTTATATTGACTGAGGCTCCTATTTTGATACAGCCAGAACCTGGAAAGGAGTTCACAGTTTATAGTGATGCGTCACATGTCGGTTTGGGATGTGTGTTGATGTAGGATGGTAAGGTGGTAGCCTATGCGTCTCGTCAGCTTAAGACCCATGAAGTGAATTATTCGACGCATGATTTGGAGTTGGCTGCCGTGGTGTTTGCACTGAAAATTTGGAGGCATTACTTGTATGGTGAGAAGTGTATCATCTACACTGATCACAAGAGCCTCAAGTACCTCCTTACTCAGAAGGAGTTGAATCTTAGGCAACGTAGATGGATTGAGCTGCTTAAGGACTACGACTGCACCATTAAGTACTATCCTGGCAAGGCCAATGTGGTGGCTGATGCACTAAGCCATAGGGCTATGACTGATTTGAGGGTGATGTTTGCTCACCTTAGATTATTTGATGATGGTAGTCTATTAGCCGAGCTTCAGGTTAAGCCAACATGGATTGAGCAGATTAAGGGTAAGCAGTTAAAGGACGAGTCTTTGGAACTTTGGTTTTGACAGATTGAGAGTGGTACCACTATGGATTTTGGACTGAATAGTGATGGGGTACTCTATTTTCGTGGAAGAATCTGTGTTCCGAATGATACTGATTTGAGACAGCCTATACTGAGAGAGGCGCATAGTAGCCCTTATACTATGCATTCTGGTGGAAATAAGATGTACCGAGACCTCCGTGAGTTATATTGGTGGCCAGGATTGAAACGAGAGGTTACTGATTTTGTGGCTAGATGTTTGACGTGCCAGCAAGTTAAGGCTGAGCATCAGTTACCATCGGGTTGGCTGTAGTCGGTTAAGATTCCTTTATGGAAGTGGGAGCGAGTGACTATGGGTTTCGTTAGTGGGTTGCCCCTCACACCCACTAAGAAGAATTCAGTATGGGTCATCATGGATCGATTGACTAAATTTGCCCACTTCATACCTGTTAGTATTGATTATTCTCTGCGAGAGCGCACGACTTTATATTTACGAGATAGTGAGACGCATGGGTGCCGGTTTCGATCATCTTTGATAGGGATCCTCGCTTCACGTCTCGATTTTGGAGAAAGTTACATGAGGCTCTGGGTTCGAGGTTAGACTTGATGTGCATTCTATCCTCGGGCCAAGCGATCAATCTGAGAGGTGATTCGAATCTTTGGAGGATATGTTGAGAAGCTATGCTATTGATTTTTGAGGCAGTTGGAAGGGTTATCTGCCACTAGCGGAGTTCGCTTATAATAACAGTTTCCAGTTTAGCATCCGGATGGCACCTTACGAGGCCTTTGTATGGTCATAAGTGTTGCACTCCTTTATGTTTGACCGAGTTAGGCGGCGACGCGTGTTAGGTCCTGAATTAGTTTTCGAGACAGAGGATAAGGTTAGACTGATTCGGGATCATATGAAAGCGACATCTAATAGACAGAAATCTTATGCAGATCTGAAGAGACGTGAGATTGAGTATGCTGTGGGGGACTTTGCATTTCTCAAGGTCTCCCCATGGAAAAAGGTACTGAGGTTTGGTCATAAGGGCAAGTTGAGCCCTAGGTTTATTGAACCTTACCGCATTCTGAAGCAAATGGGACCGGTTGCTTATCGGTTGGAGTGACCTCCGGAGTTAGATCGTATTCTTGACGTGTTCCACATCTCTATGTGTAACACCCCAAACCCGGCCTAAACGTTACGACCGAATCTAGCATGTCACATGAAAGGAATGTTTAAAAACTGTGCATTCGTTAAAAAGCTCATATTCTTTATAGTTGTGGTGAGAAATCGAGTTTAAGAAATTTTGAATAAGAAATGGTTTATTATCATTTTAGGAAAATCCCATATTGATCATTTAATAATAAACAATAAACAAATTGAAAGCTGAAACCAAATAAAATACCCAAGGCCTTATTACATAACAAAAACTCAAATAAAAATAAGTCCAAATAAAAGAAACGAATTTACTGAGTGAACATATGTATGGCCTCCACGAGTCCACCTCGGCTCCCAAATCCGCGATCTAATGATTACAAAAATTTAACTAAGGGGTGAGTCATCGAGACTCGGTGTGTAAATCCCCATCCAACGAGCCCTTACACAATTTCATATGAAAATATGCATATCATGCACCCAAACCTAGCCATCCAATGCTCCTTTCTCTACCCCGTGTGGTACCAAACCACTTGGTGGTGCCAAACCAGCGGTGTCCAAGGACACGATATCCATCAATATTGTGGTGCCAAACCACTTTGGTGACTCGAAGTCACGAATAGTAGTGATGGGGCCAACCCATCGTGTGATACCAAATCACTTGGCGTCAATCTCGTTGTATTATCTCGTGGGGGCCAACCCAATTGTGGTACCAAACCAGCTGGGACGAGGCGCTATGAGGTGCCAAACCTCGGTGTCCGGAGACACGAATGTGATACCAAATCACGGTGACTCAAAGTCACTAATAATCTATCTGTGGGGCCAACCCACGTGTGATACCAAATCACCGGCGACGATCCCATATCTCAAAAGTGGGGCCAACCCACGGTGGTGTTAACCACGGGGCGATTCGCTATGAGGTGCCAAACCTCAGGAGGTGCCAAACCTCTGGTGACCGTAGTCACAATGTGGTACCAAACCACTGGTGCTGCAATCGACACGAATATCACTTTGCCCCTCCACTCATATAACCCATGCAATATGACATAATAATTACGTGTATGCGATTATATCATGTATGCTAGACATATATCAAATATAAGTATAACATGAATTACCATCATAATCGAGATAGACATAAAACAACATAATCACCCTAATCAACCTCTAGGGTATAACCGTAATTTTACCTACCAAGGGCATTTTCGTAATTTACCTACCAAGGGTATATCAGTAATTTACCCACCAAGGGCATTTTTGTAATTTACCCACCAAGGGTATATCGGTAATTTACCCACCAAGGGTATTTTCGTAATTTACCCACCAAGGGTATATCGGTAATTTACCCACCAAGGGCATTTTCGTAATTTACCCACCAAGGGTATATCGGTAATTTACCCACCAAGGGCATTTCAGTAATTTCGTACCTGGAATGGCCTTTCCAAAAAACCCGATGTCGCCCGGCGACCCAACTACCATTCTGGTCGAAATGGACTATTGGGCCTAAAGCCCAATTTCGGCCCATTCGGGCCCACACGCTCGTGTGGCCCACCTAACACAAATCTAGCCACGTTTATGAGATTCACCTAGTCTAGTTCACTATATACTACACCATCATACATTTTACTATATTGGGCCCACAGGCCCATTGGGCCCCCTTCGGCCCATCGCGGCCCAAGCAGCCCCAACCCACAAGAATACTACTGATGGCCTCAACTATCGCGTCGAAGCCCCACACGTGCGCTCGCACGCTCGTGTGGCTACTATTGCCGTGATCGGCGCCCGGCATTACTGCATCTCTACGGCTAGAGTAGAGAGCTACACACTGATAGGACTCGTGTGTTAATCCGCGCTCAGACCACTCCTGTGCCCAAACGCCTTCAAGGTGTGTCAACCCTCCTCTGGAATGCTCTTTATATAGCTAGCTCTTCACCTTCCTTCTTTGTATCTTTCCGATGTAGGATCCCTTCGTCGATGAGAGTTTAAATTCAATGAAACTCTTCCCGTCAGAATCATAAAATAAATACTCCTTGCTTCTCATGAGATTCGAACCAGGCTCCCTTGCAACATAATCCACAGCTGCTAGCCACTTAGCCACAAGCTCCTCTTGTGTCTTAAACCATGCGCAACTAAATATAAATCTATAGCCAAATTACGAGGTCCAAGTAAAAGAAAACCAAAATGCAAAAGCCAAGACTTGAACCTTGGACCTCCTTCCTTCCTTGTGGCGTCACCCCCTTGCCTCTTAAGTGGCGTCACTTTGCCACTACACCACACACTCCACTTGTGTCATTTTCCTCTACATTTTATTCTTAAGGCCTACTTGCCAACTTCGGGGTTTTTCACCTAAAACCAAAATTCCCCAAAGCTAATATTTGATCCGGGACTTCATAGAAGCCCTCTAACCTTCAAAATAACTTACCTAATAAGTCTAACTTGCATTAATGCCGTTCTCAAAAATTTTAAATCAAGGCCCATTGGGCCCAATCCTACTAGGCCCAATTTCGGGATGTTACAAATCTACCCTCCTTAAAGAAATTTCGTCCTCGAAATTTCCAACTCTGAGAACATTCGTACCACCTAACCTACAACAGCTGTGCTCACGCTGCGCACTCTGATTCCAATAACCTAATATACTTTTAACTAGAATTTAGAAATCCTACACATACTTAAAAAAACTAACCATTAAAGCGGATAAATATTTAAATGCATAATCAACTCTATATCAGAACATCACATCCAACCCAAACACACAGAATAGATATTCAAAATACGACATATAACAAAGCAAAGTATCGGAAACTTACGGTGCGGATTGGTGCCGGAGACTCGGGTGCCATATTTCAAAAAAAAAAAAGCGATATATATTTTTCTAAACCATTTTCCAAACCATCTTTTGAAAACATTTTTTTGAACCCAAACCCACAGTAGTTTTTGAACCTAGACTCGATACCATAATTGTAACACCCCAAACCCGGCCTAAGCGTTACGATTGAATCGGCATGTCACATGAAAGGAATGTTTAAAAAGCGTGCATTCGTTAAAAGCTCATATTCTTTATAGTTGTGGTGAGAAATCGAGTTTAAGAAATTTTGAATAAGAAATGGTTTATTATCATTTAGGAAAATCCCATATTGATCATTTAATAATAAGCAATAAACAAATTGAAAATGAAACCAAATAAAATACCCAAGGCCTTATTACATAACAAAAACTCAAATAAAAATAAGTCCAAATAAAAGAAAGCGAATTTACAAGTGAACATATGTATGGCCTCCACGAGTCCACCTCGGCTCCCAAATCCGCGATCTAATGATTACAAAAATTTAACTAAGGGGTGAGTCATCGAGACTCGGTGTGTAAATCCCCATCCAACGGTGCCTTACACAATTTCATATGAAAATATGCATATCATGCACCCAAACCTAGCCATCACATGCTCCTTTCTCTACCCCGTGTGGTACCAAACCACTGGTGGTGCCAAACCACTGGTGTCCAAGGACACGATATCCATCAATATTGTGGTGCCAAACCACTTTGGTGACTCGAAGTCACGAATAGTAGTGATGGGGCCAACCCATCGTGTGATACCAAATCACTTTGGCGTCAATCCGTTGTATTATCTGTGGGGCCAACCCACCTGTGGTACCAAACCAGCGGGGCGAGGCGGCTATGAGGTGCCAAACCTCGGGTGTCCGGAGACACGAATGTGATACCAAATCACTTTGGTGACTCAAAGTCACTAATAATCCATCTGTGGGGCCAACCCACGTGTGATACCAAATCAGCGGCGGCGATCCCATATCTCAAAAGTGGGGCCAACCCACGGTGGTGTTAACCACGGGGACGAGTCGCTATGAGGTGCCAAACCTCTGGAGGTGCCAAACCTCACGGTGGCCAGTAGTCACAATGTGGTACCAAACCACTTTGGTGCCCGTTGACACGAATATCACCCCCCTCCACTCATATAACCCATGCAATATGACATAATAATTCGTGTATGCGTTATGTCATGTATGCTAGACATATATCAAATATAAGTATAACATGAATTACCATCATAATCGAGATAGACATAAAACAACATAATCACCTAATCAACCTCTAAGGGTATATCGGTAATTTACCCACCAAGGGCATTTTAAGTAATTTACCCACCAAGGGTATATCGGTAATTTACCCACCAAGGGCATTTTAAGTAATTTACCCACCAAGGGTATATCGGTAATTTACCCACCAAGGGCATTTTCGTAATTTACCCACCAAGGGTATATCGGTAATTTACCCACCAAGGGCATTTCGGTAATTTCGTACACGGAATGGCCTTTCCAAAAAACCAGATGTCGCCCAGGCGACCCAACTACCATTTACAGTCGAAATGGACTATTGGGCCTAAAGCCCAATTTCGGCCCATTCGGGCCCACACGCGCTCGTGTGGCCCACCTAACACAAATCTAGCCACGTTTATGAGATTCACCTAGTCTAGTTCACTATATACTACACCATCATACATTTTACTATATTGGGCCCACAGGCCCATTGGGCCCCCTTCCCGCCATCGCGCCCAGCGACCCAACCCACAAGAATACTCGATGGCCTCAACTATCGCGTCAAAGCCCCACACGTGTGCTCGCGCGCTCGTGTAGCTACTACTATTGCCGTGATCGGCGCTTCGGCATTACCGCTCTACGGCTAGAGTAGAGAGAGTTACACACGATAGGACTCGGTGTTAATCCGCGCTCCGACCACTCCACATTGCCCAAACGCCTTCCAAGGTGTGTCAACCCTCCTCTGGAATGCTCTTTATATAGCTAGCTCTTCACCTTCCTTCTTTGTATCTTTCCGATGTGGGATCCCTTCGTCGATGAGAGTTTAAATTCAATGAAACTCTTCCGTCCGCACCATAAAATAAATACTCCCTTGCTTCTCATGAGATTCGAACCAGGGCTCCTTGCAACATAATCCACTGCTGCTAGCCACTTAGCCACAAGCTCCTCTTGTGTCTTAAACCATCTTATATCCCATATAAATCTATAGCCAAATTACGAGGTCCAAGTAAAAGAAAACCAAAATGCAAAAGCCAAGACTTGAACCTTGGACCTCCTTCCTTCCTTGTGGCGTCACCCCCTTGCCTCTTAAGTGGCGTCACTTTGCCACTACACCACACACTCCACTTGTGTCATTTTCCTCTACATTTTATTCTTAAGGCCTACTTGCCAACTTCCAGGGTTTTTTTCACCTAAAACCAAAATTCCCCCAAAGCTAATATTTGATCCCGGGACTTCATAGAAGCCCTCTAACCTTCCAAAATAACTTACCTAATAAGTCTAACTTGCATTAATGCCGTTCTCAAAAATTTTAAATCAAGGCCCATTGGGCCCAATCCTACTAGGCCCAATTTCGGGATGTTACACTATGTTGAGGCGCTACCGCTCTGATCCTACCCATATTGTTCCTGTTGAGGAGATTGAGGTTAGGCCAAACTTGACCTTTGAGGAGGAGCCGGTTCAGGTTCCAGATTGCGATGTAAAGGTTCTTCGGAAGAAGTCTATTCCACTGGTAAAGTTTCTGTGGTAGAATCATGGCACTGAAGAGGCCACGTGGGAACCTGAGGATTCGATGCACCAGCAGTATCCTCACCTTTTCTGATCAGGTAAATTTCGAGGACGAAATTTTCTTTTAGGGGGTAGAGTTGTAACGCCCCAAAATTTTTAATTTCGGCTTTTGTGAATTTTGACACACAACAGTGTATCTGCTTCAGTGGTTAAGTGTTTTGGGTGTGTGTGGGAGGTCCCAAGTTCAAGCCAAGCCTTTGGCTAAATTTTGGTATTTTTCTGAAGAAAGCCTTATTTTTGGACAGTGGGCTTTTAAGTAAAAGTTGGTAGATAATTAACAGAAATGGGCTTTCTGTGATGCGGTGGTTAAGTGGAGTGTTGGTGTGAAGAAGGTTCTGTGTTCGAATCTTAGCTTGGGCATTATTTTTGCTCGTCTGTCTAGAAGAGTTTGAGATGGACTAAAAATCTGGGTAGTGGATTTAGTGGGGATTTTGGTAGAGAAAATTAAGGGAAAAGTTTTTGTGGTTATCAGTTTCTGTTCATCTTTTTCTTTTCCCCAAAACAAAATTTTCAATTTTCTCTTCTCCTCTTCTCCCTCTTTGCTGCCATTCCCTTTTCCATTATCTTCTTGCTGCCAAATTTTCTTCTAATTTTTCCCTCATCCTTTCCTTTTCCGGTTCTTTTCTTTCAATTTCGTTATGCTTCATGGACTGCACGCATTCGGTAAGTTTAGTTTTAGGCTAAACTTTAATTATGTTTTGTTCAAATATTAAGAAGGGTTTGTTTGGTGTTTAGAGGTTTTTCAAAGGGCTGAATATCAATCAACGGCGTTCTAAGGGCGTGGAATTCCTGATTATTCGATTGAAGGTAATGGTTTTTCGTTCGATAAATGAATACCCCGTTTCAGGTTTAATTCAATTCGATTGTTTAAGTGATTAATGGAGTGAAAAATTGATCAATTGAAGGTGGGGGAATTCTTGGAGTTACTTTTACGTCGAAAATGATACATGTGTGTACCCTAAACATAGAAAACGGGATTCGGCGAAAAGCCGAAATTGCTTGCTGTTGAGAGATAAGAGAAAATAGTTTTGGACAGCAGTAGTAGCTTAACTTTGAAAAAAAAATGGAAATTGAGTTAGAGGTTGAATAGAATATGAAATTAAATTTTATTGAGTCTAGTTTTTCATGGAAGAAACAATGTAAGCAATGGAATTGTAAATTATGAGATATGATAATTTTTGTGAGACAAGGTCAGAATGATTTCGGGTTCCCCTGTTCTGACTTTAGAAAATCATAAAAAATTGTAAAAAAATAATTATGGGTTAGAATTTATATGCTTAAAATTCTTAATAAGCCTATTTTCAAGGGAAACAAACGGGAACATCATTCGAATCCCATACTAGGAGAAAATAAATTTTTAGTGAAGAAGGGCCAAAACTGTCACACAGTAGAACAAGGATGACTTTTAAGAATTAACTGTACTTATTGCCTAAACCATAAATTCTGAAAATTTTATGGTAAGAAAATATGTGAGTCTATTTGCGGAAAATTAAGCGGATCTTAATTTGGAATTCGGTAGCTCAAGTTATAAATAATTTCATGACAATGACTCAAGTAGAAAAATTTGAATAAACATATAAGTAAATAGTGAAAACATATATGAATATTTAGCTAGCATGGGTTACATTAAAAATGAATCACACAGCCAAGGCCAATTTGGGTCGTCTGGGGGCCACGGGTAGGCCATATGGGCTTGTGAGCCCATTTTTCTGAAATGTTCTATAAGGTTGCACGGGTCGCCCAAGTCGATTGTGTACCTCTGATGAGGGTCGGTAAGCTTTACTTAGACCCCTATATAAGTGATCTGTCTATCTGATTTCTGTACTAAGCATGTATACTGATCTGAATATATGAGTTTAAATTGCATAGTAGCATGTCATTCTTGTATTTTGCATTGCATCGGGGTGGGTTGATTATGATTGGAGGAAGTATCTGAAAGGCTCTTAAGCTTTGTCATCTGCCCGGCTTCAGTTGCAAATTTCTGATTATGTGCCGCATTCGGTACAACATGGTGTGTAGGGCTGGGTGGGTTGATTTTATCCCCACATGGTGTGTAGGGTTAGACGGAGTTGATGTGTAGAGGCTGGTGGGTAGGACTTTGTTCTCTGCATATCATGTCTGAAATGGGCTAAGGCCCTCTAATATCTCTGATTCTTAATCTGAGTGGGCTATGGTCCACACCGTTTCTGTAATGGGCTCAGACCCGAACTGTGAGATTATGTCTGCTATCTAATATCTCTGTGTGTATGTTTTTTTTGGGGATTACACACTGAGTTTGCGAAAACTCACCCTTTTCTGTTTAATCCGTTAAGGTAATCCCCAGCAGTAGGCGAATTAGTGTAGCGGAGGACACGGCGGTGACCACGGTTCTGGATACTTATTTATGGTTTATTTTTTAATTATACTTTGGTTATATTTGGGTAAATTTTATGTAATAAGGCCTTTCAGATTTTAGTTTAAAACTTGGGATGATTATTTCATAAACTGCTAGCAGTAGGACAAGACGCGAGTTTTCAAAATAAACAAAGGTTTTATCAAAATACGTATGACCCGTTGGGCTCAGACCCGAACTGTGAGATTATGTCTGCTATCTGATATCTCTGTGTGTATGTTTTTTTTTGACGATTACACACTGAGTTTGCGAAAACTCACCCTTTTCTGTTTAATCCGTTAAGGTAATCCCCAGCAGTAGGCGGATCAGTGTAGCGGAGGACTTGGCGGTGACCACGGTTTTGGATACTTATTTATGGTTTATTTTTTAATTCTACTTTGGTTATATTTGGGTAAATTTTATGTAATAAGGCCTTTCAGATTTTAGTTTAAAACTTGGGATGATTATTTCATAAACTGCTAGCAGTAGGACAAGACGCGAGTTTTCAAAATAAACAAAGGTTTTATCAAAATATGTATGACCTCGCAAATCGTTTTAAAAGCTTCCGCAACGTATAAAGTTTTGAAAATGGATAATGAATATATAAACGACACGTTTTGACGATAGCCTAAGATACCTAAAAATGGTTTTAACGCAATTACGTTTTCTAAAGCACTATCATGTGACATCGCCAGATTCGGCCATAACGTCCAGGCCGAGTTTGGGGTGTTACAGTGAGTGGAGCGACAAAGGAAGTGATCCAAAAAATACATAATAATTGAGTATGAAATTGTGGTTTGAACTCTTGAGAATAAAAGGCAATGTGAGATATTTTTGGTAGAATTAGATTTTTCTTATGGCTGCTAAAGATTTTAAGTTTTGATTTGTGGGTTATTTGAATGTTTAGAGATTATATTTATTGGTTTATAAGTTAGGAAATTGATGCATGAACGTTTTCGGAATACTTGATATAGGCTTGATTGAGTTAAGTATTATTTGTATATTAAGTAGGAACATTGTTTCGAGCATAGTATTGACTCTTGGGACCAAAGTATCGATACCTTGCCAAATGAAAAGTTTTCAAAAATAGACAGTAACCAAGTTTGGTATCGATACCCAAACATGAGTATCAATAGTTGTGATAAAAATATCAATATCTCTACAAGGTATCAATAAAATATTTTGAACCAAATTTGGCAGAGAGCTAAAATGGTACTGATACGTACTTTAGTATCGATACCTAACATATCAATAATGTTACCTGCTTGTTTAGTATCAGTACTTATGCTGGGTTTCGATTTTTTTCAAAATGGTCTTTATTTCTCGAATAAATCTATTTCTATTGCCACTTAAAAGTTTAATTAGCCATGATGTCATCTTTAATGGTTAATTGTGATAACAATTGTACGTATTTGTTATTGTGCATGTATTTGTATAAGTTTCGAAAGTTATTGTAGCATCCTATAACTCAGGTCTGGCAACTGGACCGAGTGAGATGTGTTACATAGCAATACTGTGATGTGACCAGGAATGATATGTTGTGAGTTGAAGCAGATGTGTTGTGACCAGGATTGAAGCATGAAATCTTTGAGTTTTTGGCGAAGTGTCTAGTGTGTTAGTAGTTAAAAGTTGAACACCAAATTCCATCTGGATTGCTTCAACCAGTAATAATTCCTAAATGGAAATGGGAAAATGTTACAATGGATTTTGTATCAGGTTTGCCTATAACACCAAAAAAGAAATATGCGATCTGGGTAATTATTGACAAATTAACCAAGCCTGCTCATTTCATTCCAATCAGAACTTATTTCTCACTTAATAAGTTAGCTGAATTGTATGTGTCTAAAATCGTTTACTTACATGTCATACCATTGTCTATTATTTCAGAATGGGATCCATAGTTTATTTTCAATTTTTGGGATAAGTTACATGATGCATTGGGTACCAAATTGAATTTTAGTACAACATTTCATCCATAAACAAATGGACAGTTTGAAAGAGTAATATAGATACTTGTAAATATGTTTCACTGTTGTGTTATGGAATTTCAAGGAAGCTGGGAGAAATTCTTTCTAGTAGTAGAGTTCGCTTACAAAAACAACTATCATTCGAGTATCAAATGAAACTATATGAAACTTTGTATGGAAGAAAATGCAGAACCCCATTGTATTGGTCCGAGTTAAGTGAAAAGAAGTTGACATGAACTAATTTAGTTCATGAAACAGAAGAAAAAGTTAGAGTTATCAGGGACTATTTGAAAGCTGCTTCCAATCGACAAAATTTATTCTGTGGATTTAAAAAGGAAAGACATTAAGTTTTAGATTGGCAACAAGGTATTTCTGAAGGTCTCACATTGGAAGAAAGTTCTGTGGTTTTGTAGAAAAGGAAAGCTTAGTCCAAGATTTCTATAACCGTATTAGGCCCTTAAGTGAACCGGTCCAGTGGCGTATATATTAGCTTTACCTTCAAAGCATAAGAAGATTTATAATGTGTTCCATGTTTCAATGCTACGATGATATAGGTCAGATCCTTCTCAAGTAATTACTCTTAGTGTGATCGAATTGCAGCCTGATTTATCATATTCAGAAGAGTCAGCAAAGATATTAGCACTTGAGGTAAACGAAACAAAAAAAAAACTATCATTAGTGTAAGTTCTATGGCACAGACACAGTGTTGAGGAAGCTACATGAGAAATAGAAGATTCAATAAAATCTCAATACCAAAATCTATTTTCAAGTAAGAAATTTCAAGGACAAAATTTTCTTAGGGAGGAGAGTTTTTAACAGCACATTGCCAATGGTATCGAAAAAATGTGGTTTCAGAACCCCATTCTTCAACGATCGAGTCTATAGATATTAATATTTAATAGTATTTGGTTCAATATAGTGTTATATGGAATTTTAGTTCAGAGAATTTGATTGATTAGAGAATTGATCATAGTACAGGAATGAAATCGTAAAGGTGTTAAAATTTAACCATTATGGATTTCTCTTTGCTAATGATAATATGTTAATCGATTAGGAATTAAAATGGTAATTAATCCATATTTATAGATAGCGGTCGGACAGGTGTAAGCATTATCTATCATCATGTTAATTATAATTAATGATTAGATTAGATATATATACCGTAACATAGTGGATAAAGGGAACAAAACTCATTCTTCTTTCTTTCATATTCTCCATCACCGTCTTTCTTCTTTGTTAAGCTAGAAAAACTTAGCTAAACTTTATGCTCTTGCATGGTAAGCTAATTCGAGTCCTTTCTTCTTGGATTTAATGTTTTTGAAATTGTCGTGATTCAATCTAGCTAATAGTGATGTTTGTTTCCAAAATTGTTAAATATTTCTTGAGATTACCATTGTTGAATGCTTGAAATTGTAGTGTTAAATGTTTAGATTAGATGAAAAGCTATGAAAATGGATTACTTGGTAAAATGAGAATTTGTTAGTGTAACACCCCTAACCCGTCTCCATTGTTGGATTAGGGTTATGGAGCGTTACTGAACAAAACAGAACTTTAAACTTCAAACAGAATAAATATTTCAACTTAAGCATAATTTCCAATATCTGAATACAAACATAGCAAACATACACATTTGGGCCTTAAATCGAGCTTTTGGGGCCCTAAAAATAATTTAAAAGAAATCAGGGATCATTTTGAAAGAAATCAAAAAATTATGGAAAAACATTAAAATTTGAAAAATAGGGGTCACATGAACGTGTGACATAGCCGAGACCGTGTGGACATTCGAACTCTGGACACACGGCCCTATCCCAGCTCGTGTGTCTGCCCGTGTGGGTACTCGAAATAGGGCCACACGGTTGTGTTGCAAGCTGTGTGCCAAACCGTGTGTATATTCAATGCTGGGTCACATGGCCGTGTGCCAGACGGTGCTAGAAACTGTTTTGGGAGACACAGTTGTGTTGTAGACCGTGTGAAACCTGAACCTAAAAATAATAAAGACACACGACCGAGCGAATAGAACGTGTGCAACATACGGCTGTGTGATAGCCCGTGTGCGACACACGGCTGTGTGGCAGCCCGTGTCTCAAGTTGTGTGTACCAAAATGTACCTTGAAAAACAAGTTTTCCAAAAATGCTTTCTTGAGCCACAAACATACCATTTGCCAACCTTTAGACCTATTCAATACACACCTAAACAAGACCAAAACATGCCAATATCACACATATACAAATTATTTCCATCAATCAACCAATGTACCCTTATTGGTACCAAAATTTACACATATAAATAACTTAACTAAATAACATGGTTTTATGGTTTTAACCTACACTATACACTTATAATTCATCCAATATAGCTTCATATAAACATAGTTCAAGTCCTATACTTGCCTTACACTTAAAAGCAACCCAAAAGATACATACTTGCTAAGCATTATAATTTCAAACAACTATGTACACAAAAGACAACCACACCATTGTAACCAAATAGCATATACAATGTAACACCCCTAACCTGTATCCGTCGCCGGACAAGGGTTAAGAGGCATTACCGGACATATCACAAACATTTCATTAACATCAAACATTCACAACAATCCATAATGAAATATACATATAGAGTCCATTTAGAAGACTACGAGACCCTAAACATACATTGGGAAGGGGTCGGGACTAAACCGAGCACATACAAATTTTTATGAAATTTAAACATTTTTCAAAGTTACAGAGGTCACACGCCCGTGTGGTTAAGCCGTGTGCCTCACACAGCCACAAAACATGCCCATGTCTAAGACCGTGTGAAACAGGGCATATATTCTAACTTGCACCAAACGGCCAAAGACACGACCGTGTGTCTAGCCCGTGTGCAACACTGACTTAATTCACATGGCCTGTCACACGCCCATGTGTCTGGCCCGTGTGCAAGTCTGACTTGCTACGAATTGGAGCAGTGATGGACACTGTCGAGACACACGCCCGTGTGCTCAACTGTGTGGGCAATTATAGGCCATTTACAAGGCCAAATTGCCACCCATTTTGAGTCATACCTACAAGCATCAAACATGCACCAATTCATGCCCCAAAGGCAACCAAAACATACTAAATTATGCACAATTAGACCCATAACCTCATCTTTCATTTCTAAATGCAAAATCCAACTCAATCGTACCAATTTCAAATACCAACCTCACATCAAAATCATGTGATTCATACTTCATATAAATCCATTTCAATTCATATCATTTCTCACCTTTTAAATTCCCCAAAATTAACCATGAAACCCACCACATTAACCATTCATGAGCACATCAAAACATACCAACTTTTGCATCACATAACATGGACTAAACTCACCCATAATCACATTCATTATCAAGCCATATCACATGGCTATATATATATACATGTCCCAAAACATATCTTAACATATCTAGCCTATACATGCCATACTTTAATATGTACATTTTCAAAATGGTACCAAAATATAGTTCGATACTGTGTTGATGATCCTCGACAATCCCCAAGCTTCTAGTAGCTTCGATAATCTATAAACAATGAACAAACACACAGAGAATAAGCTTTCATAGCTTAGTAAGTCATAAGCAAATAATTTTCCAAATGAACATTAACAATATTTTCATTTAGCGAATCAATCCAAACCTTAACTAAATGTACATATATCACACTCACAAATTCGTATATCATCAAATATACATTAGCATTTTAACATCATATGGCCAAATACACAAATACTCATGGGCATATATAATTCTCACATTTAATATCACATATATATCATTTGGCTGAATATAAGCATTCATATATACATACAATTCACTTTGTATCATGTATAATTTATATCACCATTTCAAATAACAAGCTTACCTTATTTTCATTAACATTAAAACTTTGCACGTACCTGAACCTTTTAGCTCGATTTCACATTCAATCATAACTTGATAATGCCCATTGAACCATTCGAAATTAATAAGGATACTCGGATAGTCAAAAATCTCGTACAATGCCAACGTCCCAGACGTGGTCTTACATGTAATCACATATCGATGCTCTTGTCCCGAGCGGTCTTACCGCGAAAATCAAATACGATGCCAATGTCCCAGACATGGTCTTACACGTAAATCACAAGTAGATGCCAACGTTCCAGATGTGGTCTTACACGTAAACACGTATCGAAAATCCTATGTCATGACATATTTATCCTAACTATTCCTAATGTTCATACGGGGCTTTCGAACGTCGTAACTCGATCGATTCAGGCTTGTAAATACTTCTCCCATAATTATACAAATTCAGCTTGAACATATATATACAAGTAATAATACAATTCGGCACAAAGAAAATATATAAAATCGAACTTAACGACATTTATTTACTTATGAACTTACCTCGGACAACGACGAACGAAAATAAACGGCTATTCAACGATTTTCGATTTCCCCCGATCTAATTCCTTTCTCTTTGGTTCTTGATCTATACACATTCAAATTTATCTCTTTTATTCAACAAATCATTCAATTCAATTCATATACTCATATTTAGGGCATTTTACAAATTAGCCCTCACATTTTCACATTTTGACACTTTAGTCCCTATTTCACAAAATACAAAATAAACATAATTTCATTACACAATAGCTTGGCTGAATATTCACTAAGCTCATATAAGTCCACACATTCATTTATTTCACATTTTAGTCCCTCAATTTATTATTTTCACAATTTAGCCCAAATTACTCAAATTCATCAAAAATTCAAATACAAAACATATTAATCTAACAACATATGTTTATTTTCTATCATCAAACACAAGATTCATCAAGCTTTCAACAATGAAAAAACAAAAAATCATCATCAAATTCAGAAATTGAAACATGGGCTTGATAGATTACATAGCAACGATCTCAAAAATGTAAAAGTCATCAAAAATCGAGCTAAATACATACCTTAATTGGACTTGGACAAAGCCGAACCTAAGAACTCTCTTTTTTTTCTTTTTCTTTCAACTTTCGGCTAAGATGAACAAAAAAATGCATGGCTTTCTAATTTTTGTTTTATTTATTTCATGATATTATACATTTTACTATTTTAACCTTAATGAATAAATTATGAAAACATTATAACCATGTATTTAACCGTCCATGCATGATTCATAAGGTAAAATTACACCTTAAGGACTCCACATTAAAAGAACAAAGCAATTTAACACTTTAACAAATAATTAGCCACTTTTACAATTTATTCGATTAAGCCCTTTTATTAAATCGGACACTAAAACGATAAAATTTAATAACGAAAATTTCACAGATATCAATTCACACAATATAAACACAGAAAATAATATTTAATTATTTTTCTAACTTGGATTTTTGGTCCCGAAACCACTGTTCTGACTAGGGTCTAAACTGGGCTGTTATAACTCTCCCCCTTAGGGATTTTTGTCCCCGAAAATCTTACCGGTGAATAGGTTTGGGTAACGTTCTCTCATAGCATCTTCGGGCTCCCACGTAGCTTCTTCAACCCCGTGTCGATGCCATAAGACTTTTACTAAAGAAATTTTCTTATTTCTCAATTCTTTCACTTCGCGATCTAAAATTCGGATCGGTTCTTCCTCATATGTCATATCAGATCGAATCTCAATCTGAGACGGGGGAATTACATGCGATGGGTCGGATCAATATCGTCGAAGAATCGAAACATGAAATACATTATGGATCTTTTCTAACTCAGGTGGCAACAATAGTCTGTAAGCAACCGGCCCGATACGCTCAATAATCTCATACGGCCCAATAAATCTCGGACTCAATTTGCCTTTACGACCGAATCGAAGTATTTTATTCCACGGTGAGACTTTCAAAAACACTTTGTCCCTTATCTGAAACTCAATATCTTTTCGTTTCGTGTGCGCATCGATTTCGGCGATCGATCTTTGCTTTGGACTATCGCGAATCACTTTTACTTTCTCTTCAGTCTCTTTGATCAATTCGACCCCGTGTATCTTATTCTTACTGAGCTCAATCCAATACAATGGTGTTCGACATTTGTGACCGTATAAAGCCTCGTAAGGTGCCATTTTGATACTCGATTGAAAACTATTACTATACGCAAATTCAATCAATGGCAGGTATCATTCACACGTACCTTCAAACTCAAGAATGCAACATCTCAACATATCCTCGAGTATCTGAATGATTCATTCGGACTGACCATCTGTCTGCGGATGGAAAGCAGTGCTGAAATGTAATTTTGTACCTAATGCATCTTGTAGTTTCTTCCAAAACCGCGATGTGAATCTCAGATCTCTATCCGAAACAATAGAAATAGGTACTCTGTGCAATCTCACAATCTGAGAAATGCACAACTCAGCAAGCTTATCAAGTGAATAATCTGTGCGAACCGGAATGAAAAGAGCCGATTCAGTCAATCTATCCACAACAACCCAGATTGCATCTTTCTTGCTCGATGTCAAAGGTAAACCCGATACAAAATCCATCGTGACTCTATACCATTTCCATTCGGGTATCATTATCGGTTGAAGTAACCCAGAAGGTACCTGATGCTCGGCTTTGACTTGTTGACAAATTAGACATTTCGAAACAAATTCAGAGATGTCTCGTTTCATACCAGGTCACCAGTAAAACTGTTTTAAATCATTATACATTTTCGTACTACCCGGGTGAACAGATAACCGACTACTATGAGCTTCATTGAAAATCATCTGAATCAACTCTGAATTTCTCTGAACACACATTCGGTTTTTGAACCTCAAACAACTTTTAGTATCAACTCGGAACTCTGAATCAGTATTCGCATCACATTGAGCTCGTTTTGCTATCAATTTGTTATCAACTTTCTGAGCCTCACAAATCTGCCGAATAAATAACGGTTTCGCTTTTAACTCAGCTACTATCGAACCGTCATCAGATAGGACCAACTGAGTATTCATCACACGAAGGGCAAACAACGATTTCTGACTCAAAGCATCAGCAACAACATTGGCTTTCCCCGGATGGTAGTCAATTATAAGTTCGTAATCTTTTAACAACTCTAACCATCTTCGCTGTCATAAATTCAAATATTTCTGAGTCATCAAATATTTTAAGCTTTTGTGATCAGAATAGACGTGACATTTCTCACCGAACATATAGTGGCGCCAAATTTTCAACGCAAACACAATAGCTGCCAATTCCAGATCGTGTGTCGAATAGTTCTTTTCGTGTGGCTTTAACTGTCTTGAGGCATAAGCTATAACTTTTCCTTCCTGCATCAAAACACAACCTAAACCATTCAAAGATACATCACTATAGATAACAAATTCTTTACCCGATTCTGGCTGAACTAACACTGGAGCTTCGATCAACAAAGCTTTCAACTGTTCGAAACTTTTTTGGCACTTTTCTGTCCACTCAAACTTAATATCTTTACTGAAGTAGTCGCGTCATCGGGGTTGCAATCATAGAGAAACCTTTTATGAATCGTCTATAGTAACCAGCTAGTCCCAGAAAACTTCAGACTTCGGATACATTTCTAGGAGACTTCCAATCTAGTATAGCCGAAATCTTGTTCGGATCAACCCGAATACCCAATGCTGATACAACATGTCCCAGAAAATTGACTTCTCGTAACCAAAACTCAAATTTACTGAACTTTGCATACAACTGCTTGTCGCGCAAAATCTATAGCACTATTTTCAAATGCTCGGCATGCTCGATTTCATCACGAGAATAGATTAAAATGTCATCTATAAACACAACCACAAATCGATCCAAATACTGTCTCAAGACCTGATTCATTAGATCCATAAAAACAGAAGGGGCATTAGTAAGTCCGAAAGGCATAACCAGAAACTCATAATGTTCGTACCTCGTTCGGAAAGCAGTTTTCGGTACATCAGAATATTTAACTCGCAGCTGATAGTAACCCGATCTCAGATCTATCTTAGAAAACACAGTAGCTCCTTTCAACTGATCGAACAAGTCGTCAATCCGTGGAAAAGGATATTTATTCTTTATAGTCACCTTATTGAGCTGTCGGTAATCGATGCACATTCTCATAGTTCCGTCTTTCTTTTTCACAAATTAAACCAGTGCACCCCAGGGAGAAAAACTCGATCGTGCAAAACCTCTATTCGTCAATTCTTGCAACTGAGCTTTCAATTCTTTTAATTCAGTCGGTGCCATTCTGTACGGAGCTATCGAAATCGGAGTCGTCCCCAGCACTAACTCAATACCAAACTCTACCTCTCGAATCGGCAGAAAACCCGACAATTCTTCAGGAAATACATCCGGATACTCACACACAACTGGTACTGATTCAATCTTCTTTTCGGTTACTCTAGAATCGAACACATAAGCAAAGTAGGCTTCACAACCCTTTCTCACATATTTTCGAGCTAACATCGAAGAAATCACTGTTGGTAAACCATTCATATCATTAGACTCAATCCGAATAATCTCCTCATCCTGACATCGCAAATCAATAGTCTTCTGTTTGTAGTTCACAATAGCATCATGCAATGTTAACCAATACATACCCAGAATTATATCAAACTCGTCGAATGGCAACAACATCAAATCAGCCGAAAAAAATGAATCTCGAATCATCAGCGGGCAACCCTTTCATACTTTGTCAACCAAAACACACCAGCCTAAGGGGTTCGATACTCTAATCACAAACTTAGTAGACTCTACAGGAAAAGTCTTACTGGATACTAAAGTCTCACATACATAAGAATAAGTCGAACCAGGATCAATCAATGCAACAACACTAGTATCATAGAGAGTGAAAGTACCAGTAATAACATCTAGGGATGAAGCCTCTTCACGAGCTCGAATAGCATAAGCTCTAGTAGGTGCGCGAGCCTCAGATCTAATAGCTGTGTCTTTAGTTCCTTTCTGACTGCTACTCACATTACCCGTGTTTCTGGGTGGTCTACCTCGAGCTGACATGTTACTCGGTCTCGCGTTACATCTTGTGTTTTGCTCAGCTAACTCAGGGCATTCACGGATGAAATGATCTAATGATCCACATTTGAAACAGGCCCGATCATTCAATCTACAACTGTCGGGATGTCGTTTACCACAATATTTGTACTCCGGTTGATTTGGTCTGACGTTACCAACACTAGCTACTGAGGTAGCTTTTGAACTCACAGGTGGTCTGTTCCGATCACGTCTAGAATAACCTGCAGTAGCCTTTGCTCGGCTAAAATCATCCCTGAATTTCTTCGATGCTGACTGAAATGTCTTACTCGATGATCTCTTATAGAAATCTCTAGCTTCAAAATCAGCTTTTCTTTTCTCTTTCCCAAGCTCTTCAGCTTTGCATGCTCGTTCAACAAGTACAACGAACTCTTTTATTTCAAGAATCCCAACGAGCAATTTAATATCTTAATTCAGCCCATCTTCGAATCTTTTACACATAATTGCTTCTGTTGAAACACACTCTCGGGCATATCTGCTAAGCCTCACAAATTCCCACTCATATTCTGTTACGGTCCTACGACCCTGTTTCAACTCGAGGAATTCTTTGCGCTTTTGATCTATGAATCTCTGACTGATGTATTTCTTACGGAATTCAGTCTGAAAGAACTCCCAGGTAACCCGTTCTTTTGGAACCACCGAAACTAGTGTATTCCACCAGTGATACGCAGAATCTCGAAGCAATGATACAACACATTTAATACACTCATCAGGTGTACAAGATTACTCATCAAACACACGAATAGTATTATCGAGCCAGAATTCAGCTCGCTCAACATCATCATCAACAATGGCTCTAAATTCTTCAATCCTGTGTTTTCTAATTTTATCAACCGGTGGCTTATTCATTCGCACTGGATCAGTAACTTGTGGCATAACAGGTATTTTAGGAGGAATAGGTGGGGGAGAAGGTTGTGGAACAGCCGGATTCATCCGGATATACTGAGTAAACCATTCATTCATCATTTGGTAAAAGGCTTGTTTAGCCTCTCCCTCTTGGTTACTCGAAGTCGGTCGAGATTCAGCCGGTGCTGTCCCTTAAACGGGAGCAGGCGCTATACTTTCTACATCATCAGCTACAGCTCGATCGGGATCATTTACTATACGAAAACACATTTCAATTTTCAGGAATCATCACACTATCGCTGTTTATAAATATGGCATGTATAGCTAGACTCACACACGCTATGTTAGTCCTAGAATCGACTAAACCGTAGCTCTGATACCAACAAATTGTAACACCCCTAACCCGTATCCGTCGCCGGACAAGGGTTAAGAGGCATTACCGGACATATCACAAACATTTCATTAACATCAAACATTCACAACAATCCATAATGAAATATACATATAGAGTCCGTCTAGAAGTCTACGAGACCTTAAACATACATTGGGAAGGGGTCGGGACTAAACCGAGCACATACCAATTTTTCTAAAATTTAAACAATTTTCAAAGTTACAGAGGTCACACGCCCGTGTGGTCAGGCCGTGTGCCTCACACGGCCACAAGACATGCCCATGTCTAAGACCGTGTGAAATAGGGCATACATTCTGACTTGCACCACACGGCCGAAGACACGCCCGTGTATCTGGCCCGTGTGCAAGTCTGACTTTCTTCGAATTGGAACAGTGATGGACACTGTCGAGACACACGCCCATGTGCTCAACCGTGTGGGCAATTATAGGCCCTTTACAAGGCCAAATTGCCACCCATTTTGAGTCATACCTACAAGCATCAAACATGCACCAATTCATGCCCCAAAGGCAACCAAAACATACTAAATTATGCACAATTAGACCCATAACCTCATCTTTCATTTCTAAATGCAAAATCCAACTCAATCATACCAATTTCAATTACCAACCTCACATCAAAATCATGTGATTCATACTTCATATAAATCCATTTCAATTCATATCATTTCTCACCTTTTAAATTCCCCAAAATTTACCATGAAACCCACCACATTAACCATTCATGAGCACATCAAAACATACCAACTTTTGCATCACATAACATGGACTAAACTCACCCATAATCACATTCATTATCAAGCCATATCACATGGCTATATATATATACATGTCCCAAAACATATCTTAACATATCTAGCCTATACATGCCATACTTCAATATGTACATTTTCAAAATGGTACCAAAATATAGTTCGATACTGTGTTGATGATCCTCGACGATCCCCGAGCTTCCAGTAGCTTCGATAATCTATAAACAATGAACAAACACACAGAGAATAAGCTTTCATAGCTTAGTAAGTCATAAGCAAATAATTTTCCAAATGAACATTAACAATATTTTCATTTAGCGAATCAATCCAAACCTTAACTAAATGTACATATATCACACTCACAAATTCGTATATCATCAAATATACATTAGCATTTTAACATCATATGGCCAAATACACAAATACTCATGGGCATATATAATTCTCACATTTAATATCACATATATATCATTTGGCTGAATATAAGCATTCATATATACATACAATTCCCTTTGTATCATGTATAATTTATATCACCATTTGAAATAACAAGCTTACCTTATTTTCATTAACATTAAAACTTTGCATGTACCTGAACCTTTTAGCTCGATTTCACATTCAATCATAACTTGATAATGCCCATTGAACCATTCAGAATTAATAATGATACTCGGGTAGTCGAAAATCTCGTACAATGCCAACGTCCCAGACGTGGTCTGATAAACCGCAATAGTAACATATTTTAAGCCCACATTTAGCATGATTTTGGATGATTTAAGCCTTGAATTATGTAATTTGGTGCTCTTAATCCTTTGTTTTCATGTTTTATACTCAAGAAAGCACCGGAGAATGAAAAGAACGAGAAACGGGTTTAAAACAGACCAAATGGGCCAAATCACGAAATCGACACGGCCTGGGCCCAAGACCACACGGCCGTGCCTCATTGATGGACTCGAACACAGGCTGGCCACGACTTACACAGGCGTGTGCCAAGGGCATGTCCCTGTCGTGGCAAAGAGAAATTCTATTCGGATTAGGATACTTAGAGGCGAAGTAACACATTCCGAAGCCTATATAAACACCCTAAGTATGACCTAAGAGGGGGGAGTCGACAGGAGCCCAAGGCTTTTGTCAGGGGGCGTCCAGCTAGCCAAAAAGGGCAGATTTGTGGGAATTCACTCAAAGAAAGCCAGTTGATTCATCTCAAGAAGCCGGAGTCATACTCAAGACGGAGGATCTTCTCTTCAATTCCTTCAGGGGTTTTTTGGAGTTTTTCTTATGTTTTGTTTTACCTTTTCTTCTGAGATGTTTTCTTTTATCATTATGAACTAAACCATCAGATGCCTAAGGGGGATGAAACCTAAGATGAATCTTGTTATTTTTTTTCTGAACTATATGATAAATACTTGATTTGTTCTTAATTATGTGTTCTTAATTCTTGTTTTAATATTTCCGGGATATTAATTCAAGTTTGATGTGCTTAGGTGGAGGAGCAAAAGTCCCTGCCTAAGAGTAGATCTAGCATAATTAAGCGGAGTTGATCGCACGCCTAGACATAGGGTGACGATATTTTGCCGGATTAGGGTGAAACCTAATATGGGAGTCCATAGATCGAGTTAATGCAATTCTAGGGGTTTTAATTAGAAAGAGATTTCAATTAATCAACCTAGGGTTAGACGTTAGTAGCATCGACGGAGGTATTAATATAACTTAGGGAGTCCTACGGATCAAGTCAAGTGAATAAATTGTCTGGTTCAGTGTTAGATAACAAGTGAAGTCTAGGTGGATTCTTCCTCGGGTATTGTCTTAATCAATTGGTTTTTCCCACAAGTATTTCCCCAAATTCATTCTTCTTTGTCTTAGAGTCTTTAGCTTAGTAGTTGGTTAATTTAGATTAAAGGACAATTCCCTTTATTTTAGGCTAGATAATAAAAAGAAAGTTAGTATTAGTACTTTTAGTTCCTTTGGGTTCGACAATCCGGTCTTGCCTTAACTATACTACTGTTCGATAGGTGCGCTTGCCTCAAATCATTGTCATAGTTAGTTTCTAGGTTTGATCATTCTCTTTATAAATTTTAAAACTTTGACAAATTACAGCGATTAAGTTTTTGGCGCCGTTGCCGGGGAACTAAAATATTAAGAACGCTCAGTTTTTATTACTTTAGCCATTTTATCGCAATTTATTTTTATTTTTATTATTTTACTTTGCTAATTTTTCTTTTATTTTCTTTTGACAGGTAATTTTAGTTTATAGAGGAGATGGCACTGAATAACTATCAGTGGCAATTCATGAGGACAAAGCCAACTAAAGCCGCCAGTGTCTACAACATCAATGCAGTAACCATGCTATCAAACCAGGTAGAGCTTTTAAGTAAGAAAATTTACTGTTTATGTGGTTCCTTGCGGTACACCCGATGTCTGAGCAATATGAATGGAGGAGGGATGAGCAATACAGAAGATCCACCTTACAACCCGAGTGCTGAAAACCACAAGTTCACTATATGGGTAACTATTCTAGACCTCAAAATAATCTTTATAGTGACACTTATAATGCAGATTGGAGGTACCATCCCAATTTCTCGTGGGGTGGTCAAGGTAATCAAAGACGACAACCCCCTCCAGGCTTCCAACAACAAACCTACCCAAGGGAAAAGAAGCCGAACCTTAAGGAGATGCTGACAAAATTCATAGCGGTGTCAGAAACCCATCTTCAAAACAACGAAACCATGCTCAAAAATCAGCAAGCATCACTTCAAGAGATCAAGAATCAATCAGGTCAGCTTGCTTAGCTGATCTCAGAACGACAACAAGGAAGCTTGCCAAGCAACACTGAAACTAGCCCTAAAGAGCAAATTCAAGCCACAACTATTTACGATAATGAAGGGTTAAATGAACCAGAACCAAGGCAAGAAAACGTAGCAGATAAAGGTAAGGGTGAGGTGAGCCATGATATACCAAAACTGACAATTACAGAGTACCAACCTCGTGTGCCATATCCCGATGCAATGATGAAAGACCACATAGAGGAACAATTCAGTGAACTCACACTTCGTGTAGGCGACGAAACGATCACTCTTCACACTCTTGACTCGGCTAGGACATCGAATAATCAAGGTAAAAACATAAATTCTATTAATAATCATTTGATTCAACCTTCTGTACAGAAAACACCACAAAACTACACAACCGAGCCAGATCCTAGACCTCGTGTCCATAAAGAAGAAATTCATGAGGAACGAAGGCTTCGGATCGATGGACTAGACGAGTGGAAGACACACTTCAAAGAGGAACTAAGAGCACACGAAGCAAAAACGAGGCAACTCCATGATAAACTTAACGATGGGACAACCCAGATTAAGATAGGAGATCAGGTACTCAAAATCTTCCCAAATGGAACAGTCGAGGTAACTAATGCTAAAGTCAGCACTTTTAAGGTAAACACTACTCGACTTAAACTATATATCAATAACTGAATTGATCGCATGAGAAAGGATTTTCACCTCTTCAAACCACCATGATTATGCGAATGAGAGGTAAGTCTAGCTCAAGACTTTAAACGAGCGTTTCTCGGGAGGCAACCTGAGCACTAACCCCACTAACGTCCATATTTTCGAATTTTAGCATCTAACTAAAAACTAACCAAATTTTTAAACGCAGGTTTCCTTACCACACGGCCTTGCACACGGGCGTGGCTGTGGCCGTGTGGAAAGAAGACAAAACTTATCCCAAAACATGGGCTGCAATAAAATGCCTCGGCCGTGGTCGAAACTGAGAAATCTACACGGGCGTGCGACACGCCCGTGGGACCTTTGAGTCCATTTATATTTTTCTTCTTCTCTTATTTTCGCTTTTAATTTCTTTTCTTTTATCCTTCTCATCTTTAAATTTATATTACTATATTTTGATTTCTTTAATTTAGGTTCAAGGGGCTGTTAACGAACAACACCAACCTCCACTAGATATGGCAGCACCTTCACATTTCATCGTCACACCCACCTCGCGAACCATCCAACAATAAGGACTTTTCAGTCCATTAAATCTTTTTTTTAGTTTTATTTCACTTTTTTATATTCTTTCCTTTTATTTTTCTTTCCTTTAAATATATAATTAGTATAATTTGAATTATCCTTATTATTTCCTGGTTAATTCTTCACGAGTTACCCAATTTCTTCATCTAGCGCAGAAATTGTTGGCGGCCACCATACCACCACCAAAGATGCCTCCTCCAACTTATCTTTCACCTCCAAATCAAATACCCACAAGCCTCACTCTCAAGGAATCCATCCAAAATTCAGGAAGTTTCACTTCTATCCCTATCTTTTGATCTTCTTACTATAATGTTTTTATCTATCTTCGTACATTCAGGGCAATGTACATCTTAAGTGTGGGGGGTGAATCTTAAAAGTGCCTAAATTTTTGCATTATTCTCAAATCCCTGAATTATATCTTTGTCTTGAGTAATTTTCTCATATTACTAATTAGAATGAAATTTCCTTTGATTTATGATTTTTATTGATATGTTTTAGATTAAGTCATAGTTAATTATGCATTGATGATTAAACTTTAAGATAATAGAGAATCAAACATGATAAGTCTATTTTTCGTAATTAAAAAAAAATAGGTTGTCTACCTGAATCTAGTTATTACCTTGAAATTTGAAATTTACAAGGTTGATGTCAAAAAGCCATAATTTTTGTGAGATTTTGAGCCTTTTAGAGCATATATTCTATTTCATGCTCACTTTATTGATTATGAGTGTGTCAACATTGATTTGCTATTCTAGAACTTGCTTGGATTATACATGTCGAGACCACACCTTTGATTTGATATACTAAGATGATAAAGGCACCTAGGTTTTAACCCACTTACTCCACTAAAAGCTTACCCTTACAATTAACCCCTAGTGAACCCCTTTGATCTTAACAATCCATTTATTGACTCACCCACTAATATTAACCCAAAACCCATCTTGTATTTGTTATCACCATTCCTTTTGACTACCCTGATATCGAGATTTAATATGATCAGTTGCCTAACTATGATCTTTATTTCAGTAGCTAAATTTATCCTTTATTATGTATTTGATTTGTTCTTAAAAAAAACGAAGTATATTCATTATTAGTTCTATGTTCTATGAGCTTAAAATAGTTATATTCATATCTTTAGAAGAAGCTCGTGTTATTATTAGTATTATGAGTTTTCAATTGATATAATTATTTACTATTAGTTCGTTGTTTCTAGTTAGGTAATTTGTCAATCCAATCTCGATTCTAACCCTCTAATTCAGCCTTTATCCACACCTTTAACCCAAGCCCCGTTACAACCCTTTTAAAGACCTTTTGATTTGTGTATCATCTCATATTACAATGGTGGAGATTTGATTTTCATGCAAGCCTATGGGACTAACTTTTCATGTTCGACTTCTGAGTGCTTATTTTTGAACCTTAAACACTTCGAGTGCTTTGAGTGAATCTTTAGTGAGGATGTCATTTTTTGTCGATTTTGAATCAGGGGTAATTATTTAGATAAGGGGAAACACCTATGTTTTCATGCTACAAAAATGTATGACTTAGATTGTTTGAATCTTTAGGACTCTTTGAGTTGAATTATCCATGTATGAATTATCTTTGAATTATGATGAAACATTATTGATGAATATTATGAATCGAGGAAGTTTGTTTTAATTGTGAGTTGAGAATTTTGCTTGAGGACAAGCAAAAGCTTAAGTGTGGGGGTATTTGATAAACCGCAATAGTAACATATTTTAAGCCCACATTTAGCATGCTTTTGGATGATTTAAGCCTTGAATTATGTAATTTGGTGCTCTTAATCCTTTGTTTTCATGTTTTATACTCAGGAAAGCACCGGAGAATGAAAAGAACAAGAAACGGGCTTAAAACGGACCAAATGGGCCAAATCACGAAATCGACACGGCCTGGGCCCAAGACCACACGGCCGTGCCTCATTGATGGACTCGAACACGGCCTGGCCACGACTTACAGGGGCGTGTCCCTGCCGTGGCAAAGAGAAATTCTATTCGGATTAGGATACTTAGAGGCGAAGTAACACATTCTGAAGCCTATATAAACACCCTAAGTATGACCTAAGAGGGGGGAGTCGACAGGAGCCCAAGGCTTTTGTCAGGGGGCGTCCAGCTAGGCCAAAGAGGGCAGATTTGTGGGAATTTACTCGAAGAAAGCCAGTTGATTCATCTCAAGAAGCCGGAGTAATACTCAAGACGGAGGATCTTCTCTTCAATTCCTTCAGGGGGTTTTTGGAGTTTTTCTTATGTTTTGTTTTATCTTTTCTTCTGAGATGTTTTCTTTTATCATTATGAACTAAACCCTCAGATACCTGAGGGGGATGAAACCTAAGATGAATCTTGTTATTGTTTTCTGAACTATATGATAAATACTTGATTTGTTCTTAAATATGTGTTCTTAATTCTTTTTTTGATATTTTTGGGATATTAATTCAAGTTTGATGTGCTTAGGTGGAGGAGCAAAAGTCCCTGCCTAAGAGTAGATCTAGCATAATTAAGCGGAGTTGATCGCACGCCTAGACATAGGGTGACGAGATTTTGCCGGATTAGGGTGAAACCTAATATGGAAATCCATAGATCGAGTTAATGCAATTCTAGGGGTTTTAATTAGAAAGAGATTTCAATTAATCAACCTAGGGTTAGACGTTAGTAGCCTCGACGGAGGTATTAATATAACTTAGGGAGTCCTACGGATCAAGTCAAGTGAATAAATTGTCTGGTTCAGTGTTAGATAACAAGTGAAGTCTAGGTGGATTCTTCCTCGGGTATTGTCTTAATCAATTGGTTTTTCCCACAAGTATTTCCCCAAATTCATTCTTCTTTGTCTTAGAGTCTTTAGCTTAGTAGTTAGTTAATTTAGATTAAATGACAATTCCCTTTATTTTAGGCTAGATAATAAAAAGAAAGTTAGTATTAGCACTTTTAGTTCCTTTGGGTTCGACAATCCGGTCTTGCCTTAACTATACTACTGTTCGATAGGTGCGCTTGCCTCAAATCGTTGTCATAGTTAGTTTCTAGGTTCGATCAATCTCTTTATAAATTTTAAAACTTTGACAAATCACAGCAATTATGGTCTTACATGTAATCACATATCGATGCCACTGTCCCAGACAGGGTCTTACATGAAATCAAATAGGATGCCAATGTCCCAGACATGGTCTTACACGTAAATCACAAGTCGATGCCAACTTTCCAGACGTGGTCTTACACGTAAACACATATCGAAAATCCTATGTCATGACATATGTATCCTAACTATTCCTAAGGTTCATACGGGGCTTTCGGACGTCGTAACTCGATCGATTTAGGCTTGTAAATACTTCTCCCATAATTATACAAATTCGGCTTGAACATATATATACAAGTAATAATTCAATTCGGCACAAATAAAATATATACAATCGAATTTAACGACATTTATTTACTTATGAACTTACCTCGGACAACGACGAATGAAAATAAACGGCTATTCAACGATTTTGGATTTCCCTCGATCTAATTCCTTTCTTTTTGGTTCTTGATCTATACACATTCAAATTTATCTCTTTTATTCAACAAATCATTCAATTCAATTCATATACTCATATTTAGGGCATTTTACAAATTAGCCCTCACATTTTCACATTTTGACACTTTAGTCCCTATTTCACAAAATACAAAATAAACATAATTTCATTACACATTAGCTTGGCCGAATATTCACTAAGCTCATATAAGTCCACACATTTCATTTATTTCACATTTTAGTCCCTCAATTTATTATTTTCACAATTTAGCCTAAATTACTAAAATTCATCAAAAATTAAAATACAAAACATATTAATCTAACAACATATGTTTATTTTCTATCATCAAACACAAGATTCATCAAGCTTTCAACAATGACAAAACACAAAATCATCATCAAATTCAGAAATTGAAACATGGGCTTGATAGATTACATAGCAACGATCTCAAAAACGTAAAATCATCAAAAACTGAGCTAAATACATACCTTAATTGGACTTGGACAAAGCCGAACCTAAGAAATCTCTTTTCTTTTCTTTTTCTTTCAACTTTCGGCTAAGATGAACACAAAAAATGCATGGCTTTTTAATTTTTGTTTTATTTATTTCATGATATTATACATTTTACTATTTTAACCTTAATGAATAAATTATGAAAATATTATAACCATGTCTTTAACCGTCCATGCATGATTCATAAGGTAAAATTAGACCTTAAGGACTCCACATTAAAAGAAAAAGCAATTTAACACTTTAGCAAATAATTAGCCACTTTTACAATTTATGCGATTAATCCCTTTTATTAAATCGGACACTCAAACGATAAAATTTAATCACGAAAATTTCACAGATATCAATTCACACATTATAAACACAAAAATAATATTTAATTATTTATCTAACTCGGATTTGTGGCCTCGAAACCACTATTCTGACTAGGGTCTAAACCGGGCTGTTACACACAATAACTTTCAGTGCATAAAAACCCTACACATGTCATTTATTACCATAGCAAAAATAATTCAAAATCTACCAAAATGATTATTAGATAGTGTGATAGGGCTCTGACAAGGTTCCAACTGATCAAGCTTCAAATAGTCTACAAAAAAGAAGATCAGAACTACGTAAGCATTAAATGCTTAGTAAGCTCGCATAAGATTAATTTCAACTTACTGAACATCAACTGATAAACCATTCAACCAAGCTCATTTCAACATTTAAACATTATACTTTCCTATTCACCACAATCCACCTAGTTAGTAAACAACATGTAAACCTAATAACTATGTGTCATAGCATATACTAGAGAATGAATTTCCATAATTCATCTTTTTCATCACATGATAAATCATCATTATTTATATTTCATAAGATCATGAATAACAAATCAATTGTACACATTCCTTTTCATAAATTTTTACTTACCCCTTGAACTTAATTAAATAACAACAATTACCTGAATCACTACACCAGCATGAAGCCTACTAGGCTCAAGGCCTGATTACATACACCAATAGGAAGTCTGCTAGGTTTAAAACCCGATACAATGTCTCCAGTATAACTCAATTTCATCAATCAACAATATACAATCAAAAACACCTAAACTAGTAAGGTAGAACAAATTCCAATGAATTTAATATAACAATATGTATAATACGAGCTTACCTCGATAATTATGGTTGCAAAAACAGAGTCGAATGCTAGTCCAAAGTTTTAGCTTTTCCCTGATATAAGTCCGGTTGTTGCGTATCTTGATCTAAATAATATTGTCATGTAATTAAGTATTTCAAATAACTTCAAATATCCAATTCAAACCTATAATCCATATCAATGTGAAATTGTAAAATTACACCTAATACTTTAACTTTTAAACAGTTTAGTCCCCAATCCCAAAACTTAAAATTCAACCATTTTTAATTGAAATCCACATTATTCGATTTTTCTATATATCTATATCAACCCATATTTTTCATCATTTCACAAAATATACATGGAATTTACCATTCTAACAAATAAATCCCTAAACCTTAAATTCACTAAAAATCTCATAACAAAACATGTTCATTTAACAACTAAATTTAATTATCCATCACTTAACATCCCAAACACATCAAATTAATTCATGAAAAGTCCCCCAACCTCAAACAATTTTGCAAATTAACCCTTGGGCTAAGTAGATTAAGCTAAAGCGAATTCAAAAATATAAAAATAACTAAAAATGGAATTCAAAATCATACCATGCATCAAAGAAAGCTTGAATGAAAATCCTTTAGCTTGACAATCGAGGTTTCAGCAATAGCAAAGTGAAATTGAAAACGATGATAGCTAATTTTTCCTTTTTATGCACTTATTTACTATTTTACTACTTTACATTTGGTTTAAAACTTATAAAATAATTACATCATGTTCATTATTGACCACTAGCGTTATGAATGACACAATTACCAAATAAGTCCATTAATTTACATTTCAAAAGCCATTTAATTCATTTAACTATTAGAAACCAACTTTTACGTCTTTCACAATTTGATCCTTTTTACCTAATTAATCATTTAAACTTCAAAATTTTTTAACAAAAATTTAATACGACCTTACAATAACCCTATAGACATTCAATAAACATTAAGATATTAACTCACTAGTCAGAATCATGGTCCCGAAACCACTGTTTTCGACACCACTGAAAATAGGTTGTTACAGTTAGTTTCGAATAATAGCTAAAATGGAGACATTTCAAAACCAGCTTAAGATTTCCATAAATATTGCTATAAAGGGCTTGACTGTTTAAGTGTTAGGCTTAAGGGAAGCTAGAGTGATGAAATTGAACTTACTTATATGTTTCATAAGCTGATGAATGATAATGGTTGATAAAAATTGAATTAAAATTATGTTATAGATTAAGATTTAAACCCGGCAAGAGAAGATCACAAGAAAGGAAAAGTTATTGAGTAGACTCTACCGTGGCACGTTATCATTCTGCCAAGTAAGTTCATACAATATGAAAATTATTCAATTTTATTTTGTTCTTTAATTATATAATTAAAAATTTGCTAAGTCATATTTGGGTTGTTAAGTATTGAGAGAAGAGATATTGAATGATGACACCAAGGAATGAGAATAAGTTTACAAAATGAAAGCTTCCCGATGAACTTAGTAAAAGACTCATACATAAGGCTACATGTTATTTCCTAATAATTTAGAGATCCAGCATTTGCTACGTAGTCGAAGATACATGTGGCACAGATTTAGCCTGGGCTGGAAATTTGATGTCGTTTTAAAGGTTTAGCCTGGACTAGTAACCTTACATGTATATACAGCCCTAACCAGGCTTGCATTTTGTCGATAATGGTTTAGCCTGGACGAGTAACCTAACACTTCTATACGTGATTAGCTCAGATGAGCCTTTGATGTGAAGCGTACTTGTGTTTTGATTTTTTTTACAATGTTCATCAGGTAATATAAAATATGTGAAATGTGAAATTGTCAAGTTAAATAATGAAGGGAAATGAAAGAATTGACTATTATAATTGGAGTCCGCACCAGTGAAAGGTATAAGAATGAATTTGATAAGAAGAGTGTTATTGTATCATATTACGTACTCGATATACTATATATGATGAAGTATACGCACTTACCTTGTTGTGAATTGTGCTGGCTGATAGGTAAACTATGTCTGCGTATTAAATTAACATATAATTATTGTGTGAGGTAAGTTAACTAGCAAATTTGTATGAGCTTACTAAGTATTCTCAATACTTACGCCTAGATTTCTTTTATCTTGTAGATTTTGAACATTCAGAGCGTGGCAATCAGATCGAAAAAAAGCTCACACTATCTGTAGAAGTTGTGGTAAACTCATGTTCTTAATTGAGTCGGTTTAAATGACATGTATATAGTCATTTGTTTATTTGCAAAAAAAAACATGTTAAATTTTGAAGGTGATAACTTTGGATTTTCGTGATGTATGATATGAAAAATGAAATTCAATTCCTTTTTGTTTCGCATTTTAAGTTTTGCCGGACCTGTCACATTGTGGGGTATTTGCGGGATAGTCTGCCATTTTAGGTATCTGCAGGAAATTTTCCAAATTAGATGTCCGCCTAAATATCCGCAATAATTATATCCACGGAATAATTCGCAGTTTAGCCATATGAATTTCAATGCTTAGATGAACGTCCCGCAGGATCAACCCACCACCTATCAGTCCGCGACATGGTTTACCATGTATGTTTGAAGTATGTGTATGTTATGTGAGTTTCGCATGGTAACCTCCTGTGGCTCAATTCCGGCAACCGGATCAGGTAAAGGGTGTTATAACATGCATCAACATAAGAGGCATGATTGACTCTATATTGACCTTTTTAGCCTAGCCACCTATCCAACTTCAAACGGAGCCTACCACTCGGGCTTAAAGGAGAACACTATCATAATGTGAACACACTTCCAAGATAATAAGTAGTCTATTTCGGCTTGACTACCTCATATTGATAGAATCCCATAATATGCGCCTATGATTATCTATTGTGCATTTAACGAGATTAAATGCTTATCTAGCCAAAGTCATACCAATGGACAAGGGGACCTTTCCTGTAAATACCTTAGAAAATACTGAACAGGAGATCGACCTTTGACCATCTTAAGGTTACTCTGAACATTTGCCCTCTCAACCAACCTATTCTCTTGTTCTTGTTCCGACTATCGACCTTTACAGGTGAACCGGCCTCCATAGCGCCACCTTATCCTCCTCCTTTGTTTTATATTGTACCAACACAACTTAACAAGGAGATGTAATTGCTCTAATCCTAAATAGTTTTTGTCATATGATTATACAAGAATTCAAGATGAAAATTTTCATCATGAATGCCTTCGTAGTCAAATAAGTAAAATAAAATTAAGATGCGGTAATTATTATATAAGTTATTTCTTTGACATTCCAAAATTTATCTAGCTTGAACCTATGAATCAACAAGGAAATGCAAAGAGCATATATAGATAAAATTAAATTGCTTGCTCGTGGTCCAAAAGAAGTAAGGATATAGAATAGTTTAGTTACATGGTTTCAAGCTCCATGTCAAAACATGGTATAAATAAATACTTGAAAACTTAAAACAGTGGGTTATCGTAACTGCAAAAACTATTTATTCAGTATAGTCAACCTCATCACCTTCGGGTCCTTCAGCATTGGGTCCATCGGCATCGGGTCCTTCAGCATCGGGTCCTTCAGTATCGGGTCCTTCTGCCTCGGATCCTTCAGCAGAGGGGCCCTCGCTAGGGCTAGCGCTGATGGGGCCACCAGCAGGAGCTCCAGAAGGTGAGGAAGAAGGGGCTTGTGAAGGGGCTGGTGATGGTGCTGCGTCGGCAACAAATGCGCCAACAACAGCCATGAAAATAAGAGCAACAACGATAACTTGGCGGGCCATCTTTCTTTGGGTTTCGGTAGGTTTAGGCTTGTTTTACTTTGGTTTATTGATATAAAAAAGAAGAGGGAATCAAGTGATTCAAAAGAAATGCAGTAGTTTCTCTAAGATAAATTAGAGAAAAGAAAACTGCAATGCTGATGAACGATCTGATGATATCGAGAAATGGGGTTTAAATAAATGGTAACAAGAGAAACAAGGCAGATCAACAATTTGTTTGACCGAGTTTCATGCTTTTTTTGTTGTTAGAAGAAATTCAACCTTTCAAAACCTCACAAACAAATCAATGTTTTGCTTTCTTATTTTGGGACTTCCATTTTTTACAATAGTAAAAATGTCCCTTTTTTTTTTCCTTCTAAAATGTAGCATAAACCAAATATAGTAATCAACAATTTTTAAACTTCCAGACCTCGAGATTTATGAGATGTCCAAATTATGATATCCAAACTCAAGAAAGTTAAGTTATCTTCATTTTAAAAAAAATATATTTTGTAGCTTAGTATTAAAAATATATATTTAAACTTATATAAGTTATATTAAGAATTCTATTATCATACGCGTGTTAAAATTACATTTAATGTTGGTAATTGTGTGTTTAAAAATAATATTCAATAAATAAGGAAATATAATGTTTGAAATTAATAATAAAACATGTAATATGTATGAAATTTAAATAAAAATTAATTTAAATTATAAGTAAAATTAAATTTAAACAGATAAATATATTAAATTAAGAATATTAAACACTTTAATTGTTTATAATGCTATCGTCATTCTTCTCGGAATGGTATCAAGTTGATTTGTGGTACTAACTCAATCAATGATATTATCAATACATACAATCAATATGAGTGAAAAAATTTGTGTAATAACATTGAAATATATATAAATATCAAAATAAATTTTAGTTGAAGTGTTGAAGAAAATATTTTATAAATATTGGTGATATGTGTTCAAATATTACCATATGCACTTTTTTATTGGTTTTATTAAAAGTATAAAAAGATAAAATACCCTCATGATAATATAATTTATTTATACATGAAAAGGTATTTTTATAATTTTCTTAATTAAGTTGGGACACGGTTAAAGGTGACACCAACTCAATCATATATTTAAATATTAATATAGACATTGCTCCATTTGTTGCATATTGTTTCTATTTTCTTGTAAGTATTTAGTACAAGAACAAACCAACAAACCATTTAATTGCTTACTATTACATTTTAAAAAAAAGTAAGCTACCCCATTAATCATTTTAAAATTAAGTCGTTTCTATTTTGATCACCTCAAAATTTTTTTTGATTAATTTTGATCACGGCCACTAAATTGGTCATTCCTCGTTAAATTGAATGAAATGCTCTCATTTCCTTTTCTTTTTTTTCCTTTATCTTTAATTTTTCTTTTTCTTTCTTTCTTTCTTATTTTTTCCCATCTTCTCCCTTCTAACCAAGAAACCCTAGTCCCAGCCTCCTTAAAGGTGTTGCCACATGGTCTGTCTAACCACCATTGGCCAGCACTGTCCTGTCAATGAATGACGCAAAAGGACGCTTTTTTTCTCTCTTATTTTCCTTGTTTTCCTTATGCTTTCTTCTCCTTACCCACGATAGGTGCTTCTCACAACCATTGTTGTGATCATCAAACATCTTCTCTAGTGTCAAGACTGTCGATCAAAGCCACCAAAGTAAAGCCTAAAGCCTCCTCTTCAAATCTATAGAATTAGATCTCTCAAAAAAAAAAATCTCAAAAATTGTGAGGTCATTCCCAAAGCTTCAAAATTTTTGTGCTTAGATCTCCTAATCCCACTATCGATATGGCCTAGATATCTTTCTACTTTTGAGTTTTGCAATGATGGTTTTACGGAAGCTGCAATGAAATCTTTAAGGGAGGTGGCGGCAGGGATTTTTGTATTAGAAGGGAGAAGATGAAGAAAATAAGAGAAGAGAAGAAAAAAAATAAGGGAAAGTTTTTTTTTTTTCCAAAAAATAAAAAATGGATTTAATGGTGGAAGAGATAGATTTAACAATTCAGTAACCAATTTGATCAATTGCTTCAATGACCTGATTAAATTAATAAAAAAATATACTGAATTGACGAAAATAGAAACCACGTGAATAACTAAATAGTTTACCCAAAAAAAAAAAACTTGCTTGCAAATTCAATCTATATTGACTATTCATTTCTCTATGAAACATTTTCTCCTTTTCGAGATGACTCATAGGAAAAGGTTGAACCATTTCTTAGTACTAAAAAGGTATATTTAAAAGAATAATAATTCCTCATTATACCAATTTAAGTTGGATTCATGTACTTCACACTTTTCGCAAATACATTCCAACTTCACTTGAAAACCATCTTATTTTTAAAAAAAATTAAAAGCACCCAGAGGCGAAGCTAGGGGGTTGGCAGGGGTCCTGGCCCCCCTAAAATAAAAAATTATTATTTAGGCCCTTTAAAAAAATTTAAAATTTAAAATTAATAAAGGTAAAATTGCACTTTGGCCTCCCTAAAATTATAAAAATTTGATTTAATCCTTTAAAATTTTAAAGATATAGACTATAAAAAGTTAAAATTTCATTCAGCCTCCTCTAAAAAATTGTTCTGGCTTCGCCCTATTTCTACCATTCGATCTTATCCACTAATCTCGACCTCAATTTGCTAGAGTGTGGGCTCTATTCGTAAATCGATGAAAACTTTAATGAAACTTTCAAAAGCTAGAAACCGAAGATGAATTCTATCAAAATATAGAATTTATTTTGGGAAAATAACTTGACTATATTTGGACAGAATATATTATGGAAGGAGTATCTTTGACCTGACCCTTAGTCTACTTATAGAGAAAATAACAAGAATCTCAGTCAAACAAAGTGTAACCAAAATAATAATATTTTAATAGGAAAATCGACTCCCACTAGGAGAGTATATGTAAGGGGTAGTAGCACACCTTCTCTTGGACTAGGGTTTGCGCCCCACTCTATTAAACAGGGCCTTGTTGGGCATCATAATTTATCGGGTCAATTATATGTATTATCTGGTTTTAAAATTAATTCATATAATTTATCCAACTCAATAAATATATTTTCTATCCCCAAAATTATTATTTATTCGTTTAATTAATTAAATTATTTTCTCAACCTAGTTCTAATTTCTTTAAAGTCATGACAATTTTATCATACTAGAATCTATGAGTAAATTAATTTATCAACTTGTTCTCGTGAAACTATGATGAATTAATTTAATTTTCACTTAGAACTTCAATTATTTAATTATAAAAAATTAATTAATAATTCAAAAAAATTAATTAATTACCAAGCCATATCTTGTTCATGGCGAGAAAACGCGTTCATTGCGAATGATGTTACATGCGATCTATTTATCTAGTTCATTGTTTCACAAGTTCATGTCATTGATTAATGCAAACCATCATGCTTATATTGAGCTAGCAGAGGGACCAATTAGACATATATAATTAGAGCTCAAAAATTTGTAATTAAGTTTTGACTCTTGGTCTATTACTTACAACATTACTGAATCATTGACTCATCCCACGAAAGTGTCATGACTAAGCTCTCCCTATTATATACCATTATGAAAACTACTATATCAATTGTTTGTCTAATGACCATGTCATATGTGTGTTACCCCCGTAGGAAATCGTAAATCTCTTTGTGATAAAATTCATTCTCCCATTATGATCTTATTTTATCTCATGATAATCATTAGTTCTTCCTTCATGAA
Organism: Gossypium sturtianum; assembly: GCA_025698515.1. NCBI lineage: Eukaryota > Viridiplantae > Streptophyta > Magnoliopsida > Malvales > Malvaceae > Gossypium > Gossypium sturtianum. Next base: position 121,439,141 of record CM046946.1, read on the forward strand.
AAAATCAATTACTAGCAGATACAAATTAAATCATACATCTTAGGAAAAATGACCCGTGATCACGTTACTTTTTCACCTATCATGTAATGCCATTGAGAGATATCATTTACCCTTTATTGGGCTATGAATTTCACTATTGTGAGGTTTTTAATTCTAGTTTCAAGCATGAATGGTCAAATTTATGCAGAAAACTATAGGTGGCATTCTTCATAAACTATATGGCATACTTATTCATACGTATATGCATGGACATGCTTCTCGATTTATCATCATTCATACAAACATGATATTTGAAAATATGAAAAGCAAAAAAATTAAACCGACACTAACTAGTCAAAATTTCCATGGTTTCATCCTAAGGGAAAAATTAAAGTTAAAATAAAATTAAAATTTTATCCCAAAGCATACTTTGGGTCTTCATGAATTAGGTCGAAGTCCCAAAAGTGATCACAAACCCTAAAGTCTAAATTGTTGCCTCCACTCGCTGTCTCAAACCATTGCCATTGTCGTTGCTCCACCGATCAACCTATCCGCTTCAATTGCCACTCAGTGCTACTCGACCTTACTGCAACTAGCCTTCACGCTAGAAGCATTCTCATTGTTTGCTAGTGCTAGTATTGCTCCACACCTACCCAACCCCACTCGGTTGCCCCATCGGCAGCTGCCAGTTCCTGCAAGCAGCATGGGGCATGAGGCCGCTACTACTTTCTACTTAAGCTGCTGTTGGGCCTAATGTTGGATCTGGTGCCCTAAGTGTAGTATTTTTGTCTATGTTCACTTTTATTTTCCAGTTTCAATCATGAATGATTAATATATACATGACAAGTACGTATGACATTTTTTTCGTAAACTATATGGCATGTGTCTAAACACATTTTAAAATTTGGTTTTAAAAACGGGGATCGACTTTTAAAAACAAAAATGGGAGTCGCCACCAATCCCTTTTTACTTAGGTGTGATTGGATCACCTTGTAAAATGTTTCATTTTAAAACATTTGGTTTTGGTCTACGAAAAACGAGAAAACGGGTTCCGGAGTCGGTTACGTATGAGGAAGGATTAACACCCTCATAACGCCCAAAAATTGGTACCTAATCGATAAAATCATGTCCTAATGTTGAAACTTTAAAAAAATTTAAAAAAATGAACCTTTTATTTGAAGAAAAAATCCAGACTTATCTATCTCAAAGAAATAAAACACCATACCCAGTAAGTTAGGATATAGCATCTCATGACTTTGAAACTAAGCACGTCTTTATTTTAGAAAATTCCTACCTCGAGACGTAAAACGTCGAACCCAATAAGTTAAGGCACAACGATCCGAATTCCCAAGAATATATTTTTTTTATTTGAAATTGGTAAATTTCGGTTTTTAAGAAAAAGGGATATGTAATACCTAAAGTTTCACGAGAAAAATCGAACCCAGTAAGTTAGGGCAAAATTCTTCTCGAAATCCCCCAAATATCACATATTACCGTATTTTGAAAACCATTTGAATAAAATATTTTAATTCGAAAGGTATTTTTAGAAAACAATGATTTAAGTATACAACCTACATATTTAATAACTATTTTACATAATTACAAATTATTAAACAATAAATAATAAAAGAATAGTACAACATAAATATATAATGATCTATGCTAAACAATAATAAACAATCTAAAAGATAAAAATAAATAAACATGTAATTTAAAATAAATAGCAATAATTGCAATTTTCACGAAAATACGAAATCAAATAAAAAAAATATTGTGTTTAAACATTAAAATAAAAAATGTAATAATTTTTATACAAACAAAAATTATATATAATATACTAATCATAAAATTATATACATAATATAAATAAGATATGCTTAGATAATATAAATAAATTTTATATATAAAAAAGATTTTAGAAATAATATATAATATAACATAATACTATATAATATACAATTTTAAAAAATATAATATAATAAATAATATACAAATTATATACAAATTAAATAATATTAAACTGTATAATAATATATATAAAACTAATACATAAAAATATGAATCTTATACAAAATTAATAAATATTAAATAATTAAATAATTAAATAGAAAAAAATGAAATAGAAAAGTTTTAAAATGAATAAGGATTAAAAAAGCAATAAAATAAATAAAAAGGATTAAATTAAAAAAGCTCGCTAAACCACGAGGACTAATATGGGAATTATACCAGATTTAAAACGACAATGTTTTGAATTAAACCTTTGAAGAACCCAAGGATCAAATTGAAACAAAATATGAGTTTTGGGGCCAAATTAAAAATAAAAAGAATTTAAAATAAACAGAATTAAAAATAATAAAAATGCGGGAGGACTGAAATTGCAATTAGACCACTCAATGAAAACGCGCGGATCTTTCCTCGGGTCGGGTCAACGCGCGGATCCTGGCCTTGCTAAAGGACGTCGTTTTAACGTTTATTTGCCTAAACGAAACAAGCGCTGTTTTATACTATTATATAAATCAATTTCCGGAAAAAAAAATCATTTGTTTCTAAGTTTAAAAAAAAAAAACTCTCAGAAATCCTCTCAGACCTTTCCCCTCTCGTCTAGGTTCCGATCGTCGGAGCCTCGAGTGTTTACGCCTCACGCGCCTCCACGGACGGTGGTCAGAGGCTAAAACTTCGATTTTTTAGCGTCGTCAAAAGGTAAACTTGCTCCTCTTTTATTTTTTAGTACTATTTTATTTAAAAATACGCATGAATGGAAATAAAAAAAAAGGAATAAAAACAAGAAATAATCACCTCTAAAAAAAACTCGTGTTATTGTATTTTCTATTTTTTTTTAATCCCTTTGTATTTTTTTTCTTTGCCTCGTTTACAGATTTTGGGGGGTTTTATAGCCCCAAAATGAGAAAAAAAAAAGGAAATACATTTGCTGCTGAGATTTCTTTCTTCTTTTGCAGGTCGGAGACGAAGAACGCGGCGGCGATGGGGGATTTGCGCGAATCGCGGCCTGATCGAGGTTCCTGATGGCTGCGGTGCGAATGGCGCAAACTAGACACTTGCGGCGCGACTGTTGGCCTCTTGCCATTGCGGCGTGACGCTCGGGCTCCTGCTGAGGCGACGCGAGGGTTCCCAGAAACCCTAGGTTTCTGTTTAGGCATTGGGCCCTTTTGGGCCGTTTTCTGTTTTGGGTTAGTGGGCAGTTTATTGGGCCAAGGGTGTAACCGGGTAGTTGGGTCAGTGGGTTAAATCTGTAAATTGGGATATTAATTTGCTTCGGACTATTGGACTGTACAAACTTGGACATTTATTTTTTGTTTTATTTTTTGTTTTGTTTTGTCACAAGGGCCCGGGCAAAATTGGGTACTTACAGCTGCCCCTCTTTGCTCATTGTCGTGTAACGAGAATAGAGCGAAGACTATAAAAGGACCAATTTTGACCGGTCTTGGCCAAGCCTCAACTTCTTGATCCTTGTCTTCTTCAAATGACTCTAACTCCACTGCAACTTTAACAGTATTGGAACTTCATCTTGATTTCAGTAAGTTTGATAGCTTCAACCTCATGAAGGCAGTATCCACTATCTTTTGATCTGCTCCACTGCAAACTTAGGGAAACAAGATCTGATGTTTTCGATCTTCTTCCTGCAATTTCAGGAATGCCAAATCTGCTATCTTCAATCTGCTCCTGCAATTTCAGGAATGCCAAACTTGTATCTTCGATCTGCTCCTGCAACTTCAGGAATGTCAGATCTGCTATCTTCAATCTGCTCCCTGCAAACTCAGGGATTGCCAGACAGATGTCTTCGATCTACTTCCTGCAACTTCAGGAATGTCAAATCTGTTATCTTCAATCGCTCCTCGCAAACTCGAGGATCGCCAGACTGATGTCTTCGATCTGCTTCCTGCAAACTCGTGGAATTGCCGGACCTGCTATCTTCAATCTGCTCCCTGCAAACTCAGGGATTGCCAAACTAATGTCTTCGATCTGCTTCCTGCAACTTCAGGAATTGCCAGATCTACTATTTTCAATCTACTCCCTACAAACTCAGGGATCGCCAGACTGATGTCTTCGATCTGCTTCCTGCAAACTCAGGAATTGCCAGACCTGCTATCTTCAATCTGCTCCCTGCAAACTCAGGGATTGCCAAACTAATGTCTTCGATCTGCTTCCTGCAACTTCAGGAATTGCCAGATCTGCTATTTTCAATCTACTCCCTACAAACTCAGGGATCGCCAGACTGATGTCTTCGATCTGCTTCCTGCAAACTCAGGAATTGCCAGACCTGATATCTTCAATCTACTCCCTGCAAACTCAGGGATTGCCAAACTAATGTCTTCGATCTGCTTCCTGCAACTTCAAGAATTGCCAGATCTGCTATTTTCAATCTACTCCCTACAAACTCAGGGATCGCCAGACTGATATCTTCGATCTACTTCCTGCAACTTCAGGAATCATCAGATCTGCTATTTTTAATCTGCTCCCTGCAAACTCAGGGATCGCCAGACTGAAATCTTCGATTTGTTTCCTACAACTTCAAGAATCGCCAGATCTGCCATTTTCAATCTTACTACATTGTCCTTTAGAGGACATAACCTGTAGAATGGGAATATGCTTATGTCTAATAATTAGGATGCCTTGAGCGAAATGCATCAAATGCTCCTAATTAGACATGCTATGATATATGAAGATGATTCCTATTTCAAGGATTAGGATGCAATGACCGAAATAAATCAAATGCCCCTAATGAAATTTGCCATGATACAAAAATGTTATGAGTATGATTCCTATTTTAGGTATTATCACTCATTTATTTTTCATTCTTGTTTCATCAATCATGTTCTGCTCAAATAATTTGCCCCATGGTAATTCCGAGTCCTCTCCACTTGAACATTGGGACATGAAGTTGGTACTTCCCACTGCAACTTCAGGGGAATAACATTCGGTTTCTTCCATCTTTCTGTTACCACTCAGAGGTACAGAGCTTGTATCAATTTGATCTGTTACACCATTCCCTGGGTGTAATGATCAAATGTATGTGTCTGAAATTTTCATAAATGCAGGGTATCCCGACAATGATCCCTTTTTACACTTGGATTGACCTTGATTGTCATTTGCCGATATGGTATCACCAACGAAATTGTCTTATAAAAATTTGAAGAGATAATCATTTTTCAATGTTTTGAGCCCTTAGGCTTGGTGAGTTCTGAACAATAGTCATGTTTCAGATTCCTCATATTATTTAGAAGCTTCTAGAATAATATGCAAAACTCCTTTTATGAAAGTGTTATTAGTCCATAAATTGTTATTTCAATATAAAATGCTTGAAAAAAGGTCACAAAAAATGGACGAGAAAGAAATTAGTCAGGAGCATAGCTCAGAAAAATAATTTAATCAAGGATAACCCAAGCAATAAAAGGAAATTGATTTGGGTGTATCTCAAAAAGAATAAAGCAATCAAAGATAACAAATTCAAAAATGGGTAAGATAGAAGTTAGGTGCCCCAGATATCGCAGCCTGAGCTTCTTTGTTCAAACTTCTTGAGGACCATTTTAAACTCAATATGTGTTTAGGGGATCCGGAGTACTTTGTCGATGCCTCAAGATACAGCATACTTCCTCATTGTTAATTTAGGCATAGCAAGACTACCACATGCCCTATCTTTGTTCAAAATTTGAGCCGCCATTTTGGGTTTTCAGGTCAAAACCCATTTGGTCTCAAAGCGCCCTTTGAGAGTTTTCGCTTTGGGCCTCTCCTTTTTTTTTGAATTTGAATTTGAACTCAAGGTGCCCTTTGCGGGTTTTCACCTTGGTCCTTCCTCTTTTAGGTAAAATCTTTCTTGATTGAACCTGAATTTGTCGGATTGGGCAAGTCCTGTAACACCCCATACCCGAGTCTGAGGCTTAGACCGGATACGAGACATTACTATGCTTGAACTTGCTTAAACATGTATTTACGGGTTATAAAATTTTGTTCCAAATTAAAAAATTCTCTTTCTTAAACAACTCATACGTCTCATTGCCCTACGAGGCCTTAAACTTGCTTCCAGAAACTTTTACAAGCTAAAAGAAACTTTTCTTTAAAACAGGGGCCACACGCCCGTGTTGGTATAGGGACACGCCCGTGTGCCCTTAAGACATGCCCGTGCCTTCCACCCGTGGTTGACACTGACTAAATCCACACGGCTTGGACACGCCCGTGGCCCTGGCCCGTGTGACAATTAAATTTCTAAGTGTCAAGTGCAGACTTCACACGGCCTTGGTACACGCCTATGTGCCAACCGTGTATCACACTGCGGCTGAACAAACGGTCGTGTGACCAGCCCGTGGTCTAATCGACTTAAGACACCAAGGTGCAGGAGACACACGGCCTAGACACACGCCCGTGTGTCTATCCGTGTGGGCACTTAGAGGCTATCTACCAAGCCTTTTTACCACTCTCATTTACATACATCATCACATAACTCCACATAGCATCACTTTAACTCTTGAATTAAAGACATTTAATCATTTAAAGAGACAAGGACTTCATCCCATACACCAGGGAGAACTATTTTCCCATGTAATTTCAAACAACTTAAGCCATCATCTATGGCTATACATAAACAAACTATAAGTTCTCTTAAACCAACACAATTTGGCTACATCAATTAAAACTTAATCAACCTTAAACACTAGCCTTATACATGCCATGACCCATAAGGACTTGATACCTCACATCAAGTGTCTGCTCGATAGTGTGAAATCATCTCCGGCGGCCTCCAACCCGAGCTAGTTAAAATAACCTATAAGGGATAAGAAAAGTAAAGGAGTAAGCAATAATGCTTAGTAAGCTCATCTGCATAATGTGTCAAATATTGATATTCTTTAAATATACATAATTACAAAGTATCATGGAGAGTGTCTCTCATAAACTCATGGTTACTTGCTCAAATATTCTTGAAGCTTACTCACTCTATCTCTTACCGCATTCTAATCGTGCCACGAGCCAATTGCTCATTTAACTATCATACAACCCTGCACTGATTACCATATGATCATATAAAACAACGCATCAAGCATTTTCACTAAGCCACTCATACTACTAATTTCTTGGTGGTTTCGCACTTAGCCCACCATTAGTCTCTAGTAGGGTGGTATCGCACATAGCCCACCAATTATTTATACTTGTGGTGGTATCGCACTTAGCCCACCGAATGATTTTATAAGCGATGGTATCGCACACAGCCCATCGATTAATAATTTACTAGGTGGTAACGCATACGCACTTTTCACCGTTAATAACATAGTTGATGGTATCGCACACGACCCATCGATTAATGATTAATCGGTGGTAACGCATACAACCCACCGTTAATAACATAGTGATGGTATCGCATTACGCCCATCAATTAATGATTAATCAGGTGGTAACGCACACAATGATCGACCGTTAATAACATAGTGATGGTATCGCATACACACCCATCGATTAATGATTAATCGGTGGTAACGCATACGACCCTACCGTTAATAACATAGTGATGGTATCGTATACGACCCATCGATTAATGATTAATCGGTGGTAACGCATTACAAACCTCATCGTTAATAACATAGTGATGGTATCGCATACGCCCCATCACTAACCATCAATAAGATGATATCGCACTTAGCTCACCGTTATTATACGCTCATGGATAGTTATCCACATGAAATTCTCTATTTTAAACGTTCACCCAGGAACATCCTCACACACTACTATACTTACTTAACCTTCTACGATACTCGTTTGCATTCACACAATGCATTAATAAATCTATCTCATGCAATTAAAGTGCATTAGTTACACATAACCTACTAGGGTTCATTATTTACTGAATTCATCTCCATTCAATTCTAACACACACTTGTGCTTCTCATGGTACAACCACATACGTTCTCACCTTCACTTACTCGTTGAATCACTCAAATTGTTAAATGACTCTCTTGAGTCTCATACATATAGTGTCACTTTGACATCATACCCCAATAGGGTCCCACTTGCATTAACATGTCAATGCCATGTCCAAGACATGGTCTTATACAAATTCTTACACCGAGGTCATATTCCAATCTGGTCTCCCACGGAACCTTAACTATCATCATTTCTTACTATTTACATCTCTTACTATTCTTAGGTTCAATTCACTTAACAACTTATCAACAAGTACTTAATACATTCATTGCGTAATTATACATTTCGCACAACATTGGAATATTTAAAATAACTCATTCATAATTACCACATCTGCACATGAACTTACCTCGATGACGAAAAGGCCAAAAAGGACTTTTTGCCCACATTTCTCTTTTCTCCCGTTCTAGGTCCGAAACTCATTTTTTTATCTAGAACAATAAAATTTAGTGATTTAATCACTTATAAATCATAATTCACCATAAACTACACTTTTGGCAAAATGACTATTTTGCCCCTACACTTTGGCAAAATTACAATTTTGCCCCTAGGCTCGTAAATAAATTTTCATCACATTTTCTTGTTAAACAAGCCTAGATGAACATTTAATCCTCCTACAACTATCCACAATTCCAACTATTTCATGCCTTAATGAACAAATTACAACTTTTGCATTTTAGCCCAAATTAGGTGTTTTCATAACAACACCTTTCACAAAAGTTGTTTATCAACATCCTATCATTCATTTTCTTCCATAAAAACTCATCAAACAACATAAACTCTATCATGGTAAGTACCTAGACTTTCAACCATGTTGCAAATTAGTCCCCCCATTAGTTAGCTCAAGCTTTGGGGACTCCAAAAATGCAATTTTTATTAAGAAAGATCATCAAAATCACTTACTTGCTAGGGAATTTGTTGGCTGAAAGTTTGAGCTCCAAAACCCTTGTTTTTCTCTTCAAATTTTCGGTGGTTGAAGGTGAATGAATAGTAAAAGATGATAACATCTTTTATTCATCTTATTTTATTCATTTTATCACTTAATTCCCACCAATTTTGACCAAAATTAAATGCTCTTGTCCCCCCTATGTCACATGGCCGGCCAACCCACTTAAACAAGGCCAAATTGCACATTTGGGACCTCCAATTAATAATCCATAGCTATTTGGCACCTCTAGCAAATAAAATAGAACTTTCGCACTTCACGCGATTTAGGCCTTTTTAGCGATTAAGCATGAAATCACTAAAATTAAAGCACCAAAATTTCCATGCATCCTTATAAACATGTTATAACACATAACATAACATGAAAATAATTTTCTCCAACCTCAAATTTTTGATTCCGAGATCACTGTTCCGACTAGCCCCTAACTCGGGCTGTTACAAGTCCTCGCCACCCGTCTCGGTCAATATCAATGCTCCTCTAGAACCGGTCTTCTTTGGCATCTGCTTTCCTCTAAAATTTTTTTATAGAAGAAAGGTCTTTTTCAACATTAGGTTTCCTCGTAGAATTCTCTAGAACGAACCTCTTTGTCATAAGCTTGGATAACTTTAACCTTTTCTTCAACTGGGTTCAGTTAGCAAAATGCTTCAATTCCATAAACCAATGGGTAAGATGTTGCCCCAGCAAAGGTTTTGGCTGATGTTCAATAAGACAGAATGTAAATGGTAACTTCCTATGCCAATCCTTACAAGTCTTAATCACTTTTCATTTTTTTTTTGGCAACTTTTGTTGCACTTGTGATATGCTGCCTGATCTTTGGACAAATTGTAAACTTTGACTTTGTACAGTTATGCATTCTTTGCTGGCATCTGATCCTTTTTTTTTGGATTTTTTTTGGCGAATTTGATGACTATCGACGTTGTAACATTGACATATGAAGCTACTTCCACCCTCTTAGTGAAGTAGACGACGACCATGACGGTAAATCGATTACAACTTGAAGCGTTTGACGAAATTGGACCCATAATATCCATGCCCCACATATAGAAAAGTCTGTGAAGAAAATAGAAGAGTCACATAAATCTCGTCTTCTTCAATTCAGTATTTGTGGTATGACTGATGCAATCCCCTTTCATGGTAGACCAACAGTGCCCCATCCTCTTGTTTAGCCTGCGTCTTATTAGTCCAGGCATATCCTGATATGATCGCAAAAATATCTTTGAATTCTCGAAGATAACTCAATAATGTCTCGCCTTATTTCTGTGATGAGCTAGGCTACAATCCTCACCCCTTTTCTAGGCTCATAATATCTGCTGACCTTTTGTTGAGTAAGGTCTGTTTTTCATCTTGCTAAACCATTCTTAACCAATCAGAAGATATGTTACAATCTCTGTCATCTTCAAAGTCTTGAGATCCCCTAGACACATATCTCATTCAAAAAGGGAGTTAGTAACAACGTCACTCATGTCGTTGATATCTGGGTACCTAGGTACGAAGGCAAACAAATCCAAAGAATAAATGATTCAAAGAATGGTTATTTGTATGGTCATGAATAAAGAATGAAAGAATATTGTAAAACAAAAAAATGTACAATGTGAAATGGAAAGAATAAAAAAATATTTACTCAAAAAAAATGCATTTTATTGAAATAATAATTTAGGACACAAGCTTATTTCACAAAAGAGTTCTTATTGCCTCTAGGCTTAAGGCAACAAGCATGTTTTGCACATTACTATAGAGCAGCTTCTAAAAATATAGAGATCTCTTCCACAATCCTATTATTTAAGACACTCCCAAGTACGCAATAGTTTAAAAACTTCGTTCTCTGATTCCCTCTTCGCTTTCGATTTCTTCAAGGGATCGCAACTTTCTTGTCTCCTTCTTCAATTATCGTATTTACTACCTCGTCAAAGTGATCAGGTTTTGATAAATCGTCAACCTTCATAATTCCCATTTTGATGAGCCTCTCAACTACCTTTTTGAAGGCAGTGCAGTTTTCTATGGAATGCCCCGATATTCTCGCATGGTAATCATATTGGGCATTCTCGTTATACCATTTTGGGAACGGAGGTTGCAACGGTTCCAAATAAAATAGAGACACCACGTGTGCGTCAAACAAACTTTGATATAGCTCCTTATACGTCACTGGGATTGGCGTAAATTGGAGCCTTTCAGAGTTTTGCCTGGTGCCTGGTTCCTGTCTTGTTGACCCTTGTTGCCCAGCAGTGATTACCTTTGGCTGATTAACAGTAATTGCTTTTGAGTACCTTTTGTTGTATGTACTCGTATTATTCACCTCGTCATCCTTTTTCCTAGAAGTAAACCTTCGAGTGGTTTCCCCTGCTTCAATCTTGCCACCCCTTATGACATTTTCTATCATTTCCCCTGCCATCACTATATCCGCAAAGCTTTTGGTGGTGCTTCCTATCATATGGGTGATGAATAGAGCCTTCAAGGTATTGATGAAGAGCATTGTAGTCTCCTCTTCTAGGAGTGGTGGCTGAACTTGCATGGCGACCTCTCTCCATCTTTGCGCATACTGCCTGAAGCTTTCATTTGATTTCTTCTCCATGTTTTGCAAAATGATTCTGTCAGGCGTTATATCCGTGACATGATTGTATTGCTTCATGAAAGCTTGAGCTAAGTCTCTCCAGGAGCTAATGTTAGCGCGGCTGAGCTGATTGTACCACCTAGACGCTGCCCCCACCAAGCTGTCTTGGAAACAATGAATAAAGAGTTGATCATTGTTAACATAGCCGGTCATGCGTCTGCAAAACATAGTGATGTGGGCTTCAGGGCAACTAGTCCCATTGTACTTCTCAAATTCCAGCATCTTGAATTTATGAGGAAGCACCAGATCTGGGACCAAACTCAGGTCCTTTACGTCAATTCCATGGTGATGGTCGGTATTTTCTAAAGCCTTGAATTTTTCCTCCAACCATCTACAACGATCTTCCAACTGCCTTGAAGATTCAGTTCTGATCACCTCTCTCTCTGGCATGTCCAGATCAGGAATAACAGGATTAGCAGGGTTATCCCCTAGGTTGGATCCTATGCCAACTTGAAAATTCATGGGCACTCCAGTATCAGCTTGCCCTTGCTGAGGCCTAATTGTGACAGGTGGCCTTTTGGGATATTCCTTAGGTTGCGCTTGCACATGTGGTGGAGTGAATCCCCTAGGAAGATCCTCATCGTCCTCAGCGTTAACTACGGGACCCTTTCCTTTGTCCATTATCTCACTCATCATCTGGGCCATTTGAGCCATCATGCTCTTTTAAGCCTCCAACATCTGGTCCCTCATCTCTTGTTGGAATTTTGCTATTTGCTCTTGCATCTGGTCTTGAACGTCTCTTTGCAATTGTTTCATTCTTTGATCCATTTTCCTAGATTTGGCACGTGTACCGTAGGGATGTTCAGCTTCCAGGTTTTCCTTCCATTTTTCTCTCTCTCTCTTTCTGTTATAATTTCAACTAATTAGACTCTCTCTATGGACTTAAATGCGAATGATATGATTTAATGCAAATGCATGAATACAAAGAAAGAGAGGCATTGATTCTGAATTCAATTCCATTAGAAAAACTTTTCTAGAAAGTAAATTTCTTTACATAAAACGGATCACATATACGACCATGCCCTCATATTCCAAGCAAAAACATCAATCCCCATCTTCGCATAGGTCAAATCTTGAAAACTTCTAATAGATGCCTCCTATTAGCTCCTTTTTGCTTGATTTGGGCCGCGACTCACTGCTCACTTATCTTTGCAATGCTTATTAGCCTCTTCAAGAAAGCCTTGCCGTGACGATTCTCGAATAATCTTTGTCAGCTTGAATCCTTGGGCAATAAACTCTTGTATTCCTTCACGGACTATCAGTCTTCTCTCGTTGTGTTTGCTTGAAACATATTCAGACAACTGTATTATAATCCACTTTATCAAAAAATCCATTTTCTTATGACAAACTTTTCTATTTAGCAATCAAATTTGAATCAACACCCCTTTTCTATGATATGGATGCAATGCAATCAAAACAAAATATAAAAACACTAGCACAAGAAAAAAAAAACATAGAACACCTATCTGGATGACCACTAGGGTTTGACATAGTTTTACCTAAGGTGGGCTCTTAGGGTTCACTATATGTGGTTTAGTTCTAAAGTTGAGGTACCCGAACCAGCAGATTTCTCGATCCTCACCCATTATAGGCTCATACGGACCGAGTTCAGTTCAGAGGAATACACTTCCCTATGGCTGCACGGAGATGAAAATCTCACGAAGACATAGGTACGGATGTATCCCGAAAGCAATTCACTATCCTGCACGGAGGTGAAAACCTCACGAAGGAGTAGCTTCTTGCTCCCACTTAAGGGTGCGACCACAACGGTCATGAAAATGCAATGCAAAGATATTTTATAAAAAAGAATCCCATGCAATAAAAGGATGATGATTTTTTAAATCAGAATTTCAAATTTGCAACAATAGGACACGAATTTATCGACTTTACGGCTTGACTCTCTTATTGGTCCCCAGTGGAGTCGCCAAGCTGTCTAAACACATTTTAAAATTTGGGTTTAAAAATGGGGATCGACTTTTAAAAACAAAAATTGGAGTCGCCACCAATCCCTTTTTACTTAGTGTGATTGGATCACCTTGTAAAACATTTCATTTTAAAACATTTGGTTTTGGTCTACGAAAAACGAGAAAACGGGTTCGGGATTCGGTTACGTATGAGGAAGGATTAACACCCTCATAACGCCCAAAAATTGGTAACTAATCGATAAAATCATGTCCTAATGTTGAAACTTTAAAAAAAAATTTAAAAATGAACCTTTTATTTGAAGAAAAAACCCAGACTTATCTATCTCAAAGAAATAAAACACCATACCCAGTAAGTTAGGATATAGCATCTCATGACTTTGAAACTAAGCACGTCTTTATTTTAGAAAATTCCTACCTCGAGACGCAAAACGTCGAACCCAATAAGTTAAGGCACAACGATCCGAATTCCCAAGAATAGGTTTTTTTTATTTGAAATTGGTAAATCTCAGTTTTTTAAGAAAAATGGATATGTAATACCTAAAGTTTCACAAGAAAAATTGAACCCAGTAAGTTAGGGCAAAATTCTTCTCGAAATCCCCCAAATATCATATATTATCGTATTTTGAAAACCATTTGAATAAAATATTTTAATTCGAAAGGTATTTTTAGAAAACAATAATTTAAGTATACAACCTACATATTTTGTAACACCCCAAACCCGGCCCAAACACCACGACCGGATCTGGTATGTCGCTAAGAAAATTTTAGAAGAACATGTCGTATTTTCAGAAAAATATTTTTCTAAAGTTTATCTTCTTATTCGAGAGAAATTTAATAGTTGATAGTTTAAATAAAATATGTCTTTATAAATTAAAAACCCAAATTTAAATAGATACATTAGTTCAATAAGAATTTAAATAACTAAAAGTAATTAAAGCCCAAAATAAAACAAAACATAAACTAGTGGCCCATAGCCTTATTACAACGAGATTTAAAATCCATTAATTAAAAATATAAAGTATTAACTTGAGACTTTTTGCTGGATCCAGTTGGTCTTTTGCATGGCCACCTCATGCGTTCCTCTCCACCCGGTCCAAGCACTAGGTATCACCCGAAAGGTTAATTAATAGGGTGAGTCGCGAGACTCGATGTGCAACCCTCATGCACCACTAGATTTTGGCCTTAGGCCCATAAAATGATTAATAATTCCATTTAAAAAAATAACAAATAATATGCAAGGCCCAACCCATTTGCCTAGGTTTCCATCCGCTACACGCCGCCGTACCAGCCATTCACGCCATTGGGGATTTCTACAATCGACCCACACCGCTACACGCCAAGATGGCAGTCATGCTGCTCATCAACATATTATGGCCGAAGCCCTTATAACAGATCACGGCATTAGCCGCTACAACATATAACAGATCACGGTATACACCGCTACACATATAACGTATAACTTCCTCCTTTCATCAACCCAACCCATGCATTCATAAAATCAATATGCTTTTATCATATAAAGTCAAACATTCACTGACCTGGTGATTTGCTTCACCCTTCTCGGGTTTCCAACATTAAACCGAGATATCGGTATTTATCACAACATATAAACTTATGAGCATACATTAATAATCAAATCTAGATGGTGGAGAAGTATTACACACCTGTTATCGCGAAGTACTAAACTCTTAGTCAGTATCCTTGCTATCCGGATTTATAACTTGGTTCAACCAAAAGCCGAAAAATCACGAAAATTGACCTCCCCTATAATCGACCAAAGGTTAGTAAATCCCAAATTTTCACACTAAAATCAATAGATCTCCTTACCTTGAAATCCCGAAATTAGAGACTAACGATTTTCAGCTTTTAGATCTAGACGACCAAGTTTCCTTCAAATCCCGGAATGCCACCCAACATAGAACCATTAAACTATTAGCTTTTCTGCTTTTGCCTTTAAAAAAACCGAAATAGAACGTGAGAGCTTAACAGAAGTCGACGCTTACCTTAACATGGGGATTCGGCTAGCACTAGAGAGAAGATTCGACAATGCCAAAGGAAAAGATTAAATGCCGGAAGAATAGAACTATTCTCACAAATGGGATGAGTAGAGAAAAACTATGGAGATTTCGGCTTTTTAGAGAAATCGGCTCAAGAGAAAAAAAATGGAGAAGAGAGTGAAATGAGAGGTTTCGGCTTTTGAAGAAATTGAAGAAAAGAAATTGTAGAGGGAAAGGCTAAGAATTTTGGCACAAAGAATGAAGAGGAAATTAGGGTTTAAATGCCGTAATCAATGAGATATCCCCTATTTATAGAAATTTCAGACTTTACCTAACCTTGCAGATAAATCCTATCTTTTCTCCTTTATCTTAATCTACTAGCTCATCTAAAAGAGACTTAATTATCGCTAACTCCTCCCTCCTTTATCAAAGATATTATCCACATATTTTAATCATTAAAACCCCTAAATTTTAGCCTTGTTGCCATCCACTCCACCTAATCCTAATGCCCAAAATTTAGCTAACTTAAATTAAAGAATTGGGCTCCATGAAACTTAAATTTGGGCCCCTTACTCCCTTGTGTGGCGTCAACTCCTAAGATTGGGCCACAAGCCCACTTTGGTATTTTAAACATAGATACTACCTTTTAAACCCTATAATGCCCAAACAGATAATTTTAATCAAGGCCTCTACCTAAGCTCCTGAGCCCAATTTGGACCCCTAACACTTAAATTAACACATTAAACATATCCACCCATTAAACGCATAGGCCTAAAAATTCGTGATGTTACAGCTTCTACCCCTTAAAGAAATTTCGTCCTCGAAATTTCCAACTAACTATTAATCATACTACCTAAGTCTCACTACCATGCTTTACACAAGCACTCCAATACTAAACCCAAAATAAACACTTAGTATTCTATGGTAGAGAACGCACCGGTATTCACATCTAGAGCGTCCCCTTGTACTCATGCTATCGGTTCGCGTTTATCTGATTAAGAATTTTATGAATTAATAAGTTTCTTCCATCGTTTAACCACGAAATGTCTTATGAGCATAGTTTAAGAGTAGTTCTTTCAATTCGAATTACATCTACAAGTTTCAGTCTCAAGTTTGTCTCCTAGTTCCATATACACATACATGCAATCATCAATCATACAAATAGAAATTACATTCATCACCTAAGGGTATTTTCGTCATTTTACTACCCAGGGGTATTTTCGTAATTTATCCTATAGGGGTATTTTTGTAATTTTTCATAATAAAGTTCCTTGTTGATTTCGTGAAGTGGGGGGTATTCTGTAATTTTACAATCCGGGACATTTTGGTAATTTTACAAATCGTGGGTATTTTAGTCATTTTATAAATCGGGGTATTTTAGTCATTTTGCAAAATAGGATGGTTGGTCCTTTCGAGTTTTAAATTATTAATTTTGGCCCGTCAACAAATCCTCGCGGCTAGGGTGAATAAATACTACGCACTGTAGGATTCCAAATGAAGAGGAGGTGAGTCACTAGGATCGCTTAAATACTGTGCTCTTCCGGATCCAATCCTAGACATGCGTATGCTCGTCACCACACCCTAGTCTTGCGGCTCGCTCACGGGTTTGTTTAGTGAAGTTAAGTCTTATGAGATTTTAAGAGTTGTTTCAACTAGGCCTAAAGTCCATCAAGTTCTAATCTAACTAATATACGTCCCATAAAGCCCATCAAGCCCACATATATTATATCACACAATGGTTCGAGAATACTTACCAGCGGACTTGGGCCGAGAGACGCAGCAAGGTGCCATCTTGAGCTAATGGACTGTTATCATTTAAAAACATTCATGTTTTAAAAACCCTTTTTTTCGCGCTTTGAACCCAAAACCCAAAACCGAGTTTTGAACTGTGCTCGATACCAATTTGTAACACCCCAAACCCGCCCAAACACCACGAATAGGATCTGGTATGTCACTAAGAAAATTTTGGAAGAACATGTCGTATTTTCGTAAAAATATTTTTCTAAAGTTTATCTTCTTATTCGAGAGAAATTTAATAGTTGATAGTTTAAATAAAATATGCCTTTATAAATTAAAAACCCAAATTTAAATAGATACATTAGTTCAATAATAATTTAAATAACTAAAAGTAATTAAAGCCCAAAATAAAACAAAACATAAACTAGTGGTCCATAGCCTTATTACAACGAGATTTAAAATCCATTAATTAAAAATATAAAGTATTAACTTGAGACTTTTGTTGGATCCAGCTGGTCTTTTGCATGGCCACCTTGCGTTCCTCTCCCGGCCCGGGGCTACTAGGTATCACCCGAAGGTTAATTAATAGGGTGAGTCGCGAGACTCGATGTGCAACCCTCATGCACCACTAGATTTTGGCCTTAGGCCCATAAAACAGATTAATAATTCCATTTAAAAAAAAACAAATAATATGCAAGGCCCAACCCATTTGCCTAGGTTTCCGTCCGCTACACGCCCGTACTCAACCATTCACACCATTGGAGATTTCTACAATCGACCCACATGCTACACGCCAAGATGGCGGTCATCGCTCATCAACATATTATGGCCAAGCCCTTATAATGAATCACGGCATTAGCCGCTACAACATATAGCAGATCACGGTATAAACCGCTACACATATAACGTATAACTTCCTCCTTTCATCAACCCAACCCATGCAGTCATAAAATCAATATGCTTTTATCATATAAAGTCAAACATTCACTGACCTGGTGATTTGCTTCACCCTTCTCGGGTTTCCAACATTAAACCGAGATATCGGTATTTATCACAACATATAAACTTATGAGCATACATTAATAATCAGATCTAGATGGTGGGGAAGTATTACACACCTGTTATCGCGAAGTACTAAACTCTTAGTCGGTATCCTTGCTATCCGGATTTATAACTTGGTTCAACCAAAAGCCGAAAAATCACGAAAATTGACCTCCCCTATAATCGGCCAAAGGTTAGTAAATCCCAAATTTTCACACTAAAATCAATAGATCTCCTTACCTTGAAATCCCGAAATTAGAGACTAACGATTTTCGGCTTTTAGATCTAGACGACCAAGTTTCCTTCAAATCCTTAATGCCGCCCAACATAGAACCATTAAACTATTAGCTTTTCGGCTTTTGCCTTTAAAAACCAAAATAGAACGTGAGAGCTTAATGTAAGTCGACGCTTACCTTAACATGGGGATTCGGCTAGCACTAGAGAGAAGATTCGGCAATGCCAAAGGAAAAGATTAAATGCCGGAAGAATAGAACTATTCTCACAAATGGGATGAGTAGAGAAAAACTATGGAGATTTCGGCTTTTTAGAGAAATCGGCTCAAGAGAAAAAAAATGGAGAAGAGAGTGAAATGAGAGGTTTCGGCTTTTGAAGAAATTGAAGAAAAGAAATTGTAGAGGGAAAGGCTAAGAATTTTGGCACAAAGAATGAAGAGGAAATTAGGGTTTAAATGCCAGAATTAATGAGATATCCCCCCTATTTATAGAAATTTCAGCACTTACCTAACCTTGCAGATAAATCCTATCTTTTCTCCTTTATCTTAATCTACTAGCTCATCTAAAAGAGACTTAATTATCTCTAACTCCTCCCTCCTTTATCAGCATATTATCCACATATTTTAATCATTAAAACCCCTAAATTTTAGCCTTGTTGCCATCCACTCCCCCTAATCCTAATACCCAAAATTTAGCTAACTTAAATTAAAGAATTGGGCTCCATGAAACTTAAATTTGGGCCCCTTACTCCCTTGTGTGGCGTCAACTCCTAAGATTGGGCCACAAGCCCACTTTGGTATTTTAAACATAGATACTACATTTTAAACCCTATAATGCCCAAACAGATAATTTTAATCAAGGCCTCTACCTAAGCCTAACACTTAAATTAACACATTAAACATATCCACCCATTAAACGCATAGGCCCAAAAATTCAGGATGTTACATATTTAATAACTATTCTACATAATTACAAATTATTAAACAATAAATAATAAAAGAATAGTACAACATAAATATATAATGATCTATGCTAAACAATAATAAACAATCTAAAAGATAAAAATAAATAAACATGTAATTTAAAATAAATAGCAATAATTGTAATTTTCACGAAAATACGAAATCAAATAAAAAAAATATTGTGTTTAAACATTAAAATAAAAAATGTAATAATTTTTATACAAACAAAAATTATATATAATATACTAATCATAAAATTATATACATAATATAAATAATATAAATAAGATATGCTTAGCTAATATAAATAAATTTTATATATAAAAAAAAGATTTTAGAAATAATATATAATATAACATAATACTATATAATATACAATTTTAAAAAATATAATATAATAAATAATATACAAATTATATACAAATTAAATAATATTAAACCAGATAATAATATATATAAAACTAATACATAAAAAATATGAATCTTATACAAAATTAATAAATAATAAAAAATAAAATAATTAAATAGAAAAAAATGAAATAGAAAAGTTTTAAAATGAACAAGGATTAAAAAAGTAATAAAATAAATAAAAAGGATTAAATTAAAAAAGCTCGCTAAACCACGAGGACTAATATGGGAATTATACCAGATTTAAAACGACAATGTTTTGAATTAAACCTTTGAAGAACCCGAAGGATCAAATTGAAACAAAATATGAGTTTTGGGGCCAAATTAAAAATAAAAAGAATTTAAAATAAACAGAATTAAAAATAATAAAAATGCGGGAGGACTGAAATTGCAATTAGACCACTCAATGAAAACGCGCGGATCTTTCCTCGAGTCGGGTCAATGCGCGGATCCTGGCTTTGCTAAACGACGTCGTTTTAACGTTTATTTGCCTAAACGAAAATGGCGTCGTTTTATACTATTATATAAATCAATTTCCGGAAAAAAAAATCATTTGTTTCTAAGTTTTAAAACAAAAAAACTCTCAGAAATCCTCTCAGACCTTTCCCCTCTCGTCTAGGTTCCGATCGTCGGAGCCTCGGGTGTTTACGCCTCACGCGCCTCACGCGCCTCCACGGACGGTGGTCGGAGGCTAAAACTTCGATTTTTTAGCGTCGTCAAAAGGTAAACTCGCTCCTCTTTTATTTTTTAGTACTATTTTATTTAAAAATACGCATGAATGGAAATAAAAAAAATAAAAAAAAAAGAAATAATCACCTCTAAAAAAAACTCGTGTTATTGTATTTTCTATTTTTTTTTGAATCCCTTTGTATTTTTTTTCTTTGCCTCGTTTACAAATTTTGGGGGGTTTTTATAGCCCCGAAATGAAAAAAAAAAGGAAATACATCTGCTGCTAAGATTTCTTTCTTCTCACTACAGCAAAACAGACTTTTAGCGGCATTTTTTTGGCCTTTAGCGACGTTTATAAGCGCCACTAAAAGTGTTTGCGGCGCTTTTGTAAGCGCCACAAAAAAACGCCGCTACTACAACCGCCGCAAAATTTTGCGGCGTTTATATAGAAAAAACACCGCTAAAGATCATGACTTTTAGCGGCGTTTGTGATAAAAACGCCGCTAAAAGTCATGATCTTTAGCGGCACTTGTCCAAAAATGCCGCTAAAAGTCATGGTCTTTAGCGGCGCTTTTCCAAAAACGCCGCTAAAAATCACGAAAATAAGAAAAATTAAAATATTATACTTTTAGCGGCGCTTTGACCAAAAACGCCGCTAAAAGTCTTAAAAATAAAAAAAATGAAAATATTATACTTTTAGCGGCGCTTTTACCAAAAAACGCCGCTAAAAGTCCTAAAAATAAAAAAAATAAAATATTATACTTTTAGCGACGCTTTTACCAAAAACGCCGCTAAAAGTCCTAAAAAATAAAAAAAATAAAAAAATTATAAAAACGCCACAAATCCAATTTAAAAATATAATAATTTAATTTGAAGACGTATTAAAATAAAAATTCACGAACAATATGTATTAAAATGGAAATTCATGAACAAAACATATAAGGAATCGCGATCGAGGTACGTTGATACCAACAAAGATGATCAAAGAACTTAATCACATAAGAAAAACACATGGTTAGACAGATCTTTTACATTTTAATACATCATAACCATAATTGATACAATTTTATACCCTAATTGTCGTATCAAATGTGCAGCTTTCAGTTGAAGAACCTTGATTCCATTGACCTCCTGCAACCAATTTTATAGTTTAGAAATCGTAAATCCACCAGAGAATAGGCAATTTCATAAAATGCATGCCGACATAAGAGAATAGGCAAGATAAAGTGAATGCGAAGGAAAAAAAGTCATGTAGATTAGCATCATAGCAAATGATTAACTAATGATACATCTACAGGATGGCGCTTAAATTCAAAAATGCACGCTGCAAATATGTCATTATGCTTCATTTTTATCCAATCAAGTTCTTTACTTTAATTTTTATTTTATATTTACTGAAGAGAAATATCTTTTCTCCCATTATAACAAAGATTATCTCCCATTATCTTAAACAACTAGCATGCTTCATCTCACAATCCTCTTTTACTAATCATTATGTGGTAAAACCAATATTTATGTTTTTTTGATAAAAACCAGTATTTATGTTTTAACTATACTTTCACAAGCAATCCCCATTTTACATAAAATGCAAAGAGAATCGAACAAAGCGAGAAAATAGAAATCTGTTGCACAAACATCATTTCCGTATAAACAAATAAGAGAATGCAAAAGTCTACATCTAATAAGGAAAAGTGCAATAAAAAGGTACCTCTTCCAAAGCTATTGATGTTTGTTAATCTGAAGTAAGCAAAGCAACAACTTCCGGTCAGTCTTGGAATTGGAAGTATTTGCTTTGAAGGAACCTATATTTAGTTTCAAAATTGAATTATTTAACAATTTAAATATTGGAATAAAAAGTAGAATAGATGATACACAAGATTTTATAAAATATTGAATAAACAAATAAATAAACTTGATCTTATACCTTCATGAATTCAAAGATAACATCCAATTGTCATGACTATATCAGAATTCCAACTTCCAAATTTCTTACAGAATCTCCAATGGCAAAGAATTATTCCCACCGCTGCACTCATAATAAAAAAAATGAACCATAGCCATAAGTATATCACTTAATTGAACTATATTATATTACCACATTCCAAAATGATACAGATCTAGCTTTTGCATGAAAAACATGCATCAAGTATATAGAAAATGCTTTGACAATCATCAATAGTCTATTTAGAAAAGCAACCAATTGCAATTTAGATGCAACACCGAGAATACATTAACTTACTCGCTAATATATCGCAATGATATTCTCGCACCCTCCAATGCAAGCGATCCACCAACTGAAACATGACACACTTAACGATTTGGTCATACAAAAATGACATTTATGATCAAGATATCGCAACAACAAAAAGCGATAGCTTTTCTTGTTTCCTCGCAAAATGAAAAAGGAACTCGATAATGTCTTTTGGGTTTAACTCCAATTAACTAACCATTTTATGGGCTTTGGCAACATTCCATTCTCTTGCTTTTAGAAACCGCACCAATGTTTCAGCTCTAAAACCTTGATGGACATTCTGCATGTTGGGAAACAATGACTAGAAAGGACATGAAAAATTGGTGCACAATCATTACCTTGTGAAGCTGAAATAAAACATATTGTATTTGTATCCTAGAGCATTCAGTCAGCTGTCATCAAACAACAGATGAGGAAAGAACAATCAGCCATGCATTAAAACAAAAAAATGCTTTAGTCATGCCTAAACTTATAAAGCATGCCACAAAGCTCCATAAATTGCATCCAAGAACTTTCATCGATAGATCATCAATTCCTTCATATCCCTATCTGCCCATCTTCTTAGTTAAGAGAGGTGGATAGATGAAGCATTTATTTTTGCTCAAAAAGTTAAGATCAAACTGCCCATATAGAAATAAATAAATAGAGAAAGCGAAGCTAAGTTCACATATGAAGTAGGAGTAATAAAATAAGTAGAATGTAAGGAAACAAAAGGACAAAGAGTGGGTAAGTGGCAATTAGATTAAGCAAAAGAGCAGATCAAAGCAATTGCAAATGCTAGTAGTTGTAGAAATAGTAGCAGTAGACAGTAATAGGAAAAAACCAACACATAATTAAAGAACACTATAATTTAGCAAAATTAAATTTAAAAAAAAAAAGAGTTGAGAGTGAAGAGTAAAGAGTTAAAATAGCACACATTCTTTTACTAGCGTTGAATATAAGAGAAAGAAAAGAAAAGGGTGAAATGGGCGTACCTGAAATATAATGTTGACCAATGTCCAAAATTAATGGAAATGTAATGGTTTTATAACTGTAGACAAACTAAAGTAGTACTCATAATCTTTAACCCATATTAGGAAAATAGCTTCTGCCAACAGTTATGTTAACAAAATAAAGTGATGCTTTAGATATAATCAAATTAAACCAAAGGAAGTCAAACCTAAATGGCAATTAGTTGAAGACCGAACATTATAGCGTAAGCCAACAGCTATCTCCCATTCAAGCAAAGATTTGTTATAAATCCGTACATGTGACAACAGGCAAGGTTCCTGTGAAAAAGGAAACAAAAGAGAAAAATTTTCAGACAAGGCTAAAAAATCCCAACAGCATATACTCATTAGAAGTCCTAACTTAGTTGCAACAAGTTCATACACAGTAGTATTTAATATCTCACTTTTATAATGTTAATGGTGTTTAGAACACCAGTTAGAAGGAAAGAAAGAAAAACAAAGATTATATAATCTATTAGTGTTATTTATTATTGAATTAGAGGTTTACTTGACGAGAAACAAAGATTTCATCTGAAAAAACAGACAGTGAATTGCAACCACAAAATAAGACAAAGATTTTAAAAGTAGTTAGTTTATGCTATTGGTTACTCCTTATGAGGAAATGCATTTTAAATAAGGCAATCATATTGCTAACTTTCAATGCACTAGTCATCTTTAAACAAATGATAAATCTCATTGATGCTATAGTATGCAGTCCAAGTTTATTAATAGGAAGACTTCTTGCCTAAACAATAAAAAGAAAAGAAGAATCCCTTTTAATTAATGGAAATAAAATCAATAGAAATGCAACATGTCATGAGATAATCAAGTAAACTATATATATATATATATATATACACACACACACACATATATATATGAAACAGATCCTAAAGGCAATGAACATTTCAATATTAATTGAATACAAGTTAGGAGTGCTTAAACATAATCTACTTTAGCAAAAGCGACAAATAAATAGAATTACTCATAACATTATTACTAATAATAATATATTAACCAAAACATAATAATCATTATTATTTTTATTATAATCAAAGGATATTCACTGAATCTTAATCGATAACTATGATCTAATGTAAAAGATCCAAGAAAATAAATTAAATAAAACGTACCGAAGAATGACTTCGCTATCGTCACCAGGAGCCTGATCGATGCTCGAACCATCAAAATTACATAAGGGAAGTTTCGTAGGATCACCATCGTTCAGCAAAGTCCAGTAAAGCAATTCTTTATATAGTAAAACAATTTGAAAAATATTCAACAAAATTCAAAAGTTCGAACACTAAAAACGCACTCTAGCTTTGCTCCTCAAATCCATACCGGATCCCCCGATCCTGAAATAGAATTAGAAAAATCGTTTCAAAAATAATAAAAAAATACAGGAAATCATATTATATTATTCTGAGAATATAACATAAATGGAAGAGATCAGATTAAGCAACCATAAATATTCAGCTATAGACTCTCTGGGTGGATTCGTTGAGGTTGAATTTGATCAAATTGTTGATGAGAGACATGGCTACTGCAGATTGTGTTTGGAGAGAAAGAAAGTTCAAGAGAAAAACAAATTGAGAGAGAAAATCAATGGATAAAATCGAAATATAAAATTGTAGAATGAGTTATAGACTAGAGGTTGCTTATCCACTATTGATTTGGTAGACAATTCATGATGTGAATATTTATTAATAAAAATACCATCCACATAAGAGACTGATATTCATTTTAATTATAAACTCTATAAGAAAATTATAAAATTAAAAGAATTAAAAATGTTTATGGGTGTGATGATACTTAATAAAATATAATTTGTTGCATTTTAAATTTAATAAAATTAATCTATCTTCCCCACTTATAAAGAAGAATAAAAAAAGGTCTAGCTTTTGTTATTTTGTTTGTAGTTGTATGACCCCACCTTTTACTACTCCAGCGATTTATGATTGCTTTAATAGAAAGCAACGATGATGAGACAAAGTTTCTCGACAATAAAATAATGGAAGTTAAATTCCGATCGGTCTAGCTCCTGGACAGCTTAGGAACGACGGCTAAAAGAATAGAAAAATCAAAGACTTGGTTTTTCTTCAGCCATTTAGGAAGAAATTAACGAATAACGATTGTGTTAAGTCATGCCCAAAAAAGAAAAAGGAAAAGAAGAGTTACATATACAAGATTTATTAAAAAAAGAGGCTAATCTTACCAGCTATTCAAAACCATTTAATTTGTATATAGAAGCAGATTATGAGTAAATGAAAGAAAGATAAAATACCCACGCCATCAAGGATTAAAAAAAGAAGAAAATGAGAAATTAAAAATAAAAACAATCAAGTTTACCTGTTCTAAATTGAATAGATTGAGGAAGGTGCTGCTGCAGGTCTTGAGTCTTGGTCTTCTTCAGTTCACCTACAAGAAATATGACTATAACAATAATAGGTGAAGCCCGATTTGTGTTCATCACTGCAGATAGAAATGGGAATGTGCTGCTAACTATATCAGATTTCTGCTTAGAAGGTCCATTTCAACATGTTAAACTGGCCGATTGTGGCTGATTTAAAGCACGCATTCCCCTGCCAGAACATTCAGACTTTTAGCACCACAAAATAAAAGTGACAAGGTGTAAGAGAACACCAAAAAGATGTACCATGAAGCTCCAGCAGGAAAAACGCAGGTAAGATAAAATATAGAAAAACTGGATTGAAAGGTGGGGAAAACCGATTTAGGGGATTTTGGTTTGGGGATTTTGGGAAACGATATAGGAAAAATTTTGGGACTTAGGAAAATTAGGGTTGGGGAAATAGAAATCGGGGTTATAGGGCTTAGCAGAGAAAAAATGAAACCCTATGTATGAATTTTTGTGGCGTTTTTAGTAAAAACGCCACTATCTCTTTATTTTTTGTGGCGTTTTAAACGCCACTATTATATAATTTTAATTTTTTTCATTTTAACCTATTTTTTTAGTTTTTTTTTTAAAAAATTTTTGTGCTGAGATTATTATTTTTTTTGAATTTTTATCATATTTTGAGTATTGAAAATTTTAACTAAAATATTAATTTTTAATTTTTAATTTTTTAATTTTTTATTATTAAATTTTAAAAATTTAATTACCATTATCAGCTCTTTTAGTATTATACCTTAAACCCTAGACCCTAAATATTATACCTTAAACCACAAAACACCAAACTCAAAATCCCAAACTATAAATCTTAGACCATAAAACTCAACCCTAAACTCTAAATCAGTAAACCTTAAACCATAATGAGACCAACTTTTGGGAATTCATGTGGCCAATGTTAGTGTAGTACAAAACATATATTTTAATAGCTAACACATTAACCATAAATCCCTCACGAGGGATTTCAGTTTCGAGATTTTGGGTCATATAGCTAACACCCTAAACCCTAAAACCCTAAACTTAAACCATAAACTCTAAACTCAAAAACCTAACACATTAACCATTCCCCCTCAAACCCCTAACCCTAAACTTAAAACCCAAAACCCTATCCCATTAGCCATTTCCCTTTAAACCCCTAGCCCTAAACATTAACCCCTAACCACTAACACTTAAACCTTAATACCGGTAAGCACTAAGATATTAAACACTATACAATAAACCCAAACAACAAACTTTAAAACACTAAACCCGTACACCAAAATAATAAACCCTAAACCATGAAACTAACATACTAAACATTAAACCCTAAATCAATTATAAGTGAATGTATCAAAATAAAATATAATTCAAAGCAAGAATAAGAAAAAAAATATGAAAAACTTTTAGCGGCGTTTGTGAAAAAGCGCCGCTAATGCTCAGGACTTTAGCGGCGTTTTTCTAAAAGCGCCGCTAATGCTCAGACCTTTAGCGGCGTTTTTCAAAAAGCGCCGCTAATGCTCAGACCTTTAGCGGCGTTTTTCTAAAAGCGCCGCTAATGCTCAGACCTTTAGCGGCGTTTGGGAAAAAAAGCCGCTATTTCTCCTTTTTAGCGGCGTTTTGAAAATAAACGCCGCTATTGCTCAACTTTTTGCGGCGTTTTCCTTCAAACGCCGCTAATGGATAATATTTGCGGCGTTTTTCAGTAAAACGCCACTAAAAGCGCCGCTAAAAGTCTGTTTTGGTGTAGTGCTTTTACAGGTCGGAGACGAAGAACGCGGCGGCGATGGGGGATTTGCGCGAATCGTGGCCTGATCGAGGTTCCTGATGGCTGCGGTGCGAATGGCGCAAATCGGACACTTGCGGCGCGATCGTTGGCCTCCCCGCCATTGCGGCGTGGCGCTTCGCTCTCCTGGCGAGGCGCGCGAGGTTCCCGAAACCCTAGGTTTCGTTTAGGCATTGGGCCCTTTTGGGCCATTTTCTCGCTTTGGGTTAGTGGGCGCTTTATTGGGCCAAGGGTGTAACCGTAGTTGGGTCGATGGGTTAAATCAGAAATTGGGCTATTAATTTGCTTCGGGCTATTGGACTGCATAAACTTGGACATTTATTTTTTGTTTTATTTTTTGTTTTGTTTTGTCACAAGGGCCCGGGCAAAATTGGGTACTTAAGCATGCTTATATCATATATGCATGACATGCTCTGGCAATTTTATAATATTCACATTCATTTATTCATAAAATCAATAATTTTGATTCTCTCCAATTTTTCTTTTAAGGTAAAAAATTGAAGAAATGAATAGAATTGTACACCAGGTAGGGTCCCAAGAAAGGAAGGTGAGTCATATTTGACTACAAAGTATCTTCTCATTATCGTAGTTCTCACAGTAATCAAATAACCTAAAGAAGTGAATGGAACAATACAAACATGTATTTTCTCATCAATACAACACATGTATTTTTTTCATTACCACACTTCTTATCTTTAATCGGTCAACTGTAGATCATTTCATACATGCATATTACAATTATATCTTTAACAATTACTAAATAGATACATAAGGAGATAGGTAATTAAAATAAAATTGTCAGTCAAGGTTTCCATGGTTCTATTTCTAGAAAATAAATGAAAAACAAAAAATTACATAATTTTTCACTATAAGACATTCATTGTGTCTTCAACCATCATCGCTCCATCTTCTCCTTTTCATGGACTCATTTTAGGAAAAAAATTAAATTTAAGTCTTGTGTCCTTTCCGACTCACAAGAATTCTAAAAAGAAAATCCTACGTAGAGATGATAGTCCACAGTCTATTTCCTAAGAACCACAACCTTGGCAAAAAAAAAACAATTATATAATAAATATATAATATCACATTTATTCTCATATATTCCCTTAAACATGCAAATAAGTATAAGAATGTCACATGTTATCAAATATCAATGAAATAAGATGAAGAGAGAGATTCAGTCTCGGTTTACACTATAAACATAGCACAATCTGACTCTTAATACCAATTGTTGGAAAAAAATTCGATTTGAAAACGGTTTTCTTGCACAGCGAAAAATTAAAATTTTGAAAATGACCTAGTTTGTGATATTTATAGAAATAAACCTTAAACCGAAATCATACCTGTGTTTTAGGATAAGCAAGTCCTTGACATTTTTCAGCTTTCAACCAAATGATCTTCTCCGTTATTCTCGTACCAAGAACTGCTTCGAGTGTAGGCTTGAACCAATTGAATCAAAACACAAAACTAGAAAAAGTTTTCTTTTCCTTTTGGGTGAAAACGAAAATTCTTTCTTCTTTAATAGAAACCGGTAGAATGCTTATTCTAGAAAAATATATTTAGTAGTTTAGAATAATTTCTCTTTATTTTTCGGCAGAGTAACAATCTCTTAAGTTGTGTAAATAACTCTACCGGTGAGATCTATTTATAAGGAGAGAAGGTAGAACCCTTGTTGAATTGTAGAGGTTTATTTCAAATAGAAAAACAACTTTCTAGTCCAACTAAGAGAGGGAGAAGGTCTAATAGGGTGTGTTTCCCCTCATATCTATTATGATGAGGATTCGAGCCTCTCATTGTGTTGGGCCCAATTATATGTGTTTTTTGGACTTTTAACCCAACACTTTATAATTTAATCCAACCTTGTACATATTTTTCTATTTTTCAAAATAAACATTAATTTTTCAATTAAATAATTTTCATCCCAAATTTACCCCCAGTAAAGTTATGATGATTTTACCCCTAGTAAAATTTTGAGAAAATATATTTAATATTTCACCACTCAACATATTCACTATGACCGAATGATTTATTGTCATTTTTGAGCTTTAAAACAGCTCAAAAATATAAACTCATCCTTTCGATATTTTTTAGTAATCCATGCACATTTGCAAATGAATCATTTCTCATTTTCATTTCCATTTTGAGAAAACCACATTCATTTTTAAATGATTTCATTTCTCCATTTTGGAGTAAGCTATAATCATTTTTGAATGTTTCTCATTTCTCTATTTCTATTCATTCCATTCATTTTGATTCAAACAAGCAATTCATTTTTTGTTTCAACGAGTTAGCGGAGGGACCGATTGGACATATGTAATTAGAGCTGAAATGATTTATAATTAAGTTTTGACTTTTCGCCTATTAATTATAAACTCATTTAGCTACGAAGTCATTCCACTATAGTATCATGACTGAGCTCTCCCTAACGATATACCATTACGAAAATAACTACTCAGTGCTCATCCAATAACCTTGTCATGAGTGTGTTACTCTCATAGGATATCCTTAATCTCTTTGGAATAATATCCATTCTCCCAATATGATCCTATTTTATCTCATGGTAATCATTACATCTTCCTTCATGAAAAGTCAATTACTATGAAATAGTAATCAAGACATTCATCACAAAGACGAACGAACCATGACCACGTTTACTTTTCATCAATAATGTAATGCCAATGAGAGGATATCATTTACCCATGTCTCGGGCTATGAATTCCACTATTGTGAATGACACTATGTACTGTAGAAGTCGTATACCCAACGCACCAGCTTTCGATTCCTTATCTATTTGAACTTGGGATTTTACTTACATCAAAATGTATGAGTCACGCATACATAGTCCGCCATCCAATCGAGATTTATGTATGCCACACTATGAACGTCGCAAGTGAATAAATCCATAAACGGATTCATGATCTATTCTTTTGGGTCCAGTCCGATGTACTGGCAGTCCATACAATCACATCTATGTCTCTATCTTTTGGGAGTTGTTCGCTTCGATGCCCAAGACAAGACATCTCCCCAATTGGACTTGATAGAAAACATATCAAACTTTCAATTGGTTTGCTCATTTCCGATTAGACTAAAGACATGTCTAGGTTCGTTTACTAATATCAGTTGTCTTTCCGTATTACGATCCGACCACGTAATACTGCTTAATATTACTTAAACATTAGACAACTAGTGAGCAACATTTGCTTCCATTTTACTTTACGTTCAAAAACCATGTGAGGACAGTATACAAAGTATTAATCTAATTCATAAATAATTTTATTAACCAATTTGTTCGAAAAATTACAAATGTACATTGACGAAAATATTACACTTAGGGCACCAAATCCAACATCATCAATAAAGAATATATTAAAAAAGAAAAGAAAAGCTAATAGGCCAAATAACTGGGGATAGTGCAATGGAAAAGAAAAGGGAAATTTTCTATTCAATCCTTGTATAGTTTTTTTTTTGGCAATAATATTTGGACTGTACATGGAAACCCCAAATTGGCATAATACAATGTCTGATTTTAATAGAATAAATCTATTGTTGTCAACCTAAATTGTCAGTCGGCATACCTATTTGAGATTCCCATGCTTAGTTCATATTATTTGGTTAATTAAAAAAAATTCATATTATTCTGGTAATTAATATTTTCA
Organism: Gossypium sturtianum; assembly: GCA_025698515.1. NCBI lineage: Eukaryota > Viridiplantae > Streptophyta > Magnoliopsida > Malvales > Malvaceae > Gossypium > Gossypium sturtianum. The sequence continues at coordinate 121,470,640 of CM046946.1, forward strand.
TATTATTTTGGAACAAAAGCCCAATCTATTTATATATCCAAAATTTTAAATTTAATAAAAATAACATTAGTATTTGGTATACTGACAGTGTACTTTTTTTATTTTACAAGATGCCTTAAAAATTGTAAGGTGTCTCTCTTTTTAAATATTTTACTATACTCCTATAAGACATTTGTCAACCCCCTAACCTTGCTAGTAGAGTTTTTAAACTCCACTAATAGTGTACCAAATATTATTCATTTTAAAATTATAATATTAAAAGAAGATAATCTTAAAATTAAAATAACTAAGTTTTACACTCGCTTTACCGGGATATCAACAATTATTTAAAATATAAATATATAAGATGTGAATAATTTTTTATATAATATACAAATATACCAGTGATACACATACAAGAAAAATAATTAAAATACAATAAAAAAATCTAAAAAATGCGAATAAATAAATAGTCTAAATATATAATAAATTATTAACTCATAATAAATTTATTCTCTTTAAATTTAAATAAAAAACAAATGTGGAAAATAGATTTTGATATGAATTTATAAAATATATCTTTAGCCATTTTAAATTTATTTTTTTTAGAAAAAAAAAAGATTGTTAATTTTGCATTGTCCTCCTGTTGTTTTTCATTTCGATTTCATTTGATGGAGAAAAAAGGAGGAAGAAATCTACTGAATCTTCAATCTCTATCAATGATCAAGTCACGACAAATTTGACAAATTACGGTCATCAGAGCCAAGAATTATCGCCGAAGAAGAATGAAATGCAAGAAGCAATTCAATGCTGAAACATCGTTGCCGTCAAAATTTGATGATTTAGATCATTTTACAAGTTGCCTAATATGATGCGACATAAGATTGGATAGAAATATGGTTAATAAATTAAAAAAATGTTAATAATTGAATTAAAAAATTAAATTGAGGAAAAAAACAAATTTTTATTTAATTTTTAAAATCAAAAATTAAATGTCAAAATTTTAAAAGTACACGAGCAATGATACCGTATTTAATTAATTTTTAATTACTCTAAAATGTTTAAAATTACTTAATTATGTTTAAAATTTTTAAAATGATAGAAACGTTAAAAAGTATAGTTGTAAAAATATTTAATAAGATAATTAAACTACAAAATGAGCTTTTGCATGCAAAATAAAATTATAAATAGGGTTTAAAATATTATTAAATGATAATGAATTAAAATTATATGAAAATTACATAAAAATATAGAATTATAAAATATATAAAAATTATGAGATGATTTAAGTTAAAACATGCAGTACTAATTAGTTTCTAGAACTTTACAATATATCAACATTGTAACAATATTTTTTAAATTTTATTTTTTAAGTCCGACATTGATTATGTTGAAGGGAGCAATGATTGCTAATTATATTTTTTTTTGAAATACGCTACTAAATTTATTTGCATACATTTTAATATTTTTGGTTTAACATTATATTATATTTTAAACTTAAGTATTTTTTTTTCAGTTGTTTATATCTTCAAAATATTGTTTCATGAACAATTTTAATTAATTGAATAATAACATTTTTATAAAACAAACGAACAACCCGTACATCACCCGAGATAGAAATCTAGTTATATATATTTGAAAATTTAGTGATGATGTAACATGATATCCTCGTAACAATATTAAAAAAAATTAGATTTGTTATACATTAGTGATCACCAACCCGAGTCCTAGACAGGATTCAGATCACCAACCCATGACCCGGATAAGTCCCGCCAAAAGATTGGACGCAAGGCGAACCGTGAGAGGACATCAAGGTAAGTTTACGGGCCCAGCTCAATATGTAAGTTCGCGGATCTAGCTCGCCACAATCTCAGTTCGCCTATACCCAAGGAGCGCGCAGTCACCTGGACATGTTTCCAGTAGGTATGGAGCCCGTTCAGGTCGTCAGCCCCAGGAACAGAAAGGATCGCGTACTTCGTAGACATGTGTCTAGCAGATCTGGAGTCCGCAGAGAATGTAAGTACTAGGGACAGAGAATGTCAGTGCTAGAGGCAGTGGAGTCAAGACAAAATAGTGGGGTCCTATCATGAGTTGTAATAACATTTGTAATAACATGTATAAATACTCAAATACTCTCATAAATCCCATAAAAATACACGAGAAAATATTACTCAATAATTGGTGCGGTGAGAATGGATCAACTTCCGATCATTGGATTTTTTTCGAGTTTGATTAAGTTTTCTTCAGTTTTCGAAGCAAATGGCTCACTCGAGTGAAAATTTCCCCTTTAACTCTTTATTAGGACAGGCTGGAGCGTTAGGTTCCAGTGACCAGCATAACGAAACAGACTTATTCACCGAATGGTTCACAGATAGACCAGAAAACCTCAGCAACACGATTTATCGGGGAGCTTTTGGTCCTTTGGACTTGAATATCTCTACCAGTCAGGGGTTGCCACTCCCTCTCAACCAAGAGGCACCCCCGCAACAATTCTTGGCCTTCTAGGAGCAAATGAGACTTATGAGGGAGGAGATGGCCACTCAAGAGGCGCGATTCGAACAGCAACAAGTTGTTCAGCAGGAGTTGCTGAAGCAAAACAAGGAGTTGCGAATGAAGGCGCATTCTAATAACTCCGATTTTTAGGACAATGTAAACGCACAGGACAAGGCCTCAGGCACCCAGGCTGAGGAATGGCAGAATGAGATAGACGAGTTGCGAAGAGATTGATAAACCATAAATGTAACATATTTTAATTCCATGCTTGGCATATTTTTGGATGATTTATGATGAGAATTAGTGAATCTGATGCTCCTAATCCCTTAAATTCATGTTTCTATACTTAGGAGAGCATTTGGGAGCAAAAGGAGCGAAAAATGGGCCAAAATCGGAGTTTTCAGGATCCACACGGCCGGGCACACGCCCATGTGAGCCACACAGCATCGCCACACGCCCATGTGCCACTGTGTCGATTTCACACTGCTTCCTCATTCTGCGAAAAACCCAATTTTTAGGGTTTCTGAGCATTTTAAAGTCTATAAATACACACTAGAAGAGGACCTAAATGCACGCAGATTAGATCGAAGAAATTACTCGAAGGAAGCCGTTGGAACCATCTCGGAAGTAAGATCCACTCCAAGATTGAAGATCTCCATCAAGTTCTTTAGAAGTTTTTGGGTTCTTTATGTCTTGTTATTTTCTTAATTCTAAGATGTTTTCCTTTTACGTTATAAACTAAACTCCCTAAATACCTAGGGAGGATGAAACCTAAGACGAATCTTATTATTTAATTATCTGAATTACATGATAAATACTTGTTCTTGTTCTTAATTATGTGCTCTTAATTCTTGCTTTAATATTTTCAGGATATTAATTCAAGATTGGATGTGCTTATTCAGTGGAGCAAAAGTCCCTGTTAAAGAGTAGATCTAGCATAATTAAGCGGAGTTGATTGCAACCTTAGAAATAGGACGACATAAATCTGCCGGATTAGAGTCAAATCTAATAAGGGAATCCATAGATCGAGTTAATGCGACGATAGGGGTTTTAATTAGAAAGAGATTTCAATTAATCAACCTAGAGCCAGTTGTTCTTAGTCTCGAAAGAGATATTAACATAAATTAGGGATTTCTACGGATCAAGTCAAGTGAATAAATCGTTTAATTCAGAGTCAGAATAATAAGTGAAGTCTAGGTGGATTCTTCCCTGGGTATTGTTTTTATTCATTGGTTTATTTCGATTACTTTCTTCACTCTCTGTTGCGTTCATAGTTAATTAGTTAGTTAAAATTTAGATTAAAACGAATCCCTTTAATTATTAGGCTAAATAATAGAAAGATAGTTATTACTAGTAATTTTAGTCCTTGAGGATACGATATTCCGAACTCATCAAAGCTATACTACTATTCGATAGGTGCGCTTGCCTTTGTCAAAATATTAGTTAGTTTCGAGCCCATCAAGTTTTTGGCGTCGTTACCGGGGACTAAAATATTAGGAACACTTAATTTTTATTACTTTAGCCATTTTTTTATTATTTTTTTATTTTTTTATTTTAATTTACTAACTTTTCTTTTATTTGCTTCTGACATGTTTCTTTAGTTTATGACTAGACGAAACCCGTCAGGACCTCTAGTATTCGACAGTGAGATTGAAATAGAGCTCGCAGAAACCGTAGAGAAGCGAGGCAGATTTGACAGAGTACAATAGAAGAGCAAGAGGAAGTTATTGTTATTACTGAGGAGATGGCTGAAAATCAGAATAATCAGCTACCTCCTGTGGTTACCGCAAATCCTGCTCCTCGTACTATGTACGATTATGCTAAGCCCAATTTAATCAAAATTTGAATCGAGTATTGTTAGACCTGCTATTGCTGCAAATAATTTTGAACTGAAACCTAACACTATTCAAATGATTCAACAGTTTGTTCAGTTTGATGGTTTGCAGGACGAAAACTCAAATACTCATTTGGCTAATTTCTTAGAATTCTGCTACACTTTTAAAATTAATGGCGTTTCTGATGATGCCATTCGCTTACGGTTATTTCCCTTTTCATTGAGGAATAAAGCTAAACAATGGTTAAACTCGTTACCACGAGGTTCCATCACTACTTGGGAACAAATGACCGAAAAGTTTCTATTAAAGTATTTTTCGCCGGCTAAAACGGGAAAGTTGAGGTATGATATCTCTTCTTTTGTGCAGATGGATTTAGAAACTCTTTATGATGCATGTGAGAGGTATAAGGACTTATTGAGAAGGTGCCCTCACCATGGGTTACCTCTATGGCTACAGGTTCAAACTTTTTATAACGGTTTGAACCCCTCAACTAGGCAACTAATCGATGCAACTGCCGGTGGGACTCTGAATAACAAAACACCTGAAGCGGCTTACGAGTTTATCGAAGAGATGTCACTGAATAATTATCAATGGCAAGTCATGAGGACAAAGCCTAATAAAGCAGCCGGTGTTTTCAACCTTGACGTGGTCACAATGTTATCTAACCAGGTAGAGCTTTTAAATAAAAAAATTGATGGTTTGTATGGTTCTACGCAGATACATCCGGTGATGCAGTGCGATACAAATGGAGGAGGGGTGAACAACACAGAATATCTATCCTACAACCCTAGCACAGAGAACGAACAAGTCAACTATATGGGTAACAATTCTAGACCTCTAAATAATCCCTATAGTAACACTTATAATGCAGGTTGGAGGAACCATCCTAATTTCTCGTGGGGTGGTCAAGGTAATCAAAGACCGCAACCTCCTCTAGGTTTTCAACAACCACCTTACTAGCAGGAGAAGAAGCCGAACCTTGAGGAGATGCTAACGAAATTCATCTCGGTGTCAGAAACACATTTCCAAAAAACTGAAACAGTGCTTAAAAATTAACAAGCGTCGATTCAAGGGCTCGAGAGCAGCTCCATGCGATTACTACTCGAGATGAAGAAGGGTTAATTGAGTCCAAATCAGAACCAAGGCAAGAAAGCGTGGTAAGTAAAGGTAAGGTTGATGAAAGCCACAGTAAACAAAAATCCGTAAGTAAGGAGTATACACCTCGTGTGCCATATCCCAACGCGATAAAGAAAGACCGCACAAATGAACAATTCGGTAAATTTCTTAAACTTTTGAAAAAATTACATATTGACTTACCGTTTATTGAAGCTCTTTCGCAGATGCCCAACTCAGTTAAATTTTTAAAGGAGCTTTTGGCAAACAAACGGAAGTTAGATGATTTATCGCGCGTGGAGCTAAATGCAGTGTGCTCAGCTATCTTACAAAATAAACTACCCAACAAATTGAAGGATCCAGGGAGTTTTACTATTCCTTGTTTAATTGGTAGTTTAAATGTAAATAATGCTTTAGCTGATTTAGGGGCAAGTATTAATGTCATGCCTTACAAAATGTTTAAACAGCTAGGTCATGGGAAACCCAAACAAACTAGGATGAGCATTCAATTAGCAGATAAAACCATTAGATTCCTAGGGGTATTGTTGAAGATGTACTCGTAAAAATTGATAAATTCATATTCTCAATTGACTTTGTTGTCCTAGACATGGATGAGGATAGTGATGTCCCTTTAATTTTAGGACGCCCCTTTTTAGCAACTGCTAGAACTATCATTGATGTTGGTACAGGTGAACTCACACTTCGTATAGGTGTTGATACGACCACGCTCCAAGCTCGTGATTCAGTTAAGACATCAAGTAATAAAGACGATTCTATAAATCCTGTTAATCATGGGATTCAACCCTCTTTACAGGAAACTCTTTCGAAGAACACAAATGAGCCACGTTCTGGTTCATGCGCGAATAATGGAACCATCGATGAAAGACGAATCTACAGATAGATGAACTAGACGAATGGCGGACTTATGTCAAGGAGGAACAGAAGCAACACCATGTCGAGCTTAAGGATAGAACCAATCAATTTAAGGTTGGGGACCAGTCGAACAGGAGAGAGGAGTTTCAACTCCTCAAACCACCATGACCATGCGAATGAGAGGTAAGTCGAGCTTAGAATCTAAATAAGCGCTTCTCGGGAGGCAACCCGAGCACTAACCCTACTAATTAGTTTATTTTTACTTTTTTTCATGTTTAAATGCAAGTTTTTGACCCACACGGCCTGGACACACGGGCGTGTCCTAGTCTGTGTGAAACCTGGAGAATTTTTTTTTTTGAATTTTAAAACAAGTTAGAGAGTTACACGGGCAAGGCACACGGCCGTGTGCGAGACACGGCCTAGCCACACGGGCGTGGGAGAAGCGAAGGATGATATACATGGCCGTGCGACTCGGTCGTGTGAACCACACGGCCTTGACACACGGACGTGTCTGAGGCCGTGTGAAGACTGGGCTATTATTTTTCCCTCAACGAACACGGGTTGAAAACAAGCCACACGGGCGTGTGACATGGCCGTGTGGCCCAACAGGGACCCTCACACAACCGTGTCACCCCATAAAAACCCTAACCTATTTTCTCTTTTCTTATTTTGTCTTCTTGTTTTATCTTATTTCTATTTCTATTTTTGTTTTTGTTTTTATTTTTATTTTTATTTTTATTTGTCTTTTATGTTTCTTATTATCTTTTAAAGACTTGTCTATTATATTTTGAACTATATTTTAGTTATTATGGTTGTTCTTAGTCGAGTAATCCTTTAATCTTCTCAACCAGTTGTGTTTATTTTCTTAATAGCTTGCTCAGAATCATGCACTACATTTAGCCCTCTCTACAATTCCGCTAGTCACTAATTTGAGGACTTTATCCAAACTTCAGGGCAGTCTCACTTCTCTCCCTCTCTTATGATATTCTACTTATACTGTCATTACATATATTCATTCATTGAGGACAATGTATATCTTAAGCGTGGGGAGGTTATTTATATGATTATTAGAAAATGCCTGAATTATGTCTTGTATTCAAGTAATTTTCTCATTTTACTATTAGAATGAATTCTTATCGATTTGTGATTTTCATTGATATGTTTTAAATTAAATTCATAGGTAATTGTGCATTGATTGTTTAAACTTTAAGACATTAGAGAATCAAGAATGATAAGTCTATTTTCAGAATAAAAAAATTTTGCTAGGTTGTTTCCCTAAATTTAAATATTACCTTGAAGTTTGAAATTTGCAAGATTAACATCAAAAACCATAACTTTTGTGAGATTTTGAGCCTTTAAGAGCATACACTTTTCTTGCTCACTTTATTATTGGTTATGAGTGTGTCAATATTAATTTGTTATTCTAGAACTTGCTTCGATTATGCATGTCGAGACCATACTTTTGATTTGATATACTGAGATGATAAAGGCACTTAGGTTTTAACCCACTTATCCCATTAAAAGCCTACCTTCATAATTAACAATTAGTGAACCCCTTTGAGCCTAATAAACCGTTTCTTGACCTACCCTTAATATTAACCCATAACTCATTCTTTCTGATTCATTGAGAATTTTTCCTATTGTATTAACTCCATTCTTGTCGAGATTTGATTTGGTCAGTTGCCTAATTATGTTCTTTTGTTTCAGTTGTTAAATTATCTCTTTTTATCCACAACTTAAAAAAAAAGAAGTGAAAAAAAAGTGAAAAATAAATAAATATATATGTACATTTATTTTAATTATTACTAGTTCTATGTTATTTGAGCTTAAACGGTTAATTTCACATTTTGAGAAGAAGCTTGTGTTATTATTGATAAGTTTTCAATTGATGTAATTATTCAGTATTAGTTTATTTTTCTAGTTAGGTAAATTGTCAATTCGATCTCGATTTTAACCTTCTTTTTCAGCCTTTATCCACACCTTTAACCCAAGCCCCATTACAACCCTTTAAAGACCTTTTGATTTGTGTATCATCTCATTTTATAGTGGTGGAGATTTGATTTTCATGCAAGCCTATGGTAATAACTTTTCATGTTGGACTTTTGAGTGCTTAATTTTTTAACCTTAAACACTTTGAGTGATTTAAGTGAATCTTTAGTAAGGATGTCGAATCTTGTCGGTTTTGAATTAAAGGTAATTATTTAGATAAGGGGAAATACCTATGTTTTCATGCTTTAAAAATATGTGACTTGGATTGTTTGAATCTTTAATGCTCTTTTAGTTAAATTATCAATGTGTGATTATTTATGAATTATGATAAAACATTATTGATGAGAATTATGAATTGAGAAAGCTTAATTTTAATTGTGAGCTGAGGATTTTGCTTGAGGACAAGCAAATGCTTAAGTGTGGGGATATTTGATAAACCATAAATGTAACATATTTTAATTCCATGCTTGGCATATTTTTGGATGATTTATGATGAGAATTAGTGAATTTGATGCTCCTAATCCCTTAAATTAATGTTTCTATACTTAGGAGAACATTTGGGAGAAAAAGGAGCGAAAAATGGGCCAAAATCAGAGTTTTCAGGATCCACACGGGCTGGGCACACGCCCATGTGAGCCACACGGGCTGGGCACACGCCCATGTGCCAGCCCGTGTCGATTTCGCACCCTGCTTCCTTGTTACTCAGAAAAATCCAATTTTTAGGGTTTCTGAGCATTCTAAAGTCTATAAATACACACTAGAAGAGGACCTAAAAGCACTCAGATTAGATCGAAGAAATTACTCGAAGGAAGCCGTTGGAATCATCTCGGAAGCAAGATCCACTCCAAGATTGAAGATCTCCATCAAGTTCTTTAGAAGTTTTTGGGTTCTTTATGTCTTGCTGTTTTCTTAATTCTAAGATGTTTTCCTTTTACGTTATGAACTAAACTCCCTAAATACCTAGGGAGGATGAAACCTAAAACGAATCTTATTATTTAATTATCTGAATTACATGATAAATACTTGTTCTTGTTCTTAATTATGTGTTCTTAATTCTTGCTTTAATATTTTCAGGATATTAATTCAAGATTGGATGTGCTTATTCAGTGGAGCAAAAGTCCCTGTTTAAGAGTAGATCTAGCATAATTAAGCGGAGTTGATTGCAACCCTAAAAATAGGACGACATAAATCTGCCGAATTAGAGTCAAATCTAATAAAGAATCCATAGATCGAGTTAATGCGACGATAGGGGTTTTAATTAGAAAGAGATTTCAATTAATCAACCTAGAGTCAGTTGTTCTTAGTCTCGAAAGAGATATTAACATAAATCAGGGATTTCTACGGATTAAGTCAAGTGAATAAATCGTTTAATTCATAGTCAGAATAATAAGTGAAGTCTAGGTGGATTCTTCCCTGGGTATTGTCTTTATTCATTGGTTTATTTCGATTACTTTCTTCACTCTCTGTTGCGTTCATAGTTAATCAGTTAGTTAAAATTTAGATTAAAACGAATCCCTTTAATTATTAGGCTAAATAATAGAAAGATAGTTATTACTAGTAATTTTAGTCCTTGAGGATACGATATTTCGGACTCATCAAAGCTATACTACTGTTCGATAGGTGCGCTTGCCTTTGTCGAAATATTAGTTAGTTTCGAGCCCATCAGAGACATACGAGTGTTACACTATGAATCGCAAGACATAGATTGGTTGTTCTGCTCCAGTAACCCACTGACCATCGAGCTCGCAGTAGTAAACCTACCTCGTGACTTCAAGGTCCCGAAAGATATGTTTGAAGGAAGAAGGGACCCGTGGGCTCATTTGATACAGTACAATGACTACATGAACGTACTGGGAGCATCAAATGCAGCAAAGTGTAAAGCCTTTTCCACAACACTTAAGGGGGGCGCCAAGGATTGGTACTTGTCTCTTGCACAAGGTTCAATTTAAAACTTCTCGCAATTGGGACAAATGTTCTTGGGCAGATTTAGGGCCCACAGTATAATTATGAATACACCCATGGGGCTCATGCCTATGAAACAAAGGGAGAGCGAGTCCCTTCAAGGCTGCGTGAAGAGTTTCCATGCGGCGATCCTAAACACGAAGAACTTGGAGGACCAATGGGCCATAGACGCCTTTATCATGGGGGTACAGAATGAACATGTACAATACTCCTTCACAAATAACAGACTGCAGAGTCTGGCTGACCTCTACGAGCGAACTCACAAGTTTACGGAAGCTGAGAAGATCAAACGAGTATCGTGTACCACCTTCCAAAGGGAAGACATGCAGTTCAGGAACAAAGAGGGACCTCGCAGCAAGTAAGGCCCCTAGCCAATCACTACGAGTAAGAGCGACAAACCGCAGAGGAGTCAGCCCCAAGGTGATACACTTAGAGCTCCCTAAATACCTCAACAAGACCACGCTAGAAGATACGTTCCTCAAGGAAGATTTGAAGCTTACACCCCTTTAAACGCCACCCGTACCTACATTCTCAACCAAGTCAGAAGCCTTAGGATCTTACCCAAGCCACCTCCGATGAGGAGCATTGGGAGAAGGATGAACTCGAGAAACCAATGTGCTAGGGGCAGAGAATGTCAGTGTTAGAGGTAGTGGAGTCAAGACAAATTAGTGGGGTCCTATCATAAGCTGTAATAACATTTGTAACAACATGTATAAATACCCAAATACTCCCATGAATAATACACGAGAAAATATTACTCAACAAAATTATTTAATGAAATTCAAAGATTAATTTAAATAAAAAGTGAAAAAGTAAAAATTTATCAAATTTAGAAATTAGATGTTTGTTTACATTTAAAAAATGGGGATAAATTACCCAATTTTTAGGGTGCTTTCATTCTAGTCATCCTTTAAAAAAATGATAAACTTCCATGGTTGATTGTACATGCAATATTATATTTACACTTTCATTTTAGTCACCCAACATCTAAGTCGTTTTTATTTTGGTCACCCAAAATAATATCATTTTCTTAAATATTAATCGAGATAAGAAAAACATAAATGGTTAAAGTGAAAAAACGGTAGAAACTAAAATAACGCATTAAAAAATTTATCATATTGTATTTGTTTACCCCTTGCCAAAATTTCTAAATTTGTTTCTTGAATATTGAAAATTTAAATTTCAAAACATCAAAATCAATTAAATAAATTGTTGAAAATTTTTATCCCGTAATAGTGTCAGCCGATTTGTTACTATAATATTAAAATTAACTAAAGTAATTAATTTAATCTTCTTAAAAAAATTAAAATTTTATTTTATGTTTCTAAATTAAATTCAAATTGACTAACTCATCTTTAATAATTGTCTACGGAACCTAAATTTCTTTTGATTATATGATCTTTAATTTTTCATGCTAAGCTAAAAGAAAAAAAAAACCATTACAATAAATTAAATTAATTAATTTTATCTTCCATGTCAAACAAAACCCGAAATTAGAAGGAGATTAAAATAATTAATTTAATTGATTTCAATATTATAATAAAAAATCAGTTGACATTATCAATGGATAAACAAAATTTCAAACAATTTATTTAATTGATTTTGATATTTTGAAATTTAAATTTTAAAATTAAGAAAAATAATAATTTAGAATTTTGGTAATGAAATAAACAAGTATAAATTAATAAATTTTCAATACATTATTTTAATTTTTACTATTTTCTAATTTTAATCCTTAATTTATTTTATCCTAATCAAGACTTAACAAAAATTTAATCACGAAAATAAAAGCGAAAATGAAAATAGCTAAAAAATTGGATGATGATGAAATTGAAAAGAACTTTTTATGACCAAAATCAAAGCAGGTGGGAGAGTAGTTTGTTAAAAAAAAAAAAAAAAAAAACTCATTAGCTCATCAATAAACTATAATATAAAACCCTCGAAGCAAAGTAACAAAAACTGGACCTAGAAATCACAAAAATATTGGACTTTAGTAAAGCAAGGTTCCATCAATAAATAAAAAGGTAGTTTTGAGGGATTTTCATTTTCCAAAGTAGTAGAGTTTTGAGATGGTGAAACCAAAAAAAGTATAGGATCGTGTCTGTCATTTATTTCATAGTTTCTCGTGGAAGGAAACGCGTCTGTCTAATGCACATTCTCTTGCCATTAAACTATTATAATCTCTCTCTTCTCTAACTTCTCTCCTTCATTTCCTCATCGCCACTCATCAATCTTTTCTTTCTTTCCATGACTCCTGCCTTTGAACTGGAGGGTGAAACTGCAACCACCCATCACACTAACTCTGCAAACAATGGTGCTAATGATAATCAAATTGGGTTTAAATCAAGGGTTTCAGTTATTGGTAGTGGCAGTTGGGGAAGTGTTGCTGCTAAACTCGTTGCTTTCAACACTCTCAACCTCAGCTCTTTTCATGGTTTTTGCCTATCACTTTGTTTTCTTTTTGTTGCTTTTTTTTTCTATGCTATATGTTTCTTGCATTAAAACTAAGAAAATATCAGCAAAGATGTTAAATCGTGAAATCCATATGGTTGAAAGATGAAAACTTTACTACGCTATGTTGTACAAGTATTGGATAACTAGGAATTGTATTTGAGTTTCTTCTAATGAAAATTCAGATGAAGGAAAGATGTGGGTATTTGAGGAGACATTGCAAAGTGGTGAGAAGCTCACAGATGCCATTAACCGCACTAATGTGAGCCATTGATGCCATTCATTTGCCGTTTATGTGACTGTAAATTTCTCAACTTGTAATTGGATTTGTTATTGTTTTATAGGAGAATGTTAAATATCTCCCTGGTATTAAGCTGGGTAAAAATGTCATTGCAGATCCAGACCTTGACAATGCAGGTAGTTAATATCCAGCTCTATTGTAATTTGTTATAGTTTTTAGTTGATTTAGATCTTTGAATGCTTGTATTAAGAGGAGGATGTTCACTTTGTTTACGGTCATGACGTATATATCCAGTTAAAGATGCAAACGTGTTGGTTTTTGTCACCCCCCATCAATTTATAGACAATATATGCAAGAGCCTTGTGGGTAAAGTCAGGAGTGATGCGGAGGCTATTTCTCTTATTAAAGGGATGGAGGTCAAGATTGAAGGCCCTTGCTTGATCTCAACTTATATTTCCGAGCAGCTTGGCATCAATTGTTCCGTTCTGATGGGGGCATATCTTGCGAATGAGGTAATCAGCTGATTTTAAATTTTGCTCAAGAAATCCACTTACAGAGACATTTCGCCTTCGGTTTTGTTAAAAGGTATTTGGTTGAGTCTACAGATTGCTGAGGAAAAATTCAGTGAAGCAACAGTCGGGTATAGAAACAATAGAGAAATTGCAGAACAATGGGTTCAATTATTTACTACCCCTTATTTCATGGTTAATCCTGTAAGTACTTTCAATGTTAGCATACAACTTACGGTTTGGGTTGCCATAAGAACTAGTCTTAACAGTTGGATAAAGTGATATGACTAATCATTTGTAGGATGAGAGCATAAATGAACAAACTATAATTCATTTTTAAGAAACGTTTCTGCTTTTTGTGTTCATGAACAGGTGCAGGATGTGGAAGGGGTTGAACTATGTGGCACTTTGAAGAACGTTGTGGCCATAGCAGCTGGTATGTAGTGCAGTAACATCTTGCTTTCATCTTTGTAAGTAGCTTAGGAACTAACAGCGATCCTACTTTGTAATGTTACAGGTTTTGTGGATGGACTTGACATGGGAAATAACACGAAGGTTCATACTTCTGGTTTTTTAACATAGACCTTACCAATTTCCACGCTGTCTAGTTTCTCACTGTTATGCATATTATTAGGCTGCGATTATAAGATTTGGTCTGAGAGAGATGAGAGACTTCTGCAAGCTGTTATTTTCATCCGTTAAGGATGATACCTTCTTTGAAAGCTGTGGAGTTGCTGATGTTATCACAACATGCTGTCAGAAAACAGATATCTTCATACCTTCTATTCAAAAAATTAATCCACTTTGATACTCAAGTCCAAAACTGTCCTTTGCTGCAGTCGGGGGAAGAAACAGAAAAGTTGCCGAGGCATTTGCTAAGAATGGAGGAAAAAGGTTAGCCTTAAAACATTTGGTGCACAACCTTAACCCGAATATAAGGCAAATTGTGACACTACTGTTTCTTATCCACAGATCATTTGATGAGCTTGAGGCTGAGATGCTGCAGGGCCAGAAATTACAGGTAAACCTTAAACAAATAACTCCCGTCCTGAAAATAATGGAAAAATAAAATTCAATAGGCACAAAATGTTAAAGTTCTCTAGCAGTACTAGAAGTGTATACAAAGTTTGTTGATTCCAAACTTATATTCTTATGTTTAGGGGGTACCAACGGCACGAGAGGTCTATGAAGTTTTAAGGCACCGGGGATTGTTAGAGTTGTTTCCTCTGTTTGCAACAGTGCACGAGATCTGTAGTGGTTGTCTTCCACCATCAGCCATAGTTATATATAGTGAGAAGAAACCAAGATTGCCTGTCTGAGGACTCTGTACATTGCCATGGATAAGACTAAAATCTACCTCAAGTAGCTTCCTTCATTTGCTCATCAGTCAGTAAGCATAACTGAGAAGATCAAAAGCTTCGGCAACTAAGATCACTTCAAGTAAAATGGGTTTGAGTTCTACAGTTTAGGATGGTAGGAAGCTTTTGGGTTAACTCTAAAAGACTTTTTGACACTTGCGAAGGGTTGCAAATCTGGTTTTTACTGCTGGTTGTTCTCTTAAGATGATTAATGCCATGTAGCCTGCATAATAATCAGCTTACTGTTGAATCGAAAAACCAAAGCTTTTACCAATTTGATTCCCAATTTTTTTAGCTCAAGGAAAACTAGCTTATGTTTGCAAGAGATCTCAACGGCCGAAACACAGGTCAAGCAAAGCACCAAACTCATATTTCATGCCATAGTATAATAAAAAAATATTGGGAAAACCAAATACAAAGCCTCAGACGCCATAAGAATTAATACAGAACAAAACCAGATTTAGTTCATCACAACATGAAATGTCAAACACTTGCATGGAGTTTTTTTTCTTTACACGAAAGTAGTATCATCACCCTGTTCGTATTCTATCCAACAGATCAACACTTTTCCGAGCTCTTTCCAACTGATGGTCAACGTTTTTCCGGGACTTCTCATGGCAATCCACACTCCTTCGAGACTTTTCCAATTGATCGAAAGAGATTCTTAGCTTTTCTAGCTTATCCAAATTATTAGACTGGTTTTTCAACTTCTCAGGCCTGTCAGTGCTCTTCCTTGGTTTCTCCCTTCGATCAGTACTCTTCCTTGAAACCTCAAATGCATCAGTACTTTTCCGAGACTGCTCAAATTGGTCTGTGCTTCTCCTAGAACTGTACCTTTGAGAAGGAGATTTCTCAACAGTTGATATGAACTTCTTGAGATGCCTTATATACTCAGGGTACTGTTCTAAATCACAGTGGTTCCCTCCTTTAAGCCATAGAGGTTCATACTTCTCTTTGCATAGTTCCCAGAGTTGCTTTCCATGGGAGCAATCAACAACTTCATCCGAAGTTCCCTGCACATTGATATAAACAGACTGGTCTCAAAAGCTATAACTGGTGGCCTATGAAATCATTTTCACCTTCTATGAGGTAATTTGCAAACAATATTCTATGTGGTAGTCATTTACTAGTTCAATAAATGAAGACAAATACAAAGGAAACCTTGACAGTCAAATCTTATAAACTATCCTGACACAGGTATGAGAATATCTCTCTCTCTATATATGGAAAAGCCATATAGCACACGTACTCGTATTGGACTTACTCTGGAGTTTGAGTAAAAATAGATCAAATATTTTTATGCACTACGAAAGTATAAGGAAGCCAACAAATTGAAAATTTTGATCATAATCCAGAATCATGCATTAAATTGAATATAAGGATGAGGATAACTAACCTTAAATACAACCTACAGAAGATTTACTTCTGACTAAGCAAAAGGAACCAAGAAAACTAAATTTCAGCGCACTGCCTAATGGAATTATCCATATATGGCAGAGATGCAGAAAATTTTCAACAATGTCAAATTAAGGCAAGGTTTCCAAACCAAAATTCAGGCATAGTAATCTGGGTTAGCCATCAATGGGGTCCATACAGATCATTCTTTTCACTTCAAGATACTGCTCAACAATCCTCCCTAGATATGGATAATCTGTTCTAACAGTAGCCAATTTATTTGTCCTCATAAAAGTAAATTAACAGAGATTGATATTTTTAATTCTTTCTAGGTAGCAAAACAAGGGTGTGGAATCTTCATCGTTTCCCATAGTTATTTGTTGACTATCTGAAGAATAAACTATAAACAAAATGATAGTAAATCATAAAGAAAACAATGGTTCAATCATGATCCTCTTACTTCTTAATTTACACCTCAGTAGAGAAGATGAGAGGGTGTTTAAGTTGCAAGAACTCTTAATTCTATGGACTCCAATTAATTTACTTTGTCTGGAATGCCAATCCTCCAAAACTAGCAATTATTTACCCACTGCCAAGACAGCTATCTTTTTGTTTGTACTTGAGACACTGCATGGGCCAAAGTTCAATGCAGATCTATATTTTGTCACACTTGACTGAAAGAATTGGACCTTCAAGAGAAACACCGTAGCACTAAACATGACAAAATCAATGATAAGATATGACTTTATGTGAATCAAAACTGTAGAAAGGTCTACGAAATTCATTGATAGCCCCCCCTCATATTTTCATTCAGACTGCAGGCCGAAAGCTCTGATCATCAATTCATCATCCAATGAAAGTGGATCCAGGGAACTTTGGGTAAGAACAGATAAGTTATTACAACAAACATATCAAAGGAAAATGTAGGGGAAAAAAAATAAAATTCAAGATATCATATGAAGAAAATGTTGAGTGTTGCTTTAGTATGTCATCTTTCAATAATGGGGGTATCCTTTCAAGTTTCAACCTAAAAAAGTTCAAAAGTAATTTTGAACTTTTGAAGAAAGAAAAGAAAAATGAGAATTCTTTAAGTTCCATTATTATTATGAAGAATTCAATGTAAAAAAGATAAGAACCATATAAATAAATAACATAATGGCTCAAACATAAAGAGATATGTCTGCATGTGGTAGGCTTATGAAATTTATAATATATGAAGTCTTATAGACTGTCAGGATTACAGATACTTACATGAATGATAAGAACCGGACAATTGACAAGTGGAATTTTATCAATATTCTGCAAACAAACAGCCCAAAAAGAACACATTATTTTTGCAATATTCACATAAATAAATCCTTATTAGCAGAATAATCTGGAGAAGCAAACTTATACAGCTTTCTGTTACCTTATAAATGTCAAACCAATATGTACGCTTTACAGGATACATTACTCTTAAACCAGAAAGTATGGGACTGTGCAAAACAACAGCTCTTAACCGAGGCAGTCGAGCTGCTAGATCCAAAGTGGGGCCACTACCAACAGATTGACCATAGAGGATGATATCTTCCTGTTTTGTACCATAGCTCTCTTCAAGACATTTATATGCAGCTTCAATATCTGCATATGTGCTCTGCTCACTTGGCTGTAAAAAGATAAAAGTAAGAAAGAGCTTTATATAATCCTACACCTTAGAGATAATAACCATATCTTTTACAGAGAGATAACTTTAATTTTCCTTTCCTTTCAAAACAATATGTTTATTTTATATACCTTTCCAGAAGATTGCCCGTATCCAGAATAGTCATAGCTGCAGAATATCACAGAAAATCTATTAGAAACCTATACAACATTAGTTTCTTTAAGGAGTTGCTAAACTGAAGTTTCTTCAACGGATAAGAAACATGCACAAAAAGGTCATTCCAAGACATCAATCATAATTCCTAGAGGCATGAACAAACAAATCCATCATTTCTCCCTTTGGCATGGTGATAGCTTCTTGCACCAGACAGTAGAATATCCACTTAAGGCTAAATGAAAATGATGAAACCTTAATTGCTAGCCAATGAAGACCAATTTACCAGGTTAAACTAGCAATTCTTGGTTATCCAGATTCTTTACTTTTTTACAAAAGTAAATGTACTCAACACATATTCAGATATGGTATTGGTATACAGTCCTTGAAAAAAACATAGAAAAATTTGAGCATAATCGTGGTAACATAGTGGTAATGTAATGGTAATTAACTATAAAGTATCAAGACGAACAAGACTAACAGCAAGATAAGCTATAATCCGTCTGATTTCATCTAAGCTAACATAAAAGCAATGCAAAACCCATAAACTGAATTCCATGTTTAATATCTAGCAACATCATTTCCCAGAAGAAGATCGTTCAGCTCCTTTCCAAATTAAATCACACTGTTAAAGGAACCAAATAGCCAATAAAGTTTGCAAACCACCAAACATATCTAAATTTCCCATCTAATTTCACCCACTCAAAGCTCCTTTCACATAGAAATCTCCATTTCTAGTCGATTCAATGAATTCAAGAACTAAATAGAAACCCAGGTGCCAAGAACCACAAAAAACATCAAGGAAACAACAAAAGGTCTCACACTTGAGAAAAATCAGTACACACCACACACCAAATAAGAAAGAAGAATTGCGAGGTTTTTACACGAGAAGAATCAGCAAAAAAGGGAAAAAAAACATCTGGAAACAGAGTATACCCCATTAGATTGACCCTCAAGTGGATGCTCAATTCGATGAAAAGCTCATACATCTGACCCAGATCGGTAGCGTTACCATGAGAGTAAAGCAAAGTCGAAGTAGCCATAGGATGCCTGATGTAAATAGCTACAATCTCGGTGCCACGCCGAGTTGGAAGCTTAAGAACCTCAACGTTTTCTCTATGAGGAAAAGGAGTTAGAAGCAAAAGACCAGTTAAATCATCAGTTACAACCTTGTAGGAAGGTGGGTTTGGTGGGAAAAAAGCAAACTTTGCCGCCATTGAAGACGTTACTCCTCCCATCTCTGCTCCTTTCTTCTCTGTGCTTTTTAGCTTTGTTGATTTCCGTCAGCTGCAGATAAACATTCCTTTCCTTTATTTTGCTTGTAGTTATTATCGTTTCTCCACGACATCAAACTTTTTTCAGAGCCAAAGTAAACAGAGGATTTGGCTCTTTTGGAGTATTTAAAGCCATAGAAAGTGAAGGTAAATATAATCATAATTAAATGAAAAATAAAACTATTTAAAATTCTTATAATATAATTTATTATCTTATTAATATTTATATAGATAAATTATTTGATAGATTTAAGGTTCACTTTTTAATTCTAAATTAAGGTTAGTGGGATAAGGTAGCTTAATTTTATATATTTAA
The DNA here is from genome assembly GCA_025698515.1 of Gossypium sturtianum. NCBI lineage: Eukaryota > Viridiplantae > Streptophyta > Magnoliopsida > Malvales > Malvaceae > Gossypium > Gossypium sturtianum. The sequence goes on from CM046946.1 coordinate 121,490,223, forward strand.
TGTATATAATTTTGGTCAATTTTTTAATAGAATGTTACAAAGCTTGTAATTTTTTCTTTAAATTTTATCAAGCACGTCAAAGTTGAAAATCAAAAAATGAGATCATAGTCATTCAAAAACATATGGCTTCATTGTTATTGCTCTCGTTATAGCTGGAATTTGGGACTTTCCCTCTTCCCATATTATTTTTTCCCTTTTTATTGAAACACACCATAAAATGAAAAATTTTGCTAAAGAAAAGATTTCCCAGAATCTTTTTTTTCTACTAAGAGAAACCATTTAATATTCATGTAGCGGTTAAAGTTAAAGTTTTGATTTTTTTTTTTTACTTTTCTATGGAGAAATGGAAAAATATGGAAAAGAAATGTTGGCTGATAATTATGATTCTCAAACAATTTAGACTCCCTTTAGCTTTTGAAATACGTCCATTCTCAATTTCAGAAAGAATTTTTAAATTTTATTTTTTGAAAATTAAAAAATAAAGTTGGACGTAGACCTGTTCATGGGTTGGGTTAAACGGTCCGCTCGAAAAGTGGGAGTGTTTTAATAAAAATATAGTCCCGAAAAAGGCTTGGGAAAAAAATAAGGCCCATTTAGAAAATATGTCAGGCCTCGGGTAAGTTTTTTTAGCCTTGGGATTGGCCCAAATTTTGCAAAACGAAAAAAAAAAAATCTATTGTTTTGCTACTATTTTTTCACTATTTTATTGTCATTTCACAATTATGTTGCTACTATTTGGTTGTTATTGTTTGGATATTGTATAATTCTTATTTTATTAGGCATTTGCTTGTTAAGTTGTACCTATCTTAGTATTATTTAAGTATCAAGATGTTTTTTTAATTTATTTTCAATTTATTGGGAAATATTTATTTTAACATTTTTAGTGTTTTTGATGATTATATTTATTATTTTTATATAAAAAAATTTAATACGGGCGAACTGGGCTGGGCCTAGGTTTTAGCATTTTGATCCGATCTGAGCTTAAGCAAAATTTTAGGCCCATTTTTTGATTCAAGCCCGAACATATCAAATGGGCCTAAAATTTTGTTATGGCCCAGCCCATAAACACCTCTAGTTTGGTGAATAAGAATGAAAATTTGTTTTCAATAATAAAAACATTTATATGAATTCAAATCAACGTACCATAATTGATATTTGAAAATTTAATGAAAAAATATTTTTACGTTTACATGAGTTTCACAAAACATTTTAAATTTTTTTTTATCATTTTTTGTTTTACAAAACATCTTTAGTAAAATAATGAAAATAACTTTCTTATTATTTTCTAATTTTCACATATTTTTATTTTTCAAAAATCATTTTAACCAAACACGTTTTTTTTTCTTCATTTTCCAAGAAAATGAAAATGACCTCTGTCTTCTAAAATGAAACTTAGTGTTTGAGAAAGTATTTTCTATCCTCCAAAACTCAAAAATGGAAGAAAGTGAATGAGAAAATTAGTGCTTAGGGGGAGAGAAAGTTGAAAAATTACAAAAATTCAACTACATGAATTCTTATGAATTTTAAATTTTAGATTCTTTTAATTTTTAATTTATATTTTTTAAAATTAATTTTTTTATCGAATTATGAATTTTTAAATATTTTTTAATTTAGCGTCGAGTTAAATTGGAACAAGAAGTAAGTTGGGGGTTGAATTGAAAATTGCAGAATTATTTTTGGACTAATAAAAATATCAGACTTTTGACTTTGACAAATTCTATTTTTAGAAAAATATGATTTAGTGGTTGGTTGTTAAGCATGACTCTAGGCATCATGTGAAATTGGTTCTTTGAAAGGTGTATATAAAGGCTTGTAATTGTGGCATTAGAAAACACTTGAATTTAAAAAGGCAATTAACATATTCTTGCGTCAGTAGCATTTGAACATTCTGTCATTTCTTTTCTCTTTTTATATTTTAGTGCAATTGCCCTTTTAGTTCCCTCCCTTCTTCACCTATCATCTTTCATTAAAATTCACTCTTATAATCCAATCAAGTATGATTAATTTCATGCTCAACTAATCTCCGTTTAACTTTAGGCCAGTTAACATTTCGGTCGAGAATCGTGAGAAATGAGCCCGCGCTAAAACCTTACAACACGGTATTCATTATCTCTCCGAAATATGAGATAGTTACAATCGTACCTCAAATTTAATTCAATTTAAAATAAAAAAGCACTCATTGGGTTGGAGTTGTTTGGCGTACAGTTGGTAAAAGAAGTCGGTCGTTTGCTGCATTCGGGTTTCCGATAACAAATTGGCGTGTCCAGGTGGGAAAAAGCCAGTTGGATTTCGTCAAAGGAGATAATAATTAGATTTAAATGACCCATGCGGTTGAGATCGTTAATTCGAGTTGGGCTCTTGTAGATCGCAAGGTTGGCTAGATCTTAAATTACGGACGCGTGTTACGCGGTTAGATGTCGATAAGGGTTGGTTTGCAGGACGTCTCGAAATCAACTACACAAGGAAGAGTTGGTGGTTAAGGCGTCCTTAATCACTATAACCAGCTTACCATTTGGAAGGAAAAATTTACTTTCAAGGATCGATTCAAGTCTGGAATATACTGAGATTAAGACTAAAAGTTTGCATATTTGATTATCTAATTTAATTTCAGTTATTTCATTTCATTTTACATTGATTATTCAACTGTTATTTTGTTCTATTTATTTCTATATTTTTAAATCTAATCAACTAAAACCACATTCGTTTTATTTTTAGCACATCACGTTACAAGTCGTGGGCAAAACAACTGCCACGACTTTAGAACCTGGTCACGCAAAAGAAACGATATTAAGAATTTCAGTCCCTGTGGGATCGACCCTACTTTTCTATACTATTGTTTGGTTTAGTTAGAGTGAAGGAAATTTATATTTGGTGGCCTCGATAGCCATTAAATTCTGGCGTCGTTGTAGGGGAACTGGAAAATAATTTTAATTTTTGTTTCTTTTATTTATGACCAGGTCAGAACTGGGGACCTAAAAGTTTGAATTGGAAATTGAGAAGTTAGCTCGATCACTACGAAGAGAAGCTATTCGACATGAAAAACAACCGCAAGTGAAAGAATCCGAATACGAAACACTGTTTTTTACGAAATAAATTAACGACACACTCAGTGAACCAGAAGAAATGACAAGTCAAACCATTTGACAACTCGCTGCGGCACCAGATGAGCAACAACCATTGTGCATAACTTATCCAACAGGAGGAACACCGTTTGAGTTAAAATCAGGCTTAATTCATCTATTACCCACTTTCCACGGTTTGCAAAATGAGAATCCTCACATTCATCTTAAGGAGTTCCAAATGGTTTGCTTAAGCATGAAACCTCAAGGAGTAACCAAAGATCAAATAAAATTTCAAGTTTTTCCTTTCTCGTTAGCCGACTTTGCTAGAGAGTGACTGTTTTATTTACCTCTAGGATCAGTTAATATATTGTCTGACATATCTCACTTGTTTCTTGACAGGTTCTTTCCAGTAGCTTAGGTAGTCGAATTAAGGAAAGATATTTTTGGAATACGATAAAAGGAGACTGGATCGCTCTATGACTACTGGGACCGGTATAATAAGTTGTACGCAAGCTGCCCACAACATGGCCTAACTAAACAATCACTTCTTCAATACTTCTATGAGGGGTTAATCCTTATGGAAATGAAGATGATTGATGTCGATGTTAGTTCAAAACTCCGGTGAGTAAAAATCTCGAATACACAAATAGAACTCGAACAGAAAAAAGAAGAAATAGGTCAAGGCTCCAAGGCGTGTATCAAGCCATTATCTTTAAGGTTATATTTGCCCCCACCTATCTTCGGTGTGCATAAGAGTTTCAAGCAAATTAACCTCGATGATACAATAAAGCCAATGACTATTTGCGTTTTGAACTAACGAGAATAGTCCATTAAGCACTGAGCAATGTATAACAAGAAACTCAATTTCTACAAAAGATTTCTGTAGTAATACTTTATAAAATAATCTAATAATATTAGAAAATGAAGGAAGGAAAGAAAGAATTTTAAAACTTGTTCGTGTGATTTCCAAATGAAATCTCATCCCTATTTATAGGAATTTTCATGTCTCTTCATAAAGACATCTTTCAATAGGTGTCTTTCTGAATAAATAATAATAATAAATATTCATCTAATTTCATAACTATTCAAGAAATATTGTTTGAATAGTTATAATTATTTTTCAAAAATCAAATGATATAACTTTTGACCAATAACTAAAAGATTTATCTTTTGATTAATTACACCCATTCATTTATTAGAACACTATAAATATTTGAAAATGTTCCAACAATCTTCCTCCACTTTTAAAATATTTTAGATTTTGACATTCTTGGAAAATAAATTTGCATAAATGAAGGTGTCTTACGATTGAACCTTCACTTAGTGAAAACATATTAAAGTTAATCGAAATTGCATGGTAGTCTAAGCTTTGAACCAACTATTCAATTTGATTAACCGAACATATCTCACAAAATGATTTCAACATCGGTCAATGCATAGTATTCAGGGACACTATTATGGCCATGTGCCTGTGTTTTCTTTTCATGAGTGCTGTCAAAGCCAAGCCCTTGAGCTCTTAGAAGCGGCCACACTTCCACTCACATAGGTAGATCCTATCAAGAGTGTTCTCATAATTATAACACTTTCACATATTTATGTTATGGTTCCATTAAGAGTACATTACTCATCCTTCCCTTATCATTACGAGTACCTAGCACTTTAATTTTAGGATAGATATATTTATAGTGCTAACAGTCACAACTAATGATGTACTTTGTCTCATTGAACTCAAGACTTGATGTTATACCAAGCGTTGAGTCGAGCTTCCACCATGGGTGACTCTAATTAATGGGCTTGAGTCTTATCCCTTTTGAGGTATTGTTAACTATATTTCTAGCATGACTTTTTGTCAAATGATCCACCAAATTTTCACTTGGACTCACATCATTAATAGTGATCACTCCATCAGAGATTGATTGTCGGACATAGCTATGTCTTAATCCAATGTGTCTAGATTTCCATTATATACTTGGCTATATGTCTTTGCTAGAGTAGTCTCACTGTCACAATAGATAGAAATAGGTGAAATTGCCTTAGGCCATAGAGATACATCATAAAGCAATTTTCTTAACCATTCTGTTTCTTTAGATGCAACTGCTAATACAATAAATTCTGCTGCCATTGTGGAATCAGTAATACATGTTTGTTTCTTGGAACCCCAAGAAATGACTCTTCCACCAAGAATGAAGATCCATCCACTAGTAGATACATGATACTCCAAACTTGTAATCTAACTAGCATCCGAATACCTTCTAAATCTGAAGGATATCCATTATAACACAATCCATAGTTAATAGTTTTCTTTAAGTACCTAAGTACTCTATTCAAAGCTTGCCAATGCAAACTACTTGGATTACTTGTGTACCTACTCAATTTCCCAACAGCATATGTAATATCTGGTTTTGAACAGGTCATTATGAACATAACACAACTAATTAAACTTGCATATTTCAATTGATCAATTTTCCTACTAGCATTAAATACTAATTTTATTTGAGGATTCGTGGGTGTAGATGCTAGTATACAGTTGAAAAGATTAAACTTTTTAAACACATTTTCAATGTAATGTGATTATGATAAAGCTATGGTGCTTTCATCTTGGGTTATTGTAATCCCAAGAATAACATCTACTACACCCATATCCTTCATAGAAAAGTTATTTGACAAGAATTTCTTTGTGTTTTCTATTTGTTCCAAATCCGTGCCAGAAATGAGCATGTCATCTACATATAAGCAAATTATGACACCTTTTCCATTTTCAAATTTGCTATTTATGCACTTATCGGATTCATTTATTTTATAACCATTAGCTAAAACAACATTGTCAAACTTTTGGTGCTATTGCTTTGGTGCTTGTTTAAGTTCATATAGAAATTTAACAAGCTTACATACCTTATCCTCATGTCCTGGAACAATAAATCCTTCCGGTTGCTCCATGTACACTTCCTCTTCCAATTCACCATTAAAAAATGCAGTTTTAACATCCATTTGGTGAACAACCAAATTATATATTGAGGTAAGTGATACTAAGAGTCTAATTGTAGCAATTCTTATTAATGGAGCATAGGTATCAAAGTAATCAATACATTGTTTTTGTGTAAAACCTTTGGTTACCAACCTTGCTTTAAATTTATCAATGGTTCCATCGACCTTCATTTTCTTTTTGAAGATCCATTAACAACATATTGGTTTGGAACCCGGTGAAAGATCAACTAAGATCCAAGTTTGATTTCCCATTATTGAATCCATCTCATCATTTATTGCTTCTTTCCAAAAAGTAGAGTTTTGATATTTCATTGCCTCTTCAAATGTAATAGGATCGGATTTTGTATTATAACAATAAGGTATCTTATTGCATATACTTTCACCTTTTCCTTCTACAAGAAACATAATGAAATCTAGTCCAAAATCTTTAACCTTTTTAATCCTCTTACTTCTTCTTAATTCTTGACAAGATCCATCATTATTATCAATTTGTTCCAATGGAATCTCATTCTCATTTGAAGAATGAATCAATTGTTGTGGCTGTAATTGTCTTGAAATAGAATTAAATTTATTTTCATCAAAAATAGCATCTCTTAATTAAATAATAGTATTAATTGAAATTGAACCATTTGGTTCAATTACCATGAACCTATATGCCTTGCTATTATGTGCATATCCTATAAATATGTATTTAATTCCTCTTTCACCTAACTTTTTACATTTAGGTGTTAGAACTTTGACAATAGCTCTACAGCCCCAAACCTTTAAATAATTAAGGTTTGGTTTCCTTTTCTTCCATTGTTCATAGGGGGTTATTTTATTTTCTTTATTAGGAACTCTATTCAATATATGACAAGTTGTTAGAACAACTCTCCCCCAAAAACCTTGTCCAAGACTTGAATATGATAACATTGAATTTACCATTTCAGTTAAGACTCTATTTTTCCTTTCAGCTACACCATTTTTTTTGTGGTGTGTAAGGGACTGAAACTTGATAGAAAATTCCAATAGATTTAAAATAACTTGGATTATAGTATTCTCCACCTCTATCTAATCTTAAGCACTTGATAAATTATCCACACTGAAGTTCAACTTTAGATTTATAACCTTTAAATTTATCAAGCGCTTCATCTTTTGAATGCAATAAATACACATAGAAATATCTAGAACAATCATCAATAAAAGTAACAAAATATTTCTTTCCACCAAATGTAAGAGTATCATGCATGTCACATAAATCACTATGTATCAAATCAAGCAACTTTGGTTTCCTTTTAACCTTAGGGAAAGAGTTTCTTGTAATTTTAGTCAACATACATGTATTTCATTTTTCAATATTATTATTAAAAATAGGAACTAAATCTGACTTATGCATGTCATTAACTTTTTTTATAATTCAAATGACCTAATATATAATACCATGGCAAAAAAGATTCAACCATATAAGCAGAAATAGTATTTTTATTCTTATTAATAATATTGAGTTTGAACATACTCTCGTACATATATCATTTTCCTACAAAAATTCTTCCCTTAGACAAAATAAACTTATCTGCCTCAAAAACAAGTTTGAAACCAAACTTATTCAACAGACTTCCAAACACTAAATTCTTCCTAACTTTTGGTACATAAAATACATCATTCAATGTTCAAACCTTTCCAGAAGTGAATTGTAGTTCAACAGACCGTTTGCCTTTGATTGTTGCTATGGAAGAATTTCCTATGTACAAGACATTGTCATTTTCACATTGTGTAAACTTTGTGAACATGCTTTTGTCTTTGCAAACATGTTTGGTTGCTCCAGTATCAATCTACTATGCATTATCATCTTGTGCCATATTAATTTCAGATATCATTGCAACGAACTTTTCGTTATTATCAGCCTTAGAAGATGATTTCTTCTTTAAAAATCGACATTCATTCTTGAAATGTCCCGACTTACCATAATGATAGCATAAGCCCATTTGTTTCTTTTTGAACTTAGGTGTTCTATCAATCTGTTTGAACTTTCTCTTAGATGGTTTAGTAGTTTGTACTTCCTCCGTAACATGCATTTTGACATTTTCATAATTTAGGTTCTGATCTTGCTTTTGAATTTCTTCTTCAATACGAAGATGATTTGCCAAAGCCTCAAGAGATATTTCATCTTTCTTATGTTTTTGACTTCTTTTAAAGTCTTTCCAAGATGGAGGAAGTTTGTCTATTATAAAGGATACAACAATCATTTCTTCCACTTGCATATCATACTGCTTAAATTGATTCAACATTTTTTCAATATCACGAAATTATTCCATAACAGAACGACCATCAACCATTTGATAATTATTGAAACGGCTGAAAAAAAATTCTGTAATAGCCCGATTTTTCAGTGGTGTCGAAAATAGTGGTTTCGAGGCCACCAAATCCGGTGAGTAAGTTCGTAAATATTATTATTAAATATTTACGAGTCAAATATGGTTTTAAAAAGGTCTTTGAATTGGTAATTTATATTTTATAATGATTTATTAGGTTCAAGTGGTAAGACCCTAGGTCAAGTGGTTTTAAAAAGTGAGGTATCGGGACCTCGTTTCTATAAACCGAGCCATAAATATTTTTATGAATATTTACGGAGTGTCATTAAGGTGGTATTAAAGTTTCGTTGAAAAATTTTAACGTTTCGATAGTTAATTAATTAAAAATGACTAAATTGAAAAAGGTGCAAAACTTGCTAACTATAATAATTAAGTGATTAAATGGCTTGATTAATAAATAAAGAAAGACTTAAGTAATAAATAAACCTAAATTAAAAAGGTGGGGTGGCAAGTTAAGGAAAAATAATAAAATAAAGCAAATGAATGGCAAAATGGTAATTTTGATGAAATTAAAACATACAAATTGAAATTCTAAAAGTTTCTATGCAATTCATCTTCAATTTCGGCTTAAACCGACATAGGAGAGAGCTCTTTAATCTGGTTCTTCATATTTTGCTTCATGTGAGTTCAATTCTTACTCGTTTCTTGTAATTTTTATATTTTTGAGATTGTTGCAATTAAGTCCAACTAAACCGTACCTTCGTTTTTGATTTTATTAAAAATTTTGGAAGTTTATATTGATAAATATTAGAATTTTTTGCTGAATAACATGGATTTAGAGCTTTGATTATGTTGTAAGATGATTTTATAAAGTGATTTTGTTAAATATTGATTTTAGGATTAAATTATGAAAAGGTTAAAATATTAGGGTTTGATAGTGAATTTTGGGTTTATTAAGGGCTGTATGAGGGCCTAGAATATTTGGATAGATTATTGATGGAGAAAATTAGCTCATTTGATAGATTAACAAATTAAGGGATTAAATTGCAAAAATTGTAAAAGTTTGGGGTAATTTCATAAATTTGAAAAATAAAAGGGTATTAATTGTAAAATGAATTGGAAATGAAATATATGCTAATAAATGAGTAATTTTATATTCTAGATCAAGATCCCGTAGATACTCGTGAAAAAAGAAAAATAGCGGAATAGCCTCTAAACTTTTACAATTACTACAATTCAGTCCAGGTAAGTTCGTACAGTTAAAAATTTAACTTTTGTATAAATTTATGATTGGTATTGTGTATATATATTTTATTTTTGGAAATAATTTATAGTTTGAATTATAATGTTGAATTGGATATTCGGTATGAATTGAACGCGAGATTTGAGTACATTCGTGAATTGGTGTATGATGGTATTGGAAGGAGATATCGGCAATATTTCCAAGTAAACCAGTGTTCAGCATTTGTTGCGAATTCTCGTGTTTTACTTTCTGTTTGGCGTAATTGGATGGATCAGCTCTTACGAGCTTCTGTTCAGCTTTCGAGCTTTTGTTGGCGTATTCGAAAGGACTAGCTCTAATGAGCTTCTGTTAACGATATAATCTTATCCGTAAGTCGTTCTTCGAATGGAGAAATCTCAATATAAAAATTGAAAGATATGTCATTTATTTTGTATTGATTTGAATATGGATTTATTTATCGATTGAAGTTGTAAATGACAGGGAATTGTCATTGATGATTTTTAATACCTAAATTATTATTATAGTTAGTTCAGTAAGATTTTTGTTTAACCCGTTGAAGTTACTAAGCTTCATTAAGCTTATTTGTATTTTTTAATGTCTTTATAGATTTTTGGAAGGTTAGGCGATTGGATCGGCACTCAAATCACACTATCCAGCTTATCTCGGTAGTTTTTGAAACGTTAAATACGATTTATATGGCATGTATAGGATTTTGTACGGTCTTATTCAAAGTTTAGCTTATGTAATTATTATGAATAATAATATTTTGTTTATATAACCAACTTACATATTGGTATGAGATTAAGGTATAATTGTGATGTTAGTATGAGTAATATATGTATGTATGTATGTATGTATGTATGTATGTATTTGACTTGTAGTGAACTTTGATAACTTGGTTAGGTAAATTAATTAGGTAAGTTTGGATACTTGGTTGACATGTTTTTATGTTGTCATTTGAGGTGCCTAAGGGCATATTGGTTGTATGTGGTGATAATGCATGTTTGAGACTTGATTCTTAGCTTGTTTTGAATGCCTTGTTATGGCTTATTGATGTGAAATTTGTTGAGGCTAGGTTGGTGTAAATTTGGGTGAGAAATGTGGCTTAGAAAATGGCCTATTTTCGTCCACACGGGTAGAGACACAAGCATGTATCTCAGCTATGTGTGACACACGACCAAGTGACACGACCGTGCGTCCCCTGTATCTTCTTAAGAATGTAAGTTAGTATGCTCACACGGCCTAGCACATGGGCGTGTGACTTGGCCGTGTGACCCAAGTCAGAGAGTTACATGGGCATGGAAACGGGCTGAGATACGTTCGTGTGTCCCTATTTTGAATGCCCACACGGCCTGAGACACGGGCATGTCTCCTGACCGTGTGAGTCACACGGCCTGGCCACATGGCCGTGTGACCCCTGCAGCTTTGAAAATTTTCAATGTTTTTTGAAAAAAATTCTTGGAGTACCCGATTTAGTCCCGACTTATTTCTAACACGTATTTTGGGCCCCTAGGGCTCGTATAAGGGACAATATGTTTGATTTCAATTGGTTTCTGACATGAATGTTATATTATATGGAATGTTTGTTTATTTGATTTGTAAACTACGGTAATACTCTGTAACCCTGTTTCCAGGGATAGATACGAGTAAAGGGTGTTACAATTTCTTACTTGTAGCATCTTCAGTCATGTATTTTGTCTCCAATTTGTCCCATAATTCCTTAGCAGTGACCTCATTCTGGTAGGTGTCAAATAAACCATCGGATAAACTATTCAATATGTGGCCTATGCACATGTAATCAGCATTGTCTCATTCTTTCCTTTCTCGAGTTGTAGCAACATATTCATTTTCATTCTCTTCTGGTCTTGGAGTATCCAAAACGTAGGCAATCTTCAAAGTTGTTAATAGGAAGTGCATCTTTTTTTGCCATCGTCGGAAATTGCCACCATCAAACCAATCAAGTTTGACAAAGTTGGAAGCCAACTCTCTTAGTGTTCCACTTTCATGTGTTGTGTTATTCATCATGAAATATAACCTTAAAATTGTTAGTACAAAACTCCAGTGAGTAAAAATCTCTAACACAAGAACAAAACTCGAGCAGAAAAAGAAGAAATATGACAAGGCTCCAAGGCATGTATCAGGCCACTATCTTTAAGGTTACATTCGCTCCTACCTATCTTCGGTGTGCAAAAGAGTTTCAAGTAAATTAACCTCGATGATACAATGAAGCCGATGACTATTTGCGTTTTGCACTGACGAGAATAGTCCACTAACCACTGAGCAATGTATAACAAGAAACTCAATTTCTACAAAGGATTTCTACAACAATAATTTATAGAATAATCTAATAATATTAGAAAATGGAGGAAGGAAAGAAAGAATTTTAGAATTTGTTGGTGTGGTTTCTAAATCAAATCTCATTCCTATTTATAGGAATTTTCATGTCTCTTCATAGAGACTTCTTTCAATAAGTTTCTTTCTGAATAAATAAAAAATAATAATTATTCATCTAATTTTATAACTATTCAAGTAATATTATTTGAATAGTTATAATTATTTTTCAACAATCAAATGATATAACTTTTGACCAATTAAAAGATTTATCTTTTGATTAATTACATCCATTCATTTATTGGAACACTATAAATATTTGAAAATGTTCCAACAGCCGCCACTGGAGGGGCACTTATTAACATGACTCCTCAAAGAGTAAAAGAATTAATTTCAACCATGTTTGTGAGTTCCCAACAATTCTGACCAACTACAAAACCTACGAGACGGGTTCATGGGCTAAGTACTCCATCATTAGAAGAAAAAATTGACAAGCTCACTAATTTAGTTCAAAATTTACTTGCAGGAAAAACGAACCCAGTTCGGTTGTGCGAGATTTGTGCCATGCCTAATCATCCAACAGACTCATGTCCAATTTTACATGAGGATACAAAAGCACAAGTAGGTGTCGTTGGGAACGTCCCGGGGCCACCCTAAAGGCGTTATGATCCACCCAAATCTGAACTATGGATCGAATCCTTGATACAACCAACCTTATCAGCCAAGGCCATCTTCGACTTAACAGTTTCAACCCCCAAAGTCATCTTCTGAGGCCATGGTGGAAAGATTAGCTGTTAGTATCGAAAAGTTCCAATAGAAGGCTGAAACACACCTTCAAGAACTAGATAAAAAAATGAGTAAGCTTGTGCTTACAGTTAGTCATTTGGAATCCCAAGAAAAGTTTTCATTTCAAACAAAGTCAAATCCATGAAAAAATGCAACTGCTATGACCTTAAAAAGTGGAACGATTTTGGAGCCAACACCTAGCACGATTCTTGATTACAAAACCGGACGGGAAGAAGAGAAACTTGATCTAGCAGCTACTACGAAGTCAGCACCACAGAAACCATTTATGGAACCACCCCTATTCCTAAAAAGGCTCGCCAATTGTAAAAAGGAGCGAAAAGAGAAAGAAATCCTAAAGATGTTCCGAAAGGTTTAAATTAACATACCCCTACTTAACGCAGTAAAGCAAGTTCCATGCTATGCAAAATTCTTAAAAGAATTATGCACTGGTAAGAAGAATCTCCTAGATAACGAAAGGGTAAGTGTAGGAGAAAACGTCTCCGCGGTTTTACAAAAGAAAATTCTGCCTAAGTGTAAAAACCAAGGTATCTTTGCTATATCTTGCAAAATAGGTAATGTTGGCATTAAAAAAGCCATGTGTGATTTAGGTGCATCTATTAACGTTACCAAAGTAAACAGGGGTGATCATTCAATTAACAGATAGGTCAGTTGTATATCCGGAAAGGGTGTTGGAAGATGTCTTCGTCAAAGTAAATGAACTAATCTTTCCTGCAGATTTTAACATCATTGACATAGAGGATGACAACTCAACAAATTCTTTTGATATTCTACTGGAGAGACCATTTTTAAGCACCATACAAACAAAAATTGATGTTCGAAATAGAACTCCCACTATGGAATTTAACGGTGAAGTGGTCAAGTTTAATGTTTTTTAGGCCGTAGGCCGCTCTAGTGCAATGACGAATGTCTCTAGTGTTGATGTAATTGAACCATTGAGAAAATTACATTTTGAATATCATAAAGAGGATGAATTACAAATTATGCTTTGCATGAGTTTAGATCTCGATGCTATTGAAAAACTAGAATAATTATTACAATCGAAGAACTAATACGTGAAGCTGTTATTCAATGGAGGCACCGCAATTCCCCAAAAGTTTAGGTAAAAATTTTGAATTGTCTCCTTCACAAACTAAACACTTGCATTCCATTTTGCAGGCCCTGGAATTGGAGCTCAAACCATTACCATAACATTTAAAGCACGCTTTCTTGGGTGAAGGAAACACTTTTTTGGTAATAGTTTCAAGTAAACTTTCGAGACTGGAAGAAGAGAACTTGGTTCGAGTCTTGAGGAGCTACAAAGGGTTGATCGGATGAATGATTTCCAATATTAAAGGTTTAAGTCCCTCAACATGTATGCACAGGATTTTGATAGAGGAAAATGCAAACCTGAAAAGAGAAGCTCAATGTAACACCCCTAACCTGCATCCGTCGCCAGATTAAGGTTACAGAGCATTACTGTACAATCAGAAACATTTAAATAATATTTCATTCACTAACATAAACATATCATATATCAATCATACATGCACATTCCATCCCTAAATCTAGCCCTCGATGCCCTAGAAATACCTTTGAAACGATTCGGGACCAATTTGAAATCATTTGGAAAGTTTAGGAAAAAAATACAAATTTTGGAATAAAGGGGTCACACGGCCGTGTGCCTCACACGACTGAGACACACGCCCATGTCTTAGGTAGTGTAACCTTCAAACTAAGGACACACGGCTGTGTCTCAGCTCGTGTCCTCGCCCGTGTAGCTCTTTGAGTAGGGTCACACAGCCCCACATGCCTGTGTGTCAGGATGTGTGTTAGGCTGTGTAACTCACTGACTTGCATAAAAAAGAACCTTCAGGAGACACACAGCCGTGTTGCCAGGCTGTGTGGACCTAAAGTTCACCTAAAACAAGCCATTTTCAACATCATTTCATGCATATTCATTTGAACCATTTGTGCACACTTACAAAGAATCAAACCATACCTAAACATAAATATGTATATGCCATTTCAATACCCTATTTCAACTAACCAATATGCCATTCCAGGGCACCTCAAATGCATTCATCAAAACTTACCTAAACATGCATATATTACTACATTTCAATAATAAATTACTAGTTCAATACCTTTAGAAACATGCCATAATTTAACCATAATCAAGCTACTCCCAAACATACCATATGAGCCATTCCAAAACATGCATCATAAGATAGCTACAACAACATAATCTAGCAAGCATCAAATGGTGCCAAACCAAAATAACATCCATAACTTATACAAGCCAAATCCCAACTAAACTTTCACCAAAAAAACATTATAAGTCCACCTATACATGCCATTATAACCTTGGCCAAAACATAAAAAACTACAGATATTTATGTTGGATAGTGTGATCGATCTCCGATGAGCTTCCAAACTGATCGAGCTTTTGATAATCTATAAAACAGAGGAAAGAAACTACGTAAGCGCTTAATGCTCAATAAGTTCGTATAACATAAACAAACTCACCATTTCATTTGCATAATGTAAATAGCATAATTATAACACCAACTAAAACCATAAGCTTGGCACAATGCCTATACAACATCACCAAATACACAAGTTAGTGCATTTATACATGGTTCAAATGAATTCATCCATAACAAGTAACTTACACATTTGTTCATCTCATTTAGATCACCATTTCCTTTTCATAAGTTCATGATACATTCCATTTGAACACTTACCATTTCATCTCCTTTTCATACCCGTTGAACCATCTAGAATTTCATCAGATACTCGGGAAAGCTCACACGAAGTGTGCCTTTACATAACCGTAACCTTTCCTTTACATAACCGTAATATTTGCTTTACATCATTGCTCACACGAGCTGTGGGTTGGAATGTAAGCTACACAATACTGCTCACAAGAGCTGTGGAGTATCTGTAAAAAATACAGGACCTCAGCCATTGGTAGGACATTCAAAACCAGAACCCGAAACATGAAATCCCTAATGACATGTCATATATATCCTACGAATTCCTAAGGTTCAACCAGGACTCAACATCCTTCAAATCATCATAACTTTGATACGATTATACATCGATCCATTTACATTAATATAACATAATAAACATTCAAATTAACAACTTTAATTCAATAACCGTTCATACGAACTTACCTCAACAACTAAGGTGTAGAAGTTAAACGAGCTATTCCAAAGCTTTTGCTTTGCCTCGATCTAGGTCCGTACGTGGTCTATCTTGATATAAATAGACAAATTTCAATCCATTTAATACATCTAGTATTCAATTTAGTCAACATTTCATATTTATGCAAAATTACTATTTTGCCCCTAACATTTTTACTTTTTACAATTTAGTCCTTAAGCTCATAAATTGAAATCTAAGCATTTTAATCCCCCATTCAAGCTAACCGAATTTATTAGGGACTTATACCAACCCATACAAACCATCCTTTCATAAATTTTCCATGAACTTTTACTAGTTTTACAAACAAATCCTTAAATGCAAATTTAATCAAAAATCACTTTACAAAACTTGTTTATTTATCAACAAAGATTCATAATCTAGCATTTAACATCAAGAACCATTCAAAAACATTCATGGCATAACCCTCAATCTTTAACAGTTTTACAAATTAACCCCCGGGCTAGCTAGATTAAGCTAAAATGACTTCAAAAACATAAAAATAATTAAAAATGGGGCTTGGAATCACTTACATGCATACACAAAAGCTAGCCGAACCTCAAAGCTCTAACAATGGCTATTTTTCTTTTCAAATTCGGTGTAGAGAAACAAATGTAGAAGATGATACTATACTGATAAGCTGTAAAAGTAACATATTTTAGTCCCATTCTTAATGCATTTTTGGATGATTAATGATGTAAATTAGTGAATTTGATGCTCCTAATCCTTTAAATTCATGTTTCTATACTTAGGAGAGCATTTGGGAGCGAAAGGAGAGAAACACGAACCAAAATCAGACAAATAGAGCTGTTTCTAGGATCCACACGGCCTGGGCATTTCCACACAGGCTGTCCACATGCCCGTGTGAGCCACACGGGATGGCCACACGCCCATGTGCTAGCCCGTGTCGATATCACACCTTGTTTCCCAAATACGCAGAAAAACCCAATTTTTGGGCTTTCAGAGCATTCTAAAGTCTATAAATACCAATTAGAAGAAGATCTAAGGGGGCACTCAGAGAAGATTGAAGAGAACACTTGAAGAATGCCATCGGAATCAACTCAGAAGAGGATCTCTTTCAAGATCGAATATCTCCATTTAATTTCCTTCGAAGTTTTATTGAGTTTCTTTATGTCTTGTTGTTATCCTAATTTTGAGATGTTTTTATTCAGGATTATGAACTAAATTCCCTAGATACCTAGGGAAGAGGAAACCTATGATGAATCTTATTATTTTATTTTTTATTTATGTAATAAATACTTGATTCTTGTTCTCAATTATGAATGCTTATTTCTTGTTTTAATATTTCTAAGATATTAATTCAAGTTTAATGGGCTTATTTCAGTGGACAAAAAGTCCCTGTTTAAGAGTAGATCTAACATAATTGAGTGGAGTTGCATGCAATCCTAAAAATAGGACGACATAAATCTACCGGATTAGAGCCAAATCTAATAGGGGAATTCATAGATCGAGTTAATGCGATGATAGGGGTTTTAATTAGAAAGAGATTTCAATTAATCAACCTAGAGTCAGTTGTTCTTACTCTCGAAAGAGATATTAACATAATTTAGGGATTTCTACGGATCAATATACAAGTGAATAAATCGTTTAATTCAGATTCAGAATAATAGGTGAAGTCTAGGTGGATTCGTCCCTAGGTATTGTCTTTCTCATTGGTTTTCTTCGATTATTTTCCCATTTCATTCTCTGTTGCATTCGTAGTTAAATTAGATTAGTAAATTTAGATTAAAAACAATCACTTCAATTTATCGGGTAAATAATAGAAAAACGGTAATTATTAGTACTTTTAGTCCTCGTGGATACGATATTCCCTACTCACCATAGCTATACTATTGTTCGGTAGGTGCGCTTGCCTTTGTCGTAATTATAGTTAGTTTAGTGACCATCATTTACTTTATTTTACTATTACTTAATTATTAAATTACCTTTTTAACCTTTAATTAACATCAAAATTTCATTAATACTTGGTCATGTACATCCATTATCCCGTACAAATGGTCTATTTACCATTTAAATCCATTTGGTTTCATTTCCATATCCTTTTAGCCCTTTTAACTAATAGAACTCCACTTTTACATTTTTTGCGATTTAGTCATTTTACCTAATTAATCATGCAAACATCAAAATTTCTTAACAAAATTTCAATACGACCTTACTAATATTCTATAGACATTAAAATAATAATAAAATAAAAAATTACTCATCGAATTTGTGGTCCCAAAACCACTATTCCGATTTCACTGAAAACGGGTTGTTACACTCAAAGACACCTCAATCCACCGATGATGGAGGTTGTGAAAAAGAAAATTCAGAAATTACTAGACGCCGAGATGATATACCAAATTTCAGACAGTAACTAGGTTAGCCTAGTTCATGTAGTGCCTAAGAAAACCAATGTGACTGTAATTAAAAATTCAGCAGGTGAATTGGTTCTTACTCGAGTCCAAAACGGGTGGAGAGTCTGTATAAACTACAAGAAGTTGAATGCTTTAACTTGAAAAGATCACTTTCCACTTCCTTTCATTGACCAAATGCTCGAACACTTAACCGGTATATCTAACTATTGCTGTCTTGATGGCTATTCAGGTTTCTTCCAGATTTCAGTGGCACCGGAGGACCAAGAAAAGACAACGTTCAAGTGTCTTTTGGCACATTCGCTTATAGATGGATGCCGTTTGGACTCTACAATGCGCCAGCCACATTGTAGAGGTGTTCAGTAAGCATATTTTCCAACTATGTCGAGAAAATAATTAAGGTATTTATGGATGACTCCACAGTGTATGATAATTCTTTTAGTGAATGTCTGGCAAACCTCACTAAGATTTGGGAAAGATGCCTAGAATTTAATTTCATTCTGGGCTATGAAAAATGTTATTTTGTGGTTGATAAGAGATTAATTTTACGTCATGTTGTCTTTGCTGAAGGGATTGCAGTTGTAACACCCTAAAATAGGGCCTAGGAGTTTTAGGAGTATTTTGGGAATTTTAGCCTTAGAGTGTTTGGAATTTTGTGACATGGAATACTAGTAATGTTGTCAATTATGGTTTTTAGAAAATTAAATCAATTTCTAAAAATGAGTTTTAAATAGCTTTCATTTTGAAAATAGGACTGATTTGCAAAAGAGCCAAAATTAAGAGTTTTTATGAAGCAAATTACCCATAATTTTAAAATCAACCTAAAACCCCCTTTTTTCTAATTTGTTTTCACGTTAGTTTCTTCATTCTCCATACTTGTGCCATCCCTCACTCTCTGATAAACCATAAAAGTAACACATTTTAATCCCATGCTTAGCGTGTTTTTGGATGTTTTATTATACAATTTTGTGAATTCGATGCTCCTAATCCTTTAAATTCATGTGTCTATACTTAGGAGAGCATAGGAAAGCGAAAGGAGCGGAAAATGGGCCAAAATCAGACAAAACGGGCCATCTTAAGGATCTACACGGCCAAGCCAGTACCACACGAGCTGAGCACATGCCCGTGTGAACCACACGGGCTGGACATACGCCCGTGTGCCAGCCCGTGTCGATTGCGAGCCAAGTCAAATTTACACACGGCCTGGGCACTCTCACACGAGCTAATCACACGCCCGTGTCCCTGTTGCACCCTGCTTCGTTTTCACGCGAAAAAAGACAATTTTTAGGATTTCTGAGCATTCTAAAATCTATAAATACACATCAGAAGAAGACCTAAGAGAGCACGCAGAGTAGAACGAAGAAATTACTCGAAGGAAGCCGTCGGATTCATCTCGGAAGTAGATCCACTCCAAGATTGAAGATCTCCATCAAGTTCCTTAGAAGTTTTTAGGTTCTTTATGTCTTGTTGTTTTCTTTATTCTGAGATGTTTTCCTTTTATGTTATGAATTAAACTCTCTAAATACCTAGGGAGGATGAAACCTATGAGGAATCTTATTATTTAATTATCTGAATTACATGATAAATACTTGTTCTTGTTCTTAATTATGTGTTCTAAACCCTTGCTTTAATATTTTCAGGATATTAATTCAAGTTTTATGTGCTTATTCAGTGGAGCAAAAGTCCCTGTTTAAGAGAAGATCTAGCATAATTAGGCGGAGTTGATTGCAACCCTAGAAATAGGATGACATAAATCTGCCGGATTAGAGTCAAATCTAATAAGAGAATCTATAAATCGAGTTGATGCGACGATAGGGGTTTTAATTAGAAAGAGATTTCAATTAATCAACCTAGAGTCAGTTGTTCTTAGTCTCGAAAGAGATATTAACATAATTTAGGGATTTCTACGGATCAAGAAAAGTGAATAAATCGTTTAATTCAGAATCATAATAATAAGTGAAGTCTAGGTGGATTCTTCCTTGGGTATTGTCTTTATTCATTGGTTTATTTTGATTACTTTCTTTACTCTCTGTCACGTTCATAGTTAATTAGTTAGTTAAAATTTAGGTTAAAATAAATCCCCTTAATTATTAGGCTAAATAATAGAAAGATATTTATTACTAGTAATTTTAGTCCTTGTGGATACGATATTCCGGACTCACCATAGCTATACTACTGTTCGATAGGTGCGCTTGCCTTTGTCGAATTATCAGTTAGTTTCGAGACCATCAAGTTTTTGGCGCCGTTGCCGGGGACTAAAATATTAGGAACGCTTAATTTTTATTACTTTAGCCATTTTTATTTTTGCAATTTATTTCTGATTTTATTTTAATCTTCTAACTTTTCTTTTATTTGCTTCTAGCAGGTATTTTTAGTTTATGACTAGAAGGAACCTGTCAGGACCATTGCTTTTTGACAGTGAGATTGAAAGTACAGCTCACAGAAATCGTAGAGAAATAAGGCGAAGTCTACAATATATAAAGGAAGAGTAAGAGGACGATTCCAATAGTACCGAGGAGATGGCTGACAATAATCCGCTACCTCCTGTGGTTGCCGCAAATCCTGCTCCTCGTACTATGTACGATTATGCTAAGCCTAATTTGACTGGGGCTGAATCGAGTATTGTGAGGCCTGCTGTTGCTGCAAATAACTTCTAGCTGAAGTCGAACACTATACAGATGATCCAACAATGTGTTCAGTTCGATGGTTTACAGGATGAGGATCCAAATACTCATTTAGCCAACTTTCTAGAATTTTGCGACACTTTCAAAATTAATGGTGTCTCTGATGATGCCATTCACCTTCGGTTGTTTTCTTTTTCCTTAAGAAATAAAGCTAAACAGTGGTTGAACTCATTACCACGGGGTTCCATCACTACTTGGGAACAGATGACCGAGAAATTTTTATTAAAATATTTTTCACCGGCTAAAACGACAGAGTTGAGGAATGATATATCTTCTTTTGTGCAGATAGATTTAGAAACTCTTTACGATGCATGGGAGAGGTATAAGGACTTATTGAGAAGGTGCCCTCACCATGGGTTACCTTTATGGCTACAGGTTCAAACCTTCTACAACAGTTTGAACCCCTCAACTAGGAAACTAATCGATACAGCCGCCGGTGGAACTCTAAATAACAAAACACCTGAAGCGGCTTATGAGTTTATAGAGGAGATGTCTTTGGATTACTATCAGTGGCAAGTCATGAGAATAAAGCCGACAAAAGCCGCTGGTGTTTTCAACCTCGACGCGGTCACCATGTTATCAAACCAGGTAGAGCTCTTAAATAAAAAGATTGATGGTTTATGTGTTTCTATGTAGGTACATTCGGTGATGCAATGCGACACAAATGGAGGAGGGATGGACACCTCAGAATATCCACCCTACAACCCGAGCACAGAGAATGAAACATGTTCACTGTATGGGTAACAATTCTAGACCTCAGAATAATCCTTATAGTAATACTTACAACGCAGGTTGGAGGAATCATCCCAATTTCTCATGGGGTGGTGAAATAAATCAGAGACCCCAACCCCCTCCAGGCTTTCAACAACAACCCTACCAACAGGAGAAAAAGTCGAACCTTGAGGAGATGCTAACAAAATTCATCTCGGTGTCAGAAACCCATTTTCAAAACACCAAAACAGCACTTAAAAATTAGCAAGCGTCGATTCAAGGGCTCGAGAACCAAATAGGTTAGCTTGCTAAGCTGATCTCAGAACGACCACAAGGTAGCCTACCGAGTAATACCAAACCTAACCCAAAGGAGCAACTCCATGCCATCACTGTGCACGACGAAGAAGGGGTAGTAGAATCTGAATCTGAATCGAAGCAAGAACTTTGGGTAAGTAAAGGTAAGGTTGAGGTAAGCCACAGTGCACAAAAACCGATGCGTAAAAAGCATATACCTCGTGTGCCATATCCTAACGCGACGAAGAAACACCATACCAATGAGCAATTTGGTAAATTTCTTAAACTCTTAAAAAAGCTACATATTAACTTACCATTTATTGAGGCTCTTTCGCAGATGCCCAAATCAGTTAAATTTTTAAAAGAGCTTTTGGCAAACAAACGGAAGTTAGATGATGCGTCGCACGTGGAGCTAAATTCAGTCTGCTCAGACATTTTACAGAATAAACTACCCAACAAATTAAAAGATCCAGGGAGTTTTACTCTTCCTTGTTTAATTGGTAGTTTAGATGTTAATAATGCCTTGGCTGATTTAGGGGCAAGTATTAATGTCATGCCTTATAAAATGTTTAAGCAACTAGGTCTTGGGAAATCTAAACAAACTAGGATGAACATTCAACTAGTAGATAAAACTATTAGATTTTCTAGGGGAATTGTTGAGGATGTGCTTGTAAAAATCGATAAATTTATATTCCCAGTCGACTTTGTTGTTCTAGACATGGATGAGGACAGTGACGCACCTTTAATCTTAGGACAACCCTTTTTAGCAACTGCTAGAACTATCATTGATGTTGGCACAGGTGAATTGACACTTCGTGTAGGTGATGACACGATTAAACTCCAAGCTCATGATTCTGTTAGGATATCTAGTGATCGAGATGATTTTACGAGTTCTGTTAATGTGAGTAACATTGTAGCTCAAACTTCTTTACAGGAAATCCCTAGGAAGAAAGTAATGGAGCCACATCCTATCCTATGTGACAAACACAGAGCGACTCATGAGGAGCGAAGGCTTCAGATCGATGAACTAGACAAATGGAGGACACATGACAAGGAGAAACCGAGAAAACACGAAGCAAAATCGAAGCAACTCCATGACGAGCTTAAAGGTGGAATGAACCACTTCAAGGTTGGGGACCAGGTACTGTTAGATAAAACCGACCCTCGAATAACCACTGTAGAGCTTAATCTAAATAGAGCGACTCCTTTTACGGTACACAATGTCTTCCCATACGGAACAGTCGAGGTAACTCATTTTAATTTCGGCACTTTTAAGGTAAATACTACTCGACTCAAACAGTATGTTGATAATAGAATTGATAGTGAGAAGAGGAGTCTCGACTCCGCAAACAACCGTAACCAAGCGGAAACAAGGTAAGTTGAGCTTAGACTCTAAACAAGCGCTTCTCGGGAGGCAACCCGAGCATTAACATGCCTAATTTACTAATTATATTTTATGATATTTTCAAAATTAATTAAATAAAAAATGGTGTTTTAAAACCCACACGGCCTGGACACACGGGCGTGTCCCTGGCCGTGTGGATTCTGGGACTTAGTTTTTAAATTTTAAAGAAATCGACAGAGGGGTACACGGCCTGGACACACGTGGGTGTCCTTGGCCGTGGATCCTGGAGCTTAAAATTCCCAAAAATCGATAGAGACACGGCCTAAATATAGTCCACACGGGCGTGTGACATGGCCGTGTGGACCACACGGCCTGGACACACGGGCGTGTCCAAGGCCGTGTGAAAACTGAAGCCTAATTTTTCAAATTTCAAAATTTAAACCAAGTTAGGGGGCTCCACGGGCAATACACACGGCCGTGTGTGAGGTCACACTGGCGTGTCAAATTCCACACGGGCATGGGAGAAGCGAAGGACTTCACACACGGCCGTGTGACGCGACCGTGTGCACCACATGGCCTGGACACATGAGCGTGGCCAAGGCTGTGTGAATACTGGGCTTTTAAAATTAGCGACGAACACGGGCTGGGGGTTATATCACACGGGCGTATGACACGGCTTTGTGGCCCAACACGGGCCATTACACGACCTTTTCACTTATAAAGCCCTTATCTTTCTTTCTTCTTCTTCCTTCTTTTCCCCAAAACCCTCCAAACCCTATCCGCCGCAACCCCTTCACCCTTTCCCACTTCCGGCCGCTGCACCATCGACCACCCATCCCCTCCATTTCTTTTCCTTCTCTTCCTTTCCCTCCAAACCCCCAACACCCAAATCCATCCACCCCCTCCCTTGTGCACATACTACCGCCCCGACAAGTTTTTTCCCCTTTTTTCCTCCCTTTTTCCCCCACCTGAAACCTCCTCCTCCCGCCGGACCCACGCGTGCCCCAGCCTCGACCTCCTAGCCCCTCACCCTCCCACGACACCACCACACCCACACCCACCGTTCTTCACCGGCTGCTCCTCCCTCTGACCGGTACACCATGACGAATACTCGAGGCAAGACTAAAGTCGCCGTCCCCGCTTCAAAAAATGGAAGGGTCCTGGCGCGGCCTCCTGCAGCGCCTCCGCTGAAGTTCGCCATCCTTATCTCAGATTTTCCGCGGACCCACCGGAGGACTTATTTCAGCTCCTTCACGTACGACCCTTAGGTTTGGGCCAATGCATTAACTGGGCCGCGTTGGAGCAGGTCCACCTCGCTGATGAGGTTTGCGCCTTCATCAGCACAGCCCCATGGGACCGTTTCTTCAGTATCATCGAGCCGACGTATATGGAGCTTACTTTGGAGTTTTGCTCGACATTTCACCTTCAGAGCGTCATGTCAGTCCATGACGAGCCAGGCACCATCATCTTTCGCCTTGGCGGTTTGGTGCGCCACATGAGCGTCCCAGAATTCAGTGCTGCTTTGGGACTTTATACAGAGGAGTTCATGAGTGCCGAGGACTTTCTTCAGCTCTATCGCCATATTCAGTACTCGCCCTCGCGTTGTTGGAATGACCTCACGGGCAGCCTGACGACCTATGACGCTAGTCGCTCGAAGGCGACTTCTCTCTCCCCAGCCCTGCGGTATATTCACGCCCTCTTAGCTCACACTTTGACAGGACGGAGAGAGAGCACCGGAGTCGTGAGCACACACGATGCCTACTACTTATGAAGCATGGCCCATGACCATATTATCGACTTGGCGTACTTCATTGCTTTATCTTTCCGCCATCAGACTGACCGCCACAGGAAGGGCCCCATCTGCTTAGGCCCTTACGTGACTCTCCTCGCTCGACACTTCGGTCTCCTCGACACACCGGAGCAGTCCTCCACACTCACGCTTGTTGGCCAGATGTCCCCTCAGGGCATCTTGAGCATGCTACACATGAGGATGATCGAGCGACGTCGTGGATTCGATCCTCCCCAGTACCGATTGTCTCGCCCTGATGATTAGGATGATCCCGAGGACATCACTGAGGATGTTCCTCTCCCTCACGAGGATCCACCTCACCCTCTACCTCCAAGTCACCGACCTCCTTCTGCTCCTACTTTGACAGACATATCCGAGCGTCTCACTCGCTTCGAGCATCAGTGCTTTCAGCGGTTCGATAGTCTCGAGGCTACATTGCAGCAGATCTGCAACCATCTCCATATTTCATCTTCGGCACCGCCGACTCGCGATGCGTCTAACGATGAGGACTTTTGAGTCTATTTATTTTCTTTCTGTCTTTATTTTTATTTTTAGTTTTCTTTTTATTTTTATTTTTAGTCTATTTTCCTTTATGTTTTTTATCCTATTTTCAAAGACTTATCTTTTATATTTTGAACTATATTTTAGTTTTTATGATTGTTCCTAACCGAGTAATCCCTTAATCTTCTTCCACAGTTGTGTTTATTTTCTTAATAGTTGCTCAGAATCATGCACTTCACTTTGCTATATCCACAATTTCGCATTCACTATTCCACAGATTTCATCCAAAATTCAGGAAGTTTCACTTCTCTCCCTCTCTTATGATATTCCCATTATATTGTTATTATTTATTTTAGTACATTGAGGACAATGTACATCTTAAGTGTGGGGAGGTTAATTATATCATTATTAGAAAATCCCTAAATTATGTCTTTGTCTTAAGTAATTTTCTCATATTACTATTAGAATGAAACTTCTATTGACTTATGATTTTTATTGATATGTTTTGGATTAAGTCATAGGTAATTGTGCATTGATTGTTTAAACTTTAATACATTAGAAAATCAAGCATGATAAGTCTATTTTCAGAATTAAAATTGCTAGGTTGTTTTCCTAAACTTAAATATTACCTTAAAGTTTGAGATTTACAAGATTGACATAAAAAAAAACATAATTTTTGTGAGATTTTGAGCCTTTTAGAGCATACACTTTTCTTGCTCACTTTATTATTGGTTATAAGTGTGTCAATATTGATTTTTTATTCTAGAACTTGCTTTGATTATGCATGTCGAGACCACACCTTTGATTTGATATATTGATATGATAATGGCACCTAGGTTTTAACCCACTTATTCCATTAAAAGCCTACCTTCATAATTAACCCCTAGTGAACCCCTTTGAGCCTAATAAATCGTTTCTTGGCTCACCCATTAATATTAACCCAAAACTTATTTTTGATTAGTTATTCCCATTTTATTTACTCCCTTTTTGTCGAGATTTGATTGGTTAGTTGCCAAACTATGTTCTTTTGTTTCAGTTGTTAAATTCTTTCTTATTATTCAAAAAAAAAGAAAAAAAAGTGGAAATATTTATTCATTTATGCTGATATTTACTAGTCCTTTAAGTTTGAGCTTAAGTAATTAATTTCACAATTTGAGAAGAAGCTCATGTTGAAGAGTTTTCAATTGATATAATTATTCAGTATTAGTTTATTTTTCTAGTTAGGTAAATTGTCAAATCGATCTCGATTCTAACCCTCTATTTCAGCCTTTATCCACACCTTGAATCCAAACCCCATTACAACCCTTTAAAGACCTTTTGATTTGTGTATCATCTCATTTTATAGTGGTGGAGATTTGATTTTCATGCAAGCCTATGGTAATAACTTTTCATGTTTGACTTTTGAGTGCTTAATTTTTGACCCTAAAACACTGATAAACCGTAATATATACATATTTTAATCCCACATTTAGCATGCTTTTGGATGATTTAATCCCTTGAATTGTGGAATTTGATGCTCCTAATCCTTTAATTTCATGTTTTATACTTAGGAGAGCATCGGAGGATGAAAAGAATGAGAAACGGGCCGAAAACGGAGAAAATGGGCCAAAGTAAGAAATTCACACGGCCGTGCCACCTTAGCAGGCCCGAACACGGCCTGGGCTCGATTTACACGGGCGTGTTGCACGGGCGTGTCCCTGCCATGACAAAGAGGAATTTGACTCGGAATTGGGTACTTAGAGGCAAAGAAAGACATTCCAAAAGCCTATATAAACACCCTAAAGGCCAACCTTGAGGGGGTGTCCAGCTAGGCCAAGGAGACAAGCCAGAGAGGTCAGAATTGTGGGATTTACTCGAAGAAAGCCAGTTGATTCATCTCAAGAAGCCGAAATCATACTCAAGACGGAGGATCTCTCCTTTAATTCCTTCAGGGGGTTTTAGGGTTTTCTTATGTTTTGTTTTATATTTTCTTCTGAGATGTATTCTTTTATGATTATGAACTAAACCCCTCAGATACCTGAGGTGGATGAAACCTAAGACGGATCTTGTTATTGTTTTCTGAACTATATAATAAATACTTGATTTGTTCTTAACTATGTGTTCTTAATTCTTGTCTTGATATTTCAGGATATTGATTCAAGTATTGATGTGCTTAGGCAGTGGAGGAATATTCCCTGTTTAAGAGTAGATCTAGCATAGTTAAGCGGAGTTGATCGTAACACTAGAGATAGGATGACGAAAATCTACCAAATTAGGGTCAAACCTAATAAAGGAGTCCATAGATCGAGTTAATGCAATCCTAGGGGTTTTAATTAGAAAGAGATTTCAATTAATCAACCTAGGGTTAGACGTTAGTAGCCTCAAGAGAGGTATTAATATAAATTAGGGAATCCTACGGATCAAGTCAAGTGAATAAATCGTCTGGTTCAGAGTTAAATAACAAGTGAAGTCTAGGTGGATTCTTCCTCGGGTATTGTCTTAATCAATTGGTTTTTCCCACAAGTATTTTCCCCAATTCATTCTCTGTGTCTTAGCATCTTTAGCTTAGTAGTTAGTTAATTTTAGATTAAACAACAAATCCCTTAATTCTTAGGCTAAATAATAAAAAAGAGAGTTAGTATTAGTACTTTTGGTTCCTTTGGGTTCGACATTTCGGTCTTGCCACTAAGCTATACTACTGTTCGATAGGTGCACTTGCCTCAATCGTGGTGATAGTTAGTTTCTAGGCTAGATCATTCATTTTATAAATATTAAGACTCTCGACACACGATCAAGTTTTTGGCGTCGTTACCGGGGAACTAAAATATTAAGAACGCTCAATTTTTATTACTTTAGCCATTTTTATTTTTGCGATTTACTTTTATTTTGTTTTTAACTTTGCTAATTTTTCTTCTTTTATTTGTTCCTTGCAGGTACCCCTAGTTTATGACTAGAAGGAACCCGACAAGACCCTTAATTTACAACAGTGATATTGAAGGTACCATTTGCAAAAATCATAGAGAAATACGGCGAACCTTAAATCACATAGAAGAAGAGCAAGAAGACGAAACCAATACTACCGAAGAGATGGCTGAGAATAATCCACTACCTCCAGAGGTGGCCGAAAATCATGCTCCTCGAACTATGTATGATTATGCTAAACCTAATTTACCAGGAACTGAGTCAAGTATTGTTAGACTTGCTATTGTTGTAAATAATTTTGAATTGAAACCTAACACTATACAGATGATACAATAGTTTGTTCAGTTTGATGGTTTGCAGGATGATGATCCTAACACACACTTAGCGAATTTTCTAGAATTCTGTGATACCTTCAAAATAAATAGCGTTTCTAATGATGCCATCCGTCTTCGGTTGTTTCCCTTTTCTTTGAGGAATAAAGCCAAACAATGGTTGAATTCTCTTCCACGAGGGTCAATCACTACATGGGATCAAATGACCGAAAAATTCTTGTTAAAATATTTTCCACCGGCCAAAACGGCCAAGTTGAGGAAAGATATCTCTTCTTTTGTGCAGATGGATCTAGAAACACTATATGATGCATGGGAGAGATACAAGGATTTGTTAAGAAGGTGCACTCACCATGGGCTACCTTTGTGGCTTCAGGTTCAAACCTTCTACAACGGTGTGAACCCTTCAACAAGGCAACTAATTGATTCAGCCGCCGGTGGAACACTGAATAACAAAACTCCTGAAGCGGCCTACGAGTTTATAGAGGAGATGTCACTGAATAACTATCAGTGGCAAGTTACAAGGACAAGGCCAACAAAAGCAGCCGGAGTTTTCAACCTCGATGCAGTAACCATGCTATCAAATCAGGTAGAGAATTTAAACAAAAAGATTGATGGTTTGTGTTCTTCGCAGTACATCCGTGTCTGAATGCAAAGAAACAAGTGGAGGTGTGGCGAATCCTGAGTACCCACCCTGCGGACATGGCATGGAAAATGAACAGATGAACTATATGGGTAACAATTCTAGACCCCAAAATAACCCTTATAGTAATACTTATAATCCAGGTTGGAGGAACCACCCCAATTTTTCATGGGGTGGTCAAGGAAATCAGAGACAACAACCCCCTCCAAACTTCCAACAATAGCCCTACCCACAGGAAAAGAAGCCGAACCTTGAGGAGATGCTGAAAAAATTCATAGCAGTGTCAGAAACACGTTTCCAAAACACCGAAACAACACTTAAAAATCAACAAGCATCAATTCAAGGGATTGAGAACCAGTTAGGACAACTTGCCATGATCATATCAGAACGACCACAAGGCAGCCTGCCAAGCAACACTGAAACTAACCCAAAGGAGCAACTTCAAACCATAACAGCTCATAACAGTGTAAGGTTAGATGAACCCAAATTAAGGCAAGATAATTTAGTAGAAGAAGGTAAAGCTGAGGAAAGTCATGATAAGCCAAAACCGATAATTAAAGAGTACCAACCTCGTGTGCCATATCCCGATGCGATGAAGAGAGACAACAAAGACGAACAATTCAGTAAATTTCTTACACTTTTAAAGAAATTACATATTAACTTACTGTTTTTCGAAGCTCTTTCGTAGATGCCAGATTCAAGGAAATTTTTAAAAGAGCTTTTGACAAACAAGCGAAAGTTAGATGAAGAGTCGCATGTGGAACTAAACGCAGTGTGCTCAGCAATGTTGCAAAATAGACTACCGCAAAAATTAAAAGATCCAGAGAGTTTTACAATTCCATGCTTAATTGGTAGTTTATCTGCTGATAATGCTTTAGCTGATTTAGGGGAAAGTATAAATGTTATGCCTTATAAAATGTTTAAACAGCTAGGTCTAGGGAAACCCAAACAAACTAGGATGAGCATTCAATTAGCTGATAAAACTATTAGAATTTCTAGGGGTATAATTGAAGATGTACTCATGAAAATTGATAAATTCGTATTCCCAGTAGACTTTGTCGTTTTAGACATGGATGAGGACAACACGATCCCTTTAATTTTAGGAAGACCCTTTTTAGCAACTACTAGAACTAAAATTGATGTTGGTACATGTGAACTCATACTCCGTGTAGGTGACGAATCAATCAGTCTTCAGGCTCCTGACTCAGCTAGGACATCAAGTAATCAAGGTGAGAAAATTAATTTTATTAATGACCATTCAGTTAAACCTTCTTTTCAGGAAGCACCACAGAACCATACAACTGAGCCAGATCCTAAACATCATGACAACAAAGAAATAAATCACGAGGAACGACGGCTTCAGATCGATGAGCTAGACGAGTGGAAGACACATTTCAAAGAGAAATTAGGGATACACGCAGCAGAACCAACGCCATTCCATGGGACAAACAAATTTAAGATCGGAGATCAGGTATTATTAGAGAAAACAGACCCTCGAATATCTCCTTCAGACCTTAATACAAACGAAAAAAACCCTTTTAAAGTACTCAATGTCTTCCCATACGGAACAGTCGAGGTAAGTAATCCTATATTCGGCACTTTTAAGGTAAACGCTACTCGACTCAAACTTTATCATGATAGTAGAATTGATAGCATGAGAAAGGATGTTCAACTCTTCAAACCACCCTGATTATGCGAATAAGAGGTGAGTCTAGCTTAAGACTTTAAACGAGCGCTTCTCGGGAGGCAACCCGACCACTAACCCTAATAATTAAGTTTAGTTTTATTTCTTTCCATATTTAGGCGTAGATTTCCATACCAACCGGCCTTTCACACGGCCGTGGCTGGGGCCGTGTGAACACCACGGATTTTCGTACTGACATGGCAGAGGTAGTACGAACCAAGGATGAAAAATATCTTCAAGCCACGGACCCCGACTAAACACCACGGTCGTGCGACACAGCCGTGGCCGACACTGTTTTATCAACACGGGAGTGGCGACCTGCACACAGGCATGGAAGAAGCGAACAATCCCCCACACAGCCGTGCGATACGGCCGTGCGACTTAACACGCCCATGACACATGGGCATGGGGATGTACCAGATCTGAAATCTCTATTTAAAAACACCCCTCTCCCTTTCTCACCAACCACCAATTCCCTTCCTTCCATACCCTTTCACCCTTCCCCCTTCCATTTTTCCTCCTTTTGCATTCTCAAAACTCTTGATCTACACCTTACCCATGTCAAAGAAACGGAAGAATCCGAGCACAGTCTCCCTGTGGGAGACCGATCTACATAAGTTCATGCCGGCCGCTTCATTCACTCGACAAGCCGATGACATTTGAGGCCATTTAGTTTTTATTTTTCTTTTCTCGTCTCCTTTATTTTCCTTCTCTTTATCTCACTTGTGCTTAAATAATTCTATTTTATTTTAGTTTCTTGGTTTTAGTTCTAAAGGCTGCTTAGGAATCACCACACCACGACCTTAGATATCACACCCACCTCGCGAACCGTCTAACAATAAGGACTTTTCAGTCCATTAATCTTTTTTTATTGTCTTTTTCTTTTTAAACTCTTTCTCTTTATCTTTCTTGTCTTTATATACATAATTAGTTTATTTTGAATTTTTCTTATTATTTCCTGGCTTTTTCTTCACGAGCTACCCAATTTCTTCATCTAGTGCAGCAGTTGTTGTAACAGTCCGGTTTATACCCTAGTCAGAACAGTGGTTTCGGGACCACAAATCCGATTCCGAATAATATTGTAATATTAATTTCTGTGCTGTTAATATGTGATTAAGCATGTGTTAAATTTTCGTAAGTTAATTTGTCCGTTCGTGTGTTTAATTTGAGCAGAGTATTGAATTGCATTAAATGCGAAAGTAGTATGCCATTTGTTAAGTACTAAGGGGTTGTGGCTTTATAAATATGAGGACTTATGTGGCAATTAAGCCAAAAATATGTGAGTGGATGGTAACATGCTTATGTATATTGTTTTTATATGTTATTTTTATAAGTTAAAGTTATATTACATATATTATATAGATATATTATAATAAAAGAAAACAAAGTAGTGGATTTAATTCATGCATTCATCCACTGAAATTCAAAAGAATAGAAAGAATAAAAGCTTTCAAATTTTCGGCACATACAAGCTTAAATTCAAGGTTAGATTTTGTTCCATTTTTGATAATTTCTACGTTTTTGTAATCGTTGCTTCGAAAACTATCAAACCCATATACTAATTTTGAGTATTGATGATGTTTGTGTGAGATGCCATTGTTGATAGGTTGAGTTTTGAAATGAGTTTAGTTGTTAAATGAAAGATTTGAGTTAGATGAACATACTTTGTTCTTGAATTTTTGATAAATTTAGTTAATTAGGGCTAAATTGAGAAAATATTATTTTTGAGGACTAATTTGAAAATTTGATGAAAAATGTGGGCTTGTATGTGATGTATATGTATTCGGCCAAACATGTGTATGGGTGGATTTTGTGAATTTGATGTTTTGTGAAAAATGGACTAAATTGATAAATTGTGCAAATGTGAGGACTAATTTGCAAATAGCCCTAAATGTGTGTTCTTGGATTGAATTGGATGAATTAGTAAATAAAAGGGTTAATTCTGAATATGTTTAGATCAAGAACCGAGGAAAACTGATTTAGATCACGGGAAAGCGAAAGTAACCGAGTAGCCGTTTTCATTCCGATAAACCGAATCCGAGGTAAGTCATGTTGCAAATAAATGTTATTGTATTGAATTGAGTTTATTTCCATGACTATAAATGATAATGAATGCTTATGAGATCCGAGGTATATGAATTTTGGGATAATGTCGATATAGTGATAAGTTTGAGAAATCCCGTACGAACTTAGGAATACAAAGGTATCTATTCTGTGTTAACGAGTAAGACCCTATCTGGGACAGTGGCATCAATATCTGAATACGGGTATGACCCTGTCTGGGACAATGGCATCAATATCTGAATACGAGTAAGACTGCATGCGGGGCGAAGGCATCGATATCCGACATACGTGTAAGACCACGTCTGGGACGTTGGCATCGATATAAGCTTTACGTGTAAGACCACGTCTGGGACATTGGCATCGATATGAGTTTTACGTGTAAGACCACGTCTGGGACGTTGGCATCGATATGAGTTTTACGTGTAAGACCACGTCTGGGACGTTGGCATCAATATGAGGTTTACGTGTAAGGCCATGTCTGGGACATCGGCATCATATTGATTCGTGTAAGACCCTGTCTGGGACATCGGCATCATATTGATTCGTGTAAGACCCTATCTGGGACAGTGGCATCGATGTCTGAGTGCATGTAAGACCTCGTCTGGGACGTTGGCATTGTACGACCATTCCGAGCTTTCTGAGTATTCTACTAGATTCTTTACGGTTCAACAGGCAAGTCTGTGGTACGGATCGCAAATCCGAACTTTGATAAAATTAATAAATGAACATCCATTTCAGGTACGTTGCTTATACACTAATTGTGTATATAAGGTAAGTATCCGTGTGGTTATATCATGATGTTATGTATATGGGATTTATAATACGATATGTAAAGTCTTGACTATATGAACTATATGTATATATGGTAAGTTATGAATAAGCATATGAGCTTGAGAAAGAATGAAGTGATTTTTGTCATGAGAACCATATTGATCATCTTATTAAATTGGTTATGTAAAATCCATGCTAAGTTTGATTGTATAATTGACTTACTAGGCTTTTGGAAAGCTTACTCTATGTGTGTTTTCTCTGTTTTATAGGTCGTCAAAGCTACTAAAGGCTCGGGACCATCACGGATCGTCATCACACTACTAAACTTATTTTGGTACACTTTGAAAATGTATATGGCTAGATATGGCATGTATAGGCTAGTCATTTGTATGATTTGTTATGTGAACTTAGCCATGTGATTTGGCTAGTTATGTTTTGGTAATATGCTTAAAGGAATGTGATATGTGAAGTTGTTTTGGTAAGATTAGTTGATATATGAAATGGTTATGATATGATAAGTATATAGATGAATGGTGTTTGGGCATAATTGTGATTTGGTCATGCAAATTGGTATGTCTGGAATTGGTTTTGAATGTAAAGATAGAATGGATATTGAATGTATTATTGTGTGATTTCCTTAGTTGTCAAATATGCATGATTTGGGATGGCTATTTTGTATATTTTGGTGGTTATATGTGAATGAAATGGGATGATATATGTTGCTTGTAGGTTTGACCCTTATGGGTGGCATTTTGACCTTATAAATGGCCTATAATGTTACACGGTTGTGGCACACGGGCGTGCCTAAAGACCGTGGGTGAATTGGCAGAATGTAGCTTAGTAGTACACGGCCTCTACACGGGGGTGGCAGCTAGCCGTGGTGTACAAGTCAGCAGCTAGCTAAGAGTACACGTCCATAGCACACGGGTGTGCTTGGTGGCCGTGGTGGGGAAGTCAGTATATGGCCTAGTAGCACACGGTCATGGCACACGAGCGTCCCTAGTGACCTTGTTGATATAGTCAGTATATAGACACGAATGGACACACGAGGGTGTCTAGAAGCCGTGGAGGGCACACGGTCTCCTCCCACGGGCGTGTCTCCCCTGTATTTTAGAAAAGTTTAAATTTTTCCATGAGATTCTGTATGTGTTTCAGTTTAGTCCCAACTCGGTTTATATGCATGCTTAGGGTCTTGATGACTCATCTAAGGGACACTATGATTGTTAATGATGAATGTAATGTATGAAATGTTATGTAAGTTTCCAATCTGTCCGGCGTCGGTTACGGGTTAGGGGTGTTACAATTGTGGGCAGCCACCATACCACCACCAGAGACGCCTCCTCCAACTTATCTTTCACCTTTGAATCAAGTTTCCACACTTCCAATTCAAGGAACCCATCCAAAATTCAGGAAGTTTCACTTCTCTCCCTATCTTTTGATTTTCTGTATCTATATCTATCTTGGTACATTGAGGCCAATGTACATCTTAAGTGTGGGGGGTGAATCTTAAAAGTGCCTAAATTTTTGTATTATTCTCAAATCCCTGAATTATGTCTTGTTTTTAAGTAATTCTCTCATGTTACTATTAGAATGAAATTTCCTTTGATTTATGATTTTTATTGATATGTTTTGGATTAAGTCATAGTTAATTGTGCAGTGATGATTTAAACTTTAGGAGACTAAAGAATCAAGCATGATGAGTTTATTTTCAGAATTAAAAATTTGTTAGGTTGTCTA
This sequence comes from Gossypium sturtianum, assembly GCA_025698515.1. Lineage (NCBI taxonomy): Eukaryota > Viridiplantae > Streptophyta > Magnoliopsida > Malvales > Malvaceae > Gossypium > Gossypium sturtianum. The sequence goes on from CM046946.1 coordinate 121,525,956, forward strand.
CCTGAATCTAATTATTACCTTGAAGTTTGAAATTTACAATGTTGACATCAAAAGCCCATAATTTTTGTGAGATCTTGAGCCTTTTAGAGCATACATTTTTCGTGCTCACTTTATTGATTATGAGTGTGTCAAAATTGATTTGTTATTCTAGAACTTGCTTCGATTATACATGTCGAGACCACACTTTTGATTTGATATACAGAGATGATAAAGGCACCTAGGTTTTAACCCACTTATTCCACTAAAAAACCTACCCATTTAATTAACCCTTAGTGAACCCCTTTGAATCCTAACAAACCACTCCCTAACTCACCCATTAATATTAACCCAAAACCCACTTTGTATTTGTTATCACCATTTCTCTTGACTACCCCTATATCGAGATTTGATTTGATCGGTTACTTAACTATTTTCTTTATTTCAGTTATTAAATTCTATCTTATTATTATTGTACTTGATTTGTTCTTTAAAAAAAACGAAGTATATTCATTATTAGTTCTATGTTATTTGAGCTTAAACTGTTAATTTTATTATCTTTAGAAGAAGCTCATGTTATTAGTATTAAGTTTTCAATTGATGTAATTATTCAGCATTAGCCCAATTTTCTAGTTAGGTAATTTATCAATTCAGTCTCGATACTAACCCTCTAATTCAGCCTTTATCCACACCTTTAACCCAAGCCCCGTTACAACCCATAAAAGACCTTTTGATCTGTGTATCATATCGTTTTACAGTGGTGGAGATTTGATTTTCATGCAAGCCTATGGGATTAACTTTTCATGTTTGACTTATGAGTGCTTAATCTGAACCTTAAATACCTTGAGTGAGTTGAGTGAATCCTTAGTGAGGATGTCAATTCTCGTTGATTTTGAATTAAAGGTGATTATTTAGGTAAGGGGAAACACCTATTTTTCGTACTATAAAAACTATGACTTTGATTGTTTGAATCTTTAGGAACCTTCTGGTTAAATTATCAATGTATGAATTACCTCTGAATTATGATGAAACATTATTGATGAAGGTTATGAATTGAAAAAATTTGATTTTAATCGTGAGTTGAGAATTTTGCTTGAGGACAAGCAAATGCTTAAGTGTGGGGGTATTTGATAAACCGTAATATATACATATTTTAATCCCACATTTAGCATACTTTTGGATGATTTAATCCCTTGAATTGTGGAATTTGATGCTCCTAATCCTTTAATTTCATGTTTTATACTTAGGAGAGCACCGGAGGATGAAAAGAACGAGAAACGGGCCGAAAATGGAGAAAATGGCCAAAGTAAGAAATTCACACGGCATGGAGTTCACCACACGGCTGTGCCACCTTAGCAGGCCCAAACACGGCCTGGGCTCGATTTACACGGGCGTGTTGCACGGGCGTGTCCCTGCCGTGACAAAGAGGAATTTCACTCGGAATAGGGTACTTAGAGGCAAAGAAAGACATTCCAAAAGCCTATATAAACACCCTAAAGGCCAACCTTGAGGGGGGCGTCCAGCTAGGCCAATGAGCCAAGCCAGAGAGGTCGAAATTGTGGGATTTACTCGAAGAAAGCCAGTTGATTCATCTCAAGAAGCTGAAATCATACTCAAGACGGAGGATCTCTCTTTCAATTCCTTCAGGGGGTTTTAGGGTTTTCTTATGTTTTGTTTTATATTTTCTTCTGAGATGTATTCTTTTATGATTATGAACTAAACCCCTCAGATACCTAAGGTTGATGAAACCTAAGACGGATCTTGTTATTGTTTTCTGAACTATATGATAAATACTTGATTTGTTCTTAACTATGTGTTCTTAATTCTTGTCTTGATATTTCAGGATATTGATTCAAGTATTGATGTGCTTAGGCAGTGGAGGAATATTCCCTGTTTAAGAGTAGATCTAGCATAGTTAAGCGAAGTTGATCGCAACCCTAGAGATAGGATGACGAAAATCTACCAAATTAGGGTCAAACCTAATAAGGGAGTCCATAGATCGAGTTAATGCAATCCTAGGGGTTTTAATTAGAAAGAGATTTCAATTAATCAACCTAGGGTTAGACGTTAGTAGCCTCGAGAGAGGTATTAATATAAATTAGGAATCCTACGGATCAAGTCAAGTGAATAAATCGTCAGTTCGAGTTAAATAACAAGTGAAGTCTAGGTGGATTCTTCCTCGGGTATTGTCTTAATCAATTGGTTTTTCCCACAAGTATTTTCCCCAATTCATTCTCTGTTTCTTAGCATCTTTAGCTTAGTAGTTAGTTAATTTTAGATTAAACAACAAATCCCTTAATTCTTAGGCTAAATAATAAAAAAGAGAGTCAGTATTAGTACTTTTGGTTCCTTTGGGTTCGACATTCCGATCTTGCCACTAAGCTATACTACTGTTCGATAGGTGCACTTGCCTCAATCGTGGTGATAGTTAGTTTCTAGGCTAGATCATTCATTTTATAAATATTAAGACTCTCGACACACGATCAAACACTTTGAGTGATTTGAGCGAATCTTTAGTGAAGATGTTGAATCTTGTCGGTCTTGAATTAAAGGTAATTATTTAGATAAGGGGAAACACCTATGTTTTCATACTATAAAAATCTGTGACTTGGATTGTTTGAATCTTTAGTGCTCTTTTAGTTAAATTATCAATGTGTGATTATTTGTGAATTATGATAAGACATTATTGATGAGAATTATGAATTGAGGAAGTTTAATTTTAATTGTGAGTTGAGGGTTTTGCTTGAGGACAAGCAAACGCTTAAGTGTGGGGATATTTGATAAACCATAAAAGTAACCCATTTTAATCCCGTGCTTAGCGTGTTTTTGGATGTTTTATTATACAATTTTGTGAATTTGATGCTCCTAATCCTTTAAATGCATGTGTCTATACTTAGGAGAGCATAGGAAAGCAAAAGGAGCAAAACACGGGCCAAAATTGGACAAAACGGGCCATCTTAAGGATCCACACGGCCAAGCCAGTACCACACGAGCAAAGTGCATGCCCGTGTGAACCACACGGGCTGAGCACATGCCCGTGTGAACCACACGGGCTGGACACACGCCCGTGTGCCAGCCCGTGTCGATCGCGAGCCAAGTCAAATTTACACACGACCTAGGCACTCTCACACGGGCTAATCACACGCCCGTGTCCCTGTCGCACCCTGCTTCATTTTCACGTGGAAAAAGCCAATTTTTAGGGTTTCTAAGCATTCTAAAATCTATAAATACACATCAGAAGAAGACCTAGAAGAGCACGCAGAGTAGAACGAAGAAATTACTCGAAGGAAGCCATCAGAATCATCTCGAAAGCAAATCCACTCCAAGATTGAAGATCTCCATCAAGTTCCTTAGAAGTTTTTGGGTTCTTTATGTCTTATTGTTTTCTTTATTCTGAGAAGTTTTCGTTTTACGTTATGAACTAAACTCCCTAAATAACTAGGGAGGATGAAACCTATGATGAATCTTATTATTTAATTATCTGAATTACATTATAAATACTTGTTCTTGTTCTTAATTATGTGTTCTAAACCCTTGCTTTAATATTTTCAGGATATTAATTCAAGTTTGATGTGTTTCTTCAGTGGAGAAAAAGTCCCTGTTTAAGAGAAGATCTAGCATAATTAGGCGGAGTTGATTGCAACCCTAGAAATAGGACGACATAAATCTGCCGGATTAGAGTCAAATCTAATAAGGGAATCCATAAATTGAGTTAATGCGACAATAGGGGTTTTAATTAGAAAGAGATTTCAATTAATCAACCTAGAGTCAGTTGTTCTTAGTCTCGAAAGAGATATTAACATAATTTAGGGATTTCTACGGATCAAGACAAGTGAATAAATTGTTTAATTCAGAGTCATAATAATAAGTGAAGTCTAGGTGGATTCTTCCTTGGGTATTGTCTTTATTCATTGGTTTATTTCGATTACTTTCTTCACTCACTGTCACGTTCATAGTTAATTAGTTAGTTAAAATTTAGGTTAAAATAAATCTCCTTAATTATTAGGCTAAATAATAGAAAGATAGTTATTACTAGTAATTTTAGTCCTTGTGGATACGATATTCCGGACTCACCATAGCTATACTACTGTTCGATAGGTGCGCTTACCTTTGTCGAATTATTAGTTAGTTTTGAGACCATCACTCTCCTATTCTCTCCCAACTGATTTTGAACTCTAAATCCTAATTACTTTTGATTTCCAACATCTCTTGAACTATATATCTCTATTGAAACCAAGAAATCACCCAAAAACTTCATCATCTACATCATTTTCTCCAAACGTGGGTTTTTCCAGATTTGCCTCAAAGCTCGTTTTTCTTCCATCAAAGGTAACCATTCGACTTTCTATGAGTTTTAAATGATATCTAGTCCGTTAAACTGAATTTGTAGCCATTAAAATGCATGTTTTAAATAAAAGCCGAAAATCAGGTCTTTAATAGTGAATTTTGGGTTTATGGATAAAAAAACATGAATTTAAAGTGTTTTTCAATTAGTTTTAACATGATTAGAAGATTTCTAAAATTACTTTAAAGTTTCGTTAAGGATTTTTAAGGATTTCTAAGGATTTAATGAATTTTTGTGAAAATTGTCATAAACATGTTGAAAATTTCGATACCATGGATTGAGTAGTTTTGAGTAGTTTAAAGGTTGAGAATCAGTCGTAGGTGAATAATTAGATGAATGAAATTTTTTTAGGCAAAAAAGATTAAGTATAGACCGAGATATTTGAGTTTCATTTTCAGTTTCTTGAGAAATATAGCTTAGGCTTGTGTTTTTGGTTGGTTTAAGTGAGTCTTTGGTTGAATATTGATTGTGTATATTGTGTGGTTAATACGTGTGAAGCATTGAAACCGTTGGACCGAGAATCACGAAGGAACCCCCGTCATATCTTACGCCTCAAAAACCTTGGATGCTGCCCAAAGCAACTATTCGACCATTGAAAAAGAATTATTAGTTATTATTTTTTGCTTTGGGAAAATTTAGATCATACTTTTTAGGAACTAGAATAATTATTTTCTTTTACCATGCAACTTTAAAATATTTTATCAAAAAGAATGGGGGGAATCGAGGTTGATTAGATAGATTCTACTTTTACAAGAGTTTGACCTTAAGATTAAAGATAAGAAAGGGTGTGAGAACTTAGTAACGGACTACTTAAGTCTATTTTCATTTTTAAAAGATGATACATCACTAAAGGATGATTTCTCAAACAAGAATCTGCTTTCAGTACAAGCAATTTACCCATGGTACGTGGATATGGTAAATTACCTTGCTAGAAGTATTATCTTTTCTGACTTACCACGCTCTGAAAAGGACAAAATCAAACGAGATTCACGGTACTATATTTGGGATGACCTCTACCTATGGAAATACTGTTTTGATCAAGTAATCCGAAAATGTGTCGTAGAAATCAAGGTACAATATATTCTGGCCTTTTTTCATTCTTACGCTTGTGGAGGGCATTTCGGCCCTAAGCGTACTGCACATAAGGTACTTTAGTGTGGATTATTTTGGCCACACATTTTTTGTGATGCTTACTTATTTTGTAAGACTTGCATAAGATGTCAAAAGGTGGGTAATTTGAGTCAAAGGAATGAAATGCCCTCACGCCTATACATTTGTGTAAAATTTTTAATGTATGGGGCATTGATTTCATGGGTCCATTTATTTCATCATTTGGTAATATTTATATTGTGCTTGTTGTTGATTACGTATCTAAATGGGTAGAAGCTAAGGCTACCCGTCATGATAATGCTAAAACTGTAGTGGGATTTCTGAAAAACTCTATTTTTTTCTAGGTTTGGCACACCAAGAGAATTGATCAGCAATCGAGGAACACACTTCTTTAATAAGATAATCGGTGCACTTATAAAAAAGTATAGGGTAAAACAACGAGTAGCAACGACTTATCACCCACAAACAAACGATCAAGAAAAAGTTTTGAACCGAGAAATTAAATCAATTTTAGAGATGACCATGAAACCGGATAGAAAGGACTAGAGCCTACGACTAAATGATGCATTGTGGGCATACTGCATGACTTACAAAGGACCCATAGACATGTCTCCTTATCGAATCGTATTCGATAAACTGTGTCATCTTCCGGTAGAGTTGGAACACAAGGCATATTGGGTTGTTAAACAATGCAATATAGAGTTGTACGTCGTAGGTGAATATAAAAAATTACACATTTAAGAGCTCAAAGAAATCTGGCACGATGCATATGAAAATGCCCAAATTTATAAAGACAAAACCAAGGCGTTTCATGATTAAAAGATATCCTGTAAACAATTTTTAGTAGGATAAAAAGTGTTGTTTTATGATTCCACACTAAGGATCTTTGCAGTTGAAATTAAGAGTGAAGAATCAGGAAAGTGCTTTAAGGTCAATGGGAAAAGGTTGAAACCTTTTTCTGAGAACTTTCAAGTGCATGTGGTGGAAGAATTAATTCTCGAGAAGCCAAATGAATAAATTCTCAGGTTGTCGAGCTAACGATGTTAAACAAAAGCGCTTTTTGGGAGGCAGCCCATAAACATTTATTTTAATTTATTTAATTTTGAATTCGATTTAATTTATATTGAAAATAAAAAACAATAATAAGATTAATATTGAATCTATTTTAATGTTTTTTTATGAATAATGGTGGAGGCGATAAACTAAAAATGGCAAAAAATGTTTTCAGGACGTGCCCACATGATAAGTCAATTATGTGGTTGAGGTTTATATAAGCTTATTAAAAATCAATAGTGGATTTTTTTATGGCATGGGCACGTGATATGAAATGTTCACAACTGCACTTTTACATCCGAGAACAAGTCAGAAGTGAATTTCTTCTATGGCGTGGGCACACCATATCAAACTTCAGTGCTGCCAATTGTTGAAACAAACACCCAGGATTGCCAAATCAGACCGGTCCAAACCAGCCAGAACCAACCTGAACCAATCAAACTGAACCGCTAGCAAAAAGAAACCTTTTTCCCTTTCATTTTCTCTTTTCTCTTATTCTTTTTCCTAAAAAAAATTCACCACCTTTCAAACTCACCAGCTTCACACGTCGCTGTCGTACCCTCAACCGAAAACCTAGTCCCGCCGTACCTAAAACGATGCCACCACCAAAACCTCATCAATACTGTATTCATTATCTCTCTGGAATATGAGATAGTTACAATTGTCCCTTAAAGTTAATTCAATTTCAACCCAAAAAGCGCTAAATGGGTTAGAGTTGTTTGGCATACATTTGGGAAAACGAGTTAGTCATATGCCGCATTCGGGTTTCCGTGAATAAATTGGTGTGTCCATGTGGGAAAAGGCCAGTTGGATTCCGTTAAGGGAAATAGTGACAAGATTTAAACAACCCACACGGTTGAGTTCGTTAATTCGAGTTGGGCTCTTCTAGATTGTAAGGCTGCCAAGATCTTAAATTGCGGACACATGTTACACAGTTAGATAGTTAATAAGGGTTGGTTTGCAGGGCATCCCAGAATCAACTACACAAGGAAGAGCTGGCGGTTAAGGCGTCCTTGATTGCTATAACAAGCTTACTGTTTGGAAGGAAAATTTCACTTTCAATGAACGATTTGAGTTTGGAATATACCAAGACTAAGGCTAAAAGTTTGCATATTTGATTATCTAATTTAATTTCAGTTATTTAATTTTATTTTGCATTTATAATTCAACTGTTATTTTGTTCTATATTTTTAACTCTAATCAACTAAAGCCACATTTGTTTTATTTTCAGCACAACACATTACAAGTCATGGGCATGATAGTTGGTACGACTTTAGAATCTGATTATGCAAAAAAAAAAAAAAATACGATATTAGGAATTCAGTCCCTGTAGGATCAACCCTACTTCTCTATACTACTATTTAGTTTAGTTAGAGTGTAGAAAATTTATATTTGGTGGCCTCGACAGCTATCACAAGTTTATTGGCATGTGATTTAAGATTCGATAAAATTAAAATTTCTTCTTCTTAATTTATTTGTTCACTGTGAAAAATAATTTTGAATTAAAAGAATATACTATATTCTTAATTAATATTTTAAAAAATTAAAAAATAAATGAAATAAGTGTTTTTCTTATAGAAGATTATACTAAAACTTTTTTGTTGGTACAATTTACATGTTAATTGTATATATTAATTAATTACTTTTATTTATTGCTTAAATAGTTTTAAAAAATTTATTTACAACATATAAAAAAATAATATGATTAAAAATTTAAAAAGATATTTTCTCAAAAAATTAAGAAATTAAAACATAATAATACATATATGTTTAACCTTAAAATCTTTATAGTTCATATTAAAATAATTTTCATTTTTTAGGAATTTAAATTTTTATGGAAAAACAAAAATTGATGAAAAAGTAAAATCACACACCAAATTTTAAAAACCTACGAACTATAAAAATAATCACTAAAAATGAGATATCTGTTTATAATAATTTTAAAAAAAAATTATCAAATAGAATTGATTTCAAAATTAAATTAATTTGAAAAATAAATAAAAATATGTCGATTGAATCTTAGATTGATTGGCATGGTCATTGTTGTCAATGCAAGAGGACGTGGGTTTGAGTGCGCTGGTGTAACACCTTTTACCCAATCCAGTCGTCGAACCTGAGTAATAGAATGTCACAAAAAATACAAACCATTTACAAACAAATTATAACTTAAATCTCAATTAATTATCGTACAATTCATGAACAATCAAATTAACACGTGTTTCAATCAATTTCAGTTTAATATCAAGCTTACGAAAGATTAAAATTAAGTAGACAACTATTAGGGATCAAATTGAAACTAAATTAAAAAGGTAGGAAAATCTGCAAACAGGAGTCACACGGTTGTATCCCCTGGCCGTGTGCGAAATCTAAACACGTGTGTGATAAACCACACGGCCGTGTCACTAAACTGAGTGCAAGAGCTAAGCTCATGTGAGATAGGCCACACAGCTGTGTCCTTAAACCGTGCAACTAATTGTTACCGTGTGCACCAAAATCACCTAAATTTTTACAAACCACATAGTCGTGTTTCAGGTCGTGCCTCAGGCCGTGTGAACTTGTAGTTACCTTTTAAAACAAGTTTTCTAGCATAATTAACTTAGGCTACAACTCATCTGTTTTAAACCATATTCAACCACCTCAAAAGCAAATCAAAACAAGTCAAAACCATCATTTAAAATTACCATCATATGTGCCTAACAATATGTCTTAAATTGGAACCTCAACCAATAACTCAAAACTAGCCAAATGACTATATTCAAACATACCAATATGCTTCCAATAGCACCTCAAAATGTCAAGCCAAATATTTATGCATTCAACCATTTCTATTTAATTTCATGTTAGCCTTATATAACCTAGGTACTAGAACTACCAAATCCTTTCAAGCAAAGCATAGACATAAACATCCAATGACATATCATTTGTGTACAAATCAGTTATTAAATTCATACGAGCTTTGTTACCATTTTTGTATCAATTCAGTCCCTCAATAACAATTTATATATAACATATAATCCATTTCATCAATTCTTTACCATCAATATCTCACATCAGTTCACATTTTTCATATAATTCATACTTTACAATTTAATCCCTTAGATGTGAAAATCAAAATAATTGAACTTGCATATAAAATTAATAAGTATAAACACACAATTAAAATATAATAAGAGAATATAGTAAGTTCTATATGAACTTACTTGGAAAAACAACAACAAAAAAGGTGTGAGAGAATAATCCGCAAATTCTCATTTTTCTTGATTATCTACCAATTGATTCAAATCTTGATCTATAATAATTCATTATAATTTATCAATTCCAGTTACCTCTTATCATCCTATTATAAGTATAAATCAGTTTAATTTCACTTTTTAAAATTTTCCTAAAATATTGTATTTTATTCGATTTAATCCTTAAAATCGAAATAACTATATCTTTCAATTTTAAGCTTCATTTTGCAATCCGATTTCAATTTCATCCTTCTATAAATTTCTATTATCTACAATTATAGAAATTTCATATCAATTTTAAAATATTTACATTTTAATCCCTATACTCAAAAATAATAAATTTCACTTTACAATTTAGTCTTATATCACATTTAAGCTTTTAATCAAACCATTTAACACCAAAAGCTTCAAAAATAATTAATAGAAACATTTCAAAACTTTAACAGTTTTATGATTTAATACACAGATTAGATAAATCGAACTACAATGATCTCAAAAACATAAAATTTACAAAAAATAGATTTCAAAAACCTTACCATGCAATAGCGGAAAGCTCAATTGAAGATCAACAATGGCTTCTTCACTTTCTTTTATTTCAAACGGTGGAGAAAGACCCAAAACGAAAGATGGTTTGTTTGTTTCTTTTTATGTTTTTATAATTTCTAAAATAATAAGATCATTAAAATAATAACATTTCTTTATAAAATAAATAGTATTAAACCGTCCACCCTCTAATGAAAAGGGTAAATTGTTATTTATACTTTGTTTTAATTGTTTTATAAGTCCTTATGCAATTAAAAATTTATAGTGATAAACTTTTACCACTTTTATGATTTAGTCCTTGTACATTAATTAATTATTAATTTAGTAAAATTTCCAATCCGAAATTTAATTCATCCATATAACCACTCGATAAATATTTAATAAAAGTATTTTCAAGCTTGGTTTACGAAAATGAGATCCTGATAGCTCATTTTCCGACACCATCGACTTTAGGATCACTGTACTTGTACTTTAACTAATTATCCAGTTGACAAATCTCACCAGACCAAAATTTAATATAAAATTATAATTAAATAGTAAATATCAATTAATAATATTTACGGACTCAATCATCGGAGAATGGGGTTCCGAAACCATCATTTCCAGCACAACTAAAAATCAGACTGTTACACATAGTTAATTAGTGTGTTAAATAATTCTAAACAAAAAATTTAAAATTAATAAAGTAAATTAAATAATTAATTTATAAACAAATAATTAAAAGTTTTGAAGTCACATATTAATAATACTTTTAGAGTTGTGTGACTTGAATCCCTATTAAAGAAATAAAATATAGTGGCAAAACAAGGGGATCTATGTAGGGCTTAAGACCGAGGGCAGAATAAGGTTTTTCAACCTTAAATAGATGTAATCAAAACTCTCCTTATGTCATTCATTTTTCAACATTAGTGAATTTCTTCTCCTCTGCCCGTGTTTTTTTCCCGAAAGGGTTTCCATGTAAAATCTATGTGTTCTTATTTTTCTTATTTTTTGTGATCATTCTATTGCCATTATCGAAGTCTATTATAACAAACTAGTATCAAAGCTTTTCGGGTAACTTGTCTCGATCTCGGTAATGGCGACAATAAATTATGATACTCCGTTATTGGATCGCAATACTAGATTTGCATTGTAGCAGGTAAAGATGCAGACAATTCTTGCGCAGATGGATTTGGAGGATGCCCTGCTAGGGTAAGATAAGATGCCTTCGACATTGACGGATGAAGAGAAGAAGCGTAAAGTAAGAAAAGCTTTAACACAATTTCATTTACATTTGTCAAATAAAATTCTATAGGACGTGTTGAAGGAGAAGATCGCCACTGCATTATGGGCAAAGCTGCAGCAGCTATGCGTGTCAAAAACCCTAACTAGCAAGTTATATATGAAATAGCGTCTCTACTCTCATCGTTTGGAAGAAGGTACATCTGTGCTCGAACACTTAACCGTGTTTAAAGAAATTATCTCGGACTTAGAGGCCATGTAGGTTTAGTGTGATAAAGAAGATTTAGGGTTAATTCTACTTTGTTCGTTGCCTCCGTCTTATTCAACCTTTAGAGATACGATTTTGTGTAGTCGTGAATATCTCATAGTTGATAAAGTCTATGCTTCCTTAGCCTCGTATGACAAGATGAAGCATCTTGTGGCTGGATTTGACTCTCAGGGAGAGAGTCTCATTATTCGTGAGAGACAAGAACGAAATACTGCTGATAATCGTAGGAGGACACATTAACGAAGTCCTCGCAGTAAATCTAAGCGTAGATCGAGATATTCAAACAGAGGTAAAACCTGTAATTTCTGCAAAAAGAAAGGGAACATTAAGTCTAAGTGCTATAAGTTACAGAATAGGATCAAAAGGGATGCTGCGAATCAAAAGGGAAAACAACCAGAATAATTCGGTGAAGCTGGTGTAGTAGAAGACTACAGTGATGCTGAACTCCTAGTTGTTTTTGTTCACAAATCTAAAGTAAGCAAGCAGTGGATCCTCGATTCTGATTGCACTTTCTATCTGAGTCCCAATCGGAATTGGTTTACAACATATGAAATAGTGTTTGAATGTGTTATCTTTATGGGAAATAATGCTTCATGTAAAATTGCAGGTATTGACACGATCAAAATTAAGATGTTGAATGGAGTTATCAGAACACTTAGTGGCATACGACATGTACCAGAATTGAAGAGAAAATTGATCTCATTGAATATTCTTTATTTAAAAGGGTACAAGTACACAACTTAAAGTGGGGTTCTAAAGATGAGCAAGAGTTCCCTCGTTGTGATGAAAGGGCAGAGAAAGACTGTCAAGTTATATGTTTTGCAGGGTTCAACTGTTATTGGTGATTCAGCCATTACTTCCTCTTCCTTGTCAGATGATGATGTTACTAGACTTTGGCATATGTGTCTAAGGCAAATGAGTGAGAACGCTATAGCAGAATTAAGAAAAATGAGGATTTCTTGATGGACAAGGAATTAACAAATTGAAGTTCTATGAACACTACATTTTTTGGGAAGCAAAAGAGAGTTAGATTCACCAGAGGAATCCATAACATGAAGGGAATACTGGATTATATTCATTATGATCTTTTGGGGACCATCTAGAGTGCATTCGAGGGGTGACACTAATTATATGCTAACAATCATTGATGAATTTTCCAGAAAAGTGTGGGCATTCTTTCTGAAGCAGAAAAGTGATGCGTTTTACACGTTTAAGGCTTGGAAAACTAAAGTGACGTATTTTCTACGTTTGAGGCTTGGAAAATAATGATCGAGAAGTAGACAAGAAAATAGATAAAACACCTCCACACAAATAATGACTTGGAATTATGTTCTAATGAGTTTAATGAATTGTGCAAATTAGAAGAGATTGCCAGACACTTGACAGTTCGCCATACTTCACAGCAAAATGGCGTTGCAGAAAGAATGAATAGAACAATCATGGAAAATGTTGAATGTATGTTATTGAATGCTTGTTTACAAAAGTTGTTTTGGGTTGAAGTGGTCTCTACTGCATGTTTTCTCATTAACCGATCTCCATCTGTTGCCATTGAGAAAAAGACTCCACAAGAGGTATGGTCTGGTACTCCTACTGCTTATTCTGATTTGATGATTTTTGGGTATCCTACGTATACTTATCTTGATAATGGTAAATTGGAGCCTAGATCTATTAAATGTGTTTTTCTTGGTTATAAGGCTAGTGTTAAAGGGTATAAGTTATGGTGTCTTGAAACAAGGAAAGTTGTAATTAGCAAATATGTTATTTTTAATGAAACTGCTATGCTGCCTAACTTACCTCTTAAAGACTCTTCTAATAAAGACCAACAAAGTTCAAACTCACATGTGAAGTAGGTGAAGCTTCAGATTGACCTAAGATCTACAATAGAGCCTACTTCTAAAGTTAGTATAGAAACTTAAAGTAGAGTTGCTTCTTCACCATAATATTGTATTGCCAAGAACATAACTAGAAGAGAAATTAAACATCTAAAGAGGTTTGCCGAGGCTAACCTAGTCATTTACGCTTTTAACGTGGTTGAAGATATAGATACAAATCAAGAACCATCTACTTATTTCGAGGTAGTTAGTTCTGAAAGTTCAGGAAAGTGGATGTTTTCCATGCAAGAAGAGATGGAATCGCTCCAGAAGAACAAAACATGAGACCTAGTGAAGTTTCCTAAGGGTAAAAAGGTTGTTCATTATAAATGGGTGTTCAAGAAAAAATAAGGGACTTTAGGAGTTAAAGAACCCAGATATAAAGCAATGCTGGCTGCAAAAGACTATAGTCAAATTCCAGGTGTGGACTTTACAAATGTGTTTTCTCCAGTTGTTAAGCACAATTCGATCTGAACATTGCTTAGTATTGTGGCCATGTATGATTCGGAGCTTGAGAAGTTAGATGTAAAAACAACATTCTTGCATGGAGAACTTGAGAAATATATTTTCATGCAACAACTAGTGAGTTTTATAGTCTCAGAAAAGGAGGACTATGTTTGTTTGTTCAAAAAGTCCCTTTATGGTATAAAACAATCACCAAGGCAGTGGTATAAGAGGTTTGATTCATTTATGACTACTCATGATTTCAAAAGAAGCAGATTTGACAGTTGTGTTTATTTTAAGAAAAATAGTGATGGTTCATTTGTATACCTACTCCTCTATGTTGATGACATGTTGATAGCATCCAAAGATAAAAGAGAGATAAAAAATGTCAAAGCCCAGCTTAGCAAAGAATTTGAGATGAAAGACTTGGGAGCAGTAAAGAAAATACTCGGGATGGAGATCCTCAGAGATAGAAAAACATGTAAATTGTATCTAAGTCAGAAAGAATACATTAAGAAAGTTCTTTGTAGGTTCAATATACGGAGTGCCAAGCCTGTTAGTACTCCATTAGCAGCTCACTTCAGACTTTCATCGACTTTGTCTTTGCAATCAGATGATGAGATTGACTACATGTCACGTGTTCCATATTCTAGTGCAGTGGGATCTCTCATGTATTCTATGGTTTGCTCACGTCCAAATTTATCATATGCAGTTAGTGCAGTTAGTAGATACATGGTGAATACGGGTAAAGAATACTGGGAAACAATTTAGTGGATTTTTATATACTTACGATTTACTACTGATGTTTGTGTATAGTTTGGAAGAACTAGAGATAGAGTCATTGAGTATATTGATTCTGATTTTGCTGGAGACCTTGATAAAAGAAGATCTCTCACAAGGTATGTCTTTACTATTAGGGGCTGCACGATTAATTGGAAAGCCACTCAGTAAAGACCTTTAGATCAGTATAGTGTTTTGTGATAGTCAGAGTGTCATCTTCCTTACAAAGGATAAAATGTTTCGTAAGAGAACAAAACACATTAATGTTTGGTATCATTTTGTGTGTGATATTATTTCTCGT
This sequence comes from Gossypium sturtianum, assembly GCA_025698515.1. Classification (NCBI taxonomy): domain Eukaryota; kingdom Viridiplantae; phylum Streptophyta; class Magnoliopsida; order Malvales; family Malvaceae; genus Gossypium; species Gossypium sturtianum. The sequence continues at coordinate 121,541,098 of CM046946.1, forward strand.
GATGATATTATTGTGGGAAAAGTTAGTACTCATGATAATCCTGAAGATATGATGACTAAGTTACTTCCTATAACCATGTTTGAGCATTGCTTGGACTTGGTTGGTGTTCATTGTTGAACGATACCCCTTTAGGGGTTTCGTGCAAGAGGTGGAGAACTTATTTGTTGAGAATTCGTGTCAAGGTGGAGATTGTTAGAGTTGTGTGACCCGAATCCTTGTTAAAGAAATAAAATACAATGAATAAACAAAGGGATCTCTGTAGGGCTTAAGGCCAAGGGCTGAAACTCTTCTTGTATTTGAAAAGATACACAAGTAGAATCCGTATAGAACTGTAATTCTTCTATTTAACATTGATTAGAATAAGTTTTTTCAACCTTTAAATAGATGTATTCGAAACTCCTCTTGGATCATTCGTTTTTCAACATTAGTAAATTTCTTCTCCTCTGCCAGTGTTTTTTTTCGAAAGGGTATCCACGTAATATCTGTGGGTTCTTATTTTTCTTATTTTTGCAAACATTCTATTGCCATTATCGACTTCTATTATAACAAACATGTATAAAAGCTTTTTGGGTTGCTTATCTCAATCACGGTAATGGTGAAAATGAAGTATGATATTTCGGTGTTGGATCGCAACAGTAGATTTGTGTTGTGGCAGGTAAAGATACAGACAGTTCTTACACAGATGGATTCAGAGGATTCCCTCTTAGGGTTAGATAAGATGCCTTTGACATTTATGGATGAAGAGAAGAAGCATAAACATTGAAAGGCTTTAACACAATTACATCTACATCTGTCAAATGAAATTCTACAGGATGTGTTAAAGGAGAAGACTACCATTGCATTATGGACAAAGCTATAGCAGCTATGCATGTCAAAAACCCTAACTAGCAAATTTCACATGAAGCAGCATCTTTACTCTCATCGTGTGGAAAAGGTACGTCTTTGCTCGAACACTTAACCATGTTTAAAGAAATTGTCTCGGACTTAGAGGCTATGGAGGTTTAGTATGATAAAGAAGGTTTAGGGTTAATTCTACTTTGTTCATTGCCCCTGTCTTGTTCAACCTTTAGAGATACGATTTATATAGTCATGAATCTCCCACAGTTGATGAAGTCTATGCTTCCTTAGCCTCGTGTGACGAGATGAAGCATCTTGTGGCTGGATCTGAATCTCAAGAAGATGATCTCATTAGTCGTGGGAGATAAGAACAAAATGCTGATGATAATCATGGGAAGACACAGAAACGAAATCCTCGTAGTAAATTTAAAGGTAGATCGAGATCTTCAAATAGGTAAAACTTGTAATTTCTGCAAAAAAAAGGGCACATTAAGTCTGAGTGCTATATGTTGTAGAATAAGATCAAAAGGGAGGCTGCAAATCAAAAGGGAAAATAACCAGAACAATCCGGTGAAGCTGATGTAATAGAAGACTACATCGATGGTGAACTCCTAGTTGCCTCTATTGACAACTCTAAAGTAAGCGAGGAGTGGATCCTTGATTTTGGTTGCACTTTTCATATGAGTCCCAATCGGGATTGGTTTACAACATATGGAACAGTGTCTGGAGGTTTTGTTTAGATGGGAAATAATGCTTTATGTAAAATCGCATGTATTGGCATGATTAAAATTAAGATTTTTGAAGGAGTCGTCAGAACACTTAGCGACATACGACATGTACCAGAATTGAAGAGAAATTTAATTTAGTTGAGTACTCTTGATTCAGCAAGGTACAAGTACACAACTGAAAGTGGGGTTCTAAAGATTAGCAAGGGTTCCCTCATTGTGATGAAAGAGTAGAGAAAGACTGCTAAGTTATATGTTTTGTAGGGTTCAACTGTTACTGGTGATACAATCGTTGCTTCCTCTTCCTTGTCAGATGATGATGTTACTAGACTTTGGCATATGCGTTTAGGATATATGAGTGAGAACGCCATGACAGAATTAAGAAAAAGTGGACTTCTTGATAGACAAGGCATTAGTAAACTGAAATTCTGTGAGCACTGCATTTTTGGGAAGCAAAAGATAGTTCGATTCACCAGAGTAATCCATAATATAAAGGGAACACTGGATTATATTCATTCTAATCTTTTGGGACCATTTAGAGTGCCTTTGAGGAGTGACACTAATTATATGCTAATGATCATTGATGATTTTATCAGAAAAGTTTGGGCATTCTTCTTGAAGCAAAAAAGTGATGTGTTTTCCACGTTTAAGGCTTGGAAAACTATGATCGAGAAGCAGGCAGGAAAATAGATAATGCACTTTCGCACAGATAATGGCTTGAAATTTTGTTCTGATGAGTTTAATGAATTGTGTAAATCAGAAGGGATCGTGAGACACTTGACAGTTCGCCATACTCCACAGCAAAACGATATTGTAGAACAAATGAATAGAACAATTATGGAAAATGTTCGATGTATGTTTTCAAATGCTTGTTTACCAAAGTTGTTTTGGGTTAGAGCGACCTCTACTACATGTTTTCTCATTAACCGATCTCCGTCCGTTGCCATTGAGAAAAGACTCCATAAGAGATATGGTTTGGTACGCTTGCTGTTTATTCTGATTTGAAGATTTTTGGGTGTCCTGCGTATGCTCATGTTGATAATGGTAAATTGGAGTCTAGATCTATTAAATGTGTTTTTCTTGGTTATAAAGCTGGTGTTAAAGGGTATAAGTTTTGGTGTCCTAAAACGAGGAAAGTTGATATTAGCATATATGTTATTTTTGATGAAACTAATATACTGCCTAACTTACATCTTAAAGACTCTTCCAATAAAGACCAGCAAATTTCAAACACACATGTGAAGTAGGTGAAGCTTCAAATTGACCCAGGATCTACAATAGAGTCTACTCCTCAAGTTAGTACAGAAACTTAAAGTAGAGTTACTTCTTCACAATAATATTCTATTGTCAAGTACAGACCTAGAAGAGAAATTAAACCTCCAAAGAGGTTCGCCGAGGTTGATCTAGTTGTTTACGCTTTAAACGTGGATGAAGATATATATATGCAAATAAATAATCATCTACTTATTTCGAGGCAACTAATTGTGAAGATTCAGGAAAGTGGATGTTTTCCATGCAAGAAAAGATGGAATTGCTCTAGAAGAATGAAACATGGGACCTAGTGAAGCTTCCTAAAGGTAAAAAGATTGTTCATTGTAAATGGGTGTTCAAGAAGAAAGAAAGGACTTTAGGATTTAAAGAACCCAGATATAAAGCAAGTTTGGTTGCAAAAGGCTATAATCAGATTCCAAGTGTAGACTTTACAGATGTGTTTTCTTCAGTTGTTAAGCATAGTTCGATTCGTGGCTTGCTTGGTATTGTGGCTATGTATGATTTGGAACTTGAGAAGTTAGATGTAAAAACAACGTTCTTGCATGGAGAACTTGAGGAAGATATTTATATGCAACAACTAGAGGGTTTTATATCTCAAAAAAGGAGGACTATGTTTGCTTGCTGAAAAAGTCCCTTTATGGCCTGAAACAGTCACCTAGGCAGTGGCACAAGAGGTTTGATTCATTTATGACCACTCATAATTTCAAAAGAAGTAGCTTTGACAGTTGTGTTTATTTTAAGAAAAATAGTGATGGTTCATTTGTAAATCTACTCCTCTATGTTGATGACATGTTGATAGCAACCAAAGATAAATGAGAGATAAGAAAGGTTAAAGCCCAACTTAGTAAAGAATTTGAGATGAAAGATTTGGGAGAAACAAAGAAGTTACTCGGGATGGAGATTCTCAGAGATAGAAAATCATGTAAATTGTATCTAATTCAGAAAGAGTACATTGAGAAAGTTCTTTGTAGGTTCAATATGTAGAATGCTAGTCATGTTAGTACTCCATTAGCATCCCACTTCAGACTTTCATCGGCTTCGTCTTCGCAATCAGATGATGAGATTGACTACATGTCACGTGTTCCATATTCTAGTGTAGTGGGATCTCTCATTTATGCTATGGTTTGCTCACGTCCAGATTTATCATATGCAGTTAGTGCAGTTAGTAGATATTTGGTGAATCCTAGTAAAGAACACTGAAAAGCAGTTCAGTGGATTCTCCGATACTTACGAGGTGCTACTAATGTTTTCTTACAGTTTGGAAGAACTAGAAATGGAGTCATTGGGTATGTTGATTCTGATTTTGGTGGAGACCTTGATAAAAAAAGATCTCTCACAGGGTATGTCTTTACTATTGGGGGTTGCGCGATTAGTTGGAAAGCCACTTTGCAAACTACAGTTGCTTTGTTTACTACTGAAGTTGAGTAACTGGCGATTACTAAGGCTTGTGAAGAAGCTATTTAGTTAAAGGGACTCTTTGGTGAACTTAGTTCAGACCTTCAGATTAGTACAATATTTTGTGATAGTCAGAGTGCCATCTTCCTTACGAAGGATAAAATGTTTCATGAGAGAACAAAACACATTGATGTTTAGTATCATTTTGTGCGTGATATTATTTCTCGTGGTGATATTGTTGTGAGCGAAGTTGGTACTCATGATAATCCTGAAGATATAATGACTAAGTCACTTCATATAACCATGTTTGAGCATTGCTTGGACTTGGTTGGTGTTCATTGTTGAAGAATACCCCTTTAGGGGTTTCATGGAAGAGGTGAAGAACTTCTTCGTTGAGAATTTGTGTCAAGGTGGAGATTATTAGAGTTGTGTGACCTGAATCCTTGTTAAAGAAATAAAATATAGTGTAAAAACAAAGGGGATCTGTGTAGGGCTTAAGGCCGAGGGCCGAAACTCCTCTTGTATTTGACAATATGCACAAGTAGAATCCTTATAGAACTATACTTTTTCTATTTGACATTGACTAGAATAAGGTTTTTCAACCTTTAAATAGATGTAGTCGAAACTCCTTTTGTATCATTCGTTTTTCAACATTAGTGAATTTCTTCTTCTCTGCCCGTAGCTTTTTCCAAAAGGGTGTTCACATAAAATCTGTGTGTTCTTATTTTTCTTATTTTTGCGATCATTCTATTGCCATTATTGACGTCTATTATTAATAAGTATAATTTTTTATTCCTTTACAAATGCATCATTATTGTAACATCAATTTTATATTTTAAATTATATCAAGTTTTTAAGTTAGCTAGCAAGTATATACCATTACATTGCATGTTTGTATAATTGCAAACCTGATGAAAATAAATTTAATAATTCCTTTTATAATTAGAAATTAATTGAAAAATAAAAGCAAAAATTGATAGTAAATATAAAGATTAGTAACTGCAAAATAATAATGAATACTAATAGTAATAAACCATTAATAAAATAGTAGTATATAATTTATAATTAAAACGTAAATTATAATTATGATCACAATATTATTTTAGAGATTTGATTTGACATCAATTTAAGTATCAAATTTAATGACATTCAAGATTTTATAACTCAATTATTATTCACTAATAATTAGGTTACATGAAAATGTAACATCTATCGGTTGCGGCAATATTTATTAACTAAGTAAAATAAATTATATATTTATATTAATACCATAATATTTGTTACTAATTAAAAATATATGCTTATATTAAAAATTATTCTTTAAAAGATTAACTAATAATTAAATTAATGATTATATGTTTTTAAAATTATCAGACCAAATTAATTAATATAATTTTATTGTAAAATATTATAATATTCATGTTTTAAACAATTCACTGTAAATGCATATAAAATATAAAAATAGATAAAGATTATATATTTATTTATTTGGTTGATATTACACTTTGGATTTTTATTATATTTCTTTATATTTTGAATTCAAATTTATATGTTATATTGATGTAATATAATGATGGTTACTTTATTTATATTTGAGTTAATTGCACTAGGCATTCTCAAATTATAATTTTTATTCTAAATTGATCGTTAAACTTTAAAACATTTTAATTATATCCTCAAACTATTGATGTTATATCAATAAGGTCCATTTGTTACTAAAATTATTAATTTAACTGTTAAATGAGACGATAAATTTTTTGTGACTTAATTTAAAATAAAAAATTTAAAGAAAATGAATATTACAAAAATGAATGTTGTAAAAATCTTGGTTTTGAGGTTTTTGAATCTTTTATAGAAATTATCGTTCATTCTCTCTTTTTTCGATTTTACTTTATTTTAGCTTTTAATTTTAACAGCTATGTGTACTTTTCTTTAAAATTTTCATTTTAAATTATATCACATAAGGTTTTACGTGTTATCTAATGGTTGAATTAACAATTTTAATAATGGAAGGACATGATTGACATAATAACGATAGTTTAGGGATGTAATTAGAACATTAAGTTTGAAGATCTTTTTAGAATAAGGATCATAGTTTGGAGATGTCTGGTACAATTAATGCTTTATATTTTTATAAAAATTATTAAATAAAATTAATATATTATGATTGGAATGTATACAACACATGCCATGAAAATTAGTATTATATACCATCAAGTGTTGGGTGTAGACGTAAAGCATGTTGCATTCTTAAGAAGAGATACAGATTCAAACCTTGAAGATAATATTTTTTAGAAATGGCAGTCACAAATCCTCAATCATAAAACAATTATGACTGATAAAAGGAATAGTATTATATATTTGAATAAATTGTACAAACACAAACACTTTTAAGGATTGTTTTGGACAAGATAGTGTGTGTGTTTATTTTCCCTTGCAGCTTCAGTGGCTGATTTGAAATGGCAACTAATATTCAAGGTGAGAATGATAGATGGTCAATAGGACCAATCTCTCAGAACTTCCAAAACTAGCAAACCTAGATTGGAATGCCACCGTTATAAAATTTTTGCTAGATTCAGTGTTTTAAGTTACAGTAATGGTTGGTTTAACAATGGAGCAGCAACTTAAATGTCGAAGGTGGGGTTTGCACAACATGTTTTAGCCATATTAAGCCAACAAAAAGTGCAGAAGAAAGGTCTATGACTTTTTAATCCACTAATGAGACTTGGATTACCAGCAAGGTGAAAGAGGAACTTTTATCAGTAAACTTTTCTAAGTCACATGGGCACAAAAGCTGCTTTTTTTTTTTTTAAATTCTTCCTGCTTAAATGGAAGGACATAATTATGTATCTGTAGAAAAACATCACTTCTTTCTTTGCATTGCTTCAATCCCGATGTGTGTTGAAACCTGGCTACCACGTGAAATCCTCATATAACAATTCTAGCTCCATAAATGGATCAAGAACTTTGGCTTGTTTACCAAGAAAGGAAAAAAAAAAAAAAAAGTAGTGACCTCAACCCTGGAAAAGATTCATGATGTTGAAGAGGGTTGCTTTTTCCAGCACTTTAAACCCTGTGTTAAAAGTAGCTTCTTCGGAACAAAATCTAATCAATTCTTAGCATCTGCAATCATTTTTCCTATTAAGTCCAACATTGGAGCAAATAAAGCAAATGATGATTTAATTTGATTTGATATCGTGTTCATAATGAATCGGGTAGAGAAATCATTTCAGTTGATTTGAGATTAGAAATGCTAATTTGGTCAAAACTCAAAACAAATCATGTTGGATTTCTGGTCTAGAAATGCTGCAAGTAGGGCCATGGGAGACCCTGCCTTCAAAGAACAACTGCAAAAACCATTAACCTTAGGACCCGAATATTCTAACTTTGTCGGAGAGAAAATGACTCAATAACAACTCATATATTATGATCAAAAGGATGATGAGAGATGAGACTAATGAAAAGAATAAAGGGATGCTTGTTTCATTAGGGTGTTCATAATATTAAGCAAAATGGAAACAGAAGCAGTGGGCCACCAGGGTCCCAATTCATCTTTAACCCCATCTTATTATCGTTACTCTAATGAGATGATGAACACGTCTGTTGCAAATAAGTTTCAAATAGAAAACAACACCATGAATCCAGTTCAACTTCGAGTTTGAATTCAACTAATATATTTGGATGGTTCCCAGTTTTGATATGCTTCTAATTTCAGAAAACAACTAGTATTTGTATACCTTATGAGGAATGTATATGAAATAGAGAAGGTTTACTATTTTCAGCAATCAACGATGTTATGCTCTTATACTGGGTTCAGCAACTCGGTTCCGGTTCATTAGAAAAACATATTTAATGCAAACTTTTTTTTTTAATAATTTTATTGTAATGTCCCAGCCATGATTCAAAGGACTAAATTAGAAATGTTTGATAATGTTAGGGATTAAAATGAGTCAATTTTTTTTTTAAAAAAACTAAAGTGAATTTAAAAATTAAAGTTTCTATTAAGCTATTTTAAAAAAAGAAAACTATATAATAATACAAATCCAAATTATTTTTAAGAAAAATAAACACTTCATCAATAAACAAAGTGAGCATTGGAGTGATTTAAATTGGTCCATTATAGGAGATGCTGTCCCCTTTATTAAGAACAATGGGCCAAAGGGAAGGAAAAAAAATCAGAAAAGAACAAATATCCCCTAAACGCATCAAAGAAAATTGAATTTACCCGCTTAAGCCACATTACTAGACACATATAAAGTTTTTTTCTTCTTTTTTCTCTTGAGGTTTTTTGAAATCTGGTAATTATATTATATCTCGATTAGATTTGACGTGAAATTGAATCAAAATTTTAAACTAGAACAAATTCTCTCAATTTTATCTTTTCATGTATAATATTTAAATCCGACATGAGACTTTACCACTTTAACACCAAAAAAAAGAACTTGAACAAATAGACTGAAACCAACTATTGCAAAGCTGAAACTGACCTTTAAGAACTTCAGCTTATAACGATACGTTTCTGAACCATGCCTGATGTTAAGTCTCTTGGAATGCACTTCTCTTGTGACACTGAACCTTGTTTGGAAGACCCGTTTACAAGTAAACACTTTACCAAATATCAAACAAAGCTCATTGCTGTGGATGCTTTGTGGGCCCAACCTATGGTAAAAACCATTGATTTTTTATTTAATTAAAGCCTACCTTGTGATTTTGTTTTTTTTTTTTTTATATATATTTCCAATTCAAATACTTTTTATCTTTTTAATTTTCTGTCCGTTCTACCAAGCAAAACGAAAAAGACGGGATATCTCCGATGAGTCTTAAAAGTTTCGTGCTTCTTTTGATAAGCTTTGAGTTGTTTTATTATCCATCACTCATAAGTCATAATTGAATTTTAAACTCGAAATTGTAATATACTTAAATGGATTCTGGAATTGAGAAAATTACATGTTATAATATTATAGTTTGCTTTGATGGGTTGGCTCACTTCATGATGAGAAATTATTGAAGTTGAAACCGGGAAAAAGCTACATTTTTCTGAAGACATGCAGAAATCAGGATGAAAAATCAAAGCCCAAAGAGTCATAGTTAAATAAACTTTATTCTTTATTATATTCATATCCCTGACAATAATGTGGAAATCAAACATGATTATTTTACTTTTAACTGTTATAGATAGGTTGCCAACTAGGCCATAGTGGCTATTGGCGATACATCTCTGACACAAAACCTTAACACGCAAAGTGAAATTTTAGAAGAAAATTATTGATTTTGAGTCCCATAGGAACATCATTATTTAGCAGCAATAGTAGTAGGAAAAACAGTGAAGGGCTGATCCCCGCTTAAAATAGTGAGCCTGGAATGCCTTGCTCATCATGGCAGCAAAGGAAAGCGGTGTATTTCTCCATGAGCCTGGGGCACTCTGGGCACCTCATCTTCTCTGGGATTCTTATGGTATTCGGAAACTCGAACCGGCAGCAAGGGTGAGCAGCATCATGAAGCTTGTCATGGTACTCCTTGAATGCCCCATCAAAACCTTTTTCAGTCACATTTATCTTCCATTCATCATAACCACCCAAAGCAGGCAAAACTGTGCTGGAATGGCCATTCACCGCTATATTAGACCCTCTACTAAGCACTGCCCATCCACCTTCTCTGCCATAGCTAAGCAGCTTCTTTATTTGTTGCAGCATTGGGTCTTGGTCATCACCCCTTCCTAACTGAATCTTTGAAAATAACATGCTCTCTAACCTGCTCCAGAAGAACCATATCATGGCTTGATCTTGCCAAGCATAGCTAAGCTTCTCCGCATTGATAATTCCTGTCACTTTCTTCACATGCTCCCTTTTGTTGCTTTTCCCCACATACACCATCTCAAGAGGAATGCGAGACGCAGATGCAACACTGCGTGCTGAATTTGCAAATCTTCTTATCCACTCGATATCATCCCCTCCATACAAGAAAATGTATTTTTCTTCTTTAATCTGAACACATTCAAGTTCAAAATATCTTATTAGATGCATGGACTTATGGTAAAAGTGAACATTTATGTAACAATATTTCTAACAGGTCAATGGAGAAAACTGGTAAGCTTGAATCTAAAATATATACCCAAGTGAGGACCGTCGGGTCAATTCCATCAACCAGAAGATCAAGCCTCCATGTTTCTTCCCTCCAAAGAGCTTCTTCTCTCAAACTAGTGAAGGGGAAAGCAGTGCTTCCCCAAATCCACATCATGTGAATTGCATTAGGGGAAACCACCTTCCCTTGAGGATCAAGCACCACAAGGATTGGCTTTGTCCTGAAATGCCAAACCTCCTTGATGAACCTGATGACCGGCTTCTTTATGAACAAAGGGTCCTGCACTGAGTACCATGGCATGGTACTTTGTAGGTTCTCGAATTTGGTTTGCATTTCTTCAGGCAATGGGATGATGGATTGATCCACAATTGGGATCCAAACGACTTCATACTGACTCTCGAGCCTCGTTGCGTGGATCCTTGATTCATTATAAATCTGCTCAAGAATTGCTAGCTCATCGTTGGCGAATTCGAGGCTTGAAATGAGCAAGAGCACATTTTTCCTTCGTAGCACGTCCAGGCTAACCTATTCAATGTCGCATAACATTATGAAATATATCCTACAAACTAAATGATTAACAAACGAACTGTTATAATTTTTGTAAGAACGCAATACTTGTCTCTTTGTAGCACCATCAAGGAGGGGCAGTTTATCATCCTTGTCATAAATCAAGGCCTTGAGAGCTTTCATGTTGTCAATGTGCAACACGTTCTGGTCAAAGATAGCCAGAAGCATCTGATAAATCTCAACATCCATCCTTTCCTCTGCAATTAACAATGATTATATCATCCGTAAGTATTTTAAATCCTTTTTTTTTTTTTGGTACTAGATAATATTTAATGGTTATTTATGAACCTATATGTTTGTAGCAGTAGTTCAACTGCTGCTTTAGATGTTCATATATGTTTCTGAGTTTGTGAGCCAAGGTTGACAACTCCCATGACTCTGTGGTTGATATTCCAAACCTGAAATTAATGTCAACCGTTAATCCAACTATTTTTAACCTTCAAAATTCACAATATCGGACATAAATGAAGTAAAACATACTCATGACCCGCGTTAGTAAGGCTGGAAATTTGAGTTGCACAAGCCACCATGCTCCTGATGGTCCAATATACAGCAGTTGGGATGTGGGTCATGGCAGTGGCCAATGCCGGTGCATCCGGAGAAATGTACTTTAATGGCAGCTCTCTGAACTGCACGACACATCTAGTCACGTCCATCATTGTCCGAATCAAACTGTTTAGTGCATCAAACCGAGGTTTCAGAGGACCAGTGTGCTCTAGCAAAGATGGCAGTTGCCTCAAGACTGCCATTGATTTGGCAAGTTGGTTTGTGGAGTAAATCTGAGCAAGAAGCCAAAATTCTCCATAGTTCAAGGCAAAGGCTGATAGGGATATCACTAGCTTAGCATCCCACGTATAACTTGATAGCAAGTTGAATATTGCAGTTGTTGTTGCGTGTGCATCAGAACCTCCCAAAGCCTTGTATGATAGCTGGCATGTAAAAATGTTTATAATGTCGACATGTTAGCGTACATGAATAACAAATACGCCTAGATTGTACTAATCAACAAAGACAGTTTCTTATAATAAAATGGCAGAACCTCGCATGCAATTCGATCAATAGTATATGTAAGAGCTTCAAGCATAGCTATATGATTTGCTGCTTGGGCTCTCTCTTCCAGTTCAACCTGATCTAGAGTACCCTGCAGTAAGCATCAGAAAGTATGAACATTTTACACCATTGATTTAACAAGATAGATGCAATACATGTTATACCTTAACAAGGAAATCAACGTGTTGGGTGGCGCGGTTGAGGATGTCCTCAACCAAATAGAGAAGAGGTCTGACATCAAATTCTCGACCATCAGGAGCATGAGTTGCCAAAATTTGGTTCATCATTACATTGTCATCCGACATGCTTAACATGCTCCCACGGTCACCCCGGATGAGTGCCCGAGAATCACTAGGACTCCTCATCAGTGCTTGAGCAGTACTAGGTTTGTTGATGGATCCCTGACCAGATCCAGGAACACCCATGAGCTGACCATAACCAGGATTGCTGATGTGTTGCTGACCAACTCCGGGATAGCTAATTAGTTGCTGACCAACACCAGGATTGTTGATGTGTTGCTGACCAACACCAGGATTGTTGATGTGTTGCTGACCAACTCCGGGATAGCTGATGAGTTGCTGACCAACCCCAGGGTTATTGAGGTGTGGCTTATGAGTAACACCATGGTTGCCAAGGAGTGCCTGAGCAGAAGTAGCAGCAGTTGGATTATTATTGAGTGCTTGAGTAGCACCGGGGTTATGGAGGAGTGCCTGAGCAACAGCAGCGGGATTGTTGATAGGTCCAGTCATTGGTGTCTGAAGGGCCCCTGCGGTTGTTTTGTGCTGATCCATTGGATAAGTTACAGAAAAACAAAGGCAATATATATATATATTGAAAGACAAAGGCTTGTGTGTTTATTCCCATGAACCAAGCCTATTTATAGTCATTCCAAAGAGAATAAAGCTCAATTGAATCAACTTCCTTGCTTCACATCCAATTAAATTGCTAGTTTGTCAATAAGAAGCCTTTACTTTAACTGTTCTTCATGCCCCACCTCTTCTCACTTTATTTTATTTTGCTTGGGACCCTGCTCCTCTGGTGTTTAACCTGCTTTAATTGATTTTAATCAAACCCAATAAAAACTACTATTGGCTAACCAGAATATACTGATAACATTATTATGGAACGAATTTGAAAATAATTTAGAATATGAACATCTGTCTTTTTTCCTTTCCTTTTTATGCTTATTTAGCCTTGTAACAATTAAACAGGTGCTTTTATTTATTTTACGACTTAATATTAATTATATTCAGGTTGGTATGATATTTAACTAAAATCCTCTTAATAATGACAATTCCAAAATAAAATAATTAAATAATATTAAAAATTCTATTTTTAAATGTTTTAAAAATATTTTAAAATGATAAAATATTATTTATTAATAAATTTTAAATTAAAATAAAAGTATAAATCAATATGAATTCAAATGTAATTCAATATGTATTGGAATTTACTTATTTAAAACTTATAAAGGCTTGTAGAAATACTAAATGTGTAAAAATATCTAGTAATTTATTGGAGATAATTTTATTGTTGGATAAATAAATTTATTTTAATGTTGTAATTGGTTGAATGTTTGGATTTTTGCTCAATTAAATAACTAAAAATAATAAAAGATTGTTTATAAAATAATTGAATAGTTTAAATTACAACGAAAATATAATTCAAGATTTGTTAAGTGTTGATATTTTCGAGAATCTTTTGAAGTGTGTCCGTTGGATAATGGATCGATCCTTCAACAATTGGAGGTATTGTTCCCATGTTGGGTTTTGTCTCCGGCTCAAGTGTGCCATAGGATGGTGGTTCAAGTGAGCTCTTATAGATTGTTTCTCCACCAACCGAAGCGCCCTCCCTTCGTAAACCATGAACGACTCTTCATGGAGGTTGTATCACAAAACCTTGGCATGAGAATAATAGGAGACTGATCAACTGCTTGAAAGATAACACTTTGAAGACTTCTCTTAAAAGACTCGGTCATTCTCAACAATATATTTATTAGTTGACTAGGTTATATAATTTAAATTGTAGTGAAAGTCGTAATGAATAATTTTTTAAAATTTAATTTATTAATTGATTTAGTTATAAATCTAATTTTTTTTTTCAATGAATGAAATGAAGGAAATAATGGAGCGAAGAAATGTGCCATCAAACCTTCTAATCTCATCGAAGAATCAAATAGATTTATTTAAATGCATTTGGTTGCTTAATTTCCTTTGTTTTAACACAAACATTATGATTATTGGTTTTGCTGTTGCCCTTAACCTTCACGAGCAATGTGTGTTTTTGCTTTGCTTCCTTGCTTGATTCTGTTTTCGGTATGCCAACAAATGAGAATATATCCTTCTATAACAAACAAAAAGTGACATACATTAAAAAAGAAAAAGTAGGAAATTTGATTCTTTGCTCTTTATAAGGTTAATATTTTAGTTTCATTTCTACTATTGAGTCCGGACCAATCAATTAGGCTGCTAACATCTTCACTTTTTCTCTTTAGCTCTTCATTGCCTTGCCTTATGCTATTCAAATTGTTGGATAAAAAGTTCATTTTTTTAATTGTTTTTACGTATTTGAAATATCATAACTGCATATTTACTTTTAAAAATGTAAATATTTTAAAAAAAATTGAAAAATTCAAACAATATAACTTTGATACTTTGAAATTCAAGATTCAAAAATATTAACCAAAACAATGTAAGAATTTCGTGAAACAAATGCGTCAATATGGGACCCTATGTTTCCTTCATGTTTTTGAAGACACGTTGTCTGCAAATTTAATATTTACTTGCTTTTTTATCTTTGCTTTTCGTTTAACTTAGACTTTGTATTCAACCCTTTTCAATTATTATTAGAAATAAAAATATCCTGTTGGGAATTAACTCGTATATGCAACGAACAAGTAAATAAAGTAAAATAAAAAAGATCTAATACACAAATTTTACGTGAAAAAACTCCTCAAAAGAGGATAAAAAATCACAGGCAAAAGGAGATTTCACTATAATAAATGAGAGTACAAAAGATAGAGATAATTAAAGGAAAAACCCAAAGCCAAAGAAAAAACCCTTCGAAGCAAAGAACATAATTCTCTCAATCTAAATATTTTTGTTGTATGTAACCTAGAGTAACTAAGGCCTATTTATAGGCTGAAATTCATAGCATATATGACTAGAATAATCCTAGGTTAATTAGAGTTTAAGTGGGAAACTAAAAACATAGTTTAACAGGGAGAAGAAAGTCGAAAAAATTGAGGTGCACGTTGCCACATCGTGATGTGGCATTCGCGTCGTCGGGACAAAGGCTCTGTTCTTGTTGTGACATCGGTTGTTCATTGAGATGAAGAACACTTCCTCGTTGCGATGTCACACACTGTTTAGTCTCAAAATTCGAGGCATAACTCCACAAATCTCCACCTTGACTCATATTTGACTTAATTCCCTTGCCAAGCCCTATTATGGGCCTGATTTGTTCTTTTTCAGATACTCACCAAGTCCAAGGAATGCTCGAACTTTGAAACTGGAAGGCTTTTTGTCAACATGTCAGCTAGATTGTGTTCTGTACCAATTTTAAGAATTTGAACATCCCCTTGTATGATCACCTCTCGAAAAAAATGATAACAAATGTTTATGTGCTTCGTTCTTTCGTGATGAATTTAATCTTTGGTGAGATGTATGACACTTTGACTATCACAATATACGACAACTGCCCCTTTTTCACTAAACATGCCTTTTAACCAAATCGTTTCCTTTACAACTTCGGTAATTGTCATGTATTCTGCTTCAGTAGTAGATAAGGCTACTGTAGCTTGAAGTGTAGCTTTCCAACTGATGGCACAATCTCCAAAAGTGAATAGATAACCTGTGAGAGACCTCCGTCGGTCTAAGTCTCTTGCATAATCTGAACCAACATATCCGACTTAGCCTTTTTTGACCATGTATCTACTAACAACACTAACTACATATGAAGTACCATTTACCTTACAGCCATGGCATCTTTCATCCATGGTCTTACACCATTACCATTTTATCGTGTACCATGTCACTGTGGCATCTTTCATCTATAGTCTTACACTTCATACTAGATTGTCATAACCTATTTCATCTATTTTTCTACGCCATTTACCTTGTACCCAACTGCCATAACATCTTTCATTTATGGTCTTATGCTATATACCGTTATCATGGTGTCACCCTGAAGGACTAGTCGATACCGCCGTCATAGTAAATACCATTATGTAATTTCATTTCCCAAATCCTCCTCCTATTACCTCCTTAACACCACCTAACATTGATGCTCGAACACCGCAGTGTTCCCTTCGCAAGGTCCAGAGCTTTGCCCAAGGCGGTATCTAATAGGTTCACTCCCCATTCCTATTCTAACTTCATCTAATCCCCTTGAGGTTTACCCACAATCATGCAATGCATGCTTATGCCATCATATCTCATGTTTATGCAACATGACATACTTAAACAGTATAGACCATAACAATAGGTTTAGAGTCTGGAACTCACCTGAATCATTATCGTTCCCATAGCTTAACTTCCTCGAATGCCAAATCTTCCATTCTCCTAGAAGTAGCTAAGTATTTTAACCAAAAACCATGCGTTATACTCAATATCTCAACCTAAACTCGTTTTCCAGAAACATGCAAAACCCTTAAGACAATTATGGAAATCCATAATTTTATTTCTTAACTCTTATGTACATAGAAAGGTTATGAACCTTACTCGCTTATTGTTTTCCCTACTTTTCCAGCTTTATCCTCATGAAGTCTGTTTCATGCAAAACCTTCCATGACTGCTCATTGTTCGAGCTATTGAAGAATATGAAGCACGAGAGAATTTGGAACAAGGTCGGGAAGAAAATCATCCATGGGAAGTTGTTTCTCAGCTATTTATAGCCCTTATCGTGCTTCTTCCAACTGGAGGAGAATTGTGCATTCTCAATCATTATGTCTCCCACTAAGGAATTGACGAGTTTCATCCTAACTAAACAAGAATTAGATCTCAACCATGTCAAAATTGGCTTCTAGCTTTCATTTTTCTTCTAATATAGGCTGCCAATTTGCGGTCCCTTTCAATTTAGTCCCTTAATTATCATTAATTTTGGGTTATTATAAATTCAGGTTTTATAGTTTAACCCGATGAATAATAATAAACATATACGGATACACGGGTAACCATAAAAAACACACATAATTGCTCGTTCAAGTGATAACAACGAAACACACTTGAGCACCAAAGTGTTAAGCCCGTAGGCATCATCTTTCATAAGACAATACATCCCTCCAGAACACACTAGGGTCTCCGTAGAGACAAGACTCAGTTATCCGCAACAAATGCTGGATTTTGGTTTAAATAGTGTATTCTCCACACATCAGAATCATCTCATATCATATCCCGTACAATGTGCAAATACCCCTATTGGCATGCCAATTGTATCCTATCTTAACTTAATTTCATCTAAACACATTTAACACATTAGTTCATTTATTTATAATTCAGTCCAATCTCACCTTTTTGTACCAAGTTGTAAATAATTTAAAGTATATTTATATAACATAAATACACAATTGAAACACATACATCACAATTACATAAATAACTGTACCATATGAACTAACTAGGTAAAATCAGTGATAATTGAAGTGTCAGAGACTAATATGCAATTTTCCCCTTTCATTGATTATCTACCAGTCGATTCAAATCTATACGGTAATTCATTTCAATTTACCAGTTTCAATTACATAATAACAATTTATTTTATGCATATGACAGTTTAATTTCATTTTACAAAGATTCCTTGAATTTTTACATTTTATTCAGTTTAGTCCCTAAAACTGAAACTATCATAACTTTTATATTTAAGCCCTGTTTTTCGATCTGATTTCAATCATATCCCTCTACATTCATCCAGCACCTATATTTACAAAAAAATCATGCTAATTTCAAAAAAGAATTGCACTTTAGTCCCAATACTTAAAACTATCAAATTTCTCTTTACAATTTAGTCTCTATTTATATCTAAGCAACAAAATCTATCAATTTAACACTAAAAGCTTTAATATTCAACAATGAAAACATTTCAAATCTTTAACATTTTTGAAAATCAATACATGGGTTAGTTAAACCGAGCTATAATGGTCTTAAAAACATAAAATTCATGAAAAATGGGTTAGAACACCCTTACCATGCAAGGGCCGAACCTCCTTGAAGCTAAAACAAGGGCTTCTCCAACTCTCCTTTTGTTGTTTAGTGGAAGAAGGTAAAAAAAAAAGATGAGTTTGTTTTTTTGTTCTTTTAGATTTTATGATAAAACATTTTTTATTACTTTAATTAATATATTTTTATGCAATCAAGACATTGAAGCCCCACCAACCATCCATCAATAATAAAAAATAGCTTAATTGCCATTTTAAACCTTAACTTAATTACTAATTAAGCCCTTGAACAAATAAAATTCTATAGACCCCAAATAAGATAAAATATTATAAGATAATGATGTAATGGTCATGTCAGTAGATATATAGTGTTGAATAAATAAAAATCATGCAACATTTGATTGTTGTTGCTTCGACAATAGATGTGACATGTTATAGCTTGGACCTATCAATCGGGTCGGGCAAGGGGTGTCACAATTTCAGCCATCTCAGTTTGGCCTACATGAGTGTGGCATGTTTGACAAAACAAGTAGCTTGGTTCAGCTGGGGTGCCAAGACTTCCAACCGATTCCTTGGTGTGATTGAGCTTATTGGATAAGTATTAAAGTCTTATCATTATCTCTTTGGTGATTAAAGATTTATTTTAGAGATAATTATTATATTTTCTCAAGGTATTTTTCAAAGGTTTATTTGCTGAATTAAAAGAGTTTATCTTGCTACTATCTCAGCTTATAAATAGGCATCATTCTCCCTTAGGGCGACACAATTTGTGAAGGTGAATCACTTTTCAAAGCTTGAATATTTTTCTTATCAGCTTGTGTTATTTCTTCTTGTTTTAAGGGTTGATTCGGTTAGCTGAACTGTTGGGATACACTTGAGTGAATTCTTGTTTTATTGTTGTTGTGTGGTGAGGAACAAATAGTTCTCTACTGGGGCTGCAGGAACTTGTTTGGTAGAGGAGTTATGAGCTTTAGCTGATAGGGAAGGAAGTGTATCTGTAACACCCCTAACCCGTTTTCGTTGCTGGATTAGGATTACAGAGCATTACTGTACAAAACAGAAATTTTAAATTCAAAACAAAATAATAAGTCAACTTACAAATTAATTACTAATTACTCAATTTAATCATGGAAATAATACACATTTGGGCCTTAATCGAGCTTTCGAGGCTCTAAAAATAATTTAGGGACAATCAGGGATCAATTTAAAACAAATCAAAAAAATTTGGAAAAATATAAAAATTTGAGAAATAGGGGTCACACAGCCGTGTGACATGGCTCAGACCATGTGGACATTTGAAGAAGGGTCACATGGTCATGTCCCAGCCCGTGTGTTCGCTCGTGTGTATATTCGAAATAGGGTCACATAGTCATGTCGCAGGCTGTGTGCTCCAAAATTAGCCCTTAAAACAAGCCATTACAAACGAAACCTTGCCCAACAAGCTACTCCATTTTTATACACAATCAATGGCCCTAAACACACCTCAAACATAGAAATGAAAACAACCTAAATCTTCTAACCAATATGCCATTCAAAGGCACCTCATTTCATACTAAAACAAAATCAATTAAGAACAAAGCTATAATGCCACTTCTTAATCACCAAACTTAAGTAAAATAGCTACCTAATGTCAACCATTATCATCCCATATTACCACTTGATGTGTCTCTAACTAACTATGATCATAATAAAGGCAAGTGCACCTATCGTTTAATAGTATAGTTATGGTAAGACCGGAAATATCGTATCCACAAGGACCAAGAGTACTAGTAATTACTATCTTCCTATTATCTAGCCTAAGAATCGGAGTGATTTATTTTAAACTAAAATTAATTAAAAATACGATAGAGAATCAATTGGGAAAATACTTTTAGACAACTTTATGAGAGAGGCAATACCCAAGGAAGAATCCACCTAGACTTCACTTATTACTTCTGATTCATACGATTTATTCACTTGACTTAATACGTAGAAATCCCTAAATTATGTTAATATCTCTTTCAAGACTAAAAACAACTGACTCTAGGTTGATTAATTGAAATCTCTTTCTAATTAAAACCCCTATCGTCGCATTAACTCGATCTATGGATTCCCTTATTAGATTTGACTCTAATCCGCCAGATTTATGTCGCCCTATTTCTAGGGTTGCAATCAGCTCCGCTTAATTGTGTTGATCTACTCTTAAACAGGGACTTTTGCTCCTCTGAATAAGCACATTCGACTTGAATCAATAACCTGAATTATTAAAACAAGAATAAGAACCCACAATTAAGAATAAGAACAAGTATTTATCTTATAAATCAAATAGTAATAAGATCCATCTTAGGTTTCATCCCCTCACGTATTTAAGGGATTTAGTTCATACTAATAGGGGAAAACATCTTAAAATAAGGAAAACAACAAAACATAAGAAAACCCAAAAACTTCAAGAGAAATTGATAGGAGATCTTCAGTCTTGATGGAGATCCTTCCTCCAAGCTGCTCCCGATGGCTGTCTTCGAGTATTTTCTACCTTCTACTGTGCGTGTCCCCTTAGGTCCTCCCCTAGGGTGTTTATATAGGCTTTGGAGCACTTTTCTTGGCCCACAAGTAGCCTTTTTCGAATAGAATTAGACTTAAGTTCGGCAGGGACACGCCCGTGTGACACGCCCGTGTACGATAGTCTAGGCCATGTTCGCTTCTGCTCGTCACACACGACCGTGTGGTATTCCCGTGTGAGATAGTCCAGGCCGTGTTGATTTCTGAGGTAGGCCCATTTTGTCCCTTTTTGGCCCATTTCTCATTCTTTTCGACTCCCTATGCTCTCCTGAGTGTAAAACATAAAATTCAAGGATTAGGAACATCGAATTCATCAAATCTAATGAAAATTCATCCAAAAATAAGCCAAGCATGGGGTCAAAATATGTATAAATTGTGGTTTATAAAATATCCCCACACTTAAGCCTTTGCTTGTCCTCAAGCAAAATCCTCAACTCACAATTAAAATTAACTTCCTTAATTCATAATTCTCATCGATAATGTCTCATCATAATTCACAGATAATTCATACATTGATAATTTAGCTCAAAGGGTGCTTAAAGATTCAAACAATCCAAGTCACAAATTTTTATAGCACGAAAACATAGGTGTTCCCCTTACCTAAATAATCACCTTTAATTCAAAATCGACAAGAATTTACATCCTCACTAAAGATTCACTCAAATCACTCAATGTGTTTAAGGTTCAAATCAAGCACTCAAAAGTCAAACATGAAAAGTTATTACCATAGGCTTGCATGAAAATCAAATCTCCACCACTATAAAATGAGATGATACACAAATCAAAAGGTCTTTAAAGGGTTGTAACGGGGCTTTGGTTAAAGGTGTGGATAAAGGCTGAATTAGATGGTTAAAATCGAGATTGAATTGACAATTCACCTAACTAGAAAAATAAACTAATACTGAATAATTAAAAACTTATCAATAATAATCCGAGCTTCTTCTCAAAATGTGAAATTGACCGTTTAAGCTCAACTACCATCGAACTAATAATAAACTCTTTTTTTTTAAGAATAAGAACAAGGATATAATAACTGAAATACAGAACATAGTCAGGCAACTGATCAAATCAAATCTCGACAAAAAGGGGTTAATACAATAGGGAAAATTCTTAATGAATCAAAAAGAATGAGTTTTGGGTTAATATTAAGGGTGTATCAAGAAATGGTTTATTAGGATCAAAGGGGTTCACTAGGGGTTAATTATGAAGGTAGGCTTTTTGGGGTAAGTGGGTTAAAACCTAAGTGCCTTTATCATCTCAGTATATCAAATCAAAAGTGTGGTCTCGACATGCGTAATCGAAGCAAGTTCTAGAATAACAAATCAATATTGACACACTCATAACCAATAAAGTGAGCACAAAAAGAATATGCTCTAAAAGGCCCAAAATCTCACAAAAATTATGGTTTTTGATGTCAACCTTGCAAATTTCAAACTTCATAGTAATATTTAAATTTAGGGAAACAACCTAACAAATTTCTAATTCTAAAAATAGACTTATCATGCTTGATTCTCTAATGTCTTAAAGTTTAAACCATCAATGTATAATTACCTATGACTTAATCCAAAACATATCAATAAAAATCATAAGTCAATAGAAGTTTTATTCTAATAGTAATATGAGAACATTACTTAAGAACAAGACATAATTCAGGGATTTTCTGATAATAATAAACCTCCCCACACTTAAGATGTATATTGTCCTCAATGTACAAAGATAGATAATGACAATATGATAAGAATATCATAAGAGAGGGGGAAAAGTGAAACTTCTTGAATTTTGGATGAAATTCGTGGAATAGTTGACGTGGAATTGTAACAAAGTGAAGTGCATAATTGATCGTATGTCTGTCGAGTATTAAAATTTATAAAGAGAATGATCGAACCTGGAAACTAACTCTGACAACGATTGAGGCAAGTGCACCTATCGAACAGTAGTATAGCTTAGGCAAGACCGGATTATCGAACCCAAAGGAACTAAAAGTACTAATACTAACTTTCTTTCTATTATTTAGCCTAAGAATTAAGCGAATGGTTGTTTAATCTAAATTAATTAACTATTAGACTAAAGACTCTAAGACAAAGAAGAATGAATTTGGGAGAATACTTAAGGAAAAACAAATTAATTAAGACGACACCCAAGGAAGAATCCACCTAGACTTCACTTGTTATCTAACTCTGAACCAGACGATGTATTCACTTGACTTGATCCGTAGGATTCCCCAATTTATATTAAACCCTCTCTCGAGGCGAATAACGTCTAACCCTAGGTTTATTAATTGAAATCTATTTCTAATTAAAATCCCTAGAATTGCATTAACTCGATCTATAGACTCCCATATTAGGTTTCACCCTAATCCGGCAATGCCTCGTCACCCTATCTCTAGGTGCGCGATCAACTCCGCTTAACTATGCTAGATCTACTCTTAGGCAGGGACTTTTGCTCCTCCACCTAAGCACATCAAACTTGAATTAATATCCGCGAAATATCAACACAAGAATTAAGAACACATAATTAAGAACAAGTCAAATATTTATCATATAGTTCAGCAAACGATAACAAGATTCATCTAAGTTTCATCCCCTCGGTGTATCTCGAGGTTTAGTTCATAACAATAAAAGAAAACATCTCAGAAGAAAAGATAAAACAAAACATAAGAAATCCCTAAAACTCCCTAAAGGAATTGAAGAGGAGATCCTCCGTCTTGAGTATAATTCCGGCTTATTGAGATGGATCAACTGGCTATCCCTGAGCGAATCCCCACAAATCCGCCCTCTCTGGCCTAGCAAGACACCCCTAGACGATAGCCTTGGGCTCTTCCTTTCAGGTCATACTTAGGGTGTATTTATAGGCTTTTGGAATGTGTTTCTTTGACCCTAAGTATCCAAATCCGATTGAAATTGCTCTTTGCCACGGTAGGGGCACGGCCTCTGGCACACACCCGTGTAAGTCGTGGCCAGGCCGTGTGGACTTCCTTGATGAGGAACGACCGTGTAAATCGTGGCCAGGCCGTGTTCGAGATTATTTAGGAGGCACGGCCTTGTGGTCTTGGGCCCAGGCCGTGTCGATTTCGTGCTTTGGCCCATTTGGCCCGTTTTAAGCCCGTTTCTCGTTCTTTTCATCCTCTGGTGCTTTCCTGAGTATATAACATGAAAAGAAAGGATTAAGAGCACCTTTTTACATAAATTAAGGGATAATTCACCCAAAAGCATGCTAAATGTGGGCTTAAAATATGTTACTTTTACGGTTTATCAAATACCCCCACACTTAAGCTTTTGCTTGTCCTCAAGCAAAATTCTCAACTTAGAATTAAAACGAACTTTCCATAATTCATAATATTTATCAATAGTGTTTCATCATAATTGAAGGATAATTTATACATGGATAATTAAACTCAAAGAGTTCTACAGATTCAAACAGTCTAAGTCATACATTTGTAGCACAAAACATAGGTGTTTCCCCTCATCTAAATAATTACCTCTGGTTCAAAACTGACAAGAATTGACATCCTTACTAAAGATTCTCTTAAATCACTCGAAGTGTTTAAGGTTCAGAATTAAGCACTCAAACGTCAAACATGAAGAGTTAATGCCATAGGCTTGCATGAAAATCAAATCTCCACCACTATAAAATGAGATGATACACAAATCAAAAGGTCTTTAACAGGGTTGTAATGGGGCTTGGGTTAAAGGTGTGGTTAAAGACTGAATTAGAGGGTTAGAATCGAGATTGAATTGACAAATTACCTAACCAGAAACAACGAACTAAGTAAAAGTGATTACATCAATTGAAAACTAATAATACTAATACTACGAGCTTCTTCTTCAATATTTGGAATTCAAACGTATAAGCTCTTTAATCACAAAACTAATAATGAATACTTTTTGATTGATATTTTTTTTTACATCATAAATACATAACAAAGGATAAATTACTGAAATAAAAATCATAGTTAGGCTATTAATCAAATCAAATCTCGATATAAGGGTAGTTAAAAAGGATGGTGATAACAAATACAAAAGGGTTTTTGGGTTAGTATTAGTGGGTATGTCAATAAAAAGGTTGTTAGGATTAAAATGGGTTCACTAGGGATTAATTATGAAGGTAGGTTTTTAGTGGAGTAAGTGGGTTAAATCCTAGGTGCCTTTATCATTTCTGTATATCAAATCAAAGGTGTGGTCTTGACATGTATAATCGATGCATGTTCTAGAATAACAAATCAATGTTGACACACTCATAATCAATGAAGTGAGCAAGAAAAAGAATTTATGCTCAATAAGGCTCAAAATCTCACAAAAATTATGGGTATTTTGATGTCAACCTCGTAAATTTCAAACTTCAAAGTAATATTCAAATTCAGGTAGACAACCTAGAATTTTTTTTTATTTTCTTGAAAAATGGACTTATCATGCTTGATTCTCTAGTATTCTTAGAATTCAATCATCAATGCACAATTATCAATGACTTAATCTAAAACATATCAATAAAAATCATAAATCATGGAAATTTCATCCTAATTAGTAATATGAGAAAATTACTTAAAAGCAAGCCTAAATTCAGGGATTTGAGAATAATGTAAAAAGTTAGGCATCCTTAAGGTTCACCCCCGCACACTTAAGATGTACATTGCCCTCAATGTACAAAGATAGATAATATCATTATAAAATCATAAGATATGGGAAGAAGTGAAAATTCTTGAATTTTCGGATGGCATCCTTGGTTTGAAGGTGAAAGATAGGTCGGAGGGGTTGGTCTGGATGACGATCCTGCGCTAGATGAAGAAATTGGGTAGCTCATGGAGGATTAGCCAGGATAAAATAATGGTAATTTAAACTATACTAATTAAATAATTAAAGAAAAGCAAGCTAAAGTGAAGAAAAATAAAGATGAAACTAAAATTAAAAGAAAAGATAAATGGACCGTAGGGTCCTTATTGTTGGATGGTTCACGAGGTGGGTGTGACCTCTAAGGCTGCGGAGGTGATGGCGGTGGCGGAAATGGCGTGATTCCCAAGCAGCCTTTAGAACCTTACACTAAGAAACTAAAATAAAAGAAACTAAATTAAGTATAAGATAGTCAAAGAGAAGGAAAATAAAGGAAAAGAGTAAAGAAGAAGAAAATTTGAATGGTCTCAAAGACCCTTGGCTTGTCGAGTGATTGAAGCGGCTGACATGAACTTATATAGATCGATCTCCATGAGGGAGACTGTGCTGCGATCCTTCCATTTCTTCGACATGGCCAAAAGATTGAGAAGAATGCTAAGAATGAAGAATGCTAAGAATGTATTGTGTAAGGGTGTAAGGGAGGAAGAAGGGTGAAAGTTAGGTGAGAAGAGGGAGGGGTGGGTGGTTTAAATAGAATTTTCAAATCAGGTACAACCCCACGCCCGTGTATCATGGGCGTGTCGATTCACACGGCCACTTCGCACAGCCGTGTGTGTAGGCGTGTTGGTTCTCCCACGCCCATTTCTGGTAAGTCAGTGTCGTCCACGGCCACGTCGCACGGCCGTGGCATTTTTTCGGTGCCCGTAGGGGTGGTGGTTGGAGTCTGTGACTCAAAGATTTGATTCTTTCTGAATTGTACCCTCTCTGCCATTGTCAGTACGGAGATTTTGTACTTCCACACGGCCACGGCCACGACTGTGTGTAAGGTCGTGTGGCCTAGAAATCTGCACTTTTGGTTAGTTTAAAGCTAGGTGTTTAAGACTAAGAGAAGAAAAGAAAATGAAAACAAAAGCAAAAGTAACTAGGGTTAGTGCTCGGGTTGCCTCCCGAGAAGCGCTCGTTTAAAGTCTTAAGCTAGACTTTCCTCGTATTCGCAACAAATTAGGGTGGTTTAAAAATTTGAATATCTTCGCTCATGCTATCAGTTCTATTTCCTTGATAAAGTTTAAGTCGAGAAGCGTTTATATTGAAAGTACCAAAAATAGGATTACTTACCTCGACTGTTCCGTATGGGAAAACACTGGTTACCCTAAACGTTATTTCTTTATTTGTGTTAGGGTTAGGAGGAGATGTTCGAGGGTCTATTTTTCTATCAATACCTGATCTCCGATTTTGAACTTGTTTGCTTCGTGGAGTGGCTCTGGTTCTGCTTCGTGTATTCCTAATTTTTCCTTGAAATGCTTTTTCCACTCGTCTAGATCATCGACCTGAATCCCTTATTCTTCGTGTGTTATTTCTTTGTTGGCACATGGTATAGAATCAGGTTCAGTTGTATTCTTTCCTGGTGTTTCCTGAAAAAAAGGGTTAACCGAATGGTTATCAATAGAATTTGTTTTCTCACCTGGATTACTTGATGTTCTAGCTGAGTCGAGAGCTTGGAGAGTGACTGTCTCATTACCTACACGAAGTATTAGTTCTCCTGCATCAATGTTGATTTTAGTTCTAGCAGTTGCTAAGAATGGTCTTCCTAAAATTAAGGGAATTGAATTATCCTCATCCATGTCTAAGACAACAAAATCTACTGGGAAAACGAATTTATCAATTTTTACAAGAACATCTTCGATAATACCCCTAGGAATTCTAACAGTTTTATCAGCTAGTTGAATGCTCATCCTAGTTTGTTTGGGTTTCCCTAGACCTAGTTATTTAAATAATTTATAAGGCATGACATTTATGCTTGCCCCTAAATTAGCTAACACATTATCAATAGGTAAACTACCAATTAAACATGGAATCGTAAAACTCCCTGGATTTTTTAATTTTTGTGGTAGTTTATTTTGCAAGATTGCCGAGCACATTGCGTTTAGTTCCACGTGTGATGCCTCCTCTATCCTTCGTTTGTTCGTCAAAAGCTCTTTTAAAAATTTTCTAGAATCTGGCATCTGTGAAAGAGCTTCAAGTAACGGTAAGTTAATATGTAATTTCTTTAAAAGTTTAAGAAACTTATCGAACTGTTCCTCTGTGTCGTCTCTTCTTAATGCTTCGGGATATGGTATGCGAGGTTGGTACTCTTTGATTACCGATTTTGGCTTATTATTACTTACATCAACCTTACCCTCTTTGACCACATTCTCTTGCTTTGAATTGGGCTCGTCTAACCCTTCACTTTCTTGAGCTGATATGGCTTGGATTTGCTCCTTTGGGTTAATCTCAATGTTGCTCGATAGACGCCCTTGTGGTCGTTCGAAAATTATCCTTGCGAGTTGTCCAACTGTGTTAGTAAGTTGTCCAACTATCTTAGTGAGCTCCCCAACTTGGCTCTCGATCC
Organism: Gossypium sturtianum; assembly: GCA_025698515.1. Classification (NCBI taxonomy): domain Eukaryota; kingdom Viridiplantae; phylum Streptophyta; class Magnoliopsida; order Malvales; family Malvaceae; genus Gossypium; species Gossypium sturtianum. The sequence continues at coordinate 121,568,929 of CM046946.1, forward strand.
CTTTAATTGATGCCTGTTGATTCTTAAGGGTGGTCTCAGTGTCTTGGAGACGGTTATCTGTAGCTGCCATGAATTTTGTCAGCATCTCTTCAAGGTTCGGCTTCTTCTCCTGTGGATAGGGCTGATTTTGGAAATTTTGAGGAGGTTGTTGTCTTTGATTTCCTTGATTTCCTTGTCCTCCCCATGAAAAATTTGGGTGGTTCCTCCAACCTGGATTATAAGTATTACTGTAAGGATTATTATTAGATCTGAAATTGTTACCTATATAGTTCATCTATTCGTTCTCTGTGCTCGGTTGGTAGGGTGGGTACTCAGGATTCGCCACAGTTCCACTTGCATCGCACTGTATTACTGGATGTACCTACGAAGAACACAAACTATCAAGCTTTTTATTCATCATCTCTACCTGTGTTGATAACATGGTTACTGCATCGATGTTGAAAACTCCGGCTGATTTTGTCCTTGTAACCTGCCACTGATAGTTATTCAGTGACATCTCCTCTATGAATTCGTAGGCTGCTTCAGGAGTTCTATTGTTCAGGGTTCCACCGGCGGCTGAATCAATTAGTTGCCTCGTTGAGGGGTTTACACCGTTATAGAAAGTTTGGACTTGGAGCCACAAGGGTAAACCATGGTGTGGACACCTTCTCAAGAGATCCTTATATCTCTCCCATGCGTCATATAATGTCTCTAAATCCATCTGCACAAAAGAAGAGATATCATTCCGTAATTTAGCCGTTTTGGCCGGTGGGAAATATTTTAATAAAAAATTTCGGTCATTTGATCCCATGTAGTGATTGACCCTCGTGTAACGAAGTTTAACCAACTGTTTGGCTTTATTCCTTAATGAAAAGGGAAATAACTGAAGCCGTATGGCATCATCGAAAACGCCATTTAATTTGAAGGTATGACAAACTCTAAAAATTAGCTATATGAGTGTTTGGGTCTTCGTCCGCAAACCATCAAATTGAACAAATTGTTGAATCATTTGTATAGTGTTAGGCTTTAATTCAAAATTATTAGCACTATAGCGAGTCTAACAATACTCGATTCGGCTCTGTTAAATGAGGTTTAGCATAATCATACATAGTACGTGGAGCATTATTTTCTGCCACATCTTGTGGTGGTGGATTATTCTCATCCATACCTTGATGAAGATTGGATTCGTCTTGTTGTTCTTCTTCTTGGTAATTTAGGGCTCGCCTAATTTCTCTGTGATTTCTACGAATGGTAGCTTCAATATCACTGTGTCGTATACTAAAGGTCCTCTCGGGTTCCTTCTAGTCATAAACTAGAGGTACTGGAAGGAAGAAGTAAAAAAAGAAGAAAAATTAGCAAATAAAATAAGAAATTAAATTAAATTGCAAAAAATAAAAATGGCTAAAGTAATAAAAATAGAGTGTTCTTAATATTTTAGTTCCCCGACAACGGTGCCAAAAACTTGATCGTATGTCCGTCGAGTATTAAAATTTATAAAGAGAATGATCGAACCTGGAAACTAACTCTGACAACGATTGAGACAAGTGCACCTATCGAACAGTAGTATAGCTTAGGCAAGACCGGATTATCGAACCCAAAGGAACTAAAAGTACTAATACTAACTTTCTTTCTATTATTTAGCCTAAGAATTATGGAATGGTTGTTTATTCTAAATTAATTAACTACTAGACTAAAGACTCTAAGACAAAGAAGAATGAATTTGGGAGAATACTTGAGGAAAAACCAATTAATCAAGACGAAACCCAAGGAAAAATCCACCTAGACTTCACTTGTTATCTAACTCTGAACCAGACGATGTATTCACTTGACTTGATCCGTAGGATTCCCTAATTTATATTAAACCCTCTCTCGAGGCGAATAACGTCTAACCCTAGGTTGATTAATTGAAATATCTTTCTAATTAAAACCCTAGAATTACATTAACTCGATCTATGGACTCCCATATTAGGTTTCACCCCTAATTCGGCAGCGCCTCGTCACCCTATCTCTGGCGCGCGATCAACTCCGCTTAACTATGCTAGATCTACTCTTAGGCAGGGACTTTTGCTCCTCCACCTAAGCACATTAAACTTGAATTAATATCCGCAAAATATCAACACAAGAATTAAGAACACATAATTAAGAACAAGTCAAATATTTATCATATAGTTAAATAAAACGATAACAAGATTCATCTAAGTTTCATCCCCTCGGTATCCGAGGTTTAGTTCATAACAATAAAAGAAAACATCTCGGAAGAAAAGATAAAACAAAACCTAAGAAATCCCTAAAACTCCCTGAAGGAATTGAAGAGGAGATCCCCCGTCTTGAGTATAATTCCGGCTTCTTGAGATGGATCAACTGGCTATCCCTGAGCGAATCCCCACAAATCTGCCCTCTCTGGCCTAGCAAGACGCCCCTAGACGATAGCCTTGGGCTCCTCCTTTCAGGTCATACTTAGGGTGTATTTATAGGCTTTTGGAATGTGTTTCTTTGCCCTTAAGTATCCGAATCCGATTGAAATTGCTCTTTGCCACGGCAGGGGCACGGCCTCTGGCACACGCCCGTGTAAGTCGTGGCCAGGCCGTGTGGACTTCGTTGATGAGGCACGACCGTGTAAATTGTGGCCAGGCCGTGTTCAAGATTATTGAGGAGGCACGGCCGTGTGGTCTTGGGCCCAGGCCGTGTCGATTTCGTGCTTTGGCCCATTTAGCCCATTTTAAGCCCGTTTCTCGTTCTTTTCATCCTCCGGTGCTTTCCTGAGTATATAACATGAAAAGAAAGGATTAAGAGCACCTTTTTTACATAAATCAAGGGATAATTCATCCAAAAGCATGCTAAATGTGGGCTTAAAATATGTTACTTTTATGGTTTATCAATAATTCTGATCAACTAATAAGAAAATAAACATGAATGTGAAAGACGATTAGGGGATTGCTTGATTAGGAATAATTATAAAAGCTAAAATATAGTTCAAAATATAAAAGATAAGTCTTTGAAAATATGATAATAAACATAAGGAAAATAATCTAAAGATAAAAATAGAAATAAAAATAAAGATAAGAATAGGGATTGGGGTACACGGTCACGGCCCACGTCCGTGTGCCCTGTGTTTAGCCCGTGTTTTTCGTAAATGTTAGTTTAGGGCGTGTCTGAGTCTTGGCCCACGCCCGTGTTAATTAATCAGTATCGACCACGGCCTATAGGTACGGGCGTGTCACACGCCCGTGTGACTTTCTTAGTTTCAACCATGGCTTCTTGGCACGGGCATGTCGCACGCCCGTGTCACTTACTCAGTATCGACCACGGTCGCATCGCACGGCCATGGCATTTTTTCGCAGCCAGTGTTTTTTAGTCAGTTTCAACCACGGCCTGTAGGCACGACCGTGGCATTTTATCACAGCCCGTGTTTTGGGGAAAATTTTCGTCTTAGGCCTGTACGGTCTCCGCTACGCTGATGTACCTATTCGTGTTGTCCACACGGCCACGACCACGCCCGTGTGCAAAGCCGTGTGGGTATGGAAACCTGCGCCTATTAATTTTGTTAATTTTTTTAGTTAGGTGCTAAAAATTGAAAACATGGATATTAATGAGGTTAGTGCTCGAGTTGCCTCCCGAGAAGCGCTTGTTTAAAGTCCTAAGCTAGACTTACCTTGTATTCATCTCTTTATGAAGGTTCACAGAGTTGAAACTCCTTTCTAATATCCCTAAAATATTCACCACTATATAATTTAAGTCGTTGACCGTTTACCTTGAATGTGCCAAAATTGGGATGAGTTACCTCGATTGTCCTGTATGGGAAGACATTGAGTACCGTGAAGGGAGTCGCTCCGTTTGTTTTAAGCTCCGAGGTGGTTATTCGAGGATCGGTTGCATCTAACAGTACCTGATCTCCAGTCTTGAAGTGATTTGCTTCTCCTTTAAACTCGTCATGGAGTTGCCTCAGTTTTGCTTCGTGTATTCTTGGTTTCTCCTTAGCATGTGTCCTCCCTTCGTCTAGTTCGTCGATCTGAAGCCTTCGCTCCTCATGAGTTATTTCATTATTGGCACGAGAACTAAGACGTTGCTCATTTGTGTATTTTCGAGGTGCTTCCTGAAGAAAGGTTTGGACCGAATGGTTATTAATAGAATTTATGTTTTCACCTTTATTACTCGATGTCCTAACCGACTCCCGAGCCTGAAGAGTGATCATTTCGTCACCTGCACAAAGTGTGAGCTCACCTGTACCAACATCAATTCTAGTATTAGCAGTTGCTAAAAAGGGTCGTCCTAAGATTAGCGGTGCGTCACTGTCCTCATCCATATCTAGAACAACAAAGTCAACTGGGAATATAAATTTATCAATCTTGACAAGCACATCCTCAACAATTCCCCTAGGAAATCTAATGGTCTTATCTGCGAGTTGAATACTCATCCTAGTTCGTTTAGGTTTCCCAAGACCTAGTTGCTTAAACATTTTATAGGGCATGACGTTAATACTTGCTCCTAAATCAGCCAAGGCATTATTAACATCTAAACTACCAATTAAACAAGGAATAGTAAAACTTCCTGGATCCTTTAATTTGTTTGGTAGTTTATTTTGTAAGATGGCCGAACAAACTGCGTTTAACTCCACGTGCGACGCATCATCTAACTTCCGCTTGTTTGCTAGAAGCTCCTTCAAAAATTTGACTGAGTTGGGCATCTGCGAAAGAGCTTCAATAAACGGTAAGTTAATATGTAGTTTTTTTAAGAGTTTAAGAAATTTACCAAATTGCTCGTTAGTATGGTCTTTCTTCGTCGCGTTAGGGTATGGGACATGAGGTATATGCTCTTTACTTACCGGTTGTTGTGTATTGTGGCTTACCCCACCCTTACCTTTACTTACCACAAGTTCTTGCCTCGGTTCAGATTCAGATTCTACTGACCCTTCGTTGTCGCACACCGTGATGGCATGGAGTTGCTCCCTTGGATTAGGTTCAGTATTACTCGGCAAGCTCCCTTGTGGTCGTTCTGAGATCAACTTATCAAGCTGACCTATTTGGTTTTCGAGCCCTTGAATCGATGCCTGCTGATTTTTGAGTGTTGTTTTGGTGTTTTGAAAATAGGTTTCTGACACCGAGATGAATTTTGTTAGCATCTCTTCAAGGTTCAGTTTCTTCTCTTGTTGGTAGGGTTGTTGTTGGAAGCCTGGAGGGGGTTGTTGTCTCTGATTTCCTTGGCCACCCCATGAGAAATTGGGATGGTTCCTCCAACCTGGATTGTAAGTATTACTATAGACATTATTCTGAGGTCTAAAATTGTTACCCATATAGTGAACTTGTTCATTCTCCATGCCCGGGTTGTAGGATGGATATTCTGTTGTGTTCGTCCCTCCTCCATTTGTGTCGCACTGCATTACCAGATGTACCTGCATAGAAACACATAAACCATCAATCTTTTTATTTAAGAGCTCTACCTGGTTCGATAGCATGGTGACTGCGTCGAGGTTGAAAACACTGGCTGTCTTTGTTGGCTTCGTCCTCATAACTTGCCACTAATAGTTATTCAGTGACATCTCTTCAATGAATTCGTAAGCAGCCTCAGGTGTTTTATTTTTTAGTGTACCGCCGGCGGCTGCATCGATCAATTGCCTAGTTGAGGGGTTCACACCATTGTAAAAGGTTTGAACGTGTAGCCATAAGGGTAACCCATGGTGAGGGCATCTTCTGAGTAGATCCTTGTATCTCTCCCATGCATCGTAAAGTGTTTCTAAATCCATCTGCACAAAAGAAGAGATATCATTCCTCAACTTAGCCGTTTTAGCCAGCGAAAAATATTTAAGTAAAAATTTTTCAGTCATTTTTTCCCATGTAGTGATTGATCCTCGTGGTAACGAGTTCAACCACTATTTAGCTTTGTTCCTCAACGAGAAGGGAAACAACCGAAGGCGAATGGCATCATTATAAACGCCATTGATTTTGAAAGTGTCACAGAATTCCAGAAAATTTGCCAAGTGATTGTTTGGATCCTCATCCTGTAAACCATCAAACTGAACAAACTTCTGAATCATCTGAATAGTGTTAGGTTTCAGTTCAAAATTATTTGCAGCAATAGCAGGTCTAACAATACTTGATTCAGTTCCTGTTAAAGTAGGCTTAGCATAATCATACATAGTTCGAGGAGCAGGATTCTGATTTACTGGATCTGCAGCGACCACAGGAGGTAGCGGATTATTCTGAGGATCAGCCATCTCCTTGGTATTATTGATATCGTTCTCTTGCTCTTCTTGTATGTATTGTAAGCTTCACCATATCTCTCTTCGGTTTCTGCGAGTTGTACCTTCTATAGCACTGTCGTGAAGTAAAGGTCCTGACGGATTTCTTCTAGTCATAAACTAGAGACACCTGCCAAAAGCAAAGAAAGAGACAAATTAGAAAAGTAAAAAAAAAGGCTAAAGTAATAAAAATTTAGTGTTCCTAATATCTTAATCCCCGGCAACGACGCCAAAAACTTGATGTATCTCTAACTAACTATAATCACAATAAAGGCAAGCGCACCAATCGTTTAATAGTATAGTTATGGTAAGACCAGAAATATCGTATCCACAAGGACCAAGAGTACTAGTAATTACTATCTTCCTATTATCTAGCCTAAGAATCGGAGTGATTTCTTTTAAACTAAAATTAATTAAAAATACGACAGAGAATGAATTGGGAAAATACTTTTAGACAACTTTATGAGAGATGCAATACCCAAGGAAGAATCCACCTAGACTTCACTTATTACTTCTGATTCATATGATTTATTCACTTGACTTAATACGTAGAAATCCCTAAATTATGTTAATATCTCTTTCAAGACTAAAAAAAACTGACTCTAGGTTGATTAATTGAAATCTCTTTCTAATTAAAACCCCTATCGTCGCATTAACTCGATCTATGGATTCCCTTATTAGATTTGACTCTAATCCGACAGATTTATGTCGCCCTATTTCCTAGGGTTGCAATCAACTCCGCTTAATTGTGTTGATCTACTCTTAAACAAGGACTTTGCTCCTCTGAATAAGCACATTCAACTTGAATCAATAACCTGAATTATTAAAACAAGAATAAGAACCCACAATTAAGAATAAGAACAAGTATTTATCTTATAAATCAAATAGTAATAAGATTGTAACACCCCAAACCCAGCCCAAACACTACGACCAGATCGGGTATGCTACGGGGTTTATTGTTAAAAACTTTGCTTTGATGGTTTTTGGAAATCTCAGTTTCTTTATTTAGGCATTTGTTAAAAATAAGATATTTGATGAAAACCTTTGCTTTTTCTTTGAACGTGTTTGGAAAACCCATTTTATTACTTTTTACGACTTAAGTCCTTGAACATAAATTTTTAAACTGTATACATTAACAAATATAAGGCGATAACCTCAGCCATGGGGCCTTATTACATAAATAGTCCCAAAATTAAAACTTAAAGGAAAACCGAAAATAGTCAATGAAAAAAAAAATAACTTGATGGCCCTTCGAGTCCGCCTCGGCTCCCATATCCACGATCTACTGCTCATCTGAAAAGTCAGGGAAAAATAAAGGGGTGAGTCACCAAGACTCAGTGTGCAAATCCCGAAAACACATAAAAGGCTTTAGGCCCACAAACACATTATGGGCCTTGGCCCATACACAATGGAAACATAATATTTACATGCAACATGGCCCAACCCAACCTAGAAATCCATCCTCTACACACTAGCCCGTACCAGCCAACACACCTTGGGGATTTCTACAATCAACCCACCAACCGCTATACACACCATATCGACGGTCATGCTTGCCTATTCCTAACAATCGAGAATCAATTTAACGTGGCTTAGCCACCGATCACTATTGTGACCTAATTTTACAGTTCGTGGTTTAACCACCGATCACCAAGTGACCTATTAACATGCTCTTCCCCTTCATTGTATTAACCCTATCCCATGCATACATCCAAGCAAATTCAAAACAGTATACTACCTAAAAGATCACCGGTTTTTACATACATCGATACACACATAGAGAAGTTTCTATGGTTACGTGCACTGGCATCCTTTGCCTACCCTTTTTGGGTAACACGATTATCCATCTGACCTTTTTAAACTTTGACCCATAGCATATATATCTGATTAATTAGTGTGATAGAGATCTACACACCTGATTACAGATAAGACGAGACTTTCTATGTTGACACTATCAGAAGCCGATACGACTGCTAACTGTCTAAGGTTTTGTTCTAAAGCCGGTCCATAACCCGGTGGCCAATCCCGAATCTAGCGACATTTGCTCGTTTCTTAAACTTAGGGATTGGTTTAACGGATCCAATCCTCCTTCGCTTTGATCGATATTTGATTCCATCAAAAGACCTTATCGATTGCTACCATCATAACATATGGTTAAGATCACAATTATGATAGCGAATCTAACGAGAATCTAAAGAGAACCCCTTACCTTGAAATCCCGAAAAGAGAGATATGAGGTTCAGAGACTAGCAGTTTCAGCTTTTAGATCTAAGCGATCTACTTCAATTCTCGAATGTCGCCCAACATGTAAACACAAGAAACCATCAATCCATTAGCCTTTCGGCTTTGTCTTCTAAAAACCGAAAGAGAACAAAGAATAGATCAGAAGAAATCGGCACCTACCTTTACAGAGAATTCGGCAACTCCTAGAAGATTTTGGCTTTTTGCAAAAATCAAAAAGAGAAGATGATTCAAAGAAATCTATGGAGATTCGGCTTTCAATGAAGGAATCGGCAAGAAGAAAAAGAATGGGCACTAGGACATTCGGCTATGGTAGAAGAGAGTAAAGAGAAGGAATACTTAAGGGTTTCGACTTATAGAAGAAATCGGGAAAAGGTGTAGAGAAAGGCTATGAGGTTTCGGCTTTAGCAGAGAATGAAAAAGAAGATGGAACTTTTAGGAGTTTTCGGCTTTTTGAGAAAAGAAACAACTAAGAGAAGAGAATGAGAATAAATGTCGAAATTAAGAAGTACCTATTTTCTAATCAAATTTTAAGCACACACTAACCAAAAGCCAGAATTGCCCTCTTTTGAAAACTAAGACTAATTAATTAACAATGGAAATTTCGGCACCCCCCTTAGCCTCATCAAAACCGATTTCCTCTTTCCCCCAGAGTTGGAAATTCGGCCACTACTGTGATCAGTAGATAATTTCTAAACTTTCTCCCTTATCCTTACGATCTCTCATCCACAAGTGACCCAGATAACACCACCTCTTCTTCCTTTTATCTGCCACATTATCCACATTATCCAAACACATAAATCTCCTAATTCTAGGCATCCTAGCCGCCCCAACTCTCCTCCTTTTGACGCCAAAAACATTTAAAATAAGTGGGTAATGCGACTCAGAACCTTGGACCTCCTTCTTTGCTTATCACGCCACCTCAAAGCCCCTAAGTAGCGCCACATCGACCACTTTGGGCCACAAGCCCATTTGTGTGTCTTAATTTACGAGATAATATCTTTTAAGCCCTATCCGAAGTGGCTTTCCACGAGTGCCCAAGCGAGAAAATTCAATTAAGGCCTCGGCCCAATCCTCGAGCCCATTCTTAACCCCTTAAACACCCTAACTAGCACATCAAGCGTAACATTAACATCACGACACACTAAATCACGAAGCCCCACCAATTCGGGATGTTACGGTTCTACCCCCTTAAAGAAATTTCGGCCTCGAAAATACCTGATCAGAATAGATGCGGGTACTGCTGCCGCATTGCTTCCTCTGGTTCCCAAGTAGCCTCCTCAGAATTGTGATTCCACCATAGAACCTTAACCAACGGAACCGTCTTCCTTCCCAATACTTTGACATCACGATCCAGAATTTCCACTGGTTCCTCTTCAAAGGATAAATCGGGTCTTACTTCGATTTCTTCCACAGACACCTTGTGGGATGGATCCGAACGGTAACATCTTAGCATAGAGACGTGGAATACATTGTGAATCTGGCTTAGCTCAAAAGGTAGCTCTAGCTTATAAGCTACTGGTCCCACTCGTTTCAACACCCGATAAGGTCCGATAAATCTGGGACTTAATTTACCTTTCCGTCCAAACCTCTTCCATGGCGAGACCTTCAAGAACACCTTGTCACCCACTGAAAATTCTATGTCCTTACGCTTCAGGTCAGCATAGGACTTCTATCGGTCTGACGCTTCCTTTAATCGAGCCTGAATTAACTCTACCTTCTCCTCTGTCTCGGTAACCAATTCCGGACCCAAAATCTGATGTTCTCCTAATTTCGTCCAACAGGTAGGTGTACGACACCTCCGCCCGTACAATGCTTCATAGGGCGCCATCTGAATACTTGACTGGTAGCTATTGTTGTCATAAACTCCGCCAACGGTAAGAACTCTTCCCAACTACCCCAAAATCAATGACACATCCTCTCAACATGTCCTCCAAGATCTGAATTACCCGCTCGGTCGTCCATCGATTACGAGGATGAAATGCCGTCTTTGAAATCCAACCGTACCCAACGCTTGATGCAACGCCTTCAAAAATCGTGAGGTAAACCTAGGGTCCTGTCCGATATGATTGATCACGGTACCCCATGCAACCTCACTACCTCCGCTATGTATAAGCTTAGCCAATTTCTGCAGAGTAATCGACACGCATCTTGGTATGAAATGAGCGGACTTCGTCAAGCGGTCAACAATCACCTGCACGGGATCTTTCTTAGCGGCGTGAGGGTAGCCCACTAACAAAGTCCATTGTGATCCTTTCCCACTTCCATTGTGGAATCTTCACCATTACCAAACAACCACGATGGTAAGCGATGTTACGCCTTTACCTGGACAGTCAAACACTTCCCCACAAATTCGATCACCTCTCGTTTCAAACTCGGCCACGAGCCCGATCTCGCAAATCTCGATACATCTTACTTCCTCCGGTGGTGCATAGCGTATGGACTACCATGCGCTTCTTGCAAAATCTTATGCCTCAACTCGGGATTTTTAAGCATACACACTCTCCCTTGAAAACATAATAGCCCTTCCTCATTCACACTAAATTCATTGATCCTCACCGGAAACTTCTCCTTTAGCAACTCGTCGATCTGCTGTTTCTCCTTAACTTTGATGACCGACCCAGAGGTTTCACTTGAAGTTCAGCTAATAAACTCCCATCATCATATAGACTAAGGTGAGCAAACATTGCTCTCAAGTCGAGAGATTACTTCACGACTCAAGGCATCCGCCACCACGTTAGCTTTTACGGATGGTACTCGATCGAAAGCGATCATAGTCCTTTAGCAACTCGATCCACCTCTTTTGCCTTAGATTCAACTCCTTACGGGTCAACATGTATTTTAAGCTCTTATGATCGGTATAAATGACAGATTTTTTTCCGTCACAGAGATAATGCCTCCAGATCTTGAGGGCAAAAACCACTGCCGCCAATTCCATATCATGTGTGGAATAATTTGATTCGTGCGGTCTTAACTATCGAGATGCGTACGCAACAACCTTTCCACCTTGCATCAACATGCATCCTAGTCCCGTGTGAAGCATCACGGTAAATCACGAACTCCTTTCCGACCTCATTTGAATCAACACCGAGCCTCCGTCAAAATCCTTTTAACTCCTCAAAACTCTCTTGCGCTTATTAGACCAAACAAACGGAACCCCTTTCCGCAACAACTTAGTCAACGGTGCTGCAATCAATGAAAATCCTTCAACAAACCTTCTGTAATACCCGGCCAAACCAAGGAAACTCCAAATTTCTGCCACCGACCTAGGCGACTTCCAATCCAACACTGGTTCAATTTTTTGAGGGTCAACCCTAATCCCTTCTGCCGACACAACATGACCCAGAAACGTAACTTCTCTTAGCCAAAATTCGCACTTCATCGAATTTGGCATATAATCTACTTCTCCTCGAGAATCTGCAGAACCACCCGAAAGATGTGAATCATGCTCCTCTTCCGATTTTGAATAAACGAGAATATCATCTATAAATACAACGACAAATCGATCCAAGTAGGGTTGAAATACTCGGTTCATCATATCCATAAACGCTGCTGGTGCGTTAGTCAACCCAAATGGCATCACCATGAATTCGTAGTGACCATAGCGAGTCCTAAAACCCGTCTTATGAATATCCGCCTCTTTGACCTTAAGGCGATGGTACCACGACCTCGGATCTATCTTTGAAAAATGAGGCTCCTTCAAGCGATCGAACAAGTCATCGATCCTCGACAACGGGTATTTGTTCTTGATTTTCAATTTATTCAACTGACGATAGTCAATGCACATACGCATTGATCCATCTTTCTTCTTAACAAATAATACCGGCGCTCCCCAAGGCGACACACTCAGTCGGATAAACCCTCTATCCAGCAACTCTTGGATCTGAGCCTTCAATTCCACCAACTCCTTTGGCGCCATCACATGCGGAGCGATAGATCTTGTGCTTTGTTCGGAAGAAGATCAATACCAAACTTTACTTCACGATCCGGGGGTAATCCCGGAAGCTCTTCTGGGAAAACATCAGGAAATTTCCTCACCGCCCTAACGTCCCCAGCAATTAGTTCCTTGGCTTCCAGATCCCGAACAAACATTAAAATTGCCTCGCATCTTTTCCTCACCATCCTTTCTGCTCTTAAGGCAGACACCACATTTGACAAACAGTTCCCCCTTTCACCTATCACTAACACTTCGCCACCCTCGGGAGTTTTTAACACCATACGCTTGGCTGCACAGTCCAAATTTGCTTGATACTTCACTAAACAATCCATTCCTAAGATCAAATCGAACTCCTAAACAAATATTCTATCGGATCAGCCCAAAAGCTACCCCTTGAACTTCGGTACATCCTTATCTGATTTGTTCACCACTATAGTTTGTCCTAGAGGGCTCACTACAGTCATCTCCCTAGAAGAAGTCTCATAATCTAAGTTCAAAGTTCCCGCTATAGCACTAGCAACATAAGAGTGCGTCGAACCAATATCAATCATGGCAGTATAAGGCAAACCATAAATTAGAAACGTACCAGTTATAACATCCGGTGCGTTAGCCTCCTCTCGACGTCTGGCAGCATAGACTAACCCCGACTGTCTTGCCTCGGTGTTTCCTAACCCTCGGCCTAGTGCTCCACGGCCCCGACTGGAACCGTTACCACCTCTGGCTGGACCACGACCTCTCTGTGGCTGCTGACCACCTCTTTCCGGCTGTGCATTCCCTTGACCCGTGGGCCTTCACTGCCTCGTTGCTGCAGACAGTTTTTAACTTGGTGGTCCATAGATCCACACCTAAAGCACTTCCTACTGCCCGCCCAAGACTCACCTACATGGAATTTACCACATCGAGCACATACGTATGCGACTAACGACGGCGAGTCTCTTCTCTCGCCTCGGCCCGTCTGACCTAGGCCTTTTCTGCGTACGCCCAGCTACCCCTGACGATCCAAAATTCCTCTTACTTCCACCCCTATCTCTATCCAGATTTAGTTTCTTTGTCCGCTTCACCTCCTCAGCTATCTTAGCTTTTTCCACAAGTACAGGAAATTCCCTCTCCCGCTGTGGAACTATCAATACACGCAAATCATCCCTCAGACCATCTTCAAATCGAACACAACGTTCATGGTCTATGGCCACCATTCCTCGAGCATAACGGCTAAGGCGTAAGAATTTCGCTTTGTACGCAGCCACCGACCTACTTCCTTGCACCAAATTCAGAAATGCTCTACGCTGCGCATCCACATAACTTATCCCAATGTATTTACTCTGAAACGCCATTTTGAATAGATCCCAAGTGATACGGTCAGCCATCGTACCATCCTTAACCGTAAGCCACCATTGATAAGCTTCGTCCCGTAGGAGAGATACAACCCCTTTCAGTTTTTCCTCTTCCGTGAAATCCAGATCATCCATTATACGCTCAACCGCCTCCAACTAATACTCAGCTGTACTCGGGGCTATGCCAGAAATTCCCCTAAACATTTCTGCCCCATTGGCTCTAAGTCGCTCCGACCACAGATTCAGGGCTCCTGTGCCCATGCACGCCCAAAGAACCCTCTCTAAAACCCTTAACATCGCTTTGAGATACAGTATCATCTCCATTTATGCAGTCCTGAAATTCCATCTCCGCGCGGTGGGTGAGTACCCTGGCATCTCATTTCGGACCCATGGCGGATCCTCTGGGATTCGACACGACCATCCTACCCCTCCCGACGACCACGGCGGGCGTCCACAACCCCTTGTACTCATTCTACCAATTCGCGTTTATCTGATTAGAAATTTTATGAATTATTAATTTCATTCACTGGTTAACCACGAACAATCTTATGGACAGATAGTTTCAAGAGTAGTTCTTTCAATTCAAAATTATATCTACGGGTTTCAAGTCTCAAGTCTCAGTATCTCCTAGTTCTAGGAACCCCATACATTCAACCATCATACATCAACATACAAGTAGCATCTATGAACTCACATTCGTCACATAAGGGTATTTTCGTCATTTCACTACCCAGGGGTTTTTTCGTAATTTTATCCTACAGGGGTATTTTTGTAATTTCACAAAATAGGGTATCTTGGTGATTTTTTGAAATAGAAATATTTTGGTATTTATTTTTTTTATTTTTTTATTTTTTTAAGCAGGGGTATTTTGGATTTTTTTAAACGAGAATATTGTGGTAATTCCTCAAATTTTGATGATTTCGAAAACCGGGTACTTTTGTAAATCTAGAGTTTCTCGGGTAAATTTACAAAACATGAGTATTTTGGTAATTTTGCCAACCGGGGGTGTTTCGGTGATTTCACAAATTTTGGTAGTTTTACAAATCTGGGGTATTCTGGGAAATTTTCACAAATCAAGGGTATTTCGGAAATTTTACAAAACTAGGGGGTATTTTTAGTAATTTTGTGAAATAGGGTGGCTGGTCCCTTCCGGGTTTTAATTATAAATTTTGGCCCGTCAACAAGTCATCGTGGCTAAAGTGAACAGTCACTACGCACTGGTGGGATTCCAAAAGAAGAGGAGGTGAGTCACTAGGACTACTTAAATACCAAGCTCTCCTGAATCCAATCCTAGACATGCGCATGCTGTTGCCACACCCTAACCCAGCGACTGGTTTACGGACATGTTTAGTTAGATTAAGTTTTATGAATTTAAAGAATTGTTTAAACTAGGCCTAAAGTCCATTAATTCCTATCATACTAGTCTACGTCCATGAAGCCCATCAACCCAACATGCATATCAAATCAAGAGTTAGAATACTTACCTGCGTGGATCGGGTGCCGGTAGACTCGAAGGCCATATCTCAACCACAGCATTTTACCAATTTATAAACTACTACTGGACCCATTTCACAGCCCGAGTTTTGCAACCTGGCTCACGATGCAAAATGTAACACCCCAAACCCTACCCAAACGCTACGACCAGATCTGGTATGCTATGGGGTTTATTGTTAAAAACTTTGCTTTGATGGTTTTTTGAAATCTCAGTTTCTTTATTTAGGCATTTGTTAAAAATAAGATATTTGATGAAAACCTTTGCTTTTTCTTTGAACGTGTTTGGAAAACCCATTTTATTACTTTTTACGACTTAAATCCTTGAACATAAATTTTTAAACTGTATACATTAACAAATATAAAGCGATAACCTAATCCATGGGGCCTTATTACAAAAATAGTCCCAAAATTAAAACTTAAAGGAAAACCGAAAATAGTCCATGAAAATAAAAAAAATAACTTGATGGCCCCTCGAGTCCGCCTAGGCTCCCATGTCCACGATCTTCTGCTCATCTGAAAAGTCAGGGAAAAATAAAGGGGTGAGTCACCAAGACTCAGTGTGCAAATCCCGAAAACACATAAAAGACTTTAGGCCCACAAACACATTATGGGCCTTGGCCCATACATAATGGAAACAGAATATTTACATGCAACATGGCCCAACCCAACCTAGAAATCCATCCTCTACACACCAGCCCGTACCAGCCAACACACCTTGGGGATTTCTACAATCAACCCACCAACCGCTACACACCATATCGACGATCATGCATGCCTATTCCTAATAATCGAGAATCAATTTAACGTGGCTTAGCCACCGATCACTATTGTGACCTAATTATACGATTACATGGTTTAACCACCGATCACCAAGTGACCTATTAACATGCTCTTCCCTTCATCGTATTAACCCTATCCCATGCATACATCCAAGCAAATTCAAAACAAGATACTACCTAAAAGATCACCGGTTTTTACATACATCGATACACACATAGAGAAGTTTATATGGTTACGTGCACGGCATCCTTTGCCTACCCTTTTTGGGTAACACGATTATCCATCTGACCTTTTTCCAGCTTTTAGCCTATAGCATATATATACAGATTAATTAGTGTGATAGAGATCTACACACCTGATTACAAACAAGACGAGACTTTCTATGTTGACACTATCGAGCCGTCTGATCGCTAAGCGTCTAAGGTTTTGTTCTGAAGTCGGTCCACAACCCGGTGGCCAATCCCGAACTGCTGACACCGCTCGTTTCTTAAACTTAGGGATTGGTTTAACAGATCCAATCTCTTCCTTCGCTTGATCGATATTTGATTCCATCAAAAGACCTTATCAGTTGCTACCATCATAACATATGGTTAAGATCACAATTATGATAGCGAATCTAGCGAGAATCTAAAGAGAACCCCTTATCTTAAAATCTCGAAAAGAGAGATATGAGGTTCATAGACTAGCGTTTCCGGCTTTTAGATCTAAGCGATCTACTTCAATTCCCGAATGTCGCCCAACACGTAAACACAAGAAACTATCAATCCATTAGCCTTTCGGCTTTGTCTTCTAAAAACCGAAAGAGAACAAAGAATAGATCAGAAGAAATCGGCACCTACCTTACAGAGAATTCGACAACTCCTAGAAGATTTCGGCTTTTTACGAAAATCAAAAAGAGAAGATGATTCAAAGAAATCTATGGAGATTCGGCTTTCAATGAAGGAATCGGCAGGAAGAAAAGAATGGGCACTAGGACATTCGGCTATGGCGGAAGAGAGAAAAGAGAAGGAATACTTAAGGGTTTCGGCTTATAGAAGAAATCAGGAAAAGGTGTAGAGAAATGCTATGAGGTTTCGGCTTTAGCAGAGAATGAAGAAGAAGATGGAACTTTTAGGAGTTTTTGGCTTTTTGAGAAAAGAAACAAATAAGAGAAGAGAATGAGAATAAATGCCGAAATTAAGAAGTACCCTATTTTCTAATCAAATTTTCGGCACACACACTAACCAAAAGCCGGAATTGCCCTCTTTTGAAAACTAAGACTAATTAATTAACAAGGGAAATTTCGGCACCCCCCTTAGCCTCATCAAAACTGATTTCCTCTTTCCCCCAGAGTTGGAAATTCAGCCACTCACATGATCGATAGATAATTTCTAAACTTTCTCCCTTATCCTTACGATCTCTCATCCACAAGTGACCCAGATAACACCACCTCTTCTTCCTTTTATCTGCCACATTATCCAAACACATAAATCTCCTAATTCCAGGCATCCTAGCCGCCCCCAACTCTCATTCCTTTTGACGCCAAAAACATTTAAAATAAGTGGGTAATGCGACTCGAACCTTGGACCTCCTTATTGCTTATCACGCCACCTCAAATCCCCTAAGTAGCGCCACTGACCACTGGGCCACAAGCCCATTTGTGTGTCTTAATTTATAGATAATATCTTTTAAGCCCTATCCTAGCTGGCTTTCCACCAGAGTGCCCAAGCAGAAAATTCGATTAAGGCCTCGGCCCAATCCCTGAGACCATTCTTAATCCCTTAAACACCCTAACTAGCACATCAAGCGTAACATTAACATCACAGCACACTAAATGCAAAGCCCCACCAATTCAGGATGTTACAAAGATCCATCTTAGGTTTCATCCCCACAGGTATTTAAGGGATTTATTTCATACTGATAGGGGAAAACATCTTAAAATAAGGAAAACAACAAAACATAAGAAAACCCAAAAACTTCAAGAGAAATTGATAGGAGATCTTCAGTCTTGAGGGAGATCCTTCCTCCAAGCTGCTCCCGATGGCTGTCTTCGAGTATTTTCTGCCTTCTACTCTACGTGTCCCCTTAGGTCCTCCCCTAGGGTGTTTATATAGGCTTTGGAGCACCTTTCTTGGCCCACAAGTAGCCTTTTCCGAATAGAATTAGACTTGGGTTCGGCAGGGACACGCCCGTGTGACACGCTCGTGTACGATAGTCCAGGCCGTGTTCAGTTCTACTCGTCACACACGGTCGTGTGGTCTTCCCGTGTGAGATAGTCCAGGCCGTGTTGATTTCTGAGGTAGGCCCATTTTGTCCCTTTTTGGCCCGTTTCTCGTTCTTTTCGACTCCCTATGATCTCTTGAGTGTAAAACATGAAATTCAAGGATTAGGAGCATCGAATTCATCAAATCTAATGAAAATTCATCCAAAAATAAGCCAAGCATGGGGTCAAAATATGTATAAATTATGGTTTATCACCATTCAAAATAAGCATTGTAACACCCCCTAACCCGTATTCGTCACCAAAATAGGGTTACGGAGCATTACCGGACTTATTTCATAAATAATCATACATTTCACATATATTTTTCATTTCCAAATAAAATTCATTCACAATCAATCATACAGTCCCTAATACGAGCCTACGAGGCCCAAATCATGCATCAGAAGTGGTTCGGGACTAAACTGATAACTCAAGAAATTGTTGGAAAACTTAGAAATTTTTTTAAAATATAGGGGACACACACCCGTGTGGAAATTCGAAATGGGATCACATGGCCGTGTCTCAGCCCCTTGTCCGACCCCGTGTAACTCCCTGACTTGGGTCATGTAACCACACGCCCGTGTGACTAGTCCGTGTTCCCTTCGAAATGGCCACACACGTCCGTGTGCCAGGCCGTGTGCTAGGCCGTGCCAAAACTATAGGGTATACTGACTTATGCCACATGGCCAAGTCACACGCCCGTGTGCTGGGCCGTCTGGAGCGTACTGACTGGATTTCTAATTAAACACCAAGGGAAACACGACCGTGTCACCTGACCGTGTGTCACACACGGCTGAGACACATGCCCGTTTCTCTGCCCATATGGACAAAAATAGGCTATTTACCAAGCCATCTTGCTCACCCAAATTTGCATTCACCTACACAATTCAAATGGCATATAACATGGCAGAAATAGACATTCAAACCAATCTCAAACAAGTCTAATTCATGTCATCTCAATATTAACAACCACAAGACACACAAGAATCACAATTATCCATTCCATTTCATACCAATTTCACATCTCAAAATCACCTAATTGATCACTTTCAATTATGCATTATTTTACCTAAAACCACAAGCATACCAATCTCAAATTTCAACCATTTGGTACTTAAAATACCAATTCACAACAAGCATTAACTTAACCATTATACACAACATACCAAAATGCCATTTGCACACACACACATCTATATATATATACATCACCAAGCATGCCAAAATAAGCCAAGTCACATGGCTATATTCATAACTAAACATTCATAATTTACAAGCCAAATCAAATAGCTAAATCCATTACCAAACTATAGACCAAATTCACCACAACTCCTATACATGCCATATAACCAAATATATAAGTTCAAAAGTACCAAAATGAAAGCTTGATAGTGTGATGAAATCTCTGACGAGTCCCAAATCCGAGCAAGCTTCGATAATCACTATAAAACACAGAAAAGTAAACAGAGTAAGCTATAAAGCTTAGTAAGTTCGTATAGTAATAAACTCAACTTACCATATATATACAATTTAAGCAATTAAACATATCATAATATAACTCATATTGATCCACAAACCAATCACATATTCATTCACAAGATTAGATATGAAATTCACAAGTTTCTTAGATTCAATGCAGGTATGTATCATGTACATACCTGTATCAACTCGTATCAATTTCATACTCATCCATATCCTTGATATACCCGTTGAACCATTCGGAATAATATCGGATACCCGAGAATCTCGCACCTTAAGTGCCAAATACATAGCCGAAGCTATCTCAATCTCATATCTCATATAATGCTCACTCTCGAGCTATCAACAGGTCTACTCACACAAGCTGACGGTCATGACGTAGCTACACGGTGCTACTCACACAAGCTGACAAGGATCCGCAACACATGCTGGATAACTCAGCCACCGGTAGAACGTACGAACCAACACCAAATGACATAAGCCCTAATGACATGTCATTCGTATCCCAATCTATTCCTAAGGTTCAACCGGGATTTTAAAATGTCGAATCTTCATCGAACATATTTGTAAGGTCGTATTCACAATTAATTCAATAATAAAGCATTTAAAACACAATTATATTAATGCTTATTACAATACGAACTTACCTCGATTAACAAAAATGACAAAATGGATCGACTAGTCCAATACTTTATTTTTCCCCCAATCTAGATCCGAACTTCGCTTTTCTTGATCTATATAATATCAAATTTAACTTATTCAATTATCAATTTATTCAATTTAGCCCAAAATACATATTATGGCAAAATTACACTTTTGCCCCCAATATTTCAACATCTTTACAATTTAGTCATTAGCTCATAAAAATGCAAATTCATGCAATTAAGTCCCTACCCATGCTAGCTGAATTTCCCTTATCATCATAACAGCCCATATTTTTCATTATTTCACATTTGTACCACCAAAATTTCATATTTCACATATAAATCCCTAATTTGCAATTTCACCCAAAATCACTTAACAAATGTTGTTTATCTAACAACAACCATTTATTTTATATCATTAAACTTTCAAATACACACATATTCATCAATGGTAAAACCCTAAAAATTTAACAATTTTGCAAATTAGTCCCTGGGCTAGCTAGATTAAGTTACAACGATCTCAAAAACATAGAAATCATTAAAAACCGAGTAAAAAATCACTTACATGCAAGGATGAACCCTAGCCGAAATTTCAAGCTTCAAACATGGTGTTTCCTTAGTTGATTTTCGGTGGAAGATAGAGACAAAAAAGATGATGACTTTGTTTTTAATTGTTTTACTTAATTTATTTTATTAAATTACATTTTTAACCTTAACATTAAACCATTAAAATCACTTAATTTATGTCCATATTTGTCCAATCATAATAAAAATGGTCTAATTACAACATAAGGACCTCCACTTTAAAGTTCTATAGCTATTAGACACCTTTAACTAATAGAACTCCACTTTTACACTTTACGCGCTTTAGTCCTTTTTATCAAATTAAACATTCAAACAATAAAATTTCTTAACGAAATTTTCACACAATCATAATAACATGATGTAGACCTAAAAATAATAATAAAATAAATATTTTGACCTTGGATTTGTAGTCCCAAAACCACTGTTCTGATTTGACTAAAAACGGGCTGTTACAAGCATATAGCTTTTAACATGTACAAGCCAACTATACCATATATGCATATAACCGTACAAAAGTAACCAACACACAAAAAATGTATAAATGAAATTAAATCCTATATATTAAGCCTTATATATGCCATTTATAACCAAAACCAAAATATTCAAAAACTACCAAGGTGACTTTTGGGTAGTGTGATAAGACTCCGACAAGGTTCCAATAGGTTGAGCTTTCGATAGACTACAAAACAGAAGAAACACAACTATGTAAGTATTAGTTGCTTAGTAAGCTCGCATAAGATTTACTTCAACTTACTGAACATCAATTGATAAACCATTCAACCAAGTTCATTTCAACATTTAAACATTATACCTTCTTATCCACCATAATCTACATGGTTAATAACCAACATATAAACATAACTTCTATGTGATATAGCATATACTAGGACATGAATTTCAAAAATTCATCTTTTCCATCACATGATAAAAACTCGCCATTAAAATTTCATATAGTCATGAACAACAATCAATTGTAAACAGGCCTTTCTTCAACTTTTACTTACCCGTTGAGCTTAATAGAATCATAACGGTTATCTGATTCACTACACTGGCACGAAGCCTGCTAGGTTCAAGGCCTGATTTCATACATTGACACGAAGCCTACTAGGCTCAAAGCCTAATTCATTACACCGGCATCGAGCCTTCTAGGCTCAAGGCATGAATCATTACACCGGCACAAAGCCTGCTAGGTTCAAAACCCGATACATGTCTCCAATATAACTTAATTTCCATCAATTAACAAAATTGTAATCACAACCACCTTGACTAATTAAATAGAAAAATTAACTAAGAATTTAATATAACAATTTTTATAATACGTGCTTACGTCGATAACTATGGATGTAAAAATAAAATCGAATGCTAGTCCAAAGCTTTAGCTTTTCCCCGATTTAAGTCCAGTTTTTGCGTATCTTGATCTAAATAATATTTTCATTCAATTAAGTATTTCAGATAACTTCAAACATTCAATTCAAACCTATAATCCAAATTAATCAAAAAATACAAAATTACCACTAATATTTTAACCTTTATACAATTCAGTCCCTAGGTTTATAACTTGCAAATTCATAATTTTTATTTGAAACACTATAACAGCCCATTTTCAGTGAAATCAATACAGTGGTTTTGGGACCACAAATTCAATGTGAAAATATTTATTTTATTATTATTTTTAATTTCTTTAGCATGTTAGTAGAGTCATATGAAAATTTCGTTAAGAAATTTTACTGTTTGTATGCTTAATTTGATAAAAAAGGACTAAATTGCGTAAAGTGCAAAAGTTGTGTTCTAATAGCTAAAGGTATTAAATAGCTATAGAAACTTAAAGTATAGGTTATTATATGGTAATTAGCCCATAATTATTGATAGTGGTATATAATGGCTTGGTATTGTTGAAATTTGTGATAATTTAAAAGGTTATAAAGGTAAATTAGTAAATAAAAGTAAACGGAAATAAAACAAAAGGTTGTATCATCTTTAACCTTGAGCATTACCACCTAAAATTGAAGAAAAAGAAAGAAAATTAGGGCTTTGAAGCATTCAGTCATACCTTCCTATTGCATGTAAGCATTTTTCATCCGTTTTTAATGATTTTTATGTTTTTGAAGTCGTTATAGCTTAATCTAGCTAGCCCAGGGACTAATTTGCAATACTGTTAAAAGTCTAGAGTTTTTCCATGAATGTGTGTTGGGTGTTTTTTATGTTTGATGGATGAAGATGAAATTTTAGTGATAGTTAAACAAGTTTAGAAAATTGATTTTAGTTGAAAATGTCAAATAGGGATTTATTTGTAAAATGTGAAATTTTTCTAGTAAAATGTGTGAAACAATGAAATGTGTGGGCTGCTATGAACATATATAGAATTCGGTTAGTATGGGTGTGGATTAAATTGCATGAATTTGCATTTTTATGAGATGGGGACTAAATTGTAAAGAAGTTAAAAGTATAGGGGCAAAATGGTAATTTTGCCATAACATGAAATTTGGATTAAATTGAGTAAAATATGAATTAAAATAGTTAAATTTGATTATATAGATTAAGAAAAGCAACGTACGGAATTAGATCGGGGAAAAGATAAAGTTTTGGACTGAACGATCGTTTTCCTTCATACGAGTTCAAGGTAAGTTCGTATGTTAATAAGCATGTATAGGTCTTTTGGCTAATGAAAACCTATATATTTCGGTTATGTAGTTAGTCATTTATTATGGCTTGATATGGTATATATTGGTATGTATATATGTCTGGTTTGTCTCATGTTATATGTTGTTTGGATTGCCATGGCAATACCTTGATTGTGGTTTGGAAATTTTGAGTATCATATGGTTGAGATTAAGAAATGACATATATGTTGTGTGTTAGGCATAAATGTGTATATATGCATTTGACCATTTAGGTAGCTTTTGGAAGTGATATTGGTATGATTTTGAATGGCTAGTTGTATGCTTTTAAGTGGTAAAGTGAATGTGTGGATATTGCATGTTATAAACTTGGAATTGGTTAGTCTTGAATGCTTATTTATGTCATGGTTGTATTTAAATTGTTTGGCTTAGGTTGGTACCACATTGGGTGAGAAATATGGCTTGGAAAATAACATATTTTTGTCCACACGGGCAGAGACACGGGCGTGTGTCTCAGCCGTGTGTGACACACTGATGAAACTCAAAACTATCAATCATTTCAACAAAGGAAAGCGCACCTATCGAACAATAGTATAGCTGTGGTGAGTCTGGAATATCGTATCCTCAAGGACCAAGAGTACTAGTATTAACTATCCTTTTATTATCTAGCCTAATAATTAAGGGGATTTATTTTAATCTAAAATTTACTAACTAATTTAACTAACTATGAACGCGACAGAGAGTAAATTGGGAAAAATACTTTTAAACAACTTTTATATGAGATAGGCAATACCTAAGGAAGAATGCACCTAGACTTCACTTATTACTTTTGATTCATGCGATTTATTCACTTGGCTTAATCCGTAGAAATCCCTAAATTATATTAATACCTCTCTCGAGGCTACTAACAACTGACTCTAGGTTGATTAATTGAAATCTCTTTCTAATTAAAACCCCTATTGTCGCATTAACTCGATCTATGGATTCCCTTATTAGGTTTGACCCTAATCCGGTAGATTTTTGTCGCCCTATTTCTAGGGTTGCAATCAACTCCGCTTAATTGTGTTGATCTACTCTTAAACAGGGACTTTTGCTCCACTGAATAAGCACATTCGACTTGAATCAATAACCTGAATTATCAAAACAAGAATAAGAACTCACAATTAAGAATAAGCACAAGTATTTATCTCATAAATCAAATGATAATAAGATCTGTCTTAGGTTTCATCCCCTTAGGTATCTAAGGGATTTAGTTCATACTAAAAGAAGGAAACATCATAAAAGAGGAAAAACAACAAAATATAAGAAAGCCCAAAAAACTCCTAAAGAACTTGATGGGAGATCTTCAGTCTTGATGGAGATCCTTCTCCTAAGCTTTTCCCAACGGCTGTCTTGGAGTATTTTCTCCTTCTACTCAGCGTCTATTCGATGTCCTGTCGAGCTCTCCTTTTAGGTTGCCCCCTAGGGTGTTTATATAGGCTTTGAGATTCCTTACTTGGCCCACAAGTATCCCATTCCGAATAGAATTCATCTTGATTTCGGCAGGGATACGCCCGTGGTGGACTCCCTTGGCCGTGGTCGATCCTGCTCGCCACACACAGCCGTGTGATCTGCCCGTGGTCGATAGTCCAGGCCGTGGTTGATCCTTGCTCAAAACACACGGCCGTGTCCAATGGTCCAGGCCGTGTTGATTTCCTAAATAGGCCCGTTTTGCCCCTTTTTGGCCCGTCTCTCATTCCTTTCGACTCCCTAAGCTCTCTTGAGTACAAAACATGAAATTAGGAGATTAGGAGCATCGAATTCATCAAATTCAATGGAAAATCATCCAAAATTAAGCCAAGCATGGGGTTAAAATATGTGTAAATTATGGTTTATCAAATATCCCCACACTTAAGCCTTTGCTTGTCCTGAAGCAAAATCCTCAACTCAAAATTAAAATTAACTTCCTTAATTCATAATCATCATCAATAATGTTTCATCATAATTCATAGATAATTCATACATTGATAATTTAACAAAAAGAGTCCTAAAGATTCAAACAATCTAAGTCATAAATTTTTGTAGCACGAAAATATAGGTGTCTCCCCTTACCTAAATAATTACCTCTGATTCAAAATCGACAAGGATTGACATTCTCACTAAGGATTCACTCAAATCACTCAAAAGTTTTTAAGGTTCAAATTAAGCACTCAAAAGTCAAACATGAAAAGTTAATCCCATACGCTTGCATGAAAATCAAATCTCCACCACTAGAAAATGAGATGATACACAAATCAAAAGGTCTTTAAAGGGTTGTAATGGGGCTTGGGTTAAAGGTGTGGATAAAGGCTAAATTAGAGGGTTAGAATCGAGATTGAATTGATAAATTACCTAACTAGAAACAATGAACTAATAATGAATGATTTCATTAATTGAAAAATAACACGAGCTTTTTCTAAGTATGTGAAATTAACTGCTTAAGCTCAATAATACCGAACTAATAATAAATAAATTTCCTTTTTTTTAAAGAATAAGAACATATAATGATAAAAAAAAGAAACTTTAACAACTAAAATAGAGAACATAGTTAGGCAACTGCTCAATTCAAATCTCGACAAAAAGGGACATCAAAAGAAATGGTGATAACAAATACAAAATGGGTTTTGGTTTAATATTAGTGGTATATCAAGAATTGGTTGATTAGGCTTCAAAGGGGTTCACTAGGGGTTAATTATGAAGGTAGGCTTTTAATGGAGTAAGTGGGTTAAAACCTATGTGCCTTTATCATCTCAGTATATCAAATCAAAGGTGTGGTCTCGACATGTATGATCGAAGCAAGTTCTAGAATAACAAATCAATGTTGACACACTCATAACCAACAATAAAGTGAGCAAGAGAAAAAAAATATGCTCTAAAAGGCTCAAAGACTCACAGAAATTATGGTTTTTGATTTCAACCTTGCAAATTTCAAACTTAAAAGTAATATTTAAATTTAAGGAAACAACCTAGAAATTTTAATTATGGAAAATAGACTTATCATGCTTGATTCTCTAATATCTTAAAGTTTAAATCATCAATGCACAATTAACTATGACTTAATCCAAAACATATCAATGAAAATCATAAATCAAAAGAAATTTCATTCTAACAGTAATATGAGAAAATTACTTAAGACAAGATATCATTCAGGGACAGTATTGTTGACACCTCCCCACACTTAAGACGTACATTGTCCTCAATGTACAAAGATAGATATCTACAATGTATAAAATCGTAAGATAGGGAGAGAAGTGAACTTCCTAAACTTTGGATGGAGTCAAGGAAAAGAAACGGTAAGTTGGGCATAGATGAATGTGGAGGTGGATACTAGGGTGGTGGTGTGGTGATTCCCTAACAGCCTTTTGAACCTAAATTAAAGAAATCAAAATATAATAATATAAATTAAGCACACGAAAGATAAAGAGAAGGAAAATAAAGGAGAAGAGAAAAGAAAAAGAAAAAATAAATGGACTCAAAGGTCCTTGTCCTATCGAGTTAATGAAGCGGTCGGCATGAAGTTATGTAGATCGGTCTCACATAGGGAGACTGTGCTAGGGTCCTTTCGCTTTTTTGACACGGAGATGGTGGTGAGGATGGTGAAAGAAAAAGAATTGGGAAGGGGAAAGGAAAATGAAGGGAGAAGATAGTGAGAAAAGAGAGGGGTGTGGTGGCTGGGGTTTGGGAGAAGAAGAATTTTGGGAGAAAGTGAGAAGAAGGGGGGTTTTAAAAGAGAATCAGGGACCTGGTTGCTGCCCACGCCCATGTCTGATAGGCGTGTTGTGTGACACGACCGAATCGCACGGCCGTGTACTTCTTCGTTCGCTTCTCCCACGCCCGTGTATATGGTCATACGCCTGTGTTAATTTAGTCAGTGTCGACCACGGCCTAAAGGCACGGGCGTGTGGTGGCTTGTTCATTTCTCCCACGCCTGTGTAGAGGTTTCCACGTCCGTGTAGCTTTCTCAGTGTCAGCCACGGCTGTATCGTACGACTGTGGCATTTTATCACCGCCCGTGATTTGGGATTTTTTCGTCCTTGGTTCGTACAATCTCTGCCACACCGGTGTGCAAATTTGTGGTGTCCACACGACAATGGCGACGCCCATGTGCAAGGCCGTGTGGTGGGGAAACTTGCGCTTCATTAAATTGGTTAGTTTTGAGTTAGGTGCTAAAAATCGAAAATATGACATTAGTGAAGTTAGTGTTCGGGTTGCCTCCCGAGAAGCGCTCATTTAAAGTCTTAAGCTAGACTTACCCTTCATTCGCATAATCATGGTGGTTTAAGGAGTTGAAACTCCTCTCCCCTGCTATCATTTCTATGATTACTATATAGTTTGAGTCAAGTAGTGTTTACCTTAAAAGTGCCAAACTTAGGATTATTTACCTCGACTGTACCGTATGGGAAAACATTGAGTACCTTAAAAGGGATTTCTTCGTTTGTATTAAGGTCTGAAATGGCAATTCGAGGGTCTGTCTTGTCCAACAATACCTGATCCCCAATCTGAAATTGGTATGTCCCATCTTTAAGTTTGACATGGAGTTGGCTCGTTTTTGCTTCGTGTGTTTTTAGTTTCTCCTTGAAATGTGTCTTCCACTCGTCTAGTTCATCGATCTAAAGCCTTCGTTCCTCATGAGTTATTTCCTTGTTGGCACGAGGTTTAGAATGAGGCTCAGATGTGTAATTTCGTGGTGCTTCCTGAAAAGAAGGCTGAACCGAATGGTCATTAATAGAATTTATGTTCTCACCTTTATTGCTCGATGTCCTAGCCGAGTCAAAAGCATGGAGAGTGATCATTTCGTCACCTACACGAAGTGTGAGTTCACTTGTACCAACATCAATTTTAGATTTAGCAGTTGCTAAAAAGGGTCTTCCTAAAATTAAAGGAATACTATTGTCCACATCCATGTCTAACACAACAAAGTCTACTGGGAAAATAAATTTATCAATTTTTACTAGTACATCTTCAATTATACCCCTAGGAATTCTAATGGTTTTATCAGCTAATTGAATGCTCATCCTAGTTTGTTTGGGTTTCACAAGACCTAGCTGTTTAAACATTTTATAAGGCATAACATTGATGCTTGCCCCTAAATCAGCTAAAGCATTATTAACAGATAAACTACCAATTAAGCACAAAATTATAAAACTCCCTAGATCTTTTAACTTTCGTGGTAGTTTATTTTGTAGAATTGCTGAGCACACTGCGTTTAGCTCCACATGCGACGTATCGTCTAACTTCTGTTTGTTTGTCAAAAGCTTTTTTAAAAATTTCCTTGAATCTGGCATCTGCGAAAGAGCTTCAAGAAATGGTAAGTTAATATGTAATTTCTTTAAGAGTTTAAGAAATTTACCGAATTGTTCATCTGTGCGATCTTTCTTCGTCGCGTTAGGGTATGGTACACGAGGTACATACTCTTTACTTACTGATTTCGGTTTATCATGGCTTACCTCAACCTTACCCTCTTCTACCACATTCTCTTGCCTCAATTTCAATTCATCTACCCCTTCACTATCGTGAGCAGTAATGGCCTGAAGTTGCTCCTTTCGGTTAGTTTCAGTGATACTTGGCAAGCTGCCTTGTGGTCGTTCTGAGATCAGTTTTGCAAGTTGTCCTAATTGGTTCTCGAGCCCCTGAATTGATGCCTGTTGGTTTTTAAGTGTTGTTTCGGTGTTTTGGAAATGCGTCTCTGACACTGCGATGAACTTTATTAGCATCTCTTCAAGGTTTGGTTTTTTCTCTTGTGGGTAGGGTTGCTGTTGAAAGCCTGGAGGGGGTTGTTGTCTTTGATTTCCTTGATCACCCCATGAGAAGTTTGGGTGGTTCCTCCAACCTGGATTATAACTGTTACTATAAGGGTTATTTTGAGGTCTAGAATAATTACCCATATAGTTTATCTGTTCGCTTTCTGTGCCAGGGTTTTAGGGTGGGTATTCTGCATTATTTGACCCTCCTCCATTTGTATCGCACTGCATCACTGGATGTACCTGCGAAGAACCACACAAACCGTCGATCTTCTTACTTAAAAGTTCTACCTGATTTGATAGCATGGTTACTACGTCGAGGTTGAAAACATTGGCGGATTTTGTTGGCTTTGTTCTCATAACCTGCCACTAATAATTATTCAGTGACATCTCTTCAATGAATTCATAAGCAGCCTCAGGTGTTTTATTGTTTAGTGTACTGCCGGCGGATGCATCAATCAATTGCCTAGTCGAGGGGTTCACACCGTTGTAAAAGGTTTGAACCTGTAGCCATAACGGTAACCCATGGTAAGGGCACCTTCTCAGTAGATCCTTGTATCTCTCCCATGCATCGTAAAGTGTTTCTAAATTCATCTGCACAAAAGAAGAGATATCATTCCTCAACTTAGCCATTTTAGCCGGCGAAAAATATTTAAGTAAAAAATTTTCAGTCATTTGATCCCATGTAGTGATTGATCCTTGTGGCAACGAGTTCAACCACTGTTTAGCTTCGTTTCTGAACGAGAAGGGAAACAACCGAAGGCGAATGGCATCATCAGAAACGCCATTAATTTTGAAAGTGTCGCGAGAATTCGAAAAAATTTGCCAAGTGATTTTTGGATCCTCATCCCGCAAACCATCAAATCGAACAAATTGCTGAATCATCTGTATAGTGTTAGGTTTCAGTTCAAAATTATTTGCAGCAACAGTAGGTCTAACAATACTTGATTCAGTTCCTGTTAAAGTAGGCTTAACATAATCATACATAGTACGAGGAGCAGGATTTTGATTCACCGGGTTTGCGGCAACCACAGGAGGTAGCGGATTATTATCAGCCATCTCTTCAGTAGTGTCGGTATCGTCCTCTTGCTCTTCTTCTATGTACTGTAGGCTTCGCCTTATTTCTCTTCAGTTTCTGCGAGCTGTACCTTTTATATCACTGTCAAAAAGTAAGGGTCCTGACGGGTTTCTTCTAGTCATAAACTAAAAGTCCCTGCCAGAACCAAATAAAAGAAAAATTAGCAAAGTTAAAAATAAAATAAATATAAATTTCAAATAAATAAAATGGCTAAAGTAATAAAAATTAAGTGTTCCTAATATCTTAGTCCCCGGCAATGACGCCAAAAACTTGATGAAACTCGAAATTAACTATTATTTCGACAAAGGCAAGCGCACCTATCGAACAGTAGTATAGCTGTGGTGAGTCCGGAATATCGTATCCTCAAGGACCAAGAGTACTAGTATTAACTATCTTTTTATTATCTAGCCTAATAATTAAGGGGATTTATTTTTAATCTAAAATTTACTAACTAATTTAACTAACTATGAACGCGACAGA
Source organism: Gossypium sturtianum (assembly GCA_025698515.1). Classification (NCBI taxonomy): domain Eukaryota; kingdom Viridiplantae; phylum Streptophyta; class Magnoliopsida; order Malvales; family Malvaceae; genus Gossypium; species Gossypium sturtianum. The sequence continues at coordinate 121,599,811 of CM046946.1, forward strand.
AAGTAAATTGGGAAAATACTTTTAAACAACTTTTATATGAGATAGGCAATACCTAAGGAAGAATGCACCTAGACTTCACTTATTACTTTTGATTCATGCGATTTATTCACTTGGCTTAATCCGTAGAAATCCCTAAATTATATTAATACCTCTCTCGAGGCTACTAACAACTGACTCTAGGTTGATTAATTGAAATCTCTTTCTAATTAAAATCCCTATTGTCGCATTAACTCGATCTATGGATTCCCTTATTAGGTTTGACCCTAATCCGGCAGATTTTCGTCTCCCTATTTCTAGGGTTGCAATTAACTCCGCTTAATTGTGTTGATCTACTCTTAAACAGGGACTTTTACTCCACTGAATAAGCACATTCGACTTGAATCAATAACCTGAATTATCAAAACAAGAATAAGAACTCACAGTTAAGAATAAGCACAAGTATTTATCTCATAAATCAAATAATAATAAGATCTGTCTTAGGTTTCATCCCCTTAGGTATCTAAGGGATTTAGTTCATACTAAAAGAGGGAAACATCATAAAAGGGGAAAAACAACAAAACATAAGAAAACCCAAAAAACTCCTAAAGAACTTGATGGGAGATCTTCAGTCTTGATGGAGATCCTTCTACTAAGCTGTTCCCGACGGCTGTCTTGGAGTATTTTCTCCTTACTCGCTTTCGGCATCTATTCGACGTCTGTCGAGCTCTCCTTTTAGGTTGCCCCTAGGGTGTTTATATAGGCTTTGAGATGCCTTACTTGGCCCACAAGTATCCCATTCGAATAGAATTCATCTTAATTTCGCGAGGATACGCGTGTGGTGGACTCCCTTGGCCGTGGTCGATCCTACTCGCCACACACTGCGGTAGTGTGATCTGTCCGTGGTCGATAGTCCGTGCCGTGGTTGATCCTTGCTCGAAACACACGGCCGTGTCCAATGGTCCAGGCTGTGTTGATTTCCTTAGTAGGCCCATTTTGCCCCTTTTTGGCCCGTCTCTCGTTCCTTTCGACTCCCTAAGCTCTCCTGAGTATAAAACATGAAATTAAGAGGTTAGGAGCATCGAATTAATCAAATTCAATAGAAAATCATCCAAAATTAAGCAAAGCATGGGGTTAAAATATGTGTAAATTATGGTTTATCACACACGACCAGGTGACACGGACTTGTGTCCCCTGATACTTATTTAGAAACCAAGTCAGTAGCTTCACACGGTCTAGCACACGGGCGTGTGGCTTGGTTGTGTGGCCCAAGTCTGTATACCCTCAAGTTTTCACACGGCCTAGTACATGGCCTGGCACACGGGTGTGTGATGCCATTTCGAAGGGTACACGGCCTGGCACACGGACGTGTGGTATGGCCATATGACCCAAGTCAGTGAGTTATACAGGGTCAGACACGAGCTGAGACACGGCCATGTGATCCCATTTTGAATGTCCACATGGCCTGTGACACGGGCGTGTCTCTTAGCCATGTGAGACACATGACCAGGCCACACGGGCGTGTGTCCCCTTCACTTTGAAAATTTTTCATGTTTTTTTAAGAATCGCTTAAGTACTCGGTTTAGTCCCGAACCACTTCTAATGCTTGTTTTAGGCCTTGAGGGCTCGTGTTAGGGACTATATGATTGAATTTGAATGACTTTTGTTTGGATATGAGAATTGAAGATGAAATGTATGATTGTTTAATTGATAAGTCCGGTAATGCTCTGTAACCCTATTTCGACGATGGATACGAGGTAGGGGTGTTACATTTATTGGTATCAGAGCTACGGTTTAGTCGATTCTAGGACTAACATAACGTGTGTGAGTCTAGATATACATGCCATTTTAAACCTGTAATAGTGTGATATCTCCTGACAGTTTAAATCATGTTTTCATATAGCAATGGATTCAAATCAAGCAGACTCCGATGATGTAGAAAGTAATGCGCCAGCCTCCGTTCATAGAGTAGCACCGTCTGGATCGAGACCCGTATCTGAGGGTCGTGGAAGAGAGGTCAAGGAAGCCTTCTTCCAAAGGATGAATGAGTGGTTCACTAAGTTTGTCCGAATGAATCCGGCTGTTCAGCAACCTCCACCCCCAACTATTCTCCAATCGATTCCGGTAGCTTCTCAAGTCTTGGAACCCATACGTTTCATCAAACCGCCTGTGGATAAAATTCGAAAGTATGGGGCTGAAGAGTTTAGAGCTACAGTTGATGATGATCAGGAGAGAGCCGAGTTTCGGCTTGAGAATACGATTCGAGTTTTTGATGAGTTGTCTTGCACACCATCTAAGTGTTTTAAATGTGTTGTGTCTCTTCTGAGAGATTCATCTTATCAGTGGTGGAATACCCTGATATCTGCTGTACCGAGAGAATGGGTCACGTGGGAATTCTTTCAGATCGAGTTCAGGAAAAAGTATATAAGTTAGTGATTTCTCGATAAAAAATATAAAGAATTTCTAGAGTTGAAATAGGGTCGTATGACCGTAACCGAGTATGAAAGGGAACTCATGAGACTGAGCAAGTATGCCCGAGAGTGCGTCTCAATTGAAGAAATTATGTGTAAACGGTTTGAAGACGGGTTGAATGAAGACATTAAGCTTCTAGTAGGGATTCTTGAACTGAAAGAATTCGTTGTGTTAGTTGATAGAGCACACAAAGCCGATGAGCTTAGCAAAGAAAATAGAAGAGCCGATTATGAGGCTAGAGATTCGAGAAAGATGTCAATGGGTAAATCATACCATTCATCGTCAAAGGGATTCTTATAACCGTTCGACTGCTTCAGTGGGGTATTCCAACAGAGATCGTGGGAAGCAACACACGAGTCCAAAAGCTCAAGCCACTTCAGTATTGAGCGTTGGTAGTTACAACGCCAACAAAACTGAGTGTCAACAATGTGGAAGATGATATTTTGGAGATTATTGGATGAATAATAAAGCCTGTTTCAGATGTCGCTCGCAAGAGCATTTTATTCATGATTGTCCCGAGTTACCTGAGAAAGATAAATTTCCAACTACAAGGCCAAGTAATACAGTTGCCAGAGGGAGACCACCTCAAAATACTGGAAATATGAATAGTAGCAAAGGTGTAACAAAGGATTCTGTTGTGAGATCTGAGGCTCGAGCACCAGCTAGAGCTTACGCTATTCGCGCTCGCAAGGATGCATCGGCACCAGATGTTATCACCGGTACTTTTTCACTTTATAACACTAATGTAACTACTTTGATTGATCCTGGATCGACCCATTCATATGTCTATACAAATTTAGTGTCTAGTAAGAGTTTACCTGTTGAGTCCATTGAATTTGTGGTTAATGTATCAAACCCCTTAGGCCAGTATGTTCTAGTTGATACAGTTTGCAAGAATTATCCTTTGATGACTCGAGGTTATTATTTTCCGGACGATTTGATGCTTTTACCATTTGATGAATTCAATGTGATCTTGGGTATGGATTGGTTGACTCTACATAATGCTGTTGTAAACTGTAGACAAAAGACTATTGAGTTTAAATGTCAGAATAGTGAAATTCTTTGTATTGAATTCGATGAGTCGAATGGGTTGCCTATTGTGATATTGGCTATGTTAGCGCAGAAATATGTGAGAAAGGGTTATAATGCTTATCTTGCTTACGTACTTGATACAAAGGTGTCTGAATCGAAGATTGAATCAGTACCAGTGGTTTGTGAATATCCAGATGTTTTTCCAGATGAGTTACCCGGGTTACCACTGATTAGAGAGGTTGAATTTGCTATTGAGTTAGTACCGGGAACATCACCGATATTGATAGCTCTGTACTGAATGGCTCCGATAGAGTTAAAAGAGTTGAAAGCTCAGTTGCAAGAGTCAACGGATAGAGTTTTTGTATAACCGAGTTTCTCACCCTGGGGTGCTTCGGTTTTGTTTATAAAGAAGAAAGATGGGTGAATGAGACTGTGTATCGACTATCTTCAGCTTAACAAGGTTATGATTAAGAATAAGTATCCTTTGCCGAGAATTGATGATTTGTTCGATCAGTTGAAAGGAGCAACATTATTTTCAAAGATTGATTTGCGATCTCGGTATTATAAGTTGCGGGTTAAAGATTCGGATGTGTCGAAAACTGCATTCAGGACCAGATACGGGCATTATGAATTTCTTGTTATGCCATTTGGGTTAACTAATGCTCCTTCAGTATTCATGGATTTGATGAATCGAATGTTTAGATCGTATTTGGACAGATTTGTTGTTATGTTCATTGATGATATATTGATATATTCTCGAGACGAATCTGAGCATGCCGAGCATTTGAGAATTGTATTGCAGACTCTGCGAGATAAACAACTATTTGCTAAATTTAGCAAGTGCGAGTTTTGGCTCTGAGAAGTTGGATTTCTAGGACACATTGTTTCAGCGGAAGGCATCAGAGTTGATCCAAGTAAAATCTCAGTAATTATTGACTGGAAACCACCAAGAAACGTATCCGAAGTCAGAAGTTTTCTGGGATTAGCTGGCTATTATCGGCATTTTGTAAAAGAATTCTCGATGATTGCTATACCGATGACTCGATTGTTATAGAAAGATGTGAAATTTGAGTGGTCTGACAAATGTCAACAGAGTTTTAATCAGTTGAAAGCAATATTAACCGAAGCACCAGTTTTAGTTCAGCCTGAGTCGGTAAAGAGTTTGTGATTTTTAGTGATGCGTCATTGAATGGTTTGGGATGTGTTTTAATGAAATAAGGTAAAGTGATAGCGTATGATTCCAGACAGTTAAAGATGCACGAGAAGAATTATCCGACACATGACTTGGAGTTGGCTACGATCGTGTTTGTATTGAAGATTTGGCGACACCATTTGTTCGGTGAAAATTGCCATATTTTTACTGATCACAAGAGTTTCAAGTATTTGATGTCTTAGAAAGATTTGAATTTGCGACAACAAAGATGGCTTGAATTGTTGAAAGATTATGAGTTAATAATTTATTATCACCCGGGAAAAGCAAATGTTGTCGCGGATGCTTTGAGTAGAAAATCCTTGTTTGCTCTGAGAGTGATGAATACGCGGTTGACTTTGTCTGATGATGGTTCGATTTTAGCTGAATTAAAAGCTAGACTGATGTTTTTACAAAAAAATTGTGAGGCTCAGAAATGTGATAATGAATTGCAAGCTAGAAGAATACAGTGCGAGTCAACTACTGATTCAGAGTTTCATATCGGATCTGATGATTGTTTGTTGTTCCGAGGTAGAGTGTGTGTACCAAAGAACACTGAGCCTGTATAGAAAATTTTACACGAAGCATACAGTAGTAGCTTGTCTGTTCATCTGGGGAGTACTGAGATGTTTAGTAATTTGAAACAGATGTACTGGTGGTCGGGTATGAAACGTGATATTTCTGATTTCGTGTCGAGATGCTTGATTTGCTAACAGGTTAAAGACGAACATCAAGTGCCTTCGAGACTGTTACAGCCAATGATGATACCGGAGTGGAAATGGGATAGAGTTACGATGGATTTCGTATTGGGATTACCTCTGTCTCTGAAAAAGAAAGATGCTATCTGGGTCATTGTTGATCGTCTTACGAAGTCCACACATTTTATTCCAATGCATACAGATTTTTCTCTTGATAGACTAGCTGAGTTGTATATTTCTGAAATCATCAGATTGCACAGAGTGCCAGTCTCTATTATTTCAGATAAGGATCCGTGATTTACATCACGGTTTTGGAAGAAATTGCAAGAGGCTTTTAGTACGCGGTTGTATTTTAGCGCTGCATTTCATCCCCAACTGATGGTCAGTCTGAGAGAGTAATTCAGATTCTCGAGATATGCTTCGTTTCTGTGTCTTAGAGTTCGAAGGTATTTGGGAAAAATATTTATCATTGGTTGAATTCGCGTATAACAATAGTTTTCAATCGAGTATAAAGATGGCACCGTATGAAGCTTTATATGGTCGTAAATGTAGAACTCCATTGTACTGGACCAAGCTTAGTGAGAGAAAGATTCACAGGGTTGATTTGATTAGAGAGACTGAAGAAAAAGTGAAAGTAATTTGTGATAGTTTGAAAGCAGCTTCAGATCGATAGAAATCGTATGCGGATTTGAAACATAAAGATATTGAATTTCAAATCGGTGACAGAGTGTTTCTGAAAGTATTGCCATGGAAGAGGACTCTTCGATTTGGTCGCAAAGGGAAATTAAGTCCGCGATTTATTGGTCTGTATGAGATTATCGAAAGAGTAGGGCCAGTAGCTTATCGACTTGAATTACCGTCAGAATTGGAAAAGATTCATAATGTGTTTCATGTGTCCATGTTACGATGGTTAGATCAGATCCTTCGCATATAATTTCTCCGACAGTGGTTGAGATTCAACCCAATATGTCGTATAGTGAAGAACCGATCAGAATTATAGCACGAGAGATTAAAGAGTTAAGAAACAAAAGCATAGCTCTAGTGAAGGTACTTTGGCAACCTCATGGTATCGAAGAAGCTACGTGAGAACCTGAGGAAGCTATGAGAAAACAGTCCCCTAACCTATTTTCTGGTAAGATTTTCGGGGACGAAAATTCCTAAGGGGGAGAGTTGTAACAGCCCGTTTTTAGTGAAATCAGAACAGTGGTTTTGGGACCACAAATCTGATGTGAAAATATTTATTTTATTATTATTTTTAATGTCTTCAGCATGATAGTAGAGTCATATGAAAATTTCATTAAGGAATTTTACCGTTTGTATGCTTAATTTAATAAAAAGGTCTAAATTGCGTAAAGTGCAAAAGTTGTGTTCTAATAGCTAAAGGTATTAAATAGCTGTAGGACCTTAAATTATAGGTCCTTATATGGTAATTAGCCCATAATTATTGATAGTGGAATATGATGGCTTGGTATTGTTGAAATTTGTGATAAGTTAAAAGGTTATAAAGGTAAATTAGTAAATAAAAGTAAAATAAAATAAAACAAAAGGTTGTATCATCTTCAACCTTGAGCATTACAACCTAAAATTGAAGAAAAAGAAAGAACATTAGGGACCACATAAAAAAACCGTCGTGTGTCCCTTGATACTTATTTAGAGACCAAGTCAGTAGCTTCACACGGCCTAGTACACGGGCGTGTGGCTTGACCGTGTGGCACAAGTCAGTATACCCTCAAGTTTTCACACGGCTTAGTACACAGCCTGGCACATGGGTGCGTGAGGCCATCTCAAAGGGTACACGGTCTGGCACACGGGTGTGTGGTCTGGCCGTGTGACCCAAGTCAGTGAGTTACACGGGGTCGGACATGGACTAGGACACGGCCATGTGATCCCATTCCAAACGTCCACACGGCCTGTGACACGGGCGTGTCTCTTGGCCATGTGGGACACACGACCTAGCCACACGGACGTGTGTCCCCTGCACTTTGAAAATTTTTCATGTTTTTGTAAGAATCTTTTAAGTACTCGGTTTAGTCCCGATGTAACAACCCTTAACCCTTATCAGTTGCCGAAACAGGGTTACAAAGCATTATCAGACCTTTCAGATCAAATACGAACATTACATAAATATCCACACAAAATTTTTTCGTGAAATTTTAAAAAATTTCCTAGATACAGGGCACACACGCCCGTTTGGTCAAGAAACACGCCTGTGTGACCATAGGACACGCCCATACCGCAGGCCGTGTCCGACCTCGTGTAACTCTCTGACTTAAGCCACACGGCCAGCCACACGCCCGTGTGCTAGGCCGTGTGTCTCACACGACTGAGACACACGCCCTTGTCTCTGCCCCTGTGAAAATACCTGAGCATTCTATTTCAAAAAATTTAAGTTGCAGGGGACACATGGCCGAACCCCCCGCCCATGTGATAGTCGTGTGTCTCACACGGTCCAGTCACACGCCCGTGTGTCTGGTCGTGTGGACTCAAAATGAACCTTAAACATCAGGTTTACCCTTCCCTGCAAACTTAACTATCAAGCAACTCAAAAACCAATTATTCAACCAATCCAAAACACATTCAAATACATCTAAAACATGTCAAAACCATCAACCTAATGACCTAACCATTCTACCCTCATAAGTACTTCACATATAATGTCCAAAATAATTTAAATAAATGTCATCCAAACTAATTATAAATTTCATACCAATTTCAATCAAAATTTTACCTATGTGATGTTAATTAATTCATCAACCAAAACATACCATTTATAGCCTTAATGTAACACATATGTTCATATATATATACCAACAAATTTCAAATTACAACATCATTTACAATCTTTTCTCAAAATGACAAACATAAGACATCCTACATCCTAGGTACATGTCATTACCAAAATGAAATATACATCACCACGTTTTAAGATCAGGATTGTTGTGGATGCTGAATCGACGATCAACTTTAACACCTACCCTGCGCACGGAAAGCAACCGTACGTTGAGTATGAACTCAGTGCTATTTCTATAATCCAAATGCTTTAAGGTAAATTAATATAGCATATACATTAAATCATACAATAAACTATAGTTATACAATTAATCAATTCATAGAGATGCATATATAACATATTCTATTCTTATCATTTGTTATTCCAAATAGCTTTTCACAATGTAAACTCAATTCATTTGAACAAAAAAGTTGTTCATTGTAGCCAACTCATAAATTCACAATTCATATTGTAACACCCCTTACCCGTATCCTATGCCGGAACAAGGTACGAGGCGTTACCTAACTTAATAACATGCATACAAACATTTTCGGGTTATGAAACTTCGTTCAAATTTAAAACTTTTCAAACTTCATCTTAAAGTCCCTAATATGGGCCTACGAGACCCATAACATACTTTAGAAATGGTTCGGTACTAAACCAGGCACTTTAGAAAAGTTTGGAAAATTTCACTGAAAAATAGGGGCACACGCCAGTGTGGACTTGGGACACGGCCGTGTGGCTGGCATGGCTATGTCTTTAGCCCGTTCGCGAGCCTGACTTGTGCTTTGCGAGAATTCAAGATGTCACACGGCCTGGCGCACATCCGTGTCTATGGCCCGTGACCCTCACACATCCATGACATGCCCGTGTCTCAGCCCGTGTGTTAAAACCTTGACATTCTATTTCTGACGTCAGCAACATTTTAGGGTCACACGGCCAAGGCACACGCCCGTGTGCTAGGCCGTGTGGTGAATTTAATTCCACATTCAAGGTGCAGACTTCAAACGGCCTGGGCACATGCCCATGTATTATGGTCGCGTCATCCATACGATTGAGACACACGGCCGTGCCTCAGCCTGTGTGGTTACTACTGGGCATTCTATTTTACCAAATTAAGGTGCAGGGAACACACGGCCAGACTACACACCCATGGGGCAGACCGTGTGTCACACATGGCCTAGACACATGCCCTTGTGTCTACCCGTGTGGACAAAAACAAGGCTATTTACCAAGCCATTTTTCCATCCTTACTTGCACCAATATAAGCCACATCAAATAACACTAATCATGCAACCTATTCATGTAGTAACACACCATATATTTCACCATGTAAATAGCACATTCATGAAAACCATCATCATTTTCATATATCAATAACAAGTATTAGCCATCATCTATGGCCTTATACAAAATGAATCAATCTTCAAGACAAGCCAACACATTTGGCCAAAACAATATGACACTTGACAAAAGACCAAGTCCCTAAACATTTCATAATCAAAATGATAAATCTAACTATACCAAGTGTTCAGATTGATAGTGTGGTCGAGCCTCCGACGTCCTTTGTTTCCCGAGCTGGTTTGGCGATACTATAAGAAAATGGAAAGGAAAGGGAGTAAGCATAAAGCTTAGTAAGTTGCATGTAAATAAGTAACAACAACAACCATGCCTCTTTAAACACATAGCATATTATAAACCAGCACAACATTCTCAATTGATTAAAGGCATAACTTACTCATTTTCATCCTTACTAATCATACAACATAAATCGAGCTCATTTCTCATGAATCTTGTGTAGGTACCTGTATCACATACAACATAGTCGTAACTTTTCTCACTTTAGACACAAGCTTTAAATCACCCGTTGAACCAGTTGGAATACCAAAGGATAACCGAAAAGCCTCACACAAGAGGGTACGATGCCGATGCCATGTCCCAGACATGGTCTTACACTGGCTCACATGTCGAGGCCGATGCCATGTCCCAGACATGGTCTTACACTAGCTCTCGTCTCAATGCCGATGCCATGTCCCAGACATGGTCTTACACTGGCTCGCATAATATGGCCGATGCCATGTCCCAGACATGGTCCTACACTAGCACACATATCACCCAAATGTCATGGCATGGATATCCAATCTATTCCTAAAGTTCAACCGGGAGTTTTTGCTACATCAATTCTCATCATGCGTATTCACAACAATAATCAAACAATTTATGCCATATTAATTGTTCAATACATAATAACAATAAAGTTATATTATTTACGTACAACTTACCTTGGTATACAAAATATGGCGACCAGTTCGATTTAGTCCAATAGCTTGGTTTTCCCCCAGTCTAAGTCCGGACTCCGTTTTTCTTGATCTATAATGAAAAATTATCTTATTTAATCACCACATTAATCAAGACATTCTAAAATTCCTACTTTGGCAAAATTACCGTTTTGCCCTTAGACTTTTACATAATTACGATTTTGCCCCTAGGCTCGTAAAATAATTTTAATCAAATTTCCTCCTTTAACAAGCCTAGTCGAACCTTTATTACTCTTATAGCAACTCAAAATTTTCAATTATTTCACACATTTACAACCTATTGTATAAACTTCACAAAATGGTCATTTTAGGTGTTTTCATGAAAACCCCTTTCACAAAAGTTGTTTATTTAACAACTAAGATTCATTTTCTTCCATAAAATTTCAGAAAACAACGTGAATACTCACATGGTAAACCCTATACTCTCAAACCTTTTGCAAAATAGTCCCTCCATTAGTTAGCTTAAGCTATAAGGGTCACAAAAATACAAAAATCATCAAGAATGACCATCAAAAAAACTTACTTGCAAGGGTGAAGAGTTGCTGAAATTTCAAGCTTCCAAAACCCTTATTTTTGCTGAAAATTTCGGTGGAGAGGATGAAGATGAATGGTAATATCTTTTTCTCTTTATTTTATTTAATTTTATCAATTAAGTCACCTAAAATCTACCTAACCTTTGACCAATTTCATGAATTAAAAATTCATGTCCAGCTACCACTTTTATTGGTCTATTTACTCAATAAGGACCTCTACTTTAGTTTTCCATAGCTATTTAACACCTTTAGCTTGTAGAACAAAACTTTCGCAATTTATGTGATTTAGTCCTTTTTCAAAATTAAGCATGCAATCACTAAAATTAAGTCACCAAAATTTTCATGCACTCATATAATCATGCTATAACACATAGAATACTATTAAAATAATTTCTCCGTCCTCGGATTTGTTGTCTCGAAACCACTATTTTGAATGGGCCCAAAATCGGGTTGTTCCAATTCTCCCCCCTTAGGGATTTTAATCCCCGAAAATCTTACTGTTAAAAAGGTTTGGGTATTGGTTTATCATAGTTTCTTCGGGCTCCCATGTGGCCTCTTCAACCCCATGTCTATGCCATAGTAATTTCACGAGTGCTACACTCTTATTTCTTAATTGCTTGACCTCTCAGGCCAAGATCTTAACCGGCTTTTCGCCATAAGTCATGTCTGATCGAATCTCAACTTCTGTTGGTGAAAGAACGTGCGAAGGGTCAGAACGGTAACGGCGCAACATCGAAACATGGAAAACATTGTGGATCTTCTCTAACTCGGATGGCAAGGCTAGTCGATAAGCCACAGGTCCAATTCTCTCAGTCACCTCATAAGGTCCAATAAAACGTGGACATAATTTTCCTTTCTTACCGAATCTGAGGACTTTCTTCCACGAGGATACATTCAAAAACACCTTACCACCGACTTGAAACTCAATTTCTTTCCGTTTCAAATCCGCGTAGGATTTCTGTCTATCCGAAGCTGCCTTCAAACAATCACGAATCACCTTAACTTTTTCTTCAGTTTGTTTAACTAAGTCAACCCCGTGAAACTGATTTTCTCTAAGTTCGGTCCAATACAAGGGCGTTCGGCACTTACGCCCATACAAAGCCTCATAAGGCGCCATTTTCAAACTCGACTGATAACTATTGTTGTAGGCAAACTCTACCAACGGTAAGTACCTTTCCCAACTGCCTTGAAACTCAAGAACACAACACCGCAACATATCTTCAAGAACCTGGATTACTCTTTCCAACTGACCGTCGGTTTGTGGGTGGAAAGCAGTACTAAAATTCAGTTTCGTCCCCAACGCTTCTTGCAACTTTTTCCAAAACCGTGATGTGAACCTCGGATCTCTATCCGAAATGATTGATAAAGGTACCCCGTGAAGTCTCACAATTTCAGAAACATACAAATCGGCAAATTTCTCAACTGGATAATCAGTATGCACCGATATAAAATGAGCCGACTTAGTTAGCCTATCAACCACAACCCATACAACATCTTTCTTCTTTGGCATCAACGGTAATCCAGACACAAAATCCATGGTAATACAGTCCCATTTCCACTCGGGAACCATTATGGGCTGAAGTAAACCCGAAGGTACTTGGTGTTCGGCTTTCACTTGCTGACAAATTAAACACTTAGAGACAAACTCTGAGATGTCTCTTTTCATTCCCGACCACCAATACATTTTCTTCAAGTCATTATAAATTTTCACACTACCTAGATGGATAGACAAACAACCACTATGGGCCTCTTGAAAAATCTTCTGAATAAGCTCTTCATCCTTAGGTACACAGATCCTCTCTTGGAACATCAAATAACCGTCGGTACCAATCCGAAAATCTGATTTAATACCCGTCTTGCACTGAGTTATCTTGGCTTGTAACTCTTTATCACTTTTCTGAGCTTCGCAGATCTCTTGCAAAAACATTGGTTTCGCTCTCAACTCAGCTAAAATCGAACCATCGTCGGTTACTAACAACTTAGTGTTCATAGCCCTCAAGGCAAACAATGACTTCCTACTCAAAGCATCGGCGACCACGTTCGCCTCCCTCGGGTGATAGTCGATCACCAGTTCGTAATCTTTTATGAGCTTTAGCCATCTCCGTTGGCGAAGGTTCAGTTCCCTTTGAGTCATCAAATACTTTATACTTTTATGGTCAGTGAATACCCGACATTTCTCGCCATACAAATAATGCCTCCATAACTTCAATGCGAACACGATGGCGGCCAGCTCTAAATCGTGTGTTGGATAGTTTTTCTCATGTGGCTTCAGCTATCTCTAGGCATATGCTATTACCTTGCCTTCTTGCATGAGTACACACCCCAATCCATTTAAGGATGCATCGTTATACACCACAAATTCCTTTCCTGGTTTCGGTTGCACTAAAACTGGGGCTTCAGTCAACAATGCTTTTAGTTTCTCAAAACTCTGTTGGCACTTCTTTGTCCATTCGAACTTGACATCTTTCTGTAGAAACCTCGTAATCGGTGTAGTAATCATGGAGAATCCTTTAACAAACCATCTGTAGTATCCGGCTAAGCCCCAAAAGCTTCTAATCTCTGACACATTCCTCGACAGTTTCCAATCAACGATAGCCGATATCTTACTCGGGTCAACTTTAATTCCATCACCCGACACGATGTGGCCTAAGAATCCGACTTCTCGAAGCCAAAATTCACTTTTACTAAACTTGGCATACAACTACTTATCTCTTAAAGTCTACAAAACAGTTCTCAAATGCTCCACGTGCTCACTCTCATCACGAGAATAAATTAATATATCATCGATAAAAACAACAACGAACTTATCCAAGTACGGTCGAAAAATACGATTCATTAAATCCATAAATACTGCAGGAGCATTCGTTAAGCCAAAGGGCATGACGAGGAAATCATAATGGCCATACCTCATCCGAAATGCAGTTTTCGGTACATCTTGTTCCTTAACTCTCAGCTGGTAATAACCGGACCTCAGGTCTATCTTAGAAAACACTGTGGCTCCCTTCAATTGGTCAAACAAATCATCGATCCTTGGCAAAGGATACTTGTTCTTAACTGTAACCTTTTTGAGCTGTCGGTAGTCTATACATAATCTCATCGACCCGTCTTTCTTTTTCAGAAAAAGTACCGGAGCACCCCACTGAGTATAGCTCAGTCTCGAAAAACCCTTATCCGTTAACTCTTGTAGCTGAACCTTCAACTCTTTTAACTCCAATGGTACCATCCTATACGGGGCACCCGAAATAGGTGCCGTATCAGGGACCAACTCAATACCAAACTCGACTTCCCTAGTTGGAGGCAATCCGGGCAACTCTTCCAGAAACACATCTAGGTACTCACATACCACAGGCACTGACTCAATCTTTACTTTCGACACTTGAGTATTCAACACAAACGCAAGATAAGACTTATACCCTTTTCTTATACATTTCTCAACTGCCAAAGAAGAAATCACTACAGGCAAGCTATCCGATTCACCTGATTCAACCCGAAGGATATCCCCATTTTCACATTTTAGTTCAATAAATTTTCTCCCACAATTTACTATCACATCATGAGCTGCTAACCAGTCCATACCAAGAATCACGTCAAATTCATCAAACGGTAGTAGCATAAGATTAGCCGAAAAATAATGACCTCTAATTGTCAAGGGACAATTTCTACACACTTGGTTAACTAGCACATGCTTGCCTAAAGGGTTTGACACTTTTACCATAAATTTGGTAGACTCAACATGCATATTCATACTAAACACCAATTTCATATAAACATACAAATGGGTAGACCCCGGATCAATCAAAGCAACAACAGAGATATCATGAAGAGAAAAAGTACACGTAATCACATCTGGGGATGAAGCCTCTTTGATCGTTGGTGTCGATAGTCTTTATATAATGAATGATCCAGCCTAGAAACTAACTATCACCATGATTGAGGCAAGTGCACCTATCGAATAGTAGTATAGCTTAGTGGCAAGACCGGATTGTCGAACCCAAAGGAACCAAAAGTACTAATACTGACTTTCTTTTTATTATTTAGCCTAAGAATCAAGAGATTTGTTGTTTATCCTAAAATTAACTAACTACTAAGCTAAAGACGCTAAGACACAGAGAATGAATTGGGGAAAATACTTGTGGGAAAAACCAATTGACTAAGACGATACCCAAGGAAGAATCCACCTAGGCTTCACTTGTTATTTAACTCTGAACCGCATTTATTTATTCACTTGACTTGATCCGTAGGATTCCCTAATTTATATTAATACCTCTCTCGAGGCTACTAACGTCTAACCCTAGGTTGATTAATTGAAATCTCTTTCTAATTAAAACCCCAGGGATTGCATTAACTTTCGATCTATGGACTCCCATATTAGGTTTGACCCTAATCCAAAGATTTTTTCGTCATCCTATCTCTAGGGTTGCGATCAACTCCGCTTAACTATGCTAGATATACTCTTAAGCGGGAATATTCCTCCACCGCTAAGCACATCAATGCTTGAATCAATATCTGAAATACCAAAACAAGAATTAAGAACACATAGTTAAGAACAAATCAAGTATTTATCATATAGTTGAAAACAATAACAAGATCCGTCTTAGGTTTCATCCCCTCAGGTATCGAGGGGTTTAGTTCATAATCATAAAAGAATACATCTCAGAAGAAAAGATAAAACAAAACATAAGAAAACCCTAAAACCCCCTGAAGGAATTGAAGGAGAGATCCTCCGTCTTGAGTATGATTCCGGCTTCTTGAGATGAATCAACTGGCTTTCTTTGAGTAAATCCCACAATTCTGACCTCTCTGGCTTGGCTCCTTGGCCTAGCTGGACGCGCCCCCTAAGGTTGGCATTTAGGGTGTTTATATAGGCTTTTGGAATGTCTTTCTTTGCCTCTAAGTACCCTATTCCGAGTGAAATTCCTCTTTGTCACGGCAGGGACACGCCCATGAACCACGCCCGTGTGAATCGAGTTCAGGCCGTGGTCGAGCCTGCTAAAGGGGCACGGTCGTGTGGCTACCTCCAGGCCGTGTTGATTTCTTACTTTGGCCCATTTGGTCCGTTTTTAGCCCGTTTCTCGTGCTTTTCATCCTCCTATGCTCTCCTAAGTATAAAACATGAAATTAAAGGATTAGGAGCATCAAATTCCACAATTCAAAGGATAAATCATCCAAAAAGCATGCTAAATGTGGGATTAAAATATGTATAAATTACTATTTATCACTCTTCGCGAGCGCAAATGGCATAAGTCCTTGCAGGAGCTTTACCCTCTGATCTCACAGTGGAATCTCTAGGCGCACCTCTACTGCTAGCCCCACTTCCCGGGTTCTTCTATGGTCTACCTCTTGAAGGGGCATTACTCGCTCGCACATCTTGCTTTCTGTCTTTCTCATCCATCTTAGGACAGTTTCGAATGAAGTGGTCTAGTAAATCGCACTTGAAACAGCCTCTATCATTTCCTTGACACTCACCAAAATGTTGTCTACCACACTGCGAACACTCCGGCTTATTTGGTCGAGCACTACCAACACTCGCAATAGAAGTGGTTTGAGCTTTAGACGCCGTGTACTGCTTATTCTTATTTCTACTCGAGAATCTCGCTGAAGCATTTGATCGGGTAGTGAATTCTCTCGATTTCTTAGATGAGGACTGAAATAATTTTCCCAACTATCTTTTCTTTGAGTCACGAGACTCAATATCAGCCTTCCTTTTCACTTTGGCCAATTCCTCGGCCTTGCAAGCTCTCTCAATGAGCACCACAAACTCCTTTAATTCCAGGATGCCAACTAATAGTCGGATGTCTTCGTTCAATCCGTCCTCAAATATCTTACACACGATGGCTTCGGTAGATATGCACTCTCGAGCGTATTTATGAGCCTCACAAACTCACGCTTATACTCTGTTACTATCATTCAGCCTTGCTTCAATTCTAGAAATTCCTTCCTCTTCTGGTCTATAAACCTTTGACTAATATACTTTTTTTTGGAATTCCTCTTGGAAAAACTCCCATATAATACTTTCCCTTGGCATATTCGACACAACGGTGTTCCACCATTGGTAGGTCGAGTCTCGTAGAAGTGACACAACACACTTCATGCACTCCTTAGGTGTGCAAGACAATTCATCGAATACCCTAATGGTATTTTCTAGCCAGAACTCTGCTCTCTCTGGGTCATCATCTATATTCGCTCGAAATTCCTCGGCCCCTTGCTTTCAAATTCTATCTACCGGATGTTTTTCCCTTCTAATCATTTACACTACTTGGGGAGCTGTGGGGGTAGGCTGAGGGATTGGAGGAGGTGGAACGTTCGGATTTGCACGAACAAACTCCGAATACCAAACATTCATCATATGGAGGAAGGCTTCTCTAGCCCCTCCGCCCCGACTCAGTGTCAAAGGCCCACTTTCGACTGGAGCGGCGCATTACTTTCAACATCATCAGCCACTACTCCGTCGGGATCCATTTACTATATAAAAACACATTTTAAATTGTCAGGAGTTGTCACACTATCATAATTCATATATGGCATGTATAGCTAGACTCGTACACACGCTAGGTTAGTTTGAGAATTGACTAAACTATAGCTCTGATACCACTAAATGTAACACCCCTTACCCGTATTCTATGCCGGAACAAGGTACAAGGCATTACCTAACTTAATAACATGCATACAAACATTTTCGGGTTATGAAACTTCGTTCAAATTTAAAACTTTTCAAACTTCATCTTAAAGTCCCTAATATGGGCCTACGTGACTCAAAACATACTTTAGAAATGGTTCGATACTAAACCAGGCACTTTAGAAAACTTTGGAAAATTTCACTGAAATAGGGGCACACGCTCGTGTGGACTTGGGACACGACCGTGTGGCTGGCATGGCTGACTTGTGCTTTGCGAGAATTCAGGATGTCACACGGCCTAGCACACGTCCGTGTCCATGGCCCGTGTCCCTCACACGTCCATGACATGCCCGTGTCTCAGCCCGTGTGTTAAAACCTTGACATTCTGTTTCTTACGTCAGTAACATTTTAGGGTCACATGGCCAAGGAACACGCTCGTGTGCTAGGCCGTGTGGTGAATTTAATTCCATATTCAAGGTGCAGACTTCACACGGCCTGGGCACATGCCCATGTATTATGGCCGTTTCATCCACAGGGTTGAGACACACGGCCGTGCCTCAACCCGTGTGGTTACTACTGGGCATTCTGTTTTACCAAATTAAAGTGCAGAGGACACACGGCCAGACTACACGCCCATGGGGCAGACCGTGTGTCACACACGGTCTAGACACACGCCCGTGTGGACAAAAACAAGGCTATTTACCAAGCCCTTTTTCCACCCTTAGTTGCACCAACATAAGCCACATCAAATAACACCAATCATGCAACCTACTCATTCATGCATTAACACACCATATATTTCACCATGTAAATAGCACATTCATGAAAAACATCATCATTTTCATATATCAATAACAAGTATTAGCCATCATCTATGGCCTTATACAAAATGAATCAATCTTCAAGACAAGCCAACACATTTGGTCAAAATAATATGACACTTGACAAAAGACCAAGTCCCTATACATGTCATAATAAAAATGATAAATCTAACTATACCAAGTGTTAAAATTTATAGTGTGATCGAGCCTCCGACGTCCTTTGATTCCCGAGCTAGTTTGGCGATACTATAAGAAAATGGAAAGGAAAGGGAGTAAGCATAAAGCTTAGTAAGTTGCATGTAAATAAGTAACAACATCAACCATGCCTCTTTAAACACATAGCATATTATAAACCAGTACAACATTCTCAATTGATTAAAGGCATAACTTACTCATTTTCATCCTTACTAATCATACAACATAAATCGAGCTCATTTCTCATGAATCTTGTGTAGGTACTTGTATCACTTACAAAATAGTCGTAACTTTTCTCACTTTTGACACAAGCTTTAAATTATCCGTTGAACCAGTTGGAATACCAAAGGATACTCCACAAGCCTCACAAAAGAGGGTACGATGCCGATGCCATGTCCCAGACATGGTCTTACACTGGATCACATGTCGAGGCCGGTGCCATGTCCTAGACATGGTCTTACACTAGCTGGCATAATGTGGCCGATGCCATGTCCCAGACATGGTCTTACACTAGCACACATATCACCCAAATGTCATGGCATGGTATCCAATCTATTCCTAAAGTTCAACTGGGAGTTTTTACTACATCAATTCTCATCATGCGTATTCACAAAAATAATCAAACACTTTATGCCATATTAATTTTTCAATACATAATAACAATAAAGTTGTATTATTTACGTACAACTTACCTCGGTATACAAAATATGGCGACTAGTTCGATTTAGTCCAAATGCTTGGTTTTCCCCAGTCTAAGTCCAGACTCCGTTTTTCTTGATCTATAATGACAAATTCACTTATTTAATCACCATATTAATCAAGACATTCCAAAATTCCTAATTTAGCAAAATTACCATTTTGCCCTTAGACTTTCACATAATTACGATTTTTTCCCTAGGCTCGTAAAACGATTTTAATCAAATTTCCTCCTTTAACAAGCCTAGCCGAACCTTTATTACTCTTATAGCAACTCATAATTTTTAATTATTTCACACATTTACAACCTATTTTATAAACTTCACGAAATGGTCATTTTAGGTGTTTTCATGAAAACCCCTTTCACAAAAGTTGTTTATTTAACAACTAAGATTCATTTTCTTCCATAAAATTTCAGCAAACAACATGAATACTCACTTGGTAAACCCTAGACTCTCAACCCTTTTACAAAATAGTCCCTCCATTAGTTAGCTTAAGCTACAAGGGTCACAAAAATACAAAAATCATCAGGAATGACCATCAAAAACACTTACTTGCAAGGGTGAAGAGTTGCCGAAATTTCAAGCTTCCAAAACCCTTATTTTTGCTAAAAATTTCGGTGGAGAGGAGTAAGATGAATGGTGATATCTTTTTCTCTTTATTTTATTTAATTTTTTCAATTAAGTCACCTAAAATCTACCTAACCGTTGACCAATTTCATGAATTAAAAATTCTTGTCCAACCACCACTTTTATTAGTCTATTTACTCAATAAGGACCTGTACTTTAGTCTTCTATAGCTATTTAACACCTTTAGCTTGTAGAACAAAACTTTCGCACTTTATGCGATTTAGTCCTTTTTCAAAATTAAGCATGCAATCACTAAAATTAAGTCACCAAAATTTTCATGCACTCATATAATCATGCTATAACACATAGAATATTATTAAAATAATTTCTCTGTCCCCAGATTTGTGGTCTCAAAACTACTATTCTGACTGGGCCCAAAATCGGGCTGTTACACATATGTTTCTATCCATATCTCAATTTATCATTCAATATCAATCGTGTCACTGTTTAATCCAATTACCCCTATTAACACGACTCGGACTCGAACGGATACACGGATCTAACCAAAACACACTAGTTTGGCATCCAGTGCCTCATCGGATAATTCAAAGAATCAAGTTAACACCCAGTGTCTCATCGGCTATGCCGAAGTAAATTGGTACCCAGTACCTCATCGAATTTATTCGGAGTAATAATTTGACACCCAGTGTCTCATCGACTTGAAGTCGAAGTATCCCTGAACTCTTCCAATCCTATGGCATGCCATCTATATCCGACTCGGCCCGATACAGTTAATAGGGTTTTCAATTTCTCAATTCAATTTCAATCAAAATCCACACTAATCTCAATTCAATATAGTAATATCAAATACTCACTTCATTTTACTTACCACACACACTAATCAAAATACATTAATTAGTAATTACTAAATTCGGATTATAGAAATACAAACCAGAATTTCTGAGTTACTCCTCGTCGACTTTTTCCTTTCCCTTCTTAGTCGAAGTTTCCGGCACAATGTTAGCTACGGAAATTAAACAATTAAAAATCATCAATACAACACAATTTCACATTGAATATTTCAATTTGTATTCAACTTTTGCCCAAATTCTAATTTAGTCCCTAACCAAAACTAACTTTATTTTCTTCACAATTTATTCTATATTTTCATTCAATTTCCACTTAAAACTAAACTTAACACTCTAATATCACTTAAATCCCTATATTTCAATTTTTTCCCAATTTAGTCCCTATCACTCAAAACTTACAATTTATTTTACAATTCAATCCCTTTTCCATTTCTAACTTAAAATTCTATCAATTTAGTCCTGAACACTTAAATTATTAAACATGAACATCATCTAAAAATCTAATAATTTTAAAAATTTCCACATAAATCAAGTAGTATTTAGTTCTAGGATTCTAAAAACATAAAAATTACAACAAAAGGGATTAAATTGACTTACCAATTTGAGTTTGACCCTAAAATCCCTAATTCTCCTTCCTTTCTTTCTTTTTTTTCTTTTCTCTCTGTTTCGTTCCACCTTTATTTCTTTTTCTATTGTTTTTCTTTTATTTATTTGTTTTATGTTTAATTATAATATAATACAATAATGTAATATAATATACTAATATAATGACATTTACTTAAATAATAAGTAAATATAATTTTATTATTAAATATATGTTTATTATCTACACACATGGAATTTATTTTTACCACACACTTGTAAATTTTAGGTTTAATTGCTTAATTAGTCCCTTAACTTTTCTCTATTATATAATTCAACTTTTACCCTATATACAATCTAGTCCTTATACCTAATTACTCTTAATTTAGAAAAATTCACCTATTCAAAATCATATTTGTCACACAACTAGCTTCGTAAATATTTTTAATAAATATTTACGAATTAGTTTTACGAAAACAGAGACCCAAAAACACACTTTTCGATACCCGTGACAATCGGGTTGTTACACCCGAACCACTTCTAATGCTTGTTTTAGGCCTTGAGGGCTCTTATTAGGGACTATATGATTGAATTTGAATGACTTTTGTTGGGATATGAGAAATGAATATGAAATGTGTGATTGTTTAATTGATAAGTCCGGTAATGCTTCGTAACCCTATTTCGGCGACAAATACGGGGTAGGAGTGTTACATTTATTGGTATCAGAGGTACGATTTAGTCGATTCTAGGTCAAACGTAGCGTGTGTGAGTCTAGCTATACATGATATTTTTAACCTGTAATAGTGTGATATCTCCTGACAGTTTTAAATCATGTTTTCTAGCAATGGATTCCAATCGAGCAGACTCCAATGATGTAGAAAGTAATGCACCAGCCTCCGTTCACGGAGTAGCACCGTCTAGATTGAGACCCGTATCTGAGGGTCGTAGAGGAGAGGCCAAGGAAGCCTTCTTCGAAATGATGAATGAGTGGTTCACTGAGTTTGCCCGAAAGAATCCTTCTGCTCAGCAACCTACACCCCAACTATTCCCCAATCGATTTTGGTAGCTTCTCAAGTCCTGGAACCCGTATGTTTAAGCAAACCGCCTGTGGATAAAATTCGAAAGTATGGGGCCGAAGAGTTTAGACCTACAATTGATGATGATCCGAAGAGAGCCGAGTTTTGGCTTGAGAATACGATTCGAGTTTTTAATGAGTCGTCTTGCACACTATCTAAGTGTGTTAAATGTACTGTGTCTCTTCTGAGAGATTTATCTTATCAGTGGTGGAATACCTTGATATCTGTTGTACCGAGAGAATGGGTCACGTGAGAATTCTTCCAGACCGAGTTTAGGAAAAAGTACATAATTCAGCGATTTCTCAATAAAAAATGCAAGGAATTTCTAGAACTGAAACAAGGTCGTATGTCCGTAATCGAGTATGAAAGAGAATTCGTGAGACTGAGTAAGTATGCCCGAGAGTGAGTCTCCACTTAAGAAACTATGTGTAAACAGTTTGAAGATGGGTTGAATGAAGATATTAAGCTTCTAGTAGGGATTCTTGAACTGAAAGAATTCGTTGTGTTAGTTGATAGAGCACACAAAGCCGAGGAGCTTAGCAAAGAAAAGAGAAGAGCTGATTCTGAGGCTAGAGATTCGAGAAAGAGGTTAATCGGTAAATCATACCATTCATCATCAAAGAAATCAATGGATTCTTATAACCATTCGATTGCTTCAGTGGGGTATTCCAACAGAGATCATGGGAAGCAACACACAAGTCCAAAAGCTCAAGCCACTTCAGTATCGAGCATTGGTAGTGACAAAGCCAACAAACCTGAGTGTCAACATTGTGGAAGACGACATTTTGGAGATTGTTGGATGAATAATAAAGCATGTTTTAGATGTGGCTCTCAAGAGCATTTTATTCATGATTGTCCTGAGTTGCTTGAGAAAGACAAATTTTCGACTACAAGGCTGAGTAATACAGTTTCCAGAGGGAGACCACCTCGAAATACTGGAAATGTGAATAGTAGCAAAGGTGCAACAAAGGACTCTGCTGTGAGATCTGAGGCTCAAGCACCAGCCAGAGCTTACGCTATTCGCGCTCGCGAGGATGCATCGACACCAGATGTTATCACCGGTACTTTTTCTCTTTATGACACTGATGTGACTTCGTTGATTGATCCTGGATCGACCCATTCATATATCTGTACGAATTTGGTGTCTAGTAAGAGTTTGCCTGTTGAGTCCACTAAATTTGTGGTTAAAGTATCGAACCCCTTAGGCCAGTATGTTCTAGTTGATAAAGTTTGCAAGAATTGTCCTTTGATAACTCGAGGTTATTATTCTCCGGCCGATTTGATGCTTTTACCGTTTGATGAATTCGATGTGATCTTGGGTATGGATTGGTTGACTCTACATAATGTTGTTTTAAACTATAGACAAAAGACTATTGAGTTGAAATGTCAGAATAGTGAAATTCTTTGTATTGAATCCGATGAGTCGAATGGGTTGCCTATTGTGATATCGGCTATGTTAGCGCAGAAATATGTGAGAAAGGGTTGTAATGCTTATCTTGCTTATGTACTTGATACAAAGGTGTCTGAATCGAAGATTGAATCAGTACCAGTGGTTTGTGAATATCCAGAAGTTTTTCCAGAGGAGTTACCCGGGTTACCATCGATCAGAGAGGTTGAATTTTCTATTGAGTTAGTACCGGGAACATCACCGATATCAATAGCTCCGTACAGAGTTAAAAGATTTGAAAACTCAGTTGCAAGAGTTAACGGGTAGAGGTTTTGCACGACCGAGTTTCTTACCCTGGGGTGCACCGGTTTTATTTGTAAAAAAGAAAGATGGATCAATGAGACTGTGTGTCGACTATCGTCAGCTTAACAAGGTTACGAATAAGAATAAGTATCCTTTGCCGAGAATTGATGATTTGTTCGATTAGTTGAAAAGAGCAACAATATTTTCAAAGATTGATTTG
Organism: Gossypium sturtianum; assembly: GCA_025698515.1. Taxonomy (NCBI): domain Eukaryota; kingdom Viridiplantae; phylum Streptophyta; class Magnoliopsida; order Malvales; family Malvaceae; genus Gossypium; species Gossypium sturtianum. The sequence continues at coordinate 121,624,133 of CM046946.1, forward strand.
CTATCTGGCTATTATCAGTTGCGGGTTAAAGATTCAGATGTGCCGAAAATTACATTCAGGACCAGATACGGGCATTATGAATTTCTTGTTATGCCATTTCGGTTAACTAACGTTCCTGCTGTATTCATGGATTTGATGAATCGAATCTTTAGACCATATTTGGACAAATTTGTTGTTGTGTTCATTGATGATATATTGATATATTCTCGAGACGAATTTGAGCATGCCGAGCATTTGAGAATTGTATTGTAGACTCTGCGAGATAAACAACTATTTGCTAAATTTAGCAAGTGCAAGTTTTGGCTCCGAGAAGTTGGATTTCTAGGACACGTTGTTTCAGCAGAAGGCATTAGTGTTGATCCAAGTAAAATATCAGCAATTATTGACTTGAAACCACCAAGAAACGTATCCAAAGTCAGAAGTTTTCTTGGATTAGCTGGCCATTATCGGTGTTTTGTAAAAGGATAATAGCCAGCTAATCCCAGAAAGCTTCTGACTTCAGATACATTTCTTAGTTGTCTCCAGTCAACAACTGTTGAAATTTTACTCGGATCAACTCGGATGCCTTCCGCTGAAACAATATGTCCCAAAAATCCAACTTCTCAGGGCCAAAACTCGCATGTGCTGAATTTAGCAAATAGTTGCTTATCTCTCAATGTTTGTAACACATTCCTCAAATGTTCAGCTTGCTCAAATTCATCTCAGGAATAGATCAGAATGTCATCAATGAATACAACTACAAATCTGTCCAAATACAGTCTAAAGATTTGATTCATCAAATCCATATAAAATTATAGGAGTGTTAGTTAATCCGAATGGCATAATAAGAAATTCATAATGCCCGTACCTGGTTCTAAACGCAATTTTCGGCACATTTGAATCTTGAACTCTCAACTCATAATAGCCAGATCTTAGATCAATATTTGAAAATACGGTTGCTCCTTTCAACTGATCGAACAAATCATCAATTCTCGGCAAAGGATACTTATTCTTAATTTTAACCTTGTTAAGCTGACGATAGTCGATACACAGTCTCATCGATCCAACTTTCTTCTTTACGAACAGCACTGGTGCACCCTAAGGCAAAAAACTAGGTCGTGCAAAACCTCTATCTGTCAACTCTTGCAACTAAGCTTTTAACTCTTTCAATTCTATAGGAGCCATTCTATACGAAGCTATCGATATCAGTGATATTCCCGGTACTAATTCAATAGCAAACTCGACTTCTCTGATCGGTAGCAACTCAGGTAACTCTTCTAGAAACACATCTAGATACTCACAAACCACTGGTACTGATTCAATCTTCGATTCAGACACTTTTGTATCCAGCACATACGCAAGGTAAGCATCACAACCTTTTCTCACATATTTCTGAGCTAACATCGTCGATATCACAACAGACAACTCACTCAACTCATCAGATTCAATTCAAAGAATCTCATTGTTATGACATCTCAACTTAATAGTCTTTCGTCTACAATTCACAATAGTATCATGCAGAGTCAACCAATCCATAACAAAAATCACATCGAATTCATCAAACGGTAAAAGCATCAAATCAGACGGAAAATAGTAATCCCGAGTCATCAAAGGACAATTGTTGCAGACTTTATCAACTAGGACATACTTGCCTAAGGGGTTCGATACTTTAATCACAAATTCGGTAGACTCAACAGGCAAACCCTTACTAGACACTAAATTCATACAGACATATGAATGAGTCGATCCAGGATCAATCAAGGCAATTACATTAGTGTCATAGAGAGAAAATGTACCGATGATAACATCTGGTTGTGACGCATCTTCGTGAGCATGAATAGCGTAAGCTCTGGCTGGCACTCGAGCATTGGATCTCACAACAGAGTCACTTGTTGCACCTTTGCTACTAGTCACATTTCTCGTATTTCTAGGTGGTCTCCCTCTAGCAGCTATGTTGCTTGGTCTTGCATTCAGAAATTTGTCTTTCTCAGGTAACTCAGGACAATCCAGAATAAAGTGGTCTTGTGAGCCACATCTGAAACAAGCTTTGTTATTCATCCAGTAGTCTCTAAAATGCTGTCTTCCACACTGTTGGCACTCGGGTTTGTTGGTTCTAACACTACCAATGCTCGATACTGAAGTGGTATGAGTTTTAGGACTCGTGTATTGCTTTCCACGATCTTTATAAGAATACCCCACTGAAGTTGCCGAACGATTATACGAATCTCGTGATTTCTTTGACGAAAAGTGATAGGGTTTACTCATCGACCTCTTTCTCAAATCTCCAGCCTCAGAACTAGCTTTTCTCTTTTCTTTGCCAAGTTCTTCGGCTTTGCAAGCTCTGTCAATTAACACAACAAATTCTTTCAATTCAAGAATCCCGACTAGAAGTCTAATGTATTCGTTCAACCCATCTTCGAATCACTTACACATAATTGCCTCAGTGGAGACGCATTCTCGACCATATTTACTGAGTCTCACAAATTCTCTTTCGTACTCGGTCACAGACATATGACCCTGTTTCAATTCTAGAAATTCTTTGCGCTTTTGGTCGATGAACCGCTGGCTTATGTATTTCTTTCTAAACTCAGTTTGAAAGAATTCCCACGTGACTCTTTCTCTCGGCATCACTGATATCAAAGTATTCCACCACTTATACGCAGTATCTCTCAAAAGTTATACAACGCATTTTACACATTCAGCTGGCGTGCAAGATAGTTCATCAAATACACGGATCGTATTCTCAAGCCAAAACTCTGCTCTCTCAATATCGTCATCAACTATAGCTCTAAACTTTTCAGCCCCGTATTTTTAAATTTTATCAACAGGCGGCTTACTTAAGCATAAAGGTTCCAAACCTTGAGAAGCTACGGGAACCGGTTGGGGAATATGTGGGGGTCGAGGTTGCTAAGCAGCCAAATTAGTTCAAACAAACTCAGTGAACCACTCGTTCATCATTTGGAAGAAGGCTTCTTTGGCCTCTCCTCCCTGACTTCCAGATACGGGTCTCGACTCAAACTGCGCTACTTCGTGAACTGAGGCTGGCGCATTATTTTTAACATCATCAACCACTGCTCGATTGGGATCCATTACTATATAAAAACATGATTTACAACTATCAGGAGATATCACACTATCACAGGTTATATATCCCATGTATAGCTAGACACACATACACTAAGTTAGTCCTAGAATCGACTAAACTTGGCTCTGATACCAATAAATGTAACACCCCTAACCCGTATACATCGCCAGAATAGGGTTACGAAGCATTACCAGACTTATTTCATAAATAATCATGCATTTCACATACATTTTTCATTTTCAAATAAAATTCATTCACAATCAATCATACAGTCCCTAATACGAGCCTACAATGCTCAAATCATGCATTAGAAGTGGTTCGAGACTAAACCGATAACTAAAGAAATTGTTGTAAAACTTAGAAATTTTTTCAAAATACAGGGGACACACGCCCGTGTGGCCCGGCCGTGTGAGTAAGACACGCTCGTGTCACAGGCCATGTGGATATTCGAAATGGGATCACATGGCCGTGTCCCAGCCCGTGTTCGACCCCGTGTAACTCCCTGACTTGGGTCACACGACCAACCAAACGCCCGTGTGACTAGTCCTTGTACCCTTCGAAATGGCCACATACGCCCGTGTGCCAGACCCTCGTGCTAGGCCGTGCCAAAACTATAGGGTATACGGACTTATGCCACACGACCAAGTCACGCGCCCGTGTGCTGGGCCGTGTGGAGCATACTGACTTGGTTTCTAATTAAACACCAGGGGACATACGGTCGTGTCACCTGAATGTGTGTCACACACGGCTGAGGCACACGCCCGTGTGGAAAAAATAGGCTATTTACCAAGCCATCTTGCTCACCCAAATTTGCATTCACCTACACAATTCAAATGGCATATAACATGGCATAAATAGACATTCAAACCAATCTTAAACAAGTCTAATTCATGCCATCTCAATATTAACAACCACAAGACACACAAGAATCACAATTATCCATTCCATTTCATACCAATTTCACATCTCAAAATCACCTAATTTATCACTTTCAATTATGCATTATTTTACGTAAAACCACAAGCATACCAATCTCAAATTTCAACCATTTGGTACTTAAAATACCAATTCACAACAAGCACTAACTTAACCATTTTACACAACATACCAAAATGCCATTTGCACGTATATATATACATCACCAAGCATGCTAAAATAAGCCAAGTCACATGGCTATATTCATAACTAAACATTCATAATTTCCAAGCCAAATCAAATGGCTAAATCCATTACCAAACTATAGAACAAATTCACCACAACTCCTATACATGCCATATAACCAAATATATAAGTTCAAAAGTACCAAAATGAAAACTTGATAGTGTGATGAGGTCTCCGACGACTCTCAAGTCCGAGCAAGCTTCGATAATCACTATAAAACACGAAAAAGAAAACAGAGTAAGCTATAAATTTTAGTAAGTTTGTATAGTAATAAACTCAACTTACCATATATACACAATTTAAACAATTAAACATATTATAATATAAATCATATTGATCCACAAACCTATCACATATTCATTCACAAGATTAGATATGAAATTCACAAGTTTCTTTGATTCAATGCTTGTATGTTTCATGTACATACCTGTATCAACTCGTATCAATTTCATACTCATCCATATCCTTGGTATACCCGTTGAACCATTCAGAATAATATCAGATACCCGAGAATCTCGCACCCTAACTGCCAAATATATAGCCGAAGCTATCTCAATCTCATATCTCATATCTCATATAATGCTTACTCTCGAGCTATCAACGGGTCTGCTCACACAAGTTGACGATCATGACGTAGCTACACGGTACTGCTCACACAAGCTGGCGAGGATCCGTAACACATGCCGGATAACTCAGCCACCGATAGAACGTATGGACCAGTACCCAAATCACATAAGCCCTAATGACAAGTCATTTGTATCCTAATCTATTCCTAAGGTTCAACCGGGATTTCAAATTGCCGAATTTTCATCGAACATATCCGTAAGGTCGTATTCACAATTAATTCAATAATAAAGCATTTAAAACATAATTATATTAATGCTTATTAACATACGAACTTACCTCGAGTAACAAAAATGACGAAATGGATCGACTAGTCCAATACTTTATTTTTCCCCCGATCTAGATCCGAACTTCGCTTTTCTTGATCTATATAATATCAAATTTAACTTATTCAATTATCAATTTATTCGATTTAGCCCAAAATACATATTATGGCAAAATTACACTTTTGTCCTTAATATTTCAACATATTTACAATTTAGTCCTTAGCTCATAAAAATGCAAATTCATGCAATTAAGTCCCTACCCATGCTAGCCTAATTTCCCTTATTATCATAGCAGCCCATATTTTTCATTATTTCACATTTCTACCACAAAATTTTCATATTTCACAAATAAATCCCTAATTTGCAATTTCACCCAAAATCACTTAACAAATGTTGTTTATCTAACAACAACCATTTATTTTCTATCATAAAAATTCCAAATACACACATATTCATCAATCGTAAAACCCTAAACCTTTAAAAATTTTGCAAATTAGTCCCTGGGCTAGCTAGATTAAGTTATAACGATCTCAAAAACATAGAAATCATTAAAAACCGAGTCAAAAATCACTTACATGGAAGGATGAACCCTAGCCAAAATTTCAAGCTTCAAACATAGTGTTTCCTTAGTTGATTTTTGGTGGAAGATAGAAACAACAAAGATGATGACTTTGTTTTTAATTGTTTTACTTAATTTATTTTATTAAATTACATTTTTAACCTTAACATTAAACCATTAAAATCACTTAATTTATGTCCATATTTGTCCAATCGTAATAAAAATGGTCTAATTACAACATAAGGACCTCCAGTTTAAAGTTCTATATCTATTAGACACCTTTAACTAATAGAACTCCACTTTTACACTTTACGCGATTTAGTCCTTTTTATCAAATTAAACATTCAAACAACAAATTTTCTTAACAAAATTTTCACACAATCATACTAACATGATGTAGACCTCAAAATAATAATAAAATAAATATTTTTACCTCAAATTTGTGGTCCCAAAACCACTATTCTGATTTGACTAAAAACGGGCTGTTACAAGCATATAGCTTTTAACATGTACAAGCCAACTATACCATATATGCATATAACCGTACAAATGTAACCAAAACACAAAAAAAAAGTATAAATGAAATTAAATCCTATATATTAAGCCTTATATATGCCATTTATAACCAAAGCCAAAATATTCAATAACTACCAAGGTGACTTTTGGATAGTGTGATAAGACTCCGACAAGGTTCCAACCAGTCGAGCTTCCAATAGACTACAAAACAGAAGAAACACAACTACGTAAGAATTAGTTGCTTAGTAAGCTTGCATAAAATTAACTTTAACTTACTGAACATCAATTGATAAACCATTCAACCAAGTTCATTTCAACATTTAAACATTATACCTTTTTATCCACCATAATATACATGGTTAATAACCAACATATAAACATAACTTCTATGTGATATAGCATTTACTAGGACATGAATTTCCAAAATTCATCTTTTCCATCACATGATAAAAACTCACCATTAACATTTCATATAGTCATGAACAACAATCAATTGTAAACAACCCTTTCTTCAACTTTTGAGCTTAATAGAATCATAACGGTTATCTGATTCACTACACTGGCACGAAGCTTGCTAGGCTCAAGACCTGATTTCATACACTGACATGAAGCCTGCTAGGCTCAAAGCCAAATTCATTATACCGGCATGAAGGCTGCTAAGCTCAAGGCCTGAATCATTACACTGGCACAAAGCCTGCAAGGTTCAAAACCTGATACATATCTCCAATATAACTCAATTTCCATCAATTAACAAAATTTTAATCGCAACTGTCGAAACCTTTTTTAAAATTTTATGAAAAAACGGGGATCGACTTTAAAAAAAAAATGGAGTCGCCACCAATCCTTTTTTGCTTAGGTGTGATCGGATCACTTTATAAAACATTTTATTTCAAAACACTGATTTTGGCCTACGAAATTCAAAAAAACGGGTTCGGGAGTCGGTTACATACGAGGAAGGATTAGCACCCTCGTAACGCCCAAAATTGGTACCGGATTGATTAGTTATTGTCCTAATGTCGGAAATTCGAAAAGATTTGAAAACATGATTTCTTTAAAAATTTGAACAATTTGAGTTGGAATTGGAGATTCCTTTGTTCCGAAAGCATACAAACATCACATCCAGCACGTTAGGACATGATGTTTTAAACCCTCGTAACCAAAATCATCTCATGATTTACAAAATTCATTAAAAGGATATTTAGTTATTTGGACGAATGAAAAATCGAAACCCAGCACGTTAGGGCACAATTTCTCGAATTTCCAAACACGAAATATTGCCTTGTTTTCTGAAATCCTTATCCTGAGATAACAAAACGTCATATCCAGTGAGTTAGGACACGAATATTTTGAATTCTCGGAAATAAGTCTTTATTTAACCCATTTTTTAAAAAAGAAAGGAACAAGTTCTTTGGACTCGAAGAGAAAAATCGAAACCCAGTAAGTTAGGGTACGATTTCTTTCGAACCCTAGAACGCAGAGTATTTGCTTATTTTGAAAATCGAATAAAATGTAATGTGATTTTATAATAAAATGGGGGATGAATTATAATACACATGCACAATAGAATGAAATGAGGGAAAAAATATAAATTACAATAACAAATAAAATATAAAATAATAATTTAAAAGATGACAAAATAAAAACGAAAAACAAAGGTTAATAATAAATAAATAAACAAATAGATAATATGTACAATAATAAAAAATAAAATAATAATAATAATGGCAAAAAAATAATAATAATAAAATATGTTAATAAACAAATAGTATTAACAAAAATAAGAGTAGTAGTAATAATAATAATAATAATAATAATAATTAGTATAATAATAATAAATATAATAAATAATGATAACAGTGATAAAAATAATAATAGTAAGGATATTAACAAATAGTAATAATAATATAAAAATAATAGTAATAGTAAAATAAAAGTATTTATAGAAATAATGATATATGTTAATATACAAATAATAGTAAAAATAAAAAATAAAAAATAATAGAAATAATGAAAATATCAATAATAATGGTGATACTAATAATAATAATAATAATAATAATAATAATAATAATAATAATAATAATAATAATAATAAATACAATTATAGTAATAATAATATGTATGTAAAAAAATAATAGTGATAATAATAAAGATAAAAATAATAATGCTAATGAATATAATAATAATTATAAAATTAATTACAAATAAAAATAATAGTAGTATTAAAATAAATAACTATAATAGTAAAATAATAATATTAATGGTAGTAAAATAATAAATATAATAGGTACAATAACAATAACAATAATTAAAATAAAAAAATAAAAATAATGATAACCATATTAAAGTCAATCAATTTAATAACAAAATAAAAAAACTAAATTAAAATTGAAACAGAAATTTAGGGGCGATTATAATTAAAAAAGAGTATACGGGCTAAATTGCAATGCGCTAAAAACACAAAAGGGCAAAGAGGGAAATATCCTGGCTCGCTATGCGCAAAGATTTTATCCTGGACTAAATGAAAAATAAATAAAATTTAGGACAAATTTCAAAATTAAAAACGAAATTAAAAACTACAAAAAATGCTGAAGGGCCATTTGCGCAATAAGACCAAAATAGGAAAACACGCGGATCCTTCCCCCGTGCGGGTCGGGTTGCGGGTCAGAGGCCCAAAACGACGTCGTTTTGGCCTCTGACCCCCATTTTCAAAACGGCGCCGTTTGGTGTAGCTATAAAAGCTAAAATTTTCCCAAAAATTTTCATTTTCTCCTTTCTCTTCAAAAAAAATGTCAAAGCTCTCTCAAATCTCTTTCTGCCCGATTGGACGCCGGCCAACGTCCAATCACCGGACCGCCACAACGTCGCCGCCGCCGACACCGCCGGCCACCGCGTACGGTGGCCGGAAATAAAAAAGTAAGTTTTTTTTATTTTTTATTTATATTATGTTATTATATATATATATTATACATATATATAAAAGAAAAACAAAATTTAAATAAGTATATATGCTATTTCGAAAAGAAAAAAATGTAAAAAAAAATGTACTCGTAAATAAAAGAATAAAAACCTTTGTTTTCTCTGGATTATTTTTTTGTCTCTCCCTCCCCCCTGTTACAGGTTTTTTGTAAGGCTTTTATAGCCTTTGAAATAAACAAAATAAAAAAGGAAATAAAAAATTTTGCCACTATTTTGCCATTTTTTGCTGCGGTTCCTTCCTTTTCTGTGCAGGTCAAAGGCGAGGATCTCGCGACGGAGCCCCCATTTGTGCGCTGAATGCGGCGTGAGAAGAGGCTGGTGGCTGTGGCACTTGCGGCACGAAGAGGGAGCTATGCTGGCTTGCGGCGCGAGGGTAGCTTAGGGTTTCAAAAACCCTTAGTTTTTTATTAAGTTTTGGGCCTTTTGGGCCCTATAAGTCTGTTGGGTTAGTGGGTAGAATAGTGGGTCAGGGTGTAGCTGGGCCAATCGGGTTTAATTGGGTCTTGTACTGGACTGTAAAAATGGACATTTTATTTTATTTTTTTATTTTGTTTTTTCTGAATAAAATGGGCCCGGGCAAATTGGGCTGACTACAGCTGCCCCTCTTTGCTCATTGTCGTGTAACGAGAATAGAGCAAAGACTTCAAAAGGCCCAATTTTCCCGGTCTTGTCAAATGGCTTCCAACTCCTCTGCAACTTCAATGGTATTAGAATTTCATCTTGATTTCAATAAGTTTGATGGCTTCGATCTGTTTTACTGCAACTTCAGGAAGGCAAAATCAGCTATCTTTAATCTTCTCCTCTGCAACTTTAGGGAGGTCAGACTAGTATCTTTGATCCGCTTCGCTGCAAACTCAGGAAGACAAGATCTGTTGTCTTTTAGCCTGCTCCACTGCAAACTCAGAGAGGCAAGGCTGATGTTTTTGATTTGCTTCTTACAACTTCAAGAATGCCAAATCTGCTATCTTCGATCTGCTCCACTGCAAACTCAGGGAGACAAGATCTAATGTTTTCGATCTGCTTCTTGCAAACTCAGGAATGCCAGATCTGCTATTTTCAATCTGCTCCACTGCAAACTCAGGGATGCCAGATTAGTATCTTCGATCTGCTTCACTGCAATCTCAGGAATGCAAGATCTACAATCTTCAGTCTGCCCCACTACTATCTCGAGAGGACAAAATCTAAACTTTTCAGTCTGATTCCTTACTATCTCAGGAAGACTTCAATCTTCAGTTTTCTCCACTACCATTTCGAGGGAACAAAATCTGAACTTTCCAATTTGCTTCCTTACTATCTCAGGAAGACTTCAATCTTCAATTCGCTCCACTACTATCTCGAGGGAACAAAATCTGAACTTTTCAATTTGCTTCCTTACTATCTCATGAAGACTTCAATCTTTAGCCTGCTCCACTACCATCTCGAGGAAACAAAATCTGAACTTTCGAATTTGCTTCCTTACTATCTCAGGAAGACTTCAATCTTCAGTCTGCTCCACTACCATCTCGAGGGAACAAAATCTGAACTTTCCAATTTGCTTCCTTACTATCTCAAGAAGACTTCAATCTTCAGTCTGCTCCACTACCATCTCGAGGGAACAAAATCTGAACTTTCCAATTTGCTTCTTTACTATCTCAGGAAGACTTCAATCTTCAGCCTGCTCCACTACCATCTCGAGGGAACAAAATCCGAACTTTCAAATTTGCTTCCTTACTATCTCAGGAAGACTTCAATCTTCAGTCTGCTCCACTACCATCTCGAGGGAACAAAATCTGAACTTTCTAATTTGCTTCCTTACTATCTCAAGAAGACTTCAATCTTCAGTCTGCTCCACAACCATCTCGAGGGAACAAAATCTGAACTTTCAAATTTGCTTCCTTACTATCTCAGGAAGACTTCAATCTTCAGTCTGCTCCACTACCATCTCGAGGGAACAAAATCTGAACTTCCAATTTGCTTTCTTACTATCTCAGAAAGATTTCAATCTTCAGCCTGCTCCACTACCATCTCGAGGGAGATAAGACTGATTGCTTAAATCTACTCCGCTGCTTCATGGAGATAAAATTCACTGTTCGATCTTGTTCCACTACTGCTTAGGGTGACAAGATCTGTAATCTTCGACCTATTCCCCTGCTGGTCAAGGAGATAAGACTGGTGGATTCACCGATGTTGCCACACTGTCTTCTGGACGACATTTGCATGAATGTAGAATGTCATGAGAATGATCCCTTTTAAATGTAAAATGATTAGGACGTAATGATCAGAATGAATCAAATGTTCCTAACTAAATGATATTATGGATGACATTTGCATGAATGTAGAATGTCATGTGAATGATCTTCCTCTTTTTTCCTTTTTTTTTCTTTTTTTTTTCATGTACAACGATTAGGACACAATGATCAGAGTGAATCAAATGCTCCTAATTGGAAATGTATGAAATGCATGAGAATGATCCTTTTTAATGTTTTGGGTTGTCACTGCTCATAGTTCATCAATGTTCTATCACTGATGCGTTACCATGCTTTCTCGTTCAGCTGGTATCTTTGACAGAAAACCCAAAGAAACGATCATATTCTGCTCAGCAAGCTTGCCCCGCTGTAATTTCAGAGTCCCTTCCACTGTACCTTCTGGGACATAAAGTTTGTACCTCCCACTGCAACTTCAGGGGAATAACATTTGATTTCTTCCATCTATCCTGTTACCACTTAGAGGTATGGAATTTGTATCATCATTAATTAATTTGATCTGTTACACCATTCCCTGGGTGTAATGACCAGATGAATGCAGGATATCTTTTTATTTTCCCGAGAATGATCCCCTTCTACACCTGGGTTGACATTGCTCGTCATTTGTCGAAATGGTATCACTGACAAAAATGTCTTATCCAATAAAAATCCGAAGAGATAATATTTCCAACCCTTAAGTTTGGTGAGTTCTAAACAATAGTCCTGTTTCAGATTCTCATATTATTTAGAAGCTTCCAGAGTAATATACGAAACTCCTTTTACGAAAGTATTATTAGTCCATTAATCGTTATTTCAATATAAAATGCGTGAAATAGATCACAACAATGGACAAGAAAGAAATTAATCAGGAGCATAGCTCGAAACAAATAAGTTAATCAAAGATAACCAAGGCAATAAAAGAAAATTGATTGGGGTGTATCTTAAAAAAAATAAAGTAATCAAAGATAGAAAATTCAAAATGGGTAAGATAGAAGTTAGGTGCCCCAGATATCGCAGCCTGAGCTTCTCTGTACAAACTTCTTGAGGACCATTTTCAGCTCAATACGTGTTTAGGGGATCCAGAGTACTTTGTCAATGCCCCAAGATGTAGCATACTTCCTCATTGTTAATTCAGGCATAGCAAGACTACCACATGCCCCATCTTTGATCAAAATTTGAGCCGCCCTTTTCGGGTTTTTGGCTCAAAACCCCTTTGGTCTCAAAGCGCCCTTTGCGGGTTTTCGCCTTGGCCTCTCCTCTTTTTCTTTCTTTTTCCTTTTTTCTTTTTTTTTTTATTTTTTTCTTTTCTTTTCTTTCTTCTTCTTTTTTTTTTAAATGTTCGATATCAAGGCGCCCTTTGCGGGTTTTCACCTTGGCCTTTCCCCTTTCAGGTAAAATACTTCTTGTCTGAACCTGAATTCGCCGAATTGGGCAAGTCTTCATCATACGTCTCGATCAATATCAATGCTCTTCTAGAACAGGCCCTACATAAGGTCCTTCCCAGTTTGCTTTCCTCTGAAATCCTTTTGTATAAGAAGGATCTGTTTCAACATCAGGTTCCTTGTGGAATTCTCTAGGATGAACCTCTTTGTCGTAAGCTCGCATCATCTGACCGTGATGGATAACTTTTAACCTTTTCTTCGATTAGGTTCAATTGGCAACAATGCCTCCATTCCATAAACCAATGGGTAAGATGCTGCCCCAGCAAAAATCTTTGCCAATGTTCGATAGAAGATAAATAATAACTTCTTTATGCCAATCTTTACAAGTCTCGGTCATCTTTTCTACAATCCCTTTTTTTTACTGCCTTTGTTGCTTCTATGATATGGCGTCTGATCTTTGAATAGACTACAAAATTTTTGACATTGTCTTTTTTTTGGCCTTCTTTGTCGGCGCCTGATCTTCTCTCTCTCTCTCTCTTTTTTGAATTTAATGATTTTGACCTTGTAACATTGGCATATGAAGCTACTTCCATCCTCTTAGTGAAATAAATGACGACCACGACGATGAATCGATATTGGCTAAGAGCTTTTGACGAGATTGGCCCCATCACATCCATGCCTCACATATGGAAAATTTGTGAAGAACTGGAGAAGGCACATGGATACGGCATAGCTGATACCATTCCTTTCTATGTAGATTAACAGTACCCAAACCTTATGATTAGCTTGACTATTGTATAACCATTAGCATGTTCTCTAAACACCCTCATGGACCTCTTTTAAGATTTTCCCAAGCGTGTCTTGATATGATCGTGCAAAAACATCTTTGAATTTTTTGAAAATAACTCAATGATGTCTTGCCTTATCTCTGTGGTGAGTTAGGCTACAATCTTCACCTCTCATAATGTCTACTGACCTTTTGTAAAGTAAGGTATGTTTTTCATCTTGTTCTACCATCCTTAACAAATCAGAAGGTAGGTCACAATCTCTGTCATTTTCAAAATCCTGAGATCCCTCTAGACACATATCTTACTCGAAAGGAGACTCTGAGTCAGCAGCAGCGTTGCTCGCATCGTTGATATCTGGAGACCTTAATAAACCGAAATAGTAACATATTTTAAACCCACATTTAGCATGCTTTTGGGTGATTTAAGCCTTGAATTGTGTAATTTGGTACTCTTAATCCTTTGTTTTCATGTTTTATACTCAGGAAAGCACCGGAGGATGAAAAGAATAAGAAACGGGCTTAAAATGGGCCAAATGAGCCATATCACGAAATTAACACGGTCGTGCCTCACCAATAGACCCAACACGGCCTGGCCACGATTTACACGGGCGTGTGCCATGGCCGTGCCCCTGCCGCGGCCAAGAGAAGTTTTTCTCAGATTTGGATACTTGGTGGCAAAGAAACACATTCCAAAGCATATTTAAACACCTAAATAGGAATTTAACTCAGATTAGGATACTTGGAGACCAAGTAAGGCATCTCAAAGCCTATATAAACACCCTAGGGGGCAACTTAAAAGGGAGTTCGACAGAAACCCTCTGTCGAGGGGAGCCCAAGGCTGTTGTCAAGGGGAATCTTGCTAGGCCAAAGGAGGCAGATTTGTGGAGGTTTACTTGAAGATAGCCAGTTGATCCATCTCAAGAAGTCGGAATCATACTCAAGACGGAGGATCTCCTCTTCAATTCCCTCAAGGGGTTTTAGGAATTTCTTATGTTTTGTTTTATCTTTTCTTCTGAGATGTTTTCTTTTATTGTTATGAACTAAACCCTCGGATACACAGAGGGGATGAAACTTAAATGAATCTTGTTATCGTTTCTTTGAACTATATGATAAATATTTGACTTGTTCTTAATTATGTGTTCTTAATTCTTGTGTTGATATTTCATGGATATTAATTCAAGTTTGATGTGCTTAGGTGCGAGGAGCAAAAGTCCTTGCCTAAGAGTAGGTCTAGCATAGTTAAGCGGAGTTGATCGCACGCCTAGAGATAGGGTGACGAGATTTTGCCGGATTAGGGTGAAACCTAATATGGGATTCCATAGATTGAGTTAATGCAATTCTAGGGGTTTTAATTAGAAAGAGATTTCAATTAATCAACCTAGGGTTAGACGTTATTCGCCTGAGAGAGGGTTTAATATACATTAGGGAATCTTACGGATCAAGTCAAATGAATAAATCGTCTGTTCGAGTTAGATAACAAGTGAAGTCTAGGTGGATTCTTCCTTGGGTATTGTCTTTATCAATTGGTTTTTCCCACAAGTATTTTCCCAAATTCATTCTTCTTTGTCTTAGAGTCTTTAGTTTAATAATTAGTTAATTTAGATTAAACAACAAATTCCTTTTATTTTAGGCTAGATAATAAAAAGAAAGTTAGTATTAGTACTTTTAGTTCCTTTGGGTTCGACATTCTGGTCTTGCCTTAACTATACTACTGTTCGATAGGTGCGCTTGCCTTAAATCATTGTCATAGTTAGTTTCTAGGTTCGATCATTCTCATTTATAAATTTTAAGACTTTGACATCGCATAAAAAACAACGATCAGACCTTATTGTGGGTTCGAAGAAAGATTCCAAAGAATAAATTATTCAAAGAATGATTATTTGTATGGTTATGAATGAAAAATGAAAGAATACTTAAGAGAAAGTCCAAAGAACAAACAAAAGAAAAAACTAAGAACAATTGTTTGTACAGTATGAAATGGAAAAAATAAAAGAATATTTTGCTAAAAAAGATGCATTTTATTGAAATAAATATTTCGGACACGAGCCTATTTCACAAAAGGGTTCTTATCACCTCTAGGCTTAAGGCAACAAGCGTGTTTCGAATATTACTCTATATCAGCTCTAAAAATACAGGGATCTCTTCCACAGTCCCATTATTCAAAACACTCCTAAGTACGTAAGGGCTTGGAAACTTCGTTCCCTGGTTCCCTCTTCACTTTTGATTTCTTCAAGGAGTCGCAACTTTCTTGTCTCCTCCTTCAATTATCGCATTTATTGCCTTGTCAAAGTGATCAAGTTTTGATGAATCGTCGAACTTCACAATTCCCATTTTAATGAACCTTTCGACCAACTTTTTAAACGTAGTACAGTTTTCAATTGAGTGACCCGTTATTCCCGCATGGTAGTCGCATTGAGCATTCGGGTCATACCATTTAGGATATGGGGGCTGTAACGGCTTTAGATAAAATGGGGACACCACATGTGCGTCAAATAAACTTTGATATAGCTCCTTATACGTCATCGGGATTGGCGTAAATTAGAGCTTTTCAGAGTTTTACCTTGCGCTCGATTCCTATCTTACCGATCTTTGTTGCCTAGCAGTAACTACTTTTGGCTGGCTAACAGTAATTGCCTTCGAGTATCCTTTTTTGTATGTACTCGTATTATTCACCTCGTCATCCTTTTTCCTAGGAGTAGACCTTTTAATGGTTTCCCTTGCTTCAATCTTGCCACCCATTATGGCATTTTCGATCATTTCTCCTGCCATCACTATATCCGCGAAGCTCTTGGTGGTACTTCCTATCATGTGAGTGATAAATGGAGTTTTCAGGTTATTGATAAAAAGCATGGTAGTTTTCTTCTCTAAGAGAGGTGGTTGAACTTGCATGGCAACTTCCCTCCATCTTTGCGCATACTGCCTGAAGCTTTCATTTGACTTCTTCTCCATGTTTTGCAAAGTGATTCTGTCAGGCGTCATGTCTATGACATGATTGTATTGCTTCATGAAGGCTTGGGCTAAGTCTCTCCATGAGCTAATATTAGCACGGCTGAGTTGATTATACCACCTGGATGCTACCCCCACTAAACTGTCTTGGAAACAATGAATCAAAAGTTGATCATTGTTCACGTAGCTAGTCATGCGTCTACAGAACATAGTGATGTGGGCTTCAGGGCAACTAGTCCCATTATACTTCTCAAATTCTGGCATCTTAAATTTATGAGGAAGCACCAAATCTGGAACCAGACTCAAGTCTTTTGCGTCAATACCATGGTGATGATCGGTATTTTCCAAAGCCTTGAATTTTTCCTCCAACCATCTACATCGATCCTCTAACTGCCTCGAGGATTCAATTCTTGTCCCTTCCCTCTCTGCTATATCCAAATCAGGGATAACGAGATTAGCAAGGTTGTCTCCTAGGTTAGATCCTGAGCCCACTTGAAAGTTCATGGGCGGTCTATTATCAGCTTGCCCCTGTTGAGGCCTAATCGTGACAGATGGCCTTTGGGGATACTCTTCAGGCTGTGCTGGCGCATGTGGTGGGGTAAAACCCAGATGAATGCCTTTGCTCTCTTCTCCAGTAATAGCCATGGGACCTTTTCCTTTGTCCATTGCCCCGTTCAGCATCTGGGCCATTTAAGCCATCATGTTCCTTTGAGCCTCCAGCATTTAGTCTCTCATTTCTTGTTGGAGCTTTGCCATTTGCTCTTGCATCTGGTCTTGCATTTCCCTCTGGAATTGTTCAAGTCTTTGATCCATTTTCCTTGTCTTGGCACGCGTATCGTAGTGATGTTCAGTTTCTAGATTTTTCCTTCCTCTTTCTATTTTCTCTCTCTGTTATAATTTTAACTAATTAGACTCTCTCTATGGACTTAAATGCAAATGATGTAATGCAAATGCATGAAATGAATGCAAAAAGAAATAGAGGCATTGATTCTGAATTCAATTCCATTAGAAAAACTTCTCTAGAAAGCAAATTTCTTTACACTTGCCCTTAAATTCCAAGCAAAAACATCAAACCCCTTCTTCGCAAAGGTCAAATCTTGAAAACTTCTAATAGATACCCCACTAGCTCCTTTTTGCTTGGGCCGCGACTCATTACTCACTTATCCTCGTAATGCTTGTTAGCCTCTTCAAGAAAGCCGAAACGTGGTGATTCTCGAATAGTCTTTGTCATCTTGAATCCTTGGGTAATAAAGTCTTGTATTCCTTCACGGACTATCAGTCTTCTTGAACCATATTCGGACGACCGTATTAAAATCCACTTTATCAAGAAATCCATTTTCTCATGACAAACTCTTCTATTTAGCAATCAAATTTGAACCGACACCTCTTTTCTATGATATGAATGCAATGCAATCAAAACAAAAGAGAACATGTTAGCACAAGAGAAATAAAAAAATAGGGCACCTATCTGGGTGACCACTAGGGTTCAATATAGCTCTATCTAGGGTTGGCTCTTAGATTTTCTACATGTGGTTTAGCTCTAAAGTTGAGGTACCCGAACCAGCAGATTCCTCGATCCTCACCCACTATAGGCTCATACGGACCGAGTTCAGTTCAGGGGAATACATTTCCCTATGGCTATGCGGAGGTGAAAACCTCACGAAGACATAGGTACGGATGTATCCCGGAAGTGGTCCACTAGCCTATGCGGAGGTGAAAACCTCACAAAGGCATAGTTTCTGACTCTCACTTAAGGGTGCGACCACAACGGTCATGCAATGCAATGTGTGCAAGAAAATAATAATCATATGTTCAAATCAAAATTTTTAAATTTTCAAATCAAATTTTCAAATTTTCGACAAATGACAGAAAATAATCAATTTTACGGCTTGACTCTCTTATTGGTCCCCAGTGGAGTCGCCAAGCTGTCGAAACATTTTTTAAAATTTTATGAAAAAACGGGGATCGACTTTAAAAACAAAAATGGAGTCGCCACCAATCTTTTTTTGCTTAGGTGTGATCGGATCACCTTATAAAACATTTTATTTCAAAACATTGATTTTGGCCTACGAAATTCAAGAAAACGGGTTCGAGAGTCGGTTACGTACGAGGAAGGATTAGCACCCTCGTAACGCCCAAAATTGGTACCGGATTGATTAGTTATTGTCCTAATGTCGGAAATTCGAAAAGATTTGAAAACATGATTTCTTTAAAAATTTGAACAATTTGAGTTGGAATTGGAGATTCCTTTGTTCCGAAAGCATACAAACATCACATCCAGCACGTTAGGACATGATGTTTTAAACCCTCGTAACCAAAATCATCTCATGATTTGCAAAATTCATTAAAAGGATATTTAGTTATTTGGACGAATGAAAAACCGAAACCCAGCACGTTAGGGCACAATTTCTCGAATTTCCAAACATGAAATATTGCCTTGTTTTCTGAAATCCTTATCCTGAGATAACAAAACGTCATATCCAGTGAGTTAGGACACGACAATTTTGAATTCTCGGAAATAAGTCTTTATTTAACCCTTTTTTTAAAAAAAAAGAAAGGAACAAGTTCTTTGGACTCGAAGAGAAAAATCGAAACCCAGTAAGTTAAGGTACGATTTCTTTCGAACCTTAGAACGCAGAGTATTTGCTTATTTTGAAAATCGAATAAAATGTAATGTGGTTTTATAATAAAATGGGGGATGAATTATAATACACATGCACAATAGAATGAAATGAGGGAAACAAATATAAATTACAATAACAAATAAAAATTAAAACGAATAATCTATATAAAATAATAATTTAAAAGATGACAAAATAAAACGAAAAACAAAGGTTAATAATAAATAAATAAACAAATAGATAATATGTACAATAATAAAAAATAAAATAATAATAATAATGGCAAAAATAATAATAATAATAATAAAATATGTTAATAAGCAAATAGTATTAACAAAAATAAGAGTAGTAATAATAATAATAATGCGTATAATAATAAATATAATAAATAATGATAACAAAGTGATAAAAAAATAATAGTAAGGATATTAACAAATAGTAATAATAATATAAAAATAATAGTAATAGTAAAATAAAAGTATTTATAGAAATAATGATATATGTTAATATACAAATAATAGTAAAAATAAAAATAAAAAATAATAGAAATAATGAAAATAGCAATAATAATGGTGATACTAAAAATAATAATAATAATAATAATAAATACAATTATAGTAATAATAATATGTATGTAAAAAAATAATAGTGATAATAATAAAGATAAAAATAATAATACTAATGAATATAATAATAATTATAAAATTAATTACAAATAAAAATAATAGTAGTATTAAAATAAATAACTATAATAGTAAAATAATAATATTAATGGTAGTAAAATAATAAATATAATAGGTACAATAACAATAACAATAATTAAAATAAAAATAATAAAAATAATGATAACCATATTAAAGTCAATCAATTTAATAACAAAATAAAAAAAAACTAAATTGAAATTGAAACAGAAATTTAGGGGGCCGATTATAATTAAAAAAAGAGTATACGGGCTAAATTGCAATGCGCTAAAAACACAAAAGGGCAAAGAGGGAAATATCCTTTGCCTGTTATGCGCAACATTTTATCCCATGGACTAAACTGAAAAATAAATAAATTTCTAGGACAAATTTCAAAATTAAAAAACGAAATTAAAAACTGCAAAAAATGCGGAAGGGCCATTTACGCAATAAGACCAAAATAGGAAAACACGCGGATCCTTCCCCCCGTGCGGGTCGGTCGCGGGTCAGAGGCCCAAAACGACGTCGTTTTGGCCTCTGACCCCCATTTTCAAAACGGCGCCGTTTGGTGTAGCTATAAAAGCTAAAATTTTCCCAAAAATTTTCATTTTCTCCTTTCTCTTCAAAAAAAAATGTCAAAGCTCTCTCAAATCTCTCTCTGGTCGATTGGACGCCGGACCGCCACAATGCCACCGCCGCCGGCACCGCAGGCCACCGCGTATGGTGGTCGAAAATAAAAAAAAGTAAGTTTTTTTATTTTTTTTATTCATATTATGTTATTATATATATTTATACATATATAAAAAAGAAAAACAAAATTTAAATATGCATATATGCTGTTTCGAAAAGAAAAAAAATGTAAAAAAGAATGTACTCGTAAATAAAAGAATAAAAACCTTTGTTTTCTCTGGATTATTTTTTTGTCTCTCCCTTCCCCTGTTACAGGTTTTTTGTAAGGCTTTTATAGCCTTTGAAATAAACAAAATTAAAAAGGAAATAAAAAATTTTGCCACTGTTTTGCCATTTTTTGCTGCAGTTCCTTCCTTTTCTGTGCAGGTCAAAGGCGAGGATCTCGCGACGGAGCCCCCATTTGTGCGCTGAATGCGGCGTGAGAAGAGAATGGTGGCTGTGGCACTTACGGCGCGAAGAGGGGGCTATGCTGGCTTGCGGCGCGAGGGTAGCTTAGGATTTCAGAAACCCTTAGTTTCTGATTAAGTTTTGGGCCTTTTGGGCCCTGTAAGTCTGTTGGGTTAGTGGGTAGAATAGTGGGTCAAGGTGTAGCTGGGCCAATCGGGTTTAATTGGGTCTTGTACTGGACTATAAAAATGGACATTTTATTTTATTTTTTATTTTGTTTTTTCTGAATAAAATTGGCCCGGGCAAATTGGGCTGACTACAACAACCACATTGACTAATTAAATAGAACAATTAACTAAGAATTTAAAATAACAAATTGTATAATATGTGCTTACCTCGATAACTATGGTTGTAAAAATAGAATCGAATGCTAGTCCAAAGCTTTAGCTTTTCCCCTATTTAAGTCCGGTTTTTGCGTATCTTGATCTAAATAATATTTTCATTCAATTAAGTATTTCAAATAACTTCAAACATTCAATTCAAACCTATAATCCAAATTAATCAAAAAATAAAAAAATACCCCTAATATTTTAACCTTTATACAATTCAGTCCCTAGGTTTATGACTTGCAAATTCATCATTTTTATTTGAAACATATATTGTAACAGCCCGTTTTCAGTGAAATCGAAACAGTCGTTTCAGGACCACAAATACGATATGAAAATGTTTATTTTATTATTATTTTTAATTTCTTCAGCATGATAGTAGAGTCATATGAAAATTTCGTTAAGAAATTTTACCATTTGTATGCTTAATTTGATAAAAAGGACTAAATCACGTAAAGAGCAAAAGTTGTGTTCTAATAGCTAAATGTATTAAATAGCTATAGAACCTTAAAGTATATGTCCTTATATGGTAATTAGCCCATAATTATTGATAGTGGAATATGATGGCTTGGTATTGTTGAAATTTGTGATAATTTAAAAGGTTATAAAGGTAAATTAGTAAATAAAAGTAAAATAAAACAAAACAAAAGGTTGTATCATCTTCAACCTTGAGCATTACCACCAAAAATTGAAGAAAAATTAAGAACATTAGGGCTTTGAAGCATTCGGTCATATCTCCCTATTGCATGTAAGCATTTTTCATTTGTTTTTAATGATTTCTATGTTTTTGAAGTTGTTGTATCTTAATCTAGCTAGCCCAGGGACTAATTTGCAATCCAGTTAAAAGTCTAGAGTTTTGAAATGAATGTGTGTTGGGTGTTTTTGATGTTTGATAGATGAAAATGAAAGTTTAGTGATAGTTAAACAAGTTTAGTAAAGTTATTTTAGTTGAAAATGTCAAATAGGGATTTATTTGTAAAATGTGAAAATTTTGTGGTGAAATGTGTGAAATAATGAAATGTGTGGGCTACTATGAACATATATAGAATTCGGTTAGTATGGGTGTGGCTTAAATTGCATGAATTTGCATTTTTATGAGATGGGGACTAAATTGTAAAGAAGTTAAAAGTATAGGGGCAAAATGGTAATTTTTCCATAACATGAAATTTGGATTAAATTGATTAAAATATGAATTAAAATAGTTAAATTTGATTATATAGATCAAGAAAAGCAACTTACGAAATTAGATCGGGGAAAAGATAAAGTTTTGGACTGAACGATCGTTTTCCTTTATACGGGTTCAAGGTAAGTTCGTATGTTAATAAGCATTAAATTATATATGTGTTTAAATGCTTAATTGATATAATTCTGATGATACGACTACATGAAAATATTCGACAAAGATTTGGCGACGTATGAAATCCCGGTTGAACCTTAGGAATAGATAGGATTAAATGACATGTCATTAGGGGTTACCGTGTTATGGGAGCTGGTTTCGTACGTTCTACCGGTGGCTAAGTTTTTCGGCATGTGTTGCGGTTACTCGCCATATTATGTGAGCAACACCGTGTAGCTACCTTTTGACCGTCAGCTTGTGTGAGCAGACCCAGTGATGGCTCGAGAGTGAGCATCTATACGAGATATGAGATAGAGATGGTTTCAACCATGTATAGACATTTGGTTTGCGAGATACCTGAGTATTCGATATTATTCCAAATGGTTCAACGGGCACAGTGATGTTATGAGAGCATGTGAATTCAACATAAACCAGTACATGTATGCATGTGAATCATGTGGGAATTGAATCTATGAGATTTCTAATTTCATGTCTAACTTTGTGGACGAATATGTATTAGGTTTGTGGACTAAATTGAGTTGCATTATATTATGTTTAATTATTTAAATTGTGATTAAATGGTAAGTTGAATTTTATGCTATACGAACTTACTAAGCTTAATTGCTTACTCTGTTTAATTTTCCGTGTTTAATAGTGATTCGAAAGCTTGCTCGGTTTGGAAGTTGTCGGAGATTTGCATCGCACTATCAAACTCTCATTTTGGTACTTTTGGACTTTATGTATTTGGTTATATGACATGTATAGGTCTTTTGGCTAATGAAAGCCTATATGTTTTGGTTATGTAATTAGTCATTTAATATGGCTTGATATGGTATATGTTGGTATGTATATATGTGTGGTTTGTCTCATGTTATATGTTGTTTGGATTGCCATGGGAATGCCTTGATTGTGATTTGGAACTTTTGAGTATCATATGGTTGAGATTAAGAAATGACATATATGTTGTGTGTTAGGCATAAATGTGTATATATGCATTTGACCATTAGGTAACTTTTGGAAGTGATATTGGTATGATTTTGAATGACTAGTTGTATGCTTTTAAGTGGTCAAGTGAATGTGTGGATATTGCATGCTATAGACTTGGAATTGGTTAGTCTTGAATGCTTATTTATGTCATGGTTGTATGTACATTGTTTGGCTTAGGTAGGTACCATATTGGGTGAGAAATATGGCTTAGAAAATGGCCTATTTTTGTCCGCAAGGGCAGAGATACGGGCGTGTGTCTCAGCCGTGTGTGACATACGGCTAGGTGACATGGTCGTGTGTCCCCTGATACTTATTTAGAAACCAAGTCAGTAGCTTCACACGGCATAGGACACGGGCGTGTGGCTTGGCTGTGTGGCACAAGTTAGTATACCCTCAAGTTTTTTCACACGGCCTGGTACACGGGTGTGTGGTCTGGCCGTGTGACCGAAGTTAGTGAGTTACACGGGGCCAGACACGAGCTGGGACACGACCATATGATCCCATTTCGAATGTCCACACAGCCTGTGACACGGGCGTGTCTCTTGGCCGTGTGAGACACATGGCCTGGCCACACGGGCATGTGTCCCCTGCAATTTAAAATTTTTTCATGTTTTTCTAAGAATCTTTTAAGTTTTCGATTTAGTCCCGAACCACTTTTAATTCTTGTTTTAGGCCTTGAGGGCTCGTGTTAGGGACTATATGATTGAATTTGAATGACTTTTGTTTGGATATGAAAAATGAATATGAAATTTATGATTTTTTAATTGATAAGTCTGGTAATGCTCCGTAACCCTATTTCGGTGACAGATACGGGGTAGGGGTGTTACAAACACATGTTAACCATTTTTCCCCTAGGCTTATATTAACCCACATTCTTTCTCAATCTACAAAATATACATGGAAATTTACACTTTTAACAAATAAATCCTTAAACCGTAAATTCACTAAAAATCATTTAACAAAACAAGTCTATTTAACAATCAAACACAATAAGCTATCAATTAAATTTAAAATACATTCAAACTCATTCATGGCAAGCCCCTAGACTTTTAAAAACTTTACAAATTAATCCCCGAGCTAACTATATCAAGCAAATCAAGCTCAAAAACATAAAAATCATTAAAAGTGGAACTCAATAACATACCATGCAAGGTAAGAAATAATGACCGAATGTTTCTCCCTTCAATAATGGTGAAATCGGCCAAAACAAGGAAAATGATGAAGATGATACATGTAACACCCCTAACCCGTACCCGTCGCCGGAACAGGGTTTCAGAGCATTACCAAAACATTCAGAACAATTTTCCATTAAACTACTAAAATTTACTATTCATTTACCGAAATCATCCAAAATGTCCCTTGATCGGGCCCTCGAGGCCCAATACGAGCATTAGAATCAAATCGGGACTTAATCGGAACCTCTATGAATTTTTCGTAAAATTACAAAATTTTTCTAAGGTGCGGGACTCACACACCCATGTGGTCCAAGGGACACGCCCATGTGACCCTGGAACACGCCCATGCTACAGGCCGTGTTTGAATTAGGGTGCTCTCTGACTTGTGCCACACGGCCATGCCACACGCTCGTGTGCTAGGCCGTGTGGTTAATTAAATTAATTCGAATTAGGTGCAGGTTTCACACAGCCAAGACACACGCCCGTGTTCTTGGCCGTGTGGCACACACGGTTTAGACACACGCCCGTGTGTCTGCCCATGTGGACAAAATGGAGCCATTTCTAGCTTCATTTCTCACCCAAAATTCCACCCAAGACCTGCACTTGAAACACACATCCAATACCAACCAATTCAAGCTTTCAAATTGGGCAATTTCTATCATTCAACATAGCATATCACTACATGCATAAGTGTTTATAGACTTACCTTGGAATATCTTAGGCATTCACAACATTGATCACACATTCTTAACATAACACATGTATATGAATATATCATAATAATCTACTTAGTCATACCAAAATGAACCATTACTAGCCATTCCAATGGCTAGGTTACAAAATAACATTTCAAGCCACTATTGGCCAAGTTGTCCTATACATGCCATTATACCCAAAATGACTTCATTAAATATACCCAAAATGGTAGTTGATAGTGTGACGATGCTCCAACGATCTCCAACCATCGCGAGCTTCCGAGCACTATAAAACAGGGAAAAATAAACGGAGTAAGCATTACATGCTTAGTAAGTTCATATAACGGAAACTAAACTTACCAATCTTACTTATTAAAATCTAGGCATACAATGTTATGTTTCCATCCATTTGGCTAAACTGCCTAATCACATACATTCAATCAAACATGTTAGTCACCAAAATGTTCATATCAATAAAGTAACATAGATGAGCTCATCAAGCAATATTCTTTCGAGTCATTATCATATCATCTCAAGATTTTCATGCCATGTCAGGAGTTTTATGTCCATCGAATCATTGAATTCAGATGGATGCTTAAGTAGTACACTCGAAGTGTACGATTCAATAATCCGTCAATTTCTTATTCAAGGGTACCCAATAGGGCACTTAACCAAGAAACACTCTCTCGAGCCACATATCGTATAACAGGATTACCAGTCCAGGCTAAATCCTTTATATAACGTAAGCTCAGAGGAGCTCGATTAGGATTACCAGTCCAGGCTAAACCCTAATCATAACGTATGCTCGAGAGGTATTAAACCGAGATTACCCGTCCGGGCTAAATCCTTTCTATAACAAGGTCAATAGGATTACTCGTCCGAGCTAAATCTCGTCCGCAACAAATGCAGAATCTTATTAATTTCGGGTAAGCGCATATAATCATCGGAATCCAATATTCAATCGGGACTTAACCCCTTTTTCACATTTTAAGCATATATCAATTTTCCATCATAGTATACAAGTAAGCACATCAACATAAATCACATTACATACAACACAACATAATTAAATGCTCGATTAAGTTACACGAACTTACCTCGACACTTGTTCACGTTAGAAATCTACTAATCCGAAACCTTTTCTTTTCCTCGATCTAACCTCGAATTAGTGTTGTCCGGATCCAATTAGGCCTTGAAAGTTTCTTCTCTCTCTCCTAGGGTTTCCATGTGTTTTTAGGTTGAAGATGATATAAAATAAGATGATTTCTTTTATCATCTTTTTAATTAATTAAATTTTTGCTATTTCCAATTTAGTCCTTGACCTTTTTCTATAATTCCATGGATGAGTCACCATGAAAAATCTGCATACTTTTCTTAATGGTCTAATTACCATATAAGGACCTCTAGTTTTGAATTCCATAGCTATTTGATCCTTATAGCTACTAGAATTCAACTTTCACATTTTATGCGATTTAGTCCTTCTCATAATTAGGCACTAAATCGATAAAATTTTCATGTCAAAATTTTCACATGTCACGTCTATCATATTACGGGCCATATAATAAAATAAAAATAAATTATATTTCGGGTCGGATCTGTGGTCCTGAAACCACTGTTCCGATTTCACTGAAAAATGGGTTGTTATAATACAAGTTGTTTTGTTTATGTTATTATTTATTTACATATTTACCTTTTTTCCCTTTAAAACTAATCAAATTTCAAGATTTTAATCATCAAAACCATCCACCATATACCTAGAGATGATAATTCTACATAGCGTTAAAATTTAGAATGAACCAATATATCATTTGAAATAACTAATGATGAAGATGTGTTTGATTAATCAAATGAAATAATATATTGGTTCATGCATAATTTACCATGCAATTTTGATTAATTTTAACATGTTTTCACTAAGTGAAGGTTCAATCGTAAGACACATTTATTTATGCAATTGATTTATAAGATTATCAAAATCTAGAATATTTTGAAAATAGGGGGAGATTGTTAGAATATTTTCAATATATACAGTGTTTAAATAGTTGCAAATGAAAAATTATAAGTAACCAAGAGTTTTTACTATTCATTGTGATAAGGTATGTCACTTAAATATTGAAAGTTATGTAACTTGGTTAATTAATGAAGAATTATAACTATTCAAGTATATATCTATTGAATAGTTAAGGTTATTAGTAATAGATGTGACTATCCACATAAGCATATTTGATTAGTTATGTCTTTGTGAAGAGACATGAAAACTCCTATCAATAGGAGTCAACTTTCATTTGCAAGATAAACAAAAAAAAAACATAGAAATATAGTTTCTTTCTATTATCTCACTATTTTTTATTTAAAGATTATTCTATAAAGAATTATTGCAAAAGTTCTTTATAGAAATTGGCACTCTCGTTATGCTCCACTTAATACTTAGTGGACTGTTTTCGTCAGTACAAAACGTCGACTATCGTGGGGCTTCATTATATGCTTGAGGTTCATTTGTCAATAACTCTTTTAAACACTAATATATATGAAGGGAAAATAAAACCTTAAAGATAGTGACATTGTTACATGCCTTGAAACTTTCGATTAATTTTTCATAAGTTTATTTTTGTCCCCACTCACCAACACATTCTTTTAAAGAAATACCAAAAGAACAACAAAGCAAAAGAAGTTCTTAGTCAAATGAAGTTTTCTGTTTGTAACGTAATATCCTTGACAATAATGTTGAAACCAAACATCATTATTTTACGTTTAACTATTAAACTACTCCAACTTAGGCCTCAAAGTGCCCACCGGCAATACATGTCAACCACAAAACCTTAGCAGCCAAAGTGAAAATTTAGAAGAATTTTTTTTTAATTTGAGTCCCATAGGAACATCTTTATTTAGTGAGAATAGTAGATGGAAAAACAGTGATGAAACCTGATCCCAGCTTAAAATAGCGAGCCTGGAATGCCTTGGTCATCATGGCAACAGATGAATGATGTGTATTTCTCCATGACGCGATGGCACTCTGGGCACCTCATGTTCTCAGGGGTCCTTATGATGGTCGGGAACTGGAACCGACAACAAGGGTGAGCAACATCATGAAGCTTGTCATGGTACTCTTTGAATGCCATATCGAATCCTAGTTCAGCTATGTTCACTTTCCATTCATCATAACCACCCAAAGTAGGCAAAACTGTGGTGGAATGGCCATTCACCACTATATTAGACCCTCTACTAAGCACTGCCCATCCACCTTCTCTGCCATAGCTAAGCAGCTTCTTTATTTGTTGCATCATTGGGTCTTGGTCATCTGCCCTGCCTAACTGAATCTTCGAAAACAGCATACTCTCTAACCTGGTCCAAAAGAACCACACCATTGTCGGGTCTTGCCAAGCATTGCTAAGCTTCTCCGCATTGATAATTCCTACAACTTTCTTCAAATGCTCCCTTTTCCTGCTTTTCCCCACATAGACCATCTCAAGAGGAATGCGAGACGCAGATGCTACACTGCGTGCTGAATTTGCAAATCTTCTTACCCACTCGACATCATCCCCTCCATACAAGAAAATGTATTTTTCTTCTTTAATCTGATCAAATTAGACAGAACAGTTGAAGTTCAAATTTTAAAATTGGATGCATATATCTGTAGTAAAAGTAAACATTTATGTACCATTATTTCTAAAATCTTGATGAAAAAAGCAAAAAGTTGGGAAAATTTGAAGATATCATACATACCCAATTGAGGACCGTTGGGTCAATTCCATCAACCAGAAGATCAAGCCTCCATGTCTCTTCCCTCCAAAGAGCTTCTTCTCTTAAACTAGTAAAGGGGAAAGCAGTGCTTCCCCAGATCCACATCATGTGAATTGCATTAGGGGAAACCACCTTCCCTTGAGGATCAAGCACCACCAGGATTGGCTTTGTCCTGAAATGCCAAACCTCCTTGATGAACCTGATGACCGGCTTCTTTATGATCAAAGGGTCCTGCACTGAGTACCATGGCATGGTACTTTGTAGGTTCTCGAACTTGGTTTGCATTTCTTCAGGCAATGGGATGATGGAATGATCCACAATTGGGATCCAAACGACTTCATATTGACTCTCGAGCCTCGTTGCATGAATCCTTGATTCATTATATATCTGCTCAAGAATTGCTAGCTCATCGTTGGCGAATTCGAGGCTAGAAATGAGCAAGAGCACATTTTTCCTTCTTAGCACGTCCAGGCTAACCTGTTCAATGTCACACGGCAAAATATAAAACATATGCTACAATAAAGATTAACAAAGAAACTATTATAAAGTAGTAAGAAAGCGATACTCGTCTCTTTGTAGCACCATCAAGAAGCGGTAGTTTATCATCCTTGTCGTAAATTAAGGCCTTCAGAACTTTCATGTTGTCGATGTGCAAGGCGTTCGGGTCAAAGAGTGTCAGAAGCAATTGATAAAATGCAACATCTGTCTTTTCCTCTGCAATTAACAATGATCAAATCATCAGTTAATATTTTCAATTAGTTTCATGGACGTTAGATAATATTTAATGGTTATTTATGAACCTATATATTGGTAGCAAAGATTCAGCTGCTGCTTTAGGAGTTCATATATGTTTCTGAGTTTGTGAGCCAAGGTGGACAGCTCCCACGACTCTGTGGTTGATATTCCGAACCTGAAATCAAAGTAAACAATTAATCCAACAAGTATTAACCTACCAAACTCTCAACGTTGTTTATACGTAAAAGATGAAGCAAAACGTACTCATGACCCATGCTAGAAAGGTTGGAAATTTGAATTGCACAAGCCACCATGCTCCTGATGGTCCAATAGACAGCAGTTGGGAAGAGGTTCATGGCAGTCGCCAATACCGGTACATCCTGAGAAATGTATGTTGATGGCAGTTGTGTGAACTGAACAACACATTTAGTAACATCTATCATTGCCCGAATCAAATTGTTAAGTGCATCAAATCGGGGTTTCAGAAGAGCTGTGTGCTCCAGGAGAGACGGCAATTGCCTCAGGATTGCCATTGACTTGGCAAGTTGGTTCGTTGAGTAAATCTGAGCAAGAAGCCAGAATTCTCCATAGTTCAAGGCAAAGGCTGATAGGGATAATACTAGCTTAGCATCCCATGTATAGCTTGATAGCAAGTTGAATATTGCAGTTGTTGTTGCATGTGCATCCGAACCCCCCAAAGCCTTGTATGATAGCTGGTAGTTAAATATAAATGTTAGTATATACGAATAACAAATATGCAATAATTTTACTAGTTAAACAAAAAAAAAAAAAAAAAAAAAAAAAAAAAGAGAGAGACAGTTTTCTGATAATAATTTTCAGAACCTCGGAGGCAATTCGGTCAATGGTATACGTAAGAGCTTCAAGCATAGCTATATGATTTGCTTGTAGGGCTTTCTCTTCCATTTCGATTTGAGCTTGAGTAGTACCCTGCAGCAAACATTAGAAAGTATGAGCATTTTCAATCATTGATTTAAACAAGATAACATGCAGCATATGTTATACCTTAACAAGGAAATCAACATGCTGGGTGGCGCGATTGAGGATGTCTTCAACCAGATCGAGTAGAGGTCTAACATCAAATTCTCGACCATCAGGAGCATGAGTTGCCAAAATTTGTTTCATCATCACATTGTCATCTGACATGCTTAACATGCTCCCACGGTCACTCCGGATGAGTGCATGAGAATCACTATGACTCTTCATGAGTGCTTCACCTGTACTAGGTTTGCTGATACTAGCACCGGGAACGCCCATGTGTTGCTGACCAACACGAGTGTTATTAAGGAGTGGATGATAAGTAGCAGCTCGGTTGCCGAGGAGTGCCTGAGCAGCAGCAGAAGCACCCGGATTATTAGCGAGTGCTTGAGCAGCAACAGGGTTATGGAGGAGTGCCTGAGCTGCAGCAGTAGGATTGTTGGTAGGTCCGGTCAATGGTGCCTGGAGAGCCCCAGAGGTGGCCGCCTTCTGTTGTTCCATTGGATATATTAGGCAAAATTGTAAACTTGAGTATGGTTGCAGAAGAGAAGAGATGGCTTGTGCCTTATTTGGCATCAAACAAGTCTATTTATAGTCATTGCAAAAGGAATAAAGCCTAATTGAAACAACTTCCTTGCTTCTTAGCCAATTAAATTATTGGATTATTAACAGGAATCATTTTGCTTTAGGTGTTCCGACTGTACCTCTTCTCACTTTATTTTATTTTGTCTGGCACCTTGCTGCAGTGTTTAAAATACGTAAATTGAATGTCGTCAATTCCAAAAATAAAAAAAAACCAGCACTTTATTTCCCAATTATGGACTGATAAGAGAAGAAATTTGATAACAATTTAGAAAATAAAAAGTATGAATTTATTCAGTTTTTCTCGTGCTGGCCATGATTGAATTGTTATACCGAGCTAAGTAAGCATATAAAAAATTAAACAAATACTTCCTCATATTATATTAAAAGATTATATATATATATATATATATATATATAAAGAAAGTCCCTTGGAAGGAATATACAGTATCAGAAGCCTTCAATAAGCTTGCCCATCAAATTAAAATGAAAATGAAACCACAAACATGCTGACATGCGAGTAATGTGCTTTGCTTTTTTAATTGATTTGGTATTTTTCTTGTGCCTATAACTTAGGAATTTTGTTTCTACTATAACAAACAAAGAGTGACATGGAGAAAGAATTAAGAGATTTGATTCTTTGCTTTTTCTCAGGTTATAAGTTGAATAGATTGGGATTTAACACCCCCCAACAAATCTAACATCCTTGTGCAAGATTTTGATTTTGCTGCTTCTTTTTTTGCTTTTAACTGCTCCAAAGATGTTCCATCTCTTTTCTCTCAAGTTTCTTCGTCTTTCCTTATTGCAGTTTGTTTGTTTTTACCACTTTTTATTTGATTGTTTCTAGTTTTTCTTTTCTTTCCTTGCAGTTTAATGTTTCAATGTTGTTTTTGGATAAATATAAAGGAATATAAAGGGAAGTAAAGAAAGAAAAGGAAGATTACCGGAAAAGAATATTATGTATTTTATTTTGTCTGCTAGATAAAATTATTAAATGAAGTTAAAAGAATATTTACAATTTTTGTTTGGTTTAACTTTTGAAAGTTAAATAAATAATTAATTATAATATTTTTTTCTGTTTATGTTTTTTTTTTAAATATTTCGGGAAAGGAATTAAGAAATAATATTTGATGCACTTTTGGTGCATAAGTTTCATACACCATCTATAAATAATAACATGCCATATTATTATTAAATTAAATAAAAATATGAAAGATTTGTAAATAAGTACTAATAATTTATTTAAATATAATTAAACATTAAACGTAACTACTATAAATAAATATTAATAACTCTCATATTTAATATATTGGATTTAAGGGTTTAGAGGCTTGGATATAAAGTCTAGGGTCTTAGGTTTAGTATTTAGGGTTTTAACATTTATTTATAATTAATTATGATTTAATTATGTTTAAATAAATTTATTAGTATTTATTTATAAGTCTTCAACTATTTTTTTTTGTTTTATTTAATGATGAGGTGTCACAAGTTATTATTCACGAATGCTGTATGAGACTTATGCACCGAAAATGTATCACATATTCCACCAAAAATTAATAGGATAAAATATAATTTCACATCTTAAAAAGTACCTCACTTTTCTTTCTTTAACTTTCCCCCAAATTAGGGTTAATTAAAAATAAAATAACTCAGGTGAAGCAAGAGAAATTCAACTCTCCTTACATTTCCTTACTCAAAAAAAAAAAAAAAAAAAAAGACTTATTTGGCCTTCCAACTTTACAAAAAAAAAAAAAAAGAGTTATTTTAGCACTTTATTTAATTTTTCGCTTCTCTTAACCCTTGAACTTACATTGTTTGTCAAATCACCCTAAAATGGATTGAAAAGTTAACGTTTGTTAAAGAACTAGATGTTCCGAAAACAACGTTCAAAACTCGTTACAGCCACTATGAATTTCTTGTTATGACGTTCGATTTGACAATTGCCCCTACTACATTCATGGATTTGATGAATAGAGTTTTACGGCTTTGTGTAGTTTACCTCAAAATCTGGAAGTAAATCTTGGATCACAATAAGAAATAATAGATACTAGCAAGCCATGTAACTGAATGATCTCAGATATATACAACTTAGCTAATCTCTCAAGTGAATAATCTGTTCTGACCAGAATAAAGTGTGTCGATTTCATCAATCTGTCAACAACAACCCAGATAACATCTTTTTTTTTCATAGTCAGTGGTAATCCTGAAAGAAAATCCATTATGACTCGTACCCATTTCCACTTCGGAATCATTACAGGCTGTAATAAACCTGATGGAACCTGATGTTCAGCTTTCACCTATTGACATACTAAACATTTAGTCACAAATTCAGATATTTCACATTTTATTCACTTTAGTCCCTATGTAAAAAACTAATAATTAAATGTTACAATCAAGTCCTTTTTCATGATCTAAGCTTAAAATCTATCAATTTAATACCAATTAACTATTAATTCAACAAAATTACCTGACCAAACTTTAATATACTTTTATACCAACTCCGTAAATTCATATCCAATATTTACGGACTCAGTTTACGAAAATAAGCTTTCGAAATCGCCTTTTCTAGTACCATTGAAAATTGGACTGTTACACACTATCTCATATTTAAATATGGTTAAATAACAATCTTGTTCCCTTGGATAATTGCTAACTAGGTCCTAAAGCATTTTCTAAATTAAAACTCAATAGCAATTGAACTTTTACAATTTAGTCCCTAAGCTTTAATTAACAATTTTCTTAGTTAAATTACTTAATTTACATTCAATATATTTTTATAGTAACTTTGATCATCTTTCTATTTTATTGTTACGACCTCGGTCTATGAAAATAGGTTTCTGAAATTGCATTTTCTGACACCGAAAAAAGTCGGGACTTTAGACCTACTGAGTTTAATATTATTGACACTAAGTGAATCTTTAAAAAGAAGACTGATGAGCTGTAACACTCCTTACCCAATCCGATTGCCAGACCCGAGTAATATGATGCTACAGACAAAAACCAAACAAGTTACATGTAATTTTTTAATTTAAATCTCAATTAATTATTATCAAATCACATACAATCAAATATAATAATAATTTGTAAGCTATATGGACCTAATCGTGAAATCCAGGCATGAAATAGGGTTGAATTGTAAAATTTCAACATTTTAAAGTTGGTATCGATATTTAATTTCTTGGTATCGATACCATTTTGATACTTTATTTGGTATCGATACCAAGTCAAGATTCTGTTTGTTTACAAAAACAAGGGTATCGATATTTATGAAAAAGTATCGATACGATATTTGTATAAGTATTGATACCATTTTGGCATTCTGTTATTTTTAAAAATTGTTCATATGGTCAAGTATCGATACAAAATACCAAAATATCGATACTTGAGCTTAGAAATGGTAAAATCTTATGTTTAAAATGTCCATTTTATGCCCAATGCACATACCAATCAAAAGTTAACTATATTAACCAAAGGCATATCTCAATATCACCTACACAATCAACCTAAATGTTTAACCAATATGCCTTCAATGGCACCTCAATATCAAGCTAAATATTCAAGCATTCAAGCATTCAAGCATTCAACATTTGATTTCATATAAGCTTTATAACCTAAACATTTGAACTACCAAACCTTTTCAAACATAACATAGATATAAACATGAACTTACCAACTCCTTGATAAGCATGAACTCAACATACAATTATCATCTTGCATCAAAGCATCAACCAAAACACAAGATTTAGCATGTTACTATCTCATATATGAAGATTTTAAGCATATAATCCAAACAACCTATCAAATCAACCACAAAATGACCATTGCCACCACACTTATATTTAATTACATATTCATAAAAGACCAACAAGATTGAGAATGGTCAAAAAGCATTAAACATCCTAGGTACATGCCAAAAATCAAAATGAGCATATTGTAATAGGCCATTTTTGCCTGGGCCCTAAACAAAAAAACCAAACAAAATAAAAATAAAAATAATTAACAGTCCAAAAATTACAGACCTAAAAAAATTTACAAACCCAAATACAAAAGAGGCCCATTGGCCCAAAAACCTAAACTAATTCAGAAAAAACCTAAACCCTAACACCTAGCCGCGCCGTCGCTTCACGTGCCGTGTCAGCGCGCCCACCACCCGAGGTCTGCCTCCCTTGCACCAGAATGGCAAGGCATGACTCCGTTGACCTCGCCAAGGCCTGCAAAAAAGAACAAAGAAAGAAGAACAGAGTAGGAAAGGCAGAACAATCAGATAAACAGTAGTAAACAGTAGCAAAAAAGCAAATATACATTTGGCTATAAAAGCCCTAATCGATGTAATATTTTACACACAAGATTAATAAAAAAACAAAACTCAAAATTCCGAAGTGATTTTTTTTCTTTTATTTTCTTACGAATTTATTTTTATAAATAAAACATAAAATAAAAAGGAAAAAGTTTAAAAAACATACCTGATGGTTCGCATTCCGTTGCCATGAGTAGCCGAGGCC
This sequence comes from Gossypium sturtianum, assembly GCA_025698515.1. NCBI lineage: Eukaryota > Viridiplantae > Streptophyta > Magnoliopsida > Malvales > Malvaceae > Gossypium > Gossypium sturtianum. The sequence continues at coordinate 121,660,152 of CM046946.1, forward strand.
GTCACCTTCAATGAAAGGTGACACCTTTTCAAAAACCCAAAAACCGAAGGGTTCTTCTTTTTTTCCTTTTTTTTTGCAATCTTAACATTTTTTTAAAAAAAAAATCAACCCCAAATCGGAGTTTGGGGAGTCGAAAGGCCAAAAGAGGGCTATTCTTTTGTATTTTTCGGCCACCGGGGACGGCGGAGCCCGTTGCCGGCAACCGGTGGCCGTCGCGGAGGCTCGCCAGAGCCCTAGGCCGGATGTGAGGAGACTGGAGAGAAAAAAAGGGCTCTCAAATTTATTTATTTTTACTTTAAAGGCAGAAATGAATTTTTTTTTTTGGAAGATTGTTGGCTTAAATATGGGGTATAAAACGGCGCCGTTTTGGGCCGCTTTTTAGATGTCAAAACGACGTCGTTTTGACGCGACCTATGGCCCGACCCAATCCATCCCATAGGATCCGCGTGTTTTTGCCTGGAGGGGATATTTATGCTTTCGGTCCTTCCGCTTTTATGGCCTGTTTCAATTTAGTCCTATTTCTTTTTTTTTATTTTTTAATTTTTACCCCGCGACGTTGATTTTGTTTCGTTTTAGTCCATCATGAAACGGTGCATTTGTGGGACTGGGAATAATTTCCCATCTAGTCCCTGTCCCTTGGCGCGCATTTTATTTCAGCCCTTCATTCTGCCCTTTCTTTTTTTTAAAAAAATTTTACAATCTATCCCTTAATTTCGTCTAAATTGTGGTTTAACCCTTATTTATTTAATTTCAACCCTTTATAGATTTCATATATATTATTTTATTTATTTATTTATCTATTTATTATTTTTATCCTTTTTATACATTTAAAGATTATAATGTTTTCATTTTCTTTATTTATGCACTTGTTGCCCGTATTATTTTTATTCTTATCATCATTCTTATTACTATTATTTATTTATCCATTTATTTATTTACTTGCTTATTTTTTTATATATTTAAAAGCGAGATTGTTACATTTTTCTATTTGTATATTTTTACTCATTTATTATTATTATTATTGTTGTTATTATATTATTTTTTATCTTATTTTTACTATTTTGTCATTTCTTTTATCATTCTCACATTATTTATGTTTATATTCATCATAAGGCATCTAGCATTTTTATTTTTATTTTTTATTTTTATCACTTTATTTATTTTATACCATGGATTAATATTCTTACTATTGTTATAATTATATTGATATTATCATAGCATTTCCTTATTCATTTATTATATACCATTCTAATATTCTATCCGTATAGTCATTTTATAATCACTACATCATGCATTATGTTTAAATGTAATTGGTCGCTTTTATACTATACCCCAAAATAAGATAAATACACATTTGTAAATGTTAGATTCATTATTGTTTAATGAAGGAAATTTTAAAATTAAGGCAATGTCCCGTATTTGGAGATTCGAGAAGTCGTACCCTAACTTACAGGGTTCGGCTTTCTCCTTGAACCTAGATAACCGGACATCCCTTTTAAAATTAAAACGTATGAGATTTAAATAGTAATTAAATAAAGAGCAGGCTTATTTTCGAGGATTTGAGATGTCATGTCCTAACTTACGGGATGTGACCTTTTGTTACTTCGAGATAAGAGAGCCTTTTATATACGTTTTGATTTATTCAAGCGGTTTTAATTAAAGAATAACGTTATGCAAAGTGGGGTCGCATTCTAAAATCTCTTCAAATTTTCAATTTTTGACACTAAAGACATCAAGTAATCAATTAGGTACCAATTTTGGGCGTAACGAGGGTGCTAATCCTTCTTCGTGAGTAACCGACTCCCGAACCCATTTTCTGGATTTTTGTAGACTAAAAATCATCGTTTTAGTAAATCTAAACTTTTATGAAAATGATCAAATTACAAGGTGATCCGATCACACCTAATAAAAAGGATTGGTGGCGACTCCCATTTTTCGTTTTTTTAAAATAAAAGTCGATTTCAAAAATGGTTTCGACACATATCACCCACGATTGAGTTTGGGATTTGCTACTGGATGTTGAGTCAACGATTGAAACGTACAATACCTAACCTACGCACAGAAAAAAAACAAATCGTACACTAAGTGTATGTACAATACCTAACCTACGCACAGAAAAAACAAATCGTACACTAAGTATGACTTAGTGGTATTTCTATAATCTGAATATTAAAACATAATATAAGTCACAATGATGCATAAACTTAATAAGGATAATATGCAATATGTAAGTCTAATAAGCTACTTCACATAATCATTAATCACAACAAGCTCTTTATACTAACATTAAAACATGACAATCACATTTCATAAGTCATTTGCTAATTCAACTAATGTAATGGCACATTTCATTTCAATTTCTCAAATCAAGAGTTCATTGATCATATAAAATCAATATTCATAGTTCAATCCACCATTTCATGTTCCATTCCACATTTCATTTCCATTTCTCAACATTTTCCATTTCAATATCAATACTATTTCAATATTATCTACCATTTCAATGTCATTATCTCGATTTTACTGTTTATTTCCCTATTAACATGATTCGGACTCTGACGGATACACGGATCCAACCAACATACCAGTTTGGCACCCAGTGCCTCATCGGATAAATCCGAAGCAAATAGTTACTCCCAATGCTATAAGTAAGTTGACACCCAGTGTCTCATCGGTTAAACCAAAACAAATTGGCACCCAATGCCTTATTGACTCGTAGTCGAACTAATCCCTAAACTATTCCTATCCTACGACATACCAACTATATCTGACTTTGTCCGGACTGTTAATAGGGTATTTGTTTCATATTTTATTACCATCCAATATCGCATTTCACATTTATTTCTTTATGAACACACTTATCCAACATATATGGCAACAACTATCATCTCAATATATGCTCAATTTTCACATTTATATAAATACCCACATTTTTCAAATATATTCAATTTAGTTCTCAAAATCATCAATCAATTCAATTCAATCTCATAACAGCTTATCATGTTAAAATGCATCACCTTAATTTCTTACCATGCCACAATAGTTCAAAGTGCAGCAATTTACAAGTAGTTTGGATTATAGAAATACAAACCGTAAACTCTGAGCTATTCGTCAACAACTTTATATTTTCCTTTCTTTTTCGAGGAATTCGGGCTGACCTTAGCTACGAATTAAAAACAACATATAAAATCATCAATGTATAGCCATTTTCACATTCAATTTCTAAATTATGAAACTTTTTCATATTATTCAATTTTGTCCCTAAAACTGTGACTAACTTAACTTTAAAATTTAACCTCCAATTTTTATACTGATTTCACTCTAGGCCTAATTTAACTTCCTATTTCACATTTTTACCACTAAATTCAAATTTTTTGCATTTTAGTCCCTATTGCACAAAATCATCAATTGGTTTTACAGTTTAGTCCTTTTTCAACTCTAGATTTAAAATCTATCAAACTAATCCCTAGAACTTCAAATATTCATCCACGATAACTTTCTCAATCTTTAACAGTACTAAAAAATCAACATGGGTCAGCTAGCCCAAGCTACCGGAATTCCAAAAAAATAAAAAATACAAGAAAATGACTAAATTGCACTAACCAATTGAAGCTTGAAACTTAAACAATCCTAGCCATGCGTTGAGTTCTTCTTCTCCCCCGTTTGGTTCAAATTTTTCATGAAGAAAGATGAATAAAATTTGTTTCTTTCTCCAGCAACTTGTTTAATCATATTTTATTTTCATTTTATTTTTGCTATTATTTTTAATTAATATTTAAAACATAAAAACATACATGTTTTTAATTCCGTAACCGGCCACTATATAAATATTAAGGGTATATTTACTTTATAAGTCCCTTACATGAGTTCTAATTGAAGATTCCTTACGAAATTACACTTTTGATAGTTTTACATTTTAGTCCTTGTACTTAGATTAAGCACTAATTCAACAAAATTACCTAATCAAAATTCAATTTGCTTCTAAAATAACTCTGCAAATATTTAATAAAAATATTTTCGGGTTTGATTTACGAAATTTTGGGGTTCCAAAACCACACTTTCCAGTACCACTGACTTCCGAGACATTACATAAGTAAGGGAACATAACAAGAAAGAAAGCAAGGATAGTAACACATGAATACACTCAAGTAAAAGGAATTAATTTCGAGGAGATATTTGCACCGGTGGCAAGACTTGACGCTATCAGGATGTTGCTTGTTGTGGCTACTTATCTTGACATCAAATTGTACTAGATGGATGTCAAGAGTGCTTTCCTCAATAAATTATTGAAGGAAGAGATTTATGTGGCACAACAAAAAGGTTTTAAAGATGCTACACATCTTGGCTATGTGTACAAGTTAACTAAAGCCTTTTATGGTTTCAAACAGGCACCTCATGCTTGGTATGAGAGGCTAACTTAGTTCCTGATTAGTCAATTCTTGAAGGGGCTTAGTTGATAAAGCATTGTTTATTAAGAGATAGAGAGACACAACTACATTGGCTGAATTCTATGTGGATGGCATTATATTTGGAGCAACCTCAACAGCTTCAAAAGATAACTTTGTGAAGTTAATGTAGGGTGAGTTTGAAATGAGCATAGTTGGGGAATTATCATACTTTATTGGGTTTCATATTAAACAAATGAAAGATGAATCTTTTCTTTCACAAGAGAAGTATGCTAAGAATCTCGTTAAGAAGTTGCACCATGCAGTCCCTTGCTTCAACATTGCAACCTTACATTTATTCCCAACCCTACACTATTTTGAGTCATTTTGCCCTTCCTCAGCCCATTTTGGGTTCCGATCATCTCAGAGCAACCCCAAATCAATTCTAAATTATTTTAAATTATTTTTAAAACTTTAAATTTTTCTAAAACATAATTTAATTATTTTATAAAAATTTTGTAAACTTTTAACTCTTAAATAATTTAAAATTTCCTAATCGTATCTGCTCTGGTGGCATCTCCCATCTGTACTGGTCGTCGGGATTGGTGAATCTTTCACAAGTATTAGAATAATTAAACAATTACGAATTTAACAATTTTAATTAACAAGAAAAATATTCTAATTTATCACATATGAGGTCTATATTTGACAAACCTGAATATTTGTAATTAAAACAGACAATATGCAAAAAAAAAAAAAAAAAATAAATCAAACCTCACAAACTTGAAGAATCAAAACTTTGAAATCCCTTTAGCAACTTATGAGAAAAAGAAAACACAAAAATAAAATAACAGTAAAGGTGGTTATCTCTAATTCTAAACCTGTAACTATGTATTTATGTACAGAAAAATTCGCATAAGGGAGAAAAGAAAAAAGTACCCTTAATGATTTGAAATTGTTTTTTTAGGTTTTTAGTAAATTTGCTTCACTAAATTTTAGGTCATTTTTGGGTACCTTCTTGAATTTTTTGGCCTCGAGTCATAAATAAGTCCAATTAGATCTTTCAATCATATTCAAAACAACATATTATGGGCCCAGTTTGAAAATTTGTAGCTCGAAATATGATCAAAATACTAGATAATTCAATTTACAAAATTTACCAAAATTAGTCATTAAACTTATTTTCCTTCAACTTTATCACCTAATCCATAAAAAATCAAATATAAGTCATAATAAAATAATTAAAAGCTAAAATAGTACAGTTCAAAAGAAAATTTATCACAAATAAATTACAATTTATGCACTTATCACAGAATAGTTTGTTGGTTAATTTGTAAGTCATGAGGAAATATAACACTTAGAAGCAAGTAAAGTGGCATTCATCCAAAGAAATGCCAAAGGAAAAGAAAAGCAAATGAAGTTCGTAGTCACATAAAGTTGTCGGTTTATAACATCATATCCTTGACAATAATGTTGAAATCTGTTGGAACTACGAAAACAAATGAATGAAGTTTGACAGAAACTTGTGCTTGAAGGCTTGATGTCTTGCTAAGGAAACAAGAAAATCAACTGAGACCTTTGAGCAAATTGCTTGAGTAAAAACTAGAAAAAATGAATAAGAATTTTGAATAATTTCATTAACATTGAATTGAGGCATAATGCCAATACATATACTAGTCAATGAGCTGGTCAAAACAAGCAAATGTCACCTAAACAACTACCTACTACCATTAATTAGTCTTGAAACTAGTTAAACATAACTTGCACACATAGCTATGCTAATTCATCAATCTATCAGCACCTAATTACATCAAAACAATACCAACTTAGTTCATTTTAAACTAAGTAACAAAACAAATACTTGAAGTAACAAAATAAATCAACAACATGAACTTCAGCAGCAACTGTATGGCTTGGGTAGCTTCTCTGCTCCTTGTCTACATGCAGGCCAACTTCAACACTCCTCCTTGGCTTGCATGCTGCAAACTCCCATTTTGGCTCTCAAATCCCAAACCTTGACACACAAAGAGGCTTTGTCAAAATATCAGCAAGTTGATCCTCCGAACTGCAATGAATCAATTTCACTTCTTGAGCTTGTTCCATTTCCCTAACAAAATGAAACTTTATCTTGAAATGCTTGGTTCTCCTATGGAACAATGGATTCTTTGCAATTGCAACAGCAAACTGGTTGTCACATTTGATCTCTGTTGCTTCCCTTTGGTGTAGATTCAAATCGGCCATGATTTTTCTTAGCCAAATGGCTTGGTTGACAGTTCCTGCAGCTTCCACATACTCTGCCTTTGCTGTTAGTTGAGCAACAACAATTTGCTTTTTTGAACTCCAATAAAAAATGGTTGAACTAAGGGTAAAAAGATACCCTGAGGTGCTCTTCATGTCATCTACTGATCCAGCCCTATCACTATCAGCATAACCAAGTAGCTTCATGCTATTAACCTTAGTGAACATCATTCCAAAGCTCAGTGTACCTTTGATGTACCTGAGAACTCTTTTGGCAGCTTGAAAATGACTTGCATTACAACAATGCATGAACCTGGATAGGAGACTTACAACAAACATGATGTTTGGTCTTGTGGCTGTCAAATACAACAGACATCCCACCAGGCTTCTATAAGTTGACTCAGCTACTCTCTCAAAATCACCTTGGCTGGTCAACTTTTCTCCAACAGCAAATGGTGTGCTTGTTGATTTGCAATTCAACATGGAGAACTTATTCAGAATCTTCAAGGCAAATGCCTTCTGGCTTAGGAAAATCCCTTGCTGAGTTTGAGACACTTCCATGCCAAGGAAGTAGGACATTTGTCCCAAGTCTGACATTTCAAACATGCTTTCTATTTTCCTTTTGAAATCAGCCAATATGGCTTTGTTTCCTCTTGTCACTAGTAGGTCATCCACATACAAGGAGACAATGAGCTGTGTTTCATCACATTCTTTCTTCACATACAAGGTTGGTTCACTGATGCTTCTCTCGAACCCCAAGCTAGCTAGATACTATCGATTCTATCATACCAGGCTCTTGGTGCCTGTTTTAAGCCATACAAGACTTTCTTCAGCTTGTATACATTGTCTTCCTTGCCTACTACTTTAAAACCTTCAGGCTGTTCAACATATATTTCCTCATCAAGAAAACCATTGAGAAAGGAAGATTTAACATCAAGTTGATGTATCTTCCATTGCTTCTATGCAGCCAAAGCAACCAGCAGCCTGATTGTGTCAAGTCTGGCCACTGGTGCAAATGTTTCAAAGTAATCAATGCCATACTTCTGACTGAATCTCTTCACTACCAGCCTTGCTTTCAGCTTGTTTAGAGTTCCATCAACATTGTGCTTGGCTCAAAACACCCATTTCACTCCTATTACCTTCCTGTTGGCTGGTCTTGGAACTAGCTCCCAGGTCTGGTTCTTATCAATTATGCTCATTTCATCGAGCATGGCCTGTTTCCATCCTTGTTGAGCTTCAGCTTCTTCAAAACAAATTGGTTCAACAGCAGCCACATCTGCTCTTGCATAAACATCAATGTCCATTTCAAGATCATCTTGACCACCTTCAGTCTGATCTGTCACCAATTCTTCAGCAGCACATTCTTATCCCAGCTCTAGCTTGATTTCTCATCAAAGACTACATATCTGCTCACAAAGACTCTATTAGATGAAGGATCGAAAATCTTATAGCCTTTCTTCACATTGCTGTAGCCCACCAGCATGCCAGGTTGAGCCTTCTTGGCCAGCTTGTCCCTCTTGACTGCTGGTATATGAGCATAACAAATGCAGCCAAAGACCTTCAGGTGAGCTACTGATGGTTTGAACCCAAACCAGGCTTCAAATGGAGTTTTTTTTTAACCAAAGCCTTGGTTGGTAGCCTATTTTGAAGGTAAACAGTAGTGTTAACTGCTTCAGCCCAAAAAGTCTTAGGTAGACTCTTTTCAAACATCAAGCATCGAGCCATATCCATCAAGGTCCTATTCTTCCTCTCATTGACACCATTCTGCTGAGGTGTGTAGATGTTAGTGAGCTGGTGCTTGATGCCTACTTTATCACAAAAGCCCTGAAACATGGCTGAAGTATACTCTGTGTCATTATCTGACCTTAGTGCCTTCAGCTTGTACCCTGATTCTATTTTTGCTACAGCCTTGAACTTCCAAAATACTGATGCCACTCTGACTTGTGCTTTAGGAAGTAAACCCAGTAAAACCTCGAGAAATCATCAATGAAAAGGATGAAATACCTGGTACCATTCAAAGACTGTGTCTTCATGGGACCACATACATCAGTGTGGACTAGCTGTAGCTTTTCTGAGGCTCTCCAGGCCTTGTTCAAAGGAAATGGCTGTCTAGCTTGCTTTCCTAGCTGACATACTTCACAAACATCATCTTTCTCATCTGACTTTGTGAAGTTTTCAACCAAATCCTTTTTGGTCAGCTGAACCAGTGACTTGTAGTTAGCATGGCTTAACCTCTTATGCCATAGCTAAGACTGTTGTGTAGGCACTATCTAAACTTTTATTCCAATCCACAACAAAACTTTTGTCAGCTATAGTTACTGATATGAGTTTGGATCCACTTGAATCACTAATTAGGCATTCCTTGTCTCTAAACACAACTGAATAACCCTTTTCAAGCAGCTGAGCTATACTAAGCAAGTTTCTATCAAATTCAGGCACAAACAAGACATTTGAAACAAGTTTGATACCTGTAGGAGTGTCAATCAGAACATCTCCCTTGCCTTCTGCATTGATGAAGTGTCCATTTCCAACTTTCACCCTTGATTTGAAACTTCTATCTATGCTCTTGAAGATAGTAGCATTAGGGGTCATGTGGTTTGTGCAACCACTGTTAATCAGCCATCCTTTTGTGGCTTTTATTTTAGCAGCTGAGCAAGAAACTGCAAAGACTTGCTCTTCTTGTTCACAGTCTTCTTCTGCCACTTGAGCTTCAGCTCTAAGCTGTTAAGGCTAGTTTTGATTCAGCTTGCCTTTGTTTCTGCAAACCTTCTCAACATGGCCCATCTTTTTGAAGACTTTGCACTGCACATCAGGCCTAAACCAACAATTTTCTCCTGAATGACTGAGCCTTTTGCAATGTAGGCAAGGTGGATATCTTCTTATTGCTCCATCTCTTCTAGGCTTATCAGACCAGGCCTTCTTCCCTTTGTAGCCAGAGGAGCTCGAGGCAGGTCTGCTCTTGGCTTGGAAGGCACCTTCTTGATGCTCATCCTGTCTGCTAGCTCTTCTTTGTTCTTGAACATAAAGAGCATTGATCAGCTCAGTCTAGGAGATGTTAGATAGATCTCTCGAGTCTTTAAAGGAAGAGATTTTGGCTTCATATCTCTTATGTAAGGTTGCAATAACCTTTTCCACTATTCTTGCTTCACTAAACTGGTCCCCAAGCAATCTGATGCTATTCACAACAGACATGATCCTGTCTGAGTATTGCTTCACTGTTTCTTCTTCCTTCATCTTCAAATTTTCAAAGTCCCTTCTCAAATTTAATAGTTGTTACTGTCTCATTCTTTAAGTCCCTTGAAACTCCTCCTTCAGCCTATCGCAGGCCTACTTTTGTGACTCACAAGCCATGATTCTTGTGAAAATCACATCAGACATACTGTTTTGGATACATGACATGGCCTTGTGTCTTTTGGTTCTTTCATCTGTGTGTTGCCTGATCTGAGCCACAATAGGATTGGGTCTTAGAGGTGCTGGTTCAACATCCGAGTTGACAACCTCTCACAAGTCGAATGCCTGCAGGTAGGTCTTCATTTTCACTACCCAAATGTGGTAGCCTTCACCATTGAACACTAGTGGTGGAGCTAGAGAGAATCCGGATGAAGACATGGTTTTTTTTAGACTTGAAGAATGATAGGGCCACTAAGAAATAAGCTCTTGATACCAATTTTTGGAACTAAGAAAAAAATGAATAAAGTTTGATAGAAACTTGTGCTTGAAGGCTCGATGTCTTGCTAAGCAAACAAGAAAATCAGCTGAGACCTTTAAGCAAATTACTTGAGTAAAAACTAGAAAAAATGAATAAGAATTCTGAATAATTTCATTAATATTGAATTGGGGCATAATGCCAATACATACCAGTCAATGAGCTGGTCAAAACAAGCAAATGTCACCTAAACAACTACCTACTACCACTAAGTAGTCTTGAAACTAGTTAAACATAACTTGCACACATAGCTATGATGATTCATCAATCTATCAGCACCTAATTACATCAAAACAATACCAACTTAGTTCATTTTAAAATAAGTAAAAAAACAAATACTTGAAGTAACAAAGTAAATTAGCAACATGAACTTCAGCAACAACTGCATGGCTTGGGTAGCTTCTCTGCTCCTTGTCTGCATGCAGGCCAACTTCAACAAAATCAAACATCATTATTTTACTTTTAACAATTAGAATTTTCCAACTTAGGTCTCAAAGTGGCCACTGGTAATACATGCCAACCACAAAACCTTAGCAGCCAAAGTGAAATTTAGAAAAAAAAAATTTATGTGTCCCATAAGAACATCATTATTTAGTGAGAACGGTAGACGAAAAAACAGTGATGAAAGCCTGATTCGAGCTTAAAATAGTGAGCCTGGAATGCCTTGCTAATCATTGGATGCAGATGAATGTGGTGTATTTCTCCATAATGCGGTGGCACTCTGGGCACCTCATATTGTTAGGGGTCCTTGTGATGGTCGGGAACTCGAACCGGCAGCAAGGGTGAGCAACATCATGAAGCTTGTCATGGTATTCCTTGAATGCCATATCGAATCCTTTTTCAGCTATGTTCACCTTCCATTCATCATAACCACCCAAAGCAGGCAAAATTGTGGTGGAATGGCCATTCACCACTATATTAGACCCTTTACTTAGCACTGTCCATCCACCTTCTCTGCCATAGCTAATCAGCTTCTTTATTTGTTGCATCATTGGGTCCTGGTCATCATCCCTGCCTAACTGAATCTTTGAAAATAGCATACTCTCTAACCTGGTCCAAAAGAACCACACCATAGCCAGGTCTTGCCAAGCATAGCTAAGCTTCTCCACATCGATAATTCCTATAACTTTCTTCACGTGCTCTCTTTTCCTACTTTTCCCCACATAGACCATCTCAAGAGGAATGTGAGACGCAGATGCAACACTGCATGCTGAATTTGCAAATCTTCTTACCCACTCGACATCATCCCCTCCATACAAAAAATGTATATTTCTTCTTTAATCTGATCAAATTAGACAGAACAGTTGAAGTTCAAATTTTAATGTTGGATGCATATACTTTTAGTAAAAGTAAACCTTTATGTACCATTATTTTTAAAATCTTAATGAAAAAACCTAAAAGTTGGGAAATTTTGAAGATATCATATACACCCAATTGAGGACCATTGGGTCAATTCCATCAACCAGAAGATCAAGCCTCCAAGTTTCTTCCCTCCAAAGAGCTTCTTCTCTCAAACTAGTGAAGGGGAAAGTAGTGCTTTCCCAGATCCACATCATGTGAATTGCATTAGGGGAAACCACCTTCCCTTGAAGGTCGAGCACCACAAAGATTGGCTTGGTCCAAAAATGCCAAACCTCTCGGATGAACCTGATGACCGGCTTCTTTATGAGCAAAGGGTCCTGGACTGAGTACCATGGCATGGTACTTTGTAGGTTCTCGAATTTGGTTTGCATTTCTTCAGGCAATGGAATGATGGAATGGTCCACAATTGGGATCCAAACGACTTCATACTGACTCTCGAGTCTTGTTGCATGGATCCTTGATTCATTATATATCTGTTCAAGAATTGCAAGCTCATCGTTAGCGAATTCAAGGCTTGAAATGAGCAAGAGCACATTTTTTATTCTTAGCACGTCCAGGCTAACCTGTTTAATGTCACACAACAAAAAAATAAAATATATCCTACAGTAGGTACATTTTAATAAAGATGAACAAAGAAACTATTATCATATGGTAAGAAAGAGATACTCGTCTCTTTGTAGCACCATCAAGAAGCGGCAGTTTATCATCCTTATCGTAAATTAAGGCATTGAAAACTTTCATGTTATCGATGTGCAAGGCGTTCGGGTCAAAGAGTGTTAGAAGCACCTGATAAAATGCAGCATCTGTCTTATCCTCTGCAATTGACAATGATCAAACCATCTCTTACTATTTTCAATTAGTTTCTTTGGTGTTAGATAATATTTTATGGGACAAATCTCCAACCTATATATTGGTAGCAAAGGTTCAGCTGCTGCCTTAGGAGTTCATATATGTTTATGTGTTTGTCAGCCAAGGTTGACAGCTCCCACGCCTCTGTCGTTGATATACCGAACCTGAAATTAAAGTAAACTATTAATCCAACAAGTATTAACCTACCAAACTCACAACATTGTTATAAATAAGTACTGTATAAAGGTGAAGCCAAACATACTCATGACCCATGCTAGAGAGGTTGGAAATTTGAGTTGCACAAGCCACCATGCTCCCGATGGTCTAATAGACAGTAGTTGGGAAGAGGTTCATGGTAGTCACCAATACCGGTACATCCTGAGAAATGTACGTTGATGGCAAATGTGTGTGAACTGAATCATTAGAAGTTGGCCTTCCATGTAGCCCATGCAAAGACTAAAGCAAGCACATGCATGCACTTCATGCGATGAGAAAAGGTGGCCATCTGATTTGAGCCAAGCAAGAGCTGTTATTTCATGTGCAACTGATGTTGTTTTAGTTTGTTTTGTAACATTTTGTTAATGTAATGTAATGTAGTTTCATTTGAACTATGTTAGGTTTATATTTTATGTGATTTTAATAGTGATTGAGCTGATAAGTCAGCTTAGTTTATGTGTACAAGTTAAAATTACAAGTTTACGTAAGAACTTCAAGCATAGCTATATGGTTTGCTTGTAGGGCTTTCTCTTCCATTTCGATTTGAGCTTGAGTAGCACCCTGCAGCAAACAATAGAAAGTATGAGCATTTTCAATCATTGATTTAAACAGGATATCATACAGCATATGTTATACCTTAACAAGGAAATCAACATGCTGGGTGGCGCGATTGAGGATGTCCTCAACCAGATTGAGTAGAGGTCTAACATCAAATTCTCGACCATCAGGAGCATGAGTTGCCAATATTTGCTTCATCATCACATTGTCATCTGACAAGCTTAACATGCTCCCACGGTCACTTCGGATGAGTGCATGAGAACCACTATGACCCTTCATAAGTGCCTCACCTGTACTAGGTTTGCTGATACTAGCACTGGGAATGCCCATGTCTTGCTGACCGACATGAGTGTTATTGAGGAGTGGCTGATAAGTAGCACCTCGGTTTCCAAAGAATGCCTTAGAAGCCGCAGCAGCACCCAGATTATTGGCGAGTGCTTAAGCAGCACCAGGGTTATGGAGGAGTGCCTGAGCTGCAGCAGTAGGATTGTTGGTAGGTGCAGTCTGTGGTGCCTGGAGAGCACCAGAGGTGGTCTTCTTCTGCTGATCCATTGGATATACTAGAGAGGCAAAATAAAAAACTTGAGTATGGTTACAGAAGGGAAGAGATGGCTTGTGCCTTAGTTTATCAATTTTACAATCATTTCATCATCTAATACATTTATACCATAGTTGACATCACAAAAAGTATATTGTCACATTTATAATTCAATTTCGAGTTTTCAATATCAATCATCATCATAAATATTTGTCCCAATTCATTTCGAAATTCATTATTTCGTTTTACATTTTAAACTCTCTATTAATCTGACTCGGATTCGGATGAATACACGGATCCAACCAATCACACCAGTTTGGCACCTAGTGCCTATTGGATAAATCTGAAATAGTAAGTTGTGCCCAGCGCTAGTCGGTATAACCTAAAAACAGGTGTGCCCAACACTCCTCAACTTGTAGTCGTAATAAAATTGAACTCTTCCTATCTTATGGCATGCCGACTATATTCGACTCTACTCGAACAATTGATAGGGTAACCATTCTTGATTTCCATTGTAAGCCAATTTCTCAATTAAATAAAACCTGTTCATTAGCAAATCATCAATACATATACATGTCAACAAAATTCATCTCAATTCATATTTAATTTTGCATTTACATCATTATACAATAATCTCAAATCTATTTAATTTAGTCATTACCGTAAACAACCAATCAATTCAAACAGTTTCAGCTCAAATTATTAATTTAACTCACCTTATGATCTTACCAAGCAATACAATTCATAATTTCAGCAATTGAAATGGTTTCGGATTATAGAAATACAAGCAGTAAACTCCAAGCTATTCATTGACAGCTTTGTCTTTTCCTTTCTTCTTTGAGTAATTTGGGTCAACGTTAGCTACAGATTAACATAAACATACCAAATAATCAATAAACAAACAAATTCACACTCAATTTAAAATTTAAGCAACTTTTATAAATTTATTCAATTTAGTCCCTAAAATAGATACTAACATAACTTTCAATCAAGAACTTATATTTTCAATACGTTTGCAATATAGTCCAATTGGGACTTTCTAATTCTCATTTCTACCACAAATTTCAAAATTTGTGCATTTTATTCCCTACTATGTGAAATTAACAAATAACTTTGCAATTTAATTCTTTTTCACCCCTAAGCTTGTAATCTATCAATTTAGTACCTAAATCTTCAAGATAACATCAATGGCATTTTTCTAAAACTTTAACAGTTTCGAAAAATATATACGGGTCAATTAGATTAAGCTCTTGGGATTTCAAAAACATAAAAATTACAAGAAAATGACTATATTGAACTCACAAATTTCAGCTTCAAATATCAAACCCTTAAGTGTCGAAATATTCTTCTCCAACCTATGGAGGTTCAGCTTTGAGAGGATGAAGAGAAAATAAATGTTTCTCTTTCTCTGCACGAAGCTAATAAATTTCCATTTATTTTATTTTCTTTATTTTTATTTTCTTTTCATTAAAATTTTAATGAAATCAATTTATCAATCGTCCACTATGCATGTTGAAATGGAATAATTTTCATTTTTGACCCTTGCTCTTTGTTTCTAATTAACAATTCTGTAGAAATTGAACTTTTACTACTTTTACAATTTAGTCTTGTACCTAATTAAACATTAATTCGTAAAGAATACCTATCCAAAATTTAATTCACTTCTAATATAACCCCATAAATATTTAAAATATATATATTTACAGCCTCGATTTATGGGAAAAGGATCCCGAAACTAAATTTTTTGACACCACTGACTTTTGGGTCATTACAATTCAAACAGGATTATGGTTGTTTTCAACAAGATTAGACTGCTTGGAGACCAATTCAGTGATAGCAGAATTGTGGAGAAAGTCATTATAACTTTCCCTGAAAAAATGAATCAAAGATCTAATCTTTGGAAGACTCGAGAGATCTGTCAACAACCTCTTTGTCAGAGTTGATAAATGTCATCTATGTTTAAGAGAAAAGGAGATCAAGTAGGCAAGAGGAGCACTCTAAAGGTGCATTCCAAGATAGGAACAAGGAAGGTTTGAGTTCCTCAAGAAAAAAAAGGCAAGAAGTTGGAATGAAAGAAGGGAGAAGCAAAAAAGAGACAATAGAAAGAAGAAGTATTCACAATGCTCTCACTACAAGAAGCCCACACACTTGGAGA
Source organism: Gossypium sturtianum (assembly GCA_025698515.1). Classification (NCBI taxonomy): domain Eukaryota; kingdom Viridiplantae; phylum Streptophyta; class Magnoliopsida; order Malvales; family Malvaceae; genus Gossypium; species Gossypium sturtianum. The sequence continues at coordinate 121,676,159 of CM046946.1, forward strand.
AATATTGTTGGTTCAGGCCATACATTTAATGTAGAGCCTGTAAACAACTTGGACATAAGAAAAGAGTATGTAAAAACAAAGGGCGGCAGCAAAATGTGCAAGCTCGGGCTACTGATGGAGATCAAGCTTAGGAGGAACAAGTGTTAACTATTTCATGTTTTGCAACCAGCAACAGAGTTAAGGACTAGCTGATTGACAGTGGTTGCACAAATCATATGACCTCAGATGAAACCTATAACACCCCGAACCCATCTTCGTTGCCGGATTAGGGTTATGAAGTGTCATAGTACATTTTGAAACATTTAAGTTCAAACAAAACAACTATTCAATTTAAATTCTATCATTCATATAAACATTTCGTTTATAGCATAAAATACAATTACGGGCCTTAAATTGGGCCTATGAGGACCTAGAAATAATTTAGGAACATTCAGGGACTAATCTAAAATAAAATAGAAAAAATTGGAAAAAAACTTAAAAATTTTGAAAACGGGGGTTACACTGCCGTGTGGCATAAGGACATGGTCGTGCGGCCAACTATGTGACAGATCGTGTAACTTTCGAAATGATTTCACACAACCGTGTCGTAGGCAGTGTGCCATGTAACACTTCTTAACCCATCTCCATTGTGGGATTAGGGTTACGAAGCGTTATTGTACAAAATAGAATCTTAAACTTCAAAATAGAACAATAATTCAACTTAAGTACGAATTTCTAATAACTCATTCCAATTATAGCAAACATACACATTTGGGCCTTAAATCAAGCTTTTTGGGGCTCTAAAAACAATTTAGGAACCATTAGGGATCAATTTGAAACAAATTAGAATTTTTTGGAAAAACATGAAAAATTGGAATACAAGGGTCACAAGGTTGTGTAGCCAGGCCGAGTGACATAGCCCAGACCATGTGAATATTCGAAGTAGAGATACATGGTCGTGTGCTCAAAATTTAGCCCCTAAAACAAGCCATTTTAAAACCTATACTTGCATACTAAAACACACATTTCCCATACATATTCATATGACCAAAACACACCTTAAACACATACAAAACATACCAATTCAACCATCCTATATGTTCTAACCAATATGCCATTCAAAGGCACCACATTTCAAACACTTAACCTAAATCAATTTAACATCATGAGTTCAATCATTTAACATACTTCAAATATACCAAATATCCACATCCAAAAACATATTAATCAACCATTTCCCTCCTAATTTTAGAAGGCCATGCACAACCATTAACATCTTATAAATACACTTCATATACAAACCATCAACAAAAGCATTAAGGTGCACCAAGGCTTGGCACAATCCAATACATACCAAATAGACATACAACCTATACATGCCACTTATAACCATTTCAATATATATTCAAAAGCTACCCAAGTTGATTGATGGATAGTTTGATCGTACTCCGATGAAGATTCCAACTGTTCGAGCTTTCTAATGATCTACAAAACAAAGAAAACAACTATATAAGCAATTGGTGCTTAGTAAGCTCATATAAAGGAACTTAAACTTACCAATTGCATTAAATTAATAAACCATGAATAATTTCATTTAGTCCTAGACCAAATTTCCTTTTTCCTACACACCATACCTCACAAGGTTAGTAGGTAAAGCAATACATATATAAATCCAACCCAATCGAGGCATAAAACATACGAAGCATTTCAATTTCACCATTCATCTATCATATGACTACCATATACCTTCATTTTATTTTAACTATACTTGTCAAATATTCCATGTCCTTACTTTAAGTCATAGATCATTTCATATAGTCATATACTCTATAAAGCTTTAATTACCCGTTCATATCACGAAAAGAATTTCACTATATAAATCATTCATCCACATAATTCAAATGTTACCTTTTTAATCCAAATACATCAAAACAACCTCAATTTCAAAAGAATTTTCCATACCATAAATCACATTTACTCAAAGTAACAATCCATACATGTAACTAAGAAACTCATTATAATATCTTTCACTTACCAATACTATAAATATGCCATAATATATAAGCACATAAATAGATTGTAATTGATCGTTGTGAATCAGAGCTTTAAAATTTATAAAAAGAATGATCGAACCAGGAAACTAACTCTGACAACGATTGAGGCAAGTGCACTTATCGAACAGTAGTATGGCTTAGGCAAGACCGGATTATCGAACCCAAAGGAACTAAAAGTACTAATACTAACTTTATTTTTATTATCTAGCCTAAAAATAAAGAGAGATTGTTTATCTAATCTAAATTAATTAACTACTAAACTAAAGACTCTAAGACAAAGAAGAATGAATTTGGAAAATAACTTGGGAAAAACTCGGTTGATTTAGACGATACCCTAGGAAGAATCCACCTAGACTTCACTTGTTATCTAACACTTTGAACATACGATTTATTCACTTAGTTTGATCCGTAAGACTCCTAACGTACGTATATTAAACCCTCTCTCGAGGCGAATAACATCTAACCCTAGGTTAATTAGTGGAACTCTCGTTCTCTTATAATAACCCCTAGAATAGCAATAAATCGATCTATGGATTCCCATATTAGGTTTCACCCTAATCCGCAAAAATCTCGTCACCCTATCTCTAGGCGTGCGATCAACTCCGCTTAATTATGTTGGATCTACTCTTAGCGGGGTCTATTCCTCCTCCACCTAAGCATATTAAATTTGGATTAAGCTCACATAATTAAGAACAAACTAAGTATTTATCATATAATTCAAATAATCAAATAACAGAGATTCATCATAGGTTTCATCCCTTCTGGTATCCGAAGGGTTTAGTTCATAACAATAAAGGAAAACATCTCAAGAGAAAAGATAAAACAAAACATAAGAAATCCCTAAAACCCCAAGGAATTGAAGGAGAGATCCTCCGTCTTGAGTAGAATTTCGGCTTCTTGAGATGGATCAACTGGCTATCCCCGAGTGAATCCCCACAAATCGCTGCCTTCTGCGGCTAGCACGCGCCCCTAGACGATGGCTTTGGGCTCCTCGACAGGGGTTTCTGTCGAACTCCCCGATTAAGTTGCCCCCTAGGGTGTTTATATAGGCTTTGAGATGTGTTACTTGGCCTCCAAGTATCCTAATTTGAGTGCAATTCTTAATTGGGGGTTTCATTAGACTTTGGAGTGTGTTTCTTTGCCTCCAAGCATCCAAATCCGAGTGAAATTGCTCTTTCCAGCGATAGGGACATGGCCATGGCACACGCCCGTGTGTATCGTGGCCAGGCCGTGCTCGGAATTCTTTAATGAGGCACGGCCGTGTAAGTCGTGGTAAGGCCGTGTTCTAGTAGGATTGGTGGCACGGCCGTGTGGCTTGAAGTCCAGGCCGTGCTGATTTCGTGGTTTGGCCTAATTTGGTCTGTTTTAAGCCCGTTTCTCGTTTTTTTCGTCATCGGGTGCTTTCCTGAGTATAAGACATGAAAAGAAAGGATTAAGAGCACCTTCTTACATAAATTGAGGCATAAATCATCCAAAAGCATTTTAAATGTGGGCTTAAAATATGTTACTTTTACGGTTTATCAAATACCCCCACACTTAAGCTTTTGCTTGTCCTCAAGCAAAATTCTCAACTCATAATTAAAACAAACTTCCCTCAATTCATAATAGTCATTAATAGTGTCTCATCATAATTCAGAGATAATTTATACATGGATAATTCAAATCAAAGAGTCCTAAAAATTCAAACACTATAAGCCTTATATTTTGTAGCACAAAACATAGGTGTTTCCCTTCATCTAAATAATTACCTCTGATTCGAAATTGTCAAGGATTGACATCCTCACTAAAGATTCACTCAAATCACTCAAAGTGTTTAAGGTTCAAAATTTAGGCACTCAAAAAGTCAAACATGAAGAGTTAATCCCATAGGCTTGCATGAAAATCAAATCTCCACCACTGAAATATGAGATGAAACACAAATCAAAAGGTCTTTGTCAGGGTTGTAACGGGGCTAGGGTTAAGGTGTGGAATAAGGCTGAATTAGAGGGTTAGAATCGAGATTGAATTGACAAATTACCTAACTAAGAACTAATGAACTAATAATAATAATTACATCAATTGAAAACTAATAATGCTAATAATGCGAGCTTCTTCTTCGATATTTGGAATTTATGTATAAGCTCATTTAATCACATAACTAATAATGAATAATGGATATACTTCGGGTTTTTTTTTAAGAACAATCATAAATACATAATAAAAGATAAATTACTGAAATAAAAACATAGTTAGGCTATTAATCAAATCAAATCTCGATATAAGGGTAGTCAAAAGGAATGGTGATAACAAAAACAAAGGGTTTTGGGTTAATATTAGTGGGTGAGTCAATAAGTAGGGTTGTTAGGATTAAAAGGGGTTCACTAGGGGTTAATTATGAAGGTAGGCTTTTTATGGAGTAAGTGGGTTAAATCCTAGGTGCCTTTATCATCTCTGTATATCAAATCAAAAAAAAATATGGTATCGACATGTATAATCGATGCAAGTTCTAGAATAACAAATCAGTGTTGACATACTCATAATCAATAAAGTGAGCAAGAAAAAGAATTTATGCTCTATAAGGCTCAAAAACTCACAAAAATTATGGGTATTTTGACGCCAACCTCGTAAATTTCAAACTTCAAAGTAATATTTAAACTTAGTTCGACAACCTAGAAAAAAAAAATTTATTTCTGAAAAATAGACTTATCATGCTTGATTCTCTAGTATTCTTAGAATTTAATTATCAATGCACAATTATCAATGACTTAATCTAAAACATATCAATAAAAATCATAAATCATCAAAAATTTCATTCTAATCATAATATGAGAAACTTACTTTAAGACAAGGCATAATTCGAGGATTTTCAAATAATACTATAGTTAACCCCCACACTTAAGATGTACATTGTCCTCAATGTACAAAGGTAGATAATATCAAAATAATCATAAAATCGTAAGATGGGGAGAGAAGGGAAACTTCCTAAATTTTGGATGAAGCCAATGAAAAGAAACCGGATAGGATTGGAGGTGAGCGTGGGGAAGCGTCTCGAACTGGTTGAGTCCTCGAATGCAGCCATCCTAATTTCTTTTGTATCCTAAGCTAAATCTAAATGGAATGAATAACAAGAAGAAAATAATAAAGAAAATAAAAGAAAGGAAATAAAAATAAAAATAAAAATAAAAATGAAAATAAAAATAAAAATAAAAATAGAAATAAAAGTAAATATTTAAATAGTGATACGGTCCACGCCCTTGTTCGAGTTTAATCAGTCCGTGTTTTTCGTGATTTTAAATTTTGGGCGCGTTTAGGTGTTTTACCACGGCCGTGGGTCTCGTAGCACGCCCGTGTATTCTTCTCACGGTCTTTTAGAACGGGCATGCTTAACCCGTGCTCATTAAGTCAGTAACCTCGCACGGTTGTAGGGCACAGCCGTGTCTCGCCCGTGCTCAATAAGTCAGTAACCTCACACGGGAAGTCGGCACGGGCGTGGCTTTTTATCGCAGCCCGTGTTGGGAAAAGAAATCGTTCTTTGTCATGCACGGTTACTAGCACGTCCGTGGTTTGTCCTTCTGCCTTCCACACGACCACGACCACGGCCGTGTGCAAGGCCGTGTGAGCATGGAAATTTGTACCTTGGTTAGTTTATGGTTAGGTGCTAAAATGAAAAATAAAAGTAAAATAAAAAATGTAAAAATTAATAGGGTTAGTGCTCGGGTTGCCTCCCGAGAAGTGCTCGTTTATAGTCTTAAGCTAGACTTTACCTCTCATTCGTATGGTCAAGGTGGTTTGAGGAGGTGAAAATCCTTCCTCATGCGATCAACTCGATTTTTGATATAAAATTTAAGTCGAGTAGTGTTTACCTCAAAAGTACTGAATTTAGGATTGCTTACCTCGACTGGCCCGTATAGGAAGACATTAAGTACCTCAAAAGTGATTTCTTCGGTTGTCTTGAGGTCTGAATTGGCGATTCGAGGGTCTTCCTTATTCAACAATACCTGATCCCCTATTTTGAAGTGATTTGTTGTTCCTATCAGCTCGTCTGGGGGTTCCTTCGGTTTTTCTTCGTGCGGTTTCGGCTCCTCTTTAAAGTGTGTCTTCCCCTCTTTTAGTTTGTTGATCTCAAGGCTTCGTTCCTGATATGCTTCTTCTTTGTTGACACAAGGTTCCTGTTTTGGCTCAGGTTCGTAGTTCTGTGGTTGTTCCTGCGGTGAAATTTGAACAGATTGATTATCAACTGATTTTACTTTCTCACCTTCATTAGTCGATGTTCTGGCCGAGTCAAGAGCTTGTAAACTGATTGATTCGTCACCTATACGAAGAATGAGTTCTCCTGTACCAACATCAATTTAAGTCCTAGCAGTTGCTAGAAAGGGTCTTCCTAAAATTAAAGGGATCGAATTGTCCTCATCCATGTCTAAAACGACAAAGTCTACTGGGAATATGAATTTATCAATTTTGATTAGAACATTTTCAATTATACCCTAGGAATTCGATAGTTTTATCGATTAATTGAATGCTCATCCCGGTTTGTCTCGGTTTCCCTAGACCTAGTTGTTTAAACATTTTATAAGGCATAACATTGATGCTTGCCCCTAAATCAGCTAAAGCATTATCAATAGATAAACTACCAATTAAGCATGGAATTGTAAAACTCCCTGGATCTTTTAATTTCCGTGGCAGTTTATTTTGTAGAATTGCTGAGCACATTGCGTTTATCTCCACATGTGATTCCTCGTCTAGCTTCCATTTGTTTGTCAACTGCTCTTTTAAAAATTTTCTATAGTCGAATTCATGCGAAAGAGCTTGAGAAACGGTAAGTTAATATGTAATTTCTTTAAAAGTTTAAGAAACTTACCAAACTGTTCCTCTGTGTTGTCCTTCTTCATTGGTTCGGGATATGGTACACGAGGATGGTACTCTGTAATTGCCGATTTTGGTATTTCATGGCTCACCTCAACCTTACCTTCACTTACCACAGGATCTTGCCTTGGGTCAGATTCCACTAATCTTTCACTGTCATGAGTTGTTACAGCTTGAATTTGCTCTTTTCGGTTAGTTTCAGTGTTGCTTGGCAAGCTTTCTTGTGGTTGTTCTAAGATCAGCTTAACAGGCTGACCTAAATGATCCTCGATCCCTTGAATCTATGTTTCTTGTTTCGTTTCTATACTTTGGAGACGTGCTTCTGTGTTTGCTATGAATTTTGCCAGCGTCTCTTCAAGGTTCGACTCATCTTCCTGTTGGTGAGGTGGTTGTTGAAAATTTGGAGGAAGTTCCTCTCTTTGGCTGCCTTGATCGTCCCACGAGAAATTGGGATGGTACCTCCAATCTGTATTATAAGTGTCACTATAAAAAATATTTTGAGGTCTAGAATAGTTACCCATATAGTGGACTTGTTCGTTCTTCATGCCATATCTGTAGGGTGGGTACTCGTGATTCGCCACGCCTCCTAGATTCGAGTCATATTGCATAACCGGGATGTACTGCGAGAGACTACACAAACCATCAATCTTTTTATTCATCATCTCTAACTGGTTTGATAGCCTGGTTATTGTGTCGAGGTTGAAGACACTGGCGACTTCTGTTGGTGTTGTCCTCATAACTCGCCACTGATAGTTATTTAGTGCCATCTTCTCTATAAACTAAAATTATCTGACAAAAACAAATAAAAGAAAAATTAGCAAAGTAAAAATTTAAACTAAAAATAAAAGTAAATTGCAAAAAATAAAAAGAATGGCTAAAGTAATAAAAATAGAGCTTTCTTAATATTTTAGTTCCCCGGCAACGGCGCCAAAAACTTGATCGATGTGAATCAGAGCTTTAAAATTTATAAAAAGAATGATCGAACCTGGAAACTAACTCTGACAACGATTTTGGCAAGTGCACCTATCGAACAGTAGTATAGCTTAGGCAAGACCGGATTATCGAACCCAAAGGAACTAAAAGTACTAATACTAACTTTCTTTTTATTATCTAGCCTAAAAATAAAGAGAGATTGTTTATCTAATCTAAATTAATTAACTACTAAACTAAAGACTCTAAGACAAAGAAGAATGAATTTGGAAAATAACTTGGGAAAAACTCAGTTGATTTAGACGATACCCTAAGAAGAATCCACCTAGACTTCACTTGTTATCTAACACTGAAACATACGATTTATTCACTTAGTTTGATCCGTAAGACTCCCTAACATATATTAAACCCTCTCTCGAGGCGAATAACGTCTAACCCTAGGTTAATTAATGGAACTCTCGTTCTCTTATAATAACCCCTTAGAATAGCAAAGAATCGATCTATGGATTCCCATATTAGGTTTCACCCTAATCCGGCAAAATCTCGTCACCCTATCTCTAGGCGTGCGATCAACTCCGCTTAATTATGTTGGATCTAATCTTAGGCAGGGTCTATTCCTCATCCACCTAAGCACATTAAATTTGGATTAAGCTCATATAATTAAGAACAAACTAAGTATTTATCATATAATTCAAATAATCAAATAACAAGATTCATCATAGGTTTCATCCCCTTCGGGTATCCGAAGGGTTTAGTTCATAACAATAAAGGAAAACATCTCAAAAGAAAAGATAAAACAAAACATAAGAAATTCCTAAAACCCCCTGAAGGAATTGAAGGAGAGATCCTCCGTCTTGAGTAGAATTTCGGCTTCTTGAGATGGATCAACTGGCTATCCCTGAGTGAATCCCCACAAATCTGCCTTCTCTGGCCTAGCACGACGCCCCTAGACGATGGCTTTGGGCTCCCCTCGACAGAGGGTTTCTGTCGAACTCCCCGATTAAGTTGCCCCCAGGGTGTTTATATAGGCTTTGAGATGTGTTACTTGGCCTCCAAGTATCCTAATTTGAGTGCAATTCTTAATTGGGGGTTTAATTAGACTTTGGAGTGTGTTTCTTTACCTCCAAGCATCCAAATCCGAGTGAAATTGCTCTTTCCAGCGACAGGGACACGACCATGGCACACGCCCGTGTGTATCGTGGCCAGGCTGTGCTCGGACTTCTTTAATGAGGCATGACCGTGTAAGTCGTGGTAAGGCCGTGTTCTAGTAGGAATGGTGGCACGGCCGTGTGGCTTGAAGTCCAGGCCGTGCTGATTTCGTGGCTTGGCCTAATTTGGTCCTTTTTAAGCCCGTTTCTCGTTCTTTTCGTCATCGGGTGCTTTCCTGAGTATAAGACATGAAAAGAAAGGATTAAGAGCACCTTCTTACATAAATTGGGGCTTAAATCATCCAAAAGCATTTTAAATGTGGGCTTAAAATATGTTCCTTTTACGGTTTATCAGTAATTTAATTAACTCATAGCCCGATGAACTAGTAACTTGACTTGGATACTCGGTTAACCAACCAAACACACCAAAACGCTCAAATGAGCTAACCATCCAAGAACACACTTGGGCACTTAGTGCCAAGCCCGAAGGCTTTACATCTATCCCCGAAACACACCCGAATCACTGTAATATAACGCGATAGTTCGCAACAAATATTGAACTTCGCTATATTTAGTTAATAAGAATAAAATAGAATCATCATCTCAACGTCAATCAATCCTGTATAGTGTGCGATAAAACCTATTGGCATGTCAATCATATCTTAAGCGTTTACTGCGTTCAACCAGGTATTAAGCATAAATTCTTTACTTTTATACACATTTATCATTCGGAAGCACTTCATCATTTTCGTATATTTACAATAACTCCATTACATTCATATCAATAGTGTGAAATCACAAAAATGCTATCATCAACTATTCATTCTCATATGTACTCATTTGTAATAATCAATTTCCAATAATAATAAATGAAATTTCTCAAACATATAATCAACTAACTAACAAACAATGATATAATAACAAGATATTTACATTTACATATCAAAACACTATGAATTTACCTTAAACAAAGTAAACATTTAAAGAGACAATCTATAATTCCTAATCACCAAATACAATTTCACCAATCACATTAGTAATTGTTCACATATCCTTTAATTTGATTAATTTCTCTAGTTGATCCATAATAATAATTTAAACATAGCATAAATATCTATTTACATTCATCCAAAATGTAAATAATGATTTCAATCCTTATACGAACTTACCTCGACAAATACAGTTGTAAAACGAAGCCAACGACTAATCCAACACTTAGCTTTTCCTCGATTTAAATCCGATTACATTGTTTCCTTGATCTAAATAATAATTCAACCCAATTAATACATTTCCAGCATTCTAAAAAGTAGTTTTATGCAATTAAACCCTTATATTTTAACTTTTATAAAATTTAGTCCCTAAACCCAAAAGATGCAAATTTACAATTTTTAGCTCAAATTCATGTTAGGATATTTTACCTAGTCTTATAACAGTCCATATTTATCATCAATTAGTAATATTTCCTTGAATTTTATCATTTTCATAAATAAGTCCCTAAACCTTAAAATCATCAAAAATCACTTAACAAAATAAGTTTATTCAACAACCAAACTTATTATTATATCAATCAAATTCATAACACAACAAAACTCATTCGTGGTAAGTCCATAAACTTTAATAGTTTTACAAATTGACCCCCGAGTTAGCTAGATTAAGCTAAATCGATCACAAAAATATAAAAATTACTAAAAACAGAATTAAAATCACTTACATGCAAGCAACAGTAAGAACCGAAATTTCCAAGCTTAATTCCATGGTGTTTCGGCTAGAACAAAACCATTTTGAGAAGATGATAGTCATCTTTTCTTATTTGTTTATTTATTTATTATTAAATTACCTTTTTAACCTTAATAATTTAGTTCATAAACAATAAGTTTTTGTCCATAAATGTCCACTATACATTTATATGGTTTAATTACCACCTAAGTCCATTTTTTTATATTTCTTTAACCATTTAACCCATTTAACTAATAGAAACCCATTTTTGTAACCTTTACAATTTAGTCCTTTTTAATTAATTAACCAACTAAACACTAAAATTTCTTAACCAAAGTTTAATATGACCCTAATAACACTCCGAAAATATCTAATAAAATATTTATTGGCTCGTTTATAGAAATGATGTCCCGATACCTCATTTTCTAAAACCACTTAACTTTAGGGACATTCCACTTGAACCTAATTATTTTTTCAATTAACAAAAATCATTAAATCAAATTTCAACAAAATTCTGTATTTGACTCATAAATTTAAATAGTAATATTTACGGACTCACTCGTCGGATTTGTGGCCCCAAAACCACTATTTTCAACAACACTGAAAAACAGATTGTTACATGCCAAGCAGTGTAACATTCGAAATACTCTCACACGACTGTGTCATAGGCCATGTGTTAGACCGTGTTTGATTCGATGTTAGTTCACACGGTTGTGTCGCAGGCCGTGTTCTAGACCATGTGACACACTAACTTAGATTACACCGCCATGTAAGGTGACCGTGTGCAAGACATGGCCGTGTGACAGTTCATGTCCCAAGCCATGTGCACCAAAATTTACCCCTAATGCAAGCTAATTCAAACCCAATGGCTTGGGCACCAAAACAAACCAATTGAAGATACTTTCATATGGTTAAAATACATTCAAAGACATCAAAACATACCAAAAATCAATCAACCTAGGTGTCTAACTAATGTGCTTTCATTAACACCACAATTTATAAGCCAAAATGAACCACGGACAAACACTAATCAAACATCAAACCAAATGATATTTAGATTCATCAAGGGAAAAATAATCACATAACCAATTTGCCAATCAACCATAACTACAATTCCAACTATCACCCTAATTGCATATATTTAGAACTACTCAAACATTCCATTCACATCTAACAACTTATATATATACATCATCTTGAACATTAAGCAAAAGACCTAAAATACTTACAAGTAATTCACTTGATCAAGGTACTAAACATATATATTACCACAAAATGTCACCAAACTAAGTATCAAATACAAACAACATGGACAAACCAACCAAAAATCCTAATACATGCCATTCATAACGAAGTTCCAGAACAACTCAAAATATCTACCAAAGAAGAGATGGATAGTGTGTATGTCCGACTTGAACTTCCGATCTAATAGGCTTCACGAAATCTACAAGAAAAACACAACATGTAAGCACGATATGCTTAGTAAGTTCAAATTCATGTAAACACAACTTAACTACTACAGTTACTTTACGTAAAACATACATAATTTCCAAAACACTCCTATATATTAAAAAATGTTTATTCACATAAAAAACCTTAAAACCTTTACATAATAGTTCATTCCAATGATATCTTTTTCATTTGATATCTTTTTCAATTGATATCCTTTTCAACCTTTTCATTATTTTGGGGATGCCATGATATCTTTCAACCATGATCTTTTCCCTTTCGAGTATATTGCCATGATATATTTCAATCATGGTCTTTCCTTTTCTCAAATCAAGAAGATCTATAACGCCCTAAATTTTTGAATGTTTTTTTGTTAAAATCTGTCATTATTAATTCTATATTTCTGTGGCTAAGTGCTTTGTTTATGTGTTTGAGATCGGGAATTCAAGTCTCACTTTTGGAATATGTTTGCTATTTTATTTTTACTTAACCCCTATCCTTGAACTTTCGAATTAAGTTTATTTCTACGTTAATTTGTGTCAACGATGAACCTAGTGGTTCACTGGTTAAGCTACTGCATTTCCTTTGGTCTTGTGTTCGAGTCTTTGTGTAAGTGATAAGGGAACATTTTTGCATTTTTTTGGAAATTTGATAAGTTTTATTTTAAACTAACTAATTAAGTTTTTCCCACATTTTCTTTTTCTTTCTTACCAAATTCATTCATCGTTCTGTACATTCTTTTCCTTTTTTTTTTCTTATTCTTGAATCAAACTTTTTACTTCATTTGGTCTTCGTAATTGGCTGGTGCATTCTTGTTAGCTTTCTAGCCTCTTTTTAGTCGGCTTGAGATTGTTGGGTAAGTGAATGGTTTTGTTTCACACGACACCCTTTTCGAGTTTTTGGCTTGTGGTTTTTATTCTTGGCTTTTCTGTTAGGAGAGGGATGAGTGACCCTTGATGATCCTCCAACGACTTGATTAGCTACTATTCATTTTTGGTAAGTGAACTATTTTGATTTGAGAAGTTGCGGCAAAGTTCTTCGACATAACTTCGGGGTTGTATGTTAATTTAGTGTTTGGTTGCGGATAGATCATTTATTTGGTCAATTGAATCTTATTTTTAAGCTTTGAAAGTCTTGGAATTACTCCGGCATCGAATCTATACCAAGTGTGTAACAAAAGCATGAATTTATGCTAATGACGAAAGTCAAAATCTATGGCTGTCGACGCCACATGGTCGTATGCCAGGCCATATGAGCCACACAGTCGTGTGTCAGGTCGTGTAACTCACTATTTTAGAATAGAGTCACACGGGCCAGAGACACATGCATGTGTCTAGGTCGTATAACTCACTGTTTTGGAATTAGAGTCACACAGGCCAGAGAGACGGGCGCGTGTCTAAGCCGTGTGAGAGAATTTTTGGGTCTTGAGTCACACGGACGAGTGCTTGGCCCTATGCTTAACCATGTAACTCATTATTTTGGATCACACGGCCATGTGCTAGGCCGTGTTACTAGCCATATGTGACACTGAAGTGGACCACACGGGCATATGGGCAAAAAAATCAGAATTTTTCCCTAGGCCCATAAACATTGTTTCAATCAAACGTAGGCCTACCATGGTGTCCGTATGATCTGAATTAGGCAATGAAATTTGTTATATGATGATCTATTACTAAATAATCTGTTACTCACACATATATATTTGAGATGAAATTTGATAAGTAGGTGCGACAGTATTACATGAGTATGACTTGAATTTGTATCACTTTATACGCATATCTGATATATGTTAAATTTGCATATGCATTGGGTTGAGATTGGGTAGAAAAGAAAGTGTAGGTAGTTTAATAATCTGTCAATATGATGGCTAAACCACAAGCATATATCTGATTCTGGCAGATAGACTACAATTATTTTGAAACTTGACATACAGTCACTATGCGGTGTGTAAGGATGGATGGGTACTTGATACCCTATATGCTGTGTAGGGATGGACGGAGATGGAGTGTAGAGGATGGGGGTAGGAATATACATCTGTATCTGATCTATTCTGCATCTGTATCTTATATGTCCTACAACTATACCTAATATCTTGTGTTTCCGACTCTGTAATCGATTTTGAAAACTATCTGTTTAAATAGCAATCGAAAGCATATATGTTATATATAATTTTGATTGATTGTATACATAAGTTACACACACCGAGTTATAAACTCATTTAGTCTGTATGACTGGATGCCAGGTAACCCACAGACTTGATCGGATCGGTGTATCGAGAGCTCGGTCATTTTGCTTAATCATCAAATTATGTAATCAATATTTTTGTCATTATTTCTTTTTAAGATTTTTGTTTTTAATGACTGGATTTACGAATTTTTATCATCCTTTATATGAATTCAAAATGTTCGAACTTTTTTACTGAAAGTGAGATTTTCCAGAAATGGTTTAATGTAGCTTTCCAAACTTGGCCATAACGTCTAGTCCAGGTTTGGGGTGTTACATTTAGTGGTATCAGAGTTAGGTTGCAAAACTCAAGTTGTGTTTTCCGGGCTTCTATTTTCATGAAAAGTGTTTTGTATAAAAATATTTATTTGGTTAATTTTGAAAAATTGATTTTTGGATGATCGAGTCTCCGACACTGAACCTGTAAGTACTTCTGCTTTAGCTATACTATTTAGCTAGAAAACATTGTAGTGATTAAACTTGTTTGCTTTAGTTAGAGACTATGATATGAACTATGAAATAAGGCATCTGGTAAAAACTTCGAACTGATCTATAAAATTCTGATATTTGTAGATAAGTTGAGAGTATGAGTTCACAAGGTAGTCGTGGACGTGGTTCTCGTGGACACCGTGGAGGAGCTCGAGTGGATTCATCCTTTATAGGCAATATGCTCGGTCTGGACACCAGCGAGACTATGGGTACTCTTACTACTGAGATAGGGTCCCAGACTCCGACAGATAGGGACGACGCATTGTCTTAGGCCATGCTTCATGTTTTAAAGAGGTTCGTCGAAACTTATTTTGGATTTGGGGGCCAATGGTCGGTTAATGAACGACTTCTGTTGAATGGTGCTGAATTATTTAAAGGTGTCGTTTGAGTTACCCTGACAGTGGCAGAGTATTGGTTGGAGGACACCAAGCGTATTATGAACGATATCGACTGCACTTCTGCATAGAAACTGAGGGGTGTAGTGTCTCTACTCTGAGACGAGGCTTACCAGTGGTGGTTGACGGTTGAGCAACGTACCTAGCCCAAGCCAATTACTTAGGATTTCTTCATGAATGCCTTCCAGGGTAACTATGTGGTGGCAAGTTATGTGGAGGCTCGTAGACAAGAGTTTATAAGCCTAGTTCAGGGTGTGAGGACTGTGGCCCAGTATGAGGTCGAGTTTCTGAGATTGAGCAGGTATGCTTGAACACTGGTCTTGACTGAGTACAATAAGATTGTTCGGTTCGAGGAAGGATTAAGGTATGATTTGAAAGTTCTGATAGCTCCTCAAAAGGAGAAAGTTTTTATGGCCTTGGTTGACAAGGTGAAGATAGCTGAGGAGGTGAAACGCGCTAAGCGCGAGTGGAGAGATCGAGAGAAGAGTTAGAGTAAGCTTAAGAGGGATTCGAGTCCCTTTAAATTTTTTTAGGGCCCTAAGAAATGGACTAGATTTGATGGTCTTATGAGGGCTAAGACACCATCTGCACCGACTAAGATTCAAACCTATAGTGACTGGGGTAGACGTCATCCGGGAGAGTGTTGGAGGAGGTTGGAAGCATGTCTGAGATGCGGGTCGATAGAGCACCGCATTAATGACTTTCCTATCCGATCCAATCAGGTTCAAGCTCCTGCACAAGCTCTAACTTTGGGTCTAGTTCAGCCTTCGATGGTAGCACAACAGACACCTAGGGGTCGTGGTATGGCCAGGGATGGTAATAGTTCAGGTAGAGGTCAGAAAACACCGGGTAGAGGTGCAGTCTAGACTGAGGCATGATAGTCTACTCTTGTGTATGCGATGAGACACAGCAAGGACAAAGACAATTCTAAGTTTATAGTGGGTACGTTCTTTATTCACATTGTTCCATATTTTGCTTTGATATATATTGGTTCCACACACTCATATGTAGCTAGCACTGTTTTTGTAAATTTGGGTATATCTACTAAGAGTACTACTAGAGAGGTTTCTGTGATTAGTCTCTTGGGTCAATATGTCCGGGTTAACAAGGTATATAGGAAGGTTCCGTTAGAGATTAAGGGTGTTGTGTTTTTTACTAACTTGATTGAATTGCCGTTTGGAGAGTTTAGACTGTGCCTCAAAGAGGGTAACTTTGAGACCTGATCGTAATATTGAAATTGTTATGACCGGTAAGCGTCAAGATAACCTCTCTAATGTAATCTTTGCTCTAGTAGCTGAGAAGCTAGTTTGAAAAGGTTGTGAGGTATATTTGGCCTTTGTTTCTACCTCCGATTCTGCAAAACATTCTGTTAAAGATATTCAGACTGTAAGGGACTTCTCGGATATCTTCCTTTAGGAGTTGTCGGGGATACCTCAGGATAGATAGGTTGAGTTTGGTATTGAAATTTTTCCAGATACCGCTCTTGTGTCCATTGCTCCTTATTGCATGGTGCCAAAAGAGCTTATGGAAATAAAGGCTCAACCTCAGGAACTTCTCAATCAAGGGTTGATTCGATCGAGTGTATCTATGTGGGGAACACTGGTTCTGTTTGTTCAAAAAAAGGACGACACTATGAGAATGTGTGTAGATTATCGCCAGATGAATAAGTTGACGGTAAAGAATAAGCATCTGCTTCTGAGGATTGATGACCTGTTTGATCAGTTCCGGGGATCTCTAAGATTTATCTCCATTTTGGGTACCATCAACTCAAGGTTAAGGAGACTAATGTGTATAAGACCATTTTTAGGACTAGTTATGGGCATTATGAGTCCCTAGTCATGCCATTCGATTTGACGAATGCGCTGGCTATGTTTATGGATCTAATGAATCGGGTATCTCAGCCGTATTTGGATCAGTTCATCATAGTTTTCATCGACAATATTCTAATTTACTCTAAGACTGAAGGTGAGCATGATAAGCATCTTAGAATAGTTCTGCAGATACTCCAGGAGAAACAGCTTTACGCTAAGTTGAGTAAGTGTGAATTTTGGTTGTAAGAGGTTACCTTTTTGGGACATGTTGTTTCTGCTGAGGGGATCCGAGTTGATCCTAAAAAGATTGAGGCTATGGTTAAGTGAAAACAGCCTAAGAATGTGTCTAAGATCTAGAGTTTCCTTGGTTTGGCGGGTTACTACCGGAGGTTTATTGATGGGTTCTCGCTTATCATTCTCCTCTAACTTAGTTTTTGCATAAAAACACGCCTTCGTCTGGTCTGATGAGCAGCAAGTGAGCTTTAAGAAGCTCAAGTTTGTTTTGACTCAAGCATCTATTCTCGTACAGCCTGAATCTGGGAAAGAATTCGTAGTCTACAACAACCTTCACATGTCGGATTGGGCTGCATTTTGATGCAGGATGGTAAGTTTGCAGCTTATGCGTCTCAACAGCTTAAATCACACGAGGGCAACTATCCTACACACGATCTAGAATTGGCGACAGTTGTCTTTGCTCTTAAAATCTGGAGGCATTATTTGTATGGTGAGAGGTGTATTATCTACACCGATCACAAGAGCCTCAAGTATCTGTTGAATCAGAAGGAGTTGAATCTTAGGAAACGTAAATGGATTGATTTGCTTAAAGATTATGACTGCACTATAGAGTACCATCTCGGTAAGGCCAATGTTGTGGCTGATGCTCTTAGTCGTAGAGCGATGACCAATCTGAGAGCAATTTTTGCTCGCTTGAGTTTGTTTGAGGATGGTAGTAGGTTGGCTGAGTTATAGGTTAAACCAATCTAGATTGATCAGATTAAAGCTAAATAGTTGAGTGATGAGTCTCTCGTTTTTCATTTCTGAGAGGTTGAGAATAGCGGGAATTTTGATTTTGGGCTTAACGACGATGGGGTTTTATCTTTCCAAGGTCGGGTCTATCTACCTAAGGATGTTGAGTTGAGGCAATCGATTCTACGGGAAGTGCATAGTAGCCCTTATTTTATGTATCCCGGTGTATAGGGATCTTCGGGAGTTATACTGGTGGCCCAGTCTAAAATGAAAGGTAATCGCCTTTGTTTCATATTGTCTAACGTGTTAGCAAGTTAAGGCTGAGCACCAACTACCTTTAAGATTGCTACAATTGGTTAAGATTCCCCTTCGGAAGTGAGAGCGTGTGAATATGGATTTTGTTAGCGGATTGCCTCTAACACCCTCTAAGAAAGATTTTGTTTGGGTCGTCGTAGATCGATTGACTAAATCTGCTAATTTCCTACCTATCAGGATAGACTATTCGCTACCAAAGCTAGCTAAGTTGTATGTCTCTAAAATTGTAAGACTACACAGAGTTCCAGTTTCAATCATCTTTGATAGGAACCCACGTTTTACTTCTCGGTTTAGGAAGAAGCTTCACGAGGCATTGGTCACCCGATTGGGTTTCAGTATTGCGTACCATCCCAGACCGATGGACAGTCTGAGTGAGTTATTTAGATTCTGGAGGACATGCTGCGGAGTTGTGTAATAGACTTCTAGGGTAGTTGGGAAAAATATATGCCGTTGGCTGAGTTCGTGTATAATAACAGCTTCCGGTCTAGCATTCAGATGGCACCTTATGAGGCTCTGTATAGTCGTAAGTGGCACCTTACTTGTAACAACCCGATTTTGGGGCTAGTTGGAACAGTGGTTTCGGAACCACTAATCTGAGGTCAAAGAAAATTATTTTTTAATATTATTTTTGTGTTATATCATGATTATATGAGTGCATGAAAATTTTGGTGAATTAATTTTAGTGATTTCATGCTTAATTTCGAAAAAAGACTAAATCGCATAAAGTGCAAAAGTTTTTATTTACAAGCTAAAGGTGTTAAATAGCTATTGAATATTAAATTAGATGTCCTTAATGTGCAATTAGACCTTTCTAAGGGTGATAGTCGGCCATAGGGAGACAAGAGATTTAATTTAGTCAATGTTTGGTGACATTAGGTGACTGAATGAATAAAATAAAATAAAACAAAGAAAGCTATCATCTTTTCTCCTATCATCTTCTTCTTCCACCGGTTTTTCACTCAAGCATAAGGGTTTGGAAGCTTGAAATTTTTAGCAACTTACACACCTTGCAAGCAAGTGATTTTGGTGATCATTCTTGATAATTTTTGTACTTTTGGAACCCTTGTAGCTTAAGCTAGCTAATGGGGGGACTATTTTGCAAAACGGTTGAGAGTCTAGGGTTTTTCCATGAGAACATTAGTGATGTTTGCTAAATTTTTATGGAAGAAAATGAAACTTAGTTTTTAAATAAACAACTTTTGTGAAAGGATTTTTTATGAAAACACTTAAAATGGACCTTGTTGTAAAGATTGTAAGATAGGTAGTAAATGTGTGAAATAATTGGAATTTTGAGTTTCTATAAGTTTAAAATATATTCGAATAGGCTTGGTTAATAAGGAAATTTGATGAAAATCGATTTACGAGCCTAGGGGCAAAATCGTAATTTTATGAAAGTCTAGGGGCAAAACGGTAATTTTGCCAAAGTAGGAAATTTGGAATGTCTCGATTAATGTGGTGATTAAATGAGTGAATTTATCATTATAGATCAAGAAGAACGTGGAATCAACCTTGACCGAGGAAAAGGTAAGGTTTCGGACTAAACTTCAAATTTGACATATTTTGTATCGAGGTAAGTTTATATGTAAATGATACATCCTTCCTACTTATATTTTTACATATTAACGTATTATGTGAAATGTGATTGAATATTATTGATATCTATTAAAATGATAGAAAGTGAGGAAATTCTCGGATGAACCTTCGGAATAGGAAAATGATACGAATACCACCGTATTTATTATTGGTGGGCTGTGTGCGATACCACCGTGGATATGTGAATATTGGTGGGCTGTGTGCGATACAACTGTGGATATGTGAATATTGGTGGGCTGTGTACGATACCACCGTGTAATTTATTAATGGTGGGCTATGTGCGAAACCACCGTGTATCCAGTATTATTCCGAAGTGTTCATCGAGAAACTTCAATTAAGTGGAATTACGTGTGATTATGTGATGACAAGTGCAGGGTAAATGTGTATGTAAATGTGAGCAATGTTTATGATATGTAATTAGGATGTGGTAAGATTTGGAATGAGTAAGTACAACTACAAGGTTCTGAATTATTCTTGATTAGTATGTAATGTTCTTGATTGATAAGTATGTGGTATGATGTTTATTGTTTACATATAGACTTACTAAGCTTAAAGCTTACTCCTTTCTCTTTTCCCTTGTTTTATAGTGTCAAAAAGCCAGCTCGGGATATGGAGACTGTTGGAGGATCACCCACACTATCCGCACATTTTGGTATATTGAGATTTACATTGAATTATGGCATGTATAGGGACTTGGTCTTTTTTTTATATGTCATATTGGTTTAGCCAAATGTGTTGGCTTAGGATGATATTCGGTTCATTTTGTATGAGGCCATGAGATGTGGCTCATAATGATTATTTTGATGTAAATATATTCATATATGCATTTATATGCCATTGCCACTATGGTATGGCTTATGAATTATCGATGGTTGAATGATGATATGTTGCATGTGATTATGGATGTTGATGATGGTGAAGTACTTAGTTATGCTATATTAAGTGCCTTGAAATTATATGTATATGTTTTGGATTAGTGTGGTTTTGATGTTGTGTAGGTTGGTGTAAATATGGGTGGCAAAAAGGCTTGGTAAATAGCCTTATTTTGTCCACACGGGTAGGCCGTGTGTGACCCACGGTCTGCCTCATGGGCGTGTGGTTTGGACGTGTGTTCCCCTGTATCCTATGTTGGCAAAACAGAATGCCTAGTAGTAACCACACGGGCTGAGGCATGGCTGTGTGTCTTAACTGTGTGGAAGACACGGCCATAGGACATGGGCATGTGCCCAGGCCATGTGAAGTCTGCACTTGATTTTAGGAATTTAATTCGCCACAGGGCCTAAGGCCACGGGCGTGTGTCTTGCCGTGTGACCTTATTTGGTTGACGACGTTACAAACAGAATGTCCCTTATTTTTTACACGGCCTGAAACACAGGCATGTGATATGCCACGCGGGCGTGTCCTTTCACCCACGCGGGCGTGTGGACCTTTCTCATGGAAAGTTTTCTAAAGTTCTCAATTTAGTCTCGAACCCCTCTTTATGTATGTTTTGGGCCTCGTAGGCTCGTTTAAGTGGTGATATTAATGTTTTTGAAAAATTTTAAATTTGAGTGAAAATTTATGTCTCGGTTTTGTATGATTGCTTGCATATAAGTCCGGTAACGCCTCGTACCCTGTTCCGACGATGAATACGGGTAAGGGGTGTTACATTTAGTGGTATCAGAGCTATGGTTTAGTCGGTTCTCAAACTACCGTAGCGTGTGTGAGAGTCTAGCTATACATGCCATAAATATATTATGATAGTGTGGTGACTCCTGACAATTTCAAACTGTGTTTTTATATAGTAAATGGATCCCAACCGAGCTACTGTTGATGATGCTGCAAGTAATACACCGGCTCCTGCGCAAGGGACCGCGCCAGTAGAAAGTAGATCTGAGACCTTAGGTTAGGGAGAGGAGGCTCGGGAAGCCTTTCTCCATATGATGAGTAACCGGTATACTGAATTTGTTCGAGCAAATCCTAATGCTCAACCTTCTCCACCCCATCCTATACCTCAACCGGTCCCCGTAGCTCCTCAAGGTATTGATTTGGTAAGACTGACTAAACCCCCGATCGATAAGATTCGAAAGCAAGGGGCCGAGGAATTTAGAGCCAACATAGATGATGACCCTGAGAAAGCAGAGTTCTGGCTTGAGAATTCTATGCGGGTGTTTGATGAACTTTTTTGCACGCCCGAGGAATGTTTAAAATGTGATGTATCATTACTAAGGGACTCAACATACCGCTGGTGGAAAACGCTGACATCTGTAGTTCCGAAGGAGAGAGTGACATGGGATTTCTTCTTAGAGGAGTTTCAAAAGAAATACATAAGTCAGCGATTCATCGATCAGAAACGGAAGGAGTTCCTCGAATTGAAGCAAGAAAAAATGTCTGTGGCAGAGTATGAACGTGAATTTGTCAGACTCAGTAAGTATGCTCAAGAGTGTGTGTCTACCGAAGCTATTATGTGTAAGAGGTTCGAAGATGGGCTGAACGAGGATATTAGATTGTTAGTCGAGATTTTAGAGTTGAAAGAATTCGTGGTATTGGTCGATAGAGCTTGTAAGGCTGAAGAGCTGAATAAGGAAAGAAGAAAAGCTATGATTGAGGCCCGAAATGCAAGGAAGAGGTCGATAAGTAATTCGTTTCAAACCCAATCAAAGAGGTCCAAAGAAACGAACCCTCGGACGACCATTTCAGCTGGGTACTCACATCGAGATCGTGGTAAAACATATTCGGGCTCTAGAGTTCAAGCCACCTCGATGGCGACTGTGGCTAATGCGAAGTCAAATAAACCTGAGTGTCAGAATTGTGGTAGACAACATATTGGAGAGTGTTGGGGAACAATCGAGCTTGCTATAGGTGCGGTTCACTAAACCACTTTATTCAAAACTGTCCTGAGATAGATGAAAAGGACAGAAAATAAGAAGTGAGAGCGAGTAATGTACCTTGGAGGGGTAGACCACAGAAGAACCCGGGAAGTGGGGCTAGCAGTAGAGGTGCGCCTAGAGATTCTACTGTGAGATCAGAGGGTAGAGCATCTGCAAGGACTTATGCCATTCGCGCTCGCGAAGAGGCATCATCCCCAGATGTGATTACGGGTACTTTTTCTCTTCATGATATTTCTGTTGTTGCTTTGATTGGCCCGGGGTCTACTCACTCGTATGTCTGTATGAAATTGGTTTCTAGCATGAATATAATTATTGAGTCTACAGAATTTATGATAAAAGTGTCAAACCCGTTAGGCAAGCATGTGATAGTTGACAAAGTGTGTAGAAATTGTCCCTTGATGATTAGAGGCTATTATTTTCTGGCTAACCTCATGCTACTACCGTTTGATGAATTTGACCTAATTCTTGGCATGGATTGGTTGACTATTCATAATGTGTTAGTAAAATGTGGTAGTAAGTTTATTGAACTGAGATGTGTAAATGGAGATATTATTCGGATTGAATCAGGTGAATCGGATAGCTTACCTGTAGTGATTTCTTCTTTGGCAGCTGAGAAATATATGAGAAAAAGAAAAGAGTCCTGTCTTGCATTTGTGTTAAATACTCAAGAGTCGGAAGTAAAGATTGAATCAGTGGCTGTGGTATGCGAGTATCCAGACGTGTTTCTGGAAGAGTTACCTGGATTGCCTCCAGTTAGGGAGGTTGAGTTTGGTATTGAATTGGTACCTGGTACGGCACCTGTTTCGATTTCCCCGTATAGGATGGCACCATTGGAGTTAAAAGAATTGAAGGTTCAGTTACAAGAGTTGACGGATAAAGGTTTCGCAAGACTGAGCTATTCTCCGTGGGGTGCTCCAGTACTTTTTGTGAAAAAGAAAGACGGGTCGATGAGGTTATGTATAGACTACAGATAGCTTAACAAGGTTACAGTTGAGAACAAGTATCCTTTTCTAAGGATTGACGATTTGTTTGACCAACTGAAAGGAGCCACAGTGTTTTCTAAGATAGACCTGAGGTTCGGTTATTACCAGTTGAGAGTTAAGGAACAAGATGTACCTAAAACTGCATTTCGGACAAGGTATGGCCATTACGAGTTCCTCGTAATGCCCTTTGGCTTAACGAATACTCCTGCCGTATTTATGGATTTAATGAACCGTATTTTCTGACCGTACTTGGATAAGTTTGTAGTTGTTTTTATCGATGATATATTAATTTTTTATCGGGATGAGAGTGAGCACGCGGAGCATTTAAGAACTATTTTGCAGGCTTTAAGAGATAAGCAGTTGTATGCCAAGTTTAGAAAAAGTGAGTTTTGGCTCCGAGAGGTCGGATTCCTAGGACACATCGTGTCGGGTGATGGAATTAGAGTTGATCCGAGTAAGATCTTGGCTATTGTTGATTGGAAACCGCCAAAGAACATATCCGAGGTTAGAAGCTTTTTGGGCTTAGCCAGGTATTATCGATGTTTTGTCGAGGGATTTTCAATGATTGCTTCTTCTATGACTAAGTTGTTGAAAAAGAATGTTAAGTTTGAATGGACCGATAGATGTCAGCAAAGTTTCGAGAAGTTGAAGGCATGATTAACTGAAGCACCAGTTTTGGTACAACCTGAGTCGGGAAAGGAGTTTGTGATCTATAGTGATGCGTCATTGAATGGTCTTAGTTGTGTGTTGATGCAAGAGGGCAAAGTAGTAGCTTATGCCTCGAGACAGCTAAAATCGCATGAGAAGAACTATCCAACTCACAATTTGGAATTGGCTGCCATTGTCTTTGCTTTGAAGATTTGGCGTCATTATTTGTATGGTGAGAAATGCCGAATCTTTACCGATCATAAAATTTTGAAGTACCTGATGAACCAAAAGGACTTGAATTTGTGACAACAGAGGTGGCTCGAATTATTGAAGGATTATGAGCTAGTGATTGACTATCATCCGGGGAAAGCGAATGTAGTCGCAGATGCCTTGAGTAGAAAATCCTTGTATGCTTTGAGAGCTAAGAGTACGAGTTTAGCTTTGTCTGATGACGATTCGATTTTGGCCGAGTTAAGGGCTAGACCGTTATTTCATCAGCAAATTTGTGAAGCTCAAAAGAAAGACAAGGAATTGCAAGTTAAAAGTGTTCAGTGTGAATCGAGGAGTGATTTAGACTTTCGAATCGGATCAAATGATTGCTTGATGTTCCGTGATAGGGTATGTGTACCGAAAGATGATGAGTTGATTCGAAAAATTTTACAGGAGGCACACAATGGTTGTTTGTCAGTACATCCGGGAAGTACAAAAATGTATAATGATTTGAAGAAGTTGTATTGGTGGCCGGGTATGAAAAGAGACATATCTGAGTTCGTGACAAAGTGTTTGATCTGTCAACAAGTGAAAGCCGAGCATCAGGTACCTTCGGGTTTCCTTCAGCCAGTGATGGTACCCGAGTGGAAATGGGAACGAATCACGATGGGTTTTGTAACAGGGTTACCAATGACTCCGAAAAAGAAAGATGCCGTGTGGGTCATCGTTGATAGATTAACGAAATCAGCTCACTTTATACCGGTACGTACTGACTACTCACTTGATAAGTTGGTTGAGCTGTATATTGCTGAAATTGATAGATTACATGGGGTGCCTATGTCCATTATTTCGGATAGAGATCCGAGGTTTACTTTGAGGTTTTGGAAAAAGTTGCAAGAAGCCTTGGGTACGAAATTGAATTTTAGTATCGCGTTTCATCCGCAAACTGACGGTCAATCTGAAAGAGTAATTCAAGTTCTTGAAGACATGCTCCGATGCTGTGTTTTAGAGTTCGAAGGTAGTTGGGAAAAATATCTACCTTTGGTCGAATTTGCCTACAACAACAGTTATCAATTGAGTATACAGATGGCACCGTACGAAGAATTATATGGTCGCAAATGTCGAACTCATTTGTATTGGACCGAGCTTAGTGAGAAGAAAATTCACGGGGTTGATTTAGTTAGAGAAACCGAAGAGAAAGTGAAAGTGATCCGTGATAGTCTGAAAGCTGCTTCAAACCGACAAAAGTCATACGCAAATTTAAAAAGGAAAGAAATTGATTTTCAGGTGGGTGATAAGGTGTTTCTGAAAGTATCCCTGTGGAAGAAAATATTGAGATTTGGTAGAAAGGGCAAATTGAGTCCGTGTTTCATTGGGCCGTATGAGATTATTGAAAGAATTGGACCAGCAGCTTACCGGTTAGCGTTGCCAATGGAGTTGGAGAGAATACACAATGTGTTCCATGTGTCGATGTTGCGACGATATCGTTCTGATCCTTCGCATGTAATTTCTCCTACAGAAATTGAGATACGACCGGATATGACCTATGATGAGGAACCAATAAAG
Organism: Gossypium sturtianum; assembly: GCA_025698515.1. Taxonomy (NCBI): domain Eukaryota; kingdom Viridiplantae; phylum Streptophyta; class Magnoliopsida; order Malvales; family Malvaceae; genus Gossypium; species Gossypium sturtianum. The sequence goes on from CM046946.1 coordinate 121,702,346, forward strand.
ATTTTGGCTCGAGAGGTTAAACAGATGAGGAATAAAAGTATAACCTTAGTGAAAGTGTTGTGGCAAAAGCATGGTGAAGAAGAGGCTACGTGGGAACCGAAAGAAGCCATGAGAAAGCAGTACCCAAACCTCTTTATCGGTAAGATTTTCGGGGACGAAAATCCCTAAAGGGAGGAGAGTTGTAACAGCCCGATTTTAGGGCTAGTCAGAACAGTGGTATCAGAACCACTAATCTGAGGTCAGAGAAAATTATTTTTTAATATTATTTTTGTATTATATCATGATTATATGAGTTCATGAAAATTTTGGTGAATTAATTTTAGTGATTTCATGCTTAATTTCGAAAAAGGACTAAATCGCATAAAGTGCGAAAGTTTTGATTTACAAGCTAAAGGTGTTAAATAGCTATTGATAATTAATTTGGAGGTCCTTAATGTGCAATTAGGCCTTTCTAAGGGTGATAGCTGGCCATAGGGGGACAAGAGATTTAATTTAGTCAATGTTTGGTGACATTAGGTGACTAAATGAATAAAATAAAATAAAACAAAGAAAGCTATCATCTTTTATCCTATCATCTTCTTCTTCCACTGATTTTTCACTCAATCATAAGGGTTTGGAAGCTTGAAATTTTCAGCAACTTACACACCTCGCAAGTAAGTGATTTTGGTGATCATTCTTGATAATTTTTGTACTTTTAGAACCCTTGTAGCTTAAGCTAGCTAATGGATGGACTATTTTGCAAAATGGTTAAGAGTCTATGGTTTTGCCATAAGAACATTAGTGATGTTTGCTAAAATTTTATGGAAGAAAATGAAACTTAATTGTTAAATAAACAACTTTTGTGAAAGGATTTTTCATGAAAACACTTAAAATGGACCTTGTTGTAAAGATGGTAAGATAGGTAGTAAATGTGTGAAATAATTGGAATTTTGAGTTGCTATAGGTTTAAAATTTATTCGGCTAGGCTTGGTTAATAAGGAAATTTGATCAAAATCGATTTACGAGCCTAGGGGCAAAATCGTAATTTTGTGAAAGTCTAGGGGCAGAACGATAATTTTGCCAAAGTAGGAATTTTGGAATGTCTCGATCAATGTGTTGAATAAATGATTGAATTTATCATTATAGATCAAGAAGAACGTGGAATCAACCTTGACCAAGGAAAAGTCAAGGTTTCGGACTAAACTTTAAATTTGACATATTGTGTATCGAGGTAAGTTTATATGTAAAAGATACATCCTTCTTACTTATATTTTTACATATTAACGTATTATGTGAAATGTGATTGAATATTATTGATATATATTAAAATGATAGAAAGTGAGGAAATTCTCGGATGAACCTTCGGAATAGGAAAATGATACGGATACCACCGCATTTATTATTGGTGGGCTGTGTGCGATACCACCGTGGATATGTGAATATTGGTGGGCTGTGTGCGATACCACCGTGTTATTTATTAATGGTGGGCTGTGTGCGAAACCATCGTGTATCCAGTATTATTCCGAAGTGTTCATCGAGAAACTTTAATTAAGTGGAATTACGTGTGATTATGTGATGACAAGTGCAGGGTAAATGTGCATGTAAATGTGAGCAATGTTTATGATATGTAATTGGGATGGGGTAAGATTTGAAATGAGTAAGTGCAACTACAAGGTTCTGAATTATTCTTGATTAGTATGTAATGTTCTTGATTGATAAGTATGTGGTATGATGTTTATTGTTTACATATAGACTTACTAAGCTTAAAGCTTACTCCTTTCTCTTTTCCCTTGTTTTATAGTGTCAAAAAGCCAGCTCGAGATACGGAGACCGTTGGAGGATCACCCACACTATCCGCGCATTTTGGTATATTGAGTTTTACATTGAATTATGGCATGTATAGGGACTTGGTCTTTTTGGTTATATGTCATATTGGTTTAGCCAAATGTGTTGGCTTAGGATGATATTCGATTCATTTTGTATAAGGCCATGAGATGTGGCTCATAATGATTATTTTGATGTAAATCTATTCATATATGCATGTATGTGTCATTGCCATTATGGTATGGCCTATGAATTATCGATGGTTGAATGATGATATGTTGCATGTGATTATGGATGTTGATGATGGTGAAGTACTTAGTTATGCTATATTAAGTGCCTTGAAATTATATGTATATGTTTTGGATTAGTGTGGTTTTGATGTTGTGCAGGTTGGTGTAAGTATGGGTGGCAAAAAGGCTTGGTAAATAGCCTTATTTTGTCCACACGAGTAGGCTGTGTGTGACCCACGGTCTGCCCCATGGGCGTGTGGTTTGGCCGTGTGTCCCCCTGCATCCTATGTTGGCAAAACAGAATGCCCAGTAGTAACCACACGGGCTGAGGCAGGGCCGTGTGTCTCAACCGTGTGGAAGACACGGCCACAGGACATGCGCATGTGCCCAGGCCGTGTGAAGTCTGCACTTGATTTTAGGAATTTATTTCGCCACACGGCCTAAGGCCACGAGCGTGTCTCTTGGCCGTGTGACCTTATTTTATTGATGACATCACAAATAGAATGTCCCCTATTTTTGACACGGCCTGAAACACGGGCATGTGATATGCCACGAGGGCGTGTCCCTTCACCCACACGGGCGTGTGGACCTTTCTCATGGAAAATTTTCTAAAGTTCTCGGTTTAGTCTCGAACCCCTCCTTATGTATGTTTTGGGCCTCGTAGGCTCGTTTAAGGGGTGATATTAATGTTTGTAAAAAGTTTTAAATTTGAGTGGAAATTCATATCGTATTCTGAAACATATCGGGCCTGTCGCCTATTAGCTAGAGCTACCTCTTGAGTTAGATCGTATTCACAATGTATTCCACATCTCTATGTTGAGACGATACCAGTTTAACCCATCTCACATTGTTCTCGTTGATGAGATAGAGGTACGACCAGATCTGACCTTTGAGGAGGAACCTGCTTAGATTCTGGATTAAGATGTTAAGGTCTTGATAAGGAAAATCGTTCATTTAGTTAAGGTTCTGTGGTAGAAACATGGCACAAAGGAAGCCACGTGGGAACCTGAGGATTCGATTCAACAGCAATACCATCATCTGTTTGAGTCAGGTAAATTTTAAGGCCAAAATTTCTTTTAGGGGGAGAGAGTTGTAACGCCCCAAAATTTTGAATGTTTGATTGTTAAACTCTGTCATTATTATGTCTCTATTTTTATGGCTAAGTGCTCTATTTATGTGTTAGAGATTAGGATTTCAAGTTTCACTTTTGGAAAATTTTTTCTATTTTATTTTGACTTAACCCCTATTGATGTGTCCCTAACTAACTACGATCACAATAAAGGCAAGCGCACCTATCGAACAGTAGTATAGTTATGGTAAGACTGGAAATATCGTATCCACAAGGACCAAGAGTACTACTAATTACTATCTTTCTATTATCTAGCCTAAGAATTGGAGTGATTTCTTTTTAAACTTTAATTAAAAGAACGACAGAGAATTAATTGGGAAAATACTTTTTAGACAACTTTATGAGATAGGCAATACCCAAGGAAGAATCCACCTAGACTTCACTTATTACTTTTGATTCATACGATTTATTCACTTGACTTAATCCGTAGAAATCCCTGATTTATGTTAATATCTCTTTCAAGACTAAAAACAACTGACTCTAGGTTGATTAATTGAAATCTCTTTCTAATTAAAACCCCTATTGTCGCATTAACTCAATCTATGGATTCCCTTATTAGATTTGACTCTAATCCGGCAGATTTTCGTTGCCCTATCTCTAGGGTTGTAATCAACTCCGCTTAATTGTGTTGATCTACTCTTAAATAGGGACTTTTGCTCCTCTGAATAAGCACATTCGACTTGAATTAATAACCTGAATTATTAAAACAAGAATAAGAACTCACAATTAAGAATAAGAACAAGTATTTATCTTATAAATCAAATAATAATAAGATCCGTCTTAGGTTTCATCCTCCCAAGGTATTTAGGGAGTTTAGTTCATACTGATAGAGGGAAACATCATAGAATAGGAAAAACAACAAAACATAAGAAAACCCAAAAACTTCAAGAGAAATTGATAGGAGATCTTCAGTGTTGATGGAGATCCTTCTTTCGAGCTATTCCCGATGGCTGTCTACGAGTATTTTCTGCCTTCTACTCTACGTGTCTCTTTAGGTCACCCCCTAGGGTGTTTATATAGGCTTTGGAACGCCTTTCTTGGCCCCCAAGTAGCCTATTCCGAATAGAATTAAACTCGGGTTCGGCAGGGACACGCCCGTGTGACATGGCCGTGGTCGATAGTCCAGGCCGTGTTCAATCCTGCTCATCATACATGGCCGTGTGATCTTCCCGTGTGTGATGGCTTAGGCCGTGTTGGATTCTTCTTGTCACACACGGCCGTGTGGTCTGCCCGTGTGCAGAAGTCCAGGCCGTGTTGATTTCCTAGGTAGGCCCATTTTGTCCCTTTTTGGCCCGTTTCTCGTTCTTTTCGACTCCCTAAGCTCTCTTGAGTGTAAGACATGAAATTAAAGGATTAGGAGCATCGAATTCATCAAATCTAATGAAAATACATCCAAAAATAAGCCAAGCATGGGGTAAAAATATGTATAAATTATGGTTTATCAAATATCCCCACACTTAAGCATTTGCTTGTCCTCAAGCAAAATCCTCAACTCACAATTAAAATTAAGCTTTCTCAATTTATAATTCTCATCAATAATATTTTATCATAATTCATAAATAATCACACATTGATAATTTAACTAAAAGAGCATTAAAGATTCAAATAATCCAAGTCACAAATTTTTAAAGCATGAAAACATAGGTATTTCCCATTATCTAAATAATTACCTTTAATTCAAAACCGACAAGATTCGACATCCTCACTAAAGATTCACTCAAATCACTCAATGTGTTTAAGTGATAAACCGTAAAAGTAACATATTTTAATCCCACATTTAGCATGCTTTTGGATGAATTATCCATTATTTTATGTAAAAAGGTGCTCTTAATCCTTTCTTTTCATGTTATATACTCAGGAAAGCACCGGAGGATGAAAAGAATGAGAAACGGGCTTAAAACGGGCCAAATGGGCCAAAGCACGAAATCGACACGGCCTGGGCCCAAGACCACACGGTCGTGCCTCCTCAATAATCTCGAACACGGTCTAGCCACGAGATACACGGGCGTGTCACCTCATTAAAAGTCCGAACACAGCCTAAAGACGATTCACACGGGCATGTGCCATGGCCGTGCCCCTGCTGTGGCAAAGAGAAGTTTTGCTCGGATTTGGATACTTGGAGGCAAAGAAATACAATCCAAAGTCTATTTAAACACCCAAGTAGGAACTCCACTCAGATTTGGATACTTGGAGGCCAAGTAAGGCATCTCAAAGCCTATATAAACACCCTAGGGGTCAACTTATTCGGGGAGTTCGACAGAAACTCTCTGTCAAGGGGAGCCCAAAGCTATCATTTAGGGGTGTCTTGCTAGGCCAGAGAGGGCAGATTTGTGGGGATTCGCTCAAGGATAGCCAGTTGATCCATCTCAAGAAGCCGGAATTATACTCAAGACGGAGGATCTCCTCTTCAATTCCTTCAGGGGGTTTTAGGGATTTCTTATGTTTTGTTTTATCTTTTCTTCTGAGATGTTTTCTTTTATTGTTATGAACTAAACTCTCAGATACCTGAGGGGGATGAAACTTAGATGAATCTTGTTATCGTTTGCTGAACTATATGATAAATATTTGATTTGTTCTTAATTATGTGTTCTTAATTCTTGTGTTGATATTTCGCGGATATCGATTCAAGTTTGATGTGCTTAGGTGGAGGAGCAAAAGTCCCTGCCTAAGAGTAGATCTAGCATAGTTAAGCGGAGTTGATCGCGCGCCTAGAGATAGGGTGACGAGGCGTTGCTGGATTAGGGTGAAACCTAATATGGGAGTCCATAGATCGAGTTAATGCAATTCTAGGGGTTTTAATTAGAAAGAGATTTCAATTAATCAACCTAGGGTTAGACGTTATTTGCCTCGAGAGAGGGTTTAATATAAATTAGGGAATCCTACGGATCAAGTCAAGTGAATACATCGTCTAGTTCAGAGTTAGATAACAAGTGAAGTCTAGGTGGATTCTTCCTTGGGTGTCGTCTTAATTAATCGGTTTTTTCTCAAGTATTCTCCCAAATTCATTCTTCTTTGTCTTAGAGTCTTTAGTCTAGTAGTTAATTAATTTAGATTAAACAACCATTCGCTCAATTCTTAGGCTAAATAATAGAAAGAAAGTTAGTATTAGTACTTTTAGTTCTTTTGGGTTCGACAATCCAGTCTTGCCTAAGCTATACTACTGTTCGATAGGTGCACTTGCCTCAATCGTTGTCAGAGTTAGTTTCCAGGTTCGATCATTCTCGTTATTTAAATTTTTAAAACTCTGACACACGATCAAGTTTTTGGCGCCGTTGCCGGGGAACTAAAATATTAAGAAAGCTCAATTTTTATTACTCTAGCCATATTTTATTTTTTCAATTAAATTTTATTTTTATTTTGATAATTTTCTTTTATTTGCTTTTGTCAGGAAAATTTTAGTTTATAGAGGAGATGGCACTGAATAACTACCAGTGGCAAGTTATGAGGACAAAGCCAACAAAAGCAGCCGATATCTACAACCTCAACCCAGTAACCAGGCTATCAACCCAGTTAGAGATGTTACATAAAAAATTTGATGGTTTATACGGTTCCTCGCAGGCACATCCAGTTATGCACTGTGAAACAAGCGGAGGCGTGGCGAATCCTGAGTACCCACCCTACGGACATGGCATGGAAAGCGAACAAGTCAACTATATGGGTAACTATGCTAGACCTCAAAATAATTTTTATGATAACACTTATAATGCAGGTTGGAGGTACCATCCCAATTTCTCGTGGGATGATCAAAGTAGCCAAAGATCGGAACTTCCTCCAAATTTTCAACAACCACCTCACCAACAGGAAGAGGAGTCGAACCTTGAGGAGATGCTGACAAAATTCATGGCAGCTACAGATAACCGTCTCCAAGACACTGAGACCACCCTTAAGAATCAACAGGCATCAATCAAAGGGATCGAGAGCCAAGTTGGGGAACTTACTAAGACAGTTGAACAACTTACTAACACAGTTGGACAACTTGCAAAGATAATCTCAGAAAAACTACAAGAAAGCTTGCCAAGCAACACTGAAACTAACCCAAAAGAGAAAATTCAAGCCGTAACAGCTCATGACAGTGAAAGGTTAGTGGAATCTGACCCAAGGCAAGAGCTTGTGGTAAGTGAAGGTAAGGTTGAGGTAAGCCATGATTTACCAAACCCGGTGATTACAAAGTACCAACCCCGTGTGCCATACCCCGATGCGACAAAGAAAGACCACACAGAGGAACAACTCGGTAAGCCTCTTAAACTTTCAAAGAAATTTCATATTAACTTGCCGATTCTAGAAGCTCTTTCGCAGATGCCAGATCCTAGACCTCGTGTCGATAAAGAAGAAATTCATGAGGAACGAAGGCTTTGGATCGATGAACTAGACGAATGGAAGACACACTTCAAGGAGAGACTAAAAACACACGAAGCAAAAATGAGGCAACTCCACGACGAACTTAATAATGGGACAACCCAGCTTAAGATCGGAGATCAGGTACTCAAAATCTTCCCAGATGGAATGGTCGAGGTAACACATTATAATTTCGGCACGTTTGAGGAAAACATTACTCGACTTAAATTATTTATCAAAAACCGAATTGATCGCATGAGAAAGGATTTTCACCTCCTCAAACCACCCTGATAATGCGAATGAGAGGTAAAGTCTAGCTTAAGACTATAAACGAGCGCTTCTCGGGAGGCAACCCGAGCACTAACCCCATTAATTTTTACATTTTTTTTTAATTCTTCTTTAACTTTTATTTTTCCTTTTTAGCACATAACTATAAACTAACCAAAGTGCAGATTTCCAGACCACACGGCCTTACACACAGTAGTGGTCAGAATCAGGTGGCCACCACAGGGAAGGTACAAGGCGGGGCAACCACCGGATCCATAATCTCTATTTAGACCCCCTTCTTCCTTTGTCTTCTTCATTGTCTTTCTTCTTTCTTTTTCCATTATTTACTTTTATTTTTATTTTTATTTTCCATTATTTACTTTTATTTTTATTTTTATTTTTATTTTTATTTTTATTTTTATTTTTTTTATTATTTTCTTCTTATTCTTCATACCATTTAGATTTAGCTTAGGATACAATAAAATCGTCAGGCAGACGCTTGAGGATTCAATTTCAAACGGTTCAAGACGCTCCCCCACGTTCACCTTTGCCAATTCCTATCTGGTTTCTTTTCATTGACTCCATCCAAAATTCAGGAAGTTTCACTTCTCTCCCTATCTTATGATTTTATTATTTTTCTATTATCTATCTTTGTACATTGAGGGCAATGTACATCTTAAGTGTGGGGGGGTTAACTATCGTATCATTTGAAAATCCCTGAATTATGTATTGTCTTAAAGTAAGTTTCTCATATTATGATTAGAATGAAAATTTCCCTGATTTATGATTTTTATTGATATGTTTAGATTAAGTCATTGATAATTGTGCATTGATGATTGAATTCTAAGAATACTAGAGAATCAAGCATGAGAAGTGTAACACCCCAAACCCGGCCTAAACCTTACGACCGAATCTGGCATGTCACATGAAAGGAATGTCTAAAAACTGTGCATTCGTTAAAAAGCTCATATTCTTTATAGTTGTGGTGAGAAATCGAGTTTAAGTAATTTTGAATAAGAAATGGTTTATTATCATTTTAGGAAAATCCCATATTGATCATTTAATAATAAGCAATAAGCAAATTGAAAATTTGAAACCAAATAAAATACCCAAGGCCTTATTACATAACAAAAACTCAAATAAAAATAAGTCCAAATAAAAGAAACGAATTTCTGACGAGTAAACATATGTATGGCCTCTACGAGTCCACCTCGGCTCCCAAATCCGCGATCTAATGATTACCGCAAAATTTAACTAAGGGTGAGTCATCGAGACTCGGTGTGTAAATCCCCATCCAACGAGCCCTTACACAATTTCATATGAAAATATGCATATCATGCACCCAAACCTAGCCATCCGCACTCCATTTCTACCCCATGTGGTACCAAACCACCGGTGGTGCCAAACCACCGTGACCCAAAGTCACGATATCCATAATTGTGGTGCCAAACCACCGCGGTGACCCAAAGTCACGAATAATCCAATGATGGGGCCAACCCATCGTGTGATACCAAATCACCGGCGTCAATCCCAGATAATCACCGTGGGGCCAACCCATTGTGGTGCTAAGCCACCGGGGCGAGGCGCTATGAGGTGCCAAACCTCACGTGTCCCAAAGACACGAATGTGATACCAAATCACCGGTGACCAAAGTCACGAATCCAATGATGGGGCCAACCCATCGTGTGATACCAAATCACCGGCGTCAATCCCGTATAATCAGCGTGGGGCCAACCCAACTGTGGTGCTAAGCCACTGGGGCGAGGCGAGGTGCCAAACCTCTGGTGACCCAAAGTCACAATAATCAATCTGTGGTACCAAACCACCGGTGGTGCCAAACCACCGGTGTCCCAAAGACACGGATATCAATCTTCCCCCTCCTCTCTCATCATCATACCCATGCAATATGACATAATAATTCGTGTATGCGAGTATGTCATGTATGCTAGACATATATCAAATATAAGTATAACATGAATTACCATCATAATCGGATAGACATAAAACAACATAATCACCCTAATCAACCTCTAAGGGGTATAACCGTAATTTTACCTACCAAGGGCATTTTCGTAATTTACCCACCAAGGGTATATTGGTAATTTACCCACCAAGGGCATTTTCATGAATTTACCCACTAAGGGTATTTCAGTAATTTCAGACTGGAATGGCCTTTCCAAAGGCCCGTTGTCGCCCGAGCGACCCAACTACCATTTCTGGTCGAAATGGACTATTGGGCCTAAAGCCCAATTTCGGCCATTCGGGCCCACACGCTTCGTGTGGCCCACCTAACACAAACCTAGCCACGTTTATGAGATTCACCTAGTCTAGTTCACTATATACTACACCATCATACATTTTACTATATTGGGCCCACGGCCCATTGGGCCCCCGCCCATCGCGCCCAAGCGACCCAACCCACAAGAATACTCACGATGGCCTCAACTATCGCGTGAAGCCCCACACGTGCGCTCCGCACGCTCGTGTGGCTACTATTGCCGTGGCCGGCACTTCGGCATTTGCCGCTCTACAACTAGAGTAGAGAGTTACACACACGATAGGACTCGGTGTTAATCCGCGCTCCGACCACTCCTGTGCCCAAACGCCTTCCAAGGTGTGTCAACCCTCCTCTGGAATGCTCTTTATATAGCTAGCTCTTCACCTTCCTTCTTTGTATCTTTCCGATGTGGGATCCCTTCGTCGATGAGAGTTTAAATTCAACTGAAACTCTTCCCGTCCAGACCGCAAAATAAATACTCCCTTGCTTCTCATGAGATTCGAACCCAGGCTCCCTTCAATAGTTCAACACGTCACTTGCCACCAAGCCACAAGCTCCTCTTGTGTCTTAAACCATGCGCAACTAAATATAAATCTATAGCCAAATTCTGAGGTCCAAGTAAAACGAAAACCAAAATGCAAAAGCCAAGACTTGAACCTTGGACCTCCTTCCTTCCTTGTGGCGTCACCCCCTTGCCTCTTAAGTGGCGTCACTTTGCCACTACACCACACACTCCACTTGTGTCATTTTTCCCCACATTTTATTCTTAAGGCCTACCTGCCAACTTCCAGGGTTTTTTTTTTTCACCTAAAACCAAAATTTCCCCAAAGCTAATATTTGATCCCGGGACTTCATAGAAGCCCTCTAACCTTCCAAAATAACTTACCTAATAAGTCTAACTTGCATTAATGCCGTTCTCAAAAATTTTAAAATCAAGGCCCATTGGGCCCAATCCTACTAGGCCCAATTTCGGGATGTTACAAGAAGTCTATTTTTCAGAAAATTAAAAATTTTTCTAGGTTGTCTACCAGAATTTGAATATTACTTTGAAGTTTCAAATTTACAAGGTTGATATCAAAATACCCATAATTTTTGTGAGATTTTGAGCCTTATAGAGCATAAATTCTTTTTCTTGCTCACTTCATTGATTATGAGTGTGTCAACATTGATTTGTTATTCTAGAACTTGCATCGATTATACATGTCGAGACCACACTTTTTGATTTGATATACAGAAATGATAAAGGCACCTAGGATTTAACCCACTTACTCCACTAAAAACCTACCTTCATAATTAACCCCTAGTGAACCCCGTTTAATCCTAACAACCTTTTTATTGACTTACCCACTAATATTAACCCAAAAACCCTTTGTATTTATTATCACCATCCTTTTTAACTACCCTTATATCGAGATTTGATTTGATTAATAGCCTAACTATGTTTTTTATTTCAGTAATTTATCCTTTATTATGTATTTATTATTTGTTCTTAAAATAATAATAATAATAATAATAATAATAATAATACGAAGTATATTCATCATCAATTTTATGATTAGGTGAGCTTATACGTTTAAATCCCAATTATTGAAGAAGAAGCTCGTATTAGAGTATTATCAATAGTAGTATTATTAGTTTTCAATTGATGTAATTATTTTTTATTCAGTTCGTTATTTTTGGTTAGGTAATTTGTCAGGTCAATCTCGATTCTAACCCTCTAATTCAGCCTTTATCCACACCTTAACCCAAGCCCCATTACAACCCTGTTAAAGACCTTTTGATTTGTGTATCATCTCATTTTATAGTGGTGGAGATTTGATTTTCATGCAAGCTTATGGGATTAAATCTTCATGTTCGACTTTTGAGTGCTTAATTCTGAACCTTAAACACCTTGAGTGATTTGAGTGAATCTTTAGTAAGGATGTTAATTCTTGTCAGTTTTGAATCAGAGGTAATTATTTAGATGAGGGGAAAACACCTATGTTTTGTGCTACAAATGTATGACTTAGATTGTTTAAATCTTTAGAACCCTTTGAGTTGAATTATCCATGTATGAATTATCCTTGAATTATGACGAAATATTATTAATGACTATTATGATTTAAGGGAAGTTTGTTTTAATTCTAAGTTGAGAATTTTGCTTGAGGACAAGCAAAAGCTTAAGTGTGGGGGTATTTGATAAACCGTAAAAGTAACATATTTTAATCCCACATTTAGCATGCTTTTGGATGAATTATCCCTTATTTTATGTAAAAATGTGCTCTTAATCCTTTCTTTTCATGTTATATACTCAGGAAAGCACCGGAGGATGAAAAAAAGAGAAACGGGCTTAAAACGGGCCAAATGGGCCAAAGCACGAAATCGACACGGCCTGGGCCCAAGAACACACGGCCGTGCCTCCTCAATAATCTCGAACACGGTCTAGCCACGAGATACACGAGCGTGTCACCTCATTAAAAGTCCGAACACGGCCTAAAGACGATTCACACGGGCGTGCGCCATGGCCGTGCCCCTACCGTGGAAAAGAGAAGTTTTGCTCGGATTTGTATACTTGGAGGCAAAGAAACACAATCCAAAGTCTATTTAAACACCCAAGTAGGAACTCCACTCAGATTTGGATACTTGGAGGCCTAGTAAGGCATCTCAAAGCCTATATAAACACCCTAGGGGGCAACTTATTCGGGGAGTTCGACAGAAACCCTCTGTCGAGGGGAGCCCAAAGCTATCGTTTAGGGGCGTCTTGCTAGGCCGAGAGAGGCGATTGTGTGGGATTCGCTCGGGGATAGCCAGTTGATCCATCTCAAGAAGCCGGAATTACACTCAAGACGGAGGATCTCCTCTTCAATTCCTTTAGGGGGTTTTAGGGATTTCTTATGTTTTGTTTTATCTTTTCTTCTGAGATGTTTTCTTTTATTGTTATGAACTAAACCCTCAGATACCTGAGGGGGATGAAACTTAGATGAATCTTGTTATCGTTTGCTGAACTATATGATAAATATTTGATTTGTTCTTAATTATGTGTTCTTAATTCTTGTGTTGATATTTCGTGGATATTGATTTAAGTTTGATGTGCTTAGGTGGAGGAGCAAAAGTCCCTGCCTAAGAGTAGATCTAGCATAGTTAAGCAGAGTTGATCGCGCACCTAGAGATAGGGTGACGAGGCGTTGCCGGATTAGGGTGAAACCTAATATGGGAGTCCATAGATCGAGTTAATGCAATTCTAGGGGTTTTAATTAGAAAGAGTTTCAATTAATCAACCTAGGGTTAGACGTTATTCGACTCGAGAGAGGGTTTAATATAAATTAGGGAATCCTACGGATCAAGTCAATTGAATACATCGTCTGGTTCAGAGTTAGATAACAAGTGAAGTCTAGGTGTATTCTTCATTGGGTGTCGTCTTAATTAATCGGTTTTTTCTCAAGTATTCTCCCAAATTCATTCTTCTTTGTCTTAGAGTCTTTAGTCTAGTAGTTAATTAATTTAGATTAAACAAGCATTCGCTCAATTCTTAGGCTAAATAATAGAAAGAAAGTTAGTATTAGTACTTTTAGTTCCTTTGGGTTCGACAATCCGGTCTTGCCTAAGCTATACTACTGTTCGATAGGTGCACTTGCCTCAATCATTGTCAGAGTTAGTTTCTAGGTTCGATCATTCTCTTTATAAATTTTAAAACTCGACAGACATACGATCATTAAGGTTCAAAAAGTAAGCACTCAAAAGTCAAACATGAAAAGTTATTACCATAGGCTTGCATGAAAATCAAATCTCCACCACTATAAAATGAGATGATACACAAATAAAAAGGTCTTTAAAGGGTTGTAATGGGGCTTGGGTTAAAGGTGTGGATAATAGGCTTATATAGAGGGTTAGAATCGAGATCGAATTGACAATTTACCTAACTAGAAAAAATAAACTAATACTAAATAATTGCATCAATTGAAAACTTATCAATAATAACACGAGCTTCTTCTCAAAATGTGAAATTAACCGCTTAAGCTCAAATAACATAGAACTAATAATGAATAGATTTCCAACCTTTTTTTAAGAATAAGAACAAGTAAGAAATTAACAACTGAAATAGAGAACATAGTCAGGCAACTGTTCAAGACAAATCTCGACAAAAAAAAGGGTTAATTCAATAGGGAAAATTCTTAATGAATCAAAAAGAATGAGTCTTGGTTTAATATTAAGGGTAAATCAAGAAATGGTTTATTAGGATTCAAAGGGGTTCACTAGGGGTTAATTATGAAGGTAGGCTTTTTATGGAGTAAGTGGGTTAAATCCTTGGTGCCTTTATCATCTCGGTATATCAAATCAAATGTGTGGTCTCGACATGCATAATCGAAGCAAGTTCTAGAATAACAAATCAATGTTGACACACTCATAATCAATAAAGTGAGCAAGAAATATATATGCTCTTAAAGGCTCAAAATCTTAGAAAAATTATGGTTTTTGATGTCAACATTGCAAATTTCAAACTTCAAAGTAATATTTAAATTTAGGGAAACAACCTATTAAATTTTTTTATTATGAAAATAGACTTATCATGCTTGATTCTCTAATATCTTAAAGTTTAAACCATCGATGCACAATTACCTATGACTTAATCCAAAACATATCAATAAAAATTATAAATCAATAAAAGTTTCATTCTAATAGATATATGAGAAAATTACTTAAGAACAAGACATAATTCAGGGATTTTCTGATAATCAATTAAATAACCTCCCCACACTTAAGATGTACATTGTCCTCAATTTACAGAGATAGATAATAGCAATATAGTAATAAAATCACAGGATAGGGAGAGAAGTGAAACTTCCTAAATTTTGGATGGAGTCAATGAAAAAAAACCTGCTGAATGTAGCAGAGGTGAAGATGGGGGAGGATACTCCGGTAGCACCTTGAACCTTTTGAAATCGAGTTTGATCAAGTAGCCGGCATGAACTTATGGTACCCTGAGCTAAATCTAAATGGCATGAAGAATAAGAACAAAATAGAAAATAAAAATAAAATAAAATAAAATAAAATAAAATAAATACATAATGAAAAATAGATATGAATCTAAAGGGGAAAAAGAGTGACCAACGGTGGCAAGGATGGTGGTTGGTGTGGTGGCGGTGCAAAAAAGGAATAAGGGAAAGGGGGAAAAGAAAAAGAAGGAAGAAAGACAACGGGAAAAGAAAAGGGAAAATGGGGTTTTCGGGATGAGGAAGAAGGGAGGAGGGAAGAAAGTGGAGGAGGAGAGCAGTGGTCGGAAAGGGGTGCGGTGGCTAGGGTTTAGGGGAAGGAGATTTGGGGAAGAAAGTGAACAGAAGAAGGGGGTTTAAATAGATATTGGGACACATGGTAGCGACCCACGTCCATGTTCCCTGGGTGTGTTAGGTCACACGGTCGAATCGCACGGCCGTGTGATGCTTCTTTCGTTTCTCCCACGCCTGTGTAGAGGTTTCCACGCCCATGTTGATTGATCAGTATTGACCACGGCTTATAGGCACGGGCGTGTCGCACGCCCATGTGATTTACTCAGTTTCACCCACGGCTTCTGGGCACGGGCGTGTCACACGCCCGTGTCACTTACTCAGTATTGACCATGGCCGAATCACACGGTCGTGTAGATTTATCTCAGCCCGTGTTCTTTAGGCAGTTTCGACCACGGCCGCATCGCATGGCCGTGGCATTTTATCGTAGCCCGTGTTTTGGGGAAATTTTCATCCTTGGCCCGCACGGTCTCCGTCACACTGGTGTGTCTCCTCGTGGTGTCCACACGGCCACGGCCACGCCCGTGTGCAAGGCCGTGTGGTAGGGAAACCTGCACCTAAAACATGAACGAAAGTGAAAACAAACTAATTAGTAGGGTTAGTGATCGGGTTGCCTCCCGAGAAGCGCTTGTTTAGATTCCTAAGCTAGACTTACCTTTTATCCGCTCTTTATGGAGGTTCACGGAGCTAAAGCTCCTCTCTACTATCCCTAAAATCCTCACCATTATTTAGTTTGAGTCGTTGACCATTTACCTTAAATGTGCCATAATTAGGATGAGTTACCTCGATTGTCCCGTTTGGGAAAACATTGAGTACCGTGAAGGGAGTTGCTCCGTTTGTTTTAAGCTCCGAGGTGGTTATTCGAGGATCGGTTGCATCTAACAGTACTTGATCTCCAATCTTGAAGTGATTTGCTTCTCCTTTAAGCTCGTCATGGAGTTGCCTCAGTTTTGCTTCGTGTTTGACATGTGTCCTCCACTTGTCTAGTTCATCGATCTGAAGTCTCCGCTCCTCATGAGCTATTTCTTTGTTGGTACGAGAACTAGGACGTTGCTCATTTGTATATTTTCGAGGTGCTTCCTGAAAAGAGGGTTGAACCGAATGGTTATTAATAGAATTTATATACTCACCTTTATTACTCGATGTCCTAGCCGAGTCACGAGCCTGAAAAGTGATCGTTTCATCACCTACACGAAGTGTGAGCTCACTTGTACCAACATCAATTCTAGTATTAGCAGTTGCTAAAAAGGGTGGTCCTAAGATTAACGGTGCATCACTGTCCTCATCCATATCTAGAACAACAAAGTCAACTAGGAATATAAATTTATCAATTTTGACAAGCACATCCTCAACAATTCCCGTAGGAAATCTAATAGTCTTATCTGCGAGTTGAATACTCATCCTAGTTTGTTTAGGTTTCCCAAGACCTAGTTGCTTAAACATTTTATAAGGCATGACGTTAATACTCGCCCCTAAATTAGCTAAAGCATGTTTAACATTTAAACTACCAATTAAACAAGGAATAGTAAAACTCCCTGGATCCTTTAATTTATCGGATAGTTTATTCTGTAAAATGGCTGAGTAGACTGCGTTTAACTTCACGTACGACGCATTGTCTAGCTTCCGCTTGTTTGCTAGAAGATCCTTCAAAAATTTGACTGAGTTGGGCATCTGCGAAAGAGCTTCAATAAACGGTAAGTTAATATGTACTTTTTTTAAAAGTTTAGGAAATTTATCGAATTGTTCATCTGTGCAGTCTTTCTTCGTCGCGTTAGGGTATGGTACACGAGGTACATACTCTTTACTTACCAGTTTTTGTGTATTGTGGCTTTCCCCACCCTTACCTTTACTTACCACAGGTTCTTGCCTCGGTTCAGATTCAGATTCTACTAACCCTTCGTTGTCGCACACCGTGATGGCATGGAGTTGCTCCCTTGGGTTAGGTTCGGTGTTGCTTGGCAAGCTACCTTGTGGTCGTTCTGAGATCAACTTGGCAAGCTAACCTATTTGGTTCTCGAGCCCTTGAATCGATGCTTGCTGATTTTTGAGTGCTGCTTCGGTGTTTTGAAAATGTGTTTCTGACACCGAGATGAATTTTGTTAGCATCTCCCCAAGGTTCGGCTTCTTCTCCTGTGGGTAGGGTTGTTGTTGAAAGCCTGGAGGGGGTTGTTGTCTCTGATTTCCTTGACCACCCCATGAGAAATTGGGATGGTTCCTCCAACCTGTATTGTAAGTATTACTATAGGGATTATTCTGAGGCCTAGAATTATTACCCATATAATGGACTTGCTCAATCTCTGTGCTCGGGTTGTAAGATGGATATTCTGTGGTGTTCATCCCTCCTCCATTTGTGTCGCATTATATAACCGGATGTACCTACGTAGAAACACATAAACCATCAATTTTTTTTATTTAAAAGCTCTACCTGGTTAGATAGCATGGTGACCGTGTCAAGGTTGAAAACACCGGCTGCTTTATTAGGCTTTGTCCTCATGACTTGCCACTGATAATTATTCAGCGACATCTCCTCTATAAACTCATAAGCCGCTTCAGGTGTTTTGTTATTTAGAGTTCCACCGGCGGCTGCATCAATCAGTTGCCTAGTTGAGGGGTTCAAACCGTTGTAAAAAGTTTGAACCTGTAGCCATAAAGGTAACCCATGGTGAGGGCACCTTCTCAATAAGTCTTTATACCTCTCCCATGCATCATAAAGAGTTTCTAAATCCATCTGCACAAAAGAAGAGATATCATTCCTCAAGTTTGATGTTTTAGCCGGTGGAAAATATTTTAATAGAAACTTTTCGGTCATTTGTTCCCAAGTAGTGATGGAACCTCGTGGTAACGAGTTCAACCACTGTTTAGCTTTATTCCTCAATGAAAAGGGAAATAACCGAAGGCGAATGGCATCATCAGAAACACGATTAATTTTGAAAGTGTCGCAGAATTCTAGAAAGTTGGCCAAATGAGTATTTGGGTCCTCATCCTGCAAACCATCAAACTGAACAAACTGTTGAATCATTTGAATAGTGTTAGGTTTCAGTTCAAAATAATTTGCAGCAATAGCAGGTCTAACAAAACTTGATTCAGCCCCAGTTAAATTGGGCTTAGCATAATCGTACATAGTACGACGAACAGGATTTTGATTCACCGGATTTGCAGCAACCACAGGAGGTAGCGGATTATTATCAGCCATCTCCTCGGTAGTATCGGTATCGTCCTCTAGCTCTTCCTCTATATACTGTAGACTTCACCTTATTTTCTCTACAATTTCTGCGAGCTGTGGTTTCGATTTCACTGTCAAAAAGCAATGGTCCTGACGGGTTCCTTCTAGTCATAAACTAAAAATACCTACCAGAAGCAAATAAAAGAAAAGTTAGTAAAAAATAAAAACACAAATAAATTGCAAATAAAAATAAAAATGACTAAAGTAATAAAAATTAAGCGTTCCTAATATTCTAGTCTCCGGCAACGGTGCCAAAAACTTGATGTGTCTCTAACTAACTACGATCACAATAAAGGCAAGCGCACCTATCAAACAATAGTATAGGTATGGTAAGACCGAAAATATAGTATCCACAAGGACCAAGAGTACTAGTAATTACTATCTTTCTATTATCTAGCCTAAGAATTTGAGTGATTTCTTTTTAAACTTTAATTAAAAGCACGACAGAGAATTAATTGGGAAAATACTTTTTAGACAACTTTATGAGATAGGCAATACCCAAGGAAGAATCCACCTAGACTTCACTTATTACTTTTGATTCATACGATTTATTCACTTGACTTAATCCGTAGAAATCCTCGATTTATTTTAATATCTCTTTCAAGACTAAAAATAAGCGACTCTAGGTTGATTAATTGAAATCTCTTTCTAAGTAAAACCCTATTGTCGCATTAACTCGATCTATGGATTCCCTTATTAGATTTGACTCTAATCCGGCAGATTTTAAGTCGCCTCTATTTCTGAGGGTTGCAATCAACTCTGCTTAATTGTGTTGATCTACTCTTAAACAGGACTTTTGCTCCTCTGAATAAGCACATTCGACTTGAATTAATAACCTGAATTATCAAAACAAGAATAAGAACTCACAATTAAGAATAAGAACAAGTATTTATCTTATAAATCAAATAATAATAAGATCCGTCTTAGGTTTCATCCTCCCTATGTATTTAGGGAGTTTAGTTCATACTGATAGAGGGAAACATCATAGAATAGGAAAAACAACAAAACATAAGAAAACCTAAAAAGTTCAAGAGAAATTGATAGGAGATCTTCAGTCTTGATGGAGATCCTTCTTCCGAGCTGTTCCCGATGGTTGTCTTCGAGTATTTTCTGCCTTCTACTCTGCGTGTCTATTTATATAGGCTTTGGAATGCCTTTCTTGGCCCACAAGTAGCCTATTCTGAATAGAATTAAACTCGGGTTCGGCAGGGACACGCCAGTGTGACACGGCCGTGGTCGATAGTCCAGGCCGTGTTCAATCCTGTTCATCATACACGGCCGTGTGATCTTCTCGTGTGCGATGGCTTAGGCCGGGTTAGATTCTGCTAGTCACACACGGCCGTGTGGTCTACCCGTGTGCAGAAGTCCAGGCCGTGTTGATTTCCTAGGTAAGCCCATTTTGTCCCTTTTTGGCCCGTTTCTCGTTCTTTTCGACTCCATAAGCTCTCCTAAGTGTAAGACATGAAATTAAAGGATTAGGAGCATCAAATTCATCAAATCTAATGAAAATACATCCAAAAATAAGCCAAGCATGGGGTAAAAATATGTATAAATTATGGTTTATCACCTATCTTTGAACTTTCAACTTAAGTTTATTTTTGCGTTTATTTGTGTCAACGATGAACCTAGTGGTTCAATGGTTAAGCTTCTGTATTCCCTTTAGTCATGTGTTCAAGTCTCTACGTAAGTGATGAGGGAATTTTTTGCATTCTTTTGGAAATTTGATAAGTTTTATTTTAAACTAACTAATTAAGTTTTTCCCATGTTGTCTTTTTCTTTCTTCCCAAATTCTTTCTTTGTTCTATATGTTCTATTTCTTTTCCTTTATATTTTTATTTTTTTCTTCTCAAATCAACCTTTTTACTTCTTTTGGTCTTCATAATTGGCTGGTGCATTCTTGTTAGTTTTCTATCCTCCTTTTAGTCGGGTTGAGATTGTTGGGTAAGTGAATGGTTTTGTTTCGCGCGACACCCTCTTTGGGTTTTTGGCTTATGGTGCTGATTCTTGGCTTTTCTGTTAGGAGAGTAACGAGTGACCCTTGACGATCCTCCAACAACTTGATTAGTGTTTCTGCTGTTCATTTTTGGTAAGTGAATTGTTCTGATTTAGGAAGTTATGTTGAATGTAACATCCTGAATTTTTGGGCCTATGCATTTAATGGGTGAATATGTGTAATGAGTTAATTTGAGCATTAGGGGTCCAAATTGGGCTCAGGATTGGGCTGAAGCCTTAGTTAAATTTTTGTTTGGGCACTATAGGGTTTAAAAAGTGGTATCTGAGTTTAAAATATCAAAATGGGCTTGTGGCCCAGTGGTCAGTGGCGCCACTTAGGGAGCAAGGAGGTGACGCCACACAAGGGAGTAAAAGGCCCAAATTTAAGTTACATGGAGCCCAACTCTTTTAATTTAAGTTAGCTAAATTTCGGCATTAGGGTTAGGTAGAGTGGATGGCAACAAGGCTCAAAAATAGGAGGATTTATGTGAATGGGATAATGTAGATAATATAGTTGATAATATAGAAGAAAAAAAAAAGGAAAAGATAGGAGCTATCTACAAGGCTAGGAGTTGGCGAAATTCCATCACCTAGAGAAGTGAAGAAATCGGTTTCTTTATGGCAAAGGGGTGCTGAATTTTCCCTTTTATTTGATTAATTTTTAGTTATCGAAAAAGGGCACTTTCGGTTTTTCATAGGTAAGTGCCAAATTTCTATAAATAGGAGGGTTCTCTTCTTTATTTTTCGGCATTTAGGGTTTCCACCTTTTCTTTCTCTTCTTTCTTACGGCCAAAAAACTCCATTATTCTTTTCTCTTCTTTCTTCTAAAAGCGAAAACTCCATTATTCTTTTCTTTCTTCTAAAAA
Source organism: Gossypium sturtianum (assembly GCA_025698515.1). Taxonomy (NCBI): domain Eukaryota; kingdom Viridiplantae; phylum Streptophyta; class Magnoliopsida; order Malvales; family Malvaceae; genus Gossypium; species Gossypium sturtianum. The sequence goes on from CM046946.1 coordinate 121,723,730, forward strand.
AAGCCGAATCTCTATAGATTTCTTGAATCATCTTCTCTTCCGATTTTTCGCAAAAGCCGGAATCCTCCAGGAGTAGCTGAATCTTCTCTAGTAAGATCTCTTAGATCTAAAAGCCTAAAACACTAGTTCCTGAATCTCATATCACTTTTCGGGATTTCAAGGCGGATAAGCGGTGGTGTTGGCTATGGATAGCGTCGACTTAGAGGGTCTCGTTCTAACGGTGTCAGTGTGTAGATCTCTAACACACTAGTAATCTGTACTAAATATATGTTATGGGCTAAAAGCCTAAAAAAAGCTATATAGTAATCTGTACTAAATATATGTTATGGGCTAAAAGCCGAAAAGGTCAGTATAGTAATCTGTACTAAATATATGTTATGGGCTAAAAGCCAGAAAAAGGTCAGATAGTAATCTGTACTAAATATATGTTATGGGCTAAAAGTCGGAAAAAGGTCAGTATAGAAAGTCGAATTACCCAAAAAGGGTAGGCAAGGGATGCAGTGCGTAATCATAGAAACTTCTCTATGTGTATCGATGTATGTGATAGATCGTGAACTTTTAGGTAGTATATTGTTTTGATTCTGTATGTATGTATGCATGGGATGGGATTGATATGATGAAGGGGAAGAAAGTCGCATAGCGATCGGTGGCTTTGCCACATAGGTCACATAGTGATCGGTCTTTATGATGACGACTCAATTTGTCGAAATACTACGATGTATTATTAAGGTCGCATGGCGATCGGTGGCTTTGCCACATAGGTCACCACAGTGATCGGTCTTTAAGACAGAAAGACACGGTGTCGATATGGTGTGTAGCGGTTGGAGGGTTGATTGTAGAAATCCCAAAGGTGTGATGGTTGGTACGGGTTGGCGTGTAGAGGATGGATTTCTAGGCTGGGATGGGCCATGATGCATATATAGTTACCCTTGTATACGGGCCAAGGCCATAATGTGTTTGTGGGCCAAGCCTTTGATGTGTTTTCGGGATTTACACACCGAGTCTTGGTGACTCACCCTATTATTTTTCTCTAACTTTGCATGAGCGAGAGATCGTGGACATGGGAGCAAAGGCGGACTCGAGGGGCCATCAAGTTTTTAATTTTGGAAACATATATGTAATAAGGCCCCATAGTTTATACTCACTACTTAGTTTCTAATATTTGCAACTTATGGAACTTTGTCAAAGGTTTTATTATTCAAAATAATAATAATACAAGGTTTTCTTTTCAAAAGCCACTTGTTTACTCGAATTTTGCCTAATAACTTATGATTTACTAAAACCAACTTAGCAAAATTTTTCAACGTACAACCCGTAGCATACCAGATTTGGTCGTAACGTTTGGGCCGGGTTTGGGGTGTTACATTTTGTATCGAGCCCAGTTCAAAACTCGAGTGTGAAATGGGTCTAATCTTGTTTTAAAGTTGATAAGAATTTGGAAAAGTTTGGGTTGAGAAATGGCCTTGAGTCTACCTACACCGATCCACGCAGTAAGTATTCTAAACTTTTGGATGTGATATGTATGTTGCGCTTGATGGGCTTGATGGACGTAGGCTAGTATATTAGACATTGATGGACTTTAGGCTTAGTTTAAACAACTCTCTAAATTCATAAGATTTAATCCAACCAAACAAACCTGTGAACAAGTCACCGAGATAGGGTGTGGCAACAGCATACGCATGCCTAGGATTGGATTCGTGGAGAGCTTGGTATTTAAGCGATCCTAGTGACTCACCTCCTCTTGTTTTGGAATCCTGCAGTGCGTAGTACTGCTCACCCTAGCCACGAGGATTTGTTGACGGGCCAAAATCTATAATTAAAACCCGAAAGGACCAAACACCCTATTTCGTAACCAAAATACCCCCAAGTTTTGTAAAATTTCCAAAATACACTTGATTTGTGAAAATTTCCAAACAACCGTGATTTTATAAAATACCCATGTTTTGCAAATTTACCCGAAAACCCCTAGATTTACAAATGTGACCCGGTTTGAAAAATTAAATTTTCCAAAATACCCCTGCTAAAAAAAAACGAAAACAACAACAACACCAAGATACCCTATTTTGAGAAAATCACCAAGACACTTTATTTTGGAAAATACCATGTAGGGCAAAACTACGGAAATACCCCTGGGTAGAGGAATGATGGAAAAAAAAAACCTTATGCGATGAATGTGTGTGCATGGATGCTACTTGTGTGATTGATGTATGCGGGTTGATGTATGTGGTTTCTAGAATTAGGAGATAAACTTGAGACTGAAACTGTAGATAGGTTCGAATTCGAAAGAACCACTCTTAAAACTACTTTCCATAAGATTGTTCGTGGTTAATCGATGAAAGAAATTAATAGTTCATAAAATTTCTAATTCGGATACTACGAGAATCGACGATGAGCGCTAGGAGAGGAAGAAGAGGCCGCTGGAGGCCGTGGAAGTATTAGGACTGATGTCTTGACTCAATGAAGTTAGGGAGGTACCTGAAGGAGGTTAAAGAAATCGGTGAAACATTTCAGGTTGGGTGCGTGGTTGTAAGAAAAAGGAGATCGTAGTTTTCTAGGGTTGCGCCTCTGCGTTACGTGAAGCATGTTAAGGTACGTCCAAACTTTCGGGTTTGCGAATATTGCGTATAGCGTCATCCGGGTGAATGTTGGAGGAAGTCGAGAACGTGTTTAAGATGCTTGGTCTGCGAGGAGCATAAGGCTCGGGATTGTTCAATCACCATTAAGCCGGTATGTTTTGTGTGGATGCTATATTTTTGGGTATAGAAATCGTATGCGTGCAATGGTTATATATTATTAAATTAGAGTCTTGTGAAATAAAGCATAGTGGTGAGACTTGGGTAGTACGATTAGTAGTTAGTTGGAAATTTCGAGGACTAAATTTCTCTAAGAGGGTAGAAGCTGTAACATCCCGAATTTTTGGGCCTATCCATTTAATAGTTGAATATGTGTAATGAGTTAATTTGAGCATTAGGGGTCCAAATTGGGCTCAGGATTGGGCTGAAGCCTTAGTTAAATTTTTGTTTGGGCACTATAGGGTTTAAAAGGTGGTATCCGAGTTTAAAATATCAAAATGGGCTTGTGGCCCAAAGGTCGATGGTGCCACTTAGGGAGCAAGGAGGTGACGCCACACAAGGGAGTAAGAGGCCCAAATTTAAGTTACATGGAGCCCAACTCTTTTAATTTAAGTTAGCTAAATTTCAGCATTAGGGTTAGGTAGAGTGGACGGCAACAAGGCTCAAAAATAGGAGGATTTATGTGAATGGGATAATGTAGATAATATAGTTGATAATATGGAAGAAAAAAAAAAGGAGAAAGATAGGAGCTATCTACAAGGCTAGGAGTTGGCGAAATTCCATCACCTAGAGAAGTGAAGAAATCGGTTTCTTTATGGCAAAGGGTTTGCGAATTTTCCCTTTTATTTGATTAATTTTTAGTTATCAGGAAGGGCACTTTCGGTTTTTCATAGGTAAGTACCGAAATTTCTATAAATAGGGAGGGTTCTCTTCTTTATTTTTTGGCATTTAGGGTTTCCACCTTTTCTTTCTCTTCTTTCTTACAGAAAGCCGAAAACTCCATTATTCCTTTCTCTTCTTTCTTCTAAAAATCAAAAACTCCATTATTCTTTTCTTTCTTCTAAAAAAAGTCGAATCTCTATAGATTTCTTCGAATCATCTTCTCTTCCTGATTTTTCGCAAAAGCCTAATCCTCAGGAGTAGCCGAATCTTCTCTAGTAAGATCTCTTAGATCTAAAAGTCGGAAACACTAGTTCCCTAATCTCATATCACTTTTCGGATTTCAAGGCGGATAAGCGATGGTGTTGGCTACGAATAGCGTCGACTTAGAGGGTCTCGTTCTAACTGTGAATCGTGTGTGTAGATCTCTAACACACTAGTAATCTGTACTAAATATATGTTATGGGCTAAAAGCCTAAAAAGGTCAGATAGTAATCAGACTAAATATATGTTATGGGCTAAAAGCCGGAAAAAGTCAGTATAGTAATCTGTACTAAATATATGTTATGGGCTAAAAGCCGAGAAAAAGGTCAGATAGACAGTCAGTTACCCAAAAAGGGTAGGCAAGGGATGCAGTGCGTAATCATAGAAACTTCTCTATGTGTATCGATGTATGTGATAGATCGTGAACTTTTAGGTAGTATATTGTTTTGATTCTGCATGTATGTATGCATGGGATGGGATTGATATGATGAAGGGGAAGAAGGTCGCATAGCGATCGGTGGCTTTGCCACATAGGTCACATAGTGATCGGTCTTTATGAATGACGACTCGGTTGTCGAAATACTACGATGTATTATTAAGGTCGCATGGCGATCGGTGGCTTTGCCACATAGGTCACACAATGATCGGTCTTTAAGACAGTAAAGACAAATTGTCGATATGGTGTGTAGCGGTTGGAGGGTTGATTGTAGAAATCCCCAAGGTGTGATGGTTGGTACGGGTTGGTGTGTAGAGGATGGATTTCTAGGCTGGGATGGGCCATGATGCATATATAGTTACCCTTGTATACGGGCCAAGGCCATAATGTGTTTGTGGGCCAAGCCTTTGATGTGTTTTCGGGATTTACACACTGAGTCTTGGTGACTCACCCTATTATTTTTCCCTAACTTTGTAGATGAGCAGTAGATCGTGGACATGGGAACAAAGGCGGACTCGAGGGGCCATCAAGTTTTTATTCCTATAGATTATTTCGGTTTTTCCTTAAGTTTTTAATTTGGAAACATATATGTAATAAGGCCCCATAGTTTATACTCACTACTTAGTTTCTAATATTTGCAACTTATGGAACTTTGTCAAAGGTTTTATTAATCAAAATAATAATAATACAAGGTTTTCTTTTCAATAGTCACTTATTTACTCGAATTTTGCCTAATAACTTATGATTTACTAAAACCAACTTAGCAAAAGTTTTCAACGTACAACCCGTAGCATACCAGATCTGGTCGTAACATTTGGGCCGGGTTTGGGGTGTTACATTGAAGTTATTCGACATAACTTTGGGTTGTTTGTTAATTTAGCGTTTGGTTGCAGAAAGATCATTTCTTTGGTCAATTGAATCTTTTTTTTAGGCTTTGGAAGTCTCGGGATTGCTCCGGCATCGAATCTATACCACACCCAAATTTCTAAGAACGGTAAAAGTTAGAATCCATGGTTATCAATGCCATACGGTCGTTTTTCAGGCCGTGTGATAGGTCGTGTGAGCCATACGGCCATGTGGTAGGGCATGTAACTCACTGGTTTGGAATCAAAGTCACACGGGCCAAAGACACGGACATGTGTCCTTGTCGTGTAACTCACTGTTTTGGAATTAGAGTCACACGAGCTAGAGACACGGGCATGTGTCCAAACCGTGTGAGAGATTTTTTGGGTCTTAAGTCACACGGGCATATGCTTGGTCGTGTGCTATGTAACAACCCGTTTTCAATGAAATTGGAACAGTGGTTCTAGGACCACAAATTCGATGGGTAAATTATTATTTTATTATTATTTTAATGTTTATGGGATGTCAGAAGGCTCGTATTAAAATTTTGTTAAGAAATTTTGACGTTTGCATGCTTAATTACGTGAAAAGGACTAAATTGTAAAAAGTAAAAAAGTAGAGTTCTAATAGTTAAAGGTGTCAAATACTATGAAAATTTAATTTAAGGGAATTGGATGGTAAACAGACCAATTGAGTTGATAGTGGATATTTATGGACTTGGTTTTGTTGAAATTATGAATGTTTTTAAAGGAAAAAATGGTAAATAAGTAATTAAAGGTTAAATTAAATAAAACAAAAGGAATTCATCTTCTTCAAAAGTTGCTTCCACCAGAATTGAAGGAGAAAGAAAAAAATTTTAGGGTTTGAAACATTCGGCTACAACAATTGTTTGCATGTATGATTTTTAAGCCCGCTTTTAATGATTTCTATGTTTTTAAAGTCGTTATACCTTAATCTAGCTATCCTGGGGATCAATTTGCAAAACTGTTAAAGATTTAGGGTTGTGCTATGAATGCTCTTGTGTGATTCTTGATGTTTAATGGTAGATTATGAGTCCTTGTTGATAAATAAACAAGTTTTGTAAAGTGGTTTTTGATGAAAATTGTATTTAGAGACTTATTTGTAAAACTAGTAAAAGTTCAAGGTAAATTTGTAAAATGATGATTTTTATGGATTTATTTAGGTCCCTAGAGAATTTGGCTAACATGAGAAGAGGATTAAAATGATTAAATTTCAATTTATGAGCTTAAGGACTAAATTGTAAAAAGTTAAAATATTAGGGGCAAAATTGTAATTTTGCAAAATATGAAATGTGGACTAAATTGAATACTAGAGATATTAAATGGATTAATTTTTTCTATTTAGATCAAGATAGACCACGTACGGATCTAGATTTGGGAAAAGCTAAAGCCTCGGATTAGTCGATCTCATTTTTACGCCCTAGTCGTCGAGGTAAGTTTGTATGTACGGATTACTATGTTCATGTTATTAAATTGTATGTTATTATGTATTTATAATTTTACTAATCAATGTATATCCAAAGAAATGCCATGACGATTATCGAGTCTCAGTTGAACCTCAGGAATTCGTAGGATACAAATGACATGTCATTAGGGATTTCATGTTTCGGTTGCTGGTCTCGAATGTCCTACTGATGGTTGAGGCCTTACATTTGTTTTGAATACTCCATAGCTCGTGTGAGCAACATTGTGTAGCTTACATTTCGACCCACAGCTTGTGTGAGCAATATTGTGTAGCTTACATTCCGACCCACGGCTCGTGTGAGCAACGATGTAAAGGAAAGGTTACGGTTATATGTTTAAGCACACTTCATGTAAGCTTTCCCGAGTATCCGATGATTTTCTAAATGGTTCAACGGGAATGAAAAGGAAAGGTTATGGTAAGTTTCCAAATGGAATAATGTATATGTTCATGAAAAGATGAATGGATCCAATGGTGTATGTTTATGTGGAAATGGCTTACCTTATGTTTAATTTAAGTGAATTATGTTTAAATGCACTAACTTGTGTATTGATGATGATGCTTATACTAAATGTTATATAAAGGAAATGGTAAGTACTGTTTCATGTTTTACAAACTTACTAAGCATTATGTGCTTACGTGATTTTCTTTCCTATGTTTTATAGATAATCGGAAGCTCGACCGGTTTGGAAGCTCGTCGAAGATCTATCACACTATCCAGCATAAATTTCGGTAGTTTTTGATGTTTTGACCAAGGTTATAATGGCATGTATAGATGGAATTATAATGATGTTTAGTTGAATGTTTGTTTGATGAATTGGTTTGTATAAGTTACTTGGTTTGGCATTTTTTATGCCTTATTAGTATGTTAATGTGGCTATGTTATGATGCATGTGAGAAATGGCCAAAATGGCAGGTGATAAATTGGTTTCAATATGGTCAATATATGGTATGTTTTGAGACGATATTGAAATAGATGTGTATGATTCAAATGTGGTAAAGTATTCATGTTTAAGTAAGATTTGAATGAATGTATTTGAGGTGCCTTGTATGGCATATTGGTTGTTTGGTTTTGGACTATTGATTTGGTCATTACATGTAAGTTTTGGTCATGTTTTGTGTCTTAATTATGTGTACAAAAGGTCTTTAGGTATATGCATTATTTGGTGTTGGAAATGTCTTAATTTTGGGCAAATTCATGTCCACACGGCCTGAGACACTGGCGCGTGGCTCAACCATGTCCCCTATAGGTTTTATTGCACACAAGTCAAGCAATTACACGACCTGGCACACAGGTGTGTGGGGCTATTTCGAGAGTTACACGGCTTGACACACGAGCGTGTGACACGATCGTGTGACCCTACTTAAGGAGTTACACAGGTGAGGACACGGGCTAGGACATGGCCGTGTGTCCCTATTTTTATTGTTATGCGGCCTGAGACATGGGCGTATGTCTTAGCCATGTGAGGCACAAGGCCTGGCCACAAGCCCGTGTGACCCATTGTAGTCAAATTTTTCTAAATTTTTCTTGAACTTTCCAAATGTTTTTAATTTAGTCTTGAATTGTTTCTAAGATGTTTCTAGGGCCTCGAGGGCTCGATTAAGGGATGTTATGTATGTGATTGAATTTATTTAGGTTATGTTTGTAATGATGTATGAAATGTATGTTTAAATGTTTCGTTTGTACGGTAATACTCTGTAACCCTAATCCGGCGATGGATACAGGTTAGGGGCGTTACATGCTAGACCATGTAACTCATTGTTTAAGGTCACACAATTGTGTGCTACGCCGTGTGTGACATTGAGGTGGGCCACATGAGCGTGTGGGCCACATGGGCGTGTGGGAAAAAAACTAAAAATTTTCCCTAAGTTCGTAAATGTCATTCGAATCGAACGTAGGCCTACCGTGGGGTCTGTATGATCTGAATTAGGCAATGAAATTCGTTATATGATGATCTATTACTGAATAATCTGTTATTCACACAGATATATTTCAGATGAAATCTGATAAGTAAGTGAGATAGTATTACATGAGTATGACTTGAATTTGTATCATTGTATATGCATATCTAATATCTGTTAAATCTGCATCTGCGTTGGGTTGGGATTGTGTATAGAAGGAAGTGTGGGCAGTTTAATAATATGTCGATATGGTGGCTAAGCCACAAGCATATATCTAATTCTGGCGATTTATCACATTCTGATATGGCAACTAGACTACCATTATTTTGAAACGTGACATACAGTCACTATGCGGTGTGTAGGGATGGATGGGTACTTGATACCCTATATGGTATGTAAGGATGGACGGAGATGGTGTGTAGCGGATGGGGGTAGGAATCTACATCTGTATCTAACCTATTCTGCATCTATATCTTATATGTTCTGTAATTGTACCTAATATCTTGTGTTTCCGACTCTGTAATCGATTTTGAAAACTATATGTTTAAAGATCAATCGAAAGCATATCTATTATATATAATTCGGATTAGTTGTATACATAAGCTACACACACTGAGTTATGAACTCATTTAGTCTGTATGCTTGGATTTCAGGTAACCCACAGACTTGATCGGATCGGCGTATCAAGAGCTAGGTCATTCTGCTTAATCATCTTATTATGTAATCAATATTTTCGTCATATTTCTTTTTAAGATTTTTGTTTCTAATGACTGGATTTTACGGTTGTTTGTCATCCTTTATATGACTTCAAAATGTTCGAACATTTTTACTAAAAGTGGGATTTTCCAAAAATGATTTAATGTAGCTCTCCAGACTTGGCCATAACATCTAGGTCGGATTTGCGGTGTTACAAGATCCAACACCATTTCATAGATATGTAATTAAATATATCAATTTACATCATGGAATCAGTGAATTATTTTAATATAAAAATGAACTTACCTCGACTAACACAAATGCAAAAGTAGAGCCGATGACTAATCCGAAACCTTAGCTTTACCGCAATCCAGGTCCGGCTGATTTGTGTCTTGATCTATATAATAATTTCATTCAATTAAATAATTCAAATAGCTTAATCTAATTAATTCAAGCTTATTACCCTTATGAATACAAAAAACATACCTATAATTGTCCACTATAATTATGTATGGTTTAGTTTCCATCTAAGTCCATTATTTATAGATTCCATAATCAATTGACCCTTTTAGCTAGTAGAATTCAACTTTTGCATCTTTTTACAATTTTGTCCTTTTTATTAATTAATTATTTAAACGTTAAAATTTCTTAACCAAATTTGACTACGACTCTAATAAATACTCGTAAATATTAAATAAATATTAAAATACTAACTCGCTCACCAGAATTGTGATTCAAAAACTACTGTTTCTAACACCACTGAAAACGAGTTATTACAATTCTCCCCTTAAATGAATTTTTGTCCCCGAAAATCTTAACAAAGAATAGGTTGGGTATTCCACTCTCATAGCTTCTTTCGGTTCCCAGGTAGCTTCCTCAATTCTGTAATGGTGCCAAAGAACTTTAACCAAATCTATGTGTTTATTTCTTAATTGAATTCTAATCGGTTCCTCACTATACGACATTCCGGCTGTATTTCTAAATCAGTTGGTGAAATCACATGTGAGGGGTCAGATCTGTGAAATCATTATACTACATTCCGTCGCAGCATCGATACATGGAAGACATTGTGAATTTTCTCTAATTCTGACAGTAAAACTAAACGGTAAGATAATGGCCCAATTCTTTCCATAATCTCCTACGGCCCGATGAAGTGCAAACTAAGCTTTCCTTTTTGGACAAAAAGAAGAACTTTCTTCTAGTGCGATACTTTCAAAAACACCCTGTCGCCAACCTAAAATTTGATGTCTTTTCTTTTCAAATCAGCATATGACTTCTAACGAACGGAAGCATATTTCAAGAAATCTTGTATCACCTTGACTTTTTCTTCGGTTTCACAGATCCGATCTATTTCGAAAAGCTTTTTCTCACTCAATTTAGTCTAGTATAATGGAGTTCTACACTTTCAACCATACAAAGCTTCGTACAAAGCCATTTTAATACATGACTGGTAACTATTATTATACGCAAATTCAACTAACGAAAGAAATTTTTCCTAGCTACCTTCAAATTCCAAAATACAACAACGGAGCATATCCTCGAGTATTTGAGTCACTCGCTCAGACTGACTATCTGTCTGTGGATAAAATGTGGTACTAAAATGCAATTTAGTACCCAAAGCTTCGTGTAATTTACTTTAGAATCTAGAAGTAAATTATGGGTCTTGATTAGAAATAATCAAAAACGGTACCTCGTGTAGTCTGACAATCTCAGCAGCATATAACTCTATCAATTTCTCAAGTGAATAATCCGTACGTACGGGAATAAAATGTGCAGATTTAGTCAAGTGATCCACAACAACCCATATGAAATCCTTTTTCTTCGAAGATAACGGTAACCTTGATACGGAATCCATGGTAACCCATTCCCATTTCCATTCCGAAATCATAATAGGTTGTAGTAATCCTGAAGGTACTTAATGTTCAACTTTAACTTACTGGCAAACCAAACACTTCGATACAAATTTCGAGATCTCTCGTATCATACCTTGCCACCAATACATTTGTTTCAAATCACCGTACATTTTATTACTACCAGGATGAATCAAGTAACTACTGTTGTGTGCTTCTCGCAAAATCTCTCGTTTAACATCAAAATTCCTCAGAACACATAATCAGTTTTAGAAATATAAACTACCATATGTACTAATGCGAAAATCTAAATATGGTGACTTTTCAATCTATTCTTGTTTATCAATTAATTCTGAATCATTTTTCTAAGCTTCACAGATCTGTGGCAGCAATATCGGTTTAGATTTTAATTTAGCTAAAATAGAACCGTCATCAACAAGCATCAACAGAGTATTCCTAGCTTTCAAAGTAAACAATGACTTTCTACTCAAAGCATCAGCAACAATATTAGCTTTTCCCAGGTAATAGTCAATAATCAGATCATAATATTTTAACAGCTCCAACCATCTACACTGTCGCAAATTTAGTTCTTTCCGTGACATCAAATATTTTAAGCTTTTGTGTTCTGTAAAAATGTGACATTTTTCTTCGTATAATTAGTGTCGCCAAATTTTCAAAGCAAACACAATAACTGCCAACTCCAAATCATGTGTCGGGTAGTTTTTCTCATGAGGTTTCAACTGACGGGAAGCATAAGCTACAACTTTACCTTCCTGCATCAAAACACAACCCAAACCGTTTATCAAAGCATCGCTATAAATCACAAATTCTTTGCCGGACTCTGGTTGAACTAATATGGGGGATTTGGTTAACAACACTTTCAATTGATCGGAACACTGCTGGCATTTATCGGACCAAACAAATTTTACATCTTTCTAAAGTAGCTTGTCAACGATGCAGTAATCATCGAGAAACCTTTAACAAATCATCTTTAATATCTGGCCAAACCTAGAAAACTTGTGACTTAAGTGACATTTTTTGGAGGCTTCCAATCCAAAATAGCCGATATTTTACTCGGATCCATTATGATGCCATCATCCGACACTACATAACCCAAAAACTCGACTTCTTGAATCCAAAACTCACATTTACTGAATTTTGCGAATAAATTTTTATCGCGCAAAGTCTACTGTATCAATTTCAAATGTTGGGCATGCTCAATCTCATCCTAAGAATAAATCAGAATATCATCAATAAAAACTACCACAAATCTATCAAAATACGGCCAAAATATTCTATTCTTCAGATCCATAAATACAGGAAGGGTATTCACTATACCAAACGATATAGCCAAAAATCCATAATATCCATACCTAGTTTTGAAAGCCATTTTCGGCATGTTTGAATCTTTCACCCGAAGCTGGTAGTATCCAGACCGTAAAAATATTTTAGAAAATACCATCACACCTTTCAACTAATCAAACAAATCATCAGTACATGGCAACAGATACTTGTTCTTAATTGTAACTTTATTAAATTGTCAATAATCAATACACAATAGCATCGACCCGTCTTTTCTCTTAACAAATAATACAGGTTCATCCCAAGGAGAAAAACTAGGTCGAACAAATCCTCTATCTATCAACTCCTGTAACTGTGCATTCAACTCTTTTAATTCAATTAGTGCCATTCTATACGGAGCAATCGAAATCAAAGAAGTTCTGATACTAATTCGATAGCAAATTCAACCTCTCTGATTGGCGGTAATCTTGGAAATTCCTCTGAAAATACATCCGCAAAATCACAAACAATCAGAACTAATTCTAACTTCAATTCTGAAGCTCTAGTATCTGCTATGTATGTTAGATACGCCTCGCACCCTTTTCGAATAAATTTCTGAGTTGACAAAGTAGAAATAATATTGGTGACACTGTCTAATTTGTCTGATTCAACACTAACTGTTTCACCATTCTGACATTTCAAAATAATTTGTTTCTATCTACAATTCACCACCACATCATGCAAAGTCAACCAATCCATGCCGAGAATAACATCAAATTCATCAAATGGTAACAGCATCAAATCAGTCGGAAAGTTGCAATCCCAAATCTTCAGGGAACAATTTCTACAGACTTTGTCAACTAACACATACTGACCTAACGGATTAGTTACTTTGACTACAAATTCAGTTGACTCTACTGGTATTTTCTTACCCATTACTAATGCAGTGCATATATACGAATGTATTGACCCGGGTTAATCAAAGCATAAATAGTAACATCAAAAAGAGAAAATGTAACAACAATCACATCAGGTGTAGAAGCATCTTCCCGAGCTCTAATCTTATAAGCCCTAGCTAGTGGTCGTGCCTCGGATCGAATTGTAATGTCTTTAGTGCCGCTCTATGTAACACCCCTAACCCGTCTCCGTCGCCAGATTAGGGTTACAAAGCATTACCATATAATCAAAAAAACATTCAACATTATAACATTAAATAAATTAAACTTATTATAAACCAGTCAATCATATGCATTTTATCCCTAAATCAAGATTTCAAGGCCCTAAAAATAGCTTAGAAGCAATTCGAGACTAATTTGAAACAAAACAGAAGTTTTAAGAAAAAGTTACAAAAATGTGAAAACATGGGTCACACAGCTGTGTGGCCAGGTCGTGTAGCATTCAAACAAAGGGACACAAGGCTGTGTCCCAGCCCGTGTCCTCACCTGTGTAACTCACTAAGAAGGGTCACAAGGCCGTGTCGCAAGCCGTGTACCAGGCCGTGCAACTCTCTGAGTTGCCACACACGGCCATGTTTCAGATCGTGTACTAGGCCGTGTAACTCATAACTTGAAACACTAAGAAATTTCAAATGACACATGGTCGTGTCACCAGGCCGTGCGACAGCCAGTGTCCCAGGCCATGTGATCCATAAATTGACCTAAAATCAAGCCATTTCAAAGCCAACCCAAATACATTCAACCATATCATTTTAGCACACATTCAAGGGATTTAAACATCATTCAAACACACCTAAACATGCCATTTTAAACATCCTAATTCATCTAACCAATATGCCATTCAAAGGCACCACAATTGTATCAAAACATCACTTACCAAAACAAATCAACATTGCATAATCCCAAGCATAAAAACCTAGTTCAATTAACTACCACATGATATCACACATGACCATTTACAAGCCATCAAAAAACATACCAAAAGAACCTTATTTACAAGCGCTTAAAAGTGACCAATATGATATAACTTTGTAATGCATTAACGTTCAACAAACCAAATATAACTTCAAAAGCTTAAACATACCAAAACATCCATTACAAATATCCTATACATGTCATTAGTTACCTTGGCCAGAATACTCAAAAACTACCAAAATGGTTGTTGGATAGTGTGATAGGTCTCCGACGAGCTTCCAACCGATTGAGCTTCCGATTATTTATAAAATAAAGAAGAGTAACTACGTAAGCAACGAGTGCTTAGTAAGCTCGTATAAACTTAAACATAAATTACCACTTAATTAACACAATTCATAGATTAAGCATAAACCATTTCTAATGCCATAAGCTTAGTATAAGCCTATTCAAGCACCATCAAGCTCACAAGTTAGTAGGTTCATCAACATCACATATAAGTTCATTTATATCATAAGTAGATTTCATAAGATACATTACATATTCATCAACCTTTTCATAAGACTTACTTACCATTCCATTTCCTTTCTTACCCGTTGAACCATCTAGAATTACATCGGATACTCGGGAATGCTCACACATAGTGTGCCTTTCCATATAATTGTAACATTTCTTTTACATCAATGCTCACACGAGTTATGAAATAGGCCTGCTTACAAGAGCTGTGGGTCAGAATGTTAGCTACACAATGCTGCTCACACGAGCTGTAGAGAATCTGCAACAAATGCAGGACCTCAGCCATTGGTAGGACATTCAAGACCAGCACACAAAACATGAAATCCCTAATGACATGTCATTTGTATCCTAAAAATTCTTAAGGTTCAAACGTGACTCGTTATCCGTCAATTCATCTTAGCATTGATACATGTATGTTCAAATCCATTTACAACTAACACAATATAATATATAGTCAATTAAACTAACATTAAAACAATTACAATTCATACGAACTTACCTTGATCACTAGAGTCGTAGTAGTAGAGTTGAACTAATCCAAAGCTTTAGCTTTTCCTCGATTTAAGTCCAACTGTGGTTTATCTTGATCTAAATAAATAATTTCATTCAATTAAGTAATTTTAGAATTCAATTTAATCCATAATTCATATTAATGAAAATTATGAAATTGCCCTTAACATTTTAACTTTTCACAATTTAGTCCTTAAACTCATAACTTAAATGTAACTCATTTTAACCAAAATCCAATTTAATCAATGTTACAAGGGACCTTGAAACAACTCATTAGTACCAATATTTCACAATAAAACCCATGGATTTACACTTTTAACAATTTAATACCTACTTCAGAATTCATCAAAAATCACTTAATAAAACATATTTATTTAATAGCAAAGATTAATAATCTAGCAACTAACATAAAAAAACATTCAAAAACATCCATGGAAAGTCCCTCAACCTTTAATAGTTTTGCAAATTAACCCCCGGGCTAGCTAGATTAAGCTAAAACGAACTCAAAAACATAAAAATCATTAAAAACGGTGCTTGAATTCACCTACATGCATCCAAATAAGCTTGACTGAATATTTTTTATTCTTCTATGGATATTTTAAGGTTTGAAAAAAAATTAAAGAAGATATCATCTTTATTTTGTGTTTTATTTACTTAGTTTTTCTTTTATTTACCAATTTACTACCTTAACCTTATTATTAATCAAAAACTTCAATAAAACCTATCCATGCACATCCACTAACTTTAAATATGTTATATTTACCACTCAAGTCCATAAACTTTCCTTTCCATATCCATTTAGCCCTTTTAACTAATAAAATTCAACTTTTACACATTTTGCAATTTAGTCCTTTTTTACCTAATTAACTATTTAAATGTCAAAAATTTTTAACGAAACTTTAATACAACATTAATATAACCTCATAAACATTGAATAAATATTAAAATAATAATTCACTCATCAAATTGTTGTCTCAAAACCACTATTTCTGACACTACTAAAATCGGGCTATTACAGTTTGACTAACTCTCGAATTTCCACTATTCTTTAGTGGCCTACCTTTAGAAGGCGCATTCCTTGATCGAAAATTTTGAGCTTTATCTCTATCGGATAAGTCTGGGCAATCACAGAGAAAGTGATCAAACGAGACACATTTAAAACACAACCCTTCCTTTTCACGACACTCTCCAAAATGTTTCTTACCACAATGCTGACAATCTGGCTTATTTACGTTATGAACACTGCCAACACTAGCTGCAGGGATAACCTGTGGTCTCGAGCTACCTTGTTTCCCTTGATCTCTCCCAGAAAATCCGAATGAAGTTGACATATGGCAGCGAAATTTTTTTATCTTCTTTGAAGAAGAGGAGAACGACTTTCCCAGATGTCTTTTACTCGAGCCCCGAACTTCTAAATCTTCCTTTATGCACTCTATCTGCTAACATAACAAATTCTTTCAACTCTAAAATCCCGGCAAGCAATTGGATATCTTCATTCAAGCCCTCTTCGAATCGGGTGCATATAACTACTTCTAATGGAATATATTCCTGAGCATACTTACTAAGCCTAATGAACTCCCTCTCATATTCAGCTACCATTCTATTGCCTTGTTTCAGTTCAAGTAACTCTTTCCTCTTCTTATCGAGATATCGCTGGCTAACATATTTCTTTCTGAACTCAGTTTGAAAGAAATCCTAATTTACACGATCCTTCGATACCACCACTATTAAGGTATTCCACCATTGATATGCCTTATCTTTCAACAAGGAAATTGCACACTTCAAGCAATCATTTGAAGAACATGTTAACTCGTCGAAAATTTTGATAGTATTTTCTATCCAGAATTCATCCTTTTCTAGATCATCTTCAACCTTACCATAAAATTCTTTAGCCCCGTATTTGCAAATTTTATCAATAGCAGGCTTGTTTATACGTACCTATTACGTACGTTGCGAAATAAGGGGAATCAGTTGAAGTATAGGACTAGGTAGAGGTCGTTAAGCCATCGGATTAGTTCGCATAAAGTCGGTAAACCATTCCGACATCATATTAAAGAAAGCTTCACGCGCCTCCCTCCCTCGTCCACTAGAAATAGGTTCATTATGAAATGTTCCCTGAATCAAAGCTGGTATATTACTCTCAGCTTCATCAAAATTTTCTAGGTTATGTTCAGAGGTCATATTTAATCTATATCAATAACAAAAAAAATAAAAAAATTAAGTCAGGAGGCATCACAGTATCACCGGTTATATAATGGCATGTATTTATAGATTCGACACTTACTACGTTAAGCTCGAGAATCAACTAAACCATAGCTCTGATACCACTAAATGTAAACCTCTAACCCGTCTCCATTTTGGATTAGGGTTACGGAGTGTCACTGTAACACCCTGAAAATTTGAGTAATTTATTTTCTATGTGTGCTTTGGGTAATTATTCTAGAAAGTAAAAATTTTCTGATTTATTTTCGTGGTTAGTATAGTCCTGAAGAAGGGTTTAAAATTTTTTAGAAGGAATATTATTAATTTTAAGAAATTATTTATGGAAGTGGATTAAGTGACTTTGACACATAAATTAATTTAAGTGTCAAAGTGAGGCATAAGATGAATTATTGGACAAGTGGTGATGGCGCATGAGCTTGTGCATGAGGTTGAAGGTTCGAATCCCATGTTTAGCATCTAGGTGAATTTTATTTTGAATTTTTATGCACCAATATAGCAAGTGTCGGCCAAGAGCTTTTATGGAAGGTGTTGACTTGTTATTTTTGGTTAAAATATCAAGGGAATAAGGAAATTTTGAACTTAAGGAAGGGTATCAAAAGAATAAGGAAAATGTGAAGATATGAGGCATGAATCAAGGAAGAATTTTTGAAACAATATCTTGGCCTAAAGACCATGTACTTGGACGGCAATATGGCTATAGGGGAGCCGAATTTTGGTGATAGTTTTGGCTAGGAATTTTAGTCTTGTTTTGGTCATTTTTGTTAGTTTGTGCAAGTTTTGAAAACTCTCTCAACCTTTTCTCTTTTGCCGAATTTGAGCATTGGTAAGTCCTAAAGTTTTTGACCATTTGGTCATTTTGCACATCAATTGGTATTCTTTTGTGCCTTATTTCATTTGAGTGCCAAATCACCTACATCAAATGACCATTCCTTTCTTTTCTCTCTTTTCTTCATTGCCGAATGTGTCTTGATTCTAATCTCCTCTCTTTCTTTCTCTTTTATTTTCTTTGAAAACCGAATTCATCATCATCTCCATTTTCTTATTTTTATTCCTTATCAATCAATATTTCTCTCCAATATTTCTCTCATGGCCGAATGCTAAGGTGTTCATAAGCCAAATTATTTCCCTTTCTCTTTAATCTTTCATAGCCGAATCCTCCTTAAAACCATACTATTCTCAAATCCTTTCTTTTCGACGTGGAATATAGGTAAGAGTTCTTTTGTTTCGATTAGTTATTAGTGGTTAGTGCCGAATATTAATGTTGGCTTGAAGGCATTATTTGGATCAAAATAAACGTTTATTTTATTAACGTTTATTTTGTTAAACTTTAGTGCGATAACGGAAAGTTGGAATCAAGAAGTGATGGGTGACAAAGCATAGGAATCGATTCTCGTGGTAAGGAAATCACATCTTTTAAACCTTAGAAATTTTTTCGATATCATTAGATTAATGTTCTTTGCCTTTGAAGACATTCAACATAGGGAAGAAACGGGCGGTGTTTAGCCTTCGGAAGAAGGGAGGTTCATTATTCCCCTAAGTACAAGCAAAGGACTATTTCGAAATCCGAGATTTTCCACCGGGTTGCGGACGTTCAACCGAGGAAAATCAACTGCTCAAGTCGTTCATACTCCAACCATTATTTGTTCGTGGATTCGATTCGGTTAGCGAACCATCAATCGGAGAGAAATCGCAAGTAGAAGTCTTACGAAAATCCGAGGGTAAATTTCTAGATCGCTATATTTAGATCGGTTTTATTATAGATTATAGTGTTTTAATTAACACAATACGTATAGGTGTTGAAGAGCGGGAAAGTTTAGTTCTCTCCATAACCGTGTGTAACTTCACACTCATTTTTGGGTTGGACATCATGTTGTAAGTTCTGTGATAAATTCGTAAAATAGTAAAAACGGAAAAATACGTAGTAACTCATATTTTTGAGTAAATGCATGAAAACGGTTAAAACCGAGAAAATAAAATACGATAATACTCTAGTTCGATAAAATGGGCGATAATACTCTAGTTCGATAAAATGGGCGATAATACTCTAGTTCGATAAAATGGGCGATAATACTCTAGTTCGATAAAATGGGCCGATAATACTCTAGTTCGATAAAATGGGCCGATAATACTCTAGTTCGATAAAATGGGCGATATTACTCTAGTTCGATTAAATGGGCGAAAAATACTGCTTTCGATAAATTGGGCTAAAATGGGCCAAAGTCACTAAACTACTAAATGGGCTAGTTGATAAATTGTTTATATGAGCCTAATGAAGGGTTAATTGATAAGCCCACCGATGATATGGATTAATGAAAATCATTATATGATTATATTTGTTATATACGCATGATTACATGGGGTGGGTTATATGAAGAGAAGAATGGCCATTTGCCACAATATGGCTCATTGCCTCTAGTTCGGTGGCTCTGCCACAATATGGCTCATTGCCTCTAGTTCGGTGGCTCTCACACAAATTCGCTAAATGCCTCTAGTTCGGTGACAATGTCACAATCTAGTTCGGTAGTGCACTACAAAATTATTTAAGGGCTTTAAGCCCATGATTGGTGTGTTTGGCGGGGTGGGTTGACTTGATCCCCACAGTGTGTTGGTTGGTACGGGGTGTTAGCGGATGGATACTAGGTTGGTTTGGGAAATTCATATTTCATGCATTCTTTTCTTTAAATTATGTTACTTTACAATGTATGGTTGAAATCATTAATGGGCTCAAGCCCAAAGATGATATCTTGACGATCCGCCTAAAAATGGTGGTAAGTGAGTTGCACACTCGAGTTCTTTGTAACTCACCCAATTTTTATTAACCATTTCAGGTAATGGAAATTGACGTGGACTTGGGCCGGAGATGACTTGGTGGAGCCCATACTACGAATTTGGGTTTTTTTTTTTTATAAACTATTACTTTATTTAAGTTTTTATTTTAATTGCTATTATTGGGTTGATGTAATAAGGCCTCTAAGTATGTTTTATGGATTTTATCGTGTGGATGGTTTTATAATTTTTATTTTGAGACTTTAATTATGAGTTTATGTTAAATCATTTGGTTTTTCCTAAAAATATCGTTTATTTAATATTTTGACAATTAGACGATTTTCTTTAAAATTTTCCTCCAAATTCTTTTAAGATAAGTTTTAAACAAGTATATTCTTAAAATTATTTTCAAAACCTCGTACTACATCTTTAACTCATTATTTTATCGTAAATCTTGAAAAGAAACGAAAGTATGTTTGGTGTGACAAACCAAATCTCGCCTAAACGCATAGACCGGGTTTGGGGTGTTACATTTAGTGGTATCGAGCCCGCCAAAACTCGGCTGTGGTTTGGGTTCAATAAAGAAATTTGTTTGAAAATAATTTCTAGAGTTTTGATTAAAGGTAGTATGGCACCATGAACATCCCGCGCCAAGTCAAGTAAGTATCTCAGATATCGTATGTTTATTATCATTGTGATATGATTATAAGAAACACTCTAGAACTTCTAGTTTTAGGTGTTAAAACCGTAGAGATTGAGACAATAGGATATTGATGCGAAAACACTCTATCTCTTTCATATCATAAGATATCGTTAATAAACAATTGAAATATTATTCGATTCATAAAACTCTTAAATCGATTAAATCAAATTAGTCGCCATGAGCACTAGAGGACGTGGTCGTGTGGACGCGGTAGCGTGGCCGTGGTAGAGGACGAGGTGTTAGGGGCGCAATCGATGTGCCGGTCATATGTCGGAAATGGATGCACTGCGTCACTCGAGAGTGAGACGGATCGCACGACCATATGGAAGAGGATAATCTTTGTGACACGAGTAATGCCGCGAGTACTTGAAAGGGTCGCTGGATCCAGTAATCGACCAACCGCTCGTGGTTCGATATCGGAGCGATCAAATCCAAAGTGGAGCCGAGGTTTTCGAGGTGTCTCGTGTAGCTCCCAATGTCGCTGAATATTGGCTTGAGGTAGTAGAGCGAATTATGGACGATCTTGAGTGCACCGTGGAACAAAAGTTAAGAGGAGCGGTATCTTTGTTGAGAGACGGCTTACCAATGGTGGCTTACTATCCGAGATGGCACCGATGTCGCTTTGGTTAATTGGGAGTTCTTTAAGGCTTCCTTTCAAGGGAAATATGTGGGAACAAGCTATGTGGATGCCCGAAGGAAGGAATTCTTGAACTGGTGCAAGGAAATAAGACGGTGGCGACATATGAGGTGAGTTCTTATGTTTGAGTCGCTATGCTCGAACGATAGTGGCAACGGACTATGAGCGTTGTGTGCGCTTTCGAGGACGGTTTGAAAGACGAGTTGCGGGTTCGATAGCCCCACAACAAGTTAGAACTTTTGCCGCTCTTGTGGAGAAGGCCAAGATAGCCGAAGAGGCTAAGAACTCCTAACGCCAAAATCGGGAGCAAATTCGAGGCAAGAAAGATCTCAAGCATTCGGGTTCTTCGAGAAGATTCTGAAGAGGCCCCTGAATGAGGAACCAGCTCAAGGAAGAGCACCGTGAGTCGTTAATCGTAGTCGGGATTGTGCCGAATGTGGGAAAAGACATTCCGGAGAATGTTGGAGGAAAACGGTGCTTGCTATAAATGTGGATCGACGGAGCATCAATATAGGAGTTGCCTCGGCGTATGGATACAACTCAAGAAGTTCGTGCTCGATGTACCACCGGCAAGAGGAGTTCAAAGAACCACCGAGAGGTCGGGGACCAGTCGTGGTGGTAATGGGCTGGACGTGGTCAAGGTGCGCTGGTCGAGGCAATGGTCCTAGGGGCAACGCGGATGCAAGACACCAGATTGGTGTATGCGGTCGACGTCGTGAGGATGGCAATGCACTGATGTGATAACTGCACGTTCTTCATTTCGATGTACCCGTTATTGCCTTGATAGATATTGGTTCTACTCATTCGTACATTGCTAGCACCATAATCGAAACTTGAAATTAGACTCAAATTTCCGATAAAGAGATGAGGTGATTAGTCCCTTAGGGCGATCGGTGTTGGTTAATAAATTGTTTAGAGACGTGCCCTTAGTAATTCAAGGAGAAACATTCTGCGGCAAATTTGATGGAACCGCTTTTTGGCGAATTCGATATTATTCGGGCATGGATTGGTTGGTTAAGCACCGCGAAATTGGACTGTACTTTGGCGTATGTCGATAAGAAATGTGGAGGATAAGGAGATAGTTATGATAGGCGGCGGAGAAATTACTTGGCAAACATGATTTCTGCGTTGAAGGCGAGAGAAGTTAGTGCGAAAAGGATACGGAGCATTTTTAGCATTTATTTGTGCTTTAGATGCCAAAAAGTCATTGGTGGAAGATGTGAGAACGGTGAAGGAGTTCCCGATGTTTTTCCCCGAAGAACTTCCTGGTGTACCTCCGGATCGGGAAGTGGAATTTGGTATTGAGCTTTTGCCCGAATCGCTCCAGTGTCCATTGCTCCTTATAGAATGGCACCGAAGGAGTTGTCGAGCTTAAAGCCCAAATTCAAGAACTGCTAGATCGGGGTTTTATTCGACCGAGTGTGTGTCCGTGGGGAGCACCGGTTTTGTTTGTTAAGAAGAAGGATGGGTCAATGCGTATGTGTATTGACTATAGGCAATTGAATAAGTCGACGATCAAGAATCGGTACCCTCTGCCCGGATTGACGACTGCTTGATCAATTGAAGGAGCTTCGCTTTCTCAAGATTGATTTAAGGTCGGGTTACCACCACTTAAGGTGAAAGAAGCGGATATTCACAAGACAAATGTTCGAACCCGCTACGGACACTATGAGTTTTTAGTGATGCCGTTTGGGTTGACCAATGCACCAAATGCATTTATGGATATGATGAACCGGTCTTTCAACCATTCTTAGATCGGTTTGTGGTGGTATTCATAGATGACATTCTGGTTTATTCGAGGAGCGAAGAAGAACATGACTCGCATTTGCGGATTGTATTGCAAGTGCTTCGAGATAATCACTTGTATGCCAAATTCATGAAATGTGAATTTTGGTTAAGAGAAGTGACTTTCTTGGGTCATGTGGTATCACCAAGGAATAAGGGTGGATCCTCGGAAGATTGAGGCGGTATTGGATTGGAAACCACCAAGCCTCGGTAGTTGAGATTCGAGTTTCTTGGGTTTGGCCGGATATTATAGACGCTTTGTTGAGGGATTCTCATTGATTGCTGCACCTCTAACTAAGCTTTTGCGGAAGGGAGTGTTGTTTATATGGACCGATAAGCGGCAAGAAAGTTTCGAGCGATCAAGAAGGTTTTAACAGGCGCCGGTGATTGATTCAACTGAGGTCAAAGGAGTTTACGATTTTTGTGATGCGTCACATACGGGTTTAGGGCCGCGTATTGATGCAAAGTGGGAAAGTTGTAGCTTATGCTTCTCGTCAATTGAGACCGCACGAAGTGAACTACCCTACTCATGATTTGGAGTTAGCGGCGAGTGGTGTTTGCCTTAAAGATTTGGAGGCATTACCTCTATGGTGAAAAGTCTATCATCTATACGGATCACAAGAGTCTTAAGTATCTTCTTACTCGTAAGGAGTTAAACTTGAGACAACGAAGATGGGTGGAGTCATTAAAGGACTATGATTTCTCTATTGAGCATCATCCTGGAAAGGCTAATGTAGTGGCGGACGCATTAAGTCGTAAGGTGGTATCTCGATTTGAGAGCTATGTTTGCCCATTTGAGTTTGTATGAGGATGGTAGTTTGATAGCGGAATTTCAAGTGAAGCCTATGTGGTTGGAACAAATTAAGGAAAAACAGATTTTAGATGAGAAGTTGAGACTTTTATTTCAAAGAAGTGGAAAATGGTGAAATTGAGGATTTTGGAATAAATTCGTAAGGTGTATTGTGTTTTCGTGAAAGGGTCCAGTATGCCTAAGGATTCGATCTGAGGCAAATGATTTTGAGGAGGCGCATAGTAGCCCTTATGCTATGCACCCCGAGGAAATAAGATGTATCGGGATCTTCGTGAGCGGTTTTGGTGGCCTGGATTGAAACGGGAGATTTCGAATTTGTGGGAAAATGCTTAACTTGTCGCCAAGTGAAAGCGGAGCATCAATTGCCGTCAGTCTTTTGCAACCGATTAAGATTCCTCTTTGGAAATGGGAGCGGATAACAATGGATTTTGTTAGTGGGTTACCTTTAACACCTACTAAGAAAAATTCGCTTTTGGGTAATTGTTGATTGTCCGACGAAGACCGCTCATTTTCTACCAAAGGCGCACGGACTACTCGTTGCGAAGTTAAGCGAAGGCGGTATGTATCCGAAATCGTGAGGTTGCATGGGGTACCAGATCGATTATATCGGATAGGGATCCTAGGTTTACATCTCGATTTTGGAAAGCTTTGCATGAAGCCTTGGGTACAAAGCTTAATTTTAGTACGGCTTTTCATCCTCGATCGATGGTCACGGAGAGAGTGATTCGATTCGGAAGACATGTTAAGGGGATGTGTAATCGACTTCAAAGGTAGTTGGGAGGATTTTCTACCAAGAAGCGAATTTATGTACAACAACAACTACCGATCTAGCATTCGGATGGCACCCTACGAGGCATTGTATGGTCGTAGGTGTCGTTCTACTATTTGTTGGACCGAGTTGGGTGATCGGCAGCTGTTAGGACTCGAGATGATTTCTCAAACGGAAGAAAAAGTGAAAGTTATTCGGACACGGTTAAAGGAAGCTTGGATAGACGAGTAAGTCGTATGCGGATCTGAAGCGTAAAGAGATCGAGTATGCCGTAGGGAGATCAAGTCTTCTGAAGGTCTCACCTTGGAAGAAGATATTCGATTCGGAAGAGAAGGGCAAGTTGAGTCCTAGATACATTGGACCATATCGTGTGGTGAAACGAGTTGGTCCATGGCCTATCGATTGAGTTACCTCGGAATTGAGCCAAATTCATAATGTTTTCCACGTGTCCATGTTGAGGCGCTATAGATCGGATCCTTCGCACATAGTACCGGTAGAAGAAGTGGAGTTGAATTTGGATTTGTCTTTTGAGGAGGAACCGGTGGAAATCTTAGACCGAGACGTGAAGGTGCTAAGAAAGAAGATCGTGCCGTTGGTCAAAGTGTTGTGGCGTAACCACGGAGTGGAGGAAGCTACGTGGGAGCCCGAGGATGCAATTCGGCAACAATACCCTCACCTTTTTTTAGCTGTAAATTTCGAGGACGAAATTTTCTTTTAGGGGTAGAGTTGTAACACCACGAAAATTTGAGTAATTTATTTTCTATGTGTGCTTTGGGTAATTATTCTAGAAAGTAAAAATTTTCTCGATTTATTTTCGTGGTTAGTATAGTCCTGAAGAAGGGTTTAAAATTTTTAGAAGGAATATTATTAATTTTAAGAAATTATTTATGGAAGTGGATTAAGTGACTTTGACACATAAATTAATTTAAGTGTCAAAGTGAGGCATAAGATGAATTATTGGACAAGTGGTGATGGCGCATGAGCTTGTGCATGAGGTTGAAGGTTCGAATCCCATGTTTAGCATCTAGGTGAATTTTATTTTGAATTTTTATGCACCAATATAGCAAGTGTCGGCCAAGAGCTTTTATGGAAGGTGTTGACTTGTTATTTTTGGTTAAAATATCAAGGGAATAAGGAAATTTTGAACTTAAGGAAGGGTATCAAAAGAATAAGGAAAATGTGAAGATATGAGGCATGAATCAAGGAAGAATTTTTGGAAACAATATCTTGGCCTAAAGACCATGTACTTGGACGGCAATATGGCTATAGGGGAGCCGAATTTTGGTGATAGTTTTGGCTAGGAATTTTAGTCTTGTTTTGGTCATTTTTGTTAGTTTGTGCAAGTTTTGAAAACTCTCTCAACCTTTTCTCCCTTTTGCCGAATTTGAGCATTGGTAAGTCCTAAAGTTTTTGACCATTTGGTCATTTTGCACATCAATTGGTATTCTTTTGTGCCTTATTTCATTTGAGTGCCGAAATCACCTACATCAAATGACCATTCCTTTCTTTTCTCTCTTTTCTTCATTGCCGAATGTGTCTTGATTCTAATCTCCTCTCTTTCTTTCTCTTTTATTTTCTTTGAAAACCGAATTCATCATCATCTCCATTTTCTTATTTTTATTCCTTATCAATCAATATTTCTCTCAATATTTCTCTCATGGCCGAATGCTAAGGTGTTCATAAGCCAAATTATTTCCCTTTCTCTTTAATCTTTCATAGCCGAATCCTCCTTAAAACCATACTATTCTCAAATCCTTTCTTTTAAACGTGGAATATAGGTAAGAGTTCTTTTGTTTCGATTAGTTATTAGTGGTTAGTGCCGAATATTAATGTTGGCTTGAAGGCATTATTTGGATCAAAATAAACGTTTATTTTATTAACGCTTATTTTGTTAAACTTTAGTGCGATAACGGAAAGTTGGAATCAAGAAGTGATGGGTGACAAAGCATAGGAATCGATTCTCGTGGTAAGGAAATCACATCTTTTAAACCTTAGAAATTTTTTCGATATCATTAGATTAATGTTCTTTGCCTTTGAAGACATTCAACATAGGGAAGAAACGCGGCGGTGTTTAGCCTTCTAAGAAGGGAGGTTCATTATTCCCCTAAGTACAAGCAAAGGACTATTTCGAATCCGAGATTTTCCACCGGGTTGCGGACGTTCAACCGAGGAAAATCAATCTGCTCAAGTCGTTCGTACTCCCGAACCATTATTTGTTCGTGGATTCGATTCGGTTAGCGAACCATCAATCGGAGAGAAATCGCAAGTAGAAGTCTTACGAAAATCCGAGGTAAATTTCTAGATCGCTATATTTAGATCGGTTTTATTATAGATTATAGTGTTTTAATTAACACAATACGTATAGGTGTTGAAGAGCGGGAAAGTTTAGTTCTCTCCATAACCGTGTGTGTAACTTCACACTCATTTTTGGGTTGGACATCATGTTGTAAGTTACGTGATAAATTAAGTAAAATAGTAAAAACGGAAAAATACGTAGTAACTCATATTTTTGAGTAAATGCATGAAAACGGTTAAAACCGAGAAAATAAAATACGATAATACTCTAGTTCGATAAAATGGGCCGATAATACTCTAGTTCGATAAAATGGGCGATAATACTCTAGTTCGATAAAATGGGCGATAATACTCTAGTTCGATAAAATGGGCGATAATACTCTAGTTCGATAAAATGGGCGATAATACTCTAGTTCGATAAAATGGGCGATATTACTCTAGTTCGATTAAATGGGCGAAAATACTGCTTTTGATAAATTGGGCTAAAATGGGCCAAAGTCACTAAACTACTAAATGGGCTAGTTGATAAATTGTTTATATGAGCCTAATGAAGGGTTAATTGATAAGCCCACCGATGATATGGATTAATGAAAATCATTATATGATTATATTTGTTATATACGCATGATTGCATGGGGTGGGTTATATGAAGAGAAGAATGGCCATTGCCACAATATGGCTCATTGCCTCTAGTTCGGTGGCTCTCGCCACAAATTCGCTAAATGCCTCTAGTTCGGTGACAATGTCACAATCTAGTTCGGTAGTGCACTACAAAATTATTTAAGGGCTTTAAGCCCATGATTGGTGTGTTTGGCGGGGTGGGGTTGACTTGATCCCCACAGGTGTGTTGGTTGGTACGGGGTGTTAGCGGATGGATACTAGGTTGGTTTGGGAAATTCATATTTCATGCATTCTTTTCTTTAAATTATGTTACTTTACAATGTATGGTTGGAAATCTGTTAATGGGCTCAAGCCCAAAGATGATATCTTGACGATCTGGCCTAAAAATGGTGGTAAGTGAGTTGCACACTGAGTTCTTTGTAACTCACCCAATTTTTATTAACCATTTCAGGTAATGGAAATTGACGTGGACTTGGGCCGGAGATGACTTGGTGGAGCCCATACTACGAATTTGGGTTTTTTTTTATAAACTATGACTTTATTTAAGTTTTTATTTTAATTGCTATTATTGGGTTGATGTAATAAGGCCTCTAAGTATGTTTTATGGATTTTATCGTGTGGATGGTTTTATAATTTTTATTTTGAGACTTTAATTATGAGTTTATGTTAAATCATTTGGTTTTTCCTAAAAATATCGTTTATTTAATATTTTGACAATTAGACGATTTTCTTTAAAATTTTCCTCCAAATTCTTTTAAGATAAGTTTTAAACAAGTATATTCTTAAAATTATTTTCAAAACCTCGTACTACATCTTTAACTCATTATTTTATCGTAAATCTTGAAAAGAAACGAAAGTATGTTTGGTGTGACAAACCAAATCTCGTCTAAACGCATAGACCGGGTTTGGGGTGTTACAGTCACAGTAAAATTCAAAACATTTAAGTTCAAACAAAACAACTATTCAATTTAGATTTTATCATTCATATAAATATTTACTTTATAGCATAAAATAAAATTACGGGCCTTAAACTGGGCCTATGGGACCCTAAAAATAGGTTACGAACATTCAGGGACTAATTTGAAACAAAATGAAAAAAATTGGAAAAAAAACTTAAAAATTTTGAAAACAGGGGTCACACGGCTGTGTGACATAGCCCACACCGTGTGGCACAAGGACATGGTTGTGTGGCCAACCATGTGACGGACCGTGTAACTTTCAAAATGGTTTCACATGTCGTGTCGTAAGTCGTGTGCCAAGCCGTGTAACTGTAACACCCTGAAAATTTGAGTAATTTATTTTCTATGTGTGCTTTGAGTAATTATTCTAGAAAGTAAAATTTTCTGATTTATTTTCGTGGTTAGTATAGTCCTGAAGAAGGATTTAAAGTTTTTTTTTTTAGAAGGAATATTATTAATTTTAAGAAAATTATTTATAGAAGTGGATTAAGTGACTTTGACACATAAATTAATTTAAGTGTCAAAGTGAGGCATAAGATGAATTATTGGACAAGTGGTGATGGCGCATGAGCTTGTGCATGAGGTTGAAGGTTCGAATCCCATGTTTAGCATCTAGGTGAATTTTATTTTGAATTTTTATGCACCAATATAGCAAGTGTCGGCCAGAGCATATATGGAAGGTGTTGACTTGTTATTTTTGGTTAAAATATCAAAGGAATAAGGAAATTTTGAACTTAAGGAAGGGTATCAAAAGAATAAGGAAAGGTGTGAAGATATGAGGCAAGAATCAAGGAATTATTTTGGAAACAATATCTTGGTCATTAGACCATGCATTTGGACGGCATCATGGCAAAAGAAGGGAGCCGAATTTTTGGTGATAGTTGGCTAGGAATTTTGGTTTTGTTTTGGTCATTTTTTTAGTGCATAGTTTTGCAAATTCTCTCAACCTCTCTCCCTTGGCCGAATTTGATCCTTGGTAAGCCTTGTTAATTTTTGACCATTTGGTCATTTTTGCACATCAATTGGTATTCTTTGTGCCTTATTTTCATTAGTGCCGAAAATCATCTACACCAAAAGCTTTTCTCTTTCTCTTTTCTCTCACCATTGCCGAATATCCATCTCTCTCTCAAGCTCATCTTTTTCTTTTCTTTTCTTCTATTCACTTTGAAATCAAAGCAACATCATCATCATCTTTCTCTTATTTTATTTCTTTTCAATCAAAATTCTCTCCACCTACACTTTCATGGCCGAATGCTAAAGTGTTTATAAGCCAAATTATTTTCTCTTCTCCTTAATCTTTCATAGCCGAAACTTTCATCAATCAACCACCATTCTCAATTCTTTCTTTTCGACGTGGAGATTAGGTAAGAGATTCTTTTCGTTCGATTAGTTAATAGTGATTATAGCCGAATATTGATGGTGGTTTGAAGGCTTTATTAGATCAAAATAAACGTTCATTTTATTAACGCTTATTTTGTTAAACTTAGTGCGATATAACGGAAGTTGGAATCAAGAAGTCGTGGGTGACACAAATCGTTGGAATCGATTTTTGTGGTAAGGAAATCATATCTTTAAACCTTGGTATTATTTCAAAATTTATCTTAGATTGGATTAACGATCTTTGTCTTTGAAGACATTCAAAATAGGGAAGAAAAGGGCGGTGTTTAGCCTTCGGAAGAGGGGAGGTTACATTATTCCCCTAAGTACAAGCAAAGGACTATTTCGAAATCCGGGATTTTCCACCGGGTTGTGGACGTTCAACCGAGGAAAATCAACTGCTCAAGTCGCTCGTACTCCCGAACCATTATTTGTTCGTGGATTCGATTCGGTTAGCGAACCATCGATCGGAGAAAAATCGCAAGTAGAAGTCTTACGAAAATCCGAGGGTAAATTTCTAGATCGCTATATTTAGATCGGTTTTATTATAGATTATAGTGTTTTAATTAACACAATACGTATAGGTGTTGAAGAGCGGAAAGTTTAGTTCTCTCCATAACCGGTGTGTAACTTCACACTCATTTTCGTTGGACATCAAGTTGTAAGTTACGTGATAAAATCGTAAAATAGTAAGAACGGGAAAAATACGTAGTAACTCATATTTTTGAGTAAATGCATGAAAACGGTTAAAACCAAGAAATATGCGAAAAATCATTAAATTGATAAAATGGGCGATATAATACTCTAGTTCGATTAAATGGGCGATAATACTCTAGTTCGATAAAATGGGCGATAATACTCTAGTTCGATTAAATGGGCGATAATACTCTAGTTCGATAAAATGGGCGATAATACTCTAGTTCGATAAAATGGGCGATAATACTCTAGTTCGATAAAATGGGCCGATAATACTCTAGTTCGATTAAATGGGCGATAATACTCTAGTTCGATAAAATGGGCGATAATACTCTAGTTCGATTAAATGGGCGATAATACTCTAGTTCGATTAAATGGGCGATAATACTCTAGTTCGATTAAATGGGCGAAAAATACTGCTTTTCGATAAATTGGGCTAAAATGGGCCAAAGTCACTAAACTACTAAATGGGCTAGTTGTTAAATTGTTTATATGAGCCTAATGAAAGGTTAATTGATAAACCCACCGATGATATGGATTAATGAAAATCATTTATATGATTATATTTGTTATATACGCATGATTGCATGGGGTGGGTTATATGAAGAGAAGAATGGCCGATTGCCACAAATTTGGCTCATTGCCTCTAGTTCGGTGGCTCTGCCACAATATGGCTCAATGCCTCTAGTTCGGTGGCTCACCACAAATTCGACTAAATGCCTCTAGTTCGGTGACAATGTCACAATCTAGTTCGGTGAGTGCACTACAAAATTATTTAAGGGCTTTAAGCCCATGATTGGTGTGTTTGGCGGGGTGGGTTGACTTGATCCCCACAGTGTGTTGGTTGGTTGGTGCGGGGTGTTAGCGGATGGATACTAGGTTGGTTTGGGAAATTCATATTTCATGCATTCTTCTCTTTAAATTATGTTACTTTACGATGTATGGTTGAAATCATTAATGGGCTCAAGCCCAAGCATGATATCTTGACGCTTTAACCTAAAAATGGTGGTAAGTGAGTTGCACACTTTGAGTTCTTTGTAACTCACCCAAATTTTATTAACCATTTCGTGTAATGGAAATTGACGTGGACTTGGGCCTGAGATGACTTGGTGGAGGCCATACTACAAACTTGGGTTTTAATAAACTATGACTTTATTTAAGTTTTTATTTTAATTGCTATTATTGGGTTGATGTAATAAGGCCTCTTATTATGTTTTATGGTTTTATTGTGTGGATGATTTAAATTTTATTTCTAAACTCTTAATATGGTTTTATCTCAAATATGTTAAGTTTTCTTAAGAACATTGGTTTTATAACAAAAGTTTTGTAGCACTATTTTATCTTAACCATATGAAAATAAACGAATGTATGATTGGTGTGACAAACCAAATCTTGTCTAAACGCATAGACCGGGTTTGGGGTGTTACATTTAGTGGTATCAGAGCCCAGTTTCAAAACTCGGCTGTGGTTTGGGTTCAATAAAGAAATTTGTTTGAAAATAATTTCTAGAGTTTTGATTAAAGGTAGTATGGCACCATGAGCATCCCGCGCCAAGTCAAGTAAGTATCAGATATCTTTATGTTTTATTATCATTGTGATATGATTATAAGAAACACTCTAGAACTTCTAGTTTTAGGTGTTAAAAACCGTAGAGATTGAGACAATAGGATATTGATACGAAAACACTCTATCTCTTTCATATCATAAGACATCGTTAATAAACAATCAAATATTATTCGATTTATAAAACTCTTAATCGATTAAATCGAATTAGTCGCCATGAGCACTAAAGGACGTGGTCGTGGGCGCGGTAGGCGTGGCCGTGGTAGAGGACGAGGTGTTAGGGGCGCAACCGATGTGCTTGGGGTCATATGTCGGAAATGGATGCACTGCGTCACTCGAGAGTGAGACGGGATCGCATTTACCATATGGAAGAGGATAATCTTTGTGACGAGCAATGCTGCGAGTACTTGAAAGGGTCGCCGGATCCGAGAATCGACCAACCGCTCGTGGGTCGATATCGGAGCGATCAAATCCGTGGAGCCGAGGTTTTCGTGAGGTGTCTCGTGTAGCTCCCAATGTCGCCGAATATTGGCTTGAGGCGAGAGCGCGAATTATGGACGATCTTGAGTGCAATCGTGGAACAAAAGTTAAGAGGAGCGGTATCTTTGTTGAGAGACGGCTTACCAATGGTGGCTTACTATCCGAGATGGCACTCGATGTCGCTTTGATTAATCGGGAATTTTTCAAGGCTTCCTTTCAAGGGAAATATGTGGGAACAAGCTATGTGGATGCCCAAGGAAGGAATTCTTGAACTCGGTGCAAGGAAATAAGACGGTGGCAAAGACATATGAGGTGAGTTCTTACGTTTGAGTCGCTATGCTCGAACGATAGTGGCAACGGACCATGAGCGTTGTGTGCGCTTTCGAGGACGGTTTGAAAGACGAGTTGCGGTTCGATAGCCCCACAACAAGTTAGAACTTTTGCCGCTCTTGTGGAGAAGGCCAAGATAGCCGAAGAGGCTAAGAACTCGGAACGCCAAAATCGGGAGCAAATTCGAGGCAAGAAAGATCTCGAAGCATTCGGGTTCTTCGAGAAGATTCTGAAGAGGCCCCGGAATGAGGAACCACTCAAGGAAGAGCACCATGTAGTCGTTAATCGTAGTCGGGATTGTGCTTGAATGTGGGAAAAGACATTCCGAGAATGTTGGAGGAAAACGGGTGCTTGCTATAAATGTGGATCGACGAGAGCATCAATATAGGAGTTGCCTCGACGTATGGATACAACTCAAGAAGTTCGTACTCTTTGATGCACCACCGGCAAGAGGAGTTCAAAGAACCACCGAGAGGTCGGGGACCAGTCGTGGTGGTAATGGGGTGGGCGTGGTCAAGGTGCGCGGGTCGAGGCAATGGTCCTAGAGGCAACGCGGATGCAAGACGACGGGATTGGTGTATGCGGTCAGACGTCGTGAGGATGGCAATGCACCTGATGTGATAACTGGTACGTTCTTCATTTCTGATGTACCCGTTATTGCCTTGATAGATATTGGTTCTACTCATTCGTACATTGCTAGCACCATAACTGGAAACTTGAAATTAGACTCAAATTTCCGATAAAGAGATGAGGTGATTAGTCCTTTAGGTCGATCGGTGGTGGTTAATAAACTGTTTAGAGACGTGCCCTTAGTTATTCAAGGAGAAACATTCTTGGCAAATTTGATGGAATTGCCTTTTGGCGAATTCGATATCATTCTGGGCATGGATTGGTTGGTTAAGCACCGGGCGCAATTGGACTGTGCTGAAAAGCGGATGTTGATAAGAACTGCGGAGGATAAGGAGATAGTTATGATAGGCGAGCGGAGAAATTTCTTGACAAACGTGATTTCTGCGTTAAAGGCGGAGAAGTTGGTACGAAAAGGATATGGAGCATTTTTAGCATTTATTAGTGCTTTAGATGCCAAAGAGCTGTCAGTGGAAGATGTGAGAACGGTGAAGGAATTTTCGGATGTTTTTCCTGAAGAACTTCCTGGTGTACCTCCAGATCGGGAAGTGGAATTTGGTATTGAGCTTTTGCCCGGAACTGCTCCAGTGTCCATTGCTCCTTATAGAATGGCACCGAAGGAGTTGTCGGAGCTTAAAGCCCAAATTCAAGAACTGCTAGATCGGGTTTTATTCGACCGAGTGTGTCTCCGTGGGAGCACCGGTTTTGTTTGTTAAGAAGAAGGATGGGTCAATGCGTATGTGTATCGATTATAGGCAATTGAATAAGTCGACGATCAAGAATCGGTACCCTCTGCCGAGGATTGACGACTGTTTGATCAATTGAAGGGAGCTTCGCTTTCTCAAGATTGATTTAAGGTCGGGTTACCACCACTTAAGGTGAAAGAAGCGGATATTCACAAGACAAATGTTCCGAACCCGCTACGGACACTATGAGTTTTTAGTGATGCCGTTTGGGTTGACCAATGCACCACCGTGCATTTATGGATATGATGAACCGGGTCTTTCAACCATTCTTAGATCGGTTTGTGGTGGTATTCATAGATGACATTCTCGGTTTATTCGAGGAGCGAAGAAGAACATGACTCGCATTTGCGGATTGTATTGCAAGTGCTTCGAGATAATCAGGTTGTATGCCAAATTCAAAGAAATGTGAATTTTGGTTAAGAGAAGTGACTTTCTTGGGTCATGTGGTATCACCGGAAGGAATAAGGGTGGATCCTCGGAAGATTGAGGCGGTATTGGATTGGAAACCACCAAGTCGGTGAGCGAGATTCGGAGTTTCTTGGGTTTGGTGGATATTATAGACGCTTTGTTGAGGGGTTCTCATTGATTGCTGCACCTCTAACTAAGCTTTTGCGGAAGGGAGTGTTGTTTATATGGACCGATAAGCGCAAAGAAAGTTTCGAGCGGTGAAGAAGGTTTTAACTGAAGCGGTGGTATTGATTCAACCCGAGGTCAAGGAGTTTACGCTTTATTGTGATGCGTCACATACGGGTTTAGGCTGCGTATTGATGCAAAGTGGGAAAGTTGTAGCTTACGCTTCTCAAATTGAGACCGCACGAAGTGAACTACCCTACTCATGATTTGGAGTTAGCGGCAGTGGTCTTTGCCTTAAAGATTTGGAGGCATTACCTCTATGGTGAAAAGTCTATCATCTATACGGACCACAAGAGCCTTAAGTATCTTCTTACTCGTAAGGAGTTAAACTTGAGACAACGAAGATGGGTGGAGTCTGTTAAAGGACTATGATTTCTCAATTGAGTATCATCCTGGAAAGGCTAATGTGGTGGCGGATGCATTAAGTCGTAAGGTGGTATCTGATTTGAGAGCTATGTTTGCCCATTTGAGTTTGTATGAGGATGGTAGTTTGGTAGCGGAACTTCAAGTGAAACCTCTGTGGTTGGATCAAATCAAGGAAAAACAGATATTAGATGAGAAGTTGAGACTTCTAATTCAACAAGTGGAAAATGGTGGGATAGAGGATTTTGGTATGAACATGGAAGGTGTGTTGTGCTTTCGTGGAAGAGTCTGTATGCCTAGGGACTCAGATATGAGGCAAATGATTTTGCGGGAGGCGCATAGTAGTCCTTATGCTATGCATCCCGAGGAAATAAGATGTATCGGGATCTTCGTGAGCGGTTTTGGTGGCCTGGATTGAAGCGGAGATTTTGAATTTGTAGGAAAATGCTTAACTTGTCGCCAAGTGAAGGCGGAGCATCAATTGCCGTCGTCTTTTGCAACCAGCTTAAGATTCCCTTTGGAAATGGGAGCGGATAACAATGGATTTTGTTAGTGGGTTACCTTTAACACCTACTAAGAAAAATTCTGCATTTGGGTAATTGTTGATCGTTTGACGAAGATCGCTCATTTTCTACCAAAGGCGCATTTGACTACTCGTTGCGAGAGTTGGCGAAAGTTGTATGTATCCGAAATCGTGAGGTTGCATGGGGTACCAGATCGATTATATCGGATAGGGATCCTAGGTTTACATCTCGATTTTGGAAAGCTTTGCATGAAGCCTTGGGTACAAAGCTTAATTTTAGTACGGCTTTTCATCCTCAGTCTGATGGTCAGTCGGAGAGAGTGATTCAGATTCTGGAAGACATGTTAAGGGGATGTGTAATCGACTTCAAAGGTAGTTGGGAGGATTTTCTCTGGTTAAGCGAATTTATGTACAACAACAGCTACCCAGTCTAGCATTCAGATGGCACCCTACGAGGCATTGTATGGTCGTAGGTGTCGTTCTCCTATTTGTTGGACTGAGTTGGGTGATCGGCAGTTGTTAGGACCTGAGATGATTTCTGAAACGGAAGAAAAAGTGAAAGTTATTCGAGCACGGTTAAAGGAAGCTTCGGATGAGACGTAAGTCGTATGCGGATCTGAAGCGTAAAGAGATCGAGTATGCCGTAGGAGATCAAGTCTTCCTGAAGGTCTCACCTTGGAAAAAGATATTCATATTCGGGAAGAAGGGCAAGTTGAGTCCTAGATACATTGGACCATATCGTGTGGTGAAACGAGTTGGTCCAGTGGCCTATCAGATGGAGTTACCTCCAGAATTGAGTCAAATTCATAATGTTTTTCATGTGTCCATGTTGAGGCGCTATAGATCGGATCCTT
This sequence comes from Gossypium sturtianum, assembly GCA_025698515.1. Classification (NCBI taxonomy): domain Eukaryota; kingdom Viridiplantae; phylum Streptophyta; class Magnoliopsida; order Malvales; family Malvaceae; genus Gossypium; species Gossypium sturtianum. The sequence goes on from CM046946.1 coordinate 121,760,591, forward strand.
CGCACATTGTACCGGTAGAAGAAGTGGAGTTGAATTTGGATTTGTCTTTTGAGGAGGAACCAAAGTGGAAATCTTAGACCGAGACGCGTGAAGGTGCTAAGAAAGAAGAGCATGCCGTTGGTCAAAGTGTTGTGGCGTAACCACGGAGTGGAGGAAGCTACGTGGGAGCTGAGGATGCAATTCGGCAACAATACCCTCACCTTTTTCAGCCAGTGTAAATTTCGAGGACGAAATTTTCTTTTAGGGGTAGAGTTGTAACACCACGAAAATTTGAGTAATTTATTTTCTATGTGTGCTTTGAGTAATTATTCTAGAAAGTAAAATTTTCTGATTTATTTTAAGTGGTTAGTATAGTCCTGAAGAAGGATTTAAAATTTTTTTAGAAGGAATATTATTAATTTTAAGAAAATTATTTATAGAAGTGGATTAAGTGACTTTGACACATAAATTAATTTAAGTGTCAAAGTGAGGCATAAGATGAATTATTGGACAAGTGGTGATGGCGCATGAGCTTGTGCATGAGGTTGAAGGTTCGAATCCCATGTTTAGCATCTAGGTGAATTTTATTTTGAATTTTTATGCACCAATATAGCAAGTGTCGGCCAAGAGCATATATGGAAGGTGTTGACTTGTTATTTTTGGTTAAAATATCAAAGGAATAAGGAAATTTTGAACTTAAGGAAGGGTATCAAAAGAATAAGGAAAGGTGTGAAGATATGAGGCAAGAATCAAGGAATTATTTTGGAAACAATATCTTGGTCATTAGACCATGCATTTGGACGGCATCATGGCAAAAGAAGGGAGCCGAATTTTTGGTGATAGTTGGCTAGGAATTTTGGTTTTTGTTTTGGTCATTTTTTTTTAGTGCATAGTTTTGCAAATTCTCTCAACCTCTCTCCCTTGGCCGAATTTGATCCTTGGTAAGCCTTGTTAATTTTTGACCATTTGGTCATTTTTGCACATCAATTGGTATTCTTTGTGCCTTATTTTCATTAGTGCCGAAAATCATCTACACCAAAAGCTTTTCTCTCTCTCTTTTCTCTCACCATTGCCGAATATCCATCTCTCTCTCAAGCTCATCTTTTCTTTTTTTTTTCTTCTATTCACTTTGAAATCAAAGCAACATCATCATCATCTTTCTCTTATTTTATTTCTTTTCAATCGAAATTCTCTCCACCTACACTTTCATGGCGAATGCTAAAGTGTTTATAAGCCAAATTATTTTCTCTTCTCCTTAATCTTTCATAGCCGAAACTTTCATCAATCAACCACCATTCTCAATTCTTTCTTTTCGACGTGGAGATTAGGTAAGAGATTCTTTTCGTTCGATTAGTTAATAGTGATTATAGCCGAATATTGATGGTGGTTTGAAGGCTTTATTAGATCAAAATAAACGTTCATTTTATTAACGCTTATTTTGTTAAACTTTAGTGCGATAACGGAAGTTGGAATCAAGAAGTCGTGGGTGACACAAATCGTTGGAATCGATTTTTGTGGTAAGAAATCATATCTTTAAACCTTGGTATTATTTGAAAATTTATCTTAGATTGGATTAACGATCTTTGTCTTTGAAGACATTCAAAATAGGGAAGAAAAGGGCGGTGTTTAGCCTTCTAAGAGGGGAGGTTACATTATTCCCCTAAGTACAAGCAAAGGACTATTTCGAATCCGGGATTTTCCACCGGGTTGTGGACGTTCAACCGAGGAAAATCAACTGTTCAAGTCGTTCGTACTCTCGAACCATTATTTGTTCGTGGATTCGATTCGTTAGCGAACCATCGATCGGAGAAAAATCGCAAGTAGAAGTCTTACGAAAATCCGAGGTAAATTTCTAGATCGCTATATTTAGATCGGTTTTATTATAGATTATAGTGTTTTAATTAACACAATACGTATAGGTGTTGAAGAGCGGGAAAGTTTAGTTCTCTCCATAACCGGTGTGTAACTTCACACTCATTTTCGGGTTGGACATCAAGTTGTAAGTTCGTGATAAAATCGTAAAATAGTAAGAACGGGAAAAATACGTAGTAACTCATATTTTTGAGTAAATGCATGAAAACGGTTAAAACCAAGAAATATGCGAAAAACTGTTAAATTGATAAAATGGGCCGATAATACTCTAGTTCGATTAAATGGGCCGATAATACTCTAGTTCGATAAAATGGGCGATAATACTCTAGTTCGATTAAATGGGCGATAATACTCTAGTTCGATAAAATGGGCGATAATACTCTAGTTCGATAAAATGGGCGATAATACTCTAGTTCGATAAAATGGGCGATAATACTCTAGTTCGATTAAATGGGCGATAATACTCTAGTTCGATAAAATGGGCGATAATACTCTAGTTCGATTAAATGGGCGATAATACTCTAGTTCGATTAAATGGGCGATAATACTCTAGTTCGATTAAATGGGCGAAAATACTGCTTTCGATAAATTGGGCTAAAATGGGCCAAAGTCACTAAACTACTAAATGGGCTAGTTGTTAAATTGTTTATATGAGCCTAATGAAAGGTTAATTGATAAACCCACCGATGATATGGATTAATGAAAATCATTATATGATTATATTTGTTATATACGCATGATTGCATGGGGTGGGTTATATGAAGAGAAGAATGGCCATTGCCACAAATTTGGCTCATTGCCTCTAGTTCGGTGGCTCTGCCACAATATGGCTCAATGCCTCTAGTTCGGTGGCTCTGCCACAAATTCGGCTAAATGCCTCTAGTTCGGTGACAATGTCACAATCTAGTTCGGTAGTGCACTACAAAATTATTTAAGGGCTTTAAGCCCATGATTGGTGTGTTTGGCGGGGTGGGTTGACTTGATCCCCACAGTGTGTTGGTTGGTACAGGGGTGTTAGTTAGCGGATGGATACTAGGTTGGTTTGGGAAATTCATATTTCATGCATTCTTCTCTTTAAATTATGTTACTTTACGATGTATGGTTGAAATCATTAATGGGCTCAAGCCCAAAGATGATATCTTGACGCTTTAACCTAAAAATGGTGGTAAGTGAGTTGCACACTGAGTTCTTTGTAACTCACCCAAATTTTATTAACCATTTCAGGTAATGGAAATTGACGTGGACTTGGGCCGGAGATGACTTGGTGGAGGCCATACTACAAACTTGGGTTTTTAATAAACTATGACTTTATTTAAGTTTTTATTTTAATTGCTATTATTGGGTTGATGTAATAAGGCCTCTTATTATGTTTTATGGTTTTATTGTGTGGATGATTTAAATTTTATTTCTAAACTCTTAATATGGTTTTATCTCAAATATGTTAAGTTTTCTTAAGAACATTGGTTTTATAACAAAAAGTTTTGTAGCACTATTTTATCTTAACCATATGAAAATAAACGAATGTATGATTGGTGTGACAAACCAAATCTTGTCTAAACGCATAGACCGGGTTTGGGGTGTTACAGTAACATTCAAAATACTCTCACACGATCATCTCGTAGGCCATGTGTTAGACTGTGTTTGATTCGATGTTGGGTCACACAACCATGTAAGGTGACCGTGTGCAGCACACGACCACATGACAACCGTGTCCCAAGCCATGTACACCAAAATTTACCCTTAATGCAATCTAATTCAAACCCAATGGCTTGAGCACCAAACCAAACCAATTCAAGGTACTTTCATATGGTTAAAACACATTCAAAGACATCAAAACATACCAAAAATTAGTCAACCTAAGTGCCTAACCAATGTGCCCTCATTGACACCACAATTTATAAGCCAAAATGAACCAAGACCAAACACTAATCAAACATCAAAACAAATGATATTTAGATTCATCAAGAGCAAAATAATCACATAACCAATTCGCCAATCAGTCATAACTACAATTCCAACTATCACTCTAATTGCATATATTTAAAACTACTCAAACATTCCATTCACATCTAACAACTTATATGTATACATCATCTTGAACATTAAGCAAAATACCTAAAATACTTCAAAGTAATTCACTTCATCAAGGTACTAAACATATATATATATAAATGACCACAAAATGTCTATAAAATACAAATAACATGGACAAACCAACCAAAAGTCTTAATACATGCCATTCATAACCAAGTTCCAAAACAACTCAAAATATCTACAAAAGAAGAGATGGATAATGTGTATGCTCCGACTTGAACTCCAATCTAATAGGCTTCACGAAATCTACAAGAAAAGCACAACACGTAAGCACGATATGCTTAGTAAGTTCAAATTCATGTAAGCAAAACTTAATTACTATAGTTACTTTACGTAAAACATACATAATTTCCAAAACACTCTTATATATTAAAAAATGCTTATTTAAAAAACAAACCTTAAAACCTTTACATAATAGTCCATTCCAATGATATCATTTTCCATTGATATTGTAACAGTCCGGTTTAGACCCTAGTCGGAATAGTGGTTTCGGGACCACAAATCCGAGTCTAAAAAATATTTTAATATTATTTTCTGTGCCTACAGTATGTGGTTAAGTATGTGTGAAAGTTTCGTGAAATAATTTATCTGTTTGTGTGTTTAATTTGAGAAAAGGATTAAATCGCGTAAAATGAAAATTTAGTGGTTATTTTTAGAAGGGCCGAATAGTGGTTGTTCTTTTTATATAGAGGTTTTATGTTGCAAATATGCCATTGAACCATAGGATGGACGGTTAAGGGCATATGTTATAAAGTTTACTAATTAAAATTCATAAGGCTAATTTAGTAATTAAATTTAAAAAGGTAATATAAAAAAACAATGTTAAATGGTGGCCATTCTCTTTAATGTTCATCCACCGAAATAGCAAAGGAAAAGAAAGATTAAAAGCAAAATAGGGTTCGGTCCTTTGAAGCTTCAATTGGTATGTGATTTTTGTTCGATTTTTGATAATTTCTACGTTTTTGTAATCGTTGCTTTGTATACTTCAAAACCCATGCTTTAATTTTGTGATTTGATGAAGATTTTGAAAAGTTCCATTGATGAATCTATGAGTTTTGTGATGTTTGATGATGAAAAATGAAATATATGTGTTAGATTAACATGTTTTGTCTTTGGAGTTTTGGTGATTTTGAGTAATTAGGACTTAATTGTGAAAATAAAATTATGAGGGACTAAATTGTGAAATAAATGTAAAATATGGGTTGCTAGGGACCTATAGAGAATTCGGCTAAGCATGGGTGTATTGAGATTTTGTATATTTTGTGATTTTGTGAAATAGGGACTAAAATGTCAAAATGTGAAAATGTGAGGGCTAATTTGTAAATTGCCCTAAACATGTGTTTCTGGATTGAATTGAATGAACTAGTGAATGAATGAGTTAAATTTGAATATGTATAGATCAAGAACCGAAGAAAACGGACTTAGATCGTGGGAAATCGAAAGTGATTGAGTAGTCGACTTCGATTCTGTTTATCCGAATCCGAGGTAAGTCTATATACAAATAAATGTATTTGTATTGATTTATGTATGTTCATATGATATTTCATTGTGATGAATATGTACGAGATGATAACTATATGAAAATTCGAGGAAGTATCGATAATGTATTAATGTCCGAGAAGTCCCGTACGAATATAGGAATAGATATGATTATATGTCATGACATATGTTTCTGATTAAAGATATCGTGTAAGACCACGTCTGGGACGTTGGCATCGATATGAGACATCGTGTAAGACCACGTCTGGGACGTTGGCATCGATTTGAGATTTACGTGTAAGACCATGTATGGGACATTGGCATCGTATTGATTCGCAAAGACCCATGCGGGACAAATGGCATCGATATCTGGTTATATGTAAGACCACGTCTGAGACGTTGGCATTGTACGACTATTTCGAGCTTTCTGAGTATCCTATTTGATTTCGAACGGTTCAACAGGCAAATCTGAGAAATGAATGTCTACGAGAAATGTATAAATGAATCAGGTACGTTTGAATTGTACACTAAGCAAGAGTATGAAAGGTAAGTGTTTATATGAACTTACCTAGATGAGATATGTGAATAGATTTGATAAGGTAAAATGTATTATATGTGTGAATGAGCTATGATCTAAAGAAGTACATGTTGATAAATATGTTGGTAAGCAAATGGCTAGATAAATGAGCCAAGAAGAATCATGAATGTGCAAATGAGCTAGTAGTAAACTCCTATTTGTTATGAATAATGAATGCCTATATGTTAAGTTTATTTGTATATGGCTTACTAAGCTTTTGGAAAGCTTACTTTGTGTGTGTTTATTCTATTTTATAGATCGCCAAAGCTACGAGAGGGTCGGGGATTGTCGAGGATCGTCATCACACTACTCAAATCACATTTTGGTACCTTATGTTCATGTATATTATAAGTATGGCATGTATAGTCTAGTTAAAATGGATTATTTTTATGATATGTAATAGCCATGTGATATGGCTAGATAAATATTGGTGATATGTATGAGTGATCAAGCCTTATAATGCTTGGTTTTGGTATGGTTTGATGGATAGTGAAATGGATTTGGTTATGGTATGCTTATTGATGCATAATTAGCATATTATTAATGGTAAGTTTGTGATGGATTATACTTTGAAGTGCTTGAGGTTATATTGAGTTAAATGGCTTATAATTAGTTGTGATAAAATGCTCTTGAATGAGTTGAGAATGATGATCATTTTTGGTATGTATTGGTTGCCTTTGATGCTTGTTTTGATGCCTAATTGTGATTGTAGGTGAGACCCATAGTGTGGGTGGCAATTTGGCCTTGAAAATGGCCTATAATTGCCCACACGGTTGAGCACACGGGCGTGTGGCTCGACCGTGTCCCTCGTGGTTGCATTTCAAAACAAGTCAGACTCGACCACGGGCTGGACACACGGGCGTGTGACTGGCCGTGTGATGCAAGTCAGGCTCGACCACGGGTGAGGCACACGGGTGTGTCCATGGCCGTGTGGTCAAGTCAGTATGTATGCCCTGTTTTGACAGGCTTAGACACACGGCGTGTCTGAGGCCGTGGGAGGCACACGGCCTGCCCACACGGACGTGTGACCTCTGTAACTTTGAAACTTTTTTAAATTTTTGAGAATTTCCGTATGTGTTCGATTTAGTCCCGGCTCTATTCTAAAGCATGTTTAAGGTCTCGTTGACCTATTTCAGGGACACTTGGATTGGATTCTTTGTATTATATTATGAAATGTCCGAATAAGGTTCTAATTCGTCTGGTAACACCTTTAACCCTAGACCAGCGATGGTTATGGGTTAGGGGTGTTACAGATATCCTTTTCAACCTTTTCATTGTTTCGGGGATGTCATGATATCTTTCATCCATTGCCTTTTCCTTTTTAAATATATTGCCAAGATATATTTCAATCATGGTCTTTATCTTTTCTCAAATCAACAAGATCCAACACCATTTCATAGATATGTAATTAAAGATATCAATTGACATCATGGAATCAATGAATTATTTTAAGTGAAATGCGAACTTACCTCAACTAACACGAATGCAAAAGTAGAGCCGATGACTAATCCAAAACTTTAGCTTTTTCGCAATTCAGGTCCGACTGATTTGTGTCTTGATCTATATAATAATTTCATTCAATTAAATAATTCAAATAGCTTAAACTAATTAATTCAAGCTTATATTCCATTTTAATTTGAATTTATAAAATTAACCCTAACATTTTATCTTTTATGCAATTTGATCCCTAACCATAAATAATTTAACATCATGCTAGCCGATTTTTCCTAGGGTCTAATACAACCCATAGCTATCATCATTTCACACATTCTACACAAAACTTTACTAATTAAACAATTAAATCCTTAAGCATTAAAATTACTAAAAAATCATTTAACAAAATAAGCTTATTTAACAATCAAGCTTAGTATCCACCATAAAACTTCAAAAACTCATCAAACTCATTAACGGCATAATTTATAACATTTAACAGTTTTGCGAATTGACTATCAGGTTAGCTAGATTAAGTTAAAACATAACAAGAACATAAAAATCATTAAAAACGGTATTCAAAAACATACCATGCAGGTAAAAACACTATGGCCAAAAGCTTCCCCCTCACAAAAATGGTTTTCGGTTTTGAAAAGCCAAATTGAAGAAGATGGCCACTCAATTTTTACTTAATTTACATTTTATTACTTTAATTTTTACTTAATTTACATTTTATTATCTATTTACCATTTTACCCTTATGCTAATAACTTATAATTTAACAAAAACATACTCATAATTGTCCACTATAATTATGCATGGTTTAATTACCATCTAATTCCATTATTTATAGATTCCATAATCGATTGACCCTTTAGCTAGTAGAATTCAACTTTTGCATCTTTTACAATTTAGTCCTTTTTAATTATTTAACTATTTAAACGTTAAAATTTCTTAACCAAATTTGAATATGACTCTAATAAATACTCTTAAATATTAAATAAATATTAAAATACTAAATCACTCATCAAAATAATGGTCCCAAAATCACTGTTTCCGACACCACTGAAAACGAGTTGTTACAAAACCATTTTCAGAGTGATTGACACCAGTTTCAATTCAAAGATCAGAGTTGGAAATGGCCAATTTATTGAAGCTAAGGGAAAAGGATAAGTTTTGATCAGCACTCCATCAAGTAAAAAAGTGATTTCAAATGTTCTTTTAGTACCTAAAATTGATCGAAATATCCTTAGCATTGGTCAGTTGCTTGAGAAAAACTACACCATTATTTTTAAAGATTGGGGTTGCATGATATTTTACTCACTACGACAAGAAATAGTGTTAGTTGGAATGAATGATAGGAGTTTTATCTTGGATTGGAACTTGGTGGCTTCAAAAGCCTACACCAGTTCAATTGATGAGTTTTACTTATGACACAAATGACTGGGACATGTCAACTATTGGTCCTTTAACTATATAAATCTGATCTGGTTGAATATATGTCCAAAGTGGCAAACCAAAGTGTTTTTTGTGAGGTGTTTCAGCTTGGAAAGCAAGCCATGCTTCCATTTCCAGCCAACAAAGCTTGGAATGTAACAACCCATTTTTCAGTAGTGTCAGAAACAGTGGTTTCGGGGCCACCAAATCTGGTGAATAAGTTCGTAAATGTTATTATTTAATATTTACAAGTTAATTCTGACTTTGAAAAGGTTTTTGATTTGATAATTTATACTATTCCGAGGATTATTTAAGTTCAAGTAGTAAGACCCTAAGGTCAAGTGGTTTTAAAAAATGAGGTATCGGGACCTCGTTTCTATAAACCGAGCTGTAAGTATTTTTATAAATATTTATAGAGTGTCAGTAAGTTGGTATTAAATTTTCATTGAAAAATTTTAACGTTTCGATAGTTAATTAATTAAAAAGGACTAAATCGTAAAAGATGTAAAATTTGATCGCTATTTGATTTGAGTGATTAAAAGGGTAATTGAATAAAGGAAAAAGGGACTTAAATGGTAATTATACCATTCAAGGTGTTAGTGGAAAATTATGGGCTTGAATTTGATGTTTATTTTAATTATTAATCAAGGTTAAAATGGTAATTTGATAAATTAAATTATATTAAAAATAAACAATTATGCTATCATCTTTGTTCTTTAGTTTTGCCGAAACTGGAGAATGATGGAAGTCATGGATGATAGCTTAAACATTCGGCCAAGTCCTCCTTTGCATGTAAGCTAAATTTGGATTTATTTCTTTTAATTTTTATGTTTTTGAGATCGTTGCAACTAGGTCCAGCTAGCCCGTACCTTCGGTTTTGAAACTGTTAAAGATTTTGAATGTTGTAATTGATGAAACTTATGATTTTATATGTTAAATGATGAATTTGAAATGTTGTTGATATTTAAAAGTATTTTATTAAGTGATTTTTGATGAATTTTTCAATTAAGGACTAAATTATTAAAATAGTAAAAGTACAAGGACTTGATGTGAAATTGTTGCAATAATGTGCTGTATTTGATGCCATAAGTATCTAGGTTCAATTTTGGGTAAAAATAGTTAATTTCCATGTTTTGGGCTCAGGGACTAAATTAAATAAAAGTAAAACTTTAGGGGCAATTTTGTAAAAATGTCAAAAATGATCAAATTGCATGAAATGAATTGTTTTATTGTCTAAATTAATATATTGAATGAAATTATTAATTTAGATCAAGATCAAGTGGAAAATCGAGGAAAATAAAAAATTACCAAAATGCCCATGAACTTTGATATTTCTGTAATTTAGCTAGGTAAGTTCATATGAATTGTATTATGTATAATTTTAATTCAATTGAATGTTAATATGTGATTATATTATGATTAAATCAATATATATATATATATTAGTATGTGATTTACCATGTTATGAAACGACGTAAATCCAACGATGTATGACGATTACCGAGCCCCGTTTGAACCTTAGGAATTCGTAGGATACAAATGACATGTCATTATGGATTATCAATTTCAGCTCGTGAGAGCTTACCAATTCTCAGCTCGTATGAGCTTACCGATTTCAGCTAGTGCGAGCTTACCGATTCTCAACTCATATGAGCTTACTAATTTATAGCTCGTGAGAGCATACCGATTCATAGCTCATATGAGCATACATGTACAGGAATTGACAGATTACAGTTTAGCACAGTATGTGTGAGCTATCCTGAGTATCCAACGATATTCTAAATGGTTCAACGGGCAATATTCTGATACGAAATGGTAAGAGTTCAATACAGACTATTACAGGGACACATATGAATTACATGGAAATGTTGTTACATGGTATATGGAAAATTGAATTGGATGATACATGTATATGAAAATTAATCAATTGTTATGCTCATCCATGATTATTGGTTTATATATTTATTTACATGGCTAACATGTGTTGTTGTTTGATGCTTAGGCATGTGCCAAGCTATTGATTGAATGGTATTATGTTTACTTATAAGTTGCATTGAAATGGTAAGTGCTCCAATGGAAATATGCTTGTGTTTGTGAAAGAGTGGTAAGGTTTAAATTATGTAATTTCTTGTGAAATGGTTTATCATGTGACTAATTCCAAAAGGAGTTATGTTTTAATGCACTAGCTTGTGGCTATGATTGAATGATATGCTTATGTCTTGTGTGTTATGCATATGAAATGGGTGTGGAAAGGTAATGAAATAGTAAGTTCATACCTGAAGCGTAGAATGATGGAAAAGGGAATGATGAATTAAATTGATATTGTTATTTGAAATAATAAGAGTAAATGCAATAGAAAGTAATGAAATGCAAATGAAAAAAAGAAAATTTGAAAGGGTTTAAAGTTTTATAAAGTCCTACTATGCTAGGGATGATATGTATATGTGATGCAATGGATTTATTCACTTTGTGAGTTGTTGGATATAGTTTCATGAACCTTGCAGTATTTTTATATGATTATTCCTGATATATATAAATTTCATATTTGAAATGGATTGATATGACTAAATTTTATACGAGCTTACTAAGCATCCATTGCTTACGTAGTTGTTTTTTCGTTACTTTTCAGATTATCGAAAGCTCGACCGGGTTGGAAGTTCATCGGAGATCTATCACACTATCCAGCAGTTATATCGATAGATTTCGATATTTTGGTTAAGGTTATAATGGCATGTATAGGTGAACTTATGGTTGATGATTAGTTGAATTTTAATTGATGCGTTTGGCATGTATATGTCGTTTTAGGTGATGTAGCATTGGTACATTTGGTGCCTTGTTGATATGTGATAATTTGATAATGTGTTAAAGCATGTTTGAACGGCCAAAGTGATATATGATGAATTGACCTCAACATGGTCAAGATATGGTATGCCTTGGAAATGTTTTGAATAGATGTGCATGGTTGAAATATGGTTTGTATACATGTTGATTGTTGGAACCATCTAGATATGGTTAGATTTGTGTCATTTAGATGGCCTTGTTGGTTGGAGTTGATATGGTCATTTGAAGTGGTCTTTTGAATAACCAAATTGGTATGTTTGCATGTAATTTTGGCATGTGGCTAATTATGGTATAACTTGGTATGGAATTAAACTATATATATGATGAGTTATGGTTAATTATGTATAAGTTAGATATATGTATATTTGAGATGCATAATAACTATATGATGGAAGTTCAAATGGTAAATAAAAATGTATATTATAAATGGTCTTTTGATATGTTTGAATGTGGTGAATTGGTATAATTGTTATAGATGACATGTATGGCTATTGGTGCTAGATGTAAAATGGCATGTTTGGTACTTTTAGTGTGAATTTTGATAGGTAAACAAAGTGGTAAGTTATGACATAAGTTTAGTTATAAGTTAGTTCAACTTTTGGCCAATTTATGTATATGGATATACATGTTTAATGATTGTGATTGAGGCGTTTTTTGGACATATTGGTTGTATGCTTATGTACCTTAATTGGATAGCTTGTTATAGCATGGTTTGGTGCACTTTGGAGTGCTTGATTACATGTGGTAAATTGGTTATAGGTGTGCGCATGAATGGGTGAGAAAAATGGCTTGGAAATGGCCTATTTTTTGTCCACGCGGTCAGAGACACAGGCGTGTGTCTCAGCCGTGTGTGACACACAGCCAGGAGACACGGCCTTGTGTCCCCTGTAGGTTTTTAAAGGTTGCATTTCGAGAGTTACACAGCCTGGCACACGGGCGTGTGGCTTGGCCGTGTGACCCAAGTCAGAGAGTTACACGGGCATGGACACGGGCTGGGACACGACCGTGTATTCCTATTTCGAATGTCCACATGACCTGAGACACGGGCGTGTCTCTCGGCCAGGTGAGTCACACGGCCTGGTCACACGAGCGTGTGACCCCTGCAGTTTGAAGATTTTCATCTTTTTCTGAAAAATTTTAAATGTTTCCGATTTAGTCCCGACTTGTTTCCAATGTGTTTTTAGGGCCTCGAGGGCTCGTATAAGGGACGATATGCATGTTATTGTTTGGTTTTGTTATGATTAGTGATATGAATTAAAATGTTTAAAATTTTTGTTTGTTTTAAAATGTAAACTCCGGTAATGCTCTGTAACCCTATTCCGGCGACAGATATGGGTTAGGGGTGTTACATGGAAAGCCATTGACAAGCTACACTTGGTCCATACTGATGTATGTGGACCTATGAAGACACCTTCACTCAATGGGAGTAGATACTTTATTATATTTATTGATGACAACTCAAGACATTATTAGGTCTATTTTTTGAAGTTCAAGTCAGAAGTGGCATAGGTTTTTTGGAAGTTTAAGGTAGCTGTTGAAAACCAAGTTTGCTGCAAGCTGAGGATACTCAGATCAGATAATGGATTTGAGTATACATCAGAAAGGTTTGAGAGATTCTGTGAAGAAGCAGGCAGAGAGCATCAACTGACAAACACCTACACTCCTCAATAAAATAGTGATGGACATGGCAAGATGTTTGTTGTTTGAAAGGAAGTTTCCAAACAGTTTTTTGGCAGAGGTTGTAAATACCTTTGTGTATCTGCTAAACAGGCTGTCAACTAAGGCTGTAAAGGGCATGACACCTTTTGAAGCTTGGTTTGGATTCAAACCATCAGTCTCACACTTGAAGATATTTGGCTGCATTTTCATGCACTTGTTCCAGTTGTGAAGAAAAGTAAATTGGAGAAAAGGTCACTAGTGAGGCATCTTTGTTGGCTATAGCAGTAGCAAAAAGGGATATAGGATCTTTGATCCTTTCACCAACAAAGTCTTTATAAGAAGAGATGAAAAATTCAATGAAGATAGTGGATGGAATTGGGATGCAACTGAAGCTGAATTACTTGAACAGAGTCAGCACCTGCATCCTGTTGAAGTTAAAGCTTATAAAGATGAAGACCTTGATGACTTTCCCATCAGAGGCACCAGGCCTCTTTCTCAGGTGTACCAAAGATGTGATGTAGCTATGATGGAGTCTGCCGATTTTAAAGAAGTAGCCAAGGAAAATGCTCGAAAGGAAGCTATGGAAGATGAAATGTCCATGATTTAGAAAAATCAAACTTGAGAGCTGATTGATAGGTCAATCTACAAGAAGTTCATTGGAGTGAAATGGGTGTTCAAGACAAAGTTGAATCCTGATGGATCTGTCAACAAGCTCAAAGCCAGGTTGGTTGTAAAGGATTTCAGTCAGCAATATGGTGTCAAGTTTGTAAAGACTGAGGAGCTAAAACTTATTGGTTATACAGACAGTGACTGGGCAATATCAGCTGGAGATATGAAGAGAACTTCAGGCTACTTCTTTACACTAAGGTCAGTTGTTTTTTTATTGGAGCTCAAGGAAACAAGAGGTTGTTGCACAATCAACTACTGAAGCTGAGTATGTAGCAACTGAAAACTAAACCATTTGGCTAAAGAATTTGTTGTGTGACTTAAATTTGAATTAAGGGGAAGTAACAGAGATTTATTGAGATAACCAATCTGCTGTTGCAATTGTAAAGAACTTTGTCTTCCATGGCAAGACAAAACATTTCAAGATTAAGTATCACTTTGTAAGAGAGGTTGAACTATCAAATGAAGTGAAATTGGTGCATTGCAGTTCTAAATACTAGCTTGCAGACATTTTAACAAAACCCCTTGGAACTACTAGATTCGAGGACTTAAGAAACAACATTGGTGTTTGCTACATAAAGGCCAAGGAGGAGTATTACAAGTTGGCCAACCATGCAGCTGAAAGAGCCTTGGTGGATGCAGATTTTGTTTAGTTGCATGCTAGTTCTGGTTAGTTCATTTGTAGCTTAATTTTTTTAATTTTAAACTCTAGTTTGCTAGTTCTCTTTATTCATAAGTTACCTTTAAACAATTTTTCATAATGTTTAGTGCAAGTGGTTGAAATTTGCTTTGTATTTGGTAACTATTTGACCATATATAATGTAACTTTTGGTGGAATGAATAGATCAATTTAGCATCTGTTGCTGCATGTTTTTGTTCCTTTGTTCTCTGTTTCTCTCTTTGCAAAACACCAACAATGTCTGTATGTACATGTTGTATAGAATATACATTGTTCCCTAACTTTTTCATGGCTTTAAGCTTTAATTGCTTTTCATGTCTTTCTGCTGGTTTCATTCTATCCAATGATAATCAAATTTTTGCCATTTTTCTTTTCTGGGAAAAAGAAAAAAGACTGAATACCATTTATGCCCAGATTTTGCAAACTCAATTTTGATGAAGCAATAGTGCTGCACTGCACATCTAGGGCTATTTAGATATGCACACCAAACTAATTTTGGCATATAATCATATGATAAAATCTATTTGTTTCTAATATAATTGTTATGAAGATTAAACTGATCATAATTAGTTTGGGTTCACATTTTCGCAATGCATGTTACTTGAAAAAAATACAAGCACACAATTTCCTAAATCTCACCAGTTGTTGCTTATTTTACTTTGTTATTCATCGCAGCAGTGGTACAAAATGTACCTCTCCATGGTTCGTCGACATTCAGAACAAGTCACCATTTCTGGAAACCGATCGGCAGTGCCCGGTAGAACAAGTCGGTTGCAATGATGTGGGGTCGGATTCTGCAAAAAGTAATCATGAATTGCCGACACCAATCCTTTTGTTTGCACATCTTCAGCCCACAGATTATAATCTGATAAGCAAGTTAAAAATGTAGTCCCCTTGGCTCTGGTGAACTCTGTTGAACCTTTACTAAGCAAGGCCCATCCATACCCTTCACTTCCATCATATGAAAGCAATGTCATGATTTCTTGAGTTATGGGATCATTCTCATCTGCTTTACCAAGTTGGTGCTTCGAGTTCCACATGCTTTCGATCCGAATCCAGAAATACCAAATAGCAGTTATGTCTGGCAAGCAATGGCTAAGTTTTTCTTCATTGATAATGGCCATGTTTCTACTGATATTCTCCTTTGGATTTCTCTTTCCGACATAAACCATTTCCATTGCAATGCCACAAGCTCTTGCAACAGTTTTTACAGTGTGTGTGAAATTCCTGATCCACTCTATATCCTCTCCCCCATACAAGAATATGAATATTTCTTCTGATATCTGATAAATAATACAATTTCATGTTATTAATGCATGAGTGAGTTTATATGGATAACGAAATGAGCCGAAAACCGCAAAAGAATGACAATAAACATACCCATTTCAGAATCACAGGATCAATACCATCCACAAGAAAGTCAAGTGTCAAAGTCTCAGCTTTCCATAAAGCATCTTCCTTAGCAATGGTGAAAGGGAAGGCCAAATTGCCCCAAATCCACATCATGTGAATTGCATTAGAACATGTAACCCTTCCTTGAGGATCTAAAACCACAACGATAGGCTTCTGCTCGAAACGCCACTCTTCCTTGATGAACTTGAACACCGCCCGATTAAGCAATGAAGGGTGGTGCAATGTGAACCATGTCATAGTTGCTGTCAGATTCTCAAATTTACGTTGCTTGATCTTAGACAACGAGACAGATGAGTCTAGCACTGGCAGCCACACTAACTCGTATGGATTCTGGTCCAGGCTGTTTGATTGCCTTCTGGACTCCTCGTATATCTGTTGAAGAATGACGACTTCATCTTGCAAGATGTCTAGATCTGATATCAGCAATAGAACATTTCTTTTCCTTAGAACATCAACACTAACCTGGTTTTGTCATATAAATTGGTGCACGGCTAATCAGGATCTTGGAAAACAAAACACTAGACTGTCTCTAACATCTATGTTATTCCGATTTCGATATACATCCAACATGGGTAGTGTTAAGTTTCTCCATGTATTTAGAGGTTCATATCACCAATCCTTTATGGATATGCACCTAGACCGAAATGCAAGTGTTGTATGAATTAATTGAGCTAAACTCCAAGTAACTTTAGTTTGCTATTTAAATGGCTTAAAAGGGATAGTTAAAATAAAGCAGAGAATAATAGGAAATAAGAGCAAACCCTTTTCTTGTTGGCTCCATCAACTAGTGGAAGTGGATCATCCTTTGGGTTAATCAACGCCTTGAGAACCTTACTGTTGTCAATTTGGGCGGCATTAAACAAATATTGAAGGTTCTGATAGGCTTCTATAAATTTCCTTTCATCTGCACTAGGAAGGAACCTCATTAAAACGGTGACCATGTAAATATAAGATCACATTTCTTAAATATTCGAGTCAATTTCTGAAGAATAGCGTATTAGCCAGTATAACTAAGCTCACCTATTTGCTTATGGCAGATAGCCAGTAGACCTACTAGATGGCTGTGCATGCTGCTGAGCTTGTGTACTAAGCTTGATAGCTCCCAGGATTCCAAGGATGAAAGAAACCTGAAACATGGAACTTCTTATACTAATGGTGCCAAATTGGAGCTTTTCTAGGTGACTGCAGTTCATAAATTATAGCATCAACGGCATATAAATTATGCGAACTTAACTCATTTTCTGATCCTGAAAGACCAGTAATCTGAGATGCAGTAGCCAACATGCTTCTGATGGTCCAGTAGATAGCTACCGGTATATGATCCATGGCTGCCGATACATCAGCAGCAACATCTTCCGTAACATAATTAGACGGTATTTCCTTAAACTCAACTAAACACTTGGCAATATCTAGCATGGCTGTAATGAGATCTTTAATTGTGTCAAACCGAGATTTCAACATGGTTGAATGTTGTAAAATTCCTGGTACTTGTTTGAGGATTGCAAGGTTTTTGGCTAGTTGGTTTGAGGTGTAGCACTGGGCTAGGAGCCAGAATTCGCCATAGTTAACTGCGAAAGCCGATAAAGCTATCACCAATTTGGCATCCCATGGGTAGTTGGATACCATGCTCAATATGGACATTGTTGTTGCATGTTCTTCCCTAGTTTCACTGCATTTGCGTGCCATCTGCAATACCATAATTACTTCCTTTTTTAGTCACAAATATATATACTGACATGTATATAGAGAGTGAATTTCATAATTAATAACCTCAATGGAGATTCTATCAATGAGAAATGACAAAGTTTCAAGCATGTCAGTAATATTGGTTTGGTAGTTGGTCTGGTGTTGGAATGCTTCAGTGCCTGTAGCTTGCTTACCCTGTAAGACAAATTTGTAGGGAAGTTTATATTTGCTCTAAGTGTAGGAAACTAATCCAAAATACAAGAAGAAATAGAGTCTAGGCCTTGGAATTGTTACAGTTTCAACAATGGCATCACCACTTGGGGCGGCAAAACTTAAGATGTCTTCAACAATATGCAGAAGAGGTCGAACATCAATGGCTCGTCCATCAGGAACATGAACTGCCTGAATTTGCTTTAACATCAAACCATCATTGGATGTTGAAAAGCTCAGCCTTATACCTCTGTCGGATTGCTGCATTTTAGTTGCAGGTTCTAGGATGGATTCCATTAATTAGGCCTCTAATGCAGTACTCCACATTGAGGGTACTGTTGGAAGGAAACAACAAACGAAATGTGCTTATATAATAAAGCCAAGCTGAATCTACTTCCTTGCTTGCGTGCTTCTTGAAAATTTTCAAAGATAACACACGAAAATCTGCATAAAAATATGGGTTATTCAAACAGGCTGCTCTAGCATTTTTCGCCATAAGTTGATAATTAAAACGATCGTTTGTCTCACTTTTGTTACCATTTGTTCCAATGTCATGATTGAGAATCAAACAAAGTGAAGAGGAAAGAAAAGGTGACAAGTTATGAAGCTTTGTTCTTTGCTTCTTCTTTAGGCATTGGATAAAGGTTTATTACTGTTCATAAATAGCAGAAAAATTAAAGGAGTTGAATTAAATCATATCATTATTTTTAAGATGTAATTGGAATTGGAATCTAAATACTTGCAATCTTATGAGTTTTTTACTAAAATAATACAGAAAAAAATAAAATATCCAAAATGGCATGCCTTTTTTATTATGTACCAAAATGGTACATCCAGGGTGGTCACGCCTATGCCAGAGGCGGCACCACCCTGGTGTCAGACCAACTTCTGCCGCAAAAAGAAAAAAAAAAGAAACAGTGAAAATAGTGAAAACGATGAAAAAAAGTTGACATGGCCTGGTCAATGGGCTGCCACAGGCGACACCGATGGTGCCAGTGGCAGAGGCGGCACCAGTGACAAGACCCCTCATGCATGCCGTTTTGGCATGTTCTGCCTCTTGGGGACCTTATAATGGTCCTCCTCCTCCCCAAAATTTGAGTTTCAGGTAGAAAAAGAAGAAGAAGAAGAAGAAGAAGAGGGTGGTGGCGCCGGAAAAAGAAAGAGAAAGGAGGAAAAAGAAGAAAGAAAAAAATAGAGGGAAGAAAAAAAAATAGGAAAATTAGGTATAATTTTTTTTAAATAATGCTTGTGTTGATTTTTTGTTGTTATTATATTATTGTATATTAATTTTTATTTTATTATTTGTTGTTAGTTAGTTTAGTTTATAACTATTGTTAGTTAGTTATTAGGATTAGTCGGTTAATTATTATTTTAGTTAGTTATTTAGTTATATTATTATTAGTAGTTAGTTAGAAACCCTAAAATAATATTTTAGTTAGTTAGTATATTGTTAGTATATTATATTAATATGTTATTTAAAAACCCTAACCTTATTTTAGTTAGTATATTGTTAGTTATTAATATTGTTAGTTAGTTAAAAACCTTAATGATTATTTTAGTTAGTATATTGTTAGTAAAAAAATATTATTATTATTGTTAGTTTAATATTGTTGTTAGTAAAAAATCGTAATTATTATTTTAGTTATTATTATATTATTATTGTTAGTAAAAAATATTATTATTATTGTTAGTTATTAATAATATTGTTAGTTATATAAAAAAATATTAAAATAATACATTTGAAACATTATGTATTAAAATAATATAAAATAATAAAATACGAAAATAGTAAATTTTTTGAAAGTAATAGAATTTGAGAAAAAGGAAAATACGAATAAATGGTCAAAATAAGTGGTTTTTACTAAATTTATATAAAAAA
Organism: Gossypium sturtianum; assembly: GCA_025698515.1. Classification (NCBI taxonomy): domain Eukaryota; kingdom Viridiplantae; phylum Streptophyta; class Magnoliopsida; order Malvales; family Malvaceae; genus Gossypium; species Gossypium sturtianum. The sequence goes on from CM046946.1 coordinate 121,780,492, forward strand.
TAGTAAAATAATACATTTGAAATATTATGTACTAAAAGAAATAATATAAAATAATAAAATACGAAAATACGAACATAGGGCCAAAATATTATTATTATTAGTTTAGTTAGTAAAATATAATATTATTATTAAGAAACCCTAAATATTATTATTAGTTATTATTATTGTTAGTAAAAAACCGTAATTATTAATTTAGTTAGTATTATTAATATTGTTGATAAAAAATCCCTAATTATTAATTTATTTAGTATTATTATTAATATAGTTATTAAGAAACCCTAAATTTTATTATTATTAGTTATTAATATTGTTAGTAAAAAACCTAATTATTATTTTAGTTAGTAATATTATTAATATTGTTATTAAGAAACCCTAAATATTGTTATTAGTTGTTAATATTGTTAGTAAAAAACCTAATTATTATTTTAGTTAATAATATTATTAATATTGTTAGTAAAAAACCCTAATTATTATTTTAGTTAATATTATTATGTTTGTATAAATAATAATAAAATTGTATTTATTATGTGTCCTTTATATTATGTTTTTGTTATATTATTATTATTGGCATGTTATTTTTTACTAATTTAATATAGATTTATTTTTTTTTATGTAGGTAAAAAATTAAATATTTGAGACGGTAATGGCTTCATTGATTAGTACAATTCCTCACATATCTGACGCAGCTAATAATATGGTAATGTATTGTTCTTTATTAATCGCGGGTTATATTAACAAAATAGCTACATAATTTAGGGAAATAAATTATGTTATTATAATTATTTTTTTGTGATTTAACACCGCTGGGGCTCGTCTCAGTATATTAAGGGACCGGGTGAATGGCTTAGGAAATCCCCCGGATAAACGATTGATGCCCTATTTAGAGCAAGCTGGATTTGGGTCAGCAGCACTGATCCGGACGTTTGATCTCATGGTATGATTTAATATCTGCACTAGTCGGCGTAACGCGTCCGGAGACCCACACTTTTCATTTCCCACATGGAGAGTGCACAAATACTCTAGAGGATGTTGCGAAGTGCAACTTGGGCTCCCAATCGACGGGAGTCCTTCTGAGCGTCGGCGATAGCTGACCCATTTACACTTTGTCAGAGCCTACTAGGAGTCTCATACGGCAATGATGAAGAAAATATTTCGAGCTTGAAATTTACATGACTGAGAGCGAGGTATGAATGCGCTTATCACCGATGCCATCAAGGCGAGTTGATGTGCTCTGCTGAAGCATGCATTATGCACATCATAGGGGGTGTACTGATGCCCGATGCAAACAATAATAGGGTTCATATCATGTACTTACCCCTATTAGCTGATTTGAGCAATGCTCGCTCGTATAGTTGGGGCTCCGCAGTTCTTGCGATGTTGTACCATGAGCTTTGTCGGACGACAAAGCCAGCGGCCATAGACATAGGTGGATGCCTTACATTATTGCAGTCGTGGGCTCTTTATCGGATGCCATTCTTGGCATCAGTTACCCACCAACCATACGTATATTCTCTAGTAAATAGGTGATAAAATATAACTTGTTATTAATTGACAATTTCTTTATATTGATACTATTGTAACGATACTATATTGACTTGAAATTTGTTTTTGTAGATGGAGTATTTATCCGGGTATCAGGAGGTCGTACACTGTCCCGATATACCGGCTTATGATTGAACAACATGCCGGGGAAGGGGTAAGCGATTCCAATATTCGTTACGTGTTACTTTGTATATCTTACTCACATCGTGTTAAATTTTAACAATTTTATTAATCGTGCAGTTTATATGGATGCCATATCGTAGACCAGAAATTGCAGCCATTATACCCCCGTCTGCCTATATTCACTCGCATATGTGGTGCACAAATGCACCAATTTCAATGTAGTCGAGTGGTACCACGGGGATCGAGTGCTGCGACAGTTTGGTTGCATCCAATACATCCCGGATTGCCACGGGAATCGGAAGGTGAAATCGGAAGACAGATGAAATCGGAAGATGTCGTATTTTCAACAACACAGCGTTGACCCCTTCCACCAAGTTTGTGGTCATTTGACCATAACGAAAGCCCTCGTCAAAACTTTGAGCCCATTGCCACGGCTCCATTGTACCCAACCACTGTCGAAAAGATTTGTTCGTTTCACCTTCCATGTCACTCTCAAGTCAAGTCATTCTTTGGCGAAAAATATGTGGCTCTAACTCATACGTTGTATATGTTTTAATAAAAGATAAGTTACAGTAACTGGATAACATTAAAACATTAAACTTATATTGAAAATATAAGGTTATCCTTTACCCATTTTCACCACTTGTCTCTTCCAGTTTGCATTCTTATAATCTCGAAGGAAGTTAGCCGCAATGTGACGGATGCAGTAAACGGATCTCCATGGCACACCGGAACGCCTAATTGCGGCAATTAATCCTTTCCCTCTATCGGAGATGATGCAAATGTTATCGTTGCTAATAACATACTATAATAGGCCCATTTTGCCCGGCCCATTAACCAAACCAAGAAAAAAAAATTAAAAAAAAAAAACAAATAAACAGTCCCAAAATAAAGTCCAATAAAACAGTCCAACATTACAGGCCTGATAACAGAAATTATAACAGTTTAAGCCTAGCCCAACACCCGAATTAAACCCAATCAAAAAAACCCAATTACATGGCCCAAGTGGCCCACAACTAAAAACATTTCAGAAAACCCTAAGAGCTTCCAGAATTTTCTTGGCGCCGCAGACAATTGGGCTACCTTGCGTCGCCTCAGCTTCCCTCATGCGTGCCTCCACGCGCGTGACCGTTCATATCCCCGCATGCCCCACGCGCGCCTCCACGTAGCCTCCGTACCGCCAGCGCACAGCCTCCGTACGTGCCACGTCCACGCCTCCGTACGCGGTCTTGCACCTGCAAAAACAAGGGCAAAAGGATGACAACAGCAAATAACAGTAGAGAAAAACAAAAAGAAGGGTTGTATTTTTCATTTTGATTTTTCTGATTTCGGCTTTAAAAAGCCTGAAACAAACCATTGTAAGGGGGCTTCTTCACAATTTTATACGCATCAATAATAAAAAAAATCAGCAATACAGAATAAAAAAAGGGGTGTTCTTTTTCGTTTTCAATTTTTTTTCTTTCTTCGTTCTTTTCGATTAGACTAGATTCGATTTGCTTCTTCCTTTGCATGCGAATAAACTAAAGAAAGGAAGAAGTACTTACCTTTTTAGTGCCGTCGCCGGATCCCTTTTCACTTCGTCAAAATCGAAGTTAGAAGGGGGATTTGGGTAAGGAGATGATAGCGCTTTCGTGCATAGGCGCAGAGGGGCCATATTAGGCCTCTATCGAACACCGTTGCTGGTCTCTGAAGCACATGGTCGTCCGGAGGCTAGTGACGTTCGGTTTTTGAGGCGGCCAAGTAAAGAGGGGAATAGGCTTCTCTGTTTTTCTGTTTTAAGTGATTAAACAACTTAGAATTAGGTTTTTTATTTAGATTTTATTAACGCATAGGAAACGACACCGTTTAAGCCTGATTAAGTGGCTCTAAAACGGTGTCGTATGGGCTGACCCATTTCGATCTGACCCGATATCCATGGGATCCGCGTGTTTTCTCTAGTAGTGGGTTATTTACGAGATCAATCCCTCCGATTTCTGATTCTTTTGCAATTTAGTCCAGTTTCAATGCGGCGTTTTGGCTAACTAGAATATTTACTGATTTGGTCCCTAACTGTTTACGCGTATATTAATTCGGTCCTTAAATCTGTTTAAATTATTATAAAATAGCCTTTAAATTAAATTTTGTTTTTGTTTCAATTAAGCATCTTTTGTTTTCATATACAATCTTCACGTTTTTATTAGGTTTAATTCCTTTTTTAATTGGTTTTAAATTATTTTATAATATGATAAAATATATATTTATATACTATTTAAATTAAACTATTTTTTTATATACGTATATATAATTTGTATTAAATTTATTTTATTCTTGTGCATATATTATTAAGTTCATATTATGTATATATATATTTTTTATCTCTTTGTGTAGATATTTAATCTCCTCTAAAACTACTTGTGTTACACATATTTAATCTCTTTATATAGATATTTATTCCATTGATTTCGTAATATTGTTGATGTATGTATGTTAATTAATTTTCTTTATCATTGATTTAATGTTTGATAATTATTGATATTATGTATATTTTAATTCTCGTTTTATATTTATTGGTTGCTTGAGATTCAATACCATTATATTTCATTTGTACATAGTTACTTCACATTGTATGTTATTATTCGGTCGCATTTTATTTGTTTAGAAAGCCATATTTTAGCACCGCTCATGGTTTTGAAAATCATTTTACGCAAAGTTTTAAATCATAAGCAATGCTCGTGTTTAGAGGTTTCGAGAAAATCATGCTCTAACTTACTGAGTTCCGATTTTCCTCGTTAAAACCTAGCAACCGAGTATCCTTTTTCTCTTAAATTAAAATGCATAATATTTCAAATAAAAAACTTATTCACGAGAATTTGAGATATTGCACCCTAACTTACTGGGTGTGATATTTTATCATCTCGAGATAAGAATTTCAAAAGAACAAAGGCAATATTTCGTATTCGGGAATTTTGAGAAATAGTACCCTAACTTACTGGGTTTCGATTTTTCATTCAACCCAAATAGTGGAATATCCTTCTTATTTTTTAATATACAAGTATTGAATGCCGAAGGATAAATCCAACTTCGAGAATATAAGATGTTATGCCAACTTACTGAGTATGGCATTTTATTTCTCCGAAATAGGGAACTTTGGCATCCAATACGGTTTTGACCAAATACATATATATTTTAAATAAATGGATCGTAATCTAAAATCTTTTCAAATTTTCGACGTCAGGACATTAATTAATCAATTCGGTACCAATTTTGGGCGTTACGGGGGTGCTAATCCTTCCTCGTACGTAACCGACTCCCGAACCTATTTTTTCGATTTTCGTAGACCAAAAACACCGTTTTAGTAAACCAAAATGTTTTATTAAAACAAAGGTGACCCGATCACACCTCGAATAAAGGATCGGTGGCGACTCCATTTCCATATTTTTTAAAGTCGATTCCCGTTTCTTCAAAACCCGAATAAAAAAATGGTTTCGACACATACCTCCGCAGGTTGGTAAGGAAGAATTCCCAGGATTCCATGTTCTCCTTATCTACTATGGCAAATGCTATTGGGAGCACGCCTTATTGCCGCCTTGAGCAACCGCAATAAGTAAGATCTGTGTATATTTTTCGTGATAGCCATGTCCCATCCACCGCACAAACGGCTTGCGGTGTGGAAATGCCCGCACACATGGATCAACGTCCGAACATCCGATGAAAAATTCTTTTCCCGGGCTGTAATTGGTCATCCGGGCGTAATAAGGTCGTGGTTCGTAACTCAATCACGCTCTCGATGCACTCCCGCATAGCAATGCTATCCATCCTCAGAGCTCGTTATACGATGAATCGTAATCCCCATACAATTGCTCCATTGCCATCCGCTTAGCTATCCACGCCTTTCGATATGATACTCGATCATCGGAATCGTGCTTGTATTTCAAAGAATCGATCTGCAAACTTTAATGGTCGGCATGTCCTTCACCATTAGCATGATACACGCATGAGATAGTTTTGGAATCAAGTTTTCGATGATCTTCTCATCATACGTGTCGATCCGCATGTGTGAGGTCCAACCAATTTTCGTATCTCTCACATCTGCGAATTTTGAATGAATACACTTCGTACCCGCCAATTGCGTAATTTTTACGCTACCTTCCAACACTCCCAATATATACCGTCGGTTTAGACATCGCGACTTTGTAATCCATCGATATATCCATGCTATACCGTTTAATAGCGATCGCACTCTTCTTTACTTTCGAATCTCGGCCTCACGAATAACTCATGCTCGAATTTACGGCCACCAGGTGAGCGAAGTATTTCGTACTCGGGAACTCACGCTACACGCTGGCGCGTCGTGGTCTATGAGCGACATGTGTGGCCTAGGATTATTGTGTATCATAATACATCGTGATCTGGTTCCCGACTGAAGACGCGCTAATGTTTCCATCGTCATTCACATCTTCATCGTCAATATCATCAGGTATATCGTCCATATCGGGATCATTGTCACTATCGACCTCTTCCTCACAATGATCACTACTATCGTGTCCATCATCACTAACCACATCAATATCGGGTGTAATATTAAGATCGATATTGATCCCATGTATAGTCGATTCGGCATCAACATACGATATTGGAGGCACCATGCACGGTTCTTGAGCTCCATGTTCTTCACCATATGCATTGATGTCTTTATTTTGCTCAATACCGGCTAACTCAGCAAATAAGTGAATCGGTGCATTTTTGTTACTCCCATTCCCACAGTAAAGAGCGATCATTGTCTCCAAGTCTTCGTCGTCTACAAGTTCCATTTCTGTGAATTTGATCGGATCTGCCGAAACTGGAAACTTGTAGAAAATTCTCGAAATCGTTCTCCCACAACGTCTAACAATTTTTACGTTAATCCTTCCCTTCATATCATCCAACGAGACATTTCTATTAAATCTCATTGCTATTTGTTGCTGACATTCAAATATGCATCCAATGGTTGTTGTCAAGATGATTCCATCGAAATAAACGCATACGAAAAACTGATCATCCATCTTCAATATTCAATCTGTTAAAAAATAAACAAAATTTCTCAAAAAAATTTAAAACATAACATTCACAATAAAAAAATTAATTAATATAAACACAAAACTTACTAACAAATCAAAATAAACAAACAAAATAGCTTTAAAACAAAACTAAAAAAATTTAAAAATAACAAAAATAATAATTAGGGTTTTTTACTATACTAACAATATTAATAATACTAACTAAAATATTCACTTTTTAGGATAATATACTAACATATTAATATATATACTAACAATATATTATTTTAGGGTTTTTAACTAACATATTAATATACTAACAGTATACTAACTAACATATTAACTAAAATATTAATATACTAACATATTAATATACTAACAATATATTATTTTAGGGTTTTGATAAACATATTAATATACTAACAATATATTATTTTAGGGTTTTGATAAACATATTAATATACTAACAATATACTAATTAAAATATCATTTTAGGGTTTCTAATTAACAATAATAATAACTAACTAACTAACTAAAATAATAATTAACCTACTAATCCTAATAACTAACAATAGTTATAAACTAAACTAACAACAACAAATAATAAAAATAAAAATCAATATATATAATAATAATAATAACAACAAATTATCAACACAATCAACAATATCATCCATTATTTTAAAAAAAATTATACCTACTTCTATTTTTTTCTTCTTTTTCTTTCTTTCTTCTTTCTCCTTTCTCTCTTTTTCTTTTCTTTTTCCGGCGCCGCCGTCTCCTCCTCCTCCTCCTCCTCCTCCTCCTCCTCCTCCTCCTCCTTCTTCTTCTTCTTCTTCTTCTTCTTCTCCTTTCCCTTTCTAATGACTGAAATTACTGGGGACCATTATAAGGTCCCCAATGGAATAAAATGCCAAAATGGAACATCGGTGCCGCCTCTCATCGGGCACCATCGGTCACGCCGCTCTCGCAATGGCACCTTTGGTGCCGCTTTGTGGCGACCATTGACCGTGCCATGTCGCCTTTTTTTTTCCTCGCTTTCACTGCTTTCACCGCTTTTTTTTTTTTTTTTGCGCGTAAGTTGGTTCGACACTGGTGGTGGTGCCGCCTCTGGTATAGGCGTGACCACCCTGGATGTACCATTTTGGTACATAATAAAAAAGGTATGCCATTTTGGATTTTTTTTTGTATTATTTTAATAAAAAACCCCAATCTTATCCATGATACACTCGTGTTTTAGTAAAGTTAATAGTCTATGTGCAAATGTTTTATATGGATTTTTTTTTTCAAATTATGCTGAGTTTACGTCCCATCAATAGGAAATCATATCTAAATATATTCATTCCATATTATATTGAACTAATTTTAATTATAATTTATCATGGATCATTATTTGTTATTATAATATTTAATTTATTTATTCTTACCATAAATTATTTTTATTATATAACTAAATATTATAAAAACAAAGATATCACCTTTTCAAAAAACCAAAAAGTAATAGAAATAATCAATTTTAAATACAATTAAAAATAATAAATTAGAATAAAAATAAATCAAATATGTACTTTTCGAAATATATGAAACCAATGAATGGACAAATATGAAGCAAAGCTGTCTTGAAAAATATATGTAAGTTGGAGTGAATTCATAGAATTATGAGAAAGTTTTGGTAAATCTTTCGGGATTATCTTAATTTTTATATATTTGGAGAATTTTAGAAATCTTCTCAAATAATAAAGTAATTTTGGAATTAGAAATTTTGGTGAGAATAACTTTTATTTTCTTTTGGGATATATTCTTATCTGTGAAGATTTTGGGGTTATTTTATTGAGCTCTACATTTTTGGAGAATAGAAGATGGCAAGAAATGATAATTGGAATTTAAGGCATTTGTTGGTTTTGATTTCTGTGCATTGGGTCAGATATTCAGTTTTTAGTAAATTTGATACGTATTTTTGGAGATTTAATCGTTCATTAATCATGATCTTCACTGTATCCATTTGGAATTGAGTATGAAGTTGTAGAAGTCTCATGAGGTGAATTCATTTTGGGATGAAAGGTATTTCGTAATTAACATTATTATAAACAATAATTTTGATTTTTTTTTGAGGTATTTAAGATTGCACTTTTTTCCCTAAAACCAATTTTTGAAAAAAAAATTATTTAATTTTTTAGAAAAATTAATATTTTTTTTGTGTTTGGAAGAGTTTGCATAGAATTTTTTTTTTTTGTTAAGCAAATTTTCTTAAAACATTTTTTTGAATATATTAGATATATTCTAAACATTTTATTTTTTCATTTTTTTTGAATTTATTTTATTGCTATAAAATTACATTTTGCAATATTTTATATTTTTTTTATAAATGCATCTGATTAGGCAGTTTTTGAGCAATGTCAAGGGAGCAAGTCTCACTGGTATTTGGTGTTACATCCCAAAAATCAAGTTAGTAAATCGAGAGTTAGTGAACCGGAAATCAGAATTAAGTTAGATTGTTAAAATAAATAGGAATAAATAAAATACAATATTAAAATAATAGAATTAAAAATTTAGGTTAAGAAATTAAAATTAGATGTTCAGAAACTAATTTGCTTAAAACAAATTTTTAAAACAAGATTTGATTTGAAAACAATTTAGAAAATGAGCTTTAATTGAAAACAATGATTGATTTGGAAAAAGGGAAGAAACTGAAGGTGGCCAAAATGACAATTGCCTAATTTTTAAAAAATTGGTTGGCCATTTAAAGGTCACCCACGTCTCTTCCCTCCCATTTCAACATCCGTTCAAATTTCTTCTAAAATCTAAATATGAGGTTTCTCTCAGAATTTGATTCATCCTTATTTATTTTCTAGCCAAACAAACACAATTTTCTTCTTCAATTTTAAATAAAACTCATATTTTCTCCTTCAGTTTCACCATTGTTCTTAGCACATTTTAGCTCGAATTTGATCCTCAACCCATTGATTTCTTCAAAATTGAGGTAACATCTCGACTTTTTATGATTAAATTAAGTATATTGTTAATTCAATTCAAGTTTTAATTGATTTAATCAAGATTTCAATAGATCTAATGATTTTAAACCAATTTTTTGCTTGAAAATGGTAGATCTCGTAATACTAAGCTAAGTAACTATTTTAAAGTGATTTTCAACTCATTTTGATCTAATTAAAAGGTATTTTATCTTAATTTAACAAATCCTTAATGAATTTTAATAAATTTGACATTTTCCCCTTTTTAATGTTAATACAAGCTTAATTTTATCGAAAAAGTTAGATTCGTGTAATTAGATGAAATTGATGGTCTATATCTGTAATTCAATGATATTTAGGATGTTTGAAATCGAAATTGAGGCTTGGAAACGGGGTTTGAGTGTTGAAATCCCTATTTCAGCAAAACTAGTTAGTTTTCGATATTGTGAATGAGAAGGTTAGATCTGTGATTCTAGAGTGAGTTGATTGGGCTTGTTGTTGTTTGTAGTGTATTTTCATTGTGTTTGATTTGTATGTAAAGCGTCAAATCATTTGGGAGCTTCTACAAGCAAGGACAAAGGCAAACAAAAGCTTACTTGAGCTTTTGTCATTGAAGCAAAGGTTGCAAAGGTGAGTGAACTGGTGTACTATAATTAATGTAAAAATCAGAGTGTTAAAAGGGAGCTTAGGTAGCCTAATCACCTATCCTAAGTTCCAAGAGTAAGTGTTCTTACTTAAGCTTGTGTTACTTTGCAAACTAAGCTTATATGTAATGTGTTATGTATATGATGTGTTAATATGATTACACATAGTGTGAATATGTCAGAAAGTAACTTATGATCAGTTGGTTTTATGCACACACATATGATATGAAAGTGTATGTGTCTCAATGAGTAAAGTGATTGCACTTGAAAGTGCATGATATGAACATGCGAAATGTGATATGGGTATGATGTGTGTAAGTGAGCACAAACCAGAAAATGAATCTGTAATATTGATATATTGGCCTTGTGATCTCTAAAAAGCATTGGATATAGATGGCATGCCATAGGATTTGAGTAATCATATATATATTTTTATAGTGGGACATGTTGGAGGGATAAGGGAATGTAAAGCAAAGCTTTATTCAAAGGGATATGTTTGGTGTGTTGGAGAGTGTTAGCTTAATGCTACATTTACTTGAGACATGTTAAACTCTATGAGTCATTGGTGTGATGGAGATCTGAGTATCTGATGTGCTGAATTTTTATACATATTTCATAATTACAAGATGCCAATGTATCAACTTGATTAAATGATTATTGATGATAAGTGTTATGTGCTTTCTAGACTTGCTTTTAACCCTTGATATTGTGGTTTATTGTAGCAGCTTGAGCACTCACTGAGCTTGTTTAAGCTCACACTCTCTTCAATTTATTTTTGCAGAGAAATAGCTTGTGTGGAGTGGTGAAGTGACCAAGCTTGTGATCCCAAGGCAAAGCAACTTAATTGTGTATGTGAGATGGTTTTCTTGGATAATAAAGATGGCAATGTGGGATCATTTTGAGGGATTAGACTTTAGCTTTTGTTTTAGTCTATAAATGGACATTCCATGCACTGTTTAAGCACTTTTATAACTGGTTTTTTTATGCCTTTGTTGCTTGAATTGTTGCATGAATGATGCTAGATAAATGGTTAGGTTATATGTTGATTAGCATACATGTCCCTTAGTGAATTGTGGTTATAAATGCTTAAATGACTGGATGAATGCTTGGACAAATCCAAACCGACCAAATGGCAAGGTATGGACCTATATTGCACTTAAAATTTCCTTATATGCAAATTCGGTATGTTGAGTAAATTAAATTAGGACTTTAGAAATGCATGTTAGCATACCAACTTATTTGATTGGCCAAAGCATGTTAAAGTATGGTAAATGTAATTGAGCATGTATTGAGTGATCTGTGTATGCCATATGACATGTCAAAATAAGGAAATTGGTAAGAAAAAACGAAATGGTATGTCAAGCTTGGTGTCAAAATGTCATATACAAGTTGCTGTAATTTTTCTGCAAATATTGTAGTTGACGTCGTGACAAGCATTAAACGACATTGCGATGAGAATTGGTCATTGGGACGAAAGCCCCTTCCAGGCGACATTGTGACGTGAAAAATCGTGTTGTCTCGACATGGCTCGCTGAGTGTTTTGGGCATATTTTATTAACTTTGCAATTAAATCCTGATTTTTATACAATGCAATAAGAGGCCTTAAACACCATGAAATGTTTCAAAAATTTACATGACAAGGTTTTATACATTGAATTCCAAAATTCTATCTTCAATTTTATAAAAAGGTTTTCCTGGATATTTTGTAAAATTTACATTTTAGTCCTTAAATTTCGTTTTGAAATTGAATGGGTTTTAATAGTTGTTTTGAACTAAAATTTTCAAATATGGTTTTAAATAAAATTCTCAAGGAACTTATCTATTTAATTTCATCATTTGTGAGTATTTTGCATACATTATGCAAAATGGCGTTTGTACCCCTGTAGATATTTTGTTGTGTTCTGCTAGATGAAGCATGTTTTAGGCTTTTGTATGTTTAAATTGCTTGATTAAGCATGCACTTTCTTGGTGTGATTGGTGGGTTTTGGTGTGTATGTTGGCCGGTAAGGAGAGTTATGTAAGTGGCTAATGTGACGTTCCGGATTTGGGTCGGTCTGTCCCAGTTAAGTTTAAGGCGCCACATCTGGCATTGCTCAGTTAAAAAACTTGTCATGTTTAATTTGGAAAATTTTGACAACAAAAATCATTGGGTTTTGATTCTAGCTGATACTTTGAATATTTGCAAGTCCATCTGATACATGCACGAATTGGGTGAAATTTATTAAATTTCATGCACCAAAGTTGCCAATTTTCAAGTTTGGAAAATCAATCTACTTGTGACGACTTTTTGGATGGGATCCAAGCATTTCTGGGTTGAGATGTCTTCATAGCGTTCGAACACCTATCTCTTATATTTAAAACGGACTTTGAATCACTCAATTTCGAGCTTTGGAGCTTAAGTTATGATCGTTTTAGTGAAGACTGTACGAGTAGAATTTTTGGACAGGATTATTGCGAAAATTACAAGTTTTGAGCTTCTAATTCGAGTTTAGATGTACTTAGCTAGCCTATATAAAGGCTTTTTCATCATTCATTACAAATAATTTTTTTAATAAAATATTCAACTCTGGGAGTTAGTTTCTTTGTGCAAGGTTATTTTCTTGTGATTTTTAGAAGCAATTTCTTTCTCGATTTTCTTCAAGGAGTCGTGGGAATTCATTCTTCATCCATCAATTTGCCAATGATTATTTCTTAGAGACTTGATTAAAGTCATTAAGTTAGTTTTTTGAGGTTTATATCTTAAAGGGTTCAATTGGACACTTATCCATCTATCCATCATATTCATCGAATTATTCGATCCATCTTCCACTTTTTATTCTATCATTTCTTTATTTATTATTTTGAATATTTATTATTTCTTATTAAATTTCTTATTTAAGTTTTTTTTTTTGTTTTTCTTGTTTTTTCCTAAATTTTTTTTGTTTATTTTTCAACTCAGTTTCGAATCTTTCTTTCTCAAGTCGAACAACTTAAAGATGATTTTCTTCCACTTGCCCCTTTATCATTTGGTATCAAATTTGGAATTTTTGAGTTGTTTCCTTGTGTTAAATAAAGTGTTTCATCGATCTTACTTAAACAGCCTCTAAAAAAATTCAAACAAGTGGCAAAAATCGAAAAATATTTTGTGGGTGAAATTTTGTGCCGAAAATTTTCAAATTAGTTTTTCTTATCATATAGAGAGGCTCCAGTTTAATTTTTGTGATTTTAGCACATCAGGAATACCTTGAACGGAAAATTCAAATTGTTTTCCATTGTTTCGAGTCTTTTTTCCTATTGGGTAGTTTATTTTTTTTTTATTCTAGCCTTCAGTTTTCTTTTGTTTTTAACTTTTATTATTCTATTACGCATTCTAACACATTGTCACTTCTTATGTTAATAGGTAAGAAAAGAGTTGTCTCTCATTTCTCCGTGCAACTTACTTCCTTTGGAGTTAAGTTTTTCTTTGGCTTCTTTGAGTCATAGGTTAGCTTTGTTAGAGAGTGATTTCACATCTTCTTGAATATTATTGAGTTTGATTACTCTCTAAAAGTTACAAGTGAGAAAATCTTAACTTCTTTTCTTTATCTCTTAGAGCTGCTTAATTTTTATTACGAGTAAATAATAGTGAGGTTTAAATTTTTTTGATCAACTTTTCTTATTTGAGTGTTTTTTATTTCAACCTCTAATAATGGTACACACACATAGTAGGGAAGAGTAGAATAATAAACCTTAGGTAAGGAATAAATGTCATATTTGTAATAAATAAATAAAAAAAACACTCACGTGGATATGTTGTTTCCAATGTCATTCAACCTTCTATTGTTCATGGACTTGTCAAGAAAGACATTAGTACAGAACACATAGCAAGTTTTGGGAGCTTAAACGACTTATGGAATAGCAAAGAGAATGAGCTAGCAGATTCATGTGGTGCGATGCAATGGATCACAAAGACTCTAAATGTCCAACATATTCATTTAAGAAAACATCCTTGAAATTCTCATCCATGCTCTCTCAACTTGATTCAATGCTAGTAGTCACACGATCCTTGCAAACCGAGGAATGTAAGTATGACACAGAGCCTATTGAGGAGTTTTCGTCTGCTGCTATCATTGACAATGATGATATGAATGAGCAAGAAACTTCAAGAGACACCATTTGTGAAGACAATAAGTGTAATTTTGTGCCTATTTTTTTATTCTAGCATTGAACCTTGTTTCAAATTCGATGTCAAGGAAGTTGATAGTAATAGTGCGAACTATGATAATAGTAATAATAGTAGTGAGAACTATAATGATAGTGATAGTGAACTTTGTGAACAATAAAAAGTTGATAGTGAGAATTGTTTCTTAGAGTCTATGAATTTGGATGAGTTACACCTTTATTGTCCTCATAAAGAGTTGTATTATGATGAATTCAATGTTCAAAATTTTTGTGAGGGGTTAAAGGGAAGTGAGGATGATTCATGCCAAAAGACTAAGAGAAAATAGACCTTAAGCGATTAAAGTCAGTTTGATGGTCCAACTTTGATGAGTGAAAATTCCTACGAGGTAAAATTAGAGAGTTCAGTTCACATTGAAAAATATAAAAGAAAGAGAGAACATATCCAAAAGAGAGGAATGATTATGTTTTCACTAACCTTAACTTGAATTTGTTTAGTGGACTTGTTTCATTCTTTCAAGAATTTGTTGATCCTTTGAGAGTTGCACAATTAACCCATTCCACCTATTATAAAGATTCTTTCTTATTCAACCAAAGACAATATTCGAGGACGAACCTTTTCAAGGAAAGGGGGAATGATACATGCATGGATGGGGTGAAATTTATTAAATTCCATTCACTGAAGCCGTTAATTTTCAAGTTTGGAAAATCAATCGACTTGCGAAGAAGAATTTTTGGATGGTATCAAGGAATTTCTTGGTTGAGATGTCTTCATAGAGTTAAATATCTATCTCTTAGCTTCAAAATGCACTTTGAATCACTCGATTTCGAGATTTGAAGCTCAAGTTATGATCGTTTTAGTGAAAACTGCGCAAGCAAAATTTCTGGACGGGATTATTGCAGAAATTACGAGTTTTGGGCTTTTAATTCGAGTTTAAATCATATTAGGTTCGATTTTTAGGCAAATTTTGGATGTTTTTGAAGTATTTTAAATTAATTAGGAGTTTTATGTTTCTTAATCAACAAGAAAGTTTAGTTTAAAACTACTTGTTTAGATTAATTAGAATTTCAATATACTTGAGAGTTTTATTTAGATGGACTTAGCTAGCCTATATAAAGGTCTTTTCATTGTTCATTAAAGACACAATTGTTTTTTTGTTAATAAAATTTTCAACTTTGGGGGGTAGTTTTTTTGTGATTTTTAGAGGCAATTTTCTTCTTGATTTTCTTTAAGGAATCGTGGGAATTTATTCTTCATCCTTCAATTTTCCAATAATTAATTATTAGAAGGTTGATTAGAGTCATTAATTGAGTTGATTGGGGTTTATATCTCAAGGGGTTCAATTTGACGATTATCCATCTATATGTCATATTCATCAGTTTATACAATCCATCTTCCACTTTTTATTCTATATTTTATTTATTTATTTATTATTTTGAATATTTATTCATTATTCTTAAATTTCTTATTTAATTTTTTTTCTTGTTTCCTATATCTATTTGGTTTCTTATTTTTAGGTTAGTTTCAAATCTTTCTTTCTCGAGTCGAACAACTTAAATATGATCTTCTTTCGCTTCCCTCTCTTATCACCGTCCTTGGTATCCAAATTGCATATAACAAAATATTTTGGAGATTGCTTTGGATTTGGATCAAGGAAAGTCATCTTCCCATCGTTGTTGATATCGAATTAAATCAAGTAAACTTGGAAGTATATCTTAAAGATTCAAGACTTATATGAGCTCATTGGAGATATTCTTTATGCTTATTATTCTACTAGCTTTGTGATAAGATTAGTTGTAATTGTTATAGTATGCTAGCAAGTCTCAATTCCTTATAAATTAAGGAGACTTGTATAGATAATGTACTAAACTGATAAAACTTATTCTTATTTATTGAGGAACGTTTCTTTTGGGTGCATTGAGTGAAAATCAACTGTGTTATTTGGTTAATGTCCTAAGTTCTCAGGGAAAAAAATAGAAGAGATTTTTCTAGATCTTAGGTACAAAAGTGAAGAGTCTAATCTAATGAGTGTTAGAGGTCGTAATCACTTATTGTACGAGTTGCTAAGATAGTGGATTATCTCTTTGGACAAAGCCTTGCAAATATAGGAAAATCGAACTACATAGACATACCAAGTGTTCATTTGTTTATTATTATTTTTCCTTTGTTCTTCACCAGTGCCTCAAGCAGTTGACACTAGTCTATAGCTAAATTGAGGATACTTGTATAGGTAATGTACTGAACTGAGAGCACTTATTCTTGTTTGTTGAGAAATGTTTCTTTTGGGTGCATTGAGTGAAAAATAAAGTGCATTAGTTAATGTCCTATGTTTTTAGGGAAAACTTAAAGGAGAGTTGTCTAGATCTTAGTCACCGCGCCACGACGTACGAACGCTAAGCGGAGAATCAACACAAAATATCAAGCACTAAGGTGACTTAACTGCAAGTGTGACAAGTCAGTTGTAATATTTGTAAGTGTTGCAATGGAACACTTCGAGTATTCTAAGGATCGAACCCAAGAGAAATTGGGTGATAAGGTGACTAACAATGATAATGCATGCAAATAAGAAGTCTAGCTAGCTAATTACTAAGTGTCATATTACGACAAATTAACCATCATCAAATGCTAACTACATTAAACTACACTTAGGAGGACTAAATTAAATATCAGACAAAAGTGCACAAATATCAGTTCAATGAAATAATGTGGCCGATTGATATCCATGTTTCTAGTCAATTCTTGGATTAGGGATCTAAATTGCTTAAACTCCTAATTGGTTCAATTTTACCTTTTGGTCACCGTTTTACTCAATTAGACGATTTAGCCTGGTTTATCTCTCGACCTTTCTAAACTAAATTGGGACAATCAAATTGGTTCATAATAAGTTTTCCTCTCAATCTCACCTATCTAAATGTTCAACTAAAGGCATCAATTCTAGGTTTTGAAGTCTATTCAATTTAGTCCAATTTTTACGATTTAGTTCTTGACCCAAAAACTAACCATGCAACGTTTCAATCAACCAACTACCGTAAGATTTTGTGACTATCCATCATCAACATACAAATATCAACTAGGTTCATGCTTAAATGAAACATCAAAGAAAACATAAAAAGGCAAGATTGAGAAAATCTCAATGACTCTTGAAAAAGTCTTTGTTGGAGATGATAGTAGCACTAATGGTGAAAGCATAGCCAAAGTTGATATTTTTACACTTTTGAAAGTTCTCAAAGATAAACCATATTGGATACTTTAAAGATAAATCAAAATAACAAGATAAAATTTTGTATGTCATTGAAAGAGATTGAAAGCTACAGTAAAAATGAAGAACTACAGGCTACTAACTACCTAAGCTAAGAAAGGAAAAAACTAAAAACTTAAAAGTGGTTAAAGAAATAGAATAGAGAACTAAAAAGATTATAAAGGAGGTTCTCCTTTTGTTTGTCATCAGGTGTGCTTTTAATACAACCACGTTTACAACCCTAAAGTTTTACAAAAATGCCCTTGAAATGCATGAGTTGACTTGAGTTGGTGTTGGACACAAAATTGCCCCTGTAGTATTTTTACTCTATTAGGTTTCACTGTTGTGACACCCAAGCTTTGGTGTCACGACATCCTCAATAGTAGGCACAATTTTGGCTTGGGGGTTTTCGATGTCGCAAAACATACTATGTTGAACCAAGCTTTATTTGACAAATTATTTTGATATAACAAATATGATGTTCTTGAATAAAAATCATTTTAAACAAAACTTGGCAAAATTTCCATTTCAAATGATATGTAAAAAGAAAAATTGTTGAACTTATACTTAGAAAATATTTTAAGGCCAAGCTAGTTAAACAAACTTTCAAACATTTTTCAAACAAGTTAAAAATGCTCTAGGCCAAAAAGTATCGATTCTATCAAGTATCGTTAAAGTTTGTTGAGTATCGATAGATTTACACTTCTATCGATACCTTTTTTGGTATCGATACGAAAATGGTATTTTTTTTCAATGTATTTATCAAGTATCGATACGGTATTGATACCTTTTGTTTGGTATCAATAAATTTCTTCAAGTATCGATAGTGTTACACTTTTATCGATACCTTTTTCGGTATCAATACGAAATTGACATTCTGACTTTTAAAGGTTTTATCAAGTATCGATACGATATCGATACCTTCCATTTGGTATCGATAGAAATTCCTTGGTATCAATATTGATGGCTCCAACAGTTACTAAATTAGACATTAAATGTTAATATTATCGATACTCGTAGAAAAAGTATTGATACCTATTGTTGTAGGTGACATAAATGCATTGGTGTTTTCATCCCCAACGACTCTATTAATATTCCAACAACTACAATGGTTTGAAATCAATTTGGGAGTATAAATACTATCCTCAAAAGTTTCTACAATAACAAGAGAGATTATCCAAACTCAAATTTCAATCAAACAACCTTAGTGCTTTAAATTTTCATACTTTTCTTGTACACACTTGTGAGCTTTCATTGTTTTTTATTCAGCTCAAGTGTTTTATTGTTTTATTTGTGCTCAATTGGCAAACAATCCAATCTTGTAAGGATTAATTCTTAGTTTACTTATTTGTTTCACTCTTTAAGAGGATTGTATCTTAAGGTTTAGGTAGAAACCTTAAGGGAGTTGTAAGTTTAAACATTGTCCTCAAAGGTTAATCAAATTAGTGAATTTGGAAAAATCTTTAGTAGTGGAATGTTAAGGTAGTGGAGTAGGCAATTGGGGTCGAACCATTCTAAATCGTTGTGTTCAATTGTTTTATTTTTCTTTCAAGCTTCTACAATTTTTTAAAAGCCAATCCACCCCCCTTGGCGATTTCGGATTGATTAATCAAGCTAACAGACTAGTTGGTGTCTCGACACCCTCAACAGTGGCCCTGGTTCCTTCACTTCAACCATCAGCAGTGGAGTTGCAACTTTAAAGGCATGGAGTCGAGACATCAGGGCTCGGTTTCGCGACACAGCACACTTGGTGTCGCAACATCCTTGGCAGATTGTTCCAAGTTGATTTCTCGTTGAAGTTTGCTTCCTTCAGGTGATGGGAAGTAAGTGTCGCGGCACACATGCATCAGTATTGCAACACCCATAGCAGTTGAGGTTCTCCTTGATGTTTGGCCTTAGTCATCTCCCTACACAAGCCCAAATCAACCATTAGACTTCCAATGGCATAGTTTTTCCAATTTGGGTTTCAAAAGAACTAAAATATAAGAAAAGTTATCATTAACACTAAAAGCTAAGAATCGATAAAAAGAATTAAAAAAAAAACTTGTTAGCTACTTGAAAACAAGCTTATTAAGTACTCGACAGAGAGCCCAATTTGACATAACAAAGTACGACAGATCACTTAGATACAAAACTGAAGAATCTAATCTAATAAGTGTTAAAGCTCGTAATCACTTGTCGTACATGTTGCTAAGATAGTGGATTCTCTCTTTGGGCAGAACCATGCAAACGTAGGGAAACTGAATTGCATAAGTATATCGAGTGTTCATTATTTTCCTATCTTGTTCTTCACCAGTGCTTGAAGTAGTTGGCACTAGTCTATAGCATTGTTCATTGTTTTTCTGCCTTGTTCTTCACTAGTGCTTGAAGTACTTGGCACTAGTCTATAGCACTGTTTATTATTTTTTTGCCTTGTTTATTAGTCTATAGCATTGCTCGTTTTCTGCTTGCAAAATATCGAGTTTTGTCCTTTCAACATCAAATTAAATTTAGGGTAAACTACATCGAAGGTTACCTTAAAATAGCATAGTTCCTATTTTGATCACTTTAATTTTTTTTTTTTGTTAATTTAATCACTGTCATTGAAATAATTTCTCAAAATGTTCACTCAACCATTATCTCATTAATGGGAAGCTAACTAAACCAGCCACATCAACATTTTTATATTCCATTATAAAAATAAAAAAAAATGATTTTTTTTTCTTTTACTCCCATTAAAATTTACATTTTTCTTTTTCTTTTTCTTTTTCTCTTCCCCTTCCTCCTGTTTTTGCTTCTCTTATTTTCCTTTCACAACCCTAGTCGTTACTCAATTACTTCACTGCCTGGCACCTCTTCCGGCCAAAACAATCGTCACCACCCTCCTTTTATGTTCTTCCTTCTTCTCTCTCTTCTATTTTCTTCTTTGCCCTTGGAAAGGCTGGTTTTTCTCTCTTTTTCCTTTTAGTGATAAAAATGTTGCCGCCCTTAGAAACACAAGGGTTGAGATTGAATGATGGTTCTAAAAACTTTGGCCTTATTTCACAAGAAGCTTCAATGGCTTTTAAACAACTTTGGAGCAGAAGATTGTTTGAAGTCGAAACAACATAGTTTTCGCCGAAGAAAACGGAGATCAAAGAAGCCTATCAGTCGCATTTGGTGGGAAGGCCGATGATGATGTATGTGGAAGTTGCTGGGGAAGTTGATGGGGTAGTTATTGGCAGTTACCTAAACGGTACGTTTTATTTAAAATTATGTTAATGAAACGGTGCATTGCGTGCTGATATAGTGCGAATTGATAGTGTGTGCTGATAGTTTAGCTCCTACATCTTAGTAAAACGGAGCACTTTGTGTTTAAATGAAACGGTGTGTTTCATTGATTTGTACGACAGTTGTATCAATAGCTAAAACCGTTTCTGGTGCAACGG
This sequence comes from Gossypium sturtianum, assembly GCA_025698515.1. NCBI lineage: Eukaryota > Viridiplantae > Streptophyta > Magnoliopsida > Malvales > Malvaceae > Gossypium > Gossypium sturtianum. Next base: position 121,801,568 of record CM046946.1, read on the forward strand.
CAACAGTTATGAAAAGTTTTGAATTGTTCTCTCCTCTGCAATTCTCTCGTGCTTTCCCATCTGCTTCTTCTTTTCTTTTCTCTCTTCTCTCTCGTGCTTCAGTTATTTGGTTCGTAACAGAAGCCAGGTTGAGGACATGGGTGCATCTGAGTCAAATGGGACAACCCGATGAGAATCCGAATGGAAACGGTAAGGGTCTTGTGAAATTGTTGGTTGCGCAGGAGCCATGGCACTTATTCTTCTCCGAATGAACAGATTTTGTTTGGGAGCTAAGAAAAAGAACTATTATTATTGAAAACGATAATTTTGTTGGACACAGTATCATTTTGGTTTCTCCAAGAAGAAAACAGAGCAATCATCAACTTCCTGAAGACGAAGAAGAAGATAAGCAAATCAAACAAGAATTTTTTTTAAAAATAAAAAATAAAACCCGGAACTTGATTAAGAGAAAAAGAGTAGAAAGAAGTAAATATAAGGTACCGGGAAAAAAAGTTCGTAGAATTGAAAAAAAAAACCAAGTAATTATTCTAACGGTACTAGAAGAAAAAGAAAAGGAAATTTTAAAATTTTAAAAGGGACTAAAAAACAATTTTTCATTTTGTAATTTTTACAACAGAATATAAAAATGTTGTGGTAAGTCCAGCCAGCTTTCTATCAACACTGGCGGAGTAAACCTGTTCATGAGTCGGGTTTCTCACTCATTAAAAAAATAAGAGAGTTTGAAAAAAAAATAAAAAGTTTAAAAAATAGACTTTGATAAAATTTAAGGCCTATTTTTTATATGGGCCAAGTTTTGGATAAGGTTTTTTATTTGAGCCCGGCTTGACTTGGCCCGCCCGAATATTATGTTATAAAATAATATTATATTAATTATATATGTTAAATAATTATTATATATATTGATATTTATATTAAATCACTAATCCAATAATAATTAAACACATTGTCCAATGCCTAAAAAAAATTACCCAAACTAAATAACTCATCCCAAAATATAAAATTTTAAAATTTATATTTAATACAATAAAATATTTATTATATTTATTTATGTTTTTTAATATAATAAAACATTTATTATATTTATGGTAGTATTTTTTTAATATAAATACTTTTTAATGAATTTTTAATGTGTTAGAAAATTTTTATTTTAGCATTTTTTAGTGCATTTAGTGTATTATGTTTTTTTTTTTAAAAAAATTAATTTTAAATAAAAATTAATATAAAAAATTAAATATGAGCGAGCCCAGATTTATTTTTCTTAAATCGAGCCAGGCTTGGACAAAAAGTAAGCCCATTTTTTGGGCCAGGCTCGGGCTTAGAAAAGTCTTGCATTGGCCTAGCCCAACCCGATCCATGTGCACCTCTAAGACTAAGGGACCATTTTAAGAAATTATTTTAACAGCAGTGACTAAATTGACAAAAAAAAATTAAAATGACTAAATTAAGAACGATGCTATTTTAAAGTGACTTTCGATGTAATATAACTTAAATTTAATTTTAACAAGAATGATAAGCATAACTTAGGTTATAAATACATTATTTTATAATTAATTATATTTTCAACATTATCTTTTATATTATGACTTGTGTAGTTTTACTTTACATGTTATGTCTTTATTGAAAAAAAAAAAAAAGCAAAAGATTTAAAATTACATACCTAAGCTAGTATCCAAGTGTATAATTAATACCAGACCACATTAAAACAATAATATTCTCCAAGTGTATAATTAATACTATACTACAATAAAACAATATCCTAAACCTCTTAACTATATATGGTGGAATGGATAATTGTTGGGGATGGTTCTTGGTCAAAAGCTTTGGGAGTATAGGTTAGGAAAATGTTTTTGTGAGAGCTTTTACATTAGACAAACAAAGCTTAAGTATGAAAGTCAAATTCTTAATTTATAGAGTTTTGGAGTTTTGAATGGATGTTAGAGTTCATCTTTATTCAGCAATTTGGTTATTTTGATAGGATTAAAGTTTGAAATATGTAACTGGGAAGTAGGGGCGAAACCATAAAAGAATTTTAAGGGGACCGAAATTAAATTATAATTTTTACGATAGAAAATATACAATTTCTCATTATAATTTTTAAAGGATTAAATCAATTTTTTATATTTTTAAGGGTGCCAAAGTATAGTTTTATATTTATTAATTTAAAATTTTAAAAATTTTAAAGGAGTCATATGAAAAAAAATTCATTTAGGGGGGCTGGGCCCCTACTAGCCCCCTAGTTTCGCCACTACTGGGAAGAGATGATAACTGGTGTCTTAATGCATTAAGAGGTACTTTGCATTATTTGATGTGAAAATAAATGTCTAAACTTGATGAATTGAATTTGTGTTCATAAAAGTAGTGTGGAGGATTTTGTATTAAGAGGTGAATTACATTATGTTTTTTTAATTAAAAAATGAACAAATTAGTTACTGTACGATAAAAAATTACAAATTGATCATTTCGTTAAAAATTCCATCATATGTACTATTAAATGATGCCTTGGATTTTTTTTTATATATATAAATGACCTTAAAATAAAGGATGAGTAGGAATAAGTAAAAGTACCATAAAAGCACATGTACTTGGAGTTGTATTGCATTTTACCTCATCTACTCAATTAAATGGAAAAATTAATTTCTATTTATTAGATTGAAAAGCAAATCTAACTTTCTATTAAAGATTCCATCTATTTATACTATTTATAATAATAATTTAGAATTAATTTATATAAAAACTAAACCTCAGTTTTGATATATATATATATATATATATCCGTAACCGCCAACCCAAATGTCCTAAAATGATTCGGGTCCCCGACCCTTGACCCGAATGGACCCAACTCGAAAGAGGTGTGTTCGTCAAGATAGCTCGCAAGAAGAGTTCGCAGGCACACCTCGCAAGATGGGGTCACAAACTGTGTTCGAAGAAGGGATCGCGAGCCCTACAAGTAATCCAGACTCGTGACCAACGCGCACGCGAGGCTCGCCGAGGATGTCAACCCTGTGATCGTAAAGGATCACAGACTATGTTGTCAAGCGTCCAAAGAAGCTGAGGGACGCGCAGAGAATGTCAGCACTAGCGGTAGGGAATGTTAGTACCGGAGGCCCTAGGGCCAAGACAAAATAGTAAGCCCAGTTATGAGCAGTAATAATAACAGTAGGAACATATATAAATACTCCCAATATTCCTCTCAATAGAACAAGAGAAAAATATTACTCAACAATATACTTAATTATTAACTATTTCAACTATATTTTCCCGAAACCCGTAATTACATTTGTTTATTTATTATTAGTAAGATCATTATCTAAATAAAATTTCATAAAATGTATGAGATATTTACATTTGATTTATTTAAATTGCACCACAATTAATTTAACCTAATTTAGGGAAAATTACTTTTATCAATTGTCAATTACTAAAAAAAATTAATTTGCACCAAATACTTTCCAAATAATTTAAGACAGTTTGATACAGGAAAAAAATGAACACAAATTTAGGAAAACCAAAAAGTTTAATATTGCAAAATTATTATTATTAATTGTCATCAATGTATTTTAAAATTTTACCGTATTTAGATATTTTCATAAATGTTAATGCCAATAATGTGCTTTAACTATTCGGATTACATCTTTGATTTATCTATAAATACCATTTGCGTTGCAGTAATCTAAGTTTTACATAAAATTGTAAGAACAATATATATTAAGTTTTACATAAAATTTTACCAGGTAAGTGGAATCTTAATGGTTTAGTTTTTAAGAATTAATTTCAGGAGAGACATCCATCTATTATTTTATTTTCAGCTTTGAAATATTGATTTAGATACGATTTTCGGCAGGGTCGGCTTTGGGGTCTATTTTGAAGTGTAGCTGTCCAGGATCCAAGGATAAAAGAGACCTAAAAAAATTATTTATTCAGCTTAATGTGGGAAAAAAATTCAAATTAAAATAAATTAATTAAATGTTAGGGTTTTCAATTCTTAGCAATAAATACTTTATATTCCCATACCCATAGCAACGGGAGAAATTTTCTACAAATTAAATAGGGCCAATTTTTTTTTTTAGTAATACATCCTTCATCAATCATTAGTATCAATCAATTGAAGTTATTAATTTTTACTTTATATTTGAGAGATTGAGAGCCTCTCATCCGTAGTCTGTCGGATCTACCATTGTTGCAGGTATAATTCTCCCTCTTTCTTCTTTTTTCTTGTAATCTTTTCATTCTTAATTTTATGATATTTCTGGGTTTTAACTAATAAAGTCATTAAATCATCATTATATTTAGCTTCTCCCCCAAATTCCTTTTTTGATGAACCATAATACAGTATACTACTACATACCCTTTCTTTAAGATTTTATGCAATTGAAATTTTAATTGCTTTTGTTACTCATTTAATTTTTTAGTTGCATTTTCCTCACAAATAATTGGATATTATTTATTACAGTGTCTATTTATAATTGATTATTATAATTATATTTACAGAATTCCAATAACTCGATTTGACTTTTGGAATTAGCAAATGTGAAAGCAAATATTCAACTTGAAATTCTTCTATTAGGTGCTATTGTTTTATTTTCTTGTGTTACTTGAGTATCTGATTTATCTTTTATATATAATATTGCCTAAAAAGCATTTATCTTGAAGTGAAAAAAGGAAAAAGAGAAAACGTGCTGAAGAGTTAAAAAAAAAAATCACAGTAAGGTGTTATTGATAAATTTGTTTTTAAAAAAGTAATTTTTAATGAAATTTTGGATCAATCAAATGAAAGTTTGCATAATGATGTCAATGAGAATGATGAAATTAATTATCCAAATGGGCCTAATGATGTGCCAAATGTATCCAATATTGAAAATCTTGGTCTTAATAAAGAACAAATAATTCCTCTTGATATTGGCATTGATGAAAAACAAACAATTCCTTCTTTGGATATTTATGGTCCTAAAAATTGGGCTAATTTTGATAACAAAACAAGAGACATTTTAGTTGAAAAGGGGCCTATAAGAGAAATGAATCTTGATTTGCTCTCGAAAATAATAATAAGCATTTTTCATATGCTTATTTTTCTAGGAAGTTGAGCAATGATGAGATTAGCGATAGAAGATGGTTGGTTTATTTTAAACATGTTGACAAAGTGTTTTGTTTTTGTTGTAAGTTGTTCAAATCTATTCGTAACAAAAGTTTGTTAGCAAATAAGGGTTCAAGTGATTGGAGGCATATTAGTGAGATGCTCAAACAACATGAAAATAGTGCTGAACATATGATTAATATGAATACTTAGAATGAAATGAGAGTAAGATTGGATAATAACAAAACATTTGATAAAAGCTTTCAAGAACATATTATGAAAGAGAAAGAACGATGGAGGCGAGTTTTACTTAGAGTATTTTCAGATGTGAAATGTCTTGCTACTCATAATTTGACTTTTTGAGGATCCAATGAAAAACTCTATCAAGATAGCAATGGTAATTTCCTGAGATTGATTGAAATGATTGCACAATTCGATGTGATAATGCAAGATCATGTTAGACGCATTTAAAACCGTGAAATTCATTATCATTATCTTGAGAATAAAATTCAAAATGAGTTGATTTTCTTTTGGCTGATAATGTTAAAAGTTCTATAATTAAGATCATCAAAGAGGTGAAATATGTTTCTATAATTCTTGATTGTACCCTTGATATTGGCCATCAAGAAAAAATGACTCTAATAGTACGATGTGTGAATATGCCAACTAATAAAATAAAAATTGAGGAGTACTTTTTAGAGTTTTTGAAGGTGGATGATAAATCTGGATTGAGACTTTTTAATGAATTACAATATGTTTTGAAGTCTCTTGGTCTTAATGTTGATGATGTAAGGGGTCAGGGTTATGATAATGACTCGAATATGAAAGGGAAGCACCAAGGTGTTTAAAAATAATTTCTTGAAATAAACCCGAGAGCATTATATATGCCTTGTGCTTATTGTAGTCTGAATCTTACTCTTAGTGATATGCCACATTCTTGTATTAGAGCTATTTCATTTTTTGGAATTGTTCAATGCATATATTCATTATTTTCGAATTCTACAAAAACATGGAAAATTTTGCTTGACAATGTCCCTGAATTAATTGTGAAATTTTTATCTAATACTCATTTAGAGAGTTGAATTAAAAGTGTTAAAGCTATTAGATTTCAAACTCCCCAAATAAGATTGGCTTTGTCGGAATTATATGAATCTTGTGGTGATGCAAAGTCAAAAAGTGAAGTGGAGAGTTTGGTCAATGTACTTGGGAGTTTTGAGTTTTTGCTTGGTATGGTAATTTGGTATGAAATTTTATTTGCTATATATATTGTGAGCAAGAAATTGCAATCTAAGTCTATGTGCATTGACACTACCATAAGGCAATTAGAAGGTGTATTGTCATATTTTGAAAAGTACAGAGATGAAGGCTTTACTTCTAGTATGAATATTGCTAAAAGTATTGCACTTGATATGAATGTAGAGCCTACCCTTCCAATAAAGCGTCATGTTATTAGAAAAAAAAACAATTTGATGAGAATAACCAAGAGGATGAAGAAATTCAGTCATCTGATGAATTATTTAGAGTTGATTACTTTTTAGTTATTGTAAATATGTCAATTACTTCTTTGAAGAGCAGATTTGAGCAACTAAAAACATTTGAAAGTATTTTTGGGTTTTTGTTTGATTCAAACAAGTTAAAGTCATTAGATGAAAAGGAATTGAGAGAATGATGTGCTACTTTTCACTCTACTGTTTCCCACGGTGATTCATCAGATGTTGATTTAAATGATCTTTTCTCTAAATTGAAAGTGTTGCAATTTACTTTACCGAATGAATTAATGGCAGCCACTGAAATTCTTGAGTTTGTCAAATCTACAGATTGCTATCCGAATATTTCAATTGCTTATAGAATTTTTTTAATAGTCCCTGTGACTGTGACATCAGCTAAAAGAAGTTTTTCAAAACTAAAGTTAATAAAAACCTACTTAAGGTCGTCAATATCACAGGAACGGTTGGATGGTTTGGCAATTTTATCAATCGAGAATGATTTTATGTAAACACTAATGTTGATGTTATCATTAATGATTTTGCATCTCAGAATGGTCGTAGAACCCATTTTTTTTTTATGGTTTTTTGTGTTTTTGTAGTTGATGACATAGGAGTAGCTTGAATGAATTTTTTTTTGTTAGAAAAATGTATTATTCGCTTAATGTCATGTTAGAATTAAGTGACCCGAATCCTTATTTAAATAAAATACAATGGTAAAATAAAATAAAAGAAGAATCCCTATAGAACTACACTTCTTTTATTTTATTTTAAATAAGGTTTTTTAAACCTTATTAAACTCCATCTATTGGATATTGATTAGAATAAGGAGTTTCAATCTTACTACACTCCTATTAGAATATGGCTTTACAAGCCTATAAATAGACATAGTCTATTCCTCTGCCCGTGGTTTTTTCCCGAAAGGGTTTCCACGTAAAATCCGTGTGTTCTTTATTTTTGTTTCTCTTTTCTTTGCGATATATTTGTCATTACCGACGTAATTTTTTTAACATGTCATAAAACGTATTGTTTTAATGAAATTACTAGTATATGATCTTATTTTATTGTATTACCTTTTATAATTTTTTTTAAAAGAGCCCGATTTATTGTTTTGCCTAGGGCCCCCAAAATATTAAGAACGAGTCTGATTTCCGGTGCTGTCTACACGACTAGTAAAGAGGAAGAAATTTTAAAACAAAATAGGTTCGTAGAATAAAAGAGTTTTGTGCTCGAGTACGAGTGGTTCGCATCGAGCATATTTATAAAAAAATTAATGGAGCGGTTAATGTCTTAGCGGGTATGAAGTTTCACTATCAGTTGGGTTTCTATGAATTTGCTTCTTCTCCCTAACAAATTATACAAAAAGTGTTTTTTTTTACCCAAAACCACCGTAAAAAAATAGATGTCTCCAACTTTTAGGTTTGTTACTAAACTATTTTTCAATCTCTATTTTCCCATTCAACATTTTCTTTAATCCACAAGCTTTTCTCTCTATTTTATAGCATTCATTTTTTTAAATATTAATGTACTTTAAATTAAATTTAATATTTTATTAATATACATTTTTAATATATTTTACAGACCATTATTTTTAACCGTCCAATCATTTATAATTAAATTGACATAAAAATATTTTTGATACATAATTAACCTGATTTAAAATTTTAGAAATTGTATAAATTTAATTTAATATAAATGGAACGAATAGTTCAAACTTTGGAAAGATTTTATTACCATTCATGGAATAAATAACACGTTTTTTTAAGATTTGGAAATTATTATATTTTCATACTTTTTAAAATCATTTATAAAATTATTTTTATTTTATTTATTTTTTATTTTTTGACAATGTTTTCATAATTTTTATTGAAAATACGAAAAAATTTTAATTTTTAAAATATATTTTTGTAACTATTTATTTATTTTTAAAGAGTAAGGACTAAATTAACAAAAAGCTGTAAATGTTAAGGGTTAAAAAAATTGTTTTACTTTTTATATAATAGTCACATTAATGTTTTTAACAGAAAAATTGATGGAGTAACCGAGTTTCTTAAATAAAAAAAATTGGGAATTTAATTTTTAAATTTCGAAAGAGTATACAAGACTTTTGACATATTTAAACTTAATATATATTATTCTCTCTTCTCTAAAACTATGTATAAATATGAATAGGGTAAACTACTTTGCTCATCCAACTTTTAGAGCATTTTTATTTTGGTTTAAAAAATCTTTACAATTTCGTAACTCAACTTTTAGGGAACTTTCGTTTTAGTCGCCAAATCATTTTCACATCATGTTTACGTTTTCATTTTGGTCACCTAATTTCTGAGTCGCTTTTATTGTGGCCATCAAATTTTCTTTAAGTATTGATCCAGGTAAAAAAAGAGAGTAAGAATTAAAGTAAAAAAGCAATAGAAACTAAAATAATGCATTAAAAAATTGTTAAATTGGTCGATTGAATATTAGCTCGATTGGCATGGGTATTGTTGTCAATATAGGAGGCCGTAGGTTCGAGCGTGTTGAAGCGCATTATCCTCCTATTTATGGGTTGGGAGCCTATAATGAGATTGTTCAAAAAAAAATTGTTAAATTGTATCTGTTTATCCCATTATCAAAAATTCTATTTTTTCAATTTTTCAATTTTAAATTTCAAAGCATCAAAACCAATTAAATAAATTGTTCAATTTTTTTTTTTTTTATCTCTTGATAGCGTGAATCAATATGTTGCTAAACCGGAAAGGGGTAAACATCATGGTAGTCAGTGTCGTTCCGTTAATAAACGGAACAAAAAAACTTTAGACTCCGTTCTGGTGCAAATATTGGTTGGCATTGTCCATACTGATGAATACCAGTGCACTTCGCCCGTACTAGCCGGTACACTGTTTATTTTGAATTTGTTGAATTATGAATTGTTATATGCATAGTATGGGATGATCTTATTGTATAATTTATGAAATAAATATTTTTTTTTGAGTATGTTTAAAGATGGATTGTATTTGTGAATCTTATTAAAGAATATTTTATATAATTGAGGAGTATTTTTTTATCTTAAAATTTACATATTGTGAGATTTGATCCTATGCCGACAACAATTTTCAAATATTTTCTTTACCATTTCAACCAAAGGTTTATTTTTATGAGTATTTTATACTTGAGATTTTCTTAATCTCATTATTTGATATTTGTAAATACATTTTGTTATATACACATATCAAATAATTTTTTAAAAATAGTGACAAATCTAAAACGGTATATTGAAACAAATCGGTATCAATCTATATTCGTGCCAGTAGAGAATCAATACATCCACCAGTATGCTATTAACTACCTTGATAAACATACAATTTGTCAATTTTTAATGCATTATTTTAATTTTTACAACTTTTTTTTATTTTTTTTATTCATCCATACTTAATATTTTTTTTAGGATGATCAAAATAAAATAATTAAAAATTGGATAATCAAAATGAAAATATAAATATATTACCCTTTAAATTTAATATTTGAGTGATTAAAATGATAACGTATTAAAAATTGAATGACGAAATTACAATAATATTTTTCAGAGTAATAAAAAAAGAAAATGTCAAAAAAATTGAGTGAGTAATTCGGTACTTTATCCATATAAATACAGTATTTATATTAACTCTATCATCGTCATCATGACCTGTCTCCTACCATCGTCCCTCTTCTCTCTCTCCCTCTCTCGCCTCTGCGAATCAGTTTTTTTTTCTTCTCTTCTCATCTCAGTTCTCACCCACCGCCGTGTCCGCTGGTTTTTTTCCGGATCTGACCCGTATCTCGTGTCGGAACGTGTCGACTCAGGTACTGCACCCCAATTGCCGAGCCCGGGTAACGAAGGTTGCACGTCCATTAATTATTGAATTTGAAGTATAAATATATATAAATATATATATATTTGTGAATTTTAAATATATATATTTTTGAATTTGAAATTCATGTTTCTATACCTTTCAGAAATATAATCATATTGAATGTTAATGAATTTATACATAATTGATGCATTTCATACTCACAGTTTTTTATAACAAATGAAATTAAATCCAAATGTTCAAATTCATGTTTCTAAATATAGCTTTAGATTTAGAAAGAACTTTGTATAGTATATATAATGGTGCTTCTTCCTCTTTTGCTTCAGTTATTTATCTGGAGTCTGGACTGATTCATATCTATGTAGTTGTCGTATGCAGAGTAGTAGTACTTCTATCATGTCAGAGATGCCGAGAAATTCAGATGGTTCGAGTGAGCAATGTAAAGCTGGACCTGATTTCTTCAGCTTCTATGCTTGTCAGATAGCTGACCTGTTGTCAGAAGATAAAAATACTCTGTCCAATTCCAACGCATCTGAGTTGTCTCAAGGGAAGTCTGTGGTGGTCAATGATAAAGAGTCTATGGATTGCAGTCCTAAAGATGTTGATTCACTTTTTGAAAACAGCATTGGTGCTGAGCTTTCAGATTTCAAGAAAGGAAGATTGAAAGGATTACTTAGGCAAAGTGTGAATGATCTCTCAATGGAAGTTGATGAGGTATAGATTTTTGCAACTCGCTACTCCTATTTTCTGAAGATGAGTAATGGTTCCGACCATTAGGGACCTGTAGAATTTGATTTATTAGAAGTGCTTATGGTTTTTGTACTCTGAACTTCTAGAGCTAGTACAGAATACAGTCTACCTTTTTTATTTAACCTTTTGTAATATCCAACAATCATATTCTCTCCCAAGACAAGTGAAAACCATTAATAGATAAAATTGAAAGCGCCGTTGCTCTCATGCTTGTGTACTTGCACATTGTCTTGCTTTCATAAACAGTTGTTTTAAATTGTGCTACAACAAAGCACTAATATTGTCTCTAATGATCAAGACAGATCTCAATTTAGGATACTCATAACAATTTTATAGGTTGTGTTGTTCTTTACCAATGTTGTCGAGGGTGCAAGTCATAAAAAATCTTGCGTTGGATATGCCATTTTAAATTTATTGGAAGGTAAGGACATGTTAATGCCTATAATCACTTGCGCCCCTTTCTAGCTCTTATCACCTTGTGGCAACCTTTAGCTTGCTTGCTGCCAAAATTGTGCCCATCTATTTTGATTACCTAAATTGCTGGTTCTTTATGTCTCTTTCTCTATACTTCTTTCAAAGTAATGATCAATGATACAATAATGTAGAATTGGTTTTTGGCTTCCATCTTTCAGAGGGAAATTATTTTTGTAACTGATTAACTTGATTGTTGCAGATGTTAGATCCTGTTGTGTCTATGTCTGAGTTACGTTATAAGATCAGAAGCAACAGTTTGGTGACTTCACCTTTAGATGGAGATGCAGCCCAAGTTGCCAGTAAGAAACCTAAATTATCATCTTCCTGCTCACCGACCAGCATCACTGGAAATTCTCATCCCATCAAATCTGGATCTTGCAAAGAGGTATATTTAACTCTTCATCCTATTGTTCAATCTTGGTAATGATTCACCATAAAATATTTCTTGCATGATGAAAGGAGGAGCACATGCATTTTCTCAAATAGAAAATTAGATTGTAAGAAATGCCAAATTGTCTATATTGAAGAAAAAACAGGCTTTAGGTTAAATTCTTCTGCAGTCCAACAGTCATGATTATTCGTCTGTGGAACTTTTTGTGGCATTAGATATATTTGCTCATATTCTTTTTTGTATGTCTATGCATCTATATTCTATATTCATGTATTCATATTCTTATTTGAATCAGCAGAGGCATGTGACTCTTGAGCATGTAAGCTTACAAAATCAGCCATTATAATCAGTAACTTATTGATAAATGTGTTTCATTGTTTTAAAGGTGGAAGATGATTTGGAGTTCCTTCTAAAGAATGATAACCAGCTGCTAGTAGAGGAAACAATGAAAAAATATTCTGATGAACTATCCTCAACGGTGATTTTCTGAAAATTGTATTCTTAGTTTAAAACATTTTCGACCCTTCTATGTCATGTATGCCTCTTTGGCAAATTGTTTATAGCTGACTGAGGAGGCATCTTCTCTTTTCAGCTGGTGCATATGGAGCAGAAGCTTGAAGAAACTATAGATGCTATAATGTCCAAGTGTAGGTATGGGTTTGTTCCCGAGGAACTTATAACTTTTAAGTATGTTCTAGACATGATGCTATTTTGCAATGGGTTTTAGGCGCTATGTTATGCATTTGACGTTTCAAATGTGCATATGATGTCATAAAACAGCCACTTCTCACCTCATCCCAATCAGTTTCACACTTTTAACTCCAATTTACAGGCCTATGACTCGTACTGAGAAGCGGCAGCTTCAGAAATTGATACAACAGCTACCCAAGGAAAATCTTGTCCGTGTTGTTGAAATTATCCAACATGGTAGGCCAGCTGAAAAGCCTTGTGAAGAAATCTTTGTTGATCTGGAAAAAGAGGTAAAGAAATAGATTCAAGGAACATGATTTCTTGAGTTAATTTAGAATTTCTAACCTGGGCCAAGGCAATGTCTTCTTGTCTTGCAGGAAAATGTGACGCTTTGGAGATTATATTACTATGTTGAAGCAGTCGAGAAAGCCAAAATGCTTGCGCAATTGCAATGTAGCACAACCCCAACATCATAGCCATTCTTCTGAGACCACTACAGCAGTTCTGCATGGCCTTCTATCGAGACCGTTATATGACTGTCGCTTAAAGTTGCTCAACGAATATTCATGGTCATCATTAAGATTCTTTGCAGATTGCTGGCGATCCTAGTAACTTGATCTTTTTGTCTTCGAGGTATTGATGAACTCATGGATTTGAAACAATAGGACAGGCTTTTTTAGTTTCTTTTTGTTCTTGCCAGAACACCTCTGGACTATAACTCAAAGTATAGCCCCTATAATTAGTATTGATGGATCTATGCAGTATAGATTGAAACAGATCTGTAAATTCATTAGCTAAGCAGTAAGATCAAAGTTTTTCTAGATTTTGGTTTATCAGTTGTTTAAACAAGCATGTTCTATGCTTCTTGGGCAGCACAACGGTTTTCAAGGCATGCAAATTTTGGTCTATTTAAGTGAAAATTTGGACTTGGGGAGAATTTCAGCCTTTTAAATTGTAGTACTAATTAGTTTTCCAATTGATAGCAATTCAAACATTCTTAGTTTGTTAACAAATGGCAGGATTTAAGCCGTGGAGTGCGACCTAGGTAATTTTGGACAAGGATCGTATGACGCAAAAAAGAATTAACACCAGTAAAAAAAAAAAAAAAAACTTCAACCAATGCAAAATTTTTTTTCTTTTTTTCTTTTCAAGGAGCTCTAAATTCCAACTTAAAACGGTAAATAATTGATGCAGTTAAAAGCTCAAATGTAGATTACAGTATCTACTTAACTTCTTTTTCAATCATATACAGGTTTGAAGTTCTTGTAAGCTATGACAGCATAAAAGGGGTCTGAACCCGAAAATAACCCAAGCCACTTCATGAACCAACTGAACGGCGACTTGTCATCTTGAGAATTACCAGCACTCGGTAATTTCCGGATCACTTCCGGCTGTGTGAACCCTTCAATACACTGGAAATACTGAAGAACAAGTTGTACTCTACTATATGCAGTTCCATCTCTCCAGGCATTGATTGCTTTCTCATAGAAAAGCCTATTGCTGAAGCTCACAATGAACACGCCTCCTGGCCTAAGCACCCGAAAAACTTCTGCAAAAGCCTATAACAAGCAATCGTTGATTCATGATCTCATTGATTCCTATACAACTTCATTTTCATACAGGTTACCTTCTCAGGTTGCTGAAGATACTGTACACTAACCGTGCATAACACAGCATCGAAACTTGAGTCTTCAATCTCGAGCTTCTGGTCCTGGTTTAGATCCTTGACAAAGAAGTAATCCATCCTAGAATTCCTGGCAAGCTCCTGAGCATTAAGTCCATGCCCTACCACTCTTTTGTAAACAACTTCATTTGGTAGATGGCTAATCCATGAACTCATGAGGTCAAGAATCTCTGAGCCAGGCTTTAGCCTCTCCCTGTACAAATCTGTTAGTTTGGCAATGAATCCATCATCAACATGAGTTACAAACCTGGGGTAAGCATAGAATTCCCTGTCGGGAAAGGTGTTGAGCTTGGTTCTGCCTTCATTGGTAAGCACCAGGCGTTTGATTCTGCCTGCTTTTGATTCATTTGCTTCCTTGTTTTCATTCCAAGTGTTTGAAATCTTTAGTGGAAGAATCTTTTTAAATGTTGGTGGATTTGGTGCAATGGATGGGTTCCATGGCTTGGGTTTTGAGTGAATAGGTAGCATATCATGTGTTTTCCGAATACTTGAAACTCCTTCCAGGGAAATCATCTGATTTTGCAGAAAAGCTTGCTAAATTTTATGGTTGTAAACATTTGCAGATATCAATTAGGGCCCACAAAACATTGGTATAATTGGGCCGAATTTGGGCTTTTCAATCCTGCTAATGGGTTCAATGTCCTAAACCCCCAAATCTGAGGATACTCCTAGCGGTTTATTAAGAAGCTAATTAATTTTTTAACTCCAATGAGTATTAGAGATGTTTATGGTTGGGTTGGATTGGTTTGAGTCGGACCGTTGTATGGTATTAACAGAATTTAATCTTGTTTCTGTTCGGTCTAACCCAAAATTTGAGACTCAAATCTTATCTAAGTCCATTGATATTTGTAAATGATTAGCTCAAATTCGTTTTAGGCCTCTCATATTTAATAAAGGAACTAAAAAAAATAATTTATGTTTATTTAATTGTTTTGTTAATATTTTATACAATATTGAGAGTGAGAATGAAGATAACAAGGTTTGAACCTGTATTGAGAAAGTGTTTGACATGAGTTTTAATCACCACTTTAAACTAATTTTTATTAAATTTTTAATATATTGAAAAACATACTTTTAGTATATACATTATAGTATTATAAATCATTATGATAGAAATTATACCATATGTAAAATAAAAACAAAATAATATTTGTAATATAAAATTAAAAACAGTTTAAGTCAAACAGCGCTCGAGTTTTGAATGTTGGAAACTAAACTCGTTTATTAGACCATATTTCTGACTTGAGTGGATAACCAGATGTTTGAATAAGTCTAACAAATATCTCTGAATAAGAATTATTCAATTATTATTTCATAGTTTTTTTTTGTGTGTGTGGTAATGTATAATTTTATCTAATTTAATAAAAAAAGTAATAATAATTACCTTAATCAAATTTTGTAAAATTATTTATCAAAATTCAAAAAAGTAGTTAATTATCAAATAATGTTTTTGTTTCTTTGAAAAGAAGAGATGAAACTTAACATCAAAAGTGATTTTAAGACAAAGAGAAAGAGAGAGAAAGAGAAAGAAGGAATCATGATTTAGGTTTGCATCAAACGTGCAAATGAGGTCTCAAAAAAAACATCATATGAAAATTGAGATAATGCTTTTCTAAAACAAACAAAAACAAACAATGGTCTCAAATAATTATTGCTTTCCCACTCATTGCCGGAAAGGAAGGGTCTCCTCGCCTCTTTTTCAGACAAACATTCACAAACCTTCAAAATTATGTTCAACGTTTGTGTACATAAAGTCATCATGCTTTCCACCGTATGTCATATGTGTATGATAATTGATAAAGAGGCATATTTAACTTTAATTTTTTTTTTAAGAAAAAAAAAAAGAAAAAAGGACTGTGTTGTGATAGTATTTAATTCCCACTAGAATAAAAATAAGATGACATTTTTGGAGAAACCAATTTTGGAATTAATTAAAAATATAGCAATGTGAAATAGAGAGGGATGAAGCATGCATTCGTGGGGTAGACAAAGAACCATCGAAGGGAGATTGAAAATTAAAGCAAAAGAAGCCATGATTATGATTGAAGAAGATGCCAATTTTCCAACTACTTTTCGCCGTCTCATTCATTAGTTATTAGCCCACTGGATTTATTCATTTTTAAAATAAAGATGTTTTGTATGATAGTTTATACATAACTTGTTATGGTGTGGTGAGACACTTCAACACTATAGAAACAACTAATTTTATTCACAAGTCAATTGAAATAAGGTTGTGTTTGTGCAATACTTTCTAAAAATAGTTTTTCTCAAAAATAATTTTTTAAGGATAAAGTTTATATTTTTTTTAGTTGTTTATCAAATTTTCTTATGCTCTGGTAACTTAGATTTTAAAATTTGGATTTGAATTTTAATTATATAAATGATAAGAATGAAATGCATATATTATAGTAAAACTAGTTGAGATTTAATATAATATGTATTAAAAAAATATAAAAATATGGATTTATCAAATCCAAAAATATTTTAAGGATATCAAAATTATTACTAAATAGGCTTCTAGCAAATTCATAGATTTGAGAAATGATCACGAATGTTACAATTTTTTTTTTATATAGCTTACTACTCAAATTACATTATTTTTGAAATTTAAATTCTGAAATCTTAGTTCCCAAACGCTACCCTAAGATTTTGAAAGTTGTTTTGAGTGAACAAAAACAATATAAATTATCTTTGTAACAAAATATCATAAAAGTATTTCCTTTTAACAACTGAAGTTTCATTTCATAATAACTAATATTTTATGTTAAAAAATATGAGAAGGATGAAGGAGTGCTTGCAGGAGTGCACACTCCCTAGATGATTGCGAAAGTTGAGACAATTTCCATATTTGAATTATTGACAATTTATTGAATTGGATTTTTGGACTATGTTGATATTGTGGAATGTATCTAACCCATCATTGAAGATTACATCACTTAAGGAAACATATATGGAAGATCGAATCAGACTAGGTCTTACTTATCTAATCTCTTAGATCGAGGATATTGGATTGGATTGGATTAGAGCCTTGATATCTTAGCTGCCAAAAGTCCTTGTTTACTTTGTTTATTATTATTATGTTATATTCAACTCATTTAGTTTTTCTTTAATAGGGATTGTGATAAATCTTCTTTATGTTAGCAAGTCTTGAAATATTCTATATAATTGAGAGACTTATATAGGTTATTGTACACAAAGAGATAAAGTACTTAATCTGTTCTAGCAAGGAACTTCATTTTATGAGTGCATTGTGATTGTAAAACCTATTGAGTTGTGGTTTTACATGCTAAATTCATAAGGGTGAATTTAGTGGTGAGAGTATTATTCTTTAAGGTACAAAGGTGAGGAAATTGTCATGGTTGTGTGATAGATTTAGGACCACTTGTTGTAAATGTTGAAGATAGTGAATATTTCTCTCTAAGCTAGGCTCCATAAACATAGGGAAACCGAACTGCTTAAATAATTTGTGTGTCCCTTGTTTTACTCCTGTTATCGCAATGCTTGAAGGAGTACCCACTCCCTTAGCCACTCCTTCCATGCACACAACTTGTAACTCAACAACTATTTGAGCCAATATTTATATAGACTTAATAATAACTAATGCCTAATTAAAACTTAATTTGAAGTATATGAGAGTGAATGGTGACATATTGGAACTAAAATGAAGCTGAGAAGAATTTAAACAAATACTTATTTTTATATTATGAAAAATTCATATTTTATACTATAAAACATTTATTACTAAATATTTATAAATTGTAATATACATTTATTATTAAAATATTAATACAAAATATTTTTAATAAAACATTAAGAATATTATTTAAAATTAAAGTCATTATTAATTGTGATTGAGTTTACTATTAGTGTTGAGGATTCTCCGGTAAATGAGGTTGTTGAGCAGGGGCAATATGTTGAGTTTAAGGTTCTAGAAAAGGAGGAGGTTGTTTGTTAAGGTGACAGAGGGTTATATTGAGTGGAGAGTTGCTGGTAGGTGTAGTGGGTATGGTGTTGGGGTGTGGCGAGGGTGTTGAGAGGTGCTTAGATGGTGAACAATTATTCTTGGTGAGGCAATGTGACTGAGAATTTTTCTTGTTCTTCTCTTAGA
Source organism: Gossypium sturtianum (assembly GCA_025698515.1). Lineage (NCBI taxonomy): Eukaryota > Viridiplantae > Streptophyta > Magnoliopsida > Malvales > Malvaceae > Gossypium > Gossypium sturtianum. The sequence goes on from CM046946.1 coordinate 121,820,053, forward strand.
TATTTTTCCAGAACACTACTTGCTAACACCCCTTTGATTTCTGATATAGCTTATAACAAGTGTCGAAACCATTTTTAAAATCGGTTTTTGAAAATGGGAGTCGACTTTTAAAAACGAAAGTGGGAGTCGCCACCAATCCTTTTAGGTGTGATTGGATCACCTTGTAAAATGTTTTATTTAAAACATTTGATTTTGGTCCACGAAAAAACAAAAATGGGTTCGGGAGTCGGTTACGTATGAGGAAGGGTTAGCACTCTCATAACGCCCATAAATTGGTACCTAATCGATAGAATCATGTCCAAATGTTTGAAGTTTAAAAGTATTTAAAAATATGATTTCTTAAAAAAAACTTTAAGCCATTTAAGTTAAAACTTGAGATTTCTTTGTTCCGAGTGAATATAAACATAACATCCAATACGTTAGGACACGATATTCAAGAATCTTCGTAATCAAAATCATCTCATGATTTACAAAACTTGTAAAAGGGTATTTAGTTATTTAGCCAAACGGAAAATCGCAACCCAGTACGTTAAGGCACTACTTCCCGAATTTCTAAATACCGAAACATTGCCTTATTTTAAAAACCTCTAAATAAAATTAGTAATCTTGTAAAAAAAATGTATTCATAAAACAATAAATAAATAACTACACAATGGCAACCATACATAAATAAATGAAAGAATATGGGTAAGTAAAATATATACATAAAACCATAAATATAGAAATTACTAAATAAATATGAAAATTTTCATGCAAGATTAATAATAAATAAATAAAATTACATATTTATATGATACAAACAATGTAAACAATGCATAAATAAGAAGAATAGTATATAATAATTTTAAATATAATATAATATAAACAATATAAATGAAACATGTTTTTCAATATAAATATATTTTTTGTAAAATAAAAATGAAATAATATAATACTATACAATGTATAAAAAATTTAAAATATATAATACAATAACTAATATATGAAAATAATATATAATTAAAATAATATTAAACAAAATAATAATTAATAAAAATATATGTAATACACTAATCATAAATTTACATAAACGATATAAATAAAATAAATTAAGTAATATAAAAATAAATTTTAGAAATAATATATAATAATATATAATATGCAAAATATAATATAATAAATAATAAAAAAATAAATAATATATAAATTATTAAATAAGTAAAATAATATATATAGTAATAATTAAATATATAATAAAATAATAAATATGAAATATATATATATATATATGAATTTCAAAATATTAATAAATAAATATAGGAAAATAATATAGAATATATAATATAATAAAATGGTTTAATATACTATATAATAATAAAAATAAAATAAAATAAAGAAAACATGGGTCAAATTACAATTAAAACATATTAAAAGGACTAAATTAAAACTCTCATTAAATTTTAGGGGTTAAAATAGCAATTAAGTTAAATTTTAAAACGACGTCGTAATAGGTTTTTAACTTTTAAAGCAGTCAGAGGGTTTAATTGAAATAAAAATAAAATTTTAGGGTTAATTTAATAAAAATAGAAATTTAAAGAGGATTAAATTAAAATAAACAAAATTACAGAAGGATTAAAACCGAAAATTCCCCCTTTTATAAAACGCGCGGATCCTGAGGGCCGGGTCGGGTCAACGCGCGAATCATTCTAGTCAGAAACGACGTCATTTTCATTTGCTTATATAAGTTAAAAGTTGAAAAAAAAAACATTTTTGCTAGTTTTTTTTAAAAAAAACAAAAGAGCTTTCAGAGAAAATCTCTGCCATCCCAAATCCTCCGATCTCCGGCCACTCCGTTACGCGCTTCACGCGCCGCCGTTCGTAATGGCTTTTCTTCGAGAAATGCTCACCTTCAAAAGGTAACCTCGTTCTCCTTTTTTTTGAGACTATTTTATATATATATAAAACGCGCATAAACCAAAAAGAAAAAAAAAAACTTAATGAAATAAGAACCACCTTTCTGTTTTCGATTGCTCGTAAATCTCTCTGTATATTTCTTTCATATTTGTGGGTATTTTGTGCAATTGTTTCTCTCTGTTCTCGTGTGTAACCGTGTATATTCCCCCATTTTACAAAATAAATCCGGCTTTTATAGCCTTGAAAAATAACAATAAAAAGGAAAACATTTTTTTGTTGCCATTCTTTGCAGGTCGAAGCGGAGTCTGGCGCTGATGAAGGCATTATCTTGTGCGTGAACCGCGACGGTGATGGGGCTCGTGTGTTGATTGCGGCACGATCGAAGGTGTGCGCGAGGCTGTGGGGCGAGGTTACGGCGTGACTGTTGGCTTGGACGCGAATACTTCTTGCGGCGCTAGGGTTTCCTGGAAACCCTAGGTCTCCTGACTTCATTTAGGCATTGAGCTCTTTTGGGCCATGTGTTGTTTGGGCTATAGGTTGGGCTAAGGGTGTAATGGGTATGGGGTCTGTTTGGGTTTTGAGTCTGAGTTAAGTGTTGGGTTTGCTGTTTTAGGTACTGGGCTAGTGGATCGGATTGGGCTTGTATTGTGGACTGGACATTTTTTAATTTTGGTTCGTGGATCGCTTTTTTTTTGGACATTTATTTTTTTGTTTTGGTTTATTCAAATGGGCCCGGGCAAAAATGGGTCATTACAGCTGCCCTTCTTTGCTCATTATCATGTAATGAGAATAGAGCAAAGACTATAAAAGGAGCAATTTTGCCCGGTCTTGGCCGAGCCTCGACTTCTTGATCCTCGCTTTCTTCAAGCGGCTTCCAACTCTACTGCAACTTCTATGGTATCGGAACTTTATCTCGATTTCAGTAAGTCTGTTAGCTTTATTCTGCTTCTTGCAATTTCAAGAATGCCAAATTGATGTCTTTGATCTGTTTCCTACAACTTCAGGAAGATAAGATCTGAAAGTGTCTTCGATCTACTTCCTACAACTTCAGGAAGATAAAATCTGAAAGTGCTTTTGATTTGCTTCCTACAACTTCAGGAAGATAATATCTGAAAGTGTCTTCGATCTACTTCCTACAACTTCAGGAAGATAAGATCTTCTGTCTTCAGTCTACTCCCTACAACTTCAGGGAGATAAGGCTGAAATTCTTTTCGATCTGCTTCCTTCAACTTCAGGAAGATAAGATCTTCTGCTTTCGATTTGCTCCATTGTAACTTCAGGGAGATAAAATCTTCTGTTTTTAGTCTACTCCGCTGCAACCTCAGGGAGATAAGACTAAAACGTCTTCGATTTGCTTCCTACAACTTTAGGAAGATAAGATCTTCTGCTTTCGATTTGCTCCACTGCAACTTCAGGGAGATAAAATCTTCCGCTTGTCTACTCCACTCGCAACCTCGGGGAGATAAGACTAAAACGTCTTCGATCCGCTTCCTACAACTTTAGGAAGATAAGATCTTCTCTTTTTTGATTTGCTCCATCGCAACTTCGGGAGATAAAATCTTCCGCTTGTAGTCTACACCACCGCAACCTCGTGGAGATAAGACTAAAACGCCTTCGATCCGCTTTCCTACAACTTTAGGAAGATAAGATCTTCTCGCTTTCGATTTGCTCTACTGCAACTTCAGGGAGATAAAATCTTCTATTTTTTAGTCTACTCTGCTGCATTTTCAGGGAGATAAGACTAAAATGTCTTCGATCTGCTACCTACAACTTTAGAAAGATAAGATCTTCTGCTTTCAATTTGCTCCACTGCAACTTCAGGGAGATAAAATCTTCCGTTTGTAGTCTACTCCACTGCAACCTCAGGGAGATAAGACTAAAACGTCTTCGATCTGCTTCCTACAACTTTAGGAAGATAAGATCTTCTGCTTTCAATTTGCTCCACTGCAACTTCAGGGAGATAAAATCTTCTGTTTTTTAGCCTACTCCGCTGCATCCTCAGGGAGATAAGACTAAAACGTCTTCGATCTGCTTCCTACAACTTTAGGAAGATAAGATCTTCTGCTTTCGATTCGCTCCACTGCAACTTCAGGGAGATAAAATCTTCTGTTTTTAGTCTACTCCGCTGCAACCTCAGGGAGATAAGACTAAACGTCTTCGATCTGCTTCCTACAACTTTAGAAAGATAAGATCTTCTGCTTTCGATTTGCTCCACTGCAACTTCAGGGAGATAAAATCTTCTGTTTTTAGTCTACTCCACTGCAACTTTAGGGAGATAAGACTAAAACGTCTTCGATCTGCTTCCTACAACTTCAGGAAGATAAGATCTGAAACTTCACCGATATCGCTACACCGTCTACTGAAGGACATATCCTGTAGACTCGATTTCATGTGTTATGAGTGACATGAATGCAACATGTCATGAAAATGATTAGGATTAGAATGCAATGACCGTAATGAATCAAATGCACCTAATGAAATTTGCTATGATACAAAAATGTTATGAGTATGATTCCTACTTTAGGTGTTATCACTCATTTGTTCTTCATTTTTGTTCATTAATCACGTTTTGCTTGACCAGCTTGTCCCAATGTAATTTCGAGTCACCGCTTGGATCTTGAGACATAAAGTTGGTATCTCCCATCGCAACTTCGGGGGATGACATTTGGTTTCTTCCTTATCTCTCATTACCACTCGTGAGGTACGTAACTTGTATCACTTTCAATCTGTTACACCATTCCCTAAGTGTAATGACTAGATGTATGAATCTGAAATTTACAATGAGTGCAGGGTATTCCAACAATGATCCCCTTTTACATTTGGATTGACCTTGTTCGTCATTTGCCGATGTGGTATTACCAACAAAATTGTCTTATCCAATAAAAATCTGAAGAGATAACCATTTTTCAATGTTTCCAGCCCTTAGGCTTGGTGAGTTCTGAACAATAGTCATATTTTAGATTCCTCATATTATTTAGAAGCTTCTAGAGTAATATACGAAACTCCTTTTATGAAAGTGTTTCTAGTCCATTAATCATTATTTCAACATAAAATGCTTGAAAACGATCACAACAATGGACAAGAAAGAAATTATTCAGGAGCATAGCTCAGAAAAATAATTTAATCAAAGGTAACCCAGACAACAAAAGAAAATTGATTAGGGTGTATCTTAAAAAGAATAAATCAATCAAAGATAAGGAATTCAAAAATGGGTAGTTAGAAACTAGGTGCCCCAGATATCGCAACCCGAGCTTCTTTGTTCCAACTTCTTGAGGACCATTTTAAACTCAATATGTGTTTAGGGGATCCGGAGTACTCTGTCAATGCCCCAAGACGTGACATACTTCCTCTTTGCTAATTCAGACGTAGTAAGACTACTGTATGCCCCACTTTTATTCAAAATTTGAGCTGCCCTTTCTGGGTTTTCAACTCAAAGCCCATTTGGTCTCAAAGCGCCTTTTGTGGGTTTTCGCTTCGGCCTCTCCTTTGTCTTCTTTTTTTTTTACTCAAGGTACCCTTTGCGAGTTTTCACCTTGGACCTTCCCCTTTCAGGTGAAATATTTCTTGACTGAACTTGAATTCACCAGATTGGGCAAGTCTTCGCCATTCGTTTCGGTCAATGTCAATGCTCTTCTAGAACAGGCCTTCTTTACAACATAAGGTCCTTCCTGGTTTGGCATCCGCTTTCTCTCAAATCCTTTTGCGAAGAAAAAATTATTTTCAACGCCGTGTTCCTTCATGGAATTCCCTAAGATGAACTTCTCTAAGCTCATATCATCTGGCCGTGACAAATAACTTTTAACCCTTTCTTCAATTAAGTTCAATCGATAAAAATGCTTCAATTCCATAATGGGTAAGATGTTGCCCTAGTGAAGGTTCTGGCCGACGTTCAATAAGATAGAGGGTAGTGGTAGCTTCTTATGCCAATCCTTACAAGTCTAAGTCACCTTTCATTTTTTTTTTTTTGCTGAAAAACTTTTGCTGTAATATGCTACCTAATCTTTGGGCAAACTGTAAACTTTGACTTTGCACAGTTATGTGTGATCCTTTATGGCATACTTTACTGGCATCTTGATCTTTTCCCCCTTTTTTTTTATGACTTTGATGACTTCGACCTTGTAACATTGGCATATAAAGCTACTTCCACTCTCTTAGCGAAGTAAACGATGACTATGCCGATGAGTCAATATTGACTAAAAGCTTTTGACGAGATTAGCCCCATTACATCCATGCCCCACGTATGGAAAATTTGTGAAGAACTGGAGTAGGCATATGAAACTTGTATTCTTTAATTCCGTATTTGCAGTATGAATGATGCAATCCTCTTCCATGGTGAATCAACAGTGCCCGATCCTCTTTGTTTACCCTGCTTCTTATTAGCCAAGGCATGTCCTGATATAATTGTGTGAAAACATCTTTGAATTCTTGAAAACAACTCAATGATGTCTTGCCTTATTTTGGTGGTGAGCTAGGCTTCGATCTTTACCCCTTTCTAGGCTCGCAATATCCAATGACCTTTGTAGAGTAAAGTCTGTTTTACCATTTTTAACAAATCAGAAGACATGTCATAATCTCTGTTATCTTTAAAGTCCTGAGATCCCCTAGACCCATATCTCGTTCAAAAAGGGAGTTAGTAACAACGTTGCTCACATCATTGATATCTGGGTACCTAGGTACGAAGGCAAACGAATCCAAAGAATAAATGATTCTAAGTATGAGTATTTGTATGATATAGTTATGAATAAAGAATGAAAGAATATGATAAAAGAATATACAATATGAAATGGAAAGAATAAAAGAATATTTGCTTTAAAAAATGCATTTTATTGAAATAAAAATTTAGGACACAAGCCTATTTCACAAAAGGGTTCTTATTGCCTCTAGGCTTAAGGCAACAAGCATGTTTTGCACATTACTATAGATCAGCTCTTAAAAATACAGGGTTCTCCTCCACAATCCCATTATTCAAAGCACTCTCAAGTACATAAGGGTTTGGAAACTTCGTTCTCTGATTCCCTCTTTGATTTCTTCAAGGAGTAGCAACTTTCTTGTCTCCTCCTTCAATCAATCATGCATTCACTTCCTCATTAAAGTGATCGTGTTTTGATGGATCGTCGAACTTCACAACTCCCATTTTAATAAACCTTTCGACCAACTTTTTAAAAAGTATTGCAGTTTTCAATTGAGTGGCCCTTTATTCCCGCGTGGTACTTACATTGGGCATTCTCGTTATACCATTTTGGGAACGGAGGTTGCAATGGTTTCGAATAAAATAGGGACATCACGTGTGCGTCAAACAAACTTTGATATAGCTCCTTATACGTCATGGGGATTGGCGTAAATTAGAGCCTTCGAGTTTTGCCTTGGGAAACCTCGATTGCCGGGTAACTACCCTCCTTGGTCGATTTATCAGACGGCTCTGAATGACCCTTGTTATACCTATCAGCATCATTCGTTTTCTTTTCCTTCTTTTTCAGGGCTTTTGAGGTCCCTTCTCCTCTTTCCTTTGTTCCTACCAGAGCAATCGGTTTGGCTTGATCGTCGATCATGTTAAAACCTATTGGGACGTAAACGATGTCTTCCTCCTCATCCACACTATTGACTTCTGGGCCACTCCTCTTTTCAAATCTTTCGGCTAGTAATCAAGTTAATCGCCAATCACATTCTTTTGGAACTCTAACATTTGTTCCCGCATTTCTTGCTGAATCTCGGTCAATTGCCCCTGCATCTATTTTTGCATTTATTCTATTCTCTCTAACCTTTGCTCCATGTTTTCCAGGTTAACTCTGAAATATATTTACCTAATTAGGACTCTTGTAAAAGTCTAATGCAAATGATGCAATGTAATGCAAATGCATGAATGCAAAGAGGTATCGATTCTGATCAACTTCATTGTAGAAAACTTTATTAGAAAACAAATTCTTTTACATAAAATGGACTACAAATAAGCTTTCGCCCTAAGTCCTAAAGTCTTAATTTTTCCTAATAACAAAACTAGCTCTTGACTACGATCTGATTGTAGCTCATGCCTCATGCTCAATACGTTGGCCTGCACTGCCAAACTCTGTAGGTGGTCAGCTACCTCTCGAATATGATCTATGGCTTACCCCATGAGATAGTCCTGGTTTCTGACTTGACCGAATGATAAAGCTCTTCCTTCAAGTGCCATTCCTTTGTTCCAAGACACTCGATCCGAAGTTCACAATTGTGCAGTGCTGATTCTAACTCTTCAATTCTACCCTTCATTTCTTCAATCCTGTTCATACTTGCCTTTAACTCGATCACGGAATTACGGCTTTGATGATGATGAAGAGATCGTCCAAGTTTAGCCTTTGATCTTCAAAAGAAGATTTGATCATTCACCCTAACTAGTGCCATACACTAAGTCACAATTTTATACTCAGAAAGATTCTTCTGCTTCCATGGCCCATAAAGATCAGAATTTTTCCTATCAGGGTGCAAAGAAAGAACTGCGGAGCTTCCAAGAAGTTCAGATTGTATCTGTTCCAACATTGTTTCAACTCTAACCATAGGTGAAAAGCGTCTATTCTGGTTCATCTCATTGAATATATCAAATGGGGGATCAATACGAATTCCTTTCATTTCTCCACTACGAATCAAATCCCTTGCAATGTTGTTTGGATCACAACGAGGAGCCGAGAAGTTCACAACAGTCCATCCTTCAATCCCAGATGGCTCCACCAATTTCTTGTTGTTAAAATTCCAACGTCCATTCCTAGGAAAGAAATCTTCACTATTGCCTACTCTAAACCTTGGTGCTAACAAAATACGTCCGTCTACTTAGGTGACCATCTTCATATGAAAGAAAAACGCTGTAATGGTAGAAGGGTCCATCTATACTTCCCACGCTCACTTTGAAGTGATTGGTGAATATAGTTACCTTCTACCCTTTAGTTCAAACACCACGCCTTGCCATAAGGTGTCGTGCAATCTTCTTCGCATCCACTTCTGCTTTGATCGGAACAACATTAGGAAGTTGAGATTTTAGCACTGCCCCATTTTCTCTTGCTCAAGTGGATCCCTACCCTTCTAATTGCCTATGTTCTAACTATATACGAACGACTGCATTGTCTTCCACTTTATCAAGGAATTCGTTCTCCATAACCAGCTTTCTAACTTAGAAACTGACCGTGAATCGATACCTCTTAAAAATATGAAATGACATGCACAAAAAGATAAAACACGAGTTAGTACCATGGAATAAAATATAAAGCAAGTAAAATATACAAAAACCTATCTGGGTGACCACTAAGGTTTGACATAGTTCTTCCTTAGGGTGGGTTCTTAGGGTTTACTTATATGTGGTTTAGCTCTAAAGCTGAGGTACCCGAACCAGCAGATTCCTCGATCCTCACCCATTATAGGCTCATATGGACCGAGTTCGGTTCAGGGGAATACATTTCCCTATGGCTGCACGGAGGTGAAAACCTCACGAAGACATAGGTACGGATGTATCCCGAAACCGATTCACTATCCTGCATGAAGGTGAAAACCTCACGAAGGAGTAGCTTCTCACTCCCACTTAAGGGTGTGACCACAACAGTCATGCAATGCAATACAGAGATATTTTATACAAACAGAATCGCATGCAAATAAAAAGGATCATAATTTTTAAACCAGATTTTTAAACTCGGACATAAGGACATGAAACTATCGATTTTACGGCTTGACTCTCTTATTGGTCCCCAGTGGAGTCGCCAAGCTGTCGAAACTATTTTTAAAATCGGTTTTTGAAAATGGGAGTCGAGTTTTAAAAACGAAAGTGAGAGTCGCCACCAATCCTTTTAGGTGTGATTGGATCACCTTGTAAAACGTTTTATTTAAAAAATTTGATTTTGGTCCACGAAAAAACAAAAACGGGTTCGGGAGTCGGTTACGTATGAGGAAGGGTTAGCACCCTCATAACGCCCATAAATTGGTACCTAATCGATAGAATCATGTCCAAATGTTTGAAGTTTAAAAGTATTTAAAAATATGATTTCTTAAAAAAAACTTTAAGCCATTTAAGTTAAAACTTGAGATTTCTTTGTTTCGAGGGAATATAAACATCACATCCAATACGTTAGGACACGATATTCAAGAACCTTCGTAATCAAAATCATCTCATGATTTACAAAACTTGTAAAAGGGTATTTAGTTATTTAGCCAAACGGAAAATCGCAACCCAGTACGTTAGGGCACTACTTCCCGAATTTCTAAATACCGAAACATTGCCTTATTTTAAAAACCTTTAAATAAAATTAGTAATCTTGTAAAAAAAATGTATTCATAAAACAATAAATAAATAACTACACAATGGCAACCTTACATAAATAAATGAAAGAATATGGGTAAGTAAAATATATACATAAAACCATAAATATAGAAATTACGAAATAAATATGAAAATTTTCATGCAAGATTAATAATAAATAAATAAAATTACATATTTATATGATACAAACAATGTAAACAATGCATAAATAAGAAGAATAATATATAATAATTTTAAATATAATATAATATAAACAATATAAATGAAACATGTTTTTCAATATAAATATATTTTTGTAAAATAAAAAAATGATATAATATAATACTATACAATGTATAAAAATTTTAAAATATATAATATGATAACTAATATATGAAAATAATATATAATTAAAATAATATTAAACAAAATAATAATTAATAAAAAAATATATAATACACTAATCATAAATTTACATAAACGATATAAATAAAATAAATTAAGTAATATAAAAATAAATTTTAGAAATAATATATAATAATATATAATATGCAAAATATAATATAATAAATAATAAAAATAAATAATATATAAATTATTAAATAAGTAAAATAATATATATAGTAATAATTAAATATATAATAAAATAATAAATATGAAATATATATATATATATATATATATATATATATATGAATTTCACAATATTAATAAATAAATATAGGAAAATAATATAGAATATATAATATAATAAAATGGTTTAATATACTATATAATAATAAAAATAAAATAAAAGGATAAAAATAAAATAAAATAAAGAAAGCAGGGGTCAAATTACAATTAAAACATATTAAAAGGACTAAATTAAAACTCTCATTAAATTTCAGGGGTTAAAATAGCAATCAAGTTAAATTTTAAAACGGTCAGTAATAGGTTTTTAACTTTTAAAGCAATCGAGGGTTTAATTGAAATAAAAATAAAATTTTAGGTTAATTTAATAAAAATAGAAATTTAAAGAGGATTAAATTAAAATAAACAAAATTACGTATGATTAAAACCAAAAATTCCCCCTTTTATAAAACGCGCGATCCCGAGGGCCGGCCGGGTCAACGCGCGATCCTTCTAGTCGAAACGACGCTCGCTTTTCATTTGCTTATATAAGTTAAAAGTTGAAAAAAAACATTTTAGTTAGTTTTTTAAAAAAAAAAGAGCTTTCAGAGAAAAGCTCGCCATCCCAAATCCTCCGATCTCCGGCCACTCTACGCTACGCGCTTCACGCACCGCGCTCGTTAAATGGCTTTTTTACGAGAAATGCTCACCTTCAAAAGGTAACCTCGTTCTCCTTTTTTTTGAGACTATTTTATATATATATAAAACGCGCATAAACCAAAAAGAAAAAAAAACTTAATGAAATAAGAACCACCTTTCTGTTTTCGATTGCTCGTAAATCTCTCTGTATATTTCTTTCGTATTTGTGGGTATTTTGTACAATTGTTTCTCTGTGTTCTCCTGTGTAACCGTGTATATTCTCCCATTTTACAAAATAAATCCTGCTTTTATAGCCTTGAAAAATAACAATAAAAAGGAAAACATTTTTTTGTTGCCATTCTTTGCAGGTCGAAGCGGAGTCTGGCGCTGATGAAGGCGTTATCTTGTGTGTGAACCGCGATGGCGATAGGGCTCGTGTGTTGATTGCGGCACGATCGAAGGTGTGCGCGAGGTCAGGGCGAGGTTACGCGCGTGATCGTTGGCCCGACGCGAATACTGCTTGTGGCGCTAGGGTTTCCTGGAAACCTTAGTTCTCCTGACTTCATTTAGGCATTGGGCTCTTTTGGGCCATGTGTTGTTTGGGCTATAGGTTGGGCTAAGGGTGTAATGGGTATGGGGTCTGTTTGGGTTTTGAGTCTGAGTTAAGTGTTGGGTTTGCTGTTTTAGGTACTGGGCTAGTGGATCGGATTGGGCTTGTATTGTGGACTGGACATTTTTTAATTTTGGTTCAGGGACTGTTTTTTTTTGGACATTTATTTTTTTGTTTTGGTTTATTCAAATGGGCCCGGGCAAAAATGGGTCATTACAACAAGGTCTTGGTCTTTTGGAGTCAGTGGAGGCAATGATGGAAGCAGTTGAATAGGTAGTAGAAGGGGATGGTTGGCAATAGAACAATGATAGATTGAGCAGTGTAAATCACGTTGCGTATAACACTCAAAACTCAGCCTAGGAGTCTGATAAGATATGAAGTGTTATATTGGTCGCCAGAGCAATCCACTAATTCATTCTTTTCACAAAAAATGCATCTAAACACAATTTCTAAACTTTCAACAACATCCCAATCATTCTTGGACCTAAAACAAATGAAAACAGAGGTTAACTGGACTTTAAAATGTCGAGCGACCCCAAATATGCATCCTGCAACTGAAGCACTGATACATTGGTTGTAGGTACCGATACTTGACTTTGAATTTTGGAATAGTGAGCTTTGATGTTTTGGAGTTCTGAGACTTTAAGGGTTTGTACCAATCCTCGAGCACGAGTATCGATACTTGGAGGTCCATGATACTTGGCCTCGAGTACCGATACTAGAGGCTCGATTTTGAAACTTGACTCCCCTATTTCAAAAATTTGGTTATGGTCTTCGGAAAATACTGATACATTGGGTTTGGGTTCCCATACCCAGTTTAAGAGGTACCGATACCTAGGGTTGAGGTTCCAATACCCAAGCCTAGAAATATAGACTTCAAGCCAAAATGTGCAAAAATTTAAAACTTAGACTCAACCAAAACAAACCAAAACATCTTATAGGTATACCATACACATAACTAACACATTTAATACATAATAACACAACCAAGACTCCATCACACATTCCCGATCACTAAATAACGCAAAATATAACATGTTTGGTAAATTTAACACCCACTTCTTCAACATTCATGTCATAAACTTTAAACACTTGAATCCTTGAAAATATTCAACCAAAGACCAAAATTCATCCTTCACAAATGAATCAAAACAATAGTTTTAAGCCAATGTAGCCAAAAGCATTTATGAAAACAAATCAACCAATTAATGACATAACTAAAAACTCAAATTCTTCTAAGTACATGCCTTAACAAATCAAACTAAGAAACTAAGCCTTTACGAAAGTAGTATGTGAACCTTCGAAGACAAGTTGTTGCAACGAAATCCTTCATGCTTTACCTATGACTTGTGCTTGGAAAAACAATACGAAGCACTAAGCTTCTACAAGCTCTATGTTGATCCAATACATTCTAACATTTACTATATGCTTATAATTAATCTAAAATCATACTAACTCAAATCAACAATAATAAAAACAAACATATTTAATTTTTTTGTCAATTTTTTATATTTGACAGGCACTTTTGATTTTTCACATTAAACAATTTAATGTTTATTAGCTACCCAAGTAACACTATACAAAAATTTGTTTGGACACATGAGTACCCTATCTTACACAATACGATTAATGAAGATAGCACGAAACACTTCTTTTAACAATTAAAATACTCTGGTGCACGATAAATGTGTGATAAGAACATAATGGATAGGATCGAGTTCAAGTTGTTTGGCATGATGGAAAACCAAATCAAATTAGGAAAAATCCTATCTTAGCAACCAAATAACCTAAAATTCAAGAAAGAATCATCAAACAACTTTTGTTTTAAGTAGATTAGAAAACAAAGAAAAGAATGGAAATGTAACAGCCCGTTTTTAGTCAAATTAGAACAGTGGTTTCGGGACCAAAAATCCAAATTCAAAATGATTATTTTATTATTATTTCAATGTTTACAGCATGATAGTATGATTGTGTGAAATTTTCGTTAAGAAATTTTATCGTTTGAGTGTTCAATTTGATAAAAGGGACTAAATCGCGTAAAGTGTAAAACTTGTGTTCTATTAGCTAAAGGTATTAAATGACTATGAAATTAAATAGTGGAGGTCCTTATATGGTAATTACACCATTTTTAATATGAGTGGACAAAGATGGACATTGTTTAGGTGATTTTAAAGGTTTATCATTAAGGTTAAATTTCTAATTTGGTTATTAAAGGTAAATTAAATAAAACCAAATGAAATTATTCATTCATTCATCTTCTTCAAATCAATTATTCTTGGGAAAATAGGGCTAGGGATTCGGCTATCTTCATTTCCTTCAATTAGGTATGATTTTTGTCCCGTTTTTAATGATTTCTATGTTTTTAATATCGTTGCAGCTTAATCTAGCTAGCCTAGGGACTAATTTGCAAAATTGTTAAAGGTTTAGGGTTTTTCCATTGATGAATATATGTGTATTTTGATGTTTTATGATAGAAAATGAATGCTTGTTGTTAGATAAACAACATTTGTAAAGTGATTTTTGACAAAATTGTTATTTAGGGATTTAATTGAGAAATGTTGAAATTTTGTCGTTAAATTGTGAAATAAATGAAAAATATGGGCTGATAGGGACTTAATTGAAATTTGGCTAGCATGGGTATAAGTTGAATTTCATAAATTTGTATTTTTATGAGATAAGGACTAAATTGTAAAAATTTTGAAATATTACAGGAAAAAGTGTAAAGTTGCCTTAATGTGTATTTTGGACTAAATTGAATAGAATGATAATTAAATAAGTTAATTTTGATTACATTTAGATCAAGAAAGTGAAATTCAGATTTAGATTGGGGGAAAAACAAGGTTTCGGACTAGTCTATCCGTTCAATCGTTTTAGTGATCGAGGTAAGTTTGTATGTAATAAGCATTATTATAATTGTGTTTTATATGCTTTAATATTGCATAAATTGTGAATACGACATTGCAAATATGTTCGACGATGATTTGACAAATGTGAAATCCTCGTTGAACCTTAGGAATAGATTAGGATACCAATGACATGTCATTAGGGTTTATGTGATTTGGGTGCTGGTCCGTACATCCTACCGGTGGCTGAGTTATCCGGCATGTGTTGCGGATACTCGTCAGCTTGTGTGAGCAGCACCGTGTAGCTTCGTCATGACCGTCAGTTTGTGTGAGTAGACCCGTTGATAGCTCGAGAGTGAGCATTATATGTGATATGAGATTGAGATAACTTTTGCTATATATATGTGGCACTTAGGGTGCGAGTTTCCCGAGTATCCGATAGTATTCCGAATGGTTCAACGGGTATATCGAAGATAAGAAATGGTGAGAAATAGATACGTATCAGTAAAGGTATGTACGAAAACTATATAAGTATTGAATCTATGGAAGTTGTGTGTTCTTGGTTAATTATGGGATTGAATATATGTTAACATTGTGATTAAATGTTTTGTAGTAAGTTATATTCATATTTATGAATGGCAAATAAATGGTGAGTTTTGCTTATTATTTCATATGAGCTTACTAAGCTTTATAACTTACATTGTTTATTTTTCCGTGTTTTATAATGAAATCAAAGTTAGCTCGGATTTAGGAATCGTCGGAGATCTCATCACACTCTCAAGCTATCACTTTGGTACTTTTGAATCTATGTATTTTGTTATATGGCATGTATAAGAGCTTTGGTCATTTTGGATTATATGATAGTAATGAATTTAGCCATTTTAATTGGCTTGTAAATGTTATGTGGTTTGTTATCTGTAGCCATGAGATTTGGTTTATTTTGGTATGTTTGGTGATGGATGTATATATATGGAAAGGGCCATTTGAAATGTTGTATATAATTGTCATTTATATGCTTGTTATGAAATGGTAGTTGGAGTATTAAATGGTTGACATTTTAGATTGGTATATTAGTGATTTTAGGTAAGATGATGCTTAAATGAATGTGGTCTTATTGATGATTTGAAATTATGAGTTTTGGTATGAAATTGAATTGCATATTGTGGTATTTGTATACTTTGTATTGTTGGTATTGTTATAGCATGAGTTAAGCTTATTTGAAATTGAATGAATACCTATTTATGCCATGTTTTTGTGCCAATTGGGTTGGTTTAGGTGTGTGCAAGTTTGGGTGGCAAGATGGTTTGGTAAATAGCCTATTTTTGTCCACACGGGCATAGACACGGGCGTGTGTCTCAGTTGGGTGCGACACATGGTCAGGTTACACGGTCGTGTGTCCCTTGGTGTTGAATTAGAAATAAAGTCAGTATGCTCCACACAGCCCAGCACACGGGCAAGTGACTTGGCCGTGTGGCATAAGTCAATATACCCTACAAGTTTGACACGGCCTGGTACACGGGTGTGTGTGGCCATTTCTTAAGGCACACGGGCTGGCCACACGGGCGTGTGTATTGGCCTTGTGACCCAAGTTAGAGAGTTACACGGGGTCGGACACGGGTTGGGATACGGCCATGTGGTCCCATTTCGAATGTCTACACGGCCTATGGCACGGGGGTGTCTTTGGCCGTGTGGGACACACGGCCGGGCCACACGAGCATGTGTCCCCTGTATTTTGAAAAAAAATTTAAGTTTTCTAAAAGTTTCCTAAGTTATCGGTTTAGTTCTGAATCACCCTGAATGCATGTTTTGGGCCTCGTAGGCTCGTATTAGGGACATTATGAATGAATGTGATTGATTTATATTTGAAATGGAAAAATGAATGAGAATTGTTTGTTTAATTGTGTAATAAGTCTGGTAATGCTCCGTAACCCTATTCCGACATTGAATACAGGTGAGGGCTATTATATTTATTGGTATCAGAGCTACGGTTAGTCGATTTTCGGACTAACGTAGCGTATGTGAGAGTCTAGCTATACATGCCATATATAACCTGTGATAGTGTGATATCTCCTGACAGTTTAAATTGTGTTTTCATATAGTAAATGGATCACAATCGAGCTGTAGCTGATGATATTGAAAGTAACGCGCCAGCCTCCATTCACGGAGTAGCACAATTAGAGTCGAGACCCATATCGGGTAGTCAGGGAAGAGATGCCAAGGAAGCCTTCTTCCAAATGATGAATGAGTGGTTTACAGAGTTTGTTTGAACAAATCCGGATACTCAACAACCTCCAACCCCACCTAATCCCCAACTGGTTCCCATAGCTCCTTAAGGTGTGGAACTTTTACGATTGAACAAGCCGCCTGTTGATAAAATCCAAAAATACGGGGCTGAAGAGTTTAGAGCTACAGTTGACAACGATCCTGATAGAGCTGAGTTTTGGCTTGAGAATACTATCAGAGTATTTGATGAACTTTCTTGCACACCAACTGAATGTGTAAAATGTGTCGTATCACTTCTGAGAGACACTGCGTATCAATGATGGAATACTTTGGTATCTATGGTACCGAGAGAAAGAGTTACCTGGGAATTCTTTCATGCCAAATTCAAAAAGAAATATATCAACCAGTGGTTTATCGACCAAAAACGCAAAGAGTTTTTGGAGCTAAAATAGGGTCGAATGTCTGTAACTGAGTACGAGAGAGAGTTTGTGAGACTCAGTAAATATGATCAAGAATGTGTTTCCATCGAGACAACTATGTGTAAATGATTCGAAGACAGATTGAACGAAGACATCAGATTGCTAGTTGGGATTTTAGAGTTGAAAGAATTTGTGGTGCTAGTCGACAGAGCTTGCAAAGTCGAAGAACTTGGCAAAGAAAAGAGAAAAGATGATTTCGAGGCTAGAGATTTGAGAGAGAAGTTGATGAGTAAACCATATCAATCTTCGTCAAAGAAATCACGAGATTCGTATAATCGATCGACAACTTCAGTGAGTTATTCAAACAGAGATCATGGAAAGCAATACTCGAGTCCTAAAGCTCAAGCCACTTCAGTATCGAGTGTTGGCAGTGTGAGAAACAATAAACCCGAGTGTCAACAGTGTGGACGACGACATTTTGAAGACTGCTGGATGAATAATAAAGCTTGTTTCAAATGTGGTTCGTTAGATCACTTTATTAGAGATCACCTTGAGTTAGTTGAGAAAGATAAATTTCAAAATGCAAGACCGAGCAACACAATTGCTAGAGGGAGACCACCTAGAAATGCGGGAAATTTGACTAGTAGTAAAGGAACGATAAAGGAATCCGCTGTGAGATCCGAGGCTAGAGCACCTGCCAGAGCTTATGCTATTCGCACTCGCGAAGATGCATCGTCACCAGATGTTATCACCGGTACATTTTCTCTTTATGACACTAATGTAATTGCCTTGATTGATCCTAGATCGACTCATTCATATATCTGTATGAATTTAGTGTCTAGTAAGAGTTTGCCTGTTGAGTCTACCAAATTTGTGATTAAAGTATCTAACCCCTTAGGCAAGTATGTTCTAGTTGATAAAGTTTGCAAGAACTGTCCTTTAATGACTCGGGTTACTATTTTCCGACAAATTTGATGCTATTACCATTTGATGAATTCAATGTAATTCTGGGTATGGATTGGTTGACGCTGCATGATGCTGTTGTGAATTGTAGACGAAAGACTATTGAATTGAAATGTCAGAATAGTGAAATCCTTCGAATTGAATCCAATGAGTCGAGTAGATTGCCTGTTGTGATTTCGTCGATGTTAGCTCAGAGATATGTGAGAAAAGGTTGCGATGCTTACCTTGTATATGTACTGGATACAAAAGTATCTAAATTGAAGATTGAATCAGTGCCAGTAGTCTATGAATATCCGGATGTGTTTCCAGAAGAGTTACTGGGGTTACCACCGCTAAGAGAGGTCGAGTTTGCTATTTAATTAGTACCGAGAACTTCACCAATATCGATAGCTTCGTACAGAATGGCTCCAACAGAATTGAAAGAGTTGAAATATCAGTTGCAAGAGTTAACAGATAGAGGTTTTGCACGACCTAGTTTTTCACCTTGGGGTGCACCAGTGTTGTTTGTAAAGAAGAAAGACGGATTGATGAGAATGTGTATTGACTATCGACAACTCAACAAAGTTACAATTAATAATAAATATCCTTTGCTGAGAATTGATGATTTGTTCGATCAGTTGAAAGGAGCAACGATATTTTCGAAGATTGACCTTAGATCTGGCTATTATCAGTTGCGAGTTAAAGATTCGGATGTGCCGAAAACTGCGTTCAGAACAAGGTATGGGCATTATGAATTTCTTGTTATGCCTTTCGGATTAACTAATGCTCCTACAATTTTTATGGATTTGATGAATTGGATCTTTAGACCGTATTTAGACAGATTTTTTGTTGTATTCATTGATGACATTCTGATCTATTCTCGAGATGAGTCTGAGCATGCTGAACATTTGATAATTGTGTTACAAACATTGAGAGATAAGCAATTTTTTGCTAAATTCAGTAAATGTAAGTTTTGGCTCCGAGAGGTTGGATTTTTAGGACATATTGTTTCGGCGGAGGGCATACGAGTTGATCCGAACAAGATTTCAACAGTTGTTGACTGGAAACCACCAAGAAACGTATCAGAAGTCAGAAGCTTTCTGGGATTAGCAAATATTATTGGTGTTTTGTTAAAGGATTCTCAATGATTGCTACACTGATGACCCGTTTGCTATAGAAAGATGTGAGATTTGAGTGGTCCGAGAAATGTCAATAGAGTTTTGAACAATTGAAATCTTTGTTAACTAAGGCACCAGTTTTAGTTCAACCTGAGTCGGGTAAAGAATTTGTGATTTTCAGCGACACGTCATTGAATGGTTTGGGTTGTGTTTTGATGCAAGAGGGAAAAGTGATAGCTTATGCTTCCAGATAGTCAAAACCGCATGAAAAGAATTATCCGACGCACGATTTAGAATTGGCCACTATTGTTTTCGCATTAAAAATTTGGCGACATCATTTATTCGGTGAGAAGTGCCACATCTTTACTAATCACAAGAGCTTGAAGTATCTAATGACTCAGAAAGATTTGAATTTGCAACAACGAAGATGACTCGAGTTGTTGAAAGACTATGAGTTAGTGATTGATTATCATCCAGGGAAAGTGAACGTAGTCGCGGATGCTCTGAGTAGAAAATCATTATTTGATTTGTGAGCGATGAACACACAGCTAACCTTGTCTATTGATGGTTCAATTTTGGCTGAATTAAAAGCTAAACCGTTATTTCTTCAGCAAATTTGGGAAGCTCAGAAGTGTGATAATGAATTGCAAGCTAAAAGAGTGCAATGTGAGTCGACTAGTGATTCAGACTATCAGATCAGATCAGATGATTGTTTAATGTTCCGAGGTAGAATTTGCGTACCAAAGCATCTCGAGCTTATTCAGAAAATTCTATATGAAGCACACCGTGGTTGTTTATCTGTTCATCTGGGAAGTACAAAAATGTATAATGATTTGAAACAGTTATACTGTTGGTCGGGCATGAAACGAGACATTTCAGAGTTTGTGTCGAAATGCTTAATTTGTCAACAAATTAAAGCTGAACATCAAGTGCCTTTGGGATTATTACAGCCTATGATGATACCAGAGTGGAAATGGGATAGAGTTACGATGGATTTCGTATCGGGATTACCTCTATCTCCAAAAAAGAAAGATGCTATTTGGGTTGTCGTTGATCGACTGATGAAATCGACACATTTCATTCCGGTACGTATAGACTTCTCGCTTGATAGATTAGCTGACTTGTACATTTCTGAGATCGTTAGATTGCACGGGGTGCTAATTTCTATTATTTTAGATAGAGATCCGAGGTTTATGTCGCGATTTTGGAAGAAATTGCAAGAAGCTTTGGGTACGCAGTTGCATTTTAGTACCGCATTTCATCCCCAAATCGATGGTCAGTCTGAGAGAGTAATACAGATTCTCAAAGATATGCTTCGTTGTTGTGTATTAGAGTTTGAAGGCAACTGAGAGAAATATTTACCATTGGTTGAATTCGCGTATAATAACAGTTTTCAATCAAGCATAAAGATGACACCGTATGAAGCATTGTATGGTTGCAAATTTTGAACTCCGTTATACTGGACTGAGCTTAGTGAGAAAAAGATTCACGGGGTTGATTTGATTAGAGAGACTGAAAATAAAGTGAAAGTAATTTGCGACAGTTTGAAAGCAGCTTCAGATCGACAGAAATCGTATGCAGATTTGAAACGTAAAGACATTGAATTTCAAATCGGCGATAGAGTATTTTTGAAAGTGTCTCCGTGGAATAAAATCCTTCGATTTGGTCGTAAAGGCAAATTGAGTCCACGATTTATCGGGCTATATGAGATCATCGAAAGAATAGGGCCAGTGACATATCAGCTAGCTTTACCGTCAGAGTTAGAAAAGATCCACAATATATTTCATGTGTCGATGTTACGACGGTATCAATCAGATCCATCGCATATCATTTCACCGTCAGAGATTGAAATTCAACCTGATATGACGTATAACGAAGAACCGATCAGAATTCTAGCTCAAGAGGTTAAAGAGTTGAGAAATAAAAGCATAGCTTTAGTGAAAGTACTTTGGCAATGTCACGGTGTCGAAGAAGCCACGTGGGAACCCGATGAAGCTATGAGAAAATAGTACCCTAACATCTTTTCTGGTAAGATTTTCGAAGACGACAATTCCTAAGGGGGAGAGTTGTAACAGCCCGTTTTTAGTCAAATCGAAACAGTGGTTTCGGGACCACAAATCTGAAGTTGAAATATTTATTTTATTATTATTTCAATGTTTACGGCATGATAGTATGAGTGTGTGAAATTTTCGTTAAGAAATTTTGTTGTTTGAGTGTTCAATTTGATAAAAGGGACTAAATCACGTAAAGTGTAAAACTTGTGTTCTATTAGCTAAAGGTATTAAATGACTATGAAATTAAATACTGGAGGTCCTTATATGGTAATTATACTATTGTTAATATGAGTGGACAAAGATGGACACTATTTAGGTGATTTTAAAGGTTTATCATTAAGGTTAAATTTCTAATTTGGTTATTAAAGGTAAATTAAATAAAACCAAATGAAATTATTCATTCATTCATCTTCTTCAAACCAATTCTTCTTGGGAAAATAGGGCTAGGGATTCTGCTTATTCATTTCCTTCAATTAGGTATGATTTTTATCCCGTTTTTAATGATTTCTATGTTTTTGAAATCGTTGCAGCTTAATCTAGCTAGCTTAGGGACTAATTTGCAAAAATGTTAAAGGTTTGGGGTTTTTCCATTGATGAATCCATGTGTATTTTGATGTTTGATGATATAAAATGCATACTTGTTGTTAGATAAACAACATTTGTAAAGTGATTTTTGACAAAATTGTTATTTAGGGATTTAATTGAGAAATGTTGAAATTTTGTGGTTAAATTGTGAAATAAATGAAAAATATGGGCTGCTAGGGACTTAACTTAAATTTGGCTAGCATGGGTATAAGTTGAATTTCATAAATTTGTATTTTTATGAGATAAGGACTAAATTGTAAAAATGTTGAAATATTAGGGGAAAAAGTGTAAAGTTGCCTTAATGTGTATTTTGGACTAAATTGAATAGAATGATAATTAAATAAGTTAATTTTTATTACATTTAGATCAAGAAAAGCGAACTTTAAATTTAAATCGGGGGAAAAATAAGGTTTCGGACTAGTCGATCCGTTCAGTCGTTTTAGCGATCGAGGTAAGTTCGTATTTAATAAGAATTATTATAATTATGTTTTATATGCTTTAATATTGCATAAATTGTAAATACGACATTGCGGATATTGATAAACCGTAATAGTAACATATTTTATCTGCACATTTAGCATACTTTTGGATGATTTATTCCCTGAATTGTGGAATTTGGTGCTTTTAATCCTTTATTTTCATGTTTTATACTTAGGAAAGCATCAGAGGATAAAAAGAACACAAAACGGGCCAAAAATAGACCAATTGGGCCAAAGTGAGAAATCAACACGGCCTGGGGTTTCACCACACGGCCGTGCCTCCTTAGCAGACCCAACCACGGCCTACAACTCGATTCACACGGGCGTGTTGCACGGGTGTGTCCCTGCCGTGACAAAGAGGAATTTCACTCGGAATAGGGTACTTAGAGGCAAAGAAAGGCATTCCAAAAGCCTATATAAACACCCTAAAGGTCTTTGGTCAGGGGGCGTCCAGCTAGGCCAAGGAGCCGAGCTAGAGAGGTCGAAATGTGTGATCTACTCAAGAAAGCCGGTTGATTCATCTCGAGAAGCCAAATCATACTCAAGACAATGGATCTCTCCTTCAATTCCTTCAGGGGTTTTAGGGTTTTCTTATGTTTTGTTTTATCTTTTCTTCTGAGATGTATTCTTTTATTATTATGAACTAAACCCCTCAGATACCTGAGGGGGATGAAACCTAAGACGGATCTTGTTATTGTTTTCTGAACTATATGATAAATACTTGATTTGTTCTTAATTATGTGTTCTTAATTCTTGTTTTGATATTTCGTGATATTGATTCAAGTAGTGATGTGCTTAGGCAAAGGAGCAAAAGTCCTGTTTAAGAGTAGATCTAGCATAATTAAGTGGAGTTGATCGCAACCCTAGAGATAGGATGACGAAAATCTGCCGGATTAGGGTCAAACCTAATATGGGAGTCTATAGATCGAGTTAATGCAACCTTAGGGGTTTTAATTAGAAAGCGATTTCAATTAATCAGCCTAAGGTTAGACGTTGGTAGCCTCGAGAGAGGTATTAATATAAATTAGGGAATCCTACGGATCAAGTCAAGTGAATAAATCGTCTGGTTCAGAGTTAGATAACAAGTGAAGTCTAGGTGGATTCCTCCTTGGGTATTGTCTTAATCAATTGGTTTTTTCCACAAGTATTTCCCCCAATTCATTCTCTTTGTCTTAGCGTCTTTAGCTTAGTAGTTAGTTAATTTTAGATTAAAAAATAATTCACTTCAATTCTTAGGCTAAATAATAGAAAGAAAGTTAGTATTAGTACTTTTGGTTCCTTTGTGTTCGACATTCCGGTCTTGCCACTAAACTATACTACTGTTCGATAGGTGCGCTTGCCTCAATCGTTGTCACAGTTAGTTTCTAGGCTAGATCATTCATTATATAAATTTTTAAGACTCTGGCAACACGATCAAGTTTTTGGCGCCGTTTCCGGGGAACTAAAATATTAAGAACACTTGATTTTTATTACTTTAGCCATTTTATTTATTTACAATTTATTTTTATTTTATTTTAACTTTGCTAATTTTTCTCTTTCTTTGCTTCTGGTAGGTATTTCTAGTTTATGACTAGAAGAAACCCGTCAGGACCCTTGATATTTGACAGTGAAATAAAACATACCACTCGCAGAAACTGAAGAGATGTCACTGAATAATTATCAATGGCAAGACATGAGGATAATGCCTAATAAAGCAACCGGTGTTTTCAACCTTGACGCGGTCACCATGTTATCTAACCAAGTAGAGCTTTTAAATAAAAAAATTGATGGTTGGTATGGTTCTCACGCAGTACATCCATGAATGAAAGATGATACAAATGGAGGAGGGGTGAACAACACAGAATATCTATCCTACAACCCTAGCACAGAGAACGAACAAGTCAACTATATGGGTAACTATTCTAGACCTCAAAATAACCCCTATAGTAACACTTATAATGCAGGTTGGTGGAACCATTCCAATTTCTCGTGGGATGGCCAAGGAAATCGGAGACAACAACCCCTCCCAGGCTTTCAACAACCACCTTACCAGCAGGAAAAGAAGCCGAACCTTGAGGAGATGCTAACAAAATTTATCGCGGTGTCAGAAACCCGTTTTCAAAACAATGAGACAATGCTCAAAAATCAACAGGCATTAATTCAAGGGATCGAGAACCAAATAGGTCAGCTTGCTAAGCTGATCTCAGAAAGACAACAAGGTATCTTGCCTAGCAACACCGAAACTAACCCA
The DNA here is from genome assembly GCA_025698515.1 of Gossypium sturtianum. Lineage (NCBI taxonomy): Eukaryota > Viridiplantae > Streptophyta > Magnoliopsida > Malvales > Malvaceae > Gossypium > Gossypium sturtianum. The sequence continues at coordinate 121,844,951 of CM046946.1, forward strand.
AGAGAGCAACTGCAAGCAATAACTGCTCACGATAGTGAAGGGTTAGATGAACCAAAATTGAAGCAAGAGAATGTGGTAGAGGAAGGTAAGGTTGAGGTAAGCCATGATAAACCAAAACCTGTAATTATAGAGTACCAACCTCGTGTGCCATACCCCAATGCGATAAAGAAAGACCACACAGAGGAACAATTCGGTAAATTTCTTAAACTTCCAAATAAATTACATATTAACTTGCCGTTTCTTGAAGCTCTTTCGTAGATGCCAGATTCAAGGAAATTTTCAAAAGAGTTTTTGACAAACAAACGGAAGTTAGATGATACGTCGTATTTGGAGCTAAACGCAGTGTGCCCAGCAATTCTACGAAATAAACCACCACGTGAGCTCACATTTCTTGTAAGTGACGAAACGATCACTCTTCAGGTTCTTGACACGGCTAGGACATCGGGTATTAAAGGTGGAACCAATCACTTCAAGGTTGGGGACCAGGTACTGTCAGATACAACCGACCCTCGAATAGTCACTTCAGAACTTAATACAAATGGTGCGACTCCTTTTACGGTACTTAAGGTCTTTCCATACGGAACGGTCGATGTAACACATTCTAATTTCAGCACTTTTGAGGTAAATATTACTCGACTCAAACTATATGTTGATAGAATTGATAGTAAGAAAAAGGAGTTTCGAATCCGTAAACCACCATGGCCATACGAATAACAGGTAAGTCTAGCTCAAGACTTTAAACGAGCGCTTTTCGGGAGGCAACCCGAGCACTAACCCCACTAACGTCTATATTTTCGAATTTTAGCATCTAACTAAAAACTAACCAAATTTTTAGGCGTAGGTTTCCATACCACACGGCCTTGCACACGGGCGTGGCCGTGGTAGTGTGGACACCACGTGTATGCATATCGGCGTGGCGGATATCGTGCAAAAACATGACAAAAATTTTCCCCAAGACACGGGCTCTGACTAAATGCCACGGTCGTGCAACGCGGCCGTGGTCAAAACTGCCTAAAGAACACGGGCTGAGATAAATCCACACGGTCGTGCGAGGCGGCTGTGGACGATATTATCACCTTTTTCACATATCGCCGTCACCACCACCCCGAGATCACTCCGATGATGAGGACCTTTGAGTCCTTTTTTATTTTCTTTATTCTTATTTTTATTTTTATTTATTTATTTTTATTTTTAGTTCATTTTCCTTTATTATTAAACTCTTTAAATTTTTAAGTATAATTTGATTTCTTTTATCTCTGGCTGTTTAACTCTCGAGTAACTATAACAAACGTCCATTAAATAAGAACTCCCTAAAAACTTTACTGATGACTTTGCAGTTTAAAAAGGTTCAAGGTGCCACTCAAGGAACGAACACACCACCGGAGTATTCTCCACCACCTTCACCTATGCCTAGTCATCATGTTCATCATTAATTATCCTCCAAGGATTTCATCCATAATTCAGGAAGTTTTACTTCTCTCCCTCTCTCTTGATTTTCTTACTATATGAGTATTATCTATCTTTGTACATTGAGGGCAATGTACATCTTAAGTGTGGGGGGTGAATTTTATCGTGAAAAAGTGTCTAACTTTTTGCATTATTCTCAAATTCCTGAATTATGTCTTGTTCTTAAGTAATTCTCTCATATTACTGTTAAGATGAAATTTCCTTTGATTCATGATTTTTATTGATATGTTTTGGATTAAGTCATAGTTAATTATGCAGTGATGATTTAAACTTTAGGAGACTAGAGAATCAAGTATGATAAGTCTATTTTCAGAAGTAAAAATTTTGTTAGGTTGTCTACCCGAATCTAATGATTACTTTGAAGTTTGAAATTTACAAGGTTAATATCAAAAACCCATATTTTTTGTGAGATTTTGAGCCTCTTAAGAGCATATATTCTTTTTCTTGCTCACTTTATTGATTATGAGTGTGTCAACATTGATTTGTTATTCTAGAACTTGCTTCGATTATACATGTCGAGACCACACCTTTGATTTGATATACTAAGATGATAAAGGCACCTAGGATCTAACCCACTTACTCCACAAAAAGGCTACCTTCATAACTAAACCCTAGTGAACCCCTTTTAGCCTAATAAATCATTTCTTGACTCACCCATTAATATTAACCCAAAACCAACTTTGTATTCGTTATCACCATTTTTCTTGACTACCCCTATATCGAGATTTGATTTGATCAATTACTTAATTATGTCCTTTATTTTAGTTATCAAATTCTATATTATTGTACTTGATTTGTTCTTAAAAAAAAACGAAGTATATTCATTATTAGTTCTGTGTTATTTGAGCTCAAACAGTTAAATTCACATCTTTAAAAGAAGCTCATATTATTAGTATTAAGTTTTCAATTGATGTAATTATTCATTATTAGTTCGTTGTTCTAGTTAGGTAATTTATCAATTCAATCTCGATTCTAACCCTCTAATTCGACCTTTATCCACACCTTAAACCCAAGCCCCGTTACAACCCTTTTTAAAGACATTTTGATTTGTGTATCATCTCATATTATAGTGGTGGAGATTTGATTTTCATGCAAGCCTATGGGATTAACTTTTCATGTTTGACGTCTGAGTGCTTATTTTTGAACCTTAAACACTTTGAGTGATTTGAGTGAATCTTTAGTGAGGATGTCAATTCTTGTCGATTTTGAATTAAAGGTAATTTTTTAGGTAAGGGGAAACACCTATTTTTCGTACCATAAAAACTATGACTTAGATTGTTTGAATCTTTAGGAACCTTCCGGTTAAATTATCAATGTATGAATTACCTATGAATTATGATGAAACACTATTGATGAAGGTTATGAATTGAGGAAATTCATTTTAATTGTGAGTTGAGAATTTTGCTTGAGGACAAGCAAAAGCTTAAGTGTGGAGGTATTTGATAAATCGTAATAGTAACATATTTTATCTGCACATTTAGCATACTTTTGGATGATTTATTCCCTGAATTGTGGAATTTGGTGCTTTTAATCCTTTATTTTCATGTTTTATACTTAGGAAAGCATTGGAGGATGAAAAGAACACAAAACGGGACAAAAACGAACCAATTGGGCCAAAGTGAGAAATCGACACGGCCTGGGGTTTCACCACACGACCGTGCCTCCTTATCAGACCTAACCACGGCCTACAACTTGATTCACACGGGCGTGTCCCTGCCGTGACAAAGAGGAATTTCACTCGGAATAGGGTACTTAGAGGCAAAGAAAGGCATTACAAAAGCCTATATAAACACCCTAAAGGTCTTTGGTCAGGGGGCGTCCAGCTAGGCCAAGGAGCCGAGCTAGAGAGGTCAGAATTGTGGGATCTACTCGAAGAAAGCCAGTTGATTCATCTCGAGAAGCCGAAATCATACTCAAGACGGCGGATCCTTCAATTCCTTCAGGGGGTTTTAGGGTTTTCTTATGTTTTGTTTTATCTTTTCTTCTAAGATGTATTCTTTTATTATTATGAACTAAACCCCTCAGATACCTGAGGGGGATGAAGCCTAAGACGGATCTTGTTCTTGTTTTCTGAACTATATGATAAATACTTGATTTGTTCTTAATTATGTGTTCTTAATTCTTGTTTTGATATTTCAGGATATTGATTCAAGTAGTGATGTTCTTAGGAAGTGGAGCAAAAGTCCCTGTTTAAGAGTAGATCTAGCATAATTAAGCGGATTTGATCGCAACCCTAGAGATAGGATGACGAAAATCTGCCGGATTAGGGTCAAACCTAATATGGAAGTCTATAGATCGAGTTAATGCAACCTTAGGGGTTTTAATTAGAAAGATATTTCAATTAATTAACCTAGGGTTAGACGTTAGTAGCCTCGAGACAGGTATTAATATAAATTAGGGAATCCTACGGATCAAGTCAAATGAATAAATCGTCTGGTTCGGAGTTAGATAACAAGTGAAGTCTAGGTGGATTCCTCCTTGGGTATTGTCTTAATCAATTGGTTTTTCCCACAAGTATTTCCTCTAATTCATTCTCTTTGTCTTAGCATCTTTAGCTTAGTAGTTAGTTAATTTTAGATTAAACAATAATTCACTTCAATTCTTAGGCTAAATAATAGAAAGAAAGTTAGTATTAGTACTTTTGGTTCCTCTGGGTTCGACATTCCCGTCTTGCCACTAAACTATACTACTGTTCGATAGGTGCGCTTGACTCAATCGTTGTCACAGTTAGTTTCTAGGCTAGATCATTCATTATATAAATTTTTAAGACTCTGACAACACGATCAGATATGTTCGACGATGATTTGGCAAATGTGAAATCCCGGTTGAACCTTAGGAATAGATTAAGATACCAATGACATGTCATTAGGGTTTATGTGATTTGGGTGTTGGTCCGTATGTCCTACCGGTGGCTGAGTTATCCGGCATGTGTTACGGATACTCGTCAGCTTGTGTGAGCAAAGACCGTAGCTTCATGACCGTCGACCAGTGTGAGAAGACTCGTTGATAGCTCGAGAGTGAGCATTATATGTGATATGAGATTGAGATAGCTTTGGCTATATATATGTGGCACTTAGGGTGTGAGTTTCTCGAGTATCCGATAGTATTCTGAATGGTTCAACGGGTATATCGAAGATAAGAAATGGTGAGAAATAGATACATATCCGTACAGGTATGTACGGAAACTATATAAGTATTGAATCTATGGAAGTTGCGTGTTCTTGGTTAATTATGGGATTGAATATATGTTAACATTGTGATTAAATGTTTTGTAGTAAGTTATATTCATATTTATGAATGGCAAATAAATGGTGAGTTTTGCTTATTATTTCATACGAGCTTACTAAGCTTTATAGCTTACATTGTTTATTTTTCCGTGTTTTATAGTGAAATCAAAGCTAGCTCGGATTCAGGAATCGTCGGAGATCTCATCACACTATCAAGCTATCACTTTGGTACTTTTGAATCTATGTATTTGGTTATATGGCATGTATAGGAGCTTTGGTCATTTTGGATTATATGATAGTAATGAATTTAGCCATTTTAATTGGCTTGTAAATGTTATGTGGTTTGTTATGTGTAGCCATGAGATTTGGTTTATTTTGGTATGTTTGGTGATGGATGTATATATGTGGAAAGGGCGTTTTGAAATGTTGTGTATAATTGCCATTTATATGCTTGTTATGAAATGGTAGTTGGAATATTAAATGGTTGACATTTGAGATTGGTATATTAGTGATTTTAGGCAAGATGATGCTTAAATGATGTGGTCTTATTGATGATTTGAAATTATGAGTTTTGGTATGAAATTGAATTGCATATTGTGGTATTTGTATACTTTGTATTTTTGGTATTATTATAGCATGAATTAAGCTTATTTGAAATTGAATGAATACCTATTTATGCCATGTTTTTGTGCCAATTGGGTTGGTTTAGGTGTGTGCAAGTTTGGGTGGCAAGATGGTTTGGTAAATAGCCTATTTTTGTCCACACGAGCAGAGACACGGGCGTGTGTCTCAGCCGTGTATGACACATGGTCAAGTTACATGGCCGTGTGTCCTCTGTTGTTGAATTAGAAATCAAGTCAGTATGCTTCACATAGCCCAGCACACGGGCGTGTGACTTGGTCGTGTGGCATAAGTCAGTATACCCTACAGGTTTGGCACGGTTTAGCACACGGCCTGGCACATAGGCGAATGTGGCCATTTCTTAGGGCACACGGGCTGGCCACACGGGCGTGTGTGTTGGCCGTGTGACCCAAGTTAGAGAGTTACACGGGGTCGGACACGGGCTGGGACATGACCATGTGATCTCATTTTGAATGTCCATACGGCCTGTGACACAGGCATGTCTTTGGCCGTGTGAGACACACGGTCGGGCCACACGGGCGTGTGTCTCCTGTATTTTGAAAAATTTTCTTAGTTTTCTAAAAGTTTCCTTAGTTATCGGTTTAGTTAATAATCACCCCGAATGGATGTTTTTGGCCTCGTAGGCTCGTATTAGGGACATTATGAATGAATGTGATTGATTTATTTTTAAAATGGAAAAATGTATGAGAATTGTTTGTTTAATTGTGTAATAACTCCGGTAATGCTCCGTAACCCTATTCCAGCATTGAATACGGGTGAGGGGTGTTACATGCAAAGATCAAATGGATTGGGAGATCAAGGTCTCTTGAACTTTGATTCAAGTTTCTTGAAATGAAACCCTAGGATCTTGACACCTAAATTAAACAAGACGGGGAACATCATAAAAAGATTCAAATGAACATAGTCAAGATTAATAAAGATAGTTGAGAGATAGAAAAAGATTCAATGGAAGGTGATGAAAAGTCGATATCCTATGAAACCCTTTGAAGAACAAACTTCAACACGCTTTACAAATGCCTCTAACCAATCCCCTAAGGTCAAACCCTAGTAAATTGGAGAGTGAATGGTGCTTCCCACAACTTCAAGAAGAAAATCAAGAAGAAAACTACTTCTAAAAAAACACAAGAGAAATATATTCTAATGAATGATAAAACTCCTAAGTATAATAAAACTTTTCTAGGCAAGAAGTAGTTTAAGTTGAACTAAACTTTCTTATTGACTAAGAAATGTAAAACTTCTAAACAATTGAAAATACTAAAAAAATATTCCAAAATTAGGAATAAAAAAATAGAAAAATAGAAAACCTAAAAAAATAAAATATTGGGCTCATGTATAATCAAAATTAAGCCTTGAAATCGAACCCAATATGATTGAAACTCGAACTAAAGCTAAAAATTCGTAATTTCTTGTAATAATCCTGTCTAGAAATTCTGCTCACGTAGCCTTCACTAAAATGACTATAATTTGAGTTCTCGTACTCAAAACTGAGTTATTCAAAATGCATTTCGAAGCTAAGAGTTAGCTTTTAGATCGATATGCAGACATCTCAACCCAAAAATGCTTGGATCCCATCCAAAAACTTGTCGCAAATCGATTGATCTTTTGAGGTTGAAAAACAACAATTTTGATGAATTTAAGTTAATAAAATTTACCCCATCAATGCATGTATTGTAACACCCCTAACCCATATCCATCGCCAGAAGAAGGTTATAGAGCATTACAGTAATTTACAGAACAAATACAGTTAATTTATATCATTTATTGTACATATACGAAACCAATCATATTTAATCATATTATCCCTTAATTGGACCCTCGATGCCTAATTTACACATTAGAAACAAGTTGGGACTAAATCAAAAACTCAAAGAACTTTTCACGAAATTTCAAAATTTTTCTTAAATACAGGGGTCACACGCCCATGCCTTAGGCCGTGTGGGCATTCAATTTGAGGCACACGGCTGTGTCCTAGCCCGTGCTCAAATTAGGGTAGCTACTGACTTGGGTCACGCGGCCAGCCATACGCCCGTGTGCTAGGTCATGTGGACAATATAATTTTCAAAAATATGTGCAGGATTCACACGGCTGAGACACACGCCCGTGCCTCTGCCCGTGTGACCCATTCTGAGCATTCTGTTTCTCAATTTTTAAGATGCAGGGGACACACGGCCAAACCACACACCCGTGCACATGGCCGTGTATCACACACGGTTGAGACACAAGCCCGTGTGTCTACCCGTGTGGACAAAATAATGCCATTTCCAAGCCGTATTTCTCACCCAAATTTTGCCTTGTACCTACATTAATACTTGCATACATATACAAACCAATTCAAGACATTAAAACCAAGACAACATTAACATTATACATAACATATCATCACATGTATTCAAACTTACCTTTTGTAAGACATATATAAACCCTATTATAACCTCATATATATATATGCTCACTAGACATATCATCACTAGCCATTCCAATGGCTATATTACAATCAACCATTTAAATGCCAACACTGGCTATACATGTCATTATACCAAAATAAGTTTGCTATTTATACCAAAATGAGCTGAAGGATAATGTGATGATGCTCCGACCGATTCCAAACTTTACGAGCTTCTGAGCACTATAAAACATAGAAAAGAAAATCGAGTAAGCATTTCAAATGCTTAGTAAGTTCGTATAACAAGAATTTAACTTACCAATCATATTCATTTAAAATAAGTTTACAAACATGCATCCAAAACATTGTGGCCAATTGCCTAAACACATGCTTTCATCAAACAAGTTAGTCGTGAAATTTATATGAATATCAAAGAAATAAAGAAGAGCTCATCACATAGTCATTTCCAGGTAGTTCAAGGATATTCGAAATATAATCCATTTAATTCTCATGCTTTTCCACATCAGGAGTTTTTTTCCGTTTAATCATTGAAATATCGATGGATACCCGAGTAGTACACACAAGATGCACATATCAATAATCCATCAATTCATATACGGGGGTGCTCATTAAAGCACATAATCGGGAAGCACACTCTCGAGCCTTGTAACGGGAAGGTCACATAGAGCCATATCGGGAAGCTTATCTGGGCTATATAACAGGAAGCTCATAAGAGCTATAATCAGGAAGTTCACAAAGAACTTTTATTCAGGAAGCTCACGAAGAGCCTATCGGGAAGCTCACAAAGAGCCATGTAACGGGAAGCTCCGGATAGCCATATATCGAGAAGTTCAAGCGAGCACTGTCGGGAAGCTCACAAAGAGCTAATTTAACAAGAAGCTCATGAAGAGCCTATAATCGGGATGCTTATAAGAGCTAAGATTTGTCCACAACAAATGTAGGATCATAACCTATCGGGACGCTCCGAAGAGCTGTAACGGGAAGCTCACAAGAACCATATACGAGAAGCTCGAGAGGGCTAATACGTGATGCTCTTTTGAGCTATGGTGTGTCTACAACATATGCAAGACCACAACCAATATGGGAAACTTGTATCCATCAATATTCATTTGTTCAAACTGAATTTAACACTTATCAAGTATTATCGGATTTTAAATCAATTTCATATACATGACAATTACAAAATTTACATATACAACATTTAATTCAAATATATAAATGTACACAATTTAGTTACACGAACTTACCTCGATACTTGTTCGTTTCGAAAATCTACTAATCCAACACTTTTTGTTTTCCTCGATCCAACTCAGTACTAGGTCTTTCTGGATCTATATAAATGAATTTAACGTCAATTTAACCCATTTCATACTCAATTTAATTCAATTTACATCCTAGGAAAAATTATCATTTTGCCCCTATAATTTTCGTAAATAACGATTTCGTCCCTAGGCTCTATAAATAAAATTCATGCAATTTAATCCTTATTCCAAGCCTAACTGATTTTTACATATAACATTTATATCACATATATTTCACAAAAATCAAAAATTTTCTATGAATTTTACATCTTTACAATTTAGTCCCTAAATCACAATTTCATGAAAATTCACTTCACAAAAGTTGTTTATCTATCAACAACCTTTCAATTTCTACCACAAATTTCAGAATTTTAGCATATTCATCCATGGAAAAATTTTGATACTTTGATAACTTTACAAATTGATCCCCAAAATAGCTAGATTAGGTTATTCCATTCTCAAAAATATAAAAATTACTAAAAACGGGACAAGATTACTTACCCAATTAGGCTTGCTTGATTTTCTTTCTCTTTCCTAGGGTTTCCATAAAAAATTTGGGGAAGATGATATAAAATAATGGTATTTTCTATTTAATTAAGATATCATCTTTTATTTTTTTTTCTTTCCAATTTAGTCATTTTCTTTTTATAATTTTGTATGTAAGATTCATCAAAAAATATCTACTAACTTCTCTTAATGGTCGAATTACCATATAAGGACCTCAATTTTTGAATTCCATAGCTGTTTGATACTTATAGCTACTAGAACTCAACTTTTGCATTTTATGCAATTTGGTCCTTTCCATAATTAGACATGAAATCGATAAAATTTTCTTATCGAAATTTTTATACGTCTTTCCTATCATGATGCAGACCATGCAAAAATTTTAAAATAAAATTTCTTTCTGACTCGGATTTGTGGTCCCGAAACCACTGTTTCGATTTCACTAAAAACGAGTTGTTACATGTATCACATCCAAAGTTGGGCTTCAATTTCGTGATATTTTAGGCTTGTCAAATGGGCCTTGTAAAAGGTTAAGCCCAACATGTTTTTGGGCTGGAATTTGGGGCCCATACTTATATCATAACAACCTAAAGACATCGATTTTCACCCTTTTCAACCTTCGGCTATAGTTTTTATCCAACCTGAACATGCTGGTCGCTAATATTGAAAAAAAAGGAAAAGTTAAATCTGCGTAAGTCTTATTTATCGTTTTTTGCCTTAAATTGTTTTATTTATAAAATTATTATTTTAATAAATAAATTTCATATATTTCTTTTTGGATTTAGGACTACATTAATAAAATTTGCAAATATTGAATGACTAAATTTGTTATTACGTCAATAGAAAAATGTTACTTTAGTGATTTAACAGAAGACTAACCAAATATTAAATTTCAATAACGTTAGTAACAAAAATAAAAATTTTAAATTTAGGTGACTAAAATAGAAACACACTAATAATTAAACGACTATTTTTATAATTTATATTTTAAATTTAATCATACAAATATAACCATGAATTTATTATTTAAGTTCATCTAACCCAAATTATATTTGTAAACGATTTAGTAGCAAGATTTTGTTGACTCAATTGTATAAACTTATTGCTTTAAAACTCCAAAAGTTTCATATAATATCGCTATTGTGTTAATGAACTTTGGGTACCATATGCCATGCATGGGCTAGCTTGCTTTCATTACATTCATTTTAAAATGTGCATGCTCCTAAGTCCTAAGCCAACCTTGAATAATTATTAATAATATTTTATAATATTCCATTTCAAAGTCAAGACGAATATTTTATCGATATATCTCAATATATATCAAACATAGTGGGATATATATGCCACACAATTGAGCAACCAACAACCAACAATGAGACAACACAACCCCGACAAAATTCAAATTAATTACAAATTGATGTTTTATTTGAACAAATAAAAAACATAAATATAACAAGACAATACAACAACAAAATAAGAGGGTTTTTCAAGGTTCAACGTTAGAGAAAAAGAACCTCAAAATTTAACTACTAGTTAAAGAAAAGAAAAAGTGAAAATGGGAAATGCCAAGATCAAAGAGGTATGCAATCATGAAACTTGAATAATGAATGATATACAGCTAATTAGTTCTTCTAATGCCAACAATTTGATTGCCTATGGGTCCATCATCCATTGCACGTGCACCATGTAAACATTTATAATTATTATTAACACTAATATTCAAGCAACCGACCAAAATTTTATCATTTTTAAAAATCAATAGTATATGCAATTTTTTTCGTGTTAGACCACACAACCTATAAACTATTATCTACTTTGACTCATTGGAGTATCACAATTTTGTTTACAAAATATCTCAAGTAAGTTAAACATGATATAAACACTTATATATTTAGCCTCTTTTTTTTTTCTAATAAAATAAGAAATGTTTTAATTAAAAGGGTACCATGACAGCACCCACATCTCCAAAATACACACCATTCAGAAAACATCATACCCACCTCACTCGACTGAAATCCAGTCTCAAATTCATTTTTCACCCTCTTGGTTTACAACCGACTTCTCCTTAATCATTTTTGGATCCCCACTAAAGCATTTCTCCCAGCTCTAATTCTTGTTGCCTTTTTACACATGTTATATTTCGATCTCTTGCCTTCAGCCATAATTTCCTTGATTTTTTGCGCCAAATTGACTCCTTATGTTTAAGTGCTATATATATTTAGTTGAACTCTAGTAATAGTTATTTAATATCCCAAAGTAGGTTTTAATATCAAATATCATGATTTGCACCCGCCTATAAGAATTTTTTTAAGTGTAAAAAGTTCCATCGGCACTAACTATTTTAGCCCATTAAATCTTAAGGTTTTATTCAAAAGATGCCTACATGTTGAAAATACTGCGTATATTTATGTACTAAAGTCTAATACATAATCCGTAACCGATATATAATTCTTGATTTCTCTTTAAAACTGATAATAGTTAATAACTAATCAATCGCAAAACCCTAAAAATCTGTATAGGATCGCAGGCAAATAGGCAAGTTTTTGGTCGGGTGACTATCACAAACATCTCCATCAAGCACTATTTTTTTTTTACAGCAGTATAAAAGATTACAAAAAAAAAAAAAAAAAGGGAAGGCTTTCGAAAGGTGTTGTTGTCTTTAGCTAGCAAAAAGGGTATTCACCAACCAAAATGGACCCTCTTTGTTGTTCCTTTAGGGAACCCTATTCCATTTTCTACAAGTGTCCAAACCTTTGCCCTAATTCTTTTTGGAACAAAAAGGAAAATTATTTTAGATCTTGGATGGCCTAATTACAATATAGAATTTGGTAGCATCTTAAGACTTCGCTCTTTTAAGGAGAATTCTTCTGAGAGAAGTATTCTAATTCAATTTAAATAAGCTTAGGTTTGAAATAATATGTTTTAGTCTAAACTTAATTTGTTTAATCAATAAAAGTTATTTTTACTTAAATTAAATGTATATTGTTGAATACATAGGTTGGAATCGTAGCAATTTGTGACGTTTCACTTAGTGGGCAAAAAGTTGTACGTGATTAAGAGTGGTTGAAATTTGGGTTCCCTAAGAAGATTAGAGTTCGATAAAAGGAAGAGAGATAATTGAGAGTTAGTTGTCTTGTTCTGATGTTCGTGGGCCTTAAAAGAGGGAACCTCTGGTCATTCCAAAGAGGCCACGTGTTGTCCCATATTGGTTCCATACTCCTTGGAATTCAACCAAACTACTGGTGTCTTGTCCTCATATGTATGGGCTATCATGTTAAACCAATGAATATGCATGATGTAGAAATGGAAGATGTTCCATCCATTACGGGGGTGTGACCCCATGATGCAAGTTTGCAAGGTTATAAGCTCACAGAGTCTTGAGCTCGAAGGGTCTTGGCCTTGTAGGTGCTCCTAGCTTTTAAGATTATTCTAGTCCATGGCATTGACCAGCAAAATCGACAAAGTAAAGTGAGTTTGTTAAGTGTAGGTATAATAATTGACCCTAGTGGAAGGGAGAGTTATAAAGTGACCTCTCAAGACATTGATTGTTCTATGACCTACTATTTTTCTTGGTGAGACTGAGGATTATTTTGATGGTTGTGAGGTGATTGACTCTATTATGATGTATCTGTCTTTTCAAGGTACAGTCTCCCTAAAGATATAGGTACATGGGCTTAGAAAACTTATGGTGTGTTTCAAAGGTTTTGAATCTTGAAAATATTTAAACTTTTTGAAGTGAATGTTGATTGATAAGAGTGTAATTTGATGCAAGATGTGCATTACAACTGGTGTAACAGTTGAGAAAGAGAGGATTGTTGTTGTTTACTAGGCCACATATTGCCTTCTTATGGCCTCAATGACAATTTTTTTGAGGGTGTGGCATCATGTGCTTGGGGCATTGCTCGTTACCCATGAAACTTTCAGAGCACTTTTTGTTCTTTTGTTGTTTATAAAAAGGAGGATACTCCTTTTTGAATTTTACATGGTCCAACTACTTGTGTTTTAGATTGCATAAATTTCCTTGAACTTTCGTATTGCTTCTAGTGCTTTATACCAAACAAACTTTCTCTATTCAGTTGCTTCCTTTCGATGAGAAAGCTACCTTTGTTTCTTTGGGTTAGATTTATTTTATTTTCTTATTTTTGTTTTGTCACTTTCTACAATTGTTAGCGATAATGGCTTGTTGAGATAAAATTGGAGTGATTTCATCATCTACTATTTCACAAGATTCCAAACAAAAGAGATTAAATGATGTAATTGTGGTTGGCTGACAGTATGGTACACTGCTAATGAAAGGGAGGTGGAAAGGTTGTTACGATATTGCAGTTTGCATTTACATAATCAAAATTTCTAGTTCAACCATCCTCCAAGACCTATACCTTCAGTGATTTTCTGGAGAATCCATATGGGAGCCTTGCCTTCTTTTTTTTTTCTGTTGTACGTATTTGAGGTAAGTTTCCATTTGCCTTTACACCATTTCTTTTGCAAGGTGCTACAAATATATCGTATAGTTCTTAGGCATCTCCTAGGGATGTCTTGGGGGAACCTAATAGCATTTTTCTTAGATTGTTGTGTGTAACATCCTAGATTAGGGGTTATGCATTTGGAGCATAACCCAAGTGCTAGTGGGTTTTAAGGGTATTTGGAGATGTTTTAAGAGTTTTTAGAACTTTAGAATGAGGGTGAAAGCTTTGGAAAAATTTTGGATTTAAGTGTAAAAAGAGGAAATTAGGCTGAGGAGGCCTTAAGAATAATTTGTGGGCGTTTTGGGTCACGAAAGGGGGCTTGGTAAAGTGGCTTAAGGACGCCACTTAAGGCCTGGGAATGACGCCAACAAGGGTCTGGAGTTCGAATCCCGTTGGCGGCATGGGCGTGTTTTTATTTTGCTTTGGCGTTAGGAAAGGGGGAGCTAGGGAAAGAGGTGTTAAAAGGAGTTCGGGTGAACTATATCACGATCAGCGCCTTGGCAAAGTGGCGAGGACGTTACTGCAGATTGAGGGTTCCAACAGTCCCGGTTCAAGGCACGGGAGCAAGGCGGTTAGGTGTTTTAATTTTGGCTTTTAGCGTCAAGAGAGAGAGAAGCATTGGACGGCAATTAGACTTTTAATTGAAAGTGGATTAAGCTTTTTATCCTTTTGAAATTCAATTGGAGTAAGGATAAGTTTTGGATTTATTTTATTTGTTTATTTTGAATAGGTAGAGATAATGGTTGTATTATTTATTTTAGATAATAGAGGTGTTATTTTATTTAATTTAAATGTGGATAAGAGATAAAGAGGAGATAAAGCTTTTATTTTATCTTATTTGTTTTTGAAGAGGTGATAAGAGATGATTTAGGAGTTTGATAAGGGATTAATGATGGATAATTTTATTCTATTAATTAAGGTGGATTTATTTGAAGTTGATAAATAGAAGATTAGTATAGATTTATTTTATATATTTTGAATATGTGTTCAAGAGTTATTATAGGAGAAGGAAGTGGAATTTGAGAGGAGGTAGGAGTGCTTAAATTGAGTAGTATAAATAGGGGTGCCGAATTTAGTTTCTTTTCCCCATTAGTGCCCTTTTTTCCCTTGTGCAAAGCCGCTTATGTTTCATTCCTCTTTTCTATTTGTTCTTGGCCGAATCTATATCCCTTTCCCAATTCCTTTCTTTTATTTTTTGTTAGCCGAATCTTCCCTTTGCCACCGCTGTTAGTATTGCTCAACTCCTTCTTCTCTTCCTTTCTTTAAGAATTCTTTTAAAAGCCGAAATACTTTGGTGAACCATAGCCGAATCCTCTAGGCGAGAAAAACTCCTCTACTTTTGTGTTTTCTTCTTCACCATAAAAGAGCCGACCTATTATTCTCATTTAGTCTTCACAAGCAACAATAGTGCCGCCAAGTATGAGTCTTAGAAGAGCCTCTTGGATTCGACTACTCAAGGTGAGTTAATGTGGTATTCGGCCATAGGCCATTTTATAAGTTTAGGTATGACCGATTGTGTATTATGATTTTTAGGGGCTAATCGACAAGTAAGCAGAGTATCGGGATTCTAGATCGTGTTAGATTCGAGTAGTTCGGAATTTCGCTAGAAAGTCAGGTGTGTGATTAACCCACCGTTTTCCGGGTATATGATATGTATGTGAAATGTGTATGTGTTATGAATGTGCTAACTAGTGCAGTGGAAATTGTGATAAGGATACCCTCAAGGGGTATGTCGATAATCCGGTAAGTACCAAACCTAATGATATGTGATTATTAATATGAATATGTGATAATATGCTTGATGAACATGCTCATGCATCATTATATTATATCATTATTTATGTTACATGTGCATGGGTGGGATATGATATGAAAGAAGGACGGGGTGTACTTAGTGCGTGGTTTTGATGTTAGCCTTGAGCTACATCGTGGATTGACGTTGGTCGAGGTCACGTTGTGGATTATTTGCGATTAAGTTCGCGTGGTTTGATGAGTAGCTATGTGCCTCATCGTGGTTGATATCGGCTATGTGCCATATCGTGGTTGATGAGTGACTATGTGTCCCATCGTGGTTTTGGTGTTAGCTACGGCTACATCGTGGATTGGCGCTAATCGAGGTCGCGTTGTGGATTATCGTGTTTAATTGCACGTGGGGCAAAGATGATTGCCTTTGGAGTAAAAAGGAGAGGTGATTTGATAATCCACCGTGTGTGGTAGGTCGATACGGGGTGTGTAGAGGATGGACCCTAGGTTTGGGTTGGGTGCATTTTGCATAATTGTATATGATGTGTGGATTAATGTGATATGAGTATTTAATGTGGAAGTGGGCCAAGCCCAGTTGATATGTGGATCGAGTGGAAATGGGCTAAGCCCCGGTATGTGGAAATTTTGTGGGTAACTACCCTATTGGATGAATGTGATATGAATATGGGCCAAGCCCGAATGTGTTAATATGTGAGTATGCTATTTTGTTATCCGATAAATGGGTTAATACGTGGTTAACATGTGGGTAGAATTCGGTGGATTAATTACACACCGAGTCCGTGTGACTCACCCAAATATTTTATCAAACATCGCGGTGATATGATGATCGGACCGGGTTGGAGTGGATACGAGGTGGCCCATGCGAGAAGATAATTTAATTAATTAAGTATTTATAGTTTCCGTATTTTGATTAAGTCTTTATTGTAATAAGGCCCATTAAAGTATTTAAGGTTGTTTAAGTATTTTTCATTAAGTTTAATTATTATATTTATTATGGATTGACAATTTCAATATTGATTGCAAATGATTTTATTTTCTCAAGTGTGTATAATAAAGTTTTGAATCCGGTGTTTTCATAATAATTTAATTTTTTTACCTAGAATATTTTAAGTCACGAAAAGGTTTTATTAAAGGGAACAAATTTTTAACGATTTTTACTCTTAAGTAAGAATATTTTCGAACGTGTTCCGCAGTGGCATTTCAAATTCGGTTGTAGTGAATGGGCCGGGTTTGGGGTGTTACATTGTGCTTGTGGAGAACTTTTATGTTCAAAATCTCTTCATTCTAACATTGGCAGGTTAGAAGAAAGATCAAAGGATGTAGGGGATGTTGTATTTCACCAAGAGGTAGAGAAAAATGGGTTAATCATTGATCACATTCTCACAAACCACATGAGCAACCTCCTCCTTAAAAGGTAGAAGTTTATTTTGATCCTCCACAGCTTTTCCAAAGAGTTTTCTTTTTTGATAAGGTGGCAATTCTATGCAAGCAATAGTTGTGACCAATGGCCATCATTAAATGAATAATTCACAGTGACATAGTGCAACAAGATACACATAGGTAATTCTTTGGAGGTAGAGAAATTGGTTATTGCAAGGAATTTCTACCTCTATTGTTTAAAAAAAAGGAAGCCTAACAGCTACAAGGATAAGGACTTGGAGAGAGGGCTCACAGATGAGGAGGTGAGATTATCACATAATAGCATGTGCCTCAACTACATCGAGAAGGACTATTTCCTTGTGAAGGTTCTTTTAGGTCAGGAGCAAGAGCCCCGTAATTTCTTAGTGTTGTATGTTGGTTTCCTTGAGCAAAAATGGTCATATTGTTGAGCCTTGGTTGTTTCTATCTCACCAATACCTTTAGATCTCATTGATAGGATTGGTAGGGGTGAGGTTTAAAGTTCTATAGTTTTTAAAAGTTATCATGTTGAACCTAACATACTTGTTGTTTCTAATGCAGGAGTACGTGGTAAAAAAGTGTTAGGTAATCAATCTTATAGGTGAGACACTATGACGAGCTCTTTTTGTAACTACATAATAGAGATTAGCTCCGATGAGGAGAAGGTTCCCCTTAATGTACCTCATTTAGCATGGGTCATGGATTTTGGCAATTATGCAAACCTAAGACAATTTGTAGTGACTTTTTGTCTAACTATCCAATAGTTTACTTGAATCCTTAACTGCAAGTGGATGCACTTGGAACTTTGGCTAGCTCGCATTGTTAATGAAGCAGTTTTTCATCTAACGAGTTTGCTAAGGTGCAATTACGACCAAGGCAAAAGTGCCGAATGGGTGATATTGCAAAAGCTACCTTAAGATTACTACATTGCATCCCTATTTCCATGCCCAACTTTGAGGATGTCCATGTGAGTTTTTCAATTTGAACTATAGTAGGGGTATAAGGCTCAAGTTACTAGCTCCATTCTACAAGGCTCAGATGTTATATGTGTTTTCAGTGTAGCAATTTCGATCACAGTAGAAGTGTTAAACCCTATTTTGAATGAGTTTGATGTTCATATTGGCACGTAAGGTAAAGGCAAGCAAGTACTTGGTTCGATTCCTTTCCTATGAAACAAGAGAAATGCTTACAACCATTGACATAATGAGAATGTCCAACTATTATCGTGATACACTCCGAAGTAGTGAGATTTTAGCGATACTAATAATGCTAGCGAGCTTATTGGATTATTCGTGTTTTGATTATTGTTTGATGGTGGCTAGTTTTCATGAAAATACGTTATTGATCAATTAGTCATTTGGATCTCACAATTCGGGAAGTGTAAGTGCGATTAATTGTAAACTAGCTTGTTGTTTCGACAAACTTATTGGGAAAAGGTTATGGATTGATTAAATGAGGGATTTTAATCAATATTAGCTACTGATTTTCCAGTATGTAATTTTGTTAGGTGCTGACCGGAACACTCCAAATCAACAGTAAAGCCAAAAGATGTTCGCGCGGACAATTCACAACAAAATAGTGTAAGAAATCTAACTAGTTTCAATTCGTAAAATAGTAGTAATTTTGACGATTGGTTGAAACCCATAAGTGGGTGTTTAAGGGCTGGTTAAGAGATGAATTGATTGAATTTATACTGATTTTTTACTTAGGTTCATTTTAAGGTTTATTAAGGAAAATTGGAAGATTTGTTAGTGTGTTGTGAGAAAGCGAAAAATAAGGTGTGGGTCTTAAACTAAAAAACTTAATTAAAAATGATAGTTTTTTTGATATATTTGGTGATTTAGCTTGCTGATTGGATTTTCTTAATATCCAAATAATTAATTTTGTAAGTGGTCGAACCAAATACGTTTCGAGCCCTAAAAGATTGATATGTTAGCAAAGTTGCTAGTTTGACAGTGTGACTGTGTGAATGGTATTATGATGCATGATTTTGTTATTTGGTATGAGATTGATTGTATATATAACATGATTTGCTGAGATATGAGTTTATGCATGATATAATTGCATGGATAATTTGCTATGTTATATTGGAAATGTTGCTATACATGCACACTGGAAAATCGTAAAAGTATGTGAAATTGTGTAATAATAAACGATATCATCTTAATGGTAATTTGAAAGTTGGAACATTGTTTCCATTTAATGAAAGTATGTGATTATTGAGGGCATGTTGAACATTTCAAATAAATTTGAAAAGTATTGAGATATGATTATGTATGAGTTTGTGTGACATATTGCATTTGCATTGGGATGGGATATCTTGTGGTTGATAGAGGACTTCTGTGGAGTATCGGCGCCATATTAAGTCCAAATTTATATGTAGTCAGTGCATTGCACTTGGAGTACTAAGGGGATTGACGATTTTATCGCATATTATATGTTATTGGTGATTGTATCGCACTATTTGATATCCGATAGATTTTCTGCATTATTGATTATTTAGTGGATTTACCACATCGAGCTATGCTAGCATTTGTTGGAGTTTGGCAAACGGGTTCTAGGGAACTCGTGGTGTGTAGCGGATGGTATGGGTAGGAACCTTTTTGCATTGCATCATGCTCACGACATCTTCGAATGTTATTGATTTATGCTACGTACCGTATTTTGTTGTATTGAATGATATCGAAATTAATGATTTTTACTTAAATGAATGATGACCCATGCTCATACACCGTTTGACATCAATTTGATAATGGCTATGTAATGATATGAAATTCTAATGATGGTTGTTTCCTCTGTTAAATCTAATATGTTTTGCTATATTTGATATTTATGTCTTTTTAAATAATTGTTCCGCTCGCACTGAGCTTTCATAAGCTCACCCCCTAATAGTGTTTAACTTTTCAGGTAAACCTCGACATTAGGACCGGACTCGGCATTCGGAGAATTACCTTGGACCTCGGACTATTCTTAATAAGTATTATTAAGTCTTTATTGGTTTTGTTTTGTAATTTTTAATTATTTCTGGTCTGTGGCTTGATAACTTTGCTTTTGGGGATTTTTGCATGCATGGATTACTCAAGCATAATAACCGAAAAATGCATGATATCGGGCTTAAGTAAAATTTGACATTGTTCCCTAATTTTCGCTGCATTGCAAATGAACTATTTTTGAAAAACAAATCGATAAGGCAACTAAGTTTCCAAAATGACTTGAAAAATGGTTTTTTCGCTGCATTAGTTTAACATCAAGTTTTTATAGAAAAGAGTGAAAAGTAAATGATTTTTTTTCTTAAACAACACTATCAATAATAAAATTAGTCTTAAGTATAGATTATCTAATAAATGAAATCTTTTAAACTAACTCAAAGTGCAAATACAATTTTTCTCTAAAATGGGTTTATTTAAAGTCTTCAAAAGTAACGTAAGTTAGCTTAGCCATTTCGGTGGCTAATGTAGCCTTCTCAATCTAGCCATAATGTATTGGCCAGGTTAGAGAGGTTACAAACAATCTCTCAAAGTTGTGTGAATAGTTCTACCGATGCCATCTATTTATAGGAAGAGAAGGTAGACCCATTGTTGAGTTGTAGTAGTTTATTTCAAATAGAAAAAAAAACATCCTATCTAGAATAGGACTAGGGTGGATGGCGCACCCTAGTATTCCTACTAGGGTTGCCGCCCCCTTCATGTCCATGAGGGGTTTTTGGGTATCTCTCACATCAGGTCCAATTATGAGTACTTCCTAGGCCTTTTTGCCCAACACTCTGTACTGTGATCCAACCCAATTCAATTTTTCTATTTCTGAAAATAAAGTTTAATATTTATGTATAAAAAAAATTCTCATCCCTATTTTACCCCCAGTAAAATTTTGATGATTTTACCCCTGGTAAAATTTTAACGATTTTTTCCCTATTAAAATTTCGAGAAAATATGTTAAATATTTCACAACTCAACATGTTTACTATGATTGAATGGTTTGTTTTCATTTTCGAGCTTCAAAACAGTCCAAAAACATAAACTCATTCTTCCAATTATTTTTTTAAGTAATTTATATAGGATTTCAAATGGATCATTTCTGTTTCCAAAAACCTACATTTATTTCGATAGGAATTCGCATTTTATGAGTCCACCTATGCAAGATATGACAATCCGCTAGATTTTCTTACATGATAGTTATACGTGGGATTTCGCCTTAGAGAAGTCTGCGAAATAGTTCGTGTATATAAGCCCATTTCTATATGGGAAATCGTTTTCTTTAATAATTCGTAATGGGTGAGTTGCTTATTCAAGCATGTATCTAATGAAGAGCCTGTGCGAAAAGTGTATGTATCTGCAATATGGATAGTCATCTATAAACCCACCCCTAGATGGGAGTCTTCTCTCATGAGTCCGTCTATATGTTTCGCAATTATGGATCCGCATACATGCGTCTGAAACATGGGCTCATTTGAGTCCATTAAGACAAGTTACTAATAACAACCCACTATAGAAACCATCTACCAAGACCCACCGCACTTGGCTATCTGTATATGTTAGTACAAATCACGTATCACGGGATTTATCTATAAGTCTTCTTCCATAAATCTGTAAGTAAGAATCCGCAAGGATTATTTCTCAGAGAACTAATTGTGCAGGAGTCCGCAAAGATAAGTATTGAAGAAGGAATCCACAGTTCTAATCTGCCAAATTTTATAACGTCTATAAATTTGTATTTCTAATTATACGTCTATGAAATCTCATAAATGGAAGTCTTATATGTGCAGGACTGTGTATAATCCGAATGTGAAATCTCCTATTTCAACTCACTTGTATTAGATCCAATGCAATCGAGCAAGCTGAATTGTCCTCTAGGATGTGCAAGTAGATAAGCGATGGTGTCATTAAATATAATATACCAACTCCAAGCTAAGCCGATTTATGCGATGTCAATACTACGCCAATAAGATTGGCGGACTATCCTAATATAGACAAATTCAAACATGAAGTACAAGCTTACTAGTGTTGTGCTGATACAAGGTATGGACATCTCACTAGGTTCATTCGAACTTACCTGTGCTTTATAATGAATTGCAGGTAAAAAGGGAAATTCAAGGATTCGAGGAGGGACCAGGCTATATTTGTCATGCTCAAGCGAACTTACTTCTCAATTCTAATATGCAAACAACGGGGCAACCTAGAGGCGGAGCCTCAGGGTCATGGTCGAAATTGTAATTGAATATGCTCAAAATATTAATTTCAAAACTAAGTAAAATTCAATATGGTAAATTTATTTTTTTAAAAAAATTGTATCTTAAATTAAAGTTATATAATTGCAATAAATTCTTGTAAATTGCAAAGTCAATTAGCTAATCATGTTAAATAATATTTGTATTATGTGACTATAAATTGTAGAATGTATTAATGGAAGTGTTAGTTAAATTTGAAACGTGGAGCGTAACATCCTGCAGTCTGGATCCAGGGATCATGTCGGGTATGGGGTGTTATAATTTTAGTTGTATCGGAGCATCGATCTAACTGATCCTTAGGAAGTTAGATTTTGAAAGTCAGCCCCTGTATGCATGTTACTAAATTTTGGCTTAGTTCCTCGAACTATTATTAAGATGTGTTGTGTATTGTAGAGTTAAGTTATTCTGGCGGATAGTTCGTGAAAAGTGGGAGGGAAAACCCTGCAAACTATAAATTTTAATGCAAGTACCCCAAAATCACTAGAAAAAGGAAAATAAACAATCATAAAGGAAAAGAGATGAGTTAAAAATTTCATTGATGGAAGGTATTGGAAGAGAGGAAGTACAATTACAAGAAAAATTTTAATGCCTTTCCTCAACTGGTGGGGAAGGAGTGGCGGTATTCCTTAGGGCTTCTTCCTCGTGGCTAGGTCCTTCTGTGGGAGCAAGGTTAGTTACCTCAGGTTCTTGGAGAAGGACGAGTTCACCTGACTCTTTCCACTCTTTCTAGAATTCTTCCTATTCCACGTCTAAATGGTTGAGAACATCAAAGCTAAGGTCCACATTGGTAAGTCTCCACATGCAGTTGAAGTCCACCTAACTCATGTCGAAAGGACCCACGGTGACTTGGGCATGCAACATAAGGTTGGACCTCAACTTGGGCAGATATTCTTTCATTTTGTCCTTGGTATCTACTTTGAAGTTCTCCAGTGCCTCGTTGTTTTCATTCTGCAACTGCTCTAGATCCACGAGGCATTGTTCCTTAAGGGCTTTCATTTTCCCCTCCTATTTAGCTTCCTTGGCTTCATATTGGCAGACCCTCTCTTTTAACTCTTTCTCCCTAGTCTCCAAGGATTCGTACTTAGTCTCCCAAGTGCAGGCAGAGTCAGTGAGCTCTTAGTTCTGGTGGACAGTGACCTCATGTTGTTGGCAAAGCTGGATCAGTGTTTATTCGCCAGAATGAATGGCTTTCTTAATTTCTGCCTGTTTAGCCTCGTGTTCATTATAGGCTTCCTAGAGGGACTAGTAGATAAGTCTGTACTCCGCTACTATCATCTGATATGAACCCACCAATTCTATTAATGAAGGCTTATGAACACCAGAGGAAGAGGAAGAAGGGTAGACAAACTCTTTTAATCCTTGGGGTAAATCTTCATCTTATTTTTGTTTGACAACGGATGGAGAAAAAGGATATTACCCTGCATTAAGGTGATCTCACCAATAGAGTAGTTGAGGGAGCAAAGAGGAGAGGTGCGCAGAATAGTGCAGGTAGTGCCAAAGCTTGACACCGTAAGAGAAGATGATGAAATGGTGGCAGGAAGATCCACAAGATTGACGGGTATAGAGGTAAGATTCGGGTATGGTAGGGATAGTTGGAGGAGAAACTTCTTTCTGGGGAATCATCGATTCCTTTCCATGTCTGTGATTTATCAGCCTACCCCCACTACTATTTTCAGCACTCTGGGACTGTTCTTTCACCCTTAGCCTCTTGCAGCCACTAGTGCTGACCCTTTCTCTTAGGGCAACATCTCCTCCACTCTCCTGTATGTTTTCCATCAAAGCGCCCATGTTTATACTATGCTAAGAACTGGAAGAACTAGAGGAATAGGAGGAACCTGTAGTAGCAACAACAATGTCAACCCTATTAGGAACTAGAGCTCTACTCGATGACTCACCTCTATCACCCGCTAGTGAGGAATACCAATAGTGGGCATGCATATTACAAACAGTGTAAAAGAAGTTTGTGGGTTCCTTCCTCCTTCCTACCAAGGCCAAGGCTCAGTCATTATTTGTCCCACAGGCCATGCTTCTTTGGTAGATTGTACTCTTCTGGGATCTACATCGAGCATCAAGTCAGCTAGCCGACAGCCATTAGGGCTTTGCCCTTCTAGATAGTGTCGGAATATGTTCATAATTATTAGAAGCTTCTCCAGCTCCAGTGTACAGCCCAATTTCAATCGGTTGTACTACGCCATGGAAATTTCATAATAAAACACTTTTCATTGAAGATAGGTGGATTCTCAAGGGATAGACCAGTGGGGAAGTCAAAACCACCATTAAGCTTTCTCCTTACTCGGATATATTTATGGCGGTTCAAGTGAAAATTGGAAGCCCAGTTCTTAAAAATGGGCTCACGACCCATGCGGGTACTAAAATGAACCATTTCAACTAAGGCCCCTTGGGTGATGACCTTCAGCTGATATATATGCTGGAGAAATCCAATAAAGGGTGGCTCCATTCAAATACAGCAATC
The DNA here is from genome assembly GCA_025698515.1 of Gossypium sturtianum. Classification (NCBI taxonomy): domain Eukaryota; kingdom Viridiplantae; phylum Streptophyta; class Magnoliopsida; order Malvales; family Malvaceae; genus Gossypium; species Gossypium sturtianum. Next base: position 121,869,821 of record CM046946.1, read on the forward strand.
TATGAAGTAGCCCACCAACGTCCACTATGAGAGGCCCGCAAGTGGCCCCAGTGCAATTCCATAATCGTTCAACACCGCGCAAAATAAGGGATTTAGTAGGAGATGGAAACTTGCCCCTAGCAGATAAAAAAGGAGAATGAACCCATTATCGAATTCGCTCAAATAACACTCTCCTCGAACCATTTCAAAATCATAGGTAAAGTTAGGCAATTAGATTCACCTAGCTGCCAAATGTTAAACCATCTCCTCTTCAGTGGTCATACATTTGTAAAATAGAGTTTCTACCGACGTACTGGGTTCATGATTATGTGGCTCTTGACACCTTAAACAGTAGAACCACTTCCACGGCCTCTCCGATTTTGGCCACCACGACCCTTAACCTTACCCCCTAAACCTACACTGACTCTAGCAATTTGAAGTAGAATGAAAAGAAAATGATCATGTACAAGGAAGGATTACCTTTAGAATTGATTGCATTCTGAAAGAGAAGGAAGTAATGCTCTAGTGATGAAAAACAAAAAAACAAAAGAAGACAAAAAACTAAGAGAAAGGAGATTAGGGTTCAGAAAGAACTCAAGAGACTAGAAAATTTGGGGGAAACAAATTGAGAAAGTAATGATTTATGCTTCTCTATGATTGGTTATATATAAGCCAATCATCCACTGGAAGTTTCTAGTTTAAAAGAATTATAATAAACTATTCAAATCCCCTAATCCATGCATGACAGTTGTTAATGTCTTATAAGGGTTTCCTTAAAACCTTGGTATTCAGAAAACGAGAATATCTGCCAATATAGTTCATGTAAGCAAGCATCTGCCAAAATGAATATTGCAAGACTACCCGTTAAGGCTATATACTTTGACACTCCACAAGACTATATCTTATGTGTCTTTGTTAGGACTATCCGCAAAAGAGTCTACCGATGGAATCTATTTATAGTGTGACAATTCATGTGACTATTTGGAGAAACATTCTATAAAAAGGCTATGTGGTGCTAGTCACATTATGTTATGCCAGGTACTGAGGTACAAAGATTATTCGAAGTATCTCGTGTGAAATTATTTGTTAGTATATGTCGCCCTAGATTATCTAATCCTTGTTTATCATTAGCCATGCAAAATCGATCTGCAAGAAAACTAGTACAAGTACATATAATGCTAAACGTTCAGTTCAAGTAAGATGAGAGAAGATATATTTAGTAGCTTAAAAAAGGGGCCACTAGGAAAAAAGAATTTCACAAAGATTCCACCTCTTTCTTGATTGTAAGTAAGAAATTTCGGGGACAAAATTTCCTTTAAGAATGGGAGAGTTGTCACACCCGAAAATGTTAAAACTTGAGTTGCAATAGTAACTTTGGGTATTAATTTGAAAAGGTTTCAATTTGGGCGGACTCTAATGAAAATAAGAGCAAATTGTGGACTGGTTGAGAAAAGATTGGATTTTGACCTTTAATTCAGTTATTTTTTAGCTAGGCATCTTTTCTAGTGGGAGACACTATGATTAGGGATATCTACAAGTTGTTGTTGAATTGATTTTGGTGAAGGAAGTGCGGGAGGATTATATAAAAGAGAGACGTTATTTTTCCTGTGCTATTCTTTCATTATTTTTATGTTCTTTCTTCATCTTTTTCTCTGGTTTGTTCTGGAAGAGAGAAGGATTAATGAGTGTTTTGCATGAAGACAAGAGACTGAATTTTGAGCCTAAGAAATTGAAAATTTTTATAGCTGGTAAGCTTTCTAAACTATCTGTATTAGTGGATTTAAGAAAAGGGAAGAAAGTTAAGGATTTTAGTCAATCTGTTAAACAAATTTTTATTTGATAATACGTTTTGATATAACAAATTAAAGTGTTTTTGAATGAATAAAAGTTAAAGTTGAACAAAATTGAGAAAATGATTTCTCAAATGAAGTCTAAGAGATAAAAATTTCAATCCTTACTTTGAATTCTTAGAAAATTTTGGAATCAATTTTAAAATCAAGTTAAAACGATTTTAATCAAGTAAGAAATTTTTTTCAACTAGTCAAACTGTTTTTAAAACAAGTCAGAATAGCTCCAAGCAAAAAAGTATCAATGATTATTAAAATATCGATACCTCTTTTAAAAACAGTACCAAATTGACATTCTATTTTTCACAAATTCAACTAAGTGTTGATCCAATATCGATACTTTTCATATGGTATTCATAAAATTTTTCTGGTATCGATATTTCAACTCCAACGGTCACTGAACTCTGTATAATTATCAATACCTTTTTATTTGGTATCGATACTCATTGTTGCTGATCGTTTTTTTCGCGATGTCAAAGTCTTAAAATTTGTAAAAAGAATGATCGAACCTGGAAACTAACTATGACAACGATTTGAGGCAAGCGCACCTATCGAACAGTAGTATAGCTTAGGCAAGACCGGATTGTCGAACCCAAAGGAACCAAAAGTACTAATACTAACTTTCTTTTTATTATCTAGCCTAAAATAAGTGAAGTTGTTATTTAATCTAAATTTAACTAACTACTAAGCTAAAGACGCAAAGACAAAAAGAATGAATTGGGGAAATACTATTGGAAAAACTCAGTTGATTAAGACGATACCCTTAGGAAGAATCCACCTAGACTTCACTTGTTATCTAACTTTGAACCAAACGATTTATTCACTTGACTTGATCCGTAAGACTCCCTAATGTATATTAAACCCTCTCTCGAAGCGAATAACGTCTAACCCTAGGTTGATTAATTGAAATTTCTTTCTAATTAAAACCCCTAGAATTGCATTAACTCGATCTATGGACTCCCATATTAGGTTTCACCCTAATCCAGAAAAATCTCATCACCCTATCTCTAGGCGTGCGATCAACTCCGCTTAATTATGCTAGATCTACTCTTAAGCAGGGACTTTTGCTCCTCCACCTAAGCACATCAAACTTGAATCAATATCCCGGAAATATTAACACAAGAATTAAGAACACATAATTAAGAATAAATCAAATATTTATCATATAGTTTAGCAAACGATAACAAGATTCATCTAAGTTTCATCCCCTTCAGGTATCTGAAGGGTTTAGTTCATAACAATAAAAGAAAACATCTCAGAAGAAAAGATAAAACAAAACATAAGAAATCCCTAAAACCCCCTGAAGGAATTGAAGGAGAGATCCGCCGTCTTGAGTAGAATTCCGGCTTCTTAAGATGGATCAACTGGCTATCTTCGAGTGTTTCCCACAAATCTGACCTTTTCGGCTCGGCTCCTTGGCCTAGCTCACCGCCCCCTTCTATGTTATACTTAGGGTGTTTATATAGGCTCTTGAAATAGGTTTCTTTGCCCCTAAGTATCCCTTTCTGAGTGAAATTGCTCTTTTCCACGACAGGGACACGGCCATTGCACACGCCCGTGTGAATCGTCTTTAGGCCGTGTTCAGACTATAATGAGGTGACACGCCCGTGTAAATCGTGATCAGGCCATGTTCTAGTCTATCAGGGAGACACGGCCGTGTTGGCTCAAGTCGAGGCCGTGTCAATTTTCACTTTGGCCCAATTTGGTCCGTTTTGAGCCCATTTCTCGTTCTTTACATCCTCCGGTGCTTTTCTGAGTATAAAACATGAAAAGAAAGGATTAAGAGCACCTTTTTACATAAATAAAGGGATAAATCATCCAAAAGTATGCTAAATGTGGGATTAAAATATGTTACTTTTATGGTTTATCAGTTGCAGGTGAATTAATTGCATTGGTTTTCACATCCCCAACGGCTATATTCATATCTCCAACAACCACAACGGTTAGAAATAAATTAAGGGGGTATAAATACCAACTTCCAAATATCCTACAAAAACAAGAAAGCATATTCAAGCAAAAAGAAAAATCAAACAACCTTTGTGTAACACCCCATACACGGCCTGGTCTCCAGACCCGAGTTATAAGATGCTACATCAACCAACAAAACTTAATCACATGTGTATACAGTTTCGAATAAGAGCAACGGCTACTAAAATTAACATTTAGAGAAAAGTTCATGGCTAATTTAAACATTTAAACAACAATAAAAATAGTTTCCACCGCAGTTAAGGTTCATTTTTAATAAATCTCAAAAAACCACATAGGTACCTATATCGAATGAGTAGGTATCGATATTTTTATCACGAGTATTGATACTTGTATATGGGTATCGATACCAAAGTTAGATTCTATCAAATTTTGAAAACATCCCAACTTCGAGGTATTGATATTCGTATACCAAGTATCGATACATTTTCCCAACATACCAAAAATTCGCAACTTAAAATGTTATCCATGCTCAAAACAATGTTCTACTCAACACACAATTATAGTCTAATTTAACTGAACTTATTAACATCCTTTAAACATTTATCATGCCACATCCATACATTTAAATAAGAATATCTAACATGCATTATCAACCTTAATCTCAAATGTCAATTTAGTCACAAACGAAGTCCAAAATAACATCCATATTCCATCAATCTAATACCAATATAGAATTAATAAAATAATGTTAATAATCAAAACTAAAACTCTAACCCACATTGCCTTTATTCAGTGAGTTCAAAAGAATCGCAAAAAGCAACTACTCAAAAATATTGCCTTGCTTAGATCACTTCCTTCACCGCTCCACTCACACCGAAAAAACTACTTATCTGCAAGATGTTCATGTGGAGTGTGAGCTTAAATAAGCTCAGTGAATGTTCAAAATTACCACAAGCATACACAATGTCATATGTCAAGCAAGAGCATACTACGACTCACTCATAACCATATTCTCATCAAGTCAAAATAACATATTCACGCTTCATTAAATCATAAAACTAGCATATACTCTCATATGCAATTAGACTCAACTTTTATATATAATTCATCAAGATAAAAAAACGTATTCGTGCTTTGATGACTCACAAGTCTAGCTTATATATTCACATGAATTTACACACAACATTTTCATATATTAATCAATTTATGATAATTTGGAAACTTGGAAACATGAAACATAAAAGTGGACTCTATCACCACACATTGGATACACGGATCTCCATCACACCGATGACTCAAAGAGTCTAACATATCACATAAGTGTAGAATAAAGTTAAGCACTCTCTAACACACCAACCTATCCCAGTGAATAGAGCTTAGCTCGACATTCCTTTATCTCTCCAATCTATCCCGGGGCCTCAATGCCCAACTCATAAAACACAAAGCTGAGTACTTACAATCCTATGGCATGCCAACTATATCCAATGGTTTCAAGAGATCACAAGGCCAAAATATCCGCAAATACACACACTTAATTATTGTTTTAATACACATAATCTTTGTTCATAATCATCAATTCATATCACAAACTTGTACACAATGTATGCTTATCGGATTCACATTTAATTGCACCTTAAATTCCATAACTATACTCATTGAGCCATCAAATATCCAACCACATGTGTGTGCATTAAAATCAGTCTATCACATACAAGTATTCACACACATTACCTATTATATCAACATCTCAATCCACAACTCAACATTCATTAAACGTAATTTCACAACAAAGAAACAATATAAGAAAGACTTACAATTAGAATTTAGGATAGGGTTTTAGGCTATTCCTAACCTCCCGATTAATGCTATGAATTGATCATACCATCAGTGACTCCGAACACTCACCAATCATACTTCCACTTACAAGTTGAAAGCTCAAACAAGCTTTTTCTTGCCTTTAGACTTGCTCAAAGTGGCTCCCGATTAATCTGGCACTTAACACACATAACAAAAACGTTCCAAACTCATCCAAAATAGCCTTGAACACAACCAAATAATAAGGAAAACACAATCCAAGTCTCTTCTTTCTCACTATCGAAAACTAGCTAGTTTTGCCAAAATTGAAGTTTCGACGTCCTAATCTCATTTCTAAACCTCCATTTCAATTCCAAGTATCCTAAATAATATTTAGTTTCATATCTAAACCATTAATTTAACCTAAATCCATTATCCTAAATTTTCCAAAAAAATTGAAGCTTTCAAAAATATGAAAAAGGGGAAAACTCTTGATTCCTAAAAATTCAGTTATGAACTATCAAATTGAAGTGAAATACCTTCTAATTAGGATAGAATGAATTAAAAATCACTTTGAAGACACAAGTTTACCCTAGATTTCAAGATCTACCATTTTTTAATCCAAGCTTACTTTAAAAACATCAAATCTAAATAAATCTTCATACAATCGTTTAAAACTCAAACTGAATTAATAGCACTCTTCATTTAATCTTGAAATGTCAGAATATTACCTTAATTTTATGAAAACGATGATCTACAACTCTAATTCGAGATTTGAACTCAAGAAGAACAATGACAAATTTGGGGAAGAAAACACGATTTTTGTTTGAAATTGAGGGTTATTTTGGTGTTTGGGAGGTTAATAAATCTGAAGTAATGAATTATTTTTGAAAGAACTTCCTAATTTTAGGTTTTGGAAAAATTTTGAATGATTTGGTGTTTTGAAAGGAAGAAGACGTGATTGACTCAAACAAGAACAATTTTCAAAAATTGGGCAATTTGCACTTTAGGTTAGTCCTTGTTTCTCCTCTTTTTCAATTTGGTCCTGACTCAATTAAAATCATTTTTTTTTCAAATTAGATCTCAAAATTAAATTTCGCTTTAAGCTAAATAATAAAATAAAAATCTGATTATGAAACTCACATACTTAAATTACTCATTTACAACCATATTTTTAGTTATCTGACTCAACCACCAGTTAAAAAAACCCGGTTCTACTAACCCAAAACTATTAGGCTCGATTTTAGGACGTGACACTTTGTGCCAAATATTTTCATATTTTTCCTTCACACAATTGTGAACTTTATTTCCACTCTATTTGCTCAATTGTTTTTCATTGTAATTGAGCTTAATTTGCAAACACATTGATCTTGTAAGGATTATTTCTTTGTTTGCTTCTTTATATCTCTTTGAGAGGGTTTGTATCTTAAGGTTTGGATAGAAACATTAAGGGAGTTTGTAAGGTTAAACCTTGTCATCAAAGGTTATCAAATTAGTGAATTTGGGAAAATCCTTAGTAGTGGAAAGTTAAGGTAGTAGAGTAGGAAATTAGGGCCGAACCACTCTAAATTCTTGTGTCAAATTTTTCTATCATTTCTCTATAGATTTCAAAAATTTTTAAAATTCAATTCACCCCCTCTTAGCAATTTTGGTTTGATTATTTGAGCTAACACAATCCATTAATTACGTTTTGTAATGGTTAAATTTGCGGATAATCATTAAACTGCCTCTGCAAGCAAACAAATCATGGTTCTTATAATTGTGAATTATCTTTGTTGAATTTCCGATTTAGTTGTTACGTTTAGTGGCTAAGGAAGCTCAAGAAATAAGGTAAAAGCTAAGTAGATGGATTCGATGTCGGCTTCCTGGTGAGTTCTAGAACTCAGGTCTTAAATGGTTGTTCACTTTTTTAGTATCGTGTACTGGGTATGTTTAACTTAGTCTTTCGCAAATGATGAGTTTATTCTACGACTAAATGTTCATGTATCGTGTTGCATAATGTGTGTTGATATGAAAATGCATGGTTGGTTGTAAGTTTAACCATGTTGTGTAGATGAACTGTTTGGCATAATAATGTGTCGTATATTAACCGTGGTATTGGTTGAGTACTTGTGTAACAGCCCGATTTTGGAGCTAGTCGAAATAGTGGTTTCGGGATCACTAATCCGGGGTTGAAGAAAATTATTTTTGATATTATTTTATGTGCTACAGCATGTTTATAAGGATGCATGAGAATTTTGGTGCCTTAATTTTTAGCGATTGAATGCTTAATTGCGAAAAAAGGACTAAATCGCATAAAGTGCGAAAGTTCTATTTTACAAGCTAGAAGTGTTAAATAGTTATAGAACTTTAAATTGAAGGTCTTGAAGGTGCAATTAGACCTTCTTAATGTTGTTGGTCGGCCATAGGAGACAATAGACTCAAATTGGTCAAAATTGGGTAGGTTAGGTGGATTAAATTGAAGGAAATAAGAAAATAAGAAAAGATGATATCACCCGTTTTCATTCATCTTCTTCCCACCAAAAATATCAGCTAAGGAAGGGTTTTGGAAGCCAAAAAATTTCAGCAACTTCTCACCCTTGATAGTAAGTGATTTTGGTGGTTTTATTTGATAATTTTTGTACTTTTGGAATCCCCAAAGCTTAAGCTAGCTAATGAGGGGACTAATTTGCAATATGGTTGAAAGTTTGGGGACTTTCCATGAGAGTGTTCATGTTATTTGCTGAGTTTTTATGGAAGAAAATAAATGTTAGTGAGTTAAGAAACAACTTTTGTGAAGGGTGTTATCATGAAAACACCTAAATAGGACTTATTTGTAAAGGTAGTAAATGTGTAATAAATGCATGAAATAATTGATTTTGTGAGTTGTTGTAAGAGGAATAAATGTTTAGCTAGGCTTGTTTAATTAGAAAATGTGATGAAAAAATGATTTACGAGCCTAGGAGCAAAATCGTAATTTTGCCAAAGTGTAAGGGCAAAATAGTCATTTTTGCCTAAGTAGAAATTTTGATGTATCATGAGTTAAAATGTGATTGAATGTGTAATTTTATTATTATAGATCAAGAAGAGCGCGGAAACAACCTTGACCGAGGAAAAGGCAAGGTTACGGACTAAATCATCGATTAAAACATTTTGCATCGAGGTAAGTTTATGTGTAAACAACATGTCTTTAATACATATGTTGTTATTTATTGGTGCATTGTATGAACGAGATCATTTATGAATGAAATTGATAGATAGTGAGTAATTCCCGTATGAACCTCGGATAAGTGCAGGGAATGTGTACAATTGAATTTGAACAATATAATTGTTATATGGTTGGAATGTGGTAAGAAATGAAATGAGTAAGCATGATTGTGGAAATGTGAATTGTTCTTGCTTAGTATATGATGTTATTGATTGTTTAGCATATGTTATGATGCTTATTGTTTGCATGTAAACTTACTAAGCTTAAAGCTTACTCTATTTCTTTTCCCTTGTTTTATAGTGTCAGAGAGTCAGTTCAGGATACGTAGATAATCGGAAGATCACCCACACTATCAGCTAATCTCAGTATATTTAGTCTTAGCATTTTGTGTATGGCATGTATAGGGGCTAGGCTTAGTGTTATGTCTTGTTATTTTGGCCAAGTGTGTTGGCTCCTTTAAAGATGAACTTTTGTAAATAGCCATAGTTGATGGCTTATTATTATTAATCTATGAAAAGATGAGGTTATTCATGAATGTGTATGATGCATAATTGGGTTGCTTGGTTAAAGTATGCATGAATGGATTGATGGTTGAATGTGATTATGTTTGTATGAGTTAGGGTGATAAGAAGAGCTTGGAAAGTAGCCTTGTTCTTGTCCACACGGGTAGACACACGGGCGTGTGTCTAGGTCATGTGTGACACACGGTCGGCCTCATGGGCGTGTGGTTAGGCCGTGTGTCCCCCTGCATGTTAGTATTGCAAGTCAGTGTCGACCACGGGCTAGACACACGGGCATGTGCCTAGGCCGTGTGCCCCTTATGAGGTTGCTGATGTCATAAACAGAATACCCAAGTTTTCACACACGGGTGAGGACACGGGCGTGTCTAGGCCGTGTGAAGGACACGGGCCAGGGACACGGAGGTGTGCCCGACCGTGTGAAAACCCCTGTAGGTTCGAATTGAAAAATAATTTCACACGGGTGTGGAACACGGGTATGTGATATGCCACACGGGCGTGTCCCTTACTCCACATGGGCGTGTGGACTGTTTAGTGAAAATTTTCTAAGGTTTTCTAGAGGGCTTCAGAAGGGTTCGATTTGATCCCGACCCATTCCTAAAGGGAGGATTTAGGCCATATAGGCTTGTTTAAGAGGTGTTAATAAAAGTTTTAAGTTTGGAGAGGAAAGTTAAGTCTCGGTGTTGCATAAGTGTTGGTGTATAAGACTAGTAATGCCTCGTACCCTGTTCCGGTGTTGAATACGGGTAAGGGGTGTTGCATTTAGTGGTATCAGGGCTATGGTTTAGTCAGTTCTCGGACTACCGTAGCGTGAGTAAGAGTCTAGCTATACATTCCATAAATGTACATTGATAGTGTGGTGAGTTCTGACAACTTTAAACTTTGTTTCCATATAGTAAATGGATCCCGACTGAACTGCTGCCGATGATGCTGCTAGTAACGCGCCAGCTCCCGCGTAAGGGACCGCGCCTGTAGAGAGTAAACCCGAGACAATGGGTCAAGGAGAAGAGGCTCAGGAAGTATTTCTCCACATGATGAGTAATTGGTACACGGAGTATGTACGAGCGAATCCTAATGCTCAACCTCCTCCACCCCCTCCTATACCTCAGCCAATCCCCGTGGCTCCGCAAGGTATAGAATTGGTGAGGATGACCAAACCCCCGGTAGATAAGATTCGGAAGCAAGGGGCCGAGGAATTTAGAGCTAACATAGATGATAACCCCGAGAGGGCAGAGTTCTGGCTTGAGAACTCAATGAGGGTATTTGATGAACTCTCCTGCACACTTGAGAAGAGCTTGAAATGTGCCGTGTCATTGCTGAAGGACTCGGCATTTTGTTGGTGGAAAATGTTAACGACGGTAGTTCTAAGGGAGAGTTTCGAAAGAAGTATATAAGCTAGAGATTTGTTGATCAGAAACGAAAAGAATTCCTTCAATTGAAGCAAGGCAAAATGACCGTGGCAGAATATGAGCGCGAGTTTATTAGGCTCAGCAAGTATTCACAAGAGTGTGTGTCCACAGAAGCTATCTTGTGCAAGAGGTTTGAAGATGGGTTGAATGAGGATATCAGACTTTTAGTTGGGATCTTGGAATTGAAAGAATTTGTAGTGTTGGTTGATAGGGCATGCAAGGCCGAGGAGCTGAATAAGGAAAAGAGAAAAGCCATGAGTGAGGCCCGAGATGCGAGAAAGAGGCCAATGAGTAAATCGTTCCAAACTCAATCGAAAAGGTCCAAGAAAATGAATCCTCGGACAATTGCATCAGTTGGATATTCACATCGAGATCGAGGTAATACATACTCGGGCTCAAGAGTTCAAGCCACCTCGATGGCAAGCGTGGGCAATCCAAAATCAAATAAACCAGAATGCCCAAATTGTGGTAAGCATCACACTGGGGAGTGTTGGGGAAACAACCGAAATTGTTACAAGTGTGGTTCACCCGATCATTTTATTCAGAACTGTCCTAAGAGGGATGAGAAGGAAAGAAATCAAGAAGTAAGACCAAGCAATATATCTTCAAGGGATAGATCACAAAAGAACCCGGGAGGTGGGACTAGTAGTAGAGGTGCGCTTAGAGACTCTGCTGTGAGGTCGGAGGTGTAACGCCCTGAATTTGGGCCAAGTAGGATTGGGCCTTGTGCGTGGGAGCCGCTAGGAGGCTACACATAAAATTTTATGTGAGCAAGAATTATCACAAATTGCTTGTTTGCTTTAATGTCTAAGTGATTTGGGTGTGTATGGGAGTGTGTGAGAAGCCTGGGTTCAAGTCTTGACTCTTGCAAAATTTTTGTTTTAAGTGAATAAAACCCCTATCTTTGGCTAGTAAGGTTATAAATAAAATTTGTTAAAGTATGGCACACAGAGTTTGCGGGTCGTGGATAGTGGCGTATGGAGTGTGCTATTTGGTTTGAGGTTCAAATCTCTGCTTGTGCAAATGGGGATTATTTTTTCTGGTGGCCTTGGGAGGAAGTTGTGTTTGACCGAAACACCAAGAGTTTGAACAGTTTTGAGTGGGGTGGTTGTTAGCCGAATTTGGAGAGATGGATGGGAGGAAATTAAGGAGAAAATCAAGCAAGTTCGAATTTGGAGAAGAGTCTTGCCAGGTTCGAACTCTGGCACTTAGTGTTTCGGTTGTGAAGGAATGTTGGGGGGAATTTAGTGTGTAGAAGGCTGAACGAAATTGGGGAGTTCTTTTGGGGTAAAATTCGGCTAGGTATTAGTAATTGGTCATTCTCATTTCGGGATTACGCCAAGTTATGGTTTTGCTCTCCATTTTCGTGCTTTGCTTGATAAACTTCTTCTCTCTCCCCCTCACTTTTCTCCTCTTGAATATTATTGGTACTTTGCCTTTACAAACATTCGGTTTTGTGTAATCGAACATTTTCCTCCCTTGTAGCCGAATATTATTTTGCTCTATCAATCTTTTCTATAGTCCTTCATTGCTGATTCTCTTCTACTCTCTCTCTCCCGATCCTATCCTCTTTTCCCTTTCATTCAATCAGTTTTTGTTGGCTAAATATCGACCGGTAAGTCTCTATGTCTCTATTTTTCGGCTTTGCTCCTCTTTTTTCTCTAATGCCGATTCTTATTTATTTCTTTGTTATGGTGTTCATTCGGGTTTAAGTAATCCTCGAGGAGTGAAGGAGTTCTCTAACGCTGCAAAGACAATTGGAACCTTTTTGCTCGTTCTTGACCGAAGGTAATGCTGTTCGTTGTGATTGATCCGAATTAGATTATGTTGGCTTGGTTTGGTATTGGCCGAATGCCTTTTTCTCACTTTAGGATTTGCGTTTTCCATAGGCCAATATATGTGGATTCAAACCACAAGTTTAAGCAACATGAGTAATGAATCCGCTTAATGTGCAGATATCCATCAATGAGGTTGTTAGCAATCTTTGTCAGCGTTTTGGGTGGGCTGAAACCACACTCAGTCAGTCAAGGTTTGTGGTCGTGGACTTCGACACATTTCGTAAACAAGGTGTGTACACATACCACCCAAACCGTAGATCGGCAAATGCCGGAATGCCGGAATGACCGAAAAGTCGAAAGTACGACAACAGTTGCCACACAAGCGTGCGATCGTGTGTGTGGTGAATCGAGCCCACGAATATGGGCGTAAGATGGTTGAGGCCACCATGAGCGTCCTCATGGGCTTAGGCCGTCTTTGGAGCTAAATGGACTGGAATGGGCCGAGTGGGCCCAATGGGCTCGGGGGCCCTACGCGAGTAAATTTTCTAATTGGATAGGAAATAATGAGCCGGCCATGGTGATCACATGGCCAAAGGCAGTTTTGAGCTTAGTAGGCCACACGAGCGTGTGGGCCTATTTGGGCCGAGTATTGGGCTTTAGGCCCAATTACACTGTTTTTACGATATATGTTATCTGTGTCGCTCGAGGTGACTGTAGACCTTCGGAAAGGTTGTAAATGACCGAAATACCCCTACAGGGTAAAATGACCGTTATGCCCCTGAAGGGCAAAATGACTAAAATGCCCCTACATGTTATATGATTGTTATCGTATGCTATTTATGATATGGTTGCATTCATGTGATATTATGCTGCATGGGGTTGGGTTATGTGATTGGAGGAAGCATTCATTCGGGCGAAAGATCACTGCATATTTTTTGATGGCTATTAGCCTACCGTTCTAGCAGCTCTGCTGCCAATTCTGTTTAGTGCCGCATCGGTACTATTATGTGGTGTGTAGGGATGGGTGGGTTGATACTATATCCCCACATGGTGTGTACGGTTGGACGGAGCTGGTATGTAGAGGCTGGATGGATAGGGTTTTTGCATGCTTGGTCATTCGATTCTCGATTACGCTCGCTTAGGGCTAAGGCCCACACCGCATCTGCTTCAGAATGGGCTTAGCCCCGCTTGAAATCGCTTCGAGATGGGCTCAGGCCCAAACTGTTCTGATTGATCACTGTTTTATTTGGAGTACACACTGAGTTTTCGCAAACTCACCCAACTGTTTAACTGTGCAGGTAATCCCCATATATAGATGGTTCGGAGCTGCGATGGACTTAGAGCTGGCCACACATTTAAACTTGCTTTGGATTTTATTTACCTTATTTATCATTTTTGGGTTGTAATAAGGCCTTTCTAATTTTTGGGTTTTAAATTTGGAATCTTATTTATAGGTTTATAATTGCTAGGAGTAGAACACCAAAACAACAACTGTTTTGCAAAATATCACGTCCCCGCAAACAGTTTTAAATTAAGCTTCCGCAGCAAATAAGGTTTTAAAGGTAATAACGTTTTACAAGAGAATGACTTTTAATAAACCATGTTTTAAAAATAAGCAAACAAAATCTGAGGTTTTTCTAGCAACAAGTTTTAATTGTAAGAAGGGTGTTCAATGGAAACCTTGGTTTCGAAAAACACTCCAATGTGACACGCCGAATTCAGGCCTAACTTTTAGGCCGGGTTTGGGGTGGTACATTAGTTGTATCAGAGCCAATTTCAAAACTTCGGCTGTAAAATGGGCTTTTAGCTTTTGGGGATTCCAAAATTTCTTACAAACGATTTTGAAGCATTTTTGAAGTAAGGATTTTGTTGTGTGGCACACCGAGTCTCCAGCACCGAACCAAGTAAGTTTTTCTTGATGTTGAAATCTGTTTTAAATTGATATACTGTGGATAGTTACTGGGCTTACTTTAGATGATAGACTATATTGAGACTCTTAGCTAGAGTAAAACTGAAGCCCGTAGGAGACAAAAACTGTAGTGAGCCTACGACTGCGTAAACAACTCATAACTGCTACTTTCATAAAACATCTGCTTAATTATTGGAATTATAAGTTAAATTGCATAAAATTTATAATACAGACTTTACGCGACGTGATAATGAGCACTAGAAGGGGTACAAGAGGCCATGGCAGAGGCCGTGGAAGTGCTATGGTTGGGTCTTCGGCGTCAGGCCACATGCCCAATGTCGAGGCGAGAGAAGCACCGACTTCACCGGTGGCTGAGACAGGGTCATTCGATCGAATTGTCGATGACGACCGCCTCTCAGGCGATGCTTCGATTTTGGAAAGAGTTGTTTGGGTCTGCATGGCCTAATACCGTTATTGGGGGCCGTGGTTTGGTTATGGAACGACTCGGTCAAATAGAGCGAGATCTTCGTGGAGTTTCGGGTGGCCCCAAGTGTGGCGAGTCTTCGTTGGAGGCCACCAAAGAATTATGGATGACCTCGACTGCACGCCGGAACAAAAGTTGAAGGGTGTTGTGTCCTTGCTGAGGGATGAAGCCTACCAGTGGTGGCTTACGGTAAAAGAGGGTACCCCGTCTAATCGATTGACCAAGGAATTCTTCAAGTCCACATTTCAGGAAAAGTATGTGGGCGCCAGCTATGTCGACACTCGTAGGAAAGAATTTCTGAACCTGGTTCAATGTGATAAGTTTGTGGCTGAATACGAGACATAATTTTTGCGACTTAGCCGGTATGCTCAAGGAATTATGGCAACGGAGTACGAACGTTGTGTTCGATTTGAGGACGGCCTCAGAGACAGTCTTCGAGTGTTGATAGCTCCACAGAGGGAGCAGGACTTTGCTGCGTTAGTAGAGAAAGCTAAGATTGCTGAGGAGGTGAAGCGCGCAGAGCGCCAGAATCGTGAGAAAGACAAAGGGAAAAACAGAAGGGATGCAGAGGCCGCCTGTTTTGAGCTGAGGCCCATAAAAAGGTCCAGAGTTGATGGGCCAGTCAGAGCTGGGCCCCCTGTTGCTACTGATAGGTTGCAACCTTGTGCTGAGTGTGGGAAGAGTCATCCTGGGGACTGCTGGAAAAGCATGGGAGCCTATTTGAGGTGCAGATCGATAGGGCACCGTATCAGGGATTGTCCACGAAGACTAGTTCAGGCGCAAGCTACTAGAGTGGGTAATGTACAGCCACCAAGGGGTGGTCAACAGCCGCCTAGAGGCCGTGGTCAGGCCGGGGATGGAAACGGTTTGGGTCATGGAGCTCTAGGCAGAGGTGCTGGTCATGCGGAGGTGAGGCAGCCAGCTTTGGTTTATGCAGCACGTCACCGAGAGGACGAAGATGCTCCAGATGTGAATAATGGTACGTACTTTACCCATAGTGTGCTATTTACCTAATTTGCAATTAGAATTAGAGTGCGCAGCAGAAGCATAGTGGTGTAACCTATGTTGTGCGATTATTAGATAGTTGGAAATTTTGAGGACAAAATTTCTTTAAGGGTGTAGAGTTGTAACGCCCTGAATTTGGGCCTAGTAGGATTGGGCCTTGTGCGTGGGAGCCGCTAGGAGGCTACACATAAAAGTTTATGTGTGCAAGAATTATCACAAATTGCTTGTTTGCTTTAATGGCTAAGTGATTTGGGTGTGTATGGGAGTGTGTGAGAAGCCTAGGTTCAAGTCTTGACTCTTGCAAAATTTTTGTTTTAAGTGAATAAAACCCTATCTTTGGCTAGTAGGGTTATAAAAAAAATTTGGTAAATTATGACACACAGAGCTTGCGAGTCTAGTGGATAGTGGCGTGTGGAGTGTGCTATTTGGTTTGAGGTTCAAATCCCTGCTTGTGCAAATGGGGATTATTTTTGCTGGTGGCCTTGGGAGGAAGTTGTTTTTGACCGAAACACCAAGAGTTTGAACAGTTTTAAGTGGGGCGGTTGTTAGCCGAATTTGAAGAGATGGATGGGAGGAAATTAAGGAGAAAATCAAGCAAGTTTGAATTTGGAGAAGAGTCTTGTCGGGCTCGAACTCAGGCACTTAGTGTTTCAGTTGCAAAGGAGTGTTGGGGGGAATTTAGTGTGTAAAAGGCTAAATGAAATTGGGGAGTTCTTTTGGGGTAAAATTCGGCTAGGTATTGGTAATTGGTCATTCTCATTTCAAGATTTCGCCAAGTTTTGGTTTTCCTCTCCATTTTCGTGCTTTGCTTGATCAACTTTTTCTCTCTCCCACTCTTTTCTCCTCTTGAATATTATTGGTACTTTGCCTTGACAAGCATCCGGTTTGTGTAACCGAACATTTTCCTCCCTTGTAGCCAAATATTGTTTTTCTCCATCAATCTTTTCCCTAGTCCTTCATTACCTATTCTCTTCTACTCTCTCTCTCTCGATCCTGTCCTCTTTTCCCTTTCATTCAATCAGTTTTTGTTGGCTAAATATCGATAAGTAAGTCTCTATGTCTCTGTTTTTCGGCTTTGATCCTCTTTTTCTCTAATGTCGATTCTTATCTTTTTCTTGGTTATGGTGTTCATTCGGGTTTAAGTAGTCCTCGAGGAGTGAAGGAGTTCTCTAGCGCTGCAAATACAATTGGAACCTTTTTGCTCGTTCTTGACCGAAGGTAATGCTGTTCGTTGTGATTGATCCGAACTAGATTATGTTGGCATGGGTTGGTATTGGCCGAATGCCTTTTTCTCACCTTAGGATTTGCGTTTTCCATAGGCCAATATATGTGGATTCAAACCACAAGTTTAAGAAACATGAGTAATGAATCCGCTTAATGTGCAGCTATCCATCAAGGAGGTTGTTAGCAATCTTTGTCAACGTTTTGGGTGGGCTAAAATCACACTCAGTCAGTCAAGGTTTGTGGTCGTGGACTTCGACACGTTTCGTAAACAAGGTGTGTACACATACCACCCAAACCATAGATCGGCAAATGCCGAAATGTCAGAATAACCGAAAAGCCAAAAGTACGAAAACAGTTGCCACACGAGCGTGCGATCGTGCGTGTGGTGAACTGAGCCTACGAATATGAGCGTAAGATGCTTGAAGCCACCATGAGCGTTCTCATGGGCTTAGGCCGTCTTTGGAGCCAAATGGATCGGAATGGGCCGAGTGGGCCCAATGGGCCCGGAGGCCCTACGCGAGTAAATTTTCTGGTTAGATAGGAAATAATGAGCCGACCATGGCGATCACATGGCCAAAGGCAGTTTTGGGCTTAGTGGGCCACACGAGCGTGTGGGCCCATTTGGGCCGAGCATTGGGCTTTGGGCCCAATTACACTATTTTTACGATATATGTTATCTGTGTCGCTCAAGGCGACTGTAGACCTTCGGGAAGTTTGTAAATGATCGAAATACCCCCACAAGGTAAAATGACCGTTATGCCCCTGAAGGGCAAAATGGCTAAAATGCCCCTACATGTTATATGATTGTTATTGTATGCTATTTATGATATGGTTGCATTCATGTGATATTATGCTGCATGGGGTTGGGCTATGTGATTGGAGGAAGCATTCTGTTCTGGTAGCACTGCTGCATATTTTTTATGGCTATTAGCCTACCGTTCTGGCAGCTCTGCTGCAAATTCTGTTTAGTGTCGCAACGGTACTATTATGTGGTGTGTAGGGATGGGTACGTTGATACTATATCCCCACATGGTGTGTACGGTTGGATGGAGCTGGTGTGTAGAGGCTAGATGGATAGGGTTTTTGCATGCTTGATCATTCTGATTCTGATTCTGTTCGTTTAGGGCTAAGGCCCACACTGCATCTGTTTTGTAATGGGCTTAGACCCAGTTGGACACTACTTCTGAGATGGGCCCAGGCCAAAACTATTCTGATTGATCACTGTTTTATTTGGGGTGCACACTGAGTTTTCGCAAACTCACCAAACTATTTTATAACATCCTGGATTTTGGGGTTCTGCATTTAATATGTGTTGTGTGTTTATGCTATGCTCTGTGTGTTAATTTGGTGTGTTTGGGGTTCTTAAAGGCTCGGGGTTAAGCTTCAGAGCCTTGGTGAAAATTTTACTTTTAGGCAATCGTGAGGGGAGAGCTAGCCGAGGTAGGTCTTAAGGGTATTTAATTGTGTGTTGATGACACAAGTAAGGAGTTGGTTAAGTGGCAAGGAGGCACCACTTAGAGTGCTTGAAGAGGCGCCACAAGGGAGAAGCTGCAGAGGGAAAGGGTTCAAGTCGCGTCGTCAACAATGTGGAGTTTTGTTTTTGCGTCTAAGGAGCTTGGGTGGTGGAGTTCGGCTAGGACACTTCAAGGGGGAGTGTTGAATGAGTCAAATAATTTGAAAGAGTGGCCATGAGTGAAAGGTGGAGTTTGAATTATTAAAACTATTTTGAATGGGTAAACAAGAGTGAATTTAGGAGGAAAATGTGGGATTGAATGTTGGTGGGGTGATGGTCGAATTATGGGATTCTTGATGTGGGGGAAGAAGTCGATTTTGGGCTGGTAATGTGTGTGCCGAAAATCTGTAGGGGTCTTAAGTTTTTCCTTTTTTCTCTTGAAGTGCATTCGGTCATTAGGGAAGTGGATAGTGCCGATTTTGGTAGGTTCTTTTGAGCTCTTCTATCCTCTTTGAGTTCTTAATCCCTTTATGCCGAAATTACTAGCCAACTTTTATTTCTTCTTTTCCTTTGATCTTTAGCCGAACCCTCTTTTACTTGGTAGTCAAATTTTAGCTTCATCTTACTTATCATTTCCATCGTTCTTCCTCTTCTTTTCTTTTTCCCTCTTAAGTCGAAACCTCTTGAGCTCTCTACCGAATCTCTCTTTCTCTCTACTCAAACTTTTTAACCTCACAATCGAAAGTACCACACCATTTCCTTGCAATCCATCTTTCTTCTCTACTCTTCTTCTTAACCGAAACATATTCTGCTTCTTTTCCTTCTTGTTCTGTTGATCATAGCCGAATCTTCTTGTTAAATTAAGAGTAGACATCCTTCCTATCGGTTTTGCATATAACTGGCAGTGGACTCTTCACTCATTAATCTTTTGGTTCGGTAAGGAGTTGTTCATTCTTTCCCTTCTCGTTTATCTTTCTTCTTCTTTTGGTTCGATTTAACTGAAGCTTTGACTCAATTCGTTGGGTAAGGGCCGATTGTAGAAGGGGGTGTTTCATCGTCTCTTTTTCGTGTGACCAGCCTTCAAGGCGGGATTTTGGTAAGTAGCTATGGGCCGTTTGGTGGTAAGAGATTCTTGTCAACTTTCTTGGCCGAAAGGCCATTCTTTTTAAGGCTTATGGAGAATCGGTTTAAACTTAGTGACATTTTAGGGACTCAAACGATTTCTTAGGCCAATCTGTTGGCGTTCGGCTTCTATTGATCTAGGTAAGCGACTTCTTTATTATAAGTATCTATCCTTTCGTTCTTTTTATTACTTTAATCTGGTTCTCTGATCAAGATCTGTCATGGATTCTAATACCAGTCAAAGAAAGAAAGGGGTTGGACCCGTAGTCTCAGCCCCTAAGTTCAAGAAGCGATCTGTATCGACAATACAAGACTGGCCAGCGGGTTGTGGACCGACTTCAGAGCAGAATAGGTAGATAGCTGTCATCCCTGCTAACGAGAGTGTCGACGTAGAAAGCATAGTATTGCGTGTTATCAGGTGTGTAAAATTTCACACTCTGCTATTAGTTTGTGTTATTAATTGTTTGGGCTGAAAAGCTGAAGTAACTGGAAAGACAGTCGGAATGCCCTTGTGGGTAAAGCTGGGGATACCACGTAAGGGATTATATCGTTCTATTAACGGGTATGAAAATGTATGTTGTAATCTATCACTTTGTTGAGAGCATGTTGCATTCATTTGTTATGTATGTTCTGCACGGGTTTGGTATGTGATGCGAAAGGGGAAGTGTTGGAGACTGTCACGGTGGTTTGGTACCACAAGTGGGTTGGCCCCGCATATCTGATTCAGTGACCATGTCTCGGTGGCTTGGTGCCACGGTGGTTTAATACCACGTATATATATACGAATGATTCAGTGACTCGTCCCAGTGGTTTTGTATCACAGTGGGTTGGCCCCACATATACTCATCAGGGATTGTCACAGTGGTTTGGTACCACGGTGGGTTGGCCCCACATATGTTAATAGTGGCTTGGTGCCACATATGAGGCGTGTAACGGATGGAGGGTTGATTGTAGAAATCCCCACGGTGTGTTGGGCTGGTATGGGTGGCGTGTAGAGGATGGAAAAAAATTAGGTTGGGCTGGGATGCATTCTATTCATATTTGTGTATGCTATACTGAGTGGGCTAAGGCCCAATGTGCGATTGTGGAATTGAAGTCATTTATGTGACATAAGGGGATTTGCACACTGAGTCTTGGTGACTCACCCTCCGCCTAATGTTGCGGTGTAATCGTGAGATCGTGGATCGTGAGCCGAGGCGGACTCGTGGAGGCCATAAAATGTTCTTTTTCGTAAATTCGTTTCCTTTCTACAAATAATTTTAATTGAGGATTTTGTTATGTAATAAGGCCTTATTAAGTTAATAATTGGTTCTTCTTAGTTATTATTTATTTAAGATATGACATTATTATATTTTAACACGAAAGTTAAGATGGAGTTTTTTAAAACATAAGTATCATAAAACAACCGTTTTCTCTCAAGTGCCAACAAAGATAACAAATTTTCGATTAACCCAACTCGAAAATCTTTCTTAAAACTACAAATCACTATTTTTATACTATCTCTTAAAACGAAAAGTTTCAAACCTTCGGTTTTCTTTAAAATTCCTAAAGTCCTTTTTACAACCATTCCCTGTGACGTTCCAGATCTGGTCGTAACGTCTAGACCGGGTTTGGAGTGTTACAATTTTGGTATCAGAGCTAAGGTTACAAAACTCGGCTATGGAATGGGTTCAACAATGTTTTATAAGGTCGATTTAAAATGTTATTGAAGGAAATGTTTTAGTTGGAGTATGGCACCCGAGTCTACCGGCACCCGATCTACGCGGTAAGTGTTCTAATTGTTGGTTGTTTTGCATGAAATGATTATGTGGTGTTATGATTACTAGTATTGCGAGATCCAAACTTTAGAGACTGAAACCTCTAGGTATAGGTATGAATCTGTGAGAATTACTTTTAATGCTATTATTTCTCATAAGACTGCTCGGTAATAAATAAGTGAAAGGAAATGGTAATTCATAAAAATCTTAATCAGATTAAGTCGTATCAGTAGCCATGAGTATTAGGGGACGTAGACGTGTTGTGCGTGGTCGTGGTAGAGGCCGGAGTGTTGGGTCTGAACCCTTGAAATCAGGCCATGGGTCAGAAAATGATGTGTCAGCACCTCCAGTTGCGGAAACAAATTTTCAGGTTCAAATAGGCAGAGACGATGCTGTGTCCCAGGCGATGCTACGTGTGTTGGAGAAAGTTGCTGGAGCAAGCACAGGTTTGGGGGCTCAAAAATTTGTGTCTGAACGACTCCGAGCCAATGGAGCGGAAATGTTTAGGGGCGTTTCTGGCGTAGCTCCCAATGTAGCTGGGTATTGGCTAGAAGCAGTTGAGCGTATTATGGATGATCTTGACTTTACGGTGGAGGAAAAGTTGAAAGGAGTGGTGTCTCTTCTTCGGGACGAGGCGTATCAGTGGTGGCTCACGGTCAGGGATGGTACAGTGGCTGACCGTATTACCTGGGATTTCTTCAAGACAGCGTTCTAGGGGAAATACATTGGATCAAGTTATGTGGATACGCAACGTAAGGCATTTTTAAATTTGGTTCAGGGAAATAAGTCAGTAGCCGAGTATGAGGCGGAATTTTTACGTCTTAGTCGTTATGCCTGGGGTATTGTTGCCACAGACCATGAGCGTTGTGTTCGATTTGAGGATGGTCTGAGGGATGAGTTGCGAGTGCTGATAGCTCCGTAGCGAGAAAGAGAATTTGTTGTTTTAGTGGAAAAGTCTAAGATAGCCGAGGAGGTGAAGTGGTCCGAAAAGCAGAATCAAGATAGGGATAGAGGTAGAAATAAAAGGAATTCTGGATCGTCGGGGTCAGCCGGGGGATTTCAGAAGAGGCCTAGGTTAGATGGGCCGAGTCGTGTTGCGAGACCTATTATTGATAGTGGGTCTCAGAGGTGTGCTAGATGCGGTAAATTTCATTCAGGTGAGTGCTGGACGAGTAATAGAGGATGTTTCAGGTGTGGGTCTACTGATCATCGAGTAAGAGACTCGCCCACGGGAGTTGGGTAGAGTGCGACCAAAGAGTGCGAGGTTACGCCACTGGGTAGAGGTGGTCAAGAACCACGAGAGAGGTAGTGGTCCAGCCAGAAGAGGTAATGGTTTCGGTCGTGGACGTGGAGCACCGGGAAGAGGTGCTGGGAACACAGATGCGAGACAGCCTGGGTTGGTTTATGCAGCTAGACGTCGAGAGGAGGGCGATGCACCGGACGTCATAACCGGTACATTCTTATTTATGGGTTGCCTTATACTGCACTGATTGATATTGGATTAACACATTCTTATGTTGCTAGTAATATATCGGAACTCAACATAGACTCGAGTTTGCTTCTAGGAGATGATCAGTATTTAGCCCTTTAGGACAATCTGTAATGGTGAATAAACTCTTTAGGAGGGTGCCTTTAGAGGTTCAAGGGATGGTTTTCCCTGCTGATCTGATGGAACTACCATTCGGGGAGTTCGATTTAATCTTAGGGATGGACTAGCTAGTGAAGTATCGAGCAAACTTGGATTGTGCTGCCAAGCGCATGGTGTTAAGAACTCCTGGGATGATGAGGTGGTGGTGATAGGTGAAAGGAGGAACTACTTGTCTAATGTAGTGTCCGCTTTAAAGGCTGAAAGAATGGTGAGGAAAGGATGTGAGGCATTCATAACTTTTGTTTGTGCTCTGGAGACCAAGAAATTAACTGTGGGGGATGTTAGAACAGTAAAAGAGTTCTCTGAAGTTTTCCCAGAAGAGCTTCCAGGATTACCTCCGAATCGCGAGGTGGAATTCGGTATTGATCTTCTTCCGAGGACAGCGTTCATGTCTATTGCCCCATATAGAATGGCGCCAGAGGAGTTGGTGGAATTAAAAGCCCAAATTCAGGAACTGTTGGATCGGGGTTTTATCTGACCGAGTGTGTCACCTTGGGGAGTGCCGGTGTTATTTGTTAAGAAGAAGGACGGATCAATGCGTATGCGCATTGACTACCGTCAGTTGAATAAGTTGACCATCAAGAATAAATACCGGCTGTCGAGGATTGACGATTTGTTCGATCAACTGAAGGGGGCTTCAATCTTCTCGAAGATAGATTTGAGGTCGGGATATCATCAGCTTAAGGTCAAGGAAGCGGATATTTATAAGACGGCTTTCAGGACTCGCTATGGCCACTAAGAATTCCTGGTGATGCCGTTTGGGTTGACTAATACACCAGCAGCGTTTATGGACATGATGAATCGGGTATTCCAACCCTATCTGGACCGGTTTGTCGTGGTAATTATAGACGATATCCTGGTTTACTCAAGATTGAAGGAGGAGCATGATTCGTATCTTCGGGTGGTGTTACAAATTCTGAGAGAGAAACAGCTGTACGCCAAATTCAGTAAGTGTGAATTTTGGCTAAGAGAGGTTACCTTTCTGGGCCATGTTGTGTCTCACCGAGGGGATTAGGTTGATCCCCGTAAAAATTAAAGTTGTCTTGGATTGGAAGCCGCCTAAGTCTGTGGCAGAAATTCGGAGTTTTCTTGGTTTGGCTAGGTATTACAGAAGGTTTGTTGAGGGGTTCTCTTGGATTGCGGCACCATTAACCATGTTGTTGCGAAAAGGGGTACCGTTTTTCTGGTCTGATAAGCAACAGGAGAGTTTTGAGAAGTTGAAAAGAATTTTGACGGAAGCTCCAGTGTTGATACAGCCTGAGGCCGAGAAGGAGTTTGTTGTTTACTGCGATACGTCGCACACAGGTTTAGGATGTGTGTTGATGCAGGTAGGGAAGGTGGTAGCATATGCGTCTCGGCAGTTGAGACCGCATGAGGTGAATTATCCCACGCATGATCTGGAATTGGCTATAGTAGTGTTTGCTTTGAAGATCTGGAGGCATTATCTGTATGGGGAGAAGTCTGTTATTTATACAGATCACAAGAGCCTAAAATATCTCCTTACTCAGAAGGAGTTGAATTTAAGGCAGCGGAGATGGATCAAATTGTTAAAAGATTATGATTGTTCGACCGAGTATCACCCGGGTAAAGCTAACGTGGTGGCGGATGCACTAAGTCGTAGGGTGATCTCCGACTTGAGAGCAATGTTTGCTCATCTCAGCTTATATGAGGATAGAAGTTTATTAGCTAAACTTCAAATGAAGCCTTCTTGGGTCGGTCAGATTAAGGAGAAGCAGTTGGCTGATGAGTTGTTAAATTCGAAGTTCCAGTTGGGAGCAGGTGATAGGATAACGGATTTCAGTGTGAATAGTGATGGGGTATTATGTTTCCGAGGAAAGACTTGTATGCCAAAAGATCCTGAGTTGAGACGTAAGATCCTACAGGAAGCGCATAGTAGCCCATACGTTATGCATCCTGGAGGAAGTAAGATGTATCGAGATCTGCGGGAACAGTTTTGGTGGCCGGGCTTGAAGCGGGAGGTAACCAAATTTGTGAGTAAGTGCTTGACGTGTCAGCAGGTCAAAGCAGAACATCAGTTGCCTTCGGTGTTATTGTAGCCGGTGAAAATTCCACAGTGGAAGTGGGAAAGGATCACGATGGACTTTGTTAGTGGGCTACCTCTTACGCCTACTAAGAAGGATTCGGTATGGGTAGTTGTTGATCGATTGTCGAAATCCGCTCACTTCATACCGGTACGGGTTGACTATTCTCTTCAGAAGTTAGCTAAGCTGTATGTAGCAGAGATTGTGAGGTTGCATGGGGTGCCGTGGTTCATCATATCGCATGAGACCCTGTGTTTACGCCGAGGTTCGGAAGGCGTTACATCAAGCGTTGGGTACAAGATTGGATTTCAAAGACAGCGTTTTCATCCACGCACATGATGGTCGATCGAGAGGGTAATTCAGATCTTGGAAGATATGTTGAAGGGCTGTGTCTTAGACTTTAGGGGTAGTTGGGAGGGGTTTTTACCGTTGGCAAAATTCGCATACAACAACAGCTATCAGTCTAGTATTCAGATGGCACCGTATGAAGCGTTGTATGGTCGGAAGTGTCGCACTCCTACTTGCTGGACAGAATTGGGTGAGCGTCAGATGTTTGGTCCAGATTTGATTTCAGAGACAGAAGAGAAAGTTAAGTTGATTCGAACTCGATTGAAGGAAGCATCCGACAGGCAGAAGTCCTATGCTGATCTGAAGCGTAAGGACATAGAATTTGCGGTAGGTGACCGGGTTTTCTTAAAGGTTTCACCGTGGAAGAAAGTTTTAAGGTTTGGACGGAAGGGTAAACTGAGCCCTGTGTTCATCCGGGCCTTATCGGGTGTTGAAGCGTGTGGGACCTGTGAGCCTATCGTACCGAGCTACCATCGAAATTGAGTCGATTCATGATGTGTTTCATGTCTCGATGTTAAGGCGCTACCGTTCGGATCCATCTCATATTGTGCCAGTGAAAGAAATCGACGTAAGGCCTGACCTATCCTTTAAAGAGGAACCAGTTCAAATTTTGGATCGTGACGTTAAGGTATTGCGAAGGAAGACGGTTCCGTTAGTTAAGGTGTTGTGGCGGAATCACAGGTCAGAGGAAGCTACGTGGGAGCCAGAAGATGTGATGCGACAAAGACTACCTCATCTCTTCTCGATCGTGTAAAATTTCGAGGCCAAAATTTCTTTAAGGGGTAGAAATCAGAACATCCTGGATTTTGGGGTTCTGCATTTAATATGTACTGTGTGTTTATGTTATGCTCTGTGTGTTAATTTGGTGTGTTTGGGGGTCCCGAGAAGGCTCGGGGTTAAGCCTGAGCCTTGGTGAAAATTTTACTTTTAGGCACTGTAGGGGAGAGCTAGCTGAGGTAGGTCTTAAGGGTATTTAATTGTGTGTTGATGACACAAGTAAGGAGTTGGTTAAGTGGCAAGGAGGCACCACTTAGAGTGCTTGAAGAGGCGTCACAAGGGAGAAGCTGCAGATGGAAGGGGTTCAAGTCGCATCGTCAACAATGTGGAGTTTTATTTTTGCGTCTAAGGAGCTTGGGTGGTGGAGTTCGGCTAGGACACTTCAAGGGGGAGTGTTGAATGAGTCAAATAATTTGAAAGAGTGGCCATGAGTGAAAGGTGGAGTTTGAATTATTCAAACTATTTTGAATGGGTAAACAAGAGTGAATTTAGGAGGAAAATATGGGATTGAATGTTGGTGGGGTGATGGCCGAATTATGGGATGCTTGATGTGGGGGGAAGAAGTCAGTTTTGGGGCTGATAATGTGTGTGCCGAAAATCTGTAGGGGTCTTAAGTTTTTCCTTTGTTCTCTTGAAGTGCATTCGGTCATTAGGGAAGTGGATAGTGCCGATTTTGGTAGGTTCTTTTGAGCTCTTCTGTCCTCTTTGAGTTCTTAATCCCTTTATGCCGAAATTGCTAGCCAACTTTTATTTCTTCTTTTCCTTTGATCTTTAGCCGAACCCTCTTTTACTTGGTAGTCAAATTTTAGCTTCATCCTACTTATCATTTCCATCGTTCTTCCTCTTCTTTTCTTTTTCCCTCTTAAGCCGAAACCTCTCGAGCTCTCTACCGAATCTCTCTTTCTCTCTACTCATACTTTTTAACCTCACAATCGATAGCACCACACCATTTCCTTGCAATTCATCTTTCTTCTCTACTCTTCTTCTTAACCGAAACATATTCTGCTTCTTTTCCTTCTTGTTCTGTTGATCATAGCCGAATCTTCTTGTTACATCAAGAGTGGACATCCTTCCTATCGGTTTTGCATATAACTGGCGGTGGACTCTTCACTCGTTAATCTTTTGGTTCGGTAAGGAGTTGTTCCTTCTTTCCCTTCTTGTTTATCTTTCTTCTTCTTTTGGTTCGATTTAACTGAAGCTTTGACTCACTTCGTTGGGCAAGGGCCGATTGTAGAAGGGGGTGTTTCATCGTCTCTTTTCCGTGTGACCAACCTTCAAGGGGGGATTTTGGTAAGTAGCTATGGGTCGTTTGGTGGTAAGAGATTCTTGTCAACTTTCTAGGCCGAAAGGCCACTCTTTTTAAGGCTTATGGAGAATCGATTTTAACATAGTGACGTTTTAGGGACTCAAACAATTTCTTAGGCCAATCTGTTGGCGTTCGGCTTCTGTTGATCTAGGTAAGCGACTTCTTTGTTATGAGTATCTATCCTTTCATTCTTTTCATTACTTTGATCTGGTTCTCTGATCAAGATCTGTCATGGATTCGAATGCCAGTCAAAGGAAGGAAGGGGTTGGACCCGTAGTCTTAGCCCCTAAGTTCAAGAAGCGACCTCAGACGCAAGACGAGATCAAGCCAATGAGTTGTGGACCGGCTTCAGAGCTGAATAGGCAGATAGCCGTCGTCCCTGCTAACGAGAGTGTCGGCATAGAAAGCATAGTATTGCATGTTATCAGGTGTGTAAAATTTCACACTCTGCTATTAGTTTGTGTTATTAAATGTTTGGGCTGAAAAGCGGAAGTGACTGGAAAGACAGTCGCAATGCCCTTGTGGATAAAGTCGGGGATACGGTGTAAGGGATTATATCGTTCTATTAACGGGTATGAAAATGTATGTCAGAATCACACTTTGTTGAGAGCATGTTCCATTCATTTGTTATGTATGTTCTACACGGGTTTGGTATGTGATGCGAAAGGGGAAGTGTTGGAGACCATCACGGTGGTTTGGTACCACAAGTGGGTTGGCCCCGCATATCCGATTCAGATGACCATGTCTCGGTGGCTTGGTGTCACGATGGTTTAATACCACGATATATATACGAATGATTCGAAGACTCGTCCCGTGGTTTGGTACCACAAAGGTTGGCCCCACATATACTCATCGTGATTGTCACGATGGTTTGGTACCACGGTGGGTTGGCCCCACATATGTTAATAGTGGCTTGGTGCCACATATGAGGCGTGTAGCGGATGGAGGGTTGATTGTAGAAATCCCCACGGTGTGTTGGGTACGATGCGGGTGGCGTGTAGAGGATGGAA
This sequence comes from Gossypium sturtianum, assembly GCA_025698515.1. Taxonomy (NCBI): domain Eukaryota; kingdom Viridiplantae; phylum Streptophyta; class Magnoliopsida; order Malvales; family Malvaceae; genus Gossypium; species Gossypium sturtianum. The sequence goes on from CM046946.1 coordinate 121,898,347, forward strand.
AAAAATTAGGTTGGGCTGGGATGCATTCTATTCATATTTGTGTATGCTATACTGAGTGGGCTAAGGCCCAATGTGCGATTGTGGGATTGAAGTCATTTATGTGACATAAGGGGACTTACATACTGAGTCTTAGTGACTCACCCCTCTGCCTAATGTTGCAGGTAATCAGTAGATCGTGGATCAGGGAGCCGAGGCGGACTCGTGGATGCCATAAAATGTTCTTTTCGTAAATTCGTTTCCTTTCTACAAATAATTTTAATTGGGGATTTTGTTATGTAATAAGGCCTTATTAAGTTAATAATTGGTTCTTCTTAGTTATTATTTATTTAAGATATGACATTATTATATTTTAACACGAAAGTTAAGATGGAGTTTTTTAAAACATAAGTATCATAAAACAACCGTTTTCTCTCAAGTGCCAACAAAGATAACAAATTTTCGATTAACCCAACTTGGAAATCTTTCTTAAAACTACAAATCATTGTTTTTATACTATCACCTAAAACGGAAAGTTTCAAACCTTCGGTTTTCTTTAAAATTCCCAACGTCCTTTTTACAACCATTCCCTGTGACGTTTCAGATCTGGTCGTAACGTCTAGACCGGGTTTAGGGTGTTACATGTTTAACTGTGCAGGTAATCCCCATACATAGATGGTTCAGAGCTGCGAGGGACTTGGAGCTGGCCACACATTTAAACTTCCTTTGGATTTTATTTACCTTATTTATCATTTTTGGGTTGTAATAAGGCCTTTCTAATTTCTAGGTTTTAAATTTGGAATCTTATTTATAGGTTTATAATTGCTAGGAGTAGAACACCAAAACAACAACTATTTTGCAAAATATCACGTCTCCGCAACAGTTTTAAATTAAGCTTCCGCAGCAAATAAGGTTTTAAAGGTAATAACGTTTTACAAGAGAATGACTTTTAATAAACCACGTTGTAAAAATAAGCAAACAAAATCTGAGGTTTTTCTAGCAACAAGTTTTAATTGTAAGAAGGGTGTTCAATGGAAACCTTGGTTTCGTAAAACACTTCATTGTGACACGCCGAATTCGGGCTTAAATTCTAGGCCGGGTTTGGGGTGTTACATTTAGTTGTATCAGAGCCAAGTTCAAAACTTGGGCTGTGAAATGGGCTTTTAGCCTTTGGGGATTCCAAAATTTCTTACAAACGATTTTGAAGCATTTTTGAAGTAAGGATTTTGTTGTGTGGCACACCGAGTCTCCGGCACCGGACCAAGTAAGTTTTTCTTGATGTTGAAATCTGTTTTAAATTGATATACTGTGGACAGTTACTGGGCTTACTTTAGATGATAGACTATATTGAGACTCTTAGCTAGAGTAAAACTGAAGCCCGTAGGAGACAAAAACTGTAGTGAGCCTACGACTACGTAAACAACTCATAACTACTACTTTCAAAAAACATCTGCTTAATTATTGGAATTATAAGTTAAATTGCATAAAATTTATAATACAGACTTTACGCGACGTGATAATGAGCACTAGAAGGGGTACAAGAGGACGCGGCAGAGGCCGTGGAAGTGCTAGGGTTGGGTCTTCGGCGTCAGGCCACATGCCCAATGTCGAGGCGAGAGAAGGACCGGCTTCACCGGTGGCTGAGACAGGGTCGTTCGACCGAACTGCTGGGGATGACGCACTGTCTCAGGCGATGCTTCTTATTTTGGAAAGAGTTGCTGGGTCTGTTGCGCCTAATACTGTTATTGGGGGCCGTGGGTCAGTTATGGAACGACTCCGGTCAAATAGAGCAGAGATCTTCAGGGGAGTTTTTGGGGTGGCCCCAAGTGTGGCGGAGTATTGGTTGGAGGCCACCGAAAGAATTATGGATGACCTCGACTGCACGTCGGAACAAAAGTTGAAGGGTGTCGTGTCCTTGCTGAGGGATGAAGCCTACCAGTGGTGGCTTACGATAAAAGAGGGTACCCCGTCTAATCAATTGACCTGGGAATTCTTCAAGTCCACATTTCAGGAAAAGTATGTGGGCACCAGCTATGTCGACGCTCGTAGGAAAGAATTTTTGAACCTGGTTCAAGGTGATAAGTTTGTGGCTGATTACGAGACATAAATTTTGTGACTTAGCCGGTATACTCAAGGAATTGTGGCAACGGAGTACGAACGTTGTGTTCAATTTGAGGACGGCCTCAGAGACAGTCTCCGAGTGTTGATAGCTCCACAAAGGGAGCGGGACTTTGCTGCGTTAGTAGAGAAAGCTAAGATTGCTGAGGAGGTGAAGCGCGCAGAGCGCCAGAATCATGAGAAAGACAAAGGGAAAAACAGAAGGGATGCAGAGGCCGCCTGTTTCGAGCTGAGGCCCAGGAAAAGGTCCAGAGTTGATGGGCCAGTCAGAGCTGGGCCCCCTGTTGCTACTGATAGGTTGCAACCTTGTGCTGAGTATGGGAGGAGTCATCCTGGGGAATGCTAGAAAAGCATGGGAGCCTGTTTGAGGTGTGGATCGATGGAGCACCGTATCAGGGATTGTCCATGAAGACTAGTTCAGGAGCAAACTACTAGAGTGGGTAATGTACAGCCACCAAGGGGTGGTCAGCAGCCGCCTAGAGGCCGTGGTTAGGCCGGGGATGGAAACGGTCTGGGTCGTGGAGCTCTAGGCAGAGGTACTGGTCATGCAGAGGTGAGGCAGCCAGCTTTGGTTTATGCAGCATATCGCCAAGAGGACGGAGACGCTCCAGATGTGAATAATGGTACGTATTTTACCCATAGTGTGCTATTTACCAAATTTGCAATTAGAATTAGAGTGCGCAGCAGAAGCATAGTGGTGTAACCTGTGTTGTGCGATTATTAGATAGTTGGAAATTTCGAGGACGAAATTTCTTTAAGGGGGTAGAGTTATAACGCCCTGAATTTGGGCCTAGTAGGATTGGGCCTTGTGCGTGGGAGCCGCTAGGAGGCTACACATAAAAGTTTATGTGTGCAAGAATTATCACAAATTGCTTGTTTGCTTTAATGGCTAAGTGATTTGGGTGTGTATGGGAGTGTGTGTGAAGCCTAGGTTCAAGTCTTGACTCTTGCAAAATTTTTGTTTTAAGTGAATAAAACCCCTATCTTTGGCTAGTAGGGTTATAAATAAATTTTGGTAAAGTATGACACACAGAGCTTGCGGGTCTAGTGGATAGTGGCATGTGGAGTGTGCTATTTGGTTTGAGGTTCGAATCCCTACTTGTGCAAATGGGGATTATTTTTGGTTGGATAGGAAATAATGAGCCGGCCATGGCGATCACATGGCCAAAGACAGTTTTGGGCTTAGTGGGCCATACGAGCGTGTGGGCCCATTTGGGCCGAGTATTGGGCTTTTGGCCCAATTACACTATTTTTATGATATATGTTATCTGTGTCGCTCGAGGTGACTGTAGACCTTTGGGAAGGTTGTAAATGACCGAAATACCCCCACAGGGTAAAATAACCGTTATGCCCCTTAAGGGCAAAATGACTAAAATGCCCCTACATGTTATATGATTGTTATTGTACGCTATTTATGATATGGTTGCATTCATGTGATATTATGCTGCATGGAGTTGGGTTATGTGATTGGTGGAACCATTCATTCTCGCAAAGATCACCGCATATTTCGATGGCTATTAGCCTCTGATTCTGCGCACTCTGCTGCAAATTCTTTTTAGTGTCGCATCGGTACTATTATGTGGTGTGTAGGGATGGGTGGGTTGATACTATATCCCCACATGGTGTGTACGGTTGGACGGAGCTGGTGTGTAGAGGGCTGGATGGATAGGGTTTTTGCATGCTTGGTCATTCGATTCGATTACGCTCGCTTAGGGCTAAGGCCCACACCGCATCTGCTCAGAATGGGCTTAGGCCCGCTTGGACATCTTTAGCTCGAGATGGGCCCAGGCCCAAACTATTCTGATTGATCACTGTTTTATTTGGGGTGCACACTGAGTTTTTCGCAAACTCACCCAACTGTTTAACTGTGCAGGTAATCCCTATACATAGATGGTTCGGAGCTGCGAGGGACTTGGAGCTGGCCACACATTTAAACTTGCTTTGGATTTTATTTACCTTATTTATCATTTTTGGGTTGTAATAAGGCCTTTCTAATTTCTGGGTTTTAAATTTGGAATCTTATTTATAGGTTTATAATTGCTAGGAGTAGAACACCAAGATAACAATTGTTTTGCAAAATATCACATCCCCGCAACAGTTTTAAATTAAGCTTCCGCAACAAATAAGGTTTTAAAGGTAATAATGTTTTACAAGAGAATGACTTTTAATAAACCACGTTTTAAAAACATACAAACAAAATCCGAGGTTTTTCTAGCAACAAGTTTTAATTGTAAGAAGGGTGTTCAGTGGAAACCTGGGTTTCGAAAAACACTTCAATGTGACACGCTGGATTCGGGCCTAGCTTCTTGGCCGAATTTGGGGTTTTACAGGAGGGAGGAGCACCTGCAAGGACTTATGCCATTCGTGCTCGCGAAGAGGCATCATCTCCAGATGTGATAATAGGTACTTTCTCTCTCCATGATATCTCTATTGTTGCTTTGATTGACCCGGGTTCTACCCATTCATACAGTTTCATGAAGTTGGTATCTAACATGAGCATGATTGTTGAGTCTACGGAATTTGTAGTAAAAGTGTCAAACCCGTTAGGCAAACATGTGCTAGTTGACAAGGTGTGTAGGAAATGTCCTTTGACAATTAGAGGTCATTATTTTCCGGCAAATCTCATGTTCTTGCCGTTTGATGAATTTGACCTGATTCTTGGTGTGGATTGGTTGACTACTCATAATGTTTTAGTAAATTGTGGTAGTAAGTTTATCGAATTAAGATATGTAAATAGAGATGTCGTTCGGGTTGAATCAAGTAAATTGGATAGTTTGCCTGTAATGATCTCATCTATGGTAGCTGAGAAATACTTGAGAAAGGGGTATGAGTCCTACCTCGCCTTTATGCTGAATACCCAAGAGTCAGAGATAAAGATTGAATCATTGCTAGTGGTATGCGAGTATCTAGATGTGTTCCCGGAAGAGTTATCCGAATTGCCTCTAGTTAGAGAGGTCGAGTTTGGGATTGAGTTAGTTTCGGGTACAGCACCTATTTCGGTTGCCCCATATAGGATGGCACCATTGGAGTTGAAAGAATTGAAAGTTCAGTTGCAAGAGTTAACGGACAAGGGTTTTGCAAGACCAAGCTATTCACCGTAAGGTGCTCCTACATTTTTTGTGAAGAAGAAAGATGGGTCGATGAGATTGTGCATAGACTACGCATAACTCAACAAGGTGACAAGAAGAATAAGTATCCTTTGCCAAGGATAGATGATTTATTTGACCAATTGAAGGGAGCTACGGTGTTCTCCAAGATAGACCTAAGGTCTGGCTATTACCAGTTGAGGCTTAAGGAGCAAGATGTGCCGAAAACTGCATTTTGGACGAGGTATGGCCATTATGACTTTCTTGTCATGCCATTTGGCTTAACGAATGCTCCTGCGATCTTTATGGATCTAATGAATCGTATCTTTCGATAGTATTTGGATAAGTTTGTAGTTGTCTTTATCGACGACAAATTAATTTATTCTCGGGATGAGGGTGAGCATGCAGAGCACTTGAGAATTGTTTTGCAGACTTTAAGAGACAAGCAGTTGTATGCTAAATTCAGCAAGAGTGAGTTTTAGCTCCGAGAGGTCAGATTTTTAGGACACATTGTGTCGGGTGATGGCATTAGAGTTTATCCGAGTAAGATCTCGACTATTGTGGAGTGGAAATTGCCAAGGAATGTGTCAAAAATTAGAAGCTTTTTGGGTTTAGCAGGGTACTACAGACGTTTTGTAAAAGGATTCTCCATGATTGCTACCCCGATGACGAAACTATTGCACAAGGATGTTAAATTTGAGTGGACTGAGAAATGCCAACAAAGCTTCGAGAGATTGAAAGCATTATTGACTGAGGCGCCGATTTTAGTACAACCTGAGTCGGGGAAAGAGTTTGTGGTCTATAGCGATGCGTCATTAAATGGTCTCGGCTGCGTGTTGATACAAGAGGGTAAGGTAGTAGCTTACGCCTCGAGACAGCTAAAACCGCACAAGAAGAATTATCCGAATCATGATTTGGAGTTGGCTGCGATCGTTTTCGCTTTAAAGATTTGGCGTCATTATTTATATGGCGAGAAGTGTCGAATCTTCACTGATCACAAGAGTTTGAAGTACTTGATGGACCAAAAGGATTTGAATTTATGACAACGGCGGTGGCTCGAATTATTAAAGGATTATGAGTTAGTAATCGATTACCATCCAGGGAAAGCGAATGTGGTTGCGGATGCCTTGAGCAGAAAAACCCTGTATGCTTTGAGAGCTATGAGTACGAGTTTAGCATTGTCAGATGATGGTGCTATGTTGGCTGAGTTGAGGGCTAGACTGTTATTTATTCAGCAGATATATGAACCCAAAAGAATAATAGTGAGATGCAAGCTAAGAGAGCTCAGTGCGAATCAGGAGATGACTCTGATTTCCGGGTTAATTCAGATGGTTGTCTGATGTTTCATGACAGGGTTTGTGTACCCAAGGATGATGAGTTGATCCAGAAAATTTTACATGAAGCGCACAGTGGTTGTTTGTCAGTACATCCGGGTAGTACGAAAATGTACAATGATTTGAAGAAATTGTATTGGTGGCCGGGTATGAAAAGAGACATCTCCGAGTTTGTTACGAAATGTCTAGTTTGTCAACAAGTGAAAGCCGAGCATCAAGTGCCCTCGGGATTACTTCAGTCGGTGATGGTTCCCGAGTGGAAGTGGGATCAAATCACGATGGATTTCGTAATGGGGTTACCTATGACTCCGAAAAAGAAAGATGCTGTGTGGGTTATTGTTGATAGATTAACGAATTTAGCTCACTTTATACCAGTGCGTGTTGATTATCCACTTGATAAGTTGGCCGAGCTGTATATTGTTGAGGTGGTGAGATTGCATGGGGTGCCTACGTCTATTATCTCGGATAGAGATCCGAGGTTTACTTCGAGGTTTTGGAAGAAGTTGCAGGAAGCTTTGGGTACAAAGTTGAATTTTAGTACTGCTTTCCATCCTCAAACTGACGGCCAATCCAAAAGAGTGATCCAAGTCTTTGAGGATATGCTCCGATGCTGTGTGTTAGAATTCGAAGGTAGTTGGGAAAAATATCTACCTTTAGTTGAGTTTGCTTATAACAACAGTTATCAGTCGAGTATACGGATGGCATCGTACGAAGCTTTGTATGGTCGCAAGTGTCGGACTCCCTTGTATTGGACCGAGCTTAGTGAGAAGCAAATTCACGGGGTCGACCTAGTTAAAGAGACTGAGGAGAAAGTGAAAGTAGTCCGAGATAGTCTGAAAGCTGTTTCGGATCGACAAAAGTCATACGCGGATTTAAAGAGGAAAGAAATCGAGTTTCAAGTGGGTGACAAAGTATTCCTGAAAGTATCTCCGTGAAAGAAAATATTGAGATTCGGTCGAAAGGGCAAATTGAGTCCACGATTCATAGAACCGTATGAGGTTGTTGAAAGAATTGAGCCAGTAGCATATCGGTTGGCTTTGCTGGCAGAGTTAGAGAGAATACACAACGTGTTTCATGTGTCGATTATGTGGCGATATCGTTCTGATCCTTCGCATGTAATCCCTCTAACAGAAATTGAGATATGACCGGACATAACTTATGAAGAGGATCCAATTAAGATATTGGCTCGAGAGGTTAAACAGTTGAGGAATAAGAACATAGCCTTAGTGAAAGTGCTATGGCAAAAGCACGGTGTGGAAGAGGCTACGTGGGAACCGGAAGAAGCCATGAGGGAACAATATCCAAACCTTTTTACCGGTAAAATTTTCGGGGACGAAAATCTCTAAGGGGGGAGAGTTGTAACAGCCCGATTTTAGGGCTAGTCGGAACAGTGGTTTCGGGATCACTAATTTGGGGTTGAAGAAAATTATTTTTGATATTATTTTATGTGCTATAGCATGTTTATAAGGATGCATGAGAATTTCGGTGCCTTAATTTTTAGCGATTGAATGCTTAATTGCGAAAAAGGACTAAATCGCATAAAGTTTGAAAGTTCTATTTTACAAGCTAGAAGTGTTAAATAGTTATAGAACTTTAAATTGAAGGTCTTGAAGGTGCAATTAGACCTTCTTAATGTTGTTGGCCGGCCATAGGGGACAATAGACTTAAATTGGTCAAAATTTGGTGGGTTAGGTGGATTAAATTGAAGGAAATAATAAAATAAGAAAAGATGATATCACCCATTTTCATTCATCTTCTTCCCACCGAAAATATCAGCTAAGGAAGGGTTTTGGAAGCCAAAAATTTTCAGCAGCTTCTCACCCTTGAAAGTAAGTGATTTTGGTGGTTTTATTTGATAATTTTTGTACTTTTGGAATCCCCAAAGCTTAAGCTAGCTAATGAGGGGACTAATTTGCAATATGGTTGAAAGTTTGGGGACTTGCCGTGAGAGTGTTCATGTTATTTTCTGAGTTTTTATGGAAGAAAATGAATGTTGGTGAGTTAAGAAACAACTTTTGTGAAGGGTGTTATCATGAAAACACCTAAATAGGACTTATTTGTAAAGGTAGTAAATGTGTAATAAATGCATGAAATAATTGATTTTGTGAGTTGTTGTAAGAGGAATAAATGTTCAGCTAGGCTTGTTTAATGAGAAAATGTGATGAAAAAATGATTTACGAGCCTAGGGGTAAAATCGTAATTTTGCCAAAGTGTAAGGGCAAAATAGTCATTTTTGCCAAAGTGTAAGGGCAAAATAGTCATTTTTGCCTAAGTAGAAATTTTGATGTATCATGAGTTAAAATGTGATTGAATGGGTAATTTTATTATTATAGATCAAGAAGAGCGCGGAAACAACCTTGACCGAGGAAAAGGCAAGGTTACGGACTAAATCGTCGATTAAAACATTTTGCACCGAGGTAAGTTTATGTGTAAACAATATGTCTTTAATACATATGTTGTTATTTATTGGTGCATTGTATGAACGAGATCATTTATGAATGAAATTGATAGATAGTGAGTAATTCCCGTATAAACCTCGGAATAGATATGTGAGTGCGAAAAAATATTCGTAATTATTCTTTGGTGGGCTGTGTGCGATACCACCTTATTACTTACTAATGATGGGCTGATCCGGCCTTGCGGGGGAACACGTATGTGTTCAAATTAACAAGGAGGATTTGCGGAGGTTCAGTTGGTTTGTATGGAGAATACGTGAACATAGTTATGAAAGCCCTTTACGGATAGTATGAAAGCCTTTTAAGGGTAGTATGAGACTCTGTGGAGTCTAAGGCTTTAAGTCGTATGAATAAAAGCAAATCCATGGCCATGGCATAATTCAGGGAGGTTTGCCATATCGCCAATATGGCATAATCCAGGGAGGTTTCCCAGATTCGCCTACATGGCATAATCCAGTGGAGGCTCGCGACATAGTTCACGTATGTAAATTTGTTTCTATATGAGGAATTCCTTTTAAGAATTCGCATTTTATGAGTCCGCCTATGTAAGACATGACAGTCCGCCAAATTCGCTTACATGATAGTTATACGTGGGATTCCTCCCTGGGGAAGTCCGCGAAATAGTTCGTGTATATGAACTCGTTTCTATATGGGAAATCATTTTCTTTATTAATATGTAATGGGTGAGTTGCTTATTCAAGCATGTATCTGTCTAAGACTATGTGCGAAAATGTATGTATCTGTAATATGGCTAATCGTCTATAATTCAATCCAACTCAATACATGTTTTTCTATTTCCGGAAATAATCATTTTAAATTAATTTTTCAATTAAATAATTTTCTCAACTCGATTCTGATTCCATTAAAATTACGACAACTTTACCGTAAAAGAATCTGTGAGAAAATATATTTAATTTTTCTACATTCAACGAATTCACAATAACCAATTAATTTATTTCAATTTTTTAACTCCAATTAATTATTTATTTATTTGAAAAACCATAAATTATTTATAAGATCATTTCCATACTTAGTGAGAAAACCACATTCATTTATGAATGTTACCCGTTTCTCTAACTTTATCATTTCTATCTATTTTTGTTCATTTGATTCAACATGCAATTTATTTTTGGTTTCAACAAGCTAACGGAGGGACTGATTGGACATATGTGATTAGGGCTCAAATGATTTATAATTGAATTCTAGCTTTTTGCCTATTAATTATAAACTCGTTTAATCATGAAGTCATTTCACTATAGTAATATGACTAAGCTCTCCCTAATTATATATCATTACGAAAGCTATCAATGTTCGTCCAATGACATTGTCATAACTGTGTTACTCTCATAGGATATCCTTAATATCTTTGGGATAAATTCATTCTCTCAATATGATCCTATTTTATCTCATGATAACCATTACATCTTCTTTCATGAAAAGTCAACTACTACCAAATAGTAATTAAGTCATTTATCACAAAGAAAACGACCCGTGGCCACATTTTTCTTTCCATCTATCAAGTAATGTCAATGAGAGGATATCATTTACTCATTTCCTGGGCTATGAATTCCACTGTTTTGAATGATGCTACATATTGCAGAAGTTGTATACCTAACGTACCAACTTTCGATTCCTTATCTATTCGAACTCAGACTTTTTCTTACATCAAAGTATATGATTCACGCATACATAATCCATCATCCACTCAGAACTAAGGTATACCTCACTATAAACGTCACAAGTGAATAAATCCATAAACGAATTCAGGATCTTTTTACTTAGGTCCAATCGATGTACTGTCAGTCCAGTCAGTCACATCTATGTATCTATCTTCTGGGAGTCATCAACTTCGATGCCCAATACAAAGCATCTCCCCAATTGGACTTGATAAACGACATATTAGTCTTTCAATCAATTTGCTCATTTCTGATTAGACTAATGACATGTTTAGGTTCGTCTATTAATATAAGTTGTCTTTTTGTATTACGATCCAACCACGTAATACCGCTTAGTATTAGTTAAACATTAAACAACCAATGAGTTAATATTTGCTTCTATTTTTTTTTTACATGAAAAAACCACATGAGGACATTATACAAAGGATGTTAATGTTATTCACGAATAATTTTTTTAACCAATCTGTTCGAAAAAATTACAAGTGTACAAATGAATATACTACACTTAGGGCACCAATCCAACAATAAGTTCGTGAGTTCTTGGACTTGCGAGGTCATGGGCTTGCAAAATCTTAAGTTCACAGGACCTTAGCCTCGTAAGTGCTCCTAACTTACAAAACGGTTCTAGTACATAGTGTTGACTAGAGAAGTTTGCAAGACATGAGGCAAGCTCGCTAGGCATAAGTAATAAAAAGGTGACACATGGCATAGTACGCAACAATAGTTAACATTACGGCAACTGTGACGCATATCTCACCTCAAACCACACTCCCAAAAAATCAACATTCATTAAAAATTCAAATATTTTAAAAATCCACAACCCCTAGAACACACCAATTTTTTTCTAAGTCCATAAACCTACAACTCCTAGTAAGACCTTAGCTCACAAAAGCCTATACTTCGCAACAATGTCAATCATCTCATAACCATTGAAACAATCCTCACCAAGACAAAGAGCAGGCCACAAAACAATCAATGTCTAGGGAGAGGTCCCTTTATAACCTCCTTTCAATTATGGGGAAATTGTTATACCTATACCAAGCAAGCTCATTTCATGTCCTGCCAACCTCACTAGTTAATGCCACAGAGTAGAATCATCTTGTAAGGCAGGAGCACCCACGATGCCAAGACCTCCATGAGCTCAAGACTCTACAAGCCCATAATCTCTTAGGCCCTAGACCTAGTAGACTCACATTGCGGGGCCACACCCTTGACACAAACAAAACACCTATGACAACCCATTCCTATGAGAATAGGACCTCAGTAGGTCGATTGAATTCCAGAGAGTTTGAAATCAATATAAGGATGACACATGGCGTCTTGAGAATAATCAAATGCGCCCCTTTATAAAAACCCTGAACATCGAAACAAAACAACTCACGCTATTCACATTCTCAGCTATCACTCTTTCTCCTCTCGAACTCTAATCTTCCTAAGAAACTTAAATTTTAATCACACTTAATCACCTATGACTTTTCGTCTACCGAATGAACCATCATGAGCTGCTACAACCCCAACCTTATATCAATATATATACGACTTAAAAGGGAGAAGATTTGGTAAGCCATATATATATTTGATGTTTCTTTTTAATCATTAATTTAGTGGGAACATGATAATGGCTTCTCTTCTCTGGCCATGAGAAGAACATAATCTAGTTCAATTTTTGAGAAAACTGAAGAAAAAGTATAAATAATTCACTTTAATGTTTATGTTGTCATATTTTTCGACTATCAAATTTTTACTTTACTTTCCATAAAAAATTTATCCAATTTAATTTCCGAAACACTATACAGATTATGACAGATTCTTTTTTATTATTTGAATAAGCTATGACAGATGTTATTGATATATTTGCTCACATGTTTTCTTTTTATATCAATTAATCAAATAAAGTTTACCATAAAAGAGGCTTTAAATTTAAATCCAGCTCATATATTAACTCCAAAAAAACACAAGCGTCCCAATGTTTTGACCATTTTCACCTTTTTATGAAATATTGAAAATTAAATTATTTTAAAAAAAAAACACACAGAATCCAGATGCCATTAAATTGGGTTTAAATACACATAAATCTAGCCCTTACGAAAAGAAGTTAAAACTAGTAGACAAACTTTGCTGTGAAAAATGTTTGGTTTCTTTCCTTTAATTTTATCAGCTTTCTTGCTTGGACTAGGATTCTATTTACTTCTACAAGTACTTGCAAGAAAGGAGCCTGCAAATTTACCCCGTGGAAGTATGGGGTGGCCTTTGTTCGGGGAGACTCTTGGTTTCCTTAAGCCTCACAGATCAAACTCCATGGGAAGTTTTCTGCAAGAACATTGCTCAAGGTAACAAGTTTAATTATAAGCAGCGATCAAGATTAATCACTAATGTTATACTCACTTTCATTGTTAGTTGTAACAATCTAAACATTTGCAAAGATTTAATGAATGATACTGAAAATGTTTGCATTCATTGCCGCTAGACAGGTATGGGAGAGTGTTCAAATCTCATCTATTTGGCTCCCCAACTATAGTTTCCTGCGACCATGAACTTAACATGGTTGTTCTTCAAAATGAAGAGAAGTTATTTCAGGTGAGCTACCCCAAGGCCATGCACGGCATTCTTGGCAAATTCTCTTTGCTTATTGTTTCTGGGGATGTTCATAAGAAGCTGCGAAATATTGGCGTCAGTTTCATCACCTCCTCGAAATCGAACCCGGAGTTCCTTGACTGTGTGGAAAAGATGACTATCTCAATGATGAATTCATGGAAAAATTGCAAGGAAATTGGCTTCTATAAAGAAGTTAAGAAGGTGGGATTAAAAAGATGTCAAAAGCTATACATGCCTTAATATCCATGATTAACAATCTTGTTTTCTTATAAACAGTTCACACTCAATCTTATGGTGAAGCATCTTTTAAGTATTGAACCAGAAGAGCCACTAGCCTTCAAGATCCTGGAAGATTTTCTAACTTACATGAAAGGCTTCGTGTCTTTGCCAGTTTACCTCCCTGGTACACCTTATGCCAGTGCAGTGAAGGTACTGATTAGACCCATTTTCTTGTATTTTTTATTTTCATAAGCAACATTTTATAGATTTTGACACATATTTATTCGTGTCATGATGTCTTGTTCGCTTTTGTGGTTTATATTTCCAAATTTAGGGCTAATATTGCTCTACACTTCAAGATCTCTAATGATATGATACCTAAAGTCACCCTTTCCATCTTTCACTATATGTATATATTGCAGGCTAGGGCAAGGCTTTCTGCAACTGTTAGGGAGATCATAAAAGAAAGGAGAAAGGAGAAGTTGGGGCTTGTTAAAGGAGATTTCTTGGATGCAATTTTGTCGAAAGAGAATCTAAGTGATGATAAAACAGTAAGCATTGTCTTGGACATGTTGCTTGCTGGTTATGAAACAACTGCAACACTCATGGCCTTGATTGTCTACTTTCTTTCCCTTTATCCAAATGTTTTGGAACATTTAAAGGTAACACTTTTCTCTCTCTCTCTCTCTCTCTCTCTTTCTTCCATGCATGCATCAATTAAACTTTTATTTCTTTCTCTGTATATTTTACTTTTCTCACAATATTGTTTATGCCAGCAAGAACATAATGCAATAAGGAAAAACAAAGAAAATGGTGAACCCTTGAATTGGGAAGATTACCAGAAAATGGAATTCACTTGCAATGTAAGAAAGTATTTCATTTACAAGACATTTGTATGTACAACATATATCAAAGGACAAAACTTAAAATGGTAGCCTTGTCTTATATATGAATATATATATATATATATATAGGCTATTTACGAATCGATGAGATGTGGAAATGTAGTCAAATTTGTGCACCGGGTTGCTCTTCAAGATGTCAAATTTAAAGGTTAATAACGACAACCCTTCATCCATTCTCTATATATGATTTTGTTTCATAATCATATGTGCTATTACATTTGGGAGAGAGTTATATCTATACAGATTTTTACATATATTTAACTGTTGTAGGATATTTCATTCCCTCGGGATGGAAGATACTTCCAGTGTTGACTGCAGTTCACTTTGATCCATCTCTTCACGAAAATCCTATGGAGTTTAACCCTTGGAGATGGACTGTAAGTGTTTGTATATATATAAGAAAATAAATGAAAGAGAAAAAAAAAAGATATCATTATTCATCTAGATGCAGGTAATATATCTATAGGTATGGTGGTTGGTCGACATAGAAAAGCGAGCCATGCATATGCATTAGACTAAAAGAAAAACAATATATTTATTTTGTTATGTTCTGTTGTTTGTGTAATTCAATAGTCGGCCATTTGGATGACACAGGATAAAGCAACAAGCAAAAAAGTGATGCCATTTGGTGGTGGTCCTCGGTTATGTCCAGGGGCTGACCTTGCTAAAGTAGAAATTGCTTTTTTCCTTCATCATCTTGTCCTCAATTATAGGTAAAATTTGAGCATCAATAAAATTTAAAATTCCCATTATATATATATATATGTTAAATGGATCCTCTATGGTCATTGCTTCCCACTTAGGAACCAGCACAATAATTAGCTTTGATCGATCTTTCTTTTATAATGACCGGGACTCAGATATTTCTCCTGTATCATTATATGTATGGGGATTTAGGCATCATTTTTGTGTACGTTTATGTCAAACTGCATTAATATATCGATTACTTTCTCTTATGAATCGTAATTGGATCTGGGATTTTCTTCTCTTCTTTTTTTTCCAAAAAGGTGGAAAACAATGGCAGATGATTTCCCTCTTGCATACCCTTATGTGGAGTTCAGGAGAGGCCTACTTTTGGAGATTGAGCAAATACAAGCCAAGGCTGGAAAGATAGAAACCTGACATGTAGTATTTAAGTATACATATAGTAGCGTTTGAGCTATAAAACTATGTATGATTTGGTTGTTTCCATTGAAAAACTGGTAAATTTCAGATGTAAAGTTCAGGGGTATGGAAAAAGCCTTTGTCATGTAGGAATTAATGCAATTGGTTTCTTATCTTGTTAATATATCTATATTCAATACATTCAAATATAAGTATAGGATTCTTCATATATATATAATATATTCTCAGCAGAAAGGCATATTATTAACAAAAGGGGGGGCAGACCCCAATGTTCCAAACATTGATACAGTAGAAGATGCTGAAGCAAACAACCAAACAAAAACAAAACCCGAAAATTAAGCAATTACTACCAGCGAGCACAAAAAACAGAAGATCTTTGAACACCTGCTTTAGCAAGCGAATCAGCCATGAAATTTTTATCACCATACCTATCTTTCGAGTCAATTTTAAAAACTTTAAATTTCTATCACTAATATTTTTATTTTTATTTTTTTGAAATAAAAAGAGCTAATATTATTATAGCTAGCTCAAAAGCAAAGAAAAAAAACAGAAGTCATTAAAACCTGCTACCTGAAAAGACAAAACATAAAGCAGAAAAAGAAAACAACTGGCAAGCAACAAAACAATTAAAAAAATCGTCAAGAAAAACCAAACAAAAAACTTCTTGAAGCCAGCCATCACAACGTTCCATCTACCGAAATATCAGCCACAGAAAATGCTCTCCATTAGCAGAAAAACAAACCGATCTGAGAGGATGAGCGACTGCTTAGAACCAGATCTGGAGATTCAAAGAACCTTCTCCAAATTCCAAGCCGAATAAAACTTTAGTGGTTCAGATTCCATGCCAAATGATCCTCCCTTGCTAGCAACATCACGGAATCTGGTACTCCATTAACCCAACAACCATAGCACTTATTCCTCTGACCTTCCAGCGCCAGAGTATGAGCCACTCCATTGATCGTTCGGGGCACAAAAAGGTATGAAATCTCCTCAAAACACAAACCCATCTGAACAATATGTTGTGTAATCGGCCTGAGTACCGATTTATCTTGTTCGTTCTTCTTGATGCTTTTAATAACTGACAGTGAATCTCCTTCTACGATCAAACGCCGAAAGCCCATCTTTGCCGCAAACATTAGTGCCCTTTCACATGCCCTTGCTTCCGCTACAAACGGGTCTGCAACATTCTCAAAAAGATAAGTTTCTGCCCCTATAATTTCTCCCATTGAGTCTCTGGCTACAACTGCAGTTATGGCTAAACTGAAATTTTTCTGGAAAGATGCATCAAAATTTAGTTTAATAAAACCATTATCCGGAGGCCTCCAAAGATCCTTTGTCATAACTTTGTGGGAGGGGCGAAAGTTCTCCTGACTTAGTTCAAGTTCTTGATTATAACCACGAATAAACCCTATCATTTCTTGCATTGAAAATTTCACCCCTTCATGAATCAATTTATTCCGTCGGAACCATATGCACCATGAGGAGATTGCAATGATACGTTTTTGTTGTTCATTTGCTGCAGAGAAAGTTTTAGCAAATCTTTTCTTACAACACAACGAGTCTTCAAATGACGGTACCTTCACCTGCAAAGAGGACCACACACATTGTAAAATACCGCAATACCACAACAGATGATCTGAATCTTCCCGATCTGTCTTACAAAGTGGGCAAGCAACATCCACATTCAAAGTTCTTCTCGCCAAGTTACTAAAGTGGGGTAGCATATTATTAAACACTCTCCAATTGTGAATTTTAATCTTTTCTGGGATGTTGAGCGACCATAGGGCATTGTAAAAATCTTTATATTCATCATCATTAGAGGATCTGTCTGTACTGGTTTGCATCCGATTTGTATTTAGGACTCGATATCCACTTTTCACTGTATAGTCCCCGGACCCTTCATGTTTCCAAACTAGAGTGTCATCCGATCTACCCCCAGAGATAGGGATAGAAAGAATTCGATTTGCTGTAGCCTCATCAAATAAATGATGAATCATGTCCCTATTCCAGGTACTAGTTGCAGTCTTAATGAGTTGATTAACAGATGTCCACATAGGCCTAATCTCCCGAATCGCAACTCATATTATTCTCTTCCGTAACCTGGGGTCATTCCGGATGTTGATACGATCTCCTTGCCAACCCGCCACAAAGACTCCTTTCCTCAATCAACTCTCGAGCGCTACAGATACTTCGCCAGGAAAGTGATAGGTAAGAGCCAACTTTCGCTGATAATTTATCTGAAAACAGGAAATAACGAGCTTTTAAAACTCTAGCTAACAGGCAATGAGGTTGAGATAAAATACGCCAAACTTGCTTTGCTAATAAGGCCTTATTAAACTATGCCAAATTATTAAAACCAAGTCCGCCCTTGCACTTCGGTTTACAAAGCTTTTCCCAGCAACTCCAATGGATTCCCTTCAGTGTTTTGTTATTAGACCATCAGAATCTGTTCATAATACTTTCAAGCTTTCGGCACAAGCATTTTGGGAAAAGAAAATATTACATAGCATAAATTGGTGTTGCATGTAAGACCGACTTAATAAAAACATCCTTACCTCCCATTGACAGATAACATAGACTCCATCCTTCAACTCGTTTTCTGAATCTATCAACGAAATTAGCAAAAACCCATGTTTTCCTTCTACCAACCATCATAGGCAAACCCAAGTACTTCTCAAGACTTGAAGCCACCCGAACCCCCAATAATCTTGTAATATCCTCCTTGACTTCAACGCCCACATTAGCTCCGAAATAAATTAAGGATTTATCATAGTTCACCCTCTGTCCGGAAATCATCTCGTACTCCTGAATGACATCGCGAACCACTCTGGCCCCTTTCGCACGAAGCATCTCCAAAAAGGATACAGTCATCAGCAAAAAACAAATGGTTAATAGAAAATTTCTCCCTCCCAATAGGTGCGCCCGCCATACAACCCTTCTGTTTAGCGTCTTGAAGAAGCGTGGAAAAACCTTCAGCACAAATCAGAAACAGATAAGGACTGAGAGGATCTCCTTGTCTCAATCCTCTTGATGGAGAAAACCATTCGCCGTTCATACCATTAAGACAAACAGAATAAGAAACCGAGCATACACACCTCATAATAAGAACGATTCAGTCATCAAGAAACCCTAAATGCTTCATCATCCCTGCTAGAAAATCCCATTCAACACGATCATACGCTTTGCTCATGTCCAACTTAAGAGCAAAATTCCCTTTTTTTGTTTCACTCTTCTTCATCTTGAGCGCGTGCATGACCTCATAAGCAATCAGAACATTAACTGAAATAAGTCTCCTGGGGATAAAAGCTCATTGAGCTTCATTAATGCAATCACCCAATATATCACTCATGCGATTGACCAGGACTTTCGCAATAATTTTGTAAACAACGTTACAAAGGCTTATGGGTCTGAATTGTGACATATTCTTTGGCTTGTCAACCTTGGGAATCAAAACAATGCGAGTTTTATTGATTTCTCCTACTTCCGTTTGGCCATTCAAAATAGCAAGACAATAACGGGAGATATCCGATCCAACAATATGCCAGTATCTCTGGAAGAAGATTGCAGGGAAACCATCTACCCCTAGAGCTTTCAAATGTGTCATCGTCTTTACTGCATAGGAAATATCATCCTTCGTAAACCGTTTAAGCAAAGAAACATTCATACAATCAGTAACTCTTTTATCTACAAGTCCAAACAAGTGCTCATCCAAACTCATCTCCGAGGCAGTAAAAATTTTCTCAAAATAATTCAAAGCAATTTTTAGAATTTCTCCCGACAATGTATGCCTTTCACTATTTTCGTTGTCCAACACAGAAATTCGACCACGAAGCTGACGTTGGTCGACAGTCTTGTGAAAAAAACTGGTATTCCGGTCACCATTCTTCAACCAATTAACACGAGCTCGTTGCTCTCAAAATAACTCTTCCTTATCAGCCTCCAAATTAAGTCCCAACTGAACCTCTGTAATTTCAGCTAAATTTTCATCCGAAAGGTCCTGATTATAGAGACAACTCAATCTTTATTCCAAAACAACTCGATTTCTCTTCTCTTCTCCACTTCTGGCTTTACTCTAATTTTGCATCTGAAGACCCAAACTCTCTAATTTGTGCGGTATACTCCCAGTAATATCATCTCACCATCTCCAAATCATTTCCTCAAAGGAACTTTCTAAGCACCATTTAGCCTCAAACCGGAACTTCTTTGTACCGCATCTTTGATCATTCCATCTTTCTCCCATGGTATTTAAAAGAACAGGACAGTGATCAGAAAAAGAATGACTTAAGTGTTCAACCTGATAACTTGGGTATAACTCCAACCACCTTAACGTAGCGACTCCACGGTCCAAACGCTCTCGTATATTAGTGGAGATGAATCTACCTCTTTCCCATGTGAACCATCGACCAGTGAATCCTAAGTCGTTAAGGTTGCAATCCTCTAATTCCGTACGAAAGGCCATCATCTGACGTTCTGATCGAAGGCGTCCGCCTTTCTTCTCAAAAGAATTTGCAACCTCATTGAAACCCCCAAAATGACCCAAAGAGTATTGAGGTCGTAGTTTAACTGTCTAAGTAGATCCCAAGACACAGCTCTATAACG
The DNA here is from genome assembly GCA_025698515.1 of Gossypium sturtianum. Classification (NCBI taxonomy): domain Eukaryota; kingdom Viridiplantae; phylum Streptophyta; class Magnoliopsida; order Malvales; family Malvaceae; genus Gossypium; species Gossypium sturtianum. Next base: position 121,918,436 of record CM046946.1, read on the forward strand.
TTTATCCGGATTTTCATAGAACCCCGTCAATCGCCACTTAGCGCCACAATCATTATCCTGAACCTCAACATCAATATAGAAGGAAGAGAAACTCTTAAGACTAATCAATGAATTCCCTTTCCAACCCAAAGATAGCCCACCTTTAGTGCTTGTCGCCCCAATGTCGATTCCATTTTCAAAACCACACTTCAATCTGACTAGCTCCATCTTCTTAGCACTTAATTTTGTTTCAATAAGAAACAAAATTCGGGGATTAATGGCTCGCAGCTTATTCTTGAGCCTTTTAACAGTCCGTGGTCTCCCCAAACCACGAACATTCTAGCTTAGGATTTTCATTGCTCCCGGCTGCTCTGTTCACCAGAGCTAGCTGATAAAACCAAAGAACCGTTTCCAACTTTCGAACCCAATGGATCAAATGGGCCTTCTACAATCCTCTGTCGTTTCTTGCCTTCCACCATTGCAATTGGGTCGTTTTCCTCCTCTAAGACCATTTCCATAGGCCCATTCATCATTCCATCCTTAGTCAAAACCTCATTGCTCCAATAACGCCTCTGATTTTGCCCATTTGTGATATATTGTTGATTGGATTCTGATAGAATTAAATTGGGATTTAAAATCTAATTCCCAAGATTTCCTTCCACCTTTCGCCCAGTACCTTTCTCCACATTTAATGAATTACCATGATTGAAACTTTCCAAAATTCCAGCGGTAAACTGTGAACCATCTGCTTCACGTAACCACCTGCTGGCCACCATATTCTGCCGCCTCGACTCCGCCCGTAGTGAAAGGTCCCAACCAAAAACAATTTTTTATGGCTCAATTCTCAAACGATAAGGGCAGTAGCTTTCACCATGACCCAATTTTCCACAAATGAAGCAGAATAAAATGAGCCTTTCATATTTAAATCGGGCATAAACAATCATGGATTTCCCAATCTGTATCTTCTTCTTACGTTTTAAAGGGATAGAAACATCTAAACACACATGAATACGCATATAATTCTTGAATCCCGAAGCCAGAATAGCAGTATCATAATCTATAAATTTTCCACAAAAATTACCGAATTGTTTAGCCATCACTTCAGTCATCAAGCCTGGGGGCAATTCATGGACCTGTACCCAAAAATCAGTAAAATTTAACGGCAATTCTAATGGTTTTACTCCGTTTGGGATTCTTTGAATTATAAGCAGGTGATTGTTGAAAAACCACGGTGTACCCGCAAGAACCCTTTGGATGTCAAACTCTTGAAAAAATTGAAAAAGATACTTTTTGTCCCCTAAATCTGTAATACAAATACCGCCAAGGGGATGCCAGAGGTCAGCCATGGTGTTCCGTAGTGAAGGAAAATGGACGACACTGTCAGTCAGACATCGCCCCACCAGACAGCATTGATAGGAGCAATCCACCACCGCTGCTTCCTCATAGAAAGCTTCTTCCTCATCATCTAAAAGGCTCAGATTCGCCAGATCTTCTTCCATAAGGCCACGAAAAAGCCAACCAGAGCGATAGTCAATAAGAAAGAAAACTAGAAATCAGTGACAGTCAAAATAAAATAGTTTAGAAAGTAAAGAAAAACGTGCCAATGGGCAGACAGAGAAAACGTGCCAATGGGCAGACTATTCATAGCTATTAGCTTTAGACCTTATCATTTCTCTAAGTCTATCACTAATATTTTTAAAATTTAAAATTTTAGCCACTCACCATTTAATAACTACAAATTGACGTGGGCCTGTTTTTATTGATCTAATAACAAATTTAGTCTTCTAATGTTTACATATTTTATTAATTTATTTTAAATTTTAAATTTAATTAATTTAACCATCAATATTTACAAAAATTTATCATTTAGTTCTAATTCTAAATAATTCAATAAATTTAGCCATACATTTACAAAATTTATCAATTTAATTCTAAATCTAAAAGTTTAAAAAGGAAGATTATTTTTTAATAAAAAATATAAAAATGATTTTTAAAAAATCTAAAAAGAATAAATAAATTATAAATATAAAACCAAAAAGATATGTGTGGAAATAAATATATTAATATTAAATAAAATAAATTATAAATAATGTAAGTAGTCTCAAAATCACTTCTTCCCTTGCAGTAAAAATCAGCTTCATTATATAGAATTCATGATATTGTGTCAACTTAAGATTTCATTTCACACATACGAGTTACCAAATAAATATTCACATAAAAAGATGATAATTATGATTAAAAAAAAGTCATTTTATTTGGCAGGGTTTGAATCTAGAAGACACCCTGATCACAGCCCATTTTACCAAATCCTCTAAATTAATGTGAGCAGCACACAGATTGTAAATCTTCTCATCTATAACATGGTAAGCACCTGCATATTGCAGCCATTCCAAAGTCAAAACAATCATTACCAGGCTACTCTGCAATAAATCAGGTAGTAGAACTACAACTATCAGCAAGGAAAATCGTTGATTCATAGTGCTTTCTGAAAATGTTCAACTGCAATCCATCCAATAATCAATTTCATATGCCAAAACAAAACTGGAAGTCTTTAGTGAGAATGAATTTGGCCTAGGCAACAAGTAAGTAAAATTCATTGCAAAAGATCAAGGCAATGTGTACTTGGCTGTTCGAATCAGTCAAAACTCTGTGCCTATGCTAAAGGTCGCTTAAAATGTGTTTTGAAATTGAAGACTAATGAAGAAAGGATGAAAATGAAGAGTAAGTAAATTACCGCAACGGAAGAAGCAAATTTGAGAGCTGCATCATTTATAATTTATTTTATTTAATATTAATAAAATTATTTTTAACACATATCTTTTGGTTTTTTATTTATGCTTTTTATATTTTTAAAAAATAAATTTTATCATTTTTTATCGAAAAATGATATTTTTTAAATACTTTTGCTTTTTTTTTTAACTTTTAGATTTAGGATTAAACTGGCAAATTTTATAAATGTTCATGGCTAAATTAATTGAATTTTTAAAATTAGAACTAAATGACAAATTTTTGTAAACATTGAGAGCTAAATTTGTTGAAGTTTTAGATTTATGATCAAATTGATAAAATATATAAATATTGAAGGGTTAAATTTATTATTAGGCCAATAAAAATAGGCCCACATTAGTTTCTTGTTAAGTATTTAATAGTGGGTGACTAAAATTTTAAATTTTCAAAATATTGGTGATAAAATTGAAAGTTTTGAGTAACCAAAATAAAACCTACTTGAAAATTGGGTAACCACCCTATATATTTTATAAAATATAAATTCCTTAAAATATTCAACGTAATCATATAATATTACACATTTATATTCGACTCACTTAAATCTTAACAATATAATTGATTTGGTATGACTGAGTTCAAGTCATATATATTATATAGATTTATATTTGATAGATTAATAATACATAAATCTATATATACTACCACTGATACCCCCTTTAGATTGTTTCACACATCCACTGTGATAAAGTTTAAAGGCAAAAATAACTTCCATCAAAACACAAACTTTTTAGTGTTTTTGGAATACTTCCAGTGAAGTATGTTAGTCCTGCTAGTTGCACAATATTTTGAAGAATTCTAGTATGATTTATTGTATTTGTTTAAAGAGATACCACGGTCAAAAAAGTTAGAGTGAATAGGATTTATTTTATACCATAACAAGAAGTTTAAATGAGGTAAAAACCTAGTGGTTTATGGCAATCATATAGCTTGGATTCACAAGTCTACAAATGCTTATATATTGAAGATTTATTTACTGATTTTTGTGGGTGAATTTGAAAGCTCAGTCTATTCAACTATGAGAAACATTCATGAGCTTTTTTGTGTTGTAAAAAAAAAAAAAACTATTGTATCAATTTGGTCTAAGTTTTTATAAAGGAGCGACTTAGTAGGAGAGTTGAAGTTAGATAATGGAAGTGAGGTTGAAAAGAGTTGAGTCAGTTAAGCTTAAATCATATCTTGTACAATTGAATTATAATGGGTTACTCTCTGGGTAATGTTTCTCAGATGTGAGTGATTTTTTATTATGTAACCAATTCATGTGTTTTCCTATTTATTTTTCCAATTTTAGTTGTTCCTTAGTTGCAACTTAAAATACAATTAAATTAGTAACTCAATACTAACATTTGGTATCAAAGCTAGACACTAAACGAATTTGGTAAAGATCCCGTTATTGAATTGTTGAGATGTGGAAGGAAGTTCGATTTCCAAATTTCTTATACTCGATGCCTCTAACTAAGCTTACTAGAAATCATGCATGAGGGAATTCATTATGTCCATAAATAAGAAGGTGAGGAGAGTTGTCTCACTAGTTGGGATCCACCAACTACTGAAGTTAATAGAGCTGGAAAGCGGACGGCTCGAACAGGCTCGAATCAGGCTTACTTTGGATTTGAATTTTTTCGGGCTTAGATTAGCTCGAGCTCGGGCTTTCTCGAGCTCAATTTTTCTTAAGTTCGGATCTGTTACGGGCCCGAGCTTTCTCGAGCTCGGGCCCTTTTGGACTCAGATTTTCTTGGGTTTGAATTTTTTTCATATTCGGGCTCACATCGAGCTGGGCAGGCTCTAACTTTTCCCAGTTAAGATTTTCTCAAGCTCGAATCTGTTACGGGCTCAGGCTTTCTTGGACTCGAATTATTATATGCTTGGATCGGCACAAGCAAGCTTTCGGACTCGGACCTGTTTTGCTAGCTCTAAAGTTAATGGTGCAAGGACATCCAAGCCAAAAATTACTTGGACCTCTAAGAAGGATAAGCTAACCAGCTTTAATTCAAAGGATCTTAAAGCCATATTTAACAGTATGGATCCTCAAGAATTTAGAAGCATCTCCAAGTGCACTATTGCTCCAAAAGCATTAACCATTCTTGAGACTGCTCATAAATAGGTTTGTATTGTGAAGCAATCCAAACTCCAAATGTTAACATCTGGGTTTGAAATTTTGAGAATGCTAGAAGATGAATCTTTGTTTGATATCTATGCTAAGTTATGTGACACTACCAAGTATTTATTCTTGATGAAAAGTACTCAAATGCCAAGTTGGTGCTGAAAGTATTAAGGTCTCTACCAAATTGTTTCTCCATCAAGGTGACAACCATAGAGAAACTAGTTAAGGACACTAACACAATAAGAATTGATAAGTTGATTAGGTCTCTACAAACATTTGATATGATTCTAGAGGAAACTAAAAGGGGCAAATTCAAGACAAATGAGAACATAGCTTTGCAACATGCTTCTTGACTTGCAACTACCATTAAGAATCTGTAAAAGTAATTGACCCTTTTAGTTAAGAACTTCAATAAGGCATTTAAGAAGTTCTTTGGAAAAAGCAAAGTATTTGAAGGAGGTCGAAGCTTCAACAAAGGAAAAGAGAAAGATGTTGCCAATGAAAGAACCCTATTTCAAAAAAGAAAGGCATACAATGTCACAAATGAGAGAGATGTGACCATATACAAGCTGAGTGTGTTGATACACTAAAAAATAAGCATCCATGTGTGACATAGAGTGATGATGAGTAAGCTAGTGAAAAGGATGTATATGATAAGCGCCCAAGTATTGTGTTGTCTTCACTTCCCAAGTGACAACGAGAGTTGCAACTTATTCTGATAGCAATGATAGTGATGTTGAATCAACAAAGGATTTCATGGAAACCTACAAGTTTATGCTTGACAAATAGGATTGGGTTTGTAAGATCAATATACGGCTTATTGATGAGAAATCTATGTTTAAATAGGATAATTGTAGGTCCATGAAAAAGCTTGAGGAGAAAGACTACTTGTTGACTGAAAAATGAGCCAAACTCAATGAAGTTGTGAAGAAGTTGATTCCAACCTAGTCTATTTTAAAAAAGGTAAGTTCTAAGAGTGAGAAGTTGGATGAAATCCTTGTTGTTGCAAGAAAGGACATAGTCATAGCCATGGATTTTTAGGATATGTAGGCACAAGTGATGAAAATGTGACCCCAATAACCTTTGTGAAAGCAAAGGAAATTGTTTATGAACCTGGAAGCTCTCAGAAGGTTGAAGCTACTTACATTGTTAAGAACTAAAAGTATAAGGGAAGAGTAGTGTGTTATTGTTGTAATGTCTCAGGAAACATCAAGCCCATATGTTACAAACTGCTGAAGGATCTTAGAAGAAAGAAGTTGGTTGCATCACCAATTGTAACTCAAGCTACAACTAACATAAAACAGAAGCAGAAACTTGTCTTAAAAAAGAAAAGATCAAAAGTTATTTCTAGTTAATCAATAATCCTTGAAGGCTTCCACCGAACATATATGTTATTTTGATAATGAATTCCATGCATATGACTAAGAGTAAAGACTACCTATAAGAGTTCTAAGAAAACCATGAAGGAAAGCTGACCTTCTATGATGGAAAAAAAGGTAAAATACTTGGAAAAGGTGTGACCAATCTGGAAGTAATGGCAAAGCTTTAGAATATGTTCCTTGTTGAGCGCTTAAATGCTAACCCGATCAGTATAAGCCAACCTTATGACCAAGGAATGTTGGTGAATTTTACTGAGTGAGCTACAATGTGACTAACAAGTTAAATGAATTTATCATGGAAGGAGCCAAGATATTTGAAAATTGCTACAGGTTAGTAGAACCACTTTCTTGCAATCGAAATAACTTTTTAGGTCTTAAGCTATGGCATGAGAGACTTGGCCATGTGCACTTCAGAAGATTGCAAAGATTGGTAAAATATAATGTTGTTAGAGGACTGCCAAAGTTAAAATGAGCAATTCCCAAAATGTGTGTTTAGTGTTTAAAGGGGAAGCAACAACATAAGTTGCATCCTTAATTACAATTGATTCAAATAACTGATCTTTAAAGCTTCGGCACATGGACTTGATAGGTTGATGTAGAATAAAAGCTTGAGAGGTAAAAGATATGTTCTTGTATATGTAGATAATTATTCTAGGTTTACATAGGTTAGATTCTTGCTTGAAAAATCTAATACATTTGGTGCCTACAAGAAGTTGTGTAAGAAGCTAATTAATGAAAAAGGCTAGCTCATTGGGAAAATTGTCAAGATAAAGAGCAACCATGGAAAGGAATTCAATAAAGAAGAATTATCAAAATTTTGTGATAGTGCATGCATTCAACATGATTTTTCTCCCAAAACTCCACAGTGGAATGGGGTTGTTGAAAGGAAGAACAAGACCATCTAAAATATGGCTTTAATCATGTTAAATGCCAAAGGGATTTCACAAAAGTTTTGAGAAAAAGTTATGAATACAGGTTGTCATGTGATCAATAGAGCTTTGCTAAGGCCTAAATAAGGATGACACCTTACCAAAGGTTGAGGCCAATAGTGGGGATACTTCCATGTGTTTGGAAGTGTGTGCTATTTACTTTAAGACATAAGCTAAAAATGGAAGTTTGAAGCACACAACGATGAAGGCATATTCATTGGTTATTCCACAAATAACAAGGTTTACAAAGTGTACAACAAATACACTAAATCTGTGATGGATTCCATCAATGTAATGGTTAAAAGATAAGCTTGAAAGCTCTTTAGTGGTTGAGTATCCTAATGAAGATACAATGGAGACAGTTGTAGAAGAAGTTGCAATTGAACAAGCAACTAAGCAGAATCATAATGAAAATCAACCTATAGATGACCTTTCTAAACTTAAATCATCCTTTAAAGAATATAAAAATCATCCAAATTGGCGATGTTATCAATGGCATAAGGACAAGGGGCAACTTTGGACCAAACTACCATAATCCCTACTTTTTCCGACTCCAAAGAACTAAAGCTCTCATCATGTTTCACTTCCTTGCAAAAATAATTTACGTGGTTGACATTGTTTTTCACCACCTTTTCATCGTTCTTTATATCAATTCCATCAGGGTCTCATTCCTTAAACAATTTTCTTTTCTTTAGTCCAACTCAATCCTCTTAATCAAAAGATTTAAAATAAATTTATTTATAATTATTTAAAAAATGATGTAAACCTATACTTTTTTCTTTCTTTCTTTCTTTTTTTTGTAAAGAGATACTAAAATATACATGTTGAAATACTTGAATTACCTGGTTCAATTTTCAGGTTGTGACTTCATTTTTAAAAGAAAAAAATCCAATCAACTTTTTTTTTTTTTCAAATTTAGAAACAAATGAAAGGTATGCAAAAGAAAAGAAAAACAAATCCAAAGCCGCTTTGGATAAAAAAACTTTTGAAGTTAATCATAATATGAAAATAAGTTATAAAACGGTACCCTTATTAGCAAAAAAAAAAAAAACTCTTTCCTTCCCTTTCTAGGTTTCCTTCTATTCTGCCAAAATCCCTACCCGTTCTTTCCTTGCTTTTAAATTTTTTTCAAATTCCATTTTTAGGTCAAATAATCAATTGATTTGAGGAAAAAAAATAAACAAAAGAAATGTCGAAATCGGTGATCGAAACGCCTCCGAAGGGCGGATTTAGCTTCGATCTTTGTAAAAGAAACGAGATGCTTGCAAAGAAAGGCGTTAATCCGCCTTCGTTTCGGAAAACTGGTACCACAATTGTTGGCTTGATTTTCCAGGTACTATTTTGGGGAAAATTGAATTCTGGGCTTTAATCTTTTTGCTCCTTTTACTTGTATTTAGTGTATTATTTATATATTCAATTTGGGTTTTTGATTGGTTGATACTGGGCAGTTTAAACTCTTTGTTTTCGATTTTATTGTTGGTTTTTAGATTTAAGAGTAGAAAGGAAGAATTATACTAATGAATCTATGTTATAAAAATAAAGAAGCTAAATTTTAGAATGTCATTAGTCATTACCCAGTTGTTGATTCTTCCAAGAGTGTTATGTAAAGGCTGAAGTTGGAAAAAGTTGGTTAAAGTAGTAGTCTTTAAGATTTTGCTCAAGTGACTGCTTTCACGATTTGTATATCAACTTTAAGGTCGAGATGTTTGTCACTGCAAATAAATGATTAACCAAATGGAATTGTGGGTTATAGGACAGAAACTGAGATGACTGTTGTTGATTAATACGCTTGGCAGAACTTGAAAAGTACCTAGAGATGGCACCATTTTGTCGTAAATGTTTGCAGCTTATCTCCGTATTTGTTTTGTATATGTAGGCTATTCTGACGCTAGTTTGGTAATGCCATTGTTCTTATTTGAAATTTTATATAGGATGGTGTTATTCTTGGAGCAGACACGAGAGCAACTGAAGGGCCTATAGTTTGTGATAAGAATTGTGAGAAAATTCATTACATGGCACCGAACATTTATTGCTGTGGAGCTGGAACCGCTGCTGACACAGAGGCAGTGACTGGTACTTTCTGAAATTGGTGTTTGATGCTTTTATATGGTTCTGCCAACATCAGTAGTTTCTTTGAATTTCATGCTTGAACAGCTCAAGTGGTAAACTGTTATATTAGAATTCTCATGTTACTGTAGCTGACCCATTGTTATGGTCTTATATGTGTCTCCAGACATGGTCAGCTCACAGCTCCAGTTACATCGCTATCATACTGGTAGAGAGTCTAGGGTTGTTACAGCATTGACCCTTCTCAAGAGACACCTTTTCAAGTAAAGTTTTTGCCTCTTTTGATATTCTTTGACTGGCAACATACTCATAATACAAAGCCTATAGAGAGTAACTGCTTAATAATTTGTCCAGCTATCAAGGCTATGTTTCGGCTGCTCTGGTACTTGGTGGTGTTGATGTCAACGGACCCCATTTACATACTGTAAGTTCTCTTCAACTGTTTGGCGCTTCAAAATGACAGTAGCATTTTTTCTTCTTTATTAGTTTGGTTTCTTATCACTACAATTGTTAAAAATCTGCAGATATACCCCCATGGATCTACTGACACGTTGCCATTTGCTACGATGGGTTCTGGTTCTTTGGCAGCAATGGCAGTTTTTGAATCAAATTACAGAGAAGGCCTTACCGTAAGTTCATCTGTTCCATTCTTTTGGTGTCTTGAAGATTGAAGAGATAGTCACCTTCACATGTTTTGCAACTATGAGTTTGTTTGGTTGTAAAATCTTTTATCAAAAGTAATTGTTCTTGCATTCGTGGTATAAAGTAAAATAAATTAGCTTAACAGCGTTATATTTTGATCCATTGAATCTGGGCAACTGATTCTTCTCTTATCAGAGAGATGAAGGAATAAAACTTGTAACTGAGGCTATATGCTCTGGTATCTTCAATGACCTAGGAAGTGGAAGCAATGTCGATATTTGTGTAATTACCAAGGTATGTTGTTAGCCACCAGCCACGTTTTTTTAGGAAAGCACATCTTATGTTCATTTTGGTGTGAGTTTCTCATTTTCTTGAATCATACCTCAGGGCGGCAAAGAATACTTGAGGAACCATCTTCAACCTAACCCTCGCACTTACACCAGTTCCAAGGGCTATTCGTTTCCAAAGAAGACAGGTTAATAACAATAAGCATTACAATGTCAATCCATTTTCACTATATAATTTCAGTGGTTACTTTGCTAATTTTTCAATTTCTATGATTACAGAGGTCCTCTTGACAAAAATCACGCCATTGAAGGAGAAAGTTGAGATCATCGAAGGAGGAGGAGATGTGATGGAAGAGTGACACACTTATTTATGTTACTACATCATCTTTATAGCCTCACTTATGCTCTGTCAAAGAAGTGTTTATCAGTAGTATTCTGATATTGTTTGTTTTCACCTAAGATTTTGTTGGCTAATGAATCTTTTGAGGTGTTTTTAACATTTTAGTTAAATGATTCAAATGGAAATGTTAGTAGTGAATTTCAGAGCACCCCAAAGTCTTTGTTATCTGCTTCTTTAGTTTCATTAGTCCTTGTTCACTTGTTGGTTGGCATGCTGACATTGTTATCATCTTTCACGGGTTTCCCTCTGAAGAATCTGAGGGGAAGATTATACAACTGGTAACATATTTTTCAAAATTTCGTGTTACTTCATTTAGTTTGCTTTTTCTTGGGTTACAGATCTCTTTCATCAGAATCTCCCTTGACGGGTTTGATCTTCTTTTATTTTATATTTTTCTAAAATCCAAATCCTGTCGAGTTGTTCTACAAATATCTTTGTGAGTTTGCCTTTTCCATAATTTAAATAAAGATTTTATTTTTTCATTGCTGTTAATTTCTTTGTGGCTAAAACTTGAGGCTCGATTACGAATTTTACAGTTTTACTTACTTTTATATAGTAACAATAATTGGCATTATTGGTTTAATGCAGTGTTCTTAGGACCAGTTTAGCATTTTATATCAAAGATTGGGATTCCTTATTTCTGTTCAAGAGTGAATGAATAGTTTTGTGATTTTGGCTAAACGATTGTTGAATCCTTAAGTTGGAGTAAATGGAATAAAATAGATTTTTATTGGTACGACCTAACCTATTATTAGAAATCAATTTTGTCTTAAATTCTTTTAGGTATATATGCAAATAGTTAGTATTCACTTCATTACTTTTTTTTCATCTATTAATATTAAAATGAGATGAAAGTCAAACATAAGATAATAATAAGCAAAAAAAAAAAAAAGTGATGAAGTAAAACCAAACCCAATTGTACAACACTTTCGGCCATGGCCTAATTGCTTGATGTAGATGGTGTGTACATATTAATTTATACAATTTAAATTGTATTTAAGCATTAAAAATTATTATTTAAGTCAAATATAAATAAAATTCTGTAATTAAACTACATATTCGTTTCAATCACAACAATTTTCTAAAAATGATTTCTGGACTAAAACGTATGGGAAGAAGCAATGATCATAATTCATAAATGAAATATCAGAAATCCAAAAGGAAGATTTTTTTCATCTCATCTTTTGGTCATAGGCACCACATATTGACTTCCTCAAACCTATCACTATAATAACAAATCAACAAAAGAATCATGGGAAATGTATATATTTTTTTTTTCAAGAAAAATAAAAGAATCAAAAGTAGAGCTTTATTTTGGCCTGTATTGGACTTCGACAAATCGGGCAAGTTTCGAGGTCTTTCGCACATTCTTCACATGTCTGAGAAAGATCAAAAGGTTAAATTATGTCAGCACTTCATCAGCCATAATCTATAACCAAGGACTGGACTGCCAATAAATAAATAAATTAATCATTACAGACATTTACCTGATGTCCACAACCAAATGCCATGTCTCTTGAGTTACTAAGGCAAATAGGACAAAGCTGTTCAAAACAACAGCAAAGGAAATGTTAGCCTTCATGATAAATAACCAAATATGTAAAGTGAGGGATAAGTCTCCAAGAGTTCGTAATCTTAAAGACTTTGGTCTTTTCGGTCTCGAAAGTGGAATGCGAGAGAAGCTTCTCATTAATAGAAGATATATGGACTCACTAAAAAGCTACATTCTCATACCTGGCTATCATATGTAGAACTTGGAGCTGGCGAAGCTGAGCTGACAGGAGTAGTATCTTCGGGATATGGAGGGACGCTTGGTTTGAAACTTGTAGGATGAGAAGGTTTTGCGCTGCTGAAAGATGCTGAACCATATTTAAAACTGGTAGAATGGGAAGTTTTCAAGCTGTTGAAAGATGATGCACCGTATCTAGGAGGAGGTAATGGAACTCTCTCAGGAATATTTCCCTTTCGACCACTGCACAACAAATAGATTGAAAATCACCATCGAAACCGGTAATATAAACCCTTTCAAAATGACCAATAGAGAATGAATTATTACCCCAGAATATTAAGCTCAATGGTTGCTTTGTACTGTGAAGGAATCTCCATTAAAGCGGCTAGAGCAAATTCCGTCTCCTTCCGTGAAGGGGCTATATTCTTTGACATAATATCTGTGAAATTCACAAACTAAGAGAAAGAGAGAAACAAAACGAGAAAAACATTAATAACTGAAGCATGTTAACAATACCGTATGACCAAAAGAACATATCTACCATAAAAAATCTTGTATGCACTCAGATTTTACCTGAAAATTATCAAACGCACGAGCAGGAATGTTATCATCAAACTCCTTCATCATGTCCCAAGGTCCGTCTCCAACACCAACCAATATAATCGACAAAGGAAGCTTGCTGCAATAGAAGAAACATATAAGAAAGAAAATGGTTGTATTCAGGAAAAAAAGGCGAAAAAGTTTACAGCATCTTTACCTTGCTTGCACTATGGCATCAACAGTCTTCTGCTCTTGTGGACTTAGCTGGCCACGCTGAGTATCAACACTTCGAGTTACCTGAAAAAATCATCAGCCTTAGTGATATTAAACCGATATGGAACTACAGCAAAATCTACTAAACAACCATCAAACGGTTAATAAAAAAAGTAATAATGCAATGAAAGAAAATAGTAAGTGGTACAGTAAACCACCATGCCAGCGTTTTTTATATTCATTTTTTCCATGCCAATCTGGACCAAGAGCCCTTTCTGCTAATTTTTGCTTTCAAGCTAATCGCCTAAGTACTACATTGAGTTTTCTTAAATTTAAATAAAGTATAAACCTTCACACGGAGCAAAATACCTGCCCATCAGCGATTATCACTAACACGTGATACTGTCCACCACTCTGCTCAACAATGGTCATAGCCATTTCAATGATTGGAGCAAATGATGTAGGGCCTGCCAAGAAATTGAAATAATTATTTGATTGGATAAGCTTCAAATGTTAATGCAAAATAACAGATGAAAAACAGATGGAAACCTGCAAGCCGTAGATGAGGCACAAGTTCTCTATAGCGGCTCAAGACTTCCTCAAATCCATTACAAAATCTTTCGTCTGGGTAGAAACTGAAGACATCTTGATCATGTGTTGATGCTGTCAACAAATATAAGTAATTCTTAGCATCTCCATTTAAATAAACAGGCATCCTGATAAGGAAAACAAATTAAATACGTACCATCACCAAATCCAAAACAAGGAATTAAGTTGTCCTCGTCAAAGGCAGCTAACGTCTTCCCAATAATCGATATGGCTTGTTCATAGGGATTTGAACCATCTCCAATGTGGTGCAAACTTCTTCTGTTGAATGATCTTTTACCTACAAAACAAGCCAGATTGAGCAAGTTCTACCACAGCTAAAGACATACATTGCTAGCAATAAGAAGTCGATCTTAACCTGTCCACTCGTTGCTCTTTGTGAAATCGATACCAACAATGAGATTAGAAGATTCAAGACCAGCATTAGCAAGTGCTTCCGTTACCTGCAATCAACAAAATGATTTAGGTGACCTTAAAATTTCCTTCACCAACAACAATAGAAAATAAACTATTGAATAATATTAAGCAACAATCATTTAATGGCTGGAGAAAAGGAGAAAGCATAAATACATAAAAGCTTCTAATAAAAGCAACCAATGAAGATATTAACCTGATCTAAGGTGTTGTAATTGTCTGCAATTTTCGAATACTTCCTTTGTAGCTTCTTTTTGTCGCCGACACGGTCTTGTGGAGATGGATGATACTGTGGCTCTGGTTGCGGAGGTGGATAATGCTGCTGTGGCTCTGGTTGTGAATACGGATAATACTGCGGCTCTGCATAGCTATACTGAGGCGGATAACTATGGTTTTCTTGACCATATGATGTCTGAGGATACCCCTGATGAGAATCCCATGAAGGTGGATTTGAATGATAGGAAGAACCCTGCCTCCAACTTCCCTCCTTGGAACTACTACCCCCCATTAACCAAACAGAATGCTGCTTCCTTCCTCCGAAAAATCAATTAAAATCAACTACAGGCCAAATACTAGAATACCTGGAAAAAGAACCACCCAGATATAATCGCAAACAACAATAATAACAGCAATTAAGGAATGAAATCACCAAACAATTTAAATCTTTTCCAAAACCCTTTTTCCTTTTTCACTATATCAATGTAGCACAAGAAATCTAGTTAAACCAATCAAAACGAACCGAAATCTAAAACCCACCAAAGCAAGCATTCTAACATATATATAAGGATGCAAGCAAATTAGATTTTTCCAGGAAACGTCAACTTTTCCTTCTTAGCCAAATTAAAGAGACCAATTCAGAAACGTAAGCTTCCACTTCACCGACCTTAAAACAGCTTAAGAAGAGCCCTGGCGGCAAAGTATGCTTCCAAAAATGACTAAAACAGATAAACTAACGCGTCATCTATTAGCAATTGGAACTTATCCACAGCCACCATAAACAAATTACTTAAGACGACAAGAAAAGTAAAACGGCGGCTGTAGTCAACCAAAAAAAAAACCGTGAATTCTGAAAGAGACCCATTAAGCTTGTCAATTGTTAATTGCTTAATTCTCTAAAAAAAAAGCTAATTTTCAAGATCTGAAGCATGAACAGTTTTTGGAACTGGGTCAAAAGAGAAAGTCCGATACCTTTGCTTGAAGTAGGGAAATTTGCAGAGCATCAATGGAGGATCTGGGTATCTTTATTACTTTTGAAATTAGAGATAAAACGTTGACAATAAGCCATTGATTGAAAAGAAGATAATCTTTTCCATGTTTTTTTTTTAAATATTAAAAAGCTTTTTTTTTCCTTTCCTTTTTAAAATATTAAACTGCCGAAATGGGGTTCACATGGATGGAAGTCGCGAATTTTGGCAGTTATCGGTGTTGTTTATGTGCACACGTGAACCACCGATTCCAGCTAAACTCAACTCTAAAAGCATTTCAATCCTGTTCCTGTTTCTGTTCTTACTCCCCTTGTTTCTAATTTTCCATTTTTTCCTCAAATAAATAAAAATATACAAAACATTTTTTTTTTGTTTTCTTCAGTTGAATTATTCTTCAACTTCAGCTTGATTAATACAAAATTATAAAACTATTAAAAATTAATGGGTTAAATATAAAATTAGTACCCGAATTTGTTTATTTCTCCCAAATTAATATTTATGATTTTTTTATAGATTGGTATTCGAGTCTAAACACCAAATCTATATGAAAAATACAAATAGGAGTATGAGACTCCGAACCACAACGGATAAATCGACGAATCTTAGGAAATAGAATGGGACGGGAGGGCCTAAAAGACCTTTGTTTGATTAAATTTTCCAACCAGAACCAACCGGGAATGCAAACAAGGAAGTAAAGGGCAGAAATCTCCATATCTGATCTAATAAAAAAAACATACCTTAGCAGTGATAGGGATAACATAGCTGTAGGCAGGGGAAGGGCCCGAGATGGATTATATATAATATAAGGAAGGGAAAAGCTTTTTTTGATTGCTTGCGACAGCTTATCGATGCCCGTTAGCAGTGAAGTCCCTCAAACCAGAAGTTTCAAAAGCTTTTAAATAGGCCTACGAGAGAAATGAACTTTACATACTGATATCGAATATCGAAGGGAAGGATAAATTGTAAAATCCAGTTTCACTTCAATGATAGGAATCATCCATTCGCATCCCCTACTTCGAGTTTGTTCTGGTGGGACCATATAACTTTCTAATAAAGTAGCCCTAATTGAGGGAATCAGTATCGGTATTACTCTACCATAAGGTTCAAGTCCCCTCTCAAGGCTCAAATTTGTCACCAACTAATTTACACTACCTTAGTTCAATGTAAATTCCTCGGTGACAAAATGAAGTTCCTTTTGCTGCTATTACGTCAAAAAACTACGTTTTGTATAGCGGCAAAACCTTGCTTTAACTTTAATAGATATACAAGTTCCCAAGTAAAAAAAGGTGTAAGAGGAGAATGATCGGGTAACTAGAGACGGTAGGAGTCTTAGATGCGAGAGTTCCCTGTGTTAAAGCTTATATCTTATAGGAGTCCCCCGTGTTAAAGATAGGAGATTAGTTTGCTTTACTTTAAACAAGTTACCGTCGAAATAAGGTTTATTTGCTCCGGGGTGGTCACATATATAAGTACAAGGAAGAGATGTCACATATAGAAAGAAGAATGTGAGGCTCTTGAGTGTGACTCTAGCAAAGGAACTCAAACGCTATGCTGTCACTCCGACTTTGCCATTGCGTTAGGAAACTTTCTTTCTTATTAGAATAGAAAGGGAAGGATTGACTTTCTGTGTTCCCCGCGAGCTAAAATGAAAATGGGGATACTCATTATGGTAGGGTGTTATCTATTCCAGACTTTATTACTTTACTTGAAGCTGGCATCGAGTGCCTGACTCACATGCGACCTTCAAGTTTCTAAGGAAAGAGGACATACTCCCCGATTCTCGGGGGATATGCGTTGCGGATTGGTTGCGTCTATGCTTCTAATCGCAAAATTCGGTTAGTATTGCAAGATGAAGTTAGTGTGCCAGCCCTACGGCCCTAACCACTTTGCCTCAGTTGTATGTAAACCCCCCATTTACCCCCATCCCCTAAAGTGGTAAAGAAGTGCTGAGGTCTAATTTTCTTTCTATCTGACAAGACAAAGAAATAGGGAAGGGATGGTTCTTTCATTGTATTGATAGAAGTCTAACTAGAAAAGGATCTCTCTATTACTTTGAAAAGAGAATCGTTGGTTTTACCGACGAACTACGGGGGAAAAATGGACCATACTTGCAACCATCAAAACAGAGACCAAAGCAGGGATCGACATGAAGTTTAAGCCAAGCCTAGACAAATTGTATTTCACACTTAACTTTCGCCATGAAAATGCAATAGGAATTTTGTATATATATGGCAGCGATGCCTGTGCTCTTGTAATAGATTGAGCCAGTACCTAAGAACTTGCTCTACTAAAACTTGTCAAAACGAGAGCGTGCATTTTCTAAATTAAAATTGGTTGAAGAAGACCTTCGAACTGAGGGTTCGAACAGTAGAGGGGACGAATTTGCCCCCTAGAAGAAGAATAGCCCCATTCTCTAGCCAACTGGTCCCGTTGATCATATAACTGGGAGGGAACATGTCACATTAGAGGTGAACGATCAGAGATGTCCTCTAATCACCACGATGAGGCTGGTCTCTCTTTTATGAATTGTTCTAGAATACTCTTTTCTTGAATATCATTCAAAAAAATTTTGGATTGCCTAGTATCCCACCAATTAGTAATCCAAGATTTCAGACTTTTATTAAATGAGAGAGAGATCAACCAAGGCAAAAAAATACTATAGATGCAAGATATAGAAGGGGAGTGAATGCTTTCTTTTTTGCCATTTTTGCATCTGAGTTGTTAATGAACCCACCTCATTTCTTAACTTTATGTGATCTAATATTTTTATCAAGCATGCCTTTCATTATATTATAAAGTAAAGGCCCGTGAATCTATTTTCTGTTTTTTTTATTCAGTGCTTAACCCTTGAATCTAATTAAATCTAAAAAGAATACAGAATATAGAAAATAAGAATCCACTTTGAATTCGAATGAAATATATGTTGGAAAATTTGGACATTACATATATAATAAGGATAATTACATGCTATTATCTACTACCATGATAGGTTAGCCCAAATTAAAAGTGATCTAATTTGGTTAGAATTTTATTGGGCTTTTAATTATCAAATAAAGTATGGGATAAATATGTGTAGATACTCTTCTAATCAAATTCTAATTAATGATGGGCTAATTAGAATTTGATTAGAAATAATATGCTAAGGTTATAAATATTAGGGTTATGGTCCCCAAATTACACGCATGATATCTTTTCTAATATCCCATCATTAGGAAAGAGAGAGCATATATTCTCTGAATTTCTTGTGTGCTAATTTGGAAGATCAAATCCCCAAGATCCGGCAAAACTTCAAGAAATTCATGGATTCAGGTACGCTTCCGCATTTAGTTTTATTCTTCATTTATTCTTGATGATTTGACACGATAGATCCTAGTTTATTTAATTTTATTTTAGATTTATTTTACAAATATTTCAAGTGGTATCAGAGCTTTATCATGTTGAATCATTGAGAAAGAATTTATTCTTTATGGATTTGATATTTTAATTATATATTATGTTGAATCTTTGAGATTCTTAATAATTTTGGGTTTTGATTCTTTAAATAAAGTTTTAAGGTTTTATAAATATAATCTAGTTTGATATTTGCAAGGCATGTGATTGTTATTTTAATCCTATATGACATTTAAAAATATATATATAAATATATATATATAGAAATTGATTCATATATATGTTTTGTTATATAATATATGCATGCTTTGATTGGTTTAATGCATGTTTTGGAAATTTATATATATATATATATATATTTATCTTTTAATTTGATTGAAAGATGAAATTAAGGTAAATATTTTGAAACAAATAAATTCAGATTTTGGCTTTTAAATAAGGATGTCTAATATTTTAAATAAATTAGTTGAAACAAAATGCCGCCAAAGTGACCTCTTTTGTGTAGATTAGTTTATATGAAATATTAAGATGATTATATTTTTTTGTGATTCATGCGTTTATTAATTGACCCAAAGGTAAGTTAATATTTGGCAGAATTTCAACGACATCCGTGGTGATAAATGTGTGACAATTATAAGGTATTTTATGTGAGCAATAAGTTAGTCCAAAGATTAATTCATTGTTTGACATAATTTATTGTCAATGTTTGATTGCTACAACAAGAGTACCGCTTACTGTTAATATTAATGTCCAAAGACTTGATATTAATGTTGTGTTTGGTATCTTGAGATGGGATTAGCCATTATCTTGAATTTATTGTTTACTTATGAATATTGATTTAAGCTTGTTTTTGTTCTATATTCATTTAATTCATCTTCTCTTTGCCACAATATCTGCTAATATAAATTCTATACTCATGCTTAATGGGACTAATTTTAAGGAATGGAAAAGGCACTTACTTATAGTGCTTGGTCTGTATGGACATAGACCTTGCACTAAGGGAAGAACAACCTGCACCTCTCACTGCGGAAGCACCCTTGATGTTAAGAGGATTTTGAGAGGTGGGATCGTTCAAATCGCATGAGTCTTATGATCATAAAACACAAAGATTCCGTAAGCCTTTAGGGGCACGTAATCAAGAGATTACTCGGGCCAAGGGTTTCTTGATGAAATTGAGAAATGTTTTGCTAAAAGCGATAAGGTTGAGATGACATCACTTCGACTTCTTTGATGTCTATGAAGTATAAGGGTCAAGGAAGCGTAAGGGAGTACATTATGGAGATGTTCCATATCGCTTCAAGACTTAAGGCACTTAAGATCGAGCTTTACGAGGAATTGCTTGTTCTTATGGTTTTGGTATCGCTTCTGCCGCAGTTTAATCAATTTAAAATTAGTTATAATCACAAAAGGAGAAATGGACCCTAAATGAGCTCATTTCTCATTGTGTGCAAGAGGAAGAAAGGTTGAAGCGTGATAAGTCCGAAAGTGCTCATTTGGCCAATGCCCCAAAGACAACGGCAAGAAAAGAAAATATCGAATGAAGTCGCTAGGGTCCAGCTTCAAAAGAAACAACAACAAGCTACAGAGAGTTGTTTCTTTTGTAACAAAAGTCTGACACGTAAAGAAAGATTGTACCAAATATCATGCTTGGCGTGCAAAGAAAGGTATAATTCTTAATTTGGTCTGTTTCGAGATTAATTTAGCTTGATTACCTAGAAACACTTGGTGGATAGATTCTCGTGCTACTACTCACATAAGTGTTTCTATGCGGGGTTGCTGAGTTTACCGAAAGCCAAGTGATGGTGAAAGACACATCTTTGTGGGCGATGGAAAATCGGTAGAAGTGGAAGCGATTGGGCAGTTTAGGTTGTTATTAGGAACTAGTTTCTATTTGGATTTAAAAGACACTTTTATTGTACCGTCATTTAGACGGAATTTAGTTTTTGTTTCTTCGTTGGACAAATTTGGATATTATTGTTCATTTGGAAACAATCAATTTAATTTGTCTTTAAATTCAAATGTTATTGGAACTGGTTATTTAAATACTTATGACAACCTTTATTTACTAGAAACAGTTGCATCCTATAATGAAACCTTGCATGTGGAATCACGTGGTATTAAACGCAAATTAAATAAGGAAAATTCAGCATCATTATGGCATACGCGCTTAGGTCATATCTCAAAAGTTAGAATTGAATGCCTTGTGTCTGATGGTATTTTAGAGTCCCTTGACTTTATAGACTTCGATGTCTGTGTCAATTGCATTAAGGGAAAACAGACCAAAACCAAGAGATTGGGTGCCAACAGATCTTCAGACGTCTTAGAATTAATTCATACAGATATTTGTGGGCCATTCCCTACGGCATCTTGGAATGGTCAACAATATTTCATAACATTCATAGACGATTACTCACGGTATGGGTACCTATATCTTATTCATGATAAATCTCAGTCTTTGGACGTGTTCAAAGCTTATAGAGCTGAAGTTGAGAATCAACTCAACAAAAAGATTAAAAATATCAGATCTGATCGTGGTGGTGAGTACTACGGTAGATATGATGGCTCAGGTGAACAATGTACAGGACCATTTGCGAAATTCCTAGAGGAATGCGGTATTGTCCCACAGTACACCATGCCAAATTCACCTAGTATGAATGGTGTAGCTGAAAGACGAAACAGAACTCTTAAGGATATGGTAAGGAGCATGATTGCTCATTCTACCTTACACCGAGTCCCTGCAGGGAGAAGCATTAAAGACAGACTTACATTCTAAGCAGAGTACCCAATAAAGCGATTGCAAAAACACCTTATGAGCTTTGGACAGTCAAAAGCCTAGTCTAAAGCACTTTCACATTTGGGGATGTCCAATTGAGGCAAGGCCTTATAGGCCACATGAAAAGAAATTGGACTCTAAAACAGTAAGCAGCTACTTTATTGGCTATTCTGAGAGATCTAGGGGGTATAAATTTTATGATCCCATAATAAGGAATATTTTTGAGACGGGAACTACAACATTTTTTGAGAATGTTGAGTTTGGGGGGAGAAATAAGGTTAGAGACATTGCTTTTGAGGAGGAATTGGATTCTAACTCAGTTCCTACTATCACTTTTGACGATGTTCAGGTTCTTATACCTATCATGGATCAAGAAGTGAATCAAGAACCTCTACAAGACAATGTTGAACAACTCCCCATTCAAAATGAGGTAATTGTTCCAGAAGAACAAACTCAACAACCTCAAGAACAAGTGCCATTAAGGAGGTCCATAAGAGAAAGGAGAAATGTTATTCCAGATGATTATATTGTATTTCTCCAAGAACATGAGGATGATAATGGAATGATGGAAGATGATCCAATCAACTTTCATCAGGCCATGAAAAGTTCTAATTTTTAAAAGTGGATTGATGCCATGAAAGATGAGTATAAATCTATGCAAGACAATAAAGTTTGGGAACTTGTCCCATTACCTGAAGGTGCAAAACCAATTGGTTGTAAATGGATATTTAAAACCAAGAGGGATGCAAATGGTAATGTGGAGAGGTATAAAGCGCGTCTTGTAGCTAAAGGATATACTCAAAAGGAAGGTATTGATTTTACAGAGACTTTCTCTCCAGTTTCATCGAAAGACTCATTTAGGATAATCATGGAGCTTGTTGCTCATTTTGATCTTGAGTTACATCAGATGGATGTTAAAACTGCGTTTCTTAATGGCGACATTGAAGAAACAATTTATATGGTGCAACCAGAAAATTTTGAGTCAAAAGACTCAAAGAATATGGTTTGCAAATTGACAAAATCTATCTATGGACTCAAACAAGCTTCCCGTCAATGGTACCATAAGTTTCATCAAATAATTGTCTCGTTTGGTTTTGAGATAAATATTGTTGATGATTGTGTGTATCACAAATTCAATGGGAGTAAGTACACATTTCTGGTTCTATATGTTGATGACATTTTGCTTGCCGCTAATGATATAGGCTTATTGCACGAAACCAAGAGGTTTTTATATAAGCATTTTGAGATGAAAGATCTTGGGGACGCCTCTTTTGTTTTAGGAATTCAGATACATCGAGATCGATCTCGAGGTATTCTTGGATTATCACAAAAGAGCTATATCGATAAAGTACTCAAAAGGTTTGGCATGCGAGTTGTAGACCAGGTGATACCCCAGCCGCTAAAGGAGACAAATTTAGTCTTACTCAATGCCCCAGAAAAGTAACCTTGAAATTCGTGAAATGCAAAAGATTCCTATGCATCAACCGTTTGGGAGTTTAATGTATGCTCAAGTTTGTACGCGTCCGGACATTGCGTACATTGTTGGGATGTTAGGCAGATATTTAAGCAACCCTGGTATAGACCATTGGATAGCAGCCAAAAGGGTTATGAGATATCTTCAGAGAACAAAAAATTACATGCTTACTTATAAGAGATCAGATCTTTTGGAGGTCATTGGGTATTCTGATTCTGATTTTGCTGGATGCCAAGATAGTAGGAAATCTACATCAGGCTATGTTTACCTGTTAGCTGGAGGAGCTATATCTTGGAAAAGTGTCAAACAGACACTTGTAGCTTCATCCACTATGGCAGCAGAGTTTGTAGCATGCTATGAGACATCAAACCATGGAATATGGTTGCGGAACTTTGTCACAGGGCTGCGCATTTTGGATAATGTAGAAAGACCACTCAAATTATTTTGTGACAATAAGTCAGCAGTGCTATATTCCAATAGCAACAGGAGTTCATCTAAGTCAAAGCATATTGATATAAAGTTCCTAGTTGTAAAAGAAAGAGTGCAAAATGGTCAAATATCCATAGAGCACATTGGGACAAACTCCATGATAGTGGATCCGCTCACAAAAGGTCTACCACCCAAGGTCTTTCATGAGCACACTACTCACATGGGTGTTACATTGTTTGAGGATATCATGATTTAGTGGGAGTTTATATTTTATTTTTTTTCAGACATTTATGTATTTGGTTACTTTCTGATCAGAAATGAAGTATTCAGTTTATTCACTCAGTTTATTGTTTTGAAACTGACCTCACTTAAGTTTAAAGAGGACCAGTTGGAAATAGACATGTTTAGATCATATTGCATGTAATTTCCATGCTACACATCCATACTTGATCTATGTCATTTGGTTGTGTTAATATACGTGATCATGGATGGATTTAGTTACGATATATGTAACGAAAGTCGCCTTGGTTTTATGTTAACATAATTAATGGACGAGATTGTTTGGAATACCTTTTGGATATGATAGTAAAATTTTGAGCTCATAAGGTTATATAATGACATGTAATTATAAAGTAATTAGTATATATATGTGGTCCAAGTGGGAGATTGTTGGAAAATTTGGACATCACATATATAATAAGGATAATTACATGCTATTATCTACTACCATGATAGGTTAGCCCAAATTAAAAGTGATCTAATTTGGTTAGAGTTTTATTGGGCTTTTAATTACCAAATAAAGTATGGGATAAATATGTGTAGATACTCTTCTAATCAAATTCTAATTAATGATGGGCTAATTAGAATTTGATTAGAACTAATATGCTAAGGTTTTAATTATTAGGGTTATGGTCCCCAAATTACACACATGATATCTTTTCTAATATCCCATCACTAGGAAAGAGAGAGCATATATTCTCTGAATTTCTTGTGTGCTAATTTGGAAGATCAAATCTCCAAGATCTGGCAAAACTTGAAGAAATTCATGGATTCAGGTACGCTTCTGCATTTAGTTTTATTCTTCATTTATTCTTGATGATTTGACATGATAGATCCTGGTTTATTTAATTTAATTTTAGATTTATTTTACAAATCTTACAATATATATATCATTATTATATTGTTATTGTTATTGTTTTCAGATATCTCAATTGATCAAATTCGAAGCAATTGCCCTCTTTTGATAACTGCCCGAAAGAACTGCTTCAAATAATAAAGATTGTTCTATTCAGATTTTGAGACGAATGAGCGCCCTATTTATATCAAGATCACAGTCAAATATATCGAAAATTTTCACGGGTTATCTAAACTATATATAGTCTAGAGTCCAACAATAATTGAAAAAAAAATTAGGAAAAATATTATGTTGATAAAAAATGAGTGACAAAAAAAAAGACAGAAAAGTTATCATTACGTTTATCATTATGTTATAAGAAAGAAATCCATTTTTGCTAACGTGATAGCGTTGGCCAATCGTGCGTTGTCACGTGGTGTTCTATTGTACCTCCTTCTGTTTTTCTTCCCTTTTTCTTCTCTTTTCTTATTTTTTTTCTGGCCCTGCTTCTACACTTCTTCATCTTTCTTCCTTTTTTCTTTTGTCAAAAAATCTCAAAATTTTCCCTCACTTTCTCACCATCCAATCACCACCAAAATTACATATCTTAAATCCATTTCGTTTTCCTTCCCATTTTTCAGCCACCATCAACCAACCCCCACCACTTCCCCTCCCATTTTCAAACTAACCTACAAAGACAAAATCTGATAGAAATATCTGAGTTCTTCTCTTTCTTTTTTGCAGATACACGATAAAAATATTTAAGTTCCATGGTTGGTTAGATCCACTAAAATCATATATTGTATTATCATTCACATTTATGTTCATGTTTGAAACTTTAATTTTTCTACAAATTTCAAATGAATTCGACTTCAATTTTCAAATGAAAATTTTAATTTTTCATTAAATTATTTACTAACCAAAATAATACAACTAAAAAAAAATCCTTGAACCTAAAATCCCTAAAAAATCAAACCCATCAGTTGGAAGAAAATTAACATCACAAAAAACCATCAATGTCCCCAATAACACTGAACCTAGAAAATTTACAAACCCCAACAAACATACTAGTGGTGGCTCGCAGTTGCTAGCTCCACCGCCAATGATGGCGTAGACGAGCGAAGGGTGTGGTGGTTCTGGTGGTCTTCAAAAAGTTGCTTTGACCAAACCTTGGTCGAAAAGAAAATGTTGGAGAAAACTTAGTTGCTGATCCTAAAGATTCCATGTATTGGAATGCTTTCTATTTTTTAACTGGAAGAAAAACAAAAAGAAACAAAGGCTTTAGATTGTGAAAAATCTGCTTGCAGATCAATTTTGTGAGCAGATTTTGTTTGTACTTTTGGTTTGGGTTTAAAGTAATTGATGGTGAAACTTGAAAGTAGGATGGCAAACAAGAGCAGTCATGGAAGCTGGTGGGGGTGGAATTAAATTGTATATTTTTTACGATAGTAAAAACACAATTTCACCATTTTAATAGTTTATATCTTTATAATTTTTAAAGGATTAAATCAAATTTTTATTATTTGGGGGGTTAAAGTATAATTTTATAATTATTAATTTAAAATTTTATAAATTATAAAGGGCCTAAATGAAAAATTTTCCATTTTAGAGGGTCGGGTCCCTTGCCAACCCCCTTGGCTCTACCACTGTTGATGGTGGCTGGAAAATGGGGAGGAAAACGAAAGAGGTTTAAGAGATGTGATTTTAGTGGTGATTGGATGGTGAGAAAGTGAGGGGAAATTTGGGGGGTGACAGAAGAAAGAAAGAAGAAAAAAGAAGAAGTGTAGAAGTAGGGCCAGGAAAAGAAAAAGAAAAAGAAGAAGAAAAGAAAAGAAAAGAAAAAGGGAAGAAAAGGAGGGAGAATAAAAAAATAAAAAGAAAAAGAAGTACAAAAGGATGTCACATGGCGATGCGCGATTGGCCAGCGCTGCCACATCAACAAAAAGTTAACGGCGTTAGACTCGGGTACCAATTTAGTTGACAAAAAAAAAAGTTCAGGTACCAATCTGGGACAAAAAAACCATAAGTAACAATCTGGGAGAAATGGACAAGTCTCGATACCAATTTTATATTTAACCCAAAATTAAATAAAAATTAACATATTTTAATTAAATACGGTTGACAAGTGGAATTAACAAGGAGTAGATAGTTGTCGATTGAGTCTTCACTCGATTGGTATGGCCATTGTTGTCAATGCAGGAGGACATGGGTTCAAGTGTGCTGAAGTGCGTTATACTCCTATTTATGGGTTGGGGAGGGGCTATGGGTAGTTTTAGGCATTATGTTAAAAATAGCAGATATGATCAAGACCTATAATGAGATTGTTTAAAAAAAAACAATGAGTAGATAGTTGTGCTTATGGTGGTTCATCTTGGTTTGGAGCGGAGAGTCGCTGGATTCGATAATGGTGAAGAGAATTGGAATGATGAGAATGATGAAGGTTCTAAGTGTTTGGCTATGTGTTTAATGGTATTTCTGGTGCTATAAGTGGGCTTATATATGGGAAACAAGGATGCTACGCGTCTTGAGTTCATTGGCGGTTGTGTCATCTCTTATCTTCTGGGATTGACGGTGATATGACCTTCTAGGTCGAAGATGTGATATCTTAAGACGACCAAGTAATCAATAGGTCCAAGGTTTCATGTGCTCCTAGCAGAGATTGCTTAGATAGAGTTCACCACGATGCTGTCTGATGCATAAGGTTTGTTTGATGTGCGATTTTCCCATCTCTATTCATTTTTTATGCAATTTATATCATAGTATATATATAATTATAATTTAGAAAATCTATAGGAATAGATAAATAATGTCATCAAAATATCGATCATTTTGTTCTAAAAAATAGATGTTTTTGACATCAAACTATAGCAGTTAATAACTTTTTTTTTAATGACAGTTTCAAAAAAACGTACTTCTACATCAAAAAAGCATATTCGAAAAAATGTTTGAAAAAAAGAAAAATATTATGCGGCCTTGAAAGCTTTTTCATTAAAAAGCTTTTTTGTATGACAAATAGATTTGGAGTAATATGAATTGGTTGGGGGATTCTTATTTTCCCTATCGCCCATTTGTTATGTTAGTGTTAAAATAATTTGTTATTTTTATAATATTCAATTTATAATAATAAATAATTAAATAATATAATAATAATTTTTATTTTTTATATTTATACTATAACTGATCACGGAGCACATATATATAAGTGCTTTAACTGGGTTGTCAAAACCAATTCATTAAGTTTAAATTTTTTAACTTTATGAATCAGTATTTCTCTAAATTACTATATCTCATTCCCTTGTTCGTCTAATAAGGATACATGATAAGTGATAAAAGTAATATATTTTAATCTCGTTCTTAATGCGTTTTTGGATGATTATTTATGCAAATTGGTGAATTTTATGCTTCTAATACTTTAAATTCATGTTTTTATACTTAGGAGAGCATATGGGAGTAAAATGAGCGAAAATCAGACAAATAGAGCAGATTTCAGGAGCCACACGGGGTGGACACACTGCCCTGTAAGTGACCATAACGATTTCGCGATTCGCGTCCCAAACACGCGGAAAAACACAATTTTTAGGCTTTCTGGGCATTCTAAAGTCTATAATTACCAAATAAAAGAATAGAAGAGGGGGCCATCAGAGAATATTGAAGAAAACAACTCGAAGAACACCATTGGAGCCAACTCTGAAACATATTTTCATTAACATTGAAGACCTCATTTTAATTTCTTTTGAAGTTTTTATGAGTTTATTTATTTCCTGTGGTTATTTTGTCTTTAAGATGTTTTTATTCACAATTATGAACTAATTCCCTAGATACCTAGGTGAGATGAACCCTATGATGAATTCTATTATTTGATTTCTATTTTACGCGATAAATACTTGATTCTTGTTCTCAGTTATGTGTGCTTATCTCTTGTTTTAATATTTTTAGGATGTTAATTCATGTTTAATGTGCTCAAATCAGAGGAGGAAAAGTCATTGTTTAAGAGTAGATCTAGCATAATTCAGTGGAGTTATATGCAATCCTAGAAATAGGATAACATAAATCTACCGGATTAGAGTCAAATCTAATAGGGGAACCCATAGATAGAGTTAATGCGACGATAGGGGTTTTCATTAGAAAGAAGTTTCAATTAATCAACCTAGAGTCAATTGCTCTTACTCTCGAAAGAGATATTAGCATAATTTAGGGATTTCTACGGATCAAGATACCAAGTGAATAAATCATTTAATTCAAATTCATAATAATAGATGAAGTCTAGGTGGATTCTTCATTGGTTATTGTTTCTCTCATTGGTTATTATTCAATTATTTTCTTGATTTATTCTCTGTTGAGTTCTTTAGTTAGATTAATTTAGTAATTTTAATTTAAACCAATCACTCCAATTTGTCGGCTAAATAATAGGAAAACGATAATTACTAGTACTTTTAGTCCTCGTGGATATGATATCTCTGCTCACCGTAGCTATATATTTATCGATAGATGCACTTGCCTTTGTCGTAGTTTTAGTTAGCCTCGGGATTACATCAATACATGTATGATATGAGGTTCGCCTGCTAGGGACACATGTAGAGGACTTACAGATGTGGTATAACAATTGCTCTCCCAAACAAAATAAGGTTATAAAGTGACCTTCCCAAGTTTGTTGATAAATAAAATCCGCCAAGTCTATTGAAAGGGTAGGTTCGTTGATATCAATTCGGACTTATCTGAATTTCATGTAATTTTGAAAATGAATTATTTGTAAAATTTATGACTTCGAAATTTTAAATTTTTGAAATTTAAATTTACCACTTAAAGCAGGCTCTGAATTTAGGCGCGATGAAGAAGTTATAAGGGCATATGTTAGAATGGCTACACGCTTATTTGGTAACTAAGGTAATAGTAGTGGTGATGCAAGCGAATTACGTCTCATCGTGAGTGGTTAATCTCTTTTGTTTGTTGAGAATCGTGCGCGAGGGTGGCACGTGTTTGCTCGACTGTTATTCATTAAGTGTGACTGAATGGTTGCCCTCTTCTTTATAAATAGAGAGAGTTATGGATTGTTTTTATTTACTCTTATCTTGTTGTTTTATGCTTACTTTGTGGGAATTTTTTGAAGTCCTTCCAATTCATCTAAGTTCATCTTTGCTTTTGATCTGCCTTCCTTTTTGCAAATTTTGGAGAGTTTGCTTTCAAACAATTAGAGTTTAAATTGGTAAGTTTGCTTTGCTTTTTGCTATCCTTCTTCTTTGTTTCTTATTCTTTGTTTTTGCTCTATTTTGATCATCTTTCAAAAGTTATGGCTCCAAAAATATTCAAAGATGTCCTTATTGAAAGTGATGAGTTTGAATGTACAACCACCATGGAGAAGATGTGGCACTTATTGAGATGTAGGGTGATTGAATGCTTTTCTAACTTTAGGTATAGGTTTTCAATCCTTGAGGGAATCATTGTTTGAGTGAGGTGGGTTGAAGGAAGGTGATTTGCTATATTTTTTGGAACCACCATATGTATTCGAGGCAGGCTTTCACCTGCCTTTGCGTCTATTCTTCATGGAAATTTTGAATTCTTATGGGGTTGTAGTGGGGAAATTAAATAGGACCTCTTGGTGAGCTCTGGTGGCCTATTTTTTTACATTGCCACCAAATGGGGGAAGTGGCTTTGGTTGACCTGTTTAGGAGAGCGTACATATTGTCTCTTGCTAGTGGTACATACCAAAAAGGTTTTATGATATTGATAGCTCACAAGGGGACTATTGCGATGCTGGATAACACAAGAAATAATATGCACTTGGTAAAGGAGAAATACATCTAAGTTGAATAAATATGCGAAGGTAGATTTCCTTTTCTAATTTCGTAGTCTAAAACCAACAGTGATGTAACGACCCAAAAGTCAGTGGTGTCGAAAAGAGTGGTTTTGTAACCCTATTTCTGTAAACCAAACTTGTAAATATTATTATTAAATATTTACGAAGTTATATTAGAAGTGAACCAAATTCCGATCAGGTAATTTTATCGAATTAGTGTTTAATTAGGGTCCAGGGACTAAATAATAAAAGTGGTAAAAGTTCAATTACTATATGTTTTCATTAATTAGAAATAGAATAAGGATTAAAGAAGTAAATATACCCCTAGAAACTATTATGGATGGTAAATGAATTAAGTATGCATGTTTATATTATAAAACTTTAGTAATTAAAATTATAAAATAGAAATTTATTAAATTAAAGAAAAGATAAAATTTTGGTGGAATGAAAGAGAAATCATTCTTTCTCTTTACATTTCAAAGCTTCGAAACCATATAGGAAGAAGGGGGAGACGAACGGTGACTCTGCGTCTACCTACTGTGAACTCTGACCTGCATCTCCTGCTCGCTAGTTTGTTTAACTAACAACATATGACATTGCTTGGCTAACCGCTGGTCAAATTTCATGAATCCTACCCCCGTTTTGGTAGGAAACTTGATTTTCATATAAAAGGTGGCAATAATCATTCTGGCGATTCTCATAATAAGACAGCCAAAAATGGCATTGTAATCCATAGGATGGCCTACCACAAAGAATTAAACGTATTTTGTAGTAATGTACTCGCCATCCCCAAGGGTGACAGGTAGAGTAATACATCATTTTACTTCAACTAGATGATTATCAAATCAATATAAAAGGTTCACCCTCTTCGAAGCATGTTCCTTCAACCCCATCTTCTATTACATATCCCAAGTTAAAACCTCTACAACGCTTCTACCATCAACCATAATCCTTTTAACCTTGAATCCAACAATGGTTGTTGTCACGACCATGGGGTCGCTTCTTTCCTCATCACACATTGAATCCTCATATTCCTCATTAAATTCTACCTTCCATCTCTCTTGTTGACGTAACCTCTTCGACGAACTAATCGACATCGCGCTCTTGAGATGAGCCTTCCTTTTTATGTTCGATGTCGCCTACTCTTCACCTGTACCAATTATTACATGTATCGTGCCTCTGACCTTTTATTTACCTTTATCTGCACATCGCAAACTCTGCCCTAAAGGTGAAGCCTCTTGTGCTACAAAATCTTTTAGTTTACCGCTTCTAACAACCTCTTCTATAACATCCTTCAAAGAGAAACAATCTTCTATCTTGCGTCCCCTGTCTTTGTGAAAGTTACATCAGTCTCTTGAGTTGGACTTCAACTGATTGGGTCACATAGGTGGTGGACTCGACAAAATTCCCAAATTCCTGACCTAATTAAATATGTAGGTACGCCAAGCATTTAAAGGAGTGTAAGCTTCAAATTTTCTATGGGAAACATACATTATCGTGTGCTCATCCTGAGGCCTCTAGAATGCCCTCGATGGTTCATTCTGCCAATAGTTCGTCTATTGTCCCCCACCTTAGACCCGTAGACTCTAAGAAGAAGGACCCTACTAGTCATGTGCATTCTGGTGACTTCTAAACTGCCAATCATCCCTTTAAAAGGTATTGTGAGCTGCTTTCTTGATTTCCTCCGCCTTAGTAAACTTATGCGCCCTTTTATATGAGTCCCCCAAACTCTGTGGTCTATTATCAGTAAATGAGTACTACACATGCTCATTTTGAACCCCCATAATGAAGGTATCGATATCCTATTGGTCTTCCAAATTCTTCGTGTTCAATGTGGCTGTATGAAATCGTTTCACATAATCTTGTAAAGATTCTTTATCTTTCTACTTTACTGACATTAAGCCCATTAGAGTACTTGTTATTGTCCTATGAGCACGGAATCTACCAAGAAACATCTAACTCAATTGTGAGAAGTTCTAAATGGAACCCTGTGGTAAAGATAAATACCAATCTTTCGCACTTTTCTTAAGAGTTGTCAAGAAAGCCTTGTACTTCACCGCATCCGAGGCCCTTAACACATTCATATAATCATTATATTGCATGAGATATGCTCTGGGATCCCTTCTACCTTCAAACATCTCTTTCGGCACTTTAGATTCAGATGGTAGGTTCACAGCTGCAACCTCTGGTGACAAAGGGTTGTTAGAACAAAACAACCA
Source organism: Gossypium sturtianum (assembly GCA_025698515.1). Lineage (NCBI taxonomy): Eukaryota > Viridiplantae > Streptophyta > Magnoliopsida > Malvales > Malvaceae > Gossypium > Gossypium sturtianum. The sequence goes on from CM046946.1 coordinate 121,950,907, forward strand.
GTCCATGTCTTGTATACCAGGGTGCAATGCTTGAACATCTCTACGCAAAGCATCCATCTCATTCTACCATGGCTTTGCATGTGCTTCTACAGCCTCTTCTTGGAGAGGAGCGACATTGTCCTGAAGATCAAAATGGTCGAACTGCACCTTTCTTTTTAATTCCTCTATTTGTCTTAGCAGCTCCTGGTGAAACAATTGCTACTGTTCAAACCTGGTACTCTATTGAGTCATTTGTTCTTTCATAAACCTTAGTTGTTCCTGTAAACCAAATAATTGTTGCGACGATACTCTTTGATCAATAGGAAAGGATGGCCCTTGATCAGAATGAGCATTAAGATTAAAGGGATTAGAAACATCTCCTTGGCCTAAGTTACCTAAGTTTTCTGGCCGATCAACAAACCAGCCAGCGAAAAGATTCATTTTTCGGGGTTGATTGTCGGTGTCAGAATCTCCTGCTTAGTTCGATGAGAAGTTGCTGGGGAAATTCTCGTTAGGGTGAGTCATCTTGGTTTTTTGATTTTTTGATGGTCGAAGTCTGTCCACGCTCACCGCACCAAATTGTTGAGTATTTTTGTGTGTTTGTCTCTAAAGGAGGCTAATTTTCCAATTTATATGATACGATTCCTAGATGTGACGTCCTAGGTAAGCCCCATGCATACCAACACGTACCATATTTTAAAATTAACACATGTTTCCTCAGTACGAGTTCATTTGCATAGTGATGCGAACCCATGATGACGATGTGAACCCAACATGTGCGAACCCATGTAAGGGAACTATGGAGGCCATTGCTATCGGATCGGGTCGGTCCCAATCAGGTATCTGAGTAATGGGCCGATAATGGCAAACACCATAACAACACTATAAGTTTACATTCTTACAATTGGTTATAATTTCTCTTTAATATATAACACTATTTTTTGGTAATACTTGCACAATTTACACTTAACTAACCGGTCTTTTACTTCCTTTTTTAACGTCTCCCAGCTCCAAGTTCTTTAGTTGATACTCTTTCCTTCAATGACAGCATTAAACATGAGTTTAATGCTAAACTTCATCAAATTAAGAATTAGATTTTCAAGGAAAAAAAAAGGTAGGATCTCATAGTGACAGAATATGGATGATTTTCTCTCAATTTCTCTTCTCCCTTTTGATAGTAAAATATTGAATGAGCTAGGCACACCTTCCTCACTCAAATTGGAATGGTAATCTAAGGGATTAATCACTTGAGGGTCACGATTTAGCCTCCCTTTTTTACGTTACTAGCTTGGCCAATTGTTAGCCAAATTTTCTCTAACTTGTTTGCTCTCTCTCCTCTCTTTATTCTTTCTTTTCTTTTGTCAGTACTACCAAAATGTTTAGCACTAACTCTCCCCCGTTCAGCCGATCAAAGTTGCATGGAGTAGAGACTGTTTTGGCAACAAATAATGGTGTCAATTAACACGGATTCCACTCGAATCCAAAAATTTAGTATTATTTTTAAGAAAGTATTTTTTGGGTAAAAAAATATTTTTGAGTAAAAATTAAAATTAAAATTTTTATTTTTGATTAAAAAATAATTTTATAAAATATTTTTGATCCCAAAAATACTTTTTAAAAGTTTAAAAATATCTTATTTAAAAATATTTTTATCTCAAAAGTATTTCTTAGAAGCAATGTTAAATTAGTACTAAAAAGATATACAAGGTAAATATTTTTTCTTTAAAAGATAAAGATCAATAACATTTGGATAAACTACACCATAGATAACTCAACTATGGGCTCGTTTTTCTTTTGATTACTCAACTAATTGGATTTGTTTTTTTATCTTTTTCTGTTGAGTGGTGTTAACTGTTTAACGAGAAGATGAGGTGACAACTTAAAAATTAGTACAATAACAATTTTGGTATTCAACTTTTACATATATTGTGTCGATTTAATCATAATTTTAAAAATTAACCTTCAACATCACAAATAATTTCAATTTGATCCTAATTTTAAATATATATATATATATATAATTACCCGAAAACCTCCTACAACCTCTTCCCATGTTCGGTATTCACTATTCAAGACAACAAAACAGACTGAACCTAATAAAATAAAAGAAAAAAAAATTAAATTGCAATCTTAAGTGCACATGAACACCATACGCAGAAACTGCTATTGATGTATTTAGTGCTCAAGAGAGTTAAAACAAACCAAACCCAAAAAATAAAAAATAAAAAAACTTAAAATTGCAATTTGAAGTGGAAAAAAAAAACACCCAGGAGAATGATCATCAAACCAAACCCAAAAAATAATGTAATATTCTAAATTGAAACAAGAAGCAATCTCAATGCAAAATAAACAGAGAAAGTGATGGAAATAGAACAGTAAAAATGGGTATTCACTGTTCAAGAAAGTTAAAACATACCAAACCAAGAAATAACCTTTAAATCGCAATATGAAGTCGAAAAAGTCCATGAAGATGAACAACAAACCAATCCTAGAAAAATAAATAATAATATATTCTGAATTGAAGAAAAAGCAGAAAAGAAAATCATTCTTGTTTTCATTATCCTTCATGGGCATCATCACCATACCATTTCCAAGCTTCAGGGAGAGGGAGAGAAGGTCGACGCCTTCCTAACCGGTGACAGTGCCAACATCAGTGGTGGCACACTGAACGACGATAACAACAATAACGCTAACGAGAGAACTGTAGGGAGTTCTAGCGTTTTCTGGAAAAAAAGAAAAGGAGTTAAAAAGGTAGTTTGTATAATGTTAGAAAAAGAATAAATAAAAATCAAATTAACTTATTATTTTATATAAAAATGCAATGTAAATTTTTTTTATGTATTTTTAAATATATCCTTTTGAAAATTTGAGAATTAGGATTAGATTGAGATATTTTTTAATGTTGAGAGTAAATTTTTTGAAATTATAATTAAATTAAAATAAAATATAAAAGTTGAAACTCCCACCCCACCATTAACTGAAAAAGACTAAAAATAAAATTAATTAGTTGAGTGATTAATTTAAAAAAAATCATAATTAAATGACTAAAAAAATTGGATCTACAGAGGTGTAATTTAGCCATAATCATAGTTAATACATTGCAAGGCTAGGTTTGTATATAATTGTGCTGCTCCTAATCACCCAACAAATGCAAGCTTGGTGAGTTTTTAACACTAAAATTTAACCGTACAATTTTTTTTTGGGGAAAAGTTAAAAAGATTAAAATTGAGGAATGAAATCTGTAGAATAGCGGGTAGTAGAATTTGAGCCCGAGTAAAAAAGAAAAAAGAATCAACGTATTATCTATTATTTTTCTCTTAAATTCAATCCCGCGAAAAATCAGCTCAGCTAAATCTAGGGAGCGCTTTTGTTAAGCCCTCTCTCACTCTCATTTTGACACAAAAAAAGAACCAGAAAATTTATTTTTAGGGTTTTAGGCTTTGGGATTTTCTGATCCCAAAATGAAGCAAAAGAATGAGCAAATTCATACTACAAGGCTGTTAACTTATCTTTTAATCGGGTTAATCGGGGTTCTGGGGTTGGTTTGTTTGTACTATGGATCTTCAGTTGCTCCCGGGTCGAGGAGATACGACGACACAGATTCTCGGCTGGATGGATCGGACCCAGTTTTTGGTGGGTTTTCAAGGAACCGGGATTTGGTTGATTTGCTTGACGAGAAAGGATACTACCTTGAAGTTCCTAAGAGCATCCCTGTAAGTATTTCATTTTTATTAGATCAAGTTTTCTTTTCCTTTTTTTTTTTTCCATCAAAATATTTACTAAAATTTGTTCTTTTCATTTGCTTTTTTTTTTCGTGCTTCTCTAAAATCTCTTACTTTTGAGTCTTCTTAACTGTCGTTAAGTTTATTCTGGATTTTGTTTTTAGTTTAGCTAAGTAATGGTGTTTTATGAGTTTTTACAGATATGTGACATGAAATATTCAGAGTTGATACCCTGCTTGGATAGGAACCTTATATATCAGTTGAAACTAAAGCCTAATTTGACAGTAATGGAGCACTATGAGCGTCATTGTCCGCCACCAGAGCGACGTTACAATTGCTTAATTCCACCGCCAAAAGGTTACAAGGTCAGTGATGTTCCTTTTTGCTTAAGTTAATAGTTAAAATCTTTATAGTTTCAGTTAGTTTTGATACCAACGAAATTGTTATTAGAATTTCAGATTCCTATAAGATGGCCTGTAAGTAGAGATGAAGTCTGGAAAGCCAATATACCCCATACACATCTTGCGGAAGAGAAATCAGATCAGCATTGGATGGTTGTTGATGGGGAAAAGATAAAGTTCCCTGGTGGTGGAACCCATTTTCATTATGGTGCTGATAAGTATATTGTTGGTCTTGCTCAGGTAAATCTTACTTATTGTGCTAATGATACTTTTGTTATTTGCAAGAGCCAAATAATTGCAACTTTTTTCTTTTGTTTTTCTTAGAAGTTTATTTTTGTTGAGCTTGATGTTGAGTCGTTATATTTATATAGATGCTAAAATTTCCTGGTGATAAACTGAACAATGGTGGACATATCCGAAATGTTCTTGATGTGGGGTGCGGAGTTGCAAGTTTTGGAGCCTATCTCCTACACCATGATATCATAGCCATGTCCCTTGCACCTAATGATGTGCATGAGAATCAAATACAATTTGCACTGGAAAGGGGTATCCCTTCAACACTTGGTGTGTTGGGAACAAAAAGGCTTCCTTATCCAAGCAGATCATTTGAGTTAGCTCATTGTTCACGATGCCGAATTGACTGGCTTCAGAGAGATGGGATTCTCCTACTGGAACTCGATAGATTACTGAGACCTGGAGGGTACTTTGCATATTCTTCTCCTGAAGCCTATGAACAAGATCCAGAAAATAGAAAGATCTGGAATGCTATGTACAGCCTTTTGAAAAGAATGTGCTGGAAAGTTGTTGCAAAGAGAGGCCAAACTGTGATATGGTCTAAGCCTCTGAGCAATAGCTGTTACTTGAAGAGAGATCCTGGGACTCTGCCTCCTTTGTGCAATTCCAGTGATGACCCAGATGCAAGTTGGAATGTGTCTATGAAGGCTTGCATCACCCCGTACTCTGCAAGTAAGTAGAAGTACCATGTGTATGTTGATGGGATTGAAAGTTGTGATTGCTTCCTTGTTGTAAAACTGCATAATTCATTACTTGTAATGTCATTATGAATGTTTCTCTATCAACTTGAAGATACTGGTCTATTGTTATTAAAAATTGGAAATAGGATCTGAACTACTTCGCAAGTGTTAACTCGGTTGTTGCTTGATACTACAGGGATGCACAAAGAAAGATGGAGTGGACTACTTCCTTGGCCACAGAGGCTTACTGCAGCGCCACCTCGCCTTGAAGAAATTGGTGTTAGCTCTGAGGAATTCCATGAAGATACTGTAAGTTTCTGAGATCACAAGAGAGTCTCAAGTGATTTAGTTCTGCCATGCTTTCTTGATCTTGATTTATTGGTTGGTTTCCCATATAAAGCCTTAAGTTTTGATGTCTATGATATTTCTTATGATGCAGAAAATATGGCATTTTAGAGTGATTGAGTATTGGAAACAGATGAAATCTGTTATACAGAAGAATTCCATCAGAAATGTCATGGATATGAACTCGAACCTTGGAGGGTTTGCTACTGCACTCAAAGATAAGGATGTCTGGGTAATGAATGTGGCTTCTGTCAAAATGTCTGCAAGATTGAAAATTATTTATGACCGAGGCTTGATTGGAACAGTTCATGATTGGTATGCCTTCACTTTTTGTACATATACATCCTTGACCCTTTTTTTTTTGTCATATCATTCTGATAATCAGATATGCCATTTCTTCTTTTTTGGCTTAATTGCTTTCACCTTTGGTTTTGTAGGTGCGAAGCATTTTCTACATACCCACGTACATATGACCTTCTTCATGCCTGGGCAGTGTTTTCGGAGATTAAGGAGCGCGGTTGTAGTCCAGAGGACCTCCTGATTGAAATGGATAGGATACTTCGTCCTGACGGGTTTGTCATTATAAGAGATAAACACTCAGTGATAAATTACATCCAGAAATTTATCACTGCATTGCGGTGGGATGGCTGGTTATCTGAAGTTGAACCCAGAACTGATGCTCTCACTGGTGGTGAAGAACGAGTGTTAATAGTGAGAAAGAAGTTGACTGATGGGTTAATGACAATGTGAATGTACTCTTCTTTCTCTCTCAGGTTTTTTCTTAACTTAGTATCATTCCTTGATTGGTCTACATGCTTAGATCTCTGCATTTGCTGATTGTTTCGAATGCTACTCGTCTTCTTGACTCTCTCTTCCACGTGAAGCTGTTAAATTATAAGATACACATCATAAGCAAATGCAATTAGGCTTCAGCTATTCTTTGGAGCAGATTTTGTTTCTTTTGTTTGTGCTCTTGAATATTGTAGCCATCTATGTTTCTCCGATTCTTTTTATTTTTAAAAATACCTTGATTTGACATTCAGATAGGCATATCAGGATATGATCCCCAAAAAAAAACATGCATATTGAGCATGTATGTTATGACACTCGCATTCTAGGTTTGTTATCCATTTGAGATTAAAACTTTGTTTTCTTTGTAGATAATAACGGGACCAAAGCTCAAGAGTAATTGGCATCACGTTGAATGTGCAAACTATAGACGGATATAATGCCTGCTGGTTGCTGCAAACAGCCGCACTCCATGAAGAAAAGAAAGAGCGAAGCTCAGCCTTAGACATTTGTTTTACACTCAATGGGATGTATTTGTTGAAAGTACCTAAAATCACTTTCGTATAATGTTCTTGTTTTCATATGTATTTGTAAACAATTTATTCTCCCTTGAAAAACCTGTTTTAAAGTCCCAATTTTCTTTGTGCATTAAGTACATATCTGAACCTTGTCCTAAAGGTGTAACCCAATAGCATATTCGAGCTGAATTAGTTAAGATGTTCTATTCCAAATTCAAATGGAGCTGCATCAAGTTTTATTTTTAAAATTTAAGATGGTTGCGAGTATACTTATTTATGGGTCGGGTTATCCGTCTAGGTCTAAAAGTTTGGGATAGTTTAAGTAAAAATATTAGTCTTGAAAAATAAGCTTGGTAAAAAAGTTAGCTTGTTTAAAATATGGGTTAGATTTGAGTTTGAGCATTCAAAGTTTGAGCCTGGCTTCGCTCAATTTGTTTTTAAGTTTATAATATTTTATATTATATTATTTTTATATGTTATGTAATTTAGAATACATTAAAAAAATAAATCGACACCAAATATATAATGCTACTCTAATATAAATATTAAAATGATTATATAAAAAATTTTAATAAATAAAAAATGTATAAAATTATTAAATATTAGAATAATATAGGCGGACTTAAAATGAGCTTAGATTAATTTTTTATAAATATAGACGAATTTAAGCAAAATTTTAAACACAAATTTTGAACCAAAATGGATTTAAGCAAGTATGAAATATATTAACATCATGCTTAAATCCGACCTGACCCATAAGCTACTAGAGTTGCGAGATAAATCTTTATTTAATTTTTATTTAGTAGAAAAAACGATTAGGAAGCCCAGTTGGAAGTGGAAATCAAACAAGCGCCACGTAAGCTAGTTCCCGCGTAATTCGCTCGCTTCCTTCACACAAGCAGCATAAAAAAAGAACAAATAAATGCAAGCTTCAAAAAATCGATTTTTTTTTCAAATTTTCAGATACTTTAATATTCAACTTCATCGTTTTTCGATTGATAATGGAGCCTGCTGCATTGAGAAGTGGATTCAATGATCATATTTCAGTCGAATCTAACGGGGGATTTGATTGTCCAAAAAATAAGCAACCATTCATAATCGGTTCCATCTCTTTTAAAATTTTCCATAAATTCTATTTTGTTTCTTTAATTTATTTTTATTTATTTTTAATTTTTTTTTATCCAGGAGTTGCAGGAGGAACGGCATCTGGCAAAACGACAGTTTGCAACCAGATCATTTCACAGCTTCACGATCAACGTGTTGTTCTTGTTAATCAAGTAAATCTTTTAATCTCTATTCTTCTTTTATTATTATGTTCTTTTCCGGTTTTTTATTATATATTTTTTCAAAAATTTAGGATTCGTTTTATCGCTCACTCAACGATGATCAATTAGTGAACGTTCACGAATACAATTTCGATCATCCTGGTAAAGCGTTCAAATCAAACTTCTTCAATTATTAATCTTTTTCTAATAAATATTTTTTAAAACATTATTATTTTCTTTTGCAGCTGCTTTTAATACTGAGCTTTTGCTTTCATGTATGGAGAAATTAAGACGGGGACATCCAGTTAACATTCCTAGCTATGATTTCAAGAGTCATAAAAGTATTGAACCGTCACGTCTGGTAAATTTAAATATTTCTTTTCAAATAATTTTGATTTTGTTGAAATTAAATCAGAAATGTCTGACAAATTAGATTTTGTGTTAATGTAGGTTAATCCAGCGGATGTTATCATTTTAGAAGGAATTCTCGTTCTCCATGATTTCCACGTTCGCAATCTTATGAACATGAAGATCTTTGTTGATATAGGTTTATGCGTTTTTCCTGCTGTTTTTGCTGACTTGCTTTGCTCGTTAAGTAATCACTGATATTAAGGGCTTTAAATACGATTTTGGTTGCATTGTGATGTAATAAATGTTATCACAATCAAATACCCTAATATTTAAAAAGTAGAAAAAGAGATAGGTGCTTGAATGTCATTCAAATCAAACATGGCATAGAATTCATTTATCAATGATAATGGCTAACAGATTCCGATGTGCGGCTTGCAAGAAGAATTCAAAGGGATACAGTGGAAAGAGGGAGGAACATTCAGAATGTTCTCGATCAAGTTAGTACTAGTTCTAGTACTTGTTTATCTCATTAATTACTACATTGGCACGCAAACCTGGTAATATATGTTTATGTGTGTCATGTTCATGTTTTTATTTTCCATGTTTAAATAGTGTTAGATGTAAGCATAATACAAATTATTACAAGGTGGGCATGCAATAAATGTTTAGGTTTTTCTTACCAATCCTTGTATCAATTTTGCAGTACTCGAGATTTGTAAAGCCAAGTTTCGAAGAATTCATACTACCATCGAAGAAGTTTGCAGACATAATCATCCCTAGAGGAGGAGATAATGATGTCGCCATTGATTTAATAGTGCAACATATTCTTACCAAGCTTGGCCAGCATGATCTATGCAAAATATATCCAAATATCAATGTTATATTTTCAACATTTCAGGTAGCATTTATTTATGTAGTAATTATTTTATTAACTTGCTCTTGTGTCTGAATTCTTTGGTGGGTTGAATGATGTTTTGGCATGGTGTTCAGATTCGGGGAATGCACACCCTTGTCCGTGATGTCAAAACAACAAAGCATGACTTTGTATTCTATTCAGATCGATTGATTCGCTTGGTAATGAAGCTTAAATGAATAGGAAATTTAAGTCAAAAGCAATCAGAATGATATAGAATGGTATAAAATTCCATGTTTCAGGTTGTGGAGCATGGTCTCGGGCACCTTCCTTTCACTGAGAAACAGATTATTACTCCAACAGGTAACTCTTAAGCAATTATATTTTTTGTTCGTCTTTCCCACAAGATAGCCACTCATCATGCTATTCCTTTTAGTTTCATGCCATATGTTTACACTTAGAAATTCTTTGATGATTTGTTAATTATCTTTTTCTCTCTCATTGCTTGCTTGCAGGTTCTGTGTATTCTGGAGTTGTGTTCTGTAAAAGGTTATGTGGGGTCTCCGTTATTAGAAGGTGGGTGAATAACCAATTATCCATATTTTCTTTTGTTCTCTTTTCAGGCCATAATTGTTCTCTCTATGCTTAGTCGTCTCAATCATTTATGGATTCACTAAACAACCAAGTCTCAAACTCATCGTCTAAAGTTTAAGTAAGTTGGTTCGTATAATCATTTTTATCAACCTCATAAGTTTTGCAACCTTCCTTTTTATACCTAGATTGCGACCCCTTTGTGTGCTCCTGATATAGGAGAACAAATTTCCTCAAAAGAATAATAAAATGATAGTAGAACAAAACAATTAGACAAATCTAAGTCTTCATACCATACAAAACAATTGGGCTATATTAAAACTCTTACTGAAAACCAACCAGGTAATGCAATACTAGTTGAAATATCATAAGAAAAACTTGAAAATTCGAAAAAATGATATACCACTTGAAACTTATCTCAAAGGAGTTCTTAAAAAGATGACCCGATTTTTTCATTTGCAATTTGGACTTCTTAAAAAAAAGATGCTCTTATTTTTTTTGTTCATAACAACATTCTTGGGGAATCTGATTCCCTCTGTTACAAAGCACTATTTTTAAATGATTGACTATGATCTTGAGTGTCAAAGTACTAGAATAGATGTCAAGAGTATTCATTATCACTATTTATGATTAGTTTAACTGCGTTGTTAATGTATTATTATTTGCTTGTGGGTAATGCAGTAAAATAAAGATTCATAATAGGACCTTTTAGAAAATAAAAGATGCGCTTTGTTTTATAGAAAGTCAAACCAAATTCAAGAGTCAAATCAAAGTTCAAACCAAACTGTTAATTAAGAAGAATTTTATATATGTGTATATAAATAAAAACAAAGTTGCTGATAAACGAGACTTTGTTGATACCAGTGGAGAAAGCATGGAGAATGCACTAAGAGCATGCTGCAAGGGAATCAAAATTGGTAAAATTCTCATCCATGGAGATGGAAAAAATGGGCGGCAGGTAGGTTGGAAAAACCAATGTTCAAAGAATCTTTCTTCCATACAGGCATGCAGTCACACACCCAAGTTCTTATTTAACTAATAACATTTACTGCAGTTAATTTATGAGAAGCTACCAGCAGACATCTCAAGCCGCCATGTGTTGTTACTAGATCCTGTTCTAGCTTCAGGTTTGACAACATAAACTTATATCATCGTTGTTCTAAATCTATGATGACCTTTCTCAAATGTATGCATGGTTAGGAAATTCGGCAATCAAGGCTATATCTCTGCTTCTTAGTAAAGGCGTCCCAGAAACCAGCATCATCTTTCTTAATCTTATATCAGTAAGTTCAGCCACTTGCTGTTTCTCAGCTATTCCCAAATTCACGTGTCATAAGATGAGTACTGTGAAACTGCAGGCACCGGAAGGAATTCATGCAGTGTGTAGGAAATTCCCAAAGCTAAAAATAGTGACATCCGAGATAGATTCATCGCTAGATAAGAATTACGGGGTGATTCCAGGCATGGGGGAGTTCGGGGATCGCTATTTTGGCACCGATTAGTTATTTTGGTGATCCAGTCTACACACCCAAACAAACCTTTAAGATATTGACTCACCTTAGCTAGTTTTTGCTCAAATCATCTCAATTCTGTAAATATTCCTTCTGCCTGCAGAGTACAAGAATTCTTGTGAAACAACAAATAATCCTTGCAAGTACAATTATTCAAACCTGCATCTTTACAATTATTCAAACTTGCATCTTTCAACACATTCTATCGCGAGTTTTTTTTTTACTCAACACGAATTAACAATATGTCAAAATTCAATTTATTACACTTTCCAAATCCTAGTATTTCCTCCCTTTCTATGGTTTTGAGTTTTCTTGCTCATTTTTCTTCCTTCCCTCCATTGTTCTTGATTCCTTTCTCGAGGTTTTCTCCTTGTTTCTCTAATTTTTGCTTCCTCAAAGTTATTTCTCAAGGATTTCAGCCCTTGATTTTTAGAGCCCTTGAAGCAAGGAGGAACCAGGAGTTCAGGGCCACCCACTACAGATTTGATTTGTTGTTTTAGATTATGGCTGATCTCTAGATGTTTGAAACTTTAGACGATGTGTTTACATTTTTTTCTTTTCTTTCTTTTTTTGTTGTTTCGTGTCCTTGGAAACTTTTTTCCTAACCGTCATATTCAAACATTATATTCACCGATGACTGAGTCGAGGTCAAAATAAGACCTTTATTTTAGATCCTTACATTCAGTTAAGAATCTTTATTTCATACGGTTTTTCTTGTACTTCTCATTGTTGTCTTAATTTGTTTTCATTTTTTGTTGTTTTCTACTTTTGATTTCTATGACCTTCTTTTTATACTACCATCTTCAGATCATGGTCTGAACTTTTGACAACGTTCTCTAAACTTGTAACAAAGTAACTCATATTATTGGCTTTTTTATAAAAATAACCCAAAAAAATAATTAATTATTTAAATGATTTATTTTTTTGATAAAATACGAAAATAACTCAAAATCTACGGTAAACGTTGGTAGAGCCAAAGTGTTTGGTGCCACCAACATGCCAACATGCCACGTCAACAATTTGCATTAAAAAATTAATTTTTTGGTGGAGCCATATAGAATGACTCCACTTGTACAAATATTAGGGAAATACAGTAATTTTTAAAAGTATGGGGGTTTTAAACAATTTTCTCTTTTTTCTGGTGGAGCCAAATAAATTGACGCCACTAGATTCCAAGACAGTAGCCTATCTGCCTATTTGCCTATTGAAACAAGTATATTTTTTATTTTTTTTTTCATTCACGTTACTTTTTCTGATTCTTTGTCCTTTTTCCTTTTTTATTTTGTTTTTCCTTTTAAGTTTTTTATTTATTTGCTTTTTAAGTTTTTTTATTTGTCCTTTATTTATTTTATTTATTTTTTTATTATTGGTTTTATAAAATTTAAAATGTATATTTGAAATGTTTTATAATATTATTTTAAAAATTATTTCTTTAAAAAAATTAAATATTATTTTTTAAATTTTAAATATAATTTTTTAATATTATAAAACATTTAAAATATATTATTTTTAAAGATATGACCTTTCAAATTTATTATTTGTTTTATAATATTTTAAATGTATATTTTAAATATTTTTTAAATTATTAATTTTTAAATTATTTTTAAAGATATTCAAACGTTTTTTTTAAATTATATTTAAAATTTTAAAAATTAATATTTTATTTGGTGGAGCCATTTAGAATGGCTCCACCACTTTATTACAAGTGTAATTTTTTTATTTTTTAATATAAAAATTTAATATTTAATATTTTATATAGAATGATGAAATTGTTGTGTTTAGTAGGAGAGTTCAAAAATTCCGTTGAAGATGAATAATGAGGTGTTTTTGGTGTACGTTCTTTTTTATGGTAAAATTGTAGAAGGTGATGTTGGTTGTGTATTTCAAGGTCGACAAAGAGTAGGGTTGTGATTCAAAAAAAAAAGTGAAGCTGGCAAAAATAAAAAGGAAGATTAGTGCGAAAATAGCTATCCTGTTGAGGAATGGCGATGTTCAGATTATTTTACAAGTTTCCAATCTCTACAAATCGGTTCAAATTTTATGAGATGCAACTGTTAGATGATGATGACTTAGGCACTATGATGGAAATATGGTGGTTGACTAGGAGTGAGAACACCTAACCAGTTGAGTTATTTGTTGAGTTAGCAAACTTAGAGCCTGTTGAGAATGTTAGTCCAATAAGTCAACATTGCGAATTTGACTTTGATCTCAATGTCGGATAGACAGACCAGTTAGAATGCGGAGGGACATTGCAGATACCCAAAAATCTAAATTATGGTGGGAGTTCGTATAATAACCCTACCCCAGTCCCCGTCTACAAATACATCTGGATGTGATAATAAGCACAGAGGTAGATGTCGGAGAAATGACCAATCATGGTGAAGGTTCTGATTAGGACATTGAAGATTTTAGTGCCCCGATGTTGATGAGGTTTCGGACGATATCGATGATGAAGGCCCGGAGGAGGTTAAAGATGTTTACGGCCCTTCATTCATTCAGTAACCCGAGTAGTGGCATTATTTTACAAAATGAACCTGGGGGCAACATGTTGAACGTAGATCCAGATACAATGCATGCATCCGAGTTCCTTGAAGACGCCGATATAGTACCTACTCATAGATTGGCATCAAATTCGCAGTTGGAGGAGTTGTTCGTTGGGCAACGATTCGAGAACAAGGCGGACTGTGTGTTTGCCATCAAATAGTACAGCATGAAGTTTTCAATTGACTCCAAAGTTGCCAAGTCTACACCGACATTATATGTTGGGGAATGTTAGAGAGCCGGCAACGGGAGTGGTTGGCGGGTTCGGGCTGCATTTATACAAAGGACTCAATAATGGTAAATACAAAAAATTATAAGGGCGTCATACATACATTGTCGCACGTATGTCTCAAAACCACCGGAAATTGGATGCCAAAAGTATTTGCAACTGCATCATGCCACTAGTGAAAGATCGCCCATTCATTCCTATGTCGACATTGATTGTGGACATGCAAGCTTGATTTCAGTACAGAGTGTCGTACAGGAAAGTATGGTGGGAGACACAAATGGCCATGCAACAATTGTACAGCGACTGGGATGAGTCATACAATGAACTTCAGGGTTGGATTTCAACGATGGTGTAGTACGTCCCAGGAATTGTCGTGGACTTGCAAACGTTGTCTTATAGAGGCCCGAATGGACAATTGAAACTAGGGATAAGAGTTTTCCGTCGACTGTTATGGACTTTCGATCCATGTATTAGGGCATTCTCCCACTGCAAACCGCTAATGCAAGTTGATGGAACATGGCTTTATGGAAAATACACGCAGATACTTCTGATTGCGGTTGCACTAGACAGAAACAGAAATGTACTACCGATCGTTTTCGCCATCGTGGAGTCGGAGAACTCCGAATTGTGGGCATATTTCATTCGAAACTTGCGGAGGCATGTTGTCAAGCAAGACAACATTTGCATTATCTCCGACAGATTGAAGGGCCTTATTGTTGCGATTCGGCAATTCGAGGTTCCGTGGAGGTTCATTTACTGTATTCATCACATCGCTGTCAACTTCCACAATGAGTATAAGAACAAAGACTGGCGCAAACGAATCGTGAACATGGGTAAAAATATCATATTTAAATTCGTATTTGTAAATATTTCAAGTCCATTTCTTAATTGGGATGGTAACGTGTTTTATCGGAATACATACGTAGGATACAAGCTGAAAGCACACCTATTCAGACATAAGTTGGCGAGGTCAGAGATTGATATGGTGGGGTCCAAACCTTCTCTCAGACAGTGGTTGGGTAGCATGGAGCTGTGGCAATGGGCTCAATATTTTGACGAGGGATACCGATACGGTCATATGACAACTCACATCGTTGAGCCCGTTAACTCCGTATTAAGGCGTATACGTCACTTGCTAATTTCAGCGGTTTTTTCAGTCACATTTTACAGGCTAGCAACCTTAATGCCAAAAATGGGGTTGAAATAAACAAAACAGTTAGAGGCAGGACACGTGCACGTCGAAAAAATCAGGGATGCCATGAAAGAGAACGCTCAAAGGGCTAAGTCGATGAATGCAGAACTATATTCTCGAAACTTGGAAACTTTTCGAGTGACAGAATACATCGGTCATCGGTCGAGGATCCCGCCATGGTCCTACAGAGTTGATCTCCAAAATAGGCGCTGTGAGTGCGGGATGTTCCAAACACTATAGTACCCGTGTACGCATATGGTTGCAGTGTGTGCTACCTACAGTTTGAATGTCAAATAATATATCGATGATGTGTACACACTTGAACGTACGTTGCGTATTTAGGGTAACGAGTTCTCCGTATTAAGGGATGTATCGACATGGGAAGTGCAATCGCCTGTGTTCGAGATGTTGCCAGATCAGTCACTACGTAGGAGAGTCAAAGGTCGACCAACAACAATGAGGATTCGGAACGACATGGATATAAAAGAACAGGTCGATCCAAAGTGTTGCACCATATGTAGAACAATTGGCCACAATCAGAGCAAGTGTCCCCATAGAAATGTCTATATTGGTCAATCTTCACGGTCTGAAAGAAATTAAATGTTGTACCTGATTTTTACATTTTATGGTCTTTTGGAAATAAAGTTTGTACTGTTTAGTGTTAAGATTTTATTTAAAATTAACAGTTGCAACTTTTAATACTTTAAAAGATATTATAAATTATACAAAAAAAAGACTAATACATAAGTTGTGGAATTATAAACTAATACAACAAATATTACATAACACTTGAAATTTACATAACTCAAAATTGGAAAGAACCGGGAGTGGTATTGACATTCGGGGTATAGCGGTTTACGGACCTTCATTGACGGGGTGGACGTTAGGGTGTACTGTACACATCAGGAGGATCGACAGCTGGATCGAACGTGGCCTGAGGCAAGGTGGAGTACATGTTATTACCAAACATATCAAATGATATCAGTGGTTAGTCTAGTTGAAATGAACTCGAATCGCCTATATCCGGGTGATATAAACTCGAACCGCTCATGTCCGGGTGATATGAACTGCTCTGTAACTTATCACAAAAAGCGCCAACCCATTGGTCTGATGTGTTCAAAGGTTGGTCCTCCGAGTCGGGCTCCGTCATATATTGATCCTCTAGCTCCCCCATAAGTTGATTTCCACGTCTGTAGCCATGATCTGGTACTATCATAAGTTGTCCACCGTATAAATAAACGCGCCATCGAGTCATGTACCACTGCATGTATTCAGTCGAGGGACTGAAGTCAAACATGCAGGAGTGCATCTCAGGCCGCCTATCGTACTAGGCATTCTATAGTGCTACATAACATTGATGTTCCGCGCTCCAATCTGTTGTATGTTTCTCCCTCATGGTCTTACCGTGGACATCAACAAATTGTTGTGGCTCGACCGGCATAAATTATCTACACTCAAATTGTCGCATAACTTGATCGCCGTTGTACCACTCAACGGTTGAGAAGTTGAACACCGACGTGTTAATGCACCACATATGGGCTTTGTCGTGAATCCACTAAGGAATAAGGGTTGCAATGTTTGGTACAGAATACGGCATCCACAAGAACTGCACAATATAACATAATGAGTCAAGTCACATCATATATTGCAAGTGGATAAGTTAAATCAACATTACTTAAACCATATTAGTATATATTACTTTCTCCCCGGCGGACGCCTCTATCATTTGGCAGTAAATGATTAATGTTTGGCACGCACCAATTCCCGAAGACGTGGCCCATCTGAAATCGAAACAAACATGTTAGCAGTTAAACTTGGGAAAATATTATCCACACTTATGAGCCGTTAAATGTTAAGTATAATTTTGTTTTTATCTATTTACAAATGGCCACGAATATGGTTAGTGCCTAATAGCCGCTAGAAACGGCAGCCTGTATAGAGCCTAGGACTACAGTAAACCCAAACAACCAGTCATGTTACTAACCCTATGTTTTGTTGCTCGGAAAAGCTCATGGTACAATATGGCCAACACTGCCGATCCCCAGCTGCAACTACCGGCACGAGAGAAATCCTCCAATAGAGGCAAGTACTTTAAGTGGACCCCGTGCATAATATAGGCTCGAGCAGCACACATCACCCCGTGCTCAGTGGCAGTGCTCGATAACTCCTTAAAATTTTCTTTCAACCATGCCAATTTCAAGCATGTGAAATTCTGTTCCCCATCACTAAGAGACTGTCCAAGCAATTTGTAGCATAGTACTGAAGGTTCCAACACTTTGCTTCGACCTGTGACCACAGCACCGTCAACTCGTAACCCAAGTTGCATAGCGACATCTTCTAATGTGATAGTGTCCCCGCACGTCATAATGAAGGTGTGGGTCTCCGTACACCACCTCTCAACCAAGGCGGATATTAAGTTCGCCCTTAGGTCAAATCTTAGGATCAATGCGACGTCCCCAAATCCCGCCAACTTTAAGTATGGTATGATCCGCTCATCCGGATCGTACTTGGGAAAATAAAACCGCAACCTCAAAACCCGATACCCATCCTGTATGGTAAAACTTTTATAAAAATATGATAAATTAATTATCTATATAATTTAAACATAAAATTATATATTGAAGAGTAAAATTGAAAGGTTGAGAAAAACAAAAACATCACACTTATACTATACCAACGTAGCATTCTAAGTATTTTTTATTGAAGTTAAATTAAATAAGTAATAAAATATTAATAATAGAATGAAGATTTGTCATAAAATATTAAAAATAACACGTAGAAATCAAATGTGATTATTATGTCCTAATCATAGTTAAGCATTAAAACTAAAGGCAACCATATAACTACAAAAAGTAAAAAAAAAAAAAAAAAAAAAAAAACAATAATGTCCTAAAAAACCATAGGTGGTATGGGTAAATATAAAAATAAAAAAAAAACTTATTTTTATTGAATCAATATCTATAATAATACATAGAGTTTTACATATAATATAAACTAGGCATATTCAAACTCGAAAATTTATCTTACATACGAAAACTTTTATAAAAAATATATATTCACTCGTTAAATACAAATATAACTTTTTTGTACCCCACAAATGGAACCAAGCACAGTAACAATGCAAAATTAAGCAGAAAGGTCGTCATATTAAAAAAAATTAATATATAAATTTATAAATGTGTCATAAATTAAAAAAATTATAACTAACACGTACAGATCAATTTCATGCAAAAAAAGAGTTAAAAAGGGATAATAACAACCAAATAGAGATCAGTTTCATGCAATCAAAACACGTTGAGCAAAGTAACGCTTAGCAAGAAAAAACGAGAAACTAAAACGATTTTTTTATTTAATTTATAATTATTTTACTGTTTTGTTGATCCTCGATGAAGTGTGATCCGTATTTGCTCCAAAAGATATTTTGATATCTGCATAATTTAAAAAAATACATAAATTAAGTATAATTAATTATTATATTACAATAACTATAAAATATATAAATACAAAATAAAAACTATAAATAACTTACTTTTTTTTTTCTCTTTTCTTCCTTCATTCTACAAATATTTGAAGGGGGACCAAACCCTACATTCTTAAATAAGACGTTGATCTTCTTCTTCTTCTTTAAAAGATAACAATTAGGCTAATGACTAGTCACATCGTTGATGTCACTGACACGATGTGATCAGTTATAATATATATTTTTAATTTTTTAATTATAAATTTTTACTTTTTTAATATATATTTTTTAAAAAAAGCCATATTTCTTTAACAAATAAATCATTTTTTTCCAATCAATTAAATTTTCACTTTTTTTAAATAAAATATTATTTTTTAAAATTTTAAACAGAATTTAAAAAAAATTGAATATCTTTAAATATAATTAAATAAATAAATATTTAAAATATACATAAAATATACATTTAAAATATTATAAAACAAATAATAAATTTGAAAGGTCATGTCTTTAAAAATAATGTATTTTAAATGTTTTATATTATTAAAAAATATATTTAAATTTTAAAAAATAATATTTAAATTTTAAAAATTATAATTATAAAAAAATATTATAAAATATTTAAAATATAAATTTCAAATTTTATAAAACCAATAATAAAACAAATAAATAAAAAACAAATAAAAAAACTTAAAAAGTAAATAAATAAAAAACTTAAAAAGTAAATAAATAAAAAACTTAAAAAGAAAAATAAAAAAAATGAAAAAGGACAAAGAATAAAAAAAAAGTAACGTGAGTGAAAAAAAAAAAAAAAATTACCTATTTCAATTGGCTCCACCAGAAAAAGATAAAATTACTTAAATCTCTCCATATTTTCAAAAATCACACTATTTTCCTAGTATTTATACAAGTGGCGTCATTCTACATAGTTTCACCAAAAAAATAATTTTTTAATGCAGATTGCTGACGTGGCGCCAAACATTTTGGCTCCACCAACTTTTACTGTAGATTTTAGGTTATTTTCATATTTTATCAAAAATATAGATCATTTTAGTAATTAATTATTTTTTAAAATTATTTTTATAAAAAAACCATATTATTATATACAACAATTGTCACTAATTTTATATTCTTGAAAGATGTACGAATCTTTACCATACAAATATTTTTCATTAAAAGTTATGCATAAATATATTCTATACCTTATAGCCACCCTATGCATAGTAAGATTACATGGGTCTTACCAATGGCGGAACTTAAAGTTTGAATATACATGATTTCAGGGGCGAAGCCGGGGGGCTAGCATGGCCCCGGCCCCCCTAAAATGTAAAATTATTATTTAGGCTCTTAAATTTTTTTAAAAATTTTAAATTAGTAAAGGTAAAATTGCACTTTGCCCCCCCTAAAATTATAAAAATTCGATTTAATCTTTTACAAATTATAAAGATATAAACTATAAAAAATTAAAATTTCATCCGCCCCCCCAAAAAATTGTTCTGGTTTCGCCCCTGCATGATTTATCAAGTTGACAACTTAAGTTTCCTGATCCGAAATTCAAATAACTTTCGATTTGATTAACCATATTTTATTTCGTTTTCATCAAAATATTCACTGCTTCACAAGCTATTATTTTACATAACTTTAAACAAAACGATCAAGGTTTTCTTTATTCCCTTCACTTTGGCTGAAACTTACTATAAGATTATCCAGCTATTTTTGTTTTGTTTTTACACTTCTAACAAGTTAGAAAGCAAAGCGCCTCCTAATTATTTTCCATTCAAAAACACACATTTCACCTAATTAAACTTTGGGGGCCATGTTCCCCGGGCCTCTACTTGGCTCCGCGGTTGGGTACTACAAACAACCTTAAAAGGAGCCAAGAAAGAATTATCAAACTTCAGGCAGAGCTACAGATGATGTAATCACATTTGTGGATATGTATGTTGCAAAGTATATTCAAGTCATTGGCAGTGCAAAAAAAAAAAACGAAGGTAAATCATTCGAACAATCTCATCCTGGTGTTTTTTAATGATTTATATGAACTTTGTTACCACGAGTACTCGTTTTCCTAAACCACTTTTTTCTTTACGTATTTACCACTAGTGTAGATAGAACTGTGAGGATAACGTCCAATGGGTTTATAGCAAATCTCATAACCCAACTCTTTGTTTTCTCAAAAAGTATCGGTACTTGGCACCTTTGTCATATGCCTTATAGACATCCGAGCTCTTCCCATATACCCCAAAGTATCCGCATTCAACATTTATTTTCTAGCCCGTCTAACACTCATTCTTCAGTGAATAAATTTATGATTATAGAATGTTTATATCATCTGGATTTTTGTTTCTTCAAAGTAATCGTCATATGCTTATATATTATTCACTCTTGACTCCGAATAACATAAACCAATGGCCGATGTTGAAAATGGTATCTGTGTTTTGGTCGGTAGGATTTGTTGATGCAGCAGATTTCATGACGATGAGATTCAAATTTATTGTGGTGACAATCAAGAAATAAAGGGTACGGGAAATCTACGCCGGTTCTTGTGAAGATCCTTGGGGATGGTGTCTACCACAATGAGGTCGCCATTCGTAGGTTTGCTTAGCGTATGGACAATGGCTCATTTAGTGATCCGCGTCTGCCAATTAAACAGTAATTACGATTCAAAAGAGATGTATTAATCATGCAGGAAATTAACTTTAGAGATCACTGATTTTTCAATTATCAGATACTAAGCTTCTTTCATTTCTGCAACTGCACTGATGGTAATAAATGTTTGTTTATATTGCTTCAACTCTTCATTGTTTTTTTTAACTCAACGTTTGGCATCTATGCCTAACGCATATCTAAACATGAAATGAGATATAATACTCCAAAAATCTTCTTATACACGAAAATTAATCAACATGTAATCCTACAGCAGCGAACTTCATTTTGTAGGTATTCATTTTTCTCCAATTAAAAAATGTCTGTTAATGCGATTTGAATGGAATTTTGTGCCTTAAAAGAGGAAGATAAATGAATTGCCAGCCTTTACAATTAACTAAGAATCACTTTAGAATCCTGAACAAGGAGGGATATATATATATATATATATATTCCATTACTAACCCAATACACCACAGGAGACGTGAAAATTATGGTTCTGGTTCAAATGTTCTAACACCAGCTCAAAATTTAAAGCTCTGTATTATGCACATCTATACACAGATGTCATTGCCGGTGTCCTTCTGGCAATGGAACCACCTTGTGAAAAGGTACCGTCCTCTGTGGCAAGGCTCCGTCTTCTTCATCATCATCAAACTCTAGTAAATACCTACACAAGGAAGTCAAATGTTCGAGTATTTCAGTAACACAAATAACCAACAATTTATATACAACTTAGGACTCCAAAAGGGAACTTTCATGCTCTGCTACTTTTGTTCCGGAAGATTAACAAAACGAGTAAAAATGCAACAGGCCAAATCTGCTATAATAGGGCCACAATGAAAGATGTTACTTACTCATCTGATTTCCTCTGGAAAGATACAGAATGGTCGATTGCACCCCAAAGATATGCACGAGGAGTTTCGTAGCCAGTTCAATATATATAAGAAAATAACGATGATATTTTAGCAAATTGATTAAGGAATAAGAACTGGAACAAGCTATCCGAATTGAAATATGGTTATTAATGACAGTGATCGCCGGGATACTCACCTTTCGAGGAGTATTGATGACAGTTGCCTTATAGAGTGCAGTTGTTCCTGGATAAACGGCCAAAACATTTCTTCCAGCAGGAAATTCTTGAGTGCTCAAAGGATCATTCCTCTTGGGGAAAGGTATAATGCAAGAAGCAGGCAGCTTGTACTTCCTGAAGTTTAGATAGGAAAAAGTCAAATTCGACAAATAAAACATGATAAGAGTTACTTCATGAACAAGCATAATACAGAAATATTTCAATGTAACTTAGAAAAAATGAAAGAATAAAAACTTACTTTTGGCCACTACCCTCTTCATCGTCACCTGGTTCCTCATCAAGTACTTCAAATCTGCATTTGAAGATACAACTTAAAAACAAAGAAGATTTTTAATGGAACCCTGACACGAGCCAAAAATGAAATGTCGGGTCGTGCTTACTCTTTTGTTTTCTCATCAAAATTTATCACTTTTACAACAAACCACTCATCCTTCTCAGCATCTGAGGTGACTCTTGCAGCCACCTGAGAAAAAGAACACATTTCGATCTCTTTAGTTCATAAGTATATGAAAGAGTACTCTCTGTTATCTGGTATGCATATAAGAGTTAAGATCAAATACAGTAAATTAGGTCTATCAACAAACATCAACAATTGATTGTGATGTATCTACACGAACAACAATTTTGTTTTTCTATTTGCTACATTGTCTACAAGCTTGCCTGTTCATCTTTGAGACTAACACAAGCCTCGATATAACTCCACATAGAAGGAGAAAGACGAGATATATCTGAGTCAGACTTCATCCTTTTTCTTTTCTGATCATTACCATCTGCAATTTGTTTACCGTCAGCTATGCAAATAGGAAGCTTCAATACTCTCATACTAGTATCTAGAATCTACACATGTAAACAATTTTCTGTTTTGGCATAGATTGTGGAATGTTCTCGATTGGGACAAAAATTGCTAAGAAATTATATGATTTTAACCATCATAATAAAATTAGGAATCCATTGTCATATCAACTCAACAACTTCCCTCTCATTAACCAAAGCAATTCCATGATTCATTAAACCGCTCATAGTTTGCACTTTTAGAAAGGGAGACAGAGAGAGAGAGACAGGATAAGATGGAGAAAATAAAATTGCAGAAAACTACAGCATTATCTGAACATTTTCTTTGATTATCATTTAGAAAAACAACTAACACTTCCACAGTTAAGGCAAAGAGATGACTTAACTCTTTGCTTTATAATAATCTAATTCGTAAATACCGGGCAAAGAGAGTAATCAATATAGAGGTTAAAGCAATGGAAATGTCTCATGTAGACATAGTTGGTAGCACACACCCATCTTTCTTCGTTGTTGTCCGGGAAGTCCAGATGGCAGGAAAGTGTCAAGTTGACTTAGTAACAAGTTGGAAATACTGTATAATGCCAAAAAATAGGATTGGTCAAAACAATGGAATACAACACTGAAAATCATAAAAGGTCTACAACTGAAACCAGAAAGTTCATTGCTACACTAGCCCCGAACTTCTATATAGAAAAGGTTCGTTTCGACATTTGTACCCAGATTCACCATAAAATGGGGGAGGAAAAAGGGCAAACAAAATGGTAAAAGGTTATATTAGAGATAACGAACATACGTTACTTCTCTCTCTGAAAGATCTTTAGCTTGAATATACATAGCTTTTAGCCTTGCCAACGAAGAATCACCAGGTTTCTCAACTACCTCAGGAGCTGCATCAATATACATAAGTTTAGAAAGAACAAGGCCAAGTAAAGTAACAGAAAACAATATATATGTACATATTCTCAAGTTTTCGCCAAGTTTTTTACCCATTAAATATTCAGTAAATCAATTTGATGCAAGATGACACTCCAGACATTGATTAGATAATGAGTATATAGATTTCAAAGTTCCTTCTCTGATACTTCTACAAGATTCCCGGTATGCACATCCAAGAAGCTGCTAAGCAAACTTAAATGCTATTGAATTAACAACAAAAATTTTCGTTTTCCCTCTTGTTTCTATTTCGTGCAATCAGTTCTTAATTTGTAAAAATGTTCATCTTTCATGCAAACGTTCGAAACATTTCGGAAAACAGATGTCAGCATGCCATGAGCAGCCATTTCAGCTAAACAGCATAATTTTGTATCCTAAAGGCAAAACCTTTACACAAAAAATACATGAAACAGATACTCCACTTAGCTCTAAACCTCAATTCAGATCATATGCACTTAGCGGAACTTAAATTCTTTCTCAAAAACAAATGTAGCTAAGTATTATTTTTGGAAACAATGTAGCTAAGTTTTAGCAAATTACTCTTTGAACTTACTTTTCTCCTAAAGGAATCACAACTCAAAACAATCACCAATAATGCATAACAAATATAAATTTCTTCTCAAATACAAATCCATCATCAACAAAACTTGAGCTCTTTTAAACCAAACCCACCTCAAAAAAGAACTTTTCTTAATTACAAGAAAAATAAAACAGAGACACCCACAAAAAATCACCATATTTTAATAATCTAAAACAAACCCACATCATAAAATTGAAGCTAAAACGAAAAAAAGGATAAGAAAATTTACTAGCTTGAAGCTTCTTGTGAAGCTTGTTGATTTCGACAAGCACCTCTTCTTGCTCTTTCCTTAACCGATCGAGTTCCCTTGAGTTTTCCAAGATTGAAGCAATGTCCGGCGACGACATCGTATCCTGTTCCCCGTCTTGGTCGGAAATACAATGTTGTCCGTTTTACAGGATAACTTCAAGCTATAATATTTCGCTCCAATTAATCCTAACTTCGATCAAAAGTTCAATTTTCGCTGAATTAAAAATTAATACTTTTCATGATTACAATTATAAATTATAACAGTAATTATAGATAGTAAATCTTTTCTTAAATTCTTTTACCTCGGGGGAAAAAATTAATCGGTGGATCATTTTGATTTTTGAGTTTCTATTTAATTTCTGTTTTGCTTGCACACATGCATCAAAAAATGAAATTCAAACTTTGCCACGTGCGAGACTCAAATTCCACAACTCCCTTGTTTTTCTGTGGGCTCCCTTTGAAATTAATAAGTTTGGACTTAATATTGGAAATTAAAAATTTTATGGCCCAAATTGCAAAAATAAAAATTATTGTAGGCCCAAATACGATCTGTATTATTGATAAAAAAGGAAAAAATATATATATTTTTTTCTTTTATTTTACGATTTGCGGCAACTATTTTAATATTATATTTTAGGAATTTATATCATGTAAAACAACTTTTTTATTTAATGCATTAAAAATTGAATAAATTATTAAGAGGATAACAGCCTGAAACATTCAACATTCATAATAATATTGTAAATTACGTTGAGTAATATTAGCTTAGGTTCGGGTCGTACTAGTTGTAAATTTATTTGATTATTTTTTTTTTTGGATTTTACAAATTTATAGACGTGGAATGCTTTGTTTTAAAAGTTGAAAGCTTTGGTTAAGAAGTTTGAGGATAGAATTGATAGAATTTGTAAATATGAAGGGTTAAATTTATTTAATTGTTTAGAAATATGATCGAATTGATAGGATATATAAGTATTAAGGACTAAATATGTTATTATACCAATTAAAATAAGGCTTTTCGTTATTAATTTAACCGTGGGTGACCAAAACAAGAACGAATTTAAACATTAATACTTAAATTGAAAATTTTTAAAATTGAGCTACCAAAACAGGAACACGGGTATAATTGAATTACCATTTGTATAAATTGCCTAAATAATCACAAAGTAGGAATTAAACAATTCCAAAGCATTACAGAAACTCACATATATATAATTATACATGATGAATCTCAAATATAGATACTCAAGACTTAGAACATCCGTCATCTTAATTATTAATTTAATTTGTGATGTAATAAAAGATATTAAAATAATATCAAATTTGAATTTCAGTCCCTAAATACACTACCCTCTTTTTATTAAAGAAATCTCATCTTAATTCCTTTTATTTCTTGATGCAAATTATAAATAACAACCTTAAATTCTTCGTTGCCACATGAATTCCC
This sequence comes from Gossypium sturtianum, assembly GCA_025698515.1. Lineage (NCBI taxonomy): Eukaryota > Viridiplantae > Streptophyta > Magnoliopsida > Malvales > Malvaceae > Gossypium > Gossypium sturtianum. The sequence continues at coordinate 121,977,362 of CM046946.1, forward strand.
CTAAAAAAAAAAAACCCTAAACTCGAAGAAAGCGTCAATTTTAGGTAATGTTTTAATAAGAAGTCAATGGAACATCCTCTTCTGCTTCAATGTTGTTAACAGATTTCAATAGTGAACTGCCTAAGAGACAAAACACAGTTTAATATTGGGTTCCATATGGCAAAAAATGCTTTTGAGGATATCAGTGAAAGGGTCCCACTCTTGGGGGAACTTAAATGACTTGCCAAAAAACCTTGACTGGGACATATAATGAAGCTATTAAAGGAGTCCTAATAATGCCAAACACACACAAGTATTAACCCCTAATCAAAGAGAAACGGTGAAAAATGGGAATTCCCTTTTACACCATCAATTATGTGAGCAGAAAGAAAGATAACAGAACTTGACAGGGTTTTTAACAACGAAGGCTTCATCAGTTACTATACTACGTTTTTAAAGACTGAAAAAAAAAAAAAAAGGGGGGGTAGCTGCTATCCTTGGGACCAGTTCTTTTCTGGCTGCTGATTGGGTTTTGGCTGCCAAATTTGTTTGGCTTCAAGGTTCAAAAACTTTCACGATCTCTCTCTTTCAAGGAAAATCCAGATTGAAAATCCCCGTTTTGGTTCCAAGTATGTCCCCTTTTTCTTCTCCTTTTTTTTTCCTCTTGGAAAGGGATGAGCTTTTCTTTGTGTTCTTTGAATGTTCAATTCCATGGTTGTCTTTTTGGTTTTTTCTCTTTTTTGTTTCATTAATAGCTGTGATTAAAGCTCGATTAAGGTTGTTGGCTTGAAATGGCGCTAAGCTATTCCAAGACAGGAAATTTTTCCCTCTTTTTTTCATGCTAAAAGGGGATGTTGGGAAATATTTTTAGCTTGGGATTTCATGCTAATGGAAACCTTGATATATTTTCAGGTGTATTTGGTTAGGAAGAATATCTGATTTTACTTGGTTCATTTGATTTCAGCTGCCTTTTCTTTTCTTTTCCTGCTGTTCTAATTTGTGGGTACGTTTACAAAGAAAATTTTCAAGCTTGTTTTAGCTGAATTTAGATGCTGGAACTTGGAAGATCAGTCTTGAAAGCTTCGCAGTGGTTCATAAAAAAAAATTTGTTCTTTTTTCAACTTAATTAGCATATCCTTAGATCTCATGTTTGTATGCTGTGGCTGAATCATAACTTAATTGGCAGAAACACCTTTCCTTCAAAGGAAATCTAGAGTTGAAATCTTTTTTTCTCAGCCAACTTTGTATTTTATATATCTGTGTGTATGTACTAGAAAGACGGTTCTTTTTCTGTTGATCTGTATTTCAAATGGTAAAATAGAGCTTAGGATTTAACAGCCAAACTCTTACTGCTAAATTCAAGTAAATAGGTGAAATTAATGCATGAAGAATAAACAATTTCGATAGGTAAAGTGTGATTAGCTGAGATGAATCTATCACCGACAGGAATAGATTCAAACTAATGTTCTATTTTTGTGCTATGTAATTAACAGTAATTTTTAGTAAACTTTATTCTGCATTGGTTTATCATGTCCTGCAGATTATCATTTGAACTTCAAACTTGATGACAGCATCTGGTGCAGTTATCTTTGTAAAACTAGAATAAGATTTTGAGCATAATGGGAGTTCCCCTACGGAGGTATCACCTTTCATACTATACTTTTACGGGAAACTGTTCATTGACATTTTTACTGGTTTACAAGGTTTCGGTAACACCAGAAGTGGTATTAATATGAGTTACATTCACCTCTATTGGGCTGCAGCAGCAATTTAAGGATACCAAATGAGACAATGAGGCTTATTATAATGGCTTTTGCTGGAGTTATATTTGGCTTTTTTTTAGGAGTATCTTTTCCAACTGTTTCATTGACTAAGGTACTACGGCCACTCGCACTATCTCATACATATGCAGCTGTTATATGTTTTGTTTTGTTTCCATTTTTCCCCCTTTCCCATATTCTTTAACATGGAATAATGAGTTCATTTCGGTATGTTTAAATTTTGGTAGATGCATCTCCCATCGAGCCTATTCCCTTCCATTGATCTTACATATATTGAGGACAAATATTCCGGCCTTTCAACCCAAGCACTATTTAATGCTTTGAACACTATCAAAGCTAATAAGGTCGACTCAATGTCATCTTCTGGCTACACTGAGACCAAGGTAAATCCCCTTTATTTTGGTTATATATGCAGCATTGCAATTTAGGAACTTGGACTGTAGGCTTCTTCTTGTCTTGAAATTATAAAAATTTTAACCATGAAATCTAATAGAAGTGGTTGAAGATTTTTGCACACACAAAATAAAAAAATAAAAAAATCTCTTCATAACCAATCTGTCAAATGCATATTTGATAATGGGGAATTGAATATCTGGACGTTAGTTCTATCATGAAACCATCTTTTCTTTAGGATTGAGCTCCTCAAGTAGGAGGTATTTTATGGCCTAATCTGCTATGATGTTTGCTAATATCAGCTTGGAAGCTTAGAACGTTTCTAATGAATTGCATGTACAACTTCTTGGTTCTGGTTTGATGATTTTGTCATATCAAGGAAATTTCATGTGTTGGTTAGAATCGTTTTATGAACTAAAGAAACAAAAGTTAATCGTTTTATAAGATTTTGCCCGGGTATGGATGCACACGCTTTTTAGTTAATTTAGGCTGGACAAACATTGTGAATCTCCTTTACTCCTTGCCTTGTATAGTACTTTGTGTGCATCAACCTCTGATGGTGTCTCACTGTTATTCATACATTATGTGATTGGCGATAGAGCTGAAAATCCACTTGGATTAGACTCTCCTTTTCAGGTTAATATGTGCCTGTTTTCTGTGGTTGGTGTAACAATTTTCAAGGAAAATCAATAAGCATTAACACTTTCAGGTTTTAGCATGAGCACTAACTCTTAATCCTTAATTATGGCAGATCTGGATTCCGACAAATCCACGGGGTGCTGAAAGACTTCCCCCTGGTATAGTTGCACCTGAGTCCGATTTATTCCTTCGTCGATTATGGGGTCTGCCAAGTGAGGTATGCATCATCTGCTTTACATTGACTCGCTTTTTTATGTTTTATCATCCTAGTTTGGTACATGTCAAAGAGCTCAAACTGGTTGCCGTCTAACGTATGGAAGAATTTTATTAAAGCTAAATTTGTGTTACCGCATTCTCGACTCTTGTAACCTGATGAAGTTGAATAAGGCAATGATCATTTTTCTCTGATTTAATCCGGGTTGATGGGTCACATTTGCAGGACTTAACCATCAAGCCAAAGTACCTTGTAACTTTTACCGTTGGTTATAATCAGAAAAACAACATTGATGCAGCTGTGAAAAAGGTCTGTCCTCTCTCACTGCATGCACACATACACATATATGTTCTCTGGCATGTTTATAGTCTCTTATCTAAAACCAATATTTTACAGTTCTCGGAGAACTTCACTATTTTGTTGTTTCATTACGATGGCCTAACCAGTGAATGGGATGAGTTTGAGTGGTCAAAGCGAGCAATTCATGTGAGTGTTCAAAAGCAGGCTAAATGGTTAGCAACCGACTCCTTTATCTTTTTAAATCTTATGTTAGTGTAGTTGGTTGTATGGGATTTTCCCAAGCTCCATTTGTGTTTGTATATGAACTCCTTAAGTTTTCGTATAGGTGGTATGCGAAGCGCTTTTTGCACCCTGATATTGTTGCACCCTATGAGTACATCTTCATGTGGGACGAGGATCTTGGAGTGGAGTACTTCAATGCGGAGGAGTAAGTCCATAAGTTGACTATATTGCTTCAAGTGAAAGTCCGTTTGCATAAAGCTAAAATTGAACCCCTTCCATTCTCAGATACATAAAACTTGTCAAAAAACATGGTTTAGAAATATCCCAGCCAGGTTTAGATGCAAATAGTGCTGGGCTGACATGGGCAATGACAAGGAAGAGAAATGACACCGAAGTTCACAAGTAAGAGCATTTTACATTAACAGCTTGATTGCAGTTTACATATTCCTAATTGGTAATTCCACGTAGGTTGGAATGTGTTCTTTGTTAGAAAGGTAGTTTCATCTTTGGCATTTGTTTTTGCTCCTATAGGGATACTGAGGAGAGACCTGGCTGGTGTAACGATCCGCATTTGCCTCCATGTGCAGCGTATGAAACATAATTAAGCCCCTTTGTTAAAATGATTAAACATATTGTTGCTTATTTCTTGAATCGTATCTAATCATTCTTGCATACTGGATGCTTAGGTTTGTGGAGATCATGGCTACAGTGTTCTCTCGGGATGCATGGCGATGTGTTTGGCATATGATTCAAGTAAGCAATGAGCTTATGGTTTTGGATGTTGCCAATTCACTGTCATTACCTTTTTATAATATAGTTTCTCCTTTGAAACGCAGAACGACTTGGTTCACGGATGGGGTCTAGATTTCTCTCTTAGGAAATGTGTCGAGGTCAGAGTCTTAGAGACCGCTTTATTCCTCCTACATTAGTTAGCTTTCTCCATTCTTACAATCCAATGTTGATTTGGCATTTTTGTCCTTGAGCAGCCTCCTCACGAGAAAATCGGGGTTGTAGATGCTCAGTGGATTGTACATCAAAGTGTGCCTTCTCTTGGGAACCAGGTAATCATTGACCATTGATATTACCATAATCATATGCACAGTATATCATTCACTTCTGTTTTCTTCTTTTTTCTCACAGGGAGAAGCAGAGGGTGGAAGGGCTCCATGGGAAGGGGTATGAACTACATTTTCCTCTCTCTCACTCAATTTTATATATGTATGTGTTTGATGAGAGTTGGGTTAATGGCAGGTGAGGCAAAGGTGTAGGAAAGAATGGACAATGTTCCAAGATCGGATGACTACTGCAGAGAAAGCATATTATGCATCACTGGGAATTACTGATCCTTACAATTTAACAGCTAATTAATTAATGGATATAATATAGTTTTTTTTTTTTTTTTTTTTACAATAGCATTAGAGTTGTACAAGTCAGTCACTTCTATATGTGACCTAGTAAACTTTGATTTTTGGATACAAGAAAAGGCGACTTTGATCCTATCAGAGCACATGCACTAGTTGTGTCTATATCATATATATTAGAAGTAATTGTCGGAACTAACTCAACTAAATCCCACTCAGATTTATGAAGTTTCTTATTTGTTTCTCCTTCTGATGCAAATCAATTCATACCAAAAGTTGCAGTATGAACAAATGGCGAAGGTGTTGATTGAGGCTTAAGCTCAGAAAGGAATTGGTGGCACCTTAGCCCGCATTATCAACATAAGTAAACGATTAACAACTATATAAACTTGTAAATGCTTTAGATCGTTAAGCATTCATGTGAGACAGTCATCTCTGCCCTGTACAACTTGGAAAATTTGCCTTAAAAAGAATAAAACTAGTAGCCAAAAAGAAATTAATGTTAACTATTATTGCAGTTTTAATCGTTACAAACAAATATGGGGGAGAAAGATTTGAAGATTGGAGCTGATTGATCATCAATGTTAGGACTCTTGAAACAACGGAGATGCAGCTAGAAATAACCTTTAGTGATTGTTTCTTCTAGTTCCTTGAACTCCCATGCATCCTCCGCTGAATATTCCCCTACAATGAGGAAAAGACATGATCTCTTAACCAATTATTGCACCTCAAAACAAAAATCCACTAAAAAATTGCTATATTCCCTTCTAATCTGACAAAAAACAAATGCATCTCGTGTTTTGTTTCTTCATTTAGCATTATACCTAACTTTGACATAAAGACCGTCTTTAGACTAGGAGCATTTCAACTACAACGATAAAATCAAGGGGTTCAAAATTGTGTAGGATCTGGTATGGAACCATACACAGTCTTCGTGGTGATTGCACACAATTGCAGGATTGTTGTAAAAGAAATGTGCCAGGGCACCTCGCAGAGAAACCGAAAAGAAAGAAAGAAATGATAAATTTATATAGCAGTTGTTCTCTTTTCCTTCACTATCTTCTTTTTTATATTGTGAAATTGTCAAGATCTATTTGATCAGAGTATCAATCTATTAACATAATGATGGGATCTTACCAATTGAATCTCTTCGCAGAGCCGTCAAATGAGCACAACTGAAACAGCCAAGGAAATAAGAGTAATATTAACTCGAATGTTGAAGCGATGAAGCTGAGTACTTATTCTAGAATCCAGAAACTATTATCATCATGAATGAGCTAAATAAAATTCAGGGTTAGGCCTAAACACAAGGCATAAAACTTTTGATGATCAAATTATTAGAAAATGATTACCTGCCCAAAGCCTTCCCAAAATCTGCACATAATGATCGGATATATGTTCCTTTAGAACATGTGACTCGGAAAATCAAGTTCTGTCTGCAAAGACATCAGAAATATTAAAATCAAGATTGAGTTATGTTGTATTAAGATGACCGAACCAGTTCTTTTTGAGGTAAAAAGAAGAAGAAGAAGAAGAAGAAGAAATAGGCACCTGTCTTCTAAGCTACGCTCAATGTCAAAGTGGAAAATTGAAATTCGTCTGGGTGAAAGTTCAACGGTCTCCCCTTTTCTTGCTTTTTCATACATCCTTTCACCCCCAACCTATTCACAATATTGACAATTTTTTTTATTACTCAGTAAATTCCCAAGTTCGCGAGAATCTGAGATGAAACCAGTAAGGTACACTCTACACCGCATATAAGGAAGAAGGAATAAAAGTTTATACATTTAGCACTCCAAACACATACATCTGTATCAGAGTTTTATTAATACCTCTGTCCCCAAAGCAGGTGAAAAGTACTTCTATACAAAGTTCGGAAAAATAATTCTAAATCGCCTAAAGCATTTTTCTACCTTACCTTGATGGCAGAGAACATTGGAGGAACTTGCCATATCTCTCCGCAGAAGGATGCAGCAGCTTTTTTTATGTCCTCGTCTTTGATATGCTCCCAAGGCTCACGTTGAATAACCTATATAAGATCAAACTGACTCTTAAAAATATAGCAGGTTTAATGTCCTAGAACTAAACAAATACATGCTGAGCTCTTCTAGACTTGTCACTAGAGAAGCATTAAACAGCACAAAACAGTAGAGTGGAGTGAATATATATAATCTGGACAAAGAACAGCAGATCCTATTCAGACTAACTGATGAATGATATACACACCGGTGAATCAGCATCCCAAGTTGAAGTAGCCTCCCCTAATCGGAAAACTCCACTGTATCCCTTTACCATTCCTTGGTATCTGCAATTGAAATATTCAAACCCCCTCAGATAAATTCATTTGGTGCATGTAAGAGAAAGAAAATCTACAGTTTCAAGCCAATAAGCCAGGAAAGTAAGGGTATGGAGTCTGGATTTGGACATTGAAAGAAGGAGCTAGTCTTTACAATTCAGACATGTAATCAGATCAAACATACCTCTCTACCAACTTAGTGGCTTTACCAACACATACAATCAATAGACCAGTTGCCATAGGATCAAGTGTTCCAGCGTGCCCTACCTGTAATAAGTATAGTCCAAAAAGTTAAAACTATAGATGAAAATAAGTAAATAAGTTACCCAACAATCAAGATGTAAAAACGCAAAACACCACCTTTTTCACTTTGACTAAGCGGCGCAGCTTGCCACAAACGGTAAATGAGGTCCATCCTGTTTTGCAATATAATAGTGTTATCATTTGATACAAGTCAATATCATAATTCCGAAAGTTCTTTTGCATTTATCTTCTGAGGATTTTCAATATTCGTATATCAGCAAGTCAAAGAATTAGATAAAGAGTCCTAACAATTAATAGTGCGGCCAAACAAATATGATTCGTACCCTCTCCGAATTAGAAACAGGAAGTAGAAGAGTCCCTATACTAAAGCCAAAAGCAAGCAGTAAAAACGAACCTTCCACCTTGTCCTAGGCGTTGGCTAACATCAGACTGTAAGCTACATAATACCAAATAAGGAAGCATGCCTACTTCACTAGGAACAAAGGCTCACAAATCATTAAATGCACAAAAACACTAACGAAATGCAACCCTTTCAAGAGTAAAAGACCTCCACTCTTTGATAGATAAATTACAGATTTAAGGAAATCAAAATAAGACGCTGATCAAGATATAGCATTCAAAAGTATACTCTTAGCTTACCTTTGGGCTTATTCACCAAAACTACCGTCCCATATGGACCATCCCATCTCGGGGGGAGCCCAGTACTCCTACTAACAAGGTAAGGCTCCCCATCGTCGGTTTCTTTATTGGGAACTTTCTTCAAACACTTGAAAAACTCCTCCACCTTCTTCTCAATAACCTTCTCCTTCACATCCTCACCTGAATTATCTTCTTCCTCAAAAAAAACCAACCCTTTATCCTCCACCTTATTATTCTTATTATTATTATCATCAGTCTTTTTACTTTTTCCCTTAATTTTGATTTTCTCATTTGATTCTCCAGGCTCAAGAAAAGCTTTATCAAAACACTGGTCAGGAAAATACTTCTTTTCCAATTGATAAACCATTTTATAATGTTTATCCTTTTCCCAAGGATAGGCAAATGTATCATAAAAGTAGAGCTCTTCTTCTCTCTCATGTAGCCTATCAAATTCCACAACTTTAGGCTTCAATTCAACAAACCCATCTTCATTTTTCCCCTTATCATCATCTTCAGAATCTGAACCATACATTCTTTTCCTTCTCTTTTTATAATATTTCCTCTTAGACTTATCCATTTCTTCTTCTGAAGTCAGTTTCTTTTGTACCCATGAATCAAAACCCAATTCTTTTTCTGGGTCCTCTTCCTCAGGTGAGTTGGGCGAGTCTGGTTTACTGAGTCGGCGGCGAGTTGGGGTAGGTTGGGACTGAGTCGGGGTGTTGATGATCATGTCATATTGAAGAGGGTAAGGAGTCGATGTTGTGGAGAAGAAAAATGAAGAAAATGGCTGCTTTGTAAAGATCAATTTGTTGGTGAAAATACAGGATTTTGAGGATAAGAGACGACAAGACCCATTTGCTGTAAAGAAATATAGGATCTTTGGACGTAGCAAATGAAGCGACATTTGTAGCTATAGGAGGGGAAATCTTGCCTACACTGAAGTTTCAAGCTTTGAGAGTAGCAGGTTTACAGCAGCGTTTCTTTCTTTTTAATTAAAGATTCAGGCTTTTAGCAGAGCCCTTGTCGAAGCACTGAAATTCAAAGATTTAATAGGATTTTGGTCTAAAATTTAAGGCTTTAGGCAAGGCCCAATAGTTTAAAAATGAAAAAAAAAATTAAAAAAAGAAGATTGTCCTAACTATTTTCTAAATCTATTTAACAAAGTAATTATAAGTTTATAACAACGAAATAAAATTCCAAAAATAAAATAAATAAATCCGACATGATTTAGACATGAACAGGTTGTATTGGGTGGACGATAAATCCAGCTTTCTGACATGCTCGGAAAGGTCTATAGAAATCATGACACAAATCCAAATGAACAAAGATTAATTAATCCAGTTTCCCCAGGAAATGTACAAATTGGGAGCTGACAACATACAACCAGCCTACCTCAAGAGAGGTTGAAGACATAATTATATTTGGTACTAGTAGTACTAACACAAGCTCCATCAATCTTCTTCGTCTTCATCTTCAGGAATCGCCATATCGTCTCCAATACCTTCGAGCAGTTTGTCTACATCCTCACCTAATTCAGATAACCTTGCACTCAACTTTTCCACCTTGCTCTGCTCTTGTCCGAGGCACACGAGTAAATCATTCAGCTCTGCTTCGCTTTCCTTCTGGGCTTCTTCCCTAGCTTCAGCTTTTATTGCCTCGATATCGGGAGATGCTGATGTCCCTCCGCTCTTCAAAGTTTTCGCCTCTTTTTCTAGGTGGATATTGGTCTGTTCAAGACTATTGTAAGCATCTGAAAGACTCTTGAGATCAGACTCCAGCTTCCCTGCCAAATTCTGGTACATTAATGCCTCTGATTCAATCTTAGCTTTTTCTGCCTTCAGCATCTCTACCCGTTGAGATGCTTCCTGAAGATCTCTACGAAGCGTTTCTACCTGAACTCTATCTGAGCCACTGCCTGCCATAAGCTCAGGATGAGAATGACCTGTCCTTGCCAAATCCTCAGCCAAAGTGGCATTTCGGCCAAGAAGTTTCTAGATATGAAAATGAAAAAAGAAAACAGGAGATCAGACAGGTAAGAACATCTGAAGATAATTGACAAACAACAAATATTCACAGATAGTGCTGTCAATGAATGAACATAATTAGTTTACAATAGCGGTTAATTTTCAAAATGAAAATAATACAAGTAATTGACAACAAATGAAATCCAATACAGGTCTTTAAATAGTAAAGTGATTTTCAACTAATGAGTTTTTGTAATTTTTAGTTTCCAATTACCTGTATCTCAGAGCACTGTGTCTCCACGAATGCTTTTAGCCGCTTGATATACTCCTTATCACTTTCTCCACCCTTTTGTTCCAGTTCGGCTGGCACAACTGCCACATCACTCTTAGGGCGACTATAAACATCTACCATTTTCTCTCTAATATTCACTTCCAAACCTTTCACAAAATTAACAAACTGAGCATCAAATACCGATGTGAGGATTGGATGATCTTCATTCTTCTGATCTGTCAAATCATTCTCATCATCTTCAATCTCTGCCATACTAGCAGTAGTTGATCTTGTCAATGGTTTATGGGACTGAGCTGGCTTCACTGAAGAGAAAATGAAGCTTCTCTGCATCTCATCAAACTTCAGAAAGTAGGATGTAAGCCCAATTTTCTGGCTTATGGCATCAGCTATGGTAAAACCATCCTTTCCATTTTCACTAGATTTATTGTAAATCACACATTCTCCCAAGAGAACTGCAGCCAACCCCCTAACGCACACAGTTGATGATGTACTTGACACCAACTCCAGCAGATACGTTAAGTGGGGCCGTGAATCTAAGAAGCATTGCACTGCATTTGGGCAATCTGCTAGCCAAGTGATGAGCAGTTTCAAGATAATTGGTTGAACATACGAGTAACCCGGCTTCCCATCTTTATTTTTCATTGAAGATGCAACTGCCAAGTACCTAACAATTCGGTGCAATAGTAGCTCTGGAGCCCCTAAGGATGGCATTGGCGCTTCAAGCTCAATCTGTAGAACCTGCAAATCTCCAATGAAATTAGATTACAGAAAAGCAGAGGCATAAAATTGTCATTTTGCTCTAGATGCAAGTGAAAAAGAAAGAAAAAAAGTGACAGCATACCTTTTCCTTACACTGACTATTGCCCTTAAGAATATGAGTAATAACACTAGCAGCCCTGCAACAAGTCTGTACTTCACAATATTAGTTGGACAATTCTCAGGCGATAAGCACCATGAAGAAAATCTAATAGTGTGCTAAATGATGGAGATTCATATTTATAGAATCTTAATGCATATATCATGAGATGGTTCAACAAACTTAGGCTCTCTGTATTGTTCTTCTAAGTTGATGATTAACCATGGAGAAGTGAGAACATCAGATTACCTCCAGATCACCATCGCTTTCACTCAATGCAAGACCATGTAAAAGCATGCTGCCACATATATACACCGCAATCAAATAATTTCATCAAATGCAGGAGTTTTATACAAGAACAAACAAACAGAAATAAAAATTTAAGATTTAACTAGCACCATAGATTTCAATTCCTAGTCAGAATAGCCTATAATAGAGAAAAAGAAAGAATTATGAGTAAACAAACCTTCCAAATGACATGTTCACATCCTCCTCAAGGGAAGCATCAGTCATTGAATTTGGATGTGGAATTAATGTGGATGCTAACATTGCTTGCCCATCCGTATTTTTCTGAACATAAGATCCGAAATTCACAATCAAGCAACAGCAGCTTTCACCAAGAGACTTATTGTAAATTACACAGACATAACTATTAACAAAAGAAAAATATCAAGTAAAGAGAATGCTACGATATAAACCTCACAGAAGTTCTTAAAAACATGGTCAGCTGCAATAAACTCTTGCATACTAGATGTTCGCAGAATAATTCGGAGAATAGAATTCAAAGCAGGTTCTACTTGTCGCTCCTCACCAAGAACTTTGCTGGAGAGGGCATCCAGATTCTTGGAATGCCCAGCAACCAAATCACCAATGCACCTTAGTGCCTGGCAAAATATAAGCATTAGAAGAGGGTATGCTGAAATGAAGAAATAGAACAAATCTAGAAAGTGATCTCACCGAACAGCGCAGAGCAATTGGAGCCCATTGGCTTTCAACACCCAGCATTAGTAGATGGTCCAATAACTTCTTCTACAATTAAGGAAACAGGAAAGAAGATAACATATCACAAAAACAGATAGCTCTCCACGAAGTCAATTCAAGCAGACATGATTTATAATTAACCTGAGCTAGGACTGTTTTATTGGTGATCTTGTTTGAATCTTTCTGAGGATCTGCTTCCGAGCCTCCCATCATCAACAAATTAATAGTTTCCAACGCACTGAGTAAATTAATTGTCTACTGGCATGTTGTTTGTTTCACGAAAATGGAAAATCACCAGTAAGCTTGTGAACAATCAACTGGAATGGCTACAAAAGAAAAAAAAAAAAAAAAAAAAAAAAGAAGAAGAAAATAAAGCTGTAAATACTTGAGTATCTAACCTTCTGTTGAGTAAAACTGTAGGAACTTCCTCTTAGTTTCAAGATTGATATTAAGGGATCAAAACCTATAGTCTCCCTTAGTAGCACCTGAAACACACCTAAAATCAGTACCAGAGAAAACTTCGTAAGCAGAGAGCAATGACAATGAAAACAAAACGTGGAGTGTACCTGATTTGAGGCATTACTGCGAAGAAGGTTGTTCAGCAACTCAAGACAATCCTGGGCAAGAACAATATATCATTACCTCATTAATTCATTAATATGATTCTCCAAAAGTGGCATTGCCAAAATAGAATTGACTGCACACATGACTTATCTAAAGAAGCCACAGACATGGTAAAAAGAATTTACAAAAAAAAAAAGGGAAAATAAATAAAAAAATTGCTCTAACAGTAAACAAGCCAGAACAAGTTCATTGAGGTCCAGAATTAAATCTGATGAACCACCTGCACAACCACACCCCCATCAGAACCTCCTTCCTCCTTCATGATACTAAAAATTTTTTCAAATGCACCTTCGAAGACTACAATCTTTTGAATCTCCTGAAATCATAAGACTCTGTTAGTTAGAAAGGCAATCAAACATATTTAAAGAAGTTCACGTGCAAAAAGAAAAGAATGAAATTTAAAGGGCAGAAGAGGGAAGAGGTATAAACAAACACAAAGGGCTCACCTCAGCTTCACGAGTCAAGTATGTAAGAAGCAGTAAGGCTTCATTCCGTATAACCTGGAAGACCGACAGTGATCAACATCATAAAAAAAAAAAAAGGAAGTACATAATATCATCAATATCCTATCCCAAAAAAACTTTGAGACAAACAGAAAATTTAGGTAAGATAAGCAGAAGGTTCATGAAGATACATATTCAAAATAAAGCAGAACATGGAAGTTAACAAAATTTGCATGAAAAACAATTGGCTAATAACTGTTTACCTCACGGTCCATCAGCATATCCATGAGTCGAGTAATACCACGAGGAATAGACAGAATGGCTTCCTGTAACCTGAATATGAATTCAGCAAGAGGTTTTCGAGCAGAAACCAACAAAAATAAACATCCAGTTAGGATAGAAGGAATTTTTGTAAAACTCATACCTATTTGGAGAATTAGTGAGAAGGGCTGTTAAAATTTGAAGAGTGTAATATCGCACATAGAAATCCTCCTCAGACTACAAAATCACCAACAGAGAAGAAAATGATGATATCACATGAAAGATCCATAATAACAGATAAAATAAGTTCCCGATCCATACAAAGAACTCTCACCAGCAAACTTAGTAGAAGAGAAATGCTCTCTGATTCTCGGGAAAGCAAATCAGTATTCATTAAAGCTGGCTGAACCTCATTTGTAGGCCCTTTTGCATGATCAATAGGTGTCAAAGCACTAACAAGAGTTTCAAGGGCACCACGAACCTGCATAAAGGGAATGAATGTCAATCGTTTTTATCAAGTTTCAGGAAATTTGCAATCAACTGTTTCAAATGGAAGGATAAAGGGAAACAACAATATTTGGTCTACAAGGGAATAAAAAAGGCCCTTTGAACTGCAAACTTCTGGCCAAAAGTTCTCTTGGGGATATTGTATATCACTACAGAGAAACATTGTATGACAAACAACAAGAAGAACAAATAGATGAAACACAGAAAGAAAAAATGATTTCAAACCATTTCAACATCATCTCGTTCTTCCTTTAAGACACCCATGAGTACAGGAAAACCTGAAAAAATTTACATGCTAGCTTTATTAAACAACATAGAAAGACAAGTCAAGAAAGACGGACAAATTTAACTTCAGTACTAGCTTTATTGATCAAGATAGAAACACACACCCATAGCTCCAAAAGCTAGCTGCCCAGCACGGCTTTCAGCCACAATGGTCTGAAGCTCTGCAATAGCATTCCTCCGGTCCTCCGCAAGGACACCATTGCTTATACGGTCGAGCAACCGTTCAACATAACTATTGACATGTGAAAAATGGTAAATCAGTCACGTCATCAATATCGAATTAGCAAATTAAACAGCAATTACTGATATTCTCATTTCAGTTACCTATCCTCACTGGAATTAGAGTTCTCATTGCCAAAAACAAACCCAACAACCCCCTGCACAAGAACTCAGTTTAATACTAATAATCAAAAAACAAATTCAACCAATCACTTCACTCATAATCAGTGCACCAATAGAATCCATTTAAGCAACATCCAGTGAACATATATCCATGACCTTAACCAACACACGCAATAAGAGGAACAAAAAGCTGTTGCTTCTCTAATTATTTTTTCTAGAAAATGCAGACTCCAAACCGTGCTTTTAATAAGAAAATCAATAGGCTAAATCTAATTCACAAACACAGGGAAACTATAGGATCGACACGAACTTATATATTTGCTAATTTGGTTCATCACATTAATTCTAACATCAATCTTGAGCTAAAACCAAATCAAAATTGCAATTTAAATATGTATACATAAAAGATTTACTAGAATAACATTAACCCCAACCAATGATCGAGAAAGAAAGTAATAATCACAAGAATTAAACATAAAACTCACCTTGTAACGAGACGCCAAATCCATCTAAGCTCAATGAAGGAGCACAGAAAATCCTGATTATAAAGAAAAAAAAAGCGAAGAAATACGAAATTATTGAAAAGTGAAAATCATGGATTGACCTAATCGAAGTTAACAATTAGGGTAGGAGAAGCGAGTCTAGGGCAAAAATGGAAAGACTTGATTAGGATCGAGTGATGTGGAAAGAGGAGGAATAGGACACAAATTTCAATTTGGATCTGCGTTTTACGTGGATTTTGATCGTCGTTTCTTTGACACAGCGAGTTGACGATTATCGAAAGATAGATTTTTGAGCCAAAAAGCAAAATTAACAAATAAAGTTAGAGAGATAGATAAACTGTGCGTATTAATGGTGATTTGGGCCAAGCGAGGCCCATGCTAGGGCGGTGATCTATTAGATTTAGGCTTTCATCAATGTGGATGTTGGAGTTAGAGTCTCATTCTGTATTAATTGTATATAGGTTTTCTCCGAATTTATTTTAAATAAATTGTTGTGTTAAGAAAATAAGGCAAAAAGTAAAGAAGTATAAATGAAATAGAACTTAAATTCTAATAATTACTAGAACTTAAAATATATCAAAATTTATCTAGATTTTGATGGATATCCACTTAATAAAATATCCATAACACACCCGATTGTATGTCCATTTGTAGATAATATGTCTCATTAAAACTTACTAAGATAAAAACCCTATAGGAAAAACAAATTACTATATCTATAATAATACGCATAATATGTTGTCTCATTAAAAACCTTATCAGGAAAACCTAATGAGACAAAACCTCGATTAAGGGAAAAAGAGTATAGCGTATATTTACTCTCCCTCATGAAAATGACTATTTGAATGCATTTGCTAAGCATTTATATCACCATTCTTTTTGAAAGTTATGAGTGAGGGAAAATTTAGGGAAATATATTTCGATCTTTTCAGAAGTTTCAACAATAATCATAGCAAACTTCTATAAAAACACAAATAGGTATTTTGGATCATTTTATAATCATCCTTCAACTACTATTCACTAAATTAAATTTACCACATATGTTCAAATTATTTCAAGTCATATAAATGAACAATTTCTCGAGAATTTCAATATGTTTCTAGCATTTTAAATCCTTCAAGGATTTTAATATAAACTTTACTATATAGTAATTCATAAAAGGTTGTAACAACAACCATTAGACGCAAATTAAATCTTTTATGAACTGTCAGTTTAATCATATATCTAAAGGTTATTGTATCCCTCACAAAAGAATAATATATTTTTTCATAATCAATGTTAGGACTTAGCAAAAACTTCATATTTTATTTTGTATTTGCAAAACTACTTCATTTGTATCATCATTGGCTTTATACCTTTAGATATTTAGACTATTGGTCCAAAAAATCCACGAATTTAATTGTACTTGAGTTGCGTCTTTCTATTTTGACCAATTTATTCCATTTCTATATTTCTCAATAGATTTATTCAACATCCTCCTTTTATTTCATTATTTCAACAATAATATTGCATGCAAAACTATTGTCGACCAATTTTATTATCGATTCCATATTTTCTCGAATTGACATAACTTATCAAGATATCTTATTTTCACTATTTTAATCTTCAGTTTCATGTACCTGAATCTCTTATGAAGTTTTAGTTATTAGTTATGTATTGGGTCTCTTTTGGAGTACTTGCCTCCACTATATGACCATCTAGAAGAATTTTCATCTTTGGAATCGACCAATCTATTATTTATTCTAACTGATTGTCCTACTGGGACTTTGATTCAAAATATTAAATGGTATATAACACTTGGTTATTCTCATTAAGTTTGTAAATACATTTGATAGTTAACTTGTAATAAAGTGAGTTATCATTTTTGAACTTCTGGTTCAAATTACTCTCTATAAGGATCTAGATAATGATAACTCATTACAAGCAGTTGTTTCATTCAACTATTATTTTCCTCCCCTAATGTCGAGAAAACTGTCAAATCAAAATAGTAATCACAGATTATGTCATAATTGAATCTCCAATACATTCAAAACATCTAATAATACAAGGAGACTTGTAATTAATATATATTCCCAACTTTCTTTGAGGATTCACTCATCTTTGTGCGTTGTGGTGGAACAATTGGAATATATACGTATATACAAAAGTTTAAAGATGGGAAATATTTAACTTTTGATCAAAAACCAATTGTAATGGGGAGTATTTATAACTTATTGTCTTAATGCGTACAACACGTAAATCAACATAATCTCATGTTGAAATAGGAAGTTTAGTTCTCATAAGTAATGATTTATATATTAATCTGAGGCGTTCAATCAATAATTTCTCTAAACCATTATGCGCATAAATAATAAGCTTTTATAAAAGTTTTTCAAACTCAATCAATAAAAGACTGAGATATAAACTCAACAGCTTTAACAATATGAATTGTCTTAATTGCATAATCTGAAATTAATTATTTAAACAATCAATCTTGCAAACGATATGTTGCAAGTTGATAACACATATGTGATTATTTTGTAGATGCATCTACCAAAATCATATAATATCAAAACCATCCACATGGTGAATGAATGAGTTCATATTCATTTCAGAAATGCATGACATTAAATCTCAATTTCAACTAGTGAATTTCTAATAATCATTTTATTGAGAACAACCAATGTCTATATAAATTCTCAATTAGTTTTCGCATCATATATAATCTAAGATGATCTAACTGGTCACGCCAAGTAGTAAATGCATTTGTATCAATAAAATTATGGTTTAATTTAACATGCATTTCAATTGTACTAATAATGGCATTATAATTTGTGACAAGTTGATTATTTTACTGCCATTCCTTTTACTTTGTATCCACGTATAAGTACTACTGTGACATTTACTACTAGAAATGTCTAAATCAATGTGAAGTTTATAATGCCACTAAGTCAACAAAATAAATATAATTTCCAAACAATTATGTGCAATATTCGCTTTAGGAAATATGTCAAAATCTTCAAATATCTAAAAAAAAGTATTATATTTATTGCAAACATTCACTTCAATAAATGTGCAAAAAGTAATTCAGACAATAATGTAAGCATATATCATATTTTTACTAATAAGATTATATAAATATCATCTGCTTCAAGGAATGATAAATTAATATAAATCATTGAACATTTTGAATCATCCATCTTCTTCTTATCTATTTGTCAATAATGACAATAAGTTAAAATTTCATAATTGTTATGAATTGCTACATTCACTTCAGGGAATGAAGCAAAATTGGTAGAACAAATAACTCGTTATTTTGTTTAGCCATAATAAGATATGAGATCAATTCAAAATACTTTTAAAGTCCTTTTAACAATAGTTTTGCATAATCAATTAACTATCAAGAATAACTGGCTAGATCATATATAGAAACAAGCTTAAATTAAATATATTAATAAAAGTCATATCTCAAACATAAAAATATGACATAATGAAAAATTAGCAATTTTTTCCTTTCATAACTATTATCATAAACATGCATGAAATTTAATTCAAAATCCAACCATTCATGCTCATAGAATTTTTTATTTACAATTATTCATATCATTTCTCTAAATAATTAACACATGAAATAATATAAAACGTATACCTTTAACCAGTCTTTAAACTAAATCAAATCTGAATAACCATAAAATTCATTGGTTTATTAACACAAATTTGCATACTAGATATGTTTTAATCAAATATATTATTTAATTATAAAACCTATTATGTCGATATAAATAAATAAAGTAATATTCATTTTCATGAACAAATGAGATGTTTAAAATAATATGTATGTAACCTTAGTGGGTTCCAACAACAGCATCCACTAACACATATTCCAAAATGGTTAAATTATCATTTTGGACATTTGATTTATTGCAATTCAAGTCCTTAAGTCTTCCATAAATTAAAAACATATAGCAATTGGACTTTTACAATTTACTCCATGTACTTAAATTAACTATTAATTCAACAAAATTACTAGACTAAACTTAAAATTTTTTTTTATACCAACTCTATAAATATTCATATTTAATATTAACAAACTCAGTCTACGGAAATGGAATTTCAAAATCACTTTTTCCAATACCACAAAAAATCGAGTTGTTACATAATACATTTCTTAATATTTATACTACACACAAATTCTCAGTTTGGTACCTCAAGAAATTTTTTGATTACTTGTGTTCTTGTACCATCATTTTGTTTCTTGTTACCCCCGTTTGAGATTTCCATTAAAATAACATCATATCAACTAATAAAATGGTGCCACGTGTAAAAAAGTCAAAATTCCTTTAAAATATGAAAAACTCAAAAATAAAAATAAAAATCCTTAAAAATTTAAATATATATGGAAAATCTAAAAACTAAAAAAAAAATTAAAACTTGGAAATTTTTCTTAAAAAACCAATTTTTTTATTTTTTTAAATTATAAAATATACAAAATTACTAAAAATACTTGTCTAGAATAAGCCTCAACAATTGGACATCCAAATTTAATTGAATCTGGACATCCATTTTGTCTAGGATAAGGATTTTTTATTAATAATTTTATTTTTTATAATTTCAAAAATAATAATTTTAAATTTATATTTTTTGAATTTTAATAAGATGAATCTAGACGTTTATTCATCTGTGCTCATTTCAAACATGATTTTTTTTTAAAAAAAATTATATGTTTTTTTTCTAAATTGAAAAACAAAAATTTAAAAAAAAACTTAGTTTTTTTTTAAATATTATATAATTTTATAATTTTTATGAGTTAGCTACTAAAAATAGAAGTCCAAAATGAGTCTAGAGAAATCGACATCCATGTTCAGCTGAATTTGGATATAACCTGTTTAGATTTATTTTAGATGTGATTTTTCAATAATTTTATATTTTTTATAATTTCAAAATAATTTCTCATTTTTTTTTTTGAATTTTGATGGGATAAATCTAGACATGCATCCATTCATGTTCACTATGAGCATTCATTCTTAATAATTATATATATATATATATATATATCTAATTTAAAAGACAATGACTTATATTAAAAAAAACTCTCTTTAGGTTTTCTTTAGAATTTTATGCATTTTTACAATGTTTTATATTTTTATATTCTTTTTGCATTTTAATGAATTTTTATTATTTACTTTTTTACTTGTTTAACACATCACACATGACATTTTTTGTTGGGTTGGTGGGATTCTTTTAACAGAGATATGAAATGAGGTGTCAAGATAGATGGAATGATAGAATAAATGACAAAAAAAAAAAAAAATCTCCATTGAGAATTTGTATATAATACATAGGTCAAAATAGGTATTAAATCTTTTTTTACCAAAAAAAACCTTTAATTAATAAAAAAAATATTTTAACTTGATTATTTTACCAAATTTTGAAGATTGATATTGTTGAAAAAAAATAATTATAAACCTCAAAATACACTGCAAAATATGAGAGATACAACACAAGGGCTTCCCAAGATGTCACCCATCTTACTACCCTCATCCAAACACACTTATCTCTGGAGTTCTGATGAGATCCTGTATATTAATGTTGATATGATAACACCCAAAAAAAAATCTTAAATATAAAAATATTAGTATTTTAAAATAATGAAATGAGTTTCCAAGCTTAGCCGGCTAGAAACACCAGTTGAGAAGCCCGAAACTGAGAATAATTGGATAATTTTCCTAAAACAGGATATTACATTTGAACAAGTCTTAGATGAATTCAAGTAAAGCCTGTTGCTTCTTTGTCAAAACTACTAGGAACAAAAAGGGACATGTAACATATTCTCCACTCAAAGTTTTTCCTTATCCTATCAAAATATTAAATGAAGGTAGATTCAAGACACAATACCCATAGGCTAAGATTACTTTTTAGTTTCTCTTTTGGTTATCTTGTTAATAGTCAATATCATCCCTAAACAAACCCAAAACTCTCTTTATTCTATTTTTTTCTATTTATATTTGTTAATTTATTTAAAATTATTTATATTTTTGTACTTTCGTTTAAATTAAATGAATTTGTTTGTAAGAAGTAAGTGGATATTTTCGAGAACATGCTCATGAGCATGTAATTAAACATTCTTCACCAACAAGTGTTAGTAGGAGAAAACCCAAGTTTAAATCTTAAAAATAACATTGCTGGACAACTATAAATTTTGAAAGGATTGATATATCCATGGATAGTAAAACAGATATGGAAGATACTTTAATTAAAAAAATTATAAACACACAAGCAATTGTGATATTATCAATTATATGATAATTGAACAATAAACAAGCTTTATATATTTATTCAGGAAACTTTGAATGGATATTATGGGCTTGTACTCATGAACATAAATGAACTGAACATGTTTTCTTTATGTTCGGTTCATTTAATAAACAATTATTTATTTTATTTTATTCAACTTAAAAGTGTTCATTAGCTGTTATGGGGCAATTTTGTTAATTAATAGCCTTAAGAAAATGTGTGTGTTGAGAATCAAAATCAAATCCCAACACTTTTTCTAACATTCTTCACCCATGCAAATTAGTTTCAAAGTACTTTCACTTACCACTTTTCATAATCTAATCCACTTTTAACTCCAAACAATAAAGGTTTGGAGAATCATCTCATAAAAAGGATATAAATGCTTTGAATTCCTATATAAAATAGAAAAAGGCAAATTGTTGGTAAAGTAGGCATTTATGCTTTGAATTTGAGGAAGTTTTGTTTGAGATAAGAAGGTAAATTCCAACAAAATTGAAATAGCCATTAAGTTGAGATACCCTAAGAATGTAAGAGGACAAATGAATGATCCAAATCTTGTCACACAACACTAAGAAGAAAAAGAGAATTATGTGGAGACAAAGTACATGGGTGGAGATCTCAACAGCAACTTGGTAGGAAATTCAACATTTCTGGTCAACAAATCAATTTATCCATCACACTCAAAAAGCCATTTCTCACTAAAACTTCACAACTTATACTGACGGAAGTGTAAATCGTCACTAAAAAGATTAACTGTTGTATTGAAAGTGGAAAGAACCACGTGTGGTCCCATTTTATATATGATTTTCTTCAATTATTCAAACATATTGTTGTCAAATTCATCAAAAATTTGATCCAAAAAGGGACCTAAAATCTCATCGATAACAGCTAATGATCTTAACTTCTTGTAAATTTAACAATGAGATCCTATAATGGAGCTTATTACAATGTTTAAGTAGCTTTCATCAATAATGCAAATAGAACAAATCACCTAAACTATCTTTATTTTATGTAGCTTTTCGTGTGATATATGTATATATATATATATGAAAATTACACAACTTTAGAAATTAAAGAATATAATATGTTAATCACAAGAATGATTACCAACATTTAATTCATATATATATATATATATATATATTATAATTTTTAAAAATAAATCATTACAAAATAATTTAATTATACAAAATTTGAACTTAAACATTCAAAATCTTAAATCTTCCGTCTTTACCGATTCTCCTCTAATAGAAAATAGGGACATAAAGGAATGGAAACAATCCCTTTCCCTCTCAAACAATCCCTTCCAAAAAGACAAATGTTTTCCATCATTTGAGTTTAAACCATACAATGTAAAGAATATGCTTTCCTTTTTTCTTTTTTCTTTTCTTAAATAAAATAGTCTGAAATTTCTATGAAGATACATAGAAATATCAGTCCTTGTGTGGCATAGTTTGCAACCAAGGCTAACTCTCCCCCCAAAAAAAAAAAAAACTTTTTTAAGGAGAAACTTTAAAAAAAGTTAAAATGAAATTTTATATTTATATTAATTTACAACTTAAAAAAAATTACATGGTATAAAGAGTCATACACCTCTCTTTTGGGTACTTGATTACATAGCTTCGAGTTCTATTACGGATAATTGTCATGTGTGAGTCTCTATTTTTATAATGTATTGTTATGTGCGAGTTTTAGTTTAGATTATTTTAATTTTTAATTCGTTTTTGCTTAATATTGTAATATGATGTTAATATTTCATTTGCTAGACATTGGTATGGAGTTTTTATTTTAAATAAAAACTTAATTCCAGGCTGTATTTTGTAAATTATTTTTAAAATTTTTTAAATATACTATTAAATGTATATATATTTGTAAAATTCACTGAGGATAAATTAAATAATTTATCTAAACTTAACCGCTTTGAAGAAGTTAATAATGGATGTTACTATCATCACGTTGCATTCAGAAAACACGTACAAAAAGTTACATAGTAATTATTTGAGAAAGCAAACAATTTAGGGCAAATCAATTCATAGCAATAGAAATATAAAAGGTTTATTTTCTATTTTCTAAACATGGTCATGTTTCACGTTCCATAGCTCTTCTTTAATCTAACAAATAAGAGGATAATGCGCTTCAACGCACTCAAACCCACGTCCTCCTGCATTGACAACAATGTCCATACCAATCGAGTTAAAACTCAACCGGCATAAAAGAAATTAATATTGAATGACCTAAAATGTGTAAAAAAAAAAAAGCTGGGGAAATCTTTAACCATCACTAAAGCATTTATGATATACAAATGAAAAAGATATTAAAGGAAACCTAATGATTTAATGAGAATGGTCTGCAATAATTTAAGGATAAAGTATAAAAATAATTACTTTTGTTTGCTTCAAGATATATTTTAGTCACTTATGTTTGAAATGTTACATTTTAGTTACTTATGTTATCGTTTTGTTACGAAGTGGTCACTCTATCGTTAAGCTCTATTACCTCCCTAACAGCAATCCTATGTGGCAGTCCAAATGGGTTTTAAATGTCAACTTAGATGTCCTATATGGCAGTCCAAATTAAATTTATTTAATTAAAAACATATTTTCATCCCAGCAACTGGACATCCAAGTTGGCATTTAAAACCCATTTGAACTGCCACGTACGACTACTGTTAGGGAGGTAGTGGAGTTTAACGGTACAATGACCACTTCGTAACAAAAAATAACATAAGTAACTAAAACGTAACATTTCAAACACAAGTGACTAAGATGTAATCTGAGGCAAACAAAAGTGATTAATTTTATAGTTTACCCATAGTTTAAACCACAACTCTTAACCATGGTTTTAATTTACATATATGCATTTAGGTATTTATTCATCATTTTATAATGTGTAATATTATACATAAATTTCGATTCTATATAATTTTATACATGAAATTTTGATTAGATCCATTTTTTTACAAATCAATAACAATATTGTCCAATTAACTTCATTTTGCATTGATTATTTTATGCACAACTAATTATATTAATCCAATATGAAAATAAATTTATATATTTGAACCAAAACCAGAGTTTCATATATACATATGAATCACAATTCAAGTTAAATGTGTATAATTGCACCAAATCAAAGTTCATTTATCAAATTGCACATTAAACCAAAATTCATGTATAATTTTTATATTTACCCATTTTTTTAAAAAAAATTAAATTAATCTCCTTAACCAATGTCATTATTTACTTCCTAACATAAGGATAAATCCCAAAATTGTATATAAACTTTAATTCAATGTGCAATTTGATTTATGAACTTTGATTTTGTGCAATTATACATATGAAAATTCATTTGTGGTTTAAATATATACATGAAACTTTCATTTTGATTCAATTATACAAATTTAAAGAAACAAATACAATAAATTATTTTTATAAGGAATAATATTACATTATACGGAGTAATATTTTCTTATCTTAAATTATTCATTTTATAATTTGAGATTTTTAAAATAAGGTTTTTATTTTAAAATTTAATTATTTTTTATCTTCTATGAAAATATCAGTAATCGACCATAAATGTAAAAAGAAATTATTTTTTCAGTTTAATTTATGATTTGACTTCAAAAGCATATTAGTATCTAAACTTTATTTTTCCATTTCAATACCTAAAGTATCAATTTCTTATATTTTTAGTTCATTTTGTAATGATGGTTACAAAAATATGTTAAGTAACTTTGGTGAATGAAAAAACCGGCACATGACACATTTTGACCAATGATAATTAAATTTATTTAAAATAAAAATATTAAATTTAAATTAAAAAATAAAAAAATTATAATATTAGATATTTAAATATAAAAACTCTTTTGATTTTGACCCATCATTGACCAACGTTGATCGATTGTTGACCGGCATTGACCAAGTGATCAACGGTTGGTCAACGACTAGTCAACAATCAGTCAACGCCGATCAAAGTTAAAAATATTTTTTAACATTTAAATATTTAATATTATAATTTTCTATTTTTAAATTTAAATTTAATTTTAATATTTTTAAATAAACTTAATTGCCACGTGACATTTTTTCATTGGCCAAAACATACCACAATGTGTTTTTTCGTTAGCCGAAGTTGTATAACGAATTTTTTTAACAGCCACTACAAAATGGACCAAAAATAGAGGAAATTGATACTTTAGGTACCAAAGTGGGAAAATGGATAAAATTTAGGGGCTAAATCATGAATTAAGCATTTTTTATACAATGCCTAAAATTATCCAATACTTCTTCTCATATGTAGATAGGAGGATAAACGCACCTCAACACGTTCAAACCCACATCTTACTGCTCTGGCAACAACGCCAATGCCATCCGAACTAAGACTAAGAAAAAATATTATTTTTTAAAAGTAATTATTTCCATAATTAATAAGTATACTATTATGTGCATACTCATTCTGTATATTTTATTATATGGTTTTAATTTTTATTATTTTCTAAAATTTCAAAACCAAAGTTAAGTAGTTAAAGTAATTTTTGTTCCTAAAACTTGTTTAAAATCTTAAAATCACTTCTCACTCTTACAAAAAAATGAAAAGAAAAAAAAAAAACTTTCTTTGAATTTTTTCCCTCCAAAAGATTATATACATTATCTATAGTTACTAATTATCAATTTCATACCAATCCCAACAGAAAGGCCATGTTTGGCTTACCAGCAAACTTTTTGCCTTTCTTTTTTTATACTTAAGTAATCTTCTTTCAAATAAAGCAACTCCAGAAAAAAAAAACACATTTTTAATCTTTTTTTAAATAATTGAAAAAATAGCAAGTAAAATTATAAAAAAATATATTATAATTAAAATTCCTAACTAATTAATATTACGAGTTAATTTGACACAGATTTAATTATAAAGTAAATTATATTATTATGAAAATATTTTATCTTTTTATATAAAATTAAAAAAAAAAACTTACAAACCTATAATATTATAAATTCTTAAAATTTCTAACTTTCCTATTTCAACTAAAATTTTATTTAATTCTTACAGTAAGTATATTTCTTACATAAATTCTTAGTAACGAATTAAGTAAAGAATAAATATTTTTTTTTAATTAGATTGTAATAAGCATAAAAAATAAAAGGTATAAATATGAAATTTAATTATTTTTAGTTTTAAAAATGTGTGTAAAACGTAAAAATAAAAGAGAAAATGCAAAAATGAATAAATAAACTGTAAAAGACAGCCTCGGAAAATAAAAAATTATATTAATTTAATTTTATCTTGATTGACATGAGTTTCAAAAATAGTAAATATGGATAGTTAAAAAATAAAACTATTTCCATTTTATTAAGAAACGAATAACGCGGACGAGTTAACTCAAAAAGTAAGGTGACAGGTTTTAGCAACCGCCAAGGTTTGACAGATCAGCGCATGTGAGGTAATAATCCTCTGCGAACACCTCAACATAACATAACAATCTTGGGAAGTTACGTTGGGGATGGGACGTGGGGAGGATTTTATTTTAATTTTTATTTATGAATTTATTTTGGTGGAGGAATTTTTGTGGGGTTATATATTCTCGTTTATCTTTGGAATTGAAGAATCTGGTGAAGGAGCGAAAAACAACCAAACGGCTATAATTGACGTTACACAACACGAAGCAGAGGCAAGGAAGGGAATTTTAGATTTTTTCTTTTCTTCAACTCTTTCTTAAACTTAACTCTTTACTGGGTTTATTTTCGCTAGATTTTCTCTCCTTCAAAAATTTGTCCTTTTTCTTTGGGGATTTCTTTTCTTTTTATTTGAATTCTGAAAAGAAATAGTTTTTTTATTTTCAACATCAGCATTCTTTCTGCGGTTGTTTAATCATGTCTGGCGGCTACTCTAATTCAAAGAAGACTGATGATATCTATGAAAAAGTTTGTGGACAGGTAATTTTTCTGCTTTCACTTTGTTTTTTTAGCTTATTTTGGGGTTTGGATTAATGGGTATTTCTTTTTTCTAGATAGTTGATGATTCTAGTCCGGTGATTGTTTGAAATCAATTGAAAGGTGGGAAAATGCTTTCTGATAATACAAAATGAATTTTGATAAGAAATGGTTTTCTCGGGAAAATAATATTCTTTATTAGAGATGATGCTGTTAAGTAGACGTAAATTGACATTGAATTTCGTAATATTTGTTTGTTTATGCTTAATTTCTTCATCTTAGAAGCTTCGCATTTGTGTATAAACTGCAGCAGGCATCCTTTGCAGCATTGACGATGTCTAGATTGCGGTGTATGTTGCGGGGGATCGATATCCGGATTTGTATCGTCCTTCTCATCGCAATCCCGGTGTTCATGTTCGGCATATATTTGCACGGTCAGAAGATCACTTATTTCCTCAGACCGCTATGGGAATCACCTCCTAAGCCATTCCATGAAATCCCCCACTATTATAATGAGAATGTGACAATGGAGAGACTCTGCCATCTTCATGGATGGAAAGTCCGTGAGTCCCCTAGACGTGTCTTCGATGCGGTATTGTTCAACAACGAGATTGACATCCTCGCACTTCGTTGGAATGAATTGTCTCCCTACGTAACGCAGTTTGTGCTTCTCGAGTCTAACTCCACGTTCACTAGCTTACCGAAACCATTGCTTTTCGCTGGCAACAGACATCAATTTAAGTTTGTCGAGCCTCGTTTGACATATGGGATGATTGGTGGGAGGTTCAAGAAGGGTGAAAATCCTTTTGTCGAAGAAGCGTATCAGAGAGTTGCATTGGATCAGCTTCTTAGAATAGCCGGGATAGAAGAGGATGATTTATTGACAATGTCTGATGTCGATGAGATCCCTAGTGGGCATACGATTAATCTATTGAGATGGTGTGATGATATACCGCCTGTCATTCATCTTCAGTTGAGAAACTATTTGTACTCTTTCGAGTATCATGTTGACAACAAGAGCTGGAGAGCTTCGGTCCACAGGTACAAGCCGGGCAAGACCAGATATGCTCATTATCGTCAATCCGATATAATCTTGTCCGATTCAGGGTGGCATTGTAGCTTTTGTTTTCGGTACGTCAGTGAGTTCATATTCAAGATGAAAGCTTACAGCCATACCGACCGAGTGAGGTTCCCTCACTACTTGAACCCCAAGAGGATTCAGGATGTAATATGCAAAGGGGCTGACCTATTCGACATGCTCCCCGAAGAATACACATTCAAGGAGATCATCGGGAAGATGGGACCGATCCCCCACTCGTATTCAGCCGTCCATCTTCCTGCTTATCTGTTGAACAATGCAGAGAAATATAAATACCTTTTGCCCGGCAACTGCAGAAGAGAGAGTGGCTGAATCAAGAAAACAACCTGCTCGAAAGTCTTAAATTACGAGTCCTTCCGCGAACTGGATAGGGCCTCCATTGGCCGTTTAATGGCTATAGCTTAACATTGCTAAAATTAATACCTTTATCCAACAAAGTCTAGTCATTATACAAATTCGGAGGCATATCTGATAACTTGTTGTGGGAGAAGATAGATTTACTGGTTTGCAACGCTTACTTATTATATCTCTCAGCGGTCGAATGACATCTTCGCCGGATTTTTCTCATTGGTGGGAAATTTGTTTTTCTTCAAGTAATTGATCCATAACTAGTTGATTTGTACCATTTGACTGCTGTTTGCTTATTCTATTGGTCATATTGCTGAGTTATTCATATATTGCTTTATTATTTCATAAATTATTTTAAGTGATCATATTCTCAGTAAGATGTTAAACACAATGGATGGTGCAAAAGTTTTCTTATCTTTTTGCTTGGCTTTCCTTATGGATGGAAAAGAAGACATTTTTATATTTTTCAGTATACAAAATCTGGGGCCCTTTGCCTTTGTCATAAATAAATAAACCTTTATAAATAAAGTAAGTTTCTTTTTGACTAAAATTTGAGTTAAATTATTATTTTAAACAAATTTCACCCACAATCTTCTAAACAAGCACTTGGAGGACAGGACAGAACAGGGACACTTACATGTTTTTAATTGGTAGTTGAACTCTCAATCTTGGTTTTTTCTTTATTCCCAACTTCCAGAGAACACAGTATCCATATACGTATATGTATATAAATTATAAAATAAAGGAATGACAGTTGAAACTTCCAGGTGTAAATGATGAAAAATTCAAACTACTAATGGGAAAGGGTCGTGAAATTGAGGTCAAACAAGTGTTTCACCAATCTGCAGATTGCTTCTTCTGCATTGATTGCTTGAATGCATACGCCTTGCTTCTTCAATCTTCTAATATTTATGCTGAAATATGTTTTTGAAAGTGTTTCTTTAAACAAATAATCCTTTTTAAAAAAAACAAAAAATGAATATGCTCGTTTGTATCTAAAATTTACTAATTTAAATTGTCCATGTAACGTAACATATCATATTCATTACAATGGATGAAGGTAATATATTGAAAATTATAAAAATAATATATTTAAATATTAAAAAAATAACTTTAAGCCGACTAGGTTTTAAAGAAATGTTTAAAATTAGATTACCTGTTTTTAATCTGTCAATTCGTGATTGATGCAAACGTGTTGAGCTACATTAGGCTTCTGCTTGTTTTGCTGTGCAGTGTGCACCGTCCCCCTTGACTTTACTTACTTTAAATTCTATATTATTGGGTGCTAACTTGAGAAAATAAAACTACATATTTTATGTATCCATGTGTTTTTATATATCGTATATACTGATTTGATGTTTATATTATTTTTTATTTGATATTCAAATTGGTGTTGATTTTGGCTATTATGATTGATGCATGCAGTTGTGGAGAAGCGATGTTTGTGGAACTCATTGAAGCCTCTTTTTAAATTTTATCATGCGCCATCCAATTAGATTAAACTATCAGGATATGTATTTTCTTTTCCCAATGAGACCTTCAACCGAACTAACAAGTCTACTACTCATCAGGAGAGGAAGACTCAGATAACAGCAGCACTGTAATACATCATCATTATGAATTTTAATAACCCACCAGAGGACGAGAAACTTCATTCAACATTTCATTTTGCACTCACAAAGTATTTCCCACCCAGTTTTTTCTGTATATGATGCTACATTTTATCCCGCAATGTTAACAATATAATTCAGATCCTGTTAGATTTAGTCACTGAACACATCAGCTTCCTTGGTGATCTTTTTCCTATATTCAGCATCCGCGTTTCTGCCTCTACCAATCCTATCCACCTTCCCATATGCGGCTCTGTTTGACTTCTCAAGCTCGGTATTATCTTCATAACAACCATCACTCTCGTAATATTTGACCCTATTTTTCTCACTTCCCTTTGTGGTATTAAATCCATCCTCTTCATCACTGCTGCTCCTGAAATTCTTACTACGATTTGATGCTCCGAAATCATCATCTTCATCTTCCTCACCCTCCGATTCTCGCATTGCACTGTCAAGGTCATCCAACATACTTTCCATCTCAGAATCTTCTTCTGCCATTGCTCGTCTATAACTACCTCCAGCATTTCTCTTGATACCAGCAGTGCTACTCCGCCTTCCAACTGTATCTTGCTTTCTTTTTTCCACCATAGATCTCTTGAACTCAAAATCTTCTTCCGAACCATCATCGTCATCTTCACTTCCAGCCTCACTTAAACCACCAGCATTACCCCGATCCAGCCCAGCAGCATCCCCAAAATTATCTTCATATTCATCCTCACTACCAGCAGTCCTCTTGTTTCCACGTGGACCTTTCCAACCCCTTGACCCTCTAAACTCATCATCAGAGTAATCATTTTGAAGGTTATCGAATCTCCCAGGCCTTCCTCCAAACTCTTGTCTATTCCAGTATCTAATTCTCCCAATCTCTTCATTTTCTTCTTCTTCCCCTTCAGCCCACTCTCGATCAGCTGCATGCTCGATCTCAGCTATGAATCTGTCTAGATCCTCCTGGTCACTCTCAGCAGGAGCTTCTTCATGTGCCAAAGTTGTCTTAGGTTCTGCTATAGGCGACTGGTCACCACGAAAGACATATGGACTGCCTTCTTTCTCATCGATTGCATTGAAGAATGTTGCAGCAACTCTCTGAATACTGGCCATTGCGACTGGATCCTCAGGGTTAATACCTTCTCGCCGAAGTTCTTGTTCTATCTTCTTTATGTTTAACTTCTGAGCTTCAAGAGCTTGTTCAAATCTGGCCTTGAACAATGCCTGCATTTACGAATGACAAGGAATATATAATTCTATACACTTTGCAGATACAACGTTGATGCAAAACAAATGCAATTTCATGTGTAAGGACCATGATAAATTTACTTACCTTCCTTTTGGTAAGAGTATTGATGGGAATCAGATTTTTTGGTTGGCGATAATTTCTTCCACGGAACATGATAATTGTTTTCACATTGTGTATGTTAATGGCAATTCCACCACTCAGTCTCGCAAGCATGGTTGCCATTTCCTTTATCTTTTCTTTGGGGAAGTTATCACAACAAACTTGCACAGTCTCATGAAATTTCCAGTGGAGATGCATATTTTGGACAACTCCTCCAAAGACCCCACGGACTCCAACAGGAACATAATTTTTGTTTCTGAATCCAATCTTTTTAAATGCTTGAAGCTGCTCAGGGGTCAAAAGCTCGGGATCATGCACAGAAGGCGGCAGCTCTGGAAGCTCATACTTCTTGAGTTTTTGTAATAGAAGTGCAACTTTCTTCTTAGCCTGAGTTAGTTATACAAACCATATGCCGATTGAATTATTTTCAGAAAACCAATAATAAACGACCAAAGCAAACTACCAGAACTTATGACTCATTTTCTCAGCTAAGAATTGCCATTTTTCAACAGTAAAGCATCATTCTAACAATCCTCTAGCAACAATAAAACTATCACACTGGAAAACAGGAGAGAACACTCAAACTCTCCGTCTGAATGATTGTTTAACCTTGAAAAAGAGTTAAAACATTAAAACTCCTTTACACTAAATCAACTATGAGATGCTACAGGCAAGCGTCAAACATAGAATCACAGCAAGAAATAGTTGATTGTCACTTATTAATGGCACAAAAAGCTTACTCTCTTGAGGTTGTAAATAAGCCTCTCCTCATCAGTCATAAGCTTTTTCTTAATCTTCTTCGCCCTCCGGATTTCCCTAGCTGTTTTACCAGACTCTTTCTGCATTCGTCTTTCGACCTTGCTTCGCATACTTCTCCCCCTTGAAGTCGACATCATCCGAAACCATCCATTGAAGGGATCAGTGAAGGAAGGAAATGATGCAAAATTATCTTCAAAACATCCATCTAATCGTATCACATTGCTTGAAATTAGTTTGGAAGCAGTATCCTTAAAAGCCACAACATTCCTGCATTTTAAATAATAATAATAATAAAGTCAAACGAATAAATCCCAATTTTTACAGTAAAAAAGGAAACTTGTTAGAAATAAGAAATTGTTAAAAGTCCATCAAGAATCAAACTAAAGAATACGAATAAAACCCAAAAAAGTGAGGAAAAACTAATAAAACACTGTTCCGATGTAAAGGAAACTGAAGAACAAAGGTCTATTAGATTATAGGTCTGATTGATGGGAACTAACAAAATGACAAGAAAAAACGATACCCAGAGCTTGATTTAGTCTTATTTATGGGGAAAGAAGGAGAAATGTACCTGTTGGGATTTGATTGCAACAGAGAAGACAGAGTCTTCAAGCAGTGTTTTTGAAGATTCCTAGCAGCAAACATTTAATCTGGCAATAAAGACCTCTCTTTTCCTCTTCACTCCGAAAATCAGTTCTTTGATTTCATGGTATCTTTGCCGAAATAGAATGGGTAACGGTGAAGTGTTTCCAGGGTTTTGGGTTTTTAGTTTTTCGCTTAACGAGAGGGACAAACCACTAATTTACTGTTAGATATAATCTCTATAATGCCCTTAAACGACGCCGTTTCACTTCACTCATGGTACACATCTTTACCGCACTAGAACACCACCCTCCTCTATCAGATTTAACAAGTTTTTACAGTTTCTGTATTCAGCTCAGCACAAAATGGATGAAGAATTGAGCAATTCTACCTAATCATGTCAAGGCAGTAAGCAAAGGCCTATAAATAAGAGAAAAGTTAGGTAGTCTGGACACTTGCCTAATCAATTCAAGGCCTATAAATAATCGAGTCAAGTACGTAAACTTGGGCACAATTTCATTCAAGGGAAATAGAATTATTGAGGAAGGCTGCATAATAATTCTTCTGGATAGAAGTATACAAGCTGAACTATTACAATTTCATTGGTTGAAATAAGGTAACAGAGATTGAGGTATAGATGAAGTCACTCTTTTGAGAGAACACGCGTCCTTTTGGTAAGGATAACTGCCGCAATGAGATTTTTATTACATGTTGTTAAGATTCATCCTTGCTTTTCATCCAAAAAAATTACTGAATGATCAATTAATTGTATTTTTATTTTTGGCAGGAGATGTTTATTCATTATTAATTTCAATGCATATACATATATGGATTATTTTTATTTTGTTTTCGGCTAATATTCACTCAACAGACAACATCCTTTGAAAACTTATTGAAGTATGTTTCATTTAAGCTGAGCACTAATGTTGGGTTCAACCATAATTCTTTTATTTTCAAATGCACTTGAGAAAAAGCCTGTTAATTCTGCCGTGTAACTTGTGAATTACTTTTATTTTTATTTTCAACTAGGATCACAATGGTTGTATTATGGAAGGCTTTTTGTGTTTTTTAAAAACATTAGTTTCTTTCTATTTGATATATTTTGATTTTAATGATTAAATGAAAACTAAAGGAAAATATTGAAAATTATTGCATTGATTCTTATAAAAAAATATAAGGAGAAAGAAACGAGTTATGAGGAGATTGGATACTACTTCGATGTTGAATGGTTCAATATATTACCTAAAAATTTTAAGAATGAATAACCAAACATTTATACGTATGTGTGAACATTTCAAAACTAAAGGATGGTTGAAATATAGCCGTTATATATCAAAATTCTTATGACATTAAACCACAATGTGAGAAATCATGTTATAAGAAGATTTAACCATTTAACTCAAACAATAATACATTTCTACTTTCATTAAGTGTTTCTGTTTTCAAAGGAAATTATTGTACGCAACTAAAATAACATAGGAGCAACAACACCAACAATTGAGAGATGTATTTAAGGTAATAAATTAATTATTATTTTTATTAATTACAAATAGGGTGCCATTCGTGCACTTGATGGGACTCTTGTTCATGTAGTAATACCAACTAATAAACAAGTCCCTTATTGAGGAAGAGGGCGAGAAGAATGTTATCACAATGTGCTGATTATATGTGATTTTAATATGAAATTTACATTTGTGTTGGTTAAATGGGAAAGTGTATTAGCAGAAACCATGCGAAATGTTGAAAATAATTTTCCATACACCGGGTTAGTAAAATTTTTCAATAATTATTTCTATAATATATTCATAAAAGTGTTTAATTTAATTTTTTTATAAATAAATACTATCTTTGTGATGTTGCATACACGCATACTCGAGGATTTATGGTACCTTATCGTAATGCACGATATTGGTTGCCTAATTTTCGTAATGGTGTTTGCCCTTGTATAAGAGAAGAGATATTCAACTATGCACATGTCAAATTAAGAATCGTGATTGAACAGTCTTTCGGAGTTTTAAAAGCTCGTTTTTCAATTTTGAAGAGGATGGCACCATATACATTTGTAGTATAGAGAAATATTGTTATTACTTGTGTAATTGTGCATAACTATATTAGAAAATTAGACATTACATATGCTTTCTCAGAAAATGTCGATAATGAAGATGAAGATATTTAAAAAAATGCATCAAAAAAATGGTGAAAATTTATCACAAGTTGGAAGACGAGCATCACAAATAGATCAAATAAGGATAAAAATGTAGAATGCATATTTTTATAATTTAAAATTTTCATTTATCAAGTAATTTAATTATATTACGTACTCAATTTTAAGTAATATATCAAATATATTTTATAATTTAAATTCAGCACTTAATTTTTTAACATTTTTTGGGGTCATAAAAGACAAATCATGAAAGCTTATACTACACTAATACAATCAAAAGCAAACTAGCTTTGTCACTTTCAAGAACATCAAGAAGATCTGTAGGTATAGAAGCCAAAACATTCACTCCCTCCATCTTTGCAAACACCATCTTAGTAATCCGATCAGCAGCTAAATTAGTTTCTCTTGGAACATGTCTGATCTCCCATTGCTCGAAACTTCGTAGCTTCAGTTGGATTTGCCTAACCGATGCTGAACTTGAAATAGTTGTGAAACTCCTTTTTTGCAAAGCATGGACTGCCTCAAGGCTATCAGTGTAAATCAAAATCCTATTCAAACCTGATTGTGAAGAAGAGCCAGCCTATCGAAGATACCCCACAACTCAGCATAAAAATTCGAACACGCCCCAAGAGAATGATTAAAGCCCAAAATCCAATTTCCTCGATGATTCCATATCTGTAACACCCCTAACCCGTCTTCGTTGCCGGATTAGGGTTACGGAGCGTTACCATGCAAATCCAAACAATTAATATCAAAACATATCAATAATGTCATTTAATAACAATTACCTAAAACTCATTATAACCTTAGCATACATGTACATTTGGGCCTTAAATTGGACCTTTGAGGCCCTAAAAATAGCTTAGAATCAATTTGGGACTAATTTGAAACAAATTAAAAAATTTGAGAAAAGATAGAAATTTTGAAAACAGGGGTCATGTAATAGCCCGTTTTCAGTGGTGTCAGAAATAGTAGTTTCGAGATCACAATTCCAACGAGTGAGTTATTATTTAATGTCTATGGGATTATATTAAAGTTTCGTTAATAAATTTTGAAATTTAAATGGTTAATAAAGGTGTAAAAGTTGAGTTCTATTAGTTAAATGGGTCAAATGGCTATGAAATCTTAAATTAATGAACTAAGATAGTAAATATACCATATATATTGATGGCAGACAAATATAGACATATTTATGCTAGTTTTAAGTTAAATTAGTAAGGGTAATTTGGTAATTAATTAAATAAAAACAAAACAAATATCAAAATACTATCATCTTCTTCCTTTTATTTTTGTTTCAACTGAATTCTCCATGGAAGGAGAAGCTTGAAGTTCGGCTAGGGCTAAATCCATTGCATGGCATGATTTTGTGTCCATTTTTAATGATTTTTATGTTTTTGAGTTCGTTTTAGCTTAATCTAGCTAGCCCGAGGATTATTTTGCAAAAATTTTAAAGGTTGAGGGACTTTCCATGGTTTTTCTGAATAGGTTTTGAAGTTATTTGATAGATTATTAATCTTGGTTGTAAAGTAAACATGTTTTGTTAAGTGATTTTTGATGAAATTGCATTTAGGGATTTATTAGTGAAAATAGTAAAATTTCATGTTAAAATTATGAAATGTTGGTTTATGTGGGTTGGTATGAGTCCCTATGAAATTTGACTAGCTAGTATGGAGGATTAAAATGGTTAAATTTCAAATTATGAGCTTAAGGACTAAATTGTGAAAATCTAAAATGTTAGGGGTAATTTTGTAATTTTATATAAATATGAATTATGGATTAAATTGAATACTATAAGTACTTAATTGAGTAAAATTATTTATTTAGATCAAGATAAACCACAATCAGACTTAAATCGAGGAAAGGCTAAAGCTTCGGATTAGTTCGACTCTACTACGACCCTAGTTATCGAGGTAAGTTCATATGAACTATGATCGTATTAATGTTAGTTAAATTGATTAATTGCTATGTTGTTTTAATATAAATGAATCTGAATATAAATGTATCAATGTTATGAATAATTGACGGATAACGAATCACGTTTGAGCCTTAAGAATTTTTAGGATACGAATGACATGTCATTAGGGATTTCATGTTTCGGGTACTGGTCTTGAATGTTCTACCGATGGCTAAGGTCCTGCATTTGTTGTGGATTCTCCATAGCTTGTGTGAGCAGGCCCACTTCACAGTTCGTGTGAGCATTATTGAAAAGCAAAGGTTACGGTTATATAGAAAGACACACTATGTGTGTGAGTATTTCCGAGTATCCGATGCAATTCTAGATGGTTCAACCGGTAAGAAAAGCGAATGGCATGGTAAGTAAATGAAATGGTTCATAATCTATGAAAAGGCAAATGTAATAAATGATATGCATATGGAAATTTGCTTATGTTATGGTTAAGTTCATATGTATCATGGGTGAGCTTACTAACTTGTGAGTTTGATGATGTTGTATAGGCTTATACTAAGCTTATGGCATTGCTAATGATTTTATGCTTAATCTATGAATTGTGCTAATAAAATGGAAAGTTTTGTTTAAGTTTATACGAGCTTACTAAGCACTTGTTGCTTTACGTAGTTACTTTCCTTTGTTTTATAGATTATTGGAAGCTCGATCGATTGGAAGCTCGTCGAAGACCTATCACACTATCCATCAACCATTTCGATAGTCTTTGTGTATTTTGGCCAAGGTTAATAATGACATGTATAGGATCTTTTGTAATGGTAGTTCATGAAAATGTAATTGGTTGATTTAGTATGTTTATGCCTTTGAAGTTTATGTTTGGCTGATGGACTTGTAATGCTTGTTAAGTTAGATCATCTTGACCACCTTTAGGTAATTGAAATGCATGGTCTTTTGGTATGTTTGTGATGGCTTGAAAATGGTCATTTGTGATATGTTTTGGTAGATATGTGAACTAGGTTATTTGCTTGAAAAGTACTATGTTGCTTTAGTTTAATCCATGATGTTTTGGTACAATTGTGGTGCCTTTGAATGGCATATTGGTTAGATGAATTAGAATGTTTGAAATGGTATATTTAGTTGTGTTTGAATGATTTTTAAATCCCTTGAATGTGTGCCCAAATGGAATTGTTAGTTAAGCATGATTTGGCCTTGAAATGGCTTGATTTTAGGTCAATTTTTGGGATCACAGGGCCTGGAACACAGGCTGTCACACAGCCGTGTGTCATTTGAAATTTCTTAGTGTTTTAAGTCAGTGAGTTACACGGCCTAGCACAAAGCCGTGTGTGGCAAATCAAAGAGTTACACGGGTTGGGACACGGCTGTGTGTCCCTTTTTTCGACTGTTACACGGCTTGGGCTACGTCACATGGCCGTGTGACCCCTGTTTTCACATTTTTGCAACTTTTTCTTAAAACTTCTGTTTTGTTTCAAATTAGTCCCGAATTATTTCTAAGCTATTTTTAGGGCCTCGAAGGCTCGATTTAGGGACAAAATCCATATGTTTGATATGATTTTGAGATTAATCTATTTAATATTATGATGTTAAATAATTTCTGATTGATCGGTAATGCTCCGTAACTCTAATCTAGCGATGGAGACGAGTTAAGGGTGTTACAGGTTACACGGCCGTGTGGCCAGGCCGTGTGACATAGCCCAGACCATGTAACTATCGAACAAAGGGACACACGGCCTTGTTTCAGGCCGTGTCGCAGCACGTGTGCCAGACCATGTAACTCTCTGACTTGTGACACACGGTGGTGTGCTAAGCCGTGTAACTCACTGACTTGATACACACGGCCGTGTCTTAGGGCGTGTTAAATTTACACTAAAAATAATAAGTGACACACGGCCATGTGACAACCCATGTCTCAGGCTGTGTGCTCCATAATTGACCCTAAAATTAAGCCATTTCAAGACCAAAACATAACCAATCAAACATTTCATTTTTGCCTATATTCAAAAGACCTAAACACCTTTCAAACACTTATAAACATACAATTTCAATCAACCCATTTCATCTAACCAATATGTCATTCAAAGGCACCACATTTATACCAAAACATCATTAACCAAAGCAAAGCAACGTAGCCACATTTCAAGCATAAAACCTAGTTCCTTTAACTACCAAATGACATCAATTTAACCATTCACATTTCACCTCAAACATACCAAAAAGACCATATATTACAAGTACCTAAAAGTGGCCAAAATGACTTAAACTTGTCAAGACACTAAAAGTCCATCAAACAAAACATAAACTTCAAAAGTATATACATACCAAATTGACTGTTACACATTCAAGAACTACAATTATAAAAAGGTCCTATACATGTCATTTATAACCTTGGCCAAAATAATTCAAAAACTACCGAAATGGTTGCTGGATAGTGTGATAGATCTCCGAAAAGCTTCCAACCGATCGAGCTTACGATAGTCTACGAAACAAAGGAAAATAACTATGTAAGCAACTAGTGCTTAGTAAGTTTGTATAAACTCAAACATAACTTAACATTTCTTAAGCAGAAATTATAAAATAAGAATACATCATTACCAAGACCATAGGCTTAATAAAACTCTATATAAGCACCATCAAACTCACAAGTTAGTAGGTTCATACATGATACATATAAGTTCAACCATATCATAAGTAGATTTTCATGTACACATCATTGATCACATTAATCATTTTCATGAGATCATGAATAAATATCCAATTGTCTACATATCATGCCATTTCCTTTACTTACCTGTTAAACCATCTAGAATTGCATTGGATACTCGGGAACACTCACACATAGTGTGCCTTTCCATATAATCGTAACCTTTTCTTTTCAATAGTGCTCACACGAGCTGTGAAATGGGCCTGCTCACACAAGCTGTGGGTCAGAATGTTAGCTACACGATGCTGCTCACACGAGCTGTGGAGAATCTGCGACAAATGTAGGACCTCAGCCATCAGTAGGGCATTCAAGATCGGCACTCGAAACATGAAATCCTTAAATGACATGTCATTCGTATCCTAAGAATTCTTAAGGTTTAAACAGGACTATTTATCCATCAATTACTCAGAACATTGATATATGTATATTCAAGTTTATTTATAACTAACACAATATAGCAGATAATCAATTTAACTATCATTAAAACGATTATAATTCATACGAACTTACATCGATAACTATAGTCGTAGAAGTAGAGTTTGAGACTAATCCAAAGCTTTAGCCTTTCCTCGATTTAAAACCGGTTGTTGTTTATCTTGATCTAAATAGATAATTTCATCCAATTAAGTACTTCAAATAACTTCAAGTATTCAATTCAATCAATAATTCA
Organism: Gossypium sturtianum; assembly: GCA_025698515.1. NCBI lineage: Eukaryota > Viridiplantae > Streptophyta > Magnoliopsida > Malvales > Malvaceae > Gossypium > Gossypium sturtianum. The sequence continues at coordinate 122,017,892 of CM046946.1, forward strand.
TATTAATGTAAAATTATGAAATTACCCCTAATATTTTAACTTTTCACAAATTAGTCATTATGCTCGTAACTTGAAATTTAACTATTTTAACCTAAACCCATGTTAACCGGTTCTACTAGGGACCTTGGAACCACCCATAATTACCAACATTTCACATTAAAACCCATGGATTTTTACACTTTCAACAATTTAATCCCTAATCCCAAATTCATCAAAAACCACTTAACAAAACAAGTTTGTTTAACAACTAAGATTGATAATCTATCAACTAACATCAAAACACAGTCAAAATCAACTATGGCAAGTCCCTCGACCTTTAACAGTTTTGCAAATTAACCCTAGGGCTAGCTAGATTAAGCTAATACGAGCTCAAAAACATAAAAATCAATAAAAACAGGGCTTGAAAACTTACCATGCAAGCTCCAAAGAGAAGAAAGAATGCTCAAACCCCTTCCATGGCTTCTTTCTTTCTCAATTTCAGCAAAACATCAAAGAGAAAGATGATTGCCTTAATTGTTTTATTTAATTTCACACTAATTAGTTAATTACCAATTTGCCATTAATTAAACATTCAATTTACACAACCAACACTCATAATCGCCCAATATCTATAAGCACATGATATATTTACCATTTAAGTCTATTAATTTACCTTTCCATAGCCATTTAGTCCTTTTAACTAATAGAATTCAACTTTTGCACCTTTTTCAATTTAGTCTTTTTTACCTAATTAACCATTTAAACTTCAAAATTTCTTAACGAAACTTTAATACGACCCTAATATAATCCCATATACTTTAAATAAATATTAAAATATTTATTCTCTAGTCAAAATTGAGGTCTCGAAACTACTATTTTTGACATCACTGAAATTGGGATGTTACAGTATTACTCCCCCTGCAGATGCATAACCTGTACTCAAATTGACAACTCCATCAATATGCATATAAATCCAGTTAATCGAAGAAGAGTTCATTGGAGCAGTATCACGTCTTCGACCCAAAACTATATTATAGGTGCTCCAAATTTGTTTAGCCCAAGTTATAGAGGCTTTAATGATCTGTGTCGCTTCCTACATAATTCCTTAGAACACATAAAGGTTTCTATTCTTCCATATCCTCCACGTTATAATTCTAAACAGACCTGCCCAGCTAACTTCTAATGAGTCAAATCTCTCAATAGATTATAAATTAGAAAGTAGCCAATTTGAAATGTTGGAAGAGAAAAACCAACTATCATGACTCGAAGGAATAACCTGTCTCCAAACTTCTTTTACCGTCGAACAGTCACTCAGAACATGCAAGATGCTTTCGTCTACATGACCACAGATCAGGCATGAAGTTTCATAGCCAATACCTCGCAGAACACGCTCCAAGTTTGTGAGTAAACGTTGCTTGAAAGTGAGCTAAAGAAAAAGTCGAACTATATAAGGGCATTTGAATTTCCAATGAGTATTTCACAAAGGGTCCTTGAGGCTCCAACAATCTTCCTTCAGCGACCAGTAGGCGCTCTTCACAGAGGAGTCCCCTTTAGGGCTCGGCGCCCAAGAAATCCTATCTGATCCATCAACAGGGTGTGGTTGAGAAATGCTCACAATGCGTCTAAAAATAGATTCAGGGACCCATAAGCAAAAGAGATCAAGATTCCAATTGCCTTCCGAAGTTACCATGTCTTCAAGTCGACAATCTGCTTCCAAATTTCTGTGCAAAGGAATCTGATTGACTAAAGGTTCAATCTATGGTATCTAATGATCCAACCAGCATTGAACAAACTTCTTATTGCCCACCGACCAAATTAAATTGTCTCTAAACAAGGGCTATATCCTCGACAGACCTTTTTAAAGAAAAGAGCAACTATTCTTCGTAATGCTATTAGGCAAGCTCTCTTTCAAACCATACTTAGACCGAGGAACATTAACCCATAAGACATTGTTGTTAGAAATCAAATTTAACCCCAGCTTCATGAGGAAGGAAACATTTTGGTCTTCCAATTTTCTCAAACCAAGACCTCCATTCGAACGTGGTTGACAAACTGAATCCCAGCTAACAAGAGCCAACTTCCTTTTCCCATTTGAAGAACCTCAAATGAAATGTCTAACTAAACTCTCAATCTCCTCGCAAATCCCTTTAGGAATTATCATAGTCTACATAAAATAGTTAGGTAGGAAATGAAACACCCCAAACCCGGCCCACGAGCTTTGACCAGATTTGGTATGTTCCTCAAGTAAACCGATTCAAATTCTTTCGTTACTTGGTGAAAAACTTGTGTGATTTTTTTAAAAAAAATAGTTTGGGTTGGGCTTGTGTTGAGAACAAACTGGATTTTTAAATTTGAAAACCCCTTTTTAATTTTAAGTAATAAACATATCGAGTATATTTTAAAATAAAATACTTAGTCTTTAACTTAATCAAAATTTGTAACACAATAAAACAACAAGTAGAAATAAAATCGTTCATCATGGCCTTATTACATCAAAAAAAAAATCTCAAAAATAATTCAAAGTACTAAAATAAATTCAAGAGTCTATAAGAATATAAACTTCATGTTGAGCATGGCCACCACAAGTTCTGCTGTCCCGGTCCATCACTGTTCATCACCAAACATAGTCCCAACGGGGTGAGTCAAACAGACTCAATGTGTACACGACACTAAATCATAATAGAATCGGGCATATCACATATTACACATTCAAAACATAGAATACAGAGTTATGATGCATTCCCAAACCGAAACCTATTTGTCCATCCGCTACACACCCCCGTACACGGTCCACACCGTGTGGGGACTACTAAGTCGACCCTCCTTCCGCTACACTCCAAATCTGCGGTCTTAGGTCACCGTGATACTGTGGTCTTAGGTCACCACTTTCAGATTCTTGTAGTATTAGGTCACCACTTTTCGTGATATCACGGTCTTAGGTCACCGTGTTCGTGGTCTTAGGTCACCACATTCACTTCCCTTTCAATAACCCATATGCCCCATATAATAATATGCATAATATGCGAGTTTACATTCTTATCATATTCTCATGTTACAAATAACATCTTTCATATTCCTAGTAGAAGTAGGAAACGTACCTGAGTACTTTGTACCATAACATGGTACCTTAGCCACTTTCATATACTTAATATCACATATATTAATTAATCATGCCATAAAACATATTATGGGATAGTGTGGTACACACTGATTCGCTTAAAATTTCCTTGAGATCCCGACAAGCTTGATCTAATGCTTAGATCCTTAATCCCTACATTGATTTATCACTTATTAACTTAATAAAAAGCCATTCGGCCAAAATTTCAAATCCTAGTAGGATTAGTATTCTTACCTTGTTGCCGATTGGAACACCAACAAATCCCGAAACTGTTCCTTGTTTCCCTAGGAATGTCGAAATCCCTAAAACCTTACGTTAGACTTAATTTTAATCATCAAAACATAAATCAAGGCCTTTGGCCGAATATTCACATGTCTTACCTTAATCTTAGAAATCCCGAATACTCCTCCTTTTAGTCGACTACTCTGATAATCCCGAAAGGTCCTTCCATATTCGGCAACCATAATATGTATGGGGTTAGATTATCTCTCGGCGAATCTAAAAGAAAAGATTGGAAATCAAACTTGTTCTTACCTTTGAAGAAATCGACAAAGACCTATGCTTGAAGCCTTTCCAAGATTCGGCTTTTGAATGGATTGGTAAGAAGAAATAGGAAGAAAAGAAAACTTGAGAATTTTGACAATGGTGGACTATAGATTCAGCTTGACAAAAGAAAAGAGAAGAGAAGAGAGGAGAGTACTCGAAAATTCAAAGAGAGAGAAGAGGAGGAAGAAAATTTGATGAGTAGCCCTATTTTCTTCCTTTTATAGCCAAAACTACTACTCGAATCCCTTACTTGGCCACCACTCTTCTTTATTTGATAGCTTTATCCTTTGAATTATCAAAATAATAATCCCTTAATTTAAAATAATTAGAGAATAATCCTTTATTATCTCTTCAAAAATAATCCAAATTAAATCCCTTATTTATCACCTTATTAATCGAATATTTATGACAATAAAACTCCTCATTTCTAGAAGGCTTGTGCCGTCCACAAAGCAAAAATAAAACTCCTTTTATTTTCTTCCCAAGTGACTCGAACTCAGGGCCCAACACCTTGCATGTGGCGCCATTTCCAGAGGCCCTAAGTGGCATCTCCAGCCCTTTTTTCCAAGCCTGTTTGTGTGTCAAATTTCACAAACTTTTTCTTTTAAGGCCACCTTGCCTTAATTTCCTCTTTTAAACTTTAAAACTCGACATTTCTAAGTCATTTCTAAGTTTCCAAAATTTTCGTTCGCTCTGTAAACTTGACATTTCCTTACATTTCCAAGTTTTCCGAGAAATGTTCACTTTCCTCTTTTGAATCATTTCCACATCATTCCCTTACATTTCCTAGTTTCCAAAAATGTTCAAAATTTATTCTTAGTACACAAAACATGTCACTGCATAATTAAACCAAAAATGCATAGGCCTTTTCCAAGATGTTACAGTTCTACCCCCCTTAAAATAATTTCGTCCTCGAAATTTTCTATCTAAAATAATTGAGGGTATTGTCGTCGCATCGCCTCTTCTGGTTCCCACGAAGCCTCTTCCGCTCCATGATTGCGCCATAACACCTTGACTAGAGGAACTGACTTCCTCCGTAGCACTTTCACATCACGTTCCAATATCTGGATCGGCTCTTCCTCATAGGATAAGTCTGGCCTTAGCTCCACTTCTTCAACAGGTACCACATGAGATGGATCCAATCGGTAACGACGTAGCATGGATACATGGAATACGTTGTGCATCTGCTGCAACTCTGGTGGCAACTCCAGTTGGTATGCCACTGGCCCAACTCGCTTTAGTACTCGATAGGGCCCTATAAACCTTGGGCTTAACTTCCCTTTGCGACCGAACCTCATTACCTTCTTTCAAGGCGAGACTTTCAGGAACACTTGGTCTCCCACTTCAAATTCTATCTCCTTTCGTTTGAGGTCTGCGTACGACTTCTGCCTATCAGAGGCTTCCTTTAATCGTGCTCGAATTATCTCAACCTTCTCTTCAGTTTCTGCCACTAACTCTGGACCCAAAACTCGACGTTCTCCTAACTCACCAACAAGTAGGAGTTCTACACTTTCGACCATACAATGCTTCATATGGTGCCATCCGAATGCTAGCCTTGATAGTCATTTGTTGTAGGCGAACTCAAATAAAGGCAAGTAACCTTCCCAACTTCCTCGAAAATCCATCACACAAACCTCTCAACATATCCTCCAACACTTGTATAACCTGCTTGCATCGCCTGTCTGATTGTGGATGAAAAGCCGTAGTGAAGTCCAACTTAGTGCCTAAAGCTTGATGAAGCGCCCTCCAAAATCGAGGCGTAAACCTTGGGTCTCTATCGGAGATGATCGATCTTTGGTACCCCATGTAACCTCACAACTCTCGCCACATATAACTTGGCCAACTTCAAGAGAATAGTCAACTCTTACCGGAATGAAGTGCGCGGACTTGGTCAAACGGTCCACTATCACCCATACTGAGTCCTTCTTAGTAGGCGTAAGGAAGCCTACTAACGAAGTCCATGGTAATTCTCTCCCACTTCCACTGCGGAATCTCAATGGGTTGAAGCAATCTGATGGAACTTGGTGTTCAACCTTAACTTGCTTGGCACGTCAGACATTTTCCCACGAATTTAGTAACTTCTCGTTTAAGATCAGACCACCAAAATTGTTCCCTTAGATCTCTGTACAGCTTAATGCCTCCGGGATGCATAGCATAAGGGCTACTATGCGCCTCCTGAAGAATCCTTTGTCTTAACTTCTCGTCTCTTGGCATACAGACCTTTCTTTTGTAGCACAATACTCCTTCGTCGCTAACGCCATAATCCTTTAATCCTCCGTTCTGTACTTGCTGTAACTTAGCACTTAGGTCCTTATCAGCCAACTGTCCCTCTTTCACCTCCTTCAGCCATGTGGGCTTGACTTACAATTCTGCCAACAGGCTTCCATCATCATATAAGCTCAAGTGAGCGAACATAGCCCTTAGATCCGACACAACCTTCCGACTTAAGGCATCGGCTACCACATTTGCCTTGCCGGGTGGTACTCTCTATCGAGCAATCATAATCCTTCAATAACTCTACCCACCTTCGCTTGCCTCAAGTTCAACTCCTTCTCGAGTCAACAGATACTTAAGGCTCTTATGGTCTGTGTAGATTATTGACTTTTCTCCATAAAGGTAGTGCCTCCACACCTTAAGGGCAAAAACCACTCTCCGCCAATTCCAAGTCATGAGTTGGGTAATTAACCTCATGAGGCCTTAGTCGCCGAGACGCAGCGTGTTTACTACTTTTTCATCTTGCATTAGGACACATCCTAATCCCGTATGCGGCGTCCACAAAGACACTACAAAATCCTTCCCACCTCCGGTTGAATTAACACCTGAGCCTCCGTCAACACCTTCTTAAGCTTTTCAAAGCTTTTACTTTGCTGCTCATCACCATTCAAAGGGTACTTCCTTCCTTAGCAACTTTGTCAAAGCGCGGCTATTGACGAGAATCCTTCTACGAACCTTCTATAATATCCTCGCCAAACCCAAGAAACTTCTGATCTCACCCACACACCGTGTGGTTTCCAATCCAACACTCGCTCGATCTTCCTAGGATCCACTCTTATTCCTTCTGCGGATACCACATGTCCTAAGAATGCCACCTCCTTAAGCCAAAATTCACACTTGCTGAATTTGGCATGAGAGCTTCTTCCCTTAACACTTGCAAAGACAACCCGGAGATGCTCATCATGCTCCTCTTCGACTTAGAGTACACCAAGATATCGTCGATGAACACAACGACGAACCTATCCAAGTGGGGTTAAAAACCCGGTTCATCATATCCATGAACGCTACCGGAGCGTTCACAATCCAAACGGCATTACCACAAACCCAAAATGGCCATATCTTGTCCTAAACGCGGTCTTATGGATATCCGCCTCCTTCACCTTCAATCGATGATATCCGACCTCAAGTCTATCTTTGAAAATCTGCGGCCCTTTTAGGTGATCGAACAAGTCATCGATCCTTGGCAAGGGATACTTGTTCTTAATGGTCACTTATTCAATCGATGATAATCTATGCATATACGCATAGTTCCGTCCTTCTTCTTTACAAACAGAACTGGTGCTCCCCATGGAGACACACTGGGTCGAATGAACCCACGATCCAACAACTCTTGGATTTGAGCCTTGAGCTCAACTAACTCTTTTGGCGCCATTCGGTATGGAGTGATTGACACAGGAGCCGTTCCTGGTAGCAAATCTATTCCAAATTCCACCTCCCTATCTGGGGGTATTCCTGGTAATTCCTCTGGGAACACATCCACGAAGTCCCTTACCGTTCTAACTCTACTGACACCTTCTTCCTTTCCATTTAACGCACTTACGAAGGCTAAGAACGCTTTCCACCCTTTCCTAACCATTTTCTTAGCCTTCAACGCCGAAACTACGTTAGACAGATAGTTTCTTCTTTCTCTGATCATTACTACTACTTCATTCTTCGGGGTCCTTAATTCCATTCGTTTAGCCCCACAGTCCAACACGGCTCGGTGCTCTACTAGCCAGTCCATTCTGAATATAAGTTCAAACTCTCCAAAGGGTAATTCCATTAAGTCAGCCCGAAAGTTCACTCACTGAATTTCTAGGGGTACGTTCCAAAAGATCTTATCCACCACTACGCTTTGGCCTAATGGGCTCACACAACATCATCCGCCTATCGAGAAAGTTCGAGTCTAGGCCTAGTGTTTCCACTACACTACATGCAACATATGAATGAGTCGAACCCACATCAATTAAAGCAAAATAGGGCTTGCCAAAAATAAAGAACGTACCAGTTATAACATCCGGCGTGTCTCCATCTTCCCTCCGACGAACCGCATAAACCAAACCCGGTTGCCTTGCCTCAAAGATTAGCAAAGACCTCGCCTGTGTTCCATGGCCTCTGCCAAGACTACCATTACCTCGGTTACTCGAACCACGACCTCGTTGAGGCCGCGATCCTCCTCTACCACTGACTAACATTCTCGAGTGGCTGGTGGCTTTCCTCTGCGAGTTCTTGGGACAATCCTTGATCACATGGTCCTTGGACCCATACCTAAAACATCCTCCTGTTTTCCTCCAAAGACTCTCCCAAGTGCTTCTTTCCACACACATCACAAGGACGATACCGCCATTCTGGACCAACTTGCTGACTTGCGCCCATCAACTCTAGGCCTCTTATGAACCTTTCCGGATGATCCAAAACTTCTTTTGGGCCTATTCCTATCCATAGCCTTGCTTTGTAGAATCCTTGATTCCCTCGGCCACCTTGGCCTTTTCTACTAAAGCGAGAGAACTCCCGCTCACGATGCGGTGCTATCAGCGATCTCGAGATCATCCCTTAGCCCGTCCTCAAAACGGACACAACGCTCATGCTCAGTTGCCACTACACCTCGAGCATAACGGCTCAACCTCGAAATTCACCTCATATTACGCAATGGACTTGTTCCCTTGAACCACCCGAAAAAGCCTTCCTTTGCTCATCAAGATACACGGTTCCCACATACTTCCTTTGAAATGCCTCCTTAACATATTCCTGTGTCGATCTCTTGCCGTGGCACCATCCCGAACAGATTAACCACCACCGATATGCTTCATCGCGTAACGATTGCCACCATTCCTTTAACTTCTCCTCAGGGGTCAAATCAAGCTCATCCATTATGCGCTCCGTTGCTTCCAACCAATACTCAGCTGTACTGTGTGCAACTCCAGATACTCCTCGAAACATTTCGGCTCCATTAGCTCGGAGCCGCTCAGTACCTGAACTTTCGGGTTCCCGATTTCCTCCTGCACCACCCACCAATTCCAAAACTCACAAAGACAACACAACCAATGACACAAATCTCTTCCCCGTCCCGAGCTTGCGCTCAAACACCAACAAAATGGGGTGGTAGTGGCGGTGGTATTTCGTTGTTAGTCCCTTGACCCGATCTAACGGGTTCTGACACAGTCATCCTTCCTCTACCTCGTCCCCGACGACCACGTCCTCTAGAGCTCATTTCTAACGTCGAGATCTGATTAAGAAGTTTTATGAATTAGTACTTTTTGTTTCACTTGATTACCCGCGAAGAAGTTTTATGAAAAAGAATTTAGGAGTGGTTCTTTCGTATTCATACATACACACAGTCTTCTCATTCATTCATACATCCATCAAACAATTATGAACTTTCGTTCATTCAGAAAAATGTTGTAGTTTTCATTGTTGCTGCTTTTCCACTACCCGGGGGTATTTTCGTAATTTTGTCCTACAGGGGTATTTTCGTAATTTTTCAGAAGAAAAAGTTCCTTGGTGATTTTGTCACAAAGTATTTTGGTATTTTTAAATTCCCGGCGTATTTTGGAAAAATTTTGAAATCCGGGGGTATTTCGATAATTTTAGACCTCGGGGGTAATTCGGTAATTTTTTACAAACTGGGGTAAGTTTGTAGAATTTAATAAATCAGGAATATTTCAAAGGTTGCAAAACTTTGGGGGTTCTTTTTGAGAATTGTACTTTTCAAAACGATGATGTTGCAAAAATTTTAGAAATTAAGGTCATTTTGGTAATTTTGTAAGTTAGAGGCAATTTTGTAATTTTCCAAAATCAAGGTATTTTTGATAGTTTGCGAGTTAGGGTTTTTGAACATTTATAAAGCAATGAAATTTTGATAAAACTCTTGGGTAGTTTGACATTTTATAAACCAAGGGCATTTTGATAATTTTATCACTAAGGGTATTTTTGTAATTTTCATAAATCAGAAATTTTTTTTTTAATTTTTTTTTCGGAAAATTTTGTAAAGATAGTTTTCGTGGATTAAAAGAGTAATTTTAAGAGTTTTAAAACTAGGGTTTCGTTGTTTTTATAAAACACGGCTAGTTCCTTTTCGGGTTTTAGTCATTCGTTTAGCTTTATGGCCACCGAGTCCTCTTGGTCGGGGTGAACCAAAGCTACGCACCAGGCGTGGATTCGAATGGAGAGGAGGTGAGTCACGCGGACTGCTTAAATACCAAGCTCCCACCAAACCATTCCTAGACATGCGCACGAGAGGTTGCCACACCCTAACTCTCGACTTAGCCATAGGTTTGTTTAAGTAGGTATTAAGTCTTATGTAATAGTTGGGGTAATCTAGTCCTAGGGTTCAAGTTCCTATCATACTATTCTACGTTCCATGCCTTTTCTACCCTTCCATAATTCGTAAATCACATAATCATACTGGATGGTTAGGGTACTTACCAGTGGATCATGGTCTGAGACTTGGGTGCCATGCCAAAGACCGCTTATTTCAAAAAAACTTACTTGGCTTGATTTGAAAACGTTTTGACCTTAGCCCACAGGTAGAGAGTTTTAAAACGGGCTCGATACAAATTGAAACACCCCAAACCCGGCCCACGAGCTTTGACCAGATTTGGTATGTTTCTCAAGTAAACCGATTCAAATTCTTTCGTTACTTGGTGAAAAACTTGTGTGATTTTTTTTAAAAAAATAGTTTGGGTTGGGCTTGTGTTGAAAACAAACTGGATTTTTAAATTTGAAAACCCCTTTTTAATTTTAAGTAATAAACATATCGAGTATATTTTAAAATAAAATACTTAGTCTTTAACTTAATCAAAATTTGTAACACAATAAAACAACAAGTAGAAATAAAATCGTTCATCATGGCCTTATGGCCTTATTACATCAAAAAAAAAATTCCTAAAAATAATTCAAAGTACTAAAATAAATTCAAGAGTCCATAAAAATGTAAACTTCATGTTGAGCATGGCCACCACAAGTTCTGTCGTCCTGGTCCATCACTGTTCATCACCTGAAACATAGTCCCACAACGGGGTGAGTCAAACAGATTCAATGTGTACACGACACTAAATCATAATAGAATCAGGCATATCACATATTACACATTCAAAACATAGAATACAGGTTATGATGCATTCCCAAACTCAAACCTAATTGTCCATCCGCTACACACCCCCATACCTGCCAGTCACATCGTGGGGACTACTAAGTCGACCCTCCTTCCGCTACACTCCAAATCTGCAGTCTTAGGTCACCGCATACTGTGGTCTTAGGTCACCACTTTCAGATTCATCGTGGTCTTAGGTCACCACTTTTCGAGATATCACGGTCTTAAGTCACCGTGTTCGTGGTCTTAGGTCACCACATTCACTTCCCCTTTCAATAACCCATATGCCCCATATAATAATATGCATAATATGCCGAGTTCACATTCTTATCATATTCTCATGTTACAAATAACATCTTTCATATTCCTAGTAGAAGTAGGAAACGTGCACTGAGTACTTTGTACCATAACATGGTACCTTAGCCACTTTCATATACTTAATATCACATATATTAATTAATCATGCCATAAAACATATTATGGGATAGTGTAGAATTACACGCTGATTCGCTTAAAATTTCCTTGAGATCCCGACAAGCTTGATCTAATGCTTAGATCCTTAATCCCTACATTGATTTATCACTTATTACCTTAATAAAAAGCCATTCGGCCAAAATTCCAAATCCTAGTAGGATTAGTATTCTTACCTTGTTGCCGGTTGGAACCAACAAATCCCGAAACTGTTCTTTGTTTCCCTAGGAATGTCGAAATCCCTAAAACCTTACGTTAGACTTAATCTTAATCATCAAAACATAAATCAAGGCCTTTGGCCGAATATTCACATGTCTTACCTTAATCTTAGAAATCCCGAATACTCCTCCTTTTAGTCGACTACTCTGATAATCCCGAAAGGTCCTTCCATATTCGGCAACCATAATATGTATGGGGTTAGATTATCTCTCGGCTAATCTAAAAGAAAAGATTGGAAATCAAACTTGTTCTTACCTTTGAAGAAATCGACAAAGACCTATGCTTGAAGCCTTTCCAAGATTCGGCTTTTGAATGGATTGGTAAGAAGAAATAGGAAGAAAAGAAAACTTGAGAATTTTGACAATGGTGGACTATAGATTCGGCTTGACAAAAGAAAAAGAAGAGAGAGAGAGAGAGAGTACTCGAAAATTCAAAGAGAGAGAGAGAGGAGGAAGAAAATTTGATGAGTAGCCCTATTTTCTTCCTTTTATAGCTAAACTACCACTCAGAATCCCTTACTTGGCCACCACTCTTCTTTATTTGATAGCTTTATCCTTTGAATTATCAAAATAATAATCCCTTAATTTAAAATAATTAGAGAATAATCCTTTATTATCTCTTCAAAAATAATCCAAATTAAATCCCTTATTTATCACCTTATTAATCGAATATTTATGACAATAAAACTCCTCCTTTCTAGAAGGCTTGTGCCATCCACAAAAGCAAAAATAAAACTCCTTTTATTTGCTTCCCAAGTGACTTCGAACTCAGCCCAACACCTTGCATGTGGTGCCATTTCCAGAGGCCCTAAGTGGCATCTCCAGTGCCACTTTTCCAAGCCTTGCTTGTGTGTCAAATTTCACAAACTTTTTCTTTTAAGGCCACCTTGCCTTAATTTCCTCTTTTAAACTTTAAAACTCGACATTTCTAAGTCATTTCTAAGTTTCCAAAAATTTTCGTTCGGCTCTGTAAACTTGACATTTCCTTACATTTCCAAGTTTTCCAGAAATGTTCACTTTCCTCTTTTGAATCATTTCCACATCATTCCCTTACATTTCCTAGTTTCCAAAATTGTTCAAAATTTATTCTTAGTACACAAAACATGTCACTTCGTACAATTAAACCGAAAATGCATAGGCCCTTTCCAGGATGTTACAGGAAAAGCAAAAACAGAGTGAGCTAAAGTAGTTCTCTCGGCAAGAGACAATTGTCTAGCATCCCAACTAGAAAGCTTATTGTGTACTTTTTCCACCACAAACCTAAGGGTATCTTTTGTGACTCTCACATGGAATAAGGGAATCCCCAAGTAGGATCTAAGATCATTAACCTTTTGAAACCCCATCCAGTTGCTAATTCGTTCTCCAAGATCCACATCAACACAATAAGAAAAACAAATATTTGTCTTGTGAACGTTGACTTTGTGGCCTGAGTAAGCACATAAGTGATCCAATACTCCTTTTATGCTTTTGGCGTGCTCTATATCAGCCCTACTAAAAATAACTAAATCGTTAGCGAAAAAAGATAAGACAAGTTAGGACCTAACCTGGATAGTCTGATTGGATTCCACTGATTATTAGCTATCTTGGAGCGAATGTCATGTCCAAGCCACTCCATACAGAGAACGAACAAATAAGGGGATAGAGGACATCCCTGGCGTATTCCCCTTGTCGACTTAAACTTTTGAGTAGGAGACATGTTCCATAATAACTGCATGGTAGATTTTGAGATCGCATACATCATAACCTTACCCAAATAATCCGAAATACCAGTCGCCTAAATAAATGCACCAATTAACTTCACTTCACCCTATCATATGCTTTTTCAAGGTCGATTTTAATCATCATCCAAGGCTTTCTATTCCTCCTACCCCTCATAGAGTGAATGACTTTTTGGGCTATAAATATGTTATCAGTAATATTTCTCCCAGCTATAAACCTTACTTATTCCTCAGCAACAATTCTGGGAAAGACAACCCTGAAATGGTTCGTTATAACTTTCATCACTAATTTATAGAGCATAGAGCAAAGGCTGATGGGTCGAAACTGTGAAAAAGTTTCAGTTTCAGGATTAGAAACTTTAGGGATCAGAGTGATGAGAGTATTGTTCAAATCCGGATCAATGATGCCACATTCAAAAATCTTTTTAACCCAATTACAAACATCATTTCCCACCACACTCCACTATTTCTAGAAAAAGATAGCATGAATGCAATCGCTATCGGGAGCCTTTAAATGAGCCATGTCAAATAGAGCCCTTTTAATCTCTTCATCGGAAACCAACCTGCCCAAAAAATCAGTTTCTCTAGCATCTAATCTCGAAAAAGAACTAGGCGATAAATTAATTGGAAGGGCCGGCACCTCACCATAGAGATTTTTTATAAAAAGTAACAGCCTCAGATTGAAGAACTTCAGGGTCATAACACCAATCACCATCATGAATGCGCAAGGTCAAAATGCTTTGAGCTTCCTTCTTCTAAGCGTACGCCTATGAAAAAAATTTGTATTACTGTCAACAAGATTAAGCCACTCACATTTGGACTTTTGCTTCCACAATAACTCTTCATGAACCAAAACAAACTCCAACTCATCTTTAATCTGCGACTCAATACCCGTAAGCCGTTCATTGTAGGATTTTTCCATAGCCCTTTGGATACCTGCTAACCTCTAGAGAAGTTGTTTTTTCCTTGATCCAATATGGCCATACATCGTTTTATTCCAAATCTTGATATCGGTTGTCAAATAAGAAAGAGTGTCACTCATGTTGCCCCTAAAAAACCATTTATCTTTGGCAAAATCAGAAAACCCCCATGTTCAATCCACCTTGCTAAGAAACGGAATGGACGCCCCCTTAGAATATGCATATCCAGTCTAATGGAAAGAAAAATGGGCCGGTGATCAGACTTGATTCTAAGAAGACGTGAGATTGTATAATTGGGGAAGGAGTTAACCCAATCATCATTACCGATAGCACGCTCGAGTCTTTTAGAGATCATATTCCTCTGCCAAGTAAAACTCAGACCCTTAAAACCCAAGTCATGCAAGGAAAAAGAATCCATAAAGTGACCAAAATGAGGGCAACGTTTACCCCTTGTGAGACCACAACACTTTTCATTCTCCGAAAAAATAGCATTGAAGTCTTCTATTTCCATCTAAGGAATCGTTTCTTCAAGAATCACTAATTTCAGATATTCCCAAAGGGATTTTCACTTAGTCTTGTTTGAGCTTCCATAAACGAAGGCTATCAACACACTTATGAAAACTACTACATAAGACACGAACCAAAATAAATTGGGGATTATTACGAATTATTTTGACCCTAATAGAATCATTTCAGCCAATCTAGATTCCTCTAGAAAATCCCACCACTTCAACCCGATAAGAGTGCTTAAAACCCAATTTAGTGATTACAGTACCAGCTTTAAAACCGCTAATTCTTTGCTCCAATAAGCTCACAATATCAGGCTTAAATTCCCGATTATATTATTTAAAGATATGAGGAAAATTAGACCTTGCACAACCTTCACAATTCCAAGACATAATATTGAAATTTAAATCCATATATAAAAGTGAGTAAACCTGTTGACCTTTACAATTTGGTGTCGTAAACTGAGTCGAAATAAACTCCACCATTGAATTGACCGACTCAGCCAACGACACTCGAGGACCGCTTGAAACCTTAAAACTATTGCCTGGCCCACGAATGGTTTTACTCAAATTCTTCATTCTTCGACGAATACCCGTTTTCCTGTTATTTCCGTGATTGGTTGAGGAGGTGAGAGCATTCCAAGAAGAACCATCACTATTAGCAGAAACAAGATCTTTAGTATCATGACTTTGATTATTTTTAAAAATTACTGCACTATGTTTCTCCTTATCAAGCAACCCCTCTTTGACCCCTACCTCCATCTTAATAGGGCCTTCAAAAACAGGGTTAAAATGGGATAAATTAGCAGTAGGTGAGAGGGGCGAAGACTCCCTATCCATAATAAGGTTCACGACTTCCAAACACATACCCCCATTTTACTACCATTAAAATTATGCTCAAAATTTAATGGGGCCCCATCCAAAGGAGAAACATCACCTGTGGATAACACACCTTGCAAATTCATGGCATTTGGGTCGACTGAAACCCCTTCAGGTTCTCCATCATAAGCGAGTCTCTTACCCTCGAAAGGCCTCCCTTTCTTGAGAAAAGACGTCACCAGCAGTGGTCTTCCCCAAAAGGCCCTCATTGCAAACATTTGGTCCATTAAAAAAGGACTTACTTAGCCCCTGTACCAGACCGCTTCCCAAGCCCGTCAAAGCTATTCCAGGCCTTCTACCATGTATGCTTTCAACCTGTTGTTCCTCATGGGCATCCCTAATCCCACTATTAGAGCTCTTACCAGACAAAATGTTGAATATTGATCCTGAAGATCCACTCCCCTTATTTTTTCCGTCAACTCCTCCAGTCCCTCTAGGTTTTCGCCTTGATTTTCTCTCTACAAACATCCAGGGACCGTAGCTCGTCGACCTGCCTTCCGTTTCGGTAGACTCCGTTACCCCATCGGACTTCCAATTTCTGACTTCTGTAAATCGATTGCCCTCTTTAGCTTCATTTCTTTTCCCGTTGGGATACAGATCCTGTCCATGTTCGTACTTACCATAAGAAAAACAAACAACAGGCAAAGCCTTATACTCAACTTGTTGGGGGGTTCCGTTTATCAAAATCTGGGAAATCAGGTGTCTATCCAAATTAATGAAAATAGCCAGCCGTGCGAACCTACCCCGTGCCCTATTATCGGTATTAAAATCCAGCCTCACTACCTTACCAATTAATTCTCCAATCTCCCAGAGAATCTTACAATTGTAGAAGTGGCTTGGAAGTCTAAGAAGCCGGATCCATGTTTTCACCACGCTCAGATAAGGTTTTGCCGGATCGAAATCCTATGACCAAGGCTGAACCGTAAGGTATTGCCCGAATATAATCCAAAACCCTTGTGAAAGCACATTTCTGTAGTCTTCCTTGTTCTGAAATTTAACAAGGTAATAACCATTTTCGATATCCATAAGATGGAAAGGTTTCGAAGGTCTCCAAAGATTTGAAATTATATTTTGAAGGGTTGTAAATCCAATACTCTTGCCTAGCAACTTGACAACGACCGTCAATGCCATGTCTTTAACTAACAATTGATTAAGGGTTAATCCTATTGGAAAAGTCAATAGCAGGGACACCGTTAATATATAATTTCTTAATGTCCCCATCATCAAATTCTAGTTCATAATCTAAATCCATCTCTAGAGATTTGTTTGTCTTTTCTGCTGTCGACGAAGTACCTACCAATTTATCATTTCATGTCACTGTTAGCATATGGACTATGTTCTCCGTGATTGATATAACAGACTCTGTTCTCTGGTCTTTATTCTAAACTTTTTTGGTCGAACGACCTTCAGGCGAACTACCGTCCTCAGCCTCATCGGAAATAGCGCCGAAAGAAATCACAGTAGACATTCTCTATAGTGACTATTATATAAGATGATGATTTAAATATATTGTATTTAAGGTTTTATTAATTACAAATAGGGTGCCATTCGTGCACTTGATGAGACTCTTGTTCATGCAGTAATACTAACTAACAAACAAGTCCCTTATCGAGGAAGAGGACGAAAAGAATGTTATCAAAATGTGCTGGTTACATGTGATTTTAATATGAAATTTACATTTGTGTTGGTTGAATGGTGTAAGACCCAATTTATGCCCGGGCCCATTAACCAAAACCAATAAATAATAAAAAATCAAAGTCTTTTAAAAACAGTCTAAATTACAAAAACAACCCAAATATTAAAGTCCAATAAACCCAATCTGCCCAAGCCCAAACTATTTACAAATGGCCCAATTTACAAAGCAGGCCCGAATGGCCCAGAACATATTGAAGCTTCGGAAACCCTGGGGTTTCCCCTGTGCGCCGCAGCCCCACACGCAAGCCTCCAGCGCCGCAACAGCTCCGTACCGCTACGTCCGCGCAATAGCCTCGTATGGCCTCCGTACTTCTCCACTATGCATCATACACCTGCGCAAGAGAACAAAAGACAACAAACAAAATAGCAGCAAATAACAGCAAAAAGAAAAAAGCAAAAGATTCTATTTTTTTTTATTTATTTCGGCTTTAAAAGGCCCGAAAGGAACCACTGTAAAGGGGGGGAGACACAATTTTCACGAATACGTACAAAGATTCAGAGAAATAAAAAAAAAAAGAGAAATTCAAAGGGTTTTTTTTTTTCAATCTCTTCCAATTTCTTAAATCTGGTTTTATTAGCTTTCGATTTTTCTTTTCTGCATGCGAAAATAAACAAGATAAAAGGAAAGGGCTTACCTTTACAATGGCGTTTTGAATCCCTGTTTCTTCGTGATAATCGAAGCTTCAATGGGGATTCTGAAGTATATGAACGTCGAGTTTTTTAATAGGCCTTCAGATAAGGCATAAAAGATCTTCGTTTGACCCTTACCTGCTAATTTCCGTCGCGAAACGGTGATCGAATGTAAAGTTTTTTTGTTCAGCCGAATGTGGGGTGAAAGGTTTCGATTCTAAAGCGGCTAGGGTTTGTTTTTAAAGAAGGCGGCTGTTTGGCTGATTTAAAAGAGGAAACTAGGGCATTTATAGGAAGGCAGAAACGACGCCGTTTGGAGCCTTTTCCAGTAAAACGACGCCGTATAGGCCATGACCCGAATCCATCCGACCCGCTCCGATTGGGGTCCGCGTGTTTTTCAATTTTTGGGATATTTTCCATTTTGGCCCTTCCGCATTTTATTTCATTTTTAATTAAGTTTTCGTTTATTTCAATTTCGCCCAGTAATTTTGTGCAGTTTTAATTTTCATCCTTCTTTGAACGCAGCGTTTAATAACTTCGGAAAATTTCGATTTTAATCCTTTTAGGTTTATGGGCGTTGTATTTTAGTCTTTAATTTTTGTCCCAATGTTTTTATATTTATTTAATGATCCCTTTCAGTTTGTATTTAATTTAATTGAATCCTTTTATTATTTTATTTTGCATTTCTTGTATTCTTTTGAACTTATTTATTATCTATATTTTTGAATTGGTCTTAGTATATCATGTTGAATTATTTTCCTTATACTTTCACTTGTACATTTTTCATTTGTTTAATTATATAGCTATTTATTTCAAAAATTCTTTTTTTTTTATATATTACTTTATTTTAAAGATTTGTATAATGATTAGTTTAAATACACTTGTATATTATTAATTTATACATACACATATAGTTAATATTAAAATTATTTCATTTACATATTATTGATTTTATAGTATTTTATATATATTTTCTTTAAAATCCATTATGTATATACTATTGATTTTATATTATTTTATATATATCTATTGTATATGTAATTTATTTCTTTCAAAGACCCTATTCTAAGTTATATATTTATTTATTCTATACACTTTTATATATCCTTATTATTATTATTATTATATATATATATTATTTTACATCAAATTTTTATTACGTATACATTATTTCAATTAACACATATTATTTTTATTTGCTTATTTATTTTAAAAATTTGCTATATTTTATTTTGTTTTTAATTAGTTATATTCTCAATTTTTGATTCTTGATTAATAATATTAGTATTTTTAAAATAGAAATTGTGTGATTATTGATTGCGCGTGTATTGAATTGTATGTGCATATTATTCTTGTCATCCATTTGTATAAATGTTGTATTTGCATATTATTCTTTCATGTTTGTTATTATATTTATGTTTCTCGTGATTCAATAAAATCATTTTTGCTTAAAGTTTCAAAACAAGGTAATATTTGTGCGTTTGGAAATTCGCAGATTATCGTGCTGGGTGTGATTTTTTGTTTGACCAAACAAACGAACATCCTTTCAAATTTTGTCCACATTTTCAAAATAAGGTAATATTTGTGCGTTTGGAAATTCGAAGAGATCGTGCCCAATCTTGTTGGGTGTGGTTTTTTTGTTTGTCCAAATAACCAAATACCCTTTCAAAATTTCAACACATGTGCTTGGAGAATTTTGGGGATAATCTTGAATTCGAGGACTCAGATTATCGTGTCCAATCGTGCTGGATGTGACACTCTATTCCTTCGGAACAAGGGAATCTCAATATTCAATTAAGCTATTTAAAATTATAGAAAAAAGAACAAAATTTCAAAATCATTTCAAACTTTTCAATAGTAGGACATCAATTAATCAATTTGGTACCGATTTTGGGCGTTGCGAGGGTGCTAATCCTTCCTCGCACGTAACCGACTCCCGAACCTGTTCTCTTCTTAAAATTCGTAGACCAAAACTTATTTTATAGGTGACCCGATCACACCTAAACAAAAAGGATTGGTGGTGACTCCATGTTTTTAAAGTCGATTCCCGTTTTTCAAATTCGATAAAAAAATGGTTTCGACAAATGGGAAAGTGTAGCACATGATTCAAGAGTATTAGCAGAAACCATGCAAAATGCTGAAAATAATTTTCCATATCCTCCACCAACTTAGTAAATTTTTTCTAATAAATTCATAAAAGTGTTTATATAATTTGTAATAGATAAATACTATCTTTGTGATGTCGCATACATGCATACTTGAGGATTTATGGTACCTTATCGTAATGCACGATATTGGTTGCCTAATTTTTGTAATGATGTTCGCCCTCGTACAAGAGAAGAGATATTCAACTATGCACGTGTCAAATTAAGAATCGTGATTGAGCGGTCTTTCGGAGTTTTAAAAGCTCGTTTTTCAATTTTGAAGAGGATGGCACCATATTCGTTTGTAGTATAGAGAAATATTATTATTGTTTGTGTAATTGTGCATAACTATATTAGAAAATTAGACATTACAGATGCTTTCTCGGAAAATGTCGGTAATGAAGATGAAGATAATTAAAAAATGCATCAAAAAATGGTGAAATTTTATCACAAGTTGGAGGATGAGCATCACAAATAGATCAAATAAGGATGAAAATGTAGAATGCATATTTTTATAATTTAAAAGTTTCATTTATCAAATAATTTAATTATATTACGTACTTAATTTTAAGTAATATATCAAAATATATTTTATAATTTAAATTTAGTACTTAATTTTTAACATTTAATTTTTCAATCAATCAAACAATACCTTAAATTAAAAGTAATGAAAGTAAAACTTTAAAAGTAAATGTTGTTTGAATTTTAAACGGTTATAAAATTTTAAAAATTTAATGCAACTTTCCTTTTTTTTTTTTTGTTGAAAAATTTAATGCAACTTTAAACATTTAATAAAGTGAGCTTATAAGCTTTTTATTTTATTAAAATACTCCAAACTAAAATTTTTAGATGAAGATAAAGAGTTATGCATAATGTAGTTGTCAATTACTTAAGCCTACACTTTACTGTTGAGCAATCTCTTCTCCAAAATTAATAATGAACTAAGTTTTGAATTAAGGTTGCTTTGAGAAAACAAAGATTTCTAGTGCTCTAGAATAAACTTCATAAGTCTACACGTTATGATCATGTGCTTTATCTCAGTTATAATGAATGTTTTAGAAAATAAGCCCTAATGCTCATAGGAAACAACCTCACTTCCAAACTCATATAGGTGATGCTATCAAGGATGCTCCTGTAACTCTACATCCACTCAAATGAGCTATAGACCTCATTACGCATATAAATTATGTTCGACCTTTATTATTGTTACAAAATTCATGCACTACATCATAGGGAGGGATTTATATATGCATGACATCAAACCACTTTATGATTCGTTTTTTCTTTTGAACTTAATTCTCGGGATCTTCAATCGTTAGGTAGGTATCCTCGTAATTGATTTTTATTCTTATTTAGGTTTTAATCTCATCTCTTGATAATGTTATCCAGATCTTTCCTCCAATTAGAGTTTTTTCAAATGATTTACAAGATTATTACCATTTTGAATATGATGAATTAGTTATATGAGATCTCACACAACCATATTTTCTTTTTATAAATGTGGATTTTCCTTTATAATATTTGCTATCGACTCTTCCAATAGCTGTAGTATTATGACAATAGACTGAGACAAGTGACACTGATTTCTCTATATTGGAATCTCATATAAAAAAAAAAAAAAAATCCCTAATCAACCTACTTCTTCACTAACTGAGGTTAATGCCATAAGTTCAACCTTCATGGTGGAGATTGCTATAATTTGTTGCTTTTTATACTTCAAACAAATTGCTCCATCTCCCAATGTAAAAATATATAGTTAGTGGTAGATTAGGAATCATTGGACAATGTATTCCACTTAGCATCATTGTATCCTTCTAGTACAAAATACTTTTGATAAAGTATACCATAACTTAGAATCCTTTTTAAATATCTCATCCCATTATTAACTATATTCTAGTGCTCCAAGTTTGGTTTACTTGTAAATTTAGCTAGCACCCTTACAACATAAGTTATGTTAGGTCAGGTGTAATCATTGGCATACCTCAAGCTACCAATAATATTTTTTATTATTACATACATCTCTATAGGAAATAAATGTACATTTGGATTAAAAAGAGAGCACAAGAGTCTATAATCGAAAAAACTTATATATTTCTTTTTAAAAAATTCAATATAATGAGTTTTGTATAAAAAAATACTAGTTGAAATCTTTGTGCCAAGAATTACATTTACTTCTCCTACGAAGATTATCAACATATAAATAGATTATGGCATGTGAATTGTTATCTAATTTGTACCAATCACTTTTGCTGGTTTTAAAACCATTAAGAATTAAAGACATGTCAAATTTCGGTTTATTTTAAACCATTTAACAATTTACACACTTTATTTTCATTACCTGGCACAACAAAGCTTTCATGTTGCCCCATACAACCATGACATTTAAAAAAGTTGTTTTTACATCCATTTGATGGATTGTTAGATGATAGCAACTCTTATTGATCTTATTCTGCTCAGGAAAAAATGTGCCTTTTTTTGTCTAAAGTCTTTGACTACTAGCTTGAATCTATAATTATCAAACTTCAATTTCTTTCTTTGTATCCTCACACTCTATTGATTTATAGTCTTCTACTAACTTTCAGGTTATCAAGAAAAGATTAAGTGATAGGATGTTCTTAAACATTAAAATTATGATAATTAAGACCAAAGTCTTGCTAGTTTTCCTCTCTTACTCTTAGATTCACTCGCAGATTAATTTTCTTTAACCTTTTCGTTCCCTTTTTGCAGATCTTGTCAATCATTCTCAAGCCAGCTACTCAGTTCACTAAAAACGAAATCAAAGATTATGAATAATGCTATTGAAGTTATTAACTTGGTTGCTCCAGCTCTTCATTAACCTTTTTTCTTTTTGAAGTATTGGCATCTTACATATATTGAACATGATATAGTAATATAACCCTTCAAAAACCCCTTGAAATTTTATACAGACAACACTCGTATCCGAGTTGGAGTAGCATAGCATGTCAAAACGTAAAAGCTAATGCAAATTCTAAAGAAGAAAACAGGAGCATAGGCATTAGGATGCACCTTATGTACATTGATATTTCCATCACAGCAACCCCTAAACCCCATAAGTTTTCTGATCCATCTTGGTCAGAGCATTCTAAAATTCATGTAAATCAGTATGTAAAGCTAACAGACACATCAGATTCATACCAGACAGCTTTCTGTCATATACCTGTTATAGCAGAACTAAACTAATCCGATTAGATTGTATTCTTTCTAATATCCGAGACTAGTTATCTTATTGAACTCCCCTAAATATTAGTTTGTGATATCCTCGAAAGTGAAGTTGTGCGTCTGAGAGATTCAGTAACACTGGTTGAAGCAGAACAGGAAGCTTCTAGGCTGGTCTTCTTCAGTGGCTTTTGGGGTTTCCACTACGTCATCTCTTGCAGCCATCAATGAACTTGTACCAGGAGACTCCGGTGGCAATACAGCATTTTCTGAAGTCGTTCTCTTAGGAGGCATCACAGGCTCGGGTGGTGAAACGGTCGAGAGATAGTGTAATAGCATCTGTATGATTTGGCTGAAATTGGGCCGAGCATTTGGATCCTCTTGCCAACATGAAGTCACAATTGATGCCAAATCTTCCGGAAGGTCCTCGGCACTAGGCCTGACATTCTGAAACAATATAGTTAAAACTTAGACCACGATGCCAATACCGGAATACCATAGTTGCATATGAAGAAACTTAATCGTATATGAGCTTATTCTTGGCAAACACAAACTTTGAACAGCTTTCAAGATGCATGCTACTCTAGCATCATCGAGAACTGGACACTCTCCAAATCACTCATGTATAAGATAAAGGTAGAACTATCCAGGTTCAACAGTGGTCAGGTAGTTTCTCGACCATAACATATTAGTATTACGGTGACATTCATGGTACATAGTATCAGGCGAGCTTTTCAAAGGCAGGCTAACAAGCACATACTCAAGAAATCATTAATATCAAAAAATTATTATAAGAAAAAGACTGCACATCATTACCTTAAAAGCAGCTGCATAAGCCGCTTGTAAATTTGACATGCCTTCAAAAGGCAACTTGTTATGGATGAGTTCCCACAACACAATAGCAAAGCTGTAGGCATCCACCTTATGATTGTAATGCTTTTTCTCTCCCTGCCTTAGTGTGACCGTGCTATAAAGCTGTTAACATATGTAAAAGGGTCGGCATCTCAAAAAAAAAAAAAAAAAATCTGAAGGGAAGAAAAGTCGATTTTAAGTTCTGAATAGGTCAGTACATTACCTCAGGAGCCATCCAACGATATGTCCCGGTCTCAGCAGTCATCATTTCGGTTAACGATTCTTCCCTGGCTAAACCAAAATCTGCTAGCTTAACTGTCTTATGGTCTTCGGTCAAGATCAAGTTCTCTGAGAAAAGAAAAGAAATTATCAGGATCATGCATACCTACGAGAGGTGACAGCAATATTGCATAAATTTCATTAAAGACTGTTGCTACTTTCATTTACTTCAAGTTAAATTTGCTGTTGGAATCATAAATAGCATATTCAATCCCTCCAACACCCACTATATGGCCCAATAAAAGCATTGGTGAAAACAACTAGGGTGTCAACAAGCAAAATAACTGGATCCTGCAAAACCCCAAATGCCACACCCTGAACGTTAAGCCATCTTATATTATGTCAAATGGCCTGCACGCCAATCATCTTACGTTTATCATTATAAGCAATAGATCTTTGGAACATGCATTGGTATTCAAAGAAAAACTTTTTCGTTTTCGTATTTCTTTTCGAAGGTAAGTAAATTATACTGATCAAATTATCAGTGGCCCCATACAAATATGGAAAACAGGACTCATCAGTTGTAAACTCTTTATGGTGGATAACATAACTTGCAACACACACCATTGGTTATCATGGATTCCTTTTGCTGTTTTACGAGTTGGACTAGAACAATATAAAGGAACAAAAGCCATAAAGCTCTAAACACCAAATCTTACAGATACATGGAGACAAAAATGCAATTAAACATAGAAGTTTTAACCTTTTCTAAGAACACTACTAAATCAGGCTTATTAACACACTAGTCATACCAGGTTTCAGGTCCCGATGAATGATTCCATGGGAGTGTAAGCATTCCATTGCACGAGCGATATCAAGTGCAAACCCAATCGCTACACGCAAGTCCAAGCACTTTGGCCGCAAATTCAGAAGGTACTTACGCAATGTCCCACCTTGTAAGAGCTCAGTTACTATGACCATGATAGGCTCCTTGCAAGCTCCAATAAACTGGAAACAGATAAAATCTCTAATAACTAAGATAAGATATGAACCTATTTCCAATTGAGAAAACTTACAAACTTCATGATTTGCAGATATTCATTAACAATATCCACACACACACATACAAAAAAAAAAAAAAAAAACCATAAGTCAGCAACAAGAAATTAATGGCATATATAATAATTCAACAACCTTCACTAGATTTCTATGTTGAACTCTGGATAACATTGCAACTTCCCTTGCAAACCTTCCTTCTCTCCTTGCAATCTCTTCAGGGCTTTCCCCTCTTCGAACAACTTTAATAGCGACAGTCTCATCCATGTATCTAAATGCATTCAATGGATTAAATTACATGAGATAACCGTTACATAATAACAGCTACAGATAATCAAATTATCAAGAAAAACAAGCTTTTTGTTCTTCACAGTTGATCAAAAGGTCAAACAGGATGAAGTAGAATCCAAAGGAAATTGACTTACTTTCCCTCATATACTTTAGCATGAGCACCTTCACCAATCTTAGGACCAACAAAAAGCTGCTGAGGATCAATCAACCACTTAGCATCTAAATTGAACTCTTGAGTTGAAAAAAAATCATTTCCAGACCCCATACTTTGAAACCACCCTTTTTAAAACAAGAATAAAACAAATTAAATCTATTGAACAAACAATAAGGTACCCTTTCGAAAATCCCGCATTTGAAGTGAACATGAAAAGTTCAGAAACTCAAACTTTTCATAGCTGAAGGGCAAAAAAAACAGAGGAAACAAAGGACATGCCTTTGCCTACATTAAAGAACCTAAAGCCTGAATTTTTACTCTCTTTTTTAAATTTATTTTCCCAGCTTTAAAACAATAAAACCATCCCAAAAATCAGGGATTGTAGATCCAAAAAACCATCAAGAACTGCCCTTTAATGGGAGGCAAGGAATAAAGTCCCACATGTTCTCAGCAGACAACCCGCAACAAACAAAAAAATTTAATAAAATAAAACGAATATGTAGTAATAGAAAATTGAAATATATAAACCCAGAGAGAGATAACACACAATAGAAAAGACCCTTCAGCAAACAAGCAAGTACTGACACAAGAAAATAATTTTAAAAACAAAGATAAGTTTTTTTATGGGACGTGAGCTGAGTAAGCAAAGAAATGAAATAGTTGAATTATATTAAGGTAAAGGAAATGAAAGGAAGAATTATTGGAGTACTGGGAGCATTAATGGTGGGATAAGAACTGGTTACTGGCTATTAATAAGAGACAGACACAGAGATTATTTAATTGTTGAAAGTTATTGTAATAGAACTATGGAAGTGCAATGAAAGCTGGGTTCTTTTTTTCCCTTCTGATTTCCTTGCGTTATTCTTTGTGAGTCTTAAACAACAGTGATTTCTATTGTTTGTTTCTTGAACTAATTTTGTATTTGATCATAAACCAAACATGAAAAAGTAAAAAATCAGTCTGCATAAGGTTCATGAGATGGTTCATATCATATGATGAGAATGAGATTAAATAATTGTTGATTAAATCCACTTTCTTATGAAACCATGCACTGAAAACAAATTATTAAGGCAGTTGCTCTATCTCTCTTTTGGTAGGGCTAGATTGTTTTGGGTCAAAATTTGGAAGAGACATGAGATTGAGAGTTGGGTATTTTCATGTGATGCATTCTGGTGGTGTTGGATATAAAAAGGATAAGTAGGGCAGACATGTTAGCTTCTTCCACCTTCCATTGCTTCTCACATGTTTCTTGTTAACCTTTCCTTATTTTATTTATTCTTTACCTTTTATTTCAGTATAATCATATATTTCACAAGTATATATCTATGTTTTTCTCTCTATTGTATTTTATGGTATTTGTATAATATATAATAATTGTGGGACTAATTTCGGTGATATTTTTGTTTGAGCCTATTTCGTCCAAGTAAAATTTAACTAACATGGTCTGTTGAGAAGATTGATTCCAGTGTTAAACGTAATAGATATGTTAATCTTTGTAAAGTTTTTCTACGCATTGAATGATTAAAAGCTATATTCATATTTAAATAGATATTTCAAGAAAAAAAATCCAGGCAACATAGCTAAAACTGCCAAAACTCATAGTCATGAAATGATCATGCCTTGTTCTTTGATCGTCTCAAATAAAAATGATAACAATGAACAAAAACAGTTGCTAAAATGTGGCCTAACATTACATTAATGTGGATCTATGATTGACAACAAGCTTGACTTATTAAAGCAAATAAAAGAACAGGTTAATCTCAACGACGCTTGTATATACAAGGCTTCAACTCTGGCCATTCAATTTCTCTCCCATTTGAACTTTGGTGTTCCTACAATGGAAAATATGAACAGAGGTTAAGGAACAATGGGATATGAACGGAACTACATATAATTCTTGCCATGCCATCCCATATCAGCTTTGTTTACTGGAAATCTGGAGCAAATGTCAAATAGTGGTATGTGTTTGGTAAGTTTTTTACATGCATTTGAAGGATCCTTGGAAGGTCAAATCTCATACCCATAACTAAAATGTGTCGGACACAGAGGTCAAACACGAGTACTTCAATAAAAATGGAAAGTCGGAACAACACAATAAAGAGAAAAAAAAGTCACTAACCTTTTTCTTGAAGTATAATAAAACAAACATCTTATTTGAGAAATCCTGCAAATAGGGTTGAATTGAATGAGTTAGCTAAGGATAAATGGTATGCTTTGATGTAAATAAAAGGGTCCATATGTAAGTTACATAAAATCACAATTAGGTACCAAACCTTGTATTAGATTACTCCAATAGAGCGGTTATATAAAATGCTAATGTTATGTGGTAAAACCAATATCAAATTGCCATTCTCAAGTCAAATTTATATATATTTTTTAAATATTAATGCCATCTTAGTATTAGTCAATTTAGTCCATTAGGCTAGTTTGACCAAATTGTTAAAGGGTGTATAATTTTAGGGTTGATTTTACATATTAACCGATAAAAGAAAGATAATAACCTTCAATGCTGAAGTAAATCCCATCTCACAAACAGCTTTTGAAAACATATTTGGGTCTGCTCCTCCATTTTTTGGATCAAATCTGCTCTTTACCTCTGCTATCAAAAGCCAACCACTGTGAAGAACCAAAACAAGTGGGTTAATTAACGAAAAACTTATTAAAAAAAGGGTAACAACAAACATTAAAAAATATATTAAAGCTCAGCAAACCTTGGCTTAAGAACTCTACATGCTTCTTTAAGGTAACTAGCATAGTTCGTCCCCATCAATGAAAGGCAAAAGACAGCAACATCTACCGATGAAGGACGAAGTGGTGTCTGCCAGAAAATTTCAAAAAACAATCAATTACTACATTGGAAGCACCCAATACTTCGTGTTCTCAAACATTCGGACACATATGTGCACATGCAGAGAGGCAGAGATTCTTAAACTCTTATCTTTGATCCATATATAACAGCTTGCATTCATTGTCGAAAATGAAACCTATAAACGGAACCATCTGCTTGTTGTGTTTTCTTTCGTTTTAAAAGGTAATGAAACTCGGTATTTGGTTGTATGGTATCCTATGGAACCAATTTTGAATCAGGCAACTGATAGTTGCAGGCAGACAGTAGTTTTCTCTACAGATGCTATATAACTGATAGCATATGCAGTATACCTGCTGATGGATCAAAATTATGTAATAACACTCAGTGATGACAGCAAGGACTCATGCAATGATCATAACAAGCTCGTATAAAGGATGAAGGAGGAGCTTACGTTTGACATATCACAAGAAATTACTGAAGGATCGTTTGAGACGAGATCAATCGAGAAAACTTTATTCTTCACATTTTTTGCAAGGCGTGCGTCACCTGTGATAAAATTGAGCAGGATGACAATGGCAGAAGAGCCAAAACAAGATATAATGGATGTAGTTAAACATTTATAATGGATATGAGTTCAAGAAATTATCAATGCAATACACAAAGGCAAAATCCAGTTAACCAAATTCTCACCACATCCAAAATCAGCTACGATCAAAGAAGAACTACGTTCCTTCAGCCATTTTATGATTATATTGACTGGCAGCTCAGGCCAATGTGACATTTGCTCTTGATATCCTGTATGGTACTGGCCAAGTGAGCGAAATGTATAAGTCCAGAATGCAGATTCAATATCAGACTTAAGAACATCAGTTCGAACTTAGAACTACCATTCATGAACCATGAATGACAAGGAAACAAAAG
Source organism: Gossypium sturtianum (assembly GCA_025698515.1). Lineage (NCBI taxonomy): Eukaryota > Viridiplantae > Streptophyta > Magnoliopsida > Malvales > Malvaceae > Gossypium > Gossypium sturtianum. The sequence goes on from CM046946.1 coordinate 122,047,540, forward strand.
GCAGTTTAGATGCATCAACATGGTTACATAACAATAATAGTTCAACATCTATTAGGCCTAGCACAAGCATAACATACGAATTCAATGCAAAGATCCGTACTAGAAGTCATTGCAGGCGAGTTGTAAGCTGTCTAAAAAGTTTGTAACCTAAGGATTCAATTTCAGAAGCAAATAGTTATCACAAGAAAACATAAAAATAAAATAAAAGAAGGACATGTAATTTCATGGAATGCAATTGAATATCATACAGAAGCTAAATAGAAGAATAGTAATAATTTTAAAGCTTACCATGTCAAACAATTCTGGGTCTTCTTTGAAATAGTCCAGTGCTTCTTTACCACTAAGAAAACACAAGAAACGAAGCTGAATTTGCATAACTAAGTCGAAAAGCTACAACTTCAACTAAAAATTAACTAAAAACAAAAATAAAGCACCGCTTGTACATAAGGCAAAGAAACAAAACTTCTCTCTTTTCCTCCTTTGGACTTGAGCAAAACCAATACGCAACTAAATTCAAATGGAAGAGAAGTGAAAAGAAAGAGAACATACGTGCAAGTGTAAAGCTTTTCATTGATCATCCTAAAATGCCCACCAGCTAGCCTTGCTTTCATCTGCATATTGAAATAAATCCCATAAAAATAAATCCAATATCAGATATATATTTACATATATGCAAATACATATAGAAGTAACCTTGTCAAGAAAACTAGAGGATTTTAAGGAAGAAGAAGAAGAAGAAGACTGATGGGCAGGGTTTTTTTGTTGATGGGTCTTTTTGTGAAGCATTGTTGAGTGTTTAGGTAGCAAAGATGGTTGGGTTTTTTGAGGTTTCTTGTTTTCCCCCCTTCTCCGCTTTCTGCTTTGTTCTTCTTTCATCGTGTCTGGTTTTCTGCTCTATTCTTGACAGCTTCCAAAGTCCTTTGCTCTTTGTTTTAAGCCAAGGGATCCATTCCTGCAGAAGAATTGGGCGAAGGTTTTTGCGGATGAATTGGGCTGTTTTCAGCCATTCTAAGTCCATACTTGTGTTTTTGAAGCCCAAATATCACTGCTAAAGGCTCATCCGAGAGGACCAACAGAGGAGTTACCATATAAGCTATTAAAACTGTCCATGGGTCGCCCAATCGGATCTTGGGTAAGAGATCACCTTGGCTCCACTTTACTTTTATTTAAATATTTAAATATTTATTTTTAATTATAAAAATATATTAATATTAATATAAAATATTTTTTAATACTTAGAATAATAATGGACACAAATTGGAAGAGTTGTTTCGCGTCAGCTTGTTATTATATATTTGGAAGCAACGGCATTGGTTCTACGAGTTCAAAAAGTCTAGAAGCTCTTTACAAAAAAAATCGAAAAAATTAAAAATTTTGAAGAATTTTTAACAAATACAGTATCAGTTTTAAAGAAAAGTCGTCTTTGTTTAACTGAAGAAGAGAGATCAAAATGCATTCCAAGAACAAGTCATCATGATAATGGACACAAATTGGAAGAGTTGTTTTTAGCGTCGACTTGTTATTATATATTTGGAAGCAACGGCATTGGTTCTACGAGTTCAAAAAGTCTAGAAGCTCTTTACAAAAAAATCGAAAAATTAAAAATTTTGAAGAATTTTTAACAAATCTGATATCGATTTTAAAGAAAAGTCGTCTTTGTTTAACTGAAGAAGAGAGATCAAAATGCATTCCAAGAACAAGTCATCATGATAATGGACACAAATTGGAAGAGTTGTTTCGCGTCAGCTTGTTATTATATATTTGGAAGCAACGGCATTGGTTCTACGAGTTCAAAAAGTCTAGAAGCTCTTTACAAAAAAAATCGAAAAAATTAAAAATTTTGAAGAATTTTTAACAAATACAGTATCAGTTTTAAAGAAAAGTCGTCTTTGTTTAACTGAAGAAGAGAGATCAAAATGCATTCCAAGAACAAGTCATCATGATAATTGAAGCAGACTTAATCATCCAAAATCAATTCAAAATTTGTGTACACGATTATATGTTATTTTTAAACTAATATATGTGTTCTAAGTATGTAGTTTACACATGCATAGCGTGTGATAAAATTTTTAGTATTAATAATGTTGTTGATTAAGTTAGTGTCACAATTTAATCTAATTATTTTTATTTTAATATTGTACATATTTTATGTGTCATTATTAATTAGCTTCAAACATAACGTTTTATTATTTATTGTATGTTATTTTTAAACACGCATCTATATTCTAAATTCGTGATTTTCATACATATACGCATGTGATAAAATTTCTAGTGTTAATTGATCTACAGGAGAGGGTTTTGTTGTTGTGCCCCGGGATTAAGGTTGAGCAAAAAAACGACCAAACAGAAAATCAATCCAAATCGAAGTCTTTTGACGGTTTATGGAATGTAAGTTCAAAAATTGGGATTACCTGAAACTGAACCAAATTCTATTTTTTATTTAATATATAATAAATTTTAATTTATTATGATATAAAAATAAATATTTTATATTTAAAATAGTGAAAGTAATTTAAAAGTTCTTAAAACAATTATTGATTTTTAGAAATATTTATAGAAAAGACATTGAAATTTTGTCAAATAATATTCAAAAGCAATAAAACAAAACTATTTTATCAAAATAAATGTAAAAATATCAAAAAAAAAAAATATTTGAAAAAAATCAAAAATCAAACCAAACTGATTTATAATAAATAATTTTAAAAAATTTTAAAAATTCAATCGAACCGAACCGATAGCACCCCTACTCAATACATTGCCCTCCGGAAAGTGTTCCATTATTATTGCTTGTTCGATGCTAGCTTGAATGGATTCTACAGTGTTGACTTTGAGTTGGGCGGGAGTTGGAAGCCTCGTAATGAATTGGGGGCTTTCGATTCGAACAATATGGTAGCTTAGGTCCTCTATGGACTGGTCGTGGAACGCTAGCAATGTCTACGGGAAATGTTCGGATCAAAAAAATGGGGGGATACTGGACGGCATGTCTCAAGCATCGCCCCTTACTCCTCGGAGAGGACAAATTGGATATATAATCAATTTTAAGATCGACATGGTAAAATTGTATACATCGTTAGTGAATAAGATGATAATGCATATTTAAAAATAAATTCTTTTAATAATGTATTATTATATAATATACTAGGAATTAAGGATTGATATGAAATATTAAAAGATTGAAAATGATGTAAGGTAGGGTTAAGATTAGATTGGATGAAATGAGAAATACACCGAAAGTTTGAAAAGAATACCTAAGCATTTGCTCCTTTGCCTTACAATAGATTTGTTTGTTTGCTTGCAATTTGCCTACCCCTTATCTCTCTTACCTACCTACCCTACCCTACCCTACTCCTAACACCATCTTACCCTTCTTCTTCTTCTTCTTTTTTTTTTTTTTTTATTTAAATTTTAGTCTTGATAATAATTAAGTTATTTAGATATTATGCGTGAATTTAATTTTTTTATTTAATTTAATTAGTTTTAAATTTTTATATATTTTTTTCAAAATTTAAAATTTCAGCTCTTATTCAGGTGATAATCATTAAATTCATTAAGACTAAAATTTGATTAGGACTAAAACTTTAAAATTCGAAAAATATATTAGCTAAAAATAATTAAATTAAAATATAATAATATAAAAAGTAATAGTAAGATGAAGATCTCTAAGCCAGTTTGTAAATCTTTTAATGTAATTTTATTTATAGTAAAATTTGTAAAAAAATATTTAAATATAATAAAAACATAAGACTTATTTAAAAAAATATTTCAACAATTTTCCAGTATTTATGTCGGTTAGAAAATTTGAAAATAAACGATAAAATATTGGAAGAGTAACCAAGAAATATAATATGAAAGAGTATGGGCCCTCCAAGTAAAAATAAAAAATGAAGGGGAAATTTTTACAATTTGAACATTTTCATTAGGGGTGTAAGTGACGTGGACTCAATATTTTCCCATCACTAATAATGAAAACAGACAAAATTTAGATTTCAATAAACCAATTAGAACCGTTGATTATTTTAAAATTTTCCTTAAAAGATCACTTATGTACGTGTCAAACTTCAATGAACATAATCCTCTGAGATTGAGATTCTTCCTCTTAGTTTACTATTTTTAAATTTAACATATAAAAATAAAAAAAAAAGCATCTAAACAAAAAATATTTAGAAATTTATTTTAAAAATCAAATAAGCAACTTTAAAAAAAACAAATTTCTTTGAATGCCTTTAAACACATATTTTTTATTTATTTAAGAGTTTGAGAAAGTTAATAAATATTTAAAATTAATGAAAAAATATTATTAAAATAAAATTTTGATTGATATTAAATCACAATTAAATTCAAAATTATTATGAAATCTTGATTGACATCAAATTTGGTTAATAAGGGTATTTAAGAGCAAGAAATATTGATGTAGTGAAGTAAAAATAGGTTGAGAATAGACATGGCAAAGTGAAAGAAAGAAGATGTAAAGAGAAAAAATCAAAGACAAAACACACAACATCAGATGTACAATGAAAGGGACAGACAGAGAAGGAAGACAGAGTATCCAATGACAAAAAGCATTACAAATAGTTAACATTTGATGGGTTTTCTTTGGATATCCTTCATTTCACCATAACTTCCCCTTCTTTTTCTTTTTCTTTTTCTTTTTCTCTCTTCTAGACACACATATATATGTATTCATATTCAATTTTTAATATTCTTTACTTCCTTATTTCACAGCTTTCTCTCCAACTTGGGAGTTGGTGAAAAGTTGGGTGTTCTTCATAGTCGAAACTGATATTACTACCAAAATCTTCCATTTCTTTTCTTTTTTTATTCATTAAATATATATATATATTCCTTATCATCACATTCACACCTGTAAATGTAAGTTCTAATTTTTTGTTTTTCTAATGTGGGTTTGTCGTGTTAACTTGTTTTATTCAAATATGAAATCTTGATGTGAAAATTTTCCTCCTTTTCTTGTTTGTTTGCATGTTTATTTTACTGGTTTTTTTTTTTTTTTATGTTTATGGTGTAGCTGGAGTGGAGGAAAGGGAAAGTAAATCCATTTTCAAGTAGCATAAGGGCCAGATTAAGGCCAAAAGCTATGCCAATGAATCTAGTTCATGATATTGATGGATTGCCCAGAATTATACTCACTGAACCAACTGGTTCGTCTGCTGAGGTTTGTTTTGCCTTCTTTTCCCTGAATTTTTATCAACAAGAAATTTAGAGCAATTTGCAGTGAAAAAGGAAATGGCCAGGTGAATCTGAAGCAATAGAGTGAAAAGTAGGGGAGATTGATATTTTAACGGTGAATATGGTTATCAGATATAATTTTACTTTGAGACAAATATCTTGTTTTAAAGCTCAAGTCCTTTTCTATTTTAAAGTTTACATAATTAAACAGGTTAGATTTAATCTGATTATCAAATAATGGGGTTGCTGCTATGATTATAACTCTTGAATTGATGGATAAAAGTTGATAACATTTCGAAAGATGTATGTGTGTGTGTGGATGTGTTTATCAAATATGTTAACCATCTTTCTCCCTTTTCTTTGCTACTGGAAATTTCTATCAGATTAGTACATAAAGGGTGCTTCAAAATTGACATAAAAGAGTTTCAGGTGCTACTCTATGGTGGACAAGTTGTTTCATGGAAGAACGAAAGAAGGGAAGAACTGCTTTTTATGAGCAGCAAGGTGAATTAATTCTTCTTTTATTCTATATGTTTTTCGATCTTAAAATGCTGGTGTTGTCTTTGTATTTACCTGTTTTTCCTGTGATCCCTAGGCAAATTGGAAGCCACCTAGAGCCATCAGGGGAGGTATACCCATCTGCTTTCCTCAGGTTAGTATATACCACGGAGTTGGGAGAACCTTAAGCTTAGAGACATTCTTGAGGGTAGGGTAGGGTGTATGTTCTTTATTTTATTGCTGGTTGTTGCAGTTCGGAAATCTTGGTTCGCTGGAGCAGCATGGGTTTGCACGGAACCGAATGTGGTCACTGGACAGTGATCCTTCGCCTTTGCCTCCTGCTAACAACCAGTCATCGGTGGATCTTATATTGAAGTCTACAGAAGAGGATCTAAAGATCTGGCCCCGTTGGTATGCTTGTGTATCCTGTGTTCTTTTGAGATTAAACGTGGAAAAGCGGACTTCATGTATGCACTGATGAATGTTGATCACCCTGCAATTTTGCAGCTTCGAATTGCGCCTTCGTGTAACTCTCAGTGCTGGCAGGCTGACGTTGATCCCTCGTGTGAGGAATACGGATAACAAGGCCTTCTCTTTCATGTTCACACTCTGCAACTATTTTTCTGTCTCTGACATCAGGTTGGGGCCATGATTTTTTGACCGCTGTTTCTTCTTTTTCATGCAATAATGGCCAGAAGGTTTTAAATGTTGAACTGCCCTAATCGATATAAATTCGAATATGAACTGTAGTGATGACATATCAGGACAGCTTTGCTCATTTTTTTGCTTTATTTTGCTTAAGCATTATGCATTGATGATTGAGGAAGAAGTTCCATATTCTTTGCTTAGAAGAGTCGGAAAACTCTGTTAAATTTGCAGTGAAGTGCGTGTGGAGGGCTTGGAGACGCTCGATTATTTTGACAATTTGAATAACAGGCAAAGGTTCACTGAGCAAGCTGATGCAATCACTTTTGATGGCGAGGTAGTCCTCTCGTATATTCATATGCATGTGTAAAGCCTTAAAACCATAACTAAAAACATATATTTATTATGCTTTAGTTTGAAAGAGTATATTTGAGCACCCCAACAAAGATTGCCATCATTGACCACGAGAAGAAGAGGACATTCGAACTGTGGAAGGATGGAATGCCGGATGCAGGTTCATTCAAATTTCTTAAGTTACTTTGCTTTTGTAATACTTGATTCTTTCCAAGGATCTAAACATTCACTTTGTGTGCAGTTGTATGGAATCCATGGGATAAAAAGGCTAAGGCTCTGCAAGATTTAGGGGATGAGGATTATCAGTCCATGCTATGTGTAGATTCTGCTGTTATAGAAACCCCGATCATCTTGAAACCATTTGAAGAATGGAAAGGCCGACAAGAGATCTCCACAGTCTCCTCTAGTTATTGCAGCGGACAGTTGGATCCCCGAAAGGTTCTTTACGGCTTTCACTGAAACTCAGGTTCAGAGTAAATCAAGGTTTTCTCATGATTCAAATAGTTAGTCCTATTTGCTGTAAAATATAAATGCACTTCTTTGTGTAGTAGTTGCCAATATAGGGCATTTCACATTGTCTGAGAGGGATTATATATATATACTATAAGTAGATTGAAAACTTTCTCACTCTTACCTATTTTGGCTAAAGATAACCATTTTAGTACATCTATAGATGAATTGAAGTATATCAATAGCAATACTCCACAACTGTTGTTTTGAAACATAATGGAAGATTATTGAGGATTATGTTCATTGCACACCCCATATTTCTTCGCTCCTTCCCATTGAATACACTGATAGAAGAATCCTTGTTCTCGGACCCACACGATCCCTGCTCGGAAGTACATCTGCTTCGATCGAAGATTTGTTGTTCACAGGTACTGGTGGATACAGTCTCAATGTCTCGCACAATGCTGCATGTATGTAAACAAACTTGTTCAGCTCTTTTGCACTGAAACACACCATCTTCCCATCACTACTTTCTGGACAATTGGCTTTGATCTCTTCCAAAATCTTGTTTTCGACGGACGGATGCGATGTGATGAGCCAGAAAAATCATGTGAGTCCTATGGTTCTGATTTTCCCAAATCACACATCTGATTCTTCTTCCACCAGATAAGCTGTCAACAAGTCGAACTGATCATCGGCCTTTGGATCACCTTAACTGCTCTTATCTCGATGAAATGCAATCGTACACAAAATCATCCACAATTCCCAATCCTTTGCTCAGCTTTTTTTCCTCACCAAGTTGAAACCATTTCTGCAATCTCCAAACCATTTGAGGCACCACATTCCTATAAAGCAAAGCCTCTATGTAATCGTAAGTGAAGCACATCTAAGCCTCAGAAAATGTTCGAGGGCCGGGATGAGACTTCCCTCGAGCATTTGTTAGTAGGCTGCATACTTCTTGTTGTTCTTGGTTAATGACTGCAGCACCTTCCTTTGCCTCTTCCATACGTGTGAGTCCAAAGTGAGAATTCCTTGGCCGAAGGGCTCAAAGATTTCCCTGAATTCTGCACCTTTCTCGAGTGTTTTCATGGTTTCTTTGTAAAATTTGGTTGAATGTTCATAGGATGGGTGATAACAAAGTCCAAGCTTGGAAACCAGAGTCCATTGAACTTGAACGTGCCCCCATAGAACTTACGCATGTCAGTGAAATAATCTAAGATTCCTTCTGCATTGGAAACAAGTGCAGGCAACAGGCCAACCATAGGCCAAACCTTGACCCCTGAGTTTTGGTTTCTATACCAATGGCCAAGAAACAGATAAAGGACAATCAAGAGAATCGCTACAAGCATGTCCACTGCCATAACTTTTCTTATCTTTTTTGGAACAGGTTTTGTTTTTTTATTGTATTTATGGTTGTGATGTTCCATGGCTTTTCCAAGCTGCTCTTTTATAGAAGAGGCAAAAGAGTCTCTCTAATAAACCAAAAAAGACATGGTTTCATTGATCATAGGACCCCTCAGTGAGATCATATCTGGCTTATTTTATTAAAATGACCCCAAAAAATAAATAATTATAAAAATGATTCAAGTTCAAAAACAATCACCCAAATGATATGAAATGAACAGTAAAATGAGGTTGGGAGACTTAATGGCCGGCACCACCTTGATTTTTGACCCAATCATTGCCTGATTATTGTGTCAAGCTTAAAAAAAATTAATTTTTGGGGTTGGGTGACTTAATGGCCGGTACCCTTGTATTTTTTTTTCAGACGATAGCATATCGGTATACATTTATACCAGTATTTGAAAAAAAAAATTGGATTGAGGGGTGTAAGTGGCCTGCACCACTTTTACAAAAAAAATATTTTTTTTTTGGGTACTGGCACACTGATGGTCGACACCTACTTTATCAGATAAAAAAAATTTTGGGTTGGGGGTACTAGATGGTCGGCATCAGCTTTTTCGGGGATCATAATTTTTTTTTCAAGTGTTGGGGCACTGATGGCTGGCACCCTTGTACCTAATTTGAGGGAAAAAAAATGTTGGGACGTTGATGGCCGGCACCCTTGTACCTGATTTCAAAAAAAAATTGGGGTGTTGGGACACTGATGGCCGGCACCCCTTCAATATATAGAGTTATTTTGTCTTTCATTTGAGCTTTTTGTTTGTTTTATCAGTTGAAAATCAATACTAAAAATATCAGTTTTGTTTGTTGAGGAGGAAGTAGAAATTGTTGAAGATGAGTTTCCAAATTCTACTTGTTTATATTCATTTTGATGGTAAAATGATAAATACAGCTAAAGAAAGTTGTGTCTTTCAAAGTCGGCAGAAAATCATAATGAGATTCAACAAGCCTGTTTTGCTGGCGGATCTGAAACAGAAGATTAGTACAAAGATGGCTACCCATTGCGGGAAGCAAATGTTGGGACTGTTTTACAATTTTTTCGGTTTCAACAGATCCGCTGAAGTTCTCGAAAATGGAGCTTGAAGATGATGATGATCTAGGGACAATGATAGCAATTTATTGTCCCCTGAGATGGATAATCCCAGCCTAGTTGAGTTGTTTGTGGAGATAGCTGAATCAGAACTTGTTTAAGTTATAATTCTAGTAAGCCAGCGTTCGGGAATTTGATTTTAATCTTAATGTCTTTTGGGAAGATTAATCAGGTTGTGGAGGTTCACTGCAAACTCCTAAAAATCCAAACTACGGTAGATGTTCGTACAACGTTCCAATCCCGTGTCATCATCTAGAGATTCATCCAGAGGTGTTGGCCACCATAGAAGATGGTGATGAAGGGTCCGGTAATGAAGGGTCTGATAGTGAAGATTTGAGTGACCTCGATTTGAATGACATCCCTGAAGACATAGACGATGAAGGCCCAGTGGAAGGTGAAGATATACATCCTCATTCAGCAGAAACACAATATCTGATATAGTTATCCATAATAATCCAGGGGCCTTCATGAGTGATGTACCTCCTGATGAAGCGCTTGCACGAGTTTTCTGAATATCCAGATATAGTGTCAGCTCACCTACTGGATGAAGAATCAGAAATTGAAGAGTTGTTCGTAGGACAACAATTCAATAACAAGAAAGACTACTTACATGCAATAAAGTAGTACAGCTTGAAGTTGTTTGTCGACTACAAAGTCACGAAGTCAACGCAGTCTTTATATGTCGGAGAATGTTGGAAATCCTCAAGTGGCTGTAAGTGGCGTATTCGAGCTACATTAGTACAACATACACAAATGTGGACAATCAGGAAAATAGAAGGTCCTCATATATGCACGACCGCTCGTATGTCGCAGGATTATCGAAAGTTGAATGCAAAAACCATATGCAATTGCATCATCCCGTTGGTGAAAGAGTCGCCCACCATCCCTGTATCTACGCTTATTGCGAATATGCAAGCTCGATTCAAGTACAAGGTTTCCTACAGGAAGGCATGGTGCGCGAAGCAAATTGTGAAGCAGCAGTTGTATGGTGACTTTGATGTGTCATACAACGAACTACAAGGGTGGGTAGCCGCGATGCGAGAGTATGTAACACCCCAAATCTGGCCTGGACGTTATGGCCGAATCTGGCGATGTCACATGGTAGTGTGTTAGAAACTGTACTTTGCTTAAAACATTTTCCGTTTTGAATTCCTCATTATCTTATTAATTTTAAAATCGTGATTCTACTCAGTTTTTTTTCAAAACATTATACGTTGCGGAAGCTTTTTAAATAGTTTGTGTCCTTGTGGGTATTTTGCTAAAACACATACATTTTTTTTAAAAACCCGTGTTTTACCTACTTCTAGCAGATATAAACAGAAAACAGTATAATATCCAAAATTTAGGTAAAAATCCATAGAGGCCATTATTACAGAAAATACCCCAAAATAAAACTTAAAATTTTAGATAAGTATCAAATATCCAAAAAGGAGTCGTGTAGCCACCGCTGAGCCCTCCGCCGTACCGATCCGCCTATGTTTGGGGATTACCTATACAAATTAAACAGAAGGGGTGAGTTTACGTAAACTCAGTGTGTAATCCCCATGCAAACAACAGACAATAACAGATAATCTCAGTTTGGCTTAAGCCCTTTTTAATATCAGAATCAGTATCAATTTAGGCCTTAGCCCATTTCAGTAACAGTGAGCACTAGGGCCTTAGCCCATCATAGTACAGTAGCAGTAACAGATATGCAATCAGAAAATCCTACCCAACCAGCCTCTACACTCTATCTCCGTCCAACCCTACACTCCATGTGGGGATATAATCGACCCACCCATCCCTACACTCCAAGTAGTACCGGTTGCGGCACTAAATAGTAGTTTGCAGCTGAGCTGCCAGTAAGTTAGGCTCGAAGCCTTTCAGTACACTTCCTCCAATCAATATCTGTAACAGCCCGATTTAGGGGCTAGTCAGAATAGTGATCTCGGGATCACTAATCCGAGATTCGAGAGATCTATTTTCATGATATATTATGAGTTAGAACATGATAGCATATGTACATGAAAATTTTGATGCTTTAATTTTAGCGATTTCGTGTTTAATCGCGAAAAAGGACTAAATCGCATAAAGTGCGAAAGTTCCATTCTATAAGCCAAAAGTGCCAAATGGCCATAGATTGCTAATTGGAGGTCTTTAAAAGGCAATTAGACTCCCAAATTTAGCATGGCCGGCCATAGGAGACAAAGATGGATAATGTTGGTCAAAGTTGGTGATAGTTGGTGACTTATTTGACTAATATTAATAAAATAAGGAGAGAAAAAGATATCATCTTTTCTCCTTTCATCTTCCACCGAAAATTAGCAGCAAATAGGGGTTTTGAATGCTCAAAAATTTCAGCAAGCTCTCATCCATTCAAGTAAGTGTTCTAGAGACCTTTTCTTTAAAATAATTGTACTTTTAAGACCCCTAAAGCTTAAGCTTTCATATGAGGGGACTAATGTGCAATATGGTGAGGAGTTTAGAGTTTTTCCATGAGAGCCTCCATTGTTAGTTTCTGCATTTTTATGGAAGAGAATGAGCCTTAGTTGTTATATGAACAACTTTTGTGAGAGGTGTTAGCATGAAAACACCAATTAGGACCTTAATGAAAAGGTTACAAATTTGTAGTAAGCATGTGAAATATTGATTTTTGATGATAGCTTTAAGAGCATTAAATGTTTATCTAGGCTTTTTGAAGGTAGAAATGTGATTAGAATTTATTTTCGAGCCTAGGGGCAAAATGGTTATTTTGTCAAAGTCTAGGGGCAAAATAATAATTTTGCTTAAGCATGGTTATTGAAATGCTTATATTAATGTAGTGATTAAAATGTGCTAATTTGCTATTATAGAGCAAGAGGAGACGAGAGTCCGCCTCGACCGGGGAAAGAATAAAGTCTTGGATTGAACCGAAGAACTAGCTCATTTTGAAAACGAGGTAAGTTGTATGTGACTTAAACAATATTCATATTAGCATGTTGAGAAATGCTTGGCATTATATTAAAGCATAATGCATTACTAAATTGAGTAGTTAATGTGAATGAGATGTTGGAGTCCTAATTGGGCCATATTGATTATAGAAATGCTATCATTGAAATATGAAACAAATAAGGTCCCGTATAAGACCATGTCCGGGACATGGCCTCAACACCAGTTGAGATCTCAGTATAAGACCATATCCGGGATATGGCTTCGGTGATGAACATGGAAATCGTATAAGACCAAATCTGGGATATGGCATCGTTACACCTAGAGGTAATCCCATATAAGACCATATCCTGGATATGGCATTGTAACTTAGAGGTAATCCCATATAAGACCATGTTCGGGATATGGAATTGGTACCTAGAGAAGACTCTATGTAAGGCCACCTCGGGGACGTGGCATTGGCTTTATATCTATAGTAATGGCTGTAAACACGTGTCTTTGACTATCACTTGTGAGTGGTGGGATAAGTAGATGAATTTAGAAGTAGAGATGTGAATGATATTTAAGTCATGTGAATGAGTGAATCACAGTGTACTCGTGGATCGGGTCACGAAGAAACGATTGCGATGTGTGGCACGGTATGTACTAAGTAAGGGCAATTGTAAGTAAGCATGGCGAGAAGCCTTGATTTGTGTATGGTTAGATACTATCGTGGATGGATTATTTTTATGAGTATTATGATTGTTATTTATTTCCATGCAACTTACTAAGCTTTATGCTTACCCCTTTTTCATTGCCCTTCTTCCTTGTAGTATTGCCAAGGTAACTCGAGGATCATGACTGCAGGAGTTCGGAAATCACACTATCAACAGCACTTTGGTATAACAATCTTAGACTTGTTTTGAGTATGGCATGTATAGGACTTGAGTATTTTGTCAAGATGTGATTGTTAGTTAAAGTGTTGGCTATGTAAGTCATTTTGTAAATAGCCCTATGAGTTAGACAAATACTTGGCAAACTCTTTTGTTTAATGAAGATGAAATTCATGAATTGTGTGTTCATTTCAATAATGTGTATGTGGGATGAGTTCTTAGACTTGCAAAAGGGTTAGGAGTTTTATTGTTCTGAGTAGAGGTATGTTGGTGTGCACCCTTAAGTGGCAATGGCTTGGTATATAGCCTACTAATTGCCCACTTAGTTAGACACACGGGCGTGGGACTAAACCGTGTGGGAGGCACGGCTAGCCCATGGGCGTGTACCCAGGCCGTGTGAAGTCTGCACCTTGCTCTTGAAACTACAAATTCCCCACGGCCATGATACACGGGCGTGTGTATAGGCCGTGTGGTTAAGACAGAATGCTAAGGTTTTACACATGGGCTAGGGCCACGGGCGTGCCATGGCCGTGTGATTTTAGTCAGTGTCGACCACGGGCACAAGGCACGGGCATGCCTTGGGAGAGCACGGGCGTGTCTCTAGGCCTACACAGGCGTGTGGGCTCTGTTTTGTTAAAAAGTTTTCTGAACTCGTGAAAGTTCCCAGAAAAACCTCGATACTTCTCGAAAGTATTTTGAAGGCCTCCTAGGCCGGTTATGTGTGAGTGTTAGGATTAAACGAAATTTAGTAACTCTTTTTCTAAATATTGATGTAAGATTAGCTAGGTAACGCCTCAAACCCTGTTCCGGCTTGAACACGGGTAATGGGTGTTACAATATCAATCCCCGACCCAATGCAATGCTTCATACAGTTTATGTCATGCACAATCATTGTATATCACATTTATATACTACAGTACAAACAACATGCTCAATATACAGTCATTCAGTTAGGAGTCTAGGTAATCTTACCGACCCTACAGTAGGTTCACAGTCATCTCGGGTGACCCATGCAACCTTAGAAATAAATCAGTAAAAATGGGCTCACACGCCCGTGTGGCCTACACGGCCCAAGTTGGCCACACGGCCTGGCCCAGAATTCCACACGCCCGTGCGGTTCACCCGTGTAGGCCCACACGCCCGTATGGCCCACACGGCCCAATTGGTCAAGCCTGTGTCTCGTACATGGCCTTGCTCGGCCGTCACACGACCGTGTCGCCTGCGCACGGCCTGGCTCGTCGATCAAACGACCGTTTTCTGGCTTACAGCCTTTCACACGGCCTGCCACATGGGCGACCACACGCCCGTGTGGCATCGATAGAATACTTTTTTAGCTTTCCCCGAATCTCGTTTTCTGTGCAATCGGTTACACACCTGATTCAATTTCGAAGCGTATTCACTCTCGAACACTCCAAAACCTATATTCGACAATTGAAAGCCCAATTTCAGTCACTTAATCCGAGTTGTTATGAACAGAAAATTCCCAAAAACTTACCGACAACCTTACCTTTAACGAGCAACGATGATTTCTCACTGCTACAAAATCGAAAAGTAGCCCATAGCTCCTTGATTGTCCCCTAATCAGAAAAAAACCTCTTAATACTCCATTACTTCACCAAAACGAAACAAAACATACCCCTAGACTTACCGGATACACACTAGACGCAGAGATATGCAATATCGATGGGAAATAGGCAAAAATCAAGTATGGAGAACAAGAAAATAGGGTGATGAAAACGAAAACAATAGGGAATTTCAGCTATAGCAAAAAGAAAAAGGTGGGAAAAGGTGGAGAGGAGGCGTCAGAAAGATGAACAGTTTTGAGAAAGAACAGAATCCCTTAATTTTCTCCATTAAACTCCCCACTAAACCCACTACTCAGATTTCTAATCCAACTCAAACTCTCACACGGCACAAGCAGCAAAATAAATCCCTTGTTTGCGCAGAGACTCGAACTCTAGACCTCCAGCTTATTTACACTCTACTTAACCACCAGACCAGCAGGCCCATTCTGACACACTTTACCAACATTTAATTAAAAGCCTACTGTCTAAAGATAGGGCTTATTCAAAGAAAAACAAAAATTTTGCCCAAGCCAAGGCTTGAACCCAAGACAAGACTTCTCAGACACTCCCAGAGTACTTAACCACTGAAGCAGACACACATTTGTATCACAAACAAACGAAAATAATTATAAGAGATTTTTGGGGCGTTACAACTCTACCCCCTAAAAGGAAATTTCGTCTGTGAAATTTACCTGATCAGAATAGATGAGGATACTACTAACGCATCGCATCCTCAGGCTCCCACGTGGCCTCCTCCGAACTATGATTACGCCAAAGAACTTTAACCAGTGGGATAGATTTTCTTCTTAGAACCTTTACATTTCGCTCCAATATCTGAACTGGCTCCTCCTCAAAGGTCAGATCTGGCCTAACCTCGATCTCCTCAACAGGGACGATGTGCGTGGGATCAGAATGGTAGTGCCTCAACATAGAGACATGGAACACGTCGTGAATCTAATCTAATCTGGAGGTAACTTCAACTGGTATGCAACCGGTCCCACACGTCTCAATATGCGGTAAGGCCCAATAAACCTAGGGCTCAACTTGCCCTTTCGTCCAAACCTCAGTACCTTCTTCCATAGCAACACCTTGAGAAAAACGAAGTCCCCAACAGAATACTCAATCTCTCAACGCTTCAGATCTGCATAGGACTTCTGTTTGTCTGATGCCGCTTTCAGTCGGTCTCGAATCAATCTAACTTTTTCCTCGATATCAGAAACCAGTTCAGGGCCTAGAACACGCCGCTCGCCCAACTCAGTTCAACATGAAGGTGTGCGACACCTACGACCATATATTGCCTCGTACGGTGCCATCTGAATGCTAGACTGGTAGCTGTTGTTATAAAAAAACTCTGCTAGCGGCAGGTAATCCTCCCAACTACCTCGAAAATCAATCACACAACTTCTCAACATGTCATCCAGTATCTAAATCACCCTCTCTGACTGACCGTTAGTCTGAGGATAGAACACAGTACCGAAGTCCAATCTTGTACCCAGAGCTTCATGCAACTTCTTCCAGAATCGAGACGTGAAGCGAGGATCCCTATCAGATATTATCGAAATCGGTACCCCATGCAGTCTCACTATCTCAGACACATACAGCTTAGCCAGCTTCTGCAAAGAGTAGTCAGCACGAACCAGTATGAAGTGGGCGGACTTGGTCAATCGATCCACGATGACCCTTATAGAATCCTTCTTAGTGGGTGTAAGGGGTAGCCCACTAACGAAGTCCATGGTTACGCGTTCCCACTTCTAAAGTGGAATCTTAACTGGCTGAAGCAACCCTGAAGGTAACTGATGTTCCGCCTTAACCTGCTGACATGTCAGACATTTACCCACAAAGTCTGTAACCTCTCGCTTAAGACTTGGCCATTAGTATAACTCACGAAGGTCTCGGTACATCTTATTTCTGCCAGGATGCATAGCATAAGAGCTACTATGCGCCTCTCGTAGTATAGACTGCCTTAACTCAGTATCCTTCGGTACACAGATTCTCCCACGAAAACAGAGTACCCCTTCGTTATTCAATCCAAAATCCACAGTACCCCCACTCTCAATCTGTCGAAAGCGAAGACTCAAAGACTCGTTCTCTAACTGTTTACCCTTAATCTGCTCTATCCATGTCGGTTTAACTTAAAGTTTGGCCAACAGACTACCATCATCAAATAAACTGAGACGAGCAAACATTACCCTCAGATCAGTCACAGCCCTACGGCTCAGTGCATCAGCCACCACATTAGCCTTGCTAGGGTGGTATTCAATCGTGCAGTCATAGTCCTTAAGTAGCTCAACCCATCTACGCTGCCTATTTAGCTCCTTCTGAGTGAGGAGGTACTTGATACTCTTGTGATCAGTGTAAATGATACACTTCTCACCGTACAGATAATGCCTCCAGATTTTCAGTGCGAACACCACTGCGGCCAACTCCAAGTCATGCATCGAATAATTCACCTCATGAGTCTTAAGCTGACGAGACGCATACACTACCACCTTACCCTCTTGCATCAACACACATCCTAAACCGACATATGATGCATCGCTGTAGACAGTAAACTCTTTTCCAGACTCTGATTGTATCAAAATAGGGGCCTCAGTCAATACAGTCTTGAGCTTCTCAAAGCTCTTTTGCTATAAATCAGTCCAGTTAAATGGCACACCCTTACGTAGCAGCTTAGTCAAGGGTGCAGCGATCAATGAAAACCCCTCTACAAATCGTTGATAATTCCCTGCCAAACCCAGAAAATTGCGGATCTCCGATACAGTCTTAGGCTGCTTCCAATTCGAGACAACCTCAATCTTTCGAGGATCAACTCTAATCCCCTCTGCAGAAACCACATGCCCTAGAAATGTTACTTCACGTAACAAGAACTCACATTTACTAAACTTGGCGTACAATTGTTTCTCTCGCAGAATCTGTAGAACTACTCTGAGGTGTTCATTGTGCTCATCCTCCATCTTCGAATAGACCAGTATGTCGTCAATAAACACCACTGTGAACCGATCCAGATAGGGCTAGAACACTCGGTTCATTAGATCCATAAAAGCTGTTGGTGCATTCGTCAGTCCAAATGGCATCACTAGGAACTCGTAGTGGTCGTAGCGAGTCCTAAATGCCGTCTTATGCACGTCAGCCTCTTTAACTCTCAACTGGTGATACCCTGATCGTAGATCAATCTTAGAGAAAATCGAAGCTCCTCGAAACTGGTCAAACAGATCATCAATCCTCGGTAGGGGTATTTATTCTTTATAGTCAGCTTATTCAGTTGACGGTAGTCAATACACATACGCATGGATTCATCTTTCTTCTTCACGAATAGAACCGGTGCTCCCCACGGAGACACACTAGGGTTGATGAACCCACGATCCAGTAACTCCTGAATCTGGGCCTTAAGCTTCACAAGCTCCTTCGGTGCCATTCTATAAGGAGCGATGGACACCAGAGCTGTACCAGGAAGGAGCTCAATCCCAAACTCTATTTCACGATCCGGAGGTAACCTAGGTAGCTCTTCAGGAAAAACGTCTGGAAAGTCCTTAACCGTCCTTATCTCCTTAACCGAAGAATCCCCAGAATCTAAAACACTGATGTAGGCCAGATACGCCTCACATCCCTTACGAACCAACTTTTAGGCCCTCAGTGCAAAAATCACATTCGATAAATAGTTCCGACGTTCCCCAATTACGACTACCTCGCTATCCCCCTCAGTTCTCAGTACAACCCTTTTTGTGGCACAATCTAAGCTCACTCGGTGTTTGACTAACCAGTCCATTCCCAGTATCAGATCAAACTCTCCAAAAGGCAATTCCATCAGATCAGCCAGAAAGATAGCCCTTTGGACCTCTAAAGGAACATCTCTAAATAGTTTATTCACCCTTATCGATTGCCCCAGCGGACTTAGTACAATGACCTCACTTATAGTGCTCTCAACCAAGATACCCAAGTTCCCAGATACAGTACATGTTATATACGAGCGAGTAGATCATATATCTATCAGTGCAGTATATGGTACATTATAAATAAAGAACGTACCCGTAATGACGTTTGGAGCATCTCCATCCTCTCGGTGATAAGCAGCATAAACTAGAGTCGGCTATCTCGCCTCAGTGTGACCAGCACCTCTGCCCGATGCTCTCTGACCACGACCCAAATCATTACCACCCATGGCCTGACCACAGCCTCTCGGTGGCTGTTGAGCTACCCTCGGTGGTGGTGTAGTAGCAGTACCGGAGCTTGCATCTGATCGGCCCTCTGTGGACAATCCCTAATACGGTGCTCCAAAAAACCGCACCTCAAGCATGCCCCAGTTCTTTTCCAACACTCGCCCAGATGGCGTCTACCACAATCAGTGTACGGCGGCTGCCCAATAGCAGTAATAAGAGCCCCAACTCTGATCGGCCCATCAACTCTGGCCTTTTTCTTAGGCCTTTGAATAGAACTCGAGGGCTCTGAATCCCTCTTGTTTCTACCTCTCTCTTTCTCACGGTTCTGGCACTCAGCGCGCTTCACTTCCTCGGCGATTTTTGCCTTATCAACCAATGCAGCAAAGTCTTTCCCCCTCTGTGGAGCTATCAGTACCCTCAGATTATCCCTGAAGCCGTCCTCGAAGCGGACACATCGCTCGTACTCAGTCGCCACCATACCACGCGCATAGCGACTCAATCTCAGAAATTTGGCTTCATACTCGGGCACCGATCTATCCCCCTGAATCAAATTTAAGAACTCTCTCTTCCGGGCATCCACGTAACTGGCACCCACATATTTCTCCTGGAAAGCGGTCTTAAAGAACTCCCAGGTCAGTCAATCGGGCTGAGTGCCCTCCTTAACCGTAAGCCACCACTGGTAAGCCTCATCTCTCAGCAGTGAAACTGCACCCTTTAGTTTCTACTCGGGGGTGCAGTCCAGATCATCCATGATCCTCTTTGTGGCCTCAATCCAGTACTCAGCCACATTAGGGGCGACCCTAGCGATACCCCTGAAAATCTCAGCTCCATTAGACTGGAGTCATTCCGTAACCGACCATCGGCCTCTAGTTCCAGTATTGGGCCCAGCGACCCTCTCTAAGATCCTCAACATGGCCTGGGACAGTGCGTCATCCCCAACCTCTCGATCATGAGACCTGCACCCGATTTGATGAAGGCGACACTAGCGTCTCGCTTATGTCCGGATTGGGTAGGTTACCAGAAGATGAGGACCTCGCTCGAGCCCCTCTATGGCCTCTACCACGGCCTCTTGTACCCCGTCCGCGAGTACCTCGTGTGCTCATTGTCTAATACCGTTTATCTGTATTAATAGTTTTATGCATCAGTTCACAGTTCCAGTGTTTATTAATAGATATTTTATGAAAACAGTATCAGAAGTGTCAAGTCAGTTTTTTCACGATGCAGTGCCTATCAGCGTTTATCGGTTTTGCTACAGTATCATTATACACTAACTTAAGTATTTCAGTATAGTTCATCTATAGTAGCTTCAGTATACACTATCCATAGTAGTTTCAGTTAAAAACATATAACAATTTCACATAGCAGTTTCAAAGTACTTACTGGATCGGCGCTAGAGACTCGGTGTACCGCATATCCCGTAAAAATATTTTAACTAACAGGAACCAGTTCTTTAAAACAAAACCCCAAATTTTAAAACCCAAATCCACAGCCGATTTTTGCAACCTGACTCTAATACCACTAAATGTAACACCCCAAACCCGGCCTGGACGTTATGGCCGAATCTGGCGATGTCACATGGTAGTGTGTTAGAAACTGTACTTTGCTTAAAACATTTTCCATTTAGAATTCCTCATTATCTTATTAATTTTAAAATCGTGATTCTACTCAGTTATTTTTCAAAACATTATACGTTGCAGAAGCTTTTAAAATAGTTTGTGTCCTTGTGGGTATTTTGCTAAAACACATGCATTTTTTTTAAAAACCCGTGTTTTACCTACTTCTAGCAGATATTGATGTATCTCTAACTAACTACGATCACAATAAAGGCAAGCGCACCTGTCGAACAGTAGTATAGTTATGGTAAGACCGGAAATATCGTATCCACAAGGACCAAGAGTACTAGTAATTACTATCTTTCTATTATCTAGCCTAAGAATTGGAGTGATTTCTTTTAAACTAAGATTAATTAAAAGCACGACAGAGAATGAATTGGGAAAATACTTTTAGACAACTTTATGAGATAGGCAATACCCAAGGAAGAATCCACCTAGACTTCACTTATTACTTTTGATTCATATGATTTATTCACTTGACTTAATCCGTAGAAATCCCTGATTTATGTTAATATCTCTTTCAAGACTAAAAACAACTGACTCTAATGATTAACTGAAATCTCTTTCTAATTAAAACCCCTATCGTCGCATTAACTCGATCTATGGATTCCCTTATTAGATTTGACTCTAATCCGGCAGATTTTCGTTGCCCTATTTCTAGGGTTGCAATCAACTCCGCTTAATTGTGTTGATCTACTCTTAAACAGGGACTTTTGCTCTTCTAAATAAGCACATTCGACTTGAATCAATAACCTGAATTATCAAAACAAGAATAAGAACTCACAATTAAGAATAAGAACAAGTATTTATCTTATAAATCAAATAGTAATAAGATCCATCTTAGGTTTCATCCCCTTAGATATTTAAGGGATTTAGTTCATACTGATAGAGGGAAACATCATAGAATAGGAAAAACAACAAAACATAAGAAAACCCAAAAACTTCAAGAGAAATTGATAGGAGATCTTCAGTCTTGATGGAGATCCTTCTTCTGAGCTGCTCCCTATGGCTATCTTCGAGTATTTTCTGCCTTCTACCCTCCGTCTTCTTTTAGGTCCTCCCCTAGGGTATTTATATAGGCTTTGGAACACCTATCTTAGCCTACAAGTAACCTTTTCCAAATGAAATTAGACTTAAGTTCGGTAGGGACACGCCCGTGTTCGATAGCTTAGGCCGTGCTTGATTCTGCTCGCCACACATGGCCGTGTGGTCTACCACTTAGGCCGTGCTCGATTCTGCTCATCACACACGGCAGTGTGATCTTCTCGTGTGCTATAGTCCAGGCCGTGTTGATTTCTGAGGTAGGCCTATTTTGTCCATTTTTGGCCCGTTTCTCGTTCTTTTCGACTCCTTTAGCTCTCCTGAGTATAAAACATGAAATTAAAGGATTAAGAGCATCGAATTCATCAAATCTAAGGACAATTCATCCAAAAGTAAGCCAAGCATGGGGTCAAAATATGTATAAATTATGGTTTATCAAATATTCCCACACTTAAGCATTTGCCTGTCCTCAAGCAAAATCCTCAACTCACAATTAAAATTAACTTCCTCAATTAATAATTCTCATCAATAATGTCTCGTCATAATTCAAAGATAATTCATACATTGATAATTTAACTAAAAGAGTCCTAAAGATTCAAACAATCCAAGTCACAATTTTTATAGCACGAAAACATAGGTGTTTCCCCTTATCTAAATAATTACCTTTGATTCAAAACCGACAAGAATTTACATTCTCACTAAAGATTCACTCAAATCACTCAAAGTGTTTAATGTTCAGATTAAGCACTCAAAATTCAAACATGAAAAGTTATTACCAAAGGCTTGCATGAAAATCAAATCTCCACCACTATAAAATGAGATGATACACAAATCAAAAGGTCTTTAAAAGGGTTGTAACGGGGCTTGGGTTAAAGGTGTGTGTAACAGCCCGATTTAGGGCCTAGTCAGAATAGTGGTACGAGACCACGAATCCGAGGTGAATTTATGAGTTTTTAAGGTTCATGCCATGTTTGCATGTTAGTGTGAAAGTTTCATGAAGCAATTTTGCAAAAATGAAGTTGAATGGTCAAAAAGGACCAAATTGCAAAAGTTGTAAAATGTGAGTTTCTAGAAGCATTTTGTATGAAATAGCTTTAGAATATTAATTATGAGTCCTTAAATATAAATTTTCCCAAATTATAAATTTTGGAAAAAAATGGACATGAGTTAGTAAAATAGAAATTTTTAAAGAGAAGGGCATTTTGGTCATTTGTCTAATAAGTGATTAAAATAGGAAAAAGATGATAAAATTTCATTCATCTTCTTCCTTCCATTGCCTAAAATTTGAAGACTCCATAGCTAGGGTTCTTCATTTTTTTCAAGCTTGCTAGTAAGTTCATCTTAGCCCCATTTTTAATATTCTTCGTGTTTTTGAAGTCCTCGTATTATGAATTAGCTATTTTTAGCTATAAAATGAGCTAAGATGCATGTTCAAAAATCTACCCATGAATTACATGCATGCTAAATGATGTTTTATGGAAGTTTATGAGAGTTTGATGTTAGATAAACATCTTTTTCTAAGTGAATTTCATGAAAAATGAGCATATGGACTAGTTTGTAAAAGTTTTGAAATTAGTCATACCTATTAGAAATAATGAGAATTCATGATTGCTATAGTAGAGAAAATAAATCAGCTAAGCATGTAGTCTAAAAAAGTTGAATGAAAATTATTTTACGAGCCTTGGGGCAAAAGTGCAAGTATGAGAAAGTATAGGGGCAAAATAGTAATTTTGCCAAAGTATGAGTTAAGAGTCAATTTAGTCAATGTGAGTTTTAAATGATCAATTTATGATTATAGATCAAGAAAAATGAAGCCCGGATCGAAACCGAGGCAAGAACAAAGTAGATGACTAAATTGCACATCTACATACATTTTGTATATTGAGGTAAGTTTGTATGATTTCTAAGCTTTATGATTTATATCATTGAATTGCTTAGTATAATATATAATGTTATTATGACAATGTTTAATATTATGTTAAACAAATAAATTAATGAGATCAAGCATGAGAAAGCCCCGATTGAAGTTGAATAACTTAGGATACTCGATCTACCACATGAAACAAGAAAGTCCGTATAAGACCAAGCCGAGGCATGGCATCGGCAAGCAAGCAAGTTATCATGTAAGTCCAAGGCAAGCTTGGCATTGAGCAAGTTATCATGTAAGTCCAAGGCAAGCTTGGCATTGAGCAAGTTATCATGTAAGTCCAAGGCAAGCTTGGCATTGAGCAAGTTATCATGTAAGTCCAAGGCAAGCTTGGCATTGAACAAGTTATCAAGAGAAAGACTTCATATAAGTCCATTTCAAGACATGGCCTTGAAACCAAGATGAGATATTCCATGTAAGACCATATCTAAGATATGGCTTTGGCATCATGTTATGTGGGAAGAGATTTAGTATCCTCGGTTATTCGCAGAAATTCATCGGGCAAACGAGTAAAGTTAAAATGAGATAACAAGAAAGCTAAGAAAGCAAAGCTAGCATCAAGATGAAAGTGAGCATTATTTGCATTATGAATGATGAATGATAGATAATGATTATTATGTTAAAGTATGCTGATCAATGTGATCAAGTGATACAGGTACCTTGGTTACCTCTCAAGCATGAGATTTGTAAGTTTCATGAGATATGTATGAATCAAGTATGAGTAAGTAAGCTTTATAGCTGAAATCTATGATACCATTATTTATGTTAAATGGTTTATATCAAGCAAGAATGTACATTATATGCAAACTTACTAAGCTAAATGCTTACGCCTTTGATTCTTTCTTTCTAAGTAGTCCCGCCAAGCTAACTTGTGGATCGTTGAAGTTGGAGCTCGTAGCATACTATCAATCGCCATTTTGGTATAGCAAAGTTGTTTTATTAAGTATGGCATGTATAGGAGGCACTTCATTTTGAGTATATGTTTTAAGAAGAGCCATAGTATAGGCTATCTTGTTCATTATTCTTTTTGTATATGGCTAGAGAAATTGGCCAAATCGACTAAGTATGTATGCTTTTTGATATCAATGAAAGATGTAGTAATTTGAGTAATTGAATTGAGTATGAATGTGATCTTAGTTTCAGGGTGGTGATTGGCTTGGTAAATAGCCTCTAAGTGCCCACACGGTTGGACACACGGGCGTGTGTCTA
This sequence comes from Gossypium sturtianum, assembly GCA_025698515.1. Classification (NCBI taxonomy): domain Eukaryota; kingdom Viridiplantae; phylum Streptophyta; class Magnoliopsida; order Malvales; family Malvaceae; genus Gossypium; species Gossypium sturtianum. Next base: position 122,072,456 of record CM046946.1, read on the forward strand.
GGCCGTGCATAAACTGCACCTTAGTCTTATAAATAAGGATAGGCCACGGACTAATCCCACGGCCGTGTGTTAAGGCCGTGCATGACACACGGTTAGAACATGGGCGTGTGCCCGGCCGTGTGAGATAAGTCAGTATATCAAGATGTCGTACACGGTCTAAGTCCACGGGCGTGTCATGGCCGTGTGGAAATCGGCAGAATACTGAATTTTAAGGCATGGTCTGAGGACATGGGTGTGTATGCCTATGCACGGGCGTGTCTTATATTACACGGCCGTGTAACCCCTGTTTCAAGGAAAAGTTTTTCGATAAGGTTTCGAAAGTTTACCAGTACGAGTTTAAGGCCTCGTAGGCCTATGAAATGTACGAATTGTTTAAGAATGAGAAGTTTTAATTTCGGAACAAAATTTTATAGCCCGTAATGTCATGATTAAGTATGTTCAAGCATAGTAATGTCTCGTATCCGGTCTGAGCCTCGGACTCGGGTATGGGGTGTTACAGTGTGGATAAAGGCTGAATTAGAGGGTTAGAATCGAGATCGAATTGACAATTTACCTTACTAAAAAATTGGATTAATACTGAATAATTACATCAATTAAAAACTTATCACTAATAACACGAGCTTCTTCTAAAATTAATCGTTTGAGCTCAAATAACAAAGAACTAATAATGAATATATTTCCATTTTTTTTAAGAATAAGAACAAGTACAATAATAAACAACTGAAGTATAGAACATAGTTAGACAACTGATCAGTCAAATCTCGACAAAAGGGGGTTAAATCAAAAGGAAAAAATTCTCAATGAATAAAAAAAGAATGGGTCTTGGGTTAATATTTAGGGTAAATCAAGAAACGGTTTATTAGGATTCAAAGGGGTTCACTAAGGGTTAATGATGGAGGTAGGCCTTTTGGTGGATTAAGTGGGTTAAATCCTAGGTGCCTTTATCATTTCAGTATATCAAATCAATGATGTGGTCTCGACATGCATAATCGAAGCAAGTTCTAGAATAAAAAATCAATATTGACACACTCATAACCAATAATAAAGTGAGCAAGAAGAATATATGCTCTAAAAGGCTCAAAATCTCACAAAAATTATGGTTTTTGATGTCATCCTTGCAAATTTCAAACTTCAAAGTAATATTTAAATTTAGGGAAACAACCTAATAAATTTTTAATTCTGAAAATAGACTTATCATGCTTGATTCTCTAATGTCTTAAAGTTTAAACCATCAATGCACAATTACCTATGAATTAATCCAAAACATATCAATAAAAATCATAAGTCAATAGAAGTTTCATTCTAATAGTAATATGAGAAAATTATTTAAGAACAAGACATAATTCAGGGATTTTCTAATAATCGATTAAATCACCTCCCCACACTTAAGATGTACATTGTCCTCAATGTACAAAGATAGATAATAGTAATATATTAATAAAATCATGAGATATGGAGAGAAGTGAAACTTCCTAAATTTTGGATGGAGTCAATGAAAAGAAACCTGCTGAATGTAGTCAGCGGTGAAGGTGGGGGAGGATACTCCAATAGCACCTTGAACTTTTTGGAATTGAGTCAATGAAGCAGCCGGCATGAACTTATGAAGAAGTTGTGGTATATCTATTGTAAAGAGGTCGCGCACGGGGAGACTGTGCCGAGATCCTTTCGCTTTTTCGAAGCGGGGATGGCAGCCTTGGTCGTGCCTCGAGTAATAGTCATTGTGTGCCTAAAAATGATTTGTAATAGTTCAAGCATCACCACAAGTAATATCTAAATAGTCCTAAATAACAAAATATTCCTACTAAAAGTAGTATTTTTAAATTAACAATATTAACTTATGGTACCCTAAGCTAAATCTAAATGGCATGAAGAATAAGAACAAAATAATAAAGACAATAAAAATAAAAATAAATAATGGAAAATATATATGAATTCAAAATTAAATGTGAAAAAGAGTGACCAACGATGGTAAGGATGGTGGTTGGTGTGGTGGCGGTGTAAAGAAAAAATAAGGGAAATGGGAGAAGGAAAAAGAAGGAAGAAAGATAACAGGAAAAGAAAAGGGAAAAAAATAGGGGTTTCGGGCTGGGGAAGAAGGGAGGGGGTAAGAAAGTGGAGGAGGAGGGTGGTGGTCAGAAAGGGGTGCGGTGGCTAGGGTTTGGGGGAAAAAGATTTGGGGAAGAAAGTGAACAGAAGAAGGGGGTTTAAATAGAGATGCGGCCCACGCCCGTGTGCCCTGGGCGTGTTATATCACACGGCCGAATCGCACGGCTGTGTGACGCTCCGTTCGTTTCTCCCACGCCTGTGTAGAGGTTTCCACGCCCATGTTGATTGATCAGTATCGACCACGGTTTATAAGCACGGGCGTGTCGCACTCCCGTGTGACTTACTCAGCTTCAACCGCGACTTTTTGGGCACGGGCGTGTCGCACGCCCGTTTCATTCACTCAGTATTGCCCACGGTCTTAAGGCACGCCCATGTGAATTTATCAGCATCCCGTGTTCCTTAGTCAGTGTCGACCACGGCCGCATCGCACGATCGTAGCATTTTATCGCAGCCCGTGTTTTGGGGAAAATTTCGTCCTATTTTCGCACGATTTTCGCCACGCCGATGTCCTTTCCCGTGGTGTTTACAAGGCCACGGCCACGCCCGTGTGCAAGGTCGTGTGGGTAGAGAAACCTGCGCCTATTAATTTGGTTAGTTTTTAGTTAGATGCTAAAAATCAAAAATATGGACGTTAGTGATGTTAGTGCTCGGGTTGCCTCCCGAGAAGCGCCCGTTTAAAGTCTTAAGCTAGACTTACCTCTCATTCGCATACTCATGGTGGTTCGAGGAGTTGATACTCCTCTCTCCTACTATTAGTTCTGTTATCACTATACAGTTTGGTTCGAGTAGTGTTTACCTTAAAAGTGCCGAACTTAGGATGAGTTACCTCGACCGTTCCGTATGGAAAGACCTTGAGTACCGTAAAAGGAGTCGCTCCGTTTGCTTTAAGCTCTGAGGTGGTAATTCGAGGATCGGTTGCATCTAACAGTACATGATCTCCAACCTTGAATTGATTTGCTTTTCCTTTAAGCTCGTCATGGAGTTGCCTCGATTTTGCTTCGTGTGTTCTTGGTTTCTCCTTGGCATGTGTCCTCCACTCGTCTAGTTCATCGATTTGAAGCCTTCACTCCTCGTAAGTTATTTCATTATTGGCACGAGGACTAGGACGTGGCTCAGTTGTGTATTTTCGAGGAGCTTCCTGAAAAGAGGTTTGAACCAAATGGTTATTAATAGAATTTATGTACTCACCTTTATTACTCGACGACCTAACCGAGTCACGAGCCTGAAGAGTGATCGTTTCGTCACCTACACCAAGTGTGAGCTCACCTGTACCAACATCAATTCTAGTTTTAGCAGTTGCTAAAAAGGGTCGCCCTAAAATTAAAGGTGCGTTATGTCCTCATCCATGTCTAGAACAACGAAGTCAACTGAGAATATAAATTTATCGACTTTTACAAGCACATCCTCGATAATTCCCTTAGGAAATCTAATAGTTTTATCTGCTAGTTGAATGCTCATCCTAGTTTGTGTAGGTTTCCCAAGACCTAGTTGCTTAAACATTTTATAAGGCATGACGTTAATACTCGCCCCTAAATCAGCTAAAGCATTGTTAGCATCTAAACTACCAATTAAGCAAAGAATAGTAAAACTCCCTGGATCCTTTCATTTATCAGGTAGTTTATTCTGTAGAATGGCTGAGCAGACTGCGTTTAGCTCGACGTGTGATGCATCGTCTAACTTCCATTTGTTTGCTAGAAGATCCTTTAAAAATTTGACTGAGTTGGGCATCTGTGAAAGAGCTTCGATAAACGGTAAGTTAATATGTAATTTTTTTAAGAGTTTAAGAAATTTACCAAATTGCTCATTAGTATGGTCTTTCTTCGTCACGTTAGGATATGGCACACGAGGTATATACTCTTTACTTACCGTTTTCTGTGTATCGTGGCTTACCCTATCCTCACCTTTACTTACCACAGGTTCTTGCCTCGGTTCAGATTCAGGTTCTACTAACCCTTTTTCGTCGCACACCGTGATGGCATGGATTTGTTCACTTGGGTTAGGCTCGGTATTACTCGGCAAGCTACCTTGTGGTCGTTCCGAGATCAGCTTAGCAAGCTGACCTATTTGGTTTTCGAGCCCTTGAATCGATGCATGCTGATTTTTGAGTGCTGTTTCGGTATTTTGAAAACGGGTTTCTAACACCGAGATGAATTTAGTTAGCATCTCCTCAAGGTTCGGCTTCTTCTCCTATGGGTAGGGTTGTTGTTGAAAGCCTGGCGGGGATTGTTGTCTCTGATTTCCTTATCCACCCCATGAAAGATTGGGATGGTTCCTCCAACCTAGATTGTAAGTGTTACTATAAGGGTTATTTTGAGGTCTAGAATTATTACCCATATAGTGAACTTATTCATTCTCAGTGCTCGGGTTGTAAGGTGGATATTCTGTTGTGTTCGTCCCTCCTCCATTTGTGTCGCACTGCATCACTGGATGTACCTGCGTAGAAACACATAAACCATCAATTTTATTGTTCAAGAGTTCTACCTGGTTTGATAACATGGTGACTGCGTCGAGGTTGAAAACACTGCGGCTTTTGTCGGTTTTGTTCTCATGACTTGCCACTGATAGTTATTCGGTGACATCTCCTCTATAAACTCATAAGCCGCTTCAGGGGTTTTGTTATTTAGTGTACCGCCGGCAGCTGCATCGATCAATTGCCTAGTTGAGGGGTTCACACCATTGTAAAAGGTTTGAACCTGTAGCCATAAAGGTAAGCCATGGTGAGGGGATCTCCTCAACAAGTCCTTGTACCTCTCTCATGCATCGTAAAGCGTTTCTAAATCCATCTGCACAAAAGAAGAGATATCATTCCTCAACTTAGCCGTTTTAGCTGGCAAAAAATATTTTAACAAAAACTTTTCGGTCATTTGTTCCCATGTAGTGATTGATCCTCGTGGTAACGAGTTTAACCACTATTTAGCTTTGTTCCTCAATAAGAAGGGATACAACTGAAGGCGAATGGCATCATTAGAAACGCTATTTATTTTGAAGGTATCACAGAATTCTAGAAAATTTGCTAAATGAGTATTTGGATCTTCGTCCTGCAAACCATCAAACTGAACAAACTGTTGAATCATTTGAATAGTTTTAGGTTTCAGTTCAAAATTATTTGTAGCAAAAGCAGGTCTAACAATACTCGATTCAGCCCCAGTTAAATTAGGCTTAGCATAGTCGTACATAGTATGAGGGGCAGGATTTTCGGCAACCACCGGAGGAAGCGGATTATTATCAGCCATCTCCTCGGTAGTATTAGTATCGTCCTCTTGCTCTTCCTCTATGTATTGTAAACTTCACCTTATCTCCCTACGATTTCTGCGAGCGGTGCCTTCTATATCACTGTCGTAAAGCAAAGGTCCTGACGGGTTTCTTCTAGTCATAAATTAGAGACACCTGCCAGAAACAAAGGAAAAAAAATAGAAAAGTAACTATAAAATAAAAATAAATTGTAATAAAATAAAAATGGCTAAAGTAATAAAAATTTAGTGTTCCTAATATCTTAGTCCCCGGCAACGACACCAAAAACTTGATGTGTCTCTAACTAACTACGATCATAATGAAGGCAAGCACACCTGTCGAACAGTAGTATAGTTATGGTAAGACCGGAAATATCGTATCCACAAGGACCAAGAGTACTAGTAATTACTATCTTTCTATTATCTAGCCTAAGAATTGGAGTGATTTCTTTTAAACTAAGATTAATTAAAAGCACGACAGAGAATGAATTGGGAAAATACTTTTAGAAAACTTTATGAGATAGACAATACCCAAGGAAGAATCCACCTAGACTTCACTTATTACTTTTGATTCATACGATTTATCCACTTGACTTAATCCATAGAAATCCCTGATTTATGTTAATATCTCTTTCAAGACTAAAAAGAACTGACTCTAGGTTGATTAACTGAAATCTCTTTCTAATTAAAACCCATATCGTCGCATTAACTCGATCTATGGATTCCCTTATTAGATTTTACTCTAATCCGGTAGATTTTCGTCGCCCTATTTCTAGGGTTGCAATCAACTCCGCTTAATTGTGTTGATCTACTCTTAAACAGGGACTTTTGCTCCTCTGAATAAGCATATTCGACTTGAATCAATAATCTGAATTATCAAAACAAGAATAAGAACTCACAATTCAGAATAAGAACAAGTATTTATCTTATAAATCAAATAGTAATAAGATCCATCTTAGGTTTCATCCCATCAGATATTTAAGGGATTTAGTTCATACTGATAGAGGGAAACATTATAGAATAGGAAAAACAACAAAACATAAGAAAACCTAAAAACTTCAAGAGAAATTGATAGGAGATCTTCAGTCTTGATGGAGATCCTTCTTCTGAGCTGCTCCCGATGGCTATCTTCGAGTATTTTCTGCCTTCTACCCTCCGTCTTCTTTTAGGTCCTCCCCTAGGGTGTTTATATAGGCTTTGGAACACCTATCTTGGCCTACAAGTAACCTTTTCCGAATGAAATTAGACTTAGGTTCGGCAGGAACACGCCCGTGTTTGATAGCTTAGGCCGTGCTTGATTCTGCTCGCCACACACGGCCGTGTGGTCTACCACTTAGGCCGTGCTCGATTCTACTCGTCACACACAGCCATGTGATCTTCCCGTGTGCTATAGTCCAGGCCGTGTTAATTTTCGAGGTAGGCCCATTTTGTCCCTTTTTTGGCCTGTTTCTCATTCTTTTCGACTCCTTAAGCTCTCCTGAGTATAAAACATGAAATTAAAGGATTAGGAGCATCGAATTCATCAAATCTAAGAAAAATTCATCCAAAAGTAAGCCAAGCATGGGGTCAAAATATGTATAAATTATGGTTTATCAGATATAAACAGAAAACAATATAAAATCCAAAATTTAGGTAAAAATCAATAGAGGCCATTATTACAGAAAAATACCCCAAAATAAAACTTAAAATTTTATATAAGTATCAAATATCCAAAAAGGAGTCGTGTGGCCATCGCTGAGCCCTTCGCCGCACCGATCCACCTATGTCTGGGGATTACCTGTACAAATTAAGTAGAAGAGGTGAGTTTACGTAAACTCAGTGTGTAATCCCCATACAAACAACAGACAATAATATATAATCTCAGTTTGGCCTAAGCCCTTTTTAATATCAGAATCAGTATCAATTTAGGCCTTAGCCCATTTCAGTAACAGTGAGCACTAGGGCCTTAGCCCATCACAGTACAGTAGCAGTAACATATATGCAATCAGAAAATCCTACCCAACCAGCCTTTACACTTCATCTCCGTCGGACCCTACACTCCATGTGGGGATATAATCGACCCACCCATCCCTACACTCCAAGTAGTACCAGTTGCGGTACTAAACAGTAGTTTGCAGATGAGCTGCTAGTAAGTTAGGCTCGAAGCCTTTCAGTGCACTTCCTCCAATCAATATCAATCCCAAACCCAATGCAATACATCATACGGTTTATGTCATGCCCAATCATGGTATATCACATTTATATAGTACAGTACAAACAGCATGCTCAATATACAGTCATTCAGTTAAGAGTCTAGGTAATCTTACCGACCCTATAGTAGGTTCACAGTTGTCTCGGGTGACCCGTGCAACCTTAGCAATAAATCAGTGAAAATGGGCTCACACGCCCATGTTGTCTGTCCGTGTGGGCCCACACGTCCGTGTGGCCAACACAGCCCAAGTTGGCCTTGGCCGTGTGCCCAGAATTCCACACGCCCGTGCGGTTCACCCGTGTGGGCCCACACGCCCGTGTGGCCCACGCGGTCCAATTGGTCAAGCATGTGTCTCGCACACGGCCTTGCTCGGCCGTGATATGACTATGTCGCCTACGCACGACCTGGCTCGTCGATCAAATGGTCGTGTTGTGGCTTACAGCCTTTCACACGGCCTGCCACACGGGCGATCACACGCCCGTGTGGCATCGACAGAATACTTTTTTGGCTTTCACTGAATCTCGTTTTATGTGCAATCGGTTACACACCTGATTCAATTTCGACGCGTATTCACTCCCGAGCACTCCAAAACCTATATTCGACCATTGAAAGCCCAATTTCAGTCACTTAATCCGAGTTGTTATGAACAGAAAATTCCCAAAAACTTACCGACAACCTTACCTTTAACGAGCAACGGTGATTTCTCGCTGCTACAAAATCGAAAAGCAACCCACAGCTCCTTGATTGTCCCCTAATCAGAAAACAACCTCTTAATACTCCATTACTTCACCAAAACGAAACAAAACGTACCCCTAGACTTACCGGATACACTCTAGACGCATAGATATGCAATATCGATGGGAAAGTGGCAAAAATCGAGTGTGGAGAACAAGAAAATAGGGTGAAAAAAAGGGCAGCAATAGAGAATTTTGGCTACAGAAAAAAAATGTGGGAAAAGGTGGATAGGAGGCGTTAGAAAGATGAACAGTTTTGAGAAAGAACAGAATCCCTTAATTTTCTCCATCAAACTCCCCACTAAACCCATTACTCAGATTTCTAATCCAACTCAAACTCTCACACGACACAAGCAGCAAAATAAATCCATTGTTTGCGCAGAGACTCGAACTCCAGACATCCAGCTTATTTACACTCCACTTAACCACCAGACCAGCAGGCCCATTCTGACACACTTTACCAATATTTAATTGAAAGCCTACTGTCTAAAGATAGGGCGAAAAACAAAAATTTTGCCCAAGCCAAGGCTTGAACCCAAGACTTCTCAGACACTCCTAGAGTACTTAACCACTGAAGCAGACACACATTTGTATCACAAATACACGAAAATAATTATAAGATATTTTTGGGGCGTTACAGAGTATGTGTCGGGAACGGTGACTGATTTGTAAACATTGCTGTATAGATGCCTGGACGGTGAGATAGAACCTGGGAAACGAGTTTTCCACCGATTATTTTAGACGTTTGAGCCGTGTGTTAGGGCCTTCCCTCACTGCAAACCGATGGTGCAGATGGACCAAACCTAGCTCTACGGTAGATACACACAAATACTCCTAATTGCAGTTGCACAAGACGACAACCGGAATATACTTCCCATCATTTTTACCATTGTGGAGAGTGAGAACTTCGAGTGTTGGGAATTTTTCTTGTTAAATATACAGAGGCACGTTGTCAGGAAAGACAACATTTGCCTAATCTTGGACAGATCGAAGGGACTACTTGTCACAATAACGCGTTCAGAGGTTTCATGGAGGTTCGTTTATTACATTCGACACATCACGTCAAACTTTCACAAAGAGTATAAGAATAAAGAATGGCGCAGAAAAATCGTGATAATGGGTAAAAAACACTGTTCCAAAATTGATCTAATCATATTTTATTTTTTGAATCTGTTTGTATTTTTTCCAAGATTTATCAATTTGTAATTTTAATTTTTTTTCTAAATTTATAACGGTGTAATTGTTTAAAAATATTGATTCAAAATTGCATAAACAGGGTACGAGTTAGAACCGCGAAGATTCAGGCAAAGGTTCGCGAGGCTTGAAGCTCAGATGACATCGTTACTCAAAAATTGTCGTCTCCGTTAGTGGTTGGGTAGTATGGAGAACTGGCAGTGGAGTCTAAGTTACGATGATAGGTTTCGGTATGGTCAGATGACAACCAACCTCGTAGAAGTGGTTAACTCGATCTTGAGGAGTACACGTCATTTGTCAATTTCTGTTGTTTTCTCGGCAACATTCTATAGATTGGCCACGTTAATGCCAAGGATTGAGTTGAGACAAGTAAAGTAGATAGAGACCGGGAACGTGTACATTGAGGGCATCCGGAAGGCATTGAAAGTAAACGCGAATAGGCCGCGGAGGATGAACGATGAACTGTATTCACGTGACTTGGAGACTTTCCGAGTTCAAGAGCACGTCGGCCGTCGCTTGGGACTTTTGCCCAGGTCGTACGCAATTGATCTGCAAAATAGGCATTGCAAGTGCAGGTTGTTCCAAACTCTTCGATATCCATGTGCGCCTGTTCATGCAGCGTGTGAGCGTGTAAATCTAGACGTCGAACAATTCATAGATGAGGTTTACATGCTGCAACGCACATTGCGTATCTGGGACAATGGATTTCCAGTAATGCCGAATGTCTCAAACTAGGAAGTTTCGCCGCTTGCTTTCGAGATGTTATCGAACCGCAATCTCCGTAGACATCCTAAAGGTCGACCATAGTCGACAAGGATTCGAAGTGACATGTATGTCAGGGAGACGAGCGAACCTAAACAGTGCACGGTATGCCGAACATCCGGCGACAACCGATCCACTTGCCCACATCGTGTCTATGATCCCGGTCAATCTTCTCGTAATGCCGAATTGGAAGATGTCGAGTGATTTCTTAATTTCCCATGATTCAATTAATGTATAAATTAAAGTATAGATAATTTTCCATGATTTCTTAATTTTAATTAAAAAATCAATTTAAAGATTAAATAAAAAATAATTTAATAAGTTTGAATTATATAGATTATAACCAACTTATAAACCAATTAAAGTGTAGATGATTTCAATTAAAAATAAAAATTAAATACATAAAGTTTAACTTAATAATTAAAGTATAAACTAAAAATGAATTGAATTTCTTAATTTTAATTAAAAAAATTAATTTAAAAATTAAATAATTAAAGTTTAACTTAATAATTATATATTAAATTAAAAGTTAATTGAATTTTTTTTTTACTTAATTGAAATAAACTTAATATTTAATTGAAAAAAGAAAAAAAAAAGGAAGGGGAAGGGGATGGTCGGTGTTAGGCCCAGGCTGGCCCAAAGGCCGCAGGCCTAGAATGGCCATTAGATGGTCGACTTCAGGATTAGGCAGGCCTGCTACGTCAAGTCGTGCATGTAGTAGCCAACGTTAGCCCTGTCAGCAGGGTCACGGTCCATTAGTAGTCGACTTCAGGCCTGCACTGACGTGACCCTGCGGGCACGGATCACGGTGCTCTCAGGTATTTTTTTCCCTTTTTTATTCCTAATTATTTACCTCACCCCCAATAGTCCCCCACTATAAAACCCCCCATTTGGACCCCAACCGTCTCAACACCATAATTTCCACCGTCGATCACCGCAAGTTCCACCATCGATCACTGTCGACCACCGCCGAACATCGTCAACCACATTCGAACGCCATCGACCATCGTCGGTCAACGAATTTTTTTCCCCAATTTTTTTGATACTCTAAATATGTTAGTAACTAAAATATTTCAATCAAAATTAATGGTTTTTTAGTTTTTATTTTATTTTTAATATCGTTCGTGATAATTTCTTCGATTTTTACGCAGATATCGGAATGGTTGATAAATCTCTTCTAAAGCATGACAACCACATTGCTAAATTTGTTCACGATACAGTAAAATATTCACTAATTGACTTTTAAACAAAACTTACATTGTTTTTTTACCGATAAATAAAACTTATTATTTTTATTATTTCCGCAGGAACAATACCAGGTTGTCAGACCACAACTCCATAATCCAAGATATTTTCTGGATCAAAGAGTTCTGCCATATTTGAATGTCATAGGGTATTGGGTAGTCGCGTACATTCAAACTATTGATCTTCGGGCCGACTTAATATCAGCATTGGTTGAACGATGGCGCCCCGGAGACACACACGTTCCACCTCCCATGTGAGGAGGCAACAATCACACTGCAAGACGTAGCAGCCCAGCTAGGGTTGTCTATTAACGAATAAGCAGTGACCAGGTCGGGAAAAGTGACGGATCCATGGGGCACTTACCACCGATTATTAGGAAGAGTGCCCCTGATGATGAGGGAGGAAAATTAATCGAGTTGAAATTCACTTGATTAAGAAGTAACTTCGAGCATCTCCTAAGTCGTCCAACAGAGATGGACATTATCTACACTGCTAAAGCGTTTATTCTGCAGCTCATAGGTGGGATATTGATGCTGGACGTAAATAAAAATAAAGTCCACATTATGTACCTCCCCTTACTCGAAGACCTGGCCCAAGTTGGTAACTATAGTTGGGGCTCTACAGTACTGGCGTGCTTATACCGCGAGCTTTGTCGAATGACAAAGCCATCCATGAAGACCATGGGCGGTTGTTGCCTTCTATCGCAGTTGTGGGTCTTATACAGGATGTCATTTCTGGGATATGTGAGCCACCAAACACTGTCCTACCCACCGGATGTCATCTTTATACTATGCAGTTTCTATGGATGTCGTATTCGGACAAAAAATTTACGCCACTCATACCATCATTGTTTCACGATTAGCAAGCTCCATTTGTGACAAACGTTCCATTGATTAATTTTTATATGGTCGAGTAGCATGCCGCGGATCAGGTCTTGAGACAGTTCGGTTGCATGCAACCTATCCTTGACCCTCTATATGACTTCAAAGAAATACACGGGATAGACAAAAAGGGGAGGGACCAAATAAATTGGTCGAACCAACATGCTCCCTACATCATTCTGTGAAACGCTAGACCTGAGAGGCAACCCCTCTTGTTTGTCTCAAAGACAATGTTTATTTCTTCATGCGAGTACGCAACATGGTATGTCAAAAATGGGTTGCCCTACATATGCCAGGGTCGATACATGGTGATCTTGGAGCACGCACAATCGACATCTACTCAATGGCGAAGGATCGGAACACGACCGCGTCGTAACCGAGTTTCACCATTCGGGAACATGGAATCTGTCTCAAACCCTGAGCCCGAATATGAATCATCCGAGGAAACCTCGCAAACCCCCCATCTGAATCCTCCTTCGTTCGAGGACATATTTGGCGATGACCTCGAGCCTCAACACTCGGCACACTCCGGATCGTCCTCATACCACCTAGAGCTCCATCAGTAAGCACCTACAGCTAGGAGTGTGCAAAATTCGGGTAAAACCGAAAAAATTCTGTTAACTGACCGAATTCGGTTAATTCGGTCGGTTAATTGAATTTTTTCGATCGGGGTCGGTTAATAATTTTTTGAGTTTTCGGTTAATGGTTAATTTGGTTCGAAATCGGTCGGTTAACCGAATTTTTTCTGTTTAACCAAAAAAATTAATAAATAAAATTATAATATATAAATAGCCCACTATTCACCTAAACCCAATCCAACATAAACCCAATTTAATATATATAAACCCAAGTACCCAACCCAACCCAATTACCCAACCCAATCATAAAAATTACAAATAATTTAATAAATAAAAATAAAAATCTAAAACTAAAAGTAAAAGTCTAAACTCTAAAGTAACAGACAACAGAAATAAAAAAAATACCTAACCTTCAAAATCCCTAATTGAAATCTCCCAAAATCTTTCTATTGTCACTGTCAGGCCGGCCACCTTTGTGAACCGTCCGGCGTCTACCAGGTCACCATCACCGGCGAGTTGAGCTAGGCTTTTACTCTTGAAAATATGGGCATTATTTTACTGCTTGCTTATTCAACCAGGTCACCATTTTATCTCAGTTTCTTTGTAAGAAGCTTATGATACAGTAAAAAAAACCAGAAAAAGGCTTAAACCTAGTAAGACATTTGCTGAAATATTAGCACCATGAGAATGGATATGATAGCAGATAAAAGACAAAGAAAGCCAAATATAAAGGGCTGTTTTCAATTTCTAAGGTTTTTTTTTTTTTTGGTTCAAACAATTCCTAAGGTTCTGTATATTTTAAATAAAATAAAAGGAAATATCTCAATCGCTCAAAACAAAGGTTCAGGTAATTTGGTTCGCCAGGTTAAAAATCTTGACTTGCAAAGCAAAGCACAGCCATTGAAACCAATTAAGTCTTTAATACTGTAAAGAGAAATATTAACACGAAAGCAAACTAAGCAAGAAACTACAGTTATTAACATATTGGATATCTCTTAAGACGATGAATAACTGAAGCAAACTATTTATTTTATTTTATTTTGTCACGATTCCATTTTTGAAATGTTGTAGTTCATTGTTTGGAATCATGGAATATCTTAAGCTGTGGATTGCCTATTAATCTCCTTCATACACATTCCTTGAACCTACAGTCTTGATATCCTCAATGTCAACTGTTTGGATAATCTAAATTGTTCAAGTGCAAGTTTGAAGTTGTAAGTTATATGGCTTTTTTCAACCCCTCTTATCCTATCCACATATTTTAAAATGAAGCAGTGAAGCTTTGAACAATATAGATTGTCCATCATAATTTTTAAATGACTACAGTTCTTTGACTTAGCTGCTTTGAAACTAACTAATCATCCGGTGTTATTACATGTTGGAAATTAGGGGAACTTGCATAAGATGTAGTTCCAAACTTAGAACTCTGAACTTAACAGAGAATGGATGTGATTCTTTATTATGCTATGAGAAATTTTCTTAGGGTGTTCCAAATTTATTTTGTCCATTTACATGAAGCATGATTATAATGCACTGAAAAGGTTAAGGGATTCTCTTGTACCTCCCCACTTGCAAATGCTTATATAAATAAAAGTATTATAGACCAATGGCTGTTGTGCAAGCTTTGAACTCTTTTGGTCGACAAATTATAGTGTAAACACATCTGTCCTATGGTTCTTTTGTTGAAACTCCATTGATTAATGGTAATTGCAAGCTTTCAAGTTTCAAATTAATGGGTAGTGGAATTATTGCTTGACTGCTAAATGTTGAAGGTTCCCTAGTGGAAATCATAAATAATTAAACAATTTCTATGGCTATTTCATTATCTGTTATTATTGGTTGTCCTAATTTTGTGTGGTCTGCTTTTGACTGTGGTTATGTTTGTTTGGCTTGATGTTGTTACTCTCTTGGTTTGTATGCTTCTCCTCTGTTTTGGACTTTCTTTTTAGGTTTAATACTCATTTTGACCCTGAACTATGTCTGTTCTCTCAGTTTGGTAACTAATTTTTTTTTTATCTTAGATTAGTACTTAAACTATCATTATGTTATCCCATTCACCTTTTTTTGAACGGTGTTTAAAAAATCAACTGTTACAAAGTGTCAATAAAAATGTGCCACATTAAACCTTTCAATCAATCCAAATATGTCACAAAAATGTCTATTGCTTAGTTACATTAATGCAATAATATTCCACTACAATTTAAGAGTGGAGCCTGCTAGAACTGGTCTTAAATAACTAAATCAGATGGAGCAGAAGGAATCTTCCGTGCATATATTCTTTTAATTGTCATAATTTATTTTATGAAAAATTGCATTCAGAACACAGGAAAATCATAAGCCACATTTTCATTCAATCAACCTACATTAATGATAATTAATTCCAAGTTTTGAATGTTCGAAGCTAGTCAAAATTCTAATAGAAAAGTTCACAGCTTTTTCTTGCGTCTTTTAATTCTTTCTGCATCATTTGGAATGTCACTGTTATAACTTACATACAAGGCCTAGAAAGGTTAGATGGTTAGATGGAGTGTAACGGTTGGATAAAAGCAGAATTTATTTCTCTAAAACTCAACATAAAAAATATGTTTAATATTATAAATGTATTTTAATTTATTATATAATTTTTTTCTTGCAGAATGTCCACCGAACCAACACCTATTGAGGGTAGTGCTAAACCTCCTACTTCGATAGATTCTGAAAATTTTGGAGTTGGAGCTTCAAGCCAAACAAAGGGACTACTGGGAAAAGAAAAGCCACTCCTCAAAGGTCAGAAGTTTGGTCTCACTTCGCTAAGATTATTAATAGTGAGGGTGCAAGTAAGGCTAAATGTAATTATTGTCAAAAGGAATTTTGTTGTGATATGAAAAAAAATGGTACAGGATCATTGAAATATCATATTGGTTCATGTAAGAAAAATCTTAGTAATGTTGTTGATACTAGTCAAGGACAACTAGTTTTACCTAGAAAGGGAGTTGAAGGGGGGGAAGGGCATCTTTTAACTTAGAGATTTGATCAAGAAGCATGTAGGAAATGATTAGCACAAATGATTATGATTGATGAATTACCTTTCAAGTGTGTTGAAAGTGAAGGCTTTAAGAAATTTATGTTTGTGGCATGTCCTAGGTTTCATATTCCTTCACGAACTACTATGACTAGGGATGTTTATCAATTGTATTTAGATGAAAGGGTCAAGATAAAACAACTTTTGAGAAGTTCTTGTTCTAGAGTTTGCTTAACTACTGACACATGGACTTCTTTGCAAAGAGTTAATTATTTGTGTATCACTGCTCACTTTATTAAAGCGATTGGAAATTGAATAAAAAGATTTTAAACTTTTGTCCAATTTCTAGTCATAAGGGTGAGTCCATTGGGATGGTGATTGAGAAATGCTTGTTGAATTGGGGGATTGATAAGTTGTTTACTGTTACTATTGATAATACAAGTTCAAATGATGTTGCTATTGATTATTTGAGAAAGAAATTTAACCCTCGATGGGGTTTAGTTCAAAATGGTAAATATCTTCATATGAGATGCATGACACACATTGTGAATTTGATTGTTGTTGAAGGCTTAAAGGAAATGAATAAATCTGTTGAACGTGTTAGGGGGGCTGTTGGATATGTGAGACAATCTCCAGCTAGATTACAAAAGTTTAAGGAGTGGGTTGTGGTGGAAAAGATAGAGTGCAAGAAGATGTTGTGTCTTGATGTTTGTACTAGGTCGAACTCGACCTATTTAATGTTAGACACTGCTCAGAACTTTGAGAGAGCTTTTGAGAGATTTGAGGAGCAAGATACAAACTTTGGGGCTGAACTTGAAAGGGGAGAGGGTTGGCCTAGTGTGGATGATTGGGCTAATGTTAGAAACTTGAGGGATTTCTTGGAACACTTTTATGAAGTCACTTTGCGTATATCTGGAACTTCATATGTCACGTCCAATAATTTTTTTGACGAGCTTTCTGAAATTGATATTCTTTTACGAGATGCTCAGTTAAATAGTAATGTTGATTTCAATGTTATGGCCATCAAGATGAAAGAGAAGTATGATAAGTATTGGGGTGATATTGATAAGATGAATTTGCTTATGTTTGTTGCTTGTGTTTTAGATCCTAAACAAAAACTAAAGTATCTTGAATTTGCACTTAGTGAAATGTCTAGTTCTGAAAAAGCTTGTGAAATGATGCAAAAATTGAAGGAATCTTTGTATGAATTGTTTGATGAGTATAAGCCTCCACTTCATAGTATTTGTAGCCAATCGAGTGTGCCAACACATGTTTCTCTCGGTGAACCACAACAAAAAATGAAAAGGCGAATGCAAGCTTTGTATAAAAAGCGTGAGTTGGAAAATGGTGGTGAGGATAAAACATCTGAGTTGGATAAATATCTAGCTGAGGCTAATGAGGAATTTGTTGAAGATTTTGATATTTTATTGTGGTGGAAAGTGAACAGCCCTAGATTTCCCACTCTTTCAAAAATGACCAGAGATGTGGTAGCTATACCGATTTCTACGGTTGCTTTAGAGTCTGCATTTAGCACCGGGGGACGTGTGCTTAATCAATATAGGAGTTCTTTAACTCCTAAAATTGTACAAGCTCTTGTGTGTACTCAAGATTGGATTCGAAAATCATCATCACAAGAAGACATAAAAAAGATTGAAGAACAAATCCAAGAGCTTGACAAGATTGAAAATGATATATTTATTGTTTTATTTTAATAGTTTCAATTTTTTTACCATATCACTCCTACTTATTTAATTGATTCAATGTTTAGACTTTTTTTGGAATGCATAAGAGCCTACCCTAAATTCATGAGCTTTTGTGAGTTGAAGGGTATGCTTACTATCTTATTCTTGTTAACTTACAATCTATTCATTTGTTTATATTATTTGATTTTTTAAATGCGTATATTTCTATTATATGCTAATTTTTTGCACATGTTTTTTTTTTTGTAGGTTTAATGCAAATGGAGATCTTTTGGAGAGAATAAATGGATACAAATGGAGAATATTAAAGACTTACATTTCAATTATGTGTTAATTTCAAGACTTATGTAATGTTTTTAATTATGTAGTGATTCAATACTTTAATTCGGTTGATTCGGTTGATTCGGTTACTTCGGTTAATTCGGTTAATTTTATACTTATTTTAACCAAAAATAAAAATATATATATATTTTTCGGTTAATTCGGTTAACCGACCGAATTAACCAAAAAAAATTCGGTTCGATTAACGGTTAAAAGTTTTGAAGGGTCGGTTAATTCTGTTAATGGTATTTCGAGTCGATTAACCGACTGAACACCCCTACCTACAACTAACATTGAGGATATTTTTTGCTCGGCACCTCCGGTCTCGCAATACCCCTTCACCCTCGATGACGGGGTATACAATTATACAACTTTCTCAAGTACACTGGGAGGGACACCAGACGCTAACCCGAGCAACTATCAAACGCCTCTTTAAGGTGCACACCCTCGCCAACGGAGGTAGCCCTATCGTTTTACGCAGGCCCCGGGATGTCGTCAGGATCTAGACAGTTTCGATTTTTTTGTAGATATTAACTTTGTAATTATTCTTCCAATACAAAAAATTTTAAATTTTTAACTTAATTATTTCTGGGCATAGATGAGCGCAAAATATTAAGTAAAAAGTAATAATTTGAAAAAATGATAATACCCCAAAAAAATTACATATAAAAGAAAATGCGAACATCCTAGAAAACTAATATACGAAAATATATAATTCGACCAACAAATAATACCGACTAATTTTGAATAGTAGTTTCTCCACAGTTAGTCGTCTTTTGCTTGAATCAAGTCTACATTGTATTTAGTAATTTCGACCATGTTTGCCCGCCGTATTTTTTAATCGTCACCGGTCTACACAGTTCGCCATCTATGGTGAAAGTAGTCATCTGACCCTTAATGGCACAATGCGGTTCATGTGACAGTATATAATTCAACTCCGTTAAAACATGATAGTATATAATTCAACCCCGAAATTTGGTTGTACACTCTAAAACACTCCAATCTGCAATCCACTACATCACACCAATTTGATGATATACTCCCAAGTACGGTATCCCCATTTGATGGTACACACCCAAACACTCCCATTTGATGATAATCTCAACAATTTTTTCTCATCTAATTACAATACCACAACCAAATAGCTTATATATATAGGCTAAGGGGGTGCCGGCCATCAATGTCCCAGCACCCCCCAAATTTTTTTTTTTCAAATATGGTCCAAGGGTCTTGGCCATCAGTGTCCCAACACCCAAATTTTTTTTCCTCAAATCGGGTACAAGGATGTTAGCCATCAGTGTCCCAACACTCGAAAAAAAAATTCCGATCACCGAAAAAGCTGATGGCAACAATCTAGTACCCCTAACCCCAAAATTTTTTTATCTGATAAAGTGGGTGCCGACCATCAGTGTGCCAGTACCGAAAAAAAATATTTTTTTGTGTGTAAAAGTGGTGTCGGCCACTTACACCCCCAACCCATTTTTTTTTTCAAATACTGGTACAAATGTATACTAGTATGCTACCGTCTGAAAAAAAATACAGGGGTGTCGACCATTAAGTCCCCCAACCCCAAAAATTAATTTTTTTTAAGCCTGACACAATCATCAAGTAATGATTGGGTCAAAAATCAAGGTGGTGCCGGCCATTAAGTCCCCCTAACCCCATTTTCTTGTTCATTTCAAGTCATTTGGGTGATTGTTTTTGAACCTGAGTAATTTTTGTAATTATTTATTTTTTGGGAGTCATTTTGGTAAAATAACCCATATATGGTGAAGAATCTTTTAGTTTGGGTTTAAAAATTTATGCATGTTTAGCATTAAACCTTTTATTATAGTACCTGAACTCACTCAAAATTTCTTCTTTAAACAATAGTTGTTTGCCATCAGCTTCTTTTGATAGAAAATCTTCTGCTTGATACATGAAGAAAATGAGAGGCAAATGTACATTTTTATTTATTTAATCTCCGATAGAATAATTTAGAAGGCTGTCTGGACAACATGGCCTTCAACTTTGTAATTTTGAAGCAAAGCAATCCTAAACCTAGTAAATTCTAATTCCAAACGTAAGACACCCAAGTTTTTGTCCCAAGCTTTATCGGACTAGGATGATAAAAATACAGAATTAGAATGCAAATGGAGAGAATTTTTATAGGAAGAACACTAAAGTTGGTAAAATAGATTATAACCAATCTCAGGATGTTGTAATTTAACCTTTAAGATTAAAGGCCGAAATCTGAAGTTTCCTGTTTTAATTACCTGGTCTTTTAACATCAGTGATCATGAATATGGAGGGTTTTGGGGGTGTCATATAGTCGAATCAATGCCAAATAAACAGATGTTGAAGGAGGTATTTCTTTAAAGCATTAAGAAAAACAATACCAAACAAACCAGAACTTTAAATTATATCGTATCCAACAAATTTTAGCAAGCATTTTTCTACTCATAATTTCGGTATCGAGCTGAAGCATTCCAAATGTCTAATTGCATCTACTGAAACATCTCAATGCAAGTAGATATCAAAATAAAAGTAATATGACTATTTGTATCCATCTCCTAATGAAGTTTGTCGTTTGGAGGATTATTTTATTGTCACCATTGCCTCCGCAACCAAAAAACAGGGGTGTACAACCCTTGAGCAAACAGTACGAAATTGGATTACATGTCCTTAATTCAGCCTGACCTTCTATAGTAGCTATAAGCCACAGCAACGGTTGCCACAGCTCCAACCACCGCTGCTGCTGTAAGAACATCACGTTGTTCCCATGATCCTACCCAGCTTGTCAAACCGCACAGCCCCTTTTTTCCATGAGCTTCTGTTGTTTCTTCAGTTTTCTTTGTTTCACTTACTTCCGAGCTAGCAGTCATGCAACAGCTAGACCCATTAGCACCCTGGCAACAACCGCCCACATTTTCCCTGGTCTTTTGAACAGTTGACTCTTCAGGCTTCTCATTTTTCTTCACTTCTGTCCCATTCGGAAGCTTCTGTTCCCCTGTTCCATCACCACTTTCAGTAGAAACCCCCATTTGACCCCTGCAGATGTATGGGTTAATACATGGTTAAAAGCATTTATTTCATTTTACATGTAGTTGCAAGGAACTATGCTATTCAAACTTAATTGCATCAGCTACAGTACGTGTCCAGCACAAATGCAATAAAAATTTCTAAGTTTTTTCATGTATTTGAAGGATCTTTGGAGGGCCATCTCCCGGTACCATGTCCAAATACAGGTTAGACACGAATGCCAGACACAGGGACTCAAATGAAGAGTCAAGGCAATATAGCAAGTAAAACTAACTATAAAAGAAAAGAAAACAGAAAAAGGAATAACTAAAAGTTTGTTAAGGCATAAGGAATTAGCCATTCGATAGATATGGGGCTTCCCATAAACAAAACAGACTGTATATTGTGTAAATAGCACTTGTTTAAATGATTTTCCCTAAAATCCTAGCCAAAAAAAAAAAAAAAAAAAAAAACCCAACATAAGTAGCATGAAGTCAGAAAAGAAACATTCATCAGAACATTACACAGAAATCAAGTAAAGGACAGCCTCCAGAAAGAGTTCTGAAGTAGTATTAGTGCAAAATAAAGCTAAGAGTCAATTAGCTACTGCCTTGTCAGCAGTTAAGACAATCAATGCTAGGAACGGCTTCAGCTGCTGCAGTAAATCATACAGGTCTAATGGTAAATTAGATACTCTTTCAATGAATAACTTCAAATTTATGCATTTTAAGCATGTTTAGACAAATGATTGAGGTAGTAAATCCATTTTGAATAGATGAATATCATCAGAAATGGAACAAAAGGGGCATACTACACATTAACTAACTTAAGTTCAGCACAAACAAAATGTCAAAATCCACAAACCTCCAAAGACGTTCTATTATTTTGCCATTCGCAATGTGCTGATCCAGCAATTCAGGTACATCTTCAGGAGTAACATAGCCATACCTGCAATTGTTTGAGGCGAAGTAATCAATAACATCAAAATCCATCCAATACAAAGAAGCACGATGAGACAGGGATGTAGATATTACCAGTGGCCCGTAATTTTTCCCTTGGAATCTGGACTGAAGATAATCAAGTTCCCAGCATACTTGTGCCCTCCAATGTGAGAGCAAGCATTTACAAACACCTGATCCTTCAATCCTCGCAATGCAATCTCCTCATTCAGCTTTTCAATCAGGATAGGTCCACATACACCGCATCTCTTGTCACGATTACCATGAGCACACACAAAGATATAAGAACCAGTAAACGTTTCCTGCACTCCGGAAGCCCATGGTTTGCCATTCACAACCACATCCTCAACAAAGCCATCCACATCACCCTCGGTCAAACCCCTACCATCAGAACAACAATAGATCCTCAGCATAAGTACTCTATTAATAGAATTTTCCCATTATTTTTCAAACAAAAAAGAAAAACATTCTATCTCAACTCAACATATAAGCATTAGAAAATAGTAAATAAAGCAAACTCTAGCGCAGGATATGCTGGCCTACAATTTACAGGAGGATTGCATTGACACAGTCAGACCTTGAACTTTTGACACATTTCACCATTTAGTTAAGCATGAAAATTATTGTCTACTGTTATAAAAAAAAATGAAGTCAATAATTCAAGAAAGGCTACTTTCATGATTTACAAATAACCAAATCAGAAATCTTATTACTTTTTTCTTTTTTTTTTGGGGGGGGGGGGGGATCAGATTCTTAAACCGATAATTTTTTTAAAAAGTAAATTTCTCACCAAAAATCTATTCGGTTTTACAGCATCCGATCTTGTAAAGGAAAGTCAACAATATCTAAAAAGGAAATTAGTTCTAAAACATTCAAGACAGGAAAGGAAAACTTACTTGTATTTGATCATTTCAGGGAAAATCAGCACATCTCCATCAGATTGCTCTCCTTCAATAACCGTCAACAGTGTCTATCAAAGAAAAAAAGAGAAGGAAAAAAACAAGATCAATTGAAATTCAAACCTTAAAGGCAATGGTGAACTGATCGAAACAAGAAGAACGAACCTTAACAGGGATGTCGTTTTTGCGAGACTTAAGAGTGGAGGAGAAAAGCTTAGGGAGGGAATCCTCTTCGACGCGGGAAGCCCAATCGGTATAGGACCTATGGCGGAGGAACAAGTGACGGTCGTAAGGATTGACGGTGCCAGCGAGGTTACTCGAGTACATCTCCTCGCGCGTGAAGCCATACTTCGCCTCATCTTCGGCGGATACAGTTGAGAAGTTGCTAGGATCCGCCATGGAAGAAGAAGAAACAGAAGGCAAAGGTTTTAGAGAAACGTTAAGCTGAGTTCGAGCAAAAGAAATGGAGGATGTGAAGAAGCAGCGGGAAGGGTGCGCAATGCGCATAAGGGGAGCTTTGAAAGAAAAATTGAATCGAGCGTAAATCATACGCGCGGGCTGAGATTGAAGGAGCGGATTAGCTGGTGTTAGGGCTATTGAAGGTTCGGTAGAACTGCTTTCTTTCTTTCTTTTTTCTTTCTTTTCTTTTTTTTTCAATTTGAGTTAATTATAAGGGATAATATAACTTTTGGCCCCTAAACTTGGTAACTAGGTCTATATTGGCCCCTGAATTTTTTTTATCTACTTTGACTCATGAACTTGAAAATCATTAATCATTTAAGCTCATTCTGTTAATGATCGTGAAAAAAGAGAGGATAATATAACTTTTTACCTTTGAACTTGGCAAGTAGGTCCATATTGGCCCTTGAACTTGGCAAGTAGGTCCACATTAGCCCTTGAACTTGACCACTGAGTTCACTTTAGTACCTATGCTTTTTTTGGTCAATTTTAAGCTTAACAACTAGATATATTTTGATCCCTAAACTTAAAAAACCTAAAAGTTTAATGATGTGACACTCTTTGAAAAATAATTTTTTTTTAGATGATGATGTGGTACAATCCTGGAGTGTCATAGTTTGTGTTTTAATAATCGAACCCATGGTTGAACGTGTTAGACCACCAGTTCTCAATTCAACCAGTTAATCATTGAACCAATAATAATTAATTAATTAATTAAAAATTCATAAAAATCTAAAAAGAAGTAAAAAAATATAAATGTGATTTTACTTCTTTTAGATTTTTATAAATTTTTAATTATTGTTGATCCGACAACTGAACTAATTGAACTTGTTGAATTGATAACTGATGATCTAACCTGTTCAACCATCAATTTGGTTACTGAAACACTAAATATAACACTTTGAGATTGTACCACCTCATCATCTAATTTTTATTTTTTTTTCAAATAATGTTGTGGCACAATCTCAGAGTGCCACAACATATAACTTATAGATTTTTTAAATTCAATGATCAAAATGGATCAAAAAAAGTACAAGTTTTAAAGGGAACCTAATTGTCTAGTTCATGGACCAAGACCTACTTGCCAAGTTTAGGGGCCAAAAGTTACATTATCCCTTTTTTTTCACGTAATAGAATAGGCTTAAATAAATAATAATTTTCAAGTTCAGAGATCAAAATGGATAAAAATAAAGTCTAGGAACTAATATGGACCTACTTACCAAGTTCAGGGGCCAAAAGTTATATTGTACCTAATTAAAATGAAATTTATAGGAAGTAGCAAATTCATACCAACGGAATAGTAAAAAAAATTCAACTTCACAAATAATAGTATATGTACTCATATTGTTAAACTACACCATTAGCAACTAAACTATATATAAGTTTTTGTTTTGGTCACTTAATTAAAAAAGTTATAATTTGGTCCTTAAATTATTTTAAAGTTTTCATTTAAGTCACTCAACTATTCAAAAGTTTTTATTTAAGTCACTGGGTTGTTAAGTATTTTTTTAAAGTTCCACAAGTGAACTCCAAACGATGATTCGACGATTGGTACGGTAGATCAATATCTATCGATGAGTAGACGAACATACTTTAGATCTAAGTTGATTTGACAGTCAGTGTCGAAGATTGAAGAAAAAAATCATTTGAATTTTGGTTCACAATTCGTGACATTCAAAGTTATTTCATGAAAAAACTGAACTATAGAAGAGAAGGGGAAAGAGAGCTTTTGGTTAGTGCAGACAGTGCGGATAGAGAAATTCATGTAGCATCAATTTTAACAACCCAGTGACTTAAATAAAATTTTTGAATAGTTCAGTGAGCAAATTGTAACTTTTTTAGTTAAGTGACCAAAACGAAAACTTACTCATAATTTAGTGATATAGTTCAGTTTACCCACATATATATTAGATGAGATCAAGGTATTAATGTGATATAGTTAGCAAAAATTCTTAAAAAACCTAAAAACATTTATCAAATAAAATAACATTAAAATATGTGATAGGTCTTTATACTATTTGAAAATTTAAAATTTAAAATTTAACATTTATACTTTTATTTTTATGAATTTAGTCCATTTACTTTTCAGATTTCAAAATTCAAGTTCAACTTTTAACGCCATTTAATTTTTTTGTTAAATTTAGATTAATTACAACAATTTTTTAATTACATGGTTACTAAATGAGTATTTGTTTTTAAAATGTCACACCAACAAATTAAATCGTGTTAAAAGTTAGATCTAAATTTTAAAATTTAAAAAGTAACAAGATTAAATATCTGAAAATAAAAATACGGGGACTGGGACTAAATTCAAAAAGTTTAAAAGTAGATGAACTTATAACATATTTTAACCACAAAATAAAATATAAATCATAGCCATTGTTATTGAAAAATCCAAAGAATAGTAGGTGCAATTACCGCATGGATGGCCAGTGGACTAGTAAAAATTTCTAGAAAGGAAGCAGGGCCCACCTACACGGGAATCACAGTAATAAACCAAGGACCACCTAGGCCCGACCTTACCTGATTTGATTTCCCCCTCCGATCACATTGGAGAAACGAAGATATTTTTTCGTGTACGCCAAGTAGGTGGGGCCCCTCCCAATTGCAAGGCCCCACGTAACTCTTAGCTGACGAAGCGCGTGTGAGAAAAAGAAAAATGAGTTCTGGTTTGCAAACGTGGAATGTTTTAGTTGGACCTTTCGTGACGAAGGCGTCACTTGGTAATTATTGGCCCAAGTCAATTGTCCGTTTAATTTTCTCTTTATTTTTTTCAATATAATATTAAAATAAAATCCAATAAAACACCATACATCCTTTCAATTCATTTGAATTCAACTGATAATTTTTTTCAAAGAAAATGCAGTTGTTTTTTTTTTTGGGTGGGGGGGCTTCAAAGTACATGTCCCTATCAAAGGAACTAATGATTTAGCACAATTGAAGTGAAGGTGCATGGTGTTGGAAACATTGTTTCTAAGAAAGAAAATGATTACGAGAATCAAAAGAAATCAATCTCTAAATAATTACCAGAAGGCTTCACAGCTAAACCCGGAACCTTGTCATCGGTTGGTGGTACCTTTGCCGAGTTTGTTCCAGCAGAACAGTCCATCACAACTTGCTTCGGCACATCGGGTGGATTTGCACAACGAATGAGAGCCCAATTCACGCTTTGAAAGAATGGATGCTGTTTAATTTCGGTAGCGCCACGCCTATAGGCAAGCCGATGCTGCGGTTCCTTTACGAGTAAACCTCTGATCAAGTCCTTAGCAGCAAAGCTCACGCTAGGATACTCGGGAAATCTTAATGGCTGGCCAACGACATTAAATAGAGTTGCACGGTTCCCGGCCCCCTTGAACGGGGTTTTACCAAACAAAAGTTCGTACAAAAAGATCCCAAATGTCCACCAATCTACGGCACTTCCGTGGCCTTCACCTTTAATGATTTCAGGTGCCAAGTATTCATGAGTGCCTACAAAGGACATCGATCGAGCATTTGTAGGTTCTGCAATGAGCTCGGGAAGAGGACTTACTTGATGACTTGTTTCGTTCTTTACTTTGCTCTTCTTTTCTTTCTTGGACTTACTCGAAAAAAACCGCGGCCCAAAACATGCAGGTTGGATACAATCTGGCTGCATCACACAAGTTGGCTCAATACATGCAGGCTGAGCACAGTACGCTGAACTTTTCGATTCCAGGGTCGAGTTCGAAGATTTAACCAGAGTAGGAGAGACGGAACATCTAAGAGAGAGGTCGAAATCCGAAAGCATAATGTGCCCATCTTCTCTTACCAAAACATTCTCCGGCTTAAGGTCTCTGTAAATAATCCCAAGCATGTGCAGGTACTCCAAAGCAAGTAGAACTTCCGCCACATAAAATCTGCGGATCATCAGAAAAGATCAATGCAGATAACACTAGTTAGTACTAGTACTTACTCAGCTTTAACCATTTTATATCAATCAGTCCATGTCAGACCACGCATTATCATCATCTGATATGCTGAAAAAACCTGAATGAACGGTATATAATCAGGGATGCCTGAAACCCGGGATCCCATGGTGCGCAACAAGAGATGATAATGTCACATATATGAATACGACCAACTCAATACAAAGGGTTTCTTATGGTTCTTTATAGAGAACCACAGTACCAACAAAATTTAACATCGAGTTTCTAGCAGGAATGGATCCACAGGTTTATCATAAAACATTGTTAATTTGACCAGCAATAAACTAAAAATGCAATAATACATGCTTGATTATCGAATAATGAGAGGATCAAAAGCTAACCTGGCAGCCTGCTCAGAAAAGTACTTCCCAGGTTGTCTTTGCCGGAGAGCATGTAAATCGCCTCCAGGGCAGAACTCCATCACCAAGCAAGAAAGCTTTTGCGTTTCAAAGTGTGTATACAATGTAGGTAGGAAGGGATGATCCAAAGACTGGAGAATTTCTCTCTCTGTTTGGGCTCTAGGAAGCTTCTTTCGACTCGCCAAAAGAGCTTTATCCATAACCTTCATGGCGAAATAAGTCTTCGTGCCGGCCAATTCCGATAAATAAACGCTGCCAATATCCCCACATCCGAGTCTCTTCAGCACCCTGAAGTGCTTGAAGTCCAAATCTCCCTTCCGAGATCGAACAGCTTGAATTGCTTCCCATCTTATATCATTTGCTTTATGGGGCTTATACACTGTACTGCTTAGAAAACTCGAGCTGCTTTCATCGCTAACATCACTACCAGTGCTCTCTCTATAGAGGCTTGTCTTCCTACTCTCACCTAAATCGAAGGAATTACTCACTTCACCGCTTTCACCGGACTTTTCAACACTGCTTGCACATTCGCTAACTTCAGTATTGGTGAAACTTTGTTTGGCTTCAGCATAATGTGTGCCAGTGCACATATTCAAAGCTGGATTTGGACAAGAGCTCGGTTCCATTCGAGATACAGTATGGTTGTTCAACTGCACAACTTTTTCAGATTCCAATGAACCACTTGAACTAGCACTTTTGTGATCATCAATGGGATGTTTGAAGGAAGATTTGTTTTCCGCTTTCTCGGATTTCCCTTTACTCGAATCGGAACATTGTTTCGCCGCATCAGGCAATTCTTCATGCTGCACATTGCCATCAGCTGGTTTGGAAGAATGCTTTTGATAACCTATAGAACCGTTGGGATGTCGAACAATCCTTACGCCATGGTTAAGAGTAGCTACATGGGATGTCGAAATAGTCCTTTCTTTTTCGGATCGGTTCGGAGACGGAGGCCGAGATGGCCTAGGAGTCCCAGATGTTGAAGGAGGGTTACTCTTTGATGAAGAAATTACAAGTGATTCCATTGAACAAATTCAACAAAACCTATCACTGACAAACTAAAGTTCAATTAATTGCCAGAATCTTCTGCCAAGAAACAAATATAATCACCACCAACATTCACAATTACAGAAAAGACTAGAGATTCTGAGCTTTACAACAGATTAATAAATCATAATTAACAATGAATTGAGCTAGAAAAGGAAGCATGACTTTCAAGTTTCTCAAAAACCCAAAAACTACCTTTTTTTTCTTCTATTTTCAGAGTTAAAATGCAAACTTTGTTTACTAAGAAAATGCATTAACAAGAAAAATAAAATCCTTGATCAATAAAGCAAAAGCAAAAGAACCCACCAAAGAGCAAGACTTTAATGAGGCTAAAACCAAGTTACCTTATCATAGAACAGAGAAAACAATGCAGTGGAAGGTGAAATCTTTCATGAAATGAAAACCCCAGAAAGGAAATTTGAAAAAAAAAAAAGAAAAGAAAAGAAAGAAGAAGCTGTTCTTTGAAGAGAAAAGTGAAACAGCTTTCCTGTTTCTTTGAGGGGTTTGCCTTGTTTTTGAGCTTCTCTTCTTCTTAGAAGCTCTTCCAGATCCGATCCAAACAAGGAAAGAAAGAGAAAGTGAAAGAAAACAATGATAATAGCTTTGGTATTTTTCTCTCTCTCTCAAATTATAAATTAAGAACGAAAGAGGTGTGTGTTCTGTTATTTTTCGTCGCTTTATGAAAGAGGCAAAACCAAAGCTATAACTTGACCGGCAATGCAAAGCAAAGCTAAGCTTAAAGCCGTCTTTGTCTTTGGATTGTTTGGTGACTTGCTTTTTTTTTTTTCTAAGGAAATACTTTTAATTTATATAATGATTTTATTACTATTTTTAAAGTGTTGAGTGAAAGCATGACTATTTATATAATTTTTAAGTAAAACAATAAGGGTATTTTTAGTATTATAATTCAATTAATCGAAACTGAAAAATAAAATATGAGATAATCTTATAAATATTAAACAAAGCTTTTCTTTATGTCCCTTTATTTTCTTTGCTTTGTCTCCTCGCTTTTTTTATTCTTTGTTTTTTGCATATAAAAATCCTCCAAATTAGAACTGTAAACAAAGAGATTCAATTTGGGGCACCCAACTTTTCAACGCAAACAAAAGCCTTCAAATGGGGACTTTAATTTTTTTTTTAATTTTTTAATTTTGAAATTAATAACACACCAATATCTGACGCTCTCCGTTCGTTCGAGTGGAGGTGTTGCCAAAGTTCATTATCTAATCAAGAATAAACATCCCCCATGTCTCGTACACTACCCGTAAGATTTATCGATTAAACTCTAAGGCCTAATGAAATAAAACTTGATTTAAGAGATACATCCTAACACATTAGTAAGATCACATGACTCATTCTATAAACATAAAAAAATAAAACTCAATATCTATACAACTCTCACTTATTATGAATAAGAGGAAACTTATTAACTCGACTAAACTTTCGACACTCAGTAGTGTCAACCTATTCCCTCCATTCATCGTTATCTTTTCTCACCTTCATTACATCAAGAAACTATTTGTTCAGGGGAGGTCGGACTCTCTCTTGGAAGAAGTCTTCGTAATGTCCTTAAGAAATTATAAATTAGACATAATTCAACTCTTTTGCCCTACCACTCGCCACATAAAAAATCTATCCAATTTCTTTCTCAAATTACTTTTACATGACTAAAATTTATTGGCTTATTACTTAATTTTCCATCTAATTAAAATATTCATTTATTAAGTAAAGTTAATCATTAATAATCTTAATGAGAATCAAAATTTGACAATCTCTCTTTTTGACACAAATTCCATCTTCAATTCTTTAACAATAGCATTCTCTTTTTCGTAAACATTTCTCTCACCAAGTGGCAATCTAAACAACAAATGTTCTTCTCCCCTTTTCTACCTTGTAGTTACAAACGATTCTCTTTATACATTTTGCACATCTTTCAAGTTTTAGTGTATTTTATACTCATGCAATGTTATCTCCCTAAAAAATTATTGACATTAGCAATAGGCACATACCTTACATTGGGAACATTACCGTTGGAGCTTCAATTGGGTTCTTCTCATATTTTACCTTCTAAATTTTGTTTTTCTCCATGTTGATGCAACCAAAATCTCTATTATTTTGCAAAGTAGTAAACATTATTTAGTCCTTACACACATACACATTGGCAGCAAAATCTACCACCAATTTAAAATAAATTTCCACAAAATCATTACTTCTATATAAAGCACATCAGCATCATTATTGGTTCATCACAGTCCTTTTTAACATTTTTAAACTCTTCAAATCTTCTCACATCTATGGACAATGAGATTGAATGTCCCATATTCTTCATAGTTGTATCGCCTCACATTACTATAATCTCTCCATTCAAACCTTTCTTGTTGTCCACTTTTACCTTTGGAATTGTTCCTTCCTTTATATATATATATATATATATATATATATTCATAGTTAATGTGTTTCCATTCATTAGCATGATTCTCTCTATGCATCCGTTGATGTTCTTATAGAAGAGTAGTTAATTCCTCTTCCCTATTGAACAACTAACAAGCTTGCTGCTCAAACTTATTAATATGATCAAGTAGATTACCCTATTCTTCCATTCTCAATATATATAAGTCTAACCTCAAGCATAGATGATTCTTTAATGATTTCGATGCATAAATCTTTTTTTTACTCAAATCTCGATAGGTATTTTCTCATTAACATATTGTACTTAATTGCTATAATAAAAGCTAACCTAATTATGATAGCAATTTTCCTCTACATAGGGAACCACTCGCATTTTTTTTTTATTCATATAAGGCTTCGATACGCGGATATATATGGATATAGAAATGGTAAGAATAGGCGGTTCACCCAGTTTAAGACAGGGCGGAGGGCCATCAAATTAGGTGGTTAAAATGGTCAGGATGGTCAAAAGAAGGGATGGGTTGTATCGATGTATGTTATTTCGTCCCCTTATAGCTCCGAGCCTTGGGTCTTTTGTACCTTTAGCTCAAATTCTAAGGTGCCACATGTTGTGTCACTACTGTAGGATCAAAGACAAGTGGCCAAGTGGTTTGGGCTTCAACAAGGTGGACTATATTTTCCAAGAGGTTTTCTAGGTTGTTGCCTTACCACCAGTTGATTGGTTTTTAACTTCAGTGTTGTTTTATTAGCCAAGAAATGTCCTAAAAAATTTTGGATAGCTCTTCGAAGCTAGTGGTTGGCCTCGGTTGCAGTTGTACTAACTATTTGCATTACCTCGAAGTGTTAGGGGGAATACCTTGCATTTCAACTCGTCCAATATCCCTAAGATTTCCATGTATATTTTAAATTAGGATAGATGGTTGATAGGGTCTTTTCTTTCATTAAACATTTTTTTGGAAGCTTGAAATTGTTTAGGTATACCGTGCCAATGATATGGAGGGCTAGAGGACCATTGCCACTAAGCATCCACTTAGTGTAACCATGTTGTGCAGTTCACAAGTCTTGTACTTACGGAGATAGTCTATACTTCCTCTTTCCACCTCATATATTGAGACATGTTACGAGACACACTCCTGGTCCCTCTAATGTGCTGTCTATTTGACCCCTACTAGATTATTGCTTATTTATTCTCTTTGCCACAGGGTATCATGATTTGGGTTATGGTCCTGGTCCTAGCAGATCGAGGAAGATCTCTCCTCCTCATCATTGTGTTGTCTTCTTTCCTACAATTGGATATTTAACAATTCTTACATATTGCGCTACAACAACTTTTATTTCTACTGATAAGCCAATTATTATTGATGTTAGAACTTTTGAGGTTGCATATATTGCTTCTGTAAGTGTCTAAATTGTTGCTGCAATTCAAAGAATTGTTGAGAACTCGCATTTTGGTTTTGGGTGGTGTATGTTTGGTTTGGGATTGCTAATTGAGGTGAGCCTCCTAATATCTCTACTGATATGGGTACAACTGAGGATATTGGGTATATAGGTCATAGTAATAGATTCTGACGTTTTGGTTTTGTTGTTGGGATTAGTTATTTTAGTTGTTTGGGGTGATTGGGATGGTGGTTTCTAGGTTTGCCATCATAATGACTTGGTAGGAGTTAGTCTATGCTAACCTTACCAATTATTATAAGTGGATATATGCGGATATAGAGGTGGTAAGGATGGGTGGTTCACCAGGCTTAAGAGAGGGCAGAGGGGTGTCATATAAGGTGGTCGAAGTAGGCAAGATGTGTTAGGATCGACCCGATTAAGCAACGAACAAGTAATAATAGCAGAATAAATTGAGAAATTGGACACACAAATTTAACGTGGAAAAACTCTCCAAAGAGGATAAAAAACCACGGGCAAAGATAATTTTACTATAATGGCAACAGAACGAAGAGTACAAAAGATGGAGATAAAAACTAAACCTCGAAAATAAAGAACCCTCAAAACGTAAACACAAAATTCTCTAAATGTGTTATGAGTTCTAATATCTAATGGGTGTATTTTCTAAGGTTGTAAAAGAGCCTATTTATAGGCTAAATTCATAGGTCAAATAATAATAAAATAATCTAACTAATTAGTGTTTGTTTGAAACAAATAAATAGAGTTTAACTAGAAGATTACTTCTCAAATTTGACTAAAATAGGAGTCATAATTAACAAATCTCCACCTTGACTCATATTTCCACAATGCCATCTTTGCCAAAGCCCGCCACGAGCCTATCTTGAACCATGCAGGGAATTAACTGAGTCGAATCTATGCTTAGAAACTGGAAGACTTCTAGCCTTCGACTTGTACACTACCAAATCAAAACTAACCCGGGTTTGATTTTCACGAACATAGTGCCCTAACTTTTCAAAACCTGCATCCAAAAGAGAACCTCTCTTCAATGAAATGGTCATACCTTTTTCCCTCCTATGACCAAGTTGCCTCCGCTCTGAATGAGTTGACTTCGACTCTGTAACGGACGAGGGACGTCCGATTTCACCGGTCACTGTAGAACCTTCCAGAATATAAAGACTGCCAGTTCTTTTACCTTTTAACAAAACGAGTGCTCCACGAGATACTTTAATGCTGCTCGACTCGATGTTGATTCTGCATCCTTTCAAGTCTAAAATACTCAAGAAGATGAGATTCTTTCGTAAATCAGGTACATACCTGACATCTGAGAGTGTCCTAATCGTCCCATCGTGTATCCTAATTTTAACAGTAACAATACTAATTACCTTACTAGATGAATCATTTCCCATGCACACAACTCCACCTTCAACCGAACTGTATGTGGAGAACCATTTTTTTATTGGGACACATGTGGAAAGAACATCCTGAATTTAGGACCCACTCGGACGTGAGCTTGGAGTTATCGCTCGTTGAGACTAACAAGAAATCATCGCCGCTTTCATCGGCCAAATTAGCACCAGCTACATCTTCCTCGTTACTCTCAGCAGCTCTTTTCTTTCGCAGTTTATAACAATCTGCTTTGACGTGACCTAACTTTTTACAATAGCGACACCTTTTGTCTCGTTTCTTTGATGCTATCAAAACTAAAGCTTGCCTATCTGTCTTACTATCCAAATGAAGCTCATTGTCGAGTTTTTCTCTACTCAACAAATGACCCTTCACATCTTCGAGCGAGAGTTTGTCTCATCGCCAATCGTGGTCTCCCCGAAAGACTTGTATGAAGGGGGTAAAGAGCACAATAATAGCATAGCCTTGATCTTCATCGTCAATATGAACCTCAACATTCTTTAAATCATTTAAAAGAGTAATGAATTGACTGATGTGATCTCTAAGAAGCTCACATTCATTCATGCGAAACGTAAATAGACGTTGTTTCAACACTAAACGTTGCTTGCCGAGACTTAGTCGCATAAAGAGTTTCTAACCTTTTCCACAAGGCGATGAGGTCTTCTCCATCAATACCTCCTACAATACCGTATTCGCAAGGCACAACCGATTGCGCACAAAGCCTTTTCATCAAGCTCTTCCCATTCTGCTTTGATTTAGATTCTCGTGCTTTTTCCCAGAACAACCTTTTTCAAGCCGGTTTGAACTAGAATTGCCATCATCCGAACTTGCCACAGATTGAAATTTGTCTCACCATCGAAATTCTCAATTTCAAACCTTGTTGCCGACATATCCGAATGGGTTGATCTATGAAAATTGAACTAGCTTTGATACCACTTGTTAGGATCGAATTCGATTAAGCAACGAACAAGTAATAATAGCGGAATAAATTGAGAAATTGGACACACAAATTTAACGTGAGAAAACCCCCAAAGAGGATAAAAACCACGGGCAAAGATAATTTTACTATAATGGCAAATGAACAGAAGAGTACAAAAGATGGAGATAAAAACTAAACCCCAAAAACCCGAAAACAAAGAACCTCAAAACGTAAACACAAAATTCTCTAAATGTGTTATGAGTTCTAATATCTAATGGGTGTATTTTCTAAGGTTGTAAAAGAGCCTATTTATAGGCTAAATTCATAGGTCAAATAATAATAAAATAATCTAACTAATCAGTGTTTGATTGAAACAAATAAACAGAGTTTAACTAGAAGGTTACTTCTCAAATTTGACTGAAATAGGAGTCATAATTAACAAGATGGTCGAGAGAAAGGGTAGGTTGTATTAGATTGTTGGAAAAAATTTGGTTCGAAAACAGTTTTCTTGCACAGCGACAAATTAAAATTTTGAAAATTGAGCCGATTTGTAATATTTATAGCAATAAACCCTTTACCAAAATCGCACCTATTTTTTCGGCTAGATGGATCCTCGTCGTTCCCGAGTTTAAATTGAATGGCATTCTCCGCTATTCTCGTACCACGAACTGCTTCGAGTGTGGACTCGAACAAATTCAAATCAAACATAGAACCATAAATTATTTACTTTACTTTCAGTTGGAAAGCAAATCTCTCTTTAATAGAAACCAGTAGAATTGTTATTCCGAAAAATAGAATTTATACTTAGAAAATAAATTCTCACTATTTTTGGGCAGAATAACAATATCTCAAAGTTGTGTATTTAGCCCTATCGGTGCCATCTATTTATAGGGAGAAGAAGTGAAACCTTTGTTGAATTAGTATAAGTATATTTCAATATAAAAACAAAATCTTAGTCTAATTAGAACTGGGGGGCAACCATGGGCGAAACCAGAGGGCTGGCAGGGGCCCCGACCCCCCTAAAATAGAAAATTTTCCATTTAGGCCATTTGAAATTTTTAAAATTTTAAATTAGTAAAGGTATACACTTTGTCCCCCTTAAAAATGATAAAAAAATTGATTTAATCCTTTAAAAAAATATAAAGATAAAGGCTATTAAAATGGTGAAATTGCATTTTTACTATCGTAAAAATTACAGTTTAACTTTGGCCCCCCCTAAAAAAAATTTCTAGCTTCGCTCCTAAGGGCAGCCCTAGTTAAATATACTAGGGATTGCCGCCCCATATATTTAGCATGAAGGGCTTTAGGGCCTCTCTCATATCCAGTCCACTTATAAGTACTTCCTGGACTTTTAACCAACATTTTATAATCCAATCCAACCCAATACTTATTTTTCTATTTCTCAAAATAAACATCATAAATTAATTTAAATTAATAAATCAATTTCCCAATTAAATAATTTTTTCAACTTGATTCTAATTCTGTTAAAATCAAAACAACTTTACTGTAAAATAATCTATGAGAAATTATATTTAATATTTCTACATTTAACATATTCACTATGACTAATTAATTTAATTTCATTTTCAAACTTCAATTAATTAATTAATAATTTAAAAAATCATATATTAATTATCAGGTCATTTCCACATAGAGAAAATCACATTCATTTTCCAATTTCTCCAACTTTACCATTTCTGTTCATTTGATTCAACATGCAATTCATTTTCGGTTTCAACGAGCTAGCAGAGGGATCGATTGAACATATGTGATTAGGGCTCAAATGATTTATAATTAAGTTGCAATTTTTTGTTTATTAATTATAAACTCACTTAGTCACGAAGTCATTCCACTATAGTATCGTGATTGAGCTCTCCCTAATGACATATCATTACGAAAGCAACTAGATCAATGCTCGTCCAATGACCTTGTCATAAGTGTATAACCCTCATATGATATCCTTTATCTCTTTGGGATAAATTCGCTCTCCCAATATTATCTTATTTTATCTCATGGTAATCATTACATCTTCCTTCATGAAAAGTCAATTACTATTAAATAGTAATCAAGTCATTCATCACAAAGACAAACAATCCGTGACCATGTTTACTAATAATACTCTAGACCGACATATTTTTATGTGTTAATTGTATATTTATTTGATTATGATCCTACTAATTTGGGCTATTTATGGTATTTTATCTTTTAGGAACTAAATTGAAGGTAAAAGTAAATTTAAGGGCGAAAAGCGTGAATTTAGAGATAAAGTGGGCCAACATGCGACATAGGAAAAAAGGTGGTGCCGAAAATGCAAGCATGGAAGACATAATGACAAAAATGTAAAGAAGAGATATTTTATAAACACAAGACTCTATTTAATTTTTAATTATATTAGGATAATTGTTAGATTTTATTATTTAGATTTTATTTTAGCTTTTATCTTTATTTATCTTTAATTATCTTTAATTATCTTTATTTATCTGTATTTACCTTTTAGAATTTAAGTAGGACTAGACTAGGTTTCCTAGTACTATAAATAGGAGATGGAATGACTCAAATTTCATATCATCTTTTCTGTAAACACTCCCTCCCCCCAAAAAGCTTAGCCTTATTCTTTTCTTGATTCAATAAAATTCCATTTTTTTATTAAGTCTATTTCTTTTCCCAAAAGCATGAGCCACTAAATCCATCTAGCCAAAGGTTGTTAAAAATCCCCAAAAAAGGTTCATGAGGCTTAGAATCCGCGCTTAGCCTTCTCAACGAGTATTCATCACTTCTCCGCATTACGGGGCTGACGCTTCCGTCCATGTCCCTTCAAAAGTGATCTTTTCAACTTGTGCAAGGAACGGCCGCTTTGTATATTTTGGGAAGGTTGCACAGTCGGTTCGTTAGCTTACTGCGTCAGTGGTTGTTGAGCCCAAGAGACAAAATGGCATGGGATTCGCCATTGGGAAGTGATGATCTAGTGTAAGACGGTCCCACAGGAGCGACGGTTGGCTAGAGTCAGGTTCCTCTAAATTATAAGTCTAAACCCTAAGTGGAGCTGGTGGTCGTAGGCGTCCTCTGCCACTATAACTAGCTTATTCAGTTCGAGAAGGATCACCTAAAAGCCGAGGATTGAACCCAATGGGGATTGAGACAACCGGAGGCTAGAATCTCGCCACATAAGAAACTCTCTCTTTTCCCAAACTCTGTTTATTTTTATATTCTCTATTTTAATTTTCGCAATTTATTTAATTTCGCAATTTCAATCAACTTCTAATTTTGTCTTTTTTATTCTGTCTTTTTATTTTTTTCCCCAAGTACGCAGGTTTTCTTGGGCGCGATTCTGTCCGGGATCTCACAAAGCAAGACATTGTACAAATCCAGTCCCTGAGGATTTGACCCTACTTCCCTTATACTATTCTTTTTACTATTTCTATAGGGATAGGATATATTTGGTGCTTCAACGACGTATCAAATTTTGGCACCGTTGCCGGGGACTGGCAACGTACTAATCTTGTTTTTTGTTTCTTATGACCAGATCTGCTCCAGGTACTCTTGTGTTTGATTCAGAGATTGAAAAGACTGTGAGAGCTAATTGCAAGGAAACAAAGCTAAGGAAAAAGCAGTCAGCGGTGGTTGGGACTCAAAGTAACCCACCGCCAGAAATTGAAGTCGACGATGAAGTTGAGTCTAGGGTTAACGAAAACCCTACTCAAACACTTGCAAGCGAAAAAGTAGAAGTCGACTCACCAAAAGAAGTGCTTAACGCTAGGGTTAACGAAAACCCGAATCTAGCACATCAACCAATGGCTCAAACAATTCGGCAACTAGCCGAAGCTCCGGTAGAACGACCGCCACTGTGCATCGCGTATCCTACTATGGATACTGATTTTAAACTGAAGTCAGGTTTAATCCAGTTACTGCCAACTTTTCGTGGGTTGCAAAACGAAAATCCCCACAAGTATTTGAAAGAGTTTCATATGGTTTGTCTTAGTACGAAACCTCAGAGGGTAACTGAGGATCAAATCAACTTACGTGCTTTCCTTTTTTCCCTAGCAGATTTTGCTAGGGAATGGTTATTTTATCTACCCCATGGATCTATTACAACTTGGGCTGATCTTTCTCGTTTGTTTCTCAACAGGTTTTTTCCAACATCGCATGCAGCTGAGTTGAGAAGGGAGATCGTAGGAATAAGGCAAAAAGAAACAGAGTCTCTTTACGACTATTGAGAGCGGTTTAAGAAGTTGTGTGCAAGTTGCCCACAACATGGTATAACGGAATAATCTATTCTCCAGTACTTTTATAAAGGCCTGAAACCCATGGAGATGAATATGGTAGACGCCGCTAGTGGAGGAGCGTTGGTCAACATGACTCCCCAACAAGCAAGGGACTTGATATCCACGATGGCTGCAAATACTCAGCAATTCCGAGCCAATCCTGAGCCCCCTAGAAGGGTTCACCAGCTAAGTAATTCGACCTTAGAAGATAAAGTTGATAGACTTGCTAATATTTTGAATTCTCTTGTTGCAGAAAAAGAAAAACCAGCCCAGCTATGCGGAATCTGTGCTACACCTGAACATACGACGGATGCATGCCCTAGTCTATATGATGATACTATAGCTCATTTAGATGCTGTGGGAAACTTCTCTGGACCACCACAAAGGCGATATGACCCCTACACTAATACCTACAACCCAGGATGGAGGGACCATCCTAACTTGAGTTATGGGGCCAACCCACGATATAATCAGCCATACCAAAATCATTTTCCACAACAGCCACAAGATTCAGGTACTTCTCTAGAAACTATGGTCAATAAATTAGCAGCTAATGTCATTGATTTCCAACAACAAACTCTTAATTTCCAAAAAGAAACGAAAGCATCTATAAGAGAATTGACCATATCAATTGAGAAATTGAACTCTCAAGGGAAGCTGCCGTCACAAACAGAACCTAATCCAAGACAACACGCAAATGCAGTGACGTTACGAAGTGGAAAGGTACTGGAACCAATTCCTGACAGAAATCTTGGCCAAGATTCCGCCCAAGAAAAGCCCGAGAATGATGAACAGGTCCAAACGAAACCTCTATTGCCTAAAATTCAACCTCTATTTCCAGGAAGGTTATACCAGTGTCGTAAAGTTAAAGAGGACAAGGAGATCCTCGAAACATTCAGAAATGTCGAGATCAACATACCACTGTTGGATGCCATCAAACAAATTCCGCGATATGCCAAGTTTCTTAAAGAGCTTTGTACCAACAAGTGAAAATTAGCAGGTAATGAAAGGGTAAACGTTGGTGAGAATGTATCCACAGTGTTACAGCGGAAGATGCCAGCAAAATGCAAAGATAGGGGCATGTTCGCAATACCATGCAAAATAGGCCACTTGGGAATAAAAAAAGGCTATGTGTGATTTAGGGGCCTCCATAAATGTCATGCCTTTTTCTATTTATGAATCACTTAACGCGGGTTTTTTGACGAAAATAGGTGTTATCATACAGTTGGCGGACAGGTCTGTTGTGCATCCCGAAGGAGTCCTCGAGGACGTATTAGTGAAAGTTAACAGCTTATTTTCCCTGCAGATTTTTATGTGATAAAAATGGAAGAGGATAAAGCTCCTGGGTCTTCAAACATCTTGTTGGGGCGACATTTCCTTAGTACTGCAAATACTAAGATTGACGTGCGTAGTGGAACCTTCACGATGGAGTTTGACGGAGAGATCGTGAAGTTTAATGTTTACGATGCTATTAGTCACCCAAGTGAAATCTTGAACGTAAATCGTGTCGACATAATTGACTCATTAGTAGAAAAAAACTTTTGAGTGATCTTATGAAGATAAATCTAAAATGATGTTTGATAATTTTTCTATTAATAAATTGTTGACTCCTATGGATACTAAACTTCTACCTTTTTGTTATGCAGGCACCAGATCTAAAATTAAAATCACTTCCCAAGCATCTCAAACACACATTTTTGGAGAATGATTAGACCATTGCCGACTTAAAAGGGATTAACCCCTTGATAGGCACACATAAAATTTTCTTGGAGGAAAACACGAAACCAAGGCGAGAGGCGCAAAGACGGTTGAATCCGAATATGGTGGATGTGGTAAAAAAGGAGAATTTCCAAGCCCATACGGACGAAAGAATTTAGCTGGAACAGCCCCAATACTAGTTGAGGCGTCAAGCTAGCGACGT
Source organism: Gossypium sturtianum (assembly GCA_025698515.1). Taxonomy (NCBI): domain Eukaryota; kingdom Viridiplantae; phylum Streptophyta; class Magnoliopsida; order Malvales; family Malvaceae; genus Gossypium; species Gossypium sturtianum. Next base: position 122,113,376 of record CM046946.1, read on the forward strand.
TAAACAAACGCTTGTTGAGAGGCAACCCAATTTTTATTTTTTATTATTCTTTCTTTTTATTTTTATTATTCTTTTATTATTTATTATTTTATTTTTTTGGATATTAATAAATTTCTCTTCTTCTATCTAGGTAAACCGACTAGAAAAAAAAACTCAGAAATTGGCATACTTTAACAAACAGCCCTTATCCTATCCTTATTCGAACCAGGAATAGTGCGTCCCTGCCCCATGACTACCTAAACTTGCCTCCAAACACTCACCCTTCAGCCAAACACCATTCCTATACACTCCTCAAACCCTAAAAATAAACCCATTTTTACACCAAAAATCACATCAGCCGCCGCACCTTCTCCCCCACCCCTCCATCATCGATTTTCAACCACCATGGTGAGAACTCGAAGCTGAGCCACCGCCGCACGCGTCACCTACCTCATCGCCACCCCTCGTCGCTTCGTTTTTTTCTTCCCTTCCGCACGAAACCACCGCGCCATCGCCCTCCTATCCGCGTGTGCCATCCTCTCTGACAGTAATTACACAGGGAGTTCTTCTAAACTTTTTCCACTTATTTGTTTATTTTCTTCCACATCGAGGACAATGTGTTTAAGTAAAGGGAGGCATTCCTCATTATTTCTGTCATTTATCTGCGGTTTTTAGTGTTGTGTTGTTGTTGCTTCTGCCTTATGCTCGTTTTTGCCCACATTTAATTTTTTAGAATATTTTGCCTCTTTTCATGCCCAAGATTTTTACCAGGAATTGCCCACTGTTTGACCTACAAGCATGATTTTTGTCTTCTGAGAAAATTATAATTTTGCTATAATTGATTTCATCTCCACTATTTTATTTATATTATGTTAAAATAATTATGATTAATAGAGTTAACCCTATTTTGCTTTTAGTAAATTTGATTAAGTCTAAATACAAAGAGGACACTTAATACAATTGCATGCTTAAAATATGTTCATGACTATTAAGGTGGTTGCTGAAACTTATTTTTGACATTTGATTGTTGCTCCTAAGTCCTCCAAAATTAAAATTTTGTTTAATAATAATTTTTCCGTGGTTATGAGTGCAACTTAAAACGTGACTAGCTGAGTAACCGGGGTAGGGTGCTTGGGTTGTCATCCTACTTCGCGCAAAAGGTTGTGTGACGTGTTAGGTAAAACTCCACTAACCGGAATTAAAATACTTAAGAATGTGTTGGGCTGAGTAACCGGGGTGAGATGCTTGGCTATCATCTCTCTTCGCGTCAAAAGGTTCGATATATTCTTAAGAAAAATATAATAAATTAGGAGTATGTCAATTTGAGTAACTGGGTGGGGGTGCTTATTATCATCATCTCTTCTTCGTCAAAAGGTTCAATATATTCTTAAGCAAAAATAAATAAATAAATTTAAAAAATTTAAAAAAAAAAGAAAAAATAAAAGAAAAGAAAAAAAAGAGATGTATTAATAAAATGTGGGGACTAAAGGTAGAAACAAATAGGGTGTCTTGGTAGGTTTGGTAAATTACCTAATTTTCATGAAATAATCTAAGTCGATCTTAATTTTTTGTGTGTGTTAATTGGAATACTTTTTCAATTTTACTTAAAGCAAGCTAAGGGTTCTCTTTATTTTTCATATGCATTTTGATTAATTTTTATAAAACTTTGGAGTGGTACTTCTTTCATGGCAAATTCTAAATTTCACAGTGGATAGGAACCATACTTAAGGGAAAGCATAGGCTAAGTAGGGAGAATTTGATAATACTCTAGAACGACATATTTTTATGTGTTAATTGTATATTTATTTTGAGTATGATCCTACTAATTTGGGCTATTTATGGTCTTTTATCTTTTAGGGACTAAATTGAAGGCAAAAGTAAATTTAAGGGCGAAAAGCGTGAATTTGGAGATAAAGTGGGCCAACATGCAACATAGGCAAAAAGGTGGTGCCGAAAATGCAAGCATGGAAAACATAAGGACAAAAATGCAAAGAAGAGATATTTTATAAACACAAGACTCTATGTAATTTTTAATTATATTAGGATAATGGTTAGATATTATTATTTAGATTTTATTTTAGCTTTTATCTTTAATTATCTTTAATTATCTTTAATTATCTGTATTTATCTTTTAGAATTTAAGTAGGACTAGACTAGGTTTCCTAGTACTATAAGTAGGGGATGGAGTGACTCAAATTTCATATCATATTTTCTGTAAACACTCCCTCCCCCAAAAAAGCTTAGCATTGTTCTTTTCTTTATTCAATAAAATTCCATTTTTTTATTAAGTCTATTTCTTTTCCCAAAAGCATGAGCCACTAAATCCATATAGCCAAAGGTTGTCAAAAATCCCCAAAAAAGGTTCATGAGGCTTAGAATCCGCGCTTAGCCTTCTCAACGAGTATTCATCACTTCTCCGCATTACGGGGCTGACGCTTCCGTCCATGTCCCTTCAAAAGTGATCTTTCCAACTTGTGCAAGGAACGACCGCTTTGTATATTTTGGGAAGGTTGCAAAGTCGGTTCGTTAGCTTACTGCGTCAGTGGTTGTTGAGCCCAAGAGACAAAATGGCGTGGGATTCGCCATTGGGAAGTGATGATCTAGTGTAAGACGGTCCCACAGGAGCGACGGTTGACTAGATTCAGGTTCTTCTAAATTATAAGTCTAAACCCTAAGTGGAGCTAGTGGTCGTAAGAGTCCTCTTCCACTATAACTGGCTTATTCAGTTCGAGAAGGATCACCTAAAAGCTGAGGATTGAACCCAAGGAGGATCGAGACAACCGGAGACTGGAATCTCGCCACATAAGAAACTCTCTCTTTTCCCAAACTCTGTTTATTTTTATATTCTCTATTTTAATTTTCGCAATTTCAATCAACTTCTAATTCTGTCTTTTTATTTTTTTTCCCCAGGTACGCAGGTTTTCTTGGGCACGATTCTGTCCGAGATCTCACGAAACAAGACATTGTGCAAATCCAGTCCTTGAGGATTTGGCCCTACTTCCCTTATACTATTCTTTTTATTATTTCTATAGGGATAGGATATATTTGGTGCTTCAACGACACATCATTTACTTTTCATCTACCATGAAATGCCAATGAGAGAATATCATTTACCTATTGTTGGAAAATCGAGTTTGGAAAATGCAACGAAAAATAAATTTGAGGAAAAATCAAAGTTTTAAATTTTTTTCCAAAACTAGAACTTGGTTTTGTTATCTAAAGTAATAAATACTTAATCAAAATTGTACCTTTTCGATTCATTTAGGATGAACGCTCTGATCGAGTAGTCTTCTCTGTTATCCTTAAGCTCACGTCTACCGAGTGTGGGCTCGCTTTGAATTAGAAAAATTTCCACAAAATTACCATTGGAGTAATTTCGCAATTTCTCTAAACTTTTGAGCCAAATTGTAAATAAGAAAAATATCTCTAGAAATCTTCTGAAATAATTTTTTCAGAGAATTTTGTCTCCACAACTTTCTCTTGAATTCAAGTGTGTAAAGATAATGACTCATGACTCTCTTTATATAGGGAGAGTTTAGAGAGTTCAAATATGATTAAACTTAATTACTTTAATATTAAATTAATATAATACTTATCAAGATAAATATTAGATTAAATTTCATATTAAATTTATTAAAATATTATTATTATTTGGAATAATTAATCTGAAATCAAATTATCCGGTAGATTCCTAGTAAGAGTGTGATTCCTCCACTGCCCAACTGTTGAAGGACCACCCGTCGACCACCGGAATGTCATCGTTGCCGTAACCAAAACCGTCGTGTCCGGTGGTGCCATCGCAGGTGCGACACCCTCATGGCACCCTGAGCCGATTTGGCTGTTGCCAGTTCGATCTGGGCCAGTGACGGCCCAATCGGTTCGATCTTGCCACTGGTTGTACCATCAACATGGTTTTACTTATCAGGCTTGGTTCGACCAGTTTTTGGGTCTCGATCTCAATTTTGGATTCTCGGGCCCAATTTTTGATCTTAGGTCTAATATTCAAGTTCAATTATCCATTGAGTCAATTTTTTGACTTAAAAATTAATTTTTAGAAATATCATATTAATTTTAATTAATTTTATTTGATCAAAATTAATTTTCTAAAAATTCACTTAGATTTTCCAAATTAATTTTTCAAGAAAATTCTTTAATTAAATTTTCTAGTTGAACAATTCTCACGACCGCCTAATTTAATTTCACATCGAATAAATCAACTCAATTAAATTGTTTCCAAAGTTGTAGAAATCTCTTCTGATTCAAATGCAATCCGATCGAGCTTTTGTTAAGCTAGCGTAGGGACCAATCAGACATATACATTTAGGCTCGAGTAATTGCAATTATGTTCAGAAGCATTGTTTCGATAATTCACAATTTACTTAATCATGGAGTCAGTCCACAAGAAGTACCATGATTGAAAACTCCTTATTATATACTCTTTAGGAAAGCAATTCATCCAACTGCTTTGTCCAATGACCTTGTCATGTGTGTGTTACCCTCATACGATATCCTTGATTCCTTTGAGTTAAATCCGTTCACTCAATACAATCTTGTTTTATCTCATTGTCACCATTATGTTTTCTTAATGATTAATATGATCACCATCAACAATTGACTGTGATAAATTGCTCATTCAAAAACAAGCAACCCTTTATCACGTTTCATATTTATCAATCCACACAATGCCAATGAGAGGATATCATTAATTCTTTAATCGAGCTATGAATTCCATTGTTGCTAGTAAAGTCATGTCATACACAAGTCATATACCCAACATACCGATTATGGGCTTGATCATCTTTAGAGCATAAGCCTCTACTTATAATACACACGGTCAATGACTAACTCGGGATTAGGTAAATCATACCATAAACGTCACAAGTGAATTAATTCACAAACGGATTCAAAATCAATTCATCTTGGGTCCAGTCCAATGTATCATTCTTCCAATGAATACATCTATGTCTCTATCCGTGGAGTCAACTGCTCCGATAGCCAAGACTAGTCATCTCTCCAATTAGACTTATAGATGACATAATAATCCTTCTAAGCATTTGAATCAAATGCTCACTTTGATTCTTTTACAGGATTACAGACTCGTTTAAATTATCTTCTGAAGTAAGTTGTCTTTCTTGCAATGTAAACATTCTTACAGTGCCACTTATCATCAATTTAAACTTAGGCAATCAATGAGCTAATATTTGTTTGTCACAATTTCGCTATGAGTGCAAAACATGAAAGACAAACACAAAAGACATAATAATAAAATGTGAAATTAAATTTATTTATTTTCCATTGTTCAAATACATAGAAAATAATTACATGTTTACTATAATATGGGCACATTTCCCAACACCCATATCTCGGGCTATGAATTCCACTATTGTGAATGACGCTACATACTGCAGAATTCGTATACCCAAAGCACCAGCTTTTGGTTCCTTATCTATTTGAACTCAATCTTTTTCTTACATCAAAGTATACGAGTCACACATACATAGTTCATCATCCACTCAGGATTAAGGTATGTCTCACTATGAACATCACAAGTGAATAAATCCATAAACAAATTCAAGATTTATTCTCATTGGATTCAGTCTGATGTGCTGGCAGTCCAGTCAGTCACATTTATGTCCCTATTTTTTGAGAGTTATCCGCTCTGATGCCTAAGACAAGGCATCTCCCCAATTGGACTTGATAGACGAAATATGAGTCTTTCAATCGATTTGCTCATTTTCGATTAAACTAAGGACATGTTTAGGTTCATCTACTAATATAAGTTGTCTTTCTGTATTACGATTTGACCACGCAATACCGCTTAATATTAATTTAAACATTAGACAACTAGTGAGCTAATATTTGCTTCTATTTTGCTTTGCATGGAAAAACCATATGAGGACATTATACAAAGAAAATTAATGTAATCCATGGATTATTTTATTAACCAATCTGTTTAAAAAAAATTACAAGTTTATAAACGAATATACTACACTTAGGGCACCAGATCCAACAGTATTGGCGTATGTTCCCCCATATTAGATCTAGGGTTTGGGTCTTATATACCCTTAACTCCAGTCCCGAGGTGCCATATGTCGTGTCGTTATTATAGGATCAGGGACAAGTGGCCAAGTGGTCTGGTGTTATAGGTCCAAGTAGGGTTGAGCTATGATATGATTTAGATCCCTTCAAATGGGATGCTGTAGTTGGGATTCAATATGGTGGTTGTTATGGAACCCATGTGTTAGGCAAGTTGTTGTCCACTGACTTATCCCGAGATTTCCTATTGGTGAGTTTGGTGAGGACTATTCAATGAGACTTCCATTAAGGTGTGGGATTGACAATGTATTCTAGGTAAGGTGTAACAGACCTGATGGAGTTTCATTTCATTCTTAAGTTTTATTGCTTCAAATAAATTAATTTGTAGATATAGATTTGTTTTGTAAATGGATTGATCAGCTGTTTAAAGTTATAGCAATAATGTGCAAGCGTACATTGTCAATACAATTATAGTAGGCAGATGTGAGTCTGTCGAATATCGATCCTACATGGATGGTTGTCGTTTGTCTATTAATGTCGGTACAATAACTAGATAGAAATGAGATAAAATGTGAGGATAGTTATTGGAGCAACAACTTGAAAACAATAAAATAAAATATGAGAATGATAAACTGGGATCCCCAACATGAATCTTCAGCAGAATACTAAATGCTCACAAGGTATAAAGGGATATGTGATTATCGAGGCAATAAATTTCAATGTATATCTTACCAAGCGTCACTCCTCTATTTAATCTGAGACTTAAACATGCACATTAATCATTCCTTCCGATGATGGCAACATGGCACTATTAAGAACAAGTGGACTAAATTCCTCTAATCCTTACTCAACTTCCGTTGTAATGCTTGTTGGCTCGAACTATCACTGCACTTTCCAGTGTCAGTGACTGCATTAACACTTCCATGTTAAGAAACATTCAAACCCAAAGATTAAAAAATAAAAGCAAGATTGAATAAGATAACATTTAACCAAGAATTCATGTGTACTTCCATACAAATAGATAGCTCACGCATTTTTAGATCTTATCCGAACAATTGTCAGATGCGGCGACAATTCTGGATGCATTATGGAATTAACTCATGCAGCGACATTAATGCAAAAAGATAGCAAAATTAAGGATAAAATAGGCTAGATTCACTGATTTATAAAATGCCATTTACTAAACTGAAAATGCTAAAATATATGCTAAGGATAACTAAATGGGAACAATTTAACCAATAAGTAAGGAGGAAAACCTATGTTCTTTCTAGTGCTATCACACCCCCAAACTTGAGTTTTTACTTGTCCTCAAGTAAAACAGAAACTAGCAAGGTTACACAATAATTCACGTAGGTAATTGATCATTCTAGCAACTTGAATCACCTAAAATCCTAATGAATGATTCACATTCAATTGACATAATATTGCATCGACAATACATAAGTATGAATAACTAAGATTGCATCTTCATCAAAACCAGCATCATGCTTTAAATCTTAAATTCTATTTACCAATACAACATTTATTGTATATATATATTTTGTGTGTGAATAAGGGATATCGTTGAATTACTGTACCCTTGTTCCTGAGAAGTAATGATGGAGTGCAACAAACCCCCAGGAAAAACGTAATTGCGCTGACACACACTCATGCAGCGACAGCCTTTGGCTAGATTCATTTTTCTAACGCTTTCATTAGAGTGTTCCTTTTTTAACATTTCACAATACACCCACTTTGGAGTGTCACTTATTCATAACTATATATACATATGAGTAGCTGTAAAAGGCAGATTCATTCATGATTTAAGGAATGCTACTAGTCATCCATTACTAATGCAAGCCTAAATTATTCATCAGTGAATTGAAGATATCACATTCAGTTAAATTTATCCAACTCATTCGTTGATAATTCACATGATTCAAGAATTAAGCATTGAATGTAACAAAAATTTTCGAACAAGTTTCATTAACTATAATTAAACCTTGCATGCTTCATTATAGAAATTTTTTTTTGAAATGTGGGTGCATTTCCAAGCCCCATGTGTATTCCCCAAAATTAAAGTTTGCATTGTCCCCAATGCACTAACATGAAAATGTAATGACAATAAAAATGCAATGACAATTTGTACTTATCAAAATAAAACTTACAGCTATATGCAATGCATGAATACTACAGTGAAAGCTTAAAATAAACTAACTCAGTTATCCTCAGCCATCGATGTGGCTGCACGATGTTTCTTCCTTATTTTCTTCTCCTCATTCTTTCATTTTTTATCCTTGGAGCGCTTTCTTTTCTTTTCTTTGGGCTTCGCACGGTCCTCGGATTGCTTCTCAATTTCCAGCTTAGCCCCGGCATCATCTGCTCCTTCCTATGTAGGAGAGGCCACTTGGAATGGTCCAATATAGACCACTATTGCCAATAAATTACATTGTTCCTCAATGGTTACTTCAGCAACTTCTGTCGGTCTCGCTCCATCTTGCTCCAAATTATCAATATTTGCACCCACAAACTCGGGTGCGATGACAATGTTCATGACAAAATCTTCCTCTTCTTTTTCTTTTTCATCTTCAACAACTTCTTCTTCAACAACAACTTCCTCCTCTGCAGCAGCAACTTCCTTCTCAACAACAGTGTCCTCTCGATTAGCAAAAATACCATCATCGAACAAGCTATCAATCTTTCGCAGGCATTCTTCAATGTCCCTGGATTCATCTTCTTTGTCATTATCAGAGACCTGCACAATGGGAGAGGATGCCACCGATCTGTCTCGGTCTTCTAAGTCGTCATCCGCAGATGAGAGTTCATAATTTCGAATGATTGGTGTAACACCCCTAACCCGAATTCGTCACCGAAACAGGGTTACAGAGCATTATCGGAGTTTACAGATCAATTAATCAGATATTTCATATAATATAGCATTCATATCAGAAATCAATCGAAATCAAACATATTGTCCCTTATATGAGCCCTCGAGGCCCATAATACACGTTAGAAACAAGTCGGGACTAGATCGGGTACTCAATTTTTTTTTCGAAAAACATTGATATTTTTCAAAGTTGTAGGGGACATACAGCCGTGTGGTCTGGCTGTGTGACTCACACGGTCAGGAGACACGCCCATGTCTCAGGCCGTGTGGGCATTCGAAATAAGGACACACGGTCGTGTCCGAGCCCGTATCCATGCCCGTGTAACTCTCTGACTTGGGTCACACAGCCAAGTCACACGCCCGTGTGCTAGGCCGTGTTGAGCATACTGACTTGATCAATTTTAAAGATATAGGGGACACACGACCGTGTCACCTGGCCGTGTGTCATACACGGCTGAGACACATGCCCGTATGGACAAAAATAGGTCTTTTACAAGCTACATTTCTCACCCAATTTGGTACTAACCTAAACACAACAATTTGCATATCAACAAGCCATAACAAGACATTTAAATCAAGCTAAAATCAAGTCTTAAACATATATTATCACAATATACAACCAATATGCCCTTAGGCACCTCAAATGACAAATTAATAACATGTCAACCATATCAAACACACATTAAATATGTTAAGGCCACATATATAAACACATCAAAATACATCAAACACAAGCCATTCAAATGGCTTGTCTCAACAAAACATTTATATATCAACATTGGCCAAAATATCCTATACGTGCCATTATAATGAATTAATTTACTGAAAGTACCAAAAGAGCCGATGGATAGTGTGAAATAGCTCCGACCAGCTTCCAACCCAAATGAGCTTCCGAATTACAATAAAACATGGAAAATAACACAGAGTAAGCACTTAGGCTTAGTAAATTCGTATAATACAGAATTTAACTTACCATATTTCCACAAAATAGGTAAGTAAACATAGCATATCTCAATCAATTTGACCAAAAGCCTAAACACATGATCACCAACATATTAGCCATGAAAATCACATATAAAACCCAACACCCATGGTTGAATTCATCAAATAATCATATTTCATGTATATACCGGTAATAGTTCATATCAAACTCATATGATTTCATAACAGAATTGTGCCCGTTGAACCATTTAAAATATTGATGGATACACAGGTAGTACACACGAGGTGTACTGAACTGTAGTCCATCAATTTATATTCATGTATGCTCATACGAGCTGCAAACAGTAAGCTCTTCCGAGCTGAATAACGAGAAGCTCATGCGAGCTGAGTATCGAGAAGCTCATGTAAGCTGAATAACGGAAAGCTCATTTGAGCTGTGGTGTGTCCGCAACACATGCAGGACCCAAACCAAATCGGTAACCCTCATGACATGTTATTTGTATCCTACAAATTTCAAAATGTTCAAACGGGGCTCGGTAATCGTCAAATATACATCCGGTATTTATTCACAGCAATTGTACAATTCACAAGCAATAATTCAATTTAACACATATTAATGTACAATTTAATTACACGAACTTACCTCGTCAAGTTTACATAGATACGAAAACGACCAATCCGATATTTTTCCTTTGCCTCGATCTAACTCCTACTAGGTCTAACCAGATCTATACGAATGAATTTAACTCAATTCAATATAATTCATATTCAATTTAGTCCAACACACATTTTTGGCAAAATACTATTTTGCCCATATACTTTTAATTTATTACAATTTAGTCCATAGGCTCGGAAAATGACTTTTATGCAATTTAATCCTTACTCAAGCCTAGTCAATATATATATATATTAATAGAAGCCCACATAATTCACAATTTCACAATTTTACCATTAATTTATCATCTTTTTCAATTTAATCCCTAATTGATAATTTCATCAAAATTTTCTTTACAAAAGTTGTTTATCTAACAACAACCTTTCATTTTCTACCATAAAACTTCAAAATTCAAGCATACTCATCAATGAAAAAACCCTAATACTTTATTTTTTTTGCAAATTAATCCCCGAGTTAGCTAGATTAAGTTATTATGATCTCAGAAACATAGAAATAATAAAAAACGGGATAAGAATACATACCTAATTAAGCAAAATAAGCTTGCTAATATCTTAAGCTTCAATGGCTAGGTTTTCTCTTCTTTTTTTTTTTGGTGGTAGATGATGATAATAGATTTTTTTTATTTTATTTAATATCATTTTAATTTATAATTTCCAAAATTAACCTTAATATTTCATGAAATTTCCAATGATGACTATTCATGCTTAACCACTAAGCATTTTAATGGTCTATTTACTATATAAAGACCTCCAATTTAAAATTCTATAGCTATTTAATACCTTTAGCTATTAGAACTTAACTTTTGCACTTAATGCAATTTAGTCCTTTTCATTAAATTAGATATGTAAACGGTAAAATTTCTAAACGAAATTTTTATACTGTATTTCTATCATATAGTAGAATATAAAATAAAAATAAAAATAAATTTTTCTGACTTCAGATTTGTGGTCCCAAAACCACTGTTTCGATTTCACTGAAAACGGGCTGTTACAATTGGTGGAAACACTAGGAATTCCGATAGTAGGGATGGGCTCAATTGCTTAATGTGGCTATAATAGAACTGTTCTAGGCTTTGGTATAAGCATAAAACAAATTCTGGGAGTTCTCAATATCCTCTATTGTAGCGGCAAGCCTGATCTGCCTATTGTTGATGGAATTGACCATTTTTTCGACATCTTTCATTTTACGCCATAATGATGTCTCTGTATTCAGGTTTGCTCCTTTGTTGTTGGCTTTGGTTTTGCCCTTCCTTGTCTTGCTTGTTTTAACCTCCTTCAGTATCGGCGTATCTTTGCCACGAGTCATTCTTTCTATAAAGGCTTCATTGATCGTGCCCTTATTTTCAGGACTTCCTCACCATCACGGGGCTCGAGTCCTCTTTGCTGGCACAATAACGTCACCAATGATAGGAAAACCAAGATTCCAGTTTGCCTTGCGGTGCAGTCAGCAATTTCTTGGTGAAGTATTGTACCGACATTAATCTTTCTTCCATTGACGATAGAATGTATCAGACACATTCTATCGAGGGTGACTGTGGTGCTGTAAGTAGATGGCTTTAGCTTGCAGTTGACAAAATGAAACCATATTTTGCTTTGCAGTGTCAGGAAACGACGGTGCATCGTATAATTCTTTTGATGGGAACCTATCTACAATGCTCATTCGACACACAAGTCTTTCACCAACAGGTCTTGTTTTTCATCTGTGATATCCTCAATGAACTCGGAGTGTTCGTCTACATCCACATTGGTGTTGTACAACTCGTTGATTTTTTTAGCGTCCCATGGTATTAAGCCTTCTCGAACAAAAATGAACTCTAACTCATGATCATAAAGGTTAGCATAAAACTCACGTACCAGTGAAGGAGAATGGCTTCTAGGATTGGTGCAAAAATTTTCCCACTTCAACTTCGAGATGTTTTTGTATACTTGCTTACCTAAGTCTTGTTGTTGTTCACATATGTTGTCTTGAAATCATTTCATTGCCGCTTTATTCAAAAAGATTACTGGCTCCTTTTTCTGCACTGGCCTGAGAGATTCCGATTCACGAACTGCAGTAGCAGAGGACGCGTGTTCTTTAGCAGATTTGGTGGTTTTCTCAATCGAACCTCTCGTTTTTTCCATCTTTTGTTGAGGGAAAACGATTTAAAGTTGAAAAGATATGATCTTGAGAAGAGAAAGGAAATAAAATTGGTTGCTTGAATACGTTATAGTTAGTACAGTGGAGGAGGATTTATAGTGAGTGAAAGAGAAAGATGGAGAGACGTGTTGTTTTGTGGAGAGATATAAAGCTGGCGAGAATAGTTGTGTCCAATAGAAATTGTGTCCGTTCAAAAGGATCAAAAGGCTGAGTAATTTTTTATCCAACGGTGGAATCTAAATTTCCTTAAATTTTGATGAGTTATAAATGGTAGTACAGAATTACGGAATACGTTGACAGCAAAATTTCAATGCATCGAAAATGGTACCTAATTATTCTGCAAAAAGAAAAATAAAATTTAACAAAAAATAAATAAAATAAAATAAAATCACGGAGTAATAATTAAAAATTAGAACTTTTTGACCAATTTAATGGTATTTGCCTGTTTTTGATCACTGTTGCCAAAATAATGTTTCAGCCTTTGTCCATTTACTTTAAACTGGTGTTCATCATGTAAATCTCGAATTGTGACTGTACCATGAGGAAATACGTTGACAACTTCAAAAGGTCCAGACCAACGTGAACGTAATTGACCTGGATGCAATTTAAGTCGAGAATTGAATAATAAAACCTGTTGACCTGCGATAAATTATCGTTGTGAAATAATCTTGTCATGCCATCGTTTAGTCTTTTCCTTATAAATCACCGCATTTTCATAGGCATTTCTCCTAATCTCCTCTAGTCCAGTGATATCCAACAGCCTTTTCTTTCTAGCCGCTTCATAGTCCATGTTCACTTGCTTAGTTGCCCACATTGCTTTGTGTTCCAGTTCAACTAGAAAGTGACATGCTTTCCCAAAAACCAATTGCTACGACGACATCCCTAATGGAGTTTTGTATGCTATCCGCAATGCCCATAAAGCGTTACCCAATCGGAAAGACCAATCTTTCCTCGAATGGTTTACAGCCTTATCAAGAATGTTCTTAATTTGTCGATTCGATATTTCAGCTTGTCTATTGGTTTGCGGATGATAAGTAGTAGTCATTCTATAATTAACTCCATATCTCTTCAGTGCAGTTGCCACTTAGTTGCAATGAAAGTGTGTACCCTGATCACTAATCAATGCCTTTCGTGTGCCAAAGCGAGTAAGTGTATACTTGTGAAAAATTTTTAGCACTATCTTTACATCATCCTTTGGGACTGCAACAGCTTCAACCCACTTCGAGACGTAGTCAACAGCTACTAATATGTAAAGATTTCCAAATGAACTCGAAAATGATCCCATAAGATTCATACCCCAAACATCGAATAATTCAACCTCCATAAGTTGTTACTGCAACATTTCATTACGTCGGGATATAGAACCAGTGCACTGACACCTATCGCATTGATTCACAAAATTGTGGGCGTCTTTGAATAATGACAGCCAGTAGAATCTTGATTAGAGAACTTTAGCAACAGTTTTCATACCACCGAAATGACCTCCATAAGGAGCATCATGACAATGCTTCAAAATTGAAAGCATCTCCTCTTCCGGAACACAACGTCGAATGATGTTATCATTGCATACCTTGAATAAATATGATTCGTTCCAATGATACTTCACTACGTCATGAAGAAATCTTTTCTTTATGGCCTGTGACACCCAATGGGAGTTTTTCGCACACTAGATAATTAACAAAATCCACATACCAATGAGTTGCATCTACAGTAAATAACTTCTTATCTAGGAATGAGTCGAAAATTTGAAGTATGTTTCCGTCTTCACTGCCAACTTCCAATCGAGACAAATGGTCTGCAACTAAATTCTCTGAACCCTTACGGTCTTTTATCTCAATATAAAATTCTTGCAACAGTAATATCCAACGTATCAGTCTTAGTTTGGCATCATTTTTCGCAAAGAGATATCTCAATGCCGAGTGATCAGTGAATACAGTAACCTTTGTGCCGACAAGATAGGAACAAAGCTTGTCGAAAGTAAAGACTACAACCATCAATTCTTTCTCTGTGGTGGTATAATTGAATTGAATATCTGTAAGAATTTTGCTAGCATAATAAATGGCGTGAAATATTTTTCCCTTTCGTTATCTTAGAACCGCACCCACAACAAAGTCGCTTGCATCGCACATAACTTCAAAAGGTTGAGACCAATCTGGTGCAACGACAATGGTTGCATTCACTAGCTACTTTTTTAACTGAATAAAGGCACCCAGACATGCATCGTCAAAGAAGAATTTTTTATTCTGTTCCAGCAATGAGCATAAGGACTTTGCAATTTTTGAAAAATCTCTAATAAACCTTCAGTAAAACCCCGCATGTCCAAGAAAACTGCGAATACCTTCCACGTTTATTGGTGGAGGTAATTTCTCAATGGTTTCCACATTAGCTTTTTCTACTTGAATACCTTGACTAGAGATGTGATGGCCTAACACAATGCCTTCAGTTGCCATGAAATGACATTTTTCCCAATTCAAGACAAGATGTGTGTCCTCACTTCGCTTCAATAATTTATCCAAATTGTCAGCGTAATGATCAAAATCATTCCCATAGATTGAGAAATCATCAATAAAAACCTCTAGAGTCCTCGATCATATCTGAGAATATTGCCATCCTGCATCTTTAAAATGTGGTTGGTGCGTTGCAAAGACCGAAAGGCATACGGCGAAAAGCAAAAGTACTAAAGGGGCAGGTGAAGGTTATTTTCTCCTAATCCTCTGGTGCAATAGAAATTTGATTGTACCCAGAATAGCAGTCTAAAAAGCAATAATACGTTATTCCAGTAAGCCGATCCAACATTTGGTCAATGAAAGGAAGTGAGAAGTGATCATTCTTTGTGACCGCATTCAATTTGCAATAATCCATACAAACTCGCCATCCCGTTGGAATACATGTAGGAATTAATTCATCCTTATCATTGTGAACCACAATGATGCCATTCTTTTTAGGTACGCATTACACTGGACTTACCCAATTGCTATCAGAAATTGGGTAAATAATTCCAGCATCAAGCCATTTTATGATTTCCTTCTTGATAACTTCATTCATCTTCTCGTTTAATCTTCTTTTCTATTCAATCGATTACTTGCCTTTATCTTCCAACTTGATCTTGTGCATGCAAAAAGAAGGACTAAAACTTTGAATGTCGGCAATACTCCAAGCAATAGCTCGTTTATGTTGCTTGAAAATATGGACCAATTTCTCTTCTTGAGTTACATCCAGTGTTGCGGAGACAATAACTGATAGAGTATTGTGATCGCCCAAAAAGACATATTTAAGATGAGGAGGTAGTGGTTGCAATTCCAGAGTAGGAGCTTCTTCAATAGATGATTTGAAAATTGGGGTTGTTTTGTTGGCTAGGTCTAAGGATTCAATCTACCATCCATGCTTGAGTTCAAGATTATTAGCTTCAACAATTCTGTCACAATCGTCTAAGGACTCGGCATCAGATGTCACTGCAAACTCTTTAAAAAGTATTATGCTTTGGTAATTAAATTCTTCCTCAATTAGATCATCTAGCACATCGACAGTATGACATTCTTCTTTGTCCTTACATTGAATAGATTCAAAAACACTAAAGGTGAGTTTCTCGTCATTATGTTGCATGGTTAGTTCACATTTGTAAACATCAATAAGAGTTCGGTCGGTGGCTAAAAATGGTCGTCCTAAGATTATGGGAACCTCCTTATCTGCCTCGCAGTCAAGTATGATAAAATCAGCTAGAAAAATAAATTTATCCACACGAACTAATATATCTTTAATTTGCCCTTCAAGTTGAGCTAAGGAACGATTGGTTAGTTGTAATGTCACTGCAGTAGATTTCATGTGACCAATTCCCAACTTTTTGAAAGTAGATAGTGGCATTAGGTTAATGCTAGCTCCCAAGTCGCATAAAGCTTTGCCCAAATAATGATTGCCAATTGAACATGGGATGGTAAAGCTCCCAAGATCTTTCAATTTAGGGGGCAACTTGTTTGTCAAAACAGCACTACAACCTTCTGTGAGCGCAATAGTTTTAATATCAGTGAGCTTCTTCTTCTTGGACAAGAGGTCTTTCATAAATTTCCCATAACTCGAAATTTGTACCAGAGCGTCTACTAAAGGAATGTTGATCTGCAGTTGCTTCAGTGTGTCTAGGAACTACTGATACTACTTGTTATGCTCATTCTTCCTGATTCTTTGTGGGAAAGGTAAAGGTAGAGATACATCTGCTTGCGCCAAAAAATTTGATTGCGTCGATAGTTTCGAAGGTAGGACATTATGCATATGAGTGACAATTTATAGAACTTCTTTGTCTGATGCATTGACAAACTCTTCAGATTCAACCTTCTCACCAGTGATCACTCCATCTGTATCTTGAGGTGTTACAGTAGAGTCTATAAATGGTTCGCCAGTTTGTTTACCACTCCTAAGAGTGATAGCCTTGCAATGTTCTTTCCCCCTCGGACTAGGATTTTCCGTGTCACTAGGTAATTAGCCTGGTGGTTGAGTATTCAGATTCAAAGTAAGTTGTCCTAATTGTGCCTCCAATGCTCGAATAGAAGATGAATTCCCTTGTACGATAGCTTCCGTACGAGTAATATGCTCCCGCATTAACGTCTCAAGAGTTGCTAATGGGTCAGAAGTAGAAGCTTGAGTGTACGGTTGTTTTCGATGTCCTTGAACATGCTGATTCGATATTGAAGAGTGTTGTGGATACATCAGATTTTGGTGTGGATGTGTTTGGCCTTGTTGTAGATGTATCTAAGTGTGCTGATTGTAGTTCTGCTATTGTTGATTGTAATTCAAGACATTGTAATTCCCTTGTCTTGAATTATAATTGCCTTGAGTAGATGTATTTCTATATCTGAATATCGCAACATTTTGTCCAGCATTCTGAGTTCCCCAAAACGGTTGATTGCGTGCAGAGTTGTTGTAAGAGTTACTATAAGAATTATTGTGGATGTTATTAATATAACAGGCATTCTCTACATGTTATGTACAATCTTCATAGATATTGTTGTCACTACAAATCTCACAACAAAAAGTAGGAACATCAACTTACTGAGCGACTTGTATAGGTGCAACGCCACTAGTCCCTTACATATTTTTAATCATGTTTTTGAGAGAAGAAACTTGAGTACTTAGTGCGGTTATTGCATCCAATTCAATAACTCCTGAAGTAGTTTTTGCTTGTGCAACTCTGGAGATAGGGTATTGATAATCATTCTGAGCAATTCTTTCAAGAATTCTCACAGCATCATTATAAGTACAATCCAACAGAGGTCCATTGGCTGATGCGTTGACAAGATTCCTTGTATGTGAATTCAGCCCATTATAAAAAAAAATCTCAATTTGTGTTTTTAGTTGAATGTCGTGCATGGGACAACGTCGAAGTAAAGATTTATAACGTTCTCATGTGGTGTGAAAATTTTCATCATCCAGCTGATGATAAGCAGTAATGTCATTTCGAAGACGAGCATTCATTTTCAGCGGGTTAAATCGTAAAATAAACTGTGTTGCTAGTGCATCCCAAGAAGTAATTGATTCGACAGGTAGCCCAAAAAACCAAGTACAGGCTCTTCCCTGTAAGGAATAAGAAAATAATTGCATCTTCAATGCATCATCAGGAACGCCTTGTTGACTAAATGAAGCATAGATCAATAAAAAAGGATTTAAGATGTTCTCTCGCATCTTCATGTGGCAGTCCAGCATATTGTCCATTAGAATTCAACATGTGAAACATTATTGGCTTGAGTTCAAAATTCCCAGCTTAGATTGTTGGCCTAACAACTCCCGATTGTAAATCATCCAAGATAGGTACTACAAAATCTCGTATAGTCCTATTTTGTATGTGAGCATCTTGCGACAACAATGGGTTATTAACATTTTGCTGTTGCATCGGGGGTATGGCTGCATTGTTCCCTGGTAGAGCCATATTTTTTTTATTCTCAAAGTCTACTCTGAACAGTCCTTTCAATTTCTAGATCAAAATCGGCAAGAAAATCCGACTTGCTTCGGGTCATAAAACACCTAAAATGAAGTTGAAGAAATAGCAACAAAGAAAAACCTGTTAGTGAATACTAAATATTATATAAGGAAAATATAGTGCAAAAACACACAAAAACAAAAATAAACATCAAGCAAACGCCATCCCCGGCAACGGCGCCAAAAACTTGATTGGCTGTTTAACGTCACAACAATAATGTGTAAGCGTACACTGTCGATGCAAGTATAGTAGACAGATGTGAGTCTGTCGGATATCGATCCCATAAGGATGGTTGTCTTTTGTCTATTAATGTCGATGCAATAACTAGATAGAAACGAGATAAAATGTGAGGATAGTTGTTGGAGCAACAACTTGAAAATAATAAAATAAAATATGAGAATGATATAATCCCCAACATGAATCTTCAGTAGAATACTAAGTGCTCACAAGGTATAAAAGGATAGGTGATTGTCGAGGCAATAAATTTCAATGTATATCTTACCAAGCGTCACCCCTCTATTTAATCTGAGACTTAAACATGCACATTAACCCCACCTTCCGATGATGGCAACATAGCACTATTAAGAACAAGTGGACTAAATTCCTCTAATCCTCACTCAACTTCCGTTGTAATACCAAGAAGCTCGAATCACATCAGATTTTTCAAGATCGATGATCGCAATAACACTTCGTGTTAAGAAACATTCAAACCTTAAGATTAAACAATTAAAGCAAGATTGGATAAGATAACATTTAACCAAGAATTCATGTATACTTCCATACAAATAGAAAACAGAGAGTAATCACCAGCTTTTAGAAAGAAATAAGAAAGAATCGAGTGGAGAATACTATTCCTAAATAAATAGATTGAATCTCTCTATTCCCTCTTGTCTCGCACTTAGGTCTCCTCGTCAGAAGCTAATCTGCATCAATTTTCACATTGGCTCATCCGTGAAAGGCTTAAGCTGCCATAGCCGCAAGCTTCAAGGTAGGATGAAGAAGATGATGGTCAAGAAAAAGTTCTCTCTCTCCATTTTTCTTCTCACGTCAACCTTTTATGTCCTCCTCCAATAGTACATGTGTCATTTCCTCAGAATTATTCTGTCCTTGTACGTACAGGTTGGTTATACCAGACTGGACAGCTCACGCATTTAGTTCTTATCTGGACAGCTGTCAGATGCGGCGACAATTCTGGACGCAATCTGGAATTAACTCATGCAACGACATTAATGCAAAAATATAGCAAAATTAAGATAAAATAGGCTAAGATTCACTGAGTTATAAAATGCAAATTACTAAACTGAAAATGCTAAAATATATGCTAATGATAACTAAATGGGAACAATTTAACCAATAAGTAAGAAGGATAACATATGTTCTTTCTAGTGTTATCATAGATCTTGCAAACAAATAACATAAAATATAGTTGATCTTGCAAACATATATAAACATATAATATATTTAACTAACAAATTTTGCTTTGCTTGCAAACATATAATATATATATGGGAAAATTAAATTAATAGTCACTTAACTATTAGTAAATTTCTTTTTCGATCACCCAGCTATGAAAAGTTACAAAATGGTCACCCAACTATTAATAAATTCCTTTTTTGGTCACCCAACTATGAAAAGTTACAAAATGGTCACCTAACCACTCAATTTTTTTTCTTCACTAGCTGGTTAACGGTGAAAACTTTAAAAATTGGCATAATAAAAAATTTAACCCTCAACATTTATAAATTATGTCATTTGCTCTTGATTGTAAAAAAATTTAATCCTCAATATTTGCACATTGTGTAATTTGATCTTTTTTTTTTGCAGTTTTGATTTTCTTTGTGGCAATGAGGGTTAATTTTAAAAAAATGAGAAAATATGAAAATATTATCTTGGATTTTAGGGTATTTCCATTTTTTGTATATTTTTAATTAAATTTAGTTGATAATATGACATCTCGCATTCAAACCTCAACTCAAACGACAGGTCTGAATGCAATATGTCACATTCATTGTCGGAACAATTCAAGTTGTGACCATACATTGAATTCACTAAGTAATCGAGTTTAAACCATTTTATAAAACCAGTTCATAATGATAAATTTAATTTTAGGACTTTACAAACATTTCTATGACATGTCCCAGCTCAAGTCATGCCCACAAAAGAGGTAATGAACTTTTGAATTAGCTTCTGAACTTAAAAACACAACTTTGTAGGTGTAGGGCATCGTGGTATCGGTATAATACGGGTCCAGCTATGAGATGCCCCAGATAATTTTGTTTTTTAGCTTTTCAGGTAAAAAGGTTACAAATAAAAGCAAAATTGTAAAAAAGAAATTACACAATGTGTAAATGTTGAGGGTTAGATTTTTTAAAACCAAGACTAAATTGACACAATGTATAAATATTGAGGGTTAAAGTTGTTATTATGTCAATTTTTAAAAGCTACCACCATTAGCCAACTAGTGACCAAAAAAGACAAAACTGAATAGTCGGATGACCATTTTGTAACTTTTCATAGTTGGGTGTTCGAAAAAGGAAATTTAGTAATAGTTGGGTGACCATTTTATAACTTTTCATAGTTGAGTGGCAAAAAAAAAATTACTATAGTTGGGTGGCTACTAGTGTAGTTTAATCTATATATTTATAAGTTTAAAGCTATTAGTTGCCTATTAGTTGCCTATACATTTTTTAGTAGTAGTAGCTAGTAGTTGCAATATAAAGTCGACAAGATGAGTCGGAAAAACTATGTGTGTATGTGTGCCCGAGAGAGAGAGAGAGAAACTTACCAATGGAAACTAGGAAGGGAAGTAGGAGAAAGGATTGTATGAAACTGTGATTTCACGTTATCCTTATCCATTTCCAATAGAAGAATGACAAATCATATATTTCCTCCTGATTTTTTATTTTTTCCTCCTCAAAAAATTCAAATCCAACTAAAAATACTAAAAATCGGGAGGAAAAATCTAATTTATCATTCTCCTATTGAAAAGGGATAGAGATGACGTGAAATCATAGTTTCATACAATCCTTTCTCAGGGAAGTAGTAGTTACAATGGCAAATTTGAAGGCCTAAGAGAGGACAACATTAAGGATTTGACCTAACTAATATTATATATATACATGTGGAGGGGTAATTTTGTAAATATTATGAGGTAAGACGGGGCGAGCTTATTTTAAACCCAATCTCAACCTAATTTTGGCTATTTTTTAAAATTGACGCAATTTAACTCGAATCCATTTAAAAAAAAAAGACCCTATTGAGTCAAAACCATTGATTTTGGATTTTTTTTTACCATCTTTGCTTTCAAATAAAAAACTTTGATACTATTTGTTTATTTTATTTTTACAAAAACGGATGAAAGAAGAAAACGAGGAGAGAAACTAAACCCAAGTCAATAGACTTATTCAGTACACACCATCTTAACTCCCCTCGTTATCACCATTACAATCCGAAATTAAAATATTTGTAATAGAAAGAAGACAAATAACAAAATCAAAGTATTTTGCTTGAGATAAAATCACGATTATTAAAAAATAAATAACTTTACTAGCATTTCTACAAGTTCAACAGAAGAAAAAAAAATTAAAGTAAGAACTTTCATACTAGTTTTTTTTTATAGTACCATAACCCACGACATATACTCAATAAAGAAGGAATAAAAAAAGCAACAATACCAATTTGTTGTGGTGTAGCTCCTCTTTACATCCTCAATCTCCCCTCCCCCCTTCTGTCTTACTAAACCAAAACTTGTCATCTGTAGCTTTTACATTAATAAAGCTCCCTCTCTTAATATTGTTTTATTGAAAAGATAATTTTTTTTTGGTGAATTATAATAACAAAAAAAAACCCGAACAACCAACGCGATTAAATCCAGGTCAAATCTGGGGCGATGAACACCTTTAACCATCAGGTCATCACATGAGATTCTAAAAGGATAAATTTTTAGACAAATCACAATGTATAAAATTAATTGAATTTCAATTAATCATGATTATCCACAAGCATTAGTCAACATTAAGATTCTCTAAATAAACTTACTTTTTTTTTTTATAATTAAAAGTATAACGCATTTTATTTTATAAATTTACATGTTTCAGTTTTTGTTTCTATTGACCATGATAATTTAGATAGCTTTTAATCATACCATAATTAAATAATTGGGCATAATAATTATACTGTAAATAATTAAATACTACTAATTAATAACAATTTTTTATGGTCGAAACAATGATAAATTCATTGAACTTTATGATTTATTTAATTAAATATTTATTATATTTTTATTACTTTCAGATTTACGTACAATAAAACAGCAGCTTTTATAAATAAAATAGTTTGGCTTTTTTAATATTTTAATATTTTTATTTTTTAATGTTATTAAATTTTGGAAGGTAAAAATAATAGAAAATCACATGGTTGGTTAACCAAATCTAATTAATTTTTATTTTAGGTTAATATATGCTATTAGTCCCTGTACTTATAAAAAAGATTGAGATTTAGTCCCATACTTTAAAAGTTAAAGATTCAATCCTCCTAATTTTTCAATTTGAAAAATCTAGTTCAATTATTATTGTGTTTATAATTTTGGTCAAAATTTGTCAACTTAATATGTTTATTTTTTATCAATCATATGCAACATCATACTGAATATACCAAGTTTGTAAATTTTGACAGAAACCACAAATAATGTTAATAATTGGATTGATATTTTTAAATAAGAAAAGTAAGAGGACTTAATTTTTAGCTTTTTAAGTATAGGGGCTAAGTTTCAAATTTTATCTAAGTACAGGGAGCAAAAAAAAAAATTGTAACAATTATTTTACTACTTATCTGGCGGGAACGACGAAAGGCCTTCACATGCAGGAACGTGAACATAAAACAAGAGGCACATGGACGGCTGTCATGGTATTACCATGCACGCTAAGGTGAGATTACCCATGATTTTTTTATTAATATTCCTGTAGGGGCGTCCTACCTTTAATTTAATGATTAGCGCCCTTAATCACGGGGTTAAAATTGTCTTTTGGTATTTGACCTTATCTTTTTAGAAATAGAAAAAATTTGGGGAAAACAATGTCTAATCTTTGATAGGGGCAGCTTGAGACACATGGGGTCAGCATGCCACGCTGGAGGGTCCCACAATGTGGTTTACAGGGGCAAATAATGGGACCCTATTTAAAGAGTTCTTTATTGAATTTTTGTAGGGCAATTGTCAGGCATAGTCAGTCCTAAATCTAATTCTTAAAGTAGATATTGCTTTGTTTAATTTATTTTGTTTCATATTTTAAGTTTTTTAATATTATTTATTTCATCTGTATATAATATAAATTTCAATATTATAATCAAAATAAAATTAAAAAGAGTTTACATTGTTTGTTATACATATACAAGTTAAAGTAAAACTCAAATTCCTAAGTCACAAATAGTTTTATTAAAATATTAAGTTGTTAGTTTTTTTTTTTTTAAATTTAACATGTTAGCATAATTTTAAATCATATAATTAAAAAGTACATTTTTATATAAGAGAAAGGAGGAAGGATTGTTTGCAGTTTAACCTCGAAATCATATATAATATGTAAAAGCTATTTTTTTTATTTTTAATTAAAATAAAGAGTTTTTATGAATAAAAATGAAAAGAGACTTATTTAACTATAACACAAGCATAATGATTACTAGAACAAAATGTATTAAGTGAAATACTTTTTTAATGTATTAGCTAAATAAATATTAATTTAGATTATATTTGATAAATTGAAAAAAGTAAGGTTTGGAAATATTAAGTGTTGAATTTAAGTTGTAAAATCTATTTAGTGTACTTAAAATTAAATATTGAATATAATTAGATTGTTTAATAAATGAGAATACAATCTTAAATGAAATAGAATAAAATAAAATAAAATAATTTAATTTAATTTCTATTAAGTGATAAGTACATCTCTATCTACTTATCATTTTCTACACTTTTTTGTGAAAAAAAATTCTATCTAGTAGTTTTTACTCTAGATTATCAAATCAACACTTTATGACATTAATTTAGTAGCTTATTAAATATATATAATGAATTTGGTAAGAAAATATTAGAAATTGGTTAAACAATCAAATAAGTAAAAAAAAAAAAAAAGCCATAAATTAATCGATTGAGTCGTATGTGAAGTGATAAACAATCCGTGTTTAAGTTATTAATTAAGGGAATAACATTTATTTTTATTCCTTAAAAAAATGTTGATACAAATAGTAAGAAGTAAAGTGATACCATACATATGAATGTGATACTGATTATGCTTCACTTGAACTGGGTCCAATTTAACTACCCATCTCTTCTTGACCACATAATTTTATGATGATCTAACGGTGAAATGGAATTTTCTCCATATTTGGACGGTCCCCAAGGGATGTTTGATTGAGTCCGCCATTCGTCTCTTTCAAGCTTTTTGCTGCTGAAACGTGTAATGATTGGGTGGATATTCAGACAGGTTCCAAATCTATGGGACCCTTTTGTCACCCAATCAAACAAACATTGTTACAACAATCATTGTCAGTGTGCATTTTGGCATTAAATCATCTCTCTCAAGGAACAGGATAATATTATCTCCTGTACCCGGGTTTATGCTAAGCATGCATTTTAATTGAAATTATTAGTATTTTTATACATAATAGGAAGAAAATTTTATTACAGCAAACCAGTGATGATAATAATAATAATAATAGGAAAAAGAATAATGAAAGAGAAACAAAGAGTTGACAATAATGCTTGGCAATGACATTCATGAATTAAAACACTCTTCAAAGTTCAAACATGACAGAAGAAGCTGTTCTGTTTTATTTTCTAAAAAATAAAAAGCAAGATATAAAGTGTTGGATCATGGATGTCAAATCCTTACAGTTGGATCTGTTTGGTATAGAAATGTCCTTTCTTTAAGTTGAAAATGCAAGGAAATTAAGATATTGCAGACTTGGATATATCAACTTGTTTATAAAAATAAAAAAAAAGTTGGGATAACATGGATTAAGACTGCCTTGTCACTGAAAATTCTAATACATAAAGAACAAACAAACAGAAGTGACAGCAACGGAACATAAATACCTATCCCAACAGTGATACCATGTTGTAATCTAATGAAATGGGCTTTCCTACAAAGACAAGAAGAAAAACAATGGTGTCTTTGACAGAGTAGCAAATTTGACAGGTGATCTTTAAAGTTTGCTGTTTGATTGGTTTGTTCTTAGATTAATGTAAGAGATGTTTTTATGTATTATTGTTAGCTTTTTAAAACACATGATGAAGGGCCCCTTCACTTTTGACAACTCATTAAGCAAGCAGAAACATGAGTACAAAATAGGTCTATTAATTGTCCCAAAATTTACAGTCGAATATATGAAGATTTTGTGATATGCAATGTACAGCTGAATTTCCAAAAGCAATTCAGTCGGCAAATTTTGGCTCAAGGCCAAAACAACTATGCTCGTTAAGACAGATGTCAAAGCTGCCTTCAAATATAGTACTACACCTGTTACACTTTCATGCAATGACATTTTCAGATATAAAAGCAGCTCTTTTAAACTTAAAATTTAGGGTTATTTTATATATAGCTTAGCCGGAGCCATGGACAGTAATAAAAAAAGTAAAGAAAGCAGTCAAAGCCGCAAGTCGAAGACGGCGAAGGAAGTTAAAGGTGGTGGTGCAGTGGATACCGGGAAAAATGAGAGGGAAAGAAAAGGGAAGGACAGTGAGGGAGTGGTGAAAGGGGTACCTCAGCCTGGAGATTTCTCCACTGAACTTTAATCCCTTCACTCTCATATGTTTTCTTGCATTTCATCTCAGTTCTCAAATTGTAGTTTAATTGACGTATTTTTGAATTGTAAAAGAATGCAATGTTAATTCTGCCTTTAATGCTTTTAATTTAACAACAATTGATGTCATTTCACAATTTGTTTGGGTTGGAATGGGAGAGTTAATTTGTTAAATTAATTATTTAATTAGTATTTATAATGATTGATTTTTATTATGGTAGTTGATATAGTTGTAAACTGTAATTAAAAAAGTGGTAGTGAGACATTCGCAGAACATGGCCTTATATAACAAACACATTCTTTATTTTACATTATTTTTTAGATCCTAACTTATTGATTTTACTATATATATAGTATTGGAAGTCTTCTTACGTCAAAAGAAATCAAATTTGAAATTGTATAAAAACTATTTTATATAACCGGTTACTTAAAACATAATTTAGAACAAAACTGCAGTACCATTTGCAAAGACTGTTATTATTGTGGAAGGTAAAACTTGAAGCAAATAGCATTCGTAAAATGAAAAAGAAACCACACATGCAATGGTATTAAAGGGTTATAAGCAATCAACAATCTTTATTGTCAACACTTTGTAGCCTTGAACAAATTGTAAGTTTAAAAGAAAACAATATACAAGCCAAAAGAAAAAGTCCGCCTTTTATAAAATAAATTGTAATTTAGGGTGCATACATTTTTTTACAAATATAGACTCAATAAAAAAACCAATTAAATAACAAGTATATTGTTTTAAATTTTCAATTCGATTATATAATTTTATTATTGTTTTCTAAAAATTTGATTAAATAAATATATATATATATATATACAAGCAAAATGATTATGAGATACTTCGATATATCATAAAATAAATTTAATTAGAAACACAAATATCATAATTAATTACCTTAAGACTTTTAATCAATTAGCACATGCCAAAATATCATTGTAAATTTTATCACTAAGAGAAAGCATACATTTATGATTTATTACATGAATAACATAGTCAAATAATTTAGCTCTGATACCATATGTAAGAAAATTCAATAGACCTAAAATACTTTATGTTTACCTCTAACCATTATTGATTAATAAAGTAACTTTACTCCATGAACCTTAATTAACTTTTTTACCTTTAGTATTTCTTTGGCTTTTTTACCTAAATAATACAAAAAATAAAATTAATAACTGAAATGACATGTCCATAATATTATTTATCAAATTGGGGCCACCGAACTGGTGTCGCCTGTCAAATTGGCGGCACCATACTAAAATGTAATAATCTAAAGTATTCAGGGACTTGATATGCAAATTTTTCATTTTGAGTGGCTGCTGGAAAAAAAAAAGTGAAAGGGTGTCGCCTGATTCTGTAGCGGCACCAAACCTTAAATGTGGCTAATTGCCTTGTAAGCTCTCATTATTTAATATTTTCTTTTTATTCCCCTTCAACTCACTATATTGTGTTAAACAAGCCCTTAACCTAATTTTGTAGTTAAATAAGCCCTTAACTTATTATTTTTACTCATAAAATCCCTTTATTTTAATATTAAAGTAAATATATTTTGAATTAAATTATATAAACTTTAACATCAACATAAAATCTAAAAGTAGTCAAAATTTTCAAAAGAATAGTTCAGAATATCATGTATATAAGCACTCTCAAGAAATTATAAAATTTTATTTTTTTATTTAGACTCCGCTTGTTTCACATCAACATAAAATGCGAATTAGTTTATATTTTTTTAAATAGCTTTACTTTGGGTAAAATATATTTACTTTAATATTAAAATAAAGAAATTTTATGAGTAAAAATCATAAGTTAATGGCTTATTTAACTACAAAAATAGGTTAAGGACTTGTTTAGACACAATATAGTGAGCTGAAGGAGAATAAAAAGAAAATAATAAATAAGGAGGGCTTACTAGGCAGTTAGTCACATTTAAGGTTTAGTGCAGCCATACTATCAAGCGACACCCTTTCACCTTTTTTTTCCTGTAGCCACTCAAAATGGAAAATTTGCATATCAGGTCCTTGAATACTTTAAATCATTATATTTCAGTCCAGTACCGCTAATTTGACAGGTGACACCAGTAAAACCATACCATTTTGATAAATAATTTAATGGGCATACCATTTCAGTTATTAATTTTATTTTTTTTGTATTATTTAGGTAAAAAAAAAAGTCTATTTCTCTTCTAACCCTTTCAATTAACTTTCACGATTCACATGCAATTTATAATCTAGATTAAAGATTTAGGCTAAAAGTTTGAATAAAGTTAAAATCGAAACTTTATAATAATCAGCAATTTAGAAAGTAACTATTTTTTACTCTTGTCACAAAAGTTTAATGAGATTTATTTAAATAATATCACTTATCAAATGAGTCACATTAATTTCCAACATGCTAAACTCAAGAGGGGTATGAAATTTAAAGCTATAAATAAATGATGATTTTCATACTTCTAACAAATTAATAAATCATGAATACTAAAACTAACACTATATATAATATTAATACTTTTAATAAATTGGAGGGAAAAAATCAATTGATTCAACAATGATATAATTACACAATAAACTCATTTTTTATTCCATATTACAATATTACTGTTCAAATTTGTTTTTATTTTAATGATTTTAAGAATTTATATTCACTTTTTATAATAATTTAATATCATAGTTGTAAATTAACTAATAAAACATTTATGTTATTCTGATTTTTATTTAATATAAAATTATAAGTGCAACAATTTAATTTTAATAAAAATTAAAATAATAAGAAGTGTTAGGTGTAATGGTAAGATGCATTGCATTCTCAATGAGAGATATATGTTCGAACTTTCAAAACAATAATTTTGAGGGGGGCAATCACAGACCCCAAACATATTCGTAAAACAGATAGGAGAATACCAAAAAAATAAAATAAAAATCAAAGCAACTAATTTAATGTTACTATATTGATACATATGATCACTTTGTACATTGCACTGGTACACTAAAAAATAGTATTGATATATAGAGGAAAAAAATTGACATAATGACTTATTTGGCCGTTAATTTTATAAAAAAAGTTATTCTAGCTTTTTATTTAGTTTTTTGTCTTTTTAGCCCTTGAACTTGTGTTTTTTGTCAAATCACCCCAAAATGGTAGAAAAATAACTTTTTTTTTTTTAACTTTGCTAACATGACAATGCACGTGTATCCCATGTCAATATTTAATTAGTTTTTTAAAATTTTAAAAATTCAAAAAATATTATAAAAAATAAAATTATTAAAATTATTAAAAAATATATAATTATATATAATTTTAAATATTTTAAAATTTAAAAATTAATTAAATATTGACATGTCATCCACGTGTATGTCATTTAAGCAAAATTAACAAATATTAACTTTTTCATCTATTTTGGGGTGATTTGACAAAAAAATACAAGTTCAAGGGGTAAAAGAGGCAAAAAAATTAATCGGAGGGTTAAAATGATTTTTTCTAAAGTTGGAGGGCAAAAAAAGGCATTTTACCAAAAAAACTAAATGGCCTTTGCACTGCAAACCAGTATTAGTAAGGGCCAGTTTGGCAATGCTTTTGAGAAATACTTTTAAGAAGTGCTGTGGAAAAGTGCTTTTGAGAAGTGCTTTTGAAAAATTTAAGTGTTTGGTATTGCTGTAAAAAAGTGCTTTTGAGAAGTAAAATGTCTATTTTAGACAAGATATTATAAAGTAACAAATATGTATTTAAATGATGTTCAAATTAGTTAATATTATGATATTTTAGCAAAAATATAAAAAATAATTTATTATAATTTATTGTTAATATTTTAATAAATAATATTAATTTTAAATATTTCTAAGTAATTAATATTAATTATTTATTAAATTTAATTAGAATATATAAACTATATTTAAATATTTAAATATAATAATTAAATATTTGTAATTAGATATTGACACAATTGTATTATTTGCATGTCTTTTGGTTTAATTACAATTATTCAAGTTTGTTAAATATATGACCAGTATTTGAAAGCTTAGAATTATTGCTTTGTGAGTTAGATAATTAGTTGATCAATTGGTTTCTGATAATTGTGATGATTGCATAATAATTTGTGTAGTGTGGGCATGCAATCTATCTTAAATAAACCTTGATATGCATTTGTTTGTTAGAAATGTCTCTTTCGTTCTTTAAGGCTATTGATAAATTAAAACTAAGAAAATGTAGAGAAGGAACATCAAATTTTTCTGTGTTTTCATTAAAAAGAACATTCATTGTCATTGAAAAGTGCATATCTCACTAAAATCCTTAATCAACAAAAAAACATAGATCCAATTACAGAAAATTGAGCTTCACTGTTGCAGAATGGCCAGAAATACAATAAACCCAAAACTAAAATCTAGCTTTCATCACCTATAAATCAGGTGACAAACCTGGGGCTGCCATATTTTCACAGGTCTTGAACACTCAAACCTGCAATCAAGAACATGAGATAAGTCAAGACCGAGAACCTTGAAATGTTACCAAGTTACCAACATGGCGAAAAGAATACGTTCCACTGCCACCAGCATGGCAACAAAAAGAGAATACTTCATTTTAGCTTCAAACAGTTCATTTCAAATAAGGATTCTGGTTGCATCAAGATAAGAAAAACGAGGCTATTCAGTGGTTTCAACCAAGAACCTTCAGATATTACCAACATGGCAAGAAAAAACAATAGGATCGATTATGATCATAATACAAACATAATATTTTAATTAAATTTCAAGCAGGATGAAATATTATTTAATATTATTTATTCATTGCTTTCCAACACATTTAAATGCGCAAGACTCATTTATGAAATGTTAAAATCAAACTTATAAATGATGATTAAAATTATATTATAATCTATAATGGAGACAAAAGTAATGGATGGGAGGTTGATGAATTTTACAGTCAACTATTAACATTGGAACTACAAACATGAGATTCCTCCTGGGGTTAAAACCAACAGGTGTTATAATATTTAAATCAAACTAATGAATCCGTTTAATGATAATTACTGGTCGTCTCCAATCCTTCACTACTTATTCTATATGTAGTGTTTTATATATATATATATATAATAACAATTATTACTTGGCTTCGTTACCTTCTACTCCTATTCTTTTTGTTTCTCCCGTTAGGTGCACATATCATAATTCCGGGGCAAAACCTTATAGCCAATGAAAACTATCATCACATCCTATTTTACTAAAAATAAACAATGACTACCATATGCTTTGTAACAAACAATTTCATATCTTAAAACGAGGAAGGGGATAAAAATGAGATGATTCAATTTCATCCTAAGCCATTAACCAATATCATTGGCATAAATGATCATATTTCATATAATTCTTCAAGCCATGCTCAAAGAACAAATAAAAAAAGGCTTGTACATACATTCCAAACCTCAATTCCCCCAAATCAAAACAATGATTCAAACCAACAGAGAGAACAAAACCCAAATTAAGGTTTGCCTAAACATACCAGAAAATCGAAACAAGCAACCACCAGGAACAACTACTGCCATAAGTCACAAAATCACCGGTAACATGATATAGACAAGATGGCTAACATCAAACATTGACAACAACAACATCATTGCAATCATCTAACAGAAAAAAGAAAAAGTTCCAAGCAACCATTTCCTAAAGATAGTAAAGGGCACCGAAAAATTACTTGCAAGTTTGTAACTAACAATCTCTTATGGCCATTCACCATCGAGATTAAAGACTCCTTTAATCGAGACATGAAATACCTTAAAAGTTAGTGAATTTGTACTATATAAGTAATCAAAATAATGCAGTTTGAACCATACCAAATAATCTATTTCACAGTGATTTTTACATAACATAAATCAAATGCCTAATTGCTAAAATGGAGAGTAAAACTAAACTTAAAAACATCAAAACTCACCAACTTCCCAAAACAAGCGGAGAAAAAAAGGGGCAAATTCGATCGAATCACATATTCAGCATGAGTAAAATAAAAATGAACTAAAAAAACTTTATCAAAAGAGAAAAAAAAATCATTCATAGATAGACGAGCAGATTCAATGATGAAAGAGAACAACCCGGAAAGTGTGAAGATTATAAGTACACAAAAATACAAAAGCGGAAAGGGAAATTTATTACGCAGCAAAACACATTCCGAGAGAAAGGCAAGGAACCGAAAGGGAGAAGGCAAAGAATCCGTTGGAATAAAGAGAATTGAAGGAAAATTAGAATATAGAAAAGCACCCACCACCGAGAGATCGAAGAGAAGCGAAAAATCACCAGAGGAACCAGAGGAAAAATTAGAGAAAAGAGAAAAGGGGAAAAAAAGAGAAGTGTTAGACGTCTATTTGGAAGAAGAAATAATAAGGATAAAAAAGTAAAACACCAGCTATGAGAAAAGCTAAAATTTTTGGCTTTTTGATATGTGAAAAAAGACTTCTCAAACGTTAAAATAATTTTTCCACTGACCTTTATTCTTTATTACTTTTTACTGAAAAAGACTTTTGGTCAAAAAAGTCCATCACAAATGGAGCAAAGAACGGACCCTAAATATATTTAAAAAAAAAACTTAAATGGTCCGTATATTCAGGAAAACCTAAACGGGCTGAATACAATCCATGCTAATAAAATGGGCCAATAATCTTGGAAGTCAAACATACTCTGACCCAGAAACGACCCGACCCGACCCATTTCTATTCGAAAGCTCAAAGATTTCGATTTCAGCTTCTCCCCATTCCTATGCTCTTCTAAGCTCCAACCTTTCCTCATTTTAGCTCTTCTCACCGAGAAGATTGCTTATGGGATCTCTCAAATTCAGCATCTGAATTTACATCGCGGAATCGAAGCTCTCATCGTAAAGAGAAATGGCCGAAACCAAAGAGAAGAGCCTGAGCGACGAAAAACCGAAGCCAAGAGTACGCCCAATTGTTCGCCTCGGGATCTTCCTCATCTCTCACAGCTTCCTCGTTAGGTATCACTAATTAATTTGAATTTATTTTTCCCATTTTTTTGGGTTTAAATAAATTGTTTTTAATGTTTGTTTGTCGTTTTGAATCTTTTGATGTTTATTTCAGTGTCGTTTGCTGCACTGCTGGGGTTTTGGCTCTGTTTCTATTGCCTGTTCTTGCTAAAAATACTTACATCTCCGAAAATGCCCTCATGCCAGGTTCCCTTTCATTTTCATTGCTTTATGTTTCAGTTTGAATAATTTGAATGTATTCTGTTCAATACTTATTTTATCTGTATCGAATTTGAATTTAAGTTTGAGTGAAATTTACCGTTCATTTGGATGCAAATTGATAAAACAGAACACTGGAGTTATCATGGAAAGAAGAAGAAGAAGAAAAAGCTGATATAAGATTGTGTTCTATTTTCATTATTTATGTGATTTCAGCATTTGATTCCTTATGGATGTCCTAGTAATGATAATACTTTTTTAATTTTGTTCAATCTGTGTTCTTGATGTTTGAAGTGTGGTTTTGACTTATGTAGGTTCTGCGAGTCCCATGCTTTCTAATCAGCATGTTTCGGATGGAAATAGATTGGTGAAGGATCTAACTAATCCAAACTCGAAATCTTCAGAAACAGGAATGTATGTGCTGGTTGTGTGCATATGGTTTAAAATTTTGGTTTTGTGGTTTTTTTTGTTCCATGCACAAAGAGTTTGAGTATTGTAGCATGTAGCATTTACAGGGAATACTTGAGAGTTTATGTTTATTAGCAAGCTATAGTTATCATGCATGATCTTGTGTTGTCTAGGATGTAGCATCCCTTTTTTCCGGTTATTGTATATTGCTATGAATCATATCTTATTTGGCTAAACCTGGGCTATGCTATAGTAAAGGACATAAGCATACCCATAAACATATAGAAATGTTCTGAATATAAGTTATCTCTTAAAGTGTTAAATATTTGATATCTCTTATCTTTACATTGGGATTGTTTGCTGTTTCCATATGTTTTCTCTCCACACCTTGGTCTTCTTGTAGTTATCATCTACCTGACTGATCAATACATGGATAAAAATAGGTCAAAGAAATGTGATCTGATTCTGTTTACCTTGTTTTTATTTCCATTTCAGAGAAAGTCACAAAATCATAGCACAGTACATGTTAGACTTGGGTGCTGAAGTTAGTTTCCACAAATTCCACCCTCAGATGAATCAGTTTCATCCTTTGCACTTTTTCTCTAGCCCTGATTCCGGTAAGATACAAGAGAATTACAGTTGTTCATCATATGGTATCAATACTGTTGGGATTATAAGAGCTCCTCGTGGTGATGGGAAGGAGGCTATTGTCTTGGTAACACCTTACAATGCTCTAAAGAGTGGATTTGGTGAGGCTTTATCTTTAGGCATTGCATACTCAGTATTTTCGTTGCTCACTCAAGTTACTTGGCTAGCCAAGGATATTATATGGCTTGTTGCTGATTCGCAATATGGAGAGTATGCAGCGGTTGCTGCTTGGTTAAGAGAATATCAGACTCCTAAATTTAGCAGTCTGAGTACTCCAAATGCTGAGATGTGTCCAGATGTTAATAATCTTTTTGAGTTGAAAGATCATTCTATTTCTGGAAGTAAATTCTCCAATAGTTTTAGACGTGCTGGGACTATGGCTGCTGCTCTGGTCTTGAAGGTTAGAGATCAAAATGAACAATTTGAAGACACTATTAGCATTTATGCTGAGGCATCTAATGGACAAATGCCAAACTTGGACCTCATCAATGTTGTGAATTATTTGGCAGTGCATAGGCAAGGTTTACGTGTAAACGTGGAGAAATTGTGGTCCCTTCTTAACTCCAGTTGGCTTAAAAGTTTGGGTGAAATCTTTGAATCTCTAGCAAAAGTAGCTAAAAGCTTATACCCTAAGTGGAAATTTGGTATCCCTGCAACAGAGTATGTTGAAGGCACTGCTACACTTGCAAGTTCATTGTATTATCAGGTAGAATACTGTTGTTACTTGGTACTCTCTGATTTTGTTTGTTGTTTTCCTCCTTTTCTCTGTTACATTGTGACAAATGTTCTACTTCTAATAGTATCAAATAGATGAAGTAAAGTTTTAAGGAGTTGCACATTTGTGCTTCTCTCTGTTGATTGAAAAGATGTTTGCTTTCTCTATCAATAGTGCTTTTGTTTTTGTTAGGCTCTAGGTGTGCCTACAGGCCCACATGGTGCTTTCCGTGACTACCAAGTTGACGCAATCACGTTGGAGATTTCACCTAAATTTTCATTGGACAAAGTCTGGCGCAATGACATTCTTCTAAGAGGCGGCCGGTAATTTATGTTTCCCATTGTTTTTATTTATTTTACTATTGTAGTTCTCCTTAGCAAGTGGCTTACGAAAGGAGATTGTCTTGAAATTTTGAACTCTAGATGATGTGAATAATCGTGTAGATAAGTTGCATAGGGTACAGACAGGAGATAGTTGCCTTTAGATAAGTTCTACAGTTTGTAGATCAATTTTATATAACTTTGTTATTGCCACCTTTGTTTTTCTGAAGGATTTCATGTTGCTTGGTGCAGGTTGATTGAAGGAGTTATACGATCAGTAAATAACCTCCTTGAGAAGTTTCACCAATCATTTTTCTTGTACCTCTTAACATCTCCTAGTAAGTTTGTGTCAGTAGGGGTTTACATGATTGCGTTTGCACTTCTCATAGCACCACTCCCAATGGTTGCGGCTTCTCTCTATGTGGCTGCAAATAGTTCAAGCAACTGTTCAAAAGGTGATAGCTCAACTCCATCTGCAATCACTGATACTGATGAACACAGTATTGCTATCAGATCCTGGAGGTGGCTTAATTCAGCTAAACTAGTTTTTATTGTTCACCTATGGGGTGCTATTGTTTCATTGCTTCCGTATTTCATCTCCCAAATACCTGATTGCAGCCCAACAACCAGCTTCATGATCTGGGTTTTGCTTTCAATCCTCAGCCTTCTAACCTTGAACTCAGTTCTGGCTTCTCCTTTAGCTTGTGCTAAAGCAACTCAAGAAAAAGAATGGGCTCTTGTGAAATCGGTGACTATCTCATTGGTGTTCATTGGATTGGGGCTCATGTCAGTCATTAATTTTGCTACCGCAGAAATTGGAGCTTTATTGATGGTCCCAATGTGTTTACTGGCTCGACCTTTAAAGCTTGATGTTAGAGCTGGTACTTTGAGAAGTTTTTGCAGGATGATCTGCAATCTGGTTTTAGGGCATATTGCTTTTCCACCGGCTGCTTTTTTTCTGTTGAAAGGGATGCTTGATGGTTTTGGCAATGCCAACGTGGGTGACTTCTGGATGTGGGTTGAGTCTCTTTGGGCATGGAACAGTGCTACATATCTCTTTATTGGTATGGTACAGTTGCCATGCTGGGTCTTATGC
Organism: Gossypium sturtianum; assembly: GCA_025698515.1. Taxonomy (NCBI): domain Eukaryota; kingdom Viridiplantae; phylum Streptophyta; class Magnoliopsida; order Malvales; family Malvaceae; genus Gossypium; species Gossypium sturtianum. The sequence continues at coordinate 122,150,140 of CM046946.1, forward strand.
GTTAGCATTTTGTTTCATACTTGTTGACACGTCTTAATTCTGTTCGGACCTGCAAACTTAATATCAAGTGCACTTTAGTTTCAGTGTTTGCCTTCTTACCTAATTTCAGTCTTCTAATGAAAATTAGACTTAACTTGGAGAGCACATGCAGTTGTTGCTCGCCAAAGCTGCATGATGTTCTGGAATTTGGATGTTTTGGTTCTGAGTTTGTAATTAGCTCGTTGGCTGACCGGATCACAATGAGGTTTTGACATTGTCTTTTAAGAAAAGGTGGTATTCCACGGATGATTTGTCAGGCCTTTGTGATTATTTTCTTGCTGAATTAATTCAAATTTCCTCTTGAGGTAGAATCGGGGCTTGCGAGTAAGCTTAAGTGACCCAGCAACTCAAAGGTAAAACTTAAGTTTCAAAGGAGGAAGAATCTCTACATGTTGATTGCCTTATTTTGGTGCACACTCTTCCACTAAGAAATAAATGCTTGCACCACTTATTGAATTTTCCATGAAAAAGATAGGTCATGAAATAGAAAATTAGGATCTTATTGCAAAATATTGGATTTTATCCGATATATTTTCTTCGGATAGAAGGGAATCATCTATTGAAACCTCTATTTAAGAATAGAGAATAGGGGTTTGCTTTGAAATGCTGTTGAAAGTTATAAATTTAAGTAGAAGAAAGAATATGATAGGCACTATTAGATGCCTTGCTGACTATCCATAGCTTCCAACTGAATATGCTTGTTTCATTTGCCTAACTTGTTCATTTTTCTAGTTGAAGTGACATATATATTTAGTCATGGATGAGCTAAAGAAGATGCAAGATATCAAAGGACCGTATTCTACAACCACTCCATAAAAAGGTAAGCAACCAATGAGAAAAAGCAAACTTGATTCTCTCTTTAAGATTGCAAATTGATGTGTCTATTGATTCTTTGCTGCCTGCTTTAATTTTAAATGTCATCACCGGGGAATCTCTTCTTTTCTTTTTTGTTCTTAAAATCATCGATGCGTCTGCTCAAATCTTTCTTGCACGCCCACGCATACGCAAACATGTGGTTATTATTAGGCTTAATGTTTAATTTAACATTCAATATTTACATCTTTTGTCAATTTAATTTTTATTTTTTTTTAAGTTCAATTTGACTTTTAAATTTAAAAAAAAAAGTCGAATTTGATTTTCACCCTTTAAAAAAGAGTCAAATTGTTTTTTTTTTAACGGAACTACGGATTAAAAGATTAAATTTTTAAATGTTGCAGTCTGCATAATGGTCCATATATATTTCATTTTTTAAAAAATTATATATATATTTGAATATTTTTATAATTTTTAAATTATTTGATGATGTAGTCAATATTTTCATTAAAAAAATGACTTGACTCTTTTTTAAAAGGTTAATGGTTAAATTTAGGTAAAAATAATAAATGTAAAATCAAAATGTAAATTTTAAGTGTTAAATTTGAGATAATGGATTAATAGGTGCAAATATTTTTATGTTGTTTTAAAGAGGTTATTGATTAGTAGGGTGTAATAATAATTAAGTTTGGAAGAATAAGAATTTAGACAAGAATTAGAGGCTGAGAAGAAAAGGATGGAAACAACCGGCACGAGTTGTATGACCTTTGCAACAAAATCAAAATGGTTATTATTTCTATTATAAAATAACAACAAATTACGTCACTTTGTAAGGAAAATTCCATGAATACATCGAAGCACCTAACTTTAATTTTTATTTTTGGCATAAATGTTCATCAGGGTGACGAGGAGTCCAAAACAAAAAAGGTTGTTGTGACGTGGAAGCCAATACCCAAACACTCTTGCTCAAGCCTAAAGTAAATGAAATTAACATTTCCAAAACACTCGTGAGGAAAAAAAAAATAATCTTTTCAGAAATGATATTAAGATTTCTTTAGAAGATAAACATAATTTTTTTTTTTTTAAAAAAAAAAGGAAGTCGCTTAATTCCAACTATAGGACTTTTTAAATCTCTAATAAAAAAAAAAAAAACTCTTAGCTTACTTATAGGTTCATATTCCTTTGCCTCCAAGTATAAAATTTTAAGTGAAAAATAAGATAAGGTGATTATTTTTTAGAAAATATGAATTGAAACTGTTAGTCAAGTCAGAGAAAATGTTGTTGAAAAGAATAATTTAATGGTATGGTGGAGTCAATGGTTATCATCTTTCTACTTGTTTAATAAGGTAATTTAACTAAGAAAGAAAACAAATAAACAATGCAAGAAAATCAATATAATTATTATTCTTATTATTATTTATATTAATATTCTATTTAATGAAATAGTTAATAACTTTTTTTTAATAACTTTAAAAAGTTGCTTTGAAATACTCCTCACTAAAAGAAATTATATCAAGTCTTAATATTATTAGTGAAAATGAATATAAAAAAGAAGCCATATTCCCCCAATGCATTAACTTCCAAGTCTCAAATGTTCAAGAGTTGTCTGTTCTGGTTCCGGTTTTCCAAGGAGAAGCTTGTTTTAGTTCCAACAACAATATGTGTTCCACGGGCTTCCATCTGTGCTTAGCTAAAATTCTCACATAATCAACATTCAATTCCACCTTTAAATCACAGCCACAAAGTCAGTTTGTCAACACCCATCAAAGGAACTCAAAGCTTCACAACTAACCTCTGAAGTTTGCAGAGTTTGCAGCAAGGAGACCATGGATGACATGTTATGTGATGAACTACTGCAAGAAATATTCAGAAAGCTGCCATCAACCCCACCATCTTCTTTATCTGTTTCTTTAGTTTCCAAGCGTTGGCTTAACCTTTATAGAAGCTCAAAAGCATCTCTTTCTCTCAAGTTTCTTCCACACAATTCTATGGTTATCTCTCTGTCTTCTCTTCTTTCTCACTACCCTTCTCTTTCTTTCCTTTCTCTTGTTCTGTCTGATGCAGCTGATTTCACCTCTTCCAACAACAATTCAAGCACCACTGCCTTTTTCGACAACTTGCTTTTCGTTGTTTCTTCCTCTTGTTCTAACCTGCATCACCTCAGGTTCTTAGCTGGCCCTGTTTCTTGTCTGTCTTTGTTGTCTCTATCCAAATCTTGTTCCCAACTTACTTCAATTACTGCTTCATTATCTAGACCTCTTTTTCTCAACTGGGTTGTTTCGTTTCCTTGCTTAAAGGAGTTATGTTTACATGTATGCTCAACTGATGGTGTTGATGATGGAGATAAGCAATTTGGGTTGTCTCTAAATGAAGAATTGGATGTCAAATTTGGGTTAGAAACTCTCTGTGTATCAGGAATTCAGGCAGATGATAAGGGTATCAGTTGGCTATGGAGGAACTGTAAAAGGCTTAAAAAATTACAGCTGAGGAGCTGTGAGAGTGTTGGTGATGGGGAGTCATTTGCATCATTTATCTGGTGTGTGGAAGGTCTTGAAGAAGTAGAGTTAAGGAAATGTAGGAGTATAATCGATAGAGTTCTATTAAGATTAGCTGAGAATTGTGCTTCATTGATTTCTCTACTGATCTATGATGGATGTAGTAGAGAGGGTTTGCTTGAATTCATAACAACTTGCAGGTGTAATTTGCAGAAACTTGACCTTAGATTGCCATTAGACCTCAACAATGATCACCTCTTAGCCATTGCTATGAATTTAAGAGGCCTCTCAACACTTTGGCTTCAAAGTTGCTGTCTGGTTACTGGTGAAGGTCTGCACGTTCTTGGGGTTGCCTTGAACCCCACACTCGAAGAATTGGCTTTAATAAACTGCGACGTTGTCGATCGAGAAGTAGGGTTGCTAGCCACATTAGGACAAAATTTGAGGATGTTAAGGAAACTGGACTTGTCTTATAATGAAATGTTGGCTGATAAGGAGTTGATTTCTATGCTAGTTTCTTGCAATCATCTGACAGAATTGAAGTTGAGAGGTTGCAGGAAGCTAACAAGTATGACCATGGTTACCATATCTAAGACCTGCAAAGGCTTGCAAAGTATTGATATTATGAATTGTCCTGGGATTGGAGCTCAGGCTGTGGAGTTCTTTGTCTTGAATTGCCCTCTGATGAAACAAATTGTGGTTGAGGAGAGCAAGGTTTCAGACATAGCTAGGACATGGGCTTGTCATAAATTTATAGAGGTAACTTCTGGTTCATGAACTGTGAGTGCCATTTATTCATGTTCTGTTGGAACCAACAACATCTAAATTTCTATCTAATTATGATGATCTTGGAAAAGCTTGTTATTGTAATAAGATAACTGCAATGAACAATTAGAATTTTCTTCTATTTGGGAACTGAATTGAGTTTATTCTAATTAAAGCATTCAAGTGTAATATAATAGTGTATGATTTTGAATCTTTTAGCCCAAGTTTATTGGGCCATTTATAACCTACATATTAATGGGACCAACATAGGCTTCAGCTCATATACATATATAGTATAGATATTAGTAGACCTCATAATGGACTGATTGGACACTTAACAATTAATAACACAAGAGACATAAGTAAAATAAAAAATAATACAAGTAAATTAATATTTTAGTATTTAAATTATATCCTTATTGAATTTTAATTCAATGGAATTGCTATAGTTGTAAAAAAAAGAATATGAATTTAAATGCGCTTTAAATATGTATTATTTTTTATTTTAAAAGTTGAAAGTTATGGATAAGAGTAAAAATTATATAAAAAAAATTAAATATGCAAATTATTAATTTTAAATTTTTTATATATAATTATATCCAACAATTACATAAATATAACCCAAAAGGTAGACATTACATTACATTCTACATTCAATATTTTTATTTAATCTGACACTACTTTTAGATTGAATATTTAAGGTCAAATTTCACTATTAGACCTTATATTTTGTGTAAGTTGTGGATTTAGTATTTATGTTTTAATTTGGTCATTTTTTATCCTTGTATTTTTAGAATTTGAACTTTTTAGTCTTGGTCAAATGGTAACATTAAATTCATCAAATTATGTTATTTTCAAAATATGATGAGTCAAACATATTATTGCATGTGTAATGCTATGTCAGCTTGTTATTTTCACATATTAGTCGAAAAAAAATAGTTAATAGATTTAAGGATTGTAGTTTGCATTAAGATTGAAGTTTCGGAATTAAAAAAAATATAGCAACTAAGAATGATATAGTTGGATAGTACGGAGTAAATATACAATTTTGCACATAATATAAGACTAACAACATAAATTAACCTAATAGATTTAATTGCTACGACTAAAATTTCAAAATTCAAAAAATATAGGGACTAAGATTGATGAAATCATTATTAACTTCAAAATGTGTAGCAAAGACGATGGGAATTGTCTAGGGGTGAGCATTCGATCGAATCAAGTCGAATCGAGTGAAAAAAATTTCGAGTTGACGAGTCCTATTTTATCATCCTAACTCGATTTAAAATTTTCTTGAATCTAGTCAAGTAAAATGAAAATCGAGTCGAATCGAATTGAGTGAAATTGTTCGAGTTAAATTAAAAAATTAAACATGTTAAATTAAAATCTTGTTACAGTAATTAATTCCATGTTGGAGCACATAAATTTGAAACCATATATATTTGAAAAACTTTTTCAAAGCAAAATAATAAAAAAATAACATACTTTAGTATGATAAGATTGAATCATTAATTAACTTATTTAGGTCCCCAAAAGGTTAATTTATATAAATATGCTGGAAAAAAAAACAATTGAGAAACTATGTTGAGTTTTTAAAAAATTTACTGATCTACGCTGTTTTTGGAGAGAGTTCAACAGTAATGGTAACTTTTCCAATAGCTATAAGGGTTTCAACAACCATAAAATTTCCTATATAAACCCCTCCAAACTTTATTCTTTTCAACCAAGTACTCAATACTCATGCTTCCATCTTATATTCCCAATCCTCAATTTTCAATTTTTTTTTTCTAATTTTCCCTAATTATATATTTTGTTTTACATCTCAAATGTACATTTATTTACAATATACGAAAGTTGTTTATTAAATTGGTTAGTTTTGTACCATATTATATTGTGAGTTTAAAATTTATAATTATTTTTGTTACTTTTTCATTTAAGTTTTTCTCCTTCCATTTATTCACTCAAATGTTTTGAGAAAACAAAGAATAGAATGTCAGTACGAAAAAAAATTAAAACTTTGGCTTGTGTATTGTAATATATATTACTTCAATAATTAATATTAACTTACACTTTACAGAAAAATGGCATGACTAAACGAATAAGTTAGTGTTTTCACTGCATTAGTTAGTGTTTTAATTAGCTCTTCTTCTCGATGCTCCCGGGTTGTGTGGACATGTTGGCTCCGTATGTCCTGAGTTCCTACAGTAACCGTATAATCTTGGTGTGTCTCCCCGCTCTTGAATATCCATATTGCCTCATATTTGAGTTGAGTTCGACTGACCTTTCGGCTTGCGCTGTGAGTTCTTATCTGATACCAACTCGAAAAGAGTGTGTGAAGTAGGCTACCACATACGTTAATTCAAGATAGGGGGATTCAGATTTCCAAACATTGTACGCACGTTCAAGTTTGTAAACTTCATCAACATAGGTCATACAATCTATACGTTCCAAGGAACATGCCGCAATTGCATGTGCACATGGATAACAAAGTGCTTGAAATCTCCCACAGTCACAAGTCATTTGTCTCAAGCCTATGCGGTACGCTCCACCGATAACTCCATGGTCGGGTCTATGGGGTTGCTTAACCCGGAATATTAGATTTTTTCGCGAGTGACATGCTAAAGTCATTGAGTTCGCAATTTCTACATTTTTCCCAATATCTTTCAGCACTGACTCGCACCAAACGTGACCGCCCTTTATCTGTCCCGCGTATGTCTCAGTTTGCTTCGGAAACAAGGCTGTAGTCTCTCTAACATCTTATGGAATCGATGTTGGATGAGATCATACCCAATTGATGGCAATCAATAATGAATTCAAGAAAAGCGAATCAAATGTATATGTTAAACTGTTTTACAAGAAACCAATTCTATGCACAACGTACCCATGTTAATGACATGTCGTGTAATACCCCAAAAATTTCTATAGTAAGAAAGTAATATATTATCCTTGTTACAGTAAACAAGGAAATAAAGTGACAAAAAGGGAAATTTTGAGTTATGTCAACATTGGGAAGTATATTATGATATATTAATTCAAGAAAGGACTAAATCGTAAAAGTGAGAAAAGTTTTGTTGTCGAAAAGTAAATACTCAAAATTTGAGGGGTTAAAGTGTAATATGAAAAAGTTAAAGGATGAATAATGAAAATATTTTAAGGGTGGAATAATCTAGAAACTAAGGAAAATGGATGAATTAGGACCAAATTGAATAGTGGAAGAATTATGAGGGAGTAAATCGTAATTTTACCAAATTAACTGATGACTCAAGGATGGAATTTTAAAAGATCATGAAGGGAAAAATGGTCAATTAGCAAGAGATATAATTCTAGAATGTAATGATTATGTTGATGATATTTTAAATTAATTAATTAGATAAATATTATTTTATTAATATTTTAATAAGATATTTTTGAATATTTTATTTAATTAAGGCTAATATAAAAAGAAAGGAAGATGAAAAAAATTCTTCATCTTCATTCAAGGTTTCCAATGGCTATGAAGAGAGAAAGAAAGAAAGTTTTGCCTTCTTTACAATTTGGTCCTTCCACCAAAAATTCACCATTTTCACCTAGAAATCAAAAGAATTTTTCATGGTTACCAAGAGAGAAAAATAATAAGGAGACCATGGAGAGCTAGAATATCAAGTTAGATTCAAGAAATAGAAGCTGGAGGAGAGAGAAAATCAAGTTAAAGATTGAAATCAATATAACAAGGTAAGAACATCAAGATTTCAATATATTTTTAAGTTTGATATTATTGAAAATGCATGGAAATGATGTTAAAGTAGAGTTTTCTTATGTAAGGTTCTATTTTCTTGATATGTTAGTGAAGGGAAACAAGAGAAAGTGACGGGAAATAATGTAGAGAAAGGAAATAAGGGTGTTATAAACTTGGTAATCAACATTTTGCACTAAAACAGTTTTGGACAGCAACAATTGTCTAACTTTGAAAAGTCACCAAAAATTGTAGAAATCGAATTAGAGGTTGAATAAAATATGAAATTAAATTTTATTGAGTTTAGTTTCTCATAGAAGAAACTATGTAAGCAATGGAATTGTAAATTATTAGTTATAATAAATTTTATGAGACAAGATCAGAATGATTTCGGGTTCCTTTGTTCTGACTTTGTAAAATCATAAAAAATTGTAAAAAAATAATTAGGGGTTTAAATTTATATTTTTAAATTCTTAATGAGTATATTTTCAAGAGAAACAAACAGAAACATCATCTAAACCCCGTATTAAGAAATAATTAATTTTTAGTGAAGAAAGGTCGAAGCTGTCAAACAGCAAAACAGGGATAAATTTGAAGATTTTAATATACTTATTGGCTAAACTATAAATTCTGAAATTTTTATGGTAGAAATATATTTGAGTTTAGTTTCTAAAACATCAAGCGGATCTTAATTTAGAATTCTGTAGCTCAAGATATAAATAATTTAGTGACTATGACTCAAGTGGACAGCTTGATATGAACATATAAGTAAATAGTGGAATTATATATATACCTTAAGGATGTGGAATGGAGAGGAGGAGGAGGAAAATATATGAATATTAAGCTAGTTTAGGTTTACATTAAAAATGGCTAATGTTCATGTTTTAGACTCAGGGGCTAAATTGAATAAAAGTAAAACTTTAGGGGCAATTTTGTAAAAATGTCAAAAATGACCAAATTGAAGGAAATGAATTGTTTTATTGTCTAAATTAATAAATTGGATGAAATTATTAATTTAGATCAAGATTTGGTGAAAAATCGAGGAAAATAGAAATTTGCAAAATGCCCCTAAATTGTGGTATTTTTGCAATTTAGCCTGGTAAGTTCATATGGTTGAACTTTTATGATTATTTGTTAACTTAGAAATGATATAATGTATTATTTCATGTGTTTGTCATTGAATTGTGACTATTGAAAGTATATGAAAAGTGATTTGAATGTTCAAATTGAGTAGAACGCTGGATTGAGTACGATCATTCAGTGACAAGTGAAATGATAAGTGATGAATTGACGAATAAGACCATGGTTGGACCATGGCAAGTGTGTAAATGTAAGACCATAGCTGGGCTATGACATTTCAGTGAAAAGACCATAACTGGGTTATGGCATCGTGAACGTAAGACCATGGTTGGACCGTGGCGGTATATGTGCATGAGTAAGACCATAGCTGGGTTATGGCATCATGAAGATGATAAGACCATATCTGGGATATAGCATTATGTGAGTAAGACCATGGCTGGGCCATGGTAATACAAGTGTAAGACCATAGTTGAACTATGGCATAAAGAAAATGATGTACTCAAATCCGTAAAACGTTCTCTAATTTGACAAAAATTGGTAAGTGACATATGAAATTAATATTGAAAGACTTATGGTTATTATTGATATTGATCTGAAATAAGTGTACCCATTGATATTTAAATGATCCAACAGGCAAAGTTCTGATATGAGATAACATGAGTTTGGAATGAATTATTACCGGTATATACCTGAAATACATGGAAATGATGGTACATGAAATATTGATATAATGAAATGAATGATATATGTTTATGAAGAAACGACAAAAGAATGATATGTATTATGAAATGTAAATATGTGATTATCTTTATTATGTTGATACGAGGAAATTATGTATGTTGTGATGAGTAGCAAACTCAAGTGTAACCTGTCGGGAAAATAAGTTTATCAATGTTGAAATTATATGTAATGTGTACAAGTACGCTAACCAGTGTTGTTGCTTGATACTTAGACAAATGCCAAGCTATTGGTCGAATGGTGATATGTTTATTTATATGATGCATTGGAATGGTAAGTATTTAAGTGAAAATACGTTAGTGCTCATGAAAGAGTGGTAAGGTTTAAATTATTCAATTTCTTATGAAATGACTTATCATGTGATCAATTCGAAAAAGACTTTGGCTAAATGCACTAGCTTGTTACCATGGTTGAATGATATGTTTATGACTTGTGTGTCATGCATTGGAATAAGTGTGGAAAGTAAAGAAATACAAATGAAAATAAAGAAACTTGGAAGAATTAAAGATATTTAAAATTTTACTAAGCTTGGGATAATATGTATAAGTAATGTTGTGGATTTATTCACCTTGTGAATTGATGAATATAGCTTCATGAGTATTGGGATTATCAGAAGCTCGATTAGGTTGGAAGCTTGTCAGAGATATATCATACTATCCATTGGTTCTATCGGTAATTTTGGATTATTTGATTCTGGTTATAATGGCATGTATAGGTTAATTTGGCCAATGATGACATGTAAATGATTGGTTATGACTAGTCATTGGAACGGCTAGTGATGAGTATGTGTTTGAAATGGTTGATTGATAAAAATCGTATTGGCATATTGATGATTGAAGTTCATATTTGATATAATATGCATAAATGTGAAATTGGTATCTAGGCAAATATGAGTTTAAGATTTATACGAAAATAAATTGTCATTTGAGGTATCTATGGGTACATTGGTTGTATATGGTTAATTGTCATGTATAAGACTTGATTTTGGTATGAATTAATTGTCATGGAATAGCCTATTTTCGTCCACATGGGCAGAGACACGGACGTGTGTCTCAGTTGTGTGTGACACACGACCTAGCACATGGGCGTGTGGCCTGGCCGTGTGTTCCCTGTACCTTTAAAATTTTAAAGCAGAAAGTTATACGGCCTGGACACACGGGTGTGTCCTTGGCCATGTGAGCCACACGGCCTACACACACGGGCGAGTGACCCCTGTACATGAGAAAATTTTTAAACTTCGTGAAAATTTTTTCTATGTTCCCAATTTAGTCCCGACTCGATTCTAATATATATTTTAGGCCTCGAGGGTCCATCTTAGGGACATTATGGTTAATATCAAAAAATGAACAGTAATGATACGAATTATATATAAATGTTTTGAAAACTCCGATAATGCTCCGTAACCCTGTCTCGGTGACGGATACGGGTTAAGGGTGTTACATGTTGCCGCTCCGCATTCTTATGATATTGGCCCATGTAGTTAAACCCTATGTAACACAAACAATACCTATGGTGTGTACGATCTCATAGGCTTAAACGATGGTTGAATGCAGTTTGTATTTCGGTGCCCCTATCGAAAATGATGCACACATCAGGCCGCGACACAACATGCCTTCTCAGGTTAGGAAGAAATCCAAATCATCATTGGATTCTTTCGGAGTTATTGCAAAATCTATTGGCAGGATTCTTTGGTTACTATCCTGTGCAACAACTAATAACAACTTATGATTGTATCTTCCATACAAGAATGTGCCGTTAATTTGGACAAGTGGCTTACAGTACCGAAATGCAATTATGCATTGCTTGAAAGTAAAAAAAAACAGTGGAAAACTCTTTTTCCAGGGACCAAGCGATCGTCATAATGCGCAGGCTTCGTTTGCAGCTCGGTTACAGAACCTGGTACGTACCACTCTAGTACTTGACACCATTGCCACAATTCATTGTAGGATTTCTCCTATCCACTGTGTATCTTCTCCAACGCCTTCTGATTTGCAAACCATGCCTTGTGGTAGGACACGATGTAATCGAAATTGCTACGGATGTATGCGATCAAAATGATATTAGAATCTTAGGACTCACTTTGACCATGTGTAATATAAAGTCAGATATCATGTCTGAATCCAATTTTGGATGATCATTCAACATACCTGAAAAATAATAAATTGGGTCACCATACTTAATAGAATGTCTAGAAAAATGTCAGAATTCGAGTCGATGTTGTTAACCGTGATAAATATTAGCTACAACACATGTATGTGGAGCAGTAAACTTCCTGATCATCTAGAATGCTGACTTCTTCCTAATAGATGCCTTAATTTTTCATGGACATCATGTTTCATGCATTGCGCACTTCGCCTCATATTTCTCGGATCGAGAGCATGTAACGGTGAAGTTGACACCAAGCTGTATGTTATACCCCTTGACTGTAGCTACAAAAGCATATTTGGAGTCAAACTCCATCCCAACCTCTAAATGGCTGAAATTTGTTGACGAAGTTGCATACTTTAGTCTTCTATGAGGGAGGTCTTTGAATTCTAAACCTCCTTCAGCAGCAAGATTGAGAGTTTTCATGTGGGGTGGGGGTTCGTATGTCGTGAGACTTGAGTCATCCCATCAAATAATGTCTGAAGCTTCACTGTCAGATCCATCGTCTTCTAGTTTAGTAGGAATGGGATTCGATTATGAAATTACTGCAATTTCTATACCATCGGGGCCTGCCTCCTCTATTAGGTCATTATCTGTTTCTTTATCCTCTTCAACCTCTTCGTTCTCTCCTCCCTTTTCGTTATTAACTCCGGTTGCAAGTCCAGGGTTGGATATGCCCTCACCGGTCGAGGTTGTCGAGAGTAGACCATCCGTTCTTGTAAATTTGATATCAACCCTAAAATCACTTCTGTTTGGCCTACCCCAGTAACTTGATGGCGTACCCATGTGAGTATTACTGGTGTTGAACATTGACATGTCGAAGTTAAAATCAAAGGCATTGATAGAATATCATGCAGGTGTGTCGTAGGCCCGGTGACCAAATAAGCCCGACTATCTCCCACCCTAGTAATCGAGGGGTGAAACTGATGAATGCCTCGTCATTAATGATGATTCCAATGGGTCTTGGTATGAGCTTTGCAGCAATGATGTGAATCCACCATACAACCGTGTGGTAGGACTTTCAGCTTCTTGATCTGACATAGAATTTGGTGGACACGGTGTAATCAAGCTTGGGTCACCTTTGTCCTCTTCGACGAAGTCAACATATAACTCCAGTATAACATTCCTACTAGAGCAATGGGATTCATCAATTGATTCATGTCATTGTCCCTAGTGATCTAAAAAATAGAATATCTAGCGGGGTCCAATGACAAAAGATATCTATATTTTAGGCTCGAAATTCTTCTTCGGATCTCCACTTTGTGCCTAATCCTTGTCCAAAGCTCTTTTATTTGTACTTACCATTTTTATTTGGTCTTGAACTGCATGAATATAGACGTCTGGCCATACGTATTAAGGTTTAAGTAGACACATCAAGATGGGTTTTGTAAAAATAGAGTGAAATAGGAAGAAGCAATGTGATATATTGATTATAGGTTAGCCAAAATGTGCAAAACAAAAGAAAAATTCAAAAAGAAAACAAGAAAAACAAGTAGAAAAAGTACATGAAAGACAAAAGCATTGTGAGTGAGATGTGTTGAAAAAGATCAAAAGGTGACGAAGTCACAAAGGTAGAAAAACTCAACCATTAGTGCACAAAAACTCATGAGCTAGTTGTAGTTGTTGTATTTATGTTGCAACTTTATATGTGGAGAAATAAGGAAGGTAAGAGAAAGAGAAATAATGTGGTGAGCAGGCAAGGGTTACCTAGGGGGGAGAACAGGGAACAATACGATGTGCCAAACTATTTTCATACTAGAAACCATTTTGATGCTTCCTGTTCTTAAATTCCATACCTGTCCTAAGCCTCAGAACGTTACAAGTCAAAAAGTCTTATGTGACCTAGGTAAACTTATTCATGAATGCATATGCTTAAACAATTGTATTAATGACTGTTTTGTATTCTGCTAGGATAATCAAATTACCTGTACGATTTATTGATGGATGTATATATTTGAAAACCTTAATGCCTGTATACTTTGTAATATATTAAACTTAGGAGTTTGATATTAAAAGGGGTAAGTCATTTATATATCATGCAAGGATTATGTGTAAATATGAAAATACCTAGTTATGTACTCCAAAACTAATCCTTGTACCATACTTGCTCAAGGGTTTTCATTTATTATTATTATTTTTATTTTGCTTTGCTTGAGGATAAGCAATCACTTAGGTGTGGAGGAGTTTGATCTGTCATAATTCGATGTAACAGATTAAACTAGTTTTCATATTTAAGGAGCTTGAATACAAGTAATTTTAGTATATTCTAGTTATGTTTTCTTAGTATCGTTTAAATTCAATAAAAAAGTGTATTTTGAGTCTTTATTGACCTTAGGGGCCGAATGAGGCCTAAAGGGGAGCTACCATACTAAGTGTGTAGGGGACCGTTCAAAGGAGTAGGAACTCAAAGTTGGTCGTTGTGTTGCAACATGGGGAGTTTTATGTCGCAACATAGGGAGAAGAATACAAGAATTCCAAGTTTGCCTTTGGTGTCGCGACATAGCAATGGGATGTTACGACACAACCTTGAAGTCACCTCTGAACCTAAGCATACTGCCTTTGATGTCACAAGATAAACACTAGGACACCGACCCTGTACAGGATTAATTACGAGTCGGGGGTGTTTTGATCCACACAATGAAAATTAAACGCGAGAACGTCAACTAAGCTAGGGTTGAGGACGACGACTACCTTAATTCTATAAAGAGGCTCATTTAGCACTTGTTTAAGGACAGTTTTTCAGATTCTAAGTTTTTCTCTATAATTTTAGTTTCAGTTTTCCTTCCTTTTAGGCCTTAGGTTTATTTTCAGTTATTTTTTATTTTGTGTTCTTCGAGGAACATGATTTGTAAACGCAATCAAATGTTAATGGATTTTCTGCACTTCATCTATCCAATACAAACAGAATTCTCTAAACTCTATTCTTGATTTACTCTTTATGCATATCTTTATTATCATGTTTATGGATTCCAGGAGGAACTAATCCTCTAATGGGGGATTAGTGAGTGGAGGTGTGATTAATTAAATGTTATGTAGGGTTTTCTTAGTGGATCAGTTGTCTGGCAGAGGAAGAACTTAAACCTTAGGCTTGATGACCCTAGGAAGTCATTTAGGTGTTGATTAACCCAAAATTAGTATTGTCTATCCGTGAACACCTTAACCCCGAACCGGTTTGGACTGTGAGGTCGAGAGATAAATAGTTCTTGCCGACTCGTTAGTTTAGTGGAAGATCGAGAGATTCTGCTAGGGTAGTGACTAGTTGATTGAATAGAACCCCGAAATAGGAATTAGTCATGATCACCGAAGCGAGCTAATCACCCATGTCTACACTTGATTAAGTTTAGAAATTAGTTTTTTGAAGTCCCTTTTATTTATGAAGTTTTTATTTCTTTGATTATAGAAATCCTAAAATCTTTATTTTATGTTTTGTTGTAATATAATTTATTTAAACTACTTCTAACAACCCGTTTTCAGTGGTGTTGGAAACAGTATTTTCGGGGCCACAATTCTGACAAGTCAGTAAACATTATTAATTTAATATTTATGAGTATTTATTAATGTCATACTAAATTTTTGTTAAGAATTTTAAGGTTTAAATAGTTAATTAAGTAAAAAATATTAAATCGTAAAAGTTACAAAAGTTTATATTTATTAGCTAAAAGTATTAAATGGCTAAGGAATCTTAAACTAATGGACTTAATGGGAAAATACCATATCATTAGTTAGTGGATGGTTATGGTTTGGTTTTTAGTGTAATTTTGATGATTTTTAAAGGTTAAGTTTGTAATTAAGTAATTTGTAAATAAAATCAAAAGATGATAAAAATAGTATCATTATCTTCTTCCTTTTATTTTCTTTTTTTTTTTTTGAAAACCGAAAAAGCCATAGCTAAAGGTGTGAATCATTTAGCCAAGCTATATTGGTGTGCATGTGAGTGATTTTGATTCCGTTTTTAATGATTTTTATATTTTTGTTATCGTTTTAGCTTAATCTAGCTAATCTGAGGGTAAATTCGTAATAATGTTAAAGTTTTAAGGGCTTACCATGAATGAGTAGGTGTGTTTGTGAATTTAGTTGATAGATTCTTGATTTTAATAGCAAAATATAAGTATTTTGTTAAGTGATTTTTAGTAATTTTATTGTTTAGGGATTAAATTGTTTAATTAGTAAAATTTCATGTAAATAGGGTGAATTGGAGATAAATATGGACTAGTTAGAAGCCGTAAGGAATTTGGCTAGCATGATTGGTAGCTAAAAATGGTAATTTTGCAAGTTTCGAGTTTAGGGACTAAATTGCATAAAAGGTAAAATATTGGGGTAATTTTGTAAAATGATGATGGAAGGGCTTAATTGTATAAAACTATTTATTTAAGTGCTGGAATGGTAATAATTGAATGAAATTACTATTTAGATCAAGAAATGCACCAACTGAATTTAAATCGAGAAAAAGCTAAAGTTTCAGACTAGTTGTCAACTCTGTTTTTGTAACTGTTTTAGTCGAGTTAAGTTCGTATATTGTTTAAGCTTGTTAATTTTTATTTTGGATGAACGGTTAATTAATGTTGTGCTTTGTATAATTTTAATTGCTTACATAATGTTAGCTAGTGATTTGGATTAAATCATAATGATAATCAAATTGATGATTATGTTTGAAAATTGTTCATTTCATGGAAGTATTTTTCAAATGGTATAATGCAATGCATTTAAAGGATTTGGATATGTACAATGGTCCCATCTGAACCTCGTGAATACTTAGGATACAAATGACATGTCATTAGAGGTTATTACAGTTTTGGGTGCTGGTTTCGGATGCCCTACCGATGGTTGAGATCCTGCATTTGTTGTGGATTCTCAAAAGCTCATGTGAGCAGCATCGTGTAGCTTAATATCCTTGTAACACCCCCTAACCCTTATCTGTCGCCAGAACAGGGTTACGGGGTATTACCGGACTATTCAGATCAATTATGAACAATAAACAAGATAGATTGCAAACACGTCGTAAATTAATCATGTTGTCCCTTTTATGGGCTCTCGAGGCCCAATATAAGTATTTAAAAAGAACCGGGACTTAATCAAAAACTTGGAGATTTTTTTGCGAAATTTCAAAATTTTTTTTAAGTGCAGGGCACACACGCCTGTGTGGTCTAGGGACACGCCCGTGTGACTCTATGACATTCCCATGCTTTAGGCTATGTCCTACCCCGTGTAACTCTCTGATTTACCCCACACGGCCAAGCCACACGCCTGTGTGCTAGGCCGTATGGACTCATTATTAGCCTTAAACATCAAGATTACCATACCCTACAATTTTAGACACCAAGCAACCCAATTCAATACGTTCAAATTAAGTTAGGATCAAGTTTCAATCATGTAATATTATCACGTTTATCTTTATATCCAAACTTATCTATTTATTCAAAATCGTATATGCAAATTTATACTAAATAATCTTCTTAATACCAATTATCTTTATACCTATATGTTCAACCTAACCAATAGGATTTTATGCACCTTTTATGCATATACAACTACTATTTTACCACTGATCATTCAATCATATCAACATTTTAAGGCAATCATGCAAACACCACGATACCAAGCATAAACCAAATACTTGACTAATTTTAACAAAACATCTATAGACTAACCTTTAGTCAAAATAACCTAAACATGCCATTATAACCAGAATCAAGTCATCAATAATTACCAATAAAACCAACGGATAGTGTGATGTAGCTCCAATATGCTTCCAACCCGTTCGAGCTTCCGATAATCTGTAAGGTAAATAAATAAAACAATTACGTAAGCAATGATTGCTTAGTAAGGTCATACAGTCTTTAAACATACTAATTTATTTCCATTATAAAACTTTACATATTGAAAATAATCCAATATCGTTACCGTAATACTCATAAACTATTCTCACTAATTCACAAAGTGAACTAATCCATAGTACCACACGTAGACTTATACCCTCAAACTTAGTAAATTTTATATAACTTTAACTCTTCCACACTTATTCCATATGCATGTCATACAAGTCATACGCATATCATTCAGCCACAGTTACATATTAATGCATTTAACCAAAGCCTTGTTCTATTTGAACACATAATAAATCGTTCCACGAGAAATTACATAATCTAAACCTTAACATTCCTTCATGAACACTAATTTATTTTCATTTAAATACTTACCTTTTCAATGGATCAAATAAACAAACAAACTATTGTTCAGCTAATAGCTTGGCACTTGCCTAAACATCAAGTAACAACAATAGTTAGCGTACTTGCACATCTTACATATAAATTCAATATTGATAAACTTATTTTCTCGACATGTTACTATATACATGCTTTCCTTGTATCAACATAATCAAAGATAATCACATATTTACATGTCACTTTTTAATATATTAATTAAATACCATTTCCATGTTACGTTTCAATATGTCATGTAAATATCATTTTTTTTCCAAGAGACGTTTCAATATATCAATTAAATATCATTTCCAAGTATTTCAATATTAATTCATAAATATTTACAATTCACTCATAGTACATTCAATTCTCATTAATTTGTTATCTTAAATGGCTTTTCGCAGTTTGTTTCACATTTCATTATACAATTGCAATATCCATTCCATAGTCATTTCATGAGTATATAACTCATATATTCCATATATTTGCAACATATTTCACATTCTATTTTCAACTCACTATTTTACTTCCATTTCTCATACCACCTTTTCAATATCAATTATAAAACTTTATTATTCATTTACCCCTATTAACACGACTCGGACTCGGACGGATACACGGATCCAACCAAAACACATCAGTTTGGCACCCAGTGCCTCATCGAATAATTCAAAGTAATAAATTGACACCCAGTGTCTCATCGGCCATGCCGAAGTAATTTGGTACCCAGTACCTCATCGAATTTATCCGAAGTAACAATTTGGCACCCAGTGTCTCATCGACTCGAGGTCGAAGTATCCATGAACTCTTCCAATCCTATGGCATGCCAACTATATCCGACTCATCCCGATACAGTTAATAGGGTTTAAAATCAATTTTCAAATTTCAATCAATATTTATTTTAATTCAATAATCACAAATCCTCAAGAATTCAACTTAATATCATAATCTCAAATATTCAGTCATTCCACTTACTATACACATTAAGTAATAACTACAACAATTAATATTTCATGTACCATCATTTTTATGAATTTCATGTATATTTATTTTGGTAACAATTCATAATCATAAGTATACATAATTATTAGACAAGTTTCATATACATAAATTCTCCATGTCACTAACCCAGTCTTTCCAAATCGGAGAACGACTTACGGATATGAGTACATCGTTTTCTTTGTGCCATAACCCAGTTATGGTCTTTTCATTAAAATGCCATAGCCCAGCTGTAATGCCCCAAATTTTGGGCTTAGAAGTTTTGGGCTTTGAGCATAAGGATAGTGGGGAGATTGCACATATGTGTTTAATTGTGCAAATTAGTGACAAGAATGAGCCTGCTGGTCTGGTGGATAAGTGGAGTGTGGGTGTGATAGAGGTCCTGTGTTCAAGTCTTTGCGTGAGCGTTATTTT
The DNA here is from genome assembly GCA_025698515.1 of Gossypium sturtianum. Taxonomy (NCBI): domain Eukaryota; kingdom Viridiplantae; phylum Streptophyta; class Magnoliopsida; order Malvales; family Malvaceae; genus Gossypium; species Gossypium sturtianum. The sequence continues at coordinate 122,169,540 of CM046946.1, forward strand.
TGTTTTTAGAGCTATTTAAATTATTTTCTTCATTTTTTTATTACTGGATATTATCTTTTTTCCCTTTTTTAGGATTACTCTCTGTCAATTTCACACTCCCTCTCCCTCTCTTCTCTTTTTCTTTTTCTTTTTGGTTCCATCTGATTTTCTTCTGTTAAGCGGTTTGCCTGTGGATTTTTGGACTGTCGCTCTTCTGTCGGTCTCTCCAACGTCAAATTAGGTGTGGGATTAGAACCTTCTCTACACTATTTTAGTTTTCCAAATGCTCGATTTGGCCTATTTTGTGTGTGTGTTCTAACCCTTTGGTTTTAGGTTTTCTGAATGCTAGAAGTGAGTGAAATACACCAATTTCTGATATATGATGATAGGGTGAAGGTTAGAGACAATTCTAGTGGCTAAAACGACAGTTTTGGGGCTGTTTTAAGATGGTTTCGTGATCACCCCGACAGCCAAACGAGCATGTGCCGTGGCACACGGCCGTGTGGATTTGGGAACTAGGGTTTTCGGGCTAAATTGGGTGCCACATGGCCTGGCCACACGTCCGTGTGGCTGACTTGAGGATTTTGTCGAAATTCACACGGCCGTGTCCCTCAGGCACACGGGTATGTGAGATTGAGAATTAGGGTTTCAGAGATTTGGTTTCACACGGCCTGGCCACACGGCCGTGTGACTGATTTAGGGACTTAGAGATCTTACACGGGCATGTGAAACCCTCACACGACCGTGTCTGTCTTCCACCCTATTTTTAGCCAATTTAGACAGTGTCACACGGCCTAATTGCCTGGCCGTGTCCCCTGCTTCACACGGGCGTGTGCCTTTGCCATGTACCTCTCTCTACACGGGCATTTGGACCCCCACACGGCCTGAATTGCTCCACACGGTCGGAGCACACGGGCGTGTGGCCCTGACTCGTCAACTTCTGATTTTAAGTCAAGTTAACTGCAATCGTGACTCTGTGTGTTTCAACCCTTGGCTAAGCTTTAGCAAGGGTAATTATGACTCTGTTCTGACTTCGATTTATGTGTGTTAATTGTGGTTGGTTGTGTGATAAGCTTGACACTGAACTTGAGTTGTAAATGTGCACATATCTGATTCTGTAACTGACTAATTGGAGGTGAGTGTCTGCTTCTGATTAACTATATGTAACTGGTATTCTGATTGTGTTCATTTGACTGCATACATACATATGCATTCATACATTGCATAAAATTATTTTGGGTGGGATGTTGAAGAGAAGGGAGATTTACGATTTGGCAATTTATCTGCATTCTGATAGCCCCAATTCCTAGAGGGTCGAGGGCGGTCCCAATACCCTGAGGGTTGTGGACAATGCGGATGATCATTGTTGCCGGGTAACCCGGGATGACATCATAACGGTATAGCGGATTAATGCATTGCACTGTACCGCATGTACGTTAGCTACGCTACGTACCATTATCTGATCTGGCAGTTTTACTACAACTCATCGGTATAGCGGATTACCGCATTGCACCGTACCGCATGTACGTTAGCTACGCTACGTACCATTATCTGATCTGGCAGTTCACACTGCATGTCTATACCGCGGTTTACCGCATTGCACAGTACAGCTCATACGCTAGCATTGCTGCATAATTTATGAGACTGGCAATCTATCTGCATACTGATGGTCCCAATTCCCTGAGGGTCGAGGACAATGCTGATGATCATCGTTACCGGGCAACCCGAGATGACATCCTATGGAGTATAAGGTTGGATGGGCTTTTCGAGATCCTACACAGAGTGCAGGGATGGGTGGGTTGATTAAATTCCCACAGTAAGTGTAGGGTTGGACGGAGATGGTGTGTTGGCTGGATGGGTGGGTTAATTTATAACTCATTTGCACTCATATGCATCTGATTGAATCCGTGTGACTGAATGTGACTACACTATTAGACTAAAATGTCCGAATGATCTGTTTGACTGAATGTGATACTATGACTGAATGTGTTACTGATCGACTGAAAGGCACGTGTGCCTATGTGAATTTGGTAGACTTCCTCTGTAAACGTCTGACTGAACTGTTATTGTGATTGTGTGACTGACTTGTGAACTGTTATCTATCTGTAAGTATGTTCTTCTTCTGAACTGCTTCTAGTTCCCTGATTCCGCTTCACGTAGTTTAACTGGTTTGATCTCACACTGAGCTCGAGTAGCTCACCCTCTTCTTCGCTTCCCTTTCGTGTACAGCTTTTGGATTTCTGGATGCCGACTCGATGCGCGGAGGACTCGCATGCAGCTTTTGTGGAAATAAGTTATAAGCAATTATTTTCAGGTTGTAATTATTATTCGTTTAAGTTCGAATTGTAAAGTTTCACAATAATGTGGTACAGCTTTTGTTAAGTTTTCATTCGTACCTTTTTATACCGTTAAACTTACTGATGAACTTTATATGATTAAATGTTTTGATTTGCTTCGGAATAAATATTTTCGAAAATTAGATTTTGAACGACTCGATTTGTAAAATTTTCTCACAATCTCTTCGGTGATCAATGTAGCATTCCAAATTTGGTCTAGACTTCTAGGTCGGGTTTCGGGTGTTACACCAGCAATGGTCTTGCATTTAAAAATTGCCATGGTCCAACCATGGTATTATCCATCAATTCATCCTTTGCCATAGAACGATTGTACTTAATCTCGCGTTCCACTCGCTTTGAACATTTAATTCAATTTCATAATTTAAAAATAATTTTATTTCAACAATAGATATGAATAAATACATAATACCATTCATCAATTTGATAAATAAACATTAAAATTTAACCATACGGACTTACCTGGCTAAATTGCAGAAATACTAAAAATCAAGGGCATTTTGGTAATTTTCTATTTTTCTCGATTTTCCACCCGATCTTGATCTAAATTAATAATTTCATTCAATATATTAATTTAGACAATAAAAAAATTCATTTTATGAAATTTGATCATTTTTGACCTTTTTACAAAATTTCCCCTAAAATTTTACTTTTATTCAATTTAGTCCCTGAGCCCAAAACATGCAAATTAACCATTTTTAATAAAAATTAAAGCTATAAAAATATTCATGGCATTCAATACAGCCCATTTTTTTCAATAAATTCACAACAAACTCTTGTATTTTTACCATTTCAACAATTTAGTCCCTAATCGGGAAATTCATCAAAAATCACTTAATAAAATACTTTTAATTAACAACTAGTATCTCAAATTCATCATTTAACATCAAGAATCATATATATTCATCAATGGAAACATCCAAAATATTTAACCAAATCAAAAACAAAGGTAAGGTTTAGTTGGACTTAATTATAACAATCTCTAAAACATAAAAATTATGGAAAACGGCGCTAATTTGAACTTACAGAAGGCAAAAATTGAAGAACCAGCTTCAACTCTTTCTCCCATGGCTGTTTTGGCCGAATCTGATGAGGAAATGTCTAGAGAACATTTAAATTCAATTTGTTTGTCTTTTATTTCACCAAAATTACAAATTTTCCATTAATGGCTTTATTTTTTTTTCTTCCTTATGCTGCCTCATCCATCAATTTAGGTATAATTATTTCTTAAGTCCCTCCTTATTTATTATTTGAGCTATCAAGTCACTATTTCTTTAATTAGCAAATTTTGCACCTTTTTCAATTTAGTCCTTTTTATTTAATTAACTATCCAAACGTTAAAATTTCCTAACGAAACTTTATTACTAACTCAATGACACTCCGTAAATATTTATAAAAATATTTACGACTCGATTTATATAATCGAGGTCTCGATACCTCTGTTTCAAAACTAATTAATTTGATAAATATTTCTAAAACATAAATCACTAAGTCATAAGCCTTCCTAAATTCACGATTGGCTCATAAATACTAAATAATAAATTCATAAGATCGCTTGTCAGATTTTAGTGGTCTCAACCCACTGTTTCTGACATTACTGAAAATTGGGCTATTACAATCCTGACCCACAACTCGTGTCAGCAGGCCCATTTCACAGCTCGTGTGAGCATATACAGTTACATGTTACAGTCACAGCTTATGTGAGCATTTCCTTAGTATCCGATGATATTTCATTTGGTTCAACGGGTGATTAAAGCTTAAATCGAATATGTATGTATATGAAGTGATCTATGATATGGAAAGATGAAATGGAAAATGTTGATATGTGTACTTGAAGTGAAAAGGGTGTTATTTGATTATATGATGGATGAAATATATTTATTGAAATGCTTATTATGATATGTTCCATGATTTGGTTGAATTCATATGATTATTGATACACCTACTAACCTTGTGAAGTGGTGTGTATAGGAAATAAAAGTATACTCATGATCTAATGAAATTATATTTGGTTGTTTTAGACTTAATATGTTGGTAAGTTGAGTTTTCATTATACGAGCTTACTAAGCTAATTGCTTATGTTAGTTGTTTGTTTCTCATTTCTGTAGATCATCGGAAAGCTTGAATGGTCAGAATCTCGTCGGTGCACAATCACACTATCCGTCCTCCATTTTGGTAGTTTTTGGTTATTTTTGTTAATGGTTATAAATGGCATGTAATAAGGCTATAATGCTATCTTGGCAACATGGTATGTCTTGAGTTTGTGCCAAGCTTATTTATGTTTAAATGTCCTTAGTTGTTGTTTTGTAAATGTTGGTGTAAATATGTATTGTTGGACATTTATGTATGCCATTTTGAAAGTACGTAACTTATGGTAGAATGGAATGCTATTGAGATGATTATTTGGTATGTTTGGTATATGTTTAATGTGTGAACTTGAAATATTGAATTTGTAACACCCCAAACCCGGCCTAGACGTTATGGCCGTATCTGGCAATGTCACACGATAGTGTTTTTGAAACCTCGTTGTTACGATGAAAACATTCCATGTTATTATCTTTAGTAAACCTTTGTTAGAACTTAGGAAGTCGTCTTTATTCATTTAAAACATTTGTTCTGAAACATCCCTCGTTGCGGAAGCTTTAATAAATCAATCTAGGTGATCATGCGTTTAGAAAATACTTTAACTTTTTTTTTAAAAACCAAATTTCCTATGACCAGCAGGTACAAATCCATAAAGTAAAATAAATAAATAAAACCCAAATTTAAAACCAAAGTACCAGAGGGTCCTTAAATTACAACCCAAATAATCAATAATAAACAAATCATAACTCGTAAATTGAAAACCATGAAGTCCAAAAATTACTGTGGTCACCGCTGAGTCCTTCGTGGCACCGATCCGTCTAAGTCTGGGGATTACCTGTGTACATTAAACAAAAAGGGTGAGTTTACGTAAACTTAGTTTGTAATCCCGTAGAAACAAACAAACAATCAATATTCACAATTACACGCTTGAATGTCTTGGGCCTAAGCCCTTTTCAAGATGCTCGAGGATGATTTGGGCCTTAGCCCATCTCAAGATCTGATGTCAAAAATGCAAGAGGGCATTAGCCCATCACAGATTAATAGCGATGAATATCATGCAAAGAGCAAAATCCTACCCAACCAGCCTCTACACACCATCTCCGTCCAACCCTACACTCCATGTGGGGATATAATCAACCCACCCATCCCTACACTCCAAGTAGTACCGAATGCGGCACAAAAAAAAGAGTTTGCAAATGAAGCTGTCAGAAATTAGGCTTAAAGCCTTTAAGTACACTTCCTCCGAATAACAACCCCTAACCCAATGCAATGCAACATAAAATGGATGATATGCTATTATGCAATTTCAGTACATATATTCAGTTCAGATATTAACATGCTCAGTACAGATATCATTCAATCAATTTCACACATTTAGGGGTCTAAGTAGCGCTTATCGACCCTATAGTAGGTTTACAGTCGACTTGGGCGACCAACCTTAGAAACATTTCGGTAAATATGGGCTCACATGCCCATGTGATCTGCCCGTGTGGGCCCACATGCCCGTATGGCCCACTCGGCCCAAATTGGCCTTGGCCGTGTGATCCATTTTTAATGTAACCCATGCTAGATAAATATTCATATATGTTTTCACTATTTACTTATATGTTCATTCAAAGCTGTCTACTTGAGTCATTGTCACTAAATTATTTATATCTTGAGCTACAAAAATCCAAATTAAGATCCGCTTAATGTTTTTGAAACTAGACTAAAATACATTTCTACCATAAAATTTTTAGAATTTATAGTTTATCAAATAAGTACAGTAAAATCTTCAAAATTGTCCCTATTCTGTTGTTTGACAGCTTCAACATTTCCTTACTAAAAATTATTTATCTCTTAGTACAGAATTTGGATGATGTTTCCGTTTGTTTCTCTTGAAAATAGACTCATTAAGGATTTAAACATATAAATTTAAGCCCCTAATTATTTTTTTTTACAATTTTTGATGATTTTCCAAATTCGGAACAGGGGAACCCAAAATCATTCGGACCTTGTCTCACAAAATTTATTATATCTCATAATTTACAATTCCATTGCTTACACTATTTCTTCCATGTAAAACTAGACTCAATAAAATTTAATTTTATATTTTATTCAACCTCTAACTCAATTTCCACTATTTTTGATGATTTTTCAAAGTTAGACTACTGCTGCTGTCTAAAACTATTTTAGTGCAAAATGTTGATTTCCATGTTTATAACACCCTTATTTCCTTTCTCTACAATTTTTCGCATCATTTTATCTTATTTCTCGACAGCAAGCAATTTCGGCTTTTTTTTGCCGAATCCTGTTTTCTGCGTTTCGGGTACACACATGTATCATTTTCGCTGCTTACGCAATCCCAAGATCACCAAAAACGTATAATCGACAATCCTAACTTTAGAATCAGTCTTAAACTAAGATTAAACCGTATTCACGTACCAAAAGGTCTAAGCTTGTCCGTTCATCACTTACCTTCTAACTTCGCACAATTCCACCACTACTCAACACGAGGGAGATAGTAATCGAAACGATTCGCTGCTGTAAAAATAACCATTCCTCATTAACGAAGAGTTCAACAAAGTTAAGAACGAATTCAAAGCCAAAACCACTCGCCCAAACAACACAAGAAAACGCATACCTTATATGCTTACCAAACGATCACCACTTCGAGTCAAATCGACGAACGTTAATTCCAGCCTCATGATCGACTCCTAAACAGTCAACAAAACACCCCTTAATCCCTTATCCAGAGTAACATTCGAGTTTAATAAAATAGAAACTTACCGTACAACACAATTGCACGCTTGCATAAGGGGAAAAGATAAAGAAAGACAAAGAAAACGGAAGGGGAATTCAAAGGAAATTCGGCAGCAAGGATTTATTATTTAGAAAAAAGAGGAAAACCGAAAATTGAGAGTGGGGGAGAAGAGAGAAAACGTCAAAAAGGTGGAAAAGAGTTCGAAATTTGAAAAAAAAAAAACTAAACAAAAAGATAATGCCTAAAAATCTAGTAACTCATCTCCTTAATTCTCTCCCTAACCTCCCACAACAACTCCACTACTCGAAATTTCAATTTGACTAGGACTTCACCACGCCACACGGCCAAGCAACAAAAATAATTACTTTGCTCGCGCAGGGACTTGAACTTCAGACCTCCCACACGCCAACACACACCTTAGCCACCAGATCAGCAGGCCCATTCTGATATATTTTTACCAACTTTTAACTATAAGCCTACTGACTAGAGATAGGGCTTTATTCATAAAAATACCAAAATTTGCGCAAGTCAAGGCTTGAACTTGGGACCTCTCACACACACCCAGAACATATAACCACTGAAGCAGATAGACATTGTGTGTCACACACACACGAAATCAAAAATTAAAATTTTGGGGCGTTACAGAATTTAATTTGATTTGTGTATGAATTGTGGTGTCAAATGATGACATATTGGTTAGGCACATAATATGAATGATTTGACATTATTTATGTGTGTTTGAACGTGTTTTAACCTTATGAATGCGTGTGGAATTAGTTTGGTTTGGTGCCCAAATAATTGAGGTTGAATTGGCTTGCATTAGGGGTTATTTAGGAAGCACACAGGCTGTCACTCGACCGTGTGCCACATACGGCCACACCACATAACCATGTGTCATTAAAATTTTAAGTGCAAGATGAACCACACGGCCACAGAGAGTTACATGGCTTGGCGACACGATCATGTGACCTAACTTCCAATGCATACACGGTCTGGCACACGGCCTGCGACACGACCGCATGACCCTATTTCGAATATCCACATGGGTGGACACACCGGTTGGGACACGGCCATGTGTCCCATATTTCAAATTGTACACGATTGGCCACACGACCTAGGTTATGTCACATGGTTGTGTGAACCTTATTTTCAAAATTTTTCAATTTTTCTAAAATTTACTATTTTGTTTCAAAATGGTCCCTAAATGTTCCCAAACCATTTTTTTATGCCCCATAGACTTGGTTTAAGGCCCGTATATGCATTTATGCTATAAATGAAATGCGTATTTGAATGTTAGTATTAAATTTGAATAATTGCTTCTATATGAAGTTAAATGTTTTGAATTGTACTGTAATGCTTTGTAACCTTAATTTGATAACGGAGATAGGTTTGTAACACCCCGAAAGTTGTTACAGTAAGAAAGTGAGATATTATCTTTGATACAGTAAAATAAGGAAATAAAGTGAAAAAAAAAGGGGACAGTTTGAGTTATGTCAACAAAATTTGTTTAGGAAGTATATTATGATGTATTAATTCAAGAAAAGACTAAATCGCAAAAGTGAGAAAAGTTTTGTGACCCAAGAGTAAATACTCAAAATTTGAGAGATTAAAGTGTAAATATGAAAATTTTGAAGGACTAATGGTGCAAATATTTTAAGGATGGAAGGATCTAGAAACTAAGGAAAATGGATGAATTAGCACCAAATTGAATAAGTGAAAAAAGTATGAGGGGTTAAATCACAATTTTACTAAAATGAGTGATGATTCAATGGAGGAATTTTGAAGGATCATGAGGGGCAAAATGGTCATTTAGCAAGGAAGATAATTTTGAAGAGTAATGATGATGTTGGTGATATTTTAGATTAAATAAATAAATAAATATTAGTTTATTAATATTTTGATTTGAAATTTATTTATATTTTATTAATTTTTATTTAGTATATAAGGAAAGAAATATTAAGAAGAAAAGAAAGAAAGAAATTTTCTGTTCTTTACAATTTGGTCCTTTTACTAAAAATCCACCATTTTTACTTAGAAATCAAAAGAATTTCCATAGCCATCAAAAGAGAAAAATATTAAGGAGACTATGGGGAGCTAGAATATCAAGTTAGATTCAAGAAAATAGAAGTTGGAGGGGAGAGAAAGTCAAGTTAAAGTTTGGTTTCAAGAGAATAAGTTATGGATGTTAAGGTTTTATGTTATTTTTAAGCTTAGTAGTGATAGAAAAGCATAAAAATGGTGTTAAAGTAAAGATTTCTCATGAGGAAATATTGTGTTTTTGACATGTTGATGAAGAGAAAAGTTGAGTAAGTGAATCAAATGGTAGGAGAAGAGAAAAACAAGAGATGTTGATAGAAAAGAGGTAAGTACCCATGAACTTTCTTGTTATTTAAGGATTAAAATGTGATTTTTGTAAAGTAAGTGGTAATTAAGTAAAATATATATATAGTGTGAAATAATTTCTTAAGTGAAGGAGGAAATTATAATAAAAGTATAATAGTTGGGTTATGTGTTAGCAATAATATACAAAGTATTAGATAAGTGAAATTATGGGAAAATGTGAAATTTTATGGAAACAAGGACTAAATTGAAAGACTTGAGAAACATATGTGGTGGAAATAATACAAGTGAAATACATAGAAATTTGACGTGGAAAATGAGATAGTGGAATTAATTATGTGAATTAAGTGAGATGTGAAAGAAAATTTGTTTAATAGTGAGTAGAGAATTTTTTTTTAAAAAAAAGTGATTAAATAGGAAAGTTATAAAAGTTTACAAGGAAATATTGATAATAAAGCATATAGTGGAAAATAAAAGAACATATGAATTTTGTAATCCAAACTACAATTATTTCCTAAATTGTGGAAATTAAGGATTAAACCGTAAATTTGGGAAATTTTATATTAGAAATAGAAAAGTGAAGTGCATAACACTTAGAATGAGAAGCATTGATGTTGTAGTGAATTTTGGAATATTAATAAGTATTGAATTATGTTATATGTGTTATTAAAAGTAAAATATATTGCTACATGAAATTTTGTGCTAAGGATTAAATTACAAAATATATAGAAGTGATATGTGAAATACATGATAAAGATTATTAGTGAATTATGGATGAATAATGAATTTAGAAATATATTACATGTATTAAAGATAGTGAAGATATAAGTATACGGATTATTGGTGCAATGATTAAATTGTAAAGTATGTAAAAGCATTATGCAAAAAGTGTAAAAGTGATATGTGTGCATGATATAATTTGCCCAAGTAGACGAGATTAGAACTACTAGGATATTAGTGGCATGCCATTAAAGAACCTTAGCGCGCTCTCTGATTATTAGTATGTTAGTGCTCTCCGATTATTAGCACATTAGTGCTCTCCGTTTAGCACATTTGTGCTCTCTGTTTAATAGTGCATAATAATGCACCTCTGTATCAGTTCCATATATACTAAGTGTTCTATTTAGTCTACTGGGCCTCTGCTAAAAAGGTAAACAATTTTCGTTACAAGGTAAAGGTTTATCTTTGATTCATGTTTGAATATTGAATTAAAAATAAATTGTGAAAGAAATAGTGAGAAAATCATGAAAATTTACATTAAATGGTGAAATATGATACATGTATAAAAAGAGTACTAATTTTTATAAGTTGATTTGAGGACTTAAGGACTAAACTGTGAAATAAGTAAAAAGTTACAAATGAATATGATAAATAAACAAAGAAACGAGATATTGGAAATTAAGAAATTTAATAGAATTTAAATATCATGGGTACTTACTAAGTCTTCACCGACTTAACGCGTTTATTTTCAACGAATAGGTACATTGATTTTAAAGAGTTGTAATTAAGGTTGTGAACATTCATCTCATCACATCTCCAAGTGCCAAGAGGGTATGTTTCAAAATTTTTAATAGAATGGCATGTACTTAGGAAGATCAAGTGTGTTCTAAGTAGTAAGGACTAAAATATAAGTTATGAAAACTTTATTTTTTTTAATGTTCAAATATATTAGTGATTAGCCAAAATCACTTTCGCACAAAATGTAATATTCTTATATCAGGTTCCTTAGATCGAACCGGGTATAGGGGTGTTACAACACGACTAATTATTTTTTTTTTGAGTTTAGGTTAACTTTAATTTAGTACTCGTATGATCCTCGAAATACTTACTAATTCCGTTGTAAAAACTATATTACAACCTGACTTATATACTTGTGGACACCATCTAATTGCAGTATTTACACTCTAGATGTTAATACGTCTGGATGTGGTCAATAATATGCATCGTCATCTTTATCTACTTCTATTAAGACTTAAAGATGAGAGAGAAGGATCAAAAAGGTTGAAAAGAAAAGTCTGAGCTTTCGAAAAAACCCCATAGGGGAAAAAGTTTTACAGAAACAAAATTAGAAACTTAAATGCAATGATAAAATATAAAAAATCTAACCAAAAAGTTTTTCCTTGCTCTCTAAGGTAAATCTAGCCTTAATTAATCTCTTAAATAAATACGTTTCAAAATAAAAAACAAATATTAAATAAAATAATGCTAAAATCTAAGAGTGTTGCATGTCACTCTAGCTCCATGTCAAATCTTCCATCTTTTTAACTTATTTTTCCACACATTAAACAATTGTTGTACTAACATAAAAAATAACCAATAAAATACCAAAATTAATAGAATTAATCTCCAAAATTAATTAAAATAAGTCATAAAAATATTACCAATCACTTTTATTGTATCCTCCGGAGACCATTTTTTTCAAGTTGAATTCATTTAAACTTTTCTCCAGAAGAAATTATAATAATTTATGACAAGAAATGATTAGTTTACTTCTTATCTTACCACCAAAGTCCAATCACCTGAAGAAAACAAAAGTCAAACTAGTGGACGATTCTAATAATACTTTATTAAATACTTGGGCAAGTTGCTTAAACACTAAAATATTCTTATCAGGATTAGGCCGTCATATAGCCCCCCAAATTGTGGCTAAATTTTGGAGGGAAGAAACCCTAAAATTTCCAGCTAGGGCAAGTTTCCCGCCAAACAGAAAAGGCCGGGCAGTCGGGGCAGCCAAGGAGAGGGCCGGGCGGAGACTCACTTAACTAAAATAAATAAACAAATGAAACCGCGTGAAAACCAAAATGAAAGCCGATGATTGGTCTGTAAAATAAGAAGCGTACTACTGCTGTGATTATTAATTTTATATTTCCTTCTTCTTCTTTTTTTTTTTTTTTTTTTTTTTTTACGGATTTAAAAATTCTCTTGCTCTTAGGATTCCTGGCTATGCCCATCTGTACATGTCTCTCTCTTTTACCCTTTGTTTTTATTTATTTTTATTGTTTACATTGGATTCCTTTGTTTTATTTAATTTTGATTTACAATCCTTTCTTTATCTTCTCTCTAACATTAATTATCTCAATTCTTTGCCAAAAAAAAAAAATTTCAAAGTCAATGATCCAACATTTCACCTATCAACAATTTTAATTTTAGTTTGATAAAATTAATTATTAATTTTTTAATAATAAAATTATGAACATTGAATTTAAATTAGAATTTTTTTGATATTTTCAAAAAAAAATTAAGTATTTTTATACAAAATTAAATACTGAATTTAATTATATTATTTGATAATAATAACGGTTGAATACTAAAAAAATTACCTTTATTTCCATTTTAATTCAAATAAAATAAAATTTTTTATTAACATTTTTTATTTACACTTCATCTTGAAAAATATTTTTTTTCCTTAGGCAGTTATTGTTAAAAAAGTTTAAAATATATATTAAATATTTTTTACATTTAGGTATGTGCATCATGATTTTTATTTTTATTTTTTATATATATACAATGCCTAGAATTATCCATAGCTCTTCCCCAACCCTTAAATAAGAGTATAATGCACCTCAACGCACTTTAACCCTCGTCCTCTGGCATTGACAACAATATTGGTATCAACTAAGTATTAGTTAACTGAAATCTTTTATGAAAATTTTTCAATGTCCTACTTTCAATTTCAACTCACTAGGTTAAATATTGTAAACAATGAAATAATAATAATTCTACAACTTAATGCGAAACAATTTCAGGTTATAAAAACATACACATATATAATTGGTAAGCCGTAGCCCTTAGGTTTGAGTTAATTAGGTGCTTTTCAAACTTGAAGAACTTGTTTATATTCATATCTCAATATTAATTTATAATTTCATTTTTTAGATTAGTTTTAATATTAAAATAAAATTAGTCGAACACTTATCAATAACGATTCGATTTTAACTTAACATTAAAATCTAAATATATATATTTTTTGGTGAATAAAAAAAAAAAGCTGTGCTGGAAAAAACATTGAGGGATACAAATCTTCTTTCCTTGTCTGCTTCGAAAAGATCTAAAATTTCTTTTGAAGGGGTTTCAAACAGTTGTAGATCCTCTTTTTTTGCAAAGACCAGTTTACAAATCTAAATAAAATTTAATAATATTGAAATATTTATAATTGCAATGAACAACAATTCAGCTATTGGAATTAATGAAACAACATTTATGGTGGGATTTGGTCAATCTAGCTCCTATTATTGATGGAGAAGAAAATTAAAGAAATGTACCAACTGGTTGATGAATTATGAATTGGGGAATATGTTTTAAAAATGAACTTCAAATAGCTACTAAATGAACCTAATGTCCTTATCAAATTTGCTGGTTATTATTTATTATTGGTCCCCCCACAAACAAGGAAGAAAATAATTAAATAAATAAATCATCAAGTTGTCCAACTAAGATTTGGTAACACCACATTCGAACACCATGACAAACACAAGTCATTCCCTTCATCTTAGCTCATTTTTATTTATATTTTGTAACATCATATCAAAATAATATACACCAAAATTATATAAATAATTTTCATTGCTCATAAAGAAATAATTTCTTTTGGGTATGAAACCCTTTCTTTAAAGTCCCTTTTTTTTCTTCTTTTGAATTTTGGATTGTCAAAAATCAAAAGAAAAAAAAAACCCTAAAAGACACCCTTTTAAAAGCCATTGATTCTACACCGGATTCAATATTTTGAAAGATGTTCACTATTATATATATATGAGATTGTATTAAAATACGTATGTGATACAGGAAAAAAATATGTATGCTGTTTCCCATGCAGAGACAGAAAGGGAAAAACCCCTAAGAAAATTAAGTAAAAGAAACCTAATACAAACAAGCTATAAGTTCATGTGACAAATTTTATTTACCAAGTTTAGGGTGAAAAATGTGTAGAATCTGACAAACTTCAGACCTTAAAATATTTTCTACACCTTAATTACAACTATATGCTTTCATTAAATTAAGGAAGCTAATCCCTAGATAAGCCTTTGGTTAATATTCAATAAATAAGCCTAAACTCTCACTTTTTTTTTATCCTTTATATTAATAAATTTTAGTAGGTATTTACTTCTTTTAGATCATGGAGAGGATAATAGGATATCATGTCTAATCCATTACAACCAAATATATGGATTTTTTTTAATGATAAACATGTCTGAAAGTCTTATCCACGCTATTCACTATCTGTACTTAGCCATCAATTGCTTTGAAAAAAATATATGCTTACAAGCCCTGGCATTGGATTCCATGGTTTTCTTTTTAACAAAAGCTGGAAAACACCAAATTCCGATAGTTAAAACACTGCATATCTATATATATAATCCACCAGATTTTTGAAACCTGTTCTGTTTTTTTTTTTTTCCAAAAAAAAAAAAAAAAATCTGTGTCTTTGCCATATAGCATGGAGACAAAAGATTTTTATTAGCTGGAAAGTTTAATTATCAAGTTTGAATGGTACTTTGATATTACTTCCAAAACGAAAAGCCTAAAAGAAAGAGTTAAAAGGAGTTTCTCGTTGTCAAAAACCACATTCATTCTAATCCACCACTCATTTTTACCTTAAATCAGTTTATAAAGATTATGGTAAATATCGAATAACGATAAAATTTTAAAATATTTGTAACCTCGTGCTGCAATCTATATTTAAACCCTAACAGGTTTACTATGAAGTTCCAGCCAGGTTAGAAGTGGGTCACGTACAGAGATTAAAGATGGTATTTGCAGAGGTACTTTGAGGCAAGTTCAAATAACAAAACAGCGCTAAATAGGCTCCGAGTTTAATTTCAAGTTTGAAATTTTTGTTTTGGTACCATGTCATCTTTTGACATTTTTTTTTTTACTGAAAATATCTAATGCCAATCATTTACCGAGAGCCTGCAACTAGCACTGCACTGATCAGTGAATAGAGAAAAGAATTTGATGACCCAACACTATAGAAACTTGTGATGAATTACACTGTTAATGGAGCAAATTCTAAGGCAAGTTTGGCCATTGCTCAGTCACTAGACCTGTTTTTTTCCTTACAAGTTAAATGGTACAAGATTCTGTAGCTAAACTTGAATGACACAAACCTCCAATAATTCTAACCCCTAAAAAAAATCCCAAATCTTTTCATTTGCATAACATAAAAAAAGAAATTAGCCATTCATCACCATTCTTTAAGGTTCAATTCCAACACAACAAACATCATAATCCAAACCAGTCTCATACAAGCACCAAGCAAGAAATAAAGTATGAACTTAAACTACACTAGTTATTTCATAAATATATGATATCTTTGTACACCTTTTAAACCCTCTCCACTATATTGCTTAGAGAAGGAGTTACTAATGCAAAAAAAGACCCCCCCCCCCAAAAAAAAAAAAAGATAACAAACCCTAGAATGCTAAAAAAACACGAACTTTTACTCTAAAATGTCAAACTCAAATAGGTTTCTCGACTTGGCGGAGCTTGAAAACTGATTCCAAATCAGGAGGTGTAAAGAAGTCCCTAACTCCATTATAATGGTGTCTTAAAGGAGGCCTGCGTTTTCTTGGCGGTGGAGGGCAAGGTAATTTGTCTGGTATTCTTGCTTCTTTTGAAGTTGGAGTCGTTGAACAAGCTTCTTCTTCTTCTTCTTCACCGTCATCTTCTCCACTTTGTTTTCCTCTTGGCTTTGTGTTTATTAGCTTCAATGATGTCCGTATAGCAATACCCGCTATTACCCATTTTTTCCCTTCCGAATCTTGTACTCCATCCACTTGTGATTTTTTCGAAAACCCCATTTTTTATCACAAAAAAGGGGATTTTGAAGCAAAAAACAAACAATTAAAAGACACCCAAGGTGAGAAAATGGAAGAAAACAGAGGGAAAACAGGGGAAGAGCTAATGGGGTTTTTAAAAACTTGGGCTAAAATCAACAACAAAAAATATGAGTTTTTTGATCAAAAACAGAGAGAATGGAATAAGAGAAAAGGAGAGAACTTTGAATCAGTGGGGGGAAAAATAGAAAAAGAGAGAAAAGAGCTTATATTAATATTTAAGCTTTGGTTTTGTGAAGTGAAAAAGAGAAAAGAAGGGCGGCTAGCTGCCCGGATATTTACGGGCAGCCGAAACCGAGTGAAGAGTGTTTTTTTTTCTTTTGGCGCCAAATTGGGCAAGTCTAATGAGCAACGGCTCTTATTCCCGCCGAGGTTTATGAATTTCCCATTTTGCCCTTTGTTTTTGACATTATTGATTTCTAGGAAGTGATGCCCTTGCCTGCCAGTGGGGGCACAATCACCGGCGTATGGGCGAAAGGAGTTTACGTGACGACACCGTTTGGCATAGTAGTACTAGTTAGAAAAATTGCTGAGTTTTTATTTTTGGAATTAATTAGGCATCGCCAATTAAGCCAAAAATCAAGGTCTATTCTGCAACTAATTTCTCGAGAAATATCCGCTTTATTCTCAATGTAATTTTTTGATAAAGAAAATAAAAATTTTCAACTTTATATTAAGGGATCTTACATTTCCCATTTATGTTTTAAGAGACTATGTGCTATGGTATTAATATTTCGAATCTAGATTATTGGTATATTGATTGGGTTAATGTTTTTAGATTTTTTGACTTGTGTAGTTTTTAGTTTTTAATTTTCTGATTTATTTTAAAAAAGTAAACTTTATTTTATGCTTTTAAAATAATTTAATAATATTTTAGAGTTTTTTCATAAATATTTAAAAAAAACAATAACTTTTTAAGTAAATAAAAATTGAGAAATTATTTGATACATTACGGTAGAGTTTTTAGACTCTACAAGTAGAAGGAGGTTAACAGGTATCTTATAGGAGTATAGTAAAATATTAATAAATAAAAAAAAGAGACAACAGAGAATAAAAAATAATATACTACCAATGTATCAAATACTCACTCAAAAAATTAATTAATAACTTTTATATGATATTTTAAAAAAAATTTAAAGTTTATTTCTATACTTTAAATAAAAAAATATTTATTTTTACACCATAAAAATAAAAAAAAATGTATTTATTTTCATATTTTGATTCCGTTGATTTTCAAAGTTTCCGACCATATTTAAAACCAGTGTCAACAGTGGAATTAATTAATTGATGAAAGATTCCCCAACAAAATTAATTTCTCTTCATTTATAAACCTATATTTCTAGGTTTCAGCTATGATTTGATCCAATGTCTTCTTTAATTATTTGAATCATAATTAAGAGACAAATAAATCTATATAATAAAGCAAGATACATGGGTGATATTGGTGGAGGGCAAGAAGGAAAAGTAAAGAGAAAAACATTTTGGGTTTGTTTTATACATAAATTTATAAATGTATATTTTCTCATTTTTTATTTACATCTGCTTAATTTTCTTGTAAAATGTTTTTATTAAATTATCTACGGAGAAATTTTTGAATTGACGAGAATATTTTTTATTGTTAATTATATTATTAAGTTGACATTAAATAATTTATTAATATCTAAAGTGTTTTATTGAGTCGATGTTAATCTTAATTATGTTACCAACTCAATAATGAAGTTACCAAGAGCTTGTCATTTGTAATAAGTAATAGATATTATTTTAATGATAATTTTGTCATTTCATATAAAATGTAAAAAAAATACTTGCACATAACAGGATTCAAACCCAAAACATTATAATCTTTAAAGTTTACCATTTCAATCAAATGCATTTTTTGTTGTTGTATCATTTCAGTCTTTTCCCTCCATGCATAACGCTTCTTAACCCTTCTTTCTTCTGGAACGTGTAGCACGCCAAACCTGACCCTATAATAAGATCCGAATATGGTGTGTCACTACTTAAAATCAAATTAACTTCAAAACATTTTGGCTAAAGCTTTATACAATTCTTACAAAATTATAAATATAAGGCATATATTAGTTGTTACTTTACCAATGTTTGAATGAAAACATCAACAATTTAAAAACTTATATACAAACCATACGACGTATAAGTTCAAATATAGTAACTTCATTAAACATAATATATTAATTTAAAAACTAAGTATTAATGCTTCGTAGAAATCTCATAAAACAGAGTCTTATCAAAACAAAAGTTCTTAGTACAAATAATTTCCAAATACACTTATGCGCCACCCCACGAGTCATGCATGATACAAAACAAAGCAGTTAGCTCACAATAGTAGTTAAGCCTTCCTTCAATCAACAAGCTTGAGAAGGAAAAGGTAACAAAGTAAGTTCATACGAACTTAGTGAGTTCCAAAGAAAAATCATACATAACATTACTAATAGTACAATTGAACCTTTCTAAAGCATTTACACACATTCACATAGTACGCCCAATTATGTATACAGAACACCGACAGAATCAGTACATCAACTTACTTATCACTTGGGTGTATACTGTACGCCAGCTCAACTTAACTCAGACAAATCCATTCTCATGCTAGCTACATACCCAAAATTCAGAATCATATCATTCAGTGTTATTCATATACATTCTCCCCTTAACTCCTCATATCATTTTCATTCAGATGAACATGTTTTATTGTGATATACCAATCCGATTTGCAACATAGTTTCCCTACTAGAGGCTACACAAACATTTCTCCTCATATCCATCACCTCATATCAGTTCATATTATATCATACATATCAGAAGTAGATGGTAGTGGCTTAAGCATGAAGAATGACACTTACTTTATATCACAAAGAGACTGCACTCAAACTGAAGACTTTGGATAACCATTATCCACACAACATTTTTCATCCATTACAAAGGAGGATTACTTACTTTACACAAGTTATAAAATAAAGAAAATTACAACACATGGAAGTAAAAAGGAACTCACTAGAAACTCTAACACAAGTCTATAAAGCAAGTCCTTTGCCTTTATCACTTGGACATTCGTTAACTTCTTGAGCTAAAATAAAGATAATTAAACATATCATATCATCAATCGATCAAATCTAATCATGCATGCAAGAATCAACAACGCTCAATCCAGAATCAGGAAGATCATGCATGCAGAACGAGAAATACGTAAATGACTTAGAGGGTAACCTAGGGTTCATCAGTAATTACCATTGAGCTAGTACTAACGTAGAAGTTAGTTAAATATTGCGAACCTTACTTCGAAGAGGTTTTCTGAACTTAGGTTTTTAAGGAGTTTTTAGAGGAAATCAATGAAGAAGAAGAAAAGGTAAAAATGTTCAGAAAGACCACCACTATCTTTATATATTAAGCTCGAAAACAAGAATTAGTGGAAAAATCAAATAATTCCACTAACAGTCTTGGTTTCCGTGATTAAGTGCATTTAACATAATTTAAGTCTTATTATATACAGTAGTCTAATTCTTTTCTAACTGAGTCTCAACTTAGCTAACCAAATTACCATACTTAAATAATAAACAAATCTAAACAGCTACGAACTTAACGAGTTTGCCCAAAGCATGGGCGAATACTTAACAGAAGAGTTCGCCAAACCACAAAACCCGCCAAAACTAAGAGTTCGCCAAATGGCGTAATACACATTATATACTTAGCCAAGACAAACATGCTACTTACTCATGCCTATCCTTATTTTACCAATTATATGCCAAACAAGAACTGAATCTGAGAGACTTATTTGGTGGTTGTTATAGAACGAACCAGAGAAAAAAAATGAAAGAAGATAAAAAAATGAAAAGAATAGCCCGGAGAGAAACGTTTCACCCTTATATAATACTCCCGTACTTCCTTCACTAATCACAATTTCAATAGCCAAGTGTACACGTCCATAATCACCATGTTTTCTACTAAGATAACGGAACCAAGGTTGAAATCCAACTTTTCCATAACCAACTCGCCAATTTCTCTTATTTCCACTAGAACCCGCCCAATTTGTAAGCTTTTCAATTTAGTACCCATAATCATCATTACAACTTAAACTTGACATTTCAGGGTGTGATAGGTACACATAGTGCATCATCAGATAAATCGAAGCAATCACACTAACATGTAACTGCATCATCGGATAAATTGGAGTAATCATACTGGCACATAAGTGCATCATCAAATATACCGAAGCATAAACCTATATAGTTAATATAGTAACCAATTTTCCAATTTCATCACATAGTTCAATTCACATCCCATCATTCTCAATTCAACATTAATTCATCATATATCAGTTAAGCCATACAATAACATAGTTTAGCTCAATTTCATACAAATTTCCTATATTAGTTAAGCCATACAACTTTCTTGTAACAGCCTATTTTTGGTGAGATCGGAACAGTATTTTTGGGACCACAAATCTGAGCCCAAAAATATAAATTTATTTTATTTTATTTTATTTTATGGTTGGTATTATGATAGGAAGGTCACGTGAAAATATTGATACGAAAAGTTTATCGATTGTGTGGTTAATTAGGTAAACACTAAATTGCATAAAATACGAAAGTTGAATTCTAGTAGCTATAAGGATTAAATAGCTATGGAATTAAAAAATAGAGATCCTTATATGGTAATTAGACCATTAAGAAAAGTATGCAGATTTTTCTTGGTGACTCATCCATGGAAAAATTAGAAATGACTAGGGACTAAATTGGAAATCAACAAAATTAAAAGATGATAGAAAAATAAAAAGGAATTATTATCTTTTCTATTCATCTTATACCCCAAATTTTTTATGGAAACCCTAGGAGAGAGGAAGAGAACTTTTCAAGCTTAGAAAGGTATGAAATCAAGTCTCGTTTTTAATGATTTTTATATTTTTAGAATTGGGATAGCCTAATCTTTCTATTTATGGGGTTTATTTGAAAAGATAACAAAGTGTAGAAACTTTGACATGGATGTAAGTGCTGGAAATTTGAAATTTATGGTAGAAAATGAAAGATAGTTGATAGTTAAACAACTTTTACAAAGCAATTTTCATGGAAACTTGATTTAGGGACTAAAATGAAAAAGTGGTAAAACCCATGGAAAATTCTGAAATTTGTGAAGTGTGTGTGCTGTAAAAATTGTTATTAAATTTTGGTTAGGCTTGGAAATAGGACTAGATTGCATGATTTTCATTTTCCGAGCCTAGGGACGAAATTGAAATTTTTGAAAAGAGTAGGGGCAAAATAGTAATTTTGCCTAGGATGTAGTAGAATGCAAATGTATGTAAAATGTGATGAATTAATAATTAAATTTGCTCATATAGACCCGGAAAGACCAACTACGGAACTAGATCGAGGGAAGCAAAAAGTTTCGGATTAGTTGGAATTCAAACCCGAACAACTGTCAAGGTAAGTTCGTGTAACTTAATTTGGTAAGTTAATATGTTTGAATTGAATTGTGTGATTTTGATAATATGTATGTGATGATATACATAATGAAATAATTATAAGTTGGAAATATTGATAAAATATCATATCCCGGTTGAATATTGAAATTCGATGGATTATGGTGATTTCTTTAAACGGGTATAATATGGAAAAGGTTACAAATGGGATTTAGCCCGGACAGGAAATCTTGAATTTAACCCTCTCGAGCATATGTTATAGATTGGGTTTAGCCCGGATGGGTAACCCTAATTAAGCATCTTTAGAGCACAAGTCACTAATAGGATTTAGCCTGGACTAGCAATCCTAAATGACTCTGGTGAAAGTCGGTTGAAAGTAGGGATTTAGCCTGAACTGGTAATCCTGTTGTAAAATATCTGGCTCGAGAGAGTGCTCTTTAGACTTATGCCCAATGGGTAATAATGAATACGAATTGACGAATAATTCATATGTATACCTTATGTACATCATCGAATGTCCATCAAAATTTCATTAGTTCAACGAAAAAGACTCTCGAAATATGGAAAGGTGGAATTGATGGAAGTTTGTATATAATGAGCTCATTTATGTTTACTTGATATTTATATGATGTTATGTGACTAACTTGTTTGATTAAGTGTATATGTTTAGGTGAACTACCTATAATAAATGAAATGTATGTTTATGTATGCTAGTTTGAATAGATATAACTGGTAAGTTTATTTTCCGTTATACGAACTTACTAAGCATGAAAATGCTTACCCCGTTTAATTTTCCCTTGTTTTATAGTGCTCGTAAGCTTGCGAAGGTTGGAGGATCAGTCGGAGCATAATCACACTATCCACTATCTCCTTTTTGGTATACTTAGAAATCTCATTTTGGTATAATGGCATGTATAGACTTATTTGGCCAAATGTTGACTTGTAAGTGATGTTTTGTAATCTAGCCTGTAACACCCTTAACCCTACCCGTCGCCGGATTAGGGTTGCAAGGCATTACTGAACATAACACAAAGTCACTACAATTATTTATATTGATATAGTCGCAACCGAATACACTATGAACAATTTCGTTTTTAAAATATGATTATACAATGTCATACATATCTTAATCCTCTTTAGCCAAAATCACAAATCAACAATTTCAACAATTAATAAATGATACGATTCATATGGTCATTTAATTCACACTGACAGAATAGGCATATGTTCATCATGTCTTCTTAAAACTAGGTAGAGATCACATAATCTAAACACACATATATGTGGTTGCATAATACCTTATTTGGCCTTATTCAAATATACCAATTCAAATTCATTGAAACCAAAATATACCTCAAATCATTTGAAAGAACATAACCGAACCGCAATATTAAATATCCCTCTCCTTGCCGAAACACATCAAATGAATTTAATACACATGCAAAATTCCGGCCATAGCCGAATATACCATTTCATATTACCTAACTTATGATTTCATACTTTGACCGAATATACCATATACCTTATAACATTCTCCACTCAATTCACGCTTCAATTAATCACTTCAATAATAAATCTTCTTCAATCCATAAACCAAACACATTCAATAACTATCTTAACATTTAGATCAAGCCATATGAATATCTATCACAACTATGTATTATTCAATATACTTATATAATGAGATAATTACTTAACCAAATGCATTACATGAAGGACATAATAATTAACTATACTACCAACACATGCAAACTTACATTACCGATTATACTTTTATTAAGAACAAGCATCATGGCCAAATACCTTTAAGATCAAAGTACCCTAACTTAGACATTTTCGCATGGCTATGTATATATATATATACAAGAACAAAATTTTCTTGATTTGAAATTTAGTCTAGCCTATACATGCCTTTAGTTCAAATCCAAGTTTAAAGGTACCAAAATAAGTCGATAGTGTGGATGACTTCTTTGATGATCCCCTGAGCTCGTAGCTTGACCAAAATTTATAAAACAGAATAACACACACAGAGTAAGCTAACTTAGCTTAGTAAGTCTCAAGCAAATATAATTACATAGCACAATTAGGACATTAAAGCCAATACCATCCTCCTTACAAGGTAATTTGGTTAACACTAAATCAATTCCACATATTTAAATAAGTTTACCAATACAACCAATTTAATAAGTACCATGTACAACTTAACTAAATACAATCGAATGTATATATATATCTATATATATATACAAATAATTTCATATAACCGAAAACACATATACATAAAATCTCCACATTACCGAACTTATATATGTATAAATACTCATACAACCATTTAATACTCTCATGTTGCAAGTAAACAATATCAATTCGGTATCATTTTATCCATATATCCAAAATGCCGAATACACAAATACAATTTCTATCAACTTACTTATTCAATAAGCATCACATATAACATATACTTATATCATTCCATACCTTGTGGCCGAATAAATCTAATTCATTTAAATAAACTTTAGCTTGTTCAATTGCCACCATAGCTCAATCATTTCTAAGCATAAGCTCGTATTTTAAATCACCTATAAAACCTGCTAGGCATAAGCTTTGAATCACACATCGGCTCTAAGCTGCTAGACCCGAGGTCCGATAATCATTCACCTGTAATAAGCACACTGAGCATAAAGCCCGATAAGTTCACCAGCCCAAGGCTTGCTAGGCTCTAAGCCTGAATAGTAATACTTTAAGTTGTCTCACCTGACTCATTTCATATATCAAATCTTTTACTCAATCCGAATTCATTGAACGAACATTCAAATAGCACATATCACTCAAATAATTTAACCAAAACAAATATTATACTTAGCCACATTCGGCTAACTCATATATAGTTACCATAAATTTCAAATTTTCAATATATACTAAGTTACGAAATTTATTTACGATGATTATTTGCTTAGAGACTTACCTCGGATATCGTCGGACAACAAAAATCGGCTATTCGATTACTTTCGCTTTTCCCCGATCCAAGTCCTTTTTATTTTGTTCTTGATCTAAACATGTTCAAATTAAGCTCATTCAAACACATTTATATTCAATTTAATCCTAAAACACATAAATGGGCAAATTACCATTTTGTCCCTAATGTTTTACACTTTTACAAATTAGTCCCATATAGCACAAAACACAATTTACATAGAATTTGAGTCCATTCCTCAAGAGCCGAATGTATTTCTAGTTCATACTAGTCCTTATAAACTACTTATTCATCATTTTAATCCCCCAACAATTTAAGCTAACATCTTAAATTCTAATTTGCTCATTTTCACTAAGAGTTCAAGAACAAAACTTACTACCCTATCACCTATCATCAATATTTATCCATTAATCAACAAAACATCAAACTTTCTTCAATGGTATCTCATGAAAAATACAATCGAACTTCAAATTACCATATGGGCTAATTAAAGCTCACAACAATAAGCTCAAAAATGCAAGAATTATAAAAAAATCAAACAAAAAGGTTACCTTAATCAAGCTAAAATGACCGAACCCTTGAAGCCAAATTTTTTTATTTTCCCCTTTGGTGGTTTTGGCTAAGAGAAGAAGATGATGATAAAAACAATGCTACTTTTTCTCTTCTCTTATTATACTAAAGTTTTATTCCCACTATCTTTATAATAATTAATATAATATTAATATATAACATATATTTAACTTAACAAACACACAAACACATGATTTAACATCACCCTTGCCGTCCACTAACCATGATAATGGCTTAATTGCCATGCAAGGCCACAATTTTTAAAAGCCACAACACTTTGATACCTCAATAAATAGCAAGCAACTTTCACCTTCAATGCAACTTCATCCTTTTATCAAATTAACACACGCATTTAACAAATTAACTTACGTAAATTTACCACATGCTTAGTCACATATTTACGGCACGAATATAATATTAAAATATTATTCAGACTCGGATTCATGGTCCCGAAACCACTGTTCCGACTAGGGTATAAACCGGACTGTTACATAGCCATTGAAATGGCTAGTAATGATTTAATCTGGTATGTTATAAGTTATCTCATGTTCAATGCTTATGTGTAAAGTATGGATGAATGGAGTATGTTTATATTGTATATGCATTAAAAGTATGATTATAAATATGAATTGCATGTGATATTATGCCATGATAGATGTTAGTTTAGGCTTAGTTTAATGCTTGATTTGGTTGGTATATACATGCAAGTATTGGTGTAGGTTGTGGGCAAAATTGGGTGAGAAAATGAAGCTAAGAAATGACTTCATTTTGTCCACACAGGTAGACACACTGGCATGTGTCTAGGCCGTGTGTGACACACGGCCGAGTACATGGGCGTGTAGCCAGGCCGTGTGTCCCCTGCACCTTAAATTCGAAAAAAATAGAATGCTTAGAATTGAGCACACGGGCGTGTGCCTCAGCCGTGTGGGAGACACGGCCTAGAACACGGACGTGTGTCTTGGCCGTGTGAAACTTGCACCTAATTCGAATTAAATTAATTATCCACACGGCTTAGCACACAGCGTGTGGCATGGCCGTGTGGCGCAAGTCAGAGAGCACTCTAAATCGGACACGGCCTGTAGCACGGGTGTGTACCAGGGTCACGCGGGCGTGTCCCTTGGACCACACGGACGTGTGAGCCCTGTACCTTAGAAAAATTTTATAATTTTACGAAAAATTCTTAGAGGTTCTGATTAAGTCCCGATTCGATTCTAATACTCGTTTTGGGCCTCGAGGGCCCATTCAAGGGACAATAAGAAAAATTTGGAGTATGAATAGTATGTTTAATAAAAATTGCATGAAAATGTTCTGTAAACCCCGGTAATACTCTGTGACCCTATTTCGACGACGGATACGGGTTAGGGGTGTTACATTTAGTGGTATCAAAGCTATGGTTTAGCCGATTCTCAGACTAACGTAGCAAGTACGAGTCTAGCTATACATGCCATTATATAAATCATGATAGTGTGATATCTCCTAACAACTTTTTAATGTATTTTCATATAGTAATGTCTTCCAACCAAGCTCGAGATGAGTCTGAGGAAGCTGAGAGCACTGCTCAAGCTTCTGTGCAACGAGCCGCAACTAGTAGTAGTAGGAGGCCCATGTCTCGAGGGTGATGAAGAGGCAAAAAGCGCTTTCTTTGAAATGATGGATGAATGGTTTAGTGAATATATGAGAACACGTCCTGCTGGTCAACAACCTCCCCCACCTGTTTTACAACTCGATGAAATGCCACAGGGTACTAGACCCGTCAGAATTGGTAAGGCTCCAGTTGATAAGATTAGAAAATATGGGGCTGAGGAATTTAGGGCTACAGCCGACGATGATCTAGAGAGGGCTGAGTTCTGGCTGGAAAATACTATTCGGGTTCTCGATGAATTGCCATGTACTCCCGCCAAGTGTTTGAAATATGCAGTATCCTTGCTGAAAGATACAAGTTATCATTGGTGGAAAACCATATCTTCTGTTGTACCGCTAGAAAATGTTACGTGGGAGTTCTTCCAAACCGAATTCAGAAAGAAATATATTAGTAAGAGGTTCCTAGATAAGAAAAAGAAGGAATTTTTAGAACTCAAATAAGGAAATATGACAGTAGCCGAGTATGAACGAGAGTTTGTTAGATGGAGCAAGTATGCTACTAAATGGGTTCAGACTGAAGCTGATATGTGCAAACGATTTGAAGAAGGCTGAATGAAGACATTAAGTTGTTGATTGGGATTCTAGAATTAAAGGAATTTGCGGTGTTGGCTGAAAGAGCCCACAAGGCCGAGGAATTAAGCAAAGAGAAGAAGTAAGCCGAAAGAGAAGCTCGGGTACCTAGTAAAAGATTTATGAGCAAGATGCAATCATTTGCCTCAAAGAAATCAAAAGGTTACCAAGAACGTTTTGCCTCATCAGTGGGGTATTCGAGAAAGGAAAGAAGTTCTAAACGCTCCAACCCGAGGTCTTCATCTCCGCTAGCAACTAGTGTTGGGAGTGTTGGAAACCCCAAGCCACGATGCAATGTCTATAACAAATCGCATTTTGGGGAATGCCAGATGAGAAGTGGAGCATGTTTTAAGTGTGGGTCTCTCGACCACTTTCTTAAAGATTGCCCAGAGAGAGTTGAGAAAGATGTTGAACAGACCCCGAAGTCGAGTAATCCTGTCTCGAGGGGTAGACCACCACGGTATCCCGAAAATGTTGGTGGTAGTCGTAGTGCTGCAAAGGACCCAACGGCTAAACCTGAGGCACGGGCTCCGGCGAGGACATACGCCATACGTGCAAGGGAAAATGCCTCGGCACCAGATGTTATCACTGGTACATTCTCTTTACTTGATACTGATATTATTGCTTTGATTGATCCTGGTTCAACGCATTCATATATATGCACGAAACTTGTGACTGTTAAAAATATGATTGTTGAATTCACCGAATTTGTGGTTAAAGTTTCAAAACCCTTTGGCCAGAATGTTATGGTGGATAAAATCTGTAAGAATTGTCCGTTGATAATAGAGGGTCATTGTTTTCCGGCTAATTTGATGTTATTACCCTTTGATGAATTTGATGTAATATTGGGAATGGATTGGTTAACCTAACATGATGCAGTGGTAAATTGTAAGTATAAATACATTGAATTGAAGTGTCAAAATGGTGAGTTACTTCGGGTTGAATCTGAGAAACTGGATGGGTTATCTAATGTGATTTCAGCAATATCAGCCCAAAGATATATTAAAAAAGGGTATGAGGCTTATATTGCTTATGTGCTGGATACCAAAGTGTCTGAGTTGAAAATCCAGTCAGTGTCAGTTGTTTGTGAATTTCCTGAGGTATTCCCAGAAGAATTGCCCGGTTTACCACCAGCTAGAGAGGTGGAATTTTCTATAGACCTTATACCAGGGACGACACCGATATCGATAGCACCATATAGAATGACTCCTACTGAATTAAAGGAGTTGAAAGTGCAGCTACAAGAATTAATTGATAAAGGATTTGCTCGACCCAGCTTTTCACG
The DNA here is from genome assembly GCA_025698515.1 of Gossypium sturtianum. Taxonomy (NCBI): domain Eukaryota; kingdom Viridiplantae; phylum Streptophyta; class Magnoliopsida; order Malvales; family Malvaceae; genus Gossypium; species Gossypium sturtianum. Next base: position 122,198,345 of record CM046946.1, read on the forward strand.
GTGAGGTGCATCAGTATTATTTGTAAAGAAGAAAGATGAATCATTGAGACTATGCATCGATTACAGACAGCTTAATAAAGTCACAATAAAGAATAAGTACCCGTTGCCTCGTATAGATGACTTATTTGATCAATTAAAAGGTGTCACTGTATTTTCAAAAAATGATCTACGATCTGGTTACTATCAACTACGAGTAAAGGATTCAGATGTGCCGAAGACAGCTTTCAGAACCAGATATGGGCATTATGAATTTTTGGTGATGCCATTCGGATTAACGAATGCCCCGGCGGTATTTATGGATTTAATGAACAGAATTTTCAGACCATACCTGGATAGGTTCGTGGTTGTTTTTATCGATGATATTCTGGTTTATTCCCGGGATGAAAATAAGCATGCTGAACATTTGAGAACTGTATTGCAAACTCAGCGTGAGAAGCAATTGTATGCCAAGTTCAGTAAATGTGAATTCTGGTTAAAGGAAGTTAGTTTACTTGGACATGTTGCATCTGCAGAAGATATTCGGGTGGACCCGAATAAAATTTCAGCTATTGTAAGTTGGAAGCCACCGAGGAATGTTTCCGAAGTTCGAAGTTTTCTGGGGCTAGCCGGATATTATCAGAGATTTGTTAAAGGGTTTTCAATGATAGCTTCTTCGATGACTCGATTGCTGCAAAAAGATGTGAAATTCAAGTGGACCGACAAATGTCAACAGAGTTTTGATAGATTGAAAGCCTTCTTGTGAGCGCTGTACTAGTTCAACCTGAATTGGGTAAAGAATTTGTAGTATACAGTGATGCCTCATTGAATGGTTTGGGTTGTGTATTGATGCAGGATGGTAAAGTTGTAGCTTATGCATCTAGGTAGCTAAAACCGCATGAAAGAAATTACCCGGTACATGATCTTTAGTTAGCAGCCATTGTGTTTGCACTGAAGATATGGCGGTATTATCTATTTGGTGAAAAGTGTCATATCTTTACGGATCATAAAAATCTAAAGTATTTAATGGCACAAAAAGAATTGAACTTGAGACAACGTAGGTGGTCGAAATTATTGAAAGATTATGATCTCGTTATTGATTATCATCCGGGGAAAGCTAATGTAGTGGCAAATGCCTTGAGTCGAAAATTTTTGTTTGCCTTGCGAGCATTGAACACCCAGTTGTCCCTATCTGATGACGATTCGATTATAGCTGAGTTAAGAGCTAGACCAACATTTCGGCAACAAATCTGTGAAGCTCAGAAGGATGATGATAAGTTACAGGCCAAACGAGTGCAAAATGAGTCAGATCCTGATTCAGAGTTTCAGATTGATTCAGATGGTTGTTTGTTGTTCAGAGATAGAATATGTGTACCGAAGAATTCAGAACTAGTACAGAAGATTTTACATGAAGCGTATAATAGTGTTATGTCTGTGCATCCCGGTAGCAACAAATGTATAATGACTTGAAGAAAATGTACTGGTGGCCGGGAAAGAAAAGATATATCTCCGAATTTGTATCTAGATGCTTGATATGTTAACAAGTAAAGGCTGAGCACCAAGTGCCTTCGGGATTATTGCAGCCAATTACGATTCCAGAATGGAAATGGGAAAGGATTACCATAGACTTTGTATCGGGATTACCCTTGTCGCCGAAAAAGAAAGATGATGTATGGGTAATTGTCGATCGTTTAACGAAGTCGGAACACTTTATCCCGGTATGTATGGATTTTTCATTGGATAGATTGGCTGAATTATATGTCTCTAAGATTGTAAGGCTACATGGAGTACCAATCTCCATTATTTCTAATAGAGATCCTCGGTTTACATCTCGATTTTGGAGTAAGTTGCAAGAAGCTTTGGGCACTCGTTTACACCTTAGTACTGCATTCCATCCTCAAATAGATGGACAGTCTGAACGTGTGATACAGGTTTTAGAGGACATGCTTCGGTGTTGTGTACTTGAATTTGGAGGTAACTGGGAAAGGTATCTATCTACCTTTGATTGAATTTGCTTACAATAATAGTTATTAGTCCAGTATTAAAATGACACCGTATGAGGCTCTATATAGTCGCAAATGTAGAACTCCATTGTATTGGACAGAGTTAAGCGAGAAAAAGATACATGGAGTTGACTTAATCTGTGAAACCGAGGAAAAGGTGAAGATAATCCGAGACAGTTTGAAGGCAGCCTCAGACCGTCAAAAGTCTTATGCCGATTTGAAAAGAAAAGAGATAGAATTTCATGTTGGTGATAAAGTGTTCCTGAAAGTGTCACCATGGAAAAAAGTTCTCTGATTCAGTCGTAAAGGGAAATTGAGTCCACAGTTCATCGGACCTTATGAAATCATTGAAAGAATCGGGCCGGTTGCATATCGGTTAGCATTACCATCAGAACTTGATAAAATTCATAATGTGTTTCATGTATCCATGTTGCGGCGCTATATATCGGATCCTTCACATGTTATTCGTCCAACAGAAGTTGAGATTCAGTCTGATATGACCTACAATGAAGAACCGATCAAAATACTTGCACATGAGATGAAAGAGCTAAGGAATAAAAAGGTGGCATTGGTAAAAGTGCTTTGGCAATGGCATGGTTTAGAGGAAGCTACCTGGGAGCCGAAGGATACTATGAGGAAGCAGTACCCTAACCTCTTTTCTGGTAAGAACTTTCGAGGACAAAAATTTATAAGGGGGTAGAGTTGTAACAATCCATTTTCGGTGAGATTAGAACAGTGGTTTCAGGACCACAAATTCGAGCCCAAAAATATAAATTTATTTTATTTTATTTTATGGTTGGTATTATGATAGGAAAGTCACGTGAAAAATTTGATTCGAAAATTTTATCGATTGTGTGGTTAATTAGGTAAAGGACTAAATTGCATAAAATGCGAAAGTTGAATTCTAGTAGCTATAAGGATTAAATAGCTATGGAATTCAAAACTAGAGGTTCTTATATGGTAATTAGACTATTAAGAAAAGTATGTAGATATTTCTTGGTGACTCATTCATGGAAAATTAGAAATGACTAAGGACTAAATTGGAAATCAACAAAATTAAAAGATGATAGAAAAATAAAAAGAAATTATCATATTTTCTATTCATCTTCTTTCCCAAATTTTTTATGGAAGGAAGAGAGCTTTTCAATCTTAGAAAGGTATGAAATCAAGTCCCGTTTTTAATGATTTTTATATTTTTAGAATCGGGATAGCCTAATTTTTCTATTTATGGGGTTTATTTGAAAAGGTAACAAAATGTAGAAACTTTGACATGGATGTAAGTGCTGGAAATTTGAAATTTATGGTAGAAAATGAAAGATAGTTGATAGATAAACAACTTTTATAAAGTAATTTTTCATGGAAACTTGATTTAGGGACTAAAATGAAAAAGTGGTAAAACCCATGGAAAATTCTGAAATTTGTGAAGTGCGTGTGCTGTAAAAATTGTTATTAAATTTTGGTTAGGCTTGGAAATAGGACTAGATTGCATGAATTTCACTTTCCGAGCCTAGGGACGAAATTGGAATTTTTGAAAAGAATAGGGGCAAAGTAGTAATTTTTCCTAGGATGTAGTAGAATACAACTGTATGTAAAATGTGATGAGTTAATAATTAAATTTTCTTATATAGACCCGGAAAGACCAACTATTGAAGTAGATCGAGGGAAACAAAAAGTTTCGGATTAGTTGCAATTCAAACCCGAACAACTGTCAAGGTAAGTTCTTGTAACTTAATTTGGTACGTTACTATGTTTGAATTGAATTGTGTGATTGTGATAATATGTATGTGATGATATACATAATGAAATAATTACAAGTTGGAAATATTGATAAAATATCATATCCCGGTTGAATATTGAAATTCGACGGATTATGGTGATTTCTTTAAACGAGTATAATATGGAAAAGGTTACAAATGGGATTTAGCCCGGACGGGTAATCCTGAATTTAACCCTCTCGAGCATATGTTATAGATTGGGTTTAGCCCAGACAGGTAACCCTAATTAAGCATCTTTAGAGCACAGGTCACTAATAGGATTTAGCCTGGACTGGCAATCCTAAATGACTCTGGTGAACGTCGGTTGAAAGTCGGGATTTAGCCTGGACTGGTAATCCTGTTGTAAAATATCTGGCTCGAGAGAGTGCTCTTTAGACTTATGCCCAATGGGTAATAATGAATACGAATTGACGAATAATTCATATGTATACCTTATGTACATCACCGAATGTCCATTGAAATTTCATTAGTTCAACGAAAAAGACTCTCGAAATATGGAAAGGTGGAATTGATGGAAGTTTGTATATAATGAGCTCATTTATGTTTACTTGATATTTATATGATGTTATGTGACTAACTTGTTTGATTAAGTGTATATGTTTAGGTGAACTACCTATAATGGATGAAATGTATGTTTATGTATGCTAGTTTGAATAGATATAACTGGTAAGTTTATTTTCCATTATACGAACTTACTAAGCATGAAAATGCTTACCCCGTTTAATTTTCCCTTGTTTTATAGTGCTCGTAAGCTCGCGAAGGTTGGAGGATCGGTCGGAGCATAATCACACTATCCACTATCTCTTTTTTGGTACACTTAGAAATCTCATTTTGGTATAATTGCATGTATAGACTTATTTGGCCAAATGTTGACTTGTAAGTGATGTTTTGTAATCTAGCCATTGGAATGGCTAGTAATGATTTAATCTGGTATGTTATAAGTTATCTCATGTTCAATGCTTATGTGTAAAGTATGGATGAATGGAGTATGTTTATATTGTATATGCATTAAAAGTATGATTATAAATATGAATTGCATGTGATATTATGCCATGATAGATGTTAGTTTAGGCTTGGTTTAATGCTTGATTTGGCTGGTATATACATGCAAGTATTGGTGTAGGTTGTGGGAAAAATTGGGTGAGAAAATGAAGCTAAGAAATGGCTTCATTTTGTTCACACGGGTAGACACACGGGCATGTGTCTAGACCGTGTGTGACACACGGCCGGGTACATGGGCGTGTAGCCAGGCCGTGTGTCCCCTACACCTTAAATTTGAAAAAGAAATAGAATGCTCAGAATTGAGCACACGGGCATGTGACTCAGCCGTATGGGAGACACGGCCTAGAACACGGGCGTGTGTCTTGGCCGTGTGAAATCTGCACCTAATTCGAATTAAATTAATTATCCACACGGCCTAGCACACGGGCGTGTGGCATGGTCGTGTGGCGCAAGTTAGAGAGCACTCTAAATCGGACACGGCCTGTAGCACGGGCGTGTCCCAAGGTCACACGGGCGTGTCCCTTGGACCACACGGGCGTGTGAGCCCTGTACCTTAGAAAAAAATTGTAATTTTGCGAAAAATTCTTAGAGGTTCTGATTAAGTCCCGATTCGATTCTAATACTCGTTTTGGGCCTCGAGGGCCCATTCAAGGGACAATAAGAAAAATTTGAGTATGAATAGTATGTTTAATAAAAATTGCATGAGAATATTCTGTAAACCCCGGTAATACTCCGTGACCCTGTTCTGGCGACAAATAAAGGTTAGGGGTGTTACATTTCTATTTTATTCAATTTAATCCATGTCTCGATATTCAATCTCAACCGAAACAAATCAATTTAAAAATCCAATAACAACTCACCTCAATATTATATGATACAAATTAACATGAACATGCAATTAAATGGTTTTTGAATCATAGAAATACAAATCGAAAGCTCATGTCACTCGTTGTCGACTCTCGCCTTTCCTTTTTCTCTCAACGGTCCTGCATCATCTTTAGTTATGGATAATATATCAATAATAATACAGTATCAGATTCCATATCAAATCACATTCAGTTTCAAATTCATACATATTTTTCAAATTATGCAATTTAGTCCCTAAAACCAAGACAAGCATAACTTCCAATCTAGACATTCGGATTAAAATCTGATTTCATAAATATTCATTAGGGCCCTCCTATTTTTCATTTCTACTGTCAATTTTACATTTTATTCAATTTGGACCCTAATATACAAAACTATCAATTAAGTTATACAATTTAGCCCTTCCTTTAAATAAAACTTAATTTTTATCAGTTTCATACCTAAATATTCAAGAAATCAACCATGGAAACTTTTTAAAACTTTAACAGTTTCACAAATTGGTACATGGGACCTAAATCAAGCTCCCATGACCTTGAATCTACAAAAATTACAAGAAAAGGACCCAAATGAACTTACCAATTTTGGCTGAATATTTTCAAAGCTTCCACAAGGTTTTTCTTTCTTTTTCCTACCTTTATTTTTTTCATATATATATATACATTGTTTAGTTTTTAATTAAAATTAATTAATTAAGTTAATTTTGATTAATTAAACATAAACCTTTAATTAAATAAACTAATGGCTTATTAAATCACCATCCACTATCATCCATTTTAATTTGGTTTAATTTCCATTTTAATCCCTTAACTAATTGCAATTTAAGTCCTTAAATCATTTTCTAATTAAAAATCTATAGCGATTAGACTTTTATTATTTAGTCCCTGAACCTTAATTAATCACTAATTCGACTAAATTACCTATCTAAAATTCAATTCAACGGTACAATAGCTCCATAAATATCTCTATTAAATAATTACAAGCCCAATTTACGGAAACAAGGTCCCAAAACCGTAATTTCTAACACCACTAATTTTTGGATTGTTACAAGATTCTATTTTGTTGTTATTTTATTTCTTCTTTCTTATTAAAGACTTTTGTAAATGGAGATGGGTTAAGATTTTGGGTGCCATTGGTTCTACATCTAAATGAGCATTTCTTACCCTTACCTTTAATTACCTTTAAATTGTGTATATCAATTGTTCAGTGAAATGTCTATTTTGGTGTTAAGCTTTATTATGTGTTAATATTGCTTGTTGGTTAATTGATGAATTGATTGTTAGATTAAGTTAATGTCTATGCTTGATTGTTTGGTTGTTCTTTTATATCGAAATGCTTCATACGCTAGAATTGATGCCTTTAGTGAAAAATCTAGATAAACGAGAATGAAAAGAGAGTTTATCATTACATAGTTCGATAAAATTGTGTCAAATAGTGAGATTGAGAGAAGATTTAACACCTAGAGGAGAGCCTAGGTGGTATCTTTTAGTCTAGGATGAGACTTAGAGGAGATTCTTAGCCAAGAGTGACAAACAATATAATCATTATAGATTTATTGGCTTAGTTAGTAATTAACGAATCAATCGACCATTGGTTTATTCATTTACATTGTCTAAAATAGTAGGAAGAAATTTTAGCATAGTTTGTTTAATTGATAATTTATATTTAGTTTATAAACAATTTATATTTGAATTTGCACTAATAATTTCCAACTTGATTAGATCAGTAATTACTAGCTTATAATTAATTTAACAAACATTTTTACCAATTTGGCGAGCCTTTGGGTTCGATCCTTGGAATACTTGGAGTGTTCCATTGTAACACTTATAAATATTACAACTGATCTGTTACACTTGCAGTATAAGTCACTTTTAAATCCTTATATTTTGTGCTAATTCTCTGCTCGGCGTTCGTACGCCGTAGTGTGGCCAGACAACCATTGATCTTCAAACCAAATAGATAAGACTAATTGGAGGTTGTACATCGGTTGAATAAAACAATGGCTAAGATTCTTTGTAACACCCCAAACCCGGCCTAGACGCTATGGTCGGATCTCGCGATGTCACATGATAGGGTGTTTGAAAACCCTGTCGTCGCAATAAAACCATTTCCTTTGAATTACTTATCTTAATATCTTATTTGTTCCAAAATCGTGTTACTCATTTAGTCGATAGTTTCAAAATGTTATTCGATGCGGGAGCTTTTTAAACAGTTAAAACAATCGTACGTTTTCAAAAATCATTTGTTTCTTTTGAAAACTGAGGTTTCCTACTACTAGCAGTTGTAATCTATAAAGTAAAGATATTTAAAACCCAAAACCAAACCAAAGTCCGAAAGTCCAATTACAACCCAAAAATTTAACCAAAAAAATAAAATAAAAATAAAACCAATAATCATAAATTAAAACCATGATGATCGAAACGTGGCCACCATCGAGTCCTCCGTCGCACCGATCCATCTAGGTCTGGGGATTACCTGTGCACATTAAACAAAGAGGGGTGAGTTTTCGTAAACTCAGTGTGTAATCCCGCAGAGCAAAACAAGCAACAATCGCAGTGCACAGTCAATAGCAATCTTGGGCCTAAGCCCATTTCAGTATCAGAATCAGTTGGGCTTTAGCCCGATCTGATGATCGTAATCAATATGCACAAGGGCCTAAGCCCATCGATATGATAGTAGATATCAAAGAGCAAAGTCCTACCCAACCAGCCTCTACACACCGTCTCCGTCCAACCCTACACTCCATGTGGGGATTTAATCAACCCACCCATCCCTACACTCTAAGTAGTACCGAATGCGGCTGTCTGATAATTTGCAAATTGAGTCGCCATTATATTAGGCTTAAAAGCCTTTTAGTACACTTCATTCGAATAATATCAACCCCAACCCAATGCAATGCAACATACAATAATATGTCATGCTATAACGAGTCTACCAGATACACATACAGTTCAGTATACATGTCGGTATATAACATGCTTAGTACGTAATTCACATAATCAATAACATATAGTTAAGGGTCTAGGAAGTGTTTACCGACCCTATGGAAGGTTCACAGTCGACTTGGGCAACCCGTGCAACCTTAGGACCTCTCTGACACTCCCAGAACACTTAACCACTGAAGCAGACACACATTTGTATCAAATTTACAAAAGTCGAAATTAACAAATTTTGGGGCGTTACATTCTTCATTGAAGAAAAAGAGAAAAAAAAAGTAGAAAAGATAAGAAGAGACGAAAAAGAAAGAAAGAAAAATGTAAATACTTTCAATTTAATTACTTTAATAAAATAGATTTCACATTTTTTTAATGTAATTGTCATCAGATTTTTTAATGTTTATTATTATTATTATTATTTTGGGCTTAAACTTTTTTGGGTATAATTAATTTTAACATCCATTGTATTATCTTAAATAAAATAATCCTGACAAAAAAAGTGACATGTGTCATCATTTTAGTGGTCCACGTACCTTGACAAGTTAAAAATTAACAACGTTAGTAAGAGGTACCACATTGATAAACGACATAAAAGTATAGGTACTAAAATAGATATTTTGAAAGTAAAAGTACCACCTTAGAAGATTTGATAAAGTTCGGGTACCAAATATAACATTACTCTTTTTTTATTTGTTACATATATTCTTTACTTACATCATGGATGTGAAAAAATCTAATATTAATAATTACGACTTGATAATAACAAAAATCATATTAATTAACTATTAATTAACATGATATATAGTATGTTAATATGAAATTGATTAATTTGGTAATATTTTTTAAAATTTATATTTTAAAAAATAGGGATAAATATTAGATTATACATGAACTTTGATCTAAGGTGTAATGTTATATGTCAATTTTAATTTTATGTAATTTTATATATGAAATATTGATTTGATTCAGTTTTCACAAATCATTGACAACATTATTGAATTAACATAATTTTTCGTTTATATATTGCATATACAAATAATTATATTAATTTAATATAAAAAATTTGTATTCATTTTTTTTACATGTGTATAGTTGAATTAAATTTTAAATTTCATGTATACATATGAACCGTAAGTCAAGTTTCATGTATATAATTACACAAAATCAAAGTTCATGTATCAAATTACACATTGGGTCACATTTTATGTATAAATTTGATATTTATCCCTAGAAAATAAAATAAGATATTATTAATTAATAAAAATAATTAATGTAATTAGATAAATTAAAAATAATAAAAATCTAAGCTCTTTATAAGTAAATGTTTTAATTAAATAAATATAAAATTTATAAATAAATAAAATTTTATTTTAAATATGTTACTAATTATTCATGTTAATATGTTTTTTATATTTAATAGAAAATAAATATGCGAGATTAATATTATATATATAAAAGATAATATCAATATATTAGTAATCTAATAGTATATATAATGTATAAATTTATTTATTCTTACTTTATATGTCAAAACTCAAAAAATAAATATATTTTATAATAAATTTTATATTTAATAATTAAATTAAAATTTATTTTTTATAAATACTAATTTCATCTAATCAATTATTATCAGAATTATTAGAAAAAACATATTTTAAAATTATTTAATAGATTTTGTTTTCATCACCAATTTTTTTCATTAATATTTTCATGCCTATTTATTATTATTTTATATTTTTATTATTATTTAGTTTTAATAATACTTACACAATTTATGCTCTTCTTTTCTTAGAAAACAATTTACTTGTACAAATGTGAATATGTTTTACCTTTGTGTTTTGAAATATTATGTTAAAAGCAATAGGTTATTAAAATAACAATTTTTTTGTAAATAATATTTTGACTCATATTCAAATAACAAGTTATTTTATCTAATTTAATTAATAGTTTAAAATGTTGTTTCCCACTTTTTTTTTTCTTACTTTTAAAATATTATTTTATTCTCTTAATTATTTTTTAAATTAACCTACTTTTTATATAAATTATATCAATCATTTAATTGGAAACTATATATTTAAAAATTATAAAAATATAATATTTAAAAATAATTTTTTATTATATCCCATGAAACACATGTCACACTGGTAAAATTTTAAAAATTTTCACAAGTTATATATGGGATAATTTTCTTAATAGATTATTATCTTGCACACCGCCTGTGAAGTAAATAAAAACTCCACAAGCATTTAGGATGATGCTATTTGTTTTTATGGATATAGTAAAATAATAATAAAATAATTAAGAAAGACATTTAACATTATTATGAATAGACTTGTGGTGTTTTTACTTCACTAACAATGGAAAGAATAATTATCCTTATTTAATATTTGAAAATGATTTACGTGATGTTTGGTTGGGTGTAATGGCATAGCCATTACACCTTTATTCCATGGGCCCACCTTAATCCTCCATTTGGTTCAATGGAATGCCTATTACGGGCTTATTCCATTACGTATGTATGCAGAAAATACGCTGATTTCTGGGGGATTTTTATTCCCTTCCCAGACCACCGTTTAGCTATTACTTTCCAATTCTTACCTTCCTAACCCAGAGCTCCAAAAGCAAGAGCAAGCAGAAGTCGCCAAAGAAAGCCACCCCACAAGGCTCCACCGCTCCACCCTCTCCCGATTCTTCGTTTCAGCAAGTGTTTCCGGTGGTGATTTCTCTTTTCTTTAACATAAAATAATAATATATATACTAGTAATCTCCTCGAAAAATCATTCAGTCCCCTTTTGATCTCACTTTGATCCTTTTCGATATCTTCTTAGAAGAATTTTTTTCCGTTAAATTTTGTGTGTTCTCTTTTAGGTTTTTAGAATTTGATTTGGTAATTGAATTGGTTTGGGTTTTAATGAATCAAAAACTTCAACAAATTATTTTCATCTTGTTAGTTTGTTTGCGTGAATTTTCTAAATGTTTATTGCTTAATTTTTTCTTCTTAATCTTTGATCTAAGCAGAAACTCAGCGTCTCTCAAAGTGTACTAGGTGAATACTCGCTTTTTTCTTTTTAATTTGAAATTCTTGTTGAATATTGTTTGCTATCGTTTTTCGGTTTAAATGTTATGAGTGAAAAGAAGTTAAAATTTCTCGGTTTCTTCTCTGGTAAATAAAAGAGTTCATTGTTTTTCTTTTCCCTAAAAGAGTTGATTGTTTGCTCTCATATACACTTCAACTTAATGGTGAATTAATTTTCATCTTTCTTTGGATTCATTTTCCTTTTCTTTGATTGATTTTAATAAACAAATTTTATCAAATTGATTGATTACAAGATCTTGTTTATTTACTTTGTTTTCCCCTAATTTGGTAGGATCCAAGTAAATCAAACACTCTTTCTTTATCATGCAATTTCATCACCTCTTTTAAGGTAAAATTTTGATTGTCGATGAACCCTATTTTAGCTTTTATGATTGAACCCTATTACGACAACATCTCTGTTAGCCCTTTGTTAGCCCTATCTGCTACTTAAATGTCTGCTTGAATGCAAAAGCAAAATGGAATTCAATTTCATTTTGTTACGTTTGGAGTAAGAAATGTTAACTTTGTTCGGTACATAATCTCTCAATCTCTCCTTCTTCTTTCCTTTCTTTCTTCTACGTATATCTTTCTTCCCTGTTTTAAGATTTCAGTTGTTTACAAATAAATTTCCAGCTAAGTTTTTATAACCCCACGTAAAAGGCAACACAATTGTAGAGATTATCCGATGTATTAAATTATAGGCTCATATACTAGAAAGTTTTTGTTTATTTCTCTATACAATTCATAATTCTTAGAAATTGTCAAATTAAAATGTTTTTGGCTATTAGTTAGAATAAGCAAGCAACAAGTATCCCTTTCTTTTATGTTGGGTTGATACATGGATCATATTGTAGGCATCATTACGCTGCATTTAGATCCATATCTCAAGCAGACCAGATGAGACTAGCTACAAGAGCCTTTATGATAGCTCCCACTTTGATAGTCGATATACTTGCTTTGTGAGAATCTACATGTTTGTTCCTAGGAGGTCCCCAAAAACAACAACGAGTTTATAAGAAGAAAAAAAAATGAAGAAGAATACTGGACATCTTTGAGAGATGGGAGGCGTTGCAAATGATAATAAAATAATGATGAAATGCGTAAAGGAAAGAATTGGGAAGGAATGGGGATGTGTTGGGACTTGTAACTTGCTCGCATCCAGTTCTTTCTCCAAAGTACATATAGGAAAATGACACTTCAACAAAGCCATCTCTCCCTCTTTAGTAGTCAATACGGTATCTTGCTTATTTCTCCATGGTAAAAGTGGTTTTCAATCAAGTGCAAGTATACATAGACTTTTTGAATGTTGTTCCTTATATTTAGATTGTAATCCAAATATATCTCGCATTTCAACCTCTCACTTTGATTCTGGTTTGGATACTTGCTTTTACTTCAACAAATAACATCAAATGTTTGAATCTTATATCTTTATATATATATTACTAAATTTTGATTATGCTTGTGTAATGTGTATATATATAATTTACAAAATAAATAGTCATGTTCATATTATAGCTTTTTGACATATGGCACTCTTAAATATATATTCTTCCATTTTTCATTGTTTATTTTGCACTATTAAATATGTCAAAATATAGAAGTTAGTAATCGGAATACATCTTACAAATATGAGGAAACCAAGGTGGTTGCAAGGGTTCTTTGAGGATGGGTCTTGGACCTTGATTTCCTTTTTAGACTTTGGTATAAAGTTTCACCATCTATACTTGTAATGTGTGGGTTTATCTTTTATTTGTGCGTTGGTTTTTCTCTTATTCTTCCTTCACTGTATATTATATTAATTAGATTTTACATTTAATTAATCAGTTAATTGGAGATTTATATTTATTCTCTACTTGTTTTTATACCAGTGGAGCTTTAAAAAATAATTGTAATAAATAATAGAAACCTGTTCTTTTTTTCAGGGAGAAACCTATTTTTTATTGGATCTTCCATTTTCAAAAATGTCATCAAATGTGTTATCAAGAATTAGTCAATCCAATCCTATTTTTTTCCAACATTATCATTATTTTACAGTTTAGATTCTTCGGTGGTTAACATTCGAACCCAACCCAATAATATCTATGATATCCACAACCACCCTCACTACCATGTCATGGCTTTAATTCATTTAAAACCTTTTTCAAAAAATTTATCAAATTAAATTTATGTTTTGGGTTTGAGATAATTTCCTTGGGTTTCGTTGAGTTACTTTTTATTTTGCCCAATGATGGGGACTCGGATGAAGCATAGTCAGTAGTAAAAGTTGTCCGAGATACGGTTTGCATGTGAGCTACTAAAAAAAGTTGTTCAACAGAAGAAAAAAATCCATGTAGCCATTCCAATTGATGCAGGAGCGGTTGTTTCTTGTTCTTTCTTTTTCTTTTTGGTTGTTTGTGCATGTTATCTTTGTAATAAATAGCTACTTACTAGCATGTGAAAATTAATTGCATGTTATCTTTGTACCATGCCTTTTCATTCACTTAAGAATTAATTGCTATTTACGCTACCTTTGAATTTTTGGTAGTTCAAAAGAAGTCTGAATTTGAGCATTTCCAAGAGTAGTCTCCTGTAGTGCAATTTTAGCAGTGGCATGGATATGATTTTAGTACCAATAGTCATTCCAAATTTCACGAACTCATGGAATTAAGAAAAAATAAATAATTATTTATGCATATTGGCTTTTTGAAACTAGCTGAGAGTTAGGACAACATTAAATTATTTGAATAGATTTGCATGTCTTCCAGTTACTGCTACTTTTGCTTCAAATAATTTGTTTCTTCTACAAGATGAAACATGTTTCTTGATCTAAAATCAGTTTTTGCTTATTAATTATATATATGGCAGATCATAGATGATGGAGTTACTTGTTATATGGTAAGAACGTATTTAGTAAAATGTTAAGAGCCAATAGAACAATAGATTTTCAATCAAATTCGAATGAGACTCGTAATGAATATTTTCAAGGATATATAATTTTGACAAAAAAATACGTATGGTGTCCTCCTATTTTTGAGAAAATTTGAATAAAAAAAACTGCATTGATAAATGCTGGGAAAACCAATTTCTAAAACTAATGGAGGTAGATTTAATTTGTGTCCCAATTTCTTCTTCTGAATGCTTGCTTTATGCTTTAACTATACAAAAGAGGAGGAACAAGTAGGCTTTTAATTTCTTCTTCTGAATGCTTGCTTTATGCTTTAACTATGCAGCAAAGAATTTTGGAGTTACAGAGTTTGTGAATCCAAAGAATTTTGGAGTTACAGAGTTGAGCATCTTGTATTCATCAAACACTTGTAAGTTATATGGCAATTATATTCTTTGATTTTGTTTTACATTATTGAAATTAGTATTGAAGAAATGTAACCCTTTTACTATGATTTGAAGAAATTGAAACTTTAATATATTGCGCTTATGGCTCAAATCGCTTTTGATAGGACAAAGTGTGAGGCGTAAAAGAATTGGTCTTCTTTGTTACAATATGGTTGCAAATGTGTACTGCTATGAGTTGGTTTTTAGTTGCATTAGGTGCCATCCATAGCCTACATACTTATAGACCAAGGATTAGATCCTATATTTTAGATTTTTATGCACAACGAGATTATGTGACGAGACTTGTATATGCTAGTGACGAGACTTGTATTGAACAAGTTAGGATGAATAGAATTACCTTTTTTAAACTATGTGAGATGTTACAAACTTTAGGGGATTGAAGTCGTCAAGGAACATGCTTTGCTTGATGAGCAAGTGGCAATGTTTCTACATATCATTTCTCATCACCTTAAAAATAGAGTTATCAAGCATCACTTTAATAGGTCTGGAGAAACCGTTAGCAGATCATTTCACAATGTTTTAAATGCTGTCATACGCTTACAAGGTGTGTTATTTAAAAAGGCAGAGCCAATTACAGCTAATTCTACAGACCCAAGGTGGAAATGGTTCAAGGTATTGGAGTGAATACTATATATAGCTCGTACATAATTTAATCCTTTTACATTTAAATATAGTATCTTAACTCGAGGTTTTATACATGTGATGTAGAATTGCTTAGGTGCTTTAGACGGAACCCACATCAAGATTAGGGTTCCAGAAGTTGATAAATCTAGATATCGAACGCGAAAAGGTGACATAGCAACAAATATGTTAGGTGTTTGTACACCTGATATGCATTTTGTTTATGTTCTTCCCGGTTGGGAAGGTTCTCATTCTTGATGGACGAGTTCTTCGAGATGCTATTAGTAGGAGACATGGACTAAAAGTTCCGCATGGTAAAGTGCAAAATTATAGGAATTTGAATTAATTTTTAAGATCATACTTTTATGGGAAATTAACCATGACAAATAGTTTCTTTTTTATAGGTTGTTATTATCTAGTTGATGCTGGATACACAAATCGTGAGGGATTTCTTGCGCCATTTAGAGGACAAAGATATCATTTGAATGAGTGGCGTCGTGGTTACCAACCAAGTACTCGGAAGAATTTTTCAATATGAAACATGCTTCAGTACGTAATGTTATTGAAAGATGTTTTGGGTTATTAAAACTTAGATGGGGAATACTTAGGAGTCCATCATTCTATCCTCAATGAGGGTGCACAATAGAATCATTATTGCATGTTGTTTGCTCCATAATTTTATTAGAACCTATATGAGTATTGATCCTATTGAAGCGGAGTTGGAAGAAAGATTACCTAGTAATGTGATAGATGATGATGAACCGAATATCGCAAATATTCATCCATCGGATGCATGGGCTACTTGGAGGATGGAACTAGCCAATCGAATGTTCAATGAATGGCAAGCATCTAGAAATTAGTTAGGTTTAGGTAAAAAATAGTAAATGTTACGTTGTTTATGTTATTTCATGTATCTAGTTTATGAAACTTTGGTGGTGTTTGAATTATTTTTTTGTATCGTACTACACTTGTTGAATGATAATCTATTTTCCTTTGATTCATCATGTGTTATAATTGTAATGACCGAATTTTACGGTCATCGAAAAAGTGTATTTTCGGTCTCCGTTCTTTGAAAAATGAATATGTAAATATCTATTAAAAATATTTACGAAGTTAAGTGATCAAGTTAATTAAAGTTTAATAAAGTGAATTAGCTTAAATTAAGGATAATTAGGAGAAAAAGATTAAATTGAATAAAGTGTGAAAGTTTAGTTGTAGATTAAAAGAAAATAAAAAGGACCAAAATGACAATTAAGCCAATTTTTATAGATGTGACGGCAAACTTAGATAAAATCTTAATTATTGGAATTTTTTTATGTTTAAGGTTTTAAATTAATTATTATTAAATAAATAAAAGAAATACAAGTGTATGGTAAAAATAAAATACATGTGTAATAAATATTGTACATACATTTGTAATACATGTATGCATTTACTTATTATTTAAGTAAATATTTAATGTATTTATTATTATTAAATTGATATTATATGATGAATAAATTAAATTAAGACAAATGTATGGTACATATGGCGACATGTGTGATACTAATATACATATATTTGTAAAATACATGTATATATACTTATTATATAAGTATATTATTAAATTATATATTATTATTAAGTAAAAGATATTAAGTAAAAGTATATATTATATTTTGGTATCTTTTGTGTTTGTAATATTTGGATGGTATAATGACATGATAGAATGTCATTACAATGTTGTAACTTTTGATGTTGTAAAATTTTAAAACATATGGATTATGACATATAAACTAATGAAATCATGTAACTTTTTGTTAATATATGAATATTATGCTTGGATGTGAAATATAATTCTCAAGTTATTTATTACTTCTAATATTTTTTTATTGTAGAATAATTAAATTATTTGTTTCAATAATGATATTTTAGCACATATATGTATTGCAGTTTAAAAATAATAAAATAAATTATATATATTTTTATAGTATTATATATTAAGATTTTTAATTCATATAATAATAATTATATTAAGCATGTTATTAAATTATATTTTTATTAAATTATATTTAATAATAATTATGTTAAAATATGATTAAATTATTTATTATTTTTATTAAATTATTTTCAATAATAACCTTATTAAAATTTAATAACAATAACAATAATCATCTACCTAACAAAAATCACTAAGGGTATTCTGGTCATTTTAGTTTTTTCCTTATGCTATTACAACATCATTCCATTCAACCAAACACAAGAATTCTATTACAGCTCTATTCCATTTCATTCAAACAAACAGTTGAATTACTTATTACAGCTCTATTACATTACACCTTTATTCCATTACACCTCTATTCCATTACAGCTCTATTCCATTACAGCGAACCAAACGTGCCCTTAGTTTAAGTTTTTTTTTTCTTTTTAATGTTTAAATAATTGACTCAAAAAATTATTTAAGGTTTATAATTAGGGATGGTAATGGAGCACGTCGGGATGGATGTTGCTACTCATTACTCCTTAGTTGATACACTTTGCTCCACTACTCATCTCGCTCCACTGTTGATTTATAATGTTGAAAACCATTATCACCCCATAGATTTTGGATGCATCCATCAAAACTCCACCCTGATTTGCTTTAATTTAATTGTTGCTACTTATGTTTAATATTTTCAATCTTTTTTGAGGCAAGTAAATATTTAAACATAATTTTTTTTTTAAAATTAAACATAAAACATATGGATTTTTCTATAACACATTATTGCACTTTTACCCTTTTAATAATTATAGGGTAAACTACCCATTTGGTCACCCAACTTTTAAGGCGTTTTCATTTTGGTCACCTAAAAAATCCTTGCAATTTCATCACTTAACTTTTAAGGCGTTTTCATTTTAGTCACTCAAGCGTTAAATCTCTAACGATGGTCAACTGTACACGCCACATCATGTTTACACTTTCATTTTGGTCGCCCAAAAATATCATTATTTAAAAGTATTGATCAAAGTAAAAAGAAAAATAAAATTAAGGATTAAAGTGGAAAAGCAATAGAACCTAAAACAATGCATTAAAAATATTGTCAAATTGTACTTGTTTACCCCATTGCCGAAATTTCTAAATTCTTTTTTCAATATTGAAAATTTAAATTTCAAAATATAAAAATCAATTAAATAAGTTGTTGAAAAATTTGTATCCCTTAATAAAGTCATCTGATTTGTTACTATAATATTGAAATTAATTAATTTAATCTCCTTCTCAAATTAAGTTTTATTTTATATTTTCAAATTAAAATCAGCTCAAATAAATCATCTTTAATAATTAGCTATGAAACCTAATTTTTTTATTATATGATATTAAATATTTCATGCTAAGCTAAAATTAAAGAAAAATCTTGCAATTAATTAATTAATTTTATTTTCCATGCCAAACAAAACTCACAAATTTTTTTATCACTTCTTTGCTCAAACGAAAAATAAGCAATAAATTTAATCATTTGCAAGGATTTTTTTTTTTTTTTGCTTTTAGCTTAGCATGGAAGATTCAAATTATATAATCAAAAGATATTTAAATTTCATAGACAAATTAAATATGGATTATTTGAGTTGATTTCGTTAACAATAATACAGAATACGAAATAAAATTTTTAATTTTAGGAGATTAAATTAATTAATTTCAATATTACAGTAACAAATCGATTGACATTATCAAGGAATAAGTTTTTTTAACAATTTATTTAACTATTTTAAATTTAAAATTTCAAGATTGAAAAAATTAAAAATTTCGACAATATGATAAACAAGTACAATTTGACAAACTTTTAATGTATTATTCATTTTAATCTTTTTTTTAACCCAAATTAAGACTTAAAAAATGATTTTTTTCGATAACCAAAATGAAAGCGACCTAAAAATTGGTGACCAAAATGAAAGTATAAACATGATATTGATATGATTTGGAGTGTATAGACAGTCATCGTTAAGATTTAACGTTTGGGTGACTAAAATAAAAGCGTCCTAAAAGTTGAGTGATAAAATTGTAGGAACTTTTTTTGGATGACCAAAATGAAAGCGCCTCAAAAGTTGTGTGATCAATGGGGTAATTTACCCATAATTATATATAGACAAAGAAAAAGTTGTAATTTCGTGTAATGCAATGGAGTAAGTAATTATCATAACCGCTCCATACATATTATCTAAAAAAAAAAATCACTTCACACCGCTCCATATCCATTTTTCAAAAGAAAAATCCACTCTATTCGAAACGACTGATTTAAAATACAGTTCGGATTTTGCTATCCCTATTAATAACCAACCCTAAATATTCATAGTTGACAAGAATTTTCAAAAAATAATTTTTAATTAATAAAATTTAAAATTACTTATTGTATAAATAAATAAATTATTAAAAAAATTTAAAACCCCAGCAAGGCGACAACTAAATATTAGTATATATAAGGGGAAAAAAAACAAAAGGACAAAGGAATAAATTTCGGAGGGTATTGAAAATTCAGGTGGAACAATGCAAAGCCGAAAGCAACGTTCTAAGTACCATATTTATTTGTACGTAGCAATAGGGTGCAACACTGCACTGCTCACAAAAACTACGGCATTGTGTTTACTTGAATTTATTAAATTTAAATATTATGAAAAATATGGTAAAATAAGCCATATAAATACAATACGAATATATAAATCTATTAAATTTTATATAATTGACCTTGCTTGACAATTAGTTGATAGCTGCTTGCTGATTGCAGTGGCTGGTTTGATCAATTCATTCTATTAATTGATTTGACCAACTAATTCTATTAACTGTTTATTTAAAAGTGTTCGATAAAACTTAGCTGATAGCTGAAAGCTGAAAGCTGATGTGTAAAATGACAAATAAGAGCATGCCACATTTTATTGCTAAGCATTTATTTATTTATAATACTTTAGTCTTTATTGGGTGAAATTATTGAAATAAAACACTATTACCAAAGAATTAAAACATCTATTATAAAAATTAATTAGTGAATATTTTTGAAATTTTAAATAAACTTAAGTTCCTTATTTGCAGATATTAACCTTGTGGAAATTGATAAATATTAATAGTGTATTAATATAATTGTAAACTATATTCTTAGTGATAATTATGTCATGTTCTTAGTATATAATTTAGTGATAATTATGTCACGCTCTAAATACATTTTTCAAGTGACATATTTCAATTAATATAAATTTTACACAAGTAAATTGAAAATAAATTAGGAGTACATAAATATTCAAGAAATGAATACATATCCAAATAAGTAAAAACAAATATTTAAGAAACACGACGTTGTCGTCTAGCTGCCATCAAACTAGTAGTGATGTCATTACGAACTTTTGTCATTTCATTAGTACTCATACGCTCAACTTCTTGAGTGGAAATGCATTCAGCACCCGAAAGTACTTCGGGAGGAATAAAATTTGGATTTGCATCTATGACCCTAAATGTTGAGTCAAGAACTTTACTTAATTTGATGTAGTTATGTTAATGCAAGTGCAGCACAAATTATTCTATTTTGATCTTGAGACGAATATATTAGCATTTTCACTAAAAGCTTCCACCTCGCCTTTAAAATGTCAAATGCCCTCTCAATACAATTTCTTTAAGGATGAATGAGCTTGATTGAAAATTTCTTTTGGCCCTCTTGGATTTGCACCACGGAACTCTGATTGGTGATACCTTATTTTATGATAAGGTGTCACGTAGTCTTGTCTTTCAGGGAACCCTTTTCCTGCTAAGTAATATTTGCCTAAGCATGACGAAATAAAGCCATAAAATTAAAAAGCCTTTATTTTAAAATTAAAATGAATATGCACAAACAAATAAGAATAATATATTAACTAAAATGAATAAATTTACCTAGAGGAGGTTTTGGAAAATTTAGACTTGGGTTCCCAATTGTATCTAGGAAAATACGAGAATCATTGGAGCTGAAGGAGCTAAAGAAACAATTACAAAATCTTCTGGACAAAGGATTTATTCGACCAAGTGTTTCACCTTGGGGCGCGCCAATCTTGTTTGTGAAAAAGAAGGATGAGACTCTCCACTTATGCATTGATTACCGCCAACTGATTAAGGTGACTGTGAAGAACAAGTACCTGCTACATCGGATAGAAGACTTGTTTGACCAACTAAATGGAGCTACAATTTTCTCCAAAATTGACTTTCGGTTTAGCTACTACTAAATGAAGATTAAGGGTGATGATGTTTCAAAAATCGTGTTTCTCTCACGCTATAGACATTGCGAGTTCCTAGTGATGTCATTTGGATTAACGAATGCGCCTGCAGTATTCATGGGTCTGATTAATAGCCTTACTTGGACCATTTCGTAGTTACCTTTATTAATGATATTTTGGTCTACTCTAAAAGTGTGGAAAACCATGAAAAACACATGGAGATTGTGTTAAGAACCTTATGAAAGAACAAGTTTTACTCCAAATTTTAGTAAGTACGAATTTTGGCTAAGGGAAGTCCATTTTTGGGCCACATTATTTTCGCTGAGGGTATTAAGATAGACCTTGATAAAATCAAAACTGTGCTCGATTGGAATTCGTCAAGAAACATCATTGAGGTACGTAGTTTCCTAGGTAAAAGGGTTCACCATGTTGGCGACACCTCTCATGCAACTGTTAAGAAAGAAAGCAGTTTTAGAGGTTAAAGGAGCTTTGACAAGCTAAAAGCAGTTTTAATTGAGGCCCCGATTTTAGCTCAACTGAAATTTGGCATGGAGTACATTGTGTTTACTAACGCATCCTTAAATGGACTAGGATGTGTTCTTATGCAAAGAGGGAAGGTCGTGGTATATGCATCTCGCCTGCTCAAACCGCATGAGAAAAACTATCCAACACATGACTTGGAACTAGTAGCTGCGGTGCTAGCATTAAAAATCTAGAGACACTATCTCTAAGGGGAGAAGTGTCGCGTGTTCTCGGACCATAAGAGCTTGATGACACAGAAGGATTTGAATCTATGCCACTGACGGTGGATGGAGATACTGAAGGACTACGACTTGACAATCGAGTATCATCCTAGAAAGACTAACGTAGTGGCGAATACTTTAAGTAAGAAAAATGTGGAAACTTTGGCATCTCTTCAAGTGAATGTTCGCATGACAAATGATGGATTGCTACTTGTAAGATTGACTATCTGACCTATCTTCCTTTCTCAGATTTTGGATGAATAGCTAAAGGATGCGAAGTGTGATAAACACAAGAGGCGGATGACGTCTAGTGAAGCAACGAACTTGAACCTGGGAAAGGATGGCGAACTTCGATTTATGGGTAGAATGTATGTACCAGCAGAAAGTGATTTGAGGAAAAAATTGTTAAAGGAGGCTCACCAATGACCCTTCTCGCTTCATCCAAGAAGCATTAAGACCTATTGTGATTTAAGGAGTTTGTATTGGTGGCCTGGAATGAAGAAGGAGATATCAGAGTATATCTCAAGTTTTCTTACATGCCAACAAGTGAAGGTAGAACATCAAGTTCCCTTAAGGAAACAGTATCCTCTCGAAATTCCTAAATGGAAGTGGGACAAGATCACAATGAATTTTGTTTCGGGTCTTCCTCTCAGTCCTTTTAAAAAGAACACAGTTTGGGTTATTCTAGATTGACTTACTAAATCAGCCCATTTTCTGCCAGTACGCACAAACTCTAAACATCTGAAATTGTACGCCTCTACGGTATACCAACGTCCATAGTATCAGATCAAGATCCAATGTTCACGTTGAAGTTTTGGAAACAGCTGCAAGAGTTCTTATGAACCAGGCTACGGTTTAGTACTGCCTTCCATCCTTAGACAGATGGGTAATTAGAAAGAGTAATTCAAGTTCTTGAAGACATGCTTAGAAGTTGTGTAATAGATTTCAGATTGAATTGAGAAAAATACATTCTTTTGGCAGAGTTTGTAGGGAATGTCGCCTTTCGAAGCACTGTATGGAAGAAGGTGCAGATCACTCAGCTATTGGATAGAGCTCGGTGAAAGGAAGATAGTTGGTCCTGACTTGGTACGAGAAGCAGAAGAGAAAGTTTCAATCATTCGAACCCATTTAAAAGCTGCTCAAGATCGATAGAAGGTTTACGCTAATAAAAAAAAAAGGAAGGATGTTTCCTTTAAGTGAGATATAAGGTATTATTGGCACTACCTCCGGAACTGTCAAAGATTCATAATGTGTTTCACGTATCTATACTGAGGAGATATCAATCGAATCCAGACCATGTGGTGCAAGTAGACACGTTGGAGGAGGAACCCAATTTATCGTACAAGGAAGAACATGTTCGTATTTTGGAAAGAGAAGTAAAAGAGTTGAGAAAATAATTCTACTGATGAAAGTATTATGAAAGAACCATAATACGGAGGAAGTGGAAACACGAAAATATATAGACTTTTTCATGCCTTTTTAACTCAAATTCATGCAGTTTTGTAGTAATTTTTGTCGAAAAATATAATATAATTATAAGATAATTAAATTTTAATTAAATTATTTACATATTTAATTTTGATTAATTTTATAATAAATTTTCATAAATTTTGATTTATTTTTGACAGATTTGCACAAAGGGTGAAAATTGGCTCGGGAGACACTTTTAAAAGCTCAAAACCGTGAAGTGATTTCTGAAGCATTGAGGCGAATTAATTTTTCAGCCTAAGATGGTCCAAATTATGAATATTAATACATAATATAATTAATTTTAATTTTTATCCAATTTATTTTGGGTTAGATAATTATTATTAATTATATTATGGAAATGAGGCCCAGTTGTGCTAAAACGAAAGATTGATCCAACCGAGCAATCGGGCTACTCAAACCCGTCCAAAATTCTGACCCAATCAGCTCAAATTAGCTGATTTATTGACTTGCAAATCAGCCCTTGAAGTCTCCTTGAAATCGCATTCAAACCCCTCCACTTATTATGTTTTTGTAGATTTGCCCCTAGCAAAATATAGCAAGTTGAAATCTTCAACTTGTGCATGAGTGGTGGTCAACCATGGGGGGAGTTAATGGCTGCTAATTATTTGCTATTTTTAGAAGCCACTCCCAACTATAAATACCCCCTCACCTATTCATTCAACACACCTCTCATTTCCACACATCTCTCTCTTTCACTCACTTTCTCTCATTTGTTTTCCGTTTTCCCTTCTACTTTCCCTTATCGATTTTGCTCTTGGAGAAGAGCCTTCCAACCACCTTGGGTAGCAGCATTCAAGTGCTTATAAAAGTCGTGGAACAACGAAACGAGTGGAGAAGGAAAGGAGCAAACTAGTCAGACTTCAGAGAAACACCGAATTTGATTCTAGTTTCCTATCCTTTAAATTTTCTTGTTGTTGTTATGAACATGCCTATGAATATTTATCATGTTGTTAATCTAAATTTAATTAACATGACTTAAATTTAATTCGTGTTAGGTTGATTTCATTTCGTCTACTTAAGTTATCAAAATCATGTTTATGTTGTTATAGGTCTTGGTAAATTGTTTGATTAAGTAAAACCATGATTATGTTATACTTGCATTACAATTGTAAGGTAACTAATGAATTAATTATTAATCTTACTGAAATTGTAATTAATTGTAATTAATTGATATTGTAACACCCTGGTTTAGGGGCTGTGCATATTGGGTATAAATCAAGTGTTAGTAGGTTTTTGGGAGTGCTTGGATGAGTTTTAGAGGTTCTAAGAATGCTTGGATGAAAGGGAAAGGCTTTGGAAAATTTTTGATTTTTAGGGTATAAAGGGAAAATGGGCAGGAAAGGCCTTAAAAATAAATTGGGGGAGTTTAAAACACAAGAAAGGATCTGGCAAAGTGGCGTGGAGGCGCTGCTTGGAGGTTGTTGGGCGCATGTTCGAGCTGCTGGAGCAGCGTTTGGCATTTTTAATTTTTGGGTAAACGGCCTGGGGAGGTCTTATAAATAAATGGTGGGGTAAATTGGCATGGAAGTCGGGCTGAAAGAGGTGGCTAGGGACGTGGAAGAGAGGGTCACAGTAGTAGGTCCCGCGTTCGAACCGGCAGCAAGCTGGGGATTTTATCTTTTTCTGCTTTTAGCGTTAGAAGGGAACTAAGGAGGAAGGCCTAAAAGAAATTATGGCGCGTTTGTATCACAAAACAACGCTTTGCCCAAGTGGCACAGGGCGTTACTTGGTGCATGGGTTCTAACAGGTCCCATGTTCGAGACCTATGGGCAATGGTGGTTTTTCTTTTATTTTGCAAAGTAATTGGCAAAGTGGTGGACTGCAATAGGGAGGAGAGAGACTTTCTCTCTTTAAACTCTTAATTTTTATTTAGATAAAGAGGATATTACTTGGTATTATTTGGATTATTAAGAGATTAAAAGTGGATTATTAGGAGATTAATTTAAATTATTTTGAATTAGTTCAAATGTGTGGCCAAGAGTAACTTGGAGTGTGTTGCCGAAATTTAAACTCTTTCTATGAAGAGTGGACTGACAAGCAATAAGAGAAGTGCCAAAATCCTTTATAAACCCTTAGCTACCATCTTGATTTTTCTTTTAGACATTTTTAGTAGTAGCCGAATTTCTTCTTCACTCCTCCTCCTCCATTATTTTCTCTCCACTCTCATCTTCTCAAAGAAACCAAAACTCTTCTCCTCTTCTTTGACTCGAGTTGCATCCTCATCACCTCCTCACCGGCGAATATTCCCTCTCTTGTTGCCGAAACTCCATCTTCTTCTCCCACTGCTTTTATTCTTCTTTTTCCAATAGCCAAAACCACACATTTGGTTGCCGAAATTCCCTCCTCTATTTTATGGTATTGGCCGAATATTAAGTGGATAAATCTCTTCAGATTTTTGGTGGTCAATCGACTTGGGAAGGGTAAGTGTATGGGCCGAATACCGTGGATTTTCTCTTTAATGTTCTCGACTTTTATAAGGAAAAGTGCCAATTTCGCAATTGATTATGAAGCCTCTAAACACTTCTCGATAATCAATCTATTTTAGGTACTCGTATTTTAAGCAATCGACCCAAGCCTCTAATCCCTAGTGTTCGTTTTTGGTAAGTAATGGTAAGATCTAATTTAAGCAAGTTATTTAGTTAGTGTTTAAGCCAAAGACTACTAACATAAGGTTGCCGATTAATAGGAAAGCAGAACGCTTGGAGTAGTTATTTAAAGACACTCGGGTAAGGATTCGGGTTCAAAAGGAGAACCCTTTTAAATACTTGGTTTGGCCGAATAGGCCTAAGTCCCTAACCATGCTTTTTGGTCGATTATAGGACAAGAGATCTAGCGACGTAGATCGGATCTTCGGGATCTAGGAATTCCGGTAGAAGCAGGTGTGTAAACTCTTTACACACTTTATTAATAAACTTGCTATATTATTGTCTTGAGTACAAATTTTGGTAGTGATCTATTATATGCTTGCGGGCTT
Source organism: Gossypium sturtianum (assembly GCA_025698515.1). Taxonomy (NCBI): domain Eukaryota; kingdom Viridiplantae; phylum Streptophyta; class Magnoliopsida; order Malvales; family Malvaceae; genus Gossypium; species Gossypium sturtianum. Next base: position 122,225,322 of record CM046946.1, read on the forward strand.
AAGCATGGTTTCCGGTAAGTCCACCTAACTTGTGATTTTCGATATATACTTTGCATGCCATCACATGATGATTAAATGCTATGGTATGATTTATGAAAAATTGTTATAAAAGCATGTGATGGTGGGATTGATGAGAGGAGGGGGAAGAATTATGGACTCGTCGTCGGTGGTTTTGACCACAAGATGGGTTGGCCCCATCGATTATTGTGACCTATGGTCATCGGTGGTTTTGACCACAACGATTAACTATTTGCGACTAAGTCCCGGTGGTTTGGTACCACCAGTGGTTTTGACCACATTTGATATATTGTGACCTATGGTCATCGTGGTTTTGACCACACGATGGGTTGGCCCCATCATCGATTTGTGACTCTAAGTCATCGGTGGTTTTGACCACCAATGGTTTTGACCACACTGGGGTAGAAAAGGAGTATGGATGGTTAGGTTGGGTTGCATGTGCATGTTTATTAATGACTTGTGTATGAGTTATCTTACCGGGTGGGGATTACACACTGAGTCTTGGTGACTCACCCTTTCCCTTAACATTTTGCGGATGAGTAGATCGCGAGATGGAGCCGGATGGACTCGAGGTGGCCATGCAGTGGACATTTTAATAGATGAACTTGGATTTTGTTTTATCTTATTTTTATGGTTGGTTTTGTTTTAATTGAGTTGTAATAAGGCCTCCTAGAATTATTTTATTATTGTTACATGCTTTGAATATTTGTTTAGACTATTTAATTATGTTAATAATGAGTTCACATGTTTTTCCAAATCAAACGAAGAATGTTTTAAAGTACCGTCGGGTACATTTGAAAACTATAAACAACTCGACTTAATAAATATTTTTAAACAACACTAAGTATGGTTTTTAACAAGAGACTTGAAGTTGAAAGATTTTCGACAAAACTTAAATCGGTTTTAAAATGGTTCTCAAATTGTTTCTCTGTAGCAAACCAAATTCGGTCGTAATGTTTGGGCCGGGTTTGGGGTGTTACAAATTGGTATCAGAGCCCAGTTCAAAGCTCGGCTGTGGGGGCCCAAGGCCCAAAAATATTTTGGTAGGCCTTTTTGAATTGATTTTGGGTTTTGAATGAAGATGGCACCGAGTCTCCCAGCACCTATCCGCCTGTAAGTACCTCTAACTTCTGTATGAATTATTATCTGTAGAAGGGTATGGTATGGAACGTAGATAGTATGATTAAGTGGTTGAACACTAGGATTAGTTTACCCCAAACAGAGTACATAAGACTTTAAGTGCCTAATCAAACAAACCTACGACCAAGTCACCGAGTTAGGGTGTGGTAACCCTGGTGCGCATGTCTAGGATTGGATCCGGAAGAGCTTGGTATTTAAGCAGTCCTCGTGACTCACCTCCTCTTCGCGGGAATCCTGCCTGGTGCGTAGCTTTGGTTCACCCTGACTAGGAGGGCTCGGTCATAGGCTAAACACAATGATTAAAACCCGAAAAGGGAATTAGCCATGTTTCCGAAAAAGAATGAAACAACAAACCCTAATGTTTTCAAAACTTGTGCAATAACTTTTTTTTCAAATCCGGGAACGTTATTTTTACAACGTTTTTCGAAAAACTTGATTGTGGAAAATTACAGAAATGCCCTTAGGGGGTAAAATTACTAAAATGCACTCGGTTCATAAAATATCAGTTCAATGGTTTTGCTCAAAAATTTCAACTATTTTACAAATATTCAACAACTTAGCTTTGGAAATCATCATCAAAATATTTTGGTTCGAAAATTACGAAAATACCCTGTAGGAAAAAGACGAAAATACCCCTGGGTTAGAAATGGGCGAAATGTCCGATGAGCGAATAAGTATGGAAAGTATTAAGGAATGGATGCATGAACTTCTTTGTGCGAACTAGGGTAGGAAATCAAACCTTGTTTGCTCGAAAAGAATCTCTCGATTAAAACTCTATCCATAAAATTTCTTCGTGAATAAGAAAGTGGAACAAACGCTAATGCATAAAATTTTTCTTAATCGATTAAAAGCGCGGTAGAAAGTATGATAGTTCTTTAAGATCGAGTGCGCAGATAGCGTAGGAGGATGACGAGTTAAGGATGCGCGATTGAGCGATAATAAGTAATTTCGAGGATCTAAATTATTTTTAAGAGGGTAGAATTGTAACACCCCGTTTAGGGGTCAGTGCATATTGGGTATAAATCAAGTGTTAGTAGGTTTTGGGAGTGCTTGGATGAGTTTTAGAGGTTCTAAGAATGCTTGGATGAAAGGGAAAGGCTTTGGAAAATTTTTGATTTTTAGGGTATAAAGGGGAAAATGGGCAGGAAGGCCTTAAAAATAAATTGGGGGAGTTTAAAACACAAGAAAGGATCTGGCAAAGTGGCGTGGAGGCGCTGCTTGGAGGTTGTTGGGCGCATGTTCGAGCCTGGCTTTGGAGCGACGTTTGGCATTTTTAATTTTTGGGTAAACGGCACGGGAGGTCTTATAAATAAATGGTGGGGTAAATTGGCATGGAAGTCGGGCCGAAAGAGGTGGCTAGGGACGTGGAAGAGAGGGTCTGCGGTAGTAGGTCCTGCGTTCGAACCGGCAAAGAGTGGGGATTTTATCTTTTTCTGTTTTAGCGTTAGAAGGGAACTAAGGAGGAAGGCCTAAAAGAAATTATGGCGCGCTTGTATCACAAAACAACGCTCGCCCAAGTGGCTCAGGGGCGTTACTTGGCTGCATGGGTTCTAACAGGTCCCATGTTCGAGACCTATGGGCAGCGGGTGGTTTTTATTTTATTTTGCAGAATTTGGGCGGCGATGGACTGCAATAGGGAGGAGAGACTTTCTCTCTTAAACTCTTAATTTTTATTTAGATAAAGAGGATATTACTTGGTATTATTTGGATTATTAAGAGATTAAAAGTGGATTATTAGGAGATTAATTTAAATTATTTTGAATTAGTTCAAATGTGTGGCCAAGAGTAACTTGGAGTGTGTTGCCGAAATTTAAACTCTTTCTATGAAGAGTGGACGGCAAGCAATAAGAGGGGGGTGCCGAAATCCTTTATAAACCCTTAGCTACCATCTTGATTTTTCTTTAGACATTTTTAGTAGTAGCCGAATTTCTTCTTCACTCCCTCCTCCTCCATTATTTTCTCTCCACTCTCATCTTCTCAAAGAAACCAAAAACTCTTCTCCTCTTCTTTGACTCGAGTTGCATCCTCATCACCTCCTACTGGCCGAATATTCCCTCTCTTGTTGCCGAAACTCCATCTTCTTCTCCCACTGTTTTTATTCTTCTTTTTCCAATAGCCAAAACCACACCTTTGGTTGCCAAAATTCCCTCCTCTATTTTATGGTATTGGCCGAATATTAAGTGGATAAATCTCTTCAGATTTTTGGTGGTCAATCGACTTGGGAAGGGTAAGTGTATGGCCGAATACCTGTGGATTTTCTCTTTAATGTTCATGCGACTTTTATAAGGAAAAGTGCCAATTTCGGCAATTGATTATGAAGCCTCTAAACACTTCTCGATAATCAATCTCTTTTAGGTACTCCGAATTTTAAAGCATCGACCCAAGCCTCTAATCCCTAGTGTTCGTTTTTGGTAAGTAATGGTAAGATCTAATTTAAGCAAGTTATTTAGTTAGTGTTTAAGCCAAAGACTACTAACATAAGGTTGCCGATTAATAGGAAAGCGAACGCTTGGAGTAGTTATTTAAAGACACTCGGGTAAGGATTCGGGTTCAAAAGGAGAACCCTTTTAAATACTTGGTTTGGCCGAATAGGCCTAAGTCCCTAACCATGCTTTTGGTCGATTATAGGACAAGAGATCTAGCGACGTAGATCGGATCTTCTGGATCTAGGAATTCCTAGTAGAAGCGGTGTGTAAACTCTTTACACACTTTATTAATAAACTTGCTATATTATTGTCTTGAGTACAAATTTTGGTAGTGATCTATTATATGCTTGCGGGCTTAAGCATGGTTTCCTGTAAGTCCCCTAACTTGTGATTTTCGATATATGCTTTGCATGCCATCACATGATGATTAAATGCTATGGTATGATTTATGAAAAATTGTTATAAAAGCATGTGATGGTGGGATTGATGAGAGGAGGGGGAAGAATTATGGATCGTCGTCGATGGTTTTGACCACAAGATGGGTTGGCCCCATCAGATTATTGTGACCTATGGTCATCGGTGGTTTTGACCACAACGATTAATTATTTGCGACTAAGTCCCAAAGTGGTTTGGTACCACCACCATGGTTTTGACCACATTTGATATATTGTGACCTATGGTCATCGCTGGTTTTGACCACACGATGGGTTGGCCCCATCATCGATTTGTGACTCTAAGTCATCGGTGGTTTTGACCACCGCTGGTTTTGACCACACGGGGTAGAAAAGGAGTATGGATGGTTAGGTTGGGTTGCATGTGCATGTTTATTGATGACTTGTGTATGAGTTATCTTACCGGGTGGGGATTACACACTGAGTCTTGGTGACTCACCCTTTCCCTTAACATTTTGCGGATGAGTAGATCGCGGAGATGGAGCCGGATGGACTCGAGGTGGCCATGCAAAGGACATTTTAATAGATGAACTTGGATTTTGTTTTATCTTATTTTTATGGTTGGTTTTGTTTTAATTGAGTTGTAATAAGGCCTCTAGAATTATTTTATTATTGTTACATGCTTTGAATATTTGTTTAGACTATTTAATTATGTTAATAATGAGTTCACATGTTTTTCCAAATCAAACGAAGAATGTTTTAAAGTACCGTCGGGTACATTTGAAAACTATAAACAACTCGACTTAATAAATATTTTTAAACAACACTAAGTATGGTTTTTAACAAGAGACTTGAAGTTGAAAGATTTTCGACAAAACTTAAATCGGTTTTAAAATGGTTCTCAAATTGTTTCTCTGTAGCAAACCAAATTCGGTCGTAATGTTTGGGCCGGGTTTGGGGTGTTACAGATATGATACTTAATTAGTGCATGTTTAATCTTCTAAGGTAGCTGAGGGTTAAATTAGAGACGATATTAAACGGTACATTAGCCTTGCATAACTTGCAAGATTATTGTCATTAAACTATTTCTATGTAGGGATATGTTGTTACTTCACTTAATCTTTTACTTGCTTATTAAATTTGATTAATTGTTTGAATTTGCAGAGTAATATGTTCAAAAGATTAGTTAATTTTGTAAGTCTGTATGTGCTATAGTTAACAAATTACCAAGTTGCCATGAATTTATTCGTAATAACATGAACATTGTTTTAATAATATTAAGTTAAGAAATGTAATTGATCTAACATAGATATGTCATATTGATTAAACTTGTTTTTCAAAAAGCGTGCATTGAAATTTTTACCTTTTAATTTTCTTAGTTAATTTACTTAGTTAAAATCTAGTTTTATTAAACCCTTTTTCAAAACAAATTTTCCTTCACCAAAGTGTTTTTAATTGCATTTCATAAATAATTTCTTACACAGGCCCTGTGGGTACGATAACTCGATATTTACTTGTCACTTTATTACTTGATAACGATTGTGTACACTTGCACATTTCCATTGTTCCAAGAAGCCACCTGGGAGAGAGAAAGTTTGATGAAAGAGCAATATCCTCAGCTATTCACAAGTAATAATTTCGAGGATGAAATTTTCTACGTGGGGAAGAGTTGTAATAGCCTGCCCGATGTAGACCGTATCGATATGTTGTTTGGCATATAGCTGAGTAAGCCAGGGTAGAAAAATAGGGTGAACTATCTGTTATATGTCTTGGTGGCGTTTTACGTGGATTCGATAGTACGCCCATTTGTAGAACGCTTTGTTGGAATTCACCATTTAGTGACTCTTTTGAGTGACAATTCGCCAACCCCAAATACTTGAGGCGAAATTGTTAGTTAGCAGATTGATAGAATTGTTTTTCGTGTTTTAGCATGAAAACGATGGCTCAGTGAGTATCGTTAGAGTTTAGTTGAAACCTAGTTAGAATTGAACTAAAGTACTGTAGATGATAGCTTGATGTGTTTAGGTAGCTGAATGACTTGTTTAGTTGACTTATTTTAGTGTACAAGCTATGTTTTACTACTCACTAAATTGATTAGTGGTAGTAGTTAAGTTTGGTAGATGTTTAGGCAAATATACTCTCAGGTTTCAAGGGCTATAGTGAGATTTTCTAACCCTTCCACTAAGTTTTGTCCTTGTTGCCTGTGCTATATAAGGATGTTGATTGCCAACATGTTTCACCTTTGTTTTTCTCTGCGTTCTTTTCTGAGTCTCTGAAAAAGGTATCTTCGTTAATGAAGACAAGGAAGGTTTCTAGTAGCTAGTCAAATCACCCTTATTAAGTACAAGCTTACTGGTAATTTTTGGAAAGCCCTTAGGTTGTTGTCGAAGGGATTTACGTTTTTGCGTTAGTGCATGCATGATTAAATTAGATAAATGGTCGGATGGTTATAATTGTTTCTTATTTAGCTCAAGAATCTAGTGAAGGTCCGAGTAATCTAGGCAAATAACCAGTACTAGTGAAGGTCTGAGTAATCGAGGCAAATGACCAGTAGAGTAGATTCTGTTCTGAAGTTTGTTGGTGTGTTCCTTCTTACTTCCTTTGAGTTGTGAAACTTCCACGATATGTAGGTTGTATGCGATAAGTTGCTCTTATTGTAAATGAGTCGATGTGTTGTGTCTGGACGTGTATGTGAGTATGACCATTATAAAAACACCCTTCTTGTTATATGAGCCCAGTACCAAAAAATTTATGATATGTGAAAATTGTGGAAATGAGATCTATATGTGATGCCTCCGATAGGGCGGCTATATTGCAAATCGGACTGGCAGATCACGACCTGACCTTGTGGGAGAACACGTGTTCGACTTAACAAAGATATGAAATGAAAATAAATATGGCTAATATGAGATTCTGATTTCTGAGATATGGGTCCGAGGTGGACACAAGGATGGATCGTTGATAACCATGCAGGGTTGTGGGAGATGTGTATAAGTTGGCGGAATGTGTCCGCCTCAGTGTTGTAAGTGTTATGTTAAATTGGCGTAATATTGCCGCCAAGGAACTGTGGATGGCAATTAGCATATTATGTCTGTATAAAAGAGTCTCACGAAAAAGCCCGTTGTTCTTTTCTTACGAGTACTGATGCTTGTTGGTTATCGGAGTTCTTGTCAAACTAATTGTGTCTATTGTGGAACTCACTAAGTTCAAATGAACTTACTACATTACTTTTCATCCTCAGACATTTTGATAGTAGAAGAAGGATCTATCAAAGGGAACTAAGCTAGAGTTACGGTTGTGAGTGAGCCACTTGTTTATTTTTGTATCATGCATGACTATGTGGCGGATGACGTATACATATATTTTGTATTTAACTTTTGCAATTAACTACGTAGTTTGTATTGTTTTATCTTAAAAGAGAATTGCCCCTTCTTTTGAAAGTGTTTGCTGAATCCTCTTGATTTTCTGATCATGAATTTTTATGATTTAAGTATATACGCCATAACTGGGCAGTAGTTAAATAATAGAATTTTTTTTACAACTCCTATTATTTTCTCTAAAGATGCATTACCAAAATGACTTTACACTAAGGAAAATCTTTATAATTGTTTTTTTTAAAATTTCAAGTTAAGCCGAAGGATTTGAATCCGATAGTAATGCCCTAGTCTGTTGGGCGGTCTGTCTGGTTGAATGATACATGTCATGTCTTCTTGACGGGCTAAGGGGTGTTACAACTACTTTAATTGCATTAATTAATTATTATAATTCATTAATTCAATTATTAACTTAGATACTAAAAAAAAATATTTTTTATAATAATAGTTGGATAATTATTTGATACACATGTGGTAGAGTTTTATAATAATGCAGAGGATTAAATTTGTTGTATTATTTAGAATTATGATTAAATTGATAGAATGTGTAATCATTGAGGACTAAATATATAATTATACTAATTAAAAAATGCCACGTCATGATTTCAATTAATGATTTAATGGATGGTGACCTAAAAAAAACAAATGATAATACTAGTGACGAAAATTAAAATTTTTATAATTTGATAACCAAAACAAAAATATGCTAATAAACTGAGTGGCTACCCAACATACAAATATATAATAGGAGGTAAAAATATAAAAAAAAAGTAGTTAGTTGTTTAAATCAAGTAATTAATTAAAATGGGTGGAGCAGTTTGTTTGTGGTGGTGGGTCGGTTGGCAAATGGGTAGCCAGCCTTGACCACCCGGAAGGATAAATATTTTCACAATCTTTAGGCTGGCAGCCACCCTATATACTATGGGGCGTATTCGCATTAAATTTATTAATTGTTGTGTTGTTTAATTATAATGTTAAAAATTTAATTTTTTATGAGAGAAAATTCTCACATGAAAGATTCCACCAATTCAGTAAATACAAAACCAATATATATAGAGAGAAGTTTAGGAGAAGAAAATTAATTTTCATTATATATATATATATTTAATAATGTTTTAAACCAATTATTAAATTTTGAAGTATCTTTTAAAAGTAAGTTTAATTGAATAATTAATCAAAATAAATTTAAATATATAAATATTGATATAAAATAATTTTATTATAAAAAATATATATAAATCCATGTATTAAATCCTACTTTGGAGGAATATATATATATATATATATTATGATACAGTTGTAAGCTGTGGTTTTCCTTAGATTAGACGTGATTTATAGATATCCAAATCAATAGAAAATGATATTCATGTATTAAATTGCTTGAGCTAACTTTGACAAAAATAAGGGATTAATTTAGGCAAATGAGATACGGAAGCTAAAGATAAAAAGAGTAGTTCACATCAAAAAGATGGACCCAAGCATGAACCGTCCATTAATTATCTATTATTAATTCCCCTTTATTGACTGTCTGTGACCAAATGAATTGGGGCACCATTGGCCTCTTTTTTTTCTTCAATTGAGACACTGATTTTTGCACCCTACTCTTTTATATATATAAGTGAATTATTTGGTATATTGTCAATCTTTAATTTTATTTATGAAATTTAAAAAATTTCTTATACATATAGTTTTATTAAAATAATCTTTTATCGTGTAATTGAGTATATATGATATTTTTTTACTAAAATTAATTGTAGAAAAATCAAAATTATGTATAGGTATGAAACTTGTGGTCCTTTGTACAATATTGTTGATCAATGGGTCCTATCATCTTTGCAATAATATAAAAGAAAAACCCAGTTGAAATACTTAAAAATATTTTCTTAAAATTAGACTAAATTTGTGGTATATTTGTGTGTATACGTCGGGGGCGGCAGACACAGACAATCTATACCTGTTGGATCGTTTGTGTTGAGTCTTATATCTATAAATTGTAAATTAAAATAATTATTTGCACTCATAATTCAGAAATATAGGCCAGTTTGGACTTCTCTTTTAATCTAATGAAAAGCCGACGTGGTTACTACAGAATCAATTTTTGAGATATTAATTAGTAATTAAATGTTGATAAAGTATCTATTTAATGATTGATGAAATGAGACAGTCCAATTTATTTAGGATAAAAAATTATTTAAAATTAATATTTTAGCATTATTTGTTTAATGTAAATATATAATATGTGAGATTGATTAAAATTGAGGCATGGGATAAGCAAACTGTCCCTTTAATGTTCTTTTCATGGACATTTCAATTTCAAAAGCATTGCTTTATTATCTCTGAGCAAATTTCCAACCAATACTTCTTTTTTTATTTCAATTATTATATTAATACTTCATAGTCACCATCTGGGATAGTGGCACCAAATGATGTGACCTCACCAAACTATCTAAATTATAATTTCAATTTTAATTGAATCTTTAAATTGAATTATAAAAAATAAAAATAAAATCCAACTATTATGATATATTATTATAAAAGACAAAACATATTTAAATTGCAAAGAAAAAAAAAACAAAGAAGATTCTCCCATGCTTTGTTAAGATAAGTATTTAGGTTTGAAAATTCTTAAATATAAGTCATCATTATCTTCAAAAATTCCTTTCTGCACTAATTCAATGCTTGAAACTGATGCATTTTACCAATTTAGATTTGGAGCTTCTACTTCAATCTTACTCCACTTGTTAATTCTTGTTTCCTGTTAATTTGTGTAAATATAAATTAAACATATTAAAATTTTAAATATGAATACTTGATTCAGTTTTAACTCAATTGATATGGATATTATTGTCAATACAGGAAGACGTTGGTCCAAATGTGCTGAAACGCATTATCCTTCTATTTATGGGTTGGTGGGGGACTATACCTAGTTCTAAGCCTTATGTTAAAATGAGCAAATATGATCGAAACCTATAATAAGATTATTCAAAAAAAACTTTAAATACGAATATAATACGTGTATTAAAAGTGTTCTATTAACCAATGTTGATACTTTTTGAAACATGTTATATCTTACTTATGACTTTGTTAAATTATATGTAAATGTTACACCAATATAAGGTTACAATATTCATATTACAATTTTTTTTACATATTTATTTTAAGTAAATTATATTTTTACTCTTTACCTTTTTATTTTTTTTTTAAAAAGTCATTTAATGTCTTTTGTTTAAAATTTTTCTTTATAACTTTTATATGTTAAAGATGAAGTTTATTTTAAATCAATATCTCTTTATTTTAAGATTTTATTTAATTGAATTAAATTTTAATTTTATAATATTAAAATTAATAATTATTAAATTATATTTTAAAAAGATACATATTAATAAAATTTATTAAATTAATTTTTTTTAAATATACCAAGATTTAATTTTATTTATTGATTGAAGTACGGCAAAAATAAATATAAAATCACAAAAAAACGAATATTAACAATTTTAACATTAAAAAAAAATTAATTTAACAAAATATATCAAATAAATAACATGTAAAAAAGTATTAATAATATTATTTAAATTATAATATATTAATATTAATATTCAAATCATGACATTTTTTGTATTATTTTAATATTAAATATCTTTAAAATTAAATAATGTTAATATAATTGATTCTAAAATAATTAAATATTTTAATTTTTTAAATTTTTAATAAGTTTTTGAAAAAAATATTAAAAATTTAAACAAAAACTAATATTGTAAATTTAATGTACACAATTGACCATGCATCGCATGGGAATACAAACTAATTTGAATCTATGTTATTAATTGAATTTTAATTTTTAAGTCATATATTTAAACATTAAAATATGTGAGATTCAAAATAATGGAAATTCATTAATCGCATTATTAATTCCACTTTAATTTTTAAACCACATAATTAGAGGGACTAAATTTTAAAAGTTTAAAAGGTACAGGGATCGTTCCTTTAAAGTTTGTCTAGGAGTTTTTATACCTGTTGCATGGTCAGGTTGGTACGTGAATATGACAGGCTAAAAAGGAAAAAAACAGAGCGAAGGTTCGGGTTTTTTCGGATTCAAAATTTTCAAATACAAGTTTTTATTTTTCATCAAATCGTTAATCGGATTCGAATTTTTTCGAATAAACTTTTCGATTTGGACACCTTTAATCATGCCCACAACATATGGTTAGTTGGGAAGAACTAGTCCCAAATTTTAATTTACAAAAGGTGTTAGAACCCCACAAGACAACTAATCACTTAGCCTTCAGACAAAAAGGAAACTGTTAAAAAGGTTTGTCCGATCCTTTCTGTTAGTGGAAACATCTCAAAAAATAAAATTTTCCCCCACTCTGAAAATCAATCCATCTTTAACCAAAAGACCTGTTATTGCAAATATCAACAGCGCTGTATTAGCCCACTCCAAGCCATGTGAGTGACAAATCAGTAGGGCCAATTTACATATATGGCCAACTCAGCAAGTGTATTAGCATATACCAAGTGGGATTTGTCACCTTATAACCCTGCTTTAAACATCATCTCTGTCACCTTTGATCATTCTTACATATCTAACAATCCAACCTTTGATTTTTCAAAAACTCATCAAAGTTTCAGAAGAATCATAGTCAATTTTCTATAGTATTCTCGAGTTCGGATTTTCCGATTCGGGTTCAGAGTTGATCACTTTTTTCTCCATGAAAAGATGGCAACTGAAGCAGAAATCATTCCAGAACCCATTTCTGTAGTGGTAAATAGTTCTTTTCTCTATTACATGTTTTTGTTTTGCTTTGCTTTGTGTATTTTGTCTCTGTACAGTAAAGATCATATGATGTTTTCCAACAAGGATACTGCAATTTCTGACCAGAAAAACAAGAGAGGTCACTTTAGTTTAACAGTATGCAACCTTTTTGATGTTGTTGGAACACTTAAAACATGATGATCTTTGAGGTCTTTAAGACATAAACGGGCGAAAACAAAAGCTGATCTGGTCCTTGGATCCTTTTTCTATCCCCTTTCAGAAACCAGATTCATGAGATCAGTTTCTTGTGTTTCACTGAAACTTTCTCACTTTAATGGATCTAGCTTTTTAGCTTTTCCGGTAAGTTCTGTTATGATTCATAGACAAAACATCTAGAAAGTTCAATCAAATACTTTGATCATGATTAGCTAAACTAGCATTAAATATTTGTTAACATGAATCGATTATCGTAATTATTTGCATAAATGGTTGGCATATTCATGAGAAGAGGTCTATCTCATATAGTTTCATGCATTAAAATGCTCACAAACAATTTGGCAAAGCCGTAACATTGCCAATATAGAAATATATCCACTGACAGTAATGTGATAAGATAGATTGACTTTGCCTTAAACTTGAATATGGTGGGCTAAGATATTAAGAATCTGATTCTGATATAACACAATCCGACAGCTAACTTGCCTTAATGTCGCTGTTCTTCGTAAAAACAGTGAGCTGCATATGCATTTGATTTCTGACAGATATGTTTTAGTTTTGCAGAAATTAAGATTTGTTCATACTGGAAAGGAAAGAATGATCAGAAATGAATAAATTTACCAAATTTAATTTTGTTACCAAAAGAAGCATATTTTTTCCAGCTATAAATTTCTCCAATATTCAATGAAAATAATAATAATAATAATAACTTCATTATCTATGCAGAAAGCAGAAGAGGAGATTAGCAAACCTAGTTTGGATTTGAAGAAATCCGAAGGTGGAGTCGCCGCACCTGCCGGAACCGATGAATGTTTGGACAAAGCAACCAACCAAGAATTAGCCAGTAATAATGGGGTTGAAGCCTTGAATGCCGTCTATCAAGGGAATCCAGAAATATCCAAGGGTGAAAGTTTTTCAATGTCACCTGAGGTTTCTCAGACCTGTGGAATGCCAGATCATAACACGATTGATGACACTCCATTGAAAGCTGATAAGATACTGGAGAATGATGGAAGGATGTCGAAGAGTGAGGCAACTGCAGACCATGATTCTTCTCCGGAAGAGAAATGTGGGAGTATTGTAGAAGAAACAAGCCAAAATGCTGATGTTGAGTCCAATAAACAAGAGGCTAACTTAGAGCTCAAGAAACAAGCTTTGAGTGATAACCATGATCTGATAATTGAAAGCTCGAATGAGGCTAATGAAATAGTTAGCAAGGACGATCACTCTGATATTGTTCAAGAGAAACTTGAAGAGAAAAGCATTGAAGAAACAAAAGACACCGAACCAGAGAAGCTCCCTGCCATAGTGGGAAAGGAAGAGAGTGCTGAGGCAACTGATCTGATTGAAACATCAGCAAGAGAAAAGGGCCAAATCATTTCTGATAGCATCGGAGACACCTTAACCTCGAAAGTAGCTGAAACCTCAGAGATCAAGGACAATGAAACAACCTTGGAAATCAGTGAGATCGCCAAGAAAGAGAATGAGAATCCACACGAGGAGGCCACTTGCATGCATGAACCTGCAGCGGAAGTGGAAACAAAGCTTGAAGAGGTAAGCGGAGCTACAACGGAATCAAGTGAAAGTTCCATATGTAAAGATTATGGAAATTAGGAATCATAAAACATTAGTGTGATTTATTCGTGTTTATAATCTTATTCTATATGTTACCTTGTACTTTTGTGTTCAAATTTTGCTCGTCATGCAGGTGAGTAAAGAACCAGAAATGGAGGAACATCCTATAGCTGACATCTCGAGTTCATCGACTGGCGATGAAACCATGAAAGAAAGCACAGAGGAAAATGAAAACATCCCATTGAAGTTAACAGAAAATGTCAGCTAATACAAATGAAAATTGATTTGGGCCCAAAAATTTGTTAATTTTTTTTTACCATTGTTAGTTGCTAACTTAAACATTCAATGATTTACAGGCAAGCCCTTCATTAGAAATTGAAGACTCAAAAAAGGATACTGAAGAGAGAACCTTAGTAGAAGGAAGTATCGATACTGCTGACCGGGAATCGGCACCGGCTGCAGCAGAACCTGAAGAGACAAAGCTAAAGGAAGCTCCTATATCTGACATCTCGAGCTCAATGATTAGTGATGAAACTGTGAAGGAAAGCACAAAGGAAGATGAAAGCACCCCATTGAAGGTAACAGAAAAGGTCAGCTAATATAAATGAAAGTCGATTTGGGTCCAAAAATGTGTTCTTTTTGACCATTGTTAGTTGCTAACTTGCACATCCAATCTTTTTACAGGCAAGCTCTTCATCTGAGCTTGAGGACTCGAACAAGGATGCTGAAGAGAAAACCTTAGTAGAAGAAAGTAACGATGCTGCTGACAGGGAATCTGCACCGGCTGCAGTGGAACCAGAAGAGACAAAGCTAAAGGAAGCTGAAGCAGATGCAGAAGAGAAAAAGCAGGAAACAGAAAATGTTGTTGCCACTGAAGAAAACAGCCTAGCAACAACCGAACATGAAAGTGTCCACGTAGATGGTTCAGACAATGAGGTGAAACAGGACAAGTCCTCCATATCATGCGAGAAGGACAAGGAGATATCCAGGGAAGAAGATGGAATGCAGGATAAAGTTCCATATGAGCACTCTGAAACTCCTGTGCCACAAGAAACAGATGAGATATTAATGGAAATGGCAGCTGATCCAACATTAGATGTTCCAACAATAGAGTCCAAAGAGACTGGGCCGGAGCACTTGGCCGAGGAATCATATGTGCATACAGAACAGGAGACTGGAGAATGCATCTCTGTAGCAAAAACATCGCAAGATGAACAATTATCAGATTTAGGATTGGAAAAAGAGAAGATCAAAGATGGAAAGCTGTCAGATGAAGCCGTGGATTCAGGAGACTCCTCGGGCATGTACAAAGATGTCGAAAAGGCCATCCAAGAAGAAGGTAATTTAGCTGAGAGCTTGGCAGAAACTGAAGTGCCAAAAGGAGCTCAGGATCAGATTCCCGAGGTCATAAACATGAATGATAATGAAGGAAAAAGTAAGAAACCAATCCCCGAACTGAGCAAGAGCCAAGCCGATGAAACCATCACCGAGGTTCAGAACCAAGAAAGTGAAAAACAGATAAACGAGGAACCGGCAGACAAACCTGAGGTTGAACAAAATGCCTATGAGGTTACCAAGGCTGTCATCTTGTCTGAAGAGGTAAAGAACATGTTTTTATTCCATCATGACTTTTTAAATGATGTTCTAAAATTTTCTTTAATTTTTGAAACTTTTTAACTATGTATTGATAGGTGGAAGACTACAGTTCCGTCTCAAAAGAATGTCTGAAGGAAGGAGACTCGAAGGAACAGGTAGAAGCGAAAAACTTGGAGGTTGAAGATCATTCAATCAAGGACCGAGAAGCATCCCTCATCATAGAATCGGAAGATAGGAGACAGGATCAAGAGTCTGGAGACCCTGTAAGTACAGGCACCAAAGACGCAGAATCAGAAGAAAAAATTAAGGACATTGTTGATGAATCCAAGCATGATTGTCAAGACAAGAGTCACGAAATCGTGACAGAAGTTGGAGCTGAGACAAGCTTAGACAACACCAAGGTGAATGAGGAGCTTGTGAATTTGAGCTCGGTCGAGACGAGTCTAGAAACTTGTGAGAGTGATGCTAATCAAGAGATTAAAGAAGTCGAAAATCCACAACATGAACTGGAGAAAACAGAATCAGCCTCGGAAGCAGAAGTGAATGAAGTTGAACAAGCCAAAGCTGTGCCTGAAACATCACCCGAATGCTTATCTCAAAGTGTTCAAACTTCTACCGTGACATTGGCTTCCGAGGAAGAAATCGAAACCACACAATTGAGTGAGAAGATAGAAGAACAGATACAAGAGGTTGCTGAAATAGTTAAACATGAGAGTTCAGAGGATTCTTCGGAAACAAAAACAATAGAAGAGGTAAGCTTGCAAAAGGAAGAAAAGACAGAGCTCAAGGTTGTTTCAGTAGAAGAAACCATAGTTGATCAGGGTCTTCAAAATGAGGAACCCAAAGATCAAATTCAGACAACATCTTCGACATTGCCTTCTAAGGATGAATTATCTGATGCAAAGCAAACAGCAGAGATATGCTTGGAAAAAGAAGAGGTTGATGAGCTTGGAGATGGTAAGAAAGCTGAAACTGGTGCTGCTTGTGCTATTCAAGTGGAGAAACCAAAGGATCAAATTCTAGCTTCAGCATTGCCTGAAGCTGTTGCGGGTCAAGAAACTACTGTTGCTCAAGCTTCAATAACCGAGGAACCAAGTAAGCTTGAAACGAAGGAAGATGATAAAACAATGGAAACTGAAGTGAAAGAAGATGAGAGTCCAGAGAAGATCCAAGAACAAGCAACAGAGGTTGAAGGAGCCTCAAATGTCGAAGTTGAGACAAGTGAAAAGGCTTTTGACAATGAATTAATCAAAGAGGAACTTGTCAAAGCAATAGATGAAGAAAATCAGTGTGACAAAACAAATGAAATCATAGTGAATGAAGTTTCAAAAGAAGAGGTAATCAAGCAAATGCATCACTTAACAATTTCCATCTACTTTCTTTATTCATTCTTGATTATATGTCGACAGGTCCAGGGAGTTGCTGAAACATCTTATCTGACTTCAGAACCGGAACTGCCGGTGAAAGATGGCCTTGGAGAAGATGAGCTAAAGGGCAAACTGATTGAAGACAAAGCATCGGAAACCACTCAAACTGAAGAGGTAAGAAAACTCAAATGTGTTAAATCTTATTCTTGTCTTGATTCTCTATATATCTATCTATATTGAAGCTTTAATCTGTAACAGCACGTTGTGGAAGCTCAAAAGATGAGTGAAAATGAGATAGCTGAAAAGCAGATTGTTTGTGAGGATAAAACTGTTGGAAATCCTGCCCAAGCTTCAGTTGCAAAGATAGAAACCGCAACAGTGGTACAAGAGGTTCGAACTTTTGCACTAAATGATGTTTTTAAAAGGCAAAGGCAAAAAGAATTCGATTCAATGGGAGATAAATACATGAGAGTAGTCTATGTTATTCGGATTCTTCAGTTTTTTTCAAAGTATTTGGAACATGTTTCCTGGTATTGGACATTCACACTACTTAAATTATAAAATCTACCTGAGTTATTTCATCTTTTATCAGGAATCAAGCTTAGAATTACCAAAGTCAGATCCAGAAGGCACCAAGGGTTCAGATAATCAGATTTCCAGGGAATTAGAGCCGATTGAAAACACAGAGATAACAAGTTCACCAGTTAAAGAACATGTTCCAATAGATTTGCATGACAAAGTTGCAGAATCCTCTGAGAAAGCTGAAGTTGAAGATGTCAAAGAGGTTTACCTAAAGGAAGCAGAAGTTGGCCATGGTGGAGACAAAATAACAGACAAATCCAGTGAAGAAATAACCAAGAAGTCTACATCGGTGGAGGGTTCAACTGAGGTATCTGATGCATCCTGCACATGGGTTTGGGAGTTGATCCTCTAAGGACCTTCCAAATTTATAAAAAAATTAGAAAAAATAAGTTGAACATACTCATGTTGGACACATACTCGTGACATCTATTTTCTCTTCCTGTCTTTGCTTTGATAATTTATTTATAAACTCAACAACTCCTAATGGTGGAAACAAACATGACAGATTAAGGAGCTAAAAGATGAACATGTGGGAGACAAGACAAATGAAACCTCAGAAACCCCAATATTAGAAAATCAAAATGAAAAGGTCAGTATAGAGGCATTCATCTTTTATTCATCTTGTTCTTCTCTTGCCTCAAATCTTTTCATCTTCACACTTAATTTTACAAACAGCTCACTGTGGAAACTCTAAAGGACGATGGTTCAAACAACAATTTTAAGAAAGAGATTGTTGAAGAAGATCGAACTGTGAAGGATCAAGAACAAGCGCCGGTTGCCATGAAAGAAGCCATAACTGTAAGTGAAAATACAGTATTTAAGAGAGATGAGATATTTTAAATGGAAGGCAAAGAAACAATTTCAGGCTAGAATCTAGTTTCAAGGGACTTTAGAAGCAAATGCAAGTTGAGCTGCTATAAACTGTATTGTTTCAACTCTTCATTTTCCTTGAATTATCCATATCAGTCTCTTCAATAACCCTCCAAATACATAGAAAAACTTTAAAACACTGAACATACCTGTGTCCAGCTCATAATTGTATGTAATACTCTAGTCCGAATCTGAATAACATAGGACACATAAATAGTTTCAGGTCCAGGCTTAGACATAGGAGACTAACGTAAATCTTGACAAACAGGTTCCAGGAGAAGCCATTGAGAAGCCTGAAGCAAGAGATTTGCAACCTGAAAAAGCTGAGGTTGATAATCGAGAAGAGAAAACAGATAATTCAGGTGTTGAAATAAAACTGGAACCTGCATCCACAGGTACTGGTAATTTATCATTGTCCGATCTACTCCAACAATCTACAGAAAAGAAAGTGGAGGTGGCTGAACGTGTGATCGAAGAGAGGGAACTTACAGTAAGCAAGGAAGCAGCACCGGTGGAAGCTGCAGGAACTATTCAAGCCAAAGAATTAAAAACTGATGAAGTACCTGAAGGAGAGGAACAGAATAAGACCGACTCCGGCTCGGATGCTCCAGTGATGGTGGAAGCACCGAGAGAAGCTGAAACTAAACCACCCAAGAAATCTCAAAACATACTATCAGGTGTTGGATCCAAAGTCAAGAACTCAATTTCCAAGGTGAAGAAAGCAATTACTGGTAAATCTTCTCATCCAAAAGAACCAAAAGCAATATCCCCAAAGTGAAGCGGGAAATGAAGATCATCCGCAATTCTTAGTACATAATCACATATTTTATGATTTGTTTTATAAGGGTTTGTTTTCTGTCAAATATTTTATGATTTGTTAAGCTTGGTGAGTTTTTTGTGCAGATTGAGAAAGCAGTTTCTGTATTCTTTGGTATAAAAATACTTGAACAATTACATGATTGTGAAATGGATTTTACATAGTTGCAGTCTTTGTTGAGCTTGCTATAATCTAATATATATAAACATTTGTTTGTTAATTAAAGCTCAACAAAGACCATCTTATCAAATTCTAGCTTACAATTTCCATTGAAAATTTTGCATTGATACAGCACCAAAGCATACAAATTTGGAATTAAACCATACTTAAACCTAATAAAGCAAACATCTTTTTAACGTCTTGCTTGAAATTTCTGCAGAACCAGAATTAGCATTCATTACTCCAATTGGAATGCAAATGGGGTCATCAATCAAACAACTAAACTCTTAGCTAAGAATCTAAAATGAAATTCAAAAACAAAAATTAATGGAGTCGACCATACCAGAAACTAAATTACCCATTTCAGATTTCTTCAAAAATAAAGTACACATCACACTTGATAAAATTTCAGTTCCACTTAACTAGTATTGTTCCATAAAAAACACAAAATTAGAAACTACCCCAAAACAGAAAAAAAAAACATAGAAGCTTAAAAAAAAACCCATGAAATCCATGAAGACCCACCACTCAAAACCTCCTCCCGGGTCCACCACCGCGACCGAACCCAACTTGAGGAACCGAAACAGCAACCGGGTCAACCTTAACAAGGCCGGGAATATCACCCATTCCAAGAACCGAAAGCATATCAAGTGTTTCCTTATCAACTTCGATTTGGTCGACCTTGATGGCCGATTCATCGGGGACAAAATCCATGCGACGCTCGCGCTCTTCTTCTTGAAGCTTAAGAGAAATCCCGCGAACTGGTCCTTTCTGGATACGTTTCATAAGATGGGTCGAGAAACCGGCAATCTTGTTACGGAGCCTCTTGGATGGGATTATAGCTACTTCTTCGATAATCTTTTTGTTGGTGTGAAAATCGAGGGTCATTCGAGAATAGTACCGCTCGATTACCTGACGGGACGATTTCTTCACCGTCTTTGTGCGAACGCGGCCCATGGTTTAAGATCAGCTGAGACTGAAGAGTAATTGGCTGTTGTTTTGCAAATGCTTAAAAATGTTGGAATTAGGGTTTTTCTCTTACTATTTAATATCTAGCTAGTTTGGGCTAGGCATGGGCTTTTGGGCCTAGCTCAATACGAAAATGATGGGCTGTTGTTTGATTTTCGGCCTACCTTACGACATTAAGGAAGTACAAGGTTTTCATATGTAGTACGACTCAATATCTGTTCTTGTTTGAATTGTAATAATCATTCTTGTAAAATTCTTTTGTCTCTATCATCATGAGAAAACTATAAATATTTAAACATCTGAAAAAGGAAACGTAATTCATGGAAACAACAGTTTAGTGTTATGGTCTGAATTAGCAGCAGGAATGAGCCGTTATGTTAGTTGATGCAACGCAACGTTTAGAGTCTAATATGTTAGCAAAACCGTGAGTTTCATGAAACGGGTTAAAACAATGTGTGTGGTTTTTTTTTTAACAATCTGATTATAGGTTCTGATTATATCTGCTCTTTTTGACACAATACTTAGAACTACCCATTCTCAACTCATAAATAAGAGGATAATGTGATTCAGCACACTCAAATCCATGTCCTCCTGCATTGGCAATAATGCCTATTCCAATCAAGCTAAAACTCAATCGACAATGATGTGCTTTAGGTGAGTGTCAAGATGCTGTATTTTTGTTTAATGAAACAGTACATATTGAACTAATGGGTTAACAACTATTATATAACAACTCCTTAACCGAATTTGAATTGCCTGTAACTACCTTCCCTGCCCTTTTAGCAAGGTGGGAAAACAAGAAGCAATTATGGGTTAACATCTCTTTGCTTTCTTCTCTCTTTTCTAGATTTCTTTTTCTTCTCTTTTCTGGATCAATTCGTATCATTTAGTTTTATCAAGAAAGACTCATTTCTTGTAAAACTAATATGGAATATTAAATGTTAGGCTTTATGAGACTTTGAAATCTTAAATTTATTTTACATCAGTGCCTGAAAACATTTACCCAATCAATTTTTTTTTTTTTTAAGGAACTTACCCAATCAACTTATAACTTATAATATATATAATTAGATTACGTTCAAGATTTGTGTTGCGAATTTTCCTGTGAAGAAAAGAAGAGAGAAGGAGCAGAATAGCATAAGAGAATTTGAGAAGAAGAGACGGTTTTGATTGATCCAAAATTCAGTGAAAATATCATGTTTACACTGTTTTCCTTAAGTAGTTGAAATGAACTAACTAACAGCTAATTAGTTACCACAACTGTCAGTATACAACTGTCAAAACTCACCTTTAAGTTTTAATACAAAACGCACCGTATCACTCACTAATGGAAGTGCATCATTTTACTGAACAATGAAACTCACCGTTTTAAGCAATATTTCCCTCCCTCCTAACTAACGGTTACAATTGAAATTTAAAACTACAATTAACCGCATATGCCAAAAGATCCTTGACCTCAAGAATCAAAATGTGGAAACTTGTGCTGCAGGTCCTCC
This sequence comes from Gossypium sturtianum, assembly GCA_025698515.1. Taxonomy (NCBI): domain Eukaryota; kingdom Viridiplantae; phylum Streptophyta; class Magnoliopsida; order Malvales; family Malvaceae; genus Gossypium; species Gossypium sturtianum. The sequence goes on from CM046946.1 coordinate 122,247,072, forward strand.
AGTCTCTCCCAAGTAGAATTCTTTGGAAACGTATTAGCCTACTCCATAAGGACTTTAGTTGCAGCACAATTGCCATGCTTAACCATGCGTTTGTCGAGTACTCGAATGGGTTCTTTTAGCATAGCCCTATCAGTACCCACTAAAGGCAATTGAGCCTAGTGAATGATGTGAGCACGGCCGTGGACTGTTCCAATTCGAGCAAGGAATATACAAGGTCGTGCGAAATGCTTTCGAAACCAGCTCGGGCCAACAATTCAAGGACTCTTCGCACCTTAGTGCAAGCTGATTTTAGCTCGAATTCAACTCCCCAAGCTTTAATCAGCTCGAATCAGCTCGCTTGAGCTTGTTTCAACTCGTTTGAGCTCATTTAAGCTACTTTACAGCTCGTTACTTTTATCATTAAAATAAACTAAATTTTTACTTCATTTAATTTAATAAGTTTCAGCTCATGATTTAATATGTTAGTTCATTTCAGCTAATTCATATTTTCACCTTATTTTTGAGCTTGTCGAAATTAATATTTCCAGCTGAATTTTAATTAGTGTAATTTTAATACATGTTTTAAATATGTCATAGTTAGTACATGATTTTAATGTGTCTTAATATATTACAAGGTTTTAATATGTCGGCCGAATTAATGTGCTTGTTTTAATGTGTCATAAGCTGCCAAATTAATGTGTTCTAAAATGAATTTAATTGTTGAATCTATTTGGTGCAGGTACATGGCATGGACAACACAATAAGTGAGCTGATGGTTCAGCTCTTCAAAGCATCATTTCGTGGACCTCAATGGACATAGCAAGGCTGCTGATTTTGCTTCCCTAAGTCGGCGATTAGCTCCCCAAAGCAAACTTTAAAGCTTTCACACATGCCGCATTTCCTTTCACATTGCTTGCCCTTTCGGTTTTGTGTGTTCATACTTGGGGGACTGTTTGCATTCGGTTTTACACCTTGGTGACCTTCACAATACTCCAACTGATCATTAAAACGTCCATAAATTTTTAGCTGATCAAGATCAACTTAATTTCAGCTCATTAAACCTTTTTGGCCGAACATGGACAAGTCATTTCAGCTTCAAACACTTCAATTAATGTCATGCTGAATGGTCACCTTCTAGATGTTGTCCAATGGTGTTCCCATGCTAGGAAACTTCAAGGAAGCTTCCAAGGACGTTCAAGAAACTTCAAGGAAATTTCCAGCTCCCTTTAGCTTTAATTTGCTGTCCATTTAGCTTTTCAAATTGCCTATTCGGCTAACCCCATGTATTGGCTATAAATTTAGCTCATTTCATGTTGAGAATGACTTTTGACTTTTGACAAACTTTTATATGAACATTGTGTTCTTGAGTGAGTTATCTCTTCTCAAATTTCGTACAAGTCTCGTTTGACTTATCTGGCTTTGCTAGTGGCGTCTACGACTTATTTTTAAACTTATCACCTTAACCGGTGTGGCGTTCACCTATCTACCAAACCACCATTCCACCTTAACGATATAAGAAACGGGGTGACACTGCTATATAGTGTTGAATCTTTCTTGAAGTTAAGTTCGTTTATCCCATCCCACCATTTATCTCAAACTTATCCAACTTTATTTCTTTGTTAAACCGAGCCTACTATAATTTTTAAAAACTTACCTTTCATTTGAAACCCCCTTTTGTTAAACTTCCGCTACCATAATGAAATTAAACCATTTTTCAACATTCGAACATTCTCCTCGTTGACGATCGAGCAAACAAGTGAATCGACTCAACTAAACCGAGCCGGATCACATCATTTGGTATCAGAGCTTGAAAACTAGGAGCGCCGACGTTCGTAGCATCCCGGAGTAGGTTCGTGGAAAAAAAGAAAAAAAAAATTAATTTAAAAAAAATATTCAAGTTGTAATCAAGTTCTTTGTATTTATTTTCATTGTATGTGAAGTATTGAAAAGTTTTGTGATTATATTTTTCTATTCCAATAATCTAGTTTCTCGTTCTACCATCAACTTTCCTTCCCAATGCCCCACTCAGCCCGAAAATTTCTTTGTTTCAGCCTACCTACACCATACACGAAATATCCCTTGAAACCCTTTGAAGCCGACCCCAAAAGCAGCAAATAAGTCTAATTTAAGATGAAATACGAAATTGTGAGAGAGAGGTCGAGTGGAAAAAGGCAAAGAGCGAGTGAGCCCATTAGAGCGTAGAAAAAGCCTGTAAAAACGAGTATAAACACGAGCGAGAGTGAAATCATTATTTTTCTTTCCGAGTGTACTTGTGAGGTTTGTGGTGAGGTAATTATTTTCTGTTTCTGTTTTAACGTTTTTTTTTTCTTTTCATTAATTCATCATGTCTCGAGAAGAATTTTCAGCCGATGAATTTCAATATTTGTTGAAAGAGATGGATAGCATGCTCGACCGCAAATTTAAGCCAATCCAAGACAAGCTAGATCATCGAGTAATATCCCGACAGAAGCAAATTCCACCAAGTCGAAAAACGGAGTCACGACTATCACGGAGATACATATCCGATGACTATTGGAGAAGATATTCTTATCAAGATTCCTATTCATCAAGGCATTCGAGACAAAGAGAAGCAAACTTCGAGTTTGAGATCATTCAAGATGACGAACGAGAAAGTACAAGTTATTCTTCGTATGCCTCAAAGAAGTCACTCATGGAGGATCGTTCCCGAAGAATTGAACGTGATACATATGAAGGATCTTCCCCTTCTGTTTGTCAAAAAAACTTATCATTCTGATTATTTTGTTTTATCTTCATGTTGTAAAGAAAAAACGAGAGAAAAAGAAATAAAAAGAAAAGAGAGACAAGAGAAGATCATGAGAGAAAATGAGCGGATCTTGAATGAAATCGAGAAAAGAAAACGAGAAATGAAAGAGAAAGAAATCAAAAAAGAAATTGAGAAAGAAAGAAAAGAAATCGAGTTAGAAAAAGAAACAAAAGAAAAGGACGAGCGAGAAAAAGTGAGTGATGTTTTAACTAACCCACATGAGAGTTGTTCTTGTTCTGTTCCTTCTTTTCAGGTTCCTAGAAATCCATGTGACTAGTATCAACTTCAATACCTTCCTGATGAGAGACGCTTTCGTATGACCAGCAAATGTAAGGTTGAAGATGAAATCAAACCACAAGAACTCGAAGGTAAGCAAGGTAAGGAAATTTTAACAACCGAGTCCTGGCAATCAGGTTTGAAAGTTGTTGATAAAATTTTCGGTGACTTAGTTTTTAAAAGATCTCCTTATTTTGATCTGGTTAACTGTTATTCTTTGATTGTGGTTGATAAATTCATTCCAAGAGGAAGCATGAGGAGTTGTTTTCTTGATTTGTTTTGTGATAAAAAGTTGAAATCTAATCTGTTTGTTTGTGTTGACCATGCGAATTCTTTAATTCTTGGTGCGAAACCTTCGTGTATTTGCATGCCTATTCGAACGAGACTTGAGAGATTTGTTTGTTTGAAAGTTTGCGTGTCTAAGTTTTGTTTGCTTGGCAATTGTGATTTACTTGTGAAAACAAAATTTTTGTTACATGCTGGAACAAGTAAACAAACTCGTGTGTTCAAACCCAGAATTTGTCTTGATTCGATATGTGGGAAAGTCAAGCATCTTAAATTTTGCGCGAATAATTTATATTTGATTGATGTTTGGTCTTTGACTAAGGAAACGAAATTTGACAATTTTGACTACAAATTAAAATCGTTCCTTGATCATCTTATGTGGCTGTACATGAAATTCATATTTCATCCCAAAAGGGTAAGATCAACTCATGTTTTTGAACCAGGTATCGATTCATATGTTCCATTTGTAAATAAAATTTCGAGAAGTCCCTTTGTGTCCATCGTCCATGGAGATATTAACCTTTTTCATTATTGTGCACGCAACAATTTGAAAAGCGTAAGTTGTCTTTGTGCTTCTTCATCATTTCAGGTTAATTCGACTAAGGACCTTCGATCACACTACAATTCCGAGGAGAAAATGTTTGTGCTAATTGAAAAAGGTAAAACCGACCCTCATCTTCCCACCTCTAACGGTAAGCAAGGTGAGATTTTTCTATTCACTAAATAGCTCCATTCGAATCGAATTGATAACTTTGTTCATGACTTGAATTTTGAAAAGGTAAAGTACTTTATTGATGATAATTGCCATTCTTTGATTGATGATAAATTAATTGTTTTGAATGATGGCCAGAAGGCTCTCCCTTTTGGAAAACGTGAAGTTGATGCATTTGTTGAGATTCCATTCACCCCATTTGTCCATAACGAGCCAAGTAAGAGTACAAGTTTTGAAGTGAACGAACGACTCGACTTGAGGACAAGTCATTTTGAAGAAGGGGGAATGATGTGAGTACGGTCGTGCACTGTTCCAATTCGAGCAAGGAATATACGAGGTCGTGCGAAATGCTTTCAAAACCAGCTCGGGCCAACAATTCAAGGACTCATCGCACCTTAGTGCAAGCTGATTTTAGCTCGAATTCAACTCCCCAAGCTTCAATCAGCTCGAATCAGCTCGCTTGAGCTTGTTTCAGCTCGTTTGAGCTCATTTAAGCTACTTTACAGCTCGTTACTTTTATCATTAAAATAAACTAAATTTTTACTTCATTTAATTTAATAAGTTTCAGCTCATGATTTAATATGTTAGTTCATTTCAGCTAATTCGTATTTTCACCTTATTTTTGAGCTTGCCGAAATTAATATTTCCAGCTGAATTTTAATTAGTGTAATTTTAATACATGTTTTAAATATGTCATAGTTAGTACATGTGTAACACCCCTTGCCCGTATTCTATGCCTAGGACCAGAGCACGCGGCGCGTTACTGTACTTAACTAACTCGCACAATCATACAATTTTGGGCTATCAAACTCATTTCAATTTAAAACTATTCCATTCATAGGTCTATCATTCTTATAATAAGCCTACGAGGCCCTAAGCATGCTTCCAAAAGGTTTCGGAGATAATTTGGAAACTTTTACGCACTTAAGAAAATTTTACCTAAACAGGGGTCACACGCCCGTGGGGGAGATGACACACCCGTGTATCATCTCACACGCCCGTGTTCGACGCCCGTGGTCGACACTGACTAATCCACACGGCCTGGGCACGCCCGTGGCCCTGGCCCGTGTGCCAAACCTTGACATTCTGCCATATCCACACGGCCTATACACACGCCCGTGTGCTTCAGCCGTGTGGCGATTTGAATTCCAAGTGCAAGGTGCAGACTTCACACGGCCTGGGAACACGCCCATGTGCTAGCCGTGGCTCCCACACGGTCTAGACACACGCCTGTGTGTCTACCCATGTGGACAATTAGCAGGTTATTTACCAAGCCTTTGCCACTCTTCATTGCACACATGAATACACCATTACTAAATGTTCACATATTGCCAATTATAAATCTTGAATTATCACATTTAAACTATACAATAACGTCGTCATCCCATACACGAGGGAGAACTATTTCTAATATAATTACAACCGACTTAAGCCATCATCTATGGCTATACACAATTGAACCTTAAATTCTCTTAGGCCAACACATTTGGCTATATCAACTATGACTTAATCAACTTTAAATTCTATCCCTATATATACCATAACTTATAAGGACTAGAAACCTCATACCACGTGTCTACTCGATAGTGTGAAACATCTCCGGTGGCCTCCAACCCGAGCTAGCTAAATTAACCTGTAAGAGATGAGAAAGGAAGAGGAGTAAGCGATAATGCTTAGTAAGTTCATATATATAAAACAATCAACTATTGATATTCATTGATTATACTCAAACGTAAGGTATTATAATGAGTTTTACTCTTAAACTCATGGTTACCTACTCAATCATCCTTGAAGCTTACTCGTTCTGTCTCTTACCATATTCTAACCATGTCACAAGCTAAATGCTCATGTTAATTTGCATACATCTCTGCACTTGCCACCACATCATCACATAAAACAACACATCAAACATTTTCAATAAGCCACTCATACTACCAATTACTCGGTGGTTTCACACTTAGCCCACTAATCATCTATAATTACGGTGGTATCGCACTTAGCCCACCAATCATCTATAATTACGGTGGTATCGCACTTAGCCCACCAATCATCTATAATTACGGTGGTATCGCACTTAGCCCACCAATCATCTATAATTACAGTGGTATCGCACTTAGCCCACCAATTATCTATAATTACGGTGGTATCGCACTTAGTCCACCAATCATCTATAATTACGGTGGTATCGCACTTAGCCCACCAATTATCTATAATTACGGTGGTATCGCACTTAGCCCACCAATCATCTATAATTACGATGGTATCGCACTTAGCCCACCAATCATCTATAATTACGGTGGTATCGCACTTAGCCCACCAATCATCTATAATTACGGTGGTAACGCACATAACCCACCGTTAATATGCATCTCTATTTCAAATGTTCATCCGGAAACATCCTCACACACTACCATTCTTACTTAGCTTTCTACGATAATCGTTCGCATTCACACAATGCATTAATAGTTATAACTTATGCAACCAAGGTGCATCATTTACACATAACCCACTATGGGTTCATCATATACTGGATTCATCTCAATTCAGCTCTAACACATACATGTACCTCTCGTGGTACAACCACATTCATTCTCATTTTCAACATACTTATTGAATCACTCAAATTGTTAAGTAACACCTTTGAGTCTCATACACATAAAGTCACACTGACATCATACCCCCGATAAGGTCATACATGAATTAACATATCGATGCCATGTCCTCAACATGGTCTTATACGAAAGCCCATACCGAGACCATATTCTAAATATGGTCTTACACGGGACCTTAATAACCATCGTATCACACTAATTACATTTCCACTATTCATGGATTAAATCAAGACTTTCATGTCTTGACATCATATCAAAACATATTTAACGTACACATAGAGGAGATAACCAATTTATACAACATCGAAATATTGAAAATATTTCACTCAAGGTTGTAAAATTTAACACCTGAACTTACCTCGATACCGAAAAGGGTAGAAATAGACCTTTTTGCCCACATTTCTCTTTTCTCCAATTCTAGGTTCGAATCTCATTTTCTTCGATCTAGAACAATAGAATTTACTCATTTAATCACTTATGAATCATAATACATCATAATCTACACTTAGGCAAAAATGACTATTTTGCCCCTATACTTTGGCAAAATTATGATTTTGTCCCTAGGCTCGTAAATCACTTTTCATCACATTTTCTTATTAAACAAGCCTAGATGAACATTTAATCCTCTTACAACTATCCACAATTCCAACTATTTCATGCATAATGAACAAACTACAACATTTGCATCTTAGTCCAAAATTAGGTGTTTTCATGACAACACCTTTTACAAAAGTTGTTTCTTATCTTTCTAACATGCATTTTCTTCCATAAAAATTCAGAAACCTACATAAACTCTCTCATGGAAAGTCCCTAGACTTTCAACCATATTGCAAATTAGTCCCCTCATTAGCTAGCTTAAGCTTTGGGGGCTCTAAAAGTACAAAATTTATCAATTAAAATCATCAAAATCACTTACTTGAGTGAAGAAAAGCTTGCTGAAATTTTCAGCTTCAAGAACCCCCATTCTTGCTTGTATTTTCGGTGGAAGAAGAGAAGAAAATAAAAAGATGATAGCTTTTTGCTTATTTCATCTTATTTTATTCAATTTTCCACCTAATTTCCACCAATTTTGACCAAAATTAAATGCTCTTGTCCCCTATGTCACATGGCCAGCCAACTCACTTAAAACAAGGCCAAATTGCACATTTGGAACCTCTGATTGATATTCTATAGCTATTTGGCACCTCTAGCAAATAAAATAGAACTTTCGCACTTTATGCGATTTAGTCCTTTTTCGCGATTAAGCAAGAAATCACTAAAATTAAAGCACCAAAATTTTCATGCACCCTCATAAACATGTTATAACACATAAAATAACATGAAAATATTTTTTCTCTAACCTCGGATTAGTGATCCCGAGATCACTGTTTCGACTAGCCCCTAAATCGGGCTGTTACAACATGATTTTAATGTGTCTTAAAATATTACAAGGTTTTAATATGTCGGCCGAATTAATGTGCTTGTTTTAATGTGTCATAAGCTGCCAAATTAATGTGTTCTAAAATGAATTTAATTGCTGAATCTATTTGGTGCAGGTACATGGCATGGACGGCACAATAAGTGAGCTGATGGTTCAGCTCTTCAAAGCATCATTTTGTGGACCTCAATGGACATAGCAAGACTACTGATTTTGCTTCCCTAAGCTGGCCGATTAGCTCCCCAAAGCAAACTTTAAAGCTTTCACACATGCTGCACATTCCTTTCACATTGCTTGCCCTTTCGATTTTGTGTGTTCATACTTGGGGGACTGTTTGCATTTGGTTTCACACCTTGGTGACCTTCACAATACTCCAGCTGATCATTAAAACGTCCATAAATTTTTAGCTGATCAAGGCAACTTAATTTCAGCTCATTAAACCTTTTTGGCCGAACATGGACAAGTCATTTCAGCTCCAAACACTTCAATTAATGTCATGCTGAATGGTCACCTTCTAGATGTTGTCCAATGGTGTTCCCATGCTAGGAAACTTCAAGGAAGCTTCCAAGGATGTTCAAGAAACTTCAAGGAAATTTCCAGCTCCCTTTAGCTTTAATTTGCTGTCCATTTAGCTTTTCAAATTGCCTATTCGACTAACCCCATGTATTGGCTATAAATTTAGCCATTTCATGTTGAGAAGGACTTTTGACTTTTGACAAACTTTTATATGAACATTGTGTTCTTGAGTGAGTTATCTCCTCTCAAATTTCGTACAAGTCTCGTTTGACTTATCTGGCTTTGCTAGTGGCGTCTACGACTTGTTTTTGAACTTATCACCTTAACCGGTGTGGCGTTCACCTATCTACCAAACCACCATTCCACCTTAATGATATAAGAAACGGGATGACACTGCTATATAGTGCTGAATCTTTCTTGAAGTTAAGTTCGTTTATCCCATCCCACCATTTATCTCAAACTTATCCAACTTTATTTCTTTGTTAAACCGAGCCTACTATAATTCCTAAAAACTTACCTTTCATTTCAAACCCCCTTTTGTTAAACTTCTGCTACCATAACGAAATTAAACCATTTCTCAACATTCGAACATTCTCCTCGTCGACGATCGGGCAAACAAGTGAATCGACTCAACTAAACCGAGTCGAATCACATCAGAGGAGCTTTGCCAATGTGTTGTTTCAATTGGGAGATATGGAATGTGTGGTGGATGTAGGATCTCAGAGGTAACTTCAACTTGTAAGCCATTTCACCCACTTTAGCCTCCACTGCAAATGGCCCAAAGTACTTAGGGGTAAGGTTTTGGTTGGATGCACGTCAAACAGTAGTCCGTCAATATGGCTGCAGTTCCAAGTAGACTAGGTTACCCTCTTGGAATACAATCATTTCTTTTTTTTGTTTGCCACTTGCTTCATTTGAGTTTTAGACATTGTGAGATGGAACTGAATAAGTTTTCTGGCAGCTTCCTTTTGCTGGAGGCTTCGACCTATTTTGTCCACACTCGAAAGGCCAACCAGGTAAGGTAAATAGGTTGGTGGTTTCTACCCATACAATGCCTTGTATGGTGTGGTTTGTATGGCTGAATGGAGGGTAGTGTTATACCACCACTCAGCTAAAGCCAACCATAAGTACCAATCATTGGATCTCTCTCTTTTCATACGAAATAGGTACCCTTCGAGACATCGGTTGAGCACCTTGGTTTGGCCACCGGTTTGGGTGTATTAAACAATGGACATGTGCAACTTTGTGCTAAGGTGTTTGAAATTTTCTTGCCAGAATTAGCTGATAAAAACTCGATCTCGATTAGACACCAATACCTCAGGAACTCCATGCAATCTAAAAATACTGTCTAAATAGAGTTGAGTAACTATGATGGCAATAAAGGGATGGGTCAAGGTAAGGAAATAACCATACTTGGTCAACTTATCTACCACTACAAGGATAGTATCCTTGTCCTTGGACATAGGTAGGCCCTCAATAAAATCAAGGCTGACCACTGCCCAGGCTCAATTAGGAATTGGCAGTGGCTGTAATAAACCAGGATAAGTAGCATTGTCAACCTTACAATGCTGGAAAACTAAGCATTCTCTGATCCATTGCTTAAGATTCTTAGACATACCCTTCCAATACATTAATCTAAACATCCTATAGTGAGTAGCGTGAACACCTAAGTGTCCTCCAATGGTGCTCTCATGGAAATATTGGAAAAGTTCCTGCCTGAGTTCCCCAATATCACCAATGACTATCTTTCCCTTACTACATAGCACTTTGCCATCCTAGGAGTATTTAGGATGCATGTCAAGCTATTGTTGAATCTCCTTGCAAATGGTATGCAGCCGTGGGTTCAATAACCAAGAATCCAATGCCTTCTGCCGTAATTTAATAAGAATCATGCTTCATGTATATTGAAAAAGTTAACCCTCCTGTATCTGAGGTTGCCTGGATAAGGCATCAGCCACTGCATTTGGGACCCTTGCCTATAAGACACAACAAAATCATAGCCAAGCATCTTAACAACCCATATCTGCTGATATAGGGTGATTACTTGCTTGTTAGTAAGGAACCGTAAGCTTGGAGGTAATGAATTATTGGTAGGAACACAAAATAGAGGTTCCCTAATGATTTTTGGTGAAATCAGATTTTAATCCAAGGCTTTAAATTGAAAGTTATGCTTGTCCCGGTTTTAGGGACTAAATTGAATAATTTGCAAAGTTTGCAAAAATTTGTATTTGATTATGTTTTGATTGGAATTTGATATTGGGATGTGTTTTATGATTATTTGTAGCTAACATCAAAACATAAATGTCGAGAGAGAAAGGAAAAGCGAAAGTGATCAACGAGTAGCTGAAAATTTCAGTTTGTGCATTTATAATTTAAGTTGTATAAACTGCTTGCATTTTCATGATTATATGTATATGGGAGTACCAAGGCAAGTATATAGTAATGATATGAGTTATTGGATCGAGTTTAAATGAGAATCGTCGGAATAGATGACTAAATTGAATAAAATAGAAAACAACATAAATTGTTTGAGATATGAGATATGCCATAGAATTGAGTGAGAATATGTATTGAATGATATGAAATATATATGTTACGTTAATGAATTGAATTGTTATAGTGTATATGATTGAAAAATTGATGTGTACTAAATTATAAATGGAATTGAAATTCGATACCTTATTAACTAGTTGGGTTGAGTCGGATATAGTTGGCATGTCATAGGATTGATTTGTGTATAGATTATGCGCTTATGCGCCAGGATGCACTCCGTGTGCTAGATACATGCTTATGTGTTAGGATGCACTTCGTGTGCCAAGTATGCATTTTATACGCCAGGATGCACTTCGGTGTCAGTTGGTTGGAAGATCCGAGTATCCGCTCGAGTCCAAGTCAGGTAAATAGGGGTTATATAATGTAACTTGGTGAATAATACAAATGTGAATAAGTGATGTTATTTGAATGATTTGTACTTAAATACGAAAGAAATGTTGAAATCACACAATTGAGTATACAAAGCAAATGAAATCGAGCGCTAGGGGCCAAAAGCAGGTTCAAATGAGTCGAAAGACTTCAGAAACGAATGAATTATGTGATATTATAAGTGGTATATCAGAAATAGAATTTATAATTGAATGTTTTGACATTAGTATGTTTGAAATGTTGTTATTATAAGTATAATGATATGTTTATATAGATTGAATTGAATTGGGATAAATTGGTGTTAGCCTTGTACACTTGATATGTTTTTATTGGAGATGCAAAGCTTGGTAACTCTTAGTTATATGTATATGGTTGATATGTGCATAATTTCGAGTTATCTAAATAAGCAATATGTTTGTGTGTGGGGGTGCCGGGGGGGATCTACTTACGTCAGTGTAAAACTTAAGTGGTTTTACACCTTCTATAATTTTTCATACATTTAATATTTTAACAATCCAACCGCCATATTTCATTCCCCATTTATATAGATCACGCATGTCAAGTTTGATATAAATTAAAAATTTCTAACTATTCATTTTATGTAAAAAAATTCAATTGTTAAATATATATTAATATAGACAACATGTTGGATCAATATAATACAAATATCAGATTCAATCAAAAATTTACATGCATGACAAGTACAAATATCTTCATAAATTCAACGATTGGATTATTAAAATTTTACTTGTACAAAAAATTACGAAAATATATAAAAATCACTTAAATTTTATACCGATGCAAATAAATCTCTCCCACATATATAAAAAACTTAAATAAGTAATATGATAATTGTTTCTTTGTAAAAGATTATAATTTATTTAACACATAAAACAAATTATTAACAACTTCAAGAATGGAGGAAAAAAAATTGAAATAAAAATAAACAATCCATAAACTTTAAATTTTTTAACATTACGGATAGCTAATCTAGTACATGGTGCAACAATTTTGTGTACTTCCATCTTCATAAAAGTCTTGATAATTTTTTTAAACTAAAGTATAATAAATACAATTTAAAATTTTTATTAATAAACATTCCATATCTATACAACTAAATTGACATGTGCCCCACCTACATATTGATTTTTTTTTACATTTTAATATATATTTAAATTTAAATTTTAGTTTAAATTTGATATTTAATTTTTATACTTTAATATTTAATATTTAATATTTAATATTTAACATTATTTAATCTTTATATTTTTTATAATATTATTATTTATTTCAAATAATTAATATTTATTAACTTTTTTTATTAAAATATTGGGTAGCTTCTCATTTCTTTTGGGTTTATCTTGCATTATTTTTGGTTTTAAGAGAATGGTCAAATTTTAATTTTGACCCCTCTACTATGTTGAAACTTGATATTTAATCTATATATTTTGATTTTTGACGTAGTTTGGTCCCTCTACTTTTGTAATGTCATTATTTAATCTAAATAGTTAATATTATTAACTATTTCAATCAAAATGTTGACACCAGTTTTTCTTAAGAATACTATTCCAACAAAAGAAAAATTATTTTATCATGAGAAGTTCAAAGTGGTAGTTTTAAAGAAAAAAAATCCATTAACATTTTCAATGTTATGTTTTTGCTACATGACTATCAAATGATTTTTTTAATTTCAAAATTGCACATCATTGAATTTAATAGAAGAATTTTATAATGGTAATAACAAGATCTAAGCTTTTAAATTCAAAAGGTAAAAGGACTAAATTTTTGAAAATAAAAGTATGAGAACTAAATTTAAAATATATTGAAACTTAAAAGTATATTTTAACTATTAAAATTTATTAAAAAAATTAACCAACACGAGACGGGGTTCTAAAATTATACCAATTAACATATCAATTTAAGGGAAAGGTGAATTATCGAACTACTCAAAAAATAAAATAAAAAATTAACAATCTCATAATAGGTTCTAATCATATATGCTGTTTTTTGACACAATGCCTAGAACTATGCATAACCCTTCTCCAATCCATAAATAGGAAAATAATACGCTTTAGTGCACTCGAGCCCACGTACTTCTGCATTGATAACAATACACATACCAATTAAACTTAGACTCAATCGACAAATATTGGTGTATGTTACTTTATAATATATATTATCTGGGATTTGAAATATATGTATTGGATCACAAGTCACCCCCACTTGGATTGGATTTGATTATTTGAAAAGTTTATTGCTTTTGAAATGGAATCTAAAATCTTTGTCTAAGATTTTTGTATTTGTTTTGTTTTGTTTTCCCAGTATTTATGACTAGAAATTTTTCAACCTTATTATAAGCTGGAGAAAAGACATTTAAGATTAGACCATATTACCAAATTTCCAACAGCCTCTGACAATGCCTAAAATTGTGGGCTAAATAGTGATTAAATGAAACAAATAAAGGTTATATCATAGGATTTTGTTAATCAAAGACATTACATAACTTTACCTACTTCGATCCCTATGTTAATGTCTTTTCTTGAAAAACAAAAAATACTAATAATGTAAAAATCTGAATTATCGATTATAATTGATTGGAATTTAAATTATTCTTAAAAAAAATTAACACCCAACTAATAAATTCACCAACCATAATTTATTAATTTGTGTTCTTATATAATTCATTCGTTATATAAAGTATATTAAATATAAATCTTTATATTTACTTTTATTTTAATTAAATCAATTTTTCTCTATAAATCTTTTGCTAAGACAGTAAAGATGCAAATCTTTATATTATATGTTTAAATGTATATGTCTTTTCACTTGACATTCATGTATCATATCATATATGAGATTTTAAATCTAAATATATGGACAAATGATACGAAATTTTGATAATTAATTCACACTTATATTAAGTATTCTTTATATATATAATTGGGGTGGGGATGGGTTGTGGTTATTTTCACTAGGTTAAAAAATTGTGGGCTAATTTATTTTTTTACTTAATTTATGGAAATAGTTTTAAATGGTTAAAATATACTTTAGGTCCTTATACTTTTTGCACATTTAAAATTTAGTCCTTTTACTTTTATTATAAAGAATTTAGTTCATCTACTTTTTTTATTTAAAAACATAAGTCCAGTTATTGATATAGTTAAATTTTTTCGTTAAATTCAGGTTCAATTTAAGTCATTTTTTTTATTACATGGTTACTAAATGAGTATTTCTTTCATTTCAAAATATCACACCAACTCACATCATAGCCATATCCTTTCAAAACTTTGACATTCCCGTTGAACACTCAGAATATTAACGGATACTCGAAAATCTTGCACATAAGTGTCATATATGTAGTTAAAGCTACCTCATATCTCATAATATATATAGGCTCGCTTTCGAGCTATTCACGGGCCTGCTAACACAAGCTATCAGTCAGGACGTAGCTACACAGTGCTGCTCACACAAGTTATCAGGTATCTGCAACACATGCCGGACTACCCAGCCACTGGTAGGACGTACAAGACCAGCACCCGGATCACATAATCGCATATACACATGGGTTCTTAGTGACATGTCACTCGTATCCTATTCTATTCCTAAGGTTCAACCGGGATTTCTCGTCTGTCGAAACTTTGTCGAATACGTCCAAAGAGTTAATCACAATTCATAAAATATTAAAGCATTCAAAACATAAATATAACAATGCTTTATTTACATACACCTCGATATAAAAATAGCGAAAATGGACTTAATCGTCAAACACTTTGGTTTTCCCCCAATCTAGATCCGAACTTCGTTTTTCTTGATCTATAATACCAAATTCATCTCATTTAATCATCACATTATTCATTTCAGCCCAAAAGTCACATTATGGAAAAATTACATTTTTGCCCCTAAACTTTTGACATTTTACACCTTAGTCCCTAGGCTCGTAAAATGAAATATATTCAATTTCTTGAAAACCAAAGCCTAGCCGAACATTTTTCATAATCATAACAGCCCACATTTTTCATTTATTCACATTTTTCTACTCATTTTATAGACTTTTACAAATAAGTCCTTTTTGACATTTTTACCGAAAATCACTTAGCAAAAGTCATTTAACAAACAACAAACATGCATTTTCTATCATCAAACATCAAAATACATACATGTTCAACATGGGAAAAATTTTAAACTTCACCTTTCTTTCAAATTAGTCCTTGAAATAGCTAAATCAAGCTACAACGATCTCAAAAATACAAAAATTGTTAAAAACCAGACAAGAACGGACTTACAATCGAGCTTGGAAGCTTGGCAAACCCTAGCTATGTCTTCTCCTTGTAAAATTCGGCCATGGGGACTAATATGAAGAAGATGAAATCTTTTATTTGTTAAATTTTGTCTTTATTAACCAAATGACTAAAATGCCCTTAATGAAAAACTTCAAAATTTCACCTAACCATGTCCATTTTTGTCCACTCTAAAGTATAATGGTCCAATTACCATTTAAGGACCTCCAATTTGAATCTCATAGCATTTAAACACCTCTAGCTTCTAGAACACACATTTTGCATTTATTACAATTTAGTCCTTCTAGCTAAATTGAGTGCTCAAACGTCAAAATTTTTGAAAGAAAATTTCACGAAATTGTTCCATAAAACTGTAGACCATAAAATAATAATAAAAATAACTTTTTCTTTGTCGGATTTATGGTCTCGAAACCACTGTTCTGACTAGACCCAAAATCGGGCTGTTACAACTCTCCCCCTTTAGGGATTTTCATCCCGGAAAATCTTACCAGAGTAGAGGTTTGGGTACTGTTTTCTCATAGTTTCCTCTATCTCATGACGATTCCATAGAATCTTCTCTAAAGATACTCTTTTGTTCCTTAACTCTTTAATCTCACATGTCATAATTCGGACCGGTTCTTCGTTATCTAACATGTTGACTAAATCTCAACATTTGTCTGAGAAATTTTACGTGAAGGATCCGACCGGTACCATCGTAACATAACACATGAAACACATATAAATCTTCTCAAGTTTTGGCGGTATTTCAATCGATGAATCACTAGCCCAAATTTCTCGATAATCTCGTACGGCCCGATAAATTGTGGACTCAACTTTCCTTTACGACCAAATCGAAAAACTTTCTTCCATAGCAAATTTTTCAGAAGTACTTTGTCACCATTTTGAAATTCTATTTATTTCCACTTAAAATTCACATAAAATCTCTGACAATCAGAGGCTGCTTTAAACCTATCTCGGATCTCTTTTACATTTCCTTCTGTTTCAAGGATCATATCAATTCCATGTAGCTTTTCTTATCAAACTTAATCCAATAATATGTAGTTTCACATTTGTAGCTATACAGAATCTCATATAGTGCCACTTAAATACTTAACTGAAAATTGTTGTGACATACAGTTTTGACCAACCGTAATTATTTCCTTTTCGTTTGCCTTCAAATTCTAAAATACAATATCAAAACATATCTTCAAGAATCTAAATAACACACTCAAACTGACCATCAGTCGGAGAGAAAAAATGCGATATCAAAGATTTGTAGCTGCTTACCCAAAACTTCTTATAATTTATTCTGGAATCAAGAAGTGAACCGTAAACTGTAGATTTCCAACGAGTATATTAAAGACTGACATTCCAATTAGCTTGACATATTCAGGAACTTACATTTCATTTCCGTTCCAACATCATCACTAGCTGTAACAATTCCAAAGGTACTTGATGTTTGGTATTAACTTTTTGACAAATTAAGCATCTGGATATAAATTCAGAAATCCCGCGTTTCATACCCGACCATCAATCCAATTGTCTCAAATCACTGTACATTTTATTTTTCCCCAAAGGAACAAACAAGCTACCTCAGTGAGCTTTGTGCAAGAATTTTCCGTATAAGTTTTGGATTCTTCGGTACATAATTTCTACCTCAAAATAATAAACAATCATCAAGTCTGACCTGACTTTTAGAATTAGAAGTCGACTCACACTGTACTCGTTTAGCTCGGAATTTCCCCTCACATTTCTCAGCTTCTAAGATATGCAATATAAACATCAATTTAGCTTTTAACTCAGCTAGGATAGAACTATCATCAGGCAAGACCAATCGTGTAACCCTCGTTCACAAGGTAAACAAAATTTTCCACTCATGCCTCTGCAACTATATTTATTTTTCCCAAAGGTTAATTAATAACTACTCATAATCTTTTGATAGTTCGCGGCATCTCCACTGTCTTAGATTCAGATCTCTTCGTGATATCAGATATTTTAAACTCTTATGATCATTAATCATGTGACACATTTCACCGAACAAAAGATGTCGCTAGGTTCTCAATGCAAACACAATAGCGGCCCACTCTAAGTTGCGTGTCGGATAGTTCTTTTAATATGACTTTAACCATCTGGAAGCATAAACTACTATTTTACATACTTGTACTAAAACATATCCCAATCTGGTCAATTACGCATTGCTGAAATTCACGAATTCTTCACCCGATTCAGGCCGAACCAGAACTAGTGCTTCGGTTAACAATGCTTTCACTGTTTAAAACTTTACTAACATGTATCAGGCCATTCAAACTTCACAAATGCGATAACTTCATTAATCAGAACAACTTTAACTCATAATAACGTCTTTCAATTAGAAATAATCTAATAGACATATGTTTCTTTATCATGTCTCCTAGAACATGAATTCTTCATTCAACTGTTCATCTATTTACCCATGAATGTACGAAATTTATTTCCATACCTGAAGATAAACTTAAATGCTTATAATTCAAAATGCTTTTTAACTAAATAACCGTTCTATTCGAAACATTTGAGTCGATCTCAACTATCAAACAATAATACTTTAAAATAATATCTTCCTCATGTTGTTAGAGCAACTCAAACATACAATCCTTCATAATTCTTTCAACATGCCAGTCAAGATCTTTACAGACTGCATTAGCTCAACGAAACATAATATCCCGATTTAACTCATTGACCTTAATCAAGCTTACCTGAGACAAGAAAACCATTATACAGATTTGAGCTTTGAGCTTCCACCGTCTATACTTTTGCTGACGTCAATCCCTTTCACGGAAACTAGAAAAACCTGAGGTTAGCATCACCATGCTCCCATGATTAAACTAGAAATTATAACCGTAATAAATATAATTATTTCCGATCACTGAATACCTTTACAGATAAGCTATGTTTGATAAATTAAATAGTAAGAACGATAAGAAAACCAAGATAGTGAAATCCAATATGCGAGACCATATTGAATTTTCGAGAACTCAACCCATATTTAATAATAAAGATCTTAATGATTCTTCGGAGAAATCCAGGAGAAAAACACTGCTCATACGCACAGAGATTAGTTGTGACAAAGACAATATATTTTCCATATATATATAAAACAAAACAACAACCAGTAGAAACAAATATAACTTTCACCGGAAACTTTTATTTCAAACGTAACAGAATAGAATCCCCAAGAAAGATATAGAAATGCCGATCATAAACCAACCAGACCAACAGTGCTTTCGTCTAACATTATAGTTAGCTAGCATTCTCATACGATAATAATTTCATTTGAAAATGAACAGTTACATATACCTCTGAAAATAAATGAACACATAGAATACCCGAAAGAGATCGTCATAATCTATTCAACTATAATTACTGTACTCAGATATCTTTACAACTAAAATATTATTCCACTGATTATTACAGTCATTCCTATTTCCACATTATTCACTAACAAAAATCAATTCAGTAGAAGTTTCGATTAACACATTCTATAGACATCATACCTGAATGAGCCGATTAGTCGAGATTAATTTCTTTTTTAAAAGCAACAATACGAAATCCAAATGATCTTCTGAAAAACCTGATATCCCTTCTAGATCTGTCCTTACTAGATAACCCATTCTCAGCTCTGACCGTATTATTAATCATTCGGCCACTGAACTCTTAGGTTTCACACTTGCGAGTTTATTAAATCTAAATCTTATGGGTTTCATTGTACCATACTATACTGGTAAGGGGGTGAAGATTGTAAAGCCTATAAATTTGACTCTCATATATACACACATATAACATAATCTTTATCATCAACACAATATTATGAACTTTTATCCATACCTTTATGAGTTTCAACTCATCATAAACATATCTTTACTCAAATACTTGAGTACCATTTCCAATACCATCGAAATTAGCTCGGTTGGGATCCATTTAATAGATGAAAACGCAATTTAAAATGTCAGGAGTCATCATACTATCACAAAAAATATATGGCATGTATAGCTAGACTCTTACACACGCTAGGTTAGTCCGAGAATCAACTAAACCATAACTCTAATACCACTAAATGTAACACCCCTTACCCGTATTCAACTCCGGAACAGGGTATGAGGCATTACCAGACATACAACACTAGCATTCATACAAATCAAATCATAAAATTTGCGTCCCAATTAAAACCATCCACATTCAATCATAAAGTCCCTAATACGAGCCTACAAGGCCCAAAACATGCATTGGAAGTGGTTCAGGACTAAACCGAGAACTCAGGAAATTTTTATAAAACTTAGAAAAGTTTTGCTAACTGCAGGGCTCACACACCCGTATGGTCCAAGGAACACGCCCATGTGACCCTGGGACACGCCCGTGCTTCAGACAGTGTTCAAATTAGGGTGCTCTCTAACTTGTGCCACACGGTCGTGCCACACGCCCATGTGCTAGGCCGTGTAGCACACACGGCTGGGACACACGCCCGTGTCTCTGCCAGTGTGCTCAATTCTGGACATTCTATTTCTCAAAATTAAGGTGCAGAGGACACACGGCCGGAACACATACCCGTGGGGCAGACTGTGTGTCACACACGGCCTAGACACACGCCCATGTGTCTACCCGTGTAGACAAAATAAAGGCTATTTACTAAGCCATTAGCCACCATTATTCACACATACACTTACACCAATTCAAAGGCACAAAACATAACATACTTAGGCAACCAAAACATCCACAATTATGACCAACACATGCCAATACAATATCAACATCTATTATACTCACAACATTTATTAAGCCACAATTAACTACTTTCAAGATACCTAATTGTACACCACTTTATCATCTCATCAATAGACCATATTGCCAAACATTTCACATTCATGTCATAAATCACCTTTCCATCATTCACCAATCATACCATGACCATATCACCAAAGACATTGGCACATATATAAATATACTTAGACTTACAACCATGTTAGCCCAAAAAAAAGCCAATTTACATGGCCAAATATCAAAACAAGCCTTTGACATTTACAAGCCAATACATCGGCTAAAATCATGATGACACATATAACAAATTGACCAAGTCCCTATACATGCCACATACTCAAAATGTTAAGCTCATCAATACCCAAAATAATTGTTTGATAGTGTGATGCGAACTCCGACGATTTTCGATCCCGAGCTGGCTTGGTAAGACTATAAGATAAGGGAAAGAAAGGGGGGTAAGCTATATAGCTTATTAAGTTCATATGAAAATAATACAAAACATTATTCATAGATTTGACATATAAATAACTGAACATATATTAACATAAATGTCATTAAGACTTCATAAACACAACTTACTCAATCACATTCTTACCAATAGCTCATCATATGAATAACATAACATATATCAACATAAATGTCATTAAACTTCATGAGCATAACTTACTCAACCACATTCTTACCAATAGTTCATCACATATCGAGCTCATTTCTTATGAGTCTTACGGTACGTACCTGTACCAACTCACATCATAGCCATATCCTTTCAAAACTTTGACATTCCCGTTGAACACTCAGAACATTAACGGATACTTGAAAATCTTGCATATAAGTGTCATATATGTAGTTAAAGCTACCTTATATCTCATAATATATATAGGCTCGCTTTCGAGCTATTCACGAACCCGCTTCACACAAGCCGTCGATCGGACGTAGCTACACAAAGGTCTTTGCTGCATATACAAATTGTCAGGTATCCGCAACACATGCCGGACTACCCAGCCACTGGTAGGACGTACAAGACCAGCACCCGGATCACATAATTGCAAATACACATGGGTTCCTAGTGACATGTCACTCGTATCCTATTCTATTCCTAAGGTTCAACCGGGATTTCTCGTTTGTCGAAACTTTGTCGAATACGTCCAAAGAGTCAATCACAATTCATAAAATATTAAAGCATTCAAAACATAAATATAACAATGCGTTATTTACATACGAACTTACCTCGATACAGGAAATGGACCTAATCGTCAAACACTTTGGTTTTCCCCCGATCTAGACCCGAACTTCATTTTTCTTAATCTATAATGCCAAATTCATCTCATTTAATCATCACATTATTCATTTTAGCCGAGAAGTCATATTATGAAAAAATTACATTTTTGCCCCTAAACTTTTGACATTTTACACCTTAGTCCCTAGGCTCGTAAAATGAAATATATTCAATTTCTTCAAAACCCAAGCCTAGCCGAACCATTTTCATAATCATAACAGCCCACATTTTCCATTTATTCACATTTTTCTACTCATTTTATAGACTTTTACAGATAAGTCCTTTTTGACATTTTTACCAAAAATCACTTAGCAAAAGTCATTTAACAAACAACAAACATGCATTTTCTACTATCAAACATCAAAATACATACATGTTTAACACGAGTAAAATTTTAAACTTCACCTTTCATTCAAATTAGTCCTTGAAATAGCTAAATCAAGCTACAACAATCTCAAAAATACAAAAATCGTTAAAAACAAGACAAGAACGGACTTACAATCGAGCTTGGAAGCTTGGAAAACCCTAGCTATGTTTTCTCCTTGTGAAATTCGGCCATGGGGACTAATATGAAGAAGATGACATCTTTTATTTGTTAAATTTTATCTTTAGTAACCAAATGACTAAAATGCCCTTAATGAAAAACTTTAAAATTTCACCTAACCATGTCCATTTTTGTCCACTCTAAAGTATAATGGTCTGATTACCATTTAAGGACTTTCAATTTGAATCTCATAGCATTTAAACACCTCTAGCTTCTAGAACACACATTTTGCATTTATTACAATTTAGTCCTTCCAGCTAAATTGAGTGCTCAAACGTCAAAATTTCTGAACGAAAATTTCAAAAAATTGTTCCGTAAAACTGTAGACCACAAAATAATTCTAAAAATAAATTTTTCTTCGTCAGATTTATGGTCTCGAAACCACTGTTCCGACTAGACCCAAAATCGGACTGTTACAGCTAAGTTGCTTTTGAAAAGCTCAAGATGTATCTCACCTCTCCACCGCTCCTGATGTCACATCGAGTGGGGGGACTCTTTATCTTTATCTTTATTTGGTGACCTTTAATGAAACAGTAGTAGTAGTTTTGATCAGGGTAGATAGGGTTCGCCAATTTCCAATGTATTATGTTAGCAAGGTGTTACAAAATGGCAAACAAAGATACTTAAAGATAGAAAAATTCATCTTTGCTTTAATAGTGGAAGCTTGCAAGTTGCGACCCTACTTTCAACCTCATCCCGTAACTGTCATGAGAAATCAACCCATCAAGTAGAATGACCAAATAGGGAATTGAATTGACAGAATATGGAATAGAATATGCTTCGAGAATAATGATCAAAGCTCAGATCTTAGCCAATTTCATGGTGGAATGTTCTTTTGATAGATCATCAGACCCTACAGATAACTTTTAATTTCAAACACTATTATTCATGCAAATGACACAACATCATGTCACACAAATTATTAGAATTTTATTTTACAGATATTCATTTTGTCTTATGTATTTTATTACAAGTATACATTTGGTTCTAAATTTATTTCTATTGATTACATATGATGTAGTAGTTAGCTCATCACAGGGACAAACAAGCTCAGTTGCGAAGCCAAAGTGTTGGACAATTTATGTGGATGGCTCAATAGTGAAGACAATATCAAGAGCGAGCTTTCTTCTTATAGATCCTAATGAGAATGAATAGCAGTATGGACTATCCTTCGGCTTCCAGGCATCTAACAATGCTACGAAGTATGAAGCATTAATTTTAGGACTACAACTTGCTCTAAAGCTAAGGGTGATGGAATTGATAATACACAATGATTCTCAACTATTAGCAAAGCAAATGAACACAGAGTATGAAGTAAAAGAGCCGAACCTAAAGAAGTATCATACCATAGTCACCCAGCTACTTGCTCAGTTTGACAAGGCAGAAGTTAGATAGTTATCCAGGATGGAGAACACCAAAGCTAACATTTTGTCTAAGTTAGCGTCCTCTATTACTATTGAGCAAAGAGGAAAAATTCTGTTAGAGTATAAAACCATCCTAAGCTGTGACACCCAACAAGTACTCAATTTGAGCCAAAAAGAAACGTGGATGACCCCCATAATCCAAGCTCTACAAGGAGAAATTCACCACCTCAACAAAAAGGAGCTTGCCAAAATACAACATAAGGCTGCAAGGTACGGTACTATTCTTTACATTTAATATATCTTTGTATTTATAAGTTACTCATCTTTCAGAAAATTAAATTTTTTTCATCTATTACCCTTAGATATATCCTATTAGAGGGTATGCTTTATAAAAAAAAGTTACTCCCAATCGCTTTTGAGATGTCTCGCAACCACAAAAGCTGAGTATGTTATGAGAGAAATTCATGAGGAAATATGCGGCGATCACCTAGGTGGGAGATCGTTAGCACAGAAGGTTCTCAGGTAGGAATATTACTGGCCAACTGTACAGATAGATACACACCATATGGTTCGCACTTGTGACTCCTACCAAAGACATGCTCAAGTGCAATGATCACCAACTGAACCTCTGCAAGTAATGTCTGACCCTTGGCTGTTTGATACTTGGGGAATAGATATTTTAGGTCCTTTTCCAATAGCCATGGCTCAAAAGAAATTCATAGTTGTAGCTGTGGACTATTTTACTAAGTGGATAGAAGCTGAAGCTCTAGCTACAATCATAGAAAGACAAATGGAATTTTTTCTCCGAAAATCCATTGTTTGCAGGTTTGTCATTCCATGTTTGATTACAACAGAAAATAAAACCAAATTCCAAGGAAAATTCAAGAACTTTTGTAAGGACCTGCAGATTGCTCTCGCTCAAAGCTCTGTAAAAGCTCCCCAAACAAATTGTCAAGTAGAGACACTGAACAACAAGATTTTAACGGCTTTAAAGAAAAAGGTTGATGAGGCCAAATATGCCTAGTTAGAAGGGCTACAGGAGATTGTATGGGCCTTGTAAACCTCACCTCACACAAGAATTGGAGAGACAACATTCTCGCTAGTATATGGGCAGAAGCAATAATCCTTGCTGAGATAGGCTTGCGATATTACAAGACATCTTATTTTGATAAAGTGGTGATTGCTGTGAAGTTAGAGTTTTAAAATTTATAAAGATAATGATCGAACCTGGAAACTAACTATGACAACGATTGAGGCAAGTGCACCTATCGAACAGTAGTATAGCTTAGGCAAGACCGGATTGTCGAACCTAAAGGAACTAAAAGTACTAATACTAACTTTCTTTCTATTATTTAGCCTAAAATAAGTGAAGTTGTTTATTAATCTAAATTAACTAATTACTAAGCTAAAGACGCAAAGAAAAAAAGAATGAATTGGGGAAATACTTGGGAAAAACTCAGTTGATTAAGACGATACCCTTAGGAAGAATCCACCTAGACTCCACTTGTTATCTAACACTGAACTAAACGATTTATTCACTTGACTTGATCCGTAGGACTCCCTAACGTATATTAAACCCACTCTCGAGGCGAATAACGTCTAACCCTAGGTTAATTAATTGAAATCTCTTTCCCATTAATAACCCCCCAGAATAGCAGTAAATCGATCTATGGACTCCCATATTAGGTTTCACCCTAATTTGACAAAATCTCGTCACCCTATCTCTAGGTGCGCGATCAACTCCGCTTAATTATGCTAGATCTACTCTTAAGTAGGGACTTTTGCTCCACCACCTAAGCACATCATACTTGAATTAATATCCACGAAATATTAACACAAGAATTAAGCACACATAATTAAGAACAAATCAAGTATTTATCATATAGTTCAGAAAACAATAACAAGATTCATCTAGGTTTCATCCCCCTTCAGGTATTTGAAGGGTTTAGTTCATAATAATAAAAGGAAACATCTCAGAAGAAAAGATAAAATAAAACATAAGAAATCCCTAAAACCTCCTGAAGGAATTGAAGAGGAGATCCTCCGTCTTGAGTAGAATTCCGGCTTCTTGAGATGGATCAACTGGCTATCCCTTGAGAGTTTCCCACAAATCGACCTTTTAGCTCGGCTCCTCCTCTGGCCTAGTCGACCGCCCGTCGACTCCTTTTAGGTTATACATAGGGTGTATTTATAGGCTTTTGGAATGTGTTTCTTTGCCCCTAAGTATCCTTTTAGTGAAATTACTCTCCTCCACTCCACAGCAGGGGCACGCCATGGCACACGCTGTGTGAATCGTGGCCAGCCGTGTTGGACTCAGTTAATGAGGCACGGCCGTGTAGATCGACATCGTGCCATGTTCTAGTATATTTGAGGAGGCACGGCCGTGTGGGCTTTAGTCCAGGCCATGTCGACTTCTTCTTTGGCCCATTTTGGTCCATTTTGAGCCTGTTTCTCGTTCTTTTTATTCTTGGGTGCTTTCTTGAGTATAAGACATGAAAAGAAAGGATTAAGAGCACCTTTTTACATAAATCAAGGGATAAATCATCCAAAAGTATGCTAAATGTGGGATTAAAATATGTTACTATTTCGGTTTATCAAATACCCCCACACTTAAGCTTTTGCTTGTCCTCAAGTAAAATTCTCAACTTACAATTAAAATGAACTTTCAATAATTCATAATTCCTATAAACAATGTTTTATCATAATTCATAGATAATTTATACATGGATAATTCAATTCAAAGAGTTCTAAAAATTTAAATAGTCTAAGTCATAGATTTGTAGCTTGAAAAACATAGGCGTCTCCCCTTATCTAAATAATTACCTTTAATTTAAAACCGACAAGGATTGACATCCTCACTAGAGATTCACTCAAATCACTCAAAGTGTTTAAGGTTCAGGAAAAAGCGCTCAAAAGTCGAACATGAAAAGTTAATCCCATAGGCTTGCTCAAAAATCAAATCTCCACCACTATAATATGAGATGATACACAAATCAAAAGGTCTTTGTCGTGGTTGTAATCGGCTAGGGTTAAGGTGTGGATAGAGGCTGAATTAGAAGGTTAGAATCGAGATTGAATTGATAAATTACCTAACTAGAAACAATAAACTGAATAATTACATAATGGATTGAAACTTTAAACTAATAATACGAGCTTCTTCTTCAATATTTGGAAGTCAAACGTATAAGCTCACTTAATCACAAAACTAATAATGAATAATGAATATACTTTGATTGATTTTTTTTAAGAACAAATCATAAATACATAACAAAGGATAAATTACTGAAATAAAAACATAGTTAGACTATTAATCAAATCAAATCTCGATATAAGGGATGTCGAAAACGAATGGTGATAACAAAAACAAAGGGTTTCTGGGTTAATATTAGCGGTTATGTCAATAAAAAGGGTTGTTAGGATTAAAAGGGGTTCACTAGGGGTTAATTGTGAAGGTAGGTTTTTAATGGAGTTAGTGGGTTAAAACCTAGGTGCCTTAATCATCTCTGTATATCAAATCATAGGTGTGGTCTCGATATGTATAAACGAGGCAAGTTCTAGAATAACAAATCAATGTTGACATACTCATAATCAATAAAGTGAGCATGAAAAAGAATATATGCTCTATAAGGCTCAAAAACTCACAAAAATTATGGGTATTTTGATATCAACCTCGTAAAATTTCAAACTTCAATGTAGTATTTAAACTCGGTTCGACAACTTAGAAAATTTTTAATTTCTGAAAAATAGACTTATCATGCTTGATTCTCTAGTATTCTTAGAATTTAATTATCAATGCACAATTATCAATGACTTAATCTAAAACATATTAATAAAAATCATAAATCATTAGAAATTGCATCCTATTTAAAATATGAGAAATTTACTTAAAAAACAAGACTAAATTCAGGATTTTGAGAACAATGCAAAAAGTTTGGCACCTGATTTCAGAAATTTGAGAATAATGAAAAAAGTTAGGCGCCTTTTTAGGTTGTTCACCCCCCACACTTAAAGTGTACATTGCCCTCAATGTACAAAGTTAGATAATATAAATATAATGCTGAAATCGTAAGATATAGGGAAAGTGAAACTTCCTGAATTATGGATGAAATCCTTAGAGGATGTGGAAAATATGTTGGAGGGGTCGTTCTGGATGACGATCCTGCGCTAGATGAATAAATTGGGTAGCTCATGCAGGATTAGTTAGGGATTATTAAGACACAATAATTAAAACTATACTAATGAAATTAAAGAAAAGTATGCTAAAGTGAAATAATTTGAAAATTAAAATAAAATTAAAAGAAAAATTAATGGACCGTATTGTCCTTATTGTTGGATGGTTCGCGAGGTGGGTGTGACCTCTAAGGTCATGGAGGTGTCTTGGTGGTGGCGGTGGCATGATTCCCTAACAAACCTTTAGAACCTAAAATTAAGAAACTAAGATAAAATAAACTAGATTAAGCATAAGAGTGTTAAAGAGAAGGAAAATAAAGGAGAAGATAAAAATAAAAGAACAGATAATTGGCCTCAAAGACCCTTGGCTTGGCGAGTGATTGAAGCGACCGGCATGAACTTATGTAGATCGGTCTCCGTGAGGGAGACTGTGATTGGCTTCTTCCGCTTCCTTGGAATTGTTTTGGTGTAGCTCAAGGGTATAGAGAAAAGGGGTAGGAAAGAAAATGAAAAGTTGAAGGTTGAAAGTTAGTAGGAGAAAAGGGAAGGGAGGGGGGGTTTAAATAGATTTTCAAACCTGGTACCATCCCATGCCCGTGCTCCTTAGGCGTGTCGATTCACACGGTTGCCTCACACGGCCGTGTGTCTAGGCGTGTTGGTTCACCCACGCCCGTTTTACTAATTGCCACGCCCGTTGGTGATAAGTCAGTGTCATCCACGGTCGCGTCGCACGACCGTGGCATTCTGTCGGTGCCTGTGGGGCAGTGGTTGGAGTCCGTGACTTTGAAGATTTGATTCTCTCGACTCGTACCACCTCGCCATGTCGATCGGGCGATCCGGGCATCCACACGGCCACGCCCACGCCGTGTGCTAAGCCGTGTGGCCTGGAAATCAGTACTTTTGGTTAGTTTAAAGCTAGATACTATAAGGAAAGGGAAAAATAGAATAAATAAGAAAAATAAAAATGTAAAAGTTAATGGGGTTAGTGCTCGGGTTGCCTCCCGAGAAGCGCTCATTTATAGTCTTAAGCTAAACTTTCCTCTCGTTTGCATCATCAGGGTGGTTTGAGGAGTTGATAGTCCTTCCTCATGCTATCAGTTGTATCCTTGTGAAAAAATTTAAGTCGAGATGTGTTTATAGTAAAAGTACCAAAAATAGGATTACTTACCTCGACTGTTCCGTATAGGAAAACACTGGTTACCCTAAAAGGTATTTCTTTGTTTGTGTTAGGGTCCGGAGGAGATATTCGAGGATCTGCCTTATCTAACAGTACCTGGTCTCCTATTTTGAAGTGGTTTGTTGTTCCTATGAGCTCTTCCGGGGGCTCCTTCGGTTTTACCTTGTGTGGTTCCAGTTCTTCTCGTGTAACCCTAATTTTTTCTTGAAGTGTGTCTTCCACTCGTCTAGATCATCGATCTGAATCCTTCGAT
Organism: Gossypium sturtianum; assembly: GCA_025698515.1. NCBI lineage: Eukaryota > Viridiplantae > Streptophyta > Magnoliopsida > Malvales > Malvaceae > Gossypium > Gossypium sturtianum. The sequence continues at coordinate 122,276,425 of CM046946.1, forward strand.
CTTCATAAACTACTTCCTTGTTGGCATGGGGTTTAGGATCGGGTTCAGTTGTATTCTTTTGTGGTGTTTCCTGAAAATAAGGGTTAACCGAATGGTTATTAGTAGAATTTACGTTCTCAGCTTGATTACTCGATGTTCTGGCTGAGTCGAGAGCCTTGAGGGTGACTGTCTCGTTACCTACACGAAGTATGAGTTCTCCTGCAGCAACATCAATTTTAGTCCTGGCAGTTGCTAAAAAGGGTCTTCCTAAAATTTGGGGGAATCGAATTATCCTCATCCATGTCTAAGACAACGAAATCTACTGGGAAAACGAATTTGTCAATTTTTACAAGAACATCTTCGATAATACCCCTAGGAATTCTAACAGTTTTATCAGCTAATTGAATGCTCATCCTAGTTTGTTTGGGATTCCCTAGACCTAATTGTTTAAACAATTTATAAGGCATGACATTTATGCTTGTCCCTAAATAAGCTAATGCATTATCAATAGTTATTCTACCAATTAAACATGGAATTGTAAAACTCCCTGGATCTTTTAGCTTTTGTGGTATTCTATTCTGTAACATTGCTGAGTATACTGCATTTAATTCCACATGTGGATTCTCGTCTAATTTGCGTTTGTTCATCAAGAGATGTTTTAAAAATTTCCTCGAATCTGGCATCTGTGAAAGAGCTTCAAGTAGTGGTAAGTTAATATGTAATTTCTTTAAAAGTTTAAAAAACTTACCGAACCGTTCCTCTGTGTTGTCTCTCATTAATGCTTCGGGATATGGTATGCGAGGTTGGTACTCCTTGATTACCGATTTTGGTTTTTCTTGTGTTACCTCAACTTTACCTTTTTCTACCTCATTTCCTTGTATTGGACTGGGTTCGTCTAATCTTCACTTTCTTGAGCTGTTATGGCTTGGATTTGATCATTTGGATTAATCTCAGTGTTGCTTGGTAGACGCCCTTGCGATCGTTCAGACATCAGCTTTGCGAGTTATCCAACTGACTTAAAAACTTCCTCTACTGACTTAGTGACTTCCCTAACTTGGCTCTCGATCCCTTTGATCGATGCTTGTTGGGTCTTAAGGGTGGTTTCAGTGTCTTGGAGACGGTTTTACTGTAGATGCCATGAATCTTGTCGGCATCTCTTCAAGGTTCAAACTTTTCTCCTGTGGATAGGGTGATTTTGGAAATTTTGAGGAGGTTGTTGTCTTTGATTTCCTTGATTTCCTTGACCTCCCCACGAAAAATTTGGGTGGTTCCTCCAACTTTGGATTATAATTATTACTATATGGGTTATTATTAGATCTGAAATTGTTACCTATATAGTTCATCCGCTCGCTCTCGATTGCTCGGTTGGTAGGGTGGGTACTCGTGGATTCGCCACGGTTCCACTTGCGTCGCCTTTGCATTCTTTGGATGTACTGCGAAGAACACAAACTATCAAGCTTTTTATTCATCATCTCTACCGTGTTGATAGCATGGTTATCGCATCTATGTTGAAAACTCCGTCTCGATTTTTGTTGGTTTGGTCCTTGTAACTCGCCACCGATAGTTATTCGGTGACATCTCTTCAATAAACTCGTAAGTCGCTTCAGAGTTCTATTGTTCGGGGGTTCCACCGACGGTGAATCAATTAGTTGCATCGTCGTTGAGGGTTTACACCGTTATAGAAAGTTTGGACTTGGAGCCACAAGGGTAAACCATGGTGCGGACACCTTCTCAAGAGATCCTTATATCTCTCCCATGCGTCATATAATGTTTCTAAATCCATCTGCACAAAAAAAGAGATATCATTCCGTAATTTGGCCGTTTTGGCCGGTGGGAAATATTTTAATAAAAATTTTTCGGTCATTTGATCCCATGTGGTGATTGACCCTCGTGATAACGAGTTTAACCACTGTTTGGCTTTATTCCTTAATGAAAAGGAAATAACCAAGCCTTATGGCATCATCGTAAACGCCATTTATTTTGAAGGTATCACAGAACTCTAAAAAATTAGCTATATGAGTGTTTGGATCTTCGTCCTGCAAACCATCAAATTGAACAAATTGTTGAATCATTTGTATAGTGTTAGGCTTTAATTCAAAATTATTAGCGGCTATAGCAGGCCTAACAATACTAGATTCGACTCCTGTTAAATGAGGTTTAGCATAATCATACATAGTACGCGGAGCATTATTTTCTGCCACATCTTGTGGTGGAGGATTATTTTCGTCCATCCCTTTAGTAGGATTGGATCTGTCTTCTCGCTCTTCTTCTTGGTAATTTAGGGCTCGCCTAATTTCTCTGCGATTTCTACGAGCGGTAGCTTCAATATCACTGTCGTATACTAGTGGTCCTCTCGGGTTCCTTCTAGTCATAAACTAGAGGTATCTGCTAGGAAAAGAAAGAAAGAAAAATTTAGCAAAGTTAAAATTTAAACTTAAAAAATAAAAGTAAATTGCAGAAAATAAAAAATAATGGCTAAAGTAATAAAAATAGAGCTTTCTTAATATTTTAGTTCCCAAACAACGGCGCAAAAACTTGATCATTGTGAAGTCGAGTTTTAAAATTTATAAACATAATGATCGAACCTGGAAACTAACTATGATAACGATTGAGGCAAGTGCACGTATCGAACAGTAGTATAGCTTAGGCAAGGCCGAATTGTCGAACCCAAAGGAACTAAAAGTACTAATACTAACTTTCTTTCTATTATTTAGCCTAAAATAAGTGAAGTTGTTTATTAATCTAAATTAACTAATTACTAAGCTAAAGACGCAAAGACAAAAAGAATGAATTGGGGAAATACTTGGGAAAAACTCGGTTGATTAAGACGATACCCTTAGGAAGAATCCACCTAGACTCCACTTGTTATCTAACACCGAACTGCATTTATTTATTCACTTGACTTGATCCGTAGGACTCCCTAATGTATATTAAACCCTCTCTCGAGGCAAATAACGTGTAACCCTAGGTTAATTAATTGAAATCTCTTTCCCATTAATAACCCCCTAGAATAGCAGTAAATCGATCTATGGACTCCCATATTAGGTTTCACCCTAATCTGGCAAAATCTCGTCACCCTATCTCTAGGCGCGCGATCAACTCCGCTTAATTATGCTAGATCTACTCTTAAGCAGGGACTTTTGCTCCACCACCTAAGCACATCATACTTGAATTAATATCCACGAAATATTAACACAAGAATTAAGCACACATAATTAAGAACAAATCAAGTATTTATCATATAGTTCAGAAAACAATAACAAGATTCATCTAGGTTTCATCCCCCTTCAGGTATCTGAAGGGTTTAGTTCATAATAATAAAAGGAAACATCTCGTAAGAAAAGATAAAACAAAACATAAGAAATCCCTAAAACCCTCAAGGAATTGAAGAGGAGATCCTCCATCTTGAGTAGAATTTCGGCTTCTTGAGATGGATCAACTGCTATCCCTTGAGAGTTTCCCACAAATCGACCTTTTTTCGGCTCCTTGGCCTAGCCGACCCGCCCGCGCCTCCCTCTTAGGTTATACTTAGGTGTATTTATAGGCTTTTGGAATGTGTTTCTTTGCCCCTAAGTATCCTTTTTCTGAGTGAAATTACTCTCCTCCACGGTAGGGCACGCGGCCATGGCACACGCCTGCAGTGTGAATCGTGGCCGTGCCATGTTGGACTCTCTAATAATGAGGCACTACCGTGTAGATCGACATCGGCCGTGTTCTAGTATATTTGAGGAGGCACAGCCGTGTGGGCTTTAGTCAAGGCCGTGTCGACTTCTTCTTTGGCCCATTTTGAGCCCGTTTCTCGTTCTTTTTATTCTTGGGTGCTTTCCTGAGTATAAGACATGAAAAGAAAGGATTAAGAGCACCTTTTTACATAAATCAAGGGATAAATCATCCAAAAGTATGCTAAATGTGGGATTAAAATATGTTACTATTTCGGTTTATCAAGTGGCAACCAAGAGGCCATCCTATTGAACTTAGATCTTATTGATGAAGTTGGGGAGACAACATAAATTAGGAATGTTGCACAAGCTCAACAAGTCACTCGATACTATAATTCCAGAGTGAAGAACAAGCAGTTTCAAGTGGGTGATCTTGTTTTGTAAAACACTGAAGCTAGTTTCCCAACATCACAATAAGAAAAATAGCCCCTAATTGGGAGGGACTCTATAAAATTTTTGAAAAAATAGGCTATGGAGATTATAGAATAGAAAAAATAGATGGCCCTATAAATTTGGAAATAGGGGCCACATGGCTGTGTGGCCAGGTAGTGTGCCTCACACGGTTGAGACACACGCCCATGTCTCAGGCCGTGTAACCTTTAAACTAGGGACACACTACCATGTCCCAACCGGTGTCTTCACCTGTGTAACTTTTTGAGTAGGGTCACACGTCCATGTGCCAGGCCGTGTAACTCTCTGAGTTGCCCCACACACCCGTGTGCCAGGCCATGTGTTAGGCCGTGTAACTCACTAACTTGTAACCTAAGAAATCTTCAGATAACACACGACAGTATCATCAGGTCGTGTGTCTCACATGGCCGAGTCACACGTCCGTGTCTCAGACCGTGTGGACCCAAATTTACCTAAAATCAAGCCATTTCCAAGACCATTCCATGCACAATCTTTCAACCCATTTAAGCATACTTCAAAGGAACTTAAACATTACCAAAACATACACCAAATGTCATTTCAAAGTCCTAATACAACTAACCAATATGCTATTGTAACAGCCCGATTTTGGGGCTAGTCAAAACAGTGGTTTTGGAACCACTAATCTGAGGCCGAAGAAATTATTTTTAATATTATTTTATGTGTTATAGCATGATTATATGAGTGCATGAAAATTTTGGTGAAATAATTTTAGCGATTTTATGTTTAATTTTGAAAAGGGACAAAATCGCATAAAAGGCGAAATTTATTTTCTACTAATTAGAAGTGTCATATAGCTAGATAACCTTAAATTAGAGGTCCTTAATGTGAAAATAGGCCTTTAAGAGAGTGATGGCCGGCCATAGAGACAAGGAAATGAAATTGTCAAAGGTTAGGTGAGGTTTTGGTGACAAATTTGACTAGAAATAAAATAAAATAAAGAGAAAAAGATATCACCTTTTCATCTTCCTCCTCTCCACCAAAAATATCAGCAAAAATAAGGGTTTTGGAAGCTTGAAATTTCAGCAACTCTTCACCCTTGCAAGTAAGTGATTTTAATGGCCATTCTTGATAATTTTTGTGCTTTTGGGACCCTTGTAGCATAAGCTAACTAAAGGGGGGACTATTTTGCAAAATGGTTGATAGTCTAGAGATTTACCATGAGAGGATTTGTGATGTTTGTTGAGAATTTATGGAAGAAAATGAATCTTGGTTGTTAAATAAACAACTTTTGCGAAAGGGGTTTTCATGAAAACACCTAAAAAGACCATTTTGTGAAGTTTATAAAATAGGTTGTAAATGTGTGAAATAATTGAAAATTGTGAGTTGCTATAAGAGTAATAAAGGTTCGGCTAGGCTTGTTAAAGGAGGAAATTTGATTAAAATCATTTTACGAGCCTAGGGGAAAAATTGTAATTATGTGAAAGTCTAGGGGCAAAATGATAATTTTGCCCAGGTATGAATTATAGATTGTCTTGATTAACGTAGTGATTAAATAAGTGAATTTGTCATTATCGATCAGGAAAAATGAGTCCGGACCCCGACCGGGGGAAGACTAAGCTAGTAGACTAATTCAATCTAGTCGCCCACTTTTTGTATACCGAGGTAAGTTGTACGTAAATAATACAACTTTATTGTTATTATGTATTGAAAAATTAATATGGCATAAAGTGTTTGATTATTGTTGTGAATATGCATGATGAGAATTGATGTAGTAAAAACTCCCTGTTGAACCTTAGGAATAGATTGGATATCCATGCCATGACATTTGGGTGATATGTGTGCTAGTGTAAGACCATGTCTGGGACATGGCATTGGCATTGAGACGAGAGCTAGTGTAAGACCATGTCTGGGACATGGCATCGGCCTCGATATGTGAGCCAGTGTAAGACCATGTCAGGGACATGGCATCGGCATTGAGACGAGAGCTAATGTAAGACCATGTCTGGGACATGGCATCGGCCTCGATATGTGAGCCAGTGTAAGACCATGTCTGGGACATGGCATCGGCATTGATATGAGAGCTAGTGTAAGACCATGTCTGGGACATGGCATCGGCCTCGATATGTGAGCTAGTGTAAGACCATGTCTGGGACATGGCATCAGCATCCTACCCTCTTGTGTGAAGCTTGTCGGGTATCCTTTGGTATTCCAACTGGTTCAACGGGTAATTTAAAGCTTGTGTCAAAAGTGAGAAAAGTTACGACTATGTTGTAAGTGATACAGGTACCTACACGAAATTCATGAGAAATGAGCTCAATTTATGTTGTATGATTAGTAAGGATGAAAATGAGTAAGTTATGCCTTTAATCATTTGAGAATTATGTGCAAGTTTATAATATGTTATGAGTATGATAATGCATGGTAATTTTTGTTAATTATTTACATGCGACTTACTAGGCTTTATGCTTACTCCCTCTCTATTCCATTTTCTTATAGTGCCGCCAAGCTAGCTCGGGGATCAACAGACGTTGGAGGCAACGATCACATTATCAATTGAAGCATTTGGTATAGTTAGCCTTATTATTTGAAGTAATACATGTATAGGGACTGGGTCTTTTTGTTAAGTGTCATATTGTTTTGGCCATATGTGTTGGCTTGTCATGAAGTTGATCCATTTTGTCTAAGGCCATGGATAATGGCTAATATTTTTTGTTGATTTATGCAAATGATGATGTTTTTCATAATTGAGCAAATTGCATGGTTGAGTATTTGGTATATTAATGCATGAATTAGTAGGTTGCATGATTGAATTGATGAAGTATGTGATGACTTTTGCATGTTAATGAAGTATAGTGGCCTTGATGTGTAGATGTCTTGGTTGTGGCTGATTTAGTCATGTGTTTATGTGTAAATTGGTTTTGCTTGGTGTGGTTTACGTTGGTACAAGAAAGGGTGGCAAAAAGGCTTGGTAGATAGCCTTATTTTGTCTACATGGGTAGACACACGGGCGTGCGTCTAGGCCGTGTGTGATAAACGGCCTGCCCTATGCGCATGTAGTCTGGCCGTGTGTCCTCTGCACCTTAAGTTGGAAAAACAGAATGCCCAGTAGTAATCATAGGGGTTGAGGCACGGCCGTGTGTCTCAACCGTGTGGAAGACACGGCCATTGTACATGGGCATGTGCCCAGGTCGCGTGAAGTCTGCACCTTGAATGTTAAATTAAATTCACCACACGGCCTAGCACACGAGCGTGTGCCTTGGCCGTGTGACCTTATTGGGTTGATGACGTCAGAAATAGAATGTCAAGGTTTTTGCACATGGGCTGAGACACGGGCATGTCACGTCCGTGTGAGGGTCACGGGCCATGGATACGGGCGTGTGCCAGGCCGTGTGAAAACCCCTGTAGGTTCGAATTGAGAAATAAATCCACACGGGCAAGGGACACGAGCGTGTCCATATATGCTTAGGTCGTGTGAGTTACACAGTCCTTCAACATGGCCATGTTATTAGATCACACGGGCGTGTCGCCTTTCCACACGGGCGTGTGTGTAACACCCCAAACCCGGCCCAAACATTACGACCGAATTTGGTATGCTACGGAGGAAAAACTTTTGAAAATCCCTTTTTAAGTCGTTTTAAATTTTGATAAAAGATATTGTTTTGATTTAAAACAGTTGAGGTGTTATGAAGAAAGCATTACTTAATGTCATTTAAAAATATACTAAGTTAGGTTGTTACTGCTTTCAAGTGTACCCGATGGCATAATAAAACATTTTTACGAATTAATTTGAGAAAAACATGTGTACCCATTTTAATATCATAAAATAGTTAAGCAATTTATCAAAACATAAAATAATCCAAGTGCAAATTTTAGGAGGCCTTATTACATCTTAAACAAAATAAATCAAACCCATATTAAAATAAAAATAGTTCCAAATCCACCTAGTCCATATTTTCATTGCATGGCCGCTTCGAGTTCATCCGGCTCCTTATCCGCAACTACGAGTCACCTGAAAATGTTAAAGGAAAAAGGTGAGTCATCAAGACCCAATGTGTAACCCTTTTCCCGGTTTAATGTAACATCATACACAAATCATAATTAATTTAATATGCACAAGTTTAATATGCACCCAACCTAGCCATCCGTATGCCTTTCTCTACCGTGTGTGGTACCAAACCACCGGTGGTGCTAAACCACCGTGACGTATAGTCACGAAATCCATCAATATTGTGGTACCAAACCACTTTGTGACCCGAAGTCACAATCAAATGATGGGGCCAACCCATCGTGTGATACCAAATCACCGCGACGATCCCATATCTCAAAGTGGGGCCAACCCACGGTGGTATCAACCACGGGGACAAGTCGCTATGAGGTGCCAAACCTCCGGAGGTACCAAACCTCCGGTGACCGTAGTCACAATGTGTTACCAAAACACCGGTGTCCGTCGACACAAATATCACGCCCTCCACTCATCAACCCATATCAACAATTATATACTTTTTTATCAAATCATGATAATAGGTTTATTTAACAACGTTCATAGATTTATCATTACCATAAACCAAATATTGCACATACCAAATGTGACATGCTTCCCAAAAGCATCAAATAATAATCTCAAAGTAATAAAGACTTACCCGTGTCCTTGTTAATACCATTATGGTATAACATCCATGTCTACACAAACCGATTAGGCATAATATAACACTTAGCATATTTAAAAGATTATAAGATGTGTATGCACACACCGATACTAACGAGAGTCCTAAATCCCGAATAGAAAAATCGGCCACACAAGTTTTCCTTGCCCTATATTCGGCCAAAAACTAGATTAGTGCCATGGCCTATTCGGCCAAACCAAAATAATTGAGAAGGGTTCCTTGTGAACCCAAACCTTACCCAAAAGCCTTCAACATTAGCCAACACACTCCTAAATGTGAACCGGTCTCACTTCCCTACAACCAACCATCATCATTAAGGTTATTAGCCTTCGGCTTAAACGAAAACTTAAAAGAATAATCCTTTGAAATAAACCCTTACCACCTTACCAAATCAATTGATAGAAAAGTCCCGAGGAAAACTATGCTACCTTTAATATTCGGCCAAAGTGATTCAAGATAGGAGAAGAAAATTTTCGGCACAACAAAGAGGTATATTCGGCTAAAGAACAAAAAGAAAATAATAGGAAAAGGGAATAGAGTTTCGGCAAAGAAGAGAGTATAGAAGATTTTTGGTGTTTAAGCAAAACAAATAGGAGAACAAGATGTTGATGAATGTTTCGGTTTTGAGAGAATGAAATGGAGAAAATAGAAGATGAGCAAAAGAAATGACCAAATGGTCAAAAGAGTTTAGGCTTATCACAAGGTAAAAAATTCGGCCAAAAGAAAAGAAAAGAGATTGAGAGAGAATTGCAACCTTTTTCACCAAATGCTAGGAATGACCAAAACACTCCTAAACATTACCAATTACTAGCATATTCGGCCAAATCCTCCCCTTAGCCACATTGCCGTCCAAGTTCATGGTCAATTGGCCATGAGTTAGTTTCAAAACATTTTCCACAAACCAAGCCTTTTGTCCCCTCAATTTACCATAACTTCAAGATATCCTTCCATAACCTTAGGAATCTTATCCCTTATTCCATGCTTTCCTTTAAAATAAATTCAACTTACCAAAATGAAAGTCCAACCTATCATAATCATAGGTTGACCGGCCATTAATGCTAACATACAAAATAAACTTTTAAAAATGCTAAACATACTACTCAACCTCTAACCTCAAGCTATAAGTTCAAACACCATAACCACTTTGCCATTAATTCCTTATGTGCTTTAATTAACACTTAAATTAACTTAAGTGCTAACCTCACATAATCCACTTCATTAAATAAACCATACTAAGAATTATCCTACTAAACCGAGCTTACTCAAGACCCCTAATTAAGTCTTATAACACCACAAATAATATCACAGAGATTTAAACACAAGAAAAATAATTCAATCACAAATAGCCCCAATTTCGTGGATGTTACGCTTCTACCCCTTAAAATAATTTCGTCCTCGAAATTACCTGATCGTAAAAGATGGGGATATTGCTTTCTCTCATCACATCCTCGGGTTCCCACGTCGCCTCCGTACCATGGTTTCGCCATAGCACTTTCACTAAGGGTACCGCTTTCTTACGCAAAACCTTGACATCACGCTTCTAAGATCCGAATGGCTCCTCCTCGAAAGATAGATCCGAGTTAACCTCAATCTACGCCACAGTACAACGTGCGATGGATCGGACCGATATCGCCTAAGCATTGACACATGGAAGACGTCGTGAATTTGCCTTAACTCTACCGTAGAACTCGAGCCGTAAGCTACCGGTCCTACTCGCTTCAACACAAAGATACGGGCCGATGAACCTTGGGCTTAACTTCCTTTTTCGCCCAAAAACGCAACACCTTTTTCCAAGGCGACACCTTCAAAAAGACTTTATCTCCTACCTCGTATTCCATTTCCTTGCGCTTGAGATCGGCATATGACTTTTGCCTATCTGATGCTTCCTTGAGACGAGCCCGAATTACCTTAACTTTGTCCTCCATTTCAGTCCACCACTGGACCTAAAACTCGACGTTCACCTAACTCCGTCCAACACGTAGGAGTACGGCATTTTCGTCCATAGAGTGCTTCATATGGTGCCATTTGGATACTCGCTTGATAACTATTGTTATAAGCGAATTCCGCCAATGGTAGATACTCTTCCCAACTACCACTGAAATCCAAAACGCAACCTCTCAAAGATATCTTCTAAAATCAGATCACTCTTTCTCGATTGTCCGTCGGTTTGCGGGTGAAAAGTCATGGTTGAAGTCCAATCTCGCTCCCAAGGCCCGATGCAAAACTCTCCAAAACCTTGATGTAAACCTCGGATCCCTATCCGAGATAATCGACATCTTGGCACACCATGCAATCTTACTATCTCGGCTACATATAGCTTTGCTAGCTTCAGGCGAATAATCTACCCTTCGGTATGAAATGCGCTGACTTAGTTAGTCGATCCACAATTACCCAAACCGAGTTCTTCTTACTAGGCGTGAGGGTAATCCACCGACAAAATCCATAGTGATCCTCTCCCATTTCCACCGAGGAATCTTCACCGGTTGAGTAACCACGATGGCAACTGATGTTCGGCTTTAACTTGCGACACGTCGGACTTTACCCACGAATTCGCCACCTCACGCTTCAACCTGTGCCACCAAAACTGCTCCCGCAAATCTCCATACATCTTGCTACCTCCCGGATGCATAGCGTATGGGCTGCTATGTGCATCTTGGAGAATTCTTTGCCTCAACTCCACATCTTTCGGCATACAAGCTCGCCCTTGAAAACATAACACTCCTCGCTGCACAAATCGCACCCTTCCAAACTACCGCCTTGAACTTGCAACCTCCTTGCATTCAAACTGTCATCCACCGATCGCTTTTCCTTAATCTCCTCGATCCAAGTCGGTTTAACTTGCGCTTCGCCAAAAGACTTCCGTCGTCGTATAGACCGAGATGAGCAAACATCACTCTTAAGTCCACACGACTTTTCGGCTCAAGGCATCGACCACCACGTTCGCCTTACCCGATGGTACTCAATCGAGCGATCGTAGTCTTTTAACAGCTTCAATCCACCGACGCTGTCTCAAATTCAAATCCTTCCGAGTCAAAAGATACCTCAAACTTTTATGATCCGTGTAGACTATTGACTTTTCCCCATACAAGTAATGCCGCCATATTTTCAAAGCGAAAACTATCGCCGCTAACTCCAAGTCGTGCGTTGGATAGTTAACCTCATGCGGTCTTAGCCGACGGGGACGCATAGGCCACTACCTTCCCTTCTTGCATCAATACGCATCCCAAACCAAGATAGGACGCGCCACAATGAAACCGTAAACAACTTTTACGCCTCTCAGTCGTACCAAAACCGAGAGCTTCCACAAAATCTTCCTTAGCTTGTCAAAACTTTCTTGTTGCTTCTCCGACCATACAAATGGAACTCCCTTTCTTAACAACTTAGTCAACGGCGCTGCGATTAAAGAGAATCCTTCCACAAACCTCCGATAATACCCTGCCAGACCCAAAAAGCTTCAAATTTCTGCCACTGACCTAGGGGGTTTCCAAACCAACACCGCTTCCACCTTGCGAGGATCTACTCTAATCCCTTCCGCTGACACCACATGACCTAAGAAAGCCACCTCTCTAAGCCAAAATTCACACTTACTAAATTTGGCATATAACTGCTTCTCTCTCAATACTTGTAGAACTATACGCAAATGCATGTCATGCTCCTTCTCCGTCTTTGAGTAAACCAATATGTCGTCTATAAACACCACGACAAATTGATCCAAAATCTTCTTTGAAACACTCTATTCATTAAGTCCATGAATGTTGCTGGGTGCATTAGTCAACCCAAAAGGCATCACCAAAAACTCGTAATGCCCATACCTTGTTCGGAATGCCGTCTTGTGCACATCAACCTCTTTCACCTTGAGTTGATGATATCCCGACCTAAGATCTATCTTCGAAAATACCGATGCACCCTTCAGTTGGTCAAACAAGTCATCAATCCGAGGCAAGCGGATACCGTTCTTGATCGTTAACTTGTTCAATTGGCGGTAGTCGATACACATCCGCATTGAACCATCCTTCTTCCTAACAAACAACACAGGGTGCTCCCCCCGGAGATATACTTGGTCGGATAAATCCTTGGTCCAAAAGCTCCTGAATTTGAGCCTTCAGCTCCACCAATTCCTTTGGTGCCATTCGGTAAGGTGCTATTGACACAGGTGCCGTTCCAGGTAGCAAGTCTATACCAAATTCAACTTCCCGATCCGGAGGCGGACCGGAAGTTCTTCCGGGGAACACATCAGCGAATTCCCTCATCGTTCGGACCTTCTCAACCGACTCCTTAGCTTCCAAAGCACAAATTCAAACCAAAAACGCCTCGCAACCTTTCCCGACCATCTTTTCACCTTCAACGCAGACACTACATTAGATAGGTAATCTCTTCTATTACCTATCATGACCACTTCATCACCCTCACCATCTTAAGAACCATGCGCTTAGCAAATAGCAGTCCAACCTTGCACGATACTTAACCAACCACCCATACCAAGGATCAAATCGAACTCCCCAAGCGGCGGTTCCATCGATCACCCACAAACACGACCCCCTTGGAGTTCTAGAGGTACATCTCTATATAGCTTATTCACAACTACAGAGTGACCTAAAGGACTAATTACGGTCATCTCCCTAGAAGCGATCTCGAAGTCTAAGTTCATAGTCTCTACCACACTACTAGCAACGTATGAATGCGTCGAACCCACATCAATCAAAGCAGTATATGGAACACCAAAGATTAAGAACGTATCGGTTATAACGTCCGGTGCGTCACCTTCCTCTCGACGCCTTCGCCGCATAGACTAGACCAGTGCTTTGCTTCGTGCTGCTGTACCTGTACCTGCCCAAAATTCCGCGACCTCGATTAGATCCATTTCCTCCTCTACCATTACCACGACCCTCTCGTGGTGGTCCTACATTCCTAGCCCGAGTACGGTTCGACCCTCCGACCGATTCTTGGCTAACTTCCGAGACAATCCCTTACACGGTGGTCCAAAGACCCACATTCAAAGCAACCCTTCTCACCGGTCCAACAACCTCCCTAATGCGATTTGCCACAGCGATTCTGATGGCCGGTCTCTCTGTTAGCAGATCATGGGCCTTCTGCTGATTCGGCTCACTCGCCTCACCCTTTTCTCGAACATTACCACCCGATCCGCACGACCCAAATCCTCTTTTACGCTTGTTCCTATCATAGTTCCGTCACGGACTCCTTGACCCCTTCGACTACCTTAGCTTTTTCCACCAAGACAAAGAAACTCACGCCTCTGCTGCGGAGCAATCAAAGAACCTTAACTCATCCCTAAGTCCGTCTTCAAAGCGGACACAACGATCATGCTCCGTTGACACTATACCCTGAGCATAGCGGCTCAACCTCAAGAATTCTGCTTCATACTCCGACACAGACTTATTTCCTTGTACCAACCCCAGAAAAGCTTTCCTCAGGCATCAATGTAGCTTGTTCCCACATACTTCTTCCGATAAGCGACTTTGGAGTATTCCCAAGTCGGATCATCTGCCGTAGCACCATCTCGAACCGTGAGCCACCATCGATATGACTCATCCTTGAGAAGCGACACCGCTCCTTTCAGTTTCTCCTCATTCGTCAGATCTATCTCATCCATGATTCTTTCGATCGATTCTAGCCAATACTCACCCGTGATTGGGCGTTACACTGCACACACCTCGTAAAAATTCAGCTCGTTAGCTCAAGTCTCTCAAGTACCCGACTTGAGCTCCTCCACCTCCACCCATTCCAGGCTACTCTCTAGAACCCGCAAAGATCGCTTGTGACACTGCGTCATCACCCGTCCGATCCTCGCTCCTCGGCTCCAAAGGTTGGGGTGGTGGTGGCGGTGGTACCTCATTCTCGAGATCCCCGACCCGACCGGCGGTGTTACGACACGGTCATCCTACCCCTTCCGCGTCCCACGACGGCCACGTCCTCTAAAGCTCACTCTAACTATCGCGCTTTAATCTAATTAGGAAATTTTTATGAATTAGTACATGTTTCACTTGGTTATCCGCAAAGAAATTTTATGAAAAGAATTTAATAGAGATTCTTTCGATCAATCAAAGTTTTAAGTCTTCTGTCCTAATTTACATAGAAAAGTACATCCATTCCCTATACCTTTCATACCTATGCACTCTTCTAGCATTACTGTCCGCTTCTATCCTGTGGGGTATTTTTCGTAATTTTGCCACTAGGGAAATTTCAGTAATTTTGGTAAGTTGAAGAATATTTTGAAAATTTTCCGAAAGTAAATTTTTGCTGCTATTGAAATGAGTATCATAACGATTTTTAAAACTTAGAGCTTTCACAAAACAGGGTTAATCTTTGGGTTTTATTTAACGTGTTTAGCCTATGACCGAGTCCTCTTGGTTAGGGTGAACCGAAGCTACGCACTGTGTAGGAATCCGCGAAGAGGAGGTGAGTCACGAGGACCGCTTAAATACCAAGCTCTTCCGGATCCAATCCTAGACATGCGCACTAAGGTTACCACACCCTAACTCGGCGACTTGGTCACGGGTTGGTTTTAATTAGGCCATTAAAGTCTTATGAGTTTTGTTGGGGTGGACTAGTCCTAAGGTTCAACACCTATCACACTAGCTACGTTCCCTTCTTACCCTTCTATAATAATAATCCATACAAAAGTTAGAGGTACTTACAGGCGGATCGGTCTGGGAGACTCGGTGCCATGCTTATTCAAAACCAAAATATTTCAAATAGACCTACTAAAACATTTTTGGGCCTTGGGCCCCACAATCGAGCTTTGAACCGGGCTCGATACCAATTTGTAACACCCCAAACCCTACCCAAACATTACGATCGAATTTGGTATGCTACTGGAGGAAAAACTTTTGAAAATCCCTTTTAAGTCGTTTTAAATTTTGATAAAAGATATTGTTTTGATTTAAAACAGTTGAGGTGTTATGAAGAAAGCATTACTTAATGTCATTTAAAAATATACTAAGTTAGGTTGTTACAGCTTTCAAGTGTACCCGATGGCACAATAAAACATTTTTACGAATTAATTTGAGAAAAACATGTGTACCCATTTTAATATCATAAAATAGTTAAGCAATTTATCAAAACATAAAATAATCCAAGTGCAAATTTTAGGAGGCCTTATTACATCTTAAACAAAATAAATCAAACCCATATTAAAATAAAAATAGTTCCAAATCCACCTAGTCCATATTTTCATTGCATGGCGCCTCGAGTTCATCCGGCTCCTTATCCGCAACTACGAGTCACTGAAAATGTTAAAGGAAAAGGTGAGTCATCAAGACCCAATGTGTAACCCTTTTTCCCGGTTTAATGTAACATCATACACAAATCATAATTAATTTAATATGCACAAGTTTAATATGCACCCAACCTAGCCATCCGTATGCGCCTTTCTCTACCGTGTGGTACCAAACCACTTTGGTGGTGCCAAACCACCGGTGACGTATAGTCACGAAATCCATCAATATTGTGGTACCAAACCACCGGTGACCCAAGTCACAATCAAATGATGGGGCTAACCCATCGTGTGATACCAAATCACCGCGCACGATCCCATATCTCAAAGTGGGGCCAACCCACGGTGGTATCAACCACAGGGACAAGTCGCTATGAGGTGCCAAACCTCTAGAGGTACCAAACCTCTGGTGACCGTAGTCACAATGTGTTACCAAAACACTGGTGTCCGTCGACACAAATATCACTTTGCCTCCACTCATCAACCCATATCAACAATTATATACTTTTACTGAAATCATGATAATAGGTTTATTTAACAACGTTCATAGATTTATCATTACCATAAACCAAATATTGCACATACCAAATGTGACATGCTTCCCAAAAGCATCAAATAATAATCTCAAAGTAATAAAGACTTACCCGTGTCCTTGTTAATACCATGATGGTATAACATCCATGTCTACACAAACCGATTAGGCATAATATAACACTTAGCATATTTAAAAGATTATAAGATGTGTATGCACACACCTGATACTAACGAGAGTCCTAAATCCCGAATAGACAAATCGGCCACACAAGTTTTCCTTGCCCCTATATTCGGCCAAAAACTAGATTAGTGCCATGGCCTATTCGGCCAAACCAAAATAATTGAGAAGGGTTCCTTGTGAACCCGAAACCTTACCCAAAAGCCTTCGAACATTAGCCAACACACTCCTAAATGTGAACCGGTCTCACTTCCCTACAACCAACCATCATCATTAAGGTTATTAGCCTTCGGCTTAAACGAAAACTTAAAAGAATAATCCTTTGAAATAAACCCTTACCACCTTACCAAATCAATTGATAGAAAAGTCCCGAGGAAAACTATGCTACCTTTAATATTCGGCCAAAGTGATTCAAGATAGGAGAAGAAAATTTTCGGCACAACAAAGAGGTATATTCGGCTAAAGAACAAAAAGAAAATAATAGGAAAAGGGAATAGAGTTTCGGCAAAGAAGAGAGTATAGAAGATTTTTGGTGTTTAAGCAAAACAAATAGGAGAACAAGATGTTGATGAATGTTTCGGTTTTGAGAGAATGAAATGGAGAAAATAGAAGATGAGCAAAAGAAATGACCAAATGGTCAAAAGAGTTTAGGCTTATCACAAGGTAAAATTCGGCCAAAAGAAAAGAAAAGAGATTGAGAGAGAATTGCAACCTTTTTCACCAAATGCTAGGAATGACCAAAACACTCCTAAACATTACCAATTACTAGCATATTCGGCCAAATCCTCCCCTTAGCCACATTGCCGTCCAAGTTCATGGTCAATTGGCCATGAGTTAGTTTCCAAAACATTTTCCACAAACCAAGCCTTTTGTCCCTCAATTTACCATAACTTCAAGATATCCTTCCATAACCTTAGGAATCTTATCCCTTATTCCATGCTTTCCTTTAAAATAAATTCAACTTACCAAAATGAAAGTCCAACCTATCATAATCATAGGTTGATCGGCCATTAATGCTAACATACAAAATAAACTTTTAAAAATGCTAAACATACTACTCGAACCTCTAACCTCAAGCTATAAGTTCAAACACCATAACCACTTTGCCATTAATTCCTTATGTGCTTTAATTAACACTTAAATTAACTTAAGTGCTAACCTCACATAATCCACTTCATTAAATAAACCATACTAAGAATTATCCTACTAAACCGAGCTTACTCAAGACCCCTAATTAAGTCTTATAACACCACAAATAATATCACAGAGATTTAAACACAAGAAAAATAATTCAATCACAAATAGCCCCAATTTCGTGGATGTTACGGTTCTACCTTAAAATAATTTCGTCCTCGAAATTACCCGATCGTAAAAGATGGGGATATTGCCGCCTCATCACATCCTCGGGTTCCCACGCCGCTTCCTCCGTACCATGGTTTCGCCATAGCACTTTCACTAAGGGTACCGCTTTCTTACGCAAAACCTTGACATCACGTTCTAAGATCCGAACTGGCTCCTCCTCGAAAGATAGATCCGAGTTAACCTCAATCTCGCCACGGGCACAACGTGCGATGGATCGGACCGATATCACCTAAGCATTGACACATGGAAGACATCGTGAATTTGCCTTAACTCTCACGGCAACTCGAGCCGGTAAGCTATCGGTCCTACTCGCTTCAACACAAAGATATCGGTAGATGAACCTTGGGCTTAACTTCCTTTTTCGCCCAAAACGCAACACCTTTTTCAAGGCGACACCTTCGAAAGACTTTATCTCCTACCTCGTATTCCATTTCCTTGCGCTTGAGATCGGCATATGACTTTTGCCTATCTCGATGCTTCCTTGAGACGAGCCCAATTACCTTAACTTTGTCCTCCGTTTGATCCACCAATTACGGACCCAAAACTCGGCGTTCACCTAACTCCGTCCAACACGTAGGAGTACGGCATTTTCGTCCATAGAGTGCTTCATATGGTGCCATTTGGATACTCGCTTGATAACTATTGTTATAAGCGAATTCCGCCAATGGTAGATACTCTTCCCAACTACCACTCAAATCCAAAACGCAACCTCTCAAAGGCATATCTTCTAAAATCAGTATCACTCTTTCGATTGTCCGTCGGTTTGCGGGTGAAAAGTCATCTTTGAAGTCCAATCTCGTTCCCAAGGCCCGATGCAAAACTCTCCAAAACCTTGATGTAAACCTCGGATCCCTATCCGAGATAATCGATCTTGGCACACCATGCAATCTTACTATCTCGGCTACATATAGCTTTGCTAGCTTAGCTTCAGCGAATAATCTACCTCATCGGTATGAAATGCGCCGACTTAGTTAGTCGATCCACAATTACCCAAACCGAGTTCTTCTTACTAGGCGTGAGGGTAATCCACCGACAAAATCCATAGTGATCCTCTCCCATTTCCATCGAGGAATCTTCACCGGTTGGAGTAACCACGATGGCAACCGATGTTCACTTTAACTTGCGACACGTCGGACCTTACCCACAATTCGATTACCTCACGCTTCAACCTGTGCCACCAAAACTGTTCCCATAAATCTCCATACATCTTGCTACCTCCCGGATGCATAGCGTATGGGCGCTATGTGCATCTTGGAGAATTCTTTGCCTCAACTCCACATCTTTCGGCATACAAGCTCGCCCTTGAAAACATAACACTCCTCGCCGGACAAATCTGTACCCTTCCAAACTACCGTCTTGAACTTGCAACCTCCTTGCATTCAAACTGTCATCCACCAACTGCTTTTCCTTAATCTCCTCGATCCAAGTCGGTTTAACTTGCAGTTCTGCCAAAAGACTTCCGTCGTCGTATAGACTGAGATGAGCAAACATCGCTCTTAAGTCTATCACGACTTTTTCGGCCTCAAGGCATCACCACCACATTCGCCTTACCCGATGGTACTCAATCGAACAGTCGTAGTCTTTTAACAGTTCAATCCACCGACGCTGTCTCAAATTCAAATCCTTCTGAGTCAAAAGATACCTCAAACTTTTATGATCCGTGTAGACTATTGACTTTTCCCCATACAAGTAATGCCGCCATATTTTCAAAGCGAAAACTACTGCCGCTAACTCCAAGTCGTGCGTTGGATAGTTAACCTCATGCGGTCTTAGCTGACGGGACGCATAGGCCACTACCTTCCTTTCTTGCATCAATACGCATCCCAAACCAAAGATAGGACGCGTCACAATGAAACCGTAAACAACTTTTCGCCTCAGTGTACCAAAACCGAGCTTAGTCAAAATCTTCCTTAGCTTGTCAAAACTTTCTTGTTGCTTCTCCGACCATACAAATGGAACTCCCTTTCTTAATAACTTAGTCAACGGCGCTGCGATTAAAGAGAATCCTTCCACAAACCTCCGATAATACCTGCCGCTGCACCCAAAAAGCTTCAAATTTCGCCCATCGACCTAGGGGTTTCCAAACCAACACCGCTTCCACCTTGCGAGGATCTACTCTAATCCCTTCCACGACACCACATGACCTAAGAAAGCCACCTCTCTAAGCCAAAATTCACACTTACCGAATTTGGCATATAATCGCTTCTCTCTCAATACTTGTAGAACTATACGCAAATGCATGTCATGCTCCTTCTCCGTCTTTGAGTAAACCAATATGTCGCCTATAAACACCACGACAAATTGATCCAAGTACCTTTGAAACACTCTATTCATTAAGTCCATGAATGCTTTCTTTGGTGCATTAGTCAACCCAAAAGGCATCACCAAAAACTCGTAATGCCCATACCTTGTTCGAATGCCGTCTTGTGCACATCAACCTCTTTCACCTTGAGTTGATGATATCCCGACCTAAGATCTATCTTCAAAAATACCGATGCACCCTTCAGGTTGGTCAAACAAGTCATCAATCGAGGCAACGAATACACATTCTTGATCGTTAACTTGTTCAATTGGCGGTAGTCGATACACATCCGCATTGAACCATCCTTCTTCCTAACAAACAACACAGTGCTCCCCACGGAGATATACTTGGTCGGATAAATCCTTGGTCCAAAAGCTCCTAAATTTGAGCCTTCACTCCACCAATTCCTTTGGTGCCATTCGGTAGGTGCTATTGACACAGTGCCGCTCTGTAGCAAGTCTATACCAAATTCAACTTCCGATCCGGAGGCGGACCGGAAGTTCTTCCGGGAACACATCGTGAATTCCCTTCTCGTTCGGACCTTCTCAACCAGCGACTCCTTAGCTTCCAAAGCACAAATTCGAACCAAAAACGCCTCGCAACCTTTCACGACCATCTTTTCACCTTCAACGCAGACACTACACTACATTAGATAGGTAATCTCTTCTATTACCTATCATGACCACTTCATCACCCTCACCATCTTAAGAACCATGCGCTTAGCGGCGCGATCCAACCTTGCCTCGATACTTAACCAACCGATCCATACCAAGGATCAAATCGAACTCCCCAAACGCAGCGGTTCCATCGGATCGACCACAAACACGACCCCTTGGAGTTCTAGAGGTACATCTCTATATAGCTTATTCACAACTACAGAGTGACCTAAAGGACTAATTACGGTCATCTCCTAGAAGCGATCTCGAAGTCTAAGTTCATAGTCTCTACCACACTACTAGCAACGTATGAATGCGTCGAACCCACATCAATCAAAGTAGTATATGGAACACCAAAGATTAAGAACGCACGGTTATAACGTCCGGTGCGTCACCTTCCTCTCGACGCCGCATGCATAGACTAGACCAGGCTACCTTGCTTCTGTCTTTGCTGTACCTCTGCCCAAAATTCGCGACCTCGATTAGATCCATTTCCTCCTCTAGCATTACCACGACCCTCCGTGGTGGTCCTACATTCCTAGCCCGAGTACGGTTCGACCCTCCGACCGATTCTTGGCTAACTTCCGAGGACAATCCCTTACGGTGGTCCAAAGACCCACATTCAAAGCAACCCTTCTCACCGGTCCAACAACCTCCCCAATGCGATTTGCCACGGCGATTACGGTGGCCGGTCTGCAGTTTAGCGATTATGGGCCTTCTGCTGATTCGGCTCACTCTGCCTCACCCTTTTCCGTTCATTACCACCCGATCCAGACGACCCAAATCCTCTTTTTCGCTTGTTCCTATCATAGTTCGTCTCACGGACTCCTTGACCCCTTCGACTACCTTAGCTTTTTCCACCAAGACAAGAAACTCACGCTCCTGCGCGGAGCAATCAAAGAACCTTAACTCATCCCTAAGTCCGTCTTCAAAGCGGACACAACGATCATGCTCCGCTTGACACTATACCCGAGCATAGCGGCTCAACCTCAAGAATTCGCTTCATACTCCGACACGCACTTATTTCCTTGTACCAACCCCGAAAAGCTTTCCTCAGTGCATCAATGTAGCTTGTTCCCACATACTTCTTCCGATAAGCGGCTTTGAAGTATTCCCAAGTCGATCATCTGCCGTAGCACCATCTCGAACCGCGAGCCACCATCGATATGACTCATCCTTGAGAAGCGACACCGCTCCTTTCGGTTTCTCCTCATTCGTCGATCTATCTCATCCATGATTCTATCGATCGATTCTAGCCAATACTCACCAGTATTGGGCGTTACACCGATACACACCTCGGAAAAATTCACTCCGTTAGCTCAAGTCTCTCGTGTACCGACTTCCGAGCTCCTCCACCTCCACCCATTCCAAATACTCTCTCTAGAACCCGCAGCATCGCCAGACACTGCGTCATCACCCGCCTAATCCTGCTCCTCGGCTCCAAAGGTTGGGGTGGTGGTGGCGGTGGTACCTCATTCTCGAGATCCCCGACCCGATCCGACGAGTTCTCGACACGGTCATCCTACCCCTTCCGCGTCCACGACGGCCACGCCCTCTAAAGCTCATTCTAACTATCGCGCTTTAATCTAATTAGGAAATTTTTATGAATTAGTACATGTTTCACTTGGTTATCCGCAAAGAAATTTTATGAAAAGAATTTAATAGAGATTCTTTCGATCAATCAAAGTTTTAAGTCTTCTGTCCTAATTTACATAGAAAAGTACATCCATTCCCTATACCTTTCATACCTATGCACTCTTCTGCATTACTGTCCGCTTCTATCCTGTGGGTATTTTTCGTAATTTTGCCACTAGGAAATTTCATAATTTTGGTAAGTTGAAGAATATTTTGAAAATTTTCCAAAGTAAATTTTTGCTGCTATTGAAATGAGTATCATAACGATTTTTAAAACTTAGAGCTTTCACAAAACAGGGTTAATCTTTGGGTTTTATTTAACGTGTTTAGCCTATGACCGAGTCCTCTTGGTTAGGGTGAACCGAAGCTACGCACCAGGTAGGAATCCCGCGAAGAGGAGGTGAGTCACGAGGACCGCTTAAATACCAAGCTCTTCCGATCCAATCCTAGACATGCGCACTAAGGTTACCACACCCTAACTCCTCGCGACTTGGTCACGGGTTGGTTTTAATTAGGCCATTAAAGTCTTATGAGTTTTGTTGGGGTGGACTAGTCCTAAGGTTCAACACCTATCACACTAGCTACGTTCCCTTCTTACCCTTCTATAATAATAATCCATACAAAAAGTTAGAGGTACTTACAGGCGGATCGGTCTTGGGAGACTCGGTGCCATGCTTATTCAAAACCAAAATATTTCAAATAGACCTACCAAAACATTTTTGGGCCTTGGGCCCCCACAGCCGAGCTTTGAACTGGGCTCTGATACCAATTTGTAACACCCCTGTAACACCCCAAACCCGGACAGGACACCACGTCCGAATCTGGTATGTTACGGGGAACACGTTTTTGAGAATCCAAAGTATATAGTTAAAAACGAGTTGATTTCATTTAGCATATCCAATAGTTTCTTAGTGCTATTTTGAAACATTTTTGACTTAGTAGAATATCGAGTTTGGTTTGAAGCTCATTTGAGTTTACTTTATAGCAAAGCATAGTGAGATACCCGATGGTATAGTTTAAAACACATTGCGTTATAGTTTTGAAAACATTATCTTACCAAATTTTTAGTAAAATTTCATACCAAGTTATTTGTTAAGCAGGTTGAGAATCTAATTAAAACATAACCATCATAAAACATAATTTAAAGGCCTTTTACAAATCCAAATTAAATCTCAAATAAAAATAAATAAGCTAAAGTACCCAAAGTGAATAGTCCGAGCAAAACTTTTATTAAAGCATGGCATGTGCACCCCGAGTCCACCCCTGGCTCCATGTCCGCGCGTCTACGGGTCACCTGAAATGTCAAAGGAGAGGGTGAGTCGAATGACTCAGTGCATAAATCCCGCTCCCGATGAAACAACATGCTATCACACATCATACATAGCAACATAATTAATGCAACCCGATCCTAACCATCCGTATCTCCCTTTTTCTACCCCGTGTGGTACCAAACCACTGGTGGTACCAAACCACCGGTGACATATAGTCACAATGTGTTACCAAAACAACGGTGTCCCAAAGACACAATATCCATCAATGTGGTGCCAAACCACCGGTGTCCCAAAGACACGCTTGTGCTACCAAAGCACTTTGGTGACCGAAGTCACAAATCCAATGATGGGGCCAACCCATCGTGTGATACCCAATCACTAGCGCATTTATCCCATATCTCATGTGGGGCCAACCCACGGTGGTGTCAAACCACGAGGGACAAGTCGCAATGAGGTGCCCAACCTCGTGTCCCAAAGACACAAATGTGGTACCAAACCCACCGGTGACCGTAGTCACAATAATCGAATGATGGGGCCAACCCATCGTGTGATACCCAATCACTAGCGACCGATCCCATATCTCAAAGTGGGGCAAACCCACGTTGGGGTAAACAACAGGGACGAGTCGCAATGAGGTGCCAAACCTCTGGAGGTGCCAAACCTCTGGTGACCCAAAGTCACAAAGTGTGTTACCAAAACACCGGTGCTCACAAACACAAAATATCACTGCTCCCTCCACTCATATCACCCATCAACATACCATACTCATGTAATCATGCATATCATACAAATCATGCATATCATGCCAACATGTCTAGCATTACATCTCATAGCATACATAACATAGATCATAATACCCAAGGTATCCATAATAGAACTTGTAATAAATTAGACTTACCCGGATACGTACACATACCCCGTTTAGGTATCCAATTATCCGTCATACTGGTATAGTTTTTAACAGGCAAACAGGTTTATTAATAACATCACTAAGTATGGGTGTGTTAGTTACACACCTGGTAATACGAGTCTAGAAATCCTGACAAAAGCGATCTAAGTCCCTTGCTTATCTGGCTCCTATAATCGGCCAACATGGGGTTAGTACACATAAACCATTCGGCCAAAGGCTTTATACCAAGAGAAGTCATCTCAAACCCTTACCTTCACTTCTTAACTTGGTTTCCAACCAACCCCAACCACAATGGTCCTTCTAAGACGATCGGCCACCACCTTGAAAAGAATAACGATTAATCCTTTATCATTCACGACTTAATCGAAACCAGACGATTAAACTAACAACAACCAATCACTTACCCCTTACTAATCAATTGACAGAAGAAAACGACTCCTCTTGCTTGCTTCCACAATCCAATGATCCTATAACGAAGAGATTAGAATCCTTCCAAAATGACCATATTCGGCCCTTAATTAAACCAAAATCGATTGAGAAAAGAAAGAAAATAAATGACCATCCGGCCATGGACCTACCAACCTCCAAACGGTTGAAGCAAGAAACCCCCCAACACCCTATTGATGTTCGGCCACAACAACCACTAGGAGAAGGGATGGATCCGGTCAATACTTTGAACCAAAGAGAATTCGGTCTAGAATTAAAATAAAGCAAGGGAAATATGTGATCAAGAAGAAAGAATCGGCCAAAGTTTGAGAAGAAAAGAAAGAAAAAAATGGAAAAGTGGTAGGTGCTTTTCGGTTTTTGAGATGACAAGAAATGGAAGCAGAGTTTCGGCAAGAGTTGAGAAGAAGAGAAGTGGATGGAATGGAGGTACTTTCGGTTTTGAGAAGGTGTTTTGGTGGATATAGTTTCGGCTAAGGTGATTTCAAAAGCAAAAGAAAAGAAAATATGAGAGGAAAAGAGGACTATTTTCGGTTTACACAATTTGAAGAAGAAAGGGAAGTGAAGATACTTGAGAACTTTCGGCCACACCAACTCAAAAGGCAAAACAACTTCGGCACATGAGAGCTTGAACTTTCGGTTTTCCAAGAAGAAAAGAATGAGAAACCCTCTTGGAACTCGGTTGCTTTTGACAAAAGAGAACTTGTTTGACACCCAAAAAGTGACCGAAAGCACTAAGTTGGCAAGGAAATTTCGGCACTACCTCAACACCACACTACCAACCCAAGCCGTCCCACTTCCCCACTCCAACACCCCACAAATTCGGCCATAATCCCCAAACACACTCACCACCACTCATTTAAAATGAGTGGACCAAGTCCTCTCCATATTTTGCTCTCCACCTTACATTTGAAAGTGAAGACCAAGTCCAAGTAGAATTTCACTAGCCTTCTACCTCTCCTCCATGCCGTCCCAAAAAGAAGCCAAAATGGGGACTCTGCAGGCTCGAACACCGGACCTCCACCACAAGTAGATGACGCCACACCAAGCTTCCCCATGTAGCGCATGCTTTGCCACTAAGCTAGCTCCTTATTTGTGCAATAAAACACCAAAGAAAACTCTTATACCCCAGCTCCAACAGCTCCCCTGACTTAACACCCAAAAACCAAAATTTTCCCATTCACTCAGGCATACTCCTAGACTTCAATCAAACCCCTAAAACACCGAAATAGCAACACAGCATACTAAACTCATGCGATATCATGCAACAACAAAACAGCCCCCTAACCCGGGATATTACAGTTCTACCCCCCTTAAAAATAATTTCGGCCTCGAAATTACCTGATCAGAAGAGTTGCGGGTATTGCTGTCTCATCACATCCTCGGGTTCCCACGTAGCTTCTTCTACGCCATGATTCCGCCAAAGAACCTTAACCAAAGGCACAGACTTTCTTACGCAGAACCTCCCATCTCGATCAAGAATCTGCACAGGTTCCTCCTCCATGGTCAAATCTGGATTTACCTCGATCTCTTCCACTGCTACCACATGCGACGGATCTGAACGATACCTCCAAGCATCGAAACGTGGAATACGTCGTGAATCGACTAAGCTCTGGCGGCAACTCAAGCCGATCGCCATCGGTCCAACTCGCCTCGTAACCTTATACGCCCAATGAACCTCGGACTTAGCTTGCCTTTCTTCCCGAATCTCAACACCTTTTTCCAAGGTGAGACCTTCAGAAAACTCGATCCCCACAAATAACTCTATATCTCTTCGCTTAAGATCGGCATAAGACTTCGCCAGGTCCGGCTTCCTTCAATCGAGCTCGAATCAACTTAACCTTGTCTTCGGTCTCAAAGAACCAACTCGGGTCCCAACAATCGGCGTTCACCTAACTCCGCCCAACACGTGGGTGAGCGACATTTCCTACCATACAACGCCTCATACGGTGCCATCTTGATGCTCGCTTGTAATCGTTGTTGTAGGCAAACTCACTAATGGTAGAAACTCCTCCCAACTACCTCAAAATCCAAGATACAACCTCTCAAGATATCCTCTAAGACTGAATGACCCTTTCTCGATTGACCGTCGATCAAGGGGTGAAAAGCCGTCTTGAAATCCAAACGAGTGCCCGAGCTTGATGCAATGCTTTCCGTAACCTTGACGTAAACTCGATCCCTATCCGAGATTATCAAATCGGCACCCCGTGCAACCTCACTATCTCGACACATACAACCGCTTAGCTTCGAAGTGAGTAGTCAACCCTCACCGGAATAAAGTGAGTGATTTAGTCGACGATCCACCACTACCCAAACCGAATCTTTCTTGCTTGGCGTGGCGGTAACCCACCGACAAAATCCATGGTTATCCTTTCCCACTTCCATCGAGGAATCTTCACAGTGAAGCAAACTCGACGGCAAATCGATGTTCACCTTAACCTGGCGACAAGTCGACACTTCCCAACAAACTCCGTCACCTCTTTCTTCAAGCCAAGCCACCAAAATCGCTCTCTAAGATCCCTATACATCTTGCTACCTCCAGGGATGCATAGCATAAGGACTTCTATGTGCGTCTGAAGAATCTTCTCGCCTTAGCTCAACATCTTTAGGCATACAAGCTTTACCTTGAAAACACAGAACCCCATCATTAGACAAGTCAGTAACCTTCCAAACCACCATTCTCGCACTTGTAACCTCCGCGCACTCGTAACCTCATCCTCTAGTTTGCTTTCTCTGATCCGCTCAATCCAAGTAGGCTTAACTCGCAACTCTGCGCTGCGAGAATACTCCCGCGTCATACAAACTCAAGTGGGCAAACAAAACTCTTAAGTCCGAATAACCTTACGGCTCAACGCGTCACGCCACCACGTTAGCCTTGCCCTGATGATACTCAATCGAACGATGCGTAATCTTTCAAAGAACTCAACCCATCTGCGCTGCCTCAAATTCAAATCCTTCCGAGTCGTGGATACCTTAGACTCTTGTGATCCGTGAAGACTATCGATCTTTCTCCATACAAATAGTGCCTCCAAATCTTTAAAGCGAAGACTACAAACATAGCTCCAAATCGTGCGTCGGATAGTTGACCTCATGTGGCCTCACTTGTCGAGAAAGCGTAAGCCACAACCTTACCTTCTTGCATTTTGCACACAACCCAAGCCCGTATGTGATGCATCGCAATAGACTCATGAATTCCTTACCAAATTTCGAGTTGAATCAAAACGAGCCTCGGTCAAAATCTTCTTTAACTTATCGAAGCTTTCCTGCTGCTTTCTCGACCCATACAAACAGAACTTCTTTCCTCAACAACTTGGTCATCGGCACCGCTATCAACGAAAAACCCTCAACAAACCTTCTGTGAGTATCCGGCCAAACCTGAAAACTCCGAATCTCAAATGCATCGACTTAGGCGGCTTCCAATCCAAAATCGCTCAATCTTACGAGGATCTACTCGAATCCTCACCACACTACATGACCCAAGAAAGTCACTTCTCTAAGCCGTAACTCACACTTCATCGAACTTAGCATAGAGTCGCTTTTCCTCAAAATCGCAACACCACTCGCAAATGCTTATCATGCTCTTCCTCCGCCCTTGAGTACACCAAGATGTCGTCTATGAAAACCACGACGAACTGATCCGGATCTTCGTTGAAACACCCTATTCATCATATCCATAAACGCCGGCGGCGTTAGTCAACCCGAACGGGCATTACGAGTAAATTCGTAGTGCCCATACCGAGTCCGAAACGCTGTTTTATGGATATCGACCTCCTTAACTATTAATCGGTGATACCTGGACCTCAAGTCGATCTTTGAAAATACCGCGAGCACCCTTCACCGATCAAACAAATCATCTATCCGTGGCAACGGATACTTGTTTTTAATCGCCACTTATTCAATCGCGCGGTAGTCTATACACATCCGCATCGTGCCATCTTTCTTCTTGACAAAGAGTACCGCGCACTTACCTGGCTCACTAGGCCTAATAAAACCTCGATCCAATAACTCCTGGATCTCGAGCCTTAAGCTCCACCAATTCCTTTGGCGCCATCCTATACGGAGCAATAGATACTAGCGCGATTCCTCCGGTAATAGATCTATCCCGAACTCTACCTCGCGATCGGGCGGCAAACCCTAAGCTCCTCGGAAACACATCAAGAAATTCCTTAACAAAGATGCGGACCCTCTCTACACAGACTCTTTAGCCTCCAAGGCATACACATGAACTACATATGCTTCACAGCCCTTCCTGACCATCTTCTCCGCTTTCAGAGCAGATACCACATTTGATAAGTAATCCCTCCTATTACCTATCATAGCCACCTCATCACCCTCAACCGTCTTAAGAACCATGCGCTTGGCCGCGCAATCCAACCTCGCCTGGTACTTGACCAACCAATCCATCCCAAGAATCAGATCGAACTCCCCAAACGGTAGTTCCATCAGATCAGCAGCAAACACTACCCTTTGGAGTTCTAGGGGTACCCCTCTAAACAGTTTATCTACTACTACAGAGTGACCTAGAGGGCTAATCACAGTCATCTGCCTAGAAGATATCTTAGAGTCTAAAACCATGGTCTCTACTATACTACTGGCAACATAAGAGTGCGTTGAACCCACATCAATCAAAGCGAGATAAGGAGAACCAAAAATCAAAAACGTCTGGCATGACGTCCGGTGCGTCGCCCTCCTCCCGGCGCCTCGCAAAGATACACTAATCCGGTACATCCGGCATCGAACTACTCGCACCTCTGCGGTGCTCCACGGCCCCGACTGAACCATTACCGCCTCTGCCATTACCACGGCCCCTCTGCGGTGGCGGTCTATTACCTCTCTGAATCGATTACGTACGACTCTCGGATCGAATCCTAGCCAACCTACGCGACACGGTCCTCACGGTGCTCCAGAGAACCACACTCAAAGCAACCTTTTCCTCCAGGTCCAGCAGAGCCACCCCAATGAGATTTCCCACACTCGATCACATCACAAGGCGGTCCTCCCTGCGCGAAAGAACAAACCTAGCGGTGGTTCGACCCACTCGGTCTAGCTCTCTTCTGCGGATTACCCGACGATCCGTAAGATCCAAAGCTCTCTTATGCCTATTTCTGTCCATGCCTGTCTCACCGACTCCTTAACACCCTCGGCTACCTTAGCCTTCTCAACTAAGACAACAAACTCGCTCTCCTGGCGAGGAGCAATCGGTAGCCTCAACTCGTCTCGCACCATCCTCGAAACGAACACACCTCTCATGCTCATGGCCACAATGCCCTCGGCATACCTACTCACCTTCGGAACTCACCTGCGTACTCGAAAAAGCATTTACTCCCTGAACAAGCCTCGAAATGCCTTCACGAGTCAATATAACTAGCTCCGATGTATTTCTTTTGATATGCAACCACAAATAATCCCATGTCGATCCTCTCACGCCACACTTTCTCGAACCGTGAGCCACCACCGATATGACTCATCCCGAAGAAGCGATCGATGCCCTTCGGCTTCTCTTCAGCGGTCAAATCCGGATCATCCATGATCCGCTCGGTGGCCTCTCTAGCCAAGACTTCAGCGAAGGCTTTGGGAACAACACGAGATACACCTCGGAAGAATTCGGCCCCATTTGCCCAAGTCGCTCGAACCGATTTCCTAACTCCTGCACCACCACCTACACCAGCTACTCTTTCCAACACTCGCAGCATCGCCTGTGACACTGCGTCATCCCCGGTCTGATCCTGGAACTCACCACCTCCAGCTGGTGGCGAAACCGGTATCTCATTTTCTGAACCCTGACCAGATCCTACGGGCTCAGAAACTGTCATCCTACCACGACCTCGTCCACGACCACGTCCACCTCTAGCGCTCATGACTAATCTTTCTACGTATCTGATTTAAGAGTTTTATGCATCAGCATATATTCCACTATTTTAAGGCAAATCTTATGAATATTTAAGGAGATTTGTTCCCGCGAGTTCACAGAATCCTATCAGTTTCAATCTCTAAAGTAATATACTATTGCTATTCATCAAATCATATCACCTCCAATCAAATCACAAGCAATAGTTCGGGGTACTTACCTGGGCGAACTGGTGCCGGAGACTCGGTGCCATGCCTTTCAAACCATACAAACACTTAAAATAACTCTTAAAAACTTTTTGGCCTCAGGCCCACAGCCGAGCCTTTGAACTTGGCTCTGATACCACAATTGTAACACCCCAAACCCGAACAGGACACCACGTCCGAATCTGGTATGTTACGGGGAACACGTTTTTGAGAATCCAAAGTATATAGTTAAAAACGAGTTGATTTCATTTAGCATATCCAATAGTTTCTTAGTGCTATTTTGAAACATTTTTGACTTAGTAGAATATCGAGTTTGGTTTGAAGCTCATTTGAGTTTACTTTATAGCAAAGCATAGTGAGATACCCGATGGTATAGTTTAAAACACATTGCGTTATAGTTTTGAAAACATTATCTTACCAAATTTTTAGTAAAATTTCATACCAAGTTATTTGTTAAGCAGGTTGAGAATCTAATTAAAACATAACCATCATAAAACATAATTTAAAGGCCTTTTACAAATCCAAATTAAATCTCAAATAAAAATAAATAAGCTAAAGTACCCAAAGTGAATAGTCTGAGCAAAACTTTTATTAAAGCATGGCATGTGCACCCCGAGTCCACCCCGGCTCCATGTCCGCGTCTACGGGTCACCTGAAATGTCAAAGGAGAGGGTGAGTCGAATGACTCAGTGCATAAATCCCGCTCCCGATGAAACAACATGCTATCACACATCATACATAGCAACATAATTAATGCAACCCGATCCTAACCATCCGTATCTCCCTTTTTCTACCCCGTGGTGGTACCAAACCACTGGTGGTACCAAACCACCGTGACATATAGTCACAATGTGTTACCAAAACACTGTGTCCCAAAGACACAATATCCATCAATGTGGTGCCAAACCACCGGTGTCCCAAAGACACGTTTGTGCTACCAAAGCACTCGGTGACCAAAGTCACAAATCCAATGATGGGGCCAACCCATCGTGTGATACCCAATCACTAGCGAGACGATCCCATATCTCATGTGGGGCCAACCCACGGTGGTGTCAAACCACGGGGACAAGTCGCAATGAGGTGCCCAACCTCCGGTGTCCCAAAGACACAAATGTGGTACCAAACCACTCGGTGACCGTAGTCACAATAATCGAATGATGGGGCCAACCCATCGTGTGTGATACCCAATCACTAGCGGACGATCCCATATCTCAAAGTGGGGCCAACCCACGGTGGTGTTAACCACGAGGGGCGAGTCGCAATGAGGTGCCAAACCTCTGGAGGTGCCAAACCTCTGTGACCCAAAGTCACAAAGTGTGTTACCAAAACATCGGTGCTCGTCGGCACAAAATATCACCGCTCCTCCACTCATATATCACCCATCAACATACCATACTCATGTAATCATGCATATCATACAAATCATGCATATCATGCCAACATGTCTAGCATTACATCTCATAGCATACATAACATAGATCATAATACCCAAGGTATCCATAATAGAACTTGTAATAAATTAGACTTACCCGGATACGCATACATACCCCGCTTGGGTATCCAATTATCCGTCATCTTGGTATAGTTTTTAACAGCAAACAGGTTTATTAATAACATCACTAAGTATGGGTGTGTTAGTTACACACACAGTAATACTGAGTCTAGAAATCCCGACAAAAGCGATCTAAGTCCCTTGATTATCGGCTCCTATAATCGGCCAACATGGGGTTAGTACACATAAACCATTCGGCCAAAGGCTTTATACCAAGAGAAGTCATCTCAAACCCTTACCTTCACTTCTTAACTTGGTTTCCAACCAACCCCGAACCACAATGGTCCTTCTAAGACGATCGGCCACCACCTTGAAAAGAATAACAGTTAATCCTTTATCATTCACGACTTAATCGAAACCGCACGATTAAACTAACAACAACCAATCACTTACCCTTACTAATCAATTGTGAGAAGAAAACGGCTCCTCTTGCTTGCTTCCACAATCCAATGATCCTATAACGAAGAGATTAGAATCCTTCCAAAATGACCATATTCGGCCCTTAATTAAACCAAAATCGATTGAGAAAAGAAAGAAAATAAATGACCATCCGGCCATGGACCTACCAACCTCCAAGCGGTTGAAGCAAGAAACCCCCAACACCCTATTGATGTTCGGGCCACAACAACCACTAGGAGAAGGGATGGATCCTGGTCAATACTTTGAACTAAAGAGAATTCGGTCTAGAATTAAAATAAAGCAAGGGAAATATGTGATCAAGAAGAAAGAATCGGCCAAAGTTTGAGAAGAAAAGAAAGAAAAAATGGAAAAGTGGTAGGTGCTTTTCTTTTTGAGATGACAAGAAATGGAAGCGAGTTTCTACAAGAGTTGAGAAGAAGAGAAGTGGATGGAATGGAGGTACTTTCGGTTTGAGAAGGTGTTTTGGTGGATATAGTTTCGGCTAAGGTGATTTCAAAAGCAAAAGAAAAGAAAATATGAGAGGAAAAGAGGACTATTTTCTGGTTTACACAATTTGAAGAAGAAAGGGAAGTGAAGATACTTGAGAACTTTCTACCACACCAACTCAAAAGGCAAAACAACTTCGGCACATGAGAGCTTGAACTTTCGGTTTTCCAAGAAGAAAAGAATGAGAAACCCTCTTGGAACTCGGTTGCTTTTGACAAAAAGAGAACTTGTTTGACACCCAAAAGTGACCGAAAAAGCACTAAGTTGGCAAGGAAATTTCATGCACTACCTCAACACCACACTACCAACCCAAGCCGTCCACTTCCCCACTCCAACACCCCCACAAATTCGGCCATAATCCCCAAACACACTCACCACCACTCATTTAAAATGAGTGGACCAAGTCCTCCTCCATATTTTGCTCTCCACCTTACATTTGAAAGTGAAGACCAAGTCCAAGTAGAATTTCACTAGCCTTCTACCTCTCCTCCATGCCGTCCCAAAAAGAAGCCAAAATGGGGACTCTGCAGCTCGAACACTGGACCTCCACCACAAGTAGATGACGCCACACCAAGCTTCCCCATGTAGCGCATGCTTTGCCACTAAGCTAGCTCCTTATTTGTGCAATAAAACACCAAAGAAAACTCTTATACCCCAGCTCCAACAGCTCCCCTGACTTAACACCCAAAAACCAAAATTTTCCCATTCACTCAGGCATACTCCTAGACTTCAATCAAACCCCTAAAACACCGAAATAGCAACACAGCACACTAAACTCATGCGATATCATGCAACAACAAAACAGCCCCCTAACCCGGGATATTACAACCCCAAACCCGGCCCAAACATTACGACCGAATTTGGTATGCTACGGAGGAAAAACTTTTGAAAATCCCTTTTTAAGTCGTTTTAAATTTTGATAAAAGATATTGTTTTGATTTAAAACAGTTGAGGTGTTATGAAGAAAGCATTACTTAATGTCATTTAAAATATACTAAGTTAGGTTGTTACTGATTTCAAGTGTACCCGATGGCACAATAAAACATTTTTACTGAATTAATTTGAGAAAAACATGTGTACCCATTTAATATCATAAAATAGTTAAGCAATTTATCAAAACATAAAATAATCCAAGTGCAAATTTTAGGAGGCCTTATTACATCTTAAACAAAATAAATCAAACCCATATTAAAATAAAAATAGTTCCAAATCCACCTAGTCCATATTTTCATTGCATGGCCCTCGAGTTCATCCGGCTCCTTATCCGCAACTACGAGTCACCTGAAAAAGTTAAAGGAAAAAGGTGAGTCATCAAGACCCAATGTGTAACCCTTTTTCCCGGTTTAATGTAACATCATACACAAATCATAATTAATTTAATATGCACAAGTTTAATATGCACCCAACCTAGCCATCCGTGACGCCTTTCTCTACCCCGTGTGGTACCAAACCACCGGTGGTGCCAAACCACCGTGACGTATAGTCACGAAATCCATCAATATTGTGGTACCAAACCACTTTGGTGACCCAAGTCACAATCAAATGATGGGGCTAACCCATCGTGTGATACCAAATCACCGCGACGATCCCATATCTCAAAGTGGGGCCAACCCACGGTGGTATCAACCACGGGGACAAGTCGCTATGAGGTGCCAAACCTCCGGAGGTACCAAACCTCTCGTGACCGTAGTCACAATGTGTTACCAAAACACCGGTGTCCGTCGACACAAATATCACCGCCCTCCACTCATCAACCCATATCAACAATTATATACTTTTCTTGAAATCATGATAATAGGTTTATTTAACAACGTTCATAGATTTATCATTACCATAAACCAAATATTGCACATACCAAATGTGACATGCTTCCCAAAAGCATCAAATAATAATCTCAAAGTAATAAAGACTTACCCGTGTCCTTGTTAATACCATGATGGTATAACATCCATGTCTACACAAACCGATTAGGCATAATATAACACTTAGCATATTTAAAAGATTATAAGATGTGTATGCACACACCGATACTAACGAGTCCTAAATCCCGAATAGACAAATCGGCCACACAAGTTTTCCTTGCCCCTATATTCGGCCAAAAACTAGATTAGTGCCATGGCCTATTCGGCCAAACCAAAATAATTGAGAAGGGTTCCTTGTGAACCCAAACCTTACCCAAAAGCCTTCGAACATTAGCCAACACACTCCTAAATGTGAACCGGTCTCACTTCCCTACAACCAACCATCATCATTAAGGTTATTAGCCTTCGCTTAAACGAAAACTTAAAAGAATAATCCTTTGAAATAAACCCTTACCACCTTACCAAATCAATTGATAGAAAAGTCCCGAGGAAAACTATGCTACCTTTAATATTCGGCCAAAGTGATTCAAGATAGGAGAAGAAAATTTTCGGCACAACAAAGAGGTATATTCGGCTAAAGAACAAAAAGAAAATAATAGGAAAAGGGAATAGAGTTTCGGCAAAGAAGAGAGTATAGAAGATTTTTGGTGTTTAAGCAAAACAAATAGGAGAACAAGATGTTGATGAATGTTTCGGTTTTGAGAGAATGAAATGGAGAAAATAGAAGATGAGCAAAAGAAATGACCAAATGGTCAAAAGAGTTTAGGCTTATCACAAGGTAAAATTCGCCCAAAAGAAAAGAAAAGAGATTGAGAGAGAATTGCAACCTTTTTCACCAAATGCTAGGAATGACCAAAACACTCCTAAACATTACCAATTACTAGCATATTCGGCCAAATCCTCCCCTTAGCCACATTGTTAGTCCAAGTTCATGGTCAATTGGCCATGAGTTAGTTTCCAAAACATTTTCCACAAACCAAGCCTTTTGTCCCCTCAATTTACCATAACTTCAAGATATCCTTCCATAACCTTAGGAATCTTATCCCTTATTCCATGCTTTCCTTTAAAATAAATTCAACTTACCAAAATGAAAGTCCAACCTATCATAATCATAGGTTGACCGCCCATTAATGCTAACATACAAAATAAACTTTTAAAAATGCTAAACATACTACTCGAACCTCTAACCTCAAGCTATAAGTTCAAACACCATAACCACTTTGCCATTAATTCCTTATGTGCTTTAATTAACACTTAAATTAACTTAAGTGCTAACCTCACATAATCCACTTCATTAAATAAACCATACTAAGAATTATCCTACTAAACCGAGCTTACTCAAGACCCCTAATTAAGTCTTATAACACCACAAATAATATCACATAGATTTAAACACAAGAAAAATAATTCAATCACAAATAGCCCCAATTTCGGGATGTTACGCTTCTACCCCCTTAAAATAATTTCGTCCTCGAAATTACCCGATCGTAAAAGATGTGGATATTGCTTGCCTCATCACATCCTCGGGTTCCCACGTCGCTTCCTCCGTACTCATGGTTTCGCCATAGCACTTTCACTAAAGTACTTGCTTTCTTACGCAAAAACCTTGACATCACGTTCTAAGATCGAACTGGCTCCTCCTCGAAAGATAGATCCGAGTTAACCTCAATCTACGCCACGAGCACAACGTCGCGATGGATCGGACCGATATCGCCTAAGCATTGACACATGGAAGACGTCGTGAATTTGCCTTAACTCTACCGGCAACTCGAAATGGTAAGCTACCGTCCTACTCGCTTCAACACACGATATCGGCCGATGAACCTTGGGCTTAACTTCCTTTTCGCCCAAAACGCAACACCTTTTTCCAAGGCGACACCTTCGAAAGACTTTATCTCCTACCTCGTATTCCATTTCCTTGCGCTTGAGATCGGCATATGACTTTTGCTTATCTCGATGCTTCCTTGAGACGAGCCCGAATTACCTTAACTTTGTCCTCCGTTTGATCCACCAATTACGGACCCAAAACTCGGCGTTCACCTAACTCCGTCCAACACGTAGGAGTACGGCATTTTCGTCCATAGAGTGCTTCATATGGTGCCATTTGGATACTCGCTTGATAACTATTGTTATAAGCGAATTCCGCCAATGGTAGATACTCTTCCCAACTACCACTTTGAAATCCAAAACGCAACCTCTCAAAGCATATCTTCTAAAATCAGATCACTCTTTCCGATTGTCCGTCGGTTTGCGGGTGAAAAGTCATCTTTGAAGTCCAATCTCGCTCCCAAGGCCCGATGCAAAACTCTCCAAAACCTTGATGTAAACCTCGGATCCCTATCCGAGATAATCGATCTTGGCACACCATGCAATCTTACTATCTCGGCTACATATAGCTTTGCTAGCTTCGGCGAATAATCTACCCTTCTTTGGTATGAAATGCGGCGACTTAGTTAGTCGATCCACAATTACCCAAACCGAGTTCTTCTTACTAGGCGTGAGGGTAATCCACCGACAAAATCCATAGTGATCCTCTCCATTTCCACTGAGGAATCTTCACCGGTTGGAGTAACCACGATGGCAACCGATGTTCGGCTTTAACTTGGCGACACGTCGGACCCTTACCTGCAATTCGATTACCTCACGCTTCAACCTGTGCCACCAAAACTGTTCTCGTAAATCTCCATACATCTTGCTACCTCTCGGATGCATAGCGTATGGGCTGCTATGTGCATCTTGGAGAATTCTTTGCCTCAACTCCACATCTTTCGGCATACAAGCTCGCCCTTGAAAACATAACACTCCTCGCCGGACAAATCGTACCCTTCCAAACTACTGTCTTGAATTTGCAACCTCCTTGCATTCAAACTGTCATCCACCAACCGCTTTTCCTTAATCTCCTCGATCCAAGTCGGTTTAACTTGCGATTACGCCAAAAGACTTCCATCGTCGTATAGATTGAGATGAGCAAACATCGCTCTTAAGTCTGGTCACGACTTTTCGGCTCAAGGCATCAGCCACCACGTTAAGCCTTACCCGATGGTACTCAATCGAATCGATCGTAGTCTTTTAACAGCTCAATCCACCGACGCTGTCTCAAATTCAAATCCTTCGAGTCAAAAGATACCTCAAACTTTTATGATCCGTAGACTATTGACTTTTCCCCATACAAGTAATGCCGCCATATTTTCAAAGCGAAAACTCATCGCCGCTAACTCCAAGTCGTGCGTTGGATAGTTAACCTCATGCGGTCTTAGGCGACGGGACGCATAGGCCACTACCTTCCCTTCTTGCATCAATACGCATCCCAAACCAAAGATATAGGGCACCACAAGTCAAATGGCAGAAACAACTTTTCGCCTCAGTGTACTGCAAAACCGAGCTTCCAGTCAAAATCTTCCTTAGCTTGTCAAAACTTTCTTGTTGCTTCTCCGACCATACAAATGGAACTCCCTTTCTTAACAACTTAGTCAACGGCTACTGCGATTAAAGAGAATCCTTCCACAAACCTCCGATAATACCCTTCCGGACCCAAAAGCTTCAAATTTCTCGCCATCGACCTAGGGGTTTCCAAACCAACACCGCTTCCACCTTGCGAGGATCTACTCTAATCCCTTCCACGACACCACATGACCTAAGAAAGCCACCTCTCTAAGCCAAAATTCACACTTACCGAATTTGGCATATAAGCGCTTCTCTCTCGGTACTTGTAGAACTATACGCAAATGCATGTCATGCTCCTTCTCCGTCTTTGAGTAAAAACCAATATGTCGCCTATAAACACCACGACAAATTGATCCAAGTCTTCTTTGAAACACTCTATTCATTAAGTCCATGAATGCTTTGTTTGGTGCATTAGTCAACCCAAAAGGCATCACCAAAAACTCGTAATGCCCATACCTTGTTGAATGCCGTCTTGTGCACATCAACCTCTTTCACCTTGAGTTGATGATATCCCACCTAAGATCTATCTTCAAAAATACCGATGCACCCTTGATTGGTCAAACAAGTCATCAATCCGAGGCAACGGATACCTGTTTGATCGTTAACTTGTTCAATTGGCGGTGGTCGATACACATCCGCATTGAACCATCCTTCTTCCTAACAAACAACACAGTGCTCCCACGAGATATACTTGGTCGGATAAATCCTTGGTCCAAAAGCTCCTGAATTTGAGCCTTGGCTCCACCAATTCCTTTGGTGCCATTCGATGAAGGTGCTATTGACACAGTGCCGTTCGGTAGCAAGTCTATACCAAATTCAACTTCCGATCCGGAGGCGGCACGGAAGTTCTTACGGGAACACATCGGCGAATTCCCTTCTTTTCGGACCTTCTCAACCGGCGACTCCTTAGCTTCCAAAGCACAAATTCGAACCAAAAACGCCTCGCAACCTTTCCTCGACCATCTTTTCAAATTTCAACGCAGACACTACATTAGATAGGTAATCTCTTCTATTACCTATCATGACCACTTCATCACCCTCGACCATCTTAAGAACCATGCGCTTAGCAAATAGCGATCCAACCTTGCACGATACTTAACCAACCACCCCATACCAAGGATCAAATCGAACTCCCCAAACGGCGGTTCCATCAGATCGACCACAAACACGACCCTTGGAGTTCTAGAGGTACATCTCTATATAGCTTATTCACAACTACTGAGTGACCTAAAGGACTAATTACGATCATCTCCCTAGAAGCGATCCTCGAAGTCTAAGTTCATAGTCTCTACCACACTACTAGCAACGTATGAATGCGTCGAACCCACATCAATCAAAGCGTTATATGGAACACCAAAGA
Organism: Gossypium sturtianum; assembly: GCA_025698515.1. NCBI lineage: Eukaryota > Viridiplantae > Streptophyta > Magnoliopsida > Malvales > Malvaceae > Gossypium > Gossypium sturtianum. Next base: position 122,316,863 of record CM046946.1, read on the forward strand.
TTAAGAACGTCACGGTTATAACGTCCGGCAAGGCGTCACCTTCCTCTCGACGCCTTCGCCGCATAGACTAGACCAGTGCGCTTTGCTTCATCTTTGCTCACCTCTGCCCGAAATTCCGCGACCTCGATTAGATCCATTTCCTCCTCTACCATTACCACGACCCCTCTGTGGTGGTCCTACATTCCTAGCCTGAGTACGGTTCTGACCCTCTGACTGATTCTTGGCTAACTTCCGAGGACAATCCCTTACATGGTGGTCCAAAGACCCACATTCAAAGCAACCCTTCTCACCGGTCCAACAACCTCCCCAATGCGATTTGCCACAGCGATTACAGTGAGCCGGTCTCTGGTTAGCAGTTATGGGCCTTCCTGCCTGATTCGGCTCACTCTGCCTCACCCTTTTCTGAACATTACCACCCGATCCAGACGACCCAAATCCTCTTTTCTGCTTGTTCCTATCATAGTTCTGTCTCACGGACTCCTTGACCCCTTCGACTACCTTAGCTTTTTCCACCAAGACAAGAAAACTCACGCTCTGCTGCGGAGCAATCAAGCAACCTTAACTCATCCCTAAGTCCGTCTTCAAAGCGGACACAACGATCATGCTCCGTTGACACTATACCACGAGCATAGCGGCTCAACCTCAAGAATTACGCTTCATACTCCGACCACGGACTTATTTCCTTGTACCAACCCCGAAAAAGCTTTCCTCAGTGCATCAATGTAGCTTGTTCCCACATACTTCTTCCGATAAGCGACTTTTGAAGTATTCCCAAGTCGATCATCTGCCGTAGCACCATCTCGAACCGTGAGCCACCATCGATATGACTCATCCTTGAGAAGCGACACCGCTCCTTTCGGTTTCTCCTCATTCGTCGGATCTATCTCATCCATGATTCTTTCGATCGATTCTAGCCAATACTCACCAGATTGGGCGTTACACCGAACACACCTCGGAAAAATTCAGCTCAGTTAGCTCAAGTCTCTCGTGTACCGACTTCCGAGCTCCTCCACCTCCACCCATTCCAAATACTCTCTCTAGAACCCGCGGCAGATCGCTTGTGACACTGCGTCATCACCCGTCGATCCTGCTCCTCGGCTCCAAAGGTTGGGGGTGGTGGTGGCGGTGGTACCTCATTCTCGAGATCCCCGACCGATCGGACGGTTCTCGACACGGTCATCCTACCCCTTCCGCGCCCACGACGGCCCGTCCTCTAAAGCTCATTCTAACTATCGCGCTTTAATCTAATTAGGAAATTTTTATGAATTAGTACATGTTTCACTTGGTTATCCGCAAAGAAATTTTATGAAAAAATTTAATAGAGATTCTTTCGATCAATCAAAGTTTTAAGTCTTCTATCCTAATTTACATAGAAAAGTACATCCATTCCTATACCTTTCATACCTATGCACTCTTCTAGCATTACTGTCCGTTTCTATCCTGTGGGTATTTTTCGTAATTTTGCCACTAGGGAAATTTCAGATAATTTTGGTAAGTTGAAGAATATTTTGAAAATTTTCCAAAGTAAATTTTTGCTTGCTATTGAAATGAGTATCATAACGATTTTTAAAACTTAGAGCTTTCACAAAACAGGGGTTAATCTTTGGGTTTTATTTAACGTGTTTAGCCTATGACCGAGTCCTCTTGGTTAGGGTGAACCGAAGCTACATACGCACTGTAGGAATCCCGCGAAGAGGAGGTGAGTCACGAGGACCTGCTTAAATACCAAGCTCTTCCTGGATCCAATCCTAGACATGCGCACTAAGGTTACCACACCCCTAACTCCTGGCGACTTGGTCACGGGTTGGTTTTAATTAGGCCATTAAAGTCTTATGAGTTTTGTTGGGGTGGACTAGTCCTAAGGTTCAACACCTATCACACTAGCTACGTTCCTTCTTACCCTTCTATAATAATAATCCATACAAAAAGTTAGAGGTACTTACACCGGCGGATCGGTCTGGGAGACTCGGTGCCATGCTTATTCAAAACCAAAATATTTCAAATAGACCTACCAAAACATTTTTGGGCCTTGGGCTACACAGAAGCTTTGAACCAAGCTCGATACCAATTTGTAACACCCCAAACCCGACCCAAACATTACGAATCGAATTTGGTATGCTACGGAGGAAAAACTTTTGAAAATCCCTTTTAAGTCGTTTTAAATTTTGATAAAAGATATTGTTTTGATTTAAAACAGTTTGAGGTGTTATGAAGAAAGCATTACTTAATGTCATTTAAAAATATACTAAGTTAGGTTATTACAGATTTCAAGTGTACCCGATGGCACAATAAAACATTTTTACGAATTAATTTGAGAAAAACATGTGTACCCATTTTAATATCATAAAATAGTTAAGCAATTTATCAAAACATAAAATAATCCAAGTGCAAATTTTAGGAGGCCTTATTACATCTTAAACAAAATAAATCAAACCCATATTAAAATAAAAATAGTTCCAAATCCACCTAGTCCATATTTTCATTGCATGGCCGCCTCGAGTTCATCCTAGCTCCTTATCCGCAACTACGAGTCACCTGAAAATGTTAAAGGAAAAAGGTGAGTCATCAAGACCCAATGTGTAACCCTTTTCCCGGTTTAATGTAACATCATACACAAATCATAATTAATTTAATATGCACAAGTTTAATATGCACCCAACCTAGCCATCCGTGCGCCTTTCTCTACCCCGTGTGGTACCAAACCACCGGTGGTGCCAAACCACCGGTGACGTATAGTCACGAAATCCATCAATATTGTGGTACCAAACCACTTTGGTGACCAAGTCACAATCAAATGATGGGGCCAACCCATCGTGTGATACCAAATCACCGCGACGATCCCATATCTCAAAGTGGGGCCAACCCACGGTGGTATCAACCACGAGGACAAGTCGCTATGAGGTGCCAAACCTCCGGAGGTACCAAACCTCTGGTGACCGTAGTCACAATGTGTTACCAAAACAACGGTGTCCGTCGACACAAATATCACGCCCCCTCCACTCATCAACCCATATCAACAATTATATACTTTTCTTGAAATCATGATAATAGGTTTATTTAACAACGTTCATAGATTTATCATTACCATAAACCAAATATTGCACATACCAAATGTGACATGCTTCCCAAAAGCATCAAATAATAATCTCAAAGTAATAAAGACTTACCTGTCCTTGTTAATACCATGATGGTATAACATCCATGTCTACACAAACCGATTAGGCATAATATAACACTTAGCATATTTAAAAGATTATAAGATGTGTATGCACACACTGATACTAACGAGAGTCCTAAATCCCGAATAGACAAATCGGCCACACAAGTTTTCCTTGCCCTATATTCGGCCAAAAACTAGATTAGTGCCATGGCCTATTCGGCCAAACCAAAATAATTGAGAAGGGTTCCTTGTGAACCCGAAACCTTACCCAAAAGCCTTCAACATTAGCCAACACACTCCTAAATGTGAACCGGTCTCACTTCCTACAACCAACCATCATCATTAAGGTTATTAGCCTTCGGCTTAAACGAAAACTTAAAAGAATAATCCTTTGAAATAAACCCTTACCACCTTACCAAATCAATTGATAGAAAAGTCCCGAGGAAAACTATGCTACCTTTAATATTCGGCCAAAGTGATTCAAGATAGGAGAAGAAAATTTTCGGCACAACAAAGAGGTATATTCGGCTAAAGAACAAAAAGAAAATAATAGGAAAAGGGAATAGAGTTTCGCAAAGAAGAGAGTATAGAAGATTTTTGGTGTTTAAGCAAAACAAATAGGAGAACAAGATGTTGATGAATGTTTCGGTTTTGAGAGAATGAAATGGAGAAAATAGAAGATGAGCAAAAGAAATGACCAAATGGTCAAAAGAGTTTAGGCTTATCACAAGGTAAAATTCGGCCAAAAGAAAAGAAAAGAGATTGAGAGAGAATTGCAACCTTTTTCACCAAATGCTAGGAATGACCAAAACACTCCTAAACATTACCAATTACTAGCATATTCGGCCAAATCCTCCCCTTAGCCACATTGCCGTCCAAGTTCATGGTCAATTGGCCATGAGTTAGTTTCCAAAACATTTTCCACAAACCAAGCCTTTTGTCCCCTCAATTTACCATAACTTCAAGATATCTTTCCATAACCTTAGGAATCTTATCCCTTATTCCATGCTTTCCTTTAAAATAAATTCAACTTACCAAAATGAAAGTCCAACCTATCATAATCATAGGTTGACCTACCATTAATGCTAACATACAAAATAAACTTTTAAAAATGCTAAACATACTACTCGAACCTCTAACCTCAAGCTATAAGTTCAAACACCATAACCACTTTGCCATTAATTCCTTATGTGCTTTAATTAACACTTAAATTAACTTAAGTGCTAACCTCACATAATCCACTTCATTAAATAAACCATACTAAGAATTATCCTACTAAATCGAGCTTACTCAAGACCCCTAATTAAGTCTTATAACACCACAAATAATATCACAGAGATTTAAACACAAGAAAAATAATTCAATCACAGAGAAGTTTAGCAGCCACCTAGGGGCCGTGGATAGGTTAGGGGTGGTAACGGTTTGGGTCGTGGGCAAAGAGCACCGGACGAGGTGCCGGTCAGACAGAGGCGAGGGAGCCTGCACTGGTTTATGCTGCATGACGCCGAGAGGATAGAAATGCTCCTAACATTATTACCGGTACGTTCTTTATTTTTGATGTACCATTCATCGCTTTGATAGATGTAGGGTCTACTCACTCTTATATAGCCAGTTCTGTTTCTAAAAATCTGGGGATTTTCGTTGAGAACACTTCGAGTAAGGTTACTGTACTGAGTCCGTTGGGGCAATCTGTTAGGGTTAGTAAGCTATATAGAGGTGTTCTGTTAGTGGTGCAAGGGACTATTTTCCTTGCTAATTTGATGGAGCTTCCGTTTAGGGAGTTCGATTTAATCTTGGGTATGGACTGGTTGGTCGAGCACCGAGTCAATCTAGATTGTGCGACTAAGAGGGTTGTTCTGAGGACTATGGATGATGAGGATGTGGTAATAATCGGTGAGCGTCGAGATTATCTGTCTAATGTGATCTCCGCTCTTGTGGCTGATAAACTGGTTCGGAAAGGGTGTGAGGCATATTTGGCGTACGTTAGTGTTTCTGATTCTAGGAACTTTGTTATTAGAGATATCAGAACTGTGAGGGATTTTTCGGACGTCTTTCTTGAGGAGTTACCGGGATTACCCCCTAATCTAGAAATAGAGTTTGGGATTGAGCTTCTTTTGGGTACGGCCCCGGTGTCCATCACTCTCTACTGTATGGCACCGAAAGAGCTTACTGAGCTTAAAGCTCAACTGCAAGAACTTTTGGACCGTGGTTTCATCTGCCCTAGTGTGTCTCCATGGGGGGCACCAGTTCTGTTTGTTAAGAAGAAGGATGGGACTATGAGGATGTACATCGATTATCGGCAGTTGAACAAGTTGACTGTGAAGAATAAGTATCCGCTTCCAAGGATCGATGACTTGTTTGATCAGTTTCGAGGGGCTTCTGTGTTTTCGAAGATTGATCTTCGTTCTGGGTATCATCAGTTGAGGGTTAAGGAAGCTGATGTTCATAAGACTGCATTTAGGACTCGGAATGGACATTACGAGTTCCTAGTTATGCCTTTTGGTCTGACGAATGCTCCGGCCACATTCATGGATCTGATGAACCGAGTGTTTTAGCCCTATCTGGATTAGTTCGTCGTGGTTTTCATCGATGATATTCTTGTATATTATAAGACAGAGGATGAGCATGATGAGCATCTCAGAGTAGTGCTTCAGATTCTTCGTGAGAAGCAGTTGTACGCTAAGTTGAGTAAATGTGAGTTCTGGTTGCATGAAGTGACTTTTTTGAGGCATATGGTTTCTGCTGAGGGGATTCGAGTTGATCCTTGAAAGATCGAGGCTGTGCTTAATTGGAAACAGCCTAAGAATGTGTCTCAGATTCGTAACTTTCTAGGTTTGGTGGGATACTATCGACGCTTTGTTGATGGATTTTCTCTGATTGCAGCTCCTCTTACTAAACTTCTGCGTAAGGGTGTGCCGTTTGTCTGGATGGATGCGTAACAATCGAGCTTTGAAAAGCTCAAGTCTGTTCTGACTCAGGATCCTGTTCTGATACAGCCTAAATCTGGTAAGGAGTTTGTGGTATACAATGACGCTTCGCACATTGGTTTGGGATGTGTTCTGCTGCAGGATGGTAAGGTTGTGGGTTATGCGTCCCGCCAGCTTAAGACACACGAAGGGAACTATCTGACGCATGATCTTGAGTTGGCTGCGGTGGTTTTTGCATTGAAAATCTAGAGGCATTATCTGTATGGTGAGAGGTGTATCATCTATACCGATCACAAGAGCCTCAAATATCTCTTTACTCAGAAGGAGTTGAACCTTAGACAGTGGTGATGGATCGAGCTGCTTAAAGATTATGATTGTACGATAGAGTATCATCCTAGTAAGGCCAATATGGTGGCCGATGCTCTAAGTCGTAGAGCGATGTCTGATCTGAGGGCCATGTTTGCTCGGCTTAGTTTGTTTGATGATAGGAGTCTATTGGCTGAGTTTCAAGTTAAGCCAACTTGGATTGATTAGATTCAGGATAAGCAGTTAGGGGATGAGTCTCTGGGTTTGCGGTTTTGACAGATTGAGAGTGGTACTACTTCCGACTTTAGGTTGAACAGTGATGGTGTTTTGTGTTTTTGAGGTCGAATTTGTGTGCCAAACGATTCTGATCTGAGGCAGTCTATTCTGAGGGAGGCGAATAGTAGCCCTTATGCTATGCATCCCGGCGGTAATAAGATGTATCGCGATCTAAGTGAGTTGTACTGGTGGCTGGGTTTGAAGCTAGAGGTTATAAATTTTGTGGCTCGATGTTTGACATGCCAGCAGGTTAAGGCTGAGATCAGTTGCCTTCGGGTTTGTTGCAGCCAGTCAAGATTCCCTTATGGAAATGGAAACGTGTGACGATGGACTTCGTTAGCAGGTTGCCCTTGACACCCACTAAGAAGGATTCTGTTTGGGTCATCGTCGGTCGATTGACCAAGTTTGCTAACTTCATTCCGGTTCGGACGGACTTTTCTCTTCAGAAGTTGACGAAGCTGTATATCTCTGAGATAGTTAGACTGCATGGGGTTCCAGTGTCGATTATTTCTGACAGAGATCCTCGTTTTACATCTCGGTTCTGGAAGAAGTTACATAAAGCTCTGGGGTCGAGATCAGACTTCAGTACGGTGTTTCATCCTCTGACCGATGGTCAATCTGAGAGGGCGATCCAGATACTGGAGGATATGCTTCAGAATTGTGTGATCGATTTTTGAGGTAGTTGGAAGGATTATCTACCGCTAGCCGAGTTCGCCTACAATAATAGTTTCTAGTGTAGCATCCAGATGGCACCTTACGAGGCTTTGTATGGTCGTAAGTATCGTCCTCCTCTATGTTGGACTGAGTTGGGTGAACGTCGAATTTTGGGTCCTGAGCTGGTTTCTGAGATGGAGGATAAGGTTCGACTGATTCGGGATCGTCTGAATGTGGCTTCTGATAGGCAAAAACCGTATGTGGATATGAAGAGACGTGAGATTGAGTACTCTATGGTGGATTTTGTAGTCCTTAAGGTCTCTCCATGGAAGAAAGTTCTGAGGTTCAGTCGTAAGGGTAAGTTGAGCACTAGATTTATTGGGTCGTACCAGATTCTGAAACGTGTGGGACCAGTTGCTTATCAGTTGGAGCTACCTCCTGAACTGGATCGTATTCATGATGTGTTTCATGTCTCGATGTTGAGACGGTACCGGTTTGATCCATCCCTTGTTGTATCGGTTGAGGAGATCGAGGTTAGGCCGGACTTGACCTTTGAGGAGGAGTCGGTTCAGATTTTGGATCGCGATGTTAAGGTTTTAAGGAGGAAGTTTATACCATTAGTGAAGGTTCTGTAGCAGAATCATAGCACTGAGGAGGGCACGTGGGAACTTGAAGACTCGATGCGACAGCAGTATCCTCATTTGTTTTGATCAGGTAAATTTCGAGGTCGAAATTTCTTTTAGCGGGGTAAAGTTGTAATGCCCTAAATATTTTATGTTTGCTTCTATGAAATTTTGACACAACTGTGTATCTGCTTCAGTGGTTAAGTGTTCTGGGTGTGTGTGAGAGGTCCCAAGTTCAAGCCTTACCTTTTGTAAATTTTGTTATTTTTTGAATCAAGCCCTATCTCTGTTCAGTGGGCTTATATTAATTGTCTATAATTCCATATCAGAATGAGCCTGCTGGTTGTGGTAAGGGGGTTGGTGTGCTAGAGGTTCTGTGTTCGAATCCCCGTGTGAGCATAATTATTAATTTTGCTCCGTAGTCTGATACAGTTTCGATCGAGTGGGAAGTCTGAGGAAGTTGAGTTAGTGGGGAGAGAATTTGAGGATATGCTATCATAACCATTTTATTTTTATTTTTCCCTAAAAATCTCTTCATCTTTTTCTTTTTGACGTTTTTTCTTCCCTTTCCTGGTAAAATTTCAGCTTTTATTATTTCTTCAATTTTGCTCATCACTTTTAAGTTTTCACTGTTATTATTAGAATTTTTGGGATTTGATCGCTGTGATTTCAGAGTTTTAAATTTATAATGATCGAACCTGAAACTAACTATAACAACGATTGAGGCAAGTGCACCTATCGAACAGTAGTATAGCTTAGGCAATACCGGATTATCGAACCCAAAGGAACCAAAAGTACTAATACTAACTTTCTTTTGATTATCTAGCCTAAAATAAGTGAAGTTGTTATTTAATCTAAATTTAACTAACTACTAAGCTAAAGACGAAAAGGCAAAAAGAATGAATTGGGGAAATCTTTGTTGGAAAAACTCGAGTTGATTAAGACGATACCCTTAGGAAGAATCCACCTAGACTTCACTTGTTATCTAACTCGAACTGCATTTATTTATTCACTTGACTTGATCCGTAAGACTCCTAATGTATATTAAACCCTCTCTCGGCGAATAACGTCTAACACTAGGTTGATTAATTGAAATCTCTTTCTAATTAAAACCCTAGAATCGCATTAACTCGATCTATGGACTCCCATATTAGGTTTCACCCTAATCCGGAAAAATCTCGTCACCCTATCTCTAGGCGCGTGATCAACTCCGCTTAATTATGCTAGATCTACTCTTAGCGGGGACTTTTGCTCCTCCACCTAAGCACATCAAACTTGAATCAATATCCCTAAATATTAACACAAGAATTAAGAACACATAATTAAGAACAAATCAAGTATTTATCATATAGTTCAAAGAAAGCGATAACAAGATTCATCTAAGTTTCATTCCCTTCTGGTATCTGAAGGGTTTAGTTCATAATAATAAAAGAAAACATCTCGGAAGAAAAGATAAAACAAAACATAAGAAATCCCTAAAACCCCCTGAAGGAATTGAAGGAGAGATCCGCCGTCTTGAGTAGAATTCTGGCTTCTTGAGATGGATCAACTGGCTATCTTCGAGTGTTTCCCATAAATCTGACCTTTTCGGCTCGGCTCCTTGGCCTAGCTCACCGCCCCCTTCTAGGTTATACTTAGGGTGTTTATATAGGATTTTGAAATAGGTTTCTTTGCCCCTAAGTATCCTTTTCCGAGTGAAATTTCTCTTCTCCGCGATAGGGACACGGCCATGGCACACGCCCGTGTGAATTGTCTTTAGGCTGTGTTCGGACTTTTAATGAGCTGACACGCCCGTGTAAATCGTGATCGGGCCGTGTTCTAGTCTATCAAGGAGACACGGCCGTGTTGGCTCAAGTCCAGGCCTTGTCGATTTTCACTTTGGCCCAATTTGGTAAGTTTAGAGCCCGTTTCTCGTTCTTTCCATCCTCCGGTGCTTTCCTGAGTATAAAACATGAAAAGAAAGTATTAAGAGCACCTTTTTACATAAATCAAGGGATAAATCATCCAAAAGTGTGCTAAATGTGGGATTAAAATATGTTACTTTTACGGTTTATCACATACCCCCACACTTAAGCTTTTGCTTGTCCTCAAGCAAAATTCTCAACATACAATTTAAAACGAACTTTCCATGATTCAATATTCCTATCAATAATGTCTCATCATAATTCATAGATAATTTATACATGGATAATTTAACTCAAAGAGTCCTAAAGATTCAAATAATATAAGTCATACATTTGTAGCACAAAACATAGGTGTTTCCCCTCATCTAAATAATTACCTCTGATCCAAAACCTACAAGGATTGACATCCTCACAAAAGATTCACTCAAATCACTCGAAGTGTTTAAGGTTCAGAATTAAGCACTCAAATTTCAAACTTGAAAAGTTAATCCCATAGGCTTGCATGAAAATCAAATCTCCACCACTGTAATATGAGATGATGTACAAATCAAAAGGTCTTTGAAAGGGTTGTAACGGGGCTTGGGTTAAGGTATGGATAAAGGCTGAATTAGAGGGTGAGAATCGAGATTGAATTGAAAAATTACCTAACTAGAAACAATGAACTGAATAAAAGTAATTACATCAATTGAAAACTAATAATACGAGCTTCTTCTTCACTAATTGGAATTTAACGTATAAGCTCACCTAATCTCAAAACTAATAATGAATATACTTCGATTTTTTTTAAGAACAAATCACAAATATTTACAATAATAAGAAAGTACTTTAACAACTAAAATATAGAACATAGTTAGGCAACTGCTCAAAATCAAATCTCGATAAAAAGGGTAGTAAAAAAGGATGGTGATAACAGATACAAAGGGTTTTGGGTTAATATTAGTGGGTGAGTCAATAAAAAGGGTTGTTAGGATCAAAGGGGTTCACTAGGGGTTAATTATGAAGGTGGGCTTTTTATGGAGTAAGTGGGTTAAATCCTAGGTGCCTTTATCATTTATGTATATCAAATCAAAGATGTGGTCTCAACATGTATAATCGAGGCAAGTTCTAGAATAACAGTTCAATGTTGACACACTCATAATCAAAAAGTGAGCAAGAAAAAGGATATATGCTCTTATAAGGCTCAAAATCTCACAAAAATTCTGGGTATTTTGATATCAACCTCGTAAATTTCAAATTTCAAAGTAATATTCAAATTCAGGTAGACAACCTAGAAAAATTTTAATTCTGAAAAATAGACTTATCATGCTTGATTCTCTAGTATCTTAGAATTTAACTATCAATGCACAATTATCAATGAATTAATCTAAAACATATCAATAAAGATCATAAGTCATGGAAATTTCATTCTAATGATAATATGAGAAATTTACTTTAAAAAACAAGACATAATTCAGGATTTGAGAATAATGCAAAAAGTTTGGCACCTAATTTCAGGAATTTGAGAATAATGAAAAAAAGTTAGGCACCTTTTTAGGTTGTTCACCCCCCCACACTTAAGATGTACATTGCCCTCAATGTACAAAGATATATATATAGACAATTAACTATAAATTCAAAAGATATGGAGAGAAGTGAAACTCCCTGAATTATGGATGAAAACCTTGCATTGGAGGTGAAAGATAAGTTGGAGGGGTCGTTCTTGATGACGATCCTGTGCTAGATGAAGAAATTGGGTAGCTCATGGGGGATTAGCCAGGATATAATAATAAGAATTAAAACTATACTAATTAAATAATTAAAGAAAAGCAAGCTAAAGTGAAGAAAAATAAAAAGTGAACTAAAATTAAAAGAAAAGATAAATAGACCGTAGAGTCCTTATTGTTGGGTGTGGTTTCTAAGGCTATGGATATGGTGGTGGTCGTGGTGTGATTCCCAAGCAGCCTGAAGAACCTAAAACCAAGAAACTGAAATAAAATAAGTTAAATTAAGCAGAAGAGAAGTAAAGATAAGGAAATTGAAGCAAAAGAGAAAAACGAAATAAAAACTAAATGGCCTCAAATATCCTTGGCTCGTCGAATGATTGAAGCGGCCGTCATGAACTTATATAGATCGGTCTCCCTCTGGGAGACTATGCTTGATTCCTTCCGCTTCTTCGGTATTTGGTTTAGCTCAAGGGTTTTGGGAATGTATTGGAGAAGAAAAGTTGGGAGAGGGTTGAGAAAGAAAAGAAAAACTAAATGGGCTGAATGGGTGATAAGAGGAAGGGGTGGGTGGTTTAAATAGAATTCTCAAGTCAGGTACATTACCACGCCCGTGTACCATGGGCGTGTTGATTCACATGGCCGCCTCGCATGACCGTGTTATGCATCGTATCGTTTCTCCCACCCTCATGTTCTTGTTTCCACGCCCGTGTGTAAACTACCAGTGTCGACCACAGCCACATCGCACGGCCGTGTTGAGCGTCGTTCATGTCTCTCACGCCCATTTTACAGATTGCCACGCCCGTTGGTGATAAGTCAGTGTCATCCACGGAAAGTCGGCACGGGCGTGGACTATTATCGCAGCCCGTGTTGGGAAAAAAATTCTTCTTTGTCGTGCACGGCTACTAGCACGCCCGTGGTTTGTCCCCTGGCTTCCACACGGCCACGGGCACGCCCGTGTGCAAGGCCGTGTGGTCTAAAACCTGCGCTTTATTGGATTAATTAGTATAGGATTAAATGCTAAAAATTAAGAATCTAATGTTAGTGAGGTTAGTGCTTGGGTTGCCTCCCGAGAAGCGCTTGTTTAAAGTCTTAAGCTAGACTTACCCTGTTTTCATTTCTAGAAGAAAGTTGACGGAGCTGAAGCTCCTCTCTCATATCCCTAAAATCTTCACCATTATAGATTTTGAGTCAGTGACCATTTACCTTGAATGTGCCTTGAGTGGGATGAGTTACCTCGATTGTGCCATAGGGAAAGATTGTTTTAATCATGAATGGGCCTGACCATCTCGATTTCAGTTTCCCAGGAAACAATTTAGGCCTTGAGTTGTATAGCAGAACCAAGTCCCCTACTTCGAATTGTTTTGATTTCTTTAGACGAGCATCATGGCGTCGCTTTGTTGCCTCCTTGTATAGCTTCAAGTTCTCGTAGGCATCAGCTCTCCATTCGTTTAGCTCGTTCATCTGCATCATTCTTTTCTTTCCTGCAGCTTTAAGATCGTAATTTAAAAATTTTATAGCCCAAAAAGCTTTGTGTTCTAACTTGAATGGTAGATGACAGCTTTTCCAGTAGACAAGTTTGTATGGGTATGTTCCTAAAGGGGTTTTAAAGGCTATTCTATAGGCCCATAAAGCGTCATCTACTTTTATTGCCCAATCTTTTTTGTTTGATTCAACCGTTTTTTCTAGGATGCGTTTAAGTTCTCGGTTTGCTACTTCAACTTGCCCACTGGTTTGAGGGTGATATGGGGTAGCTATCCTGTGGTGTACTCCATATTTTTAAGACTTTGTCAAATTGAGTATTACAGAAATGAGTGCCCCTATCACTAATGATAGCTCTAGGTGTTCCAAATCGAGAAACAGCTTTCTTGAGAAACTTAACCGCTACTCTAGCATCATTGGTAGGTAATGCTTGACTTCCATCCATTTTGACATGTAATCAACTCGCCACTAGGATGTATTTATTTCCAAATGAACTAGGAATGGACCCATAAAATCAATACCCCATACATCAAATATTTCACATGATAGCATATATGTTTGAGGCATTTCATCACGTTTAGAAGCATTACATTTCTTTGTCATTTATCACACGGCGACATACCTGTTGGCATCTTTGAATAGAGTGGGCCAATAAAAACCTGATTCGAGTATTTTATGTGCTGTCTTAATGCCACTGTAGTGTCCTCCTGAAGGTCCTGAATGGCAATGTTCCAGGATTTTGCTTGCTTCCGTCCTTGTAACGCATCTCCGAATCACTTGATCTGCACATATGCGGAAAAGAAAAGGATCTTCCCAAAAATAGTTTTTCACATAAGCAAAGAATCGTTTCTTTTGATGATGTGTTAAACTTTTTTGGTAAGATGTTAGCCACTAAATAATTCGCAATATCTACAAACCATGGTACCTCGAAGTTGGTTATAGAAAAGAGTTGTTCTTCAGGGAACGAGTCGTTTATCTCTCTTTCGTCGAGCTCTTCGATATGTGGGTTCTCAAGCCTGGAGAGGTGATCTGCTGCAAGGTTTTCATCTCCCTTCTTATCCTGTATTTTCAAATCAAATTCCTGTAAAAGTAAAATCCATCTTATGAGTCGAGGTTTTGCATCAGGTTTAGTTAAAAGATAACGAAGAGCGGAGTGGTCAGTGTAAACGACAACTTTAGATAATACTAAATATTGTCTGAATTTATCAAATGCAAAGACCACAGCTAGTAATTCTTTTTCAGTGGTGGTATAATTTTCTTGCGCGGCTGTTTATGTCTTACTGGCGTAATAGATCGGCTGGAAGTGCTTGTCTCTTCGCTGTCCTAAAACTGCACCTACTGCAAAATCACTTGCATCACACATTAGTTCAAAAGGAAGATTCCAATCGGGGGCAATTATAATTGGGGCATTTATTAACTTCTCTTTAAGGATATTAAATGCATCTAAACATTCCTGATCAAACTTAAAAGGTGTATCTTTTTCTAGCAATTTCGTTAGAGGCTTAGCTATTTTAGAAAAATCTTTAAAAAAATCTTCTATAAAATCCTTCATGGCCTAAAAAGATTCTAATGGCTTTAACTGAGGTAGGAGGAGGTAATTTTTCTATGGTTTCGACCTTTGCTTTATCTACCTCGATCCCCTTACTAGAAATTTTATGTCCCAATACAATTCCCTCTTGTACCATAAAGTGGCATTTTTCCCAATTTAAAACAAGGTTTGTTTCCTCACATCTCATTAGAACTCGTTTTAAATTTTTAAGGAAAAGATGGAAAGAATTACCGAATACCGAGAAATCGTCCATAAATACCTCCATAATGTCTTCTACAAGTTCGTCAAAGATTGCCAACATGCAACGCTGAAAAGTAGCAGGAGCATTACATAATCCAAAAGGCATTCTACGATAAGCAAACGTACCGTATGGGCATGTGAATGTTGTCTTCTCTTGATCTTCAGGTGCTATTAGGATTTGGAAATAGCCGGAGAGTCCATCTAGGAAGCAATAGTACATATGCCCAGATAACCTTTCTAACATTTGATCAATGAAGGGTAAAGGAAAGTGATCTTTTCTAGTGGCATCGTTCAGCTTTCTGTAATCAATGCAAACACTCCAACCTGTGACTGTTCTGGTGGGAATTAGTTCATTCTTTTCGTTGTCTACCACCGTCATGCCTCCTTTCTTTGGAACAACTCTGCACAGACTTACCCAATTGTTTGTCGAAATAGGATAAATTATTCCAAATATCTAGAAGTTTAATTACCTCATCTTTCACAACTTCTTTTATGTTGGGATTCAATCGTCTTTGAGGTTGCACACATGGCTTGTATTCCTCTTCCATTAAAATTTTGTGGGTGCAAAGCGATGGGCTTATTCCCTTAATGTCAGAGATTTTCCAAGCTATGGCTCTTTTATGTTCTCTTAGTACCTGTATCAACTCCTCTTTTTCCTTGGGTTCTAATTCTGAAGAGATAATTACCGGTAGCGTAGAATTGTCCCTGAGGAATGCATATTCTAAGTGTTTCGGCAACTGTTTTAATTCTAATTTGGGCGGCTCATCAATGGAGGGTTTTGTTTTAGTTCGTCATTGGCTTTAATGCTCTCTTCTTTCGTATGTCTAGATGAAGATGTATTCAAATTCAGCTCAAATCAACTTCATCTTCTTCCCCTCTTCTTGAGTCGAGCACAGTTCCATCATGTCATCATGTATAATTTCCTGTAATGAGTTTTGAATGATATGATTAGTGGTATCAACAAAATAACAGGAATCATCTTGTTCTCTAGAATATCGCATGGCATCATAAATTTGAAAAATAATTTCCTCATCGCCTATCCTTAATGCAAGTTTACCGTCACCTACATCGATAATGACCCTAGCAGAGCTAAAAAGGGTGCCCTAAAATTAAGGGAACCTCAATGTCCTCATCCATGTCAAGCACAACAAAATCAACGGGAAAATAAATTTATCAAATTTTACCAAGACATCTTCGATAACTCCTCTAGGATATTTAATAGATCTATCATTAATCGAATACTCATCCTAGTGGGTTTTGGTTCCCCATCTAGTTGTTTAAACATTTTATAAGGCATTAAATTAATATGGCACCTAGATAAGCTAATGCTTTCTTAATATTTAAACTACCAATTAAACAGGAATAGTAAAACTTCCCGGTCTTTTAATTTGGTTGGTAACTTGTTTTGGAGGATGGTGAACATTCTTCATTAAGCTCCATTGTTGATATTTCTTCAAGCTTCCTTTTATTCGTCAGAGTTCTTTTAAGAATTTTATGACGCGTCGGCATCTGTGAAATGGCTTCAACAAAGGGTAAGTTAATATGTATTTGTTTAAAAAGTTCAAGAAATTTACCATATTGGGCATCTAATCATCTCTTTCTTCAACTTTGTCTGATATAGGATTTGTGGTTTACTTTAGTTACGTCTTGGAGTTACATCCACAACTCCCTCACCCTTTGCTTTGTCATCTTCATGTGGTATTTTTTCTTTAGTTCGACTAACTCCTTTCCACTTCTCGGTGTAACCGCTTTACATGTTCTCGTTCCTTTAGAAAAATCTCGATCGAATTTCGAAACCATCTTAGTAAGTTGTCCAACCGACTTAGTAAGTTCCCCAACTTGACTTTCGATCCCTTAATTGATGCTGTTGATTCTTAAGGGTGGTTTCGATGTCTTGGAGACGGTTATCTGTGGTCGCTATGAATTTTGTCAAGATCTCTTCAAGGTTCGGCCTCTTTTCCTATGGATAGGGTGATTTTGGAAATTTTGAGGAGGTTGTTGTCTTTGAATTCCTTGATTTCCTTGTCCTCCCCATGAAAAATTTGGGTGGTTCCTCCAACCTGGATTATAAGTATTACTATAAGAGTTATTATTAGATCTGAAATTATTACCTATATAGTTCATCTATTAAGCTTTACGTGCCTTGGTTGGTAGGGTGGGTACTCGAGGATTCGCCATGCTTCTACTTGCGTCACAGACATTACTAGATGTACTGCGAAGAACACAAACTATCAAGCTTTTTATTCATCATCTCTACCTGTGTTGATAGCATGGTTACTGCGTCGAGATTGAAAACTCCGGTTGATTTTGTTGGTTTTGTCCTTGTAACCTGCCACTGATAGTTATTCAGTGACATCTTTTCAATAAACTCGTAGGTCGCTTGGCCGAGTTCTATTGTTCGGGGTTCCATCGCGGTGAATCAATTAGTTGCCTCGTTGAGGGTTGATCATCAGAAATCGTAGTTTTAAAATTTATAAAAGAATGATCGAACCTCAAACTAACTCGACAACGATTAAAGGCAAGTGCACCTATCAAACAGTAGTATAGTTTAGGCAAGACCGGATTGTCAAACCCAAAGGAACTAAAAGTACTAATACTCACCGTCTTTTTATTATTTAGCCTTAATATAAATTGATGATTGTTTAAACTAAAAATAATCTACTAACTAAGCTAAGATGCAAAGACAAAAAGAATGAATTCGGAAATAACTTTTGGGAAAACTCAGTTGACTCAAATGATACCCTTAGGAAAAATCCACCTAGACTTCACTTGTTATCTAACTATGAACCATATGATTTATTTTCTTAGTTTGATCCGTGAGACTCCCTAACGTATATTAAACCCTCTCTCGAGGCGAATAACGCCTAACCCTAGGTTACTTAGTGGAACTCTCGTTAAACATAATAACCCCTAGAATAGCAATGAAATCGATCTGTGGACTCCCATATTAGGTTTCACCCTAATGCGGCAAAATCTAAATCACCAGTATCTCTAGGCGTGCGATCAACTCCACTTAATTATGTTGGATCTACTCTTAGCGCGGGTCTATTCCTCCTCCACCTAAGCACATTAGATTTGGATTAAGTTCACACAATTAAAAACAAACTAAGTTATTATCATATAATTCAAAAATCAAATAACAAGATTCATCATAGGTTTCATCCTTCTCGGGTATCCAAGGTTTAGTTCATAACAATAAAGGAAAACATCTCAAGAGAAAAGATAAAACAAAACATAAGAAATCCCTAAAACCCCCTGAAGGAATTGAAGATGAGATCCTCCGTCTTGAGTAGAATTCCGGCTTCTTGAGATGGATCAACTAGCTATCTTCGAGTGATTCCCATGAATCTGACCTTTTCGGCTTGGCTTCTTGGCCTAGCTCTCCGCCCCCCTTTCAGCTGGTACCTAGGGTGTATTTATAGGCTTTTGAAACACGTTTCTTTCTCCCTAAGTATCCTTTCCTGAATGAAATTGCTCTTCTCCACGGCAGAGGCACGGCCATGGCACACGCCCGTGTAAATCGTGGCCAGGCCGTGTTCGACACTGTTGAATGAGGCACGACCGTGTAAGTCGTGGTAAAACCGTGTTCTAGTAGGAATGGTGGCACCGCCGTTTGGCTTGAAGTCCAGGCCGTACTGATTTCGTGGCTTGGCCCAATTTGGTCCGTTTTAAGCCCGTTTCTCATTCTTTTCGTCATCGGGTGCTTTCCTGAGTATAAGACATGAAAAGAAAGGATTAAGAGCACCTTTTTACATAAATTGGGGCTTAAGTCATCCAAAAGCATACTAAATGTGGGCTTAGAATATGTTACTTTTACGGTTTATCAAATACCCCCACACTTAAGCTTTTGCTTGTCCTCAAGCAAAATTCTCAACTTACAATTAAAACAAACTTTCCTCAATTCATAATAGTCATTGATAGTGTCTCATCATAATTCATAGATAATTTATGCATGGGTAATTCAACTCAAAGAGTCCTAAAAATTCAAACAGTATAAGTCATAGATTTTGTAGCTCGAAAACATAGGCGTCTCCCCTTATCTAGATAATTACCTTTAATTTGAAATCGACAAGGATTGACATCCTTACAAAAGATTCACTCAAATCAATCAAAGTGTTTAAGGTTCACAATTAGGCACTCAAAGGTCGAACATGAAGAGTTAATCCCATAGGCTTGCATGAAAATCAAATCTCCACCACTGAAATATGAGATGAAAACACAAATCAAAAGGTCTTTAACAGGGTTGTAACGGGGCTAGGGTTAAGGTGTGGAGTAAGGCTGAATTAGAGGGTTAGAATCGAGATTGAATTGACAAATTACCTAACTAAGAACTAATGAACTAATAATAATAATTACATCAACTAATAATACTAATAATACGAGCTTCTTTTTTCGATACTTGGAATTTAAGCGTATAAGCTCATTTAATCGCAACTAATGATGAATAATGAATATACTTTTTTTTTAAAAACAATCATAATTACATAATTACTGAAATAAAAACATAGTTAGGCTCTTAATCAAATCAAATCTCGATATAAGGGTAGTCAAAAGGAATGGTGATAACAAAAGCAAAGGGGTTCTGGGTTAATATTTAGCGGTTATGTCAATAAATAGGGTTGTTAGGATTAAACGGGGTTCACTAAGGGTTAATTATGAAGGTAGGCTTTTTAATGGAGTCAGTGGGTTAAGTCCTAGGTGCCTTTATCATCTCTGTATATCAAATCATAGGTGTGGTCTCAACATGTATAATCGATACAAGTTTTAGAATAACAAATCAATGTTGACATACTCATAATCAATAAAGTGAGCAAGAAAAAGAATACATGCTCTATAAGGCTCAAAAACTCACAAAAATTATGGGTATTCTGATGTCAACCTCATAATTTTCAAACTTCAAGATAATATTTAAACTCAGTTTGACAACATATCAAATTTTTAATTTCTGAAAAATAGACTTATCATGCTTGATTCTCTAGTATTCTTAGAATTTAATTATTAATGCACAATTATCAATGACTTAATCTAAAACATGTCAATAAAAATCATAAATCATCAGAAATTTCATCCTAGTTAGTAATATGAGTAATTTACTTTCAAACAAGACTAAATTCAGGGATGCAAAAAGTTTGGAATATCTAAGATTCACCCCCCACACTTAAGATGTACATTGCCCTCAATGTACAAAGATATATAATGACATTTAATATGTAAAATCAAAAGAGAGGGGAGAGAGTGACACTCCCTGAATTAATGGATGATTTCTTTGGATGATGTGGAAAACACGGCGAAGGCGTCGGGATGGTGTTGGTGTTGGCTGATGACTTGAGTAGTGGTTTATTGCTCGTTGAAACTGCTAAGTCATCAGTTAGAAATCTTTTGGGGTGTAATTAAATAAATGTTAGGAATACTCGAAGGTTAGGAGTTGATGATAATCATGATAAAAGTTATCAACTGTATAATTAAAATGTTCAAACTTAAGACGAATCGAAATTAAATTAAAATAACGAGAAAATAAAATAAAATAAAATAAAATAAAAACTTAAAAGTAAAAGAAAACTAGATAAAAGGACTCAAAAGTCCTCATCCTCGGCCGGGTCCTGTGGTGGTTCTGGTGGTGAGATATGAAGGTGCTGGCATATTTGTTGAAGGGTGGCCTATAACCTGTCAAAGCACCGAGTGTTTTCAAAGCAAAAATACACTCGAATCGGGTCAAGCCGCGCGAGATATCCGCTAATGATGGTTCTGCAGACAGACGGCCGCTCGGAGTCGGTACCTCCCGTGATGGTGGTGGGCATCATCGCACGTCCTCGGGCTCCCCTGCGTCGCGTGGCGGTCACTAATCGGTATTGAGGGGGTTCACTCCCTCGTCGGTGTTTAATCATCCTCATGTGTAGCATTGTCTGGATGCCTTGAGGTACCATGTTGCCGATCAGTGTGAGGGAGGTGATCTAAGCTTCAGTGTTGAGGAGGTTGAAGTGCCGAGCCAACCTCATAATGTATGGTCCCATTGACAAAATCCCCTTCCTATGTTGCTCTGTCTGATGTTGAATCGTGCATGCGATAAAATATGCCAAGTAGAAAACATGTCCTTCAGACATGCATGATAGGAAGTAAACGTTTTGCTTGTTTACGACGCCGGTGCTTTCTCTACGACCTGTGATGGTGTGCGTGAGAATGGTGTGAATATACCTTAGGGCTGGGGGAAGTGCCGTCGCCTTAGAGCGACTGGGATCATAGATGCTTGTAGTGGGGTGTAGGTTTCACCAGCATACGATCGGAGTGCAGTGGAGCTCACGGTTTAAATCGTCAAGTGGGTTTTCTTCTATGAATTCCGGTGTGTAAAGTCCTAGAGCTGTGCCGAATTGTGGTATGCTCAGTGTAACATCCTGAAATTGGGCCTAGTAGGATTGGGCCTTGAGCTTTAGAAAAAAAATTTTGAGTATTATTTTTGTGTTGGCTCGGGTAGGAATTTTGTGTTAGCATAGTCTTGTGAAGGCTTGATTTTATTTAGGAAGTTAGAATAATTTTTTTTAGTAAGGTTTATTTAATGAAGTGGATTAAGTGAGCTTAGCACTTAAGTTAATTTAAGTGTTAATTAAAGCATAAGAGGAGTAGGTGGCAAGTTGGTTAAGGAGCTTGAAAGGTGGCTTAAGGTTAGAGGTTTGAGTATCATGGAAAGCATTTTTGAAGACTTTATTTTGTGTTCTAGCATTGATGGACGGTCAACCTTATTTATGATAGGTTGGACTCTCAAATTTTGGTAAGTTGAATATTGGTTTAAGGAAAGCATGAAATTGGGGATAAGAATCTTAAGGTTATGGTATGAAAAGGGGACAAAAGGCATGGAATATGGAGAATGTTTGGAAAGTATTCCTAGGCCTTTAGAGCATGAATGTAGACGGCATGTAAGGCTAGGGGTGGCGAATTTTGATAGGTAGCTTGGGGGAATAGTTGGCCAACTTTTCTTTTTGTGCATCTTTTTGCATTTTGTTTTTCCTATCCAAAAACTCCCACCTTTGGCTGAATGTCTATGGTACTTTTGGTGCAAAATTGCTTTTGGTTTTAGCATCATTTTGTTTGAAACAAATACCACTTTCTTTCTTTTATTTGTCCTTTTTGAACCAAAACTACATTTTGTCAATTTGTGCACTTTTCTTTTTGGCAAATAAGGAGTTGGCCGAATCTCTCAACCCCATTTTCTCTCTTATTCTTTTTCTTCCTTTTGGCCGAATCTCTCTCTCTTCTCCAAACTCATTTTTCTTTCTTCCATTGTTGCTAAAAATCGAATTCTCTCTCTCTTTTTCTTCTCTTCTACTTTCGTATTTCATATCCTTTTAGACTCAAATCAATTGTTTTCTTCTCTCATAAGCAAATAGCCGAATCTTCTACTTCCTTTTAGTTTTAGTTTGGCCGAATATTCAAGGGTAGACTCTCTTTGGTTTCTTCAATCGATTTTGGTTAATAAGTAAGTATTCTTGGCCGATTTTCCTATTATTTCTTTTCTCCTCTCTATGTTATTTTCTTGTGGACAAGGGCTGAACCTATGGGCATTTGTTGCAAGGTTTTAACCATTTTAGGAATCGATTTCTTTTAGGCTCCTTGGGACGTTGGAAGTAATCAATCTAAGCCTCGTTTCTTTATCGATCGTTTTGGGTAAGCATTTAGGTAAGATTGGTATTTCGAAGGATAACTCTTTGGGATTTTGATGTTGGCCGAATGGCCTTTGTTCATAATATTGTGATATGGCCGATTGTAGGACAAAGTGATCTAGTGCGGTAGATCGGATCATCGGATTTTAGTATTGCTTTGGTGAAAGGTGTGTATCTTACACACTTTATAACTTGGTTTATATATGTATATTTGTGTGTTATATAACTAATCATATTATGAAAGTGGGTAAATCGATGAGATCTGGATATGATACCATGATGGTATGAATGAGGATTCGGGTAAGTCCGTTTCAATATGTTGTTAATACATGTGGATTGAAATCATGATCTACGATTTATGATATATTCGTTATGAGATACACATCAAATTTTATTGACATGATTTGTTTATCTATTGCATTGGTATGGGCAATATGAGAGGAGGGGGAAGATTGATATCGTGTCTTCGGACACCAGTGGTTTGGCACCACCAGTGATTTGGTATCACATTCGTGTCTTCGGACACCAGAGGTTTGGCACCTCATAGTGACTCGTCCCACGTGGTTAATACCACCACCGTGGGTTGGCCCCACTTTTGAGATATGGGATCGTCTCGCGCGGTGGTTTGGTATCACACGTGGGTTGGCCCCACAACTTGATGATTCGTGTCCTCGGACACCGCTGGTTTGGCACCACCAAAGTGATTTGGTATCACATTCGTGTCTTCTGGACACCGAGGTTTGGCACCTCATAGCGACTCGTCCCTCGTGGATTAACTCCACCGTGGGTTGGCCCTACTTTTGAGATATGGGATCGTCGCGCTGATTTGGTATCACACGTGGGTTGGCCCCACAGATAGATTATTCGTGACTACGGTCACCAAAGTGATTTGGTATCACATTTGTGTCTTTGGACACCAAGGTGGTTTGGCACCACTAGTGGTTTGGTACCACACGGTAGAAAAGGAGTTATGGATGGCTAGGTTGGGTGCATTATACATATATGTTGCCTTGTTATAATTTGTGTAAGTATGTGGTATTTACCCTGAGAGGGAATATGCACTGAGTCTTGGTGACTCACCTTCTCCCTATATTTTCAGTGATTCGTGAGATCGCGGATGTGGAGCCGGATGAACTCGAGGAGGCCATGCAATAAAATTTGTTTTTACATGAACTTCCATTTGAGTACTTTATTTTAAATTTGGTTTTCATATTTTATGGATTTGTAATAAGGCCTGTTTAATTATGTTTTGGATTATTTTTATGTTTTGAATATATTTAAAATATGGCTTATAAATTAGTTGGTTAATCTAAAAATTGAGCTCAAAGTTTTCTAAACTAAAAACTCGCAATGGTTTTAAAAATCTTACCATCGGGTAATATGAATAGTTCGATAAAAAACATTACAAGTTAAGTGTTTTCAACAAATTAAGTGATTTCCAAAATTCAAGTTTCTATACTCAATTGCAAACGGATTTTCAAAGTGATATTTCAAATTATCTTAACCAGGTATAAATGTTTTCTATCCTATGATTCATCAACTAAGTTTTTAAGTTTTATGTAATTCAAAGTAAATCTCAGTTTTAACTTATTTTCGACAAATGAAGAATTTCAAAGAGTTTTTCACAAAATTTAATTGTTAATTCGATTCTTTCAAAAATATTTTCCTTAGTGACATACCGTTGATCACGTGGCGTATTGACCGGGTTTGGGGTGTTACAAATTGGTATCAGAGCCAAGTTCAAAAGCTCGGCTGTGGGCCCGAGGCCCAAAATGTTTTAAAGAATGAATTTTAAAATGTTTTGATTATATGGTTGGAAAGGCATGGCCTCGAGTCTCCGACATCAATCCGCCTTGGTAAGTACATCAAACTGTTGATTTTGATGATATGATATGATGATATTGGCATGACTGTAGGTTGAATGTACTCGCGAAACAACTTCTTATCAAAATTATTCATAAAACTGTGTTTTAAGAAAGTGGAATAATGACTAATGCATAAAACTTTTAAATCTGATAAGTCGAGATGTTAGACATGAGCACTCGAGATCGTGGACGTTGTGGATGTGGTAAAAGTTGAAGTGTTAGGGCTAGATTTTCAGTACCGAGGCATAATTCCAGTAAGGAGGCGTTAGCATCGTTAGTGGCTGAGACAGAGTATCATGATCGAGTTCGGATTGATGAGCTGACTCAGATAGTTAAAGAATCGGTGAAGCACTTGGAGTTGGGTCTGTGGATTGTAAGAAGAACAGAGATCACGGTTCTCTAGGGTCACAATCGTGTTCTGTAAAACATGTCAAGGCATGGTCGAACTTTTTGGCTTGCGATTATTGTGGAAGGTGTCATCTGGGAGAATGTTGGAGGAAGATAGGAGTATGTTTGAGATGCAGGTCTAAGGAGCTTAAGGCTCAGGATTGTTTCCTCACTCTCAAGTCAGGTATGTTTTGGTTGGGAGTGATGGTTGATTGTAGGAAAATTTTTGGTATAAGTGTAAATGTTAGATAATGGTTTGCTATGGTGGATTAGTATGTTGGTTGTGTGAAAAAAAAGGGATTTAAGATTTTGTTAAAAGTACATTGTAGTTTTATTAAGATCAGAGTGCGCAGCAAGAACGTAGTGTGGCGAGATAGGATGTACGACTTTTAGTTAGTTGGAAATTTCGAGGACGAAATTTCTTTAAGGAGGGTAGATTTGTAACATCCTGAAATTGGGCCTAGTAGGATTGGGCCTTGAGCTTAAGAAAAAAAAATTTGAGTATTATTTTTGTGTTGGCTCGGGTAGGAATTTTGTGTTAGCATAGTCTTGTGAAGGCTTGATTTTATTTAGGAAGTTAGAATAATTTTTTTTAGTAAGGTTTATTTAATGAAGTGGATTAAGTGAGCTTAGCACTTAAGTTAATTTAAGTGTTAATTAAAGCACAAGAGGAGTAGGTGGCAAGTTGGTTAAGGAGCTTGAAAGGTGGCTTAAGGTTAGAGGTTCGAGTATCATGGAAAGCATTTTTGAAGACTTTATTTTGTGTTCTAGCATTGATGGACGGTCAACCTTATTTATGATAGGTTGGACTCTCAAATTTTGGTAAGTTGAATATTGGTTTAAGGAAAGCATGAAATTGGGGATAAGAATCTTAAGGTTATGGTATGAAAAGGAGACAAAAGGCATGGAATATGGAGAATGTTTGGAAAGTATTCCTAGGCCTTTAGAGCATGAATGTAGACGGCATGTAAGGCTAGGGGGTGGCCGAATTTTGATAGGTAGCTTGGGGGGGAATAGTTGGCCAACTTTTATTTTTGTGCATCTTTTGCATTTTGTTTTTCCTCTCCAAAACTCCCACCTTTGGCCGAATGTCTATGGTACTTTTGGTGCAAAATTGCTTTTGGTTTTAGCATCATTTTGTTTGAAACAAATACCACTTTCTTTCTTTTATTTGTCCTTTTGAACCAAAACTACATTTTGTCAATTTGTGCACTTTTCTTTTTGGCAAATAAGGAGTTGGCCAATCTCTCAACCCCATTTTCTCTCTTATTCTTTTTCTTCCTTTTGGCCGAATCTCTCTCTCTTCTCCAAACTCATTTTTCTTTCTTCCATTGTTGCTAAAAATCGAATTCTCTCTCTCTTTTTCTTCTCTTCTACTTTCGTATTTCATATCCTTTTAGACTCAAATCAATTGTTTTCTTCTCTCATAAGCAAATAGCCGAATCTTCTACTTCCTTTTAGTTTTAGTTTGGCCGAATATTCAAGGGTAGACTCTCTTTGGTTTCTTCAATCGATTTTGGTTAATAAGTAAGTATTGATGGACGGTCAACCTTATTTATGATAGGTTGGACTCTCAAATTTTGGTAAGTTGAATATTGGTTTAAGGAAAGCATGAAATTGGGGATAAGAATCTTAAGGTTATGGTATGAAAAGGAGACAAAAGGCATGGAATATGGAGAATGTTTGGAAAGTATTCCTAGGCCTTTAGAGCATGAATGTAGACGGCATGTAAGGCTAGGGGGTGGCCGAATTTTGATAGGTAGCTTGGGGGGGAATAGTTGGCCAACTTTTATTTTTGTGCATCTTTTTGCATTTTGTTTTTCCTCTCCAAAAACTCCCACCTTTGGCCGAATGTCTATGGTACTTTTGGTGCAAAATTGCTTTTGGTTTTAGCATCATTTTGTTTGAAACAAATACCACTTTCTTTCTTTTATTTGTCCTTTTTGAACCAAAACTACATTTTGTCAATTTGTGCACTTTTCTTTTTGGCAAATAAGGAGTTGGCCGAATCTCTCAACCCCATTTTCTCTCTTATTTCTTTTTCTTCCTTTTGGCCGAATCTCTCTCTTCTCCAAACTCATTTTTCTTTCTTCCATTGTTGCTAAAAATCGAATTCTCTCTCTCTTTTTCTTCTCTTCTACTTTCGTATTTCATATCCTTTTAGACTCAAATCAATTGTTTTCTTCTCTCATAAGCAAATAGCCGAATCTTCTACTTCCTTTTAGTTTTAGTTTGGCCGAATATTCAAGGGTAGACTCTCTTTGGTTTCTTCAATCGATTTTGGTTAATAAGTAAGTATTCTTGGCCGATTTTCCTATTATTTCTTTTCACCTCTCTATGTTATTTTCTTGTGGACAAGGGCTGAACCTATGGGCATTTGTTGCAAGGTTTTAACCATTTTAGGAATCGATTTCTTTTAGGCTCCTTGGGACGTTGGAAGTAATCAATCTAAGCCTCGTATCTTTATCGATCGTTTTGGGTAAGCCTTTAGGTAAGATTGGTATTTCGAAGGATAACTCTTTGGGATTTTGATGTTGGCCGAATGGCCTTTGTTCATAATATTGTGATATGGCCGATTGTAGGACAAAGTGATCTAGTGCGGTAGATCGGATCATCGGATTTTAGTATTGCTTTGGTGAAAGGTGTGTATCTTACACACTTTATAACTTGGTTTATATATGTATATTTGTGTGTTATATAACTAATCATATTATGAAAGTGGGTAAATCGATGAGATCTCGGATATGATACCATGATGGTATGAATGAGGATTCGGGTAAGTCCGTTTCAATATGTTGTTAATACATGTGGATTGAAATCATGATCTACGATTTATGATATATTCGTTATGAGATACACATCAAATTTTATTGACATGATTTGTTTATCTATTGCATTGGTATGGGCAATATGAGAGGAGGGGGAAGATTGATATCGTGTCTTCGGACACCAGTGGTTTGGCACCACCAGTGATTTGGTATCACATTCGTGTCTTCGGACACCAGAGGTTTGGCACCTCATAGTGACTCGTCCCTGTGGTTAATACCACCGTGGGTTGGCCCCACTTTTGAGATATGGGATCGTCTGCCAGTGATTTGGTATCACACGTGGGTTGGCCCTACAACTTGATGATTCGTGTCCTCGGACACCAGTGGTTTGGCACCACCAGTGATTTGGTATCACATTCGTGTCTTCGGACACCAGAGGTTTGGCACCTCATAGCGACTCGTCCCTGTGGATTAACTCCACCGTGGGTTGGCCCCACTTTTGAGATATGGGATCGTCTGCCAGTGATTTGGTATCACACGTGGGTTGGCCCCACAGATAGATTATTCGTGACTACGGTCACCAGTGATTTGGTATCACATTTGTGTCTTTGGACACCAGTGGTTTGGCACCACCAGTGGTTTGGTACCACACGGGGTAGAAAAGGAGTTATGGATGGCTAGGTTGGGTGCATTATACATATATGTTGCCTTGTTATAATTTGTGTAAGTATGTGGTATTTACCCGGGAGAGGGAATATGCACTGAGTCTTGGTGACTCACCTTCTCCCTTATATTTTCAGGTGATTCGTGAGATCGCGGATGTGGAGCCGGATGAACTCGAGGAGCCCATGCAATAAAATTTGGTTTTACATGAACTTCCATTTGAGTACTTTATTTTAAATTTGGTTTTCATATTTTATGGATTTGTAATAAGGCCTGTTTAATTATGTTTTGGATTATTTTTATGTTTTGAATATATTTAAAATAGCTTATAAATTACTTGTTAATCTAAAAATTGAGCTCAAAGTTTTCTAAACTAAAAACTCGCAATGGTTTTAAAAATCTTACCATCGGGTAATATGAATAGTTCGATAGAAAACATTACAAGTTAAGTGTTTTCAACAAATTAAGTGATTTCCAAAATTCATGTTTCTATACTCAATTGCAAACGGATTTTCAAAGTGATATTTCAAATTATCTTAACCAGTATAAATGTTTTCTATCCTATGATTCATCAACTAAGTTTTTAAGTTTTATGTAATTCAAAGTAAATCTCAGTTTTAACTTATTTTCGACAAATAAAGAATTTCAAAGAGTTTTTCACAAAATTTAATTGTTAATTCGATTCTTTCAAAAATATTTTCCTTAGTGACATACCGTTCGTCGTGGCGTATTGACCGGGTTTGGGGTGTTACACTCGATCGACGCATCGCACTTCCTAGGCAGAGCGCTAATCGCATCGCGTGCGGATCATCAAACTATGCCATCACAGTTTGTAAAGTGAAGGTGGTGCAAAACTCGAGGGTAAGCTCCATGTATGTGGGCTCGATGATGGAAAAGAACTACTCCCACGGATCGGTTGAAATAAAGGCTCGAATATCGGTTGCGAGCCTGACGAGTTCCAATGCATCCCAATCGGTGCACCTACCAGTGCCGAGGGGTCTATCCCGGAGTGCTTTGTAACGCTCTTCCTGAGTGTTCTGAGAAAATCGGAGGAATGGATGCCTAAGCTCGGAAGAAGCACTCGTGGAAGACGATCCGGGCCCCTTTCTTTTCTTGCTTAGGGCGGCTGTGGATCGCTTTGGTCGTGGTGACGACATTTGTACCTGAAAAAATAATCAAATATAAAGCAAGTTCCTTAACAATAATATAGCCAAAGTATTTCGTACTAAATCAAGCCAAATGGTAATTAGTGGATATTGACAGTAATGATTCTTTCAAACAAAGAAGTATATCAAAAATTGCAAAAGTTTATTCCTAAAATGAAGCCAATCAGCAACCAATTCATCAGAGATTTTTACTAAGTATTCGTGAGTTTTTGAGAGAAATCTCTAAATATAAATCATGCTTAATATTAAACAAAAGGAATAAAGCAAAATGGCATAATATTTATCAAGTTTTTAGTCAAGAAATTAAGGTAGTGAAGGGAACCAGGGGTTGTGATGGTGTGAGATGATCAAGCACGGGCGGAGCACGGCGGTGGTGCAGGTTTTGTAGGACGAACACAGCGGTGGCAGGGGCGTGGCGTTCGGTGGCACGGCTATGGTGCGGGCGTGCGAGCGGTTTCTGCATGGTTTTTGGAGAGAAAAGACAAGGGGAGGATGTTTTGGATGGAGGAGAATGTATGTGCGGCCGGATTTGGGAGGAAGGGTGTTTAAAAGCTGATTTTAGGTTTAGGTTTTGGGGGAGTGACGGTTAACTTTTATATATAGGGGAGAGGCACGGTTCATTTCCACGCCCGTGCTCTGTTTTGGATGCCCGTGTTTTTCGCGATTTCAAATTTTAGGCGCATTCAGGTGGATTTGCCACGGCCGTGTTGAAAATGACACGCCCGTGTGTTTATTCACACGGTTGGTTTGAACGGGCGTGTTTAGCCCGTGCTCGATAAGTCAGTAGCCTCGCACGATTGTAAGCCACGAGCGTGTTTAGCCCGTGCTCGATAAGTCAGTAGCCTCGCACGGTTGTAAGCCACGGGCGTGTTTAGCCCGTGCTCGATAAGTTAGTAGCCTCGCACGGAAGGTTGGCACGGGCGTGGTCTGATGTCGCAGCCCGTGTGGGGAAAATCATTTCGTCCCTGTTTGTGCACGGCTACTGGCACGCTCGTGTTTTATCCCCTGTCTTCCACACGGCCATGGGCACGCCCGTGTCTGAAGCCGTGTGGTTTAAAACCTGCGATTTTATTAGTCTGAGTTAGTATGGATTTAGATGCTGAGTAAAAGAAAAGAAAAGAATAAAAATTTGAAAATAAAATATTAGTGAATTAGTGCTCGGGTTGCCTCCCGAGAAGCGCTCGTTTTTAGTCTTAAGCTAGACTTTCCCTGTTTTCGGTTCTAAAAGAAGGTTCATGGAGCAGAAGCTCCTCTTTCGTATATCCAAAATCTGTACCATTATAAATTTTGAGTCGGTGACCATTTACCTTGAATGTGCCCTTAGTGGGATGGGTTACCTCGATGGTGCCATATGGAAAGATTGTTTTGATCATGAATGGGCCTGACCATCTTGATTTTAGCTTTCCCGGGAATAGTTTAAGCCTTGAGTTGTATAGTAGAACCAGGTCTCCTACTTCGAATTGTTTTGATCTCTTGAGACGAGCATTGTGGCGTCGCTTTGTTGCTTCCTTGTACAGTTTTGAGTTCTCATAGGCTTCCGTTCTCCATTCGTCCTGCTCGTTCATCTGCATCATTCTTCTTTTTCTTGCAATTTTGAGGTCAGAGTTCAAAAATTTTATTGCCCAAAAAGCTTTGTGTTCTAATTCGAATGGTAGATGACAGCTTTTCCCGTATACAAGTTTGTATGGGAATGTCCCTAGAGGTGTTTTAAATGCTATTCTATAGGCCCATAAAGCATCATCTACTTTAACTGCCCAATCATTTCTATTTGATTCAACCGTTTTTTCTAGAATGCGCTTAAGTTCTCGATTTGCTACCTCAACTTGCCCACTGGTTTGAGGATGATATGGGTGGGCATCTGTGGTATACTCCATATTTTTTTAGGACTTTTGCAAATTGAGTATTACTACGAAATGAGTACCCCTATCACTAATGATGGCTCTCGGTGTGCCAAATCGGAAAACAGTTTCTTGAGAAACTTGACTACTACCCTAGCATCATTGGTAGGTAAAGCTTAGCTTCTACCCATTTTGACATGTAATCAACTACCACTAGGATGTACTTGTTTCCAAACGAACTAGGGAATGGTCCCATGAAATCAATACCCCATACATCAAATATTTCACATGATAACATATATGTTTGAGGCATTTCATCACGTTTAGAAATATTACCTATTCTTTGGCATCTATCACACGAGGTAACATACCTGTTGGCATCTTTAAATAGAGTGGGCCAATAAAAACCTGATTCGAGTATTTTGTATGCTGTCTTAATACCACTGTAGTGTCCTCCTGATGGTTCTGAATGGCAATGCTCTAAGATTTTACTCGCTTCTGTCTTTGTAACACATCTTCCAATTATCTGATCTGCACATATGCGAAAAAGAAAAGGGATCTTCCCAAAAATAAATTTCCATATCAGCAAAGAATCGCTTCTTTTGGTGATGTATTAATTTCCTTGGCAAAACGTTAGCTGCTAAATAATTCGCAATATTTGCAAACCATGGTACCTCAGAATGTGTTATAGAAAAGAGTTGTTCTTCAGGAAATGAATCATTTATTTCACTTTCATCGAGTTCTTTGGTGTGTGGATTTTTAAGTCTGGAAAGGTGATCCGCTGCAAGATTCTCGGCTCCCTTCTTATCTTGTATTTCTAAGTCGAATTCCTGTAAGAGAAAAATCCATCGTATGAGTCTGGGTTTTGCATCAGGTTTGTTTAAAAGATAACGAAGAGCTGAATGGTCAGTGTAAACGACAACTTTAGATAATATTAGATACTGTCTAAGTTTATCAAAAAAAAAAAAACTACGGCTAGCAATTCTTTCTCTATGGTGGTATAGTTTTCTTGTGCAGGTGTTAGTGTTCTGCTAGCGTAGTAAATTGGCTGAAAATGCTCGCCTCTTCGTTGTCCTGCAATCGCACCTCTTCGCGAAGTCACTTGCATCACACATTAGTTGAAAGGGTAGATTCTAATCAGGTGCAATTATAATTGGAGCATTTATTAGTTTATCCTTAAGGATATTGAATGCATCTAAACATTCCCGATCAAAATTGAAAGGAACATCTTTTTCTAGTAATTTTGTTAAAGGCTTAGCTATTTTAGAAAAATCCTTAATGAATCTTCTATAAAATCCTGCATGTCCTAAAAAGCTTCTAATGGCCTTAACTGAACTGGGAGGAGGCAATTTTTCTATGGTTTCAATCTTTGCTTTATCTACCTCGATCCCTTTACTAGAAATTTTATGACCTAGTACAATCCCCTCTTGTACCATAAAGTGACATTTTTCCCAATTTAAAACAAGGTTTGTTTCCTCACATCTCATTAGGAC
Source organism: Gossypium sturtianum (assembly GCA_025698515.1). Taxonomy (NCBI): domain Eukaryota; kingdom Viridiplantae; phylum Streptophyta; class Magnoliopsida; order Malvales; family Malvaceae; genus Gossypium; species Gossypium sturtianum. Next base: position 122,349,516 of record CM046946.1, read on the forward strand.
TCGTTTTAAATTTTTAAGGCAAAGATGGAAAGAGTTACCGTAAACTGAGAAATCATCCATAAATACCTCCATGATATCTTCCACGAGTTCATCAAAGATTGCTAGCATGCAACGCTGAAAAAGTAGCAGAGCATTACATAATCCAAAAGGCATTCTCGATAAGCAAGCGTCTGAGTATGGGCATGTGAGCGTTGTCTTCTCTTGATCTTCAAAGTGCTATTGGGATTTGGAAATAGCCGGAGATTCCATCTAGGAAGCAATAGTACATGTGTCCTAATAACCTTTCTAGCATTTGATCAATAAAGGGTAGGGAAAGTGATCTTTTCTAGTGGCGTCATTCGGTTTTCTCGTAATCTATGCAAACTCTCCAACTTTGTGGTATCTGGTAGGAATTAGTTCATTCTTTTAGTTAGCTACCACGGTCATGCCTCCTTTCTTTGGGACAACACACGCACAGACTCACCCACTTGTTTGTCGTAAATAGGATAAATTATTCCAAAGATCTAGAAGTTTGATTACCTCTGCTTTCGACTTTCTTTTACGTTGGGATTTAGTCGTCTTTGTGGTTGCACACATGGCTTGTACTCATCTTCCATTAAAATTTTGTGGGTACAAAATGTTGGGCTTATTCCCTTAATGTCGAGAGATTTTCCATGCTATGGCTTTTTATGCTCTCTTAGTACCATATCAACTCCTCTTTTCCTTGGGTTCTAATTTTGAAGAGATAATTCACTGTAACGTAGAATTTTCCCCAAGGAATGCGTACTCTAGGTGCTTTGGCAGTTGTTTTAATTCTAAATTGGGTGGTTCATCAACAGAAGGTTTTTGTTTGAAATCGTCATCAAATTCGATGCTTTCTTTTTCCATTTGTTTTTATGACAATTTTAGCTCAGAAGCTTCATCTTCTTCCCCCTCTTCTTGAGTGAGACACAGTTCCATCGTGTCATCATGCAGGATTTCCTGTAATGAGTTTTAAATGAGATGGTCATTAGTATTTGAAAGCACATAACCACTGATCGCTGTAAATCAGAGTTTTAAAATTTATAAAAGAATGATCGAACCTGGAAACTAACTCTGACAACGATTAAAGGCAACTGCACCTATCGAACAGTAGTATAGTTTAGGCAAGACCGGATTGTCGAACCCAAAGGAACTAAAAGTACTAATACTCATCGTCTTTTTATTATTTAGCCTTAATATAAAGTGATGATTGTTTAAACTAAAAATAATCTACTAACTAAGCTAAGACGCAAAGACAAAAAGAATGAATTCGGGAAATAACTTTTGGGAAAACTCAGTTGACTCAAATGATACCCTTAGGAAAAATCCACCTAGACTTCACTTGTTATCTAACTTTGAACCATATGATTTATTTTCTTAGTTTGATCCATGAGACTCCCTAACGTATATTAAACCCTCTCTCAAGGCGAATAATGTCTAACCCTAGGTCAATTAGTGGAACTCTCGTTCGCTTATAATAACCCCCTAGAATAGCAGTAAATCGATCTGTGGACTCCCATATTAGGTTTCACCCTAATCCGGCAAAATCTCGTCACCCTATCTCTAGGCGTGCGATCAACTTCGCTTAATTATGTTGGATCTACTCTTAGGCAGGGTCTATTCCTCCTCCGCCTAAGCACATTAGATTTGGATTAAGTTCACACAATTAAGAACAAACTAAGTTATTATCATATAATTCAAAAATCAAATAACAAGATTCATCGTAGGTTTCATCCCCTTCGGGTATCCGAAGGTTTAGTTCATAATAATAAAAGACAACATCTCAAGAGAAAAGATAAAACAAAACATAAGAAATCCCTAAAACCCCCTGAAGGAATTGAAGAGGAGATCCTCCGTCTTGAGTAGAATTCTGGTTTCTTGAGATGGATCAACCGGCTACCTTCGAGTGATTCCCCAAATCGACCTTTTCGGCTTCTTGGCTAGCTCTCCGCCCCCCCTTTTCAATTTGGTACCTAGGGTGTATTTATAGGCTTTTGAAACACGTTTCTTTCTCCTTAAGTATCCTTTCCCGAATGAAATTGCTCTTCTCCACGGTAGAGGCACGGCCATGGCACACGCCCATGTAAATCGTGGCCAGGCCGTGTTTGACACTGTTAAATGAGGCACGACCGTGTAAGTCGTGGTAAGGCCGTGTTCTAGTAGGAATTGTGGCACGATCGTGTGGCTTGAAGTCCAGGCCGTGCTGATTTCGTGGCTTGGCCCAATTTGGTCTGGTTTAAGCCCGTTTCTCGTTCTTTTCGTCATCGGGTACTTTTCTGAGTATAAAACATGAAAAGAAAGGATTAAGAGCACCTTTTTACATAAATTGGGGCTTAAATCATCCCAAAGCATACTAAATGTGGGCTTAGAATATGTTACTTTTACGGTTTATCAAATACCCCCACACTTAAGCTTTTGCTTGTCCTCAAGCAAAATTCTCAACTTACAATTAAAACGAACTTTCCTCAATTCATAATAGTCATTGATAGTGTCTCATCATAATTCATAGATAATTTATGCATGGATAATTCAACTCAAAGAGTCCTAAAAATTAAAACAGTATAAGTCATAGATTTTGTAGCTCGAAAACATAGGCGTCTCCCCTTATCTAGATAATTACCTTTAATTTGAAATCGACAAGGATTGACATCCTTACAAAAGATTCACTCAAATCACTCAAAGTGTTTAAGGTTCACAATTAGGCACTCAAAGGTCGAACATGAAGAGTTAATCCCATAGGCTTGCATGAAAATCAAATCTCTACCACTAAAATATGAGATGAAAACACAAATCAAAAGGTCTTTGTTAGGGTTGTAACGGGGCTAGGGTTAAGGTGTGGAATAAGGCTAAATTAGAGGGTTAGAATCGAGATTGAATTGACAAATTACCTAACTAAGAACTAATGAACTAGTAATAATTACATCAATTGAATAGTACTTTAATAATACGAGCTTCTTTCTTCGATATTTGGAATTTATGTATAAGCTCATTTAATCACATAACTAATAATGAATAATGGATATACTTCATTCTTTTTTTTTAAGAGCAAACTAAATACATAATAAAGGATGAACTACTAAAATTCATAATTAGGCAACTAATCAAATCAAATCTCGATATAAGGGTAGTCAAAAGGAATGGTGATAACAAAAACAAAGGGGTTCTTGGTTAATATTAGCGGTTATGTCAATAAATAAGGTTGTTAGGATTAAAAGAGGTTCACTAGGGGTTAATAATGAAGGTAGGCTTTTTATGGAGTAAGTGGGTTAAATCTTAGGTGCCTTTATCATCTCTGTGTATCAAATCAAAAAATATGGTCTCGACATGTATAATTGATGCAAGTTCTAGAATAACAAATCAGTGTTGACATACTTATAATCAATAAAGTGAGCAAGAAAAAGAATTTATGCTCTTTAAGGCTCAAAAACTCACAAAAATTATGGGTATTTTGATGTCAACCTCGTAAATTTCAAACTTCAAGGTAATATTTAAACTCAGTTTGACAACCTAGCAAATTTTTAATTTCTGAAAAATAGACTTATAATGCTTGATTCTCTAGTATTCTTAGAATTTAATTATCAATGCAGAATTATCAATGACTTAATCTAGAACATGTCAATAAAAATCATAAATCATCAGAAATTTCATCCTAATTAGTAATATGAGTAATTTGCTTTTAAACAAGACTAAATTCAGGGATTTAAGTTAGGTATCTTTTTAGGTTGTTCACCCCCCACACTTGAGATGTATATTGCCCTAAATGTACAAAAATATATAATAACCTTGTAATAAAATCATCAGATATGGGGATAAGTGAAAACTTCTTGAATTTTCAGATGATTCCTTGAGAAGAGATTGTGCCTTTGCTGGTGGTGATGGGCCGTTTGGATGACGAACCTGCGCTAGATGAAGAAATTGGGAGGCTCGTGGAGAATTAGCCAAGAAGTCTAAAGAAACTTTAATAATATACTAATAGTATAATTAAAGATAAGAAAGATAAAGAGAAGGAGACTAAGACGGAAAATAAACTAAGTTTAAAAGATAGAGGGGTCTGAGAATCCTTATGGTAGATGGTTCGAGAGGTTGGTGTGACTTTGAGGGTGACGGAGTTGTTGGTGATGGTGGAAGTGGCGTGATTCCCAAGCGGCCTTAAGAACCTAAGAACAAGAAACTAAAACAAAATAAACTAAATTAAGTAGAAGATAAGTAAAGATAAAGAAAATAAAGGAGAAGATAAAAATAAAGGAACAGATAATTGGTCTCAAAGATCCTTGGCTTGTTATTTGGATGAAGCTACCGGCATGAACTCATGTGAATCGGTCTCCTTTGAGGAGACTGTGATTGGCCTTTTACGCTTCCTTGCCATGGATATGATATTGTTGTGGCTCAAGAGTCTAAGGATTTATTAGGAAAAAGGAAAAAGAAAGAGGGAGAAAAAAAAGAAAGAAAAAGAAAGGAGAAGAAAGAAAGAAAGTGGGTTAAGAAGAGAAAGGAGAAGGGTATGGTGTTTAAATAAACTTTTAGATCTGGCGGTTTCCCACGCCCGTGGGTGGAGGGTGTGTCGATTCACACGGCTGCCTTGCACGGTCGTGCTCTAGGGCGTGTTGGTCGCCCACGCTCGTGTCTAGCCTGTGTTCTACAAGTCAGTATGTTGGCACGGTTATCTGGCACGGGCGTGTTCAGCTCGTGGTTGGCAAGTCAGTAGCTTCACACGGCCGTGAAGCACGGCCGTTCCACTTTGTCGGTGCCCATGGCGTAGTAGTTGGGTCCGTGATTCTGAAAATCTATTTTGCCCTGACATGTACCTTCTTTGCTCTGTTAGTTCAATGCGTCGGAGTACCCACATGGCCACGTCCATGGCCGTGTGTAAGGCCGTGTGGCCTGGAATTCTGCACTTGGTTAGTTGGTTGTTAGTTGTTAAAAAGGAAGAAAAAAAGGAAAATTAAGATAAACTGAATATACATAAAAAAAATACTAGTATTAGTGCTCGGGTTGCCTCCCGAGAAGCGGTCGTTTATAGTCTTAAGCTAGACTCTCTTCTCGTTTGCATCTTCAGGGTGGTTTGAGGAGTTGGAAGTCCTTTCTCATGTTATTATCTGTATCGTCATGAAAAAATTTAAGTCGAGATGCGTTTATAGTAAAAGTACCAAAAGTAGGATTACTTACCTGGACTGTTCCGTGTGGGAAAACACTGGTTACCCTAAAAGATATTTCTTTGTTTGTTCCAGGGTCCGGATGAGATATTCGAGGATTTATCTGATCTAACAATACTTGGTCCCCTATTTTGAAGTGATTTGTTGTTCCTATTAGCTCTTTTGGGGGCTCCTTTGGTTTTATCTTGTGTGGTTCCGGTTCTTCGTTGTGTATCCCTAATTTCTCCTTGAAGTGCGCCTTCCACTCGTCTAGATCATCGAACTGAATCCCTCGATCTTCATGAGTTATTTCTTTGTTGGCATGGGGTTTAGGATCGGGTTCAGTTGTATTCTTTGGTGGTGCTTCCTGAAAATAAGGGTTAACCAAATGGTTTACGTTCTCACCTTGATTACTCGATGTTCTAGCTGAGTCGAGAGCCTTGATGGTGACTGTCTCATTACCTACACAAAGTATGAGTTCTCCCGCATCAACATCAATTTTAGTCTGGCGATCGCTAAAAGGGTCTTCCTAAGATTAGGGAATCGAATTATCCTCATCCATGTCTAAGACAACAAAGTCTCATCGGGAAAACGAATCATCGATTTTCACAAGAACATCTTCGATAATACCCTAGGAATTCTAATAGTTTTATCACTAATTGAATGCTCATCCTAGTTTGTTTGGGTTTACCTAGACCTAATTGTTTAAACAATTTATAAGGCATGACATTTATGCTTGCCCCTAAATCACTAACGCATTATCAACGCTTAGTCTACCAATTAAACATGGAATTGTAAAACTCCTGGATCTTTTAGCTTTTGTGGTAGCCTATTTTGGAGAATTACTGAGCACTTTGCGTTAAGTTGCACATGTGACGACTCGTCTAATTTCCGTTTGTTTGTCAGAAGCTCTTTTAAAAATTTCCTAGAATCTGGCATCTGCGATAGAGCTTCAAGTAATGGTAAGTTAATATGTAATTTCTTTAAGAGTTTAAGAAACTTACCGAACTGTTCTTCTGTGTCGTCTCTTCTTAATGCCTCAGGGTAAGGTACGCGAGGTAGGTACGCGATCTGGCAGGTAATGTACCTGCGAAAAACACAAACTATCAATCTTCTTATTCATCAATTCTACCTGATTTGATAGCATGGTTACTGCATCGAGGTTGTTAACTCCGGCTGTTTTTGTTGGCCTTGTTCTTGTAACTTGCCACTGATAGTTATTCAGTGACATCTCTTCAATAAACTCGTAGGCTGCCTCAGGAGTTCTATTATTCAGGGTTCCACTGGCGGCTAAGTCAATTAATTGCCTCGTTGAAGGATTCACACCGTTATAAAAAGTTTGGACTTGGAGCCACAAAGGTAAACCATGGTGCGAACACCTTCTCAAGAGATCCTTATATCTCTCCCATGCATCGTATAATGTCTCTAAATCCATCTGCACAAAAGAAGATATATCATTACGTAATTTGACTCTTTTTGTCGGTGGGAAATATTTTAATAAAAAATTTTCAGTCATTTGTTCCCATGTAGTGATTGACCCTCGTGATAACGAGTTTAACCACTGCTTAGCTTTATTCTTTAATGAAAAGGGAAATAACTGAAGACGTATGGCATCATCAGAAACGCCATTTATTTTGAAGGTATCACAGAACTCTAAAAAATTAACTATATGAGCGTTTGGATCTTCGTCCTGTAAACCATCAAATTGAACAAACTGTTGAATCATTTGTATAGTGTTAGGCTTTAATTCAAAATTATTAGCAGCTATAGTAGGCCTAAAAATTCTAGATTCGGCTCCTGTTAAATGAGGTTTAGCATAATCAAACATAGTACGAGGAGCATTATTTTCTCCCACATCTTGTGGTGGAAGATTATTTCGTCCATCCCTTCAGTAGGATTGGATCTGTCTTCTCGCTCTCTGATCACTGTAAATCAGAGTTTTAAAATTTATAAAAGAATGATCGAACCTGGAAACTAATTCTGACAACGATTGAGGCAAGTGCACCTATCGAACAGTAGTATAGCTTAGGCAAGACCGGATTATCGAACCCAAAGGAACTAAAAGTACTAATACTCACCGTCTTTTTATTATTTAGCCTTAATATAAAGTGGTGGTTGTTAAACTAAAATTAATCTACTTACTAAGCTAAGATGCAAAGACAAAAAGAATGAATTCGGGAAATAACTTTTGGAAAAACTCAGTTGACTCAAGCGATACCCTTAGGAAAAATCCACCTAGACTTCACTTCTTATCTAACCTTGAACCATATGATTTATTTACTTAGTTTGATCCGTGAGACTCCCTAACGTATATTAAACCCTCTCTCGAGGCGAATAACGCCTAACCCTAGGTTAATTAGTGGAACTCTCGTTAAACTTATAATAACCCCTAGAATAGCAAAAGAAATCGATCCATGGACTCCCATATTAGGTTTCACCCTAATCCGGCAAAATCTCGTCACCCTATCTCTAGGCGTGCGATCAACTCCGCTTAATTATGTTGGATCTACTCTTAGGCAGGGTCTATTCCTCCTCCACCTAAGCACATTATATTTGGATTAAGTTCACACAATTAAGAACAAACTAAGTTATTATCATATAATTCAAAAATCAAATAACAAGATTCATCATAGGTTTCATCCCCTTTGGGTATCCGAAGGTTTAGTTCATAACAATAAAGGAAAACATCTCAAGAGAAAAGATAACACAAAAACATAAGAAATCCCTAAAACCCCCTGAAGGAATTGAAGAGGAGATCCTCCGTCTTGAGTAGAATTTTGGCTTCTTGAGATGGATCAACTGGCTATCTTCGAGTGATTCCCACAAATCTGACCTTTTTGGCTTGACTTTTTAGCCTAGCTTTCCCCGCTCTTTTCAGCTGGTACTTAGGGTGTATTTATAGGCTTTTGAAACACGTTTCTTTCTCCCTAAGTATCCTTTCCCGAATGGAATTTCTCTTCTCCACGGCAGAGGCACGGCCATGGCACACGCCCGTGTAAATCGTGGCCAGGCCGTGTTCTAGTAGGAATGGTGGCACGGCCGTGTGGCTTGAAGTCCAGGCCGTGCTAATTTCGTGGCTTGGCCCAACTTGATCCGTTTTAAGCTCGTTTCTCGTTCTTTTCGTCATCGGGTGCTTTCCTGAGTATAAGACATGAAAAGAAAGGATTAAGAGCACCCTTTTTACACAAATTAGGGCTTAAATCATCCAAAAGCATACTAAATGTGGGTTTAGAATATGTTACTTTTACGGTTTATCAAATACCCCCACACTTAAGCTTTTTCTTGTCCTCAAGCAAAATTCTCAACTTACAATTAAAAAGAACTTCCTGTAATTCAAAATTTCTATTGATATTGTCTCATCATAATTCATAGATAATTTATACATGGATAATTCAATTCAAAGTGTCCTAAAAATTCAAACAGTATAAGTCATAGATTCTGTAGCACAAAACATAGGCGTTTCCCTTCTTCTAAATAATTACCTCTGATTCGGAATCGACAATGATTGACATCCTCACAAAAGATTCGCTCAAATCACTCAAAGTGTTTAAGGTTCAAAATTTAGGCACTCAAAAGTCAAACATGAAGAGTTAATCCCATAGGCTTGTATGAAAATCAAATCTCCACCACTGAAATATAAGATGAAACACAAATCAAAAGGTCTTTGTTAGGGTTGTAACGGGGCTAGGGTTAAGGTGTGGAGTAAGGCTGAATTAGAGTGTTAGAATTGAGATTGAATCAACAAATTACCTAACTAAGAACTAATTAACTAATAATAATAAATACATCAATTGAAAACTAATAATGCTAATAATACGAGCTTCTTCTTCAATATTTGGAATCCAAACGTATAAGCTCATTTAATCACAACTAATAATGAATAATGGATATACTTTTTTTTAAGAACAAACTAAATACATAATAAAGGATAAACTACTAAAATTCATAATTAGGCAACTAATCAGATCAAATCTCGATATAAAGGTAGTCAAAAGGAATGGTGATAACAAAAACAGAGGGGTTCTGGGTTAATATTAGTGGGTATGTCAATAAAAAGGGTGTCAGGTTAAAATGGGGTTAACTAGGGGTTAATTTGTGACGGTAGGCTTTTTAGGGAATTAGTGGGTTAAATCCTAGGTGCCTTTATCATCTCTGTGAGTCAAATCATAAAATGTGGTCTCGACATGTATAATCGATGCAAGTTCTAGAATAACAAATCAGTGTTGACATACTCATAATCAATAAAGTGAGCAAGAAAAAGAATTTATGCTCTATAAGGCTCAAAAACTCACAAAAATTATGGGTATTTTGATGTCAACCTCGTAAATTTCAAACTTCAAAGTATTATTTAAACTCAGTTCGACAACCTAGAAAAATTTTTAATTAAAAATTTTTAATTTTTGAAAAATAGACTTATCATGCTTGATTCTCTAGTATTCTTCAAATTTAATTATCAATGCACAATTATCAATGAATTAATCTAAAACATATCAATAAAAATCATAAATCGTCAGAAATTTCATCCTAATTAGTAATATGAGTAATTTACTTTCAAACAAGACTAAATTCAGGGTTTTTGTTAGGTATCTTTTTAGGTTGTTCACCCCCACACTTAATATGTACATTGCCCTCAATGTACAAAGATATATAATGACAATTAATATGTAAAATCAAAAGAGAGGGGAGAGAGTGACACTCCCTGAATTGGATGATTTCCTAGAGTTGGCAGTGGTCGTGGTGAAAGATAAGTTGGGGGGCTCATTTTTGGATGTGGTGGATGCTCACGAGTTCTCAAGCTAGATGAAGAAATTGGGGAACTCGTGGAGGATTAGCCAGGATTTATTAAGACAAATTTAAAATAAACTAAATATATAATTAAAGAAAAGAAAAGTAAAGGAAGATGAAACAAAAATGTAAACGAAATAAAACTAAAAGATAAAGGGACTTGAGAATCCTTATTGGTGTATGGTTTGCGAGGTGGATGTGACTTCTACGGTCACGGAGGTGCTGGCGGTGGTGGAAGTGGCGTGATTCCCAAGCAGCCTTTAGCTCCTAAGTCAAAGAAACTAAGATAGAATAAAATAAATTAAGCGGAAGAGAAGTGTAGATAAGGAAACTTAAGAAAAAGAGAAAAATGAAATAAAAACTAAATAGCCTTAAATATCCTTGGCTTGTTGTTCAGATGAAGCTGCCGGCATGAACTCGTGTGAATCGGTCTTCTTTAGGGAGATTGGCCTCTTACGCTTCCTTGCCATGGATATGATATTGTTGTGGCTCAAGAGTCTAAGGATTTCTTAGGGAAAAGGAAAAAGAAAGGAAAGAATGGAAGAAGGAAAGAAGAAAGAAGTGGGTTAAGAAGAAAAAGGAAAAGGGTGTGATGTTTAAATAGAATTTCAGGTCTGGCGGTTTCCCACGCCCGTGGGTTGAGGGTGTGTCGATTCACACGGCTGCCTCGCACGGCCGTGCTCTAAGGCGTGTTGATTCCCCACGCTCGTGTCTAGCCTGTGTTTGACAAGTCAGTATATTAGCACGGTTAGCTGGCACGGGCGTGTTCAGCCTGTGGTTGGCAAGTCAGTAGCCTCACACGACCGTCAATCACGACCGTGTCGCTTTGTCGGTGCCCGTGGGAGAGTGGTTGAGTCCGTGATTGCCAGAAATTAGGTCATTCTGACTTGTACCGTCCTGCCCTGTTAGTACTAAGATTCTCAAGGTACACACGGCCATGGCCACGGCCGTGTGCAAGGCCGTGTGTCCCAGAATTCTGCACCCCTTGTTAGTTTATAACTATGTATTCAGAAAGAAAAGAAGAAAATAAAAATAAATTTAAAGCACAATGTGAGAATAAATTATGTTAGTGCTCGGGTTGCCTCCCGAGAAGCGCTTGTTTATAGTCTTAAGCTAGACTCTCTTCTCGTTTGCATCTTCAGGGTGGTTTGAGGAGTTGGAAGTCCTTCCTCATGTTATTATCTGTCTCCTCGTGAAAAAATTTAAGTCGAGATGCGTTTATAGTAAAAGTACCAAAAATAGGATTACTTACCTCGACTATTTCGGATGGGAAAACACTGGTTACCCTAAAAGATATTTATTTGTTTGTGCTAGGGGCAGGAGGAGATATTCGAAGAACTGCTTCGTCTAACAGTACCTTGTCCCCTATTTTGAAGTGGTTTGTTGTTCCTATAAGCTCTTCTGGGGGTTCTTTCAATTTTTCCTCGTGTGGTTTTTGTTCTTCGTCGTGTATCCCTAATTTCTCCTTAAAGTGTGTCTTCCACTCGTCTAGATCATCGAACTGGATCCCTCGATCTTCATGAGTTATTTCTTTGTTGGGGTTGGGGTCAGGATCGGGTTCAGTTGTATTCTTTGGTGGTGTTTCCTAAAAAAAAGAGTTAACCAAATGCTTATTAGGGACATTTACGTTCTCACCTTGATTAATCGATGTTCTAGCCGAATCGAGAGCCTTGATGGTGACGGTCTCATTCCCTACACAAAGTATGAGTTCTCCTGCATCAACATCAATTTTAGTCCTTGCAGTTGCTAAAAAGGGTCTTCCTAAAATTAGGGGGATCGAATTATCCTCATCCATGTCTAAGACAAAAAAATCTACTGGGAAAATGAATCTGTCAATTTTTACAAGAACATCTTCGATAATACCCCTAGGAATTCTAACAGTTTTATCAGCTAATTGAATGCTCATCCTAGTTTGTTTGGGTTTCCCTAGACCTAATTGTTTAAACAATTTATAAGGCTTGACATTTATGCTTGCCCCTAAATCAGCTAACGCATTATCAACAGTTAGTCTACCAATTAAACATGGAATTGTAAAACTCCCTGGATCTTTTAATTTCTGTGGTAGCTTATTTTGCAAGATTGCTGAGCACTTTGCGTTGAGTTCCACATGCGAATCTTCGTCTAGTTTTTGCTTGTTTGTCAGAAGCTTCTTTAAGAATTTCCTGGAATCAGGCATCTGCGAAAGAGCTTTGAGGAGTGGTAAGTTAATGTGTAATTTCTTTAAAAGTTTAAGAAACTTACCGAACTGTTCCTCTGTGTCGTCTCTCTTCAACGCTTCGGGATAAGGTATGCGAGGTTGGTACTCCTTGATTACAGGTTTTGGCTTGTCTTGTGTTACCTCATCTTTACCTTTTTCTACCTCGTTTCCTTGTGTTGAGATGGATTCATCTACCCTTGTATTCTCCTGAGCTGTTATGTCTTGGATCTGCTCTTTAGGATTAATTTCAGTGTTACTTGGTAGACGCCCTTGCGATCGTTCGGATAATAGCTTTCCAATTTCTCCAACAGACTGGGTAATTTCCCCGATTGCCTTTGTAAGTCCTCCAACTTGGTTCTCGATCGTTTTGATCGATGTTTGTTGGGTGTTGAGTGTTACCTCATTTTTTTGGAGACGGGCTTCTGTGGATGCTATGAATTTGTTCAACGTCTCTTCAAGACTCGGCTTCTTTTCCTATGGATAGGGCTGATTTTGGAAATTTTGAGGAGGTTGTTGTCTTTGATTTCCTTGATTTCCTTGTCCTCCCCACAAAAAATTTGGGTGGTTCCTCCAACCTGGATTATAATTATTACTATATGGGTTATTATTGGATCTGAAATTGTTACGTATATAGTTCATCTGTTCGCTCTCTGGTTGGTAGGGTGGGTACTCAGGATTCACCACGGTTCCACCTGCGTCGCACTGCATCACTGGATTTACCCGCGAAGAACACAAACTATCAATCTTTTTATTCATCAACTCTACCTGATTTGATAGCATGGTTACTGCGTCGAGGTTGTAAACTCCGGCTGTTTTTGTTGGCCTTGTTCTTGTAACTTGCCACTGATAGTTGTTCAGTGACATCTCTTCAATAAACTCGTAGGCTGCCTCAGGAGTTTTATTATTCAGGGTTCCACCGGCGACTGAATCAATTAATAGTCTCGTTGAAGGATTCACACCGTTGTAAAAAGTTTAGACTTGGAGCCACAATGGTAATCCGTGGTGTGGGCATCTCCTCAAGAGATCTTTGTATCTCTCCCATGCGTCGTATAATGTCTCTAAATCCATCTGCACAAAAAAAGATATATCATTACGTAACTTGGCCGTTTAGACAGGTGGAAAATATTTGAATAGAAAATTTTCGGTCATTTGTTCCCATGTAGTGATTGACCCTCGTGGTAACGAGTTTAACCACTGTTTAGCTTTATTTCTTAGTGAAAAGGGAAATAACCGAAGATGTATGGCATCATCAGAAACACCATTTATTTTGAAGGTATCACAGAACTCAAAAAAGTTAGCTATATGAGTGTTTGGGTCTTCGTCCTGCAAACCATCAAATTGAACAAATTGTTGAATTATTTGAATAGTGTTAGGCTTTAATTCAAAATTATTAGCAGCTATAGCAGGCCTAACAATACTCGATTCTGCCCCTATTAAATGAGGTTTAGCATAATCATACATAGTACGATGAGCATTCTGAACCGCCACATCGTTTTGTGGTGGTGGATTATTTTCGTCCATCCCTTCAGTAGGATTGGATCGCTCTTCTCGCTCTCCTTGGTAATTTAGGGCTCGCCTAATTTCTCTGCGATTTCTTGACGCGTAGCTTCAATATCACTATCGTATTCTAAAGGTCCTCTCGGGTTCCTTCTAGTCATAAACTAGAGGTACCTGCTAGGAAAAGAAAGAAAGAAAATTTAGCAAATTTAAAATTAAAACTAAAAATAAAAATAAATTGCGAAAAAAATAAAAATAATGGCTAAAGTAATAAAAATAAAGTTTTCTTAATATTTTAGTTCCCCGGCAACGGCGCCAAAAACTTGATCGCTGTAAATCAGAGTTTTAAAATTTATAAAAGAATGATCGAACCTGGAAACTAACTCTGACAACGATTGAGGCAAGTGCACCTATCGAACAATAGTATAGCTTAGGCAAGACTGGATTATCGAACCCAAAGGAACTAAAAGTACTAATACTCACCGTCTTTTTATTATTTAGCCTTAATATAAAGTGATGGTTGTTAAACTAAAATTAATCTACTTACTAAGCTAAGACGCAAAGACAAAAAAAGAATGAATTCGGAAATAACTTTTGGAAAAACTCGGTTGACTCAAGCGATACCCTTAGGAAAAATCCACCTAGACTTCACTTGTTATCTAACCTTGAACCATATTATTTATTTACTTAGTTTGATTCGTGAGACTCCCTAACGTATATTATACCCTCTCTCGAGGCGAATAACGTCTAACCCTAGGTTAATTAGTGGAACTCTCGCTTATAATAACCCCTAGAATAGCAATGAAATCGATCTGTGGACTCCCATATTAGGTTTCACCCTAATCCGGTAAAATCTCGTCACCCTATCTCTAGGCGTGCGATCAACTCCGCTTAATTATGTTGGATCTACTCTTAGGCAGGGTCTATTCCTCCTCCACCTAAGCACAATAGATTTGGATTAAGTTCACACAATTAAGAACAAATTAAGTTATTATCATATAATTCAAAAATCAAATAACAAGATTCATCATAGGTTTTATCTCTTCTGTATTCAAGGTTTAGTTCATAACAATAAAGGAAAACATCTCAAGAGAAAAGATAACACAAAACATAAGAAATCCCTAAAACCCCCTGAAGGAATTGAAGAGAAGATCCTCCGTCTTGAGTAGAATTCCGGCTTCTTGAGATGGATCAACTGGCTATCTTCGAGTGATTCCCACAAATCTGACCTTTTTGGCTTGGCTTTTTAGCCTAGCTTTCCCCGCCCTTTTCAGCTGGTACTTAGGGTGTATTTATTGGCTTTTGAAACACGTTTCTTTCTCCCTAAGTATCCTTTCCAGAATGGAATTTCTCTTCTCCACAGCGAGAGCACGGCCATGGCACACGCCCGTAAATCGTGGCCAGCCCGTGTTCAAACTATTGAATGAGGCACAGCCGTGTAAGTCGTGGTAAGGCCGTGTTCTAGTAGGAATGGTGGCACGGCCGTGTGGCTTGAAGTCCAGGCCGTGCTGATTTCGTGGCTTGGCCCAACTTGGTCCGTTTTAAGCCCGTTTCTCATTCTGTTCTTCATCGGGTGCTTTCCTGAGTATAAGACATGAAAAGAAAGGATTAAGAGCACCCTTTTTTACACAAATTAGGGCTTAAATCATCCAAAAGCATACTAAATGTAGGTTTAGAATATGTTACTTTTACGGTTTATCACTCTCCTTCGTAATTTAGGGCTCGCCTAATTTCTCTACGATTTCTTCGAGCAGTAGCTTCAATATCACTGTCGTATTCTAAAGGTCCTCTTGGGTTCCCTCTAGTCATAAACTAGAGGTACCTGCTAGGGAAAGAAAGAAAGAAAGTTTAGCAAATTTAAAATTAAAACTAACAATAAAAATAAATTGCAAAAAATAAAAATAAATAATGGCTAAAGTAATAAAAATAGAGTTTTCTTAATATTTTAGTTCCCCGGCAACGGCGCCAAAAACTTGATTGCTGTAAATCAGAGTTTTAAAATTTATAAAAGAATGATCGAACCTGGAAACTAACTCTGACAACGATTAAAGGCAAGTGCACCTATCGAATATTAGTATAGTTTAGGCAAGACCGGATTGTCAAACCCAAAGGAACTAAAAGTACTAATACTCACCGTCTTTTTATTATTTAGCCTTAATATAAAGTGATGATTATTTAAACTAAAAATAATCTACTAACTAAGCTAAGACGCAAAGACAAAAAGAATGAATTCGGGAAATAACTTTTGGGAAAACTCAGTTGACTCAAACGATACCCTTAGGAAAAATCCACCTAGACTTCACTTGTTATCTAACTTTGAACCATATAATTTATTTTCTTAGTTTGATCCGTGAGACTCCCTAACGTATATTAAACCCTCTCTCGAGGCGAATAACGTCTAACCCTAGGTTAATTAGTGGAACTCTCGTTAAACATAATAACCCCTAGAATAGCATAAATCGATCTGTGGACTCCCATATTAGGTTTCACCCTAATCCGGCAAAATCTCGTCACCCTATCTCTAGGCGTGCGATCAACTCCGCTTAATTATGTTAGATCTACTCTTAGGCAGGGTCTATTCCTCGTCCACCTAAGCACATTA
Source organism: Gossypium sturtianum (assembly GCA_025698515.1). Taxonomy (NCBI): domain Eukaryota; kingdom Viridiplantae; phylum Streptophyta; class Magnoliopsida; order Malvales; family Malvaceae; genus Gossypium; species Gossypium sturtianum. The sequence goes on from CM046946.1 coordinate 122,365,729, forward strand.
GATTTGGATTAAGTTCACACAATTAAGAACAAACTAAGTTATTATCATATAATTCAAAAATCAAATAACAAGATTCATCGTAGGTTTCATCCCTTTCGGGTATCCGAAGGTTTAGTTCATAATAATAAAAGACAACATCTCAAGAGAAAAGATAAAACAAAACATAAGAAATCCCTAAAACCCCCTGAAGGAATTGAAGAGGAGATCCTCCGTCTTGAGTAGAATTTTGGCTTCTTGTGATGGATCAACTGGCTACCTTCGAGTGATTCCCCCAAATCTGACCTTTTCGGCATGGCTTCTTGGCCTAGCTCTCCGCCCCCTTCTACCGGGTACCTAGGGTGTATTTATAGGCTTTTGAAACACGTTTCTTTCTCCCTAAGTATCCTTTCCCGAATGAAATTGCTCTTCTCCACGGCAGAGGCACGGCCATGGCACACGCCCGTGTAAGTCGTGGCCAGGCCGCGTCCGACACTGTTAAATGAGGCACGGCCGTGTAAGTCGTGGTAAGGCCGTGTTCTAGTAGGAATGGTGGCACGGTCGTGTGGCTTGAAGTCCAGGCCGTGCTGATTTCGTGGCTTGGCCCAATTTGGTCCGTTTTAAGCCCGTTGCTCGTTCTTTTTGTCATCGGGTGCTTTCCTGAGTATAAGACATGAAAAGAAAGGATTAAGAGCACCTTTTTACATAAATTGGGGCTTAAATCATCCAAAAGCATACTAAATATGGGCTTAGAATATGTTACTTTTACGGTTTATCAAATACCCCCACACTTAAGCTTTTGCTTGTCCTCAAGCAAAATTCTCAACTTACAATTAAAATGAACTTTCCTCAATTCATAATAGTCATTGATAATGTCTCATCATAATTCATAGTTAATTTATGCATGGATAATTCAACTCAAAGAGTCCTAAAAATTCAAACAGTATAAGTCATAGATTTTGTAGCTCGAAAACATAGGCGTCTCCCCTTATCTAGATAATTACCTTTAATTTGAAATCGACAAGGATTGACATCCTTACAAAAGATTCACTCAAATCACTCAAAGTGTTTAAGGTTCACAATTAGGCACTCAAAGGTCGAACATGAAGAGTTAATCCCATAGGCTTGCATGAAAATCAAATCTCCACCATTGAAATATGAGATGAAAACACAAATCAAAAGGTCTTTGTTAGGGCTGTAACGGAGCTAGGGTTAAGGTGTGGAATAAGGCTGAATTAGAGGGTTAGAATCGAGATTGAATTGACAAATTACCTAAGAACTAATGAACTAGTAATAATTACATCAATTGAATAGTACTTTAATAATACGAGCTTCTTTCTTCGATATTTGGAATTTATGTATAAGCTCATTTAATCACATAACTAATAATGAATAATGGATATACTTCATTCTTCTTTTTTTTAAGAACAAACTAAATACATAATAAAGGATGAACTACTAAAATTCATAATTAGGCAACTAATCAAATCAAATCTCGATATAAGGGTAGTCAAAAGGAATGGTGATAACAAAAACAAAGGGGTTCCGGGTTAATATTAGCGGTTATGTCAATAAATAGGATAGTTAGGATTAAAAAGGGTTCACTAGGGGTTAATTTGTGAAGGTAGGCTTTTAGTGGAGTAAGTGGGTTAAAACCTAGGTGCCTTTATCATCTCTGTATATCAAATCATAGGTGTGGTCTCGACATGTATAATCGATGCAAGTTCTAGAATAACAAATCAGTGTTGACATACTCATATTCAATAAAGTGAGCAAGAAAAAGAATTTATGCTCTATAAGGTTCAAAACTCACAAAAATTATGGGTATTTTGATGTCAACCTCGTAAATTTCAAACTTCAAGGTAATATTTAAACTCAGTTTGACAACCTAGCAAATTTTTAATTTCTGAAAAATAGACTTATCATGCTTGATTCTCTAGTATTCTTAGAATTTAATTATCAATGCACAATTATCAATGACTTAATTTAGAACATGTCAATAAAAATCATAAATCTTCAAAAATTTCATCCTAATTAGTAATATGAGTAATTTACTTTCAAACAAGACTAAATTCAGGGATTTAAGTTAGGTATCTTTTTAGGTTGTTCACCCCCCCACACTTGAGATGTACATTGCCCTCAATGTACAAAAATATATAATAACCTTGTAATAAAATCATCAGATATGGGGATAAGTGAAAACTTCCTGAATTTTCAGATGATTCCTTGGGAGGAGATTGTGCCTTTGGTGGTGGTGATGGGCCCTCTGGATGACGAACCTGCGCTAGATGAAGAAATTCGGAGGCTCGTGGAGAATTAGCCATGGATCATTAAGACATAATTAAAGTAAATTAAATATAAAATTAAGGACAAGGAAGATAAAGAGAAGGAGACTAAGAAGAAAACTAGAATTAAAAGAAAAGATGAATGGACTGGGAGGTCCTTATTGTTGGGTGTGATTTCTAAGGCTGAGGTTATGGTGGTGGTGGCGTAATTCCCAAGCAGCCTTTAGAACCTAAAAACAAGAAACTAAAACAAAATAAACTAAATTAAGTAGAAGAGAAGTAAAGATAAAGAAAATAAAGGAGAAGATAAAAATAAAAGAACAGATAATTGGTCTCAAAGACCCTTGGCTTGTTGTTTGGATGAAGCTGCCGGCATGAACTCATGTGAATCGGTCTCCTTTGAAGAGACTGTGATTGGCCTTTTACGCTTCCTTGCCATGGATATGATATTGTTGTGGCTCAAGAGTCTAAGGATTTATTAGGAAAAAGGAAAAAGAAAGAGGGAGAAAAGAAAGAAAGAAAGAAAGAAAGAAAAAGAAAGGAGAAGAAAGAAAGAAAGTGGGTTAAGAAGAGAAAGGAGAAGGGTATAGTGTTTAAATAAACTTTCAGATCTGGCGGTTTCCCACGCCCGTGGGTAGAGGGTGTGTCGATTCACACGGCCGCCTCGCATGGCCGTGCTCTAGGGCGTGTTGGTTCCCCACGCTCGTGTCTAGCCTGTGTTCGACAAGTCAGTATGTTGGCACAGTTATCTGGCACGGGTGTGTTCAGCCCGTGGTTGGCAAGTCAGTAGCTTCACACGGCCGTGAAGCACGGTCGTGCCACTTTGTCGGTGCCCGTGGGGTAGTAGTTGGGTTTGTGATTCTGAAAATCTGTTTTGCCCTGACATGTACCTTCTCTGCTCTGTTAGTTCAGAGTGTCGAAGTACCCACACGGCCACGGCTACGGTCGTGTGTAAGGCCATGTGGCCTGGAATTCTGCACTTGGTTAGTTGGTTGTTAGTTGTTAAAAAAGAAGATAAAAAAGGAAAATTAAGATAAACTGAATATATATAAAAAATACTAGTATTAGTGCTCGGGTTGCCTCCCAATAAGCGCTCGTTTATAGTCTTAAGCTAGACTCTCTTCTCATTTGCATAATCAGGGTGGTTTGAGGAGTTGGAAGTCCTTCCTCATGTTATTATCTGTATCCTCGTGAAAAAATTTAAGTCGAGATGCGTTTATAGTAAAAGTACCAAAAGTAGGATTACTTACCTCGATTGTTCCAGTGGGAAAACACTGGTTACCCTAAAAGATATTTCTTTGTTTGTGCCAGGGTCCGGATGAGATATTCGAGGATTTATCTAATCTAACAGTACTTGGTCCCCTATTTTGAAGTGATTTGTTGTTCCTATTAGCTCTTTTGGGGGCTCCTTCGGTTTTATCTCATGTGGTTCCGGTTCTTCGTCGTGTATCCCTAATTTTTCCTTGAAGTGCGTCTTCCACTCGTCTAGATCATCGAACTGAATCCCTCGATCTTCATGAGTTATTTCTTTATTGGCATGGGGTTTAGGATCGGGTTCAGTTGTATTCTTTGGTGGTGCTTCCTGAAAATAAGGGTTAACCGAATGGTTTACGTTCTCACCTTAATTACTCGATGTTCTAGCTGAGTCGAGAGCCTTGATGGTGACTATCTCATTACCTACACAAAGTATGATTTCTCCTGCATCAACATCAATTTTAGTCCTGGCAGTCGCTAAAAAGGGTCTTCCTAAGATTAGGGGAATCGAATTATCCTCTTCCATGTCTAAGACAACAGAGTCTACTGGGAAAACGAATCTGTCAATTTTCACAAGAACATCTTCGATAATACCCCTAGGAATTCTAACAGTTTTATCAGCTAATTGAATGCTCATCCTAGTTTGTTTGGGTTTACCTAGACCTAATTGTTTAAACAATTTATAAGGCATGACATTTATGCTTGCCCCTAAATCAGCTAACGCATTATCAACAGTTAGTCTACCAATTAAACATGGAATTGTAAAACTCCCTGGATCTTTTAGCTTTTGTGGTAGCCTATTTTGGAGAATTGCTGAGCACTTTGCGTTAAGTTCCACATGTGACGACTCGTCTAACTTCCGTTTGTTTGTCAGAAGCTCTTTTAAAAATTTCCTAGAATCTGGCATCTGCGACAGAGCTTCAAGTAATGGTAAGTTAATATGTAATTTCTTTAAGAGTTTAAGAAACTTACCGAACTGTTCTTACTCGTCGTCTCTCTTCTTAATGCCTCGGGGTAAAGGTACGCGAGGTTGGTACTCCTTCATTACCGGTTTTGGCTTGTCTTGTGTTACCTCAACTTTACATTTTTCTACCTCGTTTCCTTGTGTTGGACTGGGTTCGTTTACTTCTTCACTTTCTTGAGCTGTTATGGCTTGGATCTGCTCCTTTGGATTAATTTCAATATTACTCAGTAGACGCCCTTGCGGTCGTTCGGATAATAGCTTTGCAATTTCTCCGACTGACTAGGTAATTTCCCCGATTGCCTTTGTAAGTCCTCCAACTTGGTTCTCGATCTTTTTGATCGATGTTTGTTGGGTGTTGAGTGTTACCTCATTTTTTTGGAGACGGGCTTCTATGGATGCTATGAATTTGTTCAACGTCTCTTCAAGACTCGGCTTCTTTTCTTGTGGATAGGGCTGATTTTGGAAATTTTGAGGAGGTTGTTGTCTTTGATTTCCTTGATTTCCTTGTCCTCCCCACGAAAAATTTGGGTGGTTCCTCCAACCTGGATTATAATTATTACTATATGGGTTATTATTAGATTTGAAATTGTTACCTATATAGTTCATCTGTTCGCTCTCTGTGCCCGGTTGGTAGGGTGGGTACTCAAGATTCGCCACAGTTCCACTTGCGTCGCACTGCATGACTGGATGTACCTGCGAAGAACACAAACTATCAATCTTCTTATTCATCAATTCTACCTGATTTGATAGCATGGTTACTGCATCGAGGTTGTAAACTCCGGCTGTTTTTGTTGGCCTTGTTCTTGTAACTTGCCACTGATAGATATTCAGTGACATCTCTTCAATAAACTCGTAGGCTGCCTCAGGAGTTCTATTATTCAGGGTTCCACCGGCGGCTGAGTCAATTAATTGCCTCGTTGAAGGATTCACACCGTTATAAAAAAGTTTGGACTTGGAGCCACAAAGGTAAACCATAGTGCGGACACCTTCTCAAGAGATCCTTATATCTCTTCCATGCATCGTATAATGTCGCTAAATCCATCTACACAAAAGAAGAGATATCATTACGTAATTTGGCCATTTTGGCTGGTGGGAAATATTTTAATAAAAAATTTTCGGTCATTTGTTCCCATGTAGTGATTGACCCTTGTGGTAACGAGTTTAACCACTGCTTAGCTTTATTCTTTAATGAAAAGGGAAATAATCGAAGACGTGTGGCATCATCGAAATGCCATTTATTTTGAAGGTATCACGAACTCTAAAAAATTAGCTATATGAGCGTTTGGATCTTAAATCACAGTAAACCATCAAATTGAACAAACTGTTGAATCATTTGTATAGTGTTAGGATTTAATTCAAAATTATTAGCAGCTATAGCAGGCCTAACAATACTAGATTCGGCTCCTGTTAAATGAGGTTTAGCATAATCAAACATAGTACGAGGAGCATTATTTTCTCCCACATCTTGTGGTGGAAGATTATTTTCGTCCATCCCTTCAGTAGGATTGGATCTGTCTTCTCGCTCTCCTTGGTAATTTAGGGCTCGCCTAGTTTCTCTGCGATTTCTTCGAGCGGTAGCTTCAATATCACTGTCATATTCTAAAGGTCCTCTTGGGTTCCTTCTAGTCATAAACTAGAGGTACCTGCTAGGGAAAGAAAGAAAGAAAGTTTAGCAAATTTAAAATTAAAACTAACAATAAAAATAAATTGCGAAAAATAAAAATAAATAATGGCTAAAGTAATAAAAATAGAGTTTTCTTAATATTTTAGTTCCCCGACATGGCGCCAAAAACTTGATCATTTGTAAATCGAGTTTTAAAATTTATAAAAGAATGATCGAACTCGAAACTAACTCGACAACGATTAAAGGCAAGTGCACCTATCAAACAAAGAGTATAGTTTAGGCAAGACCAGTTGTCGAACCCAAAGGAACTAAAAGTACTAATACTCACCGTCTTTTTATTATTTAGCCTTAATATAAAGTGATGATTGTTTAAACTAAAAATAATCTACTAACTAAGCTAAGACACAAAGACAAAAAGAATGAATTCGGGAAATAACTTTTGGGAAAACTCAGTTGACTCAAACGATACCCTTAGGAAAAATCCACCTAGACTTCACTTGTTATCTAACTTTGAACCATATGATTCATTTTCTTAGTTTGATCCGTGAGACTCCCTAACGTATATTAAACCCTCTCTCGAGGCGAATAACGTCTAACCCTAGGTTAATTAGTGGAACTCTCGTCCGCTTATAATAACCCCTAGAATAGCGATGCAAATCGATCTGTGGACTCTCATATTAGGTTTCACCCTAATGCGCAAAATCTCGTCACCCTATCTCTAGGCGTGCGATCAACTCCGCTTAATTATGTTGGATCTACTCTTAGGCAGGGTCTATTCCTCCTCCACCTAAGCACATTAGATTTCGATTAAGTTCACACAATTAAGAACAAACTAAGTTATTATCATATAATTCAAAAATCAAATAACAAGATTCATCGTAGGTTTCATCCCCTTCGGGTATCCGAAGGTTTAGTTCATAACAATAAAGGAAAACATCTCAAGAGAAAAGATAAAACAAAACATAAGAAATCCCTACAACCCCCTGAAGGAATTGAAGAGGAGATCCTCCGTCTTGAGTAGAACTTCGGCTTCTTGAGATGGATCAACTGGCTATCTTCGAGTGATTCCCACGAATCTGACCTTTTCGGCTTAGCTTCTTGGCCTAGCTCTCTGCCCCCCTTTCAGCTGGTACCTAGGGTGTATTTATAGGCTTTTGAAACACGTTTCTCTCTCCCTAAGTATCCTTTCCCGAATGAAATTGCTCTTCTCCACGGCGGAGAGCACGCCCATGGCACACGCCGTGTAAATCGTGGCCAGGCCGTGTTCGACATCAAGTGAATGAGGCACGGCCGTAAAAGTCGTGGTAAGGCCGTGTTCTAGTAGGAATGGTGGCACGGCCGTGTGGCTTGAAGTCTAGGTTGTGCTGATTTCATGGCTTGGCCCAATTTGGTCCGTTTTAAGCCCGTTTCTCGTTCTTTTCGTCATCGGGTGCTTTCCTGAGTATAAGACATGAAAAGAAAGGATTAAGAGCACCTTTTTACATAAATTGGGGATTAAATCATCCAAAAGCATACTAAATGTGGGCTGAGAATATGTTACTTTTACGATTTATCAGGGGTTTACACCGTTATAGAAAGTTTGGACTTGGAGCCACAAGGGTAAACCATGGTGCGGACACCTTCTCAAGAGATCCTTGTATCTCTCCCATGCGTCGTATAATGTCTCTAAATCCATCTGCACAAAAGAAGAGATATCATTCCGTAATTTGGCCGTTTTGGCCGGTGGGAAATACTTTAATAAAAAAATTTCGGTCATTTGATCCCATGTAGTGATTGACCCTCGTGGTAACGAGTTTAACCACTGTTTGGCTTTATTCCTTAATGAAAAGGGAAATAATCGAAGACGGATGGCATCATCAGAAACGCCATTTATTTTGAAGGTATCATAGAACTCTAAAAAATTAGCTATATGAGTATTTGTGTAACACCCCTAACCCGTATTCGTCGCCGGATTAGGGTTACGAGGTCTTACCATAACAATTACCAAGTCCATACACTCCATCCAACTAACACTTGATAAATTCATATCATTTCATGCTATCACAAATGAATATATATATATATATTCTATCAGGTCTTAATATAACAACTTGCATTATAAAATCACATGGTCATTTAAAAAAAAAAACAACGACTACATAAGTATATAATATTTAGACATTTATTCACCTATAACATGAACACAAACAAAAATCTAATAGTCACCTACATATTTAATCAAATAAAATTCTTAAAGCATTCCATATATATATATATACGTAATATTTATAAATACCAAATTAGCACATACCATTTTTGAAATCAATCCATGTACAAATGTTTTCATGTACACTTTATTATTACAAACATATATTTACGCATCAAACGGTTGCACATATAGACTCATGAAATATTAAACATACATGAACGTCTATTAAACCAATATACCTTATCAATTCATTATCTTAGCCCAAAATGCCTTAAACCACAAAATCAAACCATACTTATCAAATATATATGTACCATGGCCGAATATAGGCTAAAATAACTTACTACTCATCAACATTAACATGGCATCTTTAATAATCCAAATAGACCAAATTAATTTACAACCCAAAGAACATCATCTCAACTATATCCACCTCATTCGAACCAAACCAAAATGAATGCAAAACATATCAATATATCATACTTATCCCAAATGCATCACATCTAGATATAATAGGCATATTATTTGACCATATTCCATACATGATTAAACCATGGCCAAATTTCACATCCCTTAATATCATAATCAATCCATTATATCAAGAACATAGGAATTAAACTTAATCAAAAGAAATAGCCATTTTCGCAATGCTATTCATATATATACAAGGCCGAAAGTCATTAATCTAAACCTTAGTCTAACCTATACATGCCTTCGGTTCAAAACTAAGATTAAATACCACAAGGGGAGATAGTGTGGTTGACTTTTCCGATCGATCTCGGATGCCCGTAGCTTGATGGAAAATCTATAAAACAAAACAAAGAGCACACACGAAATAAGCTCACTAGCTTAGTAAGTCTTAAGCATTTACTGAAACAACAATCAAAATATTCCAACATTTAGCACACATACATATATAAATATACCTGTAAATTCAAGTAATTTAACAAATAATAATTTCAATATGGTCGAAACAAATTGTCTATGTAACTTATCATCTATTATTCCCTCATTGAAGGTATACAACCCTTCCAAAGACTTTAAGCCTTAAGTATTCGCATATTACCTTATTAACAAGTATAACATATATCACAAGTATATATGATTAATCATATATATATACAGATATGCATTTTCAATTACTTTCACTTTTGACATTTTTACCTTTGACCGAATCTCAAAGATATCACCAAGCTTATATTCAATATACATATCACACTTATTAATGAATAATTCAAATACACATATCATAAAGACTCATTATCAAAAACTTTAACCATTCTACCACTTATGTAATTTGAAAGGAAAGATAATCACATACCTTGTTCCTTGCATCCATAAACCTTTATATTTACCCGAGCATTTTGTTTATTTAAGTATTTACATCCCACCTTGTAAAGGATTTATAACACATCACCTAGGCATTAAGCACCGCTAGGCAATAAGCTGATATACATCACCTAAGCACAAGGCCTACTAGGCTCATAGCCCGAATTACATCAGGCACAAGGCACCGCTGGGCATTTAGCCCGATAAATAAGACCGACACGAAGCTCGCTAGGCTTAAAGCCCGATATAGATATGATCATTAATTCAACACTCATTTCATAACATCAACAATGCAAACAACTCATATAGATCATATTACCTTCACATACCAACCAAAACATATTTATACACTTTTCATTTTACAAAGTAAATTCAATTCAATACCATACTTCTACATTCGGCTATTATCTATAATTATACTTTAAATATTCAAGTTTCATTATTCATCATAGTCGTAAATAAATCTTTAACGTATATTTGCTTAAGGACTTACCCCGGTTGTCGATAGACCGTGTAAATCGGCTATTCGAGAACCTTCGTCTTTCCCCGATCCAATTCCGCTTTTCTTTGCTCTTGATCTTGAATTTTAGCTTCAAAGTGCTGAAATTTCAAAGAACCAAAAGCTTATTTCTTCCTCCACATTCGGCCATGGATGAGTGAAAAGATGATGGCTTTCTTTTCTTGGTTATTTTAACATATAATAAATAAATACCAATTTACTAAACTAACCTTATAATTAAAAATAACTAAACATTTTAACTTAAGGACAAACTTGTCCATGGCCGGCCACTAACATCTAAAATGGGTTATTTACCCATTATATACTTCATATTATAAAGCCATGATCAATTAAGCACATTTCACTTTAGTCTACCACTTTTTCACTTTACGCGATTAGGTCCTTTTTAACAAATTAAACACTCAAACGATAAAAATTTTCTACGAAACTTTCACACACATTAATTCACATATAAAAGACTCAAAATATAATATTAAAATATTTCTCGGACTCGGATTCGTGGTCCCGAAACCACCGTTCGATTAAGGTCAAATTCGATGCATTACAACTCTCCCCCTTTTAGGATTTTCGTCCCCAAAATCTTTCCGTTAAACAAAGTCGGATATTGTTGTCTCATTAAATCCTCGGGCTCCCACGTAGCCTCTTCAACTCCGTGACGATTCCATAGTATCTTCACTAATGGAATTCTCTTTGTTTCTCAACTCTTTTATTTCCCGAGCTAAGATACGGATCGGTTCTTCATCATATGTCATATCGGGTCGGATTTCAATCTCGAGATGGAGCAATCACATGTGACGGATCTGATCTATATCTCTGAAGCATCGAAACGTGAAATACATCATGTATCTTTTCTAACTCGTAGGGCAACTTCAATCTATAAGCAACCGCCCAATCGTTCGATGATTTCATACGGTCCGATAAATCTCGGACTCAACTTGCCTTTCCGACCAAATCGGAGTACTTTCTTCCACGGAGAAACTTTTAAGAATACACGATCTCCGACCTGAAATTCAATGTCTTTACGTTTCAGATCAGCATAGGACTTTTGACGATCCGAAGCAGCTTTCAAATTGCCTCTAATAATAGCTACCTTACATTGTTTCTTTAATCAAATCAACCCCGTGTATCTTATTCTCGCTGAGCTCAGTCCAGTATAACGGTGTTCGACATTTTTAGCCGTACAAGGCTTCATAAGGCGCCATTTTGATACTAGATTGAAAGCTATTATTGTAAGCAAATTCAATCAAAGGTAGGTATCGTTCCCACGTACTTTTAAACTCGAGAACGCAACATCTCAACATGTCCTCAAGTATCTCGAATAGTTCGCTCGGATCGACCGATGCATCTGCGGATGAAAGGTCAGTACTAAAATGAAGTTTAGTGCCTAAAGCATCTTGCAACTTCTTCCAAAACCGCAATGTGAATCTCGGGTCTCATGCGAAACAATGGAACTCGGTACACCATGCAATCTCACAATCATGATACATACAATTCGCAAGTTTATCGAGTGAATAGTCCGTCTGAACCGGTACAAAATGAGCTGATTTGGTCGATCTATCAACTATAATCCAAACGGCATCTTTCTTACTCGGTGTCATAGGGAGACCGGATACGAGAACCCATTGTAATTCTATCCCATTTCCATTCGGGTATCATGATTGGTGAAGTAGTCCGGATGGTACTTGATGCTCGGCTTTTACTTGTTTACAAACTAAGCATTTGAAACAAATTCGGATATATCCGTTTCATGCCAGGCCACCAATAGAACTGTTTCAAATCGTTATACATTTTTGTGCTACCCGATGTATCGATAGTCGACCACTATGGGCCTCACTCGAATCATCATCATCAAATCGAGTTCTTGAACACACATTCGGCTTTTAAAATTCAAACAGTCATTTGCATCAATCTGAAAATCGATTCTCCACCTTTTCACACCGAATTCGACTAGTAATCAAATCTTTGTCAACTTTCATGCATCACAAATTTGCTTGAATAAACATCGGTCTTGCTTGTAACTTTCGGCTATGATCGAACCATCACGGACATAGCTATCACGTGCGTTCATTGCACGAAGAGCAAACAATGATTTTCGACTTAACGCATCTGCAAACAACGTTAGCTTTTCCCGGATGGTAGTCAATCACCAATTCATAGTCTTTCAACAATTCCAACCACCGCGTTGTCTTAAATTTAGGTCTTTTGAGTCATCAAATAATTCGACTTTTATGATCCGAGTAAACATGGCATTTCTCACCGAATAAGTAATGACGCCAAATCTTGATCACGAACACAATGGTCGCAAGCTCCAAATCATCGTCGGGTAATTTCTTTCATGCGGCTTCAATTATCTCGATCGTGAGGCTACTACTCTGCCTTCCTGCATCAATACACAGCCCAAACCACTTAAGGAAGCATCGAATACACAACAAATTCTTTACCCGATTCAGCCGAGCTAACACTGGAGCTTCGGTTAAAGGGCTTTCAACCGCTCGAAACTTTTCGACGACACTTTTCGACCACTCAAACTTGACATCTTTCTCGTAGTAGCTTTGTCAAAGGTGTAGCTATCACGAGAAAAACCTTTCACAAACCGTCTGTAGTAGCCCATAAGCCCCGAAAACTTGAATCTCGAAAACATTCTTGATGGCTTCCAATCAAGTATAGCCAGAAATTTTGTTCGGATCGACTCGAATACGATCTTTGAAACAACATGTCCCAAAAAGTGACCTTTTTCATCCGTAACTCACACTTACTAAACTTCGCATACAATCGTTGATATCTCAAAGTTTGTAGCACTAATCTCAAATGCTCGGCATGCTCGGTTTCATTTTTGAATAGATCGGTATATCATCAATAAACACTACTACAAACCGATCCAAAAGCTCGTGCGAAAACTCGATTCATTAGATCCATAAAAGCAGCAGTGCATTAGTGAGTCCAAAAGGCATAACCGAGAAACTCAAAATGTCCGTACCTCGTCCCGGAATGCGATCTTTGGCACATCTGTATCTCGACTCATAATCGATAATAGCCTGATCTCAAATCTATTTTCGAAAATACTGAAGCCCCTTTTAGCTGATCAAACAAGTCATCAATCTGAGGTAACGGGTACTTATTCTTTATAGTTACCTTATTTAGTTGCCGATAGTCGATACACATTCGCATGGTTCCATCTTTTTTTTTCACAAATAAAACCGGTGCACCCCAAGGAGAGAAGCTCGGTCGTGCAAAGCCCTTATCTGTCAATTCTTGCAACTGCACTTTCAATTCTTTTAACTCTGTAGGTGCCATCCGATACGGAGCTATCGAAATTGAAGTCGTTCCCGGTACTAATTCAATGCCGAACTCAATCTTTCGTACTGGTGGTAAGCCCGGTAGTTCTTCAAGAAACACATCTGGGTATTCACACACAACCGGTACAGTTTCAATATGCTTTTCAGACACTTTATTATCCAGTACATACGCCAAATAAGCTTCACACCCTTTTCTCACATATTTCCGGGCTAACATCGAAGATATTATCAGAGGAAACCCACTTAAATCATTGGATTCAATTACGATGATCTCCCGCTCGACATCTCAAATCAATTAGCTTTCTTTTGCAATTCACCATCTGCGTCATGTGAAGTTAACGATCCATTTCCAAAATTATATCGAACTCATCGAAGGGCAACAACATTAAATCGGTGGGAAGCAAAAATCCCGAATCATCAATAGGCAACCTTTACACACTTTATTAACAAGCACACATCTACCCAAAGGGTTGGACACACGAATCACAAACTCGATGAGACTCAATCGGCGAGTCTTGCCGAATACTAGAGTTTCACACACATATGAATGAGTCGAACCAGGATCAATCAATGCAATCACGGTAGTATCATAAAGGGTGAAAGTACAGAGTAATGACATCGGGGAGGAAGCATCCTCTCGGCTCGTGTGGCATAAGCTCTAGCCGGAGCTCTAGCCTCGGATCGAACTCTGATGTTCTTCATTCCTCTCTCGACTACCACCTACATTGCTTGAATGTACGGGTGGCTCGCCTCGCGCCGACGTGTTGCTCGACTTAATGTTCTCGAATCAGATTCGCTCAACTAACATCGGACATTCTCTAATAAAATGATCGGACGATCCGCATTTAAAGCAAGACCGATCATGGAATCTACAACTCCGGAATGCCATTTCCCACGGTGCTTACATTCAACTCGATTACGGAACGTTACCAACACCGCCATCGAGGTAGCTCGGGAGCCCACTGGAGGTCGATCACGTCTAGGTAAATCTGAAGTAGCTTTATGTCGGCTGAAGTTATCTCTGAACTTCTTAGATGTGGAATGGAAATTCTTACCCGACGATCTCTTACGAGTGTCTCTAGCTTCTGTCTCAGCCTTTCTTTTCTCCTTCCCGAGCTCCTCAGCTTTGCAAGTTCGCTCGACTAGCGTCACAAACTCTTTGATTTCAAGAATGCCAACAAGCAACTTTAAATCTTCATTCAAACCGTCTTCGAACCTTTTGCACATAATGGCTTCAGTTGATACATATTCCCGAGCATATCGGCTCAATCTGACAAATTTTCGCTCATATTCAGTCACGGTCATTTGCCCCCTGTTTTAGTTCAAGAAATTCTTTTCGTTTTTTATCAACGAATCTTTGATGATATATTTCTTGCGAAATTCATGCTCGAAAGAAATCCCACGTCACTTTTTCTTTCGGAACCACTCGATACTAGTGTATTCCACGGTGATATGCGATGTCCCGGCAGTAAAGATATAGCACACTTCAGGCATTCATCTGGAGTACAAGATAGCTCATCAAGTACCCGAATAGTGTTATCAAGCCACATTTCAGCTCGCTCTGCGTCATCATCATCGTTGGCCCTGAATTCTTCGGCCCCAAATTTCCTGATTTTATCAACTGGAGGCCTACTAGATCTCATCGGATCTATCATCGGGGGTGCTGAAGGTATCGGAGTTGGATTATTCGGGGGTGGAGGTTGGTGTACAACCGGGTTAGTCTGAATAAACTGGGTAAACCACTCGTTCATCATCTGATAGAAGGCTTGTTTAGCCTTCCCCTCGTGGCTACCCGAAACTGGTCGAGAGTCTACCGGCACTGATCCGTGTGCACGGTCAGGCGCTACACTCTCTACATCATCCGCTACGGCTCTTTCAGGATCAGTGTCCATTTACTATATAAAACACAGTTCAGAATGTCAGAGGTCACCACACTATCAATATATGATCAAGGCATGTATAGCTAGACTCACACGTGCTACGGTAGTCCTAGAATCGACTAAACCGTAAGCTCTGATACCAATAAAATGTAACACCCCTAACCCGTATCCGTCGCCGGATTAGGGTTACGAGGTCTTACCATAACAATTACCAAGTCCATACGCTCCATCCAACTAACACTTAATAAATTCATATCATTTCATGCTATCACAAATGAATATATATATATTCTATCAGGTCTTAATATAACAACTTGCATTATAAAATCACATGGTCATTAAAAAAAAAAACAACGACTACATAAGTATATAATATTTAGACATTTATTCACCTATAACATGAACACAAACAAAAATCTAATAGTCACCTACATATTTAATCAAATAAAATTCTTAAAGCATTCCATATATATATATATATACGTAATATTTATAAATACCAAATTAGCACATACCATTTTTGAAATCAATCCATGTACAAATGTTTTCATGTACACTTTATTATTACAAACATATATTTACGCATCAAACGGTTGCACATATAGACTGTGAAATATTAAACATACATGAACGTCTATTAAACCAATATACCTTATCAATTCATTATCTTAGCCCAAAATGCCTTAAACCACAAAATCAAACCATACTTATCAAATATATATGTACCATGGCCGAATATAGGCTAAAATAACTTACTTCTCATCAACATTAACATGGCATCTTTAATAATCCAAATAGACCAAATTAATTTACAACCCAAAGAACATCATCTCAACTATATCCACCTCATTCGAACCAAATCAAAATGAATGCAAAACATATCAATATATCATACTTATCCCAAATGCATCACATCTAGATATAATAGGCATATTATTTGACCATATTCCATACATGATTAAACCATGGCCAAATTTCACATCCCTTAATATCATAATCAATCCATTATATCAAGAACATAGGAATTAAACTTAATCAAAAGAAATAGCCATTTTCGCAATGCTATTCATATATATACAAGGCCGAAAGTCATTAATCTAAACCTTAATCTAACCTATACATGCCTTGCGGTTCAAAACTAAGATTAAATACCACAAGGGAGATAGTGTGGTTGACTTTTCCGACGATCCTCGGATGCCCGTAGCTTGATGGAAAATCTATAAAAAGCAAACAAAGAGCACACACGAAATAAGCTCACTAGCTTAGTAAGTCTTAAGCATTCTGAAACAACGATCAAATATTCCAACATTTAGCACACATACATATATAAATATACCAGTAAATTCAAGTAATTTAACAAATAATAATTTCAATATGGTCGAACAAATTGTCTATGTAACTTATCATCTATTATTCCCTCATTGAAGGTATACAACCCTTCCAAAGACTTTAAGCCTTAAGTATTCGCATATTACCTTATTAACAAGTATAACATATATCACAAGTATATATGATTAATCATATATATATACTGATATATGCATTTTCAATAACTTTCACTTTTGACATTTTTACCTTTGACCGAATCTCAAAGATATCACCAAGCTTATATTCAATATACATATCACACTTATTAATGAATAATTCAAATACACATATCATAAAGACTCATTATCAAAAACTTTAACCATTCTACCACTTATGTAATTTGAAAGGAAAGATAATCACATACCTTGTTCCTTGCATCCATAAACCTTTATATTTACCCGAGCATTTTGTTTATTTAAGTATTTACATCCCACCTTGTAAAGGATTTATAACACATCACCGGCATTAAGCACGCTAGGCAATAAGCCTGATATACATCACCGCAAGGCACGCTGGGATCATAGCCCGATTACATCACCAAGACAAGGCACGCTGGGCATTTAGCCCGATAAATAACACCCAAACACGAAGCACCTCTAGGCTTAAAGCCCGATATAGATATGATCATTAATTCAACACTCATTTCATAACATCAACAATGCAAACAACTCATATAGATCATATTACCTTCACATACCAACCAAAACATATTTATACACTTTTCGTTTTACAAAGTAAATTCAATTCAATACCATACTTCTACATTCGGCTATTATCTATAATTATAATTTAAATATTCAAGTTTCATTATTCATCATAGTCGTAAATAAATCTTTAACGTATATTTGCTTAAGGACTTACCCCGGTTGTCGATAGACCGTGTAAATCGGCTATTCGAGAACCTTCGTCTTTCCCCGATCCAATTCCGCTTTTCTTTGCTCTTGATCTTGAATTTTAGCTTCAAAGTGTCGAAATTTCAAAGAACCAAAAGCTTATTTCTTCCTCCACATTCGGCCATGGATGAGTGAAAAGATGATGGCTTTCTTTTCTTGGTTATTTTAACATATAATAAATAAATACCAATTTACTAAACTAACCTTATAATTAAAAATAACTAAACATTTTAACTTAAGGACAAACTTGTCCATGGCCGGCCACTAACATCTAAAATGGGTTACTTACCCATTATATACTTCATATTATAAAGCCATGATCAATTAAGCACATTTCACTTTAGTCTACCACTTTTTCACTTTACGCGATTAGGTCCTTTTTAACAAATTAAGCACTAAAACGATAAAAATTTTCTACGAAACTTTCACACACATTAATTCACATATAAAAGACTCAAAATATAATATTAAAATATTTCTCGGACTTGGATTCGTGGTCCCGAAACCACCGTTCCGATTAAGGTCAAATTCGGTCTGTTACAATTTGGGTCTTCGTCCTGTAAACCATCAAATTGAACAAATTGTTGAATCATTTGTATAGTGTTAGGCTTTAATTCAAAATTATTAGCAGCTATAGCAGGCCCAACAATACTTGATTCTGCTCCTGTTAAATGAGGTTTAGCATAATCATAAATAGTACGCGAAGCATTATTTTCTGCCACATCTTGTGGTGGTGGATTATTCTCGTCCATCCCTTCAGTAGGATTGGATCTGCCTTCTCGCTCTTTTTCTATGTAATTTAGGGCTCACCTAATTTCTCTACGATTCCTGCGAGCAGTAGCTTCAATATCACTATCGTATACTAGTGGTCCTTTCGGGTTCCTTCTAGTCATAAACTAGAGGTACCTGCTAGGAAAAAAAGAAAGAAAATTTAGCAAAGTTAAAAACAAGATAAAAATAAAAATAAAAATAAAAGTAAATTGCGGAAAGTAATGGCTAAAGTAATAAAAATAGAGCTTTCTTAATATTTTAGTTCCCCGACAACGGCGCCAAAAACTTGATCGCTGTGATTTCAGAGTTTTAAATTTATAATGATCGAACCTGGTGATCGCTGTGAATCAGAGCTTTAAAATTTATAAAAAGAACGATCGAACACGAAACTAACTCTGACAACGATTAAAGGCAAGTGTACCTATCGAATAGTAGTATAGCTTAGGCAAGACCGGATTATCGAACCCAAAGGAACTAAAAGTACTAATACTAACTTTCTTTTTATTATTTAACCTAAAATAAGTGAAGTTGCTTTTAATCTAAAATTAACGAACTACTAAGCAAAGGACACAAAGACGAAAAAAGACTAAAATTGGGGAGATAACTTTTAGAAAAACTCGGTTGATTTAGATGATACCTCGGGAAGAATCCACCTAGACTTCACTTCTTATCTATCACTGAACCATATGATTTTATTTACTTAGTTTGATCCGTAAGACTCCCTAACGTATATTAAACCCTCTCTCGAGGCGAATAACTTCTAACCCTAGGTTAATTAGTGGAGCTCTCGTTCTCTTATAATAACCCCTAGAATAGCAATGAAATCGATCTATGGACTCCCATATTAGGTTTCACCCTAATCCGGCAAAAATCTCGTCACCCTATCTCTAGGCGTGCGATCAACTCCGCTTAATTATGCTAGATCTACTCTTAGGCGGGGTCTATTCCTCCTCCACCTAAGCACATTAAATTTGGATAAAGCTCACATAATTAAGAACAAACTAAGTATTTATCATATAATTTAGAAAATAATAACAAGATTCATCATAGGTTTCATCCCCTTCAGGTATCTGAAGGATTTAGTTCATAACTAAATAAGAAAACATCTCAAGAGAAAAGATAAAACAAAAAATAAGAAATCCCTAAAAATCTCTGAAAGAATTGAAGGAGATATCCGCCGTCTTGAGTAGAATCCCAGCTTCTTGAGATGGATCAACTGGCTACCTTCGAGGGATTCCCACAACTCTGACCTTTTCGACTTGGCTCCTTGGCCTAGCTCACCGCCTGCGACAAAAAAGCCACCGGCGAAGGCTTCCTGTAGAACTCCTCAATTAAGTTGCCCTCTAGAGTGTTTATATAGGCTTTGAGATGTGTTACTTGGCCTCCAAGTATCCTAATTTGAGTGCAATTCCTAATTGGAGGTTTAATTAGACTTTGGAGTGTGTTTCTTTGCCTCCAAGCATCCAAATCTGAGTAAAACTCCTCTTGGCTGTGGTAGGGGCACGGCCATGGCACACGCCCGTGTGAATCGTGGCCAGGCCGTGTGGACTTCGTTGATGAGGAACGGCCGTGTAAATCTTGGTCCAGGCCGTGTTCGAGATCTTTAAGGAGGCATGACCGTGTGATCTTTGGTCCAGTAGTGTTGATTTCATGCTTTGGCCCATTTGTCCCGTTTTAAGCCCGTTTTATGCGTTCTTTTCATCCCCAGTGCTTTCTGAGTATATAACATGAAAAGAAAGGATTAAGAGCACCAAATTACATAAAATAAGGGATAATTCATCCAAAAGCATACTAAATGTGGGCCTAAAATATGTTACTTTTACGGTTTATCAAATACCCCCACACTTAAGCTTTTACTTGTCCTCAAGCAAAATTCTCAACTCATAATTAAAACGAACTTTCCTCAATTCATAATAGTCATTAATAGTGTTTCATCATAATTCAGAGATAATTCATACATGGATAATTTAACTCAAAGAGTCCTAAAGATTCAAACAGTCTAAGTCATACATTTGTAGCATAAAACATAGGTGTTTCCCTTCATCTAAACAATTACCTCTAATTTAAAATCAACAAGGATTGACATCCTCACTTAAAGATTCACTCAAATCACTCAAAGTGTTTAAGGTTCAAAATTAGGCACTCAAAAGTCAAACATGAAGAGTTAATCCCATAGGCTTGCATGAGAATCAAATCTCCACCACTAAAATATGAGATGAAACACAAATCAAAAGGTCTTTGAAAGGGTTGTAATGGGGCTTGGATTAAAGGTGTGGAATAAGGCTGAATTAGAGGGTTAGAATCGAGACTGAATTGACAAATTACCTAACTAGAAAAAATGAACTGATAAATAAATAATTACATGAATTAAAACTTTGAAACTAATAATACGAGCTTCTTCTTCAATATTTGAAATTCAAACGTATAAGCTCACTTAATCACATAACTAATAAAAACTAATAATGAATATACTTCGTTTTTTTTTAAGAACAAGTAATAATAAAGAACTTTAACAACTGAAATATAGAACATAGTTAGGCAACTGCTCCAAATCAAATCTCGACAAAAAGGGAGTCAAAGAATGGTGATAACAAATATACAAAGGGTTTTGGGTTAATATTAGTGGGTGAGTCAATAAAAAGGGTTGTTAAGATCAAAGGGGTTCACTAGGGGTTAATTATGAAGGTGGGTTTTTAGTGGAGTAAGTGGGTTAAATCCTAGGTGCCTTTATCATTTCTGTATATCAAATCAAAGATGTGGTCTCGACATGTATAATCGATGCAAGTTCTAGAATAACAAATCAATGTTGACACACTCATAATCAATAAAGTGAGCAAGAAAAAGAATTTATGCTCTATAAGGCTCAAAATCTCACAAAAATTATGGGTGTTTTGATGTCAACCTCAGAAATTTCAAACTTCAAAGTAATATTTAAATTCGTAGACATCCTAAAAAATTTTAATTCTTGAAAAATAGACTTATCATGCCTGATTCTCTAGTATTCTTAGAATTTAATTATCAATGCACAATTATCAATGACTTAATCTAAAATATATCAATAAAAATCATAAATCATCAGAAATTTCATTCTAATCATAATATGAGAAACTTACTTTAAAACAAGGCATAATTCAGGGATTTTCAAATAATACTATAGTTAATCCCCTCACACTTAAGATGTACATTGCCCTCAATGTACAAAGATAGATAATAGCAAAATAATCATAAAATCATAAGATAGGGAGAGAAGTGAAACTTCCTGAATTTTGGATGAAGTCAATGAAAAGAAACCGGATAGGACTGGAGGTGAACGTGGGAAAGCGTCTCAAACCGTTTGAGTCCTCGAAGCAGCCGTCCTAATTTTATTGTATCCTAAGCTAAATCTAAATAGAATGAATAATAAGAAGAAAATAATAAAGAAAATTAAAAGAAAATTAAAAGAAATAAAAATAAAAATAAAAATAAAAATAAAAATAAAAATAAAAATAAAAGTAAATAATGGAAAACGAAAAAAAGAAAAACAACTGGAAACGAAAAAGGAAGAAGGGGGATAAATAAGAATTATGGATCTGGTGGTTGCCCCCGCCCTTGTACCTTCTTGTGGTGACCACACAACACACCACCACGTAGTGTGTAAGGCCGTGTGGTCTGGAAATCTGCACTTTGGTTAGTTTATAGTTAGGTGCTAAAAAGGGAAAATAAAAGTAAAAGAAGAAAAAAATGTAAAAATTAATGGGTTTAGTGCTCGGGTTGCCTCTCGAGAAGCGCTCGTTTATAGTCTTAAGCTAGACTTTACCTCTCATTGTATGGTCAAGGTGGTTTGAGGAGGTGAAAATCCTTTCTCATGCGATCAATTCGGTTGTCGATATAAAGTTTAAGTCGAGTAATGTTTACCTCAAAAGTGTTGAATTTAGGATTGCTTACCTCGATCGTGTTTGTATAGGAAGACATTAAGTACCTCAAAAGTGATTTCTTCATTTGTCTTGAGGTCTGAATTGGTGATTCGAGGGTCTTCCTTATTCAACAATACCTGATCCCCTATTTTGAAGTGATTTGTTGTTCCTATCAGCTCATCTGGGGTTTCCTTCGGTTTCACTTCGTGTATTCCTAGTTCCTCTTTAAAGTGTGTTTTTCGCTTGTCTAGTTCGTCGACCTTAAGGCTTCGTTCCTCATATAGTTCTTCTTTATTGGCACAAGGTCTATGATCCGCTCCGGTTTGTAGCTTTGTGGTGTTTCCTGCAATGAAGGTTGAACAAGTTGGTTATCAACTGAATTTACTTTCTCACCTTTATCACTTGATGTTCTGGCCGAATCAAGAGCTTGAAGAGTGACTATCTCGTCGCCTACACGAAGTATGAGTTCACCTGCATAGATATCAATTTCAGCTCTGTAGTTGCTAAAAAGGGTCTTCCTAAAATTAAAGGAATATTATTGTCCTCATCCATGTCAAAATGACAAAGTCTCATCAGGAATACGAATTTATCAATTTTGATTAGAACATTTTCTATTATACCCTAGGAATTCTGATATTTTTATCAGTTAATTGGATGCTCATCCTAGTTTGTTTGGGTTTCCCTAGACCTAGTTGTTTAAACAGTTTATAAGGCATAACATTTATGCTTGCCCCTAAATCGGCTAACGCATTTTCTATAGATAAACTACCAATTATGCATGGAATTGTAAAACTCCCTGGATCTTTTAATTTCTGTGGTAGTCTATTTTGTAGAATTGCCGAGCACTTTGCGTTGAGTTCCACATGTGATTCCTCGTCTATCCTTCGCTTTTTCGTTAACAGCTCCCTTAAAAATTTTCTAGAGTCTGGTATCTGCGAAAGAGCTTCGAGTAGAGGTAAGTTAATATGTAATTTCTTTAAAAGTTTAAGAAACTTACCAATCTGTTCCAATCAGATCATCTCTCTTTTTAATGCTTCGGGGTAAGGTATGCGACGTTGGTACTCTTTGATTACCGGTTTTGGCTTTTCTCGTGTTACCTCTACTTTACCTTCTTCTACCTCGTGTTCTTGTATTGAGTTGGGTTCATCTAACCCTTTACTATCATGAGCAGTGATGGTTTGAATTTGCTCTTTTGGGTTAGTTTCAATGTTGCTTGGCAAGATTTCTTGTAGTTGTTCTGAGATCAGCTTCGCAAGTTGTCCAACTGACTTAGTAAGTTCCCCAACTTGGTTCTCGATCCCTTTGATTGATGCCTCTTGATCTTCGAGTGCTGTTTCGGTGTTTTGGAGACGACTTTCTGTGGCTACCATGAATTTTGTCAGCATCTCTTCAATGTTCGACTCATCTTCCCGTTGGTGAGGTGGTTATTGAAAATCTGGAGGAAGTTCCGATCCTTGGCTATTTTTATCATCCCATGAGAAATTGGGATGGTACCTCCAACCTGCATTATAAGTGTCATTATAAAAATTATTTTGTGGTCTAGAATAGTTACCCGTATAGTGAGCTTGCTCGTTTTCCATGCCATATCCGTAGGGTGGGTACTCAGGATTCGCCACGCCTCCTAGATTCGAGTCGTATTGCATTTCTGGGTGTACCTGCGAGAGACTATACAAACCATCCATCTTTTCATTCATCATCTCTAGTTTGTTAGATAACCCGTGACCACGTCGAGGTTGAAGACACTGGCGGCTTTTGTTGGCGTTGTCCTCATAACTTGCCACTGATAGTTATTTAGTGCCATCTCCTCTATAAACTAAAATTACCTGTCAAAGCAAACAAAAGAAAAATTAGCAACGTAAAAAAAATGAAACTAATAATAATAATAATAATAAATTGCAATAAAAAAATTGGCTAAAGTAATAAAAATTAAGCTTTCTTAATATTTTAGTTCCCCGGCAACGGCGCCAAAAACTCAATCGCTGTGAATCAGAGCTTTAAAATTTATAAAAAGAACGATCGAACACGAAACTAACTCGACAACGATTAAAGGCAAGTGTACCTATCGAACAAAGTAGTATAGCTTAGGCAAGACCGGATTATCGAACCCAAAGGAACTAAAAGTACTAATACTAACTTTCTTTTTATTATTTAACCTAAAATAAATAAATTTGCTTTTAATCTAAAATTAACGAACTACTAAGCTAAGGACACAAAGACGAAAAAAGACTAAAATTGGGGAGATAACTTTTAGAAAAACTCAGTTGATTTAGATGATACCCTCAGGAAGAATCCACCTAGACTTCACTTCTTATCTATCACTGAACCATATGATTTTATTTACTTAGTTTGATCCGTAAGACTCCCTAACGTATATTAAACCCTCTCTCGAGGTGAATAACGTCTAACCCTAGGTTAATTAGTGGAACTCTCGTTCTCTTATAATAACCCCCTAGAATAGCAGTAAATCGATCTATGGACTCCCATATTAGGTTTCACCCTAATCCGGCAAAATCTCGTCACCCTATCTCTAGGCGTGCGATCAACTCCGCTTAATTATGCTAGATCTACTATTAGGCAGGGTCTATTCCTCATCTACCTAAGCACATTAAATTTGGATAAAGCTCACATAATTAAGAACAAACTAAGTATTTATCATATAATTTAGAAAATAATAACAAGATTCATCATAGGTTTCATCCCCTTCAGGTATCTAAAGGATTTAGTTCATAACTAAATAAGAAAACATCTCAAGAGAAACGATAAAACAAAACATAAGAAATCCCTAAAACTCCCTGAAGGAATTGAAGGAGATATCCGCCGTCTTGAGTAGAATCCCGACTTCTTGAGATGGATCAACTGGCTACCTTCGAGGGATTCCCACAACTCTGACCTCTTCGGCTTGGCTCCTTGGCCTAGCTCACCGCCCTGACAAAAGCCCTGGCAGAAGGCTTCTGCCGAACTCCTCAATTAAGTTGCCCCCTAGGTTGTTTATATAGGCTTTGAGATGTGTTACTTGGCCTCCAAGTATCCTAATTTGAGTGCAATTCCTAATTTGGGGTTTAATTAGACTTTGGAGTGTGTTTCTTTGCCTCCAAGCATCCAAATCTGAGTAAAACTCCTCTTGGCTGGGGCAGGGGCACGGCCATGGTACACGCCCGTGTGAATCGTGGTCAGGCCGTGTGGACTTTGTTGATGAGGCACGGCCATGTAAATCATGGTCCGGGCCGTGTTCGAGATCTTTAAGGAGGCACGGCCGTGTGATCTTTAGTCCAGGCCGTGTCGATTTCATGTTTTGGCCCATTTGTCCCGTTTTAAGCTTTGTTTTTATTCTCTTTCATCCCCTGGTGCTTTCCTGAGTATATAACATGAAAAGAAAGGATTAAGAGCACCAAATTACATAAAATAAGGGATAATTCATCCAAAAGCATACTAAATGTGGGCCTAAAATATGTTACTTTTACGGTTTATCACCTGGAACTAACTATAACAACGATTGAGGCAAGTGCACCTATCGAACAGTAGTATAGCTTAGGCAAGACCGGATTGTCGAACCCAAAGGAACCAAAAGTACTAATACTAACTTTCTTTTTATTATCTAGCCTAAAATAAGTGAAGTTGTTATTTAATCTAAATTTAACTAACTACTAAGCTAAAGACGCAAAGACAAAAAGAATGAATTGGGGAAATACTGTTGGAAAAACTCAGTTGATTAAGACGATACCCTTAGGAAGAATCCACCTAGACTTCACTTGTTATCTAACTCTGAACCAGACGATTTATTCACTTGACTTGATCCATAAGACTCCCTAATGTATATTAAACCCTCTTTTGAAGCGAATAACGTCTAACCCTAGGTTGATTAATGTAAATCTCTTTCTAATTAAAACCCCTAGAATTGCATTAACTCGATCTACGGACTCCCATATTAGGTTTCACCCTAATCCGGCAAAATCTCATCACCCTATCTCTAGGCGCGCGATCAACTCCGCTTAATTATGCTAGATCTACTCTTAAGCAGGGACTTTTTCTCCTCTACCTAAGCACATCAAACTTGAATTAATATTCCGGAAATATTAACACAAGAATTAAGAACACATAATTAAGAACAAATCAAGTATTTATCATATAGTTCAATAAACGATAACAAGATTCATCTAAGTTTCATCCCTTCTGTATCTCAAGGGGTTTAGTTCATAATAATAAAAGAAAACATCTCAGAAGAAAAGTTAAAACAAAACATAAGAAATCCCTAAAACCCCCTGAAGGAATTGAAGGAGAGATCCGCCGTCTTGAGTAGAATTCCGGCTTCTTGAGATGGATCAACTGGCTATCTTCGAGTGTTTCCCACAAATCTGACCTTTTCGGCTTGGCTCCTTGGCCTAGCTCACCGCCCCCTTCTAGGTTATACTTAGGGTGTTTATATAGGCTTTTGAAATAGGTTTCTTTGCCCCTAAGTATCCTTTTCCGAGTGGAATTGCTCTTCTCTGCGATAGGGACACGGCCATGGCACACGCCCATGTGAATCGTCTTTAGGCCGTGTTTAGACTTTTAATGAGGTGACATGCCCGTGTAAATCGTGATCGGGTCGTGTTCTAGTCTATCAAGGAGATACGGCCGTGTTGGCTCAAGTCCAAGCCGTTTCGATTTTCACTTTGGCCCAATTTGGTAAGTTTAGAGCCCGTTTCTCATTCTTTCCATCCTCCGGTGCTTTCCTGAGTATAAAACATGAAAAGAAAGGATTAAGAGCACCTTTTTACATAAATCCAGGGATAAATCATCCAAAAGTGTGCTAAATGTGGGATTAAAATATGTTACTTTTACGGTTTATCAGGATTCCTCACTCGGTTAAGGTATCTGGGCATAGATTGAATTGCTTGATTAGAGGTTCTTTAAATCCGTTTCTATTTTTGTTTGGAAATCATCCGTTTGGAACCTCACTGTCTGTTTTGGCAGCAACAAATCAAGAGGGAAGGGGCTCTCTTCTTTCAGAATTGTAATCAAATCATTCGGGGTGTTAGGGTAAGTTTTGGTGTTGATATTAGTTTCGTAGTTACAAATTAATCGTGTATTAAGTCTGATTTTGAGCGTTGGTATGTCGATTCTTAGGTTCTGGAAGGCTCGGGAGTGTTTCCGCATCGAATCGATACCAGGTGTGTACCCGAAACGAATAACAACGAGATTCGAAAAAAGCCAAAATTGCAAATTGTCGATGCCAAACGGGCATGTGGTCGCCCGTGTGGTAGGTCGTGTGTGAGAACACGACCGTGTAATTAATGAAGGCATGGCCGTGTGCAGCATACGGCAGTATGGTGGCTTGAGTGTGGCTGTGTGGGCCAGACGGGCTAGGACAAGTTGGGCATGTGGGCCACACAGGCGTGTGAGCCCACACGGGTAGTCCACACGGACGTGTGAGCCCACACGGGTAGTCCACACGGGCGTGTGGGTTTCTAGGCTAGGCCGTGTGATCTACACGGGCTAGGCCAATCTAGGCGTGTGGGCCCATTTATCTGAGTTTTTCCCTAAGGTTGCACGGGTCGTCCCAAACGACTGTTGGCCTACTGTAGGGTCGGTAAGGGCTAAATAAACCCTAAACTATATGATCTAATTTTTTGATATTCTGATCTGATTAGGATATTGATGCATGTTTACTTGTACTATTATCTGCATATTTGTTATCTATACACGCTTATATGTAAGCATCTGAGCATGTTAGTTTGTTTATCTGTATTTGTATATTTCTGTATCTGATATTGGGGATGGGATGATGTATATTAGAGGAAGTGTTCTGAAAGGCAATTTTTGCCCAATATTTGGCAGCATGGCTGCATTATATTTGTTATGTGCCGCTTCGGTACAACATGGTGTGTAGGGTTGGGTGGGTGTTTTAAACCCCACATGGTGTGTAGGGATGGTCGGAGATGGTGTGTAGAGGATGGGGGTAGGATATCTGATTTCTGATTTTGATTTACACATCTGTATCTGTATCTGTAATGGGCCTAAGCCCGAATCTATATCTGACTGATTCTAATTTTTGGTTATGTGCAAGCTTAATTCTGTAGGGTTACACACTGAGTTTACGTAAACTCACCCATTTTCTGTTTGTTCTGTACAGGTAATCCACAGAGTTAGGCGGATCGATGCAGCGGAGGACTTTACGGTTACCATTTGCTATTACTGTTTTAATTTGTTTAATGGTTTTCTTTAAGTTTTGGCATTGAGATTTGAGAGGTTTTATTTTCTGGGACTCTCTGGACTCTATTAAACTGATTGGCTTGGGGTTTGGGTTTTTGGATTTAACTTGCTTATTACTAAGATGTTTTACCTAAAATACGATTATCTAAAAATGTGAACGGTTTTCCTTAAACACAACAGTTTTCCTAAGCTTCCACTAAAATGATATGTTTAAAGGCAAGTTGACTAATTGAATATATGTTTTGAAATAAATGAAAGCAATTAAGGGTTTATGAGCTTAAGGTTTTTATCGAGTTAGCTCCGTTTTCAAAATCCCTTACATGTGACATAGCCAGATTCGGCCATAACGTCTAGGCCGGGTTTGGGGTGTTACATCCACCCTCTCTCGATGGTTGTGATAATGGTTTTTTTTAAGGTGGTTACAACATGGGGGCTTCTCAATATCAGATATGTATATGGCCACTATAATTTTATTTATAGTGAAAATCAAGAGGTATGGAATATGATTGCGAAAAGTATTTCACTTCACAGGGTGTGGCATTTTTTGTGGTTAGTTTTTTAGGAATGGTTTTAATAAATGTTGAATGGGTTCGTTGCCCTATGTCTTCTATAAGTTATTGCCTACGGTGTGGTACTAAAATAGGAACATGTCTCTATGTGCTTAGAGATTGCAGTTTTGCGAGGAATGTCTAAGCCTCGGTGATTCTAATTGGGTTTCGAGATAGCTTTTTCAACATGAATTTACAATGATAGGTGGTGTGTAACTTTAAAGAATACAAAACGTACATGTGTGAATAGGGCATATTGGAGAACTTTGTTTACCATTATAGCTTGAAGGCTGTGGAAGAATAGGAATGCATTTGTTTATGCTTAAGGTCATGGCAATAGTAAAGACATTTTGATTATTGTATGGCGTGGTTTCAGGATGCATAAGAATCAGAGGTAGTTGGCCATTAGTGTAGAGTACGAGCTTTGTAATACATGGCCTTGCCCAAGGATTCATTGAGCCAAATTAAGTACTTATTCCTAAGTTTATCTCAATTCAAGAGTTGTTTCAATACGTGGTTTTCTACGTGAATTTGGTGCTTGTTGGATCTTAGGATTTGCTGGGAGTATGCGGACTACTGGTGTCTTCTAAGTGGAGGTTCAAGCGCTTCTCCAAGGACTGAGGTTGGATTGGGGCAGAAGGCTTAAACAGATAGAAATAGAGTCGAATAATGTACTTCTCATCGACATGATGTAGCAAGAACATGGTGACCCTCATGTTGTAACAATGATCTAACAAATTCGATGCTACTATAAATAAAATTAAGAAGTTGTTGTTGAGATATGTAAAGCGTGAGGTGAATAAATATGATTATAGGCTTGCAAGGATGGGACAATTGTTCGACACTAATATGGTCATCTTCGATCAGCCACCATTTGGGATGGTGAGCATTTTGGAGCAAGATGGTACAGGGAACCAAAAGTAGCTTGAGGTGTCACTATTGCGTAGGTTTTCCTTTTTGTTATCTTTTCTTTACCAAAAAAAATCTTATCAAACCAACACATGGGATGTGATTTTGAGACTTTAAAGTTCCCTGTGCCTCTTCATTACCATTAAGTTAATACTTCAAACACTTTAGTTTGATTTCTAAAATAGACAAGATAATATTTATATAAGATAAATAAAGATAGCGCAAGATCCACTTACATTATGTAAAACTCAATAGTTTTACATAAATTTTAACCATTAGATGAAACTATATTAGTGGTTAAGATTAAAACAAACTTTTCTAATCTTCCCCAATTTTCTTTAATAATAAAACACTTTAACTTTCTAAATATAAAAAAAAAACTAAAACTAAGCCATTTTCTAGCACATTTTAGAATTATCTTCTTTATCACATTGTAACTCTTATTTTTAAAGATAAAAATTTCATCAATGTCTCATTTCATCCTTTTATTTTTTTCCTCTAATAAATATTCAGACAATATAACCCATTAAAAGGTTTTGAAACTTTAAAGTCGTTGCTGAGATATAAACTAAGTATTTAGAATGAGTGACAATAGAGTAACTTATTCAACATTGAATGAAAATAGTAAACACAAGAGTTGTTTACACAGTTTCGTTTCCCTCCACCTACGGAGCCTAGCTCAATGAGAAATATCTACTATCTTCAACACTTACAACAAGTGATCATACTCTTTCCCACACTCGTGACAATTTCCTCACCTTTGCACCTTGAAGAATGATACTCTCACCACTAAATTCACCCATGTGAACTCAACATGTAAAACCACAACACACAAGGTTTTACTATCAATTCACACTCATAGAATATTTCAATACTTGTTATTATAAGAATATATATATCAATCCCTATTAAACAACAATATAATAAACAAAATAACATATAATAAAGTAGAAAGTAAAATGGACTCTTGGCAGCTAAGCAATTTCAATTCAATCCAATATCTACGACCAAAGGGATTAAATAAGGGCGATCTGATTTTATCCAATCTCCAAAATATGTAACACCCTTAACCTTTATCCGTCGCCAGAACAGGATTACGGAGCATTATCGAACTTTTCAGATCAAATACAAACATTTCATATCATTTAACATACATATTAGAAACTAATCATAATCACTCATATTGTCCCTTATATGAGCCCTCGAGGCCCAAAATACGCATTAGAAATAAATCGGGACTAAACCGAGACCTCAAAAAATTTTTCAGAAAATATCAAAAATTTTCAAAGGAGCAGGGGACACATGCCCGTGTGGCCAGGCCGTGTGGGCACTTGAAATTGGGGCACATGGCCGTGTCCCAGCCCGTGTCTAGATTAGGGTGTTTACTGACTTGGGTCACACAGCCAAGCTACACGCCCATGTGCTAGGTCGTGTGAGCATACTGACTTATAAAATTAAAGTGCAGGGGTCACACGGCCAAGCCACACACCCGTGTGCTAGGCTGTGTGAATATTTTTAGCATTATGTTTCTCAATTTTAAAAATACAGGGGACACACGGCCAAACCACACGCCCATGTGCTAGGCCGTGCGTCACACACGGCTAAGACACACACCCGTGTGGATGAAAATAGGTCATTTTAAGGCCACATTTCTCACCCATTTAGGTATCAACCTAAACACAACATTTTAACACATCAATATTCCACAACAAAGCATTCAAAACAAGCCAAAGTCATGTATTATATACAATGTATCATCACATATACCTTAAATACTCAAACTTACCTATTTAGTCTATTTAACAAATTTTACTAAGGTTTACTACTAACTAAATACCTATAAGCATATATCCAACATAACCACATCACAATTTACTTCATTTCTAAACCAAAATATATATATCTAGGTTGATTATGTAAACAAAACATCACTCATAACATCTATATATGTCAACTTTAATCTAATCCACATCAATCCCTATACATGCCATATAAACCATGTTGAACGCTTCAAAAACTACCGGAATAAGCTGGATAGTGTGACTTGGTGTGCTGATCCGATCCTCCGACCTCACGAAAATCTACAAAGACATTAAACCGCACAAGTAAGCTTAATGAAGCTTAGTAAGTTCAATGGGTTAAACATAAATCTTACCGAACCTACTATAACACATCAATTAAATAAATTCATTCAATGTAAACTCACTGCCAATCAAAACTTCAATCGATGAATACACTTATTTCAAATCAATACCAATAACAAACAATATGTCTTTCAATTTCAATTACATAGTCACTTACCAAATCTTTCTAAATCAGAGAACGACTTACGGATAAGAGTACATCGTTTTCAGAAGCCTGAAGGCTGAACAGAAGCTCATGAGAGCTAAACAGAAACTTATAAGGGTTGAACGGAAGCTCGTAAGAGCTGAACGGAAACCCATAAGGGTTAAACAGAAGCTCAAAAGAGCTAAACGGAAACTCATATGAGTAAACAGAAGCTTGTGAGAGCTAAATGGAAAGTAAACATGAATTTTTGCAACAAATTCTGAACCTCAGTTTACTTGGGTAATTTGCTGTCATTTTCCTCCATTATCATCAATTCGCCGAATGCCGAATGTACTCAAATCACGCGTTCCATTTAATCCGAATATTCAATTCAATTTTATAACTTGAACAATATTTTATTTTCAAAAATAGAATAAATACATAATACCATTCATCAATTCAATATAAATATTAAATTTTAACCGTACGAACTTACCTGGGTTAAATTTGTAATATTTGCAGAAGTTTAGGAACTATTCTGCTAATTTTCCTTTTTCACGAGTATCTACGCCATATTAATCTAAAATATAAAAATTTTCATTCATTAGCATATATTTCAGTTCCAATTCATTTCATAATTAATACCCTTTAATTTTTTGAATTTACACAATTACCCCAAACTTTTACAACTTTTACAATTTAGTCCCTTAACCAATTAATCTATCAAATTAACTAATATTTCTCAATTAATAATTCATCTAAATATTCTAGGATATCATATAGTCCTTGATAATACAGAAATTTAATACTAAACCCTAACATTTTAATCTTTTCACAATTTGGTTCTAAAATCAATATTTAACAAAATCACTTTATAAAATCATCATACAACAAAATTAAAGCTTTAAATCCATGTTATTCATCAAAAACATCATATATTCATCAATGGTAACTTTCAAAATTTTCAATAAAATCAAAAAATAAGGTAAGATTTAGTTGGACTTAATTGTAACAATCACAAAAACATAAAAATTACAAGAAAAGGGCAAGAAATAAACTCACTTGAAGCAAAATATGAAACTAGCTTATGAAGCTCTCTCTTATGGCATTTTTAGTCTGAATTATAGAGAAGAAATGTCTAGAAATCAATTGGTCATTTGTTTTACTTTTAATTTCAACTAAATTACCATTTTGCCATTAATTCACTTTATTTTATTTTCTTCTCTGCTTATGCCGCCTCATGCCTTTAATTTGGGCTTAATTGCTCCTTAAGTCCTCCCTTATTTATTTATCAAGCCATTTAATCACTTATTTCCTATAATTAGCAAGTTTTGCATCTTTTTCAATTTAGTCCTTTTTAATTAATTAACTATCAAAATGTTAAAATTTCTAACAGAACTTTATTACTACCTTAATGACATTCTGTAAATATTTATAAAAATATTTACGGCTCAGTTTATAGAAACGAGGTCTCGATACCACATTTTCTAAAACCACTTGACCTAATAAATTATTATAAAACACCAATTACCAATTCAAAATCTTTCTAAAACCACATTTGACTCGTAAATACTAAATAATAAAATTTACGAGCTTACTCGTCGAATTTAGTGGCCTCGAACCACTTTTTTCAACACCTCTAAAAATCGGGCTATTACAACTCTCCCCCTTTTAGGAAATTTTGTCCTCGAAACTTGTTACCTGAGAATAGATTCAAATATTGTAATCTCATTGATTCTTCTGTTTCCAGGTAGCTTCTTCCGAACCATGACGATGCCACAATACTTTTACTAATGATACTCATTTATTCCGTAACTCTTTAACCTCTCGAGCTAAAATTTTTACTGGTTCTTCTGAATATGTCATATTTGGCTGTAGCTCAATCTCACTATGAGGAATCACGTGTGAAGGATCAGATTTGTACCGTCTCAGCATCGATACGTGGAACATGTTATGAATTTTCTCAAGTTTAGGAGGCAAAGCTAATCTATAAGCTATAAGGCCGATTCTTTTGACAATTTCATATGGTCCAATAAATCTTGGACTCAGCTTCCCTTTCTTACTGAACCGTAACACTTTCTTACACGGGAAAACTTTTAAGAATACCCGATCACCAACAGCAACTTTTATATCTCTTCTTTTCAAATCTGCATACGATTTTTGACGATTAAAAGCGGCTTTCAAACTGTCCCGGAT
Organism: Gossypium sturtianum; assembly: GCA_025698515.1. NCBI lineage: Eukaryota > Viridiplantae > Streptophyta > Magnoliopsida > Malvales > Malvaceae > Gossypium > Gossypium sturtianum. The sequence goes on from CM046946.1 coordinate 122,400,083, forward strand.
AATCCAAACTTTATCCTCAGTCTCTCAAATTAAATCAACTCTTACTAGTTTAGATTCGCTCAGTTCAGACCAGTACAATGGTGTCTTACATTTTCTCCCATAAATAGCTTCAAACGGTGCCATTTTTATACTGGATTGATAACTGTTGTTATATTCAAATTTAGCTAATGGTAAATACCTTTCCCAGCTACCTCCAAATTCATGTATACAAAAACTCAACATATCTTCCAAAATCTGAATCACACGTTCTGATTGCCCGTCAGTCTGAGAATGAAATGATGTACTAAAATTAAGCTTAGTACCCAGAGTCTGTTGCAGTTTACTCCAAAATCTCAATGTAAATCTCGAATCTAGATCTGAAATAATGGATGTTGGAACCACGTTTAACCTCACAATCTCATATATACATATATAGTTCTGCTAATTTCTCAAGTGTAAAGTCTATTCTGACTGGAATAAAATGTGCCGACTTAGTCAATCTATCAACAATCACCCAGATCGAATCTTTCTTTCTCAGAGTTACAGGTAAGCTAGATACAAAATCCATTGTGACCCGTTCCCACTTCCACTAAGGAATCATAACAGGTTGTAATAAACCCGTTGGTACCTAATGTTCTGCTTTCACCTACTGACAAATCAAACATTTTGCTACAAATTCATAAATTTCCCATTTCATATTCGACCACCAATATTTCTGTTTCAAATCACAATACATCTTCGTACTACCTGGATGAATAGAGTACGTGCTACTATGAGCTTCAAAAAGATTATCATTTTTCAAATCCAAATTATTCGGAACACAAATTCTATTGAGATAACGCAACATACCACTATCGTCAACACTGTATTCTGAACTCAAATTATTCTGAACGATCTATCGTTTCAACACCAATTTCGGATCATCATCTTGCAATTCTTGAATTCGTTGCAGAAACAGAGGTTTCGTTCTTAACTCTAATAATACAAAACATCTTCATTAAGATTTAAATGAGCATTCAAAGCTCAGAATGCAAACAATGACGACTTTCGACTAAGTGCATCAGCAACTACATTAGCCTTTCCCGGGTGATAATCAATAACCAGATCATAATCTTTCAGTAACTCTAGCCATCGTCTCTGTCTCAAATTTAACTCTTTCTAAGTCATCAAATACTTTAAACTTTTATGATCTGTAAACACATAACATTTCTCACCGTATAAACAATGTCTCCAAATCTTCAAAGCAAATACAATGGCGGCTAATTCAAGATCATGTGTAGGATAATTCTTCTCATATGGCTTTATTTTTTGAGAAGCATAGGCTACTACCTTTCTTGATTGCATCAGTACACATCCCAAACCATTTAAAGATGCATCATTGTAAAGAACATACGCTACGCCAGATTCTGGCTGAGTCAAAACTGGAGCTTCCGTCAACATTTTCTTCAACTAATCAAAACTCTATTGACACTCATCAGACCAAACAAACTCAACATTTTTCTGTGACAATTAGGTCATCAGCGAAGCGATAATGGAAAATTTTTTGACAAAGCATCGATAATAACCTACTAAACCTAGAAAACTTCGCACTTTTGAAACATTTCTTGAAGTTTTCCAATTTATCACAGCAGAAACTTTACTGGATCAACTCGAATCCCATCAGCTGATACTATGTGACCCAAAAATCCAACTTCGCGGAGCCAGAATTCACATTTGCTAAACTTTACATACAACTACTTTTCTCTCAAAGTCTGTAGTACAATCCTCAAATGTTGTGCATGCTCGAATTCTGTCTTGGAATAGATTAGTATATCATCAATAAACACAACCACGAACCTATCCAAATAAGGTTGAAAAATTTTATTCATTAAATCCATAAAAGTAGCAAGGGCATTAGTCAAACCAAATGGCATTAAAAGAAACTCATAGTGACTGTAACGAGTTCTGAAAGAAGTTTTTGGCACATCACATTCTTTAACCTTCAATTGATAATACCCGGATCTGAGATCTATCTTCAAGAACACTTTGGCACCTTTCAATTGATCAAATAAATCGTCGATACATGGCAAAGGGTATTTATTTTTAATTGTGATCTTGTTCAACTATCTGTAGTTTATACACAATCTCAAAGAACCGTCTTTCTTTTTCACAAATAAAGCTGGTACACCCTAGGGAGAATGCTCGATCTGATAAACCCTCGATCTAATAACTCTTGCAACTGTGCCTTTAATTCCTGTAATTCAGCTAGTGCCATATGGTATGGTGTTACTGATATCCGAGCAGTTCCAAGAATCACATCAATTACAAACTCAACTTCACGATCAAGTGGTAAACTCGACAATTCTTTAGGAAATACATTAGTAAACTCACTAACAACCGTTAACTGATCTTGCTTCGATTCTGAATCTCGGGTATCAAGGATGTATGCTAAAAATGCTTCATTACCTTTTTACATCAATCTCTGAGCAGAAAAAGCTGAAATGATTCTAATAATGTCTTTTGAATTCTCAGACTCAACTGAAATTATCTCTCCTGTCTGACATTTCAAATCAATTTGTTTCTATCTACAATTTACCACAACATCATGTAAAGATAACTAATACATTCCCAGAATAACATCAAATTCCCGAAAGGATAGTAACATCAAATCAGTAGGGAATTCACAGCCTTTCACTTTCAATGGACAATTACGACATACTAAATTAACTATCACACTTTGACCTAATGGATTAGTAACTTAAATATCATAATCAGTAGATTCAACAGGCAACTTCTTTTCTGTTACTAATGCAGTGCAAATATAAGAATGAGTTGACCTAGGGTCGATCAATACATACACAGTAACATCAAAGATATAGAATGTACCAGCAATCACATCTGGAGCAATGGCTTCCTCTCTAGCTCAAATGGCATGGGTACGTGATGGTGCTCTAGCCTCTGACTGAGCAATAGTATCTTTCATACCCAAACGAGCAGTCCCAGTGGCACTATTTTGGACCGAACGTTTACTTCTCTGAGAAGTTACCAATTGATTTTCTTTCTTTTCTTCATCCTCTTTTTGCAATTGAGGACAATTTCAGATAAAATGATCAGTTGCTCCACATTTATAACAAGCGCCCACTTTACTTCTACGCTCGCTAGGGTGATATTTCCCACAATATCTGCATTTAGGCTTAGGAGCATTTTGCACACTATCCACACTAACAACGGGTCTAGTAGATACCCCGTAATCATGTTGAATCATCTTGTTTTTATTCGAACGTTCAGGCATTGAGGTAGCTCGACTGAAATCATCTTTAGACTTTTTCGCTGGTGATACTGAAAATGATTTAGAAGAACCTTTTTTGTAAGATTCTCGATTCCACCTATCTCATTGCGTTTTTTAATTGTACACCTCTTCCATCTTCTGTGCACGATCAGAAAAAACAACAAAATCTCGTATTTCATTGCCTCTAATCATCATTCAAATTTTATCATTCAACCCTTCTTCAAATCGGATGCACATTTCTTCTTTGGTTGGCACAATTTCTCGAGCATATTTACTGAGGTATACAAATTCTCTCTCATACTCAGCTACTGATATATTTCCTTGACGCAACTCAAGAAATTATCTCTTTTTCTTGTCTAAATACCTTTTACCGACATATTTCTTCTTAAATTCAGTTTGGAAAAATTCCCAAGAAATTTTCTCCTTTGGCACTACAGCCACTATTGTTAACCAACAGTTATATGCTTCCTCTTTCAATAATGAAACGGCACATCTAAGATAATCATCAAGGGAACAAGCCATTTCTTCAAAAACTCTTATTGTATTTTGAAGCCCTTACTCAACTTTAATTGGATCATCTTCTGACCTACCCCAAAATTCTTCAGCTCCACACTTTCTGAGTTTCTCAATGGTGTACGTTTACTAGATTCAGTCACTAGAGGAGGTGGAGGTGCAATCGGAGGCACTACAGATGGTACAGTAGGGGGTGGAGGTTGTTGAGCCAGATTTCTTTCTCACATAAATTCACTAAACCACTGGTTCATATACCCAAAGAACATATTTTTAAGTTCTTGTTCTTGAGCCGGAGGAATCAGGACATTACTACTCGTCCCGTGTTCAGAAGTCTGTGCTCTACTATTAACTTCATCATTATCAGCATGTTTAGATCCATCTAACATCTTTACAATCTATAAGAAAATAAAGGTTAGATCAGATTATACACGTCACACTATCACAGGTTTATATGGCAATGTATTTTTAGACATTTCACATGCTACATTCAGTCCAAGAATTAACTAAATCGTAGCTCTGATACCACTAAATGTAACACCATTGACCCTTATCCGTCACCGAAATAGGATTACGGAACATTACCAGACTTTTTAGATCAAATACGAACATTTCATATCATTTAACATACATATAAGAAACTAATCATAATCACTCATATTGTCCCTTATATGAGCCCTCGAGGCCCAAAATATACATTAGAAATAAATCGAGACTAAACCGAGAACTTAAAAAAATTTTCAGAATATATCAAAAATTTTAAATGAACAGGGGACACGCGCCCATGTGGCCAGGCCGTGTGGCTCACACGGTCAAGAGACACGCCCGTGTCTCAGGCTGTGTGGGCATTCAAAATTGGGGCACACAGCCGTGTCCCAGCCCATGTCTAGATTAGGGTGCTTACTGACTTGGGTCACACGGCCAAGCCACACGCCCTTGTGCTAGACCGTGTGAGTATACTGACTTATAAAATTAAAGTGCAGGGGTCACACGGCCAAGCCACACGCTTGTGTGCTAGGCTGTGTGAATATTTTGAGCATTCTGTTTCTCAATTTTAAAAATACGGGGGATGCACGGCCAAACCACATGCCCATGTGCTAGGCCTTGTGTCATACACTGCTAAGACACACGCCCATGTGGACGAAAATACGCCATTTCAAGGCCACATTTCTCACCCATTTAGGCATCAACCTAAACACAACATTTTAACACATCAATATTCCACAACAAAGTATTCAAAACAAGCTAAAGTCATGTATTATATACACTATATCATCACATATACCTTAAATACTCAAACTTACCTATTTAGTCTATTTAACAAATTTTACTAAGGTTTACTACTAACTAAATACCTATAAGCATATATCCAACATAACCACATCACAATTTACTTCATTTCCAAACCAAAATATATATATCTAGGTTGATTATGTAAACAAAACATCATTCATAACATCTATATATGTCAACTTTAATCTAATCCACATCAATCCCTATACATTCCATATAAACCATGTTGAACGCTTCAAAAACTACAGAAATAAGCTGGATAGTGTGACTTGGTGTGCTGATCCGATCCTCTGACCTCACGAAAATCTACAAAGACATTAAACCGCACAAGTAAGCTTAATGAAGCTTAGTAAGTTTGATGGGTTAAACATAAATCTTACTGAACCTACTATAACACATCAATTAAATAAATTCATTCAATGTAAACTATCTGCTAATCAACACTTCAATCGATGAATACAGTTATTTCAAATCAATACCAATAACAAACAATATGTCTTTCAATTTCAATTATATAGTCACTTACCAAATCTTTCTAAATCGGAGAATGGCTTACAGACAAGAGTATATAGTTTTCAGAAGCCCAAAGGCTGAAAAGAAGCTCAATAGAGCTAAACAGAAACCCATAAGGGTTGAACGGAAGCTCGTAAGGCTGAACGGAAACCTATAAGGGTTAAACAAAAGCTCAATAGAGCTGAACGGAAACTCATATGAGTTAAACAGAAGCTTGTGAGAGGTAAACGGAAAGTAAACACGAAAGTTCGCAAAAAATACTGAACCTCAATTTACTTGGGTAATTTGCTGTCATTTTCCTCCATTATCATCAATTCGTCGAATGCCGAATGTACTCAAATCCCGCGTTCCATTTAATCCAAATATTCAATTCAAATTTATAACTTTAACAATATTTTATTTTCAAAAATAGAATAAATACATAATACCATTCACCAATTCAATATAAATATTAAATTTTAACTGTACGAACTTACCTGGGTTAAATTTGTAATAATTGCAGAAGTTCTAGAACTATTCCGCTAATTTCCCTTTTTCATGAGTATCTACGGGATCTTGATCTAAAATATAAATTTTTTCATTCATTAGCATATATTTCAGTTACAATTCATTTCATAATTAATACCCTTCAATTTTTCAAATTTGCACATTTACCCCAAACTTTTACAACTTTTGCAATTTAGTGCCTTAACTAATTAATCTATCAAATTAACTAATATTTCTCAATTAATAATTTATCTAAATATTCCAGGATATCAAAAAGTCCTTGATAATATAGAAATTTAATACTAAACCCTAATATTTTAATCTTTTCACAGTTTGGTCCTAAAATCAATATTTAACAAAATCACTTTATAAAATCATCATACAACAAAATTAAAGCTTTAAATTCATGTTATTCATCAAAAAAATCATATATTCATCAATGGTAACTTTCAAAATTTTCAATAAAATAAAAAACTAAGGTAAGATTTAGTTGGACTTAATTGTAACAATCACGAAAACATAAAAATTACAAGAAAAGGGCAAGAAATAAACTCACTTGAAGCAAAATATGAAACCAGCTTATGAAGCTCTCTCTTATGGCATTTTTTGTCTGAATTATAGAGAAGAAGTGTCTAGAAATCAATTGGCCATTTGTTTTATTTTTAATTTCAACTAAATTACCATTTTGCCATTAATTCACTTTATTTTATTTTCTTCTCTGCTTATGCTGCCTCGTGCCTTTACTTTGGGCTTAATTGCTCTCCTTAAGTCCTCCCTTATTTATTTATCAAGTCATTTAATCACTTATTTCCTATAATTATCAAGTTTTGCATCTTTTTTTATTTAGTCCTTTTTAATTAATTAACTATCAAAACATTAAAATTTTTTAACAAAACTTTAATACTACCTTAATGACATTTCGTAAATATTTATAAAAATATTTACGACTCGGTTTATAGAAACGAGGTCTCGATACCTCATTTTCTAAAGCCACTTGACCTAATAAATTATTATAAAACACCAATCACCAATTCAAAATCTTTCTAAAACCACATTTGACTCGTAAATACTAAATAATAAATTTTAAGAGCTTACTCGTCAAATTTAGTGGCCTCAAGCCACTTTTTTCGACATCATTGAAAATCGGGCTATTACAAAATATGTTTCCCCAACTGATATGACATTCATTGATGGGCTAAGTATTATCTATAAACTTAGCACAACCCATAAATATTGTTCAATAAATTGCCAACATATCAAATATGGAAACTATCTCAAACAACTCCAGTGGTCAGGGAGTGGACACTCCCTTAGCATTCAAATATATTTTCCATATTTTTCAATGATCCCCTTTTGCAAATTTGTTGAACAAAACATACACAATGCAAGAAGATATAACATCAAGTAACTTCAGCTCCCCCTTAGCAAATTCTCATTAACTCAATAAACTTAACTTAGAAAATAATTAAGTAAATTAATCATCAATGCTTAGTCGACTCTGCATCAAGAACCAACCAACCATAATTATAACTAAGTAATCTTACCAATTAATTAAATAATGCATCAAATTAATTGAAATTCATAACAAAATAAAATTCGTCATCAAATAATGAAGTTGTAGTAGCAGCAACAGTAAATAAGTAGCATTAATAACAGTCATCCAAAAAATTTGTACTATAAAATTTAAAAATTTGAAAACTCCTCCTTAATACAATAGTAGAAGCATCACATCTCCCCCTTTTAATATTCCTCCCCCTCAATCTACAGCCTCCTCCAGCATTTCTTCCATTCTCCCCCTTTTTAGTCAACAAAGTGCCAAGCTATTCCTCATCAGGTAGGACTAGGAGATCATACAGTAAGGAATTTTCTTTGTCAATCATATTCTTTACAGCTTTAGCCTTAGCTCTTAGCCTATCACAGTGCATCTAATTAAATTCAATTGAAGCATGGAGTTCAACAATGTGATAACTAAGAATTATGAAGTTGAGAATTCAATTGCTATGAAAATGATGAGACAATGAATGAGTTAATAAGCACTTATTTGTAGAATAACCTCTCGATAATACATGGCATAACTTACCCAAAAAATGTGTTAAAGTGATATGGTCACCTAATGATCCAATGATTAAATGTATTAAGAAATAATAATAATTTGTGCCTATATGAAATAGGATAATGTGTTAAGCACTCCATTATCCTATGAAGCCTTGTGTGGTTATACAAGTCATTTATGTGACAAGTTAATGATATGAATGAATATATGTAATATTTGGGTGTCATTAAGCACCTACCGTGTGATACGTGTTATGTGAAACTTGCTATATTAATTATGAATAATTGTAATTTATTAATGATATGAAATATCATTGTGAGCTTGATAGATTAGCTAGGATAGTATTGGCATGCCATAGGGACTAGATTCACCCTTGTATGAGTTTATTAAGATTTTTGGAGATATGATATGATGCATTATAGCATAGCACTTTTATGCTCTTTGTTGTGTTAGGATGAATGCACTTATAGTGCAATTTATACTTATATTTTGGTTGTGTTTGGATGGAAATCTTGTGTATCCAAATCTTTCCTATTAAATCTAAAAAGGGCTAAGATAGTAAATCTATTGTAACGCCCTAAAATTTAGGGTTAGAAGAATTAAGGTTTACAGGTGAGTCAATGATTTCGGATAGACTTTTACATTTTCTTTTGCGTTTGAAGGACAATGATAAGCCTAGTGGTTCAATCGTTAAGTTTCTATGTGCCCTTTACTCGCGTGTTCGAATCCTTGTGTATGCAAAGTGAAAACTATTTTCTGGTTTCAACTTTGAAAATTTTGATAGGTTTAAGTTTTGAAATTTTTTTTCTTAATTATTTTTTTTTTATTTTTTTTTATTTTTGAAAGAGGAAAGTTTCTATAAAAAAAAGCTTCTCTCACGTTCTGTTTCATTCTCATTTTCCTCTCACGTTAGTTTCCTTTAATTTTTTTCCCAAAAATGAGATTTTACTTTCTTTTGGCAACTTTATTCTTTGATAGCATTTTCCCTTTACTTTAATTCTAGTAATTTCATGTCGTTCCTCAAAGCCCTCATTGGTACTCTGATCCTTATTTTAATCAAGTGTCGAATCGGGTAAGTATAATTATCGTTTTCTTTTTGAAGATTTACATTGTTTCCTTGATTCTTGTACATATAGTTGACATCGAATTTCTTAAGGATTTAGTACAATTGTGTAATTAAGTTTCAGAACGGTAGAGTATAAGAGAATCGATCAATTGTTAGTGTGTGGTATCGTCTTTCAGGTGTGTATTCTTGAACTATCTGAATTAGGGGCGAAATTGTAGATGAATGTCATGATTTGCAGCAAGATTTTGGGTTGTTTTTTAACCACCCGGGCTGGCACACAGGCGTGTGCCGCACACGGGCGGTCCAAACAATTGTGTGTCATTTAGTAAATTAGGGTAACTTGCAAGTTACACGACCTGAAGTGGGTCAAAAGAACTGGCCACACGGCTGTGTTTGGGATTTTTTTGATCGCACACAGTCGTGTCTCTTCTGCTTCTAAATTGTGTAATTTTGTCACACGGGGTCAAAGAGTTACATGGTCTACCCACATGAGCGTGTGTCTCAGCCGCACAGCCATGTCCCTCAGTCACACGGCCTGGCCACATGACCGTGTGGCCATGTTTTTGTAGTTTTCCCACCTTTTTGTAAATTGATTCGTTTTAGTCCTCGAGTGCTCCTGAATTCGTTTAAGCCTCCTGCAAAAGTGGTTAGAACACTATTTCTGTGTGAGGAAGGTTATTTAAGGGTATTTTACTTCTCAATTGTGTATAAGAATATGTATTCGTAAGATTTAATTCGTTATCCAAATAAGTACCTAGTGATTTGGTAAACTAAGTTTGAAATGTGAGAATGTTTGGATGTGATAATTCAAAGTGTCTGTATTGTTGTTCCGTCAATTTGTATCTGAATATGAATATGTCTGATTCTGACTCTGATTTTGCTAAACTGAACTGATTACAAAATGGTCATTGATTATGTAAGTTCAGAAAATAATTATGTTCAATTCTGTATACATGTACTGATTCTGTTCTCTGTATTTGCATTTGTGTTTGAGATCTGAATATGAAGTGAAGGAAATTTGGTTTGGCAATTTAATCGTATTATTTTATTTGGTAGTAAAACCGCAATAATTTAAGTGGCAAATGACTACATAACGGTGTGATTTGGCTAGATGGGTCCACCATTGTAACGCCCTACTTAATTTATTTTTTTCTGTAAATACCTGACACAAATGTGTATCTGCTTCAGTGGCTAAGTGCTCTGGGTGTGTGTGAGGTCTTGGGTTCAAGTCTCATTTATGGAAAACTTTGTTTTTTTTAGATCCAAGCCTTATCCTTAATGAGTGGGCTTATATAAAATTATCTGTTAAGTCATATTAGAATGAGCCTGCTGGCTCAAGATGATAGGAGTTGATGTGTTGGAGGTCCTATGTTCGAATCCCTGCGTGAGCGTGGGTGTTAATTTTTGCTCGCTTGTTTGATAGAGTTTCGATAGAGCTAAAATTTTGAGTTAGTTGTGAGTGAGGGGGTTAGTGGGAGAAAAATAGGGGATATGTTGCCATATCTTTTATTTTCTATTTTCTTTCAAATTTTTATTGTTTTCTCTCTCCTCTCAATTCTCTCTGGCATTTTTTTCTTCTGTGTTCTTTCCCATCAAAAGTTTTTGTTTCGTTTTACTTTATTCTATCAATTTTTGTTCCAAATCACTGTGATACGAATCCTTGTTATCTCCATCTGTTTAGGTAAGCAAATGGGGTGAGTTCTTGTTCATTTCTGAGGCAATGGTTAGTGATAATTCCTGTTAGTATATCTTTTCTTAGTTTGATTTTCGGGTTTTGGCAGTAGTGATTCAGGAAGAATGAGACTCTCTTCTCGTGGAATCATAGTCGAAATCGCTCAGGGTAGTAGGTAAGTGTCGAACACTTGAATTGAACCATTGTCGGTTTCATTGATTTGGTTTAATTGAGGATTAAAACTGATTTTGGGAGTTTAGATTGTCGATTTTAGGTTCTAGTGGTCTCGGGAGTGGTATCGCATCAAAATCCTACCAGGTGTATGCTCTTAACACGAAAAATCAAGCCTCGACGAAAGTTGAAAAAGCTTTTTGTCGATGCCACACTAGCGTATGCCTAGCCATGTGGTTGGTCGTGTACGAGACACGACCGTGTGCCTAGCCATGTGGTTAGCCATGTGCGAGACACGACCGTGTGTTTGATGAAGGCATGGCCGTGCACAGGACACAACCGTGTGATGGTGTGAGTGTGACCGTGTGGGCCCACACAGGCATGCCACACGGACGTGTGGGTTTTGGGCCAAGCCGTGTGGGCCACACGGGCATGTGGGCCCATAACTCTGAAATTTTCCCTAGAGTCACACGAGTCGTTTCAATCGACTGTGGGTCTACCGTAGGGTCGGTAAGGGCTAACCAAACCCTATTTTGTATGCTAGGATATTTTAATAAACTAATCTGAGTAGGATATTATATGTATGTCTAACTGTATTGTTTAAGTATGCATGTTGTATGTATACAAGCTTGTTAAGCATGTTAAATCTGTTAATTCTGTATATGTATTCTGTATCTGTATTTGGGGTGGGTTTTGTATATGTGGAGAAAGTGATCTGTATGGCGACACTCTGCCTATATTCTGGCAACTTGACTGCATATTATCTGTAATGTGTCGCATCAACACTGTATGGTGTGTAGGGATGGGTAGGTATTTTTAACCCCACATGGTGTGATGGGATGGTCGGTGATGGTGTGTAGAGGATGAGGGTAGGACTCACTGTATCTGTTTTGTTTATCTGATTCTGATAACTGCATCTGTTATGGACTTAGGTTCGAATCTGTATCTGACTGATTATAAAATTTGTGTATATTGTATGTCTATTTCTATTGGGTTACACACTGAGTTTATGAAAACAAACATCCGTTTGTCTGTTCTGTTCAGATAATCCACAAACTTAGGTGGATCGGTACGACGGAGTCTCACAGTGACCACAAGTTTGTGAACTGACTTTAAATATGGTTTTTAGTTATTGAAAGATTATTTTTGGGAGTTTTGTAATTATTGGACTCTCCGGACTATTTGGTTTTTATTTGGACTTCAATTTCGCTTTGACTTCTTATTTGTGACTATTGACTGGACGAAAACAAAGGTTTTTTCGAAAATACGAACTGGATTTCTAAAAATATAACGGCTTCTAAGACTTCCGCTGTGGAATATGTTTTGGTAACATAATTAATTAAATAACGCTTTCAATAATAGTAATAAATGAATATGGGTTATAAAACTTGGGTGATTTATCGAACAACTATACAAAGCTTTATCGAAGTAGCACTATTTTCAAAACCCTTCATCGTAACATAACCAAATTCGACCATAACGTCTAGTTGAGGTGTTACAACCATAACCCAAAACTGGTGTGTAGAGGAAGGAAGGGTCTAGTTCTGTTCAGATGCCTAAGAAACGGGCCAGACCTGATGGGCCTGTTAGACTGGGGGTTCCTGTTGCTCCTACTGGAATTCAGCCATGTGGTGATTGTGGTAGGCGTCATTCGGGCGAGTGTTGGAGGAGGTTAGGGCCTTGTCTGAGGTGTGGGTCTTTGGAGCATCGGATTAAAGAGTGTCCACAGCGTGCTGATCAGATCCAAGCTTCAGGACCGGGTTCTGTACAGCCTCAGAGGGCAGTTCAGCAGCCGCATAGGGGTTATGGACCGGCTAGGGGTAGTAATGGTATGGGCCGAGAACAGAGAACACCGAGCAAAGATGCTAGTCAGACTGAGGCAAGGCAGCCTGCATTGGTTTATGCTGCTCGATGCCGAGAGAATAGAGATGCTCCCGATGTTATCACGATTACGTTCTTTATTTTTGATGTTCCATATAATGCTCTGATAGACATAGGTTCTACACATTCCTATGTAGCTAGTACTATTTTCGAAAACTTAGGAATTTCTGTAGAGTGTACTTCTAGTGAGATCACCGTACTAAGTTTATTGGGGCAATCTGTTCGGGTTAGTAGACTTTATAGGAATGTACCGTTGGAAGTACAAGGGACTGTGTTTCTGGCTAATTCGATGGAGCTGTCGTTTGGGGAGTTCAACTTAATTCTTGGTATGGATTGGTTGGTTGAGCACCTAGTTAGTCTGGACTATGTGACTAAAAGGGTTGTTCTGAGGATAGTGGATGATATGGAAGTGGTTGTGATCGGTTAGCGTATAGACTACTTTCTAATGTGATCTCCACTCTAGTGGTAGAGAAATTGGTTTGAAAAGGGCGTGAGGCGTATATGGCTTTCGTCAGTGTTTCAGTTTCTAGGGACTCTACTGTTGGGGATATCAGAAAGTAAGGGAATTTTTAGATGTCTTTGCAGAGGAGTTACCGAGTTTAACTCTGAATCAAGAAGTTGAGTTTGGTATTGAGCTTCTATCGGGTACAGTTCTGGTGCCTATCACTCCATACAGTATGGCATCAAAGGAGCTTACGGAGCTTAAGGCTCAACTTTAAGATCTTCTGGATCGTGGGTTCATCTGTCCTAGTGTGTCTCCATTGGAGGCACCGGTTTTGTTTGTAAAGAAAAAGGATGGTACCATGAGGATGTGCATCGACTACTGGTAGTTGAACAAACTGACTGTGAAGAATAAGTATCCACTTCCGAGGATCAACGATTTGTTTGATCAGTTTCGAGGAGCTTCAGTGTTCTCGAAAATAGATTTTTGTTCTGGGTACCATCAGCTTAGAGTTAAGGAAAGGGATGTTCATCAGCCGTATCTGGATCAGTTTGTCGTGGTCTTCATCGACGATATTCTGGTTTACTCTAAGACTGTGGATGAGCATGATGAACATCTTAGAGTTGTGCTTCAGATACTCCGAGAGAAATAGCTCTACGCTAAGTTGAGCAAGTGTGAGTTTTAGTTACGAGAGGTAACTTTTTTGGGGCACGTGGTTTCTGATGAGGGGATCCGAGTTGATCCTAGAAAGACTGAGGCTGTGCTAGATTGGAAACAGCCTAAGAATATATCTGAGATCTGTAGTTTTATGGGTCTTGCGGGATATTATCAGCGGTTTGTCGAGGGATTCTCTCTGATTGCAGCTCCTTTGACTAAGATTTTGTGCAAGGGTGCTCCTTTTGTCTAGACTGATGCGCAACAATCGAGCTTTGAGAAACTAAAGTCTATTCTGACTCAGGCTCTAGTTCTGATATAGCCTAAATCTGGTAAGGAGTTTGTAGTGTATAGTGATATGTCACACGTCGGTTTAGGATGTGTGTTGATGCAAAATGGTAAGTTGTGGCTTATGCATCCCGTTAGCTTAATTCACACGAGGGGAATTATCCGACGCATGATCTTGAGTTAGCTGCTGTTGTTTTTACATTAAAGATCTGGAGGCACTATCTGTATGGTGAGAGATGTATCATCTACACTGATCACAAGAGCCTCAAGTACCTCATTACTCAGAAAGATTTAAATCTTAGATAGCGTAGATGGATTGAACTGCTAAAGGATTATGACTGTACGACAGAGTATCATCCTGGTAAGGCCAATGTGGTGGCCAATGCTCTTAGTCATAGAGCGATGACTGATTTGAGAGCGATGTTCCCTCGTCTTAGTTTATTCGATGATGGGGGTCTATTGGTTGAGGTGCAAGTTAAGCTGACTTGGATTTGGCAGATTTGAGAAAAGTAGTTAGGGGATGAGTCTATGGTTCTGCAGTTTCGTCAGGTTGAGAGTGGCAGTACATCTGATTTTGGGTTGAACAAAGATGGGGTTCTGTGTTTTCGAGGTCGGGTTTGTGTGATGAATGATTTTGATATGAGACATTCGATTCTGAGAGAGGCGCATAGTATCTCTTATACTATGCATCCCGATGGTAATAAGATGTATCGCGATCTTCGTGAGCTGTATTGGTGGCCGGGTCTGAGACGTGAGGTTACAGATTTTGTTGCTCGTTGTCTAATGTGCCGGTAGGTTAAGGCTGAGCACCAGTTGCCTTCGGGTTTGCTCCAACCTGTTAAGATTCCTTTATGGAAATGGGAATGAATGACGATGGACTTCGTTAGTGGGTTGCCCTTGACACCCACTAAGAAGGATTCTGTTTGGGTCATCATCGATCGACTGACCAAGTTCGCCCATTTTATTTCAGTTCAGACGGACTACTCTCTGCAAAATTTCGCGAAGCTCTATATCTCCGAAATTGTAAGACTGCATGGGGTTTTGGTTTCAATAATTTTTTATAGGGATCTTTTCTTCACTTTTCGGTTCTAGAAGAAATTGCATGAGGATCTAGGTTCGAGATTGGACTTCAATATTGCGTTCCATACTCAGACCGATGGTCAATCTGAGAGGGTGATTCAGATATTGGAGGATATACTTCGGTGTTGTGTGATAGATATCTGAGGTAGTTGGGAGTATTTTCTGCCATTAGCTGATTTTGCCTACAACAACAATTTTCAGTCTAGCATTCAGATGGCACCTTACGAGGCTTTGAATGGTCGTAAGTGTCGTACTCCGCTGTGTTGGACTGAGTTGGGTGAGTGACGGATTTTGGGTCCTGAATTGGTTTCTGAGACCGAAGATAAGGTTAGACTGATTCGGGATCATCTGAAGGTGGCTTCAGATCTACAGAAGTCTTATGTAGATCTGAAAATGAGAGATATCGAGTACTCTGTAGGTGACTTCATTTTTCTTAAGGATTCTCCGTGGAAGAAAGTTCTGAGATTTGGTCGTAAGGGCAATTTGAGCCCTACGTTCATTGGGCCGTATCAGATTCTGAAGCGTGTGAGACCGGTTGCTTATCAGTTGGAGCTGCCTCTAGTGTTAGACCGTATCCACGATGTATTTCACGTCTCGATGTTGAGAAGGTACCGATCTGATCCATCTCATGTTGTCTCTGTTGAGGAGATTAAGGTTAGACTAGATTTGACTTTTGAGGAAGAGCCGATTCAGATTTTGGATTGTGATATTAAGGTTCTGAGGAGGATGTCCATTCCGTTGGTTAAGGCTCTGTAGCGGAATCATGGCACTGAGGAAGCCACGTCGGAACCTGATGACTCAATACGTCAGCAGTATCCTCATCTGTTCGAATCAGGTAAATTTTGAGGTCAAAATTTCTTTTTGAGGGGTAGAGTTGTAACGCCCCGCTTAATTTATTTTTGTTTCTCTAAATACCTGACACAAATGTGTATCTGCTTCAGTGGCTAAGTGTTCTAGGTGTGTGTGTGAGGCATTGGGTTCAAGTCTCATTTATGGAAAACTTTATTTTTTTTAGATCCAAACCTTATCCTTAATTAGTGGGCTTATATAAAATTATCTGTTAATTCATATCAGAATGAGCCTACTGGTTCGAGTGGTAAGAAGTTGGTGTGTTGGAAGTCCTGTGTTTGAATCATTGCGTGAGCGTGGGTGTTAATTTTTGCTCGCTTGTCTGATAAAGTTTCGATAGAGCTAAAACTCTGAGTTAGTTGTGAGTGAGGGGGTTAGTGGGAGAAAAATAGGGGATATGTTGCCATATCTTTTATTTTTCTATTTTTTTTCAAATTTTTATTGTTTTCTCTCTCCTCTCAATTCTCTCTGGAGTTTTTTTTTTCTTCTGTGTTCTTTCCCATCAAAACTTTTTGTTTTGTTTTACTTTATTCTGTCAATTTGTGTTCCAAATCGCTGTGATACGAATCCTTGTTATCTCCGTCTGTTTAGGTAAGCGAAGGGGGTGAGTTCTTGTTCGTTTCTGTGGAAATGGTTAGTGATAATTCTTGTTAGTATATCTTTTCTTAGTTTGATTTTCGGGTTTTGGCAGCAGTGATTCAGGAAGAATGGGCCTCTCCTCTCGCGGAATCGTAGTCAGAATCGCTCAGGGTAGTAGGTAAGTGCCGAACACTTGAATTGAACCATTGTCGGTTTCATTGGTTCGGTTTAATTGAGGATTAAAATTGATTTTTGGAGTTTGGATTGTCGATTTTAGGTTCTGGTGGTCTCGACAGTGGTATCGCATCAAAATCGTACCAGGTGTGTACTCTTGACGCAAAAAATCGAGCCTCGGCGAAAGCCCAAAAAGCTTTCTATCAACACCACACAGGCCTGTGCCTGGCCGTGTGGTTGGCCGTGCATTTGATAAAACCATGGCCGTGCGCAGGATACGACCATGTGATGGTGTGAGTATGGCTGTGTGGGCTCACACGGGCGTGTGGGCCCACATGAAATTTTTCCTAGGGTCACACGGGTCATTCCGAGTGACTGTAGGTCTACCGTAGGGTTGGTAAGGGTTAATCGAACCCTATTTTGTATGCTAGGATATTCTGATAAATTTATCTGAGTAGGATACTATATATATGTCTGACTGTACTGTTTAAGTATGCATGTTGTCTTTATACAAACATGTTAAGCATGTTAAATCTGTTAATTCTGTATCTGTATTATGTATCTGTGTTTGGGGTGGGTTTTGTATATGTGGAGGAAGTGATCTGTATGACGACACTCCGCCTATATTCTAGCAGTTTGACTGCATATTATCTGTAATGTGTCTCATCGACACTGTATGGTGTGTAGGGATGGGTGGGTGTTTTTAACCCCACATAGTGTGATGGGATGGTCAGAGATGGTGTGTAGAAGATAGGGGTAGGACTCACTGTATCTGTTCTGTTTATCTGATTCTGATAACTGCATCTGTTATGGACTTAGGTCTGAATCTGTATTTGACTGATTATAAAATCTGTGTATGTTGCATGTCTATTTCTGTTGGGTTATACACTGAGTTTACAAAAACTCACATCCGTTTGTCTATTATGTTTAGGTAATCCATAGACTTAGGCGGATCGGTGCGGCGAAGTCTCACGGTGACCACAAGTTTGTGAACTGACTTTAAATATGGTTTTTAGTTATTTAAGGATTATTTTTGGGAGTTTTGTAATTATTAGACTCTCTAGACTGTTTGGTTTTTATTTGGACTTCGATTTCATTTTGACTTCTTATTTGCGACGATTGACTGGAAACATGGTATTTACGAAAACAAAGGTTTTTCTGAAAATATGAACTGGATTTCTAAAAATATAACGGTTTCTAAGACTTCCGTTGTGGAATATGTTTTGGTAAAAGAATTAATTAAATAACGCTTTCAGTAATAGTAATAAACGAATATGGGTTATAAACTTGGGAGATTTATCGAACAACTATACAAAGCTTTATCGAAGTAGCACTATTTTCAAAACCCTTCTTTGTAACATCACCATATTTGGCCGTAACGTCTAGTTGGGGTGTTACAACCATAACCCAAAACTGGTGTGTAGTGGAAGGAAGGGTCTAGTAAACTTATAGGTGCTGAAAGTAACATGTTCTGGTCTCATTCTTAATGTGTTTTTGGGGTGATTATTCGATATTAATTTTGAATTTTTGCTTCTAATCCTTTAAATTCATGTTTTTATACTTAAGAGAGCATTTGGATGCAAAAGGAGCGAAAAACAAGCAAAAACCAGAAAATTAGAGCAAGGTACAGGGGCCACATGAGCTGGACGATTCCACAAGGACATGAAAGCCACACGGGCTGCCACACGGCCATGTGGTAGGCCGAGTCGATTTCACATATTACACTCTGAATAGTAGAATAACACAATTTTTAGGTTTTTCGGGCAGTCTAAGACCTATATATGACAAAGATAAGAAGATAGGAGGAAGCCGTCATAGAATATTAAAGAAAACAACTCGAAAAACACCTTTGAAGCCAACTCGGTAGCGGATTTTCATCAAGATTGAATATCTCCTTTTAATTTCTTTGAATTTTATTATGAGTTTCTTTATTTCTTGTGGTTATATTGTCTTTGAGATGTTTTTATTTGCGATTATGAACTAATTTTCTAAATCATCACCCTAGGATGGATTTTGTCTTTTGATATATGTTTTATGCAATAAATACTTGGATATTGTTCTCAATTTTGTGTGCTTAATTCTTAGTTTAATATTTCTGGATTACTAATTCATGTTTGATGTGCTTAAATAGAGGAGGAAAAGTCTTTGTTTAAAAGTATATTAGCTTAATTGAGTGGAGTTGCATGCAATCCTAGAAATAAGACGACATAAATCTACCGAATTAGAGTCAAATCTAATATGGGGATCCATAGATTGAGTTAATGCGACAATAGGGCTTTTAATTAGAAAGAAATTTCAATTAATCAACCTGGAGTCAGTTTCTCTTAGTCTTGAAAGAGATATTAGCATAATTTAGGGATATCTACGGATCAAGATACTAAGTGAAGAAATTTTTTAATATAGATTTATAATGACAGATGAAGTTTAGGTGAATTCTTTCCTGAGTATTGTTTCGCTTCTTGGTTGTTAATTGTTTGTTTTCCTGATTTTTTTTATTTGTCTTGTTCTTTAGTTAATTAATTTAGTTAATTTTAGTTTTAATCAATCACTTCAATTTGTCGATTAAATAATAGAAAGACAGTAATTACTAGAACTTTTAGTCTTCGTGGAAATGATATCTGTGATCACTGTAGCAATACTATTAATTTATAGGTGCACTTGCCTTTGTCGAATTTTTAGTTGGTTTCGTGAACATCATAAACCCTACTTGGTGTGATTAAGTGGACGGAGATGGTGTGTAGCGGTAACAGCCCGGTTTTGGGGCTAGTCGGAACAGTGGTTTTGAGACCACTAATCCGAGGTCGAGAAAATTTATTTTGACGTTAATTTATGTGCTGTAGCATGATTATATAGATGCATGAAAATTTTGGTGTTTTAATTTGAGTGACAGCATGCTTAATTGCGAAAAATGACTAAATCGCATAAAGTGCGAAAGTTCTATTTTTTCATGGTGGAGGTGCCTAATGGCTATTAAAGTAAATTTAGAGGATTTTAAAGTGCAATTAGGCCATTTAATGTGTGTTGGCCGGCCATACAAGCTAGGGGAGACAAGAGCATTAATTTTAGTCAAAATTTGGTGACATTAGGTGAATAAAAATGAATAAAATAAGATAAAAAGATGATATCATCTTTTACTATTCCTTCTTCTTCTACCACTGAAATTTTAGAGGAAATAAGGGTTCTTGGAGTTCAAAATTTTCAGCTACATCTCATCCTTGCAAGTAAGTCATTTTGATGATTATTTTTGATGATTTTTGTATTTTTGGAGTCCCCAAAGCTTAAGCTAGCTAATGGGGGACTAGTTTGTAATATGGCTAAAAGTCTAAGGACTTTCCATGAGAGTAGTTGTGTTGTTAGCTGAGTTTTCATAGAAGAAAATGAATGTTAGGGAGGTGAGAAACAACTTTTGTGAAAGGTGTTAGCATGGAAACACCTAAATAGGACTTGAATGCAAAGATTAAATTTGTGTCATAAATGCATGAAATAGTTGGAATGGTGAGTAGTTGTAAGAGAAATAAATGTTCATCTGTGCTTGTGCATTGAGAAAATGTGTTGAAAAATAAATTACGAGCCTAGGGGCAAAATCGTAATTTTGCCAATATACAAGGGCAAAATGGTCATTTTTGCCCAAGTATAGAATTTGGTGTATTATGATCATAGAATGATCTAAATGAATAAATTTCATTGTTATAGATCAAGAAGAGCGTGGAATCAACCTTGACCGTGGAAAAGGCAAGGTGACAGACTAAATCGTTGGTTATCACGTTTTGCACCGAGGTAAGTTTATGTGTAAGCAATGTATATTTTTCGTAACCCCTATGTTGCTAATTAGAGTATGGTATGATTGAGAACATATGTGGTACTAATAGATGGATTGAGGTAGTTATTGAAAAAAATTATCGTATGATTGATGAAATAATCTTCTGATTGTGCAATGACAACTCTTAATGGTGGGCTAAGTGCGATACCACCTTGTTGTTCAATTACGATGGGCTATGTGTGATACCATTGTCTATTAATCTTTTGGTGGGCTGTGTGCGATACCACCGTAATTAATCTTTTGGTGGGCTGTGTGCGATACCACCCTAATAATGACTGATGGTGGGCTAAGTGCGAAACCACCGAGAAATCTGGCTATGAGAAATAGATTAGATGTGCCGTATTATGTGAATTTGTGATGTTAAGTGCAGGGGATCCGATAATGAATGTATATATTATGCTTGTGATGTGGTTAGAGTGTGTGAATGGAGGAAATGAGTAAGTATGATCATGAATGTAAATTGTTTCTTGGTTAGTACATAATGCTATGAAATTGTTTGGTACATGTTAAAAGGTTATATTGTTTACATGTAAACTTACTAAGCTTAAAGCTTACTCCCCTTCTCTTTTCCCTTGTTTTATATAGTTTTAGAGCCGAGTTTTAATACGCAGCTAACCTAAGACCACCCACACTATCAGCTCCTCTCGGTATACCTAGACTTAATGATTTTTGTAAATGGCATGTATAGGTGCTAGGCTAGTTAAGTTATTTTGTTATTTTGGCCAAAGGTGTATTGGCATCTTGCAAGATATTGAAATTTGTAAATTGCCATGCATGATGGCTCATTCTACCTTTTATGAAATTATAAGGTTACCTATGGAAGTCCATGTTGAAGTTATGAGTGTTTATTGGTATGTTAAATGGATTCTTGTAGTGTAAGCTATAGGAGTGCTAAGAGCTTGGCAAACAGCCTTGTTCTGGTCCACACGGGTAGGCACATGGGCGTGTGTCTAGGCCGTGTGAGACACACGATCAAGCCACGGGCGGGTGCCCTGGCCGTGTGAAGTCTGCACTTTGAAATTAGAATTGGAATGGTCACACGGTTAAAGCATACGGACGTGCCGAGGCCGTGTTGAATAAGTCAGAATACTAAGGTATGGTACACGGTTTAGACCCACGGGCGTGTTAAAACCGTGTGTGATTAGTTAGTGTCGACCACGGGTGAAAGGCACGGACGTGTGATAGGGTACACGGGCGTGTTCCCAAAATGCATGGGCGTGTGCCTTAACCGTGGGAAAATTGGCAGAATACTAGGTTTTAGGCACGGTCTGGGGACATGGGCGTGTGTGCCTATGTACGGGCGTGTCTCATCTTGCACAGGCGTGTAAGACCTGTCTTGAAAAGAAAAATTTTAAGAATGGAAAAAGTCCCGGATTAGTCTTAAGGGTCCTCGGGTGCATGAGTTAGGCCTCGTAAGTCGAGAAGGAGGTTTTAGAGAGTAACGACGTAGAGCCTAAGTGGTGATTAAGTGGTTTGAGTTCGGTAATGCCTCAGGCCCGGTTCCCGACGTAGAACCCGGGTAAAGGGTGTTACATTTAGTGGTATCAGAGCTATGGTTTAGTCAGTTCTAGGACTACCATAGCATGGATAAGAGTCTAGCTATACATGCCATTTAGCGTATGATGATAGTGTGGTTACTTCTGATGATTTTAAACTTGTTTATTGTAGCATATGGATTCCGAACAATCGGCTGCAGATGACGCAGCTAGTAATACGCAGGCTCCTGCGCAAAGGGCCGCGCCTGTGCAGAGTAACCCCAAGACTAGGGGTCAGGGAGAAGAGGCTCGGGAAGCCTTTCTCCAAATGATGGATAACTGGTACGCTGAGTATGTACGAGCAAACCCCAATGCTCAACCTCCTCCACCTCCATCTATACCTCAGCCAATTCCTGTGGCTCCCCAAGGTATAGAAATGGTGAGGACGGCTAAGCCCTCAGTAGACAAAATTCGGAAGCAAGGGGCTGAGGATTTTCGAGGTAATATAGATGACGACCCTGAGCGAGCAGAGTTCTGGCTTTAGAACTCAATAAGGGTTTTTGATGAACTCTCCTGCACACCTGAGGAGAGTTTGAAATGTGCTATGTCTTTGCTGAGGGACTCCGCATACCATTGGTGGAAAACATTGACATCAGTGGTTCCTAAAGAGAGAGTAACATGGGACTTCTTTTTGGAAGAGTTTCGAAAGAAGTATATAAGTCAACGATTTGTAGACCAGAAACGAAAAGAATTCCTTGAGTTGAAGCAAGGAAAAATGATCGTAAGCGTAATATGAGCGCGAATTTGTTAGGCTCGATGAGTATGCGTAAGAATGTGTATCCACGGAAGCTACCTTATGCAAGAGATTTGAAGATGGTTTGAATGAAGATGTCAGACTCTTAGTCAGAATTTTGGAGCTAAAAGAATTTGTGGTGTTGGTGGATAGGGCTAGTAAGGCCGAAGAATTGAGTAAGGAAAAAAGGAAAGCCCTGAGTGAGGCTCGAGATGCGAAGAAGAGGCCGATGAAAAAATCATACCAAGCTCAATCGAAGAGGTCCAGGGAAGTGAACCCTCGGACAACTACATCAGTCAGGTATTCGCAGAGAGAGCGAGGCAACATGTATTCGAGTTCAAGAGCTCAAGCCACCTCAATGGCAAGTGTGGGCAATCCAAGGCCCCAACCAGAGTGCCCAAGTTGTGGCAGACATCACACTGGGGAGTGTTGGGGAAATAATCGAAATTGCTATAAGTGTGGATCCCCCGACTATCTCATCCGAAATTGTCCTGAAAAGGATGACAAGGAGAGGAAGCAAGAGATAAGATCAAGCAGTGCATCCTTTAGAGGTAGGCCACAAAAGAACTTGGGAGGCGGAACTAGTGGTAAAGGTGTATCACGAGACACCACTGTGAGGCCAGAGGGTCGGGCGCCAGCAAGAACCAATGCTATTCGCGCTCGAGAAGAGGCGTCATCACCGGATGTAATAACGGGTACATTTTCTCTCTATGACACCTCTATTATCGCTTTAATTGACCCGGGATCAACTCATTCTTATATTTTTATGAGATTGGCATCTAGTTTGAGTATAATTTTTGAGTCTACTAAATTTGTGGTAAAAGTGTCAAACCCTCTAGGTAAACAAGTGTTAGTTGACAAGGTGTGTAGGAATTGTCCTCTGATAATTAAAGGTCATTATTTCCCGGTGAACCTTATGTTGTTGCCTTTTGATAAATTTGATTTGATTCTTGGTATGGATTGGTCGACTACCCATAGTGTTTTAGTTAATTGTGGTAGTAAATTTATTGAACTAAATTGTGAAAATGGAGATGTTATTCGGGTTGAATCAGGTGAGTCGGATAGCTTACCAAGTGATGATTTCTTCCATGATAGCCGAGAAATATTTGAGAAAAGTGGTACGAATCTTATCTCGCTTTTGTATTAAACACTCAAGAATCAAGTAAGGATTGAAACAATGCAGGTTGTATGTAAGTATCCGGATGTATTTTCGGAAGAGTTGCTGGATTACCCTCGCCAGAGAGGTCGAGTTTGGAATTGAGTTAATTCTCCGGAACAAAGACCCATTTTGGTTGCTCAGATAGGATGGCCCGCTAGAGTTGAAAGAAATGAAAGTTCGATTGCAAGAATTGACGGATAAGGGTTTTGCAAGACTGATCTATTCACCGTGGGGTGCCCCAGTACTTTTTGTAAAGAAGAAAGATGGGTCGATGAGATTGTGCATAGACTACAGACAGCTCAATAAAGTAACTGTGAAGAACAAGTATCCTTTGCCGAGGATAGATGATTTATTTGATCAACTGAAGGGAGCTACGGTGTTCTCCAAGATCGACCTGAGGTCCGGCTATTATCAGTTGAGGGTTAAGGAGCAAGATGTACCGAAAACGGCATTTCGGACGAGGTATGGTCATTATGAGTTTCTGGTCATGCCATTCGGTTTAACGAATGCTCCCGCAGTTTTTATAGATTTAATGAACCGTGTCTTTCGACCGTATTTGGACAAGTTTGTGGTTGTCTTTATTAACGACATATTGGTTTATTCTCGAGATGAGAGTGATCATGCGGAACATTTGAGAATTGTCTTACAGGCCTTAAGAGACAAGCAGTTATATGCTAAACTTAGTAAGAGCGAGTTTTGGCTTCGAGAAGTAGGGTTCCTAGGACAATTGTATCGGGTGAATGTATTAGAGTAGATCCGAGAAAGGTCTCGGCTATTGTGGACTGGAAACCACCGAGGAATGTGTCAGAAGTTAGAAGCTTTCTGGGTTTAGCAGGATACTATAGCCGATTTGTGAAGGGATTCTCCATGATTGCTACTCCAATAACGAAACTATTATACAATGATGTTAAATTTGAATGGACTGAAGAATGCCAGCAGAGTTTCGAGAAATTGAAAATGTTGTTGACAGAGGCACCGGTTTTGGTCCAACCTAAGTCGGGAAAGGAGTTTGTAGTCTACAGTGATGCGTCATTAAATGGTCTCGGTTTTGTGTTGATGCAAGAGGGTAAGGTAATTGCCTACGCCTCGAGACAACTAAAATCGCATGAGAAGAATTATCCGACTCATGACTTGGAGTTGGCCGCGATTGTTTTCGCATTAAAGATTTGGCGCCATTACCTATATGGTGAGAATTGCCGAATCTTCACTGATCATAAGAGTTTGAGGTACTTAATGGATCAAAAAGAATTAAATCTACGACAACGACGGTGGCTTGAATTATTGAAGGACTACGAGCTAGTGATCAATTACCACCCGGGGAAAGCGAATGTAGTTGCGGATGCTTTAAGTAGAAAATCCTTGTATGCTTTGAGAACTATGAGCACGAATTTTTCATTGTCCGATGATGGTGCTATATTGGCCGAGTTGAGAGCTAGACCACTATTTGTTCAACGAATATGTGAGGCTCAAAAGAACGATAGTGGGATACTAGCTAAAAGAGCTGAGTGTGAATCAGGGACAAGTTCTGAATTCCGGGTGAGTTCGGATGGTTGCTTAATATTCCATGATAGAATTTGTGTGCCTAAAGATGACGAGTTGATCCGAGAAATTTTACGGGAAGCACATAGTAGTTATTTGTCAGTACACCCGGGCAGCACAAAAATGTATAATGATCTAAAGAAATTCTATTGGTGGCCAGGAATGAAAAGAGACATCTCGAAATATGTAACAAGATGTTTGATTTGTCAACAAGTGAAAGCGGAGCACCAAGTGCCTTCAGGATTACTTTAACCAGTGATGGTTCCCGAGTGGAAGTGGGATCGGATCACCATGGACTTTGTGACGGGGTTGCCTTTGACTCCAAAAAAGAAAGATGATGTGTGGGTTGTTGTTGACAGGTTAACAAAGTCGGCTCACTTTATTCCAGTACGTGTTGATTATTCACTGGATAAATTAGCTGAGTTGTATGTGGCAGAGATAGTGAGATTGCATGGTGTGCCTATATCCATTATCTTGGACAGAGACCCGAGATTTACTTCGAGGTTTTGGAAGAAGTTACAGGAGGCCTTGGGTACGAAGTTGAATTTTAGTACTGTATTTCATCCTCAAACCGATGGTCAGTCCGAGAGAGTAATCCAAATTCTTGAGGATATGCTTCGATGTTGTGTGTTAGAGTTCGAAGGTAGTTGGGAAAAATACCTACCCTTGGTCGAATTTGCTTACAACAATAGTTATCAGTCGAGCATACGGATGGCACCGTATGAAGCCTTGTATGGTCGTAAATGTCGGACCCCTTTGTATTGGACCGAGCTGAGTGAGAAGCAAGTTCATGGGGTTGATTTGGTTAAAGAGACCGAGGAGAAAGTGAAAGTTATCCGGGATAGTCTGAAGGCTGCTTCAGACCGACAAAAGTCGTATTCGGATTTGAAAAGAAAAGAAATTGAATTTCATGTGGGGGACAAGGTATTTCTGAAAGTGTCACCGTGGAAGAAAATATTGAGATTTGGTCGAAAAGGTAAATTGAGCCCGAGATTTATAGGGCCGTATGAGATTACCGAGAGGGTTGGGCCAGTGGCATATCGGTTGGCTTTACCGGTAGAGTTAGAGAAAATTCATAATGTGTTCCATGTATCAATGTTAAGGCGTTATCGCTCTGATCCTTCGCATGTGATTCCTCCAACAGAAATCGAAATACGACCGGATATGACATATGAGGAAGAGCAGAATAAAATTTTGGCTCGAGAGGTGAAACAATTGAGAAACAAGGACATAGCCTTAGTAAAAGTATTATGGCAAAAGCACGGTGTAGAAGAGGCTACTTGGGAACCGGAAGAAGCTATGAGGGAACAATATCCAAACCTCTTTACCGGTAAGATTTTTGAGGGCGAAAATCCCTAAAAGGGGAGAGAGTTGTAACAGCCCGGTTTTGGGGCTAGTCAGAATAGTGGTTTCGAGACCACTAATCCGAGGTCGAGAAAATTTATTTTGACGTTAATTTATGTGCTGTAGCATGATTATATGGATGCATGAAAAATTTGGTGCTTTAATTTGAGTGACAGCATGCTTAATTGCGAAAAAGGACTAAATCGCATAAAGTGCGAAAGTTCTATTTTTTCATGGTGGAGGTGCCTAATGGCTATAGAAAGTAAATTTAGAGGATTTTAAAGTGCAATTAGGCCATTTAATGTGTGTTGGTCGGCCATACAAGCTAGGGGAGACAAGAGCATTAATTTTAGTCAAAATTTGGTGACATTAGGTGAATAAAAAATGAATAAAATAAGATAAAAAGATGAGATATCATCTTTTACTATTCCTTATTCTTCTACAACCGAAATTTTAGAGTAAATAAGGGTTCTTGGAGTTCAAAACTTTCAGCTACATCTTATCCTTGCAAGTAAGTCATTTTGATGATTATTGTTGATGATTTTTGTATTTTTGGAGTCCACAAAGCTTAAGCTAGCTAATGGGGGGACTAGTTTGTAATATGGCTGAAAGTCTAAGGACTTGCCATTAGAGTAGTTGTGTTGTTAGCTGAGTTTTCATGGAAGAAAATGAATGTTAGGGAGGTGAGAAACAACTTTTGTGAAAGGTGTTAGCATGGAAACACCTAAATAGGACTTGAATGCAAAGATTAAATTTGTGTCATAAATGCATGAAATAGTTGGAATGGTGAGTAGTTGTAAGAGAAATAAATGTTCATCTATGCTTGTGCATTGAGAAAATGTGTTGAAAAATAAATTACGAGCCTAGGGGCAAAATCGTAATTTTGCCAATGTACAAGGGCAAAATGGTCATTTTTGCCCAAGTATAGAATTTGGTGTATTATGATCATAGAATGATCTAAACGAATAAATTTCATTGTTATAGATCAAGAAGAGCGCGGAATCAACCTTGACCGTGGAAAAGGCAATGTGACAGACTAAATCGTTGGTTATCACGTTTTGCACCGAGGTAAGTTTATGTGTAAGCAATGTATATTTTTCGTAACCCCTATGTTGCTAATTAGAGTATGGTATGATTGGGAACATATGTGGTACTAATAGATGGATTGAGGTAGTTATTGAAAAAAATTATCGTATGATTGATGAAATAATCTTCTGATTGTGCAATGACAACTCTTAATGGTGGGCTAAGTGCGATACCACCTTGTTGTTCAATTACGATGGGCTATGTGCGATACCATCGTCTATTAATATTTTGGTGGGCTGTGTGCGATACCACCGTAATTAATCTTTTGGTGGGTTGTGTGCGATACCACCCTAATAATGACTGATGGTGGGCTAAGTGCGAAACCACCGAGAAATCTGGCTATGAGAAATAGATTAGATGTGCCGTATTATGTGAATTTGTGATGTTAAGTGCAGGGGAACCGATAATGAATGTATACATTATGCTTGTGATGTGGTTAGAGTGTGTGAATGGAGGAAATGAGTAAGTATGATCATGAATGTAAATTGTTTCTTGGTTAGTACATAATGCTATGAAATTGTTTGGTACATGTTAAAAGGTTATATTTGTTTACATGTAAACTTACTAAGCTTAAAGCTTACTCCCCTTCTCTTTTCCCTTGTTTTATAAAGTTTTAGAGCCGAGCCGGAATACGCAGCTAATCGGAAGACCGCCCACACTATCAGCTCCTCTCGGTATACCTAGACTTAATGATTTTTGTAAATGGCATGTATAGGTGCTAGGCTAGTTAAGTTATTTTGTTATTTTGGCCAAAGGTGTATTGGCATCTTGTAAGATATTGAAATTTGTAAATTGCCATGCATGATGGCTCATTCTACCTTTTATGAAATTATAAGGTTACCTATGGAAGTCCATGTTGAAGTTATGAGTGTTTATTGGTATGTTGAATGGATTCTTGTAGTGTAAGCTATAGGAGTGCTAAGAGCTTGGCAAATAGCCTTGTTCTGGTCCACACGGGTAGGCACACGGGCGTGTGTCTAGGCCGTGTGAGACACACGATCAAGCCATGGGCGGGTGCCCTGGCCGTGTGAACTCTGCACTTTGAAATTAGAATTGGAATGGTCACACGGTTAAAGCACACGGGCGTGCCGAGGCCGTGTTGAATAAGACAGAATACTAAGGTATGGCACACGGTTTAGACCCACGGGTGTGTTAAAATCGTGTGTGATTAGTCAGTGTCGACCACAGGTGAAAGGCACGGACGTGTGATAGGGTACACGGGCGTGTTCCCAAAATGCATGGGCGTGTGCCTTAACCGTGGGCAAATTGGCAGAATACTGGGTTTTTAAGCACGGTCTGGGGACATGGACGTGTGTGCCTATGCACGGGCGTGTCTCATCTTGCACGGGCGTGTAAGACCTGTCTTGAAAAGAAAAATTTTAAGAATGGAAAAAGTCCCAAATTAGTCTTGAGGGTCCTCGGGTGCATGAGTTAGGCCTCGTAAGTCGAGAAGGAGGTTTTAGAGAGTAACGGTGTAGAGCCTAAGTGGCGATTAAGTGGTTTGAGTTCGGTAACGCCTCAAGCCCGGTTCCCGGCGTAGAACCCGGGTAAAGGGGTGTTACAGTAGCGGTTGGAAAGGTGGGATCACATTGCATTTGTTTTGGAATTCAAGTGTGTATTGCATATACGTCTAATTGTATTATTTTCATACTGATTTGCTTATTCAACGTGTATGAATATCGTGTATTATTCGAGATTTTTGCTGTGTTTGGACTATTTTTGACACCGCTTATTTACGTATGTTTTGGAATCACACTAAGCTTTTATAGTTCACTCTCTTAGTTTTCTGTCTTTCAGGTAAACCAAGTGGATAGGTCTCGAACTCAACGGATTGAAGGATCTCAGAGTATTCTGTTCTTGTTTGATTCAAATAAGTTTTCTATAGTATTTTGATCTGTTCGGTTGGTTTTGTAAATAAATTTAAGTAAACTTTGGTATGAGATTTTTGGTTTAAGTTAACTTAATTTTTTTCGTGCTTGACATTTTATTGGTTACTTGAAAAATTAGACAGTTTTAAGTGTTTGTTCGAAATTTTCAATTGACTATAAAAAGGTCATACTTTTACGTTGTATTACTTCAAAAATTAAGATTACTAAGTCCATTTTGGTTTCAAGGCTAGTACATAAGTACTTTTATCTAGTTTTAAGGTCTTTGAATGAAATTTTATTTTGAGTTATCTTGGTGGTCAATGTGACCTCCAGAATCTGGTCAAAAATTCTAAGTTAGGTTTTGGGGTGTTACATTTAGTAGTATCAGAGCCAGGCTTCCAAAAATTCGGCCTATGTTTTTAACGTGTCCACTTGCATGAATTTAAAAAGGGGTATCTTGATAAAAACATACCGTAGTGTTTTGAAATTATTTTTCTTTTAAACAAAAAGTCTAAGACTTTGATGCTGGTCCATGCGAAACTTTGAGAATGTAAGGTTTAAATATTTATCTCTGATTATTTTTCCTGGTATGAAATGGTAGATACTTTAGTATTATAGGCGAAGACTACTATGGAATCTAGCGATCAGCAAGGTCATGAGAATCAGCCTAGTGGGACTTTAGATGAGTCATCGGTTTATCTGGGCATGTGTCTGCTCAGGAAATAGAGGTTGTTGTTGTTACGCCAGTTACTGATGATGATAACTCAGGGGTTGGTGTTCATACATTGATCCAGTCTTTAATAGGTGTGTTGGAGAGAGTCTTTGTTGGAGAGGACTAAAGAGGAGGAAAAGTGTAAGTCTGTTGAGTGTGAGTGTAAAAGTCATGGTAAGGCTCGGAGTAAGAGAGGTCTTAGTCCTTCTAGATCAAAGCCACGAGCTATGAAACGGGTTAGATTTCAGCGAAATTTTAGGAAAAATGATGCGAGAGGTGCTAGTGGTGGCACAGATTTTCTGGTATGTGGGTTCTGTAGTTAGCGCCATCCGGGCGAGTGTCAGAAGAAGTCTAGAGCGTGTTTAAGATATGGGTCCATAGAGCACCGGATTAAAGACTGCCATCGTCGACCACCTGGTCAGAAGCAAGTCTTGAAGAAGACTCAAAATCGGAGAGCTAGAACTGGCGACGAGTCAGGTATTATTCTAGGTTATTGGATTTGTGTTTTTGTTTTGTTTTGTTTGGACATGGTTTGGCCTTCTGTTTGATTGTTGAGGTACTGTGTGTGAATTGATGTGCTTCTGTTGCTAATTGTTGTGTTTGTGTGTGCGAGGTTCCGGGTTCGAATCCACTTACTTAAAAAATGATTTGTTTTGGTTTAGTAGTTAGGAGTTGTGTTTGTGTGTGAAGGTGAATTAGATTTGTAAGACTGTTCTTTTTTTTTAATTGAGGTTAAGTATGGTTTGGTAGTGCATTTGAGAATAGAGTACGTAGCGGAAGTGTGGTAGCAAATTGTGCGAGTTAGCGATTGTCATGTTAGTAGGAAATTTTGGGGACGAAATTTATTTAAGGAGAGATGAGTTGTAATGTCAAAATTTTGGGGTTAGAAGAATTAAGGTTTGTAGGTGAGTCAGTGGTTTTAGATAGATTTTTACATTTTCTTTCGCGTTTGAGGGACAACGATAAGCCAAGTGGTTCAGTGGTTAAGTTTATGTGTACCCTTTGGTCACGTGTTCGAATCCTTGTGTATGCAAAGTGAAAACTATTTTCTGGTTTCAACTCTGAAAATTTTGATAAATTTAAGTTTTGTAAATTTTTTACTTAATTATTTTTTTATTTTATTTTGATTTTGAAATAGGAAATTTCCTATAAAAAAACTTTTCTCATGTTCTATTTCATTCTTATTTTCCTCTCCCGTTAGTTTCCTTCATTTTTTCCCCAAAATGGAGATTTTACTTTCTTTTGGCAATTGCATTCTTTGATAGTATTTTCCCTTCACTTCAATTCTGGTAATTTTGTGTGGTGCTTCAAAGGCCTCGTTGGTACTCTGATCCTTCGTTTAATCAAGTGTCGAATCGAGTAAGTATAAATACCAGTTTCTTTTTAAAAACTTACATTGTTTCATTGATTCTTATACATATAGTTGAGATCGAATTTCTTGAGGATTTAGTAGAAATGTGTAATTGAGTTTCAAGACAGTAGAGTATAAGGGAATCGGTCGATTGTAAGTGCGTGGCATCGTCTTTCAAGTGTGTATTCTTGAGCTATCTGAATTAGGGGCGAAATTGTGGTTGAATGTCGTGATTTGCAGCAAGATTTGGGGTGGTTTTTGGACCACACAAGTGATCTACACAGTTGTGTGCCGTTTAGTAAATTAGGGTAAATTTTGAATCACACGGCCTGGAGTAGGTCACACGGGCTGGCCACATGGCCGTGTGACCTCTGTTTGGGAATTTTTCGATCGTGCATAGGCATGTCCCTCAGCCACACGATCGTGTGTTTCAGTTACATGGGCGTGTCTTTCAGCCACACAATCGTGTCTGCTCTACTTCTAAATTGTGTAATTTTATCACACTGGATCAGAGAGTTACACGGTCTGACCACACGACTGTGTATCTCAATCACACAGGCATGTGTCTCAGCCACACAGTCGTGTGCTTCAGTCACACGGGTGTGTCCCTCAATCACACGGCTTGGCCACATGACCGTGTGGCCCTGTTTTTGCAGCTTTCCCACCTTTTTGCAAATTGATTCGTTTTAGTCCCTAAGTGATCTCGAATTTGTTTAAGCCTTTGTAAAAGTGGGTAGAACACTATTTCTGTGTGAGGAAGGTTATTTAAGGGCGTTTTACTTCTCGATTGTGTATAAGAATATGTATTCGTAAGATTTAATTCGTTATCCGAATGAGTACCTAGTGATTTGGTAAACTAAGTTTGAAATGAGATAGTGCTTGGATGTGATAATTGAAAGCGTGTGCATTGTCGTTCCGTCAATTTGTAAACTGATTTTTCTAAACTGAACTAATTACAAAATGGTCATTGATTATGTAAGTTCGGAAAATGATTATGTTCAATTCTGTATATCTGTATCAATTCTGTTATCCGCATTTGCATCTGTGTTTGGGATTTGAATATGAATTGAAGGAAGTTTGGTTTGGCAGTTTAACGACATTTTTTGATTTGGCGAAAAAACCGCAATAATTCAAGTGGAAAACGACCACATAACGGTGTGATTTGGCTAGATGGGTCCACTATAACCCAAAACTGGTGTGTAGAGGATGGAAGGGTCTAGTAAACCCTATTTGGTGTGATTGGGTGGACGGAGATGGTGTGTAGCGGTTGGATAGGTGGGATCACATTGCCTTTGTTTTGGCATTCAGGTGTGTATTGCATATATGTCTAATTATATTATTTGCGTACTGATTAGCTTATTTAACATGTATGGATATCGTGTATTATTCGAGATTTTTGTTGTGTTTGGACGATTCTTGACACCGCTTATTTACATATGTTTTGGAATCACACTAAGCTTCGTAGCTACTCCCTTAGTTTTCTCTCTTTCAAGTAAACCGAGTGGATAGGTTTCGGACTCAGCAGATCGGAGGATCTCAGAGTATTCCACTCTGGTTTGATTCAAATAAGTTTTCTATATTATTTTGATCTGGTTCAGTTGGTTTTGTAATTAAATTTAAGTAAACTACGGTATGGGACTTTCGGTTTAAGTTGACTTAATTGTTTCCGTGCTTGATATGATTAAAGTATGTTGGTTACTTGGAAAATTAGACAATTTTAAGTGTTTGTTTGAAATTTTCAATTGACTATAAAAGGGTCATATTTTTACGTCATATTACTTCAAAAATTAAGATTACTAAGTGCATTTTGGTTTCAAAGCTAGTACATAAGTATTTTTATCTGGTTTTAAGGTCTCTGAAGACATTTTGTTTTGAGCTATCTTGGTGGTCAATGTGACCTCCAGAATCTGGTCAAAACTTCTAGACCGAGTTTTGGGGTGTTACATCTGTTAATAAATATGATTTATTGTAAGTAATATTGATGAGCTCAACATTAAGACGTAATTATAAGCTTATAAGTCCTTATAAAAGGGAACTAATTTGTTAATGACATTATTTCTGGTAATAAACTTGTTAACGTTCAGCGATTTAGTAAAAGTTGTGATAATATGGTATTCAGATATATATATATAAGACAAAATTGTTATTAAATATTATTATAATCATGTTAACCTTTAGTATTTGAACTAAGAAATCGATGTTAAAATACCTTGGGCTTAATAAGAAAAGAAACTTAATTTCGAAATGGTAAGTTTAGTGAAATGTGCATAACATATGAAACTATTGATGGAAATGTTTCTACATTTATATTGGAAACAAGACGTCATGTATGAAAGCTCGTTCAATTGGGAATTAAGTTCTAATAAATGGAAGCACCTTAAAAAGTTAGGTGAATTTGTAAAAATGGAACATGCTTGAATGTTGAGTCCTAATGTGATAAAGATACATATTTAGTATAATTCAAACTCGGCCTTGTGTTTATAAAAGAATCAACACTAATTCAGATAAGATAAGATAGGAAATCCTTTTGTACTTACTAAGCTCATCGAGGTCATAGTTAGTGGTTTAAACTCGTAGGTATCAGATTCACTGAGAAGTTGTGGGTTCAACTTGGGAGCTTCACATCACTCTTCAATTGAGCTTGTAATGTATTCATATTAGTTTTCATTTGCATAAGAAATTGAGCAAGTACACAAAGACTTAAGTTGGATTTGTAATTATAAAACTTGAGTTGTAATTCAAGCCATTTATATGTTTTTAATCAAGTTTTATCACATGGTTACCTCTTATGTGTTTATAACTTGCCTTTTTAAGTTTTAAATGAGTTTATAAATTGATTTATAATGGTTTGGAACTCAATAATATGTTATAAAAGAGTTTGGGGATGCTTTATAGTGTCTTTGGACTAATTTTCAGCTCTAATGGCTTTAGTATCGATACTTGTCCTCTATGGTATCACAACAAGTCAAACAAATTTCAGATGTCTAGGTAGTTGTTCTGCAACTTGAAATAGTTGTATCAAAACAATTACCCATACTTTTACGAACTTGTGTTTTTAAGCTCTGAGATGACCTCGAATGATGTCCAAACATTCTCATATTGTAATGAGACTCTAGAAATGGTCTAAAATAACTTTTAAGACCTCAAAATGTGTGTATGAAGTGTGAAACTAATGGTGGATTTTGTATTTGGATTTAACTTATTTATTACTCAAATCAATTTGAAAATTTGTATTTTCAACCATTTAAGTGTTTTAAAGTTTGTTTGATGTATTGGGTGTGTCCAAACACCTATGAAATGAATCAAAATGAATTTAAAAATATCTTCAAGCTTATTAAATGTTGAGACTTTTTTTAAATACTGTTAGGCCCGAAAATACCAAGACGAGGGGTGAATTGGAATTTTAAAAATCTGTACAAACTTTTCTAAATGATATGAAAATTAAGAAAAGCTTGGACACTTCGATTTATAGCCGTTCAACCCCGATTGCCTACCTCCACTACCTTAGCTTTCCACCACTAAGGATTTCCCAATTCACTATTAGAATTGATGCCTTTCAAGGAGAATATATAACATTTACAACACTATCTTTTTCTTAAGGCTTAGATAGAACATTTCCCTTAGCTTTTATGGCTAAATTAGAACCCTTCTTAATTTTTATGTGTTGGAACATGAAACACCCCAAACCCGGCCCATTCGTTACGACCAAATTTGAAATGCCACTGCGGAAAAATGTTTGAAGACTGATTTCACTTTTGGGAAAAACATTAAAAATTTTGTCATTTGAAAACGGTGGGTTAATCACACACCTGATCACTTGGAGAACTATGCTTTCGATACTGATGCTATCACTAGGCGATACTACTGACTATTTGCCTACTTCCTTGTTCTGACACTGGTCCACACCCGGTGGCCAATCCCTAACTAGCCGAGACAGATCTCTTCTTAAACTTCGGGATAGGGACCTTCCTTTCCCTTCTTGAATGGTATTCGCCTCCATCAACACACTTAATCGAACAATCGATTTAATCATCAATATACAAATTCTTAACCAAATATCCACAACTTATCATACTTACCGAAAGGGTCTTGAAATCCCTAAAAGCTTGATCTAATGCTTAGATCCTTAATCCCTACATTTGATTAATCACCTACTACTTTAATAAAAATCCATTCGCCATAAATCCAAATCCTAGTAGGATTAGTATACTTAAACTTACCTTGTTGCCGCTTGACTTAAGAATCAAGTCTTGAAATCTCTGCTATACTCTTCTTGCATTCGCCCAAGCATTGAATCAATTAACTTGGTTAGTTTTCGGCTTTTGAATAATTAATGAACATATATATTTACCAAACATGGCCTTGGCCGAATGCTATAGACACTTACCTTGTGGATTTTAAATCCTAAACTCACCGAATAACTAGGGAACACGTGGCCTATGGTGTACCTTCTGAAAAGAACTTCTCCTTCCTTGTAGTCGACACTTAGTAAATCCCGAAAGATCTCTTCAAAGTTTCGGCAACAAGATATTAATGGGGTTAGTCCTAGATTTCGGCAAATCTTAAGAAAAAGGATGAAACCGAATGAGATCTTACCCTTTACTTGAAGAAATCGATTGCACCTTCACTTCAACCTTCGTGAGATTCGGCTATGGCTAGATGATGATCTCACAACTTTCGGCTTTTGGAGGGATTAGAAAGAAAAGAGAAGGAATAATAAAGATGGAGGATTCTGGCTAGATCACAAGGTATTTCGGCTTGGCAAAAATAAAAGAAGAAGAAGATTTGGTGAAGAGAATTCGCAGAGGCTTTCAAAGAATGTATAATAATGCAGAATGGCCTCTCTTTTCCTTTTATAGCCGAAAATTATCATCTAAGGAGTCCCTTACTTGGCCATCACTCTTCTATTTTAATAGCTTTATCTCTTTAATTATCACTTAAAATAAAAGATAATTCAGCAACTATCCTTACTTAGCCGAAATTATTAAACTCAAAGTCCCTTACTTGGCCATCACTTCTCCTTTATTTTCCTCTTTATCTCTTTATTCAAATTAAAAGAATTTAATCCAACAATTATCTCTTGAAAATAATGATAAATAAATCCCTTATTTATCCACTATTTATAAAATAATAAAAGCTCCTAATTTATAGCCATGTGCCGTCCACCTCTCTGCTCCTTGTAGCAAAATAAAATTTCTTTTATTTGCTTCCCATGTGACTCGAACTTAGGCTCATTCCTCTTGCATATGGCGCCATTTCCATAGGCCCTAAGTGGCATCTTCAGACCACTTTTCCAAGCCTGTTTGTGTGTCAAATTTCACAAACTTTTTCTTTTAAGGCCACATTGTCTTAATTTCCCTTTTAAACCTTAAAACTCGTCATTTCTAGGTCATTTCTAAGTTTCCAAAAATTTTCGATCGGCTCTGTAAACTTGATATTTCCTTACATTTCCAATTTTCCAAAAATGTTCACTTTCCATTTTCCTTACATTTCCTAGTTTCCAAAAATGTTCACCTTCCATTTTTAAACTTAACATTTCCATACATTTTCGTGTTTCCAAAATGTTCATTTCTAACTTATTTTCACTCATTTCCGGGTTTCCAAAAATATTCAAAATTTATTCATAATACTTAAAACATGTCACTTCATACAATTAAACCGAAAATGCATAGGCCCTATTTTAGGATGTTACAGTTCTACCCTCCTTAAAAATAATTTCATCCTCGAAATTACTTATTAACGAATAATCGTACCTCTTAACTCACCGCACTACGCTTATGTCGCGCGACTCGATCTTAATAGAATCATCATACTTCCTTCGAACTTAAC
Organism: Gossypium sturtianum; assembly: GCA_025698515.1. Classification (NCBI taxonomy): domain Eukaryota; kingdom Viridiplantae; phylum Streptophyta; class Magnoliopsida; order Malvales; family Malvaceae; genus Gossypium; species Gossypium sturtianum. Next base: position 122,438,017 of record CM046946.1, read on the forward strand.
CTTAAAATAATTCCAATTCAATCGATCTGCCGGGACACCTTGTTTGATTGTGAGCCACCATCGATAAGCTTCGTCTCAGAGCAACGAGACAGCGTCTTTCAGCTTTTCCTCATCAAGATGACCCAAATCGTCCATTATTCTTTCTTCGATCGCTTCCAACCAATACTCGCTACGCTCGAGCTACTCCAGATACTCCTCTAAAAACTTCACCCCGTTGGACCTAAGCCTTTCCGATACCGACTTTCGAGCTCCACTTCTTATGCTAGCTCCTGCCACACGTTCTAGTACTCGCAACATAGCTCGCGACACTGCTTCATCTTCTCCTATCGGATCTTGATCCTCCGTGCCCACAACCGCGCACAAGACATCGTTTTCTCGACCCATGGCGGACCCTCTTACCGGTTCCGATACTACCATTCTACCTCTACCGCGTCCACGACGACCACGTCCCCTAGAACTCATTTCTAATGTCGCGACTTATCTGATTAAAAAGTTTTATGTATCAGACTTTTGTTCCACTTATTAACCGCGAACAATTTTATGATATAAAGATATTTAGAAGTAGTTCTTTCGATCACACAAAGGTTCAGTTCAAGTTCAATACTCTAATTCAGAGAGTTACACTCACATTCATAGACAGAGACACATTCATTTCTCCATGAAGTCACATTCATTCACAACATCATTCACTACACTTTTATGGCCATTCCATCTATTTCCTTACCCAGGGGTAGTTTCGTCATTTTCCCTACAGGGGTATTTTGGTAATAAATCGGGTCAATTCGAAAATATTTTTCAAATTAGAGGTATTTCAGAATTTACAAAATCTCTCCGTTATTTTGTTTTCCAAATCGGAGGTGTTGCAAAAATTTAAATCGAGGTTATTTCGGTATTTTTAGAAGTTAGAAGCGCCCAGTAAATTTTCCAAATCAGTATCTTGTTATTTGTAAAATGAAGTTTTTGATATATTTGTAAAGTAGAAATATTGTGGCAAACGTCGAGGTATTTTTGAAAATCTTAAGAACTAAGGGTATTTTAGTAATTTACAATACAGAGGGCATTTTTGTAATTTTGTAAATCGGAGATATTTTGGAAAAATTTTCACAATAATCTTTTACTACAATTAAAAGGGTAATTTAGGGATTTTAAAACTAGGAATTTTATAAAGCTGCATGGCTAGTCCCTTTCGGGTTTAATTAGCGGGTTTAGCAGGCGTGAATAAGTCCTCTTGGTTAAGGTGAACCGTAGCTACGCACTGGTAGGATTCGAGTAAAGAGAAGGTGAGTCGCTAGGACCGCTTAAATACCAAGCTCTTCTCGAATACCAATCCTAGACATGCGCATAATGGTTGCCACACCTTAACTCTGACTTACTTCACAGGTTTGTTTAATGGTCCTTAAGTCTTATGCACTTGTGTTTGAGTAGACTAGTCCTAGGGTTCAACAGCCCTAATATTCTAATCTACGAGCCCAAATAAGCCCATAACAGTTCACATAAACAAGTCACTTCAACAATTAGAAGTACTTACCTGGTGGACTTCAGGCCGGAGATACAAGTGCCATGCCAGAATAGCCTGAAATAGTTCATAAATTCTTATATTTTTGGAAAGCCCATTTTGAAAAATGTTTTTGGGCCAAAATCCCTCAAAGCCGAGTTTTGAACCGGGCTCTGATACCAAACTGAAACACCCCAAACCCGGCCCATTCGTTACGACCGAATTTGAAATGCCACTGCGGAAAAACGTTTAAAGACTGATTTCACTTTTGGGAAAAACATTAAAAATTGTCATTTGAAAACCATGTCCAATTAAAAATTCTAAATAATATAAGCTTGATAAAAATATCCAAATTAAAACTTTATTATAAGCTTTTAAAATATAAGTTGCCAAAATTAAAAGCACTTCCAAATAATAATTTAATGGTCGTCTAGCTTAAACATAATAAAAATGCTCAAATAGAAATACTTAAATACTTTAATTGGGCCTTATTACAATAAATAATTAAACAAAAGTTCTTAGTAATAAACTGAATAAAATAAAGAAGATGTCTTCTGCATGGGCCACCTCGTATCCACTCCAACCCGATCCAATCACCACGATTCATCTGCGATGTTTAATAAAAATTGGGTGAGTCATACAGACTCAGTGTGTAATTAGTCCACTGAATTCCACCCACATGTTAACCACATATTAACTCATATATCAGATATCAATTATCAAATTCACATGTTATCACATTCTGGGCTTGGCCCATATTCATATCACATTAATCTAATAGGGTAGTTGACCACATAATCTCCACATACTGGGCTTAGCCCATTTCCACATTAATCCACATATCATATTGGGCTTGGCCCATTTCCACATATGTTCACATACGAAATCATGCAATTATGAAGCCCAACCCAAACCTAGGGTCCATCCGCTACACACCCCCTTAGCCAGCCTACCACACACCAAGGGATTATCAAATCACCCTCTCCTTTTCACTCCAAAGGCAATCACTGCCGTCCACGTGCAATTAAGCACAATAGTCCACAACGCGACCTCAGTCAGCGCCAATCCACGATGTAGCCGTGGCTAACACCAAAACCACGATGGGACACATAGTCACTCATCAACCACGATATGGCACATAGCCGATATCAACCACGATGAGGCACATAGCCACTCATCAAGCCACGCGAACTAAATCGCAATTAATCCACAACGTGACCTCAGTCAACGCCAATCCACGATGTAGCTCAAGGCTAACATCAAAACCACGATGGGACACATAGTCACTCATCAACCACGATATGGCACATAGCCGATATCAACCACGATGAGGCACATAGCCACTCATCAAGCCACGCCGAACTAAATCGCAATTAATCCACAACGTGACCTCGATCAACGTCAATCCACGATGTAGCTCAAGGCTAACATCAAAAACCACGATGGGACACATAGTCACTCATCAACCACGATATGGCACATAGCCGATATCAACCACGATGAGGCACATAGCCACTCATCAAGCCACGCGAACTAAATCGCAATTAATCCACAACGTGACCTCGATCAACGTCAATCCACGATGTAGCTCAAGGCTAACATCAAAAACCACGATGGGACACATAGTCACTCATCAACCACGCGATATGGCACATAGCCGATATCAACCACGATGAGGCACATAGCCACTCATCAAGCCACGCGAACTAAATCGCAATTAATCCACAACGTGACCTCGATCAATGTCAATCCACGATGTAGCTCAAGGCTAACATCAAACCACGTGCTCAAGTACACCCGCACCTTCTTTCATATCCCAACCCATGCACATGCCACATAAAATAATGATACAATGTAATGATGCATGAGCATGTTCATCAAGCATATTATCACATATTCATATTAATAATCACATATCATCGGGTTTGGTACTTACCGGATTATCGACATACCCTTGAGGGTATCCTTATCACAATTTCCACTTGCACTAGTTAGCACATTCATAACACATACACATTTCACATACATATCATATACCCGAAAATGGTGGGTTAATCACACACGATCACTTGGAGAACTATGCTTTCGATCATCGATGCTATCACTAGGCGATACTACGACTATTTGCCTACTTCCTTGTTCTCGACGCTGGTCCACACCCCGATGGCCAATCCCTAACGGCCGAGACAGATCTCTTCTTAAACTTCGGGATAGGGACCTTCCTTTCCCTTCTTGAATGGTATTCGCCTCCATCAACACACTTAATCAGAACAATCGATTTAATCATCAATATACGAATTCTTAACCAAATATCCACAACTTATCATACTTACCGAAAGGGTCTTAAAATCCCGAAAAGCTTGATCTAATGCTTAGATCCTTAATCCCTACATTTGATTAATCACCTACTACTTTAATAAAAAGTCATTCGACCATAAATCCAAATCCTAGTAGGATTAGTATACTTAAACTTACCTTGTTGCCGTTTGACTTAAGAATCAAGTCTTGAAATCTCTGCTATACTCTTCTTGCATTCGGCCAAGCATTGAATCAATTAACTTGGTTAGTTTTCGGCTTTTGAATAATTAATGAACATATATATTTACCAAACATGGCCTTGGCCGAATGCTATAGACACTTACCTTGTGGATTTTAAATCCCGAAACTCACCGAATAACTAGGGAACACGTGGCCTATGGTGTACCTTCGGGAAAAGAACTTCTCCTTCCTTATAGTCGACACTTAGTAAATCCCGAAAGATCTCTTCAAAGTTTTGGCAACAAGATATTAATGGGGTTAGTCCTAGATTTCGGCAAATCTTAAGAAAAAGGATGAAACCGAATGAGATCTTACCCTTACTTGAAGAAATCGATTGCACCTTCACTTCAACCTTCAGAGATTCAGCTATGGCTAGATGATGATCTCACAACTTTCAGCTTTTGGAGGGATTAGAAAGAAAAGAGAAGGAAGAATAAAGATGGAGGATTCGGCTAGATCACAAGGTATTTCGGCTTGGCAAAAATAAAAGAAGAAGAAGATTTGGTGAAGAGAATTCGGCAGAGGCTTTCAAAGAACAGATAATAATGCAGAATGGCCTCTCTTTTCCTTTTATAGCCGAAATTATCATCTAAGGAGTCCCTTACTTGGCCATCACTCTTCTATTTTAATAGCTTTATCTCTTTAATTATCACTTAAAATAAAAGATAATTCAAAAACTATCCTTACTTAGCCAAAAATTATTAAACTCAAAGTCCCTTACTTGGCCATCACTTCTCCTTATTTTCCTCTTTATCTCTTTATTCAAATTAAAAGAATTTAATCCAACAATTATCTCTTGAAAATAATGATAAATAAATCCCTTATTTATCCACTATTTATAAAATAATAAAAGCTCCTAATTTATAGCCATGTGCCGTCCACCTCTCTGCTCCTTGTAGCAAAATAAAATTTCTTTTATTTGCTTCCCATGTGACTCGAACTTAGGCCCATTCCTCTTGCATATGGCGCCATTTCCATAGGCCCTAAGCGGCATCTTCAGACCACTTTTCCAAGCCTGTTTGTGTGTCAAATTTCACAAACTTTTTCTTTTAAGGCCACCTTGCCTTAATTTCCCCTTTTAAACCTTAAAACTCGTCATTTCTAGGTCATTTCTAAGTTTCCAAAAATTTTTGATTGGCTCTGTAAACTTGACATTTCCTTACATTTCCAAGTTTCCAAAAATGTTCACTTTCCATTTTCCTTACATTTCCTAGTTTCCAAAAATGTTCACCTTCCATTTTTAAACTTAACATTTCCATACATTTTCAGGTTTCCAAAAATGTTCATTTCTAACTTATTTTCACTCATTTCCGGGTTTCCAAAAATATTCAAAATTTATTCATAATACTTAAAACATGTCACTTCATACAATTAAACCGAAAATGCATAGGCCCTATTTTAGGATATTACAGAACATTTTCAAATATTTATAGTGTTCCAATAACTATAAATGAATGGGTGTAATTAATCAAAAGATTATATTATTTGATTTTTTGAAAAAGAATTATAACTATTTAAATAATATTATTTGAATAGTTATAATTAAATGAATAATTATGTGTTTATTTTAAAGACATTATTATTCAGAAAGACACCTATTGATGAAAGATGTCTCTATGAAGAGACATGAAAATTCCTATAAATAGGAATGAGATTTCATTTGGAGATATACCAACAAATTCTAATATTCTTTCTTTCCTTCCTTCATTTTCTAATATTATTAGATTATTCTATAAAGTATTACTGCAGAAATCCTTTATAGAAATTGAGTTTCTTGTCATACATTGCTCCAGTGTGTAGTGGGCTATTCTCGTCAATTACAAAACACAAATAGTCATTGGCTTCATTGTATCCTCGAGGTTAATTTGCTTGGAACTCTTTTGCACACCAAAGATAGGTGGAGGCGAATATAACCTTAAAGATAGTGGTTTGATACACGCCCTGGAGCCTTGTCCTATTTCTTCTTCTGTTCGAGTTTTGTTCGTGTGTTCGAGATTTTCCTCACCGGAGATTTATACTAACAATTTTAAGGTTATAATTCATGATGACTACCACAACTCATGAAAGTGGAACACTAAGGGAGTTGGCTTCCAATTTTGTCAAATTTGATCGGTTTGATGGTGGCAATTTTCGACGATGGCAGAAAAAGATGCACTTCTTATTATCAACTTTGAAGATTGCTTATGTTTTGGATACTCCAATACCTGACGAGACTGAAAATGAATCTGTTGCTGCAACCCGAGAAAGACAAAAATGGGACAATACTGATTACATGTGCATGGGCCACATATTGAATGGTTTATCTGATGGTTTGTTGGACACCTACCAAAACAAGGTCACCGCTAAAGAATTATGGGACGAATTGGAGACAAGATACATGAACAAAGATGTTACAAGTAAGAAATTTCTTGTCAGTCTTTTCAATAATTATCAAATGGTTGATGGTCGTTCTGTTATGGAACAATTCCATGATATTGAAAAGATGCTGAATCAATTCAAGCAATATGATATGAAAATGGATGAAATGATTGTTGTATCATCCATAATAGACAAACTTCCTCCATCTTGGAAAGACTTTAAAAGAAGTCTAAAACATAAGAAAGAGGAAATATCTCTTGAGGCTTTGGCAAATCATCTTCGTATTGAAGAAGAATATCGAAAGCAAGATCATAATCTAAATTCTGAAAATGCCAAAGTGCATGTTACGGAGGAAGTACAGACTACTAAACCATTCAAGAGAAAGTTCAAACAGACTGATAGAGCACCTAAGTTTAAAAAGAAATAAAAGGGCTCATGCTATCATTGTGGTAAGTTGGGACATTTCAAGAATGAATGTCAATTTTTAAAGAAGAAATCATCTTCTAAGGCTGATAATAACGAAAAGTTCGTTGCAATGATATCTAAAATTAATATGGCACAAGATGATAATACATGGTGGATTGATACCGGAGCAACCAAACATGTGTACAAAGACAAAAGCATGTTCACAAAGTTCACACAATGTGAAAATGACAATGTCTTGTACATGGGAAATTCTTCCACCGCAGCAATCAAAGGCAAAGGGTCTGTTGAACTACAATTCACTTCTGGAAAGGTTTTAACCTTAAATGATGTATATTATGTACCAGAAGTTAGAAAGAATTTAATGTCTAGAAGTCTGTTAAATAAGTTTGGCTTCAAACTTGTTTTTGAGGCAAATAAGTTTATTTTGTCTAAGTTAGAAAGAGTATATGTATGAGAGTATGCTCAAGCTGAATATTATTAATAAGAATAAAAATACTATTTCTGCTTATATGGTTGAATCTTTTTGTTTATGGCATTATAGATTAGGTCATTTGAATTATAGAAAATTGAATGACATGTATAAGTTAGATTTGATTCCTGTTTTTAATAATAATATTGAAAAATGCAATACATGTATGTTGACTAAAATTACAAGAAACCCTTTCCCTAAGGTTAAAAGAAAAACAAAATTGCTTGATTTGATACATAGTGATTTATGTGACATGCATAATACTCCTACATTAGGTGGAAAGAAATATTTTGGTACTTTTATTGATGATTGTTCTAGATATTGTTATGTATATTTATTGCATTCAAAAGATGAAGTGCTTGATAAATTTAAAGTTTATAAATCTGAATTTGAGCTTCAGTGTGAATCATTTATCAAGTGCTTAAGATCGGATAGAGGTGGAGAATACTATAATCCAAGTTATTTTGAATCCATTGGGATTGTCCATCAAGTTTCAGCCCCTTACACACCACAATAAAATGGTGTAGCTGAAAGGAAAAATAGAGTATTGACTGAAATGGTAAATTCAATGTTATCATATTCAGGTCTTGGACAAGGTTTTTGGGGAGAAGTTGTTCTAATAGCTTGTCATATATTGAATAGAGTTCCTAATAAGGAAACTAAAATAACCCCTTATAAACAATGGAAGAAAAGGAAACCAAACCTTAATTATTTAAAGGTTTGGGGAGCTATTGTCAAAGTTCCAACACCTAAACGTAAAAAGTTAGGTGAAAGAGGAATTGAATGCATATTTATAGGATATGCACATAATAGCAAGGCATATAGGTTCATGGTAATTGAATCAAATGGTTCAATTTCAATTAATACTGTTATTGAATCAAGAGATGCTATTTTTGATGAAAATAGATTTAATTCTATATTAAGACAATTACAGCGACAACAATTGATTCATTCTTCAAATGAGAATGAGATTCCATTGGAACAAATTGATAATAATGATGAATCTTGTCAAGAATTAAGAAGAAGTAAGAGGATTAAAAAGGTCAAAGATTTTGGACCAGATTTCATTATGTTTCTTGTAGAAGGAAAAGGTGAAAGTATATGCAATAAGATACCTTATTGTTATAATACGAAATCTGATCCTATTACATTTGAAGAGAAAATGAAATCTCAACACTCTACTTTTTGGAAAGAATCAATAAATGATGAGATGGATTCAATAATGGGAAATCAAACTTAGATCTTAGTTGATCTTCCACCGGGTTCCAAACCAATAGGTTGTAAATGGATCTTCAAAAAGAAAATGAAGGTCGATGGAACCATTGACAAGTTTAAAGCAAGGTTGGTAGCCAAAGGTTTTACACAAAAACAAGGTATTGATAACATTGATACCTATGCTCCAGTAGCAAGAATTGCTACAATTAGACTCTTAATATCACTTACCTCTATATATAATTTGGTTGTTCACCAAATGGATGTTAAAATTGCATTTTTAAATGGTGAATTGGAAGAGGAAGTGTACATGGAACAACCGGAAGAATTTGTTATTCCAGGACAAGAGCATAAGGTATGTAAGCTTGTTAAATCTTTATATGGACTTAAACAAGCACCAAAACAATGGCACCAAAAGTTTGACAATGTTTTTTTAGCTAATGGCTATAAAATAAATGAATTCGATAAGTGCATATATAGCAAATTTGAAAATGGAAAAGGTGTCATAATTTGGTTATATGTAGATGACATGCTCATTTTTGGCACGGATTTGGAACAAATAGAATACACAAAGAAATTCTTGTCAAACAAATTTTCTATGAAGGATATGGGTGTAGCAGATGTTATTCTTGGGATTAAAATAACCCGAGATGAAAGCACTATAGCTTTATCTGTAATAGCCCAATTTAGGGCCTAGTCGGAATAGTGGTTGTGAGACCACAAATTCGAAGTAGAAATATGTGTTTTATGGTTTTTATGAGATTTAAGACATGTTAGCATGCTTATGTGAAAATTTCATGAAGAAATTGTATTATTTAGTGATCAATTTATTCACTAGGACTAAATTGCAAAGATTGAAAAATATGAGATTCTAGAAGATTCAAGTATGAAATAGCATTAGAAAAATTATTAGAGGTCCTTATTTAGTAATTAGACCATTATATGTCAAGATGGACAAAAATGGACATAGGAAGGAAAAATCTCAAGAAATGGGCCTTAAGGGCAAAATGGTCATTTGGTTAATAAAATAATTAAAAGGGAAAAAGATGTCAAAATGGTGTTCATCTTCTTCCCCTAGGTGCCGAAATTTGCATGGAGCCATAGCTAGGGTTTCTTCAACTTTCAAGCTTGATTGTAAGTACTTCCTAGCCCCGTTTTTAATGTTCTTCGTATTTTTGATATCCTAGTAGCTCGATTTAGCTATTTCTAGCTATATTTTGAGCTAGGGTTCATGTTCAAAAATTTACCCATGCATGACATGCATGTATTTTGATGTTTAGTGGAAGAATATCAAAGTTTGATGTAGGATAAACATCTTTTTCTAAGTGATTTTCATGGAAAATCCATAAAAAAGACTAAATTGTAAAAGTTATGAAATTGTGATAAAAGTGTGAATAAGTGGAAATTGTGGGCCGTTGTAGTTATGAAAATGGTTCGGCTAAGCTTAAAATACAAGAAAATCGAATAAAAATCATTTTACGAGCCTAGGGGCAAAAGTGTAAATATGTAAAAGTTTAGGGGCAAAATCATAATTTTTACAAAGTATGATTCATGGTTCGATTTAGTCAATGTGATCATTAAAAGAGTGAAATTGTCCTTATAGATCAAGAAACACGAAGTCCAGACCAAAACCGAGGCAAGAACAAAGTTGTGGACTAAATCGAACAACTATACGTATATTTTAGTACCGAGGTAAGTTTGTGTGTAATAGTTCAACGTCATATTATTATGTTTTAAAATGTTTGCCATTTCATGAAGATGCATACTATTTTATGAAATTGATCAATGATGCTTCCATGTAAATACGACGAAAAATTATGAAGTTGATGTCCCGGTTGAACCTTAGGAATAGAAAGGATACCAATGACACGACTTGAGGAAAGGAAGGTCCCGTGTAAGACCATGTCTGGGACATGGCATCGGCACCAAAAGAAAGGTCCCGTGTAAAACCATGTCTGGGACATGGCATCGGCACCGAAAGAAAGGTCCCGATGCCTGGGACATGGCATCGGTACCAAAAGGAAGGTCCCGTGTAAGACCATGTCTGGGACATGGCATCGGCACCGAAAGGAAGGTTCCGTGTAAGACCATGTCTGGGACATGGCATTGGCACCGAAAGAAAGGTCCCGTATAAGACCATGTCTGGGACATGGCCTCGGCACCAAATGAAGATCTCGTGTAAGACCATGTCTGGGACATGGCATCGACATCAATATAAGAGATCATGTATAAGACCATATCTAGGATATGGCATCGGCATCAAGATTTGATCCCATGTAAGACCATATTTGGGATATGGCATTGGCATCGTGTTACATGTATGACGAGTTTGAGTATCCTTCGATATTCCAAGTGGTTCAACGGGATAAAGAGTTAAGTTTATGTTAAGATGATAAAAGTGCTAAAGTCATGTGATGAGTGTTACAGGTACATATGAGTAACTTATGAGAAATGAGTTCGATAAGTGATATGTGATCAGTAAGAGTAAGCATGAGTAAGTTACGCCAAGTGCTTGAGAACTTGTATAATAACTCAATGTAATGTATGGATGTTATCATAAGATTTATGTTGCTATTTATTGCATACAAACTTACTAAGCTTTATGCTTACTCCCTCTCTTTTCCATTTCCTTGTAGTATCGCCAAGCTAGCTCGAGGATCAAAGGACGTCGGAGTTCGACTCACACTATCAAGCTATTCTTTTGGTACAGTAAAGTTCGATTATTTGGAGTATGGCATGTATAGGTGCTTGGTCATTTTGATATGTCATATTGGTTGGCCACGGTGTTGGCTATTAATGTTACTTGATTCATTTTGTAAATGCCCATTAGAATTGGCCAATACTAATTAAGTTATATCTATTCAATGATGAAATCCATGAAGTGCAAGTTGATGCAATCGAATGAGTAGTGTGTAGAAGTAGATGTATGACGGATTAGTGAATGTTAATAGTGCATTATTGCTATGCTATGTGATGAATGAATTGGGTATAAGTGTGGATTCTTTTCAGGGTGGCAAAAGGCTTGGTAAATAGCCTTACAGCTGTCCACACGAGTAGATACACGGGCGTGTGTCTAGGCCGTGTGTGGTACACGGTCATCCCCATGGGCGTGTTGGTAGGCCGTGTGTCCCTTGCACCTAATTTATGAAAAAATTCAGTTCGTCACACGGGCCAGCACACGGGCGTGTGGCTTAGCCATGTGCCCCTAAGGGTTTGCTGATGTCATCAACAGAATGTCCCTTATTTTAGACACGGCCTGAAGCACGGGCGTGTGGAATGCCACACGGGCGTGTCACTCCTCTCACACAGGCGTGTGGCCCTGTTTTGAGTAAAAATTTTCTAAGTATTCGTAAGTTTCTGGTTCAATCCCGGATTACTCCATGTGTATGTCTTGGGTCTCGTAGGCCCATAATAAGGACATTAAGAGTTCGAATGAAAAAGTTTAAGTCGAAGAGAAAATTTATTGCCCGATTTTGTACGAATAAGTGAGTTAAGTCCAGTAATACCTCGTACCCGGTTCTAGCGTCGAATACGAGTAAGGGGTGTTACATTATCACAATCACATTACATTAAAAAGGTGCTTAAAAAGTTTGATCTTTTCAACTGTATACCAGCATCTACACCCATGGATCCTCAAATAAAATTAGTATCTAATACTGGTAGGAAAATTGATCAATTGAAATATGCAAGTCTAATTGGTTGTCTTATGTACATAATGACTTGTACAAGACCAGATATTGCATATGTTGTTGGGAAATTGAGTAGGTACACAAGTAATCCAAGTAGTTTGCATTGGCAAGCTTTGAATAGAGTACTTAGGTACTTAAAGAAAACTATTAACTATGGATTGTGTTATAATGGATATCCTCCAGTTTTAGAAGGGTATTCGGATGCTAGTTGGATTACAATTTTGGAAGATCATGCATCTACTAGTGGATGGATCTTCATTCTTGGTGGAGGAGCCATTTCTTAGGGTTCCAAGAAACAAACATGTATTACTGATTCCACCATGGCAGCAGAATTTATTGCATTAGCCGCTGCATTTAAAGAAGCAGAATGGTTAAGAAATTTGCTTTATGATGTACCTTTATGGCCTAAGCCAATTTCACCTATTTCTATCCATTGTGATAGTGAGGCTACTCTAGCAAAGGCATATAGCCAAGTATATAATGGAAAGTCTAGACACAATGGATTAAGACATAGTTATGTCCGACAATTAATCTCTGATGGAGTGATCACTATTAATTATGTAAGGTCAAGTGAAAATTTGGCGGATCCTTTGACAAAAAGTCTTGCTAGAGATGCAATAAAAAGGACCTCAAAAGGGATGGGACTCAAGCCCATTAATTAGAGTCATCCATGATGGAAACTCGACTCAACGCTTGGTATAACGTCAAGTCTTGAGTTCAATGAGACAAAGTACATCATTAGTATGTGACTGTTAGCACTACAAATAAATCCATCCTAAGATTAAAGTGCTAGGTACCCGTAATGATAAGGGAAGGATGAGTAATGTACTCTTAATGGACCCATAACATAAATATGTTAGAGTCTAATAATTACGGGAACACTCTTGATGGGATCTACCTATGTGAGTGGAAGTATGGCCGCTTCTAGGAGCTCAAGGGCTTGGCTCTGACAGCACTCATGAAAAGAGGACATAGACACATGGCCATAATAGTGTCCCTAGATACTATGCATTGACCGATGTTGAAATCATTGTGTGAGATGCGTTCGGTTAATCAAATGAAATAGTTGGTTCAAAGCTTAGTCTACCATGCAATTTCGATTAACTTTAACATTTTTCACTAAGTGAAGGTTCAATCGTAAGATACCTTCATTTATGCAAATTGATTTCCAAGAATATCAAAATCTAAAATATTTTGAAAATGGGTGTAACGCCTCGATTTTTCTATAACCTCAGCTTTTGAAAAATTGTCACACAACTGTCTGTCTGCTTCAGTGGTTATGAGTTCTGGGTGTGTGTGAGAGGCCCCAAGTTCAAGTCTCAACTTGTGTAGCTTTTGGTATTTTTATGAATAAAACCCAAACTCTGGCTAATAGGCTTATAAGTTAAAGTGTGTAAGTAACTAACAGAATGGGCCTGCTGGTCTGGTGGTTAAGGGGAGTGTTGGTTATGTTTGAGGTCTTGAGTTCAAATCCCTGTGCGAACAAGGGATTTATTTTTGCTACCTGTGCCGTGTGAAGAGGTTGAGATGGACTAAAATTCTGATAGTCGAAAGAATTAAGGGGAGAGATTAGGGGATTAGCAGATTTTTTTTTGAATTTTCATCTATCACCCTGTTTTCCCCAAATATTCTTCTTTTCTTTTTGACGTTTTCTGCCAAATTCCCTGCCGAAATTCCCTTGTCTTCCCCTCTTTTTTGGCTTTTCTCGATTTGTTTCCTCCTTGTGAAACAGTGGTGTGCTATTACGATAAGTCTCTCTTCGCTCAATCTGTCTGCTTTGAGTTAGGCATCTGATGAGGGGTCTGTTGCGCTCCTTTTGATCAGGTGGAAGGCAATAAGTGATCGGTGCTGCTGCAGAGAGTAGGACTTGCGATTTCGGTTGTTAACGGTAAGGGGTTCGTTAGATTATCAACGTTAGATTTCAATAGACTTTGATTGAATGACGAAACAAGTGGTTAAATGAGTGTTTCGTTGGTTGAATTTTTAGGTTTTGGAGGCTTAGGGGAGCTTATGCGTCAAAATCGAACCAGGTGTGTACCCGAACACACAGAAAACGAGGTTTTAGTGAAAGCCAAAAACCTTTCTGTCAACGCCACACGGGCGTGTGGTCGCCCGTGTGGTAGGCCGTGTGCAAGACTGTAAGTCACCACACGGCCGTGTGATCGACGAGCCCGGCCATGCACTTGTGGGCCACACGGGCGTGTGGAATTCTGGGCCAGGCCGTGTGATCCACACGGCCAAGGCAAATTTGGGGCGTGTGGGCCCACACGGGCGGGCCACATGGGCGTGTGAGCCCATTTTTCTGAAAAACTCTGTAAGGTTGCACAGGTCGCCCAAGTCGACTGTGGACCTATCGTAGGGTCGGTAAGTAATACTTGAACCCCTATATGAATTATATGTCTGTTTGATTTCTGAACTAAGCATGTATACTGATCTGAATATATGAGTTTCAATTGCATAGTAGCATGTCATTCTTGTATGTTGCATTGCATCGGGGTGGGTTGATTATGATTGGAGGAAGTATCTGAAAGGCTCTTAAGCCTATTATCTGGCAGCTCAGCTGCAAATTTCTGATTATGTGCCGCATTTGGTACAACATGGTGTGTAGGGCTGGGTAGGTTGATTTTATCCCCACATGGTGTGTAGGGTTGGACGGAGTTACTGTGTAGAGGCTGGTGGGTAGGACTTTGTTTTATGCATATTCTGTCTGGAATGGGCTAAGGCCCTATAATATGTCTGATTCTAAATCTGGTGGGCTATGGTCCACACCGTTTTTGTAACAGGCTCAGACCCGAACTGTGAATCGATGTCTATTTTCTGATATTACTGTGTGCATGTTTTTCGTAACACACCTTACCTGGGTTCGAAGCCGGAACCGGATACGAGGCATTACGTAACTCAACCTGATTAAACATATCACATCGGGCTATAAAATTTTGTTTCGGCTTTAAAAATTTCCATTCAAACTCATAACCTACTCATCCTGGGCCTACGAGGCCTTATACATGCTTCCGGAAGGTTTCGGGAATTAATCGGAAACTTTTACACACTTAGAAAAATTTTGCCTAAATAGGGGCCACACGCCCGTGTTGTTCAAGGGACACGCCTGTGTGCCCCTGAGACATGCCCGTGCTCCTCACCCGTGGCCGACACTGACTTAATACACACGGCCAGACACACGCCCATGTCCCTCACACGGCCTCGACACGCCCGTGTCTTAGCCCGTGTGCCAGAACCTTAGCATTATGTTTGTGACGTCATCACCTCACTAAGGTCACACGGCCAAGGCACACGCCCGTGTCCTTAGGCCGTGTGTCAAATTAAATTCTAAATTCTAGGTGCAGACTTCACACGGCCTGGGCACACGCCAATGTCCATGGCCGTGTCTTCCACACGGCTGAGACACACGGCCGTGTCTCTGCCCGTGTGTTTACTACTGAGCATACTGACTTGTAAACCTAGCATGCATGGGGACACACGGCCAATTAACACGCCCATGGGGCCGACCGTGTGTCACACACGGCCTAGACACACGCCTGTGTGTCTACCCGTGTGGACATTAAAAAGGCTATATTCCAAGCCAAATGCCACCCTACATAGCCACCATACTTATACCAACTCAAATCAAACATCCACACAAGCATAAACTTCATAATTCATCATCAATGAATATATATATAAACTTGTCAAGTATTGGCCAACTTCAATGACCATATACAAAATGAATTTGCTAACATAAATAGCCAACACTTTTGGCTTGCCAATATAACATAACAAAATACCCAAGTCCTATACATGCCATACTCAAAATAAATCTAATTTGGCTATACCAAAAAGTGGTCGATAGTGTGATCTCCAAACTCCGACGTCCGCCAATTTCTCGAACTAACTTGGCAATACTACAAGGAAAAGGGAAATGAGAGGGGTAAGCATAAAGCTTAGTAAGTTTGCATGGAAATAATAGCAACAATACATTCATAATAACACCAATTCATGGTATTAGATAACCACACAAAGTCATAAGCACTTTGCCATAACTTACTCGTACTTGTTCTTATCTAGCATATACCTTGCCACATATCATAAACATTCCTCGTGAATTATTCACGGGTACCTGTATTCACTCAACCACATGACTTTAGTACTGATAATTTGAAATAGTAACATATTTTAGGCCCACATTTAGTATGCTTTTGGATGAATTATCCCTTGATTTATGTAAAAAGGTGCTCTTAATCCATTCTTTTCATGTCTTATACTCAGGAAAGCACCCAAGGATAAAAAGAATGAGAAACGGGCTCAAAACGGACCAAAACGGACCAATGAAAAAATTAACACGGCCTGGACTTGGACCCACACGGTCGTGCCAAGTCAATCATCTAGAACACGGTCTAACCTCGACTCACACGGCCGTGTCTCATTAAAGAAATTTGAATACGGCCTGGCCACGACTTACACGGGCGTGCGCCATGGCCGTGCCTCTACCGTGGAGAAGAGCAATTTCATTCGAGAAAGGATACTTAGGGAGAAAGAAATGTATTTCAAAAGCCTATAAATACACCCTAAGTATGACCTGAAAGGGGGAGCCCAAAGCCATCGTCTAGGGGCGTCGTGCTAGGCCAGAGAAGGCAGATTTGTGGGGATTCACTCAGGGATAGCCAGTTGATCCATCTCAAGAAGCCAGAGTTATACTCAAGACGGAGGATCTCCTCTTCAATTCCTTCAGGGGGTTTTAGGGATTTCTTATGTTTTGTTTTATCTTTTCTCTTGAGATGTTTTCCTTTATTGTTATGAACTAAACCCTTCGGATACCCGAAGAGGATGAAACCTATGATGAATCTTGTTATTGTTTTCTGAATTATATGATAAATACTTAGTTTGTTCTTAATTATGTGAGCTTAATCCAAATTTAATGTGCTTAGGTGGAGGAGGAATAGACCCTGCCTAAGAGTAGATCCAACATAATTAAGCGGAGTTGATCGCACGCCTAGAGATAGGGTGACGAGATTTTGCCAGATTAGGGTGAAACCTAATATAGGAATCCATAGATCGATTCTATCGCTATTCTAGGGGTTATTATAAGAGAACGAGAGTTCCACTAATTAACCTAGGGTTAGACGTTATTCGCCTCGAGAGAGGGTTTAATATACGTTAGGGAGTCTTACGGATCAAACTAAGTGAATAAATCGTATGGTTCAGTGTTAGATAACAAGTGAAGTCTAGGTGGATTCTTCCTAGGGTATCGTCTAAATCAACTGAGTTTTTTCCCAAGTTATTTTCCAAATTCATTCTTCTTTGTCATAGAGTCTTTAGTTTAGTAGTTAATTAATTTAGATTAATAAACAACTTCACTTATTTTAGGCAAAATAATAAAAAGAAAGTTAGTTTTAGTACTTTTAGTTCCTTTGGGTTCGATAATCCGGTCTTGCCTAAGCTATACTACTGTTCGATAGGTGCACTTGCCTCAATCATTGTCGAGTTAGTTTCGGTGTTCGATCATTCTTTTATAAATTTTAAAGCTCTGATTCACAAATGATCAAGTTTTTGGCGCCATTGTTTGAACTAAAATATTAAGAAAACTCTATTTTTACTACTTTAGCCATTATTTTTATTTTTCGCAATTTATTTTTATTTTTAGTTTTAATTTTAAATTTGCTAAACTTTCTTTCTTTCTTTTCCTCGTAGGTACCTCTAGTTTATGACTAGAAGGAACCCGAGAGGACCTTTAGAATACGACAGTGATATTGAAGCTACCGCTCGAAGAAATCACAGAGAAATTAGGCGAGCCCTAAATTACCAAGAAGGAGAGTGAGAAGACAGATCCAATCCTACTGAAGGGATGGACAAAAATAATCTTTCACCACAAGATGTGGCAGAAAATAATGCTCCTCGTACTATGTTTGATTATGCTAAACCACATTTAACAGGAGCTGAATCTAGTATTGTTAGGCCTGCTATTGCTGCTAATAATTTTGAATTAAAACCTAACACTATACAAATGATTCAACAGTTTGTTAAATTTGATGGTTTACAGGACGAAGACCCAAACGCTCATATAGCTAATTTTTTAGAGTTCTGTGATACCTTCAAAATAAATGGCATTTTTGATGATGCCATACGACTTCGATTATTTCCCTTTTCATTAAAGAATAAAGCTAAACAGTGGTTAAACTTGTTACCACGAGGGTCAATCACTACATGGGAACAAATGACTGAAAAATTTTTATTAAAATATTTTCCACCGGCCAAAATGGCCAAATTACGTAATGATATCTCTTCTTTTGTGCAGATTGATTTAGAGACATTATACAATGCATGGGAGAGATATAAGGATCTCTTGAGAAGGTGTCCGCACCATGGTTTACCCTTGTGGCTTCAAGTCCAAACTTTCTATAACGGTGTAAACCCATCAACGAGACAACTAATTGATTCAGCCGCCGGTGGAACCTTGAATAATAGAACTCCTGAGGCAAAACTTTACGAGTTTATAGAAGAGATGTCACCGAATAACTATCGCTGGCAAGTTACAAGAACAAGGCCAACAAAAACAAATGGAGTTTACAACCTCGACGCAAGAACCATGCTATCAAATCGTAGAGTTGATGAATAAAAAGCTTGATAGTTTGTGTTCTTCGCAGTACATCCACCTCATGCAAAGGCGACACAAGTGGAACCGTGGCAAATTCTGAGTACCCACCATACCAACCAGAGAGCGAACAGATGAACTATACAGGTAACAATTTCAGATCTAATAATAACCCATATAGTAATAATTATAATCCAGGTTGGAGGAACCACCCAAATTTTTCGTGGGGAGGACAAGAAAATCAAGGAAATCAAAGACAACAACCTCCTCAAAATTTCCAAAATCAGCCCTATCCACAGGAAAAGAAGCCGAATCTTGAAGAGACGTTGAACAAATTCATAGCATCCACAGAAGCCCGTCTCTAAAAAACTGAGGTAACACTCGACACCCAACAAACATAGATCAAAACGATCGAGAACCAAGTTGGAGGACTTACAAAGGCAATCGGGGAAATTACCCAGTCAGTCGGAGAAATTGCAAAGCTATTATCCGAACGACCGCAAGGGCGTCTACCGAGTAATACTGAAATTAATTCAAAGGAGCAAATCCAAGCCATAACAGCTCAAGAAAGTGAAGAAGTAGACTAACCCAGTCCAACACAAGGAAACGAGGTAGAAAAAGGTAAAGTTGAGGTAACACAAGACAAGCCAAAACCGGTAATCAAGGAGTACCAACCTCGCGTACCTTACCCTGAGGCATTAAGAAGAGACGACACAGAAGAACAGTTTGGTAAGTTTCTTAAACTTTTAAAGAAATTACATATTAACTTACCATTACTTGAAGCTCTTTCGCAGATGCCAGATTCTAGGAAATTTTTAAAAGAGCTTCTGACAAACAAATTGAAGTTAGACGAGTCGTCACATGTGGAACTTAACGCAAAGTGCTCAACAATTCTCCAAAATAGACTACCACAAAAGCTAAAAGATCCAGGGAGTTTTACAATTCCATGTTTAATTGGTAGACTAACTGTTGATAATGCGTTAGCTGATTTAGGGGCAAGCATAAATGTCATGCCTTATAAATTGTTTAAACAATTAGGTCTAGGGAAACCCAAACAAACTAGGATGAGCATTCAATTAGCTAATAAAACTGTTAGAATTCTTAGGGGTATTATCGAAGATGTTCTTGTAAAAATTGACAGATTCATTTTCCCAGTAGATTTTGTTGTCTTAGACATGGATGAGGATAATTCGATCCCCCTAATTTTAGGAAGACCCTTTTTAGCAACTGCCAGGACTAAAATTGATGTTGATGCAGGAGAACTCATACTTTGCGTAGGTAATGAGATAGTCGCCATCAAGGCTCTCGATTCGGCTAGAACATCGAGTAATCAGGGTGAGAACGTAAATTCTACTGATAACCATTCGGTTAACCCTTATTTTCAGGAAGCACCACCAAAGAATACAACTGAACCCGATCCTAAACCCCATGCCAACAAAGAAATAACTCATGAAGATCGAGGGATTCAGTTCGATGATCTAGACGAGTGGAAGACACACTTCAAGGAGAAATTAGGGATACACGACGAAGAACTGGGACCACACAAGATAAAACCGAAGGAGCCCCCAAAAGAGCTAATAGGAACAACAAACCACTTAGGGGACCAGGTACTGTTAGATCAGGCAGATCCTCGAATATCTCCTCCGGACCCTAGCACAAACAAAGAAATATCTTTTAGGGTAACCAAAGGTTTTCCCACACGGAATGCTCAAGGTAAGTAATCCTATTTTTGGTACTTTTACTATAAACACATCTCGACTTAAATTTTTTCACGAAGACGCAAATGATAGCATGAGGAAGGACTTCCAACTCCTCAAACCACCCTGACAAAGCGAACGAGAGGAGAGTCTAGCTTAAGACTATAAACGAGCGCTTCTCGGGAGGCAACCCGAGCACTAACATAATTTATTCTCATATTCGCTTTAAATTTATTTTTCTTTTCTTCTTTTCTTTCTGAACACTTAGTTATAAACTAACAAGGGGTGCAGAATTCTAGGACACACGGCCTTGCACACGGCCGTGGCCGTGGCCGTGTGGACCATAAGAATCCCCGTACTGACATAGCAGAGGCCGTGCGAATCAATTCCAACCACTTTTCGACGTCACGAATCCAACCACTACACCACGGGCACCGACAAAGGGGCACGGTCGTGCCTCATAACCGTGTGAAGCTACTGACTTTCCAAGCACGGGCTGAACACGCCCGTGCCTGAAAACCGTGCCAACATACTGACTTGTCGAACACAGGCTAGACACGAGCGTAGGGTAACCAACACGCCTAGGAACACGGCCGTGCGATGCGGCCATGTAAATCGACACACCCTCCATCCACGGGCGTGGGAGAGCCTCAGATGCAAAATTTTATTTAAACCCCACAGCCCTCCCCCTTCACCCCACCTTCTTCCATCTTCTTTTTCTTTCAAAAATCTCTCCCCTTTCCTTAGAAACAAAGCCTCTATAACTCTTGAGCTACAACAAAATCAATCCATGGCAAAGAAGCGTAAAAGGCCAATCTCCTCAAAGGAGACCGATTCACATGAGTTCATGCTGGCAGCTTCATCCAAACAACAAGCTAAGGATATTTGAGGCTATCTAGTTTTTATTTCATTTTTCTCTTTTGCTTCAATTTCCTTCCATTTAACAATCTTATGCTTAATATAGTTTATTTTATCTTAGTTTTTTAATTTTAGGTTCTAAAGGCTGCTAGGGAATCACGCCACGACCACCACCATATCCTCAACCTTAGAAATCACACCCAACAATAAGGACTCTACAGTCCATCCATCTTTTCTTTTAATTTTAGTTTCATTTTTATTTTTCTTCACTTTAGCTTGCTTTTCTTTATTTATTTAATTAGAATAGTTTTAATTATTATTATTATATCCTGGCTAATCCTGCATGAGCTACCCAATTTCTTCATCTAGCGCAGGATCGTCACCCAGACCGGCCCCTCCAACATATCGTTCATCCAGCTCAAGGAATTCATCCATAATTTAGGGAGTTTCACTTATCCCCATATCTTCTAATCTGAAAATTACATTTATATTATCTATATTTGTACATTGAGGGCAATGTACATCTTAAGTGTGGGGGGTGAACAACCTAAAAAGGTGCCTAATTTTTTCATTATTCTCAAATTTCTGAAATTAGGTACCAAACTTTTTGCATTATTCTCAAATCCCTGAATTTAGTCTTGTTTGAAAGTAAATTACTCATATTACTAATTAGGATGGAATTTATGATGATTTATGATTTTTATTGATATGTTTTAGATTAAGTCATTGATAATTGTGCATTGATAATTAAATTTGAAGAATACTAGAGAATCAAGCATGATAAGTCTATTTTTCAGAAATTAAAAATTTTTTAGGTTGTCGAACTGAGTTTAAATATTACTTTGAAGTTTGAAATTTACGAGGTTGACATCAAAATACCCATAATTTTTATGATAATTTGAGCCTTATAGAGCATATATTCTTTTTCTTGCTCACTTTATTGATTATGAGTATGTCAACACTGATTTGTTATTCTAGAACTTGCATCAATTATACATGTCGAGACCACATTTTTTTGATTTGATACACAGAGATGATAAAGGCACCTAGGATTTAACCCACATACTCCATAAAAAGCCTACCTTCATAATTAACCCCTAGTGAACCCCTTTTAATCCTAACAACCCTATTTATCGACATAACCGCTAATATTAACCCAGAACCCCTTTATTTTTGTTATCACCATTCCTTTTGACTACCCTTATATCGAGATTTGATCTGATTAGTTGTCTAATTATGAATTTTAGTAGTTTATCCTTTATTATGTATTTAGTTGTTCTTAAAAAAAATGAAGTATATTCATTATTAAACGAGCTTATACATTTAAAATGCAAATATCGAAAAAGAAGCTCGTATTATTAGTATTATTAGTTTTCAATTTATGTAATTAGTATTATTAGTTCATTAGTTCTTAGTTAGGTAATTTGTCAATTCAATCTCGATTCTAACCTTCTAATTCAGCCTTATTCCACACCCTAACCCTAGCCCCGTTACAACCCTAACAAAGACCTTTTGATTTGTGTTTCATCTCATATTTCAGTGGTGGAGATTTGATTTTCATGCAAGCCTATGGGATTAACTCTTCATGTTTGACTTTTGAGTGCCTAAATTTTGAACCTTGAACACTTTGAGTGATTTGAGTGAATCCTTAGTGAGGATGTCAATCCTTGACAATTTCAAATTAAAGGTAATTATCTAGATAAGGGGAGACGCCTATGTTTTCGAGCTACAAAATCTATGACTTATACTGTTTGAATTTTTAGGACACTTTGAATTAAATTATCCATGTATAAATTATCTATGAATTATTATGAGACACTATCAATGACTATTATGAATTATAGGAAGTTCGTTTTAATTGTAAGTTGAGAATTTTGCTTGAGGACAAGCAAAAGCTTAAGTGTGAGGGTATTTGATAAACCGAAATAGTAACATATTTTAGGCCCACATTTAGTATGCTTTTGGATGAATTATCCCTTGATTTATGTAAAAAGGTGCTCTTACTCCTTTCTTTTCATGTCTTATACTCAGGAAAGCACCCAAGGATAAAAAGAATGAGAAACGAGCTCAAAACGGACCAAAACGGACCAATGAGGAAATCGACACGGCCTGGACTTGGACCCATACGGCCGTGCCAAGTCAATCATCTAGAACACGGTCTAACCCCAACTCACACGGCCTTGTCTCATTAAAGAAATTCGAACACGGCCTGGCCACGATTTACACGGGCGTACGCCATGGCCGTGCCTCTGCCGTGGCGAAGAGCAATTTCATTCGGGAAAGGATACTTAGGGAGAAAGAAACGTATTTCAAAAGCCTATAAATACACCCTAAGTATGACCTGAAATGGGAGCCCAAAGCCATCGTCTAGGGAGTCGTGCTAGGCGCAGAAGGCGATTTGTGGGGATTCACTCAGGGATAGCCAGTTGATCCATCTCAAGAAGCCAGAGTTATACTCAAGACGGAGGATCTCCTCTTCAATTCCTTCAGAGGGTTTTAGGGATTTTTTATGTTTTGTTTTATCTTTTCTCTTGAGATGTTTTCCTTTATTGTTATGAACTAAACCCTTCAGATAATTCAAGGGATGAAACCTATGATGAATCTTGTTATTATTTTCTGAATTATATGATAAATACTTAGTTTGTTCTTAATTATGTGAGCTTAATCCAAATTTAATGTGCTTAGGTGGAGGAGGAATAGACCCTGCTTAAGAGTAGATCCAACATAATTAAGCGGAGTTGATCGCACGCCTAGAGATAAGGTGACGAGATTTTGCCGGATTAGGGTGAAACCTAATATGGGAATCTATAGATCGATTTACTGCTATTCTAAGGGGTTATTATAAGAGAACGAGAGTTCCACTAATTAACCTAGGGTTAGACGTTATTCGCCTCGAGAGAGGGTTTAATATACGTTAGGGAGTCTTACGGATCAAACTAAGTGAATAAATCGTATGGTTCAGTGTTAGATAACAAGTGAAGTCTAGGTGGATCCTTCCTAGGGTATCGTCTAAATCAACTGAGTTTTTTCCCAAGTTATTTTCGAAATTCATTCTTCTTTGTCTTAGAGTCTTTAGTTTAGTAGTTAATTAATTTAGATTAATAAATAACTTCACTTATTTTAGGCTAAATAATAAAAAGAAAGTTAGTATTAGTACTTTTAGTTCCTTTGGGTTCGATAATCCGGTCTTGCCTAAGCTATACTACTGTTCAATAGGTGCACTTGCCTCAATCGTTGTCAGAGTTAGTTTCCAGGTTCGATCATTCTTTTTATAAATTTTAAAGCTCTGATTCACAGCGATCAAGTACTAATCTCATTTCTATTTCCAGGCTTATCTATTTATCCCCCTAATTCACTAGGGATACTCAAAGACGCATATTCATCGTCATTAACATAAACACGAAGCCAATGCCACATCCCAGATGTGGTCTTATATGGGGTCACCTTTGAGTGTCGATGTCATATCCAGGATATGGTCTTATACGAAATCTCACTTCAAGTATCGATGCCATAGCCCAGATATGGTCTTATACGATCCTCATATTCAATACCGAAGCCATATCCCAGATATGGTCTTATACGGAATCCCAATTCGATGCCGAGGCCATGTCCCCGGCATGGTCTTACACGGGACCTTATTCATATCATGTCTCGATGATAGTAATTTCACATTTATTATAGTCCAACAGGGACTTCAACATCTCAACTTTTATCATCCTTCTCATTCAACACCAATACTCAATTTCATAGAATGTCATGTAACATTATAATATCAAACATTCTCAAACACACTAGCATAAATGTTGAATTTATCACATACAAACTTACCTCGATTTCAAAATAGGCTAGATTGTCGATCTAGTCTGATATTTTATTTTTTCCTCGATCGAGGTTGATTCTTGGTTCTTCTTTCTCTATAATAGCAAATTAGCTAATTTTAATCATCGCATTAATAAATGCATTTCAATAATCATGCTTTGGCAAAATTACTATTTTGCCCTTAGACTTTGGCAAAATAACCATTTTACCCCTAGACTCAGAAATCAATTCTAATCAAATTTCTACCTTTAATGAGCCTAGGTGAACATTTATTTCTCTTATGGCTATCATCAAAACCCAACATTTCACACATTTACTACCAATTTTACAACCTTTACAAAAAGGTTCATTTAGGTGTTTTCATGGCAACACCTTTCACAAAAGTTGTTCATCTAACAACTAAGACTCATTTTCTTCCATAAAAATGCAGAAAATCACATACAAGCTCTCATGGCAAAACTCTAAACTTTTCACCATATTGCAAGATAGTCCCCTCATTAGGAAGCTTAAGCTTTAGGGGTTCCAAAAGTACAAATATTTTCAAGAAAAATCATTAAAATCACTTATTTGAATGGAGAAGAGTTTGCTGAAATTTTGAGCTTTCAAAACCCCTATTTTTCTTACTATTTTCGGTGGAGGAAGATGGAGAGAAAAGATGATATCTTTTCTTTCTTTATTTTATTCTATATCATCAATTTAATCCACCTACTACATCAACTTTGACCAATTTTGACTCCTATTGTCCCCTATGGCCGGCCAACCATTATAAAAGGGGTTAATTTCCCTTTAAAGACCTCAAATTAATATTCTATGTCTATTAGGCACCTTTAGCTTATAAAATGGAACTTTCTCACTTTATGCGATTTAGTCCTTTTTCACGATTAAGCATGAAATCGCTAAAATTAAGGCACCAAAATTTTCATACACTTGTATAATCATGCTCTAACTCATAAAATAACATGAAAATAATTTTCTCCAACCTCGGATTAGTGGTTCCGAAACCGCTATTCTGACTAGCCCCTAAATCGGGCTGTTACATTTTCTGTGGGGGTTACACACTGAGTTTGCAAAAACTCACCCTTTTCTGTTTAACCTGTTCAGGTAATCCCCAGTAGTAGACGGATCAGTGCAGTGGAGGACTCGGCGGTGACCAAGGTTTTGGATATTTGTTTTTATTGTTTATTTTTAATTATGATTTGGTTATTTTGGGTAAATTTCATGTAATAAGGCCTTTACGGATTTTTTCTTAAAATTTGGGATAATTATTTTATGAACTGCTAGCAGTAGGACAAGACGCGAGTTTTCAAAATAAGCAAAGGTTTTATCAAAATACGTACGACCTCGCAAATCATTTTAAAAAGCTTCCGCAACGTATAAAGTTTTGAAAATGGATAATGAATATATAAACGACACGTTTTTGCAATAGCTTAAGATACCTAAACATGGTTTTAACGCAATTACGTTTTCTAAAACACTATCATGTGACATAGCCAGATTCGGCCATAACGTCCAGGCCGGGTTTGGGGTGTTACAATGGGGGGATATTGTTGGAACATTTTCAAATATTTATAGTGTTCCAATAACTATAAATGAATGGGTGTAATTAATCAAAAGATTATATTATTTGATTTTTTGAAAAAGAATTATAACTATTTAAATAATATTATTTGAATAGTTATAATTAAATGAATAATTATGTGTTTATTTTAAAGACATTATTATTCAGAAAGACACCTATTGATGAAAGATGTCTCTATGAAGAGACATGAAAATTCCTATAAATAGGAATGAGATTTTATTTGGAGATATACCAACAAATTCTAATATTCTTTCTTTCCTTCCTTCATTTTCTAATATTATTAGATTATTCTATAAAGTATTACTGCAGAAATCATTTATAGAAATTGAGTTTTTTGTCATAAATTGCTCAGTGTGTAGTGGGTCATTCTCGTCAATGCAAAACTCAAATAGTCATTGGCTTCATTGTATCCTCGAGGTTAATTTGCTTGGAACTCGTTTGCACACCAAAGATAGGTGGGGGCAAATATGTAACAGCCCGGTTTAGACCCTAGTCGGAACAGTGGTTTCAAGACCACAAATCCGAGGTCAAAAAAATATTTTAATATTATTTTTGGTGTTTACAGTATGTGATTAAGTATGTGTGAAATTTCTGTGTGAAAATTTTATCGATTGTGTGCTTAATTTGCAAAAAGGACCTAATCGCATAAAATGTAAAAGCTGTGTGCTAATTGTTAAAGTGCTTATTTGGCATGGCTTTTTGAATGAGGGGTCCTTATGTTGATAATAGACCATTAATGGCTTGGATGGACAAAAATGGGCTTATATTAGTGGAATTTTAATGTTTAAATTAAAGGTTATAATGGTAAAATAAGTATTAATATTAAATAAACAAAACAAACAATTAAATGGCCATTTTCTCATCATCTTTCCACCTAAAATAGAGAAAATAAATAAGGGTTTATAAGTTTCTCATATTCGGCCATTGAGGATCTTGATTAAGGTATGGATTTTGATCGGTTTTTGATAATTTTTACGTTTTTGTGATTGTTGCTTCGTGTTCTAGCTAACCCATGTATTAATTTTTGAATTTGTTGGTGATTTTGAAAGATGCCATTGATGAATGTTTGAGCTTTGTGATAGTTGATGGTGAAATATGAATGTTTGATGTTGGGTTAATATATTTTGTTCTTGAATTTTTGATGAAATTGGCTATTTTGGGCTAAATTGTGAAAATGAGAAATTGGAGGACTAAAATGTGAAATAAATGAAATATGTGGGCTTGTATGGGCACAATGAAAATTCGGCTAGGCATGTGTGAGATGAAATTATGTGAATTTGATGATTTAATGAAATAGGGACTTAAGTGTCGAAATGTGAAAATGTGAGGGCTATTTTGTAAAATGCCCTAAATATGTGTGTTTGGACTAAATTGAATGATTTGGTGATTGAATGAGCTAAATTTGAATATGTATAGATCAATAAAAGAGGGATTTGGATCGAGATCGAGGCAAAGATAAAGTGCTCGATTAATTGACTCATTTTGTTACTTCGACGTCCAAGGTAAGTTCGGATATAATACGAGTTGTTAAATTTATGTTTAAATGCTATGAAATGAATGGTTATGTGATTATTGAATTAGATATGTTATATGTGGAATTGAGGAATGTGGCACTAAGTGTGCATAATTAGAATCGGGACAGAGGTGAATAGCACTGTGTGTGCGAAGTAATGGAAGCCTCAGCTTTATTGATTGGCACTGTGTGTACAATACCGAGATAAATTCGGTTAAATGTAAAAGCACTAAGTGTGTGATGATATTTAAGCTTCGGCTATGAAATTGGCACTAAGTGTGCGATTTAAACGATTGAATAATGAAGATTGATCGAAAGGGGGTATCAAGCATTTAGTAGCAAGAATGAATGTTAACTAAGTGTTGGCAAAGGTATGTTCGAAACCTATGTGGTTGACGATATCATTTTGGACAAATGGTTAGTTGTGTAAGCATATGGCTAAGGATGAGATTGTGAAATATTGTAATATAATCTATGTGATGGTTTATTTTGTATATTGATTTTGAATCATAGAGTTAAATGTATTATATTACGAACTTACTAAGCTCTTAAGCTTACTGTGTGAAGTTTTCTCTATTTTACAGTGTAATTAAAGCTAGCTCGGATCCGGGGATCGTCAGCGACTCAATCACACTATCGGCTATATATTTTGGTACTTTTGGAAGATGTATACATTTGAATATGGCATGTATAGGCTAGTAATTATGGCATGTTTTGAGTTGTATAGTTCTTGCCATGTGATATGGCTTGAAAGATGGATGATTTTGGTATATGCCTTAGATGTGTAAAAATAATGGTTAATATGTGAGTGTGTGCTCTATGTGAATTGTAACACCCCAAACCCGGCCCAAACGCTACAACCGGATCTGGTATGTCACTTAAGAGATTTTACATAACATGTCGCATTTTGGAAAACAGTTACTAGGTTTACACCTTTATTTCGAAAGCTTAATAATTCATTAAAGTATAAAATATTAAGTAACCAATTATCTTGGTAGATTTTAAATAAAAACTGAAATTTCATGCAGGTCTTAACTTAATTGAAAACGTAAAACTTAAAACCCAGTAATAAAAGCCCAACAAAATCCCAAGACATAAATGGTAGTCTAGTGGCCCATGGCCTTATTACAAGGAAATTTGAACCCATTAATTAAATGAAAAAAAAAAAAATTAGACTAAGTCTTTTTGCGGAATTCTCAAAGCTCTGTCGCATGGCCACCTTGCTCTCCTCTCCAGCCCGGTCCGATGCCCTAAGTGTCACCTGAGATGGTTAAAATTAAAGGGTGAGTCGCGAGACTCAGTGTGCAACCCTCATGCACCATTAGATTTGGGCTTTAGCCCCATAAAACAGAATAATCAAAATATAAATAACAAAAATAATATGCAAAGCCCAACCCATATCCTAGGTGCCCATCCGCTACACGCCCCCGTACCAGCCATTCACACCATTGGGGATTTCTACAATCAACCTACACCGCTACACGCCTTGATGGCAGTCGTGCTGCTCATCATCAGATCATGGCCGTAGCCACTACAACAGATCACGGCAGAAGCCGCTACAACAGATCACGGTAAAGAACCGCTACAACAGATCACGGTAAAAACCACTACAACATATAACTTCCTCCTTTCATCAAACCCAACCCATGCAATCACATAAAATCAGTATACTTATAACATTTAATCAGATCATTTACTAACCTGGTGATTTGCTTTACCCTCTTTGGGTTCCCGCCAATATGCTTCTGGGTTTGGCATTTAACAAAACATGTAATACTTATTTTCATATATTAATCAAACAGATCTAGATGGTGTGGAGAATTACACACCTGATTAATGTCGATACCCTTGCTACAACTTTGCTCAAAAAGCCGAAAAGATGCAAAACTAGGGCCTCTCCTATATTCAGCCATGGTTAGTGTTCTACCCAATTTTATATATTTGAATAACAAATCTTCTTACCTTAAAATCCCGAAATTGGAGACTTATGATTTTCGGCTTTTAGATCTAGTCGACTAAGCTTCCTTCAAATCCCGAATTGTCGCCCATCATAAAACCATTAAACTATTAGCTTTTGGCTTTTTCCTTTCAAAAACCGGGAATAGATCATGAGAATTAATCAAAAATCAACACTTACCTTAGCATAGGAGATTCGGCTAGCACTAGAGAGAGGATTCGGCAATGCCCATGGAAGATTTAAATGCCGGAAGTACAGAACTAATTCTCAAATAGGATGAACAGAAGAAAAGACTATGGATGCTTCGGCTTTCTAGAGAAATCGGCACAAGAAGGAAAAAGTGGAGAAGACTTTCGGCTTTTAAAGAAATTGGAGAAAAGAAATTGGAGAGGCAGAGGCTAGGGAATTTCGGCACAATGGGAGAGAAATTTAGGGTTTTCAGTGTCAGAATCAAGGAGCTAGCCCCCCCTATTTATAGATATTTTGGCACCTACTGCTAAAAATCGAAAACACCCTTAAAATTCAAGCTAAAAGAGAGGAGAAATTCGGTACCCTCCTTGCCATGCAGTAGTCGAATTTTACACTCCTCTAGGTGGTGGATTTTCGACCAACACTTCCCTTAAAGATAAGCTCCTAACTTTTCTCCTTTTTATCTATGATATTATCACTTAAAAATCCACATAAAATCTCCTATTTTATAGCCTTGTAGCCGTCCACCTCTACTAATCCCTAATGCCAAATTTAACTCACTTAAATTAAAAGATTTGGGCCTCATTAAACTTAATACCTGGGCCCCTAATTCCTTGTGTGTGGCGTCACCCTCTCTTCATTTAAAGTGCCGAATTTGGCCTAAAACATGGGCTCCTTGCGACCCAAAACTTGTTCCTTTTAATCATTAATGATGCCACTTTAATCTGGGCCTTTTTGCCTAATTCTAAGCCCAAATTTAGACCCCTATCAATTAAATTAACATAGTAAACCTATCCCTACACTAAATGTATAGGCCCGTAAATTTAGGATGTTACATGAATGGTCTTTATGAGTAGTCTTGGAGATATGGAAGTAGTATGTTCATGCTTTGAAATGGTATGAATTTGATGATACATAAATTTCATGTTTTTGAATGTGTAATTGATATTTGTGGTAGTAAGTTGAGAGGGATTTGTATAGTAAAATGATTGATGATGTTATGAGGATATAAAGATGCATAATTGGTATATTTTGATTGCATTTGTGGCATGGTTTGGAATTGGTTTGATACTTTTAGGTGATTCCTAAGTGTGGGTGGCAAGTTTGGCCTTGCAAATGGCCTATAATTGCCCACACGGTTGAGCACACAGGCGTGTGGCTCGACCGTGTCCTTCGTCATTGTATTTCAAAATAAGTCAGACTCGACCACGGGCTGGACACACGGGCGTGTGACTGGCCGTGTGGTGCAAGTCATTGTCGACCACGGGAGAGGCACACGGGCGTGTCTTAGGCCGTGTGGACAAGTCAGTATGTATGCCCTGTTTTGCCACGGCTCGGACACATGGGCGTGTCTGAGGCCGTGTAAGGCACACGACCTGCCCACACGGGCGTGTGACCTCTGTAGCTTTGAAAAATATTTGATTTTTGAAAAAATTTTGTATGATCCCGGTTTAGTCCTGACCCCTTTCTTGTGCATGTTTAAGGTCTCGTAGACCTCGTTAAGGGACTATATGTATATATCTTGATATGTTTGAATGATGATATACTTTGTGTTGTAAAATGATTGTAAATGTTCTGGTTTGTTCGATAATACTTTTTAACCCTAATCCAGTGATGGTTACGGGTTAGGGGTGTCACAGAATATAACCTTAAAGATAGTGGTTTGATACATGCCTTGGAGCCTTGTCCTATTTCTTCTTTTGTTCGAGTTTCGTTCGTGTGTTCGAGATTTTCCTCACCGGAGATTTGTACTAACATTATGGATAAAAATTCTTCAAATTTACAATTGTTGATATGAAAGAAAATAAACAAAGAGCCCTCTACAAGGGGTGTGTTTACAAACATTAAGCTCTCAAAAAATTAGAATTAAGAGTGATAAAATATCTAATAAGCTCCTAGAGATATGTACAAGAGAAAATGAAAGAATAAATAATTTGAAGTTTTTCTCTTAACTTTGATGCTTGGATGTCTCTCTCTCAAGTCTTGAAGTGTTCTTGAAGAGTATTTATACTAAGAAATAAGTTTAAGGATGCTTATGGCTGTTGGGGATGAATTCTAGCCATTAGAAGCATTAATTTCGGGCTTAAAAACTATCCTTGCAACCAAAGTCTCAAGACTTGGCAAGATGTTTCGAGACATGGGTTAAAAATAGTTATTATGTAGTTGTTGGCAGGCTATGTCTCGAGACATACAAGCTTATGTCTCGAGACATATGGATCAATGTCTCTAAACATGCAAGTCTCTAGACAGGTAGCCCATGGAACAAAATTTTGTATTCGAACTTTTATGTCTCAAGATATGGTCTTATGTCTCGATACTTGACTACTAAAGTGTCTTAAAAATATTTTAAACATCTTAAAACACTTTGGTATTAACTCAAAAATATTTAAATAAATTAAAACACATTTAAAACATGTTTTTTAGTATATTACAAGTCTTTATTTGATAAAATTTTCAACTATATTTTTACCAAATGACTTAGGAAAATATAGTATATATAAGTAACATCTCAGTATTGCCTTCACTAGTGAGTCGGCCTCTCTGCTATCAATCGCTATATAATTTTTCACATTCACCTTTTTAAACATATCACCAGTTGCTGCAGACTTGCTGGAGTTCACTGTTACTTTGCCAACAAGAGCCTCCTTATAGGTTACCTTATCCTTGCTTTTCGGGTCTCCTTCAAGCACTTCATGCTAATAATTTTTCTTATCTCTGTCCCCAACCCTCAAGTTGGACTTTTTCCAGTATGAAAAGCAGCTGTTAAGCGTGCCAAGTTGACATCGATCGTACATCCATAATAACGAAACCCATTCAATCTCCGAACAGCTCTTCTTGCGTCAACAAGGTCCTGAAATCTGACGAACCCAAATTATTTTCCACTCTTTGATGTTTTTCTATTGGGATAAAGACATCCACAATCTTACCCAACGTTTTGAATAGATACCTGATGTCCCTCCAGCTAACCCTACTAGGAATGTTGTTGATGAATAAAGTTGTACAGCTTCTACTCTTTGCCTCTTCCATACCCCCTCAACTAGCATTCCATGTCGTAGCAGCCATTGTCGATTTAATTTCTATTGTGACCATTTAATTTTAGCAAAAATGCTTATAATTTTAATGTCGAAAGTTTGACATAATTGCTTTCAATTCACAAAAGGAAGTGACAGCTTCTTAACTGTTGTTACAAATACAATAGAGATGAGTGACAGCTTTAAATTCAGTGACTATATAAACTGTAATAACCGGATTTTATAATTCTTGTAGTTTAATTTAATTTATAAGTAACATCTTAAAATTTGAAATATAAATTCTCGTATATATATATGTGCATATAAAAGACAACCCATCCCCCCCCCCCCCCCACACAGAGTTTAATTCGGTATGAGTCCTTATATTTGTATTCCAGCTGCTTAGTTTTTTGCCACTGTCAATAGTGAAAAATACTTGATCTACATTGAATGAAGGGTAATAGTACTGTACAAGCTCATTATCAATGAATTTCAATCATGGAAGTTAAACAGTACCAGTTTCAATCCTTCATTTCTAATAGTTTAACTCAATGATGCAACTTACAATTACCCAACAGATCACAGTTTCAGAGAGCTCAAATTATATATTCTGTCTTACCAATCATCAACATACTCCTTTTGTTTATTTATATATTTTATAATCCTATTTAACATGCTTTAATTGGATTCTAAATGCTATCCTTTTCCAATACTTTTTCACTCTGCCAACTATAGCTTTGATAGAACTTTAGGCTTGGAGTGGATATCGATCTCATTGACCCAACTTATATATATATGGAATTTCATTCATCATATAATCATTATGCATAAATACACCAACTTTCAATTTTTATATTATATATTGAAAATTCGAAATTAATAGTGAAGTGTGATATACTTATTGGTATATTAACAAGTAAACACATAAAGAATGAAAAGCTAAGACTCAGACACAAAAAAGTTATTAACATAATCAAATTTATTCTATATTTGTAAAGCCTTACTTAAAAAATTATTTAAACCCGACCTTTTACAGATCTTTGCGTTCTCATTATTGTATCAGAGCTAACCAAAGAAATACCCACCTTTCTACTGAATGTATAAAATTATGACACAAATTTTATTTATTTAAATCAAATTGGGGCCTCAATCTCTTTACCTCACCTAAGACTACACCACCTATACATAGGATTATAAGACTTTGGCTTTAAGCAGAGACAGGAGGAATACTTGTTGATTCTGATGGTATCAATTAATCAGTATCAATTTTGCTACCGAAATAAATGGTTAGTCAAAATTATCAAAATAAAGCAGAGTTGATCATAGATGTACAACTATAGTGTCTGATCAAATGACAAGGAATGCATAATCGAAACGAATCTGGAGCACGTGGCTGATTAAGTGTTGATTGGATGATTAGTTGACAATTACAAGTATAAACATTTGTGTTTCTCTTTTACCAAAAAAAGACATTTATGCTTTTTGCTATATGACAATTAATAATCGTTATCACAAGTTCCTTTTTTTTTTCTTTTTCTTTTTTTGCTTAACTATAATTACATATAAATTATACATCCAAGAAAAGACTTATGCAGATTGTTTAGCTACGTTTCTGATATGCTATTTGTCTTTTTTATTTTACACCTAAAAGTTTCTTCTTCTTCTTCTTTTTTTTTCAATATTCAAATTTCAAGGTGATTTTCACCAGTTTCTTGAAACAGTGGTATGATTTAATTATTGTAAGTGCAGACAGTGTCATAGTCATCCTTTTGTACCCCCATTTATTACCCCCTTTGTCTTTGTCTTTTGCTTTTTTTTTCTAAAATAATAATAATTTAGTTATTTATTTTCTTCCTTTGTGTTTCAGGATCACTGCAAAATCCTCTTAATTCCCTCTCTTTGCTTCCATAACTTCCTTACCTTTTGTCACTGAATTTTTGCAGGCCCCCTCCTCCCACCCCATCCCTGTTCTTCAACTAATAGGGTTTTCTCTTTATAAACACCCACATTCCACTCTCATACATATATTAATAATATAACCCTAAGTGAATTTTTCATCTTTCTGTTGCTGCATAGTCTTCCTCATTGGGACAAAATAAACCATTTATCAAAGGGTTTACAGGAACCTACTCAAGGGGAATAAAGGTATACCTACACCTCTCTCTATATGTGTGTGTGTGTGTGTTTACACATATAGATAATATATGTAGCATGAAAAGGATATACTATGGTCGAATCTTTTGGAAATTTTTGTGGCCTTTAAGCATGGGATATATGGGAGGGTTTTGGTTCAATTTTATGCAATTGTTTCTGCATGCTAATGTAATATTTTATATATGTTTTCCTCTTCTTTTCCCTGAATTTTGTCTTTGTTTTTCACTCTTGGTTTTTTTTCTTTTGGCTACAGTTTAAGCTGAAATTTTCTGACAGTAGTCTTTAAATTCAAAGAAAGCTGTTTGGCTGGCAGGTCAGGAAAAAAAAGCAAAAATTGTTTTTAAGAAAACCGCAGAGAGTGTGTGTGTTTTTTTTTTTTCTTCTTAAGCAATTTCTCATGGAATCTCGATGATACCTAAACTAGTGTTTTTTTTCTCCACCAAGTCTTGAAAATATTGAATTAGAAACAAACCCTTTTTTTCCCAGTTGAAAGTAAGTGAACCATTAGAATTTAGTTAGAGTTAGATGCATTAAAATTGTTGGTTGGCACAGATCAAAGAAAATGGCATCTTCAAGCTATTCAAACCCACCATGTGCAGCCTGCAAATGTTTGAGAAGGAAATGCATGCCAGATTGTATATTTGCACCCTATTTCCCACCAGAAGAGCCTCAAAAATTCATCAACGTTCACAAGATATTCGGTGCAAGCAATGTTAGCAAATTGCTAAATGATGTGCCGCCCCATCAAAGGGAAGATGCAGTCAACTCCCTCGCCTATGAAGCTGAGGCAAGGATGAAAGATCCTGTTTATGGCTGCGTTGGAGCCATTTCAGTCCTTCAAAGACAAGTTATGAGACTCCAAAAGGAATTGGATGCAACAAATGCTGATATAATCCGCTATGCCTACAACGAAATGCCACAGCCGCCGCAGCCACCAGCAGCATCCCAGTATGGAGGAAGGAGAACAGCCGCCGGGCATGGCAGCTCTGGGGGTGGTTCTTTCGATCAAAATTCTGGGTTTTATTATCCTTCTCAGTGGAATAACAATGACCCTAGTGGAGACAATGAGAGTGGAAGCATGTGAGAGTTTGTTAATTGATTATTAGTATATCATGTCATTAATTAATAAGCACATCAAGATTTGATATATGTAATATATATATATATATATATATATAGGCTGGGATTGGAAGAGCTCCTATTTGGCTGGCTCTAGGGTTTTCTCTAGTTATGGAACTTGACAAGGGACCATACATGGATATTTTTATGATATGCAAATTACCCTCTCATGGAATGTAATTGTTAGTATCTTGTGAAAAGTAATTTCGATATTTGATATGTGGCTATTCTTTCTGTTTGAGCTTTTTTATTCATATGTTCAATGTCTGCATACATTTTATTTTTATTTTTTTATGTATTTCAAAGTTGAATATATGTAGAATATGAATACTCCAAAAATAAAAATAAAAAGTTAGGCTATAGTATGCCTGTTTTGTTGCCCTAATTAACAATCATTTTATCATATCCTGTACTAATATTTATGATCCCACCATATGTTATTAGCAAATGCATATTCTTTTTTATGCTCTCAAACATCATTTCCTGTTGAATTCAATTTCTACAATCAGATTTTATTTTCTTGCTTATGGCAAATCATATACTTCCCAACCATAAAATATTTTTCTTAATCAATCTGCATATAATGTATATATTCGGATTGATTATATCCGAATAATAAGTTCGAGTAATATATATATATATGATTATTCACACCGTTAAATTTGTTGGTGTGGTATTTTAAAATTTGAAAAAAAAAATAGTATAAGAAGAGTAAGTAATTTATGTTATATTTGAAGCTATATGAGAATTCTCAAATTTAAGCAAGCAAGAGCATATAGGCATAGAAGCTAAGTGTGAAGACAGGGAAAAAGGAAAAGGAAAATCTTGTTTCTCATATATTAATTAAAAGCTTTATTAAACACACACCAAACTCTCAAGCCTTGAGTTTTCCATAAACGGATAGTAAAATAGTAAGACTGTAAATTTGTTGACTTCCTCCGACCAATAATTTAAAACCAAAAAAAAAAAAAAAGTAATGTAAAATTCCCCCACACAGTCATTATCTGAAACAGTGAGAAGGCAGAGGTACCTAGCTTTGTAGGAAGAATAAAAGGGGGTTGTTTGCCCATGTGGAAGGTACGTGCACCAAGAGAATATTAAATTGCATGTAAGATGTTTGTTTAAGTCTCATTTTTATTTTTCACATTTTCAAATCATCCATGTTTAGACCCCTCAATCAACAAATTTTACTGCTGATTCACATGTTGCGGAAGTTATAAATAACCACCCATTATCATTATTTTACTTTTTTAAATTAAACAGATTCTCTTCCTTCATTCTTTCTGGGAAGTTAATTAACCATAATATCCTAATCATCAATGCATGTGTTTATATCAAACATCTTATCCAATCAATTTAAAACTCAAATTTTAATATCTGCAATCTGTTTACAATTTAAATCTACTTAAGTCTCTTTTGGTTGGAATAGTTTTTAGTTCCTAGAAAATGAAAGGCAAAAATTTGGATTCTGAAATCCTCTCCGACAATGATTGAGTTTTATAATGAAAAAAAATAAAAGAATAAAATTATAGAGAAGATGAAGAAGATGAGAGCTCCCTTGGAGGGATTAGCACATGTGGCCTTATGCTTGATCCCCAACATTACTTTTTGGCTGGTCTGCAAGTATTTGACATAGTGGACTGACTTGTACTTATATTAACTGGTCTCATAAATATTTGACAATTAATAAATTAATAGTGTAAGAAAATTAAACTCCAAATTTCATATGATAAAATGCCTCAATTAAGTTACTAAAGGGTTATGGGGGAAGATGTGGCCTTCTAACTCAAACCACATCCTTTTTTTTAAGACGAAAAGCGGGTGGTGTGTATTACTTAACATCTATCTTTTTATCATTTTTTTTATTTTCATTTCTGAATCTAACATTAATAGATATACCGAACATGGAGAATTAGTCATTGAGTTTACTTAAGAAATCAAAAACAAAATAAATAAGATTTTAAATAACTGGATATTAGTTAGTTATTATATTAGTTTTATTGTATGTATAATATTATTTTTACTAAAGTCAAAAAATAATGCATTAATTGGACACCAATTAACATTTCATAAAATAAAAACTCATTTTTTTATATTTTCTATATTACGCATAAAACTAATTAAATTGAAAAAATTAAGCGTTTAAGTATAATTCAAACTCCTGACTTTCAAATTATTGCAATAACAGTACCAACCAAATTGATAAATCTATCGGTTCATAAAATTAAAACTTAAATATATATTCTATAAGTAATCAAACTAAACTATCTTAGTAAAAAAAAAAAAAAGAGTTTACATACATGGATGTATCATCATTTTTCATGAACTGAAAGTAGAATTTCAATAATGAACTGAATTTTGGTAAACTAAAACATTTTTAAACATCACTAGTTATGGTATAAGATGAGATATAATAATTCGATCACTAGTAACAGTATAATAGTATAAGATAATCAGCAGTAATATAAGATGTGTGGGTGTGGGTTGAGTTCTTTGAATACTGCTTCAGCTAAGGTTTGGTTTTATATATATGGATAGTTGTTTCTATTTAAATTCCATATTTTGATACAAAGGAAGTTATAAAATTGGCTTAAAAATGATGATATGAGGGAAGTTAGTAATTAATTTTGATTGAGATGGGAAAGTGGTGTAGTTGGGATGGAAAAGGGAAAGCATGGAACAAAGAAAAGCAGGGTGAGAAAAGAGTGGGGGGCGGAATATTTGAGGTTTTTGATGAAAGGGAAAACTCAAAAGATCCTCTCTGTCTCTGAATAACATGCAAAGCAAGGAGGCAAGCCAGCGTAAACTCGGAAAAAAAGGCTATATATAATATATACTAATATAAAAAGAAAAGGTTGATTGAATGATGCAGCTTATTCAGGCCATAAGGGTCCTCTATTTCTTCCACACCCAGTATTTTCACTAGTTCAAACATCTTTCGTTTTCAACTTGGCATTTTTGCAAGGGCCACCACACAACCGCCCAAGTCGGGGAAAAAACACACAAAAAGAGGATCAGAACTGACCCAACACCTCCAAAACCAAAGACACCTCTATTCCAATTTTACTAATGCGGTGTTTTTCTTTTTTTTTTTATTTCTATCTGATTGATTGATTGATTAGACGTTGCTTTCTATGGGGCAATTGAGGTTGGCTGTGCAATGCTCCTTCTTGCGCTGCTGGTAGTCTTCTCATCAATTTGCATTCAAATAAAAGTTTTAATGAATGATAAATATAATACATATATAAGAGGCTATACTCGTGTGCGTGTGTGTGTGCGTGTGTTTTAAAGTTTGAGTATAGAACCAACAAATTATTCACACGTGAAAGGTTAGGTCATTGCACATGTATACCCCCTTTTGTTTTGTTTAACCTTTTTCCAAGTCGACCAGTCCAGTCCCTACCAAAGGCCATTGGGATTCTCATTCGACAATTCCCCGTCGGCTTCGGGTTGGTGGGTGCGATAGCGTTGTTAAGGGGTCCAGCACCCGCACGTTCGCTCCTCTCTGCTCTACTATTTCTCTGTTTTATGTTTTCTTTTTCATGTATATTTTTAGCCCCGGGAATTGCTATTTTATTTACCATCCACACACATTTCGTGGATAGGTGACGACTATAACAGATATCTAAGATTGGATCACCCGCCCCACTTGAATATGACTTAACCTGAAATACATACATTTCAACTTTAAAATTTTAATTATAAAAAACATATTACTACCTTTCGAAGCAATTGGCAAATGTTATCTTCCTATTTAATATGTTATCCAAATATATCATTAATCAAAAATCAATGCTTCGTTATTAGAATTAAAACAGTCCAATGGGTCACCATCTACTGATGTAAACTCAAGCATCAATTCTGCAAATGGAAGATAATGTAAAACTGAAATGGGAATCAGGTCCCAAAGATTTTGCATATAAAAATTTCAAAGTAATCTCAACAGAAATGTTTTCTTTTTTACTTTAATCCCTTTTAGTCCTACAAAAACTAATCTCCAAAGACCATACAATGAATTTACCACTCAAGTAACGGTTAACCTTGTAGTGGCAATGAAAGATCAGAAAATTCCTTTTTTTTTTTTTTTAAACCCATGTTCCAAAGCATCAAACAAGATATACTGGGTAAAGAAAAGAAGAAATTTCAGTAATTGAGAATGCGAGATTGAAAACTACAGATCAGTAGATTGAACATTTTACCTCACTGTACAGATCCGAAAACAGCTCCAGTCCTTAACATGCGTCGCCTTTAGGTGACTCTTTCATGCAAGACGATGGGGATGAGCTATGCTCTGAAACTTCAGGCAATGCCATATTCTCCACAAAACTCTCGCCTTCTGAATTCTTAGATTCCTTATCACCTGAAGCAATGGCTTCCGGGGAGACGCTGCATTCTAATTCTCCTTCTGTCTGGACATCAGCTTCTAAAGTCCCCTTCGGTGTAGAAGATGAAGTTTCTTTGCTACTAGCGTCATTGCTAGAACTGCTAGATGTCAACCATGTAAATTGCAAATTATTGCCCTGCCAGCATTTACCATTTACGTATGCCCTTTCAGCTGACCGGCGTGTGCCATAAGTTATAACAATGGAGCAATTATTCATTGCTTCTGATCCCATATCATTATCATTTTCCACATCTTCTATCTCCACGGCAGAAAGATCACCATATTGTAAGAAGTGCTCCTTCAGAACATCAACCTAATTGACAGACACAGAAAAGCCAATTGAGTTTATGACATTGACTCAAAGACCTTTGTATTTTGATAGAGAGGACAGACATGTGCCTAGCATTTTAGGTAAATTTGGAAGCCAAGAACAGCCCCTCAAAAAGAGCCATATTCCAACAATATGCCCAAGGGACAAGAATGTTTGGGTAGAGAAGATAGATACAAATATATATCAATTCTCAATATCATGTAAATAGCACAAAAATACATTAGATGACACATTTTTGTGTTCTAGATCACAAAGCTCTCTATTCACTATCACATGCCTTATGCTATGCCTTTAACCCTTGGAATGATTCATCATTGAAATAACAAGACATGCTAAGAAGACCCATTGTTTGTGAAATGTGCTTCTTTTACCTTTTTCTCAAAATGGAATAAAAGAATAATCAGGTAAAATCCATCCTCATAGAAAGACGGAGCAAATACAATTTTCTCAGAGGAAGAGAGAGAGTGACTCACATCTGCAAAACCAGAAGGCAAAGGTGGAATAACTCTAAAAGCAGTAGGCCGGTTGTCTAATTTGTATTTATTCATCAAGAATGGATACCCAGTAGGTGCTGATGGACGAGATTGCTGCTTTGAGCTCTTAGACTCCTGCAATGACATAGAGGCATTTGATGTTGGACCATGAGACCCAACATTCTCTGTTGATTTGTTTTTATCTGTCATCCCTACAGTGCATGGTATTGTTGTAGGTGCACCAGGTTCAGACAAACTTGGAGTTGAAGCTTTTGCAGGATCAGCTGCAATTCCCACCTTTTGCTTCTTAGCAGCTTGCTCAGTTGGTAAATCACCTTTGACACCAGAAGACTGCAAAAGGTTACCAAAAATGTTAAACCAGTGGTGGATAATACCCAACATTTATATCTAAAAACCCTCAGGTTCTGTTTTCATGACTTCATCATTCTCACTCAACTCGTTTAGCATGTGCATGTAGTCAAAGTACTGGTAAATAAAGGCATGCATCTCTGACAATGCCCAACACCACCAGTAAAGTTTTTCAGGACTTAGCTACAGTTCTACAGCAATGTGGCTGATTAAAAAATACACTGAAAACATGCAATTGCTGAAACTGATCGCTACATGTAACAGTTATTAGCACATGTAAAATTACTGAAGAAGCAGATATTAGGATTATGGTACGCAAGAGTAAAGAAGTTCCCAATACTTGTTTTTGAAGTTTGTCCAACTGGCGCCTGAAGTCATTCCGCTTCTGCTCCAGCATTTCCTGCTTCTTGCGTAGTTCCTCTTTCATCTGCTCTAGAGTTTCTAACTTTTTCTGCAATGGAAGTTGAACCTTGGGACCATTAACACCAGATGGCTTAGGGGAATTCACAGAAGGTACAGCAGCACCATGGACAGCATTGCTCTTCTGAGCAATAGGTTGAAGGTTATCCTTCCCTCCTCTATTAACAACAGGCTGCGCTGGAATAACAAAAACCGTTGGACCGCGTGAAGTTACTGTTACACTGCTTCCACTGTTTATGCCATCATCAGGTACACTATCCCGATTAGCCCACCAGAGCTTAATAAAGCGATTACCCATAACAGCATCAGGAGCCTTCAGAGCAGCTTCAGCCTCTTCCCTCCTTGAAAACTGGACAAAGGCCCGTTCACTATTTTTAGGAATATAAATGTCAATAACCTCTCCAAACTTACGAAAATGAGAAAGAAGAGCCTCTCTTTTGTTACTTTTCAGGGGAATCCCATTGACAAACAGTGTACGAAGTGCCTTCTGAGTTGGTTTTCGGC
Source organism: Gossypium sturtianum (assembly GCA_025698515.1). Lineage (NCBI taxonomy): Eukaryota > Viridiplantae > Streptophyta > Magnoliopsida > Malvales > Malvaceae > Gossypium > Gossypium sturtianum. Next base: position 122,481,167 of record CM046946.1, read on the forward strand.
TATTATGCATACTATCAGTCTGTGATTTGAATGATGTATCCATAAATTTGGAGCCATCATCCTCAGTGCTGATCTGCTTTACCTGACAGGAAGTGCCTCGAGAGCAGGGAAACGCTTCTTGGTCTTCTTTGGTTTCATTCTCAGGATAGGCCGAGTGTGCGAGATCAATTTTCTCTTTTGTGTCTGTTCTACTTCCTGGGCTACCAATTCTACCCCAAACAGACAAACTTGTGCCCTGTGACCCAATGCTTCTACTTGCCAATTCATTATCAGCGTTATCATGTAACCTTCCATGATGGCGATCAGAGATATCACCACTTAGCAAGGGTTCTGCTTCATCAATCTTGGGTGAATGTAGTCCTGAGACTGCAGTCGATGCTTCTGGGCCATTGTTATTCCACAAGGGTTGATCAGGATCATATAGATCAGCAACACTTGCACTAGTAGAGCCAGTGTATGCACCATTCAAACCCAAGGCATCATCAGTCATTCCAGACTTGCTACTTTTGCTATGTATACCCTTGCTGTTCATCAAAGTGGTTGGAGGAACACTTGAAGGTAGATGTCTAGGTCCAGCAGGGGTTGCCAATAGTTGTGCACTTGGAACTGTAACAGGAAGGTTAAACTGTGACAGACTCTGCAAATCAGAAAAGAAGTTACTATTAACTTGAATATATGACACTATAAAAGAAAGGGGGGCCAGTCAACCAGTCAATATAGATCATGGATCAAATATCAATGATGTGAGAAAAGTCTAATCATAGAGATCGTTATTCATGTAGTACATTAGTCAATACTTAAAGCAGAGAATTTATGTATAAACATAATTTTTCTTTATTTTTTTTTAAGTAACCCCATACTATCCAGGGGCTTTCCTTCAAGAAGATACTTAAGGATTTGTGTAAGCAAGTAATCTGGCAAGCATGTTACTTTTGTTGATTATTGAATGGTTGAAAGTAAAAAGGGTATCAGTAAACGTAGCATGGAAAGAAAGGATAGCAGCAAATGAATTCATTAGAAAGTAGTGTGAGAATTTAACCTGTATCTGGTAGTACTATAATATTTAGAGTAGAAATATAACAGCAAGGCTTTGGTAAATGAACTCAATGCAACAACAATTTAACCCATCTATGGTAGTACTGAAGCATTTTTATGCAGCTAGATTGCCACCAAGCATTTAAAGGGTGATATTAACGGTGAAAATAATTTTTAGCACATAGTTCATCCTACACATTGTTTGGTAGCTAGAGGAGATAAACCAGATGCACATGGTAACTTCCCTGGCTGGTCCTTACTGAAACTACATTGCCAAATGACACAATTTTCTTTAGCAATTTTGTAAAATCTCGGGAAAGGCTATAAGCCAAAATGTCTGAATCAAGATAGAAAATAGCAAATTGAATACCTGAACATCTTCAATAACAATACGATTGACACCATGCTCCATTGGGCACATGTCTCCTCTTAGACAAAATCCACGCTCCTCAAAGTCTCTGCAACGTTGGCGAGGAATGCCCATATTCAATGAAGAATTCATAGGTGGCCTCAGCACCCCTGGTAAACCAATAGGATGGAGTGTATCTAGGCCACCATTTGGAATTCCAGGCATCATCCCAAAGGCACCCCATGACGGGCTTTGCGCATTTGAAACATTAGGCAATCCCCTTCCTGCAAAGAGACTTGGAGCAACAGATCCAGGATGAACCATTTGAGAAGCAATATCAATTGAATTGAACCTAGAATCACGTTGATTCCAAGAAGAGTTATCCCTTCCTCTACCCCTACCAGGACCAGAATCTCCACTAAATGGTTGGTTTGACCTAACTCTCTGGTTCATATCCACATGTCCTCGGGGTAGTGAAGCTAATCCAGGGCGTCTTCTATCAAACTTCGATGTCAAGTCTTTGTCTAGAGGCAAACTGTTATTACTTTTCCAGGTTTCACCTGCTTGAGATTCATTTTCTCTGAAAGGTTGCCCATTTTCAAAAAATTTATTGCGTTTTCTGTATGACTTTGTAAAAGCCGGATCCATAGAATCTGTCTCTAATGATTGAGAACGTGTCTCTCGCCTACGGTGCTTATGGTTGCGATCATCATCATCCTCATCACTGACTTCCTTTTCCTCAGGATCGCTAACACAACCAGGAGGAGAAAGACCACCAAGCTTAGGAGATGAAACTTTCAGCTCCATTAGATCCTTCTAAATAAATAATAAACCCAAATACTTTTACAGCTTGCAGAGTTCCAAACTCTAACCAAATGCAGCAGTCAAACAAGTTGAGACGCAATTAGAAGGAAAACCTATGAATAGGGAAAAGTGTTAAGGTCCAATCAAATGGTTAAAAAAAATTGAAATTTGATGAGGTTTTCATGCTCCACAAACTCGTGTCAAATTAATCTTACAGTGAATAATAGCAAAAACAGCTATGAAATGCCTTTTCTCACTCAACATGCTTCAAGGTTATAGTATTAGCATATACAATAACTTAAACAAAATAATGAACCACCTATCACCCTCAAGCTTTCCACGATCTTAAAAGTAACTTACAATCATCGACACCCCAACAAAAACTAAATCGGATGTAACAACATCAATTTGAACACAAATATCATTGCCCGATAATTCATATACAGAAATTGTGCACCAAAAGTTTATTTAATGGCACAAAAGTTCCAATATAACTAAGTTCTTTGCTACAGGCTTCAGAGAAACAAGTTCAATAAAAATCTCCCAACTGCTTAAAACCGTATTTTGCACTTAAAACTATATTAAAACTAATAACGACGAAAATATTAGATTCGAATTCAGTCGATAGATAAATTAAAGAAATTCTCAGTAAATCCAATTAGATAGATAAATTCTCTAATTAAATTATAAAAAAAATCAGCTAGGTTTCGCAAGAAAAAGATATATAAAAAAGGCGAAATATTAGTGAGCTAAAAGAAAAGAACTTACAGAATATTCTAGAATAACAGAACGGGCAATGTCTAAGGAGCTATCATCCGATTCCAAATTGAACCCGAACTAACGTGGAAATGAGAGTGAAGGTAATTAAATAGGCGATGGAGGGGTATTTCGGGAAGAAGAAAAATCAAGTCGTAGAGAAGAAGGGAAACCGGTGAAGGACAGGATCGTAATAGAGTTACAATCGAGGGTTTATGAGAGTATTTTGGAGGGTTTGAAGAAACTGTGAGAAAATTAAGAAAACTAAAAGGAAAAAAAAAACGAGGTTTTAGAGAGAAGGAGAAAGGGAGATAGACGACGGAGTCTGAAAAATAAAGATACAAAATTTATTTGAGGAGAAAGAAATCGAGAAGAAAGAAAAGGATATTTTCGGTTTGTGCCCATATTTTTCTGTATCTTACATGTGGCCCCCTTATTTTATAAATTTTAGGCTTAAATCCTTAAAATATTCATCTTAAAATAATTAAAAAAAATCAATTAAGCTTGTAATTGAAATTTGCAATCAATCGAAAGTTAGCAATTAATTGAGACTTGAAATATAGCTTTTTGTCGAAGCTCATGATGAGCCGTTAATCTTTAACGAGCTCTTAAGTAATGACATGGCAGTTGATCCTTAATAATAATTAACCCTTAATAGCAATTAAGTGATAATATGACAATTGTCATGAAAAAAAACAATTTTATGTTAGTTGACTTGACATTTAACTTTGAAAACATGTTGGCATAAAAAGCTTAAGAAGGCTTTTTTTTTTTCTTAATTATTAGATCTTATAAAATATTAGTAATGTGTTATAAAAATATAAAAAAATTATAAAATTTTTAGAAATTATAGAAAAATTATAAACCTATTATAAAACTAAGAGAATTATAACAAGAGAGAATAGTAGAAAATGAAAAGATGATTCAACTTTCATTTTGATATAAAAAAAAGCTTATATATGTCATCTATTTATAGGGTCTCAATCACCGTAGGTTATAAAAAGAGAATTAAGGCACCATATAAATTCTTTAAGGGTTACAAGAGTTGCAAGAGGATGAATTTGAGGGCTTTGAGAGTTATATGGACATTCATTTATTAATGAATTTATAACACTCCCCTTTGAATATCCATTAACGAAAATGTATCTCGTTAAAACCTTGTTAGGAAAAACCATGTGGGATAAAAACCTAATGAAGGAAAAAGAGTACACAATCTCCTATTACAAGCTATCTCATTAAAAAACTTTATCAGTAAAACTCAGTGAGACAAAACTTTGATTAAAGGAAAAGAGTACAGCGTGTTCTAAACTCCCCTTAATGGCAACATCACAGTACATCTTTGAGTCGACACATTTCAGTCTTGTATACTAGACTTTCAAATGTTGTGGTTAGCAATGCCTTTATAAAATGATCTATCAAATTATCACTAGAACGAATTTGTTGAACTTTTATATCACTTTAATGTAACCAACATTCAATGGAGCTATACATGTTGCATTATCTTTATATAAGATAGTTGACATCTTTTCTTGCAGAGGCAAATCACATATCTTTTGGATATGTTGGGTTAACAACCTTAACCAAACACACTCTCAGCTTGCCTCATGCATTGCAATTATTTCTGCATGATTTAAAGAGGCAACAACTAATGTTAACTAATATAGATCTTGAATCACTTGAATAAAATGACATCATTCCAATAGTTCCTCTGAGATATCTAAATACATGTTTAATTTCATTCCAATGTTTATGTGTTGAAGAGGAACTAAATATTGCTAACAAATTCACAATGAATGCTATATCAGATCGTGTGTTGTTTGCAAGATACACCAATGCCCCTATGGCATTTAAATATGGTACTTCAGGACCAAGAAACTATTTATCATTTTCACAAGGACGAAATGGGTCTTTATTCCATCCTTTAAATGCTCGATCTACAGGCTGAAACATAACTTTATTTTTCTAAAATATTTCATATCAATATCTTTCTTTAAACAATTTACTGTATTTTAAAGCTCTTTAGGAGTTCCAATAATATTTAAATCATCAACATAAATAATAATTATCACAAAATTTGATTCAAACCTTTTTATGAAAACACATGGACAAAGTGGATAATTTTTTATAACCTTCTTTCAACAAATATTCACTAAGATGATTGTACCACATATGTCTAAATTGTTTTAATCCTTATAGGGATTCCTTTAATCTGATCGATCAATTTTCCCAGGGTACTCTATATCCTTCTAGGATTTTAAATCCTTTTAGGATTTTCATATGAATTTCATTATCAAGTGAGCCATACAAATAGGTTGAACAACATTCATTAGACGCATGTCAAGTTTTTCACGAACTATCAGACTAAAAAATATCTAAATGTGATTGCATCCACCATAGAAAAGTATGTCTTTTCATAATCAATGTTAGGCCTTTACGAAAATTATGTCTTTTCATAACCAATGTTAGGCCTTTGCGAAAATTCCTGTGCTACAAGTCACGTTTTATATCTTACAACTTCATTTTTCTCATTTTGTTTTTGCACAAATACCCATTTATATCCTACAGACTTTATATCTTTAGGTGTTTGGACTACAAGTCCACAAACCTCACATTTAACAAGTGAATTCAATTCTATTTAAATTGTGTCTTTCCTATCTAGTCAATCTTTTTTCTATTTCTACATTCTTCAACAAAGTTAGGCTCATGATCCTCATTTTCTTTTGTTATTTCAATAGCAACATTATTAGTAAGAACGATGTCAACAACTTTTTTATTTCGGTTTTCCATATTTTCTCGTATTGATATAACTTATTGAGATTTCTTGATTTTCATCATTTTTATTTTCATTTCCAGGTACTTGAATCTCTTCTTGAGTTTTATAATTAGTTATGTCATGGGTCTCTTCAGGAACCTCCCATCTACTATGTGACCATCTTAAATGTTTTCTCCTCTCTTTTTATTAGAATTTTTATCTATGGAACCAATTAATCTATTATACTTCAGGCATGCATTACTTTCATTTACTTTAGTAAGTTGTCCTACTAGGACTTCAATTCAAATCAAAACATTAATTTGTATATAACATTTGGTTATTCTAATCAGGTTAGTAAATGCATCTCACAATTTATTTGTAAAATAAATTGTTTGTTAAACTTCTGGTCACATTGCTTTGTACGAGAATCTTAGATAATGATAATTCATTTCAAATATTTTATTCATCCAGTTTTTTATTCTCTCCCCCTAATGTTGGGAAAATCATCACATAATAATTGACAACTCTTGTCATAACTAAGTCTTCAATTAATAGCTCAAAAATATTTAATAATATAAGGATATTTATATAAATGTACATTCCCAACCTCTTATGAATACCAACCTTTGTGCGTTGTGTGTCAAGATCTAATGTAATTAGTGTAGTATTTTTGTCTAAGTATACTTGTAATTTTTTGAACAAATTGGTTTAATAAAAATATCCATTAATTACATTAATACTATTTGTATATTGTCCTTAATGTTTTTGCACATAAAGTAAAATAGAAGCAAATATTGACTCACTGGTTATCTAACATTTAACTAATACTAAGCAGTATTAAATGGTCGGATTGTAATATGGAAAGATAGCTTATATTAGTAGATAAACCTAAACATGTCTTTAGTCTAATTAAAAATGAGCAAACCGATTGAAAAACTAATATGTCATCTACCAAGTCCAATTGGGAAGATGTTTTGGCTTGAGTATCGAAGTGGATGATTATCAGAAGATAGAGACATAGATGTGACTACAGTACATCAAACAGGACCAAAGTAGAATAAATCCTAAATTTGTTTATGGATTTATTCACTTGTGACATTTATATTGTGGCATACCTGAATCCTGAGTAGATGATGAATTATGTATGGTGAATCGTATACTTTGACATAAGTAAAAGACTGAGTTCAAATAGATAAGAAACTGAAAGTTGATGCGTTGGATATATGACTTTTACAATATGTAATATCATTCACAATAGATGAATTTATAGCCCAACTAATGGGTTTGTTATACTCTCATCAACTTTACATGATAGATGAAAAGTAAAGGTGACCAAAGATCGTTTGTCTTTGTGATAAATGATTGATTATTATTTAATAGTAATTGAATTTTCATGAAGGAAAATGTAATGTGTAACACCCCTAACCCGTCTCTGTTACCGAATTAAGGTTACAGGATATTGCGATAGTTAACAAGACCGAAAATACTGTGAAATAATTCAAAGATTAATTTAAACAGCATAAATTAATAAACAGCATACATTCAAAAATGAGACTTAAATTGAGCCTACAGAACCTTAAAGTCAATTTAGAAACAAGTATGGACTAATCTAAAACAAAATAAAAAAATATGGTAAAAACTGAAAATAGGGGTCACATGGCCGTGTCGTCAGGCCATGTAACTCTCTGAGACCATATGGACAAACCTGCACCAAAAATCAAATAGGCTACATGGTCATGTGGGGTGACCGTGTGTGGCACACGACCATGTGATAGACCGTGTCCTAGGCCATATATGCCCAAAAGTTACTTCTAAAGCAAAAAATTTTAACCCAAATCACTAAGGCCGCAAGTTATACCATTAAACTTGCCAAAACACATCATATATCACTCAACCTAAGTGCCTAACTAATATGCCACCAATGGCACCGTAATTCAAAATTTAACCATTTAGCATTCAATACCTTTCATACCATTTCCTCAAGTGACCTATAATTTCCTTTCATGCTATTCAAACTGATGTGTCTAAAACTAACTATGACCATAATAAAGGCAAGCACGCCTATCGTTTAATAGTATAGTTATGGTAAGACCGGTAATATCGTATCCACAAGGACCAAGAGTACTAGTAATTACTATCTTCTTATTATCTAGCCTAAAAATTAGAGTGAATTCTTTTAAACTAAAACTTAATTAAAAACACGACAACGAAAGAATTGGGAAAATACTTTTACGACAACTTATGTGATAGGCAATACCTAAGGAAGAATCCACCTAGACTTCACTTATTACTTTTGATTCATATGATTTATTCACTTGACCTAATCCGTAGAAATCCCTGATTTATGTTAATATCTCTCTCGAGACTAAAAACAATTGACTCTAGGTTGATTAATTGAAATCTCTTTCTAATTAAAACCCCTATTATCGCATTAACTCGATCTATGGATTCCCTTATTAGATTTGACTCTAATCAAATGATTTTTTAGGTAAGCCCTATGTCTAGGGTTCCAATCAACTCCGCTTAATTGTATTGATCTACTCTTAAACAATGACTTTTGCTCCACTGAATAAGCACATTCGACTTGAATCAATAACCTAAATTATCAAAACAAGAATAAGAACTCACAATTAAGAATAAGAACAAGTATTTATCTTATAAATCAAATAGTAATAAGATCTGTCTTTGGTTTCATCCCCTTAGGTATCTAAGGGATATAGTTCATACTGATAGAGGGAAACATCTCAAAATAAGGAAAACAACAAAACATATGAAAACCCAAAAACTTCTAAAGAACTTGATGGGAGATCTTCAGTCTTGATGGAGATCCTTCCTCCAAGCTGTGTTCGAGTATTTTTTGCGTTTTATTCAGCGTCCCCTTTTAGGTCACCCCCTAGGGTGTTTATATAGGCTTTGGAACGTCTTTGTTTACCCCCAAGTAACCTTTTCCAGATAGAATTTGTAGAAACCTATTTTTTTTTTTGAAAAAATAGGGATCGACTTTAAAATGAAATATGGAGTCGCCACCGATCTTTTATTCGAGGTGTGATCGGATCACCTTAAGATGGATTATTTTAATAAAACATTTTGATTTATTAAAACAATAATTTTGGTCTACGAAATCTAAGAAAATAGGTTCGGGAGTCGGTTACGTACGAGGAAGGATTAATGCCCTCGCAACACCCAAAATTGGTACCAAATTGATTAATTAATGCCCTAACATCAAGAATTTGAAAGATTCTAAAATTACGACCTTTTTCGACCCATTTGGAGATACTCGAGTTTGAATATTAAGATTCTCTCGTTCCAAGGAATAAAATATCACATCCAAAGACGTTAGGATGCAACAATTTAAGTCTTCGAATTCCAGATCATCCCAAAATTCTCAAAACTCATGCATTGAGATTTTGAAAGGGTATTTCATTATTTGGGATCAAATGGAAAATCGAAACCCAGCACGTTAGGGCACGAACTCTCAAATTTCCAAACACAAAATATTGCCTTGTTTTTAATTTAAGAAAATATGGATGAAATTTTGAAAGGATATTTAGTTATTTGGTCAAACAAAAAATCGGAACCCAGCACGTTAGGGCACGATCTCGCGGATTTCCAAACACGAAACATTGCCTTATTTTGAACTTAAGAAAACATGAATGAAATCTTAAAAGGATATTTGGTTATTTGGTCAAACGAAAAACCGAAACCCAGCACGTTAGGGCACGATCTCGCGGATTTCCAAACACAAAACACTGCCTTATTTTGAAGTTAAGAAAACATGAATGAAATCTTAAATGGTGTTAAGACATGATGTTTTTAAGTGAATAAAACGCGATGGCATAATAACATGCAATGCAGGGCAATTATTTGCTAGCGAAATACAACACTATTGAATCGTAAACAGCAAATAAATATAAAATGAGAATTAAAACACACATAATAGCAATAATCAATTATCTACAAGTGAAATACGACACTATTGAATCTCAACTAGCAAATAAATACAAAATGAGGATTCAAACACACACAATAGCAATAATCACCAAACATTGAATCAATGGTAAGCAAAAAAAAAAAAAACACATACAAGTATAATATATTTAACATATTCGAAATAAACCAATGTAATTTTAAACATGTTTTAACACAAAAAGACTCTTAAAGGATTAACGAAAAATATAAAAATATGCATGGATTAAAAAAACATATATAAACATATGAAATAATGATGAATTAACAAATGTATTAAGAATATCATATACATTTTGAATCAAAAAGTGCATATATAAAAATAACTAAATGAATCAATAAAAGAATAAATAAATAAAAAACTACAAACATATTAAATATGAAAATGTAAGTTTAAAAAAATGACAGGTTCAATCGAAACACATTCAAAATCCAATGACCAATTTAAAAAACTCATAAAGTTAGTAGGTTAAAAATAAGAACCAAAATAAAAGACATCCTGATATACCAGGACTAAAAGCGCCAATATTCCAGTTTATTAAACGTAGCGTTTAAAAGCGGACGAGATTGAAACATCGTATAAAATTTGAGTGTGAAATTAAGAAAATAAGAGTACATATATGACTTAATTAAAATGCAACGAAACAGGGAAGGATTGAAAGTGCAAATATCCCTTCATGGACTGAAACGTGCGGATCTACGCTAAAATCGGGTCGGGTCATCGGTTAATGGTCAATACGGCATTGTTTTAGAGCCACTGAAATAGGCCCTAAACGGTGCCGTTTCAGACTGTATATAAGAGAAAAAAAAACCTAAGCATTAGTATTCAGCCATTTTAAAAACAAAAAGCAAAAACCTAGCCCCTTTTTTACTCCCATTCTCAGCCGCCACTAAGAAAAACCCCTCCGTCCGACCACCAGAACGCCACTGTAAACGGCGCCTGGTGGTACACGAAGGTCCAAGGGGGCCCTTTCACACCGTCCTTGAAGCCTAGCCCTTCGGTCTACGCCCATATCCGAACTCCGATCACGATGGAGAAGACACGGACGAAATCTCACGAAGGTAGCTCCTCCCTTTTTTGTTAATGTATCGAAATAGAAAAAGAAGTGCTTGAAACAGATTCAAAAAAGAAATGAACAATGAAAAAAATGCAATCGAAAAAAAAAGAGCAACCTTCTTTTTGAATATCTGTTTCTGATTTTTTTTGTATTGTTGTATTCTGTGCACGTAAAAAATATACAATGTTTCTTTCGACTTTTATAGTCGAATGTCGAAAAATTGAAATTGAAAAAAAAATCAAAAAATACAGCAGTCTTTTTCTCTTTTTATTTTTCTTGCTGCTGTTTGTTTGTCCCTTGTTCTCTTGCACAGGTACGGAGGTGGGCCGACATGGGCACGTGGTGTGCGTGGCTGTACGGAGGTCGTACGCGGAGAGGCGTGGTGCGCATGTGGGGGAAAGCCCAAACGTCTGGCTGGCGCGGGGCTGCGGCGCGCATGCAGGGCTGTTCGTGGGGTTGCGGCGCTAGGGTTTCCAGAAAATTTTAAGATAATTGGGCTTAATGGGCTTGTAACTGTGTATTTGGGTTTGCATTTGGGCCACTAATTGGGTCTATTGTAATTAGCATTTGGGCTTGTAAAAAAACGGACTGTTATTGGACTGCTAATTTTTTTTTTTGGACATTAAAATTATTTTAGGTTTTTCACTCTGTTTGTCCTTTTTTGTTTTGTCCTTATTCTGTTAATCGGGCCCGGGCATAAATGAGCTCTTACAGCTACCCCTCTTTGCTCATTGTCGTGTAACGAGAATAGAGCAAAGACTTCAAAGAGGCCAATTTTGCCCGGTCTTGCCAAATTTTGACCTCTTTTAGTGTTTTTTTTCTTCAAGTAGCTTCATTCCATCCCACTGCATCTTCAGGGGCATAAGAATTAACTCTTCGATCCCAGACTTGTAGCTTCAATCTGCTCCGCCACAACTTCAGGGAGATAGGATTTGTAGTCTCAACCTACTCCACTGGGACTTTGAGATGATGAGAATCTAGAGAGAAAAGATTTGTAGCTTCGATCTTCTCACTGAAACTTCTTGGAAATAAAGGTTGATCCTCAATAACCTCAGAGAGGAGGGGTTTGTAGCCTTAACGTACTCCATTGGGACTTCGAGGTGATAAGAATCCAGAGAGAAGAGATTTGTAGTTTCGATCTTCTCACTGAAACTTCTCAGAAATAAAGGTTGATCCTCAATAACCTCAGGGGGAAGGGATTTGTAGCCTCAACCTACTCCACTGGGACTTCGAGGTGATGAAATTTGTATCTTCGATCCGCTTCGCTTAGGAAGGCAAGATCCTCTATCTTCAATCTGCTTCACTGCAATCTCAGGGATGCCAGACTGGTGGCTTAAATCTGTTCCACTACTGCTTAGGGAGACAAGATTTGCTGTTTGATCTTGGTCCACTACTGCTTAGGGTGACAAGATCTACAATCTTCGACCTATTCCGCTGCTGGTCAGGGAGATAGGACTGTTGGCTTAAATTTGTTCCACTACTGCTTAGGGAGACAAGATTTGCCGTTCGATCTTGGTCCACTACTGCTTAGGGTGATAAGATCTACAATCTTCGGTCTGCTCCACTAAAAACTCAGGGATGCGAGACTAGTACCTTCGATCTGCTTCGTTCAGGAAGGCAAGATCTTTGAATACGACACCGTCCTCTGGGGGACCTATCCTGTAAAATCTGTTTTATGTGCTTATGCCTATGCAAAATGGTTAGGATGCAATGATCAGAATGAATCCAATGCTCCTAACTAAATGTATTATGGATGACATCTGCATGAATGCGGAATGTCATGAGAATGATTTCTTACGATGATTAGGATGCAATGATTGGAATGAATCAAATGCTCCTAACTGGATGACATTTGCATGAATGCAGAATGTCATGAGGATGATCTTTTTTAAATGCTTGATGATTAGGATGCAATGATCGGAATGAATCGAATGCTCCTAACTAAATGTAGAATTTCATGAGAATGATCCCTTTTTCAAAAGCTTAGGGTTATCATCGCTCATTGTTTATCGGGGCTTTATTACTGGCGTATTATGCCGCCATCTTGTTCGGCTGGTAATCTTGACAAAAAACCCGAGAAAACAAATATAACTCTCAACAGATTTGCCCCACTGTAACTTTAGGGTTCATCTTATTGTGACTTAGGGGTATAGGATCTGAATCTTTTCCATCCATCCCACTATGACTACAAAATGTATGATCCCATTGCTATTCAAATGTATAGGATCTGTAGCTTGTTCAATCAACTGATCACTCCTCGGGTAACCTAACCAAATGTGTATGCATGATATTTGAATGATGCAAAATATCATTTTTTCGAGAATGATTTTCCTTTTGCGATTGGGTTAACATTGACAATTTTTCGTCAAAATTGTATCACCGACGCAATATCTTGTCACCATCTTTAACAAAAATCCAAAGAGATAGCCTTAGTCTAGACTCTTCCTTAAACTTGGTAAGTTTTAAACAATAGTTTTGTTTCAAGTTCTTGAATTATTCAGAAGCTTCCAGAGTAATATGCGAAACTCCTTTCATGAAAGTATTATTAGTCCACTAATCGTTATTTCAATGCGAAATGCTTGAAAAGATCATAACCATGGATAAGAATGAAATTAATTAGGAGCATAGCTTGAAACAAATAAGTTAAGCAAAGATAGCAAATGCAATCAAATTATTGTGAACATATTTTGAAAAGAATAATATAATCACAAATAACAAATTTAAAACGGGTAAAATGGAAGCTAGGTGTCCCAGATATCGCAGCCTAAGCTTCCCTGTTCAAACTTTTTGAGGACCATTTTAAGCTCAATATGTGTTTAGGGGATCCGTAATACTTTTTCGATACCCCAAGATGTAACATACTTCTTCACTGTTAATTCAAGTATGGCAAGACTACTGTATGCCCTACTTTCGAACAAAATTTGAGCCGCCCTTTTTGGGTTTTCAACTCAAATCCCCTTTGGTCTCAAATCGCCCTTTGCGGGTTTTCGCCTTGGCCTCTCCTTTTTCTTTCTTCTTTTGATTGAATTTTTCATTTCATTTTTTTTCTTTTTTCTTTTTTTCTTTTTTTTTTTTTTGAAAACTTTTTATTGAATCTGAATTCATCGAATTGGGCAGGTCCTTGCCATCTATCTCAGACCATGTTTCCCTAGAACAGACCTTCATTGCTGCATAAGGTCCTTCCTAGTTTGGCATCCACTTTTTTCTGAAGTCCCTTCTGCATAGGAAAAATCTTCTTCAAAGCCCTATCATGAAGTTTTCTAGGGCGAACCCTTTTTTTTTGTAAGCTCGCATCATCTGATCGTAATAGATAACTTTTAACATTTTCTCTTCAAATTCAACTGATCATATCGAGATTAAATCCATTCTACCTCACCCAAATTTAGTTCTGATAAAACTCGGAAAAAGGAATTTCGACTTCAATGGGCGAAACCAATGAGAAATGGGTTGCCCTGGTGACAGTCTTGTCCAATATTTGATAAGCATAGAGGGTAAATAGTAACTTCTGTATGCCAATCTTTACAAGTCTCGGTCCTTTTTTTTTTATTTTTTTATGATCTTTTGTTTTTCTTTTTGGCTGCCTTTGCTGCACTGTGATGTGGCACTTGATCTTCGAACAGACCGTAAACTTTGACATTGTGCGGTCAAATATGATCTTTTCAACATTTTTTTATCGGTGTTCTTTCTTTCTTTTTCTCTTTTTTGTTCTGATGACTATCGACTTTGTAATATTGGCATATGAAGCGACTTTTACCATCTTAGACCGACATCCACGAAAATGAATCGATGTTGGCCAGAAGCTTTTGATGAGACTGGCTTGATAACATCCATACCCCACATATAGGAAATCTTATTTCTGCATTGAGCTAGGCTTTGATCTTCATCTCCTTCCTTGGCTCGCGACGTAGAATCTGTTTTTCATCCGGTTCTGTCATCCTTAACAAATCAGAAGATAGGTTACAATTTTTGTCATCTTTAAAGTCCTGAGATCCCTTAGACCCATATTTCATTCAAAAAGGGAGTTAGTAACAACGTCGCTCATGTCGTTGGTATCTGGGTACCTAGGTATGAAGGCAGAAGATCCAAAGAATAAATGATTCTAAGGATGATTATTCGTATGGTATGATATGAATAAAGAATGAAAGAATATTTGAATAGAAATCCAAAGTACGAAAGAATCTATAGAAAGAATGGAAAAATATTTGCTCAAAAAGATGCGTTTTATTGAAATAAAGATTCTAAACACAAGCCTATTTCACAAAATGACTCTTATTGCTCCTAGGCTGAAAGCAATAAGCGTGTTTTGAATATTACTCTAGATTAGCCCTAAAAATACATGTCTCTTCCAGAGTCCCATTGTTTAAAACACTCTCAAGTATATAAAGGCCGATGCTTGGAAAACTCTTATTCCTCGATTCCCTCTTCGGATACGCCATTGGTGTTTTGATTTCTAGATTTCTAGGCTTCTGATGACTTCTTCAAGGAATCGCAACTCTCCTGCCCCACTCCTTCAATTATCACAATTTACTACTTCGTTCGGCTCATCAAGCTTTACAACCCTATTTTAATAAGCCTTTCGACCAATTTCTTAAATGCAATGCAATTATCGATTGAGTGACCTGTTATTCCCGCGTGATACTTGTATTGAGCATTTGAATCATACCATTTGGGGTATGGGGGTTGTAATGGTTCCATGTAATGAGGAGCCACCACATGTGTATCAAATAGACTTTGATACAACTCCTTATATGTCATTGGAATTGGTGTAAACTGGAGTTGCTTTGCACTGGATTCTTGTTTTGATGAGCCCTGATGACCAGTGGTCACAGCCCTTGGTTGACCTGCAGTGACCGATTTGGAATGCATGCTCAAGCTGTTCACTTCATTTTCCCTATTTCTCGGGGTTGATCTTCTGGTGCCTTCCATTGCTTCAATCTTCCCGCTTCTTATAGCATTCTCAATTATCCCACCGGACATTACCATATCTGAGAAGCTCATGGTGGCACTTCCCAACATATAGTTAATGAACGGGGACTTCAAAGTATTGATGAAGAACATCATGGTTTCTTTTTCCAGTAGAGGTGGCTAGACTTGTATAGCGACTTCCCTCCATCTTTGGGCATACTATCGGAAACTCTCACTTGTTCTCTTCTCCATGTTCTACAGAGTGATTCTATCGGGGGTCATATCCGTTACATGACTATATTGCTTCATGAAAGCTTGAGCTAAATCTCTCCATGAACTAATCTTGGTACGACTCAATTGGTTATACCATTTGGACGCTGCCCCAGTTAGACTGTCTTGGAAGCAGTGGATCAGTAATTGATCATTGTTGACATGCCCAGTCATACGTCGGCAAAACATGGTTATGTAAGTTTCGGGGCAACAAGTCCCATTGTATTTTTCAAATTCTGGCATCTTGAATTTGTGGGGAAGTATTAGATCTGGCACCAAACTCAGATCTTTAGCATCGATTCCATGTTGCCTAACAGCGTTTTCTATGGCCCTAAATTTGTTCTCTAGCCATTTGCATCGATCCTCTAACTGTCTTGGCGGTTCAGACCTTGTCCTTTCCTTTTCTACTGCCTCATCAAAGTCGGGAATAACAGCATTAATTGGGTGATACCCTAAGTTAGAACCCAATCCTACTTGAAAGTTCGTTGGTATCGAAACACCCTCCTGAAGTTGTTGAGGTTTAATTGTGACAGATGTTTTTCGTGGGTACACCTTAGGATGTGTCGGGGTAAAATCCGTAGGATATAGTGGTTCCTCATTATCTTCACCAGTGTTAACCATGGGGGTCTTTCCTTTGTCTATTCCTCCCGCCAGTAATTGAGTTAATTGAGTCATCATACTCTTTTATGATTCCATCATTCTATCCATCATATCTTGCTAGATCTTAGCCAGCTGCTCTTGCATTTGTACATATATTTGTTCTTGCATATCCTTTTGCATTTTCTCCAATTTTTCTAGTCTTTTATCCATTGACTTGGTCTTTTTCCTTGTGCTGTAGGGATGCGTATTTGGTAAGGTTTTGTCAGCTTCCAGGTTTCTGAAATAATTTTACCTAATTAGGGACTTTATGTGAAAATCTAATGCACAAAATGCAATGCAAATGATGTAATGCAAATGCATGAAATGAATGCAAGAAGAAAGAGAGACGTTGATTTTGAATTCAATTCCATTAGAAGAACTTTTTTAGAAAACAAATATCTTTACATAAAACGGATTACATATGCGGCTTCGTCCTCATAGTCCAAGTAAAGACACCAATCTTTTTCTTCGTATCCGGATGTTATGGTCGTGTCCCATGGATTTTCTCAATAGATGTTTCTTCTAGTTCCTTGTTGCTTGATCTAGGCCGTGACCCTTTGCTCACCTATCCCCACGACGCTCGTTAGCTCTTTTAAGAAAGTCAAGACGTGATGGCTCTTGAATAGTTTTTTGTCGACTTTAATCCTCGGGCAAAGTCTTGTATTCTTCTGCGGACTATCAACCTTCTCTCGTTGTTTACTTGGACCATGTCCGGACAACCGTATTATAATCCACTTTATCAAGAAGTTCGTTTCCTTATGACAAACTCCTCTATTTAGCAATCGAATACTAATCAACATCTCATTTCTATGATGATGCAATGCAATACAACCAAAACAAAAGAAAACACGTTAGTACAAGAGAAATAAATAACACAGAACACCTGTCTGGGTGACCACTAGGGTTTGACGTGGCTCTATCTAGGGTAGGCTCCTAAGTCATTCTATATGTAGTTTGGTTCTAAAGAGAGGTACCCGAACCAGCAGATTCCTCGATCCTCGCCCATTATAGGCTCATACAGACCGAGTTCGGTTCAGGAGAATACATTTCCCTATAGCTGCACGGAGATGAGAATCTCACGAAGACATAGGTATGGATGTATCCCGAAAGCGATTCACTATCTTGCACGGAGGTGAAAACCTCAGGAAGGAGTAGCTTCTCACTCCCACTTAAAAGGGTGTGACCCAGCGGTCATGCAATATGATGCAAAAGTATTCTACAAGACTCAAACCACAGTAATCAATACAATATGAACGAATGCAATAATAGGATCGTAATTTTTCGAATCAAATTTCCAACTTTCGATAAAAGGAAAAAAAATAATCAAATTTACAGCTTGACTCTCTTATTTGTCCCAAGCGGAGTCGCCAAGCTGTCGAAACCTTTTTTTTTGAAAAAATGGGGATCGACTTTAAAATGAAATATGGAGTCGCCGCCGATCTTTTATTCGAGGTGTGATCGGATCACCTTAAGATGGATTATTTTAATAAAACATTTTGATTTACTAAAACAATAATTTTGGTCTACAAAATCTAAGAAAACAGGTTCGGGAGTCGGTTACGTACGAGGAAGGATTAAGCGCCTCATAACGCCCAAAAATTGGTACCAAATTGATTAATTAATGTCCTAACGTCGAGAATTTGAAAGATTCTAAAATTACGACCTTTTTCGACCCATTTGGAGATACTCGAGTTTGAATATTAAAATTCTCTGGTTCCGAAAGAATAAAATATCACATTCAGCATGTTAGGATGCAACAATTTAAGTCTTCGAATTCCAGATCATCCCAAAATTCTCAAAACTCATGCATTGAGATTTTGAAAGGGTATTTCATTATTTGGGATCAAACAGAAAATCGAAACCCAGCACGTTAGGGCACGATCTCTCAAATTTCCAAACACGAAATATTTCCTTGTTTTTAATTTGAGAAAATATGGATGAAATTTCGAAAGGATATTTAGTTATTTGGTCAAACGGAAAATCGAAACCCAGCACGTTAGGGCACGATCTCGCAGATTTCCAAACACGAAACATTGCCTTATTTTGAAGTTAAGAAAACATGAATGAAATCTTAAAAGGATATTTGGTTATTTGGTCAAACAAAAAACCGAAACCCAGCACGTTAGGGCACGATCTCGCGGATTTCCAAACACAAAACATTGCCTTATTTTGAAGTTAAGAAAACATGAATGAAATCTTAAATGGTGTTAAGACATGATGTTTTTAAGTAAATAAAACGCGATGGCATAATAACATGCAATGTGAGACAATTATTTGCTAGCGAAATACAACACTATCGAATCGTAAACAACAAATAAATATAAAATGAGAATTAAAACACACATAATAGCAATAATCAATTATCTACAAGTGAAATACGACACTATTGAATCGCAACTAGCAAATAAATACAAAATGAGGATTCAAACACACACAATAGCAATAATCACCAAACATTGAATCAATGGTAAGCAAAATAAAAAAATAAAACACATACAAGTATAATATATGTAACATATTTGAAATAAACCAATGTAATTTTAAACATGTTTTAACACAAAAAGACTCTTAAATGATTAACGAAAAATATAAAAAATATGCATGGATTAAAAAAACATATATAAACATATGAAATAATGATGAATTAACAAATGTATTAAGAATATTATATACATTTTGAATCAAAAAGTGCATATATAAAAATAACTAAATGAATCAATAAAAGAATAAAAAAAAAACTACAAACATATTAAATATGAAAATGTAAGTTTAAAAAAATGACAGGTTCAATCGAAACACATTCAAAATCCAATGCCTAATTTAAAAAACTTATAAAGTCAGTAGGTTAAAAATAAGAACCAGAATAAAAGAAATCATAATATACGAGGACTAAAAGCGCCAATATTCCAGTTTATTAAACGTAGCGTTTAAAAGCGGACGAGATTGAAACGTCGTATAAAATTTGAGTGCGAAATTAAGAAAATAAGAGTACATATATGACTAAATTAAAATGCAACGAAACATGGAAGGATTGAAAGTGCAAATATCCCTTCACGGACTGAAACGCGCGGATCTACGCTAAAATCAGGTCGGGTCATCGGTTAATGGTCAATACGGCACCGTTTAAGAGCCACTGAAACAGGCGTTGAACGGTTCCGTTTCAAACTGTATATAAGAGAGAAAAAAAAACCTAAGCATTAGTATTTAGCCATTTTAAAAACAGAAAGCAAAAACTTAGCCCCTTTTTTACTCCCATTCTCAGCCGCCACTAAGAAAAACCCCTCCATCCGACCACCAGAATGCCACTGTAAACGGCACCTGGTGGTACACGAAGGTCCAATGGGGCCATTTCATACCGTCCTTGAAGCCTAGCCCTTCGGTCTACGCCCATATCCGAACTCTGATCGCGACGGAGAAGACACAGACAGAATCTCACGAAGGTAGCTCTTCCCTTTTTTGTTAATGTACCGAAATAGAAAAAGAAGTGCTTGAAATAGATTCAAAAAAGAAATGAACAATGAAAAAAATGCAATCGAAAAAAAAGAGCAACCTTCTTTTTAAATATCTGTTTCTGATTTTTTTGTATTGTTGTATTCTATGCGCGTAAAAAAAATATACAATGTTTCTTTCGACTTTTATAGTCGAATGTCGAAAAATTGAAATTGAAAAAAAATCAAAAAATACAGCAGTCTTTTTCTCTTTTTGTTTTTCTTGCTGCTGCTTGTTTGTCCCTTGTTCTCTTGCGCAGGTACGGAGGTGGGCCGACGTGGGCACGTTGTGTGCGTGGCTGTACGGAGGTCGTACGCGGAGAGGCGTGGCGCGCATGTGGGGGAAAGCCCAAACATCTGGTTGGCGCGGGGCTGCGGCGCGCATGCGGGGCTGTTCGTGGGGTTACGGTGCTAGAGTATTCTGGAAACCCCTAGGGTTTCCAGAAAATTTTAAGATAATTAGGCTTAATGGGCTTGTAACTGTGTATTTGGGTTTGCATTTGGGCCACTAATTGGGTCTGTTGTAATTAGCATTTGGGCTTGTAAAAAAAGGACTATTATTGGACTGTTATTTTTTTTTACATTAAAATTATTTTGGGTTTTTCACTCTGTTTGTCTTTTTTTGTTTTGGCCTTATTCTTTTAATCGGGCCCGGGCATAAATGGGCTCTTACAGAATTAATCTTTGATACGGCAGGGACACGCCCGTGTGACACGCCCGTGTGACACACCCGTGCTCGATGGCCTTAGGCCATGCTCGCTCCTGCTCACCACATACGGCTGTATGGTCTGCCCGTGTACGTTGATCCAGGCCGTGTTTGATCCTGCTCGTAACACACGGTCGTGTCCAATGGGCCAGGCCGTGTTGAATTCTAAGATAGGCCCATTTTGACCCTTTTTGGCCTGTTTCTCGTTCTTTTCGATTCTCTAAGCTCTCCTGAGTGTAAAACATGAAATTAAAAGATTAGGAGCATCGAATTCATCAAATCTAATGAAAACTCATCCAAAAATCAGCTAAGCATGGGGTTAAAATATGTATAAATTATGATTTATCAAATATCCTCACACTTAAGCCTTTGCTTGTCCTCAAGCAAAATCCTCAACTCACAATTAAAACTAACTTCCTTAATTCATAATTCTCATCAATAATGTTTCATCATAATTCACAGATAATTCAGACATGGATAATTTAACTAGAAGAGTCCTAGAGATTCAAACAATCTAAGTCATAGATTTTTATAGCATGAAAACATAGGTGTTTCCCTTTACCTAAATAATCACCTTTGATCCAAAACTGACAAGTATTGACATCCTCATTAAAGATTCACTCAAATCACTCAAAGTGTTTAAGGTTCAAATTAAGCACTCAAAAGTCAAATATGAAAAGTTAATCCCATAGGCTTGTATGAAAATCAAATCTCCACCACTATAAAATGAGATGATACACAAATCAAAAGGTCTTTTAAAGGGTTATAATGGGGCTTGGGTTAAAGGTGTGGATAAAGGCTGAATTAGAGGGTTAGAATCGAGATTGAATTGATAAATTACCTAACTAAAAAAAATTGGACTAATACTGAATAATTACATCAACTGGAAACTTATCACATAACATGAGCTTCTTCTCAAAATGTAAAATTAACTGCTTAAGCTCAAATAACAAAGAACTAATAATGAATAGATTTCCAACTTCTTCTTCTTCTTCTTCTTCTTCTTCTTCTTCTTCTTCTTCTTCTTCTTCTTCTTCTTCTTCTTCTTCTTTTAAGAATAAGTATTTACAATAATAAGATAGCATTTAACAACTGAAATAATGAAAATAGTTAGGCAACTGATCAAATCAAATCTCGACAAAAGGGTAGTAAAAAAAATGGGGATAACAAATCAAAATGGGTTTAGGGTTAATATTAGTGGTAAATCAAGAAACGATTAATTAGGATCAAAGGGGTTCACTAGGGGTTAATTATGAAGGTAGGCTTTTTAGTGGAATAAGTGGGTTAAAACCTAGGTGCCTTTATCATCTCAGTATATCAAATCAAAGGTGTGGTCTCGACATGTATAATCGAAGCAAGTTCTAGAATAACAAATCAATGTTGACACACTCATAATTAATAAAGTGAGCAAAAAAAGAATATGCTCTAAAAGGCTCAAAATCTCACAAAAAAATTATGGTTTTTGATGTCAACCTTGCAAATTTCAAACTTCAAAGTAATATTTAAATTTAGGGAAACGACCTAACAAAATTTTAATTCTGAAAATAGACTTATCATGCTTGATTCTCTAATATCTTAAAGTTTAAACCATCAATGCACAATTACCTATGACTTAATCCAAAACATATCAATGAAAATCATAAATCAATAGAAGTTTCATTCTAATAGTAATATGAGAAAATTACTTAAGAACAAGGCATAATTCAGTATTGTTGACACCTCCCCACACTTAAGATGTACATTGTCCTCAAAGTACAAAGATAAATACTGAAAAAGTAGTAATAAAATCATAAAATAGGGAGAGAGGTGAAACTTCTTAAATTTTGGATAGAGTCAAAGAAAAGAAACGGTGTAAAGTTGGGCAGGGGTGGTGGATACTCCGGTGGTGGTGGGGTCGTTCCGTAATAGACCCTTGAACCTAAATTAAAGAAATCAAAATATAATAATATAAATTAAAGACAAGAAAGATAAAGAGAAAGAATTTAAAAATAAAAATAAAAGAAAAAGAAAAAATAAATGGACTCAAAGGTCCTTGTCTTATCGAATTAATGAAGCGGCCGTCATGAACTTATGTGGACTGGTCGCGTACGGGGAGACCGTGCTATGGGGCCTTTCGCTTTTTTAACATGGAGATGGTGGCTTTGCTCTTGCCTCTAGTATTTGATCTTTCTGTACGGTGGCAAGGATGGTGGTTGGTGTGGTGGTGGTGTAAATTAAGAGTAAGGGAAAGGGAGAAAGGAAAATGAAGGGAAAAGATAATGGGAAAAGAAAGGGGTGTGGTGGCTAGGGTTAGGTAGAAGAAGAATTGGGTAGGAAAATGAACAAAATAATGGGGTTTAAATAGAAGAAGGGGGTTAGGTAGCTGCCCACGCCCGTGTGCCTTGGGCGTGTTAGGCCACACGGTCGAGTTGCACAGCCGTGTGATGCTTCGTTCGTTTCTCCTACGGCCATGTAGAGGTTTCCACGCCCATGTTCGTTTGATCAGTATCGACCACGGCCTAGGGACACGGGCGTGTCGCACATCCGTGTTACTTTCTCAGTGTCGACCACGGCCGTATCACACGGCCGTGGCATTTTGTCGCAACCCATGTTTTGAGAAAATTATCGTCTTTGGTTCGCACGGTCTCTGCCACGCCGATGTGTGTATTCGTGGTGTCCACACGGCCACGACCACGCCCGTATGCAAGGCCGTGTGGTAAGGAAACATGCGCTTTAGTAATTTGGTTAGTTTTTAGTTAGGTGCTAAAAATAAAAAAAATATGAAACTTAAAGGGGTTAGTGCTCGGGTTGCCTCCCGAGAAGCGCTCGTTTAAAGTCTTAAACTAGACTTACCTCTCATTCGCATAATCATGGTGGTTTGAGGAGTTGAAACTCCTCATTCTTGCTATCAATTGTATTAAAATACGGTTTTAGACGAGTACGATTTACCTTGAAGGTGCCAAATTGAGAATGAGTTACCTCGACTGTACCGTATGGGAAAGTATTAAGTACCGTGAAAGGAGTTATTCCCTTGGGTTCAGAAGTGGCAACACGAGGATCTGTATTATCCATTAGAACTCGGTCTCCAACTTTGAAGTAGTTTGCTTCGTCTTTAAGTTCGTTATGGAGTTGCCTCGGATTTGCTTCGTGTGTTCTTGGTTTCTCCTTAACATGTGTCTTCCACTCGTCTAGTTCATCGATCCGAAGCCTTCGCTCCTCATGATTTATTTCTTTATTGGCACGAGGTCTTGAATATGGCTCAGTTGTGTAATTTCGTGGTGCTTCCTGAAAAGAAGGTTGAACCAAATGGTCATTAATAGAATTTATGTTCTCACCTTTATTACTCGATGTCCTAGCCGAATCAAGAGCCTGAAGAGTGATCGTTTCGTCACCTACACGAAGTGTGATTTCACTTGTACCAACATCAATTCTATTTTTAGCAGTTGCCAAAAAGGGTCTTCCTAAAATTAAAGGAATATTATTGTCCTCATCCATGTCTAACACAACAAATTCTACTGGGAAAATGAATTTATCAATTTTTACTAGTACATCTTCAATTATACCCCTAGGAATTCTAATGGTTTTATCAACTAATTGAATGATCATCCTAGTTTGTTTGGATTTCCCAAGACCTAGCAGTTTAAACATTTTATAAGGCATAAAATTTATGCTTGCCCCTAAATCTGCTAAAGCATTATTAACAGATAAACCACCAATTAAGCAAGGAATCGTAAAAATCCCTGGATCTTTTAAATTTTGTGGTAGTCTATTTTGTAAGATTGCTGAGCACACTGCATTTAGCTCCACATGCAACGCCTCATCTAACTTTCGTTTGTTTGTCAAAAGCTCTTTTAAATTTTTTTTTTGAATTGGGCATCTGCGAAAGAGCTTCAATAAATGGTAAGTTAATATGTAGTTTTTTTAAGAGTTTAAGAAATTTACCAAATCGTTCATCTGTGCGGTCTTTCTTTGTCGCATTGGGATATGGCACACGAGGTTGGTATTCTGTACTTACCAGTTTTGGTTTTTCATGGCTTATCTCAACCTTACCTTCTTCTACAACATTTTCTTGCCTCAATTTTGGTTCATCTAACCCTTCACTATCGTGAGCAGTAATGGCATGAATTTGCTCCTTTGGGTTAGTTTCAGTGTTGCTTGGCAAGCTGCCTTGTGGTCGTTCAGATATGAGCTTAGCAAGTTGTCCTAATTGGTTCTCGAGCCCTTGAATCGATGCTTGCTGATTTTTGAGTGCTATTTCGGTGTTTTGGAAACGGGTTTCTGACACCGCGATAAATTTTGTTAGCATCTCCTCAAGGTTCGGCTTTTTCTCTTGTGGGTAGGGTTGCTTTTGAAAGCCTGGAGGGGGTTGTTGTCTCTGATTTCCTTGACCATCCCATGAGAAATTGGGGTGGTTCCTCCAACCTGGATTGTAAGGTCTAGAATTATTACCCATATAGTTCATCTGTTCGCTTTCTATGCCAGAGTTGTAGGATGGATATTTTGTACTACTCATTCATCCTCCATTCGTATCACACTGCATCACTGGATGTACCTACGAAGAACCACATAAACCATCAATTTTTTTTACTTAGAAGCTCTACCTGGTTTGATAGCATTGTCACTGCGTCGAGGTTGAAAACTCCGACGGCTTTTGTTGGCTTCGTCCTCATAACTTGCCACTGATAGTTATTCAGTGCCATCTCCTCTATAAATTCATAAGCCTCTTCAGGGGTCTTGTTATTTAGGGTTCCACCGGCGGCTGAATCAATCAACTGCCTAGTTGAGGGGTTCACACCATTGTAAAAGGTTTGAACCTGTAGCCACAAAGGTAACCCATGGTGAGGGCACCTTCTTAATAAATCATTATATCTCTCCCATGCATCGTAAAGTGTTTCTAAATCCATCTGCACAAAAGAAGAGATATCATTCCTTAACTTAGTCATTTTAGCTGGCAAAAAATATTTAAGTAAAAAAATTTCGGTCATTTGATCCCATGTAGTGATTGATCCTCGTGGTAACGAGTTCAACCACTGTTTAGCTTTGTTCCTCAACGAAAAGGGAAACAACTAAAGGCGAATGGCATCACCAGAAACGCCATTAATTTTGAAAGTGTCACAGAATTCCAGAAAATTTGCCAAGTGATTATTTGAATCCTCATCCTGCAAACCATCAAACTGAACAAATTGTTGAATCATCTGTATAGTGTTAGGTTTCAGTTCAAAATTATTTGCAGCAACAGTAGGTCTAACAATAGTTGATTCAGTTCCTATTAAAGTAGGTTTAGCATAATCATACATAGTACGAGGAACAGGGTTTTGATTCACCAGGTTTGCGGCAACTACAGGAGGTAGCGGATTATTATCAGTCATCTCTTATGTAGTGTTAGTTTCGTCTTCTTGCTCTTCTTCTATGTATTGTAGACTCCGCCTTATTTTTCTTCGGTTTCTGCGAGCTGTACCTTCTATATCACTGTCAAAAAGTAATGGTCCTGACGAGTTCCTTCTAGTCATAAACTAAAAGTTCCTGCTAGAAGCAAAGAAAAAATTAGTGAATAGAAATAAAAAAATAAATTACAAATAAAAGTAAATAAAATGGCTAAAGTAATAAAAATTTAGCGTTCCTAATATCTTAGTCCCCGGCAACGGTGCCAAAAACTTGATGTGTCTAAAACTAACTATGACCACAATAAAGGCAAGCGCACCTATCGTTTAATAGTATAGCTATGGTAAGACCGGTAATATCTTATCCACAAGGACCATGAGTACTAGTAATTACTATATTCTTATTATCTAGCCTAAAAATTGGAGTGAATTCTTTTAAACTAAAACTTAAATAAAAACACGACAACGAAAGAATTGGGAAAATACTTTTAGACAACTTATGTGATAGGCAATACCTAAGGAAGAATCCACCTAAACTTCACTTATTACTTTTGATTCATATGATTTATTCACTTGACTTAATCCGTAGAAATCCCTTATTTATGTTAATATCTCTCTCGAGACTAAAAATAACTGACTCTAGGTTGATTAATTGAAATCTCTTTCTAATTAAAACCCCTATTATCGCATTAACTCGATCTATGGATTCCCTTATTAGATTTGACTCTAATCCGACAGATTTTCGTCACCCTATGTCTAGGGTTGTAATCAACTCCGCTTAATTGTGTTGATCTACTCTTAAACAGGGACTTTTGCTCCACTGAATATGCACATTCGACTTGAATCAATAACCTGAATTATCAAAACAAGAATAAGAACTCACAATTAAGAATAAGAACAAGTATTTATCTTATAAATCAAATAGTAATAAGATCCGTCTTAGGTTTCATCCCCTTAGGTATCTAAGGGATTTAGTTCATACTGATAGAGGGAAACATCTGAAAATAAGGAAAACAACAAAACATATGAAAACCCAAAAACGTCTAAAGAACTTAATGGGAGATCTTCAGTCTTGATGGAGATCCTTCCTCCGAGCTGCTTTCGATGGCTGTCTTCGAGTATTTTCTGCGTTCTATTCAGCGTCCCCTTTTAGGTCACCCCCTAGGGTGTTTATATAGGCTTTGGAACGTCTTTCTTTGCCCCCAAGTAACCTTTTCCGGATAGAATTAATCTTTGAAACGGCAGGGACACGCCCGTGTGATATGCCCGTGCTCGATAGCCTTAGGCCGTGCTCGCTCTTGCTCACCACACACGGCCGTGTGGTCTACCCGTGTACGTTGATCCAAGTCGTGTTCGATCCTGCTCGTAACACACGGCCGTGTCCAATGGGCCAGGCCGTGTTGAATTCTAAGATAGGCCCATTTTGTCCCTTTTTGGCCCGTTTCTCGTTCTTTTTTATTCCCTAAGCTCTCCTGAGTGTAAAACATGAAATTAAAGGATTAGGAGCATCGAAATCATCAAATCTAATGAAAACTCATCCAAAAATCAGCTAAGCATGGGATTAAAATATGTATAAATTATGATTTATCACAAACCAACACCAAAACATGCATATTTCAATGCCAAAATACCAATTCACCTAATCATTTAACATACAACCAAATATGTTTTAACCATATCAATTTACAACTTTAACAATGCCAATTATAATATTTGCTTATCACAAGCCCAAGTTTATAGCCAAATCATGTCACCATCTAAAACATATGCACAATGCCATTCAAAATACCAAACTTGGCATTTACCATATATCAAGAAACAAACCACAACCATAAGCTTATATACAAAACTATTATACCAAAGTTCACACCATTTCACATAAGTCAATCCAACCTAAGTACATGCCACAAGTAACCAAAATGTAACATCAAAAGTCTACCGAATCAAAAGACAGTAGGTGTGAGCTTCTCGCTGATCTAATCAACATATTCCAGGCGTCCAAAATCTATAGAAAAGTAGTAACACAAGTAAGTATATAAAATACTTAGTAAGCTCATACAATATAAGCTCATACAATATAAACAAATAGCTTACCTTAACCATTTAACAATTACATGAATCAATATGAAACAATTTCACCTATCATAGCATTCAAAACAACATCAACCATATGAGATTTAGTCCAAACCACATATATAATTTCAAATGATAAAATACCAACTTCAACTCAAAATTCATCATGAATCCATTTTCTAATTTATCACTTTGCATCACTTTCATCATTCAAATTGCATCATATATCATTGTCATAATCATTCTGTTGGAAAATCGGGTTTAGAAAACTCAGCGAAAAATAAATTTAGGGAAAAACTAAAGCTTTAAGAAAAATTTCCAAATCAAGAACTTGGTTGTGATATCTAAAGTAATAAATACTTAATCAAAATTATAATTTTTTTATTCATTTAGGATGAACGCTTCGACCAAATAGTCTTTTCCACTATCCTCAAGCTCACGTCTGCTGAGTGTGAGCTCATTTCGAATCAGAAAATTTTTCACAAAAATTACCAGTGGGGCAATTTTGTAATTTATGTAAACTTTTGGGACAAGTTGTAAATAATAAAAATATCTCTAGAAATTTTTTGAAATAATATCTTGAGAGAATTTTCTCTCTACAATTTTCTCTTGAGTTCCAGTGTGTGAAATAATTACCCAAAGTTCTCTTTATATAGGGAGAGTTTAGAGAGTTCAATTATGATTAAACTTAATCACTTTAATATTAAATTAACATAATACTTATCAAGATAAATATTAGATTAAATTTAATCTTAAATCTTATTAAATTAATAGAATATTTATCTACAAGATAAACATTAAATTAAATTCAATATTAAGATAATCACTTTAATATTAAATTAATAAAATACTATTAAGATAAGTATTAAATTTAATTTAATATTAAATCTATTAAAATAATATTATTTTTGAAATAGTTAATCTGAAATCAAACTCTCTAATAGAGTCTCAATAGGAGTGTAATTCTTCCACTGCTCAAACACCGAAGACCCACCGCCGTCGACCATTTGTCGGCCACCGGAATTCTGCTAAATCGCACCCACCACACACTCACAGGCTGGTTACATTTTACGTCGATTCGATGCAGGCGATGACGGGCCGACCGATCCGATCTAGCCACCAGTTGGACAATCGGCCCTATTTCACATAACAGGCCTGGTCCGACCAGTTTTTGGGTCTTGGTATTAGTTTTGGGATCCTAGGCCCAATTTACGATCTCAAGTCCAATTTTTAAGTTCAATTACCCATTGGGCCAATTGTCTAACTTGAAAATTAATTTTCAAAAATATTATATTAATTTTAATTAATTTGATTAATTTAATTTTACTTGATCAAAATTAATTTTTCTCAAAAATCACTTAGATTTTTCAAATTAATTTTTCAAAAAAAATTCATTAATCAAATTCTCTAGTTGAACAATTCTTATGACTGCCCAATTTAATTACACATCAAACAAATCGACTCAATTAAATTATTTCCAAAGTCGTAGAATTTTCTTCTGATTCAAAACACATGAGTTACATACGCATAGTTAGTGACTAACTCAGGATTTAGGTAAATCACACTATGAACGTTACAAGTGAATTAATTCACAAACAGATTCAGAATTAATTCATCTTGGGTCCAGTCCAATGCATCATTCTACCAATGAATACATCTATGTCTCTACCTATGGAGCCAACTGCTCCGATAGCCAAGACTAGCCATCTCCTCAATTGGAATTGTAGACGACATAATAATCCTTCTCAGTATTTGAATCAAATGCTCATCTTGATTCTTTTAAGGGATTACGGACTCGTTTAGATTATCTACTGAAGTAAGTTGTCTTTCTCACAATGTAAACGTTCTTACAATGCCACTTATCATCTGTTTGAACTTAAACAATCAATGAGCGAATATTTGTTTATCACAATTTCGCTATGCATGTAAAATATGAAAGACAGAAATACAAAAGACATAATAGTGAAATGAGAAATTAATTTTATTTATTTATTCATCGTTCAAATAAATAAAAAACAGTTACATGTTTACTACAATATAGGCACATTTCCCAACACATTCATATCATGTTCATCCTTTTTTTCCAACATCAATTTCATATTTTTCACATTTCCATATTTTATTTCTACCCGATGAAACTAATGAAAGAACTCAGTACACAGGTGAAAATAATATCAGATACTCGTCCGAGAATGTAACACCCCAATTTTGGGCCTAGTCGGAACAGTGATTTTGGGGCCACAAATCCGATGAAAAAAATCTTATTTTTATTATATTTTTATGGTCTACGATTTCAAGGAAAGATTCCGTAAAAATTGCGTTCGAAAATTTCGACGTTTGGGCACTCAATTTAGTCAAAAGGACTAGATTGTAAAAAGTGCAAAAGTTGAGTTCCACATGTTAGAAGTGTCCAATTTCTATGAAATTTTAAATTGGAGGTCCTTAAATGGAAATTAGACCATTGGTTAATTTTTGGACAAAAATGGACAATAGATAAGTGAAATAGGATATTTTTAAGTTAGGGGCGTTTTGGTAATTTGGTAATTAAATGGACTAAAAGACAAAATAAAAGCCAAAAACCTTTGTCCATCTTCTTCCTTGGCCGAATTTAGCACGGGGGAAGCCATGGCTAGGGTTTTCAAGCTTTCAAGCTCAATAGTAAGTGCATCCAAGCCCCGTTTTTAATGTTCTTTACATTTTTTAGATCCCTGTAACTCGGTTTAGCTATTTCTACCATTATTTTGAGCTAGGGTTTGTGTTTAAAAATTTTCCCATGGATGACATGCATGTGCTTTGATGTCTAATGGTAGAATATGAATGCTTGGTGTGTAGTAAACGACTTTTACTAAGTGATTTTCGATGAAATCGCATAAAAGGACTAATTTGTAAAAAGTTGAAAGATGTATGAAAAATGTGTGAATGAATGAAAATTTTGGACTGCTATAGTTATGAAAATGGTTCTTCTAGGCCTAAAATATAAGGAAATCGAATAAAAATCATTTTACGAGCCTAGAGGCAAAAGTGTAAATATGACAAAGTTTAGGGGGAAAATGTAATTTTTCCATAGTATGGTTTTTTGGTCACAATGAATAATGTGACTAATAAGTAAGCTAAATGTGATGTTATAGATCAAATAAAACGAGGTTCGGACTTAGAACGGGAAGAAAAACGAGTAACTGACGGTTAGGTCTCTTCTTGCCATTTTGGTATCGAGGTAAGTTTGTGTGAAATTAAAGCTACATAATGTTTTTATATTTTTAATTTCTAGATATTATGTGAAATTAATATTATTTCTATGAAATCGACTAATGATGCCTCGATGAGAGTATGATGAAATTATATTAAGTTGAAGTCCCGGTTGAACATTCGTAATAGCAAGGATACTAATGTCACAACATGAGATAAGGAAGGTCTCGTATAAGACCATGTCTGGGACATGGCATTGGTACCGAATGTAGGTTCCGTATAAGACCATGTCTGGGACATGGCATCGGCACCGAATAAAGGAGGTCCCGTATAAGACCATGTCTGGGACATGGCCTCGGCAGCAAAGGAAGATCTCGTGTAAAACCTTGTCTGGGACATGGCATCGACATCTATGAACGATCTCGTATAAAACCATATCTGGGATATGGCACCGACATCGAGATATGAGATCCCGTGTAAGACCATATATGGGATATAGCATCGGCATCAAGATGTGATCCCATGTAAGACCATATCTGGGATATGGCATTGGCATCATGATACATGTATGATGAGATTGAGTATCCTTCGATATTCCGAGTAGTTCAGCGGGCAAAGAGCTAAGTTTATGTATCAATGACAAAGAGCTAAGTTTATACATCAATGACAAAGAGCTAAGTCCATGCTTATGATGTAAGAATATGTGGGAAATGTGGATTGTGATCATGTGTGAGGCTTTTAAGCCAAATTAAATTGAGAAATGAAATGTTCAAGTTTTTGTTGTTGATGTGTAAGTTAAATTGGCCAATGAATGGCTTGTAAATATTTTATGATGACTAGCTATTGGCATGGCTAACTATGGATATGCTTTAGTATTATAAGTGTGTAAATGAGAATTAATACAAAGAAAACATGATAGAGTAAAATTAGCAATAAAATAGTTTGGACAGCAGCAATTGAATCACTTTGAAAATTCACCAAAAATGGTGGAAATTGAATTAGAAGTTTAATAGGATATTAAATTAAAGCTTATTGAGTCTATTTTTGCATAAAAGAGACGGTGTAAGCAAAAGAATTTCAGATTATGAGATATTTGAATTTTATAAAATAGGGTTAGAATGATTTTGGAATCCCCTATTCTGACTTTGGAAATTCACTAAAAATTGTACAAAAATAATCAAGGGATAAAATTTATATGCTTGAATTTCTTAATGAGTTTATTTTCAAGAGAAATAAACGGGAACGTATTTCGAGTTCTTTGAAATGAGAAAATATTTTTTTAGTGAAGAGGGGTCAGAACTGTCGGACAGCGAAATAGGAGAAACTTTAAAGAATAAACTGTACTGATTGGCTAAACCAAAAATTATGGAAATCTTAAGGTAAGAAGATATGTGAGTCTAGTTTCAAGGAAAATTAGTGGATCTTAATTTTGAGTTCTTTAACTCCGGATAAAAATAATTTAGTGACTGTAACTCGAGTAGACAGCTCAAGATGAACATAAGTGAATTGAGAAATTTTATGCAATAATGATGGCATTATCTTGAGAACTCAAAATAAGGATTGTTAAAAGCATGGTAATAAATTTTTTATTATTTACATACATACTTATAAGCTTTATAGCTTACTCCCCTTCCTTTCTCATATCATGTAGGGTTTTATACTAGCTCGGGTTGGAGATCGCCGGAGATGCTATCACACTATCAAGCTATCATGTTGGGTATAAGTAAATGCAAAACCTTTTGAGTCTATGGCATGTATAGGGACTTAGTCAATTGTGTATATGTCATTTGATTTGGCCAAATGTGTTGGTTCATATTGGTTAATGAGTTGTAATGCCTATTTATACGTGTGTGCTTATACTAAAGGTTTTATGTGATGTGGTTATGTGTAGGGGTGAGTATTCGATCGAGTCGAGTCGAATCGAGTAAAAAATTTTCGAGTTACTCGAGTTAACAAATCCTATTTTAGCAACCGAACTCAATTTGAATTTTTTTCGATTCAAATCGAATCAAGTCAAAAAATTTGAGTCAAATCGAGTCGAGTTAACGAATCCTATTATTTATACTTAATGCTGCGATTAGATGGACCGATTATTTAACTAGTAAACGAAGTACAAGATTATTTAACTACATGAACAATATAATGATTCTGCCTCTTAACTTAATGGGTAAACATTTATCAAAACGATGTAGTTTTGCCTTTTAACTTAATTATTTTGAATTTTAACTTTTAAAAAAGTAAACATTTATCAAAACGACGTAGTTTTGTCTTTTCTTATTCGGATTTTCGGATAACTCGAATTGTGTAATTCATATTCGAGTTAAACCGAAAAACTTAATTTTTTATTCGAGTTGATCCGAATAACTTGATTAACTCAAATAACTCGAGCTATTTAATTCAAAATTTGAAATTTTTATCGAGTTTTTCGAATAGAATCGGATTTTGCTCAACCCTAGTTATGTGTGTTTGGGATGGATGGATTGAAGTTGTGTTTAAGTATGTGCAAATGAGTGTGCCAAACGGTCTGGAAAATAGCCATTTTCTTGGCCACACGGGCAGAGACACGACCGTGTGTCTCAGCCGTGTGGAGAACACGACCCCGGGACATGGGCGTGTGCCCAGGGCGTGTGAAGTATGCATTTACTTTTCGGAATTTAATTCGCCACACGGCCTAAGCACACAGGCGTGTGACTTGGCCGTGTGACCCAATTTTGTTGATGACATCATAAACAGAGAGTCACACGGGCTAAGGACATGGGCGTGTGTGACCACACGGCCTACTCACATGGGCGTGTCCCAAGCCACACGGACGTGTGACCCCTGTTTTGATGAAATTTTTCTAAGTCTTCTTAAAGTTTCCTAAGTTCTCGGTTTAGTCCCGAACAGTTCCCAATGTATGTTTTGGGCATTGTGGGCCCATATAAGGGGCGAGTTGCATGTGAATGAGGAATGTTAAATTGAATGAAATTTTATAGTCGGTTTTGTATAAAGGTTTTTGTTTCAGTTCAGTAATGCCTCGTATCCTGTCCCGGCATCGGACATGGGTAAAGGGTGTTATAGAGAAAATCATAAACACTAGTGTCAAATTACCCATCCAGGCTAAACCTACACACCAAATAGCCTGGTCAGGGCTTTATATATATGTAAGGTTACCACTCCATGTTAAACTTTTAAAATGATAATAGATTACCAGTCCAGACTAAGGCTTAGTCTGGATGGGCGTGTGTTTACCTCCGGTGAGGTTAAAAACAGCGGTGGCAGTGAGATTAGTTACTGTAGCGGTGAGATTAGACACTGTAGCAGTGAGATTAGAAACAGCGGTGGAGTGTGTGTTTTGGATTCAAACGCAAATGTGATGTGAGAGGTGAAAATAAAAATGACTATTAATGACATCAGATTAGAATTGATATATAATAGAAGTTTTAAATTATTTTACTTATATAAAATTATTAAAATATGTGAATTTATAAATTCATTTAATAAAATATTAAAATGTATCTTCTAATATTTTATTATAAATATTTTAATAAATTATATAATCAATTTAAATTATTTATTAGATAAAATGAAATTTATTTTTAATCTTTTATAGTTAAATATTCTTTTATAACAAAGATAAATATTATTTTCCCAAATATCAAATCTTAACCAAAAAAAAGTTCATATTGCATACATGAAATAACACTCTTCATAATCTTACAACATTCGCTTAAGCAGTGGAGGCTTTTCTTCATCACCATCAGTAAGAAAAAGGTGCCGACCTGTTCTCCTAAATATCCAATGAATAACATAACTTGCAGCTTTCTCAAAAGCAGTTACCCCAAAAAGAAATGGTACTTGTAAACAAACATTTTATTATTACATTTATAAACCAACAACTGCTAAAATCTATAGAATAAAAAACAGGAGCTGAACTGGTGAGGATCCAATGTAGAAGAGATTTTAATATTAAAACACTATTTTAAGTTTAAATAAAGTTAAAGGCTCAAATCTCACTGCTAACAAGTAATTTTTTTATAATAAAAAATAAAATAAATATAAAACTGGTTTCTGCCAGTTCAATAGGTTTATAACCAGTTCAATGAAATATGTGTTTAATATATGTTATTGAACTAGAGGGGCCACTGTTAAACCAATTCAGCTTTTCATTCACTGCTAAAATCCTTGACATACCAACACTGGTGAGAGATAATATGTTGTATAACACACAAAGTATGCCATAATTCTATATGCTTTGTTTTACAATCAGCAAAAAATAAGATACAATCAACAAAGCACAACAGCAAACACAAAGTCATAAACCAAATCTATTCCAGACCAAAAACAACCAAATTAGATAACACACTCTGAAACATAATGAAAGCTGGAAATGTTGAATAACTCCTTCACAGCGATCTTTGTGTGTGACTAAGCATGTGCAGAACACACACACACAGAGAAAAATAGCATGTTTTAGCTATTTCATTCATCTATGCATGTTAAGACAAAGAAGCTACCTGCTTATTGCCCCTTGAACCAAGATGAGGTGTCGCAACAGTTATAAAGTTAATAGCCTCTAGGCCACCAATTGTAGCCCTTGGTTCCTCCTTGCATCCATTACCGGATATATCATCTTTAACTTCTTCCTTAGGTGGTCTATAGAGTTTCCCGATCGCATATCTAGCCACTAGTCCTCCCACAGAATGTGCAACAAAAGAGATCTTACTTAGATTAGGCTTTTCTTGAATAACATCAAGGACCTAGCATTGAAACATTTTTGTTGATAGCAAATAAGATTATGTAATTGATACTCTTATATTAGAACAGATAAATTTCATTGATTTTGAGTTTTGACAACTTAAATAGGGTATTATTAACAAAGTGTGTGCTAACCTCATTTGCCAACCGTTCACCCATTATATCCACACCATCTAAAGTAAGCGTAGCCATATTCCGTGTTCACTGCCTGCAGAACAAATAAATCATCCAAGTAAAATCAAGCAGACATACTCTATCCAGAAACTTAAAAATCAACATTGCTGGCCTTACAAACTAAACACTCAACAGCTTACTAAAAAGTAAAAGTCTTGTTTAAAAGGAGATTTTTGAGCAATGCAGAAAATCAACTCAATGGTTTTCGATACCACTTGATGGTTCCAACATCCCCTACATTCTAAAGAAGATATGAACAAGTAACAAACATACAAGAGAAGAAGCAAGCGCTGTTTTTCTGAAAAAGGATGCCCAAAAATGTTACTTACAATGGACAAATACTTTATCGGGTAGCCTTTTAACAAATTGCTCTGCTCCATACTTCCAATTTGAAGAACTGCACAAGCAAGCATACAAGCAATGCCGAAACCAATTTCAGGAGAATTTGTAATAATATTAATATTCGATAATACACCGTAAATAGATATTATAACACGATTTAACACAAGGGAATCGAAAATTTCCATGTGAATTGGAAATGATGCAATGAATGATCATGCTACAACAGAAGAACAAAAGAAAATTTTCAATTCAAATTCAACATTGATAGAGCTAATCCAAGAATCAGATCATAATTTAACAACTTCAAATTAAGCCGAGCATAAAATATGGCTACAACTAAGAAAGAAAAAAATTAACAGTACAAGATAAAATAAATCAAAACAAAATCCAATTGAAAAAACATCTCAATGTTCTTTTTAAGGAAAGTTTTTTTACAAAAAAAAAAGGGACCCGCCGAGGATTCCATGGACCATGATAACAAGATGATCAGCTGATGAAGAAAAAGAATCTTTACAACTCCAAACATCGCGACTCCCATTCACCGACTCCGACGAACAAACTCCATCGGTAGCGACGTCGTTTTGCATCCTTAATAAGAAACTAAAAATGAAAAATAGAAGAAGTAGGAGGAAAGTACCTGGATGGAGAAGAAGGAAGATGAAGAACGGCGCAATTAAGCTACAAATTTCATGGAGATGTTCAAAAAGGGGTATTTTTGTCTACTAAAAATACCTACTACCCCAATTGCCTTTAACTGCTGCTCTCATCTCCAGTCCCGTTTCAGCACAGCAGTGAGGTTGAAACCAATTTTCACTGCACTGGAATGCTGAATCAAACAGCAGTACAATGAGGTTGGTAGCCCAACTGCACCTCACTGGCGTTAAACGGTGAACCAAAGGAGGCCTAAATTTGTGTCACATGTATCTTCTAGTCCGCAACAAATGTTGGAACTCAGTACCATCGGGCATCAACCCGTAACCTCGTATACAAGACTTTTATTAAGTTAATCGGAATTTAACCTCAACATTTCCATTTCGTATCAATCCATTTTAATTAAATTCAACCCTCAATTTATGTAACAATACATATACAATTCAAACTATTAATAAAACATTAATATACATTCAAATATAATTCAAAAACAAATTAAACTTTTTTATACTGTATGAACTTACTTGACAAAACGGTAACACTTTAGATGCCAGGGACTATTCGATAATTTTTCTTTTTTCGCCTAAGTCAACAACTTGATCTAAATAATATTTAAGATTCAAAATATCAATATCAATCTCATAATACTACTCAAATTCATGCTTATAATTTTTTAATTTCATTTTACACAATTTCCCTAAACTTTTACATTTTATTCAATTTAGCCCCTAAAATCGAAATATACATAATTTTCACAATTGAGCTTCATTTTTCATTCCGATTTCAATTATGTCCTTTTACAGCCTTCAAAAATCCAAAATTACAGAAATTTAATGTCACTTTTAACATATTAATAATTTAGTCCCTAAACGCAAAATTAACAAAATTTACTTAATCAAATAGTCCTTAAACATTTCATAGCTTCCAAGTCTACCAATTTCTATAAAAAAAGGCAAGTTTTAAAATCTTTAATAGTTTTAAAATCAGAGGTACAGGTTAGCTAAACCTAATTATAACAATCTCAAAAACATAAAAATTACAAGAAAATGATGGGAAAATGGCTTACCATACAAAGGATTTAACTTGGCCGAACCTTCCCTAATTACTTCAATGGAGTTTCGATTTGTAAATAAAATGAAATGGGGAAGACGAACTTGTTTCCTTATGTTTTATTTATTATTAATACATTTTAACATTACTTTAATTAATATATAATTATAAAAACTCAATTAATCATATATATCAACTGGCCACTAATATAAATATGGCTAAATTGCCATATAAAACCGTTCACATATGTTTTTATATTCATTTAACACCTCTAAATTCATAGTAATTGACTTTTTGCATTTTTTACAATTTAGTCCTTTTTCTTTAATTAACTATCAAATCACTAAAATTTCCGGATTGAACTTCAATAAACCTATATAGGAGCTCGTAAA
Organism: Gossypium sturtianum; assembly: GCA_025698515.1. Classification (NCBI taxonomy): domain Eukaryota; kingdom Viridiplantae; phylum Streptophyta; class Magnoliopsida; order Malvales; family Malvaceae; genus Gossypium; species Gossypium sturtianum. Next base: position 122,519,860 of record CM046946.1, read on the forward strand.
TATTATTTATAAGCCCAGTTTATAAAAACGAGGTCTGATACCTCATTTTTCAAAATCATTTGACTTTAGGGACAAATCACTTGTACTTAACTAATCATTCAATTAGCAAAAATTATCAGATCAAAATTTAATATAATACTATATTTGACTCGTAAATATTAAATAATAATATTTATGGACTCACTCGTCGCAATTATGATTTCGAAATCACTGCTTCCGACACCACTAAAAAATAGGCTGTTACATAATGGTTACCATGAGATGAAATATGTTCATATTAGGAAAACAAATTTATCCCAAAGATATTAAGGATATCCTATGAGGGTAACACACTTATGAAAATGTTATTGGACGAGTACTTATTGAGTAACTTTCGTAATGGTATGTAATTAGAGAGAGCTCAGTCACGCTATTACAGTGGAATGACTTCGTGACTAAATAAGTTTATAATTAATTGGTGAAAAGATGGAACTTAATTATAAATTATTTGAGCCCTAATTATATATGTCCAATCGATCCCTTTTCTAGCTCGTTGAAACTAGAAATGAATTGTATGTAGAACCAAATAAATAGAAACAAATGGATGAATGTGTTTTCTCACACTACAAAGAAAATGACTTTTAGCGGCGTTTTTGGCCTTTAGCGGCGTTTATAAGCGCCACTAAAAGTTTTTATGCGCGCTTTTGTAAGCGCCACAAAAACGCCGCTATTGCTACCGCCGCATTTTAGCGGCGTTTATGCTAAAAACGCCGCTAAAGACCATGACTTTTAGCGCGCTTTCCAAAAACGCCGCTAAAGTCATGGTCTTTAGCGGCGCCTTCCTACAAACACCGCTAAAAGTCATGGTCTTTAGCGGCGCTTCCCGACAAACGCCGCTAAAAGTTATGGTCTTTAGCGCGCTTTCCTACAAACGCCGCTAAAAGTCATGGTCTTTAGCGGCGCTTCCCGACAAACGCCGCTAAAAGTCATGGTCTTTAGCGGCGCTTTCCGACAAACGCCGCTAAAAGTCATGGTCTTTAGCGCTTTCTCGAAAAATGCCGCTACAAGTCATGGTCTTTAGCGGCGCTTTTACACCAAACGCCGCTAAAAGTCATTGTCTTTAGCGCGCTTTTTACACCAAACGCCGCTAAAGTCATTGTCTTTAGCGGCGCTTTTTCAACAAACGCCGCTAAAAGCGATGGCTTTTAAGCGCTTTGTTACAAACGCCGCTAATTTGTACAGCAGATTGGGGTGCAGTTTTTCAATATAATACCCTCCTGCACTAAAACCAACCAATAACAGTAAATATAGCATATAATTCCAACGCATAAAACAAAGAAATTTAGCATAAAAATCACTCCAAATACATTAATTCTAAATAATACTTGAAATTTAATAAATTAAATGAATGATGACTGAAAATATTGTAACAATAATGTTAAATGTAATAATGTCAAAACATTCTTACAACGAGAAACTAAATGTGTCTAAGATGGCGGTTTCTGCGACTGTTGAAACATCTGCATCATATGCTGAAGCTGGTGCTGGAGCTCTTCGTACTTTCTGTTCTGCTCTGCTAGCATCGATGCTGCCTCTGCCTCCCTCGCACCGCCACGCCTCTCTCTCTCTTCTTCGCCGCCTCCCTCATCATTGCCGCTTCCGCATCCGCTCTAAGCTGTTGCTGGAGTTCTTCATATTTTCTTTGAACATCAGCAATTTGCTGCCTCTGCTCAACCGTGCTCTCTTGCATATGAGCTATCTGGTCTTGTAGCCTCTGAACTTCAGCACGAGATTGACTCCCGGAAGGCATGTACTGCTGGGAGCCGGATCCGAAATATTGGGTCGGGGTAACACCGGATCCTTTAGATCGAACCCGACCATACCTTTCAAGACCAAAAAACATCAGTGATAATTCTATTAAAAATATACTAAAGATTAACGAAATTATCAATCGAATCGATCGTACCTTCAGGGACCCAAAACATCTGTAATAATTACATTTGTCAATCTCCTCAAGATTAGCGAGAACTATCGATCGAAGCGACCGCTTCATACTCCGCCTTTTTCTCCTTTAGTTTATCCTAATAAATCAATGAAAGAATTAGAAACGAAATATATAAATAAGAAAGAATGCAACATAATTTAACATTATAAATTTAAAACTATAAACGATGAATTAAACTATTATAATTAAACATTATAAATATTTATAAAAAATAAAATTTTATTAAGTAAATATACCAAAATTTCTGCAACTTCGGATGTCATCGGAGATCCATCCTTCTTTCTATGTGTGATGTCAAAAAGTCAACACGCCCAACTTTTTGACCAATCGAAGTTTCCTACATTTTAGCGAGAAAAATATAATTTAATAGTATAAAGTAATTAATATTTGTGAAATTAATAAATTATAATACCTCTGCCTGACTACACAGGCAAAACTTCTAGAACCTGCCGTGTGCGTGAATTTCTGTTTCTGTCTGCTGCTTATTCCAACTCGCTCACGGTCCTACATAATGCAATTTGAATTATATATATAGTATATACTATAAACCAAATAATTTATAAGATTTTAGAAGTAACGTAATACCTCTCCTTTTTTGAATTCCAAAATCTAACTTGATCTTCCCATTGGTACCTCAACATTCCGGTGGAACATTTCTTAATTTTTCGTCGAGGCTTATGTCTTTCTTAAAATACTGTTTTTTTGAGCGTACTTTTATTGTCTCTCCATTTTTACCTAATGTCTTCTTAACATAGTCATCGAGAGACCTCTAAAGTAAATCTAGCTTTGAAGAAAAAAGTATAAAAGTTAATATAAATGGAAATTAAATTAAAGTATTATAAATTACATTCACGTTTTGTTATCTTAATATTATCGAGAGCTGATTTTTGTTGGCATCGGGCATGTGATGCCATGATTCGTAGTTAATGGGCAACATATTGGAGTTTCGTGCAATAATGCCCAAATAGCTTCCTAACAATCGAGCTTGAGATCCAACCGCTGGCCATGATTGTTTCTCCTTACTTTAACACGATCGGTAGGCTCTAAGTCGTATAAATCTTTAAGTAGTGTATCGCGTCCCGAGCTCTGCGCGTCCCACCACCTTCAAATGAAAAATGATATATTATTATATTAAAATTGAAAAATGAATCAATAATAAAATTCAACATGCATGTAAAATAAACTTAACATTACTTTCAAATTCTCCGGGCTCATCATCTATGTCCTACAGAGTAGAAGATCCAACAAGCTGCTTCTGTTCACTATTTGCTTCTTCTGGATTTGGAGTATCGTGAACAATATTGAAATCTCGTAATCGTCTTCTAGGCATTTTTCCTGCAATACACGTAAATTAGTTCAAAATTTTAGTAACAAATAACAACAATAATAGGACATTTAAAATAGTTAAGTTATATAACATGCCCAACATTAAAATTATAATATTACATATAAATAATAAATCGTAAAATCTCACTAAATCATATTTCGTAAATATCTTCGTCCACATCTTGACGAACCCATTGAAATTGTTGACTAGTACTAGGGATATTTTCATTTAAGTTTTGTTCTGGAAAAGGCAATGTTTCTGATCTTTCGACTATGTCATCTCTACTTCCACTGCCAATGTCGAAGAAGTCTCTAGGGGTGTTTCGAAGTACAACGTACCAACCCTCATCAATTGGATCTTTCGAGTAAAAAACTTGTTTAACTTGAGAAGAAAACACATACGGCTCGTCCATCAGTTGTTCTCCGGTGTGAATCAATCGAGAGAAATTCACCATTGTAAAGCCATATTGATCGTTTTTAATTCCGCGAGCCATATTCACATCAGCCCAATCACCTCGAAATAAGACAACTTTGCATTTGCCGTAATAATCCAACTCAATGATGTCAGTAATAAGTCCGTAATACTCCAGATTCCCCTCGACCGGATTACTGTCCCTAGCACTAACATAACTTGTAATCGAAGAATTAACAACAATTCCGCAATTTTGGGTTCTCCTCAATCTCTCGCGATACTTTGTATGAAATCTGTATCCGTTGATAAGGAAGCCACCATATCTTTTAACTAATCTGTTTGGACCTTGTGAAAGCCATTTAACTTCGTCATTTACTTCATTGCGACTCCAAACCTATCGAGTAGAAAGTAAATCGAGTAATTATTATGAGAAAACCTTACTACTTGTTAATGAAAACTTAAATTGCATACCATTTGGCTTAACCATTCATGGAATGATTCTGCGAACAACTTATTAATTTCTCGTCGATTTAATCTTCGAGATCGTGAACGAGCTCTCAATATTTGCTTGTACTCACTACGGTAAAAAGGTTTTACTTTGTTAGAAGACAAACAAATCATAATTGATGAGTGTTTACCAAATTGTAGAACTTACTTCGAAATGGTTCCATTGAATCATGATGAAAAAGAACGTGTCGATGCGCTTGGACCCACGATCTATCGTCTAATTACGTAATTTTGACTTTGCCAATCGGTTCTCGAAACTTTGAAATAAATAAGTTTCAGCCAAATTATGATCTCGTGAGCCCAAATTTCTACTCGGTCTGTTCATTCTTGTTTCAACATCTTCCAAATACCTCGAGCAGAAAGTCATACATTCCTCTCGCCAAGTAGCCCTCGGCAATTGATCCTTCCTGATAACGCTTATTGCGCGCGATGACTTCAATTTGGAAAGGAACCTAAACACGATATACAACATTATCAAAAGTTGCAACTAAAGGCATTGAGTGAATGAAGGAATATTTTGCAAATAAAGTAAGACCTTTCAATGGGATACATCCATCGATAGAAAACGGGTCCACCAAGAAGTGCTTCACGCGGGAGATGAATTAACAAGTGCACCATAATAGTGAAGAAGGAAGGCGGGAATATCTTCTCCAAATTGCATAAAGTCAATGCGGCTCGTTCTTGTAGTCTCTCAAGTTCTTGAACATTCAAAACTTTACCACAAATGCCTTTCATTATATTTGACAGTTCAATTACAGGAGCCGTCACCTTTTTCGACATACAACACCGCATAGCAACTGGAAGTAAGTCTTGCATCAAAATGTGATAGTCATGCGATTTTAAGCCATATAATCTTCGATCCTTAAGACTCACACATCGCGATATATTTGATGCATACGCATCCGGACCTTTATATCCTTCAACACCGCATGAACACTTCTTTCTCTATCTTCGACATTGAAAAAATAGCAGGCGGCAACCGATATTTCATATTCGGAAGTGCCCGGGGATGAAGCTCACGCCGAATTCCCATGTGGACTAAATCAAGTCGACTCTGAAGATTATCTTTCGATTTTCCATCGACATTCAAAATAGTCCCAATGATGTTCTCATGAGACATTTTTCTCTATGTGCATGACATCAAGATTGTGGCGTAAAATCGATGCTCCCAATAAGGCAACTCGAAAAAAATACTTCTTTTTTCCACAAGTCCGCCTCATTTGGATCATCCTCTTCATCGATTCATAATCGATTCATCCCTAGATCTTTTATTTCTATGCGGGTTTGCGGTTGATTCATCTTGCCATAAATGAAATTCATATCTTTCAACATTAAGAATATTTCGGATCCACCGGTCTCACGGAAGGAGCTGGTCCGAACTCTTCGATGCCATCAAACCGAGCACTCAAATCTAAATGTGTGATTTTCCGGTAACCACCGACGATGCCCCATGTAAGAGAACTTCTTCCCATTATATAACCATTGCGAACATGTCTCACAAGCGGACAACACGGACAAGCATAACGTCCCTCGGTACTCCAACCGGATAAATTAGCATAAGCCGGAAGTCGTTAATAGTCCACATTAAAGCCGCACGTAAATTAAAGTTCTCTTTTCTCATTGCATCGTATGTCCGAACACCAGCCCATAGTTGTTTTAACTCGTCAACAAGTGGTCGCAAATAGACGTCAATATCATTCCCTGACCTTTCTCTCCGTATAATCATGGACAAGATAAAAGAAGATTGTTTCATGCAAACCCATGGAGGAAAATTGTAGGAACAAGTACCACGGCCAAGTAATCTTGTACATTGTGCTCATGAGTTTGTAAGGGTTAAATCCATCGGATGCTAGCCCAAGCCTCACACTCAGGATCGCTTGCAAAGCTTGGAAATTTGGAGTCAAAAGATTTCCAAGCTAAAGAATCTGCAGGATGTCTTAACAACCCATCATCTGTTCGTCCATCATGGTGCCACGTCATTGATTCGGCTGTCTTCGACGACATGAAAAGCCGTTGAAGCCTTGGTATTAGCGGAAAATACCGCAAAATCTTAACTGTTTGCTTCCTTGATCGTGCATCGTGTTCATCCTCGTTACCATCCTCTCGTATTTCTATTAATCCAATGGGATTGACCGCATATATGACAAAGATTGTTGGTTTATCCGGTCGCCCCAAAGACAACATGCGATCATTTGGGCAACTATAGATTTTGTTGTAGCCAAGGCCCAAATCCTTTATCGCTTTCTTCATGTCTTTCAAGATTGAGGATTTTCACAAACGGAAACATTTCTTGCAAAAACTCTAACAAAGATTGTCAACGAGTTTCCGGTCCATCCGCCCAAACATTTCAAGTGAAAAAGACGAATACAGAAAGACAATTTGGAAAATTTTGACCCCTCATACAGTTCTTCATTCATTTCACCAAGTAACGTGTAGAACCTCGCCGCTTCTTCGTTTGGCTGTTCATAAGGTACACTTCTTCCCCCTTCGGTGAAAGTATTTCTACCAAAACTATAAGCATCGATTGCACCCAAGTCGTGGAAACGACCGAAACCATCATCACAAGATATTAAAAGCATCCTGCAACATGCCTTCCATATTATCATCTCTAACATTCTGATTGTAAGCAGTATGAGGATAACCCATATTCATCAATGAAGATGCTCCACTAGATGTACACTCTCCATGGAAAATCCATTTTTTGTACCCCCGGACAAAACCATCAACAACTAGATATTCGTAGACAACTTCACGACAATGCCAATTGATATTGCAACACTTCTTACACGGGAAAAGAATCATATTCTCTTGGCTTACATTTTGGAATGCGAAATTCAGAAAAGTTTCTACTCCATTTCGATAGTCGTTGCTTACCCTTGACAATTTCATCCAACTCCTATCCATTTCGTAGTTGTTGAAGTCTAAAGTTGGTAATAAATTACACGGCTAAATTGTTAATTTATAATTTCTAAAATCTTGATATGATCACATATATTACTTGAGTTATGTATTCTTTAAGATTCATCATACGTGGCATTGTTACACCTAGGAGGATCCATTATATCTAACAATGAGATATAAGGCAACCCGTCAGGTTTCCAGCCTATATACTTTGAATCTTTTTTTTTTTTTTTGACAAGATAGATAATAAACAAAGATATATATCAACCAAGCATGATAACAAATAGCATATATATATGAATTAACACATACATATGAATATATACAAGAAGCGGATAAGAAGTAGAGAACCATGCGAATCTTCACTGAAGTTGATGCAAATTGTTCAATTTAAGTTTATTTAGTTACTTGAAGTGATGTTCTGTCTTTGTAATTCATCATCATTCTTAGTTCCAACACACCACACATCCTAGGCTTCAAAAATTCAATTACAACTTTCACGACTATAGGCTTCAAATCGCAACATTCTTAGCAAAATGAACAGAAATCAAAAAAGCGAGAATACCATAGTTTAAAACTTCATTTTACAAATTTAAATTGATCAATTTCCAGCAAAAAGGGATATATAAATAATTTTAAAAATGTTATTATATGTTTTGTTATAATTGAAATTTCTTTGTGATGTTAAATTTAACAAGTTTTTAACTTACTTCTTTTAAAAAAGAATTTATTTTCTATTTTAAAACATATTTAAATAATGATCTATATTATTATATTGATAACAAAATATTTATAAGTTTTTAAATTTAAACAGTTTTTAAATTACTTCTTTTAAAACAAATCTATTTTTTATAATAAAACATATTAACATACTGACCAATATTAATATTATACTGATAATAGAATATTACTACCATACCTTTAACTTAGTTAAATTAGAACCAAGTTGTTAATGTACTTGATGTATTTTTTGTTGACATTTGAGCTGATAAATCAACTTTACCAAGTGTGCAAGTTTAGTTTAGTTTCAATGTAAGTAGTGGTAGTAGGTAGATGTTTAGGTGAAATCTGTTTGTTTTTTATCACCCTATTATATGTAATGGCATTATGCCTCAATTTGAAGTTAATGAAAATACACATTTTCTTCTTCAATTTTTTTGGCTTTCACTCAAGCCACGCATCCTAGGCTTAAAAAATTCAATTACAACTTTCACAGCTATAGGCTTCAAATCGCAACATTCTTAGCAAAATGAAAAGAAATCAAACAAAGCAGATTCCATAGTTTAAAACTTCATTTTACAAACATTTAATGATCAATTTGCAAAGACAAAAGGGATATATATTCACAAAATGGTTTAACAACCTCCAGCAAGCAACAACATATAAATAAGAATAATAATGATTTCATACCTGTTAAGTTATTACCACCAAATCCAATCCAACAGTTGCAGGAGCAGTAGGAAGCAGTAACTGAGATACAAACAACATAAGATCAATTTACTTCATACAAATATATATTAAAAACGTATATTAAAAGAATAACTTAAACATAAACAATTACAAACAATAACTTACATGTAAACATATATATCATAATATATACATAGAAAAAAGGGATCAATTTAAGTAACTTAAGCATTTAAATTGATAACTTAAGCATTTAATTTGATCAATATGGTTAATAAGGTTAATGCATGGGGCATGCACTCGAGTGTTCATTATTGTCTTACCATGTGAATGCTTGAACTTGTAAAAGTATACATTTTGTTCTAACCATAATGTAATTATTGTTTCTTCTAATATATTTGTATGAGCTTAAAAGGCTTAAATATTATTATTCGCTAAGATAGTTAAGTTATTTGTCTGCATGTTTAGATTTGGGTCCAAACTCCCAAAGTAGTGTATCCCCTCAAAAACTATATCATAAACAATGAGAATTTGCTTTATATTGGACAACAAAGTTAAAATTTGCTATTACTCCTATATTATTTTTAAATTCTAAATTTAATACTTATATATTTTAATTTAATCAATTTTAGTTCTTCTACTTTTTCAGCTCTAATCCAATTGGCGCAAATTAAATCAATTTGGATCAATTTTGCTTGTAGTCTTATAATTAGTCTATGGTCTTCAACTTGGCCATGGTCTTAAACTCTATACTTTTTCACATTTAAGTAACTTACATGTAAACATATATATAATCTGAATAAACAAAGTATTCGTGATTAGAAATTAAAACAACAAATAATCAAACGACATTTCTTTTACACAAGCATCAACGATTAATTTCAAGTTCAAAATCAACTGCAAATACAAGTACTGAAGTTTACCGATTGTCTGTATGGTGGAGAGCGACAAAGTGATGGCGACGCAGAGAGAGGAGACGGTAATGCAAAGTAAGTCCTCGGCTCGGAAGTCCTCTTCAATTCTACTCACTTTCAAAATTACCTGTGAAGCCAAATTTAGAGCTTTCGGATCAAAGAAATATATACAAAGACGAAAATTTAATTTCGCTTATTTACATCATTAACATTTTTAATTTAATTTTTTAAAGTCACATTTTGAAATTAATTTTTTTAATTAATAGCTATGTAATAAAAAAGTCATTATAATATGCTTGAATTTCATATAATAATTTTGATAATATTGACAATTGAACTTCTATTTTTAAATTCAAAAAATAAATGGAATAAATGTAAAAAAAAAAAAAATTATAAAAACTTAGACCATATTGATTATTTCTATATTTCAAGTTTCAGTTTACTTTACAGTTCTGCACATGAAAAACAATGATATACATTTCAACTTGTTGATTCGAGCAATATATATATATATATATATATCAACTATAATTAGAATTTACCATTACTGAGTATAATTCTAACTGCAATCAAAATTCATGTAAACAGAGATGAATATAGTTCTAACTGCAATCAAAATTCAAGAATTTTCACCACATGGCCATATACCAGTAATCACACAAAACTTCTCATATATCAAACAAAATATACTTAGAAGAAGAAATATCAAACAAAATATACTTCAATATCAAACACAATATCAAACAAAGCAAAAGTAATTAACAAAATATCAAACGGCAGTGTGTAAACAAACTATACGTAGAAGAAGAAATATACTTCAATGCCTAAAAAATTCTTTAGTTTTCAAATATTTCATATACAAAAAATTCTTTATTTATTTAAAATAGATTTTTTTGAAAGTAAAAGGAATAAACGAATTCAAATATTTGAATTTTTTTACTAAAAGAAGTAACAGGAATATTGAATCAAAACTAAAAATTATTTGAAAACTAAAAACTAAAGAAGAAATATTTGAAAACTAAAAATTTTAGACAACACTTGAAGTATAAATCAGTGCCTAAAAAATAGTAGACTATAGTTACTAAGACCCGAGTCACTGAAACTCGGCAACCATGGCGAGCGGAGAGACTCGATGAGTATATTTACCTACCGGCCGATTTATGACAGAGAAGGGCGACGGCGAAGGCGACGAGCAGAGAGAACACCGGCAGCGGCGGGTTTTCAGGTGAGATCGCTAGGGGATTTGGGGGAGCACTTAGGGATTTTCTGGGGGGGGATTAGGCGATGAGTTCTGTTTTTTTTTGGGGGGGGAGGGGGGATGAATCGGGGTACAATCTGAGGAAAAGAAACGGCGCCGTTTTGTTAAATGAAATTGGCTTTTTGTGGCGTTTTTAAAAAACGCCACTAAACTCCCTTACAAAAACGACTGCGTTTTAAATTAACTGGTTCCACTAAAACTATAGGAAAACGGCGCCGTTTTCTTTTTATTAATATGCTTTTTGCGGCGTTTCAAAAACGCCGCTAATACCAATAATTTTTTTAAATTTATTTATTTATTAAATTCCTTTAAAATTATTTTGTTCTCTTTCTAACACTATATTTAATTTATATAGTTTTCTAATTTAAGTTCTCATACCTAAATCATAAAATCCTAAATTATACACAAATTATACACTATAAACCCTTATTTATACACCTTAAACCCTAAACCGCAACTCATACGTATATTACAAGGTGCAAAAGTAATTAAAAAAATAATCTTATTGCAAACCTTAAACCCTAAAAGAATTTGATTTTTACCTCTTTTATCAAATTACTGAACAATTAAATCTCTAAACACTAACACTCTAACTTTGTTGTTCGATATGGTTTAAGCACTAAACCTTAAACCCAATATATAAATCTAAAAACTAAAAATTAAACTATAAACCTGGCCTAAACCATAACCTAACCCGTACTCTTAAACCTAAAACCATAAATCTTAATTCTTAAACCCCAAACCACTGGCCTAAACCATAACCTAACCCGTACTCTTAAACCCGAAACCATAAATCTTAATTCTTAAACCCCAAACCATAAACAATAAAGCTTATAAACTATATACCCTAAATTAAACCATATTATAAATAATTTAATATATAAATTAAAATACACTAATTTAATCTAAATTCATAACCCCTATCCTCTATCCGGCCATAAACCCTAAACCCTAAACCCTAAACCCTAAGCCATAAACCCTAAAACCTAAACCCCAAAACCCTAAACCATAATCCCTAAACATTAAAATAGTCACTAAGAAACCTTACACCTTAAATTATATATGCTAAACCATAAACCCTAAACAATCATGAGAATTAATTCAACATTTTAAAATTAATATAAGAAATTATTTAATATTTTTTTCATTTTTATCAAATATTTTTCTTTTAAATAATTTAAACTAGAATCAAAATTATATAAGAAATTATTTAATATATAAATTTAAAAACAATCAGTCATATATGTATCCAAAAATAAATTTAAAGATCGACTTTTAGCGGCGTTTTACGTAAAAGCGCCGCTAAAGATCGAACTTTTAGCAAGCGCCGCTACGAGATCAGACTTTTAGCGGCGTTTCTGTAAAAGCGCCGCTAAAGATCAGACTTTTAGCGGCGTTTCTGTAAAAGCGCCGCTAAAGATCAGACTTTTAGCGGCGCTTTTGTAAAAGCGCCGCTAAAGATCAGACCTTTAGCGGCGTTTCTGTAAAAGCGCCGCTAAAGATCAGACCTTTAGCGGCGTTTTACAAATAAACGCCGCTATATATCATTTTTAGCGGCGCTTTTTAAACAAACGCCGCTATCTCTCTTTTTTTTGCGGCGTTTTTCATCAAACGCCGCTAATGTATAATATTTGTGGCGTTTTTGTTTAAAACGCCACTAAAAACGCCGCTAAAAGTCTGTAATGGTGTAGTGTCACTAAGTATAGAAATGACTTGAGAATTAATTTAAGGTTTTTGAATTAATATTTAATTAATTATAAGTAAATAATTGAAGTTGAAAAATAGAATTAAATTAATTAGTCATTATGAATCTATTGAAAATGGAAATAAAATATGTTTCCTTATAAATTTCTCTACGGTAAAGTTATCATGACTTTAATAGAATTAGAATTGGATTAAGAAAATTATTTAATTGAAAATTTAATTTAGTTAATTTGATTAATTAATTATTTATTTATTTAATATTTATTTTTGGAAATAGAAAACAAATATTGAGTTAGATTAAATTATAAAGTGTTGGGTCAAAAGTTTAAAAAGTACATATAATTGAACTTAATACATAAGAAGTCCAATCCTCCTCATATGATAAGTGAGGGGCGACAACCCTAACAATATTTACTAGGGTGTGTCACTATCACTCTCTTAGTTAAACTAGGAGAGTGTTTTCTATTAAATAAATATTATTTGTGTAACCTTTTTTAAACCAGGATTCTCCTATATCTCCCTATAAATAAATATCACGGGTAGAGCTATTAACACACAAGTTTTATATATTATTATTCAGTTGGAATTTATTTTTTAAGAATAAATTCTATTTTTTGGAAATTACAATTTCTACGTGTTTCTATTGAGAGAATTACTTTCCTACTAAAAGTAATTAAATCTTTTCTTATTCTATATTTGGTGCGTGTGGCTCAAGCCTACACTCGGCTTCAAATTTTTGTTGTAACTGGGAACTGTTTTCTTAACCGGATTTTTCCAACATTATGGTGGAGCAATTGGAACATATATCTCACATACAAAAATTCTAATATGGGAATTATTTAGCTCCCGACCAAAAGTCAATTATAAGGGAGTATTTATAACTTATTAGTTTGATGAGTACAAGTGTAGTAGCACGTAAATCAACACAATCTCATATTAAAATAAGAAGTTATGTTCTCATAAATAATGGTTTAGATATTAACCAGAGGCGTTCAATTAATAATTTCTGTAAACCATTATGTGTATAAATAATAGGCTTTACAAAAGTTTTTCAAACTCATATACAATAATCAATAAAAACCCGAGATATTAACTCGTTAGCATTAACAAGATAAATTGTCTTAATTGCATAATTCGAAATTAATTATTTAAACAAACAATCTTGCAAATGATAGGTTGCGAGTTGATAATACATATTTGATTGTTTTGTAGATGCATTTACCAAAATCATATAATATCAAAACCATCCACATGGTGGATGAATGAGTCCATATTCATTTTAGAAATGCAAGACATTAATCTCAACTTTAGCTAGTGAATTTCTGATAATCAATTTTTATTGAGAACAAGCAACACGTGATAATTTTTTAAATTAAAGAATCTTTTGGTTCTTTAATGGATGTCCATATGAATTCTTATTTAATTTTCGCATCATAAATGATTTAAGATGGTCTAACTGGTCACACCAAGTAGTACATGTATATGTTTTAGTAAATTTCTGGTTTACTTTAATATGTATTTTCAGTTGTACTAATAATGTCAATATAAATTGTGACAATTAAAAATTTTATTGTTATTCCTTTTACTCTGTATTCACATATAATAACTATTGTGACATTTACTTCAATTGTTTAAATCAATGTGAAGTCCATAATATCATTAACTCAACGAAAGAAGTATAATTTTTAAATAATTATATGTAATATTCGCTTCAAAGAATATGTCAAAATCTTCAAATGTCCAAATTGACATTAATGATCAAAAGTGATTATAAAATTTATTATATTTATTTTAAACATTCACTTCGAGGAATGTGCAAAAAATATGTCGGATAATAATGTAAGTATATTTAATATTTCTTACCAATAAGATCATAGAGACATCATCTGCTTCAAGGAATGATTAATTAGTATAAATCATTGATCATTCTATTCTGAGAAAGGACATTTAGCAACATTTTGAATCATTCATCTTCTTCTTATCTATTTGCCAATAATGACAATAGGTTCTATTTTCATAATTATTATGTGTTGTTACATTCACTTCGAGGAATAGAGTAAAACCAATAGGACGAATAACTCATTATTTTGTTTATCCATAAGAAAACATGAGATCAATTCAAAATACTTTTAAAACCTTTTTCACAAGAGTTTTACATTGTCAATTAACTAGAAAGAAATAGCCAAGTCATGCATGGAGTTTATTGTAAATCAAATGTATGGATAAAACTAACATTGATATGATGCTAGTGCTAGCAAAATTTTTAAAATCATCGTAGGCATGAATGAACTTTACCTCGAAATCATACATATCATGTTCACTAAAACTTTCCACTTATAATTGTTCATCAATTATGTTAAGTATGACTCCTATTTTCAATCAAATTTAGAAGTAATCTTCTAGTTAAACTCTATTTATTTGTTTCAATCAAACACTGATTAGTTAGATTATTTTATTATTATTTGACCTATGAATTTAGCCTATAAATAGGCTCTTTTACAACCTTAGAAATTACACCCATTAGATATTAGAACTCATAACACATTTAGAGAATTTTGTATTTACGTTTTGAGGGTTCTTTGTTTTCGGGTTTTCGGGGTTTAGTTTTATCTCCATCCTTTGTACTCTTCGTTCTGTTGCCATTATAGTAAAATTATCTTTGCCCGTGGTTTTTTATCCTCTTTGGAGGGGGTTTTTCCACGTTAAATTTATGTGTCCAATTTCTCAATTTATTCTGCTATTATTACTTGTTCGTTGCTTAATCGGGTCGATCCTAACAAGTGGTATCAGAGCTAGTTCAATTTTCATAGATCAGCCCATTCAGATATGGCAGCAACAAGGTTTGAAATTGAGAAGTTCGATGGTGAGACAAATTTCAATCTGTGGCAAGTTCGGATGATGGCAATTCTAGTTCAATCAGGTTTGAAAAAGGTTGTTACCGGGAAAAAGCCTGAGAATCTAAATAAAACAGAATGGGAAGAGCTTGATGAAAAGGCTTTGTCTGCAATCCAGTTGTGCCTCGCGAATATGGTATTGCGGGGAGGTATTGATGGAGAAGACCTCATCCGTCTTGTGGAAAAGGTTAGAAACTCTTTATGCGACTAAGTCTCTGCAAGCTACCGTTTAGTGTTGAAACAACGCTCTATTTACGTTTAGCATGAACGAAGGTGAGCTTCATAGAGATCACATCAGTCAATTCATTACTTTTTAAATGATTTAAAGAATGTTGAGGTTCATATTGACGATGAAGATCGAAGCTATGCTATTATTGTGCTCTTTACCCCCTTCATACAAGTCTTTCGGGAGACCCCGATTTATGGCGAGACAAACTCTCGTTCAAAGATGTGAAGGGTCATTTGTTGAGTAGAGACAAACTAGACAATGAGTTTGGTTTGGATAGCAAGGCAGATAAGCAAGCTTCCGTTTTGGTAGCATCAAAGAAACGAGACAAAAGGTGTCGCTATTGTAAAAAGTTAGGTCACGTCAAAGCAGATTGTTATAAACTACAAAAGAAAAGAGCTGCTGAGAGTAACGAGAAAGATGTAGCTGGTGCTAATTTGGCCGATGAAAGCGGTGATGATTTCTTGTTAGTGTCAACGAGCGATAACTCCAAGCTCACGTCCGAGTGGGTCCTAGATTCGGGATGTTCTTTCCACATGTGTCTCAATAGAGAATGGTTCTCCACATACAGTTCGGTTGAAGGTGGAGTTGAGTGCATGGGAAACGATTCATCTAGTAAGGTAATTGGTATTGGTATGGTTAAAATTAGGATACACGATGGGACGATTAGGACACTCTCAGATGTCAGGTATGTACCTGATTTACGAAAGAATCTCATCTCCTTGAGTATTTTAGACTTGAAAGGATGCGTAATCAACATCGAGTCGAAGCGGCATTAAAGTATCTCGTGGAGCTCTCGTTTTGTTAAAAGGTAAAAGAACTGGCAGTCTTTATATTCTGGAAGGTTCTACAGTGACCGGTGAAATCGGACGTCCCTCGTCCATTACAGAGTCGAAGTCAACTCATTTAGAGCGGAGGCAACTTGGTCATAGGAGGGAAAAAGGTATGATCGTTTCGTTGAAGAGAGGTTCTCTTTTGGATGCAGGTTTTGAAAAGTTAGGGCACTGTGTTCATGAAAATCAAACCCGGTTTAGTTTTGATTTGGCAGTGTACAAGTCGAAGGCTGGAAGTTTTCCAGTTTCTAAGCACAGATTCGACTCAGTTAATTCCCTGCATGGTTCAAGATAGGCTCGTGGCGGGTTTTGGCAAAGATGGCATTGTGGAAATATGAGTCAAGGTGGAGATTTGTTAAGTATGACTCATATTTTCAGTCAAATTTGAGAAGTAATCTTCTAGTTAAACTCTATTTATTTGTTTCAATCAAACACTGATTAGTTAGATTATTTTATTATTATTTGACCTATGAATTTAGCCTATAAATAGGCTCTTTTACAACCTTAGAAAATACACCCATTAGATATTAGAACTCATAACACATTTAGAGAATTTTGTGTTTACGTTTTGAGGGTTCTTTGTTTTCGGGTTTTCGGGGTTTAGTTTTATCTCCATCCTTTGTACTCTTCTGCTCATTGCCATTATAGTAAAATTATCTTTGCCCGTGGTTTTTTATCCTCTTTGGAGGGGGTTTTTCCACGTTAAATTTGTGTGTCCAATTTCTCAATTTATTCCGATATTATTACTTATTCGTTGCTTAATCGGGTCGATCCTAACAAATTACCAAATTGAATAACATAAAATGTATAAAATACACTCAACAGCTCTACAATAGTGACGATAGTCAACTAAAATTATTCATGAATTTTTTTAAAAATGGTTATAATTAAACTTGAAAATCTCAAAAATCAATTAATGCATTCCTCAAAATGTGTCATTAAAAAGACTTAAAACAAACATGTTTGATGTGAAATAATCTATGATTGTTTGGTGTGAAATAATATTAATTTTATTAATATATATTATAACTTTAATCATTGTTAATTACGAGAATTTTAAACAATATCAAAGTCCAAAAACATATGCCTTCCAGGAAAATTATATATATCAAATTCCAAAAATCTATATTCAAATTGAAACCGTCAAATAAACACATAAAATAACTAGTTTAATGATGATTAAGAATTGGTGCAATGTCACGTATTATGATGAACTTTAGGCCTTAACTAATAAAAATTATCTATAAAATTATGGATCGTAATTTACAAATCTATCAATTTATAATATTAAAATTAATCTATCGCCATTTAAATATAATCACCAAGCAATTATCAAATAGCATATATTAAGAAAAATATTTTTTTTATGAAAAAAAAATTAGGTACATCTAAGCATGTGATGTGATAAGTAAATTTACCTCAATTTCTTATATTATACTAAAGTTTCAATAGCAACGACAAACAATTCATAAAATTTGACATAAAATTATTTTTGGTCAAAAATCTATATTGAGATCAAATCTTTCAACATCCTTAAAGTATAAAAGTAAGATAAATTAAACAAGACTATCATAATTATTCAAGACTTCAAAAAAAGAATAATAATCCAATATGAAACGTTAAATAAAAAATCCCTGCAAAACTTTTTGCATTTTGTGTCTGAAGCTTCGAATGAAAAATCATGGAGGATAAATCTAATCTTTAATAGATAATAATTTTACTTCTAAGCAAGATCGTATTTGTAATAGCCCATTTTGCCCGGGCTTGAAAATAAACCAGAATAAATAAATGTCCATTTAAATGTCCTTTTACAAATAACCCAACACCTAAATGGACTAACTCAGCAGCCCAAATTAAGCCTAAACTAAACAACCCAATCCAGACCCCAACTAAACAGATGGCCCAAAACCAGCTTACAGACCCACTAACCCAAATACCTAAAATTAATTACCCAAAGCCTGTTACAACTTAAAACCCAACTTTAGCCCAGACACAAACAGCCCAAAAAAATGGCCCAATGTTTAGGCGAAGCCAACAGAAACTTAGGGTTTCTAGAGAACCCTTGCGCCGCAGCCCCTGTCTCGTGCCCACCTTTGGTTGCGCCGCCATCAACACGCAGACGAGATCTCCGCTTCGCTACCCGCACAAACAAGGAAAAACGGCAGCAAAATATGGACAAGATTTTTGTTTTTCTTTTATTTTTCATTTCGAGGGTTATAAAAACCCATCAAATTTGTAAACACAAAAAAAAAGATACACAGACAGATTCAGAAAATAAAGAAAAGCAAAGGTCTTGTTTTATTTTTGTTTTTATTTTCGTATACTGTTTTTTTTATATATTTTATTTCTATTTTTTTATCATATATATAACATAAATATAAAATACTAAAAAAATGGGGGGAAATCTACGTTTTTGGGATTCCAGCCACCGCGGCAGACAGCTACTGGAGACTCGCCGAGGAACTCACCGGAAATCGCCTAAGAGAAAAGAGGGAAATGGGTTTCTGTTTTTTTTAAAGAGGGCAGAAATGATTTTTTTAGAATGTTTTTTACTTAAATAGATTATATAAAACGGCGCCGTTTTGGGACAATGCCCAGACGCCAAAACGGCGACGTTTCGAGCAGACCCGTGCACTGACCCGACCCAGCCTTCAGGATCCGCGTATTTTCAGAAAGTGGGGAATTTACCCATTTGATCCTTCCTAAATTTCATTGTTTTCAATTTAGTTTAATTCATATTTTTATTCTTTATTAAATTAGCTTTGAAATTTCTTTTTCTTTTCAATCTGATCCTCGAACCATTTAAAGGTAAAAATCGGAACAGTGCCGTTTTTAAAAAAGGGCTTAATTTTTGTATTAGTCCCTGTATTTTAACGCGCATTTAAATTTAATCCTTTTTATTTATTTTAATTGCCATTTTAACCCATGTTTTCTTTGTTTTATTTTATTTTTATCCTTTTATTTTTTATTTTATTTTATATTTAATTATTTTATCATATTAAAAGATTCTATATTATTTTTATTAATTTATTAATAGTATAAATATATATAATTTTATATGTATTATCTTATATATTAAATTACTAATTTGTATTATTTTATTTAGTTTAAAGTATTATTTAATTTATATTTTATTATATTTTATTTTTATTATATTATATTTTGTATATTATGTATTATTATGTTATATTTATATTATTTCTAAAACTTTATTTTTTATATTATCTAATCTATTTTATTTATATTATTTATTTATAATTAGTGTATTATATATATTATTTTGCTTAATATTATTTTAATTATATATTATTTTCATATATTAGTTATTATATTATATATTTTAAAAATTTTATACATTGTATAGTATTATATTACATCATATTTTTATAAAATATATTTATATTGAAAAATATGTTTCATTTACATTATTTATATTATATTTTATTTAAAATCATTATATACTATTCCTTTTATTTATGCATGGTTTACATTGTTTATATCATATAAGTATGTAATTTTATTTATTTATTTTATTTGTTTATTATTAATCTTGCATGAAAATTTTCATATTTATTTAGTAATTTCTATCTTGATATTTAGGGTTTTATGTATATATTTTACTTGCCTATATTCTTTCATTATTTATTTATGATTGCCATTGTATAGTTATTTATTTATTGTTTTATGAATACATTTTTTACAAGATTACCATATTTTATCTAAAGGTTTTTTAAAATAAGGCAATGTTTTGGTATTTAGAAATTCGGGAAATAGTGCCCTAACGTACTGGGTTGCGATTTTCCGTTTGGCTAAATAACTAAATACCCTTTCTACAAGTTTTGTAAATCATGAGATGATTTTGATTACGAAGGTTCTTAAATATCGTGTCCTAACGTACTGGATGTGATGTTTATATTCCCTCGGAACAAAGAAATCTCAAGTTTTAACTTAAATGGCTCAAAGTTTTTTAAGAAATCATATTTTTGAATACTTTTAAACTTCAAACATTTGGACATGATTTTATCGATTAGGTACCAATTTTTGAGCGTTACGAGGGTGCTAACCCTTCCTCGTACGTAACAGACTCCCGAACCCGTTTTCTTATTTTTCGTAGACCAAAATTAAATGTTTTAAAACAAAACGTTTTACAAGGCGATCCAATCACACCTAAGTAAAAAGGGATTGGTGGCGACTCCCATTTTTGTTTTAAAAGTCGATCCCCATTTTCAAAATACAGATTTTAAAATGGTTTCGACAGTATTAATAATGTATTATGAAACTAAGAGAATCATAACAAGAGAAAATAGTAGAAAATGAAAGGATATTCAACTTCAATTTGAAATATAAAAAAAACTTATACTTGCCGTCTATTTATAAGGCCTCAATTACTATAAGTTAGAAAAAAGAGAATTAAGGCACATTATAAATTCATGAATTTGGAGGCTTTAAGAGTTATATGGACACCCATTTATCAATAGATTTATAACAAAATTATTTTTATTTGTTTTTTCATTCAACAGCAATTGTGATGTGAGCTTTGTTAAATGATTTTTCTGTTTATATTTCAACTATACACTCATAAACTTTTAATCTCTAATTTAGATTTAAATAAATTAGGTAAAGTATCATGGAAGTCCTTATATTAAGAATTAAATTACATTTTCTCCTCTATTAAAAAAAATAGACAAATTAATCTATGTACATTAAATCAAAGAGCAAATTAGTCTCTCTTTTTTATAAAAATTTCATTTATTAAAAACTGATATAACTAACGAAATAACTAAACAGTGACACATAACATGTCACATGCTAACGTACAAGGAATAGTTTTTACCAGTAAAAGTGGAAGAAAATTCAAACAACCCGATTTGCTCTTTGATAAAACATATAAAAACTAATTTGTCCATTTTTTGCATAAAGAACATAAAATACAGTCCAATTCTTAGTACAAGAATCTGCAATTTTGCCAAATAGATCCTAACCCTAGACATGTTCAATAATATTATGAACACTTGTTTGGAAAAGTGATATAATTCAGGATTTTTTTATATTTTAATCCAATAAGGAAAAAAAAACAATACAAATTCATTTCCAACAAAATGAAAAAACTTGGGCAACTTAATTAAAATTATTGCAAGTATACACAAATATAAAAAAGCATGACGCTGAAAAACACAAATTGAAACAATTCAAGTTTAAGCTAAGAAAACAATTTAAAGTTCAGAAACAAGAGCGAAGCAGCAAGTGGGGTGAAATATGGCAACTAAGCTCCAAACAAGTTCAACGAGAATCAAGCGATAAAACACACACTATACATCAGCATGAATGAATCGGTGATGCCAGGTTACCGGCCGAACCACCCTCGCGGTGGCTGTACGTCGCTATCATTCATTAGCTTATCCAACACCACATTGAGGTCAACAGACTGGCCATTCTCTGTTAACTTTCTAACAGTTGCTCTAACATGATCTCTGGGGAATCCCATGGTGGTTACTTTGTCAATCACATCATCAATGGGAACCCTGTTACCAGGTCCAGAAGGACTGGATCCACCACTGACCCCAGAAGCGGTGGGCAATGCATGCGGTAATATCTTAGCAGTAGGAAGCTGTGGGTAACCGCTTCCAGAATTTTGTCCCATGGGAGAAGATGGGAGTTGCTGCATTTTCATTGGGTTGCCACTGCCATATTGTGAAGGTGATCCACCATAAGCATAGGGTTCACTTGGACCAGATTGTGGGATATATCCAGTAGAAAAGCCTGGACCAGGCCTGCTGGATGGTGATGGCTCACGCAACTGGGGCGAAGCCCCATAATATTGTTGAGAGGAAGGAGGACCACCACTGGGTGGTTGAGAAGGTGGCTGGCGCAGATTCGGTGGATAGATCTGAGAAGGGGGGTAAGGTGCCTCTTCCGGATGGTGGCCTACAGAAGGCTGGAGTTGAAGGGGCTGCGGAGGTTGAGAATATTGCGGTGGAGGTGCTGGTTGATATGGTTGATGAGGTGGTGTTGCAGGAGGGAACTGTTGTTGCTGAGTAGGTGGCATTGGAAATTGCTGACTCGGAGTCTCTTGAGTTTGACCAGGCGGTGGATAGTAAGGGTCTTGCTGAGGAACAGAAGGAACATGGCTCTGAGGGAACTGGTTCGCATGCTGAACCGGTGGTGGCAAACTCGGCTGGGGAAGAGCTGGAGGAGGAACAGAAGGAAGTGATTGTGGGAAAGAGGCAGCCAGGGGAAGCTGTTGGTGAGATTGAAAAGGAGCAGATGCAACTTGCTGAACAGATTCTGTCCGCACAGTATTCTGGGTTTCAGATGGCTGGTCTACCTTGCTCACCTGCAGCTTCGCAAGCTGCAACTGAGCTTCCATTATCTCTTGCTTTTCTTTTAAATCATGAACCCCGGTTTGCACCTGCATACAATTGATCAAGAACATCAAATAAACACAAACCAGTCCATGATAAAACCTACAACAAATCCCAAATATAGATGACAAAATTCCATACTTCCACAATAACCTTATTATAAAACCTCAACAGGACCTTCATAGGTTCCGCAACTCAGTTTCACATGGTACAAGAAGACTATTCCTCCTGGCAAGTTTACTGAAGAGCCATTAAAATCGGCCATGAAGGTTTGTCTGAAATCTACATTCGTTTTGGGATCTAGATACGTGTTTCCCACTTTGCTAATGTATAAAGACATTTCCAGATTGCATAACATAACTAGTTCAGGTTACAATCTAATCAAACCAAGAACATAGAAAAGACAAACTTGACTACTACAACTTAATAACACTTGTTCTGCTTAACTTCTATAACTGAACTGATCAAACATTCCCAGATAATGAATCATCAAGTATTAATTTTTTTTTTTTTTAATCAAAACCAGTTCATTTGAGTGACACAGACAAAAACATTGATCAAACAGACTGAATCAATTTCATAAAGAATAAAAATCCGAGCTACATATAAAGCTTTCGACTTGAACTCATAAGACGCACAATGCACTATAGTTCTACCTTTATATACCAAAGGCAGCCACAACAAACCACCGAGGAAGAAGATTGTTTTTAGAAAATACCTCGGTCAAAATATTTTCCAGCTGTTTCATTTTCCTATCGGTGCTTCCGTGATTGTTTCCTACAGACACCTTCAAATCATCCAAAGAATTCTCGAGGTGACGAGTTCTACTCTCCAGCTGAGTCAACCGATCACTTACTTTTTCCATCATATGCATCAGATTATCGGTATGTTTCTTCATGGTTCGATCGATCTCAGCCAAAATTGATGTGTCGAAGGCGCTTTGGTCCTTGTCCAAAATGCCTTTTGCAGGTTCAAGGGAATCAAGAGAACCATAATTCTGTCCAATACCAAGGGAAAAAAATCAAGTAAACAGTAACGCAATGGAAAACAACCCAAGTGAATTTCATAACTTATATACTAAGAAATCAAGATGATACCAGCCAAAAATTCATTAATCAAACTATACTACATTATACTAAATAACCCACAAAGAAATTAAGTTCAAACTCACAAAATTACTAGTCAAACCACAATTCACTGAGAAAACCGCACAAAAATTGATCGAAAATTATCAAGAAATTTAAGGTCATAGCCGAAAATCTACTGATCGAACTAAAACATAAAATTAACGACAAAAAATCAAACTCCCAGAAAACCCAAATTTTTAATCAACAAGAAGAAGTGAAAAACAAAGGAGGTCTAACATATACCTTAGCTTTAGAATCGATCGAACTCCAAGACCTGGGATTACTAAAAACTCCAGCAGCATCAAGACTGGTTGAAACGGGTCTGATCGGTTGGAAATCATAGTCGGGTAACATCTCCACCTTGCTAGCCCCGTTACTGCTAGCGCTAAACCCAGAGAGTTGATTGTGATTATCTTCGTTTTGTGGGTGACTCATCAGATCGATGAAATCTTTGTGGGAATTATGGGGAGGTGAAGAAGAAGATAAAGTTAAGTCCATTATTTGCTTGTCCATGAACTGAGATGTATTCATCGATTGAAAACTCTTCAACTTATTCTTTAAGTGAAGAGGAAAAAAAGGGTTATTTTTCTTGACTGATGAAGAAGAATTTTGGTAGTTTGGGGCTCTTGGATTGTGAGAAAAAGAGTTGGGATTTTCGAGAAAATTATTTGACCAAAAAGAAAAAGATTTCCTTTTTTGTTTTTGTTTTTCTTTTCCCCTTCTTGATGGATATGGACTAATCTCTCTCTCTCTTTTTCTTTATCTGTTGGGGTTGGGTTCTGGGCTGAAATTTTTAGTTTTTCTGAATAAATATAAAAAATAATTTATTGATTTAATATCAGTAATAATATACATACATATATAATTAACTTTTTTAAGAATATCATATTTTTTAAATAATGTCTTTATATAGATAATGGAATTTCTCAAGAAAATGAGAAGTCTTTTTATTAAAAAAATATAATATTTAAAAAAGTTAAATAATAATTAATCTTATGTTATATTATTATTTGACTGAATTTGTTTAAAGAAATAAATATTTTTGATGATTTTAATAATATCAATTAGCTTACTATACCAATAGCATAATAGAAAAATGTGAAAACATAGGTAAAGCTAGAGGAAAACTGTTGAAGAGCAAAGCGTAAAGAGAAAAAATACTTGTAGTCTTAAAAGTTTTCACTCATTTGGAATTGAAATAACGTCATTACAGAGTTATTCTACGAAGTCAATAAGTCAGTAACTTAAAACAGATACTCTAGTGTGGATAAACCAGAAGGAGCTGGCCATGGAACATGAACAATGACCATGTTGTTCTCGAACTCAAACCCAACATCTTTCCCATCAATTTTGCAAGCTGTCGGTTTGTCCGAAGCAAAGGCTCTCATTTCACCGGCTCCCTTCAATTCAATTAGAACTGAGCTTTCATTGTAGGCTAATGACTGGATGGCACCACCGGCATTCAGCATGTTCACTAGTCCAATAGGGGCGAATTGGACTGATTTTCTACCAAACACAGTGACCGGCGATACGGTTATAAGCTCGAACTCGAATGGTTTTAGCGAGATTTCCATGTTTTCAGCCGGTTTTGAGAGGACTAGTTTCTTGGACTGAGAAAAATACAAGGCGAATACTTGGACATCTTCAATGGAAATTGGGTTCTTTCCACTGTTCCACTCAATGTTCTTTGGATTCATCTCGGCCTTTACCGTATGCGAAAACTCGGAAAAGCATTGGTTTCTTCTAGTTTCTCGGCACCATCCGCCTCCTTGGCAGTTAAATGCGCCAATCACACCAGTATACTGTAAAATACAGAATGCAAAATCGTTATATTTAAGAAAGTTTGGATAAAAATATCTCAAGTCCATTTTCGATGCTTAAATGACTGACCTTATTCAAGTTCCAGATTTTGAGCATGGTTTTGCCATCATGGAGAGGGTCCTCAAATAGGCAATCCCTGGTTGGAAGAGCGTAGTACTGGCAGCGGAGGATCGAACCATCGGGTAAAACGAGGCGTTTGAGGAGAGCAAAGTTGTGGTTGCCAACGGTGTCGCTGATGTAAATTGGGCCACCGGAGATCGCCCTTGAAGCAGCGTGGAACTCAGCACAAGGGTGGGAGGACTGGAACATGTCCCAATCAGGGTGGATAAAGTTGCCCATCCATAAACTGTTGTAAGCACAGTGCACCATGTGACAACCTTGGAGCCAAAATGTCCCATTAGGGTCACCTGATGGATCAGTGCACCAAAAATCGTCCCCTATAAAAGCAAACAAACCCATCAGATTAGATTAACCAGGCCCAAAGCTCAAAAATTAATGAACACAAGCCTTTAATACAAGTTAATTAATTAATTAATTATTTATTTATTTATGTCAAAATCAAGCTTACCCAGAAAACAGGCAATGTCCCAATGCTACATTAATTATACATTTATGTCTTGATTAAATGAAGAAACATATATTTGTCAATTAATTACTTACCGACACGACCAAGACAAATGGCTTCTGTTCCAAGAAACATGAAATCGTTGCAGTGTTCCATACTGGCAATAACACCATTGCCTTTGAAATGCTTTTTAACTGAATCTGTTAAAGCTTTATAATAAGCTTTTGCAAGATCAACTCTTCCACCATAGTTTTCACACAGCATTTCCAACAGCTGTTTCAAAAAGAAAACAACATAATTAAATATTTAAATTATGATAAAATCAGATTAAAAGATGGAAAAAAAATATTTGTTTTAAAATTTTGTGACAAAGATTTGTTGAGAAATAACCAAAAATAACGTGTGGCAATAAAATTATTAGGAGCAGTTACGTGCCGACCAAATGTGAAATATGTCGAAGTAACTGAACCAACCGAAATTTTGTCTGTATATTAAAACTCTAGTCAAAGTAAAAGAAAAAAAAAAAGTAAAGGATTAAGATTTGGTCGGTCATTGCATAGACACTTTCACTTTTTTTATTTTCATGAATTTTCTAGAAATCTTGGATACCCATTAAAACTCATATTCAAAAAATTATTCTTTTAAGAAATAATCACATCTAAATATTTTTAAATAAATCAAATTCTTTTAATTAAAAAAAGAATGGTAGTAATTACTTACATGAATCACATCAACTTTAACTCCGTCAATTCCAACATTTTCCAAATGAGAATGGATTCCTTCATAAAGTTGATCAGCCATCTCCGGCGGCACCAATCCGATACCTGTGTTGACAATCTTATCGACGGCAAGATCCTCCATCGTTTTCTTCAATCCCGGAGACAATTCCGGCTTAATAACCTTGGTTTCCGGCAATCCAGGGACATTAGGCCTTAAACCACCCCAATATCCACTCAGGGCATGCCACACATAAACAAAGTCTACAGTGTTGAATTCCTCCTTAAGGTCCTTGATAAAGGCACCCATGCCCTTATTAGTGGAACCATTAGCCAAACTCCTTGGGCTAACATAGTCCCTAAACTTGTAATTCTCTTGAAACTTCAAGAGCCTGCATGGCATTTGCTCCCCGGCCACGGTACAATTCATGCCTTCTTTAGTGATGGGGTCCTCATCATGGCTAATGGATTGCCACCCATCATCAATCAACACCAGCCCTGGTGGGCACCCACCGTCGACAAGACCTTTCACACCATCCCAAACACCTTGTGGGTGCACGGTAAGGTAAAATGCGTCCCACGTGCACCAACCAAATTTGTCCACGATCCCTGGTGGGGTTTTCTCTTCTAACAACTTGAAGGTTCCAAGGTGAGTCCTAATCACTTTCATGGCATCCTTCACCAAAATGAACGGATCTTCGCCGACGTGAACGTAAACAACACTCCGGAAGCTGGCTGCGGCCACCTTCGTGGAGCCGCTTTCGACACAAACGTCGACGTTGTTGTCGGTTCCGGGCTGAAGCGAAGCCCTGAAAGGGCCTTCGATGAGAGGGAGGAGGAGGATATAAGGCCTGCCGGAGTCCGATCTATCGAGGATCACCATTTGAGTTTCGTTTTCAATGTCGCTCCCGTTGGAACCAACCCAATGAGTAGTCCACCAGACTTTGAACCTGAAAATGCTCATGAACTTGATGTTCTTCAGCTTCCCAATGGGAACAACATGGCGGCTGTCGGATTCAACAGTGTCGAACCCTACAAAGGATCCAACACAGGGAATTGATTTATCAGTGGTGGAAACATAAGGGGAAGGAGTAACAGTGATGTTAGCAGGGACATCAGTGAGAAAAACGTGGCCATTGGCAATGAAGTTTGAGCCTTCCAGTGAGATTAATGACTGGTTGTTATGGCCATCAACTAGGCCTGAAACACCAGAACTAACCTTAGTCAAGCTTGGAGCCATAATGAAAAACCAAACCAAATAAAAAAAGGGTTTTTGCTGTTTTGTTTTAAGAAATCAAAAGAGATCGAAACAGTCAATTGAATGAGGTAAAAAAAAAACAGTGAAAATAGTTTGCTTTGATTCTGTGTTTTTAAAAGCTTCAAACTTTGCTTGCTTTGGTTGCTCAATCGAACTGGCCAATGCTCTAATTTATAGGCTTAATTCAGAGCGAAGGTGAGGAGAAGTTTCATTTGCAGGAAAAAAAGAAGGAAATATTAAATTTAAAATAAAAAGGTGAGGGGGTGATTTGAAATTTACTTTATTTAATTAATTTTATTGAATAGTGTGGGTCATACTCTTTATTAAATGAAATTTACTTTAGATTATCCAAAATACTTTTTTTTCTATTATGTCATCAATCATGTCAAAAGTTTGTAAGTCCAGAAGGATCGACAAGTGTAAAATATAGAGGCTCCCTAAATCTTGGTATTATGTTTTGACTATTTCAAAAGAAAGCCACGTCTATAATTTTACATATATTTTTCAAAGAATTAAAATTTTGTATTAAATTCCAAAAAATAATAAACAATACTAACAAAATCAGTCTCAATAAATATGGTTACATTTAAATTTAATAAATTTACAAAAATATAAACCTACGAAAACAACTTATTTTGTTTAAATAATCAATCAAAACGATTAAAATACCGTATTTTTTATAAAGTAAATTATACTATGGGTAAGCTACAGCATTGATTATTTAATTATATATAAATTTTCGTTTTAATCACTAAATTATGAAAAGTTTATAATTTAATCACTAAACTTTTTAAGATTGTTCTTTTTAGCCACTCGTCCGTTGGCATTGCGCTAACTAAGATAAATTTAATCCACCTTGGATTTTCTAATTTCAGGTCAGCTTAGCAATGAATGGTTTAAGAGTTATGATTCAATCTAGCTATGAATAATACAGTGGTTGGATTTGAAGAGTTTAGGTGAAAATGATCAGGGGTTAAAGTTCCGGATCGACTTGCGGTAGGGGTACAGTGGCTGCTTGATATTCATGAGTGTCTGATTTTGAGTTTAGTTTAACTTTCTGATCAACTTTGAAGAGAACAAGTAGAGGGTGAAGGAGATGATTTTTATTCGTGCAAAACACACCGTTCCATTTAGCAAGAAAATTATGTGGAAATTATAAAATTCACACGGGGATTAAATTTATCTTAGTCAGTGCTATTTACCATTCCGTTAATTAAGAAAACAATCTTGAAAACTTTAGTGACTAACTTGTAACTTTTTCATAATTTAGTATTTAAAACGAAATCTTTTATATAGTGGAGTGACCAATGTTGTAATTTACCCTATTGTTATAAGTATACTTTTATCTTCCCAATTTTTTTTTTTTTATAAAATCAATACACATTCATAAATAATGAAATTTAGACTTGACAATGATATTTCAACTTTTAATTTCACCATTTTAACAAAAAATATATTATATATATAAATTTTTAATAAATATATATTTACAATTTTTTACACATAACTTGTCATAATTCAATAAATATTAAAATAATCAAATACGTTTACTATCTCTTTGAATTTAAAATATTAAAATATATATATAACACAAAAATGGATTTATAAATTTTATTTTCAACCATGAGATGTGATATGTGGTAGTTACTCACCTCGTGTCTTAATTATATGGTTGGGAGTTTAATTCATGCTCATGTAAATAGAACACATTTTATGATCAGCCATTTACCTCTTCAAAGAGCATCCATAGTGAGAAAATTAATCACTACTGTCGGCAATGAATACCCTAATTACAACAAAAAATAAAAAATAATTTTCATTTTCAATCAATTAAAAAAAAAAAAGCAAAAGATTTTTGCTTAAACCTAGCATGACAATATAGCAGATGGAGCAGATGTTTTCATAGCTATCACTCTTCGTCATTCATTTTGTTATCTTATAAATGTATAATCTTAAAAAATATTGTCATCTCCATTAATATTGGATACATCTATCACTACCTTCCCTCAATTCGATTTCTATTAATTTTAATTTTGTTTAAAATACAAATAAATATTTAAATAAAAATCTTAAAAAATATTTATAATATCTTGTGTTGGAAACCATGAGTAAGGAGTAAAAAAATAATAGGATGGGGGTGAAAGTGCTTTCCAAACCCATGTTCTAAAAGCTAATGATGGAAATTAAAAGATCATCCCTCCAATGTTTTGTTGGAGTAAATATGTTATTTTAAGCATTATTTGCGAAATATTTAATCATATATTACCTAAATATTTCATATTTAATAGTATCTTTAAATCCGGATTTATAGATAGTCACGTTTCCCTCGGAAACAAAATTGAAGAATTTTCCGATGGGACGAGGGTATAATTGTCCCAATAATGACATTTTTGCATCCATATTTTAATATTAATATGCTTAATTTAAAAATTAAGAGGGATTACGGGTAAAATATAACTTCAACTTTGTTTCCACTTTCTAGAGCATTCATTCAAAACCTCCAAGCCAACTTTATTTTTATTTAAAAGAAAGAGAGAGAGAGAATCTATTGATGAAAAGCAAAGGGAAATTGAAGCAAATGATGTGAATTTCATAAATGGTTTGATTTTTTTTAAGAAAAATTATTAGTAATTCGTAAGAAATTTTGTAATTAGGAAGAAAATTAATTTTTCAAAAATCGAGAATAAGAAGTGCATTTATTGGGTGAGATTGGCATACTTCCAAATCAATAAGAGATTCCAAATTCAATGCTTAGAATTTGATTTTATTTTTATTGAAACAATTCATATAAATAAAAGAGAAAAAAAAATTATTGTATTAATATTTATTATTTTTAAGACTAATTTTATTGATTGAATTAGTATCCTAACTAAATAAACTAAATTAGGAAGATTGAGATTTTAAAGTATTTTCCACCAAAGTCCAAATCTTTAATAGAGTAGTTTTTTTATTTTTTAAATAAAGGTAAAAAAATATCTAGTTGGTCATCCAATTTTTAGGGTGCTTTCATTTTGGTCACTCAAAATGAAATAATTGCAATTTCATCACTTAATTTTTAGGGCATTTTCTATTTAGCCATCCAACCATTAAATCACTAGCGGACATGTTATATCATGTTTACACTTTCATTTATTGGTAATCCAACTTCTAGGTCACTTTCTTCTTGGTCACTAAAAAAATACCATTTTTTAAGTAATGTTTGGGGGTAAAAAAGTGATAGAAACTAAAATAATGTTTTAAAAAAAAGTTAAATTGTACTTATTTACCCCATTGCCGAAAGTTCTAATTCTTTTTTTTAATATTGAAATTTACATTTCAAAACATAAAATTTAATTAAATAAATCATTAAAAAATTATCCCTTGATAATGTCAGCTAATTTGTTACCATAATATTGAAATTAATTAGTTCAATGTCCTTCTAATTTTAAAATTTTATTTTATGTTTTCAAATTAAAATAAACTCAAATAACTCATCTTTAATAATGGTCTATGAAACCCAAATTTGTTTTGATTATATGATCTTAAGTTTTTCATGCTAAGCTAAAAATAAAGAAAAATCATTACAATTATAATTGAATTAATTTTGTCTTCCATGTCAAACGAAACTTAGAATTTTTTTTATCACTTTTTTACCCAAACAAAGAACTTAATTTAATTAATCGCAATGATTTTTCTTTGCTTTTAGTTTAGTATGAAAGATCCGAGATTGTATTGTAGATAAATAAATTTTTGGACCAATTACAAAGTGCCACATGTCAAGAAACATACATAATATAAGTCGGTAGGTAGCTACTTATCATTTAATGTAAAAAATGTTAAGTTGATTTTATTTTAATAAAAATTTGATTTTTTTAAAAAAAAAACATGAAATATTTAAATTACCATATCTATCTTTCCTTGATTAATAGAGCATATAAATTAATAACGATTAATTTTTGCAGCTTTTACGATTTCACCTTTTTTTCCTTAATTAACAAAGCAAATGTTAAAATTACCAAACTAAATTTTAATATGACACTCTAATAGCATTGTAAATATTAAATAAATAATATTTATCAATTCACTGGTCAAAATTGTGGTCCCGAAATTACTTTTTCTGACACCACTAGAAATAGGCTGTTACATAAATGATGAGGTAATATTTTACAAAAAAAAAAAAAAAAAAACTCTCATCTACTTGATTTTTGGTCTATAAAATGGGGTCACTGTCAAACTAATCACTACACATTCACAAATTCAAAAATCCAAAAGGTCTTTGAAGAAAAGATCTTCTTAGACTCAAAGCTCTCTTCAAAATCTCAAGAAATTTATCAAGAACTTGAAGAAACCTTTAAAAATGTCATATCAATTCTGATAAAGCTACTTTCTGATCTTGTTTAACCAATGAATGGAGGAAAAAACTCGTTTCAAGAAAAAGTCATTACGACACTTGAAGCATCCTACATCCTTTCAATAACAAGTCTAGATGACCCTTGAATCAAGGCTGTTCTCAATTTGGTTGCATTAGCACAAAGAAGATAAAACCCATTCTTCAATATCAAGACCAAGTCTAGAAGACCCTTGAAGCGAAACTATCCATCCAACATCAAGTCTTGAAGACTCTTGGATCCAACATCAAATTGGAGGAATATTCTAATTTGGACTTTTCTTTAGAACTAACGGGATGTTCTTCAGAATTTCTTCAAATTCTTTAGTTTCTTCATAGGTTTTTGTGGATATTCTTTGGACTTCTTGAACTTGTGTACGTGTAGAATTGTTTGGGGTGACCCCTTGTTATAATGTCAATTACTTGAATAAAAGAGAGTTATAGTATAATTTAACATTTTCATTTGGTTGTTCTACAAAATTAAAATCTTTTATTTATTATGTATTTTTTTATTAATTTAATTATTTAAAAATAACATAATAATTTAATATTATCACTTAATTATTTTATTTTTAATTAGTGCTGATATAACTTTTTTTATTATTTACATTTTAATTAATTTAAAATAAATATATATGACATAATATGTGATGTCATCATTTTTGTCATGGTAACTTTGGCTTTGACCCATGATAACTTCGGTTTGACACATATCACTTTGTAATTAATTCAAAAATTCCGTTGTCTACAAATATCTGTCACCTTATTAATTAATTTAAATGTAAATTTTCAGAAAATTCAAACCATTATAAAAATTCTTAAAAGAAATAAAATTAGCTAAAATTTTCTAAAAGTACAGAAATGCAAAAATTGAATATATTAAAATTTAAAAAAATATATTTTAGTTAGCATTTTAAAAATAAAAAAATCCTGAATATTGAAATGTTCTTTTAAAATTTTAAAAAATTCAAAAAACAAAAATGCTGGGTGTTGGCCGAGGTAGACTGACGGTCAGAGTTTATTGCAGCAACACCGATCAATGACTCTCAACTCTGGTCAGTTTTCATTACTAGTGAAGGTTAAATTTTTATCAATATAACGAGTCAAATTATTTGATTTAATAAATTAAAATAATTAATAATGGGTAAAATTATAAATAACATACTAAATGCCGAAGAATATTCCTTAATTAAAATCTTTCTTTGTTGATAAATAAAAATAAAAAATCGGAGAACTCGATGTACCTTTAAATCGACAATTGCCACGGGTAAGCTCGAGAATAAAAGAAATAAAATTATCCACCGACAGAACCAGATAAGGTTACGTGGAGGCTCATATTAGTACCACGTGGGAATCTTCCCCAGTAAGAAACCAGTATTGGAGGGACCAACGTCATAGGAAACGTCAATGAAAGACGGTGACCGTTGGTTCCTAACGACCAAATTATTCAACTACCAGTCCACCCAATAGGACATTTCCACGTATGAACTATAAGAAACACGTCAGTTATTTGTACACATGTTATCAGGATAAAGGATTTGGTGACAAACACTCCCGTGGATAAAGCGTAAAAACGCAGGAAACCGGGCAACGGGATTTTCTTTTACAACGGTTCTTTGAAAGAAATTCTGATAATCTAGAAATTGGAATTATATTTTACTCTTAATTTTTGACAAAATTATGAAAACGAAAATTTCTTTTTTTTTTTAAATATATAACTGTTTTTTTTTACAGGAAAACAACGAGAATATATATTTTTAATTTTAAATAAAATAAAAGTAAAATTTAATAATAAATTTATAGGTGCTTTTTCGTATATATTCAATGCATTCAAATGTATGCTGATAATATGAAAGTCATATTCTCATAGCTTATCAAGTTTGTTTCTACTCTGGAATCCTTCATGAATGGATGACAGAGAACCTCCAAACAATGCTGTCTTTTGGTTCAAACGGGATTGACTGGTCTTATCTTTTTGGGATGATTTCTTGGTGTATATAGAAAAATCATAACAGTTTTGTTTTTCAGGATATCACTTGGAGCACGGAGGAAATCATTGAAATCTCTCCTAGTTGGGCAAGACAGTATGTGTCTGTTTCGAGGCTGCCTTCATAGAGGACTCGTAACTCCCCTACTAGTCTACACTTGGCACATAATTGGGTGCGTTTGAACACAAATAGGTCGGTCAAAATTGAGGATAATTTTGTAACAGTTGGAGGCTTGGTATGAGACTGCAATGGTGAATGGATTTTCGGTTTCTACAAATATCTAGGTTGTTGTAATGTGTTGGAGGTTGAACTATGGAACATTTTAAATAGGTTGAACTTGTCACTAGATCGGGGTTTGGAGCATATCTTAATTCAAATAGATAGTCGTAAAGCTGTTCAAGCCATTCAAGATTAACAGTATTAAGAAATAACTTTTTTTTTTCACTTTGAATAAAAAAATGTGTTAAAGATAAAATTAATTCAGTATTTTTTATATTTAAAGAAACAATATAAAATTGATATTAATTGATTATGTTTTCACGCGTTTTCCATTTTTAACATCCACTAAAGAGTTTTAATTTTTAAAATTGACACATTTAAAATATTGTGATCGTTAATTTTATTTAGTTAAAATAATAAAGAACTTTAATTATACAAAAATTTGAAGGCAAATGAATAGTTGGTTGCTAGCCTACCCCTAATTTGCAGCAATGAAATTTAAACAAACGCCAAATGTGTACCAGTAATGGTAAGTGGTAACGTCACTACAAACAGAATCGGTGTTTGGTGTCGGTAGTTGTTATGTTGGGTGACGCTTTTTTGAGAAGGCCCAATCATGTGTTGGAAGTTGGAACCCATAAAATTCTTTCAAACAAGAACAGGTCACTAACTACCGTCTCCTAAACATTTTCCCTAAATGAGTCGGTTGGAAGCACAGAATATGTATTCTTTTATATTATTAATACTAGTCTTCCATTCATT
Organism: Gossypium sturtianum; assembly: GCA_025698515.1. Classification (NCBI taxonomy): domain Eukaryota; kingdom Viridiplantae; phylum Streptophyta; class Magnoliopsida; order Malvales; family Malvaceae; genus Gossypium; species Gossypium sturtianum. The sequence continues at coordinate 122,555,410 of CM046946.1, forward strand.
CAACCAAATATATTTAAAAAAAATTTGTTTAGTTGTTGAGCACTTAGTTTATTTTTTAAAAAAATTATTGTTTTTTTTAAAAAATATTAGATTTCCTTTTTATCCTATCCTTAAATTTAATTTTGATTTGTTAACTTTTAAATAAAGTGGTGTTTGATTGACTCGTAGAAGTTTAAATAATAGTATACATCAATAGGCACAATCAGAGGAACATTTTCTTGATATCAAAAATTTTAAAAATGATTAAAATGAAATTTTACCATTACATTAACTTATAAATTTATAATTTATGGAGGGGCTAAACTAACATTTTACCATTTTTGAAAGAGCTATAGTTGAATTATATATTTTTAAGGTCAAAATACAAATTTACATTTATACTAACTTATCAAATTATATTATTTTTATAGGGGCTATACTAACAATTCACTATTTTAAAGGCCAAAACTCTTGTTTCCCCTAAACTTGTTCAAGGACAAGGCTAGGTTCGGATTGAGTTCATACAAAGCTTTTATATTTACTTTCTTTACTTAAATTTAACCTAACCTAAATTATAAGCTCAATTTTCTACCCAAACCCAATCCGTATAAAAAAAACAAATGTTTGAACCGTACTTGACCTATAAATATTTTACTGGTCTTCTTTAAATCTACTTTTAAAATCTACATTTTTCAATATATTATCATAATATTATGTTAAATCTAATAACTAATAATATTAATTGTAATAATTAAAAATATAATTATATATTAAAAATTCTATCTAGAAATTAAGTTTTTAAAATATAAGTATGCATTAAATAAATATACAACAAATAATAGTATGTATGGTTCAAAACTAATAATAATATATATACAATAACGAAATTTTTAAAAAAAAAATTACATAAAGGTTTAGAAAAAAAAAAGTTATACAGAAAGATTGGTAGCAAAGTTTGCTGAGACGTTTCTAACAGTAACCACTTATTTAAAATAATCAATGCATAAGTTTATTAACCATATATAATCACAAAATCTAAATGTGATTTCAAAGTAGTTTAGGTAACTAGTGCTAAATATTAACCATATTAAAACCCGCTTAAATATTTAAATATCAATTGATTGGGTCTTAACTTAATTAATACGAGTATTGTTGTCAATGTAGGAGGACGTGGGTTTGAGCGTTTTGAAGTGCATTATCCTCTTATTTATGAGTTTGGGAGAAGCTATAGGTAGTTTTAAACATTGTGTCAAAAAGAGCTGATATGATCAAAACATATAATAAGATTATTCAAAAAGAAAAACAAAAATCTAAACATCGACCCTATAGCTCTCCACCAACACTCCCCACTTAAGCAACTAGATTTTTGAATTGAGAGAGATCAAGAATTCTCACTATTTTTAGATTCATGGACCCAATTCAATTCAGTTGGATCTTTCATTCACATTTTTTTCCACCCAGAACATTTTATAAAACTCTTGGACCCTCGAATTTGGAGTATCCTACTTTCATGCAATTCACATGGTTCAACAAGCAATCGATATTTCACGATCAAGGGTGTCGTACTATTTGTAGTAGCGGTCCTTATATATCGTATTAACAATCGAAATATAGTCGAAAGAAAAAATCTCTATTTGACAGGGGTTCTTCCTATACCTATGAATCCCATTGGACCCAGAAATGATACATTGGAAGAATCTTTTGGGTCTTCCAATATCAATAGATTGATTGTTTCACTCTTATACCTTCCAAAAGGACAAAAGATCTCTGAGAGTTGTTTCTTGGATCCTAAAGAGAGTACTTGGGTTCTCATAATAACTAAAAAGTGTATCATGCCTGAATTTAACCAGGGTTCGCGATGATGGAGGAAATGGACAACAAGCACTAACGGGGCTTTTGATGTATAATTATGCGGTTGTAGATATATTTTCTATTAACCCTTGTTTATAATTTAATACACACATCAAGTTTTCTAATAAAATCCTATGACATTAATTCCATAACAATTAAATAATAGAAAATAGCGAATGTACGTGAAATGTTGTTTTATTATAGGGGTTTGATTAAATTAGTTCTTTTATTATTAAATAGATCAATTTAGTAATTATATTGTTAAAAAGAATTAAATAAGGCCAAATTTGAATAGACTTAACGTTTATTGTTTAGCAGAGTTAGTATTTTTAAAGTTTTTTTAGTTCTGTAAATGAAATCTTTTGTTTAGAATGGAACTGCAATTAAAAAGAAAAATAAATTTTAAGACATTTTTTATATAGTAAATGTTAACTTCGTTACAATTTGGACTTATATGATTCTTTTTAATAATATATAGACTAAATCGATCTATTTAATAATAGAGGAGCCGATTTGATCCTGTTCCTATAATACATAAACCTCCTAAGTACTTTAACCTATATAATTATTATGTTTTAGAAAAACATAATAAATATATTTATGTTATGAATATCTTATTAAGTGGATGTTCATCAAGATCAAGATAGGTTTTGATGTACTTTAAATTATAGTAGTTATTAGAAGTAGATCTCTACTTCATTTATACTTCTTATGCCTATAAATAGAGACTTTGGAAAAGCTTTGTAAATATTTCGATTGATCAATAAGATATGCTTTTTCTTTTACTCTCTCATTTTCTTTGTTCTTTACTCCCTGTATATTTATTTTATAACACATTATCAGCACGATTCTCTTTTAATTATTTTTGTCCATAAGTCACAAAATATCCCAAAATTTACTGTTGTCGATTGCCTCCTAAAGCTGCTGCTATTTCAATTGAGGTCTGCGCACCATATGTAATCATTAGAGCCTTAAACCACTCAGGTATATTTTACTATGATTTATTTATTATATCATGTTTATTATAATTGGAGACTAATTATGAGAACTTGAATAGATAGATTTTAATTTGAAATCCACGCATATTTGCGATGGTGATTATGAAATAAATAATCTATTAAGACGTTTATAAGTTCGTCCTAGTAAATCTATTGCATTCCCTGAAGTGAACGCAAGCATAAAAGAAAATAAAAACCAATATTATTCCAATATTTGGTAGTATAAAATTAGTCGAAAACTCTGGAAGAGTTAATATATTAATATTTTGTGATGGTTAATCCATTTGTTTTAAAATATATTCATTATAATGGATATCATATTGGGATTGTGAATGAAGAAAAGATTATATTTCATAAGAAGCAAAAGAGGATTGAGTTTTTAATTTATATTTATTACTCTTGTTATAAATTGAATTGATCGTGACTATCTTTGTGATCTTCTTTTGTCATCATCCTCATTAAGAGGTTGAAAGCAAAATATTTAACTGTGAAAGATCTACTTACGAGAAATAGAATATGGTAATCTATCTAAAACTCGTTATGGTTGGATGCACTTGAAGTTGCAAGTTTTTTTAAAAATTGTGAGTATAACTCTACGGTATTCAGAATAAATTCTCAATTAAAATTACATGGAAAAATATTATTGATGAAAACTTACAAGAGAGAAAACTTATGTTGTAACGCCCCAAAATTCTTTATAATTATTTTCGTATGTTGTTGTTACACAATTGTATGTCTGCTTCAGTGGTTAAGTGTTCTAGGGAGTGTCTAAGAAGTCTTAGGTTCAAACCTTAGCTTGGGCAATTTTTGCTTTTAAATGAATAAACCCATATCTCTAGTCAGTAGGCTTATAAATAAATGTTGATAAAATATAGCAGAATGGGCCTGCTGGTTTGGTGGTTATGTGGAGTGCAGATAAGCAGGAGGTCTGGAGTTCGAGTACTGATGCAATTATAGAATTTATTTTTATTGCTGATGACGTGGGAGTGTTGTGGTTTGACCGAAACACTAAAGAGTTTGAGTGGAATTTGAATTAGGTGGTTGAGGGAGGGGTGGACGATTTTGGGGAGAAGATTAAGGGATTTTGGTGAGGAAATTAAGGAGTGAGGAGTTTGAGCAGCATTCAAGCTGTATTTGCAAGTTCGGCAATCCCTCTCCCTCTTTCTTTTCTGACGTTACTCCCTCCTCTACCATCTTTCTTTTCTTTTTGCCTCAATAGCCGAATTCTATTCCTCTTTCCCCCACCCCTTTTCATTTTTCCTTTGACTTCCATCTCCCTGTGTTGCTGCCAAATTTTAAGTGCTTTCCCCTCTACCTGCTGATTTGTTCCATCTCCATCCTTTCCCCTTCTTTTTGTTTAGCCGAAATTCCCCTTTGCTGCTGTCTTTCTCTTCAATTCTCTCTTATAGTTGCCGAAACTTTAGGTGTTCCCATTACCTTTCATTTTTGGTTTATCCTGCTCTTTGCTGAATTAGTGTTCTATTTCTATTCTACGAGTTGCGCTTTCGGTAAGTGGTACTCGTTCTGGCTTAGACTGTTCTTGTTAATATTCTTTTAATAGGGGTTTCGACTGGAATTGCAGGAATTAATCGAGGAGCTTGTGATCATTATTTTCCAACGATTTAAGTGAGTGGGGCTTAGGATGTCCAAATAAGGTAAGTGGTTGTCGATCAAGTGCATAAGTGTTAGAATAGGAATCGTTTTAAATTTGTTTGAGGTGCGATTAATCGTGTGATCATGGTTGAACACAGGTTTCGGAGTGCTCGAGGATTGTGAGCGCATATTTCGTAATCAGGTGTGTGAACACTATTCTGGAAATGAAAGTCGGCGAAAAACCGAGAAATGCGAATGTCGACGCCACACGGGCGTGCGGCCGCCCGTGGGACCGAACATGGGCGTATGATCGATAAGGCCGACCATGTGTGATTTCATGGGCCGGGTCAAACTGGGCCGTGTGGGCCCCACGGACGTGTGGGCCCCACACAAGCAAACCACACGGGCGTGTAAAAATTGTTGGGCCAGGTCGTGCATTTCACACGGCCAAGGCCATTATGGGCCGTGTGGGCCACATGGGTGTGTGGGCTCACATGGGCTAGCAACATGGGCCCATTTTTACTGTTTGACTGCTAAGGTTGCACGGGTCGCCCGAGATAACTGTGGACCTACTGTAGGGTCGGTAAGCTATACCTAGATCCCTAACTGACTGTGTGACATTTAAATATATATGACTGTTTACTGAGCATGATATCTACACTGTTCTGATTATATGCACGTTTCCATGAGATGACATGTCACGATTGTATGATGCATTACATGGGGTTGGGAAAAATATGATTGGAGGAAGTGTATTGTCGCAACGTGGCTGCAAATTACTGAAAGGCTTTGAGCCTAAATTATCGGCGGCTCACCGCATATCAACATATAGTGTCGCATTTGGTACTCTCTGGAGTGTAGGGATGGGTGGGTTGATTATATCCCCACACAGAGTGTAGGGTTGGACGGAGATGGAGTGTAGAGGTTGGATGGGTAAGACTTGTATACTGTTTCATATGTTAATGCACTGATTAATGTTAATGTAATGGGCCAGGGCCCAAGCACATGATCGTTTCAGATCGAGATGGGCCAAAGCCCAAACCAAAATTGTCATCGATCTCAAAAAGGGCTTAGGCCCAGACTGTGTTTGTTTTTTGTCTGTTTGCTAAGTATGGGATTACACACTGAGTTTTCGGAAACTCACCCATCTGTTTTTAACTTTACAGGTAATCCCCAGTCTTAGGCGGATCGATGTGGCGAGGGACTCAGAGGTTGCCACACGTCCGCATACATTTTCGTACTTGATTATGTTTTTAAGTATTATTATTTGGGGTGTTTTTTACTTTAAATGGCCTTTATGGGTTTATACTTTAATTTGAGATTTTTATTTTGATTTATAACTGCTAGCAGTAGGATAAGACGCGAGTTTTCAAAAAGGACAAATGTTTTAGCAAAAATACCACGAATACGCAACCTATTTCAAAGCTTCCGCAATAAATGACGTTTTGAAAATTAATAACGTTTTAAAAGTGAATAACTTTTTTACAATGACTCACGTTTTGAAAATGAATGACACGTCTTGGAATCATCATAAAATAACGCAAAGAGGTTAAATAGGAAAGGGGTTTTCATAGATATCACACTTTGCGAAAAACACTTCAATGTGATATTGCCAGATTCGACCATTGCGTTTAGGCCGGGTTTGGGGTGTTACATATGTATGAAAAGTAATTGGTTATGTACATGTTGTATACCTGGAAAATAAGACCCACTCTCAAAGTTTGCTATTAATAGAATTTGATGGGATTCAAGGTCCACTACTGGGGCTTAATTTTCTTACTTCTTGATAAAATTGTCAAGACTCAATATAAAAAAAATACATCTTTAAATATTAAATCAACTTGATATATTGTTTAAATATTTGAAATTGTTTTCTTTTTAAGTTTTGATTACATGGGTTACATATTATTTTAAGCATCTCATTTGTTCATGAAAATGAATATTAACTGATTTATTTATGTTGCTATAGTAAGCTTTATAATTAAATAATATATTTGATTAAAACATATCTAGTATGCAAATTTGTGTTAATAAACAAATGAATTTTATGGTTATTCGAATTTGATTTAGTTTAAAGAATTGTTAAAGGTAATAGTTCATACGTTTTATATTATTCCATATGTTAATTATTTAGAGAAATGACATGAGCAATTGTAAATGAAAAGTACTATGAGCATTAATGGTTGGATTTTAAATTAAATTTCATGCATGTTTATGATAATGGTTATGAAAGGAAAAAAAATTTGCTAGTTTTTCATTATGTTATATTGTTATGTTTGAGATGTGATGTTTATTGATATATTTAGTATAGGCTTGTTTCTATACATGACTTCGGCAATTATTCTTGGTAGTTAATTGATTATGCAAAACTCTTGTTAAAAGGGTTTTTAAAGTATTTTGAATCGAACTTGGGACTTCTCGCATCCAAAGCGAGAATCATACCACTAGACCAAATGTCCTGCATTTGAAGATTTTGGCATATTCCCTAAAGTGAATGTTACATAGAATTATTTTGAAAATTATATTCATTGACTTAGTGACATTATAGACTTCACATTGATTTAGATATTTCCGGTAATAAATGTCACAATAGTACTTATATGTCGATACAAAGTAAAAGGAATGATAATAAAATTATCAATTTGTTACAATTTAGTACAATTGAAATGCATGTTAAAGTAAACTAGAAGGTTACTTATACAAATGCATTTCCTACTTGGCGTGACTAGTTAGACCATCCTGGATCATATATGATGCGAAAATTAATTGAGAATTCATATGGACATTAATTAAAGAATTCTCATTTGTTTCTTGTTCTCAATGAAAATTGATTGTTAGAAACTCACTAGCTAAAGTTGAGATTTAATGTCTTGCATTTTTGAAATGAATATGGGCCTATTCATCCACCATGTGGATGGTTTTGATATTATATGATTTTGGTAGATGCATCTACAAAATAATCATGTATGTGTTATCAACTTGCCACCTATCGTTTGCAAGATTGCTTGTTTAAATAATTAATTTCAGATCATGCAATAAAGACAATGCATCCTGCTAATACTGATGAGTTTATATCTCAGTTTTTTATTGATTAAGTTTGAAAAACTTTTGTAAAAGTTTGTTATTTATTTGCATAATGGTTTAGAGAATTTATTAATTGAATGCCTATGATTAACTTCTAAACCATTACTTATGAGAACTAAACTTTCTATTTCAATATGAGATTATATTGATTTACGTGTTGTACGCATTAAGCCAATAAGTTATAAATACTCCCCATTACAATTGGTTTTTAATCAATAGCTAAATATTTCTCATCTTTGAATTTTTTTATGTGCGTATATGTTCCAATTGCTCCACCACAACACACAAAGATGAGTGAACCCTCAAAGAAAATTGGAAATATATATTAATTACAAGTTTTTTTTTTGTACTATTAGATGTTTTGAATGTATTGAAATTCTATTATGACTTGATTTGTGACTATAATTTTGCTTTGATAGTTTTCTTGTCATTAAGGGAAAAGAAATAATAACTTGTAATTAGTTAGGGAGAGAGTAATTTGAACCAGAAGTTCAATAAGGATAACTCATTACAAGTTAACTGTAAGATGTATTTACAAACTTAACGAGAATAACCAGGTGTTATATATCATCTAATATTTAAATTTGAACCAAAGTCCCAATAGGAAAATCAGTAAGAATAAATAATAGATTGATTGGTTTCAAAGATGAAATTTTTTCTAGATGGTCATATAGTGGAGGCGGCTACTCTAGAAGAGACCCAAGATATAACTAGTAAGTAAAACTCCAGAAGAGATTTAGGCACCTGAAACTGAAGATTAAAATAGTGAAAATAAGAGATCTCGATAACTTATGTCAATTCGAGAAAATGTGGAACCGATAATAAAATTAATCGACAATGGTTTTGCATGCAATATTATTGTTGAAATAATGAAATAAAAGGAGAATCTTAAATAAATATATTGAGAAATATAGATATGGAATAGATTGGTCAAAATAGAAAGACGCAACTCAAATTCGTGGAGTTTTTGGACCAACAGCCCAAATATCTAAAAGTATAAAGCTAGTGAGGGTACAAATGAAGTAGTTTTATGAGAGCGGAATAAAAATATGAAGTTTTTCGCTAATCCCTGGCATTGATTATGAAAAGGTATAATATTCTTTTGTGATAAATGCAATAACATTTAGATATATTATTAAACTGGTAATTCATAAAAGATTTAACTTGCGTCTAATGGTTGTTGACCTTTTATGAATCACTATATAGTAAAGTTTATTTTAAAATCCTTGGATTTATAATGCCAGAAGCATATTGAAATTATCGGAAAATTGTCCATTTATATGAATTGAAATAATTCAGCATATGTGATAAATTTGACTTAGTCAATAGTAGTTAAAAGAGGATTATAAAATGATCCAAAATACCTATTTATATTTTTATAGAAGAATCATGATTGAAGTTTTCTATGATTATTGTTGAAACTCCTAAAGAGATTAAAATATATTTCCCCCAAATTTTTCCTCACTCATGACTTTCAAAAGAATGGTAATATATATATATATATATATGCTTAGCAAATAAATTCAAATAGTCATTTGAAAAACTAGTATTCAAGATTGAATACGTAGAATATGAGAAAGTATGCGATGTTTTCATGAGGGGGTAAATACGTGCTGTACTCTTTTTCCCTTAACCGAGGTTTTGTCCCATTGATTTTTTCTGGTAAGGTTTTTAATGAGGTAGCATATTATGCATACTATAGATATGTGTACTCTTTTTCTTTCACTAAGATTTTTTTTCCCCAAAGGGTTTTTATCTTAGTAAGGTTTTAACGATGCACATTATCTTAGTAAGGTTTTTATCTTATTAAGTGGATGTCCCTCAAGATCAAGATAAGTTTTTATTAAGTGGAAGTAGATCTCTACTTTATTTATACTTCTTATGCCTATAAATAAAGACTTTGGAGAAGCTTTGTAAATATTTCGATTGATCAATAAAATATACTTTCTCTTTTGCTCTCCCATTTTTTTTTGTTTTTTACTCTCTGTCTATTTATTTTATAATAATTTAAAATATATTAATTGAGTTGGGCTTGAATTAAAAAATCTTATTCATGACCTTAAATTTTGCCTAAACCTATTTTATTAACTCTCTCTCTTTTTTGGATAGATAATTTGATTTATGAATAGACAAAATTTATATAAAGATGTGTTTAGTTTAAAATTTTTTGAAAATATTTAAATTTTGAATTTTCTATTTAATTGATTGAATTGATTAATTTAGATTAATATTTTGATATTAGTTAAAGAATGTTCCAACATAGGCTAAGTTGAAAAAGCCTCCAAAATTAAAAAAGAATTGGTTGATTTTGTAGGCTTGTAATAAACTCTTAAATCTTTTCAGCTTAACATCAACTATTCTTCTAGTTGATAATAAAACCTTAGACAAGAGCTTGAATTTATTTTAATATTTTAGCTATAGAAGACAACATAATATATTCCTCATAATATTCCTTCAATTTACTTCATCCCAAATTTGCCTTTTGATTTTTTTTTTATTTACATGTAATATTTTAAATTTTACATTTAGGAAGAAATAAATTGCAGGGATAGTATAAGGAACCAACAAGTTGTATCATTTTATCTTAGTTTATGGCGAAAAAAGCACTTAAACTTTTTCAAAAAAAAGTACTTAATTGGATATTTAAAATTTTAAAATACATAAAAAATGCCCTCAAACTTTAAATAAAAAATAATTAAATCCCTATTTTTTTCACCACTCAATTGGGTACTTGAACTGCCAAAATGTATAAAAAAGGCCTTTAAATTTTTTCAAAAAAACAATTAAGCCCCTGCTTTTTTTTTACACTCAATTGGATACTTGAATTTTTAAAATGCATCAAAAGGCCCTTAAACTAAAAAAAAAAAACAATTAAGGCTTTGCTTTTTTTGTTTTTGCACTCAATTGCCAAAATGCATAAAAAAAACCATTTGACCGTTAGCTTTAACAGTTGATCGTTAAAGTTAACTGCCCCTAATTTTTTTCAGTTAAAGTCATCACGTGCCACAACCACGGCGTGACAAGTGGTAAATAAATAAATAAATAAAATTATTAAATTTTAATAAAAAATATAATAAATTTTTAATTTTTATTAAAAATTAGAAAAATATTATAAAAAACATAAAAAATTATAAAATATATAGAAATATAGAAAAATACATATAAATTTTTATAAAGTAGTAAGAAAATGATAAAAAAATGTAAAGAAATATAAAATTCGTAAAAGAATTATAAAAATTATCATACCAAAAGAAATATTTTATAATCTTTCTATAACTTTTATTGATTTTTATTTTTTTATCATTTTTGGCCATATGTCACGCTGTATTGCAATATGTGATGACTTTAACTGAAAAAAGACTGGAGATCATTACGGTTAAAATTAATGGTTAAATGACCTTTTTGATGCATTTTATAATTTTTATAAAATTTTATATTTTTTATGATATATATATAATTTTTTTCTAATTTTTAGTAAATTTTAAATATTTTTTATTAAAGTTTAATAAATTTATAACTTTTACTGATTTTTATTTTTTGTAATTTTTTTGTCATATGTAACACAGTGGTTGTTACACGGGGTGACTTTAACTAAAAAAATTAGGGGTATTTAACTTTAACGGTCAACTGTTAAAGTTTACATTTAAAAGGCATTTTTGATGCATTTTGACAATCGAGTGCAAAAAAAAGCAGGGGCTTAATTTTTTTTTTAAATTTGTGGGTCTTTTTGATGCATTTTGACAATTCAAGTACTCAATTGAGTGTAAAAAAAAAAAAGCAGGGGCTTAATTGCTTTTTTTTTTTTTTAAAAGTTTGAGGGCCTTTTTAATGCATTTTGAAAGTTCAAGTTCCTAATTAAGTGAAAAAAAGTAGGAGATTAATTATTATTATTTTTTTAAGTTTGAGGGCTTTTTACACACTTAAGCCATTTATCTTCGATAACAAATGTAATTTTATTTATTAAAAATCATTTTCATTTAATAAAATATAATTAATATATTTTATATAAATTTAATTATTTTATTGAAATAATATCTTAACTAATATTTATTATTTTTATTTTATTTAGGAATACAACATAATTTTACTAAAATTTGAAAGAAAAAATTGTTATAAAGATTTTTTTTTTTTTTTGAAATAATAGCTGAGTTTCATAGCAAAGGTTGAAAAGTCAAGAGACTTAAAACGTTCCAACAGCAACAAAAAGTAAAGTTTTAGAGAAAACCAAAAGAAATTAAAAGCAAACAACAGTTCCAAAAACCAAAAAACTAGAGAAAACCTTAAACATAGACCTCTCCTCCCTTGCAAAATGAAACGTCCGATGAAGCCAATTGAAATCCTCTCTGAAAAATCTTCCAAAAACCTTTTGCATGTAAATCTAGTAACCAATCTCAGAGGACAACACTTTGGTAACACCTTTGGATTACAAATAGCTTAATCTCCAAACAACCAAAGCTTCCCATTGCCCAAATTAGCTTCAAGACAACCACCTGTGCCAATCCATGGTCATTGATCGCTGCACTGTTGTTGGCGCTTCCTTCATCCAGAACCTTGGCTCTGAGAACCGACACCCTTTTCCCGCTAAAGCATGTGCAGTTGCATTAGCCTCCCTTCTAGCAAAACAAAAGGTAATCCATTAAAAAAAAACCCATGGTGGCTTTAATATCTTGAATAATTGGACTCAACATCGATCTGTCTGTTGTGTAGGAGTTCAATTTCTTAATAATTGTAAGTGAGTCACCCTCAACTTGGATCAAGTGAAACCCTAGTTCATGCGCAAAAATGACGGCCTGTTTACACGCCCTTGCTTTTGCTATAGGCCTCAACAATATCATGATGTGGGTAAGTACATGTGGCCATAATTTGTCCTGAATTGTCTCTTGCTAGAATACTTGATATAGAAGTTTTAGTATTCTCGTTAAAAGATGCATCAAAATTTATCTTTATGTTGCCTGGGTTGTAACCTCCCAAACCTGGCCTGGACGTTATGGCTAGATTGAGAAGGCTACATTAGCCACCGAAATGACTAAGCTAACTTACGTTACTTTTGAAGACATTAAATAAACTCATTTTAGAGAAAACCATAGTTGTACTTTGAGTTAGCTTAAAAGCATTCATTCATTAGGTTGTGTATACTTAGGATTCATTTTATTATTGATGGTATTGTTTTAGAAAAATCCTTTGTTTTTCGCTCTTCTTTAAAAAAAAAATCAATGTTAAACTAATGCAGTGAAAAAACCATTTTTCAAGTCATTTTGGAAACTTAGTTGCCTTACCGATTTGTTTTTCAAAAATAGTTCCTTTGCAATGCAGCGAAAACTAGGGAACAATATCAAATTTTACTTAAGCCCAATATCATGCATTATCCAGTTATTATGTTTGAGTAATCCATGCATGCAAAAATCCCCTCCAAAAAAGTTACCAAACCACAGACTAGAAGTGATTAAAAATTACAAACCAAAACAAATAGAGATTGATTAATACTTATTAAAAAAAATAATTCAAGGTCCAAGGTGATTCTCTAAATGTCGAGTCCGGTTCTAATTTCGAGGTTTACTTGAAAAGTTAAACACTATTGGGGGTGAGCTTATGAAAAGCTCAGTGTGAGTCAAACAATTATTTAAACGAATAAAAACATCAAATACAATGAAACATATTAGCTTTAATAGAAGAAAATAGAACCATCACAGGAATTTCATGTCATTACATAGCCGTTATCAAATTGATGTCAAATGGTGTATGAGCATGGGACATCATTCATTCGAGTAACAATAATTAATTCTGATACCATTCAATACAACAAAATACAATACGTAGCATAAATCAATAACATTCGAATATGTCATGCACATGATGCAATGCAAAAAGGTTCCTACCCATACCATCCGCTACACACCAGGAGTTCTCCAAAACCTGTCATCTGAACTCCAAAACATTATGGGCTTAAGCCCGTTGTGGTTAAAACCACCGATAACAATATGCAGAAAATTATGCCAGTAAAAATGCGATAAATCACCATTCCCCTCGGTACTCCAGGTGCAGTGCACTGACTATGAATAATGCGGACCTAATATGTCGCCAGTACTCCACGGAACTCCTCTGTCAACCACAAAATCCCAACCCAATGCATATGCATTATGTCACACAATCTCATACATAATGATATTTCAATACTTTTCACATTCATTTGACATGCTCAGCATGTCCTCAATAATCACATACTTTCAATAAATGGAAACAGTGTTCCAAACTTTCAAATTACCATTGTGTTGATATCAATCAATATCGTTCAATTTCACATACTTTACAAATTTTCATTGTGCATAAATAGCACCCTTTTCAGTACACAATATAACAAATATATCATGCGTTTAAATCATACATAAGCTTAATATCTCAACACATTATATCATTCAGTCAAACCTTATCATATCTCATAACTCAAATATGCAATTACAAACTCAAACAAACATTCATACTACCAAACTAGCAATTTTGCCAACATGTCAAACTTTTAAAGCTTGAAACATACTTGGTTTGGCCCTTCACAAAATCGATAATTTGGCTATTAAGCTAATCCAATCAGCAAGCAAATTTATCAAATATAACATGATATTTAATATTTTCAAACAATTTTATGAGTTTAGGACCCACACCTTATTTTTCACTTCCTCGCAGCATACTAGCGAATCTTCCAATTTTCCTTAATAATTCCTTAAACGAACCAAAACCAAAATTCAGTATAAATTCAATCAATTTACCATTAAACCAGCCCCCAAACACCCACTTATGAGTTTAAACCAATCGTTGAAATTATAACTATTTTATGAATCCAAACTAGTTAGATTCCTTACACTGTATCGATGCGAATTGTACGTACAATCGTTCTTCACCTTTACGGATGATTTGGGGCGTTTGGGTCAGCACCTAGTTCAATAATATACTAGAAAATAAGTAGCTAATTAATGATTAAATTCCTTCATTTAATCAATTCATAACCTTTACCCAAAAACTATGTCGAAATAACAAACTAGTTACCCTTAATTGCACTTACGCTTCACAATTTGTGGGTTTCGAATGGCCAATCGATTAAGAACATTTTTCCCTAATTGAAATTAGTTTAAAAGATGATTAGGAGGGTTCAAGAACTCAAATTAAGGCTGGAAAAATATAAGCAAGAACCAAGAAACAAAACAGACCCCTTTCTTGCACATAGGCGCACGCACCACCACCGATGGTGGCCAAAATTGGGGCTAAATTTTAAAATGATTTGAGATCTCATTAAAATCTGTAAAAATACCTTTGAAATCATTTAAAATCCACCAAATTCCAGATATTTAAATTTTGGTTTTTAATTGAAAAAATTAATCAAGAAATTGAAGAGAAAGAGACCTTACCCAAGCTAGTCAAGAGAAATGACAATGACACTTTCTTGGCAATGTTCGGGATCGATCTTGGAGTTCAAGATTTCAGATTTGGGGCTAATTTTAATGAGGAAAAATTGACAGAAATATGGTGGAGAATATGTTAACCACACATTAAAACAAGGGGGTTTTGTCAAAAAATTAAATTATTTTCATAAGAATGGAATTGAAGTTAGGACCTCAAGGATAAATTCACTAATGTTTAACCATGAAACCAATAACACATTTTTGATATAAATTTGAAATATTTATTTTTTTTTAAAATAAGACATGTCACAAACTAGGGTTTAAGGCAAAACTTGCAAAATAATAAAAATGGTGAGAAAGAAGGGATTTGAACTTGAGTTTCAAGGAACATTTCACTAACACTTAACCAACAAACCAATACCTCATTTATTTCCTAAAAATGCATAGAAAAATTTCAAAAATTAAGGCATGACCACTCTCTCTCGATTCACAAACCCGATTCTACTAACCCTTGATTTTTGGGATGTTACATAGGTCATAAAGCTCCCATACTTCCTAACTGGGAAGGAAAGTAGTTGGCCTTAGCTCTTCTAGGGCCTTGATCTCTAGCAAAAACCCCATAATAAACCCTGACAACTCCTTCGATGTTTTCCTAAGACCCTTATGAACTAGTTTGTTCCGTGCGTACCATATAGCCCAGTAAGTGATCACCATTAACTTTCTAGATCTTATGTCTACTTGTATGAATGCCTCTGCTAACCAAATTCTATATTCTGAGTACTCTAAGGCAGGAAACACCACAACATTCAAAATATTTAGTGTTTGTTTGGAAATAGAATAGTACCTCAAAAGATGGCCAATTGTTTCTTCAGCTTCGTTGCACAAAGGGCATAAAGTATCAACTTGAATCTTGCGCTTTATTAAATTCCTGAAAGTAGGCAAAAAATTATTAACAAATTTCCACATAGTAATTTTTACTTTTGCCGAGAGTTGAAGTGCTCACAATTTTGTATAAAAAATTGTATTTATTTTAGGCATAGATATGGGATATAAGCCCTTGTTATGTATCTCCTCTTATAGTAGTAGTTTGTACCCGCTCTTAGCGGAGTATTCCCCTAACCTCATAATGCCACACAAGAGTATCCGGAGGCTTTGACTACGCAAGTGGAATAGATAGAACTTTCTCAGCCTGATTAGTATCAATGATGGCCCTAACACGTCCTTTAATCCATGTACACGAGTCTGAATTGATCAGTTGTGTAACATTAGAGAATTTGACATATATACGCGAATGTTTTATTCTACCATTTCTAGGGCCAGGAACCCACGATTCATTCCATATGTTGACCTTTTCACCCATACCAATACACCACCCAAAGCCTCTTTTAATTAACCCCCTGACATTCAAGATGCTTCTTCAGGTAAAAGAAGGGTGAATACCTAGCCTAGCAGACATAAATTCTGTTTTTGGATGACACCTAGCTTTTAGCACTTTCGCCAACAAACTAGCTGGATGAGTTATAATACGCCAACACAGTTTAGCTAATAAGGCAACGTTAAATTTGGCCAAATCACGAAAGCCTAATACCCTTTCTGCTTTCGATAAGCACAACGAGTGCCATGTGCTCCAGCGAATACCTTTAAGAGACTTATTATTCCTCCACAAAAAAATTGTTAAGAACACTTTCTAATTTTCTACATAACATTTTTGGTAAAAGAAAGCAATGCATTGCGTAAAATGGTATTACTTGCAGTACCGCTTTAATAAAAATCTCTTTCCTACCCATTGACAAAAATCTCGTGCTCCAACTTTCAATTTTCTTACTAAACCGATCGAGATAGATCATAAAGGCTTGCTTCTTACGCCGACCAACCATCATAGGCAATCCCAAGTACTTATCTGGATTCGTCGATACCCGAACTGTAACACCCCTAACCCGTCTCTGTCGCCAGATTAGGGTTACGGAGTATTACGACACATATAAAAACAATTTACATCATCAATCTATTCATTTATTAATTAACAACATTCGAATATGCATTTTATTCATAGCAAAATAACATTTATGGGCCTTAAAACGAGCTTACGGGGCCCTAAAAATAGTTTGGGAACAATCACGGACAAATTTGAATCAAAATAGAAAAATATGAAAAAATGTAAAAATTTTGAAAACAGGGATCACACGGCCGTGTGAAAGAGGCCTGCCTCTGTGGCTTCAAACACACCTGTGTGGCTACCCTACACGTCCATGTGGATATCCCACATGCCCATGTGGCTACCCCACACGCCCGTGTGCTTAGACCGTGTAACTCACTGTGACCGTGTGAAAAATCTTGCACTTAAAATTAATAATGCACATGGCCGTGTGGATAAGCCTAGGCCGTGTGCACCTTAAAAAGCTTAAAAAACAAGACATACTTTCATCCAAAACTTAGGTACCAAGCCAAATCAAAACCAACCATTTCCACACTTTAGAAACACATTTTAACAAGTCTAAAACATGCCAAAACAATCAACCTAAATGCCTGATCAATGTGTCCTCATTGACACCACAATTCAATTATCAACCTCAATTCACATGATACATAAACTAATTTGCATTCAAATTTATAAGTTCATATATAAAACTCATACCAAACTTATCATTTCTTCTTATTCATTCACATTCATTCCTACCATGATTCAAACACTTAAATAAGGTTTATATAAAAAGACCAAAACAACTTTATATAAACATATTCACACAAAGATTAAAGGCACATACACAAGTAAGCTTATACCAAGCTTAATACATAATATTTGTAATAAGTATCCAAGCATACACAAATACACCTATTACATATGAGCCTTATACATGCTATTTATAACTGTAACCAAAACGTTTAAAAACTACCAAAATGATCAGCAGATAGTGTGATAGGCTCCGAAAATATTTCAACCAATTGAGTTTTCCAATGGTCTATAAAACAAAGGAAAACAACTACGTAAGCATTTAATGCTTAGTAAGTTCGTATAAGAGAAACTTAAACTTACCGTTCCTTAATATTTAATCATTCAATCATGCTCATTAAATCATATAGTACTTGACTTTCCTAAACACCACAATTCACATAATTTATAAATAACTTAACAATTCATCATCTATAAAACATAGGATACAACATGAAATGAGTTACATCTACTCACATTACTTCACATATGTGATTAATGCCCTTATTCATTCGTTTTCATAGCTCATCTTACCATTTCATAAAATCATTCATATCTGTAATTTCATATCTAAACCTTTCCATTACTGTACGTATCCGTTGAACTGTATAGAATAACATCGGATACTCAGGAATACCTTTCCATATATCTATAAGATTTTCAATAATGCTCACACGAGCTGTGAGTCGGGATGTTAGCTACACGATGTTACTCACACGAGCTGTGGAGAATTCACAACAAACGCAGGATCTCAGCCATCGGTAAGGCATCCAGAACCAGCACCCGAACATATAATCCCTAACGACATGTCATTTGTATACTAAGCATTCTCTAGGTTCAAACAGGACTTTTGTCGTCAAGTATTTAATTATCGAATTATTACCGAAACAATTGTAAATAATATAACATTAACAAATAATCAACCAAAATAACATTTAATAAATATAAAATTCATACGAACTTATCTCGACCACAATAGTTGTATCAACAAAAGTCGAGAATTAATCCGAGACTTTTGTTTTTTCTCGATTCAAGTCTGGTTGATTCTTTTCTTGATCTAAATAATAATTTAACTCAATTAAATATTTCAATTGACTACAATTATCCAATTCAAACCTATAATCTATATTAACGTGAAATTACAAAATTACTCCTAACATTTTAACTTTTTATCGTTTAGCCCTTAAATATAAATCTTATAATTTAACCAATAAAATAAAATATCATAATACCCAAATATTCTTAAGGTTCCAAACAACCCCTACCTTTCTCTAATTCACAACATTAACCATAAATTTTACTATTTTCACCATTAAGTCCTTAAACTTTAAATTAATCAAAAATTACTTTAAAAAAACATGTTTATTTAACAATTAAACTTAATAATCTATCAAAAAATTCAAAAAAAGTTATTAAATCATTCATGGCAAAACCCTAAAATTTTTATAACTTTACAATTCAACCCTCGAGCTGAGTAGATTAAGCTAAAACAAGTTCAAAAACATAAAAATCATTAAAAACAGGGTTCAAAAACCTCACCATGTACCAAAGGAAACTTGGCTGAATTTTCTCAAGCTCAAGAATGGTGATTTTCATCAAACACAAGAAAATGGAAAAATATGATAGCATTATTTTACTTGTACATGCTTTTATTTACTGTTTTACTACTTTACCCTTTAATTAACACTTACAAAATAACCAATCCATGTCCATCATTGTCCAACGCCAATATAAATGAAATAATTACCTTATAGATCTACCAACTTACATTTCCAAGGTCATTCAGTCCATTTAATTAGTAGAATTTAACTTTTGCACCTTTTTCAATTTAGTTTTTTACCTAATTAACCATTTAAACTTTAAAATTTCTTAACTAAAATTTAATACGACTCTAATTTAACCTATAAACAATAAATAAATATTAAAATGTTTACTCACTTGTCGAAATTGTGGTCTCGAAATCACTATTTTCGACACCACTGAAAACGAGCTATTACATAAACTCTCAGAATGCTGCCCACAATATCATGCTCAATAACTCCTACATTTGCACCAAAATAAATCAGCGATTTATCGTAATTTACCTTTTGACCAGAAGTGGCCTCATACTTTGTAATTACTTTATGAACATTCTGTGCACCCTCCCTCGGGGCATCACCACACAAAATATAATCATCTGCAAAGAACAAATGGTTAATTGCAAGCCTTTCTCTTCCAATCAGCCCCCTTATTATCCCTATCGTTTTAGCATCATTCAAAATAGTAGAAAAACCCTTAATACACAATAAAAAAAAAAGGGACTAAGTAGGTCACCTTGGCTCAACCCACTCGATGGTAGAAAGTTGTCGCTAGTGACACCGTTAACACCAATTGTGTAGGAAATAGAGGTAACACACCTCATAACCAATGTCACCCAATTAATATGAAAACCCAGTCGTAGTATCATTCCAGCCAAAAAAATCTTATTCTACCCTATCATAAGCTTTGCTCATGTCAGGCTTGAGTGCAAAATTACCTAATTTACCCGATCTTTTCATTTTGAAGGAATGTAAAATTTCATACGCAACTCATACGTTATTTGATATCTACATATCAGGTATAATCACTCATTGAGCCTCATCAACATAACATTCTAATATGCCACTCATTTTGCCCATTATCACTTTTGGGATGATTTTATTCAGAACATTGCACAAACTAATAGGTCTAAATTACGTCATGTTTCTAGGTTTGTCGACCTTTGAGATTAATACAATATGTTACGATCACCATTTGTAAGCCAATTTATCCAAGCCCTTTGTTCCCAAAACAGTTCCTCTTTGTCCGCTTCTAAATTCAACCCAAGGTAGATCTCTGAAAATTTAGTGAGAATATCATCATTAGGCTATTGTTTAAAAAGCTCATTCATTCTGGGTTCTAGCATTCTCTTATTTATCGCCCTATTGCTTTTAATTATATGACTCCATAGCCATAACTTTTTCCCCAACCTTTCTAACTTTAAAGGCAAAATGTCAGAAGAGGAATCTTAGAACTTTTAGATTTTTTCTTCATAATACTCTTTCAAACACCAATTAGCATCAAAGTGAATACAAGATCGTCCCTTTTTCTGTCGAGAACTCCTCCGTCCTTCTATATCTACTACTACCGGGAAGTAATAAAAAAATAGAAGTATAACTCTAATGAACAACAGAATATTCTGGAAACTTATTCCATCAATCTGTATTTGCTACTCCCCTATCAAGTAGTTCCCAAATATTGTTTAACACTAATTTGCCTCTCCCCTATGTGAACTAACGTCCTGTAAACCCCAGTTCACTTAGATCACAATCTTGTAGAGCAGATCTGAAGGCCTCCATGTTTCTCTCCGGTCGTAGTCGTCCACCCTTCTTTTCAAAAGAATATGCTATCTTATTGACATCCCCAATTACCAACCATGACACTATTTGATCCTGACCTAACTGTTGAAGCAGATCCCATGTATTACCCTTTAATTGATCTTTAGGATGCCCATAAAAACCAGTAAAATGCCATGGTGTACCATCCTGATCATCATGTATTTCAACATCAATATGGTGCTATGAATAACTTCTTAAACTAACCCCATAGTTTTGTCTCCATCCCAATGATAATTCTCATCTGGAACCCATTGCTCCTACATCTATTTCATTAAGAAACCCACACTTCCTCCTAACTCCTTCCACCCTTCTCATATTAACTTTTGTTTCCATTCGAAACAAAATTTGGGGACAAATTTCTCTCAGCTTATTCCTGAGACGATTTACTGCCTGTGGCTTTCCCAACCCACGGACATTCCAACTTAGAGCTTTCATTGCACTTGGTTTCCCTACATTGTAGAGCTACCCGATCTTTCTTCATCTTCCCCTATCACCCTTGTATCACCATTGATCAAATCGGTAGGTATTACTCCAATCGCTCGTTGCTTTTTTTCCCAGTCAATGAACTGAACAAGACTGTCTTCACCATCCGAACCTATTTTCATAAGCCAAGCATTATTCGACCCTTTAGCATTAGACCCATACTCTCAATTTGTTATTCTTAAATTAGCCCTAGCCTTAGCCTCTTGAACTCTTGTTGATCCTAGCAGATTGTGATTAGGATTTGGATAACAATTTGCCCTATTATCTCTAAAATAATGCCTAATTCCTCCTCTATCCTTATCCAAACTTTGACTCATCGTTCCATTCGGCTCTCGCAACTATCTGCTGACCATTGTTGCTCCTCTTCTTGCCGGAGCTCGTAATGAAATGTCCCACTCGAATATAATTTTAACAGGATCCACCCTTACCCTTACTAGGCAAAAACTCTCCCCATGTTCGAGTTTACCATAGAGAAAACAAAATAGGCTAAGCTTCTCATATTGAAATCTAGCATAAACCATTCGATCGGTCCCCATCATAATCTTCTTTTTTCGCTTCAAAGGAAACTGGACATCCAATCTAACTTTAATCCGCATATGTCTCTTTACGCCTAAAGCCAGAATTTTCGTATCATAATCAAGAAAAAAACCCCAAAACAACCCAAACTATCGTGCCATTGTTTCCGACATTAGACCCAGAGGCATATCGTGTATCTGAACCCAAAACTCCACATAGATCATTGGCAATGTAATCAGATCCTCTCCTGGTTGGATCTTATGCATCAGTAGTAGATGCTTGTTAAAAAACCACATCGTCCCCTCCAGAACCCGATTCATGTAAACTTTATAGAAAAAGTAAAACAAAAAACGCTTCTACCCCAGATATGTAATGGATATGCCCCCAATGGGGTTCCATAGATCAACCATGGTGTTTCTCAATAAAGGAAAATACACCACAATATGTCAGAAAACTTCCAACCAAACAAAACTTGTACTTTTCTTCTAACTCAGTTGCTTCCTCTTGAAACGCCTCCTCCTCCCCATCAATGAGATTTAAATTCGCCATCTCGTCCTCCATAATGCCCACAAAAACCCTCAAACAAAGCCGAAAAACCCTAAACGATCGTGAAAAAACCCTAAAAAAATAATTGTGTCAAAATGACAGATGAAACTTCATGCAAAAAACAACAAACACAAATTATATATGAATGAATAGTAAAAATTTAGTAAAGAATGTTAAAATCCTCAATTATAGGCACATATGTATAATATATAATGCTATTATAAAGTGTGATACAAAATTAAGTGATCAATTATGTTATAAGTATCATAGGTATTAAAATGCATGGAAATAATGTGTAGATATCATAAGTTTTATTTATAATTTGATGATGGGCCAAATTATAAATACTCAAAACTGATATAAGAATTGGTTATTTAAAAAGAGGTAGTGGTCCCCAAGAAATAGATATATATCTCGTATTTTTTTCCATCCCCATCACAGAGTTATACAAAGAGAGAAAACTATTTTCTTGGAAGATCAATTTCACATATAGTTTTGTTCTTAATGATCTGACATGATAGTTCCTTATTTATATTAGATTCTTTCGGTATTTACAAGAAATGTACTTTATACTTTATGGTTGTTGTTGTTGTACATGAAATGCTGTTTATAGATTGTAAAAATGAAAAATACAAATCGATTCTATAATAAACTTTGTTTATAATGAAATGATGATATAGTATGACTATTATAGAGAAAGCTAACTATATCATGTCAACCGGAATTTATAAGATTACACTTAAAATAACTAAACTTCGTCTAATTAAAAAGAGAAAATCCTCTTCATTCTAATTTCAATAGTATTCAAAGTTAATTAAGATTATAAAAGGTGTATAATGCTTATTTAAAAAAAAAAACTAAAAATATGTTAAAAGTGGATAAAAGTATTGGGAAAGTTTTTATACTTAGGGGTGGATTGCATTTCGGTGTCTCTATTGAAAAATGGACAAATTAGACTTTATATATTTCGAAACATGCAAATTAGCCCATCCGTTAAATTTTATCTGTTAAATGATAACGTGGAATGTTAATTTAAATGATTATTTACTAATTTGGTCCCTAAACTATAGCTAAAATAACAAATTGATTTTTAAAAAAAATACGTAACAATTATTCTAAAAAATATAAAAAATAAAAAAATATTTTAAAAAAATATGACTATATTAAAATTATTAAAAAATATTTATCTAATTAATTAACATAAATTTTAATAAATTTAATAATTATTTTGACATAATTTAAAAAATGAATCGGAGAAGAAGATATATGATGCATATGTGGCTCAATCGAAAGAGTTTGAGCAAGCAAAGGTTTCACTTGAACATTCCAAGCACCAAATCAATTCTCTCCTGGAAAACTTGCAGAAATGGGAAAACCCATCAAATGTTTCCTCTCAAACTTCCATGGGGGATGACCATTTAAAAAGACTTGAATTGGAGTTTCAAATTACCTGAGAGAAATTGGTTCGTGCGCAAGACGATGAGCGAGCGTCTTCATTAAGGGCGAAGAATCTAGCTGAGGAAGTCAGCTTTCTGAAAAGTGAACTTAAATCCATTGCCGATGCAGAAGAAAACAACGAGAAAGCCATGGATGATTTAGCCTTGGCATTGAAAGAAGTGATAACAGAAGCAAACGAAGCCAAGAACAAGCCGTCTGAAAAAACAAATTTGAGCCGGAGAAAACTAAAGGGTTGGTAGGAAATTTGAAGATGAAGCTGAAAATGGTGGAAGGAAAATCCTGTTGAAGTAGAAGTAATAGTTCGGTGGAGCATGCTCAGTTAACACAGATGGCAAAAATGATTCCGGTGGAGCAGAACTAACTAATCCGGTGAAGAGTATTCACTTCTTAAAATTTCGTAACTCTGATTATCATGCGGAAGTTAGAAAAATTTGTTTTGGGATGAAATTATAATTTTTACTATAATAAAAATATAATTTTAATATTTTAATAAAGGATTAAATTAAAATTTATCATTTTTAAAAAGGGTCAAAGTGTAATTTGAATTCTACTAATTTAAAATTTCAAAAGATCTAAAATGAAAATTTTTTCATTTTAAGGGGGCCCCTGCCAACTCTCCTAACTACGTCCTCGTTGATCGTACAATTCATCTAGTTGATGAGTGTGATATTTTAATGGATTCGATAAATGAAAAGACATAATTTCAAATACAGAATGTTCAAATTGAGAAAATTTTAGTCCTTATTCAATATATTGAACTCGAACAAATGCAACTAGGTCATTTATGTTATAATAAATTAGTCTATTTATCTTGTCAAAAAAAATAGTCTATTTATAAATAATTTAAAACATTAGGAAATTATTTGTTATAATGTTAGTAGAGTTTTTATACTCTATATACAGAGTTAGGTGTTGTTAAGTATTTTATAAAGGAGATTATTTGATATACTATTAATAATATTTTTATTCTCCACAAGATCAATGGATTGACAAATATCTTAAAAATGTATAATAAAATATTAAAAAAAACACACTGTCAAATTTTTAAAATTGTTTGTAGAATAAAAAATTAAATTAATACTAACTTATAGTAAAATATTAAAAAATAAATATTAAAAAAACATAATATAATTTTTTAAATTGCTTATAAATAAAAAATTACCCCACCAGTTTGACGTTTGATATATCTTTTCTGGAAGCTCCTTCTTAGTTTTGTGAAACCGTCAATTTTGAGCATTTGTGGATATTTTTGGGACAGAGAAAAAACAAAGGAACTAATTGGGTGTAAGGGTCGGTTTTTCATTGCTTCTAGAATCCTCTTTGTTTTGGTTTTTGTGTAATTTATTTGTCATGTGTGTTTTAATTTTGTTTGGTGTTTTGAATTTATGTATATTTTTATAGTTTTTATATTTTTAGATTAATAAGAAGCAAAAGCCCAATCTATTTATTTCGAGAAAAAAATTACCCCACCAATTTATCAAATAAATAGTGGCCCAACTTAAAACTTAAAACATTTCCCAAACATTTCAAATTATAAATATAATATTTATACATGATTTAGGGTTAATTTAACATTTACTTTTAAGAAGTGTTTTTAAAAAATAATTTTAAGAAGTATTTTTAAAAAAATTGATTTAAAATTTAAGTATTTAGATTATTTAGTAATGCTTTTTAAAAATACTCTTGACATGAAAAATATTTTTGAAGTAAAAAAAAAAAATGCTAAATAAGCCACCTTTGAAAGAAATTTTTGGTTTTTTAAAAACAATTTTTTTTTAAATGGAAAAGTTAAAATTTTTAACTTGTGACAGCTAAATTATAGAGGGGTAAAAATATAATTAAGCTGTCAAAAATAGAAAAAACTAAAAATTTTAAGTTTCTTTTGAAATTCATTTATTTAGTAGGTCTTATACTTCAAAAGCTTGTAAAAACCACTGTTAAACACAGCATTAAGAAAAAGAAAAAGCGGGGAGGAGCATAAAATTGTGCGCGCCAGAAAGGATGAATTCAAGTTATAAATATCCAAGCCATTTATTCAAAATTTTAAACATAACCTCTTTGCTTTTTTTGTTTCAAAAGTGGTTGTAGGAGAGAAAAATTAAAATTCTGTAAAGAATTTCTTTTAAAAATTATTTATTTAATATTCATTTTATTTCAAAATATTTTTCATGTCAAAGCCCTGTTAGACACAATCTTAGGAAAAAGAAAAAAGGGGGAAGAGCATAAAAATGGGTGCGCCAAAAAAACAAATGAATTCAAGTTATAAATATCCAAGCTTTTCAAAATTTTAAACAGAGACATTTTGGGCTTTTTTACAAAAAATAATCTTAGCTTTTTTTTGCCTCATATTGATAGCAAGAGAGTTTGATTATGGATTCATATTCACTGAAATCCGTGTTCGATTTACCAGAACCTTTCCGTTCAATCTTTAACTTCAGGTAAATGTACTTCAACTTTAAATTTTGGCATTTTGAGAGTTTGAAAATAACATTGTATGGATTTAGCTTGATTCTGAACGGATTTAAACATTGACGGCAATGTGGTTTTAGTACTCAACGTCGTTGATATTCACAGCCAATATATACTGCAATTCATTGTGGTATCATTTATTATGTTTATAATCACCATAAAAGCGGTGCGAGTTCACGACTGCAATTTAAATCTCTTTGTAAATGATTACAAGCATAACTTGATATCATTTTTATCTATTTTCTTGAAAGGCTGAAGCAAATCCAGAATTCCATGGTTTTTATTGTTTTTTGCAGGTACTTTAATTCACTGCAGAGTGAATGCTTTCCTGTTTGTTTCCTCTCCGATGTAAACATGGTAATTTCAGCTCCTACCGGAAGTGGGAAAACCGTGCTCTTTGAGCTCTGCATTTTGAGGCTTCTTTCAAGGTTTATTTCTGGCGATGGAAGGTTTGTCCATATAAAGGGAACACTAAAAACAGTTGAGTCTCCACCACTCATGGGCAGTATTAAGTTTTTAGGCACTTAATTTAGTGCTGTAGTACATAAAAGCACACAAAGCGCCTTTTCTCTTGACTTAGTCTTCAGTTAACTCTTGTTGAGACTATTCTTATTTTTTGTTTTGATTTGGTCTAAAGATCTACATAGCTCCATCAAAAGCTTTAGTACAAGAGAAGCTGCGTGATTGGACTCAGAGGTATGGTTCATTGGGGATAAGTTGCCTGGAGTTGACAGGTGATAACGATTCTTATAGCACAAGGAATATTCAAGAAGCAGATATCATTTTAACCACTCCTGAGGTGAGTACATTTATATGTCATACCAAAACCCAAACCGCGAATTTACTCCTTTGTTGCAATGTGATACTCTTTTTAAATGGTTCTGTTGAGGCAAGAATTGCATGATTTGATGGGTTTTCTTTTTTTACTTAGAAATTTGATGCAGTGACTCGATATCGCATAAAAGATGGAGGCTTGAGCTTTTTCAGTGACATATCACTTTTACTTATTGATGAAGTTCACCTACTGAATGATCTTCGTGGGGCAACTTTGGAAGCAATAGTTAGCAGAATAAAAATGCTTGCTCGCAACCCAGGAATGAAATCAAGTGCTCTGGCTTCTGTTCGTTTTTTAGCTGTGTCAGCCACTATTCCAAATACTGAGGACCTTGGTAAAACTTTCCTCTTATAGGTGCTAAAGAGTTAATCTGGTTTTATTTGAAACTTTTACTTCCAAAAGATGGAAAATGACTTAAATTTTAATAACATACACATTGCATACCAACAAGCACAGCTGAATGGCTCGAGGTCCCTGTCCAAGGAATCAAGAGGTGAGTTAATGATGGGATTTCTGCGTTATCTTCTCTTAATTTGCAGTAGAATCATATCCCCATTAACTTTCTAATGTTTTAACAGGTTTGGAGAGGAAATGAGGCCTGTAAAGTTGACCACTAAAGTTTTTGGTAAGCGTTTTCCTTTTAGATGTTCCATCTTCAAAATTGTCTTTCCAAAGTTATCTCCCTCAAGTGCATTTCTTTCACAACAGTAAATGCCTTCCTTGCAGGGTATGCCTCTGCAAAAAATGACTTCCTATTTGAAAAGGCAAGTAATTGTATTTATATTAGTAAGCCATACACCTTCTTACTAGAAATATTTAGGCTGTAAGGGAAGATATAAGAACATATATCATTAGTCAAAAAGTTCAAATTCATCTAACACTAGTGATTGTCTCTATGTGTCATCACCAGCGCCTCCAAAACTATATTTTTGGTAAGATTCAACTTCTTGACTTAATGTCTTATTAAAGGTTTACTGATTGTTTCTGGTATATGCACTCAAGTCATCTTTTATCATAAAAGAGCATATATATAACTATTGGTCGAAACTGATTGCAGATATTCTAATGCAATATTCAAGAGGAAAATCTGCTCTAGTTTTTTGCTCAACTAGAAGCGGGGCACAAGAAGCAGCACAACGCCTCTCTCAAATCGTAATGACCTTTGGTTATTCAAATCCATTTATTAAAAGTCGTGAACAACAGGAAAGGCTACGGGAGGCTTCCCTGTCATGCAGTGACAAACAAATGCAATCTTATATTCTTTATGGAGGTAAAGGGTGTACTTATCATTGTCCTGAAAAATTGCTTGTCAAGTTGATGTCCCATTCTATGTTTGCAGTTGGTTATCATAATGGTGGGCTTAGTCTCAAGGATCGTAATCTCATTGAAGGTCTTTTTCTTAATGGTGATGTACAAGTTTTATGCACCACAAATACTCTTGCCCATGGAATCAACCTACCAGCTCATACAGTTGTAATAAAGTCAACACAACATTTGTATGTCAGACTGTTTCCCTCAACTATTTTTTGTTCCCATAGGAGGCCAGAGCATCATCTATTGTATCTAATGTTTCAAAAAATTCATTTTATTCAGCAACAAAGAAAAAGGCCTTTACATGGAATATGACCGATCAATGATACTACAGGTGTGTTATTACATGGATCTTCAATAGTTCTGAGTTACTTTTAAAGTCATAAATCACTAGATTTTCTCTACTCTCCTACCTCCTGCTTATCTCTATCCCCATTAGGTTGTACTTGCATTGATGTCCATGTTTTTCAGTATTCTTGTATATGGATATATTTAAATTAGTTTTTTTCTATTCAGATGTGCGGGAGGGCAGGTCGGCCCCCATTTGACGATACAGGGATGGTTATAATCATGACTAGACGAGAAACGGTAATTTAACACTGTGATTTGTTCCGATTCCCTAGCATATTGCTTTACTATCACTAATTTAGCCATGCTTGATTATTGCTAAATTGTCTTCTATGATTTTCATACATGATCTCAGGTTCATTTATATGAGAATCTCCTCAATGGATGTGAAATGGTAGAATCACAGTATGTCAACAACTTTTAATATGTTGCTCTGACCTTTCAGTTTTCTTAAATACTTGTGTTCGACATATATTCAAACATGGGTATAAGGATATGCTCCAAATACATGTAAAAACTTAAAAAAAGTTAAACATATCCATGATGGACACATATTCGTATTTGACACTCACACTTAAGTTTGAGTGATATAAGATTTGTTATTCTTGACTTCTGCAATAGTGCATGCCTTCTATGAAAACTGGGCGATATCTTCTAATTGTGTGCTTCGCATTTGTCTTACCAATGTAGGTTGCTCTCATGCTTGACGGAACACTTAACTGCAGAAATAGTTCAATTGACCATCTCTGACATCACAAAGGCAATTGAGTGGATGAAGTGCTCATATTTATATGTGAGAATGAAAAAGGCATGTATATAGCCATCTTTTGAATGATATAATTTATTTTACTTCAAAATTTGACACCTTGAATGCACAATCAGAATCCTGGGAATTATGCAGTTAAAAAAGGAATTCGAAGAGAACAAGTAGAGAAGCATATGCAAGGTCTACTTCTTTCCATTTTGATTTATTGTGTTTGTTTTGACATCATATTACTCATCAATGTTGTTTAAACCAGAAATTTGTGTTCAAAATGTTAATGAGCTATCATGCCACCAAATGATCCAGACTGATCAAGATGGTTTTGCCTTGAAGCCACAAGGTATCTTGAAAATTTTAAGCTTTCTCTTAGTTTTCCTGAAGTATAAACATATCATTAATTCCTCCCCTTTATTATCACTTCCTTTTTTCCAGAGCCAGGAAGATTGATGACAAAGTACTATTTGAAATTTAACACCATGAAACACATTATGCAAGCACCATCTAGCTGTAGTTTGGAAGAAGTACTACAGATTATATGCCATGCTGAGGAGATTGCTTGTATGTATCCCTATCTAGTAATAGTTGTTTCATTTTCTTTTTGGTTAAAAAAATTGTTGTTTTCTCGATGATATTTGGATTCGGGTGTGAATATTGGATATATATGTTCGTTATAAGTATGCATAAATTTCTAAAATTTCTATGTATTCAAAGGGGTCCTTGGAAAATCATAGTATCTATGTCCAGATAGACAAGTTACTTAAAAACAGTAAATTTTGTACATGTTCTCAAGAAAATATGAAAGTGATACACTAATGTTCTGAAAACGAAGGGATACAGCTCAGACGCAATGAGAAGAAAATTTTGAATGACATAAATGGAGACAGAGATGGTCGCCTCCGTTTTCATGTCACCGGTGATAAGGGAAAACGGAAAAAACGCATTCAAACTAGAGAAGAAAAGATATTTGTTTTGGCAAATGACTGCTTAACCGGGGATCCTTTAGTTCCTGATTTATCCATGACCCAGGTTTATTGACCTCAATTCGATTATCCTTTTACTTTAATTATGGATATAACCTTTTTTAGAAGAATTACTTCAAAGTTGAACTGATGAAATTATGAATTGGCTTGTTTGCCTTAGGATGCAAATTCAATATGCTCAAATGGGGCTAGAATTGCCAAGTGTATGAAAGAATATTTTATATACAAAAAGAACTATAGAGGAGCCCTGAACTCGTCCCTTTTAGCCAAGTCGTTATATCAGAAACTCTGGGATGACAGTCCATACCTGCTGAAACAATTACCTGGCATTGGCATGGTGACAGCAAAGGTTTTCTTTGACGAGTACTAATTTGTTTGATAATGCTACATTTATTCTATCTACCTATGTTACTTGGACCCAGATGTAAGTGTTGGGTATTAGTATATGTCCGAATGGACATGTTCAAAATTTCTAACTTGTTTACATAAACTTAAAGAATTCATGGAATGTCATATCCTCATACCTATGTCTGGATATGCGTTGGACATAAAAACTGGACAAAGATACTTGGGAAAAGAAAAAAAGGGGGTGAGAGCAAACAAGGATTTCTAAATATCTGTTAGATTCAGTGTCCTCTCATTATATTTATGCCTTTTATTCAGGCACTGCATTCAATGGGAATTAAATCATTTGAGACATTAGCTGAAGCGGATCCAAGGAGGATAGAATTAGTTACTGGTAGAAAGTTTCCTTTTGGAAATCATATCAAGGAGTCTCTCACGTCATTGCCTCCAAAAGTTGACATTAAGATCGAGGTAAGTGAATGCCTGAGGCAAGGGAAGTCTAAGTTAGCAGTAACATTGACTAGGCTATCATCACAAGGGGTCCAATCAACTAAGCGACACTATGCTGACATGGTAGGTTATCCTAATGTTTATTCATACTACTTAATTAGTCATTAATGAAATATAATTTACTAAACATATTCTCTTACAGATCGTTGCTTCAGAAGAAGAAAACCTAATTCTTTTCCATGAGAAGATAAGGTGCCATTAACATTAATTTTGATACTAAAGTTTTGAGCAACGAGGGTGTTTTTTCTCAAACAGATTTCTTATTTAATCGAATATTTTAGTCAAATAAAAGTCAGGAAGACTTTTTGTTTTCCTTTATGGATTTTGTTATGCCAAATGGTGAACTTTGGTGGAAAGCTTAATTCTAGATGCTACCTGTGCTTGTTTCCTTTATATTACTTTCTAACTTTATCTGACTTGGTTGCAGCAGAGTGGATGAGTTTTTAAGGTATGCAATCTTCTTCTCGAACTCCTTATTTTATAAACATCAGCCTAATAATAATACGTTGAAACAGGTTTTCGTCACTTACACGACGACAAGCGTATAAATTTAACAATTTAAAATGTTTTGAGTCTTGTTCGTGTTACTTTTTCATGTTCTATCATGTTTTAGTTATTATTTATGCCAATTTAATATGTTTTGAGTCTTGTTTGTGTTACTTTTTCATGTTCTATCATGTTTTTGTTATTATTTATGCCAGCCAAGTTATGAATTGGACGTATAAGTTTAGAGTTCAGACTAGGTGAAGACGGAAATGAATGCCCTTAAAACTAATGCTTTTTCAGAATCATTTTTCCCTAATTGCAGTGGACTTATTAAACTTACAGAACCGATTGGCAGTTCTACTTGATTGAGTTCATGAATGAGTTTAGTTCAATTTCCTAGGTCTTTAATTACTTAGTGTAGAATGTTTGGTTATACTTGCAGCCCCTACAGCACGACAATCCTCGTGTCAAACCCCCTCGGAAAGATGACCATAAAGGCTGATCTTGTTTTTGAAGAATACAGCTAAGTTTCTAAAAGTCATAAATACACTGCGCATAAATTCCAGTTTTAAAGACTCATTTTTGCAGTTTTATCCATGCAGTTGGAGTTGATCTCCATGAAAAACTTCTGCTGGTTAAGGAGAGCAATTCAAATGCCAATCTTAAACGTGCAAGGAAACCAACTCAGTTTTTTGCTCCTGAGGAAGTTTATGTTATAGAAGATGACAATGCAGCCACACATAAATCTTTTGGCCAAAGACCTCCCGATTTGATTGAATCTAAAAGGGAAAGTTCTTCAATGTGAGAAACAGAGAATTCTTCTGGATTTCAAGTAACTCATTTCATTTACACCCTTTCATCGTGTCATCTAATTCCTTTTTTATTCCAGGCCCAGTTTCAACCTCCTGGATGAAGAACTAGAAGGTATGGGATTATGCTGTGATTTTCATTAGATATCGTAGCATCTTTTTGCCTATTTCACGCAGTATTTCTGCCTAAAAAAATTCTGTAGGAGAGTTTGCTGCTGGAATTGAAAATGATGATTGTAAAATCATCACTGAGCAATCAATATTTGACCATATACGAGAAAAAGCCAAGAACTTTCCTCTCTTGACTCCAAACAATGCCTATTCTCCATCATCTGGAGGCTTAATTCTCACAAGAAAATGCTCCTCTGACCAAGAGAAAAGCAAAATTCGTCAACATATATTGCTTGATCCTTTACCAGAATCCACAGGGCTCGAACAGATTGCTGGTGATCACAATAACTATCTAACTGGAAAGCATCATATTACTGCTGGGAGCTCAGTTACAATTAATCTCACGGATGAATCAGGTGCATTTTTTATGAAAAATTTGTACGCAAGTCGTCATTTCTTATTCTAGTTTGGTTTTTAAACCGTTACTTGTTTTCTCTAGGTTATCTTCCATCTGAACCTGAAGCGTTCTCGTTCAAAAGTCTGACTGAAGAAGTAATATTTGATCACATACGAAAAAAGTCCAAGCATTTTCCGGTAATCAACACGCCAAAGCCCACTTATACCGACTGTTGCATTTGTACCGAGGAACACAACTCTGCCAATCAGCCAGGATCTGGCAATGCTACGTTAGGAACATCAAAAGATACAATGGTCATTTCAGAACCTGAACCTGGCGAAGTCAACAGAGACGCCTGTGGCACCAAGGTCGGCACAAAGACGAAAAACAATGTACTCCAAGGAAGTTTCAGTGGAGCAAATGGAGAATCGGCTGTTTCTCCCAAAGTTTCAAGCACCAAAACTGCCACATCATCCGTTCAAATGCTATCATTTGATATTTCAATGGTGAAGAACAGCAAGCATCTAGCAGATCTTGGAAGCTCTATCCAGGATAGTCGGAAAGACAAGCCATCTCCAAGTGACTCAAAAAGGCAGAGCCGCTCACTGGCCTCTACAGACCAAGCCAGGGAAGTAGGTTCATTTCTTGGCTTTCAGAGTGTTTTTTCATTTCTCTGATTTCTTTTCACCTTTCAGCACTACAGAATTGGCAGTCACGTTTTTCTAATTTGTCAGTTTCATCGGAAAAATTGTAGTATTTCATTGCTTTTTCGATCTTCATTTTCTTTAGTAGGGCTGAAAACTGATAGATGAAACTTGGCTGAATCCTGGTAATCGCGTTTTGGTCGTGTTAATATAGTCAAGAACAGGCTAAAGTTTAGTATTTTTAGAAAAAAAAGTAATTAAATAAACTGATTTTGTCTTTATATACATTGACTCTTGCTTCGAAAAATTTGTAATGTAAATTTTCAGTGCTAAATTTGAAGACAGTAATGGTAGGCAAAAACGATCACTTGGCAGATTATCCCAATGGAGTAATTATGTAAAATGCTGATGTGAATGCCATGAAGTATATTTGACAACATTTGAGCCATTTAAAATTTCATTTTGAAGTAAAACTTTGAATAGAAAGAGATGTGCCATCATGAAGCACTAGGTGATGATAAATCAAGAAATGGGTCTGGCCACCTGTAACAGAGAATTATCACAGTTGTTTTTAATGATAATAGTAAAACTGACATTACCAGATCGAGACACAGGCATGAACGATCCACTGGAAAATGACAAAAGCACCCGTCCATAAGATGAAGTAAGAAATCCGAAACCAAGGGAACTGCTGAAAGGTAGTTGATAGATATACACAATTCAATGTTACTATGATGAAAAGAAAAGCGGTACCAGTTAAACAAGATTGAAAAACAGCAATTATTTCCCCTGGCTATTCAAGGCTGTATCACCGAGAAGTAGGATGACATTGAGTGTATGCATGTTCACGGTCATCTGAAATACAGAGATGCGGATTAGGCTTTGTCTTAGTAGACTACAAGCAAGGAAGAAATACAAAACAAGTTCAAGTGGAAACATCAGCCAACAGTTTTGATAGAAGTATTATTAGAAAAATAATGTACCAAAAATAAGTATTCTTAGCAAAAATAGAATGAATGGATCTTCTTTAACTGGAGATGAGGAGATATAGAGAAATGGCTATGAAATCGTCCTCTAAACTTGCGTCACTTGGATTTTGTTGTTAGTGTCAGACACGTATTTAGAGGGTCTTTGAAGGATCACATTGGATATGCATTGAACATGGGTATTTCGAGAAAAAAAGAGAAAGAGTTGGAACAGCATAGTATGATTCTATGAACTTGAACTACATGATGTGATGATCATTTCTAAACTTTGGATGTGATTGAATTCCTATTATACCGAACATGTTCGTACACAGGCAAGATCTTGAAAGCAATAACCAGATGAACAGAGTGTTGAAAATTGGCCTACCATGCTTGTAATATTTCCGGATGAAGTACATGCTGCAGCAATTGTGCATGTTGCAGCAACATATTTTCTGTTTTAGTTGCTTTGTTAAGTTACTTAGTTGAAAATGAACTAAGTTGGTATTGTTTTAATATTTTTTAGGTGCTGATTGACATAATCAGCTTGTGTGCAAATTAAGTTTTTATAGACCCAATGCTGATCAGTGGGGTTAGTTGAATATTTGGTGATGTCTTTTACTATAAATGTATTGTTTTCATAATGAATGAGCAAGCATATCAGTTGCTAAAACAGATTGCTTCCTTGCTGTACGTTTGTGAGCAAGTAAATTTTTCTTGCATCTTGCTTCATTGTCTTGTTCTGTTCTCTGTTTTCTTCCTCTGCTGTCAAAAAACCCAACACAAAGGGACATAGAACTCACAAAATTAAATGTATAATCTTCGATGGTAAGAAACGGAAAAATAAGGCACCAATAAATGAGGTCAGTAAGCATCACTGCTCCAGCATTTATCTACATATGAAAAATCAAAATGAGATTTAACATAAAAGTCCCGAGGAGTACTGTAAAAGTCGCATGAAAATCTCGAAGGATTTGCAAGAGAATTTACCTGGAATATAACTTGAAAGAGAGAACTAATGATGCCTGCAGCTTGTGAAACATCGCACTCTTCCTGCAGATTTAAAGATTTCATCCGTACATTAGTATCTTTTCTATTAGTTAAAGGTGTGTAGTATCCTTTCTCGGCATCTAACTTAACATGCTGTACGTTCATTTTATGATGCTGGTAACACCCGTAAATAGAGAGCAATGTTCCGAACTGCAAAAAAGAGGTGAAACTCATGCGTACTGCAAACAGTCATATGGATACAACAGTTTTGTTGTGGCAGCAGAAACATTGGCACAAAGTCTAGGAAAAAAATAATTGTGAGGCTTACCCCAAAATAAATGGTAACCAAAGTAAAAGTCCACCCGTTTGTGAACCGTAATATAAAGTTAGGGTCAGTTTGTTTACATGTAATATTTTCTACAATTTCTTGTGTTTGTTTCACAGAAAACAGCTTTGTCATTTATATTTAAAATTATTATATTGATAATACATTTTTTTTATTTTAAAATATTTAAAATATTTAAAATATTATATTTTTCAATATTATTAAACATACATATTTAATTATTTATATTTAATCATATAATAAATATAATTTATTATTTTAATAAATTATTTAATATTTCAATTTTATTTGAATAATAAATCTTAAAAATAATATTTTTCACATATTATTGAAAATATTCAATATTAATATTTTAATAATAAATATTTATTACAATTATAAATATATTAATAATAAATGTTTTGTAGTATAAGGTTAAAATATGTCATAACTATATGTACACTTTTTATGATTTGTAATTTAATCTTTGTACTTTTATTTTTAAGAATTTAGTCTATTTACTTTTCAAATTTGAATATCAAGTCCAATTGTTAACATCCTTAATTTTTTTGTCAATTTTGTTGATGTCACATTTTTAAATAAAAAATACTTGATAGTCATATAATTAAAAAAATGACGTTATAATGAACCTGAATGTAACATAATATTTTTAATATATGTAAAAATAATGTAAAATATAAAATTATAGATAAAAATAAATTCAATTAAACAATGAAAAAAAATAAGAAAATCTCAAATGCATGTTTGTTTCATCGAAAATAACTTTTATGAAATATTTTTGAGAAATCTACCAAACAATAAAAAATTTTACACAGATTCATCCAAATACCAAAAAATATTAGTTTTTCTAGAAAAATAAATCATTTTCCAGAAGTATGAAACAAACACACTCCGGAAGTAGCTAAAAAGCAAGGCAAAATGCCCTATGATTCTAATCGAGATGAACACAGGGGCGAAGCCAGAATAATTTTTTAGGGGGGGCGATGAAATTTTAATTTTTTATAGTCTATATCTTTATAATTTGTAAAGGATTAAATCAAATTTTTATAATTTTAGGGGGGCCAAAGTGCAATTTTACCTTTATTAATTTAAAATTTTTAAAAAATTATAAGGGCCCAAATAGCAATTTTCCGCTTTAGAAGTAGGGCTGGCACTGCCACCCCAGCTACGCCTGGATGAACAATACATTGGAATTAATAGCTACATTAAATAAGCAGTATTCGTAACTTAATACGAGGCAAATTCAAAGAATGAAAGATTTGCTTACTGAGTATAATAGTAAAATATGCGACCTCCATTGGTGATGATTTTTAAAACAATGGTTGGGAGAGCTAAACAAAACGCACCCAACAGCCAAATGGGATGGATTTGTTGAAGACAAGGCCTCCAAACATCATCAACACTTGTTTCAATCCTTCATATAATCAATGATACGACAATTGGTGTTGAAACAATCAATAAACATATCCAATTCAACCAATAACTCAAGCTGCTTGTATCTCAAGTAGTCAACAGCTGCATCCTTCTAAAACCAAATAACCCAGTATAAGTAGCATCATAATATTCAACTTGTTACAACAACAAAATGTTTAGAAAGCAAACTAATTCATAACCTTCCTTGCTACATATTGTTAGGATAACAGTTACTTCCGTTAGCTGTTACTTCAGTTGAGAAAAGTTGTTAAGCAGTTTTGAGTTAGTTGAGTATCATTTCTTTAAATATGTACTCAGCTCTCCTTTGTATTCAAGAAGTTTTCAATGAAATGAAGTTCTCTTCTTCAATACTTTAGCTGTAAACTTCAACATGGTATCAGAGGTTCCTCTCGTCCTGGAGATTTCCATTTGATTTGCTGCCTATTCATGGATAGATCTTCTAGCTCGTCTGCTGTTCAGTCTCCTTCACCTGCAATGGCGTCAACTCTAATTGATGGAACGATTGATAGTCGTTTTCTTGCTACCAAGAAAATCAGTGTACTTCTTGATGATGATAACTACTTGCTGTGCCGTCAACAAGTTCTTCTGGCAGTGAAAATGTATAAGCTTCAGTTGTTTCTTGATCCTCAATCAGTTCCACCACCACAACGGCTTATCGATGACACTGGTGAGTTCTAAGAAAACCCTGCATTCATCAGATTTGAACAACAAGATAGTGCGCTTGCTTCTTGGTTACTTTCCTCGGTGAGTCCTACTGTTCTTACACATTTAATTAGCTTAGACACGAGTGCTCAGATTTGGACTGATCTTGTTAACTTGTATGGCAACAAAACCACATCTTGGTTAATGTTCTACAGGAGAGCCTTGCATTCTCTACGCAAAGTTGACTTGTCCATGAAAGAGTTTTTGATGAAAATAAAAGGGTTTTGTGATAGTCTTGCTAGCTGTGGAGAGGTTATTAGTGAACGTGAGCATGTCACTGCCATTCTCAATGGGCTTCCACCTGATTATGAGTCTGTTATTACGATCATCACTGCCAGTAAAGTTCCGTACACCGTCCAAGGCGTCACGACAATGTTACTTGATGCAGAGGCACGTCAACAGCTTGCTGTTGTGGATGTACCTAGCTCTGCCAACATGGTCTCCAATCAGCCACCAACATCTGCCCATAATGATAATGTTACACCGTCATATCGATCTCCTTCTACTGGTCGGAGCCGTGGACATGGTCGTTTTTCGGGATCCCGAGTTCAGTGTCAGTTATGTGGAAAGTCAGGCCATCTAGTTGATCGATGTTATTATCGGTTTGATGCGACCTATAAAAGTACAAGTTACAGGCCTCCACCTACACCTCAAGCAAATGTCAGCATGTTTGGAAGTCCTTTTTCCACTCCGTTCTGGCCAGCAAAGTCCATGCCTGCTCCACCTCCAAGTGCACAACCTGGTTGGTCTTTTCATCCTTCACAAGTTCCTGGTTGGATCAATCCTTTTGTTGCTCCTTCACAACATGTGTAAACACCTGTCACATCTCCGTCTTCTCAAACCTGCATAGCAACACCTAACACAGTTGGAGATATTGCATGGTACCCTGATTCGGGTGCAACTCATCACCTCACTAACTCAGCAATGTCTCTAAGTGACAGTACATCCTACAAAGGGCCAGGTAAAGTATACATGGGTAATGGTTCTACTCTACCTGTCATCTCTACTGGTCAGTCATCTCTTATTACTCGTTCAAGGCCGTTGTTCATGAAGTCACTTTTATTAGTACCTGGTATAACCAAGAATCTCCTGTCTGTGTCCAAATTTACTCAAGACAATCAGGTGATGTTTGAGTTCTTCCCTAAACAGTGTCAGGTTCGTGATCTGCAAACCAGGAAAGTTCTCCTACGTGGTTCGCTTCATGATGGATTGTACAAACTCAACTTACCTGGCTTAACTCAACAGAACTTGTTTGCTACTGCATCTCAGTGTTTTGCTGTTTCTACTACAGTACCCTTGAATACATGGCACTCTTGATTGGGTCATCCATGTAAAGTCACACTTACAACAGTCCTACGTCGTTGTAATATACTATTTGACAAAGACAAAGCTCCTCTAAGTTGAACTGCATGTCATCTAGGGAAAGAGCACAAACTGCCAGTCTCTAGCTCATTGACTGAGTACAGCAAGCCTCTTCAACTGGTAGTTGCTGATGTCTAGGGACCAGCTCCAATTTCGTCAAATGATTTTCGCTATTATGTAGCCTTTACTGATGCATGTACTAGATATACCTGGCTGTATTTTTTGAAGAAGAAGTCTGACGTTTCCAATATTTTTCCAGTATTTCATAAAATAGCTGAACGTTTACTTGGTTGTAAGCTACTTGCATTACAAACAGACGGAGGTGGAATATTTCAGGTGTTAAGATGGTACTTGAGTCAGCAATGTATCATGCATTGTATTACATGTCCCTACAACTCGGCGCAGAATGGCCTGGTTGAACGTAAACATAGACAGATTGTTGAAGTCGGTCTCTCCATGCTAGCACAAGCTTCAATGCCTCTGGCTTACTGGAACGATGCTTTCAGCAGTGCAGTTTATTTGATCAACAGACTACCCTCATTCCCATTAGGCAACATATCCCATCATGAAAAAGTATTTCATACTACACTTTTCTTTGAATTTTTGGATGCCTATGTTTTCCAAATCTTAGACCTTATAACAAACACAAACTCCAGTTTAGGTCTTCTCCATGCACCTTCTTAGGATACTCTTCCCAACATAAAGGCTATAGATGTCAAGACCTTAATGGTCGTATCTACATAACACCACATGTCACCTTTCATGAGTCAGTCTTTCCATTTGAAACCAAACACTCCAAAGTTAGTCAGCCAGTTGTCACTCGTCAAAATAGCTCCAAACTATCCGTCCTATTTTCAGATCACTCAACTCACATGCACACAAATAATACCACCCCACATAACGTGTTCCCCTCACCTATCCCTACCAATTCTACTCATGCAAGTCCAACAGCACCCATGTAACACTCATGCAACTCTTCTCGTGCAACTTCTACTAGGTCACCTCTACCAGAATCGCCAACACCTCAATCCTCCATACCATGCAACACCCATGCTATGGTTACACGTAGCAAAGCTGGCATCTTCAAACCTAAAGTCTACCTCAGCAACGCAGCCTGTTGTTCAAATGAAACTCCTGTTGATATACATGAAGCAATGCGCAGTGAAGAGTAGAAGACTGCAGTGCACAATGAGCTACAGGCCCTACTTCATAATAACATGTGGAGTTTGTGCTCTCTTCCTCATGGTCGACGGGCTATTAGATGCAAGTGGCTATTCAAGGTCAAAAGGAAGGCTGATGGAACTGTTGACAGACACAAAGCCAGGTTAGTAGCAAAAAGGTTCTCGCAACATGCAGGTGTTGATTTTCACGAGACCTACAGTCCAGTTGTTCGTGCAACGACTATTCGCACTGTTCTTGCCCTTGCAGTCATGAAAGGTTGGCAACTTAGACAACTTGATGTTAATAATGCTTTTCTCAATGGCTCCCTGACAGAGGATATTTTTATGACTCAACCACCTGGGTTTGAAGTTCCGAGCAACAATGGATAGAAGTTGGACTGTAAACTCAAAAAAGCTCTTTATAGCCTGCGCCAAGCTCCTCGAGCATGGTTCCACACTCTCAAACAATACTTGGTTACTGGGCTTGGTTTCCGTGCCTCAAAAGCTGATTCATCACTCTTCATTCGAGGGTCTAACGACAATATACTGCTTCTAATGGCTTATGTTGATGACATAGTCATAACAGGAAGCTCCAGCAAAGCTATTGATGATGTGGTCATGCAGCTTAACAACAAATTCGCTCTAAAGGACTTGGGTGGACTGAGTTTTTTCTTAGGCATAGAAGTCCTACATACACCTCACGGACTTGTCCTAAGTCAGAGAAAATACATTTCTGACATACTTCAAAAAATGGGAATGCAAGGAGCTGCCCCGACACCCACACTTATGGTGATCACCCCCAAGCTAACAGCCTCAGATGAAAACTCACTCTTTGCAGATGCACAACTTTATCGTATTGTCATTGGAATGCTACAGTATACGTGCATCACACGTCCAGACTTATCCTTTTGTGTCAACAAGTTAAGTCAGTATATGAACAAGCCGACTGATGTACACTGGAAAGCAGTTAAACGTGTGCTTCGATACCTCGTTGGAACAATTAATCATGGGCTACACTTATCAAAGGGAGAGTATGAATGTTGTTTGTTACTCAGATGCTGACTGGGCGTCGTCGATTGAAGATCGTAGATCCACAACGGGGTACGTAGTATATCTTGGTTCAAATCCAGTAGCATGGTGCTCCAAGAAACAAGCTGTTGTGTCCAGGTCATCGTCTGAAGCAGAATATCGCAGTCTAGCCAACTGTGTTGCTGAACTTCTGTGGGTCAAACAACTCCTAGATGAGGTTGGAATATCAATACCTCAACCACCAGTGGTTTGGTGTGATAACACTTCCACGGTGTCGATGGCTGCAAACCCTACACATCATGCCAAAGTAAAGCATGTTGAGATTGATCATCACTTTGTTAGAGAAAAAGTCCTCGATGGTGTGTTACATGTCAATTATGTTCCGTCCTCAAAACAAATTACTGATGTTCTTACCAAACCTATCTCACCAAAACAGTTTGAGTCATTTCGACAAGCTCTTCGAGTGCTACCAACAACTACAGCATCTGAAAATTTCAAACATTGATAAAACCAGGAGAATGTTAGGATAACAGTTACTTCCGTTAGCTGTTACTTTAGTTGAGAAAAGTTGTTAAGCAGTTTTGAGTTAGTTGAGTATCACTTCTTTAAATATGTACTCAGCTCTCATTTGTATTCAAGAAGTTTTCAATGAAATGAAGTTCTCTTCTTCAATACTTTAGCTGTAAACTTCAACACATATGCAGTTCTTGAATACACATTTTTATGTATTCATTAATCAAAACAGGAACAGAAATGTGTATTTGAGATCAGTAACCATTTAATTGATGAAACCCGAATCAATTGAAAAGAAAAGCAAGCAAACAAATTTGTATTTTCATTCCTACTGCATCAGATTCCCGTAAACTAAATTAAAATGAAAAGAAAACTTACATAAAACACGAAGAAACAAAATTTTTTACATTTCAAATTTATTCTATGTGACTAGATCTTTAATACCAAGTTCCTCTTAGATTTAGGGTGACATTCCTTTCCAACTCACTTTTGCTCCTTTGGCTGACCCTTCCATCCCTTTCCAAAGAAAAGAATTAATGACTTTAGAGGGAAGCAATGATACTCTACAACAAAAATTTTGAAGGTTGATTGTAATAATTGTAGCCTTTCAGCAAATAAAAGGTTTCTAGTGGTCCAGTTGCGAATTCTTTGTGGAATCTTTTTTAGTAAAGAATTGCAATCCGTATCCCTCAAGTTTCTTGCAACGAGAGGCAATTTGTATCCCCTTGCCTAACTCCCTTAGCCCCTACAAGACTTCCATTTATAGCTCAATGTTGATGTCGCATGGGATTGTGGAGCTTGGCTGTGTTGCGTGTGACGAAGATGGGCTGATCCTCAGTGGTGTGGTATGCCTTGAGACCAGCTGTTGGGACGCAACGTGGGGGGGAAGGCCATGCTATTTGCCTAGGGCTTGGTTCGCAAGGGATACGGGCTTGTTATTATTGGGTCAGATTATTTCTTCGTTATTTGGGTCACTTTGTTTCTGAGACCTAATAATTATCTTCATCTTTCAATTCTTTAGCTTTTAGTTATGTTAGTAGATCGATAAACAAGGTAGCCAGTAGGATTGGGCGCATGGGTTTGCTTTGTGAATATGAGACTTGTTTTGGAGTGGATTACCCCCACGGGATCCAATTGCGGATGTTACTTGAGTTAATGA
Organism: Gossypium sturtianum; assembly: GCA_025698515.1. NCBI lineage: Eukaryota > Viridiplantae > Streptophyta > Magnoliopsida > Malvales > Malvaceae > Gossypium > Gossypium sturtianum. The sequence continues at coordinate 122,599,082 of CM046946.1, forward strand.
ATTGCCTTATGGCTTATCTTTCCAGAAAAAAAATGGTTTAAGTACTGCAACTTCTAACCTTACAAACACCTCAGAAAATCCTAACCCAACTGATAGAATCAAAAGCTTTCCTAAAATCAACTTTTATGCACATCTTGAAGATAGTATCTTCTTACCATACCCATTCACCAATTTCTGGGCAAGCTGAACATTGTCTACTAAGCTTCTTCCCTCTATGGTTGTTAGATATAATCATAGGTAAACACTTGTTCATTCTATTTGAGATTTGGGAACTGCAGTGCAGCACGGAATGTCTGAAATCAACTACTTGACTGGGATTTGGGAACTAAACATTAAAAGGCCCTAATATAGCACCAATTTAAAATAGTAATGAAAAAATCTGAATTGCACTCACCACATCAACTCCAACAATGTTCCATGAAGTTTGGAAAAACCTAGTAATAAACCTATATGGGCCGGGGACCTAGCTTAGAAAAACCTAGTAGTGAACCCGTTTGATGGTCAATGTTAAAGATCGAAGAAGAAAACTGTTTGGATTTTGATTTATAAATTCATAATATTTAAAATTGTTTCATTAAAAAAAATTGAACTATAAAAGAAAAGGGGAATAAGAGCTTTGGGTTAGTGTAAACGGCGCAAACAAAGAAAACCACACATCAACGATTTTTGTGACTTAATGACTCAAAATGAAAACTTTTAAATAATTCAATGACCATATTATAGTTTTCTAAAGTTGAATGATCAAAACGTAAACTTACTAATAGTTAAATCACCTTAAATATAATTTAAGCAAAATTTTTATTTTTCAACTACAACAATAATGCTAAAATTGACATTAAAAGTAAGCACTTGATTTGATTAAGCAATAATACAATAACATGTATGCTTTAAAATTATAACTTTTATGTTACGTTTGGTGGAAGTATTATTTCTTATCTATGTTTTAGTATATGAGTGAGTAATAATTCATTTAATTGGTAATATTTAGCCATTTTTATAATTTATTTTTAGTAAAAAGAAGGAAAAATTTTCGTTTATTTTGAAAAGTCTTAATATTTACAAAAATTTTTACTTATCTTTCTAATTTCAAGTTTAAAATTGTACTAACTATTTTTTATTTTATATCTCATAAGTAATATATTACATTAATAACCTAAGAAGGCATTGATGGAACCAATTCTTTATAATTCAGGGTGTGTAGTGAGGGGCAGGCCGGAATCCAACTGTTTCTAATCTTTTAAATTTTTATTTTCTTTTTACTTCGAAAAATAGTAAAAATTATAATGGCAAATTTATTTTATCTTCACTCTTCCTTATACAACTTTTGCCTTTGCCTTAGGGGCTGCACTCGTGGAGGGAAAGTAGGCATTCCAAACCAATTTTAAAATTATAAAATTTTAAATTAATATAATAATATTATTATTGTACAAACTGGTCCGGCTGGTCGGACCAAGAAATGATCAGGATATTTATCCAAAGAAAGGCATTAGATTAGTTAACTCAAAAATTGGTATGGACTGATTGATTGAGCGGTTGAAATGGTTAAACTAAAATTTTTTAATATTTTTATTAAAAATCTATTTTTAGATTTTTTTTTTTGACAATTGAATTGAATTAAACTTTATAGACACATGGATATTATAGTATAAATAATAACAACGATGATATCTTCCAAAATTAAAAATAAAAATAAAAAAACATTAACTCTTTTCAATAATATTAAGAAATCTGAATACTATTTGAGACCAAAATTGTAGAACATTATAACCTAAATTGTTGACGAATATATACTATATTAGCATTATACATGTAAACAACTCGACTCAACTAGATTTGATTTCTATGAAAGCCCTATAAAAAGAAGACATCAGACCTATTGGTCAAACCACTTGGATTGAAATCGGTCGAGGTATCAATTCGAAATAAAAGGTCAGATTAGTTGACTCGTGAACCGATCGGGCCGGTCGAACCGAATTTATCTATTTTTAATAATTTATTCAATTGAACTTGTCGGATTGATCAAATTGGTTGAACCGGGTACCAGTAATCTGATTAGTTTTCCTGCCGATCAATTCTGGAAACCTTGAACTTCATTGATGATATATTATAAGTAGAAGGAAGTGTAAAAGAAGAGAGAATAAAAAAATTCTCATGTTTTTTTAATCAATATTGCATTTTGAAATTTCCAAGTTTTAAAATGAATTTTGAAATCTAAAATTTAACTATTATGAAATTCGGCTTAGATTTGTGAAATCCAACTTTTTTTTTTTTTGTTATCCAAATAAAAAATATAAAATATCTTGACCCAAATCAAGATTTCCAAACAATTATTTATTGAATCATATGGAAATTCCGACCGTAAATTGGAATCCTAGACAAACTTGGAAGATAGTTGGTAAGATTAAGGGAACTTAGCATATTATATATAAAAGGATAAGAAATTACAATCTTTATCTGGGTCTAAAATCATAAAAGAAAAAAGGACCCAGTTATATTTTGCAATCTGAAGGCTGAAATAGAGGTCTGTCAAGTTCTTGATCACTTCTATTTAGTTTCTAAGTGATCATCAGTCATAGAGGTTTTGGATCATCTTTCTTAATACTTTCTTCTTCTGAAATTAGCCCTCCTTTGAGTTGAGCTATCTTCATCACAAAAAAAAGATTCAGTTAAGTTCATGCCAAAGAACAAATCAAAAACAGAATTTGATTTTAGACTTATTGTTCAAGTACTGCCTTGCCTGGAAATAGTCACGAAAGAAGGCTTTGTTCTCTTTAAGCAACCCTTTCCAAACTGCAAATTAAAGCATCAGCTTAAGCTGGTTCAAAGCAATGACAATTTTGGTCTGCGGATTCACATTTAAGAGGTGACAATCCCCAAATTCGGGATATTCGTAAAGATACCCTTTTACCTGTTAGGCTGATGATTGGTTCAATCTTAGCATGCTTAGCCAGTGCTTTGACACAGTCATCTCTGCTCATCTGAAGGAGCAAACACCTCTCAATCATATGTTGAACCTACAAAAACAAAACCAACTCAAAGCTTCAAAAACCTGAAATTTTATACTTTTTACATACAAAAAGAGGGTCAGAAACAACGTGCAAACAAAGCAGAAGATTCTACGAATCCCAAGATGTTGGAGAGATGGTTACATAATATTGTAAGGTGTTATTACCATTCTAATGTAGTCATGTGGCTGGCAATGCAAACAAGGGAGTTGATGTTTAAGGTACATTTTTTAGAGAGGAAAAAAAAAAAAAGGCAAAAAAGTGTTAGGTTTTGGGATATTTGTGTTAGATATTCAGGTTGATTTTTACGAGGAAACAAAGGAATAGTAAGAGAAAAAGTGGAGGGAGAAAGTGAAGAAAAAAATGAGAGAAAAAAAAGGTTATATATTACATATATAAAGTGAAGGGCCAAAAGAGGTTGAGAAATCTTTTAAGGCATAGGGCTCACCTCATCTGCAAAGTGATAAGACTTCACACTATTTGAATGGCAGGAATAATTAAATTTGAGTTGGGAAATTTTTATTTTTTACTTCTTGACGTGAACCCCTATCAACACTCATAAATCTTCTTGATATTTAGGGTGGGTTTGGATGGGCGGTGCGTTTACCTGCGGTTAGTGTAAAAACAGCGGTGGCGGTGAGATTAGATACTGTAACGATACTGTAGCGTGAGACAAAAAGTAAACTAAACGCACCGCACCGCACTCAATCGCCCATCCAAACCCACCCTTAACCAATCACCTACTATTTCATTTATATATATATATATATTCACAACACTCTTCCTATAAAATTTTAAATGATTTATATTTTATAATTTCATCATTATATTTCTTATTTTTTTAGATAAAAGTAACCTAAAGAATCCTATATTAGAGGTCAAATTGCATCTTACTCTTTTTACCAAGAGTTCTAGTATGATCGACTTACCATGATTGAAAAGACATGATTTGAACAAAAGATCAAGTATTAAAGATCTCTACTTATTTTATGCCTTATCAAGGACAAATCAGTAAGTAATTTTAATAGTTTATTTTGGTCATACTAATTGTTTCAGTGAAATCAGAACAATGGTTTCGAGATCACAAATTCGAGTCTAGAAGAAAATTTATTTTAATATTATTTTATGGTCTACCGTTTGATAGGAATATCGTATAAAAATTTCGTTAAGAAAATTTTACCGATTACATGTTTAATTGATAAAAGGACCAAATTGTATAACATGCAAAAGTTGAATTCTAGTAGCTAAAAGGATCAAATAGCTATGGAATTCAAAATTTGAGGTCCTTATATGGCAAATAGACCATTAAGAGGAGTTAGTATATAAGTATGATGATTCATCCATGGAAAATTAAATAAAGAAAAGGACTAAATTGGAAAGAGAAATAATAAAAGATGATAAATGATTAAATAATGAAAATATCATCATATTTTATCATCTTTCCCAAATTAAAAACATGGAAACCCTAGCCATGAGAACTTGAGTTCTAGAAAACTTATTTGGCTCAAATAGGTATGTATTCTTGTCCCGTTTTTAATGATTTTTATATTTTCGATATCGTAATAGCTTAATTTAGCTATCTCGGGGACTAATTTGTAAAGTTATCAAAGTAATAGTGTAACACTCCTTACCCGTATTCGACGCCGGAACAGGGTACGAGGCATTACCGAACTTAGACACAAACAAACATACATTTCCGAGTCATAAATTTTCATCCAAATTTAAAACTTTTCAAACACATTCATATCGTCCCTAAAACTGCCTACGAGGCCCAAAATATACATTGGAAGTATTTCGGGACTAAACCGAGAACTTTAGAAAATTTTACGAAACTTAGAAAATTTTTCATGTTACAGGGCTCACACGTATGTGTGGTCTAAGGGAAACGCTCGTGTGTCTCTTAGACACGCTCGTGCTACAGGCCGTGTTCATAATAGGGAGCTCTCTGACTTGTGCCACATGTAACACCCCTAACCTGTATCCGTTGCCGGAATAGGGATACGAGGCATTACCTATCAAATCACAACATACAACATACATTTATGCATCCATTCTCAAACACCGTTCAATCATAAACACATTGTCCCTTATAAGGGCCTACTAGGTCTTAAACATGCTTTAGAAATGGTTCGGGACTAAACTGATAACATACAAAAATTCTTGAAAACTTAGAAAATTTTCAAACATACAAGGGTCACACGCTCGTGTGAACAGGCCGTGTGCCTCACACGGCTCTAAACAAGCCCGTGTCCCAGGCCGTGTGAAAACAGGGCATACATACTGACTTGGGTCACACGGCTGACCACACGCCCGTGTGTCTAGCCCGTGTGCCCTTCGAAATGGCCACACACGCCCGTGTGCCAGGCCGTGTGCTAGGTCGTGCCAATCCTGTAGGGTATACTGACTTATGAAACACGGCCAAGTCACACGCCCGTGTGCTAGGCCGTGTGCCATTTAGGGGGGTATACTGACTTGTGCCACACGGCCGGTCACACACCCGTGTGTGAGGCCGTGTGGAGCATACTGACTTCAATTTAATTCCAACACCAGGGGACACATGGCCGTGTATCATGACCGTGTGTCGCACACGGCTGAGACACACGCCCGTGTGCTAGGCCGTGTGCCATTTAGGGGGTATATTGACTTGTGCCACACGGCCGGTCACACACCCGTGTGTAAGGCCGTGTGGAGCATACTGACTTCAATTTAATTCCAACACCAGGGGACACACGGCCGTGTATCATGACCGTGTGTCACACACGACTGAGACACATGCCCGTGTCTCTGCCCGTGTGGACAAGAATAGGCCATTTGCAAGGCCAATTTGCCACCCTTTCTCATGCTCACCTAAACAACCAAAATAATACCATTTCAACACATTTATAGGCAGCCAAAACATACCAATTCATATACAAATCATGCCATTTCATCTTCAACCATTTCACTACTCAAATAATAACCATAAACATACCAAAACAATATGTCATTACCAACAATTTCACCTATCTTCCCTATGCATTTTTCTCATCATTTTATCAACTAATTCATGCCACAAAATATACCAATTCATCATCCCTATATCATACCAAATCAACCATGATATATCATTGGTAATTAATCAAAACAATTAACCACTTACCCATTACAACAACCATACCAAACATGCCAAAAAACAAGGCCATATATACATCACATATCACTTACCAAATTCATAAATTAAGCCAACTTAGATGGCAAAAAACACACCAACATGTACATCATTTACAAGCCAACTCTCATGGCTAAAATCACAACTCAAAACATATCATCTTAACACTAGCCTATACATGCCATATACCATATATACATAACATCAAAAGTACCAACAAGTTGATCGATAGTGTGACGATGTTCCTGATGATCCCCGAGTCTGAGCTAGCTTCGATTATCTATAAAACAGGAAAAGAACATACAAAGTAAGCTTTAAAAGCTTAGTCAGCCATATACAAATAAAATTACCACATGAATCAACATTATTTCCATCAATAGGTAAACTATGAATAAACATATATAAGCTCACAAACCTTTCCCAATGTATACATATTCAATATCATACGTGAATTCATCAAATACTTCCCTTTTTAATACTTATATGAATCTCGTACGTACCTGAGCCACTTAACTCATTCACACATTCTTTCTTGACTTGACTTTGCCCGTTGAACCATTCAGAATCATTAAGGATACTCAGAAATCACATATAGCTCGTACAATGCCATATCCCGGATATAGTCTTACATGTTATCACATATCGATGCCACTATCCCAGAAAGGGTCTTACACGAAATCAAATAACGATGCCAATGTCCTAGACATGGTCTTACACGTAATCACATAATGATGCCAATGTCCCAGACATGGTCTTACACATAATCACATCTCGATAATCCTAATGTCATGACATTCGTATCTTATACTATTCCTAAGGTTCGTACGGGACTTTCGGATATTGTAACACTGTCGATTCTTGCCCGTATTTGATCATTCAACATTCATAGTAGTTCAATGACAATTAAGCATATACAATTCAATTTAAAGACATTTATTTGCATATGAACTTACCTTGTATTCGGGATAAACGGACTGGATTCGACTATTCAATAACCTTTGATTTTCCCCGATCTAAATCGATTTCTTTCGTTCTTGATCTATATACATTCAAAATTAACTCATTTATTCATCAAATCATTCAATTCAGTCCACAAACACATATTTGAGCATTTTTACATTTTAGCCCCTAAAGTTTCACATTTTTACAATTTAGTCCCAATTTCACAAATACACAAATTTCACATAATTTCACCCTAATTTAAACTAGCCGAATTTCACATGGGTCCTTAACAGCCCATATTTATCATTTATTTCACATTTCAACCACCCAATTTATAAAATTCACAATTTAATCCCTAACTTGTATTTTCTTCAAAAATCACTTGATAAAACATGAAAATCTATCATTTATCTATCATTTTTCATCATCAACTATCACAAAACTCATGGATTCATCAATGGAATTTTAAAAAATCACTAAAAAACTCAAAAATTAGGGCACGGGCTAGCTAGTACTCAAAGCAGCGATCACAAAAACGTAGAAATCATTAAAAACGGATCAAAAATCATACCTTAATCAAGGATTAAAGGTGTCGAATCCTAGAATTCTTTAAAGCTCTCTTTTCTTATTTATTTTTGGTTGAAAATGGAAAAGATGAACATAATTTTAGCTTTGGTATAACATAATTTTAGCTTTGGTTTTTTTCAAATTATGGTTTATTTAGCTAATTACCAAAATGACCTTATTTAATATCATTTAAAAACACATAATGGATGACTATTCATGTCAATTTCCACTATCCATGGTCTATTCACAACATAAGGACTTCACATGTAATTATTCATAGCAAATAAGCACTTAAACAATTAGAATGCAGCTTTTGCATTTTACGCGATTTAGTCATTTTATCAAATTAGACATCCAATCGATAAAATTAGATCACGAAACTTTCACACATATATAATCACATGCTATAAACACAAAAAATAATATTAAAATAATTTTTGACCTTAGATTTGTGGTTTCGAAACCACTATTTTGATTTAGCTAAAACCGGGTTGTTACACCACACGCCCGTGTACTAGGCCGTGTGTGCGATTTAATTTTTATAATTTTTCATAAAATAGGTGCAGACTTCACACGGCCGAGACACACGCCCGTGTCTCTGCCTGTGTGCTCAATTCTGGACATTCTGTTTTGCATCAATTAAGGTGCAGAGGACACACGGATGAAACACATGCCTGTGGGGCAGACCGTGTGTCACAAACGGCCTAGACACACGCCCGTGTGTCTACCCGTGTGGACAAAAATAAGGCTATTTACCAAGCCATTTTGCCACCCTTACTTGCACCAACCTACACAACAACAAACAACACCAATCCAAGCATATACATACAACCAAATCAGCCACAAACAAGATATCAATATATCATTTACACATATTAACATCTATCATGCACAAACATCACATAAACATACCAATGACCAATAAAGTTAATATTAGCCAACTTCCAATGGCCATATACAAAATGAATCATTAACCATTACAATGCCAACACATTTAGGCCAAATCATTTATGACACATAACAAAATGACCAAGTCCTTATACATGCCATAACTCAAAATACTTGAATTCATTGGTACCAAAATAATTGTTGTAGATAGTGTGTATGGATCTCCAAAAAATCTCCAATCCCGAGCTGGCTTGGTTACACTATAAGATAAAGGAAAGGAAAGGGAGTAAGCTTTATAGCTTAGTAAGTTCACATGCAAATAATAAGCAACATTAAACATGAATATCATACACTTAGTATAACACAAGTTACATATTTGTCATCATAGGTTCATAAACATAACTTAATCATTCTTAATCTTACCAAGTGTTCATCACATACCGAGCTCATTCTTATGAGTTTTTCGTACATACCTGTACCTGTACCACATTATACTCTTTCTCGTCTTTGATATACCCGTTGAACACTTGGAATACTAATCGGATACACGGAAAGTCTTGCACATAAGTGCCACATACGTAGCCAATGCTAACTGATAAACCATAAAAGTAACACATTTTAATCCCATGCTGAGCATGTTTTTGGATGATTTATTATATAATTTAGTGAATTTGATGCTCCTAATACTTTAAATTCATGTTTCTATACTTAGGTGAACATAGGGGAGCAAAAGGAGCGGAAAACGGGCCAAAATCGGACAAAACAGACTGTCTTAAGGATCTACACGGCCGTGCCAATTCCACACAGGCTGGCCACATGCTCGTGTGCCAGCCCGTGTCGATTTTGAACCATGTCAGTATTACACACGGCCTGGGCATTCTTACACGGGCTAATCACACGCCCGTGTCCCTATTGCACCCTGTTTCATTTTCATGCGGAAAAAGACAATTTTTAGGTATTTTTGAGCATTCCAAAGTCTATAAAAACACACTAGAAGAAGACCTAAGGGGACACGCAGAGTAGAAAGAAGAAATTACTCGAAGGGAGCCGTCGGAATCAATTCAGAAGCAGGATCTCATTCAAGATTGAAGATCTCCATCAAATTTCCTTAGAAGCTTTTAGGTTTTTTATGTCTTGTTGTTTTCCTTATTTTGAGATGTTTTCCTTTTACATCATGAACTAAACTCCCTAAAATACCTAGAGAGGGTGAAACCTATGATGGATCTTATTATTTAATTATCTGAATTACATGATAAATACTTGTTCTTGTTCTTAATTATGTGTTCTTAATCCTTGCCTTAATATTTTTAGGATATTAATCCAAGTTTGATGTGCTTAATCAGTGGAGCAAAAGTCCCTGCTTAAGAGTAGATCTAGCATAATTAAGCGGAGTTGATTGCAATCTTAGAAATAGGACGACATAAATCTGTCGGATTAGAGTCAAATCTAATATGGGAATCCATAGATCGAGTTAATGCGACAATAGGGGTTTTAATTAGAAAGAAATTTCAATTAATCAATCTAGAATCAGTTGTTAGTAGTCTCGAAAGAGATATTAACATAATTTAGGGATTTCTACGGATCAAGGCAAGTGAATAAACCGTTTAATTCAGAATCATAATAATAAGTGAAATCTAGGTGGATTTCTCCTTTGGTATTGTCTCTCTCATTGGATTTCCTAAAGTATTTTCCCAATTTATCTCTGTCGCGTTCATAGTTAATTAGTTAGTTCAATTTTAGATTAAAACACCCCTTTAATTATTAGGCTAGATAATAAAAATATAGTAATTTCTAGTACTTTTAGTCCTTGTGGATACGATATTCCGGACTCACCATAGCAATACTACTGTTTGATAGGTGCGCTTGCCTTTGTCGTATGTTAGTTAGTTCGTGACGTCATCAAGTTTTTGGCGCCGTTGCAGGGGACTAGAATATTAGGAACACTTAATTTTTATTACTTTAGCCATTTTTTTATTTTCTGTAATTTAATTTTTGTTTTTAGTTTATTATTTGTTTTTAATCTTTCTTTCGTTTTGATTCTGGCAGGTATATTTAGTTTATGACTAGAAGAAACCCGTCAGGACCTCTATTATTTGATAGCAAAATTGAAAGCACAACTCGTAGAAATCGTAGAAAAATAAGATGAAGTCTACAGTATATAGTGGAAGAGCAAGAGGACGATACCAATATTTCCGAGGAGATGGCTGATAATCAGAATAATCCGCTACCTCCTGTGGTTGCCGCGAATCCTGTGAATCAAAATCCTGCTCCTCGTACTATGTACGATTATGCCAAGCCCAATTTAACTAGGGCTGAATCGAGTATTGTTAGACCTGCTATTGCTGCAAATAATTTTGAACTGAAACCTAACACTATTCAAATTATTCAACAGTTTGTTCAGTTTGATGGTTTGCAGGACGAAGACCCAAATACTCATTTGGCTAATTTCTTAGAATTCTGTGACACTTTTAAAATTAATGGCGTTTCTGATGATGCCATTTGCCTTCGGTTATTTCCTTTTTCATTGAGGAATAAAGCTAAATAGTGGTTGAACTCGTTACCACGAGGTTCCATCACTACTTGGGAACAAATGACCGAAAAGTTTCTATTAAAGTATTTTCCGCCAGCTAAAACGGCAAATTTGAAGAACGATATCTCTTTTTTTGTGCAGATGGATTTAGAAACTCTTTACGATGCATGGGAGAGGTATAAGGACTTATTTAGAAGGTGCCCTCTCCATGGGTTACCTCTATGGCTACAGGTTCAAACTTTTTACAACGGTTTGAACCCCTTAACTAGGCAATTGATCGATGCATCCGCCGGTGGTACTTTGAATAATAAAACACCTGAGGAGGCTTACGAGTTTATAGAAGAAATGTCACTGAATAATTATCGGTGGCAAGTTATGAGGATAAAGCCGATGAAAACAGCCGGTGTTTTCAACCTCGACGCGGTCACCATGTTATCAAACCAGGTAGAACTCTTAAATAAAAAGATTGATGGTTTATGTATTTCTACGCAGGTACATCCGGTGATGCAATGCGACACAAATGGAGGAGGGATGAATAATCCAGAAAATCGATCCTACAATCTTAGCATAGAAGACAAACAAGTTAACTATACGGGTAATAATTCTAGACCTCAGAATAATCTCTATAGTAATGTATATAATGCAGGTTGGATGAACCACCTCAATTTCTTTTGGGGTGGACAAGAAAATCAGAGACCACAACCCCCTCCAGGCTTTCAACAACAACCCTACCAGCAGGAGAAGAAGTCGAACCTTGAGGAGATGATAACAAAATTCATCTTGGTGTCAGAAACCCATTTTCAAAACACCAAAATAGCGCTAAAAAATCAACAAGTGTCGATTCAAGGGCTCGAGAACCAAATAGGTCAGCTTGCTAAGATGATCTCAGAACGACCACATGGTAGCTTGCCGAGTAACACCGAAACTAACCCAAGGGAGCAACTCTATGCCATCCCTGTGTGCGAAGAAGAAGGGTTAGTAGAATCTGAATCTGAACCGAGGCAAGAAACTTTGGTAAGCAATGGTAAGGTTGAGGTAAGCCACAACGAACAAAAAATGATAATTAAGGAGTATACACCTCGTGTGCCATATCCCAACGCGACAAAGAAAGACCGCACAAATGAACAATTCGGTAAATTTCTTAAACTTTTGAAAAAGTTGAATATTAACTTACCGTTTATTGAAGCTCTTTTACAGATGCCCAACTCAATTAAATTTTTAAAGGAGCTTTTGGCAAACAAACGGAAGTTAGATTATTTGTCGCACGTGGAGCTAAATGCAGTGTGCCTAGCTATCTTACAAAATAAACTACCCAACAAATTAAAGGATCCATGGAGTTTTACTATTCCTTGTTTAATTGGTAGTTCAAATGTAAATAATGCTTTAGCTGATTTAGGGGCAAGTATTAATGTCATGCCTTACAAAATGTTTAAACAGCTAGGTCTTGGGAAACCCAAACAAACTAGGATGAGCATTCAATTAGCAGATAAAACCATTAGATTTCCTAGGGGCATTGTTGAAGATGTACTCGTAAAAATTGATAAATTCATATTCCCAGTTGACTTTATTATTCTAGACATGGATGAGGATAGTAACGTACCTTTAATTTTAGGACGACCCTTTTTAGCAAATGCTAGAGCTATCAAATATGTTGGTACAAGTGAATTGATACTTCATGTACATGATGACACGATTAAACTCCAAGCTCGTGATTCTGTTAGGATATCTAGTGATCGAGATGATATTACTAGTTCTTTTAATGTGAGTAACCTTGCGGCTCAACCTTCTGATAAACCATAAAAGTAACATATTTTAATCCCACATTTAGTATGCTTTTGGATGAATTATCCCTTATTTTATGTAATTTAGTGCTCTTAATCCTTTCTTTTCATGTTATATACTCAGGAAAGCACCATGGGATGAAAAGAACGCAAAAGCAGCTTAAACGGACAAATGGGCCAAAGCATGAAATCGACACGGCTGGACCAAAGATCACACGGCCGTGCCTCCATAAAGATCTCGAACACGGCCTGGACCACGATTTACACGGCCGTGCCTCATTAATGGAGTCCACACGGCCTGGCCACGATTTGCACGGGTGTGTGCCATGGCCTTGTCCCTGCCGCGGCCAAGAGAAGTTTTGCTCGGATTTGGATACTTGGAGGCAAAGAAACATAATCCAAAGTCTATTTAAACACCCAAGTAGGAACTTCACTCAGATTTGGATACTTGGAGGCCAAGTAAGGCATCTCAAAACCTATATAAACACCCTAGGGGGCAACTTATTCGGGGAGTTGGGCAGAAGCCTTCTGCCAGGGCTTTTTTCCAGGGCGGTTAGCTAGGCTAAGGAGCCGAGCCGAAAAGGTCAGATTTGTGGAAAACTCTCAAGGGATAGCCAGTTGATCCATCTCAAGAAGCCGAAATTCTACTCAAGACGAAGGATCTCCTCTTCAATTCCTTCAGGGGGTTTTAGGGATTTCTTATGTTTTGTTTTATCTTTTCTTCTGAGATGTTTTTCTTTATTATTATGAACTAAACCCTTCAGATACCTGAAGGGGGATGAAACTTAGATGAATCTTGTTATTTTTTTCTGAACTATATGATAAATATTTGACTTGTTCTTAATTATGTGTGCTTAATTCTTGTGTTGATATTTCGCGGATATTAATTCAAGTTTAATGTGCGTAGGTGGTGGAGCAAAAGTCCCTGCTTAAGAGTAGATCTAGCATAATTAAGCGGAGTTGATAGCGCGCCTAGAGATAGGGTGACGAGATTTTGCCGGATTAGGGTGAAACCTAATATGGGAGTCCATAGATCGATTTACTACTATTCTAGGGGGTTATTAATGGGAAAGAGATTTCAATTAACTAACCTAGGGTTAGACGTTATTCGCCTTGAGAGAGGGTTTAATATACATTAGGGAGTCCTACGGATCAAGTCAAGTGAATAAATCGTCTAGTTCAGTGTTAGTTAACAAGTGAAGTCTAGGTGGATTCTTCCTAAGGGTATCGTCTTAATCAACTGAGTTTTTCCCAAGTATTTCCCCAATTCATTCTTTTTGTCTTTGCGTCTTTAGCTTAGTAATTAGTTAATTTAGATTAATAAACAACTTCACTTATTTTAGGCTAAATAATAGAAAGAAAGTTAGTATTAGTACTTTTAGTTCCTTTGGGTTCGACAATCCGGTCTTGCCTAAGCTATACTCTTTGTTAGATAGGTGCACTTGCCTCAATCGTTGTCATAGTTAGTTTCCGTGTTCGATCATTATCTTTATAAATTTTAAAACTCGACTTCACAAATGATCAAATTTTTGGCGCCACATTCTTTGAGGAACTAAAATATTAAGAAAGCTCTATTTTTATTACTTTAGCCATTTTTTTTATTTTCTGCAATTTATTTTTTTTATTTTTTTTACCTTTCTAATTTTTCCTCTATTTTGCTTTTGGCAGATAATTTTAGTCTATAGAGACGATGGCACTAAATAATTATCAGTGGCAAGCGATGAGGACAATTCCTACTAAAGCAGCCAGTGTCTTCAACCTCGACGTGGTACACCCAGAAATACAATATGATTCGAATTTAGGAGGCGTGGCGAATCCTGAGTACCCACTCTACGGATATGGCATGGAAAACGAGCAAGCTCACTATACGGGTAACTATTCTAGACCATAAAATAATTTTTATAATGACACTTATAATGCAGGTTGGAGGTACCATCCCAATTTCTCGTGGGATGATCAAAGTAGCCAAGGACCGAAGCTTCCTCCAGATTTTCAACAACCACCTTACCAACAGGAAGAGGAGTCGAACATTGAAGAGATGATGACAAAATTCATGGCAGCCACAGATATCCGTCTCCAAGACACTGAGACAACACTTAAAAACCAACAAACATTGATTGAAGGGATCAAGAACCAAGTTGGGGAACTTACTAAGTCAGTTGGGGAAATTACTAAGTCAGTTGGACAACTTGCGAAGCTGATTTCCGAACAACTACAAGAAAGCTTGCCAAGCAACACTAAAACTAACCCAAAAGAGCAAATTCAAACCGTAACAGCTCATGACAGTGAAAGGTTAGTGGAATCTGACCCAAGACAAGAGCCTGTGGTGAGTGGAGGTAAGGTTGAGGTAAGCTAGGATTTACCAAACCCAGTAATTACAGAGTACCAAGCTCGTGCGCCATACCCCAATGCGACAAAGAAAGACCACACAGAGGAAGAATTCGGTAAGTCTCTTAAACTTCCAAAGAAATTTCATATTAACTTGCCGTTTCTTGAAGCTCTTTTGCAGATGCTAGATCCTAGACCTCGTATCAATAAAGAAGAAATTCATGAGGAAAAAAGGCTTCGGATCGATGAACTAGATTAGTGGAAGACACACTTCAAAGAGAAACTAGGAATACACGAAGTAAAACCGAAGGAACCCCCAGACGAGCTGATAGGAACAACAAATCACTTCAAAATAGGGGATCAGGTATTGGTGAATAAGGAAGACCCTCGAATCACCACTTCAGACATCAAAACAAACAAAGAAATCACCTTTAAAGTACTTAATGTCTTCCTATACGACACAGTTGAGGTAAGCAATCCTAAATTCAACACTTTTGAGGTAAACATTACTCGACTTAAACTATATATCCATAACCAAATTGATCGCATGCGAAAGGATTTTCACCTCCTCAAACCACCATGACCATACGAATAACATGTAAAGTCTAGCTTAAGACTA
Organism: Gossypium sturtianum; assembly: GCA_025698515.1. Classification (NCBI taxonomy): domain Eukaryota; kingdom Viridiplantae; phylum Streptophyta; class Magnoliopsida; order Malvales; family Malvaceae; genus Gossypium; species Gossypium sturtianum. Next base: position 122,614,890 of record CM046946.1, read on the forward strand.
TAAACGAGCGCTTCTCGGAAGGCAACCCGAGCACTAACCCCATTAATTTTTACATTTTTAATTCTTCTTTTACTTTTATTTTTCCTTTTTAGCACCTAACTATAAACTAACCAAAGTGCAGATTTTCAGACCACACGGCCTTACACACGGCCATGGCCGTGGCCGTGTGGCCACCACAGGAAGGTACAAGGGTGGGGGCAACCACCAGATCCATAATCTCTATTTAGACCTCCTTCTTCCTTTTTCTTTTTCAGTTGTCTTTCTTCTTTCATTTTCCATTATTTACTTTTATTTTTATTTCTTTTATTTTTCTTTATTATTTTCTTCTTATCCTTCATGCCATTTAGATTTAGCTTAGGATACAATAAAATTAGGCCGGCTGCTTCGAGGATTCAATTTCAAACAGTTCGAGACGCTTCCCCACGTTCACCTCCAATCCTTTTCTGTTTCTTTTCAAGGATTTCATCCATAATTCAGGGAGTTTCACCTCTCTCCATATCTTTTCAATTTATACTTAATTATCTATATATATATCTTTGTACATTGAGGGCAATGTACTTCTTAAGTGTGGGGGGGTGAACAACCTAAAAAGTGGCTAACTTTTTTGCATTATTCTCAAAATCCTGAATTATGTCTTGTTTCTAAAGTAAGTTTCTCATATTATCATTAGAATGAAATTCCTATGATTCATGATCTTTATTGATATGTTTTAGATTAAGTCATTGATAATTTTGCATTGATAATTAAATTCTAAGATACTAGAGAATCAAGCATGATAAGTCTAATTTTCAGAAATTAAAAATTTTTCTAGGTTGTCTACCTGAATTTGAATATTACTTTGAAGTTTGAAATTTACGAGGTTGACATCAAAGTACCCATAATTTTTGTGAGATTTTGAGCCTTATAGAGCATAAAATCTTTTTCTTGCTCACTTTATTTATTATGAGTGTGTCAAACATTGATTTGTTATTCTAGAACTTGCATCGATTATACATGTCGAGACCACACTTTTTGATTTGATATACAGAGATGATAAAGACACCTAGGATTTAACCCACTTACTCCACTAAAAACCCACCTTCATAATTAACCCCTAGTGAACCCCGTTTAATCCTAACAACCCATTTATTGACTCACCCACTAATATTAACCCAAAACCCTTTTTATTTGTTATCACCATTCTTTTTAACTACCCTTATATCGAGATTTAATTTGATTAGTTGCCTAATTATGATTTTTATTTCAGTAAATTATCCTTTATTATGTATTTATGATGTATTTATGATGTAAAAAAAAACAAAGTATATTCATTATTAGTCATGTGATTAAAGGAGCTTACACATTTAAATTCCAAATATTGAAGAAAAAGCTCGTACTATTAGAATTATTAATTTTCAATTAATGTAATTACTTATTATTCAGTTCATTGTTTCTGGTTAGGTAATTTGTCAATTCAGTCTCGATTCTAACCCTTTAATTCAGCCTTATTCCACACCTTTAACCCAAGCCCTGTTACAATCCTTTCAAAGACCTTTTGATTTGTGTTTCATCTCATATTTTAGTGGTGGAGATTTGATTCTCATGCAAGCCTATGGGATTAACTCTTCATGTTTGACTTTTGAGTGCCTAATTTTGAACCTTAAACACTTTGAGTGATTTGAGTGAATCTTTAAGTGAGGATGTCAATCCTTGTCGATTTTAAATTAGAGGTAATTGTTTAAATGAAGGGAAACACCTATGTTTTGTGCTACAAATGTATGACTTAGACTGTTTGAATCTTTAGGACTCTTTGAGTTGAATTATCCATGTATGAATTATCTCTGAATTATGATGAAACACTATTAATGACTATTATGAATTGAGGGAAGTTCGTTTTAATTATGAGTTGAGAATTTTGCTTGAGGACAAGCAAAAGCTTAAGTGTGGGGGTATTTGATAAACCATAAAAGTAACATATTTTAATCCCACATTTAGTATGCTTTTGGATGAATTATCCCTTATTTTATGTAATTTGGTGCTCTTAATCCTTTCTTTTCATGTTATATACTCAGGAAAGCACCAGGGGATGAAAAGAACGCAAAACGGGCTTAAAACAGGACAAATGGGCCAAAGCATGAAATCGACACGGCCTGGACCATGATTTACACGGTCGTGCCTCATTAATGGAGTCCACACGGCCTGACCACAATTTGCACGGGCGTGTGCCATGGCCGTGTCCCTACCGCGGCCAAGAGAAGTTTTGCTTGGATTTGGATACTTGGAGGCAAAGAAACATAATCCAAAGTCTATTTAAACACCCAAGTAGGAACTTCACTCAGATTTGGATACTTGGAGGCCAAGTAAGGCATCTCAAAGCCTATATAAACACCCTAGGGGGCAACTTATTCGGGGAGTTGGGCAAAAGCCTTCTTCCAGGGCTTTTTTCCAGGGCGGTTAGCTAGGCTAAGGAGCCGAGCCGAAAAGGTCAGATTTGTGGGAAACTCTCAAGGGATAGCCAGTTGATCCATCTCAAGAAGCCGAAATTCTACTCAAGACGAAGGATCTCCTCTTCAATTCCTTCAGGGGGTTTTAGGGATTTCTTATGTTTTGTTTTATCTTTTCTTCTGAGATGTTTTTCTTTATTATTATGAACTAAACCCTTCAGATACCTGAAAGGGGATGAAACTTAGATGAATCTTGTTATTGTTTTCTGAACTATATGATAAATATTTGACTTGTTCTTAATTATGTGTGCTTAATTCTTGTGTTGATATTTCGCGGATATTAATTCAAGTTTAATGTGCTTAGGTGGTGGAGCAAAAGTCCCTGCTTAAGAGTAGATCTAGCATAATTAAGCGGAGTTGATCCCGCGCCTAGAGATAGGGTGACGAGATTTTGCCGGATTAGGGTGAAACCTAATATGGGAGTCCATAGATCGATTTACTGCTATTCTAGGGGGTTATTAATGGGAAAGAGATTTCAATTAATTAACCTAGGGTTAGACGTTATTCGCCTCGAGAGAGGGTTTAATATACCTTAGGGAGTCCTACGGATCAAGTCAAGGGAATAAATCGTCTGGTTCAGTGTTAGATAACAAGTGAAGTCTAGGTGGATTCTTCCTAAGGGTATCGTCTTAATCAACTTAGTTTTTCCCAAGTATTTCCCCAATTCATTCTATTTGTCTTTACGTCTTTAGCTTAGTAATTAGTTAATTTAGATTAATAAACAACTTCACTTATTTTAGGCTAAATAATAGAAAGAAAGTTAGTATTAGTACTTTTAGTTCCTTTGGGTTTGACACTCCGGTCTTGCCTAAGCTATACTACTGTTCGATAGGTGCACTTGCCTCAATCGTTGTCATAGTTAGTTTCCAGGTTCGATCATTATCTTTATAAATTTTAATACTCTGACTTCACAGCGATCACCTTCTTTGCAGGAAATTCCTCGGAAAAAGTTGATAGAGCCACAGTCCAGCTCAAGTAACAAAAATAGAATAACTCATGAAGAACGAAGGCTTCAGATCGATGAACTAGACGAATTGCAGACACATGTCAAGGAGAGACCAAAAATACACGATGCAGAACTGAAACAAAGCCATGGCGAACATAAGGATGGAACATATCAATTTAAGATTGGGGACCAGGTTTTATTAGATGAAAAGGACCCTCGAATTGCCACTTCAGAGCTTATTCCAAACGGAGCAACTCCTCTTACGGTACTAAATGTTTTCCCATACGGTACAGTCGAGGTAAATCACTCTAATTTTGGCACTTTTAAGGTAAATATTACTCGGCTCAAACCATATGTTGATAATAGAATTGATAGCGAGAAAGAGGAGTCTCGACTCCGTGAACCGCCATGACCGTGAGAATATGAGGTAAGTCGAGCTTAGACTCTAAATAAGAGCTTCTTGGGTGACAAACCGAGCATTAAAATTCCTAATTTACTAATTTTATCTTATGATATTTTTGAAATTAATAAAAAAATATGATTTTAAAACCCACACGGCCTGGACACACAGGCGTGTCCTTGGCCGTGTGGATCCTGAGACTTAGTTTTTAAATTTTAAAGGAAATTGACAGAGAGTTACACGGCCTGGACACACGGGCGTGTCCTTGGCCGTGTGGATCCTGGAGCTTAAATTCCAAAAAATCGACAGAGACACGGCATAAATATAGTTCACATGGGCGTGCAATACGGCCATATGGACTATACAGCCTGGACACATGGGCGTGTCCTAGGCCGTGTGAAAATTGGAGCTTAATTTTTCAAATTTAAAACTTAAAACAAGTCAGAGGGTTACACGGGCAATACACACGGCCATGTGTGCAGTCACACGGGCGTGTGGGATACCACACGGGCGTGGGAGAAGCGAAGGAAATTGCACACGGCCGTGCGACACGGCCGTGTGACCCACATGGCTTGTATACACGAGCGTGTCCAAGGTCGTGTGAAGACTGGGCTTAAAAATTTAATCACACACGGGCTGAATAGGATACCACACGGGCGTACGACACAGCCGTGTGGCCTAACATGGGTCTCACATGACCGTGTCACCCATTAAAACCCTAACCTCTTTTCTTTTTCCTCTTCTTTGTCTTCTTCCCCAAAGCTCTAAAACCCTAGCCGCCGTAGCTCACCACCACCGGCCATCGACTCCACCCCTCCCCCTCACCCACCTATCACCGTCGACCGACCGACCACCCTTTCCCTTTATCCTTTTTCCCTTTCTTTCCTGTCCATCCAAACCCCCAATACCCAAACCCGACCCCCCCTTTTTCTTCTTTCTTTTTTTATTTCCCTCTACTCCGGCCACCCTCTCCCTTACGCATGCACCACAACCCCGACCAGCCTTCCCATCCCTTCTTCCCTTCTTTCCCAACCCGACAACCCCCCTTCCCTTCTCTTTTCTTTCCCTTTTCTCCCATCCTCTTTCCCTTTTTCTTCCTTTCTTCTTCAAACCCGACCCACACGCCCCTACCTGAACCCACCGCCCGCACCACCCCTCGTCGTTCCCCAGTCGACCGCCGCACCTCTGGCCACTGCCCCACTGCCGTCGGTTATCCCTTTTCCCTTTTTGCCCTTCCCTTTTTTTTATTTTATTAATTAATTATTTATTATAACTAGTATTAGTTTATTATTTCTTTATTATTTTTATTTTATTATTCTTTTTTATTTCTTTATTATATTTTATTTTACTTTGTTTTACCTCTTAGTTTTATTATTGATTTATTGCTTTTTTTCTTTATTTATTCATTCTTGGTTAGTTCAATTCTTGGTTAGTTAAATTCTTTAATGTTAATTTCATGTTTATGTTTAATTTAGTTTAGCACATCGGCAATATTTTTATGGTAATTGCTTTATTGATTTTCTTCATATTTTGCTTGCCTATTCATTTTTATATATTGATAATTTAATTAGTCTATGTGATTGAGCTAAATTTAGATGTTTATTTCTCATTCGCGTGCCTATTATTTTAACTCGTCAAATTGAATTTTTTGATCGCTTTCTTGCAGATTTATTATGATGAACACACGCGGCAAGTATAAGGTCGCCGTCCCCGTTTTGAAAAAGCGGAAGGGACCCGACGCAGCCTCCTCCTCGAGCGCATCTGCCAAGGCCCGCCACCCTTATCTTCAATTTTCAGCGGGCCCCCGGGAGGATTTATATCAGCTTCTTCGCGTACGACCACTAGGCCTAGGTCGCTGCATTGATTGGGCCGCGCTGGAGTAGGTCTGACTCGCTGATGATGTACGCGTCATTATGGCCACAACTCCGTGGGATAGATTCTTTGCCATCATCGAGCCCACCTACATGGAGCTGACATTGGAGTTTTACTCGACGTTTCTAGTAAGCAGGTCATGACAGTTCATGACGAGCCAGGCACCGTCACTTTTCGCCTAGGTGGTTTGGTGCGACATATGAGCATCCCAGAGTTCGGTGCTGCTATGGGACTCTACACAGAGGAGTTCATAAGCGCCGAGGACTTCCTTCAGCTTCATCAGCTCATCCATCACTCACCATCGCGTTGTTGGACCGATCTTAAAGCGACTCAGACACCTTATGACGCGAGTCACTCGAAGGTGACTTCTCTCTCTCCAGCCCTACGATATATTTACGCACTCCTCGCTCACACCTTGACAGGACGGAGAGAGAGCACCTGAGTTGTTAGCACTCACGACGTTTACTATGTTTGGAGCATGGCGCACGGGTATGTATTTGACTTGGCTTACTTCATTTCTTTATCCTTCCGCCATCAGGCTGACCGCCACAGGAAGGGCCCCATCTGTCCAGGCCCTTACGTGACTCGCCTCGCTGGACACTTCAGTTTTCTCGACACACTGGAGCAATCCTCGGCACTTATCCTAGTCGGTCAGATATCCCCCAGGGCATCTCAAGCATGATACACATGAGGATGATAGAGCGGCGTCGTGGACTTGATCCTTTGCAATACAGATTGTTTCATTCTGATGCTCAGGATGAACCCAAGGACTTCCCTGAGGATTGATGTGTTTAAAACTAACTATGACCATAATAAAGGCAAGCGCACCTATTGTTTAATAGTATAGTTATGGTAAGACCGGTAATATCGTATCCACAAGGACCAGGAGTACTAGTAATTACTATCTTTTTATTAGTTAGCCTAAATATTGGAGTGATTTCTTTTAAACTAAAATTAATTAAACACAACAACGAAAGAATTAGGAAAATACTTTTAGACAACTTTATGGGATAGGCAATACCTAAGGAAGAATCCACCTAGACTTCACTTATTACTTTTGATTCATATGATTTATTCACTTGACTTAATCAGTAGAAATCCCTGATTTATGTTAATAATCTCTCTCGAGACTAAAAACAACTGACTCTAGGTTGATTAATTGAAATCTCTTTCTAATTAAAACCCCTATTGTCTCATTAACTCGATCTATGGATTCCCTTATTAGATTTGACTCTAAACCGGCAGATTTTCGTCGCCCTATGTCTAGGGTTGCAATCAACTCCGCTTAATTGTGTTGGTCTACTCTTAACAGGGACTTTTGCTCCACTGAATAAGCACATTCGACTTGAATCAGTAACCTGAATTATCAAAGCAAGAATAAGAACTCACAATTAAGAATAAGAACAAGTATTTATCTTATAAATCAAATAGTAATAAGATCCGTCTCAGGTTTCATCCTCCCTAGATATTTAGGGAGTTTAGTTCATACTGATAGAGGGAAACATCATAGAATAAGGAAAACTACAAAACATAAGAAAATCCAAAAACTTCTCAAGAACTTGATGGGAGGTCTTCAGTCTTGATGGAGATCTTTCCTCTGAGCTACTTCCGACGGCTGTCTTCGAGTATTTTCTGTGTTCTATTCAGCGTCCTCTTTTAGGTCACCCCCTAGGGTGTTTATATAGGCTTTGGAATGCCTTTCTTTGCCCACAAGTAACCTTTTCCGGATAGAATTAGTCTTTGATACGGCAGGGACACGCCCGTGTGACACGCCCGTGTTCGATTGCCTTAGGCCGTGCTCACTCCTGCTCACCACCCACGACCGTGTGGTCTGCCCGTGGACGATAGTCCAGGCCGTGGTCGATCCTGCTCGTAGCACACAGCCGTGTCCAATGGCCCAGACCGTGTTGAATTCTAAGATAGGCCCATTTTGTCCCTTTTTGGCTCATTTCTCGTTCTTTTCGACTCCCTAAGCTCGTCTGAGTGTAAAACATGAAATTAAATGATTAGGAGCATCGAATTCATCAAATCTAATGAAAACTCATCCAAAAATAAGATAAGCATGGGATTAAAATATGTATAAATTATGGTTTATCAAATATCCCCACACTTAAGCCTTTGCTTGTCCTCAAGCAAAATCCTCAACTCACAATTAAAACTAACTTCCTTAATTCATAATTCTCATTAATAATGTTTCCTCATAATCCATAGGTAATTCATATAATGATAATTTAACCAAAAGAGTCTTAAAGATTCAAACAATCTAAGTCATAAATATTTGTAGCATGAAAACATAGGTGTTTCCCTTTACCTAAATAATTACCTTTGATCCAAAACCAAAAAGAATTGACATCCTCACAAAAGATTCACTCATCACTCAAAGGGTTTAAGGTTCAAAAATTAAGCACTCAAAAGTCAAATATGAAAAGTTAATCCCATAGGCTTGCATGAAAATCAAATCTCCACCACTATAAAATGAGATGATACACAAATTAAAAGGTCTTTAAAAGGGTTGTAATGGGGCTTGGGTTAAAGGTGTGGATAAAGGCTGAATTAGAGGGTTAGAATCGTGATTGAATTGATAAATTACCTAACTAGAAAAATTGGACTAATACTGAATAATTACATCAATTGAAAACTAATAACACGAGCTTCTTCTAAAGATAATGAAATTAACAGTTTAAGCTCATAACACTAATAATGAATAAAATTCCACTTTTTTTTTTTTTAGAATAAGAACAAGTACATACAATAATAAGATAGAATTTAACAACTGAAATAAAGAATGTAGTTAGGCAACTGATTAAATCAAATCTCGCCAAAAGGGTTGTCAAGAAGAATGGGGATAACAAATCAAAATGGGTTTCGGGTTAATATTAATGGGTGAGTCAAGAAAATGGTTTATTAGGCTAAAAAGGGTTCACTAGGGGTTAATTATGAGGGTAGGCTTTTCAGTGGAATAAGTGGGTTAAATCCTAAGTGCCTTTATCATCTCAGTATATCAAATCAAAGGTGTGGTCTCGACATGTATGATCGAAGCAAGTTCTACAATAACAAATCAATGTTGACACACTCATAATTAATAAAGTGAGCAAGAAAAGAATATGCTCTAAAAGGCTCAAAATCTCACAAAAATTATGGTTTTTGATGTCAACCTTGAAAATTTCAAACTTCAAAGTAATATTTAAATTTAGGGAAACAACCTAACAAAATTTTAATTCTGAAAAAAGACTTATCATGCTTGATTATCTAATATCTTAAAGTTTAAACCATCAATGCACAATTATCTATGACTTAATCCAAAACATATCGATGAAAAGCATAAATCAATAGAAGTTTCATTCTAATAGTAATATGAGAAAATTACTTAAGAACAAGGCATAATTCAGTATTGTTGACACCTCCCCACACTTAAGATGTACATTGTCCTCAATGTACAAAGATAGATAATGAAAATATAGTAAGAAAATCATAAGAGAGGGAGAGAAGTGAAACTTCCTGAATTTTAGATGGAGTCAAAAAAAAGAAACGGTGTAGAGTTGGGTAGGGGTGTTGGATACTCCGGTGGTGGTGTGGTCGTTCTTTAATATCCCTTTGAACCTAAATTAAAGAAATCAAAATGTAATAATATAAATTAAGGACAAGAAAGGTAAATGGAAATAATTTAAAAATGAAAATAAAAGAAAAAGAAAAAATAAATGGACTCGAAGGTCTTTGACTTGTCGAGTCGATGAAGCGGTCGACATGAACTTATGTAGAGTGGTTGCACACGGGGAGACCGTGCTAGGAGCCTTTTACTTTTTTGACATGGAGATGGTGGCTTTGATCTTACTTCTAGTATGGTGGCAAGGGTGGTGGTCGGTGTGGTGGTGGTGTGAAGAAAGAAGAAGGGAAATGGGGAAAGGAAAATGAAGGGAGTAAAGTGAAGTAAGTGGAGTGAGGAGGCGGTGGCCGGTGGTGAAAGTGGAGAAAAGTTATGGTGGCTAGGGTTAGGTAGAAGAAGAATTGGGGATGAAGATGAACAGAATAAGGGGGTTTAAATAGAAGAAGGGGGTTAGGTAGCTGCCCACACCCGTGTGCTCTGGGCGTGTTAGGTTACACGGTCTAGTTGCACGACCGTGTGATGCTTCATTCGTTTCTCCTACGGCCGTGTAGAGGTTTCCACGCCCATGTTTGCTTAATCAGTGTCGACCACGACCTAGGGACACGGGCGTGTCACACACCCGTGTTACTTTCTCAGTGTCGACCACGGCCATATCGCACGGCCGTGGCATTTTGTCGCAGCCCGTGTATTGGAAAAAGTGTCATCCTTGGTTCGCACGGCCTCTGCCGCACTGATGTGCGTATTCGTGGTGTTCACATGGCCACGACCACACCCGTGTGTAAGGCCGTGTGGTAGGGAAGCCTGCACTTTATTAATTTGGTTAGTTTTTAGTTAGGTGCTAAAATTTAAAAATATGAAACTTAAAGGGGTTAGTGCTCGGGTTGCCCCCCGAGAAGTGCTCGTTTAAAGTCTTAAGCTAGACTTACCTCTCATTCACATAATCACGGTGGTTTGAGGAGTTGAAACTCCTCATTTTTGCTATCAAATGTATTAAAATACGGTTTTAGACTAGTATGATTTACCTTGAAGGTGCCAAATTGAGAATGAGTTACCTCGACTGTACCGTATGGGAAAGTATTGAGTACCGTGAAAGGAGTTATTCCATTAGGTTCAGAAGTGACAACACGAGGATCTGTATTATCCATTAGAACTTGGTCTCCAACCTTAAAATAGCTTGCTTCATCTTTAAGTTCGTTATGGAGTTTCCTCGGTTTTGCTTCGTGCGTTCTTGGTTTCTCCTTAACATGTGTCTTCCACTCGTCTAGTTCATCGATCTGAAGCCTTCGCTCCTCATGAGTTATTTCATTGTTGGTACGAGATCTAGGATGTGGCTCAGTTGTGTAATTTCGTGGTGCTTCCTGAAAAGAAGGTTGAACCAAATGGTCATTAATAGAATTTATGTTCTCACCTTTATTACTCGATGTCCTAGCCGAGTCAAGAGCCTGAAGAGTGATCATTTCATCACCTACACGAAGTGTGAGTTCACCTGTACCAACATCAATTCTAGTTTTAGCAGTTGCTAAAAAGGGTCTTCCTAAAATTAAAGGAACATTATTGTCCTCATCCATGTCTAAGACAACGAGTCTTACTGGGAATATGAATTTATCAATTTTTACTAGTACATCTTCGATTATACCCCTAGGAACTCTAATAGTTTTATCAGCCAATTGAATGCTTATCCTAGTTTGTTTGGGTTTCCCAAGACCTAGCTGCTTAAACATTTTATAAGGCATAACATTTATGCTTGCCCCTAAATCTGCCAAAGCATTATTAATAGATAAACCACCAATTAGGCAAGAAATCGTAAAACTCCCTGGATCTTTTAATTTGAGGGGTAGTTTATTCTGTAGAATTGCTGAGCACACTGCATTTAGCTCTACATGCGACGCTTCGTCTAGCTTTCGTTTGTTTAATAAGAGCTCTTTTAGAAATTTTGCTGAATTGGGCATCTGCGAAAGAGCTTCAATAAATGGTAAGTTAATATGTAATTTCTTTAGAAGTTTAAGAAATTTACTGAATTGTTCATCCGTCGGTCTTTCTTCGTCGCATTAGGGTATGGTACACGAGGTTTGTATTCTGTATTTACTGATTTTGGTTTATCATGGCTTACCTCAACCTTACCTTTATCTACCATGTTCTCTTGCCTCTATTTTGGTTCGTCTAACCCTTCACTATCGTGAACAGTAATGGCGTGAATTTGCTCCTTTGGGTTAGTTTCAGTGTTGCTTGGCAAGTTTCCTTGTGGTCGTTCTGAGATCAGCTTAGCAAGCTGACCTATTTGGTTCTCGAGCCCTTGAATTGATGCTTGCTGATTTTTAAGTGTTGTTTCGGTGTTTTTGAAACGGGTTTCTGACACCGCAATGAATTTCATTAGCATCTCCTCAAGGTTCGGCTTCTTCTCTTATGGGTAGGGTTGCTGTTGAAAGCCTGGAGGGGGTTGTTGTCTCTGATTTCCTTGACCACCCCATAAGAAATTTGGATGGTTTCTCCAACCTGGATTGTATGTGTTACTGATAAACCGTAAAAGTAACATATTTTAATCCCACATTTAGCATACTTTTGGATGATTTATCCCTTATTTTATGTAAAAAGGTGCTCTTAATCCTTTATTTTCATGTTTTATACTCAGGAAAGCACCGGAGGATGAAAAAAATGAGAAACGGGCTTAGAACGGGCCAAATGGGCCAAAGCACGAAATTGACACGACCTGGGCCCAAGACCACACGACCGTGCCTCCTCAATAATCTCGAACACGGTCTAGCCATGAGATACACGGCCATGCCTCATTAATGAAGTCCGAACACGGCCTAAAGACGATTCACACGGGTGTGTGCCATGGCCGTATCCCTGCCGCGAAAAAGAGCAATTTCAATCGGATTTGGATACTTAGGGGCAAAGAAACACATTCCAAAAGCCTATAAATACACCCTAAGTATGACCTAAAAGGGGGGAGTCGACGGGAGCCCAAAGCTATCGTTTAGGGGCGTCTTGCTAGGCTAGAGAGGGCAGATTTGTGGGGATTCGCTCGGGGATAGCCAGTTGATCCATCTCAAGAAGCCGGAATTCTACTCAAGACGGAGGATCTCCTCTTCAATTCCTTCAGGGGGTTTTAGGGATTTCTTATGTTTTGTTTTATCTTTTCTTACGAGATGTTTTCTTTTATTGTTATGAACTAAACCCTCGAGATACACGAGGGGATGAAACTTAGATGAATCTTGTTATCGTTTGCTGAACTATATGATAAATATTTGACTTGTTCTTAATTATGTGTTCTTAATTCTTGTGTTGATATTTCGTGGATATTGATTCAAGTTTGATGTGCTTAGGTGGAGGAGTCCTTGCCTAAGAGCAGATCTAGCATAGTTAAGCGGAGTTGATCGCGCGCCTAGAGATAGGGTGACGAGGCGTTGCCAGATTAGGGTGAAACCTAATATGGGAGTCCATGGATCGAGTTAATGCAATTCTAGGGGTTTTAATTAGAAAGAGATTTCAATTAATCAACCTAGGGTTAGATGTTATTCGCCTCGAGAGAGGGTTTAATATAAATTAGGGAATCTCATGGATCAAGTCAAATGAATAAATTGTCTGGTTCAGAGTTAGATAACAAGTGAAGTCTAGGTGGATTCTTCCTTGGGTGTCGTCTTAATTAATTGGTTTTTCCTCAAGTTATTCTCCCAATTTCATTCTTCTTTGTCTTAGACTCTTTAAGTTTAGTAGTTAATTAATTTATATTAAACAACTATTCGCTTAATTCTTAGGCTAAATAATAGAAAGAAAGTTAGTATTAGTACTTTTAGTTCCTTTGGGTTCGACACTTCGGTCTTGCCTAAGCTATACTACTATTCGATAGGTTCACTTGCCTCAATCGTTGTCATAGTTAGTTTCTAGGTTCGATCATTATCTTTATAAATTTAAAACTTTAACATCACAGCGATCAAGTGTTTGGCGCTGTTGCTGGGGAACTAAAATATTAAGAACACTCTATTTTTATTACTTTAGCCATTCAATTACACTTTTATTTTTTGCAATTCAATTTTATTTCTTATTTTATTTGCTAATTTTTCTTCTTTTATTACTTCTTCCTTCCAGGTACCTCTAGTTTATGACTAGAAGGAACCCGAGAGGACCTTTAGTATACGACAGTGATATTGAAGCTACCGTTCGTAGAAATCGCAGAGAAATTAGGCGAGCCCTAAATTACCAAGAATAAGAACAACAAGACGAATCCAATCCTACTGAAGGGATGGATGAGAATAATCCACCACCACAAGATGTGGCAGAAAATAATGCTCCACGTACTATGTATGGTTATGCTAAACCTCATTTAACATGAGCTGAATCTAGTATTGTTAGGCCTGTTATAGCTGCTAATAATTTCGAATTAAAGCCTAACACTATACAAATGATTCAACAATTTGTTCAATTTGATGGTTTGCAGGACGAAGACCCAAACACTCATATAGCTAATTTTTAGAGTTACGTGATACCTTCAAAATAAATGGCGTTTACGATGATGCCATACGGCTTGGTTATTTCCCTTTTCATTAAGGAATAAAGCCAAATAGTGGTTAAACTCGTTACCACGAGGGTCAATCACCACATGGGATCAAATGACCGAAAATTTTTTATTAAAATATTTCCCACCGGCCAAAACGGCCAAATTACGGAATGATATTTCTTCTTTTGTGCAGATGGATTTAGAGACATTATACGACGCATGGGAGAGATACAAGGATCTCTTGAGAAGATGTCTGAACCATGGTTTACCCTTGTGGCTCCAAGTCCAAACTTTCTATAACGGTGTAAACCCCTCAACGAGGAAACTAATTAATTCAGCCGCCGGTAGAACCCTAAACAACAGAACTCCTGAAGCAGCCTACGAATTCATAGAGGAGATGTCACTAAATAACTATCAGTGGCAGGTTACAAGGATAAAACCAACAAAATCAGCCAGAGTTTTCAACACCGATGCAGTAACCATGCTATCAAACCAAGTAGAGATGATGAATAAAAAGCTTGATAGTTTGTGTTCTTCGCAGGTACATCCAGTAATGCAGTGCGACGCAAGTGGAACTGTGGCAAATCCTGAGTACCTACCCTACCAACCAGGCACAGAGAGCGAACAGATGAACTATATAGGTAACAAATTCAGACCTAATAATAATCCTTATAGTAATAATTATAATCCAGGTTGGAGGAGTCACCCCAATTTTTCATGGGGAGGTCAAGGAAATCAAGGAAATCAAAGATAACAACCTCCTCAAAATTTCCAAAATCAGCCCTATCCACAGGAGAAGAAGCCGAACCTTGAAGAGATGTTGACAAAATTCATGGCAGCTACAGATAACCGTCTCCAAGACACTGAGACCACCCTTAAGAATCAACAGGCATCAATTAAAGGGATCGAGAGCCAAGTCGGGGAACTCACTAAGACAGTTGGACAACTTACTAATACAGTTGGACAGCTTGCAAAGATAATTTCTGAACGACCGCAAGGGCGTCTACCAATCAACACTGAGATTAACCCAAAGGAGCAAATCCAAGCCATAACAACTGAAGAAAGTGAAGGGTTAGACGAGCCCAATTCATGGCAAGAGGATGAGGTCAAAGAAGGTAAGGTTGAGGAAACACAAGAAAAGCCAAAACTGGTAATCAAAGAGTACCAACCTCGCATACCATATCCCGAAGCATTAAGGAGAGACGATACAGAAGAACAGTTCGATAAGTTTCTTAAACTTTTAAAGAAATTACATATTAACTTACCGTTACTTGAAGCTCTTTCACAGATGCCAGATCCGAGAAAATTTTTAAAAGAGCTTTTGACGAACAAGCGAAGGATAGACGAGGCATTACACGTGGAACTAAACGTAATGTGCTCAGGAATCTTGCAAAATAAACTACCACAGAAATTAAAAGATCCAGGGAGTTTTACAATTCCATGTTTAATTGGTAGTTTACCTATTGATAATGCGTTAGCTGATCTAGGGGCAAGCATAAATGTCATGCCTTATAAATTGTTTAAACAACTAGGTCTAGGGAAACCCAAACAAACTAGGATGAGCATTCAACTAGCTGATAAAACTGTTAGAATTCCTAGGGGTATAATCAAAGATGTACTCGTAAAAGTTGAAAAATTAGTATTCCCAGTAGACTTTGTCGTTTTAGACATGGATGAGGACAATAGTATCCCCTTAATCTTAGGAAGACCATTTTTAGCAACTGCCAGGACTAAAATTGATATTGATGCAGGAGAACTCATACTTCGTGTAGGTAATGAGACAGTCACTCTCAAAGCTCTTGATTCGACTAGAACATCGAGTAACCAAGGTGAGAAAACAAACTCTAGCGATAACCATTCGGTTAACCCTTCTTTTCAGGAAGCACCACAAAAGAATACAACTGAACCCGATCCTAGACCCAGTATTAACAAAGAAATAACTCATGAGGAACGAGGGATTCAATTCGATGATCTAGACGAGTGGAAGACGCATTTCAAGGAGAAATTAGGAATACACGAAGCAGAACCAGAACCACTCCATGAATCAAACAAGTTCAAAATCAGAGATCAGGTATTGATAGAAAAAACAGACCTTCGAATATCTCCTCCCGACCCTAACACAAACAAAGAATTACCGTTTAGGGTAATCAATGTTTTTCCATACGGAACAGTCGAGGTAAGTAATCCTATTTTTGGTACTTTCAATATAAATGCATCTCAACTTAAATTCTATCATGATAATAAAACTGATAGCATGAGGAAGGGCTTTCAACTCCTCAAACCACCCTGACGATACAAACGAGTGGTAAGTCTAGCTTAAGACTTTAAACGAGCGCTTCTCGGGAGGCAACCCGAGCACTAACCCTAGTTACTTTTGCTTTTGTTTTCATTTTCTTTTCTTCTCTTAGTCTTAAACACCTAGTCTTAAACTAACCAAAAGTGCAGATTTCCAGGCCACACGGCCTTATACACGGCGTGGCGTGGCGTGTGGAAATCTGAGAATCGCCGTCTTGACCGACACGGTAGAGAGGGTACAAGTCAGAAAGAATCAAATCTTTGAGTCACGGGCTCCAACCACCACCCCACGGGCACCGACAAAACACCACGGCCGTGCGATGCGGCCGTGGATGACACTGACTTAGCACCAACGGGCGTGGCAATCTGTAAAACGGGTGTGGGTGAACCAACACGCCTAGACACACGGCCATGCGAGGCGGCCGTGTGAATCAACACGCCCACGAGACACAATCGTGTGATTGTACCTGACTTGAAAATTCTATTTAAACCACCCACCCCTCCCTCTTCTCACCCATTCATCCCATTCAGTTTTCCTTTTCTTTCTCAACCCTCTCCCTATTTTTTCCTCTCTAACATTTCATAAACTATCGAGCAACACCATAACTATGTTGAAGAAGTGGAAGAAACCAAGCACAATCTCCCCACGGGAGACCGATCTACATAAGTTCATGCCAGCCGCTTCAATCAATCGACAAGCCAAGGGTCTTTAAGACCATTTAATTCTTCTTCTTCTTCTTTACTCTTCTCCTTTATTTTCCTTCTCTTTAACACTCTTATGCTTAATTTAGTCTATTTTATCTTAGTTTCTTAATTTTAGGTTCTAAAGGCTGCTAGGGAATCACACCACGACCACCACCATATCCCCGGCCTTAGAAATCACACCCAATAATAAGGACTCTACGGTCCATCCATCTTTTCTTTTAATTTAATTTTAATTTTTATTTTTCTTCACCTTAGCTTGCTTTTCTTTAAATATTTAATTAGTATAGTTTTAATTATTACTATTATACCCTGGCTAATCCTCCACGAGCTACCCAATTTCTTCATCTAGCGCAGGATCATCATCAAGAACGACCCCTCCAACGTATTTTCCACATCCTCCAAGGATTTCATCCATAATTCAGGAAGTTTCACTTCTCCCCATATCTTATGATTTTATTATTATTGTGTTATTATATCTTTGTACATTGAGGGCAATGTACGTCTTAAGTGTGGGGGGGTGAACAACCTAAAAAGGTGCCTAACTTTTTTCATTATTCTCAAATTCCTGAAATTAGGTGCCAAACTTTTTGCATTATTCTCAAATCCCGAATTATGTCTTGTTTCTTAAAGTAAATTTCTCATATTATCATTAGAATGAAATTCCTATGATTCATGATCTTTATTGACATGTTTTAAATTAAGTCATTGATAATTGTGCATTGATAATTAAATTCTAAGAATACTAGAGAATCAAGCATGATAAGTCTATTTTTCAGAAATTAAAAATTTTCTAGGTTGTCTACACAATTTGAATATTACTTTGAAGTTTGAAATTTACAAGGTTGATATCAAAATACCCATAATTTTTGTGAGATTTTGAGCCTTATAGAGCATAAATTCTTTTTCTTGCTCACTTTATTGATTATGAGTGTGTCAACATTGATTTGTTATTCTAGAACTTGCATCGATTATACATGTCGAGACCACACCTTTGATTTGATATACAGAAATGATAAAGGCACCTAGGATTTAACCCACTTACTCCAATTAAAACCTACCTTCATAATTAACCCCTAGTGAACCTCGTTTAATCCTAACAACCCTTTTTATTGACTCACCCACTAATTTTAACCCGAAACCCTTTGTTTTTGTTATCACCATTCCTTTTGACTACCCTTATATCGAGATTTGATTTGATTAATAGCCTAACTATGTTTTTTATTTCAGTAATTTATCCTTTGTCATGTATTTATGATTTGTTCTTAAAAAAAAAACGAAGTATATTCATCATCAGTTTTATGATTACGTGAGCTTATACGTTTAAATCCAAATTATTGAAGAAGAAGCTCGTATTATTAGTATTATTAGCTTTCAATTGATGTAATTACTTTTATTCAGTTCATTGTTTCTGGTTAGGTAATTTTTCAGGTCGATCTCGATTCTAACCCTCTAATTCAGCCTTTATCCACACCTTAACCCAAGCCCCGTTACAACCCTTTCAAAGACCTTTTGATTTGTGCATCATCTCATATTACAGTGGTGGAGATTTGATTTTCATGCAAGCCTATGGGATTAACTTTTCAGGTTTGACATTTGAGTGCTTAATTCTGAACCTTAAACACTTCGAGTGATTTGAGTGAATCTTTTGTGAGGATGTCAACCCTTGTAGGTTTTGAATCAGAGGTAATTATTTAGATGAGGGGAAAACACCTATGTTTTGTGCTACAAATGTATGACTTAGATTGTTTGAATTTTTAGAACCCTTTGAGTTGAATTATCCATGTATAAATTATTTATGAATTATGATGAGACATTGTTGATAGGAGTATTGAATCATGGAAAGTTCGTTTTAATTGTAAGTTGAGAATTTTGCTTGAGGACAAGCAAAAGCTTAAGTGTGGGGGTATGTGATAAACCATAAAAGTAACATATTTTAATCCCACATTTAGCATAGTTTTGGATGATTTATCCCTTATTTTTTGTAAAAAGGTTCTCTTAATCCTTTCTTTTCATGTTTTATACTCAGGAAAGCATCGGAAAATGAAAAGAACGAGAAACGAGCTTAGAACGGGCCAAATAGGCCAAAGAACGAAATCGACACGGCCTGGGCCCAAGACCACACGGCCGTGCCTCCTCAATAATCTCGAACACGGTCTAGCCACGAGATACACGGCCGTGCCTCATTAATGAAGTCCGAACACGACCTAAAGACGATTCACACGGGCGTGTGCCATGGCCGTGTCCTTGCCGCGGAAAAGAACAATTTCAATCGGATTTGGATACTTAGGGGCAAAGAAACACATTCCAAAAGCCTATAAATACACCTGATCACTGTGAATCAGATTTTTAAAATTTATAAAAAGAATGATCGAACCTGGAAACTAACTCTGACAACGATTGAGGCAAGTGCACCTATCGAACAGTAGTATAGCTTAGGCAAGACCGAATTATCGAACCAAAGGAACTAAAAGTACTAATACTAACTTTCTTCTTATTATCTAGACTAAAAATAAAGAGAGATTGTTTATCTAATCTAAATTAATTAACTACTAAACTAAAGACTCTAAGACAAAGAAGAATGAATTTGGAAAATAACTTGGGAAAAACTCAGTTGATTTAGATGATACCCTAGGAAGAATCCACCTAGACTTCACTTGTTATCTAACACTGAACCATACGATTTCACTTAGTTTGATCCGTAAGACTCCCTAACGTATATTAAACCCTCTCTCGAGGCGAATAACGTCCAACCCTAGGTTAATTAGTGGAACTCTTGTTCTCTTATAATAACCCCTTAGAATAGCAGTAAGTCGATCTATGGATTCCCATATTAGGTTTCACCCTAATCCGGCAAAATCTCGTCACCCTATCTCTAGGCGTGCGATCAACTCCGCTTAATTATGTTGAATCTACTCTTAGGCAGGGTCTATTCCTCCTCCACCTAAGCACATTAAATTTGGATTAAGCTCACATAATTAAGAACAAACTAAGTATTTATCATATAATTCAGAAAACAATAACAAGAGTCATCATAGGTTTCATCCCTCTCGGTATCCGAGGGTTTAGTTCATAACAATAAAGGAAAACATCTCAAGAGAAAAGATAAAACAAAACATAAGAAATCCCTAAAACCCCCTGAAGAAATTGAAGGAGAGATCCTCCGTCTTGAGTATAATTCTGGCTTCTTGAGATGGATCAACTGGCTATCCCTGAGTGAATCCCCACAAATCGCCTTCTCTCTGCCTAGCACGACGCCCCTAGACGATGGCTTTGGGCTCCTCCTCTTAGGTCATACTTAGGGTGTATTTATAGGCTTTTGAAATACGTTTCTTTCTCCCTAAGTATCCTTTCCCGAATGAAATTGCTCTTCTCCACGGCAGAGGCACGGCCATGGCGCACGCCCGTGTGAATCGTGGCCAGGCCGTGTTCGGATTTCTTTAATGAGACACAGCCGTGTGAGTCAGAGTTAGACTGTGTTCTAGATGATTGGCTTGGCACGGCTGTGTAGGTCCAAGTCCAGGCCGTGTCGATTTCCTCTTTGGTCTGTTTTGGTCCGTTTTGAGCCCGTTTCTCGTTCTTTTTATCCTTGGGTGCTTTCCTGAGTATAAGACATGAAAAGAAAGGATTAAGAGCACCTTTTTACATAAATCAAGGGATAATTCATCCAAAAGCATACTAAATGTGGGCCTAGAATATGTTACTATTTCGGTTTATCAAATACCCTCACACTTAAGCTTTTGCTTGTCCTCAAGCAAAATTCTCAACTTACAATTAACACGAACTTCCTATAATTCATAATTCCTATCAACAATGTTTTATCATAATTCATAGATAATTTATACATGGATAATTCAATTCAAAGAGTTCTAAAAATTCAAACAATCTAAGTCATAGATTTTGTAGCTCGAAAACATAGGCGTCTCCCCTTATCTAAATAATTACCTTTAATTTGAAATCGACAAGGATTGACATCCTCACAAAAGATTCACTCAAATCACTCAAAGTGTTTAAGGTTCAAAATTTAGGCACTCAAAAGTCAAACATGAAGAGTTAATCCCATAGGCTTGCATGAAAATCAAATCTCCACCACTGAAATATGAGATGAAACACAAATCAAAAGGTCTTTGTTAGGGTTGTAATGGGGCTAGGGTTAAGGTGTGGAATAAGGCTGAGTTAGAAGGTTAGAATCGAGATTGAATTGACAAATTACCTAACTAAGAACTAATGAACTAATAATAATAATTACATCAATTGAAAACTAATAATACTAATAATACGAGCTTCTTCTTCGATATTTGGAATTTAAATAAATGTATAAGCTCATTTAATCACATAACTAATAATGAATATACTTCATTTTTTTAAGAATATAATAAATACATAATAAAGGATAAATTACTAAAATTCATAATTAGGCAACTAATCAGATCAAATCTCGATATAGGGGTAGTTAGAAAGAATGGTGATAACAATTACAAAGGGTTTTGGGTTAATATTAGTGGGTGAGTCAATAAATAGGGTTGTTAGGATTAAAAGGGGTTCACTAGGGGTTAATTTGTGAAGGTAGGCTTTTTATGGAGTAAGTGGGTTAAAACCTAGGTGCCTTTATCATCTCTGTATATCAAATCAAAAGTGTGGTCTCGACATGTATAATCGATGCAAGTTCTAGAATAACAAATCAGTGTTGACATACTCATAATCAATAAAGTGAGCAAGAAAAAGAATATATGCTCTATAAGGCTCAAAATCTCACAAAAGTTATAGGTATTTTGACGTCAACCTCGTAAATTTCAAACTTCAAAGTAATATTTAAACTCAGTTTGACAACCTAGAAAATTTTTAATTTCTGAAAAATAGACTTATCATGCTTGATTCTCTAGTATTCTTAGAATTTACTCATCAATGCACAATTATCAATTACTTAATCTAAAATATATCAATAAAAATCATAAATCATCAGAAATTTCACCCTAATTAGTAATATGAGTAAATTACTTAAAAACAAGACTAAATTCAGGATTTTGAGAACAATGCAAAAAGTTTGGTACCTAATTTCAGAAATTTGAGAATAATGAAAAAAATTAGGCCACCTTTTTAAGTTGTTCACCCCCCACACTTAAGATGTACATTGCCCTCAATGTACAAGGATAGATAATATAAATGTAATGTTCAGATCAGAAGATATGGGGATAAGAGAAACTCCCTGAATTATGGATGAGCTCCTTGAGTTGGCAGTGGTCGTGGTGAAAGATAAGTTGGAGGGCCGGTCTGGATGACGATTGCCCACGAGTTCTGCGCTAGATGAAGAAATTGTGAAACTCGTGGAGGATTAGCCAGGGATTATTAAGACGTAATTAAAATAAACTAAATATATAATTAAGGACAAGGAAGATAAAGAGAAAGAAAATAGACATTGAATTAAACTAATGCTAAAAGATAAAGGGGCTTGAGAATCCTTATTGGTAGATGGTTCGAGAGGTGGGTGTGACTTTGAAGGTGACGGAGGTGTTGGTGATGGTGGAAGTGGCGTGATTCCCAAGCAGCCTTTAGAACCTAAAATTAAGAAACTAAGATAAAATAAACTAAATTAAGCAGAAGAGAAGTAAAGATAAGGAAAATAAAGGAGAAGATAAAAATAAAACAACAGATAATTGGTCTCAAAGACCCTTGGCTTGTTGTTTGGATGAAGCTGCTGGCATGAACTCATGTGAATCGGTCTCCTTTGAGGAGACTGTGTTTGGCCTTTTACGCTTCTTTGCCATGGATATGATGTTGTTGTGGCTCAAGAGTCTAAGGATTTATTAGGAAAAAGGGAAAAGAAAGAGGGAGAAAAGAAAGAAAAAAAGAAAGAGGAGAGAAGAAAGAAGGAAAGTAGGTTAAGAAGAGAAATGAGAGGGGTATGGTGTTTAAATAAAATTTCAGGTCTGGTAGTTTCCCACGCCCGTGGGTTGAGGGTGTGTCGATTCACACGGCCGCCTCGCACGGCCGTGTTCTAGGGCGTGTTGGTTACCCACGCTCGTGTCTAGCCTGTGTTCGACAAGTCAGTATGTTGGCACGGTTTTAAGGCACGGGCGTGTTCTGTCCGTGGTTGGAAAGTCAGTAGCTTCACACGGTCATGGGGCACGGTCGTGCCCCTTTGTCGGTGCCCGTGGTGGAGTGGTTGAGTCCGTGAGCTCGAAAAGTGGTTGGAACTGATTTGAACGACCTCTACTATGTCAGTACAAGGATTCTTATAGTCCACACGGCCACGGCCACGGCCGTGTGCAAGGCCTTGTGACTTGGAAATCTGTACTTCTTGTTAGTTTATAACTAGGTGTAAAGAAAATAAGAGAAAGAAAAATAAATTTAAAGCAAGATGTAAAAATAAATTGTGTTAGTGCTCGGGTTGCCTCTAGAGAAGCACTAGTTTATAGTCTTAAGCTAGACTTTACCTCTCATTTACTTCTTTAGGGTGGTTTGAGGAGTTGGAAGTCCTTCCTCATGCTATCATTTGTGTCTTCGTGAAAAAATTTAAGTCGAGATGTGTTTATAGTAAAAGTACCAAAAATAGGATTACTCACCTCGATCGTTCTCCGTGGGAAAACACTGGTTACCCTAAAAGATATTTCTTTGTTTGTGCTAGGGTCCGGAGGAGATATTCGAGGATCTGCCTGATCTAACAGTACCTGGTCCCCTATTTTGAAGTGGTTTGTTGTTCCTATGAGCTCATCTGACGACTCTTTCGGTTTTACCTTGTGGGGTTCCGTTTTTTCGTCGTGTATCCCTAATTTCTCCTTGAAGTGTGTCTTCCACTCGTCTAGATCATCGAACTAAATCCCTCGATCTTCATGAACTACTTCCTTGTTGGCTTGAGGTTTAGGATCGGGTTCAGTTGTATTCTTTGGTGGTGCTTCTTGAAAATAGGGGTTAACCGAATGATTACCAGTAGAATTTACGTTCTCACCTTGATTATTCGATGTTTTAGCCGAGTCGAGAGCCTTGATGGTGACTGTCTCATTCCCTACACAAAGTTTGAGTTCTCCGAACTGTTCCTCTGTATCATCTCTTGTTAACGCTTCGGGATATGGTATGCGAGGTTGGTATTTCTTGATTACCGGTTTTGGCTTGTCTTGTGTTACCTCAACTTTACCTTTTTCTACCTCGTTTCCTTGTGTTGGACTGGGTTCGTCTACTTCTTCGCTTTCTTGAGCTGTTATGGCTTGGGTTTGCTCCTTTGGATTAATTTCAGTATTACTCGGTAGACGCCCTTGCGATCGTTCAGATAATAGCTTCGCAATTTGTCCGACTGACTGGGTAATTTCCCCGATTGCCTTTGTAAGTCCTCCAACTTGGTTCTCGATCGTTTTGATTCATGTTTGTTGGGTGTCGAGTGTTACCTCAGTTTTTCGGAGACGGGCTTCAAGATTCGGCTTCTTTTCCTGTGGATAGGGCCGATTTTGGAAATTTTGAGGAGGTTGTTGTCTTTGATTTCCTTGATTTCCTTGACCTCCCCATGAAAAATTTGGGTGGTTCCTCCAACCTGGATTATAATTATTACTATATGGGTTATTATTAGATCTGAAATTGTTACCTATATAGTTCAGCTGTTCGCTTTCTGTGCCCAGTTGGTAGGGTCGGTACTCAGGATTCGCCACAGTTCCACTTGCGTCGCACTGCATGACTGGATGAACCTGCGAAGAACACAAACTATCAAGCTTTTTATACATCAACTCTACCTGATTTGATAGCATGGTTACTGCGTCGAGGTTGTAAACTCTGGCTGTTTTTGTTGGCCTTGTTCTTGTAACTTGCCACTGATAGTTATTCAAATGATTTCTTCTATAAATTTGTAGGTCGCTCAGAGTTTTATTATTCGTAGTTCCACCGGCGTGAATCAATTAGTTGTCTTGTTGAGGGGTTTACACCGTTATAGAAAGTCTGGACTTGGAGCCACAAAGGTAAACCATGGTGTGGACACCTTCTCAAGAGATCCTTATATCTCTCCCATGCATCGTATAATGTCTCTAAATCCATCTGCACAAAAGAAGATATGTCATTGCGTAATTTGGCCGTTTTGGCCGGTGGGAAATATTTTAATAAAAATTTTTTGGTCATTTGATCCCATGTAGTGATTGACCCTCGTGATAGCGAGTTTAACCACTGTTTAGCTTTATTCCGTAATGAAAAGGGAAATAACCGAAGTCGTATGGCATCATCAGAAATGCCATTTATTTTGAAGGTATCACAGAACTCTAAAAAGTTAGCTATATGAGTATTTGGATCTTCGTCCTGCAAACCATCAAATTGAACAAACTGTTGAATCATTTGTATAGTGTTAGGCTTTAATTCAAAATTATTAGCAGCTATAGCAGGCCTAACAATACTAGATTCGGCTCCTGTTAAATGAGGTTTAGCATAATCATACATAATACGCGGAGCATTATTTTCTGCCACATCTTGTGGTGGTGGGTTATTTTCGTCCATCCCTTCAGTAAGATTGGATCTGTCTTCTCGCTCTCCTTCTTGGTAATTTAGGGCTCGCCTAATTTCTCTGCGATTTCTTCGAGCGGTAGCTTTAATATCACTGTCGTATTCTAAAGGTCCTCTCGGGTTCCTTCTAGTCATAAACTAGAGGTACCTGCTAGGAAAAGAAAGAAAGAAAATTTAGCAAATTTAAAATTAAAATTAAAATTAAAAATAAATTGCGAAAAATAAAAATAATGGCAAAAGTAATAAAAATAGAGCTTTCTTAATATTTTAGTTCCCCGGCAACGGCGCCAAAAACTTGATCGCTGTGAATCAGAGTTTTAAAATTTATAAAAAGAATGATCGAACCTGGAAACTAACTCTGACAACGATTGAGGCAAGTGCACCTATCGAACAGTAGTATAGCTTAGGCAAGACCGGATTATCGAACCCAAAGGAACTAAAAGTACTAATACTAACTTTCTTCTTATTATCTAGCCTAAAAATAAAGAGAGATTGTTTATCTAATCTAAATTAATTAACTACTAAACTAAAGACTTTAAGACAAAGAAGAATGAATTTGGAAAATAACTTGGGAAAAACTCAGTTGATTTAGATGATACCCTAGGAAGAATCCACCTAGACTTCACTTGTTATCTAACACTGAACCATACGATTTATTCACTTAGTTTGATCCGTAAGACTCCCTAACGTATATTAAACCCTCTCTCGAGGCGAATAACGTCCAACCCTAGGTTAATTAGTGGAACTCTCGTTCTCTTATAATAACCCCCTAGAATAGCAGTAAATCGAACTATGGATTCCCATATTAGGTTTCACCCTAATCCGGCAAAATCTCGTCACCCTATCTCTAGGCGTGCGATCAACTCTGCTTAATTATGTTGAATCTACTCTTAGGCAGGGTCTATTCGTCCTCCACCTAAGCACATTAAATTTGGATTAAGCTCACATAATTAAGAACAAACTAAGTATTTAGCATATAATTTAGAAAACAATAACAAGAGTCATCATAGGTTTCATCCCCTTCGGGTATCCGAAGGGTTTAGTTCATAACAATAAAGGAAAACATCTCAAGAGAAAAGATAAAACAAAACATAAGAAATCCCTAAAACCCCCTGAAGAAATTGAAGGAGAGATCCTCCGTCTTGAATATAATTCTGGCTTCTTGAGATGGATCAACTGGCTATCCCTGAGTGAATCCCCACAAATCTGCATTCTCTGGCCTAGCACGACCCCCTAGACAATGGCTTTGGGCTCCCCCTCTTAGGTCATACTTAGGGTGTATTTATAGGCTTTTGAAATACGTTTCTTTATCCCTAAGTATCCTTTCCCGAATGAAATTGCTCTTCTCCACGGCAGAGGCACGGCCATGGCGCACGCCCGTGTGAATTGTGGCTAGGCTGTGTTCGAATTTCTTTAATGAGACACGGCCGTGTGAGTCAGGGTTAGATCGTGTTCTAGATGATTGACTTGGCACGACCGTGTAAGTCCAAGTCCAGGCCGTGTCGATTTCCTCTTTGGTCCGTTTTGGTCCGTTTTGAGCCCGTTTCTCGTTCTTTTTATCCTTGGGTGCTTTCCTGAGTATAAGACATGAAAAGAAAGGATTAAGAGCACCTTTTTACATAAATCAAGGGATAATTCATCCAAAAGCATACTAAATGTGGGCCTAGAATATGTTACTATTTCGGTTTATCAACACCCTAAGTATGACCTAAAAGGGGGGAGTCGACGGGAGCCCAAAGCTATCGTTTAGGGGTGTCTTGCTAGGCCAGAGAGGGCAAATTTGTGGGGATTCGCTCGGGGATAGCCAGTTGATCCATCTCAAGAAGTCAGAATTCTACTCAAGACGAAGGATCTCCTCTTCAATTCCTTCAGGGGGTTTTAGGGATTTCTTATGTTTTGTTTTATCTTTTCTTCTGAGATGTTTTCTTTTATTGTTATGAACTAAACCCTCAGATACTGAGGGGGGATGAAACTTAGATGAATCTTGTTATCGTTTGCTGAACTATATGATAAATATTTGACTTGTTCTTAATTATGTGTTCTTAATTCTTGTGTTGATATTTCGCGGATATTGATTCAAGTTTGATGTGCTTAGGTGGAGGAGCAAATGTCCCTGCCTAAGAGTAGATCTAGCATAGTTAAGCGGAGTTGATCGCGCGCCTAGAGATAGGGTGACGAGGCATTGCCAGATTAGGGTGAAACCTAATATAGGAGTCCGTAAATCGAGTTAATGCAATTCTAGGGGTTTTAATTAGAAAGAGATTTCAATCAATCAACCTAGGGTTAGACGTTATTCTCCTCGAGAGAGGGTTTAATATAAATTAGGGAATCTCACGGATCAAGTCAAATGAATAAATTGTCTGGTTCAGAGTTAGATAACAAGTGAAGTTTAGGTGGATTCTTCCTTGGGTGTCGTCTTAATTAATTGGTTTTTCCTCAAGTTATTCTCCCAATTTCATTCTTCTTTGTCTTAGAGTCTTTAAGTTTAGTAGTTAATTAATTTAGATTAAACAACCATTCGCTTAATTCTTAGGCTAAATAATAGAAAGAAAGTTAGTATTAGTACTTTTAGTTCCTTTGGGTTCGACAATCTGGTCTTGCCTAAGCTATACTACTCGTTCGATAGGTGCACTTGCCTCAATCGTTGTCATAGTTAGTTTCGTGTTCGATCATTATCTTTATAAATTTAAAACTCGACATCACGATGATGATCGCTATTATAAGGGTTATTTTGAGGTCTAGAATTGTTACCCATATAGTTCATCTGCTTCGCTTTTCTATGCCAGGGTTGTAGGGTGGGTATTCTGTATTGTTCGACCCTCCTCTATTTGTATCGCACTGTATTACTGGATGTACCTGCGAAGAAGCACACAAACCATCAATCTTTTTATTCAATAGTTCTACCTGGTTTGATAGCATTGTCACTGCGTCGAGGTTGAAAACTCCGGTAGCTTTCGTTGGCTTCTTCCTCATAACTTGCCACTAATAGTTATTCAGTGACAGCTCCTCTATAAACTCATAAGCCGCTTCAGGGGTCTTGTTATTTAGGGTTCCATCGGTGGCTGAATAAATCAACTGCCTAGTTGAGGGGTTCACACCGTTGTAAAAGGTTTGAACCTGTAGCGACAAAGGTGATCGTGTCTGAGAGTTTTAATATTTATATAATGAATGATCGAGCCTAGAAACTAACTATCACCACGGTTGAGGCAAGCGCACCTATTGAACAGTAGTATAGCTTAGTGGCAAGATCAGAATGTCGAACCCAAAGGAACCAAAATTACTAGTACTGGCTTTCTTTTTATTATCTAGCCTAAAATAAAGGGGATTGATATTTATCTAACTAATTATTAAGCTAAGGATGCCAAGACACAGAGAATGAATTGGGAAAATACTTTTGGGAAAATCAATTGATTAAGACAATACCCGAGGAAGAATCCACCTAGACTTCACTTGTTATTTAACTCTGAACCAGACGATTTATTCACTTGACTTGATCCGTAGGATTCCCTAATTTATATTAATACCTCTTTCGAGGCTACTAATGTCTAACCCTAGGTTGATTAATTGAAATCTCTTTCTAATTAAAACCCCTAGTGTTGCATTAACTCAATATATGGACTCCCATATTAGGTTTGACCCTAATCCGACAGATTTTCGTCATCCCATCTCTAGGAGTGCGATCAACTCCGCTTAATTATGCTAGATCTACTCTTAAACAGGGGCCTTTGCTCCTCTGAATAAGCACATCAATACTTGAATCAATATCCTGAAATATTAAAGCAAGAATTAAGAACACATAATTAAGAAAAAATCAATTATTTATCATACAGTTCAGAAAACAATAACAAGATCCGTCTTAGGTTTCATCCCCCTCAGGTATTTGAGGGGTTTAGTTCATGTTTATAAAAGAATACATCTCAGAAGAAATTAAATAACAAAACATAAAGAAAAACCCTAAAATCCCCTGAAGGAAATTGAATGGAAAATCCTCAGTCTTCAGCGTGATTCTGGCTTCTGAGATGGATCAACTGGCTTTCTTCGAGTAATTCCCTATATTCAGCCTTCTCTGGCTTCGCTCTTCATCGAAAGCCCTGACAGAAGCCTTCTGTCGAGCTCCCCTCTTAGATTGTCCTCTAGGGTGTTTATATAGGCTTTCGGGACTCCTTACTTGGCCCACAAGTATCTGATTTCGAGTGGAATTAAAACGGGTCACGGCAGGGTCACGCCCATGTGAATCTAGCCCAGGGCCATGTTCGAGTCTGCTAAAGTGGCACGGCCGTGTGGTGAACTCCAGGCCGTGTTGATTTTTTACTTTGGCCCATTTTCTCCATTTTTGGCCCGTTTCTCGTTCTTTTCACCCTTCTATGCTCTCCTAAGTATAAAACATGAAATTAAAGGATTAGGAGCATCAAATTCCACAATTCAAGGGATAAATCATCCAAAAGTATGCCAAATGTGGGATTAAAATATGTATATATTACGGTTTATCAAATACCCCCACACTTAAGTATTTGCTTGTCCTCAAGCAAAATCCTCAACTCACAATTAAAATTCATTCTTCTCAACTTATAACTCCTATCAATAATGTTTCGAAATAATCCATAGGTAATCATACATTGAGAATTCAACTAAAAGAACATCAAAGTTTCAAACAATCCAAGTTGAGCATTTTATTCATGAAAACATAGGTTTTCCCCCTTATCTAAGTAATCACATTTGATACAAAATGTCACAGAGTTAACATCCTCACTAAGGATTCACTCAAATCACTTGAAGTGTTTAAGGGACAATAAGTTAAGCACTCAATAGTCAACATGAAAAGTTATTACCATAGGCTTGCATGAAAATCAAATCTCCACCACTATAAATTGAAATGATACATCGATCAAAAGATCTTTAAAAAGGGTTGTAACTTGGCTTGGTTAGGGGGCGTGTCACAGGCTGAAAGAGGAGGTTAGAATAGAGATCAGATTAACAAATTACCTAACTAGAAAAATAGACTAATAAGGAATGATTACATTAAACACAAGCTTCTTCTCAAGATGTGAAATTAATTGCTTAAGCTTAAATAACATAGAACTAATAATGAAAATACGTTCACTTTTTTTTAAGAACAAATCAAGTACAATAATAAGAATTTAACAACTGAAATGGGAAACATAGTTAGGCAACTTATCAAATCAAATCTCGATAAAAAAAAGGTTAATACAATAGGAAAAATTCTTAATGAATCAAAAAGAGTAAGTCTTGGGTTAATATTAAGGGTAAATCAATGAATGGTTTATTAGGATCAAAGGGGTTCACTAGGGGTTAGTTATGAAGGTAGGTCTTTTAGGAAGTAAGTGGGTTAAATCCTAGGTGCCTTTATCATCTCAGTATATCAAATCAAAAGTGTGGTCTTGACATGCATAATCGAAGAAAGTTCTAGAATAACAAATCAATATTGACTCACCCAAAGCAACAATAAAAGTGAGCAAGAAAAGAAAATGCTCTCAAAGGCTCAAGATCTCACAGAAATTATGGTTTTTGATGTCAACCCTGTGAACTTCAAACTTCAAGATAATACCTAAACTTGTGAAAACAACCTAGCAAATTTTTAATTTTCAAAAAATCAGCTTATCATACTTGATTCTCTAAATCCTTCAAGTTTAAACAATCAATGCACAACTGCCTATGTTTTACTTCAAGACATACCAATAAAAATCATAAATCAATCAGAATTTGTTCTAATAATGATATGAGAAAGTGACTTGAGAAAAAGACAAAATTCAGGGATTTGAGAATAATGCAAAAAGTTAGGAACTTTTTTTGAATAAAATTCACCCCTCACACTTAATATGTACATTGCCCTCTGATCATTGTTTTCGCGATGTCAAAGTCTTAAAATTTATAAAAAGAATGATCGAACCTGGAAACTAACTATGACAACGATTTGAGGCAAGCGCACCTATCGAACAGTAGTATAGTTTAGTGGCAAGACCGGAATGTCGAACCCAAATGAACTAAAAGTACTAATACTAACTCTCTTTTTATTATCTAGCCTAAAATAAAGGGAATTTGTTGTTTAATCTAAATTAATTAACTACTAAATTAAAGACTCTAAGACAAAGAAGAATGAAATTGGGAAAATAACTTGAGGAAAAACCAATTGATTAAGACGACACCCAAGGAAGAATCCACCTAGACTTCACTTGTTATCTAACTCTGAACCAGACGATTTGTTCACTTGACTTGATCCGTAAGATTCCCTAATGTATATTAAACCCTCTCTCAAAGCGAATAACATCTAACCCTAGGTTGATTAATTAAAATCTCTTTCTAATTAAAACCCATAGAATTGCATTAACTCAATCTATGGAATCCCATATTAGGTTTCACCTTAATCCGGCAAAATCTCGTCACCCTATCTCTAGGCGCGCGATCAACTCCGCTTAATTTTGCTAGATCTACTCTTAGGCAGGGACTTTTGCTCCTCCACCTAAGCACATCAAACTTGAATCAATATCCCGAAAATATCAACACAAGAATTAAGCACACATAATTAAGAACAAGTCAAATATTTATCATATAGTTTAGTAAACGATAACAAGATTCATCTAAGTTTCATCCCCCTCAGGTATCTGAGGGTTTAGTTCATAACAATAAAAGAAAACATCTTAGAAGAAAAGATAAAACAAAACATAAGAAATCCATAAAACCCCCTGAAGGAATTGAAAGAGAGATCCTCCGTCTTGAGTATAATTCTGGCTTCTAGAGATGAATCAACTGGCTATCCTCGAGTGAATCCCCACAAATCTGCCTTCTCTGGCCTAGCAAGATGCCCCTAGATGATAGCCTTGGGCTCCGACTTCTGCCGAACTCCCTTTCAAGTTGCCCCATTGGGTGTTTATATAGACTTTGAGATGCCTTACTTGGCCCCTAAGTATCCTAATTCAAATAGGATTCCTATTTGGGTGTTTGAATAGGCTTTGGAATGTGTTTCTTTGCCTCCAAGTATCCAAATCCGAATGAAACTTCTCTTTGCCACGGCAGGGGCACGGCCTTGGCACACGCCCGTGTGAATCGTGGCCAGGCCGTGTAGACTCCATTAATGAGGCACGACCGTGTGGTCTTGGGTCCAGGCCGTGCCGATTTCGTGCTTTGGCTCATTTGGCCCATTTTAAGCCCGTTTTTTTGTTCTTTTCATCCTCCGGTGCTTCCCTGAGTATAAAACATGAAAACAAAGGATTAAGAGCACCAATTTACACAATTCAGGGCTTAAATCATCCAAAAGCATACTAAATGTGGGATTAAAATATGTTACTTTTACGGTTTATCAAATACCCCCACACTTAAGCTTTTGCTTGTCCTCAAGCAAAATTCTCAACGCACAATTAAAATGAACTTCCTTGATTCATAATATTTATCAATAATGTCTCATCATAATTCAAAGATAATTCATACATGGATAATTTAACTCAAAGGGTCCTACAGATTCAAACAATCAAAGTCATACATTTGTAGCATAAAACATAGGTGTTTCCCTTCATCTAAATAATTACCTTTGATTCAAAACCGACAAGGATTGACATCTTCACTAAAGATTCACTCAAATCACTCAAAGTGTTTAAGGTTCAGAATTAAGCACTCAAAAGTCAACATGAAGAGTTAATCCCATAGGCTTGAGTAAAAATCAGATCTCCACCACTATAATATGAGATGATGCACAAATCAAAAGGTCTTTAACAAGGTTGTAACGGGGCTTAGGTTAAAGGTGTGGATAAAGGCTGAATTAGAGGGTTAGAATCGAGATTGATTTGACAAATTACCTAACTAGAAACAACAAACTGAATATATGTAATTACATCAATTGAAAACTAATAGTACTAATAATTCGAGCTTCTTCTTCAATATTCAAACGTATAAGCTCATTTAATCACAAAACAAATAATGAATATACTTCGATTTTTTTTAAGAACAAACATAATAAAGGAAAAATTACTGAAATGAAAATCATAGTTAGGCAACTAATCAAATCAAATCTCGATATAAGGGTAGTTAAAAAGGATGGTGATAATAAATAAAAAGAGTTTTGGGTTAATATTAGCGGGTAAGTCAAAAAATTGTTGTTAGGATTAAAAATGGTTCACTAGGGGTTAATTGTGAAGGTAGTCTTTTAGTGGAGTAAGTGGGTTAAATCCTAGGTGCCTTATCATGCTTGATTCTCTAGTATCTTAGAATTTAATTATCAATGTACAATTATCAATGACTTAATCTAAGACACATCAACAAAAAATCATAAATCAGGGATATTTCATTCTAATTATAATATGAGAAACTTACTTAAGAAACAAGACCTAATTCAGGATTTAAGAATAATGCAAAAATTTTGGCACCTAATTTCAGAAATTTGAGAATAATGAAAAAAGTTAGGCACCTTTTTAGGTTGTTTACCCCCCCACACTTAAGATGTACATTGCCCTCAATGTACAAAGATATATATATATATAGATAATTAAGTAGAAATTCAAAAGATATGGAGAGAAGTGAAACTCCCTGAATTATGGATGAAATCCTTGCGTTGGAGGTGAAAGATATGTTGGAGGAGGCGTCTCTGGTGGTGGTATGGTGGCTGTCCACAGTCTCTGCGCTAGATGAGGAAATTGGGTAGCTCGTGCAGCATTAGCTAGGAAATAATAATAATTCAAACTATACTAATTATATATTTAAAGAAAAGAAAGCTAAAGTGAAGGAAAATAAATAATAGAATAAAATTAAATGAAAAGATAAATGGACCGTAGAGTCCTTATTGTTGGATGGTTCGCGAGGTGGGCGTGATTTCTAAGGCTGCGGTGAGTTGGTGGTCGTGGTTCCGATGTGATTCCCTAGCAGCCTGTAGAACCTAAAATTAAGAAACTAAAATAAAATAAACTAAGTTAAGCAGAAGAGAAGTAAAGATAAGGAAATTAAAGCAAAAGAGAAAAACGAAGTAAAAACTAAATGGCCTCAAATGTCCTTGGCTCGTCGAATGATTGAAGCGGCCGGCATGAACTTATATAGATCGGTCTCCCTCTGGGAGACTATGCTTGATTCCTTTCGCTTCTTCGGCATTTGGTGTAGCTCAAGGGTTTTGGGAATGTATTGGAGAGGAAAAGTAGGGAGAGGTCTGAATAATAGGATAGAATAAAGGGGATGGGGAGTAGGAAAGTGAGTAAGGGAAGAGAAAAATGAGGGGGTTTAAATAGATTTTTTAAGCCTGGTACAACCCCACGCCCGTGTACCGTGGACATGCTAAGTCACACGGCTGCCTCGCACGGCCGTGTTGAGCATCGTATCGTTTCTCCCACGCCCATGTTCAGGTTGCCACGCCCGTGTGTAAACTACCAGTGTCGACCACGGCCACATCGCACGGCCATGGGGTTTTGTCATTGCCCGTGGTGTGGTGGTTGGAGTCCGTGATTTGAAAATTGATTCGCTCTAACTCGTACCATCTCTGCCATGTCAGTACGGGGATTTGGTGCATCCACACGGCCACGACCACGGCCGTGTGCAAGGCCGTGTGGCCTGGAATTCTGTACTTTTGGTTATTTTATAGTTAGGTACTATAAAGAAAGGATAAAATAGAATAAGACAAAATAAAAATGTAAAAGTTAATGGGGTTAGTACTCGGGTTGTCTCTCGAGAAGCGCTCGTTTAAAGTCTTAAGCTAGACTCACCTCTCATTCGCTCAATCAGGGTGATTTGAAGAGTTGAAAGTCCTTCCTCATGCTATCAGTTTCAATATCATAATAGAGTTCAAGTCGAGATGCGTTTATATTGAAAGTACCAAAAATAGGATTACTTACCTCGACTGTTCCGTATGGGAAAACACTGATTACCCTAAAAGGGATTTCTTTGTTAGTGTTAGGGTCAGGAGGAGATATTCAAGGGTCTGCTTTATCAATCAATACTTGATCTCTAATTTTGCACTTGTTTGCCGCGTGGAGTGGCTCTGGTTCTGCTTTGTGTATCCCTAATTTTTCCTTAAAATGTGTCTTCCACTCGTCTAGATCATCGATCTAAATCCTTCGTTCCTCATGAGTTATTTCTTTGTTGGCACATGGTATAGGATCGGGTTCAGTTGTATTCTTTTGTGGTGCTTCCTGAAAAGAAGGGTTAACCGAATGGTTATCATTCGAATTTATTTTCTCACCTTGATTATTCGATGTTCTAGTTGAATCGAGGGCTTGAAGAGTGACTGTCTCGTCACCTACACAGAATATAAGTTCGCCTGCATCAACATCAATTTTAGTTCTAGCAGTTGCTAAGAATGGTCTTCCTAAAATTAGGGGGTCATGTTGTCCTCATCCATGTCTAAAACGACAAAGTCTACTGGGAATACAAATTTGTCAATTTTTACGAGTAGATCTTCAATTATGCCCCTAGGAATTCTAACAGTTTTATCAGCTAATTGAATGCTCATCCTAATTTGTTTGGGCCTCCCTAGACCTAGTTGTTTAAACAATTTATAAGGCATGACATTTATGCTTGCCCCTAAATCAGTTAACGCATTATCAATAGATAAACTACCAACTAAGCATGGAATTGTAAAACTCCCTAGATCTTTTAATTTCCGTGGTAGTGTATTTTGCAATACTGCCGAGCACATTACGTTTAGTTCCACATGTGATGCTTCGTCTATCCTTCACTTTTTCGTCAACAGCTCTTTTAGGAATTTTCTAGAGTCTGGCATCTGCGTAAGAGCTTCAAGTAATGGTAAGTTAATATGTAATTTCTTTAAAAGTTTAAGAAACTTACCGAACTGTTCCTCTGTGTCGTCTCTCATTAATGCTTCGGGATATCGTATGCGAGGTTGGTACTCTTTGATTACCGGTTTTGGCTTATTATTACTTACCTCAACCTTACCTTCTTCGACCATGTTCTTCTGCCTCGAATTTGCCTCATCTAACCCTTCACTATCTTGAGCTGTTATGGCTTGAACTTGCTCCCTTGGGTTAGTCTTGGTGTTGCTCGGTAGTCTTCCATATGGTCTCTCGGAGATTTGCTTAGCAAGTTGCTCGATTTGTTCCTTGAACTCTTGTGTCAATGCCTCAAGTTTTGTTTCTATCTTTTGGAAACGAGTTTCTGTATTTTGGGAACATATTTCTGAGGCTGCTATGAAGTTTGTCAGCATCTCTTCAAGGTTTGCCTTCTTTTCCTGTGGGTAGGGCTGTTGTTGGAAGTTTTGGGATGGTTGTTGCCTTTGATTTCTTTGACCGCCCCATGAGAAATTGGGGTGGTTCTTCCAACCTGGATTATAAGTATTACTATAAGGGTTATTGTTAGATCGAAAATTGTTACCCATATAGTTCATTTGTTCGCTCTCCATGCCCTGTCCGTAGGGTGGGTACTCAAGATTCACCACTCCTTCACTTGCGTTGCACTGCATAACTGGATGTGCCTGTGAAGAACCATATAAACCATCAAATTTTTTATGTAATAATTCTACCTGGTTTGATAGAGCGGTCACTGAATCAATGTTGAAAACTCTGGCTGCTTTGGCTGGCCTTGTCCTTGTAACTTGCCACTGATAGTTATTCAGTGACATCTCTTCTATAAACTCGTAAGTCGCTTCAGGAGTTTTGTTGTTTAGGGTTCCGTCGGCAGCTGAATCGATTAGTTGCCTTGTTGAAGGGTTCACACCATTGTAAAAAGTTTGGACCTGTAGCCACAAAGGTAATCCGTGGTGTGGGCACCTCCTTAATAGTTCTTTGTATCTCTCCCATGCATCATAAAGTGTCTCTAGATCCATCTGCACAAAAGAAGAGATATCATTCCTCAATTTGGCCGTTTTGGTCGGTGGAAAATATTTTAGTAAAAATTTTTCGGTCATTTGATCCCATGTAGTGATTGACCCTCGTGGAAGAGAATGTAACCACTGTTTGGCTTTATTCCTCAAAGAAAAGGGAAATAACCGAAGACGGATGGCATCATCAGAAACGCCATTTATCTTAAAAGTGTCGCAGAATTCCAGAAAATTTGTTAAATGTGTGTTAGGATCCTCATCCTGCAAACCATCAAACTGAACGAACTGTTGTATCATCTGTATAGTGTTAGGTTTCAATTCGAAATTATTTGCAGTAATAGTAGGTCTAACAATACTAGATTCAGTACCGACTAAACTAGGCTTAGCATAATCATACATAGTTCGAGGAGCATGATTTTTGGCCATCTATTGAGGTGGTGGATTGTTCTGGTCCATCTCTTCGGTGGTATTGATGATGTTTTTTTGCTCTTGTTCTGTGTATTGTAGACTTCGCCTAATTTCTCTCCGATTTCTGCGAGCGGTTGCTTCGATCTCACTATCATAAATTAAAGATCCTGTTGGGTTCCTTCTAGTCATAAACTAGAGGTACCTACAAGGGGCAAAAACTAAAATTTAGAAAGATAAAAATAAAAAACAAAATAAGAGTAAAATTGCAGAAAATAAAAATGGCTAAAGTAATAAAAATTAAGCTTTCTTAATATTTTAGTTCCCCGGCAACGGCGTCAAAAACTTGATCATTGTTATCGCGATGTCAAAGTCTTAAAATTTTTAAAAAGAATGATCGAACCTGGAAACTAACTATGACAACGATTTGAGGCAAGCGCACCTATCGAACAGTAGTATAGTTTAGTGGCAAGACTGGAATGTCGAACCCAAAGGAACTAAAAGTACTAATACTGACTTTCTTTTTATTATCTAGCCTAAAATAAAGGGAATTTGTTGTTTAATCTAAATTAATTAACTACTAAATTAAAGACTCTAAGACAAAGAAGAATGAAATTGGGAAAATAACTTTAGGAAAAACCAATTGATTAAGACGACACCCAAGGAAAAATCCACCTAGACTTCACTTGTTATCTAACTCACGAACTGCATTTATTTATTCACTTGACTTGATCTGTAAGATTCCCTAATGTATATTAAACCCTCTCTCGAAGAAAATAACGTCTAACCCTAGGTTGATTAATTGAAATACCTTTCTAATTAAAACCTCTAGAATTGCATTAACTCGATCTATGGAATCCCATATTAGGTTTCACCCTAATCCGGCAAAATCTCGTCACCCTATCTCTAGGCGCGTGATCAACTCCACTTAATTTTGCTAGATCTACTCTTAGGCAAGGACTTTTGCTCCTCCACCTAAGCACATCAAACTTAAATCAATATCCCGAAAATATCAACACAAGAATTAAGCACACATAATTAAGAACAAGTCAAATATTTATCATATAGTTCAGTAAACGATAACAAGATTCATCTAAGTTTCATCCCCCTAAGGTATCTGAGGGTTTAGTTCATAACAATAAAAGAAAACATCTTAGAAGAAAAGATAAAACAAAACATAAGAAATCCCTAAAACCCCCTGAAGGAATTGAAAGAGAGATCCTCCGTCTTGAGTATAATTCTGGCTTCTAGAGATGAATCAACTGGCTATCCTCGAGTGAATCCCCACAAATTTGCCTTCACTGGCCTAGCAAGACGCCCCTAGACGATAGCCTTGGGCTCCGGCTTCTGCCGAACTCCCTTTCAAGTTGCCCCTTTGGGTGTTTATATAGACTTTGAGATGCCTTACTTGGCCACTAAGTATCCTAATTCAAATAGGATTCCTATTTGGGTGTTTGAATAGGCTTTGGAATGTGTTTCTTTGCCTCCAAGTATCCAAATCCGAATGAAACTTCTCTTTGCCACGGTAGGGGCATGGCCTTGGCACATGCCCATGTGAATCGTGGCCAGGCCGTGTGGACTCCATTAATGAGGCACAGCCGTGTGGTCTTGGGTCCAGGTCGTGCTGATTTCGTGCTTTGGCCCATTTGGCTATTTTAAGCCCGTTTTCCATTCTTTTCATCCTCCGGTGCTTCCCTGAGTATAAAACATGAAAACAAAGGATTAAGAGCACCAATTTACACAATTCAGGGCTTAAATCATCCAAAAGCATACTAAATGTGGGCTTAAAATATGTTACTTTTATGGTTTATCATCCTCAATGTACAAAAATAGATATCCACAATATAGTAAGAAAATCATAAGGTAGGGAGAGAAGTGAAACTTCCTGAAGTTTGGATGGAGTCAAAGAAAAGAAACGAGGAAAATTCGGGCCGAGTTGGAAGAGGATACGCCGGTGGTGGTGGATACTAGGGTCGTGGTGTGGTGATTCCCTAACAGCATTTAGAACCTAAATTAAAGAAATCAAAATATAATAATATAGATTTAGCACAAGAAAGATAAAGAGAAGGAAAATAAAGGAGAATAGAAAATAAAAAGAAAAACTAAATGGACTCAAAGGTCCTTATCCTATCGAGTTAATGAAGCGGCCAGCATGAACTTATGTAGATCGGTCTCACATGGGAAGATTGTGCTAGGGTTCTTTCGCTTCTTCGACATGGAGATGGTGGTGAGGATGGTGGAAGAAGAAGAAGAATGAAGGGAAGGGGAAAGGGAAATGAAGGGAGAAGATAGTGAGAAAAAGAGAGGGGTGTGGTGGCTGGGGTTTTGGAGGAGAAGAATTTGGGGAGAAAGTGAGAAGAAGGGGGTTTTAAATAGGAATCAGGGACCTGGTTGGTGCCCACGCCCGTGTGCCTTGGGCGTGTTAGGTCACACGGCCATATCGCACGGCCATGTTGTGCTTCGTTCGTTTCTCCCATGCCTATGTAGAGGTTTCCACGCCCATGTTTCTTTAATCAGTGTCGGCCACGGTCTAGGGACACGGGCGTGTCTTACACCCATGTTGCTTTCTCAGTGTCGACCACGACCGTATCGCACGGCTGTGGGATTTTATCACTGCCCGTGGTTGGGGAATTTTTTTTGTCCTTGGTTCGTACGGTCATGCCACACCGGTGTGCTTAATCGTGGTGTCCACACGGCCATGGCCACGGCCGTGTGCAAGGCCGTGTGGGTATGGAACTTGCGCCTAAAAGTCTGGTTAGTTTTCAGTTAGATGTTAGAATTCAAAAATATGAAAATTAATGGGGTTAGTGCTCGGGTTGCCTCCCGAGAAGCGCTTGTTTAAAGTCTTAAGCCAGACTTTCCTCTCATTCATGTATTCATGGTGGTTTGAGGAGTTGAAACTCCTCTCCCCTGCTATCATTTTTATGATCATTATATAGTTTGAGTCGAGTGGCGTTTACCTTAAAAGTGCCGAATGTAGGATTGGTTACCTCGACTGTTCCGTATGGGAAGACATTGCGTACCGTGAAAGGGATTTCTTTGTCTGTATCAAGGTCTGAAGTGGTGATTCGAGGGTCTGTCTTGTCCAACAATACTTGATCCCCGATCTGAAATTGGTATGTCCCATCTTTAAGTTTGTCATGGAGTTGCCTCATTTTTGCTTCGTGTGTTTTTAGTTTCTCCTTGAAATGTGTCTTCCACTCGTCTAGTTCATCGATCTGAAGCCTTCATTCCTCATAAGCACATTCGACTTGAATCAATAACCTAAATTATGAAAACAAGAATAAGAACTCACAATTAAGAATAAGAACAAGTATTTATCTTATAAATCAAATAGTAATAAGATCCGTCTCAGGTTTCATCCTCCCTAGATATTTAGGGAGTTTAGTTCATACTGATAGGGGGAAACATCATAGAATAAGGAAAACTACAAAACATAAGAAAACCCAAAAACTTCTCAAGAACTTGATGAGAGATCTTCAGTCTTGATGGAGATCCTTCCTTCGAGCTGCTTCCGACGGCTGTCTTCGAGTATTTTCTGCATTCTATTCAGCGTCCTCTTTTAGGTCACCCCCTAGGGTGTTTATATAGGCTTTGGAACGCCTTTTTTCGCCCACAAGTAACCTTTTCCGGATAGAATTAGTCTTTGATACAGCAGGGACACGCCTGTGTGACACGCCCGTGTTCGATTGCCTTAGGCCGTGCTCACTCCTGCTCACCACCCACGGCCGTGTGGTCTACCTGTGGACGATAGTCCAGGCCGTGGTTGATCCTGCTCATAGCACACGGCCGTGTCCAATGGCCCAAGCCATGTTGAATTCTAAGATAGGCCCATTTTGTCCCTTTTTGGCCCGTTTCTCGTTCTTTTCGACTCCCTAAGCTCTCCTGAGTGTAAAACATGAAATTAAAGGATTAGGAGCATCAAATTCATCAAATCTAATGAAAACTCATCCAAAAATAAGCTAAGCATGGGATTAAATTATGTATAAATTATGGTTTATCAAGGATGTTCCTCCTTCTCACGAGGACCAACCTCAACCTCCACCTCCGAGTCACCGACCTCCTCCTTCTTCTGCTACCACTTTGACAGACATATCCGAGCGTCTCACTCGATTCGAGCAGCAGTGCTTTCAGCGGTTCGACAGTCTTGAGGCTACATTACAGCAGATCTGCCACCATCTCCATATTTCATCTTCGGTGCCGACAACTCACGACGCGTCTGACGATGAGGACCTTTGAGTCCA
Organism: Gossypium sturtianum; assembly: GCA_025698515.1. Classification (NCBI taxonomy): domain Eukaryota; kingdom Viridiplantae; phylum Streptophyta; class Magnoliopsida; order Malvales; family Malvaceae; genus Gossypium; species Gossypium sturtianum. The sequence continues at coordinate 122,656,575 of CM046946.1, forward strand.
TCTATTTTATTTTATTTTTATTTTTATCTTTATTTTTATTTTTATTTTTAGTCTATTTACTTTTATGTTTCTTATCATCTTTTCAAAGACTTGTTTTTTATATTTTGAACTCTATTTTAGTTTTTTTTTATGGTTCCTAATCGAGTAATCCTTTAATCTTCTTCCACAATTGTGTTTATTTTCTTAATAGTTGCTCAAAATCATGCACTTCACTTAGCTATATCCTCAATTTTGCTTTCACTATTCCACAGAATTCATCCAAAATTCAAGGTAGTTTCGCTTCACTCCCTTTCTTATGATATTCTCATTATATTGTTATTATCTATTTTGGTACATTAAGGACAATGTGCATCTTAAGTGTGGGGAGGTTATTTATATGATTACTTGAAAATCCCTAAATTATACCTTGTGTTTAAATAATTTTCTCATCTTACTATTAGAATGAGTTCTTATTGATTTATGATTATCTTTAATGTGTTTTAGATTAAATTCATAGGTAATTGTGTACTGATCATTTAAACTTTAAGACATTATAGAATCAAGAATGATAAGTCTATTTTCAGAATTAAAATTTGTTAGGATGTTTTCCTAAATTTAAATATTACCTTGAAGTTTGAGATTTGCGAGATTGACATCAAAAACCGTAATTTTTGTGAGATTTTGAGCCTTTAGAAGCATACACTTTTCTTGCTCACTTTATTATTGGTTATGAGTATGTCAATATTGATTTGTTATTCTAGAAATTGCTTCGATTATGCATGTCGAGACCACACCTTTGATTTGATATACTGAGATGATAAAGGCACTTAGCTTTTAACCCACTTATCCCATTAAAAGCCTACTTTCATAATTAACCCTTAGTAAACCCCTTTGAGCCTAACAAACCGTCTCATTTTTGATTCATTGTTCCCGTTTTATTGACTCCCTTTTTGTCGAGATTTGATTTGGTTAGTTGCCTAACTATGTTCTTTTGTTTCAGTTGTTAAATTTTCTCTTATTAAAAAAAAATTCATATTAGTTACTAGTTCTTTGGTTTGAGCTTAAAATTTCAATTTCTGTGTAGAAGCTCGTGTTTTTCTTTAATAATCTCGATTGATGTAATTATTCAGTAGTAATTTATTTTTCTAGTTAGGTAATTTATCAATTCGATCTCGATTCTAACCTTCTTTTTCATCCTTTATCCATACCTTTAACCCAAGCCCCATTACAACCCTTTAAAGACCTTTTGATTTGTGTATCATCTCATTTTATAGTAGTGGAGATTTGATTTTCATGCAAGCCTATGGTAATAACTTTTCATGTTTGATTTTTGAGTGCTTAATTTTTGAACCTTAAACACTTTGAGTGATTTGAGTGAATCTTTAGTGAGGATGTCAAATCTTGTCGGTTTCAAATTAAAGGTAATTATAAGGGGAAATACATATGTTTTCATGCTTTAAAAATGTGTGACTTGGATTGTTTGAATCTTTAGTCCTCTTTTAGTTGAATTATCAATGTGTGATTATTTGTGAATTATGATAAAACGTTATTGATGAGAATTATGAATTGAGAAAGTTTAATTTTAATTGTAAGTTGAGGATTTTGCTTGAGGACAAGCAAACGCTTAAGTGTGGGGATATTTGATAAACCATAAAAGTAACACATTTTAATCCCATGCTTAGCATGTTTTTGGATGATTTATTATATAATTTAGTGAATTTGATGCTCCTAATCCTTTAAATTCATGTTTCTATACTTAGGTGAGCATAAGGGGAGCAAAAGGAGTGAAAAACGGGCCAAAATCGGACAAAACAGGTTGTCTTAAGGATCCACACGGCCGTGCCAATTCCACAGGGCTAAGCACATACCCGTGTGAACCACACGGGCTGGCCACACGCCCGTGTGCTAGCCCGTGTCGATTTCAAACCATGTCAGTATTACACACGGCCTGGGCATTCTTACACGGGCTGATCACACGCCCGTGTCCCTATCGCACCCTGTTTCGTTTTCACACGGAAAAAGACAATTTTTAGGTATTTTGAGCATTCCACAGTCTATAAAAACACACTAGAAGAAGACCTAAGGGGACATGCAGGGTAGGACAAAGAAATTACTCGAAGGGAGCCATCGGAATCAATTCAGAAGCAGGATCTCATTCAAGATTGAAGATCTCCATCAAATTTCCTTAGAAGTTTTTGGGTTCTTTATGTCTTGTTTTTTTTCTTATTTTGCGATGTTTTCCTTTTACATCATGAACTAAACTCCCTAAAATACCTAGGGAGGATGAAACCTATGATGGATCTTATTATTTAATTATCTGAATTACATGATAAATACTTGTTCTTGTTCTTAATTATGTGTTCTTAATCCCTGCCTTAATATTTTCAAGATATTAATCCAAGTTTGATGTGCTTAATCAGTGGAGCAAAAGTCCCTGCTTAAGAGTAGATCTAGCATAATTAAGCGGAGTTGATTGCAATCCTAGAAATAGGACGACATAAATCTGTCGGATTAGAGTCAAATTTAATATGGGAATCCATAGATCGAGTTAATGCGACAATAGGGGTTTTAATTAGAAAGAAATTTCAATTAATCAACCTAGAATCAGTTGTTAGTAGTCTCGAAAGAGATATTAACATAATTTAGGGATTTCTACGGATCAAGGCAAGTGAATAAATCGTTTATTTCAGAATCATAATAATAAGTGAAATCTAGGTGGATTTCTCCTTGGGTATTGTCTCTCTCATTGGTTTTCCTAAAGTATTTTCCCAATTTATCTCTGTCGCGTTCATAGTTAATTAGTTAGTTCAATTTTAGATTAAAACACCCCTTTAATTATTAGGCTAGATAATAAAAAAGATAGTAATTACTAGTACTTTTAGTCCTCGTGGATACGATATTCCGGACTCACCATAGCTATGCTACTGTTCGATAGGTGCGCTTGCCTTTGTCTTATGTTAGTTAGTTCGTGATGTCATCACTACCTCATATCTCATAACACATAGGGGCTCGCTCTCGAGCTAATCACGGGCCTACTCACACAAGCTGTCAGTCAAGACGTAACTACGCAGTGTTGCTCACACAAGTTGTCAGGTATCCGCAACACATGCCGGACTACCCAGCCACTGGTAGACATACAAGACTAGCACCCGGATCACATAAATCACATATATCACATGATTTCCTAGTGACATGTCACTCGTATCCTAATCTATTCCTAAGGTTCAAACGAGATTTCTCTCATTGTCATTGAACTTATCGTGACATGTCACATTTCTCACTAGTGACATGCCGGACTATTCTTCGTTGAACTTATCCACATTGTCATTCATAAAATTCATGCATAATAAAATACATAAAAATACAAATATAACATTGTCTTTATTTACACACGAACTTACCTCGATACAAAATAGTAGAAAAGGATTTAATCGTCAAACATCTTATTCTTACCCCGGTCAAGGTCCGAACTTCGTTTTTCTTGATCTATAATGGAAAATTTAGCTTATTTAATATTCACATTACTCAAATCAGTCCAAACATCACATTATGGCAAAATTACCTTTTTACCCCTCAAGTTTCACATTTTTACAAATTGGTCCCTAGGCTCGTAAAATGAAATCTATTCAATTTCTTTAATGTACAAGCTTAGCCAAACCATTTTTATAACTATAACAGCCCCCAATTTCCATTAAAACACACTTTTACTACATATTTTATAACTTTTACAAATAGGTCCTTTTAAGCATTTTCATCAATAATCACTTAGTAAAAGTTGTTTATCTAACACCAAACATTCATTTTCTGCCATTAGACATCAAAATACACAAATGTCTAACATGGGTCAAACCCTAGACCTTGATTATTCCTTAAATCAATGGTAGAAATAGATAGATCGAGTGATAACGATTTCAAAAATGTAAAGAGCATTAAAAACGGGGATGGAACGGGCTTACAATCCAGCTTGAAAGTTGGCCAAACCCTAGCTATGTCTTCCTTCTAATTTTTGGCATAAGGGGGGAATGTGGACATGATTTTGGCTTGATTTTTGGCTTTTTAATTCATTTAATTACCAAATGAACAAAATGCCCTTCACTTAAAAGTTTGAAATTTTATCTCACCATGTCCAATTTTGTCCACTATCTTAACAAATGGTCTAATTACCATATAAGGACCTTCAATTTAAAATATCATAGCAATTAGACACCTCTAGCATGTAGAACTCAACTTTTGCGCTTTTTACAATTTAGTCCTTTTTGCTAAATTGAGTGCTTAAACGTAAAAAATTTAGAACAAAATTTTCACGAAACTATTTTGTAAAACTGTAGAACATAAAGATATACTAAAAATAAATTTCACAATGTTAGATTTGTGGTCCCGAAACCACTGTTCCGACTAGACCCAAAATCGGGTTGTTACAACTAGGGTTTTTCCATGGATGAATATAGTTGAATTATGAAGTTTTATGGTAGAAAATGAAAGGTTGTTGATAGATAAACAACTTTTGTAAAGTGAATTTTGATGAAATTGTGATTTAGGGACTAAATTGTAAAGATGGAAAATTTATTGAAAAATTTGAATTTCGTGAAATACATGGGCTGCTAATGTTATATGTAGAAATTGGTTAGGCTTGGAATAAGGATTAAATTGAATGAATTTTATTTTCCGAGCCTAAGGACGAAATCATAATTAATTAAAAGTATAGGGGCAAAATGGTAATTTTACCAAAGATGTGAATTGGATTGAATTGAATATGAATTGTATTAAATTGATGTTAAATTCATTCGTATAGATCTGGATAGATCAAATATGGAGTTAGATCGTGGAAAAGAGAAAGTAACGGATTAGTAGCTTTTGTGTACATGAACATTGTCGAGGTAAGTTCCTGTAACTAAATTATATATTTATATGTTTGAATTTAATTGTATGTATGTGATAGTATTATTGCCATGTATATGAAATTAATCACATATCTGACGACGACTAACAAGTATTAAGTCCCGTTTGAATAAATGAAATTCGATAGATATAGGGTTCCCGAATTGGTTATGGTCCTGTATGTGCTGCGGACACACCATAGCTCGAAAGAGCGTTTCGTTATTAGCTCTCATGAGCTTCCCGTTATATGGTTATTGCGAGCTTCCCGTTAATAACTCTTCGGAGCATCCTGATTGGTTGTGATCCTGCATGTGTTATAGACACACCGCAGCTCTTATGAGCTTCCCGATTAATGGCTCTCCGGAGCTTCCCAATATTGGCTCGCTTGATCTTCCCGATTAAAGGCTCTTTCATGAGCTTCCCGATTAATGGCTCTCCAAAGCTTCCCGATATTAGCTCGTATGAGCTTCCTGTTTACGGCTCTTAGAAGCTTCCTGTTACATGGCTCACTTGAGCTTCTCGTTATATGGCTCGAAAGAGCTTCCCGATTACATGCTCGTATGGGCATACATGAATACGAATTGACGGATTACCGTTTTGTACACTTTGTGTGTACCATTCGTGTATCCATCGAAATTTTAAATGATTCAACGGGCAAAGTTCTGAGATGAAACAATTTGAATTCGAGATGAATTATTACAGAAATATATTTGAAATACATGGATATAATTTATACATGTTATATGAATACATGATGTGAAAAGTACATGTATATGGAAATTTGATTAATGTTAAGCTCATATCTGTTGCTTGATGTTTATATGAAATACATGTCTAACATGTTTGATGAGGATATGTGCTAGGACTTTTGGCCAATTTGCTTTGAGTATATCTTGAATGTTATTTTTAATGTGATTAAATGGTATGTTAAATTCCATGTTATATGAACTTACTAAGCATTAAATGCTTACTCTGTTTTACTTTCCTGTTTTATAGTAATTCGGAAGCTCGTTGGATTGGAAGCTTGGCGGAGATATCTCACACTATCCATCAGCTTATTTCGGTACATATAGAAAACTAAATTTTGGTTATAATTGCATGTATAGGCTAAATTGAGCCAATGATGGCAGATATGTATGCTTGGTTGTATCTAGCCATTGGAATGGCTTGAGATGGACATGTTTTGATGTGTATACAAGACCTTAACATGTTTGATATGTGTTTGAAATGGTTGAATGATGGAAACACATGGGCATATTGATAAATGGTTTGAGATAGCATAATTGGTAAAAATATACATATATGTCATTATGGTTATTTTGGTAAGCTTGGATACTTGAACATATATGATGTATAAAGCTTGATTTTTGGCTTGAATTGAAAGTCATGTTATGGCTTATAAGTGTGCAAATTGATATGTTTACGTTGAAATAAAAAAAAAGGTGAGGAATATTGCTTGTAATTAGCCTATTTTCGTCCACATTGGGCAGAGACACGGGCGTGTGTCTCAGCTGTGTGTGACACACGGCCTAGAACATGAGCGTGTGATTTGGTCGTGTGTCCCCTATATCTTCAAAATTTCAAAACAGAATGCTCAAAATTTGTCACACGGCCTGGCACACGGGCGTATGGCTTGGCCATGTGACCTTTGCACCTATTTAATGCAAGTTATTATGTTAACATGGCTTAGCACACGGGCGTGTGACTTGGCTGTGTGACCTAAGTTAGAGAGTTACACGGGTACGAACACGGGCTGGGACACAGCTGTGTGTCCTATTTCGAATGCCCACACGGCCTAAGACACGGGTGTGTCTCTTGACCGTGTGAGACACACAGCCTGGCCATACGAGCGTGTGTCCCCTGCACCTTGGAAAAATTTTGACATTTTGTGAAAAATTCTCTGAGTACTCGGTTTAGTCCCGACTTGTTTCTAATACGCATTTTTGGCCTTGAGGGCTCATATATGGGACAATATGATTGATTTCTGATATGGATGTTAAACGATGTGAAATGTCTGTAATTGATTTGTAAATCTCAGTAATGCTCCGTAACCCTATTCCGATGATAGATAAGGGTTAGAGTGTTACATTTATTGGTATCAGAGCTACAGTTTAATCGATTCTCAGACTAACGTAGCATGTACAAGTCTAGCTATACATACCATTATATAACCTTTGATAGTGTGATATCTCCTGACCATTTTAAAACATATTTTTCATATAGTAATGTCATCCAACTGAGCTGATTCTGAAGAAGCTGAAAGTAATGCTCAACCTTCTGTGCAAAGAGCAGCATCTAGTAGTAGAAGGCCCGTGATCTCGGGTCAAGAGGACAAAGCAAAAGAAGCCTTATTGCAAATGATGAACGAATGTTTTATAGAATTTGTATGAACAAACCCGGCTTTACAATAACCTCCACCCCCTCCCGTTTCTCAATCGGTTCCCGATATGCCACAAGGTACAGAACTGGTAAGCCTCCTGTAGATAAAATCCATAAATATAGGGCAGAAGAATTCAGAGCTACCGCTAAAGATGATCCTGAAAGGGCTGAATTCTGGTTAGAAAATACTATTAGAGTTCTTGATGAACTGTCCTGTACATCGGCCGAATGTTTGAAATGTGCTGTATCCCTGTTAAAAGATTCAGCCTACCAGTGATGGAACACACTAATTTCTGTTGTACCAAAAGAAAAGGTCACTTGGGAATTTTTCCAAACTGAGTTAAAAAATAAATATATCAGTCAGAGATTCCTTAATTAGAAATGTAAAGAATTTACGGAGCTCAAACAAGGGCATATGACAATATTAGAGTATGAACGGGAATTCGACCGACTGAGTATATATGCTAGAGAATGTGTCTCGACTGAAATCGCAACATGCAAACGGTTTGCAGATGGTTTAAATGAAGACATAAAATTGCTAGTTGGGACTCTAGAATTAAAAGAATTCGTTGTATTGGTTGATCGAGCTCATAAAGTTGAAAAGCTCAGTAAAGAGAAAAAGTGAGCAGAGATGGAAGCCAGAACTTCAAGTAAAAGATTTACGGGAAAGTCATATCAGTCAGCCTCAAAGAAATCAAAGAAATATCATGACCGTTCTACTACCTCTGCGGGATATTCAGGTAGAGATAGAGGTATTCAACACTCCAATCCAAGATCTCAGGCTACATCTGTAGCAAGTGCTGGTAGTGTTAGAAACCCCAAACCCAGATGCAAGCACTGTAATAAACTGTATTTTGGAGAGTGCTGCATGAAAAGTGGAGCTTGTTTTAGATGTGGTTCTTTTGACCACTATCTTAGAGACTTCCCGAAAAAGCCTAAAAAAGATACCGTCCAAACTTCAAGGCTAAGCAACCCCACTGCAAGAGATAGACCATCCCGTAATCCCAAATATGTGAGTGGTAACCGGGGTACGACAAAAGATTCCACTGTCAGATCAGAAGCACGAGCACCAGCCAGAACATATGCTATTCGTGCACGTGAGGATGCTTCTACACCAGATGTTATTACTGGTACTTTCTCTTCTTGATACTGATATAACTGCTTTGATTGATCCTGGTTCAACACATTCATATATTTGCACGAATTTAGTGTCTAGTAAAAATTTGCCTGTCGAGTTCATTGAATTTGTGGTTAAAGTATTGAACCCTCTGGGCCAGTATGTAATGGTGGATAAAATTTGCAAGAATTGTCCGTTAATGGTACGAGGTTACTGTTTCCCGACTGATTTGATGTTATTGTCATTTGATGAATTTGATGTGATTCTGGGTATGGATTGGTTAACTCAGCATGATGCTGTGGTAAATTGTAAACAGAAGTATATTGTGTTGAAATGTCAAAATGGTGAAATGTTCTGTATTGAATAAGATAAAATGGATGGGTTGTCTAATGTGATATCAACCATGTCAGCACAGAAATATGTCAGAAAAGGTTATGATGCTTATCTTGCTTATGTGTTATATACTAAAATATCTGAGTCAAAGATTAAATCAGTGCCAGTAGTCTGCGAGTATCCCGATGTGTTTCCAGAAGAGTTACCCGGATTACCTCCAGTTAGAGAAGTTGAATTTTCTATAGATCTTGTTCAGAGGACAACACCGATATTAATAGCACCCTACAGAATGGCTCCGAGAGAATTAAAAGAGTTGACAGCACAGTTGCAAGAGTTGACTGACAGAGGTTTTGCTCGACCTAGTTTTTCACCTTGGGGTGCACCGGTTATGTTTGTTAAGAAGAAGGATGGATCGTTGAGATTCTGTAATGATTACCGACAGCTCAATAAAGTTACAATCAAGAAAAAGTATCCATTGCCTCGTATTGATGACTTATTTGATCAGTTGAAAGGTGCTACGGTTAAGAGTGAAAGACTCGAATATACCAAAAACAGCCTTCAGAACCAGGTACAAACATTATGAATTCCTTGTGATGTCGTTTGGCTTGACAAATGCACCTGCGATATTTATGAATTTAATGAATAGAATTTTTAGACCGTATCTGGATAGATTTGTGGTGGTATTTATTGATGATATTTTGGTATATTCCCAAAATGAAAATGAACATGCTAATCATTTGAGAATTGTTTTGCAAACTCTGCGTGAAAAACAATTGTATGGTAAATTTAGCAAATGTGAATTTTGGCTTTGAGAAGTTGGTTTTCTTGGACATATAGTATCTGCTGAAGGCATTAGAGTGGATCCGAATAAAATTTCAGCAATTGTTAATTGGAAACCACCGAATAATGTGTCTGAAGTCAGAAGTTTTCTGGGATTAGCTGGTTATTATCGGAGATTCGTACAAGGGTTTTCGATGATAGCTTCGCCAATGACAAGGCTACTACAAAAAGATGTGAAATTTGAATGCACCGAAAAATGTCAACAAAGTTTTGATCTGTTGAAAGCCCTGTTGACTGAAGCACCAGTTCTTGTTTAACCTAAATCGGGTAAGGAATTTGTGATTTACGGTGATGCGCCATTGAATGGTTTAGGCTGTGTTTTGATGCAAGAAGGTAAAGTAATAGCCTATGCTTCTAGACAGCTAAAACCACATGAAAAGAATTACCCAATACATGATTTAGAATTGGAAGCTATTGTGTTTGCGCTGAAAATTTGGCGACACTACTTATTCGGTGAAAAGTGTCATATATTCACTGATCATAAAAGCTTAAAGTATCTGATGTCGCAAAAATATTTGAATTTGAGACAATGCAGATGGCTTGAATTGTTGAAAGTATATGATTTGGTTATCGATTATCATTCGGGAAAAGAAAATGTGGTTGCAGATGCTCTAAGTAGAAAGTCTATGTTTGCCTAGCGAGCAATGAATACCCGATTTTTATTATTTGATGATGACTCAATTTTAGCTGAGTTAAAAGCTAGATCGACATTTCTACAGTAGATTTTCGAAGCCCAAAAAAATGATGATGAGTTATAGGCTAAACGAGTACAATGTGAGTTGACTTCCAATTCAGAATTTTAGATTAGACCCGATTATTGTCTGTTATTCCGAGACAGAGTTTGTGTACCGAAGAATTCAGAACTTGTACAAAAAATTTTGCATGAAGCTTATAATGGTACTATGTCTGTTCATCCAGGGAGTAATCAAATGTATAATGATTTGAAAAAGATGTACTGGTGGCCGGGAATGAAGCGTGATATTTCTAAATTTGTATCTAAATGTTTAATATGTCAGCAAGTTAAAGCTGAACATCAGGTACCTTCAGGATTGCTACAGCCAGTCACGATACCAGAATGGAAGTGGGATAGAGTTACTATGGACTTTGTATCGGGGTTACCCCCAACTCCGAAAAAGAAAGATGTCATTTGTGTAATCGTTGACCGATTGACAAAGTCTGCACATTTCATTCCGGTACGTATGGATTTCTCCCTAGATAGATTAGCAGAATTATATGTTTCTGAGATTGTCAGACTGCATGGAGTGCCAGTCTCCATTATTTCCGATAGAGATCCATGGTTCACATCCCAATTCTGGAACAAGTTACAAGAGGCTCTGGGTACGCAATTACATTTCAGTACCGTATTTTACTCTCAGACCGATGGTCAGTTGGAACGTGTGATTCAGATTCTTGAAGATATGCTTCGGTGTTGTATACTAGAATTCGAAGGCAATTGGGAGAAATATATGTCGTTAGTCGAATTCGCATATAACAATAGTTATCAGTCAAGCATTAAAATGGCACCGCACGAAGCTCTGTATGGTCGTAAATGTAGAACTTCGTTATATTGGACTGAGCTCAGTGAGAAAAAAGATACATGGAGTTGATTTGATCCGTGAAACTGAAGAAAAGGTGAAGGTGATCCGAGATAGTCTAAAAACAGCTTCTGATCGTCAAAAATCTTATGCGGATCTTAAGCGAAAAGAAATAGAATTTTGAGTTGGTGACAAGGTATTTCTGAAAGTTTCACCTTGGAAGAAAGTTCTTCGGTTTGCTTGTATAGGGAAACTGAGTCCACGATTTATCGGGCCATATGATATCACTGAAAGAATTGGATCTGTTACGTATCGATTATCACTACCACCAGAGCTTGACAGAATTCACAATGTTTTTCATGTGTCTATGTTACGAAGGTATCGGTCAGATCCTTCACATGTTATCTCTCCGATAGATGTTGAGATTCAGCCTGACATGTCTTACAGTGAGGAACCGATCAGAGTTCTGGCACGTGTGACAAAAGAACTGAGAAATAAAAAGGTACCTTTAGTAAAAGTTCTTTGGACCATTACATGTTTAATGGTCTACCGTTTGATAGGAATATCGTATAAAAAATTCGTTAAGAAAATTTTACCTATTACATGTTTAATTGATAAAAGGAACAAATTGTATAACATGCAAAAGTTGAATTCTAGTAGCTAAAAGGATCAAATAGCTATGGAATTCAAAATTTGAGGTTCTTATATGGTAAATAGACCATTAAGAGGAGTTAGTAGATAAGTATGATGATTCATCCATAGAAAATTAAATAAAGAAAAGGACTAAATTGGAAAGAGAAATAATAAAATATGATAAATGGTTAAATAATGAAAATATCATCATATTTTATCATCTTTCCCAAATTAAAAAGATGGAAACCCTAGCCATGAGAACTTGAGGTCTAGCAAACTTATTTGGCTCAAATAGGTATGTATTCTTGTCCCGTTTTTAATGATTTTTATATTTCTGAGATCGTAATAGCTTAATTTAGCTATCTCGGGGACTAATTTGTAAAGTTATCAAAGTACTAGGGTTTTTCCATGGATGAATATAGTTGAATTATGAATTTTTATGGTAGAAAATGAAAGGTTGTCGATAGATAAACAACTTTTGTAAAGTAAATTTTGATGAAATATTGATTTATGGAAAAATTTTGAATTTTGTGAAATATATGGGCTGCTAATGTTATATGTAAAAATTGGCTAGGCTTGGAATAAGGATTCAATTGCATGAATTTCATTTTTCGAGCCTAAGGACGAAATCATAATTAATTAAAAGTATAGGGTCAAAATGGTAATTTTGCCAAAGATGTGAATTGGATTGAATTGAATATGAATTGTATTAAATTGATGTTAAATCCATTCGTATAGATCCGAATAGATCAAATACGGAGTTAGATCGTGGAAAGAGAAAGTAACAGATTAGTAGCTTTTGTGTACACGAACATTGTCGAGGTAAGTTCCTGTAACTAAATTGTATATTTATATGTTTGAATTTAATTGTATGTATGTGCTTGTATTATTTCCATGTATATGAAATTAATCACATATCTGACAACGACTGACAAGTATTAACACCCGTTTGAATAAATGAAATTTGATGGATACAGGGTTCCCGAATTGGTTGTGGTCCTGCATGTGTTGCGGACACACCACAGCTCGAAAGAGCATCCCGTTATTAGCTCTCATGAGGTTCCCGTTATATGGTTCTTGTGAGCTTCCCGTTAATAACTCTTCCAAGCATCCCGATTGGTTGTGATCCTGCATGTGTTGTGGACACACTGCAGCTCTTATGAGCTTCCCGATTAATGGCTCTTCGGAGCTTCCCGATATTGGCTCGCTTGAACTTCCCGATTAAAGGCTCTTTCATGAGCTTCCCGATTAATGACTCTCCAAAGCTTCCCGATATTGGCTCGTATGAGCTTCCCGTTTACGGCTCTTAGGAGCTTCCTATTACATGGCTCACTTAAGCTTCCCGTTATATGGCTCAAAAGAGCTTCCCGATTACATGCTTGTATGGGCATACATGAATATGAATTGACGGATTACCGTTTTGTACACTGTGTGTACCATCCGTGTATCCATCAAAATTTTAAATGATTCAACGGGAAAAGTTCTGAGATGAAACAATTTGAATTCGAGATGAATTATTACGGAAATATATTTGAAATACGTGGATATAATTTATACATGTTATATGAATACATGATGTGAAAAGTACATGTATATGGAAATTTGATTAATGTTGAGCTCATATATGTTGCTTGATATTTATATGAAATACATGTCTAACATGTTTGATGAGGATATGTGTTAGGACTTTTGGCCAATTTGCTTTGAGTATGCCTTGAATGTTATTTTTAATGTGATTAAATGGTATGTTAAATTCCATGTTATACGAACTTACTAAGCATTAAATGCTTACTCTGTTTTATTTTCCTGTTTTATAGTAATTCGGAAGCTCGTTGGATTGGAAGCTTGGCGGAGATATCTCACACTATCCATCAGCTCATTTCGGTACATATAGAAAACTAAATTTTGGTTATAACTGCATGTATAGGCTAAATTGAGCCAATGATGGCAGGTATGTATGCTTGGTTGTATCTAGCCATTGGAATGGCTTGAGATGGACATGGTTTGATGTGTATACAAGACCTTAACATGTTTGATATGTGTTTGAAATGGTTGAATGATGGAAGCACATGGGCATATTGATAGATGGTTTGAGATAGCATAATTGGTAAAAATATGCATATATGTCAGTATAGTTATTTTGGTAAGCTTGGATACTTGAACATATATGAAGTATAAAGCTTGATTTTTGGCTTGAATTGAAAGTATTGTTATGGCTCATAAGTGTGAAAATTGATATGTTTACGTTGAAATAAAAAAAAAAAGGGTGAGGAATGTGGCTTGTAATTAGCCTATTTTCGTCTACACTGGCAGAGACATGGGCGTGTGTCTCAGCCGTGTGTGACACACGGCCTGGCACTTGGTCATGTGATTTGGCCATGTGTCCCCTGCATCTTCAAAATTTCAAAATAGAATGCTCAAAACTTCTCACACGGCCTGGCACACGGGTGTATGGCTTGGCCGTGTGACCCCTGCACCTATTTAATGCAAGTTCTTATGTTCACGCGGCCTAGCACACGGGTGTGAGACTTGGCCGTGTGACCTAAGTCAGAGAGTTACACGGGGACAGACACAGGCTGGGACACGGCCATGTGTCCTATTTCGAATGCCCACACGGCCTGAGACACGGGCGTGTGTCCCTTACACCTTGGAAAATTGTTGACGTTTTACGAAAAATTCTCTGAGTACCCGGTTTAGTCCCGACTTGTTTCTAATACATATTTTGGGCCTTGAGGGCTCATATAAGGGACAATATGATTGAATATGATTGATTTCTGATATGGATGTTAAACGATATGAAATGTCTGTAATTGATCTATAAATCTCGGTAATGCTCTATAACCCTGTTCTGGCGACGGATAAGGGTTAGGGATGTTACACTAACCATTAAATTATAAGTCTAAAAAGTCGACTTGTTTAGAGATTTCATGGATGAATTAAAGAGAGCATTTATTTTGTTAATTGGAGGAAGTTGCTTTAGTGAAAAGTTATTTGTAAACAAAATGTTTTCGTGTTCTATTCGTAACTAAGCAACTTGGTGAGTAAGTTGAACTTAAATCATTACTTTTATTATTGATTCATAGTGAATTACTCTCTAGGCAAGACCCTCATAGATGTAGGAAAGTGTTTCAATCTATATAATCAAATCTCTTCTGTATTGTTGTTACTTTCCTTTTTCAATTGTTTCTTTTGTTGCAACTTAATTTATAATTGACAAGCAAATCAATACTAACAATTGGTATAAGAGAGAGACACCTAGCATATTAGGTGAGGATCATGTTTTTAATTTGTTTTGAGACGGAAGCCAGCTCTATTTCAAGATCTATTATGCTTGATAGCTCAAACTATGCCTACGTGGATGAGGGCATTTATCAAGTTTTTGGATAGAAAGCTTGGAGAGCAGGGCTAACTAGTTAGAAGGCTCCAACTACGGTTGTGTAAAAACTCCCAAGTTAGAAACCAAATGGACTACAAAGGAAGAAAATCAAGCAAATGTTGATTCGAAGGCTCTTAAGGCCATCTTCAGTAGTGTAAACTCCCAGAAGGTTAAAAGGATATTCAAATGCATTACTGCTCTTGAAGCTTGGATAATTTTGGAAATAGATCATGAAGGCACAACCATTGTCACAAAATCCAAACTTTAGATAGTAACGGTAATGTATGAAACTCTCAGAATGCTTGATGGTGAGTCATTATCTGAATTCTATACAAAACTATTTGATATTTTCTAGCCAGGCTTTTGCTCTTGGTGAGGAGTATTTGAATTCCAAGTTGGTTTGCAAGGTTTTGAGGTCTCTCCCTAAACGTTTTGTAATCTTGGTAACTATTACAAAGGAGGCCAAAGATATTGATACAATGGGGATAAATGAACTCATTGGACCCTTACAAACCTTTGAGATAATTTTTTTGGTACAGAACTTCGATGATGAAAATCTCAAATACATAAATGGAACACGAACAATAACTCAGACAAAAAATGAATCAATAGGACAAGGCTCCAAGGCGTGTATCAAGCCATTATCTTTAAGGTTTTATTCACCCCCACTATGCTCGGTGTGCAAACGAGTTTCAAACAAATGAACCTTGAGGATACAATGAAGTATTTGTGTTTTGCACTGACAAAAATAGTCCACTAAGCATTGATCAAAGTATAATAAGAAAACCAATTTCTATTAAGAATTTTTACAGAAATTCTTTATAAAACAATCTAAGAATATTAGAAGATGGAGGAAGAATGGAAATAACTTTTTGAGAACTTTTTTGGTATATCATCCAAATGAAATCTCACTCTTATTTATAGAAATTTTCATGTCTCTTCATAGAGACATAACTTTTCAATAGGTATCTTTTCTAAATAATCACATCTCTTAAATAGATATAACCATTCAAGTAAGACCTTATAAATAAATATAACTATTCAATTAATATTACTTAAATAGTTATAATTCTTTGTTAAAAAAATAAGTGATATAACTCTTAATATTTAAGAGACATAGCTCATTATTATGAATAGTCATAGTTCTTGACTAATAACCAAAAGTTATAACTTTTGATTACTTACACCCTTTCTTTTATAAGTATTAGAACACAATAAATATTTGAAAATCTTCCAACAACTCCCTTCATTTTTGGTCTGCATAAGGCCAAATAGATCAATGTGCAAGAGCTCAAATGTTGCTTTGGTCTGAATATGAGTCATCTTTTAATGCTTTTCTTGATGTTGTTTTCCTTTCATATAATTACTACACACTTTAGGAATGACTCCTGAAAGTTTTGGGGTTCCTCGAACTACCTCATATCTAACTGGTCTCTATAAACCTTCAAAGTGGATATAGCGAAGCTTCTCATGCCATAGCTCCAATTCTGAGGTTGCAGCACTATTGCAACTAACAGATAGCATCATTTTGTAATATTTATTAGAAGTATGGCCACCCTCTATGATCACTTCATCAGAATCATTAGTAACTATACATTTGTTTTTAATGAAATTCACAAGCATACCTTGGTCACACAATTAAGTCAAGAGGTACCGATACTAGGCATGAAGTATCGATACCTACCTTTAGGTACTGATACATTCACTTAGTATCGATATTATTTTAGCATTTTGTTTTGTAACATTTTTAAAACAAAACTTCAATAATATCGATACCCTTGTAAAGCATCGGTACTTTGATATAAAATATCGATACTTCAGTCCAGTATTGATACCATTTTGGGATTTTGTTTTCGAAAACTTGCTTGAAAAACACTAAGTACCGATACCTTTACCTATGGAATCGATACCTTGAAGCCAAAAAAGTCAAAATCTTGTATTTTTGGACCCCTTTCATGCTCAACTCAACTCAAACACGATTAGTGCTTAATAGCACTCTATAACCTGCATAAAATCAATACGTATCATACCAAAACACCTTCATTCAAAAATTCCCAAATTAATCACCTTTCAAACATCAATATATCCCATAAACATATCATTTCTAACTTGTAACATTCTCAATCATTCTCATTTTTATAATCATCCAAAATAACCAACTCAATAAAGCACAATCTAGCATTAACCATACCATTTCAATCTATCTACTCAATTATTCATTCAACCTATCATATAAAACATGTCTAAAACATACACCAATAACCATATGCAATCTACCGATCAACTTTAACATTCAATCCTACACTTCCTTGTCAAGAATGCATGTCATACTTTAACCAAATACCAAATGGTTCCATACCAATTCACTTCTCATATTACCAATTCACCTATATAAGTATTCCAAACATGGTTAAAACATACCTAAACCAACAAGGCACTAGTCATTTATGCCACATTTCCATTCCAAACTTATATAATTCTAACATATCATCTACTAACACTAAAACATATAATCAATTTATACCTTCTTCCATGTACCTATTCATATTTGCCATACAATTCATATTTTACGATTTAGTCTATTATAAGTCAATATCATCAAAATTATAATTAATCTAAACTAATATACATTAAATATAATCAAACACGGTTAAAACATACCTAAACCAACAAGGTGTCAGGGACTACTCCGTAATTTTTCTTTTTCTGCGAGTGTCTTCCGGTTGATGTAAATCTCGAATTATACGATAATTCAACTCAATTTATTAATCTCAAATACTTTATAACATCTAATTGTATGTGATCGCTGTGAAGTTAGAGTTTTAAATTTATAAAGATAATGATCGAACCTGGAAACTAACTATGACAACGATTGAGGCAAGCGCACCTATCGAACAGTAGTATAGCCTAGACAAGACCGGATTGTCGAACCCAAAGGAACTAAAAGTACTAATACTAACATTCTTTCTATTATTTAGCCTAAGAATTAAGCGAATGGTTGTTTAATCTAAATTAATCAACTACTAAAACTAAAGACTCTAAGACAAAGAAGAATAAATTTGGGATAATACTTGAGGAAAAACCAATTAATTAATACGACACCCAAGGAAGAATCCACCTAGACTTCACTTGTTATCTAACTCTGAACCAGACGATTTATTCATTTGACTGATCCGTAGGATTCCCTAATTTATATTAAACACTCTCTCGAGGCGAATAACGTCTAACCCTAGGTTGATTAATTGAAATCTCTTTCTAATTAAAACCCCTAGAATTGCATTAACTCGATCTATGGACTCCCATATTAGGTTTCACCCTAATCTGGCAACGCCTCATCACCCTATCTCTAGGCGCGCGGTCAACTCTGCTTAACTATGCTAGATCTACTCCTAGGCAGGGACTTTTGCTCCTCCACCTAAGCACTTCCAACTTGAATTAATATCTGCGAAATATCAACACAAGAATTAAGCACACATAATTAAGAACAAATCAAATATTTATCATATAGTTCAGTAAACGATAACAAGATTCATCTAAGTTTCAACCCCCTCAGGTATCTGAGGGTTTAGTTCATAACAATAAAAGAAAACATCTCAGAAGAAAAGATAAAACAAAACATAAGAAATCCCTAAAACCCCCTGAAGGAATTGAAGAGGAGATCCTCCGTCTTGAGTATAATTCTGGCTTCTTGAGATGAATCAACTGGCTATCCCCGAGTGAATCCCCACAAATCTGCCCTCTCTGGCCTAGCAAGACACCCCTAAACGGTAGCTTTAGGCTCCCGTTGACTCCCCCTTTTTAGGTCATATTTAGGGTGTATTTATAGGCTTTTGGAATGTGTTTCTTTGCCCCTAAGTATCCAAATCCGATTGAAATTGCTCTTTTCCGTGGCAGGGACATGGCCATGGCACACATCCGTGTGAATCGTCTTTAGGCCGTGTTCGGACTTCATTAATGAGGCACAGCCGTGTATTTCGTGGCTTAGACCGTGTTCGAGATTATTGAGGAGGCACGACCGTGTGGTCTTGGGCCCAGGCCGTGTTGAATTCGTGCTTTGGCCCATTTGGCTCGTTTTAAGCCCGTTTCTTATTCTTTTCATCCTCCGGTGCTTTCCTGAGTATAAAACATGAAAAGAAAGGATTAAGAGCACCTTTTTACATAAATAAAAGGATAAATCATCCAAAAGTATGCTAAATGTGGGATTAAAATATGTTACTTTTACGGTTTATCACATACCCCCACACTTAAGCTTTTGCTTGTCCTCAAGTAAAATTCTCAACTTACAATTAAAACGAACTTTCTATAATTCATAATAGTCATTAATAATGTTTTATCATAATTCAAGGATAATTCATACATGGATAATTCAACTCAAAGGGTTCTAAAGATTCAAACAATCTAAGTCATACATTTGTAGCACAAAACATAGGTGTTTCCCCTCATCTAAATAATTACCTCTGATCCAAAACCTAAAAGGGTTGACATCCTCACAAAAGATTCACTCAAATCACTCGAAGTGTTTAAGGTTCAAAATTAAGCACTCAAACGTCAAACTGAAAAAAGTTAATCCCATAGGCTTGCATGAAAATCAAATCTCCACCACTGTAATATGAAATAATGCACAAATCAAAAGGTCTTTGAAAGGGTTGTAACGGCGCTTGGGTTAAGGTGTGGATAAAGGCTGAATTAGAGGGTTAGAATCGAGATCGACCTGAAAAATTACCTAACTAGAAAAAATAAACTGATAAATAAATAATTACATGAATTGAAACTTTGAGACTAATAATACGAGCTTCTTCTTCAATACTTGGAATTCAATCGTATAAGCTCACTTAATCACATAACTAATAAAACTAATAATGAATATACTTCGTTTTTTTTAAGAACAAATCAAATAATAATAGGAAAGAACTTTTACAACTGAAATATAGAACATAGTTAGGCAACTGCTCAAAATCAAATCTCGACAAAAAGGGAGTCAAGGCATGGTGATAACAAATATATAAAGGGTTTTGGGTTAATATTAGTGGGTGAGTCAATAAAAAGGGTTGTTAGGATCAAAAGGGTTCACTAGGGGTTAATTATGAAGGTAGGCTTTTTATGGAGTGAGTGGGTTAAATCCTAGGTGCCTTTATCATTTCTGTATATCAAATCAGAGGTGTGGTCTCGACATGTATAATCGATGCAAGTTCTAGAATAACAAATCAATGTTGACACACTCATAATCAAAAAGTGAGCAAGAAAAAGAATATATGCTCTATAAGGCTCAAAATCTCACAAAAATTATGGGTATTTTGATATCAACCTTGTAAATTTCAAACTTCAAAGTAATATTCAAATTCAGGTAGACAATCTAGAAAATTTTTAATTTCTGAAAAATAGACTTATCATGCTTGATTCTCTAGTATTCTTAGAATTTAATTATCAATGCACAATTATCAATGACTTAATTTAAAACACATCAATAAAGATCATAAATCATAGGAAATTTCATTCTAATCATAATATGAGAAACTTACTTTAAGAACAAGACATAATTCAGGATTTGAGAATAATGCAAAAAGTTTGGCACCTAATTTCAGAAATTTGAGAATAATTAAAAAATTAGGCACCTTTTTAGGTTGTTCACCCCCCCACACTTAAGACGTACATTGCCCTCAATGTACAAAGACAGATAATAGAAAAATAATAATATCATGAGATAGGGAGAAAAGTGAAACTTCCTGAATTTTGGATGGAGTCAATGAAAAGAAACTGGATAGGAATTGGCAAAGATGAACGTGGGGGAACACCTTGAACCGTTTGAATTTGAATCCTCGAAGCAGCCGGCCCGATTTTATTGTATCCTAAGCTAAATCTAAATGGTATGAAGAATAAGAAGAAAATAATAAAAGAAAAATAAAAATAAATAATGGAAAATAAAAATAAAAGTAAATAATGGAAAATGAAAGAAGAAAGACAATCAAGAAGAAAAAGGAAGAAGGGGTCTAAATAGAGATTATGGATCCGTGGTTGCCCCCGCCCTTGTACCTTCCTCGTGGTGGCCACACGGCCACGGCCACGACACGTGTGTAGGCCGTGGTCTGAAATCTGCACTTTGGTTAGTTTATAATTAGGTGCTAAAAAGGAAAAATAAAAGTAAAAGAAGAATTAAAAAAATGTAAAAATTAATGGGGTTAGTGCTCGGGTTGCCTCCCGAGAAGTGCTCATTTATAGTCTTAAGCTAGAATTTACCTCTCATTTGTATGGTCATGGTGGTTTGAGGAGGTGAAAATCCTTTCTCATGCGATCAATTTGGTTTTTGATAAATAGTTTAAGTCGAGTAATGTTTACCTGAAAAGTGCTGAATTTAGGATTGCTTACCTCGACTGTCCCGTATAGAAAGACATTAAGTACTTTAAAGGTGATTTCTTTATTTGTTTTGATGTCTGAAGTGGTGATTCGAGGGTCTTCCTTATTCACCAATACCTGATCCCCTATTTTGAAGTGATTTGTTGTTCCTATCAGCTCGTCTGGGGGTTCCTTCGGTTTTACTTCATGTATTCCTAGTTTCTCTTTGAAGTGTGTCTTCCACTCGTCTAGTTTATCGATCCAAAGCCTTTGTTCCTCGTGAATTTCTTCTTTATTGATACGAGGTCTAGGATCTAGCATCTGCGAAAGAGCTTCAAGAAATGGCAAGTTAATATGAAATTTCTTTGGAAGTTTAAGAGACTTACCGAATTCTTCCTCTGTGTGGTCTTTCTTTGTGGCATTGGGGTATGGCGCACGAGCTTGGTACTCTGTAATTACCGGGTTTGGTAAATCCTGGCTTACCTCAACCTTACCTCCACTCACCACATGCTCTTGCCTTGGGTCAGATTCCACTAACCTTTCACTGTCATGAGCTGTTATGGTTTAAATTTGCTCTTTTGGGTTAGTTTCAGTGTTGCTTGGCAAGCTTTCTTGTAGTTGTTCGTAAATCGACTTATGCAAGTTGTCCAACTAACTTAGTAATTTCCCCAACTGACTTAGTAAGTTCCCTAACTTGGTTCTTGATCCCTTCAATCGATGTTTGTTGGTTTTTAAGTGTTGTCTCAGTGTCTTGGAGATGGGTATCTGTAGCTGCCATGAATTTTGTCAGCATCTCTTCAAGGTTCCGCTTCTTCTCCTATGGATAGGGCTGATTTTGGAAATTTTGAGGAGGTTGTTGTCTTTGATTTCCTTGATTTCCTTGTCCTCCCCATGAAAAATTTGGGTGGTTCCTCCAACCTGGATTATAAGTATTACTATAAGACTTGTTCTTAGATCTGAAATTGTTACCTATAGAGTTCATCTGTTCGCTTTCTGTGCCCGGTTGGTAGGGTGGGTACTCAAGATTCGCCACAGTTGCACTTGCATCGCACTGCATCACTGGATGTACCTGCGAAGAACACAAACTATCAAGCTTTTTATTCATCATCTCTACATGAGTTGATAGCATGGTTACTGCATCGATGTTGAAAACTCCGGCTGATTTTGTTGGTTTTGTCCTTGTAACCTACCACTTATAGTTATTCAGTGACATCTCTTCAATAAACTCGTAGGCTGCTTCAGGAGTTCCATTGTTCAGGGTTCCACCGACGGCTGAATCAATTAGTTGCCTTGTTGAGGGGTTTACACCGTTATAGAAAGTTTGGACTTGGAGCCACAAGGGTAAACCATGGTGCGGACACCTTCTCAAGAGATCCTTGCATCTCTCCCATGCGTCGTATAATGTCTCTAAATCCATCTACACAAAAGAAGAGATATCATTCTGTAATTTGGCCGTTTTGGCCGGTGGGAAATATTTTAATAAAAAATTTCAGTCATTTGATCCCATGTGGTGATTAACCCTCGTGGTAACGAGTTTAACCACTGTTTGGCTTTATTCCTTAATGAAAAGGGAAATAACCGAAGCCTTATGGCATCATCGAAACGCCATTTATTTTGAAGGTATCACGAACTCTAAAAATTAGCTATATGAGTGTTTGGGTCTTCGTCCCGCAAACCATCAAATTGAACAAATTGTTGAATCATTTGTATAGTGTTAGGCTTTAATTCAAAAATATTAATTGACTATAGCAGCCTAACAATACTTGATTCGGCTCTGTTAAATGAGGTTTAGCATAATCATACATAGTACGTGGAGCATTATTTTCTGCCACATCTTGTGGTGGTGGATTATTCTCATCCATCCCTTCAGTAGGATTGCATTTGTCTTGTTGTTCTTCTTCTTGGTAATTTAGGGCTCGCCTAATTTCTCTGCAATTCCTACGAGCGGTAGATTCAATATCACTGTCGTATACTAAAGGTCCTCTCGGGTTCCTTCTAGTCATAAACTAGAGGTACCTGGAAGGAAGAAGTAATAAAAGAAGAAAAATTAGCAAATAAAATAAGAAATAAAATTGAATTGCAAAAAATAAAAATGGCTAAAGTAATAAAAATATAGTGTTCTTAATATTTTAGTTCCCCGACAACGGCGCCAAAAAACTTGATCGCTGTGAAGCCAGAGTTTTAAATTTATAAAGATAATGATCGAACCTGAAAAGTAACTATGACAACGATTGAGGCAAGCGCACCTATCGAACAGTAGTATAGCTTAGACAAGACCGGATTGTCGAACCCAAAGGAACTAAAAGTACTAATACTAACTTTCTTTCTATTATTTAGCCTAAGAATTAAGCGAATGGTTGTTTAATCTAAATTAATCAACTACTAAAACTAAAGACTCTAAGACAAAGAAGAATAAATTTGGGAGAATACTTGAGGAAAAACCAATTAATTAATACGACACCCAAGGAAAAATACACCTAGACTTCACTTGTTATCTAACTCTGAACCAGACGATTTATTCATTTGACTTGATCCGTAGGATTCCCTAATTTATATTAAACCCTCTCTTGAGGCGAATAACGTCTAACCCTAGGTTGATTAATTGAAATCTATTTCTAATTAAAACCCCTAGAATTGCATTAACTCGATCTATGGACTCCCATATTAGGTTTCACCCTAATCCGGCAATGCCTCGTCACCCTATCTCTAGGCGCGCGATCAACTCCGCTTAACTATGCTAAATCTACTCCTAGGCAGGGACTTTTGCTCCTCCACCTAAGCACATCCAACTTGAATTAATATCCGCGAAATATCAACACAAGAATTAAGCAAACATAATTAAGAACAAATCAAATATTTATCATATAGTTCAGTAAACGATAACAAGATTCATCTAAGTTTCAACCCCCTCAGGTATTTGAGGGTTTAGTTCATAACAATAAAAGAAAACATCTCAGAAGAAAAGATAAAACAAAACATAAGAAATCCCTAAAACCCCCTGAAGGAATTGAAGAGGAGATCCTCCGTCTTGAGTATAATTCTGGCTTCTTGAGATGAATCAACTGGCTATCCCCGAGTGAATCCCCACAAACCTGCCTTCTCTGGCCTAGCAAGACGCCCCTAAACGGTAGCTTTAGGCTCTCGTCGACTCCCCCTTTTTAGGTCATACTTAGGGTGTATTTATAGGCTTTTGGAACGTGTTTCTTTGCCCCTAAGTATCCAAATCCGATTGAAATTGCTCTTTTCCGCGGCAGGGACACGGCCATGGCACACGCCCGTGTGAATCGTCTTTAGGCCGTGTTCGGACTTCATTAATGAGGCACGGCCGTGTATTTCGCGGCTTAGACCGTGTTCGAGATTATTGAGGAGGCACGACCATGTGGTCTTGGGCCCAGGCCATGTTGAATTTGTGCTTTGGCCCATTTGGCTCGTTTTAAACCCGTTTCTTGTTCTTTTCATCCTCCGGTGCTTTCCTGAGTATAAAACATGAAAAGAAAGGATTAAGAGCACCTTTTTACATAAATCAAGGGATAAATCATCCAAAAGTATGCTAAATGTGGGATTAAAATATGTTACTTTTACGGTTTATCAGTATGTATAGGAACTTTTACTTTTTATTTACAAAAGTTTCTTAAAATTTCATATTTTATTCAATTTAGTCCCTAAAATCGAAATTGCCATAACTTTCACATTTGAGCATCTATTTCAAAACCGATTTCAATATTATCCTTTTACATCTCTAAAATATCTATATTCACATAAATTTCATACAAATTTTTAAATATTTATAATTTAGTCCCTATGTTCAAAACTAACAATTTTCACTTTACAAACTAGTCCTTTTTCATATCTAAGCATCAAATCTAACCAAATAACACCAATTTCATCAAGCATTCATCAATGGAAACATTTGAAAACTGTAACAGTTTTAAAAATTAATACACAGGTTAACTAAACCAAGCTTCCATGATCACAAAAATATAAAAATTACAAGAAAAAAACGAATCTAAGCTTACCATGCAAAGTTCGATCGTAAAAAGCTTGAAATGGCTTCTCCTTAATGTTTTCTTTGTTGTTTCGGTTTGAAGAAGGAAAGATGAAGACAATCATGTCTTTCTTTTTCACTTTTATTTGTTTATTTGCTTTATAATTTATACTTTATTATATTTAATTAAAATTAGTACATTATTATATAAAAACATGCACCTAACCGTCCACTAACTTTCTAAAATGGTTTAATTTCCATTTTAGACTATGATTTAATTACCGTTTTAATCCTTTAGCAATTAAAATCCATAGTGATTAAATTTTTATACTTTTACAATTTAATCATTGTACCTTAATTAAATATTTAAATGCCAAAATTAATGATGCAAACTTCAATCAACCTTTATATTCATCTCGTAAATATTAAATAATAATATTTACAGACTCGATTATCGAAAATGAGGTTTTAAAACCACCGTTTCTGACATCACTTATGTTTTAATTAACTTAAACATAACATAGTTAATCTAATCATATTATTAATCAAACTTTGTGGAAGATGTCATCATCATCCACCAACATTCATTGTATAATGATTTATTTACCACTTTAGTCCTTTAGTAATTTAAAAGTTTATAGTGATTGAACTTTTATTATTTAATCTCTATTCCTCAATTAAACCCCAATTCAGTTAAATTGCTTATCAAAATTTCAATTCATCTATACATTAACTCCATAAATATTTCTGTTAAATATTTACGAACTCATTTTATGGAAAAAGGGTCACAAAACCATATTTCCAACACCATTGACTTTTGGATCATTACACTTGTACCTTAATTAACTACCAATTAAACAAAATTACTAGACCAAAATTTAATATATTTTTATACTAGCCTCGTAAATATTAAATAATATTTACGAATACAGTTTACGGAAATGGTATTTCGGAACTGTAATTTTTGACATCACTGGAAACCGGGTCATTGAACTATGTTTATAGACTTGGTATGTAAAATGGCATGGAATGAAGTTGAGATGATATGTTTGATTGGTAAGCTTGAAATATGTATTAATGAATAGATGAATTGGTTCAAGTTTAGGACATATGAACCATTAAAGTGCAAAATGAACATAAATGTATGCATATAAGGTGAAATGGCATGTTTCTAATTGGTTTGACATAGATAAGGTTTGGTATTTAAATGGTTAAATGTTAAAATGAAATGTCATTTGAAATGTTGAGTACAGTATTATGTATTGAATGTTTGTTTAAGATTGGATTGAATACTTGTTTAAAGGTTGGATTGAATTTTTGAGTTGTTTAGCATGATTTGGTAAGTTTGGGATCAAGTAAAAGTTATATTTTGTTGATAAAATTGATAGGTATGTTTGGAAGCATTGAAATAGGTATCAAATGGTTCATTTTTACCAAAAACAGAGTCCACATCCCGACGAGCAACCTACCTCATTGCAACGTCGACAGATAATGAGTCACGTCACGTCGTCGAGTGGCCTAAGTACGCAACGTGACAAATTGTTTGGCGACGTCATAACTTGGAGAAGGTGATGTCACAATGTCAACCCTAAAATTTTAAAACTTTTCAATTTGGTCATATTTCAAGCTGGGGTTGACAAAAGCGCTTTTATAAGCTCGATTAAGACATGATTTTGATTGTTTAACCACAAAAGAATGTGTTTGACATTAAATTGCATGTGAGTATGAATATTTTACTGTAAATTGATTGTAGTTGCTCCGACATCGAATGTAACATCCTGTAGCTCAGACCCAGAGATCGGGTCGGGCGAGGGGTGTTAAAATACTTCAAATTAATCTTTTACCTACACGTTAGAAAATAACGCGTTAAGCTTGCAAAAGCTTAGTAAGTACAACTACAATTAATCTTACCTTTACATTAAATAAATATAAAAAATATACATTAATATTGTATCAATTAGGTTTAGAACATATTAACATTAGAACTTTCTGAATTATAACTTATTCAATATAACTTAGTTCACTACCATTTCCTTTCAATAATACATAAACTTGTCATATTGTTCATAGCTTTATTTTGTCCTTTAATTTTTATTTGATGCCTAATGTAAATTTAACAGAACATACAGGATATACAAAAATAATACAAAGATGCACCGAAGTGCAATAACAAAACAAAGTAGCACCGAAGTGCAATACCAAAACAAAGTAGCACCGAAGTGCAATACCAAAACAAAATGGCCCAAAAGTGCGTCACCTAAATAGAGTGTGATAAACCAAAATAGTAACATATTTTAGACCCACATTTAGCATGCTTTTGGGTGATTTAAGCCTTGAATTGTGTAATTTAGTGCTCTTAATCCTTTGTTTTCATGTTTTATACTCAGGAAAGCACCAGAGGATGAAAAGAACGAGAAACGGGCTTAAAACGGACCAAATAGGCCAAATCACGAAATCAACACGGCCTGGGCCCATGCAACACGGCCGTGCCTCCCTAATCAGACCTGAACACGGCCTGGCCACGATTCACACGAGCGTGTGCCAAGGGCGTGTCCCTGTCGTGGAGAAGAGGAATTTCACTCGAATTTGGATACTTAGGGGTAAAGAAACACATTCCAAAAGCCTATATAAACACCCTAGAGGCCAACTTTCAGGGTCGTCCAGCTAGGCCAAGGAGCCGAGCCAGAAAGATCAGATTTGTGGAAATTACTCGAAGGATAGCCAGTTGATTCATCTCAAGAAGCCGGAGTTATACTCAAGACGTGTAACATCCCGAAATTGGGCCTAGTAAGATTGGGCCTTGGGCTTTAGGAAAAATTTAAGTATCATCTTGTTGCTTGTGTTAATTCAGGTATGAATTTTTGTGTGTTAGCATAGTCTTGTGAAGGCTTGATTCTATTTAGGAAGATAGAATAATTTTTAGTATGGTTTATTTAATGAAGTGGATTAAGTGAGCTTAGCACTTAAGTTAATTTAAGTGTTAATTAAAGCATAAGAGGAGTAAGTGGCAAGTTGGTTAAGGAGCTTGAAAGGTGGCTTGAGGTTAGAGGTTCGAGTATCATGGAAAGCATTTTTGAAGACTTTATTTTTATCCTAGCATTGATGGACGGTCAAACCTTATTTATGATAGGTTGGACTCTCAAATTTTGGTAAGTTGAATATTGGTTTAAGGAAAGCATGAAATTGGGGATAAGAATCTTAAGGTTATGGTATGATGAGGGGACAAAAGGCATGGATTATGGAGTGTTGTTTTGGAAACTCTTCTATGGCATTTTGTCCATGAACATGGATGGTTTCATGGACTAGGGGAGTTGGTAGAATTTTTGGAAGGAATAGGATTAGGAGGAAATAAAGAGGAAATTGTGGGATTTGTGATGAATATGTGAGTTGGATGGCCAAGGGGGATTTCTTTGATGACCATTTCGGTTTTGTGAGTAGAGGGGAGTAGCCAAATTTCTCTTAAGGAGTTTAGGTGTTTTCTTTTCGGGTTTATTCTTCTTTCTCTAGTGTGGTGCCAAAAATCCTAATGCCATCAAAGTGCCATTTTTGTGCATAAGCCATTTAGTTTCGGTTTCCCTTCTCTTTGTTTTGTGTTCGAAACTTCAAAGATCATTTAGGTCACTAGCGATTTCTTCTTCTCTCTATTTGCTAGTTTGGCCGAATCTATCTCTTTTCTCAAACTCCTTCTTTTCCTTTTGATAGCCGAGTTTGTCATCACCTTTGGTAAGGCTTGGTTGAACCCTATAGCCTCTTTCTCTCTTGTCTTTGCTTGAAATTTTAAGAAACACCATAGCCGAATCCTCTTAGCATTCAACTCCCTCCACTTTGGCGTGATCTCTCTCTCTTCACCATTCAAGTGCCGAAATCTTTCTCTTTGGGACTTGAAGTCGATTCTCTGAAGGTGATACCATCGATCTCTTGCTCTTAGTTTTGTTTTAAAGTGTGAAGTGCTCGCATAGAGGAGTCTTTTGGATTCGATTCTTCAAGGTAAGTAAGTGTAGCATTCGGCCAAGGGCCATTCTTATGGATTATTACTTAAAGCCGATTCTAACTTAGGTTATGTAGGAAGGAGTTCAACAATCATAGGAGTGCAAATCGTTAGACGTGGGTTTGGGGATTTGATTGATTGTGCCAAAGCAGGTGCGTAGTTATCGCACTGTCTCTTGATTGTGTGTATGTGTTATATTTATATATATGTGATATGATGTTAATGGTAGCCGAATTAAGGGCTAAGTTTGTGAATACCCGTGGTGGGTGATCGAATACTCAGGTCAGTGAATTACGATATTAAATGATCATTAATGATATATATGAAATGTTATGGCATGTGATGCATTATTGTCCAAGTGATATGTTGCCATGATACACATATATATATGCATGGGACTTGGGATGTGACTATCGAAGGAAAGGGTGTACTTTATGTACGTGGTCTGATGTTAGCCTTGTGCTACATTGGCGCTTGATGTTAGCTATGTGCTTCATCAAGGGAGGTGTTGGCTAGGTGCCCATCTCGGCGGTTGATAGCTGTGTGCATCACCGTGGATTAATTGATATGTGGGATCACTTATGTGATCGGTGGCTTAGCCACGGCCTTGAGCAGCAAGTCTGCCGAGGTAGTAAGTTATGTGGGATCACTTAGGTGATCGGTGGATTAGCCACGGCCTTGGGCGGCGGTGTCTGCCGAGGTTGGTGTAATGGATGGAACTAGGTTGGGTTGGGCTTCATTTTGCATAATTTTGCATGTGGATCAGTGTGGATATGGGCCAAGCCCATATGTGGGAACATGTGTAATAACTATGCTGCTGAGTGCATGTGACTCACCCAATTTTTCTCAAACCTTACAGTGATGCATAAAGCTTGGACCGAGTTGGAGTGGATACGAGGTGGCCCATGCAGAAGTTATTTTCCTTATTTTATATATATTATACATATTTTTCAGAATTTGCGAATATTTGGTTATTGTAATAAGGGCCACTTAAAAGGTTTTGAAGTTTATTATTATGTTTTAAAGTGGATTGATAATTTTTATTATTTGGATATGCTATATTTTTAGCAACTCATATCTTAAAGATATATGTTAAAATTACAAATCGAAGAAATTGTAACAACTTGATTTTATTTGGATTTATAAATATACAATGTTTTATTAAAGACAATAAATTTTTATGTTTTCACTCTAAGTCAAAATATTTTTCAAACGTTTTCCGCAGTGGCATTCTAAATTCGGCCGTGGCGTATGGGCCGGGTTTCGGGTGTTACAAGACGGAAGATCTCTCTTCAATTCCTTCAGGGGGTTTTAGAGTTTTTCTTATGTTTTGTTTTATCTTTTCTTTTGAGATGTATTCCATTATCGTTATGAACTAAACCCTCAAATACCTGAGGGGGATGAAACTTAAGATGAATCTTGTTATCGTTTGCTGAACTATATAATAAATATTTGATTTGTTCTTAATTATGTGTTCTTAATTCTTGTGTTGATATTTCTGGGATATTAATTCAAGTTTGATGTACTTAGGTGGAGGAGAAAAAGTCCCTACCTAAGAGTAGATCTAGCATAATTAAGCGGAGTTGACCGCACGCCTAGACATAGGGTGACGAGATTTTGCCGGATTAGGGTGAAACCTAATATGGGAGTCCATAGATCGAGTTAATACAATCTTAGAGGTTTTAATTAGAAAGAGATTTCAATTAATCAACCTAGGGTTAGACGTTAGTAGCCTTGACGGAGGTATTAATATAACTTAGGGAATCTTACGGATCAAATCAAATGAATAAATCATCTGGTTCAGAGTTAGATAACAAGTGAAGTCTAGGTGGATTCTTCCTTTGGTATTGTTTTAATCAATTGGTTTTTTTCACAAGTATTTCCCCAATTTTATTCTTTTTTATCTCCTCATCTTTAGCTTAGTAGTTAGTTAATTTTCTAGATTAAACTGATTCACTTCAATTTTAAGGCTAAATAATAAAAAGAAGGTTAGTATTAGTACTTTCAGTTCCTTTGGGTTCGACAATCTGGTCTTGCCACTGAGCTATACTACTGTTCGATAGGTACACTTGCCTCAATAGTTGTCATAGTTAGTTTTTAGGCTCGATCATTCTCATTATAAATTTTATGATTGTGACATTGCATAAAACAGCGATCAAGTTTTTGGCACCGTTGCCGGGGAACTGAAATATTAAGAACACTCAATTTTTATTACTTTAGCCATTCTTATTTTCTGCAATTTTACTCTTATTTTGTTTTCTATTTTTATCTTTCTAAATTTTAGTTTTTACTCCTTGAAGGTACCTCTAGTTTTTGACTAGAAGGAACCTAACAGGACCTTTAATTTACGATAGTGAGATCGAAGCAACCGCTCGCAGAAACCGGAGAGAAATTCGGCGAAGTCTACAATACACAGAAGAAGAGCAAGAAAACATTATCAATACCACCGAAGAGATAGCCCAGAACAATCCACCACCTCAAGAGATGGCCGAAAATCATGCTCCTCGAACTATGTATGATTATGCTAAGCCTAGTTTAGTTGGTATTGAATCTAGTATTGTTAGACCTACTATTGCTGTAAATAATTTCGAATTGAAACCTAACACTATACAGATGATACAACAGTTTGTTCAGTTTGATGGTTTGCAGGATGAGGATCCTAACACACACTTAGCGAATTTTCTTGAATTCTGCGACACTTTTAAAATTAATGGCGTTTCTGATGATGCCATCCGACTTCGGTTATTTCCCTTTTCTTTGAGGAATAAAGCTAAACAGTGGTTGCATTCTCTTCCCCGAGGATCAATTACTACATGGGATCAAATGACCAAAAATTTTTATTAAAATATTTTCCGCTGGCCAAAACGGCCAAATTAAGAAATGATATCTCTTCTTTTGTGCAGATGGATTTAGAAACACTTTACGATGCATGGGAGAGATACAAGGATCTATTGAGAAGGTGTCCACACCATGGATTACCCTTGTGGCTACAGGTCCAAACTTTTTACAACGGTGTGAACCCCTCAACTAGGCGGTTGATCGATTCAAAGAAATGGAACTCTGAATAATAAAACACCTGATGCAGCTTACGAATTTATAGAGGAGATGTCCCTAAATAACTATCACTGGCAAGTCACAAGGACAAAGCCCACGAAAGCTACCAGTGTTTTCAACCTCAACGCAATAACCATGCTACCGAATCAGGTAGACGTGTTAACTAAAAAATTTGATAGTTTGTGTAATTCCTTGCAGGTACAACCCGTTATGCAGTGCGAAACAAATGGAGGTGTGCCGAATCCTGAGTACCCACCCTACGGACATGGCATAGAAGGCGAACAATTGAACTATGTAAGTAATAATTTCAGATATCAAAATAACCCTTATAGCAATACTTACAATCCAGGTTGGAAGAACCACCCCAATTTTTCATGGGGTGGTCAAGGAAATCAAAGACAACAACACCCTTCAAATTTCCAACAGTAGCAGTACCCACGGGAAAAGAAACCAAACCTTGAGGAGATGCTGACAAAATATATAGCACCAACAAAAACATGTTGCCAAAGTATAGAAACAAAACTTGAAAAACGAGAAGCATCGACACAAGAGCTGAAAGATCAGATTGGGCAAATCACCAAAATCTTGACGGAACGACCACAAGGTAGATTGCCAAGCAACACTGAAACTAACCCAAGGGAGCAGATTCAAGCCATATCAACTAATGATAATGTAGGGTTAGATGAGTCTCATTTAAGACAAGAGAATGTGGTAGAAGAAGGTAAGGTTGAGGAAGAAAGTAAAAAGCCAAAACCGATAATTAAAGAGTACCAACCTCGTATACCATACCCTGAGGCGATGAAGAAAGATGACACAGAGGAACAGTTCGGTAAGTTTCTTAAACTTTTAAAGAAATTACATATTAACTTACCATTACTTGAACCTCTTTCGCAGATGCAAGATTCAAGGAAATTCTTAAAAAAGCTTTTGACAAACAAGCGAAAGCTAGACGAGGAATCGCATGTGGAACTCAAAGCAAAGTGCTCAGCAATTCTCCAAAATAAATTGCCACAAAAATTAAAAGATCCAGGGAGTTTTACAATTCCATGCTTAATTGGTAGTTTATCTATTGATAATGCGTTAGCTGATTTAGGGGCAAGCATAAATGTCATGCCTTATAAAATGTTTAAACAACTAGGTCTAGGGAAACCCAAACAAACTAGGATGAGCATTCAATTAGCTAATAAAACTGTTAGAATTCCTAGGGGTATAATCAAAGATGTGCTAGTAAAGATTGATAAATTCGTATTCCCAGTAGACTTTGTTGTTTTAGACATGGATGAGGACAATAGTATCCCATTAATTCTAGGAAGGCCTTTTTAGCAACCATCAGACTAAAATTGATGTCGACGCAGTGAACTCATACTGCTGTGTAGGTGACGAGAGACAATCACTCTTCTGAGCTCTCGATTCGGTTAGAACATCGAGCAAACAAGGTGAGAAAGTAAATTCTATTGATAACCGTTCGGTTAACCCTTCTTTGCAGGAAGCACCATAAAAGAACACAACTAAACCCGATCCTAAACCCAATGCCAATAAAGAAACAACTCATGAGGATCAAATGGATCAAGTTGATGAATTAGACGAGTGGAAGACATATTTCAAGGAAACACTAGGGATACAGGAAGAGAAACCGAGGGAACCACCAGACGAGCTCGTAGGAACGACAAATCACTTTAAAATAGGAGACTAGGTATTGTTAGATAAAGCAGACCCTCGAATATCTCCTCCTGGCCCTAACACAAACAAAGAAATCCCTTTTAGAGTAATAAGTGTTTTCCCATACGAAACAGTCGAGGTAAGTAATCCTATTTTTGGCACTTTCAATATAAACACATCTCGACTTGAACTCTGTCATGATAATGAAACTGATAGCATGAGGAAGGACTTTCAACTCCTCAAACCACCCTGATGATGCAAACGAGAGGTAAGTCTAGCTTAAGACTTTAAACGAGCGCTTCTTGGGAGGCAACCCGAGCACTAACTCTACTACTCTTTATATTTTATTTTCACTTTTATTTCTCCTTTTTAGCAACTAACTATAAACTAACCTAAGGCCAATTTCCAATACCACACGGCCTTACACACGACCGTGGCCGTGGCCGTGTGGATGCACCGAATCTCCATACTGACATGGCAGAGATGGTACGAGTCAAGACGGATCGTATCTTTGACTCACGGACCCAACAACCCCGCCACGGCCGTGTGATATGGCCGTGGCCGACACTGAGGGAAGACAAACAGGCTTCGGCTGAACACCACGGCCGTGCGATTCGGCCGTGGTCGACACTGTTTGACCCTACATGGGCGTGGTGACCACGAAATGGGCGTGGGAGAAACGAACAAAACACAACACGGCCGTGCGATACGACCGTGTGACCCAACACGCCCATAGTACACGGGCGTGGGAATGTACCAGTTTTGAAAATTCTATTTAAAACACCCCTTGCCCCTTTTCTCACCCACTCCCCATCCCTTTTTCCCTACTCACATTCACCCTCCCCTCCCAACCCCTCCATTATTTCCTTTATTCCTCCATCTACAAAGCCCTTGAGCTACACCACATCCATGTCGAAGAAACGGAAGGATCCAAGCACAGTCTCCCTGTAGGAGATCGATCTATATAAGTTCATGCCGGTCGCTTCAATTATTCGACAAGCCAAGGGTCTTTGAGACCATTCTATTTTTCTTTTTCCTTTCTCTTCCCCTTTATTTTCCTTTTCTTTATTTATCCTATGTTTAATTTAGTTTATTTTATCTTAGTTTCTTGATTTTAGGTTCTAAAGGCTGCTAGGGAATCACACCTCGACCACGACCACCACTCCACCACAGCCTTAGAAATCACACCTACCTCGCAAACCATCCAACAATAAGGACTCTTCGGTCCATTAATCTTTTCTTTTAATTTTATTTCACTTTTAATTTTCCTTCACTTTAGCTTTCTTTTCTTTAAATATATAATTAGTATAGTTTGAATTATTATTATTATTTCTGGCTAATTCTCGCATTTGAGCTACCCAATTTCTTCATCTAGCGCAGATCGTGGACGGCCACCATACCACCACCAGAGATGCCTCCTCCAACTTATCTTTCACCTCCAACGCAAGGAATCCATCCAAATTCATGGAATTTCACTTCTCTCCATATCTTTTAATTTTCTACTTAATTGTTTATATATATATATATATAACTTTGTACATTGAGGGCAATGAACATCTTAAGTGTGGGGGGTGAACAACCTAAAAAGGTGCCTAACTTTTTTCATTATTCTTAAATTCTTGAAATTAGGTGCCAAACTTTTTGCATTATTCTCAAATCCTGAATTATGTCTTGTTTCTTAAGTAAGTTTCTCATATTATGATTAGAATGAAATTTCCTGTGATTTATGATTTTTATTGATATATTTTAGATTAAGTCATTGATAATTGTGCATTGATAATTTATACTTTAAGAATACTAGAGAATCAAGCATGATAAGTTTATTTTTCAGAATTAAAAAATTTTCTAGGTTGTCTACCTGAATGTGAATATTACTTTGAAGTTTGAAATTTGCTAGGTTGACATCAAAATGCCATAATTTTTGTGAGATGTTGAGCCTTATAGAGCATATATTCTTCTTCTTGCTCACTTTATTGATTATGAGTGTGTCAACATTGATTTGTTATTCTAGAACTTGCATTGATTATACAGGTCGAGACCACACCTTTGATTTGATATACGAAGATGATAAAGGCACCTAGGTTTTAACCCACTCACTCCACTAAAAAGCCTACCCATCTTATTAACCCCTAGTGAACCCCGTTTAATCTTAACAACCCATTTATTAACTTACCCGCTAATACTAACCCAAAACCCTTTATTTTTGTTATCACCATTCCTTTTGACTACTCTTATATCGAGATTTGATTTGATCAGTTGCCTAACTATGATGTTTATTTCAGTAGTTAAATTCATCCTTTATTATGTATTTGATTTGTTCTTAAAAAAAATCGAAGTATATTCATTATTAGTTCTGTAATTAAGTGAGCTTATACGTTTAAATCCCAATGGTTGAAAAAGAAGCTCGTATTAGTAATAGTATTATTATTACAAGTTCTCAATTGATGTAATCATTTATTGTTTCTAGTTAGGTAATTTGTCAATTCAATCTCGATTCTAACCTTCAAATTCAGCCTATATCCACACCTTAACCCAAGCCCCGTTACAACCCTGTTAAAGACCTTTTGATTTGTGCATCATTTCATATTATAGTGGTGGAGATTTGATTCTCATGCAAGCCTATGGGATTAACTTCTCATGTTTGACTTATGAGTGCTTTTTCTTGAACCTTAAACACCTCGAGTGATTTGAGTGAATCTTTAGTGAGGATGCCAATCCTTGTCGATTTTGAATCAGAGGTAATCATTCAGATGAGGGGAAACACCTATATTTTGTGATACAAATGTATGACTTAGATTGTTTGAATCTTTAGGATTCTTTGAGTTGAATTATCCATGTATGAATTATCTTTGAATTATGATGAAACATTATTGATGAATATTATGAATCAAGGAAGTTCGTTTTAATTATAAGTTGAGAATTTTGCTTGAGGACAAGCAAAAGCTTAAGTGTGGGGGTATTTGATAAATCGAAATAGTAACATATTTTAGACCCACATTTAGCATGCTTTTGGGTGATTTAAGCCTTGAATTGTGTAATTTGGTGCTCTTAATCCTTTGTTTTCATGTTTTATACTTAGGAAAGCACCGAGGATGAAAAGAAACGAGAACGGGCTTAAACGGACCAAATAGGCCAAATCACGAAATCAACACGGCACAGGCCCATGCAACACGACCGTGCCTCCCTAATCGTGACACTGAACACGGCTGCCATGATTCACACGGGCGTGTGCCAAGGGCGTGTCCCTGCCGTGGAGAAGAGGAATTTCACTTGGATTTGGATACTTAGGGGTAAAGAAACACATTCCAAAAGCCTATATAAACACCCTAGAGGCCAACTTTCAGGGTCGTCCAGCTATGCCAAGGAGCCGAGCCAGAAAGATCAGATTTGTGGAAATTACTTGAAGGATAGCCAGTTGATTCATCTCAAGAAGCCGGAGTTATACTCAAGACGGAGGATCTCTCTTCAATTCCTTTAGGGAGTTTAGAGTTTTTCTTATGTTTTGTTTTATCTTTTCTTTTGAGATGTATTCCATTATCATTATGAACTAAACCCTCAAATACTTGAGGGGGATGAAACCTAAGATGAATCTTGTTATCGTATGCTGAACTATATGATAAATATTTGATTTGTTCTTAATTATGTGTTCTTAATTCTTGTGTTGCTATTTTCGGGATATTAATTCAAGTTTGATGTGCTTAGGTGGAGGAGCAAAAGTCCCTGCCTAAGAGTAGATCTAGCATAATTAAGCGGAGTTGATCGCACGCCTAGACATAGGGTGACGAGATTTTACCGGATTAGGGTGAAACCTAATATGGGAGTCCATAGATCGAGTTAATGCAATCTTAGGGGTTTTAATTAGAAAGAGATTTCAATTAATCAACCTAGGGTTAGACGTTAGTAGCCTCGACGGAGGTATTAAT
This sequence comes from Gossypium sturtianum, assembly GCA_025698515.1. Classification (NCBI taxonomy): domain Eukaryota; kingdom Viridiplantae; phylum Streptophyta; class Magnoliopsida; order Malvales; family Malvaceae; genus Gossypium; species Gossypium sturtianum. The sequence goes on from CM046946.1 coordinate 122,694,584, forward strand.
ATAACTTAGGGAATCTTACGGATCAAATCAAATGAATAAATCGTCTGGTTCAGAGTTAGATAACTAGTGAAGTCTAGGTGGATTCTTCCTTGGGTATTGTTTTAATCAATTGGTTTTTTTCACAAGTATTTCCCCAATTTTATTCTTTTTTGTCTCATCGTCTTTAGCTTAGTAGTTAGTTAATTTTCTAGATTAAACCGATTCACTTCAATTTTAAGGCTAAATAATAAAAAGAATGTTAGTATTAGTACTTTCGGTTCCTTTGGGTTTGACAATCCGGTCTTGCCACTAAGCTATACTACTGTTCGATAGGTACACTTGCCTCAATCGTTGTCATAGTTAGTTTTTAGGCTCGATCATTCTCATTATAAATTTTAAGACTGTGACATTGCATAAAACAACGATCAGAGTACACCGAAGTGCATTAACAAAATAGTGCATTAACAGAATAGAGAGCATGCCAAAAGTTTCCTTAATGGCATGTCATCTATATCTTACTTGTTCATATATTGTCTACATGAGCAAATATAACAAAATTAGTCCTTGTTATAAAAATTCAATAAACACTACAATAATATAACACACTTTCTTATAATGCTTCATTTCGAACATCAAATTAGTAATTTATCTTACTTCTCTATTTTGCATATTTTACAATTTAGTCCCTTTTCATTAGTCATATATCACTACATTTAGATATGTTATTTAAAAATTTTAGTATACTTAAACACATTTTGAATATTTTACAATTTAGTTTTTAGCAACCTGGAATTTAATAACCACTATAATATCTCTTCAATATCTATTTGTATTTAACTCACTAACACTTAACACTTCATTTAAGCTCTTTATCATATTATTTCATTCCACACATAGAATTTTTTACACTTTTCAATTTAGTCCTTTTTACTATAATTTCACTACACTTAATCTATTCACTTTGTTGTTAAGGTTAAATTCATATATTCACTTCTTTCTAATTAATTTCATAATAAACATTAATATTTTCCTATATATATAATTAAATCTTAAGAACATTAATATAACAATTTAAATATAAATCACACATAATTTTACTTTGGTAAGGTAAGATTCTTGAAGTACTTACCTCTTTTTTGTTAGAATTTCACTATTTTGGCTTTAGTTTTCTTCCTTCCTCACTTCTTTTACCATGTTCACTGTGTTTCCAACGCTTTTATCATTTCTTCTATTTTTCTACTTAATGAACACATCAAATACATAATCAAAACTCACACTAAAATGACTCTATTATATCTCTACTTCAATTAAACATGATTTCTATAAATAAATAAAAAATTGAATTTCTTACATTGTTCTCTTGATATCAAGCCTTAGCTTGATTTACTCTCTCCTCCAATTTCTATTTTTCTTGAATCCAAGTTGAAATTCATATTCACCACAGGCTTATCAATTTTCCCTCTTGGTGGCTATGGAAATTCTTTTAATTTCTAGCTGAAAGGTGAATTTTGATGGAAATGACCAAATTGCAAAGAAAGAAAATTTTTCTTTTCTTCAAGAATGGTGTACGTGAGAATGATAGAAGGATGAGTGAATTCCATCATTCTTTTATCCCTTTCACTTAACCATTAATTAAATAATAAAATATCTTATACTAAAATTGTAACAGTCCGGTTTAGACCCTAGTCGGAACAGTGGTTTCGGAACCACAAATCTGAGTCAATAAAATATTTTAATATTATTTTCCGTGCTTCTAATATGTGAATTAGTATGTGTGAAATTTCTGTGAGTTGATTTGTCCGTTTATATGTTCAATTTGAGGAAAGGATTAAATTGCATTGAATGCAAATTTGCATGCTTTATGAAAAGACACCTATTTGAGATGGCTTTTAAATGAGGAGTCCTTAAAAGGAAATAAGCCATTATTTGAGTAAGTGGATGAACATGGTAAAAAATGACCTTATATGATATGTTTTATGCTTTTAGAATTAAAGGTTAGTTTTGTACATTGATAATTATGTTTAATTAATTATACTAAAAGCATGAAATGGCCGTCATCTTCTTCTTTGTTTCACCGAAATTAGAAATAAAGAATAGGGATAAAACCTTTGAAGCATTCGGCCATGGTCTAAGCATAATCGGGTATGTGTTTTTTATCGGTTTTCGATAATTTCTACGTTTTTGTAATTGTTGCTTAGTCTACTATCAAGCCCATGTTGTAATTTGAAGAATTGATGATGTTTATAAGATGTGCCATTGATGAAATGGTGAGCTTTGTGATGAGTTTTGGTGTTAAATGAAAGATATGTGTTTAATGAACATGTTTTGTTCTTGAATTTTAGGTGAATTTAGCTAATTAGGGCTAAATTGTAAAAATAATATTTTGAAGGGCTAATTTGTGAAATAAATGAAATTTATGGATTGATATGAGCATAGTGTGTATTCGGCTAAGCATGGGTATATGATAATTTTGTGTATTTTGTGATTTTGTGAAATAGGGACTAAATTGTCCAAATGTGAAAATATGAGGGCTAAATTGTAAAGTTCCCTAAATATGTGTTTTTGGATTGAATTGAATGTTTTGACGAATAAAAAGGTTAAATTTGAATATGTATAGATCAAGAACCGAAGAAAACGGACTTAGATCGCAGGAAATCAAAAGTAATTGAGTAGCCGAGTACGTTTCCGTTAAATCGAACTCGAGGTAAGTCGATATACAAATAAATGTATTTGAATTGAACTATTTGTGTATATATGAGTTTTGAATTATTATGAATATCCATTGAGATGGAATGTATGGGAAATCCGAGCTTACGTATATATTGACAAGTTGTTAAAGTCTGAGAAGTCTCGTATGAACCTAGGAATAGATAGGATAGCATATGTCATGACATAGGTGTCCGATATTTGATATCATGTAAGACCACGTCTGGGACGTTGGCATTGATTCGAGATTTCGTGTAAGACCACGTCTGGGACGTTGGCATCGTTAGGAGATTTACGTGTAAGACCATGCCTGGGACATTGGCATCGTATTGATTCGTGTAAGACCGCATGCGGGACGAAGGCATCGATATTTGATTACATGTAAGACCACGTGCGGGACGTTGGCATTGTACGACTATTCTGAGCATTCCGAGTATCCTATTAGATTCTGAACGGTTCAACGGGCAAGTCCGAGAAATGAACGACTATGTGAGTTGTATATCCATTTCAGGTACGTTTGAAAAGTACACTATGTGTGTATGAAAGGTAAGCGTTTATATGAACTTACCAAAATGAATATGTGTATGGAAATGATGAGATAATATGTGAATATATGCTTGAATGAGCTATGTGTATATGTGATAATTGAATTGAGAATTGTGGCAAGCTATGGCTAAGTAAATGGGCCAAAGAATATGTGATGAATTTGCATTGAGAAAACATTAATGTCATTGTATTAATATGATTATGAGCATTTTATGCTAAGTTTATTTGTATATGGCTTACTAAGCTTTTGAAAGCTTACTTTGTGTGTGTTTGTTCTGTTTTATAGATCGTCAAAGCTACTGAAGGCTCGGGGACCATCGAGGATCATCATCACACTACTCAAACTTGTTTTGGTACTTTGAAAATGTGTATATAGTTAAATATGGCATGTATAGGCTAGTCATTTTGGAGTATGTTTGAAATGTGTATAAATAGCCATAAGATGTGGCTAGATAAATGTTGGTAATATGCATGAGTGAATATGGCATATGATGTATGTTTTGATATAGCTTGATGGCACATGAAATGGTCAAGGCTATGGTAAGCATATGAATGCACTATGAGTATGTATGTTTGATCAATGAAATGGTATTATGAAAGGTAAAATGTGGATGTATCATGCTTGGATATATATATGTGTGTGTGTGTGTGTTTTGGGTTGTACAAATTGGCATGATTGGAAATGGGATTGAATGTGGAGATTTGTTGATTATTTGACATGCTTTTGGATGTCAATTGTGCATGAAATAAATTGATATGTTGCTTGTAGAGATGACCTTAGTGTGGGTGGCAATTTTGGCCTTGCAAGTGGCCTGTTTTGCCTACACGGCCATGGCACACAGGCATGTCGAGTGGCCGTGTGGATAAGTCAGTATACATGCTCTATTTTGGCACGGCCAGGACACATGGATGTGTCTAGTAGCCGTAGGAGGCACACGGCCTGCCCGCACGGGCGTGTGACCTCTGTAACTTAGAAAAGTTTTAAATTTTCGAGAAATTCCATATGTGTTTAGTTTAGTCCCGACCCTATTCTAAAGCATGATTGTAACATCCTGATTTTGGGGCAATGCATTTGATGTGTTTTGTGTGTATGCCTTGTTTAATATGTTGTTTTAGGGTGTATGGGAGTCTAGGAAAGGCCCAGGGAAAAGCCGGAGTCCTGGCAAAAATTTTCTTTTTAGGTACTTTAGTGGAGAAGTTAGCTGGAATAGGACCTAAGGGATGATGTTGGCGGTTGGTTGACACAAGAAAAGGAGTGGCAGAGTGGCAAGGAGGCGCCACTTAAGATGCTGGTAAGTGACGCCACAGAGAATAGGAGAGGGAGCAGGTTCAAGTCGCAAGGAGCTCATTTTGGGAGTTCTTTTTGGCGTCGGGAGAGCAGCGGCAGAGTCATTGGGACACTTCAGGATAGGGAGTGGACTGAGTCAAATAATTTGAATGAATGGCGAGAGAGGAAAAGGGGAGCTTGAAGTGTTCAAAATATTTCAAACGGGTGATCAGGAGGAATTTGAGGAGAAAAGAAAGGGATGAGCATTGTGAGCTTGGTGTTGGCCGAATTTCAAACTCATAGTAGAGGGGGGAAATCGGTTTTGCCTTGCTAAGGGTGTGCCGAATTTCAACTTGGGAAGCATAGGCTTTTTGTTCTCAAAATAGTGCATTTCCGGTTTTGAGGTTAGTAGGTGCCGAATTTGTTTGAAAGTGTTTAGTAGTCAAGTGAGAATTTCCTTCCCATTTCGGCATTTGAGGTTTTTATTTTACTCCTTCTTGAACCCTTTTCTATGTGTAAGCTGAAACTACCATTTACTTTCATTCTCTTCTTCATCTCCATTTCTATGCTATAGCCGAATGTCCCTTATCCAAAGTTCTCTTCTCTGATTTCTTCTACAAACCAAATCTTCATAGCCTTCTCTTTTTCATCTTTTCTTTTGGTCACTTCTAAAACCGAAAACTCCTAAGTTCCATTGGTAGTTCTTTTATTTTTCGGCTCTTTCATCTTCTTCCCTGTTATTGTCGAATCTTCTCTTCTGCCATGCTAGTGCTGAATTCTCTTAGGTGATAACTGAATCTCCTGTGTTAAGGTAAGTGGCGATTTCTTCTATATTTTTATCTTCTCTTTCGGTTTTTGGAAGCCAAAGCCAAATGGCTAGTTGGCTTGGTGAGGCCATCGGTTGGACTTATGTTTCTTCTTATTTTCTTGTGTTCTTTGGCCCGCCTATGTCGGGAATCGAAGAAAGTCAAATCGTCGGGATCTCTAAACTGGAGACCATTAATCTCTGAACCCTATATCTCTCTTTTCGGGATTTCAAGGTAAGGGTGTTCTCTTTAGATTTTGTTTAGGTTCGTTATCGTAATCGTTACCTTAACCCTATATTGTGGTTTAACAAACCATATTTCATTCTAGTATCATCTGACGAGATCTTTTGATGGAATCCAATACCGATCAGGCAAAGGAGGGGGTTGAACCTGTGAACCCAGCCCCTAAGTTTAAGAAGCGTGCCGTATCAGTAGTCCGAGATTAGCCACTGAGGTGTGGACCGGTTTCAGAACAGAGTCGTAGGCAGATAGCAGTTGTTTCTGCTATCGATAGTGTCGACGTAGAGAGTATTGTTTTACGTGTTACCAGGTGTGTAAACCCTAACACACTTTACTTAATCGTATTATTAATTGTATGGGTGAAAAGCCGAGAAAGGCCGTGAATACAATCGAAATACCTTTGTGGTTAAGGCAGGAAGTGCCAGGTACGTATCTGTAATTACCTGATATGAGTTGGTTGTATGTGATGATATATTGCCTTGTTATTGGCATGATACCTTTGTTTCGATATAAATGTTGTGCATGGGACATGGGAATGTTGATAAAGGGGAAGTGATAAGGTCACATAGTGATCGGTGGCTCTGCCACATTGTTTTAAGGTCACATAGTGATCGGTGGCGCTGCCACATCTGTTTATGAGGTCACGTAGTGATCGGTGGCTATGCCACAGTTGATTTTCAGGTCACATAGTGATCGGTGGCTCTGCCACATTTTCTGACAGTATGACTGTCAAGATGGCGTGTAGCGAATGGAGGGTTGATTGTAGAAATCCCCACGGTGTGATGGTTGGTACGGGATGGCGTGTAGAGGATGGAAAGACTAGGTTGGGTCGGGCTTAATGCATTCATGAATTTGTATGATATCATGTATGAGCTTAATACGAGATTGTGGGCCGTGGGCCGGTTTAAGTGTTTAATGGTTTTACACACTGAGTCTCTGTGACTCACCCTTTCCCTAAACTTTTCAGGTAATCAGTAGATCGTGGATATTGGAGCCGAGGTGGACTCGTGGAGGCCATAAAAGACGTTATATTTTATGAACTTTTACTGCTTAAAGTTTTTCTTTAAATTTGGGTAATTTTTGATGTAATAAGGCCTTTTAAATTTATATTTGGTTTTATTTAGTATTTATGCCTGACACTATGGAAAATTTTAGTCACGAAAATTTAAATGAGGTTTTATAAATGCGAGTTCACTAAGTAACGTTTTTTTCAAAATCGCACCTCGTCTAATAAATGATTGCTTAATTAAAATTGTGAATTTTTTCCCAAGCTAACAAATCTTGGTTTTTGAGACATCGCTTAATCAAAAGGTTTTAGAAATATATATATTATGATTTTTCCCAGAGTAGATAGGAAATCGTTTTCACTCAACCCTGTGACATACCAGATTCGGTCGTAGCGTTTAGGCCGGGTTTGGGGTGTTACAATGATTAAGGTCTTGTTGACCTATAAAAGGGACACTTTGATTGTGATTGATGACTTGTATTATGGAATGTCTGTAAAAGTTTTCGATCTGTCCGGTAACGCCTTTAACCCTAATCCGGTGACGGATACGGGTTAGGAGTGTTACAAAAATAATAATTTAATAATATTAAATAGTCTTAACCAATCAAAATCCAACACCAAATAGTCCATAATTACCATGATATTACATGATAATATCCTAATTGGGAAATGACTATTTTACCCATAAACATTTTCTAAAATTTCTTCCTTGAGTCACCACTTGATTTGGTAAAATTACATTTTAGTCCCTTTTATTTCTCCACTTATTCAACTTAGTCTCTGCTTATTAATTTATTTTACACTTCGATCTTTTCAATATTTAGAATATTTTTAATTTTGGTCCTTTAACTTTTTTGAAATTATACTTTAACCCCTCAACTTTTGCTTAATTCTAATTTGGCCCTATCACTTTTCACTTCTTTACAATTTAGTCAAAATCTAAAATTTATTTCTCTCAATACACAAGTCTTTTCAATTTCTTCTGATATCCAACTCCCTTCTCTATTAACACTAATAGTTCCTATTTTATTTCCTTCAAAAATTCTAATATTTATCATCTTGTATTAGCATTATTCTTGATTCAGGGGGTGTTAGGGATGTTACAAGATTGCTGTAGTTTCAAGGTCTATAGCTCAAGAGATGATCATTTTCATAAAGCAATACAGTTTACTACGGGAAGTTTGAGATTAATTGTTGGGTTTCGTAAAAGTAACTTAGACTTGACTTCCTGAGACCTTTCGACCACCTTTTTGGGTGATTCTCATACCTAAATCGTAGATCTTCTGGTCCTCTTTGAAACGATTTTTAAGTCACCAGATTTTGAGGTATGTAGCCTGAGATATTATCATTTCCGTAAAAGAATGTAGTTCCCTGCGGTCAGTTTGAGTTCAATTGCAAATCAACTTGTCAAAGTTGATCAAAGCACATCCATATACTAGATTATTGATGTTTTATTTTTCTTAACTATTCGATATGATCCTAGATGCATGAAAAACTTTAAATTTTGATGCCCAACACACCACGTTTTTCCAACAGATACCAGTCCAAGTATATAGTAAGTTGCAATTAGGCTAAGCCACTATGATTCATCGTGAAACTAATTAAAAATCTTACTAAGGCAAGTGCACCTATCAATTAATAGTATAGCTACGGTGAGTAAAGATATCATTCCCACGAAGTCTAGAAGTACTAGTAATTATCGTCATTCTATTATTTAACCAATAAATTCGAGTGATTAATTAAAACTAAAATTAACTAAATTAATTAACTAACGAACACCACAAAGAACAAATCAGGAAAATAAACGATTGATAACCAAGAAGCAAAACAATACCCAGGAAAGAATTCACCTAGATTTCATCTGTCATTATCAATCTATATTACGCAATTTCTTTACTTAGTAACTTGATCCGTAGAAATCCCTTATGCTAATATCTCTTTCGAGAGTAAGAGCAACTGACTCTAAATTGATTAATTGAAATTTCTTTCTAATTAAAACTCATATTATCACATTAACTTGTGCTATGGATTCCCCTATTAGATTTGACTCTAATCCGGTAGATTTATGTTGTCCTATTTCTAAGATTACATGCAACTCTACTCAATTACGCAAGATCTACTCTTAAACATGATCTATTCCTCCTCTGATTTAAGCATATCAAACATGGTTCAGTAATCTAGAAATATCAAACCAAGAATTAAGCACACATAATTGATAACAAGAAACTAAGTCTCTATTGCGTAAAATAAAAATCAAAAAACAGAATCCATCATAGGGTTCATCTCCCTAGGTATTTAGAAAATTAATTCATGCTTGAAAAGAAAAACATCTAAGATACAATATAACTGAAAGAAATAACCAAGCTCATGATAATCTCCTAAGAAATCAAATGCGAATCTTTAGTCTTGACGGAAGTATGCTTCAGAGTCGACTTCAATGGTGGTTTTCGAGTTGTTTTATTGAGTATTCTATGACGGTTCACTCCTATCTTCTTATTTTTTTTCATATATACATCTTAAAATGCCCAAAAACCTAAAAAATGCGATTTTCCGCAGTTTAGGGTGCAAATTCGCAAAATCAGCACGGCCTACCACATGGTCGTGTGGCAGGCCGTATGGAATGGGCCAGCTCGTGTAGCTCCTGTAGTTTGCTCTGATTTTCTATTTTTTGCTCATTTTTTTGCTCATTTTGCTCCCAAATGCTCTATTAAGCATAAAAACATGAATTTAAAGGATTAGGAGCATGAAATTCACAATTAACATCGAATAATCACCCAAAAATGCATTAAGAATTACATTAAAGCATGTTACTTTTAGCACTTATCACACTACGACAGGTAAAATAAAGATGGATACCAAAATTTAGTTTGTGAAGTTCGAAAACTTCCTACTTTACAAGGCATTACCCAAAGTATTAATTCACTATACTTCAACAAGTACAAGTTGTGATTTAAGTCTGTCTCACTCACTCACAAAGTAGCAACCTCACTGCTACTTTCTAGATAGGATCACTTTCCCTCTAAAACTTTAAGCAACCTCAATCCTATACTCTTGATAGAATCACTCTCCCTCTGAGACTTTTCCTTCGAAAACTTATATTAACTTCCAATTTTGCACTGAATGAAATATTCCTTATATGAACAAGTAAAGTGCTCCCTATTTATCCAACCAAACCTAAACAAGTCGATCATATATAAAAGTAAAAAAGGCTTGTTGAGTTACAAAATTACAATCACTTATTCCACATAAATAGTCACATATAAAGGTTTTAAATTATCTTCATAATATCATAAATCTTCTCAATGTTTAACTCTAATTATAATCCGATCTTCTATACAAGGAAACTTGGATTGTATTGAAAGTCTTGGATTTGATCCCTAATTTGATATTAAAACTAGTATATTAGAATCTCATAAAAATCAAATACTTAGTACATGACATTGAAATATATATACTTAATGTTGAACATACAAGACTTTACAAAATTTGCTTATTTCTCATCATTATATGTAGTCGGCAAGGAAAGTTGTGAGAATGGCTTAGGCTCTTATTATTTTCCATGTTTTCAACTAACCATATTTTACATATATATGGATGACAATGATCTTTCTTTGAACGCTTGTGAAACGTGATAAATTCTCTTGATGTAGACTTTATGGAGTCAATTCAAGCAATCCGTTCATACTGTCATCATGTGTTTGAGTTTTATATTTAAATATGAACTCAAAAAACATATTTTTCTGAGAAAATATATCAAAGTCTTAACAATATATCGTATACTTTTCTGAAGGGGTTCGTACAACGGTTGAAAATATCATGGGAAATGGATTGTAGGAGATAAATATTGTTGGCAAAAATATGAGGTGTTTAGAGTTCCCTTTCGAGAAACGAGCCGCCATCGCCACATCTTTGTCAAAGCAACTTCAGTACACACATACTTTAGAATTCATACCAACCATGCATTTCCTAGCGCCAGCTAATAACACCCACCAAATGAAATCTGAAAAATAAAGAAAACGTTTCTTTACATCTCCTTTGTTTTAGTCTATAATTCGACATTATCCCATAATTAATTTGAATAACTGAGACATTAAACATGAACCTCTTCTTAAATTTGTGGTTGAATGTCATCATTTTCAAGTCCTTTGCTGTCATAAATTTTACTCGTAAACATAACTACATGAACTAATGGACTGTGAACAGCAAGACTGGTTAAGCTAATTACTTGTCAATTCATGCCCCTTATATTTTGTATTCATATGCAAAGCTTATAGTCCCCCCAACAACTATGACCTTGCCTTCACTATTGCAACATTCAAGATGCAGAGCACTGCACTTACTCTTTCTCCTTTAATTCCATTGCTGAGACCTTTAAATAAGAAACCAAACCACAGATATGGTTCACTCTGGAACTTGTCTTCATTAAAGCCATTAGGTCTCCTCAGATCCATCAATGGACTTTCATTTCAAAAAGCTTCTCATCTTTCTTCTTGTTCCCGCTTCAATGCTCGTCGAATCAACGAGTCATTCCTCATTTCAGATGGAAGATGTGATGGCTTCAAGGTCAGGGCTACACCGGTTCCTGGAAACATAGGCGACACAAATGACTCTAGTGGTTTAGCTACGAGCATGCAACTTGGAGCCATGTTTGTCATTTGGTATATTTTGAATATCTACTTCAACATTTTCAACAAGCAGGTTATAAATCCATTTTCATCTCTCTTTCTGTTTGTGTAATAATAAACTGGGTCTTTCGTTAGACCACTAGTCACTTCTTGAAGCTAAAGATGTAGCTTTTTTTCATTTTCCTCTCGTCTTGTCTGTTTTCTTGGAAACCAAGCTCCCATTGAGATTAAAATGCAATTTAAAGCAATGGGTAGATCTTGAATTTAGCTTTTGATGGTTAAAAGTGGTAGAATATCAAGTGCATTCTTGTTGTTTATGAAGGTTTTAAAGGTGTATACGTTTCCAGCAACAGTTACAGCTTTCCACTTTGGGTGTGGGACTTTGATGATCCTTATAATGTGGGCTTCAAATCTTTACCATCGACCAAAGCTTACTCGTTCTCAGGTATTTTTCATAAATTTCAATCACATAGTTCTGTTTCAATTCTGAAAGTAAAAGTGTTTTTTTACGAAGCAATTTTCAGCTTGCAGTAATCATTCCATTGGCTATAGTTCACACTCTTGGCAACCTTTTGACAAATGTTAGTATTGGGAGAGTTAATGTCTCCTTCACTCACACCATTAAAGCAATGGAGCCCTTTTTCACAGTCTTATTCTCTGTTCTTTTTCTTGGAGAGGTATGAGTTTATGTACTGTTTGAAACCAACAAGTATTTTTTTCTTTTTCTGAAAGTTTGAGGTTCCAATTCTTTCAGCTCTCCAGTTTTTATAGAAATGAGGAGCTTGTTTGTAATTATATTTCAAGTATGAATATGGAGATATGATGCTTAAGATTTCTTAAAATATATGGAACAAAATTTTAATAACTCGAATATACTTGTGTGTCATCAACACTTGACTCTGAAATCTGATAAATTAATACTATCATGTCATTGACTTTGTTTTTAACAATTTCATTTTTGCAGTGGCCTACATTTTGGATAGTGTTCTCCCTCATACCAGTTGTTGGTGGAGTGGCATTAGCATCCTTCACTGAGGCATCTTTTAATTGGTAAGAACTAGGAAGGATTCTCTTAATAACAAAACCCGTAACCCGGGTCTAAGTAAGTGTGAGTTAAATTTTTCGAGTTCTCCCATATAATTGGAGAACTATATCTCTATGCCTATACTTGGACACAAATGTATGATACAACTATTTTGTGAAACTAAAGAGTTGAGGTAACATACATGTTTCTTCATCCCATTCATTACAGGAACATAGAACTCGGTCTTGGTTGATGTTTGTTTCTTAAACTTGACTAAATGTTCTGTCTGTTCTGAAACAGGATTGGTTTCTGCAGTGCAATGGCTTCCAATGTGACTAACCAATCGCGTAATGTTCTCAGTAAAAAATTCATGGTTAAAAATGAGGTAAAAAAGTTAAAACATACCGGCACTGAATATATACACCTGAGTCAGAGTAATACTAACATGTTTTATAATAATAATAATAACAGGAGACATTGGACAATATCAATCTTTTCTCAATAATAACCATAATTTCGTTTATGCTATTGGTTCCTGCTGCCATTTTATTGGAAGGGGTCAAGTTCAGTCCTTCATGCCTGCAATCTGCTGTAAGTAGTTATATTATATAACATGTGTATAAAGAAGACATGTTGATGTAATCTTAAGAGCTTGACATGATGCTGTTTTTTCTTTCCTTTTACTTGGATTAAGGCAAACCAAGGCTTGAATATTAGAAAGCTATGCATAAGATCTCTTCTGGCTGGATTCTGTTTACACAGTTATCAACAGGTACGTGTATTTTCTGAATGATATGTTATTCAAATTTGGATGTATTTTTTCAATATATTGCAAATGAACAGGTGTCGTACATGATATTGCAAATGGTGTCACCAGTGACACATTCAGTGGGGAACTGTGTGAAGAGAGTTGTGGTCATAATTGCATCAGTTATCTTCTTCCAAACGCCTGTTTCACCCATTAACTCCCTCGGTAAAAACTTGGTCATTAGTGCAGTAAACAAAATTTATCTTTATACTTGTAAAATGCTAAGTTTTGACTGGTGGGCATGCATGCAGGCACTACACTGGCTCTTACTGGAGTCTTCTTGTACTCTAAAGCAAAACAGCTGAAGCCAAAGCCCAAGGTTGCATCATAAATCATTGTATTTTTTTTTTTTATATCTAGTCATTCAAAAACACAACTTCAAACTCAATCAACTGAATGTCTTTTTGGTGATGGAGATTAGGGTGGTGAATCTCTTAAGGTTGCAGAATAGAACATGTAGAAGATACAACTGAATTTCGATCTTCCAAATGTGTTTCCATAGATGAAGAAGATTGATCTATCAATACATCTTCTATTTATATGTAAAAATATTACTTCACGCTTTAAACAGAATTTAGACAAGGAGAAAAACTAAGCATCTATGAATAGTTCATCTTGGCGTTTGGTTACAGCGTACTGAATTATCATAACCTAACCCTTCAAGCACTTTACCATCCTTTTTAATTATACAAATTTTATTATAATTTTTATATAACTATGTAAGACTAAATTTCACCTAAGATTACTACACGATTTCTAAACAATTCAAAAGTTTTTTCATTGTTATATATGACCTTTTCTTCACATTGTTTGCACCAATAGAAAATTCTCCTCTTCTTTTCTACATTTCAATTTTTTTTATGAAATAACTTTAAATGTTACGTATTTGCGATGACTTAGAATCTAAACTATATGAATTTAGTTTACACATATATAATTACATAAAACAGCGAAACCATAATGCAAGCATATACAAAATATTGCAAATTTTACGACTTATTTTTTCAAAAAGTCACAACCACCTAACAAATTTGTATTCAATCTCTGCCAAATTTTTTGTTGAAGAGGAGAAAATACATTATGACAATTCAGGTGAAAATCAAGGGGAAAAAACAACTAATAGATTACTTTTCAAATTCAGTAATAAAAAAAAAAAGACCTAGAACTTAAAATAATCCTGTCTATAAACACTGTTTTATAAGACCTTAAACGCATTTTAGTAGAAGAGATTTCACACAACTAATACATTAAAAGACTAAAAAGAGATGAAGGTTTTTATCCTTGATACATTACAAACTTTTCTTTTATTTTACCTTTAAAAACTTCTAAAATTTTCCTCCATTCATCTAAAATGCTACAAAGTCTAACCCAAAAATCCATCAAATAATCCCTTGTAATTTCAACTTCTGAAACTATATATATATATATAACTAGAATCAAACTGAGAAAGAAGACGGTACCAGAAAAGCATTACATAACTAGCAAATTACCAAATCCAAAGGTCAAAAGAGATCAATGACAGGAGGTACCATGCCTTCTACCTGAGGTCCATTAGCATATACTCATCTTCCCCTCTCCTGCTGAGTCACCGCACCATCTTCCCCGATCACCAGCATAAGGTGACCTTGACCTCTCAAGAATTGGGCTACATGAATTTCAGTGTTCGATTGAATTCTAATTATTTTGAAGTGGCCCACGCTGTTGGGATGGAGACAACCGGTCCCGTTTCATCCCCACCTCAAGAAAACTGCGCGTTGGGGAACGTTGACGTCCAGCACCACTATCATACCTTTCAGCACTACGACTCCAGCTGCGGTCATGGACACCAGTTTTATGGCGATCACCCCAACCTGCAGGACTTCGACTGCGACTTCTTCCCTTGTCATAACTATCACGGAAACCACGACTGCACCGATGCATACATAACAAAGGGGTTAATAAACATGGCAGAACGTGAACATACTCCATAGTATCAAGAATACAATAATTCTAAACTCACTAATCAAAGATGGCTTGCGAAAATCATAAATTCAGATACTGCCATCAAGCATTTTGCAAGAATAGTAAGAAGTCCAGATTATTATAATTACTTAAATTCAGAAAACCAAAAAATTAAAAAGATAAAGAACACCACATACCTGTCGCGAGACTCACGATCATATCCGCGTCCTCCACTTCTCTCATGCCAGCTAGAGGAAGATGTGGAAATTCCTCGACCACCTCTTCCACCTTCCCTACCACCATATCCTGAACCAGCACGTCCACCACGCCCCTCATCACGGCCACCAGAACTGGGAGCCCAACGTCTAGGCATTCCCCTCCCACCACCATGTGAAGCCATATCACGAAGTTCTGCAGGCACCCGCTGGTTTGCTCCTTCAAGAACCTTGATGAGATCTGACGCATGCTTTGAATCCTGATCACCAAAGAATGTATATGCCAATCCGGTCGCACCTGCCCTCCCTGTCCTCCCAATCCTGTGAACATAATCCTCAACTCCAGTAGGGAAGTCATAGTTGATTACCACCCTGCAATATATATATATTTATAAATGTAACCAAGAAAACATGAAAGACGAAGAGCTTCCTGCGACATAACTCGCTCCTTTGTGCTATAAAAGCAATGAAACTGTGTATAAGAAATCCCAACCCCTACCTTATGTCTTTAATGTCCAATCCCCGAGCAGCAACATCGGTCGCAACAAGCACTGGTGACCTCCCAGTGCGAAACTGACTCAGCACGAAGTCTCTGTCAGCCTGAGATTTGTCTCCATGTATAGCAGCAGCTCCAAACTGCCGAGTGAGGTTACGAGCAAGTTGATCACACATCTTCTTAGTTGAGCAAAAAACAATAATCTTGGATCCTGGTTCTTGCGAACGCAGTATCTGCTCCAATCTTCTGTGCTTTTCCATAGGTGATAATACTTCAACATACTGCAACATACCATCAGAACGGTAAATTTCTCAGCAACTAAATGATAGAAGTAACCATTCATTCACAACAAAAACTATTAAGTGTCATGTTCCCAAAGAAGCTTTAATAGCAATAATTGAGTTCAAACCTGGGTAATAGACTTGTTTGCCACAAGCTCATCAATATTGCCAATATTGACCTGAGCAGGATTTACCAGTAGATCTGCTGCAATTTTCCGGACCTCCTTTGGCCATGTTGCTGTGAACATTAGAGTCTGCCTGAGTGTAGGCACTTCTTTCACAATCTTCCGTATTTGAGGTTCAAAACCCATGTCTAACATGCGATCAGCCTCATCTAACACAAGGTAAGAAACTTGATGGAGGCTGATTCTCTTCATCTCCAGAATATCATTTAACCGGCCTGGAGTGGCAACCACGATATCCACTCCTCTCTCAATCTCTCTCAACTGAGGACCCTTTGGTGCCCCCCCATATAAACACTGCGCGTATACATATGACAATTCACATCAGTAAAACATCACAATTCCACCTTCACCTTCAAAAGGCTTCTATGTCAATATATAATCAGGGGAGCATCATTTCAAAAATTTTGAACATTCTATTGAAATTGGAACATGATAAAAGAATGGCAACATACCGTGCAACTAATTCTTGAAGACTTCCCAAATTTGTGAGCCTCGTCTTGTATCTGTGTAGCCAACTCCCTAGTTGGTGATAAAACTAACACAGTTGGACCCATTTGAGGATCGTTACGGCAACGCTTGAGATGCATAAATCCAGGAAGTAGGTAACCCAATGTTTTCCCAGAACCAGTTTTCGCAATGGCCACTATGTCTCTACCTTGTAGTGCAATAGGCCATGACTGAGCCTGAATGGGTGTCGGAGCAGAAAACCCAGCATTGTGCACCTGTTTAAAGAAAAAAATCCAGCAACCTCTGTGAGCAGAAGTACTGCCCTGAAGACTTATGGTTTTCTTTTAGGAGTTATAGAGCAGTGGCTTATGTCAGAAGAAGCATCATCCCCCATATGCAAGCGGAAAGTGCTTGCTGATGCAAGCTGGAACAGGAGGAGGCCTCTTCTTCCGTTCGGACCGAGTGGCGGAATTAACCATCAGCTACAGCAGTCCAGGCCACGAACTTGGGTCATTCAGTAAGCCCTTCCGAAAAATCGGTCCACCATACAAGGGCGCCCCAAATTATAAGCAAGCCCCCCACAGAGGGCACCACAGCGTACGACATTAGCCCCTCCAAGGAGCAAATATCGCACCTGCGACAAAAAAGTAAGATGGCAAAAGAATCAACATGTGTCTAATGCTCAACATTGGGACCTTCGCAATCACAGAACTTTCATCAAGGAACATTCAACTTGCATGGTTCAACTACTTACCATATGCAATTTTCAGATCCACCTATGTTACAAAGATTAAAAGGAGAAGCAGAAATGCATACCTCTCTAAGTATCTCAGGAGGGAAACCAGTAGATTCAAACGATGAAAAAGGCGGTGGCACTTCACCTCCCTTGCAAGATTTAAGAGAAAAAAAATTGTCATAAGGGAGAGCAATGCCCCAAGAAAACTGATATTTTCAGAAGCTAAATTGTCTGAAAGAACAGAAGTTACTAAAATGGTTAATAAACCGTAATTATCACTTAGATACTCACAGATACTGTTATCTCATGCTGACGACAATAAGCATCACCAAACAAATTACTTTCCCCAGCTGCTGATCCTTGTCCTCTAGCAAAAGATCCTCCAATCACAGAGCTGGAAGTCCCATTAGGTGCATTAAGGGAATGAAATGGTCCGCCTCTTGAATTCTATGAAGAATTAAGAACATTAAACTAATTCTAGGAAGCAAAAAATAAATACCATAAATTCCCACTTTGGAGGCTAGAACTTCTCTGTAGTTTTGAGATAGCCAAATAACAAGAACAAATGCAAGGAGCTAGGTATGAAAACATGAACCCAAGTCGTTGAATCAAATGTGACAAAATGAACTGTTTAGCCACCACAAAGATGAAGGACATACATACTACTCACTTCAGTGCTAAACAAGTTAACACAAATGCAGTATTTTGTTAAGACTGACAAGAAAAAACATATCAACAAACACCTTATCTAGAGGACAGAAGTGGAACCAATACCTGATTACACCCTAATATTGACTCAAGTTTTGATATAGCATTGCAGCCTCTTCCATGCCGGTCATTTTCCTTCTCAGAGCTATACCTATAATGCCCTTCAGAAGATTGTTGAACCAGAACCGAAGAACCCATAGGCACTGAAGAAGATTTTGGGACAGAATCTATCCCTCTAGGCCTCTCATATTGCGTGACATTTGTTACCGGATTCCAAAAGTAGAGATAACCAGTTTTTCCATCAACCAGGCCTTTCCATGGTTCGGGAAGAGTAGGGTCAGGCGGAGCATATCGTGGACCACCAGAGGCAGTTGCAGCAGCAGCCATGGCAACAAAAGCAACCTGATAAAAATCTGCAAGCTCCAAAATTTCCAAATGGCACAAATGAGAAATGCATAAGGAAAGCTTCTTGGATAACCCAATACCATAAGTTTATTTGGTTTTTAGTCATCATTCATTATTTTTTAATTTTACATATTACTTTTTCCCTTTTAGCTACAATTTTAGGAAGCAAAAATGCAAATATATACATATAAAAAATGTAGCAAAAGGAGCAGCACAAAAAGCCATATATATATTCTAAGAAGCATATGAAAGCCTACGCAGAAATAACTTCTGAGCCAAAACAAAGAAAAGAATATAAGAAGCAAGATACCTAATTGTTTAAACTGCCTCTTCCAATAACCAAAACACAGATAGAAAATTTAATGCAAAATCTCAAAAATTTCTAATACCAAAATCGAAAAATGTCGTGGAAAAGCACAAAACTGAGATCAATAAATCTTAAAAGTTCAAAAATAATTAAAAAAAAAAAGAATTCCAACATCCAGATTCTCATTCAATCGGATCCCAGATTCAGAACAAAGAAGAAAACCCCAATTATTCTAATCATATTTTTATCAGGAAACAATTAAAAGATTCAAAACCCTAACGATAACTAAATCATTTTAACTACAAGAAAATCATTAAAATATTTAAAAAGTGATCAGTTAGAATTTAGAACCCTAAAAAATAGAATTTCCCCAAATTTTGAAGGAGATCCAGATCGGAATCTAAAAACTTAAAAGCGAAATTCAGATCCAATAAACTCAGAGAAAATTTAAGAAAATTAGTACCTGACGAAGTCGTTTCGGGGAAGATGAAGCGATAATCGCTCTTCTAATTGAGGTTTTTTAGAAAAAAAAAAGTTCAATTTTTTTGCAGTTCTTTTGTTCCCCTTTTATCTCTCTCACCCTTCTCCCAATTCGCAATGTTTTTCTTAAAACAACAAAGAAAAAGGGTAGAGAGAGAAAATGGGAAGATGAGGAAAAGGAGGAAGAGCAAAAGCGTATATTTATAGCCTAATAACAATAATTTTTTCCATTTTAATCTTTTACTTTTTGATTCTTTTGACTTGATTAGTTGATTTTCATGATTTTCTTCTTGTTTTTAGGGTAAATTACACACAGGTTACTAAATTATTAATAAGTTTATATTTTAGTCACTCAACTTCAAAATGTTACAAAATGGTCACTAAGTTATTTGAAAGTTTTCATTTAAGTTACTAGGCTGATAAAATTGTTGTTGTATGATCTTCTTTGTTTCGGAAGCTCTTTACTCTTCTCTTCTGCAATTCAATTTTTTTACGAAACAGTTTTGAAAGTCATAAATCTGTAAATCAAAATCCAAACAGTTTTCTTCTTTGATCTCCGACACTGACCTTCATATTGACTTAGTTAAGGTGTATTCTTCTACTCGTCGATAAGTCCTAATCCACCGTACTGATCATCTCTTGGATCTCACTAGTCGAATTAAAAAAAAAAAACTTAACAGCCTAATGACTTAAATAAAAACTTTTAAATAATTTAATAACCATTTCGGAACTTTTTAAAGTTTAACTAAAGAACTTATTTGCTAATTGGCCTACTAACCTATTTAATATAAAGAAGTTGATTGTCGACTTTCTCTCTTACATACACATCGACCATTTCTCTTCTCTTCCCACTAATTTTTTTTTTCAAACTCTAAAACAACCTTGTTATTTTCTACGAAAAAAATGATTGCTTTAAGGTTTTAGAAAGAAAACATAATAAGTAATATGGTAAAATTTCTAACTCCATTTGTTTAAATTTTTTTTGTTACATTTGCAGTAATATTCTTAAGATTATCCGAAATTATTTTTTGTAATATTTTGAATAGCAAAGAAATTGAATTGTTCATACTCAATATAATCTAAAATTCCTAAAGACCAATAGACTTATCGTAAATTACTTGAAGAGTATGAAGAATATTGGTTTATATATGGCATCTATGACGATAAAGTCTATACGATACCAAAGTTGATTTCTGCCTTGTTTGGCAAGATGGAGGCTGAGAATGCATATAGTCTATTTTTCATGTGAGGGGGTGACTATAACACTTGAAGATTTCACTTTAATAATTGACCTTCCAGACAATGGACAAGCGATAATTGGAGTTAGCAACATTGACATGGAGTATGAATGTGATCAACTGTTGGATGTTATCTCGTCTAAGGATAAAGATAATAATAAATTAGATAAAAATTGGGTGAAATACATACGGTTGAAGAGGCTTGTCAAACCAATCTCTCTACCGCATGCAATTGTGGAGGAGATGAATCGATATGCTAGAATATAAATGTTTTAGATGGTAGGAGAAATCTTCCTTTATTGGAGTCTTTTGAAACTACCAATACATTCAAGTAGGGTTTAGTGACTTCGACGTATCTGTATGGGGAACTTTGCATGGCGACATAAAAATTGATCGATGAAATAAATTATTATTGTCCACTTCTACAAACATGGGTATAAATACAAATGTCATGATTAACGTTCACCCTTCTCAATTATAGAAGGTAAAAATATAATCCTATATAATATTTTTAAAAGTATTCAATAACCACTATTCATAATCAACTATTGCATGAAAATTTGAATGGATTTAGCTATTATCTAGACAATGTGGTTAAAATATATCATAAATCCTTGTATTCTTTATAAATTTAGAATTTAGTCCATATACTTTTATTTTTAAAATTTAATCTTCGTACTTTTTCAAATTTCGAAATTTAAGTTCAAATGTTAACAATATTAAAAATTATTTTATTAAATTTAAATTCATTACAATATTATTTTTTAATTACATTACTATCAAATAATTTTTTGTTTTATCTCAAAATGTAACATCAACAAATTAAAGAAAAATTAACAATGTTACTTTTTTCAAACCTATTGGATATGGTGTTAATGCCAGAGGTTCCTTCAAGACTTCATGGATTTGGTGTTGGGGTAATGATCATTTGTTTCTCTATCTGGTCCTTTCCTGTATGTTTCTTTAACTCATTCTTGTTTGTTTGAGACTTTGGAGGAATGATCATTTGTTAATGGAGACCATATTATATACTATTATATGGTACAGTGGTATAGTATAGTTCAAATAACATTATGCCAAAAACTATCAAGTGCAACAATCAAATGGTTGCCACCATGGGCAGCAAAAAAGATGCTTTTATTGACTTTTGATAGCCATCTGTTTTCCTTGATAATTGTTGCAGTGAAGACAGTTCGTGTGTGGAAAACTTGTTTGGAAAGCTATTTTCTAATTTAATTTCTTGAAATATTTGATGTTACAATTTTTATATACTTAAAAAGAGGGTCAGTAGCAAATTCGACATGTTCCCAGAGAAAAAAACTTACATGGAAATAGAAATCAAGTTTACGGGAACTCCCCAACAACGGGACTTAGCCTGTGATTTTACTGATTTTTTGATTTGATGTAATAGATTGTTTTTATTCACCCAAAAAAAAAATTATTTTCTTGTTATTAACTTCTTAACATATTTGGCCATTCAAAATAAAACTTCTTTTAGTAAAAAATAATCCAGTAGTCACTCAACTTTGATGCAAGAGGCAAAACAGTTACTCTAATTTCAATTCAATCACTTAACTTTCAAAAAATAACAAATCAGTCATTTTAACTATTTTCCGTTACGTCTATAACAGAAAAGTCTATAACAGAAAAGTGACATGACATTTAACGGAGTCCTTGACCGGCCAGCTAGAGGGTTAGCATCAGTTTAAACAGCCCCATTTAAGAGTTTAGGGTTTAGGCAGTAAAAGAAGAAAAGGAGGAGGAGGAGGAGAAGAGAAGAAACTATGATTCCGGTGTGCTATTGTGGAAACCATCTAATCTAAAGACGTCTTGGTCCAATCACAATTCAGGTAGGAGGTTTTTTGGGTGTAAAATGTTGAAGTAATATGTCAAACATGAGTGCCAAACTCGGACAAAAACACTTACTTTCGAACATGAACCAATAAACAGTGTCTAATACGACGAGTAAGCCGGAACGATAAATATAAATTTGCTTAAACAGCACTTCATTTCCCTTTTAATTTGATATTAACAGGAGTTTCGGAAATTATTTCAAATGCTATCTTCTTCAGACAATCATTGATTTCGTGCCATTCATAATACATTTCACCAAATCCAGTATTCGACAGAAATCAAAGAAGAGGGCAGAATCTTTACCTTCGAGTCCGTCTCGATGATATCTATTGCTGCCAGTGAGGTTGTTGCAAGGACTCCCTCCCACCACAAGGTCGAATCCTCCAAAATTTTTAATCAGTTGCTCCAAACGGTCCCCGTTTAGTTCTTGAACATCTTGGATGTCAGTCAAAGTCCCTCTCTGGTTTGTTTGTTCCCACCAACTCCTAAGAATATTTCGGTTCACTTCAGCTATTTCCACCGCTACCACATTTTTCAAAGGGATACCGAGTCGGTGGAGAGCAACCTCCGCACCTCCAATCCCAGAGAAAAGAGACAACAGATTGATACCACCGGGGAACTTATCTTTTAAAACCGAAAAGTGATACGCCACTGTGTCAATCTGAAATCAATTCTTTTATAAGCACAATATCTCAACCATGAGAATTTGTGCACATCGGACAACAATATGAAAGAATTAATTCAAAACTTGGGTAATCACTTGAAATAGTCTAAATACTTTGCATTGCATTCCTGTGTTCTAATCAGTATTTATTAAAAAAAAAAAGTTGTAACAGAACATGAAAAAGATAGGAAGAATCACGCACCTGAAATGAGTTACCAAGTGATTTGTATCTATCTGTCCGACTGATTCCCCCTCCTCTTGTGTGGTTTCTAGGGAATCCCAAAAGCATTTCCACTTCATCAGGTTCAAGTGGAGCAACCTTGTTCCTTCCAACCCAAACCAGATTCCACTTTCTGCATTGTTCGAGAACAAACTTTTGGATGCCCAACGGCGGTTCACCATCAGAATCTTCTAATGCCTTGCGAATCTTATCTGTCAATCTTGCACTTGCTATACAGGTTTGCAAGCAGTTCAATTTCGTTCGCGTGTCCCAGGATGGCCACCATTTCCTTGTTAGTGGAAAAGCTTCATGAATAGTTCGTGGAGGAAATGGAAGAAGGGGAAATCTATTGTCAATTGGCAGATTATGAACATAGCCCCTCTTCCTTGCAGCAGCACAAAAGAATTTTGAATCAACAAACTCAGGCTCCACATCATATAAGAAGCGCGAAATGGTGGTCCAAACACCTTTTGGAGCAAGTGCTACATTCTCGTAGTAGAAGTATGGAGGCCCTAAAGCTGCTTCTGGAAGTACTCTATGAGTGATCTGATCTGGTTCATTGGGGACCCCGAAACCAATCATAGGATTAGGAAGATGAACTGCATCATCATCTTCATCAAACCTCTTTTCAAGCTTAAGCTTCTTCTTCCTTAACAACAAATCATAACCCCAGATTCGCCTCTTCTTGTGACTAGAGCCATTGCTGAATGGCTTCTACAAAATTAGATTGAAAATCATTGGTGAAAGTTTTACAGAAAATAGTAAGAAGAAAACTGCAACAAGTTGAAAAAGTAAATGGAAAAGAACAAACTATGAAAGATATAGAAACAGTATTGCAAGTCTGGAGTGTTCGAAAAAAGGAAAGGAAACTACCTTGTCTTCAAGTGGAAAAAGTGCATCAGCAGCCTTTGCAATTTGCGCAGCACATATAAAGTCCGTTAACTCCTCAATTGTGGAGTCTGGACCTGCAACATTTGAAGTTAAGATATAACCTGAATTCTTAACTATGACCACTCTCTTACAACTTAGAAATGGCCAAGGATAAAACCTAAGTATCACAAAAACCTTCTATAAAGACAGAAGCCCAAGGGTGCCACCTAAAAGGTTCATAGTTGAACATTCAGAATTCTCTAAAAGGAAGTTGGGGCAAATTTTGTCTGTAAAGCCCAAAGCAACTATGGACTACTGAGACTTGCAACTTGGGTATTTTATAAACAGAATAATAAAAATGAGAATTGATCTTAACATTCTTCTACGGTAGAATAAAATTGATTGCCAATCATATATGACAGATATGAAAGTTTACCATTTTCAATACAACAATTGAAGAGTCTAGGATCCTTTATACTGTCCAAATGAAACTTTGACATCCTACCAACCATCAACAAGAATATATTGCAAATATGAATAAGATAACACAAACCACATCTCTCCATGGCTACTGAAGCTTCCGCTTCTGAGTACCCCATTTTTGTCAAGTGTAACAATTTTCTCCCCTCCTCAGAACTAGGACTCATAATCTCCTGGAACAAAGAAATATAAATGTAAAAACATACTCAAATCATCTGCAAGTTAACATACATAATCATCAGTAGCCGAACTGTAGCATCTACATAAATGCAAATCAAATGGTTAAAGGTCACATTATATTGTCCAAGCAGATACAAAGAAGAAAGGCAAAACCACATCAAGAATAAAATTTTCATTGGTAAAAGATAATTTTTTTTAAATGTCAGAAAATTGAGCAAACAAAATAATCAAAGCAAGTTTAGATACCTCGGTCTCAGAAAAACTATCAAAATCAGAGAAATCATTCAGCGAACTCCCTTCATAATCTGATGAGCAGTTACCAGAGTCAGGATTTTGCTGAACGGGAGCAGTTGTTTCAAGAGCCTGCAAATTTTAAATAGGTCATTCATCAAAGTACAGAGACAATAAACAATTCTTTGTGAGGTACTCCAACAACTTGCACAGACAAATCTACTTGAGGAGGATTGGCAAATATCACCTAAGCCACTAAATAAGTAGTTTTGCAATTGCATCATTATCAAGAGTACTATTAAGGGAAACAAGGTTCAGGTGTATAGCTTACTGAATATGTCAATAGAGTCTCCAATATGGAATCTGTATTTCCCTCTCCTGGAAACATAAAGAACAAGATCAGATATAAAGTTGTTGAGGTGAAAACTGACTGCCAAGGAAATGAGAAAGGGTCATTACCATTTTCCTGAACCACTTTGACAACCATTTCTTCAGAAAATCCCATCCCTACAAAATGATCGATCAACTTGGAATTGGAAGAACTAGGTAATGTGCTTGCCTTCATACCAAAAAGGGGAATCAATAATTAATAAAGTAATGATATCTGTAATCTAAAAAAACCAAAAAGTCAGCAGTAAAATTCTGACAAGAGCATGTGAAGCAACTTTCTAGCATCATGACGCATGCAACTTAGAAGCATCTTAGAAGAGCATACACAACACAATAACTCACCGAGTACTCAAGGAGGGTTTCAAGTATCAAGTCTGAGTTTTCCTCTCCTGGACACCATTCAAAGCAGAACTATAAGTGAATTCTCAGGTGGAAACTTCTGCTCTTAAGTAAAAGAAACCCATAAGCTTAACCTTTTTCTTCAATCACTTTGGCAACCATTTCTCTTGGGAACCCCATTCCGACAAAATGATCAATTATCTTGGAATTGGGAGAATTTCCAGATGAGCCCGCCTAAAGGCAGTAAAAGTTAACAATGAGCATGTACCTTTCCAAAATGCTATGTAAACTAATTACATATGAGCATGTACCTCTGCCGAACCCAAAACAGCTTCTCCACAGGGAGTAGACAAACCCGAAGGGGCCGAGATGGCATAATTATCGATTTCCAGATCATCTTCAGTATCCCAGTCAAAATTATCAGCTTCCCCACCCGAATTATTGTCAACCTACAGAAATTACATGAGCATTAGCATGCATTATATTAAGGTCTAACAATTTTCTTATCTTTTGGTCAGTCGAATAAAACAACTAAATCAACAAAAATAATAATACCATTCTTTTGATTTGTAGTATGGGCCAAGAAAAGCTTCTCAACCTGTAAAACAAACAAAGGAAAATTAGGAAAAAGAATAACGATACACAAAAAGGAAATATATATTGCAGTTATAAATAATTTTTATTCAATATCAAATCGTTTATAAAAAATAAAATAAAAATTAGAATAAACAAGATTAGTTTATAAATACAGATAAACTGATTGCAAAAATTAAATGCAAATTTTCGACGCTTATATTTCCTAACTGAATAAACTGAGGCCGAGCAAGTAAAAATAAAACGAACGACTAAACAGCTGAAAAAGAAAATCGTTTCTCGGAAACAAACAGAGTGAGCAAAAGAGAAACCATCATTGAAACTACCGAAATCAACGGAACAAACAGTAATTAATGATTTTATCATTTTGTTAAGTGATGGGAAATTTACATCAACGAATCAAAGACAAAATTGTTAATCTGATCCTGAAATTATCTCAAAGAAATCCATTAAGTCGATAGTGCAGTTCACAATAGTCGGTGCAGAAAAAGAAGAAGAAGAGAAAAGCTGATGCATGCAAGGAACGAAAATGGAGGAATCAAAGTAGAAGGTTTTGGCTATGGCCGTGGAATTTTTTTTTTTTTTTTTGAATCTTTTCTTAATAAATAATGAGTAAAAAAAGATTAAAGTAAAATCTCCCGCCACGCGTCGGTTCGATGAGGGTTTTTTCTTGTTTGAGTTTTGACGTTAACTCTTTTACGCAGTAAAATTTTGCATCTTTTGTTGTCGTTTCGCTGAGCCGGATGTACGGAACGTTTGTGCTACTGCTACTGTCGTTGTGGTTTTTATTAAATTAATTAATCCATGAAGAAAATGAATTAAATTAATCAATCCTAATAAATTTACTATATTATGAAATTTAAGCAGAAACACTTTTTGATGGGCAAAACAAAAAAAAAAAAATTAGAAATTTATTAATATATTAAAAGTTAACTAAATTAAATTTCGCAATTTGTAATTACTTTGTATTTAAATTTTTCAGGCTTAATTGGTATTTAAATCTAAAAATTATAATTCAATTTAGTATTTTTTAAAGATACTTGACTATCACGGTTAAAATACGGTAATGTAGCATTGATAACCAATAGTATAGTGATGCGTGGTAGTCTTATATTTTGACACAAAATTTTCTTTTGTCATGTTGTGTCAAAATGTAGGATTGTTATGTGTTATCATGTTATTGGTGGTCAGCGCAAAGTCAACATATTTTAACAGTGTTAGTCAACTACCCAAAAAAAATTACCAAATTAGTTTCTAAATTTACGCACCAATTAAGTTTAAAAAAAAAAAGCATATGTATCAAGTAGTTATATATTAACAAGTTCAGATACCTCCATATATATTAATCGTTTATCTAGTAGGTCGTTTAGGGTAGGTATAAATTACTAACTTTATGCTATGGCAATAAAAATTATCAATATAACAATCAATAAAATAAAATCGTTAAAAATAAGTTAATAAAATTGGTATGGGCATAAATTTTTTTTATAAAATTTATATAAAAAGATAAAAGGAAAAAAAACACAATTATGATAAAATTTGTTCCTTTTACTAGAGAACAATTTTTAAATCTTTAACTAATGAGTTGGTTTCTCTTAAGACACTTTTTTAGATTTAAATTATTTTATAAAATTTTATATAAAAATATATAAAAGTATCTTCTAAAAAGTATTTATTACTTTTTTATTTTTTACTAATTATATTATATTAATTAATATGTATATATTCATGTCATGTGAGATTAGCTTATCCCTTATTCTATTACAACTTGATAAGACGTGCAATAAAAGAAAGCTCAATTTGGACGTGTTTGGGTATCTAAATGAGTTCCACTAATTTGTGTTTATATATAAATTAAATTATATATTTTTATGATAAAAAAATAATTTTATTATTTTAATAGTTTATATCTTTATTTATTTTTAAAAGATTTAATTAAATTTTTATTATTTTTGAGGGGCCAAAGTATAATTTTACTATTAATAATTTAAATTTTGATAAATTATAAAGGGTTTAAATGAAATTTTTTTTTATTTTATAGTCTTGACTCCGCCACTGCTTGTCACTAATTTAATGTTTTTATTTATAAATATTACCTTAACAATTTTTTTTGAATATTTATGATATAAGCTTTTATTTATTTGAGGAAAAAATATTTAATTTGATTTTATTTATTTAAGACAAAAATTATTAAGCAGTTATTTAACATTTTCCAAAAAACTTAAAACCATTAAAGAATAAAGAGAACCAGGGTTTATAATGGTGAATGCACATTTTATAATTATTTTTCATTCTTTAATATAATTTAAAGATATACATCAACTACCTAATTACATTTGTAAACTATTTAACTTTATTAATGATAAATAAAATAATTATCTTATAAATATATCATTAATTTTTAATAAATTATATTATACTTCTCAAACCGAACACGCCCTTAAACTTCTGAGAACAACACGTGAAGTGCTCTGTCTTTCATCACTTTTTCCTTGTGTCATTGTGCTTAGAACATTTTGCTTTGGAAAATAAAATATTTAAATAAAAAATAAACAGGGTTAAAAATGTACATTACTAAAAAGTTAATGTAAAAAATAGGGTCAGATCAAGTGAAACAATTTCGAGTTAGTCGAATTGATGACTCTTATTTTATTATCTTAACTCAATTTAAATTGTTTTTTCAAGTCAAATCTAGTGAAATTATTTGAATTAAATTTAAAAAATAAACAAGTCATATTATTTTTTTATTGACAATTAACAAATTTCAAGCTATCGCACCTAAACATGAGACATTATATATTTGAAAACTTTTCAAAACAAAATAAGAGAAAAATAATATACTCTAGTATGGTAAATTTGATTTCATAATTTATTTGTTTAAGGTTTCAAATTTATCATTTTGGAAATTTTTTATAATTTAACATCTTTTTTTTACCATATTTAGAACTTTTTAAATAATTTTTATAAACTTTTAGAATTTTTTAATATATATTTTGAAATTTTGAGGATTATTTTGAGTAGGAGATAGCAATTCTCAATTTCAACCGAAAAATTTGCAAAAACTAACCCATTTGGTTTTTTTTATTTCGATTTAGTCGATTGGGACGAGTTGATCAATTTTAACCTAAGTTTAATCAGTTAATTCAGTCTATTATCGATTTTTGAATCTCGAAACAACTAAAAAAATTAATTTATTTTATATTATTTTAAAATTATTTTATCTATTATATATAATAGATAAAATAATTTTATAAACCCAACCTAATAACCCTAAGCCTATGTTTGGATTGGAGGTGAAGAGGGGGAGGGAAAGGAAATTAATATATCAACAATTGCTAATAACTTAATTGTAACAGCCCGTTTTCAGTAAAATCAGAACAGTGGTTTCGGGATCACAAATCTGAAGTTCAAAAATTTATTTTATTATAATTTTATGGTTTACAGTATGATAGAAATACCGTATAAAAATTTCGTTAAGAAATTTTACCTTTTACATATTTAATTTGATAAAAGGGACTAAATTGTGTAAAGTGCAAAGGTTGTGTTCTAATAGCTAAATGTATTAAATAGCTATAGAATTTTAAATTGGAGGTCCTTATATAGTAATTAACCATTAAGGTTGTTAATGGACAAACATGGATTTGTCATCATTGAAATTTGAATGAATTATTAAGGTTAATTTTGGAAACTAGTGATTAAAGTTATAATTAATTAAATAAAATAAACTATTATCATCCATTATCATCATCTTCCACCAAAAAAAAAAAAAAGAAAACCTAGCCATGGAAGCTTGAAATTTAGGCAAGCTTATTTTGCTTAATTAGGTATGCATTTTTGTCCCGTTTTTGATGATTTCTATGTTTTCGGGATCGTTGTAGCTTAATCTAGCTAGCCTGGGGATTAACTTGCAAAATTGTTAAAGTATTAGGGTTTTGCCATTAGTGAACATGCTTGAATTTTGAAGTTTGGTAATAGAAAATGAATGGTTGTTGTTAGATAAACAACTTTTGTAAAGAGGTTTTTGGTAAAATTATCAATTAGTGGCTAAATTGAAAAAGGTGATAAATTTATGGTAAAATTTGTGAAGTTGTGAATTATATGGGCTACTATTAATATGTATAAAAATCGACTAGGCTTGGGTAAGGATTAATTTGCATCAATTTCATTTTTCGAACCTAGGGACTAAATTAAAAGGAATTAAAAGTATATGGCAAAATGATAATTTTGCCAAAAATTCCATGATGTATTAAATTGAATGAGAATTATAGATCCTTTCAGACCTCGTACAGAGTTAGATCGAGGTAAAGAGAAAATATCGGATTAGTCGCCTCCATATCTATGTACACTCGTCGAGGTAAGTTCGTGTAATTAAATTGTGTAATTATATGCTTTGATTGAATTAGATGTATGTTATTTGCTTTATTATCATATATGAGTACCGATTGCATATCCGACGACGTACGACGATTATCGAGCCCCGTTTGAACCTTAGGAATTTGTAGGGATACAAATGACATGTCATTAGGGTTACCGATTTCAGCTCTTATGAGCTTACCGTTATTCAGCTCAGAGGAGCTTACCGTTTATAGTTCGTATGAGCATACATGTACATGAATTGACGGATTACCGTTCAGTACACCTCATGTGTACTACCCGTGTATCCAACGATATTCTAAATGGTTCAACAGGCATAGTTCTGTTACGAGTTTATAAGAGTTCAATACGAACTAGTACAGGTATTTACATTAATTACATGGAAATGATTTATATATGATATATGGATACATGGTATAGATGTTACATGTATATGGAAATTGAATAGTGGTTGAATTACATGACTAACATGGTTGTTGAGGATATGTGTTTAGGCTTTTGGCCAAATTGGTTTGGATATGTTCTGTATGCTTACCTTAAATGTGATTAAATGGTAAGTTAATTTCTTTGTTATACGAACTTACTAGGCTTAAATGCTTACTCCGTGTTATTTTTCGTGTTTTATAGTAATTCAAAAGCTTGTCGGAGCTATATCACACTATCCATCGGCTCTTTTGGTACTTTTGGTTAATTAATTCCGGTTATAATGGCATGTATAAGTTAATTTGGCCGATGTTGGCATATAAGAGTTTTGTTGAGATTAGCCACTTATATGGCTTGTGTTTGGTATATTTTGATGTGTATATATGTGGCATTATCATATTTGATGTGTATTTGATATGGTTGAATGAAAGAAAGTAAAATGTGGTTTGAATATGCATATATGTAGTTGGTCATTTAAGTAAGTTTGGATACTTGGTTGACATGTTTTTAAGTTGTCATTTGAGGTGCCTAAGGGCATATTGGTTGTATGTGGTGATATTTCATGTTTAAGACTTGATTTTGGCTTGTTTTGAATGCCTTGTTGATGTAACAGCCCAAATTTGGGTCTAGTCGGAACAGTGGTTTCGAGACCAAAAATCCGACGAGGAAAATTTTATTTTTATTATATTTTTATGGTCTACAATTTTACGGAAAGATTTCGTAAAAATTTCGTTCAAAAATTTCGACGTTTGAGCACTCAATTTAGTCAAAAGGACTAAATTTTAAAAAGTGCAAAAGTTGAGTTCTATATATTAGAGGTTTCAAATTGCTATGAGTTTTAAATTGGAGGTCCTTAAAAGGTAATTAGACCATTGGATAACTTGATGGACAAAAATGGGCATGAATAGGACAAAATTGAAAGGAAAGCCTTAAGGGTATTTTAATCATTTAGTGTTTTAAATGAATAAAAAGACAAAATAAGAAGAAAAAAAATATGCTCATCTTCTTCAAGGGGGCTGCCGAAATTTGCTTGACTCCATGGCTAAGGGTTTCAAGTTTTTTTTAAGCTTCATAATCAAGAAAATATGAAATTTGGACTAAGATCGGGAAAGAACGAAGTTGTGGGTTAAGTCGGGAAAATTAGTCATTTCGGCATTTGAGGTAAGTCCGTGTGATTAAATGAGCATGATATTGATGTCATTGTTATTATACTTGAGAATCTATCTTGCCATGATTGTATTAAAGTTCATGTTGATGATATTGTATATGAGAAAGTGATGTCAAGTGTAAATAACATTTATGTGTAAATAATGCACTATTATGTTTAAATAAATTTATGTATTGTTAAATTGTTATACATGTGATATTATGATTGTCATTACGAATATTTGATAGTTGCAAAATTAGTATGTGAAATGTGTATTGATTTGAGAAATGAAATTGTATGTATAAGTGATACTGAACAAATAAGTGAAATCCCGGTTGAACCTTAGGAATACTTTAGTGATAAGTGGTAGCTTCGGCTACATATCAGTGGTAGCTCCAGCTACATATCAGTGGTAGCTCCGGCTACATATCAGTGGTAGCGTCGGCTACATATCAGTGGTAGCTTTGGCTATATTTCAGTGGTAGCTTCGGCTACATTTCAGTGGTAGCTTCGGCTACATAAAAGTGGTAGCTTCGGCTACATATCAGTGTGGCACTTATGTGCAATATTTCTGTGTATCCTTTAGTATTCCAAATGGTTCAACGGGTAAATTGATGATACATAAGATGAGAAAGCATGTAATTGTATATATAAGTAATGTGCAGGTATGCATGTAAGCATGAAATTATATGTACAAATGGTACAGGTATGTACATAAATTTTATAAGTGTTGGTCTTATGATATTATGAGTTATTATCATTATAAAAGTGACCTTAAGTGAATCTTAGGAATAAGTAATTATGTTGATGATGTATGCATTTGGTTGAGAATCATGTATTAGGCTTTTGAGCCATATCAAATTGAGAGATAAGATGTTTAGTATATTTGTTTTATGATGCTTTGGATATTTGCGAAAACATAAAATGTTAGTGATACTCATGAAATCATTGTTATGCTAATTACAAGCTTAAGTCTTTGGTGTTATGTATGTTTAAATAGAAGTGAATGCAAAGAAAACATGAAAGAGTGAAATTAGCATTAAAACAGTTTAGACAGCAACAGTTATGTGAATTTGAAAAATCACCAAAAATATGAGAAATGGAACTAGAAAGTGAATAAGATATAGAATTAAATCTTATTGTGTCTATTTTCATATGAAAGAAACAGTGTAAGAAAAGGAATTTTATATTCTGAAAAATTTGAATTTTAGTGAGACAATGTCAGAATGAGTTTCGGAATCCCCTGTTTCAACTTTGGAAAATCATTAAAAATTGTACAAAAATAATTATGAGATATAATTTATATTATTGAAATCTTAAATGAGTCTATTTTCATTAGAAACAAGTGAGAATAGCATATAAAAACTTTACAATAAGATAATTGATTTTTAGTGAAGAGATGTCAGAACCGTTGGACAGTGTAACAGGGGATAATTTAATAAATAAACTGTACTAATTAGCCAAACAAAAAATTCTGAAAATTTTATAGTAAGAAGATATATGAGTCTAGTTTCAAAGAAAATTAGCAGAACTTAATTTGGAGTTCCGTAGCTCCAGATATAAATAATTTAGTGACTGTGACTCGAGAAAACAGCTTGACTGGAATATGAGTAAAGATGCAAATTGGGTTGTATTACCATGAGAAACAAGGGGATAAATTGTTTTTTTTTTCATACGGTCTTACTAAGTTATAAAGCTTACTCCCTCCCTTCCTTTCCTTTAGTGTTTTCAGGTTAGCTCGGGGTTGGAGATCGTCGAAGGCAGTATCACACTATCAAGTCGCTACCTTTGGTATAATAAAGCATATATTAGAAATTTCAAGTGAGTGGCATGTATAGGGATTTAGTTGATTGACATGCATTATTTTGCTTTGGCCAAATGTGTAGGCTTATATTAAGTTATATGCATATGGCCATGAGATGTGGCTTATATTGATTATGGCTTGTAAGCCGAGTTATTCATGTCATATCTTAATGTTTATAATGTGATTATGTTTGTTTGCCATGCTTGGTTAGTAATATGACATGAGTGCTTGATGGATAAGTTGGTAACCATATTATAATGGTAAAAGTGGTCATCAAAATAACAAGTCTTATGAGGGTGAAATATGAAATCTAGACTTGGTATTGCATGAATGTGTATGTTTAAGTCTGGTAATGCCTCGTACTCTGTTTCGGTGTCGGACGTGGGTAAGGGGTGTTACAGTTGATGTGCAAAAATGTTGAGTTAGGTTGGTGTCAAATTGGGTGAGAAATGTGGTTTGGAAAATGACCTATTTTCGTCCACACGGGCGTGTGTCTCAGTCGTGTGTAACACACGGCCAGGTGACACGGCCGTGTGTCCCCTGTATCTTCTTAAGGGTGCAAGTCAGTATGCTCATACGGCCTAGCATACGAGCGTATGGCTTGGTCGTGTGACCTAAGTCAGGGAGTTACACGGGCACGAACACGAGTTGGGACACGGCCGTGTATCCCTATTTCGAATGTCCACACGGCCTAAGACACGGGCGTGTCTCTTGGCCTTGTGAGTCACACGGCCGTGTGACCCCTGCAGCTTTGAAAAATTTCAACATTTTCAAAAAAAAATCTTTAAGTGTCGGATTTAGTCTCGACTTGTTTCTAATGCATATTTTGGGCCTCAAAGGCTCGTATAAGGGACAATATGTTTGATTTCGATTGGTTTCTAACATGAATATTATATGATATGAAATGTTTGAAATGTCTGTTTATTTGATCTATAAACTCCGGTAATACTCTGTAACCCTATTTCGGTGATGGATTCGGGTTAGGGGTGTTACATTTATTGGTATCAAAGTTACAGTTTAGTCAATTCTCGGACTAACGTAGCTTAAACGAGTCTAGCTATACATGCCATTATTTAACCTGTGATAGTGTGATATCTCCTGACCATTTTAAAACATGTTTTCATATAGCAATGACATCCAACTGAGTTGATTCCGATGAAGTAGAAAGTAACGCTCAAGCCTCCGTTCAATGAGTAGCTTCGAGTGGTACGAGGCCCGTATCTAAGGGTTGGGGAGGAGAGGCTAAGAAAGCCTTCTTCCAGATGATGAATGAGTGGTTCACCGAGTTTGTACGAATGAACCCGACTTCTTAACAACCTCCACCTCCTCCTGTTCCTCAACCGATTCCCGTTATTCCTCAAAGTACGGAACCTATCAGAGTTGGTAAGCCTCTTATTGATAAGATCCGTAAGTACGGTGCTGAAGAATTTCGAGCTACTATCGAGGATGATCCCAAGAGAGCTAAATTCTGGTTAGAAAATACCATCAGAGTACTTGATGAATTATCTTGTTCACCGGCTAAATGTCTTAAGTGTGCGGTATCTCTATTAAAAGATTCAACTTACCAGTGGTGTAATACATTGACTTTTGTAGTGCTAAAAGAGATGATTACTTGAGAATTCTTTCAAACCGAGTTCTGCAAGAAATACATCAGTCAGAGGTTTCTCGACCAGAAACATAAAGAGTTTTTAGAGCTTAAACAGGGTTGTATGACAGTGTTCGAATATAAACGAGAATTTGTTTGATTGAATGAATATGCTATAGAATGTATTCTGACTGAGACTGCAATGTGTAAGCGATTTAAAGATGGCTTAAACGAAGTTATAAAACTATTAGTCGGGATCCTTGAGTTGAAAGAATTTGTTATACTAGTTGATCGGACATATAAAGCTGAAGAGCTGAGTAAAGAGAAAAGACACACTGAGACTGAAGCCAAAGATTCGAGCAAGAGATTGACAAGAAAGTCATACCAGTCAGCATCGAAGAAACCTAAAAAACATCACTACCGTTCTACTACTTCAGTGGGATACTCCAGTAGAGACAGAGGTACCCGATGCTCCAGTCCTAAATCTCAGGCTACATCTGTAGCGAGTACGGGTAATGCTAGAATCACCAGACCCAAGTGTAAGCACTATAACAAGCCACATTACGGTGAGTGTCGAATGAAGAGTGGAGTTTGTTTTAGACGTGGTTCCTTTGACCACTATCTTAGAGATTGCTCGAAGAAATCTGAGAAAGATAATATTCAAACTTCGAGGCCGAGCAACACAGCTGTGAAAGGTAGACCACCTCGTAATCCTAGAGATGTGAGTGGTAGATGTGGTGTGACGAAAGACTCTACTACAAGATCTGAGGCACAAACACCAGCTAGGGCTTATGCTATTCGTGCACGCGAAGATGCTTCTGCGCTAGATGTTATTACCGGTACTTTCTCTCTTATTGATACTGATGTAACTACTTTAATTTATCCCAGATCGACTCATTCATATGTTTACACGAATTTAGTGTCTAGTAAAAATTTACCTGTTGAGTCCATTGAATTCGTGGTTAAAGTATCAAACCCTTTAGGCCAGTATGTGTTAGTTGATAAGGTTTGCAAGAATTGTCTGTTAATGACTTAGGGTTACAGTTTTCCGGCTAATTTGATGCTATTACCGTTCGATGAATTCGATGTGATTCTGAGCATGGATTGGCTAACTCTGCATGATGCTGAGATAAATTGTAAATGAAAGCATATCATATTGAAATGTCAGAATGGTGAAATGCTTTATATTGAATCAGATAAATTGAATTGGTTGCCTATTGTGATATCAACTATGTCAGTACAAAGATATGTGAGAAAAGGTTGTAATGCTTACCTTGCTTATGTATTGGATACTAAAGTGTTTGAGTCGAAGCTTGAATTAGTATCAGTGGTTTGTGAGTATCCTGATGTGTTTCCAGAGGAGTTACCTAGATTACCGCCGGTCAGAGAAGTCAAATTTGCTATAGAACTTGTACCGAGAACAACACTAATATCGATAACACCATGCAGAATGGCTCCTACAGAGTTAAAAGAGTTGAAAGCACAGTTGCAAGAGCTGACTGATAGGGGTTTTGCTCCACCTAGTTTTTCACCTTGGGGTGCACCGGTTCTGTTTGTTAAGAAAAAAGATGGATCGATAAGATTATGCATTGACTACCGCTAGCTCAACAAAGTTACAATCAATAATAAATATCCACTACCTTGCATTGATGATTTGTTTGATCAGTTGAAAGGTGTCACAGTGTTCTCAAAGATTGATCTTCGTTCTGGCTATTATCAATTACAAGTGAAAGATTCGGATGTGTCGAAAACGTCATTCAGAACCAGGTACGGATATTATGAATTTCTTGTGATGCCATTTGGTTTAAATAACGCACCTGCAGTGTTTATGGATTTGATGAATAGAATCTTTAGACCATATTTAGATAGATTTGTTGTGGTATTTATTGATGATATTCTGATATATTCCCGAGATGAGACTAAACATGCCGAGTATCTGAGAATTATTCTGCAAACCTTGCGAGATAAATAATTGTTTGCTAAATTTAGTAAATGTGAGTTTTGGCTTCGGGAAGTTGGTTTTCTAGGACATATAGTATAGGCTGAAGGCATCAGAGTTGATCCGAATAAAATTTCAGCGATTATTAACTAGAAACCACCAAGAAATGTATCTGAAGTCAAAAGTTTTTTGGGATTAGTCAGTTATTACCGGATATTTGTAAAAGGGTTTTCGATGATAGCTACACCAATGACACAACTATTACAAAAAGATGTGAAGTTTGAATGGTCTGATAAATGTCAGCAAAGTTTTAACTTGATTGAAAGCCACATTGGCCAAGCACACGATTACGTTCACTGAATCAGGTAAGGAATTTGTGATTTTCAGTAATACATCATTAAACGGTTTAGGCTGTGTTTTAATGCAAGAAGGTAAAGTAATAGCTTATGCTTCCAGACAATTAAAGCCACATGAAAAGAACTATCTGGAACATGACTTAGAATTGGCAGCTATTGTCTTTGCGTTGAAAATTTGGCGACACTATTTGTTCGGTGAAAAATGTATTATATTTACTGATCCCAAGAGTTTAAAGTATCTGATGTCACAGAAAGATTTGAATCTGAGACAGCGTAGATGGCTCGAACTATTGAAATATTATTTGTTAGTTATTGATTATAACCCGGGAAAAGCAAACGTAGTTGCTGATGCTTTGAGTAGAAAATCTTTGTTTGTTCTGCGAGTGATGAATACCCGTGTAACATCCCGGTTTAGGGCCTAGTCGGAATAGTGGTTTGAGACCACAAATCCGAGGGTTATGAATGAGTTTTTGAGGTTTATATTATGTATGCATGCTAGTGTGAAAGTTTCATGAAGCAATTTTGTGGAATTGTGGTTGAATTGTCCAAAAGGACTAAATTGCAAAAGTTGCAAAATGTGTGTTTCTAGAAGCTATTTGTGTGAAATAGCTTTAAATTATTAATTAGAGGTCCTTAAATATCAATTTACCCAAAATCTAATTTTTGGACAAAAATGGGCATGGATGAGTCAAAATTGAAGTTTATCAAAAAGGGCATTTTGGTCATTTATCAAATAAGTGATTAAAATAGGTGAAAAGATGACAAATTCATTCATCTTCTTCCCCTTTAGCTGCCAAAAATTAGAGAAGCCATTGTTAGGGCTCTTTCAATTTTTCAAGCTTGCTAGTAAGTGCTCTTAAACCCGGTTTTGATATTCTTCGTATTTTTGAAGTCCCGGTAGCATGAGTAAGCTATTTTTAGCTATTTGATGAGCTATGATGGATGTTCAAAAATGTGGTCATGTATGACATGCATGTATTTTGATGTTTTATGGAAGATTATGAAAGCTTGATGTAGTAGAAACATCTTTTGTTAAGATATTTTCCATGAAAATGCATGTAGGGACTTGATTGTGAAAATCTTAAGTTTGGTCATACATGTGTGATGTAGTGAGAATTGATGAATGCTTTAGTTGAGTAAGTGATTCGGCTAAGTATGAAAGACTAGAAAGTTGAATAAAAATCACTTTACGAGCCTTGGGGCTAAAGTGTAATTATGAGAAAGTTTAGGGGCAAAATAGTAATTTTGCTAAAGTATGAAATGTGGGTCAATTTAGTCAATGTGTGTATTGAATAAGCTGAATTATTCATTATAGATCAAGAAAGATGAAGCCCGGATCGAAACCGAGGCAAAAGCAATGTGGTGGACTAAATTGCATATTTCTATACTTTTGAGTACCGAGGTAAGTCTATGCATAAATAATGCATTCATACTCACAATTTGTTAATGCTAGCTAGTGTGTAGCATGTTTGAGAACCTATGTGGGATGAATGTAGTAGAAAAAACGGAATGAATGTATGATCGAGAATGATTGAGAACCTATGTGGTTTAAGTAGACTTGTGCATGTGTTGTGATAATGCTAGATGGTAGGCTAAGTGCGACGCCATCCTAATGCATATTGACGATGAGCTAGCTATGTGCGATGCTATCGTGAGGTATATCGTTTGGTGAGCTATGTGCTGAATCACTATGAATACCTTTGTGGTAGGCTAAGTGCGATACCGCCTTATTAATTGATTATGGTGTGCTAAGTGCGAAACCACCGAGACATTTGCTGTGTGGATTAGTCGTGTGATGGCATTATTGAGTAAGGTAGCTATATGGATGCATTATTAAGTTAATTAGCTGTGTGGATGAATTATTGAGAAATAATGATGTGTTGTATATTGTGTAAATGTGACATTGAATGCAGGAGTGCATTTCGATGGTTATGAGTATGTGACTCATGATGTGTGGGAAATGTGGTAAGGGTTACTATGATGCTAATTGTTGTTTAGCTTATACTATGATGCTTATTTGTTTATGTGTAAACTTACTAAGCTCAAAGCTTACTCCCTTTCTTTTCCCTTGTCTTATAGATTTAAAAGCGTTGAATCGAGATACGAGGATCATCGGAAGATAGCCCACATATCACACACTTTTTGTACATGAAACTTAATGTTTTGTATATGGCATGTATAGGGGCTAGAGAAGTTAGTGAGTTTTGTTGTAAATGGCTAAGATGTGTTGGCCTTTAAATGGATAGTGTATTTTGTATAATGCCATGGTTGTTGGATATTACATTATATGAAAAGTTGTAGTTATCTATGTGGGATTACAATTCAAATTGAGTTGATTATGATTGTGTTGGATGAGTATTTATTGTGTATGCTAGAGGGGTGAAAAGAACTTGGCACTTAGCCTTGTTCTTGACCATGTGGATAGACACACGGGTGTGTGTCTAGGCCATGTGTGACACACGGTTAGCCCACGGGCGTGTGCTGTGGCCGTACGTCCCCTGCATGTTAACATTTTAAATCAGTATAGTACACGGGCTAGTCACACGGGCGTGTGATTAGACTTTGATACCGTGAGTATACACCACGGTTGGAAAGCACGGGCGTGCCTTGGCCGTGGGTAAATTGGCAAAATACTGAGTTTTTAGGCACGGTTTGGGGACATGGCGTGTATGTCTATGCACGGGCGTGTCTAATCTTGCACGGGCGTGTGAGACCTGTATATATGAGAAAAATTTTAAGAATAGTAAAAGTTCCGGATTGTTCTCGAGAGCCCTCGTATGTATAAGTGAGGCCTCGTAAGTCGAGAGTGAGGTTATAGAGAGTAATTACGTTGAGCCTAAGTGGCGATCAAGTGTTTTGAGTCGGTAATGCCTCGGGCCCGATTCCCGGCGTAGAACCCGGGTAAGGGGTGTTACAACCCGACTGTCACTATCTGATGATAGCTCGATTTTAGCCGAGTTAAAAGCTAAATCAACGTTTTTACAGCAGATCTGTGAAGCCCATAAATATGATAGTGAGATGTTAGCTAAACGGGTACAATGTGAGTTGACTTCTGATTCAGCATTTCAGATAGGACCCGATGATTATTTGTTATTCAGATGTAGAGTTTGTGCACCGAAGAATCCAGAACTTATACAGAAAATTTTGCACGAAGCTCATAGTGGTAGCTTGTCTGCTTATCCGGGAAGTAATAAAATGTACAATTATTTGAGACAGATGTATTGGTGGCCGGGAATAAAACATGAAATTTCTAATTTTGTATTTAGATGTTTGATATGTCAGTAAGTTAAAAAATTGAACATCGGTACCTTGAGGATCATTCTGACCCGATGTGATACCGGGGTGGAAATGGGATAGAGTTACTATGGATTTTGTATCAGGGTTACCCCTATCTTCGAAAAAGAAAGATTCCATTTGAGTTATCGTCGATCGTTTGACGAAGTCTGCACATTTTATTCCGGTATGTACAGATTTCTCACTTGACAGATTAGCTGACTTATATGTTTCAGAGATTGTCAGATTACACGGAGTACCAGTCTCCATTATTTCGGATAAAGATCCGCGGTTCACATCGAGATTCTGGAGAAAGTTACAGGAAGCTCTGGGTACGCAATTACATTTTTGCCCCATATTTCACCCTCCATCGGTCCGAACGTGTGATTCAGATTCTTGAAGATATGCTTCGGTGTTGTGTTTTAGAGTTTGAAGGTAACTGGGAGAAATACTTACCTTTTGAAACACCCCACACCCGGCCCACGAGCTTGAACCGGATCTGGTATGTTCCTTAAATAAATCGGTTTTCAATGTTCTAAATGACTTAGAGAAAATTTGTGTAATTTTAAAAAAATTGTTTTAGGTTGGGCTTAATTTGAAACCTATTTAATAAATTCAAAATCTAACTTAAATAAGGTGACAAAATAATTTTTGGGTTTATTATTTTAAAAGAAATAAATTTACTTATCTTTAATCAAACATAAATTGTATCATATTCAAATAAAAATAAACAGAAATAAAGAAAATCCAATTGGGCCTTATGGCCTTATTACATCATACAAACCCAAAATAAAGTTTAAAGTACTAAAATTTCATAAAGTCCAAATTCCAAATAATTTCTTCAAGCGATGCATGGCCACCTTTAGCTCTCCCGAGGCAGGTCCATTACGCTCATCACCGAAAAATAATTCCCCAACGGTGAGTCAACAGACTCAATGTGTACATAGTACTAATTTCCAACAAATCGAGCATACAAGTCATATCAATATCATGTTCATACAAAATAAAGGATGATGCAACCCAAACCCAAACCTATTTGTCCATCCGCTACACACCACCCGTACCAACTTTGTACACGCGGGGACTACTAAGTCGACCCTCCATCCGCTACACACCATCGAAGGCGATCATTGCGATCGACGTGCTCATCGCGCACTTATGTTGTGTCATTAGACACTTTGTATTCACTGGATGTAACCGAAGTTACCACTTTTCACTTTATGTGACCGTAGTCACCACTTTACGTTGGTGAGACCGTAGTCATCACCTTCACTTTCTTCCTCCACAAATATCCCGAATGCCCCAATTATTTCATAACATATTTCACATACTTAATTTTCATTCATGTTACTAATCACATGTTCAAAATATATCACATTCACAATCCTATCAAAAGTAGGAAACGTGCACAGGTACTCCTTACCACATTTGTGGTGCTTAGCCACATTCACATCTTTGTTACATATTTATATATTTAATGATTGCCATACAATTTATTGAAAGTTAGTAAGAGTACACACCTTTTTCGCTTAATAGTTTCCGTGAATTCCGTAGAGCGATCTACCGATCTAGATCTTTCACTCCTATATTCGGCCATTAATTAAAACATATAAATAAACCTATTTGGTCTTAAAACCAAATCCTACTAGAAGTAGAATTACTTACCTAGTTGCCGAATTGATTTAATCAAGTCCCAACAGTTGCTAGAATTCCTCTTCCTTGAAATCGGCTAATACTAGGTATGTAACCATGTCGGTTTTCGGTTTTGAAATAATGGAAAACACTTAAACAAATTATGCCTTGGCCGAATATCCCTTACCTTATGATGGGATTCCAAATCAAGAGGATTCCTTTATAAGCCTGTTGAAATCCTATAACTTCGTGTTAGATTAGATCTAACTTTGAAAACGTGAATCATAATCTTTAACCACATATTTATATTTATAATCCTTACCTTAGATCCTTAGATTTCCGAAAGATCCCCTTTTGATGTTGTGGATGATTGCCTCTTTCTTAGAATCCACAAAGATTCAAACTAATAACGATGAGAACGGAGAAGAAAATAGAAGAAAAAGAGAGGATTTTTGCTTAATGAAAATTCGGCGAAGA
Source organism: Gossypium sturtianum (assembly GCA_025698515.1). Classification (NCBI taxonomy): domain Eukaryota; kingdom Viridiplantae; phylum Streptophyta; class Magnoliopsida; order Malvales; family Malvaceae; genus Gossypium; species Gossypium sturtianum. The sequence continues at coordinate 122,737,862 of CM046946.1, forward strand.
GGGGTTTTGCCTAGGGGAGAATTTCGCAGAGAGGAAGAGGGAGCAAATGTTGATGAGTAGCCCTCCTGTCCTCCTTTTATAGCCAAAGTTATCAGCCTAGGAGTCCTTTACTTGGCCACCACTCCTCTTTTGATAATATTATCTCTTTTATTTAAAAGATAAAAGCCTTTAATCCATCAATTATCTCCTCAATTATCTCATTAGAAAATAATCCTTTATTTATCTCTTATTATTCACATATTTATGTGAATAAAACTCCTTTATTTATCTCTTATTATTCACATATTTATGTGAATAAAACTCCTTTATTTCTCTCTTATTATTCACATATTTATGTGAATAAAACTCCTTTATTTATCTCTTATTATTCACATATTTATGTGAATAAAACTCCTTTATTTATCTCTTATTATTCACATATTTATGTGAATAAAACTCCTTTATTTCTCTCATATATCCAAGTTTCCCGAAATGTTCAAGTTTCTATTTTTGGATCATTTCCAAAAATGTTTAGGTTTCCAAAAATGTCTAAGTTTCCAAAATGTCCATTTCCATTTCCATTTTCATTTCCATCTCCATTTTCATTTCCATTTTCATTTTCATTTCCATTTTCATTCATTTCTAGGTTTCCAAAAGTATCAAAAATTTATTCATAATACTTAAGACTTGTCATTTCATACAATTGATCCGAAAAATGCATAGGCCCTTCCTAGGATGTTACGATTCTACCCCTTAAATAAAATTTCGTCCTCGAAATTTCCTAACTAAACAGATTGAGGGTATTGCTGTCGCATTGTCTCTTACGGCTCCCACGAAAGCTTCTTCCGATCCATGATTGCGCCATAACACCTTGACTAAAGGCACCGACTTCTTTCGTAGTGCTTTCACGTCACGTTCCAAGATCTGAATCGGCTCCTCCTCGTAGGATAGATCCGCCTTAACTCCACTTCTTCAACAGTACCACATGAGACGGATCCGATCGATAATAGCGGCGTAGCATGGACACATGAAATACGTCGTGCATTTGATGCAACTCTGGTGGCAACTCCAATTGGTATGCCACCGCCCAACTCGCTTCAAGACTTGATAGGGCCCTATAAACCTTGGGCTTAGCTTCCCTTTGCGGCCGAACCGCATAACCTTCTTCCAAGGTGAGACCTTTAGAAACACTTGGTCTCCTACTTCAAACTCAATTTCTTTCCTCTTAAGGTCCAAGCGTCGACTTCTGCTCTATCGGAAGCTTCTTTCAACCGTGCCCGAATTAATTCCACCTTCTCCTCGGTTTCGCCACTAACTCGGACCCAAAACGCGCGTTCTCCTAACTCGGTCCAACAAGTTGGTGTTCTACATTTCCTTCCATACAATGCTTCGTATGGTGCCATCCGAATGCTTGTCGATAGCATTTGTTGTTGTAGGCGAACTCAGCTAGAGGCAAGTAATCTTCCCAACTTCCTCGGAAATCCATCACACACCTCTTAGCATATCTTCCAACACTTGTATAACCCGTTTCAGATGCCGATCGATTGTGGATGAAAAGCCGTAGTGAAGTCTAGCTTAGTGCCTAATGCTTGATGAAGTGCTTTCCAAAATCGAGACATAAACCTTGGGTCTCTATCGGAGATGATCGACATCGGTACCTGTGTAGCCTCACGATCTCCGCCACATATAACTTGGCTAACTTTTGAAGGGAATAGTCGATCCTCACGAGGATAAAATGTGCGGACTTGGTCAAACGGTCCACTATCACCCATACTGAGTCCTTCTTAGTGGGCGTGAGGGAAGCCCACTAACTAAGTCCATGGTAATTCTTTCCCACTTCCATTGGGGAATCTCAATTGGTTGAAGCAATCTGATGGGACTTGGTGTTCAGCCTTTACTTGCGACATGTCAAACATTTCCCCACAAATTCAGTCACCTCTCGCGTTGTGTCGACCACCAAAATTGTTCCCTTAGATCTCTATACTGACTTGATGCCTCGGGATGCATAGCATAAGGACTACCATGCGCTTCCCAAGAATCCTTTGTCTCAACTCCTTATCCCCGGCATACAAACCTTTTCCTTGTAGAACAGTACTCCTTCATCATTGACGCCATAATCCTTTAATCCTCCTTGCCGTACTTGCTTTGTAACTTAGTACTTAAGTCCTTATCCGCCAACCGTCCCTCTTTCACCTCCTTGACCCAGTTGGCTTGACTTGTAACTCTGCCAACAGGGCTTAGTCATCATACAAACTTAAGTGAGCGAACAAAGCCCTTAAATCCGACACAACCTTCCTACTTAGGGCGTCGGCTACCACATTCGCCTTGCCGGATGGTATTCTATCGAATATCATAATCTTTTAATAACTCCACCCACCTTCGTTGCCTCAAGTTCAATTCCTTCGAGTCAACAAATACTTATGGCTTTTGTGGTCCGTGTAAATTCATCGACCTTTCTCCATAAAGGTAGTGCCTCCAAACTTTGAGGCGAAAACCACTGCCGCGAGTTCCAAGTCATGAGTTGGGTAGTTCACCTCATGCGGCCTTAACTGTCGAGATGCATAAGCGACTACCTTTCCTTCTTGCATTAGCACACAGCCTAACCCTGTGTGCGAAGCATCACAATATACTACGAAGTCCTTACCCTCTCGGTGAATTAACACCGAGCTTCACGCCGGCACCTTTTAAGCTTTTCAAAGCTCTCTGTTGCTTATCCGTCCACACAAACGGTACTTCCTTCCTTAGTAACTTTGTCAAAGGTGCGGCTATTGACGAGAATCCTTCCACGAACCTTCTGTAGCTTAGCCCGCAAAGCCTAAGAAACTTCTCGATTTCAAATGCCGACCTAGGTGGTTTCCAATCCAACATCGCTTCGATCTTCCTAGGATCCACTCTTATTCCTTCTGCGGATACCACATGTCCTAGGAACGCCACTTCCTTGAGCCAAAATTCGCACTTGCTGAATTTGGCATAAAGCTTCTTTTCCCTTAACACTTCTAACACAACTCGGAGATGCTCATCGTGCTCCTCCTCCGTCTTGGAATACACCAAAATGTCGTCGATGAACACCACGACGAATCTATCCAAGTAGGGTTGGAAAACCCTATTCATCATATCCATGAACGCGGCCGGTGCGTTCGTCAACCCAAACGGCATCACCACAAATTCAAAATGATCGTACCTTGTCCTAAAAGCGGTCTTATGAATATCGACCTCCTTCACTTTCGATTGATGATACCCCGACCTTAAGTCGATCTTTGAGAACACAAATGCCCCTTTTCGGTTGGTCGAACAAGTCATCTATCCTTGGCAAAGGATACTTGTTCTTGATGGTCGGTTTGTTCAATCGACGATAATCTATGCACATCCGCATAGTTCCATCCTTCTTCTTCACAAAGAGAACCGGTGCTCCCCACGGAGACACACTTTGGGTCGAATGAACCCACGATCCAACAACTCTTGGATTTGAGCCTTGAGCTCCACTAACTCCTTTGGTGCCATTCGGTAGGGAGCGATTGACACAGGAGCTGTTCTGGTAGCAAATCTATTCCAAATTCCACTTCTCTATCCGGGGTATTAGGGCAACTCCTGCGGAAATACATCCTCAAAATCCCTTACTGTTCTAACTCCCTTAACACCTTCCTCTTCTCCTCTTAACGCACTCACGAAGGCTAAGAATGCCTTACATCCTTTCTTAACCATTTTCTCGGCCTTGGTCACAGAAACTACGTTAGACAAGTAGTTCCTCCTTTCTCCGATCATCACTACTACCTCATCTTCCGGGTTCTTAGTTCCATACGTTTAGCCGCACAATCCAACACGGCTCGATGCTCTACTAGCCAATCCATTCCAAGTATAAGCTCAAACTCTCCGAAGGGTAATTCCATTAAGTCGGCCAAAAGTTCGCTCCTGAATCTCTGGGGTACATTCCGAAAGATCCTATCTATCCTCACCGTTTGGCCTAAAGGGCTTACTACGATTATCCGCCTATCGAGAAAGTTCAGAGTCTAGGCCTAGTGTTTCAACCACACTACATGCAACATAGGAATGAGTTGAGCCCACATCAATAAGAGCAAAATAGGGTTTGTCATGAATAAAGAACGTCTGCGGTTATAACATCCGCGCGCGTCTCCTCTTCCGCTTGGCGAACCGCGTAAACCAAACCCGGTTGCCTTGCTTGGCGTTAAAGTTGCACCTCGACCACGAGCTCCACGGCCTCTGCCACTACCTCTGTTGGCGACCCACGACCTCTTTGAGGTCAGCTGTCCGCCTCTACCCGGCTGGTTAGCATTACGAGCTGCTGGTTGGCTCTCATCTAATAGCTTGGGGCAATCCTTAATCATATGGTCCTTGGACCCACACTTGAGACATCGTCCCGCCTTTTTCCAACACTCTCCCCGTGCTTCCTTCCACAATGTTCACAAGGGCGAAATTGCCACCCGTACCCGGCTGTTGACTTTTGGCTGTCAACTCTGGGCCTCTTGTGGCCTTTTCGGATGGCCCAAAACCTATTTTGGGCTTATTTACATCCACACACCGCTTGGTGGCGTCCTTAATTCCTCGACCACTTTAGCCTTTTCCACCAAGGCGGAGAATTCCGCTCCCGATGCGGTGCTATCAAAAGTCTCAAATCGTCCCTAAGTCCGTCCTCAAAACGAACACACGCAGCGTTCATGCTCGATCGCCACTACTCCTCGGGCATATCGGCTCAACCTCAAGAATTCCGCTTCATATTCGGTGATGCACCTACTTCCTTGTACCAACCCCGGAAAAGCCTTCCTTTGCTCATCTATATACCTGGTTCCCACATACTTCTTCTGAAATGCTTCCTTAGCATATTCCCAGGTCAGATCTTCCGCCGTGGCACCGTCCCGAACGGTTAACCACCATTGATACGCTTCATCGCGTAACAAAGGTGCCGTCATCCCTTTCAACTTCTCCTCGGGGTCAAGTCGAGCTCATCCATGATGCGCTCGGTTGCTTCCAACCGATGACTCACCATCTTGGGTGCCACTCCGATACTCCTCTAAACATTTCACTCCATTAGCACGGAGCCGCTCGAGCCTGGACTTACGATTTCTGAATTGTTTCTGCACCACCACCAATTCCAAAACTCGCGGCACGACTGCGACACGGCATCTTCCCCATGCGAGCTGCTTTGCTCAACATTGACAAATGGGGTGATGGTGGTGGTGGTATCTCATTGTCGAGAACCTTGTCTCGATCTAACAGTCATCCTTCCTCTACCTCTTCCACGACGACCACGTCCTCTTGAGCTCATTATCGATTTAGATCCGATTAAGGAATTTTATGTATTAGTATTCTTGTTTCACTTATTACCCGATGATATCTTATGAAGAAGAGTTTAAGAGTGGTTCTTTCGTATTCATACATGCATACGATCTTGCATTCATTCATTCATCCATCAACAAATATGAACTTTCATTCATTCAAAGAAACGTTGTAATTCTTGTTGTTGTTTTCGTTATTTTGCTTTTCCACTACCCGGGGCATTTTCGTAATTTTATCCTACAGGGGTATTTTTCGTAAATTTTCAAAAATAAAAAGTTCCTGGTGATTTTGACGAAAGTATTTTGGTACTTCTAAAGTTCCGGGGAAATTTTGGAAGAATTTTGAAATCCAGGGGTATTTCGGTAATTTTTTGATCTCAGGGGTATTTTGATAATTTTTCCAAAAATCAGGGTAAATTTGTAAAATTTATTAAGTTAGGGATATTTTCCAAGATTGTAAAACATTGAGGGTTCCTTTGAGAGTTACACTTTTCAAAGCAATGATATTGTAAAAATTTTGGAAATCAGGGTCGTTTTGGTAATTTTGTAAGTTAGGAGCAATTTTGTAATTTTCCAAAATCAAGATAGTTTGATATTTTACAAATTAGGGTTTTTTGAACATTTGATAAAGTAATGAAATTTTGTTAAAACTATGGGTGGTTTGGTCATTTTATAAACCAAGGGTATTTTTTTTTTTTTAGAAGAAAATGTTGTAAAATAGTTCTCATAAGTTTCTAAGAGTTTTAAAACTAAATTTTGGTTATACATTTTTTTATAAAAGAAAAACGGCTAAGTCCCTTTCGGGTTTTATTCTTTGTGTTTAGCCTATGACCGAGCCCTCTTGGTCAGGGTGAACCAAAGCTACGCACCAGGCAGGATTCGAATGAAGAGGAGGTGAGTCACGCGGACTGCTTAAATACCAAGCTCTCACCGACCTTTCTAGACATGCGCACGAGAGGTTGCCACACCACCGAGCCTTACGAGTTAGGGCGAACCGGCTACGCACCGGTAGGATACTGCGAAGAGGAGGTGAGTCACTAGGACTTGCTTAAATACCGTGGCTCTTCCTGATCCAATCCTAGACATGCGCATGTGGGTTGCCACACCCTAGCTTAATAACTCACCATAGGTTTGTTAAGTTCATTAAGTCTTATGAGTTTCAAGTGTTTGAGTAGTCTAATCCTAGGGTTCAAGTTCCTATCACACTATTCTACGTTCCATGCCTTTGCTACCCTTTTACAATTCATAATTCACATAATCACACGGATGGTTAAAGGTACTTACCGGTGGATCATGGTCGGAGACTTAGGTGCCATGCCATAAAACCTGCTTATTTCAAAGAAATTCATTTGGGCTCGAATTGAAAACGTTTTGGGCCTGAGCCCACAGTAGAGAGTTTTAAAACTGGGGCTCGATACCAATGAAACACCCCACACCCGGCCCACGAGCTTGAACCGGATCTCGTATGTTCCTTAAATAAATCGATTTTCAATGTTCTAAATGACTTAGAGAAAATTTGTGTAATTTTAAAAAAAATTGTTTTGGGTTGGGCTTAATTTGAAACCTATTTAATAAATTCTGGAAATCGACTTAAATAAGGTGACAAAATAATTTTTGGGTTTATTATTTTAAAAGAAATAAATTTACTTATCTTTAATCAAACATAAATTGTATCATATTCAAATAAAAATAAACAGAAATAAAGAAAATCCAATTGGGCCTTATGGCCTTATTACATCATACAAACCCAAAATAAAGTTTAAAGTACTAAAATTTCATAAAGTCCAAATTCCAAATAATTTCTTCAAGCGATGCATGGCCACCTTTAGCTCCTGCCACCCGGTCCATTACTTTGCTCATCACACGAAAAATAATTCCCCAACGGGTGAGTCAACAGACTCAATGTGTACATAGTACTAATTTCCAACAAATCGAGCATACAAGTCATATCAATATCATGTTCATACAAAATAAATGATGATGCAACCCAAACCCAAACCTATTTGTCCATCCGCTACACACCACCCGTACCAACTTTGACAATCGCGGGGGACTACTAAGTCGACCCTCCATCCGCTACACACCATCGAAGCGCCATTGCGAATCGACGTGCTCATCGCGCACTTATGTTGTGTCATTAGACATCGTATTCACTTGGATGTAACCGGTTACCACTTTTCACTTTATGTGACCGTAGTCACCACTTTACGTTGGTGAGACCGTAGTCATCACCTTCACTTTCTTCCTCCACAAATATCCCGAATGCCCCAATTATTTCATAACATATTTCACATACTTAATTTTCATTCATGTTACTAATCACATGTTCAAAATATATCACATTCACAATCCTATCAAAAGTAGGAAACGTGCACTGGTACTCCTTACCACATTTGTGGTGCTTAGCCACATTCACATCTTGTTACATATTTATATATTTAATGATTGCCATACAATTTATTGAAAGTTAGTAAGAGTACACACCTTTTTCGCTTAATAGTTTCCGTGAATTCCGTAGAGCGATCTACCGATCTAGATCTTTCACTCCTATATTCGGCCATTAATTAAAACATATAAATAAACCTATTTGGTCTTAAAACCAAATCCTACTAGAAGTAGAATTACTTACCTAGTTGCCGAATTGATTTAATCAAGTCCCAACAGCTGCTAGAATTCCTCTTCCTTGAAATCGGCTAATACTAGGTATGTAACCATGTCGGCTTTTAGGTTTTGAAATAATGGAAAACACTTAAACAAATTATGCCTTGGCGAATATCCCTTACCTTATGATGGGATTCCAAATCAAGAGGATTCCTTTATAAGCTGTTGAAATCCTATAACTTCGTGTTAGATTAGATCTAACTTTGAAAACGTGAATCATAATCTTTAACCACATATTTATATTTATAATCCTTACCTTAGATCCTTAGATTTCCGAAAGATCCCCTTTTGATGTTGTGGATGATTGCCCTCTTTCTTAGAATCCACAAAGATTCAAATTTAACAATGAGAACGGAGAAGAAAATAGAAGAAAAAGAGAGGGATTTTTGCTTAATGAAAATTCGGCAGAGAGGGGGTTTTGCCTAGGAGAATTTCTGAGAGAGAAGAGGGAGCAAATGTTGATGAGTAGCCCTCCTGTCCTCCTTTTATAGCCAAAGTTATCAGCCTAGGAGTCCTTTACTTGGCCACCACTCCTCTTTTTGATAATATTATCTCTTTTATTTAAAAGATAAAAGCCTTTAATCCATCAATTATCTCCTCAATTATCTCATTAGAAAATAATCCTTTATTTATCTCTTATTATTCACATATTTATGTGAATAAAACTCCTTTATTTATCTCTTATTATTCACATATTTATGTGAATAAAACTCCTTTATTTCTCTCTTATTATTCACATATTTATGTGAATAAAACTCCTTTATTTATCTCTTATTATTCACATATTTATGTGAATAAAACTCCTTTATTTATCTCTTATTATTCACATATTTATGTGAATAAAACTCCTTTATTTCTCTCATATATCCAAGTTTCCCGAAATGTTCAAGTTTCCATTTTTGGATCATTTCCAAAAATGTTTAGGTTTCCAAAAATGTCTAAGTTTCCAAAAATGTCCATTTCCATTTCCATTTTCATTTCCATCTCCATTTTCATTTCCATTTTCATTTTCATTTCCATTTTCATTCATTTCTAGGTTTCCAAAAGTATCAAAAATTTATTCATAATACTTAAGACTTGTCATTTCATACAATTGATCTGAAAAATGCATAGGCCCTTCCTAGGATGTTACACCTTTAGTCGAATTCGCGTATAATAGTAGTTTTCAATCAAGCATAAAGATGACACCGTATGAGGCTCTGTATGGTCTCAAATGTCGAACTCCGTTATATTGGACTGAACTCAGTGAGAAAAAGAAACACGGAGTTGATTTGATTCGTGAGACTGAGGAAAAAGTAAAAGTGATCCGAGATAGCTTAAAAGCAGCTTCAGATCGTCAGAAATCTTATGCGAATCTTAAACTTAAAATCAAGTCGGTGGCAGGGTATTTTTGAAAGTTTCGCCCTGGAAGAAAGTTCTTCGGTTTGGTCGTAAAGGAAAGCTGAGTTCGCGATTTATCGGGCCGTATAAGATTACTGAGACAATCGGACCTGTTACGTACCGATTTGCTTTACCGTCAAAACTTGAAAGAATCCTTAATGTCTTCCACGTGTCTATGTTACAATAGTATCGATTTGACCCTTCACATGTTACCTCCCTGACGGATGTAGAGATTCAGCCTGACATGACAGGCAGTGAAGAACTGATCAGAATTCTGGCACGAGAGGTGAAAGAATTGAGAAATAAAAACGTAGCTTTAGTAAAATTTCTTTGGCAGTGACACGGAATAGAAGAAGCTACCTGGGAACCTGAGGAAACTATGAGAAAACAATATCCGTACCTCTTTACTGGTAAGATTTTTGGGGACAAAAGTTCCTTTAGGGAGAGAGAGTTGTAACAGCCCGTTTTCAGTGAAATCAGAACAGTGGTTTTGGGATCACAAATCTGAAGTCAAAAAAATTATTTTTTTATTGTTTTATGGTCTACAGTATGATAGAAATACCGTATAAAAATTTTATTAAGAAATTTTACCGTTTACATACTTAATTTGATAAAAGGGACTAAATTGCATAAAGTGCAAAGGTTGTGTTCTAATATCTAAATGTATTAAATAAATATAGAATTTTAAATTGGAGGTCCTTATATAGTAATTAACCATTAAGGTTGTTAGTAAATAAGCATGGATTTGTCATCATTGAAATTTGAATGAATTTTTAAGGTTAATTTTGGAAATTAGTGATTAAAGTTATAATTAATTAAATAAAATAAACTATTATCATCTATTATTATCATCTTCCACAAAAAAGAAAAGAAAACCTAGCCATAGAAGCTTGAAATTTAGGCAAGCTTATTTTGCTCAATTAGGTATGCATTTTTGTCCCTTTTTTTTATGATTTCTATGTTTTCGGAATTGTTGTAGCTTAATCTAGCTAGCCCAGGGATTAATTTGCAAAAATGTTAAAGTATTAGGGTTTTTCCATTAGTGAACATGCTTGAATTTTGAAGTTTGATGATAGAAAATGAATGGTTGTTGTTAGATAAACAACTTTTGTAAAGAGATTTTTGGTAAAATTATCAATTAGTGGCTAAATTGAAAAAGGTGATAAATTTATGGTAAAATTTGTGAAGTTGTGAATTATATGGGCTACTATTAATATGTATAAAAATTGACTAGGCTTGGGTAAGGATTAATTTGCATTAATTTTTCGAACCTAGGGACTAAATTACAAAGGAATTAAAAGTATATGGAAAAATGACAATTTTGCCAAAAATTCCATGATGGATTAAATTGAATGAGAATTATATTGAAATGAGTTAAATTCGTTCGTATAGATCCTGTCTGTAACAGTCTGATTTAGACTCTAGTTGGAACAGTGGTTTCGGGACCACAAATTCGAGTCAGAAATATATTTTAATATTATTTTCTGTGTCTGCAGTATATGATGAAGCATGTGTGAAAGTCTCGTATGAAAAATTGTCTGTTTGTGTGCTTAATTTGAGCAAAAGACTAAATCGCATAAATCGTAAAGGTAGCATTCTATTTGATTAATGGCCTAATTGATGTGGCTTTTAAATGTGGGGGGCCTTATGAGGCAATTAAGCCATTTTTTAAGGTAGTGGATGGTTAATGGACGGTTTTGGACATTGTATTTATAGTTTTCTTATTTTGTTTTAAAGGTTAAATGTGTAAAATGGATATTAATGTATATTACATTAAAACAAAACACAAAAACAAGCCATTATCATCTTATATTGCCAAAAATCAAAGAAAAGAAAAAGAAGGAAGAACACTTAGGTTTCGGCTAGTTCTTGAATTGATTCAAGGTATGTTTTGCTTCGATTTTTGATAATTTTTACGTTTTTGTAATCGTTGCTTTGTATACTTCAAAACTCATGCCTCAATTTTGTGAATTGATGATGTTTTTGAAATGATCCATGGATGAATTCATGAGTTTCATGATGTTTGATGGTGAATTATGAAAGATATATGTTTGATTAACATGTTTTGCCTTTGGAGTTTTGTTGATTTTGAATAATTTGGGTTAAATTGAAAGAATAATATTTTGAGGGACTAAATTGTGAAATAAATGAAATGTATGGACTTGTATGGACTACATGAGAATTCGGCTAAGCATGGGTATCATGAGATTTTGTATATTTTGTGATTTTGTGAAATAGGGACTAAAATGTCCAAATGTGAAAATGTGAGGGCTAATTTGTAAATTGCCCTAAATATGTGTTTCTGGATTGAATTGAATGAACTGTTGAATAAATGGGTTAAATTTGAATATGTATAGATCAAGAACCGAAGGAAACGGTCTTAGATCGTGGAAAGTCAAAAGTTGTCGAATAACCGAATCCGATCGAATATCCGAATCCAAGGTAAGTCGATATACAAATAAATGTATTTGAATTGAATTATTTGTGTATATATGAGACTCGAATTGCTATGAATATCCATTGAGATGGAATGTATGGGAAATCCGAGCTTACGTATATATCGACAAGTTGTTAAAGTCTGAGAAGTCCCGTATAAACCTAGGAATAGATAGGATAACATATGTCATGACATAGGTGTCCGAAATGTGATATCATGTAAGACCACGTCTGGGATGTTGGCATTGATTCGAGATTTCGTGTAAGACCACGTCTAGGACGTTGGCATCAATTTGAGATTTACGTGTAAGACCATGTCTGGGACATTGGCATCGTATTTGATTCATGTAAGACCCTGTCTGGGACAGTGGCATCGATATCTGAGTACATGTAAGACCTCATCTGGGACGTTGGCATTGTACGATTATTCTGAGCACTCTGAGTATCCTATTAGATTCCGAACGGTTCAATGGACAAGTCTGAGAAATGAACGACTATGTGAGTTGTATATCCGTTTCAGGTACGTTTGAAAAGTACACTATGTGTGTATGAAAGGTAAGTGTCTATATGAACTTACTAAGGTGAATATGTGTATAGAAATGATGAGATAATATGTGAATATATGCTTGAATGAGCTATGTGTATATGTGATATTTGAGTTGAAGAATGTAGCAAGCTATGGCTAAGTAAATGAGCCAAAGAATATGTGATGAATATGCATTGAGAAACATTAATGTCAATGTATCAATATGGTTATGTGCATTTTATGCTAAGTTTATTTGTATATGGCTTACTAAGCTTTTGAAAGCTTACTTTGTGTGTGTTTGTTTTGTTTTATAGATCGTTAAAGCTATGAGAGGCTCGGGGACCGTCGAGGATCATCACCACACTATCAAACTCAACTTTGGTACTTTTAAATGTGTAAATAGCTAAATATGGCATGTATAGGCTAGTTGTTTTGGAGTATGTTTGAGACATGTATATATGTAGCCATGTGATGTGGCTAGATAAGTGATTTTGTTTTGTATGTGATGCTATGCTATATGAGTTTGGTTTTGGTATAATCTTATGCTTATGAAATGGTCAAAGCTATGGTAAGCATATGGATGCAATATGAGTATATATGTTTGAACAATCAGATGGTTCTATGAATGTGACAAATTGAGGATGAAACATGATTAGTTTTATATGTGAATTGGTTGTACAAATTAGTATACAAGTTGGTATGAATAGAAATGATATTGAATGAGATGATATGTTGTTCACTTAACATGATTTTGGTTGCTAATTGTGTATGGAATAATGCTTGTTTGAGATTGTAGGAATGACCCAAGTGTGGATGGCATTTTGGCCTTGCAAATGGCCTATTTTGCATACACGGCCAAGGGACACGGGTGTGTGTCTCTGCCGTGTGGCTCAAGGGCCACTTCGAAGTGTGCCTGGGCAGGTTACACGGGCGTGCCTGGTGGCCGTGTGACCAAGTCAATAGCTAGCTTAATTTTACACGGCCATGGCAAACAGGCTTTTCTGGTGGCCGTGTGGACAAGTCGATATGTATGCCTGTTTGGCACTTACCACACATGGGCGTCGCGTGTAGCCGTGTGAGAGCACACGGCTTTGGCCGCATGAGCGTGTGACCTCTGCAGTTTTTGAAAAATGTTCAAATTTCCAAGAATTTTCGTATGTGTTCAGTTTAGTCCCGGCCCTATTCTAAAGCATGTTTAAGGTCTCGATGACCTATTTAAGGGACGCTTTGATGTGATATGATGAATTATGTTATGAATTGCCCGTAAAAGTCTTCGTTCGTCTGGTAACGCCTCTTAACCCTATTCCGGCGACTGATATGGGTTAGGGGTGTTACACTGTCAGACCTCGTACAGAGTTAGATCGAGGTAAAGAGAAAATATCGGATTAGTCGCCTCCATATCTATGTACACTCGTCGAGGTAAGTTCGTGTAATTAAACTGTGTAATTATATGTTTTGATTGAATTAGATGTATGTTATTTGCTTTATTATCATATATGAGTATTGATTGCATATCCGATGACGTACGACCATTATCGAGCCCCATTTGAACCTTAGGAATTCATAGGGATACAAATGACATGTCATTAGGGTTACCGATTTTAGCTCTTATAAGCTTACCGCTATTCAGCTCGGAGGAGCTTACCGTTTACAGCTAGTATGAGCATACATGTATATGAATTGAAGGATTACCGTTCAGTATACCTCATGTGTACTACCCCTGTATCCAACGATATTCTAAATGGTTTAACGGGCATAGTTCTGTTACGAGTTTATAAGAGTTCAATACGAACTAGTACAGGTATTTACATGAATTACATGAAAATGATTTGTATATGATATACGGATACATGGTATAGATGTTACATGTATATGGAAATTGAATAGTGGTTGAATTACATGACTAACATGGTTGTTGAGGATATGTGTTTAGGCTTTTGGCCAAATTGGTTTGGATATGTTTTGTATGCTTACCTTAAATGTGATTAAATGGTAAGTTAATTTCTTTGTTATACGAACTTACTAAGCTTAAATGCTTACTCCGTGTTATTTTCTATGTTTTATAGTAATTCGGAAGCTTGTTCGAGTTGGAACTTGTCGGAGCTATATCACACTATCCATCGGCTCTTTTGGTACTTTTGGTTAATTAATTCCGGTTATAATGGCATGTATAGGTTAATTTGGCCAATGTTGGCATGTAAGTGTTTTGTTGAGATTAGCCACTTAAATGGCTTGTGTTTGGTAAATTTTGATGTGTATATATGTGACCTTATCATATTTGATGTGTGTTTGATATGGTAGAATGAAAGAAAGTAAAAAGTGGTTTGAATATGCATATATGTAGTTGGTCATTTAGGTAAGTTTGGATACTTGGTTGACATGTTTTAAAGTTGTCATTTGAGGTGCCTAAGGGCATATTGGTTGTACGTGGTGATATTTCATGTTTAAGACTTGATTTTGGCTTGTTTTGAATGCTTTGTTATGGCTTGTTTGTAATATCCTGATTTGGTGGGTCTGTGCATTTGGTAGGGTGGGTGGCTAAGTTAGTAAGTTAAAAGGCTTTGATGTGTTTATTGCGCTCAGGTTTGGGCCTAAATCTGGGTAAAAATTTATTACAAATAGTGCTCGTAGTATTTTAATTTAAATTATTATGTTTAGTGGCAAGTTGGGCTTGTGGCCCAAATTTTGGAGGTGTTTTAAGTGGGCATTAAGGTGGCGTCACAAGGGGGGAAGAGTTGGGCCTAGTGTGGCCGCTTGGGGCCCAAATTGATGGGTCAAATTTCGGCACTTCAAGGGGGAAGGGGTGGACGGCATAGTGGCTACATTTTAGGAGCTTTAATTCTTTTTATTTAAGTGATAAAAGATGATAAAAGGAAGGAAAGAGTTGGGTTGAAGATGGTCTCTTTTAAAGGTAAGATAAGGGATGTGTTATGAGATGGATGAGATAAGGGATTAAGGCTATCAGGAGAGGGGAGAGTTGGCCAAAACTCCAACTCTGAGGTGTGTGCATGTGTGGCCAAATTTTGAAGCCTAGTGTCCATCTTTTCCATTCGTTTTCTTTTCTTTCTTTCTCACTTACTCTTCTAGCCGAAAATTCTCTTCTTCTCCTATTCTCTCAAATTCTTTTCTTTGCCGCAACTCTTAAACACATTCTTCTTTTCATTCTTTTCTTCTAAAGCCGAATACCCTGGTCTTCATCTTCCTCTCTCATAGCCGAATCTACAAGGGTGGATTTCTCCCGAAGGTGCACCATAAGCCGAGTACTCCTCTTTAATCTGGTGAGTTTTGGGATTTTGCTTCTCTGCGGTTTCTCTTTTTCTTTTCATTAAGTTCTAATTCGAATCACTTGTTCAAAGGCCCTGTCGATTTCACTCTCTACCCCTAGAAGCCGAATCCTGTCTTGCTGTGCCTTGTATGGCCGATTTGTGGAAAGCCGAAGGTGGAAAGGTGACGTTTTCTTAAAGACTTTCGGGATTCGACAGTGTAGTCAGGCAGTGGAGGTTGGATCTGTAAATCCAAATGAATAAGTATCGGGAGTTGGATCGTAGACCGATAGTGGTAGTCTCGAGTGACAGTAGCATAGAAGCAGTAAGAGCATTAGTACGATAACCAGGTGTGTAACTCTTACACACTTTCTATACTTGATATGTTAATGTTGTGTGTTGTAAAAGCCGGAATGACAGAAAAGGTTACTAAAATACCCTTGTGGGTAAAAGCGAGGATGCCGGGTAAGTTGTTATTATTGCTCGCCTTGATTGTAATCTATGAAGGCATGTTATTCTGTAAACGTAGTTATATATGTTAAGCATGATCATACTGGTATGGATTGCATAAGTATATGCTATGGGTGATGAGAGGAGGGGGAGTATGATCTATCAGACTGTCACCAGTGATTTGGTATCACACAGTGGGTTGGCCCCACATATATTATAAAAATTATGACTAAGTCTCAGTGGTTTGGCACCACCAGTGGTTTGGTACCACATATGTTATTTTTGTAACTTCGGTTACAGGTGGTTTGGCACCACCAAGTGGTTTGGTACCACAAGGGTAGATTTGGGAGCCCCGGATGGATACTTAGGTTGGATGGGTTGCATGACTTGCATATTAATGTATGAATTTGTGTAAGAGCATAATTTCTCTTAGGATGGGGACTTACACACCGAGTCTAGGTGACTCACCCTTACATTATATTTTGCGGATCGGACTTAGATCGTGGATATGGAGCCGAGTGGACTCAAGGTGGCCATGCACAACATTTGGTTTATTACAAAGTTTTCTATTTGGACTTAGTTATTTTATTTTGGTTTCCAGCTTATGTAATAAGGCATTGAAGTTTTATTTTGGGTTTCCTTTTATTATTTAGTAGATTCTAAAGTTTCTATTTAATAGGTTGATTAAACTTGGATTTGGAGGTTTTCAAAAGCTAAATAAATACTTGTTTTTTTATATACCATAACTAAGTAATTAATACGGAGTAACAATATGACAACTAAGTTTTTCTAAACCGAGTTCCAACATGTTTTATACCTTTCCAAAACACATCAACGTTTTCTTTAAAATTTTACAACAACATCCTCTTGGAACAAATCAAACAAATCGGTTTTCAAACATTTTCTTTCCGTGGCACGCTAGATCCGGTTGTAGCGCTTTAACCGGGTTTGGGGTGTTACATTTTGCATCGAGCCGTGTTCAAAAGCTCGGTTGTGGGTTTAAGGCCCAAAATATGTTTTGAGGGTGTAAAATGATTTTTAAGGAGATGAATATCTCGGAAAGCATGGCACCCGAGTCTCGTGGCGCACATCCACCTGTAAGTACCCTAACCTTTGATTTAATGTTTATGTGTGGGCTTTGGGGGCTTTAGACGTAGTTGAGCATGGTAGAACTGATGGACCATAGGGTTGGTTTACACAACTTCTTAATTACATAAGACTTAAGCTGAATCAAACAAACCTGTGAGTAAGTCGCCGAGTTAGGGTGTGGCAACCGCCATGCGCATGTCTAGGATTGGATTCAGGAAGAGCTTAGTATTTAAGCAGTCCTAGTGACTCACCTCCTCTTCGCTCGAATTCTACTTGGTGCGTAGTGACTGTTCACTCTGACCATGAGGACTTGTTCACAGGCTAAATCCGATAATTAAAACCCGAAAGGGACCAAAATTACACTGCTTTGTGAAAACCCCTAGTTTTGAAATTAACAAATTACCCTTGATTTGTGAAAACTACCTGAATTTGGAAAAAGACCAAAGTACCCTGGTTTGTAAATTACCAAACTACCCTGATTGACAAAATTACCAAGATACCCCGAGTTGCAAAATTACCAAAATATCCATGCTTCACGAAATTACCAAAATACCACTTAATTTGCAAAATCACCCAAACTTTGTTTTGGAAAAATTTCAAAATACCCACAGTAGGTAAAAATTTCAAAAATACCCCTGTAGTGAAGATGACGAAAATACCCCTACACGTTGAATGTGGTCTGTGGATGTTGTTTGTGTGATGAATGCACTTAGAACTAGGAGATAAGCACAAAATCGAAACTATAGATAGATTCGACTTGAAAGAATCACTTTTAAAACTATTTTCCATAAAAATTGCTCGTGGATAAACAAAGTGAACAAATTAATAATACATAAAATTCTTAACCGGATAAACGCGAACGGGAAGAATGAGTACACGAGGTCGTGGGCGTCCACCGCGTGGCGGGGTAGGGGTAGGATGACCTTGTCGAGCCAGCAGGTCCGCCATGGGTCCGGGAATGTCTTTGCCGATCTGCCGCGGAGGGAGTTGAGTTCGAGGATCGGTGGTGATAATGATGTAATATCCCGTGCGGATCTGCGAGTTTTGGAGAGAGTTGTCGGGCGGCGCGCGTACACGAGCCCGTAAATCGTGGTGGCGACTCAGAGCTAACGAGCGGAGGTGTTTAGGGGTGTCCGGTGTAGCTCCCAACACCGCTTTGAGTCTCGGTTAGAGGCAACAGAACGTATAATGGATGACTTAGACTTCTCGACTGAGGAGAAGTTGAATGGGATAGTGTCTCTTCTCCGGGATGAGTCGTATTAGTGGTGGCTCACGGTCAGGGATGGTGCAGTGGCTGATGATATCACCTGGGATTATTTTAAGGCAGCCTATTAGAGGAAGTATGTGGGAGCTGGTTATACTGATGCGCAACGTAGGGCGTTCCTGAATTTGGTTCAGGGGAATAAGTTGGTACTTGAATATGAGGCGGAATTTTTGAGGTTAAGCAGGTATGCTCGGGATATGGTGGCTACGGAACATGAACGCTGTGTTAGGTTCGAGGACGGGCTAAGAGATAAGCTGCGGGTGTTGATTGCCCCTCAGCGAGAAAGGGAATTTGTCGTTCTAGTGGAAAAGGCCAAAATAGCTGAGGAGGTTAAGCGAACCGAGAAGCGAAATCAGGAGAGAGGCAGGGATAAAAGGAGTTTTGGGCCATCACGGTCTGGTGGAAGTACTCAGAAAAGGGCTAGATTTGATGGACCGGATCGAGCCGCAAAGCCTGCTGCTGCTTAGTGGCCACCTCAGTGCGTTAGATGTGGGAAGTCTCATTCGGGAGAGTGTTGGGCTGGAAATAGAGGGTGCTTTGAGTGTGGGTCAATGGAGCACCGGGTAAGGGATTGTCCGCGGAAGTTAGCTAGGACTCAAGATGAGGGTCAAGGACGTGGTCAATTCAGGAAAGATGGCCAGCAACCATAGAGGGGTCGAGGTGCAGTTAGGGGTGGTAATGGTAACGGACGAGTCGTGGAGCACCGCCGAGGTGCTTTGAGGTGTGCTAATGCTAGACAACTGGGTTGGTCTATGCACCAAACGCGTCGAGAGGGAGGCGACGCTTGCCGGACGTCATAACCGTGCGTTTTTAATTTCTCGGGTTGCCTTATATCGCTTTGACCGACGTTGGTTCAACACACTCATATGTAGCTAGTAGCATAGTGGGAACTCAACTTAGCCTATAAGATTTCTCGCTAGAAAGATGACATGAGTTAGCCCTCAGGACACTCTATGGTGGTAGACAAATCAGATAGGGGATGTACCCTAGAACTTCAAGAGGGTCGTGTTTCAAGCAGATTTGATGGAACTACCCTTCGGGGAGTTTGATTTAATCTTAGGAATGGATTGGTTGGTTAAGTGCAGGCGGAATCGGATCAGGCGGCTAAGCGCATAGTGCTAAAATTGGCCGAGGGTGAAGAGGTGGTGATGATAGGTGAGAGAATGAATTACCTATCTAATGTGGTGTCCGCGCTGGAAGGCGAAAAGATGGTAAGGAAAGGATGTGAGCGTTTGTGGTTTATGTTTGTGCCTTAGAAGTTAAGGATTTGGTCGTAGGAGGTGTTCGAACGGTGAAGGACTTTGTCGATGTATTTCCGGAGGAGCTTCCGGGTTTGCCACCGGATCGGGAGGTGGAGTTCGGTATTGACCTTCTACCGGGAACAGCGCCAGTGTCTATTGCTCCGTATAGGATGACGCCAAAGGAATTGGTGGAGTTGAAAGCACAGATTCAGAAGTTATTGGATCGGGGTTTCATTCGGCCAAGTGTATCACCTTGGGGAGCGCCTGTGCTCTTTGTTAAGAAAAAGGACGGGTCGATGCGAATGTGCATAGACTACCGTCGATTGAATAAATTGACAATTAAGAACAAGTATCTGTTGCCTAGGATAGATGACCAGTTCGACCAGCTTAAGGGAGCATCGGTCTTTTCCAAGATAGAATTGAGGTCGGGATATCACCAACTTAAGGTAAAGGAGGCGGATATCCATAAGATGGCGTTTCGTACTCGATACGCACCGGCAGCGTTTATGGATATGATGAACCGGGTGTTTCAACCGTACTTGGATCGGTTCGTCGTAGTATTTATAGATGATATTCGGTGTACTACTCGAGGTCGGAAGAGAGAACACGACGCGCATTTGCGGGTAGTGTTGCAGATTTTAAGGAAAAATCAATTATACGCCAAGTTTAGTAAGTGTAAGTTTTGGTTGAAGGAAGTTACTTTTCCGGGGCATGTGGTATCGCAGAAGGATATAGAGTGGATCCTCGGAAGATTGAGGCGAAGATTGGATTGGAAACCACCCAAGTCGGTGGCGGAGATTCGCATTTCTTGGGGTTAGCAGCTACTATAGGAGATTTGTGGAAGGGTTTTCTTCGATAGCGGCACCTTTGACAAAGTTGTTGAGGAAGGAGGTACCTTTTGTATGGACGGATAAGCGGCGGGAGAGTTTTGAGAAGTCAAGAGGGTTTTGACCGAGGCTCGGTCTTGATTCACTGTGTGGCGGGGAAAGATTTTGTGGTGTATTGTGGCGCTTCCCATACGGGGTTAGGTTGTGTATTGATGCGGGAGGGGAAGGTTGTTGCTTATGCGTCTCGGCGATTGAGACCGCATGAAGTTAACTATCCGACGCATGATCCGGAGTTAGGCTGCGCAGTGGTCTTCGCTTTGAAGGTGTGGAGGCATTATTTGTATGGGGAGAAGTCGGTGATCTACACGGACCATAAGAGCTTGAAGTATCTGCTGACTCAGAAGGAGCTGAATTTGAGGCAACGAAGGTGGGTGGAATTGTTAAAGGATTACGACCGTTCGATTGAATATCACCCAGGAAAGGTAAACGTGGTGGCGGATGCGCTAAGTCAGAAAGTGGTGTCGGATTTGTGGGCGATGTTCGTTCATCTTAGTTTGTATGAGGACGGAAGCCTGTTAGCGAAATTGCAGGTGAAGCCATCATGGGTAGATCAGGTTAAGGAGAAACAGCTGGTAGATGAAGTCTTAAGTGCACGATGCTTGCAAATGCAGAATGGTGGATTGGAGGGGTATAGTCTGAGCAGCGATGGAGTATTATGTTTTCAAGGGAAAGTGTGTATGCCTAAGGATGTGGAGTTAAGGCAGAAGATTTTGCAAGAGGCACATAGCAGTCCATATGCTATGCATTCGGAGGTAGTAAGATGTATCGGGATTTGTGGGAGCAGTTTCGGTGGCCGGGTCTTAAGCGTGAGGTAACGAAATTTGTGGGTAAGTGTCCGACATGTCGGCAAGTCAAGGCTGAACATCGATTCTGCGTCGTGGTTGTTATTCTGACCGATTAAGATTCCACAGATGGAAGTGGGAAAGGATCACAATGGATTTTGTGAGTGGGTTACCCTCACACCCACTAAAAAGGATGCGATTTGGGTGATCGTGGGCCCGTCGACGAAGTCTGCTCATTTCATACATTGCATGCGTATGGATTTCTCTCTTGAAGCTAGCGAGACTATATATAGCGGAGATTGTAAGGTTGCATGGGGTGCCAGTGTCGATTATTTCGGACAGAGACCCTAGATTTACGTTAAGGTTCTGGAAGGCTTTGCATCAAGCGTTGGGTACAAGGTTAGATTTCAGTACGGCATTCCATCCCCAGTCAGATGGACAGTCGGAAAGGGTGATTCAAGTCTTAGAAGATATGCTAAGGGGTTGTGTCTTGGATTTCAGAGGCAGTTGGGAAGAATTTTTACCGTTGGCGGAGTTCGCGTATAACAATAGTTATCAAGCGAGTATTAAGATGGCACCATACGAAGCGTTATATGGTCGGAAGTGTCGTACCCCTACGTGTTGGACGAAGTTGGGAGCGCGCTTATTGGGTCCGAGTTGGTTCTTTGAGACAGTAAGATAAGGTGGAGGTGATTAGAACTCGGTTGAAAGAAGCTTGCACAGCAAGAAGTCTTATGCCGACCTTAAATGGAAGGATATAGAGTTTGTAGAGGTGACAGGTCTTCTTGAAAGTGTCGTCATAGAAGAAGGTTACGAGGTTCTGAGAAAGGCAAGTTAAGCCCTAGGTTTATTGGGCCTTATCCGGGTATTGAGGCGAGTAGGACCAGTGGCTTACCACCGCTTCGAGTTGCCACCAGAGTTGAGTCAAATTCACAATGTATTTCATGTTTCCATGCTTAGACGCTACCGCTCGGATCCGTCTCATGTGGTGCCAGTGGAGGAGATTGAGGTGAGTCCAGACCTGTCTTTTGAGGAGGAACCAGTACAGATCCTGGATCGGGATGTTAAGGTTTTGCGTAGGAAATCGGTTCCTTTGGTAAAGGTATTATGGCGGAACCATGGATCGGAGGAAGCGACATGGGAGCCGGAGGATATCATGCGACAGCAATATCCTCAACTCTTCCGACCAGGTAAATTTCGAGGTCGAAATTGATTTTAAGGGGGGTAGAACTGTAATATCCTGATTTGGTGGGTCTGTGCATTTGGTAGGGTGGGTGGCTAAGTTAGTAAGTTAAAAGGCTTTGAGGTGTGTATTGGGCTCAGGTTTGGGCCTAAATCTGGGTAAAAATTTATTAAAAATAGTGCTCGTAGTATTTTAATTTAAATTATTATGTTTAGTGGCAAGTTGGGCTTGTGGCCCAAATTTTGGAGGTGTTTTAAGTGGGCATTAAGGTGGCGTCACAAGGGGGGAGGAGTTGGGCCTAGTGTGGCCGCTTGGGGCCCAAATTGATGGGTCAAATTTCGGCACTTCAAGGGGGAAGGGGTGGACGGCATAGTGGCTACATTTTTGGAGCTTTAATTCTTTTTATTTAAGTGATAAAAGATGATAAAAGGAAGGAAAGAGTTGGGTTGAAGATGGTCTCTTTTAAAGGTAAGATAAGGGATGTGTTATGAGATGGATGAGATAAGGGATTAAGGCTATCAGGAGAGGGGAGAGTTGGCCAAAACTCCAACTTTGAGGTGTGTGCATGTGTGGCTGAATTTTGAAGCCTAGTGTCCATCTTTTCCATTTGTTTTCTTTTCTTTCTTTCTCACTTACTCTTCTAGCCAAAAATTCTCTTCTTCTCCTATTCTCTCAAATTCTTTTCTTTGCATAACTCTTCAACACATTCTTCTTTTCATTCTTTTCTTCCAAAGCCGAATACCCTGGTCTTCATCTTCCTCTCCCATAGCCAAATCTACAAGGGTGGATTTCTCCAGAAGGTGCACCATAAGCCAAGTACTCCTCTTTAATCACAGTGAGTTTCGGGATTTTGCTTCTCTGCGGTTTCTCTTTTCTTTTCATTAAGTTCTAATTCGAATCACTTGTTCAAAGGCCCCATCGATTTCACTCTCTACCCCTAGAAGTCAATCTGTCTTCTTTGCCCCTGTATGGCCGATTTGTGGAAAGCCGAAGGTGGAAAGGTGACGTTTTCTTAAAGACTTTCGGGATTCGACAAAGGTAGTCGACAGATGGAGGTTGGATCTGTAAATCCAAGCGAATAAGTATCGGGAGTTGGATCGTGAGACCGATAGTGGTAGTCTCGAGTGACATGAGCATAGAAGCGATGAGAGCGTTAGTACGATAACCAGTGTGTAACTCTTACACACTTTCTATACTTGATATGTTAATGTTGTGTGTTGTAAAAGCCGAATGACGGCAAAGGTTACTAAAATACCCTTGTGGGTAAAAGCGAGGATGCCGTAAGTTGTTATTATTGCTCGCTTTGATTGTAATCTATGAAGGCATGTTATTCTCAGAAGCGTAGTTATATATGTTAAGCATGATCATATCGGTATGGATTGCATAAGTATATGCCATGGGTGATGAGAGGAGGGGGAGTATGATCTATCGATCACACCAAAGTGATTTGGTATCACACAGCTGGGTTGGCCCCACATATATTATAAAAATTGTGACTAAGTCTCAGTGGTTTGGCACCACCAGTGGTTTGGTACCACATATGTTATTTTTGTAACTTCGGTTACCAGTGGTTTGGCACCACCAGTGGTTTGGTACCACAAGGGGTAGATTTGGGAGACCCGGATGGATACTTAGGTTGGATGGGTTGCATGACTTGCATATTAATGTATGAATTTGTGTAAGAGCATAATTTCTCTTGGGATGGGGACTTACACACTAAGTCTAGTGACTCACCCTTTCGTTATATTTTGCGAGATCGGACTTAGATCGTGGATATGGAGCCGGAGTGGACTCAAGGTGGCCATGCACAGCATTTGGTTTATTACAAAGTTTTCTATTTGGACTTAGTTATTTTATTTTGGTTTCCAGTTATGTAATAAGGCCGCTGAAGTTTTATTTTGGGTTTCCTTTTATTATTTAGTAGATTCTAAAGTTTCTATTTAATAGGTTGATTAAACTTGGAATTGGAGGTTTTCAAAAGCTAAATAAATACTTGTTTTTTTTTATATACCATGACTAAGTAATTAATACGGAGTAACAATATGACAACTAAGTTTTTCTAAACCGAGTTCCAACATGTTTTATACCTTTCCAAAACACATCAACGTTTTCTTTAAAATTTTACAACAACATCCTCTTGGAACAAATCAGCAAATCAGTTTTCAAACATTTTCTTTCCGTGGCACGCTAGATCCGGTTGTAGCGCTTTAACCGGGTTTGGGGTGTTACATTGTTGATAAGCAAAGATGTTGAGTTAGGTTGGTGTCAAACTGGGTGAGAAATGTGCTTTGGAAAATGATCTATTTTTGTCCACACGGGCAGAGACACGGGCGTGTGCCGTGTGTCCCCTGTATCTTCTTAAGGGTGCATGTCAGTATGCTCACACGGCCTAGCACATGGGTGTGTGGCTTGGCCGTGTGACCCAAGTCAGGGAGTTACACGGGCACAGACATGGGCTGGGACACGGCCGTGTGTCCCTATTTCGAATTGGTGTCAAACTGGGTGAGAAATATGGTTTGGAAAATGATCTACTTTTGTCCACACGGGCAGAGACACGGGCGTGTGCCATGTGTCCCCTGTATCTTCTTTAGGGTGCAAGTCAGTATGCTCACACGGCCTAGCACATGGGTGTGTGGCTTGGCCGTGTGACCCAAGTCAGGGAGTTACACGGACACAGACATGGGCTGGGACACGGCCGTGTGTCCCTATATCGAATGTCCACACAGCCTAAGACACGGGCGTGTCTCTTGCCCGTGTGAGTCACACGGTTGTGTGACCCCTGCAGCTTTGAAAAATTTCAACATTTTCAAAAAAAAATTCTTTAAGTGTCCGATTTAGTCCCGACTTGTTTCTAATGCGTATTTTGGGCCTCGATGGCTCGTATAAGGGACAATATGTTTGATTTCGATTGGTTTCTAACATGAATATTATATGATATGAAATGTTTGAAATGTCTGTTTATTTGATCTGTAAACTCCGGTAATGCTCCGTAACCCTGTTCCGGCGATGGATTTGGGTTAGGGGTGTTACATTAGCATTGATCGAACTATGTATAATAAGGTTCTATTTTTTTTACTGTCACGTCATTTTGTTGTGGAGTTCTCGATGTGGTTAACTAAGATAATATCTCATTCTTTATGAGCTATCCTAAGAACTCATCTGATAAATACTATTCACATCAATCTGATTGAAGTGTCTTTATTGGTAAACCTAATTGTTTCTCCACTTCCGCATATAACTCTTGAAATTGATCAAAGGTTTCACTCTTGCAATGCATTAGGTATACATACTCATATCTAAAATAATCATCTATGAGGTTATATAATAATTGTAACCATCTCACGTATTTACGTTCATAGGGTCACAAACATTAGTGTTCACAAGTTCTAAGGATTGAATAACCCTCGTCCATTTTACATTAAAAGAGCACTTGGTCATCTTGATTAATTGACCAAGTCTCAAATGTTAAAGGTACGCCTCATTAGAGTGAGAAATTTTAAGTTTCTTATTGGCAATTTCGATTTCAAACAATGTGTACATCTTGTGTTTGATACAATAGAGATTGTTTTGCATCCATCCATTATAGACGAGAGAATGATTTCTAAAAATTGCAATATTATTATTAAAAGTTACGATCAAGTTGTCTTTAAATAGACAAGCAACTGAAATTAAGTTTATCTTGAAATTAAGTACATATAAAATATTTTTTAAATTTTTTTTCCTAAAACTATCAAAATAAAGATGTACATCTCTCACTACTTCAACCACAACACTTGTTTCATCTCCAGTCCACAACGAGAGGCTCTTTTTGTTGGAATATTTAGTTTGAAAAATGTAACGGAAAATAGGTTTAAGGGGAAATCAGAGTTTTAAAAGTTTTTCCAAAACAAGAATTTGATTGTGTTATCTAAATTAATAAATACTTAATCAAAATTCATACATTTTTTATTTGTTTAGGATGAATGCTTTGACCTAGTGGTCTTCTCCGCTATCCTCAAGCTCATGTCTACTAAGTGTGGGCTCGCTTCGGATCAGAATTTTTTTTAACAAAATTACTAATGGGGCAATTTCATAATTTCTCTAAACTTTAAAGGCCAAGTTGTAAATAAAAAATATCTTTAGAATTTTTTTGGAATAATTTCTTCAGAAAATTTTCTCTTTACAACTTTTCTTGAATTCAAGTGTATGAGAATAATGACCCATACTCTCTTTATATAAGGAGAATTTAGATAGAGTTCAACTAAGATTAAAATTAATCACATTAATATTAAATTAATAAAATATTATCTAGATAAATATTAAATTTAATTTAATACTAAATTCATTAAAATAATATTATCTTTGAAAAAGTTAATTTGAAATCAAGTTACCTGATATAGTCCCATTAGAAGTCTAATTTTTCCATTACTCTACCATCGAAGAACCACCATCGCCAGATCGTCATCGTTGCAATCGTCGTGCCTGGTGGTGCCATTGTTGATGCAACTCCCCTGGCACCCCGAACCGTCGCCGTTTTGCCCAAATGGGTCTGGCCGATTTGGACCATTAATGGCCCAACTGGTCCGATCTAGCCACCGGTTGGACCGTAGGCCTAGTTTTATACACAAGGCTCGGTTCAACCAGTTTTTTGGTTTCGTTCTCGGGTTTAATTTTTGATCTTGGGTACAATATTCAAGTTTAATTACCTATTAGGCCAATTGTCTGACTTGAAAATTAATTTTTTAAAATATAATATTTATTTTAATTAATTTGATTAATTCAATTTTACTTGATCAAAATTAATTTTCTCAAAAATCACTGAGACTTTTCAAATTAATTTTTCAAGAAAATTTTTTAATCAAATTATCTAATTGAACAATTCACAGAACCACCTAATTTAATTCCGCTTTGAATAAATCGACTTAATTATTTCCAAAGTCGTAGAATTTTCTTCTAATTTAAATGCAGTCCAATCAGGCTTTTGTTGAGCTAGTGAAGAGACCAATCAGACATATACAATTAGGTTCCAGAAGCATCGTTCCAATAATTCATAATTTACTTAAACATGGAGTCAGTCCATAAGAAATACCATGATTGAAAACTCCTTATTGTATACTTTTTTACAAACGCAATTGATAAACCATAATTTATACATATTTTAACCCCATGCTTAGCTTATTTTTGGATGAGTTTTCATTAGAATTGATGAATTCGATGCTCCTAATCTCTTAATTTCATGTTTTACACTCAGGAGAGCTTAGGGAGTCGAAAAGAACGAGAAACGGGCCAAAAAAAGGACAAAATGGGCCTATCTAAGAATTCAACACGGCCTGGGCCATTGGACACGGCCGTATGTTGCGAGCAGGATCGAACACGGCCTGGATCAACGTACACGGGCGTGTCCCTACCGTACCTAAGTGTAATTCTATCCGGAAAAGGTTACTTGTGGGCAAAGAAAGACGTTCCAAAGCCTATATAAACACCCTAGGGGTGACCTTAAGGGGACGTTGAATAGAACGCAGAAAATACTCGAAGACAGCCGTCGGAAGCAGCTCGGAGGAAGGATCTCCATCAAGATTAAAAATCTCCCATCAAGTTCTTTAGAAGTTTTTGGGTTTTCTTATGTTTTGTAGTTTTCCTTATTTTATGATGTTTCCTTCTATCATTATGAACTAAATCCCTTCGATACCTAAGGGGATGAAACCTAGATGAATCTTATTATTATTTGATTTATAAGATAAATACTTGTTCTTATTCTTAATTGTGAGTTCTTATTCTTGTTTTGATAATTCAGGTTATTGATTCAAGTTCGAATGTGTTTATTCAGTGGAGCAAAAGTCCCTGTTTAAGAGTAGATCAACACAATTAAGCGGAGTTGATTGCAACCCTAGACATAGGGCGACGAAAATCTGCCGGATTAGAGTCAAATCTAATAAGGGAATCCATAGATCGAGTTAATGCGACAATAGGTGTTTTAATTAGAAAGAGATTTCAGTTAATCAACCTAGAGTCAGTTGTTTTTAGTCTCGAGAGAGATATTAACATAAATCAGGGATTTCTACGGATTAAGTCAAGTGAATAAATCATATGAATCAAAAGTAATAAGTGAAGTCTAGGTGGATTCTTCCTTAGGTATTGTCTATCTCATAAAGTTGTCTAAACGTACTTTTCTAATTCTTTCGTTGTCGTGTTTTTAATTAAGTTTTAGTTTAAAAGAATTCACTCCAATACTTAGGTTAAATAATAAGAAGATAGTAACTACTAGTACTCTTGGTCCTTATGGATACGATATTTCCGGTCTTACCATAACTATACTATTAAATGATAGGTGCGCTTACCTTTATTGTGGTCATAGTTAGTTTTAGACACATCAGCAATTCATCCAACTGTTTTGTTCAATGATCTCGCCATGTGTGTGTTACCCTCATATGATATCTTTAATTACTTTAAGTTAAATTTGTTCACTCAATACAATCCTATTTTATCTCATTGTCACCATTGTGTCTTCTTAATGATTAATATGATCATTGTCAACTAACGACTGTGATAAATTGCTCATTTGAGAACTAGCAACCCGTGGTCATGTTCCATATTTATCAATCCATACAATGTCAATAAGAGGATATTATTAACTCTTTAATCGAGCTGTGAATTCCATTGTTGCTAGTAAAGTCATGCCATACACAAATCATGTACCCAACATATCGGCTATTGGCTCGATCATCTTTAGAGCATAATTCTCCACTTATATCAAAGCACATGAGTTACATACTCATGGTCAGTGACTAACTTAGGATGCTGGTAAGTCACACCTTGAACATTTTAAGTGAATCAATTCAAAAACAGATTCAGAATTAATTCAACTTGGGTCCAGTCCAATGTATCATTCTTCCAATGAGTACATTTATGTCTATACTTGATCGTTGATTTCAGAGTTTTAAATTTATAATGATCGAACCTGGAACTAACTATAACAACGATTGAGGCAAGTGCACCTATCGAACAGTAGTATAGCTTAGGCAAGACCGGATTGTCAAACCCAAAGGAACCAAAAGTACTAATACTAACTTTCTTTTTATTATCTAGCCTAAAATAAGTGAAGTTGTTATTTAATCTAAATTTAACTAACTACTTAGCTAAAGACGCAAAGACAAAAAGAATGAATTGGAGAAATACTGTTGGAAAAACTCAGTTGATTAAGACGATACCCTTAGGAAGAATCCATCTAGACTTCACTTGTTATCTAACTCTGAACCAGACGATTTATTCACTTGACTTGATCCGTAAGACTCTCTAATGTATATTAAACCCTCTCTCGAAGCGAATAACGTCTAACCCTAGGTTGATTAATTGAAATCTCTTTCTAATTAAAACCCCTAAAATTGCATTAACTCGATCTATGGACTCCTATATTAGGTTTCACCCTAATCTGGCAAAATCTCGTCACCCTATCTCTAGGCACGCGATCAACTTTGCTTAATTATGCTAGATCTACTCTTAAGTAGATACTTTTGCTCCTCCACCTAATCACATCAAACTTGAATCAATATCCCGAAAATATTAACACAAGAATTAAGAACACATAATTAAGAACAAATCAAGTATTTATCATATAGTTCAAAGAAACGATAACAAGATTCATCTAAGTTTCATCCCCTTCGTATCTCTCAAGGGTTTAGTTCATAATAATAAAAGAAAACATCTTAGAAGAAAAGATAAAACAAAACATAAGAAATCCCTAAAACCCCCTGAAGGAATTGAAGGAGAGATCCGCCGTCTTGAGTAGAATTTCGGCTTCTTGAGATGGATCAACTGGCTATCTTCGAGTGTTTCCCACAAATCTGACCTTTTCGGCTCGGCTCCTTGGCCTAGCTCACCGCCCTCTTCTAGGTTATACTTAGGGTGTTTATATAGGCTTTTGAAATAGGTTTCTTTGCCCCTAAGTATCCTTTTCCGAGTGAAATTGCTCTTCTCCACGACAGGGACATGGCCATGGCACACGCCCGTGTGAATCATCTTTAGGCCGTGTTTGGACTTTTAATGAGGTGACACGCCCGTGTAAATCATGATCAGTCCGTGTTCTAGTCTATCAAGGAGACACGGCCATGTTGGCTCAAGTCCAGGCCGTGTCGATTTTCACTTTGGCCCAATATGGTCCGTTTTGAGCCTGTTTCTCATTCTTTCCATCCTCCGGTGCTTTCCTGAGTATAAAACATGAAAAGAAAGGATTAAGAGCACCTTTTTACATAAATCAATGGATAAATCATCCAAAAGTATGCTAAATATGGGATTAAAATATGTTACTTTTACGGTTTATCACATACCCCCACACTTAAGCTTTTGCTTGTCCTCAAGCAAAATTCTCAACTCATAATTAAAACAAACTTCCCTCAATTCATAATAGTCATTGATAGTGTTTCATCATAATTCAAGGATAATTTATACATGGATAATTCAACTCAAAGAGTCCTAAAGATTCAAACAATATAAGTCATACATTTGTAGCACAAAACATAGGTGTTTCCCCTCATCTAAATAATTACCTCTGATCCAAAACCTACAAGGATTGACATCCTCATAAAAGATTCACTCAAATCACTCGAAGTGTTTAAGGTTCAGAATTAAGCACTCAAATGTCAAACCTGAAAAATTTAATTCCATAGGCTTGTATGAAAATCAAATCTCCACCACTGTAATATGAGATGATGCACAAATCAAAAGGTCTTTGAAAGGGTTGTAACGGGGCTTGGGTTAAGGTATGGATAAAGGCTGAATTAGAGGGTTAGAATCGAGATCGACCTGAAAAATTACCTAACTAGAAACAACGAACTGAAAAATAAATAATTACATGAATTGAAAATTTGAAACTAATAATACGAGCTTCTTCTTCAATAAATAGACTTTAACTGTACAAGCTCGCTTTTCATCATACTAATACTGAATATACTTCGATGTTTTTTTTTAAGAACAAATCAAGTAATAATAAAGAACTTTAACAACTGAAATAAAGAACATAGTTAGGCAACTGATCAAATCAAATCTCGACAAAAAAGCGTAGTCAAGAAGAATGGTGATAACAAATACAAAGGGTTTTGGGTTAATATTAGTGGGTGAGTCAATAAAAAGGGTTGTTAGGATCAAAGGTGTTCACTAGGGGTTAATTATGAAGGTAGGCTTTTTATGGAGTAAGTGGGTTAAATCCTAGGTGCCTTTATCATTTCTGTATATCAAATCAAAGATGTGGTCTCAACATGTATAATCGAGGCAAGTTCTAGAATAACAGTTCAATGTTGACACACTCATAATCAAAAAGTGAGCATGAAAAAGGATATATGCTCTTATAAGGCTCAAAATCTCACAAAAATTATGGGTATTTTGATATCAACCTCGTAAATTTCAAATTTCAAAGTAATATTCAAATTCAGGTAGACAACCTAGAAAATTTTTTAATTTCTGAAAAATAGACTTAGCATGCTTGATTCTCTAGTATCTTAGAATTTAATTATCAATGCACAATTATCAATGACTTAATCTAAAATATATCAATAAAAATCATGAATCATAGGAATTTCATTCTAATGATAATATGAGAAACTTACTTTAGAAACAAGACATAATTCAGGGATTTGAGAAAAATGCAAAAAGTTTGGCACATAATTTCAGGAATTTGAGAAAATGAAAAAAGTTAAGCACCTTTTTAGGTTGTTCACCCCCCACACTTAAGATGTACATTGCCTTCAATGTACAAAGATATATATATAGACAATTAAGTAGAAATTCAAAAGGTATGGAGAGAGGTGAAACTCCCTGAATTATGGATGAAATCCTTGCATTGGAGGTGAAAGATAAGGTTAGAGGTGTCGTCTTTTGTTGTGGCGGTTACTAACGAGCTCTGTGCTAGATGAAGAAATTGGGTAGCTCATGGAGGATTAGCCAGGATAAAATAATGATTAAAACTATACTAATTAAATACTTAAAGAAAAGCAAGCTAAAGCGGAGAAAAATAAAAAGTGAACTAAAATTAAAAGAAAAGATAAATGGACCGTAGAGTCCTTATTGTTGGATTTGATTTCTAAGGCTGAGGTTATCTTGGTGGTCATGGTGTGATTCCCTAGCAGCCTGTAGAACCTAAAATCAAGAAACTAAAATAATATAAACTAAGTTAAGTAGAAGAGAAGTAAAGATAAGGAAATTGAAGCAAAAGAGAAAAACGAAATAAAAACTAAATGGACTCAAATATCCTTGGCTCGTCGAATGATTGAAGCGGCCGGTATGAACTTATATAGATCGGTCTCCCTCTGGGAGACTATGCTTGATTCCTTTCGCTTCTTCGACATTTGGTGTAGCTCAAGAGTTTTGGGAATGTATTGGAGAAGAAAAGTAGGGGGAGGTCTGAATAATGGGATAGAATAAAGGGGATGGGGAGTAGGAAAGTGAGTAAGGGAAGAGATGGGAGAGGATTTAAATAGATTTTCAGGCCTGGTGCAACCCCACGCCCGTGTACCATGGGCGTGTTGATTCACATGGCCGCCTTGCACGGCCGTGTTATGCATCGTATCGTTTCTCCTACGCCCATGTTCTGGTTGCCATGCCCGTGTGTAAACTATCAGTGTCGACCACGGCCGCATCGCACGACCGTGTTGGGCGTCGTTCATGTCTCACACGCCCATGTTCAAGTCACCATAACCGTGTCCAATCTAACAGTGTCGGCCAAGGCTACGTCGCACGGACGTGGCGGGGTAGTTGGGTTCGTGACCCGAAGATATGATTCATCCTGACTCGTACCATCTCTGCAGTGTCAGTACAGAGATTCGGTACTTCCACACGGCCACGGCCACGGCCGTGTGTAAGGCCGTGTGGTCTGAAAATCTGTACTTTGGTTAGTTTATAGTTAGGTGCTAAAAAGAAAGAATAAAAGTAGAAGAAGAATTAAAAATGTAAAAATTTATGGGGTTAGTACTCGGGTTGCCTCCCGAGAAGCGCTCGTTTATAGTCTTAAGCTAGACTTTACCTCTCATTCGTATGGTCATGGTAGTTTGAGGAGGTGAAAATCCTTTCTCATGCGATCAATTCGGTTGTGGATATAAAGTTTAAGTCGAGTAGTGTTTACCTTAGAAGTGCTAAATTTAGGATTAGTTACCTCATCGTTCCATCCGGGAAGATTTTGAGAGCACGATCTCCTATCTTAAGTCGGGTTGTCCCATCGTCAAGTTTGTCGTGGAGTTGCCTCATTTTTGCTTCGTATATATTTTTATTTCTCTTTGAAGTGTGTCTTCCACTCGTCTAGTCCTTGATCTGTCCTTCCTTCCTCATGCATTTCTTCTTTATTGACACGAGGTCTAGGATCTGGCATCTGCGAAAGAGCTTCAAGAAATGGCAAGTTAATAAGAAACTTCTTTGGAGGTTTAAGAAATTTACCAAATTGTTCCTCTGTGTGGTCTTTCTTTATCGCATTGGGGTATGGCATATGAGCTTGGTACTCTGTAATTACCGGGTTTGGTAAATCATGGCTTACCCCAACCTTACCTTCACTTACTACGAGGCTCTTGCCTTGGGTCAGATTCCACTAACCTTTCAACGCATGAGTCATTACGGCTTGAATTTGCTCTTTTGGGTTAGTTTCAGTGTTGCTTGGTAGACGCCCTTGCGGTCGTTCAGAAATTAACTTTGCAAGTTGTCTAACTGACTTAGTAAGTTCCCCAACTTGGTTCTCGATCCCTTTGATCGATGCTTGTTGATTAT
Organism: Gossypium sturtianum; assembly: GCA_025698515.1. NCBI lineage: Eukaryota > Viridiplantae > Streptophyta > Magnoliopsida > Malvales > Malvaceae > Gossypium > Gossypium sturtianum. The sequence goes on from CM046946.1 coordinate 122,772,015, forward strand.
TAAGCGTTGTCTCAGATTTTTGGAGATGGGTATCTGTGGCTGCCATGAATTTTGTCAGCATCTCCTTGAGGTTCGACTCCTCTTCCTATTGGTAAGGTGGTTGTTGAAAATTTGGAGGAAGTTCCGGTCCTTGGCTACTTTGATCATCCCACGAGAAATTAGGATGGTACCTCCAACCTGCATTATAAGTGTCACTATAAAAATTATTTTGAGGTCTAGAATAGTTACCCATATAGTGGACTTGTTCGTTCTCTATGCCATATCCGTAAGGTAGGTACTCAAGATTCGCCACGCCTCCACATGTTTCGTACTGTATAACTGGATGTATCTGCGAAGAACACAAATCATCAAACTTTTTATTTAACATCTCTAACTGGTTTGATAGCCTGGTTATTGGGTCGAGGTTGTAGATATCGACTGCTTTTGTTGGATTTGTCCTCATAATTTGCCACTGATAGTTATTCAGTGCCATCTCCTCTATCTGCCAGAATCAAATAAAAGAAAATTTTAGCAAAGTAAAAAAAAAATAATAATAATAATGGCTAAAGTAATAAAAATTGAGCTTTCTTAATATTTTAGTTCCCCGGCAACGGCGCCAAAAACTTGATCGTTGATTTCAGAGTTTTAACTTTATAATGATCGAACCTGGAACTAACTATAACAACGATTGAGGTAAGTGCACCTATCGAACAATAGTATAGCTTAGGCAAGACCGGATTGTCGAACCCAAAGGAACCAAAAGTACTAATACTAACTTTCTTTTTATTATCTAGCCTAAAATAAGTGAAGTTGTTATTTAATCTAAATTTAACTAACTACTAAGCTAAAGACGCAAAGACAAAAAGAATGAATTGGGGAAATCTTTGTTGGAAAAACTCGGTTGATTAAGACGATACCCTTAGGAAGAATCCACCTAGACTTCACTTGTTATCTAACTCTGAACCAGACGATTTAGTCACTTGACTTGATCCGTAAGACTCCTTAATGTATATTAAACCCTCTCTCGAAGCGAATAACGTCTAACCCTAGGTTGATTAATTGAAATCTCTTTCTAATTAAAACCCCTAGAATTGCATTAACTCGATCTATGAACTCCCATATTAGGTTTCACCCTAATCCAGAAAAACTCGTCACCCTATCTCTAGGCGCGCTATCAACTCCGCTTAGTTATGCTAGATCTACTCTTAAGCAAGGACTTTTGCTCCTTCACCTAAGCACATCAAACTTGAATCAATATCCCGGAAATATTAACACAAGAATTAAGAACACATAATTAAGAACAAATCAAGTATTTATCATATAGTTCAAATAAACGATAACAAGATTCATCTAAGTTTCATCCCCTTAAGGTATCCAAGGGTTTAGTTCATAATAATAAAAGAAAACATCTCGTAAGAAAAGATAAAACAAAACATAAGAAATCCCTAAAACCCCTGAAGGAATTGAAGGAGAGATCCGCTGCCTTGAGTAGAATTTCGGCTTCTTGAGATGGATCAACTGGCTATCTTCGAGTGTTTCCCACAAATCGACCTTTTCGGCTCGGCTCCTGGCCTAGCTCACCGCCTCTTCTAGGTTATACTTAGGGTGTTTATATAGGCTTTTGAAATAGGTTTCTTTGCCCCTAAGTATCCTTTTCCGAGTGAAATTGCTCTTCTCCACGATAAGGACACGGCCATGGCACACGCCCGTGTGAATCGTCTTTAGGCCGTGTTCGGACTTTTAATGAGGTGACATGCCCGTGTAAATCGTGATTAGGCCGTGTTCTAGTCTATAAAGGAGACACAGCCGTGTTGGCTCAAGTCCAGGCCGTGTCAATTTTCACTTTGGCCCAATTTGGTCCGTTTTGAGCCCGTTTCTCGTTCTTTCCATCCTCCGGTGCTTTCCTGAGTATAAAACATGAAAAGAAAGGATTAAGAGCACCTTTTTACATAAATCAAGGGATAAATCATCCAAAAGTATGCTAAATGTGGGATTAAAATATGTTACTTTTACGGTTTATCAATACTCATGAAGTCAATTGCTTCTATAGCCAAGATTAGACATCTCCCTAATTAGAATTGTAGACGAAATAATAATCCTTTTATGCATTTGAATCAAATGCTCATTTCGATTCTTTTACGGGATTACAGACTCGTTTAAATTATCTACTGAAACAAGTTATTTTTCTCGCAATGTAGATGTTCTTACAGTGCCACTTATCATCAGCTTGAACTTAACATTTAATGAGCTAATACTTGCTTGTCACAATTTCGCTTTGTATGTAAAACATGAAAGACAGAAACACAAAAGATATAATAGTGAAATGTAAAATTAATTTTATTTATTTATCCATCATTCAAATACATAGAAAACAGTTACATATTCACTACAATATGGGCACATTTCCCAACACTTATCTCTAAGAACTTTTGTTTCCTTAAACCCCTGTAAAGCAACACAAACATGTTTAGTGGCTTCAAAATCAATTGCCTAGTGGTCTATTGAATCTTCCACTAAGCAAGTTTCAATACCTTTGCCCTTTGTGGTTAGGTAGTCCTTCCACTCTTTGTAGTTAGTATTGAAGTGTCCTTTTTTTTTACTGCAGAAGAAACACTTAGACTTGGATAAGTCTTTAGACTTCTTAGTTTTCTTCATTTCCACTTTTTGTGGTCCAGAGGACTTAGCCTTGTTCTCTTAGCTTGCTTTTTTGAGGAAGAAGCAACTGCTAAGTTAGCTTCTACTTTGCGAACAGATTGATCGTCATTCAACATTAGCTTATTGGATTAAAGTTCCTTCATGAGTTGTGTAAGTGTCAACTGCTTGTTCTAGAAGTTATATGTGGACCTAAAGCCAACAAAATCCTTCGACAAGCTTTTGAACACAATCTCAATTTGTGTGTTCAGGTCCAATTTGGCCCCATTATCCTCAATCTCAACAAAATAACTTATAAGAGAAATCATATGATCTTTGACTGAATTGCCTAGTTTCTGCTTTTAAATGAGAGTTTAAAATATATCAAAACACTATTGAAGGGACTCTTGAAGAAGTCTATAAATAAACAACATTGTCAACTTGCAAAACAAAGTTTTTGGAGTTTTAAATTCGATTGCTACTTTGTGCTTTTATTTATAATTTTGTTTGACATTCTTTATAAGTTTTATTAGAGAGAATTTTCATGATTTGCATGTAGGATATTTTGGGATGACTGATTGTAATGTTGAATGTTGAATAAAATTATTTATTGAAACTTTGCAAAATAGGATTGTTGATCTAAACTGAATTCTTTTATTACTTTGCACTTTTCCTTACTTTGTTGAAAAGCGAGCAATTTGTTCCAACTCATTGTTGGAAGTGAAGTTAAAGACAACAAACTGCTTTATTTCAAAGTGTAAGAAGATTATTAATGATTTGGTAATACGCCGAAGGCATGAAGAGCTCCTCAACTACATTGTTTGTTGTTGGCAAGATTTAGGGAGAGAAATAAATTTTATCGTGAATGTGTTGTACCTGACTTTCAAAGCATTAATGGGTGGTGCTAATTTTTGCGATCTAATTTTCACAATTAAATTTATTTTCGTATTTATATTTATTTTAACGTCTGAATTTGATAACTAAATTTATTTTAATCTTAAAACTTTGAAAATATAAAAGTTTCGATTATATGACATTTTGAAATTATCGCACATCATCATTTAAAAATTAATTTTTTTTATAAATTTTCAGGTTATGATATGGTACAATCTTAAAGTGTCACAAACAATGTTTTAATAACCGGACTAGTGATTGAACCAATCAAACTACTAATTCTCAATTCAAACAGTTTGATCGGTCCAATTGCTAGACCAATAATAATTAAATAAATAATTAAAAAGTCATAAAATTAAAAATTTTAAAAAATTATTAAGTTAGTTCTACTATTGGTTTTTGTTCCAAATTTTTTATATTTTTTGTTGGTTTCAGGTAGTTTCTGATTCAATCAGTTCAATCCTTTTTTTAGACCAGTATACCAGTTGGTCCTTGGTCCAATGGTCTGACTGACCAATCCAATCATATTTAAGAACACTTGTCATATATCAAAATTTGACTTAATTTAAGTTTAGAACCAAAATGAATCTAATTACCAAATTTAAGTACCAAAATAAACAATATATATATATATATATAAGTAGCAAAAAGAATCTAGTTAGCAAGTTTAAAGATAAAAAAACTAATTTTTATTGGAAGAATGATTTTTCAATGAAAAACCTTTCTAGAAAACCCTAATTAAATTTCTTTTAAAAAACAAAAAGAAAATCGAGTTTGAAATGAAGCATATAATAACTAAACTTCAATTTAATATAGTTAATCCAACGAGGTAGAACAAATGAATTATATATTCTTTTGTCAATTTAATATTTTATTTTTTAATTAAATTTAATTATTAAAATTTCAAAAAGAATTAAATAATTTTTTTAACAAAAATTTAATTAAAATATTAATTTTTAACAGTATTGACATAATAATCCTCAGTATAGTTCATGTATAATCCATGCTAACACAATATTATTTATTTTATATTATCAACAAATAATTTAAAATGATATAATATTAAAAAATATATAATAAAAAAAATCAAACAAAATAGCAAAGAGTAAATGGTTTAAATATTTAATATTTTAGTCAATTATTTCAATCACTCTTTAATAATATTTTAAAATTTTTAATTGAGAAAAGTTTTTAAATTCCCCGCAAGTTGAATCTGGACCAGATTGGACTCAACTCAACGATAAAACTTTTTAAAGAAATATATGTGTTTGATATTTGAGCAAATTATTTTTTATATGCCACGAATTAAATAAAACAGCAGAGAAATAAACGGGGGGACTCTCTCAAGAAAACCACAACAGATTTCAGATCCTCCTTCCAAGCTCTGCAGAAAGGTAATTCCTTTTTCTTATTTTAACAGAAACAGGTAAAATAGATCCATCAAGTTACTCCTTTTTTTCCCCTTATAGATTCCTTTTCAGTGATCTATTCGAAGTTTTAATCTTTTCTCTTTATCTTGCTTTTGTCCAGGGCTTGATTTAATATATCTGTTTTTGTTGTACTATTTCTGGGTTCATTTCATTGTTTATGAATTTATGATTTATTTTGTAGGTTTAGGTTTTTTCCTCTTTGTTCTTTTTAGATGTGTATTTGATGATTTTTATGTCTTTTCTTTTTGTTAATTATTTTTTCGTTGATTGATTTTAGACTTTTTGCTATCTAGTTGATGTTTTTTTTATTCAAATATTATTAGGTTTTGATTTTTATTAGTAGCTTTTTTTGTAAATCAGTACTGTGAGCAGAAAGTGAAAAACAACGATGGGGCTGACATTTACAAAGCTCTTTAGCCGGCTTTTTGCCAAGAAAGAGATGCGTATTTTAATGGTGGGTCTTGATGCAGCTGGTAAAACCACCATTTTGTACAAGCTCAAGCTCGGCGAAATCGTCACCACAATCCCCACCATTGGTGAGTTTGCTTCAAATTCTAATTTTCATGGAAAAAGGAAATCCATTTTTGATTGTTTTGGAATGGGTTGTTTGAGAATTAATGGTGAAGCAAAAAAGAAGGTATCAAACAATTTCATTTTTATTCATAGATCTTATACTGAAGTCTGCTTTACACGCTTCTTGTATGTGCTTCTTACTACCTAATATATAACATATGAATACTTGTGTCCTGGTTACCGTTTGTTCATGAAGTATGTAATTGTATCTTTATTTGGAAAGAGAATGGTATAAGAGGATGCCAGTTTGTATGACTTGAAGATTTGAAAGAGAAGTTTGAGTTCCTGCTTGTTTTATGTGCACTTCAAACAGTATGGTCATAGATTATTGAGACTAACTTCATAGCACCTTTTGAAAGCAAATGGTATAATGTAATTGATCCTCTTAATAGATATAAATTATTTGTATGGGTTGATTTCCCCTAATTTAAGTGGTTTACTGAAGTATCTGACATGAAAGGGGTCTGTTCATACTGTTTTTGCAGGATTCAATGTTGAGACGGTGGAATACAAGAACATCAGCTTCACTGTTTGGGATGTTGGTGGTCAGGACAAGGTATGCGTCATAAAACCTAATGAAGTGTAGTTCTTTTTTAGGTAAAAAGTAGGCCACTGCCTAGGAGTAGGGGAAGGGGTTGCGGATGTTGGGATCTGAATCTCTGATATGCTAGATGTTGCCACTTGAGGGTGGCTGCATGAATCACTAAGCTAAGTCCTTAGTTCTATGATATAGTTCTATGATGTTCGATGTATATATGTTAAATGTTTTGTGTCATTTACCCTGATTGATCCTCTGTTTCGAACAGAGTTCGATATCATATTGTATAGTAATTCACAAAGCCTTAGTTTCAAGAATGCAGAAAGCACATGGATATAACGCTCTACCATCTGATTTTGTTACTTGTGTTGTTTATATTGGGGGCATAGCCAGCACTGAAGCATCTTCTTGGTTGGTTCTATGATTTTTATTTAAAGCTTCATATTTTCACCAGCTTACTTTATTTGAAATACAGATTCGTCCTTTATGGAGGCACTATTTCCAGAATACCCAGGGTCTCATTTTTGTGGTGGATAGCAATGACAGGGACCGTGTTGTTGAGGCAAGGGATGAGTTGCACAGGATGTTGAATGAGGTATGTTACATTTTCTAATAAAGAGAATCTGTTGATACATAAAGATATGAGCAGATACTATAACAACTGCAAAAGGGCTTTATATATAAGCTAACAATAACTTCTTTTTTATTTCAGGATGAATTGAGAGATGCTGTTTTGCTTGTATTTGCCAACAAGCAAGATCTTCCCAATGCAATGAATGCTGCCGAAATAACTGATAAGCTTGGTCTTCATTCTCTCCGTCAGCGCCACTGGTAAAAATTACCTCTCGTGTTTCCTTTTCTCAGCCCACTTGTTTTTATTTTTATTTCTTTTTCTCACTGTTCATGTGATTTTCTGACGTGATTTGTTTCCCGATCCAGGTATATCCAGAGTACGTGTGCAACTTCTGGGGAAGGCCTCTATGAGGGCCTTGATTGGCTTTCCAGCAACATTGCTAGCAAGGCAAGTCCATGAACCTCAAAATCTGATAGAAAGAAACACGCATATATTTTTATATATATTCGGTCATGGAAAAAGCATTGGTCATACGAATGCATCAGAAATAGAACATAGTTGAAGTCTATTTTACACCAACTCTCCGTTTTTCTTATAGTATCCCTGTGTCCAAGACATATGGGGATATGGTTTTCCCAGGATCATGGAAAAACCAGAAAGAAATTGAACATTGCGTGTAACTTATGCGAAACTCTCGATAACATAGGTTTAGATATGACAAGTCACAATTACTTATATGTCTTGTCCTGCTTTTTCTTTTGCAATTGCAGGCATGAGAAAGGATCAGTGTATTGGTTGTTAGTTAGACTTGTTGAAACTCTGGCAACTCTTGAAGAGGATATAGCTTCCTGTTTATCCAGCAACGTTTGTAATGACAGAATATTTAGCTTTGTTTAATCTTTTTACTTGGATTTTTCATTTTCTTTAATGTATTTGTGTTAAATATTCGAACTTGTTATGGTTTATATCGAAAAAAAAAATAGTAGCATTGCATGTCAAACATGTACAAATACAATCACGTTCGAATCAGGGATTTAGAAAACACCACTTTGACTACTCTACCTCCTCTTCTTGGCATTATAAACCCATTTTTCTCCCATCAAAAATTAAAGTTTTTGTCTTTTACTTGAGAGATAAATCTCAAAATTATATATTAATTTTGATTTTGAATCAGCGTGTAATTTAATATATAAATTTTTATTTGATGTAATTATATACATAAAATTTTGATTATTGTATTAAAAAATATATTAAATTTTAATTTTAATTTAATCATATATATTTAAATAAATTATTAATTTATATTTATATTAGATAAATATAGTTATTTGTATACAATAAATAAACATAAATATATGTTAATTTGTTATATAAATAATCGTGTTAATAATTTAGATAAAATTAATTTTTATATATAAATTACATAAAATTAAATTTTATATATTAAGTTAAAGTTTGTGTAATTTCAAGATTTATCCTTATATGTTGATTTTTTAATTATTCTCTATAAAATAGAATAATGAAACCAGATTTTTTTATTGAAATGAAATTTTGATATTTTAAATGATGACATACTTTGGGTTCTGTTTCTAAACATTATGTTTTTCTAGAAAAAGGTAAAAGGTAAATAACAAGCAAAGCGAATTACCCATTTGTGTCTTATCCTTTTTTACTTTCATACATTTTAGAAGGTCAGTTTCGTCAAAATGAATTCTAAACTTACAAAGGCAGTTTGGCTACACTTCCACTGCCTTGCCTTCCTAATCCCTCTATTCACTCTATCCCTCCAAACAGAGGAAGAAAAGAAGAAGAAAAATGGCTTCTTCCACTCTCTCAACAACACTTTCTCTCCGTTTACCCTCTTATGCTCCACCCACTTCCTCTTATCCTACGCACCCTCCCCTTTTCAAAATCCCTTCTCTCCAATTCCCTCCCCGTTCCGCCACTCCTCCTAACCTCACCCACCGTTCCACCGCCCTCCGCCCTCTCAATGCCACTGCCGCGCCCGAAAAAATCGAAAAACTCGGCACCGAAATCTCCAACCTAACCCTCGAGGAAGCCCGCACCCTTGTCGACTACCTTCAAGAGAAACTCGGCGTCTCCGCCGCTGCTTCGCCCCCGCAGCCGTTCCAGTTTCCGCCGCCGGTGGTGCCGATGCCGGAGAGACTGTTGTCGAAGAGAAGACTGAGTTCGATGTGGTGATCGAGGAGGTTCCTAGCAATGCAAGGATTGCGGTGATTAAATCCGTTAGGGCTCTGACAAATTTAGCCTTGAAAGAAGCGAAAGAGTTGATTGAAGGTTTGCCCAAGAAGTTCAAAGAAGGAGTTTCGAAGGAGGAAGCCGACGATGCCAAGAAACAACTTGAAGAAGCTGGAGCTAAAGTTTCTATTGCTTAGAACAGCCTTTCGAAGGATGGTTTTTCTATGATGTACAGTAGAAATTTTCTAAATTGTTAAGACTGTTGTACTCTGAATTTTACTCTCTAATTGATGCAATTTTATATATTTAGTTGCTTAATTTCTCTTGAATTGTTGAGTTTGTTAACCCAGATGGGACATTTGGGTGTTTAAATTTTGACTTCTTTTTGTAGGATAAGTAGTTGCAAATTGAGTACTTCACAGTTTAGGGTTTTTTGCATTGGATAAGGACTCAAATCAAGTTCTTCTCAAAATTTATTCGAGGTTGAGCTAAGGTCGTCCCTTCCAGTATTGTTTTGTAAGTTTATAGTCGAATTCAAAATCTCTGGTGAATTTGTGTGGGTATAAAATTGTGATTGGGATGGTGAGAAAGCTCTTTAATGTTTCTGATTCAACTCAACTCAACTCAACCCATTAACATTTCTATTTCACGTATTAATCAAATTAGAATGTGTTTTGGGTTTGGTTTCGCAGTTTCTTGCTAAATGCTATGGGTTTGCTAGAAATTGGATATGGAACTTCATCATTGACAAAGATTGAGTTATTTATATAGCAAGTCATCTCGTCTGAATACTCACATTGAGGCTTAAACTGTCCGGCAAATGTTCTTATGTTGGGCATGATGAACTTTAGGATTTTCAAAGACTGATTTGGATAAAAAAAGTTCAAGGTTTAATTTGAATTAAAGAAAATTTAGACTTCAATGTGAGATTAATTGTCAGGTTTAAATTTTAAAAATTAATTTAACCCAAATATTATATTAAAACTAATTGAGGCCTTCTTGAAAGATATAAAATAACAAAAATATCTTTGTAATAAAAAAAATATAATATGATTTTTAAATAATAAAAAGTTGTTTAGTTAAATTAGTATCTATTTGACTTTTGATAAAAAAGATGGGTATATAAGAATATCTCTTATATATCTGTGTATGTCCTTAAAAAACGACAAACTTGTTCGCAATGGCACCATTTTATATCTAGAAGATAAACGGAGGAGTTATTTGCGACATAAATTTTTGTGTGTTTTTTATTCATTTATTTATTTAGTCCTTACAATCTTATGATTATTTTTAATTTAAAAATAACTTAATAATATTTTTAACATTAGTCCAAATATAGTTTCAATTACTTATGAAAAAATGGTCTTATTTATCTTTTTTTTATTTATTTATAAAATCTTCTTTTTATACACTTAACATAAACCTTTTAAATTCTACGATTTTATCATTTAACATATAACTTTAATTAATTAATTATTTAATTGATACGTGTTATTATATATAAATGTTTAACTAATAAATAAATAAAAACTATATTTTGTAATTTTAACTAAACATTAAAAGATTTGACTAAAATTTGGGAAATTATTTGTTACTTGCTAGTGTAGTTTTTAGATTCCACGAGTAGAGTTAGGGGTTAACAACTATTTTATAGGAGTATAGTAAAATATTAAAAAAAGAGGGATATATGACAACTTTTTAAGGTTGCTTGTAGAATAAAAAAAAACACACTGCTAGTGTACCAAATACTCACTCAAATTTTAGTCCAATTTTAAAGGTTAGTATTTAGTACACTGACGGTGTACTTTTTTTTATTCCACACAATTTTAAAAATTTGGCATGCGTCTTCCTTTTTTTAAAAATTTACTTTTTAATATTTTAATATATATTTATAGGATACTTGTAACCCATTAACATTACTTGTGGAATAAAAAAACTCCACTAATAGTATACCAAATAATTTCTCTTAAAATTTAAGTTAAATATTAAAAACTATATTTTTTGTAATTTTAAATAAATAAAAAAAATAGTTTTTTAATACATAATTCTCAATTAGAATAAATAATAAATAATATTATTATTTTATTATGTGAAAATTTAATATTTATTTAACCTTATTCAAAATTATGCATCTATAATTACACAAAAAATTTAAATATTATTGTAAAATGTTTTATAATTTATAAATGAACAATATTAGTATTTGTTAAAAGCTCATTTAAAGTTTTACTAAAGTTTATTAATTTTAAATTAACATTATAAATTTATATAATGTTAAAAAGTTTCTATTCTCATTAAAATTAACTAATATTTAATATTTTTTGACTTTGAATAATTTATCACAAAGAGTAATCAATTCAATTTTATTTTAAATATTTATTATTTTATTTTTGACTTATATTATTATTAATATAAAATTTTAAAAATTAAATATTCATATTTTTTTATTTTTATTTTTTCCAATCATAGTAAAAGGACAAAATTTTTAAAAATAAATATAATATACTTTAATTAATATATACAACTAAACTCGTGCATTGCACATTATGTTGGTTTTTAAGTATAGTTATTTGGTATAATATAAATTTAATCCTCAACATTTACATTTTTTTTTTGTCAATTTAACTCTTATCTTGTTTAAAACTAATTTTGACCCTTAACCTTTCAAAAAGAGTCAAACCACTTATTTTTAATGAAAATGATGACTAAAACATTAATTTTTAATATTGTTAGCACGATAACTCGCATGGTAGTCCATGCTAACATAGCATCTTTTGTTTTATATGTCTCCTCAGCAAATAATTCAAAAATTATAAAAAAAATAAAAATATATAAAAAATTCATAAAAATTCAAAAAATTGGCATAGAGTACACGTGGATTGTCATGCAGAATGTCGTGTTTAAAAATTTAATATTTTAGTCAGTATTCTCGTTAAAAAAAAAACCATCATTTTGAATTTTTTTTAATAGGTTGATTGTCAAATTTAGCTATAAAAAAAAACCAAATTGACAATTGATTTAAATGTTAAGGGCTAAATTTAACATTATGCCTAGTTATTAAAAAAGTTAAAAATATGCTGTAAGTCACTGTGTTTTTGATATACTCAAATTTTCGGTCCCTTACTTTTATTTCAAGGGATTTAGTCCTCTAGGTTTTGGATTTAAAAATGCAAGTTCAATTATTAATATTGTCAATTTTTTCTGCTAAATTCAGTTCCATAACATCAATTTTTTTATTGCATGGCTACTAAGTGAGTGTTTTTTTTTTTTCAAAATATCATACCAACAGATTTAACAAAAAAAAAAAATTTAATGTTAACAATTGGATATGAATTTTGAAATCTTAAAAAAAAAATAGACAAACTAAGTTTCTAGAAATAAAAGTAGAGTGAATTTCAAATATTCGAAGAGTATAAGGACTTAAGGCATATTTTAACCTAAAAAAATCTTAAAATTGGTCCTAAATGTTAGTACATTAAAATTGGATAATTTTTGCAAGTTAAAATATGTCATAAATCTTTGTATTTTTTGAAAATTTATAATTTAGTTATCGTATTCTTATTTTTAGGAATTTAGTTCATTTATTTTTCAGATTTTAAATTTTAGGTCCAACTATTAATAGTGTTAAAATTATTTTGTTAAATTTAGGTTCATTACAAATGTCAATTTTTTAATTAAATGACTATTGTAACGGTCATATTTCGCCCGGGCCCAATTCACCAATATTAACCCATAAAAAAAACAAATAATAATAATAACCCAATATTAAAAAGTCCATTTTAATAGTCCAATAAACAAAACCCAATTACAGTTTACACAAGCCCAAATTTAGACCACAAAATCCCGAGGCCCAAATGGCCCAAAAATTCTAAACAGTTTCGGAAACCCTAGTTCCAGAACTCTCTAGGCGCTGCTCCCCCACATGCGCCGCAACCTCCAAGCAACTCCACGTACGCGCGCCTCCGACGGTTTCGCCTGTAAAAAAGGGAGCAAAGCAACAGCAAAATATAACAGAATCCAGAGTTTGTTGTGTCGAAACCATTTTTTTGTTTGGAAAACAGGGTCGACTTTTAAAACGAAAATGGAGTCGCCACCAATCTTTTTTGGGGTGTGATCGGGTCACCTCAAGATTGATCGTTAAAATCTTTTGATTTATTAAAACGATAGTTTTAGTCTACGAAATTTAGAAACACGGGTTCGGGAGTCGGTTACGCACGAGGAAGGATTAGCACCCTCGTGACGCCCAAAATTGGTACCTAATTAATTATTTAATGTCTTTATGTCGAGAATTTGAAAAGATTTTAAAATACAATTCCTTTTAAAGAATGTTTGTATAACCCGTTTTGGAATATTAAGACTCTTTTGTTCCAAGAGGATAAAATATCGCATCCAGTACGTTAGGGTGCGACATTTTAACCCCCGAAACTAAAATCATCCCTTAATTTCCCAAAACCCGAAATTAAAATGATATTTAGTTATTTGGATGAACGAAAAACCGAAACCCAGCACGTTAGGGTACAATTTCTCGAACTTCCAAACACGAAACATTGCCCTGTTTTCAAAAGCTCTCAAATAAGCGATTATGAAATTGACTGAGAATGCATTTGTTCGATTTGTTTGGGATAAAAGTGAAATGACCCAAAACGTTGGAGTTCAAACCATAACGTAATAATAAGAACCACGCAAGCATAATATCGAGCATGAAATAATAATACATGGTACTAATACTACACGAAAAAATAATACATATCAATCCAAATAAACAACGTACATGAAATGAAAAAACTTATTATAAATATATATATAAGTAATAATATATAAAAATGTTTGAAATAAACAAAACTATATAATGAAATAAGGACTTTAAAAGAAAAATTATATACAATAGATTTTAAGAATATATGTACATAAATAGATTTAGAAGAAAATATACACAAAATAACATGAAATCAATAATATATATAGAATAAAAGACTATTTAGTATGGATAATATATATATATAAAAATATAGTGGTAAAAATAAAAATAAAAATAATAATACTAATGAATATAATAATAATAATAAATTTAATTATAAATAAAACAATAAAAAAATAATAGTGGCAGTAATATTAAAATAATAATTATGATAGTAAAATAATAATACTAAATTAGTAATAATAATAATAATAATACTAATAGTAATGAAAATAATAATAAAAGTAATAGTAAAGATAAAAATAGTATTAGTAATAATATTAAAATTAATAGTAATGAAAATAAAAATAATAGTAATAAAAATAGAAATAATAATACTAATAATATTAAAAATAATAATAATAATAATAATAATATTGATAATAATAAAAATAATAGTGGTAATAACAAAATGATAATAATAGTAATACTAAAATAATAATAATAATGTTAGTAATAAATAAATAAAATAAATAAATAAAATAAATAGTATATAAAGATAATTAGAAACAGAATAAATAAATAATGAACTAAAAGGTCGGGGATCGAATAGATTAAGGACTAAATCGTAATAAAATGAAATTTAAAGCCTAAATTGTAATAATAACACGTAAATAGGACCAAAATTAAACTCGCTCAAAATGTCGAGGGCCCATTCAGAAAATAACCCCAACCCTGGACACGTGTCTGCTTCTCGGAGCATCAGTGGGTCGGGGACTTGATTGAAAACCAAATAAAATTTCGTGGTGAAATTTAAAAATAGAAAAAATAATAAAAAGGACAAAATTAAAACAAATAAAAAGGCGGAAGAACCGGGGAAATAAATTCCCCATTAAGCAAAAACGCGCGGACCCCCTGGTGCGGGTCGAGTCGCGCGTGGGTAGCCCCCATACGGCGTCGTTTTGGCGTCTGGGTTTTCAACCCAAAACGGCGCCGTTTCGATGTGTTATAAAACCCAATTTTTTTAAAAAAAAACTTCATTTTTCCTTCTTCCTCAAAAAAACTTTCAGAACTCTCTCTCAACTCTCTCTCTCTCCCCTAATCCGGCCAGGGCTTCCGGCGAACCACCGCCGTGCATCGATCACGCTTGACCACCACCGCACCCTACGGTGGTCTAATTCGAAAAATGAGTTTTTCTTCTCTCTTTTTTTTTATTTGTATATATTGTAACCTTTGTATATAAAAGAGGAAAAAAAGCTTAAAAAAATAAAGAACAGATTCGAAAAGTAAGGAGAAAATAAAGAAAATAAATGAGACATTTTCTCTTTTTCACTGATATCTTTTAGTTATTGATTTTCGTATCTAAAAATCGTCCCCTTTACAGTGATTTTCCTTTCGGTTTTTATAGCCGATTTTAGGGATAAAATGAAAAAAAGAAAATACAAAAAATCCCTCTAATTCTGTTATCCTCTCTGGCCCCTTTTTTGCTGTTTGTTTTCTGATTGCAGGTGTGAGCGTCGTGGAGGCGCACGTTGCGGAGAAGTGGGTGAGCGGTGCGTGGGGGAGGCTGCTGGCGGCGCTGGTAGTTGGCTAGGGTTTTTCTGATTTGTTTTCTGTTTTGGGCTTAGTGGGCTTGCTAAGTTTGGGCCTGTTTGTTTTATTTTTTGTAAAATTGGTTAATGGGCTTTGGTTGGGTTTGTAATTTTGGACTGGTCTATTGGGCTCCAGGTTAAAAATTGGGCCCTACAGCTGCCCCTCTTTGCTCGTTGTCGTGTAACGAGAATGGAGCAAAGACTTTAAGAGGACCAATTTTGCCAGTCTTGCTGAGTCTCGACTTCTTGATGCTTCCTTTCTTCAGGTAGCCTCGCTTTAACCCACTGCATCTTCAGGGGTATAGGAATTTTCGTTTCAATCTGCTCCACTACTGCTTAGGGAGATATGATCTGTAATCTTCAGCCTGCTCCACTACTGCTCAGGGAGATAAGGCTCACCGTCTTTGATCTGCTCCACTACTGCTTAGGGAGATAAGATCTACAATCTTCAGTCTGCTCTATTGCCGATACATGGAGATAAAGCTTGTAATTTTCAGCCTGTTCCACTACTGCTTAGGGGGATAAGGCTGGTGGCTTAAATCTGCTCAATTGCTATATGGATGTAAGATTAGCCGTCTTCGATCTGCTCCACTACTGTTTAGGGAGATAAGATCTGCAATCTTCAGCCTGTTCCACTACTGCTTAAGGGGATAAGGCTGGTGGCTTAAATCTGCTCCATTGCCGCTACATCGCCATCTTTGATCTGTTCTACTACTGCTTAGGGAGATAAGATCTACAATCTTCAGCCTGTTCCACTACTGCTTAGGGGGATAAGGCTGGTCTTCGATCTGCTCCTCTACTGCTTAGGGAGATAAGATCTGCAATCTTCACTGCTTCACTCATCGCTTGGGGATAAGGTTGGTGGCTTAAATCGCTCCATTGCTATATGGATGTAAGATTCGCCTTCTTCGATCTGCTCCACTACTGCTTAGGGAGATAAGATCTGCAATCTTCAGCCTGTTCCACTACTGCTTAGAGGGATAAGGCTGGTGGCTTAAATCTGCTCCATTGCTATATGGATGTAAGATTCGCCGTCTTCGATCTGCTCCACTACTGCTTAGAAAGATAAGATCTGCAATCTTCAGCCTGTTCCACTACTGCTTAGGGGGATAAGGCTGGTCTTCGATCTGCTCTACTACTGCTTAGGGGGATAAGATCTGCAATCTTCAATCATCTTCGATCTGCTCCACTACTGCTTAGGGAGAAAGATCTACAATCTTCAGCCTGTTCCACTACTGCTTAGGGGGATAAGGCTAGTGGCTTAAATCTGCTCCATTGCTATATGGATGTAAGATTCACCGTCTTCGATCTGCTCCACTACTGCTTAGGGAGACAAGATTTACAATCTTCAGTCTGCTCCATTGCCGATACATGGAGATAAAACTTGTAATTTCCAGCCTGTTCCACTGCTACATCAGAGAGATAAGGCCAGTGGCTAAAATTTGCTCCCCTGCTACATCGAAAAGATAAGATTCACCATCTTCGATCTGCCCCACTGCTATCTCGAGGGGACAAGATCTACAATTTTTAGTCTGCTCCCTTGCTACATCAGGAAGATAAGACTATAATCTTCAGTCTGCTCCCTTGCTACCTCAGGAAGATAAGGCTAGTGGCTAAAATCTGCTCCCCTGCTACATCGGAAAGATAAGATTCGCCATCTTCGATCTGCTCCACTACTATCTCGAGGGGACAAGATCTACAATTTTTTAGTCTGCTCCCTTGCTACATCAGGAAGATAAGACTGTAATCTTCAGCCTGCTCGCTTGCTACCTCAGGAAGATAAGGCTAGTGGCTAAAATCTGCTCCCCTGCTACATCGGAAAGATAAGATTCACCATCTTCGATCTGCCCTACTGCTATCTCGAGGGGGAAAAATCTGTGATTTTGCCGATGTTGCTACACCGTCCTCTGGGGAACATGTCCTGTAGACTCGATTTCATATGCTTATGTTTATGCCAAATGACTAGGAAGCTATGATCAGAATGAATCAAATGCTCCTAACTGAGGGTGTTATGAATGATGAATGCAAAATTTCATGAGAATGATCCTTTTTAATATTTAAGGCGTCATTGCTCGTTGTTCATCTTTATCGCTGACGTATTACGCTGTCTTCTCGCTTGGGTAGTATTTTGACCGAAAACCCAAAGAAACAATCGTATTTTGCTCAACCGGTTTGCCCCACTTCAGCGTCCCTTCCACTGTACCTTGGGGACATAAGATTTGTACCCTCTTTAACCATCCCACTACGATTCATGATTATAGGATCTGTATCAAATTCAATCAACTGATCACTCCCTGGATGACTTAACTAAATGTGTATGCATGATATTTGCATGGATGCAGAATATCATTTTTTCTTCGAGAATGATTCCCCTTTTACACTTGGGTTGACATTGCTCATTTTTCGTCAAGATTGTATCACTGACGCGATATCTTGTCATTTTGTTCTATCACCATTTTTGACAAAAATCTGGGGAGATAACCTCAGTTTAGACTCTTCCTCCACCAATATTTCAATCCCTTAAACTTGGTGAGTTTTAAACAATAGTCTTGTTTCAAGTTCTTATATTATTTAGAAGCTTCCAGAGTAATATGCGAAACTTGTAACATCCCGAAATTGGGCCTAGGAGAATTGGGCCCAATGGGCCTTGGGCGTAGTAGCGTTTAAGATTTTTGAGAACGGCATTAATGCAAGTTAGACTTGTTAGGTAAGTTATTTTGGAAGGTTAGAGGGCTTCTATGAAGTCCCGGGATCAAATATTAGCTTTGGGGAAATTTTGGTTTTAGGTGAAAAAAAAAACCCTGGAAGTTGGCAAGTAGGCCTTAAGAATAAAATGTAGAGGAAAATGACACAAGTGGAGGTGTGGTGTAGTGGCAAAGTGACGCCACTTAGAGGCAAGGGAGTGACGCCACAAGGAAGGAAGGAGGTCCAAGGTTCAAGTCTTGGCTTTTGCATTTTGGTTTTCTTTTTACTTGGACCTCAGAATTTGGCTATAGATTTATATTTAGTTGCGCATGGTTTAAGACACAAGAGGAGCTTGTGGCCAAGTGGCTAGCAGCGTGGATTATGTTGCAAGGGAGCCTGGGTTCGAATCTCATGAGAAGCAAGGGGGTATTTATTTTATGGATTGGGCGGCAAGAGTTTCATTGAATTTAAACTCTCTTCGACGAAGGGATCCCACATCGGAAAGATACAAAGAAGGAAGGTGAAGAGCTAGCTATATAAAGAGCATTCCAGAGGAGGGTTGACACACCTTGGAAGGCGTTTGGGCACGAGGAGTGGTCGGGCGCGCGGATTAACACCGAGTCCTATCGGTGTGTAACTCTCTACTCTACTCTGTGTGTAGGCGGCAAATGCCGAAGTGCCGATCACGGCAATAGTAGCCACGACGTGCGGCGCACGCACGTGTGGGGCTTCGGCGCGATAGTTGAGGCCATCGCAGTATTCTTGTGGGTTGGGGTTTGCTTGGGCGCGATGGGCGAAGGGGGGCCAATGGGCCCGGGCCCAATAGAGTAAAATGTATGATGGTGTAGTATATAGTGAACTAGACTAGGTGAATCTCATATCGTGGGCTAGATTTGTGTTAGGTGGGCCACACGGCGTGTAGGCCGAATGGGCCGAAATTGGGCTTTGGGCCCAATAGTCCATTCGACCGAAATGGTAGTTGGGTCGCTTCGGGCGACATGGGCCTTTTTGAAAGGCCATTCCAGTCTGAAATTACTGAAATGCCCTTGGTGGGTAAATTACCGATATGCCCTTGGTGGGTAAATTACGAAAATGCCCTTGGTGGGTAAGTTACCGATATACCCTTGGTGGGTAAATTACGAAAATGCCCTTGGTGGGTAAATTACCGATATACCCTTGGTAGGTAAAATTACAGTTATACCCTTAGAGGTTGATTAGGGTGATTATGTTGTTTTATGTCTATCCGATTATGATGGTAATTCATGTTATACTTATATTTGATATATGTCTAGCATACATGACATAATGCATACACGAATTATTATGTCATATTGCATTGGTATGATGAGAGGAGGGAATATGATATCCGTGTCTTTGGGACACCAGTGGTTTGGCACCACCAGGTGGTTTGGTACCACAGATTGATTATTGTGACTTTGGGTCACGTGAGGTTTGGCACCTCATAGCGCGTCGTCCCCGAGTGGCTTAGCACCACGATGGGTTGGCCCCACGCTGATTATCTGGGATTGACGCCAAAGTGATTTGGTATCACACGATGGGTTGGCCCCATCATTGGATCGTGACTTCGGTCACCAAAGATTTGGTATCACATTCGTGTCTTTGGGACACCGAGGTTTGGCACCTCATAGCGTCTCGTCCCAGGGCTTAGCACCACAGCCGGGTTGGCCCCACACACCATTATACGGGATTGACGCCGGTGATTTGGTATCACACGCGATGGGTTGGCCCCATCATTGGATTATTCGTGACTTTGGGTCACCAAAGGGTTTGGCACCACAATTATGGATATCGTGACTTTGGGTCACCAGTGGTTTGGCACCACCAAAGTGGTTTGGTACCACACGGGTAGAGTAAGGAGCATTGGATGGCTAGGTTTGGGTGCATGATATGCATATTTTCATATGAAATTGTGTAAGGGCACATTGGATGGGGATTTACACACTTTGAGTCTCGATGACTCACCCCTTAGTTAAATTTTGCGGTAATCATTAGATCGCGGATTTGGGAGCCGAGGTGGACTCGTGGAGGCCATACATATGTTTACTCAGTAAATTCGTTTCTTTTATTTGGACTTATTTTTTTGAGTTTTTGTTATGTAATAAGGCCTTGGGTATTTTATTTGGTTTCAGCTTTCAATTTGTTTATTGCTTATTAATAAATGATCAATATGGGATTTTCCTAAAATGATAATAAACCATTTCTTATTCAAAATTACTTAAACTCGATTTCTCACCACAACTATAAAGAATATGAGCTTTTTAACGAATGCACAGTTTTTAGACATTCCTTTCATGTGACATGCCAGATTCGGTCGTAACGTTTAGGCCGGGTTTGGGGTGTTACAAAACTCCTTTTATGAAAGTATTGTTAGTCCACTAATCGTTATTTCAATGCAAAATGTTTGAAAAAGATCATAACAATGGACAAGAAGGAAATTAATTAGGAGCATAGCTCGAAACAAATAAGTTAAGCAAAGATAGCAAATGCAATTAAGAAGAAAATTTATTGGTAGTGTATTTTGAAACGAGCAAATTCAGAATGGGTAAGATGGAAACTAGGTGCCTCAGATATCGCAGCCTGAGCTTCACTGTTCAAACTTCTTGAGGACCATTTTCAGCTCAACATGTGTTTAGGGGATCCGAAGTACCTTGTCGATGCCCCAAGACGTAACATACTTCCTCATTGTTAATTCAAGTGTAGCAAGACTACTGTATGCCCCACTTTCGATCAAAATTTGAGTCGCCCTTTTCGGGTTTTCAACTCAAATCCCCTTTGGTCTCAAAGCACCCTTTGCGGGTTTTCGCCTTAGCCTCTTTTTTTTTTTGAACTCAATACGCCCTTTGCGGGTTTTTGCCTTAGCCCATTTTCCTTCTTAAGTGAAGTACTTATTGACTGAGTCCGCATTAACTGGGTTTGGCTGACTCTTGCCATCCATCTCAGCTAATAACAATGCTCTTCCCGAAAAGGCCTTCTCCACTGCATAGGGTCCATCCTAGTTTGACATCCACTTTTCTCTGAAGTCCTTTTGTATAGAAAGGATCTTTTTTACCATCATGAGATTCTCTTGGGTGAACCTTTTTGTCATAAACTTGTATCATCCGTTTTTGGTGCATCCGACAATGATGAATACTTTCAATCAAGCTTACTGGAGACGTTCTGCTTCATCCAATTCTTAATTCAATCAAAGCTCGGAGAAAAGGAATCTCAACTTCCAAAAATTGCTTCCCTTCCATAAACCAATGAGAAAGGTGTTGCTTCGACGAAGGTCCTGGCCAACATTCGAGAAGCATAGAGGGTAAATGGTAACTTCTCTATGTCAATCTTTACCAGTCTCAATCATCTTTCAAAATCTTTTTGGATGGGTTTTTTTTTAGTTCGAGTTCGAATTTGAATTTGAATTTGAATTTTATGACTGGTGACTTTGTAATTTTGGCATATGAAGCGACCTTCACCATCTTAGTGAAGTAATTGACAATTACGAAGATGAATTGGTGTCGACTAGATGCTTTTGACGAGATCGTCCCCATAACATCTATGCCCCATATATAGGGAAAAAGGAGAAGAAGCACATAAGTCTTGTTTTCCTCAATTTGGCATTTACGGCATAACTGATGCAATCTCCCTTTCATGGTAGACCAGCAGTACCCGAACCTTATAATTGGCCTGGCTGTCGTAAAACTATTAGCATGTGCCTTTTCAGACACTCTACAGCATCCTCGCGCCTAGGCATATCTTGATGCGATCATGCAAAGACATCTTTGAATTCTTGGAATAACTCAATGACGTCTCGCTTTGTTTTTGTGGTGGGCTAGGGTTCGATCTTCACTCCTTTCCTAGACTCGCAATTTCCATTGACCCTTTGTACGATAGAGTCTATTTTCATCTTGTTCTACCATCTTTAACAAATCAAAAGATAAGTTACAATCTCTGTCATCTTCAAAATCCTTAGATCCTTTTAGACCCATATCTCACTCAAAAGGGAGTCAGTAATAGCGTCGCTCATGTCTTGATATCTGGGTACCTATTGTAGGTACGAAGGCAAGTTTCAAAGAATAGATGATTCTAAGGATGATTATTTATATGGTATGATCATGAATGAAGAATGAAAGAATATTCCAAAGAATAAAATAATGTATAGTATGAAATGGAAAGAATGAAAAAAATATTTGCTCAAAAAGATGCATTTTATTGAAATAAAAATTCTAGACACAAGCCTATTTCACCATAGGACTCTTATTGCCTCTAGGCTTAAAATAAAAAGCGTATTTTGAATATTACTCTAGATTAACTCTAAAAATACAAGGATCAATTCCACAGTCCCATTGTTCAAAACACCCCCAAGTACGTAAAAGCAGAAGCTTGGAAAAGTCTATTCCACGGTTCCCTCTTCGAATATGTCGTTAATGTTTAGATTCCCCAATGTTCCCACTGGGTCTTTGATCTCTTCAATTTATTATCCATCAGGCCTTGCTCTAGGGCCCTGAGCTCGATGCATTCTTGGATCTCATGCCCCTATCTATCATAGAACTCACAATGTTTACCCCTTTAACAGAAAGATTGGGAAACGGATTTTCTGCACCAGAGAGATCATCGAATTTTATGATACCCAAATTGATGAGTCTTTCGATCATCTTTTTAAAAACGATGCAGTTCTCGATCGCATGCCCTGTGATTCCCCCATGGTATTCGCATTGGGCATTTACGTCGTACCATTTGGGGTATGGGGACCGTATTGGTTCTACATAAAAAGGGGATACAACATGTGCGTCAAATAAAATTTGGTACAACTCCCTATACGTGATTGGGGTGGGTGCGAACTGGAGTTTTTCTGAGTTCAGTCTTGGATTGGGTTCTTGCCTTGGGGAAACCTGATGGCTGGTAGTTACCGTCCTTGGCTGGCTTACTGTAATCGGCTCCGAATGGCCTTTGTTATACCTACTCGTACTATTCGCTTCCTTTTCCTTCTTCTTCGGGGCTTTTAAAGTCCAACCTCCCATTTCTTTTATTTCTGCCAGAACAACTGGTTTGGCTCGATCATCCCCCGGGTTAAAACCTGAACCTTTCGGGAAGTTCAACAGGGCCGAGGTATCAGTCTGACATTGGGGTCCAATAATGACGGGTACCCCATACGAATGCGTGTCTGGTTGGGTCAGGACACTTATTTGGGAAAAACCTGGGAAATAGATGAGGTCTTAATTATCATCCCCACAGTTGACCACTGGGCCACTCCTTTTTTCAAGTCCTCCAGCTAGTAACTGGGTTAACTGGCCCATCATATTCCTTTGGAATTCTAGCATTTGTTCTCGCATCTCTTGTTGAATTTTGGTCAATTGCTCCTGCATCTATATTTGCATTTGCTCTATTCTTTCCAACCTTTGATCCATGACTTTCGTTTTCCTTCGAGTGTAGTAGTGATGCTTCAGGGTAACTATAATACGATCTCTAGTTAATAGGGTTCTTTTATGACATTTAATGCATATAATGCGATGTAATGCAAATGCATGAAATGCAATGCAAAAGAATGAATGCAAAAAGAAATAGAGGCGTTGGCTCTGAATTTAATTCCATTAGAAGAAATTTTCTAGAAAATAAATTTCTTTACATAAAACAGATTACATATGCGGCTTTGACCTCATAGTTCAGGTGATGACACCAATCTTTTTCTTTGTATCCGGATATTATGGTCGTGTCCCATGAACTTTCTCAATAGATGCCTCTTCTAGCTCCTTGTTGCTTGATCCAGGTCGTGACTCTTCACTCACTTATCCTCCGCGATGCTTATAAGCTTCTTTAAGAAAATTGAGACGTGATGACTCTCGAATAATCCTAGTTAGCTTGAATCCCCGGGCAACGAGGCAAAGTCATATACTATCAATCTTTTCTCGTTGTGTTCACTTGGACTATATTTGGACGAGTATATTATAACCCACTTTATCAAGAAATCCATTTTCCTATGACAAACTCTTCTATTTAGCAATCAAATATGAATCAACACCTCCTTTCTATGATGATGAAATGCAATGTAGTCATAAACAAAAGAAAACACGTTAGTATCACATACAGACGATAAAAATCAAACACCTATCCAGTTGACTATTAGGGTGCAACATAGTTCTACCTAAAGTGGGCTCCTAAGGATCACTATATGTGGCTTAGTTCTAAAGGAAAAGGGTACCTGAACCAATAGATTCCTCAATCCTCACCCATTATAGGCTCGTATGGATCGAGTTCAGTTCAGGGGAATACATTTCCCTATGGCTATGCGGAGGTGAAAACCTCACGAAGACATAGGTACGGATGTATCCCGGAAGCAGTCCACTAGCCCATGCGGAGGTGAAAACCTCACGAAGGCATAGTTTCTCACTCCCACTTAAAAGGTGTGACCACAACAGTCATGTAATATGATGCAAGAGTACCCTAGAAACTCAAGTCACAACCGACTAAATGACCCAAACAAATGCAATAAAAGAATCGTAATTTTCAGATCTGATTTTCAACTTTCGTCAAAAGGATAGAAATTAATCAATTTACGGCTTGACTCTCTCACACGTCCCCAGTGGAGTCGCCAAGCTGTCGAAACTATTTTTTTGTTTGGAAAACAGGGTCGACTTTTAAAACGAAAATGGAGTCGCCACCAATCTTTTTTGGGGTGTGATCGGGTCACCTCAAGATTGATCGTTAAAACCTTTTGATTTATTAAAACGATAGTTTTGGTCTTCGAAATTTAGAAACACGGGTTCGGGAGTCGGTTACGCACGAGGAAGGATTAGCACCCTCGTGACGTCCAAAATTGGTACCTAATTGATTATTTAATGTCTTTATGTCGAGAATTTGAAAAGATTTTAAAATACAATTCCTTTTAAAGAATGTTTGTATAACCCGTTTTGGAATATTAAGACTCTTTTGTTCCAAGAGGATAAAATATCACATCTAGTACGTTAGGGTGCGACATTTTAACCCCCGAAACTAAGATCATCCCTTAATTTCCCAAAACCCGAAATTAAAAGGATATTTAGTTATTTGGACGAACAAAAAACCGAAACCCAGCACGTTAGGGCACAATTTCTCGAACTTTCAAACACGAAACATTGCCCTGTTTTCAAAACCTCTCAAATAAGCGATTATGAAATTGACTGAGAATGCATTTGTTCGATTTGTTTGGGATAAAAGTGA
Organism: Gossypium sturtianum; assembly: GCA_025698515.1. Taxonomy (NCBI): domain Eukaryota; kingdom Viridiplantae; phylum Streptophyta; class Magnoliopsida; order Malvales; family Malvaceae; genus Gossypium; species Gossypium sturtianum. The sequence goes on from CM046946.1 coordinate 122,797,201, forward strand.
AATAACCAATATCGGCCAAAACGTTGGAGTTCAAACCATAACGTAATAATAAGAACCACACAAGCATAATATCGAGCATGAAATAAAAATACATGGTACTAATACTACGCGAAAAAATAATACATATCAATCCAAATAAACAACGTAAATGAAATGAAAAAACTTATTATAAATATATATATATATATATATATAAATGTTTGAAATAAACAAAACTATATAATGAAATAAGGACTTTAAAAGAAAAATTATATACAATAGATTTTAAGAATATATGAACATAAATAGATTTAGAAGAAAATATACATAAAATAACATGAAATCAATAATATATATATATAGAATAAAAGATTATTTAGTATGGATAATATATATATAAAAATATATAGTGGTAAAAATAAAAATAAAAATAAAAATACTAATGAATATAATAATAAATTTAATTATAAATAAAACAATAAAAAATAATAGTAGCAGAAATATTAAAATAATAATTATGATAGTAAAATAATAATACTAAATTAGTAATAATAATAGTAATGAAAATAATAATAAAAGTAATAGTAAAGATAAAAATAGTATTAGTAATAATATTAAAATTAATAGTAATGAAAATAAAAATAATAGTAATAAAAATAGAAATAATAATACTAATAATATTTAAAATAATAATAATAATAATATTGATAATAATAAAAATAATAGTGGTAATAACAAAATGATAATAATAGTAATACTAAAATAATAATAATAATGTTAGTAATAAATAAATAAATAAATAAATAAAATAGTATATAAAGATAATTAGAACAGAATAAATAAATAATGAACTAAAAGGTCAGGATCGAATAGATTAAGGATTAAATCGGAATAAAACGAAATTTAAAGCCTAAATTGTAATAATAACACATAAATAGGACCAAAATTAAACTCGCTCAAACTGTCAAGGGCCCATTCAGAAAATAACCCCAACCCTGGACACGTGTCTGCTTCTCGGAGCATTAGTGGGTCGGGGACTTGATTGAAAACCAAATAAAATTTCGTGGTGAAATTTAAAAATAGAAAAAATAATAAAAAGGACTAAATTAAAACAAATAAAAAGGCGGAAGGACCAGGGAAATAAATTCCCCATTAAGCAAAAACGCGCGGACCCCCTGGTGCGGGTCGGGTCGCGCGCGGGTAGCCTCCATACGGCGTCGTTTTGGCGTCTGGGTTTTCAACCCAAAACGGCGCCGTTTCGATGTGTTATAAAACCCAATTTTTTTTTAAAAGAACTTCATTTTTCCTTCTTCCTCAAAAAAACTTTCAGAACTCTCTCTCTCTCTCCCCTAATCCGGCCAGGGCTTCCGGCGAACCACCGCCATACCGACCGCCGCCGGCCACCGTACACGGTGGCCGAAATTCTCGAAAGTGAGTTTTTCTTCTCTTTTTTTTTTTATATATGTATATATTGTAACCTTTGTATATAAAAGAGGAAAAGAAAGCTTAAAAAATAAAAATAAAGAACATATTCGAAAAGTAAGGAGAAAATAAAGAAAATAAATGAGACCTTTTCTCTTTTTCACTGATATCTTCTTAGTTATTGATTTTCGTATCTAAAAATCGTCCCCTTTACAGTGATTTTCCTTTCGGTTTTTATAGCCGATTTTAGGGATAAAATGAAAAAAAGAAAATACAAAAAATCCCTCTATTTCTGTTATCCTCTCTGGCCCCTTTTTTGCTGTTTGTTTTCTGCTTGCAGGTGTGAGCGTCGTGGAGGCGCACGTTGCGGAGAAGTGGGTGCGCGGCGTGTACGTGGGGGAGGCTGCTGGCGGCGCTGGTAGTTGGCTAGGGTTTTTCTGATTTGTTTTCTGTTTTGGGCTTAGTGGGCTTGCTAGGTTTGGGCCTGTTTGTTTTATTTTTTGTAAAATTGGTTAATGGGCTTTGGTTGGGTTTGTAATTTTGGACTGGTCTATTGGGCTCCGGGTTAAAAATTAGGCCCTACATGTTGTATTTTCTTTTTTTTTTCCTGAATTCGGCTATAAAAAGGCCGAAGCATCACTTGTAAAATGGGGGATTTTTTCGGGGAGAAAAATACAGAGAGAAAGTTCGAAATAAAAAAGGAAGCTTTGAAACAGATTCGAAAACTAAGGTTATTGTCTTTATGTGCTTATTTGTTCGTTTGTTTATTTATCTTATTTATCTTTTTGTTTTTTCATTTTCGCACCTCGAATATATATACATATTTATATTTTCTTTATTTTTCTTTTAGAAAACAATATACATATATGTAAATATAGCAAAAAAAAAGAATAAAAAATCTTACCTTTATGACCTTCCGGCCGCCGTATACGGCGGTGCCGGCGGCGGTGCGTGGCAGAGGCGCCCTGGAATCCCACCGGAGCCCGGCCGGCCTTAGGAACTTTTCAGAGATAAATTAAAAGAGAACCCTTTTTTTTAAAAAAAAAATAGCAAACAAATGAAATTTTTTGGGCTAAAAATGGTATTTATATACCTGTTAAACGGCGCCGTTTTGAGAATCATTTTCGGAGGCCAAAACGACGTCGTTTTGAGCCTTCGACCCGCGACCCAACCCATACCACCAAGGATCCACGTGTTTTTGGACTGAAGGTCTATTTGCGCCCTAAGTCCTTCTGCTTTTGAGGCGTGGTTCAATTAAATCCTTTTTTACTTTTGATTTGGCCTCGTAATTTTACTTATTTTTCATTTTAGTCCCGAAAGGACGGTGACGTTTAAATGGCATGGGAATTTTCCCATTTTGGTCCTCGCATTTTTACGTGTGCTTTATTTAGTCCCTAATTGGCCATATTTTCATGTTTTTTTTTGTTTTTTTACCCCAAACCTTTGTTTTAAATTCGATTTAGTCCTTTTTTATTCCCTCTGATTAGTTTTGCTATTAAAATTAATTATTATTACTATTATTATTATTGTATTATTATTACTAAACTGATATTTAATGTTGAATATTTTTTAGACTTTACTTTTTTTTTATCATTATTATTTTCATTATGATTTTTTTTATTCATTACTTATTATTTTTATATGCTTTCAAATATTAGATTATTTATTTTATTATTTTCACTACTACTACTATTATTATTATTATTATTATTATTATTATTACTCTTAATTTATTTATTTTTACTATTATTATTTGTTTATTAATGTATTTTTATTATAATTTATCATTATTGTTATTATTATTATTATTTTTTATAGTATTTATTTATTTATTGATTTACCCTTAGTTTTTATTTTTGGTATTATTTTCTTTTATTTTGTTTATTTGTTTATTTTTTTTACCTATTATTTTATGTAGATTATTCACTTTAGCTTTTATTTTATTGTATTTCATTTTTTTTTTACTTTTATTATTGTTATTCACATTTTATTGATATCATCATTATTTTGTTATACAAATTAGCATTGTAATTCATTTTACATTTTATTACAAAATCATATCACATTTTATCTAAATTTTTGAAATAAGCAATTACTTCGTGTTCTAAGATTCGAAAGAAATCGTGCCCTAACTTACTTGGTTTCGATTTTTCTCATCGAGTCTAAAGAACCAATTATTTTTAAATTAAAACACAAGTTAAATAAAAAACTTATTCTCGAGAATTCAAAATTGTTGTGTCCTAACTTACTGGATGTGACATTTTTGTTATCTCGAGGTAAGGATTTCTGAAAAAACAAAGGCAATATTCTGTATTTGGAATTTTGAAAAATTGTGCCCTAACTTACTGGGTTCCGATATTTTCATTTGACCCAAATAACCGAATATCCTTCTCAAATTTAAATGCACTAGTTTTAAAAGTTATAAGACAAGCTTAATTTCGAAGATACGAAATGTCGTATCCTAACTCACTGGACACGACATTTTATTCATTCGAAATAAGCGGGTCTCAGCATCTAATTCAATGTACCCAAGTTTTTTTTAACGAAAAGGGATCGTATTTTCGAATCTTTCAAATTTTCGACATTAAGACATAAATCAATCAATTCGTTTCCAATTTTGGGCGTTACGAGGGTGCTAATCCTTCCTTGTACGTAACCGACTCTCGAACCTATTTTCTCGAATTTCGTAGGCCAAAATTATCGTTTTAATAAATCAAAATGTTTTATTAAAATGATCAATGTCAAGGTGATCCGATCACACCTCAAAAAAGATTAGTGTCGACTCCATTTCTGTTTTTAAAGTCGACCCCATTTTCCAAACAAAAAAATGGTTTCGACAACTATCAAGTGAGTATTTTTATTTCAAAATGTCACGCCAACAAAACTAATAAAAAATTATAAGTGTTTAAAGTTAGACTTGAATTTTGAAATAGAAAAAAATAGAGAAACTAAATTCTTGAAAATAAAAATATAGAGATTAAATTCAAATTTCGTGAATAAAATACATAGACTTACACGGGCGAAGCCAGGGGGCTGGCATGGGCCCCGGCCCTCCCTAAAATATAAAATTGCTATTTAGGCCCTTAAATTTTTTTAAGTAAAGGTAAAATTGCACTTTGGCCCCCCTAAAATTATAAAAATTCGATTTAATCATTTACAAATTATAAAGATATAAACTATAAAAATTAAAATTTCATCCGGCCCCACTAAAAAATTGTTCTGACTTCGCCCCTGTAGACTTATAACATATTTTAACATTTTCTTATATTCTTGCTTTTTTTAGGGTTTGATGGAAAAGTTGAGGAAATAAAGTAATTTTTTACTTAAAATGTGAAATATTATTTTTTATCTTGTTGATCTTTTATATAAATTATTATACAAAAAATATAATTAATTATTTATTTGACAAACAAAGGTTGTAAATTTTTTTACCCCTTTTTAATTATTATTATTTTAACCATTCAAAGGAAATGAATATATACAAAATAAGAAAGGAAATAAATAAATTAAAAAAAATAAAATTGAGATACGTGAGTGTCGCCGAACTCTAATTATCAGTCTAAGATTTCCTCTCATTTATCCTCTTAATTCCAATGAATTAAAAAATTATTATATTTGTCGATTGAGTCTTAACTCAATTAATATGAATATTGTTGTTAATATAAGAGGATATAAATTTAAATATTCTAAAACGTATTATCCACCTATATATAAATCAAAGAGGGACTATAGATAATTTTAAGCCATACGGAAATTTGCAAAAATGGAAAAAAAACCTCTAAAATTGTATTTGAAAGGGTTTATCTAAAGTTGGAATTTGGAGTAATGGAAAAAGGATTTGAATCGGCAAATTGATATTTCTGATTTAAATATTAAAAGAAAAAGTGAGATTTTTTCAAAATTAGATTTAATTACAACTTATTTCCATAAAAGCTACAAATTTAATTTTGTTGAGGTATAGGTTGCCTTGCCTAGTTCATCGCAAACATTAGATGACACGTGTCAAACATCCGTAAAAAGAGGGTCTCCGCACTTCCTTCTGTACGATCTTCTTCTTTAAAATCCGGACCAAGTGCTCTTTTGTCGTAAATCTCCAATCCTCAAAACTCACCTGCACACAAATAAACCCTTAATTTTCTTCTTCATCTACAGGTACTTTTTCTTTTAGTTCTTTGTTTGAATTATTTTTATGTTAAACTGTATGATTTGTTATTTGTTTAGGTTTTTTCTCTTAAAGTATGGGTAAGTGTTAGTGGGTGTTTTTGTTTACTGTTTTTGTTTTTTTTAATTAAAATGATTATATTGTTCTTTTTACTTTTTCCTATATTTCAGTTGTAAAAATCCCATTTTTTGAGGTTGATTTTCTTGGGGGAAAAAAATTCAATCTTTTTCAGGGGGAAAACATGGAAGCTTTTGTAAAGCCAACTGAAACCCTTACTGGGGATAAGTCTTTAGACCAAGATGCTAATGAAGGTTCTAAAGTTGGTGGGTTAACGGTTGAAAGATCATGGGAAAATGGTTTTAGGGTTTCTATAAATGGAAAGGGAGGTTCTTGTGTTGATGAAGATGGTGAGGGACTTGAGGATTCTGAATTGAATGGGGTTTCTTCTTTGTTACAAATGAAAGGAAGTGTTAGGAACATTGATGTTAATGGTGGAAGGAGTGATAGTGGTGAAGGGTTTGGCACTCTTTTAGGCGCTGTTGATGAAAGTAAAGAAATTGGTGCTGAAAATGTATTACCAAATGATGACTATGAAATGGCGAAATTGGATGAGAAAGACAATGGTGGGAAGATGATGATGAATGAAATAGATGATTCGGATGGTGATGGTGGTGGTGTTGGTGGTGAGTTCTCTGCTGGTTATTTTGTATGGGGTAAGATTAAGAGTCATCCATGGTGGCCGGGGCAGGTCTATAATCCGACTGATGCTTCAGATTATGCGGTGAAAATGCGACAGAAGGGAAGACTCCTTGTTGCGTACTTTGGGGATAGTTCGTTTGCGTGGTGCCTTCCGTCTCAGTTGAGGCCTTTCGAGGAGAATTTTGAGGATATGTCGAAGTTGAGTAGCTCTAAGAACTTTGTCAATGCTGTACGGACTTCTGTTGATGAAATCGGCCGACTTGTTGAGTCGAAGATGACTTGCTCGTGCGTTCCAAAGGAGAATTGTATCGGACTCGACCGACCTTTAGCTGTGAATGCTGGGATAAAGGAAGGAGTTCTTGTGCCTGAAGGTGGAATTGGAAAGGTTTCAGTTGGTCTCTTTGAGCCAAAAGAAGTTCTTGGTAAATTGAAACAAATTTCGCAGGCGGTTTCTACGTGTAATTTGCTTGAATGTGCAATGTTGAAGGGTTGGCTTTCAGCTTTTAATCGATCAATAGGGCGCTTTGGAATGCCGGTGTACTATGAACCCCTGTCCATTCTGGATGTTGAAGAAAATGTTAGAACTCTTGTTGTGGACATGAGTGATTATAGTGAGGCAGTGGGAATCCCAATCACAGGGCCGGTCGAAGAAGATTGGATTTCTTCTTCGTCCTGTCCAAAATCTGGCCAAGGCAGTCGGACTTTGTTGAGGAGTCTGGATATTTCGGAGGATGCCATGTATCACAGGAGGAAGCAGAAAAGCATTGCTGAAATTTTAAAAGGTGATTTAGATGTACAGGCTCATAATGTCTCAAAGTCCAGCAAACCAGCATCCTCATCTCGGAGAAAAAAGACGACAGGCAATAATAAAGTTAATGGTGATGGTGGAAGTGATTCGAGTTTCGTACCAAGAAAGGGGAAGGGAAATGAGCTTTCAGGATTAAATGCTGAAGTTGATTTCATTGGGGCCAATGAAGGAATGGATAAGGTTTATTCATCAACGGGAAGGAAAACGAAGACTAAACAAGCAAGCGATAATGACAGTGATAATCAGGGCAAAGAAGACACTGATAACCAACCTGTTTCGACTAAAAGGAAATTGAATGTTGGTTCTGGTATCAGAAGGATTGATGCTGAAACTAAGGACCTATTCGAGAGTGGTTCTTTTACTAGAGAAAGGAAGAAAAGCAAGTACTTATCTCCTCCTTACACAAGTTCAACTGGGAAGCTAAGGAAAATCGACATAGAAGATGAATCTGTAGAGGTTTCCAGTGACACCCGATTCGGGGAGACAATGAGCAAGGCTACTGACAACCTTGTTACGGGTAAAGGGAATGAAGTCCCTAAAGAAGTACATGCAGAGCAAGAATCCTTGAATGAATCGAATTTTCTTACACCTAAACGATACCTGAATCAGATGAATGATCTTGCAAAAGTTGAAACTCCTGCTAATGAAGTTCTAGTTGAAGTCCGATCCATGGCTCTTAGTCCGCAATATCAAAGGAAAAACAGCTCTTTTGAATTTGTTGTGGAGTTTTTATCTGTATTTAGAAGCTCAGTTTATCGAGATGGATCTGACTACGAAATGTATAATCAGTTCCAGCATCAGAAAAAGAGAAAATCTCCGGACTTATCTACTGTGTCATCGGGAAGCAACCGATCTATGGCTGGTCATGTTCCCTCTGGACATAAATCCCATAAGAAAAAAGTTGGAAGGAATGAAGAAATAAAGATGGGTGAATCCAAACCCAGACAAGCAACCAGGGCGTCACTGACGAAAACTGAGAAACCGAAGGCATATACTCCTAAGAGGAAGCAAACTGCCATTGCTGCAGTTGGAAATGATTTACCTGCTGCCCTCTTCGTGACATTCGGCCCCGGATCCGCATTGCCTACAAAGGACGATCTTATCCGAATATACAGCAGATATGGAGCTTTAGACATGGAGGACACTGATATGTTCTTCAGTAATTTCTGTGCTCGTGTTGTCTTCTTAAGAACCTCCGACGCTGAACAAGCCTTCAGCAGTTCACAAAATGATAGTCCTTTTGGATCTGCCAATGTCAGTTTTCGGCTTCGACTTCACCAGGCTGCATCAGCTCATAACAAGAAGGAAATACCAGGTGCCAAAAAATCTTCTCTAGCAAAGGAAAGATCAACTAAGTCTTTGGCACCTGGAAATTTGGAGCTGAATTACATCAAGCAGAAGCTCGAGACGCTGACATCAATGCTGGAGACATCAGAGGAAACAATGTCATCAGAGGCTAAATCCAAAATACAGAGCGAGATAAAAGGGCTGTTGGAGATGGTAAACACAATGGTTGAATCATCATCATCTTAGGCAAAAAAGTAGTCACTTTTAGGATGTATGGATATGTAGGAAGTGTATGTTACGTCATTGCTGTTACATACGTTGGGTTAGGATTTTGTAAGAAATACTTAGGTAAGTAGTTCATAGTTACCATTTGCATATGTTGAAATCAGCACATGCTATATATATATATATATATATATATATATGGCATAAACTGCAGTAGTTGAATTCTGTCTTCATTGGATACAAATTCTGTTACCATTGAGCATACTGGAATCAGATTTTTCTTTTAAATGTTGCTTCCATTGGATGTCTACAGTTTCTGAAATACCCGAATTCAAATTACTAGCCGTCGAATTTGTTTATTATTCGCGTACTCCCTGCCACAGGTCTAGAAAGAACCTACTACTATCTCAATTGGTGTCCTTTGTAGAATTTACTGAAATTTTTTATAAATATTTCTTAAAAAACAATAAATTTCAAATAAAAAAAATATAATCAATACCCTCTATAATTTTTTAAACATATTTTTTTATAAAAACTTTTAAATTATTTTTGCTATTTTAGATATACAATATTCCTTTTTATTATTACAATATCGGAGAAGAAAAAATATAGAATTTAAACTTGTATTATTTAAATGTTGTTAAGAAAGAGAGTTCTAGTCAATGTTTCAGGCAACTCTTAGCTAAAATATTTATTTGTGCAACATAAAATTATAAATTAAATAAAAAACAATTCAACTCCATTTTGGATAAATACTACTTTTTTTTTTAAACAAGAGACAACAATTATATCAAATTAAATTGAGCAAAAACACCACTAACTTTACATTTGGCGAGCTTGACTTCCATAGAAATCTCCTACTAAATTAGAAACATACACGATTTTTAATTTGCATTTCATAATCCCTTTAATCACCTCAATTTTAGTCAACTTTTAATTTTTCTTTGTTTAACCCTAAAATCCCGTCTCACAGAAATTTGGATCTTAGTAAGATCTAGTAAATAAAAAAAAGGAGAAAGGATTGTATGAAACAGTGACGCCATGTCATCTGTATCCCTTTCCAATAGTTTTATGCCACATCAGTATATTTATCCTGAATTTAAGGATTTTAATTTGGATTTGATTTTTTTCAGGATGAAAATCAGGATTTTAATTTGGATTTAATTTTTTTCAGAATGAAAATCCTGAAATTCAGGATAAAAATACTGATGTGGCATAAAACTATTGGAAAGGGATACAGATGACATGGCGTCACTGTTTCATACAATCCTTTCCCAAAAAGAAGAACACGAGAAAGGGTTTTGGAAGTAATTAAAGCAAATACAACTTTATATACGGGCCAGGCTAATAATAGCAGTTCTCTTTGCACACAACAAATGCAATCCACAACAGAGTATTTTTCCACCAAATCAAAAGCAATTCATTTCTTATCCCCACTGATATATGGAATTGGTAAAGTTGTAGAGTTTCAAGTCTATTAACAGAACCAAGAGCAATGAATCAACGGGTCTGTGAAACAAATTTAGTCATCGACGGGGTCTTGAGGAGTTTCATCCGATCTACGCTTGATTGTTACGACAGGGCACTCAGCATGCTTCACGCAAAACTCGCTCACCGTTCCGACAAAAACCCTGGAGAAGCAAATACACAAGTTTAGGTCATCAACAAAAAAAAAAAAAAAGGCGGCATCAGGTACTAAGCATACCGTTGGAAAGGACCAAGTCCTCTGCTACCAAGAACAAGAAGATCTGGCTGGATCCTCCTCACTTCATGGCAGATAACTTCCTTTGGATCACCTTTCTTGATCCATGCTTCACAAGCAACCTACAATCAGAGAAATCTATCATCAGGAGGGAAAAACTACAAATAAAATGCAGTTTTCTATTTAATACAATAATTTATTGAAGAATGAACACCTTCCCAATCTCATCGACCCTTGAGTAAAGCGTGATATTTGTTTGAAAACAATAATTTATTGAAGAATGAACATTACCCCAATTTCATGGCACCTTGTAACAAAGAATTCAAGCAGACGAAGCCCTCTAGCCCTGTCCCTGCTCTTCAGGCTATTGAAATCTTCAGGAGAGGCATATATGCTGTCCATGTCATCGAAACCTTACAGAAAAACAAATTGAAATTTAGCGGCATTGGCTGATTTTACAACAGTCGAAGCTGAACATGAAGCATTCATGATTTGCCACTTGAAAGTTGAAACCAGTTTTGCCATAGGAATTTATTTTTCAGACTCAAAGCTTAAATTTGAAGCTTATACATGCCATTGCTGTACACGAACATTGTAATCTAAAAGGCTAGGGTAAAATTCAATCTCTAAACACAATCATTTCTACTTTATCCATCCAACTTTGCCGGTGGAGCCTGATTAGTACTTTCAAAATGAAAATGATTTGTCAAAGGTATGCATTTAACATTATTATTATTCGATAAACACCTTTTGACTTTCAATTATTAGTAGCCACACAGATAATTGTCATAGCAACCAAACAGTATAACTAAAAGATTCAACGAATGATCCATCAAATTAACATCTCTTAACCATATAAACCAGCAAATCGAAGTAATTTCGAGAAATTCAAGCCACGAATCAAGAATTGTACACTCATATCATACACTCCGCAAACCCTAGCGAACGGCAACCACGTGCGTATAGAAAACGCATCACGTAAACTTCATTACATAAAGAAAACCGGGAAAAGAAAAGAAAAGAAAAGAAAAAGAGCTGAAAGGGAAACAAACCATCTTCATCGGGAACTTGAACATGGAGGAAGAGAAGCTTGAAACCAGAAGTGTTGGACATAACGATCTTCTGAAGAGTCCACTCGAAAGCTCCCTTACTACTTATCGAAGCGTGAGGGTAACCTTTGATCGTTGACTCGTTCACCGCCACCATTATCCGAGTCACGGATGCCTCACTTGTAGCCATCTTGTCACCCCTAACTCACTGAGTCACTCACTCGGTAACAGTTCTCTCTCTGATCTGTTAAGCTTTACGAAGTCTCTAGCTTCAAGAAATGCCAAGGAGAGGGAGGTTAAAAGGGAGAGTGCGCAGTTCGCATGGTGCGCATGATATGTGTAAAGATCACATGGGATTGCTATTGTGCACCCTTTGCGGTTATAATCCACCGCGGCAGATTTTCGTCTTTTTTCGAGCTTTTATTTTTATTTACACAAATATAAAAGAAAAATACTGAAATGCCCTTTCTGAAAAAAATTATAGGTGAATAAAAATCTTCGGGTCGCTTTGCAGCGTTTCGGATTTCATGAATGGGTTAAGCTGAAATTGGAGGTTGGATGCTAAATAAAATTGGGCCTTCTCAGGTTCCCTGTTTAATATTAGAAAAATTATCTATGACCCAATTCTTTCTTATGCTTGCTTGATCAAGTTCAATGAAGGCGGGTGAAAAAGAAGGGAACGAAATTGAGTGCGTTTGTGTTGTATTATATATCCTATGCTCACCAAGGTTAATCATCGAGGAGAAGGAGAAGAGCCGGTGTGCGTTTGTATTGTATTATGTAATACCTAGCCCTGCATAACCAGGTTTATTGTTGAAGCTTTTTCAATTTCCAAAGTTCTTTCACTATTATTATTTACTTATGGATTTTGGATTAAACTACAAGAGATTTAACCATATCTCATGCAATGAAATGGGTGGGCTATCTCCATAGCTTTTGTTGGTAATAAGATGGGAATTGTTTATTTCTTTTTAGATTTATGTCTTTTTAGATTTATCTCATTGTGAATTAATTAGTGGTAAATAAGTATGAAAGATGAGATTTGGGCTAAATTGTAAAGAAATGTTAGTATGTGTAATAGATACCCGTTTGAATTTAGTAAATGTTAGTATACGATTGGCATGCCAATAGGGTTTTTTTGCGCTTGTACGAAATTGATTACAAATATTACCAAGATCCAATATTTGTTGCGGACTCGAAGATACATGTGACACAGATTTAGCTCGGAAGAGTAACTTAATGTCGTTTTAAAGATTTAGCCCAGACGCCATCTAACACGAATATACTTAGCTCGAATGAGCAACTGGTGTGATGTAGATTCCTGTGTATCCGAGTCTGTTTACAAGAGTTCATCGGGCGAAATAGATTATATGAAACGAGAAATTGAATTGAGCAACTCAAATCCACCTTTAAGATTTCACATTGTCTACCTGAATACCCTAAACCCAGTAAAAACCTATAAAACAACAAAATCCCTAAATTTGTACAAAACCTTAAAACTTAAAAAAAATTAAACCTTTGAAACCCTACAATCCAAAAACCATAAAATACCAAAAATAATAAAATCCCTAAAACTCTAAAACATTTAAACCCTAAACCTTAGAATTAACCAAACTTTAAATCTAAAAAAATCCTAAACAAAAAAACGACTACGGATAGAGAAAACGCGTCCATGTGGACACATTTTCACATTTTCTCTCCAAAATTGACCTATTTACCTAATTAAAAAAAAAAAACTTATTTTTCAATATATTTTTTCAACAATTTTCCCTAAATTAGCCTCAACTTTGCCTCCTTTGTTTTTTTTTTTCTTTTTTCTTTTTTTAACTTGCCCTAGCTTTACATATTTATATAGTTTTCCTTTTTTTTTACTTAAAAAAATTGTTTTCCTTTTAGCATGAACTTTTTAAAGTTTGATTGATTAGCTTTTTTTAGTTCAAAAGGTTGGTACTTTCAGATGTTGCTCGAAGTGGAGTTAAGATGGTAGGTGCATTTTATTTGAATGGATTAACACTATGCAATTTCGATAGGAAGTGTAAATGGACCATAAATATATTTACGATTTTTTTTATAAGCAAAATATTTATGATGTTGAATATAAATAGGTAAGTGAATTAATATTCATAAAATTTATTAAAGAATATTTCTTGAAGTACATCAACATGTCCACAACAAAGTGTGGCAAAAATCTAGCTCCATTTTAATTAAATCAATGGATTTTGAATCCATCAATTTGATTTTTTAAAATTAATTTCTTAAAAAATTGATTTTAAGTCTAAATGGATTTATTCTTTTAAAAATTTAGATTGAAATTAATTCAATATTCTTTATAAATAAAAAACAAAATTCTCTACTAAATCAAGAAACCATCTATATCCTTATAGGGCATTTGATTTACGACATGATAGATTATTTTCAAAAATGAATCAAAGTCACATTATTGAGGTAACAAGATTATTTAAGTAAAAGGTGGTATTGAAATTACTCTTTATATTCATGAAACTTAGCATTATTGGGAATGTAAAATTATTAGCTCAAGATAAACTTTGAAATTCAAATATGAGAATGATATTTTGGAATCTTACATTACTCATAGGGGACTTTTGGTTCAAGTAATCTTATATTTTCTGATATAATGTAAGATTATGAAATATCATCTCTCGTTTGAATTTTAAAATTTACTAAGAGCGAGTAATATTACATTCCCAATAGTGTTAAAATTCTGAAGTATAAGAGTTAATATCAATATATACCATATCTTCCTGAGATAATCATACATTCCCATGATAATGTATGATTTTTTTTACAATTTTATCCAATTTTAATGACTTTAATTCATTTTTCTTAATCTGAAATGAAATAAATCCCCCCCCCCCTTTTTTCTTCTAATATATACTTTTCAATTAACATTTCAACTATATGTATTATTAGTTGAAAAGAAAATATTTATAATAATTTTACTCGTCCTTCTTTTTATAATTTTAGTCAAATTTGCACTTAATCAGTTTATTTATTTAAAAAAAGAGACATAAAAGTAGTTTATTATAAAAATGCATTAATTTATTAATAAAATAAAATATTATAAACTCAAATCGTGGTGTAGTAATGAATAAAAAATAGAAGAATATTCTATTAAGATAATTTAGTAAAATGTATTTTTAAGTAATTTTAAATTCTATCAATCAAACAACAAAATCTTACACTTCATCTTAATATAACACACCTAAAATATACTAAATAATTCTATTATAAAAAATAATTTTACATTTCATGGACCAAACTCTCTACAAAATATAAACTATTTATTTTATTTTAGAAGATAACTAAGTAATATCATTTTTATGTGGGTTAGTGGAACAATAATTATATGAAATTTGAGGTAAAATTATTACTAATTAAACTCTTTTTTTTTATATTTTATTTATTTTATTTTATCCTTGTTTAATGTTTATGTTCATATTACTTTTTAGTTTCAGGTTGATATTTATATTACTTTTTAGGTTAATACATATTTTGCACTTTAACTTGTTTATTTATATCTAGTTGGTACTTAATTTGTTTTTACCTAATTGATATTTGAACTTGTATCCCGTCAATCAGACTAATACCTTTGCACTAACACCATTAGTTTATACTGACATGGCATTAATAGCAAATCAGATATTGACACGTGAAAACCTCTTAGCATGCCACGTGGAAAACAAAGATATTTAAAAAAAATAAAAATATATAAATTAATAAAAAGTATAAATTTTTTTTTATATCAAGAATGAACTTGAACAAATTAGTTGTCCAGATACAAATGAATATGGACAATTATTTGTTTAAGGTCATTCTAAATGTGTCTTTAAAATTTTTATATATTTTTAATTTATTATAAAATATCAATTTTTTAGTTTACTATTATTTTAAAAATTATATAAAATATCTAAAAATAAAGATATATAAAAAGCCTATAATATTTTTGAAAAATATATAAAAAATATATAATTTACAAATTTATAAAATAAATAAAAAATTATAAATATATATAAAAACTAAAATTTATAAAAATATATAAAAGAACTAAAAAACACGTTTAGAATGAATCTCAATAAATTAGTTGTCTAGATACATTTGAAACTGGACAACTAATTTGTCTTGGTTAATTTTTTAAGTACTTTTTATTAGTTTATATATCTTAAAATTTTTAGTTTTTTTAATTTAAAAATAATAATATAAATTACCTGGAATTTTATAAAAAAATTAAAAATATATAAATTTGCTAAAAATACATTTGGAATTAATCTAGACAAATGGTTATCCAGATTTAGATGTATCTGGACAACCATTTGTCTAGGTTATTTTTTATGTGAAAAAATAGTTTTTATTAATTTATATATTTTTTTAAAGTTTTTTATTTTATTTTATTTATGCATGCCCTGTGACATACTAAGAGGCTATCATATGGCACCATCAAATTGGCTATCAGTGCCACATTTGCACAAGCTAAAGAAGTTAATGCGGATGTACTAACCTAGTTAACGAAATATAAATTCAAGTATCAACTAGATCAAAAAAATAAAATAAATACTAACTAGATACAAATGTATAAATTTAGGGGGCAAAATATATATGAACCTTTACTTTTTTTTTTTTTTTTTTTGCTGTTATAATTAACACTTAAGAATTTATTTTAAGTACAGGTTGCATGGTTTCACATTTCTGCCATGTATATTTTACTTTTTTGTGTTATACCATATTAGTTTCGTATAACTTTAAGGATTATTTTAGGTATTTTTAAGTTTTCTAAATGAAAGAAATGAAATACGAAAATAAAATAAAATCGTATGTTTTATTTTTATGTTTTTTTTTGTGTGTTTATTGTATTATAAATTTATAATTTTTTACAGGCTAATAATTTGTTTTCTATATATATAACATATTTATTCATTTATTTCGTGTTAAATTCATATTTTATTTTAATTATTTTTTTATTTTGTGTTTCTATCATGTATCAATTCATAGGGTATATTGCATTTGTTTGTTATAGTGGTTTGGTTTAAATAAAAACTAGTTTATTCATGTCACATCCCAAAAATTAGATTAGTAGAAATTGGGTTAATAAACCGAGAGTGGTCGTCCGAAATTTTTTTTAGATGACTTTGGCACATTTGTCAATAGATAAGTATCAAGTATAGTGATTGAGTAGTGGTGGAGCTGTCCTTGATGATCTGAGTTCGAACCTCTTCCCTCTCATTAATTTCTATTTGGGGCAAATTTGCTTCAAACCTTAGTAAAGGTCACATCATGTTTTTAAATAATTGTTGTAGGAGTGCAGTGGCGAAGCCAGGGGGGCTGGCATGGGCCCCGGCCCCCCTAAAAGGTAAAATTTTTATTTAGGCTCTTAAATTTTTTTTAAAATTTTAAATTAGTAAAGGTAAAATTGCACTTTGCCCCCCCTAAAATTATAAAAATTCGATTTAATCATTTACAAATTAGAAAGATATAAACTATAAAAAATTAAAATTTTATCCGGCCCCCCCTAAAAATTTGTCCTGGCTTCGCCCCTGTAGGAGTGTGAATAAGAAATTAAATAGTTTAGTGGTTAGGAGCTTAAATGATTTCTTAAGGGTTTTAGGTTTTAGTCTCCACACTTTCAAATTTTTTATTTATTTATTTTTAGCCAATTTTAGCATGGTTAACCCCCCTTCCATCCAACTAAGTTGCCTTGCAAGGGGATGATTTCTTTCCTTTCTCGACAAGTCAACCTTCCTTAAACTCCTTATTTGATCCCTTTTTACTCCTTTGTCCCCTCAACATGCCTCTTTCTCCTCCCTTACCTTGTGTGTCGGTTTAATGTACCTAGACATAGTGAAATTAACCTTTTGTTTTCATCTTTTCCCTTTTCTTATTATCATTGCCATAACCCCTCCCTTGCCTCTCCTAAATTTCACTTCATTTTTTTCTTTGTTTTTGGCCACCCTTCCACCACCATTGCCTTAATTCTTCTCCTCTCTTGCACCACTCTTTGCCAACCGAACCACTGCCAAACCTCCTTCTTGCCGCCACTCCTGTCCTTTATTTTTCTCCAACGCAGCTTCTTGTACCACCACTCATCACAGTGGCCACCACCTTGCTCCACCATCGATAATACCATCTTTTTCTCTTCACTTTTTTAATTTTTTTTTATAATCTCCTCATTCTCTCAAGTGTCGCACCCCTTATCTTTCCTGCTCCTCCTCTGTTGAATTCTCACCGGGCCGCCATTGCGCCTCCACCGGCTTTAGTGATTCTTTCTTTTTCTTCACCATTTTTCGATCTCTATCATTCTCTTTAGTAACCGAAAATCCTATAAAATCTATTTCAATTAGTTTTTAATTTATTCCTAAATGTTGTATTTAGTGACTCACTTTTCAAGTGATCATTTTTCTAGCTTCACATCCCTTTCCAATCCAAGATCACGGTGATTCTCTGACCCTCTCGTTTCAACCAATAAAGAGTAAATTTAGTGGTTGAATGAAAAACCACTCCTTCCTCTATTCTTTTCCCTTTGGTTGAATGCATATAGAGACTATAGTGTATTTTTCCTTCAAATATTAACATATTGTATTCTACTTTATGTTGAAGGGCCGAACGATGCCAACCCGAAAAGTCACTAACATCGGAAACAAGATTGCATTTCGATTCATTTTTTTAAGAGTAAGTGCTGATGAGAGTTTTTTTTAAATTGACTTATTCCATAAACGTTAAAAACAACATCCCTAATGAGGAATCACCTTTGTTGATAAGTAGGTGACCTATCGATCAGATCCAATTATGGGCGTTCTTTAGAGGGGTGATTCGCTTTGGATCTACTATCAGGTCTGGGTCTAATCTAAAATAAAAATATATATACATTAATTCTAGTATTTAAATAAATATTATTATTTATAATGTGTTTTATGTGAATACTAAAAGTATTCCAAAAGATAAGGGAGATTAAACCCATCGATGTGTATTATACCAAGTAAGTAACCCAAACCAACTAGCTTATGAAAAGTATGTTGCGTGGTTATGATTTTCACTGTTTGAAAAGTATGTTATTCTCATTCTCATGTTATGTGGTTGTAACAGCCCGTTTTCAGTGAAATCGGAACAATGGTTTCGGAACCACAAATCTGAAGTCGGAAAATTTATTTTATTATTATTTTTATTGCCTACAACATGATAGAAATACCATATAAGACTTTTGTTAAGAAATTTTTTTGTTTACATGTTCAAATTGATAAAAAGGACTAAATCGCGTAATATGCAAAAGTTGAGTTCTAATAGCTAAAGGTATTAAATAGCTATAGAACTTTAAAGTGGAGGTCCTTACATAGTAATTAGTCCATAAATGTGATAGTGGAAAGTCATGGCTTGGTAATCTTGTAATTTGGAATAATTTTAAAGGTTAATAAGTAAATTAGTTATTAAAGATAAAATAAATAAAACAAATTAAAGTCTTCATCTTTAATTTCTTGTTTCAACCGAATATCAAAGAGAGAAAGAAGCCACTGTTGTGCTTAACTTTCAGCCAAGCTTCCATTGTCCATTTAGGTATGATTTTTGCCCCGTTTTTAATGATTTCTATGTTTCCAAGACCGTTGTAGCTTAATCTAGCTAGCCCGAGGACTAATTTGTGAAACTGTTAAACTATTAAGGTTTTTCCATTGGTGAGTATGCTTGAGTTTTGAATTTTGATGATAGAAAATAAATGGTTGTTGTTAGATAAACAACTTTTGTAAAGGAATTTTTGACGAAATTATCAATTAGGGGTTAAATTAAAAAATAGAAAAATTGTGATGGCAAAATTGTGAATTTGTGAAATATATGAGCTACTATTAGTATGTATAGAAATTGTCTAGGCTTGGGTAAGGGAGAAATTGCATGAATTTCATTTTCCGAGCCTAAGTACTAAATTGCAAAGAAATAAAAGTATAGGGGCAAAATAGTAATTTTGTCAAAATATGTTTTGGATTAAATTGAATGAATTATATGTTGAAATGAGTTAAATTTATCCGTTTAGATCCAGTTAGACCTCGTACGGAGTTAGATCGGGGCAAAGAGAAAGTCTCAGAATAATCACCTCTGTATTTACGTATACTCGTCGAGGTAAGTTCGTGTAATTAAATTGTGTAATTATATACTTTAATTGAACTATATGTATGTTATTTGCATTATTGTCATATATGAATACCGATCGCATATCCGACGACGTTCGACGATTACCGAGTCCTGTTTGAACCTTAGGAATTCGTAGGATATAAATGACATGTTATTAGGGTTACCGATTCTCAGCTTGATAGAGCTTACCGATATTCAACTCGTATGAGCTTATCGTTATTCAACTCGTATGAGCTTACCGTTTACAGCTCGCAAGAGCATACCGATTCAGAGCTCGTATGAGCATACATGTATAGGAATTGACGGATTACAGTTCAGTACACCTTGTGTGTGCTACCTGAGTATCCAACGATATTCTAAATGGTTCAACGGGCACAGTTCTGTTACGAGATTATAAGAGTTCGATACGAACTACTACAGGTATTTACATGAAATACATGGAAATAATGTTACATGATACATTGATATATGAAATGGACGATACATGTATATGCAACTTGAATAATTGTTGAGTTCATCCATGTGTATTGGCTATTATATGTGTTTCACATGACTAACATGTTGGTGAATATGTGCTAGGCATTTGGCCAAGTTGAGTAGGGATATGCTATGTTTACTTACCTAAATTGTGATTATATGGTAAGTTAAATTCTATGTTATACGAACTTACTAAGCTTAAATGCTTACTCTATGTTATTTTTCGTGTTTTATAGTGATTCGGAAGCTTGTTCAGGTTGGAAGCTTGTCGGAGCTATATCATACTATCCATCGGCTCTTTTTGGTACTTTTAGTTGGTTACATTTTGGTTATAATGGCATGTATAGGTTATTTTGGCTAATGATAGCCTATATGATTTTTTATGTTTATAGCCATTTGAGTTGGCTTGCGATTTGATATATTTTGGTATGTATATATGTGGCCTTAACATGGTTGATGATATGTTTGATATGGTTGCATGATAAAAGGGTAAAATGATAGCTAAATTTACATTTTGTACTTGTGTTTTGTGATGTGATGAATTGGTACCTTATTTTGTAAGGCATATATTTTTAACTGATAGTTTATGGAATGCATTTTGGTACCAAATGGTTGTGTTATGGTAAATAGATTACATGGTATGTTTTGGTAGGTAAGTGATGTGGCATGAAATGATGCAAAATGGCTTGGTAAATTGTTGGCTTATTTGGTTAAATTGTATACATGAATATACATGTTTACATAATGTCATTTGAGGTGCCTAAGGGCATATTGGTTGTATGTGAAAATACTACATGTTTAAAGCTTGTTCATGCTTGTTTTGGATGCTTGATTATAGCTTGTGTATGTGTACATTTTTGGGTGTAGGTGGATGCCAAGTTGGGTGAGAAATATGGCTTGTAAAATGACCTATTTTCGTCCACACGGGCAGAGACACGAGCGTGTGTCTCAGCCGTGTGTGACACACGGTCAGGTGACAGGGCCGTGCGTCCCCTGTAGCTTTAAAAAGGATTGCAAGTTAGGTTGTTACACGGCCTGGCACACGGGCGTCTGAGGTTACTTCGAATGGTACACGGCCGAGCACACGGGCGTGTGGCTTGGCCGTGTGACCAAGTCAAAGAGTTACACGGGCACAGACACGGCCGTGTGTCCCTATTTCGAATGCCCACACGGCCTAAGACACGGGCGTGTCTCTTGGCCGTGTGACTCCTGCAGCTTTGAAATTTTTCCATGTTTTTTGAAAAATTCTCTAAGTTTCCGATTTAGTTTCGACTTGTTTCTAATGCGTATTTAGGGCCTCGATGGCTCGTATAAGGGACAATATGTATGTTTTGAATTGGTTTTGATATGAATATTGTTATGATATGAAATTTATGTTTGTTTGATTTGTAATATTCGGTAATGTTCCATAACCCTGTTCCGGCTACGGATTCGGGTTAGGGGTGTTATAATGGTATTATAACATAATTGATTTTACATGACAAATAAATTGTGATATTCGATATCTTGAAACAATACGTGAAACGCATGTTAAACATTCCCTACATGATATTATATATTGAGAAATTCTATTTGCATGCTTCGACATGTCTAATGTGACAAGTGATATCTTGAAACGAAAAATATGTATATATGTGTTCATTGTGGCCATATGATACGGGCACGCCCGGGGCACCCACGAATTTCAAATTGAAGGAGCTCAGATCGAATGTTCCAAATGCCGTGAAGTTGATATGCACTTTGTTGCATTTCCAACTTGAGCAGGATTAGTCCATTTGAGCTCAATTTGAGCTCACTGAGCTCACTCCACTCATTGAGTGATTGCTTAATTTTAATGTTTTAAATAAATTGAGTTTTAATTTATTTATTTTCCTACAGCAAATTAAATGTGTCTAAATATCTTATTTAGTGTTGGATTTAATTTGTCTTAAGTCTAAATTTAATTTGTCTCAATTTATTACAGCTTTTTAAGTGTAAAACTAAAATTAATGTGCAGTTTTTTTGGTTAAATTAGGGGTTGCCGAATTTAGTATGTGTCCTAATGGTGTCTTTAAGTTGTCTAAAACGTCCATTAATGTGTCCATAGCATGTATTTAATTATATTCAGCTGATTTGGCTTGATTTAATGTGAATTCATGGCCTTTGTAGATTCAGCCGAATCTATGGAGCACATTTAAGAGATACATGCACCTAGGTGCAATGTATGTGACCAAATGCATCAATGCACTTGGAGGATGCATGGACGGCTGGAACATGCATGTTGGCTGCTCATTTTTGGCTTCCCAAAAGGCACCATTTCAGCCAAAGAGACACCAGCCCATTCACCTCTCCAAGGTGGCCGAATGTCTCCCCCATACACATCAAAGACGTTTCACACTTGCTGCACAAGTCAAGGTTGTTCGGTTGCTCACTTTTCATCCAAAAGACACCAATTTAAGAGCCTAATTAAGTAAGGGACGTACCTAGCTGCTGCATGCATCTTCAAGGGACCTTAAAATACATTTCTCCTTCTAGAAAGTTGCCCCTTGACGTCCCCAAAGCCTGCACATGGACTTGGACGAATTTTTGGACAATCAACCTTCTAGAAACCGTCCAATGGAGTTCCTTTTGCTACCAAATACATTCAGCAACTTTCCTTCTCCATTAAGGTGACTTTAGAACGTCCCAAGAGGCTGAATTTGGAGCTTGGCCATTGACCTTCTTCAAGCATTCAGCTTACCAAATAATTGATCCATCTAGAAGTCATCCCATTAGTCTCCCATTCAAATTTAACTTAGCCAAGAAGATCATTAGACTTTATTCCAGATTTTTCCAGCAATTTATGGCTGAAATTAAACTTAGTTATTAAGGGTTTTATGTCCATTCAGCTAGCTCTTTAGTTGGCTATAAATATTTGCTAATTTTCATTTGTAAGGTTACACAGTTGAACTTTGATTATATTTTATGAACTTATGTTCATCGAGTGAGATTTTCTCCTCTTCGTTTTCGTACAAGTTTCTTAGACTTATCAAGCCAAGCTTGTGGCGTCTATCACTTGTTCTTTCATCAAACTATACCATCTGTTCTTATCTTTCTAGATAACGGGTCGTGGTCCATCATCGTTTTTCATCCTTCCACCTTAAACCAAATAGAAACCGGGGTGACACTCTTCTAGTGTTGAATCGTTTCTGTGTTTAAGTCCTATTCCCCATCTCCACCAAACTATCACTTAACTTTTTATTCATCTTCAATTCATT
The DNA here is from genome assembly GCA_025698515.1 of Gossypium sturtianum. Classification (NCBI taxonomy): domain Eukaryota; kingdom Viridiplantae; phylum Streptophyta; class Magnoliopsida; order Malvales; family Malvaceae; genus Gossypium; species Gossypium sturtianum. Next base: position 122,820,374 of record CM046946.1, read on the forward strand.
CCTACCTACCCGAGCCATTTCCAAACACATCATCTTTCTTTCCTAGCCATAGCCGAACCTATCCATCTCACTTGCTAATTCCATTTTCATTCATCTATCAACTTCCATTTCTACTTAAGCCATCTCTTTAAGAAATATCTTTAAAAAGCTTCCGCAACTTAACCAAATTCTCTATTATTTTTCCCGAAGGCTTGTTTTCTCCTCGTAGACGATTCGGCAACTAGCATACGTTTCAACTCAACCCGAGGCGGGTCGTATCATTATCACATGCATGGGGTGGAAAAGGAGGAAAAATTAGTGGCTTCGTCCACAACCTACACGGCAGCTCGTCTGCGAATATTGGTGACTTTGTCCACAATCTACATGACAGTTTGTCTGTGAATTTAGTGGTTTATCCACAATCTACATGACATCTTGTTTGCAAATATTGGTAGCTTCGACCACATATATTGGAGTGATTGGATGGATGAGTTCTGAGGAACTCTTTTTGGAGTGTAGCAGTGATGGGTAGGACATTTTATAAAAAAATGCATAATTGTTTTACAAAAATTGCACTGCCATAATTATGTGCATAAAATTGATTATATTGTATGATAAGTATGTGCTTATTGTTATAAGACTCACATTGGGCTTTAAAAGCTCACTTTTTTAGTTTCATAACTTGGACTTAGGGCTTGGATTTAACATTCGGAGGAGCTTCTCGGATGGAACTTTAATAAATGGATTATAAATTATTTGGGGTGTTATTTTGGACATTGGACATTGGACTTTTTATTGGGTTGTTCCTTTATAACTCTAAATTGCCATGCATGCATGCTTGATGGATTTAGAAGTATTTTGAATTATTGAGTTTATTTAAGTTAATTATGATTTTTACTTGATTTTGAACAAATTTTGTGATTTCTCTAAGTATTTTCAAAAGTCCACTGCGAATTTTTTTTACCAAAATCATTTTTAAGAAATAATTAAAAATATTGCAAATTCTTAGTTTTATGATTTAAGACGAGATTTCGAAATAATAATAATACTTTTCAAATACTTGAGTTTTATTAAGTGCTTTTCAAATACTAAATTACTCGGTATTTAAAATTTAGTGTTTTTATTAAAAACAATTGAAGCCTAGTTATTTTGAACAAGTAAATGTTTTTAACAATTTTAATATGACTGTCGAGATTCGGCCATAACGTCTAAATTGAGTTTGAGGTGTTACAATTTATATTGTGTTCATGTTGTATATTTTTTTATCCTATATTTTATATAATTTGAATTATGATGATTTAATTTAAAAAAAAAAGATATACATTTTGTGATTCAAAGTTTTATTTTTATGCACTCAAAGTAATATAAATTTATATAAGATCTTAATGTTTTATATTTATTTTAAGACGTTGGATTGTATCATTCACTGTTTATATATGTTGATGTTTTTTTCAATTATATTTCATTTTAATTGTTTTTATATTACCTTCATATTTCATCTTCCTTCATCTCATATTTTATTTATTCGCCCTTCTAACTTTATAAAAAAGTCAATTTAACTTTCCATTTAATTTGACTTATTTTAACTATTAAATTTATATTATTTTTCAAATTATTTTAAAATGGATGAAAAAAATTAACATTCGTTGACTTTATTGATGTGGCATCCATACATGCCACATCAACAATCAAATTTTAAAAAAATATATAAAAATTATTTAAAAAATAAAATTATAAAATTATTATAAACATATAAAAATATTTTTTTTTTAAATTTAAAAAATTAATTAATTATTAAAGTGACATACACATGAATTTTCACATCAACAAAATTAATAAACGTTAAATTTTTTATTCATTTTAAAGTGATTTGATAAATAATATAAATTTAATAAAAAATTAAAAAAAAACTATTTTTTATGAGGTTGAAGGACCAAATGAAACATTATACCTTCATTAGAATCATTTTATTTTAGTTCTAAGTTGTCAACCATAAATAATTCGTTCAACTTAAATTTTGACATGAAAATTCTAATCTCAAATTAAATTACCATATCTAACACACGTTGATTTCAAAGGAAGACAAATTCTAGAAACAGTAAAGCGTAACATGCAGCCAGCGGCTTTATTTGTGGCTAACCTTCCTTTTCTACATTTACAAAACCCTAGGCCCAGGTCCCTAAGCTACCTCACTCACATCTGACACCACCACGTGATGTAGGGCGGCTCGGACTGAATTCTTCTATCGCACGTGTTCTATTTAACGCCATTTATTTATTTGCAGGCAGCTAATACCGTTGATTTTTTCCCCTTTTTCACGCCCAACTTAGGCTTGGGGAATATTTGCACAATTATTTAACTTTTCTTTTCACATGGCTTCTATCAAAAAGTAATAAAAAATAAGTTCAAATTGATAATATATTTTTTATTTCATAAATAATTTTTAAAATTGCATGTGTTATTTTTTAAAATATTTATTTTTTATTTTTACAAAACATTTGTCAACTTTCTAAACTAGAGTTTAAAAAAATCCATTGATAGTATATCAAATATTTTCTCATAAAAAATAGTTTGATAAGATTACCTTTCCATCCTTTCTAATCTTTATCGAATATTATATATTATACAAAATAATAGGTAATTTATGCCCAATATCACTAAACAATTAATAAGTTCACATTTTAGTTACTTAAATTTAAAAGATTACAAAATGATCATTTAACTATTCGAAAGTTTTTATTTAAGTCACTAAACAATTTGAAAATTTCTATTAAACTTATTGGGATACTATGTTTTTTTAAAAGTCAAGCCATCGAACTCCGACCGACCATTTGTGTGGATCTGACAATCAATGTCAAAGATTGTAGAACAAAGCTATTTGGATTTTTAGTTTGTAGATTTGTGACTTTTAAAGTTGTTTAATGAAAAAAAGACTAAATTGTAAAAAAAAAAAAGGGAAAAGAGAGCTTTTGATTGATACAAATAGTATAAATAAATAATGTCATATAAAGTGATTTTAATCACCTAATGGCTTAAATGAAAACTTTCAAATAGTTTAATGACTATTCTATAACTTTTTAAAATTGAATGATAAAAAGCGTAAAATAATTTAATGACCTTATATATAATTTACCCAAAATAATTATGTGTATCAAGTATTAACTTGGTTTGCAGATAATGTGAAATATTGTTATTATTTTTATACAATTATTTTACAGTTCTTCTCTACCATTATCATTTTGTTCTATTTTATGTTATTTTGAAATTATTTTGGGTTATTGCTTTTGTTCCCAAGACCTTTTTTTTTTTTTTACAATATGTTGGTATATCGACAAGATAAAACTTGTTTTTTTTTTTATTTTCTTTTGCTGATTAAAATACATAATCAATTAACAAATTTTAGATTCACTAATAAAGCACATAACACTTTAAAAAAAAAAAAACTCAAGTTTAAATATTATTGTGAGAAGCATCTTCGTGCACAATAAAATGGACATAAAGGATAAAAAGGAAAACATAATCAAAAGTGAAAAGTTTACTAGGGTTAACTTTGGCCTTACCAGTTTCTGATTGTTCTTGACATAAGATTGTTAAGTTTCTTGTTTGACAATTCAAAGTGAGTTGGAATAAATTCCAATGAATTCCCACAAATCCTGTTTGGAGGAATCCCTATTTCACTTGCCAGCTTCTCAGCTTCTTCATCTCTTTCAATGATTCGATCAAAGCAAATGTACCTTCCAAATGCTGTTTTGTTCATTGCCTCAAACACAGCTACATGAGCCTCAGCCAGTCTATTTACATCAACAGTGGCTAGTAATCCCTTTGCATACATTTCTTGAGCTCCTGAGTTTCACAAGTTACTGATCTAATTTGCTTTTCAAGATAAAAATTGAAATTAGTGAGTCAAAAATGAAAAAGAAATACCTTTAAGATAAGCTATAGTTGCTGTGGGGTTTCTATGGTAGAATTGAGGGCCTGTAATGAGTCCTGGACAGATTGTGGTCAGTTTTAAGCTCATTTCTTCAGCTATTTTCCATGCAACTTTTTCTGCTTTCAGCTTCCCCAATGCAAACCAGAGCTGCCACATTTTGAAAGGAATTTATATTAGTTGGATTTGAGTGTAAGTCTCCGACACAGATATATGAGTGCTTAGAGAATCGTATCTATGTCTGGATAGACGGGAACTTTGAGTCGAAGTTAACACAGACGCCCATCCCACGTATTTATCTCGAAGCATTGATATTTGTACTTTAGTTTGCATTAGGTATACCTTTTTCTCCATACAAAGTGCTTCATTGCTCCAAGAATCATGATTAACCAAAAGGGGAAGATCATGTTGGGAGCTGTCTCTCCATATGCAGGCCAAAAGTGAAGAAGTGAGCACACAATTCCTCACAGAAGCTGTTCTTGCACATGCCTTCATCACATTTTCACTTGCCTTCACTTCTATTTCAGCCATGGATTTCTAACCAAAACACCAGAAGGTCGCATTATTTTCTATTAGTGAAAAGTAAGCTTCAACTTGGTGCTAAAGAGAGTCTAAAACTATGTTATTCGGTACAGGTATCCTTAAATTTTCCAAATATTTAGAGAATCATACTCAATATTTATGTCCAAATATGTGTTGAATATAAATATTAGATACCAAAAGTCGAAACAACATATGCATAAAAGGACATGTAAGTGTAAGAAGGTGAATGATGAAGTTCATGATTTTGGCATAAATTCAGACCACAAAATAGCACTATCAGCACTTGTGGTGCCCTGGACCCGGTAGGCCAACCCAATAATGAAGTCGTCAAGGGCATGCTTATTTTTGTAGTGAAAGACTTATTTTTAGAAAGCAAAACTTTTCAGTTGAGTTGTTCATCCCATTCCTTTCATCTTTCATCTCAAGAAGAATTATCTACCTACGAAATATACTGATGGTACCCCGTACCTGGAAGTATAACTATCTACCCACGAAAAATAATGTTGGTGTTTTCTTAGCTACTTGGACTGAGGTGAAACCATGGAAGTGCCGGATACAAGTAGGTGTCCAAAATATGTTCAATTTTTCTAAACTTTTTTTTTTCTTCTAAATTATACTATCTTCGTATCTAGGTCCGGATATGCTCAAAGAATACTTAAAAAAAAAACAATGGGTAAGAACTTGGCAATGTAAGAAAAGTTAGTCTTTGTGTAATGTTCATTTCTATCATAGTACAAATTGCAGCATTATTAGTCACTTGATGTGTGTGAATAGCAAAGAAAAGAAGGAAAACTCACTGAATAACCAGAGATGCCAGAAGGATCAACCAAAGCAGAGGTGTGAAACACTCCACGACACCCATCAAAGGCCTCCATCAGCCCCTGGATTTCAGTTTGCTTAGCCATTACCACTGATATTTTATTGTTACAAGCCATCATCATCTCCCCTGAAACTTGCATCTCCCTCAGCTTCTCTACATCTTCTGCAGTTTTTTAGAATCAAACCCAAAGAACCCACTTAATAAAGAAGTCAACGGGAAACAGACAACAACCTTAAATCAGACAAGGGTTTTCAAACCTTGTCAGATTCCAGGCTGTTCTGAACAATAGAATGGTTACCTTGGTTATCCACAAGGATTCGAACAGAGTATCCACGGAGCAAGAGACGATTAACTAAGGCAAGCCCAAGGAAAGAAACGCCACTGGTCACACAAACAAGCTTGTCTTGTTGAAGATCAAGGTCGGCGATATGGGAACTTATTAGGCCTTTGAAGTCATCATTTTCTTTGCTTCTTTCCGTGGCAGCCAAAGCGACTAAAGTCTTCCTCAAGTCTTCAAACTCCCTTCTTTCACTCTCTTCATCTTGCGCCCTTGCAATCCCCATGATTAAGTTTGAAGCTCTGGATCAGTTTAAACTCTCGTTGCTATAATTGTCTGCAAAGGGAGGCTAAAACAGAGACGATCTAAAGACAAAATCATGCAAAAGGCATTCCTCCCATATTTGAAAGCTTATTTATTTAACAAATTTCAATGAGGTGGGCTGCGGAACAGTCCAATGGAGATGATATAGAGACTCGGCTTGCTCGCTTGGCTTCATTTTAAGTGGCTACAAATAAATAAACGTGTAATGTTTGGATTTTTCTTATTTGTTTATGTTTTTTCCATACAATTCTTTTTATTTGTTTAAGTTTAGTTTATATTTAAATGAAAAAAATGTTTTATATAATATAATATATAAATGCGAATGTTTTTAATCACATGCAAAGGTTTTCTTTTTTTACTTTGTTATTGTGATTTTTTTTTTTATTTCTTATATTGAATTTCTAAAAAATTACTTTTGAGAATTTGTTTTTTATTGAATTTTTTACGAAGAAAAGGACAAAGAAAGAAAGTATCAACTGATAAAACTAATTTAGGATCTCACCATCCATTAACGTCATGTTTCGTGCTATTTATTTAAATTTACGTTTTCATGATTTAATTTTAAAAATTTATAAATAGTTGTTAAATTATTTAAAATTTTTCATTTAATAATTAATTTATAATTTTTAAAAATTGAGTGGCTAAAATATAAATTTACTAATAATTTAATAATTTTGAGTGTAATTTACCCAAAAACTTAACAGGGATTTTTTGAAAATTTCAAATTTCACAACTAAAAGAAATGAGAGAACTTGAAATATCCAATAATCTCACATAGTATGTTAGGGTATTTTTGTAAGTTCATGCTTTCATCTATAAATAGAGCACAAATCTCAAAAAATTTTAAGTAGCGCTTGATTTTAAAATTTTAGCTTTGAAATTTATGATTTATGTATTCATTATTTTCAATGGAAACAAAAAATGGGAAATAGAAAAGAGAAGAAGAAGAAGAAGAATAGAAAGGAAAGAGAGGAGAAGACAAAAATTGAAAGAGAAGAAGCAAACAAAACATATTCATTTCATTACCCTCCATCCAATTACAGCTGCATATATATAAGGAAATAAAACAGTCCAAAATTGGTTAAAACTAACAATACAAACGTCTATTTAAAACGCTCCGTACCGAAGTCACTGCACATCATTTCATTAATACTAAAACGCACCGTTTGCCATATTTCAGTTTTGACCCGTATCAAATTCTCTCCCCCTAAAATGATCATTGTCCTTAAGGATCAACTTGAGGATGAATGCTCTTGAGTTGGTCTAAGGACTCCCAAGTAGCAGACGATCCATTCGGCATGCCTCTTTTTCCCTGTCTCGAGCACTTGCTAAAGACATGCAACCACCATTCTTTCCCTCAAAGGTTTCATAATCATAGTATCTGCAAAACCTGCTGCTTTTGTTTTCTCGAGTTCATCATTACTAATATTTTTCGCAAGAAGAATCATCTTTGGTGACTTAAAACACATGTCCATTTTGCTGTCTGTCCAACGTTTGTAATTTGAAACCACCATCCTCACCAGAAAGCCATGAACCCTTCTCTACAAGATTCATAATTATCTGCTTAAATCTACCTGGATCTCCTGTAACCATTTCTGGAACTTTATCAGAAACAAACACTGCCAGCTCAATACCTTTATTTCTAGATTTCTCAAAAAATAAAGAGAGCACATCATCTAGGATAGACCGAACGTCAAAGGGAACAGTTTCCAGCTCCAACTTTCTCGTTTTAATTTTAGCACAGTCAAGCACCTCATTTATTAATGTTATCAGTGCCTTCCCACAAACTTGAACAATCTGAACATAATCCCTTTGTGTTGAACTTAAATAAGTATCTAAAAATAAGGCAAGCATCCCAAGGATGCCGTTCATGGGAGTCCTGATTTCATTAGAAACAGTTGCCAAAAAGGCAAAAACTGTGATTTGGCCACATCAGCGACTTCTGCTCGAACCTTGAACTCTTGCATTTCATGGAAATCATCTTCAACTTTAACAATGTGTATTGTTGTACCATATAAGTTATAGCCAACCAATAAGCAGATCACAAAGAATGAGAAGGTCGTGGTTAGTGTAGCCCACAATGTGGGTGTCTTATGATGATACCTACAAATCATCCGATGCTTTCTAAATGGATCTCCAAAATCATCAAGCTGGCTTTTATGCAATAAAACCAGGTCATCATCTTGAATTTGGTGACCATACATGATCAAGTGATCTGAAGAGTTAGTAATATGGTACACATTCATTAGAATTGCCTAATTTCCAGCAGGTTTCCCAAGTAAATTCTCCATAAGTGACTCCACATCAACTGCTCCACCAAGGTATCCAGCAGTTGCTTCAATGCGCTCTTGCTCAGCCAGACTCGGTGGAAGCTTGGATTTGTAAACAGAGAATGTCAGCATAACACCAAGATGATGAGAACCCAGTAACCTAAAGGGGCTAGTTAAGACAACCTTCCTAGTAGCCCTAGCCCTTAATATGTTTTCTCGATCCTCCTTCCCTGACATCACATCAAGTGATTCAATGTAAGAAACAGTTTCTTGAGAGAAAATCACAGAGGCATATTCATCTCGAATAGGAGAAGATTCCCTCTTCATTGTCCAGCCATGCCACCTTTCAAAATGCTACTCTTTCTGCATAGGCCTCTCAATTGTTGTTCTAACAACGTACTCTGCAAAAGTCTCAAACAAGTCATGATAGTGTTCCATTGATCCTAGTTGCTTCAAAGTGACCAACTTGGCCATAGGGTCTTTAAACAGGGTTGAACGAAATCTCTCCTTCAAACTATTGGCATATCATGTCCTTTCTAATTTCAAGGCCCTTAAGGTCTGTCCAGTGTCAAGGAGATTGCACAAGTATATGCCTTCCTTGTTATCCTTGCAAGTTGAATCAACATCTGTAGATTTCGGGAATAACCACTCGTAAGACACCATCCCTTAAAGGATCTGGGTCAAAAACATCAATTGTGGTACAAGGGTTCCCAGAAGATGCTACAGGTTGCTTGCTTGAATCAGTAGCAACAACATTAAAACCCTCCGATGGAGGCTGAACAGATGGCAATCTCGAAGGGGTAGAACTTTGGCTTGCTACAGCACATGGTTTACCGAGCCTATCAGTATTTAGCTGCACATCAATCCTGAAGAATTTGAGGTGTTGCCTCATTACAATATACAGATCATCATCATCCATAAGGGTAACAATATCCCCATCTTCATTAATAAATGTTAGAGTAAGTTCAATATCAACAGGAAAATTTCTGCCCTAAGCCCAGCCATACTAAGACCACGACGTTCACCATCATCAATACAAGCAATGAAATGCCTTAGAGTATCTCCATACTTAACCTGAGCATGAACCTGGCCTCTTGTGGAAACCTCTATAGGTTATTTAGGTGTGAATCCAGGGAGAAACTCCCCCAAAATCCCATTGCTTATAGCTGAGGCTGTTGCGTCGCTAATGGCAGTATGTGAGTGCCCAAAATATCACTCAAATAAGGAATGAAAGTTGGACCGTAGCTCACCCATGAGCTCATCCTTGAAATCTTTGAATCTAGCCTCTAACTTGGCATCTAGCTTAGCATCGAGTTGGGACAACTCTCTTTTGATCTTCACTATCTCCTGCTGCAAAACGCCCACATCCTTTTGTAACGTCGTGGTGACACCATCCCCAACCATAGAGAACCGTTGAAGCTCTGATACATTTGTTAGGAACAGAAACAGAAAATAGGAAATAGAAAAGGGAAAAAGAAGAATAGAAAGGAAAGAGAGGAGAGAAATCAAAGAAATGAAGGAGAAGACAGAAATTGAGAGAGAAGAAGCAAATAAAACATATTCATTTCATTACCCTCCATCCAATTACAGTTGCATATATATATATATATATATATATATATTAAAGGAAACAAAACAATCCAAAATTAGTTAAAACTAACAGTACGAGCGTTTATTTCAAAACGCCCGTTTTTACTAAAGTCACTGCACACCGTTTCATTAATACTAAAATGCACTGTCTGTCATATTTCAGTTTTGACCCGTATCAGGAAGTTATAGTATTTGAAATTCAAGATTTTGAATTTTAATTAACCTTAAAAATATTTTTTTTAAAAAATTTTAATTATTTAGGAGGATTTTGAACATGGTTGTTTGAATCAGACTGGATCATCCAATCGGATTGGGAACCGACCAAGGTACTAATATGGAGAAATGTATTAGACCGAATGAACTGGTTGATTGAACGGTTAAATCGATTGGACCAAATTTTTTATGAATTTTTTATGATTTGTTTAATAAAACCGGACGGATTAGTTGAACTGATCATACCAGTCAAACCGATCGAACTGGTTGGACCAACAAGCCGGTGGCCTAATCAATTCAATCACCAGTTTGATTCTGAAAATTGGATCGGACCAACTTGTTAGACCTATTGCACTGATTATAAGTGGACTTTACATAGGTATAAATTAAAAGTCAAGGGTTTAAAATTAAAATTGTGGAAATTATGGTATAAATGAAAATTTTTATTATTCATATGATATTAAATTAAATGTATGAAGTTTTGCCACTGTCTTCATAACCAAACCGGATCGGCCGATCAAACCGATTAGATTGGGAATCGTTCGGGTTACCAGTCTGGAATAAGGGGTCAAATTGGTTGATTTGTGAACCGACTGCATCGGTCGGACCAGTCGAATTGATGGTCAAATCGATTGAACTAATTTTATCTATTTTTATTATTTTTAAATTTTAATACTTTATTGAATCGAACTGATTAGATCAGTTAAACTGGTTGAACCGAGAATCAATGGTCTGATCAATTTGTCTACCGATCCAATTATGAAAACCTTGAGCTTTATCAATGATATATTATAAATAAAATTTTTTATTTATTATTTTGGATTTTGAAGGAAGCGTGAAAGAAAAGAGAAAAAAATGTTCTCATTGGTTTTTAATCAATTTTGAATTTTAAAAGTTGAAAGTTTTAAAATGAATTTTGAAATTCAAAAATTTATCTCCTATGAAATTAAATTTGGATTTATCCAAATTCAAATTCAAATTGAGGATTTGGATTTTCTAATTTTCTTTTAAGGGAAATCATGATTTCCAAATTGACCATTAAGGTTTTAAGGGTTTCTTCCATTGAAGAAACACGATAAAAATGGTTATAATCAAAATTATGTGTTGTATGTATTTATAAATGTATATATAATAAGAAAGAAAATAAAAGAAATAAAGAAGTAAGAGAGAATAGTAAAAAGATTAAATTAGAAAAAAAAAAAGTCAAAATATTACACTAAATTCGATAACAATGGAAGTTCTACACTAATGGAACTTGACACTTATGAGGCTCAAGGTCTTAAGTTACGCTTGTTAATTGATATCTTCTTTCTTGTCTCCATTCCAATCTTGAGGAAATTCAATAATCGAAATCTTATATTAAACTCAACACTCATTAATGTTGAGACACTCATGTAAAAAAGTGTATTTTGATAAGTAATTTATGTAGGAACTTAAGAAACAATAACAAAAATTTCTAATGCTCGGATTGCCTGGATTTAAATTTCATTATTATGTCAATGGTAAAAATGAAATCTATACATTACAAACACATTAATTTAAATTTAATATAATATATTTTTCAATAAAGATCGAAGAGTTTTTACTAATAGAGCCAATTCATTCTATTTGTCCTTTGGAGTTGTCACCAAATGTAACTCCTCCTCCATTTTTTGGCTTCAATTCAATAAAATGATTCTTGTCACCGGTCATATGTCTTGAGCATCCACTATCAATATACCATGAATTTGTACTTGTGTTGTTCACCTTGAAGCAATGATCCTTTCCCTATAAACATAAAACTAAAATTTTGTTTTTGGTACCTAAACTCTTTTGGGTCCATAAGTATTAGTTCCCAAAATTTTTGTCCCTTGGGAATCCATTTTGAAAGAATTTCTTTGTCTTGAGTAACACTAAGTCCTTTAGGGACCCGTATACTCTTAACAACTTTTCCTTTATAAAATCTTGAGGGACCTCTATGTTTATAGAAATTAAGGCTCCGTTTGTTTCATTGAAAATGACTTTTGGAAAATGATTTCTGGAAAATAATTTACTTTTCTAGAAAAGCTAATATTTTCTGGTGTTTGGATGAATCTGTGTAAAATATTTTCTGTTGTTTGGTAGATTTCTTAAAATACTTCATAAAAAATGTTTTCAATTAAACAAACATACATTTGAGATTTTCTTATTTTTTCATTGTTTAATTGAATTTATTTTTATCTATAATTTTATATTTTACATTGTTTTTGCATATATTAAAAATATTATGTTAAATTCAGATTCATTACAACGTCATTTTTTAATTACATGACTACTAAGTGGGTATTTTTTATTTAAAAATATGGAATCAACAAAATTGACAAAAAAAATTAACGATGTCAACAATTGGACTTGATTTTCAAATTTGAAAAGTAAAGGGATTAAATTCTTGAAAATAAAAGTACAAAGACTAAATTATAAATCTGTGAAGTGCACATAGACTTATGACATATTTTAACCTTTATACTACAAAACATTTATTATTAATATATTTATAATAGTAATAAATATTTATTATTAAAATATTAATATTGAATATTTTTAATAAGATGTGAATAATATTATTTAAAATTATTATTTTTAAAATTTATTATTAAAATAAAATTGAAATATTAAATAGTTTATTAAAATAATAAATTATATTTATTATATTAATAATTTATTATATGACTAAATATAAATAATTAAATATGTATGTTTAATAATATTGAAAAATATAATATTTTAAATATTTTTAAAAATAAAAATAAAATTTATTATTAATATAATAATATTAAGATTGAGTTAAGTTAATTTTTATATAAAAATAAAATTATCTATAGATGAGCTCTTTTCCGGAAAATGACTTACACTTTTCAAAAGGGTAAGTCATTTTACAGGAAAAAAGGCTTATTTTACCTTGACCTGTAAGTCATTTTCCGTTGACCAAACTATTTTCTGTTAAACAAACACAGGAAAATGCAGAAATCATTTTCCGTAAAACCTTTTACATGTAAATAAACGAACCCTAAAGCTTGTTCCAACAAAGTTTTATTTTGAGCTCTCTCCCTTTTTAAATCTTTTTGGAGATACTTTGTTAGATAAAGCTTTTTCTTTTTTAAGCAACTCAAGTTTAATGATCATCATGAACTTTTGAAAGCAAATTATGAAAGTTTTGGTTCTTTTTCTCAAAATCATTTAGAATAGCTTGCATATCATGAATTCTAGTTTCAAGTTAATGATTGGTTTTGAAGAGTGAACTATTTTCATCTTTTAATTTTGAAATGTTTTTCTTATATTTTGAAACCATAATTTCAAACTCTAAACCTAACTCATAATAGGCATATTGTAATTCATCAAATGAATATGAAATTGAATTAGACAAGTTAGAAGATACCTTAGTGTCATCAATGGCCATAAGGCAAAGGTTGGCTACTTCTTGATCTTCATCATCGGATGAATCCTCATCACTCCAAGTAGCAACATGAGCCTTGAGCTTTTGTTTGTTTGATCCCTTTTTCTTTCATTGGGGACAATCGAACTTGATATGTCCCAGCTTCTTGCATTCATAGCATATTATGGGATCCTTCTCCTTGGTAGATTCAAGCTTGAGTCCTTCTTTCTTTTGGAATTTTCTACCTCTATTAGACCTCATAAACTTCTTGAATCGTCTAGCAAACATTGTCATTTCTTTATCTTGATCCACCTGTTCACTTAATTCACTATCTTCATTAGTGGTGGATTTGAGAGCAACACCAACCTTTTTCTTCTCAAATTTGGCTTCTTTAACCCCTTCATTGAGCCTTATCTCATGTGTAAGCAAAGAATCGATGAGCTCATCCAAAGTCAATGTTTCTAAATTCTTTGCTTCTTCAATTGTAGTCACCTTGACTTCTCATGATCTAGGCAAGCTTCGAAGCATCTTCCTTACCACCTCTTCATTTGGATATGTCTTCTCATAAGACTTCAATCCATTGATGATGATAGTAAACTGATCGGACATCGCCTTGATATCTTTCTCCGGCTTTATTTTGAAGGTTTCATAATTTTGGGGTAAGAATTCCAACCTTAGACTTCTTAACTTGGTTGGTACCTTCATGCATGACTTTGAGCTTATCCCATATGTAACAGCCTGTTTTCCAGTAATGTTGGAAATAATGGTTTCGGGGCCACAATTTCGACGTGTCAATCTATAAATATTATTATTTAATAATTATGAGGTTATTAATGTAGTATTAAATTTTGGTTAAGAAATTTTAATGTTTAGGTAGTTAATTAATTAAAAATGACTAAATCATAAAAGTTATAAAGTTGCGTATTGTTGGTTTCTCTTAACTAAATAACTTAGATAGTTAAATTTGGGGTTTTATGTTGCAAATAGACCATGTTTAGATATTATGGCCGGGTTAGTGGATGAATTAAAGTAAAAATTTTGTATTTTTATATTATTAATAAATTAAACATAAGTTAATGGAATAAAATAAAAACAAGGTGGTATCATCTTCTTCTTTTTCTCATTTTCGAGTCACATACCATTGTTATAAAGAAAAGAAGTTCAGTCTTGCTATTTTCCTTTGCATGTAAGTGTATTTGATACTCGTTTTTCATGAATTTTATGTTTTTGAGATCGTTATAATGATATCTAGTTAGTTTAGGGACTAGTTTGTAATACTGTTAAAGTTTTAAAAATTCACCATTGTTGTTTTTAAAGCTTTCTTAATGTTTATACTTGAGCTTGAAGCTAATTGATGAATTTGAACAATTTAGCAAAGTAAATTTGAATAGTTTTAAGTTTAGGGATTAAATAGATAAAATGTGAAATTGGAAGGAGTTTATTAAAAAATTTCTAAATCTTGGTGCTGTTTATATAGGGTTAATTGTTTAGTAAAATTGGGTATATGAGGTAATTGGGAAAATTGATTTGTTTTAATATTAGGGATTAAATTAAATTAAATGTAAAAGTTTGGGGCAAATGTGAAAATTTGTAAATAAGAAATCATTTGCACTAAATTGAATATTATATGAAATTAAATCTAATAAATTGAAACAAACTATTTTATAGATCAAGAACAAGTAGATAACCGAGGAAAAGGAAAGTTGATGAATAGTCCCTGAACTTTAGCAATCACTACAGTTTAGCCCTGGTAAGTTCGTACGGTTTAGTTTTGTATAAATTTAAATGTTATGTTAACTACGAGTTGAGATTGCTAGATATTCTGACATAATTGAATTGAAATAAATTGATGTGAGTCGAGAAAGTAATTGAATTGGACACTGTTATTTGATGTTATATTGAGCTTGATGAACGTAGGATAGGATACAATTGGCGTGCCAATAGGTTTTTAATGCATGCGATACGGGTTTGACTTGTGATGAGATGGTGATCATTGATTCGTTACTATTCACTGAATATACCAAAGTACAATGTTTCTTGCGGACTATCATGTTATATTTACAGTGATTCTGGTGTGTTACCGGGGGCGGATGTAAAGCCTTCGGGCTAGGCACTTGGTGCCTAGGTGTGTTCTCAGTTAGTTAAGCTCATTTGAGTGTTCTGGTGTGTTCTAGATGGTTAACATTGTATCCAAATCCTTTATATTGTTCATCAGACAGATTTTCAATGGTTGCATTATTTGTAATTAATATTGTAAATGGTTATATGATTTTATGATCGATTAACATGAGTTGATATTGAATGATCTAGCATAATTGAATAGATTATTTATTTATGTGTATTGATATAAAGACTCACCTGTTGAATGGTTGTGATTGACAGGATTATAGTTTATTAACTGTTACTGTGTGATTTATATGTTCTTATGGTAAGTTTATCGTTTTAACCGTTGAACTTACAAAGCTCTAGTAAAGCTTAATTGTGTCTTTCTTTTATTTCTTTGTAGAGTGTCTTTCTTTTATTTATTTGTAGATTACATTTTGTGGAATCGGGCGATCGGATCAACTCAAAGAATCACAATATCCGAATATCTTTTGGTAGTTTTTGATATGTTTATCTTTGGGTTATATGGCATGTAATAGGTGTGTTTGTATATGTTTTGATACTTACTTTATATGTTACATTTTATCTTGGTGTAAAGTTGTTTAAGTTTGCTTGTATATGTGTTTTTGGCTTTGGTATGAATATATTCTTGTGAACTTGTTTTTGGCTATTTGGTATAAGTCTCATGGAAATAGTTGAAATATGGTATATTGGATTTGAATGGATTGAAAGAAATGGTGGACTTGACATGAGTTATTATAAGTACTTGAGAGCTTTGAATGCAAACTAGTTTGGTATGAAATGTGAATTTGATTTGGCAATTGAATTATGGTGTCAATGAGGGCACATTGGTTAGGCACTTAAGTTGCATGATTTGGTATGTTTTAAGTTTGTTTGAATGTGTTTTTAAGGTTTGGATGAAAATTTGTCTTGTTTTGTTAGCTTGTTAAGGTGCACACGGCCTGGGACACGGTCTATCACATGGTCGTGTGCCACACACAGGTTGTCACACGGTTGTGTGCCACACATGGTCTGTAACACCCCAAACTCAGCCCAGTCGTTATGGTCGAATTGGGAAAGCCACATTGGCTACCGGAATGGCCCAGAAAACTCTCTTGATTTCAAACATACTTTTTTTAAGCCATTTACGCAGTTTGTTCAAAACTAGTAGAATTGAATGTTGAACTTTATTTTCAATCTCATTTTAAAAACCATTTGTCCACGAAAATGGCCAAGATAAAATTTTAGAATTTTGAAAAAATATTTTAAAACTATTGGCTTATCAATTCAAAACAAATGAAATAAAACGTTTATTTTAATTTCATAAAAACCGTGCAAATTTCAGGAATCAAAATAAATAATATATTGATTGGAAACATTCAATCATTTATTCAAAACTATTTCATATTTTCAATCATACTTCTAAATCATTTGTCTTTTTATTCAAAATTGGAGAACTTGGTTATTTGTCATTATTTCGGAAATAAAAACATATTAACTTCATAAATCAAATGTCTTTAAAAAACTCATTTGTAAACATTAATAATTTTGAAAACTAAGTCTAATTTTATTAAAAACTCATTTTTCAGAAATGCAATGGAAAAATGTGTTATTGACGGATTCTATTTTAGAAACCGAGTTTCAAGCGAAATGTAACACCCCTAACCCTTATCCGTTGCCGGAACAGGGTTACGAAGTATTACCGAACTTTATGGACTAATTAGGAATATTTCATTATCTTTATTATACAAATCAATAATCAATCATATAACACTCATATTGTCCCTTAGATGGGCCATCGAGGCCCAAAATACACTTTAGAAGTGAATTGGGACTAAACCGGACACTCGGGGAATTTTTTTAAAATCTTAAATTTTTTCTTAGGAGCAGGGGACACATGCCCGTGTGACTCACACGGCCAGGAGACACGCCCGTGTCTCAGGTCGTGTAACTTTCTGACTTGGGTCACACGGCCAACCACATGCCCGTGTGCTAGGCCGTGTGCAAAGTGCATGGGTCACACGGCCAAGCCACACGCCCGTGTGCTAGGCCGTGTGCTAAAACCTGAGCATTCTGTTTCAAAATTTTAAGGTGCAAGGGACACATGGCCAGAATACACGCCCATGTGCATGGCCGTGTGTCACACACGATTGAGACACACGCCCATGTGGACAAAAATAGGCTATTTTAAGGCCAATTTTCTCACCCTTTTTGACATCAACCTACACACAACATTTAAATACACTAATATATCCCAACCAAGCAATAAAAACCAACCAATACATGTTCTAAACATGATATAACATTATATATACATCAATTACTTATACTTACCCATTTAACTCATCAAATTATACTACTAATTACACACATACAAACATTTAAGATTCACAAACACAATTCAAACTATTTCATTGGTTTTGCTACGGGTACCATAACGATATTTTGTTGGTAGATTCTTGTTGGTTTCCAGGGTAACTATCATAATTTCGATTAATTAGGGTCTTTTTATGAAATTTAATGCATATGATGAAATGTAATGCTGATAAATGAAATGAATGCAAAAAGAGGCATTGATTCTGATTCAATTCTATTAGAACAACTTTACTAGAAAATAAATCTCTTTACATAAAACGGATATTTTACATATACGACCTTGCCTTAATACTCAAAACCTTGACTTTCCTAAAAGCCAAGCTAATTCTCGACCCCGATCTGATTCTGATTCGTATTTTAAGCTTAGCATGTCGGCTTGAACCGCTAGGGTTTGCAAATGGTCAGCTACTTTTCGCACTTGAGTCACAGCTTCACCCATGATGTGATCTCTATCCCTAATCTGACCTTGAGAGCGTTGGAGTTGCTCTTTCCAGTGTTCATTGCTCGTTTCAAGAAGTTCAACTTGAAGTTCATAATTTTACAGTGCGGTCTCGAGCTCTTCTATCTTTCCTTTCAACTCTTCAATCTTATTTAGGCTTATTTTCAACTCAATTGCGGAGTTGCGACTACGATATTGATGCAGTGACCTTTCTAATTCTACTACCCGAGCTCTCAATCCAACCTTTTCATTTCGGCTTTCTAACAAACACCTTTTTAGAGCATCTTCTCTAACTCGAGCATATTAGAATTTCTTTTCCCACTAATCAATTCTAATCTTTTCTTCTTTGATTTTTTGCCGCCATAGTTTCGATGTTTTACCCAACCCGACAGTCCTCATCGACAAACGCAGCTTCTTATAATATATTTTCAGACTGTCCAAGTCTTTCTCAGCCTTGTTCTTTCCTTTTCTCATTTTCTCGGCTTCTAACTTCTGGAAATCGACGTCTAATCCTAGCTGAATCTTTTCCTCTTCCAACTGTTTCATCTTTTTCCCTATCTCCGAACTCCTTTTTTCAAAGTCTTGCTTTATGATCTCTAGTTCAGACGAGATCACTTGTAAGTGTTCTTCTATTGGTCGAGTGTTTTCTTGACTTGACACAGGAATATTGTCATTGATTCGTTTACCCCACCACCAATCATATTTGAGGGTCGTCATGGGATTTGCGGTAAATCTTTTCATTTTGTGAGTTTGGTTCCAATCGTTCGATATTTCATGAACCTTTTTTTTTGTAATTATCACCTTTATACGCAAACTCACATTGAGCCAACCCTTGCGTTGCCGGTATAAACTGCCTCGACCTATACTTCTTCAATACAAGTAGAGGGACATATGCAACAGCTCTCCATATCCCGAGTAGAGGGACCCAGTCGAAGTCTCCACATCGATACAAAATCTCATCAGGGATCATCCAATGAGCCCTCCATTCGACGTCTTCGTCTTGGAGACTCTGGAGAATTGCCATCCACTTTTCTTCAGAAATGTTATCTCGCCTTGGGGTAGCCACAAACTCTTTCAGTGGAGAGTAGTTCTCGGAGAATACTCGATAAGAGACCTTTTCTACCTTCTAAAAGTGGCTATGGAACCATGCTAACAAGAGTTGTGCACATCCGATGAATCTTCTTTCACCTGCTCTCCGGCATGCACTTAAAGAACTGAAAGTTTTAGCCAAGATTGTCGGGGCGGGCGTGACCCTTTTGTCAAGTCAGTCAAATAAATCTAAAAATGCCTCATCTATGTGCCCTAGTGCTTTGGGGAAGATGATTAACCCGTAGATACTCAGGGCGAAGACGTCAACTCTTTTCTTCATATTCGGATGTGCCAAGATCAAATCCCGCAAACTTTTCCAAGGAATGCATTTACTATCTCTCTTTTGTTTAATCTGCGCCGCGACCCATTGCTCACTCATCCCCATTATGCTCATTAACCTCTTTAAGAAAGTCGGGACGTTGGCGGCTCTAGAATAAGCTTTGTCAGCTTGGATCCTTGGGCAACGGAGTAGAGTTGTGTACTCTTCTACGGTGGGCACCAAATCTACCTTCCCAAAAGTAAAGCAGCTATAGGCGGGATTTCAATACTGGGCAAGAGCTTGTAATAAGTGCTTATCCACTTTGACATCGAGTAAATAAGGCAAATCACCATATTCACGATAGAATAACTGCTAGGTTTCGTCATCCCATTGGTCTCATATTTCTTTCAAATCTTGAAGATTATTCTGAGTCACACTGATGCGAGTAAAATCCCACAGTTCTGACATATATTCCTTCGTCAAGCTGTCGCCCTTCTCTTGTTGTGTCTTCTCGGACCATATTCAGACGGCCGCATTGTCTTTCACTTTATCGAGAAATCCCTTTTCCATGACAAGCTTTCTATTTAGCAACTGAATGTGAATCAACACCCTTTTTTATGATGAAAATGCAATGCAATCACAGCCAAAACGAAACGAAACAAGTCAGTACATTTCATACAAAGTTAGAATTCAAATCAAGAAATAGTAAATAGAGCATCTATTCGGGTGACCACTAGGGGTTTGGTGTGGTTCTACCTAGGGTAGGTTCTTAGGGCTCATTATATGCAGTTTGGTTCTAAAGTAAGGGTACCTGAACCAGCAAATTCCTCAATCCTCACCCATTATAGGCTCATACGGATCAAGTTTAGTTCAGGGGAATATATTTCCCTATGGCTATATGGAGATGAAGATCTCACGAAAACATAGGTACGGATGTATCCCGAAGCGATCTACTATCCTATACTGAGGTGAAGACCTCACAAAGGACTAGCTTCTCACTCCCACTTAAGAAGGGCAAAATCGAACGATTATGTAATGCAATATGCAGAAATATACCAAGAGAGTCGAACTAATAAATCAAACATATCATTATGTAACAAAATGATGAAGACCACAAAAATGAATGATGAAATACAATGAAGATATCATTAATTTAAACTAAATTATCAACTTTCGACCAAAAGACTAAAGAGTAATCAACTCGCGGCTTGACTCTCTTATTTTATCCCCAGTAGAGTCGCCAAGCTGTCGAAACCCTTTTGCAAATCGACTTTTTATTTTTTAAAACGAAAATGGGAGTCGCCACCAATCCTTTTTATGAGGTGTGATCGGATCATCTCGTAATTTGATCGTTTTAATAAAAGGTTTGATTTACTAAAACAATGATTTTTGGTCTACAAAATCCAGGAAAATGGGTTCGAGATTCGGTTACGCATGAGGAAGGATTAGCACTCTCGTGACGCCCAAAATTGGTACCTAGTTGATTACTTGATGACTTAGTGCTAAGAATTGAAAATTTGAAGGAAGTTTAAAACACGATCCCTTTTTATATTAAGACATTACTTAACTAAATTAATTTTTACGAAATAGGCTTATTTCAAGTTAATCGAGAAGGAAGGATCATGTCCCGTAAGTTAGGACACAATGCCTTAAATCCTCGAAATCAAGAATAAACGCCATTTGATCATTACTTAAATCTCGTTTTTATTTTTAAAAATTGATATTCGACTATCTCGGTTTTAGAATGAAGCCATATTCCGTGAGTTAGGAACACGACTATTCTAATTCCAAAAATAATGAACATTGCCTTTTTTCCTTTAAAATATTTCCTATTCATGTGGTAAAATGAATGCAACCTTTTAATGATATTTTATTTATTTATCTAGATCTAGTAATAAAATGGACAACACAATACATGGCACGGGTGTTAACAAAATAACATAATAACGGGTAAAAATGGAATGATGACATTAAAACGATAAATGAATAAATAAGTAAAAAAAATAAAAAATAAAAGTACTATGTAAGTGGGTAATAATAACACAACTATGATTGCAATAAAAAAGACAATTTATAGTAATAATAACGATCATTGTACTATAGTTATCATAATATTAACATGAATAATAAAATGATAATAATAATAATAATAATAATAATAATAATAATAATAATAATAAGAAGGATGAATAATGCATCGTAAAAGGAAACATAAATGATATGGATTTAATTATTAAAAGGGGTCAAAGAAATAATAAATAAATAAATTAAAAAAAAGGTTAAAATTAGATAAACCAAGGACTAAATCAGAATTAAAATGAAATTAAAAGCGTAAATTATAAATAAATAAATAAATAAATAGGTAAACAAAGGAGTAAAATATAGCATGCGAAAAATAACAAGGGCTAAATGGGAAAATATCCCAAAACCCAGGACACGTGTCACTCCCCGAAGGTCGGTGCTGAGTCAAGGGATCGGTTTGTAAACAAATTAAAATTACAGGGGAAGAAATAAAATAATTAAAAAAGAAAACAAGTCGCAAAAGTGGAAGGACCAGAGGCACAAATAGACCCCCCACATCACAAACACGCAAATCCTACGCGGTTCGGGTCGAGTCATCGGGTCGGCTGAAACGACGCCGTTTCAAGTGCCCCTTTCCTAAGATGGTCTATGGACCAAAATAAAAACAAAATAAAATTAAATGACAAAATAAAAAGGTAAAAAAGGACTACATTGTAAATCGTCTAAAAAGCGGAACGACTAGGGTTGCAATTATACCCCCGTAAAAAAAACACGCGGATCCTGAGGAACTCGGGTCGGGCAATCGGGTTGAGCATCAAAACGACGTCGTTTTAGGGTTTATGGACCCAGGCCAAAACGACGCAGTTCTGACCCCTTATTTAAGTTAAAAAATTCTGAAAAAATTCCTTTCAGCATAGTTTAAAAAAAAATTGAAAACCCTCCTTTTTTTTTTCTCTAAAACACGCCTTAGGACCGGCCATCGGGGTCGTCGCACGTCCGCCGTGGCCACCGGTCATAGACGACGGTGACCGCCGCCTCCGGTGGCCAGAAAAAAATCCCAAAAAACATTTTTCAACTCTTCTTTTAGCACAGAACTCCAATTCGGAGTCAAAACCACCAGAACTAAAATCGAAACTCTAAAAAAGGAGAGAAAACCTTTCAGTTTTCTTTTCTCTGACGAAGCCTCCAACGAATCTTTAGGGATTCGGAGGTCCTTCGCATCGGAGAATGCCGTCTTTCCTCGGAGACGGAGTCCTCGCCCACCCGCGACGGCCGAAGGCGAAGCTTTAGGTGAGTTTTCTTCTTTTTTATTTTATGTTATATTTTTTAAAAGAAAAAAAAAAGGAAAAAATAACATATTAAAACGTAAAGGAGTCACCTTTTTTAAATTTTCTTTGTATTCTGTTCTTTTTTATTATTTTCGTGTGTAAAACAATACATGATTATCCTGGCTTTTATAGCCGAATACAAACTATTGTTTTTATTGTTCTTTTACTGTTTTTGCGTGTTCGTATCTGTCCTTTTTCTTTCTCTTTGCAGGCGATGGTACGCGATCAACGAAGGGGAGAGAAGGGGCGCATTTTGCCATTTTGGTGCAACGGCGGCAGATGCGTTAGGCCTCGGGACGAGGAGCCTCGGGCGGTGTGCATTCGAAAAAGGGGTGCGGTGCCAGAAACTCTAAGGTTTCTAGCTTTTCTGAAACTGGTTTAAATTTTTGGGCCATTGGGCTTTGGGCTTGTAATTTGGGTAGTGAATTGGGTTAGATTGTATTATGGGCCTTTAGGTTTTTTATTTAGGCCATTTGGGCTTGTAAATTTGGACTGGTTTGTGAATGGATTGTTGTATTTTGAACTTTTTATTTATTTTTCGGTTTTGTTTATCTGATTTCTGTTTGGGGTTTTGATTGATTTGTAATTCGGGCGCGGGTAAAATTAGACTATTACAAATGTAAAAATGGTATTGAGGTAGATGATATCACCTCCTTTAACCATCTACCATTTACTCCTATCATTTGTGTTATTAATTCGTATTATTTGACGTCAAACACCCAAACATTTCCCTCAGGAAAATTGTTGATTTGTTTATCATTTTCGAATGGGTTTTCAGTATGGTTCAAAAATATTGGGCCGTAGGCATGATCTGAATTTATAGGCCCATTAAATATTTGAGTTCATAAATAAAGGCTGGGGCAGCATCATTAATTGGTTAGAATCGAATTTATCATTTAATAAGAAAATAATATTTTTATTTAAATCTAATTATAAATTGATATTAAGTGATCTGGAAGATAAAAAAAATAGACAACATTTGAGTTTATATTGTGAAACCCCCTTCACAATAAACTCCATAATCTTACTATTTTTAGATCTCTATGAGATTGTCCAAAACTTGTGTCCTTATCTAACCCTCGCTCTTTATTACCATGTTCCTTTCTTGTATTTTTTGGTGTGTTAGCCCATACTTTGTTTTTGTTGAGCAGTTGATGTAGTAAGAGCAAGTTTTCCATTACTATTTCTGTGTGCTAAAATATGCTGTTGCTAAAATATCTTTTTACACATAATGGTGGAAAGAAAATGCAAAAAATCAATTAAGCCCCTGTATTAAACTCACACCTAATTAAGCCCTTGCTATTAACTAAAATAATCAATTAAGCCCTTCCGTTAACGATTTTCATCATTAACCACTAAAATAAAATGACAAACCAATTAGATGGTGACACGTGACAACTTTTAGCTTAATTTAATATTTTTCTTAGAAAAGATAAAAATATTAAAATTTATAAAAAAAAAATTATAAAAAATTATACAATTAATAAAACTTATTTAAAGTATTTAAAATTTAAAACAACGTAATAGAATTCTTAAAAATAATAAAAAAAATATAAAGAAAATTATTAAATTGATATTATAAACATTATAAAAAAGTCATAAAAAACTTGAACTGAACCGATCAGCCCGAAATCGATAAGGATATCGATCAGAGGAAAGCCATTTGACTTGTTGACTTGAGAATTGGGTGGTTGAATCGATTTTTTATTTTTTCATATTTTTATCAAACCAAAATTTTATTATCCAACTATTAACATATGTTGAGATGAAATATTCTAGCCAAAGTTTTAAAACTGAACCAATAGTCGAACCAATCAAGTCAACTGATCCAACCAATTCAATTAAATAAATATTAAAAAATCAATTGAAATTTACGGTTTTCAATGAAATATTATGACTAATTTAGACAAAAAAAATTCAAGTCTAATGTAGAAATAATTGTCAAGTTTAAGAATTAATTTAGACAAAAAATATCAAACCTTAATATAAAAAATAATTGTCAAATTTAGAGATCGAAAACAAAAAAAAAAAAAATTTAATCCCAATATAATAGTAATTATTAAGTTGAGACCCAAAAATGTTTGGTGGGAGCTAAACTAGCTTTTGAGTTTTTATTATATATTGAGTGAACCAACTTATTTTGTTGAGTTTGGGTTTAGACCCGTTAAGTTGTGATGTAGCAATTGAATGAACCGATGTGGTCCAAAAGGCAAGAATATTGGAGGCAACGAGGCAGCTCTCAGATCTACCAGCATTAAATTAAGGTAAGTCGTAAATATGGGAAATGGAAAGAAGCTAGGCATTTCTAGTAATGTCCCAAACAAATGCGGGGAGCAGGTAGACGGCTGAGATTAGGTTTTTCCGTATCAAATAAACCCTTACCACGTGGAAGTTTGTATTTGTAGGTAAACAACCCACGTGAATTTAGATAGACTTTTGAATCGCCACGTATATATAGAGTAAACTACAGTGTGTTTGTGTCATAATTATTTGTATCATATATGAAATCGTATTTTTTAATTTAATAATTAAAAGATAATTATTAAATTTTTATATTATTATCAATTTAAAATAAAATAATTAAGGGACAATATCAAAGGATTATTTTATTTTTAATCAATTAAATTAATAACTAATAATTAATAAATAAAAGAATTTAAACTCTTTAAAACAATTAAATGTAGGGGTGAGCGTTCGATCGAATCGAATCGAATCGAATAAAAAAATTTCGAGTTAATCGAGTTGACGAATCATATTTTATCATCCTAATTTGATTTGATTTTTTCTCGAATCGAGTCGAGTGAGATGGAATTCGAATCGAATCGAATCAAATTTATTTGTTCGAGTTAAATTTTAAAAAATAATTTTGGGTCCTTGTAACCATTGTCACCCATCGTAATAAAATTTGTCCACCTTAACCAAATTTTTTATTAGCTTTCATCACCAAATAAATTATTTATTAATCTTTTATATACGGGTTAGCTTCTTTGCTTGCTTAGTTGTTTCAATTATCTTCAGATTCTTGCCACTATGTATTTTGGAATTAAAAAATATATTTAATGTAAAAACGTGATTTTTTAATAAAAGTTATTTTAAAGATAAAATGTGAAATTGATACCAATATAAAATTTTAACACGAATATTTTATGGCATAATTAATAATTCAATTTTAATATAAATATTCAATATGACTAAACAATTCAATAATATAAATAATATAAAATGTGAAATTTAATTTAATAATATAAATAGTAGATATAAATAAAATTATTACTATTTATGTTTAGTGATTTTTTTTGGATAATTTTGATTTTTTATTTGAGAGTAAAGGGTGAGAAGTAAAAGTTTAGGGAAAAATAAAAAGTTTGGAGAAAAAAAGTTTGAGGGAAAGTAAATAAGGGGGAGTAAAATTTTGAAGGGAAAATATTAAAAAAAAAAAATTGGAGGGGAGATGGGTTTGGGGTAGATTGGAGGTGAGATGGGAAGGGAGTAAAAGTTTTAGGGGAAAAGTGGGAGGGAGTAAAAATTTTGGGGGAAAATAAAAAGTTTTGAGGGTTTTGGGGAGTAAAATTTTGAGAAAAAGTAAATGGGAGAGTAAAATTTTGGTGGGAAATGGATTTTGGGTAGATTGGGGGGTTGGGATGGGAGGGGAGTAAAAGTTTTGGGGGGAAAGTGGGAAGGAGTAAAAGTTTTAAGGGAAAAGTAAAAAGGTTTGGGAGTTTGGGGTAAAAATGTAAAATACTATAGTTTGATATTCGAATTATTCGAATTATTCGAGTTATTCGAATTCGAAAACTCAACTCGATTCGAACTCGAAATTCGAAATTCGAAAAAAAAATCGAGTTGACTCGAATAACTCGATTAACTCGAATAACTCGATTCGTTTAACTCGAAATTCGATTTTTTTTCGATTTTTTCGAGTCGAATCGAGTTTTGCTCACCCCTAATTAAATGGAGTAATTAAGATCTCCAAGAACTTTTTTTTTTTATTCAAATAATTGGCACTATAAATAGGGGTCACTCAAGCCATTCTATAGAGAGACACAAGTTCAAGAAGCTCAAAAAATCTCTGCAGAATTCTTTAAAGAAGCCAAAGAGCTTGAAGAAATTCTAAAGAACGTCACATTTTTATCAAATTCAACCGTGGAGAGGAAGCCAAGAGTCGTTTATGAAGAAAGTCGTCTTTCAATCCAAATCAACTAAAGAACAGAGGTCCAAACTCATTTCAAGAGCAAGTCGCCACGACACTTGAAGCACTTGCTTTTGAAGCAATCCACATCTATCCAAGACCAAGTCTAGACAACCCATGGATTGAAGTCAAACCGAAGAGAAGAACCAAATGATATTTTTCTTTGTATTTAATAAATTTCCAGAGATTGTAACTTTCTTTCAAAGTTATCAATAAAATTTGACTCTGAATTTTCAAGTCAACTTTTGACTTGAAATTTGTGTGTACAAATTTCTAGCACGTCTGGTGAGACCGTCTCTTCCTTTCATCCCTTCTATCGAAAATTCAAAGCTCAAAGTTGCAATGGCCTCAAAGAATATCGTCATCAGCAAGTTCACTTAAACTAATCTTGTAGCCCGTTCGCCTTCATTATCAAGCACCAGTGTCCTTGTCCATCCTTATGGCACTAGGAAAAAAACAAAAGTTCTTTTAGAGTCATTCGACCAAACTTCCTCAATGCTCAATGACAATCCACTTTTCTATGCTTCTTTACCAACTCATGACTCAGAAGAAGTCTCTTGTCATGGATCAAGTGTAACCTGTCGTTTATCATTTAAGGGGAAATACGTCCAATCAAGTGACCATACCATTCCAACATCTCCCCCAAAGTCTAACTCCAGAGTGATGAATGTCATGACAATTAACACAAAATCCTTGGAAGAACAAGTGGCATCCCTGGCAAAGACAATAGAGAGTATTGCTGCAAGTCTCAAACAAAGGAAGGAACATATGGACTTCATGATGAAAAGACTCGTTGATCTTACTAGGAAGGGGCCAATCAATAAAGAAGTTCAAAATGAGAATATACTAATGGAGATTGGTGAACAAGCAAGTTACCAAAGATCCTCAACTAACAATCAATGAAGTTGTCATTACCGATCAACTTAAGGAGCTCATTAAAGAAGTTGTCAATGATCAAGTTGAGTGTGTAGCTCAACCTTCATACTCCTATGTCAAGCCATACTCCTACAGGATTGATCATCTCAAAATGCCACCAAGCTATCAACCTCCTACATTCCAACAGCTTGATGGCAAAAGGAATCCATGCCAAAATGTCGCTCATTTTGTGTAGACTTGCAATAACATCAGAACTAATGGTGATCTCATGGTGAAGTAATTTGTCTAGTTGCTAAAAGGAAATACCTTCGACTAATATATTGACCTTGAGCCTAGAACAATTGATAGTTGGGAACAACTTGAACATGAATTTCTCAACAGATTCTACAGTACCCATCACATTGTCAGCATGATCGAGCCTACTGGCGCACGATAGTGAAAAGATGAACTAGCCATTGACTACATCCACTGCTGGGGGAGTCGAAATCTGAATTGTAAGGAAAGATTGTCAGAATCTTCAACCCTCAACATATGCATCCAAGGAACGAAATGGGTATTACGCTATATTCTTCAAGGCATCAAGCCAAAGACCTTTGAAAAGTTGGCCACTCGAGCTCATGATATGGAGTTGAGTATGACAATTCATGGAAATTTAAAGCCTTCAATCCAAGATTCAAAAAGGGGTAAAGAGAAGCAAGATAATTGTAAAGGGGGTAAGACCATTCCCAACAAAGGAGAAAGCAAGCAACCTATGGCTATAAACTTTGAGCCTATCAGGGTGTCTTCGAAATCCAAGCAATCTTCTCAATCTTAAGACAAAAGCAAAAGGAAAATTGTTGGATCTAGTTCCTTAAGTGTAGTATATTAGATTGACCAAAGATAAACTTTATTTGTTATCGGAGATCAACTTTATTGACGTAGACTTGTTGTTAGGATCCACTCTTCACAATAGGCCTTTGTTTGTTATCGGATACATTTGTGAGAAAGAAGTGAACCAGATCTTAGCTGACAATGGTTCAACTGTCAACATACTCCCTTTGAAGACAATGAAAGATTGGGAGTCCCTCTCAATGAGTTGATGAAAAGTCGCTTGTGTAACAGCCCGGTTTTAGCTAAATCGAAACAGTGGTTTCGGAACCACAAATCTGATGTCAAAAAATTATTGTAATATTATTTTATGTATTTACAGCATGTTATTTGATATGTGTGAAAATTTCGTGAGCTAATTTTATCGTTTGGATGGTTAATTCGAGAAAAATGACTAAATCGCGTAAAATGCAAAAGTTGCATTCTATTAGTTAAAGGTATCAAATAGCTTTGGATTTTAAATACGATGGCGTTAAATAGTAATTAGACCATTGGTAGTGCTAATGGAAATATATGGACATTTAATAAATGTTTTAAATGGTTTTTTTCATTAAGGTTATAATAGTAATTGTATAATTATTATGTGTTAATTAACACAAAATCAATTTTAAGTTGATTTCTCATCTTTTTGGCCGAATGTGAAGAGAAGAGCAAGCCATTTTTAGGTTTTTAAGTTTCAGCTACTTCATTGCTCAATTATCAAGAAAGAAAGAATTCAGATTTAGATCGGGAGAAAAGCAATGTTATCGAGTAACCGACCCGATTCGTCAATTTCGAGTATGAGGTAAGTTCGTATGTGGTAATTTCATTAAAAATGTATGTTAAATGCTTTGATGTTGCATAAATTGTGATTATGAGATTTCGGATAATGTTTAAATTGTGAAAACGACTTTACGGATGTGTTCGACGATGAAATCGACAAGTGAAACTTCCCGGTTGAACCTTAGAAATAGTTTAGGATGCTAGTGACATGTCATTAGGTTATTGTGTTGGCTTCGGGCCATGATATCGGCACTTCGGGTGCTAGTGATACCTTGATTTGGCTACTGGCCATGGTATAGGTATTTTGGAGAGGAGTTACATTGATTTGGCAACGAGCCATGGTATAGGTACTTCGGGATAAGTTACCTTGATTTGGCTAAGGGCCATGGTATAGGTACTTATCGATTGAGATCTTTGAATATTCGACTTCTATTCTGAATGGTTCAACGGGTAAACGAATGATGTGATTGAGAAAGAGGTTAGTACGAAACGATACAGGTATGTACAGAACCTATTCGAGTATTAAATACAGAAAGTTCGTTGAGTTTATATTTGGTCATGTTTCGAGACATGAGAAAGGTTTGTAGTAATGTGTTTATGATTTTGTTATATGTAATTGGTTGAATTACATTTATTTGTTGTATTGAGTTACTCACTTATGAGCTTACTAAGCTATGAAGCTTACTTTGTGTTATTTTTCTATGTTTTATAGTGAATCAAGGCTAGCTCGGATCCGGGAGTCGTCGGGAACATCATCGCACTACCAAACACCTAAATTGGTACTTTTGAGTTGTGTATATATGGTATATGACATGTATAGACTAGTTGTGGTATTTTGGTTGTGAATATAGCCATGAGAGTTGGCTTGTAAATGTATATGTTTGTTTTGTATATATAGCCATGAGTGATGGCTTATTTTGGTATGTTTTGATATAAATGTGGTTATGGTTTCATAATTGCTCAAATGGTTATATTTTGAGTTTGGTATATGATCTATATGGTGTGATTGAAGTTGATAACTTGAAAAGTTATGTACTTGTAAATTAATGCTTGATGATATAAGGATTTGAATAGGTAATTAGTATAGACTTGAGTATTGATTTTGGTTGAAATGGATATGATATTAATTGTGTATATTGATGATGATTTTGGCTGCCTATTGTATGATGAAATGGTACCATTTTGGTTGATTAGGTGAACATGAGTAAGGGTGGCAAATTGGCCTTGCAAATGGCTTATTTTTGTCCACATGGGCAGAGACACGGGCGTGTGTCTCAGCCGTGTGCGACACACGGTCATGCTATAAGGTCGTGTGTCCCCTGGTGTTGAAATTGAATTAAAGTCAGTATGCTCCACATGGCTTCACACACGGGTGTGTGACTGGCCGTGTAGTACAAGTCAGTATACCCCCTAAATGGCACACGGCCTAGCACACGGGTGTGTGACTTGGCCGTGTTGCATAAGTCAGTATACCCTACAGGATTGGCACGGCCTAGCACACGGCCTGACACACGGGCGTGTGTGGCTATTTCAAAGGGCACACGGGCTAGACACATGGGCGTGTGGTCAGCCGTGTGACCCAAGTTAGTATGTATGCCCTGTTTTCACACGGCCTGGGACATGGGTGTGTCTGGAGCTGTGTGAGGCACACGGCCTGTTCACACGGGCGTGTGACCCTTGTATGTTTGAAAAATTTCTAAGTTTTCCAAAATTTTCGTATGTTATCGGTTTAGTCCCGAACCACTTCTAAAGCATGTTTAAGGCCTCGTAGGCCCTTATAAGGGATAATGTGATTATGATTGAATGATGTATTAGAATGGATGCATAAATGTATGAGTTATGTATGTTGAATGATATGTATTGATCGATAATACCTCGTAACCCTATTCTGACCGTGAATACGGGTGAGGGGTGTTACATTTATTGGTATCAGAGCCAGGTTTAGTCGATTCTAGGACTAACGTAGCGTGTGAGAGAGTCTAGTTATACATGCCATATATACTCTACGATAGTGTGATGATTCCTGACAGCTTAAATTGTGTTTTCGTATAGTAATGGATCCCGAACGAGCTGTAGCTGATGATGTAGAGAGTAATACGCCCGCTCTTGCTCAAGGGGCAGCGCCATCCGACTCTAGACCTATAACGAGTAGCCAAGAGGGAGAGGCTAAACAAGCCTTTTTCTAGATGATGAGTGAGTGGTTTACGGAGTTCGTTCGAACGAATCCGGCTGCTCAACAACCTCTACCCCCACCTATTTCTTAACAAATCCCTATTATTCCTCAAGTTATAGATCCGATACGGTTGAACAAGTCGCCAATAGATAAGATTCGGAAACATGAGGCTGAAGAGTTTTGGGCTACCGTTGATGATGATGCGGATAGAGCTGAGTTCTGGCTCGAAAATACAATCTGAGTATTCGATGAATTATCTTGTACTCCTGATGAATGTATCAAATGTGTTGTATCTTTGCTGAGAGATAACGCGTACCATTGGTGGAAAACATTGATATCTATGGTTCCTAAAGAACGGGTTACTTGGGAGTTTTTCCAATCTGAATTTCGAAAGAAGTACATCAGTCAAAGATTTCTCGATCAGAAGCATAAAGAGTTTCTAGAGTTGAAACAAGACCGGATGACTGTCATTGAGTATGAAAGAGAATTCGTACGTTTAAGCAAATATGCTCGAGAGTATGTGTCTACTGAGGAGATTATGTGTAAACGGTTCATTGATAGGTTGAACGAGGATATAAAACTATTAGTCGGGATTCTTGAATCGAAAGAATTTGTCATTCTGGTTGAAAGGGCTTGTAAAGCTGAGGATCTTAGCAAAGAAAAGAGAAAAGCAGATTCAGAAGCTAGAGACTCGAGAAAAAGATCGATGAGTAAGTCGTATCAATCTTCATCGAAAAAGTCCAGAGATTCGTATACTCGCCCAAATGTTTCAAATGAATATTCGAACAGAGATCGTAGAAAACAATACTCAGGTTCTAAAGCTCAAGCGACATCAGTAGCGAGTGTTGGCAGTGTGAGAGACAACAAACCCGAATGTCAGCAATGTGGAAGATGACATTTCGGAGAATGCTAGAACAAAAATAATAAAGCTTGTTATAAATGTGGTTCATTAGATTCGTCCGGGATTGCCCTGAGCCAGATGAGAAAGATAAAGTTCAGAATGTGAGACCGAGTAATACGGCTACTAGAGGGAGACCACCCTGAAACAGTGGAAATACGAGTGGTAACTGAAGTGTTACGAGAGATTCTGCTGTTAGATCTGAGGCACGAACACCTGCCCGAGCTTATGCTATCCGTGCACGGGAGGAGGGATCATTGCCAGATGTTATCACCGGTACTTTCACTCTCTATGATACTAATGTGATTGCATTGATAGATCCAGGATCAACTCATTCTTACATATGCATGAATTTAGTATTTAGTAGGACTTTGCCTGTAGAGTCTACTGAATTTGTGATTAGAGTATCGAACCCCTTAGGCAAATGTGTTTTGGTTGACAAAGTCTGCAAGAATTGTCCGTTAATGCATCGGGATTTCTATTTTTCGGCTAATCTGATGTTGTTGCCATTCGACGAATTTGATGTGATTTTGGGTATGGATTGGCTAACGATGCATTGTGCTATAGTGAATTGTAGATAAAAGACAATTGAACTGAAATGTCAGAATAATAAGACTATTAGAATTGAATCTGATGATCTGAACAGTTTGCCAGTTGTGATCTCATCTATGTCAGCTCAGAGATTTGTGAGAAAGGGGTGTGAAGCTTATCTAGCTTATATAATTGATACGAAAGTGACAGAAAGAAAAATTGAAATAGTACCAGTTGTGTGCGAGTATCCAGATGTGTTTCCAGAAGAGTTACTGGGTTTACCTCCTATCAGAGAAGTTGAGTTTAGTATTGAATTAGTACCGGGGACAGCGCCAATATCGATAGCTCCGTATAGAATGGTCCTTACAGAGTTAAAAGAATTGAAACCTCAGTTGTAAGAGTTGACAGATAAGGGTTTTGCTAGACCGAGTTTCTCTCCCTGGGGTGCACTGGTTTTGTTTGTGAAAAAGAAAGATGGCACGATGGGAATGTGTATTAATTACAGACAGCTGAATAAAGTGACTATAAAGAACAAATACCCTCTACCGCGGATTGATGATTTGTTTGATCAGTTGAAAGGGGCAACAGTATTTTCGAAAACCGATTTGAGATCGGGTTATTATCAGTTGCGAGTGAAAGACTCGGATGTGCCAAAGATTGCGTTTAGAACAAGGTACGAACACTATGAATTTCTTGTTATGCCTTTCGGACTGACAAATGCACCTGCTGTTTTTATGGATTTGATGAACCGGATTTTCAGGCCATATTTAGATCGATTCGTAGTTGTGTTTATTGATGATATTTTAATCTATTCTTGTGATGAATCTGAACATGCGGAGCATTTAAGAATCGTGCTACAAACTTTGAGAGATAAACAGTTGTTTGCAAAGTTTAGTAAATGTGAGTTTTGGTTATAAGAGGTTGGTTTTCTGGGACATATAGTTTCAGCCGCGGGTATCCGAGTTGACCCGAGCAAATTTTTTGCAATTATATATTGGAAGCCTCCGAGAAATGTAACTGAATTCTGTAGTTTTCTAGGACTAGCCGACTATTATAGACGATTTGTGAAAGGCTTCTCGATGATTGCGACGCCGATGATGCGATTTCTTCAAAAAGATGTTAGATTTGAATGGTTAGAAAAATGTCAACAGAGTTTCAAGCAGTTGAAAGCATTATTGACAGAGGCCCCAGTGTTAGTTCAGCCTGAGTCGGGTAAAGAATTTGTAGTTTTCAGTGATGCTTCGTTAAATGGCATGAGTTGTGTTTTGATGCAGGAAGGCAAAGTTGTAGCTTATGCCTCGAGACAGTTGAAGACACACAAAAAGAATTATCCGACGCATGATCTCGAGTTAGCCGCGATAGTGTTCGCATTGAAAATTTGGCGCCATTACTTGTTTGGTGAGAAATGTCATATTTACACTGGCCACAAAAGTTTGAAATATCTGATGACTCAAAAAGAATTGAATTTGCGACAACTGAGATGGTTAGAATTGCTAAAAGACTATGAATTGGTAATTGACTATCATCCGGGGAAAGCAAATGTAGTTGCTGATGCGTTGAGCCTAAAGTCCTTATTTGCTTTGCGTGCTTTGAACACACAATTAGCGTTATCTGACGATGGTTTGATAGTAGCTGAGTTGAAAGAGAGACCGTTATTTCTACGACAAATTTGTGAGGCTCAAAAATTTGATAATGAATTGCAAGCAAAACGAGCTCAGTGTGAGTCGACTTCTGATTCCGAGTTTCGAATAGGATCTGATGACTGTTTGATGTTTCGTGATCGAATATGTGTACCAAGAAATTTTGAAATCATTTAGAAGATTCTAAACGAAGCACACAGTAGTTGTTTATCAGTACATCCAGGAAGCACGAAAATGTATAATGATTTGAAACAACTTTATTGGTGGCACGGCATGAAACGAGATATTTCGGAATTTGTTTCGAAATGTTTGATTTGTCAGCAAGTCAAAGCTGAGCATCAAGTGCTGTCAGGTTTATTACAGCCTATAATGATTCCTGAGTGGAAGTGGGATAGAGTGACAATGGATTTCGTATCGGGTTTGCCCTTATCTTCGAAAAAAAAGATGCAATATGGGTTGTTGTTGACAGATTGACGAAATCGACTCATTTTATTCCTGTACGTACAGATTATTCACTTGATAAATTGATTGAGTTGTATACCTGCGAGATTGTTTGATTACACGGAGTGCCACTATCTATTGTTTTAGATAGAGATCTGAGGTTCACTTCGCGATTTTGGAAAAAAGTTCAAGAAGCTTTAGGTACAAGGCTGCATTTTAGCACTGCGTTTCACCCGCAAACGGATGGACAATCCGAACGAGTTATTTAGATACTTGAGGATATGTTACGTTGTTGCATTCTTGAGTTTGAAGGTAGCTAGGAGAAATATCTACTGCTGATTGAATTTGCTTACAATAATAGCTTTCAATCGAGTATAAAGATGGCACCATACGAAGCTCTATACGGTCGTAAATGTCGAACACCGTTGTATTGGAGTGAGCTCAGTGAAAATAAGATTCACGGGGTTGATCTGATCAGAGAGACTGAAGAAAAAGTAAAAGTAATTCACGATAGTCGGAAAGTAGTGTCAGATCGAAAAAAATCATATGCAGATCTAAAACGGAAAAATATTGAGTTCCAGATCGAGGATAAAGTGTTTTTGAAAGTATCGCCGTGGAAAAAGATATTGCGATTTGGTCGGAAAGGGAAATTGAGTCCGCGATGCATCGGACCGTATGAGATTATCGAGCGAGTTGGACCAGTGGCATATCGACTATCTTTACCGTCTGAGTTAGAGAAAATACATAATGTGTTTCATGTGTCGATGCTTCGACGATACCGATCCGACCCTTCACATGTCATTTCCCCGACCGACGATATGTCATATGCTGAAGAACGATTCGAATTTTAGCTCGTGAGATCAAAGAGTTGAGAAATAAGAAAATTGCATTAGTGAAAATATTATGGCATCGAAACGGGGTTGAAGAAGCTACGTGGGAACCTGAGGATGCAATGAGAAAACAATACCTGAACCTATTCACTAGTAAGATTTTCGGGAACGAAAATATTTGAGGGGGGAGAGTTGTAACAGCCCGGTTTTAGCTAAATCAGAATAGTGGTTTTGGAACCATAAATATGATGTTATAAAATTATTTTAATATTATTTTATGTGTTTACAGCATGTTATTTGATATGTGTGAAAATTACGTGAGCTAATTTTATCGTTTGGATGGTTAATTCGAGAAAAAGGACTAAATCGCGTAAAATGCAAAAGTTGTATTCTATTAGTTAAAGGTATCAAATAGCTTTGGCTTTTAAATATGATGGCCTTAAATGGTAATTAGACCATTGGTAGTGCTAATGGACATATATGGACATTTAATGAATGTTTTAAATGGTTTTTTTTCATTAAGGTTATAATAGTAATTGTATAATTATTATGTGTTAATTAACACAAAATCAATTTTAAGCTGATTTCTCATCTTCTTGGCCGAATGTGAAGAGAAGAACAAGCCATTTTTAGGTTTTTAAGTTTTGGCTACTTCATTGCTCAATTATCAAGAAAGAAAGAATTCGGATTTAGATCGGGAGAAAAGCAAGGTTATCGAGTAATCGATCCAATTCGTCAATTTTGAGTACGAGGTAAGTTCGTATGTGGTAATTTCATTACAAATGTATGTTAAATGCTTTGATATTGCATAAATTGTGATTATGAGATTTTAGATAATGTTTAAATTGTGAAAACAACTTTACGGATGTGTTCGACGATGAAATCGACAAGTGAAACTTCCCGGTTGAACCTTAGGAATAATTTAGGATGCTAGTGACATGTCATTAGGTTATTGTGTTGGCTTCGGGCCATGATATCGGCACTTCGGGTGCTAGTGATACCTTGATTTGGCTACGGGCCATGGTATAGGTATTTTGGAGAGGAGTTACCTTGATTTGGCTACGGGCCATGTTATAGGTACTCCAGGATAAGTTACCTTGATTTAGCTAAGGGCCATGGTATAGGTACTTATCGATTGAGATCTTTGAATATTCGACTTCTATTCCGAATGGTTCAACGGGTAAATGAATGATGTGATTGAGAAAGAGGTTAGTACGAAACGATATAGGTATGTACGAAACCTATTCGAGTATTAAATTGAGAAAGTTCGTTGAGTTTATATTTGGTCATGTTTTGAGACATGAGAAAGGTTTGTAGTAATGTGTTAATGATTTTGTTATATGTAATTGGTTGAATTACATTTATTTGATGTATTGAGTTACTCACTTACGAGCTTACTAAGCTATGAAGCTTACTTTGTGTTATTTTTCTATGTTTTATAGTGAATCAAGGCTAGCTCAGATCCGAGAGTCGTCAGGAACATCATCGCACTATCGAACACCTAAATTGGTACTTTTGAGTTGTGTATATATGGTATATGGCATGTATAGACTAGTTGTGGTATTTTGGTTATGAATATAGCCATGAGAGTTGGCTTGTAAATGTATATGTTTGTTTTGTATATATAGCCATAAGTGATGGCTTATTTTGATATGTTTTGATATAAATGTGGTTATGGTTTCATAATTGCTCAAATGGTTATATTTTGAGTATTGTATATGATGTATATTGAAGTTGATAATTTGAGAAGTTATGTACTTGTGAATTAATGCTTGATGATATAAGGATTTGAATAGGTAATTAGTATAGACTTGAGTATTGATTTTGGTTGAAATGGATATGATATGAATTGTGTATATTGATAATGATTTTGGCTGCCTATTGTATGATGAAATGGTACCATTTTGGTTGATTAGGTGAACATGAGTAAGGGTGGCAAATTGGCCTTGCAAATGGCCTATTTTTGTCCACACGAGCAGAGACACGGGCGTGTGTCTCAGCCGTGTGCAACACACAGTCATGCTACACGGTTGTGTGTCCCCTGATGTTGAAATTGAATTAAAGTCAATATGCTCCACACGGCTTCACACACGGGCGTGTGACTGGCCGTGTGGTACAAGTCAGTATACCCCCTAAATGGCACACGGCCTAGCACACAGGCGTGTGACTTGACCGTGTTGCATAAGTGAGTATACCCTACAGGATTGGCACGGCCTAGCACACGGCCTGGCACACGGGCGTGTGTGGCCATTTCAAAGGGCACACGGGCTAGACACACGGGCGTGTGCTCAGCCATGTGACCAAAGTCAATATGTATGCCCTATTTTCACACGGCCTGGGACACGGGTGTGTCTGTAGCCGTGTGAGGCACACGGTCTGTTCACACGGGCGTGTGACCCTTGTATGTTAGAAAAATTTCTAAGTTTTCCAAAATTTTCGTATGTTATCGATTTAGTCCCGAACCACTTCTAAAGCATGTTTAAGGCCTCGTAGGCCCTTATAAGGGACAATGTGATTATGATTGAATGGTGTATTAGAATGGATGCATAAATGTATGAGTTATGTATGTGAAATGATATGTATTGATCGATAATACCTCGTAACCCTATTTTGATCGTGAATACGGGTGAGGGGTGTTACAGCTTGATGATTCAAGGATTCAGCCAATAGGGGTAAAGGGCTCTCAATAAACTCAAACTTCAACTTTTCATCGAAGATATGGAGTCAAGCCCACTGTTTAATGTGATGATTCTAAGACAACATACAACATGTAGTTGGGATGACCGTGGATTCATCAAAATAGTGTAGTTTCCTTAAATCTTCACCAGTGCTTCAAGTATAACAACAATGGACAAGTCAAAATAGTTGTTGCAGATACAAAGCCATTTCCTATAGCAGATGCTCACTTTGCCAATGTTAAGTTTTATTTAGAGAGTAAATTTGTGGTAGAAACAATCTGAAGCCCGACCAAAGACTCCAAGCACAAGAGAAAGGCCGTAGCACACACTTCTAACGCAAACAATGAAATAACTCAAAGTTTGAAGATTTTGACTCTTCCCCTCAGTAACATGGAAAAATCAAAAGTCTTTGAACCTCCACTGAAAGGATATGTTAGGCATGTCTGATCTCCTTGTGAGCATGGATACCTTTCTTCTCATTAAGATAAATATTTTGATCCCAATGCATATAAACTCCTCACTAATGTCAATTATAAGCAACTGGAGGTGTCAAAATTGGCACATGAGATGGATGAGCCAAGTAAAGGGGCACAACATAGTCTTGTCAAGATCTGTCAAGCATGGCAAAAGAAATCAAATCGTGTTGAACCCTATAAAGTAGGACTTAGATTTACTCCATTGAAGTTAAATATTTGTAGAGAAACTTTAGGGCACATAACCGCGGAAGAAGTCCTAAAGGAGAAAAATGATTTAACAACACCTCCAATGTCTTCATTATTTAACTATTTGGGAGAATCTGCAATAAGGCATTCAGTGTTTGGCTACCTAAGTTTTCAATCTCCTCAAAAGTAAATTTTTGAGCGAATAAAAGCAGAAAGCTCCAAGCCATTCTTTATCAAGCCAGAATCTATTCATTCAAGACTTGAAAGTTCAAGTTTTGGAAAGACTAATCGCATTAATAAAAGAAAGGCTTGCCCTTCAAAAGAACAGATAGACTTTCATAGCAAAATTCCTTCGTGGATGAAAAGTCACGCCGACTTAAAGGTAATTACTGATGAAGTCTTAAAAGCCAAACAACACACGATCACAACTAATACATCCATAAGGAAAGAGTGTGGAGATATGGATGTTCTTACATCTCTTCATCTACTTGTGAGAGATATCAATGAAGAGACTCAAAAGGAGGAATCCCAAAAATCTCCTTCATCATTTAAAAAAGCACAACAATGTCTGGAATGCTACCAAGCTCGG
Organism: Gossypium sturtianum; assembly: GCA_025698515.1. NCBI lineage: Eukaryota > Viridiplantae > Streptophyta > Magnoliopsida > Malvales > Malvaceae > Gossypium > Gossypium sturtianum. The sequence goes on from CM046946.1 coordinate 122,860,461, forward strand.
TTGTCCAAGCCATTTATCAAGAAATTGAAGTCGCGATCTTTTCAAGTTGGAAACTTAGTTTGTGTCAAAATGGGACAGACCATATGTCATTCATGAAGTCTACACCAACGGTGTAAAAAAGATTATTGATCAGGATAGCGTTAAAGTTAGGCCCATCTGTAGGAAATTTTTGAAGCTGCTATGCATAAAAATCTTCTCTCCTGAGCATGAGCTCAAACTTTACACACAAAAAAGTTCATTAAGCTGAAAAACCTTCTTTGGACGAATTAAGCAAATGTTAAGAAAAAAAATCTCATTAAGTTGAAAATCCTTCAATGGATTACTTAAACAAAAGTTACGGCAAAAAAAACTCGTTAAGCTTAAAATCCTTCATTGGACGGCTTAAGCAAAAGTTAGAGAAAAAAAATTTGAACTACGCTATGACTTAATCCTTCAAAATTGAGGGTACATAGGCAACTTAGTTTTATCGCCAAGTTCAGTCAAACCAAACAAAAAAAAATCCTTTACTTGAAAGATTATTCATTATATCATAATCTATTCATGTAAAGTATTTATTCACTAGTTAAATTTTTAGGAGATTTAGTAGATGGCACACTCATATAAGACTTCCAAGATGATATGTGGGGAAAAATTGACTCATTCCAAACTTGAAGATAAAGTACAATTCAGCAAAACTCTCCTAAAATCTAAAGAGGATTTCTAAATACCTCGAAAGAATAAAAGTTCTTTATCTAAAAGTCAACAAGTCTCCTTGGAGTTCTTAACATACTTCTCAATAAGTGAAGTCTTTCAACTTCACCATCATTTCTAGTCTGATTGCAAGTTTTGCATATTTGACTTCTAAACTTACACAGCTTCAGTATTTTGATCATATCTCCAAGATGACATGTGGGAAAATTTGACTCATTCCAAACTTGAAGATGAAGTACAATTCGACAAAACTCTCCTCAAAAGCTAAAATCCTTGATCTAAAAGCCAAAAAGTCTCATTGGAGTTCTTGACATGCTTCTCAATAAGTGAAGTATTTCAACTTCATCATCATTCTAGTCTGATTGCAAGTTTTGCGAAGTTGACTTCTAAACTTACACCGCTTCAGTATTTTGGTCATATCTTGAGCTACAGGACTTTTTTTGGGCATATAATATACCATTTCAAAGGGAATTGGAAGATTTAACTTGACATATTTCATGGCTCAAACCAAAAAAACATCAATAAGGCTCCTAAAAATAGCTTAGAAGTTTATGTCGCAAATATACCAAAACAGATGTGAGGGCCGCAACATTTCAACCAGTGTGGAAGGCACTCAAAGCTCAATTTCTCTTGAATTTTGATGTTGTTTTGATCATCAACAATTGATCTTCAATCACCTTGAAGCTTTTAAATGTTGAACAAATCTTCCCTCTACCTTAATGCTTTGAAGTGTTAAAGGAATCTTGCTACCATATTGAAGTTTTGAAGTGTTAAGTGAATCTTCGCATCATCTTGATGCTACTAAGGCTTGACCGAACTTCCCACCATCTTGATGTTGCAACTTGTTGAGAAAACTTCCTCACCAACTAGATGCATTAAATTTGGAGTGAATCTTCCTTGGTTGCGATAAGCAATAAATGAGCTATGTTTCGTCACTTGAGTGTCTCAAAATCTGGATGGATCATCTTTGTTGTGCAAGGGCCATCTTTCACCTTCTTATTACTTCTAATTCTGAGGTGGAACTTCTTTGGAACATGTTCTACCTCTCGTTATGTTGAAGTTGCAAAGTTCAGAATTGTTCTTAATAAGTGTCACACGTTTTATCTCTCAGCATGTTGAGGGTGCAAAATTTATTCCTGCCATGTTGATGATGCAAAGTTTGGAATTGGCCCTTTTCTCGCCATGCTGAAGTTGTAAGGGTTCTTTTCGCCATGTTGATGTTACAAAGTTTGGAATGGGTGCTCCTCTCACCATGTTGAAGTTGTAAGGGTTCTTCACACCATTTTGATGTTACAAAGTTCGGAGTGGGCCCTCCTCTCACCATGTTAAAGTTGCAAGGGTTCCTCATGCCATGTTGATGTTACAAAGTTGGGAATGAACCCTCGTCTCACCATGTTGAACGGTCATTAATTGCAGTGGTAGTTTAGATACGATTTGGCATTTAAAGAGTTTGTTTTCTAGCTATTTTAGTATTAATTGTTGCATTTTCGGTACTTAGTAATTAGTTAGTAAAATTAATAAAATAAGTGTTTTTAACACATTTTTTAGTGTTAGTGACCTATTAGGCCGACATGGGCCTTAGGTAGTTCTAATATGTTATTTTAAGTGTGCAGGATGCTGAATTTTAGGCCCAATGGACATAGGATCAAGGGACGAGTGTTGCACAAGCTTCCCGGGCCGCTAAAGCATGAAAGGGACCTAGAAGCCCAAGAAATTGGTGCCGTGTTATGCCATGCAATGTCTATGGCGTGACATATGCTTAACTTAGAGCCCATGTCCTTTAAGGTTAATTTTGTCTGCACAATCAAACTTATACGAAGACCTAGGATGTGCTAAAGACATAATTTGGGCTGCTAACACTTTTATAAATAAGACCTTAGGGGTTTGATGTAACCAAGTCTGTAACACCCCTTACCCGGGTTCTTCGTCGGGAACCTGGCCCGAGGCGTTACCAAACTCAACCCACTTAATCGTCACGTAGGCTCAATGTCATTACTCTCTATAACCTCATTCTCGACTTACGGGGCCTCACTCATACACACGAGGGCTCCCGAGACTAATCTGGAACTTTTACGATCCTTAAAAATTTTCTTCTTTTATATAGGGCTCACACGCCCGTGCACTATGTAACACGCCCGTGTATGGACACACACGCCCATGTTCCCTAGCCGTGCTAAAAACTCGAGCATTCTGCCAATTGCCCCACGGTCATGGCACGCCCGTGCTCCCCAACCTTGGTGAACACTGACTTCCCTCGCACGGCCTAGAGTCTAGACACATGCCCGTGTGGCTAGCCCGTGGCCAACACTGATTAATCCCACACGCCCTAGGCACACGCCCATGTGACTAGTCCGTGGTCTATTCTGTTTTCAAATATTAACATGCGGGGGCGACGCGCCCACAAAGCCACGCCCGTGGGCGACCGTGTGTCACACATGGTCTAGTCACACGCCCGTGTGTGTCTATCCACATGGTCAAGAACAAGACTAAGTGTCAAGTTCTTTTCACCCTTCTAACATACACAACATATACTCATCTAACACCATCATAATCAACTCAAATTGAAGTGCATTCTCACATAGAAAACTACATCTTTCTTTCATATAATGTGATAGCCAACAACCATGGCATTATACAAAATAAGCTATCCATCTAAAGGCCAACACATCTTAGCCATTTACAACAAAATTTACTAACTTATTTAGCCCCTATACATGCCATATACAAAACATTAAGTTTCATGTACCAAAGTGTCTTTGATATGTGGGCTATCTTCGATGATCCTCGTATCTCGATTCAACGGTTTTAATCTATAAGACAAGGGAAAAGAAAGAGAGTAAGCTTTGAGCTTAGTAAGTTTACACATAAACAAATAAGCAACATAGTATAAGCTAAGCAACCATTAGCATTATACCAACAAGTAATTCACAACTATGCTTACTCTTTCTATCCCTTACCACATTTCCAACACATCATGAGTCACATACTCATAACCATCAAATGCACCCCTGCATTCTATGTCACATTTACACAATATACAACACATCATTATTTCTTGTAATACATCCACACAGTTTATCCACATAACTTATCCACACAGCTATTACACACAGCTAATATACACAACTAATCCACACAGCCAATGTCTCGGTGGTTTCGCACTTAGCACACCACAATCAATTTATAAGGTGGTATCGCACTTAGCCTACCACAAAGGTAATCATAGTGATCTCGCACATAGCCACTAAATGATATACCTAACGATAGCATCGCACATAGCCATCTCATCGTCAATATGCATTTGGATGGTATCGCACTTAGCCCACCATCTAGCATTATCACAACACATGCACAAGTCTATTTACCCAATTATTCATCCATTCACATCTATATTACATTCATTCTACTTGAACCACATAGGTTCCCAATCATTCTCATTCATTCTCATTCATGCTACACCCTAGCTAGCATTTACAAATTGTAAGTATGAATGCATTGTTTATGCATAGACTTACCTCGATACTCAAAAGTATTGAAATGTGCAATTTAGTCCACCACCTTGCTTTTGCCTCGGTTTCGATCCGGGCTTCGTCTTTCTTGATCTATAATGAATAAAGCAGCTTATTCAATACACACATTGACTAAATTGACCCACATCTCATACTTTAGCAAAATTACTATTTTTCCCCTAAACTTTCTCATATTTACACTTTAGTCCCAAAGGCTCGTAAAGTGATTTTTATTCAACTTTCTAGCCTTTCATGCTTAGCCGAACCACTTACTCAACTAAAGCATTCAAAAATTCTCACTAAATCACCCATGTATGACGAAACTTAAGATTTTCACAACTAAGTCCCTACATGCATTTTCATGGAAAATCACTTAGCAAAAGATGTTTCTACTACATCAAGCTTTCATATTCTTCCATAAAACATCAAAATACATGCATCTCATACATATGTACATTTTTGAACATCCATAATAGCTCACCAAATAGCTATAAATAGCTTACTCATGCTACTAGGACTTCAAAAATACGAAGAATATCAAAAACCGGGCTTAAGAGCACTTACTAGCAAGCTTGAAAAATTGAAGGAGCCCAAACAATGGCTTCTCTAATTTTTGGCAGCTTGGGGGAGAAGATGAGTGAATTTTTATCATCTTTTCACCTATTTAATCACTTATTTGATAAATAACCAAAATGCCCTTTTTGATAAACTTCAAATTTTGACTCATCCATGCCCATTTTTGTCCAAAAAATAGAATTTGGATAAATTTCTATTTAAGGACCTCTAATTAATAATCTAAAGCTATTTCACACATATAGCTTTTAGAAACACACATTTTGCAACTTTTGCAATTTAGTCCTTTTGGACAATTCAACCACAATTTCACAAAATTGCTTCATGAAACTTTCACACTAGCATGCATACATAATATAAGCCTCAAAAACTCATTCATGACCCTCGGATTTGTGGTCTCAAACCACTATTCCGACTAGACCCTAAACCGAGATGTTACAAAGTCGTCTTAGACGCATCCAAAAACCATCGTAGTTTAGGAGTAGGATTTAGATTTAGTTTTTTTTATTTTCTTAAATGCTTTTTTCTTTTCTCTTGGAATCGATTTTGATCCAAGATTTCTTTTATTAAATCGAAGTTATTTATTTTATTTTCCTTTGCAAGAGATGAATTTATTTTCCCAATCGAGAGATTCACTATTACGCTCTTAATCGATACAAATTAGGATTATTCTATAGCTCTTTTCTATTTTGGTTTATTCGTGTTATTTACTTGTTTATATCAATTGAGTTTAAGATTATGAGTACCATGAGTAGCTAATTCCCTTAGGGGAGATTAACGAATGGATGTGGGAGTGATTAACAGTGGAGTAAGGGTTTCCTATAGAATTAGTTGGTATGAATTATGCGTTCTTAAACCCTAAGCTTGACAAGCCTAGGAAGTAATCAAAGGTTAAACGAGGTCGGGAGATTAGTTTGCCAAGTAAATCGTGATTTATCCTGGTTGAGAAAGTGAGGTCAAGGGATAAGCGAGTATTGGCCAATTAATTAGTCAACTAGAGGCCGAGAGGTAATAATTGGTTAGTTATTATCTAATTCGTCCTAAAAATCGAATCTGAAGTTAATTACAACCACTAAAATAAGTTAACCTTCCTGATTGGTTTAATTGATTTAGTTGTTTGTGCTTTATTTTTGTTTATTTATTTCAGTTCTTTAGTTTATGATATTATCTATTTTTATTGTTTGTCGTAATATAGGATTTAATTAGTATTATTTAGACTTTTTATTGTAAAGATAATTTCAAATCAGATTTAATCAATCCTCCTTTAGGTACAATCCTTGAAAAACTTCCCTGTGTCTCATTGTAACATTTTACTATATTACAATTTGACCCGTATACTTACGGGCACCGCTACTTTATTTCTTATTTTTTTGGTGTAGTATTTTCCAGTCAAACATTTGTACGATTAGTGACGGTCACATGTTGAGGTTGCAAAACTTTTTCCCACCATGTTGATGGTGCAAAGTTCGAAATGGGCCTTCCTTTCACCATGTTGAAGTTGCAAGGGTTCTTCTCACCATGTTGATGTTGCAAAGTTTGAAATGGTTCCTCCTCTCACCATGCTAAAGTTACAAGGGTTCTTCTCGCCATGTTGATGTTGCAAAGTTCAAAATGGGCCTTCCTCCCACCATGTTAAAGTTGTAAGGGTTCTTTCCGCCATGTTAATGATGCAAGGTTTAAAATGGGCCCTCCTCTCGCCATGTTGAAGTTGTAAGGGTTTTTCCCATCATGTTAATGATGCAGAGTTCAAGATGGGTTCTCCATTCATCATGTTGAGGGTGCAAAACTTCTTCCCTCCATATTGATGCTACAAAATTCGGAATGGGTCATCTTCTCACCATGTTGAAGTTGCAAAAGCTCTTATCACTATTCGAAATGGATCCACATTGGTCACCACGAATGTCGCCTGCTTAGCCAATTCGGTGTTGAAATATTAGGATCGATCTCCACCACGCCATGTTGAGGTTGAAAAAAATTGGAACAAATCTCTGCTTTTCCACGTCGATGTTGAAAAAATTAGAATTAATCTCGACTCACGCATCATATGCCTTGACCATCGCCAAATTTTTGGTAGAATGATACATCATGTATTTGGTCCACTCCTAACATTTGATGAAGTTTCCAAAAATCTAGAAGTCAACTAGTGCTCCCCTATTAAGTGTACACCTTTTAACCTCTTGTAATGACCTAGTTTCTTGTGGTATCAAAAAATGTGGTTTTGTAATCCCATTTCTGTAAATCAAGTCTGTAAATATTAAATAGGGATATTTACAGAGTTAGTGTATGGATTAATTGAAATTTGAATAAACAATTTAGTTGAAAATGTGGTTAATTAAGGAGAGGAGACTAAATTGTAAAACTCCAATCGCTATAGATTTTTAATTAGAATATGGCTTGGGGAATTAAATTGCAATTAACCAAAGGTTCAAAATAGCAATTAGACCATACACAAACATAATATAGTCTATGGTGATTACGAGACTGGATTAATTTAAGTAATTAAGGATTTAATTAATTAAACATAATTAATTAAGTAATTAAAGGTTAGTTATCATATAAATTCAAAAAAAGTGGAAAGGAAGAGAAAATATATCATTTTCTTCCCCAAGTCGTTAAAACCAAGGAAAAGAAAGAAAAGAAGAAGCTTTAAGGTTTCAAACAATCGGCCATTAATTAGGTAATGCAATTAAGTTATTTTTCTTGTAATTTTTATAGATTTGAGGTCCTGAGAGCTTGCTTTAGCTAGCCCATGTATCAATTTTTGAAACTTTTAAAGTTTTTATAAAATTTCCATTGTTGATTTCTTGAAGATTTAGGTGGGACATTGATAGAAATTAAGCTTAGTTTAAGAAAAAAAGACTAAATTGTAAAGCTTAATTGTTAGTTTTGTACATTAGTTACCAAAGTGAATAAAATGAAAAATTGTTATGAAATTTCGACAGGAATAGAAAATAGAAGGTCCCTGGTGAATATATATGAAATAGGATTTTAATCCCAAGGTCTAGATCGAAAGTTATGCTAGTCCCGGGTTTAGGGACTAAATTGAATAAATAGAAAAATATGTGTGACTTTGTAATTGAATGTGAATTGATATGGAATTTGATATTATTATTTGTAGCTAAAGATGACGCAGGGCTATCAAGAGGGAAAGGAAAGGCAAGAGTCGACGACGAATAACTCGAGTCTTCAAGTATCTTTATGATTCAAATCATTATAATTATTGCATATTTATACTATTTTGAATAGTATGATATTGAAAGGAGTTAAAAATGATTATTTAAATTGAATTGTTACGATTGAGATTGATTATCAAAATAGAGGACTAAATTGAATAAATTTGAAAATAATGTAACTTGATGAAAATATGAAATTGGCCTTGAATTGGGTTGATGATGAATTGGTTGATGAAATGAAAATGATGAAATGTAAATTTAGCTATATGATGAATTGGATATATGATTACCCTATTAACTTTTCGGGCAGAGTCGGATATAGTTGGCATGCCATAAAATAGATTGAGTATAGGTTACTTCGGCTATATGTCGATGAGCACTAGGCACATTTTCCTTTGGACGTTCCAATGAGTGAAGGGCACAACTTTTATTTTGGTTATACCGATGAGCGCTAGGTGCAATCTATTTGCTTTGGACGTTCTGATGAGGTATTGGGTGTCAAATTGATGTGTTGGTTGAGGTTCGTGTATCTGTTCAAGTTCGAGTCATGTTAATACGGAATATAAATTGCAAATTAGTTGATTGACATTTGAAAATGAATTTGACATTATGAAATTATACTACAGGTACGTATTTTCGATATATAATTATTGATAGCATTGAAAGATCATGTGAACCGGTTAAACGAGCCTGATGGCCGATATGGAAAGATAAGTTGAATTGATTCGATTCAAAGATGATACGTGAGTTTAATTCAATGTGTTAAAATGAAAATAAATGTGACTGTTAAAGATATCAGTATGATATGTTCAATTAGTTTGTCAATTGAAGTAATATGATTAGTTGATTCATTTGGCATAATTGGTGTATCTTGTGGCATATGCATATTTTTATATGAATTGAAGATTAGTATGAATTGTATATGAATTCGTTGATATGGAATTTGAAATTGATTTTATGCAATTGGTTTGTTTTCTATGTGCAGGTTAGGTTTATATTGAGGTCCCGAGCAATGACTTTAGCATCCAGACAAATATCCCAAAATCAGCAATGTTTATATAATTTCTTTTGTTGGTTATACAACATGTACTTAGGTTGAGTCGGAATTGATAATTCAATTTGATCATATGTTATATATATGAAATTATGAATGTCATAACTTTTGGGTTAGGCAGGTTTTGTGATGCATTAATAGTCTATTTGGTAATGTGTTAATATGCATATGTATATAAATGCCAATTAGTACAATGAAGCACTTGAATGAAATTGTTGAAATGGTAGAATGTTTGTGTGAATAAATGGTACATTTAGACATAAAAGAACTCATTTGGTATATAGATTTGGTTGAAAATATAATTGAATTTGAATTTGAAAGTTTTAGGTGTTTGTAAACAGGTACCAAAATCTAACCATTTGAAAACAATATGTCACGTCGCGATGTTGAACGGTGGTCGTCGCGATGAGACCAAGTTTCCATGCCACGACGCGACGCTGGGGTTGGGTCGCTACGACGAGACCTACTCACTATGTTGTGTCGCGACAAGGAACCCCTTGACGTGCGATGTCAACTCGATATTTTTGAACTTTTACAATTTGGTCATATTTCGTCCACAGGTTAGTTTTAGAGCTTTCGTAAGCTCGTATAAGACTCGAAAACTATTGTATATTGTATCGTATGCATGATTGGCTTGAAATTGATCATGTAATATTATAAATTGAATGTAGTTGATCGTAGTTGCTCCGGCAACGAATGTGACCTTGTAATTCGGATCTGACGATCAGGTCGGGTATCGAGGTGTTACACTTTCAATTTCAATGGTTGATACTCCTCGTAGTATGTGAAGTGCACTATGATGAGTTGAATTTTTTTTTTTTTTACAAAATATGATAGTGATATGAAAAAATATTGAGCATCCATGAGTGATTAATTTCCATCCATTCAAGTAAATTTTTGGATTAAAAATTACCTTATTTTCTATTAGGCACAACTTGATTCCAAACCTCTTTCGCCGCTGAGCAATCTTGAAGCACATGTAAAATATCCTCCACCTCAATATGGCAAACCAAGCAAGAGGGATCTTGTTCAATTCCCTGTCGTACTCTTTCCTCATTAGTTAATATTCGTTGTTTGAAAGCGAGCCAAAGGAATACTCAGACACGTTGTGGATTGTAACGAATTGTAACATGTTTACGCAAGTATACGTAGTCGTTCAAGTAATAAGTAAGTAAAAATGAGTTATCATCTCCACAGGGACTGTATAAGCTTAATCAAATATTTGTAAAATTATAACTTCACAATTTGATGTAAAAATTTAATAATTTGGATGGTGATGATTAAATTAAATAAAGTTAACTAGATGCAAAGAATGATCCCTATGCAATTCTAATCTAGATGCAATTTACTAAATGAATGAATGAAGGATTTAGCAACAAAAACAATCAACATTAGATGGGCTAGGATAATTATATTAATTAATTCAATTTACTTTCATCATGCTAACATGTTCGTAATTACTTCTATGGCAACTCAATCTCTTATGGGTTTGGAAACCAAATTAAGTCCTCTCGGATCTTATACTTAGTTAAATATGCATGTTACTGATCGTATTAGACTAAGGGTTTCTTAGCATTTATGCAAGGCCACAGGGACATTTACGTTTGCAACAGTTTAATTACATAAACATAAAAACCATGCAAGATAATAGAGCTAACTAAAGATATTATGAACCTTAACTTAGTCAATTTTAATGACCTAAATTAAGCATTGCACTTTTCAATTATGCGTCTACTAGTCGTCGTTTGGTTAGGATCACTCAGCTAATCTGAGTGCACCCAATCACATATGAATGAAATGCATCATGATATTAATTGAAAACATAATTGACTGAGGCACAAAACATGTTAACATGAATTAAATAAATCTCATTAACTTAATATTATTATCCTAGGAGATAGGAATTAGAACTTCATAATTGATGTCAAAAACATAAAACTCAAAGCAAACATGTTAAAATAAATAATCAAGAGGAAAGAGTAGACTCAGTTCAGCAGCCTTTCGGATCTATTCTAACTGAAGCGCTCCTCCGTTCTGATTGAAGCTTCTTTTGCTAATGGTTTAGAAGGTAGCCGGATAGAGAGTGCTTTTGACAAAGCTTTTGAGGCTAAAGATGGGAGAAGGGATGGACAGCTATGCAAGGGAAAAATGGGAAAAGGAATTGAAAGAAAACTAGAGTGAGTGAGAGAGGAACGTTGAGTGATGAGGGATTATGGAAAAGTGAGGAATGACAAGGTATTTATAGGTGAAGGTAAGGGTTTGAGTTTACTAAAAATAGGTTTAAATTTCCTTCCTTCCCTCTACCATGTGACCGACCATGCTTCAAGGAAAAGGGATGACCAAGTCTTCTCAATTTGAATTTGAATTTCAAGCTAAAAATAGCTATGTAGTGGACAGTTTACACAGAGAAGTTGATGGGCCTAATTCTGATTATTTTCCATTTGCAAGGACCTTCAATTAAATATCCCAAATGGGCAGCTAACATCAAGTGCTGAAATTGGGCTTTTAATTCCCTTTGTTGGACGGTTTTTTCAGTCCAATAACTTAGCATACATGTCCAACTTTTATCACATTTCTTTACTGGGTCAAGTAGTCAACCCCATGCCCAAAATTGCATGGTCTTGTCGTCCACATGGATAATTTGTGCATGGCATCATGTCTTTAGTGGACCTTCTACATAGTGAAAAATACATACAATAATAAATTAACATGAATTAATATAAAATATGCTTAAAAATCATGTAATTAAGCATAATTTCACATACTTTCTAAATTCATGTCTAAAATTGCTAATTAAGTAAAATTCACTCATTTCAATAATAATTACTCAAGATAAACACAATAATTAAGTAAAAAGGTGGTCCTATATACTTTCGAGTTTACATGGACCTTAATACATCTAAGGGATTTCCACCTACTCTCTCTAGTGTTCCACGAACTCTTCCAGATAGTCTGATACACACTCTTAACCGAGAAATACCTTGTTTGAGTATTCATCCAAGTGATTCGATCCAGAACCGCCGAAGAATGAGGATGTACCTTCTCCTATTACCATTTCATTAAGCCGATAGTCTGATCTAAGATTACCATGAGAGGGTATGTGTTTAACCAAAGACCTTAAATGTGGTATCCAAGAATCCTTCCAACACCAAATAGAGTGAACATCTCCTATAGACCACACTAAATTTTCACAAAGTAAAGGCCAAACCTGACCCAGAGCTCTCCAAAGGAAAGAACACCTCTCTCTCGCTATACTGTTTGGAATCAACTCGTTCATGCCATACTTCAAACAAAGAACATGAACCCATAAAACATTGTCCTTTGAGACTAAATCGAAACCCAACTTCATCAAAAAATAGGCATTTTGATCCTCCAAGTGTCGAAATCCAAGACAACCACAAGCATGAAGCTGACACACAGAATCCCAGTTGACTAAGGCAATCTTCTTCCTCCCATTCAATGCTCCCCAAATAAATTTCCTAACTAAACTCTCGATTTTCACACAAATGCTTTTGGGTAACATCATGGATTGCATAAAATAATTAGGTATAGAAAGAAGAACAGATTATGCTAAAGTAATTCTACCTGCAAGAGAGAGTTGTCTAGTGTCCTAGCCAAGTAATTTATTGTGCACCTTATCAATCACAAACCTCAACGTACTGAAATTTTGTACCTTTTGAAATCCAAGTGTAGAACTAATTTTGTCCTTTAGCTCTTCCTCAACACCACTCGAAAAGAAAATATTAGTCTTGCAAGCATTGACCCGATGCCCCGAGAAAGCACAGAAGTTATCTAGAGTCTCCTTAAGAACCTGAGCTTGTTTTAAATCTTCTTTGGAGAAGATAACAAGGTCATCAACAAAAAAAAATATGAGATAAATTTGGTCCAGATCGAGATAGGCGAATGGGACACCATCTACCACTAGAAATGGTCGAATGAATAATATGACCCAACCATTCTATACAAAGCACAAACAAATATGGAGACAAATGAAACCCATGTCGGATCCCTCTAGCAGGTTTAAACCTTTGCGTGGGCACACCCTTCCACAAAATTTATATAGTGGAATTAGAAATAACCGATATGATTACCTTCCTAATACAATTCTATATACCAGCTGATTTGATTGAGACATCAATGAAACCTCATCGGACTCTGTCATATGCTTTCTCTAAGTTGATTTTGACCGTCATATATCGTATCTTATTTTGTTTCCCTCTTATAGAGTGAAAGCCTCCTGCGCAATTATGATGTTATCTGAGATATTCCTTCTCGCTACAAAACCAGCTTGTTCTTGCGCAAAAATTTTAGGAAAAATCATTTTGATACGATTATTTATAATCTTCATAACCAACTTGTATAAAACAGTACGGAGACTTATAGGGCGAAATTATGAAATGCTTTTTTAGGTTAGAGACCTTAGGGATAAGGACAATGAGAGTATTATTCAATATGGATCAATAACTTCACCATCAAACACCCTCTTCATCCAATCACAAACAGTACTTCCAACCACTCCCCACTAATTTTGAAAAAATAAGGCGTGAAAACCATCACTACCTGGAGTTTTCAAAAGAGCCATACTGAATAGAGCAATTTGTATTTCCTAATCCAAAAATTGATTTACCTAAAAAATCTCTGTCACACTGATCAAGTTGTGGGAATGTGCTAGGAGGTAAACCTCTCATTGGTGTCGGGACTTCTCCATATAACTTATAGAAGTAATTAATCGTTTCATTCTAAATATCCTCTAGGTCATAATCCATTCTCCAGCTTGATTTCGAAGGAAATTAATTTGATTGAATTTCCTCCTTTGAATCGTATGAATCTAGAAGAATTTAGTATTCCGGTCACCAAAACTAAGCTAGTCACATCAACCTTTTTGTTTCCAAAATAATTCTTCATGGTGGAGTATAGACTCAATTCCTCCATTACCTTTATCTTCTGCTAAAGTAAATAGTCAAAATCTGAGTGCTCCATCTTTCTTTAAATACCAAATAAAGTACTACTCAATTTCTTTTTTCGAGTGCCAATGTGCCCATAGATCGATTTGTTCCAATCTTTGATACTGACAGAAAACTGATCAAAGGAATCAAACATACAACCATTGAATTTCTACTTCTCCCTAACAAACTCAGAAAAATTAGGATGTTCAGTCCATCTACCAAGGAAGCGAAAAGGTTGACCTCTTGGAAAATTAATCTCTAGCCTTAGAGAAAGACAAAGGGGCCTTGTAACACCCTATACCCGGTCCAGTCGCTCGACCCGAGCTATAAGGTATTACAACTTTAAAATTTGACATCGTTCACAATTTAATAAAAAAATAACCAACTAATTTATTTGCAATCATTTTACCATGTTATTCAATCAAAACATGACTTAATTCAAGCTCGCGGAACATTTAAAACAAACTGGGAATAATTCTGGTTTAAAATGAAACTTTTACAAAAGTTTGAGTAAAAAGTGAAAATAGAGGTCACACGACTGTGTGACAGAGCTCAGTCCTTGTGGCTCAAGAACATGGTCGTGTGGCCAAACCGTGTAACAGCTGTGCCCAGGTAACTCAAGGTCACACGGTCATGTCGCCATGCCGTGTAATTCTTTGAGGCTGTGTGGATAAACCTGCACCAAAAATCAAAGAGGTCACATGGCCATTTCATGCAACTGTGTGGGAAACAGTCGTGAGGTAGACCATGTCACAGATTGTGGGTGCCCAAAATACCTTCAAACACAAGCCAAATCACCCACAATTTTTTTAAATCCAAGACATGCATTTACCATTACATAAACCTATTCAGAATGTACCAAAATATGCCAATTCACATTCAACCTATGTGCCTAACTAATATGCCCTCAATAGCACCACAATTCAAGTGTATACAACATGTAACAGCCCGTTTTTAGTGAAATCGGAACAGTGGTTTCGGGACCACAAATCTGAGTTCGGAAGAAAAATTATTTTAATATTATTTCATGGTCTACCGTGTGATAGGAATATCGTATAAAAATTTCGTTAAGAAAATTTTTATCGATTACATGTTTAATTGATAAAAGGACCAAATTGCATGAAATGAAAAAAGTTGAGTTCTAGTAGCTAAAAGGGATCAAATAGCTATGGAATTAAAAGTTGAAGGTCCTTATACGGCAAATAGACCATTAAAAGGAGTTAGTAGATAAGTATGATGATTCATCCATGGAAATTTAAGAAAAGAAAATGATTAAATTGGAAAGTGAAAATAATAAATGATGATAAATGATTAAATAACAAAATATCATTTTTTTCATCATCTTTCCCAAATTATTTTACATGGAAACCCTAGTTAGAAGAGCTTGAAGGTAGCAAGCTTATTTGGCTCAATTAGGTGAGTATTCAAGTACCGTTTTTAGTAATTTTTATGTTTTCGAGATCGTAATAGCTTAATTTGGCTATCTTGGGAATTAATTTGCAAAGTTATCAAAGTACTAGGGTTTTTCCATGGATGAATATAGTTGAATTATGAAGTTTTATGGTAGAAAATGAAAGGTTGTTGATAGATAAACAACTTTTGTTAAGGAAATTTTGATGAAATCATGATTTTGGGACTAAATTGAAAAGATGTAAAATTAATGGAAAAATTTTAATTTTTATGAAATACATGGGCTGCAAATGTTATATGTAAAAATTGGCTAGGCTTGGAATAAGGATTAAATTGCATGAATTTCATTTTCCGAGCCTAGGGACGAAATCAAAATTTCTTAAAAAGTATAGGGGCAAAATGGTAATTTTTCCAAAGATGTGAATTGAATTGAAATGAATATAAATTAATGTTAAATTCATTCGTATAGATCCGGATATATCAAATACGTAGTCAGATCGTGGAAAAGAAAAGGGGTCGGATTAGTAGATTTTTCGTACACGAACAATTGTCGAGGTAAGTTCGTGTAATTAAATTATATATTTATATATTTTAAATTTGTATGTGTATTGTATAATTGACATGTATGAAAATCGGTCACATATCCGATAATGCTCGATAAGTATTAAGTCCCGATTGAATAAATGAAATTCGATGGATACAGGGTTCCCGAATTGGTTGTGGTCCTGCATATGTTGTGGACACACCCCAGCTCGAAAAAGCGTCCCGTTATTAGCTCTCATGAGCATCCCGATATATGGCCCTCTCGAGCTTCCCGTTATATTGTTCCTGCGAGCTTCCCGTTAATAGCTCTTCAGAGCATCCTGATTGGTTGTGATTCTGCATGTGTTGTAGACATACCACAGCTCTTATGAACGTCTCGATATATGGTTCTTCGTGAGCTTCCCGATTAAAGGCTCTTTTATGAGCTTCCTGATTAATGGCTCTCCAGAGCTTCCCGATATGACCCGCTTGAACTTCCCGATATATGGCTATCCAGAGCTTCCTGATTAATGCCTCTTCGGAGCTACCCATTATTGGCTCACATGAGCTTCCTGATTATGGCTCTTATGAGCTTTCTGTTATACAGCTTGGATAAGCTTTCCCGTTACATGGCTCACATGAGCTTCCCGTTATTTGGCTCGAGAGAAATATGAATTGACAGATTACAGTTTTGTACACTTTGTGTGTAGTACCCTTGTATCCTTCGAGATTTTAAATGGATCAACGGGAAAAGTTCTGATATGAGATAATATGGATTCGGAATGGATTATTACTGAATAAATCTAAAATACATGGAAATGGTTTGTACATGTTATATGAATCCATGATATGGAAAGTATATGTATATGACAATTCTATTGTTATGAGCTCATATATGTCCCTTGATATTTTTATGAAATACATGACTAACATGTTCATGAGGATATGTGTTTTGGTTTTTGACCAAGTTGTTTGGAATATGTTTTGTGTGCTTACCTTTAATGTGATTAAATGGTAAGTTAAATTCCATGTTATACGGACTTACTAAGCATTATATGCTTATTCTGTTTTCTTTTTCCTGTTTTATAGTACTCGAAAGCTCGTAAAGGTTGGAGGTTGGTCGGATCCATATCACACTATCAATCTTCCTTTTTCGGTATATTTATTAAATCAATTTTTCTATAATTACATGTATAGGTTAATTTAGCCATTAATGGCATGTAATTTGGCCATCGATGGCATGTAAATATTTTGTTGTGAATAGCCATTTTAATGGCTTATGTTTGATACATTTTGATATATATATATATATAAGTATATAGTCTTATCATAGTTGATATGTGTTTTGGTATAATTGATTGATGGTTAATTAATAGGTAAAATGATAACATGGTTTGAGTTGGTTATATATGATGATATGATATGTATAAGATTTGGTTATGGCTTGATTCAAATGTTTTATGTTGGTTTGGGAATATGTTTAAGTATTATTGTAGGTGGAAGACAAGTTTGGGTGAGAAGTATGGCTAGGAAATAACCTTATTTTGTCCACATGGACAGAGACACGGACGTGTGTCTCAGCCGTGTGTCTAGCACATGGGGCTGTGATCTGGCCGTGTGTCCCCTGCATCTTAAAAATTTTAAAACAGAATGCTCCAAATTGATCACACGGCCTGACACACGGGCGTGTGGCTTGGCCGTGTGCGTTTGACCCCTGAACCTATTTAATGCAAAATATTATGTTTACACGGCCTAGCACACGAGTGTGTAACTTGGCCGTTCGACCCAAGTCAGAGAGTTACACGGGTGCTAACATGGGCTGGGACACGGCCGTGTGCCCTATTTCTAATGCCCACACGGCCTGTGACACAGACGTGTCTATTGGTCGTGTGAGCCACACAGCCTGACCACACGGGTGTGTGTCCCCTGTACCTAGGAAAATTTTTGAAGTTTCGCGAAAAATTCTTTCAGTACCCGGTTTAGTCCCGACTTGATTCTAATGCATGTTTTGAGTCTCGAGGGCTCACATAAGGGACGATATGATTGATTATTACAGGTTTATGATATGAATGTGAAATGATATAAAATTATTTGTATTTGATCTGTAAATCTCGATAATGCTCTGTAACCCTATTCCGGCAAGGAATAAGGGTTAGGGGTGTTACACAACAACTATCCAAACCAAGACATAATCAACATATCCTTTTTATTCAATCATCAACCAAGTCCCAAATACCATATGCCAAAATCATCCATTTATACTAAACTTTCAAATGCAAACATACTACATCATAAGTTCATAAATTACCAAAACCAAAATGACCATTTCAACAACATCTCATCAACAAAGGCATCAAGTGAAAAGCTACCATTTCAAGATACCAAAATACCAAATACAAAATTACATCTCGAATGACACAAGTCATCACCAAGTTACCTAATAACATAAACATATTGAAACCCTATTTACATGCCACTTATAACTGGGCCAAAATAAACAAATAACTACTAAATGAGTTGTCGGATAGTGTGATCTCCAACGATGTTCCAATCGACAGCAAAAGTCTGACAATCTACAAAGAAGAGAAACCAAATAGACTAAGCTTATATAAAGCTTAGTAAGTTCATAAAATAAAACATCACATACCTGTCAATTTAATTTATAAATCATACATAACATAGAATAAACATTCATTTGTCTTGTTTCATCATTCCAACTATATGAAGTGTAAACCTGAATACTTCATATCATGTTAAGAATCGCATACCAAGATATAATCAAACAAATATAATCCATTATACCATCTCATTCCATTTCTATTTCAGTAGTTAACTATTTTGCCCGGGGAACAATAGTAAATTGGCTTTAGATACACGGGAGGGTAATGCTCACACAAGTTGACAAAAGGACATTAACAGATACATGTTGCTGCTCACACAAGCTTCAAAGAATCCACAACACATGCAGAATCTCAAGCTATCAGTATGGTATCCATCACCGTTACATAGTACTTGATAAATATAACACTGACACAGAATGCTTGATACTGTAACACCGGTATAAAGTACCTGATACTGTAATCACTGGCAACTAGTGCCTGATATGTCCTAATGACATGTCATTTGTATCCTAGCTATTCACTAAGTTCACTCGGGCTTATCATGTTTTATCGAGATCATTCCATGCTCCAACTTTACCTTTCAAACCATAATCTTTCCATTTCATTACCATTCAATAGATCATAGCATCATTCAAATTCATATAACCAAACACATAATTAATTGAAATATTAATAAACATAATAAACGTAATACGAACTTACCAAAATACGATAGCTATCAACACTCGACAACTTGACGACTTTTCCTTTCCCGCGATTATCAACCAATTGACTCGTTTCTTGATCTAAATATAATAATTTTATTCAATTAATCAATTTAATAACATAAAACATTTAAATTCACATATTTGACCCTTAATCTTTATTTTTCACATTTACCTTAGACTTTTACCTTTTATTCAATTTAGTCCCTAAACCCAAAACTTCCAAATCCATCACAATTACACCAACTTCATGCTAGCCAAATGTTCCCTTATACCATTACAACCCATATTTATTAAAATTTCACAAGAATTTCATGCCCAATTTAATATTTTATCAATTCAGTCCTTTAACTTAAAACTAACCAAAGTCACTTTACAAAATAGTCCTATTTAACTATCAAGCTTAATGATATAAAAAAAAACTTCAAAAAATCACAAATTCATCCATGTCATAATTGTAAACATTGATCAGTTTTACAAATTAGTCTCTAGGTTAGCTAGATTAAGCTACAACGATGTTAAAAACATAAAAATAATGAAAAACGAGTTGAAAAACACTTACATGCACCCAATTAGAGCTTGATTGAAACTTAAGAACTTAACAATGGTGTTTTTCTCCTCTTACAATCGGTGGTGATGAAAAATAAAGATGACAACATGTTTTGTTATCTTTTTTTTTAGTTTATTTATTAAATTACCATTTTAACCTTGGTTATTTAATCAAATTTCACACAAAACCTATCACCTAACTTTCCACTATACTTCAATTTGGTAGATTTACCATTTTAAGCCCTTAATTCATGGTTTTATAACTATATAATATAATTTAACTTATAGAAGTTAACTTTTGCAACTTTTACGATTTAGTCTTTTTTTACTTATAGAAATTAACTTGGCAAACATTATGATATTGTAAGGATTATTTCTTTGTTTGCTTCTTTATAATTCTTTGAAAGGGTTTATGTCTTAAGATTTGGGTAGAAATTTTAAGAGAGTTGTAAAGTTAAACATTGTCCTCAAAGGTTGTATAAATTAGTGAATTTGGGAGAATCCTTAGTTGTGGAAAGCTAAGGTAGTGGAGTAGGTAATTGGGGCCGAACCACTCTAAATTGTTGTGTTCTTTATTCTATCTTTTCTTTCTAGCTTTCCTAAATTTTTAAAAGTCAATTCACCCCCTCTTGGCGATTTCGGTTCGACCAATTGAGCTAACACAAAGTTATAAATAAAATTTTACTCTGAATTTTCAAGTCAATTTTCGAATCAAAATTCGTGTGTACAATAGTTCCTACTTAAGGTTTTTTAAAATATATATATATGGAGATATCTAAATTTGGTAATTTGTATTTATTTTTTATTTAATTTTTTTGACTTAATTGGTACCTAAATTTGAAATAATTCAACTTGGTACTTTTCTTTAGGTACATGACTAATACCATTAAAATATGTTGACATAGTGTTGACGATCAATAGCATAGTGAAATGTGACAGCCTTATATTTTTTGACAAGTGGCAAAAAAATAAAAAAATATTAAAATGATTTTGTCACGTGTCAAAATGTAAAACTACCATACTTCATCATGCTATTATTAGTCAACACCATGTCAAGTAGGTAAGTTTAGGTACCAATTAGATATAAGTTGTCAAATTCAAGTACTTTTGTATATCTTAACCATTTTTTTCATCACCCAAATTTTAAAATGATCACTTAATTAATCAGATTTGTTTTTTGTTTATTTCTGTTAAGTGTCGTTAAATGTTTAACAAAAAGGTGAGGTGACAATTCAAAATTTTGTATAATAAATTGACCCTTCAAACTTTACATATTATATCAATTTAATTATAATTTTAAAAAAATCTTCAAACATTTACATATTATTTAAATATTATCATAATTCTAAAAAATTTAAAAGCAGAATAAATATACATAAATTGTTGTCAAGGGCTTAGGTAGCGGTTTGAGGGGAAAGGGGAGGGTGGGGGAGGGTTTGATTTTCCGCTTGCTTTAAGAACTTGGACACTAAACACGTTCAAGACAAGTGTTGCCCCCCTCTAGGTATTAAACCTGCCCTCCATTATTATTATGTTTTGTAATAAAGGCAATGTTTTAATACTTTGAGTCATGCATCTGCATACAGATCCCAAATCTCCGATTTATTATAAAGTTGCCGCCTTATCATTCATGTCTTTTCACATCGTTGTTGTAGCTAGGCTGGCCTAAATCGACGGGCCTGGCCTAAGTTGGGAACTTCTTGTTTTGTCCAAGTCCAAATTCCATGACTAGAAACGTGGATGAAGCATAGCGGGACGGATTTTGTCAAATTTATTGCTATTTTTATAGTTGGTATGTCTTGTTTTATTGTGGGTGATTCAACATTATTGTTTTTATGAAGGTTAGATTCATTTTTTTTTAATATAAAGTGAAAGGGAAAAGAATCCATGATTTTTCTATAATTTACTATTTTAATAGTTTTATATAGAAAGTTAAGTGCTAATTTTATATAACGGGATGGGTAGGCAATTATTATAACTTGTCAATACTTATTGTTAAAAAAATTCATTTATCTTATTTCGTATTTACTTTTTAAAAAATAAAAACTCGTTTCATTCAAAGTGAAATGATTCACAATCCATTAAATAGTTCAGGTTTTACCATACTTAAATCAAGTTGAATTTAATTAATATTATGTGAACCGGATTATAAATAAAATGATAAAGAATTTGTGTTTAATTTTTCAATTAGCATGAATATTAGATTTGATCTGAAGAGAATCCCTACCCTTAGCTCTTATAAAAAAAAATTATATATACTTCTTGTCAATATAAAAGAATGTGAGTTTCAGTGTGTTAAAGCGCATTATACTATTATTTATAGGTTGGGGAAGGGTTATGAGTAATTCTAGTTATTGTGTTAAAAATAGCAGATGTGATCAGAACCTATAATAAAATTGTTAAAATATATTTATTAAATTTTTATTAATTTAAATCTGATACTTCATGCATGAAAACTAAGATAAGCAATATGTACGGACAAGATTGAAGACATGCATATGCATGTACTGATGTACATCATCAAACAAGTCCACTTTAATGTCGACAGTACCGAAAGAAATATACTCATGCATGGACATTCATGCATGTAAACATACATATATCAACATGATTAGTGCATTGAAAATCTTCATGTAGACGTCGAATTTTCTAGTTTTTGTGTAATGATCACTGTATTGGTGGGGTCGAGAGAGTTAATAATTTCCATCTTCCGTTGACCATATGATGATGGGGAAAGAATGGAAATAGACAATGTACATGAAAGCTATTTTTATTTTCTTTATTGTGGAAATGAAGCAATATTTTTCGTAAAAGTTATGGATCACCTAACTCTTAATAATTTCAATATGTCTTTGATAAGATTACGACATCACTGGGTCAACAAATTTAGCCTTATTTAACACTTTAGTAACAAAAATCAGGATCAGTTTTACATATACTTATAAATTAATAACTTAAGTAGGGATGAAGTTAAAATTTTTTTAAGGATTAAATTAAATTTTAATTTTCATAATAGTAAAAATATAATTTTATTATTTTAATAGTCTATATATTTATATTTTTTTAAAAAAATTAATCAATTTTTTTATCATTTTTAGGGGGTAAAGTATAAATTTATCTTTATTAATTTAAAATTTTAAAAATTTTAAATAACTTAAATAAAAAATTTCCATTTTAAGGGACCAAGGCCCCTACGGTTCCCTAACTACGCCCTTGAACTTATGCTTATTTAAGCCTTTCATAAAAAAATTTGAAAGCGTATTTTTTTTTTATTTAGTTTTTAGTACTATTATATACAAATTTCAAGTTAAAAATAAGATATCAAAAATAAGCAAATAAAAGAAACTCTATTTATGAAAATTAGTTACAATTTCTAGAATCAATATAAAGAATTTTTATTTTATTTTTTCTTTAGTGGAGTTTTGATCTAAAGGTTGTTTAGACTTAATCTTGGATAGATTTAGGGCTAGTTTGGCAGTGCTTTTGAAAAGTGTTGTAGAAAAGTGCTTTTGGGAAGTGCTTTTGAAAATTTGAGTGTTTGGTATTGCTGTCAAAAAGTGCTTTTGAAAAATAAAATGTCCATTTTAGACATGATATTATAAAGTAACAAATATATATTTAAATAATGTTCAAATTAGTTAATATTATGATATTTTAGCAAAAATATAAAAAAATAATTTATTATAACTTATTGTTAATATTTTATTATATAATATTAATTTTAAATATTTCTAATTAATTAATATTAATTATTTATTAAATTTAATTAGAATATATAAACTATATTTAAATATTTAAATATAATAATTAAATATTTGTAATTAAATATTGACACAATTGTATTATTTTAAAAATTATTTTTTATTTTTAATTAATGCTTTTAACACATTTGTATTATTTTATTTTAAAATGTATTTGAATATATAACTCATTTTAGATATTAACATAACATAGAAAACATAAACTTGACAAATTAAAATATTACATATATTTGTATTAAAGTTTTAAAAAGGGATAATATTTATATACCAAATATAAATACTAAAAAATTTACAATAGCATTTACAATTTAAAGTGAATTCATTAAACTAGATGCTATAGCATCTCTTGTTAATTCCATTTCAAAACCACTTGAATTGTTTGATTCACCGTCATCATCACCATCATCATCGTCGTCGTCATCATCATCACTTTCTCGACCATGCGCATTTTCTGAATCAATAATATTCTCATATGCCCAGTTAATATCTTCGTATTCCATAAAATCTGCATCATTTCGACCGCCATGTTTTCGGATAAAATTATGTATCGTCATTGTAGCAACAACGATCATCGTTTTCTTTTCAAAACTATAAGTTGGCATATCCCTTAAAATGGCCCATATTTTTTTTTTCAAAACACCAAAAGTTCGTTCAATCACACTACGTAATGATGAATGTGAATGATTGAATATCTCTTCTTTACCAGATACTGGTCTACCTCTACGAAAGTCAGGTAAATGATATCGCTGACCTCTATATGGTCCAAGATAACCTTTCATTTGAGGATATCCAGAATCAACAAGATAATATTTTCCTACATGTCAAAATATAACAAACAATTAATTCAAGAATTATTTTTATAAAAATTATCAATTAAAGAACTTATATTTTATTATTTAAAAAATCACATATAAATAAAATATCTAACCATTTGGTGGGTGCGGAAATTTGTATTTCGGATCTCGAATTGCATCAAGAAATATTCTAGTGTCATGTGCCGATCC
Organism: Gossypium sturtianum; assembly: GCA_025698515.1. Taxonomy (NCBI): domain Eukaryota; kingdom Viridiplantae; phylum Streptophyta; class Magnoliopsida; order Malvales; family Malvaceae; genus Gossypium; species Gossypium sturtianum. The sequence continues at coordinate 122,884,977 of CM046946.1, forward strand.
TTCCCATCCAGCCATGACAAAGGTGAAACACATATTAAAATCACATACTGCCATAACATTTTGAGTCGGGATATCTTTTCTTCCAATATAGGGAATTTGTTCATTTGGTGGAAGAATAGCGGCAATATGAGTACCATCAATTGCACATATGCAATCATGAACAAATAATCATATTAGTCTCGTGCATATTTTTAGTCGACCAAAAATATTAAAAATATAATAAGATAAAACTAAATTTTAACCTTAAAATGCGGCATATATCTAGAATCATTAAGTATTTGTTCGGGTATTGAGCTAAAAAAAGGATCTTCGGGTGCAATTAGATCAGTGGCCATCCTTGAAACTTTCTCAAGCACAATTGCAAAGTATCGACTTATTGTTGATCCAGACTTTTGAAATCTTTCTCGACATTGGGAAACTTTTGCACCTATTGCCCAAGATGTATAAAAAATTCCCAATATTTCACTAGAAGATATGTTTCTTGAAGTTTGCAAGTTGTATCTTGTCTCCAAAACTCTCAACAAACTTGTGAATACCATTTTAGACATCCTAAAATTAATCATACAACGTGATTCGTGACCGTCAAGGATCTCTCGAATCCATGTCTCACCTGACTGTTTTGAATTCATGCATGGTTGCTTCAATATATACTTCTCATAATATAATTGCACGGAAGAAGATGCAACAACAAATAATCGGTTAAAACATTCCATGCGTTGTAAAATCTCTTTCTTTTCCCCTTCATCATCACTTTCATCACCATTGTAATTCTCAACTATACTCATCACACTGTGAAAAAAATTTGAACATCCAAAATCATATATAAACAACTTTTGATAAAACTAATTTAGTATAAATAAGTAGAACATAAATTCAATATCCAAAGACCAAACATAAACAACTATTAATAAAACTAGATTACACATAAATAAGTAGAACATAAATTCAATATCCAAAAACCAACGTAAACAACCATTGATAAAACTAGATTACACATAAATAAGTAGAACATAAATTCAATATCCAAAACCAAACATAAATAACTATTGATAAAACTAGTTTAGCATTTTTGTTTAGTCACATAATAGATATCTCTCAACCCTAGAAGATCGTAAAATTTTCAATTATCCTCCATTTCCGTCTTAAGCCACAAAGCTCTAATCTTGGGATTAATTGATAAAAACATAATTCGTTTGTCCTTATTGAGCAATAATCTAAGTGCGAAAAAGTATAGCGGACTAGCTTCTGGAACTTCCTCCGACATGCTGTCGAGTATTTTGACTGCTTGTGGAATACCATATGGATCCATAACAAGAGTCAAACTAGATGTGGCTTGACTAATATTGTCAGCTGCATTGCATAATTTTTCTATTTGACTGGACAATCTTGCAGTCCCTCCAATTTGCTTTGAGGATTTCTTTCTTCCAATTTTAAAATGTGAACTTGATATCTCAGGGTTTTTTCTTTTTTGACCGTTTCCATCAATTTGAACATCATTTGAAATGTGAACATCATTTAAAATGTGAACATCATTTCTCACATTTTCTTCTTCATTCTCTTCAGGTATTTCATTGTTAACATCCTCAAAAAAATCACTACGGAGTGTACCAGAAGAAGGTGCCTATGCTTTATCACCTGTTGCAACTATCCCCAAGAACATTTGGTCCAACTTCCCTTCGAATTCAGGATCAATGCCCGATGTTCTAAATTTTTGAGCTTCAGGCACAACCTACATATAAGATGATAGTTTAATAACAGTAATTATCAATGTAACACCCCCAACCCATATCCGTCGCCGAATTAGGGTTACGAGGCATTATCGATCTAAACCCAACCCAGAGTAGGTATTAATACACATGTCTGTCAGTAATTTCGAATTCATTATTAATCATACTTATCAATACATTACATATACCAAGGTCGATACTCATAATCACTTATAATATAACTATTGATCAAAATCAAACTTACTAAAAGAACTATTCATTTGATCATTGACATTACAATAGCCAAATATGCGCATACTATATTCACCTTACTAAAACAAATTTTGTCAATCATCAACACCAAGTATGCATATACCAACACGTTGCTTATAAAATCAATGTTATACCAAATTCACACCATTTGCCAACTATATCCAAACGTATAAACAACCACATCTCATACAATTATCAAAGTCAAGTTATCAAAACAAACATATCTTATATTTAACCTAAAACATATAAACCAAACATGTTATGCATGTATGTGACTATCACGACTAGTTTGCACAACCCAAAATTTACATAACCAATAATACCATTCTTACGTGTCATGAGATGTTATTTACCTAATTATACGAACACCATTTTCGATAATACATAGCAAGAATGTTTACCTTAAAATCATTTAAGCCACCTTTTCATACTTCAAACACAAACACATATAAAATGCACTTTCATATTAAACAAACATCAAGGCCGAATTCACACAAGATCAAGTTAACATAGTTTAGCCATTTTCGCATGGCATAAGTACACATACACACCGTTGAAATCAATTCAAAATGTATCTTAGCCTATACATGCCATAATGGTCAGAGTTCACTACTTCAAAAGAGTACCAAAAGAGATGATAGTATGGAGAGCTTCCGAAGTGATTCCCGAGCACAAAATGAGCTTCCGAAAGTAACCTACGCGTTTAGAAAATAACCAAAACATAAAGTAAGCTTTCATAGCTTAGTAAGAATTAAGCAATTAGTTTCCATTCCCATGAACTTATACAAATGAAATAAATAATTTATTTATCACCATTAGACCGAATAATCAAAACTCCAAAAGTTGAATACATAACCACATTCTAAATAATTTATATACATAATACATATTTAACAAGTATTCAACTTACACATCAACCTCTATCACTCTTAAATTTATAGAGATGATACTTACCTCTAGTATACTTACCAACCCCAAACTTAGTCATGCATGCATATACTTAGGATAATATACTCAATCATTCTTGTATACTTATTTGCATTTATAATAGAAGTCTTTAAAACGAACCTCACACCTGCACATTGTCAATGTGGTTAGCAACGTCTCACACACTTAGTGTTACTCCTTAATACTTCTCGTAACGTATCGCTCACATAGAGCCGTTACTTCATACTTATCGTAACGTATCGCTCATATAGAGCCGTTACTTCATGCTTATCGTAATGTATCGCTCACATAGAGTCGTTACTTCATGCTTATCGTAACGTATCTCTCACATAGAGCCGTTACTTCAGAGTTTCCGTAACGTATCGCTCACATAGAGCCATTACTTACAAATTTGCACATATAGTGCTCATTGAACCATTTCACCCAATTTATGCTTCTCATAACTTGTTATTCATTCGATATGCATACTTTATATATATAATTCACATTCACTTTACACACAAGAACATACACTTATATATGTATATATCAAAGTATTCAATATCCCAAGTACTATATTGCATTCGGCCTATACCACATCAAGCCATCATCAACTCCATTTAGTATGCCTGAATCTCATTATAATGTCATTATTAAATTTTCCTATTTCATGCATCTAATTATAACAACCAAGTACCATCACCATCGACTATCTCTTATCAATTTCATATATATATATATTCGGCAATACATTGAAATAAACTATCACCATTCAACTTAAACTCGTAAATAAGTATTATTTCAATTTAATTCCATTGCTTAAAACTTAAACTCGTAAATAAGTATTATTTCAATTTAATTCCATTGCTTAAAACTTACTTTGATAGTTGAAATGTAAGGATGTCCCGGCTACTCGTCTAGTTTAGCTTTCCCCCGATCCTTTTCCAACTCTTTCTTCCCTTGATCTAAACAAAGTTCGAAAAGAGCCTATTCAAATAAATTTCATTCATCTCAATTCGAAACACATCATTGTACTATTCTCTCAATTGATCATTCATAGTTTCGAAATCCTTACAATTTAATACCAATTCTTTTCATTCATTCGAATATATAAAAATTCATACACATTTAAGCTAATGCCGAATACTCCTCAAGATGAATTAATTCTCTTTATACACTAAAATAACTCATAACATGTAATTTTACAAATTTACAAATTTACCCCTCTAGTTTCAGTTTTCTCACAATTTAGTCCCCTAACATAAAACACAAGAATTACATGAAATTCGGACTAGCCCCTTAAGAACCGAATTTTCTTCATTCATATACAAGTCTATATAAGCCATTTATTCTTGTATTTATACCCTCAACTATTTAATTTCATAATTCAAGCTTTCACTCATCCATCTTATCCAAATTCCTACTCAAACATGTTTATGTCTAGCTCATACTTAAAAATCTTCTATCAAACATGACTATATCAATGTACTCATCCATGGCCGAACCTAAAATAAGCTTCAAACTCCAAAATTTCCACATGTATTTTAAAGTATTCATGATAGCTAACACAACCATGCAAGAATTTACAAAAATGAAGCTTAATTACTTACCTTAAGAAGACATGCAAGGACCGACTATGGAGCTTAAATTTTCACTTCTTTTCTCTTTGTTTTCGTGGAAAAGATGAAGTAAGTGGGGAGAAAATATGTTTTTCTTATTATTTCTTTAACCAAATAATACTTTATTAATTATCACCCCACTAACTAATAATAATAATAATAATATATAATATATGCACTACTCATGGTTAATGTCGTCCACTAGGAGGAAAAATATGGTTAAATTGCAACTTAAATCCCATGTGAAAAGAAATCCAATCAATTTAGCCCTAATTTCTACAATAGCCACTTTCTCATTTACTCATTTTAATCCTTTTCTTAAATTAACCACTCAAACATACAAATAACTCCACAATATTTTAACACCCACTCGAACGCATAATCTAGCTATCAAATAAAATATTTAAAAATATTTTTAGCTCGAAATCGTGGTCCCGAAACCACCATTCCGATGAGGGTCACATTCGGTCTGTTACAACTCTCCCCCCTTAAGGATTTTCGTCCCGAAAATCTTACCGATAAATAGGTTCGGATAACGCTCTTTCATCATATCATTTGATTCCCAAGTTGCTTCTTCAACTCCGTGCTTTTGCCACAGTACTTTAACTAAGGGAATTTTCTTGTTTCTCAACTCTTTCATTTCACGAGCTAAAATACGGATCGGTTCCTCCTCGTACGTCATATCGGATAGGATTTCAATCTCAGACGGAGAAATCACATGTGACGGATCTGATCGATATTTACGAAGCACCGAAACATGGAAGACATTATGAATCTTTTCTAGTTCAGAGGGAAACTTTAATCTATAAGAAACAGGCCCAACACGTTCGATGATCTCATACGGTCCGATGAACCTCAGACTTAATTTGCCTTTTCGACCAAATCGAAGAACTTTCTTCCACGGAGAAACTTTCAAAAATACCCGGTCTCCAGCCTGAAACTCAATGTCTTTACGTTTCAAATCCGCGTATGACTTTTGGCGATCTGATGCAACTTTCAAACTATCTCGGATTACTGCCACTTTCTGTTCAGCCTCTTTAATCAAATCAACCCCGTGTATCTTGTTTTCACTGAGCTCGGTCCAGTACAATGGTGTACGACACTTGCGGCCATACAAAGCTTCGTAAGGTGCCATTTTGATACTAGATTGAAAGCTATTATTGTAAGCAAATTCAATCAAAGGCAAGTATCGTTCCCACGTACCTTCAAACTCGAGGACGCAACATCTCAACTTATCCTCAAGTATCTGAATGGTTCGCTCAGACTGACCATCTGTCTGCGGATGAAAAGCTGTGCTAAAGTGTAGTTTGGTACCTAAAGCATCTTGCAATTTCTTCCAAAACCGCGACGTGAATCTCGGGTCTCTGTCCAAAACAATGGAAATCGACACACCATGTAATCTCACAATTTGAGATACATACAACTCAGCAAGTTTATCGAGCGAATAGTCCGTACGAACTGGAACAAATGAGCTGATTTGGTTAGTCTATCCACTATAACCCAGACTGCATCTTTCTTGCTCGGTGTCGTAGGCAAACCGGATACAAAATCCATAGCAATTCTATCCCATTTCCATTCAGGTATCATAATCGGCTGAAGTAGTCCTGATGGAACTTGATGCTCGACTTTCACTTGCTGACAAACTAAGCACTTCGAGACAAATTCAGATATGTCCCGTTTCATACCAGGCCACCAATAGAACTGTTTCAAATCATTATACATTTTCGTGCTACCCGGATGTACAGATAATCGACTATTATGAGCCTCATTTAATATCATATGAATTAACTCCACATTCCTCGGAACACATAATCGGCCTTTGAATTTCAGACAGTCATTCTCATCAATCCGAAACTCTGATTCAATGTTACTTTCACACTGAACTCGTCTTGCCAACGAATCCTTGTCAACTTTCTGGGCATCGCTAACTTGTTGAATAAACAACGGTCTTGCTTTTAATTTGGCTACTATCGAACCATCACCTGACATAGCCATATGTGCGTTCAACGCACGAAGAGCAAATAATGACTTCCGACTTAAAGCATCTGCAACAACGTTAGCCTTTCCCGGGTGATAATCAATCACGAGCTCATAATCTTTCAACAACTCTAACCATCGTCGCTGTCTCAAATTCAAGTCCCTCTGAGTCATTAAATACTTTAGACTCTTATGATCTGAATAGATGTGACATTTCTCACCGAATAAATAGTGACGCCATATCTTCAAAGCAAAGACTATAGTAGCCAATTCAAGATCATGAACCGGGTAATTCCTCTCGTGTGGTTTCAACTGTCTCGAGGCATAGGCTACGACTTTGCCTTCTTGCATCAATACACAACCCAGTCCATTTAAAGATGCATCGCTGAAAACAACAAACTCCTTACCCGATTCTGGCTGAACGAGTACCGGAGCCTCCGTCAACAAGGTTTTCAGTTGATCAAAACTCTTCTGACACTTTTTCGACCACTCAAATTTTACATCTTTCTGAAGTAGCTTTATCATCGGAGATGCTATCATAGAAAATCCTTTCACGAAGCGTCTATAATATCCGGCTAGCCCCAAAAAGCTACGAACCTCAAAAATATTCCGCGGAGGTTTCCAATCGAGTATTGCTGAAACTTTACCCGGGTCAACCCGAATACCCGACGCTGAAACAACATGTCCGAGAAAACTAACTTCACTCAACCAGAATTCACACTTGCTAAATTTCGCGTACAATTGCTTATCACGCAAAATCTACAACACTAACCTTAAATGCTCAGCATGTTCAGTTTTGTCTCGCGAATAAATCAGTATATCATCAATGAACACAACTACGAACTAATCTAAATACAGTCTAAATACCCGATTCATCAAGTCCATGAAAACAACAGGGGCATTAGTGAGCCCAAACGGCATCACTAAGAATTCATAGTGACCGTATCTTGTCCGAAAAGCAGTCTTTGGTATATCCAATTCCCGAACTCGCAGCTGGTAAAATCCCGACCTCAAATCAATTTTTGAGAACACTGAAGCTCCCTTAAGTTGATCGAATAAATCGTCGATACGTGGCAATGGGTATTTATTCTTTACGGTAACTTTATTGAGCTGTCGATAGTCAATACACATTCTCAAAGTTCCGTCCTTCTTTTTCACAAATAGAACAGGCGCACCCTAGGGAGAAAAACTGGGTCGAGCGAAACCTTTATCTGACAATTCTTGCAACTGAGCCTTCAATTCTTTTAATTCAGTCGGTGCCATTCTGTACGGAGCTATCGAAATCGGGGTAGTTCCCGGTACTAACTCAATCCCAAATTCTACCTCGCGAACTGGTGGCAGTCCTAGTAATTCCTCCGGGAACACATCTGGATATTCATTCACAACCGGTACTGACTCAATCTTCCTTTCGGTTACCTTGCTATCAATTACATATGCAAGATAGGCTTCACAACCCTTTCTCATATATTGCCGAGCCAATATCGAAGATATCACAGCAGGTAGTCCACTCAAATCCACCGACTCAAATCGGATTATCTCGTTATTCTGGCATCTCAGATCAATAGTCTTTCATCTGCAATTGACTACTGCATCATGAATTGTTAACCAATCTATACCGAGAATAATGTCAAACTCATCAAAAGGTAATAGCATCAGATCGGCCGGAAAACACATCTCTTGAATCATTAAGGGGCAGTTCTTGTACACTTTATCAACTAATACCCACTGACCCAGAGGGTTTGAAACCCGAATCACAAATTCAGTAGACTCAACAGGTAGAGTCTTACTGGATTCTAATGTCTCGCACACATATGTGTGAGTTGAATCGGGGTCAATCAAAGCAGTTACATTAGAATCAAAGAGGGTGTAAATTCCGGTAATGACATCTGGAGATGAGGCCTCCTCTCTAGCACGGATGGCGTACGCCCTAGCCGGTACACGAGTATCTGATCGAACAACTGCATCTATAGTCCCTCTCTGTGCAACACTCCTACCTTCCCCATAACGAGACGATCTGTCTCTAGCTGATATGCCGCTAGGTCTCGCACTCTGAGCAGTACCCTTTCCAGTAGTCTCCGGCCAATCCCGAATGAAATGGTCCTGCGAGCCACACTTGTAACAAGTGCGAGAAATGGATTGGCCGCAACACTCTCCAAAATGTCGTCTGCTGCACTGCTGACACTCAGGTTTGCTCAATCGATCATTGTCAACACTAGCCACCGATGTAGCCCGAGAACTCACTGGTGGTCGCTCTCGTATAGAAATCCCGGTGTTGGGTCTGAATTGGCTACCATCATTCTTAATCTTCTTTGTTATCATCTACGAATGTTTACTCACCGATCTCTTCCGAAAGTCTCTAGATTCAAGTTCAACCTTTCGTTTTTCTTTCCCCAGTTCTTCCGCCTTACAAGCTCTTTCAACTAGCACTACGAACTCGTTAATTTCAAGAATACCAATCAAAAGCTTTATATCTTCATTTAAACCATCTTCGAACCTCCGACACATAACCGTCTCTGATGAAACACACTCGCGAGTGTAGTGACTGAGTCGCACAAACTTTCGCTCGTATTCAGATACGGTCATACGACCTTGTTTGAGCTCGAGGAATTCTTTACGCTTGGAGTCAATGAAGTGTTGACTTATATACTTCTTGCGAAATTCAGTCTGAAAGAAGTCCCAAGTAATCCTTTCTTTCGGGACAACTGACACCAGCGTGTTCCACCAGTAATAGGCAGAATCCCGTAACAAAGATATAGCACACTTCAAACATTCATCGGGTGTGCAAGATAATTCATCGAAAACACGAACGGTGTTATCAAGCCAAAATTCAGCTCGCTCAGCGTCATCATCATCCTCGACTCTAAATTCCTGAGCTCCGTGCTTCCTAATGCGATCAACCGGAGGTTTAGTTACTCTTTCAAGATTGGCAACTGGAGGAATCACCAGGTTTACTACAGGGGTACATTCGATTTTGGGGGGTGGTTGAATAGCCGGATTGGTTCAGTATGTAATGGTCGAACCAATCGCTCATCATACTATAGAAGGCATTTCTAGCCCCCTTATCGGGATTACTCGTGGCCGGTCGAGATTCTTCGCACGGTCCCTTACACGGAGCGGTGCGCTACTCTCGACGCCCCTCGCTACACTCGCGCCGTGATCGGAATCCATTACTAAATAAAAGAGCAAAAACATTACACTGTCAGAAGTCATCATACTATCATTTATATATTATGGCATGTATAGCTAAATTCACACATGCTACGTTAGTCTAAGAACCGACTAAACCGTAGCTCTGATACCAATCAAATGTAACACCCCTAACCCGTATCCGTCGCCAGATTAGGGTTACGAGGCATTACCGATCTAAACCCAACCCAGAGTAGGTATTAATACACATGTCTTTTAGTAATTTCGAATTCATTATTAATCATACTTATCAATACATTACATATACCAAGGCCGATACTCATAATCACTTATAATATAACTATTGATCAAAATCAAACTTACTAAAAGAACTATTCATTTGATCATTGACATTACAATAGCCAAATATGCGCATACTACATTCACCTTACTAAAACAAATTTTGTCAATCATCAACACCAAGTATGCATATACCAACATGTTGCTTATAAAATCTATGTTATACCAAATTCACACCATTTGCCGACTATATCCAAACGTATAAACAACCACATCTCATACAATTATCAAAGTCAAGTTATCAAAACAAACATATCTTATATTTAACCTAAAACATATAAACCAAACATGTTATGCATGTATGTGACTATCACGACTAGTTTGCACAACCCAAATTTTACATAACCAATAATACCATTCTTACGTGTCATGAGATGTTATTTATCTAATTATACCAACACCATTTTCGACAATACATAGCAAGAATGTTTACCTTAAAATCATTCAAGCCACCTTTTCATACTTCAAACACAAACACATATAAAATGCACTTTCATATTAAACAAACATCAATGCCGAATTCACACAAGATCAAGTTAACATAGTTTAGCCATTTTCGCATGGCATAAATACACGTACACACCGTTGAAATCAATTCAAAATGTATCTTAGCCTATACATGCCATAATGGTCAAAGTTTACTACTTCAAAAGAGTACCAAAAGAGATGATAGTATGGAGAGCTTCCGAAGTGATTCCCGAGCACAAAATGAGCTTCCGAAAGTAACCTACGCGTTTAGAAAATAACCAAAACATAAAGTAAGCTTTCATAGCTTAGTAAGAATTAAGCAATTAGTTTCCATTCCCATGAACTTATACAAATGAAATAAATAATTTATTTATCACCATTAGACCGAATAATCAAAACTCCAAAAGTTGAATACATAACCACATTCTAAATAATTTATATACATAATACATATTTAACAAGTATTCAACTTACACATCAACCTCTATCACTCTTAAATTTATAGAGATGATACTTACCTCTAGTATACTTACCAACCCCAAACTTAGTCATGCATGCATATACTTAGGATAATATACTCAATCATTCTTGTATACTTATTTACATTTATAATAGAAGTCTTTAAAACGAACCTCACACCTGCACATTGTCAATGTGGTTAGCAACGTCTCACACACTTAGTGTTACTCCTTAATACTTCTCGTAACGTATCGCTCACATAAAGCCGTTACTTCATGCTTATCGTAATGTATCGCTCATATAAAGCCGTTACTTCATGCTTATCGTAACGTATCGCTCACATAGAGCCGTTACTTCAGAGTTTCCGTAACATATCGCTCACATAGAGCCGTTACTTACAAATTTGCACTTATAGTGCTCATTGAACCATTTCACCCAATTTATGCTTCTCATAACTTGTTATTCATTCGATATGCATACTTTATATATATAATTTACATTCACTTTACACACAAGAACATACACTTATATATGTATATATCAAAGTATTCAATATCCCAAGTACTATATTGCATTCGGCCTATACCACATCAAGCCATCATCAACTCCATTTAGTATGCCTGAATCTCATTATAATGTCATTATTAAATTTTCCTATTTCATGCATCTAATTATAACAACCAAGTACCATCACCATCTACTATCTCTTATCAATTTCATATATATATATATATATATATATTCGGCAATACATTGAAATAAACTATCACCATTAAACTTAAACTCGTAAATAAGTATTATTTCAATTTAATTCCATTGCTTAAAACTTACTTTGATAGTTGAAAGGTAAGGATGTCCCGGCTACTCGTCTAGTTTAGCTTTCCCCCGATCCTTTTCCAACTCTTTCTTCCCTTGATCTAAACAAAGTTCGAAAAGAGCCTATTCAAATAAATTTCATTCATCTCAATTCGAAACACATCATTGTACTATTCTCTCAATTGATCATTCATAGTTTCGAAATCCTTACAATTTAATACCAATTCTTTTCATTCATTCGAATATATAAAAATTCATACACATTTAAGCTAATGCCGAATACTCCTCAAGATGAATTAATTCTCTTTATACACTAAAATAACTCATAACATGTAATTTTACAAATTTACAAATTTACCCCTCTAGTTTCGGTTTTCTCACAATTTAGTCCCCTAACATAAAACACAAGAATTACATGAAATTCGGACTAGCCCCTTAAGAACCGAATTTTCTTTATTCCTATACAAGTCTATATAAGCCATTTATTCTTGTATATATACCCTCAACTATTTAATTTCATAATTCAAGCTTTCACTCATCCATCTTATCCAAATTCCTACTCAAACATGTTTATGTCTAGCTCATAGTTAAAAATCTTCTATCAAACATGACTATATCGATGTACTCATCCATGGCCGAACCTAAAATAAGCTTCAAACTCCAAAATTTCCACATGTATTTTAAAGTATTCATGATAGCTAACACAACCATGCAAGAATTTACAAAAATGAAGCTTAATTACTTACCTTAAGAGGACATGCAAGGATCGACTATGGAGCTTAAATTTTCACTTCTTTTCTCTTTGTTTTCGTGGAGAAGATGAAGTAAGTGGGGAGAAAATATGTTTTTATTATTATTTCTTTAACCAAATAATACTTTATTAATTATCATCCCACTAACTAATAATAATAATAATATATAATATATAATATATGCACTACTCATGGTCAATGCCGTCCACTAGGAGGAAAAATATGGTTAAATTGCAACTTAAATCCCATGTGAATAGAAATCCAATCAATTTAGCCCTAATTTCCACAATAGCCACTTTCTCATTTACTCATTTTAATCCTTTTCTTAAATTAACCACTCAAACATACAAATAACTCCACAATATTTTAACACCCACTCGAACGCATAATCTAGCTATCAAATAAAATATTTAAAAATATTTTTAGCTCAAAATCGTGGTCCCGAAACCACCATTCCGATGAGGGTCACTTTCGGGCTGTTACAATCAATAACCTCATAAATAAGATAAAAACAAAAATATTCAGAATTATTAATGTACCTTTAGCCTACTCTCCCACCAATCATCTGGTGCATCAATGGTTCTTTTTATAGGATTCCACCCTAGACCAGTATCTTTGCCTTTAAGTTTCTCCCTAGCTTTCCATTCTTTTTTTAAGGCATCCCACCTATTTTTAAGTTGTTTTTGTGAAAAAACCTTGCCCGCTTCTTTCTCAAAGTTGGTCATTATTTTCAACCATCCATCTTTTGTGAAATGAGTACCAGGCCTATTACCTTTCAATATCTCTTTAATAAAAATATCACAAAATATTTCTGTCAATCTCTTATCCAACATTGCTTTCACTTTTTCACCACTAACTTCAACCGCCGAAGAACTAATCTATTATGTATACGAACAGATTTGTTTCAGCCAGTAAAGCAATCAAGAAAATCAAATGTCACACAAGTATATATTTTTACATGTGTATCAAAATCAAGATAAGATCCTAAGAAAATCAACTTTTTTTCTCAATCAAAATCAAAATCACTGTTAGCAACATAAACAAAATATCCAACCATACTATGATCGATCCTACCCATGTCCGACATATTTTCAGACTTGTCCCGGGTAATATAAATTAGCACATCATATCCAAGCAATATACCAGATCATAAACATCATCTGATCTATAAACTGTGACAGCTAAAAAAATAAACTATAAGATATGTGTATTGAAGTAAGTAAATCTCCAATACTAAACTAAAACAATAGGCAAAATTCAATGAATAAAAAAAATATCTTTAATCTACCGAAATAATTCTAATGGTGGCAACTATGAAGAGGCCATTTAATATTAGTTTTTTAACATTAAATCCTATGAAAAGTTGACAATTACCTTCTTGATGACCAAGAGAAGTAGAGGCAACGAAAATGGTTCCTTCTTTAGCTTCCAACACTTAAAAAAAAAGAAAAAAAGAAGAAGCAAAGAAACATTAATATTGCAATTAATGTGAGTTCCTTTTTCACTTCCAGATACAAACATATTTAGAAAACAACATATACCTCCTGCGTTTTTGCACTCAGCACTCAATATATAATTCGTTGATCCGATCAACTTTGCGGCTCCTCCCCCTTACGAATTCAGAAAGAAAGGGAAAAAGTGTAAGGCTAGATAATTGCAAATAATAGAAGTCCATGCAACAAGAAAACAAGTAATAACTGCATAATATTTCAGGAAATTATGGACTATAAACAAGTAATAACCACAAAGCTGGTAACAGAAAAGGGTAAAAGATAACATTGAACAATGCTTATAAAACAAAAGGAAGACTTATAAACCACACACCACCTTTTGGTAAGCCATGGAAATCCCAGATACCAAAGAAAACCCACCTGACTTCAGAGTCAAGGAATTCCCCCCCCCCCCAAAAAACCAGAAATACAAAGTCCCTGAGATCCAGAACCAACATATAGAAAGTATTTAAAAAAAAATGGGTAGAAGAAGATGGACAAGAAAGACATACCAAAACTTATTTAGATTATTTTACTTTGAGTAGAGTTTCGGATGGGATTTGCTAAACCTTTATTTCTCCCTCCCCAAACGTTCCATTGCAACAATAATAAGGGATAGCCATAGTAAAATAGTAACTTAGAACGTCGTATAATTAAAGATAAAGTAGTAGGCCATCCCTTTACCTTTAAATTAATATTAAGTAATGAAACAATACTAATCATTTCTCAAGTTTAGCATTGCAATTATCAGTCATTGGTTTTATCTAGCAAGTTGCCAAGTTATTTTAATATTAAACAGTGGTTTGTTTCATCTGGTTTGGCCTTTGAAGGCAATGTCCATTAGCAAATGAGCTGCTATAATATATATACTGCTATACCTTAGATAGCGGGCTTTGCAAACCTCAAACAAGACTCATAAAAAAACTTCACATGCGTTTTCCAATTAAACCAATAATGTCATGAACCCATAACTAGTTAAATCATAACTTGATGAATTTTAGAATTGCAAATTTTCGCTGAGACCACATAAAAATTCTAAACAATTTATTGCTAATTCTTCTAATATGTATATCTCAAATCGTTACATCAGTATTGTCGAAACCATTTTTCTATTTTTGGAAAAATGGGAATCGACTTTTAAAAAATGAAAACGAGAGTCGCCACTGATCTTTTTTTGTTTAGGTGTGATCAGATTACCTTATAAAACATTTTTTGTTTTATTTAAAATATTGATTTTGGCCTACGAATTTCAAGAAAACGGGTTCGGGAGTCAGTTACGTACGAGGAAGGGCTAGCACCCTCGTAACGCTAAAAAATTGGTACCTAATTGATAAACTAATGTCTTAATGTCGAAAATTTGAAAAATTTAAAATACGATCCTTTTATTTGAAAGAAAACTTGAATAAATCAAATTGTACGCCAAGACCCACATATCTCAAAGAAATAAAATGTCACACCCAATGAGTTAGGATGCAACATTTCAAGACTTTGAAACTAAGCTTGCCTTTATTTGTAGAAAATCCTTACCTCGAGACAATAAAACGTCATATCCAATAAGTTTAGGACACAACATCTCGAATTCCCGAGAATAAGTTTTGATTTTGAAACTTATGCTTTGATTTTAAGAAAATAATTGGTTCTTTTAGATTCGATGAGAAAAATCGAAACCCAGTAAGTTAGGGTACGATTTCTTTCGAATCTTAGAACGCGGAGCATTTGCGTATTTTGAAAATCAAGTAAAAGGTGATATGATTTTATAAATAAATGTAAAGCAAATTACGATACTAATTTGTATGACAAATTAATGGTGATAAAAATACAAATAACAATAACAAAGGTAGAAATAAAATAAAAGCGAAATAAACGAATAAAATAGAAGAAAATAAAAGAAAAAAATAGCCAAAAATAAAAGCTAATGATGAATTAATAAATAAATAAATATTATATAGAATAATAAAATAATAAAAAATAGCAATAATAATGTTGATAATAATAATAATAATAATAATAAGAATGATAAATATAAGAATAATAAAGTTAGTTATAAAAAATAATAGTAATAGTAATATAAAAATAATAATAGCAATATCAATAATATTAAGAATAATAAGAATTATGATTAATAATAATAATAATAATAATAAAATATAAAAAAACATAAAAGAAATAAAAAAAGGACGCAATTGAACTTAAAAACAGGAATCTGGGGCAAATTAGAAATAATAAAAAAAGACTAATTAGAACACGCGAATAACAAGGAGGGGCTAAAAGGGAAAATATCCCCCGCCCTCCAAAACGCGGCGTTCTGCGCGGGACTAAATTAAAACAGAAGAAAATCTATGGGGAAATTTGAAAATAAAGAAAAACTGAAATAAAAAAGGTAAAAATGTGGAAGGGCCAAATGCGCAAATAGTCCCTTTCGCAAAAACACGCGGATCCTGAGGGCATTCGGGTCGGGTAATCGGGTCAGCCCCCCAAAACGACGTCGTTTCAGCGTTAGAAATCGCCAAACGACACCGTTCTAGCAGGCTATAAAAGCCAAAATTTTGTAAAAAAATTCATTTCTTCTTTCTGTTAAAAAAAACAAAAAAATTACAATTCTCTCTCTCGTGATTTTCCAAGCGAGTTCCTCGTGAGACTCCTACGCGATCGCGCCTGCGTCAGCACTGCGTCGTGAACAACAAATGAGTTCGAAAAATGTAAGTTTTTTCCTCCCCTTTTTTATTGTATATTAATATGCATATATAGTCTAAAAAAATAAAAAATAAAAATCTTTATATATGTATAACAGCTTCGAAAAAATAATAAAATAAAAGAAAATATAATAAACCTTGACCGATTTCTTGTATTGATTTCGTATGTGTTTTTTTCTGTCTATGCCTGTATGTGTCGTGTATGCATGGTCCTCTTACAGATTGCCTTAGGGTTATTTATAACCCAAAAACAAAATTGGAAAATAAATACAAAATCACAATCTGCTGCTATTGTCTATTTTCTTTCCTCTTTTTGCAGGTGAATGGCGAGAACCACGGCGGTGGAGCGCTATCCGTGCGCTGATTGCGGCGCAACTGGGGGCTGTGCTGGGCGCTTGCGGCGCCTAGGGTTTCAGAAACCCTAGGCTTCTGATTTTGTTTGGTATTTGGGTTCTTTTGGGCCCCGTAGGTTTTGGGTTTGTTGGGGGTTAGGGGTTTAGTTTTGGGTAGTCTGTTTTGTTTGGTATTGGGCCACGAGTGGCATTTGGGCCTTTGTAATCTGGACTAAAAAAAACTAGACATTTGGTATTTTTGGTTTTTTATTTTTATTTTTTGGTTTTTTTGAATGGTATGGGCCCGGGCAAAATGGGCTTATTACAGCTGCCCATTTTTGCTCATTGTTGTGAAATGAGAATAGAGCAAAGACTATAAAAGGACCCATTTTGCCCGGTCTTGTCAAAAGGCTGTATCTTCATGGAGATAGGCTAGTATCTTCAATCTGCTTCACTGTAACTTCAGGACGACGAGATTTACTATCTTTAGTCTGCTCTACTGCAAACTCAGGGATGCCAGGTTGATATCTTCGATCTGCTATCTTTAATCTGCTCCGCTGCAAACTCAAGGACGCCATACGGGTATCTTCGATTTGCTTTGCTGCAAACTTAGGAAGACAAGATCTGCTATTTTTAGTTTACTCCACTGCAAACTTCAGGGAGGTCAAGCCGATGTCTTCGATTTGCTTAACTGCAACCTCACGAAGGCCAAATCTGCTATTTTAGTCTGCTCTACTGCAAACTCAGGGATGCCAGACTAGTATCTTCGATCCGCTTCACTGCAATCTCAGGAAGACAAGATCTGCTATCTTCAATCTGCTCCACTGCAAACTCAGGGAGACAAGAGCTGATGTCTTCGATCTGCTTCCTACAACTTCAGGAATGTCAGATCTGCTATCTTCAATCTGCTCCGCTGCAAACTTATGGAGACAAGATCTGATGTCTTCGGTCTGCTTCCTACAACTTTAGGAATGCCAGATCTGCTATCTTCAATCTACTCCACTGTAAACTCAGGGAGACAAGATCTGATGTCTTCGATCTGCTTCCTGCAACTTCAAGAATGCCAGATCTGTTATCTTCAATCTGCTCCACTGAAAACTCAGGGAGACAAGATCTGATGTCTTCGATTTGCTTCCTGCAACTTCAGGAATGCCAGATCTGCTATCTTCAATCTGCTCCACTGCAAACTCAGGGAGACAAGATCTGATGTCTTCGATATGCTTCCTGCAACTTCAGGAATGCCATATCTGCTAACTTCAGTCTGCTCCACTGCAAACTCAAGGATGCCAAACTAGTATCTTCGATCTTCTTTCTGCAACTTCAGGAAAGTAAGATCTGTTGTCTTCAGTCTACTCCTCTGCAACTTCAGGGAGACAAGGCTGAAAGTGTCAATTTTCCCTACTACATTGTCCTATAGAGGACATAACCTGTAGAATGGGTATATGTTTATGCCTAATAATTAGGATTCCCTGATCGAAATGAGTCAAATGCTCCTATTTAGACATGCTATGATATATGAATGCAAAAATGTTATGAGAATGATTCCTATTTCAAGTGTCATCACTCATTTATTCGTCAAGGTTTCATCTTCGTTCCTCTTGAAGTATCAATCATATTCTGCTCAAATAATTTGCCCCATGGTAATTCTGAGTCCACTCCACTTGAACCTTGGGACATAAAGTTTGTATCTTCCACTACAACTTCAGGGGAAAAACATTTGGTTTCTTTCATCCATCCTGTTACCACTCAGAGGTATGGAATTTATATCATCTTCAATCAATTTGATCTGTTACACCATTCCCTGGGTGTAATGACCAGATGTATGTGCCTGAAATTTACATGAATGCAGGTATCATTTTTCTTTTCCCGAGAATGATCCCCTTTTACACTTGGGTTGACATTGCTCGTCATTTTTCGAGATGGTATCACCGATGAAATGTCTTATCCAATAAAAATCTGAAGAGATAATCATCTTTCAATATTTCCAACCCTTAGGCTTGGTGAGTTCTAAACAATAGTCCTGTTTCAGATTCTCATATTATTTAGAAGCTTCCAAAGTAATATGCGAAACTCCTTTTATGAAAGTATTATTAGTCTATTAATCATTATTTCAATATAAAATGCTTGAAAAAGATCACAACAATGGACGTGAAAGAAATTAATCAGGAGCATAGCTCGAAACAAATAAGTTAATCAAAGATAATCAAGGCAATAAAAAAAATATTGATTGGGGTGTATCTTGAAAAGAATAAAGTAATCAAAGATAGCCAATGCCATAAAAGAAAATTGATTGGGGTGTATCTTTGAAAATAATAAAGTAATCAAAGATAGCAAATTCAAAATGGGTAAGATAGAAGCTAGGTGCCCCAGATATCACAGCCTGAGCTTCTCTGTACAAACTTCTTGAAGACCATTTTGAGCTCAATACGTGTTTAGAGGATCCGGAGTACTTTGTCAATGCCCCAAGACGTAGCATACTTCCTCATTGTTAATTCAGGCCTAGCAAGACTACCACATGCCCTATCTTTGATCAAAATTTGAGCCGCCCTTTTCGGGTTTTCAGCTCAAAACCCTTTTGGTCTCAAAGCGCCCTTTGCGGGTTTTCACATTGGCCTTTCCCTTTCCAGGTAAAATAGTTCTTGACTGAACCTGAATTTGCCAAATTGGGCAAGTCTTCGCCATCCGTCTCGCTTAATATCAATGCTCCTCTAGAACAGGCCCTTTTCTACTACATAAGGTCCTTCCTAGTTTGGCATCTGCTTTCCTCTGAAATCCAACATCAGGTTCCCCATCATGAAATTCCCTTGGGTGGACCATTTTCGACATAAATCAGCATCATCCATTTTTGGTACATTTGACTATGATGAATACTTTCAAACCCCTTTCTTCAGCCAAGTTCACTGGAGACATTCTACTTCATCCAATTCTTGACTCAATCAAAGCTTGGAGCAAAGGAATCTCGATTTTCATGGGCAAAGCCACTTCTATACCATAAACCAATAGGAAAATTGTTGTCCCAGCGAAAGTCCTGGTCGACGTTTGATAAGCATAGAGAGTAATTGGTAGCTTCTTATTCCAATCTTTACAAGTCTTGGTCACCTTTCATATTTTTTTTTGTTTTTTTCTTTTTGTATTTTTTCTTTCAAAGAACCTTTCTTTGCCTTTGTGATATGTCGCTCGATCTTTGAACAAACTGTAAACTTTGAGATTGTACAGTTATGCATTATTAAACATGATCCTTTCTGGCATTCTTTGCCGGCACCTGATCCTTTTTTTGAGAATTTGATGACTATCGACTTTGTAACATTGGCATATGAAGCTACTTCCACCCTCTTAGTGAAGTAGACGATGACCACGACGATGAATCGATGTCGACTAGAAGCTTTTGATGAGATCGGCCCCATAATATCCCTTCCCCACATATAAAAAATCTGTGAAGAAATAGATGAGGCACATGAGTCTTGTCTTCTTCACTTTGGCATTTACGACATAACTGAAGCAATCTCCCTTTTATGGTGGACCAATAGTACCCGAACCTTATGATTAGCCTGGCTATTGTAGAACCATTATCATGTTCTTTAAACACCCTTATGGACCTCTTTTAAGATTTTCCCAGGTGTGTCTTGATATGATCGTGCGAAAACATCTTTGAATTCCTGAAAATAACTCAATGATGTCTTGCCTTATTTCTATGGTGAGCTAGGCTACAATCTTTACCTCTTTTCTAGGCTATTAATATCCACTAACCCTTTGTGGACTAAGGTCTGTTTTTCATCTTGTTCCACCATTCTTAACAAATTAGAAGATAGGTTACAATCTTTGTCATCTTCAAAGTCCTGAGATCCTTCTAGATACATATCTTACTCGAGAGGAGACTCTGAGTCAATAGCAGCATTGCTCACATCATTGATATCTGGAGACCTATTATAGGTTCGAAGGAAGATTCCAAAGAATGATTATTTGTATGAAGAATGAAAGAATACTTGAAAGAAAGTCCAAAGAACAAACAAAAGAAAAAAAAACTAAGAGCAATTTTTTGTACAGTATGAAATGGAAAAAATAAAGGAATATTTGCTCAAAAAGATGCATTTTATTGAAAAAAAAATTTCGGACACAAGCCTATTTTACAAAAGGGTTCTTATTACCTCTAGGCTTAAGGCAACAAGTGTGTTTTGAATATTACTCTAGATTAGCTCTAAAAATACAAGGATCTCTTCCACAGTCCCATTATTCAAAACACTCCCAAGTATATAAGGTCTTGGAAACTTCGTTCCCCAGTTCCTTCTCCGCTATATCTAAACCAGGGATAACAGGATTAGCAGGGTTATCTCCTGGGTTAGATCCCAAGCCAACTTGGAAATTCATGGGTACCCAGTATCAGCTTGACCTTGTTGAGGCCTAATTGTAACAGATGGCCTTTGAGGATATGCTTCAGGTTGTGTTTTTTCATGCAGTGAGGTAAAACCTGAAGGGTAATCCTCATTATCTTCTCCAGCATTAGTCATGGGACCTTTTCCCTTGTCCATTGCCCCATTCAGTAACTGAGTCATTTAAGCCACCATATTCCTTTGGGCTTCCATCATTTGTTCCCTCATATCTTGTTGGATCTTTGCCAACTGCTCTTGCAGCTAGTCTTGCATGTCTCTTTGGAACTGCTCGAGCCTCTGATCCATGTTCTTTTCTTCTTCTTTTTTATCGCGTGTACCGTAATGGTGTTTAGTTTCCAGATAACTTTTTTTCTTCTTTATCTCTCTTTAATAACTTCAATTAATTAGGGTCATTCTATAAATTTAAATGCATATGATGTGATGTAGTGCAAATGCATGAATGCAAAAAGGCATCGATTCTGATTCAATTTCATTTAGAAAGCTTTATTAGAAAACAAAATCCTTTATATAAAACGGACTACAAATATGCTTTCGCCCTAATGCCCAAAGTCTTAACTTTCCTAAACAACAAGGCTAACTCTTGACCACGATCTGACTGCAGCTCATATTTCATGCTCAACGTATCAGCTTGTACTGCCAGGGTCTGTAAATGATCAGCTACCTCTCGAATCTGAGCTATGGCCTCACCCATGAGGTAATCCCTATTTCTAACTTGATCCTGAAAATGGTGAAGCTCTTCCTTCCAATGCCCTTCTCTTGCTTCAAGAAACTCGATCTGGAGTTCACAATTTTGTAATGCCGATTCTAATTTTTCGATCTTGCCCTTCATTTCTTCAATCCTGTTCAGACTTGATTTTAGCTCGATAGCAGAATTACGGCTTTGATGGTGATGAAGAGACCGTCGAAGTTCAGCCACTCTAGCCTTTAATCCATATTTCTCCTTCTGGCTTTCTACCAAACTCCTTTCTAGGACCTTGTCTTGCGCCTGAATTTCATGGAATTTCCTCTCCCATCGATTAGTTTTGGCCTTTTCCTCTTGAATCTCCTATTGCCACTGTTCTGAAGTCTTTCCCAATCCGACATTTCTCATTGATAGACTCAATTTCTTGTAATCCACTTTCAAACTTCCCAGGTCTTCTTCAACTTCATTATTTCTTTTCTTTAATTTTCTGGCTTCCAGCTTTTGAACATTAGCATCTAACCTCAAATACATTTTCTCTTCCTCTAACTGTTCTATCTTCTTCTCGAGCTCCAAATTCTTCCTTTCGAAATCTTACCTTATGATCTCTAGCTCTGATGGGACCACTTGCAAGTATTCCTCTCATGATCGGGCACCTTCTAGATTCAGCTCAGGGATGTTGTTATTAATCCTTCTAATCCTCCATCCGCTGTATTCTGGGGTCGTCATTGGGCCTGCGGATAATCTCTTCATCCTACGAGTCTGATTCTAAGCACTAGAAATCTCTTTAACTCTCTTCTTATAGTTATCTCCTCTGTATGAGAATTCACATTGAGCCATCCCATGTGTTACTGGTATGAACTGTCTTGATCCATATTGCTTTAATACGAGCAAAGGAGCATACCCAATGGCTCCCCAAATTCCAAGTAAAGGAACCCAGTCAAAACTCCCAGACCAATAAAGGATTTCATCGGGAATCATCCAAGGAGCCCTCCACTCGATGTCTTCCTCTTGAAGGTTTTGAAGGAGCGCCATCCAGTTTTCCTCAGACACGTCTTCTCTCCTTGGTGTAGCCACTATCTCTTTTAATAGAGAATAATTCTTAGAGAAAATTCGATAAAAAACTTTCTCCACCTTCCAGAAATGACTGTGGAACCAAGCTAACAACAACTGTACGCATCCAATGAACCTACCTTCACCTGCTCTCCGAAATGCATTCAAAGATCTGAACGTCTCGGCTAAGATCGCAGGTACAAGTGTGACACCTTTGTCAAGTCGATCGAATAAATCAGTAACTGCTTCATCTACATGTCTTAGAGCTTTAGGGAAAATTACCAAACCATAAATACACAAGGCAAAGACGTCAATCTTCTTCTTTACATCTGGATGTGCTAAGATCAGGTCCCTCAAACTCACCCAAGGAATGCATTTACCTTCACCTTTCTTCTTAATTATGGCTGCAACCCACTGTTCACTCATCCCCGTGATATTCATTAACTTCTTCACAAAAGTTGGAATATTAGCCGCCTTAGAATAAGCTTTGTCGATTTGGACCCTTGGACAACGAAGCAAGGTTGTATATTCCTCCACCGTGGGCACTAAATCTACTTTCCCAAAAGTGAAAAAACTATAGGCAGAGTTCCAAAACTGAGTCATAGCCCGGAACAAATGCTTATCTACATTGATGTCGAGAAAGTAGGGTAGATCGCCATAATTATGATAAAACAGCTGCTTTGCCTCATCATCCCACTGGGTCCAAATTTCTTTCAACTCTTGGAATTCATTTTGTGTGATACTAATACGAGTTTTAAAATGTGAACTTGATATCTCAGGGTTTTTTCTTTTTTGACCGTTTCCGTCAATTTGAACATCATTTGAAATGTGAACATCATTTGAAATGTGAACATCATTTAAAATGTGAACATCATTTCTCACATTTTCTTCTTCATTCTCTTCAGGTATTTCATTGTTAACATCCTCAAAAAAAATCACTACGGAGTGTACCAGAAGAAGGTGCCCATGCTTTATCACCTGTTGCAACTATCCCCATGAACATTTGGTCCAACTTCCCTTCGAATTCAGGATCAATGCCCGATGTTCTAAATTTTTGAGCTTCAGGCACAACCTACATATAAGATGATAGTTTAATAACAGTAATTATCAATAACCTCATAAATAAGATAAAAACAAAAAAATTCAGAATTATTAATGTACCTTTAGCCTACTCTCCCACCAATCATCTGGTGCATCAATGGTTCTTTTTATAGGATTCCACCCTAGACCAATATCTTTGCTTTTAAGTTTCTTCCTAGCTTTCCATTCTTTTTTTAAGGCATCCCACCTATTTTTAAGTTGTTTTTGTGAAAAAACCTTGCTCGCTTCTTTCTCAAAGTTGGTCATTATTTTCAACCATCCATCTTTTGTGAAATGAGTACCAGGCCTATTGCCTTTCAATATCTCTTTAATACAAATATCACAGAATATTTCTGTCAATCTCTCATTCCACATTTCTTTCACTTTTTCACCACTAACTTCAATCGCCGAAGTACTCATCTATTATGTATACGAACAGATTTGTTTCAGCCAGTAAAGCAATCAAGAAAATCAAACATCACATAAGTATATATTTTTACATGTGTGTCAAAATCAAGATAAGATCCTGAGAAAATCAACTTTTTTCTCAATCAAAATCAAAATCACTGTTAGCAACATAAAAAAAATATCCAAGCATACTATGATCGATCCTACCCATGTCCCACATATTTTCAGACTTGTCCCGGGTAATATAAATTAGCACAAAGATATCCAAGCAATATACCGGATCATAAACATCATCCGATCTATAAACCGTGATGACTAAAAAAATAAATCAGAAGATATGTGTATTGGAGTAAGTAAATCTCCAATACTAAACTAAAACAATAGGCAAAATTCAATGAATAAAAAGAATATCTTTAATCTACCGAAATAATTCTAATGGTGGCAACTATGAAGAGGCCATTTAATATTAGTTTTTTAACATTAAATCCTATGAAAAGTTGACAATTACCTTCTTGATGACCAAGAGAAGTAGAGGCAACGAAAATGGTTCCTTCTTTAGCTTCCAACACTTAAAAAAAAAAGAAAAAAAGAAGAAGCAAAGAAACATTAATATTGCAATTAATGTGAGTTCCTTTTTCACTTCCAGATACAAACATATTTAGAAAACAACATATACCTCCTGCGTTTTTGCACTGCACTCAATATAAGCTATTGATCCGATCAGCTTTTGCAGCTCCTCCCCCTTACAAATTTATAAAGAAAGGGAAAAAAGTGTAAGGCTAGATAATTGCAAATAATAGAAGTCCATGCAAAAAGAAAACAAGTAATAACTGCATAATATTTCAGGAAATTATGGACTATAAACAAGTAATAACCACAAAGCTGGTAACAGAAAAGGGTAAAAGATAACATTGAACAATGCTTATAAAACAAAAGGAAGACTTATAAACCACACGCCACCTTTTGGTAAGCCATGGAAATCTCAGATACCAAAGAAAACCCACCCAAGCTCATAGTCAAGGAATTCCCCCCCCCCCCCCAAAAAAAAATCAGAAATACAAAGTCCCTGAGATCCAGAACCAACATATAGAAAGTATTTAAAAAAATGGGTAGAAGAAGATGGACAAGAAAGACATACCAAAACTTATTTAGATTGTTTTATTTTGAGTAGAGTTTCGGATGGGATTTGCTAAACCTTCATTTCTCCCTCCCCAAACGTTCCATTGCAACAATAATAAGGGATAGCCATAGTAAAATAGTAACTTAGAACGTCATATAATTAAAGATAAAGTAGTAGGCCATCTCTTTACCTTTAAATTAATATTAAGTAATGAAACAATACTAATCATTTCTCAAGTTTAGCATTGCAATTATCAGTCATTGGTTTTATCTAGCAAGTTGCCAAGTTATTTTAATATCAAACAGTGGTTTGTTTCATCTGGTTTGGCCTTTGAAGGCAATGTCCATTAGCAAAGGAGCTGCTATAATATATATACTGCTATACCTTAGATAGCGGGCTTTGCAAACCTCAAACAAGACTCATAAAAAAACTTCACATGCGTCTTCCAATTAAACCAATAATGTCATGACCCCAGAACTAGTTAAATCATAACTTGATAAATTTTAGAATTGTAAATTTTCGCTGAGACCACATAAAAATTCTAAACAATTTATTGCTAATTCTTCTAATATGTATATCTCAAATCGTTACATCAGTATTGTCGAAACCATTTTTCTATTTTTGGAAAAACGGGAATCGACTTTTAAAAAACGAAAACGGGAGTCGCCACTGATCTTTTTTTGTTTAGGTGTGATAAGATTACCTTATAAAACATTTTTTGTTTTATTTAAAATATTGATTTTGGCCTACGAATCTCAAGAAAACGGGTTCGGGAGTCGGTTACGTACGAGGAAGGGTTAGCACCCTCGTAAAGCCCAAAAAATGGTACCTAATCGATAAACTAATGTCTTAATGTCGAAAATTTGAAAAATTTAAAATACGATCCTTTTATTTGAAAGAAAACTTGAATAAATCAAATTGTACGCCAAGACCCACTTATCTCAAAGAAATAAAATGTCACACCCAATGAGTTAGGATGCAACATTTCAAGACTTTGAAACTAAGCTTGCCTTTATTTGTAGAAAATCCTTACCTCGAGATAATAAAATGTCATATCCAATAAGTTTAGGACACAACATCTCGAATTCCCGAGAATAAGTTTTGATTTTGAAACTTATGCTTTGGTTTTAAGAAATTAATTGGTTCTTTTAGATTCGATGAGAAAAATCGAAACCCAGTAAGTTAGGGTACGATTTCTTTCGAATCTTAGAACATGGAGCATTTGCGTATTTTGAAAATCAGGTAAAAGGTGATATGATTTTATAAATAAATGTAAAGCAAATTACGATACTAATTTGTATGACAAATTAATGGTGATAAAAATACAAATAACAATAACAAAGGTAGAAATAAAATAAAAGCGAAATAAACGAATAAAATAGAAGAAAATAAAAGAAAACAATAGTAAGGATGAATTAATAAATAAATAAATAAATATTATATAGCATAATAAAAAATAATAAAAAAATAGCAATAATAATGTTGATAATAAAAATAAAAATAACAATAATAGTAATAATAATGATAAATATAGGAATAATAAAGTTAGTTATAAAAAATAATAGTAATAGTAATATAAAAATAATAATAGCAATATCAATAATATTAAGAATAATAAGAATTAAGATTAATAATAATAATAGTAAAATATAAAAAAAAAACACAAAAGAAATAAAAAAAAAGACGCAATTGAACTTAAAAACAGGAATCAGGGGCAAATTAGAAATAAAAATAAAAAAAGACTAATTAGAACACGCGAATAACAAGGAGGGGCTAAAAGGGAAAATATCCCCCGCCCTCCAAAACGCGGTGTTCTGCGCGGGACTAAATTAAAACAGAAGAAAATCTATGGGGCAAATTTGAAAATAAAGAAAAACTGAATTAAAAAAGGTAAAAATGCGGAAGGGCCAAATGCGCAAATAGTCCCTTTCGCAAAAACACGCGGATCCTGAGGGCATTCGGGTCGGGTAATCGGGTCAGCCTCCCAAAACGATGTCGTTTCAGGCGTTAGGGGGGCTGCCCAAAACGGCGCCGTTCTAGCAGGCTATAAAAGCCAAAATTTTGTAAAAATTTTCATTTCTTCTTTCTGTTAAAAAAAACAAAAAAAAAATCCTGAATTCTCTCTCTCAGCGATTTTCGGCGAGTTCCCCGGCGAGACTCCGATCGCCGCCATCGGCGCCACCGTGAACGGCGACCGGAGTTCGAAAAATGTAAGTTTTTTCCTCCCCTTTTTTACCGTATATTAATACGCAAATATAGTCTAAAAAAATAAAAAATAAAAATCTTTATGTATGTATAACAGCTTCAAAAAAATAATAAAATAAAAGAAAATATAATAAACCTTGACCGATTTCTTGTATTGATTTCGTATGTGTCTTTTTCTGTCTATGTCTGTATGTGTCGTGTATGCGTGGTCCTCTTACAGATTGCCTTAGGGTTATTTATAACCCAAAAATAAAATCGGAAAATAAATACAAAATCACAATCTGCTACTACTGTCTATTTTCTTTCCTTGTTTTGCAGGTGAATGGCAAGAACCACGGCGGTGGAGCGTTATCCGTGCGCTGATTGTGGCGCAACTGGGGGCTGTGCTGGGCGCTTGCGGCGCCTAGGGTTTCAGAAACCCTAGGCTTCTGATTCTGTTTGGTATTTAGGCTCTTTTGGGCCCCGTAGGTTTTGGGTTTGTTGGGGGTTAGGGGTTTAGTTTTGGGTTGTCTGTTTTGTTTGGTATTGGGCCACGAGTGGCATTTGGGCCTTTGTAATCTGGACTAAAAAAAAACTGGACATTTGGTATTTTTGGTTTTTTATTTTTTGGTTTTTTTTTTGAATGGTATGGGCCCGGGCAAAATGGGCTTATTACAAGTATTATTGATATCAATAATCTTAAGACATATAATGAAATTTATCTCTTATTAAAAAAAGTCATGCAAACAACTCAAATAAATTTATTCTCTAATACCTCTCACGCATGATTATATGCACAAAGACAAAAGCAAAGCTATTTAAAAGAAAATGTGTTAACTTACCAAGCTTTGTTCGAACAAGAATTATTGGTACACCAGGGGCATAATGTTTTAGCTCAGGAATCCACTGGAAACAAGCAGAAAATAATTATCAGTATGCGATAAATTAAATGTCAATGTAAAAAGCATTCTCTTTGTTTAAATTTTCCGGGATTCAAACTTCAACAATTGGTTTATTGATGCATCGTTTAGCAGATCCTGAAGATCAGTGAGTGGACTTAAAAATGGAAGTTAAGACCAGGTAGAGAGCAGATAGTGAATTTAAAAAGAAAGACCTTCTAATTTCTCCCATATAAAAGCAAACAATCAGAAAAGGGGTACAAGCAAAAGAGAAAAGATGAAAGAAATGTGAAAAAATTAAACTTGTAACATCCCAAACCCGGCCCAAACGCTACAACCGGATCTGGTATGTCACTTAAGAGATTTTACATAACATGTCGCATTTCGGAAAATAGTTACTAGGTTTACACCTTTATTTCGAAAGCTTAATAATTCATTAAAGTATAAAATATTAAGTTACCAATTATCTTGGTAGATTTTAAATAAAAAAACCGAAATTTCATGCAGGTCTTAACTTAATTGAAAACACAAAACTTAAAACCCAGTAATAAAAGCCCAACAAAATCCCAAAACATAAATGGTAGTCTAGTGGCCCATGGCCTTATTACAAGGAAATTTGAACCCATTAATTAAATGAAAATAAAAAAAAATTAGACTAAGTCTTTTTGTTTGAATTCTCAAAGCTCACGCATGGCCACCTTGCTCTCCTCTCCACCCTGGGTCCGATGCCCTAAGTGTCACCCGAGATGGTTAAAATTAAAGGGTGAGTCGTGAGACTCGAGTGTGCAACCCTCATGCACCATTAGATTTGGGCTTTAGCCCCATAAAACAGAATAATCAAAATATAAGTAACAAAAATAATATGCAAAGCCCAACCCATATCCTAGGTGTCCATCCGCTACACGCCCGCACAACCACCATTCACACCATTGGGGATTTCTACAATCAACCCACACCGCTACACGCCTTGACGGCAATGCGTGTTTGCTCATCATCGATCATGGTCGTAGCCACTACAACAGAATCACGGCAGCCGCTACAACAGATCACGAAGAAGAACCGCTACAACGTATCACGGTAAAAACCACTACAACATATAACTTCCTCATTTCATCAAACCCAACCCATGCAATCACATAAAATCAGTATACTTATAACATTTAATCGGATCATTTACTAACCTGGTGATTTGCTTTACCCTCTTTGGGTTCCGTCAATATGCCGGGTTTCGGCATTTAACAAAACATCTAATACTTATTTTCATATATTAATCAAACAGATCTAGATGGTGTGGAGAATTACACACCGATATTGCGAAATCCAATATTCTTAGTCGATGTCCTTGCTATCCGGATCTATTATCCTCAATCTATAGCCTTGCTTAAAAGCCAAACAATTATAAAATAGGCCTCTCTTATATTCGGCCATGGTTAGTATTCTACCCGATTGTATATATATAAATAAACAAATCCTCTTACCTTGAAATCCCGAAAGTAACACGATTTTATAACTTAAAGATTTATGCGATTGGTCTCCTTCTTCAAATCCCGAAATGCTGAAAAGAAGAGCGAAATAAGAGATTAGTTTCTAATAGCCATTCGACTAGAGACTTTTGAAAAGCCGGAAGAACATTGAAATCCCAAAATCAATACTTACCTATTGTTTCCTTCAAGATTCGGTACAAGCAAACTCCTTTGAAGAGAATTCGGTAACTTCAGGAAGTGAGATCTAAGAATTTCGGCTTTTAGAAGATGTACGAATTGAAGAGATGGCTAAGAGAGATTCGGCCAATGAATATTAAGGAGAAGAATAGAATAATAGAGATGTGATTCTGGCTTTTAGGGATTAAAAGAAGAATAACAATAGAGGTTAAAAGATTCGGCCAACCAGGAAATTTTAGAGAGGAAGAAAGGGTGAAGAAGATGGTGATTTTCGGTTTTGAGAGGAAGAAGATGAGAAAATAAAATAAAAGAGAGGCT
The DNA here is from genome assembly GCA_025698515.1 of Gossypium sturtianum. Lineage (NCBI taxonomy): Eukaryota > Viridiplantae > Streptophyta > Magnoliopsida > Malvales > Malvaceae > Gossypium > Gossypium sturtianum. The sequence goes on from CM046946.1 coordinate 122,915,765, forward strand.
TCAAAATTTGGCACACCCCTCTTTATATAGAAAATCGATTCCTCCCTTTAGCAGAGATTGATTTTCTACCAACACCGCCACACATGATAGCTCCTATCCCTTTTCCCTTATCTTAATCATTATCTCCTCAAAAATAGCCTTTATCCGCTTATTATCCTTAAAGACTAAATCCCTAAATAATAGCCTTTATCCGCTTATTATCCACATGAAATAAATATAATAAGATTCCCAAAAAAATAGCCTTGTGCCGTCCCCTTACTCAATTAAGTGCCAAAATCTAGCCCTATAACTTGGGCTTCAAGCAACCAAAAATTTGGGCCTTCCTCATGCACTAGTGACGCCACTTATAGCTCACCTTATTGTGCTCCCTAGCTATCGGGCCACGAGCCCAATATGTCAATTAAACTACTATAACTTCAATTTAAGCCCTTAGAGTGTCTAGACAAAATATTTAAAACAAGGCCTCAAATTTCAATTTGAGCCCCAATTGTACCTCAAATTCTCAAATTAATATTTTAAGCATCCAAACACATAAAATGCACACCCAATTATTCGTGATGTTACGCTTCTACCTCTTAAAGAAATTTCGTCCTCGAAATATCCAACTAACTAGTAATCGTACTACCTAAGTCGCACCACTATGCTTTCGCTGCGCACTCTAATTTCTAAAGCCAAAAAAAAACACTTAGTATACTATGGTAGAGTACGCACCGGTATTCGCATCTAGAGCGTCCTCGTCCCCTTGTACTCATTCTTCCGATTGACGTTTATCTGATTAGAAATTTTATGAATTATTAGTTCTTTCCACTGATTAACCACGAACAGTCTTATGAACAGTAGTTTAACAGTAGTTCTTTCGAATTCGAAATCACATCTACAAGTTTCAGTCTTAAGTTTGTCTCCTAGTTCCACATACACATACATGCAATCATTAATCATACAAATAGAACTTACATTCATCACCTAAGGGTATTTTCGTCATTTCACTACCCAGGGGTATTTTCGTAATTTATCCTACAGGGGTATTTTCGTAATTTTCTGAAATAGGGTTCCTTGGTGATTTTGTGAAATGGGGTATTTTGGTAATTTTTGCAATCCAGGGGTATATTGGTAATTTTACAATCCGGGGTATTTCGGTAATTTTACAAATCAGGGATGTTTTGGTCACTTATAAATCATGGGTAATTTAGTAATTTTACAAAATAGGATGGCTGGTCCTTTCGGGTTTTAGTTATAAATTTTGGCCCACAATAAGTCCTCGTGGCTAGGGTGAACAGTCCACGCACTGTAGGATTCCAAATGAAGAGGAGGTGAGTCACCAGGATCGCTATACCAGTGCTCTGCGGATCCAATCCTAGACATGCGCATGCTCATGCCACACCCTAGTCTTGCGACTGCTCACGGGTTTGTTTGGTTGGATTAAATCTTATGAATTTAGAGAGTTGTTTGAACTAAGCCTAAAGTCCATCAATGTCTAATATACTAGCCTAAGTTCATCAAGCTCTAACTAGGGTAACCTACATCCCTTAAAGCCCATCAAGCCCACATACATATACACACAGTGAGTCCAGAATACTTACCTGGCAGACTTGGGCTGGAGACGCAGTGCCATGCCGAGAAAACCCTCATGTGTTATTTATAAACATGCATGCTTTCAAAAACCCAACTTTAGAAAACGTTTTGAGCCCAAAACCCCAAAGTCGAGTTTTGAACCGGGCTCTGATACCAATTTGTAATACCCCAAACCCGGCCCAAACGCTACAACCGGATCTGGTATGTCACTTAAGAGATTTTACATAACATGTCGCATTTCGGAAAATAGTTACTAGGTTTACACCTTTATTTCGAAAGCTTAATAATTCATTAAAGTATAAAATATTAAGTTACCAATTATCTTGGTAGATTTTAAATAAACAAAACCGAAATTTCATGCAGGTCTTAACTTAATTGAAAACACAAAACTTAAAACCCAGTAATAAAAGCCCAACAAAATCCCAAAACATAAATGGTAGTCTAGTGGCCCATGGCCTTATTACAAGGAAATTTAAACCCATTAATTAAATGAAAATAAAAAAAATTAGACTAAGTCTTTTGTCTTTGAATTCTCAAAGCTCATCGCATGGCCACCTTGCTCTCCTCTCCAAATTCCCGGTCCGATGCCCTAAGTGTCACCGAGATGGTTAAAATTAAAGGGTGAGTCGCGAGACTCGATGTGCAACCCTCATGCACCATTAGATTTGGGCTTTAGCCCCATAAAAACAGAATAATCAAAATATAAGTAACAAAAATAAAATGCAAAGCCCAACCCATATCCTAGGTGTCCATCCGCTACACGCCCCCGTACCAACCATTCACACCATTGGGGATTTCTACAATCAACCCACACCGCTACACGCCTTGATGGCGCCGTGGCGCTCATCATCGATCATGGCCGTAGCCACTACAATAGATCACGCACGAAGCCGCTACAACAGATCACTTCGGTAAGGAACCGCTACAACAGATCACGGTAAAAACCGCTACAACATATAACTTCCTCATTTCATCAAACCCAACCTATGCAATCACATAAAATCAGTATACTTATAACATTTAATCAGATCATTTACTAACCTGGTGATTTGCTTTACCCTCTTTGGGTTACCACAAATATGCCGGGTTTTTGATTTTTAACAAAACATCTAATACTTATTTTCATATATTAATCAAACAGATCTAGATGGTGTGGAGAATTACACACCTGATATTGTGAAATCCAATATTCTTAGTCGATGTCCTTGCTATCTGGATCTATTATCCTCAATCTATAGCCTTGCTTAAAAGCCGGAACAATTGCGAAAATAGGCCTCTCCTATATTCGGCCATGGTTAGTATTCTACCCGATTGTATATATATAAATAAACAAATCCTCTTACCTTGAAATCCCGAAAGTAACACGATTCTATAACTTAGAGATCTATGCGATTGGCCTCCTTCTTCAAATCCCTAATGCCAAAAAGAAGAGCGAAATAAGAGATTAGTTTCTAATAGCCATTCGACTAAGGACTTTTGAAAAGCCGAAAGAACATTGAAATCCCAAATCAATACTTACCTATTGTTTCCTTCAAGATTCGGCACAAGCAAACTCCTTTGAAGAGAATTCGGTAACTTCAGGAAGTGAGATCTAAGAATTTCGGCTTTTAGAAGATGTACGAATTGAAGAGATGGCTAAGAGAGATTCGGCCAATGAATATTAAGGAGAAGAATAGAATAATAGAGATGTGATTCGACTTTTAGGGATTAAAAGAAGAATAACAATAGAGGTTAAAAGATTCGCCAACCAGAAATTTTAGAGAGGAAGAAAGGGTGAAGAAGATGGTGATGTTCTGGCTTTTGAGAGGAAGAAGATGAGAAAATAAAATAAAATAGAGGCTTCAAAATTTCTGCACACCCTCTTTATATAGAAAACCGATTCCTCCTTTAGCAGAGATTGATTTTCTACCAACACCGCCACACATGATAGCTCCTATCCCTTTTCCTTATCTTAATCATTATCTCCTCAAAAATAGCCTTTATCTCGCTTATTATCCTTAAAGACTAAATCCTAAATAATAGCCTTTATCCGCTTATTATCCACATGAAATAAATATAATAAGATTCCCAAAAAAATAGCCTTGTGCCGTCCCCCTTACTCAATTAAGTGCCAAATCTAGCCCTATAACTTGGGCTTCAAGCAACCAAAAATTTGGGCCTTCCTCATGCACTAGTGACGCCACTTATAGCTCACCTTCTCAGTGTGCTCCTAACCTGCTGGGCCACGAGCCCAATATGTCAATTAAACTACTACAACTTCAATTTAAGCCCTTAGAGTGTCTAAACAAAATATTTAAAACAAGGCCTCAAAATTTCAATTTGAGCCCCAATTGTACCTCAAATTCTCAAATTAATATTTTAAGCATCCAAACACATAAAATGCACAGACCCAATTATTCAGGATGTTACAAAACTATATTTCATAATTATTTCATAAAATCAAACAATTAGAAAAAAACTAAAGTATAATGAACAATTAGAAGAAGAAGAGAAGAAAAAAATAAACTCACCGTGGAGAAGAGAAGAGGAACAAAGAACCAGAGTACAAGTTCAGACAAAGGAAAAAGGGGAAAAAATCTAACGTGAAGGAGAAAAAGTGTAAGGTTAAAAAGGTAAAATACCAGCCAAAAGCACTTTTGGCTTGAGAAAAGCTAATTTTTTTTGCTTTTTCATCTGTGAAAAAGCACTTCAAAAAAGTTAGAAAATTTGCTCCACTGATATCTGTTCTTCATTGCTTTTCAGAGAAAAGCACTTTTTGTGGAAAAGTTCATCCCAGAAGCAATGGAGAACGCAGCCTTAGTCTATTTTAAGGATTATTAAAACTTGATCTTGAAAATGGATTTAGTGAGATGTTTGCTTGAGAATTTGATTTGATTTAGTGTATGTGTCTTTGAGATTTGATATTGAATTAATGAAGTCCACTTGAAGAGTCATCAGACTCTAGAAAATGAGTTTGAATCCAAGCGTCTTCTAGGCTTAATATTGGATGATAATTCTACTTTAAAAGACTTTTAGACTTGATCTTAAATAATGCGTTTTATCTTCCTTGTGTTGATGCACAATTTAGGGAAATGTTTGATCCAAGGGTCCTCAAGACTTGATTTTATATGGGTGATTTCGCTTCAAGGACCTTCTAGATTTGATCTTGAAAATGGATTGAGCCTCTTCTATATCATTTAAATAAGATGGATAAGCAATTTTCTTGAGAATTGAACTATGTTCTTCAAAAAAATTTTTTTTTTGAGTTCTTTAATTTCTTCACATATTTTTTGGGATGTCTAAAAAAACTTGTAATCTTTAAAAGCTTCTTTTCAAAACGCTTTTAGGTTTTTGAACTTTTAAACTTTTGAAGTTATCTTGGATGCTTATTTAAGTTGTGTAAAAGAAATCAATTAATGTAACTTTTCTTAATTGGTAAGGTATAGAAGACTTTGCCGAGTAAGGTATAAAACCCATTTTCATTTTGGTTATAAATTTAGTTGATGTATTTTTATTCGGTTAATTTTAGTATTTGTATCTTGACTCAAATGGTAGAAGTTAAACTCATTTCTCTAAATTCCTCTATTAGTCATGTAATTTGTATAAAGTTGTATATTTGACCCATTCTTGGTCCTTATCATTTTCGAATTCTAAAATTTCAATCTTGACACAAATAATATCTATTAAATCAATTAGTTTGATTTGTGTGTATTATGTGAAAATAGCAAGTTGACATAATATTAATTACACATGTGATAATATATATGCCGCATCGAATTTCGAAAATGATAGAACTTTACTTAATGGATTTAAAATTGATTTATGCATAGTTTGAGGACTAATAGGCCAATTTAACCTTTCATTTTCTTTCCACACACGTTTTTGCCCACAACGTCACTTCACATTGACTGATAACTTTAAAAAATTGAAATGTTTCTAGGATTTTTATAAAAAAAAAAAAATTAAGTAGTGAATTTTATGTGATACCTTTTTAAATACGAAACTTTAAAAATCTTGTTTTTATATGTTTAGTTAGAATAATAAGGATTCAATTATTAGAAAAAATGAAAGCCATCTTATTAATATTGTTGGTGTTGTAATAATTTAAAAATGGTGGATTTGAAGATACTTAAATGCGTAATATACTCTATTTTAATTAGTGGTGGTTTGAGAGGTTAATTAGTAAAAGAATACCACTTTTAAAATTTAATTAGTAAATTAGGTTTTTTTTTAATTGAAGGAAATAATTTGATTTTGGAGAGATAAACAGGAAACGCATTTAGCAAGACGCGTTTTCGTGTAATGGTAACTTTTTGTAATGATAAAAAATTTCTAATAACTAATTTCCAACTATTTTTAAGAAAAAAATTCTAACGGCTAATTTAGTTGCTATATATATATAACTCATTTTCTTTCTTTTGCATTCAAATCATATTCTCTCAATTCTCTTAATCCTATTCATCTATTCTCTCAACTATTTTATTCTCAGTTTTTTATTTAATTTTTTTCAAATTCTTCTTGTCTTAATTTTATATTTTGTAATTTCTTTGATTTTATTTTATTTTTATAATTTTAGAAATTTCAATGTCTCGTATTCGTTTAGATGACACACATTTCGGCGTCCAATTACTAATGGTAAGAAAATATTTTTTTTATATTTTAATTAATATAATTATTAAGTTGTTAACATTAATTAATTTTATAAATTTTTACGTTTATATAATTAGACCGAATATCTGATTATTGAGATGTATATACACAATTTAAGTATGAGGGCACCGCGTGTTATTGAACAACACTTGCAAGAGGCGGGCATCTTACACGTGTCTCGTATGCTCGGTGGGACTAAATTGGAGTCCGCATTTATTAGCGCTTTGGTGGAAAGATGAAAACCCGAGACACACACATTCCATCTTCCGTGTGGTGAGTGTACAATTACACTCGAAGATATAACATTATAACTTGGTTTACTGGTTGATGGGGCAGTCGTTACAGGGGTAGTGGGTGTTTGCGATTGGAGCGCAATTTGCGACCAACTATTAGACAAGGTGTCGGAAAAGTTTAGTGGTATTCAGATAGAGATAAAATGGTTAGAAGACAATTTCTCATATATTGACAACTCCGCTAGTGTCTTTGAAAGACAACAATACGTGCGAGCATTCATACTGAGGTTAATCGGGGGTATTCTAATGCCAAATAAATCTCAAAATCTGGTAAATTTAAAATGGCTCCTACAACTAGTCAACTTAAAAGAAGCGGAACGACTTAGGCTTATTAAATTAATAAATTCGTGAGACTTATTTGTAATTTAATTCTTCTTTGTTCTTTAGTATTCATCCATATTCTGTTTTAATTACAATTGCTCAGGCTTATTGAATGTCTGTCCAGTATTCGATAACTTAGAATGGTTGTCGTGTCAATTAAAATGATTAAATCTATAATTGTTTAATTTATTCTAATACTAGTGACGAACTACGTAACTCATTTATGTCGTAGTTTATGTTTATGTGGTGTAGATGCGTGATCTAGCTTAAATGAACCCTGCTAAGGTGAGTTTGTTGGTTAGAATTAGATCTCTCTCATTCTTAAAGCTTTTGGTAAGTTAAATCTTGGGCGCTGAGTTGCAAGGTTATTTATCAGTTAGAGAAGTAATTTCGAACAAGCTGTCTCTTGGTTACCGAACTGGTAAGGAGAGATTAGTTGTCTGGTGTTGAGTCAATAACTAGAACTAATTTATTAAATGAACATATGTTATATTTGTTGGACAAAACACGTTAGCATACAAATATAAATATAAATAATTATATAAACAAATAAAACAACTTAATATAAGCAAATATTTATATAAACAAATATTTATATTTATGTAAAAACACCAGATTTAAATAAAACAAATTAAATAAATATTTGTATTTAATTAAAACATCATATTTGAAAACAACTAAATAAACAAGATTTTGGAAAACCAAAAATCGAATAAAGGGAATCGAGTTTTACTAGATGTTGAGGCATGTTTTCACAGTTTCCTTAAGACAGATTCGGCCGCTCCTATGGTACTTAGAGAAATGTTGGTCAACTGTCTCCCAGGATACAACAACAAAATGATCGCGGCAGTAGTACCTTTTCAGTGATCAACGAACAAAACTTGCCTTCTTCTATCATCGAAACATTTAAAAATTTGGAGAAGAAAGAAGTGAATTTTTTAGAGTGAAAATTCGTTATTTCTCTGTGTGTGCGTAAAGAATTCTGCAAGCTTTTATAGGCATCTAATATGGAGGAATTTTGGAAATTTTCATGAATAAAGATACAAATCTTTCCATTAAAGGAGCCTTTAGATAAATTTGAATAAAATCAAATCAAATTGAAAATCAATCTGATTGGAATAAAATCAAATCGAGATATTTTTCCTTTTAATACAGATTCTATATAATATCTGTAGAGAAAAATAAAATATGTATTGGGCTAAAATATCCACAGTCCCTTTTTGGGCCCAACCAGTCCAAATATTTTGCATCACCCACGTTGTGCGGGACCCCAATGAGCTTGGACCTACACCCCTGCACGCGAGGTAGGATTTCAAACTTAGTCATTCAATAACCCTTTAAGTGGGTTCTCATATATATATATATATATATATATACATATCTCACACTTGGTATTTAATCAATGTGGGATCTAAGCTTTTCATTTTTCTCAACATAATTCACAAGTAGCTTATTTTGAGCATCAATTTATTATTCATCACTCAACCATTTTGAGCATATGATATACTGTTGTAAAGGTCTCATGGAGTAGAATATAAAACCATAACCATAATTTTATTATTCAACTCTCCACCTTTACTAATCGAGAATATGCCTCAAAGTTTCTAAAAATTACATATTTTCCAACAATATTTGTGTCGATGATCGAATTCATAAATCAAACAGAGATTAATCTTTGGCTGGAGCTTTTTCCCATCAATTTTTCTAAAAATTTTAATTATTGCTTTCTTCGATCTAAGCCTCCAATTTAAATTTGGTTTTAGTTTAATTTTAGCTTTCGATTTCATAAAACCCCCTTCCAATTTACTTTTGTTGTTTTTGCTTGAAATAAAATTATTATCGATCTATGTGAATACGAGCCTGCTTGTTGCTTCTACTAATTTATATTTTCAAATAGGTTTATTTTTATAGGCCTCGACAACCTAACAAATTTTAGGACCATTGTCGGAGAACGATATTAGTAATTTATATGATGCAACTAGAAAACTTTGTACTCGGTGATGCAAAGTCAATGATTTGCAAACTAAAGAAATCCATCTATGGGCTTAAGCAAGTGTCTCGCTAATGGTATTAAAAAATTTATGAAGTGATTCTATCATTCAATTTTGAGATGAAATTTTTGTTGATAATTGTATATACCACAAGTTTAGTGGGAGTAAGCATATTTTTTGGATTTTATATGTTGATGACAAATTGCTTGATAGTAATGATATAGGTTTTTTCCATGAAAGAGATTTCTATCAAGGAATTTTGAGATGAAAGATATTGGTAATGCAACTTTTATATTAGGGATTTCAGATATATTGAGACCGTTCTCAATGTATTTTTGGATTATCACAAATGACCTATATTGAAAAAAGAATTTGGTATGTAAGAGTATAAATCGGGTGATACACTTGTTGCTAAAGGAGAATCGTTCGATCTTGACTAATGGCCGAAGAAAAATTTGAGATTACAAACATGCAAAAGATTTATTATGCTTTAATAGTGGGGAGCCTTATGTATGCTTAGGTTTGTATGCATTTGAATATTGTGTATATTGTTAGGATGTTGAGCAAATATTTGAACAATCTGGATATGGATCACTGGAAAGCATCCAAATGAGTTAAATGGTATCTTTAGGAAATAAAATATTACATACTCACATATTGGAGGTCTGATAAGTTAGAGATTGTCAAGTATATAGACTAATTTTGTTGGAATATGAATGCAAAATCTTGTCACTGGGCTGCGAATTGTGGATAGGATAAAAAGACCTTTAAAGTTATTTTGTGAAAATAAATTTGTAGTTTTTATTTCAATAACAACATGATAGCAAATAGATATAAAATTATTGGTTGTAAAAGAAATGGTTTAAAGTGTTCAAATGTCTATATAGTGTATTAGGACAAATTCCATGATTTTGGATCCGTTTATTATTGGACTAGCATGTTTTTCATAAGCATATTGCTCATGTGGTTGTTATGTCACTTGAGGATATTCACTTTTAGTGAGAATTTTTAATTTTAAATATTATTCTATTACAAAAATATTTTTGGAGATTTTCATTTTACGGATATTTTAAAGTTATTTTCTACATAATAAAATTCATTTTAATTTATTCACACTATACTTTTGATAATGTTTGATCTCATTAAAGTTTAAGGAGAATCAGTTGGAAACAGACATGTTGGTGTTACATTGCTTGTAATTTTCATACCATACATCCATACTTGATCTATTTCATTTGGTTGTGTAAATATACATGATTAGGGATGGATTTAGCTACAATATGTGTACCAAAAATTGTCTTGGTTCTATGTTAACATACTTGATGGATAAGATTGTTCGGAATACTTTTTTTTTATGATAGTGAAAATTTGAGCTCACAAGGTCTTACTGTGACATGTAATTATAAGGTGATAAGTATATATTTCGTGGTCTAAGTGGGAGATTGTTGGATAATACTAACATCACATATATGTGTAGATACTCAAGTAACTGTTAAGATACACAACATAAAGAGAAGTAGAATTACATACATTCATTAAAGCATCAGCTGAGTATTTAATGAGGTAGTGTAACTACCTTTACAACAGAACAACTACCATTAACAAACTAACAGATTAACTAAGTCTATTTAATACTGCTTTCCATATCATAACATGCCCCATGCTTATCGATCTCTCCCTCTGGTGTACTCACTTCTCCCTTGAAAACAACTCGAAGTTTCTTCCTGAATTTGTCAAACAAGCCAACTGACAAAGGCTTAGTCAATATGTCAGCAATTTGATCTTGTCCAGATACATGGCTAACTTGAAAGGAACCATCCGCAACTCTTTCTCTTACAAAAAACAAGTCCAACTCCACATGTTTAAATTGTGAATGCATCACAGGGTTATTGGCTACAGCAACTGCAGCTGAGCTGCCACACCAGACCATCGCTTTGTTAACAACTGGAATACCAAGTTCAGATAGCAATGATTTAACCCAAACCATTTCAGCAGTGACCTGAGCTAGGCTTCTGTATTCCGCCTCTGCTGTGGAACGAGACACCACTGACTGTTTTCTACTACTCCAGGAAATCAAATTTCCTCCCAAGAAGACACAGAAACCTGAAGTTGACCTACGATCATCAGTGTCTGATGCCCAACTTGCATAAGAATATCCTTCAAGTAGAAGTCTCGAGGTCCGGGTGAAATGCAAACCAAATTCTAGTGTCCCTTGCAAGTATCGCAAAATCCTTTTCACAGCTTTGTAATGTGTGTCCAAAGGCTTATGCATAAACTGAAAAGCTTTGTTAACTGAGAATGCAATGCCAGGTCTCGTTACAACCACATACTGCAAGGCACCTACAATGCTTCTGAACAGTCGGTCATCTTCAATAGGAGCTCTATCATGAGCAGACAATTTGCATGTAGTCATCATTAGAGTAGGAGAGGAGTTTGACTTTGTCATGGAAGCACGTTGAAGTAAGTCTAGAATGTATTTCGTTTGACTCAAGAAGATACCATTCGAAGTGTGAGTAACCTCAATACCAAGGAAATAGCTCAAATGGCCCAAATCTTTTAAAGAAAAATTATCATCAAGAACTTTGACAAAACTATCAATACCACATGAATCATTACCAGTGACTATTATGTCATCAACGTACACGAGGACATAGAGAAGCTGAGTACTTGTTCGTCGAATGAAAAGTGAGCTATCGGCTTTAGAAGCAATAAACTGAGTTGCGAGCAAAAATTCCCTTAGCTTGTGAAACGAAGCTCGAGGGGCTTGTTTAAGACCATAAAGCGCCTTTCTTAATCTGCAAACAAGTTGTTTCCCATCAAGACTATGTTGCTCAAACCCAGGTGGTTGTGTCATGTATATCTCCTCATGCAGATCGCCATTAAGGAAGGCGTTGTTGACATCCACTTGTCGAATGGACCACCCTCGAGAGATAGCTAGTGCCAACACCACTCTGATAGTTGTTGGCTTAACTACGGGACTAAAAGTCTCAAAGAAATCTACTCCAGCCTCCTGAAGATAACCCCGTACAACAAGTCGACCCTTGTACCTAGCGATTGAACCATCTGCATGGCGCTTGATCTTAAAAATCCATTTACAATCCACAGCCCGATGACCCTCAGATAATGAAACAAGATCCCATGTGTGATTCGCTAGTAAAGCCCCATATTCAGTCTTCGCAGCAGCAGTCCAAGCAGGACTTTGGAAAGCTTCAGTTATCGTGGAAGGCTCCTTCTCATCTAGTACAGAAGCGAACACTTTTGGTTTGAAAATACCACTTTTCGATCGTGTTTTCATGGGGTGACAGTTGGCAGAAGAAGGTGGTCGCACACTGACAGCTTCAGACAGGTTAGGTGAAAGTGCAACCCAATCCGCAGAACCACTCCTAGTAAAGGAGAATGACCTAGGAGACCTCAAGTCAGGAGAATGAACATGAGATGAGGAAGCTGAACCATGAGCATCTGTACTGGAACGTATCACACCAGGGCCAGAACTAGGTATCGTAACCATAGGTACATGAGACCGGTGATGACTGAACTGGACAGCACCAGACCCTTGGGAAGAAAAAAATGAGTTTGAAAAGGAAAATCCATCTCATCAAATATCACATGACGAGAAATGAACACACGGCCATCAGCAGCAAAACATCGAAAACCTTTCTGATGAGTTCCAAAACCAAGAAATACACACTTGTTGGATCGAAACTAAAGTTTATGCTTTTGAAAAGGTCGGAGATGAGGAAAACATGCACTGCCAAAGACCTTCAATTTAGTGTAGTCAGGCTGAGCCTTGTAGAGTTTTTCATAAGGTGAAACATGTTGCAACACAGGAGTAGGAAGCCTGTTGATTAAATGGACAGTATGGGAGAAAGCGTCAGACCAGTAGTCTAAAGGCATAGAAGCTTTGGCCAACAAGGTCAACCCCATTTCAACAACATGACGATGTCTTCGCTCAACAACCCCATTTTGTTCAGAGGTGTGAGGACATGTGATGCGATGATGAACACCAAGACGAGCAAGTTCAGTAGAGAGAACACGAAACTCTCCACCTTCATCAGTCTGTAACATTTTTATTTGCTGGCCAAATTGAACTTGAACCATTTTGTAGAAATGAGAAAAGCACCGAAAAACCTCTGACTTGGCCTTGAGAAAATACAACCATGTAAACCTATTATACTGATCAACAAATGAAACATAATGTAAGTATCCACTAAACAACACATGAGCTGGACCCCAAACATCCGCTGTTACTAACTCAAAAGGATTTGAGTACACTATTTTTGAAGAAGTAAAAGGCAGCCTATGAGATTTGCCTATCTTACAAGATGTACACTTAAGAGGCAAATCACTATTCTTGAAAGGGATATTACAAGAATGTAATATACAAGCAAGAACAGTTGTATAGGGGTGTCCAAGTTTATTATGCCAAAGATCAAGAGAGGAGGAAGCTTCAACATTGTGGACCAGTGGGGAAACCAAACCAGTAGCAGGACCAGGTCTACACGCTCTAGCTCGAGAAAAATCAAAACGATATAAGCCATCATGCATGTGGCCCACCAGAAGAATCTTCCCTGTCTGAATGCCCTTCACAAAACACAGCACAAGATGAAACTCAAAATAGACATTATTATCCTTTGCGAATTGCCCTATAGAGATCAAACTTTTACATACTGTAGGTACATGCAACACATTCTTGAGATGTAACAACCGAGAACCAGCCAAAATCTTAGAAGAGCCTATATTATCAATGAAAACAGACTCACCATTGCCCATGGAGACTTGACCTGTACCTGTGTACGGAGAGACATCAGTAAGAGTGGCCATTGTTGGAGTGACGTAATTAGTTGCACCCGAATCTGGATACCAATACTGAGTTGCCAGTGAAGGTTGTGGAGCTCGACCAGTATATGAGGGAGTCAAAGAGTGCTGCGAAAAATGACCACAACATTGAGACAATGAGCAGGGAGATGAAGAATTTTCATGTAGATGATGATAATTGACTGATGGTGAAGCATTCGAGCCAAGACCAGATAAGCTCTCATCAAACCGATGATAGCATGTTTGTACCATATGACCCATTTTACCACACAACTGACACTGTGGTTTCGATCTCGACCACCTACGACCAGAACCTCGATTACGACCACGAGACGAGCCACGACCAAATCCTCTGTGACTTTGATGCGAATCACGACTAAATCCCAAACCTGACTTCATACTGTCATGATCACCTTGCTGAGAGACTAAGTTAGCTTGCAAATGAACATCAGTGAGCATAGCCATTTGACGGGCTTCACAATCGAGAAGCATCTCAGTAACTAAATCAAGACTTATGGGAGTAGCAGAAGCAAAAATACGAATAGACTCAAACTCAATGGGAAGACCAGCCAAGATTATGCTGACCTGCTCTTGTTCAGTAACAAGACTTCCAGCAGTAGTTAGAGTATCACTTAGGCTTTTAACCTTAGCCAGATAATCTTTGATAGAAAGATTAGATTTCTTGATCGAGTACAAAGTATGTCGTATACTCGAGATTTTAATGCTGGATTTTGCACCAAATCGTCACGCCAATGGTCGTCCGTCATTTCAAGACTAGTTGTAGCCATTGTGTCGGATGAACTAAAACATCATCCGTGACTGTGGACAGAAGCCAGGAAGCCAAGAACTTGTCTTGCTTCTTATGCACCAAGAACGCCGGATTCTCCAGAAGATGACCATTATCATCAGATATGAACGAAGGGGGAGGAAGAACCATACCTAATACAAACCCTTCAAGACCATAACCTTCAAGGATTAATAACAACTGATGTTTCCATAACAGAAAATTATGTTCATTAAGCTTGACAGTATCATGCTTAGTGAAATACTGAACATTTGACGATACAAGATTACCCGAACCCAGGGGATGCACTGCTTCACTAGCATTTACAGATCGAGGCGATGTGTCAACGGTAGGAACACCGTCAGTCGCCATGAAAAAAAAATATTTTTATACCAAGAAACCCTAAGCTCTTGATACCATGTTAAGATACACAACGTAAAGAGAAGTAGAATTACATACATTCATTAAAGCATCAGCTGAGTATTTAATGAGGTAGTGTAACTACCTTTACAACAGAACAACTACCATTAACAAAATAACAGATTAACTAAGTCTATTTAATACTACTTTTCATATCATAACAGTAACTAATTTCTAATTAACGATCGACTAATTATAAATTAATGTTAAAGTAAAAAATTACATATTAAGGTTATGGTCCCCAAATTATACATAACACAACTTTCCTAACATCCTATCTTTAGAAAAGAGAGAGTCACATTCTTTAAAGCTTATGTGCTAATTTAAAATACCAAAACCATAACAATCAATGGTTTCAACATATCGATGTATTCAAGTACGCTTTTGCATTTAAATTTTGTTTTTGGTATTCTTGATTTGACAAACCATGATGCATGCTTTTCACGTTGATGTTCTTATTTGACAAATCCTAATAGGTATTATGCTCTAATTTTGTTCTTGATGTTCTACATATCTAACTCAAAATACCATTCACAGCATTATAACACTCTAAACAATACCGATAATAAACAACACTTTCAACAATAAATCTATATACCTACATATATTAATAAAATGAAGGTCCTTTATTGATATGTGGTCCACCGTGGATGCTCACATCTCTTTTCTTTTACATTTTAGAAAAATGGTTTTAATTTTGATCCCTCTATTATGCCTAAATTTGATATTTAATCTTTATATTTTAATTTCTAACATAACTTGGTCTTATATTTTTTATAATTTTATTAATTACTCCAACTAGTTAATGACTTATTGCTTAAAATATTATGTGATTGTATATCATTTGAATGCCATAAAAATATTAGAGATTGACATGTGACTTTTTTTTTTTTTTTGGGTTTGCATTGTTTATATATATATATATATATATAAAAGAAAATGGTCAAATTTCAATTTTTACCCCTAAACTATGCTAAACTTGAGATTTAAATTTTGTAAATAATTTGGCCCCTTTACTTTTATAATGTCATTAGTAAGTTTAAATAGTTAATATTGTTAATTATTTCAGTCAAATTGTTGACATTAATTTTTTTCTTAAGAACATTATTCCAATAAAAAAGTTATTTTATCATGACGAGTTTGAGTAGGTATTTTTAAGAAAAAATAATCTTAATTAGTATTTTCAATGTTATTTTTTTGTTACATGATTACCAAATGATTTTTTTTTTAATTTTAAAATGTTAAACCAAAAAATTTAATAGAACCATTTTAATGATGGTAACAAACTGGACCTGGTTTTTCAAATCTACGAAGTGTATATGTACTTGGAGCATATTTTAATTTTAAAAATTTTAGTCTATAAATTAATATAAATAAATAATCAACCTGATACACTGAGTCTTAACTTGGTTGACATCAAAATTATTATTACTACAGAAGAATATGAATTCAAGCGAATTAAAAATTACAATAATTGTAGTGATTGTAATATGCTAGTTTATTAATATTATGAGGACATCATACAAAACCTGGAAAGTGAAAGGCAAACAATAATTACATGAAAGGTGCCCCTTTCATGCCGGTGGCACCAAATTCATGCTAAATAAATTTTTTTAATGCTGAAAATCATGATCCCTTGCGTGCAGAAAAGTTTTAAAAGATAAATAACATATTTTTTGCAATATTCCTAACCGACAGAACTATGATAAATACTGGATACTGGAATGATATCTCTTATAGAGGAAGCCAAGGAAAGCTTCCTCACCTAACCTAAAAGGTTGGGATATTCATGTGGTCCGACCCAAGTATATAATATGGACAATAAAAATTATACTTCCAATTCCTCTAATTTGAATTATTATTTATTAAATAAATAAAATTTATTTATTTAATTTTTACACTACATAAATATTAATATTAACATTTTTAAATAATTATATGAATTTTCCAACTGATCTGGGCTGAATGAATGAAAGTTATCCATTGGTTTTTATTAAAGGCTCCCAAATTAATACAAACTAGTATGATTTCATCCCTCCATGTTGTGTCAATTAATTTTTAGGTTAAATTATAGAGTAAAAATTTAAAGGATATAAGATGTTTTATGTTTTTTGTACTTTTTTTATATATATTTAGAATTTTGAAATTTTAGTCCCTTTATTTTTCAAACTTAAAAATTCAAGTCTAGTTATTAGCATTGTTAAAATTCTTCTGTTAAATTTGTTAGTGTGATATTTTGAAAAAAATAAAAAAAATAAAAACAAAAACTCACTTGGGAGTCATAACAAAAAAAAATAAAATTGTAATGGACTTGAATTTAAAAAAACAAAGAAGTTAAAATCACATAAGCATTTGAATCAAAATAAAATATTTAGACTAATTAATAATATTAGAAAAGTTAAGGTTCTTAATTATGTCAAAAATTAAATTTCAAATTTAAGAGTAATATAAGGACCAATACTAAAAATTGACCATTAACATATAATCTCATAAAAAGTAGAGGGATTAGAATTGAAAATTAACTATCATATTATAATTTTTTTTTTTTAAAGTGAAGAGAAATATAATGCACAAATGTCATGAAGCTCACTTGAGAGTACTATAACAATAAACGATATCGTAATAGACTTGAATTTGATAGAGAAATTTAACAGTGTTGGTAATTATTAATATCTACATAAACATTTAAATCATAATAATGTATTTAGACTAATTAATAATATAAAATTTAAAGTACTAAAATAAATTAAAGATTAAAGAATAGAAATTAAATCTCAAATTTAAATCTAATATAGAAATCAAAATTAAAATTTGACCGAAAAGAGATTAAAATTGAAGTTAAAAATTTGAATTATGTCTAGATCCTCAACTTTATTATTAAGAGAATTATTATTAAGTCACATTTAAATGGATGTTTTTATAAAAAATCTACTATTAACTTTTTTTGGTAAATTACAATAATAGAGTAAAGTCTGAACAACCAACATGACTAGCATGATTCAAACTTAGGCCACACCTAGGGCGATAAACACCATCGACCATCAAGCCATCATATGGGGTTCAATCTACTACTGACTTTATGTTATGTTATTATGTATCTTTTGTTTCCTAATTTTAAATTTTAAATCATTAGAAGATTCAATTAGAATTCTTTTTATATTTGAATAAAGAGATACACTGTTTTTTTATTCTCTCTCTATCATTAATAATAATATTATGAAAATATTAATAATATAATGAATATTATAAATAACACAAATAAACCAATCTTTTTTAATCTATCTTGCATCTTCAAATAATTTGGTAGAATAGATTCAACAATCTCATAATTCTTCGAGTGCCAATTTTAAGAACTCGTTAAAAATCAAAAAGCAAGAATCAAATTTTCTCCAATATTTAACTCTCAGAAAAAAAAACGTTATTAAAAAAAAACAGCAATTTAGATTCGAATACAGTTATCTTGATATATAAATAGAATATGTTCTAGGATAGAAGGATTAGAACCTCCAAATAGTAGGTCCAAAACTCGTTGCCTTACCACTTGGCCACGGCCCATTTAAATTTTTATTTGAAACTACTAAACACTAATATGAGTATTCCTTGTTCGTCAATTCTAGTTCCAAATAGCTATGGAATAGATTAAATTCTTGCTACGATTTTTTGCACGTATGGATAGAGAATTAAATCGAATTTATTGATCATTAAATAGAATTCAATTAAGATAGATTTTGTATGAAAGTATGATTTCTTCTATTCTCTTGTAAGAATGGAAGGCTTTTTGATCAAATGAGTTCAAAGAAATATTGTTTTGTCTGCCTTATTTTTTCTATTTCTCTATAATTATACTATTATTTAAGTCTTAATTGAGTTGGTCTCGTTAGTTAACCAGGCACTAACTCGGCCAGGGAATTAAAATAAGCTATATTATTTGAGGATATTTTAGTATTTTTGTTTTAACAAAAACCAATAAAAATATGCATATAGTGATATTTGAACCTACACCAATTAGATTGGTAAAATCTTAAATTTACCATTCAACTAATGCTTCATTTTGATGTTTTTCACATGTTTTTATTTTAATATGCACTATTCAATACCTTCATCAGTTGTATGCATTAATAATTAGTTGCAACCCATATGTTTCATTATTTATTATATGTTATTTTCAAAAATGCCTTTGTGTTCTAAATACACGGTTTCCATATGCATACATGTGCAATAGAATTTATAGTATTAATAATGTATTTGATTAAGTTGGTGTCACAAGTTAACTCGACAGAGACTCATAAACAATTTAATCTAATTTTTTTTATTTTAATATGTCACATATTTACGTGTTATTATTAATTAGTTTCCAGTCATACATGTCATTATTTATTATATATTATTTTTAAACACATATTTGTATTCTATATTTGCAGTTTTCACATGCATATGTGTGTGATAAGATTTCTAGTGTTATTGGAAGTCTTGCTACGACTCTAATAAGCTAGATCATGTCTTCTTTTCACTTTTTTTTTTCTCTTTAAAGTCATCATCAGTTCTTCCAATGTAAACATTGGAGAGCTAATTTTGTTATTATGCTAATAAAAAAGACCATGTCAATATTCCATTAGTTATCTAATGGAGGAGTGATCAAAATATTAAATTTTGATAATGTTTGTGACTAAAATAGAAAAATTTAAACTTGAGTAATCAAAATAGAAACACGCTAATACTTAAATGACTATTTATATAATTTAGCTAAGATTTAAATATCTTTTGTTTTATTTTACTATTATGACTATAATTTAAAATTTAAATATTTTTTTTACTAAAATTGGCTTATAATATGAAACTCCGTTAGAGACTATAGATCATATACATATATATATATATATATATATATATATAAGTAGTTTTTCTCCTAAAGAAGTTATAAATGAAAAAAAGGTTTATTTTTATCTTTAAAAAATGTTTATTTTTAAGTAAATTACATAAATAGATGTTCTTAATTGTATCTTCTTTCTAAAAAAATATATAATTTTTTTTTAATTTTTTATCTCGTGTTACAATTATGGAAGGACTTAATTGCATTTTATTAAAGTTTTAGAGCTTTTTACACTCTTAAACCTATTTAAAATTATACTATAAAAAGCTTCCTCTTGAAAAAGGCTAGTCAATAAAAATATTATGAAAGCCCTTACACTAGATGTCAAATTGCTTTTTGCCCCTTCTACTAAAAAATGACAAATTAATTTTTGTACATTAAATAAAAGAGTTTTGGTACTTTTTGCTAAAATTTTTATCTATTTATATTGTTAAAAATTGACGTGACAGAATATCTATACAGTAATATATGATATGACATGTGTATCTCATATTAATACATAATAACGGGTCTTTAACAGTAAAAATAAATAAAAATACTTAAAAAATAATTAATTTATTTTTAAATTTAACATATAAAAATTAATTTAACTCCTAATATCAACCAAATGAAAAGGTAACTTTTGTTTATTTCATTTTTAGTTATGTCTTAATATTGTTAACTTGGTAGATTTTACAAAAAAAATAAAAAAACATGGTATGCTAAGGGTCTGTTTGATTGGGGAAAAATGTTTTCCGGAAAACATTTTCCCTATTTTACAGTGTTTGTTTGCTTGGAAAATGAATTCCTAAGGAAAACATTTTCCAAAACACGGGTAATTTCATTTCATAGTTTCCGAAAAACGTCTTACCAATTTCTAAACGGTAAGACATTTTCCAAACTCCTCTCTTCACTCTCTTCACCCTAAGGAAGAATTTCTCCTCTGCTTTGTTTCATCATCTCTTGGGGTCGGGAAGAGCGAGAATCCCCTCGTCTTCCTTCCTATACACCGCCAAAGAGCAGCTTGCGGAAACGGAAAAGCAAACCACCACTTTCCCACGCAAACGTTTATCTCACCCTCCGTGAACATCGGCTTCTTTCCCTTCTCCCAAATTTTAACATCTTCTATTCTTTCCTCCTACCGTGCCTCTTTCTTTCTTTTCTTATCTTCTTTTGTATTCAAAGGGTTTCAGATCGATTTGGTTCACATTTACAGTATCGCTAGATCTTGAATTCCTGTTCGATCTTTCTTGTTGATCTCTCCGACATTCATTTCATTTGATTATCAATTTGGATTTTAATTTGAAATATGTTATATTTTGATATTCGATGTTTCGATCTACGTTATCCTGATTTAGATTAATCGGATATTTACGTGTCCATATACCTGTATTTTAGGAAAATTGATGAGTTCAGATAAATTAGATTCTGATTAAGCCTATGTTTCAAATTTTAAACGGCTTTCAACAATGGTTGCTTTCCCTCTCTCTTCTTTTTTTTCGCCTTAACTTTGTCTCTGGTTAGAAGTTAGAATATATATATTGTATTTATGGTAACATGTTAGTGTTTATCTGTTGCTTCATCGGGACTTTTCTTTTCTAAGTTTTGAATAATTCTGCAAGTTCCTTTGTTTGCTTATGATGGTGGAACTGCTGCTTATTGTAAAGTTCATTTCCATCTTTTCCTTGGTCTCCAACTATCTAGATTTTAGTGAATGACCAGTCCTTTTGTATTGGAATGCTTTGTGATTTTTTCAAAAGCATTTTTCTTTCTTGTTACATAAGTCACAATTATTGGTAGTATTAGAATAATTAAGATCTCAAGAACACTGTTGATCTTCCGTTACAAGTTGAGATACTTTGTTAAAAACATGGTGGATAATATCTTTGTGCTTTACCTCTTTTTAATGGTTTGCTGTTAAAGCTTTTTTAACTATAAATTATTTTGGAGACAAGTTCTATAGAGTTTAGAGTTTGATTCAAAGTCACTTATTTTCTACTCCTTTGGCTAGTAACACTCTAAAATAAAGGAATTGGCAAATTTTGCAGTCTGAATTTATTGGTTAGGAATGTTTTAGTTGTTTGGTTGAATAATTAATAAAGAAAGGGAAATGGTGATGGATTTAACCTTTGTCCCTCTTTCATATTTTGTTTGGCACTGCATTACTCCCTTCATGTCAAGTAGTTTTTTTTTTTTTTTTTTTTTTGGCTTTGAGACATGCACGTAATGTTCTTTGTTGTAATATATAAACTCCTGCTCGCTCTTTTGTATGCTTGCCTACATTTTGTGATTATTCAATCACCACATAGAACATATAGAGAAGTTAATTGATTCACACAAATAAATCAGCCCTTCTATTAAATTGTTTTGAGTGTCTTTTTGAAATTGTCGGTGGTAGTATTATCAACAATCATATCTCATCTTTTGAGGAAATAACATGAATGCTTGGACAATGTAGTCACTTCATTGTTTAATTACTCAATAGGTCCATTAATATTGCTTGATATATATATTTTAATTTGTTGGCATTGGGTTCTGTTTTTTCATAGGTTCTTTTTACCCAAGAATAAGCACCCATTCTAACAATTAACTCTCTTTCCCTGGTGACATAGCTACTTTGTTGTCCTTGGCTTTATTCCTATTTTGCACCCAAAACAAAGAGCATTGTTATTGTTATTCTACTCATTTTGAGGTCTATTCCAAGCATTAAAAGCATGGACCGCACTTTGGTTTAGCCTGCAATCTCTAGTTCTGTGGCATGAAAATTTTAATAGACTGACTCATCTGAAAATATGAAATATGTGATCACATTGTTCTGAATTTTATATAAAGAGCATTGTTATTGTTATTCTACTCATTTTGAGGTTTATTCCAAGCATTAAAAGCATGGATTGCACTTTGGTTTAGCCTGCAATCTCTTGTTCTGTGGCATGAAAATTTTAATAGACTGACTCGTCTGAACTATTGCTTCAATAATTTAAGAGTTGCACACTTTAGCTTTTCAAGGATTAATGTGAAACGACTTGGTATTGTAGTTCTACTTGAGAGAATAGTTTTAAATTGGGGCTTTTATTTTCTCGATGCTAAATACTAAATAGCTTATTATTATTATTATTTGTTTGTTATAATGTATACTCAAACAAAGAAAAAGCAAAACCATTTTTGATTACATATTGTTAATATTTCAATTTTGCTTTCGGCTTTGGTTACTAATGGGAAATGATTCAACAAGTTCTTGTTTGTTATGGTGCAACTTCAAGTATAGATTTACACCGAGGTGGTAACATCCATTTTCTCAGTGCTAAATAGTTTATTCATTTTTCTTGTTATAATGACTCAACAAAGAAAAGTAAAGCCAATTTTGTTCTATATTCTCTTGGGGTCGGTTTATTTATGCATATATGTGTGCTCAAAAAAATTATTAATGCAATTATAATTAGCTTGATATGTATGTATGCACTTTAGTCATGGTAACTTTTCATATATGTGATCTTATGAAAATCTTGCATCTTTTTTGTAGTGATCAAATATTTGTGTGGCATTATTTTGTGTAGATGGATCGTAATCAAGCTCAAAATGCAATTATCGGAGCCGTAGCTTCAGTTTTAGCTTTTGGGGCTCTTTGGATTAAAAAATTAAAAACTGGGAAGGAAATTGCTTCTCACCCTCGTGTGAATCGAGATTATGAAAGAGAAAATTATATTAATAGTATTTTATATAGTGGTGACCAACATTGTATTAATGTGATAAGGATGAGACCGATCGCCTTTTTTAATTTGTGTGATATTCTTAGTAGGAATAATTTGTTAGAATCAGCTAAATCTGTCCCTATTAGGGAGCAAGTAGTTATATTTTTACATATAATTGGTCATAATGTAAGGTTTCGAGTGATTGGATCTAGATATTATAGATCAACTGAGACAGTTCACCGTTACTTTAGGGTTGTGTTGAGAGCTATTTTGAAATTGTATAAACTAGTTATTAGATTACCTGATGAGTCAACTCCTAGTGAAATCAGAAACAATCCAAGATTTTATCCTTATTTTAAAGATTGTATTGGAGCACTAGATGGAACTCTATTCGTGCATCCGTTCCACTTAGCGTTCAAGGAAGATTTCGTAGCCGTAAAGGGGGGACGACACAAAATGTATTGGCTGCCATTACATTTGATTTGAAATTTTCCTATGTTCTAGCTGGTTGGGAAGGTAGTGCACATGATTCTCGTATTTTAAGTGATGCACTTTCACGCCCAAGAGGATTAAGAATTCCGGAAGGTAATAATTATCATTAAATACCAAATAGTTCTAGTAAGCTCATAATTTATTATTATTAATTATGTTTTGTAAAATTGTAGGTAAATATTATATTGCTGATGCTGGATATGGCATCCGAAATGGATATATTACGCCATATCGTGGTGTCCGATATCATTTAAAAGAGTTTAGTGCTCAAGGGCCTGAGAATGCAAAGGAACTTTTTAATCTTTGTCATTCATCATTACGAATCACTGTTGAACGTGTTTTTGGGATTTTGAAGAAACGATTTCATGTATTAGATGCTAAACCATTTTGGAATTTTCAAACTCAAGTAGATATAGTTTTGGCTTGTTGTATCATTCATAATCATATAATGGGAGTTGATCCTAGTGATTTACTTAATCAAGGATTATACGAGGAGTCTGAGTCTGATTTGATAATACCAACTCTTACGGAGCGAGAAGAAAGAGAAGAAGCAAGAGAATGGTCTGCTAAGAGAGACGAAATTGCACAAACTATGTGGACTGATTATATAGCTAGAAATATTAGGTAGGTTTAGGGCTTAAGGTTATTGTTTCTATGTTATGTATGTTTTAGTATTAGAATTATTATTTTTTTGGTAATGTTGGTTGTATAATGATATTGAAATTTTAGTTTGTTGGATTTTGAAATTATTATGTCTTGAATTTGTTAGATATTGATTATGTTTTAAGCTTGTTGGATATTGAATTTATTATGTTTTAAGCTTGTTGGATATTGAAATGATTAACAATGACAATTATTAATGTAGAATGGGCAAGGGCAACAAAGAAGGGACCTCCAAGCAATTCAGATGGACAAAACCGATGGAACATGTTTTTCTTGAAATTCTAGCAGAGGAGGCCTAGAAAGGAAACAAGCCTTCTAATACTTTCAAAGCAGTTTCTATTAATCGAGTTGTCCAAGCTATTTCTGAAAGATTCCAAGTCCAATGCGATGCAAAGCATGTGGAAAATCATTTGAGGACTGTAAAAAACCAATGGCAGATTATATGTAAAATTCGAGGTGAAAGTAGTTTCGGATGGATGATAACATGAAAATGATTACATGTGATAGAGCGACATATGATGCAGCAGTGATGGTAATATATGTATATATATGTTAAGTATATTTCAAATATTTTTTACTTGTTATTCTAATTGTGTATAATATCCAACAGGCACACAAGAAGTATGAACCATTTTTGAATAAAAGCATTGATCATTATGATGAAATGGCTTTGGTTGTTGGCAAAGATATGGCAACAGGAGTTTTGCTAGAACATTTGGTTGACATAGATTTGGATGATGATAATCAAGATTCAAAGTGCTCAGAGATCATGACAACGAAGAGGTCAAGAGGTAAGAACAAATGTATCTTCATCTGGCACATCCAAACGTAAAAGAAAAAATGTTCAAGACAGTGTCTTTGATGAACAAGTTAAATTTGTGGGTGAACAACTGGTAAAATTGCTAATGCTTTGGAACAATTTACTGCGAATAAGACAACACAGCTTTACGAACAAGTGATGTCGATGGAGGACGAAGGATTTGATGATGACTTCTTATGTTCAGTGTTTGATTATTTAGTAAGTCACGAATCCGAGGCCAAAGCTTTTTTAGTTAAAAGTAAGAAGCATAAAAAAATTTGGCTTCAAAAATTTTCTCAAGGTTGAAGATATTGATACTTTTATGTGGTGTAATATTTAGTTATGCACTTGGACAATGTTGTTATTATGTGGTGTACTATTAATTATGCATTTAGATAATATTATTTAATTTCTAGTAAATTATGGTTTAGAAGCTAATTTATAATTATTCAATCCTTGTTTTTTTATTTTTTTTAACACAATTACAAATAATTTATTTGACTTTGGTTGTTTTCAATTTATGACGGTTAATAATGTAGCTTAATAATTGAGTATTATTGTATATTTAATTTGATTTATTTATTTATAAATAAATCATTGCAATTAAAATATAAAAATTTATTAATATGTAAATATAATTTATTAATATATGTAAAAACAACTTTTCCGGAAAACCTTTTCAAAAAATCTACCAAACAACAGAAAATATTTTACACAGATTCATTCAAATACCAAAAAATATTTTCAATAATTCATTTTCTAAAAAAGTAAATTATTTTCCAAAAAATATTTTTAAAAAAAAATTTACAGGCAATCAAACACCCTAATTTTTCAATTCCAAAAAGAAAAAAAGAAAATTGAAAAGTGAGTCCACGGAGGGTAAAAAAGGTCGTCTGTTCAACAATTTCATCATCCCTTTTTGAGACTGTTCATGTCCTGAAGCTATCATCCACGTGTAAGGACACGATTTTGCCATATCCTCTCGTAAAATCTAATCTCAGTCTCCTTAACTTCGCCATGGGAGTTTGCAATTATTCCCCTCTTTTTTTATTTTTTCAGAAATACATTTTATATTTTCATATTAGCATCCCATGTTTTTTTTTTTTTGTAAAATCTATCAAGTTAACAACATTAAGACATAACTAAAAATGAAATAAACAAAATTACCTTTTCATTTGGTTGATATGTTAAAAAAAAATTGATTATCTATGTTGATTTGTTTTAAATTTACCGATATATATTGTTTTTGGAGAGAGAAAGAAAAATGCGTCTTACAAAGCGCGTTTTCACTATCAATTTCAGTGAAAACACGTCCAATAGGGCGTGCTTTCAACTACGTTTGAAATTGATAGCTTAGCTCCTTTGCTTAGATTGTTAAATGTTAGTATTTTTGTCCTTGAGTCCTGGGTTTGATTCCTCTCTTTTACATTTGCATTTTTTTTTATTTCATTTGTTTAAAACTTTTTTTATTTTAATTAATGATTATAATTAAGAAATATGTTGTTTTCAATTTTTTTTATTTCTATTTAACAACTCTTTTATTTATAAAATCAAATAACAAATATGTAATTATTTTTTAAAAACATCAACTAATTCTTTTCATATATTTTTCTTTATATTTACTAAAAATAATGATATTTGCGATAATTATTTGATTTTATAAATGAAAGAATTATTAATTAAAAATATATTAAAATTAAGAAACTTGAAAATAATATATTTATTAATTATAAATATTAATTAAAAATTTTAAAAAAGTTTGAAACAACCATTTAACCATTTGAGCAAAAGAGCTAAGCTATCAATTTTAGTGAAAACACAATCTACAGTGCGCATTTCTAGCTGATTTGGTTGAAAGTGCGCAATGTAAAATGTGTTTTTAGTTAAAACGTACATTGTAGAATGCGTTTTCCTTTATCTTTCTAAACACAACATGTATCGGTAAATTTTAAAAAAAATAGCATAGATGGTCAAATATCATTTTTTTCAGCATATATGAGTAAATTAGCCCTTTCATTTAGAACATTATACATGAAAACCTCTGATAATTTTTTTTTATCCTTTTTATATTTATTCAAAACTTGAATCTTGAGAAAAAGAAATTGGGATCTTATTGCAAAATGTTGAACTACAGATGGCTTAAATATAATTTGCCCTGGTTTTGTTTTGTCCCATTTTGTGTTTAAGGCAATCATCCAGTGCTATACCATCTATGTTAAGTTTTCATGGTTAGTTCTTGCTTATAACAGCGGCAAAGCTAACTACTCTAAGACTAATGCAAAGCACCTCACTTTTTATTTTTATTTTATATTGCCTTTCTCACACTTCTTTAAAAGTTTGGAACTTTCAGGCAACAAGGAAGAGATCTCTGCAACTTCAACTGAAAGTAAGGAATTTTCTTTTGATAGAAAACTTGTTGGTTGTAATAAGGATTTACTTTTTTTTTTTTTAAAAGACTTTTTTCATTTGTTGGGTTGTCTTAAATTGGTGCAGTTAAGGTTACAAATATGAGGTTTTTCTTGTATTTTTAAAATAAAGAGTTGAGCTTTTTTTTTTTAAAATGCTTGTTCATGCACTTTCTGTGTTGGGATTTTAGCTCAGAAATCAAAGGCATTCAAAGCTCATGTGGGTGCAAAGATAAGAATTTTTACTCATTGGGTTTATTTTTGTTTATGTTTTGGTGAATTTGATTGGATTGGGAAGGGGGTTACTGTTCATAGTGTTATAAAGGGGAATTGGAAGATTATTACTTTTGTATGTGGTTGATTTGGAAGGTTAATGTGATTGATAATTGTGAGGGAAACCTGAGTTCTTTAGTGATCTATTGCTAAAAGAGAGACAACCCTGTCTGGATTTAAGCTTTGGCAATGGCTAGAATAAGGAAAAGAAGCATACAGTTAAGCAAGCTTTGCTCATTTGCGTGTTGTCTGTCGAGTTCTCAAGATGAACATGCCCAAATCGGGCAAAAAGGGTACTCAAGAGTGGTGTATTGCAACGAACCTGATAGTCAAGAGCAAATTCGGCTCAGGTATCGTGGGAATTATGTCTCCACTACCAAGTATACAGCAGTTAATTTCATCCCAAAGTCTTTGTTTGAGCAGTTTAGGAGGGTTGCAAATATCTATTTTCTTGTTGTAGCTTGTGTTTCTTTTAGTCCGTTGGCTCCGTATTCAGCACCAAGCATTATTCTGCCTCTCGTTGTGGTGATTGGAGCTACAATGGCCAAAGAGGGTGTCGAAGATTGGAGGCGAAACCTCCAGGTGATGCTTGAATTTCTTACTCTCCTTTTGGTGCTTTGCTATAACTGTTTGTTTGCTTCCTATTGAATGCTTTCGGTTCAAATTGTATTCTGTAAAATAAAAACAATAAACAAGTTCAAACTACACCAAATGTGTTTAACAAATAGGACAAATTGTACCGTAAAATAGGTCACAAAATTTCACATTGTTGTCAGTAAATCTGTTGCATCGCATGATATACCATCAAGGTTTTTGATTAATGTCCTGGTATTTATGTTGTTCCCATAAATAACAACGGCTACTATTAACAAACATGCTATTTTATTTCATGGTAATTTTAATTTGCTTGTCCATATATGATAGTGGGAGTATGATTCCTGTCTTGTTCTTTGTTATTAACCTGATTTCAAAATAGATGCACCGCAATTCAATTAACTGCTTTTATTAAGACTGCAATGATTTGATCTGTAAGTATTAAATTTAGACACATTAAAAGCAAGTTCAAAGGCACTTGAGGACAAAAGTTTCCCATCAGATGGTCCAAGCTCACAAACTTGGATATGGTAATTAAATTCTCCTGTCCTGTCTTAAGAGGTTTCTATGCTTTGTCATGATTATAACAATAAAGCATTCTTGGACTCAAGTGTGAGTGTTAGATGTTGATATGTGTCTGACATAAGCATGTTCAATTATTTCCACCTATTTCCATGTATTTGGAGGGTCTTTCTTGTGCCTGCAAATTATTTTCTCAGTAAGTATAATGAAGAGTGTCATTGTGAGAATAAAAGTTATCATTTCTGTTTTTCTCCCTTCATATTTAATAAGGTAAGCTAAAAACTCCTTTTATATAGGGTTGATGCAGCTTCAATTTTCCAATATTATATTTGGCTTGTAACTGAACCTTGTTTGGCTACATTGTTGAAATTTAATCTCGATGCAATCTTCATTTTCTGATTGCTGATACACTGAAATGTATGCAGCGGTGTTGTATTCGGCCCTTTGTTTGTCATTTTGTTGTGATATGTGTTGGTCTTCTTGCTTCCGTGGGCACTCTTCGTTCCAATAAGTTTTCTTTGAATGTATATAAGACATCTAAAGTAGCAGTCTCCATGGTTTTCAGGATATAGAGGCAAACAATCGAAAGGTTGAAGTTTACGATAAAAGTTCATGTTCTTTCAGACAAACCAAATGGAAGGATCTCCGTGTTGGTGATCTTGTTAAGGTGTGCAAGGACGAATATTTTCCTGCTGATTTACTCCTACTTTCTTCAAGCTACGAAGATGTTGTTTGCTATGTTGAGACAATGAACCTTGATGGAGAGACTAATTTAAAGTTAAAGCATGCTCTCAATGTAACATCCTTCTATTCTAGTGCAGAGAGCCTCAAGGAATTTAGAGCTGTGATCAAGTGTGAGGATCCAAACGAGCATCTTTATTCTTTCATCGGAACATTGTACTTTGATTGTCAACAATACTCACTTTCCCCACAGCAGATCCTTTTGCGAGATTCTAAACTGAAGAATACTGAATATATCTTCGGTGTGGTTATTTTTACTGGACATGACACAAAAGTAATGCAGAATGCAACAGATCCTCCTTCCAAGAGGACTAAGATTGAGAGGAGGATGGATAGGATAATATATGTCCTTTTCAGTACTCTGATTTTGGTATCATTCATAGGATCTCTGTTTTTTGGAATTGAAACTAATAACGATCTTAGCGGTGGAAATTATACAAGGTGGTATCTCCGACCAGATAAAACAACTGTATTCTTTGACCCCAGAAGACCAGCAGTGGCTGCATTTTTGCATTGCTTGACCGGTCTTATGTTGTATGGATATTTGATACCTATATCATTGTATGTCTCAATTGAGATTTGCAAGGTTTTACAAAGCATTTTCATTAACCAAGATCAGGCTATGTATGACGAGGAAATGGATAGGCCAGCGCATGCACGGACATCTAATTTGAATGAGGAACTTGGTCAGGTCCATACTATACTCTCCGACAAAACTGGCACTTTGACATGCAACTCGATGGAGTTTGTGAAATGTTCAATAGCTGGCACTCTCTATGGTCGTGGCATGACAGAGGTTGAAATTGCTCTGGCGAGGAAAAGAGGTGAGCAATTGACTGAACAGACGCCTATTGATGCTTCTGAATCAAAAAAATCGATCAAGGGTTTCAACTTCAGAGATGAACGTATTATGGATGGGAAATGGGTGTCTGAACCTCAAAGGGATGTCATACAAAAGTTCTTTCGGGTCTTAGCAACTTGCCATACAGCAGTTCCTGAAGTAATGGGTCCTGATGAGATTATGTATGAAGCTGAGTCACCTGATGAAGCAGCATTTGTCATTGCTGCTCGAGAGGTTGGTTTTGAGTTTTTTGCAAGGAATCAAACAAGCATAAAATTGCGTGAATTAGATCCCACGAGTGGCATAAGAGTTGACAGGTAACTTTTTTGTAACCTTTCACACCATCTCAATCTTGTTATGCACATTATTAATCTTATCTCCCCAAAAATAAAAACAGTTGTCTAGCTACATAAAATGAGCA
This sequence comes from Gossypium sturtianum, assembly GCA_025698515.1. NCBI lineage: Eukaryota > Viridiplantae > Streptophyta > Magnoliopsida > Malvales > Malvaceae > Gossypium > Gossypium sturtianum. The sequence continues at coordinate 122,946,879 of CM046946.1, forward strand.
GCTTCATAAGGCAGCTGTGAATGAATTAGTTTCTACTTTGCAGAGTATACGAGCTTCTTCATGTTTTGGAGTTCAGTAGTGCTCGGAAAAGGATGTCTGTAATTGTAAAGAACCCAGAGAACCAGTTGTTGCTCCTTGCCAAGGGTGCAGACAGGTCATAACTTGTAACCCATGCTTCCTCATGCAGATATATTGTGGTAGAATTTTATGAAGTTGTAGAACAGTTGAGTTGATGTAATATCTTCATTTTTCACAATATGTGCAGTGTTATTTTTGAAAGGCTTTCGAAAGAAGGTAGGGTGTATGAGGAACAGACCAAGGAGCATATTGAAAAATATTCCGAGGCAGGATTACGAACCATGGCAGTTGCATATCGTGAGCTTGATGATGATGAGTATAAAACTTGGGAACAAGAATTTCTGAAGGCCAAAACTTCTGTATCTGCTGATCGAGATGTTTTGATGGATGAATTGGCTGGTCAAATTGAAAGGGACTTGATTCTTCTCGGTGCCACAGCTGTTGAAGACAAATTACAGAAGGGGGTCAGTTAAATTAGTTTGGGATTTGTTGCAACTGTTATTACTATAATTTCTAATGAAACTTCCGAAATCACTGACCTATCTCAATATGTGCTTTAATATATCATCCTATTGTTTTATATTGAAACATCTTTAATATCTTAACAAAGAAAATAAGTGCCAAATTGTGTACTTGAATTGGTTTTGTTGTCTAATCTAATTATTTATGGTTTTTATAAACTACTATGTTTCTTCATTATGCAGGTCCCAGGCTGTATTGACAAGCTTGCACGTGCTGGAATCGGAATATGGGTCTTGACAGGCGACAAAAGGGGAACTGCTATTAATATCGGGTATGGTACAAGTTGAACCGAACTTATTGTCTATAGTTTAATGAATGTAAATGCTATAAATACTGCATTTCCACAGGTATGCATGCAGTCTACTAAGACATGGAATGAAACAGATTGTGATCACGCTAGAATTGCCGGAAATTTTAGCCCAGGAAAAAGAAGGGGATAAGGAGGCCATTGCTGAGGTATAGACTACATTATTCTGAAGTGATATTAATGCAATCCATATTGGGAAAAATCTGAATCTATTATATTTTTAGGCTTCTCTTAATAGTATAAAGCTGCAAATACTCAAGGCAAAATCTCAAGTGACTGAAGAAAGTTCAACTGAGTTTGGCCTGATAATTGATGGCAAGTCCTTGACTTATGCTATGGACAAGAATCTGGTAAACAGCTTTATGGATCTTGCAATGCGTTGTGCTACTGTTATATGCTGTCGATCTTCACCGAAACAAAAGGCTGTTGTAAGTATCATTTTTGTGGAGCCAAGCAAGCGATGGGATTTTTGTAAGGATTATCAGACTTTGAAGCAATTGACGTGAAAATAATTTGATAAAATTCTAGTATATATGCAGATTACAAGACTGGTGAAATCCGTTACGGGTAGAACAACACTAGCTATTGGTGATGGAGCAAACGATGTTGGTATGCTTCAAGAGGCTGATATTGGGGTAGGCATAAGTGGAGTCGAAGGGATGCAGGTAAAATTATGTCTTTGTTCTCGTAGGATTCTCCTATATTGCTCTGATTCCTTTTTTGTTTTGGAAGTATCTGTGTCCAACATTAGTATCCAACACATATTTGGAAACGAGAATGGGATATGATCCTCCAAGAATTCTTAAGTATTTATATGAGAAAAAACATGCACGTGTTGGATACATCCCCATATCTGTCCCTCACACTCGAGATGAGCAACTAGGTCTTCTCTTATAATTTGTACATTTCTTTTTGTCTCTGGGGATTAGAGAAGTCAAATCATGCAATGGTGTTCTTTCTCGAGATGTGGTTCTGCTATTTTATCTGTTTTTGCCTAGGCATGAAGTGATTTCTTCCAATGATCCTTTTATAGCATTGCGTTGGCTCTTGGCTCTTGGCTCTTGCCTCCTCCCGTTTTGGTAACCTGGCTTTCTGCACCTTTTTGTGGCTTATACTTGATAGTTCATCCATTTTATAGGGATATTTGATTTGATAGAATATGTGGCTTTCTATGAATTTTCCTCTTCGAAGGAAGAATGAACTCAAACTTATGAATTTCTTCTTACTGCGAGACCTCATATTTTGGTTTAGACCATGTCCTGTCTTCGAGATATTTAACTGTTTGTCTGGTATCTATCTTACTTCTAATAACTATCATGACCTGCAGGCTGTTATGGCAAGTGATTTTGCGATAGCTCAATTTCGTTTTTTGGAACGTTTATTACTGGTGCATGGCCATTGGTGTTACAGGCGAATATCGATGATGGTAAGAATGTTCTCATCGGTTTTCCCCATCGCTGCAAAGTTAAACTCAGATAATCTTATTATTTTGATATCTTGAGAACGATAGTCTTTGTCGTGGATTATTTCATTTTGCTTAAGACTCTTGTCTTCGAATCGGTGTTAATACTTTTGGAGAATGGACCTTTAACAATTTTTTTGGTGATTTCTTCCATTTCCGGGAATAGATTAGGCAAACATTTAACAAAAAATGAATATACGTGCTGAAATCGTAGTTATGTTTTTGGTCATTGCAGATCTGCTACTTTTTCTACAAGAACATCACTTTTGGATTTACCTTGTTTTGGTTCGAGGCCTACACTTCTTTCTCTGGTCAGCCTGCTTATAACGATTGGTACATGTCATGCTACAATGTCTTCTTCACTTCGCTTCCTGTAATCGCTCTTGGTGTTTTCGATCAGGATGTTTCTGCCAGACTTTGCCTCAAGGTAAACAATTCTGTATGTTAATGTCATAGATGCAGTTTCACTCTGAAGAAACTTGTTTTTGCGTGTTCCGAACTGCTACCTCCTGTGCATATGAGCTTAGAATGTCTGTCTTTCTTTTGCAGCATCCTTTATTATATCAAGAGGGTGTGCGGAATATCCTCTTCAATTGGCCCCGTATTCTTGGTTGGATGTTTAATGGACTTCTTAGTTCCATAATCATATACTTCTTAACGACCAACTCAATAACTGGTCCAGCATTCCGCAAAGATGGTCAAGTTGCCGATTATTCGGTTCTTGGGGTGACAATGTATACATGTGTAGTTTGGACTGTAAATTGCCAAATGGCATTGTCGATCAATTACTTCACATGGATCCAGCATCTGTTCATATGGGGAAGCATTGCCTTTTGGTATATATTCTTGGTGGTTTATGGTTCGATTCCTCCGACATTATCTACCACAGCATACAAGGTTCTTGTCGAAGCTTGTGCTCCGAGCATCCTCTACTGGCTCACCACCCTTCTTGTTGTTATTGCCGCGCTACTACCTCTACTTTCCTATAGGGCTTTTCAGATTCGATTTCGACCTATGGAACATGATAGAATACAAATACAAAGACGAAGGCCGGAAAGCACGGAATATGATGCAACACAAAGAAGACTTTCGGAAAGTTCGGAGGCCCGGACTTCTAGTGAGTTGCCTTCAGAGGTTAGAATCAGAATAGATAATCTTAAGGCAAGTTCGAAGCGAAAGAACTGATAAAATCGGAATGGTGCCTTGATATACGAATCAGGTTGTCTTTTTTTCTCGGCAGTTTAAGCACAGGTGCCACAAGAAAAGCGCAAACATTGGAATTGCTTCTGCTGGACTCGGTGTGTAGATTAGGGGTGTAAATCTGATTTCTGAAAGTCTTGTTAATGCATAGCTATGCTTCAAACACACTGACCTCACTGATATGTAATTGGTTTTTTTTTTTCCTTAAGCTTGTCTAACTTGTGAATTTGCAATGGAAGGTAATAGCATTTTATCCTTTTGCTAAGGGAATGGCAATAACATGATAACATTATTGGGTAAGGTTTCTCATCTCCAACTCTTCGGATATATATTTATATACAATATTCATATCGGATATACATGCATGTCGACATAATCTTTGTTTCGTTGTTAAATATGTTGACATTCAACATTATTACAAGAAACAAGTGATACATATAAGAACACTTCAAGTTTCCAATAGTAATACGATCCTCACTTTTCTCAGTTCAGAATTTGCAAATATGGTCATTTCAGACGGAGGGGATGAGTTAAGCAAAGCCAGCCGCCCCTCCACGCTATGCAATTCTTGCAGATGAACTATTCGCACAGTCAGTGAAGTTTTTTACTAAATATCATTTGAATGTTGCTACGAGTTTATATTTAAATGTCAGCCACTAATATTTAAAGAAAAAGTAAAATAGTTATAAAATTATTTTAACAATTTTTCTTATAAAAAATAATTTAAAAAAAATCCATTCTCTCCCACTCAAATTTTAGGGGGAAAACATGGCTAGTTGCTCAAATTTCTTCCATTGTGAAAGGAGCGAGAAAGCAGGCGGCATTGCCAGGATGTGTGGACATATCCAAAAACAAATAAACATCGAAAAGAACAGCTGAGGTTGACTATCTAACACAACCCCACATATCATTGGAGCCATGTTTTAGGGATAGGGTCTTATCTTCATCTATCCATTGCTTTAATATTTTCACCCATTCATTCATTCATCTTCTTCATCTCTCCTGCTGCACCACTGCTTCCCCCCCCCCCCCCCCCCTTTTTGCTTTATATTTCTTAATATTATCCCCCACTTTTTTTTTTGTTAGTTTTGTTTCAAACATATATTCATCATCTTGCAGGAAACATTTTTTAAAATAGGGATAATGTCAAATTTAGCCCTTTACATTTATATCTTTTATCAATTTGGCCTTTGTTCTTTTTTTTTTTTAGCTAAATTTGACTCCAAGTTTTTTTAAAAAGAGTCAAAATTGACTATTAACCTTTTAAAAGTGTCGAAATGATGTTTTTCTGATGAGAATACTAACTAAAATATTAAAATTTTAAATATGACAGTCTGCATGGTAATCTATGTGTAGTTGTGTACTGTACTATATTTTTTGAAATTTCATGAACTTTTTATATTTTTTTTCAATTTTAACTTTGATTTATTTTATTTTTATAATTTATGAATTATTTATTGACGTGATATATAAAATGAATGATGTTATGTTAGTATGATGTGCATATGGATTGTCATGCAAGTTATCATGTCAACAACATTAAAAATTAATGTTTAATTATCATTTTCGCTTAAAAAAATTAATTTGAATTTTTTTAAAAGACTAAGGGTCAAATTAAAAAAAAAAAAGAATAAAGATCAAATTGATAAAAAATATAAACATTGTGGATTAAATTTAACATTATACCTTTAAAATCATTGCCTGAATGTCCCAACAGGCAAAAAGACTACATTAATAATATATATGTATATAAGATGTGATGAAAAAAAATGTAATAAATTTATGGAAAATATTTGATGTTTGGGTGCAGCATAAATTTTATGCACCATCACTAAATAATAAGATGGTACATTGTCAATTGTCATAAATGCAAAATAAAAAAAAATTAAAGAATTTAAAAATAAATAAAAGTTATTTTTAAAAATAAATATTAATTATAATTATTAAACATAAATAAATATAAAAATATCATATCCGAAATTTAAAATTTAAAATTCAAAAGCGGAAATGTAAAACCCAACACTTGAAAGAGAAATAAAATAATTATATTTATTCACCAAAAAAATAATTATATTAAATAAATTTAATCCTAAGTACTTTAATATTTTTTTAATTCTACAATAACAATTATGTGTTATTTTATTATTAATTAAAAGTGCGTGAGATTAATCCTAAATTTATTCATGATAATGTGTTAGAAAGAGAAAAGTGGATGTCCAACGTCCAAACATAATCTACAAAGGTAAAAGCTATCCTTCACCAAGATTTCGTTTTCATGATCCTGGTCAAGGAGTCGTTAATAAAAAATATGGTATAAATATTGTAAATTGTATGACACCTTGTGGCAATGTCGACCGCTTCCATTAACGGTTGGTGCCTCACTTCCTCCTCCATTGCCACCGCTACTTCTTTCCCTCTCTGGCGACCCACATTACGATCCTCCTCCATTGTTGCCACCCTTAACTCTTCCCCTTCTCCTCCTACCCTCATCCGCAACCAGGCTGTTTTCGCTGCTCCTGTTCCTTTGCTCACCCCTTCTAACTGGGTATACATATGGATTATTCTCTTTTATTACATTACCTTTTTTTTCCCCCTTAAATCTCGCATTATTAAAATATAAATATATAATATATGACGCAGTTATTATTAAAATATTTTTATATTTATTTCTAAAAACTTTTAATAAAGTGACATTTTGAGTATCAAATAATATATATATATATTTCCATTGTCATGAAAATATTAAATATTAATGTGGCAATCCGTAAGAGTTTAGCACGTAAAACTCTAGGAGTGGCTAAAGACGTAAATTGCCACCTCAAAAGTAATTATATCCAAACCACGTTTTATCTCACGATTTGTCAACCACGTGGCATTTCATCAATGGTGGCAATCGCCACATGAGCAGCTTACAGCCTTGCTAATGATACGTGTGAGGCTGTGGTTACCCTAAACCCACCAATCAAATTTATTTCTTTGGTTGGCTAAATAAATAACATCTAAATTACAAAGAAAATCTTCCCAAATCACGTTTTGTTTCCTGAGTTGGCCTTCCATCAATGGTGCTAATGCCCTTACCTGGTCTAGGAACACGTGTGTGGATCTGATTAACCCAAATCAGCCAATCCAATTAATTCTCTCTCTTTCTGGCTAAATAACATCAAATATAAAATAGCTGATTCTGAGAGCTAAATTAAGATTTAACATATATTCAAAACAGAGAAAGATTCATTGAACTAGTTTGTTTCTTTCTTGTCAGACATTTCTCATTTTTGTATGCCCTCCAACGAACTAATAATATATATATACATGTACATGTAATAGTAAGAACATATAAGAAAGTCACTGAATTTTACTGGTGCTTGAAATTTTTCAGAGAGAAGACATGGGAGACAAGTCATACGAGGAAGCCATTGAAGCTCTCAAGAAACTGCTTAGGTAATATATATAAAATTATAAACCATCTTAACTTTTATTAACTGTTGGTGCTCTCAGAACATGAGAAGAGTAGACTTTTTACTTAAATTAATTGGAGTTTAAAAGTTTGTCAGCATTAACTTTGAATAAATTGATTAATGTAGTGAGAAAGGAGAATTGAAAGCTGTAGCAGCTGCAAAGGTAGATCAAGTGACTGCTGAGTTAAAGACAACATCTGATGATTCTGTGGAGAGGTTGAAACAAGGATTCGTTTACTTCAAGTCACAAAAATATGAGTTAGTCATCACTCTTTTCATTTTTTTTTTCTTTAATTTTCTTCATATTCTTCAATGGTTTTTCACTAACTGCTTGCTTTTTGTCTTCTTGCAGGAAGAATCCTGCTTTGTATGCTGAGCTTGCCAAGGGTCAAAGCCCCATGGTACATATATATACACATTCACTAACATGTATTGCTGCAATAATTTGTAGAGCTAAATGTGGGGTATAAAATTGTTGCAGTATATGATTGTTGCCTGCTCCGACTCCAGGGTGTGCCCATCTCATGTTCTGGACATGAAACCAGGGGAAGCTTTCGTGGTTCGTAATGTTGCTAATATTGTTCCACCTTACGATCAGGTAACTTACAGAAGAATTGCATCGAACTGTTGGGTCCGGGTTCATTTTAAAATTCTGTCAGGTTGATGACTCATTTGTGTATGTTATGACAGACTAAATACGCTGGAACTGGATCTGCAGTTGAATATGCAGTTTTGCATCTCAAGGTTCAAGAAATTGTGGTGATTGGGCACAGTGCCTGTGGTGGAATCAAAGGACTCATGTCTTTCCCATATGATGGAACCACCTCTACGTATGGGCCTCATTGCTCTACAAAAAGAAAAAAGCTTTCTATATTTACTAACTAATTAAATAACTGATTCATTTACTAACTATAATCTGATTGAGAATTGCAGTGATTTCATAGAAGATTGGGTTAAGATTGGAATGCCTGCTAAGACCAAGGTTCAAGCAGAACACGGGGGCGAGCCTTTGGGAGTTCAATGTACACATTGTGAGAAGGTATACCTTAAATCTCAGCTTCTCGGGATAGAAAACGAGTTACATATATCCATGTCTAGCACACATGGAGTCATGATTATGGGAATATCACCTTGATTGAACATACTAGCATAGATTGTATGAACCAACTGGGTTAAGTCCTGGTTCAGAAGTTTCTAACCGACGATGGGTGTATTATATATAATTTCAGGAAGCAGTGAATGTATCCCTTGGAAACTTGCTAAGTTATCCATTTGTGAGAGATGGATTGGTGAGGAAAACTCTAGCACTCAAGGGTGGTTACTACGATTTCGTTAAAGGAAGTTTCGAGCTTTGGAGTCTCAATTTCCAGCTTTCTTCGCCTCTCTCCGTCTGAAATCATCATCTGCAGTGACACCATCTTTGTTCCTTAATTACTTCTTTTTCCTACAGTATTGTACTACGCATGCTTGTCTCCTTTTGGACTTATGAATAAAAGAAACATATGCTTCTAATAACTCTATTAATGGCCGCCCAAGGACCGCCATTCAGTCCTCCTATTTTATCTACCATCGTAAACGTTCTCGACTGTTAGCGAGTGCGAATCATCTTATGAGAAAATTTGTGATGGGACTTGGGATTGGTTAGCCATAATTCCTCTCCTCTTTCTCCCTCTAATCTCGAGGGGCTGTTAGGCTTATTATGTCTAATATTACTGGGTTGGATAATAAATTTGCTTTTTGAACTTTTAAATGTCCCACAAATATACTTTTTACCCTATGTGAGATTGATATTTTCAAACATCTCACTCTTCCATTATTAAACATCATTCAATAAAGGCTTGGTTTCTCAGCAGTTTGTTCATTCCAGAACTTGAAGCATTTTTAATTGCCATTAATCAGAGTCATGTGGACCTGCATTTCATCAATTTATACCATTGATGTATATATTAAAATATTCTTGTTTGAGATCTGTATATATTATGCCGAAACCACCAAACCTGAACAAATAAATTTTCATTCAATACTCTTTTCTATAAATGTGAACTGCATATCTACATAAATTTATAGTAATTGAACCCGACCTTACACAAACTGAAAAATATATATAGAGTAAAAATTTATTAGCCTTTCCACCATGATAGCTTTTTATTGGCACTCAAACAGTTTATTATCTTAATCTTCAAACACAGGGGCGTAGCAAGGGGGGGCTGGCATGGCCCCGGCCCCCCCTAAAATGTAAAATTGCTATTTTGGCCCTTAGAATTTTTTAAAAATTTTAAATTAGTAAAGGTAAAATTGCACTTTGCCCCCCTAAAATTAGAAAAATTTAATTTAATCCTTTACAAATTATAAAGATATAAACTATAAAAAATTAAAATTTTATCCGGCCCCCCCTAAAAAAATTTTCTGGCTTACATGAAATAAAAATGGTTTTACAGTTCATTAAATTCGATAATGGTTATTTTGATTGTGGCATTTGTTTCAGATATATCTTTATCTTCAAACACATGAACTGCTCAAATACATGAAAAATCTTTTGAAAAATTTAACATTGCCATGTTAGATGCATACTTATATCTAAAAATAAAACCAGAACCTAATAACATAGTCTCTAGCTAAGATGAAAAGAAGAATATTCATGGAAGTGGTCAATCATGGCAAGTGTACTTAGCTCATAATCATGGTCAGGAATCCAGAAAGTGTTGATATAACTCTCACCGGTCATTGATTCTTGAGTAGTATTGTTTAAGACCCGATGATCAATGACTTCCTGCTGGTTACTTTGATCCACTGTTATACCCGTGGTTTCAGTGGTGGTTCCATGTCCAGGACTTGGATCCGTGGCTGCCTCATCAACATGACACACTTTGACTTGCTTTGAACTTTGACAAAAATCGATCCTTGTCTTGTTTTGATCAATGATCCCTAGTTTCTTCCTCAAATGACTATTCCAGTAATTCTTGACTTGATTGTCAGTTCGACCTGGAACTCGTTTCGCAATCAAAGACCACCTGTTTCCAAGAAGCTTATGAAGTCTAATGATGAGGTCTTCTTCTTCTTCAGAAAAATCACCCTTTTTAACGTTAGGACTCAGGTAATTCATCCACCTTAGCCGACAACTTTTCCCACTTCTCTTCAAACCTGTACAAGGAAAAAAACATAACATCTTAAAGAAGAAAAGACAGAAGAAATGAAGTGTGACTGTGTTGTTAAGAACCTGTTCTGTTGGCTGTTTTGTTCCATTGTCCTTTTCCATGGACCTTGACATAGTCAATGAGTAACTTGTCTTCCTCCATTGTCCATAATCCCTTTTTGTATAGAATTTCACCTTCTTTTTTCATGGACATTTGTTGGAGTTGTTGCTGTTTGCTCTGAAGAAGATGCACAAGGATTTTGCAGTATATGGATTAGTTTTTTTTGAAACACAATGTTGTTTTAAATATATATATATATATATTTTCCTTTTTCTTAGCTGTAAGTGTAGGATTCTGGTTGTATATATGGAGGTAATGATGAGATGATGATGGATGGTAGATTTGGATAAATTACTCTTAATAGCTTTTGCACACATCTTCACATATTTTGTGAGCTCTCTTAATTAGATTCATGCTAAATTAATTCCACATATTTTGGATTAAATAAATGGTAAATGTTAAAGTTTTAAAAAAATCCATAACCTAAATTATTGTGTTTTTTTTCTTCTATATATAAATAAAAGGATTAAGAGAATACATTACAAATATTGTAATTCAAATTTAATTTATTAAATGTTATTTTTTTTAAATTAAATGAATTAGATGCGAGTTTTAAAACTTCATAAGTCTAAGGCTTAGTTTGTATAAATGATACGTTTATTTGCGATTAGTGTAAAAACAGCAGTGACGGTGAGATTAGATATTGTAACGAAATTGTAGTGTGAGACAAAAAATAAACTAAACTAAACGCACCGCACCGCACCGCACCCAATCACCTATTCAAACCCTAATAATTGAAATCAAAACAGAAAATGCAAAGATATTTATGACCAACAACTAACTGCCATATCACATCCGTGCATGTAGGGGCCGTAATGCCTTAGCAAATGCACATTTATCTAAATTCGGAAATCCATCACTTACTTTTTGGGACAATCAATTTCCCTTTCCTCTTTTCTACACTTCCACCTAAGCTTACGACACACCATTAGGATGTCCCTTAGTTACTAGGGTTTGCTTATTTCGTGTTACCCATATTCAATACTCATAGATGAGTCCATGTAACATAGAATTTGCACTTATACCCCAATCAGTTAAGAAGAAAGAGCAAGATAGATGCAATTTTTTACAAAGGTTGATAGCCTTGTGCTTCACATTGTGAAAACATTGTATGAAAGATGATAACAAGTTGATGGCATAGCCGCATAGATACAACAGGAATATTTTTCCAGTAAAATAGTAAACAAATAATGACATTTCCTTGTATATTTACTAGGTATTTAGGATTATGCAACATACTAAATATCATTTCATGACTCATCTGGCTTTGGCTTGAGTATTATAGGGATCTTCTCCTCATGTAACATCTCCACGATAATTTTAAAAATAAAATTATGAAAAATTTGTACATCATAAAAGATCTAAAGACGTGTATATATATAGAGAGAGAAAGAAATGGTTATTGGTTTTATTCAATGCTATATCATATCGCCAACTTTGCATTGATCAAAAACTCTGTACAAATTACTTTTGTTATTGTGACTCCTTTCCTTTAACAGGTGTTATTATATTTGTAATATTCATGATTTTTAAATGGGTATTATTTTAAATACGTAATTAAATATGTGGTCCATTAGCCAATTTTCTTTTCAAGCTCAACTTTATTATGTAGGTTATAGTTTTTTTTTAATAAAAAGAATAGACTAGAAAAAAAATAGAAAAAGAATCATTTACGGTATTTTTATGTTAGATGATGATTTTGACAATTTGGTAGAAGCTAACCATAGAGGAAGAAAGAAAAAGGAAGGGCAAATCAATTGTGGATTTTAGAAATTAATGTTAACTTTGGTTTAGATTTCTTGTGTTTTTATCTATTTTTCGTGAAATTCATGTATTTCATTTGGGTTAGTTCAATAGTTACCAAATTTTGGTGAGGTTCCGGCGACATTGGTGGTGTCAAATGAAAGTTCTCTTTAAGATCTTTCAAATGGTATGTGTGGCATCCATTTCAAATGGGTAAATTAAGAGAATGATTTTAATTTTTTTTTGTTGTATAGGTTTTGACAGTCTCAAGTAGTCGTCTTTGACACACTAGAAATTCATCTTTAGTTGTTCATTTGTTTCAAAATTTAGATATTTTTTCGTAGTATGAAATTTGTATTTTCATCTGGTATTCCTATCTTGGTCATATGAATCCTGTGCTAAGAAATATGAGGCCCAAAAGTAGGCTAGTCAAAACAGTTAGCCCAGAAAATGCTGAGTAAATTGTGATGACTTTTGGCTTTTGATACTTAAGTTTTTAGTACTGATTTTAACGAACCAAGTTTCTAAGTTTTTTTATTCCATCTAATATTTGAATTCATGATTTTACACTGTCGAAATACGTAGTAAATAATTTCAGAAATTTCTAAAGTTTGTGTGATTCACAATTTAGTCATGTTCTATTTTTAGATAATTAATTAGCTTAATTCAACTTCAATTATGATTTGTCGTAATATGGCACCTAATGAGTAGTTAGCTAGACTCTCAAATTGCATGCTATAGATTAAAATGACTTGAGCATGAAACTCTTTTGGGTTCGATCCTTGGAATATTTAGGTGTTCCGTTGTAATACTAAAAATATTACAACTGACTTGTCACACTTGCAGTACACCACACATAGATTGATTGTTTTAGTGTTGATTCTCCGGCTCGGTGTTCACGCGTTGGTGGCAGAAGCGGCCAGTGAGCTTATGAAGACCAATCCTGGGTCAACAACTATATGTTTCTTAGATAATAGGTTGTTCCAAAGGTGTTACATCTGTATAAAAGCTGTCGAAACCATTTTTAATGTTTTTATAAAAAACGGGGTCGACTTTAAAAAAACAAAAACGGGATTCGCCACCAATCCCTTTTACTTAGGTGTGATTGGATCACCTTATAAAACATTTTATTTCAAAACATTGATTTTGGTCCACGAAATACAAGAAAACGGGTTCGGGAGTCGGTTACGTACGAGGAAGGGTTAACACCGACGTAACGCCCAAAATTTGGTACCTAATTGATAATCTCATGTCCTAATGTTGAAAATTTGAAATATTTTAGAAAATACAACCCTTTTATTTGAAAGAAAACCAAGACTTACCTATCTCAAAGAAATAAAATGCTATACCCAATAAGTTAGGATGTAACATTTCATGACTTCGAAACTAGGCTCGTCTTTATTTATAGAAAATCTTTACCTCGAGATACAAAACATCATATCTAATAAGTTAAGATATAACATTTTGAATCTTCGATGATAAGTTTTGTTTTGAAATTTGTAGGTTAAAAAAAAGGATACTTGATACCTTAAGTTCCACTAGAAAAATTAAAACCCAGTAAGATAAGGTATAATTTTCACGAGGTCCCAAAATATCGCGTATCGCTATATTTAAAAACCTTTGAATAAAATGCATCCATTTAGCAAAATATGTTTTAAAAAAATGGTTTGAGTAAGATATTGCATTGATGCATTATAAAGTACATACTTAATAGTAATTCACCATAACTATAAATTATATTAGCAGTTACTACTAATAGATAAATTAAAGAAAGAATGATATAAAACAACAAGTGATACAAATAATGGAATAATTATATTAAAGCAAAACATACTAATGATAAATGAACAAAAAAGGATGAACAAATATAAGATATAATGCAGTAAATAACCAAAGATAAAAAACATAAATATAAAACTTTACATGCATGTAAGATAAAATAACAATATAGAATGAATTATAATAGATATTATAAATTAAGACATATGGCTTCAAATAAAATGATGTAAAATAATAAAAAATATGAATAAAAAAATGAATTAATATGCAACAATGATGTGGAGTAATAAAAAATAATATATATATATATTCATAAAAAATAAGAAAAATATGTTATTAAATAAAGAAAATAATATATAACTCTAAATAAAATTATATTTATAATCTAATAATCTAATATATATATTTCATGTAAACAATATAAATAACATATATTATATAATATAAATAAATTTTATACAAAATAAGATTTTAAAAGTAATATATATATATAATATAATATAATAATACAAAATTTTAAAATGTATAACATATAACTAATATACAAATTATAAAATAATGTATAATGTAAATAATATTAAACCAAATAGAGTAATACATAATAGTAATTTAATATAGATATAAAGATAATATGTAAAAAAATACATATGAATTTATACCATTAATAAATTAATATACAAATAATAAAAATAATAGAAAATTTTAATATAATAAAATAATTCAATATAATATTAGGATAATTTTAAAATAAAATAAAATAAAAAGGTTTTAAAAAATAAATATAAAGGGACTAAATTAAAACGCTGCGTCACAATCGTAGGGGTTAATATGACAATTATGCCAAATTTTCAAAACGACGTCGTCTGCGATATTTGCCTTTAAGTAGCCCGAGGATCAAATTGAAACAGAAGATAAGTTTTGGGGCAAAATTGAAAATAAGGAAAAATGCTATTCGGGCATAATTGTAAGTTTATAAAAATGCGTAAGGTCTATACAAAGAATTAGACCCTTTAATAAAAACGCTGGATCCTCCCTGGTCGGGTCAACATGCGGATCCTGGTCTTCTAAACGACGTCGTTTTAATGCTTATTGGCTTAAGCAAAAACGACGTCGTTTTTGAGCTGCTATATAAGTCAGTTTTAATACCAAAAAAATCATTTGAGCTCCGTTTTAAAAAAATTCCGTAAAATGCTCTCAAATCCTCCTCTCCTATGTCCGGAGTTCGGTCATCGGGCTCCTGGACCACGCGCCACACGCGCCACCGCGGATGGTGGCCGGAGGCTAAAGCCTTAGTTTTTCAGCGCCATCGAAAGGTAAATTCGCACCCTTTTTTATTATTAGTACTATTTTATATAAAAAATATGCATGAATCGAATAAAAAAAATGACGCAAATAAAGATAGGAAATCACCTCTGTAAAAAAATCGTGTATTGTATTCTCTGTATTTTTTTGTGAATATTTGTATTCTTTTTCTCTGTTGTGTGTTCGTGTCTCTTTGTCCCCTGTTACAGATTATTTCGGGGTTTTTATAACCCAAAAAATTAAAAAGGAAATAAAAAAAATCTGTCTTTTTTGCCATTTTTACTGCTCTTTCTTTCCTTTTTTGCAGGTGACTGACGGGGAGCGTAGCGGCGATAGGGCGCGCTAACTACGGCGCGATTGGTGACGGTGTGGCCGAGTGACTGCTGGGATGCTTGCTGGGGCGCTTGCGGCGCAATGGAAACCTAGGGTTTCCTGCGTCCGCAAGCTATTTGGGCTACTTGGGCTTGTTTAGGTTTTGGGTCTGGGTCTGTTTAGGTTTAATTTGGGTTGCTGGGTAGTCCATTTAGGTATTGGGTTAGGTCTGTTTTGGTCTGGGGTGTGGTTGGGCTTGGGGTAGAGTAGTGGGTTTGTAATTTGGACTCTGTAAATGGACTGTATAGGATATTTGGTTTTATTCATTATATTTTTTTATTTTTTTGGTTTTTTGTTCTTGTTTATTTCATTTATACGGGCCCGGGCAAAATGGGTCGATTACAGCTGCCCCTCTTTGCTTATTATCATGAAACGAGAATGGAGCAAAGACTATAAAAGGACCGATTTTGCCCGGTCTTGCCGAATCTTGACTTCTTGGCCCTCGTCTTCTCCAAATGGCTTCCAACCCAACTGCAACTTCAGGGGTATTGGAATATAAGTTTGATGGCTTCAATTTGCTTCACTGCAATTTCAGGAATGCAATATCCACTATCTTTAGTCTGCTCCCTTGCAAACTTAGGGAAACGAGATTGGTGTCTTCTAGCTTGCTCTACTGCAAACTCAGAGAGCCAAAGCTAACGTCTTCAATCTTTTTCCTGCAACTTCAGGAAAGTAAGATCTGTTGTCTTCGATCTACTTCACTGCAACTTCAGAAATGCCAGATCTAATGTCTTCAATCTGCTCCACTACAAACTCAGGGAGACAAGATTTGATGTCTTCGATCTGCTTCCTGCAACTTCAGGAATGCCAGATCTGCTATGTCTTCGATCTGCTTCATGCAACTTCAGGAATGCCAAATCTGCTATCTTCAATCTGCTCCACTTGCAAACCTAGGGAGACAAGATTTGATGTCTTCGATCTGCTTCCTGCAACTTCGTGGAATATCGATCGCTATCTTCAATCTGCTTCCCGCAACTTCAGGGAATGCCAAATCGCTATATTCAATCGCTCCCATCGCAAACTCGGGGAGACAAGATTTGATGTCTTCGATCCGCTCCCCCAACTTCGTGGAATGCCGATCGCTATCTTCAATCTGCTCCACCGCAACTTTAGGGAGACAAGATCGATGTTTTTAATCGCTTCCCGCAACTTCGTGGAATGCCAGATCTCGCTTTCTTCGGTTTGCTCCACTGCAACTTCAGAGAGGTCAAGCTGAGGTTTTTGATCTTCTTCCTACAACTTCGTGAAGGTAAGATCTGTCGTCTTCAATCTGCTCCACTGCAACTTCAGGGAGACAAGATCTGACGGTGCCAATTTACCCTACTACATTATCCTATAGAAGACATGACATGCAGAATGGGTATATACTTATGCCTAATGATTAGGATGCCGTGATCGAAATGAGTCAAATGCTCCTACTCAAACATGCTATGCAAAAATGATATGAGTATGATTCCTACTCGAGGTGTTATCACTCATTCATTCATCAAGGTTTCATCTTCGTTTCCCTTGAAGCATCATTTTTTTGCCCAAATAATTTGCCCCATGGAAATTTTAGGGCTCACTCCTCTTGAACCTTGGGACCCGGGTCGTATATCAACTTCAAACCATCCCCCCAAGAATCGTAACTTTTTCTGTCCGTCCTTACTGCAACTTAAGGATACAGGACTTGTTTCAACTTCAATTAATTCCACCACAATTTAGGGTTTTTTTGAATATTTTTTTGTCGAATTGGTCTGTCATACCATTTTCCGAATAACCCAATGACATTGTTTACTTTCGTCACAACAACTCATTATTCTGTCTAATTACCAATTGGACAAAGAATTTAGAGAAATGGTCTCCATCAAGACTCTTATTTATCAAATATTTTTATTCTATGTACATGGAAATTCTAAACAACTGTCCTGTTTAGATTTCTTGTTTTATCTAAAAATTTCCAAAGTAATATGTAGAACCTCTTTTGTGAAATTATTAGTTCATCAATCATTATTTCAATGCAACATGCTTGTGAATAATGGGTAACAAATAGATTGATTTCAAGGAGAATTTAATGAATTATCAAAAATACAAAAGAAATTAATCTGGGAACATATCTTTGCAAAGAAAAAAGAATCCAAAGATAGTAAAATGAATAGGACAAAGATCAGATGCCCTAGATATCGCAGATTGGGCTTCTATATACAGACTCCATGAAGACTGCTTTGAGCTTAACATGTGTTTAGAAGACCCAAAGTACTTTTTTGATGCCCCGATATGCAGCATACTTCATTTCTTGTTGATTCAAGTATAGCAAGATCACTGCATGTCCATTCAAAATTTGAGCTGCCCTTTTCGGGTTTTCAACTCAAAACCCCTTTGGTCTCAAGGCGCCTTTTGCGGGTTTTCACCTTGGCCTCTTCTCCTTTTCAAGCAAAGTATTTTTTGACTGAGTCCGAGTTCACAGGATTGGGTAAGCTTTTCCCATCCATTTCAGTAAGAATCAGTGCACCTCCAGAGAAAGCTTTCTTGACCACATATGGTCCTTCCCAATTTGGCATCCATTTTCCTCTGAAATCTTTTTGTATGGGAAGAATCTTTTTCAGCACAAGGTCCCCCTCGTGAAACTCTCTTGGGCGGAATTTTTTATCATAGGCTCGCATCATTCATTTTTGGTACATCTGACCGTGACGAATAACCCTTAGCCTCTTTTCTTCAATTAAGTTCAACTGATCATATCGAGCCTGGATCCATTCAGCTTCATCCAGCTTTATTTCTGACAAAACTCGGAGAGAAGGTATTTCCACTTCAATAGGTAGAACTGCCTCTATCCCATAGACCAGTGAGAAAGGAGTTTCCCCAGTAGAGGTTCTGATGGACGTCCGATAAGCATAGAGTGCAAACGGTAATTTCTCGTGCCAATCCTTATACGTCTCAGTCATTTTTCCTACTATCTTTTTAATGTTTGTATTGGCCGCTTCCACTGCCCCATTCATTTTTGGACGGTACGGAGACGAGTTGTGGTGTTTGATCGCGAATTGACTACAAACTTCTGCTATCGTGCTGTTGTTCAAGTTTAATGCGTTGTCTGATATGATCCTCTCAGGCATTCCATATCGACAAATGATCTCCTTCTTCAAGAACCGACTAACTGCTGACTTAGTGACGCTAGCATATGAAGCAGCCTCTACCCATTTCCTGAAGTAGTCAATGACCACGAAGATGAACCGATGCCCATTCGAAGCTTTCGGTGAGATTGGTCCAATAACATCCATGCCCCACATGGAAAAAGGCCATGGAGAAGTCATAACATGCAATGGTGACAGAGGCACATGAATTTTGTCTCCATAAATCTGGCATTTATGACATCTCTTAGCATAGTTGATACAATCTCCTTCCATGGTGGACCAATAATATCCAAATCTCATTATCTGTCTGGCCATTGTGAATCCATTAGCGTGTGTTCCACAAACACCCTCATGAACTTCTTCCAAGATTTTTCTAGCTTCAATAGCATCAACGCATCTCAATAGTACTTGATCCTTTCTCTTTTTGTATAAGATATCCCCATCTAAAACATAGTCAGATGCCAATCTTCTTAATGTCCTTTTATCATTCTCAGTTGCATGCTCTGGGTATTCACGATTTTTTACATATTGTAATATATCATGATACCAAGGATGGTCATCTTTTTCCTCCTCTTCCAGGTTATAACAATGAGCTGGAACTTCGAAAATACTCATCTGAATAGGTCTCATATCATCTGGTCTGTTTACTTTGATCATAGAAGCTAGGGTTGCCAAAGCATCCGCCATCTGATTTTCATCACGTGGGAGATAATTAAAAGTAATTTCATCGAACTCCTCAATCAATCCCAGAACTATTTTTCGGTAATCACTTAGTTTGGGATCTCTTGTCTCCCGTTCTCATTTAAGCTGATAGATTACTAAGGCAAAATCTTCATAAACTTTTAGCGCTCTGATCTTACGCTCTACAGCTGCTCGAATTTCCATGATGCATGCTTCATACTCCGCCATGTTGTTTGTGCAATCAAAATCCAATTTGCATGTGAATGGATAATGAACACCACTAGGGGATACCAAGATTGCCCCAATTTTATTTCCCACAGCATTAGATGCCCCATCAAAATTTAACTTCCACAGACATTCTTCAGTAGCTGCCACATACATTAGCTCTTCATTGGGGAAGTCAAATCTCAAAGGTTCATAATCCTCTAAAGCTCACACTAGCAGAATTCTACTATTATGCGTTCCCTTTACAAACCTTTTGGTTCACATAGACTATATCAAATTCGAAAAGCAAGATCTCGCCACCTTGCCATCCTTCCATTCGTAATGATTGACTCCATCATATACTTTAACGGATCAAGCTTCAAATTAACTAGGTTGTATGATATAGCATATACTGCGCCTCAATCTCCGAGTTGTCCAAATCAAGGCACAACATAATTTCTCAATTGATTTAATATCTCATTTCACATTCAAGTGAACTTTTTAATGAGATAGTATATCACCCTTTCTCTTCTTCCCGACTCATCGTGTTGACCAAGCACACATCCCATGGAGTTATTGAACACCACATCAAGTACAATATCAAAGGTCTATCTGGATTAGGCGGAGATAATCTTTGGGGCATTTGTGATGATATTGCTTGACTTTGTCAAAAGCTCTCTGGCATTCCTCGTCCCATACACCTTGGTTGTGTTTCTTGAGAAGACGAAATATGGGATCACATTTCTCGGTTAATTGTGAAATAAACCGAGCAATGTAATTTAATCTTCCAAGAAAACCTCTGACTTCTTTTTGAGTGCACGGTGGAGGCAGTTCTTGTATAACTTTGACTTTATTTGAGTCAACTTCGATTCCTCTTTCACTAACTACGAAACCCAGTAATTTCCCTGACCGAGCTCCGAAAGTACACTTTGTCGGGTTGAGCTTCAATTGAAATTTTCTCAATCTCAAAAACAACTTCTTCAAAACTTCAATGTTTCATTTTCTGTTCGAGATTTGGCGATCATGTCATCAACATATACTTCAATCTCTTTATGCATCATGTCATGGAATAAAGTTACCATAGCTCTTTGATATGTCGCTCCTGCATTCTTAAGTCCGAATGACATTACTTTATAACAAAAGGTACCCCACAATGTTATGAAGGTAGTTTTCTCCATATCCTCAGGGTGCATATTGATCTGATTATATCCCGAAAAACCATCCATGAAAGAGAACAATGAGTATCCCGCCGTATTATCCACCAACGTGTCAATATGAGGCAAAGGGAAATTGTCCTTTGGGCTGGCTTTATTTAAGTCCCTATAATCTACACATATCCGGACCTTTCCATCTTTCTTAGGGACAAAAACAATGTTGGCAACCCACTCTGAATATTTGACCACTTGTAGAAAATCAGCATCAAACTGTTTCTTGACTTCCTCATTTATTTTCAACACCACATCAGGCCTCATCCTTCGTAGCTTTTGTTGAACTGGCTTGCACTCTTTTATGGGAAGGCGATGCACTACAATATCAGTACTTAGCCGAGGCTTATCTTGGTATGACCATGCAAAGACGTCTTTGAATTCTCGTAATAACTCAACAAGGTCTTGTTTTGTCTCTTCGGCTATGCGCGTTCTAATTTTCACCGCCTTTCCTTCCTCTAAGGTTATGTTCTCTACCTCATCTTCATGGGGTAAAATTTGTTTCTCTTCTTGCTTTACCATTCTTAACAGATCTGGAGATAAGTCACAATCTATATCACCTTCAAAATCCTGAGATTCCTCTAAACACATGTCTTGCTCAAAATAGACCTCCGAATCCGTGGTATCGTTGCTCATGTCATTGATATCTAGGGACCTGTAGTGGGCACCAAAGAATGTACAAAGAACAAATAAATTTGAGAATAACTACTTTCATGGTATGAATGAGAATAAAAAAAAATTGAATGAAATTAGAAGATCAAAAGAAAAAAGAAATAAAGAATATTTGCCAGAACTGGTCATTAAAGATGTATTTTATTGAAACAAAAGATGTCTGAACATGAGCCTATTTCACAAAAGAAATCTTATTGTTCCTAGACTTAAAAACAATAGGTGCGTTCTGAATATTACTCTGTGTAATCTCTAAATACTACAGGAAGTTCCTCTCATAGCCCAATTGTTCGTAACGCTTGTGTTCATAAGGTCGAATGCCCAACAGGTTTCTTTGTCCAGCTCCTTCCTCGTGTATGGCATTGATGTGAGGATTTTCATTTTCCAATAACCCTCTTTCCGGGTGAATTATCCCTCCTGATACAAAGGTCTGGGATATGTGAGGAAATGTCATCAGTTCCCACTTGACTTATTCCCTATTCAGCTGTGCCCTTCTTCTCTCCTGCTTCTTCTCTATTTCCTTCTTCCTTTGTTTAGCATCTGGCCTGAAACCCAAGCCAAAATGGTCTCTCTTCTCTTTCAAAGATCGGAACTTGCATTTCCCTTGAGATGTCCACTTGATCCTTTTCTTGGTAGGGCTCCTTTCCCCACCATCATTTGTAAACCCATTTTCGTGGCTTTGGATATCCTAGGGACTGGCACCTCGTTTCCTTCCAAAATGAATGTCACGTTCACGAACTCCAAGGATCGAAAAGAGCATTCGGTTGCTTCTTCATTCGCCTCTAAATATGGCGCCTCATTGGTAACAGTCGCTATGATATCTTCCTCCGCGTTTATAGTAACCACCACCTTCTACACTGGGCTTGCTTTTTGGTGCAGGATGAGGGCACCGCCCGCCTAATGAATCCGTGGCCTTCCCAAAGAAGCAATTGTAAGAGGGCTTAATATCCATCACCAGAAAGTCCACCTCATATGTGTTTGGCCCAATTAGCAGAGGTATGTCAATGCTTCCCATGACTCTTCTCTCAGTGCCATCAAATGCCCTCACTATGTTCTGGCATGTCTTCATGTGAGAACTGTCTATCGGCAATCTTTTCAGTGTAGACAATGGTAAGACATTCAAAGCCGATCCATTATCAATTAGCACGCTTGGTAGAGTATATCCCTTGCAACGAGTAGTGATGTGCAAAGCCTTAGTCGATCCCATACCCCATGTGGAATTTCATCACATCACATGAAGGAAATAAAGTTATCGACTTGACTTATGTTACTAACTGCACGATCAAGTTTGTTGACGAGATATATCCTTAGTAACATAGGTTTCATTCAACACTTTCATCAGTGCCTCGCGATGCACTTCTGAACTTAAAAGCAAAGCTAGTACTGATATGCGAGCTGGTTGTTTGCGCAGTTATTCTACCATACTGTATTCACTATGCTTTAAGAATTTCAGAAATTCTTTAGCCTCTTCTTTTTTCACTGGTTCGTTGATAAGGGCCTTAGGTCCTTTCTCTCGTTGAACTGCCACAGTCTTTGACTTCACTGGTTCTGTTCTAACGTTTCCCGAATCATAACGCCTTCCACTACGTGTGTAGGACCCTTTATTTTAGACCTCATCGGAAGTGCCGACTGAGTTTCCACTCCCGGTATGGTCACGTTGCAGTCGTAATTCCAATGTACCATTTTGTTATCCTTGTAAGGAAAGGAAACAAGCTTCTGGATTACAACTTTTGGCGCCACTTGTGCTCCGCCCTCCGTACTTCTTGGTCGGGAGATAATGATCCTCGGATAATTGACTTTTTACTTTGTCAATTCTCCTTCAGTTGCATATATGTTTCCTCCCTCTGAGCCTTTTTCATAAAACTCCAATTCCTTATTATCCATAAGGCTTTGCACCAAGACCCTGAACTCAACACATTCTTGGATCTCATGTCATTCTGCTTTGTGGAACTCACAGTAGTCCCTTATTTCTTCACATCCTTCCTTAAAATCGGATAATATCAGTCCTCTTCTTACCATTTCCCTCCAGACCATTCTCAACGGGGTTTTTACCTCCGCAATATCCTCCTTAATCTTTCTCATGACGTTTTCGCCAATCACATTTACCCCCTTATCCCCATGGTTAGGTAATGGGTTCTCTACACTAGGTATATCATCAAATTTTACAATCCCTATCTTGATGAGCCTCTCGACTACCTTTTTGAAGGCAGTGCAATTTTCTATTGAATGCCTCGATATTCCTGCATGGTAATCAAAGTGAGCGTTTGAGTCATACCATTTAGGATATGGGGGCTGCAACGGTTTTAGATAAAACAGGGACACAACATGCGCGTCAAATAAACTTTGATATAGCTCCTTATACGTTATTGGGATTGGCGTAAATTAGAGCTTTTCAAAATTTTGCCTTGCGCCTGATTCTTGTCTGGTCGACCCTTGTTGCCCAGCCATAACTACCTTTGGCTGGCTAACAGTGATTGCCTTCAAGTACCCTTGGTTGTATGTACTCGTATTATTCACCTTATTGTCCTTTTTCCTAGGAGCAGACCTTTTAGTGGTTTCCCCCGCTTCAATCTTACCACCCCATATGGCATTTTCTATCATTTCTCCTGCCATCACTATATCCGCGAAGCTCTTGGTAGTACTTCCTATCATGTGGGTGATGAATGGAGCCTTCAAGGTGTTGATAAAAAGCATTGTAGTCTCCTTTTCTAAGAGCGGTGGCTGAACTTGCATAGCAACCTCCCTCCATCTTTGCGCATACTGCCTGAAG
The DNA here is from genome assembly GCA_025698515.1 of Gossypium sturtianum. NCBI lineage: Eukaryota > Viridiplantae > Streptophyta > Magnoliopsida > Malvales > Malvaceae > Gossypium > Gossypium sturtianum. Next base: position 122,970,989 of record CM046946.1, read on the forward strand.
CTTTCATTTGGTTTCTTCTCCATGTTCTGTAGCATGATTCTGTCAGGTGTCATGTCTGTGACATGATTGTATTGCTTCATGAAGGCTTGGGCCAGATCTCTCCAGGAGCTAATCCTTGCACGGCTGAGTTGATTGTACCACCTAGATGCTACCCCCACTAAACTGTCTTGGAGACAATGAATCAAAAGTTGATCATTATTCACGTAGCCAGTCATCCGTCTATAGAACATAGTGATGTGGGCTTCAGGGCAGCTAGTCCCATTATACTTCTCAAATTCTGGCATCTTAAATTTATGAGGAAGCACCAAATCAGGAACCAAGCTCAAGTCTTTTACGTCAATACCATGGTGATGATCGACATTTTCCAAAGCCTTGAACTTTTCCTCCAACCATCTACAGCGATCCTCTAACTGCTTCGAGGATTCAATTTTTGTCCCTTCCCTCTCTGCTATATCCAAATCATGGATAACGAGATTAGCAGGGTTATCTCCTGGGTTAGATCCTGAGCCAGCTTGGAAGTTCATGGGCGGTCTAGTATCAACTTGCCCCTGTTGAGGCCTAATCGTGATAGATGGCCTTTGGGGATACTCTTCAGGCCGTGTTTGTGTATGTGGCAGGGTAAAACCCGGGGGAATACCTTCGCTATCTTCTCCAGTAATAGCCATGGGACCTTTTCCTTTGTCTATCGCCTGCTCAAAGATCCGGGCCATTTGAACCATCATGTTCCTTTGAGCTTCCAACATTTGGTCTCTCATTTCTTGTTGGAGCTTTGCCAATTGCTCTTGCATCTGGTCTTGCATGTCTCTCTGGAATTGTTCAAGTCTTTGATCCATTTTCTTTGTCTTGGCACGTGTACCGTAAAGGTGTTCAGCTTCCAGATTTTCCTCCTCCTCCTCTCTCTCTCTCACTGTTATAATTTTAACTAATTAGGCTCTCTCTATGGACTTGAATGCATATGATGAGATGTGATGCAAATGCATGAATGAAAGGAGGTATCAATTCAGATTAAACTTCATTTTAGAAAACTTTATTAGAAAACAAAATCCTTTACATAAAACGGACTACAAATATGCTTTCGCCCTAAGGCCTAAAATTTTGATTTTCCCAAACAACAAGGCTAACTCTTGACCACGATCTGACTGTAGCTCATACTTCGTGCTCAATGTATCAGCCTGTACTGCCAAAGTCTGTAGGTGATCAGCTACCTCTCGAATCTGGACTATTGCTTCACCTATGAGATAATCCCGATTTCTAACTTGGTCATGGGAATGGTGGAGCTCTTCCTTCCAATGCCTTTCTCTTGCTTCAAGATGCTCGATCCGGAGTTCACAATTCTGCAATGCTGATTCTAATCTTTCAATCTTGCCCTTCATTTCCTCAATCTTGTTCAGACTCGACTTCAGCTCATTTGCAGAATTACGGCTCCGATAGTGGTGAAGAGACCGTCCCAGTTCAGTCACTTTAGCCTTTAATCCACTCTTTTCCTTTTGGCTTTCTGCTAACCTCTTTTCTAGGGCCTCGTTTTGCATCTGCATCTCTAGGAATTTCCTCTCCCAATGGTCAGCTTTGGCCTTTTCCTCTTGAACCTTCTACATTGCCACTGCTCAAGTCTTCCCAATCCGGTATTTTTCATCGATAGGCGCAGCTTCTTATACTCTGTCTTTAGGTCATTTAGATCTTCCTCGACCCTTTTCTTCCCTTTTCTTAACTTGTCAGCCTCTGATTTCTGAACATCCACGTCTAAGCTCAGGTACATTTTTTCTTCTTCCAACTTCTCTATCCTCTTCCCAAGCTCTGAATTTCTCCTTTCGAAATCTTGTTTTATAATCTCCAATTCTGATGGGACCACTCGTAAAAACCCTTCGATTGATCGAGCGCCTTCTAAACTTGGCACAGGGATATTTTTATTGACTCTTCTACTTCACCATCCACTATACTCTAGGGTCGTCACTGGGCTTACGTCCACTCTCTTCATGCGACGGGTCTGATTCCAAGCATTAGAAATCTCCTTAACCCTTTTCCTGTAGCTATCTCCTTTATATGAAAACTCGCTTTGAGCTAATCCTTGTGTAGCCGGTACAAACTGGCTTGATCTGTATTGTCTCAGTACGAGCAATGGTGTATATCCAATAGCTCCCCAAATTCCAAGTAGAGGGACCCAATCAAAATTCCCGCACCGGTACAGCACCTCATCAGGAACCATCCAGGGAGCTCTCCACTCAACGTCTTCGTCTTGAAGATTTCGTAGAAGCGCTATCCAGTTTTCCTCTGATATATCATCTCTCCTCGGGGTACCCACTATCTCCTTTAATGGGGAATAATTTTCCGAGAAGACCCGATAGGAAACCTTATCCACCTTCTAAAAATGACTAGGGAACCAAGCCAACAACATCTGTGCACATCCTATGAATCTGCCTTCGCCAGCTCTCCTACATGCATTCAAATGATCGAATGTCTCAAACCAAGATTGCAGAAGTGTATGACTTGTTTATCAAGTCGATAAAAAATATCTGAGACCGCTTCATCCACATATCCCAATGCTCTAGGGAAAATCACTAACCCGTATATACTCAAAGCAAAAACATCTATCCTCTTTTTCATATCAGGATGCACTAAAATCAAATCTTTCAAAACTTTCCAATGGATGCACTTACACTCACCTTTTTGCTTGATTCTAGCTGTGACCCACTGTTCGCTCATCCCCGTAATACTCATCAACTTTCTCAGAAAGGTCGGAACACTAGCAGCCCTTGAGTAAGCTTTGTCAACTTGAATCTTGGGACAATGCAATAGAGCTGTATACTCTTCCACCGTGGGTACCAAATCAACCCTTCTGAAAGTAAAGCAACTATACGCAGGATTCCAATATTGGGTGATGGCTCGAAATAGATGTCCATCTACCTGAATGTCCAACAAGTACGGCAAGTCCCCATAGCTGCTGTAAAACAACTACTTGGTCTCGTCGCTCCACTGATCCCATATTTCTCTTAATTCCTGGAGATTGCTCTGCGTCACACTGATGCGAGTGTAGTCCCATAATTCTGATGTGTACCCTTTAGCTAGACTATCCCCTTTCTCCAATTGCGTTTGCTCTGACCACCTACGGACGACTGTATTTTCCTTCACTTTATCAAGGAATTCGTTCTCCATAACCAGCTTTCTAATTTAGTAACTGACCGTGAATCGATACCTCTTAAAATATGAAATGACATGCAACAAATTAAAACACAATCAGTTAGTGACACAAAGTAAAACATAAAGTAAATAATCAAACATATATCTGGGTGATTGCTAAGGTTTGATATAGTTCTACCTAGGGTAAGTCCTTAGGTTTTCTACATGCGGTTTAGCTCTAAAGTTGAGGTACCTGAACCAGTAGATTCCTCGATCCTCACCCATTATAGGCTCATACGGATCAAGTTCAGTTCAGGGGAATACATTTCCCTATAGCTATGCGGAGGTGAATACCTCACGAAGACATAGGTACGGATGTATCCCGAAAGCAGTCCACTAGCCTATGCGGAGGTGAAAACCTCACGAAGGCATAGTTTCTCACTCCCACTTAAGGGTACGACCACAACGGTCATGCAATGCAATGTGTGCAAGAAAATAATAATCATATGTTCAAATCAAAATTTTTAAATTTTCAAATTTCCGACAAAGGACAGAAAATAATCAATTTTACGGCTTGACTCTCTTATCAGTCCCTAGTGGAGTCGCCAAGCTGTCGAAACTATTTTTAAGTTTTTTTGAAAAAAACGGGGTCGACTTTAAAAAAACAAAAACGGGAGTCGCCACCAATCCCTTTTACTTAGGTGTGATTGAATCGCCTTATAAAACATTTTATTTCAAAACATTGATTTTGGTCCACGAAATACAAGAAAACGGGTTCGGGAGTCGGTTACATACGAGGAAGGGTTAGCACCCTCGTAACTCCCAAAATTTGGTACCTAATTGATAATCTCATGTCCTAATGTTGAAAATTTGAAATATTTTAGAAAATACAACCCTTTTATTTGAAAGAAAACCAAGACTTACCTATCTCAAAGAAATAAAATGCTATACCCAATAAGTTAGGATGTAACATTTCATGACTTCGAAACTAGGCTCGTCTTTATTTATAGAAAATCTTTACCTCGAGATACAAAACATCATATCTAATAAGTTAAGATATAACATTTTGAATCTTCGATGATAAGTTTTGTTTTGAAATTTGTAGGTTAAAAAAAAGGATACTTGATACCTTAAGTTCCACTAGAAAAATTAAAACCCAAAGAAGATAAGGTATAATTTTCACGAGGTCCCAAAATATCGCGTATCGCTATATTTAAAAACCTTTGAATAAAATGCATCCATTTAGTAAAATATGTTTTAAAAAAAATGGTTTGAGTAAGATATTGCATTGATGCATTATAACGTCCATACTTAATAGTAATTCACCATAACTATAAATTATATTAGCAGTTACTACTAATAGATAAATTAAAGAAAGAATGATATGAAACAACAAGTGATACAAATAATGGAATAATTATATTAAAGCAAAACATACTAATGATAAATGAACAAAAAAGGATGAACAAATATAAGATATAATGCAGTAAATAACCAAAGATAAAAAACATAAATATAAAACTTTACATGCATGTAAGATAAAATAACAATATAGAATGAATTATAATAGATATTATAAATTAAGACATATGGCTTCAAATAAAATGATGTAAAATAATAAAAAAAATAAATAAAAAAATTAATTAATATGCAACAATGATGTGGAGTAGTAAAAATAATATATATATATATTCATAAAAAAATAAGAAAAATATGTTATTAAATAAAAAAATAATATATAACTCTAAATAAAATTATATTTATAATCTAATAATCTAATAATCTAATATATATATTTCATGTAAACAATATAAATAACATATGTTATATAATATAAATAAATTTTATACAAAATAAGATTTTAGAATTAATATATATAAAATATAATATAATAATACAAAATTTTAAAATGTATAACATATAACTAATATACAAATTATAAAATAATGTATAATGTAAATAATATTAAACCAAATAGAGTAATACATAATAGTAATTTAATATAGATATAAAGATAATATGTAAAAAAAATACATATGAATTTATACCATTAATAAATTAATATACAAATAATAAAAATAATAGAAAATTTTAATATAATAAAATAATTCAATATAATATTAGGATAATTTAAAAATAAAATAAAATAAAAAGGTTTTAAAAAAATAAATATAAAGGGACTAAATTAAAACGCGCGTCACACTGTAGGGGTTAATATGACAATTATGCCAAATTTTCAAAACGACGTCGTGCTGATATTTGCCTTTAAGTAGCCCGAGGATCAAATTGAAACAGAAGATAAGTTTTGGGGCAAAATTGAAAATAAGGAAAAATACTATTCGGGCATAATTGTAAGTTTATAAAAATGCGGAAGGGTCTATACAGCAATTAGACCCTTTAATAAAAACGCGCGGATCCTCCCCAGGTCGGGTCAACGCGCGGATCCTGGTCTTCTAAACGACGTCGTTTTAATGCTTATTGGCTTAAGAAAAAACGGCGTCATTTTTGAGCTGCTATATAAGTCAGTTTTAGTACCAAAAAAATCATTTGAGCTCCGTTTTAAAAAAAATTCCAGAAAATGCTCTCAAACCCTCCTCTCCTCTGTCCGGAGTTCGGTCATCGGGCTCCTAGACCACGCGCCCCACGCGCCCCCCGCGCCACCGCGGATGGTGGCCGGAGGCTAAAGCCTCAGTTTTTCAGCGCCATCGAGAGGTAAATTCGCACCCTTTTTTATTATTAGTACTATTTTATATAAAAAATATGCATGAATCGAATAAAAAAAAATGACGCAAATAAAGATAGGAAATCACCTTTGTAAAAAAATCATGTACTGTATTCTTTGTATTTTTTTTGTGAATATTTGTATTCTTTTTCTCTGTTGTGTGTTCGTGTCTCTGTATCCTCTGTTACAGATTATTTCGGGGGTTTTTATAACCCAAAAAATTAAAAAGGAAATACAAAAAATCTGTCTTTTTTGCCATTTTTACTGCTCTTTCTTTCCTTTTTTGCAGGTGACTAACGGGGAGCGCGGCGGCGATAGGGCGCGCTAACTGCGGCGCGATTGGTGGCGGCGTGGCGAGTGATCTTTGGGATGTTAGCCAAGCGCTTGAATGGCGCAATGGAAACCTAGGGTTTCCTACGTCCGCAAGCTATTTGGGCTACTTGGGCTTGTTTAGGTTTTGGGTCTGGGTCTGTTTAGGTTTAATTTGGGTTGCTGGGTAGTCCATTTAGGTATTGGATTAGGTCTGTTTTGGTCTGGGGTGTGATTGGGCTTAGGGTAGAGTAGTGGGTCTGTAATTTGGAATCTGTAAATGGTCTGTACAGGATATTTGGTTTTATTCATTATATTTTTTTTATTTTTTTGGTTTTTTATTCTGGTTTATTTCATTTATACGGGCCCGGGCAAAATGGGCCGATTACAAAAGCTACCAAAGTTGGGTTCAAGGCTGGTTGTAGACCTATAATTAGCCTAGATGGTTGTTGATAAACCGAAATAGTAACATATTTTAATCCCACATTTAGTATGCTTTTGGATGAATTATCCCTTATTTTATGTAATTTGGTGCTCTTAATCCTTTCTTTTCATGTTATATACTCAGGAAAGCACCAGGGGATGAAAAGAACGCAAAACGGGCTTAAAATGGGACAAATGGGCCAAAGCATGAAATCGACACGGCCTGGACCACGATTTACACGGCCATGCCTCATCAACGAAGTCCACACGGCCTGACCACGACTTACACGGGCGTGTGCCATGGGCGTGTCCCTGCCGCGACCAAGAGAATTTTTACTCGGATTTGGATACTTGGAGGCAAAGAAACATATTCCAAAGCCTATTCAAACACCCTAGTAGGAACTCTACTTGAATTAGGATACTTTGGGGCCAAGTAAGGCATCTCAAAGTCTATATAAACACCCAAGGGGGTAACTTGTCGAGGGAGTTCGACAGAAACCCTCTGTCGAGGGGGAGCCCAAAGCCATCGTCTAGGGGCGTCGTGCTAGGCCAGAGAAGGTAGATTTGTGGGGATTCACTCAGGGATAGCCAGTTGATCCATCTCAAGAAGCCAGGATTATACTCAAGACGGAGGATCTCTCCTTCAATTCCTTCAGGGGGTTTTAGGGATTTCTTATGTTTTGTTTTATCTTTTCTCTTGAGATGTTTTCCTTTATTGTTATGAACTAAACCCTTCGGATACCCGAAGGGGATGAAACCTATGATGAATCTTGTTATTGTTTTCAAATTATATGATAGATAATTAGTTTGTTCTTAATTATGTGAGCTTAATCCAAATTTAATGTGCTTAGGTGGAGGAGGAATAGACCACGCCTAGAGTAGATCCAACATAATTAAGCGGAGTTGATCGCACGCCTAGAGATAGGGTGACGAGATTTTGCTTTGATTAGGGTGAAACCTAATATGGGAATCCATAGATCGATTTCTTTCGCTATTCTAGGGGGTTATTATAAGAGAACGAGAGTTCCACTAATTAACCTAGGGTTAGACGTTATTCGCCTCGAGAGAGGGTTTAATATACGTTAGGGAGTCTTACGGATCAAACTAAGTGAATAAATCGTATGGTTCAGTGTTAGATAACAAGTGAAGTCTAGGTGGATTCTTCCTAGGGTATCGTCTAAATCAATTGAGTTTTTCCCAAGTTATTTTCCAATTTCATTCTTCTTTGTCTTAGAGTCTTTAGTTTAGTAGTTAATTAATTTAGATTAATAAACAACTTCACTTATTTTAGGCTAAATAATAAAAAGAAAGTTAGTATTAGTACTTTTAGTTCCTTTGGGTTCGATAATCCGGTCTTGCCTAAGCTATACTACTGTTCGATAGGTGCACTTGCCTCAATCGTTGTCAGAGTTAGTTTCCAGGTTCGATCATTCTTTTTATAAATTTTAAAGCTCTGATTCACAGCGATCAAGTTTTTTGGCGCCGTTTCCGGGGAACTAAAATATTAAGAAAGCTCTATTTTTATTACTTTAGCCATTATTTTTATTTTTCGCAATTTATTTTTATTTTTAGTTTTAATTTTAAATTTGCTAAATTTTCTTTCTTTCTTTTCCTCGCAGGTACCTCTAGTTTATGACTAGAAGGAACCCGAGAGGACCTTTAGAATACGACACTGATATTGAAGCTACCGCTCGAAGAAATCGCAGAGAAATTAGGCGAGCCCTAAATTACCAAGAAGGAGAGCGAGAAGACAAATCCAATCCTACTGAAGGGATGGACGGAAATAATCTTCCACCAAAAGATGTGGGAGAAAATAATGCTCCTCGTACTATGTTTGATTATGCTAAACCTCATTTAACAGGAGCCGAATCAAGTATTGTTAGGCCTGCTATAGCTACTAATAATTTTGAATTAAAGCCTAACACTATACAAATGATTCAACAGTTTGTTCAATTTGATGGTTTACAGATTTAAGATCCAAACGCTCATATAGCTAATTTTTTTAGAGTTCGTGATACCTTCAAAATAAACGGCGTTTACGATGATGCCATACGACTTGGTTATTTCCTTTTCATTAAAGAATAAAGCTAAACAATTGGTTAAACTTCGTTACCACGAGGGTCAATAACTACATGGGAACAAATGACCGGAATTTTTTTATTAAAATATTTCCCACCGCCAAAAATGACCAAATTACGTAATGATATATCTTCTTTTGTGTAGATAGATTTAGAGACATTATACGATGCATGGGAGAGATATAAGGATCTCTTGATAAGGTGTCCGCACCATGGTTTACCTTTGTGGCTCCAAGTCCGACTTTCTATAACGGTGTAAACCCCTCAACGAGGAAACTAATCGACTCACCGCCAATGGAACCTTGAATAATAGAACTCCCGAGGCACCTACGAGTTTATTGAAGAGATGTTGTTTGAATAACTATCGCTGGCAAGTTACAAGGACAAGGCCAACAAAAACAAATGTAGGAGTTTACAACCTCGACGCAGCGAAGAACCATGCTATCAAATCGGTAGAGTTGATGAATAAAAAGCTTGATAGTTTGTGTTCTTCGCAGTACATCCAATCATGCAAAGGCGACGCAAGTGGAATCTGTGGCGAATCCCGAGTACCCACCTTACCAACCGGCACAGAGAGCGAGAACGGATGAACTATATAGGTAACAATTTCATATCTAATAATAACCCATATAGTAATAATTATAATCCAGGTTGGAGGAACCACCCAAATTTTTCGTGGGGAGGACAAGGAAATCAAGGAAATCAAAGATAACAACCTCCTCAAATTTTCCAAAATCAGCCCTATCCACAAGAAAAGAAGCCGAATCTCGAAGAGACGTTGAACAAATTTATAGCATCCACAGAAGCCCATCTCCAAAAAACTGAGGTAACACTCGACACTCAACAAACATCGATCAAAACGATCGAGAACCAAGTTGGAGGACTTACAAAGGCAATCGGAAATTACCCGATCGATCGGAGAAATTGCAAAGCTATTATCCGAATGACCGCAAGGGCGTCACTGAGTAATCACCAAATTAATCCAAAGGAGCAAATCCAAGCCATAACAACTCAAGAAAGCGAAGAAGTAGACGAACCCAGTCCAACACAAGGAAACGAGGTAGAAAAAGGTAAAGTTGAGGTAACACAAGACAAGCCAAAACCGGTAATCAAGAAGTACCAACCTCGCGTACCTTACCCTGAGGCATTAAGAAGAGACGGCACAGAAGAACAGTTCGGTAAGTTTCTTAAACTTTTAAAGAAATTACATATTAACTTACCATTACTTGAAGCTCTTTCACAGATGCCAGATTCTAGGAAATTTTTAAAAGAGCTTCTGACAAACAAACGGAAGTTAGACGAGTCATCACATGTGGAACTTAACGCAAAGTGCTCAGCAATTCTCCAAAATAGACTACCACAAAAGCTAAAAGATCCAGGGAGTTTTACAATTCCATGTTTAATTGGTAGACTAACTGTTGATAATGCTTTAGCTGATTTAGGGGCAAGCATAAATGTCATGCCTTATAAATTGTTTAAACAATTAGGTCTAGGGAAACCCAAACAAACTAGGATGAGCATTCAATTAGCTGATAAAACTGTTAGAATTCCTAGGGGTATTATCGAAGATGTTCTTGTAAAAATTGACAGATTCGTTTTCCTAGTAGACTTTGTTGTCTTAAACATGGATGAGGATAATTCGATCCCCCTAATTTTAGGAAGACCCTTTTTAGCAACTGCCAGGACTAAAATTGATGTTGATGCAGGAGAACTCATACTTTGTGTAGGTAATAAGACAGTCACCATCAAGGCTCTCGACTCGGCTAGAACATCGAGTAATCAAGGTGAGAACGTAAATTCTACTGATAACCATTCGGTTAACCCTTATTTTTAGGAAGCACCACCAAAGAATACAATTAAACCCGATCCTAAACCCCATGACAACAAAGAAATAACTCATGAAGATCAAGGGATTCAGTTCGATGATCTAGACGAGTGGAAAACACACTTTAAAGAGAAACTAGGAATACACAAAGTGAAACCGAAGGAAACCCCAGACGAGTTGATAGGAACAACAAATCACTTCAAAATAGGGGATCAAGAATTGTTGAATAAGGAAGACCCTCGAATTACCAATTCAGACCTTAAGACAAACGAAGAAATCACTTTTGAGGTAATTAATGTCTTCCTATACGGCACAGTCAAGGTAAACAATCCTAAATTCAACACTTTTGAGGTAAACATTACTCGACTTAAACTTTATATCCACAACCGAGTTGATCGCATGAGAAAGGATTTTCACCTCCTCAAACCACCTTGACCATACGAATGAGAGGTAAAGTCTAGCTTAAGACTATAAACGAGCGCTTCTCGGGAGGCAACCCGAGCACTAACCCTATTAATTTTTACATTTTTTATTTTACTTTTATTTTTCATTTTAGCACCTAACCATAAACTAATCAAATTACAGATTTCCATGCTCACACGGCCTTGCACACGGCCGTGGTCGTGGCCACGTGGAAGCCAAAAGGACAAACCACGGACGTGCTAGTAACCGTGCATGACAAAGAATGATTTCTTTTCCCAACACGGGCTGCGATAAAAAGCCACGCCCGTGCTGACTTCCCGTGTGAGGTTACTGACTTATTAAGCACGAGCGAGACATGGCTGTGCCCTACAATCGTGCGAGGTTACTGACTTGACGAGCACGGGTTAAACACGCCCATTCTAAAGGACCGTGTAAAGAATACACGGGCGTGCTACGAGACACACGGTCGTGGTAAAACACCTAAACGCGCCCAAAATTCAAAATCACGAAAAACATGGACTGATTAAACTCGAACAAGGGCGTGGACCATGTCACTATTTAAATATTTACTTTTATTTCTATTTTTATTTCTATTTTTATTTTTATTTTCATTTTCATTTTCATTTTCATTTTTATTTTTATTTTTATTTTTATTTTTATTTTTATTTTTATTTTTATTTTTATTTTTATTTGTATTTCCTTTCTCTTATTTTCTTTATTATTTTTTTCTTGTTGTTCATTCCATTTGGATTTAGCTTTGGATACAAAAGAAATTAGGATGGCTGCTTCGAGGACTCAACCAGTTCGAGACGCTTCCCTACGTTCACCTCCAATCCTATCCGATTTCTTTTCATTGACTTCATCTAAAATTCAGGAAAGTTCATATCTCTCCCTATCTTTTGATTTCCTCAATATATTGTCATAATTATCTATCTTTGTACATTGAGGGCAATGTACATCTTAAGTGTGGGGGGGGGTTAACTATAGTATTATTTGAAAATCCCTGAATTATGCCTTGTCTTAAAGTAAGTTTCTCATATTATGATTAGAATGAAATTTCTAATGATTTATGGTTTTTATTGATATGTTTTAGATTAAGTCATTGATAATTGTGCATTGATAATTAAATTCTAAGAATACTAGAGAATCAGGCATGATAAGTCTATTTTTCAAGAAATAAAATTTTTTTAGGATGTCTACCTGAATTTAAATATTACTTTGAAGTTTGAAATTTACGAGGTTGACATCAAAACACCCATAATTTTTGTGAGATTTTGAGCCTTATAGAGCATAATTTCTTTTTCTTGCTCACTTTATTGATTATGAGTGTGTCAACATTGATTTGTTATTCTAGAACTTGCATCGATTATACATGTCGAGACCACACTTTTGATTTGATATACATAGATGATAAAGGCACCTAGGTTTTAACCCACTTACTCCATTAAAAGCCTACCTTCACAAGTTAACCCCTAGTGAACCCCTTTTAATCCTAACAATCCTATTTATTGACTCACCCACTAATATTAACCCCAAACCCTTTGTAATTGTTATCACCATTCTTTCTAACTACCCCTATATCGAGATTTGATCTGATTAGTTGCCTAATTATGAATTCTAGTAATTTATCCTTTATTATGTATTTAGTTTGTTCTTAAAAAAAAAGAAGCTACGAAGTATATTCATTATTAGTTATGTGATTAAACGAGCTTATACATTTACTTAAATCCCAAATATCGAAGAAGAATCTCGTATTATTAGTATTATTAGTTTTCAATTGATGTAATTATTATTATTGGTTCATTAGTTCTTAGTTAGGTAATTTGTTAATTCAATCTCGATTCTAACCCTCTAATTCAGCCTTATTCCACACCTTAACCCTAGCCCCGTTACAACCCTAACAAAGACCTTTTGATTTGTGTTTCATCTCATATTTTAGTGGTGGAGATTTGATTTTCATGCAAGCCTATGGGATTAACTCTTCATGTTTGACATTTGAGTGCCTAAATTTTGAACCTTAAACACTTTGAGTGATTTGAGTGAATCTTTAGTGAGGATGTCAATCCTTGACAATTTCGAATCAGAGGTAATTATTTAGATGAAGGGAAACACCTATGTTTTGTGCTACAAAATATAAGGCTTATATTGTTTGAATTTTTAGGACTCTTTGAGTTGAATTATCCATGTATAAATTATCTCTGAATTATGATGAGACACTATTAATGACTATTATGAATTGAAGGAAGTTCGTTTTAATTGTAAGTTGAGAATTTTGCTTGAGGACAAGCAAAAGCTTAAGTGTGGGGGTATTTGATAAACCGAAATAGTAACATATTTTAATCCCACATTTAGTATGCTTTTGGATGAATTATCCCTTATTTTATGTAATTTGGTGCTCTTAATCCTTTCTTTTCATGTTATATACTCAGGAAAGCACCAGTGGATGAAAAGAACGCAAAACGGGCTTAAAACGGGAAAAATGGGCCAAAGCATGAAATTGACACGGCCTGGACCATGATTTACACGACCGTGCCTCATCAACGAAGTCCACACGGCCTGACCACGACTTACACGATCGTGTGCCATGGGCGTGTCCCTGCCGCGACCAAGAGAAGTTTTACTCGGATTTGGATACTTGGAGGTAAAGAAACATATTCCAAAGCCTATTCAAACACCCTAGTAGGAACTCTACTTGAATTAGGATACTTTGGGGCCAAGTAAGGCATCTCAAAGTCTATATAAACACCCAAGGGGGCAACTTGTCGAGGGAGTTCGACAGAAACCCTCTGTCGAGGGGGAGCCCAAAGCCATCGTCTAGGGGCGTCATGCTAGGCCAGAGAAGGTAGATTTGTGGGGATTCACTCAGGGATAGCCAATTGATCCATCTCAAGAAGCCAGAATTATACTCAAGACGGAGGATCTCTCCTTCAATTCCTTCAGGGGGTTTTAGGGATTTCTTATGTTTTGTTTTATCTTTTCTCTTGAGATGCTTTCCTTTATTGTTATGAAATAAACCCTTCGGATACCCGAAGGGGATGAAACCTATGATGAATCTTGTTATTGTTTTCTGAATTATATGATAAATACTTAGTTTGTTCTTAATTATGTGAGCTTAATCCAAATTTAATGTGCTTAGGTGGAGGAGGAATAGACCCCGCCTAAGAGTAGATCCAACATAATTAAGCGGAGTTGATCGCACGCCCAGAGATAGGGTGACGAGATTTTGCCTGATTAGGGTGAAACCTAATATGGGAATCCATAGATCGATTTATCGCTATTCTAGGGGTTATTACAAGAGAACGAGAGTTCTACTAATTAACCTAGGGTTAGACGTTATTCGCCTCGAGAGAGGGTTTAATATACGTTAGGGAGTCTTACTGATCAAACTAAGTGAATAAATCGTATGGTTCAAAGGTTAGATAACAAGTGAAGTCTAGGTGGATTCTTCCTAGGTATCGTCTAAATCAACCGAGTTTTTCCCAAGTTATTTTCCAATTTCATTCTTCTTTGTCTTAGAGTCTTTAGTTTAGTAGTTAATTAATTTAGATTAATAAACAACTTCACTTATTTTAGGCTAAATAATAAAAAGAAAGTTAGTATTAGTACTTTTAGTTCCTTTGGGTTCGATAATTCGGTCTTGCCTAAGCTATACTATCGTTCGATAGGTGCACTTGCCTCAATCATTGTCAGAGTTAGTTTCCAGGTTCGATCATTCTTTTTATAAATTTTAAAGCTCTGATTCACAGCGATCAGTTGTTTCTCAAGGGCTATTATGGCCAGCACTTATTGTTAGCTGTTGGGATAAATGTAATCATTTGCATCATCCCATTGCATTTGCTATTGTAGAAAGTGAGTATAGGGATTCATGGGGTTGGTTCTTACAGTTGGTACAAGCTAACTTCGACATCACCAACTCCTACCACATTTCTTTCATGTTAGATGGGTAGAAGGTGGGTAAAATAATTCATTTGTTCTTTGTTTTGCATTTTATCTTGTTGAAATATCTAACAAATGGTCGTATTTTAATTATGATGTTAGGGGTTGAAAGAAGCATCAAGAGAAGTTTTCCCAAATGTTGAACATAGGACTTGTATAAGGCATCTTTACACAAACTTCAAGTCCCTTCACAAAGGAAAAGCCCCCAAGTATCTACTTTGGAAAGCTACAAAATCAACCATTATGAAAGAGTTAAAGGTGTTATGGGTTAAATAAATCACCTTTCATCCAGTGCTCATTCGTGGTTGAAAGGGAAAGACCCTTCACATTTATCCAAATGTAACACCCCAATCCCCAACGGTCGACTGAAGTGTTACATGGAAAGCAGACTTATACAAAGTTTCAAGGTATAACAAATGAACTGGCGTTAACTCGGAAAAAGTCTCTGAAGCACAAGTCAATAACTAGTATACGCCATAATGTATACGCAAATGAGTTTAAAACTTCTAGTTGAAATCTTTCCTTTGAAAAATACAATATTATTGGCAGTGGTCATAACATATAAAATAGATTGACGTATATGAGAAGAAAAGCCTTCATAAAACATAATTCATAATTCATAAAAAATATCAAATCCTTTAAGGGTAACATTCAAATATAACTGTAGTTAAATAAAAAGTACTTTATTATAGATTCAGATTCAAATCAGAGTTACACATCATCCCCAGAGAACATATGTATGTTACAAAACAAACATAGGCGAAGCTCACTCCAGAGGTCGGTCTTTCTGGCTGAGTCCCTTCTACAAGCTTACGACGAAGTATCACCTGGAAAGAGGTGAAGGAAAAAGGGGTAAATTCAAAAGAACTTAGTGAGCTCCAGAAAAGAAAAGACTCAATCCTTTAGATAAAAAATACACAAACAAAAATGATATTACAATTGTAAACTCATGCATATAGACTAATACACCAACTCTACAGGCTGAGACATTCGGGCGGACACTCTCATATTATTGGTGAATACTTAACCTTGGCAGATAGCATTTCCAAGTACACTCTAACATCAGGTGAACTCTAATATCGGGCATATACTTTCTTCCTTAACATCTAGAGGATACTTTCATCCTTACACCAAAGAGAACTTTAACCTTAATAGAGCTGCAACTTCCCAATTTCTAACACAAATCTTTGCATTTCAAACATCTTATCAGGCTAAATCATACACATCTTCATTATGACGAATTCTATACGCCAAATACCAATACTTAACAAATACACTACGTTTCTAACACAACAAACAGGGAACAAAACTTACCACTTAACTATAACAGCCCTAACTTGTCTCCATTTCCGGATTAAGGTTACGAGATATTACGACAGTTAACAAGACCAATAATACAGTGACACAATTAAAAGATTTATTTAAACATCATAAATTAATAAACAATCATCATTCATAGCATACATTCAAAAACGAGGCTTAAATTGAGCTTACGGAACCTTAAAATCAATTTAGAAACAAGTACGAAATAATTTGAAACAAATAAAAAAAATGATAAAAACTGAAAATAGGGGTCACACGGTTGTGTGGTTCAGCCCAAACCGTGTGGCTCAAAGACATGGTCATGTGGCCAAACCGTCTAATAATTTGAGCACGTGTAACTTAGGGTCACACAGCTGTGTCACCAGTCATGTAACTCTCTGAGATCGTGTGGGCAATCCTACACCAAAAATCAAATAGTGAAACACCCCTAACCCGTCTCTATCGCCGGATTGGGGTCACAGAGTATTATGATAACATTTTAAACATTTAACAGTACATACAAATAAATATTCACCACATTTATAATCAGTCAATCACATTCCATTCATAAATATACATGCACTTATGGGCCTTAAAACGAGTTTACGGGGCCTTAAAAATAGATTGAAAATAATCTGGGGTCAATTTGAAACAAAACGAAAAAGTTAGGAAAAAGTTGAAAAAAGTTTGAAAAATAGGGGACACATGGCCGTGTGTCATAGCCCGGACTGAGTGGACATTCGAAGTCTAGACACACGGCCGTGTCCCAGCCCGTGTGTATATTTGAATTAAGGTCACATGACCGTGTCGCGGGCCTTGTGCCAGATCATGTTCGAAACTATTTTGTAACACACGGCCCGGTCACAGGCCGTGTGCTAGACCGTGTGAACTTTGCACCTAAAAAAATTAAGACACATGGCTGTGTGGATAGGTTGTGTACATCACATGGCTGTGTGACAGCCCGTGTGTACCAAAATTTGCTTCTAAAACAAGGCATAATTCACACCTGTCTTAGGTAACAAACCAAGCATAAAACATCCTTATAAACACCATAAAAAACACTTCAAAACCAAGTAAAACAAATTAAATTCCTACAATTTATGTGCCTAACCAATGTGCCCTCATTGACACCATATTTAAATCTTCAAACACAAGTCACATTTCATCCATCCTTTACCTAATCAATATGCCATTCAAAGTCACCACAAACAAAGATAAACATTCCAAAACCAAGTTAAAGAGCATATGACATTAACCACTTTTCTTACTCAATCAAACATCCACCAAAATAGCCAATCTCGCCAAATTTCCATTTCACAAAACATTTACCAATTCACATCAACATTTATACACATCCAAAAGAATCAAGCTTATCCAAAATGCTTATTTCATTCATAACTATGTACAAGCATTTGTTTCAAGACAAAACATAACTCAAAAGTTTATATGACATTCAGTATAAGTAACTTATACTAGGTTCAAGTATAGACAAAAGACTATTACTCAAAATATCATCATCCTAAGTACATGCCAAGACATACTAAAAAGAAATACGTCACCAACATTGAGTTCGAGATTGTTGTGGGATGTTCTGTCGTTTGATAATAAGTTCTTTCAAAATTGACTATTTGTTCCTCTGTTAGAGGTGTTCCAGAATTGTCTGCAATCGAGTAAATAGCTCTACAAATTAATGGATCGGATCGAATTACAAACTGGAAAGATTTGTACAAGTTATACCTTTCGTCACCACTTTGTGGAAAATCATTAGATATGGATATGTTAGATACCTGCGACACGATTGGTTAAGGTGAAATAGTATCTCTTCCCAAAAAGCATATTTTTATTTTACCACCGCACAAAGAAAATATTTTGTTGCGAATGAACAAGATATTGAGGAATTGCCCATACGCAAAATCATAATTATTGATACGGGCCTTTTCCACATAAAATGGAATCTTTTGGTACAATAAAAGCAGAAGTGATGTGGATTATTCAAGAATCGAAGTCGATTTGCTTTATAAAAAGAAGATATCAATGAACTTATATGAAATGGTTTCACGAAAACTAGTACCTAACTTGCACACAAAGGAACAATTAGATATTGAATAATTTCCCTAATTCAAAGAATTACATTTACACCTAACCACCATAATTTCATAATCAATATCATATAATGTTTATCTCCATGGAATTTACCATTCTACTTGATAATTCATATTATACATTTTCCATGATATCTTTCACATTCCGAATTTCTCCAATGGATTTATCATACCTTGTTGATATAAGTCATTCAAAGAATGGCACTCAGTGCCTAACGATTAAATCGTAACGAAGATATGTGCCCAACGCAAGACGGATAAATCGACGAGTATAATGGTGTGTCCAGCACTAGTGTCAGAAGATTGCTGTAACACCCCTAACCCGTATCCGACGTCGGACTGGGGATAAAGGCGTTACGCACGGATCGAAACTTTAATGCATAATTTCATAAGATCATACATCAATTACAATCATAGTGTCCCTTAAGTAGGTCATTGAAACCTTAAGTATGCTCAGAAATAGGGTCGGGACTAAACCGGAGCACATACAGAATCTCATGGAAAAATTTAAACCTTTCTAAAATACAGGGGAGACACGCCCGTGGGAGGAGACCGTGTGCCCTCCACGGCTTCTAGACACCTCCGTGTGTCCATCCCTGTCTATATACTGACTATATCAACACAGTCACTAGGCACGCCCATGTGCCATGGCCGTGTGCTACTAGGCCATATACTGACTTCTCCACCACGGCCACCAAGCACGCCCGTGTGCCATGGCCGTGTGCTCTTAGCTAGCTACTGACTTGCACACCACGGCTAGCTGACACCCCCGTGTTGAGGCCGTGTGCTACTAAGCTACATTCTCGCCATTCACCCACAGTCTTTTAGGCACGCCTGCGCGCCACAAATCGTGTAACATTATAGGCCATTTACAAGGCCAAAATGCCACCCATAAGGGTCAAACCTATAAACAACATATATCATCCCATTTCATTCACATATAACCACCAAAATATACCAAATAGCCATCCCAAATCATGCATATTTGACAACTAAGGAAATCACACAATAATACATTCAATATCCATTCTATCTTTACATTCAAAACCAATTCCAAACATACCAATTTGCATGACCAAATCACAATTATGCCCAAACACCATTCATCTATATACTTACCATATCATAACCATTTCATATATCAACTAATCTTACCAAAACAACTTCACATATCACATTCCTTTAAGCATATTACCAAAACATAACTAGCCAAATCACATGGCTAAGTTCACATAACAAATCATATCAAGGACTAGCCTATACATGCCATATCTAGCCATATACATTTTCAAAGTGTACCAAAATAAGTTTAGTAGTGTGATGATTTATCCGTGACGGTCCCGAGCCTTCAAAGAGCTTGACGCACCTATAAAACAGAGAGAACACAGACAGAGTAAGCTTTTGAAAAGCTTAGTAAGTTATAAACAAATAAACTTAATAATTAAACATTCAACACATATAATCAATATGTAATCACTAATAGCTCAATTGCATAGCCATAAATTCTTCTTGGCACCATTATTTAGCCATTAATCATTCAAATTTGCCTATCATCATATACTGGTTAGCTCATAGCTTATCCATTTTTGTATCACATTTACCTATGTCTCATTCAAGCATATCTTCACATATTATCTCATCATTTCAATGCACATACTTATCATAATAAGTTCATATAGACACTTACCTTTCATTCACACATAGTGTACTTTTTAAACGCACCTGTAACAAATATACAGTTCACATAGTCGTTTGTTTCTCGGACTTGCCTGTTGAACTATTCAAAATCTAATAGGATACTCGGAATGCTCAGAATAGTCGTGCAATGCCAACATCCTAGACGTGGTCTTACATGTAGTCGGATTTTGATGTCACTTTCCTAGACAGGGTCTTACACGTAAATAGATATCGATGCCACTGTCCCAGACAGGGTCTTACACGTAAACAGATATCGATGCCACTGTCCCGCATGATGTCTTACACGTGAAACAGATATCGATGCCACCGTCCCGCATGTGGTCTTACACGTAAATGAGATATCGATGCCATTGTCCCAGACAGGGTCTTACACGTAAACACAGAATAGATACCTTTTTATTACTAATTTCAAACGGAACTTCTCAAAACTTATCACTATATCGACCTTATCCCGGAGTTCATATATATATCATCTTATAAGCATCCATTATCGTTTACAATCATGTAAATAAGCTCAATTCAATACAATTACATTTACTTGCAATATGACTTACCTCGGATTCGATTTATCGAAATAGAAATGGCTACTCGGTTACTTTTGCTTTCCCGCGATCTAAGTCCGTTTTCCTCAGTTCTTGATCTAGACATGTTCAGAATTAGCCCTTTTATTCACTAATTCATTCAATTCAATCCATATACACATATTTAGGACTATTTGCAATTTAGCCCTTACTTTTGCACATTTGATCAATTTAGTCAATTTTTCTCAAAACATCAAATTCACAAAATCCACTCATACACATGCTTAGCCGAATATATATACATCACATTCAAGCCCACATTTCTCATCAAATTCATAAATTAGTTCCTCAATTTTCTATTTTCTCAATTTAGCCCTAATTAGCTAAATTCATCAAAAATTCAAGAACAAAGTATGTTCATCTAGCTCATATCTTTCATTTAACACCATAAATCACCAAAAAGCTTGACATATCATCAATGGAATATCACACAAACATCATCAATTCACAAAATTAATACATGGGTTTTGTAGCTCTCAAAGCAACGATTGCAAAAACGTAGAAATTATCGAAAACCGACTGAAAACATACCTTGAATTAGACCAAACTATGGCCGAACCCTTGCCTAAATATTTCTTTTCTTTCTTTGCTTATTCGGTGATAAAAATGCATGAATAAAATCCACCATCATGTTTCTTTTATTATAATATAACTATATAATATATATATCATATAAACTTTAACTTATAAAATTTTATATATATATATAAAAAAAAAATATATATTTCATTACCCATGCCGTCCACTAACCAAAATAGTGGCTAAATTGCCACATAAGTCCTTAACACTTAAAAGCCACATCACTTAAGCACTTTAACAATTAGCAAGCAACTTTCACATTTAATGCATTTTAATCCTTTTGTCAAATTAAACACACAAACGTACAAATTAACTCACGAAAATTTACCACATACTTAGTCACATATCAACGGCACAGAAAATAATATTAAAATATTATACAGACTCGGATTTGTGGTCTCGAAACCACTGTTCTGATTAGGGTACAAATCGGACTGTTACAATTCTCCCCCCTTAGCGATTTTCGTCCCCGAAAATCTTACCTTTAAACAGATTCGGATATTGTTGTCTCATTGAGTCTTCGGGCTCCCACGTAGCCTCTTCAATTTAGTGTCGATTCCACAATACTTTCACTAATGTAATTTTCTTATTTCTTAGCTCTTTCACTTTATGAGCAAGAATACGACGGTTCTTCTTCATATGACATATCGATCGGATCTCAATCTCGCATTTTAGCAATTACATGTGACGGATCGGATCGATATCTTCAAGCATCGAGACATGGAATACATTATGAATCTTTTCTAGTTCGTAGGGCAAACTTAATCTATATGCAACAGGCCCAACTCGTTCTATAATCTCATACGGTCCGATAAACCTCAGACTTAGCTTGCCTTTACGTCCAAATCGGAGCACTTTCTTCCACGGAGACACTTTCAGAAATACTTTGTCACCGATCCCACATTCTATATCTTTACGTTTCAAGTCTGCATAAGACTTCTGACGATCAGATGCTGGTTTTAAACAATCTCGGATCAGTCTCACTTCCTGTTCTAAATCTTTTATCAAGTCAACCTCGTGTAGCTTATTTTCACTGAGTTCAGTCTAATACAGAGGTGTACGACATTTACGTCCGTATAAAGCTTCGTAAGGTGCCATTTTGATGCTTGACTGAAAACTATTATTATACGCAAATTCAATCAAAGGCAGATACTGTTCCTACGTACCATTAAACTCAAGTACACAACATCTTAACATATCTTCGAGAATCTGAATGATCCGCTCGGATTGACCATCTGTTTGCGGATGAAAAGCTATACTGAAATGCAGTTTCGTTCCTAAAGCTTCTTGCAGTTTCTTCCAGAATCTCGATGTAAACCTCGGATCTCTATCTGACACAATGGATAGTGACACCCCGTGCAATCTCACAATCTCTGAAATATAAAGCTCGGCTAATCTATCAAGTGAATAATCAGACCTTACCGGAACAAAATGAGCAGATTTCGTCAATTGATCAACTACAACCCAAATCGCATCCTTCTTTCTCAGAGTCTGAGGCAAACCAGAAACAAAGCCCATCGTTACTCTATCCCATTTCCATTCGGGAATCAGAATCGGTGGTAGCAAATCAGACGGAACCTGATGTTCAGCTTTCACTTGCTGACAGATTAAGCATTTCGAAACAAAGTCAGAAATGTCTCGTTTCATACCAGACCACCAATAGTGTTGCTTTA
Organism: Gossypium sturtianum; assembly: GCA_025698515.1. Lineage (NCBI taxonomy): Eukaryota > Viridiplantae > Streptophyta > Magnoliopsida > Malvales > Malvaceae > Gossypium > Gossypium sturtianum. Next base: position 122,993,754 of record CM046946.1, read on the forward strand.
GATCATGGTACATCTTTGTACTTCCCAGATGAACAGATAGACAACTGTTATGTGCTTCACTCAAAATCAGCTAAATCAACTTTGGATTTCTCGGAACACAGATACGACCTTGAAATCTCAAGCAATCATCAATAACTCAAAATTCAGATTCAGAATTCAAATCATACTGAGCTCGTTTTGTTAATAACTCATTATCAAATTTCTGAGCATCACATATCTGTTGTATAAACAATGGTTTCGCTTTTAACTTAGCTAACACAGAACTATCATCAGATAAATCTAATTGAGCATTCAAAGCACGTAGTGCAAATAATGATTTTCGACTCAATGCATCAGCAACCACATTTGCTTTACCCGGGTGATAATCTATTACAAGCTCGTAGTCTTTCAATAACTCTAACCATCTTCTCTGTCGCAGATTCAAATCTTTCTTTTTCACAAATAGAACAGGAGCACCCCAAGGTGAAAAACTCGGTCTAGCAAACCCTCTATCGGTTAATTCTTGCAATCATGACTTTAACTCCTTCAACTCATTGGTGCCATTCTATACTGAGCTATTGAAATAGGTGTAGTACCAGGTAACAACTCAATACCAAACTCAAATTCACGAATCGGAGGTAAACCCGGTAACTCTTCAGGAAACACATCAAAAAAGTCACAGACAATAGGCACTGATTCAATCTTTCTTTCAGACATTTTCGAATCAATTACATAAGCAAAATATGCCTCAGTAACCCTTATTCAAATAACCCTGAGCTTTCAAAAGATATCACAAAGCAGTAATCCATTCAAATCATTAGACTCAACTCATACAATCTCATCATTCGGACATCTCAAATCTATAGTCTTTCTTTTGCAATTCACAACAGCATCATGCATAAACAACCAATCCATACCCAAAATAATATCGAATTCATCAAATGGCAAAAGCATCGATCAAGAGAAAGCAGATATCTCAAACATTAACTGACGAGCTTCTTGCATACTTTGTCAACAAGGAAACTTTTACCTAAGGGGTTCGATACTTTTATAGCAAACTCAGTAGACTCTACAGGCAAAGTCTTACTAAATACTAAATTCATACATATATACGAATGTGTAGAACCAGGGTCTATTAATGCAATCACGTATATCATAAAGTGTAAAAGTACCAGCTTATAACATCAGTGATGAAAGCTTCCTCACGAGCTCGGATAGCATATGCTCGCAGCGCCTAGCTTCCGGATCTCGCAATCTCTCTTATAGTTCTCGACTACCACCGACATTTCTTACATTCTTCTGAGGTCTACCTCTCACAGTGCATTATCCGATCTCGAGATTTTGAACACCTCTGCCTCGACAAAGATCGTGGACAATCACGAATAAAATGGTCAAGTGATCCACATCTAAAGCAAGCTCACATTTAATCTACAAATTATCGGATGCCTTTTTCCACAATGTTTACATTCGTGTCTCTCGGATCGAACATTACCAACACTAGCCACTGGTTGCTGGGGGGTTTTGGAACCCAACCGCTGCCTAGCTCGATCTCTACTCGAATGCCTCACATTAATCTTTGAACGACTATGTTCATCTCGAAATTTCTTCGAGGCATCAAATGTTTTGCTCAGAAATCTCTTTTTCATGTCTTTGACTTCAGACTCGGCTTTGCATGCTCTATCAACTAGCACTACGAACTCTTTTATCTCTAGAGTACCAACTAGCAATTGAATATCTTCATTTAGGCCATTTTCAAATCTTTTACACATTATTGCTTCATTTGAAACACATTCCCGAGCATACTGACTTAATCTCACAAACTCTAGTTTGTAATCAGTGACAGACATGTGACCTTGTTTCAATTCCAAAAATTCTTTTCGTTTCTGATCAATGAATCTCTAAATAATGTATTTCTTTCTGAACTCAATCTGAAAGAAGTCCCATGTTACCCGTTCTTTAGGAATAGCAGATATCATAGTTTTCCACCATTGATAAGCCGCATCTCGAAGCAAAGATATAACACATTTTATACATTCTCCCGGAGTCAAAGACATTTCGTCAAATACCCGAATAGTATTTTCTAACCAGAATTTACCCTTTTCAGCATCATCATAATTAGTAGCCCTGAATTCTTCAGCCCCATATTTACGGATCTTGTCAACCGGAGGCTTGTTCAACAGATTCGAATATATAACTGGTGGTACAAATGTAGTCTGTGGGGAAATACTCGGGGGTGGGGGTTGCGAAACAGTCGGGTTATTCTTTACAAACTGAGTGAACCACTCACTCGTCATCTGGAAGAAAGCTTGTTTAGCTTCTTCCCCTTGACCGCTAGTAGCCGGTCTCAGATTAGAGGGCGCTGTCCCTTGCGCGGGAGCATGCCTATTACTTTCTACATCGTCAGCTACGGCTCTTTCGGGATCCATTACTATACAAAAAATCACATCTTACACATCAGGATTCATCACACTATCACAGTTCAGATATATGGCATGTATAGCTAGACTCTGACACGCTACGTTAGTCCGATAATCGACTAAACCGTAGCTCTGATACCAACCAAATGTAACACCCCTAACCCGTATCCGACGTCGGACTGGGGATAAAGGTGTTATCGGATGGATCGAAAACTTTAACAGACAATTTCATAAGATCATACATCAATTACAATCATAGTGTCCCTTAAGTTGGTCATTGAAACCTTAAGTATGCTCAGAAATAGGGTCGGTACTAAACCGGAACACATACAGAATCTCATGGAAAAATTTAAACTTTTCTAAAATACAGGGGAGACACGCCCGTGGGAGGAGACCGTGTGCCCTCCACAGCTTCTAGACACCTCCATGTGTCCATCCGTGTCTATATACTGACTATATCAACACGGTCACTAGGCACGCCCGTGTGCCATGGCCGTGTGCTACTAGGCCATATACTGACTTCTCCACCACAGCCACCAAGCACGCCTGTATGCCATGGCCGTGTGCTCTTAGCTAGCTACTGACTTGCACACCACGGCTAGCTGACACCCCCGTGTCGAGGCCGTGTGCTACTAAGCTACATTCTGCCAATTTACCCACGGTCTTTAGGCACGCCCGTGTGCCATAACCGTGTAACATTATAGGCCATTTACAAGGCCAAAATGCCACCCATAAGGGTCAAACCTACAAACAACATATATCATCCCATTTCATTCACATATAACCACCAAAATATACCAAATAGCCATCCCAAATCATGCATATTTGACAACTAAGGAAATCACACAATAATACATTCAATATCCATTCTATCTTTACATTCAAAACCAATTCCAAACATACCAATTTGCATGACCAAATCACAATTATGCCCAAACACCATTCATCTATATACTTACCATATCATAACCATTTCATATATCAACTAATCTTACCAAAACAACTTCACATATCACATTCCTTTAAGCATATTACCAAAACATAACTAGCCAAATCACATGGCTAAGTTCACATAACAAATCATATCAAGGACTAGCCTATACATGCCATATCTAGCCATATACATTTTCAAAGTGTACCAAAATAAGTTTAGTAGTGTGATGATTTATCCGTGACGGTCCCGAGCCTTCAGTAGCTTTGACGACCTATAAAACAGAGAGAACACAGACAGAGTAAGCTTTCGAAAAGCTTAGTAAGTTATAAACAAATAAACTTAATAATTAAACATTCAACACATATAATCAATATGTAATCACTAATAGCTCAATTGCATAGCCATAAATTCTTCTTGGCACCATTATTTAGCCATTAATCATTCAAATTTGCCTATCATCATATACTGGTTAGCTCATAGCTTATCCATTTTTGTATCACATTTACCTATGTCTCATTCAAGCATATCTTCACATATTATCTCATCATTTCAATGCACATACTTATCATAGTAAGTTCATATAGACACTTACCTTTCATTCACACATAGTGTACTTTTTAAACGCACCTATAACAAATATACAGTTCACATAGTCGTTTGCTTCTCGGACTTGCCTGTTGAACTATTCGAAATCTAATAGGATACTCGGAGTGCTCAGAATAGTCGTGCAATGTCAACGTCCTAGACGTGGTCTTACATGTAGTCGAATTTCAATGCCACAGTCCTAGACAGGGTCTTACACGTAAACAGATATCGATGTCACTGTCCCAGACAGGGTCTTACACGTAAACAGATATCGATGCCACCGTCCCGCATGTGTCTTACACGAAATGAGATATCGATGCCACCGTCCCGCATGGTCTTTACACGTAAAATGATATCGATGTCACCGTCCCGCATGTGGTCTTACACGTAAACGCACATCGATGCCACCGCCCCGCATGTGATCTTACACGTAAACATATATCGATGCCACTGTCCCAGATAGGGTCTTACACGTAAATTGATATCGATGCCACTGTCCTAGACAGGGTCTTACACGTAAAAAGATATCGATGCCACCGTCCCGCATGTGGTCTTACACGTAAACATATATCGATGCCACTGTCCCGCATGTGGTCTTACACGTAAACATATATCGATGCCACTGTCCCAGACAGGGTCTTACACGTAAACACAGAATAGATACCTTTTTATTACTAATTTCAAACGGAACTTCTCAAAACTTATCACTATATCGACCTTATCCCAGAGTTCATATACATATCATCTCATAAGCATCCATTATCGTTTATAATCATGTAAATAAGCTCAATTCAATACAATTACATTTACTTGCAATATGACTTACCTCTGATTCGATTTATCGAAATGGAAACGCTACTTCTACATTTTTAAACTTTCCGCGATCTAAGTCCGCTTTCCTCGCTTCTTGATCTAGACATGTTCAGAATTAACCCTTTTATTCACTAATTCATTCAATTCAATCCATATACACATATTTAGGACTATTTGCAATTTAGCCCTTACTTTTGCATATTTTATCAATTTAGTCCATTTTTCTCAAAACATCAAATTCACAAAATCCACTCATACACATGCTTAGCCGAATATATATACATCACATTCAAGCCCACATTTCTCATCAAATTCACAAATTAGTCCCTCAATTTTCTATTTTCTCAATTTAGCCCTAATTAGCTAAATTCATCAAAAATTCAAGAACAAAGTATGTTCATCTAGCTCATATCTTCCATTTAACACCATAAATCACCAAAAATCTTTACATATCATCAATGGCATATCACACAAACATCATCAATTCACAAAATTAATACATGGGTTTTGTAGCTCTCAAAGCAACGATTGCAAAAAACGTAGAAATTATCGAAAACCGACTGAAAACATACCTTGAATTAGACCAAACTATGGCCGAACCCTTGCCTAAATTTTTCTTTTCTTTCTTTGCTTATTCGGTGATAAAAATGCATGAATAAAATCCACCATCATGTTTCTTTTATTATAATATAACTATATAATATATATATCATATAAACTTTAACTTATAAAATTTTATATATATATAAAAACATATATATATTTCATTACCCATGCCGTCCACTAACCAAAATAGTGGCTAAATTGCCAAATAAGTCCTTAACACTTAAAAGCCACATCACTTAAGCACTTTAACAATTAACAAGCAACTTTCACATTTAATGCATTTTAATCCTTTTGTCAAATTAAACACACAAACGTACAAATTAACTCACGAAAATTTACCACATGCTTAGTCACATATCAACGGCACAAAAAATAATATTAAAATATTATACAGACTCGGATTTGTGGTCCCAAAACCACTGTTCCGACTAGGGTACAAACCGGACTGTTACAATTGCGCCCAGTGCTAGTCGGATAAATCGACGAGTATAATGGTGTGCCCAGCACTAGTCAGATAAACTGACGAAGATTATGCCCAGCGCTAGTCAGATAAATCGACAAAGATGTGATACAAAATATTAAAATTCTCAATATCTCGTTTCATAATTCAATCAATCACAACCACAACCACAACTAAAAATATATCTTTGATCAATTTCATATTCATTCATATATACATCTATAATTCTACATTCAATTGGATTAACAAGTTACATTAAGAATATAATTAGATATCAAGTAGTAACTAAATTAATTAAAATAATTTATAAAGTTCGAGTTCAAGGACTATGAACTTACAGAATTTATGATAGTTTCCGGTGATCGAGGTTGATTAATCGCAAACTTTCTCCTTCCCTCGGTTAACGACCACTTTACTCGTTTCTTGATCCAAATACAATAATCTAATTCAATTAACTAACTCAAAACCACAATTATTCAATTTAAACAATCAATTATAAAATCGTATTTCAACATTTAACCCTTAATAATTGGCCATTACACAACTCAGTCCTTAACATAAAAATTAACTTCATCTCATCCTCATTTAATTTTTATAGCTAACTGAATATACATATAATTCACTAACGGTCCTTAAATTCTTTAAATTTATAATTTAACACCATGACATTTTAATTTATAACACTTAACTCCTTTAAAGTTAATATTAACTAAATCACTACTTAAAGTAATATTTTCTCATACCATACAATTTAATAACCCAAACAATAATTTCCAACAAAATAAATAATCTCAAAATAGTCCCTATATTTATCATAATTTATCCATTTAGTCCTTCCATTAGCAAATTTTTTTTTATAAATTAGTCCTTAATGCAAAATTTCCTAGATTCACTCTACAAGGTAGTCTCACTTAACTTCCAACTCCAAAACCTATCAAAACAACTCCAAAAACTTAAATTTCTCTAAGATGGCATCTTCTATAATATTAACAGTTTTAAAAATTCCAATATGGGCAATCTAACTTATGATTTAAGGGTTCCAAAAACATAAAATTTATGCAAAAAGGACAAAAGAATACCAACCAATTTAAGCTTGGAAGATTAGAGAACAATGGTCGAAAATGCCACCCTTCCCAAATTCAGCATGCAAAGAGATGAAGTTCTCAATTTTTTTGTTTCCCTCATCCACTATCTTATTTGTTTCTTATATTTTATTATTTCATTTTTACTTTTATGTTAACATAATTTATTGCTTATTAGTTATAATATAAATAACATATACTAAAAAAATATCAATAATAATCATCCACTATCACTACTTATATAGTTAATGGTCTATTTATTTAATAAGTCCCTTACCCTAGTCTCACCATGTAATTTAGTATTAATCACTACTTTTATTACCTTATTGATTTAATCTTTTTTATTAAATTAAGTAACTAAACGTTAAAAATTTTTAACCAAATTTTAATACGACCCTCACCAAACTTTATAAGACATTAATTAATTAATAAAATATTAACTCGTTTGTCGGAATTGGGATCCCATAACTACCGTTTTTGACGCCACTGACAGCGGGTCGTTACAACTCTCTCCCCTTAAGAAATTTCATCCCCGAAATTTACCTGAAAAGAGGTGAGGATACTGGGATTTCATTGTTTCCTCAAACTCCCAAGTTGCTTCCTTGACGCCATGGCTACGCAAAAGAACTTTCACGAGTGGAACACGTTTGTTACACAATTCCTTCACCTTACGAGTTAAAATTTTAACCGGTTCTTCTTAGTATGACAGATCAGTCTGAATTTCCACATCTTCTGCTAAAATAACGTGAGACGGATTCAAACGATATCTCCTAAGCATTGACACGTGAAATACATCATGCATTTTCTGTAGTTCCATAGGCAATGCCAACCTGTAAGTGACAGGTCCAACTCTTTCAATAACTTCATATGGTCCTATAAAACGAGGACTCAACTTTCCTTTTTGTCCGAATTGAAGAATTTTCTTCTAAGGCAAAACCTTCAAAAATACCTTATCACCTATGAAAAATTCAATATCTCATTGTTTCAAGTCTGTGTATGATTTCTATCTACCGGAGGCTGCTTTCAATCTATCCCGAATCATCTTGACCATATTTTCCATTTCTTGAATCAATTCTACCCCAACCACTTTTTTCTCACTCAATTCAGCTAGCAGACATGTTTTCTGCATTTCTGACCATATAAAGCTTCGTATCGAGCCATTTGAATGCTCGATTGGAAACTATTATTGTACACGAATTTGGCCAAAGGTAAATAAGATTCCCAACCCAATTCAAAATCAATCACACAGGCTCAAATCATATCTTCCAAAATTTGAATAACACGTTCAGATTGCCAGTCCGTCTGGGGGTGAAAAGCTGTGCTAAAATTTAGCCTTATACCAAGTAACTCATGCAATTGTTTTCAAAACCTCGAAGTGAATCGGGGATCCTGATCAGAGATAATTGACATAGGTACGTCGTGTAATTTGACGATTTCTCGAATGTAGACTTCAACTAACTTTTGTAGTGACCAATCCGTTCTAACTACAATAAAATTAGCCCACTTTGTAAAACGATCGACTATCACCCAAACAACATTTCTCTTGTTCGGAGATAGCAGTAATCCGACTACGAAGTCCATCATTATACGTTTCCATTTCCATTTAGGAATAGAAATAGGTTAGACATCTAGCCACAAATTCAACTATTTCCCTTTTCATGCTAGGCCACCAATACAACTTCGAAGGTCGCGATACATTTTCATTCCACCAGGGTGTAAAGCAAAAAAGGTTGTCGTGCGATTCACGAAATATCAATTCTTTTAACTTATAGAAACATTTGGAACGTAGATTCGATTACGAAATCTCAAAAATTTACAATCATCAATGCTAAAATTTTCAATTAAGACATCTTAAACCATTTTTCTCTTCCCTGCCAACTTGATGTCCACTAATTGTGCATATTTAATTTGATTAAATAACACTGGTTTGACTTTCAACTCGGCCAGTGAACTTTCGTCACTGTTAATATTGAGTTGAGCAAACATTGCTCATCACTCGACTACAGCTTTTCTGCTCAATGCATCCGCTACGACATTAGCTTTACCAGGGTGATAATCTATAACACAATGAACTTTGATTAAATAACACTGGTTTGACTTTCAACTCGGCCAGTAAACTTTCATCACTGTTAATATTGAGTTGAGCGAACATTGCTCGTCACTCGACTACAGCTTTTCTGCTCAACGCATCCGCTACGACATTAGCTTTACCAGGGTTATAATCTATAACACAGTCATAATCTTTCAAAAGCTCAAACCAATGATGTTGTTTTAAATTCAAATCCTTTTGAGTTAGGAGGTATTTAAGACTTTTATGATCAGTGAAGATATGTCAATTTTCACTATACAAGTAGTGTCTCCAAATCTTTAGAGCTAAAACTACAATAGCTAGCTCTAAATTATGCATTGGGTAATTACGTTCATGCATTTTTAACTGCTAAGACATATACGTAATTACCTTACCTTCTTGCATCAAAACACAACCTAACCCATTCAACGAGGTGTCGCTATAAACCACAAAATATTTTTCCGATTTTGGTAAAGTTAAAACTAGTGTTTTAGTCAACATCTGTTTCAGTTTCTCAAAACTTTCTTGGCACTGCTCGCTCCAAACTAATTGTACATTCTTTTGCAATAGCTTTGCCATCGACAAAGCTATCTCTAAAAATCCGCTAACGAATCTTCGGTAGCAACCAACTAAACCAAGGAATTTACAGATTTCTGACACATTCTTCGATGCTTTCCTCTGAATAATTGCCTAAATATTTTTTAGATCCATTCGAATTCCGTCAGTTGATATCACATGTCCCAAAAATACTACTTCAGTTAACCAAAACTCACATTTACTGAATTCCCCATACAAATGCTTTTCTCGCAAAACTTGTAAAACGATATGTAAATATTATTCGTGATTAGCTTCTGATTTTGAATAAATTAAAATGTCATCTATAAAAACGACCACAAACTGATCAAGATAGGGCTGGAAAATGCGATTCATGAGATCCATAAATGCCACAAGAGCATTCATCAATCCGAAAGGCATCACTAAAAATTCATAGTGGCCATAACACGTACGAAGGCAATTTTTGGTACGTTAATATCTTTCACTTTCAATTGATAGTATCCCAATCTTAAATCGATCTTAGAAAAGACTGAAAATCCCTTCAGTTGATCAAACAAGTCATTGATACGAGGAAGAGGGTATCAATTTTTAATTGTCAACTTATTTAATTGTCGATAGTTAATACAAAGTCGAATTGACCATCTTTCTTTTTAACAAATAGAATTGGAACTCCCCAGGGCAATATACTAGGACGTATAAAGCCACGTTCTAGCAAATCTTGCAACTAAACTTTCAGTTTTTTTAACTCTGTCAGTGCCATACGGTAAGGAGATATAGACACTGGAGTTGTACCAGGGAATACTTTGATTGCAAACTCAACCTCTCGATCAAATGGTAATCCAAACAATTCCTCGGGAAACACATCGGAGAATTCACAAACAGTTTGAATATTACTAATTTCACTATCCCCGGTCTTTGAATTGATAACATAAGCTAGAAAAGCTTCGTAACCTTGCTCCAATAACTTATCAGCTTGAATCGATGAAATAATCTGAGTTGAACCACCCATTTTAATGCCACTAACTTCTATAGTATCATTGTTTTAATCTTGGACCGAAAACATTTTCTTTCAGCAGTCGAGAACTATCGCGTGCATGGTTAACCAATTCATACCCAGAATTACATCAAAATCACCAAATGGCATGATTAAAAAATCCACTAGAAGCGTCAAATTTTGAATTTTGAGTGGACATCGTTTACAGACTTGATTAACTAACACTATTTGACCCAACGGACTTGATATAGACATAGCTACTTTAGACATCTCAGATTTCATTTTCCCAGATTCGACCAGATCAGTATTAACATACGATGAGAGGAACCAGGGTCAATCAAGGTATATACAGGTGTAGAGAATAATAGAAAAATACTTGCTACAACATCGATAGCATTCCCCTCTTCTTGATTTTCCCAAAATCAACTCAACCTAGGCTTTGATACCAACTTGTAACACATCGATCCCCAACAGTCAACTGAGGTGTTACACGAAAAATAGATTATACAAGGTTTCATGGTATAATAAATGAACTAGCATTAACTCAAAAAAATTCTCTAAAATACAAGTTAATAACTGGTATACGCCATAATGTATACGCAAATGAGTTTAAAACTTTCAGTTGAAATCTTTCCGTTGAAAACTACAGCATTACTGGTAGTGGTCATAACATATAAAATAGTTTGGCGTATACGAGTGATTTGTCGTAATTCGTTGTAGCAGAGTAAACTAGTTTTCGCACTTAAAGAGCTTGAATACAATCATTTTTATTAGTTTTCTTAGTTTCGTTTACATTCAATAAAAAGTGTAATTTGAGTTTTTTATTGATCTTAGGGGCCGAATGAGGCTTAAAGGTGAGCTAATATACTTTGTGAGTGTGCAAGAGATCATTAGAAGGTGTATCAACTCAATATTGGTCGCTATATTGCAACACGTGGAGTTTGATGTCGCAATATAGAGAGTAGAGAGCAAGAAGTCCAAGACTACCTTCAGTGTCGCGACACCACCAAGGGATGTCGCGACATACCGTTGAAGCTACCCTAAGTACGAGCATACTGCCTTCGATGTCGCGACACAGGCACTAGGGTGTCATGACACCGATCCTATACGAAAAATACTTTCGAGCCAAGGGCATTTTGGTCTGCACAATCAAATATTAAACACGAGAGCGTCAGCTGACCTAGGGTTGAGGATGATGACAACCCTAACTCTATAAATAGGTTCATTTAAAACTTGTTATGGATAACTTTTCATATTGTATAATTATCTTCATAGTTTTAGTTTTTAATTTTTCCCTTTTCTTAGGCTTTAGGTTGTTTTTAGCTTTTCCCTTATTTTGGCGAGAGATCTGATTTGTAGACTCGATCAACTCTTTGTGGATTCTGCACTTCATTCAAATATAATTCAGGATCTTCTTAAGCCTTTTCTCTTGATTTATTATTCATGCTTATCATTCATATCAAGTTTATTATGATTATGAGATCCATGAGGAACTAATCCTCTTATCGTTCATATTAGTTTTTTTAGTTTTGTTTACATTCAATAAAATGTACATACTGAGTCTTTTATTAACCCTACGGGTCGAATGAGGCCTAAGGGAGAGCTAACGTACATTGCGAGTGTGTAGGAGACCATTAGAGGGCATTTCGGGTCAATATTAGACGCTATGTCACAACATAGAAAGCAGAATAGAGAAAGTGAGAAACTGCCTTCAATGTCGTGACACAGGCTGAGGGTGTCTAAACTGCCTTCAATCACACTATTGTAGCTAACAGTTTGAAGCAGCTTTGGCTAAATACAACATAAGGCACCGAATGACCACAACATATCATCCACAGGAAACTGGACAAGAAGAGGTATCCAACCGAGAAATAAAACATATTCTGGAGAAAACGGTAAATTCAAACAAAAAAGATTGGGTGGCTAAACTAGACGATGCCTTATAAGCCTAAAGAATAGCAAATAAAAATCCGTTAGGAATGTCTTCATACAAGCTAGTCTATGGTAAGAATTTCCATTTACCAATTGAATTAGAAAAGAAAGCATACTGGGAAATTAAAGAGTTAAATTTAGACCTTGAATTAGCTAAGGAAGAAATATTATTTCAACTCCAAGAATTAGAAGAATTTCGTTTCATGGCTTACAAAAATGCTAAAATGTATAAAGGAGTAGACTTTGACACAATGCAAAGATTAAAAAGCGAGAATTTGTACCTGGGTAGAAAGTCTTACTGTTCAACTCTCAATTGAAATTATTTCCTGGGAAATTGAAATCAAGATGGATAATGTAACGCCCCGAATTTGGGCTTAGAAGTATTGGGCCTTGAGTATGAGTCCGTAAGGAGGCTGTAAATAGGTATTTAATTATGCAAGGAAATGACACAATTAAATGTCCGCTCAAGTGGTTAAGGGTCCTGAGAGGAGTTGGAAAAGTCCTGGGTTCAAACCTGGGCCTTAGCAAAAATTTTGGTTTTAAGTGGATAAAACCTTGGATGCTTAGATGTAGGCTTTTTAAATTATAGTGTAAAAAAATGACACAAGGAAGCATGTGGTCTAGTGGTTGTGGCGTCATTAAGGTTGTAAGGGAGCCTGGGTTCAAGTCTTGGCTCTTGCAATTTATTTTGGTTTTTCTTTTAAAAGAACCTGGACTTTGGCCTATAGACCTTTTTATTAATTGAGGATATTTTGTGACACAAAAGAGCTTGTGGCAAGGAGGCAAGTGGCGTGTTGAGCTATTGAGGGGGGCTTGGGTTCGAATCCCCTTGCAAGCAAAATACAATTATTTTGCTACATTGGATGGTAAGTGGTTGAATTGGATTGAAACTCTGGAAGGTTGTTGCGGACTTGGTAAAAGGGTGAAGTTTGAATTGGTCATGGAGAAAATGTAGGAGGAAAAATGGGAATTTGAATTGGATGGTGGAGAGGTTGGAGGAGGGATTTTAGGAGCGGTTTAAGGGTGGTGGATGGTTTGAGTGATTTGGGGAGGAAAATTCAGGATTTTGAAAGTAAAGAGGGGTGTGTGCCGAATGAGAATTTTGGCTTATCAGAAATCGACTTTGAGTAGTCTTTTACTCTCTAATTAAGTGGCTTGAAACATTTTGGTTATTTTTCTTTCTTGGAGGCCGATTTGTGCTAAGAGTGTGGGCAGTATCTTTTCGTTTTTGGTCATATTGAATACCTTTCGGGTTCTTCTGTTCTCTACTTTGCATTCCTCTGAAAACCTCCTGTCAAACCGATTCTTTTTCTCTCGTCTACCTCTTCACACTTTTACCGAATATTTATTTTCTCTCTCAATTGGTTGATGTGTTTTTGGCAAAACACATTGTTATCTCATCTCTTCTATCTTTCGGCTTTTCTCATTTCCCTCCTCTTTTGCTAGAACCGAATAACCTCTGAACTTCTGTGCTAGTCGAATACTTGGTCTCAGGGGAGTGCGATTGTTTCTTCTCGTGCCTCGGTTTATGGGTGTGTTGTGGTGGTGGCCGAATACTTCTGTCTCTCAGTCTTAATTCCACAGTTTGGGTAAGTTGCGATACTCCTAGTTCAATTATTTGCATATATGATATTAGTTATTGAGTCGCAAATGGGATGCAAGTAGTTTTTTAAGGATTTGAAGTGAAGTGATCTCCTGCGATGGCCTGAGTGAGATTGATTAAGGCGGGTGTTAGGTAAGCCTCCGAACAGGAGTTTGGGTTAAGGTTCTCTTCAATTGATTGATAAGCGACAAACCGAAGTTTCTGATTGTGTTAGGTTGGTGTTCTTGTGGGTTAGTCGCGCACGTTCGCAATCAGGTGTGTATTTTTACCCTGTACCTGATAGTCGGCTGATAAGCCGAAGGTGTGTAGCAATACCATATGATCGATAGTCGGCAAAATAGCCGAAAAGCGTGTGTACACAGACACACCACTCCATGTAGACTGGCAAATACCGAAAAGCCGAAATATCGGTGAATGATGCCACACGAGCGTGCGATCGCACGTGTGGTGGACCGAGCCCACGAATATGGGCGTAAGATGGGTTGAGGCCACCATGAACGTCCTCATGGGCTTAGGCCATTTTTAGGGCCAAATGGACCGGAATGGGCTGAGTGGGCCCAATGGGCTCGGGGGCCCTACGCGAGTAAATTTTGTGGATGGATAGGAAATAATGAGCCGGCCATGAGAATCACATAGCCAAAGGCAGTTTTGGGCTAAATGGGCCACACGAGCGTGTGGGCCCACTTGGGTCGAATAGTTGGCTTTAGGCCCAAATACTCCGTTTTGATCACATATGTTATCTGTGTCGCTCGAGGCGACTGTAGACCTTCGAGAAGGTTGTTAAATGACTGAAATACTCTCGATTTGTAAAATTACCAAAATACCCTCGGATTGTGAAATTACCGAAATACCCTCGATTGTAAAATTACCGAAATACCCTCGATTTGTAAAATTACCGAAATACCATCAGATTGTGAAATTATCGATCTACTCTTGATTTGTAAAATTACCGAAATACCCTCGAATTATGAAATTACTAAAATACCCTCGATTTGTAAAATTACCAAAATACCCTCGATTTGTAAAATTATCGAAATACCCTCCATTTGCAAAATTACCTAAATACCCCTGAAGGGTAGGATTATCGAAATACCCTTATAGGGTAAAATGACTGTTTTGCCCTTGTGGGTAAATTACTGACTTGTGCTATGATTTGACTGATTTGACTGGGATTGTATGACTGTGTTTTAACTGACTTGACGGTGGTTGTATGACTGATATGCTTTTAATATATGTCTAAATGACTGTTACTGAGCATGGCCATTTTGCATACATGTGTAGTGATTGAGCATGGCATACACGACATATTGCATAGGGTTGGGACATTGATACGGAGAAAGTTCTGATAGGGTCGCACAGGTCACATGAGACGACTGCGGATCCAGTATTGATCTGATAGGGTCGCACGGGTCACATGAGACGACTGTGGATCCAGTACTGATCTATTAAGGTCCCACGGGTGGCATGAGACGACTGTGGACCGACGGACGGCTTAAAGCCGCGTAATCTGATAGTGGCTCTGTGCCAACCTGAATATAGCTCTGTGCCATCTTGATTATGGCTTTGTGCCAATCGTATTTACCCTTGGCTATGTGCCTAACATATATACTGATGACTCTGTGTCGATCATAATTACCGTGGCTGTGTGCCAATTATATTACCGTCGCTGATGGCTATTTGCCAAACTTATTACAGTTACCGATAGCTTTGTGCCATCCTGATTATGGCTCTGTGCCATCCTGATTATGGTTTATAACCATTCTGATTATGACTTTTAGCCATCCACGACGTCGAGCCGTTCTCTTGACTTAGTGCCGCAACCGGTGCTAAGCTTGGTGTGTTGGCTGGGTGGGTCAATTTTATCCCCACAGGAGTGTAGGGTTGGTACAGGTGGTGTGTTGGCTGGACCGGGGTGGGATGCATCCTCATATTGTTTCATATCTATTTATGAGATCTGTCACTGTACTGGGCTTAGGCCACTTGATCTGTTATCGGTTTGGGCTAGGTCCAATTGATTCTGTTATGGGCTGTGACCCAAACGATATTGTAGTGGGATTTGGCCTACGTATGCTCTGCACTGGATTGTACTATTACTGTTATAGGGCTTTGGCCCAGACTGTTCGGTTTCTGTTTCTATATACTGACTGTTACTCTAGTAAGGGGATTACGCACTGAGTTTTCATAAACTCACCCCGTTTTTAACTGTACAGGTAATCCCCAGTGTTAGGAGGACCGGTGCTGCGAGGGACTTAGAGCTGGCCACACTTTTAAACTTGATTTGGATTTTCTTTACCTTATTTACTAATTTACGGGTTGTAGTAAGGCCTTCCTACTTTCTGGGTTTTAAATTTGGAATCTTATTTATGGGTTTATAATTTCTAGAAGTAGAACAACAATACGAAAACTAGTTTTCAAAATATCACGCTTCAAGAATCAATCGTTTTAAACTAAGCTTCCGCATCAAATAAGGTTTTAAAGGTAAAAGCGTTTCACAAGAGATTGACTTTTAATAAACCACATTTTAAAAACAAGCAAACAAAATCTGAGGTTTTAAATGGCAACAAGTTTTAATTAAGAAGGGTTTTCAACGAAAACATGATTTTCGAAAAAAATTCAATGTGACACGCCAAGTTCGGGCCTAACTTCTGGGCCGAGTTTGGGGTGTTACATTTAGTGGTATCAGAGCCAGGTTGCAAAACTCGGGCTGTGAAATGGGCTTTAGATAGGCTTTAGTTTCTATTTTAAAGATGTTTACAAATGATTTTGAAGTAGTTTTGAAAGATTTTTGTGTGGCACACCAAGTCTCCGGCACCGAATTCGTAAGTTTTCTGAATACTGTTGTTTGCTTTTAACTGTTCTGCGATAGGAAACACTGTGATTACTTTAGATATAAGACTGTACTGTGATACTCTAGTCAGAGTAAACTGAAAAACCATAAGAAACTAAGATTGTAGCGAGCACAAGGCGGTAGCTTAGTGGTGTAGTTGTTACACGACTATCTTGTTATTTTGAAATTTTGGGGACAAAATATCTTTAAAGAGGGGTGAATTGTAACGCCACGAATTTGGGCCTAGAAGTATTGGGCCTTGAGTATGGGTCCGTAAGGAGGCTGTAAATAAGTATTTAATTGTGTAAAGAAATGACACAATTAAATGTCTGCTCAAGTGGTTAAGGGTCCTGAGAGGAGTTGGAAAAGTTCTGGGTTCAAACCTGGGCCTTAGCAAAAATTTTGGTTTTAAGTGGATAAAACCTTGGATGCTTGGATGTAGGCCTTTTAAATTATTGTGTAAAAAAAAATGACACAAGGAAGCATGTGGTCTAGTGGTTGTGGCGTCATTAAGGTTGTAAGGGAGCCTGGGTTCAAGTCTTGGCTCTTGCAATTTATTTTGGTTTTTCTTTTAAAGGAACTTGGACTTTGGCCTATAGACCTTTTTATTAATTGAGGATATTTTGTGACACAAAAGAGCTTGTGGCAAGGAGGCAAGTGGCGTGTTGAGCTATTGAGGGGGGCTTGGGTTCGAATCCCCTTGCAAGAAAAATATAATTATTTTGCTACATGGGGATGGTAAGTGGTTGAATTGGATTGAAACTCTGGAAGGTTGTTGTGGACTTGGTAAAAGGGTGAAGTTTGAATTGGTCATGGAGAAAATGTAGGAGGAAAAAAGGAAATTTGAATTGGATGGTGGATAGGTTAGAGGAGGGATTTTAGGAGCGGTTTAAGGGTGGTGGATGGTTTGAGTGATTTGGGGAGGAAAATTTGGGATTTTGAAGGGAAAGAGGGGTGTGTGCCGAATGAGAATTTTGGCTTATCAGAAATTGACTTTGAGTAGTCTTTTACTCTCTAATTCGGTGGCTTGAAACATTTTGGTTATTTTTCTTTCTTGGAGGCCGATTTGTGCTAAGAGTGTGGGCAGTATCTTTTCGTTTTTGGTCATATCGAATACCTTTCGGGTTTTTCTGTTCTCTACTTTGCATTCCTCTGAAAACCCTCATCACAAAAGCGATTCTTTTCTCTCCTCTACCTCTTCACACTTTTGCCGAATATTTCTTTTCTCTCTCAATTGGTTGATGTGTTTTTGGCCAAACACATTGTTATCTCCTCTCTTCTTTCTTTCGGCTTTTCTCATTTCCCTCCTCTTTTGCTAGAGCCGAATAACCTCTGAACTTCTGTGCTAGACGAATACTTGGTCTCAGGGGAGTGCGATTGTTTCTTCTCGTGCCTCGATTTATGGGTGTGTTGTGGTGGTGACTGAATACTTCTGTCTCTCAATCTTAATTCCACAGTTTGGGTAAGTTACGATACTCCTGGTTGAATTATTTGCATATATGATATTAGTTACTGAGTCGCGAATGGGATGCAAGTAGTTTTTTAAGGATTTGAAGTGAAGTGATCTCCTGCGACGGCCTGAGTGAGATTGATTAAGGTGGGTGTTAGGTAAGCCTCCGAACAGGAGTTTGTGTTAAGGTTCTCTTCAATTGATTGATAAGCGACTAACTGAAGTTTTTGATTGTGTTAGGTTGGTGTTCTTGTGGGTTAGTCGCGCACGTTCGCAATCAGATGTGTATTTTTACCCTGTACCTGATAGTCAGCTGATAAGCCGAAGGTGTGTAGCAATACCCTGTGATCGATAGTCGGCAAAAGAGCCGAAAAGCGTGTGTGCACACACACACCACTCCAAGTAGACCGGCAAACGCCGAAAAGCTGAAATATCGACAAATGATGCCACACGAGCGTACGATCGCACGTGTGGTGGACCGAGCCCACGAATATGAGCGTAAGATGGGTTGAGGCTACCATGAGCATCATCATGGGCTTAGGCCGTTTTTGGTGCCAAATGGACCAGAATGGGCCGAGTGGGCCCAATGGGCTCGGAAGCCCTACGCGAGTAAATTTTGTGGATGGATAGGAAATAATGAGCCGGCCATGACGATCACATGGCCAAAGGCAGTTTTGGGCTAAATGGGCCACACGAGCGTATGGGCCCACTAGGGTCGAATAACGGGCTTTGGGCCCAAATACTCCGTTTTGATCACATATGTTATCTGTGTCGCTCGAGGCGACTGTAAACCTTCGGGAAGGTTGTTAAATTACCGAAATACTCTCGATTTGTAAAATTACCAAAATACCCTCGGATTATGAAATTACCGAAATACCCCCGATTGTAAAATTATCGAAATACCCTCGATTTGTAAAATTACCGAAATAATATTGGATTGTGAAATTACCGAAATACCCTCGATTTGTAAAATTGTCAAAATACCCTCGGATTGTGAAATTACCGAAATACCCTCGATTTGTGAAATTATCGAAATACCCTCGATTTGTGAAATTATCAAAATACCCTCAGTTTTCAAAATTACCTAAATACCCCTGAAGGGTAGGATTACCGAAATACCTTTATAGGGTAAAATGACTGTTTTGCCCTTGTGGGTAAATGACTGACTTGTGCTATGATTTTACTGGGATTGTATGACTGTGTTTTAACTGACTTGACGGTGGTTGTATAGCTGATATGCTTTTAATATATGTCTAAATGACTGTTACTGAGCATGGCCATTCTGCATACATGTGTAATGATTGAGCATCGCATACACGACATATTGCATAGGGTTGGGACATTGATACGGAGGAAGTTCTAATAGGGTTGCACAGGTCGCATGAGACGACTGTGGATCCAGTATTGATCTGATAGTGTCGCACGGGTCGCATGAGACTACTGTGGATCCAATATTGATCTGTTAAGGTCGCACGGGTCGCATGAGACAACTGTGGACCGACGGACGGCTTAAAGCCGCATAATCTGATTATGGCTCTGTGCCATCTTGATTATGGATTTGTGCCAATCGTATTTACCCGTGGCTATGTGCCTAACATATATACTGATGACTCTATGTCGATCATAATTACCGTGGCTGTGTGCCAATTATATTATCGTCGCTGATGGCTATGTGTCAAACTTATTACAGTTACTGATAGCTTTGTGCCATCCTGATTATGGCTCTGTGCCATCCTGATTATGGTTTATAACCATTCTGATTATGGCTTTTAGCCGTTCCGTCCACGACGTTGAGCCGTTCTGTTGACTTAGTACCGCAACCGGTGCTAAGCTTGGTGTGTTGGCTGGGTGGGTCGATTTTATTCCCACAGGAGTGTAGGGTTGGTACGAGTGGTGTGTTGGCTGGACCGGGGTGGGATGCATCCTCATACTGTTTCATATCTGTTTATGAGATCTGTCACTGTTTTTCAAAATATCACGTTTCCGCAACTATTTTAAAATAACCTTTCGCATCAAATAAGGTTTTAAAGGTAAAAGCGTTTCACAAGAGATTGACTTTTAATAAACCACGTTTTAAAAACAAGCAAACAAAATATGAGGTTTTAGATGGCAACAAGTTTTAATTAAGAAGGGTTTTCAATGAAAACATGGTTTTTGAAAAACACTTCAATGTGACACGCCAGGTTCGGGCCTAACTTCTGGGCCGGGTTTGGGGTGTTACATTTAGTGGTATCAGAGCCAGGTTGCAAAACTCGGGCTGTGAAATGGGTTTTAGATGGGCTTTAGTTTCTATTTCAAAGATGTTTACAAATGATTTTGAAATAGTGATAAACCGAAATAGTAACATATTTTTAATCCCATATTTAGCATACTTTTGGATGATTTATCCCTTGATTTATGTAAAAAGGTGCTCTTAATCCTTTCTTTTCATGTCTTATATGCAGGAAAGCACCCAAGGATAAAAAGAACGAGAAACGGGCTCAAAACGAACCAAAATGGGCCAAAGAAGAAATTGACACGGCCTGGACTAAAGCCCACACGGCCGTGTGTAACACCCTGGTTTAGGGGTTATGCGTTTGGGGCATAACCCGAGTGTTTAGTAGGCTTAGGGTCATGTTGGAGGAATTTTGAGGGGTTTGGAGAACCCTAGAAGGCAAGGGATGACTTAGGAAATTTTTGAATTTTAGTGTAAAAGGGGGAAATAGGGCCGTAAGGCCTTAAAATAAAATTGTGGAGTTTAGGACGCAAGAAAGGTATTGGCAAAGTGGCGTGGAGGCGCCGCTTGGGGGCTTTGGAAGGTAACGCCTAAGGAGCAGGGTTCGAGTTCTTGGGCAGCAATTTTGGCTTTATTTTTGCGTCCAAGAGACTGGGCTAAGTAGGCCTTAAGAATAAATGTTCAAGTTGATGGACATGAAAGTCCAATCGGGAGAAGTGGCTCTTGGGCGCTACTTAGGCGCTTGGAGGGGAGGAGAGGTCGCGGTTTCGAGGGCTGCAGAAGCATTTGGCGTTTATTTTTCGCTTTGGGCGTTGGGCTTTGTAAGGCCTTAAAGGTATATAGCGTGGGATCTCGGACAAGGAAGATGGGCTGGTGGAATGGCTAGCGTCGCGGCACTTAAGCTGGAGGAGAGCAAGGCGCGGGTTCGAGCGCTGAGCCATAGCTTAGCGTTTTTATTTTTCTCGTGGATATGGGCTCGATTAGAAAGGGTTTAAAATAAAATGCTTTGGGGATTCTAGCATAAAAATCAGCCGCCGAGTGGCCTGGCGCTGGGGAAAGGAGCAAAGCGCTTGGTCCTGTGTTCGAGCCAAGGAAGTCGCATTTTGGAGTTTGAATTTTTATTTCTTTTTGGGCAAAGAATTTGAGGTGTTGGACTGGCTAGAAGACTCTTTTTTGGAAGAGGATAATATGTTTTTTTATTATTTATTATTTAATAATTAGATTAAGTGGAATTATTATTATTTATTTATAATAATGATAATATGAGCATTTTTTTGGAGGATGATATGAGTTTTTTTAGGAGATAATCAAGGATATTATGAAGATTAAAAGAATTATTGGATTATTAGTAGAGTATTCAAATGGAATTGAATTAGTGAAGTGTTGGCCAAATTTTGGAGACTTCAAGGGGGTTGGCCGAATGCTATAAATAGGGGAGGGTAGAGTGCTAGTTGTTCATCGTGTCTTTTGCCTCTCCCTCTTGGTGTGCCGATTTCTCCTTTGGCCTTTGTAGCCAAATAATTCTTTTGTTTTAATCCCTTGGTAGCCGAATTTCTCCTCTTTATTAGTTGCACCTTGGCCGAATTCTAGGTGTGGTGTGGATCTCTTCGATTCTTCTCCTCAATCGTTGGTAGTCGATTCGGTAAGTGGTGGTAAAGATCCATGTTGTAATTATTCTTTTATTTTTCGAAGCCAAGGCTATTAAGGCTAATCATTTATGCGTTTTAGGGTTTGGTCGGTTGCAAAAAGGACCATTCCAGAGTCCCGAGATTTGATTGGAAATCAAATCACCTTGAGGAGCAGGATATTTAGGAACATAGATCAATTCTCCGGATTCGTGATATTTTGGTAAGCAATATTTGGTAAAGGTTCAACATTTAGTTTATAACCGGAGGTTTAACCCGCTTATCCGATTAAGTGACTTTCGATGGAGGCGAATACTACCAAAGTGGGCAAGGGAAAGCTCCCATCCCAAAGTTCAAGAAGAGATCCGTTTCTGCTGCTTCGAGATTGGCCACCAGTGTGGGCCAACAAAGAAGAAACGTTAGGCGTAAAGTCGTAGTTTCGCTTAGACGATAGTGTCGAGGATCGAGAGTCTAGAACTCCTAGTAATAAGGTGTGTAACTAACCCATCGCTTCCGGTTTTATGTGTTATATGTTTTACTAACAAGTGCAATAATAAATGTGCTTATATACCCCTAAAGGGTATAGCGATGACCAAAGTTAGTATCGGATCTATTGCGATGTGATTATTTGTTTCGAGTATGTTTATGGACATTAATAAGCATGTGCATGCATGATCACGATTATATTTTATGTGGCATGTGCATGGGTGGGTTATGAAAAGAAGGTGCGGTGTACTTCGAGTACGTGGTTGATGTCGACTTTGTGCTACATCGTGGATTGGCGCCGATCGAGGTCGCGTTGTGGATCTTTGCGATTTAGTTCGCGTGGTTACCTTGATTGATATCGGCTTTATGCCATATCGTGGCTTGATGGATTGCCGTGTGCTCCATCGTGGTTTGATGTTAGCCGCACGCTACATCGTGGATGGCATTGGTTGCCTTTTTGGAGGGAAAAGGAGAGGGTGACTCGATAGTCCCCTGTGTGTGGTAAATTTGGATAAGGGGGTGTGTAGCGGATGGACCCTAGGTTGGGTTGGGAATCATGTTGCATTATTTTGTAATAATATGGTAATGGGCCAAGCCCAATATGACATGTGGATAGGTATGTTTTGGGAACATACGTGGAAATGGGCCAAGCCCAGATGATATGAGGTTTATTGAGAAATGGGCCTAGCCCAGTGTTTGAGCATGATTTGAATGTGGGCCAAGCCCAGATTGTGGTAATTGTTAAAATGATATTACTTGTTGCATTTGATAATTGGGATATTATGTGGCTAAGCATGTGGGTGGATTTCAGTGGTTAACTTACACACTGAGTCATTGTGACTCACCCAATTATTTATCCATCATCGCAGGAGAGTCGTGATTAGTGGACGGGTTGGAGTGGATACAAGGTGGCCCATGCAGAAGCAGATTTTATGCAGTAGATGTTTTATTTGATTTAGTTATTTTATATTATCAGTTTGGGCATTTATTGAATGTAATAAGGGCCTCTTTGATTTAAAGTACTTTATTTATTATTGTTGAAGTTTACACTACACTTAGTAATATTTTCTTAAAAGATTCATATTATAGCAACTTATAATAATGCTTAAATTCGGAAGTTTTCAACAAGCTTATATTATTTATTAAATTTTAAATGGACACGGTTTCCAGAGATAATAAAATTTTCAAGTTTAATTCTATAGTCAAAGATTTCCAACCGTCTTTCCAAAGGACATATCCAGATTCGATTCGTAGTGAATGGGCCGGGTTTGGGGATGTTACAGTTTGGTATCAGAGCCCGGTTCAAAACTCGGCTTTGAGGGTTTTGGGCCCAAAAACGTTTCAAAATGGGCTTTTTAAAAAAAAAAAAAAAAAATATGGGCTTTTAGAAAATTATTTTATTCTGGCATGGCACCTGTACCTTCAACCCGAGTCCACCAGGTAAGTACTTCAGACTTGTTAAGTAATTTGATATGTGAATTGTTATGGGCTTAGTTGGGCTCGTAGATTAGTGAACTAGGATCTGTTGAACCCTAGGACTAGTCTACTCAAACATATGCATAAAACTTAAAGCTACTAAACAAACCTGTGATTAAGTCGCCGAGTTAAGGTGTGGTAACCATTGTGCGCATGTCTAGGAGTGGATCCGGAAGAGCTTGGTACTTAAGCAGTCCTCGTGACTCACCTCCTCTTCGCTGGAATCCTACCTGGTGCGTAGCTACGGTTCACCTTAACCAAGAGGACTTGTTCATAGGCTAAACCAATTATTAAAACCCGAAAGGGATTTGCCTCACTGTTTTAAAACCCTTAGTTTTAAAATTCTAAAAATACCCACAGTAGGAAAATGACGAAATTACCCCTGGGTAGGGAAGGAAACTTGATTGCTCGAAAGAACTACTCTCGGAAACTTCATTGCATAAAATTGCTCGTGGATAAAATAGTGAAACAATAATTTCTAATGCATAAAACTTTTTAAACAGATTAAATCGCGACGATAGAGATGAGTTCTAGGGGACGCGGTAGAGGTAGAATGGCCGCATCGGAACCGATAGGGTCTGGCCATGGGTCAGAAAGTGAAGTGCCGCCAGCAGTGGACGTAGAGGAGCAAGATCAGATAAGTGAAGATGACGCGGTATCGCGGGCCATGTTACGAGTGCTAGAACGAGTAGCAGGAGTTAGTAGGGGAAATGGAACTCGGAAGTCAGTATCGGAAAGGCTTAGATCGAATGGAGCCGAGATCTTTAGAGGAGTGTCTGGAGTAGCTCCGAACGTAGCGGAGTATTGGCTAGAAGCAGTCGAAAGAATCATGGACGATTTGGACCGCACTCAATGAAGAAAAGTCGAAGGGTGTTTGCTTTCGTTGCTTCGCGACGGCTTATCGTTGGTGGCTCACACGTCAAGCAAAGTGTACCGCAGATCGACAGGATTGGGACTTCTTTAAGGTTAAGTTTGAAGGAAAGTACGTAGGAGCCGCTTATTTGGACTCGCAAAGAAAGCGCTTCTAAATCTAGTACAAGGAAGTAAGTCGATAGTCGAAAGTACGGCTTTAATTGCGTGCGACTTAGTCAAGATGCTAAGGGAATTGTGGCCACCGATTATGAGAGGTGCGTCCGGTTTGAAGACGGATTGCGAGATGAACTTCGAATGGTGATCGCTCCGCAGAGGGAGAGAGACTTCGCGGTGCTAGTAGAGAAAGCTCGGATCGTTAGAGGTTAAGAAGACTATAAGAGAAAACCGAGAAAAGAATAGGAGCGAGAATAAGAGAAATATTGGACCGTCAAGACGCTTGGTAATGTCCGTAAAAGACCAAGGACCGAGAACCCCGTAAGTGTACTTGTACCAATGGATCGGAATCGTTCTTGTGTTCGATGTGGAAGACCTCACACAGAGAGTGTTGGGGAAATAGTAAAGAATGCTTTCGGTGCGGATCTAAGGCACATTTAGTTAAGAATTGTCCTCAAGCGACGAGGGGTCGTGGTTCAAGTCATGGAAGGAATGGTTCTAGTCAGAGTCAACCAAGGATGTGATATTAGGTAAGCTCCTTTGCTTTGGTACATGCTTTAATTACTTGGTTTGATTACGATTTAGTCTTTTCTGTGTTGCTAAGAGAGGTGTTTCGAATTTTTAGCATGAACTTAGAGATTGTGTAGGTACGATAGCCTTAGTAAGATCAGAGTGCGCAGCGTAAGCGTAAGGTGGTAAGATAGGTGGTATGGACGTTTGTTGGTAAAGTAATTTCGAGGACGAAATTATTTTTAAGGAGGGTAGAATTGTAACACCCTGGTTTAGGGGTTATGCGTTTGGGGCATAACCCGAGTGTTTAGTAGGCTTAGGGTCATGTTGGAGGAATTTTGAGGGGTTTGGAGAACCCTAGAAGGCAAGGGATGACTTAGGAAATTTTTGAATTTTAGTGTAAAAAGGGGAAATAGGGCCAGAAGGCCTTAAAATAAAATTGTGGAGTTTAGGACGCAAGAAAGGTATTGGCAAAGTGGCGTGGAGGCGCTGCTTGGGGGCTTTGGAAGGTAACGCCTAAGGGAGCAAGGGTTCGAGTTGCTGGGGCAGCAATTTTGGCTTTATTTTTGCGTCAAGAGACTGGGCTAAGTAGGCCTTAAGAATAAATGTTCAAGTTGATGGACATGAAAGTCCAATCGGGAGAAGTGGCTCTTGGGCGCTACTTAGGCGCTGGAGGGGAGGAGAGGTCGCGGTTTCGAGGGCCTGCAGAAGCATTTGGCGTTTTATTTTTCGTTTTGGGCGTTGGGCTTTGTAAGGCCTTAAAGGTATATAGCGTGGGATTCGGACAAGGAAGATGGGTGGGTGGAATGGCTAGCGTCGCGGCACTTAAGCTACCGGAGGAGAGCAAGGCGCGGTTCGAGCGCTGGAGTCGCAGCTTAGCGTTTTATTTTTCTGTGGATATGGGCTCGATTAGAAAGGGTTTAAAATAAAATGCTTTGGGGATTCTAGCATAAAAATCAGGGTTGGCCGAGTGGCCCAGCGCTGGGGAAAGGAGCAGCAGCTTGGTCCCAGGTTCGAGCCAAGGAAGCTGCATTTTGGAGTTTGAATTTTTATTTCTTTTTGGGCAGCAATTTGAGGTGTTGGACGGCTAGAAGACTCTTTTTTTGGAAGAGGATAATATGTTTTTTTATTATTTATTATTTAATAATTAGATTAAGTGGAATTATTATTATTTATTTATAATAATGATAATATGAGCATTTTTTTTGGAGGATGATATGAGTTTTTTTAGGAGATAATCAAGGATATTATGAAGATTAAAAGAATTATTGGATTATTAGTAGAGTATTCAAATGGAATTGAATTAGTGAAGTGTTGGCCAAATTTTGGAGACTTCAAGGGGGGTTGGCCGAATGCTATAAATAGGGGAGGGTAGAGTGCTAGTTGTTCATCAGGTCTTTTGCCTCTCCCTCTTGGTGTGCCGATTTCTCCTTTGGCCTTTGTAGCCAAATAATTCTTTTGTTTTAATCCCTTGGTAGCCGAATTTCTCCTCTTTTATTAGTTGCACCTTGGCCGAATTCTAGGTGTGGTGTGGATCTCTTCGGATTCTTCTCCTCAATCGTTGGTAGTCAGATTCGGTAAGTGGTGGTAAAGATCCATGTTGTAATTATTCTTTTATTTTTCGAAAGCCGAAGGCTATTAAGGCTAATCATTTATGCGTTTTAGGGTTTGGTCGGTTGCAAAAGGACCATTCCAGAGTCCCGAGATTTGATTGGAAATCAAATCACCCTTGAGGAGCAGGATATTTAGGAACATAGATCAATTCTCCGGGATTCGTGATATTTTGGTAAGCAATATTTGGTAAAGGTTCAACATTTAGTTTATAACCTGGAGGTTTAACCCGTTTATCCGATTAAGTGACTTTCGATGGAGGCGAATACCACCAAAGTGGGCAAGGAAAGCTCCCATCCCAAAGTTCAAGAAGAGATCCATTTCTGCTGTTCGAGATTGGCCACCAGGGTGTGGGCCAACAGCAAGAAACGTTAGGCAGAAAGCCGTAGTTTCGCTAGACGATAGTGTCGAGGATCGAGAGTCTAGAACTCCTAGTAATAAGGTGTGTAACTAACCCACTGTTTCCGGGTTTTATGTGTTATATGTTTTACTAACAAGTGCAGTAATAAATGTGCTTATATACCCCTAAAGGGTATAGCGATGACCAGGTTAGTATCGGATCTATTGCAGTGTGATTATTTGTTTCTGAGTATGTTTATGGACATTAATAAGCATGTGCATGCATGATCACGATTATATTTTATGTGGCATGTGCATGGGTGGGTTATGAAAAGAAGGTACGGGTGTACTTCGAGTACGTGGTTGATGTCAGCTTTGTGCTACATCGTGGATTGGCGCTGACTGAGGTCGCGTTATGGATCTTTGCGATTTAGTTCGCGTGGTTACCTTGATTGATATCGGCTTTATGCCATATCGTGGCTTGATGGATTGCTTGTGTGCTCCATCGTGGTTTGATGTTAGCCGTATGCGCTACATCGTGGATGGCATTGGTTGCCTTTTTGGAGGGAAAAGGAGAGGTGACTCGATAGTCCCCGTGTGTGGTAAATTTGGATAAGGGGGTGTGTAGCGGATGGACCCTAGGTTGGGTTGGGAATCATGTTGCATTATTTTGTAATAATATGGTAATGGGCCAAGCCCAATATGACATGTGGATAGGTATGTTTTGGGAACATATCGTGGAAATGGGCCAAGCCTAGATGATATGAGGTTTATTGAGAAATGGGCCTAGCCCAGTGTTTGAGCATGATTTGAATGTGGGCCAAGCCCAGATTGTGGTAATTGTTAAAATGATATTACTTGTTGCATTTGATAATTGGGATATTATGTGGCTAAGCATGTGGGTGGATTTCAGTGGTTAACTTACACACTGAGTCATTGTGACTCACCCAATTATTTATCCATCATCGCAGGAGAGTCGTGATTAGTGGACGGGTTGGAGTGGATACAAGGTGGCCCATGCAGAAGCAGATTTTATGCAGTAGATGTTTTATTTGATTTAGTTATTTTATATTATCAGTTTGGGCATTTATTGAATGTAATAAGGGCCTCTTTGATTTAAAGTACTTTATTTATTATTGTTGAAGTTTACACTACACTTAGTAATATTTTCGCAAAAGATTCATATTATAGCAACTTATAATAATGCTTAAATTCGGAAGTTTTCAACAAGCTTATATTATTTATTAAATTTTAAATGGACACGGTTTCCAGAGATAATAAAATTTTCAAGTTTAATTCTATAGTCAAAGATTTCCAACCGTCTTTCCCAGTGACATATCCAGATTCGGTCGTAGTGAATGGGCCGGGTTTGGGGATGTTACACCGTGCCTCCCTAATATACTAGAACATGGCCTGATGTCGATCTACACGGCCGTGCCTCATTAACGGAGTCCAACACGGCCTGGCCACGATTCACACGGGCGTGTGCCATGGCCGTGCCCCTGCCGTGGAGGAGAGTAATTTCACTCGGAAAAGGATACTTAGGAGCAAAGAAACACATTCGAAAAGCCTATAAATACACCCTAAGTATAACCTAAAAGGGAGAGTCGACGGGCGGTCAGCTAGGCCAAGGAGCCGAGCTGAAAAGGTCAGATTTGTGGGAAACTCTCAAGAGATAGCCAGTTGATCCATCTCAAGAAGCCAGAATCCTACTCAAGACGGAGGATCTCCTCTTCAATTCCTATAGGGGTTTTAGGGATTTCTTATGTTTTGTTTTATCTTTTCTTCTGAGATGTTTTCTTTTATTATTATGAACTAAACCCTTCAGATACCTGAAGGGGGATGAAACCTAGATGAATCTTGTTATTGTTTTCTGAACTATATGATAAATACTTGATTTGTTCTTAATTATGCGTGCTTAATTCTTGTGTTGATATTTCGCGGATATTAATTCAAGTATGATGTGCTTAGGTGGCGGAGCAAAAGTCCCTGCTTAAGAGTAGATCTAGCATAATTAAGCGGATTTGATCACGCGCCTAGAGATATGGTGACGAGATTTTGCCTGATTAGGGTGAAACCTAATATGGGAGTCCATAGATCGATTTACTGCTATTCTAGGGGATTATTAATAGGAAAGAGATTTCAATTAATTAACCTAGGGTTAGACGTTATTCTCCTTGAGAGAGGGTTTAATATACGTTAGGGAGTCCTACGGATCAAGTCAAGTGAATAAATCGTCTGGTTCAGTGTTAGATAACAAGTGGAGTCTAGGTGGATTCTTCCTAAGGGTATCGTCTTAATCAACTGAGTTTTTCCCAAGTATTTCCCCCAATTCATTCTTTTTGTCTTTGCGTCTTTAGCTTAGTAATTAGTTAATTTAGATTAATAAACAACTTCACTTATTTTAGGCTAAATAATAGAAAGAAAGTTAGTTTTAGTACTTTTAGTTCCTTTGGGTTTGACA
This sequence comes from Gossypium sturtianum, assembly GCA_025698515.1. Taxonomy (NCBI): domain Eukaryota; kingdom Viridiplantae; phylum Streptophyta; class Magnoliopsida; order Malvales; family Malvaceae; genus Gossypium; species Gossypium sturtianum. The sequence continues at coordinate 123,023,811 of CM046946.1, forward strand.
ATTCGGTCTTGCCTATGCTATACTACTGTTCGATAGGTGCACTTGCCTCAATCGTTGTCATAGTTAGTTTCCAGGTTCGATCATTATCTTTATAAATTTTAAAACTCTGACTTCACAGCGATCAAGTTTTTGGCGTCGTTGCCGGGGAACTAAAAATATTAAGAAAGCTATATTTTTATTACTTTAGCCATTTTTTATTTTCTACAATTTATTTTTATTTTTATTTTTTTTACTTTGCTAATTTTTCCTATATTTTGCTTTTGGCAGATAATTTTAGTCTATAGAGAAGATGGCACTGAATAATTATCAGTGGCAAGCGATGAGAACAATTCCTACTAAAGCAGCCAGTGTCTTCAACCTCGACGTGGTCACCAGTCCCTCACAGGTACACCCAGAAATACAATATGATTCGAATTTAGGAGGCGTGGCGAATCCTGAGTACCCACTCTACGGATATGGCATGGAAAACGAGCAAGCTCACTATACGGGTAACTATTCTAGACCACAAAATAATTTTTATAATGACACTTATAATGCAGGTTGGAGGTACCATCCCAATTTCTCGTGGGATGATCAAAATAGCCAAAGACTGGAACTTCCTCTAGATTTTCAACAACCACCTCACCAATAGGAAGAGGAGTCAAACATTGAAGAGATGCTGACAAAATTCATGGCAGCCACAGATACCCGTCTTCAAGACACTGAGACAACACTTAAAAACCAACAAACATCAATTGAAGGGATCAAGAACCAAGTTGGGGAACTTACTAAGTCAGTTGGGGAAATTACTAAGTCAGTTGGACAACTTGCGAAGCTGATTTCTGAACTACCACAAGGAAGCTTGCCAAGCAATACTGAAACTAACCCGAGAGAGCAAAATCAAGCCATTTACGATAATGAAGGGTTAGACGAACCAAACCCAAGGGAAGAACCTGTGGTAAGTAAAGGTAAGGTTGATATACCAAAACCGGCAATTACAGAGTACCAACCTCGTGTGCCATATCTCGATGCAATAAAGAAAGACCACACAGAGGAAGAATTCAGTGAACTCACACTTCGTGTAGACAACGAAACAATCACTCTTCAAGCTCTTGACTCAACTAGGACATCGAGTAATAAAGGTACGAACGTTAATTCTATTGATAACCATTTAGTTCAGCCTTCTTTACAGGAAACATCACGAAATCACCTAGCTGAGATAGATCTTAGACCTCGTACCCATAAAGAAATAATTCATGAAGAACTAAGGCTTCAGGTCGATGAACTAGACGAGTGGAAAACACACTTTAAAAAGAAACTAGGAATACACGAAGTGAAACCGAAGGAAACCCCAAATGAGCTGATAGGAACAACAAATCACTTCAAAATAGGGGATCAGGTATTGTTGAATAAGGAAGACCCTCGAATCACCAATTTAGACCTCAAGACAAACGAATAAATCACTTTTGAGGTACTTAATGTCTTCCTATAAGGCACAGTCGAGGTAAGCAATCCTAAATTCAACACTTTTGAGGTAAACATTACTCGACTTATACTATATATCCATAACCGAATTGATCGCATGCGAAAGGATTTTCACCTCCTCAAACCACCATGACCATACGAATAACAGGTAAAGTCTAGCTTAAGACTATAAACGAGCGCTTCTCGGGAGGCAACCCGAGCACTAACCCCATTAACTTTTACATTTTTATTTTTTCTTATTTTTTCTATTTTATCCTTTCTTTATAGTATCTAGCTTTAAACTAACCAAAAGTGTTGATTTCCAGGCCACACGGCCTAGCACACGGCCGTGGCCGTGGCCGTGTGGATGCCCCGGATCATCGTACTGACATGGCAAAGGTGGTACGAGTCAGAGAGAATCAAATCTTCGAAGTCACGAACTCTAACCACCACGGGCACTGACAGAATGCCACGGCCGTGCGGCGTGGCTGTGGACGACACTGACTTATCACCAACGGGCGTGGCAATCTGTAAAACGGGCGTGGGTGAACCAACACACCTAGACACACGATCGTCATGAGGCGGCGTGTGTGAATCGACACGCCCTAAGAGCACGGGCATGGGATGGTACCAGGTTTGAAAATCTATTTAACCCCCTCCCTTCCCTCTTCTCTTACTAACTTTCAACCTTCAACTTTTCATTTTCTTTCCTACCCCTTTTCTCTATACCCTTGAGCTATACCAAAACAATGCCAAAGAAGCGGAAGAAGCCAAGCACAGTCTCCCTCATGGAGATCGATACATATAAGTTCATGCCGGCCGCTTCAATTGCTCGCCAAGCCAAGGGTCTTTGAGACCAATTATCTGTTCTTTTATTTTTATCTTCTCCTTTATTTTCCTTCTCTTTAACACTATTATGCTTAATTTAGTTTATTTTATCTTAGTTTCTTGATTTTAGGTTCTAAAGGCTGCTAGGGAATCACACCACGACCACCACCATATCCTCAGCCTTAGAAATCACACCCAACAATAAGGACTCTACGGTCCATCCATCTTTTCTTTTAATTTTAGTTTCATCTTAATTTTTCTTCATTTTAGCTTGCTTTTCTTTAATTATTTAATTAGTATAGTTTTAATTATTATTATTATATCCTGGCTAATCCTCTACGAGCTACCCAATTTCTTCATCTAGCACAGGATCGTCATCCAGACCGGCCCCTCCAACTTATCTTTCACCTCTGACTCAAGGAATCCATCCAAAATTCAGGGAGTTTCACTTCTCTCCATATCTGATGATTTTAGTATTATTGTCAATATATCTATCTTTGTACATTGAGGGCAATGTACATCTTAAGTGTGGGGGGTGAACAACCTAAAAAGGTGCCTAACGTTTTTCATTATTCTCAAATTTCTGAAATTAGGTGCTAAACTTTTTGCATTGTTCTCAAAATCCTGAATTTAGTCTTGTTTTTAAGTAAATTCTTCATATTACTAATTAGGATGAAATTTCTAATGATTTATGATTTTCATTGATATGTTTTAGTGCATTGATAATTAAATTCTAAGAATACTAGAGAATCAAGCATGATAAGTCTATTTTTCAGAAATTAAAAATTTTCTAGGTTGTCAAACTGAGTTTAAATATTACTTTGAAGTTTAAAATTTACGAGGTTGATGTCAAAAATACCCATAATTTTTGTGAGTTTTTGAGCCTTATAGAGCATATATTCTTTTTCATGCTCACTTTATTGATTATGAGTATGTCAACATTGATTTGTTATTCTAGAACTTGCCTAGTTTATACATATCGAGACCACACCTATGATTTGATATACAGAGATGATTAAGGCACATAGGTTTTAACCCACTAACTCCATTAAAAGCCTACCTTCACAATTAACCCCTAGTGAACCCCTTTTAATCCTAACAATCCTTTTTATTGACATAACCACTAATATTAACCCAGAAACCCTTTATATTTGTTATCACCATTCTTTTTTGACTTCCCTTATATCGAGATTTGATTTGATTAACCTGCCTAATTATTTCATCTTAGTATATGAATAGATGTATTATATAAAAAAAATCGAAGTATATTCGTTATTCATTACTAGTTTTGTGATTAAGTGAGCTTATACGTTTGAATTCCAAATATTGAAGAAGAAGCTCGTATTATTAGTTTAAAGTTTCAATCCATTATGTAATTATTCAGTTTATTGTTTTTAGTTAGGTATTTTATCAATTCAATCTCGATTCTAACCTTCTAATTCATCCTTTAACCACACCTTAACCCTAGCCCCGTTACAACCCTGACAAAGACCTTTTGATTTGTGCATCATCTCATATTATAGTGGTGGAGATTTGATTTTCAGGCAAGCCTATGGGATTAACTTTTCATGTTCGACTTTTGAGTGCCTAAATTTTGAACCTTAAACACTTTGAGTGATTTGAGTGAATCTCTAGTGAGGATGTCAATCCTTGTCGGTTTTGAATTAAAGGTAATTATTTAGATAAGGGGAGACGCCTATATTTTCGAGCTACAAATCTATGACTTAGATTGTTTGAATCCTTAGGAATCTTTGAATTGAATTATCCATGTATAAATTATCCTTGAATTATGATGAAACACTATTAATGAATATTAGGAATTATGGAAAGTTCGTTTTAATTGTAAGTTGAGAATTTTGCTTGAGGACAAGCAAAAGCTTAAGTGTGGGGGTATTTGATAAACCGAAATAGTAACATATTTTTAATCCCACATTTAGCATACTTTTGGATGATTTATCCCTTGATTTATGTAAAAAGGTGCTCTTAATCCTTTCTTTTCATGTCTTATATGCAGGAAAGCACCCAAGGATAAAAAGAACGAGAAACGGGCTCAAAACGGACCAAAATGGGCCAAAGAAGAAATCGACACGGCCTGGACTAAAGCCCACACGGTCGTGCCTCCCCAATATACTAGAACACGGACTGATGTCGATCTACACAGCCGTGCCTCATTAACGGAGTCCAACACGGCCTGGCCACGATTCACACGGGCGTGTGCCATGGCCGTGCCCCTATCGTGGAGGAGAGTAATTTCAATCGGAAAAAGATACTTAGGGGCAAAGAAACACATTTCGAAAGCCTATAAATACACCCTAAGTATAACCTAAAAGGGAGAGTCGACGGGCGGTCAAGGAGCCGAGCTGAAAAGGTCAGATTTGTGGGAAACTCTCAAGGGATAGCCAGTTGATCCATCTCAAGAAGCCGGAATTCTACTCAAGACGGAGGATCTCCTCTTCAACTCCTTCAGGGGTTTTTAGGGATTTCTTATGTTTTGTTTTATCTTTTCTTCTGAGATGTTTTCTTTTATTATTATGAACTAAACCCTTCAGATACCTGAAGAGGGATGAAACCTAGATGAATCTTGTTATTGTTTTCTGAACTATATGATAAATACTTGATTTGTTCTTAATTATGTGTGCTTAATTCTTGTGTTGATATTTTATGGATATTAATTCAAGTATGATGTGCTTAGGTGGTGGAGCAAAAGTCTCTGCTTAAGAGTAGATCTAGCATAATTAAGCGGAGTTGATCGCGAGCTTAGAGATAGGGTGACGAGATTTTGCCGGATTAGGGTGAAACCTAATATGGGAGTCCATAGATCGATTTACTGCTATTCTAGGGGGTTATTAATGGGAAAGAGATTTCAATTAATTAACCTAGGGTTAGATGTTATTCGCCTTGAGAGAGGGTTTAATATACGTTAGGGAGTCCTACGGATCAAGTTAAGTGAATAAATCGTTTGGTTCAGTGTTAGATAACAAGTGGAGTCTAGGTGGATTCTTCCTAAGGGTATCGTCTTAATCAACTGAGTTTTTCCCAAGTATTTCCCCAATTCATTCTTTTTGTCTTTGCGTCTTTAGCTTAGTAATTAGTTATTTTAGATTAATAAACAACTTCACTTATTTTAGGCTAAATAATAGAAAGAAAGTTAGTATTAGTACTTTTAGTTCCTTTGGGTTCGATAATCCGGTCTTGCCTAAGCTATACTACTGTTCGATAGGTGCACTTGCCTCAATCGTTGTCATAGTTAGTTTCCAAGTTTGATCATTATCTTTATAAATTTTAAAACTCGGACTTCACAGCGATCAAGTAGTTTTGAAAGATTTTTGTATGGCACACCGAGTCTCCGGGGCCGAATCCGTAAGTTTTCTGAATACTGTTTTTTGCTTTTAACTGTTATGCGATAGGAAACACTGTGATTACTTTAGATATATGACTGTACTGTGATACTCTAGTTAGAGTAAACTAAAAAATCGTAGGAAACTAAGACTGTAGCGAGCACAAGAGGTACTCGCGGGCGAGGTTCAAGGGGCCGTGATTAGAGTGTGCAACGGTAGCGTAATGGTGTAGTTGTTACACGACTATCATGTTATTTGGAAATTTTGGGGATGAAATTTCTTTAAGGAGGGGTGAATTGTAACGCCCCGAATTTGGGCCTATAAGTATTGGGCCTTGAGTATGGGTCCGTAAGGAGGCTGTAAATAGGTATTTAATTGTGCAAGAAAATGACACAATTAAATGTCTGCTCAAGTGGTTAAGGGTCCTGAGAGGAGTTGGAAAAGTCCTGGGTTCAAACCTGGGCCTTAGCAAAAATTTTGGTTTTAGGTGGATAAAACCTTGGATGCTTGGATGTATGCCTTTTAAATTATTGTGTAAAAAAAATGACACAAGGAAGCATGTGGTCTAGTGGTTGTGGCGTCATTAAGGTTGTAATGGAGCCTGGGTTCAAGTCTTGGCTCTTGCAATTTATTTTGGTTTTTCTTTTAAAGGAACCTGGACTTTGGCCTATAGACCTTTTTATTAATTGAGGATATTTTGTGACACAAAAGAGCTTGTGGCAAGGAGGCAAGTGGCGTGTTGAGCCATTGAGGAGGGCTTGGGTTTGAATCCCCTTACAAGCAAAATGCAATTATTTTGCTATATGGGAAAGGTAAGTGGTTGAATTGGGTTGAAACTCTGGAAGGTTGTTGTGGACTTGGTAAAAGGGTGAAGTTTGAATTGGTCATGGAGAAAATGTAGGAGGAAAAAGGGGATTTTGAATTGGATGGTGGAGAGGTTGGAGGAGGGATTTTAGGAGCGGTTTAAGGGTGATGGATGGTTTGAGTGATTTGGGGAGGAAAATTCGGGATTTTGAAAGGAAAGAGGGGTGTGTGCCGAATGAGAATTTTGGCTTATCAGAAATCGACTTTGAGTAGTCTTTTACTCTTTAATTCGGTGGCTTGAAACATTTTGGTTATTTTTCTTTTTTGGAGGCCGATTTGTGCTAAGAGTGTGGGTATTATCTTTTCGTTTTTGGTCATATCGAATACCTTTCGGGTTCTTCTGTTCTCTACTTTGCATTCCTCTGAAAACCTCCTGTCAAACCGATTCTTTTTCTCTCCTCTACCTCTTCACACTTTTGCCGAATATTTCTTTTCTCTCTCATTTGGTTGATGTGTTTTTGGCAAAACACATTGTTATCTCCTCTCTTCTTTCTTTCGGCTTTTCTCATTTCCTTCTTCTTTTGCTAGAGCCGAATAACCTCTAAACTTCTGTGCTAGTCGAATACTTGGTCTCAGGGGAGTGCGATTGTTTTTTCTCGTGCCTCAGTTTATGGGTGTGTTGTGGTGGTGGCCAAATACTTCTGTCTCTCAGTCTTAATTCCACAGTTTGGGTAAGTTGCGATACTCCTGGTTCAATTATTTGCATATATGATATTAGTTATTGAGTCGCGAATGGGATGCATGTAGTTTTTTAAGGATTTGAAGTGAAGTGATCTCCTGCGACGGCCTGGGTGAGATTGATTAAGACGGGTGTTAGGTAAGCCTCCGAACATGGGTGTGGGTTAAGGTTCTCTTCAATTGATTGATAAGTGACTAACTGAAGTTTCTGATTGTGTTAGGTTGGTGTTCTAGTGGGTTAGTCGCACACGTTCACAATCAGGTGTGTATTTTTACCCTGTACCTAATAGTTGGCAGATAAGCCGAAGGTGTGTAGCAATACCTTGTGACCGATAGTCGGCAAAAGAGCCGAAAAGCATGTGTACACACACACACCACTCCAAGTAGACCGGCGAATGCCGAAAAGCTGAAATATCGGCGAATGATGCCACACGAGCGTGCAATCGCACGTGTGGTGGACCGAGCCCACGAATATGGGCGTAAGATGGGTTATGGCCACCATGAGCGTCCTCATGGGCTTAGGCCGTTTTTGGGGCCAAATGGACCGGAATGGGCCGAGTGGGCCCAATGGGCCCGGAGGCCCTACGCGAGTAAATTTTTTGGATGGATAGGAAATAATGAGCCGGCCATGACGATCACATGGCCAAAGGCAGTTTTGGGCTAAATGGGCCACACGAGCGTGTGGGCCCAATTAGGTCGAATAGTGGGCTTTGGGCCCAAATACTCCGTTTTGATCACATATGTTATCTGTGTCGCTCGAAGCTCTGTGCCATCTTGATTATGGCTTTGTGCCAATCGTATTTACCCGTGGCTATGTACCTAACATATATACTGATGACTCTGTGTCGATCATAATTACCGTGCCTGTGTGCCAATTATATTACCATCGCTGATGGCTATGTGCCAAACTTATTACAGTTACCATAGCTTTGTACCATCCTGATTATGGCTCTGTGCCATCCTGATTATGGTTTATAACCATTCTGATTATGGCTTTTAGCCGTTCTGTCCACGACGTCGAGCCGTTTCTATTGACTTAGTGTCGCACAGGAGTGTTGGGTTGGTACGGGTGGTGTGTTGGCTGGATCGGGGTGGGATGCATCCTCATACTATTGCATATCTGTTTATGAGATCTGTCACTGTATTGGGGTTAGGCCACTTGTTCTGTTATTGGTTTGGGCTAGGCCCAATTGATTCTGTTATGGGATGTGACCCAAATGATGTTGTAGTGGGCTTTGGCCCACGTATGCTCTGAATCGGATTATGTCATTCTCGTTATAGGGCTTTGGCCCGACTATTCGATTTACTTTTACGATATCGATCGTTGTTGCTCTAGTAAGGGGATTACACACTGAGTTTTCATAAACTCACCCCGTTTTTAACTGTACAGGTAATCCCCAGCGTTAGGAGGATCAGTGCTGCGAAGGACTTGGAGCTGGCCACACTTTTAAACTTGCTTTGGATTTTATTTACCTTATTTACTAATTTACGGGTTGTAATAAGGCCTTCCTACTTTCTGGGTTTTAAATTTGGAATCTTATTTATGGGTTTATAATTGCTAGAAGTAGAACAGCAATACGAAAACTGATTTTCAAAATATCACGTTTGCGCAACTGTTTTAAACTAAGCTTCCGCATCAAATAAGGTTTTAAAGGTAAAAGCGTTTCACAAGAGACTGACTTTTAATAAACCACATTTTAAAAACAAGCAAACAAAATCTGAGGTTTTAAATGGCAACAAGTTTTAATTAAGAAGTGTTTTCAATGAAAACATGGTTTTCGAAAAACACTTCAATGTGACACGCCAGGTTCGGGCCTAACTTTTGGGCCGAGTTTGGGGTGTTATAGACAACTCTATATACAATACATCAGATAACCCCTTATGGAACAATAGAGCTTATTGGAAAAGAGGGCAACATTTTCTTGTAAATGGACAAAGAGTGAAACACTATTTTGGAGGGACAACCAATTCGGTTATCGATGAACAACTTTACACTGTAATGCACTATGGAACTTATCAAGAATTTAGGGAAAGTCAATAACCAAGAAGAGCAATGATAAAGAAAGCAAACAAGGCATTAACTCCTCCTCTATATCCTATCCTCGACGTTCCGACATCACTCAGGGATGTCACGACAACACTGCGTAAACTCTGTTTTCTGAATTAACCTAACTATTGACGTTTTTGTAGTCTAATTATATTAGGATTCCGGTTCTTTAACTGTTTATTTAGTAGATCTAGATTATAACTCTTAAATAAATTATCCTTTCTTTCTAAACTATAAATAGGGTATATAGACACTCTATTTTATTATCAAAGATTAAATTGCAGTTTACTCTATTTTGCTATTAACAAAGATTAAAGTGTAGGAGCAATAAAAATAAATTATCTTATGGCAAGTTTAGTGCAAGCGCTTCAGGCCCAGCCATTAAATTTCAAGAAGGCGATATGGACAAATAATTGTAACAATTACAACCGTATACCTTTATTCAAGAGCAGAGATTTGATCCACTGATGAGGAATTGCAAAGGAATATGAGAGAATGCAACTGAAAGAGAATGGACAAAATTTTGTTTACCACCCGAAGAACCCCTGATAATTCCTGTAAAGCAAGAATTCTATTTAGCATTAAAACAAAGGGAATAAGCAAGACCCTTTTACGAGATGCACTCTTTTGTGAAAGTCAGATGGGTTAATGTCCCGGTAATTGAGATGGGTATTGATCGTATCCAAACTAACTATGACAACGAATAAGGCAAGCGCACCTATCGTTCGGTAGTATAGTTATGGCAATACCGAAAATATCGTATCCTCATGGGCCAAGAGTACTAATAGTTACTATCTTTTTATTATCTAGCCTAAGTATTAAGAGAATCGATGTTTAATTAACTAATTACTAAACTAAGGATGCTAAGACACAGAGAGTGAATTGGGAAAATACTTTTGAGAAAAACCAGTTGATTAAGACAATACCCGAGGAAGAATCCACCTAGACTTCACTTGTTATTTAACTCTCGAACTGCATTTATTTATTCACTTGACTTGATCCGTAGGATTCCCTAATTTATATTAATACCTCTGTTGAGGCTACTAACGTTTAACCCTAGGTTGATTAATTGAAATCTCTTTCTAATTAAAACTCTAGTGTTGCATTAACTCGATCTATAGACTCCCATATTAGGTTTGACCCTAATCCGGCAGATTTTTGTCATCCTATCTCTAGGGTTGCGATCAACTCTGCTTAACTATGCTAGATATACTCTTAAATAGGGACTTTTGCTCCACTGCCTAAGCACATCAATACTTGAATCAATATCCTGAAATATTATAGCAAGAATTAAAAACACATAATTAAGAACAAATTAAGTATTTATCATACAATTCAGAAAACAATAACAAGATTTGTCTTAGGTTTCATCCCCTTCAGGTATTTGAGGGGTTTAGTTCATGTTTAATAAAGAATACATCTCAGAAGAAAGTAAATAACAAAACATAAGAAAAACCCTAAAGCCCCCTGAAGGAAATTGAAGGGAAGATCTTCCGTTTTGAGTGTGATTCCGGCTTCTGGGATGACTCAACTGGCTGTCTTGGAGTAATTCCCTGTGTTCAGCCCTCTCTGGCTTCCCCCCCTTTTAGGTCATACTTAGGGTGTTTATATAGACTTCGGAGTGTCTTTCTTCGCCCCTAAGTATCCTTTTTCGAGTAGAATTACAACGGGTCACGGCAGAGACACGCCTGTGGAGCACGCCAATGTGAATCAAGCCCAAGCCGTGTTCAGGTCTGCTAAAGTGGCACGACCGTGTGGTTACCTCCAGGCCATGTGGATTTCTTCCTTTGGCCCATTTTCTCCATTTTTGGCCTGTTTCTCATTCTTTTCTTCCTCCGATGCTCTCCTAAGTATAAAACATGAAATTAAAGGATTAGGAGCATCAAATTCCACAATTCAAAAGATTAAATCATCTAAAAGTATGCTAAACGTGGGATTAAAATATGTATATATTACGGTTTATCAAATACCCCCACACTTAAGCATTTTCTTGTCCTCAAGTAAAATTCTCAACTCACAATTAAAATTGAATTTCCTCAATTCATAACCTTCATCAATAATGTTTCATCATAATTCATAGGTAATTCATACATTGATAATTTAACCAGAAGTTTCCTAAAGATTCAAACAATCAAAGTCATAGTTTTTATAGTACGAAAAATAGGTGTTTCCCTTTACCTAAATAATCACCTTTAATTCAAAATCAAAAAATTGACATCCTCGCTAAGGGTTCACTCAAATCACTCAAGGTGTTTAAGGTTCAAAAATAAGCACTCAAGAGTCAAACATGAAAAGTTAATCCCATAAGCTTGCATGAAAATCAAATCTCCACCCTTGTAAAATGATATGATACACAAATCAATAGGTCTTTTATGGGTTGTAACGGGGCTTAGGTTAAAGGTGTGAATAAAGGTTGAATTAGAGGGTTAGTATCGAGATTGAATTGATACATTACCTAATTAGAAAATTGGACTAATACTGAATAATTACATCAATTGAAAACTTAATACTAATAACATGAGCTTCTTCTAAAGATAATGAAATTAACAGTTTAAGCTCAAATAACATAGAACTAATAATGAATATACTTTTTTTTTACTTGGAACAAATCATACAATAATAATAAGATAGAATTTAACAACTGAAGTAAAGAAAATAGTTAAGTAACCGATCAAATCAAATCTCGATATAGGGGTAGTCAAGAGAAATGGTGATAACAAATACAAAGTGGGTTTTGGGTTAATATTAATGGGTGAGTCAAGAAATGGTTTGTTAGGATTCAAAGGGGCTCACTAAGGGTTAATTAAATGGGTAGGCTTTTTAGTGGAATAAGTAGGTTAAAACCTAGGTGCCTTTATCATCTCTGTATATCAAATCAAAAATATGGTTTCGACATGCATCATCGAAGCAAGTTCTAGAATAACAAATCAATGTTGACACACTCATAATCAATAAAATGAGCAAGAAAAGAATGTATGCTCTAAAAGGCTCAAGATCTTACAAAAATTATGGGCTTTTGATGTCAACCTCATAGATTTCAACTTCAAGGTAATCATTAGATTCAGGTAGACAACCTATCAACTTTTTAATTCAGAAAATAAACTCATCATGCTTGATTCTTTAGTCTCCTAAAGTTTAAATCATCACTGCACAATTAACTATGACTTAATCCAAAACATATCAATGAAAATCTTAAATCAAAAGAAATTTCATTCTAACAGTAATATGAGAACATTTACTTAAGAACAAGATATAATTCAGGGATTTGAGAATAATGCAAAAAGTTAGGAACTTTTCAAGATAAAATTCACCTCCCCACACTTAAGATGTACATTGTCCTCAATGTACAAATATAACAATTATAATAAGAAAAGCACAAGAGAGGGAGAGAGGTGAAACTTCCTGAATTTTGGATGGAGTTAGAGAAAAAAAATCGGGGAAATTCGGGCTGAGTTGGTGGTTACTGGGGTCGTGGTGTGGTGATTCCCAAGCAGCCTTTAGAACCTAAAACCAAGAAACTAAAATAAAATAAACTAAATTAAGCACAAGAGAGATAAAGAGAAGGAAAATAAAGGAGAAGAGAAAAGACATAGGTAAAATAAATGGACTCAAATGTCCTTGGCTTGTCGAGTAAATGAAGCGGCCGGCATGAACTTATGTGAATCGGTCTCACACGGGGAGACTGTGCTAGGGTCCTTTCACTTCTTCAACATGGGAATGGTGGTGAGGATGGTGAAAGAAAAAGAATGAAGGGAGAAGATATTGAGAAGAAGAATTTGGGGAGAAAGTGAGAAGAATGGGGGGTTTAAATAAGAGTCAGGGACCTGGTTGCTGCCCACGCCCGTGCGCTGTGGGCGTGTTAAGTCACACGGCCATACCGCACGGCCGTGTGGTGGCTCATTCATTTCTCCCACGCTTGTGTAGAGGTTTCCACGCCCGTACATCTTTCTCAGTGTCGGCCACGGCCTCAAAGCACGGGCGTGCCTTATACCCGTGTGACTTTCTCAGTGTCGACCATGGCCGTATCGCACGGCCGTGACATTTTATTGCCGTCCGTGATTTGGGGATTTCTTTCGTCCTTGATTCGTACGATCTCTGCCACGCCAGTGTACAAATCCGTGATGCCCACACGGCCACGGCCACGCCCGTGTGCAAGGCCGTGTGGTACGGAAACCTACGCTTTATTTAACTTGGTTAGTCTTTAGTTAGGTGCTAAAAATCAAAGATATGAAAATTAAAGGGGTTAGTGCTCGGGTTGCCTCCCGAGAAGTACTCGTTTAAAGTCTTAAGCTAGACTTACCTCTCATTCGCGTATTCATGGTGGTTTGAGGAGTTGAAACTCCTCTCCCCTGCTATCAGTCCTATGATTCTTATATAATTTGAGTCGAGTGGCGTTTACCTCAAAAGTGCTGAACTTAGGATTAGTTACCTCGACTGTTCCATATGGGAAGACATTCAGTACCGTAAAAGGGATCTATTCTTTAAGGTCTGGAATGGTGATTCGAGGGTCTGTTTTTTCCAACAATACTTGATCTCCTATTTTGAAGTGATTTGCTGTTCCTAGTTTCTCCTTGAAATGTGTCTTCCACTCGTCTAGTTCCTCGACCTGAAGCCTTCGTTCTTCATGAATTACTTCTTTATTGGCACTGTAACATCCTAAAATAGGGCCTATGCATTTTCGGTTTAATTGTATGAAGTGACATGTTTTAAGTATTATGAATAAATTTTGAATATTTTTGGAAACCCAAAATGAGTGAAAATAAGTTAGAAATGAACATTTTGGGAACTCAAAATGTATGGAAATGTTAAGTTTAAAAATAGAAGGTGAACATTTTTGGAAACTAGGAAATGTAAGGAAAATGGAAAGTGAACATTTTTGGAAACTTGGAAATGTAAGGAAATGTCAAGTTTACAGAGCCGATCGAAAATTTTTGGAAACTTAGAAATGACCTAGAAATGACGAGTTTTAAGGTTTAAAAGGGGAAATTAAGGCAAGGTGGCCTTAAAAGAAAAAGTTTGTGAAATTTGACACACAAACAGGCTTGGAAAAGTGGTGCTGAAGATGCCACTTAGGGCCTATGGAAATGGCGCCATATGCAAGAGGAATGGGCCTAAGTTCGAGTCACATGGGAAGCAAATAAAAGAAATTTTATTTTGCTACAAGGAGCAGAGAGGTGGACGGCACATGGCTATAAATTAGGAGCTTTTATTATTTTATAAATAGTGGATAAATAATGGATTTATTTATCATTATTTTCAAGAGATAATTGTTGGATTAAATTTTTTTAATTTGAATAAAGAGATAAAGAGGAAAATAAGGGAGAAGTGATGGCCAAGTAAGGGACTTTGAGTTTAATAATTTATTAAGTAAGGATAGTTGCTGAATTATCTTTTATTTTAAGTGATAATTAAAGAGATAAAGCTATTAAAATAGAGGAGTGGTGGCCAAGTAAGGGACTCCTTAGATGATAATTTTTAGCTATAAAAGGAAGGAAGGAGGGCTACTCATCAATTTGTGCTTCCTCCTTTCTCTGCCGAATTCTTAGTGCTCTATTCTCTTCTTTTCTTTCTTTTCTTTTGTCAAGCCGAAATTAAGTAATTGTTGGAACCTAGCCGAATATTTTCCTCTCCATTAGAAGCTATAGTCGAATCCTCCATCTTTATTCTTCCTTCTCTTTTCTTTCTAATCCCTCCAAAAGTCGAAAGTTGTGAGATCATCATCTAGCCATAGCCGAATCTCTGAAGGTTGAAGTGAAGGTGCAATCGATTTCTTCAAGTAAGGGTAAGATCTCATTCTGTTTCATCCTTTTCTTAAGATTTGCCGAAATCTAGGACTAACCCCATTAATATCTTGTTGCCAAAACTTTGAAGAGATCTTTCGGGATTTACTAAGTGTCGACTACAAGGAAGGAGAAGTTCTTTTCCGAAGGTACACCATAGGCCACGTGTTCCCTAGTTATTCGGTGAGTTTCTGGATTTAAAATCCACAAGGTAAGTGTCTATAGCATTCGGCCAAGGCCATGTTTGGTAAATATATGTGTTCATTAATTATTCAAAAGCCGAAAACTAACCAAGTTAATTGATTCAATGCTTGGCCGAATGCAAGAAGAGTATAGCGAGAGATTTCAAGACTTGATTCTTAAGTCAAACGGCAACAAGGTAAGTTTAAGTATACTAATCCTACTAGGATTTGGATTTATGGCGAATGGCTTTTTATTAAAGTAGTAGGTGATTAATCAAATGTAGGGATTAAGGATCTAAGCATTAGATCAAGCTTTTCGATTTCAAGACCCTTTCGGTAAGTATGATAAGTTGTGGATATTTGGTTAAGAATTCGTATATTGATGATTAAATCGATTGTTCGATTAAGTGTGTTGATGGAGGCGTATACCATTCAAGAAGGGAAAGGAAGGTCCCTATCCCGAAGTTTAAGAAGAGATCTGTCTCGCGAGTTAGGATTGGCCACCGGGTGTGGACCAAATACGTAACAAGAAAGTAGGCAAATAGCCGTAGTATCTCCTAGTGATAGCATCGATGTCGAAAGCATAGTTCTCAAGTGATCGTGTGTGTGATTAACCCACCGCTTTCCGTATATGATATATATGTGAAATGTGTATGTATTATGAATGTGCTAACTAGTGCAAAGGAAATTGTGATAAGGATACCCTCAAGGGTATGTCGATAATCCGGTAAGTACCAAACCTGATGATATGTGATTATTAATATGAATATGTGATAATATGCTTGATGAACATGCTCATGCATCATTACATTGTATCATTATTTTATGTGGCATGTGCATGGGTGGGATATGATATGAAAGAAGGTGCGGGTGTACTTGAGTGCGTGGTTTGATGTTAGCCTTGAGCTACATCGTGGATTGATGTTGACCGAGGTCACGTTGTGGATTAATTGCGATTTAGTTCGCGTGGCTTGATGAGTGGCTATGTGCCTCATCGTGGTTGATATCGGCTATGTGCCATATCGTGGTTGATGAGTGACTATGTGTCCCATCGTGGTTTTGGTGTTAGCTACGACTACATCGTAGATTGACGTTGACTGAGGTCACGTTGTGGATTAATTGTGATTTAGTTCGCGTGGCTTGATGAGTAGCTCTGTGCCTCATCGTGGTTGATATAAGCTATGTGCTATATCGTGGTTGATGAGTGACTATGTGTCCCATCGTGGTTTTGGTGTTAGCTACGGCTACATCGTGAATTGGCGCTGACTGAGGTCGCGTTGTGGACTATTGTGCTTAATTGCACGTGGACGGCAGTGATTACCTTTGGAGCGAAAAGGAGAGGGTGATTTGATAATCCCCTGGTGTGTGGTAGGCTGGATAAGGGGGTGTGTAGCGGATGGACCCTAGGTTTGGGTTGGGCTTCATAATTGCATGATTTCGTATGTGAACATATGTGGAAATGGGCCAAGCCCAATATGATATGTGGATTAATGTGGAAATGGGCAAAGCCCGAGATATGAATGTGGATCGGTGTGGAAATGGGCTAAGCCCGGTATGTGGAAATTATGTGGTTAATTACCCTATTAGATGAATGTGATATGAATATGGGCCAAGCCCAGAATGTGATAACATGTGAATTTGATAATTGATATCTGATATATGTGTTAAAATGTGGTTAACATGTGGGTGGAATTCAATGGACTAATTACACACTCGAGTCCAGTATGACTCACCCAATTTTTAAACATCGCAGTGATCGTGATTTTTGGACCGGGTTGGAGTGGATACAAAGGTGGCCATGCAGATGCGATTTCCATGCAGAAAGATATTTTAATTAATTAAGTAGTTATATTTTCAGTATTTTGATTAAGTGTTTATTGTAATAAGGCCCATTAAAGTGATTGAACATTTTTATTATGTTTAAGCTAGACGACCATTAAATTATTATTGGGAAGTGCTTTTAATTTTGGCAACTTATATTTTAAAAGCTTATAATAAAGTCTTAATTTGGATATTTTTATCAAGCTTATATTATTTAGAATTTTTAATTGGACATGGTTTTCAAATGACAAAATTTTTAATGTTTTTCCCAAAAGTGAAATCAGTCTTCAAACATTTTTCTGCAGTAGCATTTCAAATTCGCTCGTAACGAATGGGCCGGGTTTGGGGTGTTACAGGCACGGGGTCTAGGATCAGGTTCAGTTATATGTTTTTGTGGTGTTTCCTGTAAAGAAGGTTGAACCAATTGGTTATCAATAGAATTTATGTTCTCACCTTTTTCACTTGACGTCCTAGCCGAGTCAAGAGCCTGAAGAGTGATCGTTTTGTCACCTACACAAAGTGTGAGTTCACCTGTACCAACATCAATTTTAGTTCTAGCAGTTGCTAAAAAGGGTCTTCCTAAAATTAAAGGAACATTGTTGTCCTCATCCATGTCTAAAACGACAAAGTCTATTGGGAATATAAATTTATCAACTTTCACTAGCACATCTTCGATTATACCCCTAGGAACTCTAATGGTTTTATCAGCTAATTGAATGTTCATCCTAGTTTGTTTGGGTTTCCCTAGACCTAGTTGTTTAAAAAGTTTATAAGGCATGACGTTGATGCTTGCCCCTAGATCTACTAAAGCATTATCAATAGATAAACTACCAATTAAACAAGGAATCGTAAAACTCCCTGGATCTTTTAATTTCCGTGGTAGTTTGTTTTGTAGAATTCCTAAGCACACTGCGTTTAGCTCCACATGCGACGCCTCGTCTAACCGCCGTTTGTTTTTCAGAAGCTCTTTTAAAAATTTCCTTGAATCGCATCCATGAGAGAGCTTCAAGAAACAAGAAGTTAATATGTAATTTCTTTAAAAGTTTAAGAAATTTACCAAATTGTTCCTCTGTGTGGTCTTTCTTCATCGCATTGGGATATGGCACTCGAGGTGTATACTCTTTAATGACAGGTTTCTGTGTATCGTGGCTTACCTCAACCTTACCTTTATTTACCACGGGTTCTTGCCTTGGCTCAGATTCAGATTCTACGAACCCTTCACTATCGTGATCAGTAATGGCATGAATTTTCTCCTTTGGGTTAGTTTCAGTGTTGCTTGGCAAGAAACCTTGCGGTCGTTCTGAGATTAGCTTAGCTAGCTGACCTAACTGGTTCTCGATCCCTTTAATCGATGCCTGCTGATTTTTTAGCATTGTCTCGTTGTTTTGAAAACGGGTTTCTGACACTGCGATAAATTTTGTTAGCATCTCCTCAAGGTTCGGCTTTTTCTCTTATGGGGTGGGTTGTTGTTGAAAGCCTAGAGGGGGTTGTTGTCTTTGATTTCCTTGACCTCCCCATGAGAAATTTGGATGGTTCCTCCACCCTAGATAATAAGTGTTACTATAAGGGTTATTTTGAGGTCTAGAATTGTTACCCATATAGTTCATCTGTTCATTTTCTATGCCAGGATTGTAGGGTGGGTATTATGTATTGTTTGACCCTCCTCCATTTGTATCGCACTGCATCACTGGATGTACCTGCGAGGAATCACACAAACCATCAATTTCCTTACTTAAGAGTTTTACCTGATTTGATAGCATGGTTACTGCGTCGAGGTTGAAAACACTGGTGGCTTTTGTTGGCTTTGTTCTCATAACTTGCCACTGATAATTATTCAGTGACATCTCTTCAATGAATTTATAAGCAGCCTCAGGTGTTTTATTGTTTAGTGTACCGCCGGCGGATGCATCAATCAACTGCCTAGTCAAGGGGTTCACACCGTTGTAAAAGGTTTGAACCTGTAGCCATAATGGTAACCCATGATGAGGGCACCTTCTCAATAAATACTTGTATCTCTCCCATGCATCGTAAAGTGTTTCTAAATCCATCTGTACAAAAGAAGAGATATCATTCCTCAACTTAGCCGTTTTAGTCGGCGGAAAATATTTTAACAAAAAATTTTCGGTCATTTACTCCCATGTAGTGATTGATCCTCGTGGAAGAGAATTCAACCACTGTTTGGCTTTATTCCTTAAAGAAAAGGGAAATATCCGAAGGTGAATGGCATCATCAGAAACACCATTAATTTTAAACGTATAATATAATTCCAAAAAGTTCGCTAAGTGTGTGTTAGGATCCTCATCCTGCAAACCATCAAACTGAACAAACTGTTGTATCATCTGTATAGTGTTAGGTTTCAGTTCAAAATTATTTGCAAAGATGTGCAGAGTCTAGCAATACTTGATTCATTCTGTTAAATTAGGTTTAGCATAATCATACATAGTTCGAGGAACAGGATTTTGATTAACCGGGTTTGCGGTAACTACAGGAGGTAGCAGATTATTATCAGCCATCTCTTCAATAGTGTTGGTATCGTTCTCTTGCTCTTCTTGTATGTACTGTAGGCTTCGTCTAATTTCTCTTCGCCACTACTGACGGTACCTTCAATATCACCACAAAAAATCAAGGGTCCTGACGGGTTCCTCCTAGTCATAAACTAGAATTACCTGCCAGAAGCAAATAAAAGAAGAATTAGCAAAGTTTAAAAATAAATATAAATTGCAAATAAATAATATGGCTAAAGTAATAAAAAATTAGTATTCCTAATATCTTAGTCCCCGACAACGGCGCCAAAAACTTGATCGTGTCCAAACTAACTATGACAACGAATAAGGCAAGCGCACCTATCGTTCGGTAGTATAGTTATGGTAAGACCAGAAATATCGTATCCTCAAGGACCAAGAGTAGTAGTAGTTACTATCTTTTTATTATCTAGCCTAAGTATTAAGAGAATCAATGTTTAATTAACTCATTACTAAACTAAGGATGCTAAGACACAGAGAGTGAATTGGGAAAATACTTTTGGGAAAAACCAGTTGATTAAGACAATACCCGAGGAAGAATCCACCTAGAATTCACTTGTTATTTAACTCTAACCTAGAGATTTATTCACTTGACTTGATCCGTAGAATTCCCTAATTTATATTGATACCTCTTTTGAGGCTACTAACATCTAACCCTAGGTTGATTAATTGAAATCTCTTTCTAATTAAAACCCCTAGTGTTGCATTAACTCGATCTATGGACTCCCATATTAGGTTTGACCCTAATCCGGTAGATTTTCGTCATCCTATCTCTAGGGTTGCGATCAACTCCGCTTAACTATGCTAGAACTACTCTTAAACAGGGACTTTTGCTCCACTGCCTAAGCACATCAATACTTGAATCAATATCCTGAAATATTAAAGCAAGAATTAAGAACACATAAATCAGAACAAATCAAGTATTTATCATACTATTCAGAAAATAATAACAAGCCGTCTTAGGTTTCATCCCCCTCAGGTATTTGAGGGGTTTAGTTCATGTTTAATAAAGAATACATCTCAGAAGAAAGTAAATAACAAAACATAAGAAAAAGCCTAAAGCCCCCTGAAGGAAATTGAAGGGAAGATCTTCCGTCTTGAGTGTGATTCTGGCTTCTGGGATGACTCAACTGGCTGTCTTGGAGTAATTCCCTGTGTTCAGCCCTCTCTGGCGTCCCCCCTTTTAGGTCATACTTAGGGTGTTTATATAGACTTCGGAATGTCTTTCTTCACCCCTAAGTATCCTTTTTCGAGTAGAATTACAACGAGTCACGGCAGAGAGACGCCTGTGGAGCACGCCCGTGTGAATCAAGCCCAGGCCGTGTTCGGGTCTGCTAAAGTGGCACGGTCGTGTGGTTACCTCCAGGCCGTGTGGATTTCTTCCTTTGGCCCATTTTCTCCGTTTTTGGCCCGTTTCTCATTCTTTTCTTCCTCTGATGCTCTCCTAAGTATAAAACATGAAATTAAAGGATTAGGAGCATTAAATTCCACAATTCAAGGGATTAAATCATCCAAAAGTATGCTAAATGTGGGATTAAAATATGTATATACTATGGTTTATCAGTTATTTTCCAAATTTATGATGCGCCATATTTTTATCTGAATTATCTCTATAAAAAATCTAAAGGAATTCAGAAATATTGATATAGAAGAAATATTGAGATTCCTAACAGAAGGGAAAGAGATGTGGAGATATCGAACGGGAACGACAATACTAGAAACATTTAACCAAGAACTAATGATGCCAAGAGTCAAGATGTGGATGAAATTTGTTTGTTCAAGAATATGGCCTATAACAGAGATGTTTGAGATTAGCCTAATTCAAGCTATCATAACATATGGGATCCTCCAAAAGAAGCAAATATGTGTCGGAACATGGATATATAAGAACATGGTTGACTGTGCGAGGAATTTAGGAAATGGTATAGTTTCCCTCATCTAATTACGGAATTGTGTAGAAGGGCAGGAGTACCCATCGAGTGAATGGACAAAACTATATGTAACAGCCCGATTTTGGGTCTAGTCGGAACAGTGGTTTCGGGACCACAAATCTGACATAGAAAAAATTATTTTTATTATATTTTTATGGTCTCCAGATTTATGGAACGATTTCGTGAAAATTTCATTCGAAAATTTTGACGTTTGGGCACTCAATTTAGTTAAAAAGACTAAATTGCAAAAAGTGCAAAACTTGAATTCTATATGTTAAAGGTGTCCAATTGCTATGAGATTTTAAATTAGAGGTCCTTAGATGGTAATTAGACCATTGGTTAAGTTGGTGGACAAAAATGGACATGATTTAGGTGAAATTTGGGTGTTTTAAAGAAAGGGCATTTTGGTCATTTGGTAATTAAATGAATTAAAAAGCCAAAATTTGTCCATCTTCTTTCCCCCATGGATGAATGTCCCAAAGGAAGACATATCTAGGGTTTTCCAAGCTTCCAATCTCGATTGTAAGTCCGTTCTTACCCCGTTTTTCATGATTTTTATGTTTTTGAAGTTGTCTCAACCTAATCTAGCCTTTCCAAGGACTAATTTGAAGAGGGATTAAAGTTTAAAATTTTACCCATGTTGAATATGTGTGTATTTTGATGTTTTATGGTAGAAAATGCATGTTTGTTGTTTCTTAAACGACTTTTGCTAAGTGATTTTTGGTAAAAATGTCAAAAAGGACTTATTTGTAAAAGTCTATAAAATGAGTAGAAAAATGTGAATAAATTGTAAATGTGGGCTTTTATGATTATGAAAATGGTTTGGCTAGGCTTGGGTTTTGAAGAAATTGAATATATTTCATTTTACGAGCCTAGGGACTAAAGTGTAAAATGTTAAAAGTTTAGGGGCAAAAATGTAATTTTTCCATAATGTGACTTTTGGGCTAAAATGAATAATGTGATGATTAAATGAGATGAATTTGGTATTATAGATCAAGAAAAACGAAGTTCGAGTTTAGATCGGGGGGAAAACCAAAGTGTTTGACGATTAGGTCCATTTCCGCTATTTTTGTACCGAGGTAAGTTCGTATGTAAATAATGCATTGTTATATTTATGTTTTAAATGCTTTAATATTGTATGAACTGCGATTGACTCTTTGGACGTAGACAAAGTTTTGACAAACGAAAAATCCCGGTTGAACCTTAGGAATAGAATAGGATACGAGTGACATGTCACTAGGAACCCATGTGTATATGCGATTATGTGATCCGGGTGCTGGTCTTTTACGTCCTACCAGTGGCTGGGTAGTCCGGCATGTGTTGCGGATACCTGACAGCTTGTGTGAGCAGCACTGGGTAGCTACGTCCTGACTGACAACTTGTGTGAGCAGGCCCGTGAATAGCTCGAAAGCGAGCCTATATGTATTATGAGATATGAGGTAGCTATAGCTACATATATTGTAACGGCCTGATTTTGACCCTAATCGGAATAGTAGTTTCGAAACCATAAATCTGAGTCCGAAAAATATTTTAAAATTATTATCCGTATTTATTATGTGTGAATTTGTTTGTGTTAAATTTTCGTGACTTAATTTTGTCGTTTAGATGTCCGATTAAATAAAAGGACTTAATCACGTAAAGTGAAAATTAGGTGGTTATTTCTAAAAGGGGCTAATTTGCACTTGGCTTTTAAAATAGAAGCCTTTAAGAAATAAATAGCCCAATATTAAATGAATTGGACGGTAGTGGACATGATATATGTGATTTATAATTTATTAACTAAGGTTATAAAATTTATTTAATTATTAAAACATATATATAATATATTAACATAACATAAACTATGTTTTTCATTCTTTCTTACACCGAAACTTAAAAAAAGAAAATAAGAAAGAATAAAAGCTAGGGTTCGGCCTATTTGGAGCTCAATCAAGGTTCATTTTCTTGTCGGTTTTTGATAATTTCTACGTTTTTGAGATCGTTGCTTAGTAATCTTCAAAACCAAAGCTTTGATTTTTGATTTTTATGAATATTTTGAGTTGCGCCATTGTTGATAGCTTGTGATTTTTGTTGTTTGATGATGAAATATGAAAGATATGTTTTAGATTAACATATTTTGTATTGGAGTTTTTGATGATTTTGAGTAATTAGGACCTAATTGCAAAAATAATAATTTGAGGGACTAAAATGTGAAATTAATGAATTATATAGGCTTGTCTAGACATGTGTAATATTCGGCCTAGCTTGGGTATGGAGAAATTTGGTGTATTTTGTGTTTTGTGCAATAGGGACTAAATTGTAAAAAGTGTGAAATATTAGGGGCAAAATTGCAATTTGCCCATTTATGTGTTTTTAGGCTAAATTGAATAAAATGGTGTTTAAATAAGCTTAATTTGAATATGTTTAGATCAAGAATTAAAGAAATCGGATTTCGACCGGGGAATGACAAAAGTGATTGAATAGCCGATTTTACAGTCGTCGATATCCGAGGTAAGTCAATTAGCATTTAAATGTTGATATAACAATGAATATGTATTAGTTATGAAATGAATTAAATTATTTGATTTTATTTTGCTTATGGCCGAATGTGGGTATGTATAATTGAATAAATTCCGAGCTTGATTTGACCGAGTTTCGACGTCCGTAAGTCCCGTATGAACCTTAGGAATAGATAGGATACATATGTCATGACATAGGATATCCGTTATGTGTTACCAAGTAAGACCACGTCTGGGACGTTGGCATCAATTTGTGATTACGTGTAAGACCCTGTCTGGGACAGTGGCATCGATATGCGATTACATGTAAGACCACGTCTGGGACGTTGGCATTGTACGAACTTCTGACTATCCGCGTATCCTTTTTAATTCTGAATGGTTCAACAGGCATGTATATGTGAAGGCTAATGTGTTATGTGAATAAAAAGAACTCAGGTATGTATATTAATTGTATTGAGAAAATAAAGGTAAGTTATATGTTCATTACATTGTACAAGAGTTAATGTGTAAACATATGAATTGTGTATAAGCTTTAAATATGTGTATTCGGTCAAAAGTGGTATTATGTGACTTTGAATTGAGATTTGAGTAGTGAATAATGATTGTGTAAAAGTTGATAATTGATGTAAACTTTGTATTTGTGATTTAACTAAGTTAATTAACTTTACCTTGCTATTGACTTTCTAAGCTTAAATAGCTTACTTTGCGCTTCTTTGTCAGTTTCTGGTTTATAGATTTTGGATTCGTTACGAGCTCGGGGATCGTCAGCAAGACTATCACACTATCGACAGCTTACTTTGGTATTTTGACTATGTTAATTACGAATATATGGCATGTATAGCATAGAAAAAGGGTGAATATGAATTGAGTATCTATGTATATAAGTAATAGCCATGCGAAAATGGCTTATCCTCTTTTGATTAAATTTGTTATCTTTGTCGATGGTTTACTGTGGTTGATATGAATGAGCTGTGTCATAAATATATGTGGTAAAGTATATGTTCATAATAAGTATGCTTTGTGTGATGCTCTGAAATTAGGCATAATAA
The DNA here is from genome assembly GCA_025698515.1 of Gossypium sturtianum. Classification (NCBI taxonomy): domain Eukaryota; kingdom Viridiplantae; phylum Streptophyta; class Magnoliopsida; order Malvales; family Malvaceae; genus Gossypium; species Gossypium sturtianum. Next base: position 123,048,792 of record CM046946.1, read on the forward strand.
ACTTGATTATGAGATTGATACATATATTTTTGATTATGCTTGTTTTGATGGAATGGTTTAGTTGATATGTAAATTTGAGCTAAATGTATACGTTTTCATTTTGTCTATGTTAAGTGATGAAGTCCTAAGTAAGTTGAATATAATTAGATGATATGTAATGGTTTGTTTGATATATATTGTAAGAAATATTTATTTATTAAGGGAGTTATGGTAGAACGAATCTGTGAATATGTATATATGTATTAATTGAATGGTGTTTAATAAATTATATATGTATTTAGGTATTGGTAAGTATGAGAGTTAATATGACGGAGTTGATTTTGAATATGTATAACTATGTTTATATGTTTGTTTATAACAAATGGGAAGTGATCATATTGCTTGTAGAGTATTGATAAACGGAATTGGAAAGATAAAATTTAGTGGATATTTATATGTGTGTATTCGGCAATGTGGTGGTAATATTGTGAATGAATACATGCATAATATATATAAAATTGGTTTTATGATTTATTATGTAAATGTGAAAACTATATGTATTTGTGATTATGAAAAGATGGGCATGTCAAAGATTAAATTGATTTTATAGGTATTGAACATACGAATAGTAGCAATACGTAAGTATGTGTTTACGCTTTTGACTTAGCAATTTAATTAAGAGACTGTAAATATATAATTCATATGTAATTGGATGTGTTTTAATGTTATATTGATAGGTTCATTTAAAAATTTATTAATGATTTGTCATGGCCTTAAATTATAAGTTAAAGATGTATATAATTTAAGTAGCTTGAATGGAAGATAATGTGATTGGCCGAATGTGTATTTGTGATTATTTGATGAGTTAATATGTATATATATATTGGCTTATTAGTTAGTAAGCGATTTGATTGAATTCTTAATAGCGATCTGTTCTTAAAATGATTTGGATGATATGTTTACAGGTGTAAATAATTTTAATAAGAGGGAGAGTACATTGGTTTTGAAATGGTGCAGGACTATGATTAATGTTTAATTATTTAAATGTTAGTATACTATATGGATAATTAAGCATTATTGGGTTCTTAATGGTTTAAAAAAAATTTATATGCCCGTTTTGAGTTGTATCTGCTTTGGTGATGCTTCGTAACCCTAGTCCGGCGATGGATACGGGTTAGAGGTGTTACATATATGGCACTTATGTGCAAGATTTCCGAGTATCCGTTAATATTCTGAGTGTTCAACGGGTATGTCAAAGATGAGAAAGTACGTTAATATGTTATGAGATGGTACAAGTATGTACGTAAAACTCAAAGGAAATGAACTCAGTATGTGATGAACAATTGGTAAGAATGTGATTGAGTAAGTTGTGCTTATGAAGCTTAAATAACAATTATGTTGATATGTGTTATGTTATTCATATGATGAGCTATTGGTATATGACAATTATGTTGATATGTGTTATGTTGATATTAAATGACATTTATGTTCATATGACATTTATGAAGTTTTAATGACATTTATGTTGATATATGTTAAGTTATTTATATGTCAAATGTATGAATAATGTTTTGTATTATTTTCATATGAACTTACTAAGCTATATAGCTTACCCCCCTTCCTTTTCAATGTTTTATAGTGTCATTTAGCTAGCTCGGATTGGAGATCGTTGGAGATCCTATCACACTATCAAGCTATCACTTTGGGTATTGATGAATTCAAGTATTTTGAGTTTATGGCATGTATAGGGACTTAGTTATTTTGTTATATGTGTCATTATGATTGTAGCCAATGTGTTGGCTTGTAATTATCAAAGGCTTGTTTTGATATTTGGCCATGTAGATTGGCTTATTTGGGCAATCATGGTTGTAAGCCTAAGTATAGATATATATGTGCTAATGTCTTTGGTGATATGGTCATGGTATACTTGGTGAATGATAGAAATGTGATTTATGACATGAATGTGAAATTTTTGGCAATATGGTTTATTGATGAGATGATAAAGTGATGTACAATTAGGTATCTTGAAAGGAGTCAATTGTGGCTTAATAATTGTTGTGAGTATGATAGATGTTGATATTGTGTTGGTCATAATTGTGGATGTTTTGGTTGCCTAAGTATGTTATGTTTGTGCCTCGAATTGGTTTAAGTGTATGTGTGAATAAGGGTGGCAAATGGCTTGGTAAATAGCCTTTATTTTGTCCACACGGGTAGACATACGGGTGTGTGTCTAGGTCATGTGTGACACACGGTCTGCCCCACGGGCATGTGCTTCGGCCTTGTGTCCCCTACACCTTAATTTTGAGAAGCAGAATGTCCAGAATTGAGCACACGGGCAGAGACACAGGCGTGTGTCTCAGCCGTGTGTGCTACACGGCCCAGTACACGGGCGTGTGGCATGGCCGTGTGGCACAATTCAGAGAGCACCCTAATTTGAACACGGTCCAAAGCACGGACGTGTCCCAGGGTCACACGGGCGTGCCCCTTGGACCACACGGGCGTGTGAGCCCTGCAGTTAGCAAAAAATTTCTAAGTTTTGTAAAAATTTCTAAAGTTCTCGGTTTAGTCTCGAACCACTTCCAATGCATGTTTTGGGCCTCGTAGGCTCGTAATAGGGACTTCATGATCGAATATGAATGGTTTTAATTTGGACGCAAATTTTATGACTTGAAATTGTGTGATTGCTTGTGATGTGAGTCCGGTAATGCCTCGTACCCTGTTCCGGAGTTGAATACGGGTAATGGGTGTTACACTATAAACCCACCAAGGAACTTACTTGGCAATGATTTATTCTAACAATTTTTTCTTCTACAAACAATTTGTTCTTCTAGTAGGATCTTAATTTTAGGAATAGGTGAAATTAGGAAAAATTGAAGGTTTTAAATTCTTGGGCTTGTAACAATTATATTAGGAATATTACAAACCAATTTTTAGGATTAGAAATTTATAATTTTTCTTGTATTTATTATAATTTGTTTACCATCTTAAAAAAAACCCAACACGAAGGAGACACAAGTAATTCGAGCTTTACATGATCAAAAGAGGGAGCACCCACCAATAGGAGTTAGAGCAATCACGATCAATCGAGTAACTTCTTTCCTTATCTTTTGATGGGTTACACATTGAGGACAATGTAACACCCCTAACCCGTATCTGTCGTCGGAACAGGGTTACAGAGCGTTACTGAAACCTTTCAAAACATTCTCAGATAAATAATGTCAATCACTATTTATTAACCGAGATCATTCATAACGTCCCTTAAATGGACCCTCGAGATCCAATATGAGCATTAGAATCGATTCAGGACTTAATCGAAAACTCTAAGAATTTTTCGTGACATTTCAAAAATTTTCCAAGGTGCAGCGCTCACACGCCCGTGTGGTCCAAGGGACATGCCCGTGTGACCCTAGGACACGCCCGTTGTAACAGTCCGATTTAGGGGCTAGTCGGAACAGTGATCTCGGAATCACTAATTCGAGGTTAGATAAAATTATTTTTATGTTATGTTATGTGTTATAACATGTTTATAAGGATGCATGAAAATTTTGGTGCCTTAATTTTAGCGAATTCTAGCTAAATTGTGAAAAAGGACTAAATCGCATAAAGTGCGAAAGTTCTATTTTATTTGCTAGAGGTGCCAAATAGCTATGGATTATTAATTGGAGGTCCCAATTGTGAAATTTGGCCTTATTTAAGTGAGTTGGCCGGCCATAATAATACATAGGGGACAAGAGCATTTATTATGATAGAAAGTTGGTGATATTAGTTGGAAAATTGAATAAAATAAGATGATATAAGCTAAAGTTATCATCTTTTTATTTAGTCTTCTTCTCCAACCGAAAATATCAACCATGGGAGGGCTTTGAAAGCTTGAAATTTCAGCAGCTCATTTTCTCTTCAAGTAAGTCACTTTGATGGTTATTTTTGATGATTTTTGTATGTTTAGAGTCCTCAAAGCTTAAGCTAGCTATTGGGAGGACTAATTTGCAATATGGGTGAAAGTCTAGGGACTTACCATGCTAGATTTCATGTTGTTTAATGAGTTTTTATGGGAGAAAATGAATGATAGGATGATGAGAAACAACTTTTGTGAAAGGTGTTGCCATGAAAACACCTAATTGGGACTAAAATGCAAAAGTTGTAATTTGTTCATTAAGGCATGAAATAGATGGAATTGTGGATAGTTGTAAGAGGATTAAATGTTCAGCTAGGCTTGCTTAATAATAAATTGAGATGAAAATTTATTTACGAGCCTAGGGGCAAAATTGTAATTTTGCCAAAGTGTAGGGGCAAAATAGTCATTTTTGCCTAAAGTGTAGATTATGGTGCATTATGATTCATAAGTGGTTAAATCAGTAAATTCCTGATAATACTCTAGAACGTCATATTTTTATGTGCTAATTGCATATTTATTTTGAGTATGATTCTACTAATTTGGGCTATTTATGGTCTTTTATCTTGTAGGGACTAAATTGGAGGCTAAAGCGAAATTAAGGGCCAAAAGCGTGAATTTAGAGATAAAATGGGCCAATGTGCGACAAAGGGAAAAGTTGGTGCCAAAAGTGCAAGCATGGAGGACACAAGGGTTGAAATGCAAAAAGAAGAGTTTTTATTCTATTAGACTCTATTTTGATTATATTAGGATAATTAATATTAAGATAATTATTAAGGATTATTTAATTTAGGATTTATTTAATTTATCTTTATTTATCTTTGATTATTTTTAATTATCTTTAGGAATTTAAGTAGGACTAGTCTATCTATCTTAGCACTATAAATAGGAAGAGAGGTGACTCAAATTGATGTTCATCTTTTTCTGTAAACTCTCTCCCCAAAAGTCTTTGTTCTCTATATATTTCCTTTTAATAAAAATCTCCATTTATATATTTATTTTCTTTTCCACCACAATCATGAGCCAAGAAAACCCATCTAGCCAAAAGTTGTTGAAAATCCCCAAAAGGGTTCTTGAGGTTTAGAATTCGTGACTTAGCCTTCTCAATAGGGTATTCATCATTTCTCCGCATTACTGGTGGACGCTTTAGTCCATGTCCCTTAAGAAGTGATCTTTTCAACGTGTGCAAGGAACGACCGCTTTGTATACTTTGAGAAGGTTGCACGCGATCGGTTCGTTAGCTTCTGCGTCGAGGTTGGCAAGCCCAAGAGACAAAATGGCGTGGGATTCGCCATTGAGAAACGCGTTGATCTAGCATAGATGATTTCACAAGAGCGATTGTCGGCTAGAGTCGAGTTCCACCAAATTAAAGTCTAAATCCTTGGAGCTGGTGGTCGTAGGCGTCCTCTTCCACTATAACTGGCTTATTCGGTTTGAGAAGGATCATCTAAAAGCCAAGGATTGAACCCAAGGCGGATCGAGGCAACTGGAGGCTGGAATCTCTGCACATAAGGAACTTTCTCTAAACTCTTTTTATTTTCCTCATTTTAATTTTCATAATTTATTCTCGCAATTTCAATTCACTTTAAATTCTGTTTTTTTATATTTTTCCAGATCGAGATTATTAATTCTGTTTTTTTATTTTTCCAGGAACGTAGGTTTTCTTGGGCACGATTCTGCCCAAGATTTCGAGAAACAAGCATTCGTATAGTCCGGTCCCTGAGGATTCGACCCTACTTCCCCTTTACTGTTCTTTTTCATTATTTTGTAGGGAATAGGATATTTTTGGTGCTTTCAACGACGCATCAAATTTTGGCGCCGTTGCCGGGGATCGGCAACATACTAATATTGTTTTTTTTGTTTTCTATGACCAGATCTGCCCCAGGCACTCTTGCGTTTGACTCAAAAATTGAAAAGACTGCGAGAGCTAATCGCAAAGAAACAAAGCTAAGGAAAAAGCAGACAGCGGTGGTTGGGACTCAAAGCAATCCACCGCCAGAAATCAGAATCGACGACGAAGCAGTGTCTAGGGTTAACGAAAAACCTACTCAAACATTTGAAAGTAAAGTAGAAGAAGTCGATTCACCTGAAGAGGTGCTTGAAACTAGGGTTAACGAAAACCTGAATTTGGTACGACAACCAATGGCTCAAACAATTCGTCAACTAGCCGAAGCTCCGACAGAACAACCGCCATTGTGCATTGCATATCCTACTATGGATACCGATTTTGAACTGAAATCAGGGTTAATTCAGTTGCTGCCAACTTTCCGAGGGTTACAAAATGAAAACCCCCATAAACATTTGAAGGAGTTTCATATGGTTTGTCTGAGTATGAAACCTCAAGGTGTAACTGAGGATCAAATTAAATTGCGCGCTTTCCCTTTTTCCCTAGCAGATTCAGCTAGGGAATGGTTATTTTATTTACCTCCTGGATCTATAACTACTTGGGCTGATTTATCTCGTTTATTTCTCAACAGGTTTTTTCCAGCATCTAGAGCAGCTGAGCTAAGAAGAAAGATCGTGGGAATAAGGCAGAAAGAAGCAGAGACTCTTTATGATTATTGGGAGCGGTTTAAGAAGTTGTGTGCGAGTTGCTCACAACACGGTATAACAGAGCAATCTCTTCTCCAGTACTTTTATGAAGGTTTGAAACCAATGGAGATGAATATGGTAGATGCTGCTAGTGGAGGAGCGTTGGTCAACATGACCCCCCAACAAGCAAGGGACTTAATCTCCACAATGGCTGCAAATTCTCAGCAATTCCGAGCCAATACTGAACCCCCTAGAAGGGTTCACCAGCTAAGTAATTCAACCTTAGAGGATAAAGTTGATAGACTTACTAATATGATGAATTCTCTTATTGCAGAAAAGGCTAAACCAGCTCGGTTATGTGGAATATGTGCTACACCTGATCATACCACCGATGCATGTCCTAGTTTGTATGACGATACCATGGCTCATCTAGATGTTGTGGGAAATTTCTCTGGCCCACCACAGAGGCGATATGATCCCTATGCTAATACCTACAACCCAGGGTGGAGGGATCACTCTAACTTAAGTTATGGGGCCAACCCACGATATAACCAACTATACCAGAATCGAGTTCCACAGCAGCCACAAGATTCAGGTAATTTACTAGAAACTTTGGTCAATAAATTAGCAGCTAATATGCTTGATTTTCAACAGAAAACTGAGGTATCTATAAGAGAATTGACCATATCAATTGAGAAATTGAACTCTCAAGGGAAGCTGTCGTCACAAACAGAAGCTAATACAAGACAACACGCAAATGCAGTGACGTCGCGAAGTGGAAAGGTACTGGAACCAATTCCTGATAGGAATCTTAGCCAAGAAATTGCCCAGGAAAAACACGAGAAAGACGAACAGGTCTGACCGAAACCTCTATTTCCTAAAATTCAACCTCTATTTCCAGAACGATTTAACCAGTGTCGAAGAGGTAAGGAGGACAAGGAGATCCTCGAAACATTTAGGAATGTCGAGATCAACATTCCGCTGTTGGATGCCATTAAGCAAATACCGAGGTATGCTAAATTTCTTAAAGAGCTTTGCACCAACAAGCGGAAATTAACAGGTAATGAAAGGGTGAATGTTGGTGAAAATGTGTCCGCAGTGTTACAGCGGAAAATGCCGGCAAAATGTAAGGATAGGGGAATGTTTGCAATACCATGCAAAATAGGTCATTTGGGAATTAAAAAGGCTATGTGTGATGTAGGATCCTCCATAAATGTAATGCCATATTCTATTTATGAATCACTTAACGCAAGTTTTTTGACAAAAACAGGTGTTATCATTCAATTGGCAGACAGGTCCGTTGTGCATGCCGAAAGAGTCCTCGAGGACGTATTAGTTAAAGTCAATAGACTTATCTTCCCTGCAGACTTTTATGTGATAAAAATGGACGAGGATAACGCTCCTGAGTCTTCAGACATCTTGTTGGGGCGACCTTTCCTTAGTACTGCAAATACTAAGATTGACGTATGAAGTGGAACCCTCACGATGGAGTTTGATGGGGAGATCGTGAAGTTTAACATTTATGGCACTATTAGCCACCCAAGTGAAGTCTTGGACGTAAATCGTGTCGACATAATTAACTCATCAGTAGAAAAAACTTTTCAGTCATCTTATAGAGATAAATCTAAAATGATGTTTGATGATTTTGAATCTGTTAATAAATTATTGGCTCCTATGAATACTAATCTTCTACCTTCTGTTATGCAAGCATCAGATCCGAAATTAAAACCACTTCTCGAGCATCTCAAATTCACATTTTTTGAGAATGATGAGACCATTTCCGACTTAAAAGGGATCAACCCCTTAGAGGAAAATATGAAACCAATGAAAGAGGCGCAAGGACGATTAAACCCAAATATGGTGGATGTGATAAAAATGAGAATTTCCAAGCTCACACGATTAAAAAGATTTATTTTGAGCCACCGTAGAACCATTTAAGTCGTCGAGCTAATGACGTTAAACAAGCGCTTGTTAGGAGGCAACCTAATCCTTTTATTTATTTATTTATTTATTTATTTTCTTTTTTATTATTATTTCTTATTTATTATTTTCCTTTCTTTTCTTTTTAATTTCTTTTTTTAATTTAAATATTAATAAATTTCTCTTCTTTGCTTAGGTAAAATGGAGCGCGTTGGGGCTCGACTTGACACTTTTGGCCAGCAACTAATCGAACTCATTGCCATCCTCCGCAATTGACAGTAGCTACACGGGGAGTTTTTCTAAACTTTTCTACCTATTTATTTCTTTTGCGTCCACATTGAGGACAATGTGTTTGAAGTAGGGGGAGGTACTCTTTGTATTACTGTTGTCTGCTGATGTGATTTGTGTTTGCTGCTTGAGGCTCTATTTTGTCCATATATATTTTTTAAGAATATTCTGTCGCTTTTCATACCCAAGAATTTGACCACGACTTGCCACTGTTTGACCTACATGCATGATTCTTGGCTACTGAGTTAGTTATGATTCTGTCTGTTTGATTTTATCTCCACTGTTTTATTTTTATTAGGCTAAAAATAATTATGATTAATAAGTTAACTCTATCTTGCTTTTCGTAAAATTGATCAAGTTTAGTATAAAGTGGACACTTAATACAATTGCATGCCTAAATTATGTTCGTGTCTATTAGGTGGTTACTAAAACTTATTTTCGACACTTGATTATTTCTCTTAGGTCCTCCAAAATTAAAATTTCGTGTAAATTTTGTTTAATAAATGTTTCCAAGGTTATGAGTGCAGCTTAGAACGTGGTGACTAAGTAACCGGGTAGGGTGCTTGGGTTGTCATTCTACTTCGCGTCAAAAGGTTGTGTGGCGTGATAGGTAAACTCCGCTAACCAAGGTTATGAGTGCGGCTAAGCGTGACTGATCGAGTAACCGGGGGTAGGGTGCTTGGGTTGTTATTCTACTTCGCGTCAAAAGGTTGTGTGACGTGATGGGTAAAACTCCGCTAACCTGAAATAAATAAATTTTAGGAGTATGTTGGGCTGAGTAACCGGGGTGGGGTGCTTGGGTTGTCATCTCTCTTCGTGTCAAAAGGTTCAATATATTACTAATTAAATAAATAAATAAAATTAAAAAAAATAAATAAATAAAAAAAGAAAAAGAAAAGAAAGATAGTACTAATAAAATTGCTGTTGGGGACTAAAGGAGAAAATAAATAGAGTGTCTTGGCAGGTTTGGTAATTTACCTAAATAACATGAAATAATTCAAGACGATTTTAATTTTTGTGTGTGTTAATTAAAAAACTTTTTCTGTTTTACTTAAAGCAAGCTTAGAAGTTCTCTTTATTTTTCATATGCATTTTTGACTAATTTTTATAAAACTTTGGAGTAGAATTTCTTTCAGGATCTAATTTTCACAGTGGATAGGAACCATACTTGAGGGCAAGCATGAGCTAAGTAGGGGGGAATTTGATAATACTCTAGAACGTCATATTTTTATGTGCTAATTGCATATTTATTTTGAGTATGATTCTACTAATTTGGGCTATTTATGGTCTTTTATCTTGTAGGGACTAAATTGGAGGCTAAAGCGAAATTAAGGGCCAAAAGCGTGAATTTAGAGATAAAATGGGCCAATGTGCGACAAAGGGAAAAGTTGGTGCCAAAAGTGCAAGCATGGAGGACACAAGGGTTGAAATGCAAAAAGAAGAGTTTTTATTCTATTAGACTCTATTTTGATTATATTAGGATAATTAATATTAAGATAATTATTAAGGATTATTTAATTTAGGATTTATTTAATTTATCTTTATTTATCTTTGATTATTTTTAATTATCTTTAGGAATTTAAGTAGGACTAGTCTATCTATCTTAGCACTATAAATAGGAAGAGAGGTGACTCAAATTGATGTTCATCTTTTTCTGTAAACTCTCTCCCCAAAAGTCTTTGTTCTCAATATATTTCCTTTTAATAAAAATCTCCATTTATATATTTATTTTCTTTTCCACCACAATCATGAGCCACTAAAACCCATCTAGCCAAAAGTTGTTGAAAATCCCCAAAAAGGGTTCTTGAGGTTTAGAATTCGTACTTAGCCTTCTCAATAGGGTATTCATCATTTCTCCGTATTACGGGGCTGACGCTTCCGTCCATGTCCCTTAAGAAGTGATCTTTTCAATGTGTGCAAGGAACGACCGCTTTGTATACTTTGAGAAGGCTGCACAGTTAGTTCGTTAGCTTACTGCGTCAGAGGTTGGCGATCCCAAGAGACAAAATGGCGTGGGATTCGCCATTGAGAAACGTTGATCTAGCATAGATGATTTCACAAGAGCGATTATCGGCTAGAGTCAGGTTCCACCAAATTAAAGTCTAAATCCTTGGAGCTGGTGGTCGTAGGCGTCCTCTTCCACTATAGCTGGCTTATTTGGTTTGAGAAGGATCATCTAAAAGCCAAGGATTGAACCCAAGGCGGATCGAGGCAACTGGAGGCTAGAATCTCTCCACATAAGAAACTTTCTCTAAACTCTTTTTATTTTCCTCATTTTAATTTTCATAATTTATTCTCGCAATTTCAATTCACTTTAAATTCTGTTTTTTTTATATTTTTCCAGATCGAAATTATTAATTCTGTTTTTTTATTTTTCCAGGAATGCAGGTTTTCTTGGGCACGATTCTGCCCAAGATTTCGAGAAACAAGCATTCGTATAATCCGGTCCCTGAAGATTCGACCCTACTTCCCATTTACTGTTATTTTTCATTATTTTGTACGGAATAGGATATTTTTGGTGCTTTCAACGATGCATCAATCCCATTGTTCTAGATCAAAGAAAACGAGTTTCGGACCTAGAACGGGTGAAAAGGGAAATGTGGGCAAAAATGTCCCTTTCGGCCCTTTCGACATCGAGGTAAGTTCATGTGCGAATGTTGCAATTACGTATGAGTTAATTTAATCTTCCAATGGATGTATGAAATATCTTTGATGAGAGGTCAAAAGAATTGAATCTAAGAGTAATGGGAAATGTATGTAGAATGATATGATGATAGTTAAAGTCTCGTGTAAGACCATATTGGAATATGGCCTCGATGTAAGAATTCGTATAAGACCATGTCAGGGACATGGCATCGATATGCTAATGCAAGTAAGACCCTATTGGGGTATATATTCTATGTGACATTATGAGTATGAGACTCAAGAGAACTATTTAATAACTTGAGTGATTCAACGTATATGTTGAAAGAAAGAAAGTACGTGGTTGTACCACGGAAAAAGCACAAGTGTGTGTGCTAGAATTGAATTGATATGAATTCAGTGTATAATGAACCCTTAGTGGGTTATGTGTATTCAATACACCTTAGTTGTATGAGATAGATTCATTAATGCATTATGTGAATGCAAACGAGTATCGTAGAAAGTTAAGTAAGAATAGAAGTATGTAAGGATGTTCTCGAAGGAACATTTGAAATAGAGATATACATGAGGATTATTATCCATGAATGTAAAATAATGGTGAGCTATGTGCGATATTACTTTATTGATGGTAATGATGGGTTGTGTGCGATATCATCAATTATATTATTATCGGTGGGCTATGTGCGATACCACCCTATTAGAGATTCAATGGTGAGCTAAGTACGAAACCACCACGATATTAGTAGCATGAGCGGCTTATTGAAAATGCTTGATGTGTTGTTTTATATGATCATGTGGTGATCGGTGCGGGGAAGGTATGCTAATTGAACGAGTAATTGGCTTGTGACATGGTAAGAATGTGGTAAGAGATTGAATGAGTAAGTTTCAAGAATAGTTGAGCAAGTAACCATGAGTTTATGAAAGACACTCTTCATGATACTTTGTAATTATGTATATTCAATGAATATCAATATTAGACACATTATGCAGATGAGCTTACTAAGCATTATTGCTTACTCCTTTACTTTTCTCATCTCTTATAGGTTATATTAATTAGCTCGGGTTGGAGACCGCCGGAGATGTTTTCACACTATCTAGCAGACTCTTGGTATGAGGTATCAAGTCCTTAGAAGTCATGGCATGTATAGGGCTAGTACTTGAGGTTGATTAAGTCGTTGATAATGTGCCAAATTGTATTGGCCTAAGAGAATTAAGTTGGTTGTATTTGTATTGGGAGTAGTTTTCCCTAGTGTATGGGATAAAGGCTTTATCTCTTTAATGATTAAATGTGTTAATTCATGTGTTTTAATTGATGATTTGAGAATGTTTTGAAGTAGTATATGAATGTATGCAAAGGGGAGTGGTAAAAGGCTTGGTAAGATAGCCTCTAAGTGCCCACACGGATAGACACACGGGCGTGTGTCTAGGCCGTGTGTCTCCTGCACCCTAGTATCTTAAGTCAGATTAGACCACGGGCTGGTCACACGGCCATTTGTTCAGGCCGTGTGATACACACGATTGGCACATGGGCGTGTGCCAAGGCCGTGTGAAGTCTGCACTTGACACTTAGAAATTCAATTGTCACACGGCTGACGCACATGGGCGTGTGTACAGACCGTGTGGATAAGTCAGAATGCCAAGGTTTGGCACACGGGCCAGGGCCACGGGCGTGTCCAGGCCATGTGGATTTAGTCAGTGTCGACCACGGGTGGAAGGCACGGGCATGTCTTAAGGGCACACGGGCGTGTCCCTATACCAACACGGGTGTGTGGCCCCTGTTTTAAAGAAAAGTTTCTTTTGGCTTGTAAAAGTTTCTGGACGCAAGTTTAAGGCCTCGTAGGCCCACGATATGAATGATTTGACTAAGAAAGAGAAGCTTTTAATTCGGAACAAAATTTTATAGCCCGTAAGTACATGTTTAAGGAAGTTCAGGCATAATAATGTCTCGTATCTGGTTTTAGCCTCGGAATCGGGTATAGGGTGTTATATTTAGTGGTATCAGAGCCAGGTTTAGTCGGTTCTAGGACTAACCTAGCGTTAGTAAGAGTCTAGCTATACATGTCGTATGTGGACCGTGATAGTGTGATGTCTCCCGGCTCTAATGAATGGTTTTGTTAAGACAGTGATGATTCCCAACCGAGCTAATTTCAGTAAGTTTGTAAGATTTTCAAGCTTCTTGAATATTTCATAAAATTGCTTGTGATGTTGTTATACGCACATTATTTCCATGAAAATGTTTAATGATTTATTAAACAAAGAAGTTACTAAGAGCATGTATATGAAAGTCCCGATTGAAAATGAATTACTTAGGATACTCAATCACCACATGAGACAAGAAAGTCTCAGATAAGACCATGTCAAGACATGGCATTGGCAATCAAGCAAGTTATCATGTAAGACCAAGACAAGTCTTGGCATTGAAGAGTTACTATGAGATGAAGACCCATATAAGCCCAAGCCAAGGCATGGAATTGGCGAGTCTCCAAGCAAAGATGTCATGTAAGTCCAAGACAAGTCTTGGCATTGAAAAGCTATCAAGAGATAGAGATCCCATGTAAGTCCAAGCCAAGGCATGGCATTGGTGAGTAACAAGGAAGATGTCATGTAAGTCCAAGCTAAGGCTCGGCATTGACCAGTTCATGAGTAAAGTTACCAATAAGACCATGTCAAGACATGGCAATGGTAAGTTCCCAAGGGAACCCACAAGCAAGACTTCGTGTAAGTCCATGTCAAGACATGGCATCGATACCAAGTAAGAGATCCCATGTAAGACTATATCAAGGATATAGCATTGGCATCAAGATACATGTGAAATGAGATTCAAGATCCTCAGTCATTCATAGTAATTCATCTGGCAAAAGAGTAAAGCTTAAATGAGATAGCAAGAAAGTTAGTAGTAAAGTTGATATTATGTCATGCTAGTGAAGGTCGACTAACAAGTATAATTCATGTTATGAATGATGATGTTGAGATTATGCTTGTTATAGTAAAGTATACTGATCTATGTGATCAAGTGTTACAGGTACCTTGTTTACCTTACAAACATGAGACTAGTAAGTACCATGATGTATGTGAGAAGCAGTAAGAGTAAGTAAGCATTTGAGATTTGTGATGCCATTGTTTATGATAAATATGTCCACATGGTTAAATCTCACGTGTATCATTAAAGTAGAGAAGGTATAATGTTTAGATCTTATGACCTCATACAAAGTCACACATATTATAGTATGAGAGTTAAAATTGAAAAGTTTGACTAAGTAGAATGCAGGAGATGAGTACGGTCGTTCAATGATAAAATGATGAATAAGACCATGGTTGGACCATGGCGGTATAGGTGATCTCATATAAGACCATGTCTGGGGCATGGCATTGGCATCTATACATGATCCCGTGTAAGACCATATCAGGGATATGGCTTCGGTATTAAATAAGACAATCGGATAAGACCATATCTGGGATATGGCATCGGCATCAAATAGTAATACCGTGTGAGACCACGTCTAGGACCTGGCTTCGGTATGAGATCGTGTAAGACCATATCTAGGATATGGCATCGATATCGATATAAGATTTCATGTAAGACCATATCTGGGATATGGAATCGGCATCGATATGAGTTTTCATGTAAGACAATATATGGGATATGGCATTGGTATTGATATAAGATTTCGTGTAAGACCATAGCGAGGCTATGGCATCGTGATGACATGTAAAGTAATAGCTGGGCTATGACGTTGTGATACGAGTAAGACCGTAGTTGGACTATGGAAATCAAGTAAACGATGTACTCAAACTCGTAAGACATTCTCTAACTTGATAAGCAATGATAAGAGAAATTAGAGCTTAATGTTGATTACTTGAGTAGACATTAAGGTGGAACTTGAGTAAGTGAAGTCACTGTTTGAAATTATGGGTGATAGAAACCATTGTAACATGAGTAAGTATGAAAACTTGCTCGGAGCGAGTTGTGTGACTACGATGGTATTTCGTTAATTAGGGATATTAAATCACATGTATGTAGTCACGAGAATCAAGTTAGGGGCTTTACGACTTCACCCCCTTACCACTGTTAAATCATGATGAGATGTTATGAGAGTCAAATTGAATAAGTTTGCATGTGATTAATGCAAAAAAAAAAGTTTATGTTAGCATAGTTGAGAATGCTTTGTATCCCGCTGATACATGATACTCTACTAAATAGAGTAATTGTTGTGGAACGTGAGGTTGGAGTCCTAGGGGACTATAATGAATATGATAATGCTATCATCAAAATATGAGATAGATAAGGTCCCGTATAAGACCACGTCCAGGACATGGCCTCGGCACCAAATTGAGATCCCGTGTGAGACCATATCTGGGATATGGCTTCGGTAATGAATATGAGAATCGTATAAGACCATATTCAGAATATGGCATCGATGCTTGATGTTGAAGTCCATATAAGACCTTATCCGGGATATGGCATTGGCATTTAGAGGTGACTCCATATAAGACCACCTCTGGAATGTGGCATTGGTTTCGTACCTACATGAATGACGATGAATATGCGTCTTTGATTATCCCTAGTGATCAATGGGACAGATAGATGAGTCTAGAGGTAGAAATAAGAATGGTACTAAAGTCATGTGAAAGAGTGAAAACATGTACTCGTGAATGAATCACGAAGAGATGATTACTATATATGACACGAAACGTGTTGTATAAGCGCAAGTATGAGTAAGTTGGCTAGAATCCTGTGGTTTGTGCATGGTTAGTTAATGCCATGGATGGGATTATAATGATCTCCTTTAGTATTATGTACTAATACATGTTTCCCTTCAGGGATGATGTGGTCGTTCTTTTCATGAAATTGTGATTGTGTGAGAACGTTAACTGACGGAAAAAGTAAACTAAACGGTTGTCGATTTAGTTAATCAAAATCGACATTCCTCTATCTCCTCGTAACCTTAATGGGGTACCTTGAGGAGGAAGTTTAACGTTGTATGATGAGTTTTCGAATAAGATGGATAGAGTTAATGAATTCGATCGAGATGTCCCTGCTATCGTGAGATATGACGATAGTAAAGGTTTTAGATTAGCATAACAATAGAAACTCAGATGAGAGTGTGCTTAAAATATGTTCTCAGTATGGAGAAAAGAGTATATTATTGTATTGAGATATGATTCAAATTCTTTGTATACGTGAGTAGGGAGCATGATACAAGGGTATGCTCATCGAAATGTTCAAACCGTGATAGTTGAGTCGAAAGCTATTGAAAGAACTGTTTATTTGTAAGTTCTAGTACTGAGATCAGTCTGAATCGAGAGAAAGAGTTGACAGGTTGGTGATCCAGAGACGATCACTTTTGTGTCTGTGTTGTGAGTTAGATATTATGTATTGATCCATGGGAAGATCGATGTGTATTTTCTGAATTTTAATGAATGCGAGTATCATATGCTAGAGAAGATTTTGAAAATGAAATAGTGGAAACGGCTAGAACTATTACAATGGCAGGCATAGTTATTGTAATACTTTTCGGATAGTAGACATGGTACAGGTGACTGAATGAAAGATCCTTGTAAAAAAAATGCGAGTTAGTTACTCGGTTGATCTTAGTTGGTAATATCCTATTTTCAGCGTAGTTAATGACTAGAGCGAGTTTTCTTTTCAGAACAAAAGGGTTCAGAAGTGAGATAGTAAATGGTATTTTAAATAAGCTCTGAATGAGTTTATTTAAGGTGATAAAATTCAAGTTGGATAAGATTTCCGTTGTTGATGTTTCCTTGAGATAAAATTTGAATGATGATGAATCCAGAACTTATGCAGAAGTTTTAGTATGAGATTTAGTAGTAGCATATCTACTAATGCAAGAATAAGGAAGTACGGTTATGAGCATAAATGTTTTGACAATAGAGTACATTTCACGATATGATTGAGTTATGGTCAGAAGTAGTTGACCACTAAAAGCTGAGTTTTCAAGCGTACAATTCAAGACTATTACAGTTGGTGACTGTTTTAATAAAAATGTGTGATAAAACCTTATAGATTTCGAATTTGGTTTGACATAATTCCCAAGAGGGGGATGTCATTCGAATATGTCATTCGAATTGTAGTGAATCAACCAGTAAAGACTCGAATGATCATTTGGTCATGTACAGAGTTCCAAATTGGTGGATTACTGGGTATAGTATATACCCTAGAGGAAGTATAACCTAGGTCTCAAGCTACGCTTCGACCTTGTGTATCACAGCTTAAGAGTTATTGGCAAAAGAAACTTGAGGATAAGTGAATTTACGATTTTAAAGA
The DNA here is from genome assembly GCA_025698515.1 of Gossypium sturtianum. Classification (NCBI taxonomy): domain Eukaryota; kingdom Viridiplantae; phylum Streptophyta; class Magnoliopsida; order Malvales; family Malvaceae; genus Gossypium; species Gossypium sturtianum. Next base: position 123,066,332 of record CM046946.1, read on the forward strand.
GTAGATGGAAACATTTTAAGAATGTTGGCAGCAAATCCTCCTGATAAGATTTTCGGGGACGAAAATCCTTAAGGGGGAGAATTGTAACAGCCCGATTTAGGGGCTAGTCGGAACAGTGATCTCGGAATCACTAATTCGAGGTTAGATAAAATTATTTTTATGTTATTTTATTTGTTATAACATGTTTATAAGGATGCATGAAAGTTTTGGTGCCTTAATTTTAGCGAATTCTAGCTAAATTGTGAAAAAGGACTAAATCGCATAAAGTGCAAAAGTTCTATTTTATTTGCTAGAGGTGCCAAATAGCTATGGATTATTAATTGGAGGTCCCAATTGTGCAATTTGGCCTTATTTAAGTGAGTTGGCCAGCCATAATAATACATAGGGGACAAGAGCATTTATTATGATAGAAAGTTGGTGATATTAGTTGGAAAATTGAATAAAATAAGATGATATAAGCTAAAGTTATCATCTTTTTATTTAGTCTTCTTCTCCAACCAGAAATATCAACCATGGGAGGGCTTTGAAAGCTTGAAATTTCAGAAGCTCATTTTCTCTTCAAGTAAGTCACTTTGATGGTTATTTTTGATGATTTTTGTATGTTTAGAGTCCTCAAAGCTTAAGCTAGCTATTGGGAGGACTAGTTTGCAATATGGGTGAAAGTCTAGGGACTTACCATGCTAGAGTTCATGTTGTTTAATGAGTTTTTATGGGAGAAAATAAATGATAGGATGATGAGAAACAACTTTTGTGAAAGGTGTTGCCATGAAAACACCTAATTGAGACTAAAATGCAAAAGTTGTAATTTGTTCATTAAGGCATGAAATAGATGGAATTGTGGAGAGTTTTAAGAGGATTAAATGTTCAGATAGGCTTGCTTAATAAGAAATTGAGATGAAAATTTATTTACGAGCCTAGGGGCAAAATCATAATTTTGCCAAAGTGTAGGGGCAAAATAGTCATTTTTGCCTAAAGTGTAGATTATGGTGCATTATGATTCATAAGTGATTAAATCAGTAAATTCCATTGTTCTAGATCAAATAAAAGAGAAATGTGGGCAAAAAGGTCCCTTCCGGCCCTTTCGACATCGAGGTAAGTTCATGTGCGAATGTTACAATTACGTATGAGTTAATTTAATGTTCTAATGAATGTATGAAATATCTTTGATGAGAGGTCAAAAGAATTGAATCTAAGAGTAATGGGAAATGTATGTAGAATGATATGATGATAGTTAAAGTCTCGTGTAAGACCATATTGGAATATGGCCTCGATGTAAGAATTCGTATAAGACCATGTTAGGGACATGGCATCGATATGTTAATGCAAGTAAGACCCTATTGGGGTATATATTCTATGTGACACTATGAGTATGAGACTCAAGAAAATTATTTAATAACTTGAGTGATTCAACGTATATGTTGAAAGAAAGAAAGTACGTGGTTGTACCACGAAAAAAGCACAAGTGTGTGTGCTAGAATTGAATTGATATGAATTCAGTGTATGATGAACCCTTAATGGGTTATGTGTATTCAATACACCTTAGTTGTATGAGATAGATTCATTAATGCATTATGTGAATGCAAACGAGTATCGTAGAAAGTTAAGTAAGAATAGAAGTATGTAAGGATGTTCTCGAAGGAACATTTGAAATAGAGATATACATGAGGATTATTATCCATGAATGTAAAATAACGGTGAGCTATGTACGATACCACCCTATTAGAGATTCAATGGTGAGCTAAGTACGAAACCACCGCGATATTAGTAGCATGAGCGGCTTATTGAAAATGCTTGATGTGTTGTTTTATATGATCATGTGGTGATCGATGCAGGAAGGTATGGCTAATTGACCGAGTAACGGCTTGTGACATGGTAAGAATGTGGTAAGAGATTGAATGAGTAAGTTTCAAGAATAGTTGAGCAAGTAACCATGAGTTTATGAGAGACACTCTTCATGATACTTTGTAATTATGTATATTCAATGAATATCAATATTAGACACATTATGCAGATGAGCTTACTAAGCATTATTGCTTACTCCTTTACTTTTCTCATCTCTTATAGGTTATATTAATTAGCTCGGGTTGGAGACCGCCGGAGATTTTTTCACACTATCTAGCAGACTCTTGGTATGAGGTATCAAGTCCTTAGAAGTCATGGCATGTACAGGGCTAGTACTTGAGGTTGATTAAGTCATTGATAATGTGCCAAATTGTATTGGCCTAAGAGAATCTAAGGTTGTTGTATTTGTATTGGGAGTAGTTTTCCCTAGTGTATGGGATAAAGACTTTATCTCTTTAATGATTAAATGTGTTAATTCATGTGTTTTAATTGATGATTTGAGAATGTTTTGAAGTAGTATATGAATGTATGCAAAGGGGAATGGTAAAAGGCTTGGTAAGATAGCCTCTAAGTGCCCACACGGATAGACACACGGGCGTGTGTCTAGGCCGTGTGTCTTCTGCACCTTAGTATCTTAAGTCAGATTAGATCACGGGCTGGTCACACAGCCGTTTGTTTAGGCCGTGTGATACACACGGTTGGCACATGGGCGTGTGCCAAGACCGTGTGAAGTCTGCACTTGACACTTAGAAATTCAATTGTCACACGGCTGACGCTGCACGGCGTGTGTACGCACCGTGTGGATAAGTCAGAATGCCAAGGTTTGGCACACGGGCCAGGGCCACGGGCGTGTCCAGGCCGTGTGGATTTAGTCAGTGTCGACCACGGGTGGAAGGCACGGGCATGTCTTAAGGGCACACGGGCGGGTCCCTATACTAACACAGACGTGTGGCCCCTATTTTAAAGAAAAGTTTCTTTTGGCTTGTAAAAGTTTCCGGACGCAAGTTTAAGGCCTCGTAGGCCCACGATATGAATGATTTGACTGAGAAAGAGAAGTTTTTAATTCGGAACAAAATTTTGTAGCCCGTGAGTACATGTTTAAGGAAGTTCAAGCATAGTAATGTCTCGTATCCGATTTTTGCCTCGGAATCGGGTATGGGGTGTTACACCTGTGCCTTAGGCCGTGTTCAAAATTAGGTAGCTTACTGACTTATGTCACACGGCCATGCCACACGCCCGTGTGCTAGGCCGTGTGGTTAATTAATTCAATTCAAATTAGGTGCAGGTTTCACACGACCAAGACACACGCCCGTGTTCAAGGCCGTGTCTCCTACACGGCTGAGACACATGCCCGTGTCTCTGCCCATGTGCTCAATTTTGAGCATTCTATTTTCTCAAATTTAAGGTGCAGGGGACACACGGCCAGGCCACACACCCATGGGGTAGGTCGTGTATCACACACGGTCTAGACACACGCCCGTGTGGACAAAATAAAGCCATTTCCTAGCCTCACTTGTCACCCAAATTTACCATTTTCCTGCACCAAAACATACCAAGTACAATCCAACCATTCTAAGCATTCGAATAATCAAATTTCATCATTCAACATGGCCTATCACTGCATACATACATGTTTACTATCCTACCTTGTTTCAATTCATATGTTAAACATGATTTGATCAACTACTTAACATATACATATGGTTACCATAGCATAACATTACAAGTATTTCAAAACAACCATTACTAGCCATTCCAATAGCTAGATTGCAAGCATCATTTACATTTACATGCCAATATGGCTAACATATCCTATACATGCCATTACAACCATAATTGATTTACCATATTATACTGTCATGGGCCGATGGATAGTGTGAGTGATCTCCGTCGAGCTTCCAATCCAACGAGCTTCTGATTTACTTTAAAACAGGGGAAAATAAAACGATGTAAGCATAAAATGCTTAGTAAGTTCGTATAACATGGTACTTAACTTACCATACATCCTATTTGAGGTAATTAAGTAAAGCATATTCAACCACTTTGATCTCAAGCCCTACACACATCCTCATTTCCCTTATTAGTCATATATTCCATAGTAACATCAAGACATGTATGGGCTCAACAACAATCAAGTTCCCATGTACATATGCTTTCCACATCATGTATTCATTCAACATACATAATTCATCTCATTATTTCGAGTATAATTTCATAATAGTTCATTTCGAGTTCAGATCATTTCGCATCAGAACTTTACACATATTACTCGGGATATCAAAGTCACGATTAGTACACTCTAGGAGTACAAGCATATAATCAAAATGAACATTCTCATCAAATAGTTTCCATGTACAGATATCATCATCTCATATTTCATATATCACTTGTCATGTATCATCATTTTCTTGCATGTCATGTAATATTATTTCATGTCATATTTCCATATCATATACACCATTTCATGTCAATTTGTTTTCAATTCATCTTTGCTCTTGTCAAAAATTTACCCATTGAATTTATTCGAAATATCGATGGATACACAGGTAGTTCACTTGAGGTGTACAATTCCATAGTCCGTCAATTCATATTCAGTAGTACGTTTTAGGTACACTCTCGAGCCACATATCATATAGTAGAATTACCAGTCCAGGCTAAATTCTAGCTGTAACATATACTCTAAGGGCTTTGTCAGATTACAAGTCCAAGCTAAATCCTAGCTGTAACATATACTCCAAGGGCTTTGTCGGATAACCAGTCCAGGCTAAATCCTTTATATGAAAAAGAATTCCTTTTAGAGTCCATTCTGGATTACCCGTCTGGGCTGAATCCAATCCATAATGTATGCTTGAGAGGACTTATATCAGGATTACCCGTTCGGGCTAAATCCTTTCTGTAATGAAGTCATTAGGATTGCTCGTTCGAGCCTAATCCATTTTGCAACAAATGCAGGACCTCGTTCATTTCGGCAATTACATTTATCCATCGATTTTCATTTATTCAAATGGGATTTAACATTTCCAAGCATTTTCTAGTATGTGATCATTTCATACATCTTTAACACCACATAATTCATGTGATAATATTCCACATCCATTCCGAGCATGAAAGCAACATTTCCATCGTTTACCCTTTTAACATCTATCGGGCGTTATCAATTAATTAGAACATTTTTATTTATCGGGCTTGATCGGATATGTAATCTTTTCATATATATATGAAATTTATACAATTTACATAATTAGAATCAAAACAACATGTAAATAAACATAATTTAGTTACACGAACTTACCTCGACAAAGTTTCGTGTACAAACATCTACTAATCCGACATTTTCCTTTTTTTCCTCGTTCTAACTCCGAATTTGGTCTATTCGGATCTATACGAGTAAATTTTACATCAATTTCACATATCTCATATTTATTTGGACTCAATTTACATTCTAGGCAAAATTACCATTTTGCCCCTAACTTTTCCATAAATTTCATTTTCGTCCCTAGGCTCGAAAAATGAAACTTGTGCAAATTAATCCCTTTTCCAAGCCTAACCAAAGCCCCATTACAAATTTTACAGCACATGTATTCATAAAATTTCAGAATTTTTCATCAAATTTTACAACTTTTCATTTTAGTCCCTAAATCACGTTTTCATCAAAAATCACTTTGTAAAAGTTATTTATCTATCAATAATGTAACACCCCAAACCCGGCCTAGACGTTATGGCTGAATCTGGCGGTATCACATTGAAGTATTTTTCGAAAACATAGTTTCTTTAGAAAATCCATTCTATTATTAAATCTCGTTTATGAATCTTAACAGAAGTCTAGGGAATCTTGTTCTTTTAAAACTCAAGTTGTTTTTAGCAAAACACTGATCATATCAGTTTGTTACTAAACCTTAAAACCATGTTTGATGCGGAAGCTTTTATAGTATGTTACGAAAAGTGGTGTTTTGGAAAACAATTATCTTTTGAAAAAAAATCGCGTCCTACTACTACTCAGATGTGAATTGAAATAAATAAAATCCCCCCCAAATTAAAAGTTAAAATTTAAAGAGGCCTTATTACAAAACAAATACCCAAATTAAAATTATTGGAAATAAAAATCAAATATAAAAATAGGTGCGGTTGTGTGGCCACCTCCGAATCCCTCGCAGCACCGATCCGCCTAAGACTGGGGATTACCTGCACAGGTAAACAGAGGGGTGAGTTTACGAAAACTCAGTGTGTAACCCCATACAAGCAAAATGCCAATCATGCCATAGGCAAGTACAGTCTGGGCCTAAGCCCAAATCAATAATAGTTCAGTTCAGTTGGGCCTTAGCTAATTACAGTATCAGTTTCAGTGTGGGCCTTAGCCCATAGCAGTGACAGTAACAAATTAGGCATGCAATTAGAAATCCTACCCATCCAGCCTCTACACTCCACTCCGTCTAGCCCAACACTCCATGTGGGGATAAAATCACCCACCCATCCCTACACTCTAAAAATTAGCACCGGTTGCGGCACTAAATAGTATTTGCAGTAGAGCTACCAGTATAGTACACTTCCTCCAATCATAATTATCCCATCTCCATGCAACATATCATACATGTATGCAACATATATATTGTGGCATGCTCATATAAGTCATACATAACATAGCATACAGTCATTTTACAACATAGGGGTATAACAGTCATTTTCTATCAGTTTGGGGTCTAGGTATACTTACCGACCCATCAGTAGGTCCACAGTCGTCTCGGGCGACTTGTGTAACCTTTATAGTAAAACAGTAAAAATGGGCCCAATGCCCATAATGCGGGCCCATGTGGGCCCACACGCCCGTGTGGCCCACATAGCCCAGAATTGGCCTCGGTCATGATAATTACACAGTTTGGACCAATTTTCTCCACACGTTCTTGTGGTTTACTCGTGTGGGGCCCAAAAGCCCGTTGGGCCCACACGGCCCATTTCAGCCCAACATGGCCCAAAACGGGCTAAGACCATGAAATTGCTCATGGTGGCCTCAACAGTCTAACGCCTACGGTTTATGCGCTCATTTTACAACACGAGTGAATGCACGCTCGTGTAGCGTCAATTGTCATACTTTTTTTCGGGTTTTACCGGTTTACGATTTGGCCAGTGTTCACACACCTGGTTTTGATTCGTCACGAACAGTCGCTCAAGCACTCACCAACCTACATTTGGTCAATCAAACACCACCATCAGTCCTACTTTACGGTTAACAAGAAACCCGAAATCAATAATCCAATCATAGCGTAGCGTTACCTTTAATCGAACCACTGTAATTCCCACAAATCTTAGCCTCTAGTGATTGATTAGGAGTTCCCTGAATCCTTCCTTAACTGCCATACACTTTCTATCAGTTATCACTTAAGGAAGAAGAAGAAAGGGAATAATGATTCGTTTATAGTACTTACCGAAAGAGAGCAAGAGAACCGAATAGTGAAAGGATTCGGCACTAGCACATCCCTTCACCCTCGATTTAAGCTGTCCAAAAACAGTTAAACAAATCCCACTTTAATAATCTCAAAAGCCAAAACTTCAAGTGCCAAACTCACTTACAGAAAAGAAAGGAGCAAAGTCAATCGGCGAAGGGGAAAAAATAGTTTCGGCAGTGATCAGGACTGGAAATCGGCAGCACAACACTTGAGGGAGAGAAAGAAGAGAACCGGTTTAGGGGAGAAGAGGTTTTGGCGAAGGGAAAAGAAAAATGAAAAAGGAAAGATGTAACATCCTAGAATTAGGGGTTCTACATTTTATGCTATTCTATGTGTTTGGCTTGTTTAGCATGTTATCTTGGTGTGTTTGGGGGTCCCGGGGAGGCTCGGTTCAAGTCAGAGCCTTGGAAAAATTTTACTTTTGGGCACTTTAGGGGGGAGAGCTAGTTGAGGCAAGCCTTAAGTATATTTACTTGTGTTTGTTGACACAAAAAGGTGAGTGGTGTGGTGGCAAGGTAACGCCACTTGAGGAGCATGGAAGTGGCGTCACAAGGGAGCAGGAGGGGGGAAGGAGTTTGAGTCCCATCTGCAGCATCTAGAGCTTTATTTTTGTGCTCCAAGAGAGAAAGAAGTGGCATGCGGCTGGGACTCTTCAAGGTGGTTGTTGAAAGGGTCAAATGCATTTGAATGGATGGAGGAGAGGTTCTTGAGGAGTTTGAATCGGTCAACCAATTTGAATTAGTGGATGGAGAGTGAATGGAGTGTGTGTCGTTTTCTTTCAAGTTTAGCTAGTGTGCAATTTCGGTCTCAGCATTTTGGGAAGGCATTTTCTTTCTTTTTCTTTACCGAAACCTTTAGTGATCACTCTGATTGTTCTCATCTTTCTCTCTTGTGCATTCAAGCCGAAACCCCTTTCTGGTTCTGAAGTATTTCTTCTATTCATCTCTTTCACCCTACTCTTCTAAAAGCCGAAACTTCCTACTTCTTTTACTACTTCATTTTTCTTCTTTTTCTAGCCGAAACCTCTCCTAACCTTTTCTCTTCTTTTGCCGAAATCTCCTTCTAGTTCATCTTCTCTCTTCTTTGCTTTTTCATTTTTGTCCCCACAGACCGAACCTCAGTTGCTCATTCCCTTTTTGTTCCATTTTTTTCTTGTTCTAGGGATTAAGCCAAAACCTTCTTGACATTGACTGCTTGTGCCAAATCTCCTGAGACTTCATTCGGTTTCTCTCTGTCTAAGGGAAGGAACTTTTCTTTCTCTTCATCTCCTTACTTCACCTAAGGAAGCCGGCCACTCATTCTTTAAGCATAAATTAGTTTTGGGATCTCTTCCTTAGCGGATTACTTCATCTTTTGTAACCCGTTTCTGTCATCTTTCATTATTAGTAGCCGAATATAGAGAAGCGAGGTGCAAGGACTTCTTTGGTTGCCGAAAGTCCCTTTCCAATCGATCTTGCTTGTCTGTGTTAGTAACAAAGGTAAGGAGTTTCTCTCTAGTCCTATACGATTAGTCTCTCTTCGTTGTTCGTTGCCATAATCCAACATCTTTGTTAGATAATCATTGTTTTCATTATAGTACTGTATTGATCAAGATTCTTTCATGGATACGAGTGCCAGTCAAACTAAGGAGGGGAGTGGACTTGTAGTCCCTGCCCCTAAGTTTAAACAGCGTGCTGTGTCGGCGGTTCGGGATTTTTCGCCGGGTTGTGGTAGAGAGCCGACATCGGCTTGGGATAGGCAGATCGCTGTTATCCCTACTAGTGAGAGTGTCGACGATATTGAGAGTCTAGTTCTTCGCGTAATCAGGTGTGTAATTCTCACACCTTTTTTTATTAATTTACATTAACAACTGTATTGGCTGGAAGCCAAAATGACGGTATTGACAGTCGAGATACCCTCATGAGTAAGATGGGAGACATCAAGTAAGTACTCTTGTAATTTTGCTTGTCAAATGACATAGCCTAAAATGTATGTATGATTTGATTATTGGTTATACAATGGAATATGCTTGCATTCATCATAATATGATAATATGTGCATGGGTTTTGGGATATGATATTTATGAAAGGGGCAGTGTATTTTGGTGGCTTTGCCACATGATTTGGTGACATGGTCACATAATTTCGGTGGCTTTGCCACATATTTCGGTGACGTTGTCACATTATTTCGGTGGCTATACCACAAATTTCGGTGATGAGCAGCTGACTGCAGCACGACTGCCATCGATGGTGTGTAGCGGTGATGGTTGATTGTAGAAATCCCCACTGGTGTGTTTGGCAGGAACGGGCGGTGTGTAGCGGATGGATAACTAGGTTGGGTTGGGTTTGCATCATATTGCATCCATTATCTGCTATATTGTGCTAATAGGGCTAAGGCCCAGTTCGTTTCTGAATAAGCTTCGCCCAATGTGATTTTGTAAGGGCTAAGGTCCGATGGTATTTGAATGGGCTCGGTCCCACTATATGGTTCATGTGGGAAATTGCACACTCGAGTCTTCTTGACTCACCCCTCTTCTTAATTTTTGCGGTGATTCTTAGTTCAATGGGATATAGGCTTGGGTGGGACTTCGTGGTGGCCATGCACTATTTTAGTAAACTCGATTTTACTTATCTTTAAATTTATTTTTAATTTGGGATTCTGTTATGTAATAAGGCCACTGATATTTTAATTTGGTTTTATTTTAAACGCATTAATTATCTTTATGAATTAATCGAAACGGGGTTTTCTTAAAAACGTAAATAACTATTTTCCAAAATGTAACGAAATAATTTATAAACAGTAATGGATAACACGTCGGTTTCACTTAAAGCATCAACAAGTGTTTTTGAAATATCACCTACCCACAATAGTTCAAGTTCAATTTTCACAGTAAAGGAAATTTCCAAGTTAATTACAAGTTTTCAAAAAAATGAACACTGAGTTTTCAAACGACCAACCTAACTTGGAATTTTCAAGAGAGAGATTCAAACATTTTCAAATGATTGCGAAGTGGCATGAAAAACCTTTTATGTGACGCACCAGATCCAGTCGTAACGTCTAGGCCGGGTTTGGGGTGTTACAATTATGGTATCAGAGCCTGGTTGCAAAACTCGACTTTGGAATGGGTTCAAAAACATTTTCAAAAACTGGTTTGAAATATGATTTAGAAATTATATATTTTCTGGAAGTATCGCACCCAAGTCTCCGGCACCAAATTCGTATGGTAAGTCTTCTGACTATTGGTTGATTTGTATGAAAAGATTATATTGTATTGTGAATGCTAGTGTTAGGGATTCAATTCTAGAGATTGAGACTTTTAAAAGTTCGATTTGTGAGAACCACTCTTAAATCTGAATTCATAAGATACCCGTTAATAAACAGTGGAATAATTTACTAATTCATAAAATTTGTAATCAGATTAAGTCGATTCTGTAATCATGAGCGCTAGAGGACGTGGACATGGGTTGCGCGGTCGTGGTAGAGGCCGGGGTATTGAGGCTGGACCCTCGAAATCAGGGTATGGGCCAGAAGGCAAAGTGCCGATGCTCGCGATGGCGAAGTAGGGTCCCGGACCGAACCGCAGGAGGGGCGATGCTTTGTCCCAAGCGATGTTGCGTGTTCTGGAGCGGGTTGGTGGGGCAAGCACTGGATCAGTAGCTCGGAAGTCTATTCCTGAGCAACTTCAAGCAAATGGGGTGGAGATATTTAGGGGTATTTCTGGTGTGGCCCCAAACATAGCTGAATATTGGCTGGAGACAGTTGAGCGAATTATGGACGATCTGGACTGCATGGCAGAGGAGAAATTGAAAGGAGTGCTGTCTCTTCTTCGGGATGAGGCATACCAGTGGTGGCTCACGGTAAGGGAGGGTACTCCAGCGGATCGTATTACCTGGGGTTTTTTCAAGACAGCATTTCAAGGGAAATATGTTGGGGCAAGCTATGTGGATGCCCAGAGGAAAGCATTCTTGAATCTGGTTCAAGGGGGTAAATTCGTGGCTAAATACGAGGCGAAATTTCTGCGCTTGAGTCATTACGCCCAAGGGATAGTTGCGACCGACTATGAGCGTCGTGTATGATTCAAAGATGGATTGCGAGACGAGCTGCGAGTACTGATAGCTCCACAGCGAGAAAGAGATTTTGCCATTCTGGTTGAAAAAGCTAAAATAACCGAGAAAGTGAAGCTGTCTGAGAGGCAAAATAGGGATAAAGATAGGGGTAAAAATAAGAGGAGTTTTGGGTCGTCGGGATCGTCAAGGGGTTTTTAAAAGAGGCCTAGGTTTGATGGGCCAGCTCGATTTGCGATGCCTGCTGCGGTAGGTCAGTTTCGACCATGTGCTTTGTATGGGAAAATGCATTCGGGGGAGTGTTGGAGAAGAACTGGGAGATGTTTCAAGTGTGGATCTAAAGATCATATGGTAAAAGAATGTCCACAAGAATTAGATAAGGTGTGGCCAATAGGTCAGGGTTTTGCCCAGTTCAGGAGGGGTGGTCAGCAGCCGCCAAGAGGTTGTGGTTCGGCCGAAATAGGAATCGGTTTTGGTCGAGGTCGTGGAGCACCGGGCAGGGGTGGCGGTAATGCAGATGCAAGACAGCCGGGTTTAGTTTATGCAGCTCGACGGCGAGAGGATGGCGACGCACCGGACGTCATAACCGGTACGTTTCATATAGTTGATAAATCGTTTATTGCTTTGATTGATATTGGATCGACCCATTCATATGTTCCTTGTACCGTATCTGAGACTTTGAGCATTAAATATGAAATTGCTGCTAGAGAAATGTCTGTGGTTAGCCCTTTGGGACAATCCGTAGTAGTGAACAAGTTGTTTAGGGATGTGCCTTTAGAAATTCAAGGAGTAGTATTTCCGGCAGACTTGATGGAATTTCCATTCGGTGAGTTTGATCTTATCTTAGGCATGGACTGGCTGGTTAAGCATCATGCAAATTTAGATTACGCTGCTAAGCGTATGGTGTTAAGAACTTCAGAGGATAAAGAAGTAATTGTGATAGGGGAAAGAAGGAATTATTTGTCCAATGTGGTTTCAGCACTAAAAGCTGAAAGGATGGTGCTAAAAGGGTGCAAGGCGTTTCTAGCTTTTATCAGTGCTTTGGATGCAAAAGAGTTGTCTGTAAAGGAGGTTAGAACAGTGAAGGAATTCGTGGATGTCTTCCTTGAAGAGCTTCCGGGGTTACCTCCGGATCGCGAAGTGGAATTTGGAATTGAGCTACTTTCGGGGACGGCTCCGGTGTCCATCGCCCCATATAGGATGGCGCCGAAGGAGCTGGTAGAACTTAAAGCTCAGATCCAGGAGTTATTGGACCGTGGTTTTATCCGACCAAGTGTATCTCCGTGAGGAGCGCCAGTGTTGTTCGTGAAGAAGAAGGACGGGTCGATGCGTATGTGCATTGACTATCGTCAGCTGAACAAGTTGACGATTAAGAACAAATACCCGTTACCAAGGATTGACGATTTGTTTGATCAGCTAAGAGGAGTTTCGGTGTTCTCGAAGATAGATTTGAGATCTGGGTATCATCAGCTAAAGGTCAAGGAGGCAGATATTCATAAGACTGCTTTTTGAACTCGTTATGGGCACTACGAGTTCTTAGTAATGCCGTTCAGGTTAACGAATGCACCAGCTGCATTTATGGATATGATGAACCGGGTATTCCAACCCTATCTGGATTAGTTTTTCGTAGTGCTCATAGACGATATCTTGGTATATTCAAGGACGGAAGAGGAGCATGATTCGCACCTTCGGGTTGTTCTGCAGATATTAAGAGAGAAGTAATCAGATGCCAAATTCAAAAGTGTGAATTTTGGTGAAGGAAATCACCTTCTTAGGGCATGTTGTTTCTCACTTTGAGGGGATTAGGGTTGATCCCAGAAAAATCAAAGCTATTCAATTTGGAAGCCAAGTCCAAGAGCGTAAATTCGAAGTTTCTTGGGTTTGGCTGGGTACTATAGAAGGTTCGTTGAGGGATTCTCCATGATTGCGGCACCATTAACCAAGTTGCTATGGAAAGGAGCACCATTTGTTTGGGCTGATAGGCAACAGGAAAGCTTCGAGAAGTTGAAGAAGATTTTGACAGAGGCACTAGTGTTGATTCAGCCTGAGGCTGGGAAGGAATTCGTCGTTTATTATGATGCATACACACCGGGTTAGGATGTGTGCTAATGCAAGAAGGGAAGGTAGTAGCGTATGCGTCTCGACAATTAAGACCACATGAGATGAATTATCCCACTCATGACTTGGAGCTAGCTGCGGTAGTGTTCGCCCTGAAGATTTGGAAACATTACCTGTACGGAGAAAAGTCGATTATCTACACGGACCATAAGAGCCTGAAGTATCTTCTTACCCAGAAGGAGTTGAATTTAAGGCAGCGGAGGTGGATTGAGTTGTTGAAAGATTATGACTGCTCGATTGAGTATCACCCGGTAAAGCTAACGTAGTGGCGGATGCGTTAGTCGTAAGGTAATAACGATTTGAGGCAATGTTTGCTCATCTCGATCAGTATGAAGATGGTAGCTGTTAGCCGAACTTCAAGTGAAGGCGACATGGGTAAGTCGATTAAAGAGAAGCGCTTATTGGGCGATGTGTTAAGTTCTCGACTCCGGCAAGTGCGGAATGGTGAGGTAGGGATTTTAGTCTGAACAGTGAAGGGGCGTAATGTTTTCATGGAAAGGTTTGTATGCCGAAGGTATTTGAATTAAGACAGATAATTCTGAGGGAAGCGCATAGTAGCCCATACGCTATGCATCCTGGTGGAAGTAAGATGTATCGAGATTTGCGTGAACAGTATTGGTGGCCAGGTCTGAAGCGAGAAGTTACCGAGTTTGTGAGTAAGTGTTTGACTTGTCAAGCAGGTGAAGGCGGAACATCGCCATCATTTCGGGGTTGCTAAAGCGGTGAAGATTCCACTCTGGAAGTGGGAGAGAATAACGATGGATTTTGTTAGTGGGTTACCCCTGACGCCTACTAAGAAAGATTCAGTGTGGGTGATTGTTGATCGGTTAATGAAGTCAGCCAACTTCATACCCGTCCGTGTCGACTATCCGTTGCAGAGGTTGGTCAAGCTATATGTAGCGGAAATTGTGAGGTTGCATAGGATACCAGTGTCTATCATATCAGACCGGGACCCTAGATTTACATCTCAGCTCTGGAAAGCATTACATGAAGCTTTGGGTACAAGGCTAGATTTCAAAGACAACATTTCATCCACAGCATCGATGGTCGATCGGAGAGGGTAATCCAGTTACGGAGGACATGTTAAGAGGCGATGTGATTGACTTGAGAGGAGTTGGGAAGATTATCTGCCGTTAGCGAGATTTGCATACAACAACGACTACCAATCCAAAGATCCGGATGGCACCTACGACGCGGCTGCTGATCGTAGGTGTCGTACCTACCGTTGGACGAGTTAAATGAGAGGCGATTGTTGGAGTGCGGAATTGATCTCGGCGAGGAAAAGGTTAAGCTAATTCGAGCTCGGTTGAAAGAAGCTTCCGACAGGCAAAAATCGTACGCAGACTTGAAGCGTAAGGACATAGAATTCTCAGTGGGTGATCAGGTTTTTCTGAAAGTATCACCTTGGAAGAAGGTTTTAAGGTTTGGACGAAAGGGCAAGTTGAGCCCCAGGTTCATTGGACCTTATCGGGTATTAAGACGTGTGGGGCCAGTCACGTATCAGCTTGAGTTGCCTCTAGAGTTGAATCAAATACATGATGTTTTCCATGTTTTGATGCTGAGGAGCTACCGTTCGGATCCATCTCACATAGTGCCGGTGGAGGAAATTGAGGTTAGACTTGATTTGTCATTTGAGGAAGAACCAGTGTAGATCTTAGATCGAGATGTTAAGGTGTTGAGGAGAAAGTCAGTTCCGTTGGTCAAAGTATTATGGCGTAATCATGGTTCAGAAGAAGCCACGTGGGAGCTGGAAGAGGCAATGCGACAGCAGTACCCTCATCTCTTTTGATCAGGTAAATTTCAAGGCCGAAATTTCTTTAAGGGGGTAGAACTGTAACATCCTAGAATTAGGGGTTCTGCATTTTATGCTATTCTATGTGTTTGGCTTGTTTAGCATGTTATTTTGGTGTGTTTGGGGGTCCCGGGGAGGCTCGGGTTCAAGTCAGAGCCTTGGAAAAAATTTTGCTTTTGGGCACTTTAGGGGGGAGAGCTAGTTGAGGCAGGCCTTAAGTATATTTACTTGTGTTTGTTGACACAAAAAGGTGAGTGGTGTGGTGGCAAGGTAACACCACTTGAAGAGCATGGAAGTGGCGTCACAAGGGAGCAGAAGGGGGGAAGGAGTTCGAGTCCCATCTGCAGCATCTAGAGCTTTATTTTTGTGCTCCAGGAGAGGAAGAAGTGGCATGCGGCTGGGACTCTTCAAGGTGGTTGTTGAAAGGGTCAAATGCATTTGAATGGATGGAGGAGAGGTGCTTGAGGAGTTTGAATCGGTCAACCAATTTGAATTATTGGATGGAGAGTGAATGGGGGAAAAAATCGTGGAAGGTGGGGAGAGAGGGGGAGTTGGCCGAAAGTTAGAAGTGTGTGGGGGGAGTGAATTCGGTTAAGAGAAGTAAATGAGAGAGGGTCCTTTTTGAGCATTTTCGGCTTTTGCTAGTAGGAGTGTGTGCCGTTTTCTTTCAAGTTTAGCTAGTGTGCAATTTCGGTCTCAGCATTTTGGGAAGGCATTTTCTTTCTTTTTCTTTACCGAAACCTTTAGTGATCACTCTGATTGTTCTCCCTTTTCTCTCTTGTGCATTCAAGCCGAAACCCCTTTCTGGTTTTGAAGTATTTCTTCTATTCATCTCTTTCACCCTTCTCTTCTAAAAGCCGAAACTTCCTACTTCTTTTACTACTTCCTTTTTCTTCTTTTTCTAGTCCAAACCTCTCCTAACCTTTTCTCTTCGTTTGCCAAAATCTCCTTCTAGTTCATCTTCTCTCTTTTTTGCTTTTTCATTTTTGTCCCCACAGACCGAACCTCAGTTGCTCATTCCCTTTTTGTTCCATTTCTTCTTGTTCTAGGGATTAAGCCGAAACCTTCTTGACATTGACTGCTTGTGCCGAATCTCCTGGGACTTCATTCGGTTTCTTTCTGTCTAAGGTAAGGAACTTTTCTTTCTCTTCATCTCCTTACTTCACCTAAGGAAGCCGGCCACTCATTCTTTAAGCATAATTCAGTTTTGGGTTCTCTTCCTTAGCAGATTACTTCATCTTTTGTAACATGTTTCTGTCATCTTTCATTATTAGTAGCCGAATATCAAGAAGCGAGGTGCTAGGACTTCTTTCGTTGCCGAAAGTCCCTTTCCAATCGGTCTTGCTTGTCCGCGTTAGTAACAAAGGTAAGGAGTTTCTCTCTAGTCCTATACGATTAGTCTTTCTTCATTGTTCGTTGCCATAATCCAACATCTTTGTTAGATAATCGTTGTTTTCATTATAGTACTGTATTGATCAAATCTTCTTTCATGGATGCGAGTGCCAGTCAAACTAAGGAGGGGAGTGGACTCGTAGTCCCTGCCCCTAAGTTCAAATGGCGTGCTGTGTCGGCGGTTCGGGATTTTTCACCGGGTTGTGGTAGAGAGCCGACATCGGCTTGGGATAGGCAGATCTCTGTTATTCCTGCTAGTGAGAGTGTCGATGATATTGAGAGTCTAGTTCTTCGCGTAATCAGGTGTGTAATTCTCACACCTTTTCTTTATTAATTTGCATTAACAACTGTATTGGTGGAAGCCAAAATGACCAGTATTGATGATCGAGATACCCTCATGAGTAAGGTGGGAGACATCAAGTAAGTACTCTTGTAATTTTGCCTGTCAAATGACATAGCCTAAAATGTATGTATGATTTGATTATTGGTTATACAATGGAATATGCTTGCATTCATCATAATATGATAATATGTGCATGGGTTTTGGGATATGATATTGATGAAAGGGGCAGTGTATTTTGGTGGCTTTGCCACATGATTCGGTGACATGGTCACATAATTTCGGTGGCTTTGCCACATATTTCGGTGACATTATCACATTATTTCTGTGGCTATGCCACAAATTTCGGTGATGAGCAGCTAACTGCAACACGACTGCCATCGATGGTGTGTAGCGGTGAGGGTTGATTGTAGAAATCCCCACTGGTGTGTTTGGCAGGAATGGGCGGTGTGTAGCGGATGGATAACTAGGTTGGGTTGGGTTTGCATCATATTGCATCCATTATCCGCTATATTGTTCTAATAGGCTAAGGCCCGGTTCGTTTACGAATGGGCTTCGCCCAATGTGATTTTGTAAGGGCTAAGGCCCGGATGGTATTTGAATGGGCTCGGGCCAGGTTATGGTTCATGTGGGGAAATTGCACACCGAGTCTTCTTGACTCACCCCTCTCGCTTAATTTTTGCAGGTGATTCTTAGTTCAATGGATATGGGCGGGGTGGACTTCGTGGTGGCCATGCAATTGCTTTTAGTAAACTCGATTTTACTTATCTTTAAATTTATTTTTAATTTGGGATTCTGTTATGTAATAAGGCCACTGATATTTTAATTTGGTTTTATTTTAAACGCATTAATTATCTTTATGAATTAATCGGAATGGGGTTTTCTTAAAAACGTAAATAACTATTTTCCAAAATGTAACGAAACGGTTTCACTTAAAGCATCAACAAGTGTTTTCGAAATATCACCTACCCACAATAGTTCAAGTTCGATTTTCACAGTAAAGGAAATTTCCAAGTTAATTACAAGTTTTCAAAAAAATGAACACTGAGTTTTCAAACGACCAACCTAACTTGGAATTTTCAAGAGAGAGATTCAAACATTTTCAAACGATTGCGAAGTGGCATGGAAAACCTTTTATGTGACGTACCAGATCCAGTCGTAACATCTAGGTCGAGTTTGGGGTGTTACAAAAGAAGGTATATTCGGCCACTAGAAGAACTACTTGAGAAAGGAAACAAGAATAGGCACTTGAGGGAGGTAATATTCGGCCAAAGAAGGTTGTCAAAATAGCAAAAATGTGAGACAGAAGAATATGCCAAAATTCCTTACCACATTCGGCCTCTGAAGCAAAAAGAGAAAAACACCAAAGGGAAAAACAAAAATGAGGCATACCACTCTTGGTCAAATTCTTGAGTGCCCAGAGTCCATATTCGGCACAATATTCCCTCTCCCCTCATCCCTTGATTTTCTCCTAAAATCCCTCCTCAAACCTCTCCATCTGATCACACCTCCCCTTAACCACTCCAGTGTTTTAGTCAAACCACAACACCTCCCACAGCACAGCAGCAAAATATATACTCCACTGCTCCCACCAAGATTCGAACACCAGTCCTCTGGTATAGATAACACGCCCCTATCCCCCTAGACCAGCAGGCTTTTTATGTCATGCTATACCCACAATAATTTAAAAGCCTACTAACTATAGGCAAGGGTTTTATTCCCTAAAAACAAAATTTTTGCACAAGCCCAGGCTTGAACCCAGGACTTTTCAGACACTCCCAAACACATCCAAATCACTTAACCACTGAAGCAGACCAGTATTTGTGCTAAAAACATGCAAAGATAAATAATTAGATTTTTGGGGCGTTACAAATAATCTTTCATTTTTTAAAATAAATTTCTAATTTCCAGCATATACATCCATGACCCATTTTCATACTTTAATAATTTTTCAAATTAATTCCCCAAATAGAGAGATTATGCTATCCCGATTCTAAAAATATTAAAATTACAAAAAACGGGACAAGGAAACTCGCCCAATTTGGCCATGAAAGTCTCTTCTCTCTCTCCTAGGGTTTCCATATTTTATTTTGGGGAAGAAGATGAGAAAATATGATTTTTTTAATTTTCTTTTCATCTTTTTAATTAATTAATATTTTCACTTTCCAATTTAGTCCCTAGCCTTTTTCTCATTTTCCATGGATGAATCATCCAAAAATATCTACATACTTTTTATTAATGGTCTAATTATCATATAAGGACGTTAAGTTTTGAATTCCATAGCTATTTAATCCTTATAGCTACTAGAATTCAACTATCGCATTTTATGCGATTTAGTCCTTCTCGTAATTAAGCACTAAATCGATAAAATTTTCGTACCAAAATTTTCACATGTCATATCTATCATAATACGGATCATATAATAAAATAAAAATAAATTCTATTTTTCGGCTCGGATTAGTGGTCCCGAAACCACTATTCTGATTTCACCAAAATTTGGGCTGTTACAGACAATGTGTGAACTAAAGTGTGGGGGTAACATAGAAAATTTGCTTCATATTTTTACATTTTCTTTGATTTTTTGTCTTTTGTAGAAATACAAGCGATTGGTCAGGAGCATGTGCATAAGTTGCTTATGTTCATGAATAAGTTTGGCATGATGATAGGTGATTTTAAATTTTTTATTATTAGACTACTAAAGTTCTATATGTTACATTGTAAATAGGTATTAAGCTATCATTTGTACCAGGTGATATAGAAAATACAAGGAAACGAACATGCTAGTATGAATGATAAATGGTTGAATTTGTTTTTGTTTGGTTGATTAAATTTATGCTTGATGAGATATTTAGGGATGATCTAAGGCCTTGTTTGGAACACATCCAAGATCCAAAAAGCTATCTTATTTATACTTCACCTTTAGTACCAATTTTGAGCCTTTTGACACTTCTTGATAAACCACAGTACAAACCTCAAGCCTGAAAAGGTTAATTTGTATGTGCCCTTCTTTTTTGGTCCTGTACCGCACAATTAAAGACGTCTGGCCGTACATATTGAGGGTTAAATAGATACATCACGATGGAGTTTGTAAAACTAGAGTGAAATAGGAAATATTGGTGTGATATAGGAACTATAAGTTAGCTCGAATGTGTGAAACAAAAGAAAAATCCAAAGAGAGAATTGGTACGAGTAGAATAAGTCTTAAACTAGTGAAAAAGCATTCATGAGTAAGATGTATTGAAAAAAAAGAAAAGTCACAAAGTCAAAAAAGAAAGAAAAACTCGTTCACTGGTGCACAAAAACTCTTAAGGCTAACCATAGTTACTATGTCATGCTATGACTTTCTATATATAGAGAGATAAGGAAGGTGAGAGAATGAGAAATAAGGCAGTGAGTAGGAAATGGTCATTAAGGGGGAGAATAGGGATCAATACGATGTGCCAAACTATTTTCGTGTTTGTAACCCTTTGATGCTTATTGTTTTTGAATTCCATACCTATCCTAAGACTCAGAACATTACAAGCCGAAAAGCCCTATGTGACTGTAAAACCCCTAACCCGTAACCATCGCCGGTCTAGGGTTAAGAGGCATTACCGAACAATCGGAAACTTTTACAAACATTTCGTATCATAAAGTATATCATCTTCAAATCATAGCAGAATACAAGTATATAGTCCCTTAATGAGGTCTACGAGACCTTAATCATGCATTAGAAAGGGGTCGAGACTAAACCAGAAACATACAAAATTTTTCCAAAAATCAAACATTTTTCAAAGTTACAAAAGTCACACGCCCGTGTGGGCAGGCCGTGTGCCTCACACGGCCTCAGACACGCCCATGTGCCTGAGCCATGTCAAAACAGGGCATACAAATTGACTTGTCCACACGGCCTGAGACACGCCCGTGTGCCTCACCCGTGGTCGAGCCTGACTTGCACCACACGGCCAGTCACACGCCCGTGTGTCCAGCCCGTGGTCGAGCCTGACTTGCTTTGAATTACAACCGCGAAGGACACGGTCGAGCCACACACCCGTGTGCTCAACCGTGTGGGCAATTATAGGCCATTTACAAGGCCAAATTGCCACCCAAACATTAGGCTATACCTACAAGCAAAAACAATCATCATTCCAAGCATCAAAAGTACCCAAAACATACCAACATGTCCATCTTTTCTAACCAAACATGAGCATATCAAACACACCAACTTATGCCACATTTATCTCATTCTCAACACAAGCATTTCCAAGTATAAACCATTCAAAACTTACCATTTCATTAGGATACTCTTTCATCAATATATTACTAACTTTGCATCTTAAAAACTTACCATAAATTAGACTACCTCATTAGCCCAACCATTAGTCACCAAACATGCTAAATTATGCACCATATAACATATCTACTCATTCACATCACATCATTATCTAGCCATATCACATGGCTATTCATACATCTCAAACATACTTCAAAACTCTCTAGACTATACATGCCATACTTAATATATACACTTCCAAAAGGTACCAAAATAGAGTTTGATAGTGAGGTGATGATCCGCGACAATCCCCGAGCCTTTTGTAGCTTTGACGATCTATAAAACAAAGCAAACACACACAGAGTAAGCTTTCAAAAGCTTAGTAAGCCATATACAAATAAACTTAACATATAAACATTTATGATCATAGCAAATACAAATTCATTAATATATTCTCATTTCAAATACATACTTCCTCTTTGGCTCATTTGTTTAGCCATTACTTACCAACATATCATATCTCAAAGTATCTCTTTTGATCATATCATCATCATACATGTATCACATTTTATCTCATTACATTTATGCACATATTTCTCTTGTGCTAATCCATAAATACTCACCTTTCATGCTTAAATAAAGCATATACATCCAACGTACCTGAAACGGTTACACAATTCGCATAGTCTTTCATTTCTCAAATTTGCCCGTTGAACCATTCGGAATCAAATAGGATACTCAGAATACTCGGAATAATCGTACAATGCCAACGTCCCAGACGTGGTCTTATATATAATCAAATATCGATGCCACTGTCCCAGACAGGGTCTTACACGAATCAAATACGATGCCAATGTCCCGAACATGGTCTTACACATAAATATCACATCGATGCCAACATCCCAGACGTGGTCTTAAATGATATCACATATCGGAAACCTATGTCATGACATATAAAATCTTATCTATTCCTAGGTTCGTACGGGACTTTTCGGATATTGACACTTTGTCGATACTTTCTCGGATTTCATATATATATCATCTTGTACACATTCATCACAATTAAATTCATAGGTACATAATTAAACCAATTCAAATACATTTTGATAAACCGTAAAAGTAACATATTTTAATCCCACATTTAGCATGCTTTTGGATGAATTATCCCTTATTTTATGTAATTTGGTGCTCTTAATCTTTTATTTTCATATTTTATACTCAGGAAAGCACCGGAGGATGAAAAGAACAAGAAACGGGCTTAAAACGGGGCAAATGAGTCACATCACGAAATCGACACGGCCTGGACCCAAGACCACACGGCCGTGCTCATTAGTCGACCCAACACGGCCTGGCCACGATTCACACGGGCATGTGCCATGTCCGTGCCCCTGCCGTGGCAAAGAGAAGTTTCATTCAGATTGGGATACTTAGGGGCAAAGAAACACATTCCAAAAGCCTATATATACACCCTAAGTATGACCTAAAAGGGGAAGCCCAGTACCTTTGACAGGGGGCGTCTTGCTAGGCTAGAGAAGGTAGATTTGTGGGGATTCACTCGAGGATAGCCAGTTGATTCATCTCTAGAAGCCGAAATTATACTCAAGACGGAGGATTTCTCCTTAATTTCCTTCAGGGAGTTTTAGGGATTTCTTATGTTTTGTTTTATCTTTTCTTCTGAGATGTTTTCTTTTATTGTTATGAACTAAACCCTCGTGATACCGAGGGGATGAAACTTAGATGAATCTTGTTATCGTTTACTGAACTATATGATAAATATTTGACTTGTTCTTAATTATGTGTTCTTAATTCTTGTGTTGATATTTCGCAGATATTAATTCAAGTTTGATGTGCTTAGGTGGAGGAGCAAAAGTCCTTGCCTAAGAGTATATCTAGCATAGTTAAGCAAAGTTGATTGCGCGCCTAGAGATAGGGTGACGAGATTTTGCCGGATTAGGGTGAAACCTAATATGGGATTCCATGGATCGAGTTAATGCGATTCTAGGGGTTTTAATTAGAAAGAGATTTCAATTAATCAACCTAGGGTTAGACGTTACTCGCCTCGAGAGAGGGTTTAATATACATTAGAGAATCTTACGGATCAAGTCAAGTGAATAAATCGTCTGGTTCAGAGTTAGATAACAAGTGAAGACTAGGTGGATTCTTCCTTGGGTGTCGTCTTGATCAATTGGTTTTTCCTCAAGTTATTTTCCCCAAATTCATTCTTCTTTGTCTTAGAGTCTTTAGTTTAGTACTTAATTAATTTAGATTAAACAACAAATTCCCTTTATTTTAGGCTAGATAATAAAAAGAAAGTTAGTATTAGTACTTTTAGTTCCTTTGGGTTCGACATTCCGGTCTTGCCACTAAACTATACTACTGTTCAATAGGTGCGCTTGCCTCAAATCGTTGTCATAGTTAGTTTCCAGGTTCGATCATTCTCATTATTTAAATTTTTAAAACTCTGACACACGATCAAGTTTTTGGCGCCGTTGTCGGGGAATTAAAATATTAAGAAAGCTCTATTTTTATTACTTTAGCCATTTTTTTATTTTTTTTAAAATTTACTTTTATTTTTATTTTTATTTTTACCTTAGTTTTAACTCTTCTAATTTTCTTTCTTACTTTTTCCTAGCAGGTACCTATAGTTTATGACTAGAAGGAACCCGAGAGGACCTTTAGTATACGACAGTGATATTGAAGCTACCGCTCGAAGAAATCGCAGAGAAATCAGGCGAGCCCTAACTTACCGAGAAGAAGAGCAACAAGACGAATCCAATCCTACTGAAGGGATGGATGAGAATAATCTACCACCACAGATGTGGGAGAAAATAATGCTCCTCCTACTATGTTTGATTATGCTAAACTACATTTAACAGGAGCCGAATCGAGTATTGTTAGACCTGCTATAGCTGCTAATAATTTTGAATTAAAGCCTAACACTATACAAATGATTCAACAATTTTTTCAATTTGATGGTTTGCAGGTGGAAGACCCAAATACTCATATAGCTAATTTTCTAGAGTTCTGTGATACTTTCAAAATAAATGGCGTTTCTGATGATGCCATACGGCTTCGGTTATTTCCCTTTTCATTAAGGAATAAAGCCAAACAGTGGTTAAACTCGTTACCACGAGGGTCAATCACCACATGGGATCAAATGACCGAAAAATTTTTATTAAAATATTTTTCGCCGGCCAAAACAACCAAATTAAGGAATGATATCTCTTCTTTTGTGCAGATGGATTTAGAAACTTTATACGACGCATGGGAGAGATACAAGGATCTCTTGAGGAGGTGCCCACAGCACGGATTACCTTTGTGGCTTCAAGTCCAAACTTTCTACAATGGTGTGAACCCCTCAACGAGGCAACTAATTGATTCAGCCGCCGGTGGAACCCTGAACAACAAAGCTCCTGAAGCAGCCTACAAATTCATAGAGGAGATGTCACTGAATAACTATCAGTGGCAAGTTACAAGGACAAGGCCAACAAAAACAGCCGGAGTTTTCAACCTTGATGCAGTCACCATGCTATCAAACCAAGTAGAAATGATGAATAAAAAGCTTGATAGTTTGTGTTCTTCGCAGGTACATCCAGTGATGCAGTGCGACGCAAGTGGAAGTGTGGCGAATCCTGAGTACCCACCCAACCAACCGGGCACAGAGAGCGAACAGATGAACTATATAGGTAACAATTTCAGACCTAATAATAATCCTTATAGTAATAATTATAATCCAGGTTGGAGGAACCACCCAAATTTTTCATGGGGAGGTCAAGGAAATCAAGGAAATCAAAGACAACAACCTCCTCAAAATTTCCAAAATCAGCCCTATCCACAGGAGAAGAAGCCGAACCTTGAAGAGATGCTGACAAAATTCATGGCAGCCACAGATACCCGTCTCCAAAAAACTGAGACAACGCTTAATGATCAACAAGCATCGATCAAAGGGATCGAGAATCAAGTTGGGGAACTTACTAAGTCAGTTGGACAACTTACTAAGATGGTTTCAAATTCGATCGAGATTTTTTCTAAAGGAAAGTAATGTAAAGCGCGGTTACACTGAGAAGTGGAAAGGAGTTAGTCAAACCAAAGAAAAAAAATACCACATGAAGATGACAAAGCAAAGTATGAGGGAGTTGAGGATGTAACTCTAGTGCACAAAGAAAGTAAACCACCAATCCCATACCCAGCAAAGTTAAAGAAAGACCGATTAGATGCCCAATACGGTAAATTTCTTGAACTCTTTAAACAAATACATATTAACTTACCCTTTGTTGAAGCCATTTCACGATGCTTACGTCGTCGCAAAATTCTTAAAAGAACTCCCGATTTAATAAAAGGAAGCTTGAAGAAGTATCAACAGATGAGAGCTTAATGAAGAATGTTCAGCCATCCTCCAAAACAAGTTACCAACCAAATTAAAAGATCTAGGAAGTTTTACTATTCCCTGTTTAATTGGTAATTTAAATATCAAGAAAGCATTAGCTGATCTAGGAGCAAGTATTAATTTAATGCCTTACAAAATGTTTAAACAACTAGATCTTTGGGAACCAAAACCCACTAGGATGAGTATTCAAGTTAAATGACAGATCTATTAAATATCCTAGAGGAGTTATTGAAGATGTCTTGGTAAAAATTGATAAATTTATTTTCCCGTTGATTTTGTTGTGCTTGACATGGATAAGGACATTGAAGTTCCTTTAATTTTAGGGCGCCCTTTTTAGCTACTTTGCTAGGTCATTATCGATGTAGGTGATGGTAAACTTGCATTAAGGATAGGCGAGGAGGAAATTATTTTTCAAATTTATGATGCCATGAGATATTCTAAAGAACAAGATGATTCCTGTTATTTTGTTGATACTACTGATCATATTATTCAAAACTCATTACAGGATATCATACATGATGACACGATGGAACTGTGTCTTACTCAAGAAGATGAGGAAGAAGAAGTCGACGAGCTAAATCTAAAAACATCTTCATCTAGACAAACGGAAAAAGAGAGCATTGAAGTCAATGACGAACTAAAACAAAAACCCTCCATTGATGAACCACCCAAATTAGAATTGAAACAGTTACCGGAACATTTAGAGTATGCATTCCTTGGGGACAATTTTACGTTACCAGTAATTATCTCTTCAGAACTAGAACCCAAGGAGAAAGAGGAGTTGCTACAGGTACTAAGGGAACATAAGAAAGCTATAGCTTGGAAAATTTCTGATATTAAGGGAATAAGTCCATCATTTTGTACCCACAAAATTTTAGTGGAAGATGAGTATAAACCATGTGTGCAACCTCAAAGACAATTAAATCCCAACGTAAAAGAAGTCGTGAAAGCTGAGGTAATTAAACTTTTAGATGCTGGAATAATTTATCCTATTTCTGACAGCAAATGGGTAAGTCCTGTGCAGGTTGTTCCGAAGAAAGGAGGCATTACTGTGGTAGCCAACGAGAAGAATGAACTAATTCCCACCAGAACAGTCACAGGATGGAGAGTCTGCATTGATTACAGGAAGCTGAACGACGCCACTAGAAAAGATCACTTCCCTCTGCCCTTCATTGATCAAATATTAGAAAGGTTATCTGGGCATATGTACTATTGCTTCCTAGATAGACTTTCCGGTTATTTCCAAATCCCAATAGCACCTGAAGATCAAGAGAAAACAACATTCACATGCCCATACGGTACGTTTGCTTATCATAGAATGCCTTTTGGATTATGTAATACTCCTGCTACTTTTCAGCGTTGCATGTTGGCAATCTTTGACGAACTTGTGGAAGACATTATGGAGGTATTTATGGATGATTTTTCGGTATTCGGTAATTCTTTCCATCTTTGCCTTAAAAATTTAAAACGAGTTCTAATGATATGTGAAGAAACAAACCTTGTTTTAAATTGGGAAAAATGTCAGTTTATGGTACAAGAGGGAATTGTATTCGGACATAAAATTTCTAGTAAAAGAATCGAAGTAGATAAAGCAAAGGTCGAAACCATAGAAAAATTACCTCCTCCTAGTTCAGTTAAGGCTATTAGAAGCTTTTTAGGACATGCAAGATTTTATAGAAGATTTATTAAATATTTTTCTAAAATAGCTAAGCCTCTAACGGGATTGCTAGAAAAAGATGTACCTTTTAATTTTAATCGGAATGTTTAGATGCATTTAATATTCTTAAAGAGAAATTAATAAACGCCCAATTATAATTGCCCCGATTGGAATCTCCTTTTGAACTAATAATGTGTGATGCGAGTGACTTTGCAATAGGTGCGCTTTTAGGACAAAGAAAGAGACAAGCACTTCCAACCGATCTATTACACCAGCAAAACATTAACGGCCACGCAAGAAAATTACACCACCACGGAAAAAGAATTACTAGTCGTGGTCTTTGCATTTGATAAATTCGCATAATATTTAATATTATCAAAAGTTGTCGTTTACATCACCACTCGCTCTTCGTTATCTTTTAACTAAACCCGATGCAAAACCTCGACTCATAAGATGGACTTTACTTTTGCAGGAATTCGATTTGGAAATTCAGGATAAGAAAGGAGCCGAAAATCTTGCAGCAGACCACCTATCTAGACTTGAAAATCCACACATAAAGGAACGTGAAGAGAAAAAGATAAATGACTCGTTCCTGCAGTAATGTTGTTCTCTATAACCAACTGCGAGGTACCCTGGTTTGCAGATATTGCAATTTTTTAGCTGCTAACATCCTACCGAAAAGTCTAACACATCATCAAAAGAAGCGATTCTTTTCTAATGTGAAGAACTATTTTTGGGAGGATCCCTTTCTTTTCCGTATATGCGCAGATCGTGTGATTCAAGATGCGTTACAAAGCGCGTATAAGCAAAATCCTAGAACACCGCCACTCCGGACCCTCGTGAGGACACTACAAATGGTATTAAGACAAAGACATAAAATACTCGAATCGGTTTTTATTGGCCCACTCTATTTAAAGATGCCAATGTAGTGCGTCACTTAGTGTGATAAATGCCAAAGAACAGTAATGTTTCTAAACGCGATGAAATGCCTCAAACATACATGCTATCATATGAAATATTCAACATATATGGGTATTGATTTTATGGGTTCATTCCTAGTTCATTCGGAAATAAATACATCCTAGTAGCATTGATTACATGTCAAAATGGGTGGAAGCCGAAGCTTTACCTACCAATGATGTCGAGTAGTAGTTAAGTTTCTCAAGAAACTGTTCTCTCGATTTGGAACACCTAGAGCCATCATTAGTGATAGGGTACTCATTTTTGTAATACTCAATTTGATAAAGTCTTAAAAATATGGAGTATACCACATGATAGCTACCCCATATCACCCTCAAACCAAAGGCAAGTAGAAGTAGCAAATCGAGAACTTAAGCGCATTCTCGAAAAAACGGTTGAATCAAACAGAAAAAGATTGGGCATTAAAAGTAGATGATGCCCTATGGGCCTATAGAACAAAGTTGTTTAAAACCCCTGTGGGACATCCCCATACAAACTTTTCTACGGGAAAAGTTGTCATTTGCCATTTGAGTTAGAACACAAAGCCTTTTGGGCTATAAAATTCTTAAATTACGATCTTAAAACTGCAGGAGAGAAAAGAATGATGCAGATGAAAGAGCTAGATGAATGGAGAGCTGATGCCTACGAGAACTCAAAACTATACAATGAGGCAACAAAGCGACGCCATGAAGCTCGTCTAAAGAAATCAAAACAATTCGAAGTAGGGGACTTGATCCTGCTATACAACTCAAGCCTTAAACTGTTTCCTGGGAAACTGAAATCAAGATGGTCAGGTCCATTCATGATTAAAACATTTTTTCCCTATGGCACAATCGAGGTAACTCATCCCACTCAAGGCACATTCAAGGTAAATGGTCACCGACTTAAAATCTATAATGGTGAAGATTTTAGGAATATGAGAGAGGAGCTTTAGCTCCGTGAACCTTCTTTTAGAAATGAAAACAGGGTAAGTCTAGCTTAATACTTTAAACGAGCGCTTCTCGGGAGGCAACCCGAGTACTAACTTCACTAACATTATACTTTTAATTGTTAGCATCCAACCCCATATTAACTAATCCAATGAAGCACAGGTTTTAGACCACACGGCCTTACACACGGGCGTGCCCGTGGCCATGTGGAAGCCATGGGACGAAACACGGGTGTACTTATAGCCGTGCTCGACAAAGGCAATTTTTATCCCCAACACGGGCTACGATAATAGCCCCACGTCCGTGCTGAGCAACCGTGGACTATACTGACTTGCCAAGCACGGGCTGGACACGCCCGTGCTACACAACCGTGTGAAGATACTGACTTGTCGAACACAGATGGAACACGCCCGTGCTGAACAACCGTATGAAGAAGAACACGGGCATGTCACTTTAACCACGGCCGTGGCCAAGCACCCTGAACGTGCCTAGAATTCAAAATCACGAAAAGCACGGGCTGATTAAAATTTAGCACGGGCGTGGCCCCCCACATAGGAGGGGGATCATATTGATAGGTCCATACGTCACACGTTTGGCTCGATACTTCGGCCTTCTCCACACCGACACCCAGACCTCCTCTCTCACACTGATCGGGCAGATGGTACCTCAAGGCATCCAAACTATGCTGCATATGAGGATGATCAAATATCGACGTGGAACCGACCCTCCTCAATACCAACTAACCCTCCCCACCGACGAGGAAGATCCCGAGGACATTACACTCCCGAGCCAGCATACCTCCCATGCAGCAACTTCACTTTCGGACATTTCTCGCATGCCTTACTCGGGCTTGAGCAAGATCAGACTCAAGAATTCACCGACATTTCGGCGTTTTGACGGCATCGAGGCCACCCTCTAGCAGATTTGTCATCACTTCCATATTTCTTCACCGACACCACCGCAGGACCCAGCTGATGATGAGGACCTCTGAGTCCTTTCATTTTCCTTATTTTTAGTTTTCTTTTCTCTATTTTTAGTTCTCTCGTTTTAATTTTTATTTGTCTTAATTTAAACTCTTTTGCCTTTTATATTTCAAACCTTTATTTTATTCATGTTATCATTGGCTATCTAACCTTAGAGTATTACTAACAAACACTTGTTTAATTCTGCCCCTGAGACATCTAACTGATGACTTCGCAGTTTCAATTGCACACTCCAAAATAACGAACAAATCACTAGGAGTAACTCACTACTACATAAGTCATCTGTCACCTCCGACTCAAGGAATCCATCCAAAATTTAGGAAGTGTCACTTCTCCTCTTCTCTTTTGATTTAAGTATTACATGGTAATTTATCTATCTTTGTACATTGAGGCCAATGTACATCTTAAGTATGGGGGTGAATCTTAAGGATTCCAAACTTTTTGCATTATTCTCAAATCCCTGAATTATCCCTTGTCTTAAAGTAAGTTTCTCATATTATGATTAAAATGAAAATTTCCATGATTTATGATTTTTATCGATATGTTTTAGATTAAGTCATTGATAATTGTGCATTGATGATTAAATTCTAAGAATATTAGAGAATCAAGCATGATAAGTCTATTTTTCAGAATTAAAAATTTTCTAGGTTGTCTACCTGAATTTAAATATTACTTTGAAGTTTGAAATTTACGAGGATGACATAAAAATACCCATAATTTTTGTGAGATTTTGAGCCTTATAGAGCATATATTGTTTTTCTTGCTCACTTTTTGATTATGAGTGTGTCAACATTGATTAGTTATTCTAGAACTTGCATCGATTATACATGTCGAGACCACACCTTTGATTTGATATACAGAGATGATGAAGGCACCTAGGATTTAACCCACTCACTCCACTAAAAAGCCTACATTCATAATTAACCCCTAGTGAACCCCTTTTAATCTTAACAACCCTATTTATTGACTCACCCACTAATATTAACCCAAAACCCAGTCTGTATTTGTTATCACCATTCCTCTTGACTACCCTTTTTGTCGAGATTTGATTTTGAGCAGTTACCTAACTATGTTCTATATTTCAGTTGTTAAAGTTCTTTATTATTATTTGTGATTTGTTCTTAAAAAAATTCGAAGTGTATTCATTATTAGTTTTGTGATTAAGTGAGCTTATATGTTTAAATTCCAATTACTGAAGAAGAAGCTCGTATTAGAGTATTATTAGTACAAGTTTTCAATTGATGTAATTATTTATCAGTTCATTTTTTCTAGTTAGGTAATTTTTCAATTCAACCTCGATTCTAACCCTCTAATTCAGCCTTTATCCACACCTTTAACCCAAGCCCCGTTACAA
Organism: Gossypium sturtianum; assembly: GCA_025698515.1. NCBI lineage: Eukaryota > Viridiplantae > Streptophyta > Magnoliopsida > Malvales > Malvaceae > Gossypium > Gossypium sturtianum. The sequence goes on from CM046946.1 coordinate 123,097,822, forward strand.
TCCTATTAAAGACCTTTTGATTTGTGTATCATCTCATATTATAGTGATGGAGATTTGATTTTCATGCAAGCCTATGGGATTAACTCTTAATGTTTAACTTTTGAGTGCTTAATTCTGAACCTTAAACACTTCGAGTGATTTGAGTGAATCTTTAGTGAGGATGTCAATTCTTGTCGATTTTGAATCAGAGGTAATTATTTAGATGAGGGGAAACACCTATGTTTTATGCTACAAATGTATGACTTAGATTGTTTGAATCTTTAGGACCCTTTGAGTTGAATTATCCATGTATAAATTATCCTTGAATTATGATGAAACATTATCAATGACTATTATGAATTGAGGGAAGTTTGTTTTAATTATGAGTTGAGAATTTTGCTTGAGGACAAGCAAAAGCTTAAGTGTGGGGGTATTTGATAAACCGTAAAAGTAACATATTTTAATCCCACATTTAGCATGCTTTTGGATGAATTATCCCTTATTTTATGTAATTTGGTGCTCTTAATCCTTTATTTTCATGTTTTATACTCAGCACCGGAGGATGAAAAGAACAAGAAATGGGCTTAAAATGGGCCAAATGGGCCACATCACGAAATCGACACGGCCTGGACCCAAGACCACACGGCCGTGCCTCATTAGTCGACCCAACACGGCCGCCATGATTCACACTGGCAAGGCAGTGCCATGGCCATGCCCCGCCATGGCAAAGAGAAGTTTCATTCGGATTGGGATACTTAGGGGCAAAGAAACACATTCCAAAAGCCTATATATACACCCTAAGTATGACCTAAAAAGGGGGAGCCCAACCTTTGACAGGGGCGTCTTGCTAGGCCGCAGAAGGCGATTTGTGGGGATTCGCTCGAGGATAGCCAGTTGATTCATCTCTAGAAGCCGAATTATACTCAAGACGGAGGATTTCTCCTTAATTTCCTTCAGGAGTTTTAGGGATTTCTTATGTTTTGTTTTATCTTTTCTTCCGAGATGTTTCCTTTTATTGTTATGAACTAAACCTCGATACCGAGGGGATGAAACTTAGATGAATCTTGTTATCAAGCATCTTGAACTATATGATAAATATTTGACTTGCTCTTAATTATGTGTTCTTAATTCTTGTGTTGATATTTCATGGATATTAATTCAAGTTTGATGTGCTTAGGTGGAGGAACAAAAGTCCCCGCCTAAGAGTAGATCTAGCATAGTTAAGCGGAGTTGATCGCGCGCCTAGAGATAGGGTGATTTAGATTTTGCCGATTAGGGTGAAACCTAATATGGGGTTCCATAGATCGAGTTAATGCGATTCTAGGGGTTTTAATTAGAAAGAGATTTCAATTAATCAACCTAGGGTTAGACGTTACTCGCCTCGAGAGAGGGTTTAATATACATTAGGGAATCTTACGGATCAAGTCAAGTGAATAAATCGTCTGGTTCAGAGTTAGATAACAAGTGAAGTCTAGGTGGATTCTTCCTTGGGTGTCGTCTTAATTAATTGGTTTTTCCGCAAGTTATTTTCCCCAAATTCATTCTTCTTTGTCTTAGAGTCTTTAGTTTAGTAGTTAATTAATTTAGATTAAACAACAAATTCCCTTTATTTTAGGCTAGATAATAAAAAGAAAGTTAGTATTAGTACTTTTAGTTCCTTTGGGTTCGACATTCAGGTCTTGCCATTAAACTATACTACTGTTCGATAGGTGCGGTTGTCTCAAATCGTTGTCATAGTTAGTTTCCAGGTTCGATCATTCTCGTTATTTAAATTTTTAAAACTCTGACACACGATCACATTTATTTGTATATAGACTTACCTCGGATTCGGATATAAACAGACGAATTCGGCTACTCAATTACTTTCAACTTTCCTCGGTCTAAATCCGTTTTCTTCGGTTCTTGATCTATACATATTTAAATTTAACCCGTTTATTCACCAAATCATTCAATTCAATCCAAAAACACACATTTAGGGTAATTTACAAATTAGCCCTCACATTTTCACATTATGACATTTAAGTCCCTATTTCATAAAATCACAAAATACACAAAATTTCATATTACCCATGCTTGGCCGAATTCTCTATAGGTCCCTAGCAACACATATTTTTTCATTTATTTCACATTTTAGTCCTTCAAAATATTATTTTCTCAATTTAGTCCAAATTACTCAAATTCATCAAAAATCCAAAGACAAACTATGTTAATCTATCACATATCTTTCATATTTCATCCTCAAACATCACAAAACTCATGAATTCATCAATGGCACATTTCAAAATCAACATAAAATTCCAAAATTAAAGCATGGGTTTTGTAGTATTCAAAGCAACGATTACAAAAACATAGAAATTATCAAAAACCGAACAAAACTCGTACCTTAATCAAGCCAAGATCAGCAATTCTATAGAATAAACTACCCAGCAAATTAAAAGATCCAGGGAGTTTTACGATTCCTTACCTAATTGGTGGTTTATCTGTTAGTAATGCTTTAGCATATTTAGGGCCAAGCATAAATGTTATGCCTTATAAAATGTTTAAACAGCTAGGTCTTGGGAAACCCAAACAAACTAGGATGAGCATTCAATTGGCTGATAAAACTATTAGAGTTCCTAGGGGTATAATCGAAGATGTACTAGTAAAAATTGATAAATTCATATTCCCAGTAGACTTTGTTGTCTTAGACATGGATGAGGACAATAATGTTCCTTTAATTTTAGGAAGACCCTTTTTAGCAACTGCTAAAACTAGAATTGATGTTGGTACAGGTGAACTCACACTTCGTGTAGGTGATGAAACGATCACTCTTCAGGCTCTTGACTCGGCTAGCACATCGAGTAATAAAGGTGAGAACATAAATTCTATTAATGACCATTTGGTTCAACATTCCTTTCAGGAAGTACCACGAAATTGCACAACTGAGCCATATCCTAAACCTCGTGCCAACAAAGAAATAACTCATGAGGAGCGAAGGCTTCAGATCGATGAACTAGACGAGTGGAATACACATGTTAAGGAGAAACCAAGAACACACGAAACAAAACCGAGGCAAATCCATAACAAACTTAAAGATGAAGCAAACTACTTCAAGGTTGGAGACCGAGTTCTAATGGATAATACAGATCCTCGTGTTGCCACTTCTGAATCTAATGGAATAACTCCTTTCACGGTATTTAATACTTTCCCATACATGCAGACAAATCGAGGTAACTCATTCTCAATTTGGCACCTTCAAGGTAAATCGTACTGCCTAAAACCTTAGTTTAATACAATTGATAGCAAGAATGAGGAGTTTCAACTCCTCAAACCACCATGATTATGCGAATGAGAGGTAAGTCTAGCTTAAGACTTTAAACGAGCGCTTCTCGGGAGGCAACCCGAGCACTAACCCCTTTAATTTTCATATTTTTTATTTTTAGCACCTAACTAAAAAAACTAACCAAATTAATAAAGCGCAGGTTTCCCTACCACAAGGCCTTGCACACGGGCGTGGCCATGGCCGTGTGGACACCACGGGTAGGTACATCGGCGTGGCAGAGACCGTGCAAACCAAGGACGACAATTTTCCCAAAACATGGGCTGCGACAAAATGCCACGGTCGTGCGATACGGTCGTGGTTGACACTGAGAAAGTAACACGGGTGTGCGACACGCCCGTGTCCCTAGGCCGTGGTCGATACTGACCAAACGAACATGGGCGAGGAAACCTCTACACGGCTGTAGGAGAAAAGAACGAAGCATCACACGGCCGTGCAACTCGACCGTGTGACCTAACACGCCCAGGGCACACTGGCGTGGGCAACTACCAGATGCCAAGATTTCTATTTAAACCCCCTTCTTCTGTTCATTTTCTTCCCCAATTCTTCTTCTACCTAACCCTAGCCACTACACCCTTTTCTTTTCCCATTATCTTTTCCCTTCATTTTCCTTTCTCCCTTTCCCTTACTCTTGCTTTACACCACCACCACACCAACCACCATCCTTGCCACCGTACACAAAGATCAAATACTAGAGGCAAGAGCAAAGCCACCATCTCTATGTCGAAAAAGCGAAAGGCCCCTAGCACGGTCTCCCCGTGCGCGACCACTCCACATAAGTTCATGTCGGCCGCTTCATTAATTCGACAAGACAAGGACCTTTGAGTCTATTTATTTTTTCTTTTCTTTTATTTTCATTTTTACATTCTTTCCATTTACCTTTCTTGTCTTTAATTTATATTATTATATTTTGATTTCTTTAATTTAGGTTCAATGGGCTATTACAGAACGACCCCACCACCACCGGAGTATCCACCACCCCTACCTACCTTTCCACCGTTTCTTTTTTTTAACTCTATCCAAAATTCAGGAAGTTTCACTTCTTTCCCTATCTTATGATTTTCTTACTACTTTTTCATTACTTATCTTTGTACATTGAGGATTACATCTTAAGTGTGGGGTGGTGTCAACAATACTGAATTATGCCTTGTTCTTAAGTAATTTTCTCATATTACTATTAGAATGAAACTTCTATTGGTTGATGATTTTCATTGATATGTTTTGGATTAAGTCATAGGTAATTGTGCATTGATGGTTTAAACTTTAAGATATTAGAGAATCAAGCATGATAAGTCTATTTTCAGAATTAAAAAATTTCTAGGTTGTTTCCCTAAATTTAAATATTACTTTGAAGTTTGAAATTTGCAAGGTTGACATCAAAAACCATAATTTTTGTGAGATTTTTGAGCCTTTTAGAGCATATTCTTTTCTTGCTCACTTTATTAATTATGAGTGTGTCAACATTGATTTGTTATTCTAGAACTTGCTTCGATCATACATGTCGAGACCACACCTTTGATTTGATATACTGAGATGATAATGGAACTTAGGATTTAACCCACTTACTCCATTAAAAGCCTACCTTCATAATTAACCCCTAGTGAACCCTTTTGAAGCCTAATCAACCATTTCTTGATATACCACTAATATTAACCCGAAACCCATTTTTGATTTGTTATCCCTATTTTTTTTGACTACCCTTTTGTCGAGATTTGATTTGATCAGTTGCCTAACTATTTTCTTTATTTCAGTTGTTAAATTCTATCTTATTATTGTATGTTCTTATTCTTAAAAAAAATAAGGTTGGAAATCTATTCATTATTAGCTCTTTGTTATTTGAGCTTAAGTAGTTAATTTTGAGAAGAAGCTCGTGTTATTAGTGATAAGTTTTCATTCGATGTAATTATTTAGTATTAGTCCAATTTTTCTAGTTAGGTAATTTATCAATTCAATATCGATTCTAACCCTCTAATTCAGCCTTTATCCACACCTTTAACCCAAGCCACATTACAACCCTTTTAAAGACCTTTTGATTTGTGTATCATCTCATTTTATAGTGGTGGAGATTTGATTTTCATGCAAGCCTATGGGATTAACTTTTCATGTTTGACTTTTGAGTGCTTAATTTGAACCTTAAACACTTTGAGTGATTTGAGTGAATCTTTAGTGAGGATGTCAATACTTGTCGGTTTTGAATCAGAGGTAATTATTTAGGTAAGGGGAAACACTTATGTTTTCATACTATAAAAATCTATGATTTAGATTGTTTGAATCTCTAGGACTCTTCTAGTTAAATTATCAATGTATGAATTATCTGTGAATTATGATGAGACATTATTGTTGAGAATTATGAGTCGAAGAAGTTAGTTTTAATTGTGAGTTGAGGATTTTGCTTGAGGACAAGCAAAGGCTTAAGTGTGGGGATATTTGATAAACCATAATTTATACATATTTTAAGCCCATGCTTAGCTTATTTTTGGATGAGTTTTCATTAAATTTGATGAATTCGATGCTCCTAATCTCTTAATTTCATGTTTTACACTCAGGAGAGCTTAGAGAGTCGAAAAGAACGAGAAACGGGCCAAAAAGGGACAAAATGGGCCTATCTTAGAATTCAACACGGCCTGGGCCATTGGACACGGCCGCGTGCGGTACGAGCAAGGATCAAACACGGCCAGATCAACGTGACACGGCGCGCACCACACACCGCAGTGTGGTGGTGCAGAGCGAGCACAGCCTAAGGCTATCGAACACGGGCGTGTCCCTTCCGTATCAAAGATTAATTCTATCCGGAAAAGGTTACTTGTGGGTAAAGAAAGACGTTCCAAAGCCTATATAAACACCCTAAGGGGTGACCTAAAAGGGGACACTGAATAGAACGCAGAAAATACTCGAAGACAACTGTCAGAAGCAGCTCGAGGGAAGGATCTCCATCAAGACTGAAAATCTCCCATCAAGTTCTTTAGAAGTTTTTGGGTTTTCTTATGTTTTGTAGTTTTCCTTATTCTATGATGTTTCCCTCTATCAGTATGAACTAAATCCCTTAGATACCTAAGGGGATGAAACCTAAGGCAGATCTTATTATTATTTGATTTATAAGATAAATACTTGTTCTTATTCTTAATTGTGAGTTCTTATTCTTATTTTGATAATTCAGGTTATTGATCCAAGTCGAATGTGCTTATTCAGTGGAGCAAAAGTCCCTGTTTAAGAGTAGATCAACACAATTAAGCGGAGTTGATTGCAACCCTAGAGATAGGGCGACGAAAATCTACCGGATTAGAGTCAAATCTAATAAGAAAATCCATAGATCGAGTTAATGCGACAATAGGGGTTTTAATTAGAAAGAGATTTCAATTAATCAACCTAGAGTCAGTTGTTTTTAGTATCGAGAGAGATATTAACATAAATCAGGGATTTCTACGGATTAAGTCAAGTGAATAAATCATATGAATCAAAAGTAATAAGTGAAGTCTAGGTGGATTCTTCCTTAGGTATTGCCTATCTCATAAAGTTGTCTAAAAGTATTTTCCTAATTCTTTCGTTGTCATGTTTAATTAGTTTTAGTTTAAAAGAAATCACTCCAATACTTAGGTTAAATAATAAAAAGATAGTAACTACTAGTACTCTTGGTCCTTGTGGATACGATATTACCGGTCTTACCATAACTATACTATTAAACGATAGGTGCGCATGCCTTTATTGTGGTCATAGTTAGTTTTAGACACATCAACCACTAATATAGTTCACGGAGATCCCGATACATCTTATTACCACCGGGATGCATAGCATAAGAGCTACTATGCTCCTCTCTTAGAATTGACTGCCTCAAATCAGAATCATTCGACACACAGATCCTACCTCAAAAACACAGAACTCCATCTTTATTCAGCCCAAAATCTGAAGTACTGCCATTCTTAAACTGAAAAAATCGCAAACCCAGTGACTCATCCCCTAACTGCTTATCCCGAATCTGACCAATCCAAGTCGGTTTAACTTGCAACTCGGCTAACAGACCCCCATCATCAAACAGACTAAAACGAGCGAACATCGCCTTCAAATCAGTCATCGTTCTACGACTTAGAGCATCGGCCACCATATTAGCCTTACTAAGAAGATACTCTATCGTGCAGTCATAATCTTTGAGCAGCTCAATCCATCGGCGCTGTCTAAGATTCAACTCCTTCTGAGTAAGGAGGTACTTGAGGCTCTTGTGATAATTATAGATAATACATCTCTCACCATATAGATAATGCCTCCAGATCTTTAACGCAAAAACCACGGCAGTAAGCTCAAGATCATGCGTCGGATAATTCCTTTCATGTGCCTTAAGCTGACGAGACGCATAGGCCACAATTTTACCATCTTGCATCAATACACATCCCAAATCAACGTGCGACGCTTTACTGTAGACCAAAAATTCTTTACAAGGTTCAGGCTGTATCAGCAGAGGAGCCTGAGTCAAAAAAGACTTTAGCTTCTCGAAGCTCGATTGTTGCGCATTAGTCTAGACAAAAGGAACACTCTTGCACAGAAGCTTAGTTAAAGGAGCTGCAATCAGAGAGAACCCCTCGACAAACCGCCGATAATAACCTGCAAGACCCAAAAAACTGCAAATCTCAAATATGTTCTTAGGCTGTTTCCAATCAAGCACCGCCTCAATCTTTCTAGGATCAACTTGGATCCCCTCAGCAGAAACTACGTGCCCCAGAAAAGTTACTTCACGCAACCAGAACTCACACTTGTTCAACTTAGCGTAGAGCTATTTCTCTTGGAGTATCTGAAGCACTACTCTAAGATGCTCATCATGATCATCCTCGGTATTAGAGTAAACCAGAATATCGTCGATGAAGACCACAACGAACTGATCCAAATATGGCTAAAACACTCGGTTCATCAAATCCATGAATGCCGCCGGAGCATTCATCAGACCAAAAGGCATAACTAGGAACTCGTAATGTCCATAACGAGTCCTAAATGCAGTCTTATGAACATCAGGTTCCTTAAACCTAAGCTGATGGTACCCAGAACGGAGATCTATTTTTGAAAACACTGAAGCCCTTTGGAACTGATCAAACAGATCGTCGATCCTCAGAAATGGATACTTATTCTTCACCGTCAGTTTATTCAGTTGCCGATAATCAATACACATCCTCATGGTCATATCTTTTTTCATAACAAACAAAATAGGTGCCCCCCAATGAGATACAATAGGACGGATGAAACCACGATCCAGAAGCTCTTGAAGTTGAGCCTTAAGTTCTATAAACTCCTTCGGTGCCATACGATATGGAGCGATAGACACCAGAGCTGTACCAAGTAGAAGCTCAATGCCGAACTCAACTTCTCAATTCGGAGGTAAACCCGGTAACTCCTCAAGAAAGACATCTGAAAAATTCCTCACTGTTCTGATATCCCCGATAGAAGAGCCCCCAGAAATAGAAACACTGACGTAAGCCAAATACGCCTCACACCCTTTTCGAACCAATTTCTCATCCACAAGAGCAGAGATCACATTGGACAGATAATCTCGACACTCACCGATCACAACCACCTCCTTATCATCCTCAGTCCTCAAAACGACCCTTTTAGTCGCGCAATCCAAACTAACTCAGTGCTCAACTAACCAATCCATACCCAGTATCAAATCGAACTCCCCAAATGGTAACTCCATCAGATTCGCCAGAAATATAACCCCTTGCACCTCTAACGGAACATCCTTATAAAGTTTACTGCCCCAACGGACTGCCCCAACGGACTCAGTATAGTAATCTCATTAGAAGTGCTATCAACAGAAATCCCCAGGTTTTCAGATACAATAATAGCTACATAGGAGTGTGTAGAACCTATGTCTATCAAAACAGTACATGGTACATCAAAAATAAAGAACGTACCCGTGATAACATCAGAAGCATCTCTATCCTTTCGACGTCGAGTAGTATAAACTAACGCAGGTTGTCTCGCCTCAGTCTGACTAGCACCTCTGCCCGGTGCTCTCTGTCCATGACCCATACTATTACCACCCCTAGTCGATCCACGGCCCCTAGGTGGCTACTGAACTACCCTCTGAGGTTGTACAAAACTCGGCCCTGAAGCTTGCATCTGATCAGTCCGCTGTGGACACTCTCTAATACGGGGCTCCAAAGATCCACACCTCAAACAAGCCCCTATCTTCTCCAACACTCGCCCAGATGGCGCCTACCACAATCTTCACATGGCTGAATCCCAGTAGGAGCCACAGGAACCCCCACTCTAATCAGCCCATCAGATCTGGCCTTTTTCTTAGGCCTCTGAACAGAACTAGAGGGCTCCGACTCCCTCTTATTCTTGCCTTTCTCACGGTCCCTATTTTGGAGCTCCACGCGCTTAACCTCTTCGGCGATCTTCGCCTTATCTACCAGAACCGCGAACTCTCACTCCCTCTGTGGAGCAATCAGTACCCTCAAATTATCCTTCAAACCGTCCTCAAAGTGGGCGCACTTCTCATACTCAAACGCCACCATGCCTCGAGCGTAGCGGCTCAACCTCAGAAACTCGGCCACAGATCTATCACCTTGCATGAGATTCATGAACTCATGCCTACGAGCATCTACATAGCTCTGCCCACATACTTTCCCTAAAAGGCAGTCTTGAAGAAATCCCAGTTCAGGCGATCAGGCTGAGTACCCTCCTCAACCGATAACCACCACTGATATGCCTCGTCGCGAAGCAAAGAGACTGCACCCTTAAGTTTCTGCTTGGTAGTACAGTCTATATCACTCATGATCCTCTCGGTGGCCTCCAACCAATACTCAGCCACAGTAGGGGCGACTCCAGTGACACCCCTAAACAGCTCAGCACCATTTGACCGGAGTCGTTAAGTTACCGACCCACGGTCCTCCAGATCCAGATTGGGGTCCAGCGACCCTCTCTAATACCCTCAACATGGCTTAGGACAATGCGTCGTCCCCAACCGAGAAGCTTTGAAACCCAGTCTCAGTAGCAGGCGAAACCGGTGTCTCACTTGTATCTAAATTTGGCATACTGCCCAGAGAGGAAGACTTAGCTCGAGCCCCCTACGGACTCTACCACGGCCACGAATACTATGTCCACGAGTTCCACGAGCGCTCATCATGAATTTCAAATTTTTATCTACATTATAGAGTTTTATGTACCAGTTCTAGTATTTATTAGCAGATATTTTATTCATAAATTATCAGAAGTTCATAGATGTTTTCAGAGGTTTCAGTCTCTAACTATTTCAGTACAGTATCAGAAAGTACTAACTACAATATTTTCAAAGTTTTCTATATAAAGTTCAGAAATACCTACAGGATCGGCACCAGAGACTCGGTGTACCACATACTTTCTCAAATTATTCAAATTATTTGCAAACCAATTTTTTTGAAACAAAATTTTAGAACCCAAAATTCACAGTCTGAGTTTTGCAAACTAACTCTGATACCACTAAATGTAACACCCCAAACCCGGACTAGACGTTATAGCTGAATCCGGAGATGTCACAATGTAGGGTTTTGAAAACGGAGTCATTTCGTCAAACCATTCAAGTTTCAAAACTCATATTCGTTTATATCTATATTTGAAAGCATTTGCTTAACTTATTTATTTTCCAAAACGTAAGTTACAGCGGAAGTCATAAAATGTTTAATTAGGAAATCTCGTTTGTGTTCTTAGAAAACCTTTGTTTTGATAAAACCATGTTTTATGTTATTCGTCTCAAATAAAATATTTAAATCGAAAACTCAAATCCAAAATAAAACCAAAAGTCTGAAGAACCTAATTTTTAAAAAACTCCCAAATTAATCCTTAATTTAAACTTAAACCATAATCATAAATTCGGTTCATAGACGAGTGGTTATCGGAGACTCTGCCGCTCCAATCCGCCTAAGTCTGTGGATTACCTGAATGGAACAGACAAACAGTAGTGAGTTTACGTAAACTCAGTGTGTAACCCACAGAAATAGATATGCAAAACATACAGAAATCCCAAATACAGTCAGATTCAGATTCGGACTCATGTCCATTTCAGATACAGATAATAGTTACAGATATGCAAATCAGATATACAAAATCCTACCCCCATCCTCTACACACCAACTTTGATCATCCCATCACACAATGTGGGGTTAAAAACACCCACCCATCCCTACACACCATATCGTGCCATTACGACACATATCATATAAAGTGCAGCCAAGCTGTCAGAATATAGGCGAAGGTCGCCTTACAGAACACTTCCTCCATATATACAATCCCAGCCCAAAAACAAATACAGAATACAGATATAACATGCTTATCATACTTGTGTACAGATATCAGATATACATATAGCAGAATAGTCAGACATGCATAATAGTGTCCTACTCAGAGCATACTATCAGAATATCATATCACATAATCTAGGGTTTGGTTAGCCCTTACCGACCCTACGGTGAGCCCACAGTCGATCAAAACGACCGGTGCAACCCTAGGGAAAATTTCAGAATTATGGGCCCACATGCCCATGTGGCCCACACGCCCAGATTGGCCTTGCCCGTGTGGCCCACACGGCCTCACTCACACCACCACACGGTCGTGTCTTGCGTACGGTCATGCATTCGTCGACTATACGGCCACCCACACGGCCTGCCATACGCCTGTGTGGCATCGACAGAATGGTTTTTTTGGCTTTTGCCGAAGTTCATTTTTCTGCATTCCGGGTACACACCTGGTACGATTTTGATGTGGAAACACTCCTGGGTCACACAACACCTAAAGTTGACCAACAAACCACCGAATTAGTCGCTTTAATCGACACTAAATCGAACTACATCGTAATAAACAACATTTCTATTCCATCAGAACCCTTACCTTCAAATGAGTAACGGAGATTTCGCACAATTAAGGCGTCGATTGGAAACCCCCAACCCCTTGATCTTCTCCTAAACACCAAACGAACCCCCTTAACCAATGATTCATTAACCAAAACAAAAAAAAAACGCACCTACCAAACTTACCAGTAACATAAAAAAGAGCACCGAAATAACGAGATACAGAAATTCGACAGCAGATAGAAAAATAAAAACAGAATCAGCGGTAAGGAAGAGAAGGAGAAAATGGCAGAAAGCAGAAAGAAGAAATTAACGTCAGATTTTTTTGGGAATTTTGGAAGAGAGAGGAAATTTTGAAAAATAAAATAAAATAAAATAAATAAAAATCAGATATGTTACCAGGAATCCCTTAAATTCCTCCCCACTATCCCACTAACAACCACTTTCTCAGAATTTAAACTCAGCTGAAACTCTACCAATCAACTGAGCAAAAATTATCACCCATTCCAACGTAAGGATTCGAACACAGGACCTCCAACACACTAACTCCCTTACCACTCAAACCAGCAAGCTCATTCTAATATAAATTAACAGACAATTTTATATAAGCCCACTCAACAAATGTAAGGCTTGGATTAGAAAAATAACAAAATTGGCAAAAAAGAAACTTGAACCCAAGACCTCTTACACACACCTACAACACTTACACCATGTTTGGTTGGGGGGAATAGGAATGCATTCCCCCCCAATTTGGTGGGCCCACCACCAAACATTAGTTTGGTTGGCTGTAATGCCATTACAGCCTGAATCTATTCAGGACCTATTACACCCATTGGCTGTAATAGCCATTCCTTGCCTTCAACGCTGAATAGGGATTCCATCCTTTGTTTCCCATTTTGTTTTTCCTATTTTCCATTTTCTGCCCTCAGCTTCATCTTCTCCTAAGTTTCCCTTTTTTCCACTACGTTTCTTTTCTTCGTTTAATCTCTGAGAGCAATTCATTAGCAATTTGGCACTGACCCTCACCCGTGGAAGTCCAGATCCCAGCTCCTTCCCACCAAAAACAGTCGAGTTGTGGTGGCAACTACTTCATTGGTGAGAGCCAGCCAACACTAAGCAAAGCACAAGCTTTGGGTCTTTGTCTCCATCTCCTACCTGTCTTAGAAATAGAAAGGAGAAAAAAAATGGCGAAGAAACCTTCAAAGTCAAAAAATGATCGTTCATCTTCAACCTCCGTTACTTCCGCTAAGAACCCATCAACAGCCTCCAATCAGTATTTCTCTCTTACCCCTTTGCTTTATAGTATTTTTTGCAGAATAAATTATGGCTTTGTTAGTTTGTTTTGCTTGTTAGGAATTTTTGGGGTTAACAATAGACACTTTTGCTTGAAAAAAAATTATTAGTCAAATGGCGTTAAGGGTAAAATCAAGTGAGAAAATGAAGAAAACATCTAAAGAGAGTGTTGTTAGCGAGAGAGCAAAGAGACCCAAGTCGAAGTCAAGACCCAAACCGAAGCTGAAGAAGAAAATAAAAATTGATGCTAAAATGCCTAAGAAACCCCCCACTGCTTTCTTTTACTTCTTGTGAGTATTGCTTATGAATCATTTTTTGTTCATAGTATTGGTTAACATTTGGTTGATTATAACATTCCCCTGCCTGCAAATTTCATGCTTTTATTCTTGTGCCCTTGTCGTGTAAGAGCTAAAACCTATCTGTTTATTTCTTGACTGTCTTTTTTATGCAAAATTTTGAGTTGGTTTTTTAGGCTTGCAAATGGATTGTGTTTCCTTGCCTGTAATGGAGCGAATGTATATCCAATATATATATACATATATATATATATATATATATGTGTGTGTGTGTGTGTGTGTGTGTGCGCGCCTGTGTGTTCTGGAAAGTGAGCTTTGGTTCTTATATCAAAGGATTTTGCCTGTTAGTTTTGTTGCAGAAAGTGAATGTCATGTGAGAGACATTAAACTAACAGATTTTTTCATTTTCTTATACTTAAGGGAGGATTTTCGTAAGGAATTTCAAGAGCAGAATCCGGATATCAAGTCAATGCGCGGTGTATGTTATGGTTTAAAAACACAAAATCTTATTTTAGAAAATGAATCTTTGTGTATTTAATGTATATGTTAACGAATCCTCCCCGATATTGTTTCAGATTGGGAAGGCATGTGGTGAGAAGTGGAAGACAATGACATACGAGGTTTGTGCCAATTCCGTGTTTCTTACAAATTCATAAAATTAGCATATGCTATTACTATTGCTGCAGATAGAAGGACTTTAAAGCTCCACAGTGCACCTATTTGGGATATTTTAGTGCAGATTTTTCTGTCTATTTATGTATGATTTTGTCTAGATGTAACTCAGTGCACCCATTTCATAGGTTTTGCCAAGATCAATTGCTTGACTTAGAATAGTGAAGAAAGCGACAAGATATATGCTTTAAGGATCTTTTAGTCTTGTGTTTCTATGCTATATTTTCTAGATTAATTGCTTGTGTGATGCTTTCTCCATTTTTGCAAGAGCTGGTGGAAATTGTTATGATTGGTGTTTGTTCTGTTAACATATTTAAGCAACCTTTAGTGTGTTCAATGTTGGTAAGATGTTAAAATTTGATAAAAAGGGTCTGAAGACTACTATGTTATGGGACAAGGTATTCTCATGATCTCTAGTCTTATGCATATGCTGAAAGCCTAAAATACATTCAAGCATTACCGTAACTGCTGATCTCCCTTTGGCCAATCTTATGCACGAGTTGAAACTATTAAATGCATATAAAAGTTACCATAGCAGCTGAAACTTCCTTTTGGAGTCCTGGTTTATGCATGAACAAAAATAGGTTATGAATTTAAACCACCAGTTCTATGCATGACTAAAAGAAGCTTCCCCGCTCTTAGTGACCTCACCATCAGGAAAAATAATAATATTATTATGGGAAGAATCCTTCATACTCATCTCTGTTCTAGTTATTATGGGGCTTCTGGATTAATAAATTTCATGCCTGCTTTGGTAGGATTCTACTAATTATTGAATTGCCTAAAAATTATAGAGATTGTGATAATGGAGGGTCAACCGAAAGTGAAAGCCTCACTTAGGCTTGGTTCTCAATTCTACACAAAGAATGCAAAAAGGTCGGTGCTCATGTCGAGCAAATTGTCTTCAATGAAAGAAGAAAGTATGAGCATATTGAAGGATTATATTACCAAGCACAACGTTCCCAATGATGTCCCTGATGAATTGGTTGAAGGCTCTTCTGAAGACGACGAAGAAGAAGAACCCAAGAAGTCTAACATCAAGCCCAAGAAAGCTAAGACAACTAGTACTTAGGTAAAAAACAATGTACGGAATTATTGTAGTTTTCAACCTTGTCACCCTCTTGTGTCATTGAAGAAACGTGAATCAACTAGTTTTAGCATTATGTTGAACAAAAAATGCATTCTGAAATAGATTTGGAACTGATAGACTTTGGAGCATGTTTGTACTTGTTTGTTTTAAGTAGATATCAAGATCACGCAAAAAAGGATAAATGAGAGAACCCCATCAGCCTATCAAGAATTGTATTTCTTCGAGCCCTTTAGCAAATTATAACCATGCACAAAAGTTATCTAGTGCTTATATTTATGGCTTTCCTACTTGTATCAGTCCTTTACCTTTTCACATGTTTTCCTATAAGCTTTTCGTTGAATTTGTTCGTATTTACCTACAAACTTATAGAATAGGCTTTGTTGAAAGGCGTTTGTTTATAGCAAATCTGGTGAATGAATTTTTCGAACCATTAATCAATTATTTGCATAAACTTGAAACAAATAATTGTAGAGTAATTAAATTATTTGTTTCACTAATGATATTTTAGCACATTAAATATGTATTGCAATTTAAAAATAATAAAGTAGATTATATATATTTTTATAGTATTATATATTTTGATTCTTTTAAATTCATATAATAATAATTATATTAAGAATGTTATTAATTTATATTTTTTATTAAATTATATTTAATAATAATTATTTTAAAATATTGTTAAATTATTTATTATTTTTATTAAATTATTTTCAATCATAATCTTATTAAAATTTAATAACAATAACAATAATCATCTACCTAAAAAAAAAATTCTGCTAAGGGTATTCTGGTCATTTTAGTTTTTTTCCTTATGCTATTACAACATCATTCCATTCAACCAAACACAAGAATTCTATTACAGCTTTATTCCATTCCATTCAACCAAACAGTTGAATTACTTATTACAGCTCTATTCCATTACACCTCTATTCCATTACACCTCTATTCAATTAAAGCCCTATTACATTACAGTGAACCAAACGTAACCTTAGTCATTAAAACAAATACATATTTGTGTTAGATATTTACAAAAATAAAAATAAATTATTGAGGGCATTACAGTGAGAAGCATGAAGAAAATGGAAGAAATTTCTACATATTTCTTCAAAAATATCTCATTATTTTTAATTAATTAAAATATTAATTAAATAATCAACCAATTATTTTCCAACATTTTTCATCCATCATCATTATACCAAACAATTTTCTATTTTAGAAAATGACAATTTTACCCTTGAACCTTTTTAAATTTTTACTTTTAGGTCATGCCTCACTTTTTAGAAGAATTGCAATTTAATCCCTCATATATCTTCACTTATTCAATTTAATCTCTGCACACCAATTTTATGTCATAAGAAATTAGCCGGCAACTAAAAATTGACATGAAAAAAATTGGAATCACTTTAACACGAGGAACCATAGGAGGATCATACCAAGAAAAAAATTGACATGAACGATGAATAGCATTCCCATAAGATTGGCAACTAAAAAAATCTCCTATCTGAATTTTTGTTTGACCAACATGTTTTCAAATTAGCCAGCAATTCACAACGACAAACTGGAATCACGCTAGGAACCTCTCCTTTTTCCTCCTCTTTCGTTCCCTTGCATGAAGATTCCACTGGTTTAAATTTGAAAAGATAAAGAAAAAGACAAACCTTATTTTCAAATGCTTTTAGGGCTCACGGGAGATTTTATGGGATTTATAAATAATTGGGTTTATGCTTTTTTATAAAATTAAATTACGTGGCTATGTGGAAATTAGGTGGCAAATTAAAATGGCCATTTAGGATAAACGGTCAGTGACAAAAAAACAAATTCGAAAAATTAAGTGACTATTTCATAACATTTCATAATTGAGTTATCAAAAAAAAAAAACGTAGTTGAGTGACCTATATTGTATTTTACCCTTTAATAAAAATGTCATTTTTCACTTGAAAAGGATATCAAAATTTTAAGCATTTCAATTTAACTATAACACTTAAATCTAGATAAGTTTTTTTTATACATCGTTTATTAGCACATTTGAATCTAAGATTCTTTTACATTGACAACAATACTAATCAAACTAAAATTCAGTAATCACCAACAACAAAAATATAAAAAAAATTGAATATCTGAATCTAAGGGTCCGTTTGTTTACATGTAAAAGGTTTTATGGAAAATATTTTCTGCATTTTCCTTTGTTTGTTTCACAGAAAATAGTTTGGTCAACGGAAAATGAGTTACAGGTCAAGGTAGAATAAGCCATTTTTCCTGTAAAATGACTTACCATTTTGAAAAGCATAAGTCATTTTCCAGAAAAGAGCTATCTATAGATAATTTTATTTTTATATAAAAATTAACTTAAATCAAGTTTAATATTATTATATTGATAATAAATTTTATTTTTATTTTTAAAAATATTTAAAATATTATATTTTTCAATATTATTAAACATACATATTTAATTATTTATATTTAGTCATATAATAAATTATTAATATAATAAATATAATTTATTATTTTAATGAATTATTTAATATTTCAATTTTATTTTAATAATAAATTTTAAAAATAATAATTTTAAATAATATTATTCTCATATTATTGAAAATATTCAATATTAATATTTTAATAATAAATATTTATTACAATTATAAATATATTAATAATAAATGTTTTTTAGTATAAAGGTTAAAATATGTCATAAGTCTATGTATACTTCACAGATTTGTAATTTAGTCTTTGTACTTTTATAGTCCCTTTACTTTTCAAATTTGAAAATCAAGTCCAATTGTTGACATCGTTAATTTTTTTTTGTCAATTTTGTTGATGTCACATTTTTAAATAAAAAATACTCATTTAGTAGTCATGTAATTAAAAAATGACGTTGTAATGAATCTGAATTTAACATAATATTTTTAATATATGCAAAAACAATGTAAAATATAAAATTATAGATAAAAATAAATTCAATTAAACAATGAAAAAAATAAAAAAATCTCAAATGTATGTTTCTTTAATTGAAAACAACTTTTATGAAATATTTTTAAGAAATCTACCAAACAACAGAAAATATTTTACACAGATTCATCCAAACACCAGAAAATATTAACTTTTCCAGAAAAATAAATCATTTTCCAAAAGTCATTTTTAATGAAACAAATGGAGCCTAAAACAAACTTAAATTACTCAAATCTAAATTATTTGATTCTTTAAAAAAAAAAAAAACGAATGGAATTATGTTAAAGGAAGGTGTCCACAATGATGGTATACATGAAAGGATGATGGTAAAGGAAGTCTTCCACCATGATTTCACTGACTTCAATTGTATATAACATAATCATGACTATGGAACACAACACTGCACAACACAGATTACCTTCAGCTACAAGTTTTTAAATGTTCCAAACATTTCAAAATATATTACTTGATTGAATATTTTCAATTTTTTTCAAGGTTTTTCATATTTTATGAGTTACAAAAATTGTCATTACAGGGCTCAGCCCTCCAACTTTACAATAGATACATTCATCTAAAAAATATATAATAATTTATTTACCCTTCTAATTTTATAAAAATATCACTTCGGCTCTATATTTAAGTTTTCATTTTTTAAATTTTTAATTTGTATTTTTAATCAAATAATTCTAAAATAGATGAGAAAACTAATATCTTTTAACTTCATTTTTTAATTCATGTGTATCTCACATCAGCAAAGCTAATAAAAGTTAAATTTTCTATCTATTTTGAGATTATTTAATAAAATAAATAAATTTAAAAGTTAAAAAAAATGAAAAATTAAATTGATGCTAAAAAAATAACAACTAAAATAAATTGTTTTTAAAAGTTGGAGGCGAAAAACCATGTAAAAAAACCTTGTTTAATTTTTGACCATCTCTAATCATACCCATCAATATCAAAAGTAAAGCGCACACCGATGCTTCCCATGCAATGAAAATGATGATTTATAACCCTCTCTAATCATGCCAGAGCCCAAAAACTTGATCTTCAGAAAGACCTCACTTCACTCTTCAAACTTTTATATATTATTATTGTAGGCAATGAAAGAAATTATCTTAAAACTCTTGAAAGGGCCTTTAGCTTCTAGCCAAGGTAGATGATGGGGTTCTCCTGGAAACTGTTTTATGTATTTGGGATCTTGTTTTGGGGATTTTCACAACGATGGAGAACTGTGGAAAGCAATGGTGGTTCATTTTCATGTGGGTTTCCAGCAATATACAACTTTGGGGACTCAAATTCCGACACTGGTGGAATATCTGCAGCAATGTCGGAGATCCTATCACCAAATGGAGAAACCTTTTTTGGACATCCTGCTGGTAGGGCCTGTGATGGTCGCCTCATCATAGACTTCATAGGCAAGTTCACTTCATGTCCTCTTCGCCTATTACTCCTTTTATTTGTTTATATGAACTCGGCTGTGAGTGTCTAGTGATTATTTATGTTTCTATTTCCCATTTTTTGTTTGTTTGTTTTTTACAGCTGAGAATCTGAAGTTACCATATCTTAGTGCATACTTGGACTCAGTTGGAACAAATTTCAGGCATGGTGCTAATTTTGCAACAGGTGGTTCATCTATCAGACCACCTGGTTATAGTCCATTCAATCTTTGGGTTCAGATTTCACAGTTCATTCAATTTAAAGCTCGCACCACTTCTCTCTACAATCAACTTACCCTCAATAGTAAGTCATTTCATGTTATGTTACTCGAATCGGAATTCGAGTGTGAGTTGTCCGAACAATATAGATTTCCTGTAATTTCTTGGGTCATATTTTCTGATTCTATCTACTTTGTTTTTCTTAGGAAGAAATCCTTTAACCATTAGCAATCTACCAAGGCCTGCAGAGTTCTCACAGGCTTTATACACAATTGATATTGGACAAAATGATCTTGCTCATGGTTTCCAATACACGACAGTAAAACAGGTTCTAGCATCAATCCCCGACATCATAGGCCAATTGCCCCAAGCTATTCATGTAAGAAACACTAATTCTTTAACACAAAGTGTGTGTAAAATAGTAGTTGAACTAATAAATACTGTCATTATTTTCCCTGGTTTTCAGACACTGTACAATGAAGGGGCAAGGTTCTTTTGGGTTCATAATACAGGTCCCATTGGTTGCTTGCCGGTTTCGGTTTTATATGAAATATCAAAGCCTTGGAATTTAGATAAGAATGGATGTGTGAGGCTTCAAAATGAAGTGGCTATGGAGTTTAACAGGCAGCTTAAGGACATGATTTCCCAGTTAAGGGCTCAACTCCCTTTTGCTAGATTCACATATGTTGATGTCTATTCAGCCAAATACACGCTCGTTAGCGACGCGAAGAATCTAGGTAAACATGTTTGATAAAAATGTTGGATTGCAGGCATGACATGGCCAATGGAGATTTTTAACACAGCTGATATTTGGTGTTATGGAGCAGGTTTTGTTGAAGCAGTGAACTTTTGTTGTGGGAATTGTAAGAAAAAGGGGATGGCTAATGGAACAGTTTATGGGAATCCATGCAATCATCCATCAAAGCACATTAGCTGGGATGGCATACATTACAGTCAGGCAGCCAATATGTGGGTTGCAGAGCGAATCCTCAATGGCTCCTTCTCTGATCCACCTCTTTCCATTCAAAGTGCTTGCCATCATCAAACAACCATTTTATGATGAAACAGTAGCAATCATGGCATGTTCTTTATTGTCCTAGACGCAACATATATTGAATAATGTTGTTTAACGCTTAAGCATTTGGAGAGTTAAGTAATTATGGTACTTTATGTTATTTAATACTTGCTTAAGCCTTGATGCTGATAAATAATACTAGTTGAAGTTTTTCATTCAACTCTGGCCTTTTCTGGACCACTTCAATTCAACCCTTTTGAGCCTTTTTCTGTCAACTCAGGGTTACCCATTGGTGATGTGGGTCTTTGCATTTACAACTCAAATGGGGTTTAATAAGCAATTTTGAGACCCATTTCCAAATTCCACTGTTCTTTTTCTTCTTCTTTTTTTAATTAAAAAAAGGGCTTGTCAAAGAGCTTTAGTCGGCTTGGGCTTTTGGGTGTTCCTGGTTCTTTTGGTTTTGGGTTTCTAAGTGGCTAACTCCGGTTTACCGCCAATAAGCTACTGATTCGAGTCTGTTGGCAATTGGCATCAGATCAGAGGTTGAATTTGAGCACGAGTATTATGTATTTAATATGGATATTTTTCTCATATATTTAAAAGAAATATATTTTATATTCATATCAAAATATGCAGAGATGAATATTTAATAATTTTCTTTTTTAGAGTGATTAACATAAGTCAAGAAATTCAACTACATCCGGTAAAAGTATTATAGAAGTTTTGTACTATGAGTCAAATTATATTTTGTCCCTCCTAGTTTAAAAATGGGTAAATTAGTCCTTTTACATTAGATCAAAAAGTAAATTAGTTATTTCTGTTAAAAATTTCATCTATTTGTACTGTTAAAAACTAGTGCAATTGATGGAATAATTAGATAGTACCACATGTACGTCAACATAACATACAGAGACCAATTTTTAACCGTAAAAATGAATGAAATTTTTAACAGAATGATCAGTTTGCTCTTTGATCTAACGTATAGAATTAATTTACTTATTTTTTGAGTAAAAAGAACAACATATAATCTAACTCATATTACAAATGCTTGGAGAATACTATTACCACTAGATTCATATGTGGAAACATTGGTAAATTCCAGATATAAGCTAGCAGGCTAACGTTGCTTTCTTTACACACTGTATGGTCATTTTCCACATCCAGGACAACAGCCTGTCACTTAAATCCCATCTCCCATGACTTTTCAGAGGCCTTCCTCGTAATGAATCAATGTTTGGCCTGCAGTCTCCTCTCAACAAACCATGAAAATTCATGACTGGTTTGAATTCAAATTCAACCTACATGGTTGTTGCCCCTGTAGAGCCCAATTTTAGCCCGGGCCCAAACCAGAAATATAAAAACCAACAAAAAATATATCAAAAGTCCAAATTGAACAGTCCAAAACGAGCCCAATTACAAACGGCCCAAATGGCCCAAAACATTAAAAAAATTTCAGGAAATTTTAGAGTTCGTGAAACCCTAGCGCCGCAGCCCTCGAGCGCCGTGCCCTCTCCTTGTCCCGAAGCACCTCGTCCCGAGACCCCCCTGACGCGCCCTCTGCTCTATCTTTCACCAAAGAAGCAGGGTCACAGTGTTGACTCTCCGAGAGACCTGCAAACGAGCAAAAATGGAAGACAACAACAAAAGCAAACAGAGAAAATAGCAAAAATAGGATTAAAATGTAATGTTTATTCGGCTATATAAGCCGAGCGAAAACCAATGTAACGGGGGGATTCGAAATAAAAAGGGAGATTAAAAGTAAAAGACTGTTTTTTTAGGTATTACTCTTTTATATATCTTCATTTGTTTATTTTTAAGCGATTGATAACATATATATAATAAATACAAAAAAGGAGCAAGAGTATTTACCTCTTCGGTGATCGGAGGAGAGAGAACTGAAGGGTTTCCTTCGCAGTTTTGATTTTTAAAGGGCTTTTCTGGGTATTTTGGTTTTAGATCGGAGTTTGGGAAGACTGAACGGCTGAAAAGGGCCCTTTTCTTGAATCCCCGCCACCGCGCACGGCAGCGCCGGCGCCGGAGACCCACGGCGGTGCGCGGTGGTCCATGACCGGATTATGGCCGGCTTCTGGGGGGGTTGAGAGATTTTTTTGAAGGATTTTTTTGTTTTTTTTTTTAAAGGAGAATGAATCTGATTTTTTTTGGGGCAAAGTTTTGGATTTTATAAGGATCAAAAACGACGTCGTTTTGGGTAAGGGTTACTAACGCCAAAACGGCGTCGTTTAAGGTGACCTGCGTGTGACCCGACCCAGTACCCGAAGGATCCGCGTGTTTTTATTAAAAGGGCTATTTGCGCGAATAGCCCTTTCGCATTTTTTTACTTTTTTAATTCAGTTCTATTTTATTTGCAAATTTACCCCTATAGATTTTCTCTGGTTCCATTTTAGCCCGTGACAAGACGCTGCGTTTCGTGGGACGGGGATATTTTCCCTTCTGGTCCCTCTTCGTTTTCGCACATTACACTGGGGGCCCCGATTCTTTTTTTCTTTTGAATTTAGACTTTTAGCTTTACTTTTCTCTTAATTAGGTCTTTTTTTTTATGTTTTTATTCATGATTTGGGTTCTTAATCTTAATTTTATTCCAATTTAATACTGTATTCATTAAATATCAGTTTTTATATATTTTATGTATCATTTTCATCTTTTTTGTTTACATGTACATGTATCCCTTTTATTTTTTTATCATCATTATGTATATTTTTATATTTCTCTGTTTGTCCATATTTTATTCATTTTGTGTATATTACTATTATTATTATTATCATCATTATTATTATATTTTTGTACTATTATCATTGTTATTATTATTATTACTATTACAATTATTACTATTATTATCTAATATTTCTGTTATTATATTACTAGTATTATTATTTCTATTTTTATTACTATTATTTTTATTACTATTACTATTAATTTTAATATTATTACTATTGTTTTTACTATTATATTATTATTACTACAATTATATTTATTATTAATTTCATATTATTTTATGTATGTATTTTCTTTTAAATTTATCTATATATATATTTTATTGTTAATCTATATATATAAATATACCTAATTGTTCTTTTTAAAAGATCTTATTTTAAATTATATTTTACTCATATCAAACATTTTTCTATATTATTTTTACATATACATTATCTATTAGTTTTTCATTTTCGATAAGTATATTTGATTTTAGATTATTTTGTACATTATTTACTCAAGACTTCTTCTTTTATAAAAGATATTTGGATAATCATTCATATATTATTGGTTTTATTTTATACATGTAAATTATTTCAAATTCTAGCATATGTTATTCATTTGTAGTTTCTCATGTGTCTATAAATTGTTTGTATCATTACCTTTCATTTGTATAAGGTTGAGTTCATATATTATTACATGTTAGACGCTATGCTTGTGTTTCTCGGTATTGTTTTGTGGTTCAAACTCCAATGTATTTAAACTCTTACTAGAAGTTTTCATCCCAAGCATATTGAATAAATGCATTATGAGTCAATTTTAAAATCACCCATCTAAAAATAAAAAATAAAGCAATATTTTGTGTTTAGAAATTCGAGGACTCGTGCCCTATCGTGCTGGATTTCGGTTTTCCGTTTGACCAAATAATCAAATATGCTTTTAAAATTTTGTCCATGTTTTCAAAAAAACAAGGTAATATTTCGTGTTTGGAAATCTGAAAAATCGTACCTTTATCGTGTTGGGCTTCGGTTTTTCGTTTGTCCAAATAATTGAATATCTTTATAAAAATCTCAATGCATGAACTTTGGAAATCATGAGAGAATCTTGGCGTCGAGAGTCTGAAACGTAATATCCTATCGTGCTGGATGTGGTATTTTATTCCTTCGGAACAAGAGAATCTCAATATCCAATTCGAGTTATT
Source organism: Gossypium sturtianum (assembly GCA_025698515.1). Classification (NCBI taxonomy): domain Eukaryota; kingdom Viridiplantae; phylum Streptophyta; class Magnoliopsida; order Malvales; family Malvaceae; genus Gossypium; species Gossypium sturtianum. The sequence goes on from CM046946.1 coordinate 123,122,810, forward strand.
TAAATTTTTTTTTAAAACAGGATTGTATTTTAAAATCGTTTCAAATTTTTGGCATTAGGACATCAATTAATCAATTTGGTATCAATTTTGGGCGCTGCGAGGGTGCTAATCTTTCCTCGCACGTAACCGACTTCCGAACCTGTTTTCTTAGACTTCATAGACCAAAATTATTGTTTTAATAAATCTAAAAATGTTTTATTAAAATAGCCCATCTCAAGGTGACCCGATCACATCTCGAATAAAGGATCGGTGGTGACTCCATTTTTTATTTTTAAAATCGATCCCCTTTTTTTCCAAACTTAATAAAAAATGATTTCGACAGCCCCGATTCCTTATTTTCGTTGAAATATTTGTATGCGACACGTACATGAACGTAGAAATAAGAACCCTAAAAGTCTTCCAAATATACGGAAAAAAAATTAAAATAAATCTTACCATGCTCTTTTGAGCATAGACCCATATCCCTGCTCAGAATCAAATTCTAACAGTTTCAGGATTAAGCATGTGGCATTCAATGCAGGCAGGCAGGCAGGCATTATTAGCTGTGGGATGGCATACATAGGACTCATTTGGTCTGAAAATTTCAATTGGGTCCTTTCTTTGACCCACCAGCTTTCATTTAGGAGAGGTGGCCATTTTCATTTCCTTAAATAGATTGTGATGCTTTTGTGATGTTAGTTTAGAGATTAGGTGAAATTGATTGTAAGATTTAGGGTTTTGGTTCCTTGTAAGCAAGTTCAATTGGAGAATTCTTCATAAGTTAAATCAGCCAATTACTTAAATCGTAAATCAAGTAAAATTAACCTGTGGACAGCCCCTATTGGAAACAGAACGGGAAGTTGGTCCAATTCTGGTTATTCTAGATACAGCTAATGTCATGGTTTATTTGGTGTTGTGCAACAGTCTAACCTTCGATTACTCATAACGAAGGGAAGGTGAAGGATGGTTCAAAAATGCCATTCAACTTTGGCTGATTAGTCAAGTCTTTCACTTTCACCATATAGCCTTGATTTACTAAAGCCACCTACTGCCATTTTTGAAGGCTTGAAAGGCAACTTATCTTTGGTCAATTTGGTCTTTCAAATCAACCAACTGCCACCATGTGACTTTCGAGTTCGAATATAGATATAGACTTAGAAATAAATTGAAATACCCGAATCAAATACATACAGTATATCAACTTATACTTTATTCATTGAAAGGATTGAAACATACAAATAAGAGATGTTACAAAGGAATATCAACAACTCCATAATCAATGGAACCATACAAATTCTCTTCATCTGACCCTACTGAAACCTGGTTTCTTTTATATCTGTGTCAGGGAATCAGATAAACCAACCCATTTAATCCTCTTTTACAATGTAAATCTTTACAGTATTTTACCTATAAACAGGATTATTATACCTTAATCCCATCATCATTTATTATTTGAGTGGTGGTGTCAAGGAGGGTGACTAATGCTCTTGATTTTCTGCTCCGGACCTTGCCTGCTTCCTTCAATAATTCACTCAACCTTCTTTTCTCATCGATGACATCCGGATTTGCTGTTCCAAGCTTCTCTTCTCTCATGTCAACAACATAATCCAAAATTTCAATCGCATCATCTAACCTGCCAAACATAGAATTTTCAAAAAAAAGAAACATGAGACTCAAACTCGGGTATGAGTGTTGGATAGAGTATGTAATCAATCCAGGTGTTTTTCTAGGTTTTACCTTCCCATGGCATCATAGGTGCCAGCCAGATTGCTATACACCCCTAATGTATCAGGGTGATAAGGACCATATTCCTTCTCTAAGATGCTTCGTGCTTCTTCAAACAGATCGGCTGCCTCGTTTATTGAATATCGTTGTACGCAGGCTAGCCCCATTTGATTGAGAGCGATCCCGAACAAGGCAGACTTCTTATCTCCGCTAGCTCGAAACTTTGAGATAGCACTTTTGAAGGTGCTGTAGGAGTCAGCATAGCTCCCCATCATGTAATACATGACTCCCATCTGTGCCTCAATGCCTGCAATTGTGCTTTGCTTCCCTGGGGCTTCACTGAAAATACTTAAAGCTTTTTTAAGTAATTTGAGTGCTTGATCCAATTCATTCATAGATTGGCATATGGCAGCAATGTCAATGAGGCCACTGGCAATCTCTTCTGAGGGGATTCCAGGATTTGGCTTTCCGTAAATACGGAGTGCGTTTTCGCAATAAGTTCTGGAATCCCTTAACTTTCCTACCTTATTGTACAAATCAGCCAAACGAACGAAAACTAAAGCAACTGTTGGATGATTCTCTCCTTTAGCAGATTTAAACACTGTGAGCGCTTTCTGATAGGCAAAAACTGCCTCATCAAACCGAGCTAAAGATAAATATGCATCTCCAATGCTACAATCAATCGAAGCAACATCGAGTTCACGGCCATTGGCTGCCATTGCCATGCTAGCTAAAACATAATGCTCAAGTGCCGATTCATAATCTCCTTTTGAGTCACAGATGAGTCCCATGAGTCTCCTATCAGCAGCTTCTTCAATAGAAGCGGGAGCACCATTCTCCCTATGGATGTCAAGAGCCATTTGACAAAGCCTCTCGGCCTCATCAAATTGCAACGCTTGCACATGCGCTTCAGCAACGTATCGACACGTCTCACCAACTCGAGGATCAGTTTCCCCCAAAACTTGTCTTTGAATCTCCAAACCTGCTGTATAACACAAAATCGAATTCTCAATTTGACCCAACATTACATAAGTATCACCCAGTTGCATGCATCCAGCGAATTTAGCAAGTGCATGAGTTTGGCCATCCTCGATCACTGGGATTTCGATTGAGCGTTCAAGAACTGGAATGGCCTCATCGTATTGGCCTAAGCTACAATGCAATGCTGCCAGAACATGCAAAGACATTACAAGCTCTAGACTTGGTTTTCCATCTGCACATTTCTCGAATGATTTTGTTGCTCGAATTGCCAATTCAAGTGCTTTCCGAGGATTTTCACCTGAAGAAATCATATTCCTTGTCTGTTTGAGCAAAAACGGACCAAGTTCAGGATTCTCTAGCCCTGCCTCTAGAGAATCTCCTGTTCCATTGTTAAACTTTGCACCAAAATTCCTTTGTTTCCTTGCATTCTTCTCATGCCTCTTTTCAACAGGAGTTTTCTCTTGGGATGATTTACTCTTTGGACTCGATTTCACCGATGCTTCGGAATCCAATTGCAAGCGACGACGATGCTTAACACCTTGAGTTTGGTTCTTGTCGTTGTTTTTCTTCTTAGGCATTTCATCAGTAACCTCATTTTCTTTCTTAAGGTTCAAGTCACCAACACTGTCTTCTTCTTTCTTCTCTGCTACCACCACCGCTTTTGTTATTTCAACAACACCGAAATCCCCGACAAGATGGCGTAATTCGGAATCGATCCTTGATTCTTCACCGTTCGATCCGTAACTAGACATTGATGGAGATTGATCAGAGCTTTGCATCTCATAAACATTGTGATAAAGCTGCTCAATGGAGGTTGCCACCACACCATCAATGGCTAAATCAAGGGAATCACTTCGTGGACTCAGTGCACTTCTTGGAGACCTCTCTTGAGCAAAACTGTACTTATAAGGTGTGTGAAATCCATTGTCATGTTCTTCAACTCCAGTTTCTCCATTCATTGCATCCATAGCTAATCCAGGCATTGGAAAACTGATTTTAAAGAAGAAAAAAAATCAGTACAAACTTATATCAAATTCTTCCATAATCTCCAAAAGGAAAATGCTAGCCAAGTCAAAGACAACTCCATTATTCTCTACTATTTACTAAATTTAGCAAAAATGACGAAAAATTTCAAATGCTCAACTTCAAAATAAGACTACTTAAACCAAAAACAGTTATAGAAAGATTAAAAGAAAAACATTGAATGCTTAATAACCATAATCGATAAATGAGTAATACCTTACTTGGTTCTGTTTAATGAAGAAAACCCAAAAATTCTTTTTTCTTTTTAAAAACCCAAAGTTTATAATGCTGATTTTTTTTTTCTCTGGGTGTTATATACAGAAGAAGAAGACGTTGATAACGATGAAGGAATGGGGCGGTGTCAATGTATTTCTGTATCTTTGTTGCCTTATATAAATAAATAAATAAATATATATATATATATATATATTTATATATTGAAGTCTAGAAAAGAGAGGGAGAAATGAGGTATTTTATGAAAAGGAAAAGGAGTAAAATAGGGGAAATATATATTTAAATTTGAGAGTATTGTAAATAATTTATTTATTTATTGGTGCAGGGTTATAAGGTGGTGGAATTTTGAAGCAATTTAGAATGTGACTTTTCTCCCACCATTTTTTTTTTTTTACATTTTTATTTATCTTATTTATGTTTGAGTTTATCATGAACTCATATTATTTTTTAAAATTAATATTAAGATATTATTTTTATATTAATATTTATAAAAAATATAAATAGGAATATATTTTATTAATAAACAATGTTCTGCATTGTTTTTATTAATTATTTCTTAATTTTTAGAATAAATATTAATTTTTATTAATAAATTTATTTATTTTATTTATTTATTATTGGGAATAATATTTGGGGATGTGAGACGGTTGAAAAACTGGAGCGCTTAACGGCTTTTTAACTGGAAGGTTTAAGAGGGAACTGTGGAAGGTTGTTTTCTCTGAGACACGTGGAAGAAGATGATTGCAAGTTTAAAGTGGTGTAGGATTCCACGTGGACCACATCCAGCTTCATTCTTGCTGGTTTAATCTCTTAGGTGGTCCTAGTTTAGCCCAATTATTGGTGGGCCCATAAAATTTTCCATGGCCCACACCAATTCCAAATAGATTATCTTTTTTTATTCTTTTTATTTTTTTTCGATTAAAAGAAGACAGGCATATAAAACAACATGCAATTTCTTAAACTACTACATAGTATATTGATGGTTTTGTTTTGTCCACCACTGTAATTTAATTTTTTTGATAAATATTAAAATTATATATCAACTGTATAATATTATACATAAATTTTGATTTACGTAATGAGATTTTAATTTGATTCAATTTTCACAAATTACTAATAATATTATCGAATTAGCATCATTTTACATTGATATATTGTATACACAAACAATTATATTAATCTGATATAAAAATAAATATATATTATTTTCTTTAAATTTAACAATGTTAAAAACTAGACTTGAATTTTGAAAATTAAAAGGTAGAAGAACTAAAAATATTTTAAAAAAAAAACTAAATTTTAAATTTGTGAAAAATACATAAACTTATATTTAATACCAAAACGGTTAATATTTTTTAAATAATTAATATAAAATTCAAACTGGCGTCTCATCATACTAATTTATTTGTGGAAAATAAAAAAAAAAATTACTCATAAATAAGATAATTTGGAGTACGAAATCAGTGCATAAATTATAAGATGATTTTAATTTTGAATTGAAAACTAATAACAAATTCGTATTAATAAATGATTGAATTTTTTTTATTAAGTAAAATTTCGAAAGCAAAATGTTGCTACAAGTAACACTAAACAGTAAATATAGAAAACAATCAATCACCCAACCCCACTCTTTATATTCATCCAAATGAACATTTTCATTTTATTTTTAAAAAAATTCAACATTTAAAATTTAAAATGTGGTTGAAAATTGTGTTTAAGTTAATTTCTTTTTTTTTTAAATATTTTTTTAAATAAATATTTTTTTCATAAAATTGAGATATTCATATTCTCATATTTAATATTTATCTAAAACTATTCAAAAAATAAGACACAAATAATATTCAAAAATCAAGATTTACTTTTATCAAACAACAAAATTATATTTGTTAGAAGTTGTGTAACTCAAATTATTGTTAAAATAAATACAAATGGCAAGATTAGGGGATCTATAGTATAGGCTGCACAAATAAAATCTGTATAGAAGTTTCCGTATAGAAGTTTACTTCCTCTATTTGTAATCGTCTCTCTAATTTTCTTCTCTTTCATCCGTAGTTTTTTTCCCGAAAAGGTTTTTACGTAAAATTTTGTGTGTTCTATTTTTCTCTCTTTCTTTGCGATTCATTGTCATTATCGACGTTCGATTTTCACAATATTTAATGCTTCAAATAAAAAAATTATTATTATTATTATATATAAGTACGATTAATACGATATTTGATGATATATGTATTGTATTTAAGATTTTAACATATTTAATCATCTTTATAAAAAAAAACATGTTTAATAATTTAGTTGTATTTATATTCACAAAATTAGATACACATACATAAAGTCTAACATGCAAAAGAAATCATCTTAAAAAAATGATGTTTTAGTGTTTTATTAAGAGTAAAGCTATATTATAGCGTAGAAAGATATTAGGTAGGGTCAAAAGAGAAGCAATAGACCAAAGTCTCAAAACATACAAATGATTAGTGAGCTATAAGGCAGACATGAAGACATCCTAAATGTCATGTTGAATGCTGAAACCAAAGTTTTGTTGTTGCCCAATCATTTAGTTAGTTTATATAATTAATTTAAATAAACGCAACCTTGGGTTTGGGTGTATGTATGTTGTATTGAAAGGGGTTTAGGGTATACTTTAAAGGACTTATTAGCAAATCATGGTATCATTGGCTAATAATGATATACCAACCAAAATAATAATTATTCTACACTTAAACTCCACCTTAATTTCTAGTAAAATCGTCGCATCTTCAACACCAAACAACAATGGCAACAGCAACTAATATTTTATTTGTAAAAAAAGAAGAAGAAGCAATCAATTTGGAAAATGGGGTGGCAAACCCTAATCACATGATATTTAAATCCCAACTACCAAAGAATATTTAACACTTACCTTTTCACATGTATATTCTTTTAACTATCAGGTTTTTATATTTAAAAAGGGAAAAATATTCGAATTCAGTCAAAATTCATGATCAGTTTATATATATACATATAACTTTAGAGGCAAGTAAAGAATATTGGAAAATAAAGGCTTCTACTTTAGGGTAGAATATTAGTAGTATTTATCATTATAAGGTAGACACAGATTTGTTTATAGTTGTTTGGAGAAGTTAAGGTTTGAAGCAGTTCCTGAAATAAGAAAACCAGTTATAATTGTTACACTGTCACTTTCATATCTCATCGTCTCCTTTTCCTTCACTACATCATCAACATGCTTTTAAATTTCAATCAAACCTTTTCCTTTTCTTTTTCTTTTTATTTTAATTTCAGGGGAGAACAATGTACTTCCTTATAATTGAATTTAAGCTTTCATGCTTGCAACATAATATTTTTACTATTGGATTAAGAGATTGTTGACATGTAAGCTCGTTCGCTACTAACTTGGCGAGAGTGTCTGCCACTTGCATGGTCTCACCGTGCTCGCCCATAATCCTCTAAGGAGTATCTAAGACACATGTAACCCTTAGAAGGGATAACTTGTTACCACGCATGGTGCCTAGTTACCCCTAGCACGTTACATCAATGGACCGTGTCATATATAGGTGTGAATGAACCATTCAGAATGGCACAATAGAACAAACACTCAACAATAATGAAAATATTGCCCAATTTACTCTCAAGTTGAGCTTTCTTTTTCCCTAAAACAAAATTCTATCATTTTCTTTTAACCAAGACATCAATGGAAACTTTTGAATTTCTGGGTTAACACAAAATTCATCTTTTCTCTCATGGACTTTATTTACAGAAAAGTTAATTAAGAAAGCTTATATTAAAAATTGAATTTAGAGGATCCCTATATTTTTCACCTTTTATCAGCCTGGTTTAGGCTTGAGAGTATTTAACATTTTAAAAGAGGGCCAATTTGAAAACACCCAAACTAACATAACATTTGAAAGGCCTGATATTGCAGTTAATAAAGCCCAAGTTCTTATCAAGGCCTGCAGGGGTCGATTTTTTGTTTTTTAGAACCAACAAAATTTTGAGATTTCATATATTAAACGAATTCAACTGGTTAATATATATTTAGTTTATTTATAGTTACCAACAAGTTCATCTATAAATCATGTAAAGCTAGTTAAAATTAGTTTATTGTTTGATTTTTTTTTTACTGTGTAATATCATCAAAATTCTGGTGTTGATAATGGTAAATTTTTCAAGTGAGTAGTAAACTCTAGAATCATTATGCTTAAATTATCTTGAAATATTGGTATAATTTATGGTGGAATTAGTTGAGGGCCTAAAGTGGTAATTAATTGGCAAGTAATTGTATAATGTGAAAAGATTTGAATGGAAATTGTAGCATGGGATTTTGGAGAGTGATGACTTTGATATGGGGATATATAAGGAGGGACTCAAAGTGCTATATTTTCATTAATTAAAGGGGACTTAATCTAGTTGAGATGTAGCAATTAACCTAACTAAAAATCAGCTTGTAAGTGGCAGTAAGAATTATGGCTTCTTTAAACGAGTAAAAAGGAGAAATGAAACCATAATGAGACCTTTCTAAAATAATATTTCAATTTAAACTTTTCTATTTTTTTTATTTTTTTTTTACTTTTACTCTCCAAATTTGATAATTTTACTTTTATACTATACACAAATTGTTGATTGAATGCATGTAATTTAATTTGATCATTTTTAGTCCTATATTTTTTTTTTAATTTTGAAATTTTAGACCCGACTAAAAGGTAGTTGTTAAATTCATTAAGTTCTACTATTTCTAAAATATTATGCAGCAAATATATTCTCATATTTGTAACGTCATATTAGCTTTGTACAGGCCCAAATTTGCCGGGGCCCAATTAACCCAAAATAAAATCCAATTTTTTTTTTAAAAAAAACAAGTCCAGTTTAATAGTTCATTACAAAAAACAGGCCCACTATCCAATACAAGCCCAAATCAAATAACCCAACTAAACCTTAGGCCCAAATGGCCCAAAACTTAAACCAAATCAGAAAAAAACAAGAAAAGCCTAGCTAAGGTGCGCCGCAACAGCCTCCAGCCTGCTCCACGTCGCCACCACCGTGTCCGTACGGCCTCCGTACCTCCACCCACATCACACCACGTTACCCTCCGTATCTACAAAGAACACGAACGACAGCAGCAAAAAAACACAAAAACATTGTATTTTTATTTTTATTTTTATTATTTCCTCAACTTCGGCTATAAAACCGAAGAACGAACCTTTGTAATTTTTTTTTCTAGACACGAACGATTATTAATCATAAAAACAGAAAAAAGTTTCTTTAAAGGTGATTTCTTTTTCTACTCTTGTTTTAAATTTTCGTTTTATTTCATTTTATTTTTCATTTTATTTTCATATACGAAAACAATAATAAAAGCATAAAAAAGGGAACCGAAAATCTTACCTTTTCCGTGTTTGCGCCACCGTGAACAACGAGGTATCCACTTCCGATGAAAAGTGGCCAGAATCTGAAAAGGTTTTTTAACTTTCAGGTCTTTTGGTGGGGATTTCGGGAGTTCTGAGGCCAGATCTGGCTTTAGGAGGGTCGAAATATTAAAAAGGGGGTTTTCTATCTCGGCGGCGCCGTCGTCGGAACCCGGCGGTCACCACGGCGGACCGGTGACCGGAGCCTGACTGGACTGAAAGGAGAGAGAGGAGAGTTGAGAGAATTTTGAGGTTTTTTTTAAAGGAAGTGGCTAAATGAATTTTTTTTCTAAAAATTTTAGTTTTTATAGAAGGGTAAAACGGCGCCGTTTTGGTTCCCCCCTTTAACGTCCAAAACGATGCCGTTTTGGGGGAACCGAAACCAGACCCGATTAGCCCTCAGGATCCGCGTGTTTTTGCGGTGAATGGGCTATTTGTGCACGCGGTCCTTCCGCTTTTGCGACGCATTGCAATTCTGCCCTTGTTTGTTTTTATTCTGTTTTATTTTTCTTAAATTTTGCTATATAATTTTGCATTGTTTCACTTTGGTCCACACCGAAACGCTGCGCACAAAGGGCTGGGAATAATTTCCCAATCAGTCCCTATTTCTTTGCACGCGTCATATTTTGGTCATTTTTCTGCTTTTTTATATTTTAAAATTTTCCTTGTATAATTTAAATTCTTTTATTCCAGCCCCTCCTAAACGATGCGCATAAGGAGTTGGGTTTATTTTTCATTTCGGTCCCCGACGTTTTCGCGCATTTCAATTTAGCCTTTTATTTTCTGTTTATTTCGATTCGTCCCTAAAAGTTCGTTTAAATTTTAATTTAGTCCTTTTTTTTGCATTTATTTTATTGCAATTTGAGCTTAAAACTTCCTTCTAATTTCAGTTCAATTCGTTGTCTATTTTACTGCAAATTTTATCACTTTATTTGATTTCTTTATTTACGTATTCAATTTCAATTTCTAATTAAACTTTTATTAATATTCGTTATTTATTTATTTATTTATTTACTTATCATTTCTTTTATTATTCTTAACGCTCCAAATTGGTTTGTATTTTCATCTAGGGTGCATTCCTTTTATTTAGTTTCTTACATTTTATTTTTCTTATGATTCATATTTCATTTTATTTATTATTATTTATTTATGTTCATATCATGATGGCATATATTGTTAAATTTATTATTATTGTTAGTATCATGATGTATTATCATTCACTAGCATAGTATTTTCATTTTATTGATTTACCTATCTATTATGTTATTCTTTTTGCTCGTTATTATATCGTGTTAATATTTGAACCAATTATCTTTTTTTAAATCAAAGCATATAAGTTAAATAAAAGCTTATTCTCGGGAATTAAAAAATGTTGTGTCCTAACTCACTGGATGTGACATTTTGTTATCTCGAGGTAATGATTTTTAAAAATAAAGGCAATATTCTGTATTTGGAATTTTGAGAAATTGTGCCCTAACTTACTGGGTTCCAATTTTTCACTTGACCCAAATAACCAAATATCATTCTTAAACTTAAATGCACGAGTTTTAAAAGTCAAAAGACAAGCTTAGTTTCGAGGATTTGAAATGTCTATCCTAACTCACTGGGCGTGGCATTTTACTTCTTCGAAATAGGAGGGTCTTAGCATCCAATTTAGTTTATTCAAGTTTTCTTTTAAATAAAGAGGATCGTATTTTAAAATCTTTTCAAATTTTCGACATTAAGACGTTAATTAATCAATTATGTACCAATTTTGGGCGTTACGAGGGTGCTAATCCTTCCTCGTGCGTAACCGACTCCCGAACCCGTTTTCTCGAATTTTGTAGGCCAAAATCATTGTTTTAATAAATCAAAATGTTTTAATGATCAATCTCAAGATGGTCCGATCACACCTCAAAAAAAAGATTGGTGGAGACTCCATTTTCGTTTTTAAAGTTGACCCTGTTTTTTTTTTAAAAAAAAAATGGTTTCGACAACTTGGCGACTCCACTGGGGAAATAAGAGAGTCAAGCCGTAAAATTGATTATTTCTGTCTTGTTGTCAAAAATTGAAAATCTGATTTGAAAAATTACGATCTTTTTATTGCATTTGTTTGTGTTATTTCATATGATTGCTGTGGTTTGAGTCTCATAGAATATTTTCGCATCATATTGCATAAGGACCATTTGGTCTTACCTCTTTTAAGTGGGAGTGAGAAGCTACTCCTTCGTGAGGTTTTCACCTCCGTGCAGGATAGTGGATCGCTTTCGGGATACATCCGTACCTATGTATTCGTGAGATTTTCATCTCCGTGCAGTCATAAGGAAATGTATTCTCCTGAACTGGACTCGGTCCGTATGAGCCTATAATGGGTGAGGATCGAGGAATCTGTTGGTTCGGTTACCTCAAGTTTAGAACCAAACCGCATGTAGAAGACCCTAAGAGCCCACCCTAGGTAGCACTGTGCCAAACCCTAGCGGTTACCCAGATAGGTGCTTGATTCTTTTTCATTTGCTTTGAGTTTTGTTTTGTTTTTTTTTTTTGTATATTGTACTGACTTATTGTGTTTTTGCTATGTTTGCATGTCATTTCATATTTAAAAGAGTGTCGATTCACGTTCGATTACTAAATTAGAGAGCTTGTCAAGGAGAACGACTTTCTTGATAAAGTGAAATATAATGCGGCTGTCCGTATGTGGTAAGAGAAAACACAATTAGAGAAAGGGGATAGTCTAGCAGAGGGGTACACGTCAGAATTATGGGACTACACCCGTATCAGCGTGATGCAAAATAACCTTCAAGAATTAAAAGAGATATGGGATCAGTGGAATGATGAGACCAAGCAGTTGTTCTACTATAATTATGGGGATTTGCCGTATCTACTCGACATCAAGGTAGACGAGCATTTATTCTGGGCCCTCGCTCAGTATTGGAACCCTGCATACAGTTGCTTTACCTTTGGGAGGGTAGATTTAGTGCCCACTGTGGAAGAATATACAGCCCTACTGCGTTGTCCAAAGGTTCAAGTCGATAAATCTTATTCTAGAGCCGCTTATGTCCCGACCTTTTGGAAGAAATTGATGAACATTATAGGAATAAGCGAACAGTGGATTACAGCCAAGATCAAGCAAAAAGGTGAGTATAAGTGCATCCCATGGAAGAACTTGAGAGATTTGATTCTAGCACATCCTGATACGAAAAAGAGAGTCGATGTGTTTGCTTTGAGCATCTACGGACTAATGATCTTCCCTAGGGCATTAGGGTATGTAAATGAGGCGGTCTCGGATCTCTTTGATCGACTTGATAAAGGGGTTACACCTGTTCCTGCAATCTTGGCCGAGGCATTTAGATCTTTGAATGCATGTAGGAGGGTCGGTGAGGGCAGATTTATATGTTGCGCGCAGTTATTGTTAGTTTGGTTCCACAGTCATTTCTGGAAGGTGGATAAGGTTTCTTATCGAGTTTTCTCCGGGAATTACTCCCCATTAAAAGAGATAGTGGCCACGCCAAGAAGGGATGACATATCAGAGGAAAATTGGATAGCGCTCCTCCAAAATCTCCAAGAAGAAGACGTCGAGTGGAGAGCTCTTTGGTTGATTCCCGACGAAATTCTTTATCGGTGTGGAAGTTTTGACTGGGTCCCTTTGCTTGGGATTTGGGGAGCCGTTGGGTATGCTCATTTGCTCGTATTGAGGCAATACAGATCAAGACAATTCATACCGGCAACACATGGGCTAGCTCAATGTCAGTTTTCGTACAGGGGAGATAACTACAAGAAAAAGGTAAAGGAGATTTCTAACGCTTGGAATCAGACTCGTCGAATAAAAAGGCTGGCCGTAGGTTCAATGACGACTCCCGAATACAGTGGATGGTGGAGTAAAAGAATTAATGATAATATTTCCGGGCCGAATTTAGAAGGTGCTCAACCGATGGAAGAGTACTTACAAGTGGTCCCGTCAGAACTAGAAATCATAAAGCAAGACTTCGAGAGGAGGAATTTGGAACTTGAAAAGAAGATAAAACAATTGGAGGAAGAAATGATGCATTTAAGGTTAGATGCTGATGTTCAAAAGCTAGAGGCCGAGAAATTAAGGAAAGGAAAGAATAAATCTGAGGAAGACTTGGATAGTTTGAAGACGGATTACAAGAAATTACGTCTATCGATGAGAACCGCCGGATTGGGAAAAACGTCAGAGTAATGGTGACAAGAGATCTAAGAAGAAAGAACCAAAGCTGATCGGTGGGAGAGAAAATTTCAGGAGGCTCAGGCACAAAAAGAGGCCCTAGAAAGGAGTTTGTTAGAAACCCAAAATGACAAAAAAGAATTAAAAGTTAGAGTGACAGAACTTGAAAAATTACTTCATCAGTATAGAAATCGTAATTCTGCGGTTGAGTTGAGGGCAAGTTTGAACAAGATTGAAGAAATGAAAGGAAAGATAGAAGAACTAGAGTCTGCATTACAAAACTTTGAGCTCCGGGTAGAGCTTCTTGAGGTAAGTGAGGAACGTTGGAAGGAACAGCTTCACCATTCTCAGAATCAAGTTAGGAACAGAGATTACATTATGGGTAAGGCCGTGGCTCAGATTCGGGAGGTAGCCGATAATTTACAAACCTTGGCCATTCAGGCTGACATGCTAAGTGTGAAGTATGAGCTAGAATCAGATCGGGGTCAAGAGTTAGCTTCGTTGCTTAGGAAAGTTAAAACTTTGAGCATTAGGGCAAAGCCATATTTGTAATCCTTTTTATGTAAAGAATTTTGTTTTCTAGTAAAGTTTTCTAAATGAAATTGAATCAGAATCGACGCTTTTTTGCATTCATTTCATGCATTCGCATTACATCACATCATGTGCATTAAATTTCATGGAAAGACCCTAATTGGTTAAAATCATTTCAGAGTTAATCTGGAAACCAACAAAAATTACCAACCAAACATCATTACGGTACCCGAGCAAAGACAAAAGACATGGATCAAAGATTGGAAAGACTTGAACAACTCCAAAAAGAGATACAAGATCAACTACAATTGCAAATGCAAGAGCAACTGGCTAAAATCCAGCAAGACATGATGGACCGAATGTTGGAGTCCCAAAGAAATATGATGACTCAGTTGACCCAACTGCTGACTGGAGGAATAGATAAAGGAAACGGCCCCATGGTTAATGCTGGAGAAGATAATGAGGAACTTTTCTATCCTCTGGGTTTTACTCCAACAAATGCATAGACACAACCTAAGGTATACCCTCGAAGAACATCCGTCACGATTAGGCCTCAGCAATTTTAGGATGGTGTTTCGGTACCGATGAACTCTCAAGCTGGATCAGGTTCTAACCCAGGGGATAACCCAACTAATCCTATTATCCCTGACCTTGATGAAGTGGCAGAAAAGGAAAAGGCAACGACAAAATTGCCAAAGCAGTTAGAGGACCGATGTAAATGACTGGAGGAAAAATTTAGGGCAATGGAAAACGTTGATAGTCAGCATGGAATCGATGCTAAGGATCTGAGTTTGGTCCCAGATCTAGTGCTTCCCTACAAGTTCAAAATGCCAGAATTCAAAAAGTACAATGGGACCAATTGCCCTGAAGCTCACATTACCATGTTTTGCAGACGAATGATCGGGTATGTTAACAACGATCAACTACTAATACATTGTTTCCAAGACAGTCTAGTGGGAGCAGCATCCAAATGGTACAACCAATTGAGCCGTACTAGGATTGGTTCCTGGAGGGACTTAGCACAAGCATTCATGAAGCAGTATAGTCATGTGACGAATATGACTCCTGATAGAATTACCTTACAAAACATGGAGAAGAAACCGAGTGAGAGTTTCAGGCAATATGCATAGAGATAGAGGGAAATTGCCATATAAGTTCAGCCACCGTTCCTAGAAAAAGAAACTACGATGCTCTTTATCAACACCCTAAAAGCCCTGTTCATCACTCATATGATAGAAAGTGCTACAAAAAGTTTTTCAGACATAGTGATGACGGGCAAAATGATCGAGAATGCGATAAGAAGTGGAAAGATAAATGTAGGAGAGAGTAGCAAAAGGTCAACTTCGAGGGAAAAAGAAAACGAGATGAACAACACAAGTACATATAACAAGGGTTACTCAAAATCAATTACTGTAAATCAGCCAAGAACGATGGCTACTGGTCAACAAGGTTTATCAAGGCAAGAATCCGTCACAAAGCAAAACACTGAGAAGCTCCAATTTATGCCAATCCCAATGACATATAGGAAGTTGTATCAAAGTTTATTTGACGCACACGTGGTATCCCCTTTTTACCTAAAACCATTACAGCCTCCATACTCCAAATGGTACGATGCAAACGCTCAATGTGACTACCATGCAGGAATTCCGGGGCATTCAATAGAAAACTGCACTGCCTTTAAGAAAGTAGTTGAAAGACTTATTAAAATGGGCATTGTGAAATTTGATGATGCACCTAGTGCCGAAAATCCGCTACCCAATCATACTGATATTGGGGTAAATGCGATATATGGAAATGTGGGGAGAAGAATCAAGACAGATATTGCAGAAGTAAAAATTCCTTTGAGATGGGTCTGGATGGAGATGGTAAAAAGGGGGTTAAGCATTTCGGATCCCGAAGGAAGTTGTGAAAACATGAGGAACTACTGTGAGTTCCATCTTGAAGAGGGGCACAAGATCCAAGAATGCGTAGAATTCAAAGCCTTGGTGCAAGGTCTGATGGACAATAAAGAGATAGAGTTCTGTGAATAAGTTAAAGAAGAAGGAAGCATATGTGCGTCAGAATCAATAATGAAGGTCCCAAAAGTCAATCATCCTGTGGTTATCATTTCACGACTTAAAAGAAACAAAGCTAGAGTACAGATGACACCAAAGATCATAATTCAAAAATCGGCTGTCTTCTCTGATCAGGATAACAAAAGGGTCCCCTAGAATTATGATTGTAACGTGACAATCCCGGGAAAGGAGGACTTAGCCAGCGCTTCAAAAGAGGATCAAGATGTAGGTTCTCATACGCGTAGTGGAAAACGTTATGATTTGATAAATGCCTGAGCAGAACCCTTAAAAAGAAAGACCCTAACGGTGGAGCAAAAGAAGGAAAAAGAAGTCAGACCTGAGCCGCCTGTTAATGAGCCAGTAAAAGAGGAGGAAGCTAAGGAATTTCTGAAGTTTTTGAAGCATAGCGAGCATAGTGTTGTGGAACAGTTGCATAAACAACCAGCTCGCATATCTGTACTAGCTTTACTCTTGAGTTCGGAGGTACACCGAAGTGCATTGATGAAAGTGCTGAACGAGACGTACGTAGCCAATGATATCTCTATCAATAAACTGGATCGGTTAGTTAATAACATAAGTGCTGATAACTTCATCTTCTTCAACGATGATGAAATACCACCAAGGGTATGGGATCCACTAAAGCTCTGTACATTACTACCAGATGCAAAGGGTTCACATTGCCAGGTGATGTGTCTAAAACTAACTATGACCACAATAAAGGCAAGCGCACCTATCGTTTAATAGTATAGTTATGGTAAGACCGGTAATATCGTATCCACAAGAACCAGGAGTACTAGTAATTACTATCTTTTTATTATTTAGCCTAAGTATTGGAGTGATTTCTTTTAAACTAAAATTAATTAAACATGACAACGAAAGAATTGGGAAAATACTTTTAGACAACTTATGGGATAGGCAATACCTAAGGAAGAATCCACCTAGACTTCACTTATTACTTTTGATTCATACGATTTATTCACTTGACTTAATCCGTAGAAATCCCTGATTTATGTTAATATCTCTCTCGAGACTAAAAACAACTGACTTTTAGGTTGATTAATTGAAATCTCTTTCTAATTAAAACCCCTATTTTCGTATTAACTCGATCTATGGATTCCCTTATTAGATTTGACTCTAATCCGGTATATTTTCGTCGCCCTATGTCTAGGGTTGCAATCAACTCCGCTTAATTGTGTTGATCTACTCTTAAATAGGGACTTTTGCTACACTGAATAAGCACATTCGACTTGAATCAATAACCTGAATTATCAAAACAAGAATAAAAACTCACAATTAAGAATAAGAACAAGTATTTATCTTATAAATCAAATAATAATAAGATCTGTCATAGGTTTCATCCCTTTAGGTATTTAGGGAGTTTAGTTCATACTGATAGAAGAAAACATCTCAAAATAAGGAAAACAACAAAACATATGAAAACCCAAAAACTTCTAAAGAACTTGATGGGAGATCTTCAGTCTTGATGGAGATCTTTCTTCTGAGCTGCTTCCGACGGCTGTCTTCGAGTATTTTCTGCATTCTATTCCGCGTCCCCTTTTAGGTCACCCCCTAGGGTGTTTATATAGGCTTTAGAACGTCTTTCTTTGCCCACAAGTAACCTTTTCCGGATAGAATTAATCTTTGATACGGCAGGGACACGCCCGTGTGACACACCCGTGTTCGATAGCCTTAGGCTGTGCTCGCTCTTGCTTACCACACACGGCCATGTGATCTGCCCGTGGATGATAGCCCAGGCCGTGGTTGATCTTGCTCGTAGCACACGGTCGTGTTTGATAGCCCAGGCCGTGTTGAATTCCTAGATAGGCCCATTTTGTCCCTTTTTGACCCGTTTCTCGTTCTTTTTGACTTCCTAAGCTATCTTGAGTGTAAAACATGAAATTAAAGGATTAGGAGCATCAAACTCATCAAATCTAATGAAAACTCATCCAAAAATAAGCTAAGCATGGGGTTAAAATATGTATAAATTATGGTTTATCAAATATCCTCACACTTAAGCCTTTGCTTGTCCTCAAGCAAAATCCTCAACTCACAATTAAAACTAACTTCCTTCGTTCATAATTTCTCATCAATAATGTTTCATCATAATTCACAGATAATTCATACATTGATAATTTAACTAAAAGAGTCCTAAAGATTCAAACAATCTAAGTCATAAATTTTTGTAGCATGAAAACATAGGTGTTTCCCCTTACCTAAATAATTACCTCTGATTCAAAACCTGACAAGTATTGACATCCTCACTAAAGATTCACTCAAATCACTCAAAGTGTTTAAGGTTCAAAAATTAAGCACTCAAAAGTCAAACATAAAAAGTTAATCCCATAGGCTTGCATGAAAATCAAATCTCCACCACTAAAAAATGAGATGATACACAAATCAAAAGGTCTTTTAAAGGGTTGTAATGGGGCTTGGGTTAAAGGTGTGGATAAAGGCTGAATTAGAGGGTTAGAATCGAGATTGAATTGATAAATTACCTAACTAGAAAAATTTGACTAATACTGAATAATTACATCAATTGAAAACTTATCACTAATAGCACGAGTTTCTTCTAAAGATATGAAATTAACAGTTTAAGCTCATAACACTAATAATGAATAAATTTCCATTTTTTTTAGAATAAGAAAATACAATAATAAGATAGAATTTAACAACTGAAATAATGAAAATAGTTAGGCATCTGATCAAATCAAATCTCGACAAAAGGGTAGTCAAGAAAAATGGGGATAACAAATCAAAATGGGTTTCGGGTTAATATTAGTGGTAAATCAAGAAACGGTTAATTAGGATCAAAGGGGTTCACTAGGGGTTAATTATGAAGGTAGGCTTTTTATGGAGTAAGTGGGTTAAATCCTAGGTGCCTTTATCATCTCAGTATATCAAATCAAAAGTATGGTCTCGACATGCATAATCGAGGCAAGTTCTAGAATAACAAATCAATGTTGACACACTCATAATCAATAGAGTGAGCAAGAAAAATATATGCTCTTAAAGGCTCAAAATCTCACAAAAATTATGGTTTTTGATGTCAACCTTGCAAATTTCAAACTTCAAAGTAATATTTAAATTTAGGGAAACAACCTAAAATTTTTTAATTCTGAAAATAGACTTATCATGCTTGATTCTCTAATATCTTAAAGTTTAAACCATCAATGCATAATTATCTATGACTTAATCCAAGACATATCAATGAAAATCATAAATCAATAGAAGTTTCATTCTAATAGTAATATGAGAAAATTACTTAAGAACAAGGCATAATTCAGTGATTTTCTGATAATCAATTAAATAACCTCCCACACTTAAGATGTATATTGTCCTCAATGTTCAAAGATATATAATGACAATATAATAAGAATATCATAAGAGAGGGAGAGAAGTGAAACTTCCTGAATTTTGGATGAAATCCATGGAATAGTTGACGCGGAATTGTAGATATAACAAAGTGAAGTGCATAATTCTGAGCAACTATTAAGAAAATAAACACAACTGTGGAAGAAAGTTACGGGATTACTCGATTAGGAATAATTATAAAAACTAAAATAAAGTTCAAAATATAAAAGATAAGTCTTTAGGAATTATAATACGAAATATAAAGGGAAATAGACTAGAAATAAAAATAAAAGGAAAATAAAAATAGAAAAAATTAAATAATTGGACTCAAAGGTCCTCATCGTCGGATGCGTCGCGAGGTGGAGGTGGCGGTGATACGTGAAAGTGCTGACAAATTTGTTGCAGCATCGCCTCGATGCCGTCGAACCGTCGGGCGTTGTCATTAAATTACTGCGTACAATACTGCTCGAACCTAGTGAGGCGCTCAGAAATGTCAGTCAGTGAAGCTGCCGCATGAGCTGGTCAGCGTGGCGGTGGTGGCGCAGACGGTGGCTCCTCGTGCTGTGGGGGGACATAATCAGTAATGTCCTTTGGGTCGTCCTACTCGATGGGTTGCGAAAGTCGGTACTGGGGAGGATCAAACCCATGTCGGCGCTCAATCATCCTCATGTGAAGCATTGTCTGAATGCCCTGCGGGGACATCTGTCTGATAAGAGTGAGCGAGGAAGATTGAGTTGCGGTGTTGAGGAGCCCAAATGTCGAGCCTGGCGTGTGATGTATGGGCCCATGAAGATGACTCCTCTCCTATGCCGCTCCGTCTGATGCTGAATGGCGCAGGCGATGAAGTAAGCTAGGTCGAAGACGCGCCCGTGCGCCATGCACCATAGAAAGTAGGCGTCGTGAGTGTTGACAACGCCGCTGCTCTCTCGTCTACCCGTCAAAGTATGAGCTAGAATAGCATGTAAGTACCTCAACGATGGGGCGAGAGCTGACGCCTTGGAGCGACTGGGGTCATAGTTAGCCAAGGCAGGGGCTAGTTCCCTCCAACAGGAAGAAGGGGAGTAGTGGTCTGCGAGCTGGTGTGCGTTGAGAAGAAAGAGGAAAAGGGAAGGGAAAATGAGGAAGAGGGGAGAAAGGGGATGGAAAGGACGGATGGGAAGTTGACGGTGGTGGCCGGAATGGGGAAAGTGAGTAGAGAGAGTAGAGAGTGGCTAGGGTTTTTGGGAGGGGGATTTGGGGGGGAAGATGAACAGAGGGTTGGTTTAAATAGGGATTAGGGCACACGGTCAGAGGCCACGCCCGTGTGCCCTTTATTTAGGTCGTGTGATTCGAAAATTTTGAATTAGGACGCGTCTGAATCGTGGCCCACGCCCGTGTTCCCTGGGTGTGTTGGGTCACAGGGCCTGATCGCACGGCCGTGTGATGCTTCGTTCGTTTCTCCCACGCCCGTGTAGAGGTTAGCACGCCCGTGTTAATTTAGTCAGTGTCGACCACGGCCTATAGGCACGGGCGTGTTGCATGCCCGTGTGACTTACTCAGTTTCACCCACGGCTTTTTGGCACGGGCGTGTTACTTGCCTGTGTCACTTACTCAGTATCGACCACGGCCGTATCGCACGGCCGTGGCCTTTTATCACAGCTCGTGTTTTTGAGTCAGTTTTAACCACGGTTGTGTCGCACGGCCGTGGCATTTTATCGTAGCCCGTGTTTTGGGGAAAATTTCCGTCCTTGGCCCATACGGTCTCCGCCACGCCGATGTGCCTACCCATGGTGTCCACACGGCCACGGCCACGCCCGTGTGTAAGGCCGTGTGGTAGGGAAACATGTGCTTTATTAATTTGGTTAGTTCTTAGTTAGGTGCTAAAAATAAAAAATATGAATAATTAAAGGGATTAGTGCTCGGGTTGCCTCCTGAGAAGCGCTCGTTGAAAGTCTTAAGCTAGACTTACCTTGTATCCGCTCTTTATGGAGGTTCACGGAGCTGAAGCTCCTCTCTAATATCTCTAAAATCCTCACCGTTATTTAGTTTAATTCATTGACCGTTTACCTTGAATGTGCCATGAGTCGGATGAGTTACCTCGATTGTGCCATAGGGAAAAATGGTTTTGACTCGAATGGACCTGACCATCTTGATTTCAGCTTTCCAAGAAACAATTAGAGCTTTGAATTTTATAGTAGAACAAGATCTCCCACTTCAAATTTCTTCGGTTGCTTCAAAAGAGCATCATGGCGTCGCTTTGTTGCCTCCTTATATAAACGTGAGTTCTCGTAGGCATTAGCTCGCCACTCATCTAGCTCGTTCAACTGCATCATTCTTTTCTCACCTGCAAGTTTAAGATTGTAGTTTAAGAATTTTATAGCCCAAAATGCTTTATGCTCTAATTCAAATGGTAGATGACAACTCTTTCCGTAGACAAGTCTGTATGGGGATGTTCCTATGGGAGTTTTAAAAGCGGTTCTATAGGCCCATAAAGCATCGTCTACTTTTAATGCCCAATCTTTCCTGTTTGATTCTACTATTTTCTCTAGAATATGCTTAAGCTCTCGATTTGCTACTTCCACTTGTCCACTGGTTTGAGGGTGATAAGGGGTAGCTGTTCTGTGGTGTACTCCATATTTCTTTAAGACTTTATCAAATTGAGTATTACAAAAATGAGTACCCCTATCACTAATAATTGCTCTAGGTGTTCCAAATCGAGAGAATAGTTTCTTAAGAAATCTTACTACCACTCTAGCATCATTAGTAGGTAAAGCTTGAGCTTCCACCCATTTTGACATATAATCAACTGCTACTAAGATGTATTTATTCCCAAATGAGCTAGGGAATGGACCCATAAAATCAATACCCCATACATCAAATATTTCACATGACAGCATATATGTTTGATACATTTCATCGCGTTTAGAGATATTACTTGTTCTCTGACATCTATCACACGAAGCAACATACCGTTAGCGTCCTTGAACAGAGTGGGCCAATAAAAACTGATTCGAGCGTTTTATGTGCTTGTCCTAATCCCACTATAATGTCCTCCCGATGGTCCCGAATGGCAATGTTCTAGTATTTTGCTTGCTTCGCTTTTGTAACACATCTCCGAATTACTTGATCTCGCATATATACGAAAAAGAAAAGGGTCCTCCCAAAAATAGTTTTTCGCATCAAAGAAAGAATCGCTTCTTTTGATGATGTGTTAACCCTTTTGGCGTGATGTTAGCAACTAAATAATTCGCAATATCTGCAAACCAAGGTACCTCTGAGTCGAAAATAGCAAAGAGTTGTTCTTCAGAAACGAGTCATTTATCTCACTTTCATCGAGTTCTTTGATATGTGGATTTTCAAGTCTAGAAAGATGGTCTCACATGAGATTTTCAAATCCTTTCTTATCCCGAATTTCCAAATCAAATTCTGTAAGAGTAAAATCCATCTTATGAGTTGAGGTTTTGCATCGATTTAGTTAAAAGATAACGAAGAGTCGAATGGTCGATTGTAAACGACAACTTTAGATAATATCAAATCTGTCTAAATTTATCAAATGCAAAAACCCACACTAGCAACTCTTTTTCTGTGGTGGTGTAATTTTCTTGCGCGTGGCGTCAATGTTTTGCTAGCGTAATAAATTTGGCTGAAAATACTTGTCTCTTTGCTGTCCCAAAACTGCACCTACTGTAAAATCACTCGCATCACACATTAGTTCAAAGGGTAAATTCCAATCAGGTGCAATTATAATCGGAGCATTTATTAATTTATTTTTGAGGGTATTAAATGCATCTAAACATTCCTGATCAAAATTGAAAGGCACATCTTTTTCTAGTAATTTAGTTAAGGGCTTGGCTATTTTAGAAAAATCCTTAATAAATCTTCTATAAAATCCACCATGTCCTAAAAAGTTTCTAATAGCCTTAACTGAACTAGGAAGAGGTAATTTTTCTATGGTTTCAATTTTTGCTTTATCAACCTCAATCCCTTTACTAGAAATTTTGTGACCTAACACAATCCCTTCTCGAACCATAAAGTGACAGTTTTCCCAATTAAGCACCAGGTTCGTTTCCTCACATCTCATTAGAACTCTTTTTAAATTTTTAAGGCAAAGGTGGCAAGAATTACCAAATACTAAAAAATCGTCCATAAATACCTCCATGATGTCCTCCACAAGTTCGTCAAAAATGGCTAGCATGCATCGCTGAAAAGTGGCAGGAGCATTACATAATCCAAAAGGCATTCTACGATAAGCAAACGTACCATATGGACATGTAAATGTTGTCTTTTCTTGATCCTCAGGAGCTATTGGGATTTGGAAGTAGCCAGAGAGTCCATCCAATAAGCAATAGTACATATGCCCAGATAATCTTTCTAACATCTGATCAATGAATAGTAAGGGAAAGTGATATTTTCTCGTGGCATCGTTTAATTTCCTATAATCAATGCAAACTCTCCAACCTGTGACTGTCCTTGTTGGAATTAATTCATTCTTCTCGTTGGCTATAACAGTCATACCTCCCTTCTTTGGAACAACTCACACAGGCTTACCCAAGTCTTGTCGAAATAGGATAAATAATTCCAAAGATCTAGAAGTTTAATTACCTCAGCTTTAACAACTTCCTTCATGTTAGGATTTAATCATCTTTGAGGTTGCACACATGGTTTATAGTCATCTTCCATTAAAATTTTGTGGGTGCAAAACGATGGGCTTATCTCTTTAATGTTAGAAGTTTTCCAAGCTATGGCTCTTCTATGCTCCTTTAGTACTTGTATTAACTCATCTTTCTCATTGGGTTCCAATTCTGAAGAAATAATTACTGGTAGTGTAGAATTATCTCCGAGGAATGCATACTCTAAGTGATTTGGTAACTGTTTCAATTCCAATTTGGGGGGCTCTTCAACAGAGGGTTTTTGTTTTAGTTCGTCGTTTATTTCAATGCCCTCATACTTCTTTTGTCTTGGGGAAGAAATTTTTACCTCCCCCATCTCATTGGTATCGTCATCGACCTCCTATCCTTGGGCAAGACACAGTTCCAACGTGTCTTTATGTATGATTTCCTGAAAAGAATCTTGAATAGAATGATCAATAGCATCGATAAAATAACAGGAATCATCTTACTCTCTAGAGTACCGCATAGCATCATAAATTTTAAAAATAATTTCCTCGTCACATATCCTGAGCATAATTTTACCATCACCTACATCAATAACAGCCCTAGCAGTAGCTAAAGTTGGGCGTCCTAAAATTAAGGGCACCTCAACGTCCTCATCCATGTCAAGCACAACAAAATCAACAGGGAATATGAATTTATCAACTTTTACCAAAACATCTTCAATAATTCCCCTAGGATATTTAATAGATCTATCAACTAATTGGATACTCATCCTAGTGGGATTTGGTTCCCTACGACCAAGCTGCTTGAACATTTTATAAGGCATTAAATTAATACTGGCACCTAAATCAGCTAATGCTTTCTCAATATTTAAACTACCAATTAAACAGGGAATAGTGAAACTTCCTGGATCTTTTAATTTGGTTGGTAGCTTATTCTGGAGAATAGCTGAACATTCCTCGTTAAGCTCCACGGTTGATAGCTCTTCAAACTTCCTTTTATTTATTAAAAGCTCTTTTAAGAATTTTGCGTACGTAGGCATCTGCGAAATAGCTTCAACAAAAGGTAAGTTATTATGTAATTGTTTAAAAAGTTCAAGAAATTTATCAATTTGTGCGTCCATGTGGTCTTTCTTCAACTTTGCCGGATATGGGATCGGTGGTTTATACTCTTTAAGTACCGGTGTTACATTCTCGTTTACTTCCTCGCCCTTTGCCTTATCAATTTCTTGTGGCATCTTCTTTTCAGCTTCAACCAACTCCTTCTCACTCCTTAGTGTAACTGCCTTCACATGCTCTTTTGGTTTAGGTTTAGTGCTACTAGGTAAATTACCTGATTGCCTTTCGGAAACTAACTTAACCAGTTGTCCAATTTGATTCTCAAGCTCTTGAATCGACGCTTGCTGATTTTTCAACGCTGTTTCGGTATTCTGGAAACGAGTCTCTGACACCGAAATAAACTTTGCTAGCATATCTTCAAGGTTCGGCTTTCTCTCTTACTGGTAGGATGGTTGTAAAATTGGAGGAATTTGCGGTCTTTGATTCCTTTCATTACCCCATGAGAAATTTGGATAATTCCTCCATCCTGGATTATATGTATTATTGTAAGGAATATTTAGAGATTTAAAGTTATTACCCATATAGTTCAGCTGCTCATTCTCCATGCCAGGGTTGTAAGATGGATATTCTGTATTGCCCATTCCTCCTCAATTTGCATCGCACTGCATCACTGGAAGTATCTGCGAAAAATCACACAAACCATCAATCTTTCTATTTAAAAGTTCTACCTGGTTTGATAGCGTGGTGATTGCGTCGAGGTTGAAAACACTGGCGGCTTTTGTCGGCTTTGTTCTCATGAATTGCCACTGATAGTTATTCAGTGACATCTCCTCTATAAACTCATAAACCACTTCAGGGGTCTTGTTATTTAGGGTTCCACCGGCGGCTGAATCAATCAACTGCCTAGTTGAGGGGTTCACACCATTGTAAAAGGTTTGAACCTGTAGCCACAAAGGTAACCCATGGTGAGGGCACCTTCTTAGTAAATCCTTGTATCTCTCCCATGCATCGTAAAGTGTTTCTAAATCCATCTGCACAAAAGAAGAGATATCATTCCTTAATTTAGCCGTTTTAGCCGGCAGAAAGTATTTTAATAAAAAATTTTCGGTCATCTGTTCCCATGTAGTGATTGGTCCTCGTGGTAACGAGTTCAACCACTGTTTAGCCTTGTTCCTCAATGAAAAGGGAAACAACCGAAGGCGAATGGCATTATCAGAAACGCCATTAATTTTGAAAGTATCGCAAAATTCCAGGAAATTTACCAAGTGATTGTTTGGATCCTCATCCTGCAAACCATCAAACTGAACAAATTGCTGAATCATCTGTATAGTGTTAGGTTTCAGTTCAAAATTATTTGCAGCAATAGTAGGTTTAACAATACTTGATTCAGTTCCTGTTAAATTAGGTTTAGCATAATCATACATAGTACGAGGAGCAGGATTTTGATTCACCGGATTTGCGGCAACCACAGGAGGTAGCGGATTATTATCAGCCATCTCTTCAGTAGTGTTAGTTTCATCTTCTTGCTCTTCTTCTATGTATTGTAGACTTCGCCTTATTTCTCTTCGGTTTCTGCGAGCTGTACTTTCAATCTCACTGTCAAAAAGTAATGGTCCAGACGGGTTCCTTCTAGTCATAAACTAAAAGTTCCTGCCAGAAGCAAAGAGAAAAAAATTAGTGAATAGAAATAAAAAATAAATTGTAAATAAAAGTTAATAAAATGGCTAAAGTAATAAAAAATTAGCGTTCCTAATATCTTAGTCCCCGGCAACGGCGCCAAAAACTTGATGTGTCTAAAACTAACTATGACCACAATAAAGGCAAGCGCATCTATCGTTTAATAGTATAGTTATGGTAAGACCAGTAATATCGTATCCACAAGGACCAAGAGTACTAGTAATTACTATCTTTTTATTATTTAGCCTAAGTATTGGAGTGATTTCTTTTAAACTAAAACTAATTAAACACGACAACGAAAGAATTGGGAAAATACTTTTAGACAACTTATTGGATAGGCAATACCTAAGAAAGAATCCACCTAGACTTCACTTATTACTTTTGATTCATACGATTTATTCACTTGACTTAATCCGTAGAAATACCTGATTTATGTTAATATCTCTCTCGAGACTAAAAACAACTAATTCTAGGTTGATTAATTGAAATCTCTTTCAAATTAAAACCCCTATTGTCGCATTAACTCGATTTATGGATTCCCTTATTAGATTTGACTCTAATCCGGCATATTTTCGTCACCCTATGTCTAGGGTTGCAATCAACTCCGCTTAATTGTGTTGATCTACTCTTAAGCAGGACTTTTGCTCCACTTGAATAAGCACATTCGACTTGAATCAATAACTCAATTATCAAAACAAGAATAAAAACTCACAATTAAGAATAAGAACAAGTATTTATCTTATAAATCAAATAATAATAAGATCTGTCATAGGTTTCATCCCCTTAGGTATTTAGGGAGTTTAGTTCATACTGATAGAAGAAAACATCTCAAAATAAGGAAAACAACAAAACATATGAAAACCCAAAAACTTCTAAAGAACTTGATGGGAGATCTTCAGTCTTGATGGAGATATTTCTTCTGAGCTGCTTCTGACGGCTGTCTTCGAGTATTTTCTGTGTTCTATTCCGTGTTCCCTTTTAGGTCACCCCCTAGGGTGTTTATATAGGCTTTGGAACGTCTTTCTTTACCCACAAGTAACCTTTTCCGGATAGAATTAATCTTTGATACGACAGGGACACGCCCATGTTCGATAGCCTTAGGCCGTGCTCGCTCCTGCTTACCACACACGGCCGTGTGATCTACCCGTGGACGATAGTCCAGGCCGTGGTTGATCCTGCTCGTAGCACACGGCCGTGTTTGATAGCCCAGGCCATGTTGAATTCCTAGGTAGGCCCATTTTGTCCCTTTTTGACTTCCTAAGTTCTCTTGAGTGTAAAACATGAAATTAAAGGATTAGGAGCATCGAATTCTTCAAATATAATGAAAACTCATCCAAAAATAAGCTAACCATGGGGTTAAAATATGTATAAATTATGGTTTATCACCAGGGGTTCTGATCGACAATGGATCGGCACTAAACGTATTGCCCTTATCCACACTTAATAGGTTACCTGTGGATAGCTCACACATGAAGGTATGCCAGAATATAGTGAGGGCGTTTGATGGCACAGAAAGGAGGGTCATGGGAAGAATCGAAATACCTCTGTTGATTGGCCCAACTACCTATGAGGTGGACTTCCTAGTAATGGATATCAAGCCCTCCTACAATTGCTTATTGGGAAGACCTTGGATACATTTGGCAGGGGCAGTGCCTTCGTCACTATATCAGAAGTTAAAGCTAGTATCAAAAGGTCGGCTGGTGATGATAAATACCAAAGAAGATATTATCGCGGCCGTAAACCAGTGATGCGCCGTACTTGGAGACAAATGATGAGGCAATTGAATGTTCTTTTCGGTCTTTAGAGTTTGTGAATGCAACATTCATTACTGAGGGGAACAGGATTCTAGTGCCAAAAATATCCAAGGCTACCAAGATGGGATTACAGTTGATGGTAGGAAAGGGAGCTTTACCGGGAAAAGGACTAGGGAGACATCTCCAGGGAAGAGTTGAGGCTCCAATACCGAAGGACAAGCATGACCGCTTTGGCTTAGGGTATAAGCCAGATTCGAGACAAAGAAGGAAGAAACTGGAAAAGAGGCAAAAAAGAAGAAAGGCAAGCATGAGTGGGGAAGAAATCAAATGGGAACCAATGATATTCCCCCACATATCCAAAACTTTCGTATCGAGAGGGATTATTCATCCCGAGCGAAGGGCGCCAAGGAAAGAAAGTGTTGAAGAAATGTTGGGACATGTTCACATCAATGCCATATATGAAGAAACAACTGAAGGAGGGACCTTGTCAGATATCTGCCCTTATGAACCTGGGAGTGTTCTGAACAATTGGACTGCAGAAGAAATTCCTGTAGTTTTTAGAGCTTACTCAGAGTAATGTTCAAAACACACTTGTTGCTTTAAGCCTAGAAGCAATAAGAATTCCTTTGTGAAATAGGCTTATGTTCAAACATCATTATGAAATACATATTTGATATCATTTTGAGTAAATATTCTTTCATTCTTTTAGATTCTTTCATTCTTTCTATACAAGTAATTATGTTAGATTCTTTCATGCCTTGAACCTTTTTCCAAATCATTCTTTCATAATCATACCATACAAATAATTATTCTTAAATTCATTTGTTCTTTGTATATTCCTTTGTACCTATAACAAGTTCTCGGATATCAACGACATGAGTAACGCGGCTAAGGAATTAGAACCTCCTTTTGAGCAAGACATGTGTTTAGAGGGATCCTAGGACTTTGAAGATGACATAGACTGTGGCTTATCTCCGGACTTGTTAAGAATGGTAGAACAAGAGGAAAAACAAATTCTACCTCATAAAGAGACAGTAAAGATTGTAACCTTGGAACAAGGAAAGGTAGTGAAAATTGGAACGTGCATAACCGAAGAAACGAAGTGATACCTCGTAGAGTTACTTCAAGAATTCAAAGATGTCTTCGCGTGGTCATACCAAGATATGCCCGGGTTAAGCACTGACATTGTTGTACACCGTCTCCCCATCAAAGAGGATTGCAGGCCGGTTCAGCAAAAGCTCCAGAGAATGAGGCCTGACATTGTGCTAAAAATAAAAGAGGAAGTCAAAAGGCAGTTCGATGCCGGATTCTTGCAGGAGGTCAAATACTCAGAATGGGTAGCCAACATTGTGCCTGTCCCTAAGAAAGATGGGAAGGTGTGAATGTGTGTAGATTATAGAAACTTAAATAAGGCCAGCCCGAAATATAATTTCCCCTTGCCTCACATTGATACTCTAGTAGACAATACGGCTATTATTCATTTTTCCTTAATGGATGGCTTCTCGGGATACAATCAGATAAAAATGCATCCTGAATACATGGAAAAGACTACCTTCATAACCTTGTGGGGTACATTTTGTTATAAGGTGATGCCATTTGGGCTAAAAAATGAAAGGAGCGACATATCAAAGGGCCATGGTGACCTTGTTCCATGATATGATGCACAAAGAAATCAACGTTTATGTCGATGATATGATTGCAAAGTCCCGAACAGAAATGGAACATATCCAAGTTTTGAGGAAGTTATTCTTGAGACTGAGAAAATTTCAATTAAAGTTCAATCCAACCAAATGTACTTTTGGAGCTAGATCGAAAAAATTGTTGGGCTTCGTAGTCAGCGAGAGGGGAATTGAGATTGACTCAGACAAGGTCCGGGCTATACAAGAATTGCCTCCGCCGCGCACTCAAAAAAGTTCGAGGTTTCCTTGGGAGGCTAAATTACATTACTCGGTTCATTTCACAATTAACTGAGAAATGTGATCCCATATTTCGTCTTCTTAAGAAACACAATCCAGGCGTGTGGGATGATGAATGCTAGAAAGCTTTTGATAAGGTTAAACAGTACTTGTCAGGTCCTCCAGTATTATCACCTCCATGCCCAGATAGGCCATTAATACTATATTTGACAGTGTTTAATAACTCTATGGGATGTGTGCTGGGTCAACACGATGATTCGGGAAGAAGAGAAAATGTGATATACTACATCAGTAAGAAATTCACTGAGTGTGAAATGAGATATTCGTCAATTGAGAAATTGTGTTGTGCCTTGATTTGGACAACTCGGAGGTTAAGGCAATACATGCTGTACCATACGACCTGGCTAATCTCAAAGTTGGACCCTCTAAAATATATGATGGAGTCAACTGCTTTGAATGGAAGGATGGCTAGATGGAAAATTATGCTCTCTGAATTTGACATAGTTTATGTGAGCCAAAAAGCCGTGAAAGGAAGCGCAGTAGCAGATTTTTTGGCCAGCAGAGCTCTATAAGATTATGAGCCTCTGAACTTTGACTTCCCCAATGAAGAACTAATGTATGTGGCAGCTACTGAAGAAGACGCTACAAAAGATCACCTTTGGAAATTGAACTTCGACGGAGCATCAAATGTCAGAGTAATGGAATTAGGGCGATCTTGGTATCCCCAAATGGAGATCATTATCCATTTACATGCAAATTGGATTTTGATTGTACAAATAATATGGCGAGTATGAAGCATGTATCATGGGACTCAGTGCGACCATAGAACGCAAAATTAGAGCTACTGAAGTATATGGAGATTCTCGCACTGGTGATCTACCAACTGAAAGGTGAATGGCGGATGAGAGACCCCAAATTGATCAATTATCGAAGGATAATTCTGGAGTTAATTGGGGAGTTTGATGATATTACTTTCAATTATCTCCCACGAGACGAAAACCAGATGACAGATGCTTTGGCTACTTTGGATTCTATGATCAAAGTGAACAAACAGGAGGATGTAAAACCCATTCAAATGAGTATTTACGAGGCCCCAACTTATTGTTACAATGTGGAGGAAGAAGAAAGAGATGATCACCCCTGGTACCACGATATATTATGATACGTGAGAAATCGTGAATACCCTGATCAGGCAATCGAGAATGATAAAAGGACGTTAAGAAGACTAGCCTGTGACTATGTCTTAGACGGGGAGATCCTGTACAAAAGAAGAAAGGATAAGGTACTATTGAGATGTGTGGACGCTGTTGAAGCTAAGAAAATTCTGGAAGAAGCCCACGAGGGTGTTTGTGGAACACATGCTAATGGTTTCACAATGGCTAGACAAATTATGAGATTCGGGTACTATTGGTCTACCATGGAGGGAGACTGCATCAATTATGCTAAGAGATGTCACAAATGCCAAATTTATGGAGACAAAATTCATGTACCTCCTTCGCCTTTGCATGTTATGACTTCCCCATGGCCTTTCTCTATGTGGGGCATGGATGTCATCGGGCTGATCTCGCCAAAAGCTTCAAATGGGCATCGATTCATCTTTGTAGTCATTGACTATTTCACCAAGTGGGTAGAGGCTACTTTATATGCCAGTGTTACTAAGTCGACAGTCAGTAAATTCTTAAAAAGGGAAATCATATGTCGATATGGAATGCCTGAGAGGATCATATCTGACAATGCATTAAACTTGAACAACAGCACGATAGCGGAAGTCTGCAGTCAATTCAAAATTAGACACCATAATTCATCACCGTATCGTCCAAAAATGAATGGTGCAGTGGAAGCAGCCAATAAAAACATTAGAAGATCGTGGGGAAAATGACTGAAACTTATAAAGATTGGCACGAGAAGTTACCATTTGCTCTCTATGCTTATCGAACGTCTATCAGAACTTTCACCGGGGAAACGCCTTTCTCATTGGTTTATGGAATGGAGGCGGTTTTACCCATTGAAGTAGAGATACCTTCCCTTTGAGTTTTGTCAGAGCTAAAGTTAGATGAAGCAGAATGAATCCAGTCTAGATATGATCAGTTGAACTTGATTGAGGAAAATAAGCTAAGGGCTATTCGTCAGGGTCAGATGTACCAAAAACGAATGATGCAAGCTTATGACAAAAAGGTTCGCCCAAGAGAATTTCACGAGGGGGACCTGGTATTGAAAAAAATCCTCCCTATGCAAAAGGATTTCAGAGGGAAATGGATGCCAAATTGGGAAGGACCTTATGTGGTAAAAAAGGCTTTCTCCGGAGCAGCACTGATTTTGACCGAAATGGATGGGAAAAACTTGCCCAATCCTGTAAATTCAGATTCAGTTAAGAAGTACTATACTTAAAGGGGAAAAGAGGCCAAAGTGAAAACCCAAAAAGAGCGCTTTGAGACATTCCTTAAAAAAAACGGAGAGGCCAAGGTGAAAACCCGTAAAGGGCGCCTTGAGACCAAAGGGTTTTGAGTCGAAAACTCGAAAAGGGCGGCTCAAATTGTGATCAAAGATGGGGCATGCAGTGATCTTGCTATATCTGAATTAACAAGAATGAGAGATGTTACGTCTTAGGGCATCAACAGAGTACTCTTGATCTTCTAAACACATGTTGAGCTCAAAATAGTCCTCAAGAAGTTCGTGCAGAGAAGCTCATGCTGCGATATCTGGGGCATCTATTTTCCTATGACTTATTTTGTATTCCAGCAATGTTTGCTTTCTTTGATTAATCCATTCTTTTCAGATTTTTTTCCTGATAAATTTTAGTTTTGACCATCATTACAATCTTTTTCAAGCATTTTGCATTGAAATAAGGATTAATGGACTAATAATACTTTCACAAAGGGAGTTCTGCATATTACTCTGGAAGCTTCTAAATAGTACAAGAACCTGAAACATGACTATTATTTAGAACTCACCAAACCTAAGGGTTAGAAATATTTGAGAAAGAAGAGTCTAAATTGTGACTACTTCTTCGGATTTTCTGTCAGAGACACCAGCTGAGCAAAGAGGGCATGATAACACCTCAGTGATGCAACCTTGATGAACAACGAGCAATGACAACCCAAACATTAAAAAGGGATCATTCTCATAACATTCTGCATTCATGCAAATATCATTCATACACATCTAGTTAGGAGCATTTGATTCATTCTGATCATGACATCCTAATCATTTGGCATAGACATAGGCCCATGAAATCGATTCTACAGGTCATGTTCCCCAGAGGACGGTGTAACAAGATCGGTAAATCGACAAATACCATACCCCTGAAGTTGTAATGGGATGGATTGAAGTCATTATGGCGGATCTTATCTTCCTGAAGTTCTGATGAGAGCGATTGAAGCCACCACCTTATCTCCCCTGAAGTTGCGATGAAGCGGATCAAGACAACTAATCAATCTTATTTCCCTAAAGATGCAAAGGAAACAGTTGAAGCTACAAATTATGGTGGATCTTATCTTCCTGAAGTTCTGATGGAGCGATTGAAGCCACCACCTTATCTCCCTGAAGTTGCAAAGTGGAACAGTTGAAGTTACAAATCTTATCTCCCCAAGTGGCGAAGGGAGCGGTGAAGGTAGCGAATTTTATTTCCACGAAGTTGCGGTGGAGCGAGTTGAAGTTACAAGTCTTATCTCCACAAGTGGCGATGGAGTAGGCCAATGTAACATCCTCGAAATAGGGCCTAAACGGAATCTGTGGTTGCGAAACCATGAATCTGAGATAGAAAAGGTTATTTTAAGTAATTATTATGATTTATTGAGTGATTAGATGCATGTGTTAGAGTATTGATAAGAAAATTTATTGATTTCATGTCTAATTTGCCTATTAGGACTTAATTGCAAAAGTTGATAAATATGAGTTTTAGGTGTTAAAGGATTTAATTGAAGAGCATAATTGAAGTAGAGGTCCTTAAATGGTAATTATACCATTAGGCTTTCATGGACAAAAATGGACATATATAGGTAGAAAGAACCAAAGTTTTTAATGAAGGGTAATTTAGTCATTTGGTAATAAAAAGAAATTAAAAGGGAAAAAGATGGCAAAATAT
This sequence comes from Gossypium sturtianum, assembly GCA_025698515.1. Lineage (NCBI taxonomy): Eukaryota > Viridiplantae > Streptophyta > Magnoliopsida > Malvales > Malvaceae > Gossypium > Gossypium sturtianum. The sequence goes on from CM046946.1 coordinate 123,157,330, forward strand.
GCTCATCTTCTTCATTAGGACGAAATTTCAAGGGTTCTCCATAGCTAGGGTCTGTTTCAAGCTTCCAAGTTCCATAATAAGTGATTCCAAGCCCGTTTTTAATGTTCTTTACGTTTTTGGAGTCCCTAGAATTTGATTTAGCTTAATCTAGCAATAATTTAACCTAGGGTTCATATTTGGAAAAATACCCATAGGTGAAATGTGTTTATTTTGATGTTTTATGATAGAATATGAAGTCTGAAATTATGTTAAACAACTTTTGCTAAGCGATTTTAAGTGAAAACGGGTAAAACGGCTTAATCGGTAAAAATACCTAATGTTCATAAGTACATGTTAGAGTGAGAATTTGATGTTGTCATAGAAGGGAAAAATGATCAGCATGTCATAAAACATAAGAATAAGGGATAAAGTTTAATTTCCGAGCTTTGGGGCAAATGTGTAAATATGTAAAAGTTTAGGGGCAAAATTGTAATTTTGCTAAAGTTAAGAATTAAGGACTGTTTTGATGAATGTGAGTATTAAATAAGCTAAATTTGCTATTATAGATCAAGAAGAACGAAATCCAGAGTTAGATCGAGGAAAGAAAAAGATAGAGGATTAAAACGATATAGTTGATCGTATTTTGTTTCGAGGTAAGTTTGCAGTAAATAAATGCAATATTCTATTACTTTACATTTAATGTTGTTAAATTTCAGCATTTACATATTTATTCTGTAAATTTATTATTTAAAGACTCAATTATGAATTGACGGAGAAGCAATCTCAGAAAGTTCCGGTTGAACCTTAGGAATGTGTAGGATACAAATGTCATGACATTAGGGTTTAAGGAAATCATGTAAGACCATGTCAAGACATGGCATTGATATGTTACTATAAGGCAAAGTTCCCATGTAAGACCATGCCAAGGCATGGCATTGGTGAGTTCATAAGGCAAGGATACCACGTAAGACCATGTCAAGACATGGCAATGGTTAAGTTTCATAAGGAAAGGTACCCGCGTATCCTTAGTATTCCAAGTGGTTCAACGGGAAAATTCAAAGAATATACCAAAGTAAAGGTAAGGCAAGTCCAAGCTAAAAAGGTAAGGTAAGATAAATTTATGTTAAAAGGTAAGGCAAGTATACAAGTTTTAAGTATATTGAGTTAAAAGCTTAAGTGATCTTGATAAGAAAAACATAAAATAATTCATTAAGAATGTTGTTATCTATTTACTTGTAAACTTACTAAGCTTTATGCTTACGCCCGTTCTTTATTTTTTTATATAGTATTACAAGCCAATTCGGGGATCGAAAGGACGTCGGAGATCGTTACACACTATCAAAGGATTATATTGGTATTTTGTGACTCGACGTTTTAAGTTATGGCATGTATAGGGACTTAACTATCTTGTGTGTATAACCTTATGATATGGCTTAAGATTGGCTTGTAAATGTATGGTAATGATTAGCTATTAAAATGGCTAATGAAGAGTATGTTTTGGATATTATGTAATGCCTAGTTGATAATTATTAGAAAGAAATTATGTAAGTATATGCAGGGGAACAGTTTGTACAGCAGCAGTGACGTGATTTTGAAAAATCACCAAAAATAGTAGAAATGGAATTAAGGTGTGAATGAGATATATAATTAAAGCTTATTGAGTCTATTTTTATATGAAAGAAACGGTGTAGGCAAAAGAGTTGTATATTATGAGATAATTGATCTTTTGTGCAGAGGGGTCAGAACTGTCGAACTGTGTAACAGGGGAGACTTTAACTAATAAACTGTACTAATTGGCCACACCAAAAATTCTGAAAAAATTATGGTAAGAATATATATGAGTCTAGTTTCATATAAAATTTACGGATCTTAATTTCGAGTTTCTTAACTCGAGTTATAGTCAATTTAGTGAACATGACACAGACGGACAGTTTAAATTTTTATGCCCAGAACTAGTAAGTTAAGTCTAGTAATGCCTCGTGCTCGACTCCGGCAACGGTCTCGGGTAAGGGGTGTTACATTTGTTGGTATCAGAGCAAGGTTTAGTCGGTTCTCGAAATATTCAGTATGAGTAAGAGTCTATCTATACATGCCATACTTATATTTTGATAGTGTGACGACTCTTGACGATTTAAAAATGTTTTTCTTTTATAGTTATGGATCCCGAACGAGCTAGTGCAAATGATGTAGAGAGTAATGCGCCCACTCCCGCTGAAGGGACGGTGCCACAAGATAGTCGTGAAAGCCCCGTTACAGTTAGTCAGGGAGGAGGGGCTCGAGAAGCCTTCTTCCAAGCTATGAATGAATGGTTTGCTGAGTTCGTTCGTACGAACCCGGCTGTTAGACCTCCACCTCCTCATGATCCTTAGACTACTCATGTAGCTTCTCCATTCTATGTATACTGATCGAAGAGAGAAGCCACCCGTTGACAAAATCGAAAAACAAGGGGCTGAAGAGTTTCGGGCTACTAAAGACGATGATGCAGAAAAGCTGAATTTTGGCTCGAGAACACTATCGAGTTTTTGATGAGTTATCCCGCACACCGTAAGAGTGTATTAAATGTGTAGTGTCACTTCTTAGAGATTCAAACCTACGGTGGTGGAAGACACTTGTGTCAGTGTACCGAAAAAAAAAGAGTTACTTGGGATTTCTTTCGGGAGGAGTTCCGTAAGAAGTACATCACTGAGAGGTTTATTGACCGAAAAGAAAAGAGTTCCTTGAGTTAAAAACAGGTAAGATGACGGTGACCGATTATGAACGTGAATTTGTTCGACTCAAAGAATTATGCTCGAGAGTGTGTCTCTCAGAGGCTATCATGTGTAAAAGATTTGGGATGGGCTAAATGATGATATCCGACCGTCGGTTGGTGTATTAGAGATAAAAGAGTTTGTTATTTTAGTTGAACGAGCCTGTAAGGCGTAAGAGTTATTAAAAAGAAAAGGTAAAGTCAAAATTGAGATGCAAGACACAAAGAAAAGATAGATGAGCAAGTCGTTTGACTTCTACATCCAAGAGGCCTAGGGAGTTTTCTACGAGATCTAATTTTTCAGCGGGTATTCTAGCCAAACAGAGGTAGAAGATTTATGGATCCGAAAGCTCAAACTACTTCGATTGCGAGTGTTGGCGATTCACCGATAGACCCGAGTGTCCTCAATATGGTCGACGTCATCCGTGTCAATGTCGAGCAACCGAGATTGGCTGTTTCCGATGTGGTGCACCGATCATTTCATTCGAGAATGTCCCAAATGGTTAAAAGAGAAGTAATACCGAGTGCAAAATCGTGCAATGCCCCGTTAGAGGCGGATCTCGGAGAAATCCCGAGTAAAGGGGCGGTAGAGGTACATTTAGAGATACGAAACGAGATCGGATGTTAGAGCACCCGCAAGGACTTATGCTATACGTGCTCGTGAAGAGGCATCCTTCCCGACGTAATTACGGGTACATTTTCTCTTCATGATGTTAATGTTATTGCTTTGATTGATCCGGTTCAACCCATTCCTATGTTTGCATGAAATTAATACCTAGTATGAACATGCCCATAGAGTTTACTTTAATTTGTGATTAAAGTATCGAATCCATTAGGTCAAGATGTGTTAGTAAACAAAGTATGTAAAAAATGCCCTTTGATGATTAGAGGTTACTGTTTTTTTACCGATCTCATGCTATTGCCGCTTTGATGAGTTTGATGTGATTCTTGGTATGGATTGGTTAATCGCACATGATGTGATAGTGAATTGTGGAAAGAAATTCATTGAGTTGAAACGTGAAAATGGTGAGATCCTTCGGGTTAATTCGGATGAGTCGTAGTTCAATTTCCATGATTTCTCGAAATGTTTGAGGAAAGGATGTGAAGCTTATCTTGCTTTTGTGTTGAATACTAAAGATCCAGAGTTGAAAATTGAATCGCTGCACATGGTAAATGAGTTTCTTGATGTGTTCCCTAAGAACTACTGTGTTTGCCTCCCATCGGAGAAGTTGAGTTTGGTATTGAATTGATTCCGTGTACCACACCTATTTCTATTGCTCCTATAGAATGGCTTCAATAGAATTGAAAGAATTGAAAGCTCACTACAGAATTAACCGATAAAGGCTTTGTAAGACCTAGTTATTCACCATGGGCGCGCGCCAAGTGTTATTTATGAAAAGAAGGACGGTTCCATGAGATTGTGCATAGACTATCTACACTTAACAAGGTAACCATCAAGAACAAATATCCATTGCCTAGAATAGATGATTTGTTTGATCAATCGAAAAAGGAGCCACCGTGTTCTCTAAGATAGATTTGAGATCTGGATATTATCGATTCTGAGTTAAAGAGTCGATATTCCAAAAAAGCGCTTTTCGAACTAGGTATGGTCACTATGAGTTTCTTGTGATGCCATTTGGCTTAACCAATGCTCCTGCCATTTTTATGGATTTAATGAACCGAATTTTTAGACCTTATTTGGACAAGTTTGTAGTTGTGTTTATTGATGACATCTTGATTTATTCCAATGATGAGACCGAGCATGCAGAGCATTTGAGAACAGCTTTCTGATTTTGAAGAATAATCACTTTTATGCCAAGTTTAGTAAAAGTGAGTTCTGTTACGGGAAGTTTGTTTTCTTGGACATATTGTTTCGGTGAAGGTATTAAAGTTGATCCGAGTAAGATTTCAGCCATTGTTGGTTGGAAGCCTCCCAGAATGTATCGAGGTCGAAGTTTTCTTGGTCTTGCTTAAGTTATTATAGACGATTTGTAGAGGGATTTTCCATGATAGCTACTCCATTGACAAGATTGCTACAGAAAGATGTCAAGTTTGAATGGACCGAGAAGTGTCAAGCAGAGTTTCGACAAGTTAAAGGCATTGTTGATCAAGCTCCTGCCTTAGTACAACCGTAACCGGGTAAAGAGTTTGTGATTTACATGATGCATCCTTAAATGGACTAGGTCAGTACTTATGCAGAAGGAAGGGTAATTGCTTATGCCTCTAGACAGCTTAAAACCACATGAGAAAAATTATTCGACACATAATTTAGAGCTAGCTGCTATTGTATTTGCATTAAAATTTTGGAGACATCACTTGTATGGTGAGAAATGCCGAATATTCACTGATCATAAAAGTTTGAAATACTTGATGACTCAGAAAGATCTGAACTTGAAACAAAGAAGATGGCTAGAGTTGATTAAAGATTATGAGCTAGTGATCGATTATCACCCGGGTAAGGCAAACGTTGTTGCTGATGCTTTGAGTAGAAAATCATTATTTGCATTGCGAGCTTTGCACACTAGTTTGGCCTTATCAGATGATGGTTCTATTTTAGCTGAGTTGAGAGCTAAACCGACGTTTCTTGAAGAAATTTGTGAAGCTCGTAAGGATGACAAGTGAGAGTTGCAAGCCAAAAGGGTTCGGTCAGAGTCGTGTAGAGTCCGATTTTCAGATCGATCCGACGGTTGTTTGATGTTTAGAGACAGGTATGTGTACCAAAGAATGATGATCTTATTCGTAAGGTTTTACAGAAGCACATAGCGCTTCTTTTTGTCTATTCACCTGTAGTACAAAGATGTATAATGATTTGAAGAAAATGTATTGGTGGACAGGAATGAAAAGAGATATTTCAGAATTTGTGTAACACCCCTCACCCGTATCCAACACCGGGATAGGGTTCGAGGCGTTACCGGACTTAAAATTCACAATCATAGAAAATCGGGTTACCAAATTTCACCTAAAATTTTAAAACTTTTCAAACACATGCCAATACTCCAAGGATAATGACTCGATAGTGTGATGCTGCCTCCGGCGATCTCCAACCCTGAGATTATCTGACAAAACTAAGAGAAATGGAAAGGAGGGAGTAAGCTTTACGCTTAGTAAGCTCGCATGAAAATAATAAGCAATGCAATAACATGCTATTTTCATATTCTTCCTATTTATTCAAATTCCAGTTAAGCTATTTTTCTCGAGTCACAGTCATTAAATTATTTATATCTGGAGTTACGGAACTCCAAATTAAGATCCGTTAATTTTCCCTGCAACTAGACTCATTTATCTTCTTACCATAAAATTTCCAGAATTTTTGGCTTAGCCAATTGGTACAGTTTATTCATTAAAATTTCCCCTGTTTCACTGTTCAACTATTCTAATCACTTTTCACTACGAATCAATTTTCTCCTTGTACAGAATTCAAATGATGTTATAATTTATTTCATTTGAAACTAGACTCATTAAGGATTTCAAGAATATAACTTTTATCCCATAATTAGTTTTTTACAATTTTTAATGATTTTTCCAATATAGAACAGGGCATCACGTAATCATTCTAAACTAGTCTCACAAAAATCTAAATATCTCAAAATAAAGAATTTCTTCGCTTTCTCTGTTTCTTTCGTATGAAAATAGACTCAATGAGCTTTAAATCAATATATCATCAAACTTATAATTCAATTTCTACTATTTTTGGTGAATTTTCAAATTCACATCACTGCTGCTGTCCAAAACAGTCTCATTGTAAATTTTGCTCTCTTTCTCTCCTTTTAGTTGTATTCATTACTTGCTTATAACAATCTTTCCAATTTCCGATTACATATCGAGCATATTGCTCATACGATACACATGTATATACCTTCACTTATCACTACAAAGTCACACATAATTTCACTTAATCAATTTTCCCGTTGAACACTCGGAACATACACGGATACATCGGAATATTGCACATAGTGCCACACTTGTAGCCATAGCTACTTCACATCACTTATCACACATAGGCTCGTTCTCGAGCTATTCACATTCGCGGTCCGCTCACACACAAGCTCGCCGGTCATACGTAACTACTCGTCTTTGCTCACACAAGCCGCCGTGTATCCGCAACACATGCGGGATTACCCAACACACGGGTAGAACTTATAAGATCAGCACCCGCTTCACATAATCACAATCTCGGTCCGCTTCACACAAGCCGCTTCGGTCAATACGTAACTACTCGGTGTTGCTCACACAAGCCGCCGAGTATCCGTAACACATGCAGATAACTCACCACCGTAGAACGTGCATAAAACCAAAGACCCGGATCACTTATTTCACTTAGATTTCACATAGGTTTCTAGTGAACATGTCACTCGTATCCATTTTTATTCCTAAGGTTCAACCGGGAAATTTCTCACTTGTCGATATTTTGTCAATTATATCAAATATTCAGTCACAATTCATATCATTTATCAAAATATGAAAACATAAGTAAAAACGATGCATTATTTACACACAAACTTACCTTTCATTTTCAAACATATTATATATTTTCAACGCACTCGAATCGGAATGTCATTCACTTAACCATTTATTTATCGGAATGCCCGTTGAACCATTCGAATAAATAAGGATACTCGGATAGCTTGGAAAGCTCATACAATGCCAACGTCCTAGACGTGGTCTTACATGTAATTAAATATCGATGCCACTGTCCCAGACATGGTCTTACACGAAATCATATCTCGGAATCCTATGTCATGACACATGTATTCTCTACTATTCCTAGGGTTCGAACGGGCTTTTCGGACGTCGTTACGTTATCGGAACTTTCTTGTATTCATATATCCTGCTTTCTAATAATTCAATATCATAATAACATATATATAACTTATTCAAAATGCATACATTTGCATTACCATTCGGTATTGAATTCAATCATACAAATAATATGCATTTATAACATAATTTTGTAATGTTTATTAAAATACTAACTTACCTCGAATGCCAAACGACTAATTTTCCGACTTAGCCCACAACTTTATTCTTCCCGATCTTAGTCCAAATTTCATAATTTCTTGATCTAACATGTCAAATAACAGTCATTTAATACATTTTATCAACACACTAGTCAATTCAATTCACATATCAAATTTTGGCAAATTTACAATTTTGCCCCTAACTTTTCAAAAATTACAGTTTTACCCCTAGGCTCAGTAAATTAAACTTTATTCCTTTTTCTTATGTTTTAAGACATACTGAACATTTTACCCTTCTATAGCAACTTCAAATTCTTACTATAACACATACTTATGAACAATAACAACTTTTACTGATTAGCTCGCTTTACTCGTTTTCACCCAAAATCATTTAGCAAACATCGTTCTCCTAACCTCAAACATCCATATTCTACCATTAGATATCAAAATACATGCTTATCTAGCATGGGTATATTTTTTTAACTTTGATTACACTTCAAATTAATGGTAGAAATAGACAAATTAAGCTTCGAGGATCTCAAAAATACGAAAATTATTAAAAACGGGACAAAAACCGTACCTATATAAGCCATAAAAGCTTGGCCGAATGGAGCTCATCCATGGCTGCCATTTTTTCTTCTCACATTCGGCTGGAGAAGAAGAAAAGAATGGTGTTTTTATTATTATTTTGTCTTATTATACCATTTAACTTAACTTCCAAATTTGCCCTTTTTCTTTTCAACTAACTTCAAAAATACCAAACAAATATTTTCCATCAACTTATAAGTGGACTATTTTCTTCATAAGGGCCTTCACTTTAAAAACCCATCACAATTACACCCTTTATCATCTGGAACACACACTTCGCATTTATAACAATTTAATCCTACTAACCAAATTACACACTTTTTCGATAAAATTTCTCAACGAAATTTTCACACAACAATTTAATCACATTATAGACCTCAATTTGATAATCTAAGCTATTTCATACTTAAAGTTTCTAGGACCTCATATTTTGCAACTTATTTAATTTAGTCCAAAAGTCAAATTGGACACTTTATGCCTAAGATTTCTTCATGAAATTTTTACACATGCATACGAACATATCATAAACCCCATAACAGTCATAAAATAATTATTTCTACTTCAGATTCGTGGTTTCAAACCACTTTTCTAACTAGGCCCTAATTCGGGATGTTACAATTTGTTTCTAGATGCTTGATCTCACAATGTAAAAGTCGAACATCGTGTACCTTCGTGTTTATTGCACTGTATTAGTTCCCGAGTGGAAATGGGACCGAAAGTTACTATGGATTTTGTGACAGGATTGCCTTTGACCCCAGAGAAAGAAAGATGCAGATGGGTTATGATTGATAAGTTAACAAAGTCGGCTCATTTTATCCCGGTTCGTATGGATTATTCACTTGACAAGTTGGCGAGTTGTATATTTCGAGATTGTGAGACTACATGGAGTACCATTATCGATCATCTCGGATAGAGATCCGAGATTTACTTCACGGTTTTGGAAGAAATTGCAGAAGCTTTAGGTACAAAGTTGAGTTTTAGTACAGACTTTTCCATCCTCGGTCGATGGTCACTCGAAAGAGTTATTCAGTACTTGAAGATATGCTTAGATGTTGTGTATTGGAGTTTCAAGGTAGTTGGGAGAAATATTTGCCGTTAATAGAGTTTGCTTATAATAATAGTTATCAATCGAGTCCAAGATGGCACCTTATGAAGCTTTGTATGGACGTAAATGTCGCACACCTTTGTATTGGACAGAGCTTAAGGAAAATCGATTTACTGGTTGATCTAGTCAAAGAAACAGAAGAGAGTAAAGGTCATCGAGATTGCTTGAAAGCACCTCGAGATAGACAGTAAATCCTATGCAGATTTGAAAAGAAAAGAAATTGAATTTCAAGTTGGTGATAGGGTATTCTTAAAAGTATCCCCTTGGAAGAAAGTTCTCGATTTGGCAGAAAGGCAAATTAAGTCCCCGCTTTATTGGACCGCTTGAGGTGATCGAGAGAGTTGGGCCATTGGCATATCGGTTAGCTTTGCCGATCGAATTAGAGAAGATTCATAATGTGTTTCATGTGTCTATGCTACGTCGTTATCGTTCAGATCCATCGCATGTAATTTTGCAGACAGAGGTTGAGATTCAGCCAGATATGACTTACGGTGAGGAACCAGTAAAAATTCTAGCTCGGGAGGTTAAGCAATTAAGGAACAAAAGTATTGCACTTGTGAAAGTATTATGGGATAGGCATGGGATAGAAGAAGCTACATGGGAGCCCGAAGAGGCTATGCGAAAACAAAGATCCAAATCTCTTCACAGTAAGATTTTCTGACGAAAATCCCTAAAGGGGGAGAAATGTAACATCCTCGAAATAGGGCCTAAACGGAACTGTGGTTGCGAAACCATGAATCTGAGATAGAAAAGGTTATTTTAAGTAATTATTATGATTTATTGAGTGATTAGATGCATGTGTTAGAGTATTGATAAGAAATTTTATTGATTTCATGTCTAATTTGCCTATTAGGACTTAATTGCAAAAGTTGATAAATATGATTTTTAGGTGTTAAAGGATTTAATTGAAGAGCATAATTGAAGTAGAGGTCCTTAAATGGTAATTATACCATTAGGCTTTCATGGACAAAAATGGACATATATGGGTAGAAAGAACCAAAGTTTTTAATGAAGGGTAATTTAGTCATTTGGTAATAAAAAGAAATTAAAAGGGAAAAAGATGGCAAAATATGCTCATCTTCTTCATTAGGACGAAATTTCAAGGGTTCTCCATAGCTAGGGTCTGTTTCAAGCTTCCAAGTTCCATAGTAAGTGATTCCAAGCCCCGCTTTTAATGTTCTTTACGTTTTTGGAGTCCCTAGAATTGATTTTAGCTTAATCTAGCAATAATTTAACCTAGGGTTCATATTTGGAAAAATACCCATAGGTGAAATGTGTTTATTTTGATGTTTTATGATAGAATATGAAGTCTGAAATTATGTTAAACAACTTTTGCTAAGCGATTTTAAGTGAAAACGGGTAAAACGGCTTAATCGGTAAAATACCTAATGTTCATAAGTACATGTTAGAGTGAGAATTTGATGTTGTCATAGAAGGGAAAAATGATCAGCATGTCATAAAACATAAGAATAAGGGATAAATTTTAATTTCCGAGCTTTGGGGCAAATGTGTAAATATGTAAAGTTTAGGGGCAAAATTGTAATTTTGCTAAAGTTAAGAATTAAGGACTGTTTTGATGAATGTGAGTATTAAATAAGCTAAATTTGCTATTATAGATCAAGAAGAACGAAATCCAGAGTTAGATCGAGGAAAGAAAAAGATAGAGGATTAAAACGATATAGTTGATCGTATTTTGTTTCGAGGTAAGTTTGCGAAAAATAAATGCAATATTCTATTACTTTACATTTAATGTTGTTAAATTTCAGCATTTACATATTTATTCTGTAAATTTATTATTTAAAGACTCAATTATGAATTGACGGAGAAGCAATCTCGTAAAGTTCCGTTGAACCTTAGAAATGTGTAGGATACAAATGTCATGACATTAGGGTTTAAGGAAATCATGTAAGACCATGTCAAGACATGGCATTGATATGTTACTATAAGGCAAAGGTCCCATGTAAGACCATGCCAAGGCATGGCATTGGTGAGTTCATAAGGCAAGGATACCACGTAAGACCATGTCAAGACATGGCAATGGTTAAGTTTCATAAGGAAAGGTACCCGTATCCTTAGTATTCCAAGTGGTTCAACGGGAAAATTCAAAGAATATACCAAAGTAAAGGTAAGGCAAGTCCAAGCTAAAAAGGTAAGGTAAGATAAATTTATGTTAAAAGGTAAGGCAAGTATACAAGTTTTAAGTATATTGAGTTAAAAGCTTAAGTGATCTTGATAAGAAAAACATAAAATAATTCATTAAGAATGTTGTTATCTATTTACTTGTAAACTTACTAAGCTTTATGCTTACGTCCGTTCTTTATTTTTTTAAATAGTATTACAAGCCAATTCGGGATCGAAAGGACGTGGAGATCGTTACACACTATCAAAGGATTATATTGGTATTTTGTGACTCGACGTTTTAAGTTATGGCATGTATAGGGACTTAACTATCTTGTGTGTATAACCTTATGATATGGCTTAATATTGGCTTGTAAATGTATGGTAATGATTAGCTATTAAAATGGCTAATGAAGAGTATGTTTTGGATATTATGTAATGCCTAGTTGATAATTATTAGAAAGAAATTATGTAAGTATATGCAGGGGAACAGTTTGTACAGCAGCAGTGACGTGATTTTGAAAAATCACCAAAAATAGTAGAAATGGAATTAAGGTGTGAATGAGATATATAATTAAAGCTTATTGAGTATATTTTTATATGAAAGAAACGGTGTAGGCAAAAGAGTTGTATATTATGAGATAATTGATCTTTTGTGCAGAGGGGTCAGAACTGTCGAACTGTGTAACAGGGGAGACTTTAACTAATAAACTGTACTAATTGGCCGCACCAAAAATTCTGGAAAATTATGGTAAGAATATATATGAGTCTAGTTTCATAGAAAATTTACGGATCTTAATTTCGAGTTTCGTAACTCGAGTTATAGTCAATTTAGTGAACATGACACAGACGGACAGTTTAAATTTTTATGCCCAGAACTAGTAAGTTAAGTCTAGTAATGCCTCGTGCTCGACTCCGGCAACGGTCTCGGGTAAGGGGTGTTACACTGAAGATAGCGAATCTTATTTCCCTGAAGTTGTAGTGGAACAGATTGAAGCTATAAATTACAGATCTTACCTCTCTGAAGTTGCAATAGAGCAGATCATGGTAAACTTTATCTCCCTGAAGTTGTAGTGGAGCAGGTTGAAGTTACAAATCTTATCTCCCTGAAGTTGCAGTGGAGTAGACTGAAGATAGCGAATCTTATTTCCCTGAAGTTGCAGTGGAGCAGATTGAAGCTATAATCACAGATCTTATCTTTCTGAAGTCGTAGTAGAGCAAATCATGGCAAGCCTTATCTCCCTGAAGTTGCAGTGGAGCAGGTCAAAAATAACAATCTTATCTCCCTGAAGTCGCAGTGGAGTAGATTAAAGTTACAAATCTCATACCCCTGAAGTTGCAGAGGAACATATTAAAGCTACAAGTCACAAATCCTATACCTCTAAAGTTGCAGTAGGTCGGATCAAGTCTACCAAAACCAAACCTTATCTCCCTAAAGTTGCAGTGGAGCAGGTTGAAATTACCTATTCTTATCTCCTTAAAGTTCCAGCGGAGTAGATCGAAGCTACAAATCTCTTCTCCCTAAAATTACATTCAAGCGGATCGAAGCACCAATTCCTATACCCCTGAAGATGCGGAAGGATGGAAGAAGGCTACTTAAAGAAGAAAAGAACCAAAGAAGTCAAGACTCGGTGAGACCGGGCAAAATTGGCCTTTCTTAAGGTCTTTGCTTCATTCCCATTACACGACAATGAGCAAAGAGGGGCAGCTGTATAGGCCCAAATTTGCTCGGGGCCCAATTAACCTAAAATAAAATCCAAAAAAAAAACAAGTCCAGTTTAATAGTCCATTACAAAAATAGGCCCACTACCCAATACAGGCCCAAATCAAATAAATCAACTAAACCCTAGGGCCAAATGGCCCAAAACTTAAACCAAATCAGAAAAAAAAAAAAAACAAGAAAACCCTAGCTAAAGTGCGCCGCAACAGCCTCCAGCCCGCTCAACGTCGCCACCACCGTACGGCCTCCGTACCTCCGACCACCTCACGCCATGTTACCCTTCGTACCTGCAAAGGACACGAACGACAGCAGCAAAAAAAACACAAAAACATTGTATTTTTTTTATTATTTCCTCAACTTCGGCTATAAAACCGAAGAACGAACCTTTGTAATTTTCTTTCTAGACACGAACGATTATTAATCATAAAAACAGAAAAAAGTTTCTTTAAAGGTGATTTCTTTTTCTATTCTTGTTTTAAATTTTCGTTTTATTTCATTTTATTTTTCATTTTATTTTCATATACGAAAACAATAATAAAAGCATAAAAAAGGGAACCAAAAATCTTACCTTTTCCGTGTTTGCGCCACCGTGAACAGCGAGGTATCCACTTCCGATGAAAAGTGGCCGGAATCCGAAAAGGTTTTTTTAACTTTCAGGTCTTTTGGTGGGGATTTCGGGAGTTTTGAGGCCAGATCTGGGTTCAGGAGGGTTGAAATATTAAAAAGGGGGTTTTCTATCTTCGCCGGCTACCGTGAGCAGCGACGCCGTCGTCGACAACCGTCGACCGCCACGGTGGACCGGCGACCGGAGCCTGACCGAACTGAAGGGAGAGAGAGGAGAGTTGAGAGAGTTTTGAGGTTTTTTTTTAAGGGAAGTGGCTAAATGAATTTTTTTTCTAAAAATTTTAGTTTTTATAGAAGGGTAAAACGGCGCCGTTTTGGTTCTCCCTTTAGCGTCCAAAACGACGCCATTTTGGGGGAGCCGAAACCCGACCCGATTAGCCCTCAGGATCCGCGTGTTTTTGCGGTGAATGGGCTATTTGCGCGCGCGGTCCTTCCGCTTTTGCGACACATTGCAATTCTGCCCTTGTTTGTTTTTATTCTGTTTTATTTTTCTTAAATTTTGCTATATAATTTTGCATTGTTTCACTTTGGTCCACACCGAAACGCTGCGCACAAAGGGCTGGGAATAATTTCCCAATCAGTCCATCTTTCTTTGCACGCGTCATATTTTGGTCCTTTTTCTGCTTTGCTATTTTATAAAATTTTCCTTGTATAATTTAAATTTTTTTATTCCAGCCCCTCCTAAACGATGCGCATAAGGAGTTGGGTTTATTTTTCATTTCGGTCCCCGACCGTTTTTGCACATTTCAATTTAGCCTTTTATTTTTTGTTTATTTCGGTTCGTCCCTAAAAGTTCGTTTAAATTTTAATTTAGTCCTTTTTTTGCATTTATTTTATTGCAATTTGAGCTTAAAACTTCCTTCTAATTTAAGTTCAATTCGTTGTCTATTTTACTGCAAATTTAATCACTTTATTTGATTTCTTTATTTACTTATTCAATTTCAATTTCTAATTAAACTTTTATTAATATTCGTTATTTATTTATTTATTTACTTATCATTTCTTTTATTATTCTTAACGCTCCAAATTGGTTTGTATTTTCATCTAGGGTGCATTCCTTTTATTTAGTTTCTTACATTTTATTTTTCTTATGATTCATATTTCATTTTATTTATTATTATTTATTTATGTTAATATCATGATGGCATATATTGTTAAATTTATTATTATTGTTAGTATCATGATATATTATCATTCACTAGCATAGTATTTTCATTTTATTGATTTACCTATCTATTATGTTATTCTTTTTGCTCGTTATTATATCGTGTTAATATTTGAACTAATTATTTTTTTTTAAATCAAAGCATATAAGTTAAATAAAAGCTTATTCTCGAGAATTCAAAAATGTTGTGTCCTAACTCACTGGATGTGACATTTTGTTATCTCGAGGTAATGATTTTTAAAAATAAAGGCAATATTCTATATTTGGAATTTTGAGAAATTGTGCCCTAACTTACTAGGTTCCGATTTTTCACTTGACCCAAATAACCGAATATCCTTCTTAAACTTAAATCCATGAGTTTTAAAAGTCAAAAGACAAGCTTAGTTTCGAGGATTTGAAATGTCGTATCCTAACTCACTGGGCGTGGCATTTTACTTCTTCGAAATAGGAGGGTCTTAGCATCCAATTTAATTTATTCAAGTTTTCTTTTAAATAAATAGGATCGTATTTTAAAATCTTTTCAAATTTTCGACATTAAGACGTTAATTAATCAATTAGGTACCAATTTTGGGCGTTACGAGGGTGCTAATCCTTCCTCGTGCGTAACTGACTCCCGAACCCGTTTTCTCGAATTTTGTAGGCCAAAACTATTGTTTTAATAAATCAAAATGTTTTAATGATCAATCTCAAGGTGACCCGATCACACCTCGAAAAAAAGATTAGTGACGACTCCATTTCGTTTTTAAAGTCGACCCTGTTTTTTCTTTAAAAAAAAATGGTTTCGACAAGCTTGATATTTCCACGTATATTCACACAAAAAAGTCAATTAACGAATTTAACGAGTGTCTTTCGCAAAAAAACTAAAATTTCAAAAAATAAAAAAGTACATATTAAAAATATCAAATTAAAGAATATAGACTAAATCTACAACTTTACACATAATAAATCACTAATAACAGAAGTTAATCAAACAAATTTAACCAATAGAAATCAACCACAAACAAAGATGTGTTTATTCAAACTCGTTTTTATTTATTTATAAAGAGCAAGCATCTCACATAAAAACTAGAATCTTTATTCATTATCCGATAACACAACCTAGACTCATACAATATTGATATAATAATAATGTTCATGGGATTATAGAAATGACCACTTTCCCGGTAACTCTGCCGGTTTCAAGGTAAGCAAAGGCTTGTGGAGTTTCAGAAAAGGGAAATATGCCATTGGGATCAATCATTGGCTTAACTTTCCCACTCTCCAAGAAAGGCTCCAATTTCTCTAAAATTGCTCCATTTGACGTGAGCATGAATGTTGTTGCTGGTGGAACTACCGCTCCATATATTGTCACTACATCCCCACCTTCTTTCACTGCCTTCACTGCCCTCTCACATTGCCCTGTTTACCATCCCACAATCAAACCAAAAATCCATGTCACTGTACAGATTTTAACACGTTCATGTAATCGTATTGTGTATTCGAATATTACCGACTGCATCGTATACTACATCGAATTTCTCAGGCAGATCTTCAAAGTTTTGATTAGTGTAATCAATAGGCAAATCAGCCCCCAAGCTCTTCAGCAAATCCAGTTTCCCGGTACTTGCTGTGGCTGCTATTTTGGATGCTCCATAGACTTGCTTAGCTAGCTAATAATACAGGATAAAAAGAATGAACATTAATTCAAGTTGACTTGGGACAAGAATATAGTAAGACAGATTGAGAACCTGAATAATCATGGTGCCAACGCCGCCAGCACCGCCCAAGACAAGGATAGATTTGCCAGCAGAAAAATGGCATCGTTCAAGGCCTTCATAGGCAGTCTCAATGACTAAAGGCAGGCTTGCAGCTTCAACAAAGCTGAGATTTTTGGGTTTTAAAGCCAACAGCTTCTCTGCAACAACAGTGTATTCAGCTATAGTGCCAAATTGTGTTGGGTGATCCACGGCCTTTTCATTTATATCTCCATACACCTGATCCCCTTCCTTGAATTTCTTAACTTGGCTCCCCACTTTCACCACCACGCCTGCTACATCATACCCTGGAATGATCTTCACATCAACAAAACAAAAAAGTCAGAAACATTTCTATTTAAGTGTCGAACATGATGAAGACTCACGGGTAAAGGGGAATCAATGTTTTTGAACATTCCAAGCATTCTTTTGAAATCAATGGGGTTAATCCCAGCAGCTACAACTTGGAGAAGAACTTGATCATCCCTGGGTTGGGGAACAACAACATCGGATTGTAGTTTCAGAACATCAGATGATTTTCCGTACTCAAGGTAAGTCCATGCTTTCATTTTAGATAGAAGGGTTGCAGCACTTGAAGCCATGAGAATTCAAGACACAAGCTTTATTATTATTATTATTATTATTATTATTATTATTATTATTATTAAAAAACTCCAATAAAATCTTCTTTATGGTGGATGCATTCTACATATGAGCAATAATTCATGAAAGGGACTTTTTTTTTTGGCATGATTAATGAGAAATAAATGCTCTATTTTTTTTAACCACATACATATGAGCACTAGCTTTCAGTCAATATCCCATCATTATCTGATTTAGAACCTGACGTATTTGTTTGGTTTTGAGCAATTTTGGTACAAAGATGAAGGCTTTTTTACACAAATAAATTAAAAAAAAAATTATATACTGAATAGGTTGTCAGTTAGATTATTTACGAAAATAGTATAGTTTTTTTAGTCACGCCTATCTGACAGGCACGACTCCTTTTTTTATATTAAAATATTTTTTTAAATAAAATATTATTATTTTATTTTCCAGATCAGTATATAACTCGTGTATAAATACGAAAGTAGTATAGGGCTAGGTTGCGCCTATCTGGTAGGCACGACTAGTTGTGCCTATCTGACAGGCGCGACTGGTGGAGCCTATCAGATAGGCGCGACTGGTGAGGCCCACAAAACACTAAACTAAACTAAACTAAACATTATATAAAAATTACATTAAAAGAATCACAAAACACTAAACTAAACGCTAACAATTTATATAACCTAATCATAAATTACTAACAAAATAACTATAAAATTATTTTTTTTAAATACATTACTAAAAAATTACAAAACACATAACTAAACACTAACAATTTATATAACTTAATCATAAATTACTAACAAAATAACTACAAAATTATTTTTAAAAAAATTAAATTACTAAAAAAATCACAAAACACTAAACCACTAAACACTAACAATTTGTAACCTAATCCCATAAATTATTAACAAAATAAATAACTATAACAAAACACAAAACACTAATAATTTATAACCTAATTATAAACGACTAACAAAATAACTATACAATAATTTTTTTAAAAATTTTACATTACTAAAAACTCACAAAACACAACAATTTATAATAAATTACTAATAAAATATTTAACAAAATAATTTTACATTACTAAAAACTCACCAAATACTAAACTAAACACAAAAATTTATAACATAATCCTAAATTACTAATAAATTAATAACGTAGGGGGGAGCTGACTGGACCTGTTTCGGGTATTTTTTACCCGTATTTTGACCCATTGACAGTATTTTTACCTGTATATAAATTTAAATATTTTTAATAAAAATAAAATAATAATATTTTATTTAAAAAACAAAAAAAAATATTTTAATATAAAAAGGAGTTATACTGTCACGTATCAGTGCGACTAAAAAGACATACCATTTTCGTAAATAATCCAACTGACAACCCATTTGGGTATTTAATTTTTTTTAAATATATTTAAGTAAAAAACCCAAGGATGAAAGAAATATAATTTAATGTGGGTATATGAACCAGGGCATGGCATACTAAGTCTATCTTCTTGAGCCCACCCCATTCTCTTAACACTTAATATTTTCATTAATTATTAAAACAATTCATACTCGAAAAATGAAAACAATCATATGTTATGAATGTTATTAAGTGAATATTCATTATAATCAATTTTTTACCTTTCATCTTCTTATAATTCATTTCCTATTTATGTATTAGAAATAAAGAGTCTAATCTCCCTATGTATATATGGGAGTATACTACTTGTAGTGTAGTGATCATGGAAAAGAAGAGAAATGTAATAGAAATCTCCATTTATTTTTGTAACAGGCCAATTTAGCCCGAGCCCAAACAAACCAAACCAAAAAATAATAACAAAAGTCCAAAGTCCATCAGGCCCAAATTTACAATTACAAACAGTCCAAATACAAAAAAAATTCTAATGGCCCAACAGGCATAAAACCCAAACAATTTTTAGAAAAAAAAAGGGAACAGAAACCCTAATCTAGCCCTAACGCCGCACCCTACCGCTGCCGCTCCTAGCCTCTGCCACTGTCGTCAACCACCCTTGCAAGAAAAAAGAAGGAAGAACACGCAACAGCAAGTACAAGAACAATAGAAAAATAGAAAAATAATAGTGTAATGCTCGACAATAAAAAGCCTAAAAAAACAAATTGTAGGAGGTTTTTTTTTTGAAAAAAAAATCAAACACTGAAAAATATACACAAAAAAAGAAAAACAATTGAAAAACAAAATAAAAAAAACTCAAAAGGTGATCTTTTTTTTTTTTTTCGAATCTGTTATTACATATATATATATATATATATATAAAATAATTAAAAAAGGAACGCACCTATAGTTCTACCTTCCGCCGCCGTAGTCGGTGACCCTCACTGGCACATAAGGCAGTCGAATCTTTAGGAATTTGCCTGAAACTGCGTTAAAATGAGCGAAAAACCGAACAGTCCCTCCGGGGTTTTGGTCGAACGGTGACTCTTTTGCGTGTTATAACCCCGGATCCGCGTTCTATTCGAAGAGAGGGGTTAAAAAGGGGTTTTTAGGGTTTTTCGGCCATTGAGGACGGCAGAGTTGTCGTCGGCGACTGGTGGCCATCATGGCGGTGACTCGCCGGTGCCAAGGTCGGCCGAAGGGTGGCTCAGAGAGAGGGGAGAGGGTTTCATAAATTTTTTTTTTAAAAAATGGGGATGAAATGATTTTCTTTAGGAAATTTTTTACTTAAATAGGGCTTGGAAACGACGCTGTTTTGGCATGTTTCCTTTAACCCTAAAACGGCGTCGTTTTGGGCCGAAACCGATCCGACCCAGCAGGATCCGCGTGTTTTTTTATGGGGGTCTAATTGTCGCCCTAGTCCTTCTGCTTTTTCATTATTTTTCAATTTGGTCCTAATTTCATTTTTTTCCTCTTTTAGATTATACCTTTTAATTTTAAATTATTTTTAATTTAGTCCTCCAATTTGCCCAAAAACAAAGCGTTTAACAGGATAGGGAATATTTTCCCATTTGGCCCCTCCCTTTTTTATGCGTGTTACAATTTAGACCTTTATTTTATTTTTATCCCAATTTCTCCCCTAAGATTTTACTTAAGTTTCAATTTAGTCCTTCTTATATTTATGCACTTATTTTTATTATAATTTAGACTCTTAATTTCATTTCAATGTCAATTTAATCCTTATTTATTTAATTTCAACCCTGTCTAGATTATTTATTTTTATGTATTATTTTTTATTTATTTTATTTATTTATTTAATTTTTATTTTCTTTTTATTTAAAATTGGTTTTTTGTATTTATTGTGCATTTTTTATTTTTATTTTTATCTCTTTTTCTTTTTCCTTTATTATTATCATTATTTATTTATTTATTTATTTATTATTTTTTATATATTTTCAAAAATTAGATTATTTACGTTTTTACTTGCACATGTATTGTTCGTGTTATTGTTATTATTATTATTATTATTATTATTATTATTATTATTATACATTCATATTTTATTATGCGTATTATTATCATGCCATTATTACTACAAATTGATATCGCATTGTCATTTACTAGCACGACATTGTTATTTTTCGTATACCATTTTTTTATATTTACTTCCATTTAATTTTATTATGGCTACAATCATGTCACGAACCTTGCTCAAATACATTTACCCGTTTCTATACTATGTCCGAATAAGCTAAATACACATTAGTTTTAATATTGCATTCGTCTTTGCACGAGGCATAAAAAAGGAAATTTTTTAAATCAAAGTAATGTTTATTATCTTGGAATTAGAAAAGTTGTGTTCTTAACTTAGGGAATATGGCTTCTTTCTAAAACCGAGATAGTCGAATTTTTACTTTAAAATAAATAAAAATGGAATTTAAGTGATGATCAAAATGGCGTTCATTCTTGTTCTCGAGGATCTAAGGCATTGTGTCGTAACTTACGGGACGTGATCCTTTCTTCTTGATTAACTTGAAATAAGCGCATTTTCGTGAAAATTAACTTAGTTAAGTAATGTATCAAAAAGGGATCGTGTTTTAAAGTCTCTTCAAATTTTCAATTTTCGACATAAAGATATCAAGTAATTAATTTGGTACCAATTTTGGGCGTAACGAGGGTGTTAATCTTTCCTCGTGCGTAACCGACTCCCGAACCCATCTCCTGAATTTTGTAGACCAAAAATCATCATTTTAGTAAATCTAAACTTTTATTAAAATGATCATATTTCGAGGTGATTCAATCATACAAAATAAAAAAAGATCGGTGGTGACTCTATTTTTATTTTTCAAATAAAAAGTCGATTTTAAAAAAGGTTTCGACAACTTGGCGACTCGACTGGGGAGAAAATAAGAGATTCAAGCCGCGAGTTGATTACTTTTTGGTCTTTTTGTCGAAAATTGATAATTTGGTTTAAAGTTACGATCCCTTTATTGCATTTCATCCTATGTTTTGATATCTCGGGTTGTATAGCGATCTATTATATTTGTTTTTTGGTTCAAAAGTTTCTTTTTTGTGTGTTTTTCGCATATTGCATTTGTATAACTGTTCGATTTTGCCATTCTTAAGTGGGAGTGAGAAACTATTCCTTCGTGAGGTCTTCACCTCCGTATAGGATAGTGGATCACTTTCGGAATACATCCGTACCTATGTTTTCGTGAGATCTTCATCTCCGTATAGCCATAGGAAAATGTATTCCCCTAAATTGAACTCGGTCCGTATGAGCCTATAATGGGTGAGAATCGAGGAATCTGCCTGTTCAGGTACCCTTACTTTAGAATCGAATTGCATATAATGAGCCCTAAGAACTTACCCTAGGTAAAGCCACACCAAACCCCTAATGGTCACCCAAATAGGTGCTCTATTTATTATCTTTTACTTGCTTTGAATTCTAGATTTTTTTGAAATGTACTGACTTGTTTCGTTTTGTTTTGGTTGTGGTTCATTGCATTTGCATCATAGAAAAGGGTGTTGATTCACGTTCAGTTGTTAAATAGAGAGCTTGTCATGGAAAAGGGATTTCTTGATAAAATGGAAGATAATGTGGCTGTCCGAATATGGTCCGAAAAGACACAACAAGAAAAGGGTGATAATCTGACAGAAGGGTATGTGTCAGAATTATGGGATTTCACTCGCATCAGTGTGACTCAGAATAATCTCCAAGAGTTGAAAGAGGTATGAGACCAATGGGATGACGAAACCAAGCAGTTATTCTGCTATAACTATGGTGATTTGCCTTATTTACTCGATGTCAAAGTGGATAAGCACTTATTTCGAGCTTTGGCCCAGTATTGGAATCCCGCCTATAGCTGCTTTACTTTTGGGAAAGTAAACTTGGTGTCCACCGTAGAAGAGTACACAACTCTGCTCCGTTGCCCGAGCATCCAAGCCAACAAAACTTATTATAGAGCTGCCAATGTCCCAACTTTCTTGAAGAGGCTAATGAGCATAACGGGAATGATTGAGCAATGGGTCGCGGCCCAGATTAAAGAAAAAGGAGATAGTAAATGCATCCCTTGGAAAAGTTTGCGGGATTTGATCTTGGCCCATCCAGATACGAAGAAAAGGGTCAATGTCTTCGTTTTGAGTATTTACGAGTTGGTTATTTTCCCCAAAGCGCTAGGGCACATAGATGATGCAATTTCAGATCTATTCAACCGGCTTGACAAAAGGGTCACGCCCATCCCAACAATTTTGGCTAAAACTTTCAGATCTTTAAATACATGCCGGAGAGCGGGTGAAGGAAAATTCATTGAGTGTGCGCAACTCTTGTTAACATGGTTCCATAGCCACTTTTAGAGGGTAGAAAAGGTCTCTTATCGAGTATTCTCTGAGAACTACTCTCTGTTGAAAGAATTCGTGGCTACGCAAAGGCGAGACGACATTTCGGATGAAAAATGGATGGCAATTCTCCAAAGTCTCTAAGATGAAGACGTTGAATGAAGGGCTCCTTGGATGATCCCTGATGAGATTTTGTTCCGATGTGGAGACTTCGACTGGGTCCCTCTACTCGGGATATGGGGAGCTATTAGATACGCCTCTCTACTTATATTGAGACAGTATAGATCGAGGCAGTTCATACTGGCAACACAAGGGTTGGCTCAGTGCGAGTTTGCGTACAGGGGTGATAATTACAAAAAAAAGGTTCGTGAAATATCGAATGCTTGGAACCAAACTCACAGAATGAAATTATTTGCCGCAAATCCCATGACGACCCCCGAGTATGATTGGTGGTAGGGTAAAAGAGTCAATGATAATGTCCTTATGTCAAGTCAAGAAAACACACGACCAATAGAAGAACACTTACAAGTAATCCCGTCTGAGTTGGAAATCATAAAGCAAGATTTTGAAAAGATGAGTTCGGAGCTGGAGAAAAAGATAGAACAGTTGAAAGAGGAAAAGATGCAGCCAGGATTAGATGTCGACGTCCAGAAGTTAGAAGCCGAGAAAATTAGAAAAGGAAAGAACAAGGCTAAAGAAGACTTAAATAGTCTAAAAACAGATTATAAGAAGCTGCACTTGTCGACAAGGACTGTCGGGTTGGGTAAAACATCGGAGCAATGGCGGCAATAGATCAAAAAAGAAAAGATTAGAGCTGATTAGTAGGAAAAGAAATTCCAAGATGCTCGAGTTCGAGAATATGCTCTAGAAATGGATATGTTAGAAAGTCAAAATGAAAAGGTTGGATTAAGAGCCCGGGTAGTAGAATTAGAAAGGCCACTGCGTCAATATCGTAGTCGTAACTCCGCAATTGAGTTGAAAGCAAGCCTAAATAAGATTGAAGAGTTGAAGAGAAAGATAGAAGAACTCGAGACCGCATTGCAAAATTGTGAACTTCGATTTAAACTTCTAGAAACGAACAATGAACACTGGAAAGAGAAATTCTACCATTCTCAAGGTCAGATTAGAGATAGAGATCACATCATAGGCCATGCTGTGACTCAAGTACGGGAAGTAGCCGACCATTTGTAAACCCTAGCGGTTTAAGCCGACATGCTGAGCTTAAAATACAAATCAGCATCAGATCGGGGCCGAGAATTAGCTTGGTTTCTTAGAAATGTCAAGGCTTTGAGTATTAGGGCAAGGCCGTATATGTAAAATGTATCCGTTTTATGTAAAGGGATTCATTTTCTAGTAAAGTTATTCTAATAGAATTGAATTAGAATCAATGCCTCCTTTTGCATTGATTTTTCATTCATTAGCATTGCATTTCATCATATGCATTAAGTTTTATAAAAAGACCCTAATTAACCAAAATTAGGACAGTTACCCTAGAAACCAACAAGAATTTGGCAACCGAATATCATTACGGTACCCGCGGAAAAACCAGAGCCATGGATCAAAGGTTAAAGAGATTGGAACAAATTCAAAAAGACATGCAAGATCAATTGCAAGCCCAACTGCAAGAACAATTAGCTAAGGTACAGGAAGACATAATGGATCAAATACAAGAGTCCCAACGAAGCATGATAAGCCAGTTGACCCAGTTGCGGCCAGAGGGACTGAAAAGGGGAAAAATATTGTAAATAACTATGGAGATGATAATGAAGACCCTATATACC
This sequence comes from Gossypium sturtianum, assembly GCA_025698515.1. NCBI lineage: Eukaryota > Viridiplantae > Streptophyta > Magnoliopsida > Malvales > Malvaceae > Gossypium > Gossypium sturtianum. Next base: position 123,182,195 of record CM046946.1, read on the forward strand.
CCAGGCTTCACCTCAGTGAATGTCCAAGCCCAACCAGATACATATCCACGAAGGGTGCCTGTTACCATAAGACTACAACAATACCAAGCCAGCACCTCGGCGCCATTGAATTGCCCTACGGGTTCAGGTTCCCATCCCGAGGATAATCTGACCAACCCCATCGTTCCAGATTTGGACGACATGGCAAAAATGGATAGAGCAAGAGTAGAATTACCGAAAAAGCTAAAAGATCGGTGCAAGTGGTTGGAAGAAAAATTCAGAGCTATGAAGAATGTCGATTACCTTTGTAGAGTTAATGCTAAGGTGTTGAACTTAGTCCCTGATCTAGTGCTCCCACCAAAATTTAAAACTCCAGAATTTGAAAAATATAACGGGACTAGTTGTCCTGAATCCCATATCACAATGTTCAACCGAAGAATGACGAGATACGTCAATAATGACCAATTGTTAATTCACTGCTTCCAGGATAGTTTGACTGGGTCGGACGCCAAGTGGTACAACCAGCTAAGCCGTGCCAAAATCAACTCATGGAAAGACCTGGCACAGGCATTCATGAAACAATACAGTCATGTGAATGACATGACACCCGATAGAATTACGTTGCAAAACATAGAGAAGAAACAAAGTGAAAGCTTTAGGCAGTACGCTCAGAGATGAAGAGAGGTGGCAACGCAAGTCCAACCACCTCGTCTGGAGAAGGAGACAATAATACTTTTCATAAACACTTTAAAAACCCCGTTCATTAACCATATGTTAGGAAGTGCTACCAAGAGTTTTTCAGATATAGTAATGTTTGGAGAGATGATTGAAAATGCAGTAAGGAGTGGGAAAATAGATGCGATGGAAAACGCTAAAAGATCAGCCCCAAAAAAGAAGAAAAATTAAGTAAACACCACGAGTGTGTATAAAGGTTATTTAAAACCGATCACTGTAGGCCCACCAAGGATCGTAACAACCAGCCATCAAGGCTCTTCAAGGCAAGAATCTAACTCAAGACCAAACACAGAAAAATTTCAGTTCACACCCATCCCGATGACATATATGGAGTTATATCAGAATTTGTTCGATTCGTATGTGGTATCCCTGTTTTACTTGAAACCCATGCAACCTCTATTCCCAAAATGGTATAATGCGAATGCTCAATGCGAGTACCACGCAGGAATAACGGGACACTCAATCGAAAATTGCACTGCATTTAAAAAGTTGATTGAAAGGTTTATCAAGATGGGAATCGTGAGGTTCGATGATCCCTCAAGACCTAACGTGGCAGGAAATCCATTACCTAGTTATTCAGACCAAGGAGTAAACGCGATAATTGAGAATGGAGGAAAGAGGGCCAAAATCAATGTGGCAGAAGTAAAAACCCCACTAAAATGGGTTTGGAAAAAGATGATAGACGTAGGATTAATTGTTCAAGATTCAGAGGAGGTACCTAAAGGGACGATGAGCTATTGTGAGTTCCACACTGAAGAAGGTCATGAGATCCAAGAGTACACTGAATTCAGGGTTTTGGTGCAAAGTTTTATGTATAACAAGGAGTTAAAATTCTTTGAAGATGTCAAAGGCTCGGAAGGAGGAGATATTTGTGCTTTAGAGGAAGGATCAACGGATAAGGTCCACAAGGTCAATCACCTAGTGGTAATTATTTCACAACCAAGAAACAATGAAGTGGGAGCACAAGTTGCACCGAGAGTCATAATTTAGAAACCCGTGGCTTTTCCCTATAAAGATAGCAAAAGGGTTCTATGGAATTACGATTGTAACGTGATGATACTAGGAGAGGATAACTCGGTTGGCACTTCAAAAGAGGGCTAAGATATCGATTTTTACACGCACAGTGGGAGGCACTATGACCTTGCAGGTGCAAAAATCGAGCCCACTAAAGGAAAAGCCCTAGCAGTTGAGCAAAAGAAAAAAAAGATGGTTAGGTTTGAATCACCTGTTAACGAGCCAGTAAATGAGAACGAGCTAAGGAATTCCTAAAATTCGTGAAGCATAGCGAGTATAGTGTTGTAGAACAGCTACACAAACAACCAGCTCGCATATCAGTACTAGCCTTGCTCTTGAGCTCAGAGACACATCGTAGCGCGTTGATGAAAATGCTGAATGAAACTTATGTTGCTAATGATATTTCTGTGAACAAGCTAAACCGCCTGGTTAACAATATAAGTGCCGACAATTTCATCTTTTTCAATAATGATGAAATACCTCTAGGGGGCATGGGATCCACGAAGGCCCTACATATCACTACCCGCTGCATAGGATATACATTGCTAGGGGTGTAAATCGACAATGGATCTGCACTAAACGTCTTGCCTCTATCCACACTGAATAGATTGCCAGTGGATAGCTCTCACATGAAGACGTGCCATAATATAGTGAGAGCATTCGATGGTACAAAAAGGAGGGTGATGGGAAAGATTAAAATACCTCTCTTAATTGGTCCGAACACATATGAGGTAGACTTTTTGGTGATGGATATCAAGCCCTCTTATAATTTCTTGTTGGGTAGACCTTGGATTCACTCGGCTAGGACAGTGTCGTCGTCACTACACCCAAAACTGAAGTTGGTAACAAAGGTTCAACTGGTGACGATAAACACTGAAGAGGATATCATTGCATCCATAACTAGTGACGCACCATACATAGGAGCGGATGATGAGGCAATAGAATGTTCATTTTGATCATTGGAATTTATTAATGCAACTTTCATTACTGAAGGAAATAAGATCCCAGTACCAAAAATATCTAAAACCATGAAGATGGGCCTGCAGTTGACGGTTGGAAAAAGGAGCTTTACCTAGAAAAGGACTCAGAAAATACCTTCAAGGGAGAGTCGAGGCATCATTGCTGATGGATAAACAAGATCGCTTTGGCTTAAGATACAAGCCAGATGCTAGGTAAAATAAGAAGGAGATAGAGAAGAGACAAGAAAGAAGAAGAGTGCGACTGAGTGGGGGAGAGGTAAAATGGGAATTGATGTCCTTTCCCCATATATCCAAAATGCTCGTGTTAGGAGAAATCATTTATCCTAAACGAAGAATGGCAGAAAAAGAAAGCCAGGAAGGAATGTTGGGAACTTAAGCATCAATACCATATCCGAAGAAGGAATTGGGGAAAACCTGTCAGGCATTCGTCCTTATATTTCCGGAAGTATTCTGAACAATTGGACTGCGGAAGAGATCCCTATAATTTTTAGAACTAATTCAGAGTAATGTTCAAAACACACTCATTGCTATAAGCCTGGGAGCAATAAGAGTCATTTTGTGAAAAAGGAAAATGTTCATTATTTTTATTTCAATAAAATACATCTTTGTGTCTCATTTTGGCAAAAATTCTTTTATTCTTTCCATTTCATTCATACTCATACCACACAGATAGTTATTCTTAGATTCATTTGTTCTTTGGGTCTTCCTTCGTTCCTATAACAGGTCTCCAGATATCAATGATATGAGCGACGCTGCTACTGACTCAGAATCTCCTTTTGAGCAAGATATGTGTCTAGAGGAACCTCAATACTTTGAAGATGATTGAGATTGTAACCTATCTCTCGATTTGTTAAGGATGGTAGAACAATAGGAGAAACAGATTCTACCTCACAAAGAATCAGTAGAAATTGTGAGCTTAAGAGACGAACAAGAAAAGAAAGAGGTGAAGATCAGAGCTTGCATCACTGCAAAGACAAAGCGAGACCTCATTGAGTTACTCTAAGAATTTAAAGATGTCTTCGCATGGTCGTATCAAGACATGCCTAGTCTAAGTGCTGATATCATGGTACACCGACTCCAATAAAGGAAAAATGCAAGCCAATTCAACAGTCTGTAACGCCCTGGTTAATTTATTTATGTTTCTGTAAATTTTGACAAAAATATGTATCTTCTTTAGTGGTTAAGTATTCTGGTGTGTGTTTGAGGTCTTGGGTTCAATTCCCACTTTTGGAAAAACTTTATTTTTTAGATCCAAGCCTTACTCTTATTGAGTGGGCTTATATTAAATTATTTGTTAATCCATATTAGAATGAGCCTGCTGGTTCGAGTGGTAAGGAGTTAGTGTGTTAGAGTTCATGTGTTCGAGTCCTTGCATGAGCGTGGATGCTAATTTTTGCTCGGTTGTCTGATAGAGTTTTGATAGAGCTAAAATTTTAAGACAGTTGTGAGTTAGTGGGTTAGTGGGAGAAAAATAAGGGATATGTTAGCATATCTTTTATTTTTCTTATTTTTTTCAAATTTTTATTTTCTTCCCCAATTTTTGACGTGAAATTTTTCCTCTTTTCCCTCTTCTAACATTTTTCTCTTTTCGGTAAACTTTTTTTCGTTTCCTTTGATTCAGAATGTGAATCCTTCGTTCAATCGTTGTTATTGCGATTTCTTGGCTCTTTATTCGACTGGTAGGTATATTTTGCATCCCTTTAACTTCTGGTTTGGGTTTAGCGATGTTAGAATGTAGTGATTATTGGCGGATTATGTGATTAGGTGAAGGTTGTGAGGCGGATAATTGCATCCCAGCAAGTGGTGCGCGTTAGAGGTGGTTTATCGATAAGTCGATTTTATGGTTGGTTCTTGTTGGCGAATACGTTAATCAATTTCTTAAATCGGTGTTGGATATTCTATTTTTTTAGGTTTCTAAAGGCTTGGGATTGTTTTCGTATCGAAACCAACCAGGTGTGTTCCCAAAAAGTAGAAAATTGAGTTTTGACGAAAGCTGAAAAAGTATTCTGTCGACGCCACACGGGCGTGTGCCTGGCCGTGTGGTTGGCCGTGTGTCTAACGAAGGTGCGGCCATGACAAGACACGGCCGTGTGATGGTGTGAGTGTTGCCGTGTGGGCCACACGGGCTAGGCCATAGTGGGCGTGTGGGTTTTGGGCCAGGCCGTGTGTGCCACACAGATAAGGCCAATCTGGGCGTGTGGGCCCACACAGGCATATGGGCCCATAACTTTGAAATTTTCCCTAGGGTCGCACGGGTCGTTCCGATCGACTATGGGCCTATCGTAAGGTCGATAAGGCTAACCAAACCCTATTTTGTATGCTAGGATATTCTGATAAACTGATCTGAGTAGGATATTATATGTATGTCTGACTGTACTGTTTAAGAATGCATGTTGTCTGTATACAAGCATGTTAAATCTGTTAATTCCGTATTTGTATTTTGTATCTGTGTTTGGGGTGAGTTTTGTATATGTGGAGGAAGTGATCTGTACGGTGACCTTTCGCCTATATATCTGGCAGCTTGACTGCATATTATCTGTTATGTGTCGTATCGACACTTATGGTGTGTAGGAATGGGTAGGTGTTTTTAACCCCACATGGTGTGATAGGATGGTCGGAGTTGGTGTGTAGAGGATGGGGGTAGGTTTCTATATATCAATTTTGCATATCTGATTCTGCTATCTGTATCTATAAAGGACTTAAGTTCGAATATGAATATGACTGTATATGTGATTTCTGTATGTATGGCATGTCTATTTCTGTTGGGTTACACACTGAGTTTACGAAAACTCACTTCTTTTTTTCTGTTATGTACAGATAATCCACAGACTTAGGCGGATCGGTGCTGCGGAGTCTCATAGTGACCATAAGTTTTTGAACTGTTTTTAATTAAGGGTTTTCATTTAATTAAGGCATGTTTTTGGGAGTTTTGTAAATAAGAGACTCTCCGGACTGTTTGTAATTATTTTGGATTTAGATTTTTTATTTAAATTTTTAATTGTGATGGTTGGCTAAAAATATGGTTTCTACTAAAAACAATGGTTTTCTGAAAATACGAACGGGATTTCAAATATAATGATTTCTAAGACTTCCGCTATAAGATATGCTTTGACAACTGAACTAATTAAGTAACGTTTTCAGTAATAGTTATAAACAAATATAGGCTATGAAACAAGGATGATTTATTAAAATGGCTCTACTTTCAAAACCCTTCTTTATAACATCTCCAGATTCGGTCATAACGTCTAGGCCGGGTTTGAGGTGTTACAAACTCCGAAAGATTAGGCTCGACGTCCTGCTAAAAATAAAAGAAGAGGTCAAGAAGCAATTTGATGCTGGTTTCTTACAAGTGGTTAAAAACTCGAAGTGGGTAGCCAATATAGTCCTTATCCCTAAGAAAGATGGGAAAGTACTGATAAACCAAAATAGTAACATATTTTAAACCCACATTTAGCATGCTTTTGGGTGATTTAAGCCTTGAATTATTTAATTTGGTACTTTTAATCTTTTGTTTTCATGTCTTATACTCAGGAAAGCACCAGAGGATGAAAAGAACAAGAAACGGGCTTAAAACAGACCAAAAAGGCCAAATCACGAAATCGACACGGCCTGGGCCCAAGCAACACGGCCGTACCTCCCTAATCAGACCTAAACACGGCCTGGCCACGATTTACACGGGCATGTGCCAAGAGCGTGTCCCTGCTGTGGAGAAGAGGAATTTTACTCGGATTTGGATACTTAGGGGTAAAGAAACACATTCCAAAAGCCTATATAAACACCCTAGAGGCCAACTTTCAAAGGGCGTCCTGCTAGGCCAAGGAGCCGAGCCAGAAAGATCAGAATTGTTGAAATTACTTGAAGAAAGCCAGTTGATTCATCTCAAGAAGCCGGAGTTATACTCAAGACGGAGGATTTCTCTTCAATTCCTTCAGGGGGTTTTAGAGTTTTTCTTATGTTTTGTTTTATCTTTTCTTTTGAGATGTATTATATTATCATTATGAACTAAACCCTCAAATACCTGAGGGGGATGAAACCTAAGATGAATATTGTTATCGTTTGCTGAACTATATGATAAATATTTGATTTGTTCTTAATTCTTGTGTTGATATTTTCAGGATATTAATTCAAGTTTGATGTGCTTGGGTGGAGGAGAAAAAGTCCCTGCCTAAGAGTAGATCTAGCATAATTAAGCGGAGTTAATCGCACGCCTAGAGATAGGGTGACGAGATTTTGCCGGATTAGGGTGAAACCTAATATGGGAGTCCATAGATCGAGTTAATGCGATTCTAGGGGTTTTAATTAGAAAGAGATTTCAATTAATCAACCTAGGGTTAGACGTTAGTCGCCTCGAAAGAGGGGTTAATATACATTAGGGAATCTTACGGATCAAGTCAAATGAATAAATCGTCTGCGGTTCGAGTTAGATAACAAGTGAAGTCTAGGCGATTCTTCCTTGGGTATTGTTTTAATCAATTGGTTTTTCCACGAGTATTTCCCTAATTTCATTCTTTTTGTCTCATCGTCTTTAGCTTAGTAGTTAGTTAATTTTCTAGAATAAACCGGTTCACTTCAATTTTAAGGCTAAATAATAAAAAGAAAGTTAGTATTAGTACTTTCTGGTTCCTTTGGGTTCGACAATCCGGTCTTGCCACTAAACTATACTCTTTGTTCGCTCGATAGGTACACTTGCCTCAATCGTTGTCATAGTTAGTTTTTAGGCTCGATCATTCTCATTATAAATTTTAAGACTGTGACACACTGATCAATTTTTTGGCGCCGTTGCCGGGGAACTAAAATATTAAGAACACTCAATTTTTATTACTTTAGCCATTTTTATTTTCTGCAATTTTACTCTTATTTTGTTTTCTATTTTTATCTTTCTAAATTTTATACTTTACTCCTTGTAGGTACCTCTAGTTTATGACTAGAAGGAACCCGACAGACCTTTAATTTACGATAGTGAGATCAAGCAACCGCCATGAAAACTGAGAGAGAAATTAGGCGAAGTCTACAATACACGTAAGAAGAGCAAGAAAACATCATCAATACCACCAAGAGATGGTGAAAATAATCTGCTACCTCCAGAGATGGCCGAAAATCGTGCTCCTCAAACTATGTATGATTATGCTAAGCCTAGTTTAGTTGGTAATCAATCTAGTATTGTTAGACCTACTATTGCTTTGCAAATAATTTTGAATTGAAACCTAACACTATACAAATGATACAACAGTTCGCTCGGTTTGATGGTTTGCGGGATGAGGATCCTAACACACATTTAGCGAATTTTCTCGAATTCTCGACACTTTTAAAATTAATGGCGTTTCGATGATGCCATCCTACTTGATTATTTCCTTTTCTTTGAGGAATAAAGTTAAACAGTTGGTTGCATTCTCTTCCCGAGGATCAATTACTACATGGGAACAAATGACCAAAATTTTTATTAAAATATTTTCCACCGCCCAAAATGGCTAAATTAAGGAATGATATCTCTTCTTTTGTGTAGATGGATTTAGAAACAGTTTACGATACATGGGAGAGATACAAAGATCTATTGAGAAGGTGCCCACATCATGGATTACCCTTGTGGCTACTGTCCAAACTTTTACAACGGTGTGAACCCCTCAACTAGGTAGTTGATCGATTCAAAGAAATGGTGGAACATCGAATAATAAAACACCAAGCGACTTATGAATTTATAGAGGAGATGTCCCTAAATAACTATCGGTGGCAAGTCACGAGGACAAAGCCCACGAAAAGTCGCCAAGAGTTTTCAACCTCGACGCAAAGAACCATGCTATCGAATCGTAGATGTGTTAACTAAAAAATTTGATGGTTTGTGTAATTCATTGCAGGTACAACCCGTTATACAGTGCGAAACATGTGGAGATGTGGCGAATCCTGAGTACCCACCCTACGGACATGGCATAGAAGGCGAACAAATAAACTATGTAAGTAACAATTTCAGATATCAAAACAACCCTTATAGCAATACTTACAATCCGGGTTGGAAGAACCACCCCAATTTTTCATGGGGTGGTCAAGGAAATCAAAGACAACAACACCCTCCAAATTTCCAAAGAAGCAAAGTAGACCCACAGGAAAAGAAGCCGAACCTTGAGGAGATGCTGACAAAATATATAGCAGTAACAAAAACACGTTTCCAAAGTATAGAAACAAAACTTGAAAAACAAGAAGCATCGACACAAGAGCTCAAAGATCAAATTGGGCAAATCACCAAGATCTTGACGGAACGACCACAAGGTAGATTGCCAAGGACCACTGAAACTAACCCAAGGGAGCAGATTCAAGCCATATCAACTCATGATAATGAAGGGTTAGATGAGCCTCATTTAAGGCAAGAGAATGTGGTAGAAGAAGGTAAGGTTGAGGAAGGAAGTGAAAAGCCAAAACCAATAATTAAAGAATACCAACCTCGTATACCATACCCCGAGGCGGTGAAGAAAGATGACACAGAGTAACAGTTCGGTAAGTTTCTTAAACTTTTAAAGAAATTACATATTAACTTACCATTACTTGAAGCTCTTTCGCAGATGCCAGATTCAAGGAAATTCTTAAAAAAGCTTTTGAAAAACAAGCGAAAGCTAGACGAGGAATCACATGTGGAACTCAACGCAAAGTGCTCAGCAATTCTCCAAAATAAATTACCACAAAAATTAAAAGATCTAAGGAGTTTTACAATTCCATGCTTAATTGGTAGTTTATCTATTGATAATGCATTAGCTGATTTAGGGGCAAGCATAAATGTCATGCCCTATAAAATGTTTAACCAACTAGGTCTAGGAAAACCCAAACAAACTAGGATGAGTATTCAATTAGCTGATAAAACTGTTAGAATTCCTAGGGGTATAATCGAAGATGTGCTAGTAAAGATTGATAAATTCGTATTCCCGATGAGACTTTGTTGTTTTAGACATGGATGAGGACAATAGTATCCCATTAATTCTAGGAAGGCCCTTTTTAGCAACTACTGGGACTAAAATTGATGTCGACGCAGTGAACTCATACTGCGTGTAGGTGATTTAAACAAATCACCCTTCAGGCTCTCGATTCGGTTAGAACATCGAGCAAACAAGGTGAGAAAGTAAATTCTATTGATAACCATTCGGTTAACCCTTCTTTGCAGGAAGCACCACAAAAGAACACAACTAAACCCGATCCTAGACCCAATTCCAACAAAGAAACAACTCATGAGGATCGAAGGGATCAAGTTGATGAACTAGACGAGTGGAAGACACATTTCAAGGAAACGCTGGGGATACACGAAGAGAAACTGAGGGAACCACCAGACGAGCTCGTAGGAATGACAAATCACTTTAAAATAGGAGACCAGGTATTGATAGATAAAGCAGACCCTTGAATATCTCCTCCTGACCCTAACACAAACAAAGAAATCCCTTTTAGGTAATCGTGTTTTCCCATACGGAATCTCGAGGTAAGTAATCCTATTTTTGGTACTTTCAATATAAGCGCATCTCGACTTGAACTTTATCATGATAATGAAACAGATAGCATGAGGAAGGACTTTCAACTCCTCAAACCACCCTGATGATGTAAACCAGAGGTAAGTCTAGCTTAAGACTTTAAACAAGCGCTTCTCGGGAGGCAACCCGAGCACTAACTCCATTACTCTTTATATTTTAGTTTATTTCATTTTCACTTTTATTTCTACTTTTAAGCAACTAACTATAAACTAACCAAGGCCAATTTCCATACCACACGGCCTTACACACGGCCGTGGCCGTGGCCGTGTGGATGCACCGAATCTCCGTACTGAAATGGCAGAGATGGTACGAGTCAGGACGGATCGTATCTTCGAGTCACGGACCCAACTACCCCGCCACAGCCGTATGATATGGCCGTGGCCGATACTGAGGGAAGACACACGGGCTCCAACTAACTAGCCACGACCGTGATGCGATCGTGGTCAACATTGTTTGATCCTACATGGGCGTGGTGACTACAAAACAGGCGTGGGAGAAACAAACGAAGCACAACACGGTCGTGCGATGCGGCCGTGTGACTCAACATGCCCATGGTACACGGGCGTGGGGATGTACCAGTTTTGAAAATTCTATTTAAAACACCCCTTGCCCTCTTTTCTCACCCACTCCCCATCCCTTTTTCCCTACTCACATTCACCCTCCCCTCCCAACCCCTCCATTCTTTCCTCTATTCCTCCATCTACAAAGCCCTTGAGCTACACCACATCCATGTCGAAGAAACGGACGGATCCAAGCACAGTCTCCCTGTAGGAGATTGATCTATATAAGTTCATGCCGGTCGCTTCAATTAATAAACAAGCCAAGGGTCTTTGAGAACATTTAGCTCTTAGTTTTCTTTTCTCATCTCTTTTAATTTCCTTCTCTTTGACACTCTTATGCTTAACTTAGTTTATTTTATCTTAGTTTCTTGGTTTTAGGTTCTAAAGGCTGCTAGGGAGTCACCCCACTACGACCACTGCCAACACCACCACGGCCTTAGAAATCACACCCTCCTCGCGAACCATCCAACAATAAGGACCCTTCGGTCCATTAATCTTTTCTTTTGATTTTATTTCATTTTTTATTATCCTTCACTTTAGCTTGTTTTTCTTTAAACATATAATTAGTATAAGTCAAATTATTCTTATTATTTCCTGGCTAATTCTGCACAAGCTACCCAATTTCTTTATCTAGCGCAGAGACTGTGGACGGCCCCCATACCACCACCAGAGACGCCTCCTCCAACTTATCTTTCACCTCCGAATCAAGTTTCCACACCTCCAACTCAAGGAATCCATCCAAATTCAGGAAGTTTCATCTCTCCCTATCTTTTATGAATTTCTATCTATCTTTGTACATAGAGGGCAATGTACATCTTAAGTGTGGGGGGTGAACAACCTAAAAAGGTGCCTAACTTTTTTCATTATTCTCAAATTCCTGAAATTAGGTGCCAAACTTTTTGTATTATTCTCAAATCCTGAATTATGTCTTGTTTCTTAAGTAAGTTTCTCATATTATGATTAGAATGAAACTTCCTGTGATTTATGATTTTTATTGACATATTTTAGATTAAGTCATTGATAATTGTGCATTGATAATTTAAACTTTAAGATACTAAAGAATCAAGCAGGATAAGTTTATTTTTCAAAATTATTTTTTTTTTAGGTTGTCTACCTGAATTTGAATATTACTTTGAAGTTTGAAATTTGCTAGGTTGACATCAAAAAGCCATAATTTTTGTGAGATGTTGAGCCTTATAGAGCATATATTCTTTTTCTTGCTCACTTTATTGATTATGAGTGTGTCAACATTGATCTGTTATTCTAGAACTTGCATCGATTATACATGTCGAGACCGCACATTTGATTTTATATACTAAAATGATAAAGGCACCTAGGTTTTAACCCACTCACTCCACTAAAAAGCCTACCCATTTTATTAACCCCTAGTGAACCCCGCTTAATCCTAACAACCCTTTTTATTGACTCAACCGCTAATATTAACCCAAAACCCTTCATTTTCATTATCACCATCCCTTTTGACTACCCTTATATTGAGATTTAATTTTATCGATTGCCTAATTATTTCGATAGTAAATTCATCATTTATTATGTATTTGTGAATTGTTCAAAAAAAATCAAATCAAAGTATATTCATTATTAGTTCTGTGATCAAGTGAGCTTATACATCTAAATTCCAATTGTTGAAGAAGAAGCTCGTATTATTAGTATTATTAGTTTTCAATTGATGTAATTACTTATATTCAGTTCGTTGTTTCTGGTTAGGTAATTTGTCAGGTCAATCTTGATTCTAACCTTCTAATTCAGCCTATATCCACACCTTAATGTAAGCCCTAAGTTACAACCTCATTAAAGACCTTTTGATTTGTGTATTATCTCATATTATAGTGGTGGAGATTTGATTTTCATGCAAGCCTATGGTAATAACTTTTCATGTTCGACTTATGAGTGCTTAATTTTTAAACCTTAAACACCTCGAGTGATTTGAATGAATCTTTAGTGAGGATGTCAATCCTTGTCAATTTTAAATCAGAGGTAATTATTTAGATGAGGGGAAACACCTATGTTTTCATGCTACAAAATGTATAACTTGGATTGTTTGAATCTTTAGGACTCTTAGAGTTGAATTATCCATGTATGAATTACCTTTGAATTATGATGAAACACTATTGATAAATATTATGAATTGAGGGAAGTTTGTTTTAATTATGAGTTGAGAATTTTGATTGAGGACAAGCAAAAGCTTAAGTGTGGGGGTATTTGATGAACCGAAATAGTAACATATTTTAAACCCACATTTAGCATGCTTTTGGGTGATTTAAGCCTTGAATTGTTTAATTTGGTACATTTAATCCTTTGTTTTCATGTCTTATACTCAGGAAAGCACCAGAGGATGAAAAGAATAAGAAACGGGCTTAAAACGGACCAAAAAGGCCAAATCACGAAATCGACATGGCCTGGGCCCAAGCAACACGGTCGTGCCTCCCTAATTAGACCTGAACACGGCCTGGCCACGATTCACACGGGTGTGTACCAAGGGCGTGTCCCTACCGTGGAGAAGAGGAATTTCACTCGGATTTGGATACTTAGGGGTAAAGAAACACATTCCAAAAGCCTATATAAACACCCTAGAGGCCAACTTTCAAAGGGCGTCCAACTAGGCCAAGGAGCCGAGCCAGAAAGATCAGAATTGTGGAAATTACTTGAAGAAAGCCAGTTGATTCATCTCAAGAAGCCGGAGTTATACTCAAGAAGGATGATATCTCTTCAATTCCTTCAGGGGGTTTTAGAGTTTTTCTTATGTTTTGTTTTATCTTTTATTTTGAGATGTATTCTATTATCATTATGAACTAAACCTCAAATACCCGAGGGGATGAAACCTAAGATGAATCTTGTTATCGCTTGTTTGAACTATATGATAAATATTTGATTTGTTCTTAATTATGTGTTCTTAATTCTTGTGTTGATATTTCCGGGATATTAATTCAAGTTTGATGTGCTTAGGTGGAGGAGCAAAAGTCCCTGCCTAAGAGTAGATCTAGCATAATTAAGCGGAGTTGATCGCACGCCTAGAGATTGGGTGACGAGATTTTGCCGGATTAGGGTGAAACCTAATATGGGAGTCCATAGATCGAGTTAATGCGATTCTAGGGGTTTTAATTAGAAAGAGATTTTAATTAATCAACCTAGGGTTAGACGTTAGTCGCCTTGAGAGAGGGGTTAATATACATTAGGGAATCTTACGGATCAAGTCAAATGAATAAATCGTCTGGTTCAGAGTTAGATAACAAGTGAAGTCTAGGCGGATTCTTCCTTGGGTATTGTTTTAATCAATTGGTTTTTCCCACGAGTATTTCCCTAATTTCATTCTTTTTGTCTCATCGTCTTTAGCTTAGTAGTTAGTTAATTTTCTAGAATAAACCGATTCACTTCAATTTTAAGGCTAAATAATAAAAAGAAAGTTAGTATTAATACTTTCAGTTCCTTTGGGTTCGACAATCCGGTCTTGCCACTAAGCTATACTACTGTTCGATAGGTACACTTGCCTCAATCATTGTCATAGTTAGTTTTTAGGCTCGATCATTCTCATTATAAATTTTAAGACTGTGACACACCGATCAAGTACGAATGTGTGTAGACTAAAGGGATTTAAACAAAGCCAGCCCAAAGGACAATTTCACATTGCCTCACATTGACACCTTAGTGGACAACACGGTAGGTTATACACTATTCTCCTTCATGGATGGCTTTTTGGATACAACCAGATTAAGATGCATCTTGAAGATATGGAGAAGACCACATTCGTAACTGTGTGGGGAACATTTTGCTATAAAATGATGCCATTCGGATTGAAAAATGCGGGAGCGACGTATCAAAGAGCCATGGTAACTTTGTTTTATGATATGATACACAACGAAATAGAGGTTTACGTCGACGATTTGATTGCAAAATCTCGAACAGAAAAGGAGCACGTATAAATCTTGAGAAAATTGTTCTTGAGGTTGAGAAAATTTCAGCTAAAGCTCAATCTAGCAAAATGTACCTTGGAGGCTAGGTCGGGAAAATTGCTAAGTTTTGTAGTCAGCGAAAAGGGGATCGAAATCAACCTAGACAAGTCAAGGCTATACAGGAGTTGCCTGCACCGCGCACTCAAAAAGAGGTCCGAGGTTTCTTAGGGAGATTAAATTACATCACCTGGTTCATTTCACAATTAACCGAGAAATGTGACCACATATTCCGTCACCTTAAGAAACATAATCTAGGTGTATGGGATGAAGAATGCCAACTAATGCCACCTAGTCTAGATAAGACACTGATACTGTATTTGGCAGTATTTGGGAATTCTATGGGATGCATGCTTGGCCAACACGATGAGTCAGGAAGGAAAGAAAAAGCGATATACTACCTCAGTAAGAAGTTCACTGAATGTAAGACAAGATACTCACCAATTGAGAAGTTGTGTGGCGCCTTAATTTGGACAACCTAAAGATTGAGACAATACATGTTGTACCACACAACTTGGCTCATCTTAAAAATGGACCATCTAAAGTATATGATGGAGTCGACTACTTTAAATGGAAGAATAGCCCAATGACAGATTCTGCTTTCTGAATTTGATATAATTTATGTGAACCAGAAGGCAATAAAATGGAGTGCAATAGCAGATTTTCTAGCCAGTAGAGCTCTAGAAGATTACGAGCCTCTAAACTTCGATTTCCCAAAAGAAGATCTGATGTATGTTGCGACTACTGAACAAGGTGCTCAAGAAGAACATTCTTGGAAACTAAATTTTGATAGAGCTTCAAACGCTATGGGTAACGGAATCGGGGCAGTCC
Source organism: Gossypium sturtianum (assembly GCA_025698515.1). Lineage (NCBI taxonomy): Eukaryota > Viridiplantae > Streptophyta > Magnoliopsida > Malvales > Malvaceae > Gossypium > Gossypium sturtianum. The sequence continues at coordinate 123,197,761 of CM046946.1, forward strand.
TGGTATCCCCGAATGGAGATCATTATCCATTTACTAGTAAATTGGATTTTTATTGCACGAACAATATAGCAGAATTCGAAGCATGTATCATGGGTATCCGTACAACCATAGAACGCAAGATCAAAGTACTAGAGGTATATGGGGATTCTGCACTAGTGATCTATCAACTCAAATGTGAATGGGAGACAAGAGATCCCAAGTTGATTGAGTATAGAAGGCTAGTCTTGGAGTTAATTAAAAAGTTTGATGACATCACCTTTTCCTACCTTCCGCGAGATGAAAATTAGATGGCTGATGCCCTAGCTACCTTAGCTTTCATGGTCAAAATGAACAAACAAAAGGATGTAAAACCTATCCAGGTGAGTCTTTATGAGGCTCCAGCTCATTGTTACAACATCGAAGAAGAAGAAAAGGATGATCAACCTTCGTACCATGATATATTGTAATATGTAAAGAATCGTGAATACCCTGATCAGGTGACCGAGAATGATAAAAGGACGTTGAGGAGACTAGCCAATAACTATATCTTAGATGGGGAGATCTTGTATAAAAGAAGAAAGGATCAGGTGCTAATAAGATGTGTGGATGCCATTGAGGCCAAGAAGATTTTGGAAGAAGTCCATGAGAGCGTTTTTGGAAAACATGCTAATGGTTTTACAATGGCCAGGCAAATCATGAGATTCGGGTATTATTGGTCCACCATGAAAGGGGATTATATCAGTTATGCCAAGAGATGCCACAAGTGCCGAATTTACGGAGACAAAATTCATGTACCTCCTTCACCTCTTCATGTTATGACTTCTCCATGGTCTTTCTCTATATGGGGCATGGATGCCATTGGGCCGATCTCACCAAAAGCTTTCAATGGGCATCGATTCATCTTTGTGGTCACTGATTACTTCACCAAGTGGGTAAATGCCACTTCTTAAACCAATGTCACGAAGTCAGCAGTCAAAAAATTCTTAAAGAAAGAGATCATATGTTGATATGAGATGCTAGAAAGGATTATATCTGACAATGCATTGAATTTGAAGAACAAAATGATAGCGGAGGTCTGTAGTCAATTCAAGATCAAACATCACAACTCGTCACCATATCGCCCAAAAATGAAAGGTGCAGTGGAGGCAGCCAATATGAACATTAAGAAGATCGTGGGGAAAATGACAGAGACTTATAAAAATTAGCATGAGAAGTTACCATTTGTCCTCTATGCTTATCGAACGTCTGTCAAGACCTCCACCGGGGCAACGCCTTTCTCATTGGTTTATGGAAGATGTGGTTTTGCCTATTGAAATTGAGATTTCTTATCTCCGAGTTTTGTCAGAGTTGAATTTAGATGAAGCAGAATGGATCCAATCCCAATATGGTCAGCTGAACTTGATTGAAGAGAAGAGGTTGAAAGCTATCCGACATGGTCAAATGTACCAAAAATGGATGATGCGAGCTTATAAAAAAAAGGCTCACCCCTGAGAATTCCATGAGGGGGACCTGGTATTGAAAAATATCATTCTCATACAAAAGGATTTCAAAGGAAAGTGGATGCCAAATTAGGAAGGACCTTATGTGGTAAAGAATGCCTTTTTTGGAGAAGCGCTGATTTTGACCGAGATGGATTGCAAGAACCTACCTAATCCCATGAATTCAGATTCAGTCAAGAAATATTTCACCTAAAAAAAAGGGGGGGAGAGGCCAAGGTGAAAATCCGCAAAAGGCGCCTTGAGACCAAAGGGGTTTTGAGTTGAAAACCCAAGAAAGAGCAGCTCAAATTTGGATTGAAGATTGAATGTATGATGGTCGGGTCTTCTCGGAAGGAGAAATGTTACATCTTGGGGCATCTACAAAATACTTTAGATCTCCTAAACACATATCAAGCTTAAAATGGTCCTCGAGAAGTTTGAGTAGAGAAGCTCATGCTGCGATATTTGGGGCACCTATTTTCATCTTACTTATTTTGTATTTTAGCAACGTTTGCTATCTTTGATTAATCTATTCATTTTGAGCTCTGCTCCCAATAAATTTCAATATTGTCCATTGTTACGATTTTTTTAAGCATTTTTCATTGAAATAACGATTAATTGACAAATAATAATCAAGTAAAGGGATTTTTGCATATTGCTCTGAAAGGTTTCTAACTAGTACAGGGACATGAAACAGGACCACTAGTCAGAACTGACCAAATCTAAGAGTTGAAAATGTTTGGGAATAAATAGTGATTATTTCTTCGGGTTTTCTATCAAAGATACCAGCTAAACAAGAAAACAGGGTAATGCGTCAGTGATAGAACCTTGATAAACAACGAGCAATGTCAACCTAAGCATTAAAAGAGGATCATTATCGAAAAATGACATTCTGCATTCATGCAAATATCATTCATACACATCTAGTTAGGAACATTTGATTCATTCTGATCATAACATCCTAATCACTTGGCTTAAATATAGGCCCATGAAATGGATTCTACAAGTCATGTTCCCCATAGAACAGTGTAACAGATCAGTGAAACCATAAATCCTCTACCTCTCAAGTTGTAGTGGGACGGATTGAAGTTATCGTGGTGAATTTTATCTCCTTGAAGTTGCAGTGGAGCAGATTAAAACCACAAATCTTATCTCCTTAAAGTTGCAGTGGAGCAGGTTGAAAATAGCAAATCTTATCTCTCTGAAGTTATAGTAAAGTAGATTAAAGTTACAAATCTTATCTCCCTGAAGTTGCAGTGGAATAGATTGAAGATAGCAAATCTTATCTATCTGAAGTTGCAGTAGAGCATATTGAAGTTACAAATCTTATCTCCCTGAGGTTGCAGTAGAGTAGATTGAAAATAGCAAATCTTATCTCCCAGAAGTTGCAGTGGAGCAGATTGAAAATAGCAAATCTTATCTCCCTGAAGTTGCAGTGAAGCAGATTAAAAACCACAAATCTTATATTCCTGAAGTTGCAGTAGAGCAAATTGAAAATAGCAAATCTTATCTCCTTGAAGTTGCAGTAGAGCATATTAAAAACCATAAATCTTATCTCCCTAAAGTTACAATGGAGCAGATTGAAGATAACAAATCTTATCTTTCTGATGTTGCAGCAGAGTAGATTGAAATTACAATTCCTATATTCCTGAAGTTACAGTGGGTTGGAATGAAGCTACTTTAAGAAGAGAAGAACCAAAGAAGTCGAGATTCGGCAAAACCAGGCAAAATTGGTCATTTTTAAAGTCTTTACTCTATTCTCGTTACACGACAATGAGTAAAGAGGGGCAGCTGTAACAGGCCAATTTAGCCCAAGCCCAAACAAACCAAACCAAAAAATAATAACAAAAGTCCAAAGTCCCTCAGGCCCAAATTTATAATTACCAACAGCCCAAATACAAAAAAATTCTAATGGCCCAACAGGCCTAAAACCCAAACAATTTTCAGCAAAAAAATGGGGGAACAGAAACCCAAATCTAGCCTTAGCACCGGACCTTACCGCCGTCGCTCCTAGCCTCTGCCACCGTCGCCAACCACCCCTGCAAGAAAAAAAAGGAAGAATACACAACAACAAGTACAAGAACAGTAGAAAAATAGAAAAATAATAGTGTAATGCTCGGCTATAAAAAGCCTAAAAAAAAGATTTTATGAGGTTTTTTTTTTGAAAAAAATCAAACACTGAAAAATATACCTAAAAAAGAAAAACAGTCGAAAAACAAAATAAAAAAAAAACTCAAAAGGTGATATTTTTATTATTTTTTTTTGAATCTGTTATTATATATATATATAATAATAAAAAAGGAACGCACCTGCCGTTCTACCTTCCACTGCCATAGTCGATGACCCTCGCTGGCACATAAGGCGGTCGAATCCTTAGGGATTCGCTTGAAACCGCGTTAAAATGAGCGAGAAACCAAACGGTCCCTCCGGAGTTTTGGTCAAACAGTGACTCTTTTGCGTGTTATAACCCCGGATCCGCGATATATTCGAAGAAAGGGGCTAAAAAGGGGTTTTTAGGGTTTTTCGGCCACTAAGGATGGTGGAGTTATCGCTAGCGACCGATGGCCGTCACGGCAGTTACTCGCCGGTGCCAAGGCCGGTCGAAGGGTGGCTCAAAGAGAGGGGAGAGGGTTTCAGAATTTTTTTTTTTAGAAATGGGGATGAAATGATTTTTTTGAGAAATTTTTGACTTAAATAGGGCTTAGAAACGACGCCGTTTTGGCCTGTTTCCTTTAACTATAAAACAACATCATTTTGGGCCGAAATCGATCCGACCCAAACTAGTAGGATTCGCGTGTTTTTTTTATAGGGGGTCTAATTGCCGCGTCAGTCCTTTCGCTTTTTCATTGTTTTTCAATTCGGTCCTAATTTCATTTTTTTTCCTTTTTTAGATTATACCTTTTAATTTTAAATTATTTTTAATTTAGTCCTTCGATTTGCCCAAAAACGGAGCGTTTAATAGGATAGGGAATATTTTCCCATTTGGTCCCTCCCTTTTTTATGTGTGTTACAATTTAGTCCCTTATTTTATTTTTATCCCGATTTCTCCCCTAAGATTTTACTTAAGTTTCAATTTAGTCCTTCTTATATTTATGCACTTATTTTATTATAATTTAGACTCTTAATTTCATTTCAATGTCGATTTAATCCTTATTTATTTAATTTCAACCCTGTCTAGATTATTTATTTATTATTTATTATTTATGTATTTACTTATTATTTCCTTATTATTTAATTTTTTTTGTATTTATTGTGCATTTTTTATTTTTATTTTTATCTCTTTTTCTTTTGCCTTTATTATTATTATTATTTATTTATTTTTTATTTTTTATATATTTTCAAAAATTAGATTATTTACGTTTTACTTGCACATTTATTGTTCGTGTTTTTGTTGTTATTATTATTATTATTATTATTATTATTATTATTATTATTATTATTATTATAATACATTCATATTTTACTATGCGTATTATTATCATGCCATTATTACTACAAATTGATATCGCACTGTCATTTACTAGCACGACATTGTTATTTTTTGTATACCATTTTTTTATATATACTTCCATTTAATTTTATTATGGCTACAATCATGTCACGAACCTTGCTCAAATACATTTATCCGTTTCTATACTATGCCCGAATAAGCTAAATACAAATTACTTTTAATATTGCATTCGTCTTTGCACGAGGCATAAAAAATGAAATTTTTTAAATCAAAGTAATGTTCATTATCTTGGAATTCGAAAAGTTATGTTCTTAACTTACGGAATATGGCTTCTTTCTAAAACCGAGATAGTTGAATATTTACTTTAAAATAAATAAAAACGGGATTTAAGTGATGATCAAAATGGCGTTCATTCTTGTTCTCGATGATCTAAGGCATTGTGTCGTAACTTACGGGACGTGATCCTTTCTTCTCGATTAACTTTGAAAATTAACTTAGTTAAGTAATGTATCAAAAAGGGATCGTGTTTTAAATTCTCTTCAAATTTTCAATTTTCGACATTAAGACATCAAGTAATCAATTAGGTATCAATTTTGGGCGTAACGAGAGTGCTAATCCTTCCTCGTGCGTAACCGACTCCCGAACCCATCTCCTGAATTTCGCAGACCAAAAATCATCGTTTTAGTAAACCTAACTTGTATTAAAATGATCATATTTGGAGGTGATCCAATCACACCTAATAAAAAAGATCAGTGGCGACTCCATTTTTATTTTTCAAATAAAAAGTCGATTTCAAAAAAGGTTTCGACAATTCTCATCTATTATTCTTGTGTTCTTTGCATTATTATTATTTTATAACACGTTGTTAGTATGAACTTGTTCAATAATATTCAATATTCCATTGGAAAACAAGTAATCTAGATGTACAACGTCCTTGTTGAAGTAACAATCCTAATGTATGTGATTTTCTATGCGTGCTTGAAAGATTTTGATATTTCAATATTCTCAATGAAAAAAAAAAGGTTAAAAATTATAATCATTTTTTTCGTATTTAAGAATGAATTTATGTTTTATATATTCCATGGTATGTTTGTTTATGATCTAAGACTTTGAATAAGATTAAAGTATCAACAACTTCAATATTTTTGCTTAAATATGTATATCTTTTATAACATGTCATTGATATGATAACTACGTTATCTATTAGGTTGTTTCTAATAGAGCCACACATGATTTGTGAGTATAAACGAATTTGACTTTTTATATAGACAAAGCAAAAACCATTGTGTTTGTCCAACATCATCTACATGAATGATTAAAAGTGGAATATCTAATTGCAAAAGATCCTCTTGACACTTGAATTGCATAATAATTTGAAAAAAAATGATTTGACCATTAGAAAACAATAATACTCTCTAAAGTTTATTATGATTGAAATATATTATGTGCTCCTACAACAGTAATATTGTGAAAAAGGCTTTAAAAATTATATAGAAATAATCCCATGCCTTCTAGTGAAAAAGGTTTCATTCCTTGAAGTATATGTAACAATACATAACAATTATGAAAAATCAAAATATAGAGATCGTGGTTGTCATTGTAATTGAGGATGTGGTTGGAGACACATTAATAATTGTTATCATGGTGGTTATAATAGTGGTACTTCTAACCACTAAAAAAGAAGAATAAGAAAAAACAAGAAAATGGTGGTCAAAATATTCTATTCTATGGTTATTGAAAATTCATGCTACCAATGTGGTATGAAAATGCATTGGTCACGTACCTGTCGTATGTTTAAGCATCTAGTAAAACTTTATCAACGCATCCATTAAAATAAAAAAGAAACAATATTGAGATAAATTTCGTTATCCCAAAATGATGAATGAAGGATAATTTTTCGGCAAAAGATGAAAATTTTTACTATGTTGCTAAAGCTGGCCATGCATACAATGATGATTAATATGTTATTAATTTGTGTCAAAATTTTATTGGGATCCATGCATTGAAATTTAATTATTTTGTTTAAGAATCATTAGAATCAATGGCTACTTGGTATTTACTTGGTGATAATCTCTTTCTCTTCATTATAAAGGATTGTAACAACCCGAATTTGGGCCTAGTAGAATTGGGCCCAATGGGTCTTGGGGAGTAGGAGTGTTTAAAATTTTTGAGAGCAAGAGAACGGCATTATTTCAAGTTGGACTTATTAGGAAGGTGATTTTGGAAAGTTACGGGGTTCTAGGAAGTTCTGGGTTCAAATTGGGCCTTAGCAAAATTTTTATGTTTAAGCACTTTAAGGAGAGAAGGTAAGTGGCATCAATGCTTAAGGAAATAAGTGTGCATTTTGCTAGCACAAAGAGTCTATTGGTAAAGGTGGAAAGTGGCATGTGGAGTGTACTAATGGTTTAAGGTTCGATTCCCATCTAGTGAAAATATTTTGGATTGAATTTTTGTACTATAAGGTAAGTGTCAGTCAAGGATTTAATAAGGAAAGGAAGACTTTTTAATTTGGGAAAGATGACTAAGGAATATGGTAAGGAGGAAGATAAGGGAAAAAGAAGGAAGGAAATCAAAGAAAGGGATAAGGGAGGGGGACATGTTGGCCTAAAGTGTGGAAGATGTTTTGGAAAGAATTTTGGGTCAACTTTCTTCCTTTTGGGCAAAGGTAATACACTTTGTAGGGGAAAGGATAGCCAAATTTTCTTTAGGCAATTGGCAAATTTTAAGCGCATGAGAGGTTATTTCTTCTTAGCATTTTGGTGTCTTTTTCTTTTCCAATTCCTTCCCTCTTATGCCGAAACTCTAAAACCAAAGTGTGCATCTTTTTCTTTTGTTTGGCCGAATCACTCACCTTTTGCTCATCTCCCCTTTGATAGTCGAACAATCTAGCACTCTTCTCTCCATCCATTCTTTTACTTTTGACCATTTCATCAACCTTTTCTCTTTTCTTAAATCGACATTACCTTGTGATCACATTTTCTTGTTCGATTCTCTCCATAGTCGAGCCTATTATCACCCTATCTCTTCACTTTTTCTTTTCCTATCGTGTTGGACAATCTCTTCCTTGACCGAATCGGTAGAGTGTTAGCTTACACTCTTGTCATCTTTCTAGCCTTTGGCTTTCAAAATAGGGTTGGTAAGTAGAATCTCGAAGTACTTTATCAGAGGGCCAATCGATCACCTATCCCTCGTAATAAGAGACTCGGATTGTTGGTGTCGCGGAGAGTATCGTGTTACTGAAATCCAAATCAGTGTGTAATCCCGCACTTTCTTCAATAATACCTGTTTGAAATGGTGTATAATCTCATACCTCTCTGAAAGTTTGCATGAAATGTTCTGTGACTCGGTCGAAATACCGAAGAAAAACTGGAAACCGACATCCGTGACCGCTTGGGCGTGCGTATATTCGTAGTGGTAACCATATTTTGCAATGAAACAGTTTGGTCAGAAGCAGTGACATGATTTTGAAAAATCACAGAAAATAGGAGAAATGGAATTAGAAAGTGAATAAGATATAGAAATAAAGCTTACTGTGTCTATTTTTATATGAAAGAAACAGAGGAGGAAGAGAAATTTTATATTCTGTGATATTTTAATTTTAGTGAGACTGGTTCTGATTGACTTCGTGGTTCCCTGCTCTGTCTTGGAAAAATCGTTTGAAATTGTACAAAGTGAATTATAAGTTATAAGTTATATGTATAGAAACAAGTGGGAGCAACATATGAAAAGCATGCAGTGAGATATTTGAATTTAGGGTAAGAGAGGTCGAACTGCTGGTCGAGTGAAACAAGGGAAACTTTAATGAATAAACTGTACTAAATGGCTAAGCCAAAAATTTTAGAAAAACTTTAGTAAGAAGATATATGAGTCTAGTTTCAAGGAAAATTTACGGAACTAAATTTCGAGTTTCCTAACTCGAGTTATAGTCAGTTTAGTCAATATGACGCAGATGGACAGTTTCAATTTTTATGCCCCACATTAGTAGTTAAGTTTGGGTTGCGAAATTACCAAAATGCCCTTGGAGGGTAAATTACCGAAATACCCCTGGGTTGCGAGATTACCGAATTACCCTTAGTGGGTAAAATTATCGAATTACGAAAATACCCTTATGGGCCAAATTACGAAAATGCCCCTACGGGCCGATTTACTAAAATGCCCCTATGAGCCGAAATGCTTGAGTGAACCGATTTACAAAGTTCTTTAATTGGGCGATTTACCGTAATAATTCTCTGAATCAATGATTGTTGTTTATATATATGGATATTATGCTTTATTATGTATGTTACATTTACATAATTTGCATGGGATGGGAAAAATGTTGAATAGAAGTGTAGCCCGGTGGCATTGCCACAAAAATGTTTGTTATTATGTTTCATTATGATTTCGGTGGCTTGGCCACAATAAAAATATATTATAAATGGCATCTTGCTCATGAATTAAATGGCAACTTGCCCGCGATTGGTGTGTTTGGCGGGGTGGGTTGACTTGATCCCCACAGTGTGATGGGATGGTACGGGTGGTGTGTAGCGGAAGGATTACTAGGATGGGTTGGGATGCATTCATTCATATCATTTTAAATATTGTTATGTAAATGGGCTTAGGCCCAGGATGATGCCATACGGGTTCGGGCCCAGTGGATGACGGTAAGGGGATTATACACTGAGTTCTTGTAACTCACTCCCCCTTTTTCTTAACCCTTGTAGGTAATGCTCGATGGATTTGAGGACTTGAGGCCATGGATGACTCGGTGGAGGTCATACTTTTGGATTGTTATTTTCGGACTTTAGTAAACTTCTTTTTCGTATTATTTCGTTGCTTTTATTATTTCGGGTTTTAAAGTTGTAATAAGGCCTCTGGGATATTTTTATTTGGTTTTATGTTTAGCCGTACTTATTATTTTTCTTGCATTATTTTAAATGGGGATTTTTCTAAAATCATAAATAACGGTTTTCCAAATTGATTAATAAATGGTTTTCATAATAAATATGTACAAATAATTCAACTCGGATTCTTTTTCAAATTTTCAACGTCATTTTCAAAAGTCATGGTTTTAAAGTTCACTACCTCGATTTTTGACTCATCAATCAACCACTCAAAAATTAGTTGTATTTTATCAAATATTCACATCCAACTTATTTTCTTAACCATAATCAAATTACACCTATTTTAGTACGAATCATAAGGATTTATCACATTTTCTTCATGTGACATGTCAGATCCGGTCATACCGCATGGGCCGGGTTTGGGGTGTTACATTTTATGGTATCAAAGCCAGGTTGCAAAACTCGACTGTGGTTTGGGTTCAAAAATGTTTTCGAAACTACTTGAAATTTGATTTATAAATGCATGTTTTAAGGGAAGTATGACACCACGGGCATCCGGCACCAAGTCAAGTAAGTTTATGTTTTCATTTATGAATATTGTGGTGTGACTGTAGAAATACTCTAGAACTTTTAATTTTAGGAGCTGAAACTATAGAGATTGAGACTATAGGATACGTACTACGAAAACAACTTTACTTACTATACTCCATAAAATATTGTTTAATAAACACTAAAATAGCATATTGATTCATAAGACTATTAATCAGATTAAATCGAATTAGTGAACATGAGCGCTAGAGGACGTGGACGTGGTAGACGCAGCCGTGATAGATGCCGAGGTGCTAGGGCTGGATCTTCGATACCGAGGCATGTGCTCGAAAGGGAGGCGCTGGCATCGCCAGTGGCTGAGACGGGATCTCATGATCGAGCTTGGGTTGTTGAGCTGACTCAGATAGTTAAGGAGGTATTGGAGGAGGTTAAAGGAATCAGTGAAGTACTTCGAGTTGGGTGTATGGACTGTAAGAAGAAAAGAGATCGCGGTTCTTTTGGGTCGCAGTCTCGTTCCGTAAAGTGTGTTAAGGCACGTCCAAATTTTCCAGCTTGCGAATATTGCAGAAGGCGTCATCCGGGAGAATGCTGGAGGAGGTCAAGAGCATGCTTGAGATGCGAGTCTAAGGAGCATAAGGCTCGGGATTGTTTCATCACTATCAAGTCAGGTATGTTTTGGTTGGACGTGATGATTGAATGCAGAAAATTTTAGGTATAAGAGGTAGATAACTGCTTGCTTCTGTGGTTTAATGTTTGGTTGTGTGAAAGAGGATTTAAGATTATGTTAAAAGTACATTAGTGTTATTAAGATAAGAGTGCGCAGCGAAAGCATAGTGGTGTGATTTGAGCAGTGCGTTTAGCAGTTGGTTGGAAATTTCGAGGACGAAATTTCTTTAAGGAGGGTAGAATTGTAACGACCCGAATTTGGGCCTAGTAGAATTGGGCCCAATAGGCCTTGGGGAGTAGGAGTGTTTAAAATTTTTGAGAACAAGAGAACGACATTATTTCAAGTTGGACTTATTAGGAAGGTGATTTTGAAAAGTTACGGGGTTCTAGGAAGTTTCGGGTTCAAATTGGGCCTTAACAAAATTTTTATGTTTAAGCACTTTAAGGAGAGAAGGTAAGTGGCATCAATGCTTAAGGAAATAAGTGTGCATTTTGCTAGCACAAGGAGTCTATTGGTAAAGGTGGAAAGTGGCGTGTGGAGTATACTAATGGTTTAAGGTTCGATTCCCATCTAGTGCAAATATTTTGGATTAAATTTTTGTACTATAAGGTAAGTGTCGGTCAAGGCTTTAATAAGGAAAGGAAGACTTTTTAATTTGGGAAAGATGACTAAGGAATATGGTAAGGAGGAAGATAAGGGAAAAAGAAGGAAGGAAATCAAAGAAAGGGATAAGGGAGGGGGACATGTTGGCCTAAAGTGTGGAAGATGTTTTGGAAAGAATTTTGGGTCAACATTCTTCCTTTTGGGCAAAGGTAATACACGGTTTGTAGGGGGGAAAGGGATAGCCGAATTTTCTTTAGGCAATTGGCAAATTTTGGTGCATGAGAGGTTATTTCTTCTTAGCATTTTGGTGTCTTTTTCTTTTCCAATTCCTTCCCTCTTATGCCGAAACTCTAAAACCAAAGTGTGCATCTTTTCTTTTGTTTGGCGAAACACTCACCTTTTGCTCATCTCCCCTTTGATAGTCGAACAATCTAGCACTCTTCTCTCCATCCATTCTTTTTCTTTTGACCATTTCATCAACCTTTTCTCTTTTCTTAAATCGACATTACCTTGTGATCACATTTTCTTGTTCGATTCTCTCCATAGCCGAGCCTATTATCACCCTATCTCTTCACTTTTTCTTTTCCTATCGTGTTGGACAATCTCTTCCTTGACCGAATCGGTAGAGTGTTAGCTTACACTCTTGTCATCTTTCTAGCCTTTGGCTTTCGGAAGAGGGTTGGTAAGTAGAATCTCGAAGTACTTTATCAGAGGGCCAATCGATCACCTATCCCTCGTAATAAGATACTCGGATTGTTGGTGTCGCGGAGAGTATCGTGTTACGGAAATCCAAATCAGGTGTGTAATCCCGTACCCTTCCGAATACCTGTTTGAAATGGTGTGTAATCTCATACCTCTTTGAAAGTTTGCATGAAATGTTCTGGGATTCGGTCGAAATACCGAAGAAAAACTGGAAACCGGCATCCGTGACCACTCGGGCGTGCGTATATTCGTAGTGGTAACCATATTTTGCAATGAAACAGTTTGGTCAGCAGTAGCGACGTGATTTTGAAAAATCACGAAAAATAGGAGAAAGGGAATTAGAAAGTGAATAAGATATAGAAATAAAACTTACTGTGTCTATTTTTATATGAAAGAAACAGAGGAGGAAGAGAAATTTTATATTCTGTGATATTTTAGTTTTAGTGAGACTGGTTCTGATTGACTTCGTGGTTCCCTGTTCTGTCTTAGAAAAATCTTTTAAAATTGTACAAAGTGAATTATGAGTTATAAGTTATATGTATAGATTCCTTAGTGAGCCTATTTTCAATAGAAACAAGTGGGAGCAACATATGAAAACTGTACAGTGAGATATTTGAATTTAGGGTAAGAGAGGTCAGAACCGTTGGTCAGTGAAACAAGGGAAACTTTAATGAATAAACTGTACTAAATGGCTAAGCCAAAAATTCTAGAAAAATTTTAGGAAGAAGATATATGAGTCTAGTTTCAATGAAAATTTACAGAACTAAATTTCGAGTTTCCTAACTCGAGTTATAGTCAGTTTAGTCAATATGACGCAGATGGACAGTTTCAATTTTTATGCCCCACATTAGTAGTTAAGTCTGGGTTGCGAAATTACCAAAATACCCTTGGAGGGTAAATTACCGAAATACCCCTGGGCTACGAGATTACCGAATTACCCTTAGTGGGTAAAATTACCGAATTACAAAAATGCCCTTATGAGCTAAATTACGAAAATGCCCCTACGGGCCGATTTACTAAAATGCCCCTATGGGCCGAATTGCTAGAATGCTTGAGTGAACCGATTTACAGAGTTCTTTAATTGGCTGATTTACCGTAATAATTCTCTGAATCAATGATTGTTGTTTATATATATGGATATTATGCTTTATTATGTATGTTGCATTTACATAATTTGCATGGGATGGGAAAAATGTTGAAGAGAAGTGTAGCCCGGTGGCATTGCCACAAAAATGTTTGTTATTATGTTTCATTATGATTTCGGTGGCTTGGCCACAATAAAAATATATTATAAATGGCATCTTGCCTGCGAATTAAATGGCATCTTGCCTGCGAATTAAATGGCAACTTGCCTGCGATTTGTGTGTTTGGCGGGGTGGGTTGACTTGATCCCCACAGGTGTGATGGGATGGTACGGGTGGTGTGTAGTGGAAGGATTACTAGGATGGGTTGGGATGCATTCATTCATATCATTTTAAATATTGTTATGTAAATGGGCTTAGGCCCAAGATGATGCCATACGGGTTCGGGCCCATGGATGACTAGTAAGGGATTATACACTGAGTTCTTGTAACTCACTCCCCCTTTTTCTTAACCCTTGTAGGTAATGCTCAGTGACGAGGACTTGAGGCCATGGCTGACTCGGTGGAGGTCATACTTTTGGATTGTTATTTTCGGACTTTAGTAAACTTCTTTTCCGTATTATTTCGTTGCTTTTATTGTTTCGGTTTTAAAGTTGTAATAAGGCCTGCAGGATATTTTTATTTGGTTTTATGTTTAGCCGTTATTTATTATTTTTCTTGCATTATTTTTAATGGGGATTTTTCTAAAATCATAAATAACGGTTTTCCAAATTGATTAATAAATGGTTTTCATAATAAATATGTACAAATAATTTAACTCGGATTCTCTTTCAAATTTTCAACGTCATTTTCAAAAGTCATGGTTTTAAAGTTCACTACCTCGATTTTCGACTCATCAATCAACCACTCAAAAATTAGTTGTATTTTATCAAATATTCACATCCAAACTTGTTTTCTTAACCATAATCAAATTACACCTATTTTAGTACAAATCATAAGGATTTATCACGTTTTCTTCATGTGACATGTCAGAACCGGTCATACCGCATGGGCCGGGTTTGGGGTGTTACAAGGATGCTTATAATAACTGCTTCTCATCCATGGTAACTTAAGTCAATCTAATAAACTTCTTTTGAAATTTAATTTGATTTCTATTAAGAAGTTCACTTTATATAATTCTTTATTCATAACTCTATGAATTTATAAAACTCTTCACGCATTTAGTTATTGAGATTTTTATGTGGAGATAAAAATTTTTATTGGTTCATTTTTAATAGAATTGATTGGTTTAATTTTAATTTTGATTAAAATATATTGTTATCGCGGAATGGGAGTAAAAGTACTTACTTATCATGAACTTTGGGATATTCACCATGTCTGAATAGTTTCATAATTACCGTAAAATTTAAAATGAAATTATGTCATAAGAGATGGAGGTTAGAAAATGTTTATGTTTAAATCTTTATAGTTATAAAGTTACTTTAATTTGGCATTATAATATTTTCCATTTTGTTGCATTATGGTATATATATATAAAAATATTATCTATAACCAAAATGATTTATTAGTAACATAAATTTATTATTTCTTATGCTTAATATATGTTTTATTTATACCTATTAATTTTATTTTTATATGAATAAATAAAGTTTTTGAATATCATAAATTTTTCTCATTTATGTTGAAAAGAAGTGCAAAAGTGCATATTATTTAAAATAAATTAAGTATTCATTAATGTTATATAATAAAATGATTACATGCTCCTGAAGAGCTAATATTGCATTAAAATGTAAAAAAATCTCTTTAAAAGTTAACATTTTACCTCCCTGTGATGCAAAATTTTATAAAACATAATATTATTTTTCAGATCAAGAAGATATATGTTGAAGGAAATCTTTATGTGTTTTACATTAAAACCATTGACAGAAATGACATGAGATACTTGTGTTTTTGTATTATAAATATTTCCCGAAGGAATACATTACACGTATATGATTGACATATGAGATAGTGAAAAAGAAGTTCATAGTGTTTGTATGATCGGTTAGACCATCCCAAGTCAATGATGATGCAAAATAATTTGATGAAAATTTATATGATTTTATTGAAGAATTAGAAGTTATATTTTAATAATTGTCATCAATACCAGTTATTTTGACAATATGTTGGACTAGCACTGGCTAAAGTTAGAGGTCGGTTGCATTTTTAGATGATAACCAAATAATATATGAGCTCATGTATCACATGCGTGCAACACGAAGTTTGCGATATTATTTATTTAAACAATTTGGTTTATAGTATGCAATTTGTGCTAACAACGCTAGTACATTATATCTCAAGCTTGACTTTCATTGTTTTAGCTAAGATAATATTAAGTTATCTATGTCTATATATGTTATACTTAATGGTTAGCAAAACTATACCTCCACTCAATTGATTAACCATTAATATAAGAATAGCTTTACAATAAGTATGTAATTTTATTTGTATCAAGCCAACATACAAGAAATATTTGTCTCATGAGAATTGACTTTCATTTATAAGCCAACAGATTTCATCTAAGAATATTTGGATGTGCAATATCTATTTTATGTTCCACCATAACGCATTAAGATGAATCATCAAGTATGAAATTGAGAAAATTTAGAATTTTCATTAAATGTTAAAATTTGAAAGGAGATATATTTATAATTTTGAAAAAGTATTGTCATGTTGCAAATTTTCTTATTATTAAGGGGAGACAAGTTGGTTAAATAATTATGTATCACTTTTTGTGATCCTCACTAATATCATATGCACAAAGTTTGAACGATAAAATTATTTGTCGGACATGTTTAGGGATGACATTTAGAGATTGCATGTACTATCCGATATACATACCAACTAAAATGTTCCAAATAATTATATGTCTCAGATAGACAATGTGATAAAAATAAGTCTTGAGCATGCTAGAAGCATAATAAACTAGTTGGTTCCATAAAACGAAAAATTCTTGAAAGAAAGGATAAAGAAATGAAGATGGTCACATGCTAAAAGAGGCGGGTACTCATGAATAGACCCAATACATAAGTTTTGATAAAACCCTAGTAGAGGTTCACGTGCCTGAAATTATGAATATAATGAGATATCTCAATTAGTTATGTCATAACCAAAGATGATGGAGCTGACAAAAGAAAATATTATGGAAAAGTGAGGATTCTTGAATGAAAAGATACTTGAAAGCATTAAAATGAGAACAAGTTATCAAAATAAATAAACACTTCTATTATAAATTATGAAATGTATCTTGGACATGAAGTCCAAACACCTGGAAGGTGTAAAGCCAATGGGTGTTAACATAATAGTGAAAAAAATACAATTCATAATAGATAGAATTGAATTGTAACAAAAAGTTCACAAGACACTTGGTTTTTATTATGAAAAATGATTAATTTATGGTGGATGCAAAAACCAAATAAAATTAAGCATAATTGTATAAAATACCATTAACGTTTATGGGTTTTTGGGTTTGAGCCCTTAACCTTTTTTTTATTGACACCCTCAATGTTACGATTTTTTCAGAAATCAACCCAATTTTAACTGTAAAGGTGAGTTGACTGTCAGTCAAACGGCAGGTCAACGAAATAGCCTATGTGGCATGTCGCATAAGCACGATTTCATAAATGATGTCATCAAAACAATTTTTTTTCATTTTTTTCTAGCTTCTTTATTCTTCTCTCTTTCTCTCTTCACCTCTAACTGATGTTACAATAAAACTTTTTTTTTTCTCAATGCTTTACTAGATTTTCTCTTTTCCCAAACGCATCTTTAGTTTTTTTCTCTTTCCAAATTTTCTCAACATCTCCATGAGTTATTAGTTTTTTTTCTAATCAGCACATCTTTGTCAATGAAATGGCATATAACAAACATCCAAAATAGCATGCAAACTAATGAAATTCATTAAAACATAATATAGATGCATATATATATATATATATATTTATATGCACATCACCATTTTCTTCAATTTTCTCACCAACCAAATTGAATAAAACGAATCCATACAACAACAAAAAAATAACATTCTAGTGTTTTAACAAAAACCCAGCAAATCCCACATCCCATTTTATACTAACCTCCAAATTCAACTTTTAAACCTTCCACAATCCTGTCTGTTTGTTTCTCGAGAAAAAAACAGAGAAAGAAAGAAAAAGATCAAGAAACCAGACTTCAATTTTAATTATTGACGCTCTTCCTCTAACACAACAACTTGCAAAAATGACGATGAACAACCATTTTTATGATTATTACTTTTTTTTAAAGAACAGAAGCCAAAACACTATTTGTGTAAGAATAAAATAAGTAAAAATATTCAAGCAGAAGAAAACAATTAGTGGAATAACTACAGAGGAAGAAAAAAACTCATTTTTAACAATAAAATATATTGGAAATTCAAAATCTTATGTTTGATTCCATGAAAAAATGGGTAAACAGGTTATCATTTACTAAAGAAAAGTTAATGGTTTAGTTCCAAATTGAATCAAAAACATGAAATTTTAAATAACAGTAAGCAGGAGCCCACTCCTTCCATTTTTATATTCCAAAGTTTGAAGATAATTATCAAGAGTTGAAAGTAGAGAGAAGAATTTTTTTTTTCGAGTGAATAAAGTCTCTGGTTTCAGAATAGAGAGGAAGAGAGAAAGAGAGAAGAAGAAAGAAGATGGAAACAAGATGAAAGAATAAGTTAAATATATGATGTCATATATGATATCTTATTGATGTGACATGTCACATAAGCTACATTGTTGACCTGCAATTTTAATTGACGGTCAATTCACGTTTATTATTAAAATGAGGTTGATTTTTGAAAAAATCGTAACGTTGAGGGTGTCAATAAAAAAAAAGTTAAGGGCTCAAACCCTAAAACCCATAAACATTGATGGTATTTTATGCAATTATGCCATAAAGTTATTTATTTACGTTTAATAAATTTGTATTCCGTTGATATAAATTATTTGATAATATTGATGCTTAAAGTATAAAATTTGAGTTTCATGAGAAAATCATTAAATGTGAATATGATTTTGTTTAGGAGTTTTTATTAATTAATGCATTTATACATATAGGTTATTATCATAATTGTTGATATTAATGTATCAAATATATTGGAGTTTCTGAAGAATTTCCAAGATAAATAATTATTCGATAGATAAATTTTATAATGAAAGTATTTCTAAAAATGAAATTTTGTCTCGACATGAAGATCAAGTGTTCAATAAGGACAAATTGTTACACAATGATATTATAAAGAATTGCTATTAAGTATCCAATAGTGTTTATATAATCAAAATTAATCAGGCTAATTTTTCATGTAGATTGGAGATATTGAAAAGGAATACAAATGGTTAAACAATAATGTTATAAAACGATGGTCTTGAAGTACCATTTCTTTATGTACCCGATGCACTCATTGTATTGATAATAGTGAATGATACAATACATCATGCTTTACAAAGTTGTTGGTGACATCTGAAGCATGAGAATGCAATTGAATTTTATTGTTATATTGATACTCATCAACAAAATTTGTTGTATATGTTGATGATTTACTACTGATAAATAATATTGAATGACTCAATATTGAGTTATAAAATGATGTTCAAATAAGGGGAGCAAAATATGCATTGTAGTAACACCCCTCACTCAATGCAAAGAATAATTGAGAATTCAATTACGCACTCCCTACCGCTAGATTTGAGAAGTTAATTTTCAGTATTAGATTGCATCGTTTCAAATATCTTAAGTCATGCTTACATGAGGGGAAATAAATTCGCACTACATTTTTCTTTTAAAGTTGTGACATATTGTGTATTAAAGGATTATGTACTCTTTTTTCCTTTACTAGATTTTTGTCGCATAGGGTTTTTCCTAGTCAGATTTTTTAATGAGGCATATTTTTTATGCAATAAACATTCAAGGGGGTGTTATGAATGTTATTAAGTAGATATTCATTATAATCAACCTTATACCTTTTATCTTCCATAACTCTTCACATTTCATCTTATTGTAACCCATTTTCTATTTATGTATTAGAAAATGAAGAGTCTAATCTCCCTATATAGGAGTATACTACTTGTAATGATGATGGAAAAGAAGAAAAATGCAATAAAATTCTCTCTTTATTCTCGTTTATTATTCTTGTGTTATTATTATTATATACCAATTTATAGGGTAAATTACCAATAAAAGCCCTTTTTTTCAAAATTTATGGAAAAGGTCATATTTCCTAATTATTTACCGGAATGAGCCAATTTCCCCTAAAACACGTCCACGTCAGCGCGAATTCAGGGGATACAGCAGGAAAACACGTCCTTGAGGAAGCGTTTTATGCCACATCAGCAGAAATCGTGTCCTTGAGGGCGTACTTTACTGACGTGGCAAAAACGCTCCCTCAGGGACGCGTTTTTGCCCTCCACTCCCATTAGGGTTTTCAGCTGTTTTTAGGGTTAGGGTTAGGGTTTGGGGGGTTTTAGGGCTAGGGTTTTGTGTTTTAGAGGTTTTAAGGTTTTTGGTTTTTGGTTTTTGGGGAAAGTTAATGAATTAGAGTTTAGGGTTAATTAATTAAAATAATTTTAGGGTTAGGGTTTTTGAAAAAAAAATATCAGTAATATAATTTTTTTTAACAGTAGTATTTGGTAAAATGATTTTGAGAAGACATTTCTGAACAAATAGTAACCAAAACGCTTCAAGCAGGATGCACTGTCAGCAAGAGTACTGAAAAAAGCTCCCACGTGGACGCTCTTTTACTACAGTAATCTCTGGTAAAATAATTTTGAGAAGACGTTTACAACAAATAATGACCAAAACGCTTCAAGCGGGATGCACTATCGCCAAAGGGTATGCGAAAAAGCTCCCACGTGGACGCTCTTTTGCTCTGATGAGTCTCTCGGTAAAATAATTTTGAGAAGACGTTTACAACAAATAGTGACCAAAACGCTTCAAGCGGATGCACTTGTCGGCAAAGAGTACTGAAAAAAGCTCCCACGTGGGCGCTCTTTTTGCTCTGATGAGTTTCGGTAAAATAATTTTGAGAAGACGTTTACGAACAAATAGTGACCAAAATGCTTCAAGCGGATACACTGTCGACAAAGAGTACTAAAAAACCTCCCACGTGGGCGCTCTTTTGCTACAGTGAGTTCCTATTTGTCCTTAAACTATAAATGAGCCAAAATTCATTCTCGGGTTGCATAATAGAAATTGAGGCAAAAGTAAAATAGAAATCAAGATGAGTGAACGTATTAGTGCCGTATTTACTATGATGGTGAGGTTCGTGACACTCAAGACAATGTTATTTTTTTATCTGAGAACACAGTATGCATCGGTTTTTAACTGAACATAGATTTGTGATGAACTTCGCAAAAAGAATTAGGCGAAAAATCTTCTGAACAACGCCAATGAAAGTTCAGTCTATTAAGTATAGATTTTGTGCTTTGGTTGATCCCGTGAGATATGACTCATTCGACATCAAAGGTCCTCTGAGCTTGGAGGCAATGGTGGAGACTCATTCCGCCAGTGGATCACCCTATCTTGAGGTATATGTACAATTTTCATCGCCAAGTGATCTTCCTTCGACTTCAACATCTACTGTTGTTCGAGGGGAATACACGACCCCAAGTCGACACTCTGTTAGTGGGAGGCAGAATACGAAATCGCCCGTGTTTGGTGGTAGTATGGAAAACACAACCCCTACACGACACTCGGTTGGTGGATGGGACATGCATATCCTTCCTTCGACATTCGATGCTAGAAATATGTATTGGGGAACATCATCAAATTCTAGTGGTTGGCAATCCATATATGATTGGGGACGTTACGAAAGTTGTTTAAGAAGGGATAATGTACTCTCCACGACATCCACCGGCGAGGGGACCTCGTTTGTTGCAGATGATGGTGGGTCAGATGATGAGTCTGATGTCGATCCACCTCGAGAGCCCGGCCCCGATGGTGCAAAAGTTGTATTATTTTCTAAACCGGAGCCTGTTCCAACCATACCTGAAGATGTTGAAGGGGGTTCAGATGATGAATAAGAAGATTCGCGATTCAGGGCGTACTCGCCTCCAGCCCACATGCATAATGTCGATCTATCTCAAGACGATGCGTTGGAGTTTCCTGAACTACAACACAAAAGGCGTGACCGTACAAGTTCGTCGTTAGATTCGGGTGAATTAGAAGTTGGTAAAGAGTTTTCCAACAAGGATAGTTTTCTTGGTGCATTGAAACAATATAGCATCGAAAACAGGGTTAACTACAACATGGTTAAATCCAAACTCGATAAGTACGAGGCCAAGTGTGCAGTGCAAGACGGTACATGTTCATGAAAAATCATGGCCTCGTTGAGGAAAAGGACAGGCTTGTGGGAGATTAAAAAGTACAAAGGTCCACATACATGTCTTACCGGTACAATATCACTAAGTGTTTAGGGTTTTTGAATAATACTGATATTACGTAATGTTACATTATTTAACGTACTTCGTTGACAGGTGTTTCACAAGATCATCCCAAGATGGATTCAGATATGTTGGCTAGCTTAATAATACCGACGATGAAGGCGAATCCCAAGACTTCAGTGCCGATCTTAATTGCCAATATTCGTAGCCAATTGGGGTACACGCCCTCTTACCGCAAGACTTGGATAGCTAAGCAGAAGGCGTTAGAAAAGTTGCATGGTCGGTGGGACGCTTCATATAATGAATTGTGGTAGTGGTGTCAGGTGCTAGAGGGATATGTCCCAAGCAGCATAACAGACCTTGAAACGGTACATGCGTACTACAACGATAGATTGCTCCGTGGATGCCAAGTGTTCAAGCGTCTATTCTGGACATTTAAGCAATTCTGAGACGCATTTGTATACTGCAAGCCATTGGTATAGATTGACGGTACCTTTATGTATAGTAGATATACGCATCGGCTATTGCTAGCTGTGGCACAGGATGGCAGTGGGAGAATCCTTCCAATTGCGTTTGCAATAACACCGGGCAAGTCAGCTGATGACTGGGATTTCTTTCTATCTAGGTTAAGGAGGCATGTCTGTCCCCAACCTGATATATGCGTTATATCGGATCGGGGCCCTAGAATACTAGCCGCAATAGAGCGACAGGGAAGCCTATGGCATCGCACACACCATCGATATTGCCTAAGGCATGTTTCGTCCAACTACCACGGGCAACATCGATCTACAAGTGAACGATGGCAAGTGACCAACATGGGTATGTAATATCTATTAATATTATGTGGCAAGTGACCAACTGCGTCGCAAACCAAATGGTCGACCTTGCTCGACTAGAATACGCAACAATATGGATATCCGAGAAACAGCCAACCAACGGAAGTTATGCGGATGGTATAGGAACCCAGGCCATACATCTCGCTCATGTCCAAATCGGAATAGTTGATAGTCTCCTTATCATTTTTGTCTCTTGATGGCTATGAAATTTCTTTTAATTTCTTGATGAAAATGGTGAACTTTTGTAGAAGGACTAAGTTGCAAAACAAAAAAAAAGTTATTCAATTAATTTAAAATATCACCATCATCAGTATTCTTCAAAATTATCTTTCTTGCTAAATGATTATTTTTCCCCTTACGATCCTTCAAAATTCCTACATTGGATCAACACCCATCTTGATAAAATTACAAATTAACCCCTCATACTTTTTCACTTATTCAATTTTGTCCTAATTCATCCATTTCTTCTTAGTTTTTAGACCCTTCCACCCTTAAAAACAATTTTAATTTTATTAAAAATATTAAAAAATAAATTACAATAAAAAAAATAAAAAACAACTTTTATTTTTTTAAAGATATAAAAAATAAATTACAATAAAAAAATATAAAAACAACTTTTATTTTATTAAAGATATAAAAAAAAATTACAATAAAAAATAAAAAAACAACTTTTATTTTTTTAAAGATATAAAAAATAAATTACAATAAAAAAAATAAAAAAACAACTTTTATTTTAATAAATGAAACGATATAGAAAAGTTTATACAAATATTTAAAAAAAATCAATGTGGGTGTCGGTCGGAATCAGTGCCACATGGGGGTGGTCGACGGTTACGCACTGGATTCCTCCTTGTTCCAGCTTCCGGCGGGGGTTGTGGTTGCTCCGGCGGGGATTCTGGTTCCTCCAGCTGGGAGTCTAGTGGTGGGTGTTGGGAGGATGGCCCACCTTGATAAAATAATGAATGCGGAGGTGTTTACATCACCCATGGCGGAGGTGTTTGAATCCCATAAGGCATCGGAGATTGGTAAAAAGAAGAGCTCCCCGACAGCGCCTCGTGCGATCCCTCATGCGACGGTGGCCTATAGATCGGCGGTCCACTCGGAGTAGTCGGGAACGGACTCGAACCGGGCCATGCATTCTAACCTGCCATAGGACTGGGAAAAGGAAACATATAAGGGTTAGGATACATATAAGGGCTAGGATATGCACCTGGCATAACCGGAAAAGGCTGTAATGTGGGTGTCGTCGGCTGAAGTGTTGGGCTCGGTGACTGTGTGAGCACTGTTGATGGGCTCGGTGATTGTGTCGGCGCTGTTGATGGGCCCGTCCCATCATCCCTTCTCCTTGGATTTAAAGGGTCCCGTCGTTCCCTTTGTAAACAAAGTTACCGTCGCCTCTCCTCTTCTGACAATAAATACAGCTTGCCATGGATCCTAAACCATGGCATGTATTCCGGCACGCACGCTAACTCAAGAACGATGATCGGTTCCCGAGTAGGTATATAATCATACCGGTTTTACCACAACTCGATATATGCTGACAAAAATCTTGGCCAATCCGTATGCAACTGCCGTAAGTCGACTTTGTGCTCATCATCGAGCACCTCAGATGTCACGGGAATCGGTTGTCGGAATCCAAATTGAAGCAGAACCCGATCTGACTGGTGCATCTCCACGATGGCATAGTTGACCAATAGGACCTTCACATGTCAAATGTTTGGATTTTGAAAGAACTCATCCGGAATTACTGCCTGAATTGACGGATCCTCGTATGGTGTCCATTGAAACTATATTAACATGATAAAAATACTAGTTATATACTAAATACTAAATACTAAATACTAAATACTAAATATTAAATACGAAATACGAAACGACTATTTTATTACGAAAATATATTTTATTTAATACTTACTTGTGCTTCCGACCGTTGGTCTAATAGAAGCCGTATATCTTCAAGCGAGGTAGGTATTCCAACATAACTCGCCGAATGGTTGACCAATGGGACCTTCACATGCCAAATGTTCGGATTTTGAAAGAACTCATCCGGAATTACTGCCCGAATTGACGGATCCTCGTATGGTGTCTATTGAAACTATATTAACATGATAAAAATACTAGTTATATACTAAATACTAAATACTAAATACTAAATACTAAATACGAAATACGAAATGACTATTTTATTACGAAAATATATTTTATTTAATACTTATTTGTGCTTCCGACCGTTGGTCTAATAGAAGCCGTATATCTTCAAGCGAGGTAGGTATTCCAACATAATTCGCCGAATGGTTCCACCTAATTAAATAAATTTTTAGCATACAATTATATTTTAAATCTACGTAATAATTGTAAAATCTAATATTAAATTTACCTCGTTATGAGTGGGAATGTATATGGGTGCTCCACTCGAGGACGTAAAAATGGAAAGCGAAACCGTGCCCATGATTGCAGTAGTGATAGGCAACCTCCGATTTTCGCTTTATTCGGTCGCGTCGCCCCGCACATCTCCCGATACAATTTCGCTTAGCACGCATGCACCCAACTCAATTTACGGCTGCTCTAAAATCAACGAGTTTCAAGACCATCTCGAATGTAGAGGTTCCGTGACAAGTCCGTCATCAGATAGCCTCCAATCATCTCAAGAATGTATGTTCGAGCATACCGTATTGTTTCTAATTCGGTCGAATCATTATCCGGCTCCGGGAATGTGTCTCGTAACCAGCCCATCTCGATCCGACCTCCGTTAATGTTATCCGAATAGCACCCAAAATCTCGTGAGCATACGGCTCCCCAATCACCGTGAAGTTACGGACCGTGGTATCGCGTACCATCCACCACCGGCAATCCCAATTGCAAATGCACGCCTTCAAGAGTGATAGTACACTATCCGCATGGAAGATGGAAAGTGTGCGCTCTCGGTCTCCACCTCTCTATCAACGCACCGATTAGCTTCGGTCCATCTTGCACCCCTACCTATCGTGGCCATGTGCCAAAAACCCGCTTCCCGCAGGTAATTCTCGATCAACGGCGATGACGGACCAGGCATATTGCGAATATAGCATTGCAACACCCGATCTACAGACTGTTTAAAAAATTGTAAAATAAAAATTAATTAAAATTACATAAACCTAAAAAATATTAAATAGTATTGAAAAAATAAAATTATAACTTACCATTGTCATTTGATCGACGGAGATGTGTTTATTGTCGAGACGAATTAATTCTTCGGCCATTGCTAATACGATCGAATATTTTTAATTTAAAAAAAAACTATTTCAAAAAACTTTTAAACAGGGCTTTTTTGTAAAAATTAAAGGACTTTTGTGAAATTTGAGAGGAACTTTAAAGGAGTTTGAGAGGAATTTAAGAGGAATTTGAGAGAAAGTTGAGAGAAAATTGAATAAGGACCTTTGTGTGAAAAAAATGAAAGGGTGGGGGGTTTTATAGTTTTTTTTTTTGACGTTGGAGGCCCAACGGTAAAAAAAAATGACCGTTAGAAGCAGGCAAAACGCGTCCCTGAGGGAGTGTTTTTGCCACGTCAGCAAAGCGCACCCTCAAGGACACGATTTCTGCTGATGTGGCATAAAACGCTTCCTCAGGGACGTGTTTTCCTACTGCATCCCCTGAATTTGCGCTAATGTGGACGCGTTTTAGGGGAAGTTGGCCCATTCCGATAAATAATTGGGAAATATAACCTTTTTCGTAAATTTTGAAAAAAAAGGGCTTTTATTGGTAATTTACCCCAATTTATATGCTTTTATGGTTAAATTTAAATAACTTTTATTAACTCATGCCGAATCAGCCCAATTACAGTAGACAATAAGTCTCGTTTGTGGCCCAACCCATGAAGGCCTATCCAGCCCTTCCAAAGGTTTATCTAAAAATCCATTTCACAATTTTGAAATTTTTTTTATATATTATTTTATTTTAAAATGTATAAATTTAAATAAAAATATTATCTAGAATTTATAATCTATATAAAACCATAAATTTTAAAAACTTCACGAGAATATTTTTTTCCTATCATATTACTCAATTAACATCTAAATATAATTATAAATTAATTTAAAATAATTAATTAAGATTAAAATATTTTACATAAAATATATTTTTTATTAATAATAATGTTGATGTAATCTATACTTTTAATTTTTTCCCTCCTTTTCAAAAAATATAAAACATCTTTAGTTGAATTTGTGAGGTGGTTTCTTATTTAAATAATAATTTAGTAGAAGTAGAACTTTCAGATTAATGTAATATATAAAAAGTAAAATTAATAATAATATTGCTGATAAATCCTTCAAACGAATTTGTATAATGAGTTGAGTTAAATTATAATTTTATCATATCACAATTTTCTTCTTAATTCTATTCACACCGCAACTTTTACTTTTTATTAATAATAATCATGTTAATAATAATTTAAAAAATTTAAAAAATTGGAATAAAATTTTAATTTAATTTAAATAGAATTTTATATATAATATAAAAAATTTAGAGTTATATATTAATTAAAATTTAAGTTTAACTCTATAAATAACATCCAATAGTTAAGCGAATTTAATCAACATGCATCTAAAAAATTTGTTAGTAAAAATAAAAGAATTATTATGTTAGAATTATCTAAAAAAGGAATTGAACATATTTTTGTGGTAGAATTAACAGCATTATGGGATTACAAACTTAAGCATATACCAAAGTATTGAAGAATTATTAATTTATTGACTTAAATTATTTTAAAGAAATAAAATTCTATGAAAAAAAATTCAAAGATGTGACATAAGGAAACAAAAACTTATAGCGTTACAAATGGTGTAGAAAAAAAGGCTTACAATTAGAAGAATGGTATTCATAATAAATATGAATGGTTGTTGACTTCTTATACCATGTTATGGAAGCAACTTCTCCCATTGATGATTTAAAAGAGCATATGGGTAAGTAAATAGGTAAAATTTATTTTTTACTTTATATAATATATAATATATAGTATTTTATTATATTTTCTTGTTTTTTAGCTAGATATTATTAGTGTGGTTATTAATGTCAAACCATCTTTTTCAATGAAAAAAGAAAAAAAGAAACAAAAGCAAATGGGTAAAAAAAGGAATTATCATTGTTAATGATAGATAATTAATCTTTTTACTTTGTAGATTTAGATTTTTCAATTTTAATTCTATAATTCTTTTTATTTTTAGTTTTTATAATAATATTAATATTATATAATTTTTTACCACTATCAACAAGATTTACGGAAGCTTCCCGAGTAAATTATTATGGTCAATTTATTGATTATTAAGAAAATAAAAATAAAAATTGAATAGTGAAGAATTTCTTTTACAATGTATCAGATTTTTATTATTTGCACAAATAATTTTTTTTATTACTACTATATTTGAATTATCAAAATAATTAATATTTTTTATTAATATTTTTTAATTATTAGTTTAAATAATGATTACATGCAGTAAAATTAGAATGTACATTGAGCGTATAGTACAAATTATTAATTATGATTTTAATTTTTTAATATTGTTAAAAAAATTACTGATCTACAAAATATCAATATTTTAATATGATATTTAAAAATTTATTTTTTTATATTTGAATCATTAAATAAATTAATATATTTTAATTATATTTAAAAATTCGAATAAATTGAAAAATATTCAAATTTCTAGTTAATCGAATGGAGTTATTCGAGTCAACTCGAGTAAGTTATTCGAGTTTCGAGTTCAAGTCGAGTTAAATTTTATAATTCGAATAACTCGAATAATTTGAATAATAAATTGATGTAAATACCCCTTTGATCCTTGTGAATTTTAAAAATGAGCAAATTGGTCTCTCTCAACAAAAAATACCAAAATAATTAAAATAATTTTCAAATATTCAAAATATTTTTTAAAATTCAAAATATTTAAAAAATCCAAAATTTATTTTTTAAAAAATAAAAAAAAAGTCTAAAAAATATATAAAAATTTCTAAAATAATAATTTTGAGACCTAAATAAGTTAAATAATGATTCAAGTTTATCATATTAAAGTATATTTTTATTATTATTATTATTTTGCTTTGAAAAAGTTTTCAAATATATATATTGTTTTAAATTTATTGCTCTAACATGTAATTAGTTATATGGTAACAATATTTCAATTTGACATGTTTAATTTTTTTTTTAATTAACTCGAACAATTTCACTCAACTCAACTCGATTTGAATGAATGCTCACCCCTACACTACAACACTATTTGCAATCTCTGCCACAATGCTACTACTCCTTCTTCCTGTTGTTTTTAGTCCTAACCTTAAAAATTGATCAACCTATGATATCATGCGTGTGTATCACTCTAGAGGTGTCTATGAATTAGGTCGAACTGATGCCAGATTCTAAAATATTTTTCAAGCTCAAGCCCATTTTCGAAAAATGTTTTTCAAGCTCAAGTTGATCTGGCTCATTCAAAAAACCCATTTTACTATTAAAAAAAGTAATAAAACATTAAAAATATATTTTTTTAGTTGTTATTTTATATATTTTTATAATTAAATTTTAATCTAAAAGTACTTTTTATTATTTAAATTGAATCTAAGTTGGACCGACCTAAAATATAAAAATTCTTGTCTAAACCTAACCCTAGTCAAATCGGGCTTGGCAGGCTACTTCACCCTTGAACAGGTTTTTATCACTCTAGTGCCTTTTTCTTTAAATGGTATTTTCAATTCTATTTAATGTATTACCTTTCATCTTCCTTCGAGAGATGTTAAGGTTAGTGATTTGTAAATTTATGATTTTCATCCATTTTGAATTACAAGTACCAACATTACTTCACTTAATATCTTCAGAAAATAATAATTATTTAAAATAGTTGTTTAAAACTACCTTTGTTTGAAAATAGCTACGTCCGAGATAATTATGTTCAAAATAAGGCTTTAGTTTAGAACAACTATTATCTAGTGTAGTTGTCATTTGAGAGGAATTATTGTTGAAAATAGGTAAAGTTTGAAATAACTTACTTAGAATATTTGCGTTTCAAGAACAACTATGTTTAGAACCATAGTTGTTTGAAACAACTTCTATTTAGAACAATTATGTTTTTCTAAAAGAGTCATTATTTAGAATAAGTTCTTCCAAGAAAAACATTATCACAGAACCACTCTTATTTGGAACAACTCTATATTGAGAACAACTGTGTTGAAAATAACTCAAGTTTAGAACAAGTCAGAATAACCCTTATTTAGGAACAACTCTCATTCAAGAACAGTCCCCTCATATTGCATTTCAGGTGATGTTCTACGATAAATATTTCACAAGATACTACATTGAAATAGAAGAAGTGAAAATAACCTTATTATATCAGCATCATCAACAAAACCCTTTATTAATAAAAAAACCATTAACGTCTTTATAACTGAAAAATACTATTCGTTACTCTCATTAATTGTTGGCTTTGTAACATCCATTCTTGAGACACTATAAGTAGGAGCACTTCACAACTAGTGAAAGAACTTTTGACATTTAGGTATTTTGGACTCTCAAAGCTTTATTTAAAATCCTCGCAACTTGTTTCTTTATTGAGTCTGATTGTCAGTCACATTTTCCTTTCTTCACCTTACCAACCACCACCCACCGCTACACTCAAATCTTTTATTATTTAATTTTTGTTATTGTACTCAAATCTTGATGTGTTTCATTTATTTTTGACATTTTTAAACTTACACTGTAGCTATATAAAAATTAAATCATAAACATCAAAATTAATAATATCATATCTAAAAATTTATAAAAATAAAATACATAAAAATGTCGATTTAGAATAAAACTAAAACAGTAGTTGTTGATAAATATTGGTACAATATTGACAATCGTGGATGTAAGTTGGAAAATGCATGTATCCTTGAGAGTTTTGAGGCTTAATAGTTAAGGGTCAAATTCACGGGCATTTGTGGCTGCTCTCAAATTATTTCCCAGTTCCCTAGGGGGGCTGTGGTGTGGGTTGGTCCCGTGACTCCCCTCTATGTAAAAAAAACAACCTCCTCTTTTAATCTATGATGTTTGCTTGCTTTGAATTAAGTCAATAAAGGCACAACTTCACGTGGTTGATGATGTTTGGGTAACGCAGTGAATAGTGTTAAATTCATGGGAAAGATGATGGGTTTCTTTTGGTTTTATCTCCACCTGCTGCCGCCCTTTGTGATGTTGCTCCTTCTTCCACTCAGCTATTAGGGTGGCCTTTAACTATATATCTATTACGTTGAATTTGCCAAACCTACTAACTTTAGTTTTTGTTAATCTATGTTAATGCATCATATTATTCTTACTTTTCAAGTGTCTGTATTTGAATTGAGATGACTGTCTTTCACATATTCGGATATAGTAAAGTAACAATTTCACATCAAACACTAGCGTTCTGCAAACTTAAGACGTTGAAAACATACTAGTAACTACAACTTTAATATATATATATATATATATATATATAAAGTTAATGATGCTAATGAGGTTTATTTTGAGTAATTAGTAAAGTGGAGTTGATGAAACTTTGGGGTTGAATCCTACATTATGTGGGACTATCAAATACTAATTCGTTTCTTTTATTTCTTATTTTCTTTTGAAGAAGAAAAAAACATTTTTTGGGGAGTTCGATCTCAAGATCTTTTATTTAACCATGTGCTACACAGATTTTTTTTTTTTTTTTTTTGGGTTAGCTTGCTGTAAAAATTATTATTTTTGCTAATAAAAGGTAATATTGATGATGATATTTAAATCTCTAATTGAATTTGAATTATATACTAAGATTAATATTTGATATATGGTTACTTGAAAATTTAAATTGCAATAAAAATCCAAATGCCACTTTCTTCTATTTCTTATTTGGTGTGGAACGTGGTGTCACGTGAAGATACTTATAAAGTATTTATGGATGGCTTAGTTTTCAGTGGTGTCAGAAAATACAGTTTTGGGATTTCGTTTTCATAAACCGAGTCCATAAATATTAAATAGGGATATTTACAAAATTAGTATATTGCAGAATTGAAAAATGGTTCATTGATTTAAACGAAATTGTGTCTAATTAAGGCTCATGGACTAACTTGTAAAAGTTTAATTGCTATGGCGTTTTAATTGAAATAAGACTCTGGGGCTTAAATAACAATTATCCAAATTATTAAAATGGCAAATAAACCTATTTTAAATAGATGATAGTGGGATGTGATGTTAAATGTCATTAGTTTAAGTTAATTAAATATGAAAGCTTAATTAAGCATGATTAAGTTAATTAATTAAGCTTAATTAATGTAACACCCCATACTCGACCCGATCGTCGGATCCGGACTATAGGGTGCTACGCTTCGTAATTGAAATTCAACTAACACATTCTTTAATGTATATTTCGCCATTCATACTTAATGCAATTATTATTAAAACACAGTCATCTAATTGATCACGCCACATGAATTTATTTTGATTATGTAACCTCAAACTAAGATATATAATATTTTACAAGGTAGTTTTAACATATTGAATATTTGCTTGGTTTGAAAATAATATTCCTATCAAAGCTAATTACAAATACGACTCTAACCCTGAGATTCTGCCTCTGGGTCACCTCGTTGTATGCATATTACTACAAAAAGAAAAATTGTTTGAGCACAACAGATTTTGGCCCCGTCCCTCCTCAAACTCTCGAATGTCCCCTTTATACTTGCAATACATAATAACATTTATATAAGTTCTAATGAACTTAGTGAGTTTTTCATCTCTCGCATTGACACAACTCTGATAAGCTTGTTCGACTTGTCTATACTGGGACAGTTCATTAATATTACTGGCGTGGCCTCGACATTGCACAAGCTGGCTTGATCGCATGCCTTGAATCTTCTAAAGTTGGCCCAAAAATAGGGGATTCCTTAGACATTTAGACGTTTGACATTTACATTTTGTCGGATAATACATGCTGATGCTTTCTTCAATAATTGTCCTTGCGAACCCTAGTACAGTAAATCCCTTATGAGATAATCCTTGTGGATTCTTACTTGTAAACTTATGAAAGAAACCTGTAATGCCCTAAACCCGACCCAATTCATCCGATCCAGATCTCGGGTGCTACTTCACATACCACTTAACAAAATTTCAAAATTGATTATAGATATCCCTTATTTAAAACATATTTCTTTTTATTTTATTTAAAGACTCAATTTCAGGAAAACAAAGGAAAGTATTTAGAAATAAAATATTACATCATATTTTTCACTAAATCCTTTACAATACAAATGTTTACTAGAGACTGACTATTAACTGAAGTCCTATAATACGCCACTTTTCCACTGTATGCATAATAACCCAGTCCATTGCTTCCTTGGCGTATTCCCAGCATTGTCCCTCTTGGCTCAATCTCATCCCATCATTACCTGAAACATAAACATAACACTTGTAAGTTTAGGAGAACTTAATGAGAGTTAATACAGATTACCTTGGCAGACACTTTTATAATATTTGAAGAATATCAGTGCACCAGCTACCCTTCTCAACCACTACTTCTGTTTCGATGAATTCTTTTACAATTACAGGCTTACACTTACATGTTAACTACCATACTATTAGCGTACCAGTTTTCTCTTAACTACATGACTTATTTAAGATCCTTCCAAACATTTCATAAATCTCTTCTTTCTCTTGAAATCACAAAAGTACTTTTCGAAAGAATGTACCATCAGAGCCCACTTCATACAGACCATCTCTTCACATTACACTTATTTCATAACGGTTGTTCATAGAGACTGTTCACTGGCAGATACATACACGCTTGGCGTATACTTATGCGGATTTGAATGCCATCAGTTTACTAAACAAATCATATTATAGTTCAATACCCAACAAGCTCATACTGATAATAAACTATACAAATCATTCCGATGAGTTCCACACAACTTTGTTAGAGAACACCAAATACTCAAGATAGTAGTAACTCAGATTCCATAAGATTTCAAAAAAAGACATGATGTTAATCAAACATAGCGGATTCTAGATACTCAAATTTTAACACTACATAACACATACGAACTCAAAATATCAATTTCTTATGTCTTTCATAACTACAAATACGCTTATTTTCAACACTAACAGATATACACCTCTTTTCAAGAATTTCCTTTTAAACTTATTCAATTACATCACAGATCCAATTCAACCAAATTAATCTCGGATGTATTATAACCTTATTAGAGCGATATCTATCATAGAATACTTAGAATTTGCCAAGAACTTACCATAAGGGTAGATAATCACCTTCTACCATATAAACTTAGTAGGGTACGCCACAAGGGCCAACCAGAATAAGCCACAAGGGCAACTTACAGGATC
Organism: Gossypium sturtianum; assembly: GCA_025698515.1. Taxonomy (NCBI): domain Eukaryota; kingdom Viridiplantae; phylum Streptophyta; class Magnoliopsida; order Malvales; family Malvaceae; genus Gossypium; species Gossypium sturtianum. Next base: position 123,231,716 of record CM046946.1, read on the forward strand.
AATGTAACAGCCCGTTTTCAGTGAAATCGGAACAGTGGTTTCGGGACCACAAATTCGAGTCAGAAAGAAAAATTATTTTAATATTATTGCATGATCTGCAATATGATAGGAATAACATATGAAAATTTTGTTAAGAAAATTTTTATCGATTACTTGTTTAATTGTGGAAAGGACCAAATTGCATAAAATGCAAAAGTTGAGTTCTAGTAGCTATAAGTATCAAATAGCTATGGAATTCAAAATTTGAGGTCCTTATATGGTAAATAGACCATTAAGAAGGGTTAGTAGATATTTATGATGATTCATCCATAGAAAATTAGAAAAAGAAAAGGACTAAATTGGAAATTGAATTAATTAAAGATGGAAATAAGCTAATATCATCTTATTTCATCATCTTCCCCAAATTAAAATACATGGAAACCTTAGCTAAGAGAAAGTGAGTTCAAGCAAGTTGATTTGGCTCAATTATGTATGAATTCTTGTCCCGTTTTTAGTAATTTTTACATTTCTGAGATCGTAATAACCTAATTTATCTATTTTGGGGATCAATTTGCAAAGTTATCAAAGTATTAAAATTTTTCCATGGATGAGTATGCTGAAATTTTGAAATTTATGGTAGAAAATGAAAGGTTGTTGATAGATAAACAACTTTTGTAAAGGAAATTTCCATAAAATTGTGATTTAGGGACTAAATTGAAAAGATATAAAATTCATGGAAAATTTATAATTTTTATAAAATACATGGACTGCTATTGTTATATGTACAATTTGGTTAGGCCTGAAATAAGGATTAAATTGTATGAATTTTATTTTCCGAGCCTAGGGATGAAATTGGAATTAATTAAAAGTATAGGGGCAAAATGGTACTTTTTCCTAAGACGTAAGTTGGATTGAATTGAATATGAAATGTGTTAAATTTATGTTAAATTCATTTATATAGATCCAAAAAGATCAAATAAAGAGTTAGATCGAGGAAAAGAAAATGTATCGGATTAGTAGATCTTTGTATACAAGTAAGTGACGAGGTAAGTTCATGTAATTAAATTATGTATATTTATATGTTTGAATTGAATGTTATATTTTTGAATTTTGTAAATGCCATATACATGAAATTTACCACATATCCGACAATATCTGATAAATAATAAGTCTCGATTGAATAAATGAAATTCGATGGATACAGATTTCTTGTATTGGTTGTGGTCTTGCATATGTTGTGGACACATCATAGCTCTTACGAGCATTCTGTTATAAGCCCTCTTGAGCTTCCCATTACATGGTTCCTGCAAGCATCCCGATCGGTATTGACCCTGCATGTGTTGTGGTCATACCGCAGCTCTTTGTGAGCGTCCTGTTATATGATCGGTATGGATCCTGCATATAATGTGGACATACCGCAGCTCTTTATGAGCGTCCTGATATAGGCTCTTTGTGAGCTTCCTGATATGGCTCACTTTAACTTCCTGTTATATGGCTATCCAGAGCTCTCCTGATAATAACTCTTCGGAGTTACCTGTTAAGCTCAATGAGCTTCCTGTTTTAAACTCTTATGAGTTTCCTGTTATAGCCTGGATAAGCTTCCTGTTAAATGGCTCACATGAGCATCTTGTTATATGGCTCGAGAGAGTGCTTCCCGATTATGTGCTTTAATGAGCACCCCTGAATATGAATTGACGGATCACAGTTTTGTCCACCTCGTGTGTACTACCCAAGTATCCATTGATATTTCAATAATTCAACGAACAAAACTCTTGATGTAAGAAAATATGAGATTTAAATGAATTATATCTCGAATATCCCTGAAATACCTGGAAATTATTGCATGATGAGCTCATATCTGTTTTCTTGATAATCATGTAAATTTCATGACTAACTTGTTTGATGAAAGCATGTGTTTAGGCAATTGGCCAAATTGATTTAGATGCATGTTTGTATGCTTACATTGAATGAACATGATTGGTAAGTTAAATTCTTGTTATACGAATTTACTAAGCATTATATGCTTACTCTGTTTAATTTCCTCTGTTTTATAGTGCTCGGAAGCTTGTAAAGGTTGGAAATCGGTCGGAGCATCATCACACTATCCTTCAGCTCATTTTGGTATAAATAGTAAACTTATTTTGGTATAATGGCATGTATAGGTTAAATTGGCCAATGATGGCATGTATATGGTTGGTTGTAACTAGCCATTGGAATTGCTAGTGATGGCATGTTTGATGTATGTGTAGGAGGTTATACCATTTTTAAAATATATGTGCTTGGTATGATAGATTGAATTTTGATAAACTTATATGATTATACAAATAGGTAAGTTTGAATACTTAAATACATATGATGATATATCATGCATAAGATTGGTTTTGACATGGTTTTAATGTCTTGAATTGGTTGGTGAATGTATTCAAGTGTTGTTGTAGGTTGAAGGTAAATTTGGGTGAGAAAAGTGGCCTATTTTCGTCCACACGGTTAGACACACGGGCGTGTGTCTCAACCATGTGTGACACACGACCATGCGCACGGGCGTGTGGTTTGGCCGTGTGTCCCCTGCATCTTTAAAATTGAGAAACAGAATGCCCAGGTATTTTCACACGGGCAGAGACACGGGCGTGTGTCTCAGCCGTGTGTAACACACAGTCTAGCACACGGGCATATGACTTGGCCGTGTGAACCCTGCACCTAATTAATGCAAGCCATGTGACCCAAGTCAGTAGCTACCCTAATTTGAACACGGGCTCGGACACGGCCGTGTGCCTCACATCGAATGCCCACACGATCTTGGACACGGGCGTGTCACTTGGCCGTGTGAGCCACACGACCTACCCATACGGGCGTGTGACCCCTGCATCTAAGAAAAATTTTGAAATTTCGCGAAAAATTCTCTGAGTTTCTGATTTAGTCCCGACTTGTTTCTAATGCATAAATTGGACCTCGAGGGTCCATTTAAGGGACAATATGATTGAATATGATTGGATTTGGATATGAATAGTAAATGACATGATTAATTATATTTGTTCTATAAACTCTGGTAATGCTCCGTAACCCTGTTCCGGCGACGGATATGGGTTAGGGGTGTTACAATCACGTATTTACTGTCCCGACAGACTTTCACATAAGGTGTCATGGGTTTCTCCCTCATGGTTTCTATTGAGAAGAGATTTTGCTTTCACACTGAAAGTAAAGAAAACTATTTCTGGTTTTGTGTTTGATTCGAATCATTCGAGCCTACACTTAAAGCAGTTCGTGGTACAAAAATAACGAAGAAGACCATTCTGTTGAAAGCCAATAACGACAATGACCCATCTAGTTGAAAACATAGGTGCGATTTCGATAAAGGGTTTATTGCTATAAATATCATAAACCGACTCGATTTTCAAAATTTTTATTTTTCGTTGTGCAATAAAACCGTTTTCAAACCGGATTTTTCCAACAATAACAACCTCGTACTATTTTAGAGCGACACCGCACCCAATGACAACCCACACACAATGACCTTGCCACCTAGCCGATCGTACAGCCACCAGGTTCCGGATTTGTTGGTGACATGACATTATTGGGGACAAGAAATCCCTTCTATAAATAACCTATAGAACGATAATAAGGGATCTCTTCACCTCTAATACATCCTCAAACCTTTACCTTTTCTAAGTCTCCCTTGGTTCCTTATTCTTCCTTGACTTATCTCCTTTTCTGACTCTTCGCCTACTTAGATGAATCGATCCTCCTAGCTCCACTATCTTTTCCTCCTAATCTCTTCCTTTGTTGTACATTCGTATCAATATAACTTTCTATTATTGTACTATACCTTAAAAGAGATTTAAAATAAATGTCTTTGTATAGTATTATATTGTCAATTAGTAGTTAAATATTAGATTATGTTTCGTCCTTGAAAGATTGGTGAACGTGGATTAGTCCTCACGTAATAGCATCTTATTAATATGACTATTAAAATTTTTGTTCCCCATAAATGGCATCTTCAACATGTGCCCTCAAGAAATGCCTTAATATTTTTGGCTTAAAGAAAATGCATAATGATTTTTTTAGTTCTCTAATTTTATAAAAATATCATTTTAGTTCTCCATTTAATTTTTTATTTCTTTTAGCCTTTGAACTGGTCAAATCATTTCAAAATGATGGAAAAGTGCTCATGTATACATGAAGATTGCCATGTATATGACATGTTACCATTTAATTGATTTTTTTAAAATTTTAAAATTATAATTTTATAATATTTTAATAATTTTAATGATTTGTAATTTTTAAAAATAGTTTTTATATATTTTTATTTTTTTAAATTTTAAAAATTAATTAAATGTTAACATATTATCCACGTGGCAATTTATGTGTAGGCAATACTAACAAAGTTGAAAAGCAACTTTTCCATTCACTTAGAGTGATTTGACAAAACAGAAACAAATTTAAAGATAAAAAGGCGAAAAAATCAAAATAATTTTTTTTATAAAATTAAAGGATGAATTAATAAATCATTATGCTTAAAGAGAAAAGAGCTGATTTAGAGTCTTAGTAACGTATTGGTATCAGTGGTTACGTATCATAAAATTTGAGTTGGGTGGATGCTGATTTGTACTAATTGTAATTATTTTATATTTTTATAATTACATTTAAAAATAAAATATTTAAGTTAGTAAATTTAAAATTTTATATTTTTATTGAATGAACTTTAAATAAACATTGATATATTTAGTAACTGATAATTTAATGTATTTATATTCGTAGGATTTAACACAATAATAAATATGAAAAGAATAAATAAAAAAATGACCCTCTTTACAACTTAACAAATAAGCCAACCAAAGACTTTATTTTATTTTCAACCCTGAATAATACCCTCACCAATCAATCACACATATTTCTTCATTTTTCATTATTTTTAATAGAATATTTGGAGCAATCATATAACTGAATTTCCCATTTTTAATAGAATATCATGACCCCATCCAAACGCTGTTGTTCACTCTTTTCTTTGAATCCAAGCAATACCCGACAGCTATTTCATTTTTAATAAAATAATTAAATAAAGCCCAAGTCCATATAATTGAGTTATAAAACAATTATGTGTCCATTTATGATTGGTTTCTTAATCTTTTTAAGGTGAAGTAAATAACAGGAATAAATACCACAGAAGGAATTTTATCATTTTTAAAATAAATGAAATAATTTAATTTTTATACTATTAAAATCTCACCAAATAATGGGTTTTAATTTAAACTAAAAAACTTTATTTTCGATTATCCTTCTTTTTCTTACTTTCTAATAGAATTGGCTTTGGATTACTTTGTATATTCTGAGATAATTTAAACATAGTAAAACAATCTTTGTGTTTTTACGATAAAAAAACATATATTTATTTACATGACAACTTTTAAAATGAGAATTAAAATAATTTTAGTCATCAGATCAAAATACTTGATTTTAAGTCTTAAATTTTATATTTATCTTATATTTTTAAAATAAAACCAACAACACACCATCTTTCCCATCTTTTTTTTTCTTTTCGCTATGTAATTAAAGTATTATGATTTTAGATTTAATTTTTTTGGATAAAAAAGTTGGGATGGAAGCAAAAGATTAAGGTTATTAAGATTAATCAATTTGGGTATTAGGTATTTAATTTTCTTGATTACGAAAATTGGTCGACCATTTCATTCTAAAAATTTTGAAATATTTTTCTCGGTTGATTTCAAGTACTCAAAGAATTTTAAGCATGTCACAAGAAAAGTGAGGTATATTTTAAATTTTATGCTTGAAATTCTTTGAGTAGTGCTTGAAATCAGTCAAGAAAAAAACCCAATTTTTTTTGAATAAAATGGTCGACCAGTTTTTTCAATCAATAAAAAAAATACCTAATACCCAATTTGGTTAATCTTATAATAACCCTAATCTCTTGCTTTCCATTCCAATTTGTTCCTCAAAAATTAAAATTGAAAGTAAAGGTTATCCATTTTTTTAACCTAATACTTCAATTACAAGGTGAAAAGAAAAAAAAAAAAAGAAGAGAAAGATTGGGTGTTGTTGATTGTAATTTTAATAAGGTAAGATAAATACGAAATCTAAGTCTGATAACTATTTGTTTTGATCTAATTTTAAAAAATTCTCCTTATAATTCTCATTTTAAAATGTTTTTGTAACATATACTATTATTAGATTTATACGAGTAATTTAATATTTGTAAGAAATTAAAAAAAAAAAACTAAAAACTCATTTTATTACTTTCTTAATCAGTTTTATTTCTTTATCCATAATTATTTATTATCAATAATGGTTGAATGTAATAGTAAAGTACATTACATTCTTAAGGGAGAACGTATATTCGAACTTTAAAAACGATATTGTTGAAGAAAACAACTACAAACCTAAACAATAAAACAAATACAAATAATGTTAAAAAAATATTTCTTTATTAATAATTATTTAAAATTTTATTTCTTTATCAATAATGACTAATTTTTTCAAAAAATAATTAAATATATTATTTTTCATTCACGTAATAGATGAGTCTTATTCCTAATAGAAAAAGAATTTTCGTTTTGATAAGGCATGAACTGTATTCTTGAGCAGTAATAGAAAAAAAAAAAAAACATTATCTCTAAGTATTACATTGTGATTTAACTTATTCCTAATATTATACAAATTTATCACAACAGTTAACAAAGTCCAACAGCTATGGTTTAAGTTTAAGCTTAAAAGTCTAACAAGCTTATCCCTTCCCTTCCCTTCCCTATAAAAAAAATCTACATAAATATGACTTCTCACTTTTTAAATATGTATCTTAAAATTCTATGCATTTGTTGAAACTCATATTTAATATATCTAAATATTTATAATTATTAACTCTCAAACCCTTAATATTTGGTACCTACTTTTTTTAATTTTATAAATAGACTTAAAAAATTAATATGTGTCATATTATATATATTTGAATATTTTACTATTTGTCACCACTCTAATCATGCTTGTGGAGTTTAAAAAATCCATTGTTTGTGTACTAAATATTTTCCCTTAATTCATAAGTATATTTTATTAAAATACAAGCAAATTTATCTTCTAAAAAAATATATTTGATTGAATAATAAATATGTATGGGTTAATATTTGATGTACTGACTGTGTAATTTCATGAAGAGAGTCATATGATAACATATTATTTAGGTTAAAATATTGTTGGAAAAGTTGCATTTTATGGTAACTTAGAGGCATATTATCAATAGGTAAAGGTGGAGAGTTGAATCATAATTTTATGGTTTCATATTCTACTCCATGAGACCTTTACAACGATATATCATATGCTCAAAATGGTTGAGTGATGAATGAGAAATTAATGCTCAAAGTAAGCTACTTGAAAATATTGTTGAGGAAAAATAAAAGAGTTAGATACCACATTAGTTAAATACCAAGTGTGGGATGTGTTTATATATGTGAATTCTCTTGAAGGAAAATTGAATGACTAAGCTTGTAACTTTACTTTGTGCGCAAAGGAGGTGCAAGGCCAAATCCAATGGGATTGGGGTGCACCATAATGTGGGCGAAGTGAAATGTTTGGATTAATTATGCCCAAAATGAGCTTGCAGATATTTTAACCCAATACAAATTTATTTTCCTCAACAGACAAAATCTGCTTATATATTTTAGGGATATTTTCTATAATTACAACACTTTCCATGCTTATAAAATGCCATGATTTTGAAGGGCTTTTCTACACACTCTCATACTCTCTAAGAATTTCTCTTGCCGAAATTCTGTTGTTATCAAAAATCTCATTTTTCCATCTTTTGTGTTTTCTAAATATTCCGGTGATAAAAAAAGGCATTGTTCGTTCGATTGATAGTGGCAGAGGTGCTACTACTTTGATCACTACTATTGTTGTATCCTGGGAGACTTTCGACCAACGTTACTCCAAGTATCGTAGGAGCGGCCAAATCTGTCTTAAGGTAATTGTGTTTCAAGGGCCTCAACGTTTCGTAAAATCTCAATTCTTCTTTATTTCAATTGTTTATTATGGTTTTATTTGGTTTTCATATTTGATAAGTTAACTATAAATAATTCTATTCATATTTTATTTTATATGTGTTTATTTTTAATTAATTATTTTTGTTTACTAACGTGTTTTGTCCAACAAATGTGACAAGTTTTTGTACTCTTTTTACATTTGGAATTATATTTAGGAATTTAGTTACTTCACTTTCCAAATACAAAAGTTCTAGCCAAATTGTTAATACTGTTAAAATTATTCCGCTAAATTCATTGATGTGCCATTTAAAATTTAGAAAAAATCACTTGGTAGCCATATAAGAATAAGATAAGAAATTTATCTATGTTAACAATTGAATTTGCATTTTTAAAATTGGAAAGTAGAGAGACTAAATTCCTAGAAATAAAAGTAGAAGAACTAAATTACAAACATACGAAGACTATAAGAGCTTGGAGCATATTTTAACATATTATTCAAAACAAAGTTAATAAATTCATTTTTAAAAAAAATTAATGATATACTAACAAAGCATCAAATATTAACACAATAAACATTGATCAATATTATAAACTATCTAAACTTGCTTAAAATGATGTATATAAAACAAATAAAAATTGTAAAAGTATTTTTAATATTTAATTCAAATATTTTATGGTATACTCTTTTTTAAAAGAGTTCAACTAACATTGAAAAATCTAAAATTATACTCAAATTTGATTAAAAACAATTTATTTCGAAAATTTAACATGAATTTGTAGTAAATAAAATAATTAAAACACTTTTTTATTTTAATACTATTGTAAAAGGTAAAAGTGATATTATAATAATATTAATTATTATTTAAAAAAATAGATATTTTTATAATTTTATAATTGAGTTAGTAATTTGGTGGTGACATAATTCGATAAAGTGTTTAAATATAAATAAAATATTTAAATTTAAGCATTAAAATATTAGTTATAATTTAAAATAAAAATGTTTATTTAATTTGAATTAATAATCTGATTAAAAATGACATTAAGGAAATAAAATGCTTAAATATAAATATTATATTAAGTATTAATTTATATGAAACACTAATTAAATTTTTTGTCCCGCATTTATTTAAATATATATATAAGAAAAATACTGTATTGTATTAGATTAGGAATAGAGGTAGAGGATAGTCCAATGACATCATTGATGAGAAGAGAAAATTGGCAGAGTAGAAAGTAGGCTGTTTGAAAGGGACAGTTGGGTTGGACTTGCATATACAACCAGAAATAAACCCCGACCGTGAATCCCATAAATGCATAAAAAAATACAAAGCAGGAGGAAGAAGAAGAAGCAGCCGAAACAGAAACAAAGAAACCACCGTAAGCGGGTCACAACAACACACGTCGTCTTCAGGCAGTAATCCATGTGCCCACACGGCTGTTTGCGAGTTTGAAAGAAACCAATAAACAATAACCCCCCCAAAAAAAAACACAACTCTCTTTCATTTATTTCTTTTCACATATATATAAAATATTATTTAAGATTATGATTGAGTTGTAGTTTTTAGTGTAGATTTTGGAGAGATACCCAGAATCAGGAATAGTTGAAAAAAGCTAATAGTTTTAAAAGACTGCTCCTTTCTCTGCTTTGGAGGAGTGTGAAGATGAAGGAGAAAAGTGAGAGCGGGGGAGGAGGGTATGTAAGAGCAGATCAGATAGATCTGAAGAGCTTGGATGAGCAACTTCAGAGGCATCTTAGTAGAGCATGGACGATGGAGAAGAACAAGAACAACAGGAAAGATGAAGGAGAGGAAGGCGGCGGACAGCTGAGGCCTAGCAACACTGGGAGAAGACAAGAGTGGGAGATTGATCCTTCTAAGCTTATCATCAAAAGTGTTATAGCTCGTGGCACTTTTGGAACCGTTCATCGTGGGATGTATGATGGCCAAGATGTTGCTGGTATTTTCACCATTTCCCATCTCTCTCTCTTTATAGTTTTTGTTTTTATTATATGCTCAAGATTTGCTTTTCTGTATCCATTTGTTGTTTGAATTGAAACACTTGGTTTGTGATCATCAAACTCTACATTTCACCCCCTTTCTTTTTCTGGTATACTTTTGGTTTCCTCCAAAATCAACTTTGTAGGCCTCATAAATGTGTTGATATGCATTAGGCACTCAAGCTCATCTTATCACTTTAGGCCTCTTTGGTTGGGAAGGTTCATCAAAATGATACTGCCACTGTTGTTTCATTTGGCTACTGCTACAGACATACAATACGGTTACGGCATGAAACTGATATAGCAATATGCTACTTTTAAAAAATATATATTTTAACATTATAATGTTTAATTTTAAATAAAATAATTAATATTTTATAACTAAAATTGTTTTTTAATAATAATAAAAAAGTAAATTAACTAGGAAAATATTATATAGATTCTCGTCATAATATTTGTTTAATTAAAATATTAATAATCATAAATAGGTTTAGTATTTATTACACTAATAATTTACTTTTTTTATTCTTTTAAAATTTATAATCTATTTTTTTATTATATTTATTTTTTAATATTTTGTTAATATTATTATAAAGCAAGAAATGTATCAAATATTTTCCAAATAAAATAATGGGTCTCACAAATTTTTAACTATTATTCTTTTTTGACACGTGTCCAAATTTTTTTTGGCGTATCCGGTACGTATTTGCATGTCCGTGTAGGACAGCGGTACGAGGATGTTTACCTCGATGCTGGCTATTTTACCAATCTAACTTAAAAAAAAATTGATATTTATAAAAATGACCCTAGTTCAAAAAATATTCACCAAAATGACCTGAAATGAACAGTAAAATTAGGTTATAGAAAATAGATGGTCGGCACCACTTTTTTTTTTCTATTAAAAAAATAATTTTTGAGGTTTTAGACACTAGATGGTTGGCACTATGTATTTTTTTTTTAAAAAAAAAAATTTAGGGGTGCTGGCACATTGATGGCCGGCACCCTTTATCTGATTAAAAAAATATTTTTTTGGAGATAGTGATGCCGGCCAACAAAGAGCCCAAATCACCTAACAAAAAAAATTTGGGAATATTGCAACAAAACCCCTCTTTGTTTTTCAATCTTTTTTATTTCCCAAGTTTAATTACATATTTTATATTTTAAAATAATATTGAACTACTTATCATGTTTTTTTAATTATTATTGCATTACTCACATTATTATTAAATTTAAAAATTAATTTAAAATATATTGAACTACATATTTTATAAATATATTACTCGTTATTTTTTAGAATAAAAAAACAATAATTTAGCAATGTTTATTTGAATTATTATAAAAGATGAAAATCATTAAAGTAGATTCTAATTTTATCAAAAAAACATATAATTTAATTGTGCAAATTAAATTTAAATTAATTTTAAATTAACTACTTTTGATTTGAAAATTAACTAGTTTAGTATCAATTACTGTCATTTTAGATACTGTATTTAGCACTTTAATATATTTTCACAATTATAAAATTCAATATTAAAATTAATAAATAGTTTTAAAATACTATTGTTTGAAGTTCTTAAATAATATATTAAAATAAGATAACTTCAACAACTTTTTATCAAAACCACCTCCAAAAAATTATCATTACATTTAAAAATAAATATAATTTTTTAGGCTTAATTTATTATTTATACTTTAGTTTAACAACAATCAAGTTATATTTAACAAAATAAAAACAAAAAATTTTAAAAAAAATCATGAAAATTCAAATATGATGGGAAAATTCAATCATGAAAATTTTAAATTTTATAAAATATGTAGTTCAATATATTTTATATTAATTTTTAAATTTAATAATAATGTGGGTGATGCAATAATAATTAAAAAATATGATAAGTAGTTCAATATTGTTTTAAAATATAAAATATGTAATTAAACTTGGGAAATAAAAAAGATGGGAAAATAAGGAGGGGTTATGTTGCAATATTTCCAATTTTTTTTGTTGGGTGATTTTGGCCTTTTGTTGGCCGGCACCACTATCCCCAAAAAAATATTTTTTTAATCAGATAAAGGGGTGCTAGCCATCAGTGTGCTAGCACCTCAAAATTTTTTTAAAAAAAATACATGGTGCTGGTCATCTAGTGTCCAAAACCCCAAAAAATATTTTTTAATAGAAAAAAAAAGTGGTGCAGGCCATTAGAGGTGATCATGGGTTGGGCTACCCGGCCCGGCCCGACGGCCCGCCCTAAAAATGGGAGGGTTCGGGTAAAAATATAGACCCGAAATATGGGTTTGGGCAAAAAAACGAGGCCCGTTTAGAAAATGGGCCGGGCCTCGGGTAAAACTTTTTTGGCCCGGGCCCGGCCCGGCCCAAATTATATATTAAATATATATTTTATTTTTAATCAAATATACTTTTTAAATTTACATAATTTTATTTGTTTTTTTGTTTTAATATTTGTTATTTAATGAAAAAAGCTAAAAAAAATTTAATATGGGCCGGGCTCGGGTTTATCAATTTTCTTTCGGGCCGGGCTTGGACAAAATTTTAGGCCCATATTTCGGGCCGGGCTGGGCTCGGGCCTAGAAAACGGGCCTAAAATTTTATCTGGGCCCGACCCAAACCCGGCCCGGCCCATGATCACCTCTACTGGCCATCTATTTTTCATAACCCATTTTTACTGTTAATTTCAGGTCATTTTAGTGAATGTTTTTGAATTAGGGTTATTTTTAAAAATATTAATTTTTTTTAGGTTAGATTGGTAAAATAGCCCCGATGCTTCGTAGGGCTAGTGTTCTTATAGGTTACTAGGACTCGGGTGTTGCGTGTTAAACTTTTCCAAGTTTTGTCGAAGCTCATACCTCAGATTCATGTCTGAATATGTTAGCGACCAACATAGTACTTGAACCAAAATGGAAGTCCGAGCAACAGAAATGTTCTTCCATCATTGACCAAAAATTACAGTTTCTCAAAATTAATAGTACTTATTTATATCAAAGATGTTGCCTAAGGTTTGCAGTGGCATGATTTTGGGATCAAATGTTTCCTAGTTTTTCAGTTTCTGTTTGGATAATCTTATTACAACTGTTCCGTTTGTTTGGTTGCTGAGAAAATGCAAGTAAAAGGGAAAAGAACCTAGTTCTAAGAACAACTATTCCAATGCATACACCTATTACTTGAATGAGTTTTTCCCTTCTATATATTAAGCAACCAAATGTGTGCTAATCTATTATTGATGTGCACTTTTAATCATAATACTTTTTGGAGATAAAAAAAAAGCCAGAAAATTTAAAGATCCTCGTTAACATTGCGAACTTCCATTATGCTTTGTTAAACTTCTTGACTGGGGAGAAGAGGGCCACATATCCGAGGCCGAAATAGCTTCACTTCGAGCAGCTTTTACTCAAGAGGTTGCGGTGTGGCATAAGCTTAATCATCCCAATGTAACTAAGGTAACATTTATTATCTCCTATCTTTACCTCTCTTTTTTTTTTTCCCAGTTTCTTTAATCTTTTCCACACTCTTATCCTAATATGGATGTTATCGATCAGTATGGCGTTATAGATGGATCATTATGCATTATATTTATTTGTCTTTAACCCATGCAGTTTATAGGGGCGACAATGGGCTCATCGGACCTGAACATACAGACGGAAAATGGTCAAATTGGCATGCCAATTTGTTGTGTTATTGTGGAATATTGTCCTGGGGGTGCACTGAAATCCTACTTGATAAAGAATCGGAGAAGGAAGTTGGCTTTTAAAGTAGTCATTCAATTGGCTCTAGATCTTGCACGAGGGTTGAGCTATCTTCACTCCCAAAAGATTGTCCATAGAGATGTCAAGACAGAAAACATGCTTCTGGACAAGACGCGTACCGTAAAGATTGCTGATTTCGGGGTTGCTCGACTCGAGGCTTCGAACCCTAATGACATGACCGGAGAGACTGGAACACTTGGTTATATGGCACCAGAGGTATACAACTTAAATATATGCTTTTCTTTAGAGTTTCGCAGTCAGTCACTCCCCCACTTGATGAATTGAAATAGCCTAAATTCGGGACAGGTCCTTAACGGCAATCCCTACAATAGGAAGTGTGATGTGTATAGCTTCGGTATCTGCTTATGGGAGATATACTGCTGTGACATGCCGTATCCCGATCTTAGCTTCTCGGAAGTGACATCGGCTGTTGTCCGTCAGGTAAATGAATCCATCTCCCTTGCAAACATTATAGCCTAAGTTGATTCTATGTTGATAGCAATAACATAAACTTTAAACTGCAGAATCTGAGGCCGGAGATACCTCGTTGCTGTCCGAGTTCTCTTGCAAATGTAATAAAAAGATGCTGGGATGCAAACCCCGACAAACGGCCGGAGATGGACGAAGTGGTGTCGATGTTGGAGGCGATTGACACATCAAAAGGCGGAGGCATGATTCCGCATGATCAAACTCAAGGTTGGTTGTGTTTTCGGAGATACCGCGGACCTTGATATTGAATTAAATATGGTAGCAGAGCTAAGTAACATTCCAATTTATTCATATATTTCATTTGAATTGGGAAGTAAGAGCTGATGAAAGTAGAAAGTTGTGGAGTTCAATATCTGCTATTCCAACATCCATTTTGTAAAGCTTTGCTAATCCATATGTCTCTTTTGGATAATGGAAACAGAGGCGGAAGGCATTGGAAGTCGACGTCTTGCCCCTTAAAACAATTTTGATTTTTCATATTTTCTTTTCTTAATTTGTGTTTATAACTTTCTATGTTTTACAGTATCAGATCAAATTTAATTGGCTTTCTCAAAATGAAATTCATTTACTTTTTACTATAACTTAAAATTTTATGCCTTATAAATTAAAACAGCTAAAAGTATACTGTTATTACGGTCCATATTTAAGATTTTTTAACGTCATTTTCAATAATATCATCTCTTTCAAGATTCGAACCCGCATTATTACTCAATATTTGTTGGTATTATTATCTTTTCATTTAATCATCAATTACTATTCACAAACTCTTCAAATTAATTGATTTATTATAATTATCAATGGCATAGGTCATTTAAAAGTTAAACTTTGCTATTAGTCCTTATATTTTAATTTGATATTTTACTTTTCAAATTTTAAAATTTCAATCCTCGTCAGATGATAATAGTTAAAATCATTAAGTTAAGTTTTGTTGTTTCCTAAATCTAATGCACCAAACATATTATCAAATGTGTAATACCATGTCAGCTTGTTATTTTTACATGTTACTCATTAACAATTCATTTAATGGATTAACGATTATAATTTGCATAAAGACTTAAAATGATCCAATTAAAGAATAGAGACTAAATCTAAAGTTACACGAATAATGTAGAACTATTAATTGAATGTAAACAAACTGTTTGAGTAGGACTAAAATTTTAAAATTCAAAAAGTATAATAATTAATTTTTTTTTAATATTTTTCACAACTTCAACCAATAGCGTTGGAAAGTAAAATTATATTTATTTCTGATGTGCCTATGTTAGTTTTCTTCAATTTTCAATCCTAAATTCATCATTTTTATTGGAAGTTTAGAACCAATATAAGAAAGTCTATTGATCGATTTGCAAGTGGCTACGGATAAAACCGACGGCAAGCGTAGAGGTTGTAAATGTTCCAGTTGGTAATGCATTTTACTTTCATTATTAGGAATAGGGATAATGGGAAAATTTATCCCTATACTTTGTTAAATTTATCAATGTGCTACTTACAATTTATTTATTTTCATACTTGGTACTTTAATTTCATTTATTAAAATGGTACTTACCCTTGACACTATTAAATTAATGACATAGCATCATACCAATAAATGAATGACATGTGGCAATTTTTGTCACATCATTGAATATGTCATCATTCTCTAAGTGGTCATAGACTCGGCCCCGACCCAAATAAAAAAAGTTAAAACTTGAGGTCGGTCCACTTGTATTAAATTTTTTTATATTATTTTTATATAAAAATAAAATTTAAAAAATATAATACATCGAATATACTAAAATTTCTAATAAATTGAAAATAAATTTTAAAAAAATTATACTTAAATAACACTAAGATATGTACAACTTAACAAGCAAATGCCTCAAAAATATTAGCAAAATTAACAATAAAACAAGAATTATATAATATTCAAACAATAACAACAAAATAATAATAATATAATAGTGAAATGACAACAAAACAGTAGAATTTTTTTTTCTTTTTTGCAAATTCAAACCAGTCCGAGCCCGGGTTAAAAAAAGCTTACTTGAGTCATGACCCATTTTCTAAATAAGCCTTTTTTTTTTGGCCCAAACTCATTTTTCGAGCTTATATTTTTACCTAAAGCCTCACATTTTTCAGGTGGGCCTTCAAGTGGAGCCATAGGAGCTTAAAGCTAATTTTATCTATTATTTATTATTGCCCAAAATAAAAAAATAAATTTACTTATGACTAAAAGACAATTAGTTCTACTCGTCTCTTCAATCTTCTCTGGAACAAAACAAAGAAGCCTTAGTCGCCTTTTCTCATCTTCGAAGCCAATATTCACTGGCGTCTTCTTCGATCAAGAAGCGTTCAATCACATTTATGAGTCCATCTACAAATTTCGATTTTTATTAGAGGTGTTTATGGGTTGGGTCGGATTTAAGCATGATATTAACATTGTCGAAACACCTCTTTTTTTTTTTTTTGAAATCGACTTATATTTTGAAAACAGAAATGGGAGCCGTCACCAATCATTTTATCTATTAGGTGTGATCGGGTCACCTCATAATTTGATTATTTTAATAAGAGTCTAGATTTACCAAAACGATGATTTTCGGTTAAAAAGTTAGGAAAAAGGGTTCGAGAGTCGGTTACGCACGAAGAAGGGTTAGCACCCTCGTGACGCCCAAAATTGATACCTAGTTAATTAATTAGCGTCTTAATGTAGAAAGTTAAAAATTTGAAAATTTAAATATGATCTCTCTTTGCATGTTTTCAATTTAAATCATTTAGTTAAATCAAAACTTATATAAGAAGCCTTTTTATTTCGAGATAGCGAAAAAGGTCATGTCCCTTAAGTTAGGACACGACATCTCGAATTCTCAAAAATAAATTGTTCCTTATTCAATTATTGTTTTAAGTCTCATGTGTTTTTAGTTTTAAAAGGATATTCGGTTATTTAGGTTCAAAGAGAAAATCAAACCCCGTAAGTTAGGGCTGATTTCTCGAATATCTAAATAAAAATGTTGCCTTGTTTTCGAAATTTTCCTTTTTATGCATCGAGTAAAAAAATTATGTAACACTTAAAATGGTACATATATTTAGTTTATTCGGGCATCGTATGAAAAACGGACAAATGTATTTAAACATAGTGTATGATACAATAATAATGAAATAATGTGAAGTGGCTATGTGGGTAGAATACTAAAATAATAAATAATAAAATAATAATAATAAAATAATAATAATAATAATAAAACACCAAATAATAACAATGGCAATAATCCTATTAATTACTTATTCTAATACTAATTAAATAATAAAGGAAAAATAAACAATAATAATAATAATAAAATGTGCAAATAAAGGGATAAATGACAATACAAATTTCAAAATAAAAAAAGTAAAGAAATAAATAAATGAATGAATATATCAATAAATAAATAAAACAAAACAACAATATACATATAAAAATCTATAAAAGCTTGAAATTAAATGAATAAATGATTAAATCGAAATTAAAATGAAATTTAGAGCCTAAATTATAATAAAATAAATGAATAAATATAAAAAGGACTAAATTGAAATTTAAATGGAATTTAGGGGGCCTAAATTGTAAAAAAAACTAATAAAACATAATAAAGGACCAAAATGAAATGTGCAAAAAGAAATAAGGACTAAATGGGAAAATATCCCCAAACCCTATTAAACGCACCGTTTCTTTGGCAAATCGGGGGGACTAAATTGAAAACAAGAAAAAAATTAAATGGTGCAATCTAAAAGAAAAAAGAGTAAAGGAATTAGGACCAGATTGAAAAATAAGGAAAAAATAAAAGGACCAAAAACGCAAATATCCCCCAAGGAAAAACACGTGGATCCTAGGGATGGTTCGGGTCAGATCTCGGGTCGTGTTAAAACGACGTCATTTTGGTGTCTGAGAGATAATCCCAAAACGACGCCGTTTTAATGGGCTATAAAAGTAAAAAAAAAAAAATTAAAAATCACTTTTGCATCTGTTTTTTAAAAAAAACTTAGAAACCCTTTTTTTCTCTCTCTCAGTTCTCTAGAGCCCGGCCAAAGTCCGGCGAGTGTCCGCCGCGACGGCCGCCAGTCGCTGGCGATGACATCGCCATTCCCGGTGGCCAAAAAAACCAAAATGCCCTCTTTTAACCCCCTTTTCATGAGGAGCCCCGTTTTGGGGTTAAAAATACCGGAATCTCGACAAAATTGGGCCAAAAGTAGAGAAACCCTTTAGTTTCTTATTCTCTCCGGCAACCGAAACAGGTAAAAAAAAAAACTCTTTTATTGTTTTTCTATTTTTTTGAAGAATAAATAAAATTAAAATTAAAAGAATCACTTTTTTTTTATGATCGATTTTTGTATTTGATTTTTTTTTTGTATTCGATTTCTCTTTTAAAAAAAACTACCTACAATCTTTTTTTTAGGCTTTTTATAGTCGTTTTACACTATTTTTTTTTCTACTGTTTCAACTACTCCCTCTTGCGTGTTGTTTGCTTTTTTTGTAGGTGGTGGTTGAAGAGCGGTTGATGGTGGCAGCGGCTAGGACCGGCGGTGGCACTAGGGTGCAGCGTGCTGACGTGGCAAAAGGGAGCGGCGGCTAGGGTTTTCTGTTTTTTTTAATGCTGTTTAGTTTGTTGGGCCATTGGGCCTTTGGGTTTTCTGATTTTGGCCATATTGGGCCATATTGTAAATGGACTGTTATGGACTTTTGATTTTTGGTTTTATTCATTTTTTTTATTTTTTTTTTGTTTGGGCCTAAGCGAAATTGAGCTTCTACAGTTTCCCCTCTTTGCTCGTTGTCATGTAACTAGAATGGAGCAAAGACTTTTAAGAAGGACCAATTTTATCCGGTCTTACCGAATCTCGACCTCTTTGGTGCTCCTCTTTTTCAAGTAACTTCATTCTAACCCACTGCAACTTCAGAGGTATAGGATTTGTCGCTTTAATCTGTTCAACTGCAACTTCAGGGAGATTACACTTGTAGCTTTAATCTGCTCCACTGCAACTTCAGGGAGATGAGACTCGCATCTCCAATCTACTTCACTGCAACCTCAGGGAGATGAGATTTGTTATTTCAATCTGCTCCACTGTAACTTCAATCTGCTCCACTGCAACTTCAGGGAGATAAGATTTGTAACTTGTAGCTTTAATCTGTTCCACTGCAACTTCAGAGAAATAAGATTTGTAGCTTCAATCTGCTCCACTACAACTCCAGGGAGATAAGATTTTTCGTTTCAATCTGTTCTACTGCAACTTCAGAGAAATAAGATTTGTAGCTTTAATATGCTCCACTGCAACTTCAGGGAGATAAGATTTGTAATTTTAATATGCTCCACTGCGAATTCAAGGAGATAAGATTTGTGGCTTTAATTTGCTCCACTGTAAATTCAATGAGATAAGATTTGTCACGGTGACTTCAATCCGTCCCACTACAACTTCAGGGGTATAGGATTTGTGGTTTCACTGATCTGTTACACCGTTCTCTTGGGAGCATGACCTGTAGAATCCATTTCATGGGCTTATATTTATGCTAAGCAATTAGGATGTTATGATCAGAATGAATCAAATGTTCCTAACTAGATATGTATGAATGATATTTACATGAATGCAGAATGTCATTTTTCGAGAATGATCCATTTTTAATGCTTAGGTTGACATTGCTCGTTGTTCATCAAGGTTCTATTACTGACGCATTACCCTGCCTTCTTGTTCAACTAGTATCTTTGACCAAAAACCCGAAGAAATAATCATAATTTAAACTATTCGTTCCCAAACATTTTCAACTTTTAGATTTGGTTAGTTCTGACTAGTGGTTCTATTTCAGGTCCTTGTACTGTTTAGAAAACCTTTCAGAGCAATATGCAGAAATCCTTTTACTTGAATATTATTTGTCCATTAATCGTTATTTCAATGAAAAATGCTTGAAAAAGATCGTAACAATGGAAAAGATTGAAATTTATTGGGAGCAGAGCTCGAAATGAATAGATTAATCGAAGATAGCAAGCGTTGCTAAAATACAAAATGATTAAGATGAAAATAGGTGCCCCAAATATCGCAGCATGGGCTTCTCTGTACAAACTTCTTAAGGACCATTTTGAGCTTGATATGTGTCTAGAAGATCTAGAGTAATTTGTTGATGCCCCAAGATGTAAAGTTTCTCCTTGTTGTTATTTCTAAGAGGACAAGACTTCTACATGCCCCATCTTTGATCAAAACTTGAGTTGCCCTTTTCTGGGTTTTCAACTCAAAACCCCTTTGGTCTCAAGGTGCCCTTTTGCGAGTTTTCGTATTGGCCTCTCTTTTTTATTAGGTTAAATATTTCTTGACTGAGTTTGAATTCACAGGATTAGGAAGGTTCTTTCCATTTATCTCGGTCAAAATCAGTGCTCCTCTAGAAAAGACCTTCTTTACCACATAACATTTTTGTCATAAGCTCGCATTATTCGTTTTTGGTACATCTGACCATGACGGATAGCCTTTAACCTCTTTTCTTCAATCAAATTCAGCTGACCATATCGGGATTGGATCCATTCTGCTTCATCTAACTTTAATTCTGACAAACTCGGAGAGAAGAAATCTCGACTTCAATGGGCAAAACCGCCTCTATTCCATAAACCAATGAGAAAGGCGTTGCCCCGGTAGATGTCCTGACAGACATTCGATAAGCATAGAGGGCAAATGGTAATTTTTCATGCCAATCTTTATAAGTCACAGTCATTTTCCCCACGATCTTCTTAATGTTCTTATTGGCTGCCTCTACCGCATCATTCATTTTTGGGCGATATGGTGATGAGTTGTGGTGTTTGATCTTGAATTGACTACATACCTCTGCTATCGTGCTGTTGTTCAAGTTTAATGTATTGTCAGATATAATCTTTTCTGGCATCTCATACCAACATATAATCTCTTTTTTCAAGAATTTATTGACTGTCGACTTCGTGACATTGGCGTAAGAAGTAGCCTCTACCCACTTGGTGAAGTAATCAATGACTGTGAAAATGAACCGATGCCCATTAGAAGCTTTTGGCGAGATCGGCCCAATGACATCCATGCCCCACATAGAGAAAGGCCATGGAGAAGTCATAACATGAAGAGTTGAAGGAGGCACATGAATTTTGTCTCCATAAATTTGTCACTTATGACATCTCTTGGCATAATTGATACAATCCCCTTCCATGGTGGATCAATAATACCCGAATCTCATGATTTGTCTGGTCATTGTAAAACCATTAGCATGTGTTCCGCAAACACCCTCATGGACCTCTTCTAAGATTTTATTGGCTTCAACAGCATCCACACATCTTAGTAGCACCTGATCCTTCCTTCTTTTATATAGGATCTCCCCATCTAAGACATAGTCGTTGGCCAGTCTTCTCAACGTCCTTTTATCATTCTCGGTTGCCTGCTCTGGGCATTCACGGTTCTTTACATATCGCAGTATATCGTGGTACCAAGGGTGGTCATCTTTTTCTTCTTCCTCGATGTTGTAACAATGGGCTGGAGCCTCATAAATACTCATTTGGATAGGTTTTACATCCTCTTGTTTGCTCACTTTAATCATGGAAGCTAAAGTTGCCAGGGCATCAGCCATCTAATTTTCATCTCGCGGGAGGTAGAAAAAAGTGATGTCATTAAACACCTCAATTAACTCAAGAACTAACCTGCAATAATTAATCAGTTTGGGGTCTCTCATCTCCCATTTACGTTTGAGTTGATAGATTACTAGTGCAGAATTCCCATATACCTCGAGTACTTTGATCTTGCGTTCTATGGCTGCACGGATACCCATGATGCATGCTTCATATTCTACCATATTTTTTGTGCAATCAAAATCCAATTTACTAATAAAGGAATAATGATATCCATTTGGGGATACCAGGACTGCCTCGATTCCGTTACCCACAGCGTTTGAAGCTCTATCAAAATTTAGCTTCCAATGATGTCTGTCTTGAGCATCTTCTTCAATGGTTGCAACATACATCAAATCTTTATTCGGGAAATTAAAGTTCAAAGGCTCATAATCTTCTAAGGCTCTACTGGCTAGAAAATCTGCTATTGTACTCCCTTTTATTGCCTTCTGGTTCACAAATTATATCAAATTCAGAAAGCAGAATCTGCCATCGGACCATTTTTCCATTTAATGTAGTCGACTCCATCATATACTTTAGAGGGTCCATTTTTGAGATGAGTCAAGTTGTATGGTACAACATGTATTGTCTCAGTTTTCGGGTTGTCCAGATTAAGGCGTAACACAACTTCTCAATTGGTGAGTATCTTGTCTCACATTCAGTGAACTTCTTACTGAGGTAGTATATCGCTCTTTCTTTCCTTCCTGACTCATCGTGTTGGCCAAACACGCATCCCATAGAATTCTCAAATACTACCAAGTACAATATCAGTGGCTTATCTAGACTAAGTGGCATCAGTATTGGGGCATTAGACAAGTAATGTTTGACCTTGCCGAAAGTCTTCTGGCATTCTTCATCCCATACACCTAGACTGTGTTTATTAATGAGACGGAATATAAGGTCACATTTCTCAGTTAGTTGTGAAATGAACCGGGCGATATAATTTAATCTCCCTAATAAACCCTGGACCTCCTTTTAAGTGCGCGATGGAGGTAACTTCTGTACAGCCTTGACTTTGTCCGGGTCAATCTCGATCCCCTTTTCACTGACTACGAATCCCAGTAATTTCCCCGACCTAGCCCCGAAAGTACATTTTGCTGGATTGAGCTTTAGTTGGAATTTCCTTAACCTCAAGAACAATTTCCTTAGGACTTGTATATGCTCTTTTTCTGTTCGGGATTTTGTGATCATATCATCGACATAAACCTCAATTTCTTTGTGCATCATATCATGAAACAGGGTTACCATGGCTCTTTGATACGTCGCTCCCGCATTTTTCAGTCCGAATGGCATCAGTTTATAGCAAAATGTTCCCTACACGGTTACAAATGTAGTCTTTTTCATATCTTCAGGATGCATCTTAATCTGGTTGTATCCGGAGAAGTCATCCATGAAGGAGAACAGTGAATAACCTGACGATGTAAGGCAACGGGAAATTTTCCTTCGGGCTAGCTTTGTTTAAATTCCTATAGTCTACACACATTCGTACTTTCCCATCTTTCTTAGGGACGAGGACTATATTAGCTACTCACTCCGAGTAGTTAACCATTTTTAGGAAACCAACGTCAAATTGCTTCTTGACCTCTTCTTTTATTTTTAATAAGACGTCGGGCCTCATCCTTTGAAGTTTCTGTTAAACCGGTTTGCATTCTTCCTTTATGGGGAGTCGGTTTACCACGATATCAGTACTTATCCCAGGCATGTCCTGATACGACCATGCGAAGACATCTTTGAATTCTTAGAGTAACTCAATGAGGTCTCGCTTTGTCTCTGCGGTGATGCAAGCTCCGATCTTCACCTCTTTATTTTCTTGTTCGTCTCCTAAGCTCATAATTTCTACTGACTCTTTTTGAGGTAGAATTTGTTTCTCCTCTTGTTCTACCATCCTTAACAAATCGGGAGATAGGTTACAATCTCAATCATCTTCAAAGTCCTGAGATTCCTCTAGACACATATCTTGCTCAAAAGGGGTTCTGAGTCAGTAGCAGTGTTGCTCATATCATTGATATCTAGAGACCTGTTATAGGAACAAATCTAAGAATAACTATCTGTGTGGTATGAGTATGAATTAAATGGAAAGAATAAAAGAATTTTTGCCAAAATGAGACACAAAGATGCATTTTTATTAAAATAAAAATAATGGACATATGCTTTTTTCACAAAAGGATTCTTATTGCTCCCAGGCTTAGAGCAATAAGTGTGTTTTGAACATTACTCTGAATTAGTTCTAAAAATTACAGGGATCTCTTCAACAGTCCAATTTTTAAGAACACTTTCGGGGATATAAGGACGAATGCCTGACAGGTTCTCCCCAATTCCTTCTTCGGATATGGCATTGATGCTCAAGTTTCCAAACATCCCTTTTGGGCTTTCTTTTTCTGCCATTCTTCATTCAGGATAAATTATTTCTCCTGACATGAATGTTTTGGATATATGGGGAAAGGACATCGATTCCCATTTGACCTCTCCCCTACCCAGTCGCGCTCTTTTTTTTTCTTGCCTCTTCTCCATCTTCTTTTTATTCTTTTTCCTCGTATCTGACTTGTATCTTAATCCAAAGCGGTCTCGTTTGTCCACCAACATTGGTGCCTCGACTCTCCCTTGAAGGTATTTTCTGATTCCTTTTCCAGGTAAGGCTCATTTTCCAACCGTCAACTGCAGGCCCATCTTCGTGGTTTTGGTTATTCTTGGTACTGGGATCTTATTTCCTTCGATAATGATAGTTGCATTAACAAATTCCAATAATCAAAAGGTATATTCTATTGCCTCATCATCCGCTCCTATGTATGGTGCGTCACTAGTTACGGATGCAATGATATCCTCTTCAGCGTTTATTGTCACTAGTCGACCCTCCGTTACCAACTTCAGTTTTTGGTGTAGTGACGACGGCACTGCCCTAGCTGAGTGAATCCAAGGTCTACCCAACAAGCAGTTATAAGAGGGCTTGATATCCATCACCAAAAAGTCTATCTCATAATTGTTCGGACCAATTAGGAGAGGTATTTCAATCCTTCCCATCACCCTTCTTTCTGTACCATCGAATGCTCTTACTATATTTTGACACGTCTTCATGTGGGAGCTATCCACTATATTTTAACAAGAGTTGCGCACACCCGATAAATTTTCCTTCACCCGCTCTTCGGCATGCACTCAAAGATCTGAAAGTTTCGGCCAAAATCACCGGGATGGGCGTGACCCTTTTGTCGAGCCGGTCGAATAAATCTGAAACTACATCATCTATGTGCCCTAGCGCTTTGGGAAAGATGACCAACCCGCAAATACTCAAGGCGAATACGTCGACTATTTTCTTTATATCCGGATGTGCCAAGATCAAATCCCGCAAACTTTTCCAAGGGATGCATTTACTATCTCCCTTTTTTTTTAATCTGGGTCACGACCCATTGCTCAGTCATTCCCGTTATGCTCATTAGCCTCTTCAAGAAAGTTGGGACATTGGCGGCTAAGGGTGAGTATTCGATCGAGTAAAGTCGAATCGAGTTAAAAAATTTCGAGTTAGTCCAGTTGACGAATCCTATTTTAGCAACCGAACTCAATTTGAATTTTTTTCGAATCGGATCAAATCGAGTAAAAAAAATTCGAGTCAAGTCAAGTCGAGTTAATGAATCCTATTATTTATACTCAATGTTGCATTTACATGAACCGATTATTTAACTAGTAAACGAAGTATAAAATTATTTAACTACATAAACAATATAATGGTTTTACCTTTTAACTTAATGAGTAAACATTTATCAAAACAACGTAGTTTTGCCTTTTAACTTAATGGTTTTGACTTTTAACTTTAGAAAAGGTAAACATTTATCAAAATGGTGTAGTTTTGCCTTTTTCTCATTCAGATTTTTGGATAAGTCAAATTGTGTAATTCATATTCGAGTTAAGTCGAAAAACTTAATTTTTTATTCGAGTTGATCTAAATAACTTAATTAACTCAAATAACTCGAACTATTTAATTCAAAAGTTGAAAATTTTATCGAGTTTTTCGAATCGAATTGGATTTTGCTCACCCCTATTGGCGGTTTTAGAATAAGCTTTGTCGGCTTGGATCCTCGGGCAATGGAGTAAAGTTGTCTACTCTTCTACGGTAGGCACTAAATCTACCTTCGCAAAAGTAAAGCAGCTATAGGCGAGATTCCAATACTGGGCAAGAGCTCGGAACAAGTGCTTATCCACTTTGACATTGAGTAAATAAGACAAATCACCATAGTTACAGTAGAATAATTGCTTGGTTTCGTCATTCCATTGATCCGATATTTCTTTCAACTCTTGGAGATTATTCTGAGTTACACTGATGCGAGTGAAATCCCATAATTTTGACGTATATCCCTCCGTCAGGCTATCACCCTTCTCTTGTTGTGTCTTCTCAGACCATATCCGGACGGCTGCATTGTCTTCCACTTTATCAAGAAATCCTTTTCCATGACAAGCTTTCTATTTAGCAACTAAACGTGAATCAACACCCTTTTCTATGATGAAAATGCAATGCAATCACAGTCAAAACAAAATCGAACTGTTATGCAATGCAGTATGCGAAAAACACAAAAAAAAAAGAAACTTTTGAACCAATAAAATAGATATACTAGATCGCTATACAACCCGAGATATCAAAACATAAAGGATGAAATGCAACGAAGGGATCGTAAATTTAAACCAAATTATCAATTTTTGACAAAAAGACTAAAAGTAATCAACTCGTGGCTTGACTCTCTTATTTTATCCCCAGTGGAGTCGTCAAGCTGTCGAAACCTTTTTTTTTTAAATCGATTTATATTTTGAAAACGGAAATGGGAGTCGCCATTAATCATTTTATCTATTAGGTGTGATCGGGTCACCTCATAATTTGATTATTTTAATAAGAGTCTAGATTTACCAAAATGATGATTTTCAGTTAAAAATCTAGGAAAAAGGGTTCGGGAGTCAGTTACGTACGAGGAAGGGTTAGCACCCTCGTGACCCGCAAAATTGGTACCTATTGATTAATTAGTGTCTTAATGTAGAAATTTGAAAATTTGAAAATTTAAATATGATCCCTCTTTGCATGTTTTCAATTTAATCATTTAGTTAAATCAACACTTCTATAAGAAGCCTTTTTATTTCGAGATAGCGAAAAAGATTATGCCCCAAAAGTTAGGACATGACATATCAAATTCTCAAAAATAAAATTTCTCCTTATTCAATTATTGTTTTAAGTCTCATGTGTTTTTAGTTTTAAAAGGATGTTCGGTTATTTAGGTTCAAAGAGAAAATCAAACCCCGTAAGTTAGGGCTGATTTCTCAAATCTCTAAATAAGAACGTTGCCTTGGTTTTGAAATTTTCCTTTTTATGCATCGAGTAAAAAAATTATGTAACACTTAAAATGGTACATATATTTAGTTTATTCGGGTATCGTATGAAAAACGGACAAATGTGTTTAAACATAGTGTATGATACAATGATAATGAAATAATGTGAAGTGGCTATGTGGGTAGAATTCTAAAATAATAAATAATAAATAAAGGAATGATGTAATAATAAAATAATAATAATAATAATAAAACACCAAATAATAACAATGGCAATAATCCTATTAATTACTTATTCTAATACTAATTAAATAATAAAGGAAAAATAAACAACAATAATAATAATAATAAAATGTGCAAATAAAGGAATAAATGACAATACAAATTTTAAAATAAAAAAGTAAAGAAATAATAAATGAATGAATATATAAATAAATAAAACAAAACAAAACATAACAATATACATATAAAAATCTATAAAGGTTGAAATTAAATGAATAAAGGATTAAATCGAAATTAAAATGAAATTTAAAGCCTAAATTATAATAAAATAAATGAATAAATATAAAAAGGACTAAATTGAAATTTAAATGGAATTTAGGGGCCTAAATTGTAAAAAAAACTAATAAAACATAATAAAGGACCAAAATGAAATGCGCAAAAAGAAATAAGGACTAAATGGGAAAATATCCCCAAACCCTATTAAACGCACCGTTTCTTTGGCAAATCGAGGGACTAAATTGAAAAAAAGATAAAATTAAATGGTGCAATCTAAAAGAAAAAAGAATAAAGGAATTAGGACTAGATTGAAAAACAAGGAAAAAGTGGAAGGACCAAAAATGAAAATATCCCCCCAAGGAAAAACACGCGGATCCTAGGGATGGTTCGGGTCGGATCTCGGGTCGTGTTAAAATGACGTCGTTTTGGCGTCCGAGAGATAAGCCCAAAGCGACGCTGTTTTAATGGGCTATAAAAGTAAAAAAGAAAGTATTAAAAATCACTTTTACATCTGTTTTTAAAAAAAAACTTAGAAACCCTTTTTTTTCTCTCTCAGTTCTCTAGAGCCCGGCCAAAGTCCAACGAGTGTCCACCGCGACGGCCGCCGGTCGCTGGCGACGGCATCGCCATTCCCGGTGGCCGAAAAAAACCAGAATGCCCATTTTAACCCCCTTTTCATGAGTAGCCCCGTTTTGGGGTTAAAAACACCGGAATCTCGACAAAATCGGGCCAAAAGTAGAGAAACCCTTCTGTTTCTTATTCTCTCCGAAGACCGAAATAGGTAAAAAAAAACTCTTTTATTGTTTTTCTAATTTTTTTCGAAGAATAAATAAAAATAAATTAAAAGAATCACCTTTTTTTTTATGATCAATTTTTGTATTTAATTTTTTTTTTGTATTCGATTTCTCTTTAAAAAAAACTCCCTACAATCTTTTTTTAAGGCTTTTTATAGTTGTTTTACATTATTATTTTTTTTATTTTTCTACTGTTTCAATTGCTCCTCCTTGCGTGTTGTTTGTTGTTTTTTGCAAGTGGTGGTTGAGGAGCGGTTGATGGTGGCAGAGGCTAAGGGTGGCGGCGGCACTAGGGTGCGGCGTGCTGACATGGCGAAGGGGAGCGGCGGCTAGGGTTTTTTTATTTTTTTCTGAATGCTATTTAGTTTGTTGGGCCAGTTGGCCTTTAGGGTTTTCTAATTTGGGCCATATTGTAAATGGACTGTTATGGACTTTTGATTTTTGGTTTTATTTATTTTATTTTTGGTTTGTTTTTTTTTTGTTTGGGCCTGAGCAAAATTGGGCTTCTACAAACATATTTTATACTTGTTCAAACTTAACCCGACCCAGAATATGAGTATAAAATTTTACCTAAACTCGTCCATATTTGCAAAAGACTAACCTAAGTCCATTTTAGGCTCACTCATATTTTTTTTTTAGAATATATATTATTTTGATTTAATATTTTGTTATTTATTGAAATATTTTATATAGTCATATTAACATTATTTTAATATTTACATTAGAGCAGTATTATATATTTAGTATATGTTTATTTTTTAATTGTGTTATAAATTATGTAATATAAAGTATTATAAATTTAAAAACGAGTCGGGCCAAATTGGGCTTGGGCCTTGAATATTCAAGCCCAAAACTAATCCATATTTTAAACGGGTCTAATTTTTTTACCTAAGCCCATTTTTCGAGCCTAATATTTTTGTCCAAACCCTACCAAGTTTCAAGCAAGCCTTCGGGCCTAGACGGGTAGCCCGACCTATGAACAAGTCTAATCTTTATCAAGCCTAGCTCTTCGATTTCCCTTTGCAAAGACCATTCTCAGTTCTCCAAATTTCATAAATTTTTCTTTGCATCATTAGAACGCCACAATCTTACTTTTCTTCTTTCCTGCTTCCTTATACTGGTTAGAGATAGAGATGGGAATGACAATCTTAGAGGCTGGGTTTAGTTTAGGTTTGCATATGTTAATTTGACCATGATAAGGTTTTTTTTGGGGTTTGGTTTACAGGGTTTGAGATATGTTTTCTTTTTCCAAGTAAAAGCAAAGCTTTATTCTCAATAAAAATTTTATCTTACTAACTTTCTTTTGTTCCTTTCACATTCTGCAGTATAGTATTTATGTTATTCCTCAAACGAAAGTGAGCATTCCTGCTATTTGTGGGGCCCGAATATGGATTTTATCATTGCTACATCCTTGAGATCTATTTTTTTTCAAGTAAAAAAATAATAAAATAGTCATTCAACTTTGGGGTAGCTAACAAAACAGTCTCCTAGGTTTCATTTTAGTCACTCAACTTTTGAAAAATAATAAAATAGTCACTAACATTATAAAAAAGTGACAAAATAGTCATTGATTAACAATGTCCGTTAGTGTCTTAACGGGACCTCTGATGTGGCAAGTTAACTTGTCATGTTGGATGTCCACAGTGGAAACCCACCCAATTTAAGAAGGAATTGAAAAAAAAAACCCTAAAAAAGTCTTCTTTGCATAATTTGGCGGGGTCTGATTCTTTGCCATTCAAACACCATGTCTTTGCTATTTTT
The DNA here is from genome assembly GCA_025698515.1 of Gossypium sturtianum. Classification (NCBI taxonomy): domain Eukaryota; kingdom Viridiplantae; phylum Streptophyta; class Magnoliopsida; order Malvales; family Malvaceae; genus Gossypium; species Gossypium sturtianum. The sequence continues at coordinate 123,261,885 of CM046946.1, forward strand.
CTTCTTCTTCTTGGCTCTCTTCCTCTGTAACCTTCCACCATTGAAACACCATGTCTTTCCAAGATGTAATGTAACCACCAAATAGGTAAATCTCAGCTTCACTAAAACACCCAAAAACAAAGGTAGATAAAATTTCTTTCAAACCCAAATCAATGAAAAAGAAAAAAAATTGACCCATCGATTGAACCAGCAAGGGAGTTAAATAAATTTGGAAAAGACCCAGATAAGAAAATCTTGCAAAAAGTGGGTCATTTCTTCAAAAGTTGAAGATTTGAACATTACCTGCCATGATCAGAAGTGATGAGAAGCTTGGGTAAATTGCCTTTCCCTTGTGTTATTGTGACCCCCAAAGCAACAGCATTCTGGTTGGAAGCTGCAACAACCATGCTTGAGTAATTGTAGAAGAATATAAAGCAATTGGGTTAAAGCTTTGGCCTTAGATCGTTACCTTTGAAGTTTGGAGGAATCACTTGCAGAGATGCAGTATGGGATTGATTTGAAAACTGGAGGCATCTCCATTTTTTCTATCCTCCTTCTTCTCTTCTTCTTCTTCTTCTTTTTCTTCTTCTTCTTATTTTTCTCTTCTTTAACCCAAAATCGGTACTGATAAGGCTGTTAAATTGGTGGTAACCGGCCAATTGAAAGATTTTTTGACACCAAGCACGTCGTCATCTGCCATGTCACTTTGCTGTGACGTTTGTGACCGAAAACGGCAAAAAGGACTATCTTATCACTTTTCCAAAGTTGAGTGACTGAAATAAAACTAAGATGACTGTTTTGTCAGCTACCCTAAAATTGAGTGACTGTTGGTGTAATTTACTCTTTTTTTTATCTTACCAAATATCTCAACTCCTTCAATGCTACATCTTTGGGGCCTGGGTTTATCCTATGGAAATCGCTGCTCAAACGAATGACATTGATGTAGCGTATGTAATGGAGATATACATCCTTGGGGTTGGGTTTACTGCAGAACTTTTGGGGGGGCAATATTGATATTGTCTAAGATGGAGATTATTGAAAAACAAAAGAAAGAATCAGGAATTTGAAACTTTAAAAAAAAAAAAAAAAGAATGATGGATTCAAAAGCTGTTAATTTGTTACTGATTGAGACAAAAAATAATTAAAAAAACAGAGAAACTTGTTGGGAGATTAAATTTTTAATGTGTGTGTTTTTTTTTTCACTTTAAACTAACAATGGTATAATTGTTTTTAAGTCCTTTGCTTTTGACTAGTTGAATTTTTTTCAGACACAATGCCACATGCCATCCTGTGATTGACCCACGTGTCAACTTTTTTGTTAGAAATTAACACCGTTAAGCCGTAATACCCAAGTGATAGATGGAGAAAAAATTACAAATATCAAAATAAACAAATTAAAAATACAAATACCACATTAATAATTTTGTTAAATTATAAGAAATATTTCCGTGCCATACGCGAATTAAAATAATTTTAAGTTTATTTTAGATAATAATAAGATAAATAGAAATATCATTGATAAAAAGTTAATATATTAAAGCTAGTGCATCAACATTAAAAAAAATTAAAGCATAGAACTTTCAAAAAATTTAAAACATAAAAAAAAATCATTAACAGAAACATGTGTAAAGGAAAAAAAGGAAAAAGTTTGGTCTCTAGACACCAACAAAAGTAAAATCTATTTAAAATTATAAAAGATATAATGATTTATTTGACTCTTCAACTTTAGATAAAATGTCATTTTAGCCTTTTATTTAATTTTTCACATCTTTTAGTTCTTAAGCTTACATTATTTGTCAAATCACTCCAAAATGAATAAAAAAGTTAACATCTGTTAACTTTGCTGATGTGGCATCCATGCCAGTCCATATGTATGCCATATTAGCAGTTAATTAATTTTTGAAAATCTAAAAAATATTTTTTTATACTTTAATAAATTTAGTAATTTTTTAAAATATTTTTAAAATTTAAAATTTTAAATAATTAATTAATTGCTGACATGGCAATTCACATATATGCCACGTCAACAAAGTTAGCAAACATTGACTTTTTCATCTATTTTGGGGGTAATTTAACAAACAACGTAAGTTTAAGAGCTAAAAATGACGAAAATTAAATGAAGGGCTACAATGACTTTTTTTTCTAAAGTTGGAGGGCCAAATAAATCATTATACAAATATAAAATTAATAGATAGCTGCAAGTAGGACCATATCCACATAGACTAATAAACTTTATTTCTTAAACAAAAACAAGTTATAAGAGGGAATTTTTAGGGAAAAAAAACTCAGTGAAAAAAAGTAGTAAATAGAAGTTTTGGGAAATCAATGAAGAAAAAACATTAGCCGAAGGTAAATCCCTATTTAATTCATAATTTGATCATCGACTTAATACATAATTTGATCATCGACGCAAGGATATCATTAATGCCTTCAATAAATTAGTTATAGTTGTTGACTCAGCGTCGAGAAACCAATATTTCCTTACCTATTTGGTAACCAAGAGACAACTCGTTTGAAATTAATTACCTAACTAATAAATAAACTTATAACTCAACGCTGAATATTTAACTTACTGACAGCATTAAGAATGACAGAGACCTAATTCTAACCAACAAACTCACCTCAATGGAGCTTATTTAAGCTAGATCACACATTCACTCCACATAATCATAAGTTATGACATAAACAATTATGCAGTTCGTCACAGGTATTAGAATGAATTAAACAATTACAGATTTAATTATTATAATTGAAAAGCAAAGTAAAAATGATGGGGGGGGTTAGAAAATCAATGAGAGATGAAGCTCTAGCCAAAGATAAAATCTTCGTTTGATTCACTAGTTTAATCATCAATGCAAACATGATTTCAATATTCTTTAGTAAATTAGTTATAATTGTCGGTGTCGCACTTAGTAACCAATTTCTTCTTACATTGTCAATAATAAAAAGGAAGCTCATTGAAATTGTTTTCCTTACTAATAGACAATCATATAACTTCGTGCCTATGATTTAGTTTGGCAATAGCATTAAGAACGAGAAATACCTAATTCTAACTAACAAACACAAACGAGCGGGATTTATTTAAATTAGATCACATATCCACACAATATAAATTGCTTACATATTTTATATCCAATTATGTTATTTGTCACAAGCATTAGAATCAATTAAACAAGTATTGGTTAAACTATTCTAATTGATAAGACAAATATTCTAAGTTATCAAATATGAGCTCTATATTCAATAAACCTAAATATTTATAATTAAACTAAAAGAAATACAAATATTAAAGAAAAAAGAAAAGATGAAGAGAAATTCCACAAACTTTTAAAATCAAATTTCGATGTTCCTTTTATCAAAAAAAGAGGTTTTAGCAATGATTAGTTTTTAGAAATATGCTAAAAAAAAAACTTATTTGAGAAAGTAGGTTGTTTTTTTTTTTTCAAAATTACTGATCTACGTTATTTTTGGATAGAAAAAAGAAAACGCGTCCTAGAGGGCGAGTTTTCACTATTGTATCAGTGAAAATGAGTCTTACAAGGAGCGCTTTTAGCCATGTCAGCTGAAAGCATGTCCTACGAGATGCGTTTTCATTGAAAATTGACAATTAGCTCTTTTTGTTAGGTGGTTAAATGTTAGGTGTTTTTATCTTTAATTATCAAGTTCGCTTTCTCTCCTACTCACATTTATATTTTTTATTTCATGTTTTAAGCTTTTTATATTTTTAATTAATATTTTTAACACATAAGCTTTTTTGGCTAGAGGGCTAGATAATTGTGATTTCTTCCTTGAGTCTTAAGTTTGATTCCTCTTATAAATATTTTAATATGTATTTTTTATTTAATGTTGTTTCAAGCTTTTTTTAATTAATATTTTTAATTAATAAATATATTATTTTCAAATTTTTTTTAATTAATAACTCTTTTATTTATAAAATCAAATAATAAATATGTAGTTATTTTTTAAAAAACATCAACTAATTCTTTAGATATATTTTTCTTTATATATAATATTTATATGTGAAATATTTATTTTATCCACCTATATTTTGGGGTATGATGATTTCTAATATTATAAAATCAATTAGTTATTTCAGATATCACTGTTTTTCATCTTCATTGTGGGTTTTGTAATGGCCTAAATTCAAGGTTATCGGAATAATGGTTTCGCAACCATAAATCCGATTTAAATAGAAATTTATTTCAATATATTTGCATGAATATTTATATGATAGAAAATATTTTTATAAATATTTATAAAATGTTAGTAATATGGTATTAAAATTTCGTTAGAAAATTTTAACGTCTAGGTAGGTAATTAAATGAAAAAGATTAAATTGAAAAAGGTATAAAAGTTTAATTATAGATTAAAAGAAAGTATAAAGGACCAAAATGGCAATTAAGCCATTTTGTCTAGTTGAGGCGGTTTATTGTGAAGAAATCTGAGATTTTTATGTTTAAAATATATTATTATATTATTATATAATAAAGATATTTTAATATATTATATTATATTGTTATTATATATATTATAAAGAGAAAGTAAAAGAAAGAACAGAAAAGAAATAGAGAGTAAAGACGAAACAGAGAAGAAATAGGGGAGAAAGACAGAAAAAGGGAGAATAGAGTTTTTAAAGCTTGGAGTTTAATTTGGTAAGTTAATTTAGTCCTTTTCTTTTAATTTTGATGCTTTATAAGTTTTAGAACAAAGTTTTGATGAATTTAAGTTGAAGTTTTTGAAGTTTTAGAGTTTTTGAATATAGCATATGATGAACAAAATGATGAATTAGTGGTTTAATTGAAAGAATTTGAAGTTAGAATTTGATAAAGGACTTAATTGCAAAACAAGCTATAAGAAAACAGTTTTGGGACAGCAGCAGTAGAGTAAGTTTGAAAATTCACCAAAAATCGTAGAAGTGGAATTAGAAGTTGATTGAGATATGAAATTAAAGCTTATTGAGTCTTATTTCATATGAAAAAAACAGGGAAAGAAAAGAAATTCTGTATTTTGAGATATTTATATTTTTGTAAGACTGGTTCAGAATGAATTCGGGTTCCCCTGTTTTTACTTTAGAAAATCATCAAAAATTTAAGAAAAATAATTAGGGGATTAAATTTATATTTTTAGAATCCTGAATGAGTCTATTTTCAATAGAAATAAACTAGAACATCATCTGAATCCTGTATGAAGAGATAATTAATTTTTAGTGAAGAAGGGTCAGAACTGTCAAACAGCAGAACAGGGGTGCCTTTAAAGAATAAACTGTACTTATTGGCTAAACCAAAAATTCTGAAACTTTTATGGGAAGAAGATATGTGAGTCTAGTTTCAGGAAAAATTAACGGTTCTTCATTTGGAGTTCTGTAGTTTGAGAAATAAATAATTTAGTGACTGTGACTCAAGTAGACAGATTTGAACAAACTAAGAATAATAATAGAATTATAGAAAATGCTACATGAGAACATGAAATGTATTGAATTGATGATTGAATTTATTTATTTAGATCCGGAAAACTCAAATACGAAGCTAGATCGAGGAAAGGAAAAAGTCCCGGATTAGTAGATTTTGTAAACGAACTAGTATCGAGGTAAGTTAGTGTAACTTGAATTATATTCTTAAATGTTTGAAATGTATGTTATTGATATAAATATAATTTGAATGTTCATTGTATGAAAGTTGAAAACATTGATATATTTGATAAAAAGGAAGAAATCCCGTTGAATGAAAGGAAAATTCGATGGATCTCTGAAAAGGAATTGACGGTAAAAGGATCTAGCCCGGACGGGTGATCCTATCTGATATAGCCCTCCCGAAGAATATGTGGAAAATGGATTTAGCCCGACGGGTAATCCGAATTAGGGTCTGAATTTAGCTGGGTAGTAATTCGATCCAAGCTCATTAGAGTAATTGTCGTTGCGAGGATTTAGCTTTGGGTAGTAATCCCACTGTAAAGATGAGGTTCGCGGGAGTGTGCTCTCTGAAATGGAAATGTGCGCACATGAACATGAATTGACGGACCTGGATTTGTACACTAAAGTGTACCTCTGAAAATCCATCGAAATTTCGAGTAATTCAACGGGATAAATATGAAAAAATAACAAGGAAATGGAAATCATGGTATTGATGAGCTCATCAATCATGGTATAAATTATTGATTCATGGAAATTATTGGGCTAACTTGAATGTTGAGTTTGTGCGTAATAGGGTAATAATGCATTGAATGGATATATGGATGTTTATTGCATTGTATTGAAAATATTAGGTAAGTATAATTCTTGTTACATGGGCTTACTAAGCACAAAGTGCTTACCCAGTTTCTTTTTCCCTTGTTTTGTAGTGTTAAGAGCTCGGAGGTCGGATTCAGTCGGAGACACATCACACTATCAACCTCAAGATTTCGGTATATAAAGAAACTTTATTTTGGAAAACAATGGCATGTATAAGCTAATAAAGTAGATGTTAATACAAAATGAATGTAAGGTTAGCCATTGGTATGGCTAATAAATCTTGTTTTGGTATGTGTTAAAGTTATCTTATAATATGCATGAATCTATTATGAAAATATGTTGAATTGGATTGGTTGATGTGGATTGGTCTCGGTTTAAAAAAAAAAAAAATTCGGAAACTCCGGTAATGCCTCGTACTCTATTCTGATATCGAATACGGGTAGGGGGTGTTACAGGTTTGATATTTCAAATATTTTTATATGTGAGATATTTCAAATAATTATTTCAATTACACATACAAAAATATATAATATATCAATTTACTACACTCATGATATGGATTTAAAAATAAATATTACACATATAAAAAGTATATTTACTAAAAATAATGACGCTTACAATAATTATTTGATTTTATAAATAAAATAATTATTGATTAAAAATAAAAAAACTTGAAAATAATATATTTATTAACTTATAAACATTAATTAAAAAAACTTGAAACAACATGAAATAAAAAATACATATTAAAATACTTATAAGAGGAATTGAACTTAGGGCTCAAGGATGAAATCACAATTATCTAATCATCTAATCAAAAGAACTATTGTGAGTAAGAGAGGAATCAAACCCGAGACTCAAGGACAAAAACACTAACATTTAACCATTTAACCAAAATAGATGAATTGATAATTTTCAGTAAAAACCTTTCTCGTAGGACGCGTTTTCAATTGACGTGACTGAAAGCGCGCCCTGTAGGATGTATTTTTCTTTCTCTATCTAAAAACAACATAAATCGATAAATTTTAAAAAAAAAAAGACCTACTTTCTTAAATAATTTTTTTCAGCATATTTCTAAAAAATAACTGCTTAGCAATCCATGAAGGAGAAAAATGCAAAAATAATAAAAAATTGCAATATTATAAAAATTCGTTAAAAAATCCAAACCCTCTACTAAAATATACCATTTATAAAGTTTAATTAACCTAGATTAAGCGCTTGAGCTAAAAGGGAGAAAATATCGTTGCTTTTAGGAGTTAAGGCGGCCAAAGTTGTTGCACAAATGAACACTAGTGGCTGGGGCTCACACATGCCCATGCCATGACACCAAATTTGCTTCTTCCATCCAAGCTGTAGCGCCAGCTTTCTAAGTTGCGTCCCACACCTCTTTTTCTCCTATTCCGTATTTTGTTTAGTTTTAATTCCTTGCTTCACTTTCAACTGTCTCCAAATTTACATCTTTTAACTCTCAAAACATCTCATTAATTAATTAATACTAAATCATGAAAAATTAAAGCATAAATATTTGAAATGTTAATGTATGCAAATGTCACATTGATTATGCAAATTAAGCTAAGAATGATATTTTATTTGAGAATCAATGAAAAGTAAGTAATAAAAACCTAAATTATATGATGTATGAGTACTTATCAAGAAGAAATCAAGCTCTCCATACATGACTTATGTAACACTCTTAATCTGGATTGGTGATAATCTTAATTGAGCAGTGCTACACCTGATGTTTGAAGACACCAACGATAACTCTAATGACTCCATGATATTCTATTAAAACTCAGAGCTATTTTGATTAGAGGAGATGAATGACTAACCGGTAAAAACCAAAAACCGAGCTCAATGGACTCATGATCAAATGCTAAACAAGTTTGGCTTTAGGTATCAATACTTTTAAATAAGGTATCTATATTCTCAACATTCTTAGCCTTGATTGAAACAATTGCGTCTTTCACAATATTTGCACAAAAAAAAAAAAAAATTGTTCCCTTTTAATTCCTTTAGAATTTTCAAAATTTTAAGTTAATTTAATGGTACAATTTTATTTTGGCGCTCCTAAAATTTTAATTTTAATTATGTCCTCTTTAAAAATGAAAATTTTACATTTTAGTCCCTTAAAAATTATAAAATTCTATGTTAATACAATGACGAAATTGCATTTTTAAATCTCCTCAAAAATTATAATTCAAATTCGACAATTCCAAAAAAAAAATTCTAGTTTCTCTCGCCAACTACATTCTCTTGTAAAAATGGGTTAGCAACACCATCATTATCATTAATATCAAGCACATTGCTAGCATCAACCACATTAATGGTATCCATATTCTCAGGCAAAACAATATTTAGTGGATGCACCACTAATTTCCTCATAAGGTAGTGGGTGTATAGGAACATCCTAAACTATATAAGGGCCTTGCTCCTCACGATCCCTGCTATCAACTTTGCGCTAGACCAGTCTAGCTGTTCTTCTATTTGCATTGTTGTTAAAAGCTCCGACATTATCAGCAAAAAGCACTTGGTTGGGGTCAATGGTTGTTGCATGGCCTAGTTTACGTTCAACGAAAGCAAGTTTCACATTGATCATGTGCTCAATATCATTGTTGTGTACTGCACAATTTGTGGACGTGTGCCCAATCCTGCCATGGTAATGACGGGACCTACATATATTTGTATCGTAAATACACCTCACATTATAGGGCCATCCTTAATTGTAACAGTCCGGTTTAGACCCTAGTCGGAACAGTGGTTTCGGGACCACAAATTCGAGTCAGAAAAATATTTTAATATTATTTTTTGTGCTTATAGTATGTGAATTAACATGTGTGGAAGTTTTGTGAATTAAATTTATTATTTGTGTGCTTAATTTGCAAAAAACGACTAAATCGTAAAAAATGTAAAACTGGCCTTCTAATTGATTAAGTGTCGAATTGATGTGTCTTATTAATGTGAGGTCCTTATGTGATAAATGGACCCTTAGATTTATGGATGGACATTAATGTACATATGTTAGTGGGCTTTTAATGTTATTATTAAGGTTAAATAAGTAAATTGGTTATTAATGTTATTATAATTAAAATAAAAACAAAATGGATGGCCATTATACTCATCTTTTGGCCGAAAATATCAAGGAAACAAAAGAAAAAGAAAGCTTTCATACTTATCTAGGGTTTGGCACATTTTTGGTTGGATTAAGGTATGATTTTGTTTCGATTTTTGATAATTTTTACGCTTTTTAGATCGTTGCTTAGTATACTATCAAGCCCATGCTTTAATTTTGGAATTTGATGAAGATTATGAGATGTGCCATTGATAAATGTTTAAGCTTTGTGATGTTAGTTGATGAAATATGAAATATATGTGTTAGATTAACATGTTTTGTCTTTGGATTTTTGATGAATTTGAGTAATTTGGACTAAATTGTGAAAATAATATTTTGAGGGACTAAAATGTGAAATAAATGAAATATATGGGCTTATATGAAGCATATGAAAATTTGGCTAAGCATGGGTACAAAGAAATTATGAGTATTTTGTGATTTTGTGAAAAAAGGACTTAAATGTCAAAATGTGAAAATGTGAGGGCTAAATTGTAAAATGCCCTAAATGTGTGTTTTTGGATTGAATTGAGTGATTTTGTGAATAAATGGGTTAAATTTTGAATATGTATAGATCAAGAACCAAAAAAAACGGATTTAGACCGAGGAAAGTCGAAAGTGATCGAGTAATTGAAACCGTCCGTTTATATCCGTACGAGGTAAGTCTATATACAAATAAATGTATTTAGATTGATTTATTCATTTTCATATAATATTGAATTGTGATGAATGGCTTTGGAAGATACACATGTGAAAACCGAGAAAAGTATCGACAATGTGACAATGTCTGAAAAGTCCTGTACGAACCTTAGGAATAGATAGGATTCATAAGTCATGAATAGGGTTCCAATAGGTGATATCGTGTAAGACCACGTCTGGGACGTTGGCATCGATTTGATAATTACGTGTAAGACCATGTCCGAGACATTTGCATCGTAAATGATTTCGTGTAAGACCCTGTCTGGGACAGTGGCATCGATATTTGATTACATGTAAGACCACGTTTGGGACGTTGGCATTGTACGAGTATTCTGAGTTATCCGAGTATCCTATTTGATTCTGAATGGTTCAACGGGTAAATTCCGAGAAATGAATGACTATGTGAAATGTGTAACCGATATAGGTACGTTTAAAATACATACCATGTTTGATTATAAAAGGTGAGTATATGTGAAATTGCAAAAGTGAGATGTGCATAGACTTGTTGAGACAAAATGAGATATTTGTATGAATGTGCTATAATCTAATGAGATACATGGAGATGTAATTTGTTGTCAAGCAAATGGTGTGATACAATTGAGCTAAAGAAGAAATATGAATATACTATTGGGATATGCTAAAGTTCTTGTAATTGAAATGGTTATAAATGTTATATATATTAAGTTAATTTGTATATGACTTACTAAGCTTTTGAAAGCTTATTCTGTGTGTGTTTGCATTGTTTTATAAATCGTTAAAGCTACGGAAGGCTCGGGGATCATCGATGATCATCACCACACTATCAAATCATATTTTGGTACCTTTTGAATGTGTACATATTTTAAGTATGGCATGTATAGACTAGTTGAATTAGATGATGATTTGAGATGTATATATAAGCCATGAGATATGGCTTGTTAATGAATTTGAAAATGGTAACCTTTTTAATCTATGTTTTGTGATGCAAAGTTGGTATCTTTATGATGAAAGGTTGGTATATTAAGTTGGTAAGTTTTAGATGAATTTTACATAGAAATGTTTGAGATTGATATGAGACAAATTGTGCAAAGGTTAATATACTTGATATACTTATGAATGGTTTGAAAAGATGGTCATTTTTGGTATGAATTGGTTGCAATTTGGAAGTATAAAATGTGTTTGTTTGAGATGTAGGTTTGACCCTAAAATGGGTGGCAAATTGGCCTTGATAATGGCCTATATTTTCCCACACGGTTGAGCACACGGGCGTGTGGCTCGACCGTGTCATTTGAGTTTGTAATTAAAAACAAGTATTTCGACCATGGGCTGGACACACGGGCGTGTGACTGGCCGTGTGATGCAACTCAGTGTCGACCACGGGTGAGGCACATGGGCGTGTCCTCGGCCGTGTGGACAAGTCAGTATGTATGCCCTGTTTTGCCATGGCTTAGACACACGGATGTGCCTGAGGCCATGTGAGGCACACGGCCTACCCACACGGGTGTGTGACCTCTGTAACTTTGAAAAATATTTGATTTTCGAAAAAAAATTGTATGATCTCGGTTTAGTCCCGACCCCTTTCTAATGCATGTTTAAGGTCTCGTAGACCTCATTAAGGGACTATATGCTTGTATTTTGCTATGATATGACAATGATATACTTATTGACGTGAAATGTTCGTAAAAGTATCTGATTTGTCCGGTAATGCCACTTAACCCTAGACCGACGATGGTTACAGGTTAGGGGTGTTATATTTTATTGGTATCAGAGCTACAGTTTAGTCAATTCTAAGACTAACGTAGCATGTTAGAGTCTAGCTATACATGACATATTTATGAACTGTGATAGTGTGATGAATCCTGACATATAAAGTGTGTTTTTCATATAGTAAATGGATCCTGAAAGAGTTGTAGCTGACGATGTTGAAAGTAATGCGCCTGCTCCCACTTAAGGGACAGCGCCATCTGATTCGAGACCGGCTACTAGCGGTCAGGAAGGAGAGGCTAAACAAGCCTTCTTTCAAATGATGAATGAGTGGTTCACTCAATATATTAGAATAAATCCGGCTGTTTCACAACCTCCGCCCCCACCCAATCCTCCTCAGACTTCTGTTGTACCTCTGGTTATGAATCTGAATCTGTTGAATAAGCCTCCGGTCGATAAAATTCGTAAATATGGGGCTGAAGAGTTCAGGGCCACTAGTGATGATGATGCTGAGAGAGTTGAGTTTTGGCTCAAAAATACAATCCGAGTGTTTGATGAAATGTCATGTACTCTTGAGGAATGTTTGAAATGTGATGTTTCTTTGCTTAGAGATACAGCTTATCAGTGGTGAAAAACTTTGATTTTTGTTGTTCCAAAAGAACGGGTTACATGGGATTTCTTTCAGTCTGAATTTCAGAAGAAATATATTAGCCAGAGATTTATATATCAAAAACGAAAAGAATTTATGGAATTGAAATAGGGTCGCATGTCTGTCACTGAATACGAACAAGAATTCGTGAGATTAAGTCAATATGCTCGGGATTGTGTTTCAACCGAAGTGATAATGTGTAAAAGATTTGAAGACGGCCTAAATGAAGATATCCGTTTGCTAGTTGGAATTCTGGAAATAAAAGAATTTGTTGTGCTTGTAGATCAAGCATGTAAAGCTGAGGCACTCGGGAAAGATAAAAGAAAAGCTGAGTCTGAAGCCAGAGATGTGAGAAAGAGATTTTCGAGTAAATTATTTCAGTCTGCATCGAAGAAATTCAGAGATGAGTATAATCATTCAAAGGCTAATGTAGGACATTCGAACAGAGATCGAGCTAGATCACAGTCGAACTTCAAAGCTCCAGCTACTTCGATGGCTAGTGTGGGAAATGTCCGATCTGAGCGACCTGAATGTAATCATTGTGGTAAAAGACATCCGGGTAATTGTAGATTGAATGATCGAGCCTTTTTTAGATGTAGATCATTAGATCATTTCATTCGGGACTGCCCAGAATCTGTTGAACAAGAGATTGTACAGAATCCGAAGTCAGATAATGCTTTAGCTAGAGGTAGACCTTCTAGAAACACAAGAAATGTCAGTGGTAGTCAGAGAGCTACAAAAGATACAGTTGCAAGATCTGAAGCTAGAGTACCTACCAGAGCTTATGCCATTCGAGCTCGTGAGGAAGCTTCATCTCCAAATATTATTACGGGTACATTTACTCTTTATGATACTTCTGTGATTGCATTGATAGATCCGGTGGTCTACTCATTCATATGTATGCATGAACTCGATTATCGAAGAAGACTTTGCTGTAGAGTCTCACTCGAATTTGTAATTAGAGTATCGAACCCCTTAGGTAAAAGTGTCTTGATTGACAAAGTGTGCAAGAATTGTCCGTTGATGTTTCGAGATATTTGTTTTCCGGATGATCTGATGCTATTACCTTTTGATGAGTTTGATATAATTTTGGGTATGGATTGGCTAACATTGCATGATGTTGTTGTGAACTGCAAACGAAAAACTATTGATTTGAGATGTTAGAATGATGAAATAGTTCGGGTTAAATCTAATTATGTGAATGGGTTACCGGCTGTGATATCGGTGATGAAAGCTCAGAGTTATGCGAAAAAGGGCTATGAAGCTTATTTTGCCTATGTAATTGATTCGAGAGTGACTGAAAAGAAAGTTGAATCTGTTCCAGTTGTTTATGAATTCCCTGACGTGTTTCCTGAAGAATTACCGGGATTGCCTCCGATACGAGAAGTTGAATTTGACATTGATTTATTACCAGAGACGACTCCTATGTCAATAGCTCCGTATAGGATGGCACCAACAGAATTGAAAGAGTTGAAGTCACAGTTGCAAGAGTTGACCGATAGAGGAATTGCACAACCGAGTTTCTCACCCTGGGGTGCTCCCGTCCTATTTGTGAAAAAGAAAGATGGCACGATGAGAATGTGTATTGATTACCGTCAGTTAAACAAAGTGACTATTAAGAACAAATATCCTCTACCCAGAATCGACAATTTGTTTGATCCGTTGAAAGGAGCATATGTGTTTTCAAAGATAGATTTGAGATCGGGATATTATCAATTGCGAGTAAAAGATTCAGACATTCCGAAAACTGCTTTCAGAATGAGGTACGGGCATTATGAGTTTTTAGTTATGCCTTTCGGACTAACCAATGCTCCTGCTGTCTTTATAGATTTGATGAACAGAATTTTCAGACCGTATTTAGATCGATTTGTTATTGTATTCATTGATGACATTTTGATTTATTCGCGTGATGAAATTGAGCATGCTGAACATCTGAGAATTGTACTACAAACTTTACGAGATAAACAATTGTATGCAAAGTTTAGTAAATGTGAATTCTGGTTGCGTGAAGTTGGTTTTCTGGGACATATTGTGTCAGCATTTGGTATACGAGTTGATCCGAGCAAGATTTCAGCTATTTTAGAGTGGAAGCCTCCGAAAAATGTGTTTGAAGTCCGTAGTTTTCTGGGGCTTGCTGGTTATTATCGACGATTCGTAAAAGGTTTTTCGATGATTGCGACTCCGTTGACTAGACTGCTTCAGAAAGATGTGAAATTTGAATGGTCCGATAAATGTCAAAAAAGCTTTGATCAGTTGAAAGCCCTTTTAACTAAAGCTCCAATTTTGGTACAACCAGAATCGGGTAAAGAGTTCGTGATTTATAGTGATGCTTCGTTGAACGGCCTGAGATGTGTTTTGATGCAGGAAGGCAAAGTTATAGCTTATGCCTCGAGACAATTAAAGCCGCATGAAAAGAATTATCCGACGCACGATCTTGAGTTAGCTGCAATTGTGTTTGCTTTAAAGATCTGGCGTCACTATCTTTTTGGTGAAAAATGCCATGTGTTTTCGGATCATAAAAGTCTGAAATATTTGATGACTTAGAAAGATTTGAATCTGCGACAAAGAAGATGGTTAGAACTGTTAAAAGACTATGAACTTGTGATAGATTATCATCCGGGTAAAGCAAATGTTGTTGTTGATGCATTGTGTCAGAAATCATTGTTTGCATTACGTGTAATGAATGCTCATTTAGACTTGTCTGATGATGGTTCAGTTTTGGCTGAATTGAAAGCGAAACCGTTGTTCTTACAGCAAATATGTGATGCTCAGAAAGTTGATAATGAAATGTTAACGAAACGAGTTCAGTGTGATTTGAACTCTGATTCTGAATTTTGAGTTAATGTTGATGATTGTTTGAGATTTCGAGATCGGATTTGTGTTCCGAGAAATTCAGAGTTGATTCAGTTAATTTTGAATAAAACACATAATAGTTGCCTATCTGTTCATCCGGGAAGTACAAAAATGTACCATGATTTGAAGCAACTTTATTGGTGGCCTGGTATGAAGCGGGATATCTCAGATTTTGTATCGAAATGTTTAATCTGTCAGCAAGTTAAAGCTGAATATCAGGTGCCATCTGGTTTGTTACAACCGATAATAATTCCTGAGTGGAAATGGGATAGAGTGACAATGGATTTTGTTTCAGGGTTGCCTTTGACTCCGAGAAAGAAAGATGCAATTTGGGTCGTAGTTGACAGATTGACGAAATCAGCTCATTTTATTCCGGTACGATCTGATTACTCACTTGATAAATTAGCTGAGTTATATATTTCCGATATTGTGAGATTGCATGGGGTGCAACTATCTATTGTGTCTGATAGAGATCCGAGGTTTACTTCACGATTCTGGAAGAAACTGCAAGAGGCTTTAGGTACTAAATTGCATTTTAGTACAGCTTTTCACCCACAGACGGATGGTCAATCCGATCGAATTATTCAGATTCTCGAAGATATGATGAGATGGTGCATTCTTGAGTTTGATGGTACGTGGGAACAATATTTGTCATTGATTGAGTTTGCATACAATAATAGTTTTCAATCGAGCATCAAAATGGCACCTTATGAGGCTTTGTACGGATGCAAATGTTGAACACCTTTATACTGGACTGAGCTAAGTGAAAATAAGATACACGGGGTCGATTTGATCAAAGAAACTGAACAGAAGGTGAAAGTGATTCGTGATAGTCTGAAAGCCGCATCAGATCGACAGAAATCTTATGTAGACTTGAAACGAAAAGATATCGAGTTTGAGATCGGTGATAAAGTGTTCTTGAAAGTGTCTCCGTGGAAGAAAATACTTCATTTTGGCAGAAAAGGCAAATTGAGTCCGAGGTTCATCGGTCCGTATGAAATTATTGAACGTATTAGACCTGTTGCCTATAGATTGTCGCTACCACCTGAGCTAGAAAAGATTCATAATGTGTTTTACGTGTCAATGCTTAGACGACACAGATACGATCCCTCGCATGTAATTTCTCCGTCTGAGATAGAAATTCAAGCTGATATGACTTATGAAGAAGAACCAATCTGTATCTTGGCTCGCGAGGTTAAAGAATTGTGAAATAAGAAAATTTCGTTAGTAAAAGTACTGTGGCATCGAAACGGAGTGGAAGAGGCTACGTGGGAGCCTGAAGATGCTATGAGACAAAAATATCCGAATCTGTTCAACGGTAAGATTTTCGGGGACGAAAATCCTTAAGGGGGGAGAATTGTAACCGTCCGATTTAGACCCTAGTCAGAACAGTGGTTTTAGGACCACAAATCTGAGTCAGAAAAATATTTTAATATTATTTTTTGTGCTTATAGTATGTGAATTGACATGTGTGGAAGTTTCGTGAATTAATTTTATTGTTTGTGTGCTTAATTTGCAAAAAAGGACTAAATCGCAGAAAATGTAAAAGTGGCCTTCTAATTGATTAAGTGCCGAATTGATGTGTCTTATTAATGTGATGTCCTTATGTGGTAAATGGACCCTTAGATTTATGGATAGACATTAATGTACATATGTTAGTGGGTTTTTAATGTTATTATTAAGGTTAAATAAGTAAATTGGTTATTAATGTTATTATAATTAAAATAAAAACAAAATGGATGGCCATTATACTCATCTTTTGGCCGAAAATAACAAGGAAAGAAAGTAAAAAGAAAGCTTTCATACTTATCTAGGGTTCGACACATTTTTGGTTGGATTAAGGTATGATTTTGTTTCGGTTTTTGATAATTTTTACGTTTTTGAGATCGTTGCTTAGTATACTATCAAGCCCATGCTTTAATTTTGGAATTTGATAAAGATTATGATATTTTCCATTGATGAATGTTTAAGCTTTGTGATGTTAGTTGATGAAATATGAAATATATGTGTTAGATTAACATGTTTTGTCTTTGGACTTTTGATGAATTTGAGTAATTTGGACTAAATTGTGAAAATAATATTTTAAGGGAATAAAATGTGGAATAAATAAAATATATGGGCTTATATGAAGCATATGAAAATTCGGCTAAGCATGGGTACAAAGAAATTATGTGTATTTTGTGATTTTATGAAAAAAAGGACTTAAATGTCAAAATGTGAAAATGTGAGGGCTAAATTGTAAAATGCCCTAAATGTGTGTTTTTGGATTGAATTGAGTGATTTGGTGAATAAATGGGTTAAAATTTGAATATGTATAGATCAAGAACCAAAGAAAACAGATTTAGACCGAGGAAAGTCGAAAGTGATCGAGTAATTGAAACCGTCCATTTATATCCGTACGAGGTAAGTCTATATACAAATAAATGTATTTAGATTGACTTATTCATGTTCATATAATATTGAATTGTGATGAATGGCTTTGGAAGATACACATGTGAAAACCAAGAAAAGTATAGACAATGTGACAATGTCCGAAAAGTCCCGTACGAACCTTAGGAATAGATAGGATTCATAAGTCATGACATAGGGTTCCAATAGGTGATATCGTGTAAGACCACATCTAGGACGTTGGCGTCGATTTGAGAATTACGTATAAGACCATATCAGAGACATTGGCATCCTAAATGATTTCGTGTAAGACCCTGTCTGGGACAGTGGCATCGATATTTGATTACATGTAAGACCATGTTTGGGACGTTGGCATTGTACGAGTATTCTGAGTTATCCGAGTATCTTATTTGATTCCGAAAGGTTCAACGGGAAAATTCCTAGAAATTAATGACTATGTGAAATATGTAACTGATACAGGTACGTTTAAAATGTATACCATGTTTGATTATAAAAGGTGAGTATATGTGAACTTGCAAAAGTGAGATGTGCATAGACTTGTTGAGACAAAATAAGATATTTGTATGAATGTGCTATAATCTAATGAGATACATGGAGATGTAATTTGTTGTCAAGCAAATGGTGTGATACAATTGAGCTAAAGAAGAAATATGAATATACTATTGGGATATGCTAAAGTTCTTGTAATTGAAATGGTTATAAATGTTATATATATTAAGTTTATTTGTATATGGCTTACTAAGCTTTTGAAAGCTTATTCTGTGTGTGTTTGCATTGTTTTATAGATCGTTAAAGCTACGGAAGGCTCGGGGATCGTCGAGGATCATCACCACACTATCAAATCATATTTTGGTACCTTTTGAATGTGTACATATTTTAAGTATGGCATGTATAGACTAGTTGAATTAGATGATGATTTGAGATGTATATATAAGCCATGAGATATGGCTTGTTAATGAATTTGAATATGATAACCTTTTTAATCTATGTTTTGTGATGCAAAGTTGGTATCTTTATGATGAAAGGTTGGTATATTGAGTTCGCAAGTTTTAGATGAATTTTACATAGAAATGTTTGAGATTGATATGAGACAAATTGTGCAAAGGTTAATATATTTGATATACTTATGAATGGTTTGAAAAGATGGTCATTTTTGGTATGAATTGGTTACAATTTGGAAGTATAAAATGTGTTTGTTTGAGATGTAGGTTTGACTCTAAAATGGGTGGCAAATTGGCCTTGATAATGGCCTATATTTTCCCACACGGTTGAGCACACGGGCGTGTGGCTTGACCGTGTCATTTGAGTTTGTAATTAAAAACAAGTCAGTTTCGACCACGGGCTGGACACACGGTGTAACAACCCGAATATGACCCTAATCGGAATGGTGGTTTCGGGACCACGAATTCGAGTTAGAAAATATTTTTAATACTTTATTTGATATCTATGTTATATGTTTGAGCATGTGTTAAAATATCGTAGAATTATTTGCATGTTTGAGTAGCTAATTTAAGAAAAAGGATCGAATTGCAAGAGTGATAAAATTTTTTCAATTGTATGATTGAGAAGATTAAAACAAAGTGTCTTTCTAATTAAGGGATTTTATGTTGTAATTATCCCTATTTCTCTTTTAGTGGACGGCAAAGGGGTATTAAATTATGTGTTTGTTTGATTTTATTAGTTAAATATATATTTATATAAGTTATCGTTACATCACATAAAATATTGAAAGGCCATTGCATGTTCATCATCTCCATTCTTTCTTAGCCGAAACTAGTAAAGGAAAAAGGGGAAGAGAAGCTCAAGAAGGTTCGACCCTCATTCACTTCAATTATGTAATTCTTAGCTTTGAAATTTTAATAATTTTTGCATTTTTGAGATGCTTGTTCACTCCATTATCTAGCCCATGTGTTAATTTTGAGTAATGGTCTTGTATGTGAGTTATGCCATTGTTGGTAACTTGAGTTTTTATGAAGATTTTTGGTAGAAAATGAGAGGTATGGACTAGGTGGATATATTTTACTCTTGAGTCTTAATTGAATATAGTTAATTAGAAATTATTTGCGAAAATATTGCCATGGAAAGGCTAAGTTGATAAAATATAAAAGTATATGGACACAAAAAGTCCTTAGGAAGTTTCGCTATAAAGGATGATAGACTAATTTTGAGAAAATCATGATGTATTGTATGAGGGACTAGATTGTATAGATTGGAAAAGTTAGGGGTAAATTCGTTAAGTTGCTAAATTATTGTGTTATGGATCAAATTGAATGATTATAAATTTATTGAGTTTAAATTGGAAATATTTAGATCAAGAGCCAAAGGAAACGGGTTTGGATCGGGGAAAAAAAATTATCAAATAGCCGGGAAGCGTAATTCGTTAATTTACGAGGTAAGATTTTAAGCAATCAGGTTGAATAAAAGTTTATTTTTATGTTAAGTTGATGTCATTATGTTTAATTCCTTAATGCCGAAAGTGACAAGAATTTAATTAGTGATAGCCGAATGTGAATTGAATTTATTCACATGTACTAAATGATAATTATATGTGGAAATGAATTGAGAAAGATATATGTATCTGAGTAAGCGATATATATATTTATAAGTATATTGGTGTATCGAATGCGTTGGAAATTCATAGGAAGAATTGGTGGGTTTAAACATATGCATATATGAATGTTCATGTGAGAAAAAGAAATAATATGTGATTATATGGTTATATGGAATAGGAGTAATCGGGTTAATGCACTATGTGTGCGAAATATAAAATACCGGGCACTAAGTGTGCGAAACCGGTTCAAGGGCACTAAGTGTGCAGAAATATTAAGTAACGGCTCTATGAGAGCGATACGTTACGAGAAGTATTAAGTAACGGCTCTATGTGAGCGATACGTTACGAGAAGTATTAAGTAACGGCTCTATGTGAGCGACACGTTACGAGAAGTGTTAAATAACGGCTCTATGTGAGCGATCGTTACATTTAAAAGTGTTAAATAACGGCTCTATGTGAGCGATCGTTACTAAATCTTATCAACAAATGTGTAAGTATAAGGTTCGTTAAAGGATTTCTATGAGTGATGTTATTATGTATACGAAATGTATGAGAGTATTATTACATGTTATGTACGATCGATTAAGTTTGAATGGGTAAGTAAATTAGAGGTATGTATTATACCTATTAGTTTGAGACTTTTAGTAGCTTGAAATGCAAGTAGAAAATTTAGTAAGTATATGATATGTATATTAGTTTTTATCATGTGATGATGGTATATGGAAGTTATTATAAGTATATGATGTGGATATAAATTCAACCTTTAATGGTTTGGGGATGTTCGGTATGGATGTTATCAAGAGTTTAGGTTTCGAAATCTTGAATAATTTTTTATATGCTTTAATTAGTATAAATTGCTTAAACTTACTAAGCTATAATAGCTTACTTGGTGTGTTTGATGCATTGTTCATTAGATTTTGAAGTTAAAGCTCGAGCTCGGGATCGTTGTCGAAGTCAATCACATTATCATCTCTTTTGGTACCTTTTGTTTTTAAACCCAAGGTCCATGGCATGTATAGACTGAATTATTTGTTGAATTGTTTTAAATGGGGCAAATGTGAATGTATAAGGATGCCATACGAAAATGGCTATCTTACTATGTTTGGGTTGACTTGTTTATGCATGAAGTAATGTATATGTTATGCTTAATAGGTCTTGATTATAATGCTTAAATATGTACGGTTTTGGGGTAAGCATTTTAGAAATTTTATACCTTGGTAAAATATATATATATGTGGCATGTTCGAATGCATGTATATGCTTTTGAATAATGTATATAGTATATTAAAGTAATTGAGTGAATATATGTACAATTGTATGCATGTACCGTACCTTAGTTTGGAGTTTAAGCTTTATGTTAAATTTTAAGGCATATTCGGTTGTGAGAAATGAGTGCTAAGGTGTGTTATGATGTTATATATGTATATATTGGTCATTGTCGAATGAGATGAGAAATTATGTGATAAGTGCATTGGTTGATTATAGAAATGAAATAAATTAAAAATTACCATATGCCTATTTAATCTTTGATTTTTAATGATCCAAAGAATAGTGGGTTGCTAGTTGTAAATGATATTATTTGTGAATTGTAAGTCAATGTTGTGATTTTCGGACGATATATATATATTTATCTCTGATAGTATGAATTAGTATACATTATTAAGTTGTAACTTTTATAAAAGTGCATTGAATTGAGTTAGTTTAGTAATGCCTCATAACCCTAATCCGGCGACAGATAGGGGTTAGGGGTGTTACATTTGATTGGTATCAGAGCTACGGTTTAGTCGATTCTCGGACTAACGTAGCACGTGAGAGTCTAGCTATACATGCCATGAACTATGATATGATAATGTGATGATTTCTGACACACGTATTCGTTTCTCTTATATAGTAATGGATCCTGATTCTGAGCGAGCTGCAGCTGATGACGTCGAGAGTGTGGCGCCCGCTTCCGTGTCAGGGACCGCGCCGGAGGAATCTCGACCAGCCGCTAATGATCCTGAAGAAGGGGCTAAACAAGCCTTCTATAGTATGATGAATGATTGGTTTGGTCATTATATACGAACTAATCCGGCTGTTCAACCACCCCTAAATCCGAATGTACCCTCTGTAGCACCGATGGTACCTCCAATTGCTGATCCTGAAAGAGTAGTTAAACCTCCTGTTGATCGCATAAGAAAGCATGGAGCTCAAGAATTTAGAGCAGAGGATGACGATGATGCAGAGAGAGCTAAATTTTGGCTCGATAATACTGTTCGTGTTTTCGACGAACTATCCTGTACACCCGATGAGTGTTTGAAGTGTGCCATATCATTATTACGGGATTCTGCCCACTACTGATGGAATATGCTCGTGTCAGTTGTCCCGAAAGAAAGGGTTACTTTGGACTTCTTCCAGACAGAATTCCGTAAGAAGTATATAAGCCAGCGCTTTATTGACTCTAAGCGTAAAGAATTTCTCGAGCTCAAACAGGGTCGTATGACCGTATCCGAATACGAGCGAGGGTTTTTGCGACTCAGTCGCTACGCTCGCGAGTGTGTTTCGTCAGAGGCGGTTATGTGGCGGAGATTTGAAGATGGTTTAAATGAAGATATAAAGCTTCTGGTTGGTATTCTTGAAATTAACGAGTTCGTCGTACTAGTTGAAAGAGCTTGTAAAGCGGAAGAACTGGGGAAAGAAAAATGAAAAGTTGAGCTTGAATCTAGAGATTCTCGGAAGAGAGCGGCAGGTAAACATTCACAGACGGTAACAAAGAAGTTCAAGAATGATGGTAGCCGATCCAAACTCAACACCGGGATTTCTATACGAGAACGACCACCAATGAGTTCTCGGGCCACATCAGTTGCTAGTGTTGATAATGAGAGATCGAGTAAACCTGAGTGTCAGCAGTGTGGCAGACGGCATTTCGGAGAGTGTTGGGGTAAATCCATTTCCCGCACTTGTTACAAGTGTGGCTCGCAAGACCATTTCATTCGGGATTGCCCGGAGACTGCTGGAAAGGGTACTACTCAGAGTGCGAGACCGAGCGGCACTACAGCTAGAGGCATATCGTATCGTTTTGGGGGAGGTAGGAGTGGTGCATAGAGAGGGACTACAGATGCGGTTATTCGATCAAATGCCCGTGTACCGGCTAGAGCTTACGCCATCCGTACTAGAGAGAAGGCCTCGTCTCCAGACGTCATTACCGGTATTTTCACTCTCTTTGGTACTAGTGTAACTACCTTGATTGATCCCGGCTCAACTCATTCGTAAGTGTGTGAAACGTTAGTATCCAGTACGACTCTACCTGTTGAGTCTACTGAGTTTGTGATTCGGGTTTCAAACCCCCTGGGTAGATATGTATTAGTTGATAAAGTGTGTAAGAACTGCCCATTGGTGATTCGAGACATGTGTTTTCTGGCTAATCTGATGTTATTACCTTTCGATGAGTTTGACATTATTCTCGGTATGGATTGGTTGACAGTTCACGATGCGGTAGTAAATTACAGACGAAAGACTATGGATTTAAGATGCCAGAATAACGAGATCATCCGAATTGAGTCTGCGGATTTAAGTGGATTACCTACTGTAATATCTTCGATGTTGGCTCGGCAGTATTTGAGAAAGAGTTGCGAAGCTTATCTTGCGTATGTGATTGATAGCAAAGTAATTGAAAGGAAGATTGTTTCAGTACCGGTTGTCAGTGAGTATCCAGATGTGTTTCCGGAGGAGTTACCGGGACTGCCACCTGTTCGTGAGGTAGAATTTAGTATTGAGCTGATGCCAGGGACTACTCCGATTTCGATAACTTCGTATAGAATGGCACCGACTGAATTAAAAGAATTGAAGGTTCACCTGCAAGAATTGACGGATAGAGGTTTCGCCCGACCGAGTTTTTCTCCTTGGGGTGCACCCGTTCTTTTTGTGAAAAAAAAGGACGGAACATTGAGAATGTGTATTGACTATCGACAGCTCAATAAGGTGACCATAAAGAAAAAATACCCGTTGCCACGTATCGACGATTTATTCAATCAACTTAAGGGAGCTTCAGTGTTCTCGAAAATTGATTTGAGGTCGGGATACTATCAGCTGCGAGTTAGGGAATCGGATGTACCAAAGACTACTTTTCGAACGAGACATGGTCACTATGAGTTCCTAGTGATGCCATTTGGGCTCACTAATGCCCCTGCAGTGTTCATGGATTTGATGAATCGGATATTCAGACCATATTTAGATCAGTTTGTGGTTGTTTTTATAGATGATATACTGATCTATTTGCGAAACGAAACTGAACATGCTGAGCATTTGAGGCTGGTGTTACAGATTTTGCATGATAAGCAATTGTACGCAAAATTTAGAAAATGCGAGTTTTGGTTGAAGGAAGTCAACTTTTTGGGGCATGTCATTTCAGCATCGGGTATTCGGGTAGACCCGAGTAAAATCTCTGCTATATTGGATTGGAAACCTCCGCGGAATATTTCTGAGGTACGTAGCTTTTTGGGACTTGCAGGATACTAAAGACGTTTTGTGAAAGGATTCTTGACGATAGCAACACCGATTATAAAACTATTACAGAAAGATGTGAAATTTGAATGGTCAGAAAAGTGTCAGAAGAGTTTTGATCAACTGAAGACCTTGTTAACGGAAGCTCCAGTGCTCGTTCAACCAGAGTCGGGTAAAGAGTTTGTTATTTTTAGTGATGCATCTTTAAATGGACTCGGTTGTGTATTGATACATGAGGGTAAAGTCGTAGCTTATGCCTCGAGACAGTTGAAACCGCACGAGAGAAATTATCCGACGCACGACCTTGAGTTGGCCGCTATAGTCTTTGCTTTAAAGATATGGTGTCACTATCTATGCGGTGAGAAATGCCATGTCTATTCGGATCATATGAGTCTAAAGTATTTAATGACTCAAAAGGATCTGAATTTGAGACAGCGACGATGGTTAGAATTGTTGAAAGATTACGAGCTCGTGATTGATTATCATCCGGGAAAGGCTAATGTAGTTGCTGATGCACTTAGCTGGAAGTCGTTATTTACTCTACGGGCAATGAATGCGGATATAGCTATGACTGAGAATGGTGCGATCATTGCTGAATTAAAAGTAAGACCATTATTTGAGCAGCATATTCGAGAAGCTCAAGAATTCGATGATGATTTAAAAGTAAAAAGGAGTCATTGTGGCTCGTGTGCGGATTCAGATTTTCAGATAGATGCTGTAGGGTGTTTACGATTCAAAAATCGGTTGTGTGTGCCTAAGGAACCTGAATTAATTCAAATGATTTGTGATGAAGCTCATGATAGTAAGTTGTCAATTCATCCGGGTAGCACGAAAATGTATAACGACTGGAAACAATATTATTGGTGGTACGGGATGAAGCGAGACATTTTGGACTATGTGTCAAAGTGTTTAGTATGCCAACAAGTGAAAGCTGAGCATCAAGTGCCATCGGGACTACTTCAGCCGATTATGATACCTGGGTGGAAGTGGGATCGAGTCACCATGGACTTCGTATCGGGTTTACCTTTGACGCCAAGTAAAAAGGATTCAATCAGAGTTATCGTGGATAGATTGACGAAATCGGCTCTTTTTATTTCGGTACGTACGGATTTCACACTTGATAAGTTGGCTGAGTTGTACGTATCGCAGATTGTACGGTTACACGGAGTACCTATTTCTATTATTTCGGATAGAGATCTGAGGTTCACATCGCGGTTTTGGAAGAAACTGCAAGATGCTTTAGGTACCAAGTTGCACTTTAGTACAGCTTTTCACCCTCAGTTGGATGGTCAATCCGAGCTTGTTATTCAAACACTCGAGGATATGTTGAGATGTTGCGTTCTTGAGTTTGAGGGTACATGGGAAAGATATTTGCCTTTGATTGAATTTACGTATAATAATAGTTTTCAATCAAGTATTAAAATGGCACCCTACGAAGCATTGTACGGTCGAAAATGCCGTACACCTTTGTATTGGACAGAACTAGGTGAAGACAAGATTCACGGGGTTGATTTGATCAGAGAGACAGAGCAGAAAGTGAAAGTAATTCGAGAAAATTTAAAAGCTGCATCAGATCGACAGAAATCGTACGCGAATTTGAAACGAAAAGATATAGAGTTTCAAGTGGGTGATCGAGTGTTCTTGAAAGTATCGCCGTGGAAAAAGATGCTTAGATTTGGTCGTAAAGGAAAGTTGAATCCAAGATTTATTGGGTCGTATGAGGTTATAGAGCGTATCGGGCTGGTTGCGTACAGATTGAGGTTGCCATCTGAGCTAGACAAGATTCATAATGTTTTCCACGTGTCGATGCTTCGTCGTTATAGATCCGATCCTTCTCATGTGATCAGTCCATCAGAGATTGAAATTCAACCCGATTTGACTTATGAGGAAGAATCGATTCGCATTTTAACTCGTGAAGTGAAAGAATTGCGAAATAAAAAAATATCATTGGTTAAAGTAATATGGCGTAAGCATGGGGTCGAGGAAGCAACTTGGGAAACCGAAGAATCAATGAAGGAACGTTACCCACATTTATTCACTGGTAAGATTTTCGGGGACGAAAATCTCTTAAGGGGGGAGAGTTGTAACAGCCCGAATATGACCCTAATTGGAATGGTGGTTTCGGGACCACGAATTCAAGTTAGAAAATATTTTTAATACTTTATTTGATATCTATGTTATGTGTTTGAGCATGTGTTAAAATATCGTAGAATTATTTGCATGTTTTAGTAGCTAATTTAAGAAAAAGGATCGAATTGCAAGAGTGATAAAATTTTTTCAATTGTATGATTGAGAGGATTAAAACAAAGTGTCTTTCTAATTAAGGGATTTTATGTTGCAATTATCCCTATTTATCTTTTAGTGGACGGCAAAGGGGTATTAAATTATGTGTTTGTTTGATTTTATTAGTTAAATATATATTTATATAAGTTATCATTACATCACATTTTTTATTAGATAGTGGAATAAAAAGAAAACATAAAATATTGAAAGGCCATTGCATGTTCATCATCTCCATTCTTTCTTAGCCGAAACTAGTAAAGGAAAAAAGGGAGGAGAAGCTCAAGAAGGTTCGACCCTCATTCACTTCAATTATGTAATTCTTAGCTTTGAAATTTTAATAATTTTTGCATTTTTGAGATGCTTGTTCACTCCATTATCTAGCCCATGTGTTAATTTTGAGTAATGGTCTTGTATGTGAGTTATGCCATTGTTGGTAACTTGAGTTTTTATGAAGATTTTTGGTAGAAAATGAGAGGTATGAACTAGGTGGATATATTTTACTCTTGAGTCTTAATTGAATATAGTTAATTAGAAATTATTTATAAATATTGCCATGGAAAGGCTAAGTTGATAAAATATAAAAGTATATGGACACAAAAAGTCCTTAGGAAGTTTCGCTATAAAGGATGATAGACTAATTTTGAGAAAATCATGATGTATTGTATGAGGGACTAGATTGTATAGATTGTAAAAGTTAGGGGTAAATTCGTTAAGTTGCTAAATTATTGTGTTATGGATCAAATTGAATGATTATAAATTTATTGAGTTTAAATTGGAAATATTTAGATCAAGAGCCAAAGGAAACGGGTTTGGATCGGGGAAAAACAAAATTTATCAAATAGCCGGGAAGCGTAATTCGTCAATTTACGAGGTAAGATTTTAAGCAATCGGGTTGAATAAAAGTTTATTTATATGTTAAGTTGATGTCATTATGTTTAATTCCTTAATGCTGAAAGTGACAAGAATTTAATTAGTGATAGCCGAATGTGATTTGAATTTATACACATGTACTAAATGATAATTATATGTGGAAATGAATTGAGAAAGATGTATGTATCTGAGTAAGCGATATATATATATATATATAAGTATATTGGTGTATCGAATGCGTTGGAAATTCATAGGAAGAATTGGTGGGTTTAAACATATGCATATATGAATGTTCATGTGAGTAAAAAAAATAATAATATGTGATTATATGGTTATATGGAATAGGAGTAATCGGGTTAATGCACTAAGTGTGCGAAATATAAAATACCGGGCACTAAGTGTGCGAAACCGGTTCAAGGGCACTAAGTGTGCAGAAATATTAAGTAACGGCTCTATGTGAGCGATACGTTACGAGAAGTATTAAGTAACGGCTCTATGTGAGCGACACGTTACGAGAAGTGTTAAATAACGGCTCTATGTGAGCGATACGTTACGAAAAGTGTTAAGTAACGGCTCTATGTGAGCGATACGTTACTAAATCTTATCAACAAATGTGTAAGTATAAGGTTCGTTAAAGGATTTCTATGAGTGATGTTATTATGTATACGAAAATGTATGAGAGTATTATTACATGTTATGTACGATCGATTAAGTTTGAATGGGTAAGTAAATTAGAGGTATGTATTATACCTATTAGTTTGAGACTTTTAGTAGCTTGAAATGCAAGTAGAAAATTTAGTAAGTATATGATATGTATATTAGTTATTTATCATGTGATGATGGTATATGGAAGTTATTATAAGTATATGATATGGATATAAATTCAACCTTTAATGGTTTGTGGATGTTCGGTATGGATGTTATCAAGAGTTTAGGTTTCGAAATCTTGAATAAATTTTTATATGCTTTAATTAGTATAAATTGCTTAAACTTACTAAGCTATAATAGCTTACTTGGTGTGTTTGATGCATTGTTCATTAGATTTTGAAGTTGAAGCTCGAGCTCGGGGATCGTTGTCGAAGTCAATCACATTATCATCTCTTTTGGTACCTTTTTGTTTTTGAACCCAAGGTCCATGGCATGTATAGACTGAATTATTTGTTGAATTGTTTTAAATGGGGCAAATGTGAATGTATAAGGATGCCATACGAAAATGGCTATCTTACTATGTTTGGGTTGACTTGTTTATGCATGAAGTAATGTATATGTTATGCTTAATAGGTCTTGATTATAATGCTTAAATATGTACGGTTTTGGGGTAAGCATTTTAGAAATTTTATACCTTGGTAAAATATATATATAAATGTGGCATGTCCGAATGCATGTATATGATTTTGAATAATATATATAGTATATTAAAGTAATTGAGTGAATATATGTACAATTGTATGCATGTACCGTACCTTAGTTTGGAGTTTAAGCTTTATGTTAAATTTTAAGGCATATTCGGTTGTGGGAAATGAGTGCTAAGGTGTGTTATGATGTTATATATGTATATATTGGTCATTGCCGAATGGGATGAAAAATTATGTGATAAGTGCATTGGTTGATTATAGAAATGAAATAAATTAAAAATTACCATATGCCTATTTAATCTTTGATTTTTAATGATCCAAAGAATAGTGGGTTGCTAGTTGTAAATGATATTATTTGTGAATTGTAAGTCAATGTTGTGATTTTCGGACGAGATATATATATATTTATCTCTGATAGTATGAATTAGTATACATTATTAAGTTGTAACTTTTATAAAAGTGCATTGAATTGAGTTAGTTTAGTAATGCCTCATAACCCTAATCCGGCGACAGATAGGGGTTAGGGGTGTTACACACGGGCGTGTGACTGGCCGTGTGATGCAAGTCAGTGTCGACCACGGGTGAGGCACACGGGTGTGTCCTCTGCCGTGTGGACAAGTCAGTATGTATGCCCTGTTTTGCCACGGCTTAGACACACGGGTGTGTCTGAGGCCGTGTGCCACACGGGCGTGTGACCTCTGTAACTTTGAAAAATATTTAATTTTCGGAAAAATTTTGTATGATATCGGTTTAGTCCCGACCCCTTTCTAATGCATGTTTAAGGTCTCGTAGACCTCATTAAGGGACTATATGCTTGTATTTTGCTATGATATGACGATGATATACTTATTGACGTGAAATGTTCGTAAAAGTATCTGATTTGTCCGGTAATGCCACTTAACCCTAGACCGGCGATGGTTACGGGTTATGGGTGTTACATTACTCTTCACGAAACATCCTGCTAATAAGGTTTTCCAGGATCAATGCAGACCCTCACTCCTTGGAAACAAATATTAAGAGGGAAAGTCTTTCGCCATTCTACAGAGATAACTTCTTCAATATTGTAGCCAATCTGTACACCAATCTCATAATATGAAAGGTACTCAAAGAGGAAACCCCATATTTGTACCCAAATCATCACGAAGTGAGGATAAAGGTCATTGATTGGATCATCTTTACACCATGCATCAAAGATAAACAATTGACCATGAAACGATCACAAGCTCTCCTCATGAATCAACTACCTATAGCTCATTTTTGAAGTGAATGATGTTGAAATTGTCTTCTTTTCCTACAATAGTAATTCTCCCCTTCAGGTTCCATGGTTTCATTGATCAATCTTGTTATTGGCTTGCTCATACTAAATACCAAGATCCGTCATCGGTTTGAGCTATGAAGAGAGTCAATTATTTTTGTTTTTATTAATATTGAAAAATTCAATTTGAACTCATAAATAATTTTTGATTTTTTTTTTACAAAGTTTCATTGAACAAATTCGACTAATTTGTTTTAATTTGGATTTAAATGTGAAATTTATTCAAGTTTTGAAATTTAATCTTTTTTAGTTGATTTGATTGCATATCAAAATATTATATTACAGTCTAAGAATGTATTTGGACGAATAATTTTAAAATTTTTAAAATGCTAGCATTTTAGAATTCATCAATTCAAAAAGTTAGCATTTATAATTGATTTGTTTGGAAAAATTAGGTTTGAGGAATCTTATAAATTAGAAAATAACTATAAAAGAAGAGATACATTAAAAATGGATTCAATATGGATATCATTATAATTATAAAAATTTATTGACAGTTTTAATAAAATAAAAAAAATTAAAATATAATTAGAATTAAATAAAAAATATTTTTAAAGTTTTTTATCTTATAATGGGATCATGTGAAATAAATCAAATAAAATTGAGGAATTTTGAAAAACAAACATATTTAAGTGAAATTTAAAAAAAAAAATGAACTCCTAAAATCCTCTATTGAAATTACTCATTAAATTTAAAATTTTCCAATATATTTACTCAAATTTTATTCAAATCTCTCACCTAAAACACCTAATTTTCTTTAAATAATGATGATTATTTTGATTATTGTATATAATTAATAATCAGATCTGATTTGAAAAAGAAACCATTTTGAAGCTGATATGATTTTTTTTATTTAAGCCTTCTTTTATTAATATGTCCAAGTCTACCAAAAATAGCAAGTTCCAATGAAAGACCCAATGGCTTGAAATTTTGACATTGCCCATATTATGAATTACTCAACATAAAACATTTCGTGTGCAAAAATGGAAAGCTATCTTTTTGGTACATGAAAAGAAAAAAAGATATTAACCATAAATAATATATAGCATATTTCGATTTTTAACCAAAAAAAAAAATTCTCCCTTTAAATAAAATTTAATGCAATGTATATGCATTTTAAAAAATAAAAGTTTAGCAAAATTTATCATTCTTTTTACCAAAATATTGAGGAAAAAAGTGGCAGATATCAGCATTCGAATTTTTAATGGACCAATCGAGCATGAGAATTGGCAAAAATCATAAGGGAAAATAGAAAAAAAAACGGCAATTCCAAATTATATGAAAAATATCCAAATAAAGCATATGAAAAGAAAAGAAAAGAATTAAACCTAATTCATTACCAATAGGCAAGGTAACCAAGTCATAAAGCATAAACCAAAACTAAGAAATCCTCTGGACTACTTAAAAACTAAAAAAAAAAAAAAAAAAAGCAAAATTGAAAATTAAAGTTTTGTTCCCTTTGGAACTCAAAATAGAAAGGGGCTTTAAAGTTTTCAGGCTGCTCCTGTGGGGTGATTAGAGAGCTGAACCTCTGATTGCTTCTTCGCTCCCTCTTTACTATTCTTCTCTCCATAGAAGTAAAAGTAACAATATAAACCCAGCTGAATCACACCAAATATTGCTCCTAGCCCATTGCTTACCTACAAACATCCACAATACTCACATTATTAATTTTATTAATTAGTTAATTAATGATTAGTATCATCATTATTATTTTAGTTTTAATTTATTACCAGGAGGAAGAGATCAAATGGTATGAGGCCATAGATGGTCCAACAGATGCCATTAGATAAGCCTGCGACTGAGAGCCAGAATGGCATATACTCCACACTTTTTGTAGTGATAACTTTTTTCTGTTAATACAATGCCCAAAATCAAAGACGGTTAAATATGTTTTCCACCATGCATATATCTGATTTTGGATATGAATATTTAAAAAGAAGATTTTTACCCAGATGCCTAGAGGTGCAGCATACATAATGATGTTAAAAACATCAGCTATAATTCCAACGAAAAGAGATCTGTGTTTATCGAAGCAGAGCATTGCAATGAGAACAACGGCTACTGTCAAAGCTGCTTCAGCCAAGAGGATATGAGCAACACGAAGCTGAAATAACAATAAAAAACACTATTTAAAACCCCAAAACCACATACCAAATATTGATGCGTAAGTTCAATCTAACACATGTTCTCATCCTAAAATTCTACCAATAATGATGCCTACGTTCAATCTTTATACATACATACGGTGAATTTGATAAAATAGAAAAGAATGTAAAGGCCAATAAGCATGCAAATTAAGGTTCATGTATAATTACCCTTTTCTTCCGATCATTAGCATAAACCACGTATACGGTTAAGTAGAGCAACTCAATGACAAGGCCAACGCTGTTGATGGTCAAGACTAGAATGTTGTCTTTTTTAACAATGGGAAGACCATAAAACATCCAGAAAATGCAGTTCAGAACTGTGCACAAATACGGGTATGGCTGAAACTCCTCAACTGCCTTGTTCTTATAAATTCGGAAAAAAGTTGGCCTATTAACATTTATTCACAAAAACCAACAATTGTCAGTGAGAATTTTGAATCCAAAAGAAAAAGTTATGAAAAAGAAAAACTTCATTATATATATTCACATATTCAAGAAAAAAAACTCAATTTATAGGTATATTTATATAATCATTTATCATTCTATATATACAACACCTGGAAAAGGAATAAAGAGATTCGAGTCTATAATACTTTTAGAATTATAGTAATAAATTTACTACGGACCAGAAAATGAAATTTGTTAAGCATTTTTTTTTTTTACCAGCTATTCGTTAAGCTTTTAATTAGGTAAATCTAAAATAAAATAAAATAAAATAATAAATTCATAGCAAGATAATTAGACAGAAGATGAGTACACTGGCGAGAGGAAGAGGCCGAAGGAGATGACATTCCCTGCAAAACAATATATAAATATATAAATAAACGAAACAACTTCAAACAGAAAAAAGAAAACCTCTCCAGTCTTCGATCTTCATAGAATCGAAGATTCATTAATAATGTAAAAACTTAACATGATAAACATTTAAGTTCATATTTACTTAATGAAAAACTGAAGAGAAATTTGAAAACTCTTATCAAAGCTTTTAAACTCCAGTAAATCTAAACGCATTAACGTCAACTCATCGCTTATCATGATGAAATTCAACAAAAAGCAATTAAAACCTCTAAAATCTCCCAAACTTAACCTCATGAACACCAAAGTTCATATTTACTTAATGAAAAACTGAAAAGAAGTTTGAAAACTATATTGGCTTATTGAACCAAAAAAAGAAAGGGAAACGATTAACAAAACATCGATCGCCTTTGATCAAAGCTTCTAATCACGATCAAAATAAAAAAAAAAAAATTCAAAACCTCTAAAAGCTCCAAAACTCAACAGAGAAACATAAATTACCAATAATGCCAACGACATTGCGAGCAAGTCCCATCTTGGAAAGCTTAAGCAGTAACGAGAGTAAACGAGAGGAGAAATTGACGAA
Source organism: Gossypium sturtianum (assembly GCA_025698515.1). Classification (NCBI taxonomy): domain Eukaryota; kingdom Viridiplantae; phylum Streptophyta; class Magnoliopsida; order Malvales; family Malvaceae; genus Gossypium; species Gossypium sturtianum. Next base: position 123,295,876 of record CM046946.1, read on the forward strand.
GGATGAAGGATGAAACAGATTTGAAAGTTATATATAAAGCAAGGGATAGAGAAGGATTTTTAGTTGGAGTAGAAATCCGCGTAGATAAGATTTTACCTTTTTAAACTAAAATTTCTTTTTTGAAACACGAAATTTTAATTATCCACTAATCCTAATTAAATTCTAATTCCTTTTTCTTTTTCTTTATAAAATTTGGTATTATTTTTTGTGCATGCAAATTGCATGGCGTCGTGGATTTGGATAATTGGGGAGAACTGGAGAAGTAAGACGCGGCGTTTAAATCGTTTGTGTGTTTGTTGTTACGGAGGATATTCATTGGGTGTTGGATTTCATCTAAATTACCATTACTGCCATTACCTGAATATCAATGTATTATTATTATGCGTGCCGAAAAAGAATTCGAGAAGATTTTCGTCTTTCCAAATTTCCATTTCGCCAATAGGATTTTGCCATGTCAGCTTCAGTTAAGATTTTACAAATTATTCAATTTATATTTTCTTAATTTTATTATTAGAATTATAAAATTTTAAAAATTTTCAACTATTCGGATTGCGTTGGGTCTTGAGGATACTTTGATAAATATTCAAACTGGTTTGACTCAGTTTGAAAGAATAAAATTATTATTATTATTATTTTAATAATAAACAGATTTTTTTGGATTCAGCATTTATTGTTGCTTTGCCCTGATATAAGTTCAATTAACTCAAAATTTCAACACTAATCACCTTCAATTACTGTAATTAGTCTATCACAATATTAAATTTGATAGAATATATCAAATCTATAATTAATGTACATATTAATGCTTTTCACCCTCTGTCTTATCCATAGTGGGTACTAATTAAGTTATTAAATAATTAAAACATCTTTATTTTAACAAATTAAGCAATTAATATTTTGAGGTATAATTATTTTTTATATGAAATAAAAAAAAAATACATATTTCTAATGAGATTTAATTCCGGGACACCATAACATTCACTTTTTTACTTTATTATTTGAACCAAAGTACTATTTGATTTTAGTGTCAATTTTAAGTAAATATATCACATAATTTTTTTACCCACATCGTATGTATCCTATAATCTAATAAAAATGTGAAACCTACATGTACATCATAAATAGATTTTATATTATGATTAGATAATTAAATTGAATATGATAAAAATATAGTCTTTTTATATTAAAAATAGGATAAATTAAAAAAAATAGATTTACATAATTTTGGTTAATTTTCTTTTTCCTTTTTACAATTGAACCATGAAAATTATATTATAGTAATTAACTTATAACGTTTTGATCACTCTATTGTTAAAAGTGTGATAAACTTAATAGCGAAACGACCTGGCATGTTAAGTTTGTCACATAAAGCACAAAGTATCATTCATCTGTTATCATAAAAGAAGAAGATAGAAAATTAAATTAAAAATTAACCCTTTTTAAGACCAAAACCCTAAAATTGGCGGCCTTCAGCTTATTTGTTTCTTTCTAGACACAACAACAATGAAGCAAAGGAAAAAGAAGAGGACGACAAAGAAGGAAGGAGGAGGAAAAAATGGTGTTACCCGATTTCATCCGGTATGCTTTTTGTGTGGAAATTTGATTGATTTAAGAATGTCATGGTTTAATGATAACCCAAGTAGAAGATTTTTTTTTTTTTTATTGAGAAAACTTCGGCCATCAATTTTGTAATTCATGTAGGTTTTTTAGTTATGATCCGCCCATGACACCTCGTGCAAGAGTTGTGCTGCTTGGGCTGTTAAGAAAAATTAGAACAATGGAGATGGAGAGAAAGAAGGTGTGGATAATGTGGTTATTTGCTTTGGTTGCTACGTTGATGTTAGTTTGGATGATGAAGTGAAGTTTTTGGGAGAAAAATGAGATTGAATGGTTCAATTGGTTTGTGGAGTAAGGTTTATCTTGTATTAGTTTGGCTTCTTAGTGTAGGTTTAGAGAGGTTAGGGTTGCTTTTTTGTAAATGAAGGTGAACCAAATGTAATATGGGTTGTGATGGGATTTTGAGATGAAATTTAGAATATAAAATTCAGTTTCAAAAGTATGGAATTGAGAATCCATGATTGAGCTCAATGTTGTCAGTTTTTCAAGTTCCAAATTAAATTATAACATGAAGTTAAAGTTCAATATATTAATTAGAAGGATAGTTTAATATTTTACTATTGAGGGAAGTTGGATCTTCGGCCTTCAACGAAAGGTATTGTCCCACTAAGGGATTTTGTCTCTTTACTCCGAGTAGAGCCTAAAAGATTTATGGAGTTAGGGAGGCAGATTGATATAGATAGAATACAAATTAATACTTCTAACAATATTTATACCTCTCTAATAAGTTTACAGGTTGTATCTACATCAACTGAGCTCCTTAACTCTATGAACCCTTTGGGCTCTCCTAGAAGTAGGGAGATGACCCAACTCCTCTCAACATGTATGAAGGGAAAATATTGTACAAAGCTTTGTTTCATTGTCTATCAAGTTGCAACATGAAAGTTTGTAAGAATATAAGCGTCTAATATTGGAAGAAAGTAAAAAATTAGTGTTCAACTTGCAGAAAATAAGAAATTTCATTCCATTGAATATGGTGAGTACTTAGAAAAACGATGTTTCATACTGTAAACTTCAATTTACTTAATGACTATTCTACAACTTCACTAACCAACCAAAAGCTGATACAAAAAACTGCCCTGCTTAATAAGCTGCCAAAAAATACCTAAACTGGTCATCTGTAAAACCAACAACTATAAAAAAGTTGACACAAAATTAAACTAGAAATTACAGCCAATGCAACATATACTGTTTCTGTACCATGTGTGTCTTGTGTAGCAAAAACATATGGTCAACAGACAGTCAAAATATAAGAGCATTTATCACGTCTGAAACAATCAATGCGCAAAAAACATACAAAACATATTCAAGTATCTTCGATCAGTCTTTGGCCTCTTTGCACTAAGTGAGTCTTCTGTAGTAGGGTTGGAGACAAAACTTTCTTGACTTCGGATCCATCTAACAAAAGTAATAGATGGATGTTGGATTTAGTTATTGGTGTTAGGATCTAGTGCTTAGTGTAATTTTTTGTTAATGTAATATTGATTTAACAAAATTCCATCATTCACATAACCATTCGTATTTGTTTTTAATGATTTTTGCACACAAAGCAAAATGTATAAGAAAATATTAGTTCGTTGGTTATCTAATATTTAACTAATATTAAGTTACATTATATGATCGAGTCATAATGTGAGAAGATAACTTATATTAGTATAAGTAATCTAAATGGTTCTTTGTCTAACAAATCGAAATTGAGCAAATCAATTAAATGACTATTATGTCGTCTATCAAGTCCAAATGGGTATAAGAACGGATGACTCTCAAAAAAAAAAAAAACATAGGTGTGATTATCTGGACTGACAAGACATTGAACATGACCCAAGTAGATCGAAATCCTAGATCTGTTTGTAGACTTATTCACTTATAACATTCATAGTGTGGCTTAACTCAATCTTGAGTAAGTGGCTGACTATGCATGCGTGACTTGTATACTTTAATGTATGAAAAGCTTGAGTTTAATTGATAATAGAGCTAAAAATTGGCACGTTGGGTATATGACTTCTACATGGCATGACCTCGTTTAGAATAGTGAAGTTCATAACCTAATAAAAGGTAAATGGTATCCTTTCATAGGTATTGCATGATAGATAGAAAAGTAATATGGTAATGGGTCGTTTGTTTTAGGAAAAATTATTAAATTGCTATTTGTTAGTAACCGCCTTTTTCATGAAGGAAGATGTAGTGGTTACCATGATATAAAGTAGGATTATATTAGGTGATCAAATTTAACCCAAAGAGATTAAGGATATCCTATGAGGGTAACACACATTTGACAATGCCAGTGGATGAGAACTTAATGAGTTGCTTTCGTAATGATATATAATTGGGTGAGTTTAGTCATGACACTTTTAATGGATTGACTCATTGACTAAATAATGTTGTAATTAATAGACAAAAAGTCGAAACTTAATTAGAAATTATTTGAGCCCTAATTATATATGTTCAATCAATACCTTCGGTAACTCGGTATAACTCTTGACGGCCGGTTTGCATTTGAACTGATACAATGAATAAATAAAAACAATAAATTAGAGAAATAGATCGCATGTATCATATCTACAGTGAGTGCGTTTTTTCACTACGAAGAAGAGATGACTTGGATAATAAATTAATTTTTTTGAATTATTATTTAATTGATTGCAATTTAATAATTGAAGTTCAAAATGGAAATTAGATTAATTAGTCATTGCAATCTTATTGAATAAGACCATTAAATGAGTTATTAGGTTGGTTAAATTATATAAGTTGATTTAAAATACTAAAGAAAAACATATTATTGTACAATACATGGATAAGGCACAATAGGCCAAATATACATGGGATGGGGGGCACACAAGATTCCTAGAGGAAGTGTGTTGTCCCCCCCCCCCCCCCGAGATTAGTCTATTATATGTTTTTTATTAAAATATTAATTTTTGGCTTCTTCTTGTTCAGCTAAAATTGTTGTGTTTTTTTTTTCTCTATAAATAGAGATTATGGATTAGGTCAAATAAAACAACACAAAGTGTTGTTACACTGTCAAATTTTAGTGAGATTTATTCCACAAATAAATTTTATTTTTGCGAGAGTTTGCTCTATAGTTTCTAGCCCATAAAGAGACATTGATCTTCCCCACTTGAATATCGTTAGAGTTTTTATGTGTTTGTTGGTTCAAAAATTTAGAGCCTATACGCTAAACAAACCTAGGGTTCAAGAACAATAGAGAAGATTGTATTGATAGAAAGTCAAGAAAATGACACCGTCTATTTTAAAACATAAATACAAATTTAATAAATAAATTTATTGTTATAAATATCACAACTACTCAATTTAAAAAAAAAAAAGTATAAAACAAAATCGCTTTATAAACGGAATTTTCCCAACATATGCTTCCTCCTTGTAGGCCGCTTCTACCTTGGAAAGACCTTGAAGATTGAGGACCTGTCGCAGCAGATGTGGTCTTGTGACCTAGGACATAAAAATAGTTACCATAAATAGCTTTCATGGCATATGCAAATTAAAATGTGATGCATTAGAAAATTAATGCATAGTCAGAACCTGATTTAATCATATATTCTCACTCACTTCCCCCTTATAGATTCTCTTGTTGCAACAGTTTTTTCCCATCTTTTTTTGTTGACTTTACCAGTAGTAAATTCATCAGCTTCCTTCTTCCTATTTTTATTAGGCCTCCCTGGTGGTCTTCTTCTTCTTCTTCTTAATGCAGGAGGCAATATTGGCTCAATGTCTTCAACTGGAGCCTATTGCTTTGAACCTTTAATAGGGCAAGTAAGAAAGAGGCATATTTCAGAGACTAATTTTGAATATAAGCATATATCTTCTACCGCCGTACGTTGAGCTTGCCACCAAACAACTTGGACGAAATTTTTATCTTTTCTATTTCTATTTTAAAAAAAAAAGAAAAATCCTTAACAACACTATGAAAATCTTTACATGCATATTCGTATTAATTTACTAGGAAAATATTTAAGAGTCTTTTTTTGACTTTTGACATATATATATATATATAAACGATCAAACTGTTGGTCTAGCCGGTCCATTGCTGCCGGAGAGTTGAAGCTCAGATGGCTTGACGACATCGTTTTCATCATCGTCTTTCGGGGTAGACTTGAAGTAGCAAGCATACAGAATCAACTGTATTGCTCCAGATAGTGCCCCCAATCCATTTCCAATCTACATCATCAACCAAACATATTAAAATTTATTAAAACAATGCTTCACCTATTTTTTTATTTTTAAAATACGTTTTTATTACACTCGAACAAATTATTATTATTTTATATATGCCTAAACATTATAAAAATAAATTCATCATAAAAAAAAGACTAAAATGCTTTTTGAGCCATAAATTAAAAGTTAACTACAAATCAGAAGTCGATAACTTAATATGTAAAAAAAAAAAAAAAAAAATCTCTAAATAAATTCATATATTTTTTTGAGGTTATTTTAGCTTATATATTCTTACCAATATATAGAGATCAAAGCGAATGAGGGCATATGTGACCCAAATAACTCCATTAAGAAAGTTGGCTAATGAGAGGTAAAATGGCATGTATTTTACACTCTTTGTTTTAATCACCTTCCTCTGTAAAATTAAGAAACATATATATTATATTAAATTGACAAAAAAAAACTAAAAATTATAACTTAATTATTTCCCGAGGGATCAATTTATTAATTTAGGGATAAAATCTAAATTATCATTCATAAATTTATTAATTTAGGGATAAAATCTAAATTATCATTCATAATGTATAAATTGATTTTCTAAATTCGTAAGTGCAATCTAAAATTGTAATTTTTTTATAGTCCACAAGCAGATTGAGAGTGTGAGAAATGTTATATTTATTTTTATTTTTTTACTACATCTTATAAAACACTTGTCACACCTTAAATCCACTTGTAGAGTCTAAAAAATTTGATAAATTATGTATGTAATAATTTTAAAAATGATATTTATAAAAGGTGAATATTTGATACATTGACAGTGTATTTTTTTATTCTACAAGCAGCCTTAAAAAAATTGATATGTGCCTTTTTTTAAATATTTTATTATATCCCTATAAGACACTTATCAACCCCTTAACGCTACTTATGTAGTCTAAAAGCTCCATTGCCAGTGTTCAAAATAATTTCCCATTTATAAAAAGAGAAATGCAATTGACATACTATGTTTCTTCTTTTATGTTCAATAAATATTAAAAATACTTTAAAGATAATATTTGGTACATTGGTAATAGTAAGTTTTAATTTCACAAGCAGGATTGAGGATTTTTTTCATGTGACTTTAAATTGTGTTTAAAAAATTTTAAAAATAAATAATACGTGTGACAAAACTTAAGTCCTACTTGTGGAATTAAAAATTTCCACTACTTGTATTCCAAATAATTACCCATATTCTAAAATATATAGTTAATAAATAATTTTTAACCGAGATATAAGCATGTATAAATGGATTTTAATTTTTATTTTTTATTTTTACGAGTATGGTAAATATGATTATCATCCAAAATAGTCTAAATTTAGACCTTATGACCCCATTAATTAAAAGCAAATAATATAGGAAAAAGAAGGGAAAAGATAAAAAGAAAAATGACATACCATAATGGTAAGAGGTGAAGCATACATTAATACTCCAAATATGACACAAAGAATTCCAACAAGGTCCGATCTTTGGGCATGGGTTTTGCGCAATGTCAACGTGCATGCGGCTACAACACCCAAAAATAAAATCTCTAGGGCAAGCCATCCAATAACCTTGGCCTGCAATTTCAATTTTATATATAAAATTCAATTCATGAGCATGTGTAGGAATGATGTATGAAAGAAAAGGTTAGAAAATGGGTGGGAAAGTGAGGTACTCGGCCTTTATTGGGGGCATAAAGGAAGAAAATGGAGAGATAAATGAGCTCCATTGCAAGCCCAATGCTATTAATGGTGACAACAAGGATGCTATCGGGATGAACCATTGGTAAGCCATAGAATATCCACAACATGCAATTCATTGCAGTTGCTATGTAAGGATCTGGCTTGAATTCCTCCACTGCCTTCTTCTTGTATATCTTCACAAATGTTGGTCTGTCATAAATAAAATATAATCCATAATGAAACTCCCCCCTCTCTCTCTCTACCCATGTGGCTAAATTATATGAAGAGAAAAAAAATCAAAAGACTGTACAAGTGGGTCGTGAAGGACTGTGGGGGTGAAACACCTAGAACATACCTTTACTCCAAAACATTGGGCTTATCTCAACTTGTGGGTTTCATAAGGACAGCAAACAAAGACTATTTATTAATTATTTTGTAAAAGGAATTAAAGTATTCTTATTTTCCACATTTTCAAGAGTTTTCATGCAAATATAAACAATACAAAAGAAAATGAAAAAAGGGTTTTGAGAGAGAGATTTTACAGTGGTGATGCAAATAGGAAGAATGAGATAACATTTCCTGCAAAACAAAACTTCACAAATAGGATTCGGAATACTAAACTCCAATAGGATAAACATTAATCACTAAAAAAGAAGAGTTTTAAGACCGGAAAGAACTTACCAATGATCCCTACAATAGTTCTTGCAGTATCAGCACTAACCATCTTTCAAGCTTTACTTGGTAAAAAGGAGCAAAAAATGAAGAACCCGAAACAAAGAATATCAGAATATGTCCTAAATGAGAAGTTAATTTGCCTTTACCGACTTGTATATATGGCTGGTTAGGAATTAAATTGGATTATCATGTAATGATAAAGCAGCCAGTTAAATGCTTACACATCATGTCATTGCCTACTATGGGCAACGTGGTAAGCTACTGAAAAAGGGTCTGAGGTGATAAAATGGTGAATGAATGCAATTTGAGTTCAATTTTTCTTTCTCAAGAAAAAAAGAGTGGTCAAATGAGTGTATTTCATGCGCGGAAAAGTTGTACGGTCTAAGCAGCAGTGGACATTGATTGCACATTGTTTCAGATTTTGCATCCTATCGTGAATGGTGCTTTGAGTTTTCTTGGGGGAACTGGAATCTTCGACTGCCTTCACTTTAGCATTTTTGGATAAATGAAAAGAAAAGGGGGTTTTCTAGCTCATTAAATTCTTAAGTTGAAATGATGATAAATGTGGGCCAAATCTCATACAGATCCCATGAGTAATCCCATGCTTAACTTCAACAACTTCCCAACCATTGTTCTTTTTTACTATTTTTCATGGAAATGCAGTTAATCTGCACTAAAAACATAAATAAAACCCATCTGAGATATCTTTATCAAAGATTAAACTATACCACTTTTAGAAAGATTTAGATTTTCAACTTATCGGTTGATAGTAAAATATCATGATTTTGAATAAATCTTTAAAAAAAAAAGTCGAAACAATTAATTGTATCATATATTTTCAAAGTATTACCCTCGTGATAAATTAGTTTTTAAATTTCAAAATGTTTTAATTACATTAAATGATATGTAAAATTTTATGCGATATAACTTAAAATAAATATTTAAAAAAAAAATTACCGCTTAACTTTTAAAATTTAAAACTACAAAAAAGTAGACGATAGTTTCTGTTTCGGAAACCTCAAAACCAAAACTTTTACAACATTCATTTTTATCATATATATTTTTTATTTTTTTTCATTCTGAATTATGTCACATAAACATATCATTTAATAATTAAATTAATGTTTTTAGTAACGAAAGAACTTTATTAATACAATATCGATAGTTTGAAGATATAATTAAAATGTTTTAAAATTTAAAAACCAATTTAAAATAAGAGTGGTAGAGAATATTTGGTGCAATTATCTCACCAATTAACAATTATATTTGTGAAATGGTAATTAATAATACCATCAAGCCTCTTGCCTATTTTGCATTGATTCTTTCATCTATTCTTATGATAGTAACTGATTGTGATTTTTATTATTGAAACATATATATTATATAAAAGAAATTACGTAAGAAAACATTGAAATTCAAAATATTTTAAGCGTATTTTTAAATATAGTTTTATTGTGATTAATAATAATTTGATTGTTATAACATACTGATTTATATATTAAGTTTTATCCTTATTCTATTCTTTATATTTTCAATCACATATAATGAATAAATTAAATGATTGAATCTAATCAATAAATAATATATTTTTTTAAAAATCTTTATGTTTATTTATGTATGATTTTGAATATAAAAAATATTTATAATTAAAATTTTATAAATAAATACTTTTTTTTATAAGAAAAGAGGTAAAATTTTTACATGGATTAAACTCAAGATTTATCATAACTTTATTTCAATAGAAGATTTTTTGCTATTACACTATAGGCTTACTTGCTATATATATACATATTACATAGATTAACACATGGCGCTCTCTTCTTTTTCTATTTTAAATTATTTCTATAATTTTTTATTATCCACTGAATTTATTTTTTTAGTAATAAAATCAAAATATAGATATACTTTTAAAAGTTATATTAAAACCTGTTTTAATATTATAAAATAATCTTAAAAATTTTTTTAACATATCTTTATCATCAAACAGATTATTATTAGGTCTTATATTCCTACTATTCAAGTTGTTGAAAGCTCTTGAATTTTATTTGCTTACACTTTAGTATATTGTTTATTCTCATGTTGTATAATTATTGTTATTTTGTCTCACGAAGAAGAATGCAAATATGTATTGGTTATGTTTTTAGTTTTATTTACTTATTCTTTTATGTTTAATGTAGTAATTGTTACTTGAATATGAAAGTAAATATAATATCGTATGTAGTATTAATATGTTAGTAACAATAATAATGCAATACAATGTAATAGTAGTAACACAACAGAATACCTGTAACCGGACAGAGTTGAAAATTAGAAGAAGAATTTTGTTGAGGCCTGTATGAACAGTTTCTTTAAGACAGATTCGACCTCTCTTCGGTGCTTTGATTAACGTTGGACGTTTGCCTCCCAAGATACAAGAACAAAAAATCATAGTAGTAGCACAACAACAGTGATCAATAGAACACAATCTTGCCTTTTTTTAATCACCAGGAGGAATGAATTTAGAAGGAATTTTTTATATTGATGGTTTTTTATGTTGTGTTTTAGAAGTTTCCTAACTTGGCTTTATATAGAGGAGAGGAAATGAATGAAGAGATTTAGACCGATTCATGAAGAGTATTGTTGAAAAGTTAATAGATATAAGTGAACAGACACAATGAATGAAAAGATGCAATATCAAACCAAAAACAATGAATCTGTTCACCAAGAGATACAACTGTTTATCAAGAGATAGAACTATTGTTTAATTTGAGCATCAATTTATCATTCATAACTCAACAATTTTGAGCATATTATATAGAATATAAATCCATAATTTATTATTCAAACCTTCAATTTTATCAATAAAATAATGTGCCTCAAAGTTCCAAAATATCCATTATTTTCCAACAACCCCCACATGAATGAAATTGATGAATCAACGAGACTCAAAGAGGTGATAGATTCTACGTTCGATATTTGTATAGGTAAGGTAGGCATCAACCCTTGAACTTTCCCTTGTGAAAATATATTTACTTTACTAGCTAACCAGTAGACGCGATGTCCTTGAACTGTTCTATCGTTTGTGTAAACAATGATATACCTCACACAAATACCTCCATGGCAAGACTTTGGTTCTTGTGGGTATGTTCATATGGCCGTGAACATCCTCTTGTTTTTACAAGAGCTTAGAGAACTATGCCCCAATAGTCTTCTTGAAATGGCCCCGCTTCACTCTCACATAGGTGACTTATGTTGTTCATTTCACTGAAACACACAATGGTCATTAAAAGCATTGCTTAACCTTTTCCACATTTTAATCACTATTTTCATCATAAGAATGGACTTAGGATAAGAACCCCCACAGTGACCTCACAAGGTCTATACAAGTAGATTGTCCCATTGAACCAAGATCTTGAGATCTCCAATCAACTAGATTGGGTTTTCCATCACATAGCGCCTTAAATATTCATGGGTTTTAGTCACATTCCTTTCGATGTTTGTCAACTTGATCTCGATTTAACCCTTTGATTAGTGGATCCGCAGTGTTATCTTTTGATATTACAAAATCAATAGAGATAACTCCAATTGAGATCAGTTGTCTAACGGTATTATGTCAACGATGCATGTGCCTCAACTTACAATTATACATTACGTTCTGTACTTTACCAATTGTTGCTTGGTTATCACAATATATGCATATTGTGGGCACAAGTTTTGGCCATTCAAGAAAATCCTCTAAAAAGTTTCGTAGTCATTTGGCCTCTTCTCTAGATTTATCTAGAGCTACAAACTCATATTCCATTGTGGATCTGGTTATAATCGTTTCCCTTGATGATTTCCATGACACAACTCTTCCTCTCAATGTGAAAATATAACCACTTATGTCTTTGGTATCTTGAATATCAGATATCCAACTGGCATCGGAGAACCCTTCTAACACAGTAGGATCTCTGGAATAATGTAATCTGTAGTTCTGAGTATATCTAAGATATCTCAGTACTCTCGTAATCACTTTCCAGTGATTCTCCCCTGGATTGTTTGTGAATCTGTTTAAACTGCTTATAGTGAAAGCAATATCAGGTATAGTGCAACTCATAAGTTACATTAGACTGCTTATGGCTCTTGCATATTCTAATTGGTCAAAACTTTCACCTTTTTTTGGACAAATGTTGACTTATATCTATCGGAATTCTGGTACACCAAAATCATCCTTGCCAAAATTCTCAAGAATCTTGTCTACGTAGTGTGACTGAGTCAACACGAGACCTTCAGATGACCTTTTGATTTGGATGCCCAAAATTATGTCAGCAAGTTCCATATCTTTCATGTCAAATCTTGAATTTAACAAGTTTTTGGTACGTTTTACCATTTCGTTGTTACTTCCAACAATAAGTATGTCGTCAACATATAAACATAAAATTACATATCCATCAACAGTGGTTTTGACATACACACATTTGTCACACTCATTAATTTTAAATCCATTTGATATCATGGCACTGTCAAACGTTTCATGCCACTGCTTTGGTGCTTGCTTAAGTCCATACAAAGACTTCACCAATCTACATACGTTTCTTTCTTGCCCTAGAGCTACATGACCCTTAGGTTATTTTATGTAAATCTCCTCATCATGATCTCCATTTAGAAAAGTTGTCTTAACATCCATTTGATGAACTTCTAAATTCTACAAAGCGGCAATAGCAAGTATCATCCTTATAAAAGTTATTCTTGATACAGGAGAAAATGTATCAAAGTAATCAACGCCTTTCTTTTGTCTATAACCTTTTATAACCAATCTGGCCTTGTACTTATCAATTGTTCCATCTACTTTCATTTTTCGTTTGAAAATCCATTTAGAATTTAATGGTTTAATTCCTTAAGGTAGATCCATTAATTCCCACATATGATTTTTAATGATGGAATCAATTTCACTCTTGATAGAATCTTTCCAAAAAGTGCTTTCAGATGAGCGTATAGCTTCACTATAAGTTTGAGGTTCAATCTCTAGCATATAAGTTAGAAAATCTGATCCAAAGAACTTTTCCACCCTTGCCCTTTACTTCTTCTTGGCTCTACCTCGACTTCAACCTCTTGTTGAAAGTCTTGATTATCAATAGTCTCTAAAGTTTGTTTTGTTGAACTTGACCCAACTTCCCTAGTCTTACAAGGGAATATATTTTCAAAGAATGAGACATTTTTAGATTCTAATATTGTACTCTTGTGAATTTCAGGATTCTTTGATTCATGAACAAGAAACTGATATGTATTGTTATGGCGTGCATAACCAATGGAATTACAATCCACCATTTTAGGACCTATTTTTATTTGTTTCGATAAATGAACCATTACCTTTGAAAGACATTCCCACACTTTCAAGTAGTTGTAGGAAGGTTTCCTACCCTTCCATAACTCATATGGTGTCTTGTTCTTTTTCTTGCAGGGCACCTTATTTAAAAGGTAATTCGTTGATAAAATAGCTTGACAACCCAAAACTTTCTAGCATTGCGTTCATCATTTCCTTTTGGGTTCGATTTTTCTGCTTTGCTACTCCATTGGATTGAGAAGAGTATGGTGGTGTCACTTCATGAATAATATAATGTTGTGCATAAAATTTAGCAAATGGTTCAACATATTCACCACCACGGTCACTTCTCACCATCTTAATTCTTTTATTAAGTTGAGTTTCAACTTCCTACTTATAGAGAACAAATTTCTCTATAGCTTTATCTTTGCTTTTAAGAAAATATACATAGCAATATTTTGTGCTATCATCAATAAAGGTAATAAAATATTTTTTCCCTCCTCTAGTTTAATTAAACTTTAAGTCACAAATATCACTATGTATTAGATCAAGTGGTTTAGTATTTCTTTCAACAGATTAAAATGAAGACCTTGTTAGTTTTGCCTCAACACATGTTTCGCATTTATGATTATAATTAATGTGAAATGAAGAAATGTGATCTAAGTTAATTAATTTACGTTAAGTATCAGAATTAACATGCCTGAGTTGAACATGTCATAAACCAAATGACTCAAACATATAAGCAGAAGAAGAAACATCATTCTTATTCATAGCATTAGCTTTTATAGAGATAACATTGAGTTTTCACATATCATCTAATACATATCCCCTTCCCACAAACGTTCCCCCTTTTGATAAAACTAACTTTTGAGATTCAAATACCATCCAAAAGCCATACATACTTAGGAGGGTCCCAGAGACAAGGTTCTTGTGTATGTCAGGCACAGAAAACACATTTTGAAGTTTTAACTTCTTTCCAGAAGTCATCTTCAAAATCACAATGCATTTCCTCTTAATATCGAAAGTTGCAGCGTTGCCCATATAGAGCTTCTTCCTTTTCTCACAAGGAACAAAACAAATGAGTCCTTTTTACAACAAATATGATGTGTGGCACCAGTATCAAGCCACCATTCCCTTGGATTTAAATAAACCAAGTTGACTTCAGAAATTATAGCGCAAAGGTCAAGATCAGATACTTCCTTAGAAATATTTTCCACAATGTTTACCTTGTTTGTTCTGACCCTCTTTGGAAGCCTACAATTGGATGACTTGTGTCCTATCTTATTGCAATTAAAGCATTTTCCTTAGAATTTTGGCTTCTTGAAGACATTGCCTTTTGGTCCTAGTTTAGACCTAGTCTAATAATGTTTTATTTTCTTGGAGTCCTTCTTGACTTCCATTATGTTTGTCTTGGCAAAGTTAGGATCGATTACTTTGTTTAACCTTTTAGACGCACCTCGATTGTCTTCTTCAATTTGAATTCTAAAAATCAGATCTTCAACTGTCATTTCCTTTTTCTTATGCCCAAGATAGTTCTTAAAGTCATTCTAAGCAGGAGGAAGTTTTTCAATAATGACTGCCACTTGAAAGGATTCACTTATAGCCATCCCTTTTGCGAGAATACCGTGAATGATCAATTGCAATTCCTCCACCCGATTTACAACAACTTTAGAATCAACTATTACAAAGTTTAAGAACTTTGGCAACTAAGAATTTCTTAGCACCAGCATTTTCAGTTTTGTATTTATGGTCCAGCGATTCCCATAATTCCTTAGCTATTTTTTTGATACAGTATACTTTATAAAGTTCATCAAATAAACCATTCAAAATATAGTTATAGCATAGGAAATCAGAGTTGTTTAATGTTTTGGCAATGTTGAAAATGGTAATAGCATCTTCCTCATCCTCTCTAAAAATAGAAGATCATCCTTAAGAAAAATTGCCATATTCAACATGGTCAAATAGAACAACATTTTCTGTTGCCATGTTTTAAAATTCTCTCCAGTGATTTTCGTAGGCTTTTCATTGACTCATAGTCACAAGTAACGTTTGGCTCGCTGCTTGAGCCTGAGCAGCGCCAATCACCTCAGCTTTTGAATTGGATGAGTTGTTTAACGTATGAGACATTTTTCTGTAATTAGAATGAAGAACCAGAATCCGTAAATAAATTAAAATTCGAAACAAAAGTATAAACCAACCTAAATAAGTTATGATGGTAATCTGTACGCCTTAGATTAAAACTACAACAAATCTTTTGTCTTAAGATTGTAAGTAATATAATATCATATGTAGTTTTAATATGTCAGTAACAATAATAATGCAATACAATACAAGCAGTAACAAAACAGAATACCTGTAATCGAACAGAGTTAAAAATTAAAAGAAGAATTTTGTTGATGCCTGTATGAACAGTTTCCTTATAATAGTTTCGACCTCTCCTCGTTGCTTTGTGTAACGTTGGACGTTTCTCTCAAGATACAATAATAAACAATCACAGTAGTAGCACAACAACAGTGATCAATCGAACATAATATTGCATTTTTTTTATCACCAGGAGGAATGAATTTAGAAAGATTTTTTTATATTGATGGTTTTTGATGATGTGTTTTGGAAGCTTCCTTACTTGGCTTTATATAGAGGAGAGGAAATGAATGAAGAGATTTAGACCTATTCATGAAGATTTTTGTTGAAAAGTTAATAGATATAAGCGCATAGACACAATGAATGAAAAGATGCAATATTAAACCAAAAGCAATGAATCTGTTCACCAAGAGATACAATTTTTCAAAAGATATAACTGTTCATTAAGAGACAAAACTATTGTTTAATTTGAGCATCAATTTATCATTCATCACTCAACAATTTTGAGCATATTATATAAGAATATAAATCCATAATTTATTATCCAAACCTTCAATTTTATCAATAAAATAATATGCCTCAAAGTTCCAAAATATCCATTATTTTTCAACAGGAATTGCATACTTTAAACAAGAGTCTGACAACTTCAATTAGGATTCCCCCATTTGAAGTTAAAGGGTGTATGTTAAGATTAGTCAATAAATCATGTGTTTAGGTCTTATTTTGGAGGCCCTAAATGAAGAAGTTATGCCAGTATTGCAGCTTTAAAACCAATTTTGGGAAAGTTACACTACTAAGTATTTAGCCAATGTGATGACTAATAGTCGGTTTAACGAGTGAAACTTTAAAACTGCAAAGCAAAACTAATGCAGGTGATTAATTCTAGTTATAAGTGCATGCAGAGTAAAAAGAAACAACACGACCAATAAGAGAAAAAATAAAAAAATAAATAAAACTACTTTTTCCTAAAATGGAAGTGTTAAATAATAATGAAAACAACCTCTCAAAACTCACTACTAGAACAAAGGAAGCAGATTTGCAATCATAAAATCATTGGTAATTAATTCAGTAACCATTGAAGCTCTTTTTGCTATTAATCCTTTGCAAATTTAAATCTTCTTAAATGCAATGATAACAAATTGCATACCTTTCGAAGCATATTTCTAACCTTTTACTCTTTTCGTTTTAATAAGAGGGAAACAATAGGGAGGGGAAAAAGCAAGTATTATGGTTATTAACTCTTCCAACTCAAACGAGAATGAAAAGATCAGTCGGAGAAACTTACCACATATTCCTGTCACTGCAAGAATCATGGTGGACAAAACATTCCAACTTCAACCCATAAAAGTCATGATTTTGAACCAAACTTTTTAATTATCCTCCCAAACATGAAATTTAATTTAAAGTAAATAGGCTGGATAAGCAATGAAAAAGGAAACTTAGATTAACATAAGAGAAGAATGCGAGAGTTGGGATAATGTGAAAGCATCTCTATTACTCAAATAAGCTAGCTTGAATACAAATGAGAGAAATGAGTCTCTCCTTATATAGGCAAGCCTGAAATGATCCAACAATTACAATTGATCCTAATCGGCGGTCAAGATCTAATTCTAGAACCTTCCCCCTAACTCATTAAATGTTAGACAATGGTGGAGTATTCTAGAACTTCTAGAACATTCTATACGGATCTGGTCCCTTCTTTAAACTTCTAGAGTCTTTCAAGGCATTCCAAGAACCTCGTAGCTTGATTCATTTGTGTTTTCTCAGTTTCGTGCTTGATGAGGCATTGCTCACTCATAGGGTGTGACACATGCACAATGTTAGGTGCTCCTCATCATGGCCACCCTTCCCCTAAAAAATGTCGCATTTATGATAGTTATTCTAAAAATCTAGCACTCCTCTCTAACAGGACAAACTTTTATCAAACTTTAGTGAATGTCTAACAGAAGGACACTTTGTAACCTCCCTTTCGACTTGGGGGTATCCCTCCATGACTTGGACATGTGTCAGCACCAGACACATCATTGACCTCCGCATTGACTTCTTCTGAAACAACATTCCAGCAGGCCACCCCAACCTCAACACCTATAGGTATGATCATCCACTCCACCGTACGAACATTGTCTTAGTGTAAACACACTTACAAAATAATAAGGAGTCTATTTAGGCATAACTACATCATATTGATAAAGTCCCATGATATACTGATATTATTATCCTTTACGCATTTTGTGGAGGTTTAATGTATATCATGCCACGTAATACCAATGGACAAGAGGATCTCTTGTATAAGTATCGTGAAGAATGATGAAGAAAGGATCGAATTTTGGATACCCTAAAGTTACTCTGTGCAATCGACTTCTCAATTTGCTTATCCTTGTTCTGGCTCTTAGCCTCTTTTGGTGAACTGACATCTCTTACTCCTCCTTGACCTCCTCCTTGTTGTATCACGGTATCAACATCATGACCCCCACCAATTTATGGTGAGAGCAAGGTTTAATTTTAATTATGTGAAATTTGACCTGACTCTTTTATCTATAATTTTATTCTATTTTTAGACTTAGAAAATTATATTTGATGAATTTTATGCCCATTAGTCATTATCTCATTGGATGAAAATAAATTGGATAGTTTGAATTTGGATATCCAAAAATATTTAATTCGTATTTTCTATATTCATATATTTAAAGAATAAAATTATTTTAATTTAGATTCTAATTTAAGTAGTAATATGTAAATTTAAGGAGAATAAACGAATTTAGATATTAAAACAATTAGAGTAAATTTTTGTAAAGAAAAAAAAAATGGTGAAATCAATATTACATAAACAATTATGTCGTTGCATATACTTTTAAAAAATAATGAATAATGTGGTATAATACTGTTTATACTTTTTTTCTAAGATTTCCATTAACTTTAAAGTAATGGTTTTAGTGTAAGCAAGACCAAAATGATTTCCATATTAGAAATTAATGGTTTGAGTGCTCCATTTCTTCTAGTTCTTTTATCGATTACCTTTTGAGTAGAAGAAAGGTTGAATATGGTGATATATAAGGGCAGTAAAAATATCTAAATCCGTCGAGTCTCCATCTTAGAAGCTTCTAAAAGCATCCGTAAACCCAATGGCTAATTAAGCTTAAGACCAGATAAGGTTCATGTGGTTTTTTTTTAAAAATGAGTTTAAGCCCATGAGTAGAACAACCTTTTGATCGCCACCAATCCCAAATGTTTCCTTCTCTTTTAAGCAGGGCAAATGGCCCAATATTGGAAAATAAGTTAAAAATAACCTTCTATTATTGAGATTAGCAAAACTCACTACTTATTCAATTAAGTTGACATTGATTAAGCGAATTTTATTGGTTAGCTTAGATATGGTCTCGATTAAGTCAAGGGATTCATAATTGAATTCATGGGCTTAAACTAATTTAATTTATATTTACTTTTTTTTAAAGATATAATATACAATTTAAATATATTTTTATAATATATAAAAGGATAAATTACACCAACAACCACTCAACTTTCATGCAACTGACAAAACAGTCACTCTGGTTTCAATTCAGTCACTCAACATTTGAAAAATAATAAATCAATCACTAACGTTATCGAAAAGTGACAAATTAGTCACCCATTAACATTTTCCGTCACAGGCTTAACGGGACAATTAACGTGGCCAGTTAACTTGCCACGTTGGAAACCTAATTAACCCAATTAGTTGGCGTGGCAGATTGACGTGGAGTTTACCCAAAATTAGGGCCCAGAATGGGAAAAAAAATGTTGGCAGTGACAAAGCAAACAAAACACAATCCCTAACGGAACCTGGAAAAGCTCTTTCTTTAGTAGAGAAAATTTAAAATTGACAACGAAAATATTAAGGCTGGCATCAAAATAGTTTCTTGGGCTAACGTTAAGGGAGATCCTATCACAAACCGTTCAGATTCTTCCACGTCTTTACCATGAAAACATCATCGACCACTACAACAATCCCTGTAATATCGGTTCCTTTGATAAGAATGATCCGAACATCAGCATCGGTTTGTTCGGAGCTCCTGCTTATGGCGATGTTATGAAGCTTCAAATCAAAATCCATGACAAATGATAACTCTTGAAAAGAGTTATATTTCATGTCTTTAGACCTAGCTAATTGCTTGTACTTAAGTACATTTTGTTGCATTTTTGGACATTTTAGTTAGCATTTTTAATATTGCATTAGTATTTTGACTGTGTTGGAATTAGGTGTTTTTAATCGCTTGTGGCAGTGTTTTTTGTGTATTGGTATGGCAGGAATAGGTTTTGGAATGAGAAATAAAGGAGTGAAGTTTTTTCAAGGAAAAAGTGTAGACAGTTTGCCAACACGGATGCCGTGGCAATGCTGGGAAGGCCAAGTCAACATTTTTCGCGCAACAGTCCCTATTCAAATTCTAACTTGTACCAGATAAATCTCCCTAAAATAGAAGAAGATAATTATAAGATGTTAGCCGACCCTGGCCTAATCTATCTATAAAATTTGATGAATGGGACCTCACAAATGGCAAAAAAAAAGTGAGAGAGATCCTTAGGCCTGAATAAGGGTTCGGCTGCACAAAAGGAAGGAAATCGAAGGCAGTCCTTCTTAGCCATCACAGGATGCTGTGATGCCAAAGTGTAGACTGGGCAAGCGAAAGTTGTTTCCCAAAGTTCTTCCGTTATTTCCATTAGTGTTCCTTTGAAAGATTGAATTGAAGTAGTTGAACACAATGTCGGATAATATTTTGGTTTGGAATTTTATTTCCCAGCCCATGAGCTAAATCTCATAGGGTTGGGATTACTTTCGATGAAACCTTAAATTGTTTTTATGGATGCAGTCTATCTCTAATTTATTTTACTGTTTCATTTGATTGTTCTCATTTCTTAATTAATATGCAAACTGTAACAGCTCGATTTTGACCCTAATCGAAAAAGTGGTTTCGGGACCACAAATCCGAGTCTGAAAAATAATTTAAAATTATTTTCCGTATTTATTATGTGTGAATTTTCTTGTGTTAAATTTTCGTGTTTTAATTTCGTTGTTTAAGTGTCCGGTTAAATAAAAGGACTTAATTGCGTAAAATGTGAAATTTACTAATTAATATGTAAGTGCTAATTTGTTAATGGCTTTTTAATATTAGGTCCTTAAAGGGCAAATAGCCCATTTTATAAGTAGTGGACGGCATTAAGTTATTATATATGTTTTTTATATGTTAAATTGGTAAGTTAAAAATTTATATTAATAAATGATATAATATAAAGTATATATATAATAAAACAAACATTAAAAAAAGGCCATGTTCATCTTTTAATGGCTTTTGACCGAAACCAAAGAAAAGAAAAAGAAAGAATATAAGCTAGGGTATTCGGCCTTGTGTTCTTCAAATTAAGGTATGTTAATTGTTCGATTTTTGATAATTTTTACGTTTTTGAGATCGTTGCTTAGTAATCTACAAAGCCCATGCCCTAATTTTTGAAATTGGTGATGTTTTTAAAATGTGCCATTGTTGAATACTTATGTATTTTGATGTTTCTTGATAAATTATTGATGGTTGTTTATAGATATACAAGTTTTATAAAGTGATTTTTGACAAAATTGAGTATTTGGGATTAAATTGAAAAAAAAATAGAATTTTTGTGGCTAGAAATGTGAATAAAATAAAATATGGACTGTTTTGATGCTATAGAAAATTCGGTTATGAAAGGGTATATGAAAATTTTGTGTAATTTTGCATATTTATGTATTATAGACTAAAGTGTTAAAATGTGATAGTATAAGGGTTATTTTATAAATAGGTCAAATTACATGTTTATGGATTAAATTGAATGTGTTGGTGATTAAATGGGTTCAATTTGAATTAATATAGATCAAGAGAAACAATTATCGGAATTAGATCGAGGAAAACGGAAAGTAGACGAATAGTTGACGGATTACGAGGTAAGTTCGTATAGCTAAAAATCGAACTGTTAGATATGTGTAATTATTTAAATTGAATATATATGTATGTGTAATGAATAATTTACTAGAATTATCGGCTCTATGAATATGTTGCTGCCACCAAATTATATGATTAATTGATACAAAAATTATATGTTACAAGTATCTGAATACAAGTTTCCTGATACATAATTATATGATTAAATATATTATATGGTACAAGAACTATATGAGTAAATGAGATATGGGATGAATTGGTACTTGAATAAAAAAAATGTTATAGATGTTATATTTGTACAGGAATTCGGCTGGATAATAAACATGGCTTATGCAAAGTGAGCATTTGAATATATATGTTTTAATTGAATTGAAAATATATGAATTGAGAAATTGTTATATTAAATATCGTTAGTTTTGAATTTAAATTCGTTTAATATGTTGTTTTGAACTTTATAGAGTTATAATTGAGATAGTTGAATATGATTATGCATGGAAATAATATATTTGAGTTTAATTCGACTGAGTTACGACATTTGAAAGTCTGTATAAACTTTATGGAATAGCTAGAATTTTCAATATATGAATTATGTATAAGATGACTTTATAACAGTGATATTCGGGCTTTGAGCCTAGCAAGCCTTGCGCTGGTGAATTAAATCAGGCTTTGTGTCTAGCAGGCTTTATGCCGGTGTATTAAATCAGGCTTTGAGCCTAGCAGGCCTTGTGCCGGTGTGTGATACAGGCTTGTGCCTAGCAGGCTTTATGCCGGTGAATTATTATAAGCTTTATGCCTAGCAGACTTTATGCCGATATGGCATCGATATGTAATTGCATGTAAGACCACGTCTGGGACGTTGGCATTGTACGATATGTGTGTTTATCCGTGTAACCTATCCAATTTCGAATGGATCAACGGGAAATTTACAAATTTGTAATATATAAAGTAAATGTTATAAGAGATATAAGAAATACATGATATATGTTACATAATTTATATGAAATTATATGCTAAATGATATATAAGTTACATGGATTATATGTTACAATTATATGTGTACATGATACATAATACCTGGTATACATGATTTATATGTTATAGGAATTACATGATTTATACGAATACATGCTATACGAATTACATGAATTACATGGATATTATATTGCTACAAGAGTTAGATGATTTACATGAATATATGTTATACAGGTTACATGATTTACATGAATTGACTGCTACACGAGTAGATGAATTAAAAAGATGATGTGTTACATGAATTATATAAGTTACAAGATGAAATCTTATATGAGATATTTGATGGGTATAAATGAAATGATAGATGAATTAGATATTAAATAGACATTATAAGTTTGGTTTCTTCCTTGTGAATGGATGAACTATTGTTCTTACTGATGAATTGATGTTATACGGTGTAATTCTGCTATCGGTTATATGAATGTGTTACAGGTCATTTGAATGGAAATAAATTGATATGAATATTATGTGAATTTAAATGCTTATTGTTTTTACTCATGATGTTTTGATAAAATATGAATAGGTAATATTTATATGGTATAAGTATAGATGGCTACCAAGTATGTGGTTCTTAATGAGCAAGATACTGAGTATTCAATGATAGTTTCATTGATTTGACTGAAAAGATGACGATGTGAAAATAGAATAAGGATACGAATCAGTACAGGTATATGTGTAATACTCTACAAGTAAGTGACATTGATAAATTCATGTGATACGTGAGTAGATGTGATAAATTACGCATGAATTACATGACTATTAAGGAAATAAATATTGAATTAAATAAGACTGGTTCAAAACCAATCAAATTGCTTAAAATGACAAGCTAATTGTTAAATCTTTTATATAGTGCTGTTAATTATACGAGCTTACTAAGCTTATAAGCTTACTCTGTTTATTCTCTATATTTTACAGTGATTCAAATGCTCGCTCGGGTTGGAAGTCATCGAAGATTTCATCACACTATCTAAGGGGTAATTGGTATTTCTAAACTCTTTGATGTGGGATAATATGGCATGTATAGGCTAGTTAATAAGTTGAATTATATGGTCACGTGTGTATATGAATGAGATATGATCTGTTGTATTTTGATCAAGCTATGTGATATGGCTTGAGTGAAAATGGTTGATTTGATATAGAAGTACTATATGATGAATTCATCTTGTGATAGTTTTGTTAATTGGCATTTTGGTATAGATGATATATGTACTTGAACATGTTATGCAAATGATGCTTGTAGGTACATGTCATAAGAGCTGTGAAAATGGCTTAAACCAAGCCTGTTTTGTGCCACACGGTCAGAGCACACGAGTGTGTGACTTGACCGTGTGACCCTATTTCGTAAGTTTTCCTATATCTTTTATATGTTATTAAATTATTTCCCGTTGTGTAATTAGAATTTTATATGCTCGTTTTAAGCATGCTATGAATATGAATGCTTGATATTATTGAATTGAGATGATGTTTGATAAAACTTAAAATTTTACTGTTCCAAACTGTGTTACAAGTCCGGTAATGCCCCTTACCTATTCCGGCGACGGTTACGGGATAAGGGTGTTACACAAACGATCTCTAGACATAGAAGACTGTTCGCATACTTATAAACTGATTCTAATTCTGAAAAGGTTGGTTTGGTTGGATTAAAATTAAATGAAATGAGCAAGTATTTGATAAACACTTGTAGTTGGCTCTAGACATAGAGTCATGATCATACAGAAGGAACCTATGCAAGATATATAAAAAGCCTATAGACACGGGCAAGGTAACTTGAGGTTTTGTTCTTGCGAGAGGTAGGCCATTTTAGAACTCTTCTATGCAGTAAAGTAGATACGATTTTGCCAAGGTTATTGACAATAAGGGTCGATCCTGGGTAATCCCAACCTTCCAAATCAACATCACTCTATCCTTATTCTTTGTCATAGCATCTTTTCCATAGCATATTTAGTTGTTTATTTCTTTGTTTACATAAACACTCTCGTTATTACCATTACATTTCTACTCTCACTTTTGCTATAGCATTTCCAATTATTCATCAATTCCATCTATCGCATACATCATCATTCCTTTGAATTATCACTGTATACTTACCTTAGTTTACTAGAACATCTTATTCATCAGTTTTTCCATAACATTAACCATATTACAATAACTTGACCAATTTTATGCCTCAATCTGATCCTCATGGGAACGGTACTCACTCATCACTTTATTACTTGATTCAACCTGTATACTTGCACAAATCGCATATCATTTCACATGCAATAACAAACCAGCAAAAACAAAAAATACCAAATAGCAAGAATCCAAAATCAAACCAAAAAAAAAGAACAATAATCCCAAATTGGCCTGCATCAAAAAAGAGAAGTAAAAAAAAACTAAAAAACAATAGAATCAAAAGAGAAGAAACTCATACCCATTTCGGGTTTTATGGGTTGGAGAACTCGAGCCACTAGTTTGATGATCTGAGAGGTCAAGAGTCATGGTTGGTCGAAGAAAAGTTGTGGACGAAATATGGTGGTGATCTAATGGTGGACGGTGAATATCTGTTGAAGCCTTATTCGAAGCTTTGAGGTCTTAATCTTGGGATTTTAAAGGCCTTTTGGGAAATCTGAAGTGAGATTTAAGAAGAGCGAAAGGGGAGTCATTTGGTGATGACGGTTGACAAGAGAAGGACATTAACGACAACGAATAGATTTAAGAAAAAAAAAAGAAAAGAAGGGGGGAAGAAGAGAAGAAAAAAGGGACAGAGATTCAACGGGTAGTAGCGAACTGAGTGATGGCTCCACCTTGGAAGAACAAAACAATCGTAGCTAGGGTATCTCTATTTCTTCTCTTTTTCTTTTCTACTGCCTAGCTAGGGCTATGGGGTTGTTTAAATGATAGCTAACTCTCCAACTGGCCAGTTAATGACATCAAGGAGTCTATTAAATGCTAAGTCACTTTTTCGTTACGTCTGTAATGGAAAATGGTTAAAATGACTATTTTGTTATTTTTTGAAAGTTGAGTGACTGAATTGAAACCAGAGTGACTGTTTTGTTAGCTGCATCAAAGTTGAGTGACTATTGGTGTAATTTACCCTATATAAAATGTAAGTTACCTAGCTTGGTTTGTTTAAATCTGAGTTGGTTGGTCAATTTAGTTAATGTTAAAAGTTATCAATTAAGATTGAAAAATCAATCGAACTATCAACAACTTTGAATGCTCATCGCTATTCATTCTTAGTAGAATTTTTGTACTCCACAAGAAATGTGTCAAATGTCATACTATTTATCTAAATTTAAAGGTTTGTCTAATATTTGAGAGTGTTTAGACAAAAATATTAAATTTAAAAATAAGCCTAGAGTTAATATAGATAGAGATTAGCTTAAATGTTCTATGGGATGACTCAAAGCTAATTTTGACAATGGTTCTATCAATTGCCAGATCACTAGTCCTTGTTTTTAACAATGCTACCATACCTAAATTATGCTCATACATATATTCTTTCATGTTTCTATCGAATCAAGGTTTTTACAACCTTAAGAATTCCAAAAAAAAAAAAAATCCCTAAAATTCATAAATAAAAAAAGGAGAAAAAACGAAGAACCTGCCTTGTCTCCATCATCATTCAACCATAGTTTCACCTATTTTGTTTTTGTCTCCATGCCCTTCACATCACATTTAATCATAGTTTCACCCATTTTCCTTTTGCATCTTTTTTACTCTCCACATCTTCTCTCACTTTATTAGGTGGGGTGTTTGATAATAGCTCTTCTATAGTCGACCCCTTCTGCTCCTTGTTAGAAAAATAGATTTGGAAAACGCAGCGGAAAATAGATTTAGGGAAAAACCAAAGTTTTAATTTTTTTCCAAAACAAGATCTTGATTGTGATGTCTAAAGTAATAAACACTTAATCAAAATTGTACTTTTTTTATTCGTTTAGGATGAGCGCTTCGACCGAGTAGCCTTCTTCGCTATCCCCAAGCTCACGTCTATCGAGTGTGGGCTCGCTTCGAATTAGAAATTTTTTCATGAAAATTACCAATTGGGTAATTTTTCAATTTCTCTAAACTTTTGAGTCAAGTTGTAAATCAAAAAAATATCTCTAGAAATTTTCTTGAATAATCTCTTCAGAAAATTTTCTCTCTACAACTTTCTCTTGAATTCAACTGTGTGTAAATAATGACCTAAGACTATCTTTATATAAGGAGAGTTTAGAGAGTTAAACTATGATTAAACTTAATCACTTTAATATTAAATTAATATAATATTTATCGTGAAAAATATTATATTAATTTAATATTAAATCTTACTAAAATAATAGAATGTTTATAAACATTAAAATAAATTTAATATTAAGATAATCACTTTAATATTAAATTAATAAAATACTATTAAGATAAGTATTAAATTTAATATTAAACTATTAAAATAATATTATTTTTGGAATAATTAATCTGAAATCAAATTCTCTGGTAAAGTCCCAGTAGGAGTGTAACTCTTCCACTACTAAACCACCGACGACCAACCGCTGCCAACCATCGGGACACTTTCGTCGCAGCCACCGACACCCCCGTGTCCGGTGATGCAAAGTCTGACACCACTTACGGCACCGAGCCGTTCGATTCATCGCAGTTCGATCCGCCACCGGTTGGATTGTCGGCCAAGTTTCACATATTGGGCCTAGTTTGACCAATTTTTGGGTCTTGGTCTCGGTTTTGAGCTCCCAGGCCCAATTTACGATCTCAGGTCCAATTTTTCAAGTTCAATTACCCATTATGCCAATTGTCTGACTTGAAAATTAACTTCCAAAAATTCATATTAGTTTTAATTGATTTGATTAATTTAGTTTTACTTTATCAAAATTAGTTTTTCCAAAAATTACTTAGATTTTCCAAATTAATTTTTTAAGAAAATTCTTTAATCAAATTATCTAGTTGAACAATTCTCATAACCACATAATTTAATTCCACATCGAATAAATCTACTCAATTAAATTATTCCCCCAATCGTAAATTTTTCTTCTGATTCAAATACAGTCCGATCGAGCTTTTATTGAGCTAGTGGAGGGGCCAATCGGACATATACAATTAGGCTCTAATGATTGCAATTATGTCCATAAGCATCGTTCCTATAATTCGTAATTACTTAATCATGGAGTCAGTCCACAAGAAGTACCATTGTAACACCCCAAACCCGGTCAATACGCCACGACCGAATTTGGCATGCTACGAAGAAAAACGTTTCGAAGAAAATTGAGATAGCGATTAAATTTTAGTGAAAAATTCTTTGTAATTCTATATTTGTAGAAATCAGATGTTTAATAAGTTAAAAACTGGAAATTTACTTTGAAATTCCATAAATAAAACTTTTAAACTAAGTGGATAAATCATAGGTTAGAAAACATTTGTTTCATTTTAAGAAAACTCGAATTAATACTTTGAAACCGTTTGCATTTGAATGTAGAAACTTAACATTTTGGAAATCATTTAAGTTGTAGAAAACACTTAATTTATAATTTTATTATCAACAATTTAGATTACCTGATGGTAAGATAAAATACCATAGCGTTTTTATAGTTTAGAAAACTTTAGCTCAATTATTAAATTAATCAAGTGATATACTTAAACATGTTTAGAATAAATCCCAAAGCATATAAATAATCCAAAACCATAATTAAAGAGGCCTTATTACAAATCTATAAAATATGAAAACCCAAATTAAAATATAATAAGGTACCCAAATGGAAGTTCTTGTAAAATCAAATTTTATTGCATGGCCTCCTCGAGTTCATCCGGCTCCACATCCGCGATCTCACGAATCACCAAAAGATATCCCATCAAAGGGTGAGTCAACAGACTCAATGTGTAACAAGACACTAAAAACCCAATCGATCATAGCAATAAAGCCCATTTAAATCACATTTAGCCATAAGCCCATAATATAGCAAATCGAGATAATCACATGTACATATAAAATGAAATGCAATCCCAACCCAACTTAGATATCCATCCGCTACACACCACCCGTACTTACCAATCACACCGTGGGGATTACTAAATCGACCCTCCATCCGCTACACACCATCGAGGCGCTTCTTGCGATCAACATGCACATCGCCCTTATAATCGTGGCATAGCCACGAGATAATTGTGACAGAGTCACCGGATTCATAATATCGTGACCGAAGTCACCGGATTCATAATATCGTGACCAAAGTCACCGGATAATGTGGTAAAACCACCGGAACACTTCCCCTTTATCAAAATCACCCATATGCCCATGCATTAAACACATTATTTCAATATCATGCCATATAACCCCAAATTCATAACGGAATCATACACATTTCATATTCATGCTTATAGCATTATTAACGATGCAGATATCATGCCATGTACATTACCCCAAAATCATAACAAAATCGGATATGTCTCATATTAAAATTATACATAGTACTAAGGGATAACGTACCTCAATTCACTGTATCATTGAATGATACCCGAAGCCATAATCAATCATATTTCTTTATTAACAACTTTTATCAATAATGCTATTAATCTATTAGAAGTTTAGTTTAGGCTACACACCTGATAATAGTGATAACTAAACTTTCCCGCTCGCTGATACCCTCGGAATCTCGAACAATAACTATAGGCGATTTCTCTCCGATTGATGGTTCATAACCCGATGAAGAACCACGAACGAACAATAGCTCGAAGTGCGAACGACTTCAAATAAACGATTATCGCGGTAGAGGGTCCACATCCGGTGGAAAGTCTCGAACTACTGAAACCATGACCCTATTCTTCGTTTGAAATTTGAGGTATAGCGAGAACCACCCTTCTTCCAAACACTATTAATCGCTCTTTTCGAACCCATTCTTGATTGCCCCAAAAATCTAACGTTCACGGAAAAATATAATAAACGAGAGATAGAGTCCCCAAAAATGTAATCGATTAGTAGTCCATCTAAAATGATATAACAAGTATAAAGATCCTTACCACTTGACTTACCCCAAAACGGTTGTCAAAGAATTGAGGCTTAGAACGATTGCTTCCAAAGTCCCAAAGAGTCTATAAGAATAATTGGTTCCTAATAATAGTTAGAACCTTGCATCAAATGCTCAAAAGTTCGGCCTTTGCCCTCATGAAAAATGACATAGAAAAGAGAAAAGAAATAAAGGAAATACGGCCATGAACACTTACCTATCTTTCAAGACCGATTGAAGAAAACCAAATGAAGACCTACCCTTGTTGATATTCGGCCAAGACAATTCAAAAAGAGAGTGGGAAGTTTCGGCAATATGGTTAAATGGTGAAGGGAATTTCGGCTATGGTTGATTTGTAATAACAAAAGGATTTGACTAGAGTGGAGAAAGAGAAAAAGAAAGAAATTGCAATAGGAGAGGAATGTTTTCGGTTTTGAGCAAAAGTGGAAGAAAGAGAAATAGAATGGAAATGGATGAAAAAGAAATGGAACTTGAGAAGGAGAAGGATTCGGCCAAGAAAGAGTATAAAAGAAAATGTGATTATGAATCAATATCAAAAGAAGAAAAGTGAGATTTGAGAGAGAGAGATTCGGCCAAACACTTATTTGCCAAAAAGAAAATGCACAGAAGCCAAGTGAGGTTTCGGTTTCAAGAGCAAAGATGAGAGAAAGGAAATAACATTTTTGGTTCAAACAAAATGAAGGCTAAACCAAAAGCAAAATTTGCACAAAATGCACAAAAACATTCGGCCAAAGAGGGGAGTTTTTGGAGAGAGAAAACAATGCCAAAAGATGCACAAATGCCAAAGGTTGACCAAATATCCTCCCCCAAACCATCTAACAACATTCGGCCACCCCCTAGCCACACTTGCCGTCCACATACATGCACTAAAAGCCTTGAAAGAGTTTCCAAAACATCTTCCTTAAGCCAAGCCCTTTGTCTCCCCAACCTACCATAACTTTATGATTCTTATCCCCTATTTCAAGCTTTCCTTAAACCAATATTCAACTTACCAAAAACTTAAGGTCCAACCTATCATAATTAGAGTTTGACCGTCCATCAATGCTAGGATACAAAAATAAAGTCTTCAAAATGCTTTCCAAGCAACTCGAACCACTTCCCTCAAGTAACCTTTCAAGCTCCTTATCCACTATGCCACTAACTCCTCATGTGTTAGAATTTAACACTTAAATTAACTTAAGTGCTAAGCTCACTTAATCCACTTCATTAAATAAACCATACTAAAAATTATCTAACTTCCTAAATAAAATCAAGCCTTCACAAGACTATGCTAACACACAAAATTCCTACCCGAGCCAACACAAAAATAATACTCAAATTTTTCCTAAAGCTCAAGGCCCAATCCTACTAGGCCCAATTTCGGGATGTTACAAATCTACCCTCCTTAAAGAAATTTCGTCCTCGAAATTTCCAACTAACTAACAGTCGTACATCCTATCTCGCCACACTACGTTCTTGCTGCGCACTCTGATCTTAATAAAACCACAATGTACTTTTAACAAAATCTTAATAAAACCAACATACTAATCCAACATAGCAAACCATTATCTAACACTTACACTTATACCAAAAATTTTCCTACAAACAACCATCACTTCCAACCAAAACATACCTGACTTGAGAGTGAGGAAACAATCCTGAGCCTTAAGCTCCTTAGACCTGCATCTCAAGCATACTCCTATCTTCCTCCAACATTCTCTCGGATGACACCTTCCACAATAATCGCAAGCCAAAAAGTTCGACCATGCCTTGACATGTTTTACAGAATGAGATTGTGACCCTAGAGAACCGTGATCTCTGTTCTTCTTACACCATGCACCCAACTCCAAGTGCTTCACCGATTCTTTAACTATCTGAGTCAGCCCATCAATCCGAACTCGATCATGATACTCTGTCTCAGCCACTAGCGATGCTAACGCCTCCTTACTAGAATTATGCCTCGGTACTGAAAATCTAGCCCTAACACTTCGGCTTTTACCACATCCACGACGACCACGTTCCTAGAACTCATGTCTAAAGTCTCGACTTATCAGATTTTACGAAAATTTTATGCAACAGAGTTTTTAATAAGTGGTTTTTCCGTAGAAGTACACATATACCTAGGGTCCATGTCTCTAAAGTATAGTCCACTATCACTAGTCATTCAAAGTTTATAACATCCAAAAATCACAACCAAAGGCTAGGGGTACTTACCTGGGCGGATCGGTGCCGGAGACTCGGTGCCATGCCTTTCCAACCATATAATTTTAAACAAAACATTTTAAAATCCATTCTTTAAAACATTTAGGGCCTCGGCCCACAAATGAGCTTTTGAACTTAGCTCGATACCAATTTGTAACACCGAACCCGGTCAATACGCCACGACCGAATTTGGCATGCTACGAAGAAAAAGCGTTTGAAGAAAATTGAGATAGCGATTAAATTTTAGTGAAAAATTCTTTGTAATTCTATATTTGTAGAAATCGGATGTTTAATAAGTTAAAAATCGGAAATTTACTTTGAAATTCCATAAATAAAACTTTTAAACTAAGTGGATAAATCATAGGTTAGAAAACATTTGTTTCATTTTAAGAAAACTCGAATTAATACTTTGAAACCGTTTGCATTTGAATGTAGAAACTTAACATTTTAGAAATCATTTAAGTTGTAGAAAACACTTAATTTATAATTTTATTATCAACAATTTAGATTACCTGATGGTAAGATAAAATACCATAGCGTTTTTATAGTTTAGAAAACTTTAGCTCAATTATTAAATTAATCAAGTGATATACTTAAACATGTTTAGAATAAATCCCAAAGCATATAAATAATCCAAAACCATAATTAAAGAGGCCTTATTACAAATCTATAAAATATGAAAACCCAAATTAAAATATAATAAGGTACCCAAATAGAAGTTCTTGTAAAATCAAATTTTATTGCATGGCCTCCTCGAGTTCATCCGGCTCCACATCCGCGATCTCACGAATCACCCGAAAGATATCCCATCAAGGGTGAGTCAACAGACTCAATGTGTAACAAAGACACTAAAAACCCAATCGATCATAGCAAT
Organism: Gossypium sturtianum; assembly: GCA_025698515.1. Taxonomy (NCBI): domain Eukaryota; kingdom Viridiplantae; phylum Streptophyta; class Magnoliopsida; order Malvales; family Malvaceae; genus Gossypium; species Gossypium sturtianum. The sequence continues at coordinate 123,328,702 of CM046946.1, forward strand.
AAAGCCCATTTAATTCACATTTAGCCATAAGCCCATAATATAGCAAATCGGATAATCACATGTACATATAAAATGAAATGCAATCCCGAACCCAACTTAGATATCCATCCGCTACACACCACCTGCACCTACCAATCACACCGTGGGATTACTAAATCGACCCTCCATCCGCTACACACCATTGAAGGCGCTTCTTTGCGATCAACATGCACATCGCCTTTTATAATCGTGGCATAGCCACGGATAATTGTGACAGAGTCACCGGATTCATAATATCGTGACCAAGTCACCGGATTCATAATATCGTGACCAAAGTCACCGGATAATGTGGTAAAACCACCTAACACTTCCTTTATCAAAATCACCCATATGCCCATGCATTAAACACATTATTTCAATATCATGCCATATAACCCCAAATTCATAACGGAATCATACACATTTCATATTCATGCTTATAGCATTATTAACGATGCAGATATCATGCCATGTACATTACCCCAAAATCATAACAAAATCGGATATGTCTCATATTAAAATTATACATAGTACTAAGGGATAACGTACCTCAATTCACTGTACCATTGAATGATACCCGAAGCCATAATCAATTATATTTCTTTATTAACAACTTTTATCAATAATGCTATTAATCTATTAGAAGTTTAGTGTAGGCTACACACCTGATAATAGTGATAACTAAACTTTCCCGCTCGCTGATACCCTCGGAATCTCGAACAATAACTATAGGCGATTTCTCTCCGATTGATGGTTCATAACCCGATGAAGAACCACGAACGAATAATGGCTCGGGGGTACAAACGACTTCAAATAAACGATTATCACCGACAGAGGGTCCACATCCCGGTGGAAAGTCTCGAACTGCCGACACAGCCCTTCGTTTGAAATTTGAGGGTATAGCAGGACCACCCTTCTTCCAAACACTATTAACTGCTCTTTTCAAACCCATTCTTGATTGCCCCAAAAATCTAACGTTCACGGAAAAATATAATAAACGAGAGATAGAGTCCCCAAAAATGTAATCGATTAGTAGTCCATCTAAAATGATATAACAAGTATAAAGATCCTTACCACTTGACTTACCCCAAAACGGTTGTCAAAGAATTGAGGCTTAGAACGATTGCTTCCAAAGTCCCAAAGAGTCTATAAGAATAATTGGTTCCTAATAATAGTTAGAACCTTGCATCAAATGCTCAAAAGTTCGGCCTTTTCCCTCATGAAAAATGACATAGAAAAGAGAAAAGAAATAAAGGAAATACGGCCATGAACACTTACCTATCTTTCAAGACCGATTGAAGAAAACCAAATGAAGACCTACCCTTGTTGATATTCGCCAAGACAATTCAAAAAGAGAGTGGGAAGTTTCGGCAATATGGTTAAATGGTGAAGGGAATTTCGGCTATGGTTGATTTGTAATAACAAAAGGATTTGACTAGAGTGGAGAAAGAGAAAAAGAAAGAAATTGCAATAGGAGAGGAATGTTTTCGGTTTGAGCAAAAGTGGAAGAAAGAGAAATAGAATGGAAATGGATGAAAAGAAATGGAACTTGAGAAGGAGAAGGATTCGCCAAGAAAGAGTATAAAAGAAAATGTGATTATGAATCAATATCAAAAGAAGAAAAGTGAGATTTGTGAGAGAGAGATTCGACCAAACACTTATTTGCCAAAAGAAAATGCACAAAAGCCAAGTGAGGTTTCGGTTTCAAGAGCAAAGATGAGAGAAAGGAAATAACATTTTTGGTTCAAACAAAATGAAGGCTAAACTAAAAGCAAAATTTGCACAAAATGCACAAAAACATTCGGCCAAAGAGGGGAGTTTTTGGAGAGAAAGAAAACAATGCCAAAAGATGCACAAATGCCAAAGGTTGACCAAATATCCTCCCCAAACCATCTAACAACATTCGCCCACCCCTAGCCACACTTGTCGTCCACATACATGCACTAAAAGCCTTGAAAGAGTTTCCAAAACATCTTCCTTAAGCCAAGCCCTTTGTCTCCCCAACCTACCATAACTTTATGATTCTTATCCCCTATTTCAAGCTTTCCTTAAACCAATATTCAACTTACCAAAAACTTAAGGTCCAACCTATCATAATTAGAGTTTGACCGTCCATCAATGCTAGGATACAAAAATAAAGTCTTCAAAATGCTTTCCAAGCAACTCGAACCACTTCCCTCAAGTAACCTTTCAAGCTCCTTATCCACTATGCCACTAACTCCTCATGTGTTTAACACTTAAATTAACTTAAGTGCTAAGCTCACTTAATCCACTTCATTAAATAAACCATACTAAAAATTATCTAACTTCCTAAATAAAATCAAGCCTTCACAAGACTATGCTAACACACAAAATTCCTACCCGAGCCAACACAAAAATAATACTCAAATTTTTCCTAAAGCTCAAGGCCCAATCCTACTAGGCCCAATTTCGGGATGTTACAACCATGATTGAAAACTCCTTATTGTATATTCTTTAAGAAAGTAATTCATCCAACTGCTTTGTCTAATGACCTCGTCATGTGTGTGTTACCCTCATATGATATCCTTAATTCATTTGAGTTAAATCTGTTCACTCAATACAATCCTATTTTATCTCATTGTCACCATTGTGTCTTCTTAATGATTAATATGATCACTGTCAACAACTAACTGTGATAAATTGCTCGTTCAAGAATAAGCAACATGTGGCCATGTTCCATATTTATCAATCCACACAATGCCAATAAGAGGGTATCATTAACTCTTTAATTAAGTTATGAATTCCACTATTACTAGTAAATCCATACCATTCACAAGTCATGTACCCAACATACTGGCTATGGGCTCGATCATCTTTAGAGCATAAGCCTCCACTTATATCAAAGCACATGAGTTGCATACGTATGGTCAGTGACTAACTCCAGATTTAGGTAAATCACACCATGAACGTCACAAGTGAATTAATTCACAAACGAATTCAGAATTAATTCATCTTGGGTACAGTCCAATGTATCATTCTACCAATCTATACATCTATGTCTCTACTCGTGGAGTCAATTGCTCCGATAGCCAAGACTAGCCATCTCTCCAATTGGAATTGTAGACGACATAATAATCCTTCTCAGTATTTGAATCAAATGCTCACTTTGATTTTTTTTACGGGATTACAAACTCATTTAGATTATCTACTAAAGTAAGTTGTCTTTATTGCAATGTAAACGTTCTTTATAATGCCACTTATCTTCAGTTTGAACTTTAGACAATCAATGAGCTAATATTTGCTTGTCACAATTTCGCTATACATGCAAAATACAAAAGACATAATAGTGAAATGTGAAATTAACTTTATTTATTTATTCATCATTCAAATAAATAGAAAACAGTTACATGTTTACTATAATATGAGCACATTTCCCAACACTCCTCATTGCACTTGTTACTATCAATAATAATAATATTACTATTAGAATTTTCCTCCACCAAGATTACTGTATGGTTTACCTTGTTTAATTTGGCATCAACATAGGAAAAGTTGAGAATGCTAAAAATCACAATTGTAGCTTTAAATATTGTTTAAACACGATTCAAAGTCCTTCAAAAAAATATTTTAGTATAGCTTTCCATGGTTTTAAATTTCACCATATAATAGTCATTCTCTAGATTAATGAGTTGGAGAGTATCAATAGGTTTTCGAATCACATAAATTTTATTCAACAACGTACCAAATCCAATTTTCATTCTAATTAGTTTGATATAACTATTTTTGCCACACTCTTAAAAAGTGCATTTATTCTTTTCTAGAACTTGGTGGGAGGAATCACTTTAAGTTTAGTAGCATATCCCTAAAGGGGATTCAACAACCTTCATGTTGATACATAATCACATTCCCATTTCCATTTTCGGGGGGATATTCCTCCGATGAATGGATCTTTGTTGTAGTCGGGTTACCAATATTGATTGAAACAGGTCCTTCACTAGCTCTTGAAAGATTGCCAAAATAATACTCTTTTTTGGTAGGGGCAATGTTTTTATTGAAAGAATAAGGAAAATTGAAGACAATTATATTTATCTCTTTCCATTTGGCCTTGTCAACTTTTATTAATAAAGATGGTTAATTTTGTTGTCAGTTGTCCTTATTTTCTCTATTTAAATAGAATAGGGACTAAATAGCTTCTTTTATTTTGAAAGTGATTAAATTATTCATTATTTTATAATTCATTAATGAAAATAATTAACATTATCTTCAATTGTTCTTATTTTCTCACTTTCAAATATTATAAAGATCAACAAGTGTAGGGTGAAATGATAAGGCACATTACATTCTTAAGAGGAGCGGAATGTTCTAATATTGGAGATGACGTTATTAGGAGGAACAATCTTAAACCTCAAACATATAAACCATAAAAAAAATTTACCCGTTTATTTTGAGAGTGACTAAATTACTTCCAATCAATTAATACAAATACTTCCTGGATATTTATTTAGTTTTTTTCCATAAAAAATCATATTTAAGGGGTAATAGAAGAGATTTTAGATAACGATCTTCATGCTTACTGGAAGCTACTTTTTACAAAATAACTATATTATTAGGCTTTGAATTGCCATCCTCATTCTTTCCATGGCATAAAATTTCCATGGCATAAAATTAAGCCTTTTTTTTTCTTCTCTTTCATATATTTTTTAATTTACTCTTTTTTAATTAATTACATTCATTTAAAGAAGATAATGTGTATATAAACTTATTTTTAGGTAGATAAATTTCGGTGGTTTCGAAAATTAGAAAAAAAAAAAGAGTGACTAAGGAATTGTATAGTATCAAATAAGTCAAGAATGCTCTTTCTCAGTGTCCCAAAGAAATAGTGATTGTTGTGGTTGGGTTGGAGTAGGGTGGTGACTTTTCTGAAGAATCTGGAGGGATGAGATCTCCCTCCTGGAAGAAGAACTTGTTCAGTTGACAGTGAAAAATTCATTGGTTGTTCCAAATGAAAGGCTGACGATATTGTGCTATGTGTGGATGAGTAAATTGTATAATTTGGATAGTTTTCGAGCACAACTCAATAGTATTTGGAAGACGAGGAAAAAGTTTGAGAACCAAGTGGCAAGGCAGAATCTATTTATGATTTTGTTTGAAAACGAGGATGACTTGGAGATGATTATATAGGGTCGACCTTGGCTTTTTCAATGGCAGATTGTTATTTTTGAGCGATTGTTAAACCCTATAAAAAGAAGTAAAATCTGGCTAGTTCTTTCACCGTTTTGGATCAAGATTGGTCCATGTCCGCCAGAATGCGATAAGAAAGATCTAATACACCTCATTGGCTCAACTTTTGGAGGGGTGATCAGATCGAAGTTGAAGGGGGATTTCTATCACTTGAAAGTCCAATTGGATGAACAAAATCCGTTAAGAAGAGGAATCTTTATCTCGACTGGTAATCAAGAGAAAGTGTTGATTTCTTTTAAGTATGAGAACCAATCGAATTTTTGCTTTGGGTTTGGACGATTGAGGCATGGAATTAAAGAGTGTAGTGAGATTCTAGTTGATGATAGAGATAAACCAGAAGATGAACTTCTTTACTCACTGGCGCTTAAAGCTTAATCAAATTTAATGGGGAAAGAAAGTTTGAAGTTTGGCTTTTTTTGTCAAGAAATCAATGAAGCAATGCTCTTATACAGGTGATGGCATCATGGTTGAGGAGGCGGATGGTAAGTGTAGTAAAGTCAGTTCATTCGATCAAGTTTCAGTGGTAGATCCTCAATCGGAAAGGAATGCGGAATCGACGAAGGTTTTGGCTGATATGAAAACATCTGTTTTGGTGAATAATGTCAGGGATATTGGGGAATCTAGAATTCTAATAGTTAAGGACGTAGATTTGGAGATAATGGATCATGATGGCTTAATTTTAGGTGACGATCAAATTTTGAAAATTAGAGATAGTCTTAGTGGGCTTGTTAGCCCAATGCAGAGTAAGGTGATTGATGTAATGGTTGATCAAACAAATATGGAAAGTTTGATAGGGAAAAGGAAAACTGGTTCGAATGGGGCTAAGGAGCTGGAGAACTTCTTTTTCTATATGGATGGCAACAAAAGAGTAAAAATAGAAGCTATGGGAATTGATATTCTAGTAACTAGTGACTCAATGATGGCTACCCCAGAGCAATATTTTGCTCCTCTTCAAATAGGGTTGGCGACTGCCAAAAGGCAAGCCAACCAAGCGTAATGAAAATCATATGCTGGAATGTCCGTGGTCTGGGAAGCCCACGGGCTGTTCGAAAGCTTCACCATACCCTAAAGCTATCCAATCCCCAGCTGGTCTTCTTTATGGAGACGAAGATTGACGGGAAACAAATGGAAAAGGTAAGGAGGAGTTGTGGCTTTATGAATGAAATTGAAGTGGAGGCGAAGGGATCCCGTGGTGGGCTTTGTTTGGCGTGGAGAGGTGATACTATTGTTAATATGACGAGTTGTTCTAAGATTCATATAGATATTTTGGTTCATGAGAATAGGGATGATAAGGAATGGAGATTCACTGGGTTTTACGGATTGCCTTTTGTAAGTGATAAAAGTGTGACTTAGAATTTACTTCAAAGGTTAAAGCAAAATTTGCATATATCTTGGTTGGTGTGTGGAGATTTTAATGAAATCATGTAATCTTTTAAGAAAGTTAGAGGTTTGACAAGGGAGGATGGAAGAATGGAGGCCTTTCGAAACGTCATTGAAGAATGTCAACTTGTGGATGTGGGCTACTCAGGGGTGTGGTTCATGTGGGAAAAAGGGAATTAGTTGAAGACTAATATTAGGGAAATGCTTAAAAGGGGTTGGCAAATGATGAATGATTGTCTTTATTTCCCCACGCGAGAATACAACATTTACCATACTCGTATTCGGATCATTGTCCACTCCTCATTCATATGGAGAAGGATTCAAGGGTGGCTAGAAGTGCTACATTTCGTTTTGAGGCTTGGTGGACATTAGAGGAATCGTTTGAAGGGGTGGTCAAAGAGATTTGGGAGTCATCTTTAGGAAGTATCCATGAGAAATTGGAGAGTTTAGAGAAAGGGTTGATTCGCTGGGCAAGTGTTATTAGGAAGGGTCGGAAGGGGTTGAAGAGAGATTTATCTAGGAAATTAGAGTGATTACTAGAGGATGAAAGGAATGATGCGAACTTGGCAGAAATCATTGATACAAAAGTGAAACTTAATTAAGAAATTGATAAATATGAGGCTTATCAGGAGCAACAAGCACGTGCTAACTGGTTAAAAATAGGGGACATAAATATGACATTTTTTCATAACTTTGTTTCACAACGCAGATGGTCGAACTACATTAGAAGTTTAAAGCATAGTGACAGAAAGAAAACCAGAGATGGTAGGGAAATGGGCTCGATAGCACGAGATTTTTTCCAAAATTTATTTACAATTGGAGGGGTTGGAGAAACAGGACATATTTTATAGGGTGTTGAAAAGTGTATCACGAATAAATCCAATCTAATGCTCTCGGCTAAGTATACAAAAAAATATATACGGGTGACTTTGTAAGGGATGGGTCCCACAAAAGCTCCTAGGAATGATGGATTCTCGGTTTTATTTTTTCAATAGTGCTCGCATATCGTGGGTTTGGAGATAACTTCTTACTGCTTGGAAATTTTGAATGAGGGTAGAAAACTAGAGCATTTGAATGTTACTAATATTGTACTTATTCCCAAAATCCCACATCCCACAAATATGGCTAACTTTCAACCCATAAGCCTTTGTAATGTTCTATATAATGTGGTAGCAAAGGTGGTGGCTAATCGTTTCCAGCATGTTTTGGACGTCTGTATAGATAGTGCACAGAATGCTTTTGTACCAGGCCATTTGATCTCAGATAATGTGCTTTTTGCCTACGAAATTATGTATACGTTTCATTAAAAAAAAGACTGGGAGGAAAGGGTACATGGCGTTTAAACTGGATATGAGTAAGGCTTATGATAGGGTTGAGTGGGAATTCTTAAGGGTTATGATGGAGCAGATGGGTTTTGGGAAGACATGGGTAGATATCATTATGCGATGCATTTCGTCAATTTCATATTATGTTATTATTAATGACGTCAAGGGGGAGCAGTTGAAACCAACTAGAGGTCTTCATCAAGGTGACTTGCTAAGTCCCTTTCTTTTTTTAATATATAGTGAAGGGCTATCAACTCTTATAAGAATGGCTATAAGGGATAAGGTGCTTAAGGGTGCAAAAGCTAGTAAAAGTGGCCATCAGATTTCGCACTTACTTTTTGCAGATGATTATATCTTATTTAGAGAAGAAATAGCCAATGGTACACAGATGTTGAAGGGAATTCTTAAGGAGTATGAGAGTTACTTAGGGCAGTGCGTAAATTTTGAGATGTCCACAGTATTTTTTAGCACTAATACCTCTGGGTCTAATAGAAATCTTCTTTTGGGGTTGCTAAGGGTGAGAAGTTCGTGTAACAGCTCGGTTTATACCTTAGTCGGAATAGTGGTTTTGAGACCACAAATCCGAGTCAGAAAAATATTTTAATATTACTTTCCGTATTTATAGCATGTGAATTGATGTGTGAAAGTTTCGTATGAAAAATTTATTGTTTGTGTGCCGATTTGATAAAAGGATTTAATCGCAGAAAATGTAAAAGTTGTGTTTTACTTTATTAAAGTGCTTAATTGCCATGGCTTATTAAATGAAAGGTTCTCATGTTGATATTCAACCATTGATAGTGGAATTTGACATAAATGGCCATTAAATGAATGATTTTATAATGTTTTAATTATTGGATAAAATAGTAATTTGGTTATTAAGTTAATATTATTAAAACAAAGCCAAATACTCATCTTTTTCATGCATTCATCACCGAAAATTGAAGAAATAGATAGGGTTTATGAGCTTTGAGCATTCAGCACTTGTTGAGCTTGCATGAGGTATGTTTTGAGCTCGGTTTTTGATGATTTCTATGTTTTTATGATCATTGCTTCGTGTTCTCTTAAGCCCATGCCCTAATTTATGAAATTGATGATGATTTTGAGTTATGCCATTGTTGATTTTGTGAGCTTTGTGATGTTAAATGGTGAAATATGAAAGCTTGATGTTAGATAAATATGTTTTGTATTGGGATTTTTGATGAAATTGAGTATTATGGGCTAAATTGTGAAAATGAGAAATTTAAGGACTAAAATGTGAAATAAATGAAATATATGGGCTTAAATGAACACCATGAAAATTTGGCTAAGCATGAAAAATGAAAAATTGTGTATTTTGTAATTTTGTGAAATGAAGACTAAAGTGTTAAAATGTAAAAATATGAGAGTTAATTTGTAAAATGCCCTAAATATGTGTAAATGGATTGAATTGAATGATTTGGTGAATAAAAGGGTTAAATTTGAATGTGTATAGATCAAGAACCAAAGAAAACGGAATTAGATCGGGGGAAATTGAAAGTAGTTGAATAGTTGTTCGTTTCCGTTCTTTCCCGTACGAGGTAAGTCTATATACAAATTAATGTGTTTGTATTGAATTATTATTGTTTATATGTTAATGAAGTGTGATGAATGGCTATTGGTGCTGAATATGTGAAATTCGAGAAAATTCCAATAATGTGATGACGTCTGAAAAGCCCCGTACGAACCATAAGAATAGTTAGGATACATATGTCATGACATAGGATTCCGATATGAGTTATCGTGTAAGACCACGTCTGGGACGTTGGCATCAATTTGAGATTTACGTGTAAGACCATAACTGGGACATCGGCATCGTATATGATTTCGTGTAAGACCCTGCCTGGGATAGAGGCATTGATATTTAATTACATGTAAGACCACATCTGGGACGTTGGCGTTGTATAAGCTTTACGAGATATCCGAGTATCCTTATTGATTTTGAACGGTTCAACGAGCATTCCGAGATATGATTGAATTTGTGAATATGTATCTGTTTCAGGTACATATGAAATGTTTATGAAATTTGGTAATGGAAGATAAGTATGAATATGAACATTTGATATGTGAGCTACATGAAAACGTGATATGTTTATAAGCAAGTGATTATGAACAATGGAGCTAGACGAGAAATAACAATTTGCTATTGTGTTATGCCATAGTTTGTATGAATGAAATAGTTTGTAATTGTTTATGTGATAAGTTTATTTGTATATGGCTTACTAAGCTTTTATAAGCTTACTTTGTGTGTGTTTCAATTTTTTTATAGATTAACGAAGCTACCGAAAGTTTGGGGATCCTCGAGGATCATCACCACACTATCGAACTAGATTTTGGTACCTTTTGAAAATGTACATATTGAAGTATGGCATGTATATGCTAGAGAACTTTAATTATGTTTTGAAATGTGTAAATATAGCCATGTGATATGGCTTGATAATGGATGAGACTTTGGATTGATTTTGGTATATGTTTTGCTATGTGAAAATGGTGTATGTGATGGGTATTAATGGTCTTGTGTGAATGACAATTATGGTATGCTTTAGTGAAATAGAAGTAGTATGTTTCATACTTGACTTGGTATTTGAGATGGTGAATATATTGCATGTTTGAAATGGTTTGAAATGAGATGTGAATCATATGATTTTGGTATGGAATTGTATAAGGAAAAGAATGAGGATATTGTAACATGAATTGTGCATGTTTTGGTAAGATTTTGACCATTAATTGAGCATGAATTGGGTATATAGTGATGCTTATAAGAAAGACCCTAAATGGGTGGCAATTTGGCCTTACAAATGGCCTATATTTGCCCACACGGTTGAGCACACGGGTGTGTGTCTCGATCGTGTCTCTCAAGGTTACAATTCGAAGCAAGTCAGACTTGCACACGGGCCAGACACACGGGCGTGTGACAGGCCGTGTGATTCAAGTCAGTATTGCACACGGGCAAGAAGCACGAGCGTGTGCCAGACCGTATGACCCAAGTCAGTGTTGCACACAGGCTGAGACATGGTCCAAGGCACGGCCGTGTGAGGCACACGGCCTAGCTACACAGACGTTTGCCCTGTTTTGAAAGAAAAATTTTCTAAGTTCCGCAAAGTTTTCGTATGAGATCGGTTTAGTCCCGAACCTTCTCTAATGCCTGTTTAAGGTCTCACAGACCTTCTAAAGGGACTCTATGTGTATATTTCACTATGGAATGGTTGTGAATGTTTGGTGTTAGTGAAATGCTTGTGATATGTTTTGTTATGTCCGGTAATGCCTCTTAACCCTCGTCCGGCGACGGATACGGGTTAGGGGTGTTACAGTTTGAAAAATACAGAAATATACCTAGGGCTTCCTAATATGGTAGGCAAGAAGAAAAAAGTAATTTTTAAAGTTTGAAGGACCGTGTCAGAAAAAAGAATTGATGGGTGGAGCACGAGATTCTTGTCACAAAATGGTAAGGAAATTTTCATTAAATCGATCTTACAAGCAATCCCTACGTATTCAATGATGTGTTTTTTGCTTCCAAAAAGGGAAATTTGAAGGTATTATAGCCAAATTTTGGTGGTAGAAAGGGCATGGTCGAAGAGGAATTCACAGGTGTAGTTGTGACAAAATGTGTGAGTTGAAATTGGACGGAGGTTTTGATTTTCAAAGTTTGTCAAAATTTAATGTTTTGCGTCTTATTGATCAACCTAATTCCTTATTAACGCGTGTTTTAAAAGCCTAATATTATCCATCTACTGATTTTTTACAGGCTAGGCTAGGAAATATGTCTTCGTACATTTGGAAAAATATTTGGGCAACTAAAGGTCTCCTTAAGGAAAGGCTGAGCTGGAGGGTTGGTACGAGGGAAAATATTATAATAAACGAAGATACGTGGCTACTCGGGGTAGCGAATCACTGATTGTAAAATCGTGTTCTAAGCGTGAGTGTGTCCCTAGTTGCAAATTTAATAAACAGTACAAACAGAAGATGGAAGGAGGATGTAATTCACAATACCTTTGCGGAGTATGATGCAATTAGAATCCTACAGATCTCTTCGGCGAAAGAAGAACATGCGGATGTGTTGATATGGCGTGGTGAGCCTTCGGGGGTATTCTTGGTACGCAGCGCTTATAAGCTGTTACAAGGTTATAATTTACCAACTACTTCTAATGATACACAAATTACAACAAGGGACTTTTACAAGCACCTATGGAATTTACAACATTCTATGAAAATTAAAATTATAATATGGCGAGTGTCGTGGAACTTCATTCCCACAATGGAAAATCTATACTTCAGAAGGCTGACTCAGAGTAGAAGTTGTCCCAGGTGCAAGCTGGCTGTTGAGACCTTCTAGTATGTCTTCTGCAAATGTTTTGTTTCAATTGAGGTGTGAAGGAACTTAAACTGTGAATGGGTGGAAAGTAGACAAGGTTTGGATATTTTCGAGTTGCTTACCTAGGTTTTCGAGAGAAGCTCTATGTCTTAAAGACGACTGGTTTGCTGTGCTATTTGGGCTCTATGAATGGATAGAAACAGGAACATTCATGAAGGGAAGGACCAATCTGGTTTAGGAGTGACTAATTTCATTATCAACTATATTCAGGAGCTGAACAGGTTGGAAGAGGAAAGGAGTACCTGTTTTGGAGTAAAGGAGGAGTGGAGATAGTTGGAAGGCTCATACCTCAAAATCAACTTTGATGCTACGAACGATAGCCAACACCACAGATCTGTCTCAGGGGTTATAGTAAGAAATGCGAAAGGGAAGGTTCTGGTCTCGAAGTCGCGGTTGCACTCTGGTGTGGGGTCGACCTTTGTAGTGGAGGCCTTCGCATGCTTAGAGGTAGTGCTTTCAGGGGTTGGTATGGGGTTGGCAGAGGCGATAGTGGAGTGGGATTCCAAGTCTGTCATTACCAAATGCAAAGCATTTTTAGCAGATAAATCACAAATTAGCACATACATTAGAGATATTCAAAGAGAAAAACAAGGATTTCGTTCTATTATATTCAGACATGTGCATAGATTGGCTAATCAGTTAGCCCATATGAAACACCCCACACCCGGCCCACGAGCTTGAACCGGATCTGGTATGTTCCTTAAATAAATCGGTTTTCAATGTTCTAAATGACTTAGAGAAAATTTGTGTAATTTTAAAAAATTGTTTTGGGTTGGGCTTAATTTGAAACCTATTTAATAAATTTTGGAAATCCAACTTAAATAAGGTGACAAAATAATTTTTGGGTTTATTATTTTGAAAGAAATAAATTTACTTATCTTTAATCAAACATAAATTGTATCATATTCAAATAAAAATAAATGAAAAATAAAGAAAATCCAATTGGGCCTTATGGCCTTATTACATCATTCAAACCCAAAATAAAGTTTAAAGTACTAAAATTTCATAAAGTCCAAATTCCAAATAATTTCTTCAAGCGATGCATGGCCACCTTTAGCTCCTGCCGACCCGGTCCATTACTGCTCATCACCTGAAAAATAATTCCCCAACGGGGTGAGTCAACAGACTCAATGTGTACATAGTACTAATTTCCAACAAATCAGGCATACAAGTCATATCAATATCATGTTCATACAAAATAAAGGATGATGCAACCCAAATCCAAACCTATTTGTCCATCCGCTACACACCACCCGTACCAACCTTTGTACACGCGAGGACTACTAAGTCGACCCTCCATCCGCTACACACCATCGGCGGCGATCATTTGCGATCGACGTGCTCATCGCCCACTTATGTTGTGTCATTAGACATCAGATTCACTTGGATGTAACCGGTTACCACTTTTCACTTTATGTGACCGTAGTCACCACTTTACGTTGGTGAGACCGTAGTCATCACCTTCACTTTCTTCCTCCACAAATATCCCGAATGCCCCAATTATTTCATAACATATTTCACATACTTAATTTTCATTCATGTTACTAATCACATGTTCAAACTATATCACATTCACAATCCTATCAAAAGTAGGAAACGTGCACAGGTACTCCTTACCACATTTGTGGTGCTTAGCCACATTCACATACTTTATTACATATTTACATATCTAATGATTGCCATGCAATTTATTGAAAGTTAGTAAGAGTACACACCTTTTTCGCTTAATAGTTCCCGTGAATTCCGTAGAGCGATCTATCGATCTAGATCTTTCACTCCTATATTCGGCCATTAATTAAAACATATAAATAAACCTATTTGGTCTTAAAACCAAATCCTACTAGAAGTAGAATTACTTACCTAGTTGCCGAATTGATTTAATCAAGTCCCAACAGTTGCTAGAATTCCTCTTCCTTGAAATCGGCTAATACTAGATATGTAACCATGTCGGTTTTGGTTTTTGAAATAATGGAAAACACTTAAACAAATTATGCCTTGGCCGAATATCCCTTACCTTATGATGGGATTCCAAATCAAGAGGATTCCTTTATAAGCTGTTGAAATCCTATAACTTCGTGTTAGATTAGATCTAACTTTGAAAACGTGAATCATAATCTTTAACCATATATTTATATTTATAATCCTTACCTTAGATCCTTAGATTTCCCAAAAGATCCCCTTTTGATGTTGTGGATGATTGCCCTCTTTCTTAGAATCCACAAAGATTCAAACAACGATGAGAAACGGAGAAGAAAATAGAAGAAAAGAGAGGATTTCCTTAATGAAAATTCGGCGAGAGAGGGGTTTTGCCTAGGAGAATTTCTCAGAGAGAGGAAGAGGAGCAAATGTTGATGAGTAGCCCTCCGTCCTCCTTTTATAGCCAAAGTTATCACCTAGGAGTCCTTTACTTGGCCACCACTCCTCTTTTGATAATATTATCTCTTTTATTTAAAAGATAAAAGCCTTTAATCCATCAATTATCTCCTCAATTATCTCATTAGAAAATAATCCTTTATTTATCTCTTATTATTCACATATTTATGTGAATAAAACTCCTTTATTTATCTCTTATTATTCACATATTTATGTGAATAAAACTCCTTTATTTCTCTCTTATATCCAAGTTTCCCGAAATGTTCAAGTTTCCATTTTGGATCATTTCCAAAAATGTTTAGGTTTCCAAAATGTCTAAGTTTCCAAAATGTCCATTTCCATTTCCATTTTCATTTCCATCTCCATTTTCATTTCCATTTTCATTTTCGTTTCCATTTTCATTCATTTCTAGGTTTCCAAAAGTATCAAAAATTTATTCATAATACTTAAGACTTGTCATTTCATACAATTGATCTGAAAAATGCATAGGCCCTTCCTAGGATGTTCTGATTCTACCCTTTAAATAAAATTTCGTCCTCGAAATTTCCTAACTAAACAGCTTGAGGGTATTGTTGTCGCATTGTCTCTTCCGCTCCCACGATGCTTCTTCCGATCCATGATTGCGCCATAACACCTTGACTAAAGGCACCGACTTCTTTCGTAGTGCTTTCACGTCACGTTCCAAGATCTGAATCGGCTCTTCCTCGTAGGATAGATCCGCCCCTTAACTCCACTTCTTCAACAGTACCACATGAGACGGATCCGATCGATAGCGACGTAGCATGGACACATGAAATACGTCGTGCATTTGATGCAACTCGGTGGCAACTCCAATTGGTATGCCATCGCCCAACTCGCTTCAAGATGCTTGATAGGGCCCTATAAACCTTGGGCTTAGCTTCCTTTGCGACCGAACCGCATAACCTTCTTCCAAGGTGAGACCTTTAGAAACACTTGGTCTCCTACTTCAAACTCAATTTCTTTCCTCTTAAGGTCTGCGTCGACTTACGTCTATCGAAGCTTCTTTCAACCGTGTCCGAATTAATTCCACCTTCTCCTCGCTTTCGCCACTAACTCTGGACCCAAAACGCGGCGTTCTCTAACTCGGTCCAACAAGTTGGTGTTCTACATTTCCTTCCATACAATGCTTCGTATGGTGCCATCCGAATGCTTGCACGATAGTTTGTTGTTGTAGGCGAACTCGGCTAGAGGCAAGTAATCTTCCCAACTTCCTCGAAATCCATCACACACCCTCTTAGCATATCTTCCAACACTTGTATAACCTGCTTGATCGCCCGTCCGATTGTGGATGAAAAGTCGTAGTGAAGTCTAGCTTAGTGCCTAATGCTTGATGAAGTGCTTTCCAAAATCGAGACGTAAACCTTGGGTCTCTATCGGAGATGATCGACATCGGTACCCGTGTAGCCTCACGATCTCCGCCACATATAACTTGGCTAACTTTTGAAGGGAATAGTCGATCCTCACAGGGGATAAAATGTGCGGACTTGGTCAAACGGTCCTATCACCCATACCGAGTCCTTCTTAGTGGGCGTAAGGGAAGCCCACTAACTAAGTCCATGGTAATTCTTTCCCACTTCCATTGGGGAATCTCAATTGGTTGAAGCAATCCTGATAGGACTTGGTGTTCACCTTTTACTTGGCGACATGTCAAACATTTCCCCACAAATTCAGTCACCTCTCGTTCAGTCCGACCACCAAAATTGTTCCCTTAGATCTCTATACACTTGATGCCTCCGGATGCATAGCATAAGGACTACCATGCGCTTCTCCAGAAGAATCCTTTGTCTCAACTCCTTATCCCTCGCATACAAACCTTTTCCTTGTAGCAGCACAATACTCCTTCATCATTGACGCCATAATCCTTTAATCCTCCTTGCCGTGCTTGCTGTAACTTAGTACTTAAGTCCTTATCCGCCAACCGTCCCTCTTTCACCTCCTTCACCGGGTTGGCTTGACTTGTAACTCGCCAACAAAGCCCGTCTTCATACAAACTTAAGTGAGCGAACAAAGCCCTTAAATCCGACACAACCTTCCTACTTAGGCGCGTCGCCTACCACATTCGCCTTGCCCGGATGGTATTCTATCGAATAGTCATAATCTTTCAATAACTCCACCCACAGCTTCGTTTCCTCAAGTTCAACTCCTTCGAGTCAACAAATACTTAAGGCTTTTGTGGTCCGTAAAATTCTCGACCTTTCTCCATAAAGGTAGTGCCTCCAAACTTTGAGGGCGAAAACCACCGCCGCGAGTTCCAAGTCATGAGTTGGGTAGTTCACCTCATGCGGCCTTAATCGTCGAGATGCATAAGCGACTACCTTTCCTTCTTGCATTAGCACACACGGCTAACCACGTGTGCGAAGCATCACAATATACTACTGAAGTCCTTACACGCCTCACGTTGAATTAACACCGAGCTTCACAAGACCTTTTAAGCTTTTCAAAGCTCTCCTGTTGCTTATCCGTCCACACAAACGGTACTTCCTTCCTTAGTAACTTTGTCAAAGGTGCGGCTATTGACGAGAATCCTTCCACGAACCTTCAGTAATAGCTCGCCAAGCCTAAGAAACTTCTGATTTCAACCACCGACCTAGGTGATTTCCAATCCAACAACGCTTCGATCTTCCTAGGATCCACTCTTATTCCTTCTGCGGATACCACATGTCCTAGGAACGCCACTTTCCTTGAGCCAAAATTCGCACTTGCTGAATTTGGCATAAAGCTTCTTTTCCTTAACACTTCTAACACAACTCGGAGATGCTCATCGTGCTCCTCCTCCGTCTTGGAATACACCAAAATGTCGCCGATGAACACCACGCACGAATCTATCCAAGTAGGGTTGGAAAACCCTATTCATCATATCCATGAACGCGCCG
Organism: Gossypium sturtianum; assembly: GCA_025698515.1. Taxonomy (NCBI): domain Eukaryota; kingdom Viridiplantae; phylum Streptophyta; class Magnoliopsida; order Malvales; family Malvaceae; genus Gossypium; species Gossypium sturtianum. The sequence goes on from CM046946.1 coordinate 123,346,281, forward strand.
GTGCGTTCACAACCCAAACGGCATCACCACAAATTCAAAATGACCGTACCTTGTCCTAAAAGCGGTCTTATGAATATCACCTCCTTCACTTTCAATTGATGATACCCCGACCTTAAGTCGATCTTTGAGAACACAAATGCCCTTTTTCGGTTGGTCGAACAAGTCATCTATCCTTGGCAAAGGATACTTGTTCTTGATGGTCGGTTGTTCAATCGACGATAATCTATGCACATCCGCATAGTTCCATCCTTCTTCTTCACAAAGAGAACCGGTGCTCCCCTGGAGACATCTTGGTCGAATGAACCCACGATCCAACAACTCTTGGATTTGAGCCTTGAGCTCCACTAACTCCTTTGGTGCCATTCGGTAGGGAGCGATTGACACGGAGCTGTTCTGGTAGCAAATCTATTCCAAATTCCACTTCTCTATCTGGGGGTATTCCGACAACTCATCCGGAAATACATCCTCAAAATCCTCACTGTTCTAACTCCTTAACACCTTCCTCTTCTCCTCTTAACACACTCACGAAGGCTAAGAATGCCTTACATCCTTTCTTAACCATTTTCTCGACCTTCGATCTGAAACTACGTTAGACAAGTAGTTCCTCCTTTCTCCGATCATCACTACTACCTCATCTTCCGGGTTCTTAGTTCCATACGTTTAGCCGCACAATCCAACACGGCTCGATGCTCTACTAGCCAATCCATTCCAAGTATAAGCTCAAACTCTCCGAAGGGTAATTCCATTAAGTCACCAGAAAGTTCGCTCCACTGAATCTCTAGGGGTACATTCCGAAAGATCCTATCTATCCTCACCGTTTGGCCTAAAGGGCTTACTACGATTATCTCGCCTATCGAAAAGTTCGAGTCTAGGCCTAGTGTTTCAACCACACTACATGCAACATAGGAATGAGTTGAGCCCACATCAATAAGAGCAAAATAGGGTTTGTCATGAATAAAGAACGTGTCTGGTTATAACATCCGGCGCGTCTCCCTCTTCCCCTCCGGCGAACCGCGTAAACCAAACCCGTTGCCTTGCTTCGCTTGTTAGCATTGCACTCGGCCCAGAGCTCCACGGCCTCTGCCACTACCTCTCTGTTGGCGACCCACGACCTCTTTGAGGTCGCTGTCCGCCTCTACCACTGGTTAGCATTCTCGAGTGCTTTGGTTGGCTCTCATCTAATAGCTTGGGGCAATCCTTAATCATATGGTCCTTGGACCCACACTTGAGATATCGTCCCGCCTTTTTCCAACACTCTCCCCGTGCTTCCTTCCACAATGTTCACAAGGGCGAAATTGCCACCACGCACCCGGCTGTTGACTTTGTGGCTGTCAACTCTAGGCCTCTTGTGGCCTTTTCCGGATATTGAGGCCCAAAACCTCTTTTGGGCTTATTTCATCCACACACCGCTTGGTGGCGTCCTTAATTCCTCGACCACTTTAGCCTTTTCCACCAAGGCGAGAGAATTCCCGCTCCCGATGCGGTGCTATCAAAAGTCTCAAATCGTCCCTAAGTCCGTCCTCAAAACGAACACGGCGTTCATCATGCTCGATCGCCACTACTCCTCGGGCATATCGACTCAACCTCAAGAATTCCGCTTCATATTCGGTGACGGACTTACTTCCTTGTACCAACCCCGAAAAGCCTTCCTTTGCTCATCTATATACCGTTTCCCACATACTTCTTCCAAATGCTTCCTTAGCATATTCCCGTGTCGATCTTCCGCCGTGGCACCGTCCCGAACGGTTAACCACCATTGATACGCTTCATCGCGTATGAAGGCCGTCATCCCTTTCAACTTCTCCTCGGGGTCAAGTCGAGCTCATCCATGATGCGCTCGGTTGCTTCCAACCGATGACTCACCATCTTGGGTGCCACTCCCGATACTCCTCTAAACATTTCACTCCATTAGCACGGAGCCGCTCGAGCACGAGACTTACAATTTCTGAATTGTTTCTGCACCACCACCAATTCCAAAACTTGCGGCCACGACTGCGACACTCGCATCTTCCCCTGTGCGAGCCTCGCCGCTCAACATTGACAAACTGGGGATGATGGTGGTGGTGGTATCTCATTGTCGAACCTTGTCCCGATCTAACGGTCATCCTTCCTCTACCTCTTCCACGACGACCACGTCCTCTTGAGCTCATTATCGATTTAGATCCGATTAAGGAATTTTATGTATTAGTATTCTTGTTTCACTTATTACCCGCGATGATATCTTATGAAGAAGAGTTTAAGAGTGGTTCTTTCAGTATTCATACATGCATACAGATCTTGCATTCATTCATTCATCCATCAACAAATATGAACTTTCGTTCATTCAAAGAAACGTTGTAATTCTTGTTGTTGTTTTCGTTATTTTGCTTTTCCACTACCCGTGGGCATTTTCGTAATTTTATCCTACAGGGTATTTTCAGTAAATTTTCAAAAATAAAAAGTTCCTGGTGATTTTGACGAAAAGTATTTTGGTACTTCTAAAGTTCCGGGAAATTTTGGAAGAATTTTGAAATCCAGGGTATTTCGGTAATTTTTGACCTCGGGGGTATTTTGATAATTTTTCCAAAAATCGTGGTAAATTTGTAAAATTTATTAAGTTAGGGATATTTTCCAAGATTGTAAAACATTGAGGGTTCCTTTGAGAGTTACACTTTTAAAGCAATGATATTGTAAAAATTTTGGAAATCAAGGTCGTTTTTGGTAATTTTGTAAGTTAGAGAGCAATTTTGTAATTTTCCAAAATCAAGATAGTTTGATATTTTACAAATTAGGGTTTTTTGAACATTTGATAAAGTAATGAAATTTTGTTAAAACTATGGGTGGTTTGGTCATTTTATAAACCAAGGGTATTTTTTTTTCTTTTTTTTTATATAGAAAAACGGCTAAGTCCCTTTCGGGTTTTATTCTTTGTGTTTAGCCTATGACCGAGCCCTCTTGGTCAGGGTGAACCAAAGCTACGCACCAGGCGAGATTCGAATGAAGAGGAGGTGAGTCACGCGGATCGCTTAAATACCAAGCTCTCACCGACCTTTCTAGACATGCGCACAGAGGTTGCCACACCACTGAGCCTTCTGAGTTAGGGCGAACCGAAGCTACGCACCAGGTAGGATACCTGCGAAGAGGAGGTGAGTCACTAGGACTGCTTAAATACCAGGCTCTTCCGATCCAATCCTAGACATGCGTCTGGGGGTTGCCACACCCTAGCTTAATAACTTAGTCATAGGTTTGTTAAGTTCATTAAGTCTTATGAGTTTCAAGTGTTTGAGTAGTCTAATCCTAGGGTTCAAGTTCCTATCACACTATTCTACGTTCCATGCCTTTGCTACCCTTTTACAATTCATAATTCACATAATCACACGGATGGTTAAAGGTACTTACCGTGGATCATGGTCGGAGACTTAGGTGCCATGCCATAAAACCTCGCTTATTTCAAAGAAATTCATTTGGGCTCGAATTGAAAACGTTTTGGGCCTGAGCCCACAGTGCCGAGAGTTTTAAACTGAGCTCGATATCAATCGAAACACCCCACACCCGCCCACGAGCTTGAACCGGATCTGTATGTTCCTTAAATAAATCGGTTTTCAATGTTCTAAATGACTTAGAGAAAATTTGTGTAATTTTAAAAATTGTTTTGGGTTGGGCTTAATTTGAAACCTATTTAATAAATTCTGAAATCCAACTTAAATAAGGTGACAAAATAATTTTTGGGTTTATTATTTTGAAAGAAATAAATTTACTTATCTTTAATCAAACATAAATTGTATCATATTCAAATAAAAATAAACAGAAATAAAGAAAATCCAATTGGGCCTTATGGCCTTATTACATCATTCAAACCCAAAATAAAGTTTAAAGTACTAAAATTTCATAAAGTCCAAATTCCAAATAATTTCTTCAAGCGATGCATGGCCACCTTTAGCTCCTGCCACCCTTGGTCCATTACTCGCTCATCACACGAAAAATAATTCCCCAACGGGTGAGTTAACAGACTCAATGTGTACATAGTACTAATTTCCAACAAATCGGGCATACAAGTCATATCAATATCATGTTCATACAAAATAAAGGATGATGCAACCCAAATCCAAACCTATTTGTCCATCCGCTACACACCACCCGTACCAACTCAGTACACCGCGGGGACTACTAAGTCGACCCTCCATCCGCTACACACCATCGAAGGCGTCATTGCAATGACGTGCTCATCGCCCACTTATGTTGTGTCATTAGACATCAGTATTCACTTTGGATGTAACCAAAGTTACCACTTTTCACTTTATGTGACCGTAGTCACCACTTTACGTTGGTGAGACCGTAGTCATCACCTTCACTTTCTTCCTCCACAAATATCCCGAATGCCCCAATTATTTCATAACATATTTCACATACTTAATTTTCATTCATGTTACTAATCACATGTTCAAACTATATCACATTCACAATCCTATCAAAAGTAGGAAACGTGCACTGGTACTCCTTACCACATTTGTGGTGCTTAGCCACATTCACATACTGTTACATATTTACATATCTAATGATTGCCATGCAATTTATTGAAAGTTAGTAAGAGTACACACCTTTTCGCTTAATAGTTCCCGTGAATTCCGTGAGAGCGATCTACCGATCTAGATCTTTCACTCCTATATTCGGCCATTAATTAAAACATATAAATAAACCTATTTGGTCTTAAAACCAAATCCTACTAGAAGTAGAATTACTTACCTAGTTGCCGAATTGATTTAATCAAGTCCCAACAGTTGCTAGAATTCCTCTTCCTTGAAATCGGCTAATACTAGGTATGTAACCATGTCGCTTTTGGTTTTTGAAATAATGGAAAACACTTAAACAAATTATGCCTTGGCCGAATATCCCTTACCTTATGATGGGATTCCAAATCAAGAGGATTCCTTTATAAGCCTGTTGAAATCCTATAACTTCGTGTTAGATTAGATCTAACTTTGAAAACGTGAATCATAATCTTTAACCACATATTTATATTTATAATCCTTACCTTAGATCCTTAGATTTCCCAAAAGATCCCCTTTTGATGTTGTGGATGATTGCCTCTTTCTTAGAATCCACAAAGATTCAAATTTTAAACAAAGAGAAAACGGAGAAGAAAATAGAAGAAAAAGAGAGGATTTCTCGCTAATGAAAATTCGGCAGAGAGGGTTTTGCCTAGGGAGAATTTCGGCAGAGAGGAAGAGGGAGCAAATGTTGATGAGTAGCCCTCCTGTCCTCCTTTTATAGCCAAAGTTATCAGCCTAGGAGTCCTTTACTTGGCCACCACTCCTCTTTTTGATAATATTATCTCTTTTATTTAAAAGATAAAAGCTTTTAATCCATCAATTATCTCTCAATTATCTCATTAGAAAATAATCCTTTATTTATCTCTTATTATTCACATATTTATGTGAATAAAACTCCTTTATTTATCTCTTATTATTCACATATTTATGTGAATAAAACTCCTTTATTTCTCTCTTATATCCAAGTTTCCCGAAATGTTCAAGTTTCCATTTTTGGATCATTTCCAAAAATGTTTAGGTTTCCAAAATGTCTAAGTTTCCAAAAATGTCCATTTCCATTTCCATTTTCATTTCCATCTCCATTTTCATTTTCATTTCCATTTTCATTTTCATTTCCATTTTCATTCATTTCTAGGTTTCCAAAAGTATCAAAAATTTATTCATAATACTTAAGACTTGTCATTTCATACAATTGATCTGAAAAATGCATAGGCCCTTCCTAGGATGTTACACCATAGTTTAGCCACGGCGATTTTAAAGGAAGAGGAAATGGTTTACCTGGTAGGTTGCATTCCTAGTTACGCTCATTGTCGAATGGAGATGAGGAGGCCAATGGAACCAGACTAAGGCTTAGTTTGGATGGGCGGTGTGTTTACCTCCGGTGAGGTTAAAAACAGTGGTGGCGGTGAGATTAGTTACTGTAGCGGTGAGATTGGATACTGTAGCAGTGAGATTAGAAACAATGGTAGAGTGTGTGTTTGGATTCAAACGCAGCTGTAGTGGTTAGGTGAAAATAAAAAATTACTATTAAGGACATCAGATTAGAATTAATAGATAATAGAAATTTTAAATTATTTTACTTATATAAAATTATTAAAATATGTGAATTTATAAATTCTTTTAATAAAATATTAAAATATATCTTCCAATATTTTATTATAAATATTTTAATGAATTATATAATCAATTTAAATTATTTATTAGATAAAATGATTATTATTTTTAATTTTTTATAGTTAAATATTCTTTTCGCAAATAGTAACATTATACTTGGATCAAATTTTGAAGTATCAAAACGTGCAATGTCGAGCCTTGAGCTAGTCATCAATGCTAAAGGGAAGAGCTGCAAATCACATCTGTTGGGATTTTGACAGCAGAGGAAGAAAACAAAAGCAAGTAACCCGGATGATGTAAAGATTAACTTCATTACTTGAATAAGCACTATGCCATATACATTAGTCCGAATTATATGTGTTGGTTTTTTTAGCAAAAAACTAAGGAGAAAAAGAAAAACGAATGCAAAGAAGTTTGAACAAGAAGAAAACTGAATTTGATCTCCAAAAATCGATCTTTTGAATAAACAAAATGTCTTTGCTTTGCTTCTCTGGTTCAAATTGGATCTTTGGTGCGCATGTTTGGTTTCTTCTTTGGTTTCTATTTGTGAAAACAAATAAAAAATCGAGTACATACATTTCATTTAGATATTCCATACTCCAATCTTTTTGAATAACATTAATTTATTAATTCATGAGATCTAACTAGTATTTTATGATATACATGTAAAATAAGCTGAAATTTTCATGTCATAAGTATATAAAATATTGTTTTGAGAATTGATGCAAAGTGTCTACTTTAAGACCATCACATACATAAACTTAGTCATTCACTATGCATTTTAATACCAAAACGAATTAAAAGGGAAAAAATCTAGCCACAAAAAAGGATACCATGTCTAGTGATCTCGCTTGCAAATGATAATTCATTTTGTATTGGTCAATTTTGATTAAATGCTATAAGCAAGAAAGAGAAGAGACTAAAATAAACGCCCAAAAGCCATAAGATTCTACCAAATATCGGTCTTCCAAGCCAATGTAATGTTCTATATCAAAAACACCGAAGTGAAAATGTAGGGTAAAAAATTGGCAAAGAAAGCAAACAAAGAATGATTAAAAAGAAAAAGGATGTAGCCTCTCATAGAATATTTATGAACCGCATGTAAACATAACTAATCGAAATGTGTAGTGATACGTTTAGAGCAAAATTTGCTTTTAGTATCCGTTTCAAACTCGAAAACACTTCTATATTCGAAACTCCTTAGTAAGCATAGAGTTAATGTCATTATAAGGTATCATTTTAGTACCAAACTAAGGTTCAACGGCCTCATTAGAAAGAGCGAGTTGCAATTCTATATATCAATATCTTATCCATCATACGGACAAAGTATTATTCACATTCATTAATTCTCAACATGAAAAGCCACACCGAACTAGTTATTCCAATTAATCGGAAAAATAATAAATGAATTAATAGTTGAGTACTTACATTAGGCCCAATAAAGTTGATTCGTGATCTCTGCACATTTCCACAAAAAACCGCATTTTCAAAGAAGGAAACCATATCCCGGATGAAGCATAGTACAATTACGGCTAAGTGCGTGAGATAGGACATTTGGTATCAATAAATACCGAACAAAGACAGTTTCAACATAAAAATTATGTTGTTATCACCGATAAAACCGAATAAATGCATAAATTAGGAAGTAAGAATGCAAAATTTCACATAAAACATCGTTGGAAGAAGCTAAGACAATTATTATAAAAGCGATTAAAAACCCATAGAGGCTTAAGTTATGACCATGCACGATTGATCGCTTGGTGCTTCCCCTATGCAAACCGATTCATCAACCAATTTTACATGAAGTGCATCCTTATCAGATGGAAAGTTTAAGCAACTTTTTATGAGCATGGTAAGTTTATATAACATGTCTGCAACAAACCATAGCTAATGGTATCTTCCACATACAATGTCGAAGGCACAAGTTCGTAAATCGTAACATTTAATGACCTTGAAATTCAGCCCACCCCCCCTTCCCCTTTTGAAAATATCAAAATTGCTTTATAAAGATTGCAAGTGCAAATAAGGATCGAACATACCCGGTAAAAGATGTATAAGGACGCTTATAATTTTGTCCATGGAACTAAAAACCAAGCTACAACGCCAAACAATGAGTGTCCATGCTAGTGGTCCCTAAAGTAGCATCCAGAAAGAACAAAAACAAGTTAAAACAATTCTTTCACCAATCGAGATATATGTAAGAAACCGAGTACTTCAATCTTTGCCTCAAAGAAATGAGAAACAAATCATGAAAAGCTTTTCATTCTTCAGATACTGAAGAAGAAGGTCAACCAAGAAGATTGTGTTGGCATAATAGCGTAAATCCTAACATACACAGATGAATCTTTTTCGATCAGTTTTCCATGCTATCTTCCTATAAATTACTAGAAAAAGAAGATCAAACCAAACGGCATAGAACTTACCGAAGATAATAATGCCATTTCTTAAAACGGTAGTATATCCATCTAAGAGGAACAAAGGTGACATAGAACACACAATATACATAAGGAATATCTTGTGGTCCTGAATCAAAAAATCAAAATCAAAGACAGAACAGAGCAAAAAGTAATTAATGGATTCAAGAGCCAATACTTTCAGTAATCAATTTTCAAGAATTCAAGGCCGAGTTAACTCACTTGCTCCCAATAGAAATCAAAACCCTCCAAACCCAAGAACCCCCAAGAGATGAGTCACCTAAGAATCAAAAACCCATGAACAAAACAAGAAAAAAACCCGAAAGTTTTTAACTTCAGATCCATGTTCTTACATTATAAACATGAAACCCACAGTTTAAATACCTACAATAAACATGAATGTAAAGTAAAAAAAAAAAACATAAAACCCACAGTTTAAATACCTTATCTATGATTCATCAGCCAATTTTACATGAAGTGCATCCAAATTTCCAAAAATAGAAGAAGTAAGAGGAAAGTACTTGGATGGAGAAAAAGGAAGATGAAGAACGGCGCAATTAAGCTACAAATTTCATGGAGATGTTCAAAAATGGGTATTTTTGTCTGCTAAAAATACCTACTGCCCCAATTGCCTTTAATCTTTGCTCTCATCTCCACTTCGTTTCAAAGACAAAGAGTGAGGTTGAAACCAATTTTCATCAGACCGAAATGTTTGAACCAAACAATGATAAATGAGGTTGGTAGCCCAACTGCACCTCACTGGCGTTAAACGGTGAACCAAAGGAAGCCTAAAGCGTCTTTGTTAGAGAAGGAGAGTAGGGAGACGAAGGGTCCCAAGCTGAACAATCAGACTTTCTTCTTAAAGATCTGGAACCGACAAACTGAAATAATAATGATGGTGGAGTGGGTGCCAGTGCAATGAGTCAGACTAGGGTTTGTTTTTTTTATGTTTCTAGAATTCTCTTTATCATGGGCCTTTGAAGTTTTGGGCTTGCCTGGAACTATTTTTAAATTGGTTATGTTTCTTATGTTTTTTTGGTTTGAATAAGAGCCCAATTTGATTATTTTTTTTTTAAACTTTAAATTTTCAATTCTGAAATGAAACCATACATGATTTAGGTTCCGTTTGTTTCATCGTAAATTTTTTATGGAAAATATTTTCAGCCATTTCCGATGTTTGTTTCATGTGAAATAGGATGGTCAACATAAAATTACCTCATTATTCTCGTAAAATGTCTTACCAATTTTTTTTCGTAAGACATTTTCCAAACTAATAAGCTCTGTTCACTGTAACACCTCTATACTTGTCCCGAACATTAGGTCAAAACACCAAGATTTTACATTCTCTACTACATTCTTCACTTATCAAATATTTTATTATAAATTTTCATAACTTTTCAATTTAGTCCCTTTTTGTCATAAAAGTTCAATATTCACTAATTAATCATATTGAATCAATTTTCTTTCTTGTTACACTTTAATCACATAATTTATCTCAATATGTTGTTTCACATATCAAATTTCTATGTATTTCACTTCTATTATTTCATCCACATATTTTCTCAAGTTTAACAATTTTACTCCTTGTCATTATAAAATTTTCATATTTTTCCACAATTTCACTTTTACAATACTTTATGCATATTTCATTATCTCATTACACATTCATTAAACTTTTATCATAATTTCCTTATTCACATATTAAATTGTTTCACACTTAAATTGTTATACAATTTCCAGTTTAGTCTCTATTGCCATGTAATTTACTTTTCATCATATAAGCACTTTTATCAAATAATTCATTATAATATCTTATTTCACATAACAAATTTTCATGCAGATCACTTCTCTTGTTTCAATTATAAATTTCACAAAGTTTACAATTTAATCCTTAACATCATGAAGATTCATTATTTACTATAATTTCACCTTAACATCACTTTGTAATAAATTCACTACTTCATTTAAAATCTTTATTGTCAAAACCATTTTTAAAGTTTGCTTTAAAAAACGGGGGGATCGACTTTTAAAAACGAAAATGGGAGTCGCCACCAATCCCTTTTTACTTAGGTGTGATTGGATCACCTTGTAAAACGTTTTATTAAAAAAACATTCAAATTTGGTCCACAAAAACAAAAAAACGGGTTCGGGAGTCGGTTACGTATGAAGAAGGGTTAGCACCCTCATAACGCCCAAAAATTGGTACCTAATTGATAAAATCATGTCCGAATGTTGAAAATTAAAAAAAAATTACAAAATAAGATCCTTTTATTAGAAAGAAAACCAAGACTTACCTATCTCAAAGAAATAAAATACTATACCCAGTAAGTTAGGATATAACATTTCATGACTTCGGAATTAGGCATGCCTTTATTTTTAGAAAATTCTTACCTCGAGATACAAAACACCATATCCAGTAAGTTAGGACACAACGTTTTGAATTCCCAAGAATAAGTTTTTGATTTGAAATTTGTAAGTTTCGGTTTTTATAAGAGGGAAGGGATATTTAATACCTTAAGTTCTACGAGAAAAATCAAAACCCAGTGAGTTAGGGCACAATTCTTCTCGAAGTCCCCAAATGTCATATATCACCTTATTTTTTAATTATTAAAAATGCATCAAAAAGGTATTTTTATAAAACAATGGTTTGAATATACAACCTACATATTCAATAACAATTTTACATAATTACAAATTATACTAATAATAAATAATAAAAGGATAAATAACATAAATATAATGAACTATGCTAAACAATAATAATAAATCTAAAGAATATAAATAAACATGTAATATAGCAATAATTGAAATTTTCACGAAATAACAAAATTAAATGAAAAATGGAATAACATATTTAAACATTAAAAAAAAGAATGTGATGATTTTTAAAATGATTTAATATATATACATAGTAACAAAAATTTTAAAAAAAAACTTATCATAAATATATATATAATTTAATAATTTAATACATGTATAAATAACTATATATAATAAAATGTAATTAATAAATAGTATATAATAATTTTATATAAAAACATATATATAATATATTAATCATAAAATTATATATATATAATATATTAATCATAAAATTATATATATAATAAATACAACATAAATTAAATATCTTATATAATAAAATATTATACTTTCTAAATAAGAAAAATTAGAAGTAATATACATAATACAACATACTATATAATATAAAATATTAAAATATATATATAATATAATAAATAATATACTAATCATAAAAATTATATGTAATAAATAATAAAATAGATTGTATAATATAATAAACTTTATACAAACAACTATTTATAATATAATATAATACTATACAATATACTGATTAAAATATAATATAATAAATAATATATAAATTATAAAATAATATATAAATTATTAAACTAAGTAAAATAATATATAATAATAATTAAATATATATAAAAATAATACATATAAAATATATATATATGAATTTCGCAATATTAATAAATTAATAAATATAGGAAAATAATATAGAATATTTAATATGATGAATAATTAAATACAGTGTAAAATAATAAAATAAAATAAAAGGATAAAAATAAAATTAAAACAAAGAAAACAGGGGTTAAATAGTAATTAAAACAAATAAAAAGAATTAAATTAGAATGCGCGTTAAATCCCAGGGACTAATATGGCAATTATGTCAAATTTCAAAACGACGTCGTAATAAATTTAACCTTTAATGCAGCCCGAGGGACTAAATTGGAATGTAAACAAAATTTGAGGCATAAATTAGAAAATAAAAAAAATCAAATTAAACGGAATTAAAAATAAGGGGGGACTGAAACGGAAATTAAACCATTTAACAAAAAACGTGCGGATCCTCCCCGGGTTTTCGGGTCAACGCGCGGATCTTTTAAGGGAAAACGATGTCGTTCTTTTAGGCCTATATAACCTAAAATTCACCCCTCAAAAAATCATTTTAACTCCGTTTTTTAAAAAAAAACTCGAGAATCCTCTTCAGAAACCCCCCTTCCACTGTCCGGGGTCTGGTCACTGGACCTCTGGGATCCTGCCCCTACGCGCGCCACGTGCCGTCGTCGGCGTGCCCCAACACGGCGGTCAGAGTTTTAAAAACTCAGTTTTCCAACGCAGATCAACAAGTAATTTTTTAAACTCTTTTTTATTATCAGTATTTTGTATAAAAAAAATAAATCAGTGAAGAATAAAAAGAAAACAAAGATTAAAAAAATGAAGATCACCTCTGTATTTTTTGCTTTTATTCAATGTTTCTGTGTATTGTATATTTGTACCTCTCTGTATTCTCTCTCCTTTAGGTTTACATATTAGGGGTTTTTATAACCCGAAAATAAAATAAGAAAGAAGAAAAAATGCCATGTTTGCTGTGATCTGCTGGTGTTTTCCTTTTTCGTGTAGGTCATCGGCGAGGATCTTGGTGGCAGAGTGATTCGGGCACGAATCACGGTGCAATTGAAGGCCGGACGAGAATGCAGCGCGAAGGCTGGGGTGCTACGGCACGACGATTGGGTTCCTGCCATTGTGGCGCCTAGGGTTTCCCCAGAAACCCTAGGTCTGAAACTGTTGAAGCTTTGGGCCCCTTTGGGCCGAATAAACTTTGGGCTGATTGGGTCAGGGTCTTGGGTCAATTGTTTGGGCTATGCGGGTTTAGTTAATTTGGGTAGTCTGCTGTTGGGTGTAATTGGGCTTTGGGGTGTAACAGGTTCTGGTGTTTGGGTTTGGGCTTTAAGCCTGTTTCATTGTAAATGGACTGTAAACATTGGTTTATTTATTTTTATTATTTAATTGTATATGGGCCCGGGCATAAATGGGCCTCTACATTTATCATAAATCTCAAATATATATTTGTTTAATTGAAAACAATTTTTATGAAATATTTTTAGGAAATTTGTCAAACAACATAAAATATTTTACACGAATTCATCCAAACACCAGAAAACATTATTTTTTTTCAGAAAAATAAGTCATTTTTATACAACCAGTGAAATAAACATATTAGAGTTTTATATGATGAGGGAACATGTAATTGAATAAAGAAAATCATTTGAAATGCAATTATTTAAGTACAATTAGATGTAGTCAAAGGTCTAACTAAGGGTATGATTGTTGCCATCACAACATATCGTAATTGTATTATTAGTTGTCGCACGATTAAAATAAGAGATAATGATAATTAAAATAATTTATCTGATTAAAATAAAATTCAATAATAGTCGATAGATAACCAATGATACAGGTTACTCATAAATCAATGCATTCTCTTAAACTTTGTAATAGGACCAAATATCAACTAAAAATTGTTCAATTATGGACCGCTTTTCAGGTTGTTCTGGAAAAATAATGATTGCTTTAACCACAAGTAAACACTTATTAATTATATATTAATAACTTCATGAAATAAGTACTTATATAACAAAAAAAAAATGCATGTCCATTTAATTTATTTAAAATCTATTTTAATAGGATATAAATAATGAATTATGAATTTTATGCGATGGTATAATGGTTAAGAGTGTTTTCAGTTTTAAATGTGATTTGAATTCGAGTCGCGCTAATTACGTTGATTATTTAAGCTTTACCTTGATATTATAATTCACTAAAAAGAAAATATTATTATGTGAACTAAAAACTTTAAGATGATATAGTATGTTTTTAGGAGTAATAATATAATAATAAAATAATAGAAAAGGAGGTTTGACATGTGAAATTTTTTTTATTGAACAGAATATTTATCCATAAATAATGAAAGAAAAAAGATTGAATTAAAAAGAAGAAGAAGAAGAAGTTGAAATTGACAACCCATTTGTATAAAATTTTAAAAAATAAAAATGAAGAAAAAAGAGACAGGAGCATATGGCTTACTTAAGGCCCATGAAAATTACTCATTGTCTCCTCAATAATAGCAGCCCAAATTATGGTGCACCGACACTAGTTTCCCATGTGAAAGGTTTTTATTTTATTTATTCATTTTAGAAATCATGAAATGTCTACAATATATATATATATATATATATATATATAATTTCTAAATTATTGGTTCGTAAATGGAATGAATAGGATGATGATGCCTGCTTTTACTCTTATTTGCAAAATTAAAAATTATCTTTATCAATTTAAAAATGCACATATGAAATCATATAAATAAAAGGGAAATCTAATTTCTAATTATGTAATAATCAATTTTATTTTCTATAATAAATAATAAAACAAATTTTTTAATAGATGCTGTGATTACATTAAATATAAATTAATTATAGATATTTATTTATTTTGCTACAAAATTATATTGATAGTGTAGTAATCACCTCATCTACACAACATGGAAAAGGAAAAACAATCCATTTCATGGTTTTCCTCTTTTAAGCTAACTAATGTTACGGCAATGTATGATTTAAAAAGAGGAAATATTAATTAATGTCTAGTGACACTATATAAATAGATGTTTATAAAAAAAGCAAAAAAATAAAAATAAAATCAATTAATTTATTTTTTCCTAAAATAATATTATAAATAAATGTTTTTTTAATACATTTATGAGAAAAACATGAAACTTCAAAAGTCTTCAATAATAAATTTATTTGATGTCTAATTCCTTAAAAAAGAGATTAGGAGCAATATGGAGCCATAATTAAATCCAAAATGAAGGGAGCCTAAAACCTTTTCAAAAATCAAAATTTCCTTTTCTATATGTTGGACCGTCAACTTCAAATGTTTTATTCTGCAGTCTTTCATTTTTCATTTTTTAAAGAGAAAAATGGAACAGTGGCATTTTCGGTATTTAAAGCCAGACCAAGGGCGCTTAGAAAATAAAAATTAATTTCAACAGCGAGAGAGAGGAGAGAGAGAGAAAGACAAAAGGCCGTCTCTCACAGTCACATGCAATAGACCCGTGCCTGCCGGCCCCGGTCGGATTTTCTTCCCACAATAGCCTGAAACGATATCGTTTTGGATCAGTTTGTTTCCTTCTATATAAAATAGTCGCCATTTTCACTGGTCAGTCTTAAAGCGAGTCACAGTGTTCGCCGATCGCTTCGTCTCTCTCTCCATCTTTGGTATTCTCTCTCTCTCTCTCTCTCTATATATATATATATAATTAATAATATTTTGATTTTTGTTTCGTGAAATTTAAATCTCGGAGAAAAATTAAGCACATTTCTCGGTCAGATCTTTCATATATATATATATATAAATTTACTATAATATATTTTTATTTTATTTTATTTTTAATTTTTATGTGATGTCATTTTCGACATCTAGATCTCTCTTTGCAATTGCTTTGGTTATCTTTTTAAATTTTGTTGTGGAAACTGGAAATTTCATAATTTGTGGAAACCAGTGTATTTTTATCTGTATTTAATCAAAGTTAATGAAGAGTTACTTAGATTTGTTCGTTTTCGTTGATTGTATCTTTGAACGCAGATTTATAATTAAATATTTTTTTGGTGTATATTTGTTGTTGGCTTTTTTTTTTTTTTCTTTTAAGTGGTAAATTTGGTTTAATTGAGGCTCTAGAGTCTTTAACTGGTAAAATGTTTTTCAGATTATGGCAGTTTAGAAAGAAAAATTTGAAGTGGAAGTAGGCAGTTGTGTGGCTCAAATATTGCCTAATTTGTAAATGTTGGTTAAAATGTTGGCAGTTAGGCTGTACAGTAGTAGGTATTATAGGTATAAATTGTTAAAAATGAGATGAAATTTGTAGAAGGAAAGGTTCAAGCATTGAACATATGATTACTGCTTAAGAATTCTCGATTGCTTGGCTTAGAATCACTTTGTTTTCTGTGTTGATCTGAGATGAAAGATGAGTAGTCATTGAATAAGCAGAAAAAAAGAAAGGATTTTTACTGTTTTCAGCTATGGAGTTCTCTAAACCAACTGGCCAAGCAATTAATTTAATTTTGCTGCAAGTTTGTAAGGTTTGTTCATTGTTGATCACTATCTGGAATATGTCATTGTTTGTCTATTCCTTGCCTTTCAGTTTCAGACTTTAATTTCTATAATGTCGGGGAATGCATTAAGAGATCTCAATACTTTACCTACACCTGAGAGGAAGAATGACAGCTCCAGTAAAGGGAATTTTACTAAGCCTTGCAATGGGAAGACAATTGAAAATGTTGAAGAGCAGCTGAAGAAAAGCCTGTCTTCTGTTCAAATAAATGGAGGTGAAACTTTAAATGTGCAGCACAATAAAAGCTCCGCTTCTGTTCAAATAAATGGAGGTGAAACTGTAAATGTTGGAGTGGAGGTAGCTAATTCGGAAGTAGAATACATTGAATCTGAGAACTTGAGTGATCTAGAAGATGTTGATACATGTCTTAAGGTATAATTTACTTTCGGTTTACACTTCAATTTCTAATATTTGGTGTACTGTTTGCTGATTTGCATATATACCTATTTCAGAAGCTCTTACCTGGACTTGACTCTAAAGATTGGATTCTGGTTGTTGAAACACTCAATAATGTTCGTCGATTATCAGTATTCCATAAGGAAAGAATGCATAGTATGCTGTAAGTCTCAAATTCTTACTTGGTTATCTGACTAGAAAGACTAGAGAATCGGGTGTCTTAGATTTAATTTGACTAGTGTATTCTGTTCCTTGTTCTAATGTGCAGGGGTGATTTGATCCCTCTTGTAGTTAAGTCCTTGAAGAATCCTAGGAGTGCTGTTTGTAAAACTGCAATTATGACATCTGCTGATATTTTCAGTGCATATAATGATGATTTGATTGATTCTTTGGATCCCCTGGTACTTTCACATTCCCTACGATTTATTGCATATTAGTCTGGCTGCTCCTATGCCTTGGATGGTGCATTTCCATCTTTGATATTATTCTCTTTTGTTAATGTTTCTTCATCTTGGGAAACAATTAAACCTATTCTGGATTTTCTGATGTGTTCAAATATGATTGATACAGCTTGTACAGCTTCTTCTTAAGGCTTCACAAGACAAAAGATTCGTATGTGAGGCAGCTGAGAGGGCCTTAGAGGCTATGACTACTTCAGTTTCCCCTATGTTGTTGTTGCCCAAGTTGCAACCCTATCTGAAGAACAGAAACCCACGAATTCGAGCAAAGGCATCAATGTGCTTTAGTCGTAGTGTTCCACGTCTGGTAGGCAGTTGGGATCTGATATGCTTACCGCTATTTTATTTATCTGGAAGGAAGTCCATTTTTTTTGCAGTCTTAATCATGTTCAATTTGTTTCATTGGTTTGGATGGTACCGTTATTTGCTATATTTGCAGCAACATGGTTCATATAGATTTCTATGAACTAAGTTCATTTAAAGTAGTTAGCGTCTAGCTATATGTGGGTATTTTTGGTATATATGGTTTGCAAAGCTACTGTTTCTTTTTCCTTTTTATCCCACCATTTTTTCATGCATACTGATGATTCAACCTCTGATATCCTTGTTCACTTATTTTCATGATTGTTTGCTTTATTTTATAGGATTTGATAGATGTCCTGTCGTATTTTATGATTTTTTTTTTTTTTTATTCATTTGATTTTATCAGGGTGTTGAGGGAATTAAAGAATATGGAATTGACAAATTGATACAAGTAGCTGCATCCCAACTAAGCGACCAGCTGCCAGAGTCACGGGAGGCTGCTCGAACCCTTCTTTTGGAGCTGCAAACTGTATATGAGAAGTCCCATGGTCTTTCAACTGTAGTATCTGAGAATCCAGAGATGGGCTCTTGGGAGAACTTTTGTCTGTCAAAGCTCTCTCCTTTAAGTGCACAAGCAGTGCTTCGTGTGACAACAAACATCGCTCGGGAAGGTCTTGTTATTGGTTCCTAACGGTGAGTTTTATATCGACCATATATGAGTTTGTAGCAAGTAATGTCTTCTTTTTAATTTTGGCCACAAATATATGAGCTTTAGTGAGCAGAGTCTACAGTCACCTATTATTGTTTTGGCTTTGGTTTTGTCCTTTTTCCTTGTAAATTCTCTTGAATCATCTCCCATCTTGGTTAAGAAATGAGTCGGATTGGAATTGAAATCGAATTAATGATATTCTTTGCATATGGTTCCCGAAAATAGTATACATTTGCTTCAGCTTTCCTTTTTTTTTTTTTTTTTTTGTGCTTAATCTCATAGCTGAATGTTCTATCATATATGTTACATAATACAATGTATACATGCTGTGAACTGATGACATATAATGGTGTTATTGTTTGCTAGTCTAATTTATTAAATCTTCACTCTCTATTTTTTATATATATTTAGAAATGAGGTATGATGTTTTAATTTTTTTTTTTTTGAATATACTTGTATTATATATATGTATGTATGTATCTAATATACCCATGCTAAATCTGGGTAACGTATCTAAGAGTTTGGGTTTAGTTTAGAAGTCTTTATCATATGTTCACATCTTTTTATTTTATTTAATTTTAAAAATGTTTTTGGTGCTCCTCTCCATTTCTTAGCTTAAGCTATAAGAAGCCCAAGTTGGACTCCAAACTTAGCTCTAGCTTACGCATTTGTTTGGATAATAATAGAACAACTAGTTTGATTAGGTTGGAGCTAAGTTTTAGAGTTTTTATCATTATTTCATTCAAATCATTTATATATGAAAAATATTTTAATTAAATTTAATTATAAATAATTAAAAATATTAGTGTAATTTTTTTAAAAAAATAACAGAATTAAGTTTAAATATATTGTGGAAAATTTTGCTCATGATACACTAGGTCTATTTTTATATGAAATTCTTTTAATATATTGTATTTTGAAAAAAAAATTAAATTTAATCTTAATTGTTTGAGTTTGTATCATTGCTTAAAAATTATTTTGTACTAATATACATGTACTTTATAATTAAATTTACATAAAAATATTCTTGCCATATAACTAAATATCTTATTTAAAATAAAAAAAATTGTTAAAATTTGATTTATATGAATTGAATGAATAGCTCAAAGTTAGGAGAGATTTTATTACCATTCATGAAGTAAATAATATATTTTTAAAATTTTAGAACAAAATATATATTTATATATTTTTTAAAGGGTGAGTATTTGATATATGTAGTTTACTTTTATTATTCCACAAACAATTTTAAAAAAGTGATAAATGTTTTTTTAAAATATTTATTTTTTTAATATTTTATTTTACCCTTGTAGGACACCTGTTATACTTTGAATTGTTTAAAATGAATTTTCTAAAAAAAAATTATTTTTAATTTAAAGAGTTTTCAATTTTTTAAAAAAATTATTTTTAATTTAAAGAGTTTTCAATTTTTAAAAAAAATTATATTTTTATTGAAAAAAAATACATTTAACTTTTAATATTTTCTTGTAATTGTTTGTGGTTTTAAATGTAAGGATCAAATTCACATAAATAATGGAGCTAAAAAAGTTCTTCTTCTTCTTCTTCTTCTTCTTTTTTTTTTTTTTTTTTTTTTTTTTTTTTTAACAAATCATCCATTCTAATGTAAAACTAATGAAGGGGTCAATATTTTTAAATACAAAAAATATAAAAAATTAATGTTCTAAAATTAAAGTATATAGCTTAAATTTTAAATTTCAGAAAAAATATAGTATCATTTGACACATTTAAACCATTTATTATAATTATAATTATTTTTATTTTTATAATTGATCATATTTCCTTTGGATCTTACTGGACAAAATCAACGCAGCTTGTTACTTGGACTAGTTTAATAACACAATGCTATATAAATAGTATTGAATTAAAAAGTAATGAAAATATAAAATTAGTTAAGGGTAAATTGCACCAACAGTCACTCAACTTTGGGTTAGCTGACAAAACAATCACCTTGGTTTCATTTCAGTTACTCAACTTTTAAAAAATAATAAAATAGTCCTTTTTACCGTTTTCCATTATAGACGTAACGGCAAAGTGACATGGCAGATGACAACTTGCTTGGTGTCATTAACCGTCCAGCTGGTTAGTTAGCACCAATTTAAATAGCCTCTTCAGCACCAATTTAGGGTAAGAAGAAGAAGAGAAGAAGAAGAAGAAGAAGGAGAAGGAGAAGGAGAAGGAGAAGGAGAAGAGAAAAAAAGGGATTTGGGATGGTTTTTGTCCAAGGCAAAGGGGTTACCAAAAGGAAAGAAGGGTTTGTTGTCAAGGATTGAAGTAGGGCTCTTGAGAGATTCAGTGTCGAGAAAGGCTTTTGAAGTGAAAGCTTTAAACAGCAGAGAATCGAAGAAAAATGGGATTGGTTTAGTACAATTCTGGGTAGGGGATGCTTGAGAGCTGTGATCAGCCATTAAAGTTTGCTTGCTGGTCACTGCTCTGGACCTATTCCTTAGCATACCTACCTATCCTCTTTTTATTAGATGGATATCAAAATCAGACCCTGCCAAATTTCTAATATGAAACAACTGCAAAAACAAGGAAACAATCATAATTTGACTAGAACAAAAAAGAAAAAAAAAACCGTGGGGAAGCAAAAGATGAAAGGAGAAAACCCAGATTTGAAAGCTCTTTTTTTCTTCTTATCTGTGTTAAGTGTTTTTCTTTTTCATCTTGTTTGTTTCCTCTGTCTAATCACTTTGTCAAACTTGTTAGGCAGAAAAGAAAGGAGAAGACAATAAAAAGAAATTGAAACCAAAATTAGGATTTAGAAATTGGTAAAATACTAAAACCCATAACTTTCTCTCTTTCTCTAGCTTTATCCTTCAATCTTTGTTTTTTGTTCTGGTTACTTATGTACTGTTATTGACCAAAATTAGGCAGAGAAGAGTTTTTTTGGCGATTTAGTATTTCAAGAAGAAATTTCCCTATGGGACAAAGTTTAGCCTTTGAAATTTATCCACAATAGAAGAATATGGGGGAAAAACCCTAACCCAATTTAATGGTGGTGCAAGTGGTGGTGGCTGGAGTACTTGTCGATGTTGTTGGTTTGTTTGTGGGGTCAGTTTTAGGGTCGTTGGAGAGTTTGAGAGGGAATTTACAGTCTCTTCTTCTTCTTCTTCTTAAATTGGGTGGGTTTCCACTGTGGACATCTAACGTGGCTAGTTAATTGGCCACGTCAGCTAGTTAATTGGCCACGTCACCTATCCGATTAGGTCTGTAATGGAAAATGTTAGTGGGTGACTGATTTGTCACTTTTTGATAATATTAGTAACTGTTTTGTTATTTTTCTAAAGTTGAATGACTGAAATGAAACCAATGTGACTGCTTTATTAGCTACCCTAAAGTTAAGTGACAGTTGGTGTAATTTACACATTTAATTAAATACACGTGAGATTTGTATTCAAATAAATTGGATGGATGGATCTGAACATTTTTTATTTAATGGAATATAATCATTAAATGCCCTTGAATTGTATAAATATGGTTTTACTTGTATTTCATCTTATAATTTGGCTTATAGGGTTTAAAAGTCAACATTAAGGATATTTAAGAATGTGATTTTTTTTTTAATTCTAAAAGTAAAAATAAATATACAGAGATAGGGTAGTTTTTATATTAATTTGTCTAACTATTGTTTTTTTTTTTCTTTTAATTTGTCTATCTAAACATTTTCAATATGGTCTACCGAGAAATCAGGCTCGTCTGGTTTAAACAACTTGGGCATCTTTAAACTATCAGCAGAGGAATCAATCAAAGGAACTTTAGATCCTTTTTTAGTGTTTTTAGCAAACTTTGAAGCTAAAATGGTTGCACCAAGTTGAAAATTTTGTTGATTATCCATGGATGATGATGATGTTCCATCAATGTAATCTTCATGGTCTAGTAACCTTTCTTCCACATCATCAATGTTGTAATGATAACCATCTTGATCACCCAATGTCCTGTAATAGAAACTGTTCTCTCTTTTAATCAACTCTTTCGCCATCTTCCTCTTCTTAAACCTTCTCCAAGCAGCTTGTATGAAACATGCGCCCCACGTCCGCCATTGATGAGAATAGTATCGGAATGCGTGCTGGAGCTTCTTGCTTTGAAGCCTTTTGAATTGATGTGCGAAGAACTGGAGGTCATCGGCTTGGAGTGCGAAAGCTTCAACTTCCGAAACTGCTTGGACGGTTCGAGTTGAGAGGGGCAGGTTGAGGGTGGAGTTGGGCATTAGAGCCCATGTGAGAAGCTCTTCGCCACAAAAATCACCTGGCCGGAGGGTGATGGAGTTGAAGAAGCCGGTTCTTCCTCCACCAGTCGTGGAGCTCTCGAGTTGGCCTCGGATGATGAAGAGCATCTCGTTGACCGGTTCTCCTTCTCGGACGATGTAATTGCCTTCGGTACTCAACGACGAGACTAGGCGCTCGCACATCGCGTCCAAAAGTTGGTCATCCATTTGTGCGAAGAAAGGAACCTAGCCAAAAAAATAAGAGTAGATAAATTTTCCAGTAGATGCTGATATTTGAACAAGAAATACAGAAAGATGACGCACACGGCGAACAAGAGAAAGGCACAAATGGCGTTGAATTTCGCGGCGGAGATCCAACGGCAAAGATTGCAATATAAACTCTTCATCGACACCTCGAGTGGCTAGCCATTTGTATTGAACAAATCGTCGAACACGTTCTTGTAAATCTTCAGGTAACTGACGATGCCTCATCCACTCCTCTGTATCCCTTCGTTTAAGCCTCCACTCCTCAATCCTTACAGTCATTGATTGCAATGATGTCTTCCAGGATAACAAGTTTATTATTATTTCTCATACATATTCGGACATGGATACAATCTATCTTAATGCAATAGCTAGAGTTACCATACCTGCATGTTGCCAATCAAGAGTGCGAACAGAACCAGTCCTAATAAACATATGGCAATTGCGAAAACATTCTCCCAAATATATATGCTTGTCTCCAAATTTTGCCCATATGAACTGCAAAATTGAAAGGAACTCATAATTAATGCACAATAAACATCTTGCAAGCTAAGAACCATCAGGAACACTTTAGGTAATGTAATACCTTAAATTTCTGATACCCCACCAAAGGCAGTACAAGTACTTGATAACAAAGTTTTTGGAAGCAACGTCATTAGTGAAGGCAGCTGCAAACATTCCGAATTTGAAATCAGTCTCTTCGTTGGAGGCATCGCAGTTGTTGAGCACGTTGGTCACATTCGCCCAATATTCCCTCTCCGGTTTCACCAAGCTATTGCAATCCAGGAAACTTGGGATGCAAGCAATCACCTTCAAGGCATTCTCCTTCGCGCATTCCGCTTTCCAACACGAGAATTGCCTCGCTATTGAACACAGATACCATATTGCTCCCAATACCTACACGCACCCGAAGCATCAGTTTATAATTTTAAAAAGAAAAAAAAAATTATGAGGTGGATTGCGGCTGCATTTCTTACATGACTGGCGAGGACATAGAGAAGGAGATTGTATACAGCACCAGCCCAAGCTGTTTTGGCAATTATTCCATTGGATTTGATGATCTTTGAGTTAAGAGGGAAGATAATAAACAACCTTGGAACATATTGAAGGAGCACAATAAGAGCAATGGTGTTGTTTGCATGATCCGTTCTTGAGTGTCTTGTGGTTGGAATCAATACCCATATCACAAACTGCATGCACAAAAAAACCCTAAGAAAAATAATTACATTAAATTCAAATTTATAAGAAATGAGAATATTGGTTGAAACCTGAGGTAGTGGTAAGGTAGCTGCAAGATCAATGATAAAATCCTTCTTCAAGTACCGTATCGCAATCTCCCTGGCATCCATAACAAGCTCACCCTTTCCGAAAACCCTAGAATTGGGGGCAATGAAACCCGTCCTAAACTTGATGACCATGTTGAAAAGATATAAAAGATCGGCCATAGACCTTAAAACAGTAATGAAGACCCCCATGCTGGAGTCGGAGGCCAAGCATGCAGGCCCCCCCACGTAAGGGAGGAAGAAGTAAAGAGGGTCTATGAACAATGCCATAATGCAAACAATCAAGAACACATGGTTCCAATAGGAAACAAGGTCGCTGCCGGGGTCCAATATTTGGTAATGCCATAGTAGGGAGAAGTCGGTATTATCATTGTCTTTGGATTGTGGTGTATGACGTGTGGCGGTGGCATTGGTGGCGGTGGTGGTGGAGGTGGAAGGTAAGTAGCGGAATGAAGGGAGTACGCTATTCATCTTCCATTGCGGATTCCGATGCTACACCGATTCCGCGGCGAAAGAGAGGAGGATAGAAAGAAAAAAACAAAACAAAACAAAACAAATCGATGTAACTTAAAATTGTATCAAATAAGTTGACATGAAAAATGTATTGAAAGAAAAATACAAAAAAGAAAAAGGGCGGAGAAATGGTGTGGCGGCGATACAAGGGAAGGAGAGAGATGATGGATTGTGGAAGAGAAACTGGTTTAGGAGAGAGACGAGAGATTTGCGCCCAACCTTTCAACCTGCATGAAGCTCGGACCCTGCTTCTTTTTTTATCAGGATTTTTAATAAAATCAATGCCCACAGTTATGATTATTTTGAATTATTTAATCTTTAAATAATTTTTAATTTAAATTTAGTTATGAAATATTAATATAAAATATTTTCATATTTTTATACACCAAATTCAAGTTTTGATTAAGTAGTATATATATAGATACAAATTAATGAAAAATGTTAAAATTATATTTATGTTAAATTACAATTGAAGATTATAAAAATCATATTTATATTTATATAAGTTATATTCTATTTATGCTATCATTTAAGTTCTTAATAAAGTTGGTGTCACGAGATAACTGGACACCAACTTGATTAGGTTAATTACGAAAATATTCTTTCGTATTTAAAATAAGTTGTATTATTCGATGACACTTTAGCCTTTTACTTAAAGAACAAAAAAAAAAAAAAAATTACATGTGCCATTTATATAGTAAAATCTTAATTTTACCACTCAACCAAATTTTTATCTTTAAATATTCTGTACATTTTAATTTTATTATGCATATTTTATTATCTTCATCTGATTGAGATGGTGTTTAAAATAAAGTTACATTATTCGAGGGTACTTTAATTTTTTTACTTGAAAAAATAATAAAAAATGCATATGATGAGATTTGAACCCATGCAATTTGCTTAAATAAAACTTTAACTTTACCACTGAACCAAAGCTTTACCTTAAAACATTTTGTACATTTTAATTTAATTATTCACACTTTATTACATCCATCAATTTTATATATATTGATAATGTTATTGATTAAGTTGGTGTCACAAGTTAACTGATTTGCCGTAATTCGATGTAGCAAATTAAACTAGTTTTCGTGCTTGAGGAGCTTGAATATGAGCAATTTTAGTATGTTTTCTTAATGTTTTCTTAGTTTAGTTAAATTCAATAAAAAGTGCATTTTGAGTCTTTTATTGACCTTAGGGGCCGACTGAGGCCTAAATGCGAGCTAACGTACTTAGTAAATGTGCAGGAGACCATTCAAAGGCATAGGAACTCAAAACTGGTCGCTATGTTGCAATGCGGGGAGTTCGATGTCGCAACATAGAGAGCAGAATGCCAGGATTACTATACTGCCTTGGGTGTCGCAACATAGCGAAGGGATGTCGCGACACACCCCTGAAGCTAGCCCTGAACTGTGCATACTGCCTTTGATGTCGTGACACAGGGACTAAGGTGTCGCAACATCAGTTCTATACGAGAAGCAGTCACGAGCCAATGGCATTTTAGTCTACACAATGAAAATTAAGCACGAGAACATAAGCTAACTTAGGGTTAATGACGACGACAACCCTAACTCTATAAATAGGCTCTTAAAACACTTGTTGAAAGACAACTTTTATATTCTAAGTTTTTCTTTGTAAATTTAGTCTTTAGTTTTTCCTTTCTTTTAAACTTTAGGTTTATTTCAGTTCTTTTCTATTGTGGATTCTGCGCTTCAATCAATACAAATCAGGATTCTTTTAACCCTTTCTCTTGATTCATTATTCATGCTTATCTTTATTATCAAGATTATTGTGTTCATGAGATCCACAATGAACTAATCCTTTTATGGGGGATTAATGAGTGGAGGTGTGATTAATTAATTACTATGTAGGATTTTTTTAGCGGATCAACTGTTTGGGAAGAACTTAAACCCTAGGCTTGATGACCCTAGGAAGTCATTTTGGTGGGAATTAATCCAAAATTGGTATGACCTATCTGTGAACACCTTAACCCCGAACTGGTCTAGACTGTGAAGTCAAGAGATAAGTAGTTCTTGCCGACTCATTAGTTT
This sequence comes from Gossypium sturtianum, assembly GCA_025698515.1. NCBI lineage: Eukaryota > Viridiplantae > Streptophyta > Magnoliopsida > Malvales > Malvaceae > Gossypium > Gossypium sturtianum. The sequence goes on from CM046946.1 coordinate 123,373,012, forward strand.
AGTGGAAGATCAAGAGATCCTGCTAGGGTAGCGACTAGTTGATTGTATAGAAACCCAAAATAGGAATTAGTTATGATCACTAGAGCGAGCTAACCACCCATACTTAAATTTGATTAAATTAGAATTTATATTTCCAAAGTTCACTTTCCTTTTATTATTTTTATTTTAGTATTTATAAAAACCCAAAAATATTTCTTTTTATGTTTTATCATACTATAATTTATTTAAACTACTAATTACTTTTATTTGCGTTTAGGTTGACATTAATTTAGTACTTGCCTCCCTTGGGTACGATCCTCAGAGTACTTACCTACTTTGTTGTAACTATCTTACAACCTGATTCGTATACTTGTGGAAATCGCCTCAATTCCATATCTTTTAGTTGTAGTATTCATACTCTAGACGTTGGTATGTTTGGAGACAGTCAAGTTGTTGGCGACATTTCCGGGGAGGCAATGTTACTAGATTAGTTTTAATTTTATATTCAATAGAATAATTAAGAAATATCTAAATTATATATATGATTTTTTTACTAACGTTTTTATTTTGCTTTGTGGTTTCAATGTATGACTCTCAGTAGGGGGACACCTATAGAGCTAACCACTGATCTAGAAAGACTAAACAAGAAACGACTCATAAAGGAAGTTGACTTAATATTTGATTGCCATAATATGATAAATGACCTCTAACAATATGATGCAGGTGTTAGAAACATTTCCTTTTGATATGAGTTAATTTCGACCTAGTATCACCCATCCTATGATCCGTAGTCCTTATTTTGAATTGAATCCCTCCTTGTTAACATGAATTTCTTCTAATATCAGGTTTAATGATTATACAAAAGAGGATCCTGTAGCTTTCCTTCGGTAGTTCGAACATATATGCAATACTTTCACGTACATTGGTGTCCCGTCAGAAGCTGTTAAATTATTACTAATCCTATTTGCGTTAGGTGGAAAAGCAGGAGCTTGGTTAGATGCACTCCCACTAGATATAATTACTACATGGACTGACTTTGTGCAGTTATTCCTTCGACGAGTCTTGCCAATGACTCAGGTAATTAGTATTTATGAAAAATTATTCAAATATAAACAAAAGGCTACTGAAATGTTAGGGCAAGCTTGGGAAAGATTTAAAGCAATCCTTAGGTCAATACTGAGAGGAGGTATACATTTTTCAATTCAAATTCAACTTTTTTATGATGGATTGGATAGCCAGAACAGACAACAATTTGACATTATAACTGGAGGAAGTGTTTGGAAGAAAACAAGAAGAGAAGTCATGGAAATATTGGAAAAGTTCAGTGAAAATAAAGTAACTTGGGATATACATCGAGAATTAAAAGTTGCAAAATTGGTAGAATCTAAGCCAAAAGAACAAGCCCGTAATACCTTTGGAGTTAACTATCGGAGATTTTGCTAAACAGGATAAATACGAATCAAACGAGGAAAAATTAGATGACGTTGAACGAGAAAAATAAAGAGATAGCCTTACAAATTTATTGGTGGCGTAAAAGTGGAGAAAAACTGGAACAAATAATTTCCAACACGATAAAAATGGTTCCTTCCATTGTTAAACCTCCTGAACTAGAATTAAAACCATTACCAAAACATTTGAAGAATGGGTATTTAAGAGAGCACAATACATTACCCATAATTATAGTTGTAAGATTAGATTCTAAGCAAGAAGAAGTATTATTGAGTATTTTAAAAACACACAAGAAAGCCATTGGATGGACTATCGTCGACATTAAGGGAATTAATCCGACATTGTGCCAACAAAAGATCAAATTATAAGAAGGGAAAAGCTAATGGTAGATGCCCAGCGTCAGTTAAATTCGACTATGAAAGAAGTGGTGAAAAAGGAATTACTTAAATGGACGGATGAGGGTATTGTTTACGCAATTTTTGACAGTGAATGTGTTAGCCCTACACAATGTGTTTCAAAGAAAAGAGGATTAACAGTGGTTGAGAACGATAAGAATGAGTTAATTCCGACAAGGAAAGTCACTGGTTGGAGGGTATGCATTGATTACAGAAAACCGAGTAATGCAACAAAAAAATGATCATTTTTTTCTTCCTTTTATTGATCAAATGTTGGATCGATTGACTGGAAAAGTGTACTATTATTTCCTTGATAGATAGTCTAGATATCACCAAATCTCAATACATCCAGATGATTAAGAAAACACTACATTTACACGTCTTTTTCTCACGTATACTTTTAAACGAATGTCATTCGGGTTATGCAATACTCCTGCGACATTTTTGAGATGCATGACTGTCATTTTTGCTAATATGTTAGAAGAGGGTTTGAATGTATTTATGGATGACTTCACAGTATACGGAGATTCTTTTTAGGAATGTTTAGATAACTTTGACAAAGTCCTACAAAGATGTGAAGAAACAAATCTGGTGCTTAACAGAGAAAAATGCCATTTTATGGTAAAAGAAGGATTGGTTTTAGGACATCAAATATCAAGAAAAGGTTTGGAAGTGGACAAAGCAAAGATCAAAGTCATAAAAAATCTTTCTAACCCTACAACAGTTCAAGGAGTAAGAAATTTCTTGGGACATGCTGGGTTTTACAAGCGATTTATAAAAGACTTTGTTCGTATCTCTAAACCATTGAATCAACTTCTTCAAAACGAGACGCCATTTATATTCGATCAGGACTGCATTAAATCTTTCGAGGTAATAAAACAAAAACTTATTTTCGTACCTATAATCATTACTTCTTATTGGTCAAAACCTTTTATTATAATATGTGCTGCTAGTGATTATGTTGTAGGAGCAGTGCTAGAACAAAAGAGAAACAACATCTTTTGCGCTATTCATTATGCAAGTAAGACACTCAATTGAACATAGTGTAATTATACTACTACTGAAAAACAAATGCTTGCTATTGTTTTTGCTTGTGAAAAATTCCATCCTAAATGGAAAATAGAGTTTTTGTTTACATTGATCACTCTGCATTGAAATATGTTATGAAAAAAAAAAAGAAACAAAAGCTAGACTAATGGGGTGGGTATTGTTGCTTCAAGAATTTGATATGTGGATATTAGATAAAAAAGGCACAGAAAATCAAATTGCAGATCACTTATCTAGAATAGAAAATATAGTAGAGGAGAAAACTTTTGAAGATATCAAAGAGACTTTTACTGATGAACAACTATTCAAGATAGATACACATCAGACTGGGTATAGGAATAATAAAACACCATGGTATGTGGACTACATGAATTATATTGTTAAAGGAGTTTTTCCAACAAAAGCATCATGGCAGCAAAAGAAGATGATTATGCATAAAGCAAAAAAATTATATTTGGGAAGACCAATATGTATTTCAGCAATGTGCAAACTAGTTAGTTCGAAGATGTGTGGCAAAAAAAGAAATAAAATATATTTTGCAAGGGTGTCATACCTCACCATGTGGTGGACATTTTGGAGGAAAAAGAACAACCTAGAAAATATTGCAATTAGGATTTTACTGGCCAACTATGAACAGAGATGCTTATAAATTCGTGCAGGGATTTGATAGATGCCAAAGGATAGGAAGTATATTGAAAAAAGATGAAATTCCACAAACAGGGATACTTAAAATGGACGTATTCGATGTTTGGGAAATTGATTTTATGGGACCTTTTCCAAGTTCTTTTGGAAATCAGTACATCTTGTTGGCTGTTGATTACGTCTCTAAATGGGTTGAAACAGTAGCCTTACCTATGAACGACACGAAAGGGGAAGTTAGATTTTTGAAAAAAAAATCTTTTTTAGATTTGGAACACCTCGTGCGTTGGTAAGCAATGAAGGATCCCACTTCTACAGTAAACAACTTGAAGTAGCTTTAGCCAAATACAACATAAGACATCAGATGACAACATATCACCCACAAGCCAATGGGCAAGCAGAAGTGTCTAACTGGGAAATTAAGCAAATTTTGGAAACACGGTAAATCCAAATAGAAAAGACAAGGTAGCAAGATTAGATGACGCACTATGGGCTTATAGAAAAACATACAAAACTCCATTATGTATGTCACCTTACAAACTAGTATACGGGAAAAATTGTCATCTACCAATCGAATTAGAGAAAAAAACATACTGGGCAATAAAAAAATTGAATTTGGACCCAGAGTTAGCCAAGGAAAAAAAACTATTTCAATTGCAAGAATTGGAAGAATTTCAGTTTATGGCTTACGAGAACACTAAACTACATAAAGAAGGAAGCAAACTTTGGCATGACACTAAAATAAGGAAACAAGAGTTCGCACCAAGCCAAAAGGTCCTATTGTTTAATTCAAGGGTGAAATTGTAACACCCCTAACCCTTATCCGTCGCCGGAATAGGTTTACGAAGCATTACTGGATTTCACGGACTAAATATGGACATTTCACAACTTTATTACTCATATTAAGAATCAATCATAAAACACTCATATTGTCCCTTAGATGGGTCCTCGAGGCTCAAAATACACAATAGAAGTGAATCGGGACTAAATCGAACACTCAGTGTAACACCCCAACATTTTAATTTTTGATTTCGCGTATGTGTGACACACAATGTCTATCTGCTTCAGTGGTTATGTGTTCTGGGTGTGTGTGAGAGGTCCCAAATTCAAGCCTTACTTGGGCAAATTTTGGTATTTTTTATAAATAAAGCCTTAACCTTGTGCATAGGGCTTAAACTTAATTGTTGGTAAGTTTATATCAGAATGGGCCTGCTGGTCTGGTGGTTAAGTGGAGTGTTGGAGGTCCTGTGTTCAATTCTCTGTGATGGCGTGGAGACAGTATTTTTGCTCCAATTTCGGCTAAGAGTTGTGTTGGGGCAAAATTCTGAGTAGTTGTGTTTTAGTGGGTTAATAGGGAGTGATTTTAGGAGATAATTGGGGAGAGGTTATCAGAAAATAATATGATTATATTTTTGTTGCAAAAAGAGAGAGTAGAGTTTCAGTTTTCTCTTCAATTCCCAAAACTTTTTCTGACGTTTTCTTCTTCTTCTTTTTTCCCTCCTCTGCTGATTCTTTCCCCTAGTTGCTGCCGAAATTTCCATTATTTTTTCCCCTTCTGTTTCTTTCTTTTTTTCAATTGATTTGATTGTTCATCATTGATTGCGCGTGTTCGGAGTTAATCAAGGGGCTGGTGGCTTTGAATCGACGCTGTGATTGTGCGAAGTCGTGGTTACTCAAGCGAGGTTCTGGAGGCTTAGGAGTGCTTACACATCAGAAATGATACCAATTGTGTACCCGAAACGCAGAAAACGGGATTCGACAAAAAGTTGGAATATCTTGCTGTCGAGAAATAAGAGAAAATGATGCGAAAAAATGTAGATAAAGGATATGAGGGTGTTATAAACTTGGAAATCAACATTTTGCACTAAAATAGTTTTAGACAGCAGTAGTAGTCTAACTTTGAAAAATCATCAAAAATAGTGGGAATTGATTTAGAGGTTGAATAAAATATGAAATTTAATTTTATTGAGTCTAGTTTTTCATGGAATAAACAGTATAAGCAATGGAATTGTAAATCATGAGATATAATAAATTTTGTGAGACAACGTCAGAATGATTTCGAGTTCCCCTGTTCTGACTTAGGAAAATCATCAAAAATTGTAAAAAATACTTAGGGGCTTAAATTTATATGTTTAATTCCTTAATGAGTCTGTTTTCAAGAGAAATAAACGGAAACATCATCTAAATTCCGTACTAAGAGATAAATAATTTTTAGTATGGAAAGGATAAAGCTGTCAAACAGCAGAATAGGGATAACTTTAAAGATTTTACTGTACTTATTTGATAAACTATAAATTTTTAAAATTTTATGATAGAAAGTTATTTGAGTCTAGTTTCAAAAACATCAAGCGGATCTTAATTTGGAATTCTGTAGCTCAAGATATAAATAATTTAGTGATAATGACTCAAGTAGACAACTTTGAATGAACATATAAGTAAATAGTGAAAACATATATGAGCATTGAGCTAGCATAGGTTACTTTAAAAATGGATCACACGGCCAAGGCCAATTTGGGCTGAGTGGGCCACACGGGCGTGTGGGCCCACACGGGCAGATCACATGGGCGTGTGGGCCCATTTTTACCGAAATGTTTTTAAGGTTGCACGGGTCGCCCATGTCAACTGTGAACCTACTATAGGGTCGGTAAGCGCTACTTAGACCCCTAAATGTGTGAAATTGACTGAATGATATCTATACTGGGCATGTTAATATCTGAACTGAATATATGTACTGAAATTGCATAATAGCATGTCATCCATTGTGTGTTGCATTGCATTGGGTTGGGGGTTGTTATTCGGAGGAAGTGTATTGAAAGGCTTTAAGCCTAATTTATCGCGAAACTCAGTTTGCAAACTCATCAGACAGTGCCGCATTCGGTACTACTTGGAGTGTAGGGATGGGTGGGTTGATTATATCCCCACATGGAGTGTAGGGTTGGACGGAGATGGTGTGTAGAGGTTGGTTGGATAGGATTTTTCTACTGCATAATCATTCACTCGCACGATATCTGTGATGGGCTAAGGCCCTACTGCATTTTTAACACTGTACTGAGATAGGCTAAGGCCCAAACTGTCACTGATACTGAAAAGGGCTTAGGTCCAAGACTGTTCAACTGTGCATTGTGAATATTGTTTGTTTGTTTGTTTCTGCGGGATTACACACTGAGTTTACGTAAACTCACCCTTTTTGTTTAATGTGCACAGGTAATCCCCAGACTTAGACGGATCGGTGCAACGGAGGACTCAGCGGTGACTTCAGTAATTTTTGGACTTCATGGTTTTCAATTTATGATTTATGATTTGATTATTATTGATTATTTGGGTTGTAATTTAAGGACCCTCTGGGACTTTGGTTTTAAATTTGGGTTTTTATTTATTTATTTTACTTTATGGATTTATACCTGCTGGTCGTAGAAAATTCAGTTTTCAAAAAGTTGAAGTAATTTCTAAGCGCATAATCACCTAGACTGTTTTATTAAAGCTTCTGCAACGAGGGATGTTTCAAAACAAATGTTTTAAATGAATAAAGACGACTTCCTAAGTTCTAACAAAGGTTTACTAAAGATAATAACATTGAATGTTTTCATCGTAACAACGAGGTTTCAAAAACACTATCGTGTGACATTTCCAGATACGGCCATAACGTCTAGGCCAGGTTTGGGGTGTTACACTCAGGGAATTTTTCCTAAAATCTCAAATTTTTTCTTAAGAGCAGGGGACACACGCCCGTGTGGCCGACCGTGTGAGTCACACGGCCAAGAAACACGCCCGTGTCTTAGGCTATGTAGGCATTCGATGTAAGACACACGGCCGTGTCCCAGCCCGTGTCCAAATTTGGGTAGCTACTGACTTAGATCACATGACCAACCACATGCCCGTGTGCTAGGCCGTGTGTAAGGTGCAAGGATCACACGGCCAAGTCACACGCCCGTGTGCTAGGCCGTGTGCAAAAACCTGGGCATTCTGTTTTGAAATTTTAAGGTGTAAGGGATACATGGCCAGACTACCTGCCCATACGCCAGGTCGTGTGTCACACACGGCTGAGACACACGCCCGTGTCTATACCCGTGTGGATGAAAATAGGCCACTTTTCTTATCCTTTTTGATATCAACCTATAGAAAAAAATTCAATATACCAAATAGCCCCAATCAAGAAATAAAAACAAGCCAAAAATCATGTTTTAAACATAATAAGCTATAACAAAATTCAATTGTCTAAACTTACCAAATAACTCCCTTCATTGGTTTACCATATTTACTACTAAATACATGCATACAACATTTAAGATTCATAATCTTTAATTAAATTATTTCATTTCCAAACCATCCCTATACATGCCATATAAACCACAAAATACTTAACAAAATCTATCAGAGCAAACTGGATAGTGTGGCTTGATGTGTTGATCCGATCCTCCGATCTCACGCTAATCTACAAAAAAAAAAATTAAACAACACGATTAAGCTTAATGAAGCTTAGTAAGTTCGTTGGATTTAAATATAAATCTTATCGAACATATTAAAACAACTCATTTAAATAAAGCATTCAATATACATTTCCTGCCAATCAAAATTTTAATTGATGAATTCACTTATTTCATATCAGAATCAACAATATCATTGAGTCTTCAACCATTAGTATCAAATTTCACTTACCAAATTATCAACCTTTGTCAGACTAATGAACGTCTTACAGATATGAGTACATCGTAAACTGAAGCCCGAGGGCTGAACAGAAGCACATAAGTGCTAACGGAAACCCGTAATGGTTGAACAAAAGCTCATAAGAGCTGAACGGAAACCCATTATGGTTAAACGGAAACTCATATGAGTTAACTGAAGCTCATGAGAGCTAAACGGAAAGCAAACACGAGTATTCTAAACAAATGCTGAACCTCGGTTTCCTTGGGTAATTTTGCAGTCAATTCCCCTTTTGCACTGAACCATTATACTCAATCCTGCGTTCCGTTCACTTCAAATATTTGATTTAATTTCATAATTCTTACAATAGTTTTATTTTCAACAAATAACATAAAAAAATACATATTACCATTTATCTATTTAACAAATAACATTAAAAATTTAACCATACGAACTTACCTGGGCTAATTTGTAAAATTTGTTGTAGCTTAGGAACTATTCAGATAATTTCTCTTTTCCAAGATTTTCTTTGGTCTCTTGATTTGAAATATAAAAGTATTCATCCATTAGCACATATTTCAGCCTCATTTCACTTTACAATTTATACCCTCAATTTTTGAAATTACACATTTACCCCAACTTTTACAGTTTTTACAATTTAGTCCCTCATCAATAAACCCATCAAATGAGCTAATTTTTCTCAACTAACACTTTATATAATTATTTTAGGCTACCATACAGCCTTTTTAATTCAGAATTTCAACACCAAACCCTAATTCTCAACTTTTTCACAATTTAGTCCTAAAATCAATATTTATCAAAATTACTTAATAAAATCATCATATAAATCATATAACAAAATTAAAGTTTCAAATCCATGTTAATTCATCATAAACATACAGCACTCATCAATGGTAACTTTCAAAATTACCCATGAAATAAAAAACAAATGAAACATATAGTTGGACCTAGTTGTAAAAGTCTCAAAAACATAAAAATTTCAAGAAATAAACAAGAATTGAACTCACTTGTAGCGAAAATATGAAAAACCAACTTATAGGGACTCTTATATGGCTGTTTTTTGCTGGAGATTGATGATGAAATGTTTAGAAAATCTTTTCATTATTGTTTTATTTGTTTATTTTACAAAATTTCCAATTTTGCCCTTATTTCATCAAATTTCTTGATTTTTCTACACCCATGCCATCCAAGCCTTCTATTTTGGGCTAATTTTCCCTTTTAGTCCTCCCTTATTAAATACTTAAGTTATTTAATCACTTTAGTAAATTTTACACCTTATTCAATTTAGTCCTTTTTAATTAATTAACAATCAAAACATTAAAATTTTCTAACGAAACTTTAATACTAACTTATTGACACTCCATAAATATTTATAAAAATATTTACGGCTCAGTTTATGAAATTGAGATCTCGATATCTCGTTTTCAAAACCACTTTTCTTAATAAATTCTTCTAAAACACAAACCACCAAATCAAAAATCTTTCTAAAATCACACTTGACTCATAAATAATAAAATTTTCGAACTCACTCATCGGATTTAATGATTGATCGTTGTTTTCGCGATGTCAAAGTCTTAAAATTTATAAAAAGAATGATCGAACCTGGAAACTAACTATGACAACGATTTGAGGCAAGCGCACCTATCGAACAATAGTATAGCTTAGGCAAGACCGGATTGTCGAACCCAAAGGAACCAAAAGTACTAATACTAACTTTCTTTTTATTATCTAGCCTAAAATAAGTGAAGTTGTTATTTAATCTAAATTTAACTAACTACTAAGCTAAAGACGCAAAGACAAAAAGAATGAATTGGTGAAATACTGTTGGAAAAACTCAGTTGATTAAGACGATACCCTTAGGAAGAATCCACCTAGACTTCACTTGTTATCTAACTCTGAACCAGACGATTTATTCAATTGACTTGATCCGTAAGACTCCCTAATGTATATTAAACCCTCTCTCGAAGCATATAACGTCTAACCCTAGGTTGATTAATTGAAATCTCTTTCTAATTAAAACCCCTAGAATTGCATTAACTCGATCTATGGACTCCCATATTAGGTTTCACCCTAATCCGAAAAAATCTCGTCACCCTATCTCTAGGTGCGCGATCAACTCCGCTTAATTATGCTAGATCTACTCTTAAGCAGGGACTTTTGCTCCTCTACCTAAGCACATCAAACTTGAATCAATATCCCAGAAATATTAACACAAGAATTAAGAACACATAATTAAGAACAAATCAAGTATTTATCATATAGTTCAGCAAACGATAACAAGATTCATCTAAGTTTCATCCCCTTCAGGTATCTAAAAAGTTTAGTTCATAATGATAAAAGAAAACATCTCAGAAGAAAAGATAAAACAAAACATACGAAATCCCTAAAACCCCCTGAAGGAATTGAAGGAGAGATCCACCGTCTTGAGTAGAATTTCGGCTTCTTGAGATGGATCAACTGGCTATCTTCGAGTGTTTCCCAAAAATCTGACCTTTTCGGTTCGGCTCCTTCGCCTAGCTCACCGCCTCGACAGAGGGCTTCTGCCGAACTCCCCGCTTAAGTTGCCCCCTAGGGTGTTTATATAAGCTTTGAGATGCCTTACTTGGCCCCTAAGAATCCTAATCCAAGTAGAATTCCTATTAAGGTGTTTAAATAGACTTTGGATTGTGTTTCTTTGCCTCCAAGCATCCAAATCTGAATAAAACTCCTCTTGGCCGCGGCAGGGGCACGGCCATGGCGCACACCCGTGTGAATTGTGGCCAGGCCGTGTTGTACTTCATTAATGAGGCACGGCCGTGTGGTCTTGGGTCCAGGCCGTGCCGATTTCGTGATGTGGCCCATTTGGCCCATTTTAAGCCCGTTTCTTGTTCTTTTCATCCTCCGGTGCTTTCCTGAGTATAAAACATGAAAATAAAAGATTAAGAGCACCAAATTACATAATTTAAGGGATAAATCATCCAAAAGTATGCTAAATGTGGGATTAAAATATGTTACTTTTACGGTTTATCACATACCCCCACACTTAAGCTTTTGCCTGTCCTCAAGCAAAATTCTCAACTTACAATTAAAATAAACTTTCCATGATTCAATATTCCTATCAACAATGTCTCATCATAATTCATAGATAATTTATACATGGATAATTTAACTCAAAGAGTCCTAAAGATTCAAACAGTCTAAGTCATACATTTGTAGCATGAAAACATAGGTGTTTCCCCTCATCTAAATAATTACCTCTGATCCAAAACCTACAAGGATTGTCATCCTCACAAAAGATTCACTCAAATCACTCGAAGTGTTTAAGGTTCAGAATTAAGCACTCAAATGTCAAACCTGAAAAGTTAATCCCATAGGCTTGCATGAAAATCAAATTTCCACCACTGTAATATGAGATGATGCACAAATCAAAAGGTCTTTGAAAGGGTTGTAACGGGGCTTGGGTTAAGGTGTGGATAAAGGCTGAATTAAAGGGTTAGAATCGAGATCGACCTGAAAAATTACCTAACTAGAAAAAAATAAACTGATAAATAAAAGTAATTACATCAATTGAAAACTGATAATACGAGCTTCTTCTTCAATATTTGGAATTCAAACGTATAAGCTCACTTAATCACATAACTAATAAAACTAATAATGAATATACTTCGATGTTTTTTTTAAGATCAAGTAATAATAAAGAACTTTAACAACTGAAATAAAGAACATAGTTAGGCAACTGATCAAATCGAATCTCGACAAAAAAAAAGGGTAGTCAAGAAGAATGGTGATAACAAATACGAAGGGTTTTGGGTTAATATTAGTGGGTGAGTCAATAAAAAGGGTTGTTAGGATCAAAGGGGTTCACTAGGGGTTAATTATGAAGGTAGGCTTTTTATGGAGTAAGTGGGTTAAATCCTAGGTGCCTTTATCATTTTTGTATATCAAATCAAAGATATGGTCTCAACATGTATAATCGAGGCAAGTTCTAGAATAACAGTTCAATGTTGACACACTCATAATCAAAAAGTGAGCATGAAAAAGGATATATGCTCTTATAAGGCTCAAAATCTCACAAAAATTATGGGTATTTTGATGTCAACCTCGTAAATTTAAAACTTCAAAGTAATATTCAAATTCAGGTAGACAACCTAGAAAAAATTTTAATACCGAAAAATAGACTTATCATGCTTGATTCTCTAGTATCTTAGAAATAAACTATCAATGCACAATTATCAATGGCTTAATCTAAGACATATCAATAAAAATCATAAATCAAAGGAATTTCATTCTAATTATAATATGAGAAACTTACTTAAGAAACAAGGTATAATTCAGGGATTTTCAAATAATGCTATAGTTAACCCCCCCACACTTAAGATGTACATTTTCCTCAATGTACAGAGATAGATAATAGAAAAATAAAATCATACGATAGGGAGAGAGGTAAAACTTCCTGAATTTTGGATGAAGTCAATGAAAAGAAACCGGATAGGATTGGAGGTGAACGTCGGGAAGCGCCTCGAACTGTTTGAACTTGAATCCTTAAAGTAGCCGGTCTGATTTTATTGTATCCTAAGCTAAATCTAAATGCCATTGAGAAAAAGAAAAATAATAAAGGAAGTAGAAATAAAAATAAAAATAAAAATAAAAATAAAATAGGAATAAAAGTAAATAATTAAATAGAGATATGGTCCACGCCCATGTGCCTACCCGTGGTGTCCACACGGCCACGGCCACGGCCGTGTGCAAGGCCGTGTGGGTGTGGAAACCTACGCCTAAATACGAAAAGACATAAAACAAAACTAATTAGTAGAGTTAGTGCTCGGGTTGCCTCCCGAGAAGCACTTGTTTAAATTCTTGAGCTAGACTTACCTCTTATTCACATTATCAGGGTGGTTTGAGGAGGTGAAAATCCTTTCTCATGCGTTCAATTCGGTTTTTGATATATAGTTTAAGTCGAGTAGTGTTTACCTTAAAAGTACTAAATTTAGGATTAGTTACCTCGACTGTTCCATCTGGGAAGATTTTGAGTACCTGATCTCCTATCTTAAGCTGGGTTGTCCCATCGTTAAGTTTCTCGTGGAGTTGCCTCGTTTTTGCTTCGTGTATTTTTGGTTTCTCTTTGAAGTGTATCTTCCACTCGTCTAGTTCATCGATCTGAATCCTTCGTTCCTCATGAATTTCTTCTTTATTGACACGAGGTCTAGGATCTGGCATCTGCGAAAGAGCTTCAAGAAACGACAAGTTAATAAGAAACTTTTTTGGAGGTTTAAGAAATTTACCGAATTGTTCCTCTGTGTGGTCTTTCTTTATCGCATTAGGGTATGGCATATGAGCTTGGTACTTTGTAATTATCGGGTTTGGTAAATCATGGCTTACCTCAACCTTACCTTCACTTACTATAGGCTCTTGCCTTGGGTCAGATTCCACTAACCTTTCACTGTCATGAGCTGTTACAGCTTGAATTTGCTCTTTTGGGTTAGTTTCAGTGTTGCTTGGTAGACGCCCTTACGGTCGTTCGGAAATAAACTTTGTAAGCTGTCCAACTGACTTAGTAAGTTCCCCAACTTGGTTCTCAATCCCTTTGATCGATGCTTGTTGATTATTAAGCGTTGTCTCAGTTTTTTGGAGACGGGTATTGTAACACCCCAAACCCGGCCCAAACACCACGACCGGATCTGGCATGTCACTAAGAAGCCTTTATACAACATGTCGCGCTACGCTTTTGTTTTAAAAACATAGTTTTGGTGTTTATACGGAAAAACTTAATAGGTTGATAAATTGTAAAAGAAATAAATTTTATTTAATGCCTTAATGAATATAAAATGGAATTTTCCTTTGATTTTTATCGTTTGAAGACATATGCCTTAGTTTAACCTTTTACGTAGGATTTTAGATGTCCAAAAACCCGAAACCCAAAAAGAAACATAAAAGAATTATAATAACCGGTGGCCTTATTACAATAAAATATAAACCAACTAATTAAAAATATTAAAATTAATTAAACTAGTAAAGTCTTTTGCTCAATCAAAATAATCCCTCGCATGGCCACCTTGCGCTCTCTCTCCAACCCGGTCCTGCCGCACTAGGTGCTACCGAAAGATGTTAAATAATAGGGTGAGTCACGAGACTCGAGTGTGCAACCCTCGTGCACCATCGATTGGGCCTTAGCCTCACGAATGCAGAATAAGAGTATAATATATCGAAAAATATGCAAAGCCCAACCCAATCCTAGGTTTCCATCCGCTACACACCTCCCTTACCTGCCAATCACACCATTGGGGATTTCTACAATCAACCCACACCGCTACACACCATCGATGGCAGTCATGCTGCTCATCGTCAGATCATGACCGTAGCCACTACAACAGTCATGGCAAAAACCACTACAACAGTCACGGCAAAAGCCGCTACAACAGTCACGGCAAAAAGTCGCTACAACATAACACTTCCCTTTCTTCAAACCCAACCCCATGCAATCACGAAATCGGCATACTTATCACACATATCATCTTAACAGAACATTCACTTAGGAATGACAGAGATCACTAACTCGGTGATTCGCTTTTACCCTCATCGGGTTTCAACCATTATGCCGGATTTCGGCATTTATCAAAATATAATGATTTGTAAACAAATTTTAACAGTAATCTAAATGGTGTGGAAATGTTACACACCGATATCGCGTAGTTTTACACCCTTAGTCAATATCCTTACTATCCGGATCTACAAACCTTAGTCTAAAACCTTGCTCAGAAGCCGGAGGAACACGAAGATTTGGGCTCCCCTACATTCGGCCAAGGGTTAGCAAATCCTGAATTTTTCACGTTAAAAACAATAGATCTCCTTACCTTGAAATCCCGAAAGTAACACGATTCGTGTGTTCTTGAACTCGACTTAGAGATCTAAGCAAATGAATCCCCTTCAAATCCTTAATGCCGCAAAAGAAAACAAAATATTAGTCCCATATAGTCATTCGGCTATGGCCTCCAAAAGCCGAAAAAGAATCAAAAGAAAACCCAAATCATTACTTACCCTACAGAAGATTTCAGCTATCCCTTGTAGAAAGATTCGACAACTGTAGAAGATTAGAGATCTAGGAGTTTCGGCTCTTTAAGGAAAAATCCCGGAAAGATGATCTGACGTGTTTTCGGCTTTTGAAAGAACTAAGAATTGAAGAGATGTCCAAGAGAGATTCGACCAATGAATATTAAGGAGAGAAAAAGGTGGTTGGCAGGATTTCGGCAATTGATGAGACTTCAGGGGTTTCGGTTTCTGACAGAAAAGAAAAAGAAGAAGAGATGATTCGAAAGAGAGAAAAACTAAAGGCTATTCGCAGAGAAAACAAATGAAAATTCGGCACACCCCCTAGCCTTTACCAAAACCGATTTCCCCCCTCACTGAGTTTGATTTTCGGCCAACTCTAGCCTCCTGGATGAGCTCTCATCTTTTCCCTTATCTTGATCTATTGATTCCTCAAAAATAGCCCTAATTAGCACCAACTCCTCCCTTCTTTATCTGCTTATTATCCTCATAATTAAAACATTAAAATCTCCTAAATAATAGCCTTGTGTCATCCCCTCCTAGTCCCCTTTTAAGTGTGGAAATTTGGCCCTATAACTTGGGCTTCAAGCAACCAAAATTTGGGCCCTCCTCATGCACTAGTGACGCCACCCTCTCCCTTCCTTGTGGCGCCACCTAATCTTTAGGCAACAAGCCCATTTTGTCATTTAAGCTACCAAAACTTTATTTTAAGCCCTAAAGTATCTAAACAGAATATTTAATCAAGGCCTCAGCCCAAGCCTGAGCCCAATTCGCACCTCTAATTCTCAAACTAACACATTAAACGCATCCACACCCTAAACGCATAGGCCTAAAAATTTAGGATGTTACAGTTCTACCCCCTTAAAGAAATTTCGTCCTCGAAATTTCCAATTAACTATTAATCGTACTACCCAAGTCTCACCACTAAGCTTCCGCTGCGAACTCTAATTCTAAAGCCAAAAGAAACACTTAGGATAATATGATAGAGTACGCACCGGCATTCGCATCTGGAGCATCCTCGTCCCCTTGGCGACGTGCTGCATAGACCAAAGCTGGCTGCCTCGCCTCAGCATAACCTGCACCTCCACGACCATGTCCTGTGCCATTGCCACCATTGACTTGACCACGGCCCCTTGGTGGTTGTTGACCTCCTCTCCCAACCTGATCAGAACCTCGTCCAGCGGGTTGCACCTGATCCTTCTGTGGACAGTCCTTTATCATATGATCCATAGACCCACACCTGAAGCATCCACCAGTTCTCCTTCTGCACTCCCCATAATGTACCTTCCCACACGAAGGACATGATCGATTCTGACCCGTCGGAGCACGAGCTGGCCCATCAGACCTAGGCCTTTTCTGAAAACTCCCAGATGATCCCAACGGCCCAAAATTCCTCTTATTCCCATTCCTATCCTTATCCTTATTCTGTTTCTCAGTCCGCTTAACCTCCTCAGATATCTTAGCTTACTCAACAAAAAACACAAAGTCCCTTTCCCGCTGCGGTGCTACTAATACCCTCAGCTCATCCCTTAGTCCATCCTCGAACCGTACACAGCGCTCATAGTCAGTTGCCACAATCCCTCGAGTGTAACGGCTCAACTGTAGAAACTCCGCCTCATATTCAGCCATAGATTTACTTCCCTGCACCAAATTCAGAAATGCCTTCCTCTGTGAATCCACATAGTTTGCCTCAACATACTTTCCTTGGAATGACTCCTTAAAGAAATCCCAATCAATCCGGTCTGCGGTAGTACCCTCATTTACCGTGAGCCACCACTGGTAAGCCTCGTCTCGAAGAAGAGACACGACCCCTTTCAACTTCTCCTCTACCGTGAAGTCCAGGTCATCCATTATGCGCTCAGTTGCTTCTAACCAGTACTCAGCTGTGTTAGGGGCTATGCCAGAAACACCCCTAAACATCTCCGCTCCGTTGACTCGGAGTCGTTCCGACACAAATTTCCGGGCTCTTGAACCCGTGCCTACCCCAGCAACTCTTTCGAGGACCCGCAACATCGCCTGAGATACTGCATCATCTCCGGGTGCCTGATCCCGATATTCTCCTCTCTACCGGTGGCAGTCCGGCGTCTCGCTCTCTGACCGTGGCGGACTCTCATCGGCTCGACACGGTCCTCCTACCCCTACCATGACCACGCGGTGGACGACCTCGACCCCTTGTACTTATTCTTTCGATTGACGTTTATCTGATTAGAAATTTTATGAATTAATCAGTTTCTTCCATTGATTAACCACGAACAATCTTATGATCAATAGTTTAAGAGTAGTTCTTTCGAATTCGAAATTACATCTACAAGTTTCAGTCTTAAGTTTGTCTCCTAGTTCTAGGAACCACACACATCAACCATCAACATACAGACGACATCCTTGAACCCACATTCAACACATAGGGTATTTTAGTCATTTCACTACCCAGGGGTATTTTCGTAATTTATCTTACAGGGGTATTTTCGTAATTTTTTGAAATAGGGGTCCTTGGTGATTTTGTGAAAGAAGGGTATTTTGGTAATTTTGCAATCCGGGAGTATTTCGGTAATTTTACAATCCGGGGGTATTTTGGTTATTTTACAAATCAGGGATATTTTCGTCATTTATAAATTAGGGGTAATTTAGTAATTTTACAAAATAGGATGGCTGGTCCCTTTCGGGTTTTAGTTATAAATTTTGGCCCATCAACAAGTTCTCATGACTAAGGTGAACAGTCACTACGCACCAGGTAGGATTCTAGCGAAGAGGAGGTGAGTCACTTGGATCGCTAAGTACTGTGCTCTCCCTGAATCCAACTTGAGACATGCGTATGCTCATTTGCCACACCCTAGTCTTGCGACTTGTCTACGGGTTTGTTCGGTTGGATTAAGTCTTATGCAATTGAGAGTTGTTTAACTAGGCCTAAGGTCCATCAAGTTCTAATCTAGATAGTCTACATCCCATAAAGCCCATCAAGCCCATATATATATATATATCACACAGCGAGTTCAGAATACTTACCTGGCGGACTTGGGCCGGAGACGCAGGTGCCATGCCAAGAAAACCCTCCTGTATGATTTATAAATATACATGTTTTAAAAAAAAACCTATTTTTAGAAAACGTTTTGAGCCCAAAACCCCCAAAGCCGAGTTTTGAACCAGGCTCTGATACCAATTTGTAACACCCCAAACCCGGCCTAAACACCACGACCGGATCTGGCATGTCACTAAGAAGCCTTTATACAACATGTCGCGTTTTGTTTTGTTTTAAAAACATAGTTTTGGCGTTTATACGAGAAAAACTTAATAAGTTGACAAATTGTAAAAGAAATAAATTTTATTTAATGCCTTAATGAATATAAAAATAGAATTTTCCTTTGATTTTTATCGTTTCAGTACATGCCTTAGTTTAACCTTTTACGTAGGATTTTAGATGTCCAAAAAAACCCGAAAACCCAAAAGAAAACATAAAAGAATTATAATAACCGGTGGCCTTATTACAATAAAATATAAACCACCTAATTAAAAATATTAAAATTAATTAAACTAGTAAAGTCTTTTGCTGAATCAAAATAATCCCTCGCATGGCCACCTTGCGCTCCTCTCCAACCCGGTCCGCTGCACTAGGTGCTACCTGAAAGATGTTAAATAATAGGGTGAGTCGCGAGACTCAGTGTGCAACCCTCGTGCACCATCAGATTGGGCCTTAGCCCCACATAACGAATAACAGAGTATAATATATCGTAAAATATGCAAAGCCCAACCCAATCCTAGGTTTCCATCCGCTACACACCTCCCTTACCTACCAATCACACTATTGGGGATTTCTACAATCAACCCACACTGCTACACACCATCGATGGCAGTCATGCTGCTCATCGTCAGATCATGGCCGTAGCCACTACAACAGGTCATGGAAAAAACCACTACAACAGGTCACGGCAAAAGCCGCTACAACAGGTCACGGCAAAAGCCGCTACAACAGAACACTTCCCCTTTCTTCAAACCCAACCCCATGTAATTACAGAAATCGGCATACTTATCACACATATCATCTTAACAGGAAAATTCACTTAGGAATGACAGAGATCACTAACCTGGTGATTCGCTTTTAGCCTCCTTGGGTTTCAACCATTATGTCGGGATTTCGGCATTTATCAAAATATAACAGATTTGTAAACAAATTTTAACAGGCTATCTAAATGGTGTGGAAGTGTTACACACCTGATATCGCGTAGTTTTACACCCTTAGTCAATATCCTTACTATCTGGATCTACAAACCTTAGTCTAAAACCTTGCTCAAAAGCCAGAAGAACACGAAGATTTGGGCTCCCCTACATTCGGCCAAGGGTTAGCAAATCCCAAATTTTTCACGGTAAAAATAATAGATCTCTTTACCTTGAAATCCCGAAAGCAACACGATTCATGTGTTACTGAACTCTGACTTAGAGATCTAAGCAAATGAATCCCCCTTCAAATCCCGGAATGCCGCAAAAGAAAACAAAATATTAGTCCCATATAGCCATTAGGCTATGGCCTCCAAAAGCCGAAAAAGAATCAAAAGAAAACCCAAATCATTACTTACCCTACAGAATATTTCGGCTATCCCTTGTAGAAAGATTCGACAACTGTAGAAGATTAGAGATCTAGGAGTTTCGGCTCTTTAAGGAAAAATCCCGGAAAGATGATCTGACGTGTTTTTGGCTTTTAAAAGAACTAAGAATTGAAGAGATGGCCAAGAGAGATTCGGCAAATGAATATTAAGGAGAGAAAAAGGTGGTTGGCAGGATTTCGGCAATTGATGAGACTTCAGGGGTTTCGGTTTCTGACAGAAAAGAAAAAGAAGAAGAGATGATTCGAAAGAGAGAAAAACTAAAGGCTATTCACAGAGAAAACAAATGAAAATTCGGCACACCCCCTAGCCTTTACCAAAACCGATTTCCCCCCTCACTGAGTTTGATTTTTGGCCAACTCTAGCCTCCTGGATGAGCTCTCATCTTTTCCCTTATCTTGATCTATTGATTCCTCAAAAATAGCCCTAATTAACACCAACTCCTCCCTTCTTTATCTGCTTATTATCCTCATAATTAAAACATTAAAATCTCCTAAATAATATCCTTGTGCCGTCCCCTCCTAGTCCCCTTTTAAGTGCTGAAATTTGGCCCTATAACTTGGGCTTCAAGAAACCAAAATTTGGGCCCTCCTCATGCACTAGTGACGCCACCCTCTCCCTTCCTTGTGGCGCCACCTAATCTTTGGGCAACAAGCCCATTTTGTCATTTAAGCTACCAAAACTTTATTTTAAGCCCTAAAGTATCTAAACAGAATATTTAATCAAGGCCTCAGCCCAAGCCTGAGCCCAATTCGCACCTCTAATTCTCAAATTAACACATTAAATGCATCCACACCCTAAACGCATAGGCCCAAAAATTCAGGATGGTACAGTTCTACCCCCCTTAAAGAAATTTCGTCCTCTAAATTTCCAATTAACTATTAATCGTACTACCCAAGTCTTACCACTATGCTTCCGCTGCGAACTCTAATTCTAAAGCCAAAAGAAACACTTAGGATAATATGATAGAGTACGCACCGGTATTCGCATCTGGAGCGTCCTCGTCCCTTGGCGACGTCTTTGCATAGACCAAAGTCGGCTGCGCCGCGCCTCGATAACCTCGCACCTCCACGACCATGCCCTGTGCCATTGCCACCATTGACTTGACCACAGCCCCTTGGTGGTTGTTGACCTCCTCTCCCAACCTGATCAGAACCTCGTCCACCGGCCGTACTCGATCCTTCGTGGACAGATCCTTTATCATATGATCCATAGACCCACACCTGAAGCATCCACCAGTTCTCCTTCTGCACTCCCCATAATGTACCTTCCCACACGAAGGACACGATCGATTCTGACCCGTCGGAGCACGAGCTGGCCCATCAGACCTAGGCCTTTTCTGAAAACTCCCAGATGATCCCGACGGCCCAAAATTCCTCTTATTCCCATTCCTATCCTTATCCTTATTCAGTTTCTCAGTCCGCTTAACCTCCTCAGATATCTTAGCTTTCTCAACCAAAATCGCAAAGTCCTTTCCGCGTCATGGTGCTACTAATACCCTCAGCTCATCCCTTAGTCCATCCTCGAACCGTACACAGCGCTCATAGTCAGTCGCCATAATCCCTCGAGCGTAACGGCTCAACCGCAGAAACTCCGCCTCATATTCAACCACAGATTTACTTTCCTGCACCAAATTCAGAAATGCCTTCCTCTGTGCATCCACATAGCTGGCCCCAACATACTTTCCTTGGAATGACTCCTTAAAGAAATCCCAATCAATCCGGTCTGCGACAGTACCCTCCTTTACCGTGAGCCACCACTGGTAAGCCTCTTCTCGAAGAAGAGACACGACCCCTTTCAACTTCTCCTCCACCGTGAAGTCCAGGTCATCCATAATGCGCTCAGTTGCTTCTAACCAGTACTCAACTGTGTTAGGGGCTACGCCAGAAACACCCCTAAACATCTCCGCTCCGTTGACTCGGAGTTGTTCCGAAACAGATTTCTGGGCTCCTGAACCCGTGCCTGCCTCAACAACTCTTTCGAGGACCCGAAACATCGCCTGAGATACTGCATCATCTCCGGGCGCCTGATCCCGAAATTCTCCTCTACACCGCGTGGTCCGGCGTCTCGTCTCTGACCGTGGCGGACCCTCTCCGCTCGACACGGTCCTCCTACCCCTACCACGACCACGCGACGGACGACCTCGACCCCTTGTACTCATTCTTCCGATTGACGTTTATCTGATTAGAAATTTTATGAATTAATAGGTTTCTTCCACTGATTAACCACGAACAGTCTTATGATCAGTAGTTTAAGAGTAGTTCTTTCGAATTCGAAATTACATCTACAAGTTTCAGTCTTAAGTTTGTCTCCTAGTTCTAGGAACCATACACATCAACCATCAACATACAGACGACATCCATGAACCCATATTCGACACATAGGGTATTTTAGTCATTTCACTACCTAGAGGTATTTTCGTAATTTATCCTACAGGGGTATTTTTGTAATTTTTTGAAATAGGGTTCCTTGGTGATTTTGTGAAAGAAGGGTATTTTGGTAATTTTTTAATCCGAGGGTATTTCAGTAATTTTACAATTTGGGGGTATTTTGGTAATTTTACAAATCAAGGATATTTTGGTCATTTATAAATCAAGGGTCATTTAGTAATTTTACAAAATAGGATGGCTGGTCTCTTTCGGGTTTTAGTTATAAATTTTGGCCAGTCAACAAGTTCTCATGACTAAGGTGAACAGTCACTACGCAGCAGGTAGGATTCTAGCGAAGAGGAGGTGAGTCACTAGGACTGCTTAAGTACCAGACTCTCCCTGAATCCAATCCTAGACATGCGTATGCCTGTTGCCACACCCTAGCCTTGCGACTTGTCTATAGGTTTGTTCGGTTGGATTAAGTCTTATGCAATTGAGAGTTGTTTTACTAGGCCTAAGGTCCATCAAGTTCTAATCTAGATACTGTACGTCCCATAAAGCCCATCAAGCCCACATATATATATATATATCACACAGCGAGTTTAGAATACTTACCTGGCGGACTTGGGCCGGAAACGCAGGTGCCATGCCGAGAAAACCCTCCTGTATGATTTATAAATATATATGTTTTAAAAAAAAACCTATTTTTAGAAAACGTTTTGAGCCCAAAACCCCCAAAGTCGAGTTTTGAACCGGGCTCTGATACCAATTTGTAACACCCCAAACCCGGCCCAAACACCACGACCGGATCTGGCATGTCACTAAGAAGCCTTTATACAACATGTCGCGTTTTGTTTTGTTTTAAAAACATAGTTTTGGCGTTTATACGGGAAAAACTTAATAGGTTGATAAATTGTAACAGAAATAAATTTTATTTAATGCCTTAATAAATATAAAACTGGAATTTTCCTTTGATTTTTATCGTTTCAGTACATGCCTTAGTTTAACCTTTTACGTAGGATTTTAGATGTCCAAAAAAACCCGAAAACCCAAAAGAAAACATAAAAGAATTATAATAACCGGTGGCCTTATTACAATAAAATATAAACCAACTAATTAAAAATATTAAAATTAATTAAACTAGTAAAGTCTTTTGCTGAATCAAAATAATCCTCGCATGGCCACCTTGCGCTCCTCTCCAATACGGTCCGCTGCACTAGGTGCTACCTGAAAGATGTTAAATAATAGGGTGAGTCGCGAGACTCAGTGTGCAACCCTCGTGCACCATCAGATTGGGCCTTAGCCCCACAGAACAGATAACGGAGTATAATATATCAGAAAATATGCAAAGTCCAACCCAGTCCTAGGTTTCCATCCGCTACACACCTCCCTTACCTGCCAATCACAGCATTGGGGATTTCTACAATCAACCCACACCGCTACACACCATCGATGGTAGTCATGCTGCTCATCATCAGATCATGGCCGTAGCCACTACAACAGGTCACGGCAAAAGCCGCTACAACAAAACACTTCCCCTTTCTTCAAACCCAACCCCATGCAATCACAGAAATCGGCATACTTATCACACATATCATCTTAACAGGAACATTCACTTAGGAATGACAGAGATCACTAACCTGGTGATTCACTTTTACCCTCCTCGGGTTTCAACCATTATGCCGGGATTTCGGCATTTATCAAAATATAATAGATTTGTAAACAAATTTTAACAGGCAATCTAAATGGTGTGGAAGTGTTACACACCTGATATCGCGTAGTTTTACACCCTTAGTCAATATCCTTACTATCTGGATCTACAAACCTTAGTCTAAAACCTTGCTCAAAAGCCGGAAGAACACGAAGATTTGGGCTTCCCTACATTCGGCCAAGGGTTAGCAAATCCCGAATTTTTCACGTTAAAAACAATAGATCTCCTTACCTTGAAATCCCGAAAGTAACACGATTCGTGTGTTATTGAACTCTGACTTAGAGATCTAAGCAAATGAATCCCCCTTCAAATCTCGGAATGCCGTAAAAGAAAACAAAATATTAGTCTCATATAGCATTTGGCTATGGCCTCCAAAAGCCGGAAAAGAATCAAAAGAAAACCCAAATCATTACTTACCCTACAGAAGATTTCGGCTATCCCTTGTAGAAAGATTCAGAAACTATAGAAGATTAGAGATCTAGGAGTTTCGGCTCTTTAAGGAAAAATTCTGGAAAGATGATCTGACGTGTTTTTAGCTTTTGAAAGAACTAAGAATTGAAGAGATGGCCAAGAGAGATTCGGCCAATGAATATTAAGGAGAGGAAAAGGTGGTTGGTAGGATTTCGACAATTGATGAGACTTGAGGGGTTTCGGTTTACAGAAAAGAAAAAGAAGAAGAGATGATTCGAAAGAGAAAAAACTAAAGGCTATTCGCAGAGAAAACAAATGAAAATTCGGCACACCCCTAGCCTTTACCAAAACCGATTTCCCCTCAGTTTTGATTTTCGGCCAACTCTAGCCCCCTGGATGAGCTCTCATCTTTTCCCTTATCTTGATCTATTGATTCCTCAAAAATAGCCCTAATTAGCACCAACTCCTCCCTTCTTTATCTGCTTATTATCCTCATAATTAAAACATTAAAATCTCCTAAATAATAGCCTTGTGCCATCCCCTCCCAGTCCCCTTTTAAGTGCCGAAATTTGGCCTTATAACTTGGGCTTCAAGCAACCAAAATTTGGGCCCTCCTCATACACTAGTGACGCCACCCTCTCCCTTCCTTGTGGCGCCACCTAATCTTTGGGCAACAAGCCCATTTTGTCATTTAAGCTACCAAAATTAATCAAGGCCTTAGCCCAAGCCTGAGCCCAATTCGCACCTCTAGTTCTCAAATTAACACATTAAACGCATCCACACCCTAAACGCATAGGCCCAAAAATTCAGGATGTTACAGGTATCTGTGGCTGCCATGAATTTTGTCAGCATCTCCTCGAGGTTCGACTCCTCTTCCTGTTGGTAAGGTGGTTGTTGAAAATTTGGAGGAAGTTCCGGTCCTTGGCTACTTTGATCATCCCACGAGAAATTAGGATGGTACCTCCAACCTACATTATAAGTGTCACTCTAAAAATTATTTTGAGGTCTAGAATAGTTACCCATATAGTGGACTTGTTCGTTCTCTATGCCATATCCGTATGGTGGGTACTCAAGATTCATACGCCTCCGCTTGTTTTGTCTTTGCATAATGGATGTATCTGCGAAGAACACAAATCATCAAACTTTTTATTTAACATCTCTAACTGGTTTGATAGCCTGGTTATTGGGTCGAGGTTGTAGATATCAACTGCTTTTGTTGGCTTTGTCCTCATAACTTGCCACTGATAGTTATTTAGTGCTATCTCCTCTATCAGATATCGACTGCTTTTGTTGGCTTTGTCCTCATAACTTGCCACTGATAGTTATTTAGTGCTATCTCCTCTATCTGCCAAAATCAAATAAAAGAAAATTTAGCAAAGTAAAAAATAATAATAATAACAATAATGGCTAAAGTAATAAAAATTGAGCTTTCTTAATATTTTAGTTCCCCGACAATGGTGCCAAAAACTTGATCGTTGTTTTCGCGATGTCAAAGTCTTAAAATTTATAAAAAGAATGATCGAACCTGGAAACTAACTATGATAATGATTTGAGGCAAGCGCACCTATCGAACAGTAGTATAGCTTAGGCAAGATCGAATTGTCGAACCCAAAGGAACCAAAAGTACTAATACTAACTTTCTTTTTATTATCTAGCCTAAAATAAGTGAAGTTGTTATTTAATCTAAATTTAACTAACTACTAAGCTAAAGACGCAAAGACAAAAAGAATGAATTGGGGAAATACTGTTGGAAAAACTCAGTTGATTAAGACGATACCCTTAGGAAGAATCCACCTAGACTTCACTTGTTATCTAACTCTGAACCAGACGATTTATTCACTTGACTTGATCTGTAAGACTCCCTAATGTATATTAAACCCTCTCTCGAAGCGAATAACGTCTAACCCTAGGTTGATTAATTGAAATCTCTTTCTAATTAAAACCCCTAGAATTGCATTAACTCGATATATGGACTCCCATATTAGGTTTCACCCTAATCCGACAAAATCTCGTCACCCTATCTCTAGGCGCGCGATCAACTCCGCTTAATTATGCTAGATCTACTCTTAAGCAGGGACTTTTGCTCCTCCACCTAAGCACATCAAACTTGAATCAATATCCCGGAAATATTAACATAAGAATTAAGAACACATAATTAAGAAAAAAATCAAGTATTTATCATATAGTTCAGCAAAAGATAACAATATTCATCTAAGTTTCATCCCCTTCAGGTATCTGAAGGGTTTAGTTCATAATGATAAAAGAAAACATCTCAGAAGAAAAGATAAAACAAAACATAAGAAATCCTTAAAATCCCCTGAAGGAATTGAAGGAGAGATCCGCCGTCTTGAGTAGAATTCCGGCTTCTTGAGATGGATCAACTGGCTATCTTCGAGTGTTTCCCACAAATCTGACCTTTTCGGCTCGGCTCCTTCGTGTAGCTCACCACCCCGACAGAGGGCTTCTGCCGAACTCACCGCTTAAGTTGCCCCCTAGGGTGTTTATATAAGCTTTGAGATGCCTTACTTGGCCACTAAGAATCCTAATCCAAGTATAATTCCTACTAAGGTGTTTAAATAGACTTTGGATTGTGTTTCTTTGCCTCCAAGCATCCAAATCCGAGTAAAACTCCTCTTGGCCGCGGCAGGGGCCATGGTGCACGCCCGTGTGAATCGTGGCCAGGCCGTGTTGGATTTTATTAATGAGGCACGGCCGTGTGGTCTTGGGTCCAGGCCGTGCCAATTTCGTGATGTGGCCCATTTGGCCCGTTTTAAGCCCGTTTCTTGTTCGTTTCATCCTCCGGTGCTTTCCTGAGTATAAAATATGAAAATAAAGGATTAAGAGCACCAAATTACATAAATTAAGGGATAAATCATCCAAAAGTATGCTAAATGTGGGATTAAAATATGTTACTTTTACGGTTTATCAATAATCTCAAATCACTATTTTCGACACCACTAAAAATTGGACTGTTATAGAAATTATTTCCTGTCAAATTAAAATCAAGGTCGATAGACCCATTTATTATAAATCAAGTGACACATCATGGGGCAATAGAACTTATCGGAAACGGAGGGCAGACTTTTCTTATCAATGGAAAAAGAGTAAAACATTATTTTGGCGGAACAACAAAAGAAGTAATTGACACCCAAGTAGTGCGATATAAGGTTCTATAGAGTCAATTTGAAAAAAAAAATAAGAAATTATGGAGAAAGAATGGGAAATTGGCAAAGAGATAAACGAGGATCTAGAGGGAACAAAAAATTACAACAAAAATTGATTCCCATGTCGTGACATCAACTTAGCATGTGACGGTCGAACGAAATTCAGCGCAAGAAACCTGTTTTCGTTGTCGCGACACTAACAAGGGATGTTGTGACACCGCTATGTAATCTGCAACCCAAAAATTACTAGCTTCAAATGTGTTTGTAATTAAGTTTTAGTAGATTTAGAACTGATTAGTTTATAATTCTTTATAAATAGCATTCCTAGCATAACTTGAACCCTCATTCTTATTTTCATCCTCTTCAAGAGTTAGTAGGCTACAAATATCTTCTCATTTTCTTTTGAATTGTGAAAATTGCAAGATTTCTTTTTAGTCATTCAAGAAGTTTGATAAATGCAGATAAAAATACTATAATAAATCCAGGTTTGTGTAGTTACAATTTTTTTTATAATATCATGAATACATCTGTTGAATTTCAGGAAAACAACATAGATAAATACCTACAACAGTTGTAACCCTACACATTTGTCCAATAAAAAGTGTTTGATCCTTTGATGAGGAATTGTAGAAGAGTGGAGGAGATCGTAACCGGACATGAATGGACTAACTTCAGCTTACCACCTAACGAACCAACAATAATACCAATTGTACATGAATTTTATCTCGCATTAAAAGAAAGAGAAGCAGCAAAACCATATTATGATATGGAAACATATGTCAAAGTCAGAGAGGTCAATGTTTTGGTAACAGAAATAAGTATTTGTCAATTTTGTGATGCTCCTTATTATTACTGTGATTACATGTTCAAAATAGATCTCAAACAATTCAGAAACATATACATGAAAGAAGTCGTGAGATTTTTAACAGAAGGAAAAGAAGAATGGATGTATCAACCTGGAATGATGATACCCAAAACATTCAATCAAAACACTAACGACTCCAAGAGAAAAAATTTGGATGAAGTTCATATGTTCAAGAATTTGGCCCACATTAGATATTTCTAATATCAGCCCGATACAAGTTATTCTTGTTTATACGATCTTGTAAAAGAAGTAGATGTATTGGTACTTGGATTTATCAGAGTATGATTGAGTGTGTAAGGAATCAATCCAAAAGAACATTCTTCCCACATTTAATAACAGAATTATGAAAAAGAGCAGGAGTACCCATGGATCGATTAGACAAAGAGATGAACCCTCCAAAGAAATTATTAGGAGATGACTTATACAAACAATTTGTGTTACTTCATAGAAAACAAAAGGAAGAGAGGAGAAAACGCGGACTCTAAGAGGGGGATGAATAAGGAAGTTTGTTTAATTCTCTTAAAAAAAACTGTACAAGTATATGCTAAGCTGATACATATAGGATAGTTTATTTGAATTATTTTTAAGCATTGTAATTTTGGATAATTTTTATAGTTTTAGGGGTAGGATTAATTGTAGACTTTTATATTTGTTTTTCTTTTCTGTTTTGAAATTTTCTATGTAGAAACCTCACATGAAAGAAGCACAACATATTCACACTTATGACAAATAAGGAGGGAAGCACCCACTATTAGACCATTGCAATGTCACGATCAATTGGGTAACTTCTTTCCTCTATGTCGAATATGCTCAAGAATATGAACATGAATTCATCAAATGGTAGTTGGATGGGGGCAACCTCTGGGCTAGTTCGAGAATGTTTCTTGTGTGTATTATGTTGATGGTCATACTTTCGATAATTTCCCGTCAAATCTGGTGTCGATTTATTACATGGGAAATCAAAATAGGAATAGGCTGCAGTTGAACTCCTACAATCCTTCATGAAAGTATCATCCAAATTGCTCGTGGAGTAATCAAGAGGTTAGTCCTAGCAACTCATCTATGTCTTGTCGACCAAATTATCCATCGGGTTATTCTCAACAAGTTCAAAGACCTCAACAAGCTAAGGGCCCGTTCGTTGCTCCATCTGTGATGGACTTTTGGCCAAAAAAGTCCTTTTCAGTAAAACGGAATAAAGAATAAGGGCCAGTTGCCAAATTATTTTAACGTTTCAAAAGAAAATTTTTACGTATGAAAAAGCCAAAATTTTTAGCTTTTCTCAGAGTAAAAACACTTTTGGCTGGTCTTTTACTTTGTTATCCTTATTATTTCTTCTTCCTTTAGACGTCTTCTTCCAAATACACTTCTCTCTTTTTTTCCCCTTTTCTATTTTCTCTGATTTTTCCTCTGGTTCCTCTGATTTCTCTGATTAAATATGTTCCATCTCTGCCGTTAAGGCCAGTTCATTTCTTCTCTCTTCTCCATTGCTTTTACCATCTAATAATTCCTCACCTTTTTTTTATTGAAAATTTCCCCTTTTATTGCATATTTTCAGGCTGCTAAAGTGAGATGGTCGGATTTGTTTGACGGTGTGGATTCGGTCTTGGAAGACTGGAGTATTGATCAGATGCATATAGTAAGCTCTTGAATTTTTTTGTTTGGTTTTCTTAATTAGTTGAGTACTTTGATTGTTCTTGATTCTCGAAGAACTTGGAATTTGGAAGTCAAAATTAGATGCGAAATCAAAATGCAACGTTCTTCAACATTCAAAACTGAATTGAAACTTGGCCTTTGTTGTTTGTTCTAATTTTTAAGGTTTTCCACCATTTTGCTTCATGTTGAGGCTGCATGGAATTTTCATAGGGATGACAGTTTTGCCTCTTTGTTACACCCGATCTTAATCTTCACCTCCTTTGGATGATCGCTTTACGAGTTACCTGGATTTTCCTTTACTCTTTAAGTATTTGCATTTGGCTGGAGAAAATTCAAATTCGCTGTGTCATTGTCAAGTTAAGCTTCAACTATTGAGTGAGCCGAATTCAAGTATTTTAAATATTTGATTCTGAGTAGCTTGTGAGCTTAATCAAATTTTATATTTTTAATTAGTAGCAAAAATCTCAATATGAACTCAAGCTTGAGTTTGAGCATAAATAATCGAGTTTGAAGTTGAGCATTAGAATTGAACCTATTTTTTTACTAATAAACAAGCGGTTTAATTTTTATCTCAAATGAGTTTGGGCTTTAAAATTACAACTCGATCAAGTTCGAACCGTGTTTCAAATCTTGAATTTCAGGTGGAGCTTGAGCTTCTTATAGCTTGAACTCGGCTCAACTCTATTACACCCCTAAATGTATGATCCTCCAAAAAATTTAGAAAAGGTTGAGCATATACCTTATTCTAAACTCTCCCTTGGGTCCAAGTAACATAGGTTGCTAGCAATGCATGATTGATTTTTTGTTGTTTATTGCTTATTGAATTAGAAGGTTCTAGTCACTATCTTATCAAATCGTTCAGTTTCTTCAAAATTTTATGGGAGGTTTATTTCCCAACATAATGAGTTTGTATCATCCTTACATGACGCATTGTACATGTAATTCCAAACAGAAATTTTAGCTTTTCTCAGAGTAAGATAATGCTGTTAGGTTGATCCAACCTAAAAGCTAAAGTTCTATGGTGAGTGCCTGAAATAGGTTTCAACTCCAACATATTCTCTTTGTAGTTTGTACTAGTTTGTTGCTTTTGAAAGTGTTCACCATGTCTGAGCCCATTATTGACTCTATGCCCGAATCAAAATGAGGAAGCCCTGGATTTGAACCATATTCTAAAAGCTAGCTTATTTTTGTAAGTTTGTGCTTGAGGATGTGGTTTTAAATTGCTGAAAATTTCAACAATGGTGTATGTTAATGTTGTTTTTGTTATGCTAGTTCTTGAGGTGCCTCTGCTCTACGTTCATTATAGATATATCTGGTATTCCATATTGGATCCTCTTTTTTTTTAGCCAAAACCTTTTTATGCGATTTAAGGTTGAAGCACATTAGTTGATATGATGTTGTGGAATCAGGAACTGATTGCCGAAATTGTAGGTTGGTGAATTTTAGCCTTTGATATTCATCACAAATAGAGCTTAGTCACCCATAGATATGGTTTTGCCATGCATATCTTGTTGAGCATGCTGATATCTACTTATTTGTCAAAGGTGATGAGAAGTTTAGCTTGAATTACTGCATGAATAATAAATAAGCAGAGGTGGGAATAAAACACATACCTTATTTGAAGCTTTATTTTATGGAATAAACATGTCGGTCGAAATGATGCAGATTTTATGGAATACGAAGATATTAACTGGGCATATGAGAATACTATTGATTCAGAAAATGCGCATGGTCGACAAAGTGATGATGATGACGACGACGATGATGGTGGTGATGATGATGGTGAATCAAGCAATTTAAGTGGTTTTGAAATGGAATTAGCAAGAGATGCTATAGCTTCTAGTTTAATGAATTCACTTTAAATTGTAAATGCTATTGTAAAATTTTTTGTATTTATATTTGGTGTATAAATATTATCCCTTTTTGAAACTTTAATCCAAATATATGTATTTATGTTTTCTATGTTATGTTAATATCTAATATGAGTTTTACAAATGTGTTAAAAGCATTAAAAATAAAAAATAATAATTTTTAAATTAATACAATTGTGTCAATATCTAATTACAAATATTTAATTATTATATTTAAATATTTAAATATAGTTTATATATTCTAATTAAATTTAATAAATAATTAATATTAATTACTTAGAATTATTTAAAATTAATATTATTTATTAAAATATTAACAATAAATTATTGTAAAATATTTTTTTATTTTTGCTAAAATATCATAATATTAACTAATTTGAACATTATTTAAATACATATTTGTTACTTTATAATATCATATCTAAAATAGACATTTTACTTCTCAAAAGCACTTTTTGACAGCAATGTCAAACACTTAAAATTTTCAAAAGTACTTCTCAAAAGCACTTCTAAAAAGCACTTCTCAAAAGCACTTCTTAAAAGCATTGCCAAACTGGCCGTAAGTCTTCTAATACTCTTAAAAATTTGTTGAAAGCTTACAGGGAAAAGAATGATGCATTTATTCAAAGCCAAGAAATGACATTGAGAAATTTAGAAAATCAAGTGGGGCAGCTGGCTAATGAGCTAATAAATTGATCCCAAGGTGCTTTACTTAGCTGTCGAAACCATTTTTTTCTTGTTAAAAACGGGGTCGACTTTAAAAACGGAAATGGAGTCGCCACCAATCTTTTTTTGAGGTGTGATCGGATCACCTTGAGATTGATCGTTAAAACATTTTGATTTATTAAAATGATGATTTTGGCCTACAAAATTCTAGAAAATAGGTTCGAGAGTCGGTTACGCACGAGGAAGGATTAGCACCCTCGTAACGCCCAAAATTGGTACCGAATTGATTGATTAACGTCTTGTTGTCGAAAATTTGAAAAGATTTTAAAATACGATCCTCTTTGTTAAAAGAACTTGAATAAATTAAATTGGACACTGAGACCCGTTTATCTCGAAGAAGTAAAATATCATACCCAGTAAGTTAGGATACGACATCTCGAATCCTCGAAACTAAGCTTGTCTTTTTGTAACACCCCAAACCCGGTCTAACCACTACAACCGAGTCTGGCGTACTACGGAAAGAGAATGTTTGAAGATCGACTTGTCAATTTTATTTAAGGAGGAAACTGTTGATTAATTTCAGAGAAAACGAATTTGAATCTTGTTTTAGAAAAACTTAGTTGCTTAATTGTTACTCCATACTTATTACTTAGTCATGGTATATAAAAAAAAAACCAGTATTTATTTAGCCTTTGAAAACCTCCAATTCCAAGTTTAATCAACCTATTAAATAGAAACTTTAGAATCTACTAAATAATAAAAGGAAACCCAAAATAAAACTTCAGCGGCCTTATTACATAACTGGAAACCAAAATAAAATAACTAAGTCCGAGTAGAAAACTTTGTAATAAACCAAATGCTGTGCATGGCCACCTTGAGTCCACTCCGGCTCCATATCCACGATCTAAGTCTGATCTGCAAAATATAAAGGAAGGGGTGAGTCACCGAGACTCAGTGTATAAATCCCCATCCCAAGAGAAGTTATGCTCTTACACAAATTCATTTACACATATGCATGTCATGCAACCCATCAACCTAAGTATCCATCCATGTCTCCCAAATCTACCCCTTGTGTACCAAACCACCGGTGGTGCCAAACCACTGTAACAGAAGTTACAAGAATAACATATGTGGTACCAAACCACTGGTGGTGCCAAACCACTGAGACTTAGTCACAATTTTTATAATATAGGTGGGGCCAACCCACTGTTGTGATGCCAAATCACTGGTGACAGTCTGATAGATCATACTTCCCCCTCCTCTCATCATCCATAACACAGAGTTATGCTAACAATATTAGTATGATCATGCTTAACATACATAATTATGTATACAGAATGTCATGCTCTCATAGATCACAATCAACGCGAGAAACATAACAACTTACCCGGCATCCTCGTCTTTTTACCCACAAGGGTAATTTGGTAACCATTGTCGTCATTCCGGATTTTAACAACACATAACATTTAACATAATAAGTAAAGAAAGTGTGTAAGAGTTACACACCTGGTTTTCGTACTACCGCTTTTCTTTTGCTTCTACGCTACTTTGGCGTTGGGTTTATAGATCCAATCCCCTCTTTGCTTGATCATTAGTATTGTCCATAATAACTCCTTGTCACTAAATCATTTAAATGATGAGATCTAATTACCCAAACAACTATAACACTTAATACGAACTCTTACCTAATTAATCGAATCCCGAAAGTCTTTGGGAAACCACCACCACCAACCTACCTACATTCGGCCATCCTCAAAATATCAAATAAACCAATAATCACAACCAAACCAGCCCATGTGACATTCGGCAAATTAAAAGAAATCAAGAAAGGCCATTCGGCCGAACCTACCACCACCTACCTTCGGCTTTTCCACCAAATCGGCACAGGAGACTTTTAATGAGACAGATTCGGCTACTAGTAGCAGAGAGGGAAAATCGACAGGCCTTAGAACAAGTGATTCGGGTTAGGTCTTAATGAAAAGAAAGAGTGAAATCGCAAAGAAGGAAAAATCCCAAAACTCACCAGATCACTAAGGAGTATTCGGCTTATGGTGCACCTTCGGGAAACAGAAACCACCCTTGTAGATTCGGCTATGGAAGAGGAAGATGAAGACCAAGGTATTCGGCCTTGGAAGAAAAGAATAACGAGAATAATGTGTTGGAGAGTTGTGGCCAAGAAAAGAATTTGGGAGAAGAGGAGAAGAGAATTTCAGCTAAGAGAGTAAGTGAGAAAGAAAGGAAAGAAAACAAATGAAAAATATGAACACCAAGCCTCAAAATTTCGGCAATACACATGCACACACTCAGAGTTGGAGTTTCGGCCAACTCTCTCCCTCCTGATAACTCTTATCTTGCATGATAACCCAATTCCTATCTTACCTTTAGAAGAGGCCAACTTAGAACTAACTCTTCCCTCCTAATTATCAGCTTTTAATTACTAAATTAAAAAGAAATAAAGCTCCTAAATTTTAGCCATTGTGCCGTCCATCCCCTTCCCTCCTATGTGCCGAATTTTGACCCATCCCTTTGGGCCCCAAGCGGCCACACCAGGCCCAACTCCTTCCCCCTTGTGATGCCACCTTCATGCTCACCTGAAGCACCCCAAATTTTTGGGCCACAAGCCCAGCTTGCTACTAAACACAGGTACTTACTTAAATTATAAACTAACACTATTTATAAGCAGTTTAACCCAGGTTTTAAGCCCAAACCCGAGCCCAATACACACCTCAAGGCCTTAACCTACTAACTTAGCCATGCAGCGTACCAAATGCATAGACCCACAGAATCAGGATATTACAGTTCTACCCCCCTTAAAATAAATTTCGACCTCGAAATTTACCTGGTCAGAAAAGTTGAGGGTATTGCTGTCGCATGATATCCTCCGGCTCCCATGTCGCTTCCTCCGATCCATGGTTCCTCCATAATACCTTCACCAAAGGAA
The DNA here is from genome assembly GCA_025698515.1 of Gossypium sturtianum. Classification (NCBI taxonomy): domain Eukaryota; kingdom Viridiplantae; phylum Streptophyta; class Magnoliopsida; order Malvales; family Malvaceae; genus Gossypium; species Gossypium sturtianum. The sequence goes on from CM046946.1 coordinate 123,408,452, forward strand.
CAAATTTCCTACGTAAAACCTTAACATCCCGATCTAGGATCTGCACTGGTTCCTCCTCAAAAGATAAGTCTGGATTCACCTCTATCTCCTCCACTGGCACAACATGTGATGGATCCGACCGATAGCGTCTAAGCATGGAAACATGAAACACATCGTGAATTTGACCCAACTCGGTGGCAACTCTAGCTGGTAAGCCACCGGTCCCACTCGCTTCAATACCCGATAAAGGCCCAATAAACACGGGGCTCAACTCGCCTTTCCTACCGAACCTCGAACCTTCTCCATGGCGACACTTTCAAGAAAACCTGTCACCCTCTCTCGCAAACTCTATATCCTTCCGCTTTAAGGTCGGCATAAGACTTCGCGCTGTCTCAAGCTTCTTTCAACCGAAGTTCTAATCACCTCCACCTTATCTTCTCGTCTCGAAGAACCAACTCGGACCCAATAACGCGCTCCCCAACTCTGTCCCAACACGTAGGGGTACGACACTTCCGACCATATAAAGCTTCATATGGAGCCATCTTAATGCTCGCTTTGATAACTATTGTTATACGCGACTCGCCAACGGTAAGAATTCTTCCCAACTACCCTTGAAATCCAAGACACATCCCCTTAGCATGTCCTCCAAAACTTGAATCACCCTCTCCGATTATCCATCATTTGGGGATGGAATGCCGTCTTGAAATCCAATCTTATACCCAATGCACAGTGCAAAGCCTTCCGAACCTTGCCGTAAATCTAGGGTCTCTGTGCAAATAATCGACACCGGCACCCGTGTAACCTCACAATCTCCGCTATATATAGTCTCGCTAGCTTCAAGAGAGAAATCCATACGCATGGTATGAAATGAGCGAGACTTCGTTAGACGGTCCACAATCACCCAAATCGCATCCTTTTTAGTGGTTGTGAGGGGTAACCCACTCACAAAATCCATTGTGATCCTTTCCCACTTCCATCGTGGAATCTTAATCGGTCAGAATAACCACGACGGTAATGGCGATGTTCAGCCTTGACTTGTGACGACATGTCGGACACTTACCTACAAATTACGCATACCTCTCGCTTAAGACCCGCCACCAAAATCGCTCCTGCAAATCTCGATACATCTTACTACCTCCCGGATGCATAGCATATGGATGCTATGTGCCTCTTGCAAAATCTTACTCGCTTTAACTCCACATCCTTAGGCATACACACCTTCCCCGAAAACATAATACTCCATCGCCGCTCGGACTATACCCTCTAATCCACCATTCGCACTTGCAAGCATCGAGCACTTAAGACTTCATCTACCAGCTGTTTCTCCTTAACCTGATCTACCCATGATGGCTTCACTTGCAATTTCGCTAACAGGCTTCCGTCATCATACAGACTCAAATGAGCGAACATCGCCCTCAAATCCGAAACCACTTTCCGACTTAGCGCATCCGCCATCACGTTTGCCTTTCTCGGGTGATATTCAATCGAACAGTCGTAATCCTTTAACAATTCCACCCACCTTCGTTGCCTCAAATTCAGCTCCTTCTGAGTCAGCAGATACTTCAAGCTCTTATGATCCGTGTAGATCACCGACTTCTCCCCGTACAAATAATGTCTCCACACCTTCAAAGTGAAGACCACTGCAGCCAACTCCAGATCATGCGTCGAATAGTTAACTTCATGCGGTCTCAACTGCCGAGATGCATAAGCAACAACCTTCCCCTCCTGCATCAATACACAACCTAACCCCGTATGGGAAGCGTCACAATACACCACAAAATCTTTCCCTGCCATTGGCTGAATCAAGACCGGAGCCTCAGTCAAAACCCTCTTCAGCTTCTCAAAACTCTCCTGTTGCTTATCCGTCCATACAAAAGGTACCTCATTCCTCAACAACTTTGTCAAAGGTGCCGCTATCGAAGAAAACCCTTCCACAAATCTCCTATAGTAGCCTGCTAACCCAAAGAAACTGCGAATCTCCGCCACCGACTTGGGTGGTTTCCAATCCAATACTGCCTCAATCTTCCGAGAATCCACTCTTATCCCTTCTGCTGATACCACATGCCCCAAAAAAGTAACTTCCTTCAACCAAAACTCACACTTACTAAACTTGGCGTATAATTGCTTTTCCCTTAAAATCTGCAACACTACCCGCAAATGCGCGTCGTGTTCCTCTTCCGACCTCGAGTACACCAGAATATCATCTATAAATACTACGACGAACCGATCCAAGTACAGTTGAAACACCCGGTTCATCATATCCATAAACGCTGCCGGTGCATTCGTCAACCCGAACGACATTACCAGAAATTCATAGTGCCCGTATCGAGTACGAAATGCCGTCTTCTGTATATCCGCCTCCTTTACCTTAAGTTGGTGATACCCCGAGCTCAAATCTATCTTGGAAAAGATCGATGCTCCCTTAAGCTGGTCGAACAGGTCATCTATCCTAGGCAATGGATACTTGTTCTTAATTGTCAATTTATTCAACTGACGATAGTCTATGCACATTCGCATCGACCCGTAGTTTTTCTTAACAAAGAGCACAGGCGCTCCCCAAGGTGATACACTTGGCCGAATGAAACCCCGATCCAATAACTCCTGAATTTGTGTGTAGCACCCCAAACCCGGCCCAAACGCTACGACCGAATTTGGTTTGCTACAGAGAAAACAATTTGAGAACCATTTTAAAACCGATTTAAGTTTTGTCGAAAACCTTGTGTTTTCAAGTCTCTTGTTAAAAATCATACTTAGTGTTGCTTAGAAATATTTATTAAGTCGGGTTGTTTATAGATTGCAAATGTGCCCGATGGCATTTTTAAAACATTTTACGTTTGATTGGGAAAAACATGTGAATTCATTTTTAACATAATTAAATAGTTTAAACAAATATTCAAAGCATGTAACAGTAATAAAATAATTCTAGGAGGCCTTATTACAACTTAATTAAAATAAACCACCATTAAATAAAATAAAACAAAGTCCAAGTTCGTCTAATTAAAATTTCCACTGCATGGCCACCTCGAGTCCATCCAGGTCCATCTCCGCGATCTACCCATCTCGCAAAATGTTAAGGGAAGGGGTGAGTTACCAAGACTCGAGTGTGTAAATCCCCACCCGAAAATATATCTCATACACAATTCATTAATAAACATGCTCATGCAACCCAACTAGCCATCCATACTCCTTTTCTACCCCGTGGTCAAAACCACTTGATGACTTAAAGTCACAATTTAAATGATGGGGCCAACCCATCGTGTGGTCAAAACCACCGATGACCATAGGTCACAAAATATCAAGTGTGGTCAAAACCACTCGTGGTACCAAACCACCGGGACTTAGTCGCAATTATTCAATCGTTGTGGTCAAAACCACCGATGACCATAGGTCACATATAATCTGATGGGGCCAACCCATCTTGTGGTCAAAACCACCGACGACACCCCATATTTCATCCCCTCCTCTCATCAATCCCACCATCACATGCTTACACATCAAATTTCATATATCATGTCATAGTATTAAACATCATGTGATGGCATGCAAACATATAAAAATTACAAGTTAGGGGACTTACCAAATCCATGATTATGCCACAAGCTAATCACAATCAAAATAATCAAAACAAATAATAATGTCATGTAAATTAATAAAGTGTGTAGAGATCTTACACACCTGTTACTATCGTAATTCCTAGATCCCGAAAAGTCGATCTACGATGCTAGATCTCTTAATCTTAAACGGATTTGATTTCCTAACAAATCCGAAGCCTTAATTAGTCCTTTGGAAAATAAATCCAAAGCTTTCCTACAATTGGTTTTAATCAAGTTAACACAAATCATAGGCCATAATTTTAATTCCAAAGAGATGATTACCCTTACCACACTTATTGAAAATTGGCAAAGACCTTGTTGGAGATATGATATTCGGCCTAATACACAATTGGAAGGGCTGGAAATTTTAGGGAAGGAGGAGGGTAGGTTCGACTAAAGAGATGCTTTGAATTTTGAATAATTTTGGGCGCTTTGTCTAAGGGAATTTCGACAAGATGGTAGGGGTTCGGCTAATGGAGGAAGAAAAAGGAAAAGAGAAGATGTAGGGAAAATCAATGGTGATTTTTGGCTAAGTAAAAGAGGAAGATGCTGGAAAAATTTTGAAGGATTTCCTAGGGAAATTCAATGCGTGAAGAGAGAAAAAAGAAGAAGAAATAGTTCTTTGGAATTTTGGGCACCTCTTGCTTTGTACAAAAATCGATTTTGAACACCCCCAAGGAGTCCCAATGCTGGCCAATTCCTCCTTTTAGGTGATAAATTCCAGCTTTTATTTATCACAAAACAAGGCGGAATTATCCTACATTTAATCCCTTATTCACCTTCAACAATTAATAACAATTAAACTACTAATAATCCCTCCTTTCAGTAAATTTTTGCAAAAATAAAACCTTATCTTTATCAATTTAAGGAGTCCACATTCATACCAATTCTTTCTCTCCTTCACGCCAGCAGCAAAGAGGAAAAAAAAAATAAAAAAAACCCGAATGCTGCTTCTTGGACTCGAACCAGTGACTGGTGAAGGCAACAAGAAGAAGAAGTGGCCAGCACACCCTTAAGCGCCCCAACCAACTCTTCCCTTTGGCCTTTCATGTCAATTACCCACAACATTTTATTATAAAACCTTCTCCTCGGCCCTCTTTCTTTTAACGCAAAAAGCCCAAAATAAAAATGCTCCTTGCGTCCCTTGTGTCTCGAACCCGAGACCTGCCACTTCTAAACTCTTAAGTGGCGCCCCAAGCCACTCTTCCAGCCCGACTTTCATGCCATAAAGCCCCCTTATTTATTTATAAGACCTCTCTAGGCCGTTTACCCCAAAAATTAAAATGCAAAACGCCGCTGCTCAAAGCACTCGAACTCGCCCCATCAACCTCCAAGCCTTTAAGTGGCACACGGTAGCCACTAAGCCAACCCAACTTTCATGTCCCTTACCCTTGCCATTTATTTTTAAGGCATACCTAGCCCAGTTCCCTAGTTGACGCAAAAATAAAATCAAAGTGCTGCCTTTGCAACTCAACCCAACTCCTTTGCCTCACCCTTAGGCGCACCAAGCCAATTGTGCCGCTTAGTTCCTTGTGTCATACTTTTCCCGATTTTTACTTAACCCCTATCTCGCCTAGCTTCCTCCTTTTAGACACTTAAGAAAAAAATATTCTAACACCAGATCAAGCCTAACTCGGTTTTAATTCTAGACCCTAAAATACGCCAAATAAATCATAAAATTTATTCTTCAGGCACACACACATGAGAAATTATCTAAGTTACAAACAACCCCTAATTTGGGGTGTTACAATTCTACCCCTTTAAAATAATTTCGTCCTCGAAATTACTTATTATCGCTCAATCGTGCATCCTTAACTCGTCATCCTACGTTCTATCACTGCGCACTCTGATCTTAAAGAACTATCATACTTTCTACACATTCCCTACGTTCATAATCCAGGTTCCATACTCTTTACTAGCAATCATAAGAATGAACTAACGTAACCATAACCAAGACAATTGAGGGTATTCCGGAAATAAGAAACTTACCCGTTGTTATGTCTGGCACATCTTCCTCCTCGCGACGGCCAACTGCATAAACCAGCCTTGGTTGCCTCGCCTCTGCACCTTCAGCACCTCGACCACGCTCGTTACCATTATCATTACCTCTAGCTGCACCTTGACCCCTCTTTGGTGGTCCTTCATTTCTAACCTGAGCACGGTTCTGACCCTCTGGTTGATTCCTAGCTAACTTCCGAGGACAATCCCTTACACGGTGATCGAACGATCCACACTCAAAGCACCCTCGATTACCACTCCAACACTCACCCTTATGAGGCTTGCCACACCGAGCACATTGTGGCGGCCATTGGGTATTAGCGGCGCAAGAAGAGCTAGCGCTTTGATCCGACCCATCAAACTTCGTCCTCTTCTGCTCATTACCCAAGAACCTTGAAGGTTCCGAGCTCCTCTTATTCCAATTCCGTTCTTGGTTCCGCTTTACTTGACTTTGTCTTACTCCTCTCGGCAACTTTAGACTTCTCCACAAGAACAAAGAAACTCGTTCTGTTGTGGAGCTATCATCATCCTCAGCTCATCTCTCAGTCCATCCTCGAATCTAACACAGCGTTCATGCTCGGTACCCACAATACCACGAGCATACCTACTCAACCGAAGGAATTCGGCCTCATACTCCGCCACTGTCTTATTACCTTGGACCAGGTTCAAGAAAGCCTTTCTCTGTGCATCTACGTAGCTAGTTCCGATGTATTTCTTTTGATAGGTGGTTCTGAAATACTCCCAAGTCAAATCATCTGCTGTCGCCCCATCTCGAACCGTAAGCCACCACTGATACGCTTCATCCTTTAGAAGCGACATCGCCCTTTCGCCTTTTCTTCCTCGGTCAAAGTCAAGATCATCCATGATCCTTTCAGGGCTTGACTCTAGCCGTGATTCTCACGCACTAGGTGCCACTCGACACACCTCGGAATACCTCCGCTCCGTTAGATCGAGTCGCTCGAAACAGATTTCCGAGCTCTCACATTTCCGCCACCCACCATCATCTCCAAGACTCGCAAAAGCGACTTGCGATACCGCCTCACCACCGGTCTCGATCCGGCTCCTCATCTCTAAAAGTAGGAGGTGGTGGTGGCGATGGTACCTCATTTTCGTAACTTGTCCTGACCTGACGGGTTCAGACACCGTCATCCTACCCCTACCACGTCCACGGCGTCCACGTCCTCTAGAACTCATTCTATCTACCGCGCTTTTAATCTGATTAAGAAAAATTTTATGCGTTAGCATTTGTTTCACTTTATTACTCGCGACGAAATTTTATGGATAAGGTTTAATCGTGAGATTCTTTCGAGCAAACAAAGTTTGATTTTCCTATCCTAGTTCACACAAAGAAGTTCATGCATCCATTCCTTAATACTTTCCATACCTATTCACTCATCGGACATTTCTGCCCATTTCTAACCCAGGGGTATTTTCGTCTTTTTTTCCTACAAGGGTATTTTCGTAATTTTCCCGAACCAAAATATTTTGCTGATGATTTTCAAAGCAAGGTTTTTGAATGTTTGTAAAATAGTTAAAATTTTTGGGCAAAACCATTGAATTAATATTTTATGGGTCAGGGGCATTTTGGTAATTTTTCTCCTAAGGGTATTTCTGTAATTTTTCACAAGTCAAGTTTTTCGAGAAAAAAAAACGTTGTAAAAGTAATGTTCTAAGATTTGAGAAAGTTATTGCACAAGTTTTGGAAACATTAGGGTTTGTTGTTTCATTCTATTTCAGAAAACAAGGCTAATTCCCTTTTCGGGTTTTAATCTTTGTGTTTAGCCTATGACCGAGCCCTCCTGGTCAGGGTGAACCAAGGCTACGCACCAGGCAGAATTCGAGTGAAGAGGAGGTGGGTCACGCGGACCGCTTAAATACCAAGCTCTCACTGAACCTTTCTAGACATGCGCACAGAGGTTACCACACCCTAGCTCATTGACTAAGTCATAGGTTGGTTTAGTTCCTTAAGTCTTATGCTTCGTTTATGTTTGAGTAATCTAACCTTAGGGTCCAAGTCCTATAAGTCTATCTACGTTCCATGCTTCCTACCCTTCTACAGAATATAATTCACCAAGAGGTTTAGATATACTTACAGGCGGATTGGTGCCGGAGACTCGGGCCATCTTTGTTCAAAACCAAAAATCATTCCATAAGGCCTACTAAAACATTTTTGGGCCTTGGGCCCCACAGCCGAGCTTTGAACTGGGATCTGATACCAATTTGTAACACCCCAAACCCGGCCCAAACGCTACGACCGAATTTGGTTTGCTACAGAGAAAACAATTTGAGAACCATTTTAAAACCGATTTAAGTTTTGTCGAAAACCTTGTGTTTTCAAGTCTCTTGTTAAAAATCATACTTAGTGTTGCTTAGAAATATTTATTAATTCGGGTTGTTTATAGATTGCAAATGTGCCCGATGGCATTTTTAAAACATTTTACGTTTGATTGGGAAAAACATGTGAATTCATTTTTAACATAATTAAATAGTTTAAACAAATATTCAAAGCATGTAACAGTAATAAAATAATTCTAGGAGGCCTTATTACAACTTAATTAAAATAAACCACCATTAAATAAAATAAAACAAAGTCCAAGTTCGTCTAATTAAAATTTCCACTGCATGGCCACCTCGAGTCCATCCAGGTCCATCTCCGCGATCTACCCATCTGCAAAATGTTAAGGGAAGGGGTGAGTTACCAAGACTCAGTGTGTAAATCCCCCACCCGGAAAATATATCTCATACACAATTCATTAATAAACATGCTCATGCAACCCAACTAGCCATCCATACTCCTTTTCTACCCCGTGTGGTCAAAACCACTGATGACTTAAAGTCACAATTTAAATGATGGGGCCAACCCATCGTGTGGTCAAAACCACTGATGACCATAGGTCACAAAATATCAAGTGTGGTCAAAACCACTGGTGGTACCAAACCACTGGGACTTAGTCGCAATTATTCAATCGTTGTGGTCAAAACCACTGATGACCATAGGTCACATATAATCTGATGGGGCCAACCCATCTTGTGGTCAAAACCACTGACGACAGTCCATATTTCATCCCCCTCCTCTCATCAATCCCACCATCACATGCTTACACATCAAATTTCATATATCATGTCATAGTATTAAACATCATGTGATGGCATGCAAACATATAAAAATTACAAGTTAGGGGACTTACCCGAAATCCATGATTATGCCACAAGCTAATCACAATCAAAATAATCAAAACAAATAATAATGTCATGTAAATTAATAAAGTGTGTAGAGATCTTACACACCTGTTACTATCGTAATTCCTAGATCCCGAAAAGCTGATCTACGATGCTAGATCTCTTAATCTTAAACGGATTTGATTTCCTAACAAATCCCGAAGCCTTAATTAGTCCTTTGGAAAATAAATCCCGAAAGCTTTCCTACAATTGGTTTTAATCAAGTTAACACAAATCATAGGCCATAATTTTAATTCCAAAAGAGATGATTACCCCTTACCACACTTATTGAAAATTGGCAGCACCTTGTTGGAGATATGATATTCGGCCTAATACACAATTGGAAGGGCTAGAAATTTTAGTGAAGGAGGAGGGTAGGTTCGGCTAAAGAGATGCTGGAATTTTGAATAATTTTGGGCAGTTTGTCTAAGGGAATTTTGGCAGCAAGATGGTAGGGGTTCGGCTAATGGAGGAAGAAAAAAGGAAAAGAGAAGATGTAGGGAAAATCAATGGTGATTTTTGGCTAAGTAAAAGAGGAAGATGCTGGAAAAATTTTGAAGGATTTCCTAGGGGAAATTCGGCAGCAGCAGAGGAAAAAGAAGAAGAAATAGTTGCTGGAATTTTGGGCACCTCTTGCTCTACAAAAATCGATTTTGAACACCCCCCCCAAGGAGTCCCAATGCTGGCCAATTCCTCCCTTTTAGGTGATAAATTCCAGCTTTTATTTATCACAAAACAAGGCAGAATTATCCTACATTTAATCCCTTATTCACCTTCAACAATTAATAACAATTAAACTACTAATAATCCCTCCCTTCCAGCAGAATTTTTGCAAAAATAAAACCTTATCTTTATCAATTTAAGGAGTCCACATTCATACCAATTCTTTCTCTCCTTCACGCCAGCAGCAAAGAGGAAAAAAAAAAAAAAAAAACCCGAATGCTGCTTCTTGGACTCGAACCAGCGACCTGGTGAAGGCAACAGCAGCAGCAGCAGCAGCAGCACCCTTAAGCGCCCCAACCAACTCTTCCCTTTGGCCTTTCATGTCAATTACCCACAACATTTTATTATAAAACCTTCTCCTCGGCCCTCTTTCTTTTAACGCAAAAAGCCCAAAATAAAAATGCTCCTTGCGTCCCTTGTGTCTCGAACCCGAGACCTGCCACTTCTAAACTCTTAAGTGGCGCCCCAAGCCACTCTTCCAGCCCGACTTTCATGCCATAAAGCCCCCTTATTTATTTATAAGACCTCTCTAGGCCGTTTACCCCAAAAATTAAAATGCAAAACGCTGCTTCAGCAGCTCGAACCTGCCCCCATCAACCTCCAAGCCTTTAAGTGGCACACGGTAGCCACTAAGCCAACCCAACTTTCATGTCCCTTACCCTTGCCATTTATTTTTAAGGCATACCTAGCCCAGTTCCCTAGTTGACGCAAAAATAAAATCAAAGTGCTGCCTTTGCAACTCGAACCCAACTCCTTTGCCTCACCCTTAGGCGCACCAAGCCAATTGTGCCAGTTAGTTCCTTGTGTCATACTTTTCCCAGATTTTTACTTAACCCCTATCTCGCCTAGCTTTCTCCTTTTAGACACTTAAGAAAAAAAATATTCTAACACCAGATCAAGCCTAACTCGGTTTTAATTCTAGACCCTAAAATACGCCAAATAAATCATAAAATTTATTCTTCAGGCACACACACATGAGAAATTATCTAAGTTACAAACAACCCCTAATTTGGGGTGTTACATTGTGCTTTTAAATCCACCAATTCCTTTGGCCCCATCCTATACGGAGCAATAGACACTGGCGCTGTTCCCGGTAGAAGGTCAATACCGAACTCTACCTCCCGATCCGGTGGCAAACCCGGAAGCTCCTCCGAAAAGACATCGACAAAGTCCTTCACCGTTCGAACACCTCCTACAGCCAAATCCTTAGCTTCCAAGGCACAAACATAAACCACAAACGCCTCACATCCTTTCCTTACCATCTTTTCCGCCTTCAGCGCGGACACCACATTAGATAGGTAATTCTTTCTTTCACCTATCATTACCACCTCTTCACACTCGGCCAATTTTAGCACCATGCGCTTAGCCGCACAGTCTAGTTCTACTCGATACTTAACCAACCAATCCATTCCTAAGATTAAATCAAACTCCCCGAAGGGTAGTTCCATCAAATCCGCTTGAAACACGACCCCTTAAAGTTCTAGGGGTACATCCCTATACAGTTTGTCTACTACCACAGAGTGTCCTAGAGGGCTAACTACTATCATCTTCCTAGCAGAAATCTCATAGGCTAAGTTCAGAGTTCCCACTACGCGACTAGCTACATATGAGTGTGTTGAACCAACGTTAATCAAAGCAGTATAAGGCAACCCAGAAATTAAAAATGTACCGGTTATGACGTCCGGTGCGTCGCCCTCCTCTCGACGTTTGGCTGCATAGACCAACCTAGGCTGTCTAGCATTAGCACCCCCAGCACCTCGACCAGGTGCTCCACGGCCTCGTCCGTTACCATTACCACTCCTAACTGCACCTCGACCCCTTTGTGGTTGCTGGCCATCTCTCCTGAATTGACCACGTCCTTGACCCTCAGCTTGGGTTCTAGCTAACTTCCGTGGACAATCCCTTACCCGGTGCTCCATTAACCCACACTCTATTACCAGCCCAACACTCTCCCGAATGAGACTTCCCACATCTAACGCACTGAGGTGGCCACTGAGCAGCAGCAGGCTTTGCGACTCGATCCGGTCCATCAAACCTAGCCCTTTTCTGAGTATTTCCACTTGACCCTGATGGCTCAAAACTCCTTTTATCCCTGCCTCTCTCCTGATTCCGCTTCTCGGTTCGCTTCACCTCCTTAGCTATTTTGGCCTTTTCCACGAGAACGGTGAATTCCCTTTCTCGCTGAGGGGCAATCAACACCCGTAGCTCATCTCTTAGCCCATCCTCGAACCTAACACAACGCTCATGTTCCGTAGCCACCATACCCCGAGCATACCGCTAACCTCAAAAATTCGCCTCATATTCAGTACCAGACTTATTCCCCAGAACCAAATTCGGAACGCCCCTACGTTATGCATCGGTATAACCAGCTCCCACATACTTCCTCGATGGTCGCCTTAAAATAATCCCAGGTGATATCATCAGCCACTGCACCATCCCGGACCGTGAGCCACCACTGATACGACTCATCCCGGAGAAGAGACACTATCCCCTTCAACTTCTCCTCAGTCGAGAAGTCTAAGTCATCCATTATACGTTCTGTTGCCTCTAACCAGTACTCAGCAGTGTTGGGAGCTACACCGGACACCCCCCTAAACACCTCCGCTCCGTTAGCTCGGAGTCGCTCAGCCACCGATTTTTGGGCTCCTGTACTCGCGCCCGCCTCGACAACTCTCTCCAAAACTCAAAGTACCGCCTGGGATATTACATCATTATCACCTGTCTGATCCTGAAATTTAGCTCCCTCCGCCGGCATATCTGGTAGCCCATTCCCAGACCCATGGACAGACCCTGCTGGCTCTGACAAGGTCATCCTAACTCTACCCCGGCCACGCGGCGGACGTTCACGACCTCGTGTACTCATTCTTCCCGTTCGCGTTTATCTGGTTAATAATTTTATGCATTATTAATTCTGTTCACTGTTTATCCACGACCAATTTTTATGGAAAATAGTTTTAAAAGTGATTCTTTCGAAGTCGAATCTATCTATAGTTTCGGTTTCAGGCTTATCTCCTAGTTCTAAGTGCATTCATCACACAAACAACATCCACAGACCATATTCAACGTGTAGGGGTATTTTCGTCATTTCACTACTCGGGGGTATTTTCGTAATTTAACCTACAGGGGTATTTTTGTAAATTCCAAAATATGGTCTGGGTGATTTTGCGAAGAAGGGTATTTTGGTAATTTTTCTTTTCAGCTCGGGGGGTATTTTGGTAATTTTATAAATCCGGGGAAGTTTTACAAGTCAGGGGTAATTTGGTAATTTTTACAAACTAGGGGTACTTTGGTCTTTTTTCCAAATTCAGGGTAGTTTTCACAAATCAAGGGTTAATTTGTTAATTTCAAAACTAGGGTTTTTACAAAACAATGTAGCTGGTCCCTTTCGGGTTTTAATTATCGGATTTAGCCTGTGAACAAGTCCTCATGGTCAGAGTGAACAGTCACTACGCACCAGGTAGAATTCGAGCGAAGAGGAGGTGAGTCACTAGGACTGCTTAAATACCAAGCTCTTCCTAAATCCAATCCTAGACATGCGCCTGGCTGTTGCCACACCCTAACTCGGCGACTTACTCACATGTTTGTTTGATTCGACTTAAGTCTTATGTAATTAAGAAGTTGCGTAAACTAACCCTATGGTCCATCAGTTCTACCATGCTCAACTACATCTAAAGCCCCCAAAGCCCACACATAAACATTAAATCAAAGGTTAGAGTTCTTACCTGGGTGGATCGGTGCCGGAGACTCAGGTGCCATGCTTTCCGAAAGAAAAATTATTTCACAAACTCTTAAAACATATTTTGGGCCATAAACCCACAACCGAGCTTTTGAAATTGGCTCTGATACCAAAATGTAACACCCCAAACCCGGTCTAACCACTACAACCGAGTCTGGCGTGCTACGGAAAGAGAATGTTTGAAGATCGACTTGTCAATTTTATTTAAGGAGGAAACTGTTGATTAATTTCAGAGAAAACGAATTTGAATCTTGTTTTAGAAAAACTTAGTTGCTTAATTGTTACTCCATACTTATTACTTAGTCATGGTATATAAAAAAAAAACAAGTATTTATTTAGCCTTTGAAAACCTCCAATTCCAAGTTTAATCAACATATTAAATAGAAACTTTAGAATCTACTAAATAATAAAAGGAAACCCAAAATAAAACTTCAGTGGCCTTATTACATAACTGGAAACCAAAATAAAATAACTAAGTCCGAGTAGAAAACTTTGTAATAAACCAAATGCTGTGCATGGCCACCTTGAGTCCACTCCGGCTCCATATCCACGATCTAAGTCTGATCTGTAAAATGTAAAGGAAGGGGTGAGTCACCGAGACTCAGTGTATAAATCCCCATCCCAAGAGAAGTTATGCTCTTACACAAATTCATTTACACATATGCATGTCATGCAACCCGTCAACCTAAGTATCCATCCATGTCTCCCAAATCTACCCCTTGTGGTACCAAACCACTTTGGTGGTGCCAAACCACTGTAACCGGAAGTTACAAGAATAACATATGTGGTACCAAACCACTGGTGGTGCCAAACCACTGAGACTTAGTCACAATTTTTATAATATAGGTGGGGCCAACCCACTGTTGTGATGCCAAATCACTGGTGACAGTCTGATAGATCATACTTCCCCCTCCTCTCATCACCCATAACACCGAGTTATGCTAACACTATTAGTATGATCATGCTTAACATACATAATTATGTATACAGAATGTCATGCTCTCATAGATCACAATCAACGCGAGAAACATAACAACTTACCCGGCATCCTCGTCTTTTTACCCACAAGGGTAATTTGGTAACCATTGCCGTCATTTCGGCTTTAAACAACACATAACATTTAACATAATAAGTAAAGAAAGTGTGTAAGAGTTACACACCTGGTTTTCGTACTACCGCTTTTACTGCTTCTACGCTACTTTTGCATTGGGTTTATAGATCCAATCCCCCTACTGCTTGACTGTTAGTATTGTCCATAATAACTCCTTGTCACTAAATCATTTAAATAATGAGATCTAATTACCCAAACAACTATAACACTTAATACGAACTCTTACCTAATTAATCGAATCCCGAAAGTCTTTGGGAAACCACCACCACCAACCTACCTACATTCGGCCATCCTCAAAATATCAAACAAACCAATAATCACAACCAAACCAGCCCATGTGACATTCGGCAAATTAAAAGAAATCAAGAAAGGCCATCCGACCGAACCTACCACCACCTACCTTCGGCTTTTCCACCAAATCGGCACAGTGGACTTTTAATGAGACAGATTCGGCTACTAGCAGCAGAGAGGGAAAATCAACAGGCCTTAGAACAAGTGATTCGGGTTAGGTCTTAATGAAAAGAAAGAGTGAAATCAGAAAGAAGGAAAAATCCCGAAACTCACCAGATCACTAAGGAGTATTCGGCTTATGGTGCACCTTCAGGAAACAGAAACCACCCTTGTAGATTCGGCTATGGAAGAGGAAGATGAAGACCAGGGTATTCGGCCTTGGAAGAAAAGAATAACGAGAATAATGTGTTGGAGTGTAACACCCCTAACCCGTTTTCATCGCTGGATTAGGGTTACGAGGCATTACTAGACAAATTCCCAATCACATATACATATGAATCATTTTAACATGGCATTACATTTTTCCATTTGATCATAACCAAATTCATCATAAATAATATTATACTATCATTGTATAATAAAAACATTTACATGCACACACATATATATATGTATAACTCACGATTCTAATATACCAATTAGATCTAATAATAACAAATTTCAAATGGTATAAATTTGTATTCAATTGGTAAATTATTCACTATGACCGATTATACATATTACCAAAATTTCAAAATTTTACCAACAAAGTATCAAGCACTTTAAATAAACAACTCATACCAAAGTTTCATGTCATACTGAATCATCTATATATATATATATCTATATACATAGTCTCACTCAAAAACATATGTGTACATAAGAACTTATAAGTTCATCTCTCCCTCCAAACATATAATAAATTTTACCAAACCACATTCCAAAACTAATTCATCAAGCACCTATTAAGTACATCACATACATGGAAATGCATACTTCTTTCGAAACTTGTATAAACCATATCCAAATCGACCAAATATTTATAACATACTAATCACATTTCACATATAAATTTATATACCATGATTATAATATATTAACATATCTGAACTCTCATAAACCCAAAATATCATAATTTAGCCATTTTCGCATGGCATAAGTATATATACATCTTTACAAGACTTTCAAACACAACCCAAAGGTCTAAATCTATACATGCCAAAGGTTTCAAAAGAGAATTATCTTATAGAATACCAAAATAGGTGATAGTATGATGAGCTTCCAAGATGATCCCCAAGCGCAGCCTAGTTCCAAAAAAGAAAACTACAAATTTCAAAACAACCAAGAACAAAGTAAGCTTCACAGCTTAGTAAGATTTAAGCAATTTATACACATTAAAGCATATCTAAAATTTATTCAAGATTTTCAAACCTAATCTCTTGATAACATCCAAACCGAACCTCCCAAACCATTAAAAGTTAAATTTATATCCATAACATATAATTATGCTAACTTCCATGTACCATCATCACATAATAAATAACTAACATACATATCATATTCTTACCAAATCTTTTACTTTCATTTCAAGCTACTAAAAGTCTCAAATTAATAGATATAATACATACTTCTAATTTTCTTACCCTTCCAAACTTATTCATTCGAACATAATATGTAATAATACACTCTTACATTTCCGTACACATAATAACATTACTCATAGAAATCCTTTAGCGAACCATATACATGCACACTTGTTAATGAGATTTAGTAACGTATCGCTCACATAGAGCCGTTACCTAATGCTTCTCGTAACGTATCGCTCACATAGAGTCGTTACCTAATACTTCTCGTAACGTATCGCTCACATAGAGCCGTTACCTAATGCTTCTCGTAACGTATCGCTCACATAGAGTCGTTACTTAATACTTCTCGTAACGTATCGCTCACATAGAGCCGTTACTTAATGCTTCTCGTAATGTATCGCTCACATAGAGCCGTTACTTAATACTTCTCCGCACACTTAGTGCCCTTGAACCGGATTCGCACACTTAGTGCCCGGTATTATATATTTTGCACACTTAGTGCATTAACCCGATTACTCTTCTTCCATATAAATATATAATCACATTATAACATATGAAACACTCATGAATATACATATTCGAACCCAACTATCCTTCCTATGAAGTACCATCATATTCGGCCATAGAAAGTATCATGTACACTCATCTATTTTAATACAATCATCATTCATTACAATCCTACATTTAACCATATCTTAACTAGGCTTAACCATTCAACTCAATTAATTTAAAGCTCATAAAACACCAACCTTATATTCGGCTAACACTTAGATTTATCCAATGTCACATTCGACATTTAGTAATTTAACATACTTACTTTTACTTAACAAATGCACCTCGATATAAACTCAATTCAATTTAACCCAATTGCTTAAAAACTTACCTTGAAAGTCAACAATTTAAGCTTCCCGGCTACTCGATTTGTTTGGCCTTTCCCCGATCCAATTCTTTCCCCCTTTGTTCTTGATCTAGAAAGTTACAATTTAAACCCATTCAAGTACTTTCCTATTCAATTTAATCCACAATGCATAATTATACAAATTTCTACTTTTACCCCCAATACTTACATTGTTTACAAATTAGCCCAAATTGCACAAAACACAAAAATTCACAAATTTTTGGACATAGTCCTTAAAGGCCGAATTTTCCTCCTCCCATTACAAGCTTATTTATTTCATTTCTTTGACATTTCATCATCTAAAATTTCTCTTTTTATAAATTAATCCTAATCACATAAATCCATCAAAGATTCAAGAATATCATTTGTTAATCAATCACATGCTATTATCATTTCATTATTATACAACATAAACATTGAAGTTCCTTTAATGGCAATACACGAAATACACTACCAAATCAAAAATTTGCATATGGGCTAGCTAAATCTCATAGCAACTAACCCAAAAATGTCAAAATTAATAAAAACTAAGACTAATCCATACCTTAATTTAAACTCTAATGAAGCTGAACCCTTGAAGCTTTTCTCCCTTTTATTTTTTTTTCTAGTTCCGGTCAAGCATAAATGAAACAAGAACATACATGCAATTTCTCTTTCTTTTTATTTTATTATACTAATCATTTCACTTATTATAATAAAAAAAACATAAGATAAAATATAATATAAACCACCAATACTATTACATGCAACATGATGGACGGCACTAAGCCACATTTTTGGTTAAATTGCACTTTTAATACTTCAATTAAAGAAGCCACCTTCAAATTGGTGCTTACACATTCAACCACCAATTTTTCATTATATGCAATTTACTCCCTTTTTTATAATTATGCACTAAAACAATTTAAATTTTAACATGAAAATTTCACACACACTAATTCACACATTCTAAGCATTTAAAATAATAGTAAATTATTTTCTGACTCGGATTCATGGTCCTGAAACCATCGTTCTGATTAGGGTCGTAATCGGACTGTTACAACTCCCCCCTTAAAGGATTTTTCATCCCCGAAAATCTTACCGACGAATAAGTGTGGATAGCATTCTTTCATTGATTCCTCAGTCTCCCAGGTTGCTTCCTCTACTCCGTGCTTATGCCACATAACTTTAACTAGCGATATCTTCTTATTTCGTAATTCTTTCACTTCATGAGCTAAGATACGAATCGGTTCTTCCTCATAAGTCAAATCGGGCTGAATTTCAATCTCTTATGGACTGATCACATGGGAAGGATCGGATCTGTATCGTCGAAGCATTGACACATAGAAAACATTATGAATCTTGTCCAATTCAGATGGCAACCTCAATCTGTATGCAACCGGTCCAATACGCTCAATAACTTCGTACGACCCAATGAATCGCGGACTCAATTTTCCCTTACGACCAAATCTAAGTATCTTTTTCCATGGTGATACTTTCAAGAACACAAGACCACCCACTTGAAACTCTATATCCTTTCTTTTCAGATCCGCGTACGACTTCTGACGATCTGATGCGGTTTTCAAACTTTCTCGAATTATTTTAACTTTTTGCTCTGTCTCTCTGATCAAATCAACCCCGTGTATCTTGCCTTCACTTAGTTCGGTCCAGTATAGGGGTGTACGGCATTTTCGACCGTACAAAGCTTCGTATGGTGCCATTTTGATACTTGATTGAAAGCTGTTATTATAAGCAAATTCAATCAAGGGCAAATATCGCTCCCATGTACCCTCAAACTCAAGAACGCAACATCTCAACATATCCTCGAGTATCTGAATAACACGCTCGAATTGACCATCCGACTGAGGGTGAAAAGCCGTGCTGAAATGCAACTTAGTACCTAAAGCATCCTGCAGTTTTTTCCAAAACCGCGATGTGAACCTCGGGTCTCTATCCGAAACAATAGAAATAGGTACTCCGTGCAATCGTACAATCTGCGAAATGTACAACTCAGCTAATTTATCGAGTGAGAAATCCGTACGTATCGGAATAAAATGGGCCGATTTCGTCAATCTATCAACAATGACCCAGATTAAATCTTTCTTACTTGGCATCAAAGGCAAACCCGATACGAAGTCCATAGTGACTCGATCCCACTTCCACTCAGGTATCATAATCGGCTGAAGTAATCCTGATGGCACTTGATGCTCAGCTTTCACTTGTTGGCATACTAGACACTTGGACACATAGTCGGAGATGTCTCGTTTCATACCATGCCACCAATAATGTTGTTTCAGGTCATTATACATTTTCGTGCTAGCCGGATGAATTGAAAATCTACTATTATGAGCTTCATCACAAATCATTTGAATCAAATCAGGATTTTTAGGCACACACATCCAATTTTTGAACCGTAGACATCCTTCAGCATCTAATTGGAAATCTGAAGTCACGCCCGAGTCACAATGACTCCTTTTTGCTTTTAAATCATTATCAAACCCTTGGGCTTCTCGAATCTGCCGAAAAAACAATGGTTTTGCCTTCAATTCTGCAATGATCGCCCCATTATCGGTCATAGCTATATCTACATTCATCGTGCGTAAAGTAAATAGTGACTTTCGGCTAAGTGCATCAGCAACCACATTAGCTTTCCCCGGGTGATAATCAATCACTAACTCGTATTCTTTCAACAGTTCTAACCATCATCGTTGTCTCAAATTCAAATCCTTCTAAGTCATTAAATACTTAAGACTCTTATGATCCGAATAGACATGACATTTCTCACCGAATAGGTAGTGACGCCATATTTTCAAGGCAAAAACTATAGCGGCCAACTCAAGGTCGTGCGTCGGATAATTCCTCTCGTGTAGTTTCAATTGTCTCGAAGCATAAGCTACAACTTTACCCTCCTGCATCAAAACACAACCCAACCCATTTAAAGATGCGTCACTGAAAATAACAAACTCTTTACCCGATTCTGGCTGAACGAGCACTGGAGTTTCCGTGAGTAAGGTCTTCAGTTGATCGAAACTCTTCTGACACCGTTCTGACCATTCGAATTTAACATCCTTCTGTAATAGCTTTGTCATCGGTGATGCTATCATAGAAAACCCTTTCACGAAACGTCTATAATATCCGGTAAGTCCCAGAAAGCTACGAACCTCAGAAACAGTCCGCGGAGGTTTCCAATCAAGTATAGCCAAAATTTTACTCGGGTCAACCCGAATACCTGATGCTGAAATGACATGTCCCAAAAAGCTGACTTATTTCAACCAAAACTCACATTTACTAAATTTTGCGTACAACTGCTTGTCACGAAAAATCTGTAACACTAGCCTCAAATGCTCAACGTGTTCAGTTTCTTCGCGCGAATAGATCAGTATGTCATCTATGAAAACAACCACAAACCGATCTAGATACGGTTTGAAAACACGATTCATCAAATCCATGAAAACTGCAGGGGCGTTAGTGAGCCCAAACGGCATCACCAAAAACTCATAATGACCGTATCTCGTCCGAAAAGCAGTCTTCAGTATATTCAAATCCCTAACTCGTAACTGATAATATTCTGACCTCAAATCAATTTTCGAGAACACTGAGGCTCCCTTAAGCTGATCAAATAAATCATCGATACGTGGCAACGGATATTTATTCTTAACTGTCACCTTATTGAGCTGTCGATAATCAATGCACATTCTCAAGGTTTCGTCCTTCTTTCTCACAAATAGAACGGGCGCACCCCAAGGAGAAAAACTCGGTCGGGCAAAACCCCTATCTGTCAATTCTTGCAACTGAGTCTTCAATTCTTTTAATTCAGTCAGTGCCATCCTATATGGAGCCATGGAAATTGGGGTGGTCCCTGGCACTAATTCAATACCAAACTCCACCTCACGAACGTGTGGCAATCCCGGTAATTCCTCCGAAAACACATCTGGATACTCACTAACAACCGGCACAGATTCAATATTCCTTTCGATTACTTTGCTGTCAATCACATACGCAAGATAAGCTTCGCAACCCTTTCTCAAATACTGCCGAGCCAACATCGAAGATATCACAGTAGGTAGTCCATTCAAATCCACAGACTCTATTCGAACAATCTCATTATTCTGGCATCTCAAATCAATAGTCTTTCGTCTGTAATTCACTACCGCATCGTAAACGGTCAACCAATCCATACCGAGAATAATGTCAAATTCATCAAAAGGTAATAGCATCAGATCAGCCGGAAAACACATGTCTCGAATCATCAAAGGACAGTTCTTGCACACTTTATCCACTAATACACATCGACCCAGGGGATTTGAAACCCAAATCACAAACTCAGTAGACTCAATAGGTAGAGTCTTACTGAATACTAAAGTTTCACATACATACGAATGAGTTGAGCCGGGATCAATCAAAGCAGTTACACTAGAATCAAAGAGAGTAAAAGTACCGGTAATGACATCTGGGGATGAAGCCTCCTCTCTAGTACGGATGGCGTAAGCTCTAGTCGGTACACGAGTATCTAATCGAACAACCGCATCTGTAGTCCCCCTCTGTGCATTACTCCTACCTCCCCCAAAACAAGATGATCTGCTTCTAGCTGTAGTGCCGCTCGGTCTCGCACTCTGAGCAGTACCCTTTTCAATGGTCTCCGGGCAATCCCGAATGAAATGGTCTTGCGAGCCACACTTGTAACAAGTGCGAGCAATGGATTTACCCCAACACTCTCTGAAATGTCGTCTGCCACACTGCTAACACTCAGGTTTGTTCGATTTTTCATTACCAACACTAGCAACTGAGGTAGCCCGAGAACTCATTGGTGGTCGTTCTCGTATAGAAATCCCGGTGTTAGGTTTGGATTGACTACCGTCATTCTTGAACTTTTTTGTTGCCATCTGCGAAAATTTACTCGCAGACCTCTTCCGAAAATCTTTAGATTCAAGTTCAGCTTTCCGTTTTTCTTTTCCCAGCTCTTCAGCTTTACAAGCTCGTTCAACTAGTACTACGAACTCGTTAATCTCAAGAATGCCAACCAGAAGCTTTATATCTCCATTTAAACCATCTTCAAATCTCCGGCACATAGTAGCTTCCG
The DNA here is from genome assembly GCA_025698515.1 of Gossypium sturtianum. NCBI lineage: Eukaryota > Viridiplantae > Streptophyta > Magnoliopsida > Malvales > Malvaceae > Gossypium > Gossypium sturtianum. The sequence goes on from CM046946.1 coordinate 123,430,624, forward strand.
ACGAAACACACTCACGAGCGTAGCGACTAAGTCACAAAAAATTGCGGTCATAATCGGATACGGTCATACGAACCTGTTTAAGCTCAAGAAATTCTTTGCGCTTAGAGTCTATGAAGCGCTGACTCACATACTTCTTACGAAATTCTGTCTGAAAGAAGTCCCAAGTAACCCTTTCTTTCGGAACAACTGATACGAGTGAATTCCACCAATAATAAGCAGAATCCCATAATAATGATATGGCACACTTTAGACACTCATCAGGTGTGCAAGACAACTCGTCGAAAACACGAACAGTATTATCGAGCCAAAATTCAGCTCGCTCTGCATCATCGTCATCCTCGGCTCTAAATTCTTGAGCTCCGTGCTTTCTGATACGGTCAACAGGAGGCTTATTTACTCTTTCAGGATTGGCAATTGGGGGTACTACCGGTACTACAGGGGAAATATTTGAATTCAGGGGTGGTTGAACAGCCGGATTGGTTCGTATGTACTAACTGAACCAATCACTCATCATACTATAGAAGGCTTGTCTAGTCCCCTCATCCGGATTACTTGTAGCCGGTCGAGATTCCTCTGGCGCGGTCCCTTGCACGGGAGCGGGCGCCACACTCTTAACGTCATCAGCTACTACTCGCTTGGGATCAGGATCCATTACTATATAAGAAAATGAATACATTTCACTGTCAGAAGTCATCACACTATCACAGCATAAATTTTGGCATGTATAGCTAGACTCACACGCGCTACGTTAGTCTGAGAATCGACTAAACCGTAGCTCTGATACCAATCAAATGTAACACCCCTAACCCGTTTTCATCGCCGGATTAGGGTTACGAGGCATTACTAGACAAATTCCCAATCACATATACATATGAATCATTTTAACATGGCATTACATTTTTCCATTTGATCATAACCAAATTCATCATAAATAATATTATACTATCATTGTATAATAAAAACATTTACATGCACACACACATATATATATATATGTATAACTCACGATTCTAATATACCAATTAGATCTAATAATAACAAATTTCAAATGGTATAAATTTGTATTCAATTGGTAAATTATTCACTATGACCGATTATACATATTACCAAAATTTCAAAATTTTACCAACAAAGTATCAAGCACTTTAAATAAACAACTCATATCAAAATTTATAACATACTAATCACATTTCACATATAAATTTATATACCATGATTATAATATATTAACATATCTGAACTCTCATAAACCCAAAATATCATAATTTAGCCATTTTCGCATGGCATAAGTATATATACATCTTTACAAGACTTTCAAACACAACCCAAAGGTATAAATCTATACATGCCAAAGGTTTCAAAAGAGAATTATCTTATAGAATACCAAAATAGGTGATAGTATGATGAGCTTCCAAGATGATCCCCAAGCGCAGCCTAGTTCCAAAAAGAAAACTACAAAATTCAAAACAACCAAGAACAAAGTAAGCTTCATGAAATTAGTAAGATTTAAGCAATTTATACACATTAAAGCATATCTAAAATTTATTCAAGATTTTCAAACCTAATCTCTTGATAACATCCAAACCGAACCTCCCAAACCATTAAAAGTTAAATTTATATCCATAACATATAATTATGTTAACTTCCATGTACCATCATCACATAATAAATAACTAACATACATATCATGTTCTTACCAAATCTTTTACTTTCATTTCAAGCTACTAAAAGTCTCAAATTAATAGATATAATACATACTTCTAATTTTCTTACCCTTCCAAACTTATTCATTCGAACATAATATGTAATAATACACTCTTACATTTCCGTACACATAATAACATTACTCATAGAAATCCTTTAGCGAACCATATACATGCACACTTGTTAATGAGATTTAGTAACGTATCGCTCACATAGAGCCGTTACCTAATGCTTCTCGTAACGTATCGCTCACATAGAGCCGTTACCTAATACTTCTCGTAACGTGATCGCTCACATAGAGCCGTTACCTAATGCTTCTCGTAACGTATCGCTCACATAGAGTCGTTATTTAATACTTCTCGTAACGTATCGCTCACATAGAGCCGTTTTAATGCTTCTCGTAATGTATCGCTCACATAGAGCCGTATTTAATACTTCTCCGCACACTTAGTGCCCTTGAACCGGATTTGCACACTTAGTGCCCGGTATTATATATTTTGCACACTTAGTGCATTAACCCAATTACTCTTCTTCCATATAAATATATAATCACATTATAACATATGAAACACTCATGAATATACATATTCGAACCCAACTATCCTTCCTATGAAGTACCATCATATTCGCCATAGAAAGTATCATGTACACTCATCTATTTTAATACAATCATCATTCATTACAATCCTACATTTAACCATATCTTAACTAGGCTTAACCATTCAACTCAATTAATTCAAAGCTCATAAAACACCAACCTTATATTCGGCTAACACTTAGATTTATCCAATGTCACATTCGGTATTTAGTAATTTAACATACTTACTTTTACTTAACAAATGCACCTCGATATAAACTCAATTCAATTTAACCCAATTGCTTAAAAACTTACCTTGAAAGTCAACAATTTAAGCTTCCCGGCTACTCGATTTGTTTGGCCTTTCCCGATCCAATTCTTTCCCCTTTGTTCTTGATCTAGAAAGTTACAATTTAAACCCATTCAAGTACTTTCCTATTCAATTTAATCCACAATGCATAATTATACAAATTTCTACTTTTACCCCCAATACTTACATTGTTTACAAATTAGCCCAAATTGCACAAAACACAAAAATTCACAAATTTTTGGACATAGTCCTTAAAGGCCGAATTTTCCTCCTCCCATTACAAGCTTATTTATTTCATTTCTTTGACATTTCATCATCTAAAATTTCTCTTTTATAAATTAATCCTAATCACATAAATCCATCAAAGATTCAAGAATATCATTTGTTAATCAATCACATGCTATTATCATTTCATTATTATACAACATAAACATTGAACTTCCTTTAATGGCAATACACGAAATACACTACCAAATCAAAAATTTGCATATGGGCTAGCTAAATCTCATAGCAACTAACCCAAAAATGTCAAAATTAATAAAAACTAAGACTAATTCATACCTTAATTTAAACTCTAATGAAGCCGAACCCTTGAAGCTTTTCTCCCTTTTATTTTTTTTTCTAGTTTCGGTCAAGCATAAATGAAAGAAGAACATACATGCAATTTCTCTTTCTTTTTATTTTATTATACTAATCATTTCACTTATTATAATAAAAAAAAACATAAGATAAAATATAATATAAACCACCAATACTATTACATGCAACATGATGGACGGCACTAAGCCACATTTTTGGCTAAATTGCACTTTTAATACTTCAATTAAAGAAGCCACCTTCAAATTGGTGCTTACACATTCAACCACCAATTTTTCATTATATGCAATTTACTCCCTTTTTCATAATTACGCACTAAAACAATTTAAATTTTAACATGAAAATTTCACACACACTAATTCACACATTCTAAGCATTTAAAATAATAGTAAATTATTTTCTGACTCGGATTCATGGTCCCGAAACCACCGTTCTGATTAGGGTCGTAATTGGACTGTTACATGGAGAGTTGTGGCCAAGAAAAGAATTTGGGAGAAGAGGAGAAGAGAAATTCGGCTAGGAGAGTAAGTGAGAAAGAAAGGAAAGAAAACAAATGAAAAAGATGAACACCAAGCCTCAAAATTTCGGCAATACACATGCACACACTCAGAGTTGGAGTTTCGGCCAACTCTCTCCCTCTTGATAACTCTTATCTTGCATGATAACCCAATCCCTATCTTACCTTTAGAAGAGGCCAACTTAGAACCAACTCTTCCCTCCTAATTATCAGCTTTTAATTACTAAATTAAAAAGAAATAAAGCTCCTAAATTTTAGCCATTGTGCCGTCCATCCCCTTCCCTCCTATGTGCTGAATTTTGACCCATCCCTTTGGGCCCCAAGCGGCCACACCAGGCCCAACTCCTTCCCCCTTGTGACGCCACCTTCATGCTCACCTGAAGCACCCCAAATTTTTGGGCCACAAGCCCAGCTTGCTACTAAACACAGGTACTTACTTAAATTTATAAACTAACACTATTTATAAGCAGTTTAACCCAGGTTTTAAGCCCAAACCCGAGCCCAATACACACCTCAAGGCCTTAACCTACTAACTTAGCCATGCAGCATACCAAATGCACAGACCCACAGAATCAGGATATTACACTTTTGACATTTAAAACTCGTACATTTAAGTTTAAGAAGGATATTCGATTATTTGAGTCAAATGAGAAATCGGAACCCAGTAAGTTAGGGCACAATTTCTCAAAATTCCAAATAGCAGAACATTACCTTTGTGTTTAAAAATCCTTATCTCGAGATAACAAAACGTCATATTCAGTGAGTTAGAACACAACATTTTTGAATTCCCGAGAATAAGCTTTTATTTAACCTAGATGCTTTGGTTTAAAATAAAAAATAATAATTGGTTCTTTAGACTCGATGGGAAAAATTGAAACCCAGTAAGTTAGGGCACGATTTCTTTCAAACCTTAGAACGCAGAGTGTTTGCTTACAACAATCTCATATTTAAAGAACAATTATGCGACATAAATTTAATAAATTAATAAATCATAGGGATCATAAAAACACAATAAACTGCAAATACGAGCCTATTTAGGAATTCAAGAATAAAAAATAAAAAATAAAAAATAAAAATGTATATACATACACATATATATATATATATATATATGTAATAGCCCATTTTGCCCGGTCTTAGAAATAAACCAAAATAAAAAAAAACAAAAAAAAATTATAATGTCCAGCACAGTCCATTTTTACAAAGTCCAAACAAGACTACCAAGTAACCCAAACCTGACCCATATCTAAAACAGACCCAGCTACACCCTGACCCAATTACAAAACCCAACAGACCCAATTATTACACGCAATAACAGAGATGGCCCAAAAAAGCCCAACATTAAACCAAATCAGAAACCTAGGGTTTCTGATTAACCCTAGGCGCCGCAGCAAGCAAGCAGCCCCTCCTCACGCCGCCAGTCGCGCCGCAATCGGCGCATGGACAGCACCCAGTCACCGCCGAGATCTCCGCTCCTCACCTGCAAAAAAGGAAAATGCAACAGCAAATCGAATATTTCTTTTTTTTTTTCTCTTTGTTTTTTCGGGTATAAAAACCCTAGAATAAACTTGTAAAAGGGGGATACATACAAAAAAATACACTGAAATAAACAGAGAAAAGCCAAATCAGCCAAGGTTTTGATTTATTTTTTTATTTTTTATTTTCGAATATTGTTATTTTATTTTTTATTTTTATTTTTTTAAAACAATATATATAAAATATATAAAATACATTTTTTAAAAAAGGAAAAAAACTTACTTTTTTTTTAAAATTTTCGCCACCGAATAATGTGACGGCGGGTCGAGTTCCACCGGAGGTCTGGCTGAAATCGCTGACGAGAGAAAAGGGGAAGGTTTTGTTTTTTTTTTTTTTTTTTTTTGTAAACGATAGCAGAAATGAGCAAAAAAGATTTTTTTTTGGTTTTTATAAAGGAACGAAACGGTGCCGTTTAGGGCCTGTTTCAGAGGCCTCAAAACGGCACCGTATAAAGGCCAACCCGCGCACTGACCCGACCCGCATAGAGGATCAGCGTGTTTTTATTGGAAGGGCTAATTGCGCTTTTAGCCCTTCCGCTTTTTTTTTTAATTTATAATTAAGTTTCTTTTATTCTTTAATTTAGCCCTATATTTTATTTTGATTTCAATTTAATCCTACACTAAGCCAAGCGTTTTGGATAGAAGGGATATTTTCCCTTTTAGCCCCTCCTGGTTACTAGCGCGTTCTAATCGGTCCCTCCTTTTAATTTTATTTTCGATTTCGCCCCAAATTTTTATTTCAAGTTCAATATCATCTTTTTTTATTTATTTCCTTTTGTAATTTTTGTTACTTCATTATTTTTTTTATTAACACTATTGTTATTTGTTTATTATAATTATTACTTTAATATTATTATTACTATCATTTTATTTTTAACCTTATAATTGTTATTATATTCAATTGTATTATTATTATTTTATTGACCATTATTTTTGTAACATCCCCAAACCCGGCCTATTCACTACGACCAAATCTGGTTATGTTAGTGAAAATATGTCTCTTTACTTAGAATTTAAAACATGAAAATTTATTATCTTTGGAAAATTATGTCCATTTAAAATCTATTAAATAATATTAGCTTGTTGAAATCTTCCGAATTAAAACATTATTATAAGTTGCTACAATATGAATCTTTTATAAAAATATTCCTAAGTGTGGTGTAATCTTCAAATTAATAAATAGAGTACTTTAAATCAAAGAGGCCCTTATTACATCAAATAAAATCCCAAAATACTGATAGTATAAAATGCTTAAATAAAGTAAAACATCTTACAGTATGAAAATCTCTTTCTGCATGGGCCACCTTGTATCCACTCCAACCCGGTCCGATCACTCATGACTCTGCGACGTTTAAAAGTTGGGTGAGTCATACAGACTCAGATGTGTAAGTTAACCACTGAAATCCACCCACATGCAAGCCACATAATATCCCAATTATCAAATGCAACAAGTAATATATATATCATTTTAACAATCACCACAATCTGGGCTTGGCCCACCTTCAAATCATACTCAAATACTGGGCTAGGCCCATTTCTCAATAAACCACATATCAACTGGGCTTGGCCCATTTCCACGTATGTTCCCAAAACATACCTATCCACATGTCATATTGGGCTTGGCCCATTACCATATTATTACAAAAATAATGCAACATGATTCCCAACCCAACCTAGGGTCCATCCGCTACACACCCCCTTATCCAGCCTACCACACACCAGGGGACTATCGAGTCACCCTCTCCTTTTCCCTCCAAAAAGGCAACCAATGCCATCCACGATGTAGCGTATAGCTAACATCAAACCACGATGGAGCACACAGCAATCCATCAAGCCACGATATGGCATAAAGCCCATATCAACCAAGGTAACCACGCGAACTAAATCGCAAAGATCCACAACGCGACCTCAGTCAGCGCCAATCCACGATGTAGCACAAAGCTGGCATCAACCACGTACTCGAAGTACACCCGTACCTTCTTTTCATAACCCACCCATGCACATGCCACATAGAATATAATCGTGATAATGCATGCACATGCTTATTAATACCCATAAACATACTCATGAACAAATAATCACACTGCAACAGATCCAATACTGACCTGGTCATCGCTATACCCTTTAGGGGTATGTATGGCACACCTACTACTGCACTTGTTAGTAAAACATATAACACATAAAACCCGAAAACAGTGGGTTAGTTACACACCTTATTACTAGGAGTTCTAGACTCTCGATCCTCGACGCTATCGTCTAGCGAAACTACGGCTTTTTGCCTAACGTTTTTACATTCTTTGCCCACACCACGGTGGCCAATCTCGCATGCAAGAGAAACGGATCTCTTCTTGAACTTTGGGATGGGAGCTTTCCCTTGCCCACTTTGATAGTACTCGCCTCCATCGAAAGTCACTTAATCGTAACCACACGATTAATCAACGAAGTCATAATCAACTAATTCTAAGTCACTTACTAATACCCTTACCGAAATAATCTGAGATCCCGAAGGCTTCCTTTGCTCTTGTCGATATGCCCCTAAAAAGACCATAGCCAACCTTCGGTCAACACATAACCACATATATTGGCCTAAGGCCGAATATCAAACCACTTACCCCTTTTTTACTCGAATCTCGAAACACCAATGGAATTGCCGAAAATCCTCTGCACAAGACTATTAGAATCGGCCATACAAAAATCCGTGGAAAGGCCCCTTTGGCCGAATACCTTACCACCCTTACCTTGATGAATCTACTCTCCAAAAGTCCTCCTTTAACGCTGCTTGCTGCAAAAGAACCACATCACTAATGGCCTAAAAAGCCATTCGGCCAACCATAGGAATCAAGGTCTAGACACTTGATTTGGCAATTTTATGGAAAAGAGTCCAAAACCGATTCATAAAAAGAATACTTACCCCTTTTTCGCTAATCCCCAAGGATATTTTGGCTTCTCAACTTGCAATATAAAAAGGAGAATAAAGCACCTTAGATGTTCGGCTATGGCTACCAAGGAAGATCAAACATTCGGCTAACACAAAATAGGTACAAACCGAGGTTGAGAGGAAGAGAAATAAAATGTAGAAGAAGGTTAGAAGAATTTCGGCAATAGTGGAGAGGTTTCGGTTTCAAAAAAAAGAAGAATAAATAAATTGCTTTGACTAAAATTTTCGGCAAGAAAACAAGAAGAAAAAGAAGAAGAATTTCGGTACTCTCCTTATAAAGCTTCCCAACCGACTAAGCAACCCCAAAGAGTCCAACATTCAGCCACCTTATCACTCCCTTATCAAATTCCAAATAAACTTCTATTTTATCCCCCCCACTCACCTATTCAAAACAATTAAAACACTGCCACCCTTATCATCTATCTCAACTAGATAAATAAATAAAAATAAAATAATAAAAGAAACATTTATCCAGCCAAATTTAAAAGAACAAAAGCTAACTTAATCTATATCTACTGGAAGATCCCATGTGCCGTCCAATCTTTACCAAGCTGCTGCAAAAATAAGAATAAAATAAAAAAAAAATAAAACTCCAATTGCACAGCCTTGGATTCGAACTCAGGACACCATCTTCGTCACGACCTTTCCCCTAACGCCTGTGCCACTCGGCCTCATTGAATTTCATGCTAAAACCCGCAACAATTATTTTTAACCCTTCTTACTTCCGCCCATCACCAAATAACAAAATAAAACGCCCAAATGCAGCTCCAAATTTCGAACCCGCGCTCTCTCCTCCTCCAGCGCCTAAGTGACGACGCTAGCCACTTGACCAACGAGTTCTTTGTGTCTTAAAGTCGCCCCAGCTCTTTTTAAAGCCTCCCCCCCATTTGTAACGCCACACCCAAAAATTAAAACCAGATTGCTGCCTTCTTGGATCGAACATGAGACCCTTAGCACCTTGAGGCGTCACCTTCCTAAAGCCCCAAGTAGCGCCTCCATGCCACTCCACCAAAGCAATTCTTGTGTCTTAACCTTCCAAGTATTTCTTTTAAGACCTCCAAAGCCAAGCTCCCCTTCTTACACTAAAATTCAAGAATTTCCTAAGTCATCCCTTGCCTTCTAGGGTTCTCCAAACCCCTCAAAATTCCTCCAACATGACCCTAAGCCTACTAAACACTCGGGTTATGCCCCAAACGCATAACCCCTAAAACCCGGGTGTTACAATTCTACCCTCCTTAAAAATAATTTCGTCCTCGAAATTACTTTACTAACAAACGTCCATACAACCTATCTTACCACCTTACGCTTATGTCACGCGACTCGATCTTACTAAGGCTATCGTTGCCTACATACTCTCTAAGTTCATGCTAAAAAATTCGAAACACCTCTCTTAGCAACACAGAAAAGGCTAAATCGTAATCAAACAAAGTAATTAAAGCATGTACCAAAGCAAAGGAGCTTACCTAATATCACATCCTTGGTTGACTCTCACTAGAACCATTCCTTCCATGACTTGAACCACGATCCCTCGTCGCTTGAGGACAATTCTTAACTAAATGTGCCTTAGATCCACACCGAAAAGCATTCTTTACTATTTCCCCAACACTCTCCCCGTGTGAGGTCTTCCACATCGAACACAAGAACGATTCCGATCCATTGGTACAAGTACACTTACAGGGTTCTCGGTCCTTGGTCTTTTCTGGACATTACCAAGCGATACTGACGGTCCAATATTTCTCTTATTCTCGCTCCTATTCCTTTCTCGTTTTCTCTTATAGTCTTCTTAACCTCTTCAAATGATCCGAGCTTTCTCCACTAGCACCGCGAAGTCTCTCTCCCTCTGCGGAGCAATCACCATTCGAAGTTCATCTCGCAATCCGTCTTCAAACCGGACGCACCTCTCATAATCAGTGGCCACAATTCCCTTAGCATACTGACTAAGTCGCACGAATTCCGCTTCGTACTCAGCTATCGACTTACTTCCTTGTACTAGATTTAGAAACGCTTTCCTTTGCGAGTCCAAATAACTGGCTCCTACGTACTTTCCTTCAAACTTAACCTTAAAGAAGTCCCAATCCTGTCGATCTGCTGGTACACTTTGCTTGACAGTGAGCCACCAACGATAAGCTTCGTCGCGAAGCAACGAAACAAAGACCCTTCACTTTTTCTTCATTGGTGCGGTCCAAATCGTCCATGATTCTTTCGATCGCTTCTAGCCAATACTCCGCTACGTTCGAGCTACTCCGAGATATTCCTCTAAAGATCTCACTCCGTTCAATCTAAGCCTTTCCGACACCGACTTTCGAGTTCCATTTCCTCTACTAGCTCCCCGCTAAACGCTCTAAAATTCGTAACATGGCCCGCGACATCTGCGTCATCTTCTTCTATCCGATCTTGCCCTTCTACGTCCACAAATGGCGGCACTTCACTTTCTCGACTCATGGCCACCCTCACGGGTTCCGAAACGCCATTCTACCTCTACCAAGTCCCCTAGAACTCATCTCTATCGTCGCGATTTAATCTGCTTAAAAAGTTTTATGCATTAGAAATTATTGTTTCACTATTTTATCCACGAGCAATTTTATGCAATGAAGTTTCCAGAGTAGTTCTTTCGAGCAATCAAGTTTCCTTCCCTACCTGTGGGTAATTTCATCATTTTCCTACAGGGGTATTTTTTTAGAATTTTAAAACTAAGGGTTTTAAAACAGTGAGGCAAATCCCTTTCGGGTTTTAATATTTGGTTTAGCCTATGAACAAGTCCTCTTGGTTAAGGTGAACCGTAGCTACGCACCAGGTAGGATTCCAGCGAAGAGGAGGTGAGTCACGAGGACTGCTTAAGTACCAAGCTCTTCCGGATCCACTCCTAGACATGCGCACAATGGTTGCCACACCTTAACTCGGCGACTTAATCACAGGTTTGTTTAGTAGCTTTAAGTTTTATGCATATGTTTGAGTAGCCTAGTCCTAGGGTTCAATAGATCCTAGTTCACTAATCTACGAGCCCAACTAAGCCCATAACAGTTCATATAACAAGCTACTTCACAAGTCTGAAGTACTTACAGCGGACTCGGGCTGAGAATGCAGTGTCATGCCGTAAAACCCGAAATATTTCTTAAAAGCCCATATTTTTTTTTAAAAAGCCCATTTTGAAACGTTTTTGGGCCCAAAACCCTCAAAGCCGAGTTTTGAACCGGGCTCTGATACCAAACTGTAACATCCCCAAACCCGGCCTATTCACTACGACCAAATCTGGTTATGTTAGTGAAAATATGTCTCTTTACTTAGAATTTAAAACATGAAAATTTATTATCTTTGGAAAATTATGTCCATTTAAAATCTATTAAATAATATTAGCTTGTTGAAATCTTCCGAATTAAAACATTATTATAAGTTGCTACAATATGAATCTTTTAAAAATATTCCTAAGTGTGGTGTAATCTTCAGCATTAATAAATAGAGTACTTTAAATCAAAGAGGCCCTTATTACATCAAATAAAATCCCAAAATACTGATAGTATAAAATGCTTAAATAAAGTAAAACATCTTCTGTATGAAAATCTCTTTCTGCATGGGCCACCTTGTATCCACTCCAACCCGGTCCGATCACTCATGACTCCTGCGACGTTTAAAAAGTTGGGTGAGTCATACAGACTCAGTGTGTAAGTTAACCACTGAAATCCACCCACATGCAAGCCACATAATATCCCAATTATCAAATGCAACAAGTAATATATATATCATTTTAACAATCACTACAACTGGGCTTGGCCCACCTTCAAATCATACTCAAATCTTTGGCTAGGCCCATTTCTCAATAAACCACATATCAACTGGCTTGGCCCATTTCCACGTATGTTCCCAAAACATACCTATCCACATGTCATATTGGGCTTGGCCCATTACCATATTATTACAAAAATAATGCAACATGATTCCCAACCCAACCTAGGGTCCATCCGCTACACACCCCTTATCCAAATTTACCACACACCGGGGGACTATCGAGTCACCCTCTCCTTTTCCCTCCAAAAAGGCAACCAATGCCATCCACGATGTAGCGTATAGCTAACATCAAACCACGATGGAGCACACAGCAATCCATCAAGCCACGATATGGCATAAAGCCCATATCAACCAAGGTAACCACGCGAACTAAATCGCAAAGATCCACAACGCGACCTCAGTCAGCGCCAATCCACGATGTAGCACAAAGCTGGCATCAACCACGTACTTGAAGTACACCCGTACCTTCTTTTCATAACCCACCCATGCACATGCCACATAGAATATAATCGTGATAATGCATGCACATGCTTATTAATACCCATAAACATACTCATGAACAAATAATCACACTGCAACAGATCCAATACTGACCTGGTCATCGCTATACCCTTTAGGGGTATGTATGGCACACCTACTACTGCACTTGTTAGTAAAACATATAACACATAAAACCCGGAAACAGTGGGTTAGTTACACACCTTATTACTAGGAGTTCTAGACTCTCGATCCTCGACGCTATCGTCTAGCGAAACTACGGCTTTTTGCCTAACGTTTTCTGTTGCTGGCCCACACCCTGGTGGCCAATCTCGTACAGCAGAAACGGATCTCTTCTTGAACTTTGGGATGGGAGCTTTCCCTTGCCCACTTTGACTGGTACTCGCCTCCATCGAAAGTCACTTAATCAGAACCACACGATTAATCAACGGTCATAATCAACTAATTCTAAGTCACTTACTAATACCCTTACCGAAATAATCCCGAGATCCCGGCGCTTCCTTTGCTCTTGTCGATATGCCCCTAAAAAGACCATAGCCAACCTTCGGTCAACACATAACCACATATATTGGCCTAAGGCCGAATATCAAACCACTTACCCCTTTTTACTCGAATCTCGAAACACCAATGGAATTGCCGAAAATCCCTGCTACAAGACTATTAGAATCGGCCATACAAAAATCCGTGGAAAGGCCCCTTTGGCCGAATACCTTACCACCCTTACCTTGATGAATCTACTCTCCAAAAGTCCTCCTTTAACGCTGCTTGCTGCAAAAGAACCACATCACTAATGGCCTAAAAAGCCATTCGGCCAACCATAGGAATCAAGGTCTAGACACTTGATTTGGCAATTTTATGGAAAAGAGTCCAAAACCGATTCATAAAAAGAATACTTACCCCTTTTTCGCTAATCCCCAAGGATATTTTGGCTTCTCAACTTGCAATATAAAAAGGAGAATAAAGCACCTTAGATGTTCGGCTATGGCTACCAAGGAAGATCAAACATTCGGCTAACACAAAATAGGTACAAACCGAGGTTGAGAGGAAGAGAAATAAAATGTAGAAGAAGGTTAGAAGAATTTCGGCAATAGTGGAGAGGTTTCGGTTTCAAAAAAAAGAAGAATAAATAAATTGCTTTGACTAAAATTTTCGGCAAGAAAACAAGAAGAAAAAGAAGAAGAATTTCGGTACTCTCCTTATAAAGCTTCCCAACCGACTAAGCAACCCCAAAGAGTCCAACATTCAGCCACCTTATCACTCCCTTATCAAATTCCAAATAAACTTCTATTTTATCCCCCCCACTCACCTATTCAAAACAATTAAAACACTGCCACCCTTATCATCTATCTCAACTAGATAAATAAATAAAAATAAAATAATAAAAGAAACATTTATCCAGCCAAATTTAAAAGAACAAAAGCTAACTTAATCTATATCTACTGGAAGATCCCATGTGCCGTCCAATCTTTACCAAGCTGCTGCAAAAATAAGAATAAAATAAAAAAAAAATAAAACTCCAATTGCACAGCCTTGGATTCGAACCTGGGACACCATGCTGCTGCTGACCTTTCCCCTAACGCCCAGGCCACTCGGCCTCATTGAATTTCATGCTAAAAACCCGCAACAATTATTTTTAACCCCTTCTTACTTCCGCCCATCACCAAATAACAAAATAAAACGCCCAAATGCAGCTCCAGCCCCTCGAACCCGCGCTCTCTCCTCCCTCCAGCGCCTAAGTGACGCACGCTAGCCACTTGACCAACGAGTTCTTTGTGTCTTAAAGTCGCCCCAGCTCTTTTTAAAGCCTCCCCCCATTTGTAACGCCACACCCAAAAATTAAAACCAGATTGCTGCCTTCTTGGATCGAACATGAGACCCCTTAGCACCTTGAGGCGTCACCTTCCTAAAGCCCCAAGTAGCGCCTCCATGCCACTCCACCAAAGCAATTCTTGTGTCTTAACCTTCCAAGTATTTCTTTTAAGACCTCCAAAGCCAAGCTCCCCTTCTTACACTAAAATTCAAGAATTTCCTAAGTCATCCCTTGCCTTCTAGGGTTCTCCAAACCCCTCAAAATTCCTCCAACATGACCCTAAGCCTACTAAACACTCGGGTTATGCCCCAAACGCATAACCCCTAAAACCCGGGTGTTACAATTCTACCCTCCTTAAAAATAATTTCGTCCTCGAAATTACTTTACTAACAAACGTCCATACAACCTATCTTACCACCTTACGCTTATGCTGCGCACTCTGATCTTACTAAGGCTATCGTACCTACATACTCTCTAAGTTCATGCTAAAAAATTCGAAACACCTCTCTTAGCAACACAGAAAAGGCTAAATCGTAATCAAACAAAGTAATTAAAGCATGTACCAAAGCAAAGGAGCTTACCTAATATCACATCCTTGGTTGACTCTCACTAGAACCATTCCTTCCATGACTTGAACCACGATCCCTCGTCGCTTGAGGACAATTCTTAACTAAATGTGCCTTAGATCCACACCGAAAGCATTCTTTACTATTTCCCCAACACTCTCCTGTGTGAGGTCTTCCACATCGAACACAAGAACGATTCCGATCCATTGGTACAAGTACACTTACAGGGTTCTCGGTCCTTGGTCTTTTCTGGACATTACCAAGCGATACTGACGGTCCAATATTTCTCTTATTCTCGCTCCTATTCCTTTCTCGGTTTTCTCTTATAGTCTTCTTAACCTCTTCAGCGATCCGAGCTTTCTCCACTAGCACCGCGAAGTCTCTCTCCCTCTGCGGAGCAATCACCATTCGAAGTTCATCTCGCAATCCGTCTTCAAACCGGACGCACCTCTCATAATCGCGGGCCACAATTCCTTTAGCATACTTGACTAAGTCGCACGAATTCCGCTTCGTACTCAGCTATCGACTTACTTCCTTGTACTAGATTTAGAAACGCTTTCCTTTGCGAGTCCAAATAACTGGCTCCTACGTACTTTCCTTCAAACTTAACCTTAAAGAAGTCCCAATCCTGTCGATCTGCTGGTACACTTTGCTTGACAGTGAGCCACCAACGATAAGCTTCGTCGCGAAGCAACGAAACAAAGACCCTTCGACTTTTCTTCATTGGTGCGACCCAAATCGTCCATGATTCTTTCGATCGCTTCTAGCCAATACTCCGCTACGTTCGGAGCTACTCCAGATATTCCTCTAAAGATCTCACCCGTTCAATCTAAGCCTTTCCGACACCGACTTTCGAGTTCCATTTCCTCTACTAGCTCCTGCTAAACGCTCTAAAATTCGTAACATGGCCCGCGACACTGCGTCATCTTCTTCTATCCGATCTTGCCCTTCTACGTCCACAGCTGGCGGCACTTCACTTTCTGACTCATGGCGAGACCCTACGGGTTCAAAACGCCATTCTACCTCTACCGCGTCCCCTAGAACTCATCTCTATCGTCGCGATTTAATCTGTTTAAAAAGTTTTATGCATTAGAAATTATTGTTTCACTATTTTATCCACGAGCAATTTTATGCAATGAAGTTTCCGAGAGTAGTTCTTTCGAGCAATCAAGTTTCCTTCCCTACCCAGGGGTAATTTCATCATTTTCCTACAGGGGTATTTTTTTTAGAATTTTAAAACTAAGGGTTTTAAAACAGTGAGGCAAATCCCTTTCGGGTTTTAATATTTGGTTTAGCCTATGAACAAGTCCTCTTGGTTAAGGTGAACCGTAGCTACGCACCAGGTAGGATTCCAGCGAAGAGGAGGTGAGTCACGAGGACTGGCTTAAGTCCAGGCTCTTCCGGATCCACTCCTAGACATGCGCACAATGGTTGCCACACCTTAACTCGGCGACTTAATCACAGGTTTGTTTAGTAGCTTTAAGTTTTATGCATATGTTTGAGTAGCCTAGTCCTAGGGTTCAATAGATCCTAGTTCACTAATCTACGAGCCCAACTAAGCCCATAACAGTTCATATAACAAGCTACTTCACAAGTCCAAGTACTTACACCGCGGACTCGGGCCGGAGGTACAGGTGCCATGCCAGAAAACCTGAAATATTTCTTAAAAGCCCATATTTTTTTTTAAAAAGCCCATTTTGAAACGTTTTTGGGCCCAAAACCCTCAAAGCCGAGTTTTGAACCGGGCTCTGATACCAAACTGTAACATCCCCAAACCCGGCCTATTCACTACGACCAAATCTGGTTATGTTAGTGAAAATATGTCTCTTTACTTAGAATTTAAAACATGAAAATTTATTATCTTTGGAAAATTATGTCCATTTAAAATCTATTAAATAATATTAGCTTGTTGAAATCTTCCGAATTAAAACATTATTATAAGTTGCTACAATATGAATCTTTTGCGAAAATATTCCTAAGTGTGGTGTAATCTTCAGCATTAATAAATAGAGTACTTTAAATCAAAGAGGCCCTTATTACATCAAATAAAATCCCAAAATACTGATAGTATAAAATGCTTAAATAAAGTAAAACATCTTCTGTATGAAAATCTCTTTCTGCATGGGCCACCTTGTATCCACTCCAACCCGGTCCGATCACTCATGACTCCTGCGACGTTTAAAAAGTTGGGTGAGTCATACAGACTCAGTGTGTAAGTTAACCACTGAAATCCACCCACATGCAAGCCACATAATATCCCAATTATCAAATGCAACAAGTAATATATATATCATTTTAACAATCACCACAATCTGGGCTTGGCCCACCTTCAAATCATACTCAAATACTGGGCTAGGCCCATTTCTCAATAAACCACATATCAACTGGGCTTGGCCCATTTCCACGTATGTTCCCAAAACATACCTATCCACATGTCATATTGGGCTTGGCCCATTACCATATTATTACAAAAATAATGCAACATGATTCCCAACCCAACCTAGGGTCCATCCGCTACACACCCCCTTTATCCAAATTTACTACCACACACGGGGACTATCGAGTCACCCTCTCCTTTTCCCTCCAAAAGGCAACCAATGCCATCCACGATGTAGCGTATAGCTAACATCAAACCACGATGGAGCACACAAAGAATCCATCAAGCCACGATATGGCATAAAGCCCATATCAACCAAGGTAACCACGCCGAACTAAATCGCAAAGATCCACAACGCGACCTCGATCAATACAATCCACGATGTAGCACAAAGTCGGCATCAACCACGTGCTTGAAGTACACCCGCATCTTCTTTTCATAACCCACCCATGCACATGCCACATAGAATATAATCGTGATAATGCATGCACATGCTTATTAATACCCATAAACATACTCATGAACAAATAATCACACTGCAACAGATCCAATACTGACCTGGTCATCGCTATACCCTTTAGGGGTATGTATGGCACACCTACTACTGCACTTGTTAGTAAAACATATAACACATAAAACCCGGAAACAATGGGTTAGTTACACACCTTATTACTAGGAGTTCTAGACTCGATCCTCGACGCTATCGTCTAGCGAAACTACGGCTTTTTGCCTAACGTTTTTACATTCTTTGGCCCACACCCCGTGGCCAATCTCGCATGCAAGAAACGGATCTCTTCTTGAACTTTGGGATGGGAGCTTTCCCTTGCCCACTTTGACTGGTACTCGCCTCCATCGAAAGTCACTTAATCAGAACCACACGATTAATCAACGAAGTCATAATCAACTAATTCTAAGTCACTTACTAATACCCTTACCGAAATAATCTGAGATCCCGGCTTCCTTTGCTCTTGTCGATATGCCCCTAAAAGACCATAGCCAACCTTCGGTCAACACATAACCACATATATTGGCCTAAGGCCGAATATCAAACCACTTACCCCTTTTTACTCGAATCTCGAAACACCAATGGAATTGCCGAAAATCCCTGCTACAAGACTATTAGAATCGGCCATACAAAAATCCGTGGAAAGGCCCCTTTGGCCGAATACCTTACCACCCTTACCTTGATGAATCTACTCTCCAAAAGTCCTCCTTTAACGCTGCTTGCTGCAAAAGAACCACATCACTAATGGCCTAAAAAGCCATTCGGCCAACCATAGGAATCAAGGTCTAGACACTTGATTTGGCAATTTTATGGAAAAGAGTCCAAAACCGATTCATAAAAAGAATACTTACCCCTTTTTCGCTAATCCCCAAGGATATTTTGGCTTCTCAACTTGCAATATAAAAAGGAGAATAAAGCACCTTAGATGTTCGGCTATGGCTACCAAGGAAGATCAAACATTCGGCTAACACAAAATAGGTACAAACCGAGGTTGAGAGGAAGAGAAATAAAATGTAGAAGAAGGTTAGAAGAATTTCGGCAATAGTGGAGAGGTTTCGGTTTCAAAAAAAAGAAGAATAAATAAATTGCTTTGACTAAAATTTTCGGCAAGAAAACAAGAAGAAAAAGAAGAAGAATTTCGGTACTCTCCTTATAAAGCTTCCCAACCGACTAAGCAACCCCAAAGAGTCCAACATTCAGCCACCTTATCACTCCCTTATCAAATTCCAAATAAACTTCTATTTTATCCCCCCCACTCACCTATTCAAAACAATTAAAACACTGCCACCCTTATCATCTATCTCAACTAGATAAATAAATAAAAATAAAATAATAAAAGAAACATTTATCCAAATTAATTTAAAAGAACAAAAGCTAACTTAATCTATATCTACCGGAAGATCCCATGTGCCGTCCAATCTTTACTAAGTCACTGCAAAAATAAGAATAAAATAAAAAAATAAAACTCCAATTGCACACCTTGGATTCGAACACAGGACACCATGTCACTGCTGACCTTTCCCCTAACGCCCGAGTGCCACTTGGCCTCATTGAATTTCATGCTAAAAACCCGCAACAATTATTTTTAACCCCTTCTTACTTCCGCCCATCACCAAATAACAAAATAAAACGCCCAAATGCAGCTCCCCCTCGAACCCGCGCTCTCTCCTCCCTCCAGCGCCTAAGTGACGCTGCACGCTAGCCACTTGACCAACGAGTTCTTTGTGTCTTAAAGTCGCCCCACTCTTTTTAAAGCCTCCCCATTTGTAACGCCACACCCAAAAATTAAAACCAGATTGTCGCCTTCTTGGATCGAACATGAGACCCCTTAGCACCTTGAGGCGTCACCTTCCTAAAGCCCCAAGTAGCGCCTCCATGCCACTCCACCAAAGCAATTCTTGTGTCTTAACCTTCCAAGTATTTCTTTTAAGACCTCCAAAGCCAAGCTCCCCTTCTTACACTAAAATTCAAGAATTTCCTAAGTCATCCCTTGCCTTCTAGGGTTCTCCAAACCCCTCAAAATTCCTCCAACATGACCCTAAGCCTACTAAACACTCGGGTTATGCCCCAAACGCATAACCCCTAAAACCCGGGTGTTACAATTTTTATATATATCTTATTACTATAGCTATATTTATTATTAGTAGTATTGTTATTATTATTATTATTATTTTAGTATTATCATTATTATTACTATTTTCATTATTGTTGTTTTTTATTTTTACAATTATTTGTATATTAACATATATTATTATTTTTATAATTAATATATTCTTATTATATTACTACTATTATTTCTATACTATTATTACTATTAATTTTAATATCCTTACCTTATTTTATTATTATTGATACTATTTTTTTGCTATTATTTTTATCATTGTTTTCATCATTATTTTTATAATTGCTAATATTATTTTTATTATTATTTATTTATTAACATAATTCCATTATAGTTTATTGTTATTATTATTATTTTATATTACTATTATCATACCCTATTATTATTTTCTTATTATTATTATCATTATTTTTATTATTATTAACAGTATTATTTTTTATAATTATTTTGTTATTATTAATTGTTTTTAAATTATTTACCTAATATCTTTTTATTTATTTGATTCACTATTTTTAATCATTTATTTACTTACTTATTTTTCTTATAATTAGTTTTTTATTCTTTTTTTTTGAATTTATCTTATATTTATTTTACTTTTATTATTCCTTTTATTTTGGTTCGCTTTATTTGAGCTGTGATGTATAATGTTGTCATGCACTTGTTGGCATTGTAATTCACTCCTTATTTTATTACGGCCACATTATGTTTTTACATTAAAATTTTCATTTCGAAATAAGCAAATACTCCGTGTTCTAAGGTTCGAAAGAAATCGTACCCTAACTTACTAGGTTTCGACTTATTTCACCGAATCTAAAGAACTAATCATTTTTCTTTAAAAGTTAAAAAATTATTCTCGAGAATTCAAAATTGTCATGTCCTAACTAACTGGTTATGATGTTTTGTTATCTCGGGATAAGGATTTTAGAAAACAAGGCAATGTTTCGTTTTTGAAAATTCGAGAAATTGTGCCCTAACGTGCTGGGTTTCGGTTTTTCGTTCGTCCAAATAACAAAATATCCTTTTAATGAATGTCGAAATCATGAGATGGTTTTGGTTACGAGGGTTTAAAATATCATGTCCTAACGTGCTGGATGTGATGTATGTATTCTTTCGGAACAAAGAAACTCAGAATTTTAATTTGAATTGTCCAAGTTTTTAAAAAAATCATGTTTTCAAATCTTTTCAAATTTTCGACATTAGGATAATAACTAATCAATCCGGTACCAATTTTGGGCGTTACGAGGGTGCTAATCCTTCCTCGTACGTAACCAACTCCCGAACTCGTTTTCTTGATTTTCGTAGGCCAAAACCAATGTTTTGAAATAAAACGTTTTTTATAAGGTGATCCAATCACACCTAAGCAAAAAGGGATTGGTGGCGACTCCATTTTTGTTTTCAAAAGTAGACCCTATTTTTTTCAAACCTTTTAAAATGGTTTCAACAGCTTGGCGAATCCACTGGGGACATCATCAGAGAGTCAAGCCATAAATTGATTATTTTTGTCCTTTTATCGAAAATTAAAATTTGATTTTGATTTTAAAATTTGATTTTGATTCTTTCACCACATGAGTTTGTGTTGTGTCATATGTTTGTTATGGTTTGAGTCTCGTAGGGTACTCTTGCATCATATTGCATGACCGTTGTGGTCGCACCTTTTTAGTGGGAGTGAGAAACTATGCCTTCGTGAGGTTTTCACCTCCGCATAGGCTAGTGGACTGCTTCCGGGATACATCCGTACCTATGTCTTCGTGAGGTTTTCACCTCGGCATAGCCATAAGGAAATGTATTCCCCTGAACTGAACTCGGTCCGTATGAGCCTATAATGGGTGAGGATCGAGGAATCTGCTGGTTCGGGTACCTCAACGTTAGAGCTGAACCACATATAGAAAACCTAAGAGCCAACCCTAGATAGAGCTATATTAAACCCTAGTGGTCACCCAGATAGGTGTTCTATGTTATTTATTTCGCCTGTGCTAACGTGTTTTGTTTTGTTTTGGTTGCATTGAATTTACATCATAGAAAAGAGATGTTGATTCAAATTCGATTGCTAAATAGAATAGTTTGTCATAAGAAAATGGATTTTTTGATAAAGTGGATTATAATACGGTCGTTCAAATATGGTCCAAGTAAACGAGAGAAGACTGATAGTCCGTGAAGGAATACAAGACTTTATTCCCCAAGGATTCATGATGACAAAGACTATTCGAGAATCACCACGTCTCGGCTTTCTTAAAGAGGCTAACGAGCATTGCGAGGATAAGTGAGTAATGAGTCGCGGCCCAAGTAAAAAGGAGCTAGTGGAGGCATCTATTAGAAGTTTGCAAAATTTGACCTTTGCGAAGAAGAGGATTGATGTTTTTGCTTGGAGTATGAGGGCAAGGCCCATATGTAATCCGTTTTATGTAAAGAAATTTGCTTTCTAGAAAAGTTGTTCTAATGTAACTGAATTCAGAATCAACGCCTCTCTTTCTTTTTCATTCATTCCATGCATTTGCATTACACCACATCATATGCATTTAAGTCCATAGAGAGAGTCTAATTAGTTGAAATTTACAAAGAGAGAGAGAGAAAGAGAAGGAAAATCTAGAAGCTGAACACCCTTACGGTATACGTGCCAAATCAAATAAAATAGATCAATGACTTGAACAATTCCAAAGAGATATGCAAGACCGGAGGCAAGAGCAAATGGCGAAACTCCAACAAGAAATGAGGGACCAAATGTTGGAAGCTCAAAGGAGCATGATGACTCAAATGGCCCAGATATTAAGTGGCGCAATAGACAAATGGAAGGGTCCCATAGTTAACACTGATGACAGTGAGGACTTTCCTCGGGGTTTCACCCCACCGCATGTACAACCTGAGAAGTATCCCCAAGGGCCACCTGTCACGATTAGGCCTCAACAGGGGCAAGCTGATACTAGACCATGTAACACCCCAAACCCGGCCCAAACGCTACGACCGAATTTGGTTTGCTACAGAGAAAACAATTTGAGAACCATTTTAAAACCGATTTAAGTTTTGTCGAAAACCTTGTGTTTTCAAGTCTCTTGTTAAAAACCATACTTAGTGTTGCTTAATATTTATTAAGTCGGGTTGTTTATAGATTGCAAACGTGCCCGATGGCATTTTTAAAACATTTTACGTTTGATTGGGAAAAACATGTGAATTCATTTTTAACATAATTAAATAGTTTAAACAAATATTCAAAGCATGTAACAATAATAAAATAATTCTAGGAGGCCTTATTACAACTTAATTAAAAATAAAACCAACATTAAAATTAAAACAAAGTCCAAGTTCGTCTAATTAAAATTTCCACTGCATGGCCACCTCGAGTCCATCCAGCCCCATCTCCGCGATCTACCCATCTGCAAAATGTTAAGGGAAAGGGGTGAGTCACCAAGACTCAGTGTGTAATCCCCCACCCGGTAAGATAACTCATACACAAGTCATTAATAAACATGCACATGCAACCCAACCTAACCATCCATACTCCTTTTCTACCCCGTGTGGTCAAAACCACTGGTGGTCAAAACCACTGATGACTTAGAGTCACAAATCAGATGATGGGGCCAACCCATCGTGTGGTCAAAACCACTGATGACCATAGGTCACAATATATCAAATGTGGTCAAAACCACTGGTGGTACCAAACCACTGGGACTTAGTCGCAAATAATTAGTCGTTGTGGTCAAAACCACTGATGACCATAGGTCACAAATAATCTGATGGGGCCAACCCATCTTGTGGTCAAAACCACCGACGATACCATAAAATCATCCCCTCCTCTCATCAATCCCACCATCACATGCTTTTATAACAATTTTCATAAATCATAACGTAGCATTTAATCATCATGTGATGGCATGCAAATCATATATCGAAAATCACAAGTTAGGGGACTTACCCTAAACCATGCTTAAGCCCGCAAGCATATAATAGATCACTACCAAAATTTGTACTCAAGACAATAATATAGCAAGTTTATTAATAAAGTGTGTAAAGAGTTTACACACCCTGCTTCTACCGGAATTCCTATATCCCAAGATCCGATCTACGTCGCTAGATCTCTTGTCCTATAATCGACCAAAAAGCATGGTTAGGGACTTAGGCCTATTCGCCAAACCAAGCATTTAAAAGGGTTCTCTTTTTGAACCCGAGTCCTTACCCGAGTGTCTTTAAATAACTACTCCAAGCGTTCGCTTTCCTATTAATCGGCAACCTTATGTTAGTAATCTTCTACTTAAACACTAACTAAATAACTTGCTTAAATTAGATCTTACCATTACTTACCAAAATCAAATATTAGAGATCGGGCCCTGAATCGATCGCTTTACGCTTCCTACGCACCTAGAAGAGATCGATTACCAAAAGTGTTTAGGAGCCCTCTTGCCAAATCAATACTTTATTCTTGTAAAAGTCGACGTAACATGAGTGAAAAGAACAATAGATATTCGGCCAAGATTCTCACCTTCTTAAATCGTTTGCCAAGGAAGATTCAAGGGGATCTATCCTACTCCAATATTCGCCACAAGGAGTCTTAATAGGAGATAAGAGATTTCGGCAACAAGGTGTGGAGTACTTCGGCTAGAGAGAAAAATAATGAGGAAAAAGGTGTTTAAGGTTTCGGCAACAGAGGAGTGAATATTCGGCCAGCAAATGAATAAAGAAAAGGGAATTGAGGATGGGATTTCGGCAAAAGAGAAACAAAAGATTGGGGTTTTGGGACTTTGAATCACGTTTATAAAAGAATGAAAATAGAAAAGTTGCTCCCTATGAAATTCGGCTATGTGCAAGAATGAAGAAAAGGAATTAAAGTGATAAGTATGTGCCTTAAAAAGGATTCAGCACCCCCTCCCCTCAAGCTTGCCGTCCAACCCACTAGGGAATTCAAAATTCAACCAATTCTAGATTTGAAACAATTCAAAAGAGTTTGAATTATAATATGCCTACTTTTTTTCCTTGCCAACTTATCATAATTTAATCCAAATAATATCCCTTTTATCTACTATTATCTTGTTATCAAAACAATAATATTATCCTTGATTATCACTTATCAAATAAAAAAACAAAGAATCCATGTGCTTCCAAACTCCACCGAATGCAAAAACAAAGGCCATGTGCACCAACTCTTCACCCACGTTAGCAAAGAAAAATAAAATAAAACCCACTTGCAAATTACTTGGGATTCAAACCAAGACCCCACTGCAGCCCCCTCTTCCAACGCCCTTGCCAACTCTTCCACCCGACTTTCATGCCATAAAGCCACACCATTTAATTTTAAACCTTTTCTACTCCAAAATTATAACCGCATACAAAAATAAAACATGCAAGATGTCGCTCCAAATTTCTCGAACCCGTGACTGCCTTTTCTAGACTCTCAAGTGGCGACCCAAGCCACTCCTACAACCCGGGCTTTGATGCCAAGATCCTTCACGAACTAATTTTAAGGCCTTCCTCGCTAATTCCAACGCCCAAAACAAAAATTGAAACGCCACTTGCCGCCATCGTGCCTCGAACCCGTGCCCTTGCAACACCCTTTAGACGCACTCCACCCAATTGAACCAAGCCTTTTCCTTGTGTCACATTTTCCCAAATTTCTACTTAACCCCTATCTCGCCTAGCCTCCTCCTTTTAGACACTTAAAAAAATAAATTTAATACTAAGTCGCCTAGCTCGGGTTTAATTCTAGACTTAAAATACGCCAAATAAATCATAAAATTTATTCTTCAGCACACACACATGAGAAATTATCTAAGTTACAAACAACCCCTAATTTAGGATGTTACAATTCTACCCCCTTAAAAATAATTTCGTCCTCGAAATTACTTACTATCGCTCAATCACGCATCCTTAACTCATCATATTACGCTATCACTGCGCACTCGATCTTAAAGAACTATCATACTTCCTAGAAACATTTCCTACGCTCATAATCCAAGTTCCATACACTTTACTAGCAACATAAGAATGAACTAACGTAACCATGACCAAGACAATTGAGGGTATTCCGGAAATAAGAAACTTACCCGTTGTTATGTCCGCACATCTTCCTCCTCGCGACGACGGCCAACCGCATAAACCAGCCTTGGTTGCCTCGCCTCTGCACCTTCAAAGACTCGGCCATGCCCGTTACCATTATCATTACCTCTAGTCGCACCTTGACCCTCTCGTGGTGGTCCTTCATTTCTAACCTCGAGCACGGTTCGACCTCTCTGGTTGATTCCTAGCTAACTTCCGAGGACAATCCTCTTACGGTGATCGTGACGATCCACACTCAAAGCACCCTCGATTACCACTCCAACACTCACCTTGTGAGGCTTGCCACACCGAGCACATTGTGGCGGCCATTGGGTATTGGCAAAGCAGAGCCTAGTAGTTTGATCCGACCCATCAAACTTCGTCCTCTTCTCTGTTCATTACCCAAGAACCTTGAAGGTTCCGAGCTTCTCTTATTCCAATTCCGTTCTTGGTTCCGCTTAATGGACTGTCTTACTCCTCAAAGAACTTTAGACTTCTCCACAAGAACAAAGAAACTCTCGTTCTGTTGTGGAGCTATCATCATCCTCGGCTCATCTCTCACCCCATCCTCGACCTCTAACACAGCGTTCATGCTCGGTACCTACAATACCACGAGCATACCTACTCAACCGGAGGAATT
This sequence comes from Gossypium sturtianum, assembly GCA_025698515.1. NCBI lineage: Eukaryota > Viridiplantae > Streptophyta > Magnoliopsida > Malvales > Malvaceae > Gossypium > Gossypium sturtianum. Next base: position 123,457,124 of record CM046946.1, read on the forward strand.
CGGCCTCATACTCCGCCACTGCGTCTTATTGCCTTGGACCAGTTCAAGAAAGCCTTTCATTGTGCATCTACGTAGCTAGTACCCACATACTTCTTCCGATAGGTGGTTCCAAATACTCCCAAGTCAAATCATCTCACAGAGCCCCATCTCGAACCGTAAGCCACCACCGATACGCCTCATCCTTTAGAAGCGAGCATCGCCCTTTTCACTTTTTCTTCCTCGGTCAAAGTCAAGATCATCCATGATCCTTTCAATTGACTCTAGCCAATGATTCTCACGCACTAGGTGCCACTCCCACACCTCGGAATACCTTCGCCTCCGTTAGATCGGAGTTGCTCGGGAACAGATTTCCGAGCTCCCACATTTCCACCAGCCTCGGCCACCATCTCCAAGACTCGCAACACGACTTGCGATGATACCGACTCGCCACCGGTCCGATCCGGCCTCACTCTAAAAGTAGGAGGTGGTGGTGGCAATGGTACCTCATTTTCGTAACCTTGTCCTCGACTGACGGGTTCGCACACCGTCATCCTACCCCTACCACGTCCACGGCGTCCACGCCCTCTAGAACTCATTCTATCGACCGCGCTTTTAATCGATTAAGAAAAATTTTATGCGTTAGCATTTGTTTCACTTTATTACTCAAGAAGAAATTTTATGGATAAGGTTTAATCGTGAGATTCTTTCGAGCAAACAATGTTCCAGCTTTCTTTCCTAGTTCACACAAAGAAGTTCATGCATCCATTCCTTAATACTTTCCATACCTATTCGCTCATCTGACCCTTTTGCCCATTTCTATCCTCCTGGGGTATTTTCGCTTTTTTCCTACAGAGGTATTTTCGTAATTTTCCCGAACCAAAATATTTTGGCTGATGATTTCCAAAGCTAAGTTGTTGAATATTTGTAAAATAGTTAAAATTTTTGGGCAAAACTATTGAATTAATATTTTATGGGTCGTGGCATTTTGGTAATTTTACTCCTAAGGGTATTTCGTAATTTTTCACAAGTCAAGTTTTTCGAGAAAAACGTTGTAAAAGTAATGTTCTAGGATTTGAGAAAGTTATTGCACAAGTTTTGAAAACATTAGGGTTTGTTGTTTCATTCTATTTCAAAACATGGTTAATTCCTTTTCGGGTTTTAATCATTGTGTTTAGCCTATGACCGAGCCCTCCCGGTCGTAGTGAACCAAAGCTACGCACTGCAGGATACCTGCGAAGAGGAGGTGAGTCACGAGGACCGCTTAAATACTGTGCTCTTCCGGATCCAATCCTAGACATGCGTGTGGGGTTACCACACCCCAGCTCATTGACTAAGTCATAGGTTGGTTTAGTTCCTTAAGTCTTATGTTCTGCTTTGCGCTTGAGTAATCTAACATTAGGGTCCAAGTCCTATAAGTCTATCTACGCCCATGCTTCCTACCCTTCTACAAAATATAATTCACCAAGAGGTTTAGATATACTTACCTGGGCGGATTGGTGCCGGAGACTCGGGCCATGCTGCTTAAAAACCCAAAAACAATTCAAAAGGCCTACTAAAACATTTTTGGGCCTTGGGCCCCCACAGCCGAGCTTTGAACTGGCTCGATACCAATTTGTAACACCCCAAACCCGCCCAAACGCTACGACCGAATTTGGTTTGCTACAGAGAAAACAATTTGAGAACCATTTTAAAACCGATTTAAGTTTTGTTTAAAACCTTGTGTTTTCAAGTCTCTTGTTAAAAACCATACTTAGTGTTGCTTAATATTTATTAAGTCGGGTTGTTTATAGATTGCAAACGTGTCGATGGCATTTTTAAAACATTTTACGTTTGATTGGGAAAAACATGTGAATTCATTTTTAACATAATTAAATAGTTTAAACAAATATTCAAAGCATGTAACAATAATAAAATAATTCTAGGAGGCCTTATTACAACTTAATTAAAAATAAAACCAACATTAAAATTAAAACAAAGTCCAAGTTCGTCTAATTAAAATTTCCACCGCATGGCCACCTCGAGTCCATCCAAATTTCATCTCCGCGATCTACCCATCTGCAAAATGTTAAGGGAAAGGGTGAGTCACCAAGACTCAGTGTGTAATCCCCACCCGGTAAGATAACTCATACACAAGTCATTAATAAACATGCACATGCAACCCAACCTAACCATCCATACTCCTTTTCTACCCCGTGGTGGTCAAAACCACTCGGTGGTCAAAACCACCGATGACTTAGAGTCACAAATCGGATGATGGGGCCAACCCATCGTGTGGTCAAAACCACCGATGACCATAGGTCACAATATATCAAATGTGGTCAAAACCACTGGTGGTACCAAACCACCGGGACTTAGTCGCAAATAATTAGTCGTTGTGGTCAAAACCACCGATGACCATAGGTCACAAATAACTGATGGGGCCAACCCATCTTGTGGTCAAAACCACCGACGATACCCATAAAATCATCCCCTCCTCTCATCAATCCCACCATCACATGCTTTTATAACAATTTTCATAAATCATAACGTAGCATTTAATCATCATGTGATGGCATGCAAATCATATATCGAAAATCACAAGTTAGGGGACTTACCTTAAACCATGCTTAAGCCCGCAAGCATATAATAGATCACTACCAAAATTTGTACTCAAGACAATAATATAGCAAGTTTATTAATAAAGTGTGTAAAGAGTTTACACACCTGCTTCTACCGGAATTCCTATATCCCGAAGATCCGATCTACGTCGCTAGATCTCTTGTCCTATAATCGACCAAAAAGCATGGTTAGGGACTTAGGCCTATTCGGCCAAACCAAGCATTTAAAAGGGTTCTCTTTTTGAACCCGAGTCCTTACCCGAGTGTCTTTAAATAACTACTCCAAGCGTTCTGCTTTCCTATTAATCGGCAACCTTATGTTAGTAATCTTCGGCTTAAACACTAACTAAATAACTTGCTTAAATTAGATCTTACCATTACTTACCAAAATCAAATATTAGAGATCAGGGCCTGAATCGACTGCTTTACGTTTCCTACGTACCTAGAAGAGATCGACACCAAAAGTGTTTAGGAGCCCTCTTGCCGAAATCAATACTTTATTCTTGTAAAAAGTCGACGTAACATGAGTGAAAAGAACAATAGATATTCGGCCAAGATTCTCACCTTCTTAAATCGTTTGCCAAGGAAGATTCAAGGATCTATCCTACTCCAATATTCGCCACAAGGAGTCTTAATAGGAGATAAGAGATTTCGGCAACAAGGTGTGGAGTACTTCGGCTAGAGAGAAAAATAATGAGGAAAAAGGTGTTTAAGGTTTCGGCAACAGAGGAGTGAATATTCGGCCAGCAAATGAATAAAGAAAAGGGAATTGAGGATGGGATTTCGGCAAAAGAGAAACAAAAGATTGGGGTTTTGGGACTTTGAATCACGTTTATAAAAGAATGAAAATAGAAAAGTTGCTCCCTATGAAATTCGGCTATGTGCAAGAATGAAGAAAAGGAATTAAAGTGATAAGTATGTGCCTTAAAAGGATTCAAAGACTCCTCCTCAAGCTTGCCGTCCAACCCACTAGGGAATTCAAAATTCAACCAATTCTAGATTTGAAACAATTCAAAAGAGTTTGAATTATAATATGCCTACTTTTTTTTCCTTGCCAACTTATCATAATTTAATCCAAATAATATCCCTTTTATCTACTATTATCTTGTTATCAAAACAATAATATTATCCTTGATTATCACTTATCAAATAAAAAAACAAAGAATCCATGTGCTTCCAAACTCCACCGAATGCAAAAACAAAGGCCATGTGCAGCCAACTCTTCACCCACGTTAGCAGCAAAATAAAATAAAACCCACTTGCAGCTGCTGGGATTCGAAACCAAGACCCCACTGCAGCCCCCCTCTTCCAACGCCCTTGCCAACTCTTCCACCCGACTTTCATGCCATAAAGCCACACCATTTAATTTTAAACCTTTTCTACTCCAAAATTTATAACCGCATACAAAAATAAAACATGCAAGATGTCGCTCCACTTTCTCGAACCCGTGACCTGCCTTTTCTAGACTCTCAAGTGGCGACCCAAGCCACTCCTACAACCTGGGCTTTGATGCCAAGATCCTTCACGAACTAATTTTAAGGCCTTCCTCGCTAATTCCAACGCCCAAAACAAAAATTGAAACGCCACTTGCGCCATCGTGCCTCGAACCTGTGCCCTTGCAACACCCTTTAGACGCACCCACCCAATTGAACCAAGCCTTTTCCTTGTGTCACATTTTCCCAAATTTCTACTTAACCCCTATCTCGCCTAGCCTCCTCCTTTTAGACACTTAAAAAAAATAAATTTAATACTAAGTCAGGCCTAGCTCGGGTTTAATTCTAGACCTTAAAATACGCCAAATAAATCATAAAATTTATTCTTCAGGCACACACACATGAGAAATTATCTAAGTTACAAACAACCCCTAATTTAGGATGTTACAAGACCACCTATGAACTTCTAGGTCGGCTCAGGATCTAACCCAGGAGATAACCCTGCCAATCCCGTTATCCCTGATTTGGACATAGCAGAGAGAGAGGGAATAAGAACTGAATCTTCAAGGCAGTTGGAGGATCGCTGTAGATGGTTGGAGGAAAAGTTTAAGGTTTTGGAGAATGCCGATCATCACCATGGTATTGACGCAAAAGACTTGAGTTTGGTTCCAAATTTGGTGCTTCCTCATAAATTTAAGATGCCAGAATTTGAGAAATACAATGGGACAAACTGCCCTGAAGCCCACATCACTATGTTCTGTAGAAGCATGACTGGTTTCGTGAACAATGATCAACTTTTGATTCATTGTTTCCAAGACAGTTTAGTGGGAGCAGCATCCAGGTGGTACAATCAACTCAGCCGTGCCAGGATTAGCTCCTGGAGAGACTTAGCCCAAGCCTTCATGAAGCAATACAATCATGTCACAGACATGACGTCTGACAGAATCATGTTGCAAAACATGGAGAAGAAGTCAAATGAAAGCTTCAGGCAGTATGCGCAAAGATGGAGGGAGGTCGCCATGCAAGTTCAGCCACCACTCTTAGAAAATGAGATTACAATGCTCTTCATCAATACCTTGAAGGCTCTATTCATCACTCATATGATAGGAAGTACCACCAAGAGCTTTTCGGATATAGTGATGGCAGGAGAGATGATTAAAAATGCCATAAGAGGTGGCAAAATTGAAGCAGGGGAAACCGCTAAAAGGTCTGCTCCTAGGAAAAAGGATGACGAGGTGAATAATACGAGTACATACAACAAAGGGTACTCAAGAGCAATTACTGTTAACCAGCCAAAGGTAATCACTACTGGGCAACAAGGGTCGGTAAGATAAGAGTCGGGCACAAGGAAAAACTTTGAAAAGCTCTAATTTACGCCAATCCCAATGATGTATAAGGAGCTATATCAAAGTTTATTTGATGCACACGTGGTGTCCCCATTTTATTTGAAACCGTTGCAACCTCCGTTCCCAAAATGGTATAACGAGAATGCCCAATGCGAGTACCACGCGGGAATAAAGGGTCATCCAATTGAAAAATGTACTACGTTTAAAAAGTTGGTTGAAAGGTTCATTAAAATGGGAATTGTGAAGTTCGACGATTCATCAAAATCTGATCACTTTGACGAGGCAGTAAATGCGATAATTGAAGGAGGAGACAAGAAAGTTGCAACCCCTTGAAGAAATCAAAAGCAAATTGGGGAATGAATTTTCCAAGCCCTTGTATACTTGGGAGTGTTTTGAATAATGGGACTGTGGAAGAGATCCCTGTATTTTTAGAGCTAATCTAGAGTAATATTTAAAACACGCTTGTTGCCTTAAGCCTAGAGGCAATAAGAACCCTTTTGTGAAATAGGCTTGTGTCCTAAATTCTTATTTCAATAAAATGCATCTTTTATTCTTTCCATATATAGATTCTTTTATTTTTGGACTTTCTTTCAAATATTATTTTATTCATCCATATCATACAAATGACCATTCTTTGAATCATTTATTCTTTAGAATCTTCCTTCGAGCCTACAATAGGTCTCCAGATATCAATGATGTGAGTAATGCTGCTACTGACTCAGAGTCTCCTTTCGAGTAAGATATGTGTCTAGAAGGATCTCAGGACTTTGAAGATGACAGAGATTGTAACATATCTTCTGACTTGTTGAGAATGGTTTAACGAGATAAAAAATAGACCTTACTCAACAAAGGGTCAGCGGATATTATGAGCCTAGAAAAGGGGTGAAGATCGAAGCCCAGCTCACTATAGAAATAATGCGAGACATCATTGAGTTATTTTCAAGAATTCAAAGATGTTTTTGCACGATCATATTAGGACATGCCTGAGCTACTAAGACGCGGGCTAAACATGAGGATCGGGTACTGCTGATCTACATAGAAAGGGATGGTATCAGTTATGCCGTATTTAAGGAGACAAGATTCATGTGCCTTCTTCAGTTCTTCACAAATTTTCCATATGTGGGGCATGGATGTGATGGGGCCAATATTGTCAAAAGCTTTTAGCCAATATCGATTCATCATTGTGATCGTCGTTTACTTCACTAAGAGGGTGGAAGTAGCTTCATATGCCAATGTTACAAGGTTGAAGTCATTAAATTCTAAAAAAAAGAGATCAGGCGCCTACAAAGAATACTAAAAAGGACAAAGTCAAAAGTTTGTAGTCTGTTCAAAGATCAGACGCCATATCATTAAGCAACAAAGGCAGCCAAAAAAAAGATTGTAGAAAAGATGACCGAGACCTGTAAAGATTGGCATAAGAAGCTACCATTTACCCTCTGTCTTATCGAACGTCGGCCAGAACCTTCGCTGGGGCAACATCTTACCCATTGGTTTATGGAATGGAAGCATTTTTGTCAATTGAACCTAATTGAAGAAAATGTTAAAAGTTATCCATCACGGTCAGATGATGCGAGCTTACGACAAAGAGGTTCATCCTAGAGAATTCCACGAGGGGAACCTGATGTTGAGGAAGATCCTTCTTATACAAAAGATCTTCAGAGGAAGCAGATTCCAAACTGGGAAGGACCTTATGTAGTAGAAAGGAGCCTATTCTAGAGGAGCATTGATATTGACCGAGATGGATGCCAAAGAGAATTCAGGTTCAGTCAAGAAGGATTTTACCTGAAAATGGAAGGGCCAAGGTGAAAACCCACAAAGGACGCCTTGAGCTCAAATTCATTCAAAAAAAAAAAAAAGAGAGGCCAAGGTGAAAATTCGCAAAGGGCGCTTTGAGACCAAAGGGGTTTTGAGCCAAAAACCCGAAAAGGGCGGCTCAAATTTTGATCAAAGATAAGGCATACGGTAGTCTTGCTATGCCTAAATTAACAGTGAGGAAGTATGCTACGTCTCGGGGCATTGACAAATTTCTCTGGATCTTCTAAACACGTATTGAGCACAAAATGGTCCTCAAAAAGTTTGTACAGAGAAGCTCAGGCTGCGATATCTGGGGCACCTAGCTTCTGTCTTACCCATTTTGAATTTTCTATCCTTGATTACTTTATTCTTTTCAAAGATACACCCCAATTAATTTTCTTTTATGGTCTTGGTTATCTTTGATTACTTTTTTTTTTTCTCTTTTCAAGATACACCTTGATCAAATTTCTTTTATTGCCTTGGTCATCTTGGATTAACTTATTTGTTTCGAGCTATGCTCCTAATTAATTTCTTTCTTGTCCACTGTTGTGATCTTTTTCAAGCATTTTATATTGAAATAACGATTAATGGACTAATAATACTTTCATAAAAGGAGTTTTGCATATTACTCTGGAAGCTTTTAAATAGTATAGGAATCTAAAACAGGACTATTTTTTAGAACTCACCAAGCCTAAGGTTTGGGAACATTGAAAGATGATTATCTCTTCGGATTTTTATCAGACAAGATATTTCGTCGGTAATACCATTTCGACAAATGGCGAGCAATGTTAACCCAGGTGTAGAAGGGGATCATTCTTGGGAAAAGGAAAAGATACTGAAACACCCCACACCCGGCCCACGAGCCTGAACCGGATCTGGTATGTTCCTTAAGTAAACCGGTTTCAAAATTCTTTGTTTCTTAGAGAAAATTTGTGTATTTTCAGAAAAATTTCGTTTTGGGTTGGGCTTAGATTAAAAACCCATTTATTTAATTTTATAAATCCAATTTAATTAAGGTGACAAAAGAATTTTTGGAGTTCATTTTTAAGAAAAATAATTTTGTACTTACTTACATCCAAATTAGTTCGTGACATAATATCTAATAGTAAAGCAAAAAAATAAAGAAATTCACTTGGGCCTTATGGCCTTATTACATCAATCAAAACCCAAAAATAATAAAATTTAAGTACTTAATATAAATAATAAATTCAAATAGTAAAAGTCTTTCCTTGCTATGCATGGCCACCTTTAGCTCCCGCCGACCCGGTCCATTACTCGATCATCTCCTAAAAATATTCCCAACGGGGGTGAGTCAACAGACTCAATGTGTACACAAACTAACATTCAACAATTCAGGCATACATGTTCATATCAAAGACATATTCATAAAAAAATGATGCAACCCAAACCCAAGCCTATTTGTCCATCCGCTACACACCACCCGTACACGCCAATCACACCGTGGGGACTACTAAGTCAACCCTCCATCCGCTACACACCATCGGCATCGCTGCGATCGGCGTGCTCATCGCCCATATAATTTGTGTCATTAGACACCATATTCAAATAATGTAACCGGTTACCAAATTCGTATAATGTAACCGGTTACCATATTCAAATTTTGTGACCGTAGTCACCATATTCCGTTGGTGAGACCGAAGTCGACACCTTCTTCCCCTTTCACATATAGCCCGAAATGCCCCACATATTTTATCATGCACAACATACTTATTTTCTCATTCATGTTACTATTCACATGTTCAAAATATATCACATTCGTAATCCTATCAAAAATAGGAAACGTACCTGGGTATTCTTTACCACATTTGTGGTACTTAGCCACATTCTCATTCTTATGCATATTCATATATTAAAATAATTATTGCCATAATATATTGAAAATTAGTGTGAGTACACACCTGATTCGCTTAATAGATTCCTTGAAATCCCGAAGAACGATCTACCGATCTAGATCTTTAACTCCTATATACGGCCAATTATTAAAACATATTAACAAACCTATTTGGCTTAAAAACCAAATCCTAGTAGGATTTGTATTACTTACCTTGTTGCCGAATTGATTAAATCCTGAAATTGTGGTATTCCTCCCTTAAATTCGGCTAGCCACCAAAAACATGTATTTTCATCAGTTTCTGACTTTTGGAAAGAAAAGGAAATACCTTTAGATACCAAAGTAACCCTTGGCCGATTAGATCTATACACTTACCTGGCAATTCCCAATTCCTGAAAACAATCCTTGCCTTGTATGTCTGTTTAAATCCCTATAATTATATGTTAATTTTAATCTCACATATAATCCATAACTTTGACCAAATATGTGTATATCTTACCTTAGATCCTTGAATCCCTAAGATTCCTCCTTGTATTCGAAGTTGTAGAAACTTGATAAACCCCTTGTAGATTCGGCCATAAAACAGAATAGGATTAGACCCTTCTCTTTCTGGTAAATAGAAAAGAAAAAGAACTTGAATGATGCTTAACCTTACCTTAATGCTTTGACCGATTGCTTCCTTGCCTAGAGCCACAGAGAGATTCAAATATGAGGTTTTAGTCGAGGATCAAAAGAAAAGGTTTTGGCTTGACAGATGAAGAAAAGAGAAGAGTAAAAGATGAATAGAAAATTCGGCAGAGGGGGGTTTTGCTATGGAATTTTCGGCAAAGCTTAGAAAAGATGAGAGAATAGCCTTTAACTCTCCTTCTTTAGCCGAAATTATCAATAGGAGAGTCCCTTGCTTGGCCACTACTCCTCTTATGATAATATTATCTCCTTTATTTAAAAATAAAAGTGTTAAATCCATTATTATCTCTTCTAAATAATCTAAATTAAAAAGCTTTTATTTATCACCTTATTAAGCAATATTAATGGAAATAAAACACCTCCCTTTTCTAGAAACAATTGCCGTCCACCCTTAGCACAGGAAGCAAAAATAAAACTTCATTTATTTGCTTCCCTTGTGACTCGAACCTGTGCTCATGCCTCTTGCACATGGCGCCATTTCCATAAGCCATAAGTGCCATCTTCGAACCACTTTGCCTAGCCCGTTTGTGCGTCAAATTTTACCAACTTTTTCTTTTAAGGCCCCCTTGCCTTAATTTCCTATTTTAAACTTTAAAACTTGGCATTTCTTGATTATTTCTAAGTTTCCTAAAATTTTCGATCGGCTCTGTAACTTGCCATTTTTCTTACATTTCCAGGTTTCCCGAAATGTTCACTTTCCATTTTTGAAACATTTCCAAAAATGTTTAGGTTTCCAAAAATGTTCAAGTTTCCAAAAATATTCAGGTTTCCAAAAATGTTCAAGTTTCCAAAATGTTCGTGTTTCCAAAATGTTCATTTCCATTTCTATGCATTTCTAGAATTCCAAAAATACCAAAAATTTATTCATAGTGCTTAAGACTTGTCATTTCGTACAATTAAACTGAAAATGCATAGGCCCTTTCGAGGACGTTACAGATACCCTGCATTCATCTGGTCATTACACCCAGGGAATGGTGTAACAGATCAAGTTGATTGAAGATAATATAAATTCCATACCTTCGAGTGATAACTGGATGGATGGAAGAAACCAAATGTTATTCCCCTGAAGTTGTAGTGGGAAGTACAAACTTTATGTCCCAGAAGGTACAACGAATGGGACTCTGAAATTACAGCGGGGTAAGCTTGCTGAGCAGAATATGATTGTTTCTTTGGGGTTTTCTGTCAAAGATACCAGCTGAACGAGAAAGCATGGTAACGCATCAGTGATAGAACCTTGATGAACTATGAGCAGTGATGACCAAAAGGGATCATTCTCATGCATTTATGTAAATATCATTCATACATTTCCGAATAGGAGCATTTGATTCATTCCGATCATTGTGTCCTAATCGTCGTACATAAAAAAAAAATTATTTTCATGACATTCATCCCTAATATCATTTAGTTAGGAGCATTAGATTCATTCCGATCATTGCATCCTAATCATTATACATTAAAAATGGGATCATTCTTATGACATTCTGCTTTCATGCAAATGTCGTCCATAATACATTCGAGTCTACAGGACATGTCCCCCAGAGGACGGTGTAGCAACAACGGTGAATTCACCAGTCCTATCTCCCTAACCAGCAGGAGAATAGGTCGAATATTGTGGATCTTGTCACCCTAAGCAGTAGTGGAACAAGATCGAACGACGAATTTTGTCTCCATGAAGCAGCGGAGTAAATTTAAGCTATCAGTCTTATCTCCCTCGAGATGGTAGTGGAGCAGACTGAAGATTGAAGTCTTCCTGAGATAGTAAGGAAGCAAATTGAAAAGTTTATATTTTGTTCCCTAGATATGATAGTGGAGCAGGCTGAAGATTGAAGTCTTCCTAAAGATAGTAAGGAAGCAAATTGAAAAGTTCAGATTTTGTTCCCTAGAGGTGATAGTGGAGCAGGCTGAAGATTGAAGTCTTCCTGAAGATAGTAAGGAAGCAAATTGAAAAGTTCAGATTTTGTTCCCTAGAGATGATAGTGGAGCAGGCTGAAGATTGAAGTCTTCCTGAGATAGTAAGGAAGCAAATTGAAAAGTTCAGATTTTGTTCCCTAGAGATGATAGTGGAGTAGGCTGAAGATTGAAGTCTTCCTAAAGATAGTAAGGAAGCAAATTGAAAAGTTCAGATTTTGTTCCCTAGAGATGATAGTGGAGCAGGCTGAAGATTGAAGTCTTCCAGAAGATAGTAAGGAAGCAAATTGAAAAGTTCAGATTTTGTTCCCTAGAGATGATAGTGGAGCAGGCTGAAGATTGAAGTCTTCCTGAGATAGTAAGGAAGCAAATTGAAAAGTTCATATTTTGTTCCCTAGAGATGATAGTGGAGCAGGCTGAAGATTGAAGTTTTCCTGAGATAGTAAGGAAGCAAATTGAAAAGTTCAGATTTTGTTCCCTAGAGATGATAGTGGAGCAGGCTGAAGATTGAAGTCTTCCTGAAGATAGTAAGGAAGCAAATTGAAAAGTTCAGATTTTGTTCCCTAGAGATGATAGTGGAGCAGGCTGAAGATTGAAGTCTTCCTGAGATAGTAAGGAAGCAAATTGAAAAGTTCAGATATTGTTCCCTAGAGATGACAGTGGAGCAGGCTGAAGATTGAAGTCTTCCTAAAGATAGTAAAGAAGCAAATTGAAAAGTTCAGATTTTGTTCCCTAGAGATGATAGTGGAGCAGGCTGAAGATTGAAGTCTTCCTGAAGATAGTGATAGTAAGGAAGCAAATTGAAAAGTTCAGATTTTGTTCCCTAGAGATGATAGTGGAGCAGGCTGGAGATTGAAGTCTTCCTGAAGATAGTAAGGAAGCAAATTGGAAAGTTCAGATTTTGTTCCCTAGAGATGATAGTGGATCAAGCTGAAGATTGAAGTCTTCCTGAGGATAGTAAGGAAGCAAATTGAAAAGTTCAGATTTTATTCCCTAGAGATGATAGTGGAGCAGACTGAAGATTGAAGTCTTCCTGAGATAGTAAGGAAGCAGACTGAAAAGTTCAGATTTTGTCCTCTCGAGATAATAGTGGGGCAGACTAAAGATTGTAGATCTAGCATTCCTGAGATTGCAGTGAAGCAGATCGAAGATACTAATCTGGCATCCCTGAGTTTGCAGTGGAGCAGATTAAAAATAGCAGATCTGGCATTCCTGAAGTTGCAGGAAGCAGATCGAAGACATCAGATCTTGTCTCCCTGAGTTTGCAGAGGAGCAAGTCAAAGATAGCAGATCTGGCATTCTTGAAGTTGCAAGAAGCAGACCGAAAACATCAGATCTTGTCTTCCTGAGTTTGCAGTGAAGCAGATCAAAAGATAGTGGATACTGCCTTCCTGAAGTTGCAGTGAAGTAAATTGAAGCCATCAGACTTATAGTTCAATACTTCTAAGGTTACAGTTCCAATACCGTTGAAATTGAAGTGGAGTTGGAAGCCATTTGAAGAAGTCAAGGATTAAGAAGTCAAGGCTCGACAAAGACCGGGCAAAATTTGTTCTTTTATAGTCTTTGCTCTATTCTCGTTACACGGCAATGAGCAAAGAGGGGCAGCTGTAATAGCCCATTTTGCCCGGGCTTAGAAATAAACCAAAATAAAAAAAAACAAAACAAAAATTATAATGTCCAGCACAGTCCATTTTTACAAAGTCCAAACAAGACTACCCAGTAACCCAAACCTAACCCATATCTAAAACAAACCCAGCTACACCCTGACCCAATTACAAAACCCAACAGACCCAATTATTACACCCAATAACAGAGATGGCCCAAAAAAAGCCCAACATTAAACCAAATTAGAAACCTAGGGTTTCTGATTAACCCTAGGTGCCGCATGACAAGCAAGCGACCTCCTCACGCCGCCGCGATCGCGCGCACCAAATCGGCGCATGGACGATCTTAGAGTCACCGCCGAGATCTCCGCTCCTCACCTGCAAAAAAGGAAAACGTAGTAGCAAATCGAATATTTCCTTTTTTTTCTCTTTGTCTTTTCAGGTATAAAAACCCTAGAATAAACTTGTAAAAGGGGGATACATACAAAAAAGTACACTGAAATAAACAGAGAAAAGCCAAATCAGCCAAGGTTTTGATTTATTTTTTTTATTTTTGATTTTCGAATATTGTTATTTTATTTTTTATTTTTATTTTTTTAAAAAAATATATATAATATATATAAAATACATTTTTTAAAAAGGAAAAAAACTTAATTTTTTTAATTTTTGGCCACTGCAGTGTGCGATGGCGGCGATGCGATGGCGGGTGATTTACGATCGAGCTCCAACCGAGGTCGGCTTAAATCGCCAAAGCGAGAGAAAAGGGGAAGGTTTTGTTTTTTTTTTTGTAAACGATAGCAGAAATGAGCAAAAAAGAAACTTTTTTGGTTTTTATAAAGGAACAAAACGGCGCCGTTTAGGGCTTGTTTCAGAGGCCTCAAAACGGCGCCGTATAAAGGCCAACCTGTGCACTGACCCGACCCGCTTAGAGGATCCACGTATTTTTATTGGAAGGGCTAATTGCGCTTTTAGCCCTTCCGCTTTTTTTTTTAATTTATAATTAAGTTTCTTTTATTCTTTAATTTAGCCCTATATTTTATTTTGATTTCAATTTAATCCTAGTTTTGGATAGAAGGGATATTTTCCCTTTTAGCCCCTCCTGGTTACTAGCGCGTTCTAATCGGTCCCTTCTTTTAATTTTATTTTCGATTTCGCCCCAAATTTTTATTTCAAGTTCAATTTCATCCTTTTTTATTTCCTTTTGTAATTTTTGTTACTTCATTATTTTTTTATTAACACTATTGTTATTTGTCTATTATATTATTACTTTAATATTATTATTACTATCATTTTATTTTTAACCTTATAATTGTTATTATATTCAATTGTATTATTATTATTTTATTGACCATTATTTTTATATATATCTTATTACTATAGCTATATTTATTATTATTATATTTATTATTAGTAGTATTGTTATTATTATTATTATTATTTTAGTAATATCATTATTATTACTATTTTCATTATTGTTGTTTTTATTTTTAAAATTATTTGTATATTAACATATATTATTATTTTTATAATTAATATATTCTTATTATATTACTACTATTATTTCTATACTATTATTACTATTAATTTTAATATCCTTACATTATTTTATTATTATTGATAATATTTTTTTGCTATTATTCTTATCATTGTTTTCATCATTATTTTTGTAATTGCTAATATTATTTTTATTATGATTTATCTATTAACATATTTCCATTATAGTTTATTATTATTATTATTTTATATTACTATTATCATACCCTATTATTATTTTCTTATTATTATTATCATTATTTTTATTATTATTAACAGTTTTATTTTTATAATTATTTTGTTATTATTAATTATTTTTAAATTATTTACCTAATATCTTTTTATTTATTTGATTCACTATTTTTAATCATTTATTTACTTACTTATTTTTCTTATAATTAGTTTTTTATTCATTTTTTTTGGAATTTATCTTATATTTGTTTTACTTTTATTATTCCTTTTATTTCGGTTCGCTTTATTTGAGCTGTGATGTATATTGTTGTCATGCACTTGTTGGCATTGTAATTCACTTCTTATTTTATTACAGTCACATTATGTTTTTACATTAAAATTTTTATTTCGAAATAAGCAAATACTCCGTGTTCTAAGGTTCGAAAGAAATCGTACCCTAACTTACTGGGTTTCGACTTATTTCACCGAATCTAAAGAACTAATCATTTTTCTTTAAAAGTTAAAAACTTATTCTCGAGAATTCAAAATTATCGTGTTCTAACTAACTGGATATGACGTTTTGTTATCTCGGGGATAAGGATTTCAGAAAATAAGGCAATGTTTCGTTTTTTAAAATTCGATAAATTGTGCCCTAAAGTGCTGGGTTTCGGTTTTTCGTTCGTCCAAATAACAAAATATCCTTTTAATGAATGTCGAAATCATGAGATGATTTTGGTTATGAGGGTTTAAAATATCATGTCCTAACGTGCTGGATGTGATGTATGTATTCTTTCGGAACAAAGAAATCTCAGAATTTTAATTTGAATTGTCCAAGTTTTTAAAGAAATCATGTTTTCAAATCTTTTCGAATTTTCGACATTAGGATAATAACTAATCAACCCGGTACCAATTTTGGGCATTACGAGGGTGCTAATCCTTCCTCGTACGTAACCGACTCCCGAACCATTTTCTTGATTTTCGTAGGCCAAAACCAATGTTTTGAAATAAAACATTTTTATAAGGTAATCCAATCACACCTAAGCAAAAAAGGGATTGGTGACGACTCCATTTTTGTTTTCAAAAGTCAACCCCGTTTTTTTCAAACCTTTTAAAATGGTTTCGACAATATATATAAGATAATAAACAGATAATGAGATAAAATAAATAAATAAATTAATAAGTGAGTAAATGAAACAAATATATGATATTAGATTTAAGTATTTTATAAATAAAAATAATATAAATAAATTAATTGGTAAAATTAATATAGAATTTAGGTAAAAATAATGAAAATAATAATAATAATAATAATAATAATATGTTAACAATAATAACAAAAATAATGAAATAATAATCTTAAATTTGAAAACACAAAAAAATATCAATAATGAATAAAATATCATAATGAAAGTGATAATAAAAAAATAAAAAAATAAGCAAATTAAGTATGCCAATTTAATAATAATATAATAATAATAGTAGTAGTATTAAAAAATAATTAATAATAATATTAATAATAATAGTAATAATAATATTAATGACAATATTAAATTAAAAAATAAAATAGCAAGAATAACAAAAGAATACAAAAAGGACTAAATTACACTTTAAAACAAAAATTTGGGGCAAATTATAAATAAAAAGTCAAAGGGGGACTAATCCGAACACGCGAATAACAAGGAGGGGCTAAAAGGGAAATGTCCTTGCCCTCCAAAACGCAATGTTTTACACGGGACTCAAATGAAATCAGAATAAAACTTAAGGGTAAAATTAAAAATAAAATAAAACTTAATTGTAAAGTGATTAAAAAGTGGAAGGGGCCAGCGCGCAAATATCCCAAAAGTTGCAAAAACACGTGGATCCCTTCGGTGCGGGTCGGGTCGCGGGTCAGTCCCCTTGAAACGACGTCGTTTTGGCACTGGTGCTTAAGTCCAAAACGACGCCGTTTGGTACCCTATATAAATATCAAATTTCTAAAAAAAAATCACATTTCTCCTTTCTTTTTTTAAAAAAAAAAAACCAAAATTCTCTCTCCCCTCTCTCTCTCTCTCAAATGATTTCTGCCAAATTTCGCGGAACTCATATGCTGATCGCCGCCGCTGTCGTGTCTGCGCGTGAGTTCAAGAAAGTAAGTTTTTTTTTCTCTTTATATATATATATATATATATATATATTATATTTAAAAATATGTGTGTGGTTTTTTAAAAAAATTTATATGAATGTATGAATAGTTTCGAAGAAGAAAAAAAAGGAAAAAAAAGAAAGAAAAAAGAATTAAACCTTTGCTAATCTATTCTCTGACTTTTGTATTGATTTTGCGTTTGTAAAAAAATGTCGCCCCGAATACAGAGATCTCTATTTCGGTTTTTTAGTCGAATATTCGAAATAATTTAAAAAAATACAATATTTCTTTGCTGTGATTTTTTTGCTGGATCTATTGCTTGCCATTGTTGCTGTTATTTCTTTGTTTGCAGGTGAAAACCGCCGTACGGACGAAGGGGGCCGCTCGTGGGGGAGAGGCGCTAGAAGGTTCTAGGGTTTTCTGATTTGTGATTCGGTTTAGGTTTTTGGGCTGATTGGGCCTACGGTTTAGTGTTGGGTCTGTTATTAGGGTTTGGGTTTTAATTTAATTTTTGGGCCAGATATGTAAAACTTGGACTGTTAAGAAAAATTGGATTTTTATTCTGGGTTATTTTTTTGTTTTTTAATTTGGTTTAAATCAGGCCCGGGCAAATTGGGCCAATTACAGCTGCCCCTCTTTGCTTGTTGTCGTGTAACGAAAATGGAGCAAAGACTTGAAAAGGGCCAATTTTGCCTGGTCTCGCCGAATCCTGATTTCTTTCGGTGCTTTTCTTCTTCGAGTAGCTTCATTCCATCCCACTGCATCTTCAGGGGTATAAGAACTAGCGCTTTCGATCCAATTCAAGGAAATTAGACTTGTAGCTTCAATCTGCTCCACCGCAACTTCAGAGATATAAGATTTACTATCTTCAGTCTGCTCCACTGCAACTTCAGGGAGATAAGGTTTGGTTTTGGTAAATTTGATCCGACCTACTGCAACTTCAGAGGTATAGGACTTGTAACTCGTAGCTTCAATCTGTTCCACTACAACGCTAGGGAAATGAGATCCGCTGTCTTCAGTCTGCTTCGCTGCAACTTCAGGGAGATAAGGCTGGTGGCTTCAATCTGCTCCACTGCAACGCCAGGGAAATAAGATCCGCTGTCTTCAGTCTGCTCCGCTGCAACTTTAGGGAGATAAGGCTGGTGGCTTCAATCTGCTCCACTGCAACTTCAGAAAGATAAGATCCACCAATTTGTAGCTTTAATATGTTCCACTGTAACGCTCGGGGAATAAGATTTGCTATCTTCAGTTTGCTCCGCTGCAACTTCAGGGAAATAAGGCTATGGCTTCAATCTGCTCCACTGCAACTTCAGGAAGATAAGATCTACCGTAGCTTTAATCTATTCCACTGCGTCTTTAGGGAAATAAGATTTGCTATCTTCAATTTGCTCCACTGCAACTTCAGGGAGATAAGGGTAATGGCTTTAATCTACTCCAATGCAACTTCAGGGAGATGAGATTCGCCATGGTGGATTTGATCCGACCTACTGCAACTCAGAGGTATAGGACTTGTGAATTCGTAGCTTTAATCTGCTCCACTGCAACTTCAGGGGAGTAAGATTCGCTATCTTGACTTCAATCCATCCCACTACAACTTTAAGGGTATGGGATTTATGGATTCATCGATCTTGCTACACTGTCCTCTAGGGGACATGACCTGTAGAATCGATTTATGGACCTATGCTTATGCATAATGATTAGGATGCAATGATCGGAATGAATCGAATGCTCCTAACTAAATGTATTATGGATGATATTTGCATGAATGCAGAATGTCATGCATAATGATTAGGATGCAATGATCAGAATGAATCGAATACTCCTAACTAAATGTGTTTTGCATGAATGCAGAATTTCATGAGAATGATCCCTTTTTTAATGCATAATGATTAGGATGCAATGATCAGAATGAATCGAATTCTCCTAACTAAATGTGTTTTGCATGAATGCAGAATGAGAATGATCCCTTTTAATGTCTGGGTTGTCATTGCTCATTGTTCTTCAAGGCTGTATCACTGACGTAATATTCTGTCTTCTTGTTCAATCGATATTTTGCCAGAAAATCCGAAGAAATAGTCACTATTTAGAGTTTCCTTCTCAAATATTTCCAAACCTTAGGTTTGGTGAGTTCTAAATAATAGTCCTGTTTCAGGTTCTCGTACTATTTAGAAGTTTCCAGAGTAATATGCAAAACTCCTTTTGTGAAAGTATTATTAGTCCATTAATCATTACTTCAATACAAAATGCTTGAAAATGATCATAATGATGGAAAAAATTGAAATTTATCAGGAACGAACTTTGAAAAGAATAGGTTAATTAAAGAAAGCAAACATTGCTAGAATACAAAATGGTGAGGGAAAGAATAGGTGCCCCAGATATCGCAGCCTGAGCTTCTCTGTACGGACTTCCTGAAGACCATTTTAAGCTCAATATGTGTTTAGGAGATCAAGAGTACTCTGTTGATGCCCCAAGACATAACATCTCTCCTTCTTCTTAATTCAGGTATAGCAAGATCACCGCATGCCCCATCTTTGATCATAATTTGAGCCGCCCTTTTCAGGTTTTCGACTCAAAACCCCTTTGGTCTCAAGGCGCCCTTTGCGGGTTTTTACCTTGGCCTCTCCATTTTTTTTAGAAAGTCTCAAAGCGCCCTTTGCGGGTTTTCACTTTGGCCTCTTTTCTTCCTCAAGTATAGTACTTCTTGTCTGAATCTGAATTTACAGGATTGGGCAAGTTTTTCCCATCCATTTCGGTCAAAATCAGTGCTCCTCCGGAGAAAGCCTTTTTAACCATATAAGGTCCTTCCCAATTAGGCATCCATTATAACAGCCCAATTTTTACCCTAATCGGAATAGTGGTTTCGAGACCACAAATTTGAGTTTGAACAATATTTTAAAATTATTTTCTATGTTAATTATGTGTGAATTGCTATGTGTGAAATTTTCCTGATTTAATTTTATCGTTGGAGTGTCGAATTATTAAAATGGGCTTAATTGCGTAAAGTGAAAACTTGATAGTTTAATGTGTTAAGACCAAATTGTGGATGTCTTTTTAAATGGAAACATTTAAAATGCAAAAAGCCCATTTTTAATTGATAGTGGCTGGTCATGGACTTTAATGACCTTATATTATAATGTTTTATTTATTTATAATAAAGGTTATAAAGGTAATTAAATATTATGTTAATATATATGTTAATAAAACATAAAGTAAAAGCATTTTGTCCATCTTTATTTCTTGACCGAATAGCAAACATAAAAAAAAGAAAAGAAATAGACAAAGCTTAGGTTCGGCCATTCTCAAGCTTGAATCAAGGTATGTAACTAGCTCGGTTTTTTATAATTTTTATGTTTTTAAGATCGTTGCTATGAAATGTTCAAAACCCATGTTTCAATTTTTGAATTTGGTGATATGTTCTTGAGTTGCTATTGATAAGAGCTTGATAAATTTGGTGTTTTATTATGTTAAATGAAAGTTATGTGTTAGATTAATAAATTTTGTATTGGAAGTTTTAATGATTTTGAGCATTTAGGGCTAATTTGTAAAAATAGTAAATTGAAGGATCAAATTTCAAAATAAATAAATTGTATGGACTCATATGGATGAGATGAGTATTCGGCATAAGCATAGCAATGGCAAATTATGCTTGCTTTGTGTTTTGTGAATTTTGGACTAAATAGCTAAAAATGTAAAATGTATGGGGTAAAAGTGCAAATTACTTATTCATGTATTTTTGAGTGAATTTAATTGAATATTTATTAAATAAGTTTAATTTATATCAAATTAGATCAAGAAAGGAGAAAGTCGGATTTGGATCGGGGAAAGACAAAAATAACCGAATAGTTGATTTTACTTTCACCGATATTCGAGGTAAGTCTATAAGCAAATGGTTGTTCTTAATTTTAGTTAAATGTAAATTATTCATGCTGATTTGAAATGTATATAATTATATTTGCTATTGCCGAATGTGAGGGATTGTATTTGATATGTTCAAGAATTACTTTGAGTGAGTTTAGATATATGAAAGATAGTATGAATTTTTGATGAAAGCTTATGACTTAGTATATGTCATTTATGTCCTTAAATCGATTATGTATTTGTGATATTTCGGGTTATAAGCCTAGCAGGCATGGTGCCAGTGAGTTTTATCAGACTATAAGTCTAGCAGGCTTTGTGCCGGTGAATAATATCAGGGTAAATGCCTAACAGGCTTTGTGCCGGTGAAAGATATCGGGCTATATGCCTAGCAGGCTTTATGCCGGTGATTATGTATAAGTTTGTGTTTAAAAGATTTATGCTGATGTGGTATTTGAGTATGTTATTCAAGCTAAATGGACAGGTATGCATTATCTTGATATCTATGAAAAATAAGGTAAGTAAATATTTTGAAATTTTATGTTAAATTATGGATAATATTAATGATAAGTATATGTGATTTTAAAATGAGAATTCGGTCCTATGATTAAATATATTGAATTCAAATGAAATGATTCTTCACTGTGTGCATATGTGTGATCATATACATTCGGCTTTATAAGTAATGTATAATATGTGGTGTCATATATGATATTATGTATTTAGCCAAATAAGAGAGGTAGATATATGAAGTTATTTCTTGTCTTTTGAACTTATGTAAATAAGTGAAAGTATGCCGAATGTGTAATGATATGTTACTTTAATAGTTGAGTAAAAACTTGAGAGATTTAACTTGTTGAGTATTCGGCCAAGGTGGAAATCATGATAAATACATATTATTATGGAATGTTTAAGCTGAGATTAAATATGGCATTGATATAGTAATTTGATTCAGTTTAAATTTTAAGAGTTGAGTATATTATTGAGTTGTAATTTGCTTAAGGCTTACTAAGCTATGTTAGCTTACTCTGTGTTTTATGTTTATTCTGTTTATAGATTTTGGACTTCAGTTACAGGCTCGGGGATCGTCAGCAAAGTTCACCACACTATCGACTGTTTTATTATTTAAATATTCAAACTCGAATTATGGCATGTATAGGCTGAATGGTGTTTTGATGTGATAAACTATAGTTATGTATAAGCCATGTGTAAGAGCCCAATTTTGCCCGGGCTTAGAAATAAACCAAAACAAAATAAATAAAAATAAATTTCCATTTTTTAAACAGTCCATCAGACCCTAAAATAACAAGCCCAACACTTAACCCAAAACAATCCTAAACAGACTACCCACCAGACTACCCAATACTCAAATCCTACCCAGACCCAACATAAAACCCAATTGCCCTGACCCAAATCCTACCAAGACCCAAAAGCTACACGGCCCAAAGGGGCCCAAAAACCTTAACAGCTCCAGTGGCCTAGGGTTTTTTGAAACCCTAGGCGCCGCAAGCCCTTGCGCTCAGTAGCCCCTCGGTCACGCCGCCAGTCACGCCGCAATGGTAGGAAGCCCGATCGTCGTGCCGCAAGCTTCGCCCCAGCGAGAGCCCAATCGTCGCGCCGCCATCAACGCCAGGACGGTCTCGCCACCGAGATCCTTGCCTTCGACTTGCACAGAAAAGGAAAGACACATCGCGCCGCAATGGCAGGAAGCCCGATCGTCGTGCCGCAAGCTTCGCCCCAGCGAGAGCCCAATCGTCGCGCCGCCATCAACGCCAGGACGGTCTCGCCACCGAGATCCTTGCCTTCGACCTGCACAGAAAAGGAAAGACACATCAAAACCGGAAAGAAACAAATAAGGAAAATATATATTTCCTTTTTCTTTTTCCTTTTCGGGTTATAAAAACCCGATGTAAATCTGTAAAATAAACACACACAGATATACAAAGAATACCAAAAAAAAAATTCAAAAAAAGCAGAGAATATCAAAATCCGGAAATAATATACAGATTTTTTCGCAAAGGTGAATTTTCATACATATTTCTTATTCGGTTCTATTTACATTCATGCATTTCTTTTACTATTTTTAACAAATAAAGCAAGTTCTATAAAAAGGGACGAAGTTTTTACCTTGGTGCCGCCGTGGACGACGGCGCGTGAAGCGTGTGCACCGGCACGTGCGGAGGCGCCCATCGGAGCCCTGGCCGAAGGCCGGAGGCTGGAGAGAAACTGGGGGAGAGGTTTTCTAATTTTTTTTTTTAAAATGAGAGTCAAATGATTTTTTTAACTATTTTTTTTACTTATATAGTTAACTGAGAACCGCGCCGTTTTGGTTTAATTTAATAAGCCTAAAACGACGTCATTTCAAAAGACGACCCGCGCGTTGACCCGAAAACTTGACCAGGATCCGCGTGTTTTATTAAAAAGGAAAAATTATCCTTTTGGTCCCTCCACTATTTTATTAAATTTAATTTCGTCCAATTTAATGTTTTTATTTTTTAAAATTAGCCCTAGAATTCTGTTTTTTTGTTTCAATTTAACCCCTGTTTCGTTTTTAAATTTTTTGATATATATTTTTAGTATTAAATTATTTATTATATTAAATATTCTGTATTTTCTTTATTAGTTATATATATTAATTTATTAATATTATAAAATTCATATAATTATTGTTACTTATTATTTTATTTTGTTTAATTATTTTTTATTATATTTTAGTATTTTAATATATTAGTTAATATATATTATTTTAAATTTTGTACAATATTATATTATATCATATATTATTTTTATATTGTATAATATTTTCTATTTACATTATTATATATATGTTTTTTATCCTTATTTAAAATTATTATATATTTTTTTATTTGTTCATTGTTTAATTATTCACATTATATATATGTAATTTTTTATTTTTATTTATTATTTAATCTTGCATGAAAAGTTCATATTTATTTAGTATTTTTATTGTATTATATATATTGCTTTATATATTTTATTTGTCCATGCAATGCCCTTTTATTTATTTATTATTTTATGATTACTTTAGTGTAGTTATTTTAGATGTATTTTATATTGTCTATATTAAATGTTAATGTATTATAATTGCTTTTAATATTTATGTTAGATAATGTATAAATGCGATATTGTCTCATGGATTATTGTTTAAAATAGAAATTCATTTTTTTGCAAATTTACTATATTTTATCTAAAGGTTTTTAAAATAAGGCAATGTTTTGTATTTAGAAATTCGGGAAATAGTGCCCAATCGTGCTGGGTTGCGATTTTCTGTTTGGCTAAATAACTAAATATCCTTTTAACAAGTTTTGTAAATCATGAGATGATTTTGATTACGAAGGTTTTAAAATATCGTGTCCTATCGTGCTGGATGTGATGTTTATATTCTTTCGGAACAAAGAAATCTCAAATTTTAACTCAAATTGCTCGAAGTTTTTAAGAAATCATATTTTTAAATACTTTTAAATTTCAAAAATTTGGACATGATTCTATCGATTAGGTACCAATTTTTTGGCGTTATGAGGGTGCTAACTCTTCCTCATAATGTAAATCGACTCCGAATCCATTTTCTCGTTTTTCGTAAACCAAAATCAAATTAAAATAAAATGTTTTACAAGGTGATCCAATCACACCTAAGTAAAAAGGGATTGGTGGCGACTCCCATTTTTGTTTTTAAAAATCGACCCCATTTTTTAAAACTTTTAAAATGGTTTTGACAGCTTGGCGACTCCACTGGGGACCAATAAGAGAGTCAAGTCGTAAAGTCGATAATTTCATGTCCTATTGTTACAAATTTGAAATTCTGATTTGAAAAATCATCATCCTTTTTATTGCATGTTTTTCTATAAAATATCTTTGCATTGCATTTGCATGACTGTTGTGGTCGCACCCTTAAGTGGGAGCGAAAAGCTACTCCTTCGTGAGGTTTTCACCTCTTTGCAGGATAGTGAATCACTTTCGGGATACATTCGTACCTATGTCTTCGTGAGATTTTCATCTCCGTGCAGCCATAGGGAAATGTATTCCCCTGAACTAAACTCGATCCATATGAGCCTATAATGGGTGAGGATCGAGGAATCTGCTGGTTCAGGTACCTCAACTTTAGAGCTAAACCACATATAGAAAACCTAAGTGCTTACCCTAGGTAGATCTATACCAAACCTTAGCAATTACCTAGATAGGGGATTGATTATTTGCTTTATACTTTATTTCATGTTACTAATCAATTGTGTTTTATTTTGTTGCATGTCATTTCATATTTTAAAGAGGTATCGGTTCACGGTCAGTTTCTAAATTAGAAAGCTAGTTATGGAGAACGAATTCTTTAATAAAGTGGAGGACAATGCAGCCGTCCGTAGGTGGTCAGAGCAAACACAGTTAGGAAAAGGACATAGCTTAGCCGAAGGGTACAAATCAGAGCTATGGGACTACACTCGCATTAGTGTAACGCAGAAAAATCTTCAGGAATTAAGGGAGATATGGGATCAGTGGAGTAATGAGACCAAGCATCTGTTTTACGGCAGCTATGGGGATTTGTCGTACCTGTTGGATATCAAGGTAGATGAATATCTATTTCGAGCCATCTCTCAATATTGGAACTCTGCATATAGTTGCTTTACTTTCTGAAAAGTTAATTTGGTACCTACGGTAGATGAGTATACAGCTCTATTGCGATGTCCTAAGATTCAAGTTGATAAAGCTTACTCGAGGGCTCCTAATGTTATAACCTTTGTGAGGAGGCTGATGAATATTACGGGGATGAGTGAACAGTGGGTTACAGCCAGAATCAAACAAAAAGGTGAGTATAAGTGCATCTCGTGGAAAGCTTTGAATGATTTGATTTCAGAACATCCTGATATGAAAAAGAAAGTTGATGTATTTGCTTTGAGTATATATGGATTAGTGATCTTTCCGAGGGCATTGGGATACGTGGATGAAGCTGTCTCAAATATTTTTTCTCGACTTGACAAGCAAGTCACACCTGTTCCTGCCATCTTGGCGGAAACATTTCGGTCATTGAGTGCATGTAGAAGATCCAGGGAAGGCAGATTCATAGGATGTGCACAGTTATTGTTGGCTTGGTTCCATAGTCACTTTTGGAGAGTGGACAAGGTTTCTTATCGGGTCTTCTCAGAAAACTACTATCCATTAAAAGAGATAGTGACCACCCTAAGGAGAGACGACATAACCGAAGAAAATTGGATAGCGCTTCTACGAAATCTCCGAGAAGAAGATGTTGAGTGGAGAGCTCCCTGGATGGTTCCCGACGAAGTCCTTTATCGGTGTGGAAATTTTGATTGGGTACCTCTGCCTGGAATTTGGGGAGCTATTGGATATACACCGTTGCTTGTACTAAGTAAATTCAAAGCAGGACAGTTTATACCGGCGACGCATGGGTTAGCTCAAAGCGAATTCTCATATAAGGGGGATAATTATAAGAAGAGGATTCGAGAGATTTCTGAGGCTTGGAAGCAGGCTCGCTGTATGAAGATATTGACTCGAGGACTGATGACAACTCCGAAATATAAAGAGTGGTCGAGAAAAAGGATCAATGATAACATCCCTGAGCCAAGTTTGGAGGGTGCTCGATCGATGAAGGAGTATTTACAAGTGGTCCCATCGGAGTTAGAGATTATAAAGCAAGACTTCGAAAGGCAAAGTTTAGAGCTCGGAAAGAAGATAGAGAAGCTAGAAGAAGAGAAGATGTACTTGAAGCTAGACGTGGATGCTCAGAAATCAGAAGCCGAGAAAGTAAGAAAGGAGAAAAGAAAGATTGAGAAAGATCGAGATAGCTTGAAGAATGAATATAAGAAGATGCGTCTATCGATGAAGAATGTTGGATTGGGAAAGACTTTAGAACAGTGGCAGCAAGAGGTCCAAGAGGAAAAGGCTAAAGCTGATTATTGGGAGAGGAAGTTTCGAGAAATGCAAGTGCGAAACGAGGCTTTAGAGAAAGGCTTGGCAGAAAGTTTAAATGAAAAGGAAGAACTAAAAGTTAGAGTGGCTGAACTTGGACGGTCTCTTCATCACCATCGAAGCCATAATTCCGCGATTGAGTTAACGGCAAGCCTGAACAAGATTGAGGAAATGAAGGGTAAGATCGAATAGTTAGAATCAGCACTGCATAGCTGTGAGCTTCGAATCGAGCTGCTTGAAACGAGAGAAGGGCGTTGGAAGGAAGAGCTTCACCATTCTCATGATCAGGTTAGAAGTCAGGATTACCTCATGGGTGAAGCGATAGTCCAGATTCGAGAGGTAGCTGATCATCTACAGACTTTGGCATCACAGGCTGATACGTTGAGCATAAAGTATGAGCTCCAGTCCGACCCTAGTCAAGAGCTAGCTTCACTGCTTGGGAAAATCAAAACCTTAGGACTTAGGGCGAAAGCATACTTGTAGTCCGTTTTATGTAAAAGGATTTTGTTTTCTAATAAAGTTTTCTAAAATGAAGTCGAATCAGAATCGATGCCTCTTTGCATTCATGTATTTGCATTACATCATATCATTTGCATTTAAGTCCATAAAGAGAGTCTAATTAGTTGAAATTATAACAGAGTGAGAGAGAGAGAGAGAAAAAGGGAAAGAAATCTAGAAGCTGAACATCCTTACGGTACACGCGCCAAATCGAAGAAAATGGATCAAAGAATGGAACAATTCCAAAGTGACATTCAAGACCAGTTGCAGAAGCAAATGGAAAAACTCCAACAAGAGATGAGGGACCAGATGATGGAAGCCCAAAGAAACATGATGGCCCAAATGTTGAGTGGGGCAATGGACAAGGGAAAGGGTCCCATAGTTAACGCTGAGGACAATGAGGATCTTCCTAGGGAATTCACTCCACCACACGTGTAAACACAACATGAGGAATATCCCAGAAGGCCACCTGTCAGAATTAGGCCTCAGCAAGGGCAAGCTGACATTGGAGTGCCAATGAATTTTCAAGTTGGCATAGGATCCAACCCAGGGGATAATCCTGCCAATCCTGTTATTCCTGATCTGGATATGGCAGAAAGAGAGGGAATTAGAACTGAATCTTCAAGACAGTTAGAGGATCGCTGTAGATGGTTGGAGGAAAAGTTCAAGGCCCTGGAAAATGCCGATCATCATAATGGGATTGATACTAAAACTTGAGTCTGGTTCTAGATCTGGTGCTTCATCATAAATTCAAGATGCCGGAATTTGAGAAGTATAATGGGTCTAGTTGCCCTGAAGCCCACATCACTATGTTTTGTAGATGCATGACCGACTATGTGAATAATGATCAACTTTTGATTCATTGTTTCCAAGATAGTTTGACGGGAGAAGCGTCTAGGTGGTACAATCAACTTAGTCGCGTTAATATTAGCTCATGGAGAGACTTAGCCCAAGCCTTCATGAAGCAGTATAATCATGTTACAGACATGAAGCCTGATAGAATCATGTTGCAAAACATGGAAAAGAAGTCGAATGAAAGCTTCAGGCAATACACGCAAAGATGGAGGGAAGTTGCCATGCAAGTTCAACCACCTTTCCTGGAAAAGGAAACCACCATGTTGTTCATCAACACTCTGAAGGCGCCTTTATCACCCATATGATAGGAAGCACCACCAAAAGCTTCGCAGATATAGTAATGGCAGGTGAAATAATAGAAAACGTTATAAGGGGTGGTAAGATTGAAGCGGGAGAGACCACTAGGAGATCTGCTCCCAGAAAAAGGATAATGAGGTGAACAATACGAGTACGTACAACAAAGGGTACTCAAAGGCAGTTACTGTTAGTCAGCCGAAAGTAGTTACTGCCGGGCAACAAGGGTCGACAAGACCAGAATCAGGCCCCAGACAAAATGCTGGAAAGATCTAATATACGCCAATCCCAATGACGTATAAGGAGCTATATCATACTTTATTAGAGGCACGTGTAGTGTCCCCGTATTATCTGTAGCCGTTACAACCCCCATATCCTAAATGGTATGACTCAAATACCCAATGTGATTACCACACAGGAATAATGGGGCATTCAATAGAAAATTGCACTGCCTTCAAAAAGATAGTGGAGAGACTTCTTAAAATAGGAGTTGTCAAGCTTGATAATACACCCAGTGCGGAGAACCCATTACCCAATCATGGAGATAATGAGGTAAATGTGATTTGGGAAAATATCGTAAGAAAAATCAAGGGGGATATTTCGGAGGTGAAAACCCCGTTGAGAATAATCTAAAGGGAAATGGTAAGAAGGGGACTGATAAAATCAAGTCTCGAAGAAGGAAGTGAAGAACCAAGGAACTACTGTGAGTTCCACAAAGCTGAAGGACATGAGATTCAGGAATGTGCTGAGTTCAGACTATTGGTATAGAATCTCATGGATAATAAAGAGCTGGAGTTTTATGAAGAGGGCTTAGAGGGAGGAAATATACATGCAACCAAAGGAGAATTGACAAATCAAAAAGTCAGTTATCTGAGGGTCATCATTTCCAGACCAAGAAATACAGAGGGCGGAGCACAAATCGCGCCTAAAGTTGTAATCCAGAGACCTGTGTCCTTTCCTTACAAGGATAACAAGACGGTACCATGGAATTACAATTGTAACGTGGCGACGCCGGGAGCAGAAAACTCAGATAGCATTTCCAAGGAGGGCCAAAGTGAAGGATTTCACACGCGAAGCGGGAGGCATTACGACTCGGTCAACGTCAGAACAAAACTAGCAAGATCAAAGAATGTGCTAGTTGAACCAGAGAAAGGGCTTGATGCCCTTATCAATATACCTGTGAAGGAGGAAGAGGCTAAAGAATTTCTAAAATTCTTGAAGCACAGTGAATACAGTGTGGTAGAGCAACTGCGTAAGCAATCGGCTCGCATATCAGTGCTAGCCTTACTTTTAAGTTCGGAAGTACATCATGAGGCATTGATGAAAGTGCTAAATGAGACTTATGTTACTAAAGATATATCTATCAATAAACTTGACCGATTAGTTAGTAACATAAGTGCTGACAACTTTATTTCCTTCAGCGACGATGAAATTCCACCTGGCGGTATGGGATCAACCAAGGCTTTGCACATCACCACTCGTTTCAAAGGATACACTCTGCCAAGTGTATTAATCGAAAATGGACCAGCCTTAAATGTCTTACCATTATCAACACTGAAGAGGTTGCCAATAGACAGCTCTCACATGAAGACTTGTCAGAACATAGTGAGAGCGTTCGATGGCACCGAGAGAAGAGTGATGGGAATAATTGATATACTGTTGTAGATTGGGCCAAACACATATGAAGTTGATTTCCTGGTGATGGATATTATGCCCTCGTACAATTGCTTACTGGAAGACCCTGGATTCATTCGGCAGGGGCTGTGCCCTCATCCCTTCATCAAAAATTGAAACTGGTGACAGATGGTCGACTGGTCACTATAAATGCGGAGGAAGACATCATAGCCACTGTTACTAATGATGCTCCATATGTAGAGACAAATGAGGAGGCCATTGAGTGTTCTTTTCGGTCTTTAGAGTTCGTTAACGTGACATTTATTTTGGAGGGGAATGAAATTCCAGTGCCCAAGATATCCATGACCACGAAGATGGGCCTACAAATGATGGTTGGGAAGGGAGCCTTACTAGGAAAAGGACTGGGCAGACATCTCCAAGGGGAAGTGCAGGTGCCAATGCTGAAAGAAAAGAGAGACCGTTTTGGCTTGGGTTTCAGGCCAGATGCAAGACAAAAGAGAAAGGAAATAGAGAAGAAGCAGGAGAGAAGAAGGGCACATCTGAATGGAGAAGAAGTTCAGTGGGAATCGATGACATTTCCCCATATATCCCAGACCTTTGTATCCAGAGGGATAATTCACCCTGAGAGAGGGTTATTGGAAAGTCCTCACATCAATGCTATACACGAGGAAGAAGTTGAACAAAGAAACCTGTTGGGCATTCGCCCTTATGAACCTGGAAGCGTTTTGAGCAATTGGACTGTAGAGGAACTTCCTGTAGTTTTTAGAGATTATACAGAGTAATATTCAGAACGCTCTTATTGTTTTTAGCCTAGGAACACTAAGATTTCTTTTGTGAAATAGGCTCATGTTCAGACATTATTGTTCCAATAAAATACATTTTTGATAATTAACTTGAGCAGATATTCTTTCATTTTTTTCATTCTTTTGATTTTCTAATTTCATTCCAAATTTTTCATTCATATCATGTGAATAGTTGTCCTCGAATTCATTTGTTCTTTGTACATTCTTTGGTACCCATCACAGGTCCCTAGATATCAATGATGTGAGCAACGATAATACAGATCCAGAGGTCCACTTTGAGCAAGATATGTGTTTAGGAATCTCAGGATTTTGAAGATGACCGAGATTGTGATTTATCTCCAGATTTGTTAAGGATGGTAAAGAAAGAGGAGAAACAGATTTTACCACATGAAGAGGAGGTAGAAAACATAGCCTTAGAGGAGGGAAAGGTTGTGAAAATTGGGACACGCATAGCCAAAGAGACGAAACAAGATCTTGTTGAGTTACTACGGGGATTTAAGGACGTCTTTGCATGGTCATACCAAGATATGCCCGGATCGAGCACAGATATTGTGGTACATCGCCTTCCCATAAAAGAAGAGTGTAAGCCAGTTCAGCAAAAGCTACGAAGGATGAGGCCTGATGTAGTGTTGAAAATAAAAGAAGAGGTCCATAAATAGTTTGATACTGGTTTTCTACAAGTGGTTAAGTACTCAGAGTGGGTTGCCAACATTGTTCCAGTCCCTAAGAAGGACGGAAAGGTCCGGATGTGTGTGGATTATAAGGATTTAAATAAAGCTAGCCCAAAGGACAATTTCCCTTTGTCGCATATTGACACGTTGGTGGATAACACGGTAGGATTTTCATTGTTTTCCTTCATGGATGGCTTTTCAGGATACAATCAAATCAAGATGCACCCTGAGGATATGGGGAAAACTACCTTCATAACACTGTGGGGTACTTTTTGCTATAAAGTAATGCCATTCGAAAGTTAAAGAATCTTTGGAGCAACATATCGAGGCCATGGTAACCTTATTCCATGACATGATGCATAAAGAGATCGAAGTGTATGTTGATGACATGATCGCCAAATCTCGAACAGAGAAGGAACACATTGAGGTCTTGAAGAAATTGTTTCTGAGGTTGAGAAAATTTCAATTGAAGCTCAACCCGTCAAAGTGTACTTTTGTAGCTCGGTCAGGAAAATTGCTGGGTTTTGTGGTTAGCGAGAGAGGAATCAAAGTTGACTCAAGAAAGGTCAAAGCTATACAAGAATTGCCTCCACCGCGCACTCAGAAGGAAGTCCGAGGTTTCCTTGGAAGGTTGAATTACATTGCTCGGTTTATTTCACAATTAACTGAGAAATGTGATCCCATATTTCTTCTTCTCAAGAAACACAACCAAGGTGTATGAGACGATAAATGTCAGAGGGCTTTTGACAAGGTCAAACAATATTTGTCAAATGCACCAGTACTATCTCCGCCTAATCCAGACAGACCATTGATACTGTATTTGTCAGTATTCAATAACTCCATGGGATGCGTGCTTGGACAACACGATGAGTCAGGAAGAAAAGAAAAGGCGATATATTATCTCAGTAAAAAGTTCACTGATTGTGAAATGAGATATTCGTCGATTGAAAAATTGTGTTGTGCCTTGATTTGGACAACTAGGAGGTTGAGGCAGTACATGCTATATCATACTACTTGGTTAATTTCGAAGCTTGATCCGTTAAAGTATATGATGGAGTCCACTGCTTTGAATGGAAGGATAGCCAGGTGGCAGATTTTGCTGTCTGAATTCGATATAGTCTATGTAAGTCAAAAGGCTATAAAAGGCAGTGCAGTAGCAGAATTTTTGGTAGCAGAGCTGTAGAGGATTATGAACCTTTGAGCTTTGACTTCCCCAATGAAGAGTTGATGTATATGGCAAATACTGAAGATTGTCCGTGGAAACTAAACTTTGATGGAGCATCAAATTCCGTGGGAAATAGAATTGGGGCAATTTTGGTATCCCTAGTGGTGATTATTATCCATTCACATGCAAATTGGATTTTGATTGCACAAATAACATGGCAGAATATGAAGCCTGCATTATGGGCATCCGAGCAGCTATAGAGCGTAAAATCAGAGTGCTAGAAGTATATGGAGATTCTGCCCTAGTAATCTACCAGCTTAAGGGAGAGTGGGAGACGAGAGATCCCAAACTAATTGATTACTGAAAAATAGTTCTAGGATTGATTGAAGAGTTTGATGACATTACTTTCAATTACCTCCCACGCGATGAAAACCAGATGGCAGATGCTTTGGCAACCCTGGCTTCTTTGATCAAAGTAAATAGACCAGAAGATATGAGACCTATTCAGATAAGTATCTTCGAAGTTCCAGCTCATTGTTATGACATAGAAGAGGAGGAAAGAGATGATCACCCTTGGTATCAGGATGTATTACGATACGTAAAAAATCGTGAATACCCAGAGCACGCCACTGAGAATGAGAAAAGGACTTTAAGAAGATTAGCCACTGACTATGTTTTAGACGGAGATATCTTATACAAGAAGAGAAAAGATCAAGTACTATTGAGATGTGTTGATGCTGTTGAAGCTAAGCAAATCCTTGAAGAAGTTCATGAGGGTGTTTTTGGAACACATGCTAATGGATTCACAATGGCCAGGCAGATAATGAGATTTGGATATCATTGGTCTACCATGGAAGGAGATTGTATTAACTATGCCGAGAGATGTCATAAATGCCAAATTTACGAAGATAAAATTCATGTACCTCCGTCACCTTTGCACATTATGACTTCCCCATGGCCATTTTCCATGTGGGGCATGGATGTTATTGGACCAATCTCACCAAAAGCTTTGAATGGGCATCGATTCATCTTCGTGGTAATTGACTACTTCACGAAATGGGTAGAAGCTGCTTCATATGCTAGCATCACTAAGTCGGCAGTTAGTCGATTCTTGAAGAAGGAGATCATTTGTCGATATGGAATGCCCGAGAGGATCATATCGGACAACACAGTGAATTTGAACAATAGCACGATAGCGGAAATTTGTAGTCAGTTCGGGATCAAGCACCACAACTCGTCTCCGTATCGCCCAAAAATGAATAGGGCAGTAGAAGCGGCCAACAAAAAACATCAAGAAGATAGCGGGGAAGATGTCTGAGACTTATAAGAATTGACATGAGAAACTTCCGTTTGCACTCTATGCTTATCGAATGTCCGTCAAAACCTCTACTGGGGCAACGCCTTTCTCGTTGGTCTATGGGATGGAGGCAGTTTTACCTATTGAAGTAGAAATACCCTCTCTTCGAGTTTTGTTAGAAATAAAGCTGGATGAGGCTGAATGGATTCAAGCTCGGTATGATCAGTTGAACTTAATTGAAGAAAAGAGGCTAAGGGCTATTCGTCACGGTCAGATGTACCAAAAACGAATGATGGGAGCTTATATTAAGAAAGTTCGCCCAAGAGAGTTTCATGAGGGGGACCTTGTATTGAAAAAGATCCTTCCCATACAAAAGGATTCTAGAGGAAAATGGATGTCGAATTGGAAAGGACCATATATGGTGAAGAAGGCTTTCTCTGGAGGAGCACTGATCTTGACCGAAATGGATGGGAAAAGTTTACCCAATCTCAGAACTCGACTCGACCAAAAGTATTTTGCTTGAAAAGGAGAAGAGGCCAAAGTGAAAACCCGCAAAGGGCGCTTTGAGTTTCTAAAAAAAAGAAAAAAAAAAGAAAAAATGGAGAGGCCAAGGCGAAAACCCGCAAAGGGCACCTTGAGACCAAAGGGGTGGTTTTGAGTTGAAAACCCGGAAAGGGCAGCTCAAATTTAGAATGGACATGCAATCTTCTTGCTACACTTGAATCGACAATGAAATGAAGAATGTTGCATATCGGGGTATCAACAAAGTACTTTGGGTCTTCTAAACACATGTTAAGCTCAAGGCAGTCTTCATAAAGTTTGTTTATAGAAGCTCAATCGGTGATACCTAGGGTATCTGACTTTTGGTTCTATTCATTTTGCTATCTTGGGATTCTTTTTCTTCTCAAGGATATGTTCTCAGTTAACTTTATTTGTAATTTTGATAATTTATCCAATTTTAACTCTTTTTGAGATCAATTTATTTGTCACCCATTAGTCATAAATGTGTTGCTTGCATTAAATAATGATTGACGAACTAATAATTTCACAAAAAGAAGTTCTACATATTACTTTGGAAATTTCTAGATAAGACAAGGAGCCAAAACATGACAATTGTTTAGAATTTCCGGGTGCATAAGAAATATTTGAGAAAGAAGAGTCTTGAGAGAGACTATTTCTTTGATTTCTTTGTCCAAGTGATAATTAAACCAAATAATGAATTGATGTGCAGGAAGCAGATCTTATCTTCCTGAAGTTGCAGGAAGCAGATCAAAAGAAGATTTTGGTTTCATCTCCCTGAAGTTGCAGTGGAGTAGACTGAAGAAAGAAGATCTTATCTTCCGAAGTTGCGAGAAGCGAGATCAAAAGAAGATTTTAGTCTTATCTCCTGAAGTTGCGTGAGAGTAGACTGAAGACAGAAGATCTTATTTTCCTGAAGTTGCAGGAAGCAAATCGAAAGCACTATCAGCCTTATCTCGCTGAAGTTGCAGAGGAGTAGACTGAAGACAGAATATCTTATCTTCCTAAAGTTGCAGGAAGCAGATCAAAAGCACTTTCAGTTTTATCTCCCTGGAGTTGCAGTGGAGTTAGAAGCCATTTGAAGAAGACCAAGAAACCAAGGCTCCGCCAAGACCGTGCAAAATTGGTCCTTGTATAGTCTTTGCTCCATTCTCATTACACGACAATGAGCAAAGAGGGGCAGCTGTAAGAGCCCAATTTTTCCCAGGCTTAGAAATAAACCAAAACAAAATAAATAAAAAATAAATGTCCATTTTTTAAACAGTCCATTAGACCCTAAAATAACAAGCCCAACATTTAACCCAAAACAATCCTAAACAGACTACCCACCAGACTACCCAATACTCAAATCCTACCCAGACCCAACATAAAACCCAATTGCCCTGACCCAAATCCTACCAAGACCCAAAACCTACACGGCCCAAAGGGGCCCAAAAACCTTAACAGCTCCAGTGGCCTAGGGTTTTCTGAAACCCTAGGCGCCGCAAGCCCTTGCGCTCAGTAGCCACTCGGTCACGCCGCCAGTCGCGCTGCAATGGCAGGAAGCCCGATCGTCGTGCCGCAAGCTTCGACCCAGCGAGAGCCCAATCGTCGCGCCGCCATCAACGCCAGGACGGTCTCGCCACCGAGATCCTTGCCTTCGACCTGCACAGAAAAGGAAAGACACATCAAAATCGGAAAGAAACAAATAAGGAAAATATATATTTCCTTTTTCTTTTTCCTTTTCGAGTTATAAAAACTCGATGTAAATCTGTAAAATAAACACACACGGATATACAAAGAATACCAAAAAAAATATTCAAAAAAAGCAGAGAATATCAAAATCCAGAAATAATATACAAATTTTTTTACAAAGGTGAATTTTCATACATATTTTTTATTCGGTTCTATTTACATTCATGCATTTTTTTTTTACTATTTTTAACAAATAAAGCAAGTTCTATAAAAAGAGATGAAGTTTTTACCCTGGTGCCACCGTGGAAGACGGCGCGTGAAGCGTATGCACCGGCACGTGCGGAGGTGCCCCATCGGAGCCCTGGCCGAAGGCCGAAGGCTGGAGAGAAACTGGGGGAGAGGTTTTTTGATTTTTTTTTCATAAAATGAGAGTCAAATGATTTTTTAACTATTTTTTACTTATATAGTTAACTGAGAACGGCGCCGTTTTGGTTTAATTTAATAAGCCTAAAACGACGTCGTTTCAAAAGACGACCCGCGCGTTGACCCGAAAATCCGACCAGGATCCGCGTGTTTTATTAAAAAGGGAAAATTATCCTTTTGGTCCCTCCGCTATTTTATTAAATTTAATTTCGTCCAATTTAATGTTTTTATTTTTTTAAATTAGCCCTAGAATTCTGTTTTTTAGTTTCAATTTAATCCCTGTTTCGTTTTTAATTTTTTATATATATTTTTAGTATTAAATTATTTATTATATTAAATATTCTGTATT
Source organism: Gossypium sturtianum (assembly GCA_025698515.1). NCBI lineage: Eukaryota > Viridiplantae > Streptophyta > Magnoliopsida > Malvales > Malvaceae > Gossypium > Gossypium sturtianum. Next base: position 123,494,122 of record CM046946.1, read on the forward strand.
TTCATTATTAGTTATATATATTAATTTATTAATATTATAAAATTCATATAATTATTATTACTTATTATTTTATTTTGTTTAATTATTTTTTTATTATATTTTAGTATTTTAATATATTAGTTAATATATATTATTTTAAAATTTTGTACAATATTATATTATATCATATATTATTTTTATATTGTATAATATGTTCTATTTACATTATTATATATATGTTTTTTTATCCTTATTTAAAATTATTATATTTTTTTATTTGTACATTGTTTAATTATTCACATTATATATATGTAATTTTTTATTTTTTTATTTATTATTTAATCTTGCATGAAAAGTTCATATTTATTTAGTATTTTTTATTGTATTATATATATTGCTTTATATATTTTATTTGTCCATGCAATGCCCTTTTATTTATTTATTATTTTATGATTACTTTAGTGTAGTTATTTTAGATGTATTTTATATTGTCTATATTAAATGTTAATGTATTATAATTGCCTTTAATATTTATGTTAGATAATGTATAAATGCGATATTGTCTCATGGATTATTGTTTAAAATAGAAATTCATTTTTTTTTGCAAAATTACTATATTTTATCTAAAGGATTTTAAAATAAGGCAATGTTTTGTATTTAGAAATTCGGGAAATAGTGCCCAATCGTGCTGGGTTCCGATTTTCCGTTTGGCTAAATAACTAAATATCTTTTTAACAAGTTTTGTAAATCATGAGATGATTTTGATTACGAAGGTTTTAAAATATCGTGTCCTATCGTGCTGGATGTGATGTTTATATTCCTTCGGAACAAAGAAATCTCAAATTTTAACTCAAATTGCTCGAAGTTTTTAAGAAATCATATTTTTAAATACTTTTAAATTTCAAAAATTTGGACATGATTCTATCGATTAGGTACCAATTTTTGGGCGTTATGAGGGTGCTAACCCTTCCTCATACGTAACTGACTCCCGAATCCGTTTTCTCGTTTTTCGTAAACCAAAATCAAATGTTTTAAAATAAAACATTTTACAAGGTGATCTAATCACACCTAAGTAAAAAGGGATTGGTGGCGACTCTCATTTTTGTTTTTAAAAGTCGACCCCGTTTTCTAAAACTTTTAAAATGGTTTCGACACCATGCGAAAATGGCTAGTGATGATGTATATATATATTTATGTACTTTTAGTTTTGGTTTTTATATGTGTGATATGTTTAGGAATTTATGATTATGTGTTTGTCTCGATTAACAAAGTAGTATTTGGATCTTATGTGTTATATATAATTGATTTGATTATTCGTGATATATAGGATAGGTTGTTCATTGCATGGGTATATTTGACTAAATTTAGTTAAAGTAAATTTATATGTTTTTATGGTATGTTCTTTCGTGAGACAGTCATAGTCATTAAAGTTCAGTAATGATAGTAGTATGTGTTTATAATTTGTTTAAATAGTTGGTGCTTAGATGTGATTTTATGTATTTTATTATTATATAATATGTATGGGATATATTAGATATTAAAATGAATGTAATCGGCTATTGAGATAAAAAATAGACTATTATGTGAGATGTGGTAATTATCTTAGTTTGAATAAATGTTTGCCCTTGAATATGTTATTAATGATCTATTTGAATGTATGAAAGTTAAATATTTTCCGGTAATGCCTTGTAATCCATTTCGATGATGGATACGGGTTAGGGGTGTTAATTTGATTGGTATCAGAGCTACGGTTTAGTCGATTCTTAGACTAACGTAGCGTGTGTATGTGTCTAGCTATACATGCCATAATATTTACTGCGATAGTGTGATGACTTCTGACCATTGAAAATGTGCTTTCATATAGAAAATGGATCCCGACAGAGCTGTAGCTGATGATGTCGAGAGCGTAGCGCGTACTCCTGCGCATGGGACAGCGCCAGTTGAATCTCGACCTATCTCGAGTAGCCATGAGGGGGAGGCTAAGCAAGCCTTCTATCAAATGATGAACGAATGGTTTACTCAGTATATCCGGACTAATCCGGCTGTACAACAACCTCCACCCCCGAATAATCCATCTCTGATACCTTTGGTACCTCCGATGATTGATCCTATGAGATTTAATAAGCCTCCTGTTAATAAAATCAGAAAACATGGAGCTGAGGAATTCAGAGCTAATGATGATGATGATGCTGAGAGGGCTGAGTTGTGGCTTGATAATACTATCCGTGTGTTCGACGAGCTATCTTGTACTCTGGATGAATGTTTAAAGTGTGCCATATCTCTATTACGAGACACTGCATATCACTGATGGAATACACTAGTATCGGTGGTCCCGAGAGAGAGAGTGACCTGTGAATTCTTCCAAACTGAGTTCCGAAAGAAATATATCAGCCAGAGATTCATTGATCAAAAGTGCAAGGAATTTCTCGAATTAAAACAGGGTCGTATAATTGTGACGGAGTACGAGTGGAAATTTGTGAGACTCAGTCGATATGCTCGTGAGCGTGTTTCAACCGAAGCTATAATGTGCAAAAGATTCGAAGACGGGTTGAATGAAAATATCAATTTGCTGGTTGGCATACTTGAAATCAAAGAGTTCGTGGTATTGGTTGAGCGGGCTTGCAAAGCCGAAGAGCTCGAGAAAGAGAAAAGAAAAGCCGATTTTGAAGCTAGAGATTCCCGTAAAAGATCAACGGGTAAGACTTTTCATTCGGCGCCAAAGAAGTTTAGAGATGATTCTAACCGATCTAAAGAAGCTTCAGACTTTACTAGACAAGATCGAGATAGACCTCCTGTGAGTTCACGAGCCACTTCGATTGCCAGTGTTGGCAATGTCCGGCAGAATAGAGTTGAGTGCAAGCATTGTGGTAAATGGCATTCTGGAAATTGTAGATTACATGATCGGTCATGTTTTAAATGTGGATCGAGGGATCATTTAATCCGAGGGTACCCAATGTTAGCTGAGCAAAACACTGTTCAGAATACGAGACCGAGCAATATGTCATCGCGAGGCAGACCACCCAAGCATGCGGGTAATATGAGTGGCAGTCAGAGAGGGACGAAAGATACAGTGATTCGATCTGATGCTCGTGTACCTGCCAGAGCATATGCTATACGTGCCCGTGAGGATACTTCTTCCCATGATATTATTACCGGTACTTTCACTCTTTATGATACTAGTGTTATTGCATTGATTAATCCTGGTTCAACCCATTCTTATGTGTGTGAAACATTAGTATTCAACAAGACTCTGCCTGTTGAGTCTACTGAGTTTGTGATTCGAGTATCAAACCCCCTAGGCCGGTGTGTTTTGGTTGACAAAGTGTGTAAAAATTGCCCGTTGATGATTCGAGATTCATGTTTCCCAGCTGATTTGATGTTGTTGCCATTTGATGAGTTTAATATAATTCTGGGAATGGACTGGTTAACTCTGCATGACGCTATCGTGAACTGTAAACGGAAGACTATTGATTTGCGATGCCAGAATGATGAGGTTATTTGATCGCTGTAAATCAGAGTTTTAAAATTTATAAAAGAACGATCGAACCTGGAAACCAACTCTGACAATGATTAATGGCAAGTGCACCTATCGAACAGTAGTATAGTTTAGGCAAGACCAGATTATCGAACCCAAAGGAACTAAAAGTACTAATACTCACCGTCTTTTTATTATTTAGCCTTAATATAAAGTGATGGTTGTTAAACTAAAACTAATCTACTTACTAAGCTAAGACGCAAAGACAAAAAGAATGAATTCAGGAAATAACTTTTGGAAAAACTCAATTAACTCAAGCGATACCCTTAGGAAAAATCCACCTAGACTTCACTTATTATCTAACCTTGAACCATATGATTTATTTACTTAGTTTGATCCGTGAGACTCCCTAACATATATTAAACCCTCTCTCGAGGCGAATAACGTCTAACCCTAGGTTAATTAGTGGAACTCTCGTTAAACATAATAACCCCTAGAATAGCAAATGAAATCGATCCAGGACTCCCATATTAGGTTTCACCCTAATCCGGCAAAATCTCGTCACCCTATCTCTAGGCGTGCGATCAACTCCACTTAATTATGTTGGATCTACTTTTAGGCAGGGTCTATTCCTCCTCCACCTAAGCACATTAAATTTGGATTAAGCTCACATAATTAAGAACAAACTAAGTATTTATCATATAATTCAAATAATGAAATAACAAGATTAATCATAGGTTTCATCCCCTTCGGGTATCCAAAGGTTTAGTTCATAACAATAAAGGAAAACATCTCAAGAGAAAAGATAACACAAAATATAAGAAATCCCTAAAACCCCCTGAAGGAATTGAAGAGGAGATCCTCCGTCTTGAGTAGAATTTCGGCTTCTTGAGATGGATCAACTGGCTATCTTCGAGTGATTCCCACAAATCTGACCTTTTCGACTTGGCTTTTTAGCCTCGCTTTTCCGCCCCCTTTCAGCTGGTACCTAGGGTGTATTTATAGGCTTTTGAAACACGTTTCTTTCTCCCTAAGTATCCTTTCCCGAATGAAATTCCTCTTCTCCACGATAGAGGCACGACCATGGCACACGCCCGTGTAAATTGTGGCCAGGTCGTGTTTGACATTATTAAATGAGGCACGGCCATGTAAGTCATGGGCAAGGCCGTGTTCTAGTAGGAATGATGGCACGGCCGTGTGGAGTGGAGTTCAGGCCGTGTCGATTTCGTGGCTTGGCCCAACTTGGTCCGTTTTAAGCCCGTTTCTCGTTCTTTTCGTCCTCGGGTGCTTTCCTGAGTATAAGACATGAAAACAAAGGATTAAGAGCACCTTTTTACATAAATTGGGGCTTAAATCATCCAAAAGCATACTAAATGTGGGCTTAGAATATGTTAATTTTACGATTTATCAAATACCCCCACACTTAAGCTTTTGCTTGTCCTCAAGCAAAATTCTCAACTTACAATTAAAATGAACTTCCCGTGATTCATAATTCCTATTGATAGTGTCTCATCATAATTCATAGATAATTTATACATGGATAATTTAATTCAAAGTGTCCTAAAAATTCAAACAAGATAAGTCATAGATTCTCAGTAGCACAAAACATAGGCGTTTCCCTTCATCTAAATAATTACCTCGATTCGAAATCGAAAAGGATTGACATCCTCTCAAAAGATTCGCTCAAATCACTCAAAGTGTTTAAGGTTCAGAATTTAGGCACTCAAAAGTCAAACATGAAGAGTTAATCCCATAGGCTTGCATGAAAATCAAATCTCCACCACTAAAATATGAGATGAAACACAAATCCAAAAGGTCTTTGTTAGGGTTGTAACGGGGCTAGGGTTAAGGTGTGGAGTAAGGCTTAATTAAAGGGTTAGAATCGAGATTGAATTGGCAAATTACCTAACTAAGAACTAATGAATTAATAATAATAAATACATCAATTAAAAACTAATAATACTAATAATACGAGCTTCTTCTTTGATATTTGGAATCCAAACGTATAAGCTCATTTAATCACAACTAATAATGAATAATGGATATACTTCGTTTTTTTTTAGAACAAACTAAATACATAATAAAGGATAAACTACTAAAATTCATAATTAGGCAACTAATCAGATCAAATCTCGATATAAGGGTAGTAAAAAGGAATGGTGATAACAAAAACAAAGGGGTTCTGGGTTAATATTAGTGGGTATGTCAATAAAAAGGGTGTTCGGTTAAAACGGGGTTAACTAGGGGTTAATTTGTGACGGTAGGCTTTTTAGGGAATTAGTGGGTTAAATTCTAGGTGCCTTTATCATCTCTGTGAATCAAATCATAAAATGTGGTCTCGACATGTATAATCGATGCAAGTTCTAGAATAACAGATCAGTGTTGACATACTCATAATCAATAAAGTGAGCACGAAAAAGAATTTATGCTCTATAGGGCTCAAAAAATCACAAAAAAATTATGGGTATTTTGATGTCAACCTCGTAAATTTCAAACTTCAAGGTAATATTTAAACTCAGTTTGACAGCCTAGAAAAAAATTTTAATTTTTGAAAAATAGACTTATCATGCTTGATTCTCTAGTATTCTTCAAATTTAATTATCAATGCACAATTATCAATGACTTAATATAAAACATATCAATAAAAATCATAAATCATCAGAAATTTCATCCTAATTAGCAATATGAGTAAATTCACTTAAAAACAAGACTCAATTCAGGGTTCTTGTTAGGTGTCTTCTTAGGTTGTTCACCCCCCACACTTAAGATGTACATTGCCCTCAATGTACAAAGATATATAATGACAATTAATATGTAAAATCAAAAGAGAAGGGAGAGAGTGACACTTCCTGAATGAATGGATGATTCCTTGAGTGGAAAACACGGCGAGGCGTCGGGATGGTGTTGGTGTTGGCTGATGACTTGAGTAGTGGTTTATTGCTCGTTTAAACTGCTAAGTCACCAGTTAGAATTCTATTGGGGTGTAATTAAATAAATGTTAGGAATACTCGAAGGTATGAGTTAATGATAATCATGATAAAAGTTATCAAATGTATGATTATAATGTTCAAACTTAAGATGAATCGAAATTAAATGAAAATAACTAGACAATAAAATAAAATAAAAATAAAAATAAAAATAAAAATAAATAATAATAAAAAAACTTGAAAGTAAAAGAAAACTAGATAAAAGGACTCAAAAGTCCTCATCCTCTGCCGGGTCCTGTGGTGGTCCTGGTGGTGAGATACGCAGGTGCTGGCATATTTGTTGAAGGGTGGCCTCTAACCCGTCAAAGCGCCGAGTGTTTTCAGCAAAATACAGCTCGAACTAGTCAAGCCATGCAGAGATGTCCGCTAATGATGGTTCTGTATGGGACGGTCGCTGACTTGGAATCGGTACCTCCTGTGATGGTGGTGGGACATCGTCAGTAATGTCCTCGGGCTCCCCCTGTCTGTGGCGGTCACTAATCGGTATTGAGGGGGTTCAGTCCATCGTCGGTGTTTAATCATCCTCATGGGTAGCATTGTCTGGATGCCTTGAGGTACCATGTTGCCGATTAGTGTGAGGGAGGTGATCTGAGCTTCAGTGTCGAGGAGGTTGAAGTGCCGAGCTAACCTCGTAATGTATGGCCCCATTGACAAAATCCCCTTCCTATGTTGCTCTGTCTGATGTTGAATCGTGCATGCGATAAAATATGCTAAGTCGAAAACATGTCCTTCAGACATGCATGATAGGAAGTAGACGTCCTGCTTGTTTACGACGCCCGTGCTTTCTCTGCGACCTGTGATGGTGTGCGCGAGAATGGCGTGAATATACCTTAGAGTTGGGGAAAGTGCCGTCGCCTTAGAGCGGCTGGGATCGTAGATGCTTGTATTGGGGTGTAGGTTTCGCCAGCATACGATTGGAGTGCAGTGGAGCTCACGGTTTAGATCGTCGAGTGGGTTTTCTTCTATGAATTCTGGTGTATAAAGTCCTAGAGCTTTGCCGAATTGTGGTATGCTCAGTCGACGTACCGTACCCCCTAGACGGAACTGTACCATTCCTGGATCATCAAACTGCGCCATCACAGTTTGCAAAGTGAAGGTGGTACAAAACTCGAGGGTAAGCTCCATGTATGTGGGCTCAATGATGGAAAAGAATTGCTCCCACAAATCGGTTGAAATGAAGGCTCGAATATCGGTTGCGAGCCCGACATGTTCCACTGCATCCCAATCGATGCACCTACCAGTGCCGAGGGGTCTATCCCGGAGTGCTTTGTAACGCTCTTCCTGAGTGTTTTGAGAAAATCGGAGGAATGGATGCCTAAGCTCGGAAGCAGCACTCGTGGAAGATGATCCGGGCCCCTTTCTTTTCTTGCTTGGGGCTGATCGTTTGTAATGTGGTGTTGAAATGGTACCTAAAATTTGTAATCAGGCAGTTCAAGCTTCATCAATAGCACAGCCATCATATGCCCACTAAGTCAAAAAAAATTTGGAGTTTCTTTTTGTGAGTATGTTAATTAGCAGGGGAAAAATTTTCTCGGACAATAGTGGGCAGAGCAATGTATCAATTTCATGAGTTCATAATTCAATAATTAGTATAAAATCTAACAACAAATCTCCTAAATCACAAAAAAATCATGCTTTTTAAGCTTTAATCTAAACAAAATCTGGAAATAAACAAGAATACTAAAAAACTAAGTCAAGAAAAGGGAACCAGGGATTGTGATGGTGGAGGACCGTCAAACACGGGCGGAGCACGGCAGTGGTGCGAGCTTTTGCAGGACTAACACGGCGGTGGCAAGGGCGTGTGTTCGGCGGAACGGTTGTGGTGCGGGCGTGCGAGTGGTTTTTGGGTGGTTTCTTGGAGAGAAAAGGCAAGGGGAGGATGCTTTGGGTGGAGGAAGGTGTATGTGCGGCCGGATTTGGGAGAAAAGAGTGTTTAAAACTGATTCTAGGGTTAGGTTTTGAGGGGGAAGATGGTTTGATTTATATAGGGGAGGTGGCACGGTCTATCGCCACGCCCGTGTGCTTTTTGAAAATGGCCGTGCTTTTCGCGATTTCCAACATTTGGGCGCGTTTCAAGGTTCTTGGTACGGCCGTGGGTAGAGTAGCATGCCCGTGCTTGAATTGTCAGTATGTTGGCACGGTGAGGTCGCACGGGCGTGTGTTACCCGTGTTTGATAAGTTAGTAGCCTCGCACGGTTATAGGCCACGGGCGTGTGCAGCCCGTGCTCAATAAGTTAGTATATTAGCACAATTAGCTGGCACGGGCGTGTTCTGATGTCGCAGCCCGTGTGGGGCAAATCGTTTTGTCCCTATTTGTGTACGGCTACTGGCACACCCGTGTCAAATCCCTTGTCTTCCACACGGCCATAGGCATGCCCGTGTCGAAAGTCGTGGGGTCAGAAACCTACTCTTTTATTAGTCTAAGTTATTATGGGGTTAGATGCTGAGTAAAAGAGAAAATAAAAAAATAAAATTTTAAAATAAAATGTTAGTGAATTAGTGCTCGGGTTGCCTCCCGAGAAGCGCTCGTTTATAGTCTTAAGCTAGACTTTCCCTGTTTTCGGTTCTGAAAGGAGGCTCATGGAGCATAAGCTCCTCTCTCATATCTTCAAAATCTGCCCCATTATAAATTTTAAGTCGGTGCCCATTTACCTTGAATGTGCCTTTAGTGGGATGAGTTACCTCAATAGTGCCATATGGAAAAATTATTTTGAGCATAAATGGGCCTGACCATCTTGATTTTAACTTTCCCGGAAATAGTTTAAGCCTTGAGTTGTATAGTAGGACCAGGTCTCCTACTTCGAATTGCTTTGATCTCTTGAGACGAGCATCGTGGCGTCGCTTTTTCGCTTCCTTGTACAGTTTTGAGTTCTCGTAGGCTTCCGTTCTCCACTCGTCCAGCTCGTTCATCTGCATCATTCTTCTTTTTCCTGCAATTTTGAGGTCAGAATTTAAAAATTTTATTGCCCAAAAAGCTTTGTGTTCTAATTCGAATGGTAGATGACAGCTTTTCCCGTATACAAGTTTGTATGAGGATGTCCCTAGGGGTGTTTTAAATGCTGTTCTATAGGCCCATAAAGCATCATCTACTTTAACTGCCCAATCTTTCCTATTTGATTCAACCGTTTTTTCTAGAATGCGCTTAAGTTCTCGGTTTGCTACCTCAACTTGCCCGCTGGTTTGAGGATGATATGGGGTGGCTGTCCTGTGGTATACTCCATATTTTTTTAGGACTTTTACAAATTGAGTATTATAGAAATGAGTACCCCTATCGCTAATAATGGCTCTCGGTGTGCCAAATCGGGAAAACAGTTTCTTGAGAAACTTGACTACTACCCTAGCATCATTGGTAGGTAAAGCTTCCGCTTCTACCCATTTTGACATGTAATCAACTGCCACTAGGATGTACTTGTTTCCAAACGAACTAGGGAATGGTCCCATGAAATCAATACCCCACACATCAAATATTTCACATGATAACATATATGTTTGAGGCATTTCATCACGTTTAGAAATATTACCTATTCTTTGGCATCTATCGCACAAGGTAACATACCTGTTGGCATCTTTAAATAGAGTGGGCCAATAGAAACCTGATTCGAGTATTTTGTGTGCTGTCTTAATACCACTGTAGTGTCCTCCTGATGGTCCTGAATGGCAATGCTCCAAAATTTTGCTCGCTTCTATCTTTGTAACACATCTTCGAATTATCTGATCTACACATATGCGAAAAAGAAAGGGATCTTCCCAAAAATAAATTTTCAGATCAGCAAAGAATCGCTTCTTTTGGTGATGTGTTAATTTTCTTGGCACGACGTTAGCTGCTAAATAATTTGCAATATTAGCAAACCATGGTACCTCAGAATGTGTTATAGAAAAGAGTTTTTCTTCTGAAACGAATCATTTATTCCACATTCATCGATTTCTTTGGTGTGTGGATTTTCAAGTCCGAAAGGTGATCAGCTGCAAGATTCTCGGCTCCCTTCTTATCTTGTATTTCTAAGTCGAATTCTTGCAAGAGAAGAATCCATCGTATGAGTCTGGGTTTTGCATCAGGTTTGTTTAAAAGATAACGAAGAGCGGAATGATCAGTGAAAACGACAACTTTAGACAATATTAGATAACGCTTCCTAAATTTATCAAAAGCAAAAACTACGGCTAGCAATTCTTTCTCTGTGGTGGTATAATTTTCTTGTGCGGGTGTTAGTGTTCTCGCTAGCGTAGTAAATTGGTGAAAATGCTTGCCTCTTCACGTCCCGTAATCGCACCTACTGTGAAGTCACTTGCATCACACATTAGTTCAAAGGGTAGATTCCAATCAGTGCAATCATAATTGGAGCATTTATTAGTTTTTCCTTAAGGATATTGAATGCATCTAAACATTCCTGATCAAAATTAAAAGGAACATCTTTTTGTAGCAATTTTGTTAAAGGCTTAGCTATTTTAGAAAAATCCTTAATGAATCTTCTATAAAATCCCACATGTCCTAAAAAGCTGCTAATGGCCTTAACTGAACTGGGAGGAGGTAATCTTTCTATGGTTTCAATTTTTGCTTTATCTACCTCGATCCCTTTACTAGAAATTTTATGTCCTAATACTATTCCTTCTTGTACCATGAAGTGACATTTTTCCCAATTCAAAACAAGGTTTGTTTCCTCACATCTCATTAGGACTCATTTTAAATTTTTAAGGCAAAGATGGAAAGAATTACCGTAAACAGAGAAATCATCCATAAATACCTCTATGATATCTTCCACGAGTTCATCAAAGATCGCTAGCATGCAACGCTGAAAAGTAGCAGGAGCATTACATAATCCAAAAGGCATTCTACGATAAGCGAACGTACCGTATGGGCATGTGAACGTTGTCTTTTCCTGATCTTCAGGTGCTATTGGGATTTAGAAATAGCCGGAGAGTCCATCTAGGAAGCAATAGTACATGTGTCCTGATAACCTTTCTAGCATTTGATCAATAAAGGGTAGGGGAAAATGATCTTTTCTAGTGGCGTCATTCAGTTTCTGTAATCTATGCAAACTCTCCAACCTCTGACTGTCCTGGTAGGAATTAGTTCATTCTTTTCGTTAGCTACCACGGTCATGCCTCCTTTCTTTGGGACAACCTGCACAAGACTCACCCACTTGCTGTCAGAAATAGGATAAATTATTCCAGCATCTAGAAGTTTAATTACCTCGGCTTTCATGACTTCTTTTACGTTGGGATTTAGACGTCTTTGTGGTTGCACACATGGCTTGCACTCATCTTCCATTAAAATTTTGTGGGTACAAAATGTTGGGCTTATTCCCTTAATGTCAGAGATTTTCCAAGCTATGGCTTTTTTATGCTCTCTCAGTACCTGTATCAACTCCTCTTTTTCCTTGGGTTCTAATTCTAAAGAGATAATTACTGGTAACGTAGAATTTTCCCCAAGGAATGCGTACTCTAAGTGCTTTGGCAGTTGCTTTAATTCTAAATTGGGCGGTTCATCAACAGAGGGTTTTTGTTTGAAATCGTCATCAAATTCGATGCTTTCTTTCTCCGTTTGTTTTGATGATAATTTTAGCTCAGAAGCTTCATCTTCTTCTCCCTCTTCTTGAGTGAGACATAGTTCCATCGTGTCATCATGCAGGATTTCCTATAAAGAGTTTTGAACAAGATGGTCATTGGTATCAACAAAATAACATGAATCATCTTGTTCTCTGAATATTTCATGGCATCATAAATTTGAAAACTAATTTCCTCATCACCTATCCTTAATGCAAGTTTACCATCACCTACATCAATAATGACTTCTAGCAGAGCTAAAAAGGGCGCCCTAGTATTAAAGGGACCTCAATGTCTTCATCCATGTCAAGCACAACAAAATCAACGGGAAAAATAAATTTATCAATTTTTACCAAGACGTCTTCGACAACTCCCTAGGATATTTAATAGACCTATCACCTAGTCAATATTCATCCTAGTGGGTTTTGGTTCCCGAGATCTAGTCGTTTAAACATCTCATAAGGCATTAAATTAATACTGCACCTAGATCGGCTAATGCTTTCTTAACATTTAAACGCCAATTAAACAAGGAATAGTAAAACTTCCTGGGTCTTTTAATTTGGTTGGTAGCTTGTTTTGGAGGATGGCCGAACATCCTTCATTAAGCTCCACCATTGATATTTCTTCAAGCTTCCTTTTATTCGTCAGGAGTTCTTTCAAGAATTTCGCATACGTCGGCATCTGTGAAATGGCTTCAACAAAAGGTAAGTTAATATGTATTTGTTTAAAAAGCTCGAGAAACTTACCATATTGGGAGTCTAATCGTTCTTTGTTCAACCTTGCTAGATATGGGATCAGTGGTTTACTTTCTTTATGTACTGGAATTACATCCTCAATTTTCATATCCCTTGTTTTGTCATCTATGGGTGGCATTCTTTTCTTTGGTTCGACTAGCTCCTTTCCGCTTCTTAGTGTAATTGCCTTTGCCTGTTCTGTTTCTTTAGAGAGAACTACTGATCGAATTTCAGAAACCATCTCAGTAAGTTGTTTGATTAACTTAATAAATTCCCTAACTTGACTCTCGATTGTTCTGATCGCTGTTTGCTGATTATCTACTATTGTCTCAGTCTTTTGGAAGCGGGCCTCTGCCGATGCCATGAATTTGTTCAGCGTCTCTTCAAGACTCGGCTTCTTTTCCTATGGATAGGGCTGATTTTGGAAATTTTGAGGCGGTTGTTGTCTTTGATTTCCTTGATTTCCTTGATTTCCTTGTCCTCCACACGAAAAATTTGGGTGGTTCCTCCAACCTGGATTATAATTATTACTATATGGATTATTATTGGATCTGAAATTGTTACCTATATAGTTCATCTGTTCGCTCTCTGGTTGGTAGGGTGGGTACTCAGAATTCGCCACAGTTCCACTTGCGTCGCATTGCATGACTGGGTGTACCTGCGAAGAACACAAACTATCAATCTTCTTATTCATCAACTCTACCGGTTTGATAGCATGGTTACCGTGATCGAGGTTGTAAACTCTGGGCCGCTTTTGTTGGCTTTGTTCTTGTAACTTGCCATCGATAGTTATGCAGCCTACATCTCTTCAATAAACTCGTAGGCTGCCTCGGAGTTCTATTATTCGGGTTTCACCCCAATGAATCAATTAATTACCGTGTTGAAGGATTCACACCGCTTGTAAAAGTTTGGACTTGGAGCCACAATGGTAATTCGTGGTGTGGGCATCTCCTCAAGAGATCTTTGTATCTCTCCCATGCGTCGTATAATGTCTCTAAATCCATCAAAGACAAAAGAAGATATATCATTACGTAACTTGGCCATTTTGGCCTGTGGAAAATATTTTAATAGAAATTTTTCGGTCATTTGTTCCCATGTAGTAATTGACCCTCGTGGTAACGAGTTTAACCACTGTTTGGCTTTATTCCTTAATGAAAAGGGAAATAATCAAGACGTATGGCATCATCGTAAACGCCATTTATTTTGAAGGTATCGCAAAATTCTAAAAAGTTTGCTATATGAGTGTTTGGGTCTTCGTCCTGCAAACCATCAAATTGAACAAACTGTTGAATCATTTGAATAGTGTTAGGCTTTAATTCAAAATTATTAGCAGCTATAGTAGGCCTAACAATACTCGATTCCTCCTCGTTAAATGAGGTTTAGCATATTCATACATAGTACGAGGAGCATTCTGATCTGCCACATCGTTTTGTGGTGGTGGATTATTCTCGTCCATCCCTTCAGTAGGATTGGATCTGTCTTCACGCTCTTCTTCTGTGTAGTTTAGGGCTTGCCTAATTTCTCTACGATTTCTTCGAGCGGTAGCTTCAATTTCACTATCGTATTCTAAAGATCCTCTCGGGTTTCTTCTAGTCATAAACTAGAGGTACCTGCTAGAAAAATAAAGAAAGAAAATTTAGCAAAATTAAAATTAAAAACTAAAAATAAAAATAAATTACGAAAAATAAAATAATGGCTAAAGTAATAAAAATAGAGTTTTCTTAATATTTTAGTTCCCCGGCAACGGCGCCAAAAACTTGATCACTGTAAATCAGAGTTTTAAAATTTATAAAAGAATGATCGAACCTAGAAACCAACTCTGACAACGATTAAAGGCAAGTGCACCTATCGAATAGTAGTATAGTTTAGGCAAGACCAGATTATCGAACCCAAAGGAACTAAAAGTACTAATACTCACCGTCTTTTTATTATTTAGCCTTAATATAAAGTGATGGTTGTTAAACTAAAACTAATCTACTTACTAAGCTAAGACGCAAAGACAAAAAGAATGAATTCGGGAAATAACTTTTGGAAAAACTCAGTTGACTCAAGCGATACCCTTAGGAAAAATCCACCTAGACTTCACTTGTTATCTAGCCTTGAACCATATGATTTATTTACTTAGTTTGATCCGTGAGACTCCCTAACGTATATTAAACCCTCTCTCGAGGCGAATAACGCCTAACCCTAGGTTAATTAGTGGAACTCTCGCTCGCTTATAATAACCCCTAGAATAGCAATGAAATCGATCAGGACTCCCATATTAGGTTTCACCCTAATCGCAAAATCTCGCCACCCTATCTCTAGGCTGCGCGATCAACTTCGCTTAATTATGTTGGATCTACTCTTAGGCGTGGTCTATTCCTCCTCCACCTAAGCACATTAAATTTGGATTAAGCTCACATAATTAAGAACAAACTAAGTATTTATCATATAATTCAAATAATCAAATAACAAGATTCATCATAGGTTTCATCCCTCTTCTGTATCCAAGGTTTAGTTCATAACAATAAAGGAAAACATCTCAAGAGAAAAGATAACACAAAACATAAGAAATCCCTAAAACCCCCTGAAGGAATTGAAGAGGAGATCCTCCGTCTTGAGTAGAATTCTGGCTTCTTGAGATGGATCAACTGGCTATCTTCGAGTGATTCCCACAAATCTGACCTTTCTGGCTTATCTTTTTAGCCTCGCTTTTCTGCCCCATTTCAGCTGGTACCTAGGGTGTATTTATAGGCTTTTGAAACACGTTTCTTTCTCCCTAAGTATCCTTTCCCGAATAAAATTTCTCTTCTCCACGGCAGAGGCACGGCCATGGCACACGCCCGTGTAAATCGTGGCCAGGCCGTGTTTGACACTGTTAAATGAGGCACGGCCATGTAAGTCATGGGCAAGGCCGTGTTCTAGTAGGAATGGTGGTACGGCCGTGTAGAGTGGAGTTCAGGCCGTGTCGATTTCGTGGCTTGGCCCAACTTGGTCTGTTTTAAGCTCGTTTCTCGTTCTTTTCGTCCTCAGGTGCTTTCCTGAGTATAAGACATGAAAAGAAAGGATTAAGAGCACCTTTTTACATAAATTGGGGCTTAAATCATCCAAAAGCATACTAAATGTGGGCTTAGAATATGTTACTTTTACGATTTATCATTATTCAAATTGAATCTAATGATCTGAATGGTTTACCAGTAGTGATATCTTCTATGACAGCTTAGAAATATGTGAGAAAGGGTTGTGAAGCTTATTTTGCTTATGTGCTTGATTCTAAAGTGATAGAAAAGAAGATTGAGTCAGTACCTGTTGTATGTGAGTATCCAGATGTGTTCCCTGAAGAATTACCGGGTTTGCCACCTATTCGAGAAGTTGATTTTGGGATTGAATTAGTGCCGGGGACGACTCCGATTTCTATAGCTCCTTACAGGATGGCACCTACAGAATTAAAAGAATTGAAAGCACAGTTGCAAGAGTTGACAGATAGGGGATTTGCACGACCGAGTTTCTCTCCTTGGGGCGCGCCAGTTCTATTTGTGAAAAAAAAAGATGGAACTATGAGAATGTGTATTGATTACCGCCAGCTAAATAAGGTGACTATAAAGAATAAATACCCGTTGCCACAAATTGACGACTTGTTTGATCAACTAAAAGGGGCTTCAGTGTTTTCAAAGATGGATTTGAGATCGGGTTATTATCAGTTGCGAGTCAGAGACTTTGATGTGCCAAAGACTGCTTTCCGGACGAGGTATGGACACTACGAGTTTCTGGTTATGCCTTTCGGACTTACTAATGCACCTACTGTTTTCATGGATCTGATGAATCAGATTTTCAAACAGTATTTGGATCGGTTTGTGGTTGTGTTTATAGATGATATTCTGATCTATTCACGCGATGAGACCGAGCATGCCGAGCATTTGAGACTAATATTACAGACTTTGCGAGACAAACAGTTGTATGCAAAGTTCAGTAAATGTGAGTTCTGGTTACGCGAAGTCACTTTTCTGGGGCATGTTGTGTCAGCCTCGGGTATTCGGGTTGATCCGAGCAAAATTTCAGCTATACTTGATTGGAAACCTCCGAAGAATGTTTCTGAAGTTCGAAGCTTTCTGGGACTTGCTGGTTACTACAGACGGTTTGTGAAAGGGTTTCTATATGATTGCTACACCATTTACAAAGCTGTTACAGAAAGATGTTAAGTTTGAGTGGTCAGAGAAGTGTCAAAAAAGTTTTGATCAGTTGAAAGCTCTTTTGACCGAAGCTCCAGTGCTAGTTCAGCCTGAATCGGGTAAAGAATTTGTCATTTATAGTGATGCATCTTTGAATGGTTTGGGTTGTGTTTTGATGTAGGAAGGCAAAGTCATAGCATATGCCTCGAGACAACTAAAGCCACATGAAAAGAACTATCCAACACATGATTTCGAGCTAGCAGCTATTGTGTTCGCGTTGAAAATTTGGCGTCATTATCTGTTTGGTGAGAAATGCCATGTCTATTCTGATCTCAAAAGTCTAAAGTATTTGATGACTTAGAAAGATTTGAATTTGAGACAACGTCGATGGTTAGAGCTGTTAAAAGATTATGAGTTAGTGATTGACTACCATTCGGGAATGGCTAATGTTGTTGCTGATGCTTTAAGTCGAAAGTCATTATTTGCTCTACGTGCAATGAACGCGCATATGGTTATGTCTGATGATGGTTCGATAGTAGCCGAATTAAAAGCAAGACCGTTGTTTGTTCAACAAATTGGTGATGCCCAGAAAGTTGATAAAGATTTATTGGCAAAATGAACTTAATGTGAAATTAATGTTGAATCAGAGTTTCGAATTGATGAGAATGACTGCTTGAAGTTCAAAGATCGAATATGTGTTCCAAGGAATTCAGAGTTGATTAAGATGATTTTGAATGAAGCTCATAGTAGTCAATTATCTGTTCATCCGGGTAGCACGAAAATGTATAATGATCTAAAACAGTTCTATTGGTGGCCTGGTATGAAACGAGACATATCTGACTTTGTTTCGAAATGCTTAGTCTATCAACAAGTAAAAGCCGAGCATCAAGTACCTTCTGGGTTACTTCAGCCGATCATGATACTTGAATGGAAATGGGACAGAGTCACTATGGATTTTGTATCCGGTTTACCTATGACACTGAGCAAGAAAGATGCAATTTGGGTTATAGTGGATAGATTGACCAAATCAACTCACTTTGTTCCAGTTCGTACGGATTATTCGCTCGATAAGCTTGCTGAATTATATGTATCACAAATTGTGAGATTACATGGTGTGCCTATTTCTATTGTTTCGGACAGAGACCCGAGATTTACATTGCGGTTTTGGAAGAAATTGCAAGATGCTTTAGGTACAAAATTGCACTTTAGCACAGCTTTTCATCCGCAGGCAGATGGCCAGTCCGAACGGATCATTCAGATACTTGAGGATATGTTGAGATGTTGCATCCTAGAGTTTGAAGGTACGTGGGAAAGATACTTACCTCTGATTGAATTTGCCTACAATAATAGCTTTCAATCTAGTATCAAGATGGCACCCTACGAGGCTTTATACGGTCGTAAATGTCGTACACCATTGTATTGGACCGAGCTTAGTGAAAATAAGATATACGGGGTTGACTTGATTAAAGAAACTGAACAGAAAGTGGCAGTGATCCGTGATAGTTTGAAAGCTGCACCAGATCGTCAAAAGTCATATGCAGATTTGAAACGTAAAGATATTGAGTTTCAGATTGGAGATCAAGTGTTTTTGAAAGTTTCACCGTGGAAGAAAGTACTCAGATTCGGTCGTAAAGGCAAGTTAAGTCCGAGATTTATTGGGCCGTATGAAACCATAGAGCGTATCGTGCCGGTTGCTTATAGATTACAGTTGCCACCTGAGCTAGAAAAGATCCATAATGTATTCCATGTGTCGATGCTCCGTAGATACCGATCCGATCCTTCACATGTGATCAGTCCGACAGAGGTTGAGATTCAGTCTGATATGACATATGAAGAGGAACCGATTCGTATTCTGGCTCGTGAGATAAAAGAATTGAGAAATAAGAAAATTCCGTTAGTTAAAGTACTATGGCAAAAGCACGGTGTTGAGGAGGCAACTTGGGAGTCAGAGAATACAATGAAAGAGCGTTATCCAAACCTATTCACCGGTAAGATTTTTGGGGACGAAAATTCCTAAGGGGGGAAAGTTGTAACAGCTCGATTTTTACCCTAATCGGAATAGTGGTTTCGGGACCACAAATCCGAGTCTGAACAATTTTTTAAAATTATTTTCTATGTTAATTATATGTGAATTGCTATGTGTGAAATTTTTGTGATTTAATTTTATCATTGGAGTGTCGAATTATTAAAATGGGCTTAGTCGCATAAAGTGAAAACTTGATAGTTTAATGTGTTAAGACCAAATTGTGGATGGCTTTTTAAATGGAAGCATTTAAAATGCAAAAAGCCCATTTTTAATAGATAGTGGCTGGTCATGGACTTTAATGACCTTATATTATAATGTTTTATTTATTTATAATAAAGGTTATAAAGGTAATTAAATATTATGTTAATATATATGTTAATAAAACATAAAGTAAAAGCATTTTGTCCATCTTTATTTCTTGACCGAATAGCAAACATAAAAAAAAAGAGAAAGAAATAGACAAAGCTTAGGTTTGGTCATTCTCAAGCTTGAATCAAGGTATGTAACTAGCTCGATTTTTGATAATTTTTATGTTCTTAAGATCGTTGCTATGAAATGTTCAAAACCCATGTTTCAATTTTTGAATTTGGTGATATGTTCTTGAGTTGCTATTGATAAGAGCTTGATAAATTTGGTGTTTTATGATGTTAAATGAAAGTTATGTGTTAGATTAATAAATTTTGTATTGGAAGTTTTAATGATTTTGAGCATTTAGGGCTAATTTGTAAAAATAGTAAATTGAAGCATCAAATTGCAAAATAAATAAATTGTATGGACTCATATGGATGAGATGAGTATTCGGCATAAGCATAGCAAGGGCAAATTATGCTTGCTTTGTGTTTTGTGAATTTTGGACTAAATAGCTAAAAATGTAAAATGTATGGGGTAAAAGTGCAAATTACTTATTCATGTGTTTTTGAGTGAATTTAATTGAATATTGATTAAATAAGTTTAATTTATATCAAATTAGATCAAGAAAGGAGAAAGTCGGATTTGGATCGGGGAAAGACAAAAATAGCCGAATAGTTGATTTTACATTCGCCGATATCTAAGGTAAGTCTATAAGCAAATGGTTGTTCTTAATTTTAGTTAAATGTAAATTATTCATGTTGATTCGAAATGTATATAATTATGTTTGCTATTGCCGAATGTGAGGGATTGTATTTGATATGTTCAAGAAATTACTTTGAGTGAGTTTAGATATATGAAAGATAGTATGAATTTTTGATGAAAGCTTATGACTTAGTATATGTAATTTATGTCCTTAAATCGATTATGTATTTGTGATATTTCGGGTTATAAGCCTAGCAGGCATGGTGCCAGTGAGTTTTATCAGACTATAAGTCTAGCAGGCTTTGTGCCGGTGAATAATATCAGGCTAAATGCCTAGCAGGCTTTGTGCCGGTGAAAGATATCGGGCTATATGCCTAGCATGCTTTATGCCGGTGATTATGTATAAGTTTGTGTTTAAAAGATTTATGCTGATGTGGTATATGAGTATGTTATTCAAGCTAAATGGACAGGTATGCATTATCTTGATATCTATGGAAAATAAGGTAAGTAAATATTTTGAAATTTTATGTTAAATCATGGATAATATTAATGATAAGTATATGTGAGTTTAAAATGAGAATTCGGTCCTATGATTAAATATATTGAATTCAAATGAAATGATTCTTCATTGTGTGCATATGTGTGATCATATACATTCGGATTTATAGGTAATGTATAATATGTGGTGTCATATATGATATTATGTATTTAGCCAAATAAGAGAGGTAGATATATGAAGTTATTTCTTGTCTTTTGAACTTATGTAAATAAGTGAAAGTATGCCAAATGTGTAATGATATGTTACTTTAATAGTTGAGTAAAAACTTGAGAGATTTAACTTATTGAGTATTCGGCCAAGGTGGAAGTCATGATAAATACATATTATTATGGAATGTTTAAGCTGAGATTAAATATGGCATTGATATAGTAATTTGATTCAATTTAAATTTTAAGAGTTGAATATATTATTGAGTTGTAATTTGCTTAAGGCTTACTAAGCTATGTTAGCTTACTCTGTGTTTTATGTTTATTCTGTTTATAGATTTTGGACTTCAGTTACAGGCTCGGGGATCGTCAGCAAAGTTCACCACACTACCGACTGCTTTTGGTATTTAAATATTCAAACTCGAATTATGGCATGTATAGGCTGAATGGTGTTTTGATGTGATAAACTATAGTTATGTATAAGCCATGCGAAAATGGCTAGTGATGATGTATATATATATATTTATGTACTTTTAGTTTTGGTTTTTATATGTGTGATATGTTTGGGAATTTATGATTATGTGTTTGTCTCGATTAACAAAGTAGTATTTGGATCTTATGTGTTATATATAATTGATTTGATTATTCGTGATATATAGGATAGGTTGTTCATTGCATGGGTATATTTGACTAAATTTAGTTAAAGTAAATTTATATGTTTTTATGGTATGTTCTTTCGTGAGACAGTCATAGTCATTAAAGTTCAGTAATGATAGTAGTATGTGTTTATAATTTGTTTAAATAGTTGGTGCTTAGATGTGATTTTATGTATTTTATTATTATATGATATGTATGGATATATTAGATATTAAAATGAATGTAATCGGCTATTGAGATAAAAAATAGACTATTATGTGAGATGTGGTAATTATCTTAGTTTGAATAAATGTTTGCCCTTGAATATGTTATTAATGATCTATTTGAATGTATGAAAGTTAAATATTTTCCGGTAATGCCTTGTAATCCATTCCGGCGATGGATACAGGTTAGGGGTGTTACATCCATTTCCCTCTGAAATCCTTTTGTATGGGGAGGATCTTTTTCAATACTAAGTTCCCCTCATGAAATTCTCTTGGGCGAACCTTTTTGTTATAAGCTCGCATCATTCGTTTTTGGTACATCTGACCGTGACGAATAGCCTTTGGTGTAACAGCCCAATTTAGGGGCTAGTCAGAATAGTGATTTCGAGATCACTAATCCGAGATTCGAGAAATTTATTTTCATGTTATATTATGAGTTAGAACATGGTAGCATATGTACATGAAAATTTTGATGCTTTAATTTTAGCGATTTTGTGTTTAATCGCGAAAAAGGACTAAATCGCATAAAGTGCGAAAGTTCCATTCTATAAGTTAAAAGTACCAAATGGCCATAGCTTGTTAATTGGAGGTCTTTATAAGGCAATTAGACCCCCAAAAATTGGCTTGGCCGGCCATAGAGATCAAGGGGACAAGAATTGACCAAGTTGGTCAAAGTTAGTGGTAGTTGGTGGACTAAATTGTGATTTTAATATTAGAATAAAGAAAAAGAAGATATCATCTCTTTCTCTATCCTTCTCCACCGAAAATTGGCAGCAAGCTAAGGGGTTTGAGAGCTCAAATTTTCAGGAAGCTTCTTTCTTTGCTAGTAAGTGATTTTAATGATCTTTCTTGAAGAAAATTGTACTTTTGAGACCCCTAAAGCTTAAGCTTTCAAATGAGGGGACTATTGTGCAATAAAGTGAAGAGTTTAAAGTTTTTCCATGAGAGCTATTTTAGTTATTGCTGCATTTTTATGGAGGAAATTGAGTCTTAGTTGTCATATGAACAACTTTTGTGAAAGGTGTTAGCATGAAAACACCAATTAGGACCTTGATGAAAAGGTTACAATTTTTGTAGTAAGTATGTGAAATATTAATTTTTGATGATAGCTTTAAGAGCATTAAATGTTTATCTAGGCTTGTTGAAGGTAGAAATGTGATTAGAATTTATTTCCGAGCCTAGGGGCAAAATGGTAATTTTGCTTAAGCATGGTTATTGAAATGCTTGTATTAATGTAGTGATTAAAATGAGCTAATTTGCTATTATAGAGCAAGAGGAGACGAGAATCCACCTCGAACGGGGAAAGAATAAAGTCTTGGACTGAACCGAAGAAACTAGCTCATTTTGAAAACGAGGTAAGTTGTATGTGACTTAAACAATATTCATATTAGCATGTTGAGAAATGCTTGGCATTATATTAAAGCATAATGCATTACTAAATTGAGTAGTTAATGTGAATGAGATGTTGGAGTCCTAATTGGGCCAGGTTGATTATAGAAACGCTATCATTGAAACATGAAACAAATAAGGTCTCGTATAAGACCATGTCCGGGACATGGCCTCGGCACTGAGTTGAGATCCCGTATAAGACCATATCCGGGATATGGCTTCGGCGATAAACATGGAAATCGTATAAGACCATATCTGGGATATGGCATCGTTACACCTAGAGGTAATCCCATATAAGACCATATCCGGGATATGGCATTGGAGCTTAGAGGTAATCCCATATAAGACCATGTCCGAGATATGGCATTGGTACCTAGAGAAGACTCCATGTAAGACCCCTCAGGGACGTGGCATTGGCTTTATATTTATAGTAATGGCTGTAAACACGTGTCTTTGACTATCCCTTGTGAGTGGTGGGATAAGTAGATGAATTTAGAAGTAGAGATGAGAATGATATTTAAGTCATGTGAATGAGTAAATACAGGTACTCGTGACTGGGTCACGAAGAAATGATTGCGATGTGTGGCACGATACGTACTAAGTAAGGGCGAATCGTAAGTAAGCATGGCAAGAATGCCTTGATTTGTGTATGGATGGATTATTTTATGAGTATTATGATTATTATTTATTTCCGTGCAACTTACTAAGCTTTATGCTTACCCCTTTTTCATTTCCCTTCTTCCTTGTAGTATTGCCAAGGTAACTCAAGGATCGTGACTGCATGAGTTCAGAAATCACACTATCAATAGCACTTTGGTATAACAATCTTAGACTTTTTTTGAGTATGGCATGTATAGGACTTGAGTATTTTGTCAAGATGTGATTGTTAGTTAAAGTGTTGGTTATGTAAGTCATTTTGTAAATGGCCCTATGAGTTAGCCAAATACTTGGCAAACTCTTTTGTTTAATGAAGATGAAATTCATGAATTGTATGTTCATTTCAATAATGTGTATGTTGGATGAGTTCTTATACTTGCAAAAGGGCTAGGAGTTGTATTGTTCTGAGTAGAGGTATGTTTGTGTGCACCCTTAGGTGGCAATGGCTTGGTATATAGCCTACTAATTGCCCACTTAGTTAGACACACGGGCGTGGGTCTAAACCGTGTGGGAGGCACGGCTAGCCCATGGGCGTGTACCCAGGCCGTGTGAAGTCTGCACCTTACTCATGAGATTATAAATTCCCCACGGCCATGATACATGGGCGTGTGTATAGGCCGTGTGGTTAAGTCAGAATGCTAAGGTTTTACACACGGGCTAGGGCCACGGGCGTGCTATGGCCGTGTGATTTTAGTCAGTGTCGACCACGGGTGGAAGGCACGGACGTGTCCAGGTCGTGTGGATTTAGTCAGTGTCGACCACAGGTAGAAGGCAAGGGCATGTCTTAAGGGTACACGGGCGTGTCCCTATACCAACACGGGCGTGTGGCCCCTATTTTAAAGAAAAGTTTCTTTTAGCCTGTAAAAGTTTCGGGACGCAAGTTTAAGGCCTCGTAGGCCTTCGATATGAATGATTTGACTAAGAAACAGAAGTTTTTTTTAATTCGAAACGAAATTTTATAGCCCATAAGTACATGTTTAAGGAAGTTCAAGCATAGTAATGTCTCGTATCCGATTTTAGCCTCGAAATTGGGAATGAGGTGTTACATTTAGCCTCTTTTCGTTAATCAAATTCAACTGATCATATCGAGACTGGATCCATTCTGCTTTATCCAACTTCAGCTCTGACAAGACTCGAAGGGAAGGAATTTTAACTTCGATGGGTAACACTGCCTTCATTCCATAGACTAATGAGAAAGGAGTTGCCCCGGTAGAAATCCTTACTGACGTTCGATAAGCATAAAGAGCAAATGGTGACTTCTCGTGCCAATCTTTATAAGTTTCAGCCATTTCCCCCACAATCTTCTTAATATTTTAATTGGCTGCTTCCACTGCACCATTCATTTTTGGACGATACGGGGATGAATTGTGGTGTCTGATCTTGAATTGACTGCAGACCTCCGCTATCGTGCTGTTGTTCAAGTTTAATGCATTGTCAGATATGATCCTCTCAGACATTCTATATCGACATATGATTTCTTTTTTTAGGGAATCTGCTGACTGCCGTCTTAGTAACACTGGCATATGAAGTAGCCTCTACCCATTTGGTGAAATAGTCGATGACTAGAAAGATGAATCGATGCCCATTTAAAGCTTTTGGCGAGATTGGCCCGATGACATCCATGCCCCACATAGAGAATGGCCATGGAGAAGTCATAACATGCAAAGGCGAAGGAGGTACATGAATTTTGTCTCCATAAATTTGGCATTTATGACATCTTTTAGCATAATTGATGCAGTCTCCCTCCATGGTAGACCAATAGTACCCAAATCTCATAATTTGTCTAGCCATTGTGAAACCATTGGCTTGTGTTCCACAAACACCCTTGTGGACTTCTTCCAGAATTTTCTTAGCTTCAACAGCGTCCACACATCTCAATAGTACCTGATCCTTTCTTCTTTTGTATAGGATCTCCCTGTCTAAGACATAGTCACAGGCTAGTCTTCTTAACATCCTTTTATCATTCTCAGTTGCCTGATCAAGGTATTCATGATTTCTCACATATCGTAATATATCGTGGTACCAGGGGTGGTCATCTCTTTCTTCTTCCTCCACGTTGTAACAATGAGCTGGGGCCTCGTAAATACTCATTTGAATGATTTTTAAATCCTCTTGTTTGCTCACTTTGATCATGGAAGCCAAAGTAGCCAAAGCATCTGCCATCTGGTTTCCGTCTCATGGGAGATAATTGAAAGTAATATCGTCAAACTCCTCAATTAACCCCAAAACTATCCTTCGATAATTGATCAATTTAGGGTCTCTTGTCTCCCATTCACCTTTCAGTTGGTAGATCACCAATGCAGAATCTCCATATACTTCCAACACTCTAATTTTGTGTTCTATGGCTGCACGAAGTCCCATAATACACGCCTCATACTCTGCCATGTTATTTGTACAATCAAAATCCAATTTGCATGTGAATGGATAATGATCTCCATTTGGGGATACTAAGACTACCCCAATTCCATTACCTACAGCATTTGATGCTCCGTCGAAGTTCAATTTCCAAAGGGGATCTTTTGTAGCGTCTTCTTCAGTAGCTGCCACATACATTAGTTTTTCATTGGGGAAATCAAAGTTCAGAGGCTCATAATCTTCTGGAGCTCTGCTGGCCAGAAAATCTGCTACTGCGCTTCCTTTCACGGCTTTTTGGTTCACATAAACTATGTCGAATTCAGAGAGCAGGATTTACCATCTAACCATCCTTCCATTCAAAGCAGTTGATTCCATCATATATTTCAGAGGGTCCAATTTCGAGATTAGCCAGGTCGTATGGTACAGCATGTATTGCCTCAACCTTCGAGTTGTCCAAATCAAGGTACAACACAATTTCTCAATTGGCGAATATCTCATTTCACACTCAGTGAATTTCTTACTGATGTAGTATATCGCCTTTTCTCTTCTTCCCGAAGCGTCGTGTTGACCCAGCACACATCCCATAGAGTTATTAAACACTGTCAAATACATGATTAATGGCCTATCTAGGCAGGGAGGTGACAATAGTGGAGGACTTGACAAGTACTGTTTAACCTTATCAAAAGCTTTCTGGCATTCATCATCCCACACTCCTGGATTGTGTTTCTTCAGAAGACGAAATATGGGATCACATTTTTCAGTTAATTGTGAGATAAACCGAGCAATGTAATTTAACCTTCCCAGGAAACCTCGAACTTTTTTTTGAGTGCGCGGCAGAGGTAATTCTTGTATAGCTCGGACCTTGTCTGAGTCAATCTCAATTCCCCTCTTGCTGACTATGAATCCCAACAATTTTCCCGATCTAGCTCCAAAAGTACATTTTGTTGGATTCAGCTTTAATTGGAATTTCCTCAGTCTTAAGAATAACTTTCTCAAAACTTGGATATGTTCCATTTCTGTTAGGGATTTTGCTATCATATCATCGACATAAACTTCGATTTCTTTGTGCATCATATCATGGAACAAGGTCACCATGGCCCTTTGATATCTCGCTCCTGCATTTTTCAGCCCAAATGGCATCACCTTATAACAGAATGTACCCCACAAGGTTATGAAGGTAGTCTTTTCCCTGTCTTCAGGATGCATTTTTATCTGTTTGTATCCCGAGAAACCATCCATGAAGGAAAACAACGAATAGCCCGCCGTATTGTCTACTAAAGTATCAATGTGAGGCAAGGGAAAATTATCTTTCAGGATGGCCTTATTCAAGTCCCTATAATCTACACACATTCGTACCTTCCCATCTTTCTTAGGGACAGGCACAATGTTGGCTACCCATTCTGAGTATTTGACTTCCTGCAAGAATCCGGCATCAAACTGCTTTTTGACATCCTCTTTTATTTTTAGCACAATGTCAGGCCTCATTCTTCGGAGCTTCTGCTGAACTGGCTTGCAATCCTCTTTTATGGGGAGGCGGTGTACAACAATGTCAGTTCTTAACCCAGGCATATCTTGGTATGACCATGCGAAGATATCTTTAAATTCTTGAAGTAACTCTATGAGGTCTCGCTTCGTTTCTTCGGTTATGCACGTTCCAATTTTCACTACCTTTCCCTCTTTCAAGGTCACAATCTTTACTGTCTCTTCATGAGGCAGAATTTGTTTCTCCTCTTGTTTTACCATTCTTAACAAGTTCGGAGATAAGCCACAGTCTATGTCATCTTCAAAGTCCTGGGATCCCTCTAAACACATGTCTTGCTCAAAAGGAAGTTCTAATTCCGTAGCAGCGTTACTCATGTCGTTGATATCTGAGGACCTGCTGTAGGTACAAAGGAATATACAAAGAACGAATGAATTTAAGAATAATTATTTATATGGTATTATTATGAATGTGATGAAAGAATGATTTGGACAAAGATCCAAGGAATGAAAGAATCTAACATAATTATATGTATAGAAATAATGGAAGAATCTAAAAGAATGAGAGGATATTTATTCAAAATGATCTCAAATATGTATTTCATAATGATGTTTGGGCATAAGCCTATTTCACAAAGGAATTGTTATTGCTTCTAGGCTTAAAGCAACAAGGGTGTTTTAAACATTTCTCTGTGTAAGCTCTAAAAACTACAGGAATTTCTTCTGCAGTCCAATTATTCAGAACACTCCCAGGTTCATAAGGGCGGATATCTGACAAGGTCCCCCCTTCAGTGTTTTCTTCATGTATAGCATTGATGTGAACATTTCTCATCATTTCTTCAATGCTTTCTTTCCTTGGCATCATTCGCTCGGGATGAATAATCCCTCCCGATATGAAAGTTTTGGATATGTGGGGAAATATCATTGGTTCCAATTTGATTTCTTCCCCACTCACGCGTGACCTTCTTCTTTCTTGCCTCTTTTCCAATTCCTTCCTTCTTTGTCTCACATCTGACTTCTACTCTAAACCAAAGCGGTTGTGCTTGTCCTTCAGCATTGAAGCCTCAACTCTTCCCTAAAGATGTCTCCCTAGTCCTTTTCCAGGTAAGGCCCCCTTTCCTACTGTCAGCTGTAATCCCATCCTGGTAGCCTTAGATATTTTTGGCGTTGGAATCCTGTTTCCCTCATTAATGAAAGTGGCATTCACAAACTCCAAAGACCGAAAAGAACATTCAATTGCCTCATCATTTGCCTCCAAGTAAGGCACATCACTAGTTACGGTAGCGATAATATCTTCTTCAGCATTATTATCACCAGCCGACCTTCCGACGCTAGCTTCAACTTCTGATGTAGTGACGAAGGCACTGCCCCAACCGAATGTATCCAAGGTCTTCCCAATAAGAAATTGTAGGAGGGCTTGATATCCATTACTAGGAAGTCCACTTCATAAGTAGTTGGTCCAATCAACAGAGGGATTTTGATTCTTCCCATGACCCTCATTTCTGTACCATCAAATGCCCTCACTATATTTTGGCATACCTTCATGTGTGAGCTATCCACAGGTAGCCTATTAAGTGTGGATAGGGGCAGTACGTTCAGTGCCGATCCATTATCGATCAGGACCCCTGGCAATTTATATCCTTTGCATCTGGTGGTGATGTGCAGAGCTTTAGTGGATCCCATACCCCCTGGTGGTATTTCATCATCGTTGAAGAAGATGAAGTTATCGACACTTATGTTATTGACCAGCCGATCCAGTTTGTTGACGGAGATATCATTGGCCACGTACGTTTCATTAAGCACTTTCATCAATGCGCTTCGGTGTACCTCAGAATTCAAGAGCAAAGCTAGTATAGATATGCGAGCTGGTTGTTTATGCAACTATTCCACAACACTATATTCGCTGTACTTCAAAAACTTCAGGAATTCCTTGACCTCCTCCTCTTTCACTGGCTCATTAACCAGCGGCTCAGGTCTGACTGCTCTTTCTTTCTTTTGTTCTGCCATTATGGTTTTTCTTTTTTCGTGTTCTGCTCGGGCATTGATCAAATCATAACGCCTTCCACTGCATGTATAAAAACCTACATCTTGATCTTCTTTTGAAGCACTGGCTGAGTTCTCCCTTCCCGGGATTGTCATATTACAATCATAATTCCAGGGGACCCTTTTGCTATCCTGGTAAGAGAAAACTGTCGGTTTTTGAATTATGATCTTTGGTGCCGTCTGTACTCCAGCTTCGTTGTTTTTAGGTCGTGAAATGATGACCACAGGATGATTAACTTTTGGGACCTTCATTGTTGATTCTGATGCGCATATGTTTCCCTCTTCTTTAGCTTCTTCACATAACTCTATCTCTTTATTGTCCATCAGACCTTGCACCAAGTCTCTGAATTCTGCGCATTCTTGGATCTCGTGCCCCTTTTCATGATGGAACTCACAGTAGTTCCTCGAGTTTTCACAACTCCTTTCAGGATCCAAAATGCTCAACCCCCTTTTTACCATCTCCTTCCAGACCCATCTCAAAGGAGTTTTTATTTCTGCAATATCGGTCTTGATTCTTGTCCCCACCTTTCCATCTATCGCATTAACCCCACCATCAGTGTGATTGGGTAGCGGATTTTCAGCACTAGGTGCATCATCAAATTTCACAATGCCCATTTTAATAAGTCTTTCGACTACTTTCTTAAAGATAGTGCAGTTTTCTATTGAATGCCCCGAAATTCCTGCATGGTAGTCACATTGAGCGTTCGCATCGTACCATTTGGGATATGGAGGCTGTAATGGTTTCAGGTAAAAAGGAGATACCACGTGTGCATCGAACAAACTTTGATACAACTCCCGATATGTCATTGGAATTGGAGTAAATTGGAGCTGCTCAGTGTTTTGCTTTGTACCGGACTCCTGCCTTGATGAACCTTGTTGACCAGTAGCCACCATTCTTGGCTGATTTACAGTAATCGGTCTTGAGTAACTCGTGTTTTTCACCTCGTTTTCCTTTTTCCTTGAGGTTGACCTTTTGTTACTCTCTCCTACATCTATCTTTCCACTCCTTATCGTATTCTCGATCATTTTTTCGGTCATCACTATATCTGAAAAACTTTTCGTAGCGCTTCCTATCATGTGAGTGATGAACGGGGCTTTTAAGGTGTTGATAAAGAGCATCGTAGTTTCTTTTTCTAGGAGTGGCGGCTGAACTTGTATGGCAACTTTCCTCCATCTCTGTGCATATTGCCAAAAACTCTCACTCGGTTTCTTCTCCATGTTTTGCAAAGTAATTCTATCAGGAGTCATATCTATTACATGACTATACTGTTTCATGAACGCTTGAGCTAAGTCCCTCCAAGAACCAATCTTAGTACGGCTCAATTGGTTGTACCATTTGGATGCTGCTCCCACTAGGATGTCTTGGAAGCAATGTATTAGCAGTTGGTCATTGCTAACATACCCGGTCATCCGTCTGCAAAACATGGTTATGTGAGCTTCAGAGCAACTGGTTCCATTGTACTTTTCGAATTCTGGCATTTTGAACTTGTAGGGAAGCACTAGATTTGGGACCAAACTCAGATCTTTAACATCGATTCCATGTTGCCTATCAACGTTTTCCATGGCCCTGAATTTTTCCTCCAGCCATTTAGATCGGTCCTCTAACTGCCTTGGCAATTCCTTTCTTGCCCTTTCCTTTTCTGCCATTTCATCCAGGTCAAGGATAACAGGATTAGCTGGATTATCCCCTCGATTAGAACCTGATCCAGCTTAGAAGTTCATCGGCATCGAAACACCATCCTGAAATTGTTGAGGCCTAATCGAGACGGATGTTCTTCGAGGGTACACCTCAGTTTGTGTCTGTGTATTTATTGGAGTAGAACCCGGAGGATAGAGAGGTTCCCCATTATCTTCTCCAGCATTAACCTTGGGGGCCTTTCCTTTGTCCATTCCTCCAGTCAGTAGTTGAGTCAACTGAGTCATCATATTCTTTTGGGATTCCATCATTCGGTCCATCATGTCTTGTTGAATTTTAGCCAGTTGCTCTTGCATTTGCAATTGTAGTTTGTCTTGCATCTCCCTTTGGAGTTGTTCAAGTCTTTCCAATCTTTGATCCATGTCTTTTGTCTTGGCTCAAAATGCAAGTAAGGATGTGTGGTTGGTAAGTTTTTGTTGGTTTCTAGGTTAATTCTGAAATGATTTTAACCAATTAGGGTCTCTCCATGAAATCTAATGCACATGACGTAATGTAATGCAAATGCATAAGATGAATGCAAAAAGATGTTGATTCTGATTAAATTTTATTTAGAAAACTTTACTAGAGGACAAAATTCTTTACATAAAATGGATTACAAATATACGGACAGCCGCATTGTCTTCTATTTTATCAAGAAATTCGTTCTCCATGATAAGCTTCTTAATTTAGTAATCGAACGTGAATCGACACTCTTTCCAATATGAAGTGACATGCAATGCAATCATAACCACAACAAAATGAAACCCGTTAGTAAAAGCAAGCAAGAAAGAAACAAATAGAGGTCCTATTCGGATGACCACTAGTGTTTGTCGCAGTACTATCTAGGGTGGGCTCATAGGGTCTTTTACATGCGGTTTGGGTTCTAAAGTTGAGGTACTTGAACCAGCAGATTCCTCGATCCTCACCCATTATAGGCTCATACGGACCGAGTTCAGTTCAGGGGAATACATTTCCCTATGGCTGCACGGAGATGAAAATCTCATGAAGACATAGGTACGGATGTATCCCGCAAGTGATCCACTATCCTGCACGGAAGTGAAAACCTCACGAAGGAGTAGCTTCTCACTCCCACTTAAAAAGGTAAGACCGAATGGTCCTTATGCAATGTGATGTGAAAATATTCTATGAGACTCAAACCACAGCAATCATGTGAAACAATACGAACAAATGCAATAAAAGGATTGTAATTTTTCAAATCAGATTTTCAATTTTTCGACAACAAGATAGGAAATAATCAATTTTACGGCTTGACTCGCTTATTGTTCCCCAGTGGAGTCGCCAAGCTGTCGAAACCATTTTTTCTTGTTAAAAACGGGGTCAACTTTAAAAACGAAAATGGAGTCGCCACCAATCTTTTTTTCAGGTGTGATCGGGTCACCTTGAGATTGATCGTTAAAACATTTTGATTTATTAAAACGATGATTTTGGCCTACAAAATTCGAGAAAACAGGTTCGGGAGTCGGTTACGCACGAGGAAGGATTAGCACCCTCGTAACGCCCAAAATTGGTATCGAATTGATTGATTAACGTCTTGTTGTCGAAAATTTGAAAAGATTTTAAAATACAACCCTCTTTGTTAAAAGAACTTGAATAAATTAAATTGG
Source organism: Gossypium sturtianum (assembly GCA_025698515.1). Classification (NCBI taxonomy): domain Eukaryota; kingdom Viridiplantae; phylum Streptophyta; class Magnoliopsida; order Malvales; family Malvaceae; genus Gossypium; species Gossypium sturtianum. The sequence continues at coordinate 123,526,856 of CM046946.1, forward strand.
ATGTTGAGACCCGCTTATCTCAAAGAAGTAAAATATCATACCCAGTAAGTTAGGATACGACATCTCGAATCTTCAAAACTAAGCTTGTCTTTTGACATTTAAAACTCGTACATTTAAGTTTAAGAAGGATATTCGGTTATTTGGGTCAAATGAGAAATCGAAACCCAGTAAGTTAGGGCACAATTTCTCAAAATTCCAAATACAGAACATTGCCTTTGTTTTTAGAAATCCTTATCTCGAGATAACAAAACGTCATATTCAGTGAGTTAGAACACAACATTTTTGAATTCCCGAGAATAAGCTTTTATTTAACCTAGATGCTTTGGTTTAAAATAAAAAATAATAATTGGTTCTTTAGACTCGATGGGAAAAATTGAAACCCTGTAAGTTAGGGTACGATTTCTTTCAAATATTAGAACGCGGAGTGTTTGCTTATTTCAAAACAACAATCTCATATTTAAAGAACAATTATGCGACATAAATTTAATAAATTAATAAAGCATAAGGATCATAAAAACACAATAAACCGCAAATACGAGCCTATTTAGGAATTCAAGAATAAAAATAAAAAATAAAAATGTGTATACATATATATATATAAATAAGATAATAAACAAATAATGAGATAAAATAAATAAATAAATTAATAAGTGAGTAAATGAAACAAATATATGATATTAGATTTAAGTATTTTCTAAATAAAAATAATATAAATAAATTAATTGGTAAAATTAATATAGAATTTAGGCAAAAATAATGAAAATAATAATAATAATATGTTAGTAATAATAACAAAAATAATGAAATAATAATCTAACATTTGAAAACACATAAAAATATCAATAATGAATAAAATATCATAATGAAAGTGATAATAAAAAAATAAAAAAAATAAGCAAATTAAGTATGTCAATTTAATAATAATATAATAATAATAGTAGTAGTATTAAAAAATAATTAATAATAATAATAATATTAATAATAATAGTAGGAATAATATTAATGACAATATTAAATTAAAAAATAAAATAGCAAAAATAACAAAAGAATAGAAAAAGGACTAAATTACACTTTAAAACAAAAATTGGGGCAAATTATAAATAAAAAGTCAAAGGGGGACTAATCCGAACACGCGAATAATAAGGAGGGGCTAAAAGGGAAAATATCCCTGGCCTCCAAAACGCAGCGTTTTACACGGGACTCAAATGAAATCAGAATAAAACTTATGGGTAAAATTAAAAATAAAATAAAAACTAATTGTAAAGTGATTAAAAAGCGGAAGGGGCCAGCGCGCAAATATCCCAAAAGTTGCAAAAAAGCGGATCCCTTTTGTGCGGGTCGGGTCGCGGGTCGGTCCCTTTGAAACGATGTCGTTTTGGCACTGGTGCTTAAGTCCAAAACGACGCCGTTTGGTACCCTATATAAATATAAAATTTCTGAAAAAAAATCACATTTCTCCTTTCTTTTTTTTAAAAAAAAAACCAAAATGCTCTCTCCCCTCTCTCTCTCTCAGCGATTTCTGGCCAAATTCCAGCGGAACTCCGATACCGATCGCCGCCGTCGTGTACGGCGGCCGGAGTTCGAAGAAAGTAAGTTTTTTTTATCTTTATATATATATATATATATTATATTTAAAAATATGTGTGTGGTTTTTAAAAAAAATTATATGAATGTATGAATAGTTTCGAAGAAGAAAAAAAAAAGGAAAAATAAAGAAAAAAGAATTAAACATTTGCTAATCTATTCTCTTGACTTTTGTATTGATTTCGCGTTTGTAAAAAAATGTCGCCCCGAATACAGAGATCTCTATTTCGGTTTTATAGCCGAATATTCGAAATAATTTTAAAAAAAATACAATATTTCTTTGCTGTGTTGTTATTTGCTGGATCTATTGCTTGCCATTGCTGCTGTTATTTCTTTGTTTGCAGGTGAAAACCGCCGTACGGACGAAGGGGGCCGCTCGTCGGGGAGAGGCGCTAGAAGGTTCTAGGGTTTTCTGATTTGTGATTCGGTTTAGGTTTTTGGGCTGATTGGGCCTACGGTTTAGTATTGGGTCTGTTATTAGGGTTTGGGTTTTAATTTAATTTTTGGGCCAGATATGTAAAACATGGACTGTTAAGAAAAATTGGATTTTTATTCTGGGTTATTTTTTTTGTTTTTTAATTTTGTTTAAATCAGGCCGGGCAAATTGGGCCAATTACATTAGTGATACAAAAATTTTGAAAAATGTTGGCTGTCACACCTTTTACCTGACCCGATTGCCGAGACAAGGTATCGGGATGTCACATTCGTTGCTAAAGCAACTACGATAACATCTTATCACTAAAACATTCTTATTGCATTAAGAATGTAATTTTTCTAGCTTAACTGAGCTTACAATGAACTTTAGTTAACTGAGCTTAAAATGAGCTTTAGAAAACTTTCAGACAAAACAAAACTCAAATTGGAACAAAATGATGAAAACTCATGCATTCGAGAGCTCGTCACGATGTTAGTTTCTCCTCATCATGACGTCAGTCTTTCATCACGACGTCTAGGATATCCCTCGTCACGATGTGACTCAATGTCTTGAGCTCGTCACGGATACAACATCCTGTCATCACACGTCAGTGTTCATCGTGACTACGTGAGATTTCTCATTACGACGTCAAACCTGCAATTGCATATTCTGCATATTTTTGCTATTTATCACCTAAAACTACTTCCATATGCCATATAACCTTCCAACATCCAAGATCACATTCAAATATACCAATTACCAGCCTAAAAATGTACTCAAATCACCATAAAAAACTTCAAATATATCCAAAATGCAAAGTTTACAATTCAAGCCATGGCACCTATGTTTTCATAACATGCATCCAAAATACATCTGACATAATTCTATTATACATGCCATAACTAAAGTCCAAAATTTAGTTCGTACTCTCCTCGCGCTTGGCGATGTGATAAGATGACAAATCATCGACTTAAATTCTAGCCTTTTGGATATAACTTTACCTACATGTTAAAAAAATGCGTTAAGCCGGTAAAGGCTTAGTAAGCATTAAAAGTAATCAAAATTCAATAAATAATAATCCAACTTACTTAACCATAACATAACTACACTTATGAACTTAACCTTACATAAGCTTTCATCCCATTGAAGCTAAATTTTTATTGCAGATATTATTACTTACCATGATACGTTAAACACCCCTTCCTCATATTTTTGTAATCACCCATAGTAGACTATATAGAACATCCAAGATATACATAACAAATATAGAGGTGCATTGATATGCATTAATGGAACAGAGAGAATTGAGGTGTTATACAGAAAGCACAAATGTGCAAAATGGAGAATATTGACGTGCTAAAATCAGAGAGCATGCTAAAGATCCTTAATGGCATGCCACTAATATCCTAATAGTTCTAACTTTGCCTACTTAGGCAATAATACACTTGTGAAGAATTATACTCACTTTTCTTCTTTTTACAACTTAATCCTTAAATTAAGCACACATAAATAATATATTTTTACTACACTTTTCCCATACAAAATACAAAGATTAAGACATACACAATTTATGTCTTTTTAAAATTCTTTACATGTATGTTCATAACATATTCCATGATTTTTCCACAATTAATCTAACTAATTATACTACCATATTAAACATCTTAAGAAAATAATGTGAAATACTTGAAGTACTTACAAAAAAAAATTGATATAATATATTTCCTTCTCTTTTCAATCATTGGCCTCATCTTTTCCTTTTCCTTCAATTTGGTCCTCAACTTTCTTCTCTTTTTCTTCAATCTCATATCAAAACATATAACACCTACATGTTAAAATCACAATCAAATAACTTTTCTATGCTATTTATTGAAATAAACATGTATGTCATGGGGATTTCACCATTTTTTACCTCAATCTCTTGAAACTAAAACTTAGTTCTTATTTTCTCTCTCCTTTAGAGCAACCATGGAGTATCTTCTCATGAATTTAAGGTGACTATTAGGATTCTCTATTGATTCTTCTAAAGAAACATGAAAGAAACTTGAATGTTTAAACTTGGAAAGGTTAAAAAAAATGGTGGAATGACTTGTTTGGAATAAAAGTGAAAGTTGAAATGGTAGAGAAATAGGGGTGACAGTTTTGGCTTCTCATGCAAGGATGATAGATATTCATATTTTCTCCATATTTCTACATAGTTCTTCAAAAATATCTCACAATTTAAAAAAACAATGGTTAAATTGCTATTAAGTTCTCTAACTATACATCTTTACACTTTGATCCCTAATAATTATTTCTCATAATAAATTATCTAATTAATTACCATTTTATCCTTCATTTTTCCTACAATACCAAGTATGAATCACATTTTATTTGGTAAAATTTCTTCTTGGTCTTTCCTTGGTTCCTACTAATTCAATAAAAATTTCCTAACTTTTAATTTTCCTACTTTTGTCACAATATTTTCTATTCTATTACAATTTAATCATTGTCTCAAATAATTTTTTTCTTATCTAATAAATATTTTGCTAATTTCTATTGGCTCTAATTACTTCCTAGATTATCAATCAAAAATCCTATTTTATCTATTCTGGAAATTCCCTACTATTTCCTAACCTGATATAGTACTGTACCTGGCGCCGAGGCATAATGCGAATGTTACATCGGTAATGAACATTGCAAAGCCACCATATTGAGCAATGGAAAGACTTTGGAGATAAAAAAAATTAAAGTTGATTGTGAATCATCTGCAATCCAAAACAGTGAGAAAATTCAAGAGAATGCTAGAATTCCTAATATACTAAAATATGCTATTATGTTGAATGTTGTAACATTGCCGTAGTAAAGCCATCCTGATAGATTGAAAATTCAACAGCCACCATTTCCTCAACAGTTTTAGAAGCAAAAGCAAGATACTCAATTTAAGAAATTTTTGGATATGTTGAAACAACTTCATATCAACATTCCACTTGTGGAAGCCCTTGAGCAAATCCCCAACTATGTGAAAATTATGAAGGATATTCTTTCTAAGAAGAAAAGGTTGGGGTAATTTGAAATCGTAGCTCTAATTGTAGTGCAACTCATTTTTGCAGAACAAGTTGTCACTTGAGATGAATGATCCAAGGAGTTTCACCATTTCATGCAATATTGGATACTTTTATTATTGTGGGATGGTCTTGTGCGATTTGGGTGCTAGTATAAACTTGATGCCAATGTCAGTTTTTAAGCAATTGGGATTGATGAAGTCAGACCTACTACAGTTACTCTTCAAATGGAAGACAGATCTCTTGCTCATCTTGATGAGAAGATTGAATATGTGTTGGCCCAGGTTGATAAGTTTATATTTCCCGTTGATTTTGAGGTCTATTACAAATATTTGAGGTATTAACCTTTAGTGTATGTACAAGATATTGCTAGAATACGATGAAAAGGGGTCTATCGAAGGACAAAGGAGATTGAATTTGATTATGAAGGATGTGGTAAAGAAAGAGATCATTAAATGGTTTGATGCTGGAATCATTCATCCCATCTTTGACAGTTCATGGGTTAGCCCTAATCTATGAATATAAAAAAAGATGGAATTATAGTAATAAAGAATGATGACAATGAACTGATTACTACCAGAATAGTTATAGGTTGGAGGATTTGCATGGACTATAGGAAGTTAAACAAGTCCACCAAGAAAAATCATTTCCCGCTTCCTTTTCATTGATCAGATGTTGGACAGACTTGCTGGGCGAGAGTATTATTGCTTCTTAGATAAGTATTATTGGTTCGATAGATGGCCATTTTATTTCTCACCTCACTTTTTGGAGCAAATACTTCAACCATGGAGCCCTGCTGCTAAAGAAGAGCAAGAAGAGCCCAACACCAATATCAAAAACGATAGTCATCAGTAAAAGTGGAAGGAGTTTTCTTTTTCTCTTTCATTATTTTGAGTTATTTCGCTGTTTTTACTTAGTAGTAGTTTGTTGTTATGTTAATGTTTCTTTTGTTATTTTTTTTGTTTGTCTACCAATGAGGGCATTGCTTTCCTTTAAGTTGGGTGGGGGGAATATGTTTAAGTTGTTGTTTTATTTGTTAATTTCTCTTATTTTCTTAGGTTTTAGGTTGTTTTAAGATTATGGTTTTTATTGGAATCGACTTTTTCATGTGATTTTGTTTAAGTGAGGAAGCTTAATGATAATTTTTTTTCATAATAATGCTAGCTCTTGTGTAGGAATGAGCCTTTAGTACTTAAAGTGCCACACCCCGAAAATCAGCAGACCCGAGAAGAAAAGTAAGGTAGGTAGGTAAACTAATGGGTGCACTGTGGTAACATAATCCACCACTTTGCTGGCCTGATGGCGAGTTAAAGTATTGATGCATACTAGCATTAAAGTATTCGCTCGTTGGCGATATCTAAGAAATTAATCACAGGGTGTTTTCAAGTGAAGAGAGATTGCACCAATGAAAGTGCACGCTTATTAAGGACTAGGCCCTAGAGTTTTGTTTGAGCGCTAAGAGCCTGTCAAATGTATGAGGAAATTGTAAGAAACTTAATTGTCCTTAGGACCACGCCAAACGTGAGTCTCTGCTAAGTAATAGTACGCCTGATTTGCATGAGTACTATTTAATTGGATCTTGTATCGGGTTTAGTTGAGAGTTGTTGGGATTTTGCAGTAATAGAAGAAGATATCAGAATAAAGAGTAGAGTAACAAGATTTGTGAAAGATTACTTGTAACACCCCAAACCCGGCCCATGCGTTACGACCGGATCTGACATGTCACATGAAGAAAACGAGTAAGAACTTGTGATTTTTACTAAAGAGTATGTTATTTGGTTATAGATTAAGAAAAACAAATTTAATTAGAAATATTTGATAAAAATACTACTAATTTCGAAAGGTTGGTTGAAAAATCAATAATCGAACTAGTGATCTTTTAAAACCGTGACTTTTGAAAATGACATCGATAATTTGAAAGAGAATCCGAGTTAAATTATTTGTACAAGTTTGTTATGAAATCCATTTGTTAATAAATTTTAAAAAAACATTATTTATGATTTTAGAAAATCCCCATTTAAAACAATTCAAGAAAAATATTAAATACGTCTAAACATAAAGCAAAATAAAACATAATCCAGAGGCCTTATTACAACTTTAAAACACAAAATAGTAAAAGTAATTAAATAAAACGGAAAAGAAGTTCACTGATGTTCGAAAACATTATTTCCAAAGTATGGCCTCCACCGAGTCATCCATGGGCCCAAGTCCTCATTCATCGAGCATTACCCGCAAGGATTAAGAAAAGGGGTGAGTTACTAGAACTAAGTGTATAATCCCCTTACCGTCATCCATCGGCTTTGAACCCGCATAGCATAATCTTGGGCCTAAGCCCATTTTACATAGCAAGATATAAATGAAAAGTATGCAACCCAACCCATCCATCCATCACACCCCGACCACCCAATCACACTGTGGGGATCAAGTCAACCCACCCCGCCTCACACCAATTTGCAGTCGAACTGCTATTTATATAATTTTTTTTTTGTCAAGCCACCGAAATCATATTTGAGCACAATATTAAACAATTTGTGGCAATTCCACCAGGCTACACTGCTCTCCATACAATTTTTCCCATCCCATGCAAAATATAAAAAAAAATGCGCCATACATAATAATATAAAATATCCACATAAATATGACGTCCATTAATCTAGTGAATCATTTCGGTGAATCGGCCCATTAAAGCAATTTAATAATTCGGCCCACTAAGGCATTCTAGCAAGTCGGCCCATAGGGGCATTTTGGTAAATTGGCCCATAGGGGCATTTTCGTAATTTAGCAAATTAATACAGATTTTGACAGATCTTTAGAAATAGTGTTGAATAAGAAAGTCACTCGATTCATGCCATATCTCAGTTATTAGATTTGTAATCGACAACGATCTATTTTCCAACATAATAGTGAATCACGAATTTACGGGATTTCAGTGCGAGATTACACACCTGATTACGGTAAGAACTAAACCTTCTTGATCGTCGGCACCTATGACACCATAACATTTGATTAACTAACCAAAGAGATTTTCTTAATCCAAATCTAAATCAACGATCTAAAAATGCTTACCCTTAGAATCATGAACGACCACAATTTGCCTATTCTCACCGGATGATGGTCCACAACCCGGTGGGAAATCCCAAACTGCCGATACCGCTCTACGCTTAAACTTGGTAGTAGAGATTGCAAGTCCACTCCCTTTTTGTCCTCTTATCGATTTACCTTTCAAATCGTTACCACTTGCCTCCATTGAAAAAGTCTCGGTCAGTAAATTACTACTATGAGAGAGTAGTTGTTTAGGGATAAGATTCGTCTTACCACTACTTCCGAAGAACCAACGAGTAGAGAAAACGAGTAGTTTAGTCCCTAAAATAACCGATTAGTCAAATTCATCGATCCGTTTAGCAAACTAACCGACCAATGAAAATAGATCAAAATGAACCATGACGAAACTCCTTACCTTAACAATAATAGCTCCGACTTCCACCGATTGGACTTATGGCTACGGATGAGTCGACAAGGATGTGATATACGGCCACCCACTAGAACACTATGAAAAAGAGATGATCACGATATGAGGGAGTAGGAGAGAGAGATGTTTCGGTTTAAAGAACCCTCCAATGATAAGGGCACATATTCGGGAATGAAGAAAAGAAAATGAAAAGAAAATGAAAAGAGGAGAATGAAACCACTTACCGATTCGGTCAAAGAAGAGAGTGTTCAACACACAAAAGAAAATGAAAAAGAGATTAAGTGATAAAAGGTTCGGCTATTGAAGGAAAATGAACAAAGAAGATTCGGCCATCCAAATATTGACTAAAGAAGAAGAGAAAATGGTTGAAGAAATGATGTAAAAGAAAGAAAGAGATAGAATAAGAGATGTCAAAAAGTTTCGGCCAACACCTTGGAAAAGATGAGCAAAGAGGCTTGAGTGTTTCGGCAAACAAAGGAAAGATGGACAAAATGATTTGAGTGTTTCGGCAACAAAGGAAAAAGGTTGGAAAAAGAGCACCAAAATGTTAAAAGATTAAAAGCATTTCATGCACAAAACTTGCACAAAGACCATAAGAAAATCGGCTCCCAAATTTCCCTACCAAAACCGTGTGCCTCATTCACCCAAAAAGGTCATGGTTGACCAAAAATTCTTTCCCTATACACTTCCCTAAGATTCGCCAACATATCCCCTTCTTACTCATTTCCTTTACTTCTTTCCTTACTTTCTCCTTGATCTTCTCCTTACCTTCCTCCATAGTGTTCTTTCCATCAATAAAAAGTCTTCCTTTCCTTCTTTAAAGCTTGGCCGACACTTACCATCAATTACTTGAATAGCAAAAAAATTTAAATCCCAAAACAAGTTGCAATAGGTGGGATTCGAACTCCACCCCTTTAGCTCCTTCATGTGATGCCACTCCACTCTGCTACTAGCTCCATTTGTGCTAGCAAAATACACACTTATTTCCTTAAGTCTTGACGCCACTTACCTTCCCTCCTTAAAGTGCTTAAACATAAAAATTTTGGTAAGGCCCAACTCAACCCCAAGCCTTCTCAAGGCCCCTAAACATACTCAACTAACATTTTTAACTAGCCTAACCCATGGTATAATGCAAAACATAAAATCCTGAATTTTAGGATGTTACAATTCTACCCCCCTTAAAGAAATTTTGGCCTCGAAATTTACATGATTAAAAGAGATGAGGATATTGTTGCCGGATCGTGTCCTCTGGCTCCCATGTAGCTTCCTCTGACCCGTGATTACGCCATAATACTTTGACCAACGGGACTGACTTCTTTCTCAGCACCTTAATATCCCGATCTAAAATCTGCACTGGCTCTTCTTCAAAAGACAAGTCAAGTCTTATCTCAACTTCCTCCACTGGCACAACATGAGACGGATCCCAACAATAACGCCTTAACATCGAGACATGGAATACGCTATGTATCTGACTTAACTCTGGAGGTAACTCAAGTTGATAAGCCACTGGCCCAACACGCTTCAATACACGGTAAGGTCCGATAAACCTAGGGCTCAACTTGCCTTTCCGTCCAAATCTAAAGATCTTTTTTCCAAGGTGAGACCTTCAGAAAGACCTGATCACCCACAGAGAACTCTATCTCCTTCCGCTTCAGATCCGCGTATAATTTCTTTCTGTCTGAAGCTTCTTTTAACCATGCCTGAATTACCTTAACTTTTTCCTCTGTCTCCGAGATCAACTCAGGACCCAATAACTGTCGTTCTCCTAGTTTAGTCCAACAGGTAGGAGTACGACACCTACGACCATACAACGCCTCGTAAGGTGCCATTTGGATATCTTTGGATTGATAGTCATTGTTGTATGCAAACTCGCCAATGGTAGAAAATCTTCCCAACTACCCCAAGTCGATCACACACGCCCCTTAACATGTCTTCTAGAATCTAGATTACTCTCTCCGACTGACCATCAGTCTGCGGATGAAACGCCGTGCTGAAATTTAGTCTTGTACCCAAAGCTTCATGTAAAGCCTTCCAGAACCATGATGTAAATCTAGGATCCCTTTCTGATATGATAGACATTGGTACCCCATGCAACCTCATGATCTCTGCTACATACAACTTGGCCAACTTCTACAATGAATAATCCGTACGAACAGATAGGAAATGAGCAAACTTCGTTAACCGATCCACTATCACCCATACGGAATCTTTCTTAGTAGGCGTTAAAGGTAACCCACTAACAAAGTCCATCGTTATCCTTTCCCATTTCCAAAGTGGGATTGTCACTGGTTGTAGCAACCCTGAAGGCAGTTGATGTTCCGCCTTCACCTGCTGACATGTCAAGCACTTGCTCACTAAGTCGGTAACCTCCCGTTTCAACCCTGGCCACTAATACTGCTCACGGAGGTCTCGGTACATTTTGTTTCCCCCGAGGTGCATAGCATATGGGCTACTATGCGCCTCACGCAGAATCATTTGTCTCAATTCCGAATCCCTGGGCATACAAACTCTTCCGCGGAAACATAATACTCCATCACTATTTAATCCAAAATCCCCTATCTCACCACCTTCCACTTGCTGAAGCCTAGAACCCAACCTTTCATCTAACAACTACTTTTCCTTAATCTGACTTACCCAAGCAGGCTTCACTTGAAGTTCATCTAACAGGCTACCATCTTCATAAAGGCCGAGATGAGCAAACATCGCTCTCAAATCCGATATCACCTTACGACTCAACGCATCTGCCACTATGTTAGCTTTGCCTGGATGGTACTCAATTAAGCAGTCATAATCTTTCAACAATTCTATCCACCTCCACTGTCTTAAGTTCAACTCCTTCTGGGTAAAGAGGTACTTCAGACTCTTATGATCTGTGTAGATAATCGACTTCTCCCCGTACAAATAGTGTCTCCATATATTCAGAGCAAACACCACTGTAGCTAACTCCAAATCATGTGTGGGATAGTTCACCTCATGCGGCCTTAATTGACGAGATGCATAAGCCACAACTTTTCCCTCTTGCATCAACACACATCCCAAACCCGTGTGTGACGCATCACAATAAACAATAAACTCTTTACCAGCTTCAGGTTGAATCAATACTGGCGCTTCTGTCAGAATCTTCTTCAATTTCTCAAAACTCTCTTGCTGCTTATCTGACCACACAAACGGTACTCCCTTACGCAATAGCTTAGTTAGGGGTACAGTAATCAACGAAAACCCCTCAACGAAACGTCTGTAATACCCAGCCAAACCTAGAAAACTTCAGATTTTTGCCACTAACCTCGGTGGCTTCTAGTCCAATACAGCCTCGACCTTTCGGGGATGAACTCTAATTCCCTCGGCAGACACAACATGCCCTAAAAAGGTCACCTCCTTCAGCCAAAATTCACACTTACTGAATTTGGCATACAGCTGCTTCTCCCTTAATATCTGCAATACTACTCGTAGATGCGAATCATGCTCCTCTTCTGTCTTTGAGTACACCAATATGTCATCTATGAACACCACCACAAACCGATCTAGATAGGGTTGGAAGACTCGGTTCATCATGTCCATAAATGCAGCTGGTTCATTTGTCAACCCAAACGGCATCACCAAGAACTCGTAATGCCCATAACGAGTTCGGAACGCAGTCTTGTGAATATCCGCCTCCTTGACCTTTAACTGGTAATACCCCGATCTCAAGTCTATTTTTGAGAAAATCGAAGCTCCCCGTAGCTAATCGAACAGATCATCGATCTTCGGTAACGGATACTTATTCTTGATCGTCAACTTATTCAATTGTCTATAATCGATGCACATACGCATCGATCTGTCCTTTTTCTTAACGAACAAAACCGGCCTTCCCACAGTGACACACTTGGTCGAATAAATCCACGATCCATCAACTCTTGGATTTGAGCTTTAAGTTCCACTAGCTCCTTCGGCGCCATTCTATAAGGAGCAATGGACACCGGAGCCGTTCCTGGCAACAGCTCAATACCAAATTCCACTTCCCGATCCGAAGACAATCCTGGAAGCTCCTCGGGAAAGACGTCTGAAAACTCTTTCACCATTCTCACACTCTCTACCGATAACTCTTTGGCATCCAAAGCACTAATGAATGCTAAGAACGCTTCACACCCCTTTCGTACCAACCTTTACGCGCTTTAAAGCGATACCACATTAGATGTGATAATTTCTTCTTTCACCTATCATCATCACTTCCTTATCCTCCTCAAGTTCTTAGTACCATCCGCTTTGCGGACAATCTAAGTTCGCATGATGCTTAACCACCACCCATGCCCAATATAAGGTCGAACTCACCGAACGGCGGTTCCATCAAATCCGCCGAGAAAAAACTACCCCCGAACTTTTAAGGGCACATCCCTAAACAACTTATTTACTACCACCGATCGTTCTAAAGGGCTAATCACGCTTGTTTCTCTAGCGATAATCTCGAGATCTAATATTCAAAGTTCCGCACACACGCACACACAAACATACGAATGGGTGGATCCAATGTCTATCAAAGCGGTAAAAGGTACATCAAATATGAAGAACGTACCGGTTATGACGTCCGGTGCGTCACCATCCTCTCGACGTCTGACCGCATAGACCAATCTTGGTTGTCTCACCTCCGTATTACCCCTATTACCGGTACCTCTACCCGGTGCACCCTGACCTTGTCCTACACCATTACCACCTCGACCTGGCCCATGGCCTCTCGGCGATCGCGCGCCTCCCCTATCGGGCTGCGCCAATGCTACTTAACTACCTCGAGTCCGAGCAGCTCTCGAGGGCAATCCTTAAACCGATGGTCTTTGGATCCACATCTGAAACAACCACCAGTTCTCTTCCAACATTCACCCGAGTGAAGTTTTCCACAATCCACACAAGGTTGTAACTGATTAGTAGTAGCTGGAGCACCCACTTGAACTGGCCCCTCATTCCTGGGCCTTTTCTGAAATTCTCTAGCAGGACCTGAATACCCAGAGTCTCTCTTGCTCCTGCCCCTATCCTTGTCTCGATTTTTTCGTTTCGAGTGTTTTACTTCTTCAGCAATCTTAGCTTTTTCCACCAGTGTAGCAAAATTCCTCTCCTTCTGTGGGGCTATCAGTACCCGTAACTCATCACACAATCCATCCTCAAAACGCACTCGTCGTTCATGATCGATCGACACTATTCTCCGTATATCACCGACTCGGATGCGAAAACTCTGCTCGTATCTTTGGCACATCTACCTCCTTGGACCGATTCAGAATTCCTTCCTTCGGGCATCCACATAGCTAGCCCCGACATAGTTTCCTGAATGTCGTCTTAAAGAAATCCCGTGTAATACGATCACCTGAGTGCCTTCCCGAACAAAGAGCCACCACCGATACGCCTCGTCTCTTAGCAATGACACAACCCCTTTCGGTTTACGCCACCAGTAAATCCAGATCATCCATAATTCGCTCCACCGCCTCAAGCCAGTACTCCGCTATACTAGGGGCTACACCCGAAATACCCCTAAAAACTTCGGCCCCATTCGATCTAAGTCGCTCGGATATCGACTCACGAGTCGCCGACCCGCTTCTTGCCCCAAAGAACCCTTTTCATACTTCAACATCGCTTGGGGACGGAGCGTTGTCCTCTCTCATTTGATCATGTGACCCACTTGATCCATCGTGGTGGCGCAAAGCGTCCATTTAAGGCATATATCCCGATGCCTCAGATACAACTCTAGCACCTCGGCCTCTACCACGTCCACGTCTACCACGTCCACGTCCTCTAGCGCTCATGTTTACTAACGTCGATTTAATCTGATTAAGAGTCTTATGACTCAGTATGCTTATTCAGTGTTTATTAAACAATATTTTATGGAGTATAAGAAGTAAAGTTGTTTTCGCAAAACATATCCTAAAGTCTCAATCTCTATAGTTTCAGCTCCTAAAGCTAAAAGTTCTAGAGTATCTCTATTTTGTGAAGTTTTCTTACTACAGTCATACCACAATAATCATAAAATGAAAACAAAACTTACTGACTTGATGTCGGATACCCGTGGTGCCATACTTCCTTTAAAACATGTATTTATAAATCGAATTTCAAGCAGTTTTAGAAAACATTTTTGAACCCAAACCACAGTCGAGTTTTACAACCGGGCTCTGATACCATAAAATGTAACACCCCAAACCCGTCCCATGCGTTACGACCGGAACTGACATGTCACATGAAGAAAACAAGTAAGAACTTGTGATTTTTACTAAAGAGTATGTTATTTGGTTATAGATTAAGAAAAACAAATTTAATTAGAAATATTTGATAAAAATACTACTAATTTTGAAAGGTTGGTTGAAAAATCAATAATCGAACTAATGATCTTTTAAAATCGTGAATTTTGAAAATGACATCGATAATTTGAAAGAGAATCCGAGTTAAATTATTTGTACAAGTTTGTTATGAAATCCATTTGTTAATAAATTTTAAAAAAACGTTATTTATGATTTTAGAAAATCCCCATTTAAAACAATTCAAGAAAAATATTAAATACGTCTAAACATAAAGCAAAATAAAACATAATCCAGAGGCCTTATTACAACTTTAAAACACAAAATAGTAAAAGTAATGAAATAAAACGGAAAAGAAGTTCACTGATGTTCGAAAACATTATTTCCAAAGTATGGCCTCCACCTACTGAGACTTACCTGCAAGGATTAAGAAAAAGGGGTGAGTTACTAGAACTCAGTGTATAATCCCCTTACCGTCATCCACTGGCCTGAACCCGCATAGCATAATCTTGGGCCTAAGCCCATTTTACATAGCAGTATATAAATGAAAAGTATGCAACCCAACCCATCCATCCATCACACTCCCGACCAGCCAATCACACTTGTGGGGATCAAGTCAACCCACCCCGCCGCTCACACCAATTTGCAATCGAATTGCTATTTATATAATATTTTTGTGGTCAAGCCACCGAAATCATATTTGAGCACAATATTAAACAATTTGTGGCAATGCCACCAGGCTACACTGCTCTCCATACAATTTTTCCCATCCCATGCAAAATATAAAAAAAATGCAACATACATAATAATATAAAATATCCACATAAATATGACGTCCATTAATCTAGTGAATCATTTCGGTGAATCGGCCCATTAAAGCAATTTAATAATTCGGCCCACTAAGGCATTCTAGCAAGTCGGTCCATAGGGGTATTTTGGTAAATTGGCCCATAGGGGCATTTTGGTAAATCGGCCCATAGGGGCATTTTCGTAATTTAGCAAATTAATACCGATTTTGACAAATCTTTAGAAATAGTGTTGAATAAGCAAGTCACTCGATTCATGCCATATCTCGGTTATTAGATTTGTAATCGACAACGATCTATTTTCTAACATAATAGTGAATCACGAATTTACGGGACTTCGGTGTGAGATTACACACCTGATTACGGTAAGAACTAAACCTTCTTGATCGTCGGCACCTATGACACCATAATATTCAATTAACTAACCAAAGAGATTTTCTTAATCCAAATCTAAATCAACGATCTAAAAATTTTCTAAGGCCCAACTCAACCCCAAGCCTTCTCAAGGCCCCTAAACATACTCAACTAACATTTTTAACTAGCCTAACACATGGTATAATGCAAAACATAAAATCTTGAATTTCAGGATGTTACATTACTTGTACACAATAACAAGTAAACTAAACAAATCATCACAAGTGGCATGGCTGACCATTTCTCAACAAGTGTCAATTAGATTGATTTGATCCTCCCCATGACTGGTCAATAGTAAGGTTAACCTTTACCGAATTTTCTTTTACCTACCCTAGGTTTGGTAGGAAAATCTGGGGGACCGAGAGTATATTTATCAGAATGGGACATTTTAAATGGCTTTTCTATTCGCTTAAGGTTCAAGTTCTTCTTTTTAACCTCAACATTCTCTTCTTCTTCTTCTTCATTAAGATCAAACTAAGATCTCGTCTAATGAGTAGATGATTTTTCCTTTTAGGAAGTCTTACAGCTTTGCACATTATAATTATAGAAGGAAAGAGTGTTAAAATACGGCCCTACATGGGGGTCGCATGTAGTTGAAATGTTAGCAAAATGTTTGTAATGAGGATTCTAATGGAAATCTTATGATCTTTTAAGCAATTTCTGCTACTAGATTAGGAAAGGCAATCGAAACAGAAACTCTAGGTCGAAGTAAAGGTAGGTCTTTGGTGAGCCTCTAAACTTGATTCATGCATGTCATTTTATGTTGATTATGTTATGGTTGATGTTCCTGTGAACGAGTATGTATTTTTGTAGAGTGATGTAAATATGTGTATGTGTGTTTTCTAAGAACTATTTGGAAGTACGTAAATAAATTGAACAATGTGTGATATATGTAAATGGGCAAATATGTGTCAGAAAATATGATTTCGTTATAGATATGAATGAGATTTACATAAGTGTCTTTGTCATGATAAGTTTACTCATGGAGTCTGGGTAAGTGTGATAAGTTGTGTTGTAGGCGTGAGTATGGTCATTGTCTAATACCTTCTTGTTATACGGTTCTAATACTGACAAATTTGTGTCATATGAAAATGTAGAAAGAAGCTTTATTTGTAATGCCTCTGGTAAGGCAGTTTTATTGCAGACTAGACTGACAAATCACGATCCAACCTTGTAGGCGAATACAATATGTGTAAGACCGTATGGGTGAGGCCCCATAGCATCATTTGATAACACACCAAGATTGCGAGACAATGTAAGACCATGTTAGTGAGGCTCCATGCCATCCATTGTGTTGGTCCACTGAGACGTTAAACACAAGGTCCATCGACACTGTAAACTCAAGAATTATCTAGAAAGCCTTTGTAGTGTATCATTTGGAAAGCTTTTGTGGCATCATTTGATAACACGCCAAGATTGCGAGACGGTGTAAGACCATGTTAGTGAGGCTCCACGCCATCCATTGTGTTGGTGACATTAAACACAAGGTCTATCGACACTGTAAACTCAAGAATTCTCTAGAAAGCCTTTGTAGCGTATCATTTGGAAAGCTTTTGTGGCGTATCATTTGGAAACCCTTTGTGGCGAATTCTCTAGAAAGCCTTTGTGGTGTATCATTTGGAAATTCTTTGTGGCAAATTCTCTGGAAAGCTGTTGTGGTGAGTTGTTATTTCATCCTTTTAGTAAGACCTGGGCATACCTATGAGGCATTATTTGAAAGAGTTCTCGGCAATGAACTCGTTTAATGATTCTGCCATAGTGATTGCCATGACAGGGAACTTGGGGTATTTGGAATATTGGTGGTGCAAGGGTCCGCCAAACTTGGAACTTCTTAAGTTCGGTATTGAAGTCATCTGGGATTCTACCACTTGAATTAAACGTTACATTCTTCAAAGCAAGTCTGGCTATCTGGACTAATTTGAAAATACGATGTATCTGGTGTTTTGATAATTGTTGGATTCTGTGAAGGAATACATTAAGAGTAGCATCCGCTAAGTATCATTCTAGGAAGTGTAACCAACTATTATTTGCAAAGAAATTGTGTAATGAGATTCGAAATATGGTGTAAGGTTTGTGATCCGCCAGTCGTGTGGAATGAGTATAAGACGGTTAAGTGCAGATATTGACGTATGAGAAGGAAACCGAACCCTTGAGTCGAGAATTTATACAACACTGTTAAAAGGTAATAATGAGTGAGGCCCACTAAGTTCCTTTGAACTTATATGCATCTTTTGGTATGCAGGTCTGATAATCGAACCAGTGCATAAGAAGGGACCAAGCTAGGGATGTGCCATGGTGGTAGACCGAAGGCAATATTATGCATACAGAGGGACATTATTAGAAATATGTTTTTAAATGACAATTAGTAATATACACTGCGAATATGTTTGTTAAATCAAACATCTAGGTTGTAAGGTTTTAAACTACCTTGGAAAGTCTGTAACAAACGATAAATGTTTTATTCAAACTTGTTGTCCTAGAAAAGATTTTAAATAAATATGAGGTGCATTCAATAAGGCTTTTGTAGATTATAAAATTTTGCTAAGTATGTAAGTATTGTGACATATTATATTTGAATCTAGTAAATCAGGTCGAGTATAGGGTGTTAGCACATAAATTAATGATTTGAAAAAATAAACACTACATGGCACTATAGGCTAGACATGCTAATTATCATTTTTAACATCATTAACTTTTTGGAACAAACATATAATAGAATGATAGTTAAAGTGTTAAAGCGGAAAAAAAAGTTTTGACATCAAAATAAAAAAAAATATTATAATTTAAGGGTCAAATCATGATATAAACTTTCTTTTTAAATATATATAATTAGCTTATTTGTTTTAGTTGGTCAGTTGTAACCTTTTATATTATTTGTTTTAGTTGGTCAGTTGTAATTGTTATACTTAATTTAGGGAATAACAATAGAAGAAGTAAAGAAGATGAAAGAGATGACGAAAAGGAAGGCTGGAAGGAAAGAAAGATGATGAAAGTAAATAAATAATAAGTTATATGTAATTATAAAAATATAATTAATTTTTAAATTTAAATTTAATTTAACTTTTTCTTTAATTTTTATTTTAGTAAAAAATTCTATGATTGTTTTTTTTTTATTCTCCAATATATTTTATGATTTTTGTTTGGGTTCGTGGCTGCCCCTCCCAATAATGTCATCTTCAAGGTATAAACTTATATTCTTCTTTAGGAGTACAAAAAATTCTTTAAGTACCTAAATGAGAAATGAGAGATAGTTTGAGGCCAATTTTACATTTAAGTTTAAAAATAAAGATTAGGGGACCAAAAGAGGAATTGTGACTTCAATGCATTCACAAAATCTGAAAGGCATCCTTTTGGATTTTCACTTTAATATTTAATTTTACCGTCACTTAATAAAGCTTAAGTTACTATAGAAGTTCCTGTACTAGGAGTTAAATTACATTTTATTTTCTCTACTCAAAAATTGATCTAATTAGACCCTGTACGTTATTTCAAAGAGCAAATCATTTCTTTTAAAAATTTCATCCCATTGTACTATTAAAAATAGACGTGGCTGACAAAATAGCCAAAAAATAACACATGACATGCTACGTGTACCTCATTCTAATGTACAATGACAAATTTTTAATAAAAAAAATGAATGATTTTTTTAATAGAAGGAGGTTGCTATATAATCTAACATACAGGACTATTTTTTTTTTTTAGTATAAGGGTCTAAATTCAATCTAACTTTTAATATAAAGACCTCCATCAACCAAATCAGGAAGTGTTTAATTAGAAATGAGTAAGAGGGAAATGATTGTATGAAACAGTGACGCCATGTCATCTGTATCCCTTTCCAATAGTTTTATGCCACATCAGTATTTTCATCCTGAATTTCAAGATTTTAATTGGCGCCACTATTTCATACAATCCTTTCTCATGGGTAAAATTTGAACTTCAAAGTTAGCACTTATATAAAAAAAAATTCCTTAAGAATCAATAAAAATAATTTTCGGTTTCTTATTATTTACAAACACAGATTATTAGATCAATTGAACAAGAACATGAACTGCAAGATCAAGCTTTAGTAATAACAATTCCATGTAAAAACAAGACAATTAAACAGATTTGGTAAAATGCCAAATTTAAACATGAAAATTTATTATGTAGCTGCAGATCTTCGTTCTAATTGTCTTGTTTTCTGAATTTTTGCGTCTTCAACATCACTAATCTTAGAGGAAGTTTGCTTCTTAAAATCATAAAAGTAAAGCATTAGGGCCACCCATTTTACCAAATTCCCCAAGCAAACTAGGCTAATATGTAAAGTCGTTTCCCCAATGCTACTGTTTCCATTGTACCACGTTCTATAAAGGAAAGCAAATCGTAACCCAAATCTCCAAACAAAGAATCCAAGCATTAAGAAGAATCTATGAAGCATGGACACGGACACGCAATACGTATACGATACGATATGGATACGGTGATACGGTAATTTTTTAAAAATGAGGACACGGGTACGGTAGGATACGGCAATAAAAAATATTTTTATTATATATATATATATATATATTTATGTTAAAATACTCAATGTAAATAAAAATATTGATATTTTTTATTAATATATAATCAATTTTTTTTTTCATTAAGCTGTCTTATCATTACATAAAATATGACAAAATATTTAACAAGAATTTAGGTCACACATATATTTATTAATTTATAATTAAAATTATTTTTTTAATTATTTTAAATCTAATTTATATGGGTCTCACATATTTTTATTATATTTACTTTAACTATTTTTATATTACTATAATTTATTTTTACTTTCTTACCCATTATAAATTTATAACTATATAAAATAATACATTAACTATTTTATTTTCTTACACAAAGAAGACAAAGATTCATTTTTTTTTTCTTCTTTCTTTTCTCGACACAAAGATTAACTTTCTTTCAAGATTAACTTTTTTTTTTTTTTATGCAGCCCTTTATTTTCTTCCCCATTTACCCCTTTTTTTCCTTTCTCATTTACCATCCTTACCTTTGCTTTGCTCTGTTTTTCATTCTCTCAAAAAAACCCAAAGAACATGTGCGTAATCTGGGAGTGTCATTTTTGACAAAGCTTCAAGGCGTGTCCGTGCGTGTATCCGGCAGTGTGTCGTGGCGTGTCCGTGTCGGACACCAGTACGACACTGGTACGAGGGGATTTTCCCCGTGTCGGTGCTTCCTAGAGAAGAATCCACCACCCCTATTACATCTACTGAGATACGATGAGAGCAATAATGCTACATCGCCTTGTTTATTATCTTCCAGGATCGAAACCACAATCCCCATGTTCCAAATCACACTCCATTCGAGGTACTTCACCAATAAAGCTATAAAAGGCACCATAAATATCATCATGAAGAAGACAACTAATGATGCTAATATGTATATGCTTGTTGCAAAGGAGATCAGTCCAAGGAGAACAAGGGCAGCTAAAGAGAGAGAACAAATTGATGTGATAAGAGGCCCTTTGAACCTTGTTTCATTGATAGATCTGCAAATCATGTGTTTGAGGCTGATGGGTTTTTCTCCTGCATATATCATTGATGCAATATCCACGATTGCAATGGTGTTGAAGAGGTCTACAAAATGGAGGGTTCCCATAAATAGGACATACATGAAAAGATCCAGAGGAGAAACTTTCTCTAACAAGTACCCAATTTTGGTTAGTCTTTCATAGCCATCAAATGTTTTCTGAAAGATTTGTGCGGATTCAATCAGGGTATGCTGAAGGATGATCTCGTAGAAAACGAGGAAACAAAAAAGAGGGAAGGAAGTGAGGAAGGTTAATAAAATGAAGTTGGGATTATTCAATGGGATTTTCAGAGGTTGTGGAATTATCTCAAAGAACCCAAGTCTGTCTTTCATCAACCTTCATGAGCTTTCCATTGTAGTGATTGGAACGACGGAAATGTGCAAGTGTACACAATCGCAACAAGTATTAAAGTGACAAGTAAATGTCGAGTTATCGTACTCACAGTGACTGTGAAAAGAATTATTTATGAATGCTATTTAAAACACTTTGGTGAAGAAAAATATTTTGTTTGAAGAGGGTGATTAAAAACTGAGATTTTAAACTAAGTAAACTAAATAAATAAATCTCAAATGCACGATTTCAAAATATGATTTTAATCAAGATGATATAATTGTGTTAGATTAATTACATTTCTTAACTTAGAATTATTAAACTCATGTTTATATTGTTACGAATAAATTCACGGCAACTCGGTAATTTCCTAACTTATGAACATACTCACCTACCAAAATCCATTCATCTCTTAACTATATCCCTATGCCAATTCAACCGATTAAACAAATCTTAATAGGAAAATACGTTATTGCACATACATACTTATTAAATCGAAATAATCTCTTGTACATATCCCTATGTCAATTCAAACGATTAATTAAATCTAATAAGCACATAAAAGACTACGTGAGGTAACAAAGTGTCCCTACCTTGAAACAATTTAATCACAATAATCTTGCAAGTTATGTAAGGTAATTGTATCGTCAGATACCGTTGCTAATTTAACCCTCAGCTGCTTTAGATGATTAAACATGCACTGATTAAGTACTATGTCCATTAATTAAAATTTCAATCCATTTAAATAATTAATTCATTAGCTACCTCACAATTGTAATGCAAGAATAACTTAGTCATGATTTTACTTAATCAAGCATCTTACCGAGGCCTATAACAACATAAACACAATTTTAATAATTTTAACAAACGAAATGCAATCAACCTAACACAAATTAAATTCAAGCTAAATTTATTAAATTAACCATTCCAACAACATAAATATTCATAGATATGTTCATCATAACAACAACAAAAATTAAAGAGATAGGGAACAAGAATCAAATTCAGTGTTTTTCCGTGGCTTGACTAGTTTGCTCCGTTCTTCCTTCTCTGTTGTCTTGGTCGACCAAGGCTACTATGAACAGTTAATTTCTGCTCCAAATGGATGATGAATGCCCCTTTTCCAAGAGGAGGAATCGGCAAGAGAGAAAGGGAATTTGGAATGGAAAAGAAGAGAGAAAGTGGAGAGAAGAGAGAAAAGATGTAACAACCCGATTTAGGGGCTAGTCGGAATAGTGATCTTGGGATCACTAATCTGAGATTAGAGAAATTTATTTTCATGTTATATTATGAGTCAAAGCATGATAGTATAAGTGCATGAGAATTTTGGTGCTTTAATTTTAGCGATTTCATGTTTAATCGCGAAAAAGGACTAAATCGCATAAAGTGTGAAAGTTCCATTCTATAAGCTAAAGGTTCCAAATAGCCATAGATTGTTAATTTGAGACCCTTAAAAGGCAATTTAGCCCCTTAAAAAGGCTTGGCCAGCCATAGGGGACAAGGATTGACCAAGTTGGTCAAAGTGGGTGAGTAGGTGGACTTAATTGATAGTTTAATATTAGAATAAGGAGAGAAAATATATCATCTTTCTCCTTCATCTCTCCCACCAAAAATTTGCAGCCAAATAGAGGTTGAAAGCTTCAAAATTTCAGCACACTCTTCTCTTCAAAAAGTAAGTGTTCTAGTGACCTTTTCTTGAAAATAGTTGTACTTTTGAGACCCCTAAAGCTTAAGCTTTCAAATGAGGGGACTAATGTGCAATATGGTGAAAAGTTTAGAGTTTTACCATGAGAGCTATTTTATTTATTTGCTTCATATTTATGGAAGAAATTGAGTCTTAGTTGTTAGATGAACAACTTTTGTGAAAGGTGTTGTCTTGAAAACACCTAATGGGACCTTAATGAAAAGGTTATAAATTTGTAGTAAATATGTGAAATGTTGAGTTTTGATGATAGCTATAAGAGTATTAAATGTTCACCTAGGCTTGTTGAAGGTAGAAATGTGATTAGAATTAATTTCCGAGCCTAGTGGCAAAACGGTCATTTTGCCAAAGTCTAGGGGAAAAATAGTAATTTTACCTAAGCATGATTATTGAGATGCTTTTATTAACATAGTGATTAAAATGAGCTAATTTGCTATTATAGAGCAAGAAGAATCGAGAATCTACCTCGATCGAGGAAAGAATAAAGTCTCGGACTAAACCGTCAGGCTAACTCATTTTGAAATCGAGGTAAGTTTGTATGTGATTAATGCAACATTTATGTTAGCATAATTGAGAATCCTTGATATCATATTGATGCATGACACTCCATTAAATTGATGTTGTATGAGATGTTGAGTCCTAGTGGACCATGTGAATATGAAAATGCTATCATCGGAATATGAAATAGGTAAGGTCCCGTATAAGACCATGTCCGGGACATGGCCTCGGCACCGAGTTGAGATCCCGTATAAGACCATATCCGGGATATGGCTTCAGTAATGAATATGAAAATCGTATAAGACCATATCCGGGATATGGCATCGATGTTTGATGTGAAAGTCCATATAAGACCATATCCGAGGTATGGCATTGGCGTTTAGAAGTAACTCCATGTAAGACCACCTCGGGGATGTGGCATTGGCTTCGTCCCTACTTCAATGACGTTGAATATGCGTCTTTGACTCTCCCTAGTGATTAAAGGGATAAGTAGATGAGTTTAGAAGTAGAAATGAGATTCGTACTAAAGTCATATGAATGAGTGAATACAAATACTCATGAATGAGCCACGAAGAAACGATCACGATATGTGGCACGATATGTGCTAAATAAGGGCAATTGTGAGTAAGTATGGCAAGAAGCCTATGACTTGTGTATGGTTTGTTAATGTCATGGATGGGTTATTTTATGAGCTTATTGTTGCTATTTATATCCATGGAAACTTACTAAGCTTTATGCTTACCCCTTTTATTGCTCTTTCTCCTTGTAGTATTGCCAAGATAACTCGAGGAACGAGGACGTAGGAGTTCAGAAATCACACTATCGACACCACTTTGGTATAACAATTTAGACTTATTTTGAGCATGGCATGTATAGGACTCGAGTATTTTTTTAGGTCGTAATTGTTGGCCAAAGTGTTGGCCTTGTAAAGCATTAAAGTCTTCCTTTTGTAATGGTCTATTAAGTTAGGCCGATACTTGGCAAACTCTTATGCTTAATGAAAATGATTTTCTTGAAGTGTATGCCCTTGTGTATGGCTATTGAATTGAGTACTTAGATATGCCTTTGGGTTATGAATTATGTTGAATTGGATTGGAGTATGTATGTATGCAATGTAGGGTGGCAAAGGGCTTGGTAGATAGCCTTCTAATTGTTCACATGGGTAGACACACGGACGTGTGTCTATACCGTGTAGGAGGCACGGCTAGCACATAGGTGTATGCCCAAGCCGTGTGAAGTCTGCACCTTGCATTTGGAATTTAAATCGCCACACAGCTGAAGCACACGGCCGTGTGTATAGGCCGTGTGGATATGTCAGAATGCCAAGGTTTGGCACACGGGACAGGGCCACGGGCGTGCCAAGGCCGTGTGAAGTTAGTCAGTGTCGACCATGGGTGAAAGACACGGGCATGCCTTAAGGGCACACGGGTGTGTCCGTAAACCCACACGGGCGTGTGGCCCCTAATTTGTTGAAAGGTTTCTCAAATTCGTAAAAGTTTCTGGGATAGTTTCGATACCTCTCGGGAGTATGTTTAGGGCCTACTAGGCCGAGTATGTGTAAGGGTTGGGTTTAAACGAAATTTTATAACCCTACTCGAGATGTTTAAGCAAGTTTAGTTAGGTAATGCCTCAAACCCTGTTCCGGCTTCAATACGGGTAAGGGGTGTTACATTTATTGGTATCAGAGCTACAGTTTAGTCGGTTCTAGGACTAACGTAGCGTAAGGACGAGTCTAGCTATACATGCCAATTGTAAGAGTGTCTGAGTAATGATAGTGTGGTGACTCCTGACGTATAAAATCGTGTTTCATGTAGTATATGGATTCTAATCCAGACCGAACTGCAGCCGATGACGCTGCAAGTAATGCGCCGGCTCCTGCTCAAGGGACCGCGCCAGCTAATAGCAGACCCGAGACCTTGGGTCAGGGGAAAGAGTCTTGAGAAGCCTTTCTCCACATGATGAGTAACTGGTATACTGAGTATACCCGAGCAAATCCTAACGCTTAACCCCCTCCACCCCCACCAATCCCTCAACCTGCTCTAGTAGCTCCTCAAGTAGTTGAGGTGGTTAGAAGAGAAAGGCCTCCGGTGGATAAGATCCGGAAACAAGGATCCGAGGAATTCTGGGCAAATAAGGACGATGACCTGGAAAAAGTGGAATTCTGGCTCGAGAACACCATCAGGGTATTCGATGAGTTATCCTGCACGCCTGAGGAGTGGTTGAAGTGCGCGGTATCTCTCCTGAGAGATTCAGCCTACCGATAGTGGAACACCCTAGTGTCGGTGGTGCTAAGGGAGAGAGTTAGCTGGGAATTCTTCCAAGAGGAATACCGGAAGAAGTACATCAGCCAGAGGTTCATCGACCATAAGAGGAAGGAGTTCTTAGAACTGAAGCAAGGCCGCATGTCAGTGACTGATTACGAACGGGAGTTCGTAAGTCTTAGCAAGTATGCATGGAAGTGTGTGTATACCGAAGCCGTCATGTGAAAGAGATTCGAGGACGGATTAAATGAAGATATTCGTTTATATGTAGGAGTCCTCGAACTAAAGGAATTTGTAGTGTTGGTAGATAGAGCCCAGAAAGTCAAGAGTTGGCTAAAGAGAAGAGAAGAGCCGAGAATGAGTCTCATGACTCGAGGAAGAGACAATCGAATAAGTCTCACCAATCCTCATCTAAGAAATCGAGGATTTCGCGACTCGATCACCACTTCAGCGAGTTTTCAACCCAAGTAAAGGCAAGCAATATTCGGGTCGAAAGGGCGTACCACATCGCTTGCTCTACCGTGGGCAACGTCGACCAAGTAGACCGGAATGCCCTCGGTGTGGCGGCGCCATTCGGTGAGTGTCGAGCTAATGAGAAAGCTTGTTTCAGATGTGGGTCCTTAGACCACTTTATCAGAGACTGCCCCGAGGTGGGCGAGAAAGAAAAGCCTCAGAATGCAAGATCGGGGAGTACTGCTAGGGGAAGACCACTAAGAAACCCAAAAATTGAGATGGGTAGCAAGAATCCATCTAGAGAGCAAGCTGCTAGAGTCGAGGGTAGAGCACCGGCGAGGACATATGCCATTCGTGCTCGCGAGGAGGCGTCCTCCCCTGACGTAATCACGGGTATCTTTTCTCTCCATGATACTCGTGTTATAGCTTTAATTGATCCGGGATCTACCCACTCATACATATGCATTAAATTAGTCTCTAGCATGAGCATGCCTATAGAGTCTATCGAATTCATAATAAGAGTGTCTAATCCCCTGAGCAAGTGTGTATTGGTTGATAGAGTTTGCAAAGGTTGCCCTTTGATGATTAAGGGTCATTGTTTCCCGGTCGATCTTATGTTATTGCCGTTTGATGAGTTTGATGTCATCCTGGGAATGGATTGGTTAGTTACTCATGGTGTAATTGTGAATTGTGGGAAGAAGCATATTGAGTTGAGAGATGAAAATGGTAATCTTATTCGTGTTGAATCAGATAAGCCAGATAGGATACCCGTAGTGATGTCAACCTTTTCGACTCAGAAGTATTTAAGGAAGGGATATGAGGCCTATCTTGCCTTTGTGTTGAACACTAAAGAGACTGATTCGAGAATTGAGTCGGTACCCACAGTATGCGATTACCCATACATTTCCCGGAAGAGTTGCCAAGGCTACCTCCGGTTAGAGAAATTGAATTTGGGATTGAGTTAGCTCCGGGTACTGCCCCTATTTCTATTGCTCCATATAGAATGGCTCCAACCGAGCTAAAAGAGCTAAAAGCACAGTTGCAAGAACTAACGGATAAAGGCTTCGCAAGGTCAAGTTTCTCTCCATGGGGTGCTCCCGTTTTATTTGTAAAGAAGAAAGATGGTTCTATGAGACTATGTATAGATTACCGGTAACTCAACAAGGTAACTGTGAAGAACAAGTACCCGTTACCGAGGATCGATGATCTATTCGATCAATTGAATGGAGCCACGGTATTTTCCAAGATAGATTTGAGGTCGGGGTACTATCAGCTGAGAGTTAAGGACTTGAATGTGCCGAAAACCGCGTTTAGGACTAGGTATGGCCACTATGAATTTTTGGTCATGCCTTTTGGTCTAACGAATGCCCCCGCGTTCATGGATTTGATGAATCACATTTTTCGACCATACCTGGATAGATTTTTTGTAGTATTCATCGATGATACATTGATCTACTCTCGAAATGAGAATGAACACGCCGAGCATTTGAGTATGGTTCTGCAAGTTTTGAGAGAAAGACAGTTGTATGCCAAATTCAGTAAGAGTGAATTTTGGCTCAAGAAAGTGGGATTTTTGGGGCACATTGTCTCGGGAGACTGGATTAGAGTCGACCCGAGTAAGATTTCAGCAATTGTGGATTGGAAACTGCCGAGGAGCATAGCTGAAGTAAGGAGTTTTCTAGGCCTAGCCAGCTATTATAGGCATTTTTTCAAGGGGTTTTTCGTGATAACTACCCCGATGACGAGACTTTTACAGAAGGATATGAAGTTCGGTTGGACAGAAGAGTGCCAACAGAGTTTTGAGAAATTGAAGACACTGTTGACTGAGGCTCCTGTTTTGGTGCAACCTGAATCGGGAATAAAATTTATGGTTTACAGTGATGCATCCCTGAATGGATTGGGTTGTGTACTTATACAAGAGGGTAAGGTGATTGCATACACCTCTAGGCAATTAAAGCCGCACGAGAAGAATTACCCGACTCATGATCTAGAATTGGCCGCAATTGTGTTTGCATTAAAAAATTGGAGACACCATTTATATGGTGAAAGGTGTCATATTTTCACCGACCATAAGAGTCTAAAATATTTGATGACTCAAAAGGATTTGAATTTGAGGCAACAAAGGTGGTTAGAGCTGGTTAAGGATTATGAATTGGTTATTGACTACCATCCAGGGAAGGCGAACGTAGTCGCCGATGCTTTGAGCAGAAAATCATTGTTTGCACTAAGAGCCATGAGTACTCAGATGATCTTGTTGGATGATGGTTCCAATTTAGCCGAGTTGAGGGCTAAACCATTGTTTTTCCAAGAGATTTGTGAAGCTCAAAAAGATGATAATAGTTTGCAAGCCAAGAGAGTTTTATGTGAGTCGGATGTTGAGTTAGACTTTCGAGTAAATCCTGATGGATGTCTGACATTTCGAGATAGGGTCTGTGTACCCAGAAATGACGAGCTTATTCGTAAAATCTTGCATGAAGCGCATGGCGGATGTTTGAATGTACACCCAGGCAGCACGAAGATGTACAAGGATTTGAGGAAATGGTATTGGTGGCTTGGTATGAAGAAAGACATTTTTGAGTTTGTATTGAAGTGCCTGATTTGTCAGCAAGTGAAGGCTGAACATCAAGTACCTTTGGGTTTACTTCAGCCCATTATGATTCCTAAGTGGAAATGGGACCGTATTACCATGGATTTTCTGACGGGCTTACCGTTAACTCTGAAGAAGAAAGATGCAATATGGGTAGTGGTTGATAGACTCACAAAGTTAGCCCATTTTATACCTGTGCGAGTCGACTACTCGCTTGATAAATTAGCGGACTTGTACATGTCAGAGATAGTAAGACTTCATGGTGTACCATTGTCGATCATTTCGGATAGAGATCCGAGATTCACATCACGGTTTTGGAAAAAGCTGCAAGAGGCCTTGGCACGAAGTTGAGTTTCAGTATAGCCTTCCATCCACAAACCGACGGACAGTCGGAGAGGGTAATCCAGATACTTGATGACATGCTTCAATGTTGTGTTTTGGGATTCCACAGTAATTGGGAGAAATACTTACCTTTGGTGGAATTCGCCTACAACAACAGTTTTCAGTCAAGTTTGAAAATGGCGCCTTATGAGGCACTGTATGGACGCAAGTGTCGAACGCCTTTGTATTGGTCAGAACTCAGAGAGAAACAGATACACAGGGTTGATTTGGTTAAAGAAACTGAAGAAAAAGTAAAAGTGATACGTGACTGTCTGAAAGTCACCTCAGATAGGCAAAAGTCCTATTCGAATTTGAAAAGGAAAGAGATTGAATTCCAAGTCAAAGATAAAGTGTTCTTGAGAGTATCACCTTGGAGAAAAGTCCTTAGATTTGGCCGGAAGGGCAAATTGAGTCCGCGTTTTATCGGACTTTACGAAGTTACCGAGAGGATAGGACCGGTAGCTTATCGGTTGGCCTTGCCACCTGAACTAGAAAAGATTCATGACATTTTTCACGTATCCATGTTGCGCCGATACCGTTTAGATCCTTCACATGTCATTGTACCAACAGAGGTAGACATACAACCGGACTTGACTTATGGTGAAGAGCCGGTTAAGATTTTGGCGCGAGAGGTCAAACAGTTGAGAAATAAAAGCATAGCCCGAGTAAAGGTTCTATGGCAAAGGCACGGAATAGAAGAGGCTACATGAAAGCCCGAGGAAACGATGAGAAACCAATATCCCAACCTTTTCACCGGTAAGATTTTCGGGGACGAAAATCCTTAAGGGGGAGAATTGTAACAGCCCGATTTAGGGGCTAGTCGGAATATTGATCTCAGGATCACTAATCCCAGTTTAGAGAAATTTATTTTCATGTTATATTATGAGTCAGAGCATGATACTATAAGTGCATGAGAATTTTGGTGCTTTAATTTTAGCGATTTCATGTTTAATCGCGAAAAAGGACTAAATCGCATAAAGTGCGAAAGTTCCATTCTATAAGCTAAAGGTGCCAAATAGCCATAGATTGTTAATTTGAGGCCCTTAAAAGGCAATTTAGCCCCTTGAAAAGGCTTGGCCGGCCATAGGGGACAAGGATTGACCAAGTTGGTCAAAGTGGGTGAGTAGGTGGACTTAATTGATAGTTTAATATTAGAATAAGGAGAGAAAAGATATCATCTTTCTCCTTCATCTCTCCCACCGAAAATTTATAGCCAAATAGAGGTTGAAAGCTTCAAAATTTCAGCACACTCTTCTCTTCAAAAAGTAAGTGTTCTAGTGACCTTTTCTTGAAAATAGTTGTACTTTTGAGACCCCTAAAGCTTAAGCTTTCAAATGAGGGGACTAATGTGCAATATGGTGAAAATTTTAGAGTTTTTCCATGAGATCTATTATAGTTATTTGCTGCATATTTATGGAAGAAATTGAGTCTTAGTTGTTAGATGAACAACTTTTGTGAAAGGTGTTGTCTTGAAAACACCTAATGGGACCTTAATGAAAAGGTTACAAATTTGTAGTAAATATGTGAAATGTTGAGTTTTGATGATAGCTATAAGAGTATTAAATGTTCACCTAGGCTTGTTGAAAGTAGAAATGTGATTAGAATTAATTTCCGAGCCTAGGGGTAAAATGGTCATTTTGCCAAAGTTTATGGGCAAAATAGTAATTTTGCCTAAGCATGATTATTGAGATGCTTTTATTAACATAGTGATTAAAATGAGTGATCATTTTTTTCGCGATGTCAAAGTCTTAAAATTTATAAAAAGAATGATCGAACCTGGAAACTAACTATGACAACGATTTGAGGCAAGCGCACCTATCGAACAGTAGTATAGTTTAGTTGTAAGACTGGAATGTCGAACCCAAAGAAACTAAAAGTACTAATACTACTCTCTTTTTATTATCTAGCCTAAAATAAAGGGAATTTGTTGTTTAATCTAAATTAATTAACTACTAAACTAAAGACTCTAAGACAAAGAAGAATGAATTTGGGGAAAATAACTTGAGGGAAAACCAATTGATTAAGACGACACCCAAGGAAGAATCCACCTAGACTTCACTTGTTATCTAACTCTGAACCAGACGATTTATTCACTTGACTTGATCTGTAAGATTCCCTAATGTATATTAAACCCTCTCTCGAAGCGAATAACGTCTAACCCTAAGTTGATTAATTGAAATCTCTTTCTAACTAAAACCCCTAGAATTGCATTAACTCGATCTATGGAATCCCATAATAGGTTTCACCCTAATCCGGAAAAATCTCGTCACCCTATCTCTAGGCGTGCGATCAGCTCCGCTTAACTATACTAGATCTACTCTTAGGCAGGGACTTTTGCTCTCCACCTAAGCACAACAAACTTGAATCAATATCCAGGAAATATCAACACAAGAATTAAGAACACATAATTAAGAACAAGTCAAATATTTATCATATAGTTCAGTAAACGATAACAAGATTCATCTAAGTTTCATCCCCCTCAGGTATCTGAGGGTTTAGTTCATAATAATAAAAGAAAACATCTCAGAAGAAAAGATAAAACAAAACATAAGAAATCCCCAAAACCCCCTGAAGGAATTGAAGGAGAGATCCTTCGTCTTGAGTATAATTCCAGCTTCTAGAGATGAATCAACTGGCTATCCTCGAGTGAATCCCCACAAATCTGCCTTCTCTGGCCTAGCAGGGCTCCCCTCGACAGAGGGTTTCTGTCCAACTCCCCGCTTAAGTTGCCCCCTAGGATGTTTATATAGGCTTGGAGATGCCTTACTTGGCCTCCGAGTATCCAAATCTGAGTGAAGTTCCTATTTGGGTGTTTAATTAGACTTTGGAATGTGTTTCTTTGCCTCCAAGTATCCAAATCCGAGTAAAACTCCTCTTGGCCGCGGCAGGGGCACGGCCATGGCACACGCCCGTCTAAATCGTGGCCAGGTCGTGTTGGGTCTATTGATGGGGCACGACCGTGTGGTCTTGGGTCCAGGCCATGCCGATTTCGTGATCTGGCCCAATTGGCCCGTTTTAAGCCCATTTTCCTTTCTTTTTATCCTTTGGTGCTTCCCTGAGTATAAAACTTGAAAATAAAGGATTAAGAGCACCAAATTACATAAAATAAGGGATAATTCATCCAAAAACATGCTAAATGTGGGATTAAAATATGTTACTTTTACGGTTTATCAAATACCCCCAGACTTAAGCTTTTGCTTGTCCCCAAGCAAAATTCTCAACTCATAATTAAAACAAACTTCCCTTAAATCATAATAGTCATTAATAATGTTTCGTCATAATTCAAAGATAATTTATACATGGATAATTCAACTCAAAGAGTCCTAGAGATTCAAACAATCTAAGTCATACATTTGTAGCACAAAACATAGGTGTTTCCCCTCATCTAAATAATTACCTCTGATTCAAAACCTACAAGAATTGACATCCTCACTAAAGATTCACTCAAATCACTCGAGGTGTTTAAGGTTCAGAATTAAGCACTCAAAAGTCAAACATGAAAAGTTAATCCTATAGGCTTGCATGAAAATCACATCTCCACCACTATAATATGAGATGATACACAAATCAAAAGGTCTTTAAAAGGGTTGTAACGGGGCTTGGGTTAAAGGTGTGGATAAAGGCTGAATTAGAGGGTTAGAATCGAGATTGACCTGATAAATTACCTAACTAGAAACAATGAATTGAATAAGTAATTACATCAATTGAAAACAAATAATACTAATAAAACGAGCTTCTTCTTTAATGTTTGGGATTCAAACGTATAAGCTCATTTAATCACAAAACTAATAATGAATATACTTTAATTTTTTTTAAGAACAAATCACAAATAATAATAAAGAACTTTAACAACTGAAATATAGAACATAGTTAGGTAACTGCTCAAAATCAAATCTCGACAAAAAGGGTAGTCAAGAAGAATGGTGATAACAAATACAGACTGGGTTTTGGGTTAATATTAATGGGTGAGTCAATAAATAGGGTTGTTAGGATTAAAAGGGGTTCACTAGGGGTTAATTATGAAGGTAAGCTTTTTAGTGGAGTAAGTGGGTTAAATCCTAGGTGCCTTCATCATCTCTGTATATCAAACCAAAGGTGTGGTCTCGACATGTATAATCGATGCAAGTTCTAGAATAACAAATCAATGTTGACACACTCATAATCAAAAAGTGAGCAAGAAAAAGAATATATGCTCTATAAGGCTCAAAATCTCACAAAAATTATGGGTATTTTGATGTCAACCTCGTAAATTTCAAACTTCAAAGCAATATTCAAATTCAGGTAGACAACCTAGAGAAATTTTTTAAAAAATAGACTTATCATAGTTGATTCTCTAGTATCTTAGAATTTAATTATCAATGCACAATTATCAATGACTTAATCTAAAATATATCAATAAAAATCATGAATCACAGGGAATTTCATTCTAATTATAATATGAGAAACTTACTTAAGAAACAAGGCATAATTCAGGAATTTTCAAATAATACTATAGTTATTCCCCCCACACTTAAGATGTACATTATCCTCAATGTACAAAGATAGATAATAGTAAAATAATAATAACATCATAAGATAAGGAGAGAAGTGAAACTTCCTGAATTTTGGATGGAGACAATGAAAAGAAACCGGATAGGAATTGGCAAAGGTGAACGTGGGGGAGCGCCTTGAACCGTTTGAATTTGAATCCTCGAAGCAGCCGGCCTGATTTTATTGTATCCTAAGCTAAATCTAAATGGAATGAAGAATAAGAAGAAAATAATAAAGAAAATAAAAGAAAATAAAATTAAAATTAAAATTAAAAATAAAAGTAAATAATGGAAAATGAAAGAAGAAAGACAACTGGAAAAAAAAGGAAGAAGGGGGTTTAAATAGAGATGCAGCCCGTGTTTTGGGAAAAATTTTATCCTGTTGCCACACGTCTACGGCCACGCCCTTTTACCTACCTATGATGCCCACACGGCCACGGCCACGGCCGTGTGCAAGGCCGTGTGAGTATGGAAAACTTGCGCCTAAACATGGAAATAAATAAAACTAAACTAATTAGTAGGGTTAGTGCTCAGGTTGCCTCCCGAGAAGCGCTCGTTTAAAGTCTTGAGCTAGACTTACCTCTTATTCGCATTATCAGGGTGGTTTTTGTGTGCAAGGCCGTGTGAGTATGGAAAACTTGTGCCTAAACATGGAAATAAATAAAACTAAACTAAATTAGTAGGGTTAGTGCTCGGGTTGCCTCCCGAGAAGCGCTCGTTTAAAGTCCTGAGCTAGACTTACCTCCTATTCGCATTATCAGGGTGGTTTGAGGAGGTGAAAATCCTTTCTCTTGCGTTTAATTTGGTTTTTGATATATAGTTTAAGTCGAGTAGTGTTTACCTTAAAAGTGCTGAATTTAGGATTAGTTACCTCGACTGTTCCATCTGGGAAGATTTTGAGTACCTGATCTCCTATCTTAAGCTGGGTTGTCCCATCGTTAAGTTTCTCGTGGAGTTGCCTCATTTTTGCTTCGTGTATTTTTGGTTTCTCTTTGAAGTGTATCTTTCACTCGTCTAGTTCATTGATCCGAAGCCTTCGTTCCTCATGAACTACTTCTTTATTGGCACGGGATCCAGGATTAGGTTCAGTTTTGTAGCTTCGTGGTGTTTCCTGTGAGGAAGGTTGTAAAGTTTGTTCATCAATTGAATTTACTTTCTCACCTCTATCACTTGATGTCCTAGCTGAGTCAAGAGCTTTAAGACTGATTGATTCGTCATCTACACGAAGTATGAGTTCACCTGCGTCGACATCAATTTTGGTTCTGGCAGTTGCTAAAAAGGGTCTTCCTAAAATTAAAGGAATATTATT
The DNA here is from genome assembly GCA_025698515.1 of Gossypium sturtianum. Classification (NCBI taxonomy): domain Eukaryota; kingdom Viridiplantae; phylum Streptophyta; class Magnoliopsida; order Malvales; family Malvaceae; genus Gossypium; species Gossypium sturtianum. The sequence continues at coordinate 123,562,452 of CM046946.1, forward strand.
GTCCTCATTCATGTCTAAAACTACAAAGTCTACATCGGGAATACGAATTTATCAATTTTGACTAGAACATTCTCTATTATACCCTAGGAATTCGATAGTTTTATCGTTAATTTAATGCTCATCCTAGTTTGTTTAGGTTTCCTAGATTCAGTTGTTTAAACATTTTATAAGGCATAACATTGATGCTTGCCCCTAAATCGCTAAAGCATTATTAATAGATAAACTACCAATTAAACATGGAATTGTAAAACTCCCTGGATCTTTTAATTTCCGTGGCAGTTTATTTTGTAGAATTGCTGAGCACATTGCGTTTAGCTCCATATGCGATTCCTCATCTAGCTTCCGTTTGTTTGTCAACAGCTCTTTTAAAAATTTTCTATAATCGGGCATCTGCGAAAGAGCTTCGAGAAACGATAAGTTAATATGTAATTTCTTTAAAAGTTTAAGAAACTTACCAAACTGTTCCTCTGTGTTGTCCTTCTTCATTGCTTCGGGATATGGTATAAGAGGTTGGTACTCTGTAATTGTCGGGTTTGGTAAATTATGGCTTACCTCAACCTTACCTTCACTTACCACAGGTTCTACCCTTGGGTCAGATTCCACTAACCTTTCACTGTCATGAGCTGTTACGGCTTGAATTTGCTCTTTTGGGTTAGTTTTAGTGTTGCTTGGCAAGCTTTCTTGTGGTTGTTCTAAGATCAGCTTAGCAGGCTGACCTAACTGATCCTCGATCCCTTGAATCGATGCTTCTTGTTTCGTTTCTATATTTTGGAAACGTGTTTCTGTGTTTGCTATGAATTTTGCTAGCATCTCTTCAAGGTTCGACTCATCTTCCTGTTGGTGAGGTGGTTGTTGAAAATCTGGATTTTCTGTGGCTGCTATGAATTTTGTCAGCATCTCCTCAAGACTCGACTTCTCTTCCTGTTGGTGAGGTGGTTGTTGAAAATTTGGAGGAAGTTCTTGTCTTTGGCTGTCTTGATCATCCCACGAGAAATTGGGATGGTACCTCCAACCTGCATTATAAGTGTCACTATAAAAATTATTTTGAGGTCTAGAATGGTTACCCATATAGTGGACTTGTTTGTTCTCCATGCCATATCTGTAGGGTGGGTACTCAGGATTCACCATGCCTCCGCTTGTTTCGTACTGTATAACTGGATGTATCTGTGAAGATCACAAATCATCAAACTTTTAATTTAACATCTCTAACTGGTTTGATAGCCTGGTTATTGGGTCGAGGTTGTAGATATCAGCTGCTTTTATTGGCTTTGTCCTCATAATTTGCCACTGATAGTTATTCAGTGCCATCTCCTCTATCTGCCAGGATCAAATAAAAGAAAATTTAGCAAAGTAAAAAAAAATAAAAAAAAATAAATAATAATAATAATAATGGCTAAAGTAATAAAAATTGAGCTTTCTTAATATTTTAGTTCCCCGGCAACGGCGCCAAAAACTTGATCGTTGTTTTCGCGATGTCAAAGTCTTAAAATTTATAAAAGAATGATCGAACCTGGAAACTAACTATGACAATGATTTGAGGCAAGCGCACCTATCGAACAGTAGTATAGTTTAGTGGCAAGACCGGAATGTCGAACCCAAAGGAACTAAAAGTACTAATACTACTCTCTTTTTTTTATTATCTAGCCTAAAATAAAGGGAATTTGTTGTTTAATCTAAATTAATTAACTACTAAACTAAAGACTCTAAGACAAAGAAGAATGAATTTGGGGAAAATAACTTGAGGAAAACCAATTGATTAAGACGACACCCAAGGAAGAATCCACCTAGACTTCACTTGTTATCTAACTCTGAACCAGACGATTTATTCACTTGACTTAATCCGTAAGATTCCCTAATGTATATTAAACCCTCTCTCGAAGTGAATAACGTCTAACCCTAGGTTGATTAATTGAAATCTCTTTCTAACTAAAACCCCTAGAATTGCATTAACTTGATCTATGGAATCCCATATTAGGTTTCACCCTAATTCGGCAAAATCTCGTCACCCTATCTCTAGGCGTGAGATCAACTCCGCTTAACTATATTAGATCTACTCTTAGGCAGGGACTTTTGCTCCTCCACCTAAGCACATCAAACTTGAATCAATATCCCAGAAATATCAACACAAGAATTAAGAACACATAATTAAGAACAAGTCAAATATTTATCATATAGTTCAGTAAACGATAACAAGATTCATCTAAGTTTCATCCCCCTCAGGTATCTGAGGGTTTAGTTCATAATAATAAAAGAAAACATCTCAAAATAAAAGATAAAACAAAACATAAGAAATCCCTAAAACCCCCTGAAGGAATTGAAGGAGAGACCCTCCGTCTTGAGTATGATTCCGGCTTCTAGAGATGAATCAACTGGCTCTCCTCGAGTGCATCCCCACAAATCTGCCTTCTTCTGGCCTAGCAGGGCTCCCCTCGACAGAGGGTTTCTGTCCAACTCCCCGTTTAAGTTGCCTCCTAGGATGTTTATATAGGCTTGGAGATGCCTTACTTGGCCTCCAAGTATCCAAATCTGAGTGAAGTTCCTATTTGAGTGTTTAATTAGACTTTGGAATGTGTTTCTTTGCCTCCAAGTATCCAAATCCGAGTAAAACTCCTCTTTGCCACGGCAGGGGCACGGCCATGGCACACGCTCGTGTAAATCGTGGCCAGGCCGTGTTGGGTCTATTGATGGGGCACGGTCGTGTGGTCTTGGGTTCAGGCCGTGCCAATTTTGTGATCTGGCCCAATTGGCCCTTTTTAAGCCCATTTTCTGTTCTTTTTATCCTCTGGTGCTTCCCTGAGTATAAAACATGAAAATAAAGGATTAAGAGCACCAAATTACATAAAATAAGGGATAATTCATCCAAAAGCATGCTAAATGTGGTATTAAAATATGTTACTTTTATGGTTTATCAATGAGCTAATTTGCTATTATAGAGCAAGAAGAATCGAGAATCCGCCTCGATCGGGAAAAGAACAAAGTCTCAGACTAAACCGTCAGGCTAACTCATTTTGAAATCGAGGTAAGTTTGGATGTGATTAATGCAACATTTATGTTAGCATAATTGAGAATGCTTGATATCATATTGATGCATGACACTCCATTAAATTGATGTTATATGAGATATTGAGTCCTAGTGGACCATGTGAATATGAAAATGCTATCATCGGAATATGAAATAGGTAAGGTCCCGTATAAAACCATGTCCGGGACATGGCCTCGGCACCGAGTTGAGATCCCGTATAAGACCATATCCGGGATATGGCTTCGGTAATGAATATGAAAATCGTATAAGACCATATCCAGGATATGGCATCGATGCTTGATGTGAATGTCCATATAAGACCATATTCGAGGTATGGCATTGGCGTTTAGAAGTAACTCCATGTAAGACCACCTCGGGGATGTGGCATTGGCTTCGTCCCTACATGAATGATGTTGAATATGCGTCTTTCACTATCCCTAGTGATTAAAGGGATAAGTAGATGAGTTTAGAAGTAGAAATGAGATTTGTACTAAAGTCATATGAATAAGTGAATACAGATACTCGTGAATGAGCCACGAAGAAAAGATCACGATATGTGGCACGGTATGTGCTAAATAAGGGCAATTGTGAGTAAGTATGGCACGAAGCCTATGACTTGTGTATGGTTTGTTAATGTCATGGATGGGTTATTTTAAGAGCTTATTGTTGCTATTTATATCCATGCAAACTTACTAAGCTTTATGCTTACCCCTTTCATTGCTCTTTCTCCTTGTAGTATTGCCAAGATAACTCGAGGAACGAGGATGTAGGAGTTCGAAAATCACACTATCACCACCACTTTGGTATAACAATTTAGACTTATTTTGAGTATGGCATGTATAGGACTCGAGTATTTTGTTAGGTCGTAATTGTTGGCCAAAGTGTTGGCCTTGTAAAGCATTAAAGTATTCTTTTTGTAATGGTCTATTAAGTTAGGTCGATACTTGGCAAACTCTTATGCTTAATGAAAATGATTTTCTTGAAGTGTATACCCTTGTGTATGGCTATTAAGTTGAGTGCTTAGATATGACTTTGGGTTATGAATTATGTTGAATTGGATTGGAGTATTTATGTATGCAATGTAGGGTGGCAAAGGGCTTGGTAGATAGCCTTCTAATTGTTCACATGGGGTAGACACACGGGCGTGTGTCTAGACCATGTGGGAGGCACGGCTAGCACATGGGCGTATGCCCAGTCTGTGTGAAGTCTGCAACTTGCATTTGGAATTTAAATCGCCACACGGCTGAAGCACACGGCCGTGTGGATATGTTAGAATGCCAACGTTTGGCACATGGGACAGGGCCACGAGTGTGCCAAGGCCGTGTGAAGTTAGTCAGTGTCGACCATGGGTGGAAGACACGGGCATGCCTTAGGGGCACACGGGCGTGTCCCTAAACCCACATGGGCATGTGGCCCCTGATTTGTTGAAAGGTTTCTCGAATTCGTAAAAGTTCCCGGGATAGTTCCGATACCTCTCAGGGGTATGTTTAGGGCCTACTAGGCCGAGTATGTGTAAGGGTTGGGTTTAAACGAAATTTTATAACCCTACTCGAGATGTTTAAGCAAGTTTAGTTAGGTAATGCCTCAAACCCTGTTCCGGCTTCAATACGGGTAATGGGTGTTACAAAATATGTGAATGCTTGAGATGTGTTTCAAATGACCAGCCTAAGGGGGTTTTTATAGCTGAAGAGGGCTGCTAAAAATAGCTAAAATAATCAGCCAAAGAGCTCTCCCTTGGCCAGCCACACATCTGGCAAAGTTAATAGTTTCAACTTTGCTAATTTAGGCTTGGGGCAAATCTATAAAGCCACCAATTGTGGAGGGGTTTGTTTGCAACTTGAACAAGTCTTCAAGGGCCTCTTTGCAAGCTAAATAATCAGCCAATAAGCTTATTTGGGTCAGCATATGGACAGTTTTGGGCTATCCACTTCTTGGTCGGTTCGGCTCAACTGGACCACTTTTTCATAATTAATTAATAATAATTTATTTATTCCAAATTAAATTGGATATAAATTAAAATTAATTATATCATGAATTAATACACATAATTGGATCGACTTAGGCTGAAAATTAATTTGCCTTGATACTTCAAATTGCTTCTCGCTTTTGAACTTTTAGCGATGTTCTGCATGAGTCGTTATTTGCCCTTTGTGCAAATCATTTTAAAATGATCAAAATTAATCAAAATTAATTATAAAATTAATTAAAATTCAACATGTTCATAATTTAAGTGCAATTTAATTATTTTATAAAATTTAATTATTTTTCGACAATAATTTTGCCGAAACTGCATGAATTTGAGTTAAAAAGGGCATGAAAAAATGTGTATATTTTTGTGTTTCCACACCCCCAAACTTAATTCATTGCTCGTCCCAATTAATGCAGAAATTGAAAAGAATTTCTCGGAAACACCTTTGAAAAATTCCTTCAGAACAACATTCTTCCCAAAAATATGAATTTGGTATACTTGTGCTCAAAAACAAGAAATTGGATATTTATGCTACTTAAGTATACATATCTCAACAACTATTATGATAGAAAAATTAGACTAAATGCTTCCTTAACAAAGACATGTTAACCCTTACCAATTTGATTTTATTTCCTTATTCAAGATTAAGCTACAATCATTAAGCTTAACTTATGCCTTCATATGTTGAACATAGCAATTTCTCTCCACTAATGTAGGTAGCATAGAAAACTTGAATCAATAGGTCTTTAAAAAGGTTGTAACGTGGCTAGGCTAGGGGTAGGTAAAAGATAGATAAATTTAGGCTAAAAACCCCTAGACTCAGCTTCAATCGGACCTTCGGAATAATTACCTTCAATACGCCAACTTACTTTGCTTTCACATGCTCTTTTTGTACATCTATTTTCTTTCAAGTACGTATGCTCTCTTTTTTTTCGAGCATTTTGCTTATGTACTACAAAATTTTTGAGCATTTGATACTTCTTTTCAGTTCCCCCAAACTTATTTTCAAAGAATATTCTGAATAGTACTGAGTCTAGTGTTTGGGACAATTTAAAGATAATTAAGAGAGAAGTGATGGCTAAATATTGCAAGGGTTCAAAAAAATTAGGCCATATAGTCTCAAAGTTGGGTTTCAAAGGATAAAATTTCATCAAGGTTGGCTTGAAAGGCTCAAACGGTCCAAACAAGAGTTGCCTAAATCATTTTCAACATTCCATGCTTCCTAGTATTTCGCCTCAAGAAACTACTAAGTCAATTCTAAAGACTTAAACTTTCATGCATGCCTAACTTTCTTAAGGAACTAAAAATTTTATGGTATGATTTGCATGCTTTATTAAAAATACATTTATATTATTATTAAGATAACATAACATTTTATTGAAATAATAGAACTTTATTTATACTGAAGTTTAGCATACTTAACAAAATTTCAAATTATTGAACAAAATATATCCTAATCATAATTAAAACAACTATTTATTCTGAGTGGAAATAATTTCAATTTTTCGGTGCCCCTACTTAAAATGAGCAATGTCCTCATTGTTTAAAGTGAATAGATACTATACACCAGGTAGGATTCTAGAAAAGAGGAGGTGAGTCAATTTGACTGCTTAAGTACCAAGCTCTTTCTAAATCCAATCCTAGACATGTATATATCTATTGCCACACTTTATACTTCGCAACTTGTTCAATTTTATTAATGATTTCCATCTCTTGTTTTATTATGCGAGAATAAAAATTCCTAATTAAATTAATCCTAAAATAACCTAAGAACATAAATAAAATAAAGTCGAGATCCCTCCTTTATTTATTTGCAGATCCTTCCGAATTCGACTCATCTTTTGCTCCATCATTATTGTCTTTGCATGAACCGCTTCGCTCCTTTTTCGATAATGGGCTCCATGGTTCAAATATGTAATCTGGAAACTCAGGCACAAAAATAAATGGTTCATTCTAAATTTTCGTAAGAGCACTTCTCATAGAGTCATCCCTTATTTTTGAGTATCTCTAGTAAGCTTGTTGCTGCCACTGCATATGTTGCATTATGTCCATAAACTTTGGCAGCTCATCTCGAAGATCTGGGCAAGGCGGTTGAGCTCTGAACATTGAAGTCTCGACATCAGGTTCAGCTTTACATTCTATTGGTTCCACCTTATCAGGGACTTCAGCCGATTGCACTGGCTTGATCTCTGTGGGATCTTCTTCTTCTTCTTCTTTGGGATCCTCACTTTCTTCAACTCGTTGCTGTAGAACAGAGTCTCCAGCTATTCGATAGAGGTCCCAATCTGTTATTTTGCCTTGGCTATATCCTATCTTCTTTACATTTGCAAGAATTTTAGCTTTCAAGCACAGAATTGTTATTGTAAACGGAAAGTAAGCTGGGCCAGAAAATCTAACGACACAATTCCGCATTTCTCTTAGGATGATTTTTCCCACATCAATGGTCTTTCCAGTTAAAATCGAGTATAATAAGACCATTCGCTCTAATGAGATTGTAGTCCCATGCGAACTAGGCATAAGGTTGAAACGGATAAAATAGAACCATACCTTTGCGAGTGGTGTCAAATATTCTCTTCTACAAGTGTGGATTCCTTGCTTTGACACAGTCCACTTAGAACCTGAAATTGTAAGTTCCTCGAGTATTTCTTGAAATTTTTCTGGCTCGATATTGCTCATTAAGGAAGAATATTCATCGTTTTCGAAATCAAGTAATTCAAACAACTCATTAATAGCATTTGAAGTTATTGGTACCTTGATTCCGCGAACTGGAACTTCCGTCAACTCACTTGAGGTTAAATTCGCATAGAATTCATGCACTAACTCTTCATCCACGCTAGGTCTCTTCTCACAAAACAACTCCCAATTGAGAGTTTCAGCAACTTGACGAATACGTTCCATAAAATCAATATAGTTGCTTTCTTTCAATGTGAAGCCTTTCTCTGGATGCATCTGTTGATTCTTGAAAACACTTTCGTATCTCGCTTTGGCTTCTTCACAGTGGAATTTGCTTTACGATTCGTCAATTTGGGCAAAGGCACGAGTTCTTTTGCGAGGCATGATTAACCTGAACATAAGATGGAAAACAATTTCTCAAAAATTTAATTAATATAAAATATTAATAATCCAATAAATTGAAAAATTAAATGATTAAATAAAATTTAAAATTTAAGAGAAAAATTTGTCTTACCACCTTTTTATAAAAATTAAGAACTCCTAAAAAAATAATTAGAAAACAAAAGAGGTCGATTTAGGGTAGGTTGGAGGGTTGTCGGCTAAGGATGTTAGTGCGGGGCTGGTGTGCCGTACGGATGTGCGTGGGAGGAGGCAACAGCGTGGGAGCAAGCAGCACTAGGCGCGCGGATCCATGCGGGTACGCGTCGGCGTGCCCGACGAGTCTTTGGAGCCGGGCGTGCACAGTGTGGCGTCAAGGAGTAGGCTCTTTGGAGCGCACGCCACGGTGGGCGTGGGGCTGCTGGCCGATTGGGTGAGGGTGCTGAGTAGCTAGGCAGTGTTGGAAGCTTGCTGCATTAGATGATTCGGTATTTGGTGGGAATGGATTTTGAGTGATGAATAATGGAGAAGGTCGGTGGCATTTATAATTAGAGAAGTATGAATTAAAGTAGAATTCTTAGAGCAATTTAATAATTAAATTATTCTAAGTTCTAATCCTATACAAAGTTAACAACATTTAATAATTAATATAAGGCATATTAAATTATTATTTGTTTTTAATTTATTAAAGATAAAAACTGATTAAAACAAAATATGATTAAATTAAAACTAATCCTAATTCTATGTAAATTTGATAATAATTAATATATATTATAACTATTATAATATATATTAATTATTATCATCTTTTTTATTAAATTAAAAATATTTATTCTAGAAGCCTTTTGAAAATATTTACAAAAAAAGGCATCTAATTTTTAATATTTACAAAAAGAGCAACCAAATTTTAAAAAAATAGTTCAATTAAGTCCCTAGACTTAATGAAAATTTGAAATTGAGTTGCAATTTTAAAACTTGGATCAAAATTGACTCTTTTATTTGAAAATTTTAAAATTTATTCTGCCATTTAGGGAATAATTTCTCGGAAAATTATGTCAAAATCAATTTTCAGGAAAGATTGGAGGGGTCACAAGCGGTCCTGCTTAAGTTCCAATCTCCTAGACAAAATTTATTTAAACATACTAATCCCGAAAATACATCCTAAATCATTTATTTAAAAAGAAAATAAGAAAATTTAATCATTTGATAAAATGAACGAGATTTGATCCCGTTCAATTTTATCTCCCCAGTAATGTTTCAAACGTTGAGCATTAACTCGAAAATTACCTCCCTTACCTTGAAGTTCAACAACTCCATATGGATAGACTCGATGAATCATAAATGGACCGGACCAACGTGATTTTAACTTACCTGGAAAGAACCTTAATCTGGAATTGAATAATAAGACTTGCTGACCTGCTTCAAATTCTCGATCTCGAAGGTGCTTGTCATGCCATTTCTTGAGTCTCTCCTTAAGTAATTTGGCATTCTCGTATGAAGACATTCGAAATTCTTCTAACTCGTTATGTTGAAGCATCCGTTTCTCTTTAGCAATTTTAAGATCCAAGTTGAGTCGTTGGAAAGCCCAGTAAGCTTTGTGCTCTAACTCCAAAGGCAGATGACAGGCTTTCCCAAAGACCAACCTATAGGGTGACATCTCTAAAGGTGTCTTGTATGCTGTCCTGTAGGCCCATAAAGTATCATCCAGTCTTTTGGACCAATCTCGTCGGTTCGGGCAAACTATCTTCTCAAGTATGCCTTTGATCTCTTTGTTTGCCAATTCAGCTTGACCATTTGTCTATGGATGGTAAGCTGTGGCAACCTTGTGCTTCACTCCATGTTTGTCAAGTAACCATTTCAACCACCTGTTCACAAAATGGGACCCTTCATCACTGATGATGGCTTGTGGGGTTCCAAACCTTGTGAACACATGCTTCTGCAAAAACTTCATCACAACCTTAGCATCGTTTGTCGGATATGCTTCAGCCTCAATACATTTAGACACGTAGTCTATAGCTACCAAGATGTACTTGTGACCAAAAGATGGAGGGAAAGGACCGAGAAAGTCAATACCCCAAACATCGAACAATTCTACCTCAATGATGTTTGTTCGAGGCATCTCATTTCTGTTGGTGACATTTCCGACCCTTTGACATCGATCACAACTCTTTACGTAAGCATTGCATCTTTAAATAGTGTTGGCCAAAAGAATCCGGCTTGCAATACTTTGTACGTGTTCCTCCGAAGTGTCCCCCACTCGGAGCTGAGTGACAGTGGTATAAAATCTTATGTACTTCATCTTCTGCCACGCATTTCCTGATCATTTGATCTGCACACTTTTTAAACAAATATGGTTCTTCCCAGAAATAGTACTTCACATCGTGAAGAAACTTTTTATTTTGATGATATGTCTTATCAATCGGCATCAAACCACAAGCTAAATAGTTAGCAATATCAGCAAACCAAGGGGTATTATGAACATGATTTACCTTCAGTATGTGTTCATCTTGAAATGTCTCCTGAATTGGTATAAGTGGAGAATTCCCTTCTTGCAGCTCCAATCTAGACAAGTGATTTGCTACTTGATTTTCTACTCCCTTTCGATCTTGAATTTATAGATCGAACTCTTGAAGTAGAAGTACCCACCGGATCAGTCTCGGCTTAGCACCTTTCTTGTCAAGTAAATACTTAATTGTCAAATGGTCCGAATAGACAGTCACCTTGGTACCTACAAGATAGGATCAAAACTTATCAAAAGCAAACACAATAGCAAGTAACTCTTTCTCTGTTACTGTATAATTTAGTTGAGCTCCTGTCAGAGTCCGACTTGCGTAGTAGATGGGATGAAAAACTTTGTTCCTCTGCTGGCCCATGACAGCTCCTATCGCATAGTCACTTGTGTCACACATCAATTCAAATGGCAAATCCCAGTCTGGTGTGATGATTATGGGTACCGAAACTAACCGACTCTTTAAATTGTTGAATGCTATAGAGCACTCTTCATCAAATTTGAATATAGTGTCCTTCTCCAATAATTTGCATAAAGGTTTAGCAATCTTGGAGAAGTCATTGATAAATCTTCGATAGAAACCGGTGTGGCCCAAAAAGCTCCTAACACCTTTTACAGATGTTGGAGGTGGGAGTTTCTCAATAACGTCTACCTTTGCTTTATCTACCTCGATTCCATGTCTCCTTATCCGATGCCCTAGAACAATACCTTCTCGTACCATGAAATGACACTTTTCCCAGTTAAGTACAAGGTTTGTTTCTTCGCATCGCCTTATTACCTTGGCTAGATTGGCTAGGCAATCATCATATGTATCCCCGAATACTGAAAAATCATCCATAAAAACTTCCAAATATTTCTCAACCATGTCAGTAAAAATAGACATCATACATCTTTGAAATGTAGCAGGTGCATTACATAAACTAAATGGCATGCGCCTAAATGCAAATGTACCATACGGGCAGGTGAATGTTGTCTTGTGTTGATCTTCTAGTGCTACTGTAATCTGATTATACCCCGAGTATCAATCAAGAAAATAGTAATAGTCTCACCCCGCAATTCTATCCAGTATCTGGTCCAAGAACAGCAAAGGAAAGTGATCTTTCTTAGTCGCCTTGTTCAGCTTCCAATAATCAATGCAAATTTTCTATCCCGTAACAGTTCTAGTCGGTATCAACTCGTTATTCTCATTTTCAATGACCGTAATACCTCCTTTCTTTGGCACGCACTGGACCGGACTTACCCACAAACTGTCTGAGATGGGGTAAATTATACCCGCATCTAACCACTTGATGATTTGTTTCTTGACTACGTCCTTCATGATGGGATTCAGTCTTCGTTGTCCATCAATCGTCCCTTTCTAGCCATCTTCTAGTATGATCTTGTGCATGCATACAGATGGACTAATACCGCGAATATCAGCTATGGTCCATCCGATAGCCTTCTTGAATTGTTTCAATACAAGGATGAGTTTCTCTTCTTGCTCATTGGTTAATTCTACTGAAACAATCACAGGCAAAGTAGAAGCGTTACCTAAATAAATATATTTTAAATGTGAAGGAAGTACCTTGAGTTCTAATTTAGGTGGCTCCTCCACTTTTGGTTGGGCATAATCCCTATTCTCTAACTCTAAGGATTCAAAATGGGATTGCGGATTAAATCTCCTTTGATTAGCTTCTAGTAAAGCTAAGTATTCATCCTCCTCTTTATCATTTTGAGGGACTGATGTCAAAATTTGTTCTAGCAGATCCTCAACATAGTTGAGTTCCTTCTCCATGATTAAATCCTCTAAATTGGACATTGCAAAACAATCATCAATTGTGTCAGGAAATTGCATAGACTTAAAAATGTTAAATGTTATCTGATCATCCTGAACACGCATAGTAAGCTCGCCCTTCTGCAAATCAATAAGGGTCCTTCTGGTTGCTAAGAACGGTCTTTCTAGGATGATTGGCACCTCTTTGTCTGCTTCAAAGTCTAGAATCACAAAGTCAGCAGGAAAGAAAAATTTGTCTACACGTACCAATATGTCCTCGATTTTTCCTTTTGGATGTGCTAAGGATCGATCTGCCAATTGAAGTGTAACCGTAGTCGGTCTAACTTCACCTATCCCTAACTTCCTAAATATTGACATAGGCATCAAGTTGATACTCGCACCCAAGTCACATAGTGCCTTACCACAATATGTTGCTCCAATGTTGCATGGTATGGTAAAACATACAGGATCCTTTAACTTTGGGGGTAGTTTGTTTTGAAGATATGCACTGCATTCCTTTGTCAAGGCTACCATCTCAAATTCTCCAAGTCTTCATTTTTTAGACAGGATATCCTTTATGAATTCGACATAGTTCGGCATTGTTCAAGTGCTTCAACCAACGGGATGTTGATATGAAGTTGCTTGAGTACGTCTAGGAACTTCTTGAATTGAATTTACTGCTTCTGCTTCTGAAGTCTTTGAGGGTAGGGTGGTGGAGGTTTCTTTACTAGAACTGGTTGATTTGTCTTCTGTGGTAATTCTGCATCCAACGGAGTTGTTAGTTGATCAGAATTAGCTGGTTCTGAAGTTACCTTGTCAGATTTTGTAGATTCTGGTTCTTGTGAAACTAGAATTTCAACACTCGGTTGAACTTCCTCTGAGTCTTGAGCGTCAGCTGGCTCCTTCTCAACTTCGACGGAATTGGGCTCTAAAGTCTTTCCACTCCTCAATGTCAACGCTTTACAATGCTCCTTCCCTGGATTCCTCAGATTCTCCGTATCACTAGGTAAAGCACCTTATGGTCGGTTCCTGAGTTCAGTAGCAAGCTGGCCCATTTGGTTCTCTAGATTTTTCAATATAGTTGCTTGGCTTTGAATTAAGGCACTATTCTTCACCATGTATGCCTTTAACAAATTTTCTAAGCCATTGGATGGTTCAGCTTGAGTTGGTTTCTGAACTTGTTAGGGAAAACTAGGTGGCTGGGTCGATCTAGGTTGGACGTAAGTGTTACTAGTTCCAGCCCCTTGGTTACTCTAGGAAAAATTTGGGTGGTTTCACCATGATAGGTTATAGAAATTAGATTGCAGTCCTTGCCTTCCTCGATTTTGGTTTTGGTTACCCATGTAATATACGGATTCTGGGTTCGATGGACATTCTTCAAACAAATGTCCTTCCCCACAATAAACACAGGCTATATTTTCAAATTGATTTGGTAGCTGTGCTACAAAACTATTAGACCCAGTAGTAGTAAGATTTTTTAACATTGAGGATATTAATGATACCAGAGATGCTAGTGAAGTAAGAGCGTTTACTTCATGTATTCCAGCAACTCGTCTTCCTGACGCTGCTCGATTGGTTGGCCATTGATAATTGTTGCTCTCAATGATTTCATAAGCCTCATTATAAGACTTAGAAAGGAGAGCACCGTTAGCAGAAGCGTCCACTACAATCCTCGTGTGATCATTGAGACCATTATAAAACTTCTCAAGTTGGATGCAATGTGGGATTCCATGATGAGGGCACTTCTATAATAATTCTTTGTACCTTTCCCATGCCTCATACAAGGACTCATCATCCATTTGATGGGAGGCAGTGATCTCATTCCTCAAGCATTCTTGCTAGGCGGGAAATAATTCATGAGAAATCTTTCTGCTAACTCTTGCCATGTGAAAATTGAATTTGGTGGCAATGAGTTCAACCAGGCTCGAGCTCTGTCCCTTAGCGAATACGGGAACAGCTTCAATCGTAATGCATCTTCGGGTACTCCGGCTAACTTGAAAAAATCGTTCACCTCCATAAACAGTCATAAGTGTAGGTGAGGATCTTCAGTAGGCATTCCACTGAATTGGCCCACTGTCTGAAGCATCTAGAACATGACTGGCTTCAGCTCGAACTATTGTGCCTCAATTTTGAGTCTCCTAATACCCGGATTAAGATCATTAAACACTGGCACTACATACTGTATTAAAGCTCTATCCCTACCATCAGCAATAAGGATAGGATTTTGAGCAGGGTCTGCTCCATTTCCTTGATTCGGATTTTCGAAGTTCATCTTTTCAGTCCTTCTCTGACTTGCTTGCCTTCTTCGCTGTCAAAAAGTTTGTTCAATCTCAGGGTCTACAGGGAGTAAATCAATAATTCGGGCAATACTCATAAACACCTGAAATAATCACAGAAAAATTAATTAAGTTAAAATTTAAACAGAAAAATAAACAAAATGCAAAACTAACAAATTCACAAATAATGACTTTTTAAAACAGTCCCTGGCAACGGCGCCAAAAACTTGGAACGACGGAAATGTGCAAGTGTAAACAATCACAACAAGTAATAAAGTGACAAATAAATCTCGAGTTATCGTACCCACAGGGACTGTGAAAAGAATTATTTATGAATGCTATTTAAAACACTGTGGTGAAGAAAAATATTTTGTTTGAAGAGGGTGATTAAAAAATAAGATTTTAAACTAAGTAAACTAAATAAATAAATCTCAAATGCACGATTTCAAAATATGATTTTAATCAAGATGACATAATTGTGTTAGATTAATTACATTTCTTAGCTTAGAATTATTAAACTCATGTTTATATTGTTACGAATAAATTCACGGCAACTCGATAATTTGCTAACTTATGAACATACTCACCTACCAAAATCCATTCATCTCTTGACTAGGCAAATATGTTATTGCACATACATACTTATTAAATCGAAATAACCTCTTGTACATATCCCTATGTCAATTCAAACGATTAATTAAATCTAATAAGCACATAAAAGGCTACGTGAGGTAACAAAGTATCCCTACCTTGAAACAATTTAATCACAATAATCTTGCAAGTTATGCAAGGCAATTGTATCGTCGAGATCTGCTTGCTAATTTAACCTCAACTACCTTAGATGATTAAACATGCAATCGATTAAGTCTTCGTGTCCATTAATTACAATTTTAATCCGCTTTAAATAATTAATTCATTAGCTACCTCACAATTGTAATGCAAGAATAACTTAGTCATGATTTTACTTAATCAAGCATCTTATCGAGGCCTATAACAACATAAACACAATTTTAATTGTCGAAACCATTTTTTTTATGTTTGGAAAATGGGGCCGACTTAAAAAAGAGATATGGAGTCGCCACCGATCCTTTATTCGAGGTGTGATCGGGTCACCTTGAGATGGATTATTTTAATAAAACATTTTAGATTTATTAAAACAATAATTTTGGTCTACAAAATCTAAGAAAATAGGTTCGGAAGTCGGTTACGTGCGAGGAAGGATTAGCTGTAACACCCCAAACCCGGCCCGAACGCTACGACCAGATCTGGTATGCTACGGGGTTTATTGTAAAAACTTTGCTTTAACGGTTTTTGAAAATCTCAGTTTCTTTACTTAGGCATTTGTAAAAAAAAATAGGATATCTGATGAAAACCTTTACTTTTTCTTTGAACGTGTTCGGAAAACCTATTTTATTTTTTTTTATGTTTTAAGTCCTTGAACATAAATTTATAAACTCAGAAACATCACAAATATAAAGCGATAACCCAAACCATAGGGCCTTATTACATAAATAGTTCCAAAATTAAAACTTAAAGAAAACCGAAAATAATTCATGAAAATAAATAAAATAAAACTTGATGACCCCTCGAGTCCGCCTCAGCTCCCCTGTCCACGATCTACTGCTCATCTGAAAATTCAGGAAAAATAAAAGGGTGAGTCACCAAGACTCAGTGTGCAAATCCCGAAAACACATAAAAGGCTTTAGGCCCACAAACACATTATGGGCCTTGGCCCATACACAATGGCAACAAAATATTTACATGCAACATGGCCCAACCCAACCAAGAGATCCATCCTCTACACACCAGCCCGTACCAACCAACACACCTTGGGGATTTCTACAATTAACCCACCAACCGCTACACACCACATCGATGTACATGCTTTGCTATTCCTATTAATCGGGAATGAATTTAACGTGGCTTAGCCACCGATCACTATTGTGACCTAACATTTCAATTTATGGTTTAACCACCGATCACCAAGTGACCTATTATCATGCTCTTCCCCCTTAGTCATATTAATCCCATCCCATGCATACATTCATGCAAAATCAAACAATATACCACTTAAGGATTTACAATCTAGCACATTCATCGATACACATAGAGAAGTTTCTATGATCACGCACTGCATCCATTGCCTACCCTTTTTGGGTAACACGATTTATCATACAAATTATTTTTCCGCTTTTTAGCCCATAACATATGTGTATATACAGTTAAGTAGTGTGATAGAGATCTACACACTGATTACGATTAAAATGACAATTTCTATGTCGACGCTATCCGTGAGCCGACACAACCGCTATTTGCCTAAGGTGTTGTTCGTAAGCTTACCCATAGCCCGGTGGCCAATCTCGAGCAGCCAGACACCGCACGCTTCTTGAACTTTGGGGCTGGGACTACAGATCCAACTCCTTCCTTTGATTTGCTGACATTCGAGTCCATGAGTGATCTTGGTCAGAAGGTACTACGATGATTGCTTAACGAACCATTAGGTTAAGACACGAATAACGAAAAGAAACCGATTGATCAACTTAAGGAGAACCAAAAACCTTACCTTGAAATCCCGAAAATAATATGATTCGTATGCTACCGATTTCTGGCTTAGAAACCTAGACGATTAGATCTCCTTCAAATCCTTAAATGTCACCAAAGAAAAAGAACACAAGATCGAGAAAACGTCAAACTAAGGATGGCCTTAACTACCAACTAGCCATTCAGCTTTGGCTTCAAAAGCCGAAAAAGATTGCAAAAATACTAGCACAAGTCGATACTCACCTCTACAGAAGATTTCGGCTACTTCTAAACGATTCTGGCTTTATGGAAAATTCAGCACAAGAGGAAAAGAATGGAAAAGAGTGTGAAGTGAGAGGTTTCGGCTTCTGAAGGAATCAAAAGGAAAGATTGCAGAGAATGGCTGAGGGTTTCGGCATAGAGAATGAGAGAAAGCTTTGAAAGAATGGGGTTCAAAATGCCGGAATTGAAGAGATAGCCCCCCTATTTATAGAAAATTTCGGCACTTACCTATCAAAATTCGAAAGTGCCCTTCCTGATAACTAACAACTAATCAAATAGTAGGGGAAATTTCGGCACCCTTATGGCATGTGGAAACCGATTTCCTCCCCCCTCCAAGAGATGGAAATTCGGCCATCACTGCATTCAGCAGATAGCTCCTATCTTTTCTCCTCTATCTTAATCCATTCACTCCTCCAGAAGAGACCTAGATAACACCACTTCCCCTATTTTATCAAAGACATTATCCCCATTATCCAAGTCACTAAATCCTCCAAATTTTAAGCCTCATTGCCGTCCCTCTTGCTCCCCTATTAAGTGCCGAAAATGGCCCAAAGACATGGGCTCCTAACGGCCAAAACTTGGGCCTCTTCAACTGCTAATGGTGCCACCTTATAACTCCTTTGCAGCGCCACTTGTTACTGAGCCACAAGCCCGCTTTGTAGTTTAAACCACAGATACTATCTTTTAAACCCTTTAGTGTCCCATCAGAAAATTTAATCAAGGCCCCGACCCCATCCTGAGCCCAATTTGGACCCCTAACACTTAAATTAACACATTAAACATATCCCCACACTAAACGCATAGGCCCATTAATTCAGGATGTTACAGTTCTACTCCCCTTAAAGAAATTTCGACCTCGAAATTACCTGGTCAAAATAGATGTGGGTACTGCTGTCGCATCGCTTCCTCTGGTTCCCAAGTAGCCTCCTCAGAACTGTGATTCCGCCATAAAACCTTGACCAACGGAACCGTCTTCCTACGCAATACCTTGACATCACGGTCCAAGATTTCCACTGGCTCCTCTTCAAAGGATAGGTCGAGTCTCACTTCGATTTCTTCCACTGGCACCACATGAGATGGATCCGAACGGTAACGTCTTAGCATAGAGACGTGGAATACATTGTGAATCTGGCTTAGCTCAGAAGGTAGTTCTAGCTCATAAGCTACTGGTCCCACTCATTTCAACACACGATAAGGTCCGATAAATCGGGACTTAATTTACCTTCTGTCCAACCCTCGCATTTTTCTTCCATGGCGACACCTTTAAGAACACCTTGTCACCCATCGCAAATTCTATGTCCTTACGCCTCAGTCGGCATAGGACTTCGCTTGGTCCGACGCTTCCTTTAATCGAGCCCGATTAACTCTACCTTCTCCTCTGTCTCGGTAACCAACTCCAGACCCAAAATCTGACGTTCCCCTAATTCCGTCCAACAGGTAGGTGTACGACACTTCCGCCCGTACAATACTTCATAGGGTGCCATCTGAATACTTGACTGGTAGCTATTGTTGTACGCAAACTCTACCAACGGTAAGAACTCTTCCTAACTACCCCTGAAGTCAATGACACAACCTCTTAACATGTCCTCCCAGATCTGAATTACCCACTCAGACTGTCCATCGGTCTGAGAATGAAACGCCGTACTGAAATCCAACTTCGTACCCAACGCTTGATGCAATGCCTTCCAAAATCGTGAGGTAAACCTAGGGTCCCTGTCCGATATGATTGATACTGGTACCCCATGCAACCTCACTACCTCCGCTATGTATAGCTTAGCCAATTTCTGCAAAGAGTAATCGACACGTACCGGTATAAAATGAGCAGACTTCGTCAAGCGGTCAACAATCACCCAGACCGAATCTTTCTTAGTAGGCGTGAGGGGTAGCCCACCAACAAAGTCCATTGTGATCCTTCCCACTTCCATTGTGGAATCTTCACCGGCTGCAACAACCCTGATGGTAACTAATGTTTCGCCTTTACCTGCTGACAGGTCAAACACTTCTCCACAAATTTGGTCACCTCTCGTTTTAAACCCGACCACCAGAACTGATCTCGTAAATCTCGATACAACTTTCTTCCTCCAGGGTGCATAGTGTATGGACTACCATGCGCTTCTTGCAAAATCTTATGCCTCAACTCAGGATCTTTCGACATACACACTCTCCCTTGAAAACATAATAGCCCTTCCTCATTCACACTAAATTCTCGTTGATCCTTCACTTGATCCTACCAAAACTTCTCCTTTAGCAACTCGTCGCCCATCTTTGTTTCTCCTTAACTGGATCGACCAAAGAGGGTTTCACTTGAAGTTCAGCTAATAAACTCCCATCATCGTATAGACTAAGGTGAGCAAACATTGCTCTCAAGTCAGAGATTACTTTACGACTCAAGGCATCTGCCACCACGTTAGCTTTACCCGGATGGTACTCGATCGAGCAGTCATAGTCCTTTAGCAACTCGATCCACCTCCTTTGCCTTAGATTCAACTCCTTCTGGGTCAAAAGGTATTTTAGGCTCTTGTGATCGGTATAAATGATAGAATTCTCCCTGTATAGATAATGTCTCCAGATCTTCAGGGTAAAAACCACTGCCGCCAATTCCAAATCATGTGTGGGATATCTTGCTTCGTGAGGTCTCAACTGCCGAGATGCGTACGCCACAACCTTTCCACCTTGCATCAACACGCATCCTAGTCCCATGTGTGAAGCATCACAGTAAATCACGAACTCCTTTCCAGCCTCCGGCTGAATCAACACCGGAGCCTCCGTTAAAATCCTTTTTAACTTCTCGAAACTCTCTTGCTGCTTATCAGACCAAACAAACGGAACCCCTTTCTGTAATAACTTAGTCAATGGTCCCGCAATTAAAGAAAATCCCTCAAAAAACCTTCTGTAATACCCGGCCAAACCAAGGAAACTCTGAATTTTTGCTACCGACTTAGGCAGCTTCCAATCCAACACCGCTTCAATCTTCCGAGGGTCAACCCTAATCCCCTCTGCCGACACAACGTGACCTAGAAAAGTAACCTCCCTTAGCCAAAATTCGCACTTACTGAATTTGGCATACAACTGCTTCTCCCTTAGAATCTGCAGAACCACCCGAAGATGTGAATCATGCTCCTCTTTCGATTTTGAATAAACCAGAATATCATCTATGAATACCACGATAAACCGATCCAAGTAGGGTTGAAATACTCGGTTCATCATATCCATAAACGCTGCTGGTGCGTTAGTCAACCCAAATGGCATCACCATGAATTCGTAGTGTCCATAGCGAGTCCTAAAAGCCGTCTTATGAATATCCGCCTCTTTGACCTTAAGCTGATGGTACCACGACCTCGGATCTATCTTTTTGAAAAGACCGAGGCTCCTTCACCACCATCAAACAAGTCATCAATCCTTGGCAACGGTATTTGTTCTTGATGGTCAACTTATTCAACTGACGATAGTCAATGCACATCCGCATCGATCCATCCTTCTTCTTAACGAATAACACTGGCGCTCCCCAAGGCGACACACTTGGTCGGATAAACCCTCTATCCAGCAACTCCTGAATCTGCGCTTTCAATTCCACCAACTCTTTTGGCGCCATCCTATACGGAGCAATAGATACTGGCGCTGTTCTTGGAAGAAGATCGATACCAAACTCCACTTCACGATTCGAGGGTAATCCCGGAAGCTCCTCTGGGAAAACATCAGGAAATTCCTTCACCGTCCTGACATCTCTGACAGTTAGTTCCCTGGCTTTCAGAGCCCGAACAAACATTAGAATTGCCTCGCATCCTTTCCTCACCATCCTTTCTTCCCTTAAGGCAGGCACCACATTCGACAAACAGTTCCCCCTTTCACCTATCACCAACATTTCACCACCATCGGGAGTATTTAACACCATACGCTTGGCTGCACAGTCTAAATTCGCTTGATACTTCACTAACCAATCCATTCCTAAGATCAAATCAAACTCCCCAAATGGCAGTTCCATCAGATCAGCCCAAAAAGCTACCCCTTGAACTTCCAGTGGTACATCCTTATACAGTTTGTTCACCACTACAGTTTGTCCTAGAGGGCTCACTACAGTCATCTCCCTAGAAGAATTCTCATAATCTAAGTTCAAAGTTCCCGCTATAGCACTAGCAACATAAGAGTGCGTCGAACCAATATCAATCAAGGCAGTGTAAGGCAAACCAAAAATTAAAAATGTACCGGTTATAACATCCGATGCGTCCGTCTTCTCTCGACGTCTGGCAGCATAGACTAACCCTGGCTGTCTCGCCTCAGTGTTTCCTGCCCCTTGGCCTGGTGCTCCACGGCCCCGACCGGAACCGTTACCACCTCTGGCTGGACCACGACCTCTCTGTGGCTGCTGACCACCTCTTCCCGGCTGTGCATTCCCTTGACATGTGAGACCTTCACTGCCCCGTTGCTGCAGATAATTTCTAACTTGGTGGTCCGTAGATCCACACCTAAAGCACTTCCCACTGCCCGCCCAACACTCACCTACATAGAATTTACCACAACGAGCACACTTCTGTGTCTGACTAGCAGCAGTAGGTCTCTCCTCCCGCCTCGGCCCGTCTGACCTAGGCCTTTTCTGAGTACGCCCAGCTGCCCCTGACGATCCAAAATTCCTCTTACTTCCACCCCTATCTCTATCCCGATTTAGTTTCTCTGTTCGCTTCACCTCCTTAGCTATCTTAGCTTTTTCCACAAGCACAGTAAATTCTCTCTCCCGCTGTGGAGCTATCAATACACGCAAATCATCCCTCAGACCATCTTCAAATCGAACACAACGTTTATGGTCTGTGGCCACCATTCCTCGAGCATAACGGCTAAGGCGTATGAATTTCGCTTTATACGCAGCCACCGACCTACTTCCTTGCACCGTTTCGAAATGCTCTATCTTTGCGCATCCACATAACTTGTCCCAATGTATTTACTCAAACGCCATTTTGAAGAAATCCCAGGTGATACGGTCAGCCATCGTACCATCCTTAACCCTAAGCCACCATTGATAAGCTTCGTCCCGCAGGAGAGATACAACCCCTTTTAGCTTTTCCTCCTCCGTGAAATCCAGATCATCCATTATACGCTCAACCGCCTCCAACCAGTACTTAGCTGTATTCGGGGCTATTCCAAAAATTCCCCTAAACACTTCTGCCCCATTAGCTCTAAGTCGCTCCGACACAGATTTTCGGGCTCCTATGCCCACGCCTGCCCCAACAACCCTCTCTAAAACCCTTAACATCGCCTGGGACACCGCGTCATCTCCGGCCGTCTGGTCCTGAAATTCCACCTCCACAGCTGGTGGTACTGGCATCTCATTTCCAGATCCATAACCAGATCCTACTGGTTCAGACACAGCCATCCTACCCCTACCACGGCCACGCGTAGGACGTCCACGACCCCTTGTACTCATTCTACCGATTTGCGTTTATCTGATTAGAAATTTTATGAATTGTTAATTTCTTCCACTGATTAACCACGAACAATCTTATGGACAGTAGTTTTAAGAGTAGTTCTTTCGATTTTGAAATTATATCTACAGGTTTCAGTCTCAAGTGTATATCTCCTAGTTCCACACACATTCAATCATCATACATCAACATACAAGTAACATCCATGAACCCACATTCATCACATAAGGGTATTTTCGTTATTTCACTACCCAGGGGTATTTTCGTAGTTCCTTCCTACAGGGTATTTTTCGTAATTTCACAAAATAGGGTATCTTGGTGATTTTTTGAAATAGAGATATTTTGGTATTTTTTTTATGATAATATTGTGGTAATTTCTCAAATTTCGATGATTTCGTAAACCGGGTACTTTTGTAAATCTAAAGTTTTTCGGGTAAATTTACAAAACAAGGGTATTTTGGTAATTTTGCCAACTGGGGGTATTTCGGTGATTTCACAAATTTTGGTAGTTTTACAAATCTGGGGTATTCCGGGAAATTTTCAAAAATCAAGGGTATTTCGGAAATTTCACAAACCTAGGGATATTTTTAGTAATTTATAAATAGGGTGGCCGGTCCTTCCGGTTTTAATTATAAATTTTGGCCCACAACAAGTCCTCGTGGCTAAAGTGAACAGTCACTACGCACTGCAGGATTCCATTCAAGAAGAGAGGTGAGTCACTAGGACCGCTTAAGTACCATGCTCTCCCTGAATCCAATCCTAGACATGCGCATGCCTGTTGCCACACCTTAACCTAGCGACTGGTTTAGGGACATGTTTAGTTAGATTAAGTTTTATGAATTTAAAGAATTGTTTGAACTAGGCCTAAAGTCCATAAATTCCTATCATACTAGTCTACGTCCATAAACCCCATCAACCTAGCATGCATATCACATCAAGAGTTAGAATACTTACCTGCGTGGATCGGGTGCCGGTAGACTCGAAGGCCATATCTCAACCAAAGCATTTTCACCAACTTTATACCCTACTACTGGACCCATTTCACAGCCCGAGTTTTGCAACTGGGCTCTGATACCAAAATGTAACACCCCAAACTCGGCCCGAACACTACGACCAGATCTGGTATGCTACGGGGTTTATTGTAAAAACTTTGCTTTAACGGTTTTTGAAAATCTCAGTTTCTTTACTTAGGCATTTGTAAAAAAAAATAGGATATCTGATGAAAACCTTTACTTTTTCTTTGAACGTGTTCGAAAAACCTATTTTATTATTTTTTTTATGTTTTAAGTCCTTGAACATAAATTTATAAACTGTAAACACTGTCAAATATAAAGCGATAACCCAAACCATAGGGCCTTATTACAAAAATAGTTCCAAAATTAAAACTTAAAGAAAACCGAAAATAATTCATGAAAATAAATAAAATAAAACTTGATGGCCCCTCAAGTCTGCCTTGGCTCCCCTGTCCACGATCTACTGCTCATCTGAAAAGTCAGGAAAAATAAAAGGGTGAGTCACCAAGACTCAGTGTGCAAATCCCGAAAACACATAAAAGGCTTTAGGCCCACAAACACATTATGGGCCTTGGCCCATACACAATGGCAACAAAATATTTACATGCAACATGGCCCAACCCAACCTAGAGATCTATCCTCTACACACCAGCCCGTACCAACCAACACACCTTGGGGATTTCTACAATCAACCCACCAACCGCTACACACCACATCGACAGACATGCTGCCTATTCCTATTAATCAGGAATGAATTTAACGTGGCTTAGCCACCGATCACTATTGTGACCTAACATTTCAATTCGTGGTTTAACCACCGATCACCAAGTGACATATTATCATGCTCTTCCCCCTTAGTCATATTAATCCCATCCCATGCATACATTCATGCAAAATCAAACAATATACAACTTAAGGATTTACAATCTAGCACATTCATCGATACACATAGAGAAGTTTCTATGATCACTACCTGGCATCCATTGCCTACCCTTTTTGGGTAACACGACTGTTCATACAGCCTATTTTTCCGGCTTTTAGCCCATAACATATGTGTATATACAGGTTAAGTAGTGTGATAGAGATCTACACACCTGATTATGGTTAAAACGACACTTTCTATGTCGACGCTATCCGTAGCCGACACAACAGCTATTTGTCTAAGGTGTTGTTCAGAAGCCGGTCCATAGCCCGGTGGCCAATCTCGAACAGCAGACACCGCGCGTTTCTTGAACTTTGGGGCTGGGACTACAGATCCAACTCCTTCCTTTTATTTGCTGACATTCGAGTCCATGAGTGATCTTGGTCAAAAGGTACTACGATGATTGCTTAACGAACCATTAGGTTAAGACACGAATAACGAAAGAAATCGATTGATCAACTTAAGGAGAACCAAAAACCTTACCTTGAAATCCCGAAAATAATATGATTCGTATGCTACTGATTTCTGGCTTAGAAACCTAGATGATTAGATCTCTTTCAAATCCCGGAATGCTGCCAAAGAAAAAGAACACAAGATCAGAGAAAACGTCAAACTAAGGATGGCCCTAACTACCAACTAGCCATTCGGCTTTGGCTTCAAAAGTCGAAAAAGATTGCAAAAATACTAGCACAAGTCAATACTCACCTCTACAGAAGATTTCGGCTACTTCTAAACGATTCCGGCTTTATGGAAAATTCAGCACAAGAGGAAAAGAATGGAAAAGAGTGTGAAGTGAGAGGTTTCGACTTCTTAAGGAATCAAAAGGAAAGATTGCAGAGAATGGCTGAGGGTTTCGGCATAGAGAATGAGAGAAAAGCTTTGAAAGAATGGGGTTCAAAATGCCGGAATTGAAGAGATAGCCCCCCTATTTATAGAAAATTTCGGCACTTACCTATTAAAAACCGAAAGTGCCCTTCCTGATAACTAACAACTAATCAAATAGTAGGGGAAATTTCGGCACCCTTATGGCATGTGGAAACCGATTTCCTCCCCCCTCCAAGAGATGGAAATTCGGCCATCACTGCACTAAGCAGATAGCTCCTATCTTTTCTCCTCTATCTTAATCCATTCACTCCTCCATAGGCGACCTAGATAACACCACTTCCCCCCTATTTTATCAGCACCTTATCCCCATTATCCAAGTCACTAAATCCCTCCAAATTTTAAGCCTCACTGCCGTCCCTCTTGCTCCCCTTTTAAGTGCCGAAAATGGCCCAAAGACATGGGCTCCTTACGGCCAAAACTTGGGCTTCTTCAACTGCTAATGGCGCCACATTATAACTCCTTTGCAGCGCCACTTGTTACTGAGCCACAAGCACACTTTGTAGTTTAAACCACAGATACTATCTTTTAAACACTTTAGTGTCCCATCAGAAAATTTAATCAAGGCCCCGACCCCATCCTGAGCCCAATTTGGACCCCTAACACTTAAATTAACACATTAAACATATCCCCACACTAAACGCATAGGCCCATTAATTCAAGATGTTACATTAGCACCCTCGCAACGCCCAAAATTGGTACCAAATTGATTAATTGATGTCCTAATGCCAAAAATTTGAAACGATTTTAGAATACAATTCCATTTTAAAAAATTTTAAATAACTCGAATTGGATATTGGGATTCTCTTGTTCCAAAGGAATAAAATATCACATCCAACACGTTAGGATACGCCATTTCAAACCTTCGATGCCAAGATCATCTCATGATTTCCAAAGTTCATGCATTGAAATTTTTATAAGGATATTTAATTATTTGGACAAGCAAAAAACCGAAACCCAGCACGGTAGGGTACTATTTCTCGGATTTTCAAACATGAAATATTGCCTTGTTTTTTTTTAAGAAAACATGGACAAAATTTTAAAAGGATATTTAGTTATTCGGTCAAACGGAAAACCGAAACCCAGCACGATAGGGCACGATTTCTCGAATTTCCAAACACAAAATATTGCCTTATTTTGAAAACTTTTAATAAGCGATTATAAAAGTGGACTCAAAAATATACTTATTTATCTTGTTTGGAACAAGAATGAAACGACCAATATCAATTAAAATGTTAAAATTTGAATCATGATGCGATAATGTGGAAAAAGCAAAGTTACAAATATGGAATAATATACATGGATAAAATATTATACAAATGAATGACCATAATATGAAATTTGAAAGGAACGAATTTGGGCACATACAATGACAAACAAATTAACACAAATAACTTATAGCAAATTTTAAAGTAAATAAGCAAATGATGTATATAAAATAATATGTGTCAATCTAAATAATACGTGTGTAAATAAAAAAAAACTTGATATAAAATAATGTATATATAAAAATAATATTGATATATGAAAGTGTTTGGAATAAATAAATATATAATTTAAAATAGGGTCCTTTTAAGAAACAAATTATATACATAAATAGATTTAAAAGAAGATATATATATTCATACACGTAAATAAATTTAAAAAATAATATTTACATAAAATAATATGAAATCAATAGTATATACATAGAATAGAATAATAACAAAAATAGAAGCTAATAGTAAATTAATAAATGAATAAATACTATATACAATAGTTTGAAAATAGTAAAATAATAATGATAGTAATAACAGAAAATACAATGATAAAAATGAATTATAATGAAAATATGTTAATAAATAATAATAATAGTAAAAATAATATTAATAATAACAATAATAATACTAATAAATATAATAATAATAATAATAATGATATTAAAAACAATAACAGTAATAAAATAATGACAATAATATTAGAATTCAATAACAAAAATAACAAAGGGTTAATTTTAACTTAAAACAGTAATCTGAGGGCAAATCCGTAAATAAATAAAAAGAAAACGACTATATTGAACGCGCGGATAACGAAGAAGGACCAAAAGAGAAATTAATCCCTGCCTTCCAAAATGACGTCGTTCGAATAAGGGCCCAATTGGAGTTGCAATAAATTATGGGGCTAAATTAAAAAACAAAAAGGACTTAATTGCAGAACAATAAAATGCGGAAGGGCTAAAGGTGCAATTAGCCCTTCCATTACAAAACGCGCGGATCCTTCCCCGGGTCGGGTCAACGCGCGGGTTTGGAGGGATAAAACGACGTCGTTTTAGGCTTAGAAGATGGGTTCCTAAACGACGTCGTATTAGTCGGCTATATAAACTCAAATTTTTAGAAAAAAATCATTTAGCCTCATCTGTTTAAAAAAAAAAGACGAAAGAATAAAAAAAAAAAACTTCAGTGGCTTCCTCTCCTGCGATTTTCGGTGACCGGACCACCGTTGGTCCGTCACCGATGACCACCGAACGGCGGTCGCAAACGACGGTTAGAGCCCCGAAAACCGCATTTTCATATGAATCAAGGTACGGGTCCCTTTCTTCCTTTTTTCTTTTCTTTTTTATTTCAAATATATATAAAAAAATAAAAAAAAATCAAAAATGGAAGTAAAAAACAAGAACCCGGATGAAAAAAAGGATTAATCACCTTTCCCTTTTTTCTTTCTGTATTTCTTTGTATATTCGTAGGTCAAAAAACGTTACAATGGTTTCTTCGATTTTTAAAGGCCGAAAGTCGAAAAATAAAAAAAATAAAAATACATTGCTGCTGTCTGTTTGTTTGTCTTCTTGTGCAGGTGTATGTTTCATTTGCAGGTGAAATCACCGCACGGAGGAGGAGGACGTGGCGATGCGGGCGTGCGTGCGCAAGTGGTGGCGTGGAGGCCCGATTGTTGAAGCTGCGGCGCTAGGGAAACCTAGGGTTTCCAGGAGCTTCAATCCATTTGGGCCTAATCCGTCATTGGGTCGTTACAACTGGTTTGGGCCGAACAGGCTTGGGTCTATTTTGGTTTTGGGTTTAGTGGTTTTAGGTTTGGGCTGCTGTAATTTTGTTATTGGGCTTGTAATTCTGGACTGTTAATAAACTTAAAAAAAATGGACTTTTATATACTTATTTTTATTTGTTATTTTTGGTTTTTGGTTTTGGTTTTATCGGGCCCGGGCAAATTTGGGCTCTTACAGCTGCCCCTCTTTGCTCATTGTCGTGTAACGGGAATGAAATAAAGACTTTAAAGAGGGCCAAATTTACCTGGTCTTGTAAGATCTTGGCTTATTGGCACTTCTTTTCTTCAAGTAGCCCCACTACGTCTTCAGGGGTATAGGAAATAGTGCTTCTATCCACTCCAATGTAATTTCAGGGAGAAGAGATTTGTAAATTCGATCTACTCCGCTGGAACTTCAAGAAGATAAGAATTGTTGCTCCAATGCAATTTCAGAGAGAAGGGATTTGTAGCTTCGACCTACTCTACTGAAACTTCAAGGAAATAAGGATTGATCCTCAAGGTAATTTCAGGGAGAAGGGATTTGTAGCTTCGACCTACTCTACTGGAACCTCGAGGAGATAAGAATTTAGGGAGAAGAGATTTATAGCTTCGATATTCTCTACTGAAACTTCAAAGAAATAAGGATTGGTCCTCAATGTAATTTCAAGAAGAAGGGATTTGTAGCTTCGACCTACTCCATTAGAACTTCGAGGAAATAAGAATTCAGGGAGAAGAGATTTGTAGCTTTGATCTTCTCTGCTGAAACTTAAAGGGAATAAAGAATGATCCTCCATGCAATTTCAGGGAGAAGGGATTTGTAGCCTCGACCTACTCCACTGGAACTTCGAGGAGATAAGAATTCAGAGAGAAGAGATTTGTAGCTTCGATCTTCTCTGCTAAAACTTCAAGGAAATGAGGATTTCATGGAGAAGGGATCTGTAGCTTCGACCTACTCAGTTGGAACCTCAAAGGGATAAGAATTCAGGGAGAAGAGATTTGTAGCTTCGATCTTCTCTACTGAAACTTTAAGGAAATGAAAACTGGTAATTTCAACCTGCTCCGCTGTATCTTCAAGGAGACGAGGTTGGTGGCTTAAATCTACTCCACTAATTCATGGAGATAAGATTCGTCGTTTTCGATCTACTCCACTACTGCTTAGGGAGACAAGATTTGTCATCTTCAGTCTACTCCACTGCCGTTTCAGGGAGATAAGGCTGATGGCTTAAATCTACTCCGCTGCTTCATGGAGATGAGATTCGCCGTCTTCGATCTGCTCCACTACTGCTTAGGGAGACAAGATTTGTAATCTTCAGTCTACTCCACTACCGCTTCAGGGAGATAAGGCTGATGGCTTAAGTCTACTCCGTTGCTTCATGGAGATGAGATTCGCTGTCTTCGATCTGCTCCACTACTGCTTAGGGAGATAAGATCTGTAATCTTCAGTCTACTCCACTACCGCTTCA
This sequence comes from Gossypium sturtianum, assembly GCA_025698515.1. Classification (NCBI taxonomy): domain Eukaryota; kingdom Viridiplantae; phylum Streptophyta; class Magnoliopsida; order Malvales; family Malvaceae; genus Gossypium; species Gossypium sturtianum. Next base: position 123,592,543 of record CM046946.1, read on the forward strand.
AGGAGATAAGGCTGATGGCTTAAATCTACTCCGCTTCTTCATGGAGATGAGATTTGCCGTCTTCGATTTGCTCCACTACTGCTTAGGGAGACAAGATCTGTAATCTTCAGTCTACTCCACTGTTGTTTCAGGGAGATAAGGCTGATGGCTTAAATCTACTCCACTGCTTCATGGAGATGAGATTCACCGTCTTCGATCTGCTCCACTATTGCTTAGGGAGACAAGATCTGTAATTTTTAGTCTACTCCACTGCTGTTTCAGGGAGATAAGGCTGATGGCTTAAATCTACTCCGCTGCTTCATGGAGATGAGATTCGTCGTCTTCGATCTGCTCCACTACTGCTTAGGGAGACAAGATCTGTAATCTTCAGTCTACTCTACTGCCGTTTCAAGGAGATAAGGCTGATGGCTTAAATCTACTCCGCTGCTTCATGGAGATGAGATTCGCCATCTTCGATCTGTTCCACTACTACTTAGGGAGACAAGATCTTTAATCTTTAGTCTACTCCACTGCCGTTTCAGGGAGATAAGGCTAATAGCTTAAATCTACTACGCTGCTTCATGGAGATGAGATTCGCCGTCTTCGATCTTCTTCACTACTGCTTAGGGAGACAAGATCTGTAATTTTATTTAGTCTGCTCCCTTGCTACATCAGGAAGATAAGACAATAATCTTCAGCCTGCTCCCTTGCTACCTCAGGAAGATAAGGCTAGGTAACTTGAATCTGCTCCATTGCCAATACATGGAGATAAGATTTTCCAAATTCGATCTACCCCACTGCTATCTCGAGGAGACAAGATCTACAATTCATCGATGTTGCTACACCATCCTCTGAGGGACACGACCTATAAACTCGGTTCCACATGCATATGTTTATGCCAAATGATCAAGATGCTATGATCAGAATGAATCAAATGCTCCTAGCCACATGTGTTATGAATGATATGAATGCAAAAATATCATGGAAATGATTCCTTTTTTTTAATATTCAATGATTAGGATACAATGATCGGAATGATTCAAATGCTCCTGACTAAATGATATTATAGATGACATTTGCCTGAATGCAGAATGTCATGAGAATGATTAGGATTCAATGATCGGAATGAATCAAATGCCCCTAACTAAATGTATTATGGACGACATTTGCATGAATGCAGAATGTTATGAGAATGATTAGGATGCAATGATCGGAATGAATCAAATGCCCCTAACTAAATGTGTTTTGCATGAATGCAGAATTTTATGAGAATGATCCATTTTTAAATGCTTAAGGTGTCATCACTCATTTTTATCAAGGTTTTATCACTGATGTATTATGCCGTCATCTTGTTCGGCTAGTATTCTCGACAGAAAACCCGAGAAAACAAAAATATCCTGCTCAACAGATTTGCCCCACTGTAACTTCAGGGTTCATCTTAGGGGTGTAGGATCTGAATCTTTTCCAATCCATCCCACTGCAACTCAAGGGTATAGAATTTGTTTCATCTTCAATCCAACCAGTTGCGAATCAAAGATATAGGATCTGTAACTTGTTCCATCAACTGATCACTCCCTGGGTGACCTAACCAAATGTGTATGCATGATATTTGCATGGATGCAGAAGATCATTTTTTCGAAAATGATTCCCCTTTTGCACTTGGGTTAACATTGCTTATTTTTCGTCAAGATTGTATTACTGACGCAATATCTTGTCATTTGTTCAACCACCATTTTTGACAAAAATTCGTAGAGATAGTCTCAGTTTAGACTCTTCCTTAAACTTGGTGAATTTTAAACAATAGTCCTGTTCCAAGTTTTTGTATTATTCAGAAGCTTCCAGATTAATATGTGAAACTCCTTTTATGAAAGTATTATTAGTCCACTAATCGTTATTTCAATGCAAAATGCTTGAAAAAGATCATAGCAATGGACAAGAAGGAAATTAATTAGGAGCATAACTCGAAACAAATAAGTTAAGCAAAGATAGCAAATGCAATCAAGAAGGAAATTTATTTGTAGTGTATTTTGAAATGAATAAAACAATTAAAGATAGCAAATTCAGAATGGGTAAGATAGAAACTAGGTGCCCCAGATATCGCAGCCTGAGCTTCTCTGTTCGAACTTCTTGAGGACCATTTTAAGCTCAATATGTGTTTAGGGGATCCGGAGTACTTTGTCGATGCCCCAAGACGTCACATACTTCCTCATTATTAATTCAAGTATAGCAAGACCACTGTATGCCTTACTTTTGATCAAAATTTGAGCCGCCCTTTTCAGGTTTTCAACTCAAATCCCCTTTGGTCTCAAAGCGCCCTTTACGGGTTTTCGTCTTGGCCTCTCATTTTTTCTTCTTTTTCTTTCTTTTACCTTTTTTTTTGGAAAAATTTTTATTGAATCTGAATTCACCGGATTGGGCAAGTCCTTGCCATCCATCTCAGTCAATATCCATGCTTCCCCAGAACAGGCCTTCTTTGCGGCATAAGGTCCTTCCCAGTTTGGCATCCACTTTCTTCTGAAATCCTTTTTGCATGGGAAAAATTTCCTTCAAAGCCCTATCATGAAATTTTCTAGGGTGATCCTTTTTGTCATAAGCCCGTATCATCAGTTTTTGGTACATTCGACCATGATGAATACTTTCAATCAAGATTACTGGAGACATTCTACTTCATCCAATTCTTAATTCAATCAAAGCTTGGAGAAAAGGAATCTTAACTTCCAACAATTGCTTCCCTTTCATAAACCAATGAGAAAGATGTTGCCCCGATGAAGGTCCTGGCCAACGTTCAAGAAGCATAAAGGGTAAATGGTAATTTCTCTATGCCAACTTTTATAAATCTCAGTCATTTTTCAAAAATTTAGAATGGTTTTTGGCTGCCTTTGCTGCACTGATATGGTGTCTGATCTTTGAACAGATTGTAAATCTTTGACATTGTGCAATTATGCTAGACATGTTCCTTTTTGGCATTCTTTATTACCACTTTTTTTTGAATTTGAATTTACGTTTGAACTTAAATTTGAATTTAAATTTGAACTTGAATTTGAATTTAGATTTGGATTTGGATTTGGATGTGGATTTGCATTTGGATTTGAATTTGAATTTAATGACTGCTGACTTTGTAACTTTGGCATATGAAGTGACCTTCACCCTCTTAGTGAAGTAATTGACAACCACAAAGATGAATTGGTGTCGGCTAGATGCTTTTGATGAGATCGGCCCCATAACATATGAGTTTTGTCTTCCTCAATTTGGCTTTTACGGCGTAACTGGTGCAATTTCCCTTTTTTGGTAAACCAGTAGCCCGAACCTCTTGATTAGCCTGACTATTGTAGAACTATTAACATGGGTTCTTTAAACACCAATCTTAACAAATATACGTTTGATGCTTTGGCGTACCTTGATATGATATGATCGTGCAAAAACATCTTTGAATTCTTGAAAATAGCTCAATGATGTCTCGCCTTATTTTTATGGTGAATTAGGCTTCGATCTTTGCCCCTTTCCTAAGCTCGCAACGTCCACTGACCCTTTGCAAGGTAAAGTCTATTTTCATCTTGTTCTACCATCCTTAACAAATCAAAAGATAGGCTACAATCTCTGTCATCTTCAAAGTCCTTAGATCCCTTAGACCCATATCTCATTCAAAAAGGGAGTGAGTAACAACATCGCTCATGTCGTTGATATCTGGGTGCCTAGGTATGAAGGAAAAAATCCAAAGAATAAATGATTCTAAGGCTGATTATTTGTATGATATGGTCATGAATAAAGAATGAAAGAATATTCTAAAAAACAAAAGAATGTATAATATGAAATGGAAAGAATGAAAAAAATATTTGCTCAAAAAGATGCATTTTATTGAAATAAAAATTCTAGACACAAGTCTATTTCACCACATGACTCTTGTTGCCTCTAGGCTTAGAACAACAAGCGTGTTTTGAATATTACTCTAAATTAGTTCTAAAAATACAAGGATCTCTTCCACAGTCCCATTGTTCAAAACACCCCAAGTATGTAAAGGCAGAAGCTTGGAAAAGTCTATTTCTTGGTTCCCTCTTCAAATATGTCGTTAATGTTTAGATTCCCCAATATATGGTCTTGCACTAGAGCCCTGAACTCGACGTACTCTTGGATCTCATGCAGCTATCCATCGTGGTCCTCACAATATTTACCCCTTTAACAGAAAGGTTGGGTAACGGATCTTCTGCACCAGGAGGATTATCGAATTTTACAATATCTATTTTGATGAGTCTTTCGATTATCTTTTTTAAAGCGGCGCAGTTCTCGATCGAATGCCCTATGATTCCTACATGGTATTCACATTGGGCATTCACATTGTACCATTTAGGGTATGGAGGCTGTATTGGTTCCACGTAAAAAGGGGATACAACATGTGCTTCAAACAAAATTTGGTACAACTCCCTATACGAGATTGGAATGGGCACGAACTGGAGTTTTTCTGAGTTTAATTTTGGATTGGGCTCTTGTCCTGGGGAGACCTAATAGCTGGTAGCTGCTGTCTTTGGCTGGCTTACCGTAATCGGCTTCGAATGGCCCTTGTTATACCTATTCGTACTATTCGCTTCCTTTTCTTTCCTCTTCGGGGCCTTTAAAGTCCACTCTTCCTTTTCCTTTGTTTCTGCCAGAACAACCGGTTTGGCTCGATCATCCTCCGGGTTAAAACTTGAGCCCATCAAGAAGTTCATCAGGGTCGAGGTATCAGTCTGACATTGGGGTCCGATAATGACGGGTACCCCATACCTGGTTGGGTCGAGACACTTATTGGGGAAAAACCCAGGGAATAAATGATGTCTTCATTATCATCCCCACTGTTGACCACTGGGCCACTCCTTTTTTTAAATCCTCCGGCTAGTAACCGGGTTAATTGGCCCATCATATTCCTTTGGAATTCTAGCATTTGATCCCACATATCTTGTTGAATTTTGGTCAATTGCTCTTGCATCTGTATTTGCCTTTGCTCTAACCTCTCCAACCTTTGTTCCATGTTTTCCAGGTTAACTGAAATAATTTTACCTAATTAGGGTCGTTTTGTAAAAGTCTAATACAAATGATGCAATGCAATGTAGATGCATGGAATGAATGCAAAAGAAAGAGAGGCGTTGATTCTGAATTCAATTCCATTAGAACAACTTTTCTAGAAAGCAAATTTCTTTACATAAAACGGATTACATATGCGGCCTTGCCTTCATATTCCAAGCAAAAACATCAATCCCTTCTTCGCAAAGGTCAAATCTTGCAAACTTCTAATAGAGGCCTCCACTAGCTCCTTTTTGCTTGGGCCGTGACTCATTACTCACTTATCCTTGCAATGCTTGTTAGAAAATCGAGACGTGACGGCTCTCGAATAATATGAAATTTAAAAAGAACGAATTTGGGCACATACAATGACAAACAAATTAACACAAATAACTTATAGCAAATTTTAAAGTAAATAAGCAAATGATGTATATAAAATAATATGTGTCAATCTAAATAATACGTGTAAATAAAAAAAAACTTGATATAAAATAATGTATATATAAAAATAATATTGATATATGAAAGTGTTTGGAATAAATAAATATATAATTTAAAATAGGGTCCTTTTAAGAAACAAATTATATACATAAATAGATTTAAAAGAAGATATATATACATACACGTAAATAAATTTAAAAAATAATATTTACATAAAATAATATGAAATCAATAGTATATACATAGAATAGAATAATAACAAAAATAGAAGCTAATAATAAATTAATAAATGAATAAATACTATATACAATAGTTTGAAAATAGTAAAATAATAATGATAGTAATAACAGAAAATACAATGATAAAAATGAATTATAATGAAAATATGTTAATAAACAATAATAATAGTAAAAATAATATTAATAATAACAATAATAATAATAATAATAATAATGATATTAAAAACAATAACAGTAATAAAATAATGACAATAATATTAGAATTCAATAACAAAAATAACAAAGGGTTAATTTTAACTTAAAACAGTAATCTGAGGGCAAATCCGCAAATAAATAAAAAGAAAAGGACTATATTGAACGCGCGGATAAAAAAGAAGGACCAAAAGAGAAATTAATCCCTGCCTTCCAAAACGACGTCGTTCGAATAAGGGCCCAATTGGATTTGCAATAAATTATGGGGCTAAATTAAAAAACAAAAAGGACTTGATTGCAGAACAATAAAATGCGGAAGGGCTAAAGGTGCAATTAGCCCTTCCATTACAAAACGCGTAGATCCTTCCCTGGGTCGGGTCAACTCGCGGGTCTGGAGGGATAAAACGACGTCGTTTTAGGCTTAGAAGATGGGTTCCTAAACGACGTCGTATTAGTCGGTTATATAAACTCAAATTTTCAGAAAAAAATCATTTAGCCTCATCTGTTTTAAAAAAAAAAAGGACGAAAGAATAAAAAAAAAACTTCAGTGGCTTCCTCTCCTGCGATTTTCGGTGACCGGACCATCGTCGGTCCGTCACCGATGACCACCGCAAACGGCGATTAGAGCCCCGAAAACCGCATTTTCATACGAATCAAGGTACGGGTCCCTTTCTTCCTTTTTTTTCTTTTCTTTTTTATTTCAAATATATATCAAAAAAAATAAAAAATCAAAATAAAAAATGGAAGTAAAAAACAAGAACCCAGATGAAAAAAAAAAGGATTAATCACCTTTCCCTTTTTTCTTTTTTGTATTTCTTTGTATATTCGTAGGTAAAAAAACGTTACAATGGTTTCTTCAGTTTTTAAAGGCCGAAAGTCAAAAAAAAAAAAATACATTGCTGCTGTCTGTTTGTTTGTCTTCTTGTGCAGGTGTGTGTTTCATTTGCAGGTGAAATCACCGTACGGAGGAGGACGTAGCGGTACGGAGGCGTGCGGCGCGCGTGGTGACGTGGAGGCCCGATTGTTGAAGCTGCGGCGCTAGGGAAACCTAGGGTTTCCATGAGCTTCAATCCATTTGGGCCTAATCCGTCATTGGGTCGTTACAACTGGTTTGGGCCGAACAGGCTTGGGTCTATTTTGGTTTTGGGTTTAGTGGTTTTAGGTTTGGGCTGCTGTAATTTTGTTACTGGGCTTGTAATACTGGACTGTTAACGAACTTAAAAAAAATGGACTTTTATATAATTATTTTTATTTGTTATTTTTGGTTTTTGGTTTTGGTTTTATCGGGCCCGGGCAAATTTGGGCTCTTACATTAATAATTTTAACAAACGAAATGCAATCATCCTAACACAAATTAAATTCAAGCTAAATTGATTAAATTAACCATTCCGACAACATAAATATTCATAGATATGTTCATCATAACAACAACAAAAATTAAAAAGATAGGGAACAAGAATCAAATCCGGTGTTTTTTCGTGGCTTGACTAGTTTGCTCCGTTCTTCCTTCTCCGTTGTCCTCGTCGACCAAGGCTGCTATGAACACTTAATTGCTACTCCAAATGACTGATGAATGCCCCTTTTCCAAGAGGAGAAATCAGCAAGAGAGCAAGGGAATTTGGAATGGAAAAGAAGAGAGAAAGTGGAAAGAAGAGAGAAAAGATGTGAATGCTTGAGATGTGTTTCAAATGACCAGCCTAAGGGGGTTTTTATAACTGAAGAGGGCTGCTAAAAATAGCTAAAATTATCAGCCAAAGAGCCCTCCCTTGGCCGGCCACACATCTGGCAAGGTTGATAGTTTCAACTTTGCTAATTTAGGCTTGGGGCAAATCTATAAAACCACCAATTGTGGAGGGGTTTGTTTGCAACTTGAACAAGTCTTCAAGGGCCTCTTTGCAAGCTAAATAATCAGCCAATAAGCTGATTTGGGTCAGCATATGGACGGTTTTGGGCTGTCCACTTCTTGGTCGGTTCGATTCACTCGATTCGGCTCAACTGGACCACTTTTTCATAATTAATTAATAATAGTTTATTTAATCCAAATTAAATTGGATATAAATTAAAATTAATTATATCATGAATTAATACACATAATTGGACCGACTTAGGCTGAAAATTAATTCACCTTGATACTTCAAATTGCTTCTCGGTTTTGAACTTTTAGCAGTGTCTGCCGAGTCGTTATTTGCCCTTTGTGCAAATATGTCGAAAAATGATCAAAATTAATCAAAATTAATTATAAAATTAATTAAAATTCAACATGTTCATAATTTAAGTGCAATTTAATTATTTTATAAAAATTAATTATTTTTCGACAATAATTTTACCGAAACTGCATGAATTTGAGTTAAAAAGGGCATGAAAAAATGTGTATATTTTTGTGTTTCCAGTGATCTAAGAAACTGTATTGTAATACCGTATCCTCACACTCAATGGCTCAATATGAAGGTGAAGACTACAAAGTGGAAGTCTTTCCAAGGGATTGACTTTCCATGGTTTGTCATATTGGTGGAAAGTTAAAGGAAATGCTAGTTGGTTGGTTTGGTTCACATCTTCTTTGACTTAAGAGGAGACTTATCTTTTCTTTTCCTTTTTATCTTTTTGTCATAAAAAAGGAGACTTGTCTTAAATTGAAATGTAATTTTTGTTTTTATAAGAGATAAAAAGGCGAAATACAAAATTGGTACTAATAGCAGACTTAAATATAATATTTCATAAGTTTAAGTTTAAATATAAATATTTACAATTTCTTTTACTATCTGTTGTAAGTGGGAAAAAGGGCTAAGAGTGAATCTTAAGTTTGAAATGTATTGGACATTAATTCAATAACTAAAAAGTTTATTATCATTGTTGGGTCATTATGTAGACCCATATGTTTCATATTGAGTATTGATTATCTTGATTTGGTATAAGTTCATTTGCATATGGATATTTATACGCCCAATGTTAAGAACTAGGCCTGCAATTCAGCAAGCTTGCTAAATTAAATTTGGACCCATTTGAGATCCACTTCAGGAAACTTGGGAAATGTATAGTGGTTTTTTTTTTTTACATAAGATATTACATATTTAACTCAACTTATTAATATATTAAAATTCATATAAATATATTAAGTTAATTACTGTTATAAAGTAAAATTAATAATTACCCCATGCAAGTCGAGTTTAAGTGACTCAAGTGGTATCAAATTTACTTATAAGTCTTATATAAGGTATTGGTCGGTGGTTTAATATACAACACGCTTAAGTGTTACTATAAGTATTCACACGTCCAATACTAACATTTATCTCAAGTCTTGCAGGTAGCAGTCTTCACCAACTTAGGCACCTCCCTCTGTTAACCATACACAACTTTCCGATACCTTTGGTTGTTGAGTACAGCGCCGATTGCCTGGCGGACGACACTTCGAAGACTTTTTCCGAACGGATCTCTAAACAATAAACTTGAAATTTGGAACTTAAACTTTGAATTAGTTTAATTTTTATGTTGAAGATTAAGTTGAATTAGTTAAGCTCAAAATTGCCTATTTACGAGTGAAAAATATAGCTCACTTCTCATGTTTTGCTTATGTTTATGTTGTAGATGGAGTTGAATTGAATATCTCCAATACAAAATAAAAGTAATAATAAAAAATGGGTTAGTCCAATTATAGCAATTTGAATACGGCTCGATAGTGGGTGATGGTTTAAACTTTACAAGAATACGAAATGAAAGGGGAATGAAATGACAAGCCAATTACTTGTGAAGTTGAGAGTTGCTTCACCAGACTTGCGGTTCACGTTTTTGGAATTGTTTGAAGTGTGGAGTTTCACGATTTCGGAGTTTAGTTTTGATTGATTTCATTCATGAAATTTTCTTTTTATTTAATATCAGCAATAAAATCATAAGTCAAAAGATTGTAAGTTTAAACTTGAAAATTACTAACTTTTAATATCTTCCATCACAAATTTAAAGAATAGATTCATGTTTAATGTTTGGTCGTTCATAGTAATTATGGGATAATGCCAAACTATAGACAAAAATGAAGGTGGGCCATCTTTGATTACTGGTACTAATTGAAAAAAAAAAATCAATTATGCAATTGGCCATGCAACTAAACTAGTGATAAGTTGTCTATTTTGTTTAATCAATTATATATAAAGTTATAAATTTAGTCCACATTCATCAATTGGATCATTCTTAGTGGCTATATTTTTTAGTTTCAAAACTTTAGTCTTAATGCAAACAACAGTCATTAAATCTATCAACTAATTTTTTGTGAGTAATATGTGAAAATAACAAAAAAACATAGCATTACACATGTCATAATATTTTTGATACATCAAATTTTAAAAATAATAGAACTTAATGAATTTAATAGTTATCATTTGGTTAGGACTAAAATTTTCAAATTATATAAGAACAAGGACTGAAAATAACTAAATTAAAGTATAGGTACTAAATGCACAACTTATGCAAAGTAGGGTATAATAGAAGAACTTACCCTTTAAGTTCTATCACACTCTCGGTATAGCAACCTCACTTTTGTATCTAAAGACCTATATTACTCACCTCTAAGTTTTTCCCCTAAGAACTTAGGTAGTAAACAAAACATGTTTACTTTCTCAAATGCACTCAACAAGTGTTCCACAATGAATAGATTAGTGCTCTCAATTCTCCATGCAAAACCTATATAAGTCTATCAATATATAAGTGTTTTCAAGGCTTACTAACGTACTAAAGATCAATTATAATTAAATCCCTACTAAATAATAGCTATAAAATAGAAATATACAATATACTAATAAAGAATAATGTAAAGTGGATTGTTGGAGATTCGTTCTTTAATGGTATCTTCAATGCTATTCCAATCCAATTTCCATAATCCAAGGGATCTAATTGCTTGATCCAATTCAATCTAATCTTTAAGGAAATTTGATTTAAATGGATTGGTCTTGAAGGTCAGGCTTGCATACCTCCAGAATATCAATATTATTCAAAGCCGAAAGATTTTGTTTCAATAAATTGCCACCTTCAAATATGGTGTAACACCCTTCGCTCGACCCGATCGTCGAGTCCAAACTACAGGATGCTACATTCATTTCCAGAACAACTACAATCAATTTACAATAAAATATTCACATGCATAAGTTGTAACACCCCTAACCCGAAACCGTCGTTGGAATAGGGTTAAGAGGCGTTACCGATCAATCGGAACATCTCACATCCATTACACGACACAAAGTCAATCATCAATCAAACATATTCAAATATAAACATATACTCCCTTATTACGGTCTACGAGACCTTAAACACGTGTTAAAAAAGAGATCGGGACTAAACCGAACACATACAAAAATTCTTGGAAATTTGAACATTCTTCAAAACTGCAGAGGTCACACGCGCTCAAATGCGAAGCGGGCGTGTGCCTCACATCGCTACTGGTGACACGCCCATGTGTCCAGTGCCGTGCCAAAACAGCAGATATACATCTTGACTTGTCCGCCTGGCCACCGTGCACGCCCGTGTGCCATGGCCGTGTGAAATTTAAGCTAGCTACTGACTTGGTCACACGGCCACCAAGCACGCCCGTGTGCCACACCCGTAACTCCGCCTGGACACACTTCAAAGTGGACCTTGAGCCACACGGCAGAGACACACGCCCGTGTCCGTTGGCCGTGTATGCAAAATAGGCCATTTGCAAGGCCAATTTGCCACCCACACAAGGGTCATCCCTACAAGCACAATTAAGCATCTTTCCATGTATCAATAACAACCAAAAACACATCAAAATATTCATTATATCAACCCAATTCAATCTCATTTTTAGCATACCATCTTATATGCTAAATAACTCAACCAATTCATATGTAAAACCAAGCATGATTCATCCACAATTTCACTAAATCACTATGGCATCAATCCATCAATAAACTTACCATTCATAAGTCATTTTCATTGCCATCAAGCCATACCATAACATGCATCATATACCAAAATCACACATGCATATTGCCAACATTTATCTAGCCACATCACATGGCTATTTACACATCTCGATCATGGTTCAAAACAACTAGCCTATACATGCCATATTCAAATTTACACATCTTCAAAAGTACCAAAGTAGATTGCCAATAGTGTGATAGAGATGCTGACGATCCTCGGATCCGAGCTAGCTTTACTGACACTGTAAAATAGAGAAACATATCATACAGTAAGCTTAAGAGCTTAGTAAGTTCGTAACATAATACATTCAACTTAATAGTTCAAATACAATGCACAACAAGAACTCATCACATAGATCAATTTCCAAATGTTTATACCATATCATTCATAGCCAATAATCTTACTCAACCACTCATGAAGTCATGCACAATCTCCTCAACCACAAAGGTTCAATACATACCTTAGCCAACACATGGTTACTCACCATCCAAGCTAATTTATGCTTGATATTGTATCTCGATCCAGCCTTCATTATTCATTAGGTTTAATCGCACACTTAGTGCCCAATTTGTAGTCGAAACTAAATTAACTTCGCACACTTAGTGCCTCAATACAAAATCGAACATAATTCGGAATCGCACACACAGTGCCAACTATGAAGCCAAAGCTTCTGTTATTTCGCACACACAGTGCTAATCAACTCTGTCTCAATTCAATAACGCACACTTAGTGCCTCGTTACTCAATTTCATTCATTACATTTCTAATTCAATATCTATCATTCAATTCACATCACATAGAAGGTAAATTAACTACTTGTACTATGTCCGAACTTACCTCAGACGTCGAAATACCGAAACGGTCGATTAATCGAGCACTTTGTCTTTGTCTCGATCTCGATCCGAACCTCTCCTTTCTTGGTCTATACACATTCAAATTCAACCCATTCAATCACCAATTCATTCAATTTAGTCCATACACACATATTTAGGGCATTTTACAAAATAGCCCTCACATTTTCATATTTCGACACTTTAGTCTCTAATTCATAAAATCATCAAATACTCATAATTTTCTTGTACCCATGCCTAGCCGAATTTTCACTATACTCATACAAGCCCACACATTTCATTTATTTTACAATTTAGTCCTCCAATTTCTCATTTTAACAAATTAGCCCAAAATAGCCAATTTCATTAAAAATTCAAATACAAACTATGTTAATCCAACATCAAACTTTCATATTTCATCAACTATCAACACAAAGCTCACATGTTCATCAATAGCACATCTCAAAATCTTTATCAAATCACAAAATTTAAGCATGGATTTTGTAGAGCACAAAGCAACGATTACAAAAACGTAGAAATTATCAAAAACTGAACAAAAATCACATACCAATTGAAGCTTGAAGTGGCCGAATATTTCAAAGCTCCCAAACCCTTTCTGTTTTCCTATTTTCGGTTGAAAAAAGAAAAAAAGATGAACATGTTTCATCTTTTTGTTTTGTTTAATAAACATTAATAGGCTTTTTACCCTTTTGCCCTTTCATTTAAACATATATAACCTTTATATATTAAGGTTATTCTAGTCTATTGCCACCCACTATCACTAAATATGGCATAATTGCCTCATAAGACCTCCACATTAATAAGACAACAACACTTACGTACTTATAAATCAGCACACAGCTTTTACACTTTATGCGATTAAGTCCTTTTCGCAAATTAAACACACAATCGATAAAATCTTCACACAGAAATTTCACACAGTCTAAATCACATACTGCAAACACAGAAAATAATATTAAAATATTATTTTGACCTCAGATTTGTGGTCTCGATACCACTGTTTCGACTAGGGTCTAAACCGGGTTGTTACATAAGTAATTCAATGCCAAACATATTTGTTTATGGTTAAACAATCAAAATCGAGCTTACAAAAGCTCTTTTGTTGACTCGAGCGCAAAATAGGACCAAATTACGAAGTTTTAAAAGTTTAGGGTCAATGTCATGACGTCTCATCCTACACGTCATGACGTCGCTAAATAGTTTCTCGCGTCGTGACCTCAGGCCACTCGACGTCATGACGTGACTTGCTGTCGACCGATGTTGCAACGATGAAGGTTGCTTGTCAGGACATGGACTCTATTTTTTGTAAAAATGAACCATTTAATACCTATTTCAAGCCTTCCACCAAACCTAATCAATTTGTGCACAAAATATTAACTTCACCTGATTCAAAACATGACCAAAATCATACAAAAAAAACATATAAAAATAAGTCAATTAATCATTTCAAATCAAACTAATTCAATGTAACACCCCAAACCCGGCCCAAACGCTACAACCGGATCTGGTATGTCACTTAAGATATTTTACATAACATGTCGCATTTTAGAAAACAATTACTAGGTTTACACTTTATTTCAAAGCTTAATAATTCATTAAAGTATAAAATATTAAGTAACCAATTATCTTGGTAGATTTTAAATAAAAACCGAAATTTCATGCAGTCTTAACTTAATTGAAAACGTAAAACTTAAAACCCAGTAATAAAAGCCCAACAAAATCCCAAGACATAAATGGTAGTCTAGTGGCCCATGGCCTTATTACAAGGAAATTTGAACCCATTAATTAAATGAAAATAAAAAAATTAGACTAAGTCTTTTTGCTGAATTCTCAAAGCTCACGCATGGCCACCTTGCTCTCCTCTCCACCCCGGTCCGATGCCCTAAGTGTCACCCGAGATGGTTAAATTAAAGGGTGAGTCGCGAGACTCGATCCGCAACCTCATGCACCATTAGATTTGGGCTTTACCCCATAAAACAGAATAATCAAAATATAAGTAACAAAAATAATATGCAAAGCCCAACCCATATCCTAGGTGTCCATCCGCTACACGCCCGCATCACGACCATTCACACCATTGGGGATTTCTACAATCAACCCACACCGCTACACGCCTTGATGGCGATCGTGCTGCTCATCATCGATCATGGCCGTAGCCACTACAACGAGATCACGGCGAAAGCGCATACTACAATGCGATCACGGTAAGGTACCGCTATAAAACAGATCACGGTAAAAACCGCTACAACATATAACTTCCTCCTTTCATCAAACCCAACCCATGCAATCACATAAAATCGGTATACTTATAACATTTAATCGGATCATTTACTAACCTCGTGATTTGCTTTACCCTCTTTGTTCCTCGTCAATATGCCGGGGTTTCGGCATTTAACAAAACATGTAATACTTATTTTCATATATTAATCAAACAGATCTAGATGGTGTGGAGAATTACACACCTGATTAATGTCGATACCCTTGCTACAACTTTGCTCAAAAAGCCAAAAAGATGCGAAACTAGAGCCTCTCCTATATTCGGCCATGGTTAGTGTTCTACCCAATTTTATATATTTAAAATCCCGAAATTGGAGACTTATGATTTTTGGCTTTTAGATCTAGTCGACTAAGCTTCCTTCAAATCCCGAATTGCCGCCCATCATAAAACCATTAAACTATTAGCTTTTGGTTTTTTCCTTTCAAAAATCGAGAATAGATCATGAGAACTAATCAAAAATCAACACTTACCTTAGCATAGGAGATTCGGCTAGCACTAGAGAGAGGATTCGGCAATGCCCATGGAAGATTTAAATGTCGGAAGTATAGATCTAATTCTCAAATAGGATTAATAGAAGAAAAGACTATGGATGCTTCGGCTTTCTAGAGAAATCAGCACAAGAAGGAAAAAGTGGAGAAGAGTTTCGGCTTTTAAAGAAATTGGAGAAAAGAAATTAGAGAGGGAGAGGCTAGGGAATTTCGGCACAATGGGAGAGAAATTTAGGGTTTTCAGTGTCAGAATCAAGGAGCTAGCCCCCCTATTTATAGATATTTTGGCACCTACTGCTAAAAACCAAAAACACCCTTAAAATTCAAGCTAAAAAAGAGGAGAAACTCGGCACCCTCCTTGCCATGCAGTAGCCGAATTTTACACTCCTCTAGGTGGTGGATTTTCGGCCAACACTTCCCTTGAAGATAAGCTCCTAACTTTTCTCCTTTTTACCTATGATATTATCACTTAAAAATCCACATAAAATCTCCTATTTTATAGCCTTGTAGCCAAATCCACCTCTACTAATCCCTAATGCCAAATTTAACTCACTTAAATTAAAAGATTTGGGCCTCATTAAACTTAATACTTGGGCCCCTAATTCCTTGTGTGTGGCGTCACCCTCTCTTCATTTAAAGTGCCGAATTTGGCCTAAAACATGGGCTCCTTGCGACCCAAAACTTATTCCTTTTAATCATTAATGATGCCACTCTAATCTGGGCCTTTTGCCTAATTCTAAGCCCAAATTTAGACCCCTATCAATTAAATTAACATAGTAAACCTATCCCACACTAAATGTATAGACCCAGTAAATTTAGGATGTTACGCTTCTACCCCCTTAAAGAAATTTCGTCCTCGAAATTTCCAACTAACTATTAATCGTACTACCCAAGTCTCACCACTATGCTTTACATTTGCAAGACTCCGATTCTAAAGCCAAAAGAAACACTTAGTATACTATGGTAGAGTACGCACTGTGTTAGCATCTAGAGCGTCCTCGTCCCCCTTGTACTCATTTTACTTGATTCGCGTTTATCTGCTTTAGAAATTTTATGAATTATTAGTTTTCTTCCACGATTAACTACGAGCAGTTTTATGAACAATAGTTTAAGAGTAGTTCTTTCGAATTCGCATTCACAATACAGTCTCAAGTTTGTAACCTCTAACTAAAATAAAACACATACATCATACAAATAACATCCAAGCACTTACATTCTTCACGTAAAGTTGTTTTCGTTGATTCACTACCCAGGGGTATTTTCGTAATTTTATCCTACAGGGGTATTTTCGTAACTTTTCATAATAAAGTTCCTTAGTGATTTTGTGAAAGAAGGGTATTTTGGTAATTTTTACAATCCGGGGGTATATTGGTAATTTTAAAATCTGGGGGTATTTCGGTAATTTTGAAATCTGGGAGTATTTCGGTAATTTTGCAATCAGGGGCAATTTAGTAATTTTGTAAATCATGAGTAATTTGGTAATTGTACAAACCAAGGGTATTTTGGTCATTTGACAAAACGAAGGTAGGTTGGTAATTTTTTCTAACCAGGGATATTTCGATGTTGTTGTTGTTGTTTTTTTTTTTTTTCAAACTAGGGTGGCTGGTCCCTTTCGGGTTTTAATTATAAGGTTTAGCCCATCAAAAGTCCTCGTAACTAGGGTGAATAGTCACCACGCACTGTAGTAGGATTCTAGTGAAGAGGAGGTGAGTCGCTAGGATCGCTAAAGTACCAAGCTCTCCCCGAATCCACTCCTAGACATGCGTATGCCCATTGCCACACCCTAACTTGGCTAAGGTGAACAGTCACTACGCACCAGGTAGGATTCCAGCGAAGAGGAGGTGAGTCACTAGGACTGTTTAAATACCAGGCTCTTCTGGATTCAATCCTAGACATGCGTATGCCTGTTACCACACCTTAGTCTTGTGGCTCGTTCACGGGTTTGTTTAGTGAAGTTAAGTCTTATGAGATTTTAAGAGTTGTTTCAGCTAGGCCTAAAGTCCATCAAGTTCTAATCTAACTAATCTACGTCCCATAAAGCCCATCAAGCCCACATATATTATATCACACAATGGTTCAGAATACTTACCTGGCGGACTTGGGCCGGAGACGCAAGTGCCATGCTGAGCTAACAGACCTGTATAAATATGCATGTTTCGAAAACTCAATTTTAGAAAATGTTTTGAGCCCAAAAAACCCCCAGAGCCGAGTTTTGAACCGGGCTCTGATACAAATTTGTAACACCGCAAACCCGGCCCAAACGCTACAACCGGATCTGGTATGTCACTTAAGAGATTTTACATAACATGTCGCATTTTGGAAAACAATTACTAGGTTTACACCTTTATTTCGAAAGCTTAATAATTCATTAAAGTATAAAATATTAAGTAACCAATTATCTTGGTAGATTTTAAATAAAAACCGAAATTTCATGCAGGTCTTAACTTAATTGAAAACGTAAAACTTAAAACCCAGTAATAAAAGCCCAAAAAAATCCCAAGACATAAATGGTAGTCTAGTGGCCCATGGCCTTATTACAAGGAAATTTGAACCCATTAATTAAATGAAAATAAAAAAATTAGACTAAGTCTTTTTGCTAAATTCTAAAAGCTCATCGCATGGCCACCTTGCTCTCCTCTCCACCTGGGTCCGATGCCCTAAGTGTCACCCGAGATGGTTAAATTAAAGGGTGAGTCGCGAGACTCAGTGTGTAACCCTCATGCACCATTAGATTTGGGCTTTAGCCCCATAAAACAGAATAATCAAAATATAAGTAACAAAAATAATATGCAAAGCCCAACCCATATCCTAGGTGTCCATCCGCTACACGCTCCGCACCACCCATTCACACCATTGGGGATTTCTACAATCAACCCACACCGCTACACGCCTTGATGGCGATCGTGCTTTGCTTATCATCGATCATGGCGTAGCCACTACAATGAATCACGCGGCAGGCCGCTACAACAGATCACGGTAAGGTACCGCTACAACAGATCACGGTAAGGTACCGCTACAACAGATCACGGTAAAAACTGCTACAACATATAACTTCCTCCTTTCATCAAACCGAACCCATGCAATCACATAAAATCAGTATACTTATAACATTTAATCAGATCATTTACTAACCTGGTGATTTGCTTTACCCTCTTTGGGTTCCCGTCAATATGCCGGGGTTTCGACATTTAACAAAACATGTAATACTTATTTTCATATATTAATCAAACAGATCTAGATGGTGTGGAGAATTACACACCTGATTAATGTCGATACCCTTGCTACAACTTTGCTCAAAAAGCCAAAAAGATGCGAAACTAGGGCCTCTCCTATATTCGACCATGGTTAGTGTTCTACCCAATTTTATATATTTAAAATCCCGAAATTGGAGACTTATGATTTTCGGCTTTTAGATCTAGTCGACTAAGCTTCCTTCAAATCCCGAATTGCCGCCCATCATAAAACCATTAAATTATTAGCTTTTGGCTTTTGCCTTTCAAAAACCGGGAATAGATCATGAGAACTAATCAAAAATCAACACTTACCTTAGCATAGGAGATTCTAAGCTAGCACTAGAGAGAGGATTCGGCAATGCCCATGGAAGATTTAAATGCCTAAGTATAGATCTAATTCTCAAATAGGATGAATAGAAGAAAAGACTATGGATGCTTCTCACTTTCTAGAGAAATCAGCACAAGAAGGAAAAAGTGGAGAAGAGTTTCGGCTTTTAAAGAAATTGGAGAAAAGAAATTGGAGGGAGAGGCTAGGAATTTCGGCACAATGGGAGAGAAAAATTTAGGGTTTTCAGTGTCGTAATCAAGGAGCTAGCCCCTATTTATAGATATTTTGGCACCTACTGCTAAAAACCGAAACACCCTTAAAATTCAAGCTAAAGAGAGGAGAAATTCGGCACCCTCCTTGCCATGCAGTAGCCGAATTTTACACTCCTCTAGGTGGTGGATTTTCGGCCAACACTTCCCTTGAAGATAAGCTCCTAACTTTTCTCCTTTTTACCTATGATATTATCACTTAAAAATCCACATAAAATCTCCTATTTTATAGCCTTGTAGCCGTCCACCTCTACTAATCCCTAATGCCAAATTTAACTCACTTAAATTAAAAGATTTGGGCCTCATTAAACTTAATACTTGGGCCCCTAATTCCTTGTGTGTGGCGTCACCCTCTCTTCATTTAAAGTGCCGAATTTGGCCTAAAACATGGGCTCTTTGCGACCCAAAACTTGTTCCTTTTTAACTGTTAATGATGCCACTCTAATCTGGGCCTTTTTGCCTAATTCTAAGACCAAATTTCGACCCCTATCAATTAAATTAACATAGTAAACCTATCCCTACACTAAATGTATAGGCCCGTAAATTTAGGATGTTACATTCAATATAGGTTCAACCTATTGCCAAGCTAACCATTTCCGTACAATCAATCAAATGTCATTCAAACAAATCAATGTAACTCTTCAAATACCAATCTTACCTTTGTTATAATGCATTAAAACTTACCATTTTATACATATGTGAACATTATATACCTTATTGATTTAATGACATTAAAATTGAATCAAATCAACCAACACATATCTCAAACATATAAATCAAACTTAAGTAAACTCTTGTTTTAACTTCCCACATTCATCAAGCATTGCTAATTCATGCATTAACCAATTCACTTTCCATGAGCAACATGAGAATCATCATATACCAAATCCATCAAAAGTTACCAAAGTCATCAAGACTTGTATACATTTAAGTATGTATCAAGACTCCTATATACATGCCACAACCTTAAGTTCAAAATAATCAAATAGTTATCGATTTGGTGATAGGATAATGTGAAATTCGAGTCGATCCGGCTTGACATGTTCTACAAGGTGACAATATGCAAGAAAAAAGGGAAAATAATGGGGTAAGTATATACGATGCTTAGTAAGTTCATAGGCATTGAACAAAAACTTACGTTATCTTTCAATCAAACATAATAAGTTATTAAGCTTGGTATAGTTCGCTATACATGGAAAACCACATATCAATAAGGTGAGTTTTATCTTGTAAATAAAACATATAATACCATAATCACATGTCATGTCAATTCATGTCATTTTGATTAACAATATCAAAACATATTCAATCATGGAATGAAACATTTGTATACATGCTAATGTCATTTCTTCAATACATTGTTCAAGTTCAAATTCAACATTTCACAAGTGAATATAATGATCATTATGTCTCATTTCAATTTCTCAATTCATGTAATTTGTTTCACCCGATGAACCATAGTAAACGGACTCGGATACACATGTATGTCCATTACACCAATTGCTCGTCCAAGCTAAGCATACTCATGCCAGGTTATTAGTCCAGGCTATATCTTTGTAACAACACGTCTGATTGCTTGTCACAGCTGAAAATATACATGTTAAGTTACTCGTCCGGGCTAAACCTTTAAAATGACATTAGGTTACTAGTCCAGGTTAAATATGTGTCACATGTATCTTCAATTCACCAATTGCTCATCCGAGCTGAATATATATTCTTGTTAGGTTACTAGTCCAGGCTAAACCTTTATAACGACACATTTGATTGTTTGTACAAGCTGAATATATACATGTCAGGTTACCTGTCCAGGCTAAACCTCATCAGTCCATTCCAACTTAGATTTAGGGTTTTTTCTAGTTTTAGTTTCAATCTTAGGTGCTTGACATCCAGTGAGAATAGAGCACCATGTCTTTTCTTCAGTTGACTTGATGTAAGCTTTCACCATTGTCTTCTAATAGGCTTAGTTGCCACTGTCTAACATAGGGGGATGAGTCGTCAAATATCTTTCCATATCTAGCAATCAACAACACCATGAAACACTACCAAATACATTAAGTGGGCTCTAATATCAATTTTTGAATCAAATAGTTGCCAATTGCTTAGAAAATAAAGTGTTGAACTGTAGTGGCCACTTCGATTGCCATTGTAATGAACAAACTAAAAAACAAAGTAAACAAATAACATACAGGATTATTTGCGCAGTTTAGTTTCTCTAAGTCTACAAAGCCCAGCTTTGTGTGTAAATCAATTATCTTTAATCCCTATACAACAAGTGATTTAAGTTCTATCACACTCTTGGTAAAGCAACCTCAATTTTGTATCTAAAGACCTAAATCATTCACCTCTAAGTTCTTCCCCTGAGAACTTAGGCAGTAAACAAAACGTGATTACTCTCTCAAATGCACTCAACAAGCGTTCCACAATGTTGTAGATTAGTGCATGCAATTCTATATGCAAAAGCTATACAAGCCGTTTTCAAGACTTGTTGACATACTAGAAATTAATTACAATCCAGTCCTTATTAAACAACAATTATAAAAGAGCAAAATATAATATACTAATAAAGACCAATGTAAATTGAATTGTTGGAGATTCGTTCTTTAATAGTATCTTCAATGCCATTCTGATCCGATCTCTACAATTTGATTGCTTGATCCAATCTTCAAGAAAAATTACTTTAAATTGATTGGTCTTCAAGGTCGAGCTTACATACATCCAAAATATTAACATCAAACGATAAGTAGTTGAATTTCACTATGTTAATAGCTAAAGTTGACAATCACCAAATGAATCGGAATTCTTTTTTAAGCAAATCCGATAAGTTGCAAAACACGTGAGTAGAGTACAAGGTGTAGCTGCGTATGCCTTGTAGTTTCAAAGATACCCCATTTAGATGTGAAATCTAATTCCTCCCAACTTCAAACACTTGAAAATAATAATTTGTTAATTAAGATTGTTGGATTATTTTGGTGTGAATTATATACTCATAAATGTCATTCAGACCGGACCACAGGCTTGGCAAGTGGGTGGCTACAAATAAACCGCCTGCTAAGGCTACTTTCAGATGATGGGAAAAAGACAAACCAAACGTGTTCAACAATGGCTTCGTATATTTGATTCCCCCAAATAAAGGCTTCTTATCTTTTATGAATATTCTGGACTTAACTCTCTCAAACAAAAACTCTACTTCAAGAATTTAAGGTATATACCCTTTTTTTTCTAGAAAACTATATTTTTTTTTATATCTAATAAATAATAAGTCTGGCTCGTTAATAGTGGCCGATATGAGTAGCTGGAGACTAATTAGTATTGAAATTTTTTTAATTCAAACATACCAATCAAACTTATTTTTTATTAGATAAGTTAGTCTAGTTCAAACAATTTAATTTTTTTTCATATAAAACATGAAATTTTAAAATTAAACTCAAATAATAAAATATGACTCAAAATTAAACTAAAACTTTTACTAGTTAGTACTTGGTAGACAAGCTAACAAACCTTGACTTTAATTTAAATTCATTGGAGCAATTTAAGACTTTAAAAATCTCAGAATTAATTTTCCCAATCATACTGCCCAGCTTAATAAGAATATGGTTTTGGTTTTATGTAATAAACCAGTTTTTTTCGTGCTTATTATATATATATATATTAAATTATTATATGTTAAGGCAAGTTTTGACCATAGTGATTTTAACAATCATCATTATATTTGTAACTAGTCAAATTTCACAACTTAATTTAATTGTTGACATGTTGGATTAATGTATTTTAGTTATTTGCTTGTATTTTTTTTTTAATTTTATGCAATTAAATTTGTGATTGTATTAATATATGGGTTGACTTAATGAAGATTTGTCTCAATCTTTTATATCTTAAGTATTTGATTTGATGAGATTTGGACAGATCAAGATTGATTAAATATTACTTTATGAAGATAAATTTATACCCTAAATATAATAACCTTATTCAACCTTAAAAGATGTCATTGTTAAGGTAATTATATAAGCAGTACCACTACTCTTAACATTGTGCAAGTATCATAACTTGTTTTTATTTAGAATTGACAATCCTTTGTACTAAAATTGCTAAGTAATGACTTAGATGATATTATAGATTCATGCTGGTCCATATTTGAAGATTAATCTTGTGGAGCAGCAAATCTTTGAAGATTGGATCGATCCGGATCAAGTAAGTTAAATCTCTTATTTTATGGGGATTGACTTGATTGATTTGAAGACTTATCTTGGAGATATATGATTTATTCTAAATTTTATGAGGATATTTGTAAAGCCTTTTTAAGTTATTTTAGTGGAACCTTGATTGTAATTGATCTTTTATCTAAACAAGCCTTAAAACTCTTATATATTAGAGGTTTGTGTAAGTTAGAAGTGAGGAGAGTTGAGCACTTAATTTATTCATTAGGAATTCATTATTGTGAGTTCATTTTGTAAATAAACGAGTGAACCACTTGAGTTACCAACTAAGTTTTCAAGAGGAAAATTTGCTGGAGAGAGATCTAAAATTTATGTGCAAAAGTGAGATTGTAAATCAAGTAAGGCCATAACAGACATAGGGAAACCGAACTGCATAAATAACTTAATTTTATTCATCTTTGTTTCTATCACAATAACACTCTCAGCGCCCATTACATGTATCACTACTCGTAACACTGCTCCCTTATTTAGCAAATATCGATTGAGTTCTTTTATTATTATAATGAGTTTTTTTTTTTAAATATGATAAAAAAACTATACATAATATTTCATAGATCAAAAAATTTAAAATTAATAAGTGATATTAATATGCAAAATGTAAAAAAAGAAATTGAGAATTTTAATTATAAAATATACATGGAATTTATTTTATTGATAAGATATATACAGAACCAAATTCATAAATAAATAATGTTATGTGAAATTTTTTTTATATAAATCATACACTCCATTATTTATGAATATATTTTTTTAGCTTTCTTGAGCGGTTTGTTTTTAAGATGCAATTTTAAGTATATTTATTTTTTTCTTAATATAATATTAAAGATAGGAGATGGAGTCATATGATTTAAACTCATGTTAAATAAATATCTAACAAGAGTTTTAATCATATTTTTTACAAGTCAAAACAACATATTTATCTATTATATCTTTATATCTTTGCATAAATCAAGCATTGCTTAGAACATAATGATCTGTTAATGAATAAGTTAGTATATAATTAATGAATATAATTAAACCAAATAAATATAAAACAGATTTATTATTAATACATTTAGAATATTTTTCAAAAAAAAATAATTTAAAAAATAGTTATAATTTTTAATTATTTTTATATTTTTAATATTCTTTAAAACTTTAGAAAAATTAACAAAATAATTCTAAATAAAATCTAGATAATTATTTGTATACTCATTTAACATCCACACCAAAAAAAACCTTAGAATCCTAACCCTCTAAATTAGTCTTAAAAATAATCATTTCTACTATTATAAGAGATATTGACGTGATGGTTAACAGCTGCTAAATTAATCGTAAATACTGACATTGAATTCTCATGCACGATATCAAAAATGAGAATCTAAAAAATATGATAAATATTTAAAATTTTAACTTATGTTTCATGCTGTGATTAGACCGTCTGGAAACTAGAAAATTGAGCACTTCGCCACATGTTTCCTGTCTCGGGAATAACTCACTCCTAATAAATAAATATTTCTATAAGATAGCCTTCATATCTGTGATGTGAGCTGCATCTAAACCTGATGTCAGGCTAACAGGATATTTTCAAGCATTGGATCCCTTAACCAATAAATCGACTTTTAATGAATTAACAGACACTCATAACTTATGTTAGGACTAGTTGGCAATGGTCTAAGAGTAGCACGAATACTTATTTTTAAGCAAATAATAAATCCCACTTAAACATTTTTCGACCTTCATTGTGATTCCATTAAAAGATGAATCTTGTCTCCAACATAACCATTACGAATATACTTGAAAATATTTAAAAAATGGTTGCATACAAAGACATAAAAGTAAATATTTAAAAAAGGAAAACAATGGAATGGCAGAGATCAAGATTCAAAGAAATAATAATTTCACACTTGTGTCATGCAAAAAATAATTAAAACTTATAGCTGGCCCTGTTATGTTAACAATAACAGAATAAAACCCGGATTCAAAGGACTCGCTCCATCGGCAAACGAAACTTCTATTTCAGCTTATTCACTATATTTTATTAAGACGGAGAGATCCCATTAAAATTGTTTTTTGTGATGTGATCCCACCTGTTTTTGCTCCTCTAACAGGGTTTGAGTGGGTCCATTTGTCAGTTTTATTAACCATTTTAACTCTCTCTTTTTACTTCCTTCAGATATAGCCGGGCGCATGAATGTTTTGTTGGAGAAACCTGGTTCAAATTATGAAATTATTACTTTTACAAAGGCCTAAAAGTAACAAGGCCTATTTGTACAAGTGATTCATGGTGGGAGAATATTTAGTTTGTGAATTGATTTATTAAAAATGTTTACTAAGTTTTAATTTAATTGGTATTATAATAAGAGGTGAGAGAATTATGAGTGATTAAAGAAATGTATAAATTAATATTTTTATAATTAAGCAGCAATTTGATTTGAATTATTAAATAACAAATCTATGTGTGATTCAACCAAATCTTTGATATATTGAAAAGATAACATCAAATTAAAGTAATTTAATCAAACTAATGCTGTCAAAGCAATTTCAATCACCTCTCAAATCTTTCACTTTCCTTTTCTGCAAAACATGGAGTAAAATCAAAACAAAAGGTAGGCTTTTAAATTTTTAATTTTATTTATTTATTTGTATGATGATCTCAAAAATAGGGTCCAACTTGATAAAAAAAAAAGTGAAAAAAAAATCCAATTCAAAAATCAAAATAGCAAAGCAAAAGAGCCAAATTGAGACAATAGTGGAAAGTGGTCACCCACTAAGTAAATTGACGTGACAAATACCGGCTTATATAGGATCTTTGGAACCATATATATGGCAACTGCTTTTTTTACTTCAATATTTTTTATTAATACATTTTTAAATAGGATGTCTCAAACATCAATGGGTATCAAATTTTATTATAAAATTAATTTCACAAATTAATCGAACTAAGATTTAATTGACGATTGTCGTATATATTTAACATTTAACTTTTTAAAAGTAAGAATTAAACCCCAAAATATATAAATGTTCCTCCACACTAAGAGATGTCAAATTCTTATGCATTTAATATTTTCCATTTATTGAATTTGAGATTAATAAAAAGTATTATATTTTTTTTTTGTGATAAAATAAAAGTATTATATTAAACTCAACATTTATAGGTGTTGAGTTTGTATTTATTGAACTTTTATTATTTAATGTAAATTTAATCCTCATAAATACTTTAATAGGGATTTAATACTCATAGATGTCAATTTTTTTTAATTGAATTTCAATCTATTGCTTAAATCTAACCCTCAAGAATTAATGTTGATACCCATAGGTGTTGGCTTCTTCAAAAAAAAATTCACCATGCTTATAAATACACCCTCTCCTCATTTGGGTTTTCCACCTAAGCTAAAGTTGCCTCCCACCATTTTCGATTTCTTAAGTAAAAAATCTTTCTAAATTCTTCATTTTTCACCTTAAAATAGACTTTTTAAACCCGACTATGGATCTCTTGAGGGAAGCTAATCAAATAACTCTAGTAGTCATTAATATAGTAATTTTTTATTAACTAGTTAGTTAAATTTGTCCTTTAAATTTAATTTTAGTATTATTTTTTATATTGAACCCTAAACATTGAATTCCTTTTTGTTTTTGTTTACTTACTAGGTTGAGGAATAAAACTTTTGAATTCGAAGTAACGTAATCCAATGTTAGACGAAGAACATGTTCAACTTGGAGACCACTTAGATGTAGCAAGTTTCTTAAAGGTGATTGAAGTACATCATATTTTATTACAATCATTGTTGTTCACAGCCTTGGTGGAAAGGTGGACACAGGAAACTTTTACCTTCCATTTTCCCTGCGGTGAAGCAATAGTCATGTTAGAAGATGTAGTCCTAATAATAGACCTTTCAATTGAATAAGTTATTGTCATTGGGGTGGTTGAATTTGAGATTGAGCCAAAAATAAGGAGGCTAATTGGCTATTACCAAGAAAATGGTGATGAGTTCAAGAGGAAGGGGCAAGTGAACTTCACATGGCTAAATATATTAGTCCAACATCTACCAGTCAACAATGTGATCGATGAAGAGTTTGATCAAAACGTTAAAGTGTACATAATGTACATCATCAGTGGATTGCTTATGGAAGATAAGTTTGAGAATCTCTACCACTTAATGTATTTGTTGTTATTGGAGAACATTGCTTGTAACTGCACATACAGTTGGGGCTCGCAATATTGGCATTCTATACCAAGCCCTTAACAATACGACTGTAGAGAAACAAAACAAGTAAACGATTGTTGCACCCTCCGACAAGTATGAGCCTGGATGCGAATGCCATTTATAACATTGATCCCTTCTCATCCATTTTTTCCATTAGTTAGAAGGTAATTAGATATTTATATGTAACATTTAGAATGTATTTCAGGTTATAAGTTTTTATAATATGTTTGTTAAAAATTTGATATGTTTGTAGATTTGATGTCAATTTAGATCACATAATTTATTATCGGGAGCTTACACAGATCTCTATTGAAATTGATAAATATATAGCTGAGGGGGTTAGTTTTTAATTTGTTTTACTATTTATTGAATTGATTGTCATAATTATTTTTTGTTTTGTTAACTATAAGTATTTGTTTATGGTTTTGGTAGACACCATACTAAGCCGAGGACATTCAAGTTGTACTTCTAAGACTGTAGCTGAGAAGGGACATATATTAGGGAGGGCTTACATGACTGTTATATGCTTTCACATCACCGAATGGTAGCACAATTATCGGGTGTTGAACCAATTTGGCTTGTGGCAACCATTCTCGAGGGAGCTGAAAAGCATGAGGAAAGTTCGGGATGGTAACATAAAGGGTGAGGTGGAAAAAATCGGACTCATAAACGTTGAAAGTGGATCAGATAGTGGTATATGCGTCATGAATTTTTCATCGATCACTAGACAATTGATCCATGAGTATCAGGTCGTCGCTAATAAAATTCTCGGTTCGAGGTATTCTTGAGTCATTGGTGACGCGATCTTAATCCGAGATGCACACATTTAATATATCCTGTCGAGATGGGACCATTACCTTTGAAACCTATCCTATCAAAGTCGGGTTCTGGGGATATTTTGCTTTGTACGGTCACAAGTGGAAGTCTACATAGAGGTCTCAATCAACGGCTGTTATGCGGTCATAGATCAGAGTATAACAGGGGAGCCAGTTGACGGTTGTTACGTGGGCTCGAGCTCAAACTTTTCGGGTGCCCGAAAATATTGCCTTATAAATACCATACAGAAGTTTGAGGGCATAATCATAAGGAAAAATTGTGGGGCTTCCTGTTATAATTTGTGTAATTTTTTTCTCCATTTCCACGCAGCTAGCATCTTTAACCTTACTTCTTATCTGAAGGCTAGCATCGTTGTGGATGCAAGAGGACTCTCAAGCAAACAGGGGTTGTTGCAGTGTAGTAAAGGTGATGCTCCTTTCGGGGTGACAACGGTTGTCGTTATTAAACAACCCATTAATAACTACAATCGTTGTTACCCTGACCTGAGTTTGACCTCTACTGTGCTGAAATATCCACTTTTCACTTGAGAGCTCTCTTGTGTCCACCTCGGTGTCAGCCTTCGGATAAAAATGAAAGGTTAAAGATATTGACTACCTGGAAATAGAGAAAAAAATTACGTTGATTACACTAGAAAACCTTCCATTTTTCCCTATGATTATGACCTCAATCTTATGTATGATATATATAAGGCATCATTTGCAGGTATCCAAAAAGCTTGAACTTGTGACCGCATAACAACCGTCAATTGGCCCCCAGTTATACTTGAACCCGTGACTGTATCACGGTCGTTGACTGGGACCTCCACTTAGACTTCGATATGTGACCGTATCAAGTATTGTCACCCCGAAACCTGACTTCCATAGGATGAGTTTCTATGGTAATGGTCCTATTCCGGCATGACATATGAAATGTATGTGTTCTGAGGCGTGTTATCGCATCCCCAGCCCTTCAAATCTACCTATAAACATTTGCGGTTTCACCTCTAAAATCCTAACCCTAATTCCTAAAAAAACCCTAACCCTAACAAAATTAAAAAAATGAGGAGAGAGTATGAAAGCGCGCCCAGTTGGTCGCGCTTTCACATTCTCTTTTAAAAAAAAAGGTCTATTTTCCTAATTTAAAAAAAACGACCTAAAAAATCAAATAAAAAAAAAAGACATATATATATACCTTATTTAGCGTAATTAACAACCTCTTATTTATATAAATTTTATTGCATTTAGAATTCATATTATATAAAATTTAATTGTTTAATATATTGATATGAAATCATGTTATTGTTTTTATATTTATACAACAATGCAAAAAATGACATAATTTGGTGGATTTTCTGGTCTCATCCCCGATCCCTTTTGATAATCATCTTTTTCTCCCTTTTTATTATCAAAAAATAGTGCAAAGATAAGGTCAACTGTAGCACTTGTTGCTGAGTACTCCATTAACTCAAACTGGGATCAAATTTTCTTTTTTTCTCTTTTTCTGTTATTGCAAAAGATATATTTAAGATTGGTAAGATACTAAATAAAACCATTTTCATTCAAATTATGGAGCAAGAAACTAACCAAATGTGGGGTTCCAAGGGGACCACTGTTTCTGATGCTAATCCTTAGTCGCTAAAACCATTTTGATTAAAAAAAAATTTCGATCCTGAATAATTTATTTCATGAAATTTTCGTTGGAAACACTATTTTCAGCCCTAAGTAATATTTCCATCTTAATTTTCTACATAGTTAAAAAAAAATTATGATTTAATTAATATTTTTATTTTTAAAAAATAATTTAATTAATGTGAATGACTAAATTTAACTTTAAAAAGTAATTATTAAATTAATAAAAAATTCAAATATTAAAAACTAAAAATTACATTATTCCAATGTAATAATCAAAAGTTGGAATCCTGAAGAATGTTAGAACAGTAAAAGCATGATGAATAATAATGTAAGCAATATTCAGTGAAGTGATCCTAATTAATGCTCTTTCAAAAGCATCTAATTCTTGAAGGATTTATTCTATATATAAATAATAATAATAAAAAAGAGGGTTAAAGAATTATTTAGTGATTATTATATTCTTAGATGCAAATATTTATGGAGAATTTTTAGAATTGAATCCAATGGGCACTACAAAGTAATTTCAGTTTTAGCATTGAATTTGGATTTGAGACTAATGTATGTTTTTCTTATTTTTCAACATCCTATTTTCGAATATTTCCAAACATAAAACAATGAAAGAATAAAACAAGTTGGCCGACAAATTTTGTGTTCTACCAAACATAATTTCATTTTTTATTCTTTCCTACAATTCAAAGGTTGTTAACATTAATTCTAAGCTACACTTTTGATCTCCTTCAATTTGCTTTGTGAATCAAAATAAATTATGTATTTACAATTAATGGAGAGTATTATAATTTTTTTTTTTTACTCTCAGCTTACGTTTTAATCACTTATACTTTAAATGTTATATTTCAATCATTTACATTGTAGGGCCTAAATTTCGCCCGGGCCCATAAGATCCAAACCAAAGGACTGCTTGATAGCCCAATTTAAACCTACCAGACCAAATAACTAAACCCAAACAAATTAGCCCAAATCAACAGGCCCAAGTGGCCCAATTCTGTCAAACATTAACAGAAAACCCTAAGGGTTTCATAGTGACCAGCCACAACTACTACACCCCCACCCGCCAGCCTCCACGCACGCCGCATCGTGGCGCTGTCACCTCGCTCACGTGAAGTTCCCCTCTCCACCACATCTCTAGCACGTATCTACAAAATAGGAAGAGATCAGTTGTAAAAATCAAAGGCTATAAAAGCCACACAAATCATTGTAAAAGGGATCTTCTTTTTCGATTTTTAGAATACACATGAGCAAATAGACTTTTACGAGAAATCAATACATCAAGAAAAGGTTTTCTTTTTTCTTTCGTTCTTTTTTCGCATCCGTTACATATAATTTATTTTTCTTTTGTTTTTTTAAAACCCGTATATATATATTAAAGCATTAATATATAATAAAAAAAAGAAAGGCGACTGCAGCGACGACGGTGGTGGTGGCGGTGGTGGTCGAGTCGGTGACTTTGGCCTGGACTAGGAGACTGCGCAGAGAGAATAGAAAAGTTTTTTTTTTTTTTTTTTTTTGAAGGAAAAGAGAAAAATGAATTTTTTTAAAAAATCCGATTTATATAGCACCCAAGAAACGACGTCGTTTCACCGGGTGCTCTTACGCCAAAACGCGTAAATGCATCGTGGCCCGTCGTCGACCGACCCGCTCCACTAAGGATCCGCGTGTTTTTTTTCTAAAAAAGGGATATTTATAGTTTTGGTCCTTCTGATTTTTCAAACTGCTTTAATGCAGTCCGATTGCCTTTTTTCATGGTTTTGTTAATTCGGCCACCACCTTTGCTGGATGGTTCAATTTGGTCCTTAGTGCGCCGATCCCCTGGGGAAGTGATGCGTGTCTGAGGAAGGGTTTATTGCCCATTTGGTCCCCGAATTTCCACTTTAATTTCAATTTAGTTTTTTTTACCTATTTTACTTTATTTTCAGATTAATTTTAAATATCTATAATTATACCTATTATTAGTATTATATTTCTGTTATCAGTACCCTTATTTTACATATATTATTATTATTATTAAAATCGTTTTATTATATTTTCTTATAAATACTACGTCTATTATTACTTTTTCGTTATAGTTGTTACTTTATTTTTTTTATTGTGTATTATTATTATTATTATTATTATTATATATTTTATTATCAATATACCTTTATTTTTTTTACTACTACTATTTTTATTAGTACTATTATTCTAATATTATTACTATTATTTTTTTATTAATATTTTTTTATTTTTGCTTATTATTGTTATTATTCTATTTTTATATTTAGTATTATATTTTCCTTTTTTTATATTCATTAGCTTCATTAGTAGTAGTATTACTATTACTATTTATTTTATTTGTCATATATTATTTTTACTATTATAATATTATTGTTTATTTTCCCCCCTTTTGTATTTATTATTATTATCCCTTATTATTATCGTGTTTACATTTCCACATTTTTATTTTTGTTGTTTTCAAAATTCATAAAAAGAGTTTCGCAAAGGTATTATTTCGTGTTTGGAAGTTCGAGAAATCGTGCCCAATCGTCTTTGGGCTTGATTTTTCGCTCGCCTAGCTCACTAAATATCCTTTGAAGGTTTTGATCACGTTTTTTAAAATAAGGCAATGTTTCGTGTTTGGAAGTTCGAGAGATTCGTGCCCAATCATGTTGGGTTTCGATTTTCTGTTCGTCCAAACAATTAAATATCCTTCAAAGATTCTTTTATCGTGTTTCTTAAATAAAGGCAATATTTCATGATTGGAAATTCAAGGAACCGTGCCCAATCGTGGCTTGGGTTTTCGTTTTTAGTTTGGCCAAATAGCGAAATACCCTTTTCAAATTGCAATGTATGAGTTTTAGAGATCATGAAACAATCTTGGTATCGAGGGTTTGAAACATCGCGTCCTATCGTGCTGGATGTGGTGTTTCATCTTTTCGGAACAAGAGAGTTTCGATATCCAATGTGGGTTATCCAAACATTTTTGAAGATTCATATTTTAAAATATTTTCTAATTTTTCGATATTAAGGACATTAATCAATCAATACGGTACCAATTTTGGGCGTTGCGAGGGTGCTAACCCTTCCTCGTGCGTAACCGACTCCCGAGCCCGTTTTCTTAAAATTTGTAGACCAAAATGTTTTATAAGTGGCCCAATCACACTTCAAAAAAGATTGGTGGCGACTCCGTTTCCATATTTTTAAAGTCGGCCCGTTTTCCAAACAAAAAAATGGTTTCGACAGCTTGGCGACTCCGCTGGGGAACAATAAGAGAGTCAAGCCGTAGAATGGATTGATTAATGTCCTTTTATCGAAAATAAAATTTTGATTTCGTTTCTTTCATTGCATGAGTTTGTGTCGCGTCATACGGTTGTTGTGGTTTGAGACCCATAGAATATTTCTGCATTCATATTGCATGACCGTTGTGGTCACACCCTTAAGTGGGAGCGAGAAGCTACGCCTTCGTGAGGTTTTCACCTCCGCATGGGCTAGGGATCGCTTAGAGTACATCCGTACCTATGGTTCCGTGAGGTTTTCACCTCCGCATGGCCATAGGGAAATGTATTCCCCTGAACTGAACTCGATCCGTATGAGCCTATAATGGGTGAGGATTGAGAAATCTGCTAGTTCAGGTACCCTTCCTTTAGAACTAAACCACATATAGTAAACCTTAAGAGCCCACCCTAGGTAGAGCCATGCTAAACCTTAGTGGCTACCTATGTAATGGTTCGACATTTTTTTACTTGCTTTGATTACTTTCATGCGATACTAACTTATTTTATTCATGTTTGCATGTCATTTCATACTTAAAAGGCGTCGATTCTTGTTTTAATTACTAAGTTAGAAAGCTTGTTATGGAGAACGGATTCCTTGATAACGTAGAGGATAATGCGGCCGTGCGTATATGGTCAGAGAAGACACAGCTTGAGAAGGGGGATAGTCTAATCGAGGGGTATACATCAAAATTATTGGACTTCACTCGCATCAGTGTGACACAGAATGAGCTCCAAGAGTTAAGAGATATATGGGCCTGTTGGGATGAAGCAACTAAGCGACTTTTCTACCTTAATTATGGTGATCTACCCTACTTCATGGACATCGAGTTGACAAACACTTATTTCGGGCTATGACTCGATTGGAATTCCGCTTATAGTTTGTTTCACATTTGGGGAAGTGGATTTGGTGCCTACAGTGGAAGAATACACGGCTTTGCTTCATAGCCAAAAGGTTCAGGTTGACAAAGTTTATTTCAGGGCCGCTAATGCACCAACTTTTGTAAAGAAGCTGATGAGCATCACTAGGATGAGTGAACAGTGGGTCGCGACACGAATTCAACAAAAAGGTGAAGGGAAATGCATTCCTTGGGTGAGCTTGAGAGACCTGATTGTAGCACATCTAGCTATTAAGAGGAAAGTTGATATTTTCGCCTCAAGCATCCACGGCTTGGTAATTTTCCTCAAAGCTTTGAGACATGTAGACGAAGCAGTTACTGACCTATTTGATCGACTTGACAAGGGAGTTACGCCGGTACCAGCGATTCTTGCCGAAACATTCAGATCTTTGAACGCATGCCGGAGGGCAGGTGAAGGTAGATTCATGGGATGCACGCAACTATTATTGGTTTGGTTCCATAGCCATTTTTGGAAGATAGATAAAGTTTTTTATCGGGTTTTCTCTGAGAATTACTCCCCGTTAAAGGAGTTGGTAGCCACACCCAGAAGAGATGACATATCAGAAGAAAACTGGATCGCGCTCCTTCAGAATCTCCAGGAAAAAGACGTTGAGTGGAGAGCTCCTTGGTTAATTCCAGAAAAAATTCTCTACCGGTGTGGGAGTTATGATTGGGTCCCTCTGTTAGGAATCTGGGGAGCCGTTGGGTATGCTCCTTTACTTGTGCTGAGGCAATACAGATCAAGACAGTTTATACCGGCGATGCATGGGCTAGCTCAGTTTGAATTTTCATATAGGGGGATAATTATAAGAAGAAGGTTCGAGAGATTTACGATGCACAGGCAGGACTCACGAATGAAAAGAGTTGTTGTAGGTCCAATGGCAACCCTCGAATATAATGCATGGCAGAGTAGGAGAATCGATGATAATATCTCTAGACTGACACAAGATGGTGCTCGACCGATGGAGGAATACCTGCAAGGCGATCCTTCCGAGTTGGAAATCATAAAACAAGACTTCGAAAGTAAAAACTCGGAGTTGGGGAAAAAGATAGAATAACTGGAAGAAGAAAAAGTGCACTTGAGGGTAGATATTAATGTCCAAAAATCAGAGGATGAGAAACTGAGGAAAGGGAAAAGGAAGGCCGAAGAAGATTTGGACAGCTTGAAGACCGATTACAAAAGGTTGTATTCATCGATGAGGACTACTGGGTTGGGTAAAACCTCAGAACAATGGCGTCAAGAAATTCAAGAAGAGAAGTCTAAGGTCGATCAGTGGAAAAAGAGGTTTCATGATGCTCAAGCACAAAATGATACTCTGAAAAAGACTGTGGGTGAGAGCCAAAGCAAAAATAAGATGCTAAGAGCTCGAGTAATAGAATTGGAAAAGGCATTGTGTCAAAGCCGCAACTCTACGGTGAAGTTGGAATCAAGCCTAAACAAGATCGAAGAGTTGAAAGGTGGTAGAGCTCGAAACGGCGCTGCAAAATAGTGAGCTCCGGATCCAACTATTGGAGGCAAACGACGAGCGATGGGAAGAATAGCTTCAACGATCTCAGAACCAGGTCAGAGAAAGAGACTACGTTATGGGCGAAGCCGTGGTTCAGATACGAGAAGTGGCCGATCATCTACAAACCTTAGCGGTGCGGTGATGTGTTAAGTGTAGTATATGAGCTAGAGTCGGGCCAGGTCGAGAGCTAGCTTCGCTTCTCAAGAAAGTTAAAGCTCTGCAGGCATAAGGGCTAGGTCGTATATGTTACTTTGTTTTATGTAAAGGATTTTGTTTTTTAAATAAGTTTTCTATAAGAAATTGAACCAGAATCGACGCCTTTTTGCATTCATATCATACATTTGCATTACATCGCATCATATGCATTAAATATCACAAAAGAACCCTATTAACTAAAGATCATATTATAGTGACCCGGGAACATCCCTACTACACATGAATGAAGAAACGACTGAAGATATAATGAAAACTTTGAGTATCAAAGCCGTATTTGAGGAGGGATTGAATTAAGGAAACCTAGAAAGCATGCGCCCTACGAGCACGGAAATGTTCTCAACAAACTGGATCATGCAAGGAAACTCCTGTAGTTTTTAGAGCTAACACAGAGTAATGTTCAAAACACACTTGTTGTTTTAAGCCTAGAAACAATAAGAATCTTTTGTGAAATAGGCTTATGTTCAAACATCTTTATTTTTAATAAAAAATACATTTTTGTGTTTCATGCCGAGCAAATATTTTTTTCATTTTTTCCATGTCATCTTATACATACTTTTGTTCTTTGGAATGTTCTTTCATTCTTCATCATAGATAATCATCCTTAGAATCGTTTATTCTTTGGAATTTGCCTTTGTACCTACAACATGTTCCCAGATATCAATACATGAGCAACGCTGCATTTACTTTGACTCTCTTTTGAGTGAAATATGGGTCTAAAGGGATCTGAGGATTTTGAAAATGACAGAGATTGTAACTTATCTTTTGATTTGTTAAGGATGGTAGAACAAGATGGAAATAGACTCTACCATACAAAGGGTCAGTGGACATTGCGAGTCTAGGAAAGGAGTGAAGATCAAGCCTTGCCCACCACGAAAACAAAAGCGAGACGTCATTGAGTTATTCCAAGAATTCAAAGATGTCTTTGCATGACCGCATCAAGATATGCCTAGGCACAAGGAGACTATGGAGTGTTCGAAAAGGCACATGCTAAGAGTTTTCTGATAGCCAGGTCGATTATAAGTTTCGGGTACTGCTGGTCTAACATGAAAGGGAGATTGCATCAGTTATGCCGTAAATGCCAAATTGAGAAGACATGACTTATATGCTTCCTCTATTTTTTTCCTATACGTGGGGCATACATGTTACAGGGACGATCTCGTCAAAAGCATCTAGTCGACACCTATTCATATTCATGATTGTCAAGAGGATGAAGGTCAGTTCCTACAGCAAAGTTACAAAGTCAACCGTAATCAAATTCAACTTCGATTTCAAATTCAAGTTCGAATCCAAGAAAAAAAAATAAAAATAAAAAAATAAAAAAAAGACTTTGAGGTTTTTTTTTGCAAAAAAAAAAACGGAGAGGCCAAGGTGAAAACCCAAAAATGGCGCTTTGAGACCAAAGGGGCTTTGAGTCGAAAACCTGAAAAGGGCGGCTCAAATTATGTTCAAATCATGATGGGGCATACAGTAGTTTCGCTACGCTCGAATTAACAATGAGGAGGTATGTTACGTCTTGGGGCATCGATAAAGTACTCCGGATCCCCTAAACACATATTAAGCTTAAATGGTCCTCAAGAAGTTTGAACAGAGAAGCTCATGTTGTGATATCTGGGGCACCTAGTTTCCATCTTACCTTGCCATTTTATTTTACACTACCAATAAATTTCCTTCTGGGTTGCATTTGCTATCTTTGCTTAACTTGTTTGTTTCGAGCAATGCTCCTAAGTAATTTCCTTCTTATCCATTGTAATGATCTCTTTTTCAAGCATTGTATATTGAAATAATGATCAATGAACTAATAATGTTTTCATAGAAGAAGTTATAGATATTACTCTGCAAATCTCTAAATAATACAAGAATCAGAAACAGGACAATTATTTAGAACTCACTGAAGCTTAAAGGGCTCTTGAACCCTTGAAATAAGAGTCTAAGCGAAGTGATTTACATCTTCGGATTCTCTCATTAGAAGTTCAACTAAACAGAAGACATACGTCGTGGGGTAACACCCTAACAAGCGTGAGAGCAATGATAACCCAAAATTAAAAAATTGGATCATGCTCATAACATTTGGCATTCATCCATTCATTCGCAATACATTGGTTAGGAGCATCTTTCAATCATGACATCCTAATCATTTGACATAAGCATAGACCCCATGAAGTCAATTCTACGTAGGTTCCCCGAGAGGACAATGTAGCAAAGTTGATGGGAGTTACAGAAGATACGGATCTTATCTCTACCGAGCGAGAGTAGAGAGCGGATCGGAAGATTATAGCCTTATCCTCACTTTGGCGGGAGTGAAGCGGGCTAAAGATAGTGGATCTTATCTCTACTGAGCGGGAGTAGAGCGGATCGAAATGGCAGATCTTATCTCCATTGAGCGGAGTGGAGCGGATCGAAGATTATAGCCTTATCTTCACCGAAAGCGAGAGTGAAGCGGGCTAAAGATAGTAGATCTTATCTCTACGGCGGGAGTAGAAGCGGTCGAAAATGAGATCTTATCTCCACTGAAAGGAGTGGAGCAGATTGAAGATTATAGCCTTATCTTCACTGAAAGCGAGGAGTTGAGCGGTGAAAGAAACAGATCTTATCTCTACCGGCGGGGTAGAGCGGTCCAGATCGAAAATAAATAGATCTTATCTCCACCGCGAGCAGTGGAGGAGCAGATCAAAAATTATAGCCTTATCTTCACTGAGCAAGAGTGAAGCAGGATAAAGATAGTAGATCTTATCTCTACTGAGCAGGAGTAGAGCAGATCGAAAACAGCAGATCTTATCTCCACTGAGCAGGAGTGGAGCAGATCGAAGATTATAGCCTTATCTCCACTGAGCAGGAGTGGAGCAGGCTGAAAGATAGCAGATCTTATCTCCACTGAGCAGGAGCGGAGCGAATCAAAAATGGCGAATCTTATCTCCATGTATCGGCAATGGAGCAGATTTAAGCCACTAGCCTTATCTCCACTGAGCAGGAGTGGAGCAGGCTGAAAGATAGCAGATCTTACCTTCACTGAGCAGGAGTGGAGCAGATCGAATACAGCAAGTCTTATCTCCGTGTATCGGCAATGGAGCAGACTGAAGATCATAGCCTTATCTCCACAGAGCAGGAGTGGAGCAGGCTAAAAGATAGCAGATCTTATCTTCACCGAGCGAGTGGAGCGGATCGAATCTGATGAAGTCTTATCTCCATGTATCGGCAATGGAGCGGATCGAAGATCATAGCCTTATCTCCACCGAGCGGGAGTGGAGCGGGCTAAAAAGCGAATCTTATCTCTCACCGAGCAGTAGAGCGGATCGAAGACAGTAAGCCTTAACCCCATGCGCGATAGGGTAACAGTTGAAAATTACAGATCTTATCCCCACCGAGCGAGTGAGTGGGGCGGATCAAAATGGCGAATCTTATCTCCATGTATCGGCAATGGTTATCTCCACTCGAGCGAGAGTGGAGCGGGCTAAAAATGCGAGATCTTATCTCTACTGAAAGGAGAGTAGAGCGGATCGAAGACCGTAAGCCTTAATCACCTAAGCGATAGGGTAACAGGCTAAAGATACAGAGATCTTATCTCCACCGAGCGGAGTGGAGCGGATCGAAAACAACAAGTCTTATCTCCATGTATCGAAATGGAGCAGATCAAGAATGCAGAATCTCATCTCTACGGAAAGCGAGAGTAGAGCAGATCGAAGACGATGAGCCTTAATTCCCTAAGCGATAGAGGTAACAGTGAAAATTACAGATCTTATCCCCACCGAGCAGAGGTGGGGCAGATCGAAAATGGCAAAGCTTATCTCCACTGAGCAGTAGTGGAGCAAATCGAAAGAAAATTCCTACACCCCTGAAGATGCAGTGGGTTAAAGAGAAGCTACTTGAAGAGAAAAAACGCTAAGAAATCAAGACTCAGCAAGACCGGACAAAATTGGCCCTTTTAAAGTCTTTGCTCCATTCTCGTTACACGACAATGAGCAAAGAGGGGCAGCTGTAGGGCCTAAATTTCGCCCGGGCCCATAAGATCCAAACCAAAGGACTGCTTGATAGCCCAATTTAAACCTACCAGACCAAATAACCAAACCCAAACAAATTAGCCCAAATCAACAGGCCCAAGTGGCCCAATTCTGTCAAACATTAACAGAAAACCCTAAGGGTTTCATAGTGACCAGCGCCGCAACTACCCCCACCACCGACCTCTCGCGCGCGCGCGCATCGCGCGCGCGCTGCGCTCGCTCACGTGAAGTTCCCCTCTCCACCACATCTCTAGCACGTATCTACAAAATAGGAAGAGATCAGTTGTAAAAATCAAAGGCTATAAAAGCCACACAAATCATTGTAAAAGGGATCTTCTTTTTTTTTTATTTTTAGAATACACATGAGCAAATAGACTTTTACGAGAAATCAATACATCAAGAAAAGGTTTTCTTTTTTCTTTCGTTCTTTTTTTCGCATCCGTTACATATAATTTATTTTTTATTTTGTTTTTTTTTAAAAACCCCGTATATATATATTAAAGCATTAATATATAATAATAAAAAAAGAGAAAGGCGACGGCGGCTGACGGTGGCCGGCGCGGTGGTCGGAGTCGGTGACTTTGGCCGGACTAGGAGACCTGCAGAGAGAATAGAGAAAGTTTTTTTTTTTTTTTGTTTTTGGAAGGAAAAGAGAAAAATGAATTTTTAAAAAAATCGATTTATATAGCACCGAGAAACGACGACGTTTCACCTGGGTGCTCTTACGCTAAAAGCAGCTGCATCTGGGTGGCCCGTCGACTGACCCGCTCCACTAAGGATCCGCGTGTTTTTTTCTAAAAAGGGATATTTATAGTTTTGGTCCTTCGATTTTTCAAACCGCTTTAATGCAATCCGATTGCCTTTTTCATGGTTTTGTTAATTCGGCCACCACCTTTGCCGGATGGTTCAATTTGGTCCTTAGTGCGCCGATCCACAGGGAAGTGATGCGTGTCGAGGAAGGGTTTATTGCCCATTTGGTCCCCGAATTTCCACTTTAATTTCAATTTAGTTTTTTTACCTATTTTACTTTATTTTCAGATTAATTTTAAATATCTATAATTATACCTATTATTAGTATTATATTTACATTATCGAAGTACCCTTATTTTACATATATTATTATTATTATTAAAATCGTTTTATTATATTTTCTTATAAATACTACGTCTATTATTACTTTTTCGTTATAGTTGTTACTTTATTTTTTTTATTGTGTATTATTATTATTATTAATATTATTATATATTTTATTATCAATATACCTTTATTTTTTTTTACTACTACTATTTTTATTAGTACTATTATTCTAATATTATTACTATTATTTTTTTTATTAATATTTTTTTTATTTTTGCTTATTATTGTTATTATTCTATTTTTATATTTAGTATTATATTTTCCCTTTTTTTATATTCATTAGCTTCATTAGTAGTAGTATTACTATTACTATTTATTTTATTTGTCATATATTATTTTTACTATTATAATATTATTGTTTATTTTCCCCCCTTTTGTATTTATTATTATTATCCCTTATTATTATCGTGTTTACATTTCCACATTTTTATTTTTGTTGTTTTCAAAATTCATAAAAAGAGTTTCGCAAAGGTATTATTTCGTGTTTGGAAGTTCGAGAAATCGTGCCCAATCGTGCTGGGCTTCGATTTTTCGTTCGTCTAGCTCACTAAATATCCTTTGAAGATTTTGATCACGTTTTTTAAAATAAGGCAATGTTTCGTGTTTGGAAGTTCGAGAGATTCGTGCCCAATCGTGCTGGGTTTCGATTTTCTGTTCGTCCAAACAATTAAATATCCTTCAAAGATTCTTTTATCGTGTTTCTTAAATAAAGGCAATATTTCATGATTGGAAATTCAAGGAACCGTGCCCAATCATGCTGGGTTTCGGTTTTTAGTTTGGCCAAATAGCGAAATACCCTTTTCAAATTGCAATGTATGAGTTTTAGAGATCATGAAACAATCTTGGTATCGAGGGTTTGAAACATCGCGTCCTATCGTGCTGGATGTGGTGTTTCATCTTTTCGGAACAAGAGAGTTTCGATATCCAATGTGGGTTATCCAAACATTTTTGAAGATTCATATTTTAAAATATTTTCTAATTTTTCGATATTAAGGACATTAATCAATCAATACGGTACCAATTTTGGGCGTTGCGAGGGTGCTAACCCTTCCTCGTGCGTAACCGACTCCCGAGCCCGTTTTCTTAAAATTCGTAGACCAAAATATTTTATAAGTGGCCCAATCACACTTCAAAAAAGATTGGTGGCGACTCCGTTTCCATATTTTTAAAGTCGGCCCGTTTTCCAAACAAAAAAATGATTTCGATATACATTATCGTGTTGTAACGGTAAGCTGATATGGCACGTTAAATCATCATTTTAAACGGATATTTTAGGTTAAATTATACAATTGATCTTTATATTTTTTCATTTTGAGCAAATTTTTTTTTTATGTTCTTTAAACTTTTTTTTTTCCATTCTCTTCTCCTTCCCTCTCTGTTTTCCTCCCATATCTATTTTTTTAACTATATTTTTTATTTGTTAAAACCAGTCCCTATACTTTTTTATTTTTTCATTTTCCTTTTCTCCTTCCCTCTCTGTTTTTCTCTCTTCTCCTTCCCTCTCTGTTTTCCTCCCATCTCTATTTTTAAAAACGTAACTTTTCTATGTTTTCCATTTGTTAAAACCAGTCCCTATACTTTTTTTTTATTTTTTCATTTTCCTTTTCTTCTTCCCTTTTTATTTTCTCTCTTCTCATATTATTCACCACAGAAACATAATCTTTGCCCACTAAATAAACCAAGTCCTTGTTTCTTTCACTTGATTCCTAAATTGAATTTCACTCAAAACCGAATATCAATCATTCTTAATTAAATCTCGATTTGAATATAACCTAATTTTGAAAATAAAATTGGATCTAACTAATTAATATAAAAATCATATGCTTAATCAAATCTAAACATAAATTGAATTCTTTATATTCAAAACAATTTTTTTCCGTTTCCAAACTTTTACAGAACCGTGTAGATTATTCATTTCCTTTTCTTTTATTTTTTGATGAATAAAATTAACCAAATGATAAAATTGATCTAAACCTTCTTGGATATTCCCAAACAAGCTTAATTGGAAGCTAAGCATGGATGAACCGAAGAGAGAAAGGGAGCATGGAACCAAATTGGTTTGGGTAAAGTTGAGGGTAAATTTCGTATGGTGGTCATTTTAGTTATTGAGAGTGTAGAGCTTGCTTGAAGAATTCGTGAAACAACGTAGTTTCAAGAGGGCGAGAATGTTGTAGGTAAGATAGATAAGGTGGTCGTGGGGGTTGGTTAGGATGTTAAGGGAATGGACTTGGAAAATTTTGTTGAGGGTGGACTACCATAAGTCACGATTGGCGAGGTCTTCGAGTGAGGCAAGCTTGTGGACTACGTCATTGAGAGATCCAAATTGGTTCGTTAAAGTGATGATAAACGATGAGGATTTGTAATTGTGGGGTGAGAATATACGAAGCAAGTTTTATTTTTATTTCAACTTTTGCCTTTTCATTTTTCATAAACATAAAAAGGTTTTAATAAATGGAAAATATAGAAAAAAAAACTACGTTAAAAGAGATGGAGAAGGGAGGAAAACAGAGGGAGAAGCAGAAGAGAATGAAAAATAAAGAAAGTTAAAAAAACATAAAAGAAAAAAAATTAAATTGCTCAAAACGAAAAAATATGAGGACCAATTGTATAATTTAACCTAAATTTTTTGTTTGAAATGATGATTTAACGTGTCAGATCAGCTTACCGTCACACCGTTAACAATAATTAATGGTTCAATGACAAAAATATTACAACACGTTAATGTAAGTGATTAAAATGGAAATAAAATTGACTTTTATTATATACTTGTTTTTTTTTTTTAATTTTCACTTATTATCCAAATATAAATATAAGTAATATTGATTGTCCTCATACATATCTAAATGATAATAAAATATCTTAGTAGTACGGCTATTATTCCATTATTTTCAAAAGGATGTAATCTTAGGGGTAATTTATAACTGGATAAATTTTACACCTCGTAATTTTATCGGATCTTACTCGTGGAATCAGATGGTCCCGTTTTCTGGTGCTAAATTAGCAGTAAATCAAATAAACCAGATAAAAACAATAGAAAAACTTGGAAAGAGAGACGTTTCAGTGAGTGGTCTGTGTTAGGTTTCACCATATAAAAAAGGAAAAGGAAAATGGGAAAATATTCCAATTTTCAGTTAGTGAATGGCCATTGCCCAGTTTATAAGGGCGCACTACATTTTCCCAGTAAACAAACAAAAAACCTTTAAGCATGCTTTTTCTTCCTTTTTTCG
Source organism: Gossypium sturtianum (assembly GCA_025698515.1). Taxonomy (NCBI): domain Eukaryota; kingdom Viridiplantae; phylum Streptophyta; class Magnoliopsida; order Malvales; family Malvaceae; genus Gossypium; species Gossypium sturtianum. Next base: position 123,636,898 of record CM046946.1, read on the forward strand.
ATTTTGATTTTTTTTCCCCTCTAGGATGAAAATTGATAGCATTAACAAAATCCATGTAATCTAGAATCTCAAATACTGCTAAAAGAAAAAGCTTAAAAAGACTACCCAAATTTTGTAATCTTCAAAAACCACCACTTATTTATTTTTCCAATCCATCTTGTTTTACTTTTTCTCTCTATAAAATTAGAACTCACAATATTCTTTTATTCTTATAGCTCTAAATCCAATCACCTTTCCATGTTTCAATACCATTCTCTCTAAACATATCTTCTTCGTTTTGGTGTTTCATGTTAATTTGTTCTCGACTTATCTACATTGTCTGGTTCTTCATCACCTGCTTATTCTCTATATAGTATATACATAATCTCTTACCAAGCCAAGCCTACCCTTTTGTGTGTTTCTGTTCAACTTTTAAGAATTGGTTTACTTGTTGAAAGAATGGATTTTGAGTGACTGTAGACAAGTTTATAATGGATCTTGAAGGTGCTATCCCCGCGAGTCCAATAGTAAGAAAAGTGGCAGTAATTATTCTTTTGAATGGTTACTCTCTTCAAAATCTCAACTTGTTTTTGTTTTTCTTTTTGGTTGCAGAAGAAGGAATCATGGAAGACAGTGTTAAGTTTAGCTTATCAGAGTTTAGGTGTTGTTTATGGAGATTTAAGTACTTCCCCTTTATATGTATACAAAAGTGCTTTTGCTGAGGATATTCAACACTCTGATACAAATGAAGAGATATTTGGGGTTTTATCATTTGTGTTCTGGACATTGACATTGATGCCATTACTGAAATATGTGTTTATTGTGCTCAAAGCTGATGATAATGGGGAAGGTGGAACTTTTGCATTATATTCATTGCTCTGCAGGCATGCCAGGGTGTGTTCTTTGCCTAATTGTCAGCTTGCAGATGAGGAATTATCAGAGTACAAAAAAGATGGGATGGCATCAAATAATAATAAGAGCTTTTGGGGTTCAAGTTTGAAATCAACTTTAGAAAAACACAAAATATTGCAAAGGCTATTGCTTGTATTGGCTTTGATTGGAACTTGCATGGTCATTGGAGATGGGGTTCTCACACCTGCAATTTCTGGTATATTTTTCAAACATAAAATCTGGGTTTCATTTATTTTTCCTTGGGTTTATACTCAGAATTTCTGGGTTTCTGCAGTTTTTTCAGCAGTTTCAGGGTTGGAACTTTCAATGTCCAAAGAACAACATCGATGTAAGTCCTTAAATTAGAAGCCTAACTTTCATATTTTTGTTTTGCAGAAACCTTGTTTTACCGTATCCCGCACTCATCCAAATCCTAGTATTTGATGTATAGGTTATCAAAATCGTGAAAGGTGTTGCATTAGTGTGGGGTCCCTCATAAGCTTCCTTGTTTTAATAAAACTCAATTCACCAACTTCATAAAATTACGCTTAGATGCATAATGTGGAAAGTCAAGTTGATTAGCTATTTTGTATGTAATTGAAGTAAAGGTGAAACATGTGGCTAAGAAAATAAGTTTTCTAAATTTCATAAATCAGAAAGATGATGGGAAAGTGTCAATTTTCATATGTTAATCTGTCGTTATAAGGCTAGAAAAAGGTATGTTTGGTGAAGGATAAAAGTTGGGATAAACAGAACTACATTAACAGTATTCGAATTAAAAATAATTTTTTATATCGAAATTTCTTTATTTACTTTATTTGGCAAACCTACTTTTGTTAGAATAGTGAACCTGGAAACCATGACTGAAAACCCCCCCATAAGAGTCATCATGGCTTCAGCTAAGCTTGAATCACTTTTGAATGATTTTTTGATTGACTGCCACCACTGGAAATGTGGTAAACTCATCCCCTTTTCAATGATTTCTTTTTTTACTTTGATTTCCAAATTTCCAATGAAATTGCATAATATTTTTCTTATATTCCTTTTTATCATGTTTGATTCTTTGTTCACATTACCTTATTCTTTCTACAAGTGGGCTTCATCTGTCTCCTTGCATCCTTTGTTTGCTAGCATTTTCTATTTATGGCTGACATGTACTCATTTGAGCTTTCTATCATGGCATCACAGTTCTAATAAAATATCCTAAACAAGTAGATCTAAGATTTCATTCAATGATAATTTTGCAACTATCTAAGCATATCTTATATGTTGCATTTTTCATTTTTAAGGTTATCGTATTTGACACTCATATTCAATGCATATTTGAATATAGGTATATGCATACCACTCTCCGAAAGTCTTCTAAGCACATGAAAAACTTTTAAGAAAAAAAATTTGAATATAATCATGATGGACAAATACCTCTTAAGTCCAATACTCACCACTCGAGTTGGAATAACATGAGATAAGATAGATGAGATGGTATCTAAATTGTCCATCAATTTAATAACAGCATCATATATGGTTAATGTAATTTATTTCAAAAGCTCAAGCTCAAAACACTGCTTATGTGCTTTAATATTCTGTTTCCTCAGAGTTTATATCATTCTGCAGATGTTGAAGTCCCAGCAGCTTGTGCCATTCTCATATTCTTGTTTGCGCTCCAACATTATGGGACACATCGAGTAGGGTTCTTATTTGCACCAGTGGTGATAACATGGCTTTTATGCATCAGTGCCATTGGGGTTTACAATATCTTCTATTGGAACCCCAAGGTTTACCAAGCTCTGTCCCCTTTTTACATGTACAAGTTCTTGAAGAAGACCCAAAAGGGTGGTTGGATGTCACTTGGTGGGATCCTGCTCTGTATAACAGGTACAGAATTCTATGAAAACTGCATCTTGGAGTGTGGGTGTCGGATATGAGTATACCCGTGTCCAAATATGTCTCAAATACGGGTTCGCACATGAGTACTAATGCTGATCTTATTGTTTCAGGCTCAGAAGCTATGTTTGCTGATCTTGGACACTTTTCACAGTTGTCCATCAAGGTAACTTACATATTATTTCATGTTTTAGTTGCATAAAATGCTCATATTTATTGTTTTTCCCCTAACAAATTGCAACTTTCCTGCAGATTGCTTTCACCTTTGTGGTTTATCCATCTCTAATCCTTGCATATATGGGACAAGCTGCATATCTTTCGAAGCATCATATTCTCGAAACCGACTACCGGATTGGATTCTATGTCTCTGTACCAGAGAAAATAAGATGGCCTGTTCTGGTTATAGCCATATTTGCAGCAGTTGTGGGAAGTCAAGCCATAATTACTGGAACATTCTCAATCATCAAACAGTGTTCTGCTTTGGGTTGCTTCCCAAGGGTCAAAATTATCCACACTTCATCCAAAATGCATGGCCAGATTTACATCCCGGAGATCAACTGGACTCTAATGCTGTTATGCTTGGCAGTGACTGTTGGTTTTCGAGACACAAAACGCATGGGAAATGCATCAGGTATCATCTTCTCCGGATTTTTATTTGCTCTTGAGAGTTCATAATTGTGTGATGATCATCATTCTTACAGCATTTTTCTTATTACATCCTACAGGTTTGGCAGTTATAACAGTTATGCTGGTTACAACATGTTTAATGTCTCTGGTTATTGTCTTATGCTGGCATAAAAGTGTTTTTCTGGCTATTTTGTTTATATTCTTCTTTGGCTCCATTGAAGCACTGTATTTCTCAGCATCTCTTATCAAGTTCCTTGAAGGGGCTTGGGTTCCTATTGCCCTTGCTTTAATATTTTCAGCCATAATGTATGTTTGGCACTATGGCACACTCAAGAAATATGAGTTTGATGTTCAGAATAAGGTCTCTATCAACTGGCTCCTTGCTCTAGGTCCGACTCTCGGTATTGTTCGGGTCCGAGGCATTGGGCTTATACATACTGAGCTTGTTTCCGGGATCCCAGCTATTTTTTCTCACTTTGTCACCAACCTCCCTGCATTCCACCAAGTTGTAGTATTTCTTTGCATAAAATCAGTTCCAGTACCACATGTGAGTCCCAAGGAAAGGTTCCTAGTAGGAAGAGTCGGTCCGGAGGAATACAGGCTCTATCGATGTATAGCACGATATGGATATCGAGACGTTCACAAAGATGATCTCGAGTTTGAAAAAGATCTTATTTGTAGTATTGCAGAATTTATCAGATCAGAGAGACCTAAATGTAGTATTCCGATACTAGACTCTGAAAATGATGAAAGAATGACAGTTATTGGGACATCATCATCTAATTTAGAAGGTATAAGAATGCATGAAGATGGTGATGTGGATTCATCTGAAATTGTAGGCACTTCAGAGCCAAGGGTGGCAAAGTCCCCGGAGAAGGTGAGGAAGAGAGTGCGGTTCATTGTCCCGGAAAGTTCACAGATCGATAGTGGCGTGAAGGAGGAATTACAAGAACTGATGGAAGCAAGGGAGGCAGGAATGGCATTCATACTTGGCCATTCATATGTAAGAGCAAAGAAAGGATCAAGTTTGATAAAGAAAATTGTGATAAATTTGGGATATGATTTCTTAAGAAGAAACTCTAGAGGACCCACTTACGCCCTAAGCATTCCTCATGCATCTACACTAGAGGTTGGGATGGTCTACCAGGTATAGAATAAATTTATTAAGTACTTGTACCGAAGCCCGCACTCAACTTGCAGGATATTGTCCATTTTGACTCCAAAGTTTCACAATTGATGCCGTGAAAAAGGGGATAATACCTTGCAGATTGGGTGCGGATGTTTACACTTGGATCTTTGCATTCCATCATTTTCTTTCTTCCGCTCTTATTGTATATGATAGAACAAAACATAGCTTTCTAGAGATGGTAATTCGATTGCAGATCATAGTTCAATATGCGACTACTCTCAGCTTTTAAAGCTATTTTACTCGGATTTTTCCTTTTTTCTACATTACTTGTGTGTGGTATAAATTCATATGATATAATATAATCCTCTAAATAATAAATCTAAATTTTTTAATATTAATGTATTAAATCCATTTCTGAATCCCATTTTCACATTATATCATAAATTCATAAGATAAAAGTTGGATAAAACTTGAATATGAAAGAACAAATAAACAACCACTATGATTCTTTTCTTATGAATTATGTGTTAGATATAATTCCTCTAAGAATATGATCCTATTACAAACTACAAATCGCCTCCAAAGTAGAGGTGTTTATTTTCAACCATTGCAAACTTTCAATACACCATGGACAATTATATATATCAATGCCCTTCTCCGCCGTGACTTGGCCCCGAAGAATCCTTGATTCCCAGAAGATCGAGAACTTTGAAAACTTCATCGAGTCGAAGTCCATGGCCTCCTTGACCGTCATGGGGAAAATGATTTGGAGATAAAGTACGAGCATCCAGGGTGAAAACCAGTAACGTGAAGCTCAAGAAAACAATAAAGGGAACGAAAGGGAGGGTGGATTTGAGTTTCATGGCCATGAATGAAGGATTTATGTTTTGAGTGTGTATATATATTCAAAGGGTGTAAAGAAAAAGAATGTGTAATTGTAGTTTGAATATGTTATTGCATGAGGGTGGTTTATATAGGAAAGGTAATAACAGCTTGGTTTTGACTAGAAAGAGTGGGGAAATCTCAGGTTGAAACAAGTATGAGAAATGGGGGTGATGTTAAGGAAGCAAGAAACGAAAGTCAGTTGGACTGACTGGAAATTTAGAGGGTCAAACATTGAGAAGTTCTTTTTGTTTGAAATTAATGTTTTCACAAGTTTTACCAATTCACCACTTTTTTCTTTCTTAACAAATAGATTTGTTTATGAATAATCATTTTGTTAAATGTAATTTAAGCAAGCATGGTGAGTTGTATTCATTATTCACAAAATAATCAAATAAATAATTTTTTTTTATAACAATATACACAAACAAAATGCAAATACATAAACTATCAAAATAAAGACTTGTAATAAATGAATAAACCTACAAACTGGGTTCAAGGGAAAACCATGGTTCACGAGCACATCACACAACACGCGCATTGCCAAATCACCACATGGTTCCAACTTGGAATTCAAACCCTTCCACTCAAACATGTATAGTATTAGGGTGTTTTTTAGATGGATCTCATGTTTTCTCCAAAAAATAGAAAAGAAAATTTATTGGAAACAAAATAATAGCTTTTTTTCGCCATTAAAAAAAATGGTGATATTTGGTATTTATTCGTTTATTCGAGTTCATCCATGTATGATAGTAATATTATGCATAATTTTTTAAGTTCGTTTATGATCTTTATAAACAATTAACCTAAGCTCTAAGTATTTATTTATTTTTGGTATTTATATATATTTTTTGGTTTAATTACAAATATTTAAATTTGTTGGATCCGTATTAGATAGAAGAGAATATTTGTCTGCTCAAATAGGATTTTTAAATTTATAATTGTTTGATTATCTTAATGCTTGCGAAAAGTAACATGATTGGGTATAGGCTATGTATGCAATTCATGTTTGATGGATATGTAATTTAGTTTAAATAAACCCCGCTTGTACGTTTGTTGGCTAGAATTAAGTCTTTCTAATTCTTAATGCTAGTTAATAAGGAAAATAACTTCGACGAGCTTTCTTTTGGTTATTGAAAAGGAAATAAGAGATGGTTACGAGACGCAACGTTGGTAACTATAAATAGTTGATTTAACAATATTGAATTTATCTTTGCATAGATAATTAAACTCATTAATCAAAGCTAAGAGTTCATCTTTGACTAGATTCTCATTGTATTGACCTTACAATTTTTATTTTGTGATCTTTTACCAACCTCTACTGATAGAATGTTAATCATCATTAGTTAACCTAGTCTTTGGCAACTAAATTTTTTTATTTGAATTAGCTCCTCTTAACTAAGAGTTTTGTTGATAGTTTATGTGTATAAATAAATGCTCATTCAAAATCAACCACAATCACATGACCTAGTTTTGTTGATGTATGACCATGATCTCATGCCTTTTCTCGATGGCACTATTGAACCACAATCACAAACCATTACTATCAAAATGAAGCTATCCCCAACTCAAAATACAAACTTTGTTTCAGGCAAGATCAACTAATACTCAATGCCTTACTAGCCTCAGTATAACTTCCACCATTGAAAAAACCAATACCTCCTAGCAAGCCTGGTATAAACTACACACTTTGTAAGCAAACAAATTGCATACATGCATTTTTAGTCTTCGCAACCATCTGCAAGTCATTATAAAAGGCTCAAAGACCATAACAAAATATCTTTAAGAGATCCGTAAAATTGCAGACGAACTTGCAATTGCCAATGCTCCAATAACTGATGAAGAATTGATTCTAAAATTCCTAAATGGTCTCAATATTGAGTATGATTTTATCAAGACAACTATTCAGGCTCAAAATGAAGCCATTTCATATGAAGAGCTATTCGACAAGCTTTTTAATTGTGAGGTAATCCTTCAAACTCTGCTCTTCATATGATAGAACTTGAATAATTTATTGTATTATGAATTAAAGATAATAAAATTACTCATTAAGTTACGCTCCATAGAATTAGGAAAAATAGAGCTGTGTAAACAACTCTTATCCCTTATTTTTCTATTGTTTATTGTAGTGCCATCTGAAGTGCCCACTCCCGTTGCCGCTTCGGTCACTACTTATGCACTTTGTTTTTCTTTAAGTAATTATTAATTGTAGGTTTCAACAAAGGTACTAGCTCTCACCCCATTTCCACCACTCAAACTTCTTTACCTTCTACCTTTAATCTTATCTCAGCTGACAAACACTAAACCCATACCATGCTGTTAACTAATCCACCAACTCAAAACATCTCCCAATCTGAACCATCTCCACTAGTCATCCCTCTCCGACCAGCCAAACCATGTCATCATTCACTCTAAAAACCAAATTTTCGAGCCCAAAAAAGTTTTTGATCATCTTAATTGCCTCTCAGATACCCACCTTTTTCAAACTAGCTACCAAATATCCACACTAGAAAGCATCCATGCAAGAGGAGTTTGATGCCTTAAAAACCAATGAGACCTAAACCCTTGTTCCTCGAGACCCAAATACACCGATGTAATTAACTACTAGTGGATTTTCAGAATCAAACAAAAATTAGATAAATCAATATAGCATTATAAAACTCATCTTGTTGCAAAAGGGTACACTCAATGAGAAGGTGTGGACTATCGTTCTACTTTTAGTCTTGTCTTTAAGCCTGCAACCATTCGCCTTGTACCATCAATTGTTGTTTAAAATCAGTGGTTACTACAACAGATTGATGTCAACAATGTCTTTCGACAAGGCTATCTTGATGATCAGGTTTATATGAGGCAACCACTGGGTTTTGAAGACTCGAATCACTCTAACTATGTTTATCAGTTAAAAAAGACGGTATATAGACTCAAGCAAGCTCCTCAACAATGGAACAAAGAACTCAAAAAATTTAAACTCGAAAATGGCCTCAAACAATCTAACTGCGATGCATTCTTATTTATATGTGGTGACTAATAAATCGTAATTTCTCAATTATTTATAATATTTCTCTTGTTGAATTATGCTATTTTTGTTCTTAATTATATTACTTATATTTATATTTTATATATTATTTATTTAGGGAATAATTGAAAAAAAAAAGCTTAAAATTTATTTGTAACAAGTTTTTACGCACTGGACTTTTAGCATAGTGCAACTTTAGTATTTTGACCATAACTTGAGCTATAGAACTTCGATTTAGGCCTATAATATATTGGTTTGAAGGGAATTGAAAGATCTAATTGAGGTTATATTACGACTCAAGCCCAAAAAGCACTAGGAAGGCACCCAAAAATGACTTGGAATTTTGAGGCAAATTTTGTCGAAAAGCCTAGAAAAAATATGTTTTATTTAATTAAGGGCAATTTTTTATTTTCTCTCTTATATTATTTTTTCCCTATAAATAGAAATTATTAGGTTAAGACAAACAATCCTAGACATAGCCACTTTAGTTACACTAGTTTTTAATATTGCATGTAATTTTACGCATTTAATTTTTAATTAATTTTTAAATAACATATTTTTTATTATTGCTACCAATCATTGATAATGATAATTTTTTAAAATTTTAAATAATATAAAAATTTGGAACTATATAAGAAATTAAACTATAATATTAAATTAAAAAAATATAGGCAAAACAACATGCAACAATTATAATATTAGTTCAAGGTAAATAGGAAATATATTTAAACTAAATTAATAAACACATTTAATAATAGTGATTAAAAAAAAAAGAAACGATTTTAAAAGTGCTTGCTTCACACAATATAAACTTATAGAAAAATTTTAAAAATAATATCATCATATTATATTACCTCATCATCAATTAAAATAATCTTTGATCATTCTCAAGTGCCATTGTTGTTCGAATATGATTCAATGTTGTCTCTTCGAATAGCCATTGCTTTAATTCTCCATTCGTTTGTATATTATTTTAACTTGTTAATTCTAAAAATCTTCATTTTTTTTAATTAGTAATTTTTCTTTGATGCTACTTGATCGAATCTGTCTAACTATTGAATGTTATTTATAAAGCTAACTTAAAATTCAATAGGTATATAACTCTAATATCAATTAAGTGATAATTCAGATGCTTAAAATTCTATTCAAGTAGTTACTCTATTTTACATCAATAAAATTAGCACAATTCTTTTAAAAAAATAAACATAACCTTTTTTACTTAAAATTTTTTAACAAATAATTGTAAATTATAATTATATTCAAGTACTAACTCTATTTTAAAATTAGCACAACATAAACTATTAATTCTAAGTTAAATTATAATTATTTATAAAATTAATTTAGTAATATGATAAAAAATAAAGTGTATTCTCTTCAGTTCAAAAATTTTTCAAACTCATGTCTTTATATATATAAATATATATATATATAATAAAAATAAAAAAATTTGTTTTTGCGTTTTATTTTCTTTATGAATTTATAAACACTTCTTTTCTAGCTGAAGGTTAATCAAAGTTTGATTCGATAAATTCGTAAGATTTAATTTGTATTTTAATCCTTCTTTGTTCTTTGTTATTCACGCATATTCTATTTTAATTACAATTGTTTAGGTTTGTTAAATATTCAACTAGTATTAATTGCTTAGAACACTTACTTTGTCATATAAAATAAATATTTGTAATTGTTTAATTCATTATAATACTAGTGATGAACTACATAAATTGTTAATGTTGTAGTTTATAATTATGTGGTATGGATGCGTGAGCTATCTTAAAAAAACCCTATTGAGGTGAGTTTGTTGGTTAGAATTAGGTCTTTCTAGTTCTTAATGTTGTTAGTAAGTTAAACTTCGGTCGCCAAGCTGTCGAAACCATTTTAAAATCGGGTTTTGAAAAAATGGGGATCGACTTTAGAAACAAAAATGGGAGTCGCCACCAATCCTTTTTTTTACTTAGGTGTGATTATTTAAAAAAAAAACATTCAATTTTGGTCCACAAAAAACAAGAAAACGGGTTCGGGAGTCGGTTACGTATAAGGAAGGGTTAGCACCCTCATTACGCCCAAAATTGGTACCTAATCGATAAAATCATGTCCGAATGTTGAAGATAAAGAAAGTTAGAAAATATGATCCTTTTATTAGAAAGAAAATCAGGACTTACTTATCACAAAGAAATAAAGTACTTTACCCAGTAAGTTAAGGTATAGTACCTTATGACTTTGAAATTAAGCTTGTCTTTATTTTAGAAAATTCCTACCTCGAGACGCAAAACGTTGAACCCAGTAAGTTAGGGCACAATGTTTTGAATTCCCAATAATAGGTTTTTTTTTTTTTAAACTTGAGATTTCTTTATTCCGAAGGAATATAAACATCACATCCAGTACGTTAGGACACGACTTTTTTTTTAAACCCTCGTAATTAAAGTCATCTCATGATTTACAAAACTTGTTAAAAGGGTATTTAGTTATTTAGCTAAACGGAAAATCGCAACCCAGTACGTTAGGGCACTATTTCCCGAATTTCTAAATACCAAAACATTGCCTTATTTTAAAATATAGTAAGCTTGTAAAAATGTATTTTTATTTTAAACAATAATCCATTTAACAATATCGCATTTATAAACTATCATACACAAATATTAAAAACGATTATAATACAATAACATACAATATAAAATACAACTAAAATAACTACACTATAGTAATCATAAAATAATAAATGAATAAAATGGCATTACATAGATAAATAAAATATATAAAGCAATATATGTAAAACAAATAAAAAATACTAAATAATAAATATATAATTTAATACATATAAAAGATAATACATAATAATATATATAATAATTTTGAATAAAGATATTTAAAAAATAATATAAATAATATATGTAAAACATGTTATAAAATATAATAAACTTTATACAAAAATAAAATTTTTAGAAAATAATATATGATATGATATAATATTATATAATATACAAAATATAATATAATAAATAAAAAATAATAATATATATTATTAAGTAAAATAATATATGTAGATAAAATAATACATATAATATATATATATATATATGAATTTCACAATATTAATAAATATAGGAAAATAATATAAAATATAAAATATAATAAAATAGTTTAATATACTGTATCATAATAAAAATAAAATAAAAGGATAAAAAATAAAATAAAATCAAGAAAATAGGGGTCAAATTATAATTAAAGCAGATTAAAAGGACTAAATTAAAATACTCATTAAATTACAGGGGTTAAAATGGCAATAATGCCAAATTTTAAAAAGGTGTCGTTCCGGTTTTGGTCTTTAAATTGCCCGGGGATTCGATTGAAACAGAATATGAATTTTGGGGCCAAATTAAAATACAAAGAATTTAAATTAAACGGAATTAAAAATTATAAAAAAGAGGGAGGACTAAAATGGTAATTAGGCCATTAATAAAAACACGCGGATCCTGATGAAGCGGGTCGGGTCAACACGCGGATTCCCTTTGAAACGACGTCGTTTTTGGTTTTAAAGGCAGCCTTCAAAACGGCGTCGTTCCCAGTGAACTATATAAGTAAAAAACAGTTAAAAAAATTCATTTCTCTTCTCAGCAGAAAAAAAAATTGAAAGCTTCAAAAAAAAATCTCTCCCCTGGGCGATTTCCGGCGAGCCCTCCGACGCCGTCCGTCGGCGCTGTCCGTTATTGTCGCCGGCACATTAGTACACTACAATGGCGAAATTTCAAAAACAGGTTATTTTTCCCTTTTTTTTTACACTGTATATTATATACTATATATGTAGCTTTAAAAAAAACAAAATAAGAAATAAAAATACTCGGAAATGAAAAGAAAAATAAAAAAAAAACCTTGCTGATTTTTTAATCTCTGTGTATTTGAGTATATCTCTGTTTCTTTTTCTTTTTTTTTCATCCCCCTTGTTTACAGATTTTTTGGGGTTTAAATAGACCCGAAAATAAAATGATAAAAAAGGAAATACAAGATTTTTGCCATTTTTGCTTGTCGTTTCTTTCCTTTTCTTGCAGGGCAGAGAAGATCTCGCGACAGTGAAGTGATTCGGGCGCGGATCCTGGCGCGACCGGAGGCTTTGTGAGCGGAATGCGACGCGATTGGTGGGCGCGAGAGAGTGTGGTGTGGGTGGGTCTTTGCGGCGCGAGGTGAGGGAAAGCTGCGGTGCCTAGGGTTTCCCAGAAACCCTAGGCCACTGAGATTTGTTAAAGTTGGGCCATTTTGGGCCGTCTCTATTATTGGGTCTTAGCTAGGTCTGGATAGGGTCTGTAAGTGGGCTAAGGGTGTAAGTGGGTTGCTAGGTATTGGGTTAAGGGTGCAAATGGGTTTTAGTAATAAACATTTTTTTTTTATTTTCGGTTTTATTCTGGATAAAAATGGGCCCGGGCAAAATGGCCTTATTACAACTAAGTGTAATAGCCCATTTTGCCCGGGTGTGAAAAAAAACCAGAATAAAATAAAAGTCCATCTTTACAGTCCATTTTACAAAACCAATAACCCATTACCAGCAAAATGCCCAAAACCCACACTTAAACCCGTGACCCAAACCTGACCCCATACCCATTACACATTTAGCCCAACCTATAGCCCAAACCTAATGGCCCAACATTTGTTCGAAATCTGAAACCTTGAAACCCTAGGTTTCGATTCTGCGCCATAAGGGTCGAAAACTCAATCGTCACGCCGCAATGTAGGGAGCCTAATCGTCACAAACCGAGATGGATCGACACACCTTTGCAGCCATCAGAATCCCCTCGATAGTGCCACCAGTCTCGGGTCTGGTCCTCACCGTGGAATCAACCTGCAAAGAAAGGAAAAAACACCGAAGCAAAAAAAGGAAACAAAATCGCAGCAAGGCGCAGATATGAAAAGATACGAAAAATATGTGTTTTCCTTTTTTATATATTAGTTTTGGGTTATAAAAACCCTGGTCAAAAACCTGTAAAGGGGAGGAAATTTTCTTGAGAGAAAAGGAGAGATACAAACAAAAAAAACATACAGAGAATTACATAAAAATCAATAGGCTCAAAGTGTTACCGAAAATCTACAGAGAAATAAAAGATTTCGTTTTCGCGAAGGTGATTTCTCTTAATCTGTTGTTCTGTTTGTTTTCCTTTATATATTTATTTTTATCTTTCTATGTTGCAATATAACCATTATTTCGAAAGAAAAAAAAAAGAAGAAAAGAGATTACCTGTTGACGACGGAAATCGGCGATCTAGACCTCCGGCCACCAGCCACGGAGGCATGTGTGGCGAGTGGCCCAGAATGACGACGAGCAAAACGCGGACGAACCCCCCTTTTTTTTCTCTTCCTCTCTCAGAGGATTCTATTTTTTTAAAAAAAAACTAAACTAAATGATTTTTTTTTTAAAAAAAACTAATATTTATAAAAGGAAGCGAACGACGTCGTTTCGTCAGAGCAGGATCCGCGCGTCGACCCGCAAACCCGACCAAGATCCACGTGTTTCGTTTAAAAAGGGGAAATTGAAATTTTAGTCCTTCCGCAATTCTATCATTTTTAAATCAATCCGATTCGCATTTTCATTTTTATAAAATTAACCCTAATAATTCATTTTTATTACAATTAAACCCCAGATTATTTATGCATTATTATTATAAATTAACATATTATTATACTATGTAATTTAAATTATTATTATATTATTATTATATTTACAAAATTATTTTAGTATCTATATACTATATTATATGTTTAATTTTTTTTTTTATATATACATAATATTATATTATATCATATATTTAATTAAAGTTATTTACAATATTTTTTTTATAAATATTTGTAAATCATTATACCTCCTTTAACACATTTTTTATATTGTTTATATGTATATTTTATTTAAATCTGCATGAAATATGTTCATAATTAATTGTTCATTATATTTGTCTATACCTTATTATAGTTGTAATTGCCTTAGTACAGAAATTATCGTTGGTTGTATTTTGTGTAATATGTTATGAAATATGTATGTTGATAATATGCAAATGCAATGTTGTTACATGGATATTATTTAAATAAAAAAATCTATTTTTTTTGCAAAGCCATTGTATTAAAAAAAAGGTTTTAGAAACAAGGCAATGTTTTGGTATTTAGAAATTCGGGAAATAGTGCCCTAACGTACTGGGTTGCGATTTTCCGTTTGGCTAAGTAACTAAATACCCTTTTCAAGTTTTGTAAATCATGAGATGATTTTGATTACGAAGGTTCTTAAACATCGTGTCCTAACGTACTGGATGTGACGTTTATACTCCTTCGGGACAAGAAAGTCTCAAATTTTAACCTAAATTACTCGATGTTTTTAAGAAATCATATTTTTAGAACTCTTTTTTTAAATTTCAAACATTTGGACATGATTCTATCGATTAGGTACCAATTTTTGGGCGTTACGAGGGTGCTAACCCTTCCTCGTACGTAACCGACTCCCGAACTCGTTTTCTTGTTTTTCGTAGACCAAAATTGAATGTTTTAAAATAAAACGTTTTACAAGGTGATCCAATCACACCTAAGTAAAAAGGGATTGGTGGCGACTCCCATTTTTATTTTTATAGTCGATCCCATTCTTTTTCAAAACTCGATTTTAAAATGGTTTCGACAGCTTAGCGACTCCGCTGGGGACCAATAAGAGAGTCAAGCCGTAAAATCGATAATTTCATGTCCTTATGTTCGAATTTTAAAATTTGGTTTAAAAATTATGATCCTTTTATTGCATGTGGTTTTAATATATATTTCTGCATTGCACTACATGAACATTGTGGTCACACCCTTAAGTGGGAGTGAGAAGCTACTCCTTCGTGAGGTTTTCACCTCTGTGCAGGATAGTGAATCGCTTTCGGGATACATCCGTACCTATGTCTTCGTGAGGTTTTCGCCTCCGTGCAGCCATAGGGAAATGTATCCCCCTGAACTGAACTCGGTCCGTATGAGCCTATAATGGGTGAGGATCGAGGAATCTGCTGGTTCAGGTACCTCAACTTTAGATCAAAACCGCATATAGTAAACCCTAAGAACCCACCTTAGGTAGAGCCATGCCGAATTTTAATAGTTACCCGGATAGATGTTAGTATATTTTACTTGTTTTATATTCTATTCTATGGTACTAACTTGTTGTGTTTACTTTTGTGCATGTCATTTCATATTTTTAAGAGGTATCGATTCACGGTCAGTTTCTAAGTTAGAAAGCTGGTTATGGAGAACGGATTCCTTGATAAAGTGGAGGACAATGCAGCCGTCCGTAAGTGGTCAGAGCAAACACAACTAGAGAAATGGGATAGTCTAGCTGAAGGGCATACATCAGAATTATGGGACTACACTCGCATTAGTGTGACGCAGAATGATCTTCAGGAGTTGAGAGAGATATGGGATTGATGGAGCGAGGAGATCAAGCAGTTGTTTTACAGCAGCTATGGGGACTTGCCATACTTGTTGGACATTCAGGTAGATCCACATTTATTTCGAGCTATTACTCAATATTGGAATTCAGCGTATAGTTGCTTTACTTTTGGAAAAGTTGATTTGGTACCTACGGTGGAGGAGTACACAGCTTTATTGCGATGTCCTAGAATTCTAGTTGATAAAGTTTACTTGAAGGCTGCTACTATTCCGACCTTTCTGAGGAAATTGATGAGTATTACGGGGATGAGCGAGCAGTGGGTCACGTCTAGAATCAAGCAGAAAGGTGAAAGTAAGTGCATTCCTTGGAAAGCTCTGAAAGACTTGATCTTAGTACATCCTGATATGAAGAAGAAGATAGATGTTTTTGCTTTAAGTATATATGGGTTGGTAATTTTCCCTAAGGCATTGGGATATGTGGATGAAGCTGTTTCAGATATTTTTCATCGACTTGATAAACAAGTCACACCTGTTCCTTCAATTTTGGCGGAGACATTCCGATCGTTGAGCGCATGTAGGAGAGCTGGCGAAGGTAGATTCATAGGATGTGCGCAGCTTTTGTTGGCTTTGTTCCACTGTCATTTTTGGAAGACGGATAAGGTTTCCTATCGGGTATTCTCAGAAAATTATTCGCCATTAAGGGAGATAGTGGCCACCCCGAGGAGAAATGATATATCGGAGGAAAATTGGACAGCACTTTTATGTAATCTTCAAGGCGAGGATGTTGAGTGGAGAGCCCATTGGTTGATTCTTGATGAAGTCCTCTATCGATGTGGAAATCTTGATTGGGTGCCTTTGCCTGGAATCTGGGGAGCTATTGGGTATGCACCATTGCTCGTACTACGTCAATACAAAGCAGGTCAGTTTGTACCAGTGACTTATGGGTTAGCTCAAAGTGAATTCTCATATAAAGGGGATAATTATAAAAAGAGGATTCGAGAGATTTTTGAGGCTTGGCAGCAGGCTCGTCGTATGAAGATATTGACTCGAGGACCTATGACAACCCCAGAATACAGTGAATGGTTGAGTAGAAAAGTTAATGACAATCTCCCTATGCCAAGACTTGAAGGTGTTCGATCGATGGAGGAATATTTACGAGTAGTCTCATCAGAGTTAGAGATGATAAAACATGATTTCGAAAGGCAGAGTTCAGAGTTCGAAAAAAGGATAGAAAAGCTCGAAGAAGAGAAGATGTATCTGAAGCTAGATGTGGATGCTCAGAAATCAGAAATCGAGAAAGCAAGAAAGGAAAAGAGAAAGATTGAAGAAGATCGAGATAGCTTGAAGATCAAATATAAGAAGATGCGTCTATCGATGAAGAATGCTGGATTGGGGAAAACTTCAGAACAGTGGCGACAAGAAGTCCAAGAGGAAAAGACCAAGGCTCATTATTGGGAGAGAAAGTTTCGAGAGATGCAAGCGCGAAACGAGACCTTAGAGAAGAACTTGGCAGAGAGTTCAAATGAAAAGGAAGAATTACAAGTTAGAGTAGGTGAACTTGGACGATCTCTTCATCACCATCGGAGCCGTAATTCTGTAATCGAGTTAAAGTCAAGCCTGAATAAGATTGAGGAAATGAAGGGTAGAATTGAAGAGTTAGAATCCGCACTGCACAATTATGAGCTTCGAGAAGGACATTTGAGGGAAGAGCTCCATCATTCACACAGCCAGGTTAGAAATCGGGATTACCTCATGGGGGAAGCCATAGTTCAGATTCAAGAGGTAGCTGATCACCTACAGACTTTGGCAGCCTAGGCTGACGTATTGAGCATAAAGTATGAGCTACAGTCAGGGCGTAACCAAGAACTAGTTTCGTTATTAGGGAAAATTAAGACATTAGGACTTAGGGCGAAAGCTTATTTGTAATCTATTTTATGTAAAATATTTTGTTTTCTAATAAAGTTTTCTACAATGAAGTTGATCAGAATCGATGTCTCTTTGCATTCATGCATTTGCATTACATAACATCATATGTATTCAAATATATAGAGAAAGTCTAATTAGTTTAAATTATAGGGGAGAGAGAGAAAGAAAATCTGGAAGCTGAACACCCTTACGGTACACGAGCAAAGTCAAGGAAAATGGACCAAAGGATGGAACAATTCCAAAGAGAGATGCAAGACCAGATGCAAGAGCAGATGGCAAAGCTCTAACAGGAGATGAGGGACCAAATGTTAGAGGCCCAAAAGAACATGATGCCCAAATGGCCCAAATGATGAATGGGATAATGGATAAGGCAAAGGGCCCTATAATCAATACTGAGGACAATGAGGATTTCCCTAGAGGATTCACTCCAACACATGTGCAAGTGCAACATGAAGAATACCCTAGAAGGCCACCTGTCACAATAAGGCCTCAGCAAGGGCAAGCTGACATTGGAATGACTGCAAATTTTTAGGTTGGTATGGGATCCAACCCAGGAGACAACCCTGTTAATCCTGTTGTCCCTGACTTGGACATGGCAGAGGGAGAGGGAATCAAAACTGAATCTACAAAATAGTTAGAAGATCGCTGTAGGTGGTTGGAGGAAATATTTAAGGCTTTGGAAAACGCCGACCATCATCAAGGAATTGACGCAAAGGACTTGAGCTTGGTCCCAAATTTGGTGCTTCCTCACAAATTCAAGATGCCGGAATTTGAGAAGTACAGTGGAACTACTTGCCCTGAAGCCCACATCACGATGTTCTGTAGACGTAAGACGGGCTATGTAAACAGTGATCAACTTTTGATTCATTGTTTCCAAGATAGTTTGATAGGAGCAGCGTCTAGGTGGTACAACCAACTTAGCTGCACTAACATTAGTTCCTGGAGGGACTTGGCCCAAGCCTTCATGAGACAGTACAACCATGTCACAGATATGACACCTGACCGAATCATGTTGCAAAACATGGAAAAGAAGTCAAATGAGAGTTTCAGGCAATACGCGCAGAGATGGAGGGAAATAGCCATGCAAGTTCAACCACCTCTCCTGGAAAAGGAGACCACTATGCTGTTTATCAACACTCTAAAGGCACCATTTATTACCCATATGATAGGAAGCACCACCAAGAGCTTCGCAGACATAGTTATGGCAGGAGAAATAATTGAAAATGCCATAATAGGTGGCAAGATCGAAGCGGGAGAAACCACTAGGAGACCTGCTCCTAGGAAAAAAGAGAGTGAGGTAAACAATACGAGTACGTACAACAAAGGGTACTCAAAAGTAGTTACTATTAATCAGCCGAAAGTACTTACTGCTGGACAACAAGGGTCGGCAAGACAAGAATCAGGTCCCAAACAAAATGCTGAAAAAATCCAATTTACGCCAATCCCTATGACGTATAAGGAGCTGTATGATACTTTATTATAAGAATGCATAGTGTCCCCATACTATTTACAGCCAATGCAACCTCCATATCCTAAATGGTATAACTCAAACGCCCAATGTGATTACCATGCAGGAGCAGTGGGGCATTCTATAGAAAACTATACTGCCTTCAAAAAGGTAGTTGAGAGGCTTCTTAAATTGGGGGTTGTCAAGCTTGAGGACATGCCCAGTACGGCGAACCCATTACCCAATCATGGAGACAATGGGGTAAATGTGATTGGGGAGGATCGTATAAGAAGGACCAAGGGGTATATCTCGGATGTGAAGACCCCATTGAGAATAATTTGGAGGGAGATGACAAGATGGGGACTAATAAAATCAAGTCTCGAAGAAAGAATTAAAGAAACAAGGAACTACTGTGAGTTCCACAAAGTTGATGGACATGAGGTCCAAGATTGTGCTGAGTTTAGGATATTGGTACAGAGCCTTATGGACAATAAGGAGTTGAAGTTTTGTGAAGAAGGTTCAGAGGGAGGAAATATACACGCAACCGAAGAAGAACTGACAAATCAAAAAGTCAATTATCCAAGGGTCATTATTTCCCGACCAAAGAATACAAGAGGCGAAGCACAAATTACGCCTAAAGTGATAATTCAGAGACCTGCGTCCTTTCCTTACAAGGACAATAAAGTTGTACCATGGAATTACAACTGTAACATAACGACACCGAAAGTAGTAATTGCAGCTAGCACTTCCAATGAGGTCCAAAGAGAGGGATTCTATACGCGAAATAGAAGGCGTTACGACTCGGTAAACGTCAGAACAGAACCAGCCAAGTCAAAGGATGTGTCTGTTGAGTCAGAGAAAGAACTTGATACCCTTATCAACATACCTGTAAAGGAGGAAGAGGCTAAGGAATTTTAAAATTCCTAAAGCACAGTGAATACAGTGTGGTAGAACAGTTGCGCAAACAATCGGCTCGTATTTCAGTGCTAGCCTTACTCTTAAGTTCGGATGTTCATCGTGAGGCTTTAATGAAAGTGCTGAACGAGACTTATGTTACTAAAGACATATCTGTCAACAAGCTTGACCGATTAGTTAGTAACATAAGTGCTGATAACTTTATTTCCTTCAGTGATGATGAAATTCCACCTGAAGGTATAGGGTCAACTAAAGCCTTGCACATTACCACGCGTTGCAAGGGATACACTCTGCCAAGTGTATTAATTGACAATGGATCAGCTTTGAATGTCTTACCGTTGTCAAGTTTGAAGAGGTTACCGATAGACAGTTCTCACATAAAGACATGCCAGAACATAGTGAGAGCATTTGACGGCACTGAAAGAAGGGTGATGGGGAGAATTGACATACCATTGCAGATTGGGCCAAATACATATGAGGTGGATTTTCTGGTGATAGATATAAAACCTTCATACAATTGCTTGTTGGGAAGGCCTTGGATTCATTCGGCAGGGGCAGTTCCCTCATCTCTTCATTAAAAATTGAAGCTGGTAACGGACGGTCGACTAGTCACTATAAATACAGAGGAAGACATTATAGCGACTGTTACTAATGACGCACCATATATAGAGAAGAATGAGGAAGCCATTGAATGTTCTTTCAGGTCCTTAGAGTTTGTCAACGCAACTTTCATCTCGGAGGGAAGTGAAGTCCCAGTACCCAGGATATCCAATACAACGAGGATGGGCTTATAGATGACGGTGGGAAAAGGAGCCCTACCAGGGAAAGGATTAGGCAGATACCTCCAAGGGGAAATTTGAGTGCCAATACTGAAGGAGAAGAGGGATCGTTTTGGCTTGGGCTTCAAGCCGGATGTTAGACAAAGAATGAAGGACATAGAGAAGAAGCAGGAGAGGAGAAGGGCACGCTTGAATTGAGAAGATGTCCAGTGGGAACCAATGATATTCCCGCACATATCCCAGACTTTTGTATCAGGAGGGATAATTCACCCTAAGAGAGGGTTATTGGAAAGTCCTCACATCAATGCCATACATGAGGAAGGAATGGAACAAAGGAACCCGATGGGCATTTGCCCTTATGAACCTGGAAGCGTTCTGGACAATTGGACTGCAGAGGAGCTCCCTGTAGTTTTTAGGAATTATACAGAGTAATATTCAGAACGCTTTTTTATTTTTTAGCCTAGGAACGATAAAGATCTATTTGTGAAATAGGCTTATGTTCAGAACCTATTATTTCAATAAAATACATTTTGGATAATTAACTTGAGTAAATATTCTTTCATTTCATTCTTTTGACATTCTAATTTCCTCTCAAATGGTATATTTTTCATTCATATCATGTGAATATTTGTCCTCAAATTCATTTGTTCTTTGTACATTCCTTCGTACCCATTACAGGTCCTTAGATATCAATGACATGAGCGACGATAATACAGATCCAGAGGTCCATTTTGACCAAGACATGTGTTTAGAAGAATCTCAGAATTTTGAAGATGACCGAGATTGTGACTTATCTCCCAATTTTTTAAGAATGGTAAAGAAAGAGGAGAAACAGATCTTGCCCCATGAAGAAGAAATAGAGAATATAACCTTGGAAGAAGGAAAGATTGTGAAAATTGGGACGCGCATAGCCAAGGAGACGAGACAAGATCTTATTGAGTTATTGCGAGAGTTCAAAGATGTCTTTGCGTAGTCATACCAAGATATGCCTGGGTTAAGTACTGATATTGTGGTACATCGCCTTCCCATCAGAGAAGAATGCAAGCGATTCGATAAAAAGCTACGAAGGATGAGGCCTGATATAGTATTGAAAATAAAAGAAGAGGTCCGTAAACGGTTTGATGCTTTGTTTTCTACAAGTGGTCAAGTACTCGAGTGGGTCGCCAACATCGCTCCGTCCCCCTAAGAAGGATGGAAAAGTTCGGATGTGTTTAGATTACATGGATTTAAATAAAGCTAGCCCAAAAGATAATTTTCCTTTGCCACACATTGATACATTGGTAGATAATACGACAGGATTTTCATTGTTTTCCTTCATGGATGGATTCTCAGGATACAATCAGATTAAGATGCACCCTGAAGACATGGAGAAAACTACCTTCATAACATTATGGGGTACATTCTGCTATAAAGTAATGCCTTTCGGACTAAAGAATGCTGGGGCAACATATCAAAGAGCCATGGTTACGTTGTTCCACGACATGATGCACAAGGAGATTGAGGTGTATGTTGATGATATGATTGCCAAATCTCGAATAGAAACAGAACACATTGAAGTATTAAAGAAGGTATTTTTGAGATTGAGGAAATTTCAATTGAAGCTCAATCCGACAAAGTGTACCTTCGGAGCTCGATCAGGAAAGTTACTGGGATTTGTGGTCAGTGAGAAAGGAATCGAAGTTGACTCAAGTAAGGTTAAAGCGATACAAGAATTACCTCCACCGCGCACTCAGAAAGAAGTCCGAGGTTTTCTTGGAAGGCTAAATTACATTGCTCGGTTTATCTCACAATTAACTGAGAAATGTGATCCCATATTTCGTCTTCTCAAGAAACACAATCCAGGTGTATGGAACGATGAATGTCAGAGAGCTTTTGACAAAGTCAAAATGTATCTGTCAAATGCACTAGTATTATCTCCGCCTAATCCAGATAAACCACTAATATTGTATTTGTCAGTATTCAACAACTCCATGGGATGCGTGTTGGGACAACACGATGAGATAGGAAGAAAAAAAAAGGTGATATACTATCTTAGCAAAAAGTTTACTGATTATGAAATGAGGTATTCATCAATCGAGAAATTGTGTTGCACTTTGATTTGGATAACTCGGAGATTGAGACAGTATATGTTATATCATACAACTTGGTTGATTTCCAAGCTTGATCCGTTAAAGTACATGATGGAGTCCACTGCTTTGAATGGAAGAATGGCTAGGTGACAGATTTTGTTATCTGAATTCGATATAGTCTATGTAAACCAAAAGGTTATAAAAGGGAGCGCGGTAGCAGAATTCTTGGCTAGTAGAGCTTTGGAAGATTATGAACCTTTGAACTTTGATTTCCCAAATGAAGAACTGATGTATGTGGCAAATATTGAAGATTGTCGGTGGAAACTGAATTTTGATGGGGCATCGAATGCTATGGGAAACGGAATTGGGGCAGTCTTGGTATCCCCTGGTGGTGACTATTATCCATTCACATGCAGATTGGATTTTGACTGCACAAATAACATGGCAGAATATGAAGCATGCATCATGGGACTTCGAGTAGCCCTAGAACGCAAGATCAGGGTGCTAGAAGTATACGGAGATTCTGCCTTGGTAATTTACCAGCTTAAAGGAGAGTGGGAGACAAGAGATCCCAAACTAATTGATTACCGAAAAATAGTTCTGGGATTGATTGAGGAATTTGATGACATTACCTTCAATTACCTTCCACGTGATGAAAATCAGATGGCAGATGCATTGGCAACCTTGGCTTCTATGATTAAAGTAAATGCACTGTAAGATATGAGGCCTATTCAGATGAGTATTGTCGAAGTTCCAGCCCATTGTTATGACATAGAGGAAGAGGAAAGAGATGACCATCCTTGGTATCAGAATGTATTGCGATATGTGAAAAATCGCGAATACCCTGAGAATGCCACTGAGAATGAGAAAAGGACTTTAAGAAGAATGGCCTCTGATTATATCTTGGATGGAGATATCTTATATAAAAAGAGAAAAGATCAAGTGCTATTGAGATGTGTTGATGCTGTTGAAGCTAAGCAAATCCTTGAAGAAGTGCATGAGGGCGTTTATTGAACACACGCTAATGGATTCACAATGGCCAGGCAAATAATGAGATTTGGATATTATTGGTCTACCATGGAAGGAGATTGCATTAACTATGCCAAGAGATGTCATAAATGCCAAATTTATGGAGACAAAATTCATGTGCCTCCGTCGCCTTTGCATGTTATGACTTCCCCATGGCCTTTTTTCATGTGGGGCATGGATGTTATTGGGCCAATCTCACCAAAAGCTTCGAATGGGCACCGATTCATCTTTGTGGTAATTGACTACTTCACGAAATGGGTAGAGGCTGCTTCATATGCTAGTGCCACTAAGTCAGCAGTTAGTCGATTCTTGAAGAAGGAGATTATTTGTCGGTATGGAATGCCTGAGAGGATCATATCAGACAACGCGTTGAATTTAAACAACAACTCGATAGCAGAAATTTGTAGCCAATTTAGGATCAAGCACCACAATTCGTCTCCATACCGACCAAAAATGAATGGGGCAGTGGAAGCGGCTAACAAAAACATCAAGAAGATAGTGGGGAAGATGACTGAGACTTATAAGGATTGGCATGAGAAACTACCGTTTGCACTCTATGCTTATCGGACGTCTGTCAGAACCTCTACTGGGGCAACGCCTTTCTCGTTGGTTTATGGGATGGAGGCTGTTCTACCAATTGAAGTGGAAATTCCTTCTCTTCGAGTTTTTTCAGAAATAAAGTCGGGATGAAGTTTGAATGGATTCAAAGCTAGGTATGATCGGTTGAATTTAATTGAAGAAAAGAGGCTAAGAGCTATTCGTCATGGTCGATGTACCAGAAAACGAATGATGCGGGCCTATAATAAGAAAGTTCGCCCAAGAGAGTTTCATGAGGGGGACCTTGTATTGAAAAAGATTCTTCCAATACAAAAGGACTCCAGAGGAAAATGGATGCCGAATTGGGAAGGACCATATGTGGTGAAGAAGGCTTTCTCTGAAGGAGCACTCATCTTGACCGAAATGGATGGAAAAAGTTTACCCAATCCTGTGAACTCAGATTCAGTAAAGAAATACTTTGCTTAAAAAAGAGAAGAAGCCAAAGTGAAAACCCGCAAAGGGCGCTTTGAGTTTTCAAAAAAAAAAAGAGATGCCAAGGTGAAAACCCGCAAAGGGCGCCTTGAGACCAAAGGGGTTTTGAGTTGAAAACCTGAAAAGGGCGACTCAAATTCTGAATGGGCGCGTAGTCATCTCGCTACAAAACAACAATGAAAGGAAAAATGTCGCATATTGGGGCATCAACAAAATACTTTGGGTCTTCTAAACGCATGTTGAACTCAAGGTAGTCTTCATAAAGTTTGTATATGGAAGCTCAATCGGCGATATCTAGGGCATCTGATTTTTGTCTTATTTATTTTACTATCTTTTAATTCTTTTTCTTCTCAAAGATATGTTCTAATTAAATTTTCTTTGTATTCTTTTTACAAATTTATTCAAATTTTAACCCTTCTTTTGAGATCAATTTGTTACCCATAAATGTGTTTGCAATCGAGATAATGATTGATTTAACTAATAATTTCACAAAAATAAGTTTTACATATTACTTTGGAAATTTCTAGATAATACAAGGAGCCAAAATAGGACAATTGCTTAGAATTTCCATGTACATAGAAATATTTGAGAAAAAAGAGTCTGGATAGAGACTATTTCTCTGAATTCTTTGTCCAATTGATAAGCGGATGTGATGTCATCGGATCATAACACTTGGGGGTGGTGCGATGAACTAAGAAACCCTGAATTGCGATAGAATGGGTTGATTTCGAAATAAACCCTATACCCTAAATTTGCAGATGGGTCGGATTGAAAGAGTTTTTGATCCTCATTATGGTAAAGATTGTACAAGCCTCGCGTTTTCAAGATTCAAGCAGAGTTGTTAAGCAAAACATGATTGATGAACAAAAATAAAGAACAAATGAGTGATAACACCTAGAGTAGGAAACATACTCATAACAATTTTGTATCATAGTAAATTTCATTAGGTGCATTCCGGTCATTACATTCTAATCCTAAGGAATCATTTTCATGATATGTTGCATTCATGTCACTCATAATACATGAAACCGAGTCTACAGGACATGTCCTTCAGTGGACGGTGTAGTGATATCGGTAAATTTTTAGATTTGACATTCTTGAAGTTGCAGGAAGCAGGTCGAAGACATCAATCTTGTGATCCCTGAGTTTGCAGGGATCAGATTGAAGATAGCAGATTTGACATTCCTGAAGTTGCAGGAAGCAGATCGAAGACATCAATCTGGCGATCCCTGAGTTTGCAGGGATCAGATTGAAGATAGTAGATTTGACATTCCTGAAGTTGCAGGAAGCAGATCGAAGACATCAATCTGGTGATCCCTGAGTTTGCAAGGATCAGATTGAAGATAGCAGATTTGACATTCCTAAAGTTGCAGGAAGCAGATCGAAGACATCAATCTGGTGATCCCTGAGTTTGCAGGGATCAGATTGAAGATAGCAGATTTGACATTCCTGAAGTTGCAGGAAATAGATCGAAGACATCAATCTGGTGATCCCTGAGTTTGCAGGAGTCAGATTGAAGATAGCGATTTGTCATTCCCGAAGTTGCGTAAAATGTATCAAAGACATCGATCACCGTGATCCTCGAGTTTGCGAGGATCGATTGAAGATAGTAGATCCGATAATTCCGAGTTTGCGAGAAGCGCATCAAAGATATCAATCTGGTGATCCCTGAGTTTGCAGGGATCAGATTAAAAATATCAGATTTGATCTCCCTGAGTTTGCAGTGGAGCGGATCAAAAGATAGTGGATACTGCCTTCATGAAGTTGAAGCTATCAAACTCACTGAAATCAAGATCCAAGGCTGTTGAAGTTGCAGTTCGGATTGGAAGTCATTTGAAGAAAATGAGGATCAAGAAGTAAAGGCTCGGCCAAAACCGGGCAAAATTGGTCCTTTTATAGTCTTTCCTCGATTCTCGTTACACGACAATGAGCAAAGAGGGGCAGCTGTAATAGCCCATTTTGCCCGGGTGTGAAAATAAACCAGAATAAAATAAAAGTCCATCTTTACAGCCCATTTTACAAAACCAATAACCCATTACCAGAAAAATGCCCAAAACCCACACTTAAACCCGTGACCCAAACCTGACCCCATACCCATTACACCTTTAGCCCAACCTATAGCCCAAACCTAATGGCCCAACATTTGTTCAGAAACTGGAAACCTTGAAACCCTAGGTTTCCAGTTGCGCCGCAAGGGTCAGAAACCCAATCGTCACGCCGCAATGTAGGGAGCCTAATCGTCACAGCTGGAGATGGATCGGCACACCTTTGCAGCCATCAGAATCCCCTCGATAGCGCCACCAGTCTCGGGCCTGGTCCTCACCGTGGAATCAACCTGCAAAGAAAGGAAAGAACACCGAAGCAAAAAAAGGAAACAAAATCGCAGCAAGGCGCAGATATGAAAAGATACGAAAAATATGTGTTTTTATTACAATTAAACCCCGGATTATTTATGCATTATTATTATAAATTAACATATTATTATACTATGTAATTTAAATTATTATTATATTATTATTATATTTACAAAATTATTTTAGTATCTATATATTATATTATATGTTTAATTTTTTTATATATACATAATATTATATTATATCATATATTTAATTAAAGTTATTTACAATATTTTTTTTATAAATATTTGTAAATCATTATACCTCCTTTAACACATTGTTTATATTGTTTATATGTATATTTTATTTAAATCTGCATGAAATATGTTCATAATTAATTGTTCATTATATTTGTCTATACCTTATTATAGTTGTAATTGCCTTAGTACAGAAATTATTGTTGGTTGTATTTTGTGTAATATGTTATGAAATATGTATGTTGATAATATGCAAATGCAATGTTGTTACATGGATATTATTTAAATAAAAAAATCTATTTTTTTTGCAAAGCCATTGTATTAAAAAAAAAGGTTTTAAAAACAATGCAATGTTTTGGTATTTAGAAATTCAGGAAATAGTGCCCTAACGATCTGGGTTGCGATTTTCTGTTTGGCTAAGTAACTAAATACCCTTTTCAAGTTTTGTAAATCATGAGATGATTTTGATTACGAAGGTTCTTAAACAAATGTGTCCTAACGTCATCGGATGTGGCGCTTATACTCCTTCTGGGACAATAAAGTCTCAAATTTTAACCTAAATTACTCGATGTTTTTAAGAAATCATATTTTTAGAATACTTTTTTAAAATTTCAAACATTTGGACATGATTCTATCGATTAGGTACCAATTTTTGGGCGTTACGAGGGTGCTAACCCTTCCTCGTACGTAACCGACTCCCGAACTCGTTTTCTTGTTTTTCATAGACCAAAATTGAATGTTTTAAAATAAAACGTTTTACAAGGTGATCCAATCACACCTAAGTAAAAAGGGATTGGTGGCGACTCCTATTTTTATTTTTATAGTCGATCCCATTCTTTTTCAAAACTCGATTTTAAAATGGTTTCGACACGGGTGTTGAGTTACAAGGTTATTTATCGGTTAGAGAAGTAATTTCAAACGAGTTACCTCTTAGTTACTAAATAAGTAAGGAGAGATTGGTTGCCCGACATTGAGTCAACAACTAGAACTAATTTTCTGAAGGCATTAAAAACATCATTGCATCAATGATGGAATCTATGAATCAAACGGAGCTTTTACCTTTGGCTAGAATTTTTTACTATTGATTTTTTTTAAAACGTTTGATTATTACTTTCTTTGTTTTAGTTTTTAATTTAAAATTAGTTTTTTTTAAAACCCTTTTTTATATATTTTTTTATTTTTCTTAAAAAATAAAATTATCACCGATCTTTGTGGAAATGACCCTATTTGTTGTTTTTTACTAATAATTTCATATTTTTAAGTAGATTTTTATTTTTGTAGGTCTCAACAGCCTATCAATGACTTTAATATTTTAGTTTATCTACTCGTCTATAAAAATAATTTTATGGTGACCAAAAATAATTGTTGTTGAACAAATTATTTCTATTTCATAGAAATTTGCACTTAAAGAACTTGATTCATTAATAATTTTTCTTGGGGTTGACATAATATTAACCAGAGATGATCTATTCTTGTCATAAAGCAAATACATTTAGAATATACTAATGATATAGAGATGCAAGACAATAAAGGAGTACTCACTCCAATGATCTCCTCTCACCATTACAAGCTTCAAGATAAGTCTGACCCTACTGATGCTACGATATATTGAATAAGTATTTGGGAAACTCCAATATACTTCCTTTACAAAACTTGATATTTTGTTTGTTGTGAACATCCTTTCTTAAATTTATGCATGCTCTATTGTCCATACATTAATGGAAGGGAGTGAAATGAATTCTTCGGTAATTGAATCAAAACTTTAGCTATGGTCTTTGGTTCACTCGCCATAAACTAGGCAAGTGACCACACCAATCATAGTTCGCTAATTGGTTTTAAATTTAATTTTTTTTTTTTTTTTTGGGTCAAAATCCAATAAGATGGTTCTCAAAGAAACAATTTACCATTGCCCGCTCCCCCACTATCTCATCCCCTGAAAACCTTTTTTTGACAATCACAGTGTAATATCTCACAATTAACATTTAGTTTTACATTTCTTTTGTGGTCATGTTCAAAAAAAAATTTAGATATCACTCACATTTCTGCGACTGACTAAATTATTGATACATTTATAAAAGCACTACCTAAAGCAACTTTCATGCGTAACCTCAACAAGTTAGGTATTACTCCACAAACTCTAAACTTGAGGCGGGCGTATCAATTGACCAAATCATTTGAAAACAAAGATTTCTTATTTGAAATTTAAATTTTAAATTTATTTGATTTAACTCATTTTATCTAAGAATTTTATTAATAAACATGTACTCATTTAAACAATAAATCACAGCTCTCTTTTATCTTTTCTATAAACTTGTTTACTTATTTTTTAATCATTATTTACAAAATTTGACTTTTAATTATTGGATTCTACATCCACCTACAACAATACTGTATTCGATTTTAGTTTATGAAATCTTGTAGTTTAATTCAACTAATTTTATAATCGTGTCACATGATACACCCTTTTTCTAAACTAATTGCACATTGGTTCTAAAGAAAACCATAAATGCACCACATGTTCTCTCTATACATATTTTAAAGTTTAGACTACGGTAGTTATTCAGTTTGATGTCACACTTGAATAATCAAAGCCAATTACTGGAATTAAGAATTTTAATACAATACTGAATGAACTAAATCATTAAAATAAATCAATCAGAGTTATCATGCATTACAAGTTTTGACCATTGAAATAAGCAGCCTGTAAAGCCACCACATGCAATGCAAGATTGAGATATATTCTTTCATTTTTATCTCAGATTGAATCTAGTTTTACTTTTATATTTTGACTTTTCTTAAAAAAATTTTAAATATACTCGTATTAAATACATAATTATATTCTACATGAATTCGGGTAGAGCTAAAATATGAAAATTTAAGAAAAATATAAATATTAATCATCCATCATAAACTCCTTTGGTGTAGAAAATTTGTTATGTACATTGAAGAAAATTTTCTTTTCCTGATTTATGATCAGTAAATGAATTAAAACAGCAAACAAGAACATGCATGAATGGCATTGAAAATAAGATATAGTCCAACCCTGCACCAGCTAATTAAAGAAGCCAATAAATGATGATTCTCCATTAACAAGAATGATAAAACTCCTCTTTTACTTCTTCCATTACATTCAATTCCAGTAATATTTTTGTCATTTAATTTTAAAAAGTTATGAAATGGTTTGTTGTTCATTGTTTTATAAAATTCGGCTAATAAGTTCCAAATGATTATTCAACGACCAGTACAGTAGATTAGCACCTATTGATGAGTAGAAAAACATATATTAGATCCAAATCAGTCCAACGATTAATCTCAGAGATTGGAAAAGAAAGTTGTATTGATTTTGGTTCACAAGTTCGTGGTGTTCAAAACTGTTTCATGAAACTGTAGAAGGGAAGAGGAAAGAGAACTTTTGATTGGTGCAAACGGTGTGAATAGAGAAAGATATACAATAATGATTTTAACAGCCCTGTGATTAAAATGAAAACTTTCAAATCGTTCAATAACCACTTTGTAACTTTTTGAAGTTGAGTGACCAAAACATAAAATTATTAATAATTTAATAACTTTGGGTGTAATTTACCCTAAAAATAAAAGGGATAAGAATGCAACATTTCATCATGGCTACTTGTTAAATGAGAATTTTATTTGGTTCATATAGTTGCATTTAAGAAGTGAGAAATAATTAAACAACCAAAAAAAAAGATGTGAGAAATAATGAATCTGAATCTTTGTATTTATGGTATTTTTTTCTATTTTCAAATTACGATCTCGAAGATACTAAGGAGTGGGAGTTTATATATATACTGGAGGCAGCAAAACTAAATAATGGTATTTTAGATACAAGAAAGGGAAATGGCAGGAAAGTGGGGGTACAAGGATGTTGTACCAATAACAGCCATGGTCGCAGTGGAATGCTCTGATGTAGTCTTAAGCATTCTATTCAAATCTGCTTCTTTGAAAGGAATGAGCTATTTCGTCTACATTGCCTATTGTTATGTTTTAGCTACCCTTGTTTTCGTCCCTTTAGCCTTCCTATCTAACAGGTATTTGTTTTTTGCTCTTTCAACTCTCATCAAATCTTTTGATAGAAATTGTTTTTTTTTTTCTAACATATCTTGTTTGTTTATGTAGGAAAAAATTGCTTCTTCCATTGGAATTCCCTCTTATCTCCAGAATTTGCCTTCTTGGGCTTCTTGGGTATGTATGGAAGTACTCCATTATGTATATAAATCTGTAAATTTCTGGGTTTTTCTTGTGATTGTCAAAGATTACAATGTGCTTATGAAAGGAAGAAAAAAAACCGTGATTGTTCATGTTTTGGAGACAGGTTTTCAGGTCAAGTATGTGCTTATAAAGGTTTAGAACTTGGGTCCCCAACTCTTGCTTCAGCCATCAGCAATCTTGCACCAGCTTTTACCTTCATACTTGCTGTCCTCTTCAGGTTTTTCATTTATTCTATTTTTTTTATCATTATAAAGTTAATAAATAAGATTGCACCAGCTCCAAGCAAATTGTTTCATGTTTATGATATTTCCATGCTTAAGCTATTTCCTGAATGGTTTAACTTTTCTCCCCACTTTTATTTTTTGCATAACAAGGATAGAAAAAGTATCATTTACAAGTTCAACAACTCAAGCTAAAATCATTGGCACCATAACTTCAATATCTGGTGCTTTGCTGATCATTCTCTACAAAGGCCCCAAAGTTATTCCATCTTCATCTGTTTCACTTCAATGGCCTCTTGAGTCAACTCAATCAAATTGGGTCATTGGTGGTCTCCTTGAAGCTCTTGCATATCTTTTCTTTTCATTCTGGTATATTGTTCAGGTAAATCGGTGTATCCAAGCTTCCCCCCCCCCCCCCCAACCCAGAAATCTCTATATTCATATGATGTTAGTGATATATTTGTAAGGTTTTGACATGTTTGTATGATCTTGTTTTGTCCTGTACAGTCCAAAGTAATGAAGATATACCCAGAAGAGATTACTGTGAATGTGTATTACAACATGTCAGTGGCCATTATAGCTCTAGCAGCATGCTTAATAAAAGAACAGAACTTGAGTTCTTGGACATTACATCCTAGCATATCAGTTGTTTCGGTCCTATACTCGGTAAGAACATAGTTAATGATAAAATTGCAACAGTGAAGCACAATAATTTGCTGGATCTGAATGTTAAGTTTGTTGTTAATAACTTGTTTAGGGACTTTTGGGGTTCCCATTCAGCTCCGGTGTTCATACATGGGGCGTACGCGTGAAGGGGCCTGTTTTCGTTGCAATTTTCCGACCAACTTCCATTGTCATTGCAGTTATTATGAGTGCCATTTTCCTTGGTGAAGCAGTGTATCTTGGGAGGTAATAAAAAAGTTTTCCTTTTACATTTCTACTTTGGTTTTTACAATTTAATCAAACTTGGTTTTGCAGTGTCATTGGAGGGGTGATCTTAACTATTGGTCTTTATGCTGTACTATGGGGAAAAGCAAAAGAAGAAGAAATGAAAGATGATGGCTCTGGTTTAAGCACCAAAGCCCCTTTGCTGAAATCCCAAAATGTTGAAGAAAATTAGAATAAATGTTCTCAAAAAGAAAAAAAAGTAGCTGGTTAATGTAGTTCAATGCTTCCATATTGGGAATAAGCAAAATGTAGCTCATCAAATGATATGGTCTTTCATTACCTAAAAAGATATTGGGAAGCAAAAGGCTTAATTTGCTGGATCAGATTTGAGAATGATGATCATCATCACTTCTATCACCAGATTATTTGAATTTCAGGTCTTTAGCAATTATTATGATTATAATTATGATGCCCATATTATTATTATTATTATTATTTAATTATCGGGTAAACCTCAACCCTCAACCTAAAAAATATTAAATTAACGTTAAACTTTATAAACTACTGGAACTAGCAATTAGTTAGAACAAATTTCATTTCAATTTTT
Organism: Gossypium sturtianum; assembly: GCA_025698515.1. NCBI lineage: Eukaryota > Viridiplantae > Streptophyta > Magnoliopsida > Malvales > Malvaceae > Gossypium > Gossypium sturtianum. The sequence continues at coordinate 123,670,413 of CM046946.1, forward strand.
AGGGAATAAATTTTATTTTTTAAATAATCGTCTTTCATTTTAATTTTTCTGTAATTTGATTGCTTTTTTACGAACAAATTGTCAAAAGTCCACATTATACATGACCAACTAAAAGCATCTCTAATCGATTGTAGGAATTTAGATCATTTTAATTAAAGCTTAGACATTACATATTTTAAATCTACTATTCATAAATAGAGATGTTTATAGGTCGGGTCAGGTTCAGGCTGGACACAACCAAAATTTTAGGTCTATTTGTTAGGCTCGGCCTACCCCAAAAAATGGGCCTAAAATTTTTCCAAGCTCGATTTAGATAAAAATGCTAAAATCCGAGCCCGGTCTGGCCCACCCCTATTAATTTTTTTATATAAATTTTAAAAATATATATATAATACATCAAAAATACTAAAATTATTAAAATAAATATTTCCCAACAAATTTAAAATAAATTTAAAAAAACATGCATACTTAAATAACACAAAGATAGGTGCAACTTAACAAGCAAATGCCTCTAAAATAGTAACAATGTTAACAATAAAACAAGAGTTATACAATATCCAAACAAGAGCAACAAAATAGTAGCAACATAATAGTGAAATAGTAGAAAAATAGTGAAAAAAACAACAAGAAAATAGCAACAAAATAGTTTTGCATATTCGAGTTGGGCTCAGGCAAAAAAAAAAAAGCCTTACCCGATTTTTTGCCCAATCTCATTTTTTGGGCATATATTTTTACCCAAACCTTCTCACGTTTCGGGCGGGCCTTCGAGTCGGGCCAAGTGGCCCAACCCATGGACAAGTCTATTCATAAGTTTGTTTTTGTTGCTATCTTTGTCGTAACCATTTTTTTGAAAAATAAAGAGTCGACTTGGGTTTTGGAAATGAAAAGAAAAAAAAAAAACGGGAGTAGCCACCAATCCTTTTTGTTGAGGTGTGATCGGGTCACCTCTTAAAACGGTTATTTTTAACAAATAGTTTGATTTATTAAAACAACGATTTTGGTCTACGAAACTCAGAAAATGGGTTCGGGAGTCGGTTACGCACGAGGAAGGGTTAGCACCCTCGATACGCCCAAAATTCGTACCTAATTGATTAATTAACGTCTTAATGTCCAAAATTTGGAAAGATTTCAAAATACGATCCTCTTTATTTAAAGAAAAAATGGGATAAATTAAAATGGATGCCAAGACCCTCCTATTTCGAAGAAGTAAAATGTCACGCCCAGTAAGTTAGGGTACGACATTTCGAAATCCCGAAACTGAGTTTGTCTTTTGACTTTAAAAAAACTCATTTATTTAAGCTTGAGAAGGATATTCGGTTATTTGAGTCAAATAAAAAACCGGAACCCAGTAAGTTAGGGCACGATTTCTCGAAGTTCCAAATACAAAATATTGCCTTTATTTTAAGAAATCTTTTCCCGATGTAACAAAATGTCACATCCAATACGTTAGGACACAACATCTCGAATTCTCGAGAAATAGCTTTCATTTTATTCAAAACTTATTTATTTTAAAAGGATATTCCGCTATTTAGGTTAAACGAGAAAAATCGAAACCCAGTAAGTTAGGGCACGATTTCTCGAATTTCTAAAATACGAAGTATCAATTATTTAAAAAAAAACTTGATGCGCCGAGCGAAGGTTAATGTAATATGATTTGATAAGAAGGCAAATTACGAAGCTAGGTTGCATAATAGAGTGATTATTAATGCATCAGTATGAACGGTAATAACAAAGACGAAAATAAAATGGGATAAAGAAATAAAACAAACGAATTATAAAAGAGAAAAATAATAAGTAAAGCGGAATAAATAAATAAGATAGAAAAAATGGGTAATAATAATACTAAGTTAACTAGTTTAATGATATAATAATGATAATAGTAACAATAGTAATACAATAATAAAGTAAATAATAATGATAATGCATTAATAAAATAATAGTAATAAAAGGAGTAAGAATTAAAAATAATAGTAATAATAATACGAGAAAATAATAAAAATAATAGCAACAGTAATAAAAATAATAATACGAATAATCGTGATAACAAAACAAATAAATACTAGTAATAATAATAATAATAATAATAATAATAGTGAAAATAAAATAATAGTAGTGATAATAATTAAATAATAAAAATAAAATAATGGTAATAATAAATAGTGATAAAGAATAATATATTATTAATAACAATAATAGTAAAGACAATAATTGTAACATCCTGAATTTTTGGGCCTATGCGTTTAATGGGTGGATACGTTTAATGGGTTAATATGAGAATTAGAGGGGCAAATTGGGCTCAGGATTGGGCTGAAGCCTTAGTTTAATTTTTGTTTGGGCACTATAGGGTTTAAAAGGTGTTATCTGAGTTTAAAATATCAAAATGGGCTTGTGGCCCAAAGGTCGATGGCGCCACTTAGGAGCAAGGAGGTGACGCCACACAAGGGAGTAAGGGCCCAAATTTAAGTTACATGGAGCCCAACTCTTTTAATTTAAGTTAGCTAAATTTAGGCATTAGGGTTAGGTAGAGTGGACGGCAACAAGGCTCAAAAATAGGAGGATTTATGTGAATGGGATAATGTAGATAATATAGTTGATAATATGGAAGGAAAAAAAAAAAGGAGAAAGATAGGAGCTATCTATAAGGCTAGAGTTGGCCAAATTCCATCACCTAGAGAAGTGAAGAAATCGGTTTCTTTATGGAAAAGGGGTGCTTAGAATTTTCCTTTTATTTGATTAATTTTTAGTTATCGTGAAGGGCACTTTCGGTTTTTCATAGGTAAGTGCCAAATTTTTATAAATAGGGAGGGTTCTCTTCTTTATTTTTCAAAGATTTAGGGTTTCCACCTTTTCTTTCTCTTCTTTCTTCTAAAAGCCTAAAAAACCCATTATTTTTTTCTCTTCTTTCTCCTAAAAGCCGAAAACTCCATTATTCTCTTCTTTCTTCTAAAAGCCGAAAACTCCATTATTCCTTTCTCTTCTTTCTTCTAAAAGCCGAAAACTCCATTATTCTCTTCTTTCTTCTAAAAGTCGAAAACTCCATTATTCTCTTCTCTTCTTTCTTCTAAAAAGCCGAAAGCCGAAAACTCCATTATTCTTTTCTCTTCTTTCTTCTAAAAGCCAAATCTCTATAGATTTCTTCGAATCATCTTCTCTTCCTGATTTTTCGCAAAAAAGCTGGAATCCTCTGGGAGTAGTCGAATCTTCTCTAGTAAGATTTCTTAGATCTAAAAGCCGGAAACACTAGTTCCTGAATCTCATATCACTTTTCGGGATTTCAAGGCAGATAGCGGTGGTGTTGGCTACGGATAGCGTCGACTTAGAGGGTCTCGTTCTAACAATGTCAGTGTGTAGATCTCTAACACACTAGTAATCTGTACTAAATATATGTTATGGGCTAAAAGCCTAAAAAAGGTCAGATAGTAATCAGACTAAATATATGTTATGGGCTAAAAGCCTAAAAAGGTCAGATAATAATCAGACTAAATATATATTATGGGCTAAAAGCCTAAAAGGTCAGATAGAGTCGGATTACCCAAAAGGCTAGGCAAGGGATGCCAGTGCGTAATCATAGAAACTTTTCTATGTGTATCGATGTATGTGATAGACTCGTGAACTTTTAGGTAGTATATTGTTTTGATTCTGCATGTATGTATGCATGGGATGGGATTGATATGATGAAGGGAAGAAGGTCGCATAACGATCGGTGGCTTTGCCACATAGGTCACATAGTGATCGGTCTTTATGACAAAGCGGCTCGGTATCGAAATACTACGATGTATTATTAAGGTCGCATGGCGATCGGTGGCTTTGCCACATAGGTCACACACGATGATCGGTCTTTAAAGCGGCAAAGACACGGTATCGATATGGTGTGTAGCGGTTGGAGGGTTGATTGTAGAAATCCCAAGGTGTGATGGTTGGTACAGTTGGTGTGTAGAGAATGGATTTCTAGGTCGGGATGGGCCATGATGCATATATAGCTACCCTTGTATACGGGCCAAGGCCATAATGTGTTTGTGGGCCAAGCCTTTGATGTGTTTTCGGGATTTACACACCGAGTCTTGGTGACTCACCCTATTATTTTTCCCTAACTTTGCGGATGAGCGGTAGATCGTGGACATGGGAGCAAAGGCGGACTCGAGGCCATCAAGTTTTTATTCCTATAGATTATTACAGCTTTTCCTTAAGTTTTTAATTTTGGAAACATTTATGTAATAAGGCCCCATAGTTTATACTCACTACTTAGTTTTTAATATTTGCAACTTATGGAAATTTGTCAAAGGTTTTATTATTCAAAATAATAATAATACAAGGTTTTCTTTTCAAAAGTCACTTGTTTATTCGAATTTTGCCTAATAACTTATGATTTACTAAAACCAACTTAGCAAAAGTTTTCAACGTACAACCCGTAGCATACCGATCCGGTCGAAACTTATGGGCCGGGTTTCGGTGTTACATTTTATATCGAGCCCGCTTTAAAACTCGGGCCGTGAAATGGGTCTAGTAGTGTTTTGAAAATTTTTGTGAAATTGAGAAAAAATCGGAAGAAGATATGGCCTTCGAGTCTACCGGCACCCGATCCATGCAGGTAAGCATTCTAAACCTTTGGATGTGATATGTATGTTGGGCTTGATGGGCTTGATGGACGTAGGCTAGTATATTAGACATTGACGGACTTTAGGCTTAGTTTAAACAACTCTCTAAATTCATAAGATTTAATCCAACCAAACAAACCTGTGAACAAGTCGCCGAGATAGGGTGTGGCAACAGGAATACGCATTTCTAGGATTGGATTCAGGGAGATCTTGGTATTTAAGCAGTCCTAGTGACTCACCTCCTCTTCTCTGGAATCCTACCTGGTGAGCAGTGACTGTTCACCTTAGCCACGATGATTTGTTGACGGGCCAAAATCTATAATTAAAACCCGAAAGGGACCAGCCACCCTATTTCGCAACCAAAATACCCCCAAGTTTTGTAAAATTTCCAAAATACACTTGATTTGTGAAAATTTCCAAACAACCGTGATTTTATAAAATACCCATGTTTTGCAAATTTACCCGAAAACCCCTAGATTTACAAATGTGACCCAGTTTGAAAAATTAAAATTTCCAAAATACCCCTGCTAAAAAAAATAAAAACAACAACAACACCAAGATACCCTATTTTGAGAAAATCACCAAGACACTTTATTTTGGAAAATTACGAAAATACCCCTGGATAGTGAAATGACTAAAATACCCTATGTGTTGAAAGTGGGTTCATGGATGTCGACTGTATGTTGATGGTTGATGTGTGTGGTTCCTAGAACTAGAGACAAACTTAAGACTCAAACTTGTAGATGTAATTCGAATTCGAAAGAACTACTCTTAAACTATCGCTCATAAGATCGCTCGTGGTTAATCAAAGGAAGAAAACTATTAATTCATAAAATTTCTAACCGATAAACGCCAATCTAAGAATGAGTGCAAGGACGAGGACGCCCAAATGCGAATATCGGTGCGTACTCTATCATATTATCCTAAGTGTTTCTTTTGACTTTAGAATTAGAGTTCGAAGCGAAAGCATAGTGGTGAGACTTGGGTAGTATGATTGATAGTTAGTTGGAAATTTCGAGGACGAAATTTCTTTAAGAAATAGAACCGTAACATCCTCGAATTTTTGGGCCTATGCGCTTAATGGGTGGATACGTTTAATGGGTTAATATGAGAATTAGAGGGGCAAATTGGGCTCGAGATTGGGCTGAAGCCTTAGTTAAATTTTTGTTTGGGCACTATAGGGTTTAAAAGGTGGTATCCGAGTTTAAAATATCAAAATGGGCTTGTGGCCCAGGTGGTCGATGGCGCCACTTAGGAGAGCAAGGAGGTGACGCCACACAAGGGAGTAAGGGGCCCAAATTTAAGTTACATGGAGCCCAACTCTTTTAATTTAAGTTAGCTAAATTTCGGCATTAGGGTTAGGTAGAGTGGACGGCAACAAGGCTCAAAAATAGGAGGATTTATGTGAATGGGATAATGTAGATAATATAGTTGATAATATGGAAAGAAAAAAAAAGGGAGAAAAGATAGGAGCTATCTACAAGGCTAGGAGTTGGCTGAAATTCCATCACCTAGAGAAGTGAAGAAATCGGTTTCTTTATGGAAAAGGGGGTGCCAAATTTTCCCTTTTTATTTGATTAATTTTTAGTTATCAGGAAGGGCACTTTCGGTTTTTCATAGGTAAGTGCCGAAATTTCTATAAATATGGAGGGTTCTCTTCTTTATTTTTCAGCATTTAAGGTTTCCACCTTTTATTTCTCTTCTTTCTTCTAAAAGCCGAAAACCCCATTATCCTTTTCTCTTCTTTCTCCTAAAAGCTGAAAACTCCATTATTCTCTTCTTTCTTCTAAAATCCGAAAACTCCATTATTCTCTTCTTTCTTCTAAAAGCCGAAAACTCCATTATTCTCTTCTTTCTTCTAAAAGCCGAAAACTCCATTATTCTCTTCTCTTCTTTTTTTCTAAAAAGCCGAAAGTCGAAAACTCCATTATTCTTTTCTCTTCTTTCTTCTAAAAGTCGAATCTCTATAGATTTCTTCGAATCATCTTCTCTTCCTGATTTTTCGCAAAAAGCCGGAATCCTCTGGGAGTAGTCGAATCTTCTCTAGTAAGATCTCTTAGATCTAAAAGCCGGAAACACTAGTTCCTGAATCTCATATCACTTTTGGGATTTCAAGGCGGATAAGCGGTGGTGTTGGCTACGGATAGCGTCAACTTAGAGGTCTCGTTCTAACAAAGAATCAGTGTGTAGATCTCTAACACACTAGTAATCAGTACTAAATATATGTTATGGGCTAAAAGCCTAAAAAGGTCAGATAGTAATCAGTACTAAATATATGTTATGGGCTAAAAGCCTAAAAAGATCAGATAGTAATCAGATACTAAATATATGTTATGGTCTAAAAGCGGGAAAAAGGTGATAGACAGTCGGATTACCCAAAAAGGGTAGGCAAGGGATGTCAGTTACGTAATCATAGAAACTTCTATATGTGTATCGATGTATGTGATAGACTGTGAACTTTTAGGTAGTATATTGTTTTGATTCTGCATGTATGTATGCATGGGATGGGATTGATATGATGAAGGGGAAGAAGGTCGCATAGCGATCGGTGGCTTTGCCACATAGGTCACATAGTGATCGGTCTTTATGACAGTACTGACTTCATTGTCGAAATACTACGATGTATTATTATGGTCACATGGCGATTGGTGGCTTTGCCACATAGGTCACACAGTGATCGGTCTTTAAGACAGGCAGCACAGCTGTCGATATGGTGTGTAGCGGTTGGAGGGTTGATTGTAGAAATCCCAAAGGTGTGATGGTTGGTACGGGTTGGTGTGTAGAGAATGGATTTCTAGGCTGGGATGGGCCATGATGCATATATAGCTACCCTTGTATACGGGCCAAGGCCATAATGTGTTTGTGGGCCAAGCCTTTGATGTGTTTTCGGGATTTACACACTAAGTCTTGGTGACTCACCCTATTATTTTTCCCTACCTTTGCATATGAGCAGTAGATCGTGGACATGGGAGCAAAGGCGGACTCGAGGGGCCATCAAGTTTTTATTCCTATAGATTATTTTGGTTTTTCTTTAAGTTTTTAATTTTGGAAACATTTATGTAATAAGGCCCCATAGTTTATACTCACTACTTAGTTTTTAATATTTGCAACTTATGGAGCTTTGTCAAAGGTTTTATTATACAAAATAATAATAATACAAGGTTTTCTTTTCAAAAGTCACTTGTTTATTCGAATTTTGTCTAATAACTTATGATTTACTAAAACCAACTTAGCAAAAGTTTTCAACGTACAACCCGTAGCATACCAGATCTGGTCGAAACTTATGGGCCAGGTTTGGGGTGTTACAATAATAATAATAATAAAATAATAGAAATAATAATAATAAAATGATAATGAAAACAATAATAATAATAATAATAATAGGACGATAAATTAATAAAATAACCAAAATAACCAAAAAAGGGACTAAATTGGACTTAAAACAAAGTATTGGGGCAAATTTGAAATAAATAAAAGAAGGAAGGTCCTTATTGTAATGCGCTAAAAGGTGGGGGGACTAAAGCGGGTAATAACCCCTCCCTTCAAAACGCGCAGCATGGAAAGGACCAAAATGAAATCCGAATAAAGGTTCGGGGCCAAAATTGAAAAACGCAGAAAACTTATTGCAAATTAATAAAAGGCAGAAGGACCAATATAGAAATAAGCCCCAAAATCCAAAACACGCGGATCCTCCTGGGCGGGTCGGGTCGACACGTTTTGGGGGGCCTATATAAGTTAAAAAATCCCCCAAAAAATTATTGCAGCTGCTTACTTTTAAAAAAAAATTCCTAACCCTTTTCTTTTCTCTCTACAGGAACGAACTTCGGCGGGAACTCCGGTCAACCTCCGCCGCGGGCTCCGTCGTCGGCGTCGCCGTGTATGGCGGCCGGAGCCCCGAAAAGGTAAAAATTTTTATTTTTATTTTTTTAAAATTTTTAAAACAATAGTATATGTATGTATGTGTGTCGAAAAAGAAAAAAAAACTTCGAAAATAGAAAAATCACCTTTTGCCTCTGTTTTGATTTTCAGTAGGTTTTTAGTGCTTAATCGATTTCTTTTTTATTCGTTTAATCTGCTCCTTTTTTGTATCTGAAATTTCTATCCCTTTTTTATTGATCAAGCCTTCCATTTTCTTACAATGGTTTTTGATGGCTTATATAGCCATTTACAAATGCTTTCTGTTATTTCTTTTTAATGCTTTGCAGGTGCAAGTGGCGGTGCAAGTGGAGGGGTCGGTGGCAGGGCTGGCATGGGCGGTGGAACAGTGGAGCGCAGGTGGCGATCGTCCGGACCTAGGTGCGCGCACCTAGGGTTTCCTCCTCATTTGTTTTGTTTTCTTGTTTTTCTTTGGTATTGGGCTCTGTTTTGGGTTAGAGTAATTTAGTTTGGGTTTGGGTTTATTTGGGTTTAGGTCTGATTTGTAATTGTAATTAGGTTTTAGTTTGGGTCTGGTTTGGGCCCGGGCAGAATTGGGCTTGTACAGTTGCCCCTCTTTACTCATTGTCGTGTAACGGGAATGGAGCAAAGACTTTTAAGAAAGACCAATTTTTGCCCGGTCTCGTCGAGTCTTGACTTCTTTGGTGCTCTTTTTCTTCAGGTAGCCTCGTTCTAGTCCACCGCATCTTGTTGCTTCGATCCACTTCACTGCAACCTTGAAAGATGAGATTTGTAGTTATAATGGATTTAATCCCACCTACTGCAACTTCAGAGGTATAGGATTTGTCGCTTTAATCTACTCCACTGCAACTTTAGGGAGATAGGATTAATCTGTCTTCAGTCTGCTCCACTGCAACTCAGGGAGATAAGACTTGATGTCTTCGATCTGCTTCATGCAACTTCAGGAATGCCAAATCTGCTGTCTTCAATTTGTTCCACTGCAAACTCAGGGAGACAAGATCTGACGTCTTCGACCTGCTTCCTGCAACTTCAGGAATGTCAAATCTGCTTTCTTCATTTTGCTCCACTGCAACTTCAGGATAAGAATTCAGGGAGAAGAGATTCATAACCTCAATCTTCTCTGCTGAAACTTCAAAGAAATAAGGATTCATTCTCAATGTAAACTCAGGGAGAAGGGATTTGTAGCCTCAATTTGCTCCGCTGGAACTTCGAGGAAATAAGAATTCAGGGAGAAGAGATTCGTAGTTTCAATCTTCTCTACTGAAACTTCAAAGAAATAAAGATTGATCCTCATTGTAAACTCAGGGAGGTGGGATTTGTAATTTCAACCTACTCCACTGGAAATAAGAATTCAGGGAGAAGAGATTTGTAGTTTCAATCTTCTCTACTGAAACTTCAAAGAAATAAGAATTTATCCTCATTGTAAACTCAGGGAGGCGGGATTTGTAATCTCAACCTACTCCACTGGAACTTCGAGGAAATAAGAATTCAGGGAGAAGAGATTCGTAGTTTCAATCTTCTCTACTGAAACTTCAAAGAAATAAGGATTTATCCTCATTGTAAACTCAGGGAGGCGGGATTTGTAATCTCAACCTACTCCATTGGAACTTCGAGGAGATAAGAATTCAGGGAGAAGAGATTCGTAGTTTCAATCTTCTCTACTGAAACTTCAAAGAAATAAGGATTTATCCTCATTGTAAACTCAGGGAGACGGGATTTGTAATCTCAACCTACTCTACTGGAACTTCGAGGAAACAAGAATTGTGGTTTTCGATCTGTTTCACTACTGTTTAGTGAGATAAGATCTGTAATCTTTAAATGATCTGTTCCACTGTAAACTCAGGGATGCCAGACTGGTATCTTTGATCCGCTTCACTGCAATCTCAAGAAGACAAGATCTGCTGTCCTCAATCTGCTCCACTGCAAACTCAAGGATGCCGCGGTCGATATCTTCGATCGCTTCACAAAACTCGTGAGGACAAGATCTGTGAATTCACCGATGTTGCGACACCGTCCCCTGGGGGACCTATCCTGTAAAATCAGTTTTATGTGTTTATGCTTATACAAAATGGTTAGGATGCAATGATCAGAATAAATCCAATGCTCCTAACTAAATATATTATGGACGACATTTGCATGAATGCAGAATGTCATGAGAATGGTCTTTTTATAATGATTAGGATGCAATGATCAGAATGAATCGAATGCTCCTAACTAACTGATTAAGGATGACATTTGCATGAATGCAGAATGTCATGAGAATGATCATTTGTTAAATGTTTAAGGTGTCATCGCTCATTGTTTATCAGGCTTTATCACCGACGTATTGTGCTGTCATCTCGTTCAGCTGGTATTCTCAACAGAAAACCCGAGAAAACAATTATATCTTACTCAACAGATTTGCCCCACTGTAATTTCGGAGTCCCTTCCACTATACCTTCTGGGACATAAAGTTTGTACCTCTTACTGCAACTTTAGGAGAATAACATTTGGTTTCTCCCATCCATCCTGTTGCAACTCCGAGGTATATGATTTGTATCATCTTCAATCAATTTTATTTGTTTCACCATTCGCTGGCTGTAATGACCAGATGTATATGCCTGATATTTGCATGAATGCAGAGTATCATTTTTCTCGCGAATGATTCCCCTTTTACACATGGGTTAACATTGCCCATTTTTCGTCAAGATGGTATCACCGACACAATATCTAATCTTTTGATCAATCACTATTTTTGACAAACAATCCGAAGAAATGGTCTCTATTTATACTCTTCCTTAAACTTGGTGAGTTTTAAACAATAGTCCTGTTTCAGGTTCTTGTATTATTTAGAAGCTTCCAGAGTAATATGTGAAACTTCTTTTATGAAAGTATTATTAGTCCACTAGTCGTTATTTCAATGCAAAATGCTTGAAAAAGATCATAACAATGGACAAGAATGAAATTAATTAGGAGCATAGCTCGAAACAAATAAGTTAAGCAAAGATAGAAAATGCAATCAAGAAGGAAATTTATCGGTAGTGTATAAATTAAAGATAGCATATTCAGAATGGGTAAGGTGGAAACTAGGTGCCCCAGATATCGCAGCCTGAGCTTCTCTGTTCAAACTTCTTGAGGACCATTTTAAGCTCAATATATGTTTAGGGGATCCGGAGTACTTTGTCGATGCCCCAAGACGTAACAAACTTCCTCATTGTTAATTCAAGCGTAGCAAGATTATTGTATGCCCCACTTTCGATCAAAATTTGAGCCGCCCTTTTCGGGTTTTCAACTCAAATCCCCTTTGGTCTCAAAGCGTCCTTTGCGGGTTTTCGCCTTGGCCTCTCCTTTTTCTTTTTCTTTTTTTTGCATTGAAAGTGGGATTTGATAACTGTCAACTTTGTAAGATTGGCATAAGAAGTGACTTTCACTCTTTAAATGAAGTAGCCAGCGACCACAAAGATGAATCGGTGTTGACTTAGAAGCTTTTGACGAGATTGACTTGATAACCTCCATACCCCACATATAGAAAGGCCATAGAGATGTCCTATGAAGAGATGAATGAGGCACAGGAATCTTGTCTCCATAAATTTGGCATTTATGCCCCCCTTTTTTTTTGGTATAGCTGATACAATCCCCTCCCATGGTGGACCAGCAGTACCCGAACTTTCATGATTTGCTTGGTCATTGTAAGACCATTAGCGTGTGTTCTTCAGACACCCTTATGGACCTCTTCTAAGATTTCTTTAGCCTATACGATCAGGCAAAAATATCTTTGAATTCTTGGAATAACTCAATGACGTCTCGCTTTGTCTCTCAGAGTGATACAGAGCTCGATCTTCACCTCTTTCTCTTCTCTTGGGCTCAAAATTCCCACTGATTCTTTGTAGGGTAGGATCTGTTTTCATCTTATTCTACCATCGGAGATAAGTTACAGTTCTCTGTCGCCTTCAAAGTCCGGAGATCCTCTAGACACATATCTTGCTCAAAAGTAGATTCTGAGTCAGTAACAGCGTCACTCTTGTCGTTGATATCTAGGGACCTGTTATAGGTATGAGGGAATATTCAAAGAACAAATGAATCTAAGAATAATTATTATGTGGTATGAATCATGAATGAAATAAAGGCATAAAAGAATATTTGACAGAGAGCTGAAAGGATAAAAGAATTCATAGTATGAAATGGAAAAAAGAAGAAAAAATAAAAGAGTACTTACTCAAAAGATGCATCTTATTGAAATAAAGATTTTGGACACAAGCCTATTTCACAAAATGACTCTTATTGCCTCTAGGCTTAAGGCAACAAGCGTGTTTTGAATATTACTCTAAACTAATTCTAAAAACACAGGGATCTCTTCCACAGTCCCATTGTTCAAAACACTCTCAAGTACATAAAGGCAGATGCTTGGAAAACTTTTATTCCTTGGTTCCCTCTTCGAATATGCCATTGGTGTTCTGATTTCCCTATTTCTAGGCTTCTGATGACTTCTTCAAGGAAACGCAACTCTCCTGCCCCCACTTTCAATTACCACATCTTACTGCTTCGTCATCGAACTTCACAATACCCATGTTGATGAAATTTTCCACCAATTTCTTGAAAGTAAGGCAATTTTCTATCGAATCCCCGCGTGGTACTCACACTGAGCGTTTGGGTCATACCATTTTGGGTATAGAGGTTGCATCGGTTTCGGATAGTGGGGGGACACAACGTGCGCATCAAATAAACTTTGATACAACTCCTTATACGTCATTGGGATCGGCGTAAATTGGAGTTTTTCAGTGTTTTTCCTTGTGCCAGATTCTTTTCTTGATGAACCTTGATACCCAGTAGTCACTGTTTTTGGCTGATTAACGGTAATCGACTTTGAGTACCCCATGCTTATATTATTCACTTCATTTTCTTTCTTCCTTGTGGCCATTCTCTTGTCACTTTCTCCTGCCTTTATCTTTCCATTCTCCAGTCATTACAATGTCCGAGAAGCTCTTTGTAGCGCTCTCTAGCATATGAATAATAAACGGGGCCTTCAGTATATTAATAAAGATCATGGTCGTCTCTTTCTCTAAGAGTGGTGGTTGGACTTGCGTCGCCACCTCCCTCCATCGCTGGGCATACTGCCTAAAGCTCTCGTTTGTCTTCTTCTACATGTTCTAGAGTGTAATCCTGTCAGGCGCTATGTCTGTCACGTGGCTGTATTATTTTATGAAAGCTTGAGCCAAGTCTTTCCATGCACCAATTTGGGAACGGATTAACTGATTGTACCATTTGGCTGCTGCTCCCACAAGGCCATCTTGGAAGTAATGGATCAACAGTTGGTCATTATTAATGTACCCCATCATTCTTCTACAAAACATAGTAATATGAGCTTCGGGGCAACTTGTCCCATTATATTTCTCAAATTCAGGCATTTTGAACTTGTATGGAAGCACCAAGTCTGGGACCAAGCTTAAATCTTTGGCATCAACTCCATAACAGCTATCAGCACTTTCTATCGCCTTAAACTTTTCCTCCAACCATTTACATCTATCTTCTTGCTGCTTTGGTAATTCTACTTTTGCCTTCTCTCATTCACCTATTTCATCCAAATCAGGGACATTAGTATTGATTGGATTATCTCTTGAACCTGAGCTAGTTTGGAGATTCATTGAAGCACCAGCATAGAATTGTTGGGGCCTGATCGTGACAGATGGTCTTTGTAAAGTTACTTCAGGTTGTGTTTGCACATGTGGTGGAGTAAAACCAGGGGGATATTGAGGATACTCGGTATTCTCCTCAGCATTAACCATGGGGCTTTTTCCTTTATCCGTAAGCCCATTCAACAGCTGCGTTATCTGAGTCATTTGAGACATCATATCTCTCTGAGATTCCATCATTTTGTCCGTCATGTCATGCTGGATCTTAACCAGCTGCTCTTACATTTGTGCTTGCATCTGTTCTTGTATCTCTTTCTGTATTTGTTCCAACCTTTCTAGTCTTTTATCCACTACTTTAGTCTTTTTCCTTGTGTCGTAAGGATGCGTATTTGGTAAAGTTTTTCCGGTTTCCAGGTTACTGAAATAATTTTTAATTAATTAGAGTCTTTCTACAAATTTTAATGCATAAGATGTAATGCAAATGCATGAAATGCAATGCAAATGCGTAGAATGAATGCAAAAAGAAAGAGAGGCGTTGATTCTGAATTCAATTCCATTAGAAGAACTTTTCTAGAAAACAAATATCTTTACATAAAGCGGATTACACACGCGGCATTGCCCTTAGAATCCAAATGAAGACACCGATCTTTTCTTCATATCCGGATGTTATGGTCGAATCTTGCTAACTTTCCAAAAGATATCTCTATTATTTCATTTTACTTGATCCGGGTTGCTACCAATTGCTCAATTATCCCCACAATGCTCATTAGTTCCTTTAAGAAAGTCGAGACATGATGGCTCTTGCACAGTCTTTATCAATTTGAATCCTTCGAGCAAGATTCTGTATTCCTCCACGAACTATCAACCTTCTTCCGTTGTGTGTATTTAGACCATGTCCGGACAACCGTATTATAATCCACTTTATCAAGAAATTCATTTTCCTATGACAAACTCCTCTATTTAGCAATCGAATATTAATCAACACCTCATTTCTATGATGATGTAATGCAATGCAATCAAAACAAAAGAAAACACGTTAGTGCAAGAGAAATAAACAAACACAGAACACCTGTCCGGATGACCACTAGGGTTTGGCATGGCTCTATCTAGGGTAGGCTCCTAGGTCTCTCTATATGTGGTTTGGTTCTAAGGTAAGGGTACCCGAACCGGCAGATTCATTGATCCTCACCCATTATAGGCTCATACGGACCGAGTTCGATTCAGGGGAATACATTTCCCTATGGCCATGCGGAGATGAAAATCTCACGAAGCACATAGGTACGGATGTATCCTGGAAGCAATCCACTAGCCCATGCGGAGGTGAAAACCTCACGAAGGCGTAGTTTCTTACTCCCACTTAAGAGGGTAAAAATCAGACGATTATGCAATATGATGCGCGAAAGTGAACTAAGTGTGATGAAAATGCCATTCAATTAAAATAAAACAAAACAAGTCAGTATTTCACACACAGTTTAAAGCAAGTAAGAAATAAAGCACCTACTCGGTTAACCACTAGGGTTTGGCGTGGTTCTACCTAAGGTGGGCTCTTAGGGCTTGCTATATGAGGTTCGGTTCTAAAGTAAAGGTACCCAAACTGGTGGATTCCTCGGTCTTCACCCATTATAGGCTCATATAGACCGAGTTCAGTTCAGGGGAATACATTTCCCTATGGCTGCACGGAGATGAAAATCTCACGAAGACATAGGTACGGATGTATCCCGAAAGCGATCCACTATCCTGCACGGAGGTGAAGATCTCACGAAGGAGTAGTTTCTCACTCCCACTTAAAAGGGTAAGATCGACCGATCATGCGATGTAATGTGCAGAAGACACCAAAACTTAAACCAACACAGCAATTATAAACCACAATGATGAAGATCGTAACAAAGACGGATGAAATTCAACAAAGGGATTGTACATTTAAACCGAGTTTTCAAATTTTGACAAAAAGACAAAAAGTAATCAACTCGTGGCTTGACTCTCTTATTTTGTCCCCAGCGGAGTCGCCAAGCTGTCGTAGCCATTTTTTTGAAAAACAAGGAGTCGACTTGGGTTTTGGAAATGATAACGAAAAAAAACGGGAGTCGCCACCAATCCTTTTTGTTGAGGTGTGATCGGGTCACCTCTTAAAACGGTTGATTTTAACAAACAATTTGATTTATTAAAACAACGATTTTGGTCTACGAAACTCAGAAAATGGGTTCGGGAGTCGGTTACGCACGAGGAAGGGTTAGCACCCTCGATACGCCCAAAATTGGTACCTAATTGATTAATTAACGTCTTAATGTCGAAAATTTGGAAAGATTTCAAAATACGATCCTCTTTATTTAAAGAAAAATGGGATAAATTAAAATGGATGCCAAGACCCTCCTATTTCGAAGAAGTAAAATGTCACGCCCAGTAAGTTAGGGTACGGCATTTTGAAATCCCAAAACTGAGTTTGTCTTTTGACTTTAAAAAAATTCATGTATTTAATCTTGAGAATGATATTCGGTTATTTGGGTCAAATAAAAAACCGGAACCCAGTAAGTTAGGGCACGATTTCTCAAAGTTCCAAATACAGAATATTGCCTTTATTTTAAGAAATCTTTTCCCGAGGTAAAAAAATGTCACATCCAATACGTTAGGACAGAACATCTCAAATTCTCGAGAAATAGCTTTCTTTTTATTCAAAACTTATTTATTTTAAAATGATATTCCGCTATTTAGGTTAAACGAGAAAAATCGAAACCCAGTAAGTTAGGGCACGATTTCTCAAATTTCTAAAATACGAAGTATCAATTATTTAAAAAAAATTGATGCGCCGAGCGAAGGTTAATGTAATATGATTTGATAAAAAGACAAATTACGAAGCTAGGTTGCATAATAGAGTGATTATTAATGCATCAGTATGAACGGTAATAACAAAGACGAAAATAAAATGGGATAAAGAAATAAAACAAACGAATTATAAAAGAGAAAAATAATAAGTAAAGCGGAATAAATAAATAAGATAGAAAAATATGGGTAATAATAATACTAAGTTAACTAGTTTAATGATATAATAATGATAATAGTAACAATAGTAATACAATAATAAAGTAAATAATAATAATGATAATGCATTAATAAAATAATAGTAATAAAAAGAGTAAGAATTAAAAATAATAGTAATAATAATACGAGAAAATAATAAAAATAATAGCAACAGTAATAAAAATAATAATACGAATAATCGTGATAACAAAACAAATAAATACTAGTAATAATAATAATAATAATAGTGAAAATAAAATAATAGTAGTGAAAATAATTAAATAATAAAAATAAAATAATGGTAATAATAAATAGTGATAAAGAATAATATATTATTAATAACAATAATAGTAAAGACAATAATAATAATAAAATAGAAATAATAATAATAATAAAATGATAATGAAAACAACAACAACAACAACAACAACAACAACAATAATAATAATAACAACAACAATAATAATAATAGGACGATAAATTAATAAAATAACCAAAATAACCAAAAAAGGGACTAAATTGGACTTAAAACAAAGTATTGGGGCAAATTTGAAATAAATAAAAGAAGGAAGGTCCTTATTGTAATGCACTAAAAGGTGGGGGGACTAAAACGGGTAATAACCCCTCCCTTCAAAACGCGCAGCATGGAAAGGACCAAAATGAAATCTGAATAAAGGTTCGGGGCCAAAATTAAAAAACGCAGAAAACTTGATTGCAAATTAATAAAAGGCGGAAGGACCAACATAGAAATAAGCCCCAAAAGCCAAAACACGCGGATCCTCCTGGGTGGGTCGGGTCGACACGCGGATCCTAGGCAAAAAGACGTCGTTTTGGGCGTTTAAGGCCAGCCCCAAAACGACGTCGTTTTGGGGGGCCTATATAAGTTAAAAAATCCCCCAAAAAAATCATTTCAGCTGCTTACTTTAAAAAAAAAAAATTCCTAACCCTTTTCTTTTCTCTCTGCAGTAACGAACTCCGGCGGGAACTCCGGTCAACCTCCATGCATGCTCCATCATCGGCGCCACTGCAGTGTACGGCGTAAAGCCTCAAAAGGTAAAAATTTTATTTTTATTTTTTTAAAATTTTTAAAACAATAGTATATGTATGTATGTGTGTCGAAAAAGAAAAAAAGACTTCGAAAATAGAAAAATCACCTTTTGCCTCTGTTTTGATTTTCAGTAGGTTTTTAGTGCTTAATTGATTGCTTTTTATTCGCTTAATCATTCTTTTTGTATCCAAATTTCTATCCCTTTTTTATTGATCAAGCCTTCCCTTTTCTTACAATGGTTTTTGATGACATATATAGCCATTTACAAATGCTTTCTGTCATTTCTTTTTAATGCTTTGCAGGTGCAAGTGGCGGTGCAAGTGGAGGGGTCGGTGGCAGGCCTGGCATGGGCGGTGGAACAGTGGAGCAGAGGTGGCAGTCGTCAGACCTAGGTGCGGCTCACCTAGGGTTTCCCTCTGCTGTTTTGTTTTCTTATTTTTCTTTGGTATTGGGCTTTGTTTTGGGTTAGAGTAATTTAGTTTGGGTTTGGGTTTATTGTGGGTTTATTTGGGTTTAGGTCTGATTTGTAATTGTAATTGGGTTTTGGTTTGGGTTTGGTTTAGGCCCGGGCAAAATTGGGCTTGTACAATCTTAAGTGACTTATTTGCTTAAAATGAAAACTACAATGGAAGTGCTAGATTGAAGTGGCTACTATGTCTTGTCATTGCGAAAACTATGTAAAATAACAATAATAATAAATAAATAACACAAAAGGTTTGTTTACGCAATTCGATTTCACTACATCTGCAAACCTTAACTTAGTAAGTAATTTCACTATCTTTAATCCACAATACAATAAGTGATTCACACTCTATCACTCTCCAAGTTTAGAGATCTCACATTTGCACAAGACTAGAGAACTCACCTTCAAATCATACCCCTTAGAACTTGCGCAATAAACACTCTATAATGATTACAATAATAGTTTGTACTCTTTCACAAAAACAATTTCTCAAAATGAACATATTAGAATGCACTCAATAAATTCTCATATATAACCTAAACAAACCTTAAAGCATATATCAATTTCAGCTTGTTAACATAGAATCTAAGTGAATATAAAGTAACTCCTTGAAACTAGCTATTACATCAATAACAATCAAAGCACAATCAATCAAAGATATGCTCTCCAAAATCAACAACACTATCTCGATCAAATCTTCACATTGCAATAAATTAATTAATTCACACAAATCCAATCCAATTCAATCTTCAAATACCAAGGATTGGTTTCCATAAATGGACCAAAGTATCTTCAATAACATAGCACATTAACAAGTCCAAAGATTTTCTTCATTAAATTGCCAAACCAAATAAGGTAAGTTTTAAACCACCTCAGTGGCAGTCTACAGTTGGCACTACCAAGTGTCGCTCAGCAACTCTCAGCTCTTTGTGCCTCAACAATCTTCCCTTTTGACAATTTGTTGAACAAAATAAATAAAAAATAGGACACTAAACATAGTAGTCACCAATAGCTCCCCCTCAGCACAAACCTCACTCTATTAAACTCAACTTAGAACATAACATAATAATTTTGAACCATCAATGTTGTGTCTAGAATTAGCACTAACAATCGAAATGCTAAATTATATCTAAGAAGCAAATAGGTAAAGTGCATCAAAGCAAACAACCACCATAGAAAAATATCATCATAGTTCCAAGTCAGTTCCAATAGCGCAGCTATAATAGCATCATCGAATAAGTATAATCATCTCAATTATATAGGCCAGATCAAATATAAGTTCAAAAGAAAAAGAAATCACCACCACAAGGTTTGATACATCTTCAATGTCAAAAACATCTGCTAGAAACGTAAACAACTTCATCAAATAGCAAACAAACATATATTTCCTATATAGCATAACAACAACAATCCAAAACATCATAGAAACCAACACTTAAACCAATAGCTTCCATATCCACTCTACTCCTCATCTATTCTATACTCTACTTCCCTTTTTTTTCAAACAAACTTACCAATCATAATCTCTTGATTAGACCAAGGAAAAACGAATGTTGAAGAATATGGGGATTAAAATAATATAATCAAATAAGAGTGAGTCGGTTCATCGAATCAGGAGTACAAGATCACTAGATTGAGTGAACAATTGTGTAAGGATCACTTGCTTTATAGATCCTTCTTTATAGCAACCTTTATGTCCCTAATATGTTGAATGATCCTTATCTCAGCCCTCATCCTGAATATCACTCAATTATGAGATTCAATAGAGGATGTCAAATGATCAATCATCCTTCTGTTGAATCCTTCCTCATTGCTTGAAAAGCCAGTAGAAATGGGCACTTCTGCCTCCGTTATAGTACTTGTTGCTTTATGGTTTACTTGTCTTTTCTGCTCAATAGCTTCTTTACCTGCCTACTCTACTGGCTCTGTACTAGCATGCTTACCTTCCAGCCAGTTAAGAGATAACTTCAGCTTAGGAACTGTCCTCTCATATTTTTTAGCGATTTTCACAATCTTTGAATTTTGCAATGTTAGTACTTGAAAAATAAAATATGGAAATGGTAAGAGGTTTCTAGCATGTACCTTTTCAGCATGACTTACCACCTGATCAAATATCAATTGTGCCACATCAACCTCAATCATCTCCACTGCTTTTTTATCAACATGGCTGCCTTACGAATCACTGAATCTCTTCGTGTGTTTAGGACCCAATTTCTTGTTTCAATAGCAAACAAGGTAGCATATATAATGAACAATGAAGAATCTCTAATGCTTTCTTTTTTAAGCCAAGACTAATAGATGTTGTTGGTAATGTCAATAGTAGTGGCATCCAAGGATTTATCCAGTTCAACCATATTTCTATTGAAGCATTTAAGCACCCTCTGGATTAACTCTCGGTTGAAATTATACCAATGGCTTTTGACATACACCTTTTGGTATAATTTTCTCCTTGAATCGGTTATTGAGAGCTGCAAATTTGCATAGAACTCCAAAACAAGCACCCTAACATATGGCTTCATAAATGAAGTAGTGGCAAGTAGACCACTGTTTTTCAAAAAGGTTTCAATGTCTTGTTCAGCCAAACTTGCATCTTCGATATTTTGCTCCTCCATGAATCCCTTTGTTCTCAAGGTCATGTATATGTTTAGGCAATCTGGTGTTAGAAATACCAAATCCTTCTTGGCCAAAAACATTTATTCCTCTACTTTTGTCTTTGCCACTATATTAGCAGCATTGTTGGAACACCGCTCTTTCTTAGCTTCTTATTTCATTGGATGGTAGACTTTGTTATCACATAATTCTTAGACTTAACCTTTGATGAAAAAATTTCTTTTAGAGGAACATTTTCCTCAAAACTTGCATCTAAACTGGACCTTGAACCAGAACCAGTTAACAACTCATCAGACGAGTCAGAATCCTCTTCACTCGAACTCTCATCTTCCTTCTATCTTTTTGGGATGGCTTGGGGGCAACAGGAGTATTCCATTTCTTCTTCTTCTTCTTCTTTTTACTCTCAACTAGAGCCTCTAACTATTGATTTGCCACAGATCTGGTCCTTCTTCTTAAGGGGGCAGAGGATGTGACAACTAGTTTAGTTACTTTTGTGGCCACAACTTTATCAAGAATCTCCTTTAGAACATCATTAGGCACATTCTTAGTCACACGAGCCTCATGCTCCACAATATTAGTCACAAAATCAAACTTATCAAAAATAATAACAAAGATATGAACATCAACATTTAGAGTAACATTTACAAGTGTTTCATCAAGGATGGTATCAACATCACCTTGAGAAATTATTGCATCAATTAAGGATTCCATCTTTCCTTTGTGGTGTTCTCTACTAAGTCTGTCTGGTAAAATGTGCTTATTCACCCTTATGGTAAGTTCTGGATAAATTTTAATTTTTCTGTGATAGGTACTGTTATGATAAGGTTATGAAACGTCTAAGGTTATTTTGGTTGAATTAGATAAAGGAAGTTCTAAAAAGAAGTGTGTATCAGTATGTTAAAGGGGTGTTTTCCATATCTGAGTAATGTCATGTCTTGTTCTGAAATCTTATAGAATCTAAGTCTTTTTTATTTTGGGTATCATGGGTTCTGTAATAAAGTGGTGAGGAATTCATCTGAATGATCTGTGTAGCACATTATCAGTGTGAGTTGGTATGGTATCTAACCAATGTATGATTTGATTAGTAGACTAATGGTATTCAGATCT
This sequence comes from Gossypium sturtianum, assembly GCA_025698515.1. Lineage (NCBI taxonomy): Eukaryota > Viridiplantae > Streptophyta > Magnoliopsida > Malvales > Malvaceae > Gossypium > Gossypium sturtianum. The sequence goes on from CM046946.1 coordinate 123,692,757, forward strand.
GCATAAGTATTCGCCAAATGTGTATGTAACCGTCAGTGTTTAGTATTTGTGAACAACTATTCTAGAATGAGTGTATGTGTGAAGAGATAGTTTGTATCAAGTGGGCTCTAAAGAGATATTCTTTTGAATAGTACTTTTGTGGTTAAGAGAATGAATAGATTAATAAAATGTCTGGAAGGACCTTAAGTTAGTCAGTTTAGAAAGAATTTGTACGTTAAGAGTATGGTTGTTGGCGAGTAAGTGTAAGCCAAAACTGTAATGGTATCTGCCAATATAGAAGTAAGTGTTCAGAAGGAATGTTGGCACACAAATTATCTTCAAATATTATAGAACCCGCCAAGGTATTTTGTAGTAAAGCTCACTAAGTTCTCTTGAACTTACAATAACTATTTTTGTTTCAGGTATTGTGGTAAGAGAACGCGCTAGGAGGGACGACACTAGGATAACGACGAAGTGGGTTATTATGCATACAGTGGAAAAGTGGCGTAGATTGGGGTTACGCCCTAAGAGTTTGTCTTTAACAAACTTTTATACTGTAATGAGTTGTAACAAGTTTAGTGTAAAATTTTATATTTAATACTTTTCATTGTTCTCAAATATTAAGTCTCTTAATTAAGTTAATAAGAAAAATGTTTTAAGTAAGGATTGTTTGTCAATTGTTCGATATTTTGTTAAGTATCATGTGTAGTAACACCCGAGATCTGGCCCCGGTGAATCGGGTCAGTTTTAGGACATCACAATAACAATATGATGTTTTGTAATAATTTTCATACTTTTTAAAATTTTAAATTATTTGTGAAATTTTGTGTACTACTAATGATTAATTAGCGAGGAATATGTTTAACTTACAAAAAAATGTCGCTAAATGAATTTATTTGATGAAATTTGAAATTTTTACAATAAAATGATACACACTTATATAGAATTTTGGGATATTGTTAGCATCCTTTTATACCATTATAAATTTATCATACATGTATACGTGTGGAAAATACATATTTAGAATATATGAGTGTATTTAAAAATAACATACAATAAATAATAAGACGTATGGTTTGAAACTAATTAATAAATACACATGCAATGTATACGAATGAAAAAATATAGATCAAATTGCAAGTAAACGAAATTTAAACATATAAATACATTAGATTAAGAATATTAAATGTTCTAGAAATGTTTGTGATAGTGTTGTCATCAATCTTGAGTTGATGATGAGTCAACTTATGACATCAACTCAATTGAAAATATTATTAATATATACAATTTACGGAGATAATAAAGTTTATATAATAAAATTAAAATGTATAAAAATATTAAAACAAAATTTTGGTTGAGGGATAAATTTAAGGTATTTCTAATACACTTGGCTTGGGTTCATATATCGCAAGATGTATATATTTTATTTTTTGTTTTAAAATTTTTTTTAAAAAAAAAAACTAAACTACTCTCATATAATATAACTTATTTTAAAAAAAAAAAACATTTTAGTAATTTTCCTAACCGAGTTGTATCTAATTAACTCATAACACCAAAACAAATAGAGTGTAAATAATAGTATATGTAATAGGCCCAATTTGCCCGGGCCCAAGACCAAATAAATAAAACCTAAAATAAAACAAAACTTTAAACAGTCTAGTCCAAAATTACAAATCCAAAACAACCCAAACAATGAAAAACCCTAAGCCCAATAGGCCCACAACCTAAACAACTTCAGCAAAACAAAAAAACCCTAGCTCTAGATGCACCGCTGCCTTCAGCCACGTCAGCATGCTCGTCCCGAGGCTCCTCGTCCCGAGGTCTGTCGCCCTTTCACCAAAGAGGCAAGAATACCGCCTTTCCCGCCTCCGTTGACCCTCCATGGGTGCCTGCAAAAAGGAGAGAAAGAGAACAGAAACAGTAGCAGTGACAAAAAGCAAACAGTAGCAAAATATTTTGTAATCGGCTATAAAAGCGATCAACCACTTGCAATGTAATTTTTACAGAGAATCGAATAAAAAACGCAGAGAACATACAAAAACAGAAACTTTGAAACCAAAATCCTAAGATGATTCATCTCTTTTTATTTTAAATAAGAATAATAGTAGATTTCTTATCGGTCGTTGAGTCTTTGCACCGTGGTCGACGTCTCCTTCAGTTTTAAAGGCCGCCAAATCCCTTGGGATTCGGCCAAGGTCGCAGCGAAGGACTTTGAGAACCGAAAAGTCCTCTTTCTTTTCGAGAGTATCAATTGGTCTATAGGTTTTAAAACCCCCAGATCTAAGTTTTATGCGAAAACGGGGTAAAAAAGGGAAAAGAACGGTTTTTTTACACCTCCGGCCACCATGCGCGGCCGGACAAAAGGGGGACAGAGAGAAAAAATAAAAGGGCTAAGTGTTTTTTTTTAAAAAGGGATTCAAAAATGATTTTTTTGTTAAGATTTTTACTTATATAGCAGGTGTTAAACGGCGCTATTTCAAGATGTTCTGAAGTGCCCCAAAACGACGTCGTTTTGGAGCCGACCCGAAAACCTACCCAGATCTTCCTAAAGATCCGCGTGTTTTGGACTAAGGGTCTATTGACCCTTTTAGTCCTTCCGCTCTTTGGCCTGCTTCAATCTTATCCCTTTCTGTTTTTTTAATTTTATCACTAAATTTTACTCTGTTTTTATTTTGGTCCTCCGATTATTTGGCTCCTTGGAACGCTGCGTTTAGGGTGGTCTGGGAATAATTTCCCATTTGATCCCTACTCCTTCCCGCGCGTTCGTATTTGGTCCCTTATTCTGTTTTTTTATTATTTTACAATTTATCCCCTTTAATTTCATTTTAGTTTCCAATCAGTCCTTATTTTTTGTGTGCTTATTATAATTCAGACCTAAGATTTCATTCTAATTCCGATTTAGTCCTCTATTTATTTAGTTTCAATCCTTTTTCATTCTTTTTTATTTTATTTTATTTTTATTTATTTATTTATTATCGTCTAGCTTTCATTTTGAAGTTCATATTGTTCATATTTGTACATAGTGTTATATTGTCATCTTATTTTACTTTATTTTATTTTTATTTTGTTTATGCGTTATTATTACTCTTATTATTATTATTATCATTTTAAAGTCATGTCTTCTTAATCATGTATTTCTCGTTTATTTTGTTTTACATTACTTTGTCTATTTATTTTGTTTTACTTTACTTTGTCTATTTATTTAGATTATGATATTATCATTAAAGTATACTCTTATTTATTTATATTTTATTATTCCAATATTTTGTCTATATGGTCATTTTACATTGATTCATCATCGCTATATCATGCATTATGTTTAGATATAATTAGTTGTTCTTTTACTATGCTTTAAATAAAATAAATACACATCGTTTAAATATTATACCTATTATTATTAAAAATAAATTTTCAAAAATAGGCAATGCTTGGTATTTGGGAGATTCGAGAAATCGTACCCTAACTTACGGGGTTTCGATTTTCTCGTTGAACTTGAATAACCGAATATCCTTTCAAAATTAAAATACATAAGATTTCGAATAAAAAAATAAAAGGCAAGCTTATTCTCAAAAAATACGAAGCTTCGTGTCCTAACTTATGGGATGTGACATTTTGTTACTTCGAGATAAGGAGACATTTTATACATTTTGATTTATTCGAGTAATTTTAATCAAGAATAACACAATATAAAGAGGGATCGTATTTTAAATTTTTTTCGAGTTTTCAATTTTCGACACCAAGACATTGGGTAATCAACTAGGTACCAATTTTGGGCGTAACGAGGGTGTTAATCCTTCCTCGTGCGTAACCGACTCCCGAACCCGTTTTCTAAACTTTGTAGACCAAAAATCGTCGTTTCAAGTCAAACATGTTGTTAAAACGGTCAAATTACGAGGTGGTCCGATCACACCTCATAAAAAAAGATTGGTGGCGACTCCCATTTTCATTTTTTTTAATAAAAAGTCAATTTCAAAAAAATAGTTTCGACTGTATAAATTTATGATCTAATCAAAATAAAATAAATTGAAATAAATATTAATTAAGATGTTTTTTTTTTTTTTTTTTGGCCAATTGCCACTAATTGGTGCAAGTTGAAGATGAAGTGAATGGCTGAAACATATTAGTGGAGATATTTATCATATGTCACAATCATTGCAACCATAATCATTATTAGGAACCTAATGTTATTTATAAAAGACAAATTTAACATGAAAGAAAAAGATTCCCATTTTTGTAGTCCTTTTGACTATTGTATATTATTCTTGAGAAAAACCATTGAAAAGCAGGAGATTCAGATGGCAAGAAGGTACTGCTACAACGATGTTCTGCCATTAACAGCCATGGTTGCAATAGAGTGCACAAATGTAGGGCTAAACGTTCTATTCAAAAAAGCAACTTCAAAGGGGATGAGCTACTTCATCTTCATCACTTACACTTACGCTATTGGAGCTCTTCTTCTCCTCCCTTTATCCTTCCTCTTTCCCAGGTCATCTTTTACTTTTTTCTTTGCCGAGATTTGGTTATTAGTATTACTCTGCTTTTCCAATTTTATAAATTTAATTTTGATATTAAATTTATTAGATCAAGTTATGTTATTAGGTTTGTATAATATGTAAGTTGTAAATTTTTGTATTTTGAAATTTTAATTATGATACTTATAGTGATAATATAAAATTTTGAAAATAATATAATTTAACTTAATAAATTTAATAGTTATCGTTTAGATAAAAAATAAAATTTTAATAATTAAAAGTAATTTAATTAAAATAAAAATATTAAATTCGTACAAGAATTTAATAATTTTGTTTTCTTAATATTATCAAGGCATTTTTAACAGTTATGACCACTCAACACCATTGAAAATTTGCTTGTTTGTAGTGCAGTAGACCGGTGCTTCCCTCATTGAAATTCCACCTTGGCTTTAGAATTTTCCTACTTGGCCTTATTGGGTATTGAATCACTGTAAATATTTTCTCACGTGATCAATATATATTTTCGATTCTTGGAAAGATTTCTATCTTAGAGTGGTTTTCTTTTTCCTTTTCTGGGGGCAGGTTTTTTGCTCAAGTATGTGCATATAAGGGTATAGATTATAGCAACCCAACTCTTGCTTCTACTATCAGTAATCTCTCACCAGCTTTTACCTTCATACTTGCGGTTCTTTTCAGGTTTCTTCCTCTTCCTAATCAAACCAAGCACCGATTCTGATTCTAATATTCAATTCAGAGTAATAGTTGAATAAATTTTGAGTGGATTTTATTAGATTTAAAAAAGAAAGCACTAAACTTTAATTTTTCTTGTTTCTACCTTTGATTTGATGCTAAAAATAACAAGATTGGAAAGAGTAGCACTGAGAAGCTCAATCAGTCAAGCTAAAATCATGGGGACCATAGCATCAATTTCAGGCGCATTAGTAGTTGTTCTTTACGAAGGCCCCCAAGTTTTTTCCTCTCCATCACCATCTTCTACTTTACTTCAACCTTCATATTCAAATTGGGTCATTGGTGGGATCCTACTTGCTGTTGCCTATCTTCTATTTTCGATTCGGTACATTATCCAGGTTAAATCATACATCTCTAAGCACTCTCCTCCACAATGTTGAAAACTTTCGAATAAACTGAACTGAACTTGGGATTTTGGAATCTTCCAGACCCATGTTATGGAGATTTACCCAGCTGAATTGCTTGTTGCATTGTTTTACAACATATGTGGGGCAATTATCTCTGCACCGGTTTCCTTAATAGCAGAATCTGAGTTAAGTTCTTGGATGCTAAGGCCTAGTGTTGCGGTGATTGCAGTCCTATACTCTGTAAGAAGTTAGAACTACAATTTAGTAGCCATGTATGACATATATTTGGACATGGATAGGCACGTTAAGACCCTGTGAAAACTTTTTAAAATTGTGTAGGGTGTAATCCAAGCCTTTAGCTCATTTGTGATCGCATGGGGGCTGCATTTGAAAGGACCTGTCTACATCGCAATATTCAAACCAGTATCAATCGCCATTGCTGCTTTTATGAGTGCCATTTTCCTGGGTGATTCTCTGTATCTTGGGAGGTACTGTTTTCCATAGTTTTCGTGTTAGAATCATTTGAGAAGCAATCTATATAAATTCTATCTTAATTTTGCAGTATTATTGGAGCGATTATTATATCAATAGGATTTTATGCTGTGATATGGGGAAAAGCAAAAGAAGATGAAAGGACTACATCTAGCAGTAAGGTTCCTCTGTTGAAAGTGGAAGAGAATGTAGAATAGCTCAAATGATTCATTAATGGTATATGAAATCAGAGTTTAAGGAATCATCTGTAATTAGTTTTTGTTTTATCAATGTTGAGCTGATGAAGGATGATCATCATTGTAACTAAAATAAGGATGATTAAGATATTATGGGGTTAGGATCCATTTTCATACATTTCAATTGGGCTTAGCTTGTTATAAAAGGATCCAAACTTCATATCTATCAAATATGTTTAGAATGAAAGGCAAAGCCAATAACAATGGCGAAGACAAAAAGGCAAGAATTTTAGGGGTGGAAAAACACTTGGATAAAAATGTAGATGATGAAATTTGATGTCGTGAAGCAAGGAAACGGATCCTTGTTTTGCGTTAGATGAGTTTGGTGGGTGTAATGTCTTGTTCAAAATAAGAGTGTGGATGACATGTTCTCTTTCTAAATTTAGGTTGGTTTCAACCCCTACTTTTCCCTTTCTATAAAGTCTATTATTCCATTTTGTAACCACTTTAAATTTAAATTTTGAAATTGGATTTCAGATAATAAAAAAAATTTGTATTATTGAATAAAATAATATCTCGATTTTCATGTTTAATTTAATTATTGATTTTTTAAAAATACAAATGCTTAGAATTATCTATAATCCCTTCCCAACCCTTAAATAAAAAGATAAATATGTTTTAATGCACTCGAACCCATATCTTTCAAATAGATGCATATTAGTTTTGGTTTGATTGAAGTGTGTATGATATTTGATTCGTTTTCTAAAAAATCAGAATATTATAAAATAACCATAAATTATAGGGTAAACTACAAAAATAGTCGCTTTTATTTGCCTCAGATTACATTGTAGTCACTTATGTTTGAAATGTTACGTTTTGGTCACTTACGTTATTGTTTTGTTATGAAGTGGTCACTGTACAATTAAGCTCCGTTACCTCCCTAACGACGGTCCTACGTGGCAGTCCAAATGGGTTTTAGTAAATGTCAACTTGGATGTTTTACGTGGCAGTCTAAATTAAATTTATTTAATTAAAAATCTATTTTCATCTTAGAAAATAGAGATCCAAGTTGACATTTAAAACCCATTTGGACTGCCACGTAAGACTGTCGTTAGGGAGGTAACGGAGTTTAATGGTAGAGTGACCACTTTGTAATAAAACGATAATGTATTATTTCAAATATAAATGACTAAAATGTAATATGAGACAAACAAAAATAATCATTTTTATAATTTATCTTAAATTATATTCAAAATTATCTCAACCAAAGCATTATGATCCTAAAAATACGAGTTTGATGGGGATGGATTCTGTTTAGATATTGATGGGTTTGGGAAGGGCGAGGGAGAGTGTGGACGCCACATTCCCCCCCTCATGAAATATGGAAATGGGAATTGAAATTGGTTTTGATTGTCAACAGTGAACTCTCAACTTGCGTTTGGGATCCGCCACTGCCATTGGACTCCACAACTTATGTGACTTTATTTTCCTACAATTAAAGCTTTATTCTAATACTATATGATATACCCAAGGCTATGGTGCTGTTTTCAATCTTCTTCCTTCAAATGTCAATATTTTTTGTTGTTTCCTAGGTACTCTATTATTACCTTCTACTTACCTAAACCCCACAACTTGTTTTCTCAACTTCATCTCTATTTATTTAATCAAAAGTCTATATAATTGTTGGCAACCATCATACGAAATCGTCAATAAAAGAAGCAAGTGATTGTGTAATTTTTTAAAAAGAAAATTACATCTGTCGACTAAGTAATAGTTTAATTAGTATTTTTATTATTTTCGGTGGAGGACGTAAATTTAAATATATGTTAAAAAAAATTCATATTAAAAATTACATTAAATTTCAATAATTAAATTAGATGGAGTCTTGAAAAGAAAAAACAATATGCTAACTTGCCTTTTTTAAAATTTTTATTAATAAAATCTTATTTAGAATATATATATATATATACTTTTACCAATCTAACCCGAAAATCGTTGGTAATACTACATTATATTTAACATATAATACTCCAATGATAAGATGTTTGATTATGGTTGGGGCGAAGAATCCTGATGCGCACCACACATATTGTTTTCAGTAAAGCACACCAATGGCATTAACGATAATTTTACATAAATATTTCAAAAAAATCAAACTATATAGGTTAAATTCAAATTTTACATTCGCAATTTCGCCAACTCTATCCTCGAAAAGTCATCAACAGTGTCATTAATTCATTCTCTCGCTTAAAAATACCTATAAAAATTTTATTGAATAAAAATCGATTGATTCATTTATTAAAATAAAAATAAAATACAAAAATAAGAAAAACTAATAATCCTACTTCAACCCAATCAGAATATTGCTTTGAAAGAACGCTAGTCAAAGTAAAAAAGGGGAAGCACCACTTTCGATAGCAAAAGGAGGGTCAAGAAACCTTCGATCAATGACGGCTAAGTGAAGGACTTTCCAAGGTGATCTCCACCCAATACCGATCGTCGACGAATCTTCTCATGCCTTCTAGGGTCATTGCATGCGCCATTTGGTTTCCATTTCGATGGATGAAGTTTTGGGCCAACAATTTCGCATCCCAGATGAATGACCCGTTTCTATTTTCTACTGACTGGATTTTTGTATTAACTGACTTTAAATCACTTTCTACAACTAGAAATCGAAATCCCAAATCCATTACGAACTGCAATCCCTAAACAACTGCCATAATTTCCCCAGCAAAAACGTAAGGACTCTAAAAGAATTCCTAAAAATTAAATGAATGGTTGATATATTAAGATATTATTATATTTGGTAGAACAAAATCACACTCTATCTTGTAATATTAAATATTTTGTTGTGTCACATAGGTTTGAGTGGTAAACGCCATAATAAAGTATATATGCACAAGATCATAATTTTTGGACACTGTTGTGACATAAATAATGTAATTATTTATAATAAAGTATGGTCATATCAGACGATAAAATAACCTCTCAATTATTTGATGCAAAAAAAAGATACTTTTCACACTATAAACCCAATTTATTATCATGCAACTTTGTTATCAAATTTACTTGGATGCTAATATATTTTTATATCCATATGTTTTTTTTATGAGAATGTTAAAATATATTTTTTATAAGTATGTATCAAATATAATTTTTTTTAAAATAAATAATACAGCTTATATCTAAAAACTAATGTTTTAAGAAATGGGCTAATGGTTAAAATGTCACATTACCCATTTTTTAGTTTAATTGGTTCATAATAAAAGCATAAAGATAATTTACATTTACTCATTTTTTTTGGTAATTTTCACCTTTAACTTTTAAAATTTAGTTAAATTGTTTGTTTTTGGACGAAAAATTAATTAAATTATTAAAATTTTAATAGCATTGATGTGACCACTATTGTTACGTATAATTCATAAAAAATAATAAAAATATTTACATCCAACAAATTTAAAAAAAAATTCATAAAAGTTTTTAAAAATTTATCTATGTTAATAGTGAAGAATATGTATAATGCTACATGAACTATCATGTTAATACCATTAAAATTTTAACAGTTGAGTTAATTTTTCTGTCCAAAAATAAACAATTTGATTAATTTTAAAAATTGGGGTGAAAATAACCCAAAAATTAATAAAAATAAAAATAAAAAAATAAATAAACCACAAAGCTACAACAATACTCTAAGGGTGTGCAAATTTCGGGTAAAACCGAATTAAATCGGTCGGGGTAGGTTAATAATTTTTTGAAAGTTTAGTTAACGATTAATTTGGTTCAAAACCAGTCGGTTAACCGAATTAACCGAACTTAATAAATAATATTATAATATATAAGTATTTGGTCAGGGTCGGTCGGTTCGGTTAATTTTTTGGAAATATAAATTAATTAGTCGATTAATTTTTTATATATTTTATACTTGTTTTAACCAAAAATAAAAAAATGAATAAAATTCGATTAATTTTTTTAAAAAAATTTAATTCGATTAATGATTAAAAATTTACAATAATTAATTAATTCAATTAATAATAATTCGGGTTAATTAACCGATTCAACACTCCTACAATACACTGTATACCGTTGCAAATTGCAGCTTCCGAATTTTGCCTTATCCCCGTTCTTTTTTTTTTTTTTTTAATGCTTTTGTCGAAAAAGAAAACAGAAGGGACCATTTTACCAATAATTATACCACATAGGAAATCACGTATTTATAAAGTAACTCACCAGCAATTCCCATCAAAGTTTTTTATCTACGCATCCCTCACAAATAACAGTACCTTCCATTTTTCAACAAAAACTCTTTTTTATTCTTTTGGAAGTTTACTGTGTATTCTTTCTTTCTTTCTTTCTGGTGTGTTGGTTTCAGTTTTCGTTTTGAGAGGGGAAAAAATGGTGTGGAGATGGAGGTACTGTTACAAGGATGTTCTGCCATTTTCAGCTATGGTGACAATGGAGTGTATAAACGTGGGTTTAAACACACTTTTCAAAGCGGCTACTTTGATGGGCATGAGTTACCATGTTTTTGTTGTCTATGCTTATGCCATAGCTGCTCTTGTTCTCCTTCCTGCTCCTTTCTTCTCTTACAGGTCCTTTTTATTACTACTCCAACTCCAACTCCAGTTTTAAGTGTTTCATTTTTGTATTTGAAAGCTCAAATTGTTCATTTCTGATATGTTTCTCTTTGGTTTTATTGCAGATCAAGAGTGCTTCCTCCACTGACCTTCCCTATCCTATGCAAGATTGGTCTGCTTGGGCTTATAGGGTAACTTCTTTTTTTTCGACTCATGCACCTCTCATGGTTTCAAAAACAAGAACCCATGATTTTGTTTTTTCTTTTAGAGGATTTTATCCTAACAACTTTTGCTTCATTTTCACAGAAAAATCTTGTGTTTTCCATTTCTTTGTTGTTTTGGATTCCAGGAGTTCATCTCAGATCATGGGGTATACAGGCATCAATTTCAGTTCTCCAACTCTTGCTTCTGCAATCAGTAACCTCACACCGGCTTTTACCTTCATCTTGGCTATCATTTTCAGGTAGTTTCAAGCACGCTTTACTGCACAAAATTCGATGGATTATTCATCTGGAAAAAAAGAAGAAAAAAACTGGTTCCACCCCTGTTTGGTTTCTGGTTAAGTTGGACTGACAGTTAAATTCCCTTTTGGTCAGAGTTTTTCATAGAATTTCATCAGTTAATTCTGTCCCTTGGATTATCAATTATGCTTTCCTTTTTGCTTTTGGATGGTACTTGGGGTTCACTTTGGTAACCAAAGCTACTTTGGGCCCCAACACACTTTGACCCAATACCTATTTGCTCAATTTGGTGTACTTCAGGCTTAATTTTCATCATTTAACAGTGTACTTCAGTTGCTAAATGCTAAGAAATGTTTTTTTTTTTTTTTTTTTTGAAATATTCTCTGATATAATAATCCTGCTCTCTCTTTAGTTTTGATTCCTTTTCTTTTGTTCTCGCAACTTGGAAAAAGAATGGAGAAGCTAGCTTGGAAAAGAACAAGCAGTCAAGCTAAAGTCATAGGCACCATAATATCAATCACTGGTGCATTTGTGGTGACTCTTTACAAGGGTCCAGCCATAGTCATTGCTTCAACGCCTTCATCGCCTCTTCAACAACACCTTAATCCATCGAATCGGCTTTTCGTTGGACTTAACTCTTCAAACACTAATTGGGTCATTGGTGGCATTTTCCTCACTGCTGAGTACATTCTAGTTCCTCTCTGGTACATTGTTCAGGTATAAAGAGTTTGCCAGATTGGTTACAAGTTATATGCTTTCATTCCAATTGTAAGTTTGTCGAAATACGATGAAATGTAATCGATTCTCTATGGTTTTGCAGACGCAAATCATGAAGGAGTACCCGGATGAGATGACTGTTGTTTGCTTTTATAATTTATGTGTGAGTTTCATAGCTGCAATTGTTGGTTTAGCTACTGAGAGAAACGCAAGTGCTTGGAGATTAAAACCAGATATTGCATTAGCCTCGGTTGTTTGCTCAGTAAGGAACTTGTGCCATGGTTAAAATAGTCCCAAAACTCTTTGAATTTCCTTTCTTATTGTTCACCCTGTATGATCCTGTTTAGGGACTCTTTGGTTCTTGCTTGAACAACACGGTCCATACATGGGCTCTGCGCTTGAAAGGACCTGTTTTTGTGGCTATGTTTAAGCCATTGTCAATCGCCATCGCTGTTGCCATGGGTGTCATGTTCCTAGGTGACACACTGTATCTTGGAAGGTATAAAAAAAAATAGTATCGTGCATAATTTTATCTGTTTTTTTTTTTTTTTTTCTCTTTTCTTTTTACCCTGACGACTGGTTTTCCTTTGTACATTCACAGTCTCATCGGAGCAACAATAATATCGATCGGATTTTACACAGTGATGTGGGGAAAAGCAAAAGAAGAGATGGCTGAATGTGGCAATGAAACCATCATAGACTCACCATCTTCCCACAAGGCTCCCCTGCTTCAAAGCTATAAGAACGAACAAGTGTAGAAATCAAATTCAAGGACATGCATATGAATTGTGAAAGCAAAATCAAATCAAAATATGGCAAAATCTGCAATCAACCTTTTGGAGATGTGCAGAAAAGTTAGAAATTCAATGCCAAATCCATTTCTCTGCAAAAGGGTGTACTGATATAAAGATACTGTGGCTTAATGTGAATAGAAAAAAGACAGTAGAACCAACCCCAGATGGATTTGGGTACCAAATATGTATAAATTGGTGTAGTTTGAATACCATCTTTGTTATAACTTCAGACTTCTACATGTATTGATTGGTACAAAAGTAGAAATGATACAATATTAATATCATTTCGTTTTACCTTTAAATTGATATGATATGGATTCACCTTAATCTTCTTACAATGTCTTTGAGATAATCAAACAATGTTCCAAACACGCTATACCAAATTGTTAACAGTTGCAGTATCCAAACATTCCCCGGTGAGAGGGATTGGAGTTGGAGAAGATGAATTTCGGCCTATGTTGGGCTATAATATGGACCTTATACTACAATATTAGGGTGTTTGTTTAAATTGGGTCATCTTTAAGGCCAATTTAGATAAGGGTAAACTACACCATTAGTCACTAAACTATATATAAGTTTTTGTTTTGGTCACTTCATTAAAAAAATTATAATTTGGTCACTGAACTATTAAAAAGTTTTTATTTAAGTTATTGGACTGTAAAAATAAATACTATATGGCTTTCTCTGTTCGCACTGCTTACACCAATCGAAAGCTTTCTCTTTCTTTTCTATAGTTCAGTTTTCTTTCAGGAAATAACTTTGGACGTCACGAACATGTAAACCAAAATTCAAACAACTTTTTTCTCCGATCTCTAACATTGACCATCAGATTGACTTGGATCTAATGTATGTTCTTCTACTCGTTGATGGGTACTGATAGCAAGTTAATTTTGTGCTTTTAATGTATTTACTTTTGGCTAATTTTTGAATAAAATACTACTAAACTTATGATTTCTTGCTTAAATCTTATCAAGGATGAAATTGAAGTGTAAAAATTCAAAATCAAGCAAAATGGGCTAAATTGGAATAAGAAGCAATAAAATGGGCCGAATTAAAAAGATAGCAGAATTAGTGGCTGAATAAATCAGATTTTTGAAGTTGTCAAATTCTATAAATAGTAAAAATTTGATTTTTAGTTGATATATTCTTAGGATGAATCATGCTAAATTTAGCATGTGGAAAGTATATAAATACCTTGTATTGGGTACATGAAAAAACAGATTTGAATAGAATAAAAATACAATTGTTTTCTTTTATTTCATCCAACATCTGTAGCAAAAGTTTGTGAGCATTCTGCCATTTCATTTTCTTTTCCTTGTTTCTTCACATTTTATTTCAATCGCTTCCTAAGTCCTTTCTCCTTTCCACCCTTCATCATTACCATTAAATTCCTTCCCATAAACCAACAAAACATGATTAATCTCGTGCTCAACTAATTTCCTTTTAGCTTTAGCCCGGTTATTATTTCGACAAAAATATCGTGAGATATGAACCCGCACTAAAAAAACCTTTCAACACGGTATTCGTTATCTCTCCAGTATATTAGATAGTCACAATCATCCCTTAAAGTTGATCCAATTTCAACTCAAAGTGCACGTTGGGTGGGAGTTGTATTGGTGTAAAGTTGGGAAATCGGGTCAGCTGTCTACCGTTTTTGAGTTCCCGCAAACAAATTGGCGTGTCCAATTGAAAAAAGCTAGTTGGGTTCCGTTAAGGGAGGTAGTGATCGGATTTAAACGACCTACGCGGTTGAGGCCGTTGATTCGAGTTGGGCTTTTCTATATCACAAGGCTACCGAGATCTTGAATCGCGAACGCATGTTACGTGGTTAAATAATTGATAAGGGTTGGTTTGTAGGTTGTATCAGAACCAACTACACAAGGAAAAGTTGGCGATTGGGGCGTCCTTGATCGCTATAACCAGCTTATCGTTTGGAAAGAAAATTTTACTTTCAAGGATCAATTTGATTTCGGAGTGTACCGAGACCGAGGCTAAGCATTAATATATTTGATTCACCGATTTAATTTAATTTCCTTAATTTTATTTTGCAATCATAATTATGCTATTATTTTGTTTTTGTTTTTATTTATTTATTTTCTTTATCAACTAAAATCCCCCTTTTATTTTTTCAGCTTTGCAAAGCACAAGTCGTGGACACGACAGCTGTTTAGACTTAGGAATCTAGTTACGTAAACAGGAAAATTAGGAGTCCTAATCCCTGTGGGATTAACCCTACTACTTTATACTACTATTTAATTAAGTTAGAGCGTAGGAAATTATATTTGGTGGTTTCGACGCCCATTAGGTACTGATCCACTGTACTAATCATTGAATCATCACTTGCAATTCGTTGGCGGAACTTTTTTTTTTAAAGTTTAACAGCTCAGTGACTTAAATAAAAATATTTGAATAGTTTAGTGACTTAAATCAAAACTTTTTATTAGTTTAGTGATCAATTTGTAACTTATTTTAGTTAAGTAACCAAAACGAAAACTTATTCGTAATTTAATGACTAAGCATAAAGTTGGACTTTCATTGATTAAAATATCGAAGATTTAACTGTTGTAATTCATTAATTTGGACCTATGATTGTGGGTTTTACCGGACAACTATATGGGTAGGAAAAGTTAGGCATATTACAATTAGGCGTTTCAGTGGAACAATATATGGCCACTTTAGCCCTGTTTCGAATTATGGGGCAATGTCAAATGAACTTTAATTCGACTTCCAATTATCTTAAATCATTTCTATATGGCTTTCTAGTTCAAATTGCTTGAGATTGATTTTAGATTTTTTTTTAAAAATTTTAGTTGTGTTTTGGGACCATTTTACTAATAAAGACCCATTTTCAACTTTATTTACGAAAATGGGTCACTTTTTTCATTATTTATTGGAAAACTACAAAATGCATCCACGTAGGAGCGTTTTAGGGGGAAATTTCAGCAAATCGCATCCCTGAGGGAGCGATTTTGCCATGTCAGCACAAAACGCGTTGACGTGGACGCGCTTTGCTGACGTGGCAAAATCACTCCCTCAGGGACGCGTTTTAGCCCGTGCTTTTTTTACCAACGGTCATTTAAAATTTTGACCGTTGGGGGGTCCAACGATAAAAAAAAACTATAAAACCCCCTCCTATTTTTTTCACACAACATTTCTTCCAAATTTCTCAAAAAAGCTCTCAAATTTCTCCTTAAATTTCTCAAAGCTCTCTTTAATTAATTATTTCCTTTAATTTTTTTCTAAATTAATATTATTTTTTTATAGTTTCAAAAATATTTGATCGTGTTAGCAATGGTCGGGGAATTAATTCGTCTCGATCATAAACATATATCCGTCGAACAAATGAAAATGGTAAGGGTTAATTTTAATTTTTGAATATTATTTAATATTTTTTTCATTTATGTAATTTTAATTAATTTTTATTTTATAATTTTTTATAACAGTTTGTAGATCGGGTGTTACAATGTTATATTCATAATATGTCTAGACCTCCATCACCGCTAATAGAAAATTACTTGAGGGAAGCAGGTTTTTGGCACATGGCCAATATAGGTCGGTGGTGCAAGTTAGACCTAAAACTCATCAGCTCGTTAATAAAGAGGTGGAGACCCGAGATGCACACATTCCATCTTTCATGCGGAGAGTGTACCATCACTTTGAAGGACGTGCAGTTACAATTGGGATTGCCGGTGGATGGGTCCGTACTCACCGAGTCCATTCAATCTGCTGATTGGGGAGTCATATGCTACGATCTTTTGGGTGCGATTTTGGATAATATTTACGGAGGTTGGATCAAGATTGGCTGGTTACGAAACACATTCCCGAAGCCGAGGAATGATTCAACTGAACTGGAAAGAATACGATATGCTCGGGCATACATCCTTGAGATGATTGGAGGTTATTTGATGCCGGACTTGTCACGAAACCTCGTACATCTGAGGTGGCTGCTGAAACTTGTTGATTTTAGAGCAGCTGGTGAACTTAGTTGGGGGTTTGCCGTGTTGGCAACATTGTATTGGGAGATGTGCAAGGCGACGCCACTAAATAAAGCCAAAATTAGAGGTTATCTATCACTACTACAATCATGGGCTCGGTTTTGCTTTCTATTTTTACGTCATCGAGTGAACCACCTAGATATATTCCCACTCATAACGAGGTAAAATTTATATTAGATTTTACAATTATTACATAGATTTAAAATATAATTTTATGCTAAAATTTTATTTAATTAGGTTGAACCATTCAGCGAGTTATGTTGGAATACCTACCGCTCTTGAAGATATACGGCTTCTATTAGACCAACGGTCGGAAGCGCATGTAAGTATTAAATAAAATATATATACATAACATAGTCGTTTCATATTTAGTATTTAGTATTATGTATATAACTAATATTTTGATCACGTTCATATAGTTTCAATGGACACCATACGAGAATCCGACAATTCGGACAGTAATTCCGGATGAATTCTTTCAAAATTTGAACATTTGGCATGTTAATGTCCAATTGGTCAACTATGCTACTGTCGAGATACACCAAACGGGTAGAGTGTTGCAGCAATTTGGATTCCGACAACCGATTCCCGTGACACCTGAGGTGCTCGATGATGAGCACAAAATTGACTTACGACAATCGAATACGAATTGGATGTATTTTTCTTGGAATATATCAAAATATGGGGAAATCGGTATAATCATATACCTACTCGCGAACCGATCATCGTTCCAGAGTTAGCATGCGCGTCGGGTTACATGCCATGGTTTAGGATCCATGGCAAGCTATATTTGCTGTCGGAAGACCAGATGCGTCGGCAAATTCGTGTCGAAAGGGAACAACGGGGCCCTTTAAATCCAAGAAGAATGGATGACGGAACAGGCCCATCAATAGTGCCAACACAATCACCGAGCCCAACGCCTCAAGCGACGACACCCACACCACAACCCCCGTCGGAAGCTGAACCAATGAGGAATCTAGCGCGTAACCGTCGACCACCCCTATGTGGCACTGATTCCGACTAGCACATACATTGATTTTTTAATATATTTGTACAAACTGTTTTTATATTGTTTCATTTAATAAAATAAAAGTTGTTTTGAATATTTTAATAGTAAATTATTTTTATATTTTGTCCTATTTAATAAAATAGAAGTTCTTTTGAATAAGGCAATAGAAATAATGCAACATAGTTTCATTTAAGCAATTATGAATTATTTTGATTTGGACATGTTCGAATTATATGACCTAGGTTCCTACACCATCCGCACAACTTATATTGGTTCGTTCTTTCCCGGATATCCATATTATTACGTATTCTACTCGAGCAAGGTCGACCTTTTGGTTTGCGACACAATTTTCTATCCGGTAACAACTTAAATGGAGCAAGCGATACAGACGGCCACTTACGTTCATCTGGGACTAGTGGGAATACGTGTCTCCACACATTGTACATGTATTATATGTATTTTATTTTGTACATTTCGTCGACATAGCTTATGTGATCCAAGCGAAAATTCTGACAAGCTGCAATTGTATAAGCACATGGATAACGAAGTGCATCAAACATCCCACAGTCGTAAGTTCTATTTTTAAGGTGTACACGATATTGCCTGCCGGTAATACCTTGGTTCAGTCTGTCGAACTCCGTCATACGAAACCATAGGTTGTCGCGATCGTGACACACTGTGTGCATGGTGTTCGCCCGCACATTCGCCTTGTTATTTTCTTGCAATACCTTCCGGCACCATACATGGCCTCCTTGCATTTGGCCTTTATAACTCGTTGCTCGCTTTGGAAATAGTGTTCCAAAAAGAAATATGTCTCTCGTACAACCGAGGTTATTGGAAAATGACACATTTCTTTTAGAACAAAATTTATGCATTCAGCCAGGTTTGAGGTCATATGACCATATCGTAAGCCGTCGTCGTATGCTTGTATCCACTAATCGAAAGGTATGTTACAGAGGTAGTCTGCGCCTTGTTCGTTAACTAACTGCAAAATCGCCAACATCTCATGAAAACGATCCTTATTGATCTCGTACCCTGCCAATATAAGTTGATAGCGAAAATTATATACCACTATTCCATTCAGAATAAATTGAATATTACAAACCAAATTATATTAATAGAGATTAAATACCCATGTTGGTCACTTGTCATCGTTCAGTGGTAAACCGATATTGCTGGTAGTAGTTGGACGCAACGTGCCTTAGACAATACCGATAGTGTGTGCGATCCCATAGGCTTTCCTGTCACTCAATTGCGGCTAGTATTCCAATGCTCCGATCCAATATAATGCAGATATCAGGTTTGGGGCAGACATGCCTCTTTAACCTAGAAAGAAAGAAACCCAATCATCACCTGACTCCCCCGATGTTATTGCAAACGTAATTGGAAGGATTCTCCTACTGCCATCCTGTGGCACAGCTAGCAATAGCTGATAGGTATATCTACCATACATAAATGTACCGTCAATTTGTACCAATGGCTTGCAGTACACAAATGCGTCCCGTCATTGATTAAAGCTCCAGAATAAACGCTTGAACAATTGGCATCCACGGAGCAATCGGTCGTTGTAATACGCAGGGCCCGTTTCAAGGTCTGTTATACAACCTGGGACATACCTCTCCAGCACCTAACACCACTGCCACACCTCATTATATGAAGCGTCCCACCCACTATGCATCTTTTTGAACGCCTTCTGCTTAGCTATCCAAGTCTTACGGTAAGAGGGCGTGTACCTCAATTGGCTACGAATATTGGCAATTAAGACCGACATAGAAGTTTTGGGATCCGCCTTCACCATCAGTAGTATTAAGCTAGCTATCATATCTGAATCTATCTTGGGATGATCTTGTGAAACACCTGTCAACGAAGTACGTTAAATAATGTAACATTAAGTAATAACAATATTATTCAAAAACCTTAAACACCCAGTGATACTGTACTAGCAACACAGGTATGTGGACCTTTGTACCTTTTTATCTCCCACAAGCCTCCCTTTTTCCTAACCAAAGCCATGATTTTCCGTGAATATGTACCGTCTTGCACTACATACTTGGCCTTGAACTTCTCGGATTTGGATTTAACCACGTGGTAGTTAACCCCGTTCATGATGCTATGTTGTTTCAATGCACCAAGAAAACTATCCTTACTGGAAAAATCCTTACCAACTTCCAATTCACTCGAACCCAATGACGAACTTGTACGGTCACGCCTTCTGTGTGGTAGATCTGGAAACTCCAACGCATCATCTACCGATAAATCGACATTATGTATGTGGGCTGGAGGCGAGTACGCCCTGAATCGTGGATCTTCTTCTTCCTCATCTGAACCCCCATTACCGTCTTCAGGTTTGGTCGGAACAGGCTCTAGTTTAGAAAATAATGCAACTTCTGCACCATCGGGGCCGTACAGGATCCACATCAGACTCATCATCCAACCCACCATCATCTGCAACGTACGAGGTCCCCTTGCCGGTAGACGTTGTAGGGAGTACATCATCCCTTCTTGTGGATGTTTCGTAACGTCCCCAATTAGATGTAGATTTCCAACCACTAGAAGTTGATGTCATTCCCCAGTACGTATTTCCAGCATCGAACATCGACCCACCGAGGTGTATGTCCCGTCCACTAACAGAGTGTCGTGCAGGAGTTGTGTATTTCATACTGCCACCAAACACGGGCACTTTCGTGTTCTGCCTCCCACTAACGGAGTTTCAGGTAGGGGTCGTGTATTCCTTTCAAACAACAGTAGATGTTGAAGTCGTAAATGCTTCATTTGGCGATGAAAATTGTACATATAACTTAAGATAGGGTGATCCACTAGCGAGATGAGTTTCCACCATCGCCTCCAAGCTACGACCACCTTTGATATCAAATGAGTCATATGTCACGGGATTAACCGAAGCACAAAATTGACACTTAATAGACGAAACTCTCATTGGCGTCGTTCCGAAGATTTTGCGCCTAAGTCTTTTACGAAATTCTGTCAAATCTATATTCTGGTTAAAAACCAGTAGCGTTGTGTTCTCGGATAAAAAAAAACATCGTTGTCGGTGTTACTGACCTCACCATCATAGTAAATAAAAACACTAATACGTTCACTCATCTTCAATTTCTATTATGCTTAGCTTCTCTAATTTTTCTTTCTGTAACTTATGCAACCTGAGAATGAAATTTGACTCATTTATAGCCTAAGGCCAAACAGGAACTACTATAGAAAAAGAGCGTCCATGTGGGAGCTTTTTTCAGTATTTTTGCTGACAGTGCATCCTGCTTGAAGCATTTTTTACACTATTTTTTCAGAACCATCTTCTCAAAATTATTTTTTCAGGAACTACTGTAGAAAAAGAGCGACCACGTGGAAGCTTTTTTCAGTAATTTTGTCGATAGTGCATCCTGCTTGAAGCGTTTTTTACACTATTTTTTTAGAACCGTCTTCTCAAAATTATTTTTTCAGGAACTACTGTAGAAAAAGAGCGTCCATGTTGGAGCTTTTTTCAGTAATTTTGCTGACAGTGCATCCTGCTTGAAGCGTTTTTGAAACTATTATTTCAGAACCGTCTTCTCAAAATTATTTTTTCAGGAACTACTGTAGAAAAAGAATGTCCACGTGGGAGCTTTTTTCAGTAATTTTACTGACAGTGTATCCTGCTTGAAGCGTTTTTGACATTATCTTTTCAGAACCGTCTTCTCAAAATTAATTTTTCTGAAACTACTATAAAAAAAAAACAAAATTCTTCTTGTCAATATAATTTTTTCTAAACCCTTAACCTAAACACAAAATTATTTAAAAAAACTAAACCCTAATTTAATTAATTTTCTTAAAAACTCTAAACCCTAATTTAATTAATTTATTTAAAATCCATAAAACCTAATTTAATTAATTTTTTTTTAAAAAACTCTAAACCCTAAATAAATAAAACCCTAAATTATTTTAACAAAACACTAACACTACAACCCTAAAACCCTAAACCCACAAACCCTAGGGACTAAACATGCAAATAGCCCTAACCATAGAAAAACATGGGCTAAAACGCGTCCCTGAGGGAGCGATTTTGCCACGTCAGCAAAGAGTGTCCACGTCAGCGTGTTTTGTGCTGACGTGGCAAAATCGCTCCCTCAGGGACGCGTTTTGCTGAAATTTCCCCTAAAACGCTTTTACGTGGAGGCATTTTGTAGTTTTCAACCGTTTCTGGTAAATAATGAAAAAGTGGCCCATTTCCATAAATAAAGTTGGAAATGGGCCTTTATTGGTAACATGGTCGTGTTTTGGGTATATATGGATAAAGCAACATGAATCATGCATTTTTAATTTTAAAAAAACTAATTAAATAAGAAAGTTTAAGAAAATTTAATAATATTATATTAATATACATAATTAACTCATGCATCTCATGAGTATACAAATATATAACACGAGTGATTCGATTTTGAATACACATATGTCACAGCATTAAAGCTAATTAAGTTTGACTTTTTTAAAAGATTTAATATATAATTTGGTATATGAGTTTAACATTTTTTTTCTAATGGTGGTACTTGTGTTATGGTTTGATCCAATCTAGTACTTGTATTTGATAAAAGTTTTATATGTTGGCACTCAAAAGTAACGATGTTAATTTCTTAGTGTTTAATTCGGATTTTAGGTTGATTTAATAAAAGTTAATTGATAATAGTTTTAGGTTTGAAATTTTCATGATTTTTCTAATAGAATAAATTTAGTGTTAATTGTGGATTCGTTTAATTTTACGTTTAATTTGTCAAATACAGTATGATAGATGTAATTTAATTTGAGTTTTAAGGTTGATTTGATGAAAGTTAATTGCTAATATTATTAGCTAATTATGAATTTTGATCAAATCAACTCTAAACCTGAATTAAACACTAAAAAGATTAACACTCTTAACCTTCAGGGACCAAAATGTATAACTTTTGTCAAATACATGTACTACATTTGACCAAAAAATAACACATGTATCACATTAGAAAAGGTGTCAACTCAGGTACCAATTTATGTATTAAGCCTTTTTAAATTTATTTTTCGTATATAAAAAAGGGTAAACTACATAAATGATCACTCGACTATTAGAAACTTTTTTGTTAGGTCACCTGACTTTAAAAAGTTACAAAATAATCACCTGATTTACTTCTTTTTATTTTTTTTAAGTCTAAAACCATTAAATACTTAACAATTGGTTAATGTGGCTGTTAAGTTAATGACTTGTATTTTTAACATTTATTTTTAATACATATCATTTTCATGTTATATAATAATTAAAAAAATTATTTGTAATAACTCAATTTTCAATGGTGCCAAAAAAGGCGATTTTGGAACCTCATTTCCATAAATCGAGTTCGTAAATATTAATTAAAAATATTTACGGAGTTAGTATAAAAGTATATTAAAGTTTGGTCTTTCAATTTTGTCTATTAATTGCTTAATTAGGGTACAATGACTAAATTGTAAAAACCTTATCACTATAGGTTTTTAATTGAACAAAGACTTAATGACTTAAATTGCAATTAAACCAAGGTCTAAAATGGCAAATAAACCATCTTGGAGAGATTATAGTTAACGTTAAGTGAAAATTCCTTAAGCGTGATTAATGTTAATATTATAATTAAATTAATTAAGTATAAAACATGTATAAAAACAAGAATTAAGTGGAAAGAAAGAGAAGGTTTATCTTCTCCATCTTTTCATACCCGATTTCTACAAAAAAAAAAAGAAAAAAAAAGAAAGGAGAAAGAGTTTCTAAGGGTTTCAACATTAGGTCCTTCAATTGGTAAGAGATTTCAAGTCCTTTTCGTATAATTTTTATGTTTTTGAGGTCATTGAAGCTTGATTTAGCTAGCCCATGTACATATTTGCAAAGCTGTTAAAGTTTTTGAAAGTTTCCATTGTTGATTTCTTAAAGAAATTTGTGTTAAATTGATAGATTTCAAGCTTAGATATGAAAAAGGACTAGATTGTAATGTTTAAATTGTTAGTTTTGTACATAAGAACTAAAGTGAATAGTTTGTGAAAATTTAATAATAATAGATAGTAGAGGATCTGTAACGAATGTAATTGAGTTCAGTTTTCAATCCAAAGCTAAAAATTTAAAGTTATGGCTATTTAGGTTTAAGGGACTAAATTCAATAAAATGTAAAACTTTAAGGGTATCAAAAATAAGATTTCATAAGTTCATTCATGTTAAGATATAATGTATAAATGTTTGATATTGATGGATTGAATGAAATAACTGAATAGATCAAGAATTGGATCAAATCGGAGATAATCGAGGAAAAGAAAAAATTGTAGATTAGTCCTTGAAGTTTTAGCTTGTTTGGTGTTTTGACCAGGTAAGTTCATATGGAACTTACTACTTTATTTTATGCTATATTGATTTGTGTTATATTTCATTTATGTTTTAGATCGAAGTGAATTAGTGAATTTGGCACAAATGGTTCGAAATGGACTGAATTGTAAATTCATGAGAATATTGGTTATATGGAAATAGAATAAGATGTAAACGAGATTATTGACTGAATATATGTCTCATATGACAAATTAAACTGTGTATAGGAATTGATAATGTCATTTCTACGGAAATGATGCCCGAGTGAACTTAGTAAAAGGTTAGGATACGTATGACATGCAATTAGAGTTATACGAGTGATTAATCAGGGATTTTATATGTTATTACGAGATCTAGCATTTGTTGTCATTCTCGAATTATATGTATCGTGGATTTAGCCCGGACAAGTAACCTCAGGATAATGTCAGCTTGTGTGAGCAACCCTGAATTACTGTCAGCTTTTGTGAGCATTACATTCCCGTGTATTCGAGTCCATTTTACTATAGTTCCATCGGACGATGTTCAATTGATTGAAAAATGAATTTAAATCATGAATTGAAAATAAAATGGTATTGATGATGCTTAACATATAGATTGCTATATGATTCTGTTTTAAATGTTAACAGTACTTACGATTCGAGAATGTAATTAACTCATTCAATTTATGGTGATGTTACATGTAGAGATATGTCTTAATGTGCCAATGATAGTTAAATTAGTAGTCAAATATAATAATTGATTATACCTTAATGATCAAGGTAAGCTTTAGTTTCCATATGAGCTTACTAAGCATCATTTATGCTTACCCTATTTGTTTTCCTTTTTTCTTTGTAGATTGTCACTTTGTGGAACACATCAAGCTAGATCGTCTTGAAACTCACACTATCTTCAAATCGATAGCTATTTAGTCATTTTGAGTCAAGGTTTGTGGCATGTATATAGGTAACATGGTGTGTATCTTAATATGTGAATGTACTTACTTGTGGCAAGTTTGTTTTAACCATGTTGAATTGGTATTTTGGTATTGCCCATGGTGTTGAACACATAGGTGCTTCTATGCAAAATATGTAGTATTCTATAGTTATATGAATGGCATATGGAACGGTACAATATGGTTAAGTTGAAGTATAACATTGAATTGGTATGTTTGAATGGTATGCTTGAGATTTGTAATAGTGAACGGTTAAATTGATTTATGTGTAAGACCTATAAGTCATTAGGTTGTAAAATGAACTTATGTGTTTGAAGTCATGGTGAAATGGCATGATTCATTGTGGCATAGTATAGGTAAGTTTAACATTTGAATGGATTGGTTGGTTAGTTTGAATGGCGTATGGTTGCATGAAATGAAATGGATGGTTTGTAATAGATTGAACTCATTGAAATGGTTTTGTTTTGAAATGGTTAAATGACTTGTTTTGGTATGAAATGCTATGAATTTGAATGATATTTAACTGTATATTTTGAATGGTTGAATTGGGAAGTATGAAATAGGTACCAAATGGTTCATTTTTACCAAAAACAAGGTCCACGTCTCGACGAGCAAACCTCATCGCTGTTGGAAAAACGAGTTTGGAAAACACAGCGAAAAATAAATGTAGGGAAAAACTAGAGTTTAAAAAAAATAAAAAATAAGAACTTGGTTATGATATCTAAAGTAATAAACACTTAATCAAAATTGTACTTTTTCAATTCATCTAGGATGAACGCTTCGACCGAGTAGTCATCTCCGTTATCCTCAAGCTCACATCAGTCGAGTGTTGGCTTGCTTCGAATCCTAAAATTTTTCACAAAAATTACTAGTGGGTAATTTCACAATTTCTCTAAACTTTTGGGCCAAGTTGTAAATAAGAAAAATATCTCTAGAAATTTTCTAAAAGAATTTTTTCAAAGAATTTTCTCTCTACAACTTTTTCTTGAATTCAATTGTATGTAAATAATGACCCAAGACTCTCTTTATATAGGGATAGCTTAGAGAGTTCAACTATGATTAAACTTAATCACTTTAATATAAAATTTATTCTAATATTTATATTAAATTTAATATTAAATCTTATTAAATTAATAGAATATTTATCTACAAGATAAACATTAAATTAAATTTAATATTAAGATAATCACTTTAATATTAAATCAAAATAGATTTTTGCAAAATGACAGGCAATTTTGAACATATTTGATTTTGATATTGAATACATCAAAGGAGAAACAAATTCTTTGCTTGATTTTCTCAACAAAGAGTTTCTTCAAAAATGTCACCCAAACTCCGAGACAAAAGGAAAAGGAAAAATAGGAGAACCATCCAAAACCCAAATTTCTTCAAAACCAATTAAGTCATGGTATGAAATTTACCTTGAAGAAGAAAATGAGAGATCGTCATCCTCATCAAAATCCTCCAAAAATGTATCCATTCAGGATGCACAGGATCCAAATGAAATTGGTTCACAAATCAAAAAATAGATTGAGTCCCTTTCTCAATATCCAAAAGTGGCATTAGCCTTTTGTAACACCCCCTAACCCCAAACCGTCATCGGAACAAGGTTATAAGGCATTACCGGACATATTGGTCAATTTATGAACAATTCGCAAATAATTAATTAACAAACATGTTAAAAATTTCTTACCATTTCATTAAGACTCAACTCAAGCATTATGTATTCTTATTTACTACCAAAATACAAGACATATACAAGTGACTTAAACAACACCTAGTACATGCCACTTTTACCAAAAAGAAGATTACATCACTAAATTGTCTCTAGAGTCGGGATTGATCTAGATGCCGAACCGGGACTCTTGGCTTCTACAACCTGCGCACGGAAACAACCGTACGCTGAGTATAATTTTACTCAGTGGTATTACTATAATTCAAACTATAATAATAATAATGGAATATAAACATTAAACATGTAACAATTGAATTTCTCAAATATCAATTCATTCTTAAACTTTCATTCATTAACAACAGCAACACAATTTTAGCTATTTATCAATTTCAATCATATATCATAAGCTTCAATTTTCTTCACTACATGAACATTTAGTTCATGCCTTCCATTTCCAATTTCAATTTCAATCAACAATTCAACTTCTTCATTTCTTTTAATATTTTCAATAATACGATCAATCAAATTTATTTAAATTTCACATTTCAATTATTCATCCTATTAACAAACCAGGACTTTGACGGATACACGGATCCAACCAAACACACCAAAATGGCACCCAGTGCCTCATCGGATAGTTCGAAGCAATATAGTGACACCCAATGTCTCATCGGCCAAGCCGAAGAAAGTTGGTAGCCAATACCTCATCGAAACTATCCGAAGAAATATAGTGACACCCAGTGTCTCATCGACTCGAGGTCGAAGTATCCCTGAACACTTTCAATCCTATGGCATGCCAACTATATCCGACCAGCCCGACTAGTTAATAGGGTTTCCAATTCTCAATTCAATTTCGAATCACTTTCAATTCAATTTCAAATTCACTTTTCCATTTTCTAATCAAAATATAATTAAATACTAACACATATTCATCATTCAATTCAATTTTTCAAATTTATTCAATAAAGTCACCTACCTCATTATTTACTTACCATACACATAATTTAAATTTAACATCAAACAATAAATAATTCGAATTATAGTAATACAAACCGTGATTTGCTCGATTACTCCTTTCTTTTTTGTGCTGACGCCTCGGGTTCGATATTGGCTACGAAAAATTAAGATAATTTTCATAATCATTAATACAATATTAATTTTCATCTAATACTTGAATTTCTATTCTACTTTCATCTCAATTTCAATTTAATCCCTAACTAAATTCATTTATTTTTCCATCTCGATTCATACCTCATTTCTACTCAAATTTCAACTAAACTTAAACTTAACTATCTAATTTTCATCATAAATTCCTAATTTTGAAATTTTTGCAATTTAGTCCCTGTTATATAAAATTTATGACTTATTTTACAATTTAATAAATCTCCCAATTCTAATTAGAAATTCTATTAATTCAATCTCTAATTCACACTTTTACCTAGCAAAATTAATGTCTAAAAATCTAATAACTTCCAAAATTTTCAGCATATACTTAATAATATTTTGTTCTAGGTTCATAAAAAATAAAAAATTACAAGAAAATGACTTAAATTGACTTACCAATTTAAATTTGAACTTTGAAATCCCTAAATTTTCTTTTTCTTTCCTTTCTCTCTTCCTTTCTCTCTTTTTCGTTTCAATTTTGCTATTATGTTTCTTCATTTCCTTTCTTTACTTTACTATATATATATATATATATATATATAATAATAGTATAATATATAACATAATAAATATCTTTGTTATTTAATAATATAATATATATATTAAACTTAAAAAAAATCTCATATTTTTAAGGATTAACCGCCTCAACTTATGCTTTTAGTTTAATTGCCCTTTTAGTCCTTTTACTTTCTTTATATTATATTTGTTTATTAATTTAATAATAATATAATATATAATTATAACAAATATCTATTACTTAAATAATAAGTAAATTAAATACATATATTACAAATGTACATATTTTTAATTAACACACTTGTATTTTAACATCACCTTACACTTGTCTTTATTTATTTTATTTCATAATATAATAATAATAATTAATAAATATCTTTTACTTATTATTTAAGAAAATATACAAATATATTACAAGTGTATTTTCATGTATTTTACACATATTTATTATCATTACCATACATTTGTCACTATTGTAATTTATTTAATAATAATAATAATAATAGTAATCATTGTAAGGCCCAATTTTTGCCCGGGCCCAATTAACCCAATTAACCAAAAATAAACCCAAAAAAAATAAATTAAACAGTCCAGTTTTTTTATTACAAACCTAATAAAAAACTAGCCCAAACTCAAAGCCCAAATTACATAGGCCCAAAGACTAAACCTAAAGAAAAAATCAGAAAACCCTAGCTAGGTGTGCCTCCGCCGCCACGTCAGTAGTTCCTACCACGCACGCCGTACCTCCGCAGCCCGCTCCACGTCCCTCTTACCTGCAAAAAAAGCAAGGACAAACAGCAGAAAAAACAAGGGCAAAAAACATTGTATTTTTTTTTTATTTCGGCTATAAAGCCATTATCAAAGAACACAGAAAAAAGGGATGAATACAAAAAAACACAAACTGATTTCGAATACAAACACAGCAAATTGAAAGTTTTTTATAGTTTCTCTAAGGTATAGGTTTAATATTGCAGATTTATTTTCAGCATAGCAAAGCATATCAAAATATTTTCAAAATAAATCTTCTTACCTTGGTTACGAATCGAAAAGTCGAAAGTCCCTTTTTTTTTCCTTTTCTTTCGTTGTTTTTTGATGTTTTCGTCTCGAAAACGGGCCGAGGGAGGAGAAATAACCAAAATGGCCTTTTTTCGGTGAACTCCGGCCACCGTGGACGGCGGTCGCCGTCGCCGGTGGCTGCGGTGGGGCCACGGTGGCGCTCTATGGCCGGCTACGGGGGCTTTGAGAGAAAGGGGAGAGCAAATTTCTATTTTTTTAGAAGGAGGGCTAAAATGAAGGTTTTTAATTTTTTTTTAGCTTATATAGCAGTATGAAAACGGTGTCGTTTTAATGAGCCCCCCAAACGCCCAAAACGGCATCGTTTTGGGGGGCCGACCCGAGACCCGACCCGCTCCAAAGGGAGGATCCGCGCGTTTTTTAAAACTGGTCTTATTATTTTGCAATTAAGTTTCTTTTAATCTTAATTTTTGCTCATTAATTTATTTTGGTTTTCAATTTAGTCCCCCTGCAATGACGCGTGTCCAGAGAATGGATTTATTGCCCATTTGGTCCTCTGCACTTTAGCGCCTTTTCATTTTGGTCCTTTTCTCTTTTATCTATTTTTTATTTGCCCCAAATTTTGGTTTTGAGTTCAATTTAGTCCCTTCTAGTCATTTTTACTATTTTATTTTTAAAATAATTAGTTAATATTATTATTATATCATTAAATTGGTTGATTTAGTATCAAATATTTTTTGTTTATTTACCTTTTTTTAACTAAATTTTACTTATTTTCATCATTATTCCTATTATTGCCATTATTTTATTTATCTATTTATTTACATATATATCTTATATACTTTCAAAATTTATATTATTATTAAATTAAATAACTATTATTATTATTATTATTATTATTATTAACCTTTTAATTCGTTTTATTTAATACCTTATTCAAGATACCTATCCTTTTATTTTAAACTTTTACTTATTTATCTATTTTAAAACTATTTTTTTAATATCCTGTTTTTATTTTTATTAATTGAATCTTTTTTTAAAATCAAGTTTATATTAGTTTTTATTTACTTATTCACTCATTCCTTTTTTAAAAATTGGTTTGTTTATTTTATTTTTGCCATTATCATTGTTATTTTATTCCATTATTTATTTATTTACTACTTTTCATGTTCTTTCAAAATTTAGATTATTTATTATTATTGTTATTGTTATTGTTATTATATTGTCATTTGCATCATTATTTTTATTATTGTTTATGCATGTTAACATTAAGATTCGTTAACATCAATGTTATTTATGCTATTTATTATTATTATGCATATTATGTCATTGCTATTTTAAATGTATGTTATACTATCATCATTAAGCCGTGTGTGGCTTATTTTACGTTTTAAACGATTTCTTTTTGAACATAATCGAATGAATTGCACATATATCATTTCTAAATATTTCATTTTTTACCCAAATTCGTAAAAAGGAAAATCTTGGAAACAAAGGCAATATTTCGTATTTTCGAGATTCAAAAAGTCGTACCCTAACTTACGGGGTCTCGATTTTCTCGATAAATCCGAATAACGAACGTTTTTAAAATATTTTTAAATAATCTCGAGAATCAAGAAAAGATCGTGTTCTAACTTACGGAATATGATTTCTTTCTAAAACCAAGATAATCAAATATCCTTCAAAATAATCTTTTTGGTGTTAATTCTCGTTTCAAGAATTTAAGACATTGTGTCCTAACTTATAGAACGTAATCCTCTTTCCCATTTAACGTGAAATACACCCTTTTCTGTAACAAAAATTTATTAAGCAATGTTTTAACAAAGGATCTATTTTTAAAAATCTCTTCAATTTTTTCGATTTTCGACACTAAGACACTAATTAATCAACTAGGTACCAATTTTGGGCGTTACGAGGGTGCTAATCCTTCCTCGTGCGTAATCGACTCCCAAACCCGTTTTTCTAAATTTCGTAGACCAAAACCGTTGTTTTAATAAATCAAATCTATCATTAAAATGACCAAATTACGAGGTGACCCGATCACACCTCATAAAAAAGGATTGGTGGCGACTCCTGTTTTTCATTTTCGTTTTTAAATCAAAGTCGACCTCGTTTTTTCAAACAAAGGAATGGTTTCGACAGCTTGGCGACTCCGCTGGGGACAAATAAGAGAGTCAAGCCAAAAATTGATTAATTTTTGTCTTTTTGTCGAAAAATCAAAAATCTGTTTTTATGATTGCTCCACTTTATTCGTCTTTTTCGTGGTTTTCATCATAATATGTTTGCTTTGTTTAAATCTGTTAATGTGTCTCAGCATTTTTGCATTGCATAAGTCGATCGATTTTACCCCTCTTAAGTGGGAGCGAGAAGCTATTCCTTCGTGAGGTCTTCACCTCCGTATAGGATAGTGGATCGCTTTCGGGATACATCCATACCTATGTCTTCGTGAGATTTTCATCTCCGTATAGCCATAGGGAAATGTATTCCCCTGAACTGAACTCAGTCCGCATGAGCCTATAATGGGTGAGGATCGAGGAATCTGCCGGTTCAGGTACCTTTACTTTAGAACCAAACCCCATATAGCGAGCCTTAAGAGCCCACCTTAGGTAGAGCCGCGCCAAACCCTAGTGGTCACCCGAGTAGGTGCTTTACTTATTATTCTTTGCTTACTTTAAATCGTGTATGAAGTACTAACTTGCTTTGTTTTTACTTTGTTTGTAATTGCATGGTATTTTTCATCACAAAAAAGGTGTTGATTCACGTTCGGTTCCTAAATAGATAAATTATCATGGAAAAGGGGTTTCTTGATAAAGTGGAGGATAATGCGGCCGTCCGAATTTGGGCTGAGACAACGCAGCAAGAAAAAGGTGATAGTCTAACCGAGGGATATGTATCGGAGTTATGGGATTTCACCCGCGTCAGTATGTATCAGAATAATCTTTAAAAATTAAAAGAGATATGAGATCAGTGGAATGATGAGATCAAGCAGCTGTTTTATTGTAAATATGGAGATTTTCCTTATCTGCTCGATGTGAAGGTAGACAAGCACTTATTCTGAGCCCTCGCCCAATTCTAGAATCCTGCCTACAGTTGTTTCACTTTTTGGAAAGTTGATTTGGTACCTACCATGGAGGAGTATATGGCCTTACTTCATTGCCTGAAGATTCAAGCCGACAAAGCATATTCAAGAGCCGCTAATGTCCCGACCTTTTTGAAGAAATTGATGAGCATCACAGGGATGAGTGAGCAGTGGGTGGCAGCCCGGATCAAGCAGAAAGGAGATAGTAAGTGTATCCTTGGAAAAACTTGAAGGACCTGATTCTAGCACATCCGGATGTGAAGAAAAGAGTTAATATGTTCGCTTTAAGAATCTACGGTTTGGTCGTCTTCCCCAAGGCATTGGGGTATGTAGATGAGGTAGTCTCGGATCTCTTTGATCGACTTGACAAAAGGGTCACGCCGGTTCCTGCAATTTTAGCCGAAACTTTTAGATCCTTGAACGCATGCCGGAGAGCGGGCGAGGGCAGATTTATAGGGTGTGCACAACTTTTGTTGGCATGGTTCCACAGCTATTTTTAAAAAGTGAAAAAGGTCTTCTATCAAATCTTCTCTGAAAAATATTCTCCCCTGAAAGAGATAGTGGCTACGCCGAGACGGGATGATATAACGGAAGAAAAGTGGATGGTGATTCTCCAAAGTCTGCAAGAAGAAGACATCAAGTGGAGGGCTCCTTGGATGGTCCCCGACGAGATCTTGTATCGATGTGGAGAATTTGATTGGGTTTCCCTGCTTGGGATATGGGGGGCTGTCGGGTATGCTCCCCTACTTGTGTTAAGGCAATACAGGTCAAGACAGTTTACGCCGGCAACATAAGGGTTAGCTCAGTGCGAGTTTGTATACAAGGGGGATAGCTACAAAAAGAATGTTCGTGAGATATCAAACGCCTGGAACCAAACTCGTAGAATGAAGAGGTTTACTGCTAATCCAATAACTACCCCTGAGTATGACCGGTGGTGGGGTCAGAGAATCAACGACAATATCCCTACGTCAAATTAAAAAAACATCCGATCAATAGAAGAACACTTGCAAGTGGTCCCATTTGAACTAGAAATCATCAAACAGGATTTTGAGAAGAAAAGTTCAGAACTAGGAAAAAGGATCGAGCAATTGGTGTAACATCCCGATTTAGGGGCTAGTCGGAACAGTGGTTTCGGAACCACTAGTCCTAGGTCAGAGAAAATTATTTTAATAATATTTTTTGAGTTAAATCATGTTTATATAGGTGCATAAAAATTTTGGTGCTTCAATTTTAGCGATTGCATGCTTAATTACGAAAAAAGGACTAAATCGCATAAAGTGCGAAAGTTCTATTTTACAAGCTAAAGGTGTCTAAAAGCCATAGAATATTAATTAGAGGCCCTTAAAGTGCAATTAGACCCTTATAAATAGGGTGGCCAGCTATAGGGGACAAACAATGTCAAAATTGGTCAAAGTTGTTGGAATTAGGTGGATTAAATTGACTTGTATTAATAAAATAAAGAAAAGAAAAATATCATCTTTTCTCTCCATCTTCACCACCGAAAATTAGCAGCAAAAATAGGGGTTTGAGAGCTCAAAAATTTCAGCAAGCTTTTCTCCTTGCAAGTAAGTGATTTTTGTGGTCTTTCTTGATAATATTTGTACTTTTGGAACCCCTAAAGCTTAAGTTAGCTAATGTGGGGACTATTTTGCAAAATGGTTGAAAACCTAGGGTTTTTCCATGTGAGCATTTATGTTGTTTGTTGCATTTTTATGGAAGAAAATGAGTCCTAATTGTTAGATAAACAACTTTTGTGAAAGGTGTTACCATGAAAACACATAAAAGGACCTTTTTGTAAATGTTATAAAATAAGTGTTAAACGTGTGAAATAATGAGTATTGAGAGTTTCTATAAGAGTAATATATGTTCACCTAGGCTCGTTAAAGGAAGAAATTTGATTAGAGTTGATTTACGAGCCTAAGGGTAAAATTATCATTTTGTGAAAGTCTAAGGGCAAAATGGTAATTTTGCCAAAGTATGATTATTGAAATGTAATGATTAATATGGTAATTAAATGAGCTAATTTATTATTATAGATCAAGAAGAACGAGGAATTAACCTTGATAGAGGAAAAGGCAAGGTATCGGACTAGATCGGCAAATTGGCCTATTTTGAAATCAAGGTAAGTTTGTGTGTAATAAATTCAACATCATATTATTAAGTTTTAAAATGTTTGACATTAGTAAAGATGTATAATATTTCCATGAAATTGAGTAATGAGGTTGAATGAGAAAATGATGAAAATTTATGATGTTGAAGTCCCGGTTGGACTTTAAGAAGTGAAAGAATATCATCATTGAGATTGGTAAGGTCCCGTATAAGACCATGTCTGGGACATGGCCTCGGTACCGAATTGAGATCCCCTATAAGACCATATCTGAGATATTACATCGGCATCGAATATGAAGATCGTATAAGACCATATCTGGGATATGACATCGACAATCAATATTAGATCCCGTATAAGACCATATCTGGGATATGGCATCGGCATCTAGAGGTGACCTCATGTAAGAACACATCTGGGATGTGGCATTGGCGTCGTATTTATGCAAATGATGATGATTATGTATCTTCGAGTATCCCATGTGATTTGATGGGGTGAATAGTCAAGCTTATATTAGAGATGAGATTAATGCTAAAACTATGTGATGAAGTGGTACAGGTACATGTGAATAATTCACGAGAAATGTTTACGATAAGTGACATGATATGTAATTGATAAGAGTAAGTATGAGTAAGTTATGGCAATGTGCTTAAGACTTTGTGTTTTATTCAGTGCAATGGATGGATGACATTATGAGCTTTTAAGTTGCTATTTATTTCATGCAAACTTACTAAGCTTTACGCTTACCCCTCTCATTTCCATTTTCCTTGTAGTATCGCCAAGCTAACTCAGGGATCGTAGGACGTTGGAGTTCAGAATCACACTATCAACTTCTCTTTGGTATAGCAAAGTTTGACTAATTTTTAGTATGGCATGTATAGGAACTTGGTTATTTTGTGTTATGTCATATTTGTTAGCCAATGTGTGGCTATTAATGTCATTAAATTCATTTTGTAAATGGTCATTGGAAATTGACTAATACTTAACAAGTTTATATATTCAATGATGAAGCTTATGAAGTGCATGCTTGTGTGGATGTCTTGATTTTGGGTATTAGAAGTGCATTATGGGCTTGATGTATGTTGCATTGAAATGGCATAAGTATTGTTGCTTTGTAGGATTACAATTGGGCTTGGTATATAGCCTTACAATTGTCCACACGGGTAGACACACGGGCGTATGTCTAGGCCTTGTGAGACACACGATCAACCCCATGGCGTGCTGATAAGCCATGTGTCCCCCTGCATGCTAGGTTGGCAAGTCAAAATACCCAGTAGTAAACACACGGGATGAGACACGGCCGTGTATCTCAACCGTGTGGGAAACACGGCCTAAGACACGGGCATGTGCCCAGACTGTGTAAAGTCTGCACCTGAAATTAGGAATTTAATTCGACACACGGTCTAAGGACACGGGCGTGTGCCTTGACCGTGTGACCTTAATGAGATGATGACATCATAAACATAATGTCAAGGTTTTCACACACGGGTGAAGACACGGGCATGTCATGGCCGTGTGAGGGACACGGGCTATGGACACGGGCGTGTGTCAGGCCGTGTGAAAACCCCTATAGGTTCGAAATGAGAAATAAAATCCACACGGATTAGGGACATAGGCGTGTCCATCTTCACACGGGCGTGTGGCCCTGTTTTGTGTCAAAATTTTCTAAGTGTTTAAAAGTTTTTGGTTTGGTCCCGACTCATTCCGGGTACAAGTTTGGGGTCTCGTAGACCTACAAAAAGGACATTAAGGTCTCAAATGAAAAAGTTTTAATTTGAAATGAAATTTTATGGATCGATGTTGTATGATTGAGCAAGTTAAGTATGGTAATGTCTCGTACCCGATTCAGGCATCGAATACAGGTAAGGGGTGTTACATTTAGTGGTATCAGAGCTACGGTTTAGTCGATTTTTAGACTAACGTAGCGTAAGTATGAGTCTAGCTATACATGCCATACTTATGAGTATTTACATAATGATAGTGTGACAACTCCTGACGATGCTGCAAGTAAATGGATCCCGACTGAACTGCGGCTGATGATGCTGCAAGTAATGCGCCGGCTCCAGCGTAAGGGACCGCGCCAGTAGAAAGTAGGCCCGAGATTTTGGTTCAAGGAGAAGAGGCTCGAGAAGCCTTTCTCCAAATGATGAAGAACTGGTACACTGAGTTTATTAAAGCAACTCCTAATGCTCAACCCCCTCCACCCCCACCTATTCCTCAGCCCACTCCTGTAGCTCCTCAAGTGGTAGAGGTAGTAAAAAAAGAAAGGCCTCCGATCGATAAAGTCCGAAAACAAGGAGCTGAGAAATTTCGAGCTAGTAAAGATGATGATCCAGAGAGGGCGAAATTCTGGCTTTAGAATACCATCAGAGTATTGGACGAGTTGTCATGCACACCTGAAGAGTGCATGAAGTGTGTGGTATCTCTCTTGAGAGATTCGGCCTACCAGTAGTGGAACACCCTTGTGTCGGTGGTACCAATGGAGAAATTTAATTGGGAATTCTTTCAAGAAGAGTTCCAGAAGAAGTATATTAGTCAAAGATTCATCGACCAGAAAAGAAAGAAGTTATTGGAGCTAAAGCATGTCGAATAACGGTGACTGAATATGAGCGTGAGTTTGTAAAACTTAGTAAATACGCTCGGGAGTGCGTATCTACAGAAGCCATCATGTGTAAAAGGTTCGAGGACAGGCTAAATGAGGATGTCCGTTTATTTGTTGGTGTCCTAGAATTAAAAGAATTCGTTGTGTTAGTAGACAGAGCCTGTAAGGCCGAGGAACTGGTTAAAGAGAAAAGAAGAGCTGAAATCGAGTCTCGTGAATAAAAAAAGAGACAGTTGGGCAAGTCATTCCAATCCTTATCCAAAAATTCAAGAGATTTCACTACTCGATCAGCCACCTCAGCTGGATTTTCAAGCAGAAGTAAGGGTAGACAGTATTCGGGGTCTAAAGCTTAGACCACTTCAGTTGCTAGTGTTGGCAACGCTCGACCGAGTAGACCGGAATGTTCACAGTGTGGAAGACGTCACCCCAGTGAGTGTCGAGCGAATGAGAAAGCTTGTTTCAAGTGTGGATCTCAAGACCATTTTATTAGAGATTGCACCGAGGTGGGTGAGAAAGAGAAACCTCGGAGTGCAAGATCGGAAGGTACTACTAGAGGGAGGCCACAGAGAAACCCGGGAAAAGAAATGAGTAGTAAGAATACATTTAGAGAGCAGACTGCGAGGTCTGAGGGTAGAGCACTGGCGAGAACATATGCCATTCGCGCTCGCGAAGAGGCGTCCTCCCCTGACGTGATCACGGGTACATTTTCTCTCTATGATATTCATGTTATAGCTTTAATTAATCTGGGATCTACCCATTTGTATATTTGCATAAAATTAGTCTCTAGCATGAACATGCCTGTAGAGTCTACCGAATTTGTGATAAGAGTGTCAAATCCCTTGGGCTAATGTGTGTTAGTTGATAGAGTATACAAAGATTGTCCTTTGATGATTAGAGGTCATTACTTTCCGGCTAATCTCATGTTATTACTGTTTGATGAATTCGATGTCATCCTTGGGATGGATTGGTTAACTACTCATGATGTGATAGTGAATTGTGGAAGGAAGTTTATTGAGTTAAAATGTGAAAGTAGGGATCTTATTCGTGTAGAATCAGATGAGCAAGATAGATTGCCAGTAATGATATCTTCCTTGTTGACTCAGAAATATCTAAGAAAGGGGTATGAAGCTTACCTTGCCTTTGTGATGAATGCTAGAGAGATTGAGTTAAGAATTGAATCAGTGCCCATAGTATGTGAGTATCCGGATATTTTTCCAGAGGAATTGCCAGGGCTACCTCCGGTTAGAGAGATTGAATTTGGGATTGAGTTAGCTCCTGGTACTGCCCCCATTTCTATTGCTCCATATAGAATGGCTCCAACCGAGCTAAAAGAACTGAAGGCACAGTTACAAGAGTTAACGGATAAAGGCTTCGCAAGACCGAGTTATTCTCCATGGGGTGCTCCCGTATTATTTGTGAAGAAGAAAGATGGTTCCATGAGGTTATGTATAGATTATAGGCAGCTCAATAAGGTAACTGTGAAGAACAAGTACCCGTTGCCAAGAATCGATGATTTGTTTGATCAATTGAAAGGAGCCACGGTGTTTTCCAAGATAGATTTGAGGTCTGGATATTATCAGTTGAGAGTCAAGGACTCGGATGTGCCAAAAATCGTATTTCGGACAAGGTATGGTCACTATGAATTTTTTG
This sequence comes from Gossypium sturtianum, assembly GCA_025698515.1. Classification (NCBI taxonomy): domain Eukaryota; kingdom Viridiplantae; phylum Streptophyta; class Magnoliopsida; order Malvales; family Malvaceae; genus Gossypium; species Gossypium sturtianum. The sequence continues at coordinate 123,731,598 of CM046946.1, forward strand.
TCATGCCTTTTGGTTTAACAAATGCCCCTGCAATTTTCATGGATTTGATGAATCGCATCTTTCGGCCATATTTGGATAAATTTGTTGTAGTCTTTATCATTGATATATTGATCTACTCTCAGGATGAAAACAAGTATGCTCAGCATTTGAGAACGGTTCTGCAAATTTTGAGAGATAAACAATTATATGCCAAGTTTAGTAAAAGTGAATTTTGGCTTAAGGAAGTTGGATTTTTGGGGCACATTGTCTCGGGAGATAGAATTAGAGTTGACCCGAGTAAGATCTCAGTAATTGTGGATTGGAAACCACCAAGGAATGTAACCAAAGTTAGGAGTTTTCTGGGCCTAACTGGCTACTATAGACGTTTTTTCAAGGGATTTTCCATGATAGCTACTCCGATGACGAGGCTATTGCAAAAAGATGTGAAGTTTGAGTAGTCAGAAAAGTGCCAACAGAGTTTTGAGAGATTGAAAGCATTGTTGATTGAGGCTCCAGTTCTAGCACAACCCAAGCCGGGAAAGGAATTTGTAGTTTACAGCGTTGCATTCCTGAATGGATTGGGTTGTGTACTCATGCAAGAGGGAAAAGTGAATGCATATGCCTCTAGACAATTAAAGCCGCACGAGAAGAATTACCTGACTCACGATTTAGAGTTAGCCGTAATTGTATTTGCACTAAAGATTTGGAGACACCATTTGTATGGTGAGAAGTTTCGGGTGTTCACTGATCATAAGAGCCTAAAGTACTTGATAACTCAAAAGGATTTGAATCTAAGGCAGAGAAGATGGTTAGAGCTAATAAAGGATTATGAGCTAGTGATTGACTACCATCCGGGAAAGGCGAACGTGGTCGCTGATGCCTTGAGCAGGAAATCCTTGTTTGCATTAAAAGCCATGAATACACGGATAGCCTTGTCAGATGATGGTTCTATTCTAGCCGAGTGGAGAGCTAGACCGATGTTTCTCCAAAAAAATTGTGAAGCTCAAAAAGGCGACAGAGATTTGTAGGCCAAGAGAGTTCAATACGAGTCGGGTGCTGAGTCAGATTTTCAGATTAATTTCGAATGATGTTTAACGTTCTGAGACAGAGTCTGTGTACCGAGGAATGATAAGCTTATTCGGAAGATTTTGCACGAAGCACATAGTGGATGCTTATCTGTCCATCCAGGCAGTACAAAAATGTATAACGACTTGAAGAAAGGGTATTAGTGGCCAAGCATGAAGAAAGATATTTCTGATTTTGTATCAAGATGTTTGATTTGTCAGCAAGTGAATGCTGAACACCAAGTACCTTTGGGTCTACTTTAGCCTATTATGGTTCCCGAGTGGAAATGAGACCGTATTACTATGGACTTCGTGACGGGTTTGCCGTTGATACCGAAAAAGAAGAATGCCGTATGGGTCGTGGTTGATAGACTTACGAAGTCAGCCCATTTTATACCGGTGCATATTGATTATTCGCTCGATAAGTTGGAGGATTTGTATGTGTCAGAAATAGTACGACTTCACGGAGTACCGTTATCGATTATTTCGGATAAAAATCTGATATTTACGTCACAGTTTTGGAAAAAGTTGCAAGAGGCTTTGGGCACAAGATTGAGCTTTAGTACAGCTTTCCATCTGCAAACCGATGGACAGCCGGAGAGAGTAATACAGATACTTAAAGACATGCTTCGATGTTGTGTTTTGGAATTCCAAGATAATTGGGAGAAATACTTACCGCTGGTGGAATTTGCCTACAATAACAGCTTTCAGTCAAGTTTGAAAATGGCACCTTATGAGGCGTTGTATGGGCAGAAGTGCCGAACGCCTTTGTATTGGACCGAGCTCAAGGAAAATCAGATTCACAGGATCGATTTGGTTAGAGAAATCGAAGAGAAGGTAAAAGTGATACGTGAATGTTTAAAAGCTGCCTCAAATAGACAAAAGTCCTACGCGGACTTGAAACGGAAAGAGATTGAGTTTCAAGTCGGTGATAAAGTGTTTCTAAAAGTATCACCATGGAAGAAGGTCCTCAGATTTAGCCGGAAAGGCAAATTGAGTTCGCACTTTATCGGACCATATGAGATTACCGAGAGGATAGGGCCGGTAGCTTATCGTTTGGCATTGCCATCTGAATTGGAGAAGATTCATGATGTATTTCACGTGTCTATGTTGCGCCGATACTGTTCGGACCCTTCGCATGTATTTGTACCATCAGAGGTAGAAATACGATCGAACTTGACTTATGGTGAGGAACCGGTTAAGATTTTGGTGCGAGAAGTCAAACAGTTGCGAAATAAAAGTATAGCCCTTGTGAAAGTACTATGGCAAAGACATGGAGTAGAAGAAGCTACATGGGAGCCCGAGGAGGCTATAAGAAACCAATATCCCAACCTTTTTACCGGTAAGATTTTCGGGGATGAAAATCCTTAAGGGGGAGAATTGTAACAGCCCGATTTAGGGGCTAGTAGGAACAGTGGTTTCGAAACCACTAGTCCGAGGTCAGAGAAAATTATTTTAATAATAATTTTATGAGTTAAAGCATGTTTATATAGGTGCATGAAAATTTTGGTGCTTTAATTTTAGCGATTGCATGCTTAATTGCGAAAAAAGGACTAAATCGCATATAGTGCAAAAGTTCTATTTTACAATCTAAAGGTGTCTAAAAGCCATAGACTATTAATTGGAGGCCCTTAAAGTGCAATTAGACCCTTAGAAATAGGGTGGCCGGCCATAGGGGACAAACAATGTCAAAATTGGTCAAAGTTGTTGGAATTAGGTGGATTAAATTGACTTGTATTAATAAAATAAAGAAAAAAAATATCATCTTTTCTCTCCATCTTCACCACCGAAAATTAGCAGCAAAAATAGGGGTTTGAGAGCTCAAAAAATTTCAACAAGCTTTTCTCCTTGCAAGTAAGTGATTTTGGTGGTCTTTCTTGATAATATTTGTACTTTTGAAACCCATAAAGCTTAAGTTAGCTAATGTGGGGAGTACTTTGAAAAATGGTTGAAAACCTAGGGTTTTTCCATGTGAGCATTTATGTTGTTTGTTGCATTTTTATGGAAAAAATGAGTTCTAGTTGTTAGATAAACAACTTTTGTGAAAGGTGTTACTATGAAAACACCTTAAAGGGCCTTTTTGTAAAGGTTATAAAATAAGTGTTAAACGTGTGAAATAATGAGTATTGAGAGTTGCTATAAGAGTAATATATGTTCACCTAGGCTCGTTAAAGGAAGAAATTTGATTAGAGTTGATGTACGAGCCTAAGGGTAAAATCATCATTTTGTGAAAGTCTAAGGGCAAAATGGTAATTTTGCCAAAGTATGATTATTGAAATGTAATGATTAATGTGGTAATTAAATGAGCTAATTTATTATTATAGATCAAGAAGAACGAGGAATTAACCTTGACCGAGGAAAAGGTAAGGTATCGGACTAGATCGGTAAATTGACCTATTTTGAAATCGAGGTAAGTTTGTGTGTAATAAATTCAACATCATATTATTAAGTTTTAAAATTTTTGACATTAGTAAAGATGTATAATATTTCCATGAAATTGAGTAATGAGGATGAATGAGAAAATGATGAAAATTTATGATGTTGAAGTCCCGGCTGGACTTTAAGAAGTGAAAGGATATCATCATTGAGATTGGTAAGGTTCCGTATAAGACCATGTCTGGGACATGGCCTCAGTACTGAATTGAGATCCTGTATAAGACCATATCTGGGATATGGCATCAGCATCGAATATGAAGATCGTATAAGACTATATCTGGGATATGGCATCAATAATCAATATTAGATCCTGTATAAGACCATATCTGGGATATAGCATCGGCATCTAGAGGTGACCTCATGTAAGACCACATCTGAGATGTGGCATTGGCATCGTATTTATGCGAATGATGATGATTATGTATCTTCGAGTATCCCATGTTATTTGATGGGGTGAATAGTCAAGCTTATATTAGAGATGAGATTAATTCTAAAACTATGTGATGAAGTGGTACAGGTACATGTGAATAATTCACGAGAAATGTTTATGATATGTGACATGATATGTAATTGGTAAGAGTAAGTATGAGTAAGTTATGGCAATGTGCTTAAGACTTTGTGTTTTATTCAGTGTAATTGATGGATGACATTATGAGCTTTTAAGTTGCTATTTATTTCATGCAAACTTACTAAGCTTTACGCTTACCCCTCTCATTTCCCTTTTCCTTGTAGTATCGCCAAGCTAACTCAGGGATCGTAGGACGTCGGATTTCGAAATCACACTATCAACTTCTCTTTGGTATAGCAAAATTTGACTAATTTTGAGTATGGAATGTATAGGAACTTGGTTATTTTGTGTTATGTCATATTTGTTAGCCAATGTGTGGCTATTAATGTCATTAAATTCATTTTGTAAATGGTCATTGGAAATTGACCAATACTTGACAAGTTTATATATTCAATGATGAAGCTCATGAAGTACATGCTTGTGTGGATGTCTTGATTTTGGGTATTAGAAGTGCATTATGGGCTTGATGTATCTTGCATTGAAATGACATAAGTATTGTTACTTTGTAGGATTGCAATTGGGCTTGGTAGATAGCCTTACAATTGTCCTAACGGGTAGACACACGGGCGTGTGTCTAGGCCTTGTGAGACACACGGTCAACCCCATGGGCGTGCTGATAAGCCGTGTGTCCCCCTGCATGCTAGGTTGGCAAGTCAAAATACCCAGTAGTAAACACACGGGCTGAGACACGATCGTGTGTCTCAACTGTGTGGGAAACACGGCCTAAGACACGGGCATGTGCCCAGACGGTGTGAAGTCTGCACCTAAAATTAGGAATTTAATTCGACACACGGTCTAAGGACACGGGCGTGTGCCTTGACCGTGTGACCTTAATGAGATTATGACATCATAAACATAATGTCAAGGTTTTCACACACGGGTGAAGAGACGGGTGTGTCATGGCCGTGTGAGGGACACGGGCTATGGACACCGGCGTGTGTCAGGCCGTGTGAAAACCCCTATAGGTTTGAAATGAGAAAAAAATCCACACGAATTAGGGACATGGGCGTGTCCATCTTCACACGGGCATGTGGCCCTGTTTTGTGTCAAAATTTTCTAAGTGTTTAAAAGTTTTTGGTTTGGTCTCGACTCATTCCGGGTACAAGTTTGGGGTCTCGTAGACCTACAATAAGGACATTAAGGTCTCAAATGAAAAAGTTTTAATTTGAAATTAAATTTTATGGATCGATGTTGTATGATTGAGCAAGTTAAGTATGGTATTGTCTCGTACCTGGTTCAGGTGTCGAATACGGGTAAGTGGTGTTACAATTGGAGGAAGAGAAAATACAGTTGGGGTTAGATGTCGATGTCTAAAAACTAGAAGCCGAGAAACTGAGGAAGGGAAAGAATAAGACCGAGGAGGATTTGGATAGTTTGAAGACGGATTACAAAAAGTTGCGTATGTCAATAAGGACTGCTGGTTTGGGTAAAATGTCTGAGTAATGGCGACAAGAAATCCAAGAAGAAAATACTAGAGCTGATCAGTGTGAGAAGAAGTTCCATGATGCTCGAGTACGAGAGGACGCTTTAAAAAAGAGTTTGTTGGAGAGCCAAAATAACAAGGAGAAGCTAAGAGCTCGGGTAGCGGAGTTAGAAAAGTCACTACACCAGCATCGTAGTCGCAATTCCGTAATCGAATTAAGGGCCAGCCTAAGCAAGATTGAGGACCTAAAAGGGAGGATAGAAGAACTTGAAACCGCACTGCAAAACAGTGAATTCCGGGTTGAACTACTGGAAGCAAATAATGAACGGTGGAAAGATCAGCTTCATTGATCTCAAGACCAAGTCAAGGATAGGGATTACGTCATGGGAGAAGCTTTGGCTCAAGTACGAGAGGTGGCTAATCATATACAAACCTTGGCAATCCAGGCTGATGTACTGAGTTTGAAATATGAGTCGGAGTCAGATCGAGGCAGAGGATTAGTTAGGCTTGTTAATCAAGTCAAGGCCTTAAGCATTAGGGCAAAGCCATATATGTAATCCATTTTATGTAAAGAAATTTGTTTTCTAGAAAGGTTGTTCTAATGAAATTGAATCAGAATCAATGCCTTTTTCTTTTGCATTCATTGCATTCACGCATTAGCATTGCATTGCATCGCATCGTATGCACTAAAACTCACAAAGAGACTCTAAAATCGTGTCAGTTACCATGGAACATCATTATGGTACACGAAGAAAGACTAAATCCATGGACCAAAGGTTAGAAAGATTGGAACAAATACAAAGAGAGATGCAGGATCAACTACAAATACAGATGCAAGAACAGTTGGCCAAAATCCAATAGGATATGAGGGATCAAATGGTAGAATCCTAGAGAAACATGATGAGCCAGTTAACGCAGTTGCTGGATGGGGGGCTAGAAAAAGGAAAGAGCCCTATGATCAATACCAGAGACCACAACGAGGACCCTGCTTATCCTTCAGGCTTCACCCTAACGAACACCCAAGCACAACTACAAAGGGTATCAGTCAACATCAAACCCCAATATCAGACCGGTACTTCGGCACCGATAAACTTTTCGACGGGTTCAGGCTTTAACCCTAGAGACAATCCAACAAATCCCGTTGTCCCCAACCTTGATGATATAGCGAAAATGGGAAAAATGAGAGTGGAGCTCCCAAAACATCTAAAAGACAGATGCAAATGGCTAGAGGAGAAATTCAAAGCATTGGAAAGCGCCGATTACCATTGTGGAATTGATGCTAAGGAATTGAGCGTGGTCTCAGATCTAGTGCTCCCTCCAAAGTTCAAAATGCCGGAATTTGAAAAATATAACGGGACCAGCTGCCCTGAAGCTCACATTACGACGTTCTGTCAGATGATAACCGGATATATCAGTAACGATTAGTTATTGATTCACTGTTTCCAAGACAGCTTAATTGGGGCTGCGGCCAAATGGTATAATCAGCTAAATCGTGCCCAGATTAGTTCGTGGAAAGACTTGGCACAGGCTTTCAGGAAACAATACGGCCACGTGACAGATATGACGCCTGACCAAATCACATTACAAAATATGAAGAAAAAGCCAGACGAAAGTTTCAGGCAATATGCTCAAAGGTGGAGGGAAGTCGCCACGCAAGTCCAACCGCCACTACTAGAAAAGGAAACTACCATGCTCTTCATTAATACCCTGAAGGCACCTTTTATCAATCACATGCTAGGAAGCGTAACTAAGAGCTTCTCAGACATAGTGATGTCTGGCAAAATGATAGAAAATACCATAAAGTGCGAAAAAATAGAGGTCGAGGAAAGCACAAAGAGGTCGACCCCAAAAAAAAGAGAAAAAGAGGTAAAAATGTGAGCACGTATAACAGGGGTTACTCGAAACCAGTCACTGTGAACCAACCGAGAACGGTAACCACTAGCCATCAAGGCCCAAGGTAAAATACAAAGAAAGTCCAGTTTACGCCTATTCCAATGACGTACATGGAGTTGTACCAAAGTTTATTCAATGCACATGTCATATCCCTTTTCTACTTAAAACCAATGCAACCCCCATACCCGAAATGGTACGACGCAAACGCCCAATGCGAATACCATGCGAGAATTACGGGACACTCGATAGAAAACTGTAACGCTTTCAAAAAGTTAGTCGAAAGGCTCATCAAAATGGGCATTGTAAAATTCGATGGTCCATCTGGTGCAGAAAATTCGTTAGCCAACCATGCTGATAATGGGGTAAACGCGATAGTCGTGAATGCGGGGAAGAAAGTCAAAATGAATGTTGCAGAAGTGAAAACTCCGCTGAGAGAATTATGGAAGAAAATGGTAGAAAGAGGGTTAATCACACAAGACCCGAGGAACAGGTCTCGAGAAGCAAGGAACTATTGTGAGTTCCCTGATGATGAAGATCATGAGATTCAAAAGTGCAGTGAATTCAGGGCCTTAGTTAAGAGTCTAATGGACAACAAGGAGCTCGAATTCTTTGAGTATACTGAAGGAGAAGAGGTGTGCGCCTCAGAGGGAGGGTCGACAGAGAAGGTCTATGAGGCTAACCACCCGGTGGTAATCATCTCACGACCAAGAATCAAAGAAGCCGGAGCAAGAATTGCACCAAAAGTTTTAATCCAAAGATTTGTTGCTTTTCCTTATAAAGATAACAAAAGGGTACCTTGGAATTATGACTGCAACGTGACAATCCCGGGAGAGGTAGGCTCGGTCAGCTTGCCAGAGGAAGGTCAGGATGTGGGTTTCTATACACGTAGCAGAAGACATTATGATGCCCCGAATACAAAAGCCGAACTTGTAAAAGGGAAATCCGTGGTGGTCGAACAAAGGAAAGAGAAGCCAGAATTACCTATTAATAAGCCGGTAAACGAGAAAGAAGCTAAGGAATTCTTGAAATTCATGAAACACAACGAGTATAGTGTCGTGGAACAATTACACAAGCAGCCAGCTCGCATATCGGTACTAGCTTTACTCTTAAGCTCAGAGACACACCATAACGCGCTCATGAAAGTTTTAAACGAAACCTACATCGCTGATAATATTTCAGTACACAAGCTAGACCGTCTTGTCAACAACAAAAGCGCCAATAATTTCATCTTCTTTAATGACGACGAAATACCGCTGGAGAGCATGGGATCTACTAAAGCTCTGCACATCACCACCCATTGCAAGGGGTATACATTACTGGGGGTACTGATTGACAATGGATCGGCACTGAATTTATTGCCCCTATCTACATTGAACAGGTTGCCCATGGACAGCTCTCACATGAAGACATGCCAAAACATAGTGAGAGCATTTGACGGCACTGAAGGAAGGTAATGGGAAGGATTGAGATACCTCTCTTAATCGGTCCAAACACATACAAGGTAGACTTCTTAGTGATGGACATCAAGCCTTCTTACAATTGCCTATTAGGGAGGCCTTGGATTCATTCAGCGGGGGTAGTACCATCATCACTGCACCAAAAGCTAAAGTTGGTAAAGGGGGGTCGATTGATAACGATAAACGCGAAAGAAGACATTATTGCGTCCGTTACCAATAATGTGCCATACATAGAGGCTGATGGTGAGGCGATAAAATGTTTATTTTGCTCACTAGAATTTGTGAACGCAACCTTCATTGTTGAGGGAAGTAATATCTCAATGCCCAAAATATCCAAAGCTACGAGGATGAGCTTATAACTGACAGTGGAAAAAGGAGCATCGCCTGGAAGGGGTCTCAGAAAATATCTCCATGAAAAGGTCGAAGTACCAATCTTGGCTGATAAATGGGATCGCTTTGGCTTAGGGTATAAACCAGACGCAAAGCAAAGGAAGAAAGAGTTGGAGAAGAAGCAGGAGAGAAGAAAAGCGCGATTAAGCGGGGTAGAGGTTAAGTGGGAACCAATGACCTTCCCCCATATATCCAGAACATTCATATCAGGAGGAATTCTTCACCCTGAACGGAAGATTACAAGGAAAGAAATTGTGAAAACATGATGGGAAGTCTAAGCATCAACGCCGTATCTGAAGAGGGAATGGTGGAAGAAAACTTATCGGGCATCCGCCCTTATGAGCCTGGAAGTGTTCTGAGCAATTGGACTGCGGAAGAGATTCCTGTAGTCTTTAAAGCTGATTCAATGTAATATTCAAAACACGCTTGTTGCTTTAAGCCTAGAAGCAATAAGAATTCATTTGTGAAATAGGCTCATGTCCAACATCTTTATTTCAATAAAAAATACATTCTTTTGTACCACTCTGAGCAAATATTCTTTTATTCTTTCATTTTATTCATAATCATACCATACAAATAGTTATTTTTTGATTCATTTGTTCTTTGGATATTCATTCATGCCTACAACAGGTCTCCAGATATCAACGACATGAGCGACGCTGCTACTGACCCAGAATCTCCTTTTGAGCGAGACATGTGTCTAGAGGGATCTCAGGATTTTGACGATGACAGAGACTGTAACTTATCTCCAGATTTGTTAAGGACGTTAGAACGAGAAGAGAAACAGATCCTACCTCACAAAGAGATAGTAGAGACTGTGATCTTGGAAGAAGGAAAATAAGTGAAAATTGGAACTTGCATAGCCAAAGAAACAAAGCTAGACCTCATTGAGTTACTTCAAGAATTCAAAGATGTCTTCGCATGGTCATACCAAGATATGCCTGGGTTAAGCACTGATATTGTGGTGAACCGCTCCCATAAAAGAAGAGTGCAAGCCAGTTCACAGGTTCAAGGATGAGGCCCGATGTTGTGATAAAAATAAAAGAGGAGGTCAAGAAGCAATTCGATGCTGGGTTCTTACAAGTAGTCAAATATTCAAAATGGGTAGCCAATATCATCCCCGTCCCTAAGAAAGACGGAAAGGTATGAATGTGTGTAGATTACAGGGACTTAAACAAGGCCAGTCCAAAAGACAATTTCTCATTGCCTCACATTGACACCTTAGTGGATAATACGGCAGGCTACTCATTGTTCTCCTTCATGGATGGCTTCTCTAGATACAATCAGATAAAGATGCATCCTGAAGACATGGAAAAAACCACATTCGTGACCCTGTGGGGAACATTCTGCTATAAAGTGATGCCGTTTGGATTAAAAAATACGGGAGCAACATATCAAAGAGCCATGGTAACCTTGTTTCATGACATGATGCACAAGGAAATCGAGGTTTACGTCGACGATATGATTGTAAAATCCCAAACAGAAAAGGAGCACGCGTAAGTTTTGAGGAAATTGTTCTTGAGGTTGAGAAAATTTTAGCTAAAGCTTAATCCGACCAAATGTACTTTCAGAGCCAAGTCCAAAAAGCTGCTAGGATTTGTAGTCAGTGAAAAAGGGATTGAGATCGATCCAGACAAAGTCAAGGCTATACAAGAATTTCCTCCGCCGCGCACTCAAAAGGAAGTTCGAGGTTTCCTAGGAAGACTAAATTACATTGCCCCATATTCCGTCTTCTTAAGAAACACAATCCAGGCGTATAGGATGATGAATGCCTGAAAACTTTTAACAAGGTAAAACAATACCTGTCCAATACCCCAGTGCTGTCACCACCTAGTCCAGATAGGCCACTGATACTGTATTTGATAGTATTTGACCATTCTATGGGATGTGTGCTTGGCTAACACGATGAGACAGGAAAGAAAGAAAGGGCGATATACTACCTCAGTAAGAAATTCACTGAATGTGAAATGACATATTCGCCAATTGAGAAATTATGTTGCACCTTGATATGGACAACTCGGAGATTGAAGCAGTACATGTTATACCATATGACTTGGCTAATCTCGAAACTAGACCCTCTAAAATACATGATGGAGTCGACTGCTTTGAATGGAAGGATGGCCAGATGACAAATTCTGCTTTCCAAATTCGACATAGTCTATGTGAACCAGAAGGCTGTGAAAGGGAGTGCGATAGCAGATTTTCTAGCCAGTAGAGCACTAGAAGACTATGAGCCTTTGAACTTTGATTTCCTTAATGAAGATCTAATGTATTTAGCAACTATCAAAGAAGACACTCCAGAAGATCGTCCTTGGAAACTGAACTTCGATGGAGCATCAAATGCTGTTGGTAACGGAATTGGAGCAGTCCTAATATCCCCAAAAGGAGATCATTATCCGTTTACATGCAAATTGGATTTTGATTGCACAAATAATATGGTAGAGTACGAAGCATGTATCATGGGAATCCGTGTGGCCATAGAACGCAGAATCAAAGTGCTAGAGGTGTATGGAGATTCTGCACTAGTGATCTATCAGCTCAAAGGTGAATGGGAAACAAGAGATCCTAAATTGATCAATTATCGAAAGCTAGTTCTAAAATTAATTGAGGAGTTCGACGACATCACCTTCTGTTACCTCCCGCGAGATGAAAACCAAATGGCTGACGCCCTGGCTACATTAGCTTCTATGATCAGAGTAAATAAGCAAGAGGATGTGAAGCCTATCCAAATGAGTATTTACGAGGCTCCGGCTCATTTCTACAACATCGACGAAGAGGAAGAAACAGATGATCATCCTTGGTATCACGATATACTGCGATATGTGAAGAATCGTGAATACCCTGATCAAGCAACAGAGAATGATAAAAGGACTTTGAGAAGACTGGCCAGTGACTACATCTTAGATGGGGAGATCCTATACAAAAGAAGAAAGGATCAGGTGTTATTAAGATGTGTAGATGCTGTTGAGGCTAAGAAAATCCTAGAAGAAGTCCATGAGGGTGTCTACGGAACACATGCTAATGGTTTTACAATGGCCAGGCAAATCATGAGATTCGGGTATTATTGGTCCACTATGGAAGGGGATTGCATCAATTATGCTAAGAAGTGCCATAAGTGCCAAATTTATGGGGACAAGATTCATGTGCCTCCTTCACCTCTTCATGTTATGACTTCTCCATGGCCTTTCTCTATGTGGGGCATGAAAGTCATTGGGCCAATCTCGCCAAAAGCCTCTAACGGGCATCGATTCATCTTTGTGGTCATCGATTACTTCACCAAGTGGGTAGAGGCTGCTTCATATGCCAATATCACCAAGTCGGCGGTCAGCAAGTTCTTAAAGAAAGAGATCATTTGCCGATATGGAATGCTAGAAAGGATCATATCGGACAATGCATTAAATTTGAACAACAGCATGATAGCAGAGGTCTACAGTCAGTTCAAGATTAAACACCACAACTCGTCACCATATCGCCCAAAAATGAATGGTGTAGTTGAGTCGGCTAATAAAAATATCAAGAAGATTGTGGGAAATATGACTGAGACTTATAAAGATTGGCATGAGAAGTTACCATTTGCTCTTTATGCTTATCGAACGTCAGTCAGGACCTCCACCGAGGCAACTCCTTTCTCATTGGTCTATGGAATGGAGGCAGTGTTACCAATTGAAGTTGGATGAAGTAGAATGGATCCAATCTCGATACGACCAATTAACCTGATTAAAGAGAAAAGGTTGAAAGCTATCCGTCATGGTCAAATGTACCAAAAACGAATGATGTGAGCTTACAACAAAAAGGTTCGCCCCAGAGAATTCCATGAGGGGGATTTGGTATTGAAGAAGATCCTACCCCTACAAAAGGACTTCAGAGGAAAGTGGATGCCAAACTGGGAAGGACCTTATGTGGTAAAGAAGGTCTTTTCTGGAGGAGCGTTGATATTAACTGAAATGGATGGCAAGACTTTGCCTAATCTAGTGAATTCAGATTCGGTCAAGAAATACTTCACCTAAATAAAAAAAATAATAAAAAGGAGAGGACAAGGCAAAAACTCGCAAAGGGCGCCTTGAGACCAAAGGGTTTTTAAATTGAAAACCCGTGAAAAGGCAATTCCAATATTGATAAAAATGGGGCATGCGGTAGTCTCACTTTCTCCGAATTAACAAGAAGGAGAGATGTTACATCTTGGGGCATCAACAGAGTACTCTACATCTCCTAAACACATGTTGAGTTCAAAATGGTCCTCAAGAAGTTCGTACAAAGAGGCTCAGGCTGCGATATTTGGGGCACCTATTTTTCCCCTCACCTATTTTGTATTCCAGCAATGTTTGCTTTCTTTAATTAATACATTCTTTTCATATTTTGTTCCTGATAAATTTCAGTTTTTTCCATTATTATGATCCTTTTTCAAGCATTTTGTATTGAAATAATGATTAATGGACTAATAATACTTTCACAAAAAGGAGTTTTGCATATTACTCTAGAATCTTCTAAATAGTACAAGAACCTGAAACAAGACTATTATTTAGAACTCACCAAGCCTAAGGGTTGGAAATATTTGAGAAAGAGGAGTCTAAATGGTGTCTATTCCTTTGAATTTTCTGTCAAAAATATCAGCTGAACAAGAAGACAGGATATTACGTCAGTAAAACAACTTTGATGAACAATGAGCAATGACAACCCAGACATTAAAAAAGGGATCATTCTCATGACATTCTGCATTCATACAAATATCATTCATAACACGTCTAGTTAGGAGCATTTGATTCATTCTGATCATTGCATCCTAATCATTTGGCATAAGCATAAGCCCATGAAATCGATTCTACAGGTTACGTCCCCAGAGGACGGTGTAGTAACATCGATGAATCCACAAACCTCATCTCCCCAAAATTGCAGTAGAATAAGAAAAAATACACAAACCTTATCTCCCTGAAGTTGCAGTGGAGCAGGTTGAAATAAACAAATCTTATCTCCTTGAAGTTGCAATGGAGTAGATCGAAGACACCAGCCTTATCTCCCAGAAGTTATAGTGGAGCAGACTGAAGACAGCAAATCTTATTTCCCTGAAGTTGCAACGAAACATATTTAAGCTACGAGTTACAAGTCCTATACCTCTGAAGTTGCAGTAGGTTGGATCAAATCTATCATGGCGAATCTTATCTCCCTAAAGTTGCAGTAGAGTAGATTGAAGCCACAAATCTTATTTCCCTGAAGTTGCAGCGAAACAGATTTAAGCTACGAGTTACAAGTCATATACCTCTGAAGTTGCAGTAGGTCGAATCAAATCTATCATGGCGAATATTATCTCCCTGAAGTTGCAGTGGAGTAGATTGAAGCCACAAATCTTATTTCCCTAAAGTTACAGCAGAACAGATTTAAGCTACGAGTTACAAGTCCTATACCTCTGAAGTTGCAGTAGGTCGGATCAAATCTATCATGGCGAATCTTATCTCCCTGAAGTTGCAGTGGAGCAGATTGAAGCCACAAACATTATCTCCCTAAAGTTGCAGTGGAGCAAACTGAGGATAGCAAATCTTATCTCCCTGAAGTTGCAGTTGAGCAGATTGAAGCTACAAGTCTAATCTCCCTAAAGTGGATCGAAGCACTAATTCCTATTCCCCTGAAGATGCAGTGGGATGGAATGAGACTACTTGAGGAAGAGGAGCACCAAAAGAAGTCAAGGCTCAGCAAGACCAGGCAAAATTGGCCCTTTTAAAGTCTTTGCTTCATTCTCGTTACACGACAATGAGCAAAGAGGGGCAGTTGTAAGGACTAATTTTTGCTCGGGCCCAATTAACCCAATTAACCCAAAATAAACCCAAAAAAATAAATTAAACAGTCCGTTTTTTTATTACAAACCCAATAAAAAACTAGCCCAAACCCGAAGCCCAAATTACATAGGCCCAAAGCCTAAACCTCAAGAAAAAATTAGAAAACCCTAGTTAGGTGCGCCGCCGCTGCCACGTCAGTAGTTCCTCTCATGCACGCCGTACCTCCGCAGCCTGCTCCACGTCCCTCCGTATCTGCAAAAAAAGCAAGGACAAACAGCAGAAAAAACAAGGGCAAAAAACATTGTATTTTTTTTTTATTTCGGCTATAAAGCCATTATCAAAGAACACAGAAAAATGGATGAATACAAAAAAAAAAAAAAACACAAACAGATTTCAAATACAAACACAACAAATCAAAAGTTTTTTATAGTTTCTCTAAGGTATAGGTTTAATATTGCAGATTTATTTTCAGCATAGCAAAGCATATCAATATATTTTCAAAATAAATCTTCTTACCTTGGTTACGAATCAGAAAGTCGAAAGTCCCTTTTTTTTTTCCTTTTCTTTCGTTGTTTTTTTATGTTTTTGTCTCGAAAACGGGTCGAGGGAGGAGAAATAGCCAAAATGGCCTTTTTCCGGTGAACTCCGGCCACCGTGGATGGCGGGGCCATGGTGGCACTCTATGGCCGGCCATGGGTGCTTTGAGAGAAAGGGGAGAGCAAATTTCTATTTTTTTTTAGGAGGGCTAAAATGAAGGTTTTTAAATTTTTTTGGCTTATATAACAGTATGAGAACGGCGTCGTTTTAATGAGCCCCCCAGACGCCCAAAACGGCGTTATTTTGGGGGGCCGACCCGAGACCCGACCCGCTCCAAAGGGAGGATCCGCGCGTTTTTTAAAACTGGTCTTATTGCCAGTTTGGTCCTTCCGCTTTTTTATTATTTTGCAATTAGGTTTCTTTTAATCTTAATTTTTTGCCCATTAATTTATTTCGGTTTTCAATTTAGTCCCCCCTGCAATGACGCGTGTCTAGGGAATGGATTTATTGCCCATTTGGTCCTCTACCCTTTAGCGCCTTTTCATTTTGGTCCTTTTCTCTTTTATCTATTTTTTATTAGCCCCGAATTTTGGTTTTAAGTTCAATTTCGTCCCTTCTTGTCATTTTTGCTATTTTATTTTCAAATTAATTAGTTAATATTATTATTATATCATTAAATTGGTTGATTTAGTATCAAATATTTTTTGTTTATTTACCTTTTTTAAATAAATTTTACTTATTTTCATCATTATTCCTATTATTGCCATTTTGTTATTTATCTATTTATTTACATATATCTCTTATATACTTTCAAAATTTATATTATTATTAAATTAAATAACTATTATTATTATTATTATTATTATTATTAACCTTTTAATTTGTTTTATTTAATACCTTATTCAAGATACCTATCCTTTTATTTTAAACTTTTATTTATTTATCTATTTTAAAACTGTTTTTTTAATATCCTATTTTTTATTTTTTTAATGATTTCTTTTTTTTTAAAATTAAGTTTATATTAGTTTTTATTTACTTATTCACTCATTCCTTTTTTAAAAATTGGCTTGTTTATTTTATTTTTTGCCATTATCATTGTTATTTTATTTCATTATTTATTTATTTACTACTTTTCATGCACTTTCAAAATTTAGATTATTTATTATTATTATTGTTATTATTATTGTTATTATATTGTCATTTGCATCATTATTCTTATTATTGTTTATGCATGTTAACATTAGGATTCGTTAACATCAATGTTATATATGCTATTTATTATTATTATGCATATTATGTCATTGCTATTTTAAATGTATGTTATACTATCATCATTAAGCCGTGTGTGACCTATTTTACGTTTTAAACGATTTCTTTTTGAACATAATCGAATTAATTGCACATATATCATTTCCAAATATTTCATTTTTTACCCAAATTCGTAAAAAGGAAAATCTTGGAAACAAAGGCAATATTTCGTATTTTCGAGATTCGAAAAGTCGTACCCTAACTTACGAGGTCCCGATTTTCTCGATAAATCCGAATAACGAACGTTTTTAAAACATTTTTAAATAATCTCGGGAATCAAGAAAAGATCGTGTTCTAACTTACGAAATATGATGCCTTTCTAAAACCGAGATAACCGAATATCCTTCAAAATAATCTTTATGGTGTTAATTATTATTTCGGGAATTTAAGACATTGTGTCCTAACTTACGGGACGTAATCCTCTTTCCCGTTTAACGTGAAATACACCCTTTTCTGTAAAAAAACTTTTATTAAGCAATGTTTTAACAAAGGATCTATTTTAAAAAATCTCTTCAATTTTTCCGATTTTCGACACTAAGACACTAATTAATCAACTAGGTACCAATTTTGGGCGTTACGAGGGTGCTAATCCTTCCATTGCGTAACCGACTCCCGAACCCGTTTCTTTGAATTTCGTAGACCAAAACCATTGTTTTAATAAATCAAATCTATTATTAAAATGACCAAATTACGAGGTGACCCGATCACACCTCATCAAAAAGGATTGGTGGCGACTCCTGTTTTTCATTTTCATTTTTAAATCAAAATCGACCCCGTTTTTTCAAACAAATGAATGTTTTCGACAATCATAATTTAATAATTTAATATAAAACTATAATAATAATTATAATAAATATCTATTTAATAACAAATACATATATCACAATTGTACACATATATTTCACTATATTTGTACATTATCAATACCATACACTTGTCACCATTTAATTTATTTATCACATAAAAATCTTATAATATAATTATTTAATTAATAAATATCTTTTAACTTAAATACAAAGTAATTAAATAATCATATTACAAATGTATAAATACTATTATTACATTTGTATATTTTTATCACCATCCATTTGTCAAAATCATATTATATTTATTATAAAAATCTCACAATATAATTATTTTTAAATTGATTTAATTTAATTTGTTTCTAATTAATTATATTTAACTAATTATAATATAACAAAAATCTAGATTTTTGTTCATGTATGCCAAATGGTCTAATTGCCATTTTGGCCCTTTATAAATTCTTCAAATCTATAATTCAACTTTCACCCTTTATTCAATTTAGTCCTTTTTCCTAATTACTATTAATTAAGCTAAATTCACCTATTTAAAGCTTAATTATGTTCACTACTAGACTCATAAATATTTCTAATAATTATTTACGAACTCGATTTACTAAGACGGAGGCCCGATAATGCACTTTTTCGATGCCCGTGAATTTTAGGTTATTACACCTTTTCTCAAATGAAAGAGGAAACTCATCTCAAACAAATTAATGGTGAAGCAACAAAGATTTCAAAAAATAG
Source organism: Gossypium sturtianum (assembly GCA_025698515.1). Classification (NCBI taxonomy): domain Eukaryota; kingdom Viridiplantae; phylum Streptophyta; class Magnoliopsida; order Malvales; family Malvaceae; genus Gossypium; species Gossypium sturtianum. The sequence goes on from CM046946.1 coordinate 123,749,968, forward strand.
AGAGATTGTTTTACACAAACCAAAATCTCTCAAAAATGTTTTAAAAGAAACATATCTGCAAGATGTTTTTCCAAAAGAAGTAGTAGTGTCTTCACAGTCTGCTACACAAAAATCCTCACAATATTTTCCAAACAAATGTTTTGAAAAAATTCTTATTATGGAGGAAGAATTTTCAAAAAAACTTCCACATATACTTACAAAAGAACTTTTCAATGGATGACATTTCAAGCCATTGAATTCTCAAAAACCCTAGCAGTATTATGAAAACATATTGGTTCAAACTGGATCAGTACTGTTCAAACACTACAGAGACCCAAAATATCCAAATTTTATCACCCATTTAATAGCCCAGATACTAAAAATTCTTTGACCAAGGGATTGGAGTGAAAACCCAAATTCTCCAAAGAAATTTTCAGCCAAATTTACCACCAAAATTGACCACCACCCATATTTCACATATTGGGATTACCAAATGGCCTGATACAACGTCTTCTTAATAAACAATCAACATATGAGACATTCTTGACTCATCATATATTTCAAATATGGTACCCAATTCAAATTCCCAAATTGGTTCCAAGAATGGTGGAATTGGTATGGACCATCATCTTTCGAGATTCTACTGGAAAAATTCAAAACTTATGGCCCAAATTCTTTGACAAATTTCAACCCGAACCAGATCAAAAGTGCATCTACAGAACAATCCATTTTTTTCTCAAAACTGTACATTTCTTGTATTGTTTCTTGGAATTACTCTTATGAATAAGATCTATATATTGGAATTTCATTATTAGTTTGAAACTTCAGAACTAAATGGTGGGACAAATTTAATAATTCAAAATATTTGGATAATTTTTTTAACAATAATATGAGATTATATAATTCTGCTGCATTAGTGACATGTATAGGTATGTGTTTGATAGAAACCCCATTAAGGATTGCTTTTAATTATAGGTATAAATTTTATTGCAGTTAATGAATCCAGATCCAATGTTTGTGGCTACGAAACAGCCACTAAACTGCTGGCGCGAACACAATATAAGGACACGGGCAAGCAATTCAACATTATTGCAGCTTCATGGGTCCAGTTTATGATCCACGATTGAATAGATTACATGTAGAACACCAACCAACAGGTTAAACATTAATTATATATTTATTATGATTTGGATATATATTAATATTATCTATATATATGCGTACAACATAAATATCCGATACAAATATTTTAAGAAAAATGTTAGAATCCAATTTTAATGGAGATATAATTAACATTGGTGGTGGTTGAACAAAATTGCAGGTTGAATTGATTGCACCTAAAGAAGTTGCAAACAAATGTCTTCTCACTTCTTTCAAGTTTCATCCAACAAAGGAATTTTCAACCGGTTTCTGTGACATCAAAACTGGCACAAAGAACATCCGTACACCTTGGTGGTAAGAATATATAATTAGAATTGGTCGGTTATATATTTCATTGGGTATTACTTAAATCTAGAGGTGTTTATGAGTTGGGCTATGCCTAAACATAACATTAACATTTTATGTTTGGTAAAGCTCAGTCCAGTCTAAAATATGAGTTTAATTTTTTTTTCAAATTTACTTATATTTACAAAAGATTAACTAAATCTCATTTTAAACCTCCTCATCTTAATTTTAAAAAAATATTTATATTATTTTAATTTAATATTTAATAATTTTATATATTTTTCTATTTATTAATTTTTTTTATATAGCCATCCTAACATTATTTTAATGTTTATATTAGAATAGTATTATATATTTATAATAAGTTTTATTTTTTTAATGTGTTATAAATTACATAATATATAAAAATAACATAATATAAAATATTATGAACTTAAAAATAGGTCAGATATGGGCATTAAATATTCAAACTTAAGCTCAACCCTATTTTAAACGAATCTGATTTTTTTCTCAAACTTACTTTTCGACAGGGGCGAAGCCAGGGGGCTGGCATGGGGCCCGGCCCCCCAAAAGGTAAAATTACTATTTAAGCCCTTGAAATTTTTTAAAATTTTAAATTAGTAAAGGTAAAATTGCACTTTGACCCCCCTAAAATCATAAAAATTCGATTTAATCCTTTACAAATTAGAAAGATATAAACTATAAAAAATTAAAATTTCATCCGGCCCCCCTAAAAAATTGTCCTGGCTTCGCCCCTGCTTTTCGAGTATAATATTTTTGTCCAAATCCTTTTAAATTTCAGATTAAACTCTAATTCCAAATTTATATTAAGAAAAAAAAACAATAAGAAGATAAATAGATTTGTTTAAATCTCCTTCAAATGTATGGACGGCCGCTTTACCATACGTACGTAGAAATCACTTCATAGTTGATTTTCTCATGCATAAAATAATTTATTTTCTAAAGGAAATGACACGTGGGCGACATCAATAGCCAAGTTTGCCTTGTTCTCCTTAATTCCTCCCTTCCAGTCGTCAAGTCCGTACAAAATAGATAATAATAAAAGCAGTGTTCTTTTCCTATACTGGAGGTACCCTAAACCACAATAAATTAATTTAATTTATATATTATTTAAAAAATGAAATAATATCAAGTTTTAATAGAATTAACCCTTAAATTTTGAGCTTATTCAAAAATTAAATTAATCTATTTAATAATAAAAAGGAGATACGCGAGGTATTATTTCATCCTAAGGTTTAGCCAGCAGCCAACTATCCGACAAGTTATTGGCCTCGGACAAGTTATTAGCCAACTATCTCTTTTGAACTTTCCTTCATAAATGTACTCTCCTACAATATATATATATATATATCAATTTTTTTAATTAATTCAGGAACCTTTTACTCCAATATTATCATAGAGAAAGGATTGTATGAAACAGTGATATTATTCATTTCCAATAGTTTTATGTTATATCAGTATTCTTATCCTGAATTTCAAGATTTTAATTTGAATTTAATTTTTTTCAGGATGAAAATATTAATGTGACATAAATCAATTGAAAAAGAGATACAAATGACGTAGCGTCACTATTTTATACAATCATTTCCCTATTATCATATTCTGTCCAAGTTTGGAATTAATATGTAATACTATTCAACCTCATCCTGACATGTAGAATAGTAAGCTATGAGTTGAGGGGAGAAAAGCATTGTGTTCATTGTTCACGTAATTATCCAATGCTTTTCACGTGATTGCCGACACTACTTTTCTTCATAATTTCGTCTATAAATACAGACATATGCATGGCCATGGTTCTTACAAAGTATCTTTAACCCCCCCCCCCCCCCAAAAAAAAAAAAAAAAAAGAAAAAGAAAAGAAAATCTAGGTTCTCTCGAAAAACAATGGCATTTATTACGAAGACTCTTTTCAACTACATACTACGTCGTTTCATCCATCAAGATTTCCATGAAGCTGTTTCTTCCATGACCATAACTGATGCTTTTCTCTTCCTCGTAAAATCACTCATTTTTCTCCTATAAATGTTTTTTAAGTCATAACACCATGTTGCCGGCTGCTATTAAGCTTAACAATTATTTTTGGTTAATCAGATGGTTCATTCGGTGGATAAATTGGGGATATGGCACCGGTTACCTGTTATCTTAGGTTTATTATATCTGGCTGTACGTCGCCATCTTCACCAGCAATACAATCTCATCAATGTCGGGAAAACTCCATCCGGTGTTCGGTTTAGCCCAGGAGATTATCCGTACAGAACAGCTGATGGAAGTTACAATGATCCTTTCAATGAGGGAGCTGGCAGCCAAGGATCTTTCTTTGGCAGGAACATTATGCCTGTTCATCAAACAGATAAGGTATAAATATAAGCTTTATTAAATAGAAAAAAAACATCCACCATATGCGTGAAAAGAATTGTATGTACAAATATATATTAAAATTTTATTAAGAATTAAATAAAGCTTTAACATGATAAGTTTTTATTAATTTTAAAAAAAATATGAAAAAAACCAATATCCTTATAATAATATCTTTAATATAACATTTGATATATGAACTTGACACTTTTTCCTAATTTAGTACTTAAAACTTTTTTTAGCCCAATTTGGTATCTGAACTTTACATTTTTTTTTTCTAATTTGGTATCTAAACTTCTTTAGGGCCCAATTTGGTACTTAAGCTTTTTTTTAGGTTCAATTTGGTACCTAAATTTATTAAATGTTATACAAATTGCGTAAAATACTAACGGTGTTAAAAAAAAAATTATGCTACAAAAATATTGTCAGTATTAGAGGAAATTCATGTTAAAAAAAATAGATATTGAGCTATGCTTAACGGGTTAATATTAAATAAAAAAATTAAAATCCCAAATTAAAAGAAATTAATTATTTTCAACTAATAAAATAATTAAATAAATAAAACTAAAAGTAATTGAATATATAAAATACAAAAAAAAATCATGTCATCTGTCACATGTCGGTTATACATTGATTATTTTTGTTACCTCATAAAAAATATTTTTAGTATATTGGAGTAATTTGTAAAACATTTAACAAGTACCAAATCGAACAAAAAAAAGTAGGTACCAAATTAGGAAAAAGAGTCAAGTTTAGGTACGAAATTGAACCCCCAAAAAGATTAAGTACCAACTTAAGAAAAAGTGTCAAGTTTAGGTACCAAATTAGGAAAAAAAATATCAAGTTTGGGTACCAAATTGGACCAAAAAAAGGTTTAGGTACCAAATTAGAGAAAAGTGTCAAGTTCAGATACCAAATGTTATATTAAACCTTTTACAAAATATGAAAAAAAAAAACGAATATCCTTATAATTATATAACTTACTTTATAAAATAAATGATTTTATTGTCATTTTATAATTGAGTCGGTGTCCGATTTACTCGTTATACCGACTTAAGGAAATGCTTAAATAAAAAGTATAAAGTGATTATATTTAAAAACATTTTCAATAGAATTTGGATATTTCAATTAGTTGATCCGAAAATAAAAGATGACTTTTAATATTGCCGCATGCAAAGCTAAGCAACTTTATCAACTAGGTTGACGGTAAATTGAATTTCATTAAATAAATTTATATGATTGCAAATTAAAACTTTTTTTTTTTTTTTTTTTTTTTAGTTAATGAAGCCAGATCCCATGGTTGTGGCTACGAAATTATTGACAAGAACACAATATAAGGACACAGACAAACAATTCAATATGATTGCAGCTTCATGGATTCAATTTATGATCCACGATTGGATGGATCACATGGAGAACACTAATCAGCAGGTGAAACTTTAATTACATATATATGTCATCATCATTTATGTTATTTCAGATTTGGGCGAATATTTTCAATTTTGTTAGAATTTTCTTCATTTTTTTTTGAAGTATATACTTATTTTACAGATATAATGGAGATATAGTTAACATTGGTTGTTGGAGAAAGTTGCAGGTTGAGTTGATTGCACCTAAAGAAGTTGCAAACAGATGCCCTCTAAGTTCTTTCAAGTTTTATCCCACGAAGGAGTTTCCAACTGGTTTCTATGACATCAAAAGTGGCGCAAAGAACATCCGTACACCTTGGTGGTAAGAACATATAAGCCGCTAAATAGAATATATGTTTACCCATATTTAAATTGGGTGTGGGATATGATACAAATGTTAAATAATATGAAAAGATGAAGAGCTCGAATGATATGAATATTTGGATGTGCTATTAAGTTTGGATATTTGTAGATTCAGATTCAAGCTATTTAATTTGAATTTGGATAAAGAAAATAAATATAGATTCAGATAAAGATATTATGAAAATAATATACATTCGACTGTCCATGGTTAAAGGCATGCAAGATTTTCACATGAACGGGTTATTGTTGCAGGGATGGAAGTGTAATATATGGAAGCAATAAGGAAAGGTTACAAAAGGTGAGAACATTCACAGATGGAAAGTTAAAGATTTCAGAAGATGGATTACTGCAACAAGATGAAGATGGGATCCCCATATCCGGAGATATTAGAAATAGTTGGGCTGGCGTCTCAACATTACAGGCTCTATTCATTAAAGAACACAATGCAGTCTGTGATACCCTCAAGGTATTTGTTTAAATTCCATATTTGCTTTATAATATGAGAAATTTACTAAGCATTAGTATTTGGAACATAATTTTAGAAGGAATACCCGGATTTGAATGATGAAGAGCTATATCGATACGCAAGGCTTGTAACTTCTGCTGTGATTGCAAAGATCCATACCATTGACTGGACTGTGGAGCTTTTGAAAACTGATATGCTGCTTGCTGGAATGCGTGCTAATTGGTAAACTAGTTTTCATTTTTCCCTTTAATGTTGTCAAATTTTAGGGGCCCCGATTGTTGTGATTTGAACCTCGAACCAATTGGATTAAACTCCAGATATAACTTTAATGTTGTCAAATTTGTCACAGGTATGGATTATTGGGAAAGAAATTCAAGGACACATTTGGGCATGTTGGTGGATCCTCTTTGGGAGGTTTAGTGGGTTTGAGAAAGCCTGTTAATCACGGTGTTCCTTACTCTTTGACTGAGGAATTTACCAGTGTCTATCGACTCCACCAGCTTTTACCAGATTCCATTCATCTTCGAAACATCAATGTTGCTCCAGGACCAAACAAATCTCCACCATTGCTTGAGGAGTAAGCCTTACATGACGTTGTAAACGACGACTCAATAGTCCACATTTATTCTTAAACTTAGTTTGTCTTTGTACTTTGTAATGCAGGGTTCCTATGCCTGATTTAATAGGCAATAAAGGAGAAAAAACTTTGTCACTAATTGGATTCACAAGGCAATTTGTTTCAATGGGACATCAAGCTTGTGGTGCATTGGAGCTTTGGAACTATCCTTCATGGCTTCGAGACCTCGTAGCACAAGATGTTGATGGCAAAGATAGGCCTGACCATGTGGACTTGGCAGCTCTTGAAAGTAATGACTTGTCTCAAACTAGAAATTTATGATCCATGAATTCGTTAAACAAACACATAAAAACTCGATCTAAAATTAATATCAATGATGCAGTTTATAGGGATAGAGAGAGGAAAATTGCAAGGTATAATCAATTCCGTAGGGCTTTGCTATTGATACCAATCTCTAAATGGGAAGATCTGACTGAAGATAAGAATGCCATTGAAGTTCTCAAGGATGTTTATGGTGATGATGTTGAAGAACTAGACTTAATGGTAGGTCTCATGGCTGAGAAGAAGATCAAGGGTTTTGCCATAAGCGAGACAGCTTTCATTGTTTTTATATTGATGGCAACAAGGTATAAATCATACTTTCGTACTTATATCTGAATATTTTTCTAAGAAAATTGAATATCAAGAATCGAATGATATTGGTATTGCAGGAGGCTTGAAGCTGATAGGTTCTTCACAAGTGATTTCAATGAGGAAACATACACAAAAAAAGGATTTGAATGGGTGAATACCACTGAAAGCTTGAAAGATGTGATGGATCGTCATTACCCAGAAATATCAAAGAAATGGATTAACTCAACAAGTGCTTTCTCAGTTTGGGACTCACCTCCAAATGCTCCCAATCCTATCCCTCTCTATCTTCGCTTTCCATCTTCATAACCCACTATGGAGCCACAGACGTAACCCTATTGTTATTTTGTTGTTGTGGTTATTTTATCTCCAGTATTTACTGTTGATATTGATTACATGTAATTTACAATAAAATTGTTGGCTTTTCTTACTTATGTATTGGTATACAATGCATCAATAAAAGTTTATCTGTTCTTGTACTCAACAATGAAACCATTTCATCATTTCTTAAATTTTGATTTGATTTTGTTAATCACATGACACAAAATAATTTGATATTAAAAAATAAATTTTGAATGAAATTAAACAACCTTCATTTAATTTTGATTATTTAAAAATATTAAATCAAAACATACAATATAATTTTCATCAACCTATACCTTTCATAATCTTAATAGTGGTAAAATTATATTTTGGTCCTTTCAAAAATGATAAAAATTTATTTTGATCCTTTAAAAATTATAAAGATACAAACTATTAAAATGATAAAATTATGTTTTTACTATAGAAAAAATATACAATTTAATTTCAATTTCCCAAAAAAAATTCTGACTTCACTCATGTTTCATCTTTGTTATTTTTTTGGGTGGAGATTTAAATGAATTTTTGTTTATATAAAAATAAATGTCAAACAATAAAAAAGAGGTAGCAGGCAAGGAATTTTGTTTGATAGGAACATTGTACCTCTTGATCAAAAGGATAAGATATACACATTACTTCAAATGGAAAAAATCCAACCAAATTGGTGTGGTTAATTCAATTAAAAATTAGAAGTTTTTTATTATTATTTAATGAATATGGGATAATCACTTATTTAAAAAACATTAAATCTTTAAGTAAGGGCACTAATTTAAGAGATAGGGAATGGCTTTGCCCTCCCTAAAAAAAAATTAACATATTTATTTTCTTTTAGATATTATAAATTAATATTATTAACGTTTTGATATAACTATTAAGAATTAAAATAGATTTTTAATTCCTTAATTAAATTAAATTTGTAAGAATCAATTTGATCATCTTTAAAATATTTTCAAAGTGTTGCGATATTCAAAAATATGTTTTCAAAATATCTTCAAGTACCTGTATAAATATTTTTGAGTATATACTTCAAGAACTATAAAAAAAAAATGTTTCTAAGCATATTATAGGTATTAATACCCCCTCAAATAGTGTTTGTCAACACTTTCTGGAGGGGTATAGTATCGATAAACAGTCATAAGGTATCGATACCTAACCCTAAGCATCGATAACCAAACCTGATGTATCAATACAGTGCAAGTCAGTAACCAAAAACACAAAATAGAAGAGTAAGGTTTTACATGCTCTTGAGGTATTAGTGCCTGCTCATGAGGAATTGATAACTGCCTTAAAGGTATCAATACGTAATCATTTCTAACACTATTTTTCTGAGGCAGTGACACCTAAACTTGCAAGGGGCTTTTAATATGCAATTTTAATGCTCCGACTAGAAACTCCCTCCAATACTCTTAAACATCTACAAATCAAACAGAGAGTATAAATAGGGTCCCATAACACTCTAAGAAGGAAGAGAGAAATATCTTAACATCAAGACAAGAAAACACACACCTATATATCTATCTTTTTTAGAGTCATTTGTTCCAATATCTAAGATGACGTATTTCCCCAATTAAACTTGATAAACGGCATAATAGTCTTTTAAATCAATACCTACTAATATAAGTTATCTTCTTGTATTATGATCCGACCACGTAATACAACTTAATATTAATTAAACGTTAGATAAATATGAATAAATATTTGCTTATACAATTTCCTTTTTTTTTCCAAAAACCATTGAAGATAAATATACAATTTTATTAAGCAAATGTATTTAAAAAATTGACGAAATTACTGTACTTAAAACACGATATCCCAACCTACCAAGACTTTAAACTTCTTGAAAGAAGCAAAAGCTTCATATTTATATTTCAAGAAATAAACCCAATTCATGGTGGTGTAATCATCAACGAACAATAAAAAATATTGACTTCCCCTAAACGATTCAATACACATGGGTGATGGGTCCACATAAGCACGCAGGCACCCACTCAATATAACAACGATTAGCTCTCCAAAATTTTCCTACAGAAGAGGGTTCGTGCGCTGCTTTCCCATCACAAATCTTTCACAAAACTCAAAAGATTCAATTTTAGATAAGCCATTAACAATATCTTTTTGATTTAGCAACTTTAACCCATAACCCATATGCCATAATTTAGATTCATCCGAAATCATTCTCGACAATGATATGGATTTCTCTACCTTGATACTTCATAAATCTCTCTTCTTTTATTTTCGGATTCGAGGTGGAGACTTAATAAAATGTATATTATTATTTAAGTGTGTAGAAATCAATTTTATATTAACTCGGTCAAGAAAAATATTAAAAATTTAATTTTCATGCATTTAAAATATATATATATATTTATATTTTGATACATTTATATAAAATTTATATAATACAATTTAAATGTAAATAATAAGGATAAACTATTAAACGTCTTAAATTTTTAATTTTGTCATTTCAACCAATATTTAGTTGTTGTCTTATGTGAATTTTTATTCAAAATTTGTTTCTCACTGTGTATAGATAATGTAGATGTCATTGGTTCAACTGGATACTACAGGCCAGAGAACCGTCTTTCATATTTACGCTTAACCTGACTTTTATTACCAGATTTTGATATTGTTTCGTTTATGTTTTTGCATTCCACGATTTGATGAAAGCAAATAATTGAGTGCTGCCTTGAATATTTTTGCTAAATCCATTCTTTTCTGACATAGTCTTGGATTGGGACCATCTTGAAAGTGATTTTCGAGTTCCTTGCTTGTTTTGTGTTGGATGAATGCCCCCACCATGTTTGCACCCAAGTTGCCAGAGTTTCTTTTGTCATCGTTAATTACACTTGTCATTTCCAGGTTCCAGCTAATTGCAGATTTTAACAAGAAATCCAGGTTGGTTTTTTCTTTTTGGTACAAAGGAGACTCCATCTTTGGGATGTGGGAGTAGATGTCCGGACTCAAATTTCGGACCTGTTGTATCACCTTTTAAGGATCATTATAAGAACCAACTGAGATAAGTTTGGAGTTCATAGTTGATGATGATATGTTACACTTGGCGGGTATTTCAAAATTGTTGTAATGAAAAACGGATCGACTTTGATTTAAAAATGAAAAATAAAAAAACGGGAGTCGTCACCAATTCTTTTTGTTGAGGTGTGATCAGGTCACCTCGAAAAGTGGTTGCTTTTAATAAACAGTTTGATTTATCAAAACAACGATTTTGGTCTACGAAACTCAGAAAATGGGTTCGGGAGTTGGTTACGCACGAGGAAGGATTAGCACCCTCGATACGCCCAAAATTGGTACCTAATTGATTGATTAATGTCCTAATATTGAAAATTGGAATAGATTTTAAAATACGAATCCTTTAGAAAATGTTTGGATAATTCGACTTGGATACCGAAATTTTCCTGTTCCGAAAAGATGAAATACCACATCCAGCACGATAGGACACGGTGTTTCAAACCCTCGATACCAAGATCATTTCATGATTTCCAAAATTCATACGTTACAATTTTAAAAGGGTATTCCACTATTTGGCCAAACTAAAAGAACCGAAACCCAGCACGATTGGGCACGATTTTTCGAATCTCTAAATACGAAATATTTCCTTTGTGAAAGAAATCAATTTTGTGCGGGGCGAAAGTTGATGTAATGCAAGTTTATAATGAAATGTAAAAACCAATTACGATACGGATATGCGTAGCAAAAAAATAGAAATAAATGCGTTAGTAAAAAGATAACATAAAGAACTAAAATGAAATAGAATAAAATGAACGAAATCGAGAAAATGAAGATAATGAAAAATAAAAGTAAAAAAATAATAATTATAAATATAAATACTGAAAAGAAAATATAATTATAATAGTAAAAATAATAAAAATAATAGTAATAATAATAGTACGAAACAATAATATAATAATGGAAGTAATAATTACATAATAATAATAATAAAAGAAAATAGTAACAATAATATGTTAATATATGTATTAATAATGATAATAATAATAGCTTAAATAGAAAGTAATAATACATTAATAAGAAAAATAATGATAATAATAGAAAATATAAAAAAATAAAAATACTAATACAGGTGGTAGTAAAGTAATGATAATAGCAAATATAATAGTAATGATAAAGATATTAAGTAATAAGGTAATAATAATAAGGTAATAATAATGGAAATAATATAAAAATAATAATAATAAAATAGAAATAATGATACTTTAATGAAAAAGTAATAATAATAATATTAATAATAAATATAATAATAGTAGTAAATATAATAATAATAATAATAATAATAATAATAGTAATAATAATGCGAGACAATATATTTATAATAATAAAAATGACAATAATAAAAATAATAAATAAAAGGTTAAAAATGATAATAAACAGATAATAGTAAAATAAATAAAAATGATAATAATATAAATGATGATAATAATATAGAGGTATTAAATTAATTTTAATAATAAAATAACAAAAAGGGGACTGAATTGAAATCAAGACAAAATTTTGGGTGCGAATCGAAAATAAAAAAAACGAAACACGCGTGAAAGGAGGGGGACCAAAATGGAAATTTATCCAGGCCTCCAAAACGACGTAGTTCCTTTAGGGACTAAATTTGAAACTGCGCGAAATTTCTGGGTAAAATTAAAAATAAAAGGAAATCTAATTTTAAAAAAAAACTGAAAATGCGGAGGGACCAAGTGGGCAATTAGCCACAAAAGCAAAAACACGTGGATCCTGAGGCGGGTCGGGTCAACACGCGGATCCTGGGGGGGAAAACGACGTCGTTTTGGCGATAGGACTCAAGCCCAAAACGGTGTCGTTTTGGAACCCTATAAAAGGTACCCATCCTTCAAAAAAAATCACTTTTACCCCTCTCCCAAAAAAAAAAAAACAGAAATCCTCTCTCCCTCTCTCAACTCCCGCCGAATTCCGGCCAGTGGCCAAGGGAGGCTCCGCCATCGCCATCGCCGTCGCCGCCGTCCACCGCCGGTGACCGCCGTGCATGGCGGCGCCCGAGGTAAAAGTTTTCTCTTTTTCCTTTTTTTTAAATACTTATAAACTATTTTTTAAGTAAAAATACAAAAAATATATATATATGGGTATATATTTGATTCGAAAAACGAAAATAAAAGAAAAATATAGGAAATAAAAAAAGACCTTAGCACAAATTTTCTTATCTCTTTCCTTCGAATGTTTGTTGCTGTTTTTTTGCTTGTTTTTTGCTTGAAATTTTTTTTAGTTTTGTATTGATGATCAAATTGGCTGCCGTTACAATGGTTTTTTGGCTTTGGCTTTTATAGCCATTTTACAAGTTTTATATTATTTGATGTCTTTTCTCTTCTTTTCTTGCAGGTGCAACTTGAGGAGTGGAGGAGCAAGTGGCTCTGACGGTGGCAGCTCTGACAGTGGCGGTGGAGCAGAGGCAAGTGGCTAGGGTTTGTGTTTTTTTGTTTTTTTTTTTTGTTCTGATTAGTATGGGCTAGGGAAGATGGGCTTAGGTTTGGATTTAATTAGGTTTTAGGTCTGATTTGCAATTGGGCTTTGGGCAAAAGTGGGCTTGTACAGCTGCCCCTCTTTGCTCATTGTCGTGTAACGGGAATGGAGCAAAGACTTTCAAGAAAGACCAATTTTGCCCGGTCTCGCTGAGTCTTGACTTCTTTGGTGCTCTTTTCTTCAGGTACCCTCGTTCTTAGTCTACCGCATCTTGTTGTTTTGATCCACTCGAGCGTTAGGACCTGTAGCTTTAATTTGCTCCTGCTGCGACTTCGAAGGGATGAGATTTGTTTATTTTTAACTTGCTCCAATGTGACTTCAGGATAAGAATTCAGGGAGAAGAGATTCGTAACCTCAATCTTCTCTGCTGAAACTTCAAAGAAATAAGGATTGATCCTCATTGTAAATTCAGAGAGAATGGATTTGTAGCCTTAACCTACTCCACTGGAACTTTGAGGAAATAAGAATTCAGGGAGAAGAGATTCGTAGTTTCAATCTTCTCTACTGAAAATCCAAAGAAACAAGAATTGGTAATTTCAACCTGCTCCACTGCAACTTAAGGGAGATAAGATTAACTGTCTTCAGTCTGCTCCACTGCAAACTCAGGGAGACAAGACTGAAATATTCGATCTGCTTCCTGCAACTTCAGGAATACCAGATCTGATATCTTCAATCTGCTCCACTGCGAACTCAGGGAGACAAGATTTGATGTCTTCGATCTGCTCCTGCAACTTCAGGAAGACACGATCTGATGTCTTCGATCTGCTCCTGCAACTTCAGGAATGTCAGATCTGCTATCTTCAATCTGCTCCACTGCAAACTCAGGGAGACAAGATCTGGTGTCTTCGATATGCTCCTACAACTTCAGGAATGCCAGATCTGCTATCTTCAATCTGCTCCACTGCAAACTCGGGGAGACAATATCGATGTCTTCGATCCGCTCCCGCAACTTCGTGAATGCCAAATCGCTTTTTCAATCTGTTCCATCGCAACTTCGTGGAGACACGATCGATGTCTTCGATTTGCTCCTCGCAACTTCGGGAATGTCAAATCGCTTTCTTCGATCCGCTCCATCAGTAACTTTCGGGGAGACACGATCCGATGTCTTCGATCCGCTCCTACAACTTCGTGAATGCCATATCTCGCTATCTTCAATTTGCTCCACTCGCAAACTCGGGGAGACAAGATCGATGTCTTCGATCGCTCCTCGCAACTTCGTGAATGCCGGATCTGCTATTTTCAATCTGCTCCACTCGCAAACTCGGGAGACAAGATCGATGTCTTCGATGCGCTCTCCGCAACTTCGTGAATGCTAAATCGCTTTCTTCAATCGCTCCATCGCAACTTCGGAGACACGATCGATGTCTTCGATCCGCTCATCAGAATAACCGGGAATGCCAGATCTGCTTTCTTCAATCTACTCCACTGCAACTTTAGGGAGACACGATCTGATGCCTTCGATCCGCTTCGCTCGGGAAGGCAAGATCTGCTAATTCACCGATGTTGCGGCACCGTCCTCTGGGGGACCTGTCCTGTAAAACCAGTTTTATGTGTTTATGTTATGCAAAATGGTTAGGATGCAATGATCGGAATGAATCTAATACTCCTAACTAAATGTATTATGGACGACATTCGCATGAATGCCGAATATCATGAGAATGATTTTTTTTCACAATGATTAGGATGCAATGATCAGAATGAATCGAATGCTCCTAACTAAATGTGTCTTGAATGATGATGTATGAAATGAGAATGATCCTTTTGTACAATGATTAGGGTGCAATGATCGGAATGAATCAAATGCTCCTAACTAAATGATATTATGGATGACATTTGCATGAATGCATAATGTCATTATAATAATCCATTTTTTTAATTTAAAATGATTAAGATACAATGATCGGAATGAATCAAATGCTCCTAACTGAATGACATTTTCATGAATGCGGAATGTTATGAGAATGATCTTTTTTCAATGTTTAAGGTGTCATTGCTCATTGTTTATCAGGGCTTTATCACTGACGTATTGTGCTGCCATCTTGTTCGGCTGGTATTCTCAATAGAAAAACTGAGAAAACAATTATATCTTGCTCAATAGATTTGCCCCACTGTAACTTCAGGGTTCATCTCATCTAAATCTTTTCTAATCCATCCCACTGTGACTCAAGGTTATAGAATTTGTAACTTATTCAATCAATTTGGTCTGCTACATCTTCCATTCCCTGAGTGTCATGACCAGATGTATATGAATGTCGAATTTCTTTGAGAATAATCCTATTTTAATGTTTGGGTTACTTATTATTTGTCGAGGCTGTATCACCGACGCAATATCTTATCTTTTTATTCAACTGATACTTTTGACAAGAAATCTTAACAGGTAGTCTCAAATTAGACTCCTTTCCAACCCTTAGTTTTGGTGAGTTCTAAACAATAATCTTGCTTCAAGTTCCCGTACTATTTAGAAGCTTCCAAAGTAATATGCGAAACTCATTTTATGAAAGTATTATTAGTCCACTAATCATTATTTCAATGCAAAATGCTTGAAAAAGATCATAACAATGGACTGAAAGGAAATTAATTGAGAGCAAAGCTCGAAATGAAAAAATTAATCAAAATATCAAATTTTGAAAAAAACACAAAATGAGAATGAATTAATCAAGATAACAAATGAAATTTATTGGGAGAGTATCTTGAAAAGAATAAAGTAATCAAAGATAGCAAATTCAATATGGGTAAGATAAAAACTAGGTGCCCCAGATATTGCAGCCTGAGCTTCTCTGTACGAACCTCTTGAGGACCATTTTGAGCTCAATATGTGTTTAGGGGATCTAGAGTACTTTGTCGATTCCCCAAGACGTAACATACTTCTTCATTATTAATTCAAGCGTAGCAAGACTATTGTATGCCCCACTTCCGATCAAAATTTGAGCTGCCCTTTTCGGGTTTTCAACTCAAATCCCCTTTGGTCTCAAGGCGCCTTTTGCGGGTTTTCGCCTTGGCCTCTCCTTTTTCCTTTTTTTTTGGAAAACTTTTTATTGAATCTGAATTCACCGGATTGGGTATGTCCTTGCTATCCATCTCGGTCAATATCCATGCTTCCCCAGAACAGGCCTTCTTTGCTACATAAGGTCCTTCCTAGTTTGGCATCCACTTTCTTCTGAATTCCCTTTTGCATGGGAAAAATCTTCTTCAAAGCCCTATCATGAAATTTTCTAGGGCGAACATTTTTGGTGTAAGCTCGCATCATCTGACCGTGACAGATAGCTTTTAACTGATCATATCGGGATTAAATCCTTTTCCAACTCCAGTTCTGACAAGACTCGAAAAAAGAATGTCGACTTCAATAGAAAAATACTTTTATTCCACAAATTAAGGCATTGCCCCGGCGAAGTTCTTGGCCAATGTTTGATAAGCATAGAGGGTAAATGTAACTTCTTTATGCTGATCTTTACAAGTCTAGGTCATCTTCCTAATGATCCTTGTTTTGTTGCTTTTTTTCTCTTCTTCTTCTTCTTCTTCTTTTTTTTTTGGTTGTCTTTGCTGCATGGTGATGTGGCACATAACCTTGGAACAGACCGCAAAATTTTGACATTGTGCGGTTAAATGAGATCTTTTGACCCCTTTTTTTTTGTTTTGGTGACTATCGACTTTGTAATATTAACCTACGAAGCTACTTTCACCCTCTTAGCGAAATAATTAATACCTGCTAGAAGCTTCCAATGAGATTGTCCCAATAAACTCCATGCCCCACATAGATGAGGTTTACGAAGAAATGAGGGAGGTACATGAATTCTGTCTTCATAAATTTGACATTTACGGCATAACTGATGCAATCCCTTTCTATGATGGACCAACAGAATCTGAATCTCATGATTAGCTTGGCTATCGTGAAATCATTAGCACGTGATCTTCAAATACCCTGATGAACGTCTTTTAGGATTTCCTTAGCCTTAACAGCATACCCACGTCTCAGTAGTTCAGGCGTGTCTTGATATGATCGTGCGAAAACATCTTTGAAACGATATCTCGCCTTATTTCTGTAGTGAGCTAGGCTCTCTTTCCTAGGCTCGCAATGTGCACTGACCCTTTGTAAGGTAGGATCTATTATTCATCTTGCCCTACTATTCTTAATGAATCAGGTAGATAAGCCATAATATCTGTCATCTTCAAAGTCCTGAGATCCCTCTAGACACATATCTTGCTCAAAAGTAGACTCTGAGTCAGTAGCAGCATAGCTCATGTCTTTGATATCTAGGGACCTGTTGTAGGTATAAAAGAATATTCAAAGAACAAATGAATCTAAGAATAATTATTTATGCGGTATAAATATAAATGAATAAAAGAATATTTGCTCAAAGTGAGACACAAAAATGCATTTTCGTTGGAAATATAGATGTTGAACATAAGCCTATTTCACAAAAAATATTCTTATTGCTCCTAGGCTTAGAGCAATAAGCGTGTTTTGGACATTACTCTGAATTAGCTCTAAAAATACAAGGATCTCTTCCACAGTCCCATTGTTCAAAACACTCCCAAGTATGTAAGGGTAGAAGCTTGGAAAATTATATTCCCCAGTTCCCTCTTCGAATATGTCATTAATGTTTAGATTCCCCAACATTCCCACCGGGTCTTGGATCTCTTCAATTTATTATCCATCAGGCCTTGCACCAGGGCCTTGAGCTTGATGCATTCTTGGATCTCATGCCCTTATCTATCATGGAACTCACAATGTTTGCCCCTTTAACAGAAAGATTGGGGGATTTTCTGCCCCAGAGGGATCATCGAATTTTACAATGCCCATTTTGATGAATCTTTCGACTAATTTCTTGAAAGCGGTGCAGTTTTCCATCGAGTGCCTCGTAATTCCTACATGGTATTCGTATTGGGCGTTCACATCGTACCATTTAGGGTATGGAGGCTGTATTGGTTCCACGTAAAAAGGGGATACAACATGTGCTTCAAACAAAATTTGGTACAACTCCCTATACGAGAATGGAATGGGTGCGAACTGGAGTTTTTCCGAGTTTGGTCTTGGATTGGGTTCCTGCCTTGGGGAGACCTGATGGTTGGTAGTTACCGTCCTTGGCTGGCTTACTGTAATCAGCTTCGAATGGCCCTTGTTATACCTACTCGTACTATTCGCTTCCTTTTCATTCTTCTTCGGGGCTTTTAAAGTTCATTCTCCCTTTTCTTTTGTTCCTGCCAGAACAACCGGTTTGGCTCGATCATCTTTCGGGTTAAAACCTGAGCCCATCAGGAAGTTTAGCAGAGCTGAGGTATCAGTCTGATATTGGGGTCCGATGATAGCGGGTGCCCCATGCGAATGCGTGTCTGGTTGAGTCGGGACACTTATTAGGGAAAAACTTGGGGAATAAACGATTTCTTCATCATCATCCACACTGTTGACCACTGGACCACTCCTTTTTTCAAGTCCTCCGGCTAGTAACTGGGTTAGCTGGCCTATCATATTCCTTTGGAATTCTAGCATTTGTTCCCGCATCTCTTGTTGAATTTTGGTCAATTTCTCTTGCATCTGTATTTGCATTTTCTCTATTCTTTCCAACCTTTGTTCCATTTCTTCTAGGTTAATTGAAATAATTTCACCTAATTAGGGTATTTCTACAAATTTTAATGCATGTGATATAATGTAATGCAAATGCATGAAATGAAATGCAAATGCATAGAATGAATGCAAAAAGAAAGAGAGACGTTGATTATGAATTCAATTCCATTAGAAGAACTTTTCTAGAAAATAAATTTCTTTACATAAAACAGGTTGCATATACGGCTTTTTCCTCATAGTTCAGGTAAAAACACCAATCCTTTTCTTCGTATCTGGATGTTATGGTTGTGTCTCGTGAACTTTCTCAATAGATGCCTCTTCTAGCTCCTTGTTGCTTGGTCCAGGCCGTACCTCTTCACTCACTTATCCTCCGCGATGTTCATAAGCTTCTTTAAGAAAATTGAGAAATGATGACTCTCGAATAATCCTTGTCGACTTGAATTCTCGGGCAAAGTCTTGAATTCTTCTGCGGACTATCAGCCCTCTCTCGTTGTTTACCTGGACTATGACCGTATTATAATCCACTTTATCAAGTAACCCATTTCCTTATGACAAACTCTTCTATTTAGCAATCGAATATGAATCAACACATCCTTTCTAAGATGATGCGGTGCGATGCAATGCAATCATAAACAAAACAAAACATGTTAGCACAGGAGAAATAAACAAAATAGAGTACCTATCCGCGTGACCACTGGGGTTTGGTACAATTCTACCTATGGTAGGCTCTTAGGGCTCACTATATGTGGTTCGGTTCTAAGGTAAGGGTACCCAAACCGGCAGATTCCTCGATCCTCACCCATTAAAGGCTCATACGAACCGAGTTCGGTTCAGAGGGATACATTTCCCAATGGCCATGCGGAGATGAAAATCTCACGAAACACATAGGTACGGATGTATCCCGGAAGCAATCCACTAGCCCATACGGAGGTGAAGACCTCACGAAGGTGTAGTTTCTTACTCCCACTTAAAGGCGCGGCCACAACGGTCATGTAATGCAATGCAGAGATATAAATTAAAATTAGAACCAGAAAAGCGAACCAAAGTGATAAAAGTCGTAACAAAGATGAATGACATGTAACGAAAGGATCGTATATTCAAAACAAGTTTTCAATTTTCGATAAAAAGACAAAAAGTAATCAACTCGTGGCTTGACTCTTTTATTTGAAATCCTCAGTGGAGTCGCCAAGCTGTCGTAATCATTTTTTGAAAAACGGGTCGACTTTGATTTAAAAATGAAAAATAAAAAAAAGGGAGTCGCCATCAATCCTTTTTGTTGAGGTGTGATCGGGTCACCTCGAAAAGTGGTTGTTTTTAATAAACAGTTTGATTTATCAAAACAACGATTTTGGTCTACGAAACTCAAAAAATGGGTTCGGGAGTCGGTTACGCACGAGGAAGGATTAGCACCCTCGATACGCCCAAAATTAGTACCTAGTTGATTGATTAATGTCCTAATATTGAAAATTGAAATAGATTTTAAAATACGAATCCTCTAGAAAATGTTTGGATAATTCGAATTGGATACCAAAATTCTCCTGTTCCGAAAAGATGAAATACCACATCCAGCACGATAGGACACGATGTTTCAAACCCTCGATACCAAGATCGTTTCATGATTTCCAAAATTCATGCGTTGCAATTTTAAAAGGGTATTCCACTATTTGGCCAAACTAAAAGAACCGAAACTCAGCACGATTGAGCACGATTTCTCGAATATCTAAATACGGAATATTGCCTTTGTGAAAGAAGTCAATTTTGTGTCGGGCGAAAGTTGATGTAATGCAAGTTTATAATGAAATGTAAAAACCAATTACGATACGGATATGCGTAGCAAAAAAAAAAGAAATAAATGCGTTAGTACGAATGATAACATAAAGAACTAAAATGAAATAGAATAAAATGAACGAGTCAGAAAATGAAGATAATGAAAAATAAAAGTAAAAAAAATGATAATTATAAGTATAAATACGAAAAGAAAATATAATTATAATAGTAAGAATAATAAAAATAATAGCAATAATAATAGTGCGAAATAATAATATAATAATGGAAGTAATAATTACATAATAATAATAATAAAAGAAAATAGTAACAATAATATGTTAATATATGTATTAATAATGATAATAATAATAGCTTAAATAGAAAGTAATAATACATTAATAAGAAAAATAATGATAATAATAGAAAATATAAAAGATTAAATAAAAAATAAAAAATAAAAAAATACTAATACGGGTGGTAGTAAAGTAATGATAATAGCAAATATAATAGTAATGATAAAGATATTAAGTAATAAGGTAATAATAATAAGGTAATAATAATGGCAATAATATAAAAATAATA
Organism: Gossypium sturtianum; assembly: GCA_025698515.1. Taxonomy (NCBI): domain Eukaryota; kingdom Viridiplantae; phylum Streptophyta; class Magnoliopsida; order Malvales; family Malvaceae; genus Gossypium; species Gossypium sturtianum. The sequence continues at coordinate 123,771,000 of CM046946.1, forward strand.
ATAATAAAATGGAAATAATGATACTTTAATGAAAAGTAATAATAATAATAAATATAATAATAGTAGTAAATATAATAATAATAATAGTAATAATAATGTGAGACAATATATTTATAATAATAAAAATGACAATAATAATAATAATAATAAATAAAAAGTTAAAAATGATAATAAACAGATAATAGTAAAATAAATAAAAATGATAATAATATAAATGATGATAATAATATAGAGGTATTAAATTAATTTTAATAATAAAATAACAAAAAGGGGACTGAATTGAAATCAAGACAAAATTTTGGGTGCGAATCGGAAAAAAAAACGGAGGACCGATTTGTAACGCGCGTGAAAGGAGGGGGACCAAAATGGAAATTTATCCAGGCCTCCAAAACGACGTAGTTCCTTTAGGGACTAAATTTGAAACTGCGTGAAATTTCTGGGTAAAATTAAAAATAAAAGGAAATCTAATTTTAAAAAAAACTGAAAATGCAGAGGGACCAAGTGGGCAATTAGCCCCAAAAGCAAAAACACGCGGATCCTGAGGCGGGTCGGGTCAACACGCGGATCCTGGGGGGGAAAACGACGCGTTTTGGCGATGGGACTCAAGCCCAAAACGGTGCCGTTTTGGCACCCTATAAAAGGTACACATCCTTCAAAAAAAATCACTTTTACCCCTCGCCCAAAAAAAAAAAAAAAAGAAATCCTCTCTCCCTCTCTCAACTCCCTCCGAATTCCGGCCAGTGGCCAAAGGAGGCTCGCCATCATCGCCCACCACCACACATGTCGTCGACGCTGCATGTCTGCAGCGGCTCCCGAGGTAAAAGTTTTCTCTTTTTCCTTTTTTTTAAAATACTTATAAACTGTTTTTTAAGTAAAAATACAATATATATATACGGGTATATATTTGATTCGAAAAACGAAAATAAAAGAAAAATATAGGAAATAAAAAAAGACCTTAGCACAAATTTTCTTATCTCTTTCCTTCGAATGTTTGTTGCTGTTTTTTTGCTTGTTTTTTGCTTGAAATTTTTTTTAGTTTTGTATTGATGATCAAATTGGCTGCCGTTACAATGGTTTTTTGGCTTATGCTTTTATAGCCATTTTACAAGTTTTATATTATTTGATGTCTTTTCTCTTCTTTTCTTTCAGGTGCAACTTGAGGAGTGGAGGAGCAAGTGGCTTTGACGGTGGCAGCTCTGACAGTGGCGGTGGAGCAGAGGCAAGTGGCTAGGGTTTGTGTTTTTTTTGTTTTTTTTTTCTGATTAGTATGGGCTAGGGAAGATGGGCTTAGGTTTGGATTTAATTAGGTTTTAGGTCTGATTTGCAATTGGGCTTTGGGCAAAAGTGGGCTTGTACAAAAATCTCATATTTTCTTATTCTCTCTTTATAATTGGATCCCAACACAATGGAGAAACGGGAAAAAAAATTGTGTTGGTTTGGGTATATTTGCAAAATGTCTGAGAAATGCCACTTTTGTTTTGAAGTTGATAGTTTTTGAGAGTCAATGAAATTACTAAATTTTGAATGAAAAACATATATTACGTAAGTTAAAAGGGTAAACTACATAAGTGGTAATTTGACTAAAAGGGTAAACTACATAAGTGGTAATTTGACTATTTGAAAGTTTTATATTAAATCAACTTTAAAAAATTATAAAATAGTTATTCAGTTTATACTATTAACTTTCTCTGGAACCTGCTTGATCTTCCATGAAATTTGATCGCAAAGCTTCCTCTGCCTCTTCCTCTGATACCCCAAAAAGGATCCTCACACATGGAGGCTCAAATGAGGATATTGCCATTGACATCAACAACTTGAGAATCAAGGATGTTATCCATTGAGAGCCCATATTTTCTCATCATGTTGCCATACCCACCGCCAATGTTGAGACCAGGGCAGACTCTCGCTGGGAAAGCGTGAGCCTAGCTTTCGTTAGCAATTTTGGCTCCGTTTGTTTCAATGAAAATGACTTTCGGAAAATGATTTCTGGAAAATGATTTACTTTTCTGGTGTTTGGATGAATCTGTGTAAAATATTTTCTGTTATTTGGTAGATTTCTTAAAAATAGTTCATAAAAGTTGTTTTCAATTAAACAAACATACATTTGAGATTTTCTTATTTTTTTCATTGTTTAATTGAATTTATTTTTATCTATAATTTTATATTTTACATTGTTTTTGTATATATTAAAAATATTATGTTAAATTCAGATTCATTACAACATCATTTTTTAATTACATGACTACTAAGTGAGTATTTTTTATTTAAAAATGTGACATCAACAAAATTGACAAAAAAAATTAAAGATGTCAACAATTGGACTTGATTTTCAAATTTGAAAAGTAAATGGACTAAATTCTTGAAAATAAAAGTACAAAGACTAAATTACAAATCTGTGAAGTGTAAATAGACTTATGACATATTTTAATCTTTATAGTACAAAACATTTATTATTAAAATATTAATATTGAATATTTTCAATAATATGTGAATAATATTATTTAAAATTTATTATTAAAATAAAATTGAAATATTAAATAATTTATTAAAATAATAAATTTTATTTATTATATTAATAATTTATTATATGACTAAATATAAATAATTAAATATGTATGTTTAATAATATTGAAAAATATAATATTTTAAATATTTTTAAAAATAAAAATAAAAATATTATTAATATAAAAATATTAACCTTGATTTAAGTTAATTTTTATATAAAAATAAAAATATCTATAGATGAGCTCTTTTTCGGAAAATGATTACGCTTTTCAAAAGGGTAAGTCATTTTTACAGGAAAAATGACTTATTTTACATTGACCTGTAAATCATTTTCCGTTGACCATACTATTTTCTGTGAAACAAATATAAGAAAATGCAGAAAATATTTTCTGAAAACCTTTTACATGTAAACAAACGGACCCTTTGTAATAAATTTTATCGATTGTTGCACCACCCTGAACAGAGGCAACCTCATTATCAACATCAACGTCGATGGATCGAAGATTGAAGATATCGAGAATATAACGAAAGTGATGTTAGATCTATACGAAAGGCCTCATAATCATGGCAATCACTTCGAACCCTAATTTACACGCCATTATCCTTTGCACAAATAATGGTTGCGTGGACATGGGAGACACGAGTAGGTGCCACTATAGCAACTGGTTTGGGTGTTTCAGGGGTAAAATATCTACGGTTTCTGATAAATGCTTGAAAAGCATATTCGAAAGAGGAATCACTTAGGATGCAAATTGATTCACGCATTGGAGCGGATTTGTTAGCAAGGCATTGGAGAAAATTTTCAACTTCAGAATCAGAAGAACAATTAAAGAAGATGAAGTAAATGGTTTAGTTTTAAAGTTTTGGGTTTAAAATTATTTTTTAATTAATTATAAAATTACATGAAAATAATGTGAAAATAATAAAGGGTTAAAAGAATACATATCATTAAGTTAACCCGCAACTCAACAATTTGTTAGTATTTTAACGGTTAATTTTATCGAAAGTAAATGCATCGTCCATCTAAAAGCATCCTAAAAAAATAAAACAATAAATTGAGTGATTATTTTGTAATTTTTACTAAACCAAAATCTAAAAGTCAAATCTAAATCTCAATTTTTTGCATTTGAGGAAAAAAGCACTTTTTCACTATAGTTTTGACACCAAAAGTCAGAAATTCCTTTCGGGTTGTAAATGAACCAAGCTTGAACGAACGAACCTCTATTCATGTTCGTTTGTTTATTTTTAAGCTTATTTTTGTTCTTAAAGAATTTCAAATTGTTTGCTCGTCTTCATTTATTTAAATTTGGGTGTGTTCATATGAATAACTAAAAACAAACAAACAATAAATAAACGGGTAAAATATATAAATGGTCACACCAACTATGTTTGCATTCTTTTTTTTGTCACCCAACTTTAAAAAATTTCAATTTAGGCACTAACATTTGGATTTGTTCATGTTTTAGTCACCGTTAAGTTAATAGTATGAAAGCCTTTTTCTAATTGGTTTACTAACACATTTAGTCATTAATGCTTACATATTCTATCAATTTGATCCTAATTCTAAATAATTCAATAAATTCAACCATTCACATTTACGAATTCTATCAATTTGATTCTCAAACTTCCTAACCAAAGCTTTCAGCTTTTAAAATAGAAGCATTCCACATCTATTAATTGTTTTATTTATGGTTGAAATTATTCAATTTGGCACATAACTTATTTTATTTATATTTTTAAGAAGTTGGTGTTAAAAATTAACTAAACACCATTAAAATAATAGGAAATACAAATTTTAAAAATATAATGTATAATAAAATTATATAAATAATTTAATATTTGTATAAAATAAATTTTCACTTTGAGGAGCATAATTTTTTTGAACCTCTAACCAGTATAATTTTAATTTTTAATTGATTTGGTAAATGATTTGATACTAAATCAGATTATTAGTGATACATATTGCTTATTGTGGATTTAAAAATTAAAAATAAATAGAACACATAATAATCTCTTAATCAATTTATAAGATTAAAAAACTCATCATTAATGTAACAAAAGGAAATTCAATTAATGCTTTCTGTAACGCCCCAAAATTCTTATTTATGTTTTTGTGAAAATGTGACACAATTGTATATCTGCTTCAGTGGTTGAGTGTTTTGGGTGTGTGTCAGATGTCCCAAGTTCAAGCCCTATCTTTGGTAAATTTTGGAATTTTTTTGACTTAAGCCTTCTATTTACTCAGTGGGCTTATATTGAATTAATTGTAAAACCATATTAGAATGAGCATGCTGGTTCGAGTGGTAAGGGAGTCTGTGTGTTGTGTGGAGGTCCTATGTTCGAGTCCTTGTGTTGACATGGGTAATTATTTTTGTCCGGTTGTTTAAGAGAGTTTCGATAGAAGTTAAATTCTGGAGTGGTTGGGATTAACGGGTTAGTGGGAAGTTGAGGGAAATCTATTTTGTTAATTTTTAATTTTTTTATCCTTCCCAAAATTCCCACTGTTTCTGACGTTTCTCTCTTCTCTTCCAAAATAAAAAATCCCCAATTTTACTCTTCTTTATTTTCTTTTCTCTCTGACAAAATTGTTAAACCCTTTTCTTCCGTTCTCGGTCCTTGCCCTTAATCCTTACTTTTGTGCGCTTCGAACCTTTGATTTCGGTATAATTGGTAAGTGAGTTTGGTTGCATTTTGTTGTCATTCAATTTCTTAAGGTTGAGTCTTTGCTATATCTTTCGCGTAGGAGAAGGGGGTGGAACAGTAGCTTCTATTCAACGGTCAAATCAGTACGAGTGAACGGGTGTGTTGGTGGTAAGTGTGTGTAGGCATCTTTCGGTTTAGTTTTGAAGGGTTGAGAATTGTTGGCTAAATTCATTATGGGTATTCTGTTTTTAGGTTCTGAAGGACTCGGGTTTGGTTTCACATCGAATCTGTACCAGGTGTGTACCCGAAACGCAAAAAACGAGGCTTCGACAAAAGTCAAAAAGTGCCACTGTCGACGCCACACGGCCGTGTGGTAGGCCGTGTGCGACAACACGACCGTGTGATCGATGAAGGGCTGGCCGTGTGCAAGACACGGCCGTGTGATGGCCAGGGTGTGGCCGTTTGATCCACATGGCTACACCAATTTGGGCATATGGGCCCACACTGGTATGTCACACGGGCGTGTGATATCTGGGCCAGGCCGTGTGATCCACACGAGCAAGGCCAATCCGGGTGTGTGGGCCCAGTATATTGAAATTTTCTGTAGGGTTGCACGGGTCGTTCTAATCGGTCGTGGACCTACCGTAGGGTCGGTAAAGACTTACTAACCCTAAAAATGTATGATCTGTTTAACTGATATTCTATACTAAGCGTGATAGTATATGCATGTTATATCTGTTATCTGTAAAGAAAGCATGTTAAGCATGATTTATCCTTTAATTCTATATGCATGTTCTGTATCTGTGATTGGGGTGGAATATTGTTTATTGGAGGAAGTGTTCTGAAAGGTAGATTATGCCTAATATCTGGCAGCACGGCTGTATTATATCTGATATGTGCCGCATCGGTACAACATGGTGTGTAGGGCTGGATGGGTGTTTTAAACCCCATATAGTGTGTAGGGATGGTCGGAGATAGTGTAAAGGATGGGGGAAGGATATCTGATTTCTGAATCTGATCTGTATATATGTATCTATATCTGAAATTGGCTTAGGCCTTAATATGCATCTGTATCTATGATGGGCTTAGGCCCGAATCTTTATCTAACTGATTCTGAGTTTGCTACTTGTGTGCATGCTTAATTCTATGGGGTTACACACTGAGTTCACATAAATTCACCCCTTTCTGTTTATTCTGTACAGGTAATCCACAGAGTTAGGCAGATCGATGCAGTGGAGCCTCTCGGTAACCACATGATCGAATTGGTTATGATTACGATTTAATTTTTATGTTTTGGTTTAATCTGGGTTTTATTTTATGTAATTCAGACTATATGGACTGTTTTGTTTTAATTCGGGATAGACTGAGATTCTATGATTTTAAAGTTCGCTAAACGTGTTATAACTCAGATTTTATTCAAATACTGTACTATTTTCTAATCACGAACGATTTTATTCAAAATAAGCTTCCGCTAAAATGATATGTTTTAAGGCAAGTGGACTAATTGAAAACATGTTTTGAATGTAACGAAAGTAATAAAGGGTTTATGAGTTTTGAGGTTTTTGTCAAGTTAGACGTTTGCAAAATCCCTACCATGTGGCATCGCTAGATTTGGCCATAATGTCTAGGTCGGGTTTGGGGTGTTACATTTAGTGGTATCAGAGCCAGGTTGCAAAACTCGGCTGTGAATTTTGGGTTTCAAAATTTGTTTTTAAAGAATTGGTTTTCAAATGATTTTAAAAACTCTGATTTAATATGTGGTACACCGAGTTTCCGGCGCCGATCCTGTAAGTATTTCTAATTTCTGATAGAAAATTCTGAAAATAATATTGATAGTTTGCTTGAAAATACTATAGTTAGTACACTCTGAAACTGTAGTGAAACTGATTGAGACTAAAACTTCCGAAAAAAAACTCTAAACTTCTGATACTTTATGCATAAAACATTTGTTAATAAATATCGAAACTGATGTATAAATTTTTTAATGTAGATAAAACTTCTAAGTCACAATGAGCGCACAAGGTATTCGTGGACGTGGTACTCGAGGCCGAGGTAGAGGCCGTAGGGGGCTCGAACTGAGTCATCATCTTTGGGCAGCATGCCGAATTTGGACATGAGTGAGACACCTGTGTCACCTGCTACTAAGACTGGGTCTCAGAGTCGACCGGTTGGGGATGACACACTGTCCCAAGCCATGCTGAGGATATTAGAGAGGGTCACTGGGCCCAATTCTAAATCTGGGGGTCGAGGGTCGGTAATTGAGCGACTCCGGTCTAATGGAGCTAAGTTGTTTAAGGGTGTCACAGGAGTCGCCCCTAATGTGGCTGAGTATTGGTTAGAGACCACAGAGAGGATTATGGACGATCTAAACTGCACCCCCGAGCAAAAATTAAAGGGTGAGGTCTCCTTACTTCGCGATGAGGCTTATCAGTGGTGGCTGACTGTTAAAGAGGGTACTCAGCCTGATCGTTTGACTTGGGAGTTCTTTAAGACTTCATTCCAGAGTAAGTATATAGGAACTAGCTATGTTGATGCTCGTAGGCGTGAGTTTCTGAACCTCACGCAAGGTGACCGATCTGTGGCCGAGTATGAGGCTGAATTTTTAAGACTGAGCCGCTATGCTCGAGGTATGGTGGCATCAGAATATGAGAAGTGTATTCGCTTTGATGATGGACTGAAGGATAATCTAAGGGTTCTGATTGCTCCACAGAAAGAGCGAGAGTTTGCTGTACTGGTGGAGAAAGCTAAGATAGTTGAGGATGTTAAGCGTGCGGAGCTCCAGAACAAGGACCGTGAGAGAGGTAAGAACAAGAGGGATTCGGAGCCCTCTAGTTCTTTTCCGAGGCCTAAGAAAAAGGCTAGATCTGATGGGCCAGTTAGAGTGGTAGCCCCTGTTGATTCTGTTTTTCCTACTGGGTTACAGCCATACAGTGACTGTGGGAGACGCCATCCGGGCGAGTGTTGGAGGAGGATTGGGGCTTGCTTAAGGTGTGGGTCCCTTGAGCACCGCATTCGAGAGTGTCCACTGAGGGCTGATCAGGTGCAAGCTTCGGCATTAGGTCCCGCGCAGCCACAAAGAGTAGTTCAACAGCCACCTAGGGGCCGTGGTCAGGCCAGTGGTGGTAATGGTATGGGCCGAGGGCAGAGAGCACCGGGCAGATGTGCTGGTCAGACTAAGGCGAGGCAGCCTACTTTGGTTTATGCTGCATGTCGCCGAGAGGACAGAGATGCTTCTGACGTTATCACCAGTATGTTCTTTATTTTTGATATACCTTATTTGGCTTTGATAGACATAGGGTCTACTCACTCATACATAGCTAGTACTGTATCTGGAAATCTAGAAATCTTGGTTGAGAGTACTACGAGTGAGGTTACTGTATTGATTCTGTTGGGGTAATCTGTTCGGGTTAGTAAACTCTATAGGGATGTACCCTTAGAGGTGCAAGGAACTATTTTTCTAGCGGATCTGATGGAGCTTCCGATTAGAGAGCTTGATATAATTCTGGGTATAGACTAGTTGGTTAAGCACCGGGTTAGTCTGAATTGTGCGACTAAGAGGGTTGTTTTGAGAACTGAGGCAGACGAGGAGGTAGTTGTGATCAGAGAGCGTCGAGATTATTTGTCTAACGTGATCTCCGCACTTGTGGCTGAAAAACTGGTCCGAAAAGGGTGTGAGGCGTACTTGGCTTACGTAAGTGTTTCTGGTTCTTGGGACTCTTATGTTGGGAGTATTATAACAGTAAAGGATTTTCTAGATGTCTTTCCTGAGGAGTTACCGGGATTACCTCCAAATTGAGAGGTTGAGTTTGGGATCGAGCTTCTTTCGGGTACAGCTCCGGTGTCCATCGCTCTCTACCGTGTAGCACTGAAGGAGCTTATAGAGCTTAAGGCTCAACTACAAGAATTGTTGGACCGTGGTTTCATTCGTCCCAGTGTGTCTTCGTGGGGAGCACCAGTTTTGTTCGTTAAGAAAAAGGATGGGACCATGACGGTGTGTATAGATTATCGGAAGTTGAACAAGCTGACCATTAAGAATAAGTATCCACTTCCGAGGATCGATGACTTATTTGATTAGTTCTGAGGGGCTTCTGTGTTCTCTAAGATCGATCTCCATTCAGGGTATGACCAGTTGAAGATTAAGGAGGTGGATGTACATAAGACGACATTTAGGGCTCGTTATGGACATTATGAGTTCCTAGTTATGCCTTTCGGGTTGACAAATCTATGGATCTGATGAACCGAGTATTTCAGTCCTATCTGGATCAATTCGTCGTGGTCTTAATCGACGATATTCTGGTTTACTCTAAGATTGAGGATGAGCATGATGAGCATCTTAGAGTGGTACTTCAGATTCTCCGAGAAAAGCAGCTCTACACTAAGTTGAGTAAATGCGAGTTCTGGTTGCGAGAAGTAAACTTCTTGGGGCATGTGGTTTCTACTGAGGGGATTCGTGTAGATCCGAGGAAGATTAAGGTTGTACCGTATTGGAAATAGCCTAAGAATGTATTTGAGATCCGTAGCTTTCTGGGTTTGGCGGGATACTATCGGCATTTCATTGAGAGGTTCTTTGTGATTGCTGCACCGTTGACTAAGCTTCTGCGTAAGGGTGTTCCGTTTGTCTAGACTGAGGCGCAGCAATCGAGCTTTGAGAAGTGTCGAAACCATTTTTTTATGTTTTGGAAAAACGGGGATTGACTTTAAAATGAAGTATGGAGTCGCCACCAATTCTTTTTGTTTAGGTGTGATCGGATCACCTATAAAACATTTTCGCCTACGAAATTCAAGAAAACGGGTTCGGAAGTCGGTTACGTACGAGGAAGGATTAGCACCCTCGCAACGTCCAAAATTGGTACCTAATTGATTAATTGATGTCTTAATGTCGAAAATTTGAAAATATTTTAGAATACAATTTCGTTTTAAAAAATTTTAAATAACTCCAATTGGATATTGAGATTCTCTTGTTCCGAAGGAATAAAATATCGCATCCAGCACGATAGGATATGACATTTCAAACCCTCGATGCCAAGACCCTCTCATGATTTCCAAAGTTCATGCATTGAGATTTTCATAAGGATATTCAATTATTTGGACAAACAAAAAAACCGAAGCCCAACACGATATGGTACGATTTCTCGGATTTCCAAACACGAAATATTGCCTTATTTTGAAAAATATATACAAAATTTTAAAAGGATATTTGGTTATTTGGTCAAACGGAAAACCGAAACCCAGCAGGATAGGGCACGATTTCTCGAATTTCCAAACACGAAATATTGCCTTATTTTGAACTTTTTTTTACGAAGCAATTATAAAAGACTCAAAATACATTTGTCAGCCTATTTGAAATAACAATGAAATGACTAATGTCAATTAAAACTTTAAAGTTTGAGTCATGATATAAAAAAACAAAGTTACAAATATGGAATAATATACATGGATTATACAAATGAATGACCATAATATGAAAATTGAAGGGAACGAATATGGGTACATACAATGATAAGTAAATTAACACAAATAACATATAGCAAATTTTGAAGTAGATAAGCCAATGATATATATAAAATGATATGTATCAATCTAAATAATACACATGTAATAAAAAACTTGATATAAAATAATGTATATATATAAAATAATGATATATAAAAGTGTTTAGAATAAATAAGCATATAATTTAAAATAGGGTTCTTTAAAGGAACAAATAATAGACTTTAAAGAAAATATATACATAAAATAATATAAAATCAATAATATATACATAAGAATAATTTAATATAAATTATATGTGTATATAAAAAGAATGTATATAAAAATTAGTGAAAATAAATAACATATAAAGAGAAATAAATAATATCTAAACAATTTAAAATATTTAATATTTAATATTAATTTAAAAAAGGAGAATAATTAGAAAAATTAATAAACAAATAATTAAATAAATCAATTAGAGGATTATATCAAAATTAAGATAAAAATTAAGGGCTAAAATTGCAATAAATTGAGTGATAAAATCGAAAAAGGACTAAATTGTAATTAAAATGAAGTTAAGCGGCCAAAATTAAGAAGAAAAGGGAGAATCGGGGCAAATTAGAAATAAAAATAAGAATAGGGGCCAACTTGAAGTACGCGCCACAAATGAGGGACTCACTGGGCAATTTTACCCTTTTCCCGAAACGGCACCGTTCAAATTGGGACCCAATTGAAAGCAAAATAAAATTTTGGTTCAAAATTTAAAAATAAAAATGACTTAATTGAAGAGTATAAAAAGGCGGAAGGGCTAAAAGTGCAATTAGCCCTTCCGTTAAAAACACGCGGACCCTAGACCTAGAGCGGGTCAGATTCGGGTCGGGCTGTATGAAACAACGTCGTTTTGGCACTGGTGCTTAAGTCCAAAACGACGTCGTTTAGTTCCCTATATAAATAACAAAATTTTGAAAAAAAAAATCACATTTTCCTTTTCCTTTAAAAAAAAACAGAATGCTCTCTCCCCCCCCCCCCCGATCTCTTAGCGATTTCTGGCCAAAATCCGGAGGAATTCCAGCGAAACTCCGGCGATGCTCCGGTGAGATTCTGGCCGTCTGCCGCCGCCGGCGCCGCCGTGTACGGTGGCCGAAACTTCAAAAAAGTAGTTTTTTTTTCCTTTCGAAAATATATGTATAGTTTGTATAGTTTTTTTTTAAAAAAAATAAAGATCTTTGTATGAATATGAACAGATTCGGAAAAAAGAAAAGAAAAAGAAAAAGAAAAAGCAAATGAACAAAAAACCTTTTGCTAATATTCTCTACCTTTTTTGTATATTATGTCTGTGTGTATCTCTAAAAAAAGGAGCCACTACAAAAGCTTTTTCATTCGGTTTTTATAACCGAAAAATAAAAAGAGAAATACAATATCAATTTTTCTTGTTTTCTTCTAAGTTATTTTTGCTTGTTGTATGTTTGCTGTCATTGCTTGTCCCTTTCGCAGGTACGACCACCGTACGGAGGAGGACGTGGCAACGCGTGTACGGAGGTGGGGCGCTGGAAGCTTGCGGCGCTGGAGGCTTGCGCCGCCAAGGGAACCTTAGGGTTTCCTGCTTGGCTTAGGTCTTTGGGCCGTTTGGGCCTTGTAGCTTTGGGTTTATTTTCGGCCTTTGTAAACTTGCTAATGGACTGTTGTTATTAATGGACTTTTTTGGATCTTATTTTTTTTTTAATTTTGGTTTTATTTGGGCCCCGGGCATAAATGGGCTCTTACAGCTGCCCCTCTTTGCTCGTTATCGTGTAACGAGAATGGAGCAAAGACTTCAAAAAGGACCATTTTTGCCCGGTCTTCAAATCTTTGGCTTCTTTCGGTGCTTTTCTTCTTCGAGTAGCTTCATTCCATCCCACTGCATCTTCAAGGGCATAGGAACTAGCGCTTCGATCCAATTTAAAGATATTAGACTTGTAGCTTCAATCTGCTCTGTCGCAACTTCGGGGAGATAAGATTTGCTATCTTCAATCTGCTCCACTGAAACTTCAGGGAGATGAGACTTTCTATGGTAAATTCAATCCGACCTACTGCAACTTCAGAGGTATAGGATTTGTAACTTTGGTCTACTCCACTGGAATTTCACGGAGATAAGAATCCAGAGAAAAGAGATTTGTAACCTCAATCTTCCCTACTGAAACTTTACGAAAATAAGAGTTGATCCTCAATGTAAACTCAGGGAGGCGGGATTTTTAATTTCAACCTACTCCGCTGGAACTTCGAGGAAATAAGAATTCAGGGAGAAGAGATTCGTAGTTTCTATCTTCTCTATTGAAACTTCAAGAAAATAAGGGTTGATCCTCAATAAACTCAGGGAGGCGGGATTTGTAATTTCAACCTTCTCCGCTGGAACTTCGAGGAAATAAGAATTCAGGGAGAAGAGATTCGTAGTTTCCATCTTCTCTACTGAATCTTCAAGGAAATATGGGTTGACCCTCAGTAAACTCAGGGAGGCGGGATTTGTAATTTCAACCTTCTCCGCTGGAACTTCGAGGAAATAAGAATTTAGGGAGAAGAGATTCGTAGTTTCCATCTTCTCTACTGAAACTTCAAGGAAATAAGGGTTGATCCTCAGTAAACTCAGGGAGGCGAGATTTGTAATTTCAACCTACTCCTCTAGAACTTCGAGGAAATAAGAATTCAGGCTTTCGATCTGTTTCACTACTGCTTAGTGAGATAAGATCTGCAATTTTTAACTTATCTTCTCCAATATTGCTTAGGGAGACAAGATCTGCAATCTTGATCGCTCCCATCGCAAACTCGTGGATGCCGATCGTATCTTCGATTCGCTTCACGCAAACTTAGGAACACAAGATCTGCTATCTTCCATGCTCTCTTCCATCGCAAACTCGGGGATGCGGACCAGTATCTTCGATCCGCTTCACTGCAATCTCAGGAAGACAAGATCTGCTATCTTCAAACTGCTCCACTGCAAACTCAGGAATGCCAGACTGGTATCTTCGATCCACTTCACTGCAATCTCAGGAAGACAAGATCTGCTATCTTCAATCTGCTCCACTGCAAACTTAGGGATGCCAGACTAGTATTTTCGATCCGCTTCACTGCAATCTCAAGAAGACAAGATCTGTGAATTTACCGATGTTGCGACACCATCCTCTAGGGGACCTATCCTGAAAAATCGATTTTATGTGTTTATGCTTATGCAAAGTGATTAGGATACTATGATCGGAATGAATCGAATGCTCCTAACTGAATGTATTATGAATGATATATACAAAATGTCGTGAGAATGATCCTTTTTAATATCATTACTCGTATCATGCTGTCTTCTTGCTTGGCTGGTATTCTCGACAGAAAACTCGAGAAAACCATTATCTTGCTCAAAATATTTGCCCCACTATAACTTCAGGGTTCATCTCATTGTGACTTAGGGGTATAGGATTTGTAACTTTTCCAAATCATCCCACTACTATTCAAGGGTAGAGGACTGTAATTTGTTCAATCAACTGATCTCTTCCCAGGTGACCTAACCAAATGTGCATGCATGATATTTGCATGGGTGCAGAATATCATTTTTCGCGTGAATGATTCCCCTTTTATACTTGGGTTAACATTGTCTATGTTTCGTCGAGATTGTATCACCGACGCAATATCTTGTCACCATTTTTGACAAAAATCTGAAGAGATGGTCTCAGTCTAGATTCTTCCTTAACCTTGGTGAGTTTTAAACAATAGTCCTGTTTCAAGTTCTTGTATTATTCAGAAGCTTCCAGAGTAATATGCGAAACTCTTTTTATGAAAGTATTATTAGTCGACTAATCGTTATTTCAATGCAAAATGCTTGACAAAGATCATAATAATGGACAAGAAGGAAATTAATTAGGAGCATAGCTCGAAACAAATAAGTTAAGCAAAGATGGCAATCGCAATCAAGAAGGAAATTTATTGCGAACCTATTTTGAAAAGAATAATATAATAAATAACAAATTTAAAATGGGTAAAAGGAAAACTAGGTGCCCCAGATATCGCAGCCTGAGCTTCTCTGTTCCAACTTCTTGAGGACCATTTTGAGCTCAATATGTGTTTAGGGGATCCGGAGTACTTTGTCGATGCCCCAAGACGTAACATACTTCTTCGTTGTTAATTCAAGCGTAGCAAGACTACTGTATGCCCCACTTTCAATCAAAATTTGAGCTGCCCTTTTCGGGTTTTCAACTCAAATCCCCTTTGGTCTCAAAGCGCCCTTTGCAGGTTTTCGCCTTGGCCTCTCCTTTTTCTTCTTTTTTGATGAAATTTTTTTATTTTTCCCCCTTTTTTATTTTTTTATTTTTATTTTTAATCTCAAGGTGCCCTTTGTGGGTTTTCACCTTGGCCTCTCCTTTTTCTTTGAAGTTCTATTGTATATGAAGGATCTTCTTCAATATCAGGTCCCCCTATGAGAATTTTCTAGGATGAACCTCTTTGTCACAAACCCGCATCATCCGACTGTAACGGATAGCTATTAACTTTTCTCCACAAATTCGATTGATCACATCGAGATTGGATCCATTCTGCCTCAAGCACCTTCAGTTCTGATAAAACTCGAAAAAAAGGAATTTCAATTTCAATGGGTGAAACCAATGAGAAATGTGTTGCCCCGGTGACAGTCTTGGCCAATGTTTGATAAGCATAGAGGGTAAATAGTAACTTCTGTATGCCAATCTTTACAAGTCTCGGTCTTTTTTATGATCTTTTATTTTTCTTTTTGACTGCCTTTGCTACACTGATATGGTGTCTGACCTTTGAACGGACTATAAACTTTTGACATTTTGTAGTTATGCATTGTTAAACATGATCCCTTCTGACATTCTTTGTTTGCATCTGTTTTTTTTTTTGAGAGTGGGAGTTGATAACTGTCGACTTTGTAAGATTGGCATAAGAAGCAACTTTCACTCTTTAAATGAAGTAGCCAACGACCACAAAGATGAATCGGTGTTGGCTTAGGAGCTTTTGATGAAATCGGCCTCATAACCTCTATGCCCCACATATAGAAAAAATGGAGGAGGCACATAAGTCTTTTCTTCCTTAATTTGGTATTTACGGCGTAACTGATATAATTTCTCTTTTTTGGTTATCTAGTAGCCCAAATCTCTTGATTAGCCTGGCCATTGTAGAACCATTTACTTAGGTTCTTTAAACACCAACCTTAACAGCATACCCATGTTTCAGTAGCCTGGCGTGCCTTGATAATGATCGTGCGAAAACGTCTTTGAATTCTTGAAAATGGCTCAATGGTGACTTGTCTTATTTTTATGGTGAGTTAGGTTTCGATTTTTACCCATTTCCTAAGCTCGCGACGTCTACTGACCCTTTGCAAAGTAGAGTCTATTTTCATCTTGTTCTACCATCTTTAACAAATCAAAAGATAGGCTACAATTATGTCATCTTTAAAGTCCTTAGATCCCTTAGACCCATATCTCATTCAAAAAGGGAGTCAGTAACAACGTCGCTCATGTCGTTGATATCTGGGTACCTAGGTATAAAGGCAAAAAAAAATCCAAAGAATAAATGATTCTAATACTGATTATTTGTATGGTATGGTCATGAATAAAGAATGAAAGAATATTCTAAAAACAAAAGAATGTATAATATGAAATGGAAAGAATGAAAAAAATATTTGCTTAAAAAGATGTACTTTATTGAAATAACAATTCTGAACACAAGCCTATTTCACAAAACAAATCTTATTGCTTCTAGGCTTAAAGCAACAAGTGCGTTTTGTACATTACTCTGAGTAAGCTCTAAATACTAAAAGAATTTCTTTCGCAGTCCAATTGTCCAAAACGCTCCCAGGTTCCTATAGGCAGATGCTTGGAGAACTTTTATTCCTCGGTTCCCTCTTCGGATACGCCATTGGTGTTCTGATTTCCTGATTTCTAGGCTTCTGATGACTTCTTCAAGGAAACGCAACTCTCCCCTTTACTTTCAATTATCACATTTCTTTGCCGCTCACATCGAACTTCACAATACCCATGTTGATGAGATTTTCCACCAATTTCTTGAAAGTAAGGCAATTTTCTATCGAATGCCCTTTGATCCCCGCGTGGTACTCACACTGGGCATTTGGGTCATACTATTTTGGGTACGGAGGTTGCATCGGTTTCGGGTAGTGGGGGGACACAACATGTGCATCAAATAAAATTTGATACAACTCCTTATACGTCATTAGGATCGGCGTAAATTGGAGTTTTTGGCTTGTGCCAGATTTTTTTTCTTGATGAACCCTAATACCCAGTAGTCACTGTTTTTGGCTGATTAACAGTAGTCGACTTTGAGTACCTCATGCTTGTATTATTTACTTCATTTTCTTTCTTCCTTATGGCCATTCTCTTGTTACTTTCTCCTGCCTTTATCTTTCCACTTTTTATGGCATTCTCAATCATTTCTCCAGTCATTACAATGTCCGAGAAGCTCTTTGTAGCGCTCCCTAGCATATGAGTGATAAACGGAGCCTTCAGTGTATTAATAAAGAGCATGGTTGTCTCTTTCTCTAAGAGTGGTGGTTGGACTTGCGTCGCCACCTCCCTCCATTGCTGGGCATACTGCCTGAAGCTTTCGTTTGTCTTCTTCTCCATGTTCTGGAGTGTAATCCTGTCGGGCGCTATGTCTGTCATGTGGCTGTATTGTTTTATGAAAGCTTGAGCCAAGTCTTTCCATGCACCAATTTGGGAATGGGTTAACTGATTGTACCATTTGGCTGCTGCTCCCACAAGGATATCCTGGAAGCAATGGATCAACAGTTGGTCATTATTAATGTACACCGTCATTCTTCTACAAAACATAGTGATGTGAGCCTCGGGGCAACTTGTCCCATTATATTTCTCGAATTCAGGCATTTTGAATTTATATGGGATTACCAAGTCTGGGACAAGCTTAAATCCTTGGCATCAATTCCGTAATAGCTATCGGCACTTTCTATCGCTTTAAACTTCTCCTCCAACCATTTACATCTACCTTCTAGCTGCTTTGGTAATTCTACTTTTGTCCTCTCTCCTTCAGCTATTTCATCCAAATCAGGGACATTAGCATTGATTGGATTATCTCCTGAACCCGAGCCAGTTTAGAGATTCATTGAAGTACCAGCTTGGAATTGTTGAGGCCTGATCGTGACAGGTGGCCTTCGTAAAGCTTCTTCAGGTTGTGTTTGCACATGTGGTGGAGTAAAACCAGGGGGATATTGAGGATACTCAGTATTCTCCTCAGCATCAACCATGGGGCTCTTTCCTTTATCCATAAGCCCATTCAATACCAGCATGCATATCCGAGTCATCATATTTTTCTTAGATTCCATCATTTTGTCCATCATATCCTGCTGGATCTTAGCAAGCTGCTCCTGCATCTGTGCCTGCATTTGTTCTTGCATTTCTTTCTGCATTTGTTCCAACTTTTCTAGTCTTTTATCCATTGCTTGAGTTTTCTTTCTTGTGCCGTAGGGATGCGTATCTGGTAAAGTTTTGTCGGTTTCCAGGTTACTGAAATAATTTTTAATTAATTAGAGTCTTTCTACAAATTTTAATGTATATGATTGATGTAATGCCAATACATGTAATGCAATGTAAATGCATGGAATCAATGCAAAAAGAAAGAGAGGCGTTGATTCTGAATTAAATTCCATTAGAAGAACTTTTCTAGAAAATAAATTCCTTTACATAAAACGGATTACATATGCGGCTTTGTCCTCATAGTCCAGGTGAAGACACCAATCCTTTTCTTCGTATCCGGATGTTATGGTCGTGTCCCGTGAACTCTCTCAATAGATGCCTCTTCTAGCTCCTTGTTGTTTGATCCAGGCCGCGACTCTTCACTCACCTATCCCCCGTGATGCTCATAAGCTTCTTTAAGAAAGTCGAGACGTGACGGCTCTTGAATAGTCTTTGTCAGCTTGAATCCTCGGGCAAAGTCTTGTATTCTTCTGCAGACCATCAGCCTTCTCTCGTTGTTTATTTGGACTATATTCGAATGACCGTATTATAATCCACTTTATCAAGCAATCCATTTCCTTATGACAAACTCTTCTATTTAGCAATCGAATATGAATCAACACCTATTTTCTATGATAATGAAATGCAATGCAGTCAAAACAAAAGAAACACGTTAGCACAAGAGAAACAAACAACAGAATAAATTACCTAATCGTGTGACAACTTGGGGTTTGCGTGGCTCTACCTAGGGTTAGCTCTTAGGGTTCACTATATGTAGTTTGGTTCTAAAGAGAGGGTACCTGAACCAGCAGATTCCTCAATCCTCACCCATTATAGGCTCATATGGATCGAGTTCGATTCAGGGGAATACATTTCCCTATGGCCATGCGGAGATGAAAATCTCACGAAGACATAGGTACGGATGTATCCCGGAAGTAATCCACTAGCCCATGCGGAGGTGAAAACCTCACGAAGGCACAGTTTCTTACTCCCACCTAAAGATGTGACCACAACGGTCATGCAATGCAATGCCAAAGTATTTTATGAGACTCGACATTATTGAAATCATAGCACCAACAAATGCATCAAAAGAAACATGATTTTTCAAAACAGTTTTCCAAATTTTCAGTCAAAAGGACAAAAATTAATCAATCTACGGCCTGACTCTCAACCAGTCCCCAGTGGAGTCGCCAAGCTGTCGAAACCATTTTTTTATGTTTTGGAAAAATGAGGATCGACTTTAAAATGAAGTATGGAGTCGCCATCAATCCTTTTTTTAGGTGTGATCGGATCACCTATAAAACATTTTGGCCTACGAAATTTAAGAAAACGGGTTCGGAAGTCGGTTACGTACGAGGAAGGATTAGCACCCTCGCAACGCCCAAAACTGGTACCTAATTGATTAATTGATGTCCTAATGTCGAAAATTTGAAAATATTTTAGAATACAGTCCCGTTTTAAAAAATTTTAAATAACTCGAATTGGATATTGAAATTCTCTTGTTCCGAAGGAATAAAATATCGCATCCAGCACGATAGGATATGACGTTTCAAACCCTCGATGCCAAGATCCTCTCATGATTTCCAAAGTTCATGCATTGAGATTTTTATAAGGATATTCAATTATTTGGACAAACGAAAAAACCGAAGCCCAGCACAATAGGGTACGATTTCTTGGATTTCCAAACACGAAATATTGCCTTGTTTTGAAAATATAGACAAAATTTTTAAAGGATATTTGGTTATTTGGTTATTTGGTCAAACGGAAAACCGAAACCCAGCACGATAGGGTACGATTTCTAGAATTTCCAAACACGAAATATTGCCTTATTTTGAAATTTTTTTTACTAAGCAATTAAAAAATGGACTCAAAATACATTTGTCAGCCTATTCGAAATAATAATGAAATGACTAATGTCAATTAAAACTTTAAAGTTTGAGTCATGATATAAAAAAACAAAGTTACAAATATGGAATAATATACATGGATTATACAAATGAATGACTATAATATGAAAATTGAAGGGAACGAATTTGGGTACATACAATGATAAGTAAATTAATACAAATAACATGTAGCAAATTTTGAAGTAGATAAGCCAATGATATATATAAAATGATATGTATCAATCTAAATAATACACATGTAATAAAAAAACTTGATATAAAATAATGATATATAAAAGTGTTTAGAATAAATAAACATATAATTTAAAATAGGGTTCTTTAAAGGAACAAATAATAGACTTTAAAGAAAATATATACATAAAATAATATAAAATCAATAATATATACATACGAATAATTTAATATAAATTATATGTGTATATAAAAAGAATGTATATAAAAATTAGTGAAAATAAATAACATATAAAGAGAAATAAATAATATCTAAACAATTTAAAATATTTAATATTTAATATTTAATATTAATTTAAAAAAAGGAGAATAATTAGAAAAATCAATAAACAAATAATTAAATAAATCAAATAGAGGACTATATCAAAATTAAGATAAAAATTAAGGGCTAAAATTGCAATAAATTGAGTGATAAAATCGAAAAAGGACTAAATTGTAATTAAAACGAAGTTAAGCGGCCAGAATTAAGAAGAAAAGGGAGAATCGGGGCAAATTAGAAATAAAAATAAGAATAGGGACCAACTTGAAGTGCGCGCCACGAATGAGGGACTCACTAGGCAATTTCGCCCTTTTCCCGAAACGGCACCGTTCAAATTGGGACCCAATTGACAGCAAAATAAAATTTCGGTTCAAAATTTAAAAATAAAAATGACTTAATTGAAGAGTATAAAAAGGCGGAAGGGCTAAAAGTGCAACTAGCCCTTCCGTTAAAAACACGCGGACCCTAGACCTGGAGCGGGTCGGATTTGGGTCAGGCTGTATGAAATGACATCGTTTTGGCACTGGTGCTTAAGTCCAAAACGACGTCGTTTAGTTCCCTATATAAATAACAAAATTCTGAAAAAAAAAATCACATTTTCCTTTTCCTTAAAAAAAAAACAGAATGCTCTCTCCCCCCCCCGATCTCTTAGCGATTTCCGGCCAAAATCCGGAGGGATTTCGGCGAAACTCCGGTGAGATTCCGGCCATCCGCCGCCGTCGGCGCCGCCGTGTACAGCGGCCGAAACTTCAAAAAAGGTAGTTTTTTTTTCCTTTTTTTTCTTTTCGAAAATATATGTATAGTATGTATAGTTTTTTGTTTTAAAAAAATAAAGACCTTTGTATGAATATGAACAAATTCAAAAAAAAAGAAAAGAAAAAGAAAAAGAAAAAACAAATGAATAAAAAACCTTTTGCTAATATTCTCTGCATTTTTTGTATATTATGTCTTTGTGTATCTCTAAAAAAAGGAGCCACTACAAAAGCTTTTTCATTCGGTTTTTATAATCGAAAAATAAAAAAGAGAAATACAATATCAATTTTTCTTGTTTTCTTCTCGGTTATTTTTGCTTGATGTATGTTTGCTGTCATTGCTTGTCCCTTTCGCAGGTACGACCACCGTACGGAGGAGGACGTGGCAACGCGTGTACGGAGGTGGGGCGCTGGAAGCTTGCGACGCTGGAGGCTTGCGGCGCCAAGGGAACCCTAGGGTTTTCTGCTTGGCTTAGGTCTTTGGGCCATTTGGGCCTTGTAGCTTTGGGTTTATTTTCGGGCTTTGTAAACTTGCTAATGGACTGTTGTTATTAATGGACTTTTTTGGATCTTGTTTTTTTAATTTTGGTTTTATTTAGGCCCCGGGCATAAATGGGCTCTTACAATAAGCTTAAATCTGTTCTAACTCAGGCTCCTGTTTTGATACAGCCTGAATCTGGAAAAAAGTTTATAGTATACAGTGATGCGTCGGATGTCGGTTTGAGATATGTTCTGATGCAGGATGGTAAAGTTGTGGCTTATGCATCCCGTCAGCTTAAGACACACGAGAGAAACTATCTGACGCATGATCTCGAGTTGGCTGATGTGGTCTTTGCACTGAAAATTTGGAGGCATTATCTGTGTGGTGAGAGGTGTATCATTTACATCGATCACAAGAGTCTTAAGTACCTCCTCACTCAGAAGGAGTTAAACCTTAGACAGCATAGATGGATTGAGCTGGTCAAGGACTACGACTGCACGATAGAGTATCATCTTGGTAAGGCTAATGTGGTGGCCAATGCTCTAAGTTGTAGGGCGATGTCTGATTTGAGGGCAATGTTTGCTCGCCTTAGTCTGTTTGATGATAGGAGTCTGTTGGCTGAGTTGCAAGTTAAGCCGACTTGGATTGAGCAGATTCGAGATAAACAGTTGGGGGATGAGTCTCTGAGTTTATGGTTCCGTCAGGTTGAGAGTGGCAGCACTTCAGATTTTGGGCTGAATAATGATGGGGTACTCTGTTTTTGTGGTCGGATTTGTGTACCGAACGATGAAGATCTGAGGCAGTCTGTTTTGAGGGAGGCACATAATAGCCCCTATGCTATTCATCCCAGCAGTAATAAGATGTACCGCGACCTCCGTAAGTTGTATTGGTGGTCGAGTTTGAAGCGTGAAGTTACTGATTTCGTTGCTCGTTGTTTGACTTGTCAGTAGGTCAAGGCTGAGCATCAGTTGCCTTCGGGTTTGTTGCAGTCGGTTAAGATTTTCCTTTGGAAGTGGGAGCGAGTGATGATGGACTTCGTTGGTGGGTTGCCCTTGACGCCCACTAAGAACGATTCTATTTGGGTCATCGTGGATCGATTGACCAAGTCTGCTCACTGTATTCCGGTTCAAACTGATTACTTCCTGCAGAAGCTAGCGAAGTTATATATCTCCGAGATAGTTAGACTGCATGGGGTTCCAGTGTCGATTATTTCTGACAGAGATCCTCGTTCCACTTCTCGGTTCTAGAAGAAATTGCACGAGGCTCTAGGTTCAAGGTTGGACTTCAGTACTGCGTTCCATCCTCAGATCGATGGTCAATCTGAGAGGGTGATTCAGATACTGGAGGATATGCTTAGGAGCTGTGTGATCGATTTCCGAGGTAGTTAGGAGGATTATCTGCCTCTAGCTGAGTTCGCCTACAATAACAGTTTCTAAGCGAGTATTCAAATGGCACCTTACGAGACTCTGTATAGCCTTAAGTGTCGTACTCCTTTATGTTGGACTAAGTTGGGCGAACGGCGAGTTTTAGGTCCGGAGTTGGTTTCTGAAACTGAGGATAAGGTTTGATTGATTCGAGATTGATTGAAAGTGGCTTCTGATAGACAAAAGTCTTAGGCAGATCTGAAGAGACGTGAGATTGAGTATTCTGTGGGGGACTTCGTGTTTCTTAAGGTCTCTCCATGGAAGAAATTTATGAGGTTCGGTCGAAAGGGCAAGCTGAGCCCTAGGTTTATTGGACCATATCGAATTCTGAAGCGTGTGGGACCAGTCACTTATCAGTTGGAGCTACCTCCACCGTATCCACAATGTCTTCTATGTCTCGATGTTGAGGCGATATCGGTCTGGTCCATCTCACATTGCCTCTGTTGAGGAGATCGAGGTTAGACCGGACTTAACTTTTGAGGAGGAATCAGTTCAGATCCTAGATCGCGATGTTAAGATCTTGAGGAGGAAGTCCATTGATAATACTCTAGAACGTCATGTTTTTATGTGCTAATTGCATATTTATTTTGAGTATGATTCTACTAATTTGGGCTATTTATGGTCTTTTATCTTGTAGGGACTAAATTGGAGGCAAAAGCGAAATTAAGGGCCAAAAGCGTGAATTTAGAGATAAAATGGGCCAATGTACGACACATGGAAAAGTTGGTGCCAAAAGTACAAGCATGGATGACACAAGGGTTGAATTGCAAAAAGAAGAGATTTTATTTTATCAAACTCTATTTTAATTATATTAGGATAATTATTATGGATTATTTAATTTAGGATTTATTTTATTTATCTTTATTTATATTTGATTATTTGTAATTATCTTTAGGAATTTAAGTAGGACTAGTCTACTTATCTTAGCACTATAAATAGGGGATAAAGTGACTCAAATGGTTGTTCATCTTTTTCTGTAAACTTTCTCCCCATAAGTCTTTTTCTTTCTATATTTTCTTCCAATAAAATTCTCTTCTCTATTTTTATATATTTATTTTCTTTTCCACCACAACTATGAGCCACTAAAACCCATCTAGCCAAAGGTTGCCGAAAATCCCCAAAAAGGGTTCTTGAGGTTTAGAATCCGTACTTAGCCTTCTCAACAGTGGTATTCATCGTTTCTCCGCATTACGGGCCGACGCTCCGGCCCATGTCCCTTAAAAGGTGATCTTTTCAACGTGTGCAAGGAACGGCCGCTTTGTATATTTTGAGGAGGTTGCACAGTCGGCTCGTTAACTTACTGCGTCAGAGGTTGGCGAGCCCAAGAGACAAAATGGTGTGGGATTCACCATTGAGAAACGTTGATCTAGCATAAGATGATCCCACAGGAGCGATTGTTGGCTAGAGTCAGGTTCCACTAAATCGAAGTCTAAATCCTTGGAGCTGGTGGTCGTAGGCGTCCTCTTCCACTATAACTGGCTTATTCGGGTTGAGAAGGATCATTTAAAAGCCAAGGATTGAACCCAAGGCGGATCGAAGCAACCGGAGGCTGGAATCTCCCCATAAGAATTTCTTTATCTCAACTTTACTTTTTATTTTTAATTTTCGCAATTTCCATTCGACTTCTCAATTTTGTTTTTTATTTTATTTTATTTTCGTTTCTAGATCCAACCTTTTAAATTTTGTTATTTTCGTTTCGATGTTAAGGTCTTGAGGAGGAAGTCCATTCATTAGTGAAGGTGCTGTGGCGGAATCATAACAGTGAGAAGGCTACTTGGGAACCTGAGGACTCGATGCGTCAGCAGTATCCTCATCTATTCTGATCAGGTAAATTTCGAGGTCGAAATTTCTTTTAGGGGGTAGAGTTGTAACGCCCCAAAATTCTTATTTCTGTTTTTGTGAAAATGTGACACAATTGTGTATCTGCTTCAGTGGTTGAGTGTTCTGGGGGTGTGTGTGAGGTCCCAATTTCAAGCCCTATCTTTGGCAAATTTTGGAATTTTTCTAACTTAAGCATTCTATTTACTCAGTGGGCTTATATTGAATTAATTGTAGAACCATATCAGAATGAGCTTGCTAGTTCGAGTGGTAAGGGAGTCTGTGTGTTGTGTGGAGGTCCTGTGTTCGAGTCCCTGCGTTGACATGAGTATTTATTTTTGTTCGGTTGTTTAAGAGAGTTTCAATAGAAGTTAAATTCTGGAGTGGTTGGGATTAGGGGTTAGTGGGAAGTTGAGGGAAATCTATTTTGTTGATTTTTAATTTTATTTTTTTATCTTTTCCCAAAATTCCCTCTGTTTCTGACGCTTCTCTCTTCTCTTCCAAAATTAAAAATCCCCAATTTTGCTCTTCTTTGTTTTCTTTTCTCTCTGACAAAATTGTTAAACCCTTTTCTTTCGTTTTCGGTCCTTGCCCTTAATCCTTGCTTTTGTTCGCTTCGAACCTTTAATTTTGGTATAATCAGTAAGTGAGTTCGGTTGCATTTTGTTGTCATTCGATTTCTTAAGGTTGAGTCTTTGTTATATCTTTCGCGTAGGAGAAAGGGGTGGAACAATAGCTTCTATTCAACGGTCGAATCGGTGCAAGTGAACGGGTGTGTTGGTGGTAAGTGTGTGTGCGTATCTTTCGGTTTAGTTTTGAAGGGTTGAAAATTGTTGGCTAAATTCATTATGGGTATTCTATTTTTAGGTTCTGAAGGACTCGGGTTTGGTTTCACATCGAATCTGTACCAGGTGTGTACCCGAAACGAAAAAAACAAGGCTTCAGCAAAAGTAGAAAAGTGCCACTGTCGACACCATACGGCCGTGTGGCAAGCCGTGTGGTAGGCCGTCTACGACAACACGGTCGTATGATCGACGAAGGGCTGGTCGTGTGCAAGACACGGCAGTGTGATGGTCGGGGTGTGGCCATGTGATCCACACGGGCTACGCCAATCTGGGTGTGTGGGCCCACACGGGCACGCCACACGGACATGTAATATCTGGGCCAGGCTGTATGATCCATACGGGCAAGGCCAATCTGGGCGTGTGGGCCCACACGGGCAGGCCACACGGCCATATGGGCCCATTATACTAAAATTTTCCGTAGGGTTTCACGGGTCGTTCTAATTGACCGTGGACGTACCGTAGGGTCGATAAAGACTTACTAACCCTAAAACTGTATAATCTGTTTGACTGATATTCTATACTGAGCATGATAGTATATGCATGTTATATCTGTTATCTGTAAAGAAAGCATGTTAAGCATGATTTATCTATTTATTCTGTATGCATGTTTTGTATCTGTGATTGGGGTGAGATATTGTTTATTGGAGGAAGTGTTCTAAAAGGCAGATTATGCCTAATATCTGGCAGCACAGCTGCATTATATCTGATATGTGTCGCATCAGTACAACATGGTGTGTAGGGCTGGGTGGGTGTTTTAAACCCTCACTACAACAAAACATGCTTACTACGACACTTTTGGGGCGACACTTTTTTAAGTGTTGGAATAGACTTGTCAACATACGCTTTGGCCAACTCTTTGTATAAGAGTTGTGATATGCATGCCTAAGGCAACGCTTAAATAAGAGTCGGCTTTGTCCAACACTATGCCGACACTTTTGGGCCGACACTTTCCTAAGTGTTGGGATAGACTTGCTGATATACACTTTGGCCAACTCTTTATATAAGAGTTGGGATATGCATGCCTAAGGCAATGCTTAAATAAGAGTCGGCTTTGTCCAACACTATGCAGACACTTTTGGTCCGACACTTTTTTGAGTGTTGGGATAGACTTGTTGATATACACTTTGGCCAACCCCCTTTGTATAAGAGTTGGGATATGCATGCCTAAGACAACGCTTAGAAAAGAGTCGGCCTTGTTCAACACTATGCTGACACTTTTCTAAGTGTTAGGGTAGACTTATTGGCATACGTTTTGGCCAACTCTTTGTATAAGAGTTGATATATGCATGCCTAAGGCAACACTTAAATAAGAGTCAGCTTTGTCCAATACTATGCCGACACTTTTGGGCCAACACTTTCTTAAGTGCTGGGAGAGACTTGCCGACATATGCTTTGGCCAACTCTTTGTATAAGGGTCGGGATATGCATGCCTAAGGCAACGCTTAAATAAGAGTCGGTTTTGTCCAACACTATGCTGACTTGTGTTATACCTTTCCCAACTATATAAAAGTGTTGCCATATGAAAAGAAAAACTCTTATGTCCTAACTCTCGATATACCACCAATCACTAATTTTATAATTGTATATATCACTTTTCTAATAAATTAATTTTATATTAAATAAAAAATTATGGTATTAATATTTTAAACTAATATCTTAGTGTTTAAGGTTTTAGGGGTTAGGGTATTAGGGTTTAAGGGTTAGGAATTTTGATAAAAATGACAAAAAAAAATCAAGTTATTTTAGGGTTTAGGTAAGCAATAAGATTCTTTTTTTAATTACTTTTGTACCTTGTAATATATATATAGGGTTTAGGGTTAAAGATTTAGGGTGTAGGGTTTAAGATATAGGGTGTATGATTTAGGGTTTAAGATTTAAGATCTAGAGTTTAGGCTTTAGGGTGTAAGGTTTAGGGATAAAATTTGAGAAGTTAAATTTTATCAAAATTAATTTGGATAAATTCTATCAGCTGTACAAAAAATTAAACTCGTGAAGTTTGGTTTTATTTTTTAAAATTATTTTCGTACACAATTATAAAATTTTACAAATTAAATATATTGTTTGAAACAAAACAAACTTAATTTAAAGGAATTTAAGAAATAATTAAACTATAAACATTTATTACTATAAAAGGTATTAGCGGCGGCGTTCTTTTTAATGACATATATTAATATTGTTAATTAAAACCAAAGTTTAGATCTTTCACTTTAAACTCTATTATACCCAACATTTATTAATATAATTTTTAATATTTATCAAATATTAAATTAAATTAAAAAGTTAAATTTACACCAAAAAAAATTAAAAGTTGAATAATAATTTTAAAAAATGAGAAGAGGTTTTTACTCTTAAATTGTTTCTTTTTAAATTTTTTTAATATATTCATTGTTTACAGGTAATGGGATTAGTTCACACCGACGAGAAATATTCATTGTTTGGATTTTTTCCCTCTATTCAGCAGCCGACTCCCTTAGTCACGTAACACTTCTAAATCCCTAGCCACCATCACTTCCCTGCCCTCTTAATCCCTTTTCCCACGGCAACTCCAACACCCACCGGCCACCAGTCGGCACTCGGCAGTCACCACCCTTTTCATTTTCTCTTTTTCCTCTTCCCATTGTCGCCACCAACCCACCACCATCAGAAATAAGAAATTAGAAATCAACCCACAGCCGACTCCCCCTTTCCCTATTCTCTTTTTCATCTTCCCACTGTCGTGTTTCAAGCAAACCCACCACTCTCGTAAGAATTCCCATTTCCTATTTTGCTTGATTGAAATACTATTATGATTTTTGTTTAATTTCTTAGCAATCGGACTGGTTCCTTACTTTTTTGTTGTTGTTGATTTTTTAAGTTCTAAGTTAATAGTTTATTCTTGAATTTAATCATATTTCTAGTATTTCTCAGCAATCAGATTTTTTAAGTTTTTATTATGCAACCACTATTTTTTTAAGCACATTCCAATTTGTGTGATTAATCAGTCCAAAATCCGACCTCCAGCATTCTCCTCATAGCCTCGCTAGGGGATTTCTTGTCGAGCGAGTTTCAAACCCTAATTCTTTCCAATTTTGTATGTTTATGTTATTTTATATGCTGCTGCTGTTGTATTCTTTCTTGGTAGTGCTGCAGTAGTTGGAATTTTACCTATTACAGCATTGAAGATATCTGATAAGAGGTTTCCTTGATTAACACCCCTTTCATTTTTAATTATTGCGCTATTGACAATCGGTGTGTTTATGCATAATCCTTGTTTAGTGGTGTGACAGTGCAAGATGCTCTCAAAGGAAATTCCATAGAAATTACAGAGGATAGCCTGTTGGGGTTGAAGTATGATCCTGCATGTATTTGGGGTTATTTGAGGTATGTTCGCCTGCTCTATATTATTGTGAGAATAAACCTATACTGGTTATCTTGGGATATTCACAAAACAACTTAGTTTTGGATTTATAACACTTGCTCCATTTATGCAGCTTCACATTGAACAAGGACCTGTACTAGAATGGGTTGATTTTTCTCTTGCTATAGTTAAAGGCATAGCTGGACAGACACAAATGAAGGTGAATATTTCTTTTCAAAATAGATACATGAACTTATCAAGACACACTCAATCTATGATCCTTTTTTACTACCTTGGATTGACTATAGCTAAGGATGTACAAGGGGATATATTAATCTTATGTAATGCTGTGCAATTTTTTAAGTACCT
Organism: Gossypium sturtianum; assembly: GCA_025698515.1. NCBI lineage: Eukaryota > Viridiplantae > Streptophyta > Magnoliopsida > Malvales > Malvaceae > Gossypium > Gossypium sturtianum. Next base: position 123,800,503 of record CM046946.1, read on the forward strand.
ACTACCTACTCTTGAAACATGTTATATGAACATTGAAACATGGAATCTATAGATGTAGTTTAATCAAGTTAGAAGCATCATAAGGTTAAAAAGCACATGATATGAATGACATGATTTATTTCTTCTCGTTCTTGACTAGAGGAAGCATAAAAAATGTTGCTCGATCACTCTGAATAAAACACAAGATTTTGGATCTTTCAATCTTTAAGTAAAGTTCCAAGCACAAGGGTTTCACATCTAGTGAAAAAAAGAACAATCATTCTTGTATTTTGTTTAATGATGTTTGATTATGGATCTTTCAATCTTTTAGTCTCTGCATTTGCCTTCCATCTATCCAATTTTTTCGTTTTTACTCCCATGACCATTGAGGTTACTCATTGGGTTTATCTAGTTCCTGTTGATCATAGAAATTTGAATTCTGAGATGTCATGTTAATTAATATAAATGTGTGAAATTCAATTTCATTTCTAGGGTTAAGCTGGTTGGCAAATGAAAAAGAATTTTTATTTTCTGTAATTTTAAGTCTAAAATGTTTAAGGCTTATAATTTTTTTTAGAATGATAGTATAAAATTCAGTGGAGTGGATGCTTGTGTTAAATGATGCACAAGAGTTGACAACGCTAAGCATTTTATGGTTTGTGTTTTACATTTTCTTAGGAACCTTTGAAATAAGTCAATTAATTGCTACAATTTTAGATATAGCTTTTGTTATTTTAGCTTGGGTTTCTTGTTGATTTTCTGAATTGAAGTTGGATAAATGCAATGAATTTTTGATTTGATTATGTATGATATTGCAGATAATGAAGTAAAGTCACTAAGTGGAGAGAGAAGCAAACATTATGTCGAAATTGGATGGTCGAAGAATCAGGAAGCTGCCAAGACTAATCCAAAGCTTGTAGCCATGAACAAGAAATTTGGACTGATTCATGGGTTATCTTCACTTGCAAGAATTTTCAAACTCATTTGTTTACTTCTGTACATTGGGTTGATGCTAGTTGTATACATTTCGGCTAAATGTTAGTGTATTTTAATTGTTGGATCGATTTTTGTAGTGATATTCAACATTTATTTTAATTTTAATTTTATATTTTTTATTTGTATTTAAAGCACAATTTCCATCATTATTCACTGTAAATGTTTATGAAAATATATTAATATTGAAATAATAAAAAATAGAAAAAAAATTGCCTTAGATATCTTTATCCCAACCTTTTTTAAAGGTTGCCTTAGACGTGCCTATTCCAACTTTTTGTAAAGGTTGCCTTAGATGTGTCTATCCCAACCTTTTTAAGGTTGATTAAGACAAGGTCTATCCCAACCTTTCTAAGGTTGTTTTAGACGGGTTTATCTCAACCTTTTTAAAAGGTTGTTTTAGACAATGTCTATTCTAACCGTTTTAAGGTTGTCTTAGACGGGTCTATTCCAACCTTTTTAAGGTTGCTTCAGACATGTTTATCCCAACTGTTTTTAAATGTCGGCCTTGACTAGGTTTTTGCCAAACCTTCAATAAACGTTGGCTTATGTTGAATTATACCGACGCTTTTTCAAAAGCGTCGCTAGACCTATGCCAACTGTACTATAGACGACGTTCTCAGAAGTTTCGGAGAAGCATCGCTGACACCTATGCCAACCTTTTTTGCATCGTCTTAAGTAAAACAAAGTGTCGCAATAAGCCTGTTTTGTTGTAGTGCCCACATGGTGTGTAAGGATGGTCGGAGATGGTGTGTAAAGGATGGGGTAGGATATCTGATTTTTGAATCTGATCTGTATATATGTATCTGTATCTGAAATAGGCTTAGGCCTTAATATGCATCTGTATCTGTGATGGGCTTAGGCCCGAATCTGTATCTGACTGATTCTGAGTTTGCTGCTTTTGTGCATGCTTAATTCTGTGGGGTTACACACTGAGTTTATGTAAACTCACCCCTTTCTGTTTATTCTGTACAGGTAATCCACAGAGTTAGGCAGATCGGTGCAGGGGAGCCTCTCGGTAACCACATGATCGAATTGGTTATGATTACGATTTAATCTTTATGTTCTGGTTTAATCTGGGTTTTATTTTATGTAAGTCGGACTTTATGGACTGTTTTGTTTTAATTTGGGATAGACTGAGATTCTATTATTTTAAAGTTCGCTAAACGTGTTATAACTCGAATTTTACCAAAAACAAGGGTTTTACAAATGCTGTACTGTTTTCAAATCACGAACGATTTTATTCAAAATAAGCTTATGCTAAAATGATATGTTTTAAGGCAAGTGGACTAATTGAAAACATGTTTTGAATGTAACGAAAGTAATAAAGGGTTTCTGAGTTTTGAGGTTTTTGTCAAGTTAGACATTTGCAAAATCCCTACCATGTGGCATCGCCAGATTCGGCCATAACGTCTAGGCCGGGTTTGGGGTGTTACACTTTCACATTTTTTTTCTTATGTAAAATTAAGTGTTCATAATTTTTTCTTATGTAATTATTGATTCAACAATTGGATTTTTCAAAGTCATATTTTTAACTATGGATTTAATTTCCATTTCTATGTACCTTGAAGGAGATATCATCCTATCAACAGCAAGAGTAAATATAGAGTGTTCTTTTAAGGTTTTTCCTTTTTCTTTAGCCAAAATTTTATCAATTTGAAGGAGATATCATCCTATCAACAGCAAGAGTAAATATAGAGTGTTCTTTTAAGGTTTTTCCTTTTTCTTTAGCCAAAATTTTATCAATAAAATGGTTTAAAATATTATATTTAGAAGAAAACTAATGAAAAAAAAAAGGAAACTGAAATAAATTTTCAAGATGAACTCATTGGTATTAGGAATTGGCTTGGAAAACAGCTCGTTAGTTGAGAGAATTTTTTTTCTTTTTTGGGTTTTAAAATTTATAGATGTGGAATGCCTCTATTTTAAAAGTTGAAAGCTTTGTTTAGGAAGTTTAAGGATCAAATTCGTAGAACTTGTAAATGCGAAAGATTAAACTTATTGAATTATTTAGAATTAGGATAAAATTGATAGACTATGTAAGACTGAGGACTAAATGTGTTGTTAAGTATGACTCCTATTTTCAGTCAATTTTGAGAAGTAATCTTCTAGTTAAACTCTGTTTATTTGTTTCAATCAAACATTGATTAGTTAGATTATTTTATTATTATTTAACCTATGAATTTAGCCTATAAATAGGCTCTTTTACAACCTTAGAAAATACACCCATTAGATATTAGAACTCATAACACATTTAGAGAATTTTGTGTTTACATTTTGAGGGTTCTTTGTTTTCGGGTTTTCGAGGTTTAGTTTTTATCTCCATCTTTTGTACTCTTCGTTCTGTTGCCATTATAGTAAAATTATCTTTGCCCGTGGTTTTTTATCCTCTTTGGAGGGGTTTTTCCACGTTAAATTTGTGTGTCCAATTTCTCAATTTATTCCTCTACTTTTACTTGTTCGTTGCTTAATCGGGTCGATTCTAACAAGTGATATCAGAGCTAGTTCAATTTTCATTGATCAGCCCATTCGAGATATGGCGTTAACAAGGTTTGAAATTAAGAAGTTCGATGGTGAGACAAATTTCAATGCATGGCAAGTTCGGATGATGGCAATTCTAGTTCAATCCGGTTTGAAAAAGGTTGTTACCGGGAAAAAGCCTGAGAATCTAAATAAAATAGAATGGGAAGAGCTTGATGAAAAGGCTTTGTCTGCAATCCAGTTGTGCCTCGCGAATCTCACGGTATTGCGGAGGTATTGATGGAGAAGACCTCATCCGCCTTGTGGAAAGGTTAGAAACTCTTTATGCGACTAAGTCTCTGCTAACCGCTTAGTGTTGAAACAACGCCTATTTACGTTTCGCATGAACGAAGGTGAGCTTCTTAGAGATCACATCAGTCAATTCATTACTCTTTTAAATGATTTAAAGAATGCTTTGAGGTTCATATTGACGATGAAGATCGGGCTATGCTATTATTGTGCTTTTTACCCTTTCATACAAGTCTTTCGGGAGACCACGATTTATGGCGAGACAAACTCTCGCTCAAGAAGATGTGAAGGGTCATTTGTTGAGTAGAGACAAACTCGACAATGAGCTTTATTTGGATAGCAAGACAGATAGGCAAGCTTCCGTTTGATATCATCAAAGAAACGAGACAAAAGGTGTCGCTATTGTAAAAGTTAGGTCACATCAAAGCAGATTGTTATAAATCGCGAAAGAAAAGAGTCACTTTGAGAGTAACGAGGAAGATGTAGCTGGTGCTAATTTGGTGATGAAAGCGGCGATGATTTCTTGTTAGTGTCAACGCGGCGATAACTCCAAGCTCACGTCCGAGTGGGTCCTAGATTCGGGATGTTCTTTCCACATGTGTCCCAATAGAGAATGGTTCTCCACATACGATTCGGTTGAAGGTGGAGTTGTGTGCATGGGAAACGATTCATCTAGTAAGGTAATTGGTATTGGTACTGTTAAAATTAGGATACACGATGGGACGATTAGGACACTCCCGGATGTCGTATGTACCGATTTACGAAAAGAATCTCATCTCCTTGAGTATTTTAGACTTGAAAGGATGCAGAATCAACATCGAGTCGAAGCGGCATTAAAGTATCTCGTGGAGCTCTCGTTTTGTTAAAAGGTAAAAGAATGGCGATCTTTATATTCGGAATGCTCTACGATGATCGTGAAATCGGACGTCCATCGTCCGCTTCTGTAGTCGAAGTCAACTCATTCAGAGCGGAGGCAACTTGGTCATAGGAGGGAAAAAGGTATGACCGCTTTTGTTGAAGAGAGGTTCTCTTTTGGATGCAAGTTTTGAAAAGTTAGGCACCTTTGTGTTCGTGAAAATCAAACCCGATTAGTTTTGATTTGGCGGTGTACAAGTCGAAGGCTAGAAGTCTTCCGCTTCTAAGCCACGATTCGACTCGAGTTAATTCCTGCATGGTTCAAGATAGGCTCGTGGCGGGTTTTGGCAAAGATGGCATTGTGGAAAAATGAGTCAAGGTGGAAATTTGTTAAGTATGACTCCTATTTTCAGTCAAATTTGAGAAGTAATCTTCTAGTTAAACTCTGTTTATTTGTTTCAATCAAACACCGATTAGTTAGATTATTTTATTATTATTTGACCTATGAATTTAGCCTATAAATAGGCTCTTTTACAACCTTAGAAAATACACCCATTAGATATTAGAACTCATAACACATTTAGAGAATTTTGTGTTTACGTTTTGAGGTTCTTTGTTTTCGGTTTTCGAGGTTTAGTTTTTATCTCCATCTTTTGTACTCTTCTTCTGCTGCCATTATAGTAAAATTATCTTTGCCCGTGGTTTTTATCCTCTTTGGAGGTTTTTCCACGTTAAATTTGTGTGTCCAATTTCTCAATTTATTCCGCTACTTTTACTTGTTCGTTGCTTAATCGGGTCGATTCTAACATGTGTTATTATACATAGTTTAAAAAATGCTTATCGTTATCAATTTAACTATGAGTGAGTAAAACAAGAACGAATTCAAATGTTAGCGTCTAATTGATTTTTTTTAAAGTTGTGTAACCAAAATAGGAACACAAGCATAGTTGGGTAATCATTTGTATAGTTTACTCTGAATAAATATATGCATATATATATTAGATATAAAATAGTCAAATATAAATATTAACAATTATATTATATATAAAAAAATAAACACACAAACCGTAATAATTTTATTAGTATATATACTAATTGAACAATAAACAAGTTTTAAATTGTTTGTTAAACGAACATAAATAAATTGAACAAGTTTTGTTTGTATTCAATTTGTTTAGTAAACAAGCTTCAAATATTATTCATGTTCGTTTATTTAACTTAATAAATGAACATAAACAAACAGAAACGAAAAAAACCAAATTGTTTGTTCATTGAACGTACTTTTCATTTACAAACTTAAATTCCTTATTGCTTTTGAGGTTGAAAAGTGCATCATACTATCACCTCAATCACCAATTTTTTGATGTCTCATAAGTCATAAGTAAAATTGGCAAGAGGCAATGGACCAAGATCAAATTCAAGTTGTTTGACGCAAGGAAAAACCGATTGAAGGTAGGAAAACTCATTCCCTGGCAACAAAGAAACTTGAAATTTGTGTTTGAATGTTATACCAATTCAAGAAAACAAAAGAAGATTAAGCAATCAAGAATTGAAATTAAATGGATTAATGGAAATATTGAATCAAATGGAAGATGGATAATAGATAGTTGCCCAATTGAACCCTTTGAGATATAAACCCCAACAAATTCAATTAACAACTCTAATTAACTTTCCAAGAAATAATTCTTGGCAAATTGAAAGATGAAGAATGGACTCCCACAACTCTTTAAAGAAAATTGAGAAGAAAAATCGTTTTTAAAAATTACAAGAAAGCAATCTTGCACGAAAGAAATTAACTCCAAGAGTTGAAATTTTTATTAATGAATAAATATCTTTAATAAATAATGAAAAGACCTTTTTATAGACTAGCTAAATACATCCAAATAAAACTCTCAAGTATAATGAAACTTTAATTAATCTAAACAATAAGTAATTTTAGTAGAACTAAACTTTCTTGTTCGCTAAGAACCATAAAACTTCTAAACAACTTAAAATACTTAAAAATATTCTAAAATTTGTAATAAATAATAATAATAATAATAATAATAATAATAATAATAATAATAATAATAATAATATAAAACCTAATAGATACAATATTGAGCTCATATATAATAAAAATTAACCCTAAAAATCAAACTCAATATGACTTAAACTAGAATTAGAGCTTGAAACTCGTAATTTTCCATAATAATCCCGTCTAGAAATTTTGCTCATCCAACCTTCACTAAAATTATCATAACTTGAGCTCCCAACTCGAAATTGAGTGAAAAGTGCATTTTGAAGCTAAGAGATAGCTTTTCGAATTTTATGAAGACATCTCAACCCAAAAATGCATGGATCCCATCTAAAAATCGTCATAAGTCAACTAATTTTTCAAACTCAAAAATTGATAGCTTTGATTAATTGAATTTGATAGATTTCACCCATCCTGTCAAATAGTATTTGATAAATATTTTATTAATTTTACAATTAAATAGATTAATTTAACCTATATATTATTAAAAAGATTAAATAAAACCAAAATTTATTTATTTATGCAAAACCTTAAAATCCTAAAAATCTAAAAGTTAGAAAAAATCTCCTAAAATTTGATTTTGTTTAATTTATACGTGCAATAAAATAACTGCTGCTGTTCATAAATATACATTCTCCTACAATATATTTCAATTATTATTATAAATTGAGGAATCTTTGCCTCTAAAATTATCATATTTGTTAGGATTTGGAAACAAATAGTCGAAATGACCGAAAGAATTTGGACCTTCAACCCGGATAAATTCAATCCGGAAGAAGAATGTTAGCCACAGTCAGCTGAGGACTTCGCAGGAATACAAAATGTTCACAGAGATAGCTCGCATGGAAGAGCACGCGTAAGCCTCGCACCGGCAAGGTCACAAGAGGGAGCTCGCATGAACCTCGCAGGGACAAGGTTGCGAGCTATGTCTGCGAAGAGGACCCCCCTCCCTCGTGACTAGCAGGTAGGAGGTCTGTTTGGAAAGTTAGTCCCAGGGTCAGAAAGGACCGCATGCTCTACAGGCAAGCGTCCAATAAGTTAGAGGAGGCCCAAAGAATGTCTGCACTAGGGACAGGGAATACTAGTACCCTCGGCTCAAAGGCCAAGATAAAACAGTGAGCCCTATTGTGAACTGTAATAATAGCAGTAAGAAATATATATAAATACCCTTGTGTTTCCTTTAATACATAAGTAAATATTACTCAACAATATTAATTTATGTTTTATCAAAGTTTGAAATTCCATATATAAGTGTAAAATATGAGTTAAGGAGGCAAATAATCAAATTCAAGATTTGTTGGAAATTGTGAGCAACAGTCGAAGATTATTCACTCCAAAAACAATCAAAGAGAGAAACATTATACAATCTAAAGTTACCTAGAGAACAAGAAAGACATATCTAACTTTGGGTGTAACATAATATGAAACAGATGTCCATTACTAGTTAAGTGTGTGGAAACTTGTCCATTCAATGGAACAAAACCTTGACAAATATCAACGCAGCTGTCAACCTTCAATAGAAAAATATGATTAATATGCTTCAACTCTTTGTCAAAATAAAGAAACCAACCCACCAAAAGATAGCAACCAGCCCAAACCAATTAATACAACACAATTGTCAAGATTTTAGATACACTCTCAAGGAAAGCATTTGAGCCCACGTGCCAGATTATAAAGCTCCAGGACACCTTTGGCTATAAATATGCATGACCATGGTCCTGAGAGAATATCTTTACAAAAAGAACAGAAAACCTAGGTTGCATTTATTACAAAGATCCTTTTCAACAATATACTAGGTCGTTTTGTCCATGATGATTTTCATGAAGCTGTCTCTTCGATGACTATAACCGATGCATTTCTCTTCCTCGTAAAATAACTCTTCCTCCTCATATATCATTTTTTATGTTGAGATTTAAAAACTGCTGCTTAACTGTATTTGTTTTTGGTTAACCAGATGGTTCATTGGGTGGATAAAGTGGGGAAATGGCACCGATTACCAGTTATCTTAGGTTTAATATATCTGGCTGTACGTCGCCGTCTTCACCAGCACTACAATCTCATCAGTGTCGGAAAATCTCCGTCTGGAGTTCGGGTTAATCCAGGGGATTACAAGTATAGAACAGCTGATGGAAGTTACGGTGATCCCTTCAATGAGGGAGCTGGCAGGCAAGGAACTTTCTTTGGCAGAAACATTATGCCCGTTGATCAAACAGATAAGGTATACAAAATTACTTTTAAGCTGACAAATAACTAAAGTTGAGTGAGATGTGTGATAAAAACACAAATTTTCAAAATTCAATAACTCAACCTTTTATCAACCATACCAATACCAGTATCTCTTAACATTAAAAGTAGTACTATTAACCTGAACGATTAGGTTGTCACTCAACTTTTCTATTTTTCTTGTCTAGATCACTTTTTGTTAGGTCCAGCCAGATACATTCATTTGATAATAAAAAAAGTGGTTTTTTTTTTTTATCTTTATCTTTATTTTAAATAAAATTTTCATTGTTAAATAATAAATAGGGAAGGGCTAGGCTGGTTGGTCCAAATTACTAAACACCTTTTCCAAAGCCTCGATTCGACCTTCCTATACATATACTAATTATATGTTTTATCAATGACAAAAAAATCTTTCTTAAACCAGTGATTAAAAGTTTGATCTCATTATAATTAGGGAATAATTTTAAAAATTTGTGATTATCATTTATTTTTTAACCGACCTATAAAACACGAATGATTAATAATTGAGAAAATCAAAAAATAATATCCACCGTATTTTCTTTCAAAACAATATTTACTATATTGAATACGTATTTAATGCACATAGTGTATGTTTCTTCTTTTGGGGCGTGTGCCTACTTTCATTATTAAAAAAAAATACTTAGTTAATAATGAAATCGTATATTTTAATATTTAAAATATTTTTAATTCAATCGATTGAATTTTGGTTAGGTTGACATCAGTATTATTGATAATGTAATAGAATATAGACTCGAGCACGTTAAAATCTTTAATTCAGTAAGTGTCACAAGTTAACTGAACACCAATTTAGTTAGGAGAATTATGAAAATGTCTTTCTATAATTAAAAAAAGTCATATTATTCGTCGAGGGTATTTTAGTCTTTTTATTTTAATAAAAATCAGTAAAACTTTGTATAGAGTAAAATTTGAACTCGTGACAATTGCATTAATAAAATCTTAAATTTACCACATAACTAAAATTTCATTTTAATATACTTTATATATTTTTATTTTAATATGTATATTTTATTATCTTTCGTTGCATATCTATATATACTTACTATTAATAAAATCTCTAACTGAGTTGGTGGCACAGACTCAGCCATGCACCAACTAGGTTAGGAAAATTATGAAAATGCTCTTCCATAAATAAAGTAAATTATATTATTCAAGTGTATTTTAGTCTTTTCATTTAAAAAAAAATCAATAAAAATTTGCATAAAGTGATAATTGAATCTGCACTAATTGCATTAATAGAACTTTACATTTACCGCTCAATCAAAGTTTCATTTTAATATACTTTATACATTTTTATTTTGATATGTACAATTTATTATTTTCATCAGATGTATATCTATATAATATAAAATCCCTGGTTGAGTTGGTGTCACGAGTCAATTAGGCACCAACTCGATTAAGGAAATTATAAAAATTTTATTCCGTAATTAAAGCAAGTCATATGATTTGAGAGTATTTTAGTCTTTTTATTTTAACAAAGATCAATAAAAATATGTATATGTGGGATTGAATGACGTCAATTACATCAGTAAAATTTTAAATTTACTACTCAATCAAAGCTTCATTGTTTGTTGTATATTATCCGTAAACACACATTTATGTTCTAAATTCATGATTTCTACACGCATACACGTGAGATAGAATTTCTAGTATAGATAATGTCACTGATTGTGTTGGTGTCACAAGTCAATGTGATATTTAATTTTTTAAAAATAGAATTTTAATATCGAATTTTCTTTTCACTAACTTGATCTCTTTTTGACGTCGTATAGGAAATTGACAATACAATGATAAACAATTGAAATGCATTTAATATTCTTAATATGATTTATTTGCCTATTTCAATTTTCTTTTACTCACAAGTTAGCCTATTTTTATTTTAATTTCATATGTCTTGTTATTATTATTAGTTTTAAACCTTACATTTTATTATTTATTGTATGTTATTTTTAAACACACATCTGTTTTCTAAATAGTTTTCACACACATACGCATGTGATAGAATTTCTAGTATTATTTAACATTTTGATTGAGTTTGTGTAACTCATCAACCAAATCTCAATTCAATTGTAAAATTATCAAATGCTCCTTCATTTTTTAAAGAATAAATGTTATTTTGAAAGTATTTATATCTTTTTATATTTTGATAATTTAGAGAAATATATACTCACATTATGAGAATCATGGGATTTGAATCCAAAATATCATAGATTTCTCTATATTAAATTTATCATTTCAACCAAAGCCAAATTTGATTTTTACATCACTTTTTATAAATTTGTTTTATAAAATTTTCAATCACGTCATAATCTAATATATGTTATAATGTACTTGACTATGTAAATGTGATCCATTAACCAAGTCTTAACTTAGTTGTGAGATTATTAAAATATCATTCTTTTTTTCACCCACATCATAATTAATTATGCCATTATCTAGTATTATTTATAAAGCTTTTAAGTGAGTTGGTTGCAACCATCAACCATTCTCAACTCGATTGTAAAATTATCAAAAGTACAATCCTTTTACAAATAAACAAATATTATTTTGAGTAATTATATTTTTTAAATAAATCTTAAAAAATACCATATTTCAACTAATCCTTTTAAATAAAAATTTTATGTTGCATAATTTTGTAGAAATTCTAATTTCTAATGATGGTGAAGATTAAAACAAATTGTTTGTAGTTAAAGAAACCAGACCCAATGGTCGTGGCTACGAACATAATCCAAGGACACAGGCAAGCAACTCAACATGATTGCAGCTTCATGGATCCAGTTTATGATTCACGATTGGGTGGACCACATGGAGAACACCAACCAACAGGTCAAACCTTAATCAATAAATATGATAGATTTTTTCAAGGATTTATGAAAAGATGTTCATATATGAAGCAAATATAAGATATAGTATTAGAAGTAAATAATCCATATTATATTTAGAAATTTAATGGAGATATGGTTGCAGGTTGAGTTGATTGCCCCTAAAGAAGTTGCAAACAAATGCCCTCTCACTTCTTTTAAGTTTTATCCCACAGAGGAGTTTTCGACTGGTTTTGATGACGTCAAAACTGGTGCAAAGAACATACCCACACATTGGTGGTAACCGATAAGATTATTCAACCACCTTGATCTTGTTGTTGAGATTCTTCCTTTTCTTTAGTAATATTATCCATCATTTAAAGTCAGGGGTGAAGCCAGGGGGTTGGCATGGGCCCCGGCCCCCCTAAAAGGTAAAATTGCTATTTAGGCCTTTGAATTTTTTTTAAAATTTTAAATTAATAAAGGTAAAATTGCACTTTGGCCCCCCTAAAATTATAAAAATTCGATTTAATCCTTTACAAATTATAAAGATATAAACTATAAAAAATTAAAATTTCATCCGGCCCCCCTAAAAAATTATCCTGGCTTCGCCCCTGTTTAAAGTTCAAATATATTATTATTAAATAGTTTGTTATTCCTCTATGTATATAAGGTTGGTATTGTTTGACAAGTGGGAGATGAATAAAAACCTTCTTCTCTAAATTGATTTCTGTTTCTCTCATTCTATATGGTATCAGTTGCCTATCTCAAACGAGATTAGGTTTCGATTCCAATGGCTATTGACAATTCCCTTTCCAACCCTCTTGACCCCAACAAACCCCTCACCATAGTCACAATCCAGAACTCTATCAAACTCAACTCCACCAATTATATTTCCTGGAAAACCCAAATTGAATCCATCCTTATAGGCTATGACCTTTTCAAATTCATTGATGGCACACATCCCTGTCCACCAAAAACTATCACTACCAATAACACAACCTCCATCAATCCGACATATCAGACATGGCTACGACAAGGCAAACTCTTGTTTGGTGCATTAGTTGGCACCATCTCCCAAAATCTTGTACCTCTAGTCTTACGGTGCACAACCTCAACTGAAACCTGGACGGTCCTCGCCAACACTTATGCTCGTCCATCTTGTGGTCATATCAAACAAATCAAAGATAATCTCAAAAACATTTCCAAAGGCTCCCAAACTATCACCGACTATATGCAAGCTATTAAAATCAAAGCTGATGAGCTTGCTACTCTTGGTAAACCGTTAGATGCAGAGGATCTTATTGAAAAAGTCCTAGAAGGGCTTGATGACACCTTCCAACCAGTTATCGATGCTGTCAATAGTCGCGATACTGCCATCACCTTTGATGAGTTAAATGAGAAACTGATCAACAGAGAGCTCGCCTTACACAACTCCTCCTCAAGTGTATCAGTCACCGCCTACTCAACTTACACTCAACGCTCCATTTATGATCCATGAATTCGTTAAACAAAGACGTGAAAATTGGATCTAAAATTAATATCAATGATGCAGTTTACAGGGATAGGGAGAGGAAAGTTGCAAGGTATAATCAATTCCGTAGGAATTTGCTATTGATACCAATCTCTAAATGGGAAGATCTAACTGAGGATAAGGAAGCCATTGAAGTTCTCAAGGAAGTTTATGGTGATGATGTTGAAGAACTGGACTTAATGGTGGGTCTCATGGCAGAGAAGAAGATCAAGGGTTTTGCTATAAGTGAAACTTCTTTCATTGTCTTCCTACTAATGGCATCTAGGTATAAATCATAATTTCGTACTGTTTTGCGGAAAAAATTGAATACGTAGAATTGAATAATGATACTACTGTAGGAGGCTTGAAGCTGATAGGTTCTTCACAAGCGATTTCAATGAGGAAGCATACACAAAGAAAGGATTTGAATGGGTGAATACAACTGAAAGCTTGAAAGATGTGTTGAATCGCCATTATCCAGAAATCTCAAAGAAATGGATCAACTCAACAAGTGCTTTCTCGGTTTGGGACTCGCCTCCAAATGCTCCCAATCCTATCCCTCTCTATCTTCGCTTTCCATCTTAAGATTAACTCACTTTCGATCTATGGGATCCCATCTCTTATCATAATTTTCATCTTTAATATTTAAAATTGATTACATGTTTTAATTTACAGCAAAATTGTTTGTTTGTCTTCCTTATGCTATGCATCAATAAAAGTTTCCTCTTTCTTTTTCTTTGCTCGGCCATTCAACAAGAATGCAGTACAGAGACCACAAAGTGACAGAAACAGAACAAAATGAAGAAACAAAGCTCCTACATCACTACATAATAAATTTGATAGGGAAAGTCAGTATGCAGCTAGGAGTCACCATGAAGAAATCAATGCCACAACGCTACTACTTAGGAAGATCTGATGAAGGAATGGAGGGCAATTGGAATTTCGATATTGTTCAAGGGAGAAGGAGGACGCTGATGAAGGACAGTTTGGGAATAAGAGAGGTCGAGACCAACTTGAACTCAAATTGGTTACCACCGGACATTAAGGAAAAAGATAAGGATAAAGTTTAGTAGCGTAAATAGTTAATATCATTAATTGAAATCCTACATACTTATTACTTAGTCTCTTTATTATGTTTAGATTTAATATTTAATTTTTATTTATTTTCATAATGTTATTTATTAGTGGAAATAGTTAATATTTACATACTTATATATAATTTAAATGCTCTAAGGGTTTTAGGGACTATTACATGGTTCTCAATTTTTTTTTGCATTTACCTTGTTTTCTTTATTTCTTTTACATTATAAGATAATAGTCAAATTTTAGTTAGTGCGCTCAAACTTAAACATTTAATCTATATACGATAATTTTTTATACAATTTGATCTCTTTACTTTTAAAATTTCATTAGTTAGTCTAAAAAGTTAATATTGTAAACTATTTCAATCAACATGTTGATGTCAACGAAACATTTATTTTATCATAACAAGTTCGAATGATTGTTTTTAAGAAAATTATCCACATAAATATTTTAAACGTTATTTTTGTTATTATATTGCTTTCAAGTAATTTTTTTAATTTCAAAATCTCACATAAGTGATTTAATAGACAAATTTTAACGGTGGTAACAGCTAGAGTTGAAGTTTTAAATATGAAAAATAGACACATTAAATTCCAAATGTACAAATTGTATAAAAATTAGAGCATATTTTAACTTTCAAATTTTTACTTTATAATTTAACACAAATAAATAATTAACATTACGAAAAACAAAAACTATATTAGTGTTTTTTAAGATAAAGTTTGCATTTGATTCATTTAATATTAAAAATATAACGAAGTCTGATTTAACTTTGATTTGTTAAATTAAATAAAATTATTTAAAAATAGTAAAAAAATATATATTTATGGAAATATAATCAAACATACAATCCAATTAAATTTTAAATTTCAAATTTATTAGAATTAGATTTCAAATATATTCATGGAAATATATTCCTCATTTAAAAAGTTATTAATTCTAAACCTCATGTGATGGCTTGATAGTCAAGGGTGTCTATCGCCACAAGTATGGCCTGAGTTCAAACCGTGTCAGTCACGTTTGTTTTTTGCGCTAATCGTGTTCATGAAAATATAATATTTCAAACGTGTTTGACAATCATTTTAATTTTTTACTTAATATAAAATTTTCAACAAAAAAGTGTTGAATAAATAAGTAGGTAGATAGCTACTTATCACTTAGTGTAGAAAATACAAAGTTGATTTTATTTTATTAAAATTTTAAAATAAATTATCTTTTTGTTAAAAAAAATAGGGTATTCAACTTACCATATTTATTTTCCATCCAAAACTATCAAAAATAATATAAAATATTATGTTAATAAGATTAAATTTAAAAATAAATTATCTTTTAAAAATAAAATTTTATTTTTATCAAACAACATAATTATATTCAATAATTATATTTACTAATTTACTAAAAAAATTTCTAATATAAATTCAACACTTGTAAAATTTAGTAGTAAAAGTTTAGTACTTAATTTTTTAGCACTTAAATTTTCAGTTTATGAAGCACACCCTAACTTGCCATTCGAATAAATATTTAACATGATATTTCAGAACACAATAGTAAACAACGTTTACAATTATTTAAATATTATTAAAATCAATTAATACTAAAACTATCAAATATCAAATAATAATAATTAAATATCTCAAATAATAATGCAAACCATACCTTTTTTGTGATGGAAACAAATGCTTTTTCCAGTAATTTTGTAGATGTTATTTTGAATGAAAATGTCTTATTAATGCATATATTTGTAATGCTAAATATTAATTTATAACTGTAACACTAATTAAGTGATTATTAATTTAAAATAACAAGTTTAATTTAATATGGATCCAAAACATAATTAAATGATAATAACTATTACATTGATAATGAAAACATTATTAAGAATAACAATTATTTTATATTAATATCTTTTATTAATATAATTTTATATTCAAGATTTAATAGAAATATTATTAATAAAATAATTATAATTATTTTATATTATTTATTTTATATATTTAAAAAATATGAAAAACATAGGTAATACAAAATACTAATTCTTAATTAACCTTAGTTTCTCAAATAGATGAGTCATACTATTTGTTGAGTCGGGATTTATGTTGAATCAAATCGATTTGATTAGATGCTATTAGTATTTATAAAAATTTTAATATTTAATTTAATTAAAATATTTATTTATTTTCTTTTGATGTTTGACGAATAAATAAATTTATACATTATATATTAGATTACTAGTTTATTGATATTGTCTTCATAAACATGATGTAAATGTCACACATTTAATTTTTATTAATTATAAAAATATATTTTAACATGATTAATCATTATCATATTTAAAATAAAATCATATTTATATATAAAAAGTATATTTATTTAATTAAAAATTTATTTTTTTATTATTCTTAATTTATACAATTATATTAAATGATTTTATAGATTTATAATTTTATTAATTAATAATTTATTATGTTATTTTTTAAGTAAAATTTTTAATATATCACATTAATATTCTTTCATAATAATAATCCTAATAAATTATTATTCTAATAATTAACAATAAAAGATATTCTCATCAATTCAAATTTTTTTTCAAATTCATGTTTTTTTATATATAAGGAAATATTATAAATTGAATTAGTACTAAACAATCCAAAATTAAGCTCCAGTCGAAGACAAACTAAAATATAAGATGTATTTATTAGTGGTTATTCTATTGTTAGTTCATGTACCATGTGAAAGTTATGAATTTAGTCCTTATAATTTAATTTGGTTATTTTCAGTATTTGTATTTTGAGAATTTAAAAATTTTAATCTTGATCAAATAGTAGCTATTAAATTTATTAAGTTAATTTCTATTATTTTCAAATTTTGATACAATAAATATATTATCTCATATGTAATGTCAGGTTGACTTGTTATTTTCACATATTACTCACGAAAAAATGAGTTAATAGATTTAATGATTGTTGTTTATATTAAGCTTGATATTTCGTACTTCGAAAAATATTATAACTAAAAATGATTCAATTGGAGAATATAGATTAAATCTACAATCTTACGCATAATACAAGACTAATATAATAAATGAACCAAAAATATTTAATTGTTACTGTTTGGTTAGATCTAACCTTCAAAATTCAAAAAGTATATTTATATTTTGTTGAAAAAATATATTATAAATATATTATATTTGTTGAAAAAATAATAATTATATTTATATTTTGAGTTTATATAAATATTAAAATATTTATTTATTCAAATTGCTAAAGAAAATCAGACTCCTCTCTTATTTGTCTGGTTGTTTGAGAAAACCATAAAATCCCCTTTTTTATCCTCCTCCTTTGGCCTTTAGAACACCAAATCTAACCTGGGTATTTTGGTTTCCCATGTTCTTTATAAGGTTTTGAATCAATTTCCCCTTCTGGGTCATCTTCAATTCTTGTTAAAGTTCCAATTTTCATCATCTGGGTACTCTTAGATCTCCCTTTAAAAATTTGGGTTCCTTTCTTTTTTATTTTTTATTACCCTCAAATTTTCAATGTCACAAGGCTTTTCAATTGAGCTTTACTTTGACCCAGCACTTGAAAACCAAGTCTTGAAAGCATGGAATGTTTTGGCTCGTCGGCAAATCAGCACTCAGTTAATTGAAATTGAGTCGAGGCCTCACATTACTCTTTTCTCAACCCCTTTCCTTGACCCTGCCAGGCTTGAATCTGTTGTAAAGTCCTTTGTTTCAAAGCAGGAGCCTTTACCTCTATCTTTTTCTTCATTTGGGACTTTCCCAAATGAAAAGAATCATCTTTTCCTTGCACCAGCTCCAACAATGGCCCTCCTACAGTTCCAGGCTCAGTTATGTGAGGCAATTAAAAAGGAAGGGATTGAAATTGGGGAAGAGTTCAAAGCTGACGCTTGGATTCCCTATTGTGCTGTAGCTCAACAAGTGCCAAAAACAAGAATGGCTGAGGCATTTTGTGTGTTGAGAGAGTTGAAGTTGCCTGTTTCTGGGTATGCAATGGATATTGGATTGGTGGAGTTTTCACCTGTTCGTGAACATTTCTCATTTGGACTTGGGAATGCTGTTGAGCCATGAGATTTCAAAGGATCATTATGACAGAGTTAGTTCTTGCTTCATTTTTTTTATTATTTTTTTTTTGTTACAATTTCAAAATATGTTTACATATGTGATGTTAAAGTAGGTTTATAATTAATCATCAATGATGGATTCTTTATTGTCACTTGCCTTATAGGTTACTCGTTTATAATGTCTTTTCGCTGGGTGTATGTTTTAGCACTAAATAATATGATTCTCCATTGAATTGGGATAAAAGGGGATTGGCCCGAACTTGTTATAGATCTTTTATCTTTGTCTAGGTGTCTAGATAACTTGTAAAAACTGTAAAGAATATCATAAGCTTTTAGTTGTTACTGTTGACATTGATGAAATATATTTAACCATGATATGGCCAGATTCTGCATTGGATAGGGAGAAAGTATAGTTATTTCAAGCCTTTTATTGGTCTCCTATCTTGGTTTGGATGTCTGGAAACATGTAATATACATATTGAGTTCACCTAACATTATAATTCGGATTTCAGATGTTATAAAGAGCAGATTGCGAAGTTATCGTCCAAGTATTAGCTTTTTAGTTGCTACAATTGCCAGTAATTTCATTTTGTTAGTTTTGACATTCTCAAATAAGCAAATGGAATTTAATTGTTACTTAGTGTGGTTTTGCCAGTATTTAATCAATCTTTAAAACAATCCTAAGTTCTACATGGCATATGTTATTTATTTGTACTAGGATCTTAATGAGATTTTGTTTATGGACATCTGTCCCTGGATTCATTGGTCCTTGGATTAGATAACGAGGAAACGCTTAATTAGACGATAATCTGTCAACATGATCATTGTTATCTTTTTTGTGCAATTGAAACAAAAGTCCCATCTTAATTGACTTGGGGTGCTTAAGAGTTTCTGTTTTGATGTTTAACATTATGAATTGATGATTTGACAAAGTTGCATCAAGTGTACTGATTTTTGCGTCTTAGTTTAGAATTCTAATCTTTAGAAAGTTGCCCACATCTATATATCATTTGCCATTCATACATTTTAGTAGTTCATTAGTCTATGTCATCACTGTGTCCTTTGTCAGCTATAATGTCCATATTCATAAATCCTTTTATTTGGCCAAGCAAATAAGATAAACCCAAACCGAAGATAAATCTTTTCTTACAAAATTTGTTGCAGGATTTGCTAGTCTTGTTCACTATTTGTTAAATTTAGTTTAGAGCCGAGTTTAACTTCTGATGTAGAGTCGTGATGGTATGTCTAGTTGGCTACATACACGTTGCAGGATCCCGAACCATGCATTTCTCACCCGATTGCTGCAGCTAACACGCTTTCAATGGAAATGCATTCAAATCATATGGAAGTGACTTACGGAGCGATACAATTTGCTATAGATAGGTTGTGTTATTCATAGATATTTGAGTTCCATTCCTTCTTGAAAGTGTTGATAGGCGAGAGAATCATCTTTCACATTTACACTTAACCTGACTTTCATTACCAGATTTTGATATTGTTTTGTATATGTTTTTGCATTCCAAGATTTGATGAAAGCAAATAATTGAGTGTTGCTTTTCATTATGACCCTTGAATATTTTTGCTAAATCGATTCTTTTCTGACATAATCCTGGATTGGGACCATCTTGATAGTGATTTTCAAGTTCCTTGCTTGTTTTGTGTTGTCTTTTAGTTGGATGAATGCCCCCACCATGTTTGCACCCAAGTTGCCAGAGTTTCTTTTGTCATTGTTACACTTATCATTTCCAGGTTCCAGCTAATTGCAGATTTTAACAAGAAATCCAGTTTGATTTTTTCTTTTTGGTCCAAAGGAGACTCAAATTTCGGACCTGCTGTATCACCTTTTAAGGATTATTACATGAACCAACTGAGATAAGTTTGGAGTTCATAGTTGATGATGATATGTTACACTTGGCCGGTATTTCAAAATCTCATATTTTCTTATTCTCTCTTTACCACTGGATCCCAACACAATGGAGAAGCAGGAAAAAAAAATTGTGTGTTTGGGTATATTTGCAAAATGTCAAACTTGATCAAGTGGGAGAAGTGCCACTTTTGTTTGAAGTTGATAGTTTTTGAGAGTTGAATGTTGCTTTTTTTTTTATATATAATTAAGAGACAAAATACAGTTGGCTAACAATCTCTTTGTAGCTGTGGAGCTTAGCTCTATATTCATTTCCTTTTCCAAAGAGCAATATTTAGTATGCATTTATAATTTTCATTTTACAGTAGAGTAAACCATACACTTATGCATAACTTACAAATAGGTATCTAAATTCTTCCTTTTTTTATATCTAAACTTACAAATTAAGTCCAATATTTAGAGTCATCAAGTTTTCAAAAACATAGTTCATTCCAACTCTGAGCTTCACATTGATGGAGTTTGCTCCACTTGATTACGCCTAAAAATGAAAAAAAAGCTCAGTATTAATCATCTTTTTATTAGCCCATGCAGAGCAAATGATATTTGGTATCAAATTACATTGAAAATACATGGAATTAATTTCTTCTGTTAACAAGAATAAAAAAATGGAGATCAAATTATTATGATGTAAATATAATTATGTATGGTATATGATCCCTAACTAATTTGGATCTAAACCCCCTAAGAAACAAATGAAGCTTCTCTTCTCAGAACCGCCATCATAAAATCATTCCATACATCAACAGGACCTGGCAGGCACCAATGAACACAGTCATTATAGCCCTTCATCCATTTGTTTCCCCAGAACTCATTAGGGTGACCATCTGGTCTCATCAGCATTGCCCTCGTAATGTCCAATGCCCCGAACCTTCTCCCGACCTTAGCGCCTTTGATGTTCGCCTTTTCGATCTCTTCCATTTGCATGCTCCTCAGCTCCCATTCAGTGGTGCCCAAGTTTATCTCCGATTCTCCCAAAGGGCTTGTCCTGTTACACCTTCCCCCAGTGTTCCATGCCCCATCCTCAAAATGCGCCGGCGAAAATGTCCGGACTAAGGTGACCCTCACTTTGCAGGTCTTGCAGTTGTTGATGTGGTTCAAAGCAGATCGAAATGCCAACTTCAGGGTGAATCCAACACCGTAATCCTTCACATTCGGGGTATTGCAGAATACACATCCAACAATGCCAGTGCTATTATGGACGAAAATGGGTCGAAAGAACCAATGTGCAGCTGAGATTATGACATAGTCTAGAAGAGGAAGATCTTTGCTCCATTCTTCATCAATTTTGTGTAGGTGTAAATTAAAATTGCCTGATCCTGAACCATTCACCATTCTTTCTTCAGCAGATACAAGGTATCTGGACCAAAGGATCATAAGAGTGAAATCATGTTTAGGAAAATACCATATCCGTTTTCTATCTTCTGAATCTTTGTACTCATCTTTGGGGGTTTCAACCTGCAAAACATTTTGACCTTCATATAATCTAAAGTCTAAACATGCCAAAGTCAACCTTAATCTAGTAGGCCCTAAATTCACATCCAAGACTTAAATTAAGGGACCTTAATTAGTCTACTAGGAATGCTGAAAATCAAGAATGATGCAGAATTTGTAAAGAGGAGTTGCATGTGAAAAAAAGTGTATCTTTCATTCCATAATGCAAAACTCCAAATTAATTAAATTTCTGAATCACTCTGACTTGGTCTTTCAAAAAACACTGGTTTTTCAGGCATTTAACAAGGATGCTTCATCTTCCATAATTCTAGCTTCAACTACTGTGGACGCCCGTCCATTTCGCCACTTTTATTGATCTCTGTCTCACCCAAATCCATAACATTTCAGGAAATTCTTGAATTCAGTAATTTATCAAAAACTAGATATCATCAAACCTATTTTCACTACACATTCGAGACAATTACTGCTACAAAAAAATCAATGTCGAATTTCAGACAAGAATATTGACAGAAACTAGGTGGGCCAACTTTTGGATATTAAACTTCATGGACAAAGATATCAAAATAAGACGATGTTTAAACAGTGCCCGAGAATTGGAAGTTGTTTAAAAATAATAATAATAATGATGATGATAGAACTAACCTTTGAGAGGAGACAAAGTAGAGATTCCATGTGATTCCTAGCAACAGAGTCACCAACGAATCCAAGTGTCTTCCCTTTAACAAAATCCAGGAATGCCTTGGGATCAAACCTTGGAAGATTACATTGGTCAGGTTTCCATCTCCAGTTCAGAAAATCTCTGTCACTTCTTCCATGGTGGAAACAGTTCTTTGAATCGGGAATTGTAGTGCAACTTGAGTTGGTATATAGAGAACCACGGAGGTCCGGTATCCAATGACCCTTTGACAAATCACACTTCGAAATCCCATCATCATAACCTATTAAAACAAAATCAGAGCCGTACGGAATTTACATGATGAAAACTAAAAAAAGAGGATGGAAAAAAATTATGGGTTTACCTTGAAGGGGAGGATGAAAAATTCTGGGTTTGCCTTTACGGGGAAGATTAGGAGGTGGTTTGATGACTGGAAGCCTTAGATTACGGGAAAGGGCCTGGTTGGGGATGGGAGTTAAAGGGGTTGTAGAATAAAGGATGAAGAGTATGAATATGACAGTTAAAAGAAGAAAAGACATGAAAAATGGAGGAAGCCTCCCCTTGTTTAGACATCTCTCTTTGAAAAAGTAATAATAATATGAAGATGAAGCCGAAGATGAAGATGAATACTTCATTGTCTTTTCTTTCTTCATGTAAACAACCAATTTAATATAAGATACAAAGGGTTTTTTGAAGATTTTCTGAATTGAAAGAA
Source organism: Gossypium sturtianum (assembly GCA_025698515.1). Taxonomy (NCBI): domain Eukaryota; kingdom Viridiplantae; phylum Streptophyta; class Magnoliopsida; order Malvales; family Malvaceae; genus Gossypium; species Gossypium sturtianum. The sequence continues at coordinate 123,823,601 of CM046946.1, forward strand.
AATGACTTTTTTTCCTTTCAAAATAACGATGAGGAAGCAACCAAGATTCTACGGTAATTTAAATTTATTCCTTTCCCTTATTAACTATTTTTTTTTTATTTTTGTAAAAATGAAATGGATGCTTCTTCCTGGGCATATATTAATCAAAATTTTTTTTTTTTATCTCCGGTTAAGAAAATAAATATATAATGGGATTTAAACATGTGCGAATTAAATTATTAAAATTTTAAATTTATCGTACATATTTTATATATTTTTTATAATTAGTTAATTTTAAACTATAAATTTTATTGTTTATTATATGTTATTTTTTAACACACTAAACTCGTAATTTCATACATATACAGTAATAATTATTTGTGGAATGATATTAAAAAAATAAATGAAGAATGTGTATATAGAGTTGTAAACATGTAATGTAGTGATAGGAGGGTCAAAAAGAAAATAGGTATTGATGTAATAGGAAAAGGAGAGACATCGGCGTGTCAGCATGTGAGGAGAGTGCATGTGAATTTCGTTTTGTGGGTCTCCAATGTTAAGCCTGATTTCCCGGCGCCAATCCCCTAGAAGATTTTCCACCAATATTACTATATCATACGCTAATAAATTCCTATGTTTGTTTTTATAAGTTAAATGTTACATCTGTAATATTCAAATTCTACATATCCACGAGTTTAAGAAATTTAAAATATTTTTGTCTTAATCTCTAAAAAGAAGTTAAAAACTTGAAGAAATCTTAACGAATATTATAGTCGTACCGCAGAAAAGTCGTCTTCTAATTTAATTCAATTGTGAAGAGGGAGACAAAAAATGTTTTCGAAGAAAGTCATCATTTAATTTAGTTCCACTAAAGAAAGGAGGTCCAAACTTGTTTTAAGATTAAGTCATCACAACCCTTAAAACAATTCACATCTACCCCGAGATTAAATCTAGATGATCCTTAAATCAAAACTAAACTATATAGAAGAATGAAAGGAAATTTCTTTGTAAAAAAATATCTTTAGATTGTAATTTTTTTTTTGATAATTTACGATGTTACTAATTTTGATAAACTTTAAAAAGTATTAAATTTACAAACATTTATTCTCGATTTGAAAACGGAACAGATAGTGGCACGTATATCTTTATAATATGATCAAGTTTATACATAAATATAACTCATATTGCATAAACATGCTAACATGGATATCTATTTTCTTGAAAATGCTTTTAGTCCTGCTCGAAGAATGACCCTATAATTACCAAACGGTAAGCCCTGCATTGGGAGCCTAGTCCCCTCAACTCGAAATGTGACTTGTCATGGGATTAAGTGTAGACATGATGGCCATTAGCAGCATGTTCGTTGGCAACAAGTTTGGCATCAACATCCTTGCTGAAGTCCACATTCGTTAGTCTTAATAATTTCCCTCTTCATTATGACACAAATTTCGTTAAACCGGTATTATGTAGCTTTAACAACCATAACGAGCAAATGATGGAGGGACAACTCATTTATGCACTCGGTAAGATTGGTTGGGTTAGAAAAATCAATTGAGAAAATAGTAAATATTGTACGGCGAAAGTTTAATTTTTTTTTAAAAAATTGAGTTTCGTGATATTTATAATAATAAACTCTTAATTAAATTATTGCATGTGCTTTGAACGAGGTAGTCTAAATCATTTTTTGACTTTTTATCAAATAATTTTTTTTATTACCCTTGACCTTGACTTACTTTGAGCATGAACTCAAACAACACGAACCGAATGCACATAATAAAATAAACCTTAATTAAATTAAATAGGCAAAATTATCTCTCTATTTAATATCATTTTACTAATAATTTAATCTAATTTTTTGTATTTAATATCATACTTTTTTATAGAAAATAAAGAATAATGGATTTTGTCAGTTTTTCTAAGAAAGTCCAAAAGACGTTGTATCCATCATGTGCAAATCTTATTTTAGAGATGTAGATACCATAAAAGATGTGACAAGTGCACTTTTTTTGTTCATAGAAAAGTGCACTTTGTTGGTAGGCTATATATTTATTTGCGATTTCCAATCGTGGGCTTTGTTTGGGGTTTAAGAAATAAAGTTAATTTTGTTTTTTAAGGTATAATAATTTTTTTATGTTTCAATTTTATAAAATAAATTTATTTGTCATTTATTTAATTTTTTATTTTTTTTTCTTAAACTTGCAATTTTTATTAAATCACTCCTAAATAGATAAAAAAGGTTAATGTTTGTTAACATTGTTGACGTGGTATACGCGTGGATTGCCACGTAAACGACACATCAATATTTAATAGATTTTTTTAATTTTAAAAATATTTAAATTATATTTTTTAAGAATTTTATTGATTTTTATTTTTTAACAATAGTTTATATAATTTTTTTATAATTTAAAAATTTAATTTGATGTTGACATATCATCGACATGTATGCAACGTTAACAAAATTAAAAAATGTCAACTTTTTCATTCATTTTGAGGTGATTTGAAAAAAAAATGCAAGTTTAAGTATTAAAAATGATGAAAAATTAAATAAAGGGCTAAAATGATTTTTTTATAAAGTTAAAGGATCAAATAAGTTATTATATTTTTGCTAATTTAAAACTTTGAATGAAATATATATGATTGAACATTTTAAAATCATTTTAGAAAATGAAAACAAAAATTTAAAAGAAAAAAATTAAGAATTGTTTTCATTATTTTTGTTACATATGTTAAAATTGAAAAAAAAAACAAAATAAATGTTTTTAATTTTAAATAAATTGACTCTAGTTCAAATTTATATAAAAGTAAAAATATTCTTCTTTTTTTAAGAATGGTTCCATTCCATATAAATGTAGAATTTTTTTTAATGTTAGGCATAATGATTTATTTAACCTTCCAATTTTATAAAAAAAAAAATGTCATTTTAGACCTCCATTTAATTATTCGTCCATTTTAAACATTTAACTTGTATATTTTTTAAATCACCACAAAATGGATGGAAAAGTTAACATTAACAAATGCTAACTTTGCTGACATGGACATACACGTGGACTACCATGTGGATGACATAACAACAATTAATTAATTTTTTTAAACTTGTATTTTAGAGTAAATTTCCCAAAAATGTCATTTTTTAAAAAAATTATTGGATTACGGCGCTATATTTTCTAAAAATTACGAGACTTGGTTTTTTTTTGTGCCACCTCTTGTGAAAATAAAACATACAAAATAAGTCTTTATATATACCCCAAGTCCCATTTCTCTTGTTTTCTTAAGTGATGTGAGATATGGGTCCATATAGACTCACAATCTATTTGCAGTTTGTTCCTAGACAATGTGAAATTGCTTACTCTTTTAACTAACAACATAAAATTAAAGGCTATACTTAATTTTTAAAAATTAAAGGCAAAACTTTGTACAATATTAAACTCTAACAAAATAAAACATTATAAACTCTTATACAAATATTATCGTTGTAAAAAAAGTCCAATAAAAAAATAAAGACAAACTTACACATATAGTAACACATAATATTTTATATATGAATATTAAAGTGTAAAAATTAATAGAGATAAAAATCGCAAGTTTCATTGATACAAAAGTTTGTTTTGTAGCACATTCGGTTTTTTTGTAACATCCCGTTTTTTAGTGATTTCGGGACCACGATTCTGGCTAGTAAGTTAATGATTTATTGATTATTTAATATTTATATGGAGTTAATGATGTAGTATTCAAGTTTGATTTAAAAAATTTTAATATTTAGTTAGGTAATTAAGTAAAAATGACTAAATAATTAAAGTTGCAAAAGTTAGTGGTTATTAGTTAAAAGTAGTAAAAAGCTTAAGTACTTGAATTGTTGGCCTTATATAGTAATTAGACCATTATTAAATATGGCGTTAAATATTTTAATATGTGCCATGGTTGAGTTTAGGAGATCTTTTGAAGTTTTGTGATGGTTTGGTAAACTTGGTAGTTAAATGATATTATTTTGTGTAATGGTTTTAATGAATTGATGGTTAGGGATTTAATTGCTAAATTATAAAAAGCACAAGAATTTTTAAGAATTTGTGAATTTTGTGGGTTGATATGGAATTATAGAAAAATTCGGTTAACTTGATTTAGCTTTAGTTATGCTTAATTTGATATTTTTGAAATAAGAATTAAATTGTTTAAAAGTTAATTGTTGAGGATTAATGTGTAAAATATATTTAAAGGGTGAGTGATTTGAAGTGAAAGTATTATTTTGTGTTTGAATTATTTAATTGAATTAAATTATTACATTTAGATCAAGAGACGAGTGGATCAATTGTTAATCGTGGGAAAGAGAAGGTCGTCGAGTAATCGTCTTCGGTTTTGGTAAATATCACAGTTCGGTAAGTTTCTACTAATGTCTGGGTTATAATTTGATATTAATATTATTAACTGTACTTATATATATATATTGAGTTGTCACTATAGTGAGTAATTTGATTTATAAGAAATAGAAATTAATTTCTGAAAAGATTTCGATGGATCGAGTAAAAGCTTCATACGTGAAATTTCTGTCTGAATATCTGTTCTGGACTGAGCTCCTACATGTGTTGCGGGCTCGGGTTAACATGAAACTCGGATTTAGCCTGATTTAGCTATTCGTTGTCATTTAATATGTTTACCTAGCTCTGCCCAAGCTAGTTTATTTGTGTTGTCATTGGTTTAACACGAAATGGTAACCTGACGCAACCAATCTGTACCTGATTGGCTCTTACGAGCATTATATGTTTCTGGACTTACATATTGAATACTTTTACAAAGATCCATCGGAATAATAAAAGTGATCTAATAAAGAATTGTTTCAATTAAGTATAATAAGCTATGACTTTTGAGTATCCGTATGTTTAAATGTTACTGACTTTGAAATTCTGAATCATGTTGAAACAATGTTGAATTCAATTGGTTATATGTTCATAGTTGTTTAATGAACATAGTAAGTAGAGTATTGATTTTTGTGGAAGCTTACTAAGTACTACTTCTTATACTTACTTTGGTTATTATTTTCTTATGTAGACTTTGAATTTTTGGATCACGTTTTTTCGATCGTTGGTGCACACACACATATTCCTTCATCACCTTACGGTAGATTTTGAAGTCATGACTTTTGGTTAAACATGGCATGTAATTAGGGTGTTGTTATACAAATGTGTGAACATGATTTAGGACATTGTTTTTATATAATCTTAATACTAGTTTAGTGTTTATACTAACATTATAGTTGGTCTTTTGATAATTTTTGAAGTAGCTCACATTGGTTAGTTATTTAGGTGATTGGATGGATAAATTATTGTCTTTTGTGGTAAAGTGACTTTTTGGCATGAATTGAATATGCTAAGATAATTTTTTTACCATTTTTGAGATAGGTATCGATACTTTGGCATTTGGTATCGATACTTGACCAAATGAATAGTATCTAAATAAAACAGAATGCCAAAATGGTATCGATTTTCAGTTGAGTATCGATACTTTTCATAAAATATCGATACCACTAACTAATTATCAATACCATTACTTTTCAAATAGAACAGAATTGAATTTTGATATCAATTTTTCTAAAAGGTATCGATTAGGTATCGATACCAACTATGGAACTTTCATTTTTAGCTTTAAAACTTATTATTTTGATATTTAATTATATTATATGATTAAAGTTTGCAAATAGATCCTCTTGGAGTTCTAAAACTAAATTATATATATTAGTTTACATGTGATTGATGTTCTGAACTGTTCTGTAATCTTAATTTGATTGAAGCAGGTCATTCTACTAATATCATCGAAGGTAGATATCATAAAATGGTTTAATTCTTAGATGTTTATAATTTGAATAGTCTTGTTATGTACCCAACTTCTAGCTTTCAAGAAGGGCTAAATACTGATAATTGTTATTGTTTGAAAATCTAAAAGTTCTAAATTGTACTGTAATGCCCGTAACTCAAATTTGGCGATGTAATCGTGTTAGAAGGTGTTACATTTATTTTTGTTTGCCTAGGTAGCATGTTTGGTATTTTTTTTTACAAGTTAAGGTTTCGTGGTTTGTGAGAGTGTGGAGATTTATCGTGTGAAAGTGATGGAAGAGGAATTGTTGAATCTCAACATAGTTGACGAAGAGGAAGAACCAATACAGGCTTAAAGGGATGAAGATGTGGTTAAAGAGGATTGTAACCGATTTTTGGTAGGGCGAATGCTAACTGACAGTATGGTACATTTTTCGTCAATGAAAAATGTTTTGGTAGATCTATGGCATACGTTGGAAGGAGTGTCCACTATGAAAATTGGAAAAAAAAAAGTGAGTCTTGTTTCGTTTTTATAATGAGATAGATCTAAAGAAGGTAATGGATGGAATGCCATGGTTTTTTAATAGGCATCTTATTGTTTTTCATAGATTGGAGAAGGGAGAGGACCCGGTACAAGTTCCTCCTATTTATGCTATTTTTTTGGTGCAAGTCCATAATTTTCCATTGGGTTTCATGTCAGAAGGAATGGTACGGCAATTTGGGAACTTTTTTGGACAATTTTTAGAATATGATGTTGCGTTAGTGACAAAGAGGGTGAGGAAATTCATGCCTATAAAGATGCGGTGGGATGTCTGTCTCCCGTTGAAGAGGAAGAAGCGTGTTATTTTTTAGCAGAATAAGTCCACATATGCGCTATTTCAATATGAAAAGATAACTTTATTTTGTTTCTTATATGGTAGACTAGGTAATGGAGAAGGCTTTTGCCCGGTACGATTAACTCTAGGATCTCAAGAGATGGTGTTTGGTTAGGATATTTCATTGAGAGCTCCACCAAGGAGGGCGGTACCGACTACTAACAGATGGTTGAGGGATGACTCTACTGATGGATGTAACACCCTAAACCCGACCTAGACGTCCAGGCCAAGTTCGTGAGTTACATTATCCATTCTAAAGATCACACTAACATAACGCAATCAAATTAAACCATTAATCTCATAACATTCAACACGACGGTAATTTAAAGACATAGTCTTCCTAAATTCATAACATCATAAAGCAAATATTCCTACTAATAATAATAATACTAGGAACAACATTTAACATCGGACCGAGCTTCCGTGACACCGACCCGATCAAGTCTGATTACCATTTGAAATTCAACAATAGTAGGATGAGTCATGAACTCAGTGCGTAAAACGGAATGAAATGCAACAGGGGTAACTTATAAGAATTTCCAATTCAGAGATTCAGTTCAACACAGAAGCATGTTCGTTCTATGTTCAGAGCAGAGATTCTACATATGTATATATGTATTATTCCAGTTTAGAAATAGTTCAGATCAGACTCGAATGCAATGTCCCTATTCCATCCGCTACACACCAACTTCAGCCATCCTAGCACACCACTATAGACATTTAATGCCCATTCTTCCCTGCACACATTTATAGTGTTCAATGACACTTTCACAGAAACGCAGCTTAGCTGCTAGCTCAATAAGCGACAAGCTCCAGAATCAGAATGTTACTTAATGTGGCATAGCCACGATTTTAGTACAGACTCCCATCTTCTCACAATCTCCCACCACATGTTAATGCAGAATGCAGTAGTACATATCACATGTTTAGTCATACCAATACAGTATATAATTAATTATGTTGTTCATTAACAGAGTAGTATTACAGTGCACATTCAAGTATGTGACTCAATAATCAGTGCCATATAAGCAAATTTAGTCATTCGTATATCGAGGAAACCAATACCAAAGTTAGGCAACCTTCACGGCCTCAAAAATAGTTCTCGGATCCAACATACTGCCACACGGCCTGGGCACACGCCTATGTGCCTTGGCCGTGTGGATTTTAAATATCAACAGTGAGTCATACGGCCTGGCCACACACCCGTGTCCCTGGCCGTGTGGTTTTATACTATGAACAGTGAGTTACACGGCCTGGGCACACATTCGTGTCCCTGGCCGTGTGGTTTTATACCATGAACAGTGAGTTACACGGCCTAGGAACACGCCCGTGTCCTTGACCGTGTCAACCCTGCACTAAAATGGCCACACACAGCCTAATCACAGGCCCGTGTGGCCATCTGTGTGGGCTTTATTCAATAAACAATGAGTTACATGGCCGTTCGTATGGTTTACCACACGCCCGTGTGGCTTGCTGTGTGACGTTGACAGCCTCTATTTTTGTCGATCTGAAACTTGAAAAGTAGAGTTTCCGGTACGCACCTGGTCTGGTTTTGACGGAGAAACGATACGGAGACTACCCAAAACCTCATACAAAATAAGAGGAATCAGCCTAACACGGCGCATTACTGTCTTTGGCAACACCCTTGCACTGAATTGGTCTTACAAGCAACTAAACTTTACAACTACACGAGATCGATTGCAGGAAGAAAAGAAAAGGAAGGAATTTTGAGAAGAAGAAGCAAAAATTAAAGAACTAGAAGTAAAAGAAAAGAACGACAACTTTTTCCTTAGACTACTTAAACTAACCACCACCCTTCCTGATATTTGAAAAAAAAATATATTCCTAATGTGTACGATAGGATTCAAACTCGGAACTAGACAGAATACAGACATATGCTTAATCAATGAACTAGCAGGCTCATTCTTGTCATCCTTACACATAGGATTGAACTTAAACGGGTAGTGCATGCTTGTGGGTTGATTCTAAAATAATAAAACTTTTAATTACGTGACTCGAACTCCAGACCTTAAACTCAATCACAGAACACAGAACCATAGATACAAAAATTAATTATTATCAATTTTCACAAACAAGTTCTTAAGATTTTGGGGCGTTACAATGGAAGTAGAATAGGGATGGATTTGGATAGGGGAAAGGAGGGGAGGAATTCTGGGGATATCCAAACTAGTCATTCTTATCAAATAAGAGGAAGAGGTTTGAAGGGTTATCTAGATAAGGTAGTTAGAAACGTTGGTCAAACAAGTAGAGAAATGGGAAGTGGGCTAGGACATGGGTTGGGCTCTGATGAGACAAAGAGAGTGGATCCCGAGATGGAAGATAGGCCTATTGAATTTGTAGATGGGAAAAAAAGGAAATGGGTGCAACATGTGGGTTTTACGGCCCTGAATAGTAATATTTCAATGGACTCGGATTTGGTGGATAAAATATCAGTGGCCACTATTAAGCAGGTCGATCAGTCACAATGAAAATATTAAGTTAGAATGTATGTGGTTTGGGGCAATCACGAGCTACTAAACGTCTCAAAAATAGGTTGAGACAAATCCAGCCTTAGTTACTGTTTCTTATTAAAACAAAAGTTAATACTCGACGTATGGAGCGGATAAGGAGGCAGTGTGATTTTGTGAATGAAATTAATGTAAATGCTGAAGGATGAATAGGGGGTTGTCATTGGGGTGGAATGATAGTTTAACTATTTCTTTAAGAAGTTTCTCTAAGTCTCACATTGACGTTGAACTGGATGAAGGGAAAGGAGTGGCTCTTTGGAGGTTTACTAGTTTCTATGATTCCCTTGTGGAGCATTTAAAGGAGTCATGAAATGTTCTGAGTCAGTTGAGAAGTAGTAGTCGGTTGTCTTGGTTGGTGTTGGGGGATTCCAATGAGGTGATGTTTTCTTTTGAAAAAAAGGGAGGACGTTTTCGTGAGGAGAGACAAACGTCTGTTTTTCGGGAAATACTAGATGAGTGTGATCTAAGTGATTTGGGTTTTTCGGGATAGTGGTTTACATGGGAAAAGGGAAGGTTACCTGAGAACAGTATAAGAGAAAGACTAGATAGAAGGTTATTGATTTGGAATTATGGAATCTTTTCCCGGGGTATTCGGTGAATCATCTCCAATATAGTTTTTGAGATCATTGTTCGATTTTAATTTATACGGTTGGAAGTAGGTGGGGTAGCCCAATATCGAGATACTTTCAGCTTGAATTTAATGCAGATTAGGTATTGGAAGAGGGATTTGAGGATCAATTAAAAAGATGTTGGAAGTCGAATGGAAGTAAGCTTCCAGCAAAGCTTGGCGATTTAGAAAATGCGTTGAGTAGGTGGGCCAAAATAAATCAGGGAGTTCAGAATCGCAGGAATGTAGATCTAAGTTCTAGGCTGAGTGAGTTGAATGAGAAAGATCTAAATAAGGAGATCTTAGCGAAAATTATTGACGTTAAACTGGCGTTGAATATGGAAGTAGATAGGGAAGAATTATTTTGGGAGCAGCGAGTAATAGTCAATTGGCTTCGAATGAGAGATCGTAATAATTCATTCTTTCATAGTTTTACCTCTTCTCAAAAAAAAAAAGAACTTTGTTTGAAGGTTGGTGGATGGGACTGGAGAGTAGGTTAGTGGGGAAATAGAGATGGTTGGTCTTGCAACGAGTTGTTTCAAAGAACTGTTTACGTCATAGCCAGTGAAGAGTTGTGATCGTTTAATTACTAGAGTTCAGCCATGTATTTCAAAAAGTCTAAATGAGGAATTAATAGCTGAATTTAGAGTTGATGAAGTGGTGGAAGAAGTGAAATCTATGGCTCCACTCATGGCATCAGGTAAGGATAATTTCCCGGCGCTCTTCTATTAAAAATTTTGGCATGTTGTGGGGAATGATATTGCTAGGTACTGCTTGGAGGTGCTGAATGGTCAAAAGGATGTAGAGGAAGTGAATCAAACGAAAATTGTGCTAATTCCTAAAATGCTTATGCCAAAAAATATGGGTCAGTTTAAATATATTAGTCTTTGTAATGTGATTTACAAAGTTATGTCGAAAGCGGTGGTTAACAGATTTCGACGGGTCATCAACCTTTATATTGATGGAACACAAGGTGTGTTTGTATCAGGTAGACATTTTACTAATAATATACTTATGGCCTATGAAATTTTTCACTCTTTTAAAAAGAAAAAGGGGTTCCATTGGATCTTTTGGTTTAAAGCTTGATATGAGTAAGGCCTGTGATAGAGTTGAATGGAGTTTCCTTAAAAAGATGATATGTCAGTTAGGTTTTTGTAATGCATGAATTTCTTTAGTGATGAGGTGTGTCATTAGGGTTTCTTATTCAATGGTGTTTAATGGAGTTCAGGGAGAAGAATTTAAGCCTACATGAGGATTGAGGCAAGGGGATCTTTTAAGTCCATATTTATTCATAATTTGTGCTGAGGGGTTTTCTACTTTGCTTAATATGGCTAGGCGGGAGGGGCGGATTTGTGGGGCAAAGGTGGGGAGAAGTGGATTATCGGTAACACATCTATTTTTTACAGATGACGACATCTTGTTTGGTGAAGCTACGATTGAGGGAACTAATGCTATAAAAATAGTGGTGACTGAGTATGATGAGGTATCAGGACAGTTAGTTAACTTTGATAAATCGCTCATTCATTTTAGTGGCAATGTGGACTATGAGGTGTGAGATCAGGTAGGAAACGTGCTGGTCGTGTAGATTTCAAAATATTTAGAAAGGTATCTTGGTTTGCCAATGATAATGGGGCGAAGGAAGAAAAATGCTTTTGTTTATATTTAAAAAATATGAATAATTGGAGCGTGCGTAATTTGTCGATAGGTGGAAATGAGGTGTTTGAAAGTTGGAACACTAATACATTGGTGTAGTTGGAGCACTATATGTATTCCAAAAGTGCAATGAGGTATAGGGTTTAGGGAGCTTTCAAAGTTTAACATGGCCCTCCTAGCGAAACAGGGATGAAAATTAGTTATGAATCCCAATAATTTATTTGCACAAGTGATGAAGGTGAAATATTACCCTCGAGGGGATTTTATGAGTGCAAGTTTAGGTTCTTACCCTTCATATACTTGGCGGAGTATTTGGGGTGCCTGGAGGTTGCTGGAACACGTCACATGTTGGAAGATTGGAAATAATTCATTGGTGAATTTTTGGAATGATGTGTAGTTGTCGGGTCCTGGTGATGGTAGAGTGAAAATTCAGAATATTGATATAAGATATACTACTATCTCAGATCTAATAGACACAAAAACGGTTACCTTAAAAGCATGGAGTCGTTTGGGACTTGTTTAGTGATGAGCAAATAGAGAGGATCTTGTCAATCCCACTAGTTAATAGTGTGCAGACGGATAAAGTGATATGGAGGGGTGACAATACCGGGGCTTATTGTAACATCCTAGGAAGGGCCTATGCATTTTTCAGATCAATTGTATGAAATGACAAGTCTTAAGTATTATGAATAAATTTTTGATACTTTTGGAAACCTAGAAATGAATGAAAATGGAAATGAAAATGAAAATGGAGATGAAAATGGAGATGGAAATGAAAATGGAAATGGAAATGGACATTTTTGGAAACTTAGACATTTTTAGAAACCTAAACATTTTTGGAAATGATCCAAAAATGGAAACTTGAACATTTCGGGAAACTTGGATATATGAGAGAAATAAAGGAGTTTTATTCACATAAATATGTGAATAATAAGAGATAAATAAAGGAGTTTTATTCACATAAATATGTGAATAATAAGAGATAAATAAAGGAGTTTTATTCACATAAATATGTGAATAATAAGAGAGAAATAAAGGAGTTTTATTCACATAAATATGTGAATAATAAGAGATAAATAAAGGAGTTTTATTCACATAAATATGTGAATAATAAGAGATAAATAAAGGATTATTTTCTAATGAGATAATTGAGAGATAATTGATGGATTAAAGGCTTTTATCTTTTAAATAAAAGAGATAATATTATCAAAAGAGGAGTGGTGGCCAAGTAAAGGACTCCTAGGCTGATAACTTTGGCTATAAAAGGAGGACAGGAGGGCTACTCATCAACATTTGCTCCTCTTCCTCTCTGCCGAAATTCTTCCTAGGCAAAACCCCTCTCTGCCGAATTTTCATTAAGCGAAAAATCCTCTCTTTTTATTCTATTTTCTTCTCCGTTCTCTCATATTAAGTTGAATCTTTGTGGATTCTAAGAAAGAGGCAATCATCCACAACATCAAAAGGGATCTTTCGGAAATCTAAGGATCTAAGGTAAGGATTATAAATATAAATATGTGGTTAAAGATTATGATTCACGTTTTCAAAGTTAGATCTAATCTAACACGAAGTTATAGGATTTCAACAGCTTATAAAGGAATCCTCTTGATTTGGAATCCCATCATAAGGTAAGGGATATTCGGCCAAGGCATAAATTGTTTAAGTGTTTTCCATTATTTCAAAAACCGAAAATCGACTTGGTTACATACCTAGTATTAGCCGATTTCAAGGAAGAGGAATTCTAGCAACTGTTGGGACTTGATTAAATCAATTCGGCAACTAGGTAAGTAATTCTACTTCTAGTAGGATTTGGTTTTAAGACCAAATAGGTTTATTTATATGTTTTAATTAATGGCCGAATATAGGAGTGAAAGATCTAGATCGGTAGATCGCTCTCACGAAATTCACGGAAACTATTAAGCGAAAAGGTGTGTACTCTTACTAACTTTCAATAAATTGCATGGCAATCATTAAATATATAAATATGTAACAGTATGTGAATGTGGCTAAGCACCACAAATGTGGTAAGGAGTACCAGTGCGTTTCCTACTTTTGATAGGATTGTGAATGTGATATATTTTGAACATGTGATTAGTAACATGAATAAAAATTAAGTATGTGAAATATGTTATGAAATAATTGGGGCATTCGGGATATTTGTAGAGGAAGAAAGTGAAGGTGATGACTACGGTCTCACCAACGTAAAGTGGTGACTACGGTCACATAAAGTGAAAAGTGGTAACTTCGGTTACATCCGGTGAATCACGATGTCTAATGACACAACATAAGTGGGCGATGAGCACGTCATTGCAAATGATCGCCTTCGATGGTGTGTAGCGGATGGAGGGTCGACTTAGTAGTCCCCGCGGTGTATGCAGGTTTGGTACGGGTGGTGTGTAGCGGATGGACAAATAGGTTTGGATTTGGGTTGCATCATCCTTTATTTTGTATGAACATGATATTGATATGACTTGTATGCCTGATTTGTTGGAAATTAGTACTATGTACACATTGAGTCTGTTGACTCACCCTGTTGAGGAATTATTTTTCGGGTGATGAGCGGTAATGGACCGGGTCGGCGGGGAGCTAAAGGTGGCCATGCATCGCTTGAAGAAATTATTTGGAATTTGGACTTTATGAAATTTTAGTACTTTAAACTTTATTTTGGGTTTGAATGATGTAATAAGGCCATAAGGCCCAGTTGGATTTTCTTTATTCCTGTTTATTTTTATTTGAATATGATACAAATTATGTTTGATTAAAGATAAGTAAATTTATTTCTTTTAAAATAATAAACCCAAAACTTATTTTGTCACCTTAATAAAAATTGGATTTTTAAATTAATTAAATGGGTTTCCCAACCTAAGCCCAACCCAAAACCATATTTTAAAAAATTATGCAAATTTTCTCTAAGTCATTTAAAACATTGAAAACCGATTTATTTAAGGAACATACCAGATCCGGTTCAAGCTCGTGGGCGGGTGTGGGTGTGTTCGATTGGTATCGAGCCCGTTTTAAAACTCTCGGCTGTGGGGCTCAGGCCCAAAACGTTTTCAATTCGAGCCCAAATGAATTTCTTTGAAATAAGCGGTTTTTATGGCATGGCACCTAAGTCTCCGACCATGATCCACCGTAAGTACCTTTAACCATCTGTGTGATTATGTAAATTATGAATTGTAAAAGGGTAGCAAAGGCATGGAACGTAAAATAGTGTGATAGGAACTTGAACCTAGGATTAGACTACTCAAACACTTGAAACTCATAAGACTTAATGAACTTAACAAACCTATGACTAAGTTATTAAGCTGGGGTGTGGCAACCCCGCATGCGCATGTCTAGGATTGGATCCTAAGAGCACAGTATTTAAGCGATCCTAGTGACTCACCTCCTCTTCGCAGTATCCTACAGTGCGTAGCTTCGGTTCACCCTAACTCGAAAGGCTCGGTGGTGTGGCAACCTCTATGCGCATGTCTAGAAAGGTCGGTGAGAGCTTGGTATTTAAGCGATCCGCGTGACTCACCTCCTCTTCATTCGAATCACGCACAGTGCGTAGCTTTGGTTCACCCGACCAAGAGGGCTCGGTCATAGGCTAAACACAAAGAATAAAACCCGAAAGGGACTTAGCCGTTTTTCTTTTTTAAAAAAAAATGTATAACCAAAATTTAGTTTTAAAACTTTTAGAAACTTATGAGAACTATTTTACAACATTTTCTTTTAAAAAAAAAAAAATACCCTTGGTTTATAAAATGACCAAACCACCCATAGTTTTAACAAAATTTCATTACTTTATCAAATGTTCAAAAAACCCTAATTTGTAAAATATCAAACTATCTTGATTTTGGAAAATTACAAAATTGCTCTAACTTACAAAATTACCAAAACGACCACGATTTCCAAAATTTTTACAATATCATTGCTTTGAAAAGTGTAACTCTCAAAGGAACCCTCAATGTTTTACAATCTTGGAAAATATCCCTAACTTAATAAATTTTACAAATTTACCTGATTTTTGGAAAAATTATCAAAATACCCACGAGATCAAAAATTAAAATACCCACGGATTTCAAAATTCTTCCAAAATTTCCCCGGAACTTTAGAAGTACCAAAATACTTTCGTCAAAATCACCAGGGAACTTTTTATTTTTGAAAATTTACGAAAATACCCCTGTAGGATAAAATTACGAAAATGCCCCGGGGTAGTGGAAAAGCAAAATAACGAAAACAACAACAAGAATTACAACGTTTCTTTGAATGAGCGAAAGTTCATATTTTTGATGGATGAATGAATGAATGCAAGATCTGTATGCATGTATGAATACTGAAAGAACCACTCTTAAACTCTTCTTCATAAGATATCATCGCGGGTAATAAGTGAAACAAGAATACTAATACATAAAATTCCTTAATCAGATCTCGTCGATAATGAGCTCAAGAGGACGTGGTCGTCGTGGAAGAGGTAGAGGAAGGATGATGTTAGATCGGGACAAGGTTCGACAATGAGATACCACCACCACCATCACCCCCAATTTGTCAATGTTGAGCAAAAGAGCTCGACGGGGGGAAGATGCCGTGTCGCGGTTTGTCTTTGCGAGTTTTGGAATTGGTGGTGGTGCGAAACAATTCGAAAATCGTAAAGTCTGTGCTGGCGCGCTCGTGCTAATGGAGGTGAAATGTTTAGAGGAGTATCGGGAGTGGCACCCGATCTGGTGATCTTGGTTGGAAGCAATGAGCGCATCATGGATGAGCTCGACTTGAACCCCGAGGAGAAGTTGAAAGGGATGACGGCCTTTATTCGTGATGAAGCGTATCAATGGTGGTTAACCGTTCGGAGACGGTGCCACGGCGGAAGATCGACACAGGAATATGCTAAGGAAGCATTTCGAGAAGAAGTATGTGGGAACCGGTATATAGATGAGCAAAGGAAGGCTTTTACGGGGTTGGTACAAGGAAGTAGGTGCATCACCCAGAATATGAAGCGGAATTCTTGAGGTTGAGCCGATATGCCCGAGAGTAGTAGTGGCGATCGAGCATGAACAGCTGTGTTCGTTTTGAAGACGGACTTAGGGACGATTTGAGACTTTTGATAGCACCGCATCGGGAGCGAAATTCTCTGCCTTGGTGGAAAAGGCTAAAGTGGTGAGGAATTAAGGGCGCCACCAAGCAGGTGTGGATGAGAAATAAGCCCAAAAGAGGTTTTGGGCCATCTGGAAAAGGCCACAAGAGGCCTAGAGTTGACAGGCCACAAAGTCAACAGTGTGATACTGGTGGCAATTTCGCCCTTGTGAACATTGTGGAAGGAAGCACGGGGAGAGTGTTGGAAAAAGGCGGGGACGATGTCTCAAGTGTGGGTCCAAGGACCATATGATTAAGGATTGCCCCAAGCTATTAGATGAGAGCCAACCAGCCTCGGAATGCTAACCAGTGGTAGAGGCGGACGGCGACCTCAAAGAGGTCGTGGGTCGACCAACGAGAGGTAGTGGCGGGCCGTGGAGCTCGGGGCCGAGGTGCGGCTAACGCCAAGCAAGGCAACCGGGTTTGGTTTACGCGGTTCACCGGAGGAGGGAAAGAGGAGACGCGCCGGATATTATAACCTGTGCGTTCTTTATTCATGACAAACCCTATTTTGCTCTTATTGATGTGGGCTCAACTCATTCCTATGTTGCATGTAGTGTGGTTGAAACACTAGGCCTAGACTCGAACTTTCGATAGGCGGATAAGCGTAGTAAACCCTTTAGGCCAAGCGGTGAGGATAGATAGGATCTTTCGGAATGTACCCCAGAGATTCGGGGAGCGAACTTTGGTGACTTAATGGAATTACCCTTCGGAGAGTTTGAGCTTATACTTGGAATGGATTGGCTAGTAAAGCATCGTAGTGTTGGATTGTGCGGCTAAGCGTATGGAACTAAGAACCCCGAGGAAGATGAGGTAGTAGTGATGATCGGAGAAAGGAGGAACTACTTGTCTAACGTAGTTTACAGCCTTGAAGGCCGAAAATGGTTAAGAAAGGATGTAAGGCATTCTTAGCCTTCGTGAGTGCGTTAAGAGGAGAAGAGGAAGGTGTTAAGGGAGTTAGAAACAGTAAGGGATTTTGAGGATGTATTTTTGGAGGAGTTGCCGGAATACCCCCGGATAGAGAAGTGGAATTTGGAATAGATTTGCTACCAGAGAGCGACTCCTGTGTCAATCGCTCCCTACCGAATGGCACCAAAGGAGTTAGTGGAGCTCAAGGCTCAAATCCAAGAGTTGTTGGATCGTGGGTTCATTCGACCCGATGTGTCTCAGTGGGAGCACAGGTTCTCTTTGTGAAGAAGAAGGATGGAACTATGCGGATGTGCATAGATTATCGTCGATTGAACAAATCGACCATCAAGAACAAGTATCCTTTGCCAAGGATAGATGACTTGTTCGACCAACCGAAAAGGAGCATTTGTGTTCTCAAAGATCGACTTAAGGTCGGGGTATCATCAATCGAAAGTGAAGGAGGCGATATTCATAAGACCGCTTTTAGGACAAGGTGCGGTCATTTTGAATTTGTGGTGATGCCGTTTGGGTTGACGAACGCACGGCCGCGTTCATGGATATGATGAATAGGGTTTTCCAACCCTACTTGGATAGATTCGTGTGGTGTTCATCGGCGACATTTTGGTGTATTCCAAGGCGGAGGAGGAGCACGATGAGCATCTCCGAGTTGTGTTAGAAGTGTTAAGGAAAAGAAGCTTTATGCCAAATTCAGCAAGTGCGAATTTTGGCTCAAGGAACCTGGCGTTCCTAGGACATGTGGTATCCGCAGAAGGAATAAGAGTGGATCCTAGGAAGATCGAAGCGATGTTGGATTGGAAATCACCTAGGTCGGTGGCTGAAATCGAAGTTTCTTAGGCTTGGCGGGCTATTACGTAAGGTTCGTGGAAGGATTCTCGTCAATAGCCGCACCTTTGACAAAGTTACTAAGGAAGGAAGTACCGTTTGTGTGGACGGATAAGCAACGGAGAGCTTTGAAAAGCTTAAAAGGTCTTGTGAAGCTCGGTGTTAATTCACCGGGAGGCGGTAAGGACTTCGTAGTATATTGTGATGCTTCGCACAGGGTTAGAGGTTTGTGTGCTAATGCAAGAAGGAAAGGTAGTCGCTTATGCATCTCGACGATTAAGGCCGCATGAGGTGAACTACCCAACTCATGAATTGGAACTCGCGGCGGTGGTTTTTCGCCCTCAAAGTTTGGAGGCACTACCTTTATGGAGAAAGGTCGATAATTTACGGACCACAAAAGCCTTAAGTATTTGTTGACTCGAAAGGAGTTGAACTTGAGGCAACGAAGGTGGGTGGAGTTATTGAAAGATTATGACTGTTCGATAGAATGCCATCCGGGCAAGGCGAATGTGGTAGCCGACGCCTAAGTAGGAAGGTTGTGTCGGATTTAAGGGATTTGTCCGCTCACTTAAGTTTGTATGAAGGCGGGCTTTGTTGGCGAGTTACAAGTCAAGCCAACTTTGGTGAAGGAGGTGAAAGAGGGACAGTTGGCGGATAAGGACTTAAGTACTAAGTTACAGCAAATGCGGCAAGGAGGATTAAAGGATTATGGCGTCAATGATGAAGGAGTACTGTGCTACAAGGAAAAGGTTTGTATCTTGGGGATAAGGAGTTGAGACAAAGGATTCTTCGGGAAGCGCATGGTAGTCCTTATGCTATGCATCCCGGAGGCATCAAGTCATAGAGATCTAAGGGAACAATTTTGGTGGTCGGACACAAAGCGAGAGGTGGTAATTTGTGGGAAATGTTTGACATGTCGCAAGTAAAGGCTGAACACCAAGTCCCATCGAGGATTGCTTCAACCAATTGAGATTCCCCAATGGAAGTGGGAAAGAATTACCATGGACTTAGTTAGTGGGCTTCCCTTACGCCCACTAAGAAGGACTCGGTATGGGTGATAGTGGACCGTTTGACCAAGTCCGCACATTTTATCCTGTGAGGATCGACTATTCCCTTCAAAAGTTAGCCAAGTTATATGTGGCGGAGATCGTGAGGCTACGGGGTACCAATGTCGATCATCTCGATAGAGACCCAAGGTTTACGTCTCGATTTTGGAAAGCACTTCATCAAGCATTAGGCACTAAGCTAGACTTCACTACGACTTTTCATCCACAATCGGGCAGGCGATCTGAGCAGGTTATACAAGTGTTGGAAGATATGCTAAGAGGTCATGTGATGGATTTCGAGGAAGTTGGGAAGATTACTTGCCTTTAGCCGAGTTCGCCTACAACAACGACTATCGAGCAAGCATTCGGATGGCACCATACGAAGCATTGTATGGAAGAAATGTAGAACACCAACTTGTTGGACCGAGTTAGGAGAACGCCGCGTTTTGGGTCCGAGTTAGTGGCGGAAACGAGGAGAAGGTGGAATTAATTCGAACACGGTTGAAAGAAGCTTCCGATGAGAGCGTAAGTCGTAGCGCACCTTAAGAGGAAAGAAATTGAGTTTGAAGTAGGAGACCAAGTGTTTCTAAAGGTCTCACCTTGGAAGAAGGGTTATACGGTTCGGTCGCAAAGGGAAGCTAAGCCCAAGGTTTATAGGGCCCTATCAAATGCTTGAAGCGAGTTGGGCGGTGGCATACCAATTGGAGTTGCCACGAGTTGCATCAAATGCACGACGTATTTCATGTGTCCATGCTACGTCGCTATCGATCGGATCCGTCTCATGTGGTACTGTTGAAGAAGTGGAGTTAAGGCGGATCTATCCTACGAGGAGGAGCCGATTCGGATCTTGGGCGTGACGTGAAAGCACTACGAAAGAAGTCGGTGCCTTTAGTCAAGGTGTTATGGCGCAATCATGGATCGGAAGAAGCTTCGTGGGAGCGAGAAGAGACAATGCGACAAAGAATACCTCAATCTGTTTAGTTAGGAAATTTCGAGGACGAAATTTTATTTAAGAAGTAGAAGCGTAACATCCTAGGAAGGGCTTATGCATTTTTCGAGATCAATTGTATGAAATGACAAGTCTTAAGTATTATGAATAAATTTTTGATACTTTTGGAAACTAGAAAATGAATGAAAATGGAAATGAAAATGAAAATGGAAATGAAAATGGAGATGGAAATGAAAATGGAAATGGAAATGGACATTTTGGAAACTTGGACATTTTTGGAAAACTAAACATTTTTGGAAATGATCCAAAAATGAAAACTTGAACATTTCGGGAAACTTGGATATATGAGAGAAATAAAGGAGTTTTATTCACATAAATATGTGAATAATAAGAGATAAATAAAGGAGTTTTATTCACATAAATATGTGAATAATAAGAGATAAATAAAGGAGTTTTATTCACATAAATATGTGAATAATAAGAGAGAAATAAAGGAGTTTTATTCACATAAATATGTGAATAATAAGAGATAAATAAAGGAGTTTTATTCACATAAATATGTGAATAATAAGAGATAAATAAAGGATTATTTTCTAATGAGATAATTGAGAGATAATTGATGGATTAAAGGCTTTTATCTTTTAAATAAAAGAGATAATATTATCAAAAGAGAGTGGTGGCCAAGTAAAGGACTCCTAGGCTGATAACTTTGGCTATAAAAGGAGGGACAGGAGGGCTACTCATCAACATTTGCTCCTCTTCCTCTCTGCCCAGAAATTCTCCTAGGCAAAACCCCTCTCTGCCGAATTTTCATTAAGCGAAAATCCCTCTCTTTTCTTCTATTTTCTTCTCCGTTCTCTTTGTTAAGCTGAATCTTTGTGGATTCTAAGAAAGAGGGCAATCATCCACAACATCAAAAGGGGATCTTTCGGGAAATCTAAGGATCTAAGGTAAGGATTATAAATATAAATATGTGGTTAAAGATTATGATTCACATTTTCAAAGTTAGATCTAATCTAACACGAAGTTATAGGATTTCAACAGGCTTATAAAGGAATCCTCTTTAGATTTGGAATCCCATCATAAGGTAAGGGATATTCGGCCAAGGCATAAATTGTTTAAGTGTTTTCCATTATTTCAAAAATCGAAAACTGACTTGGTTACATACCTAGTATTAGCCGATTTCAAGGAAGAGGAATTCTAGCAACTGTTGGGACTTGATTAAATCAATTCGGCAACTAGGTAAGTAATTCTACTTCTAGTAGGATTTGGTTTTAAGACCAAATAGGTTTATTTATATGTTTTAATTAATGGCCGAATATAGGAGTGAAAGATCTAGATCGGTAGATCGCTCTCTGAAATTCACGGAAACTATTAAGCGAAAAAGGTGTGTACTCTTACTAACTTTCAATAAATTGCATGGCAATCATTAAATATATAAATATGTAACAGTATGTGAATGTGGCTAAGCACCACAAATGTGGTAAGGAGTACCAGTGCGTTTCCTACTTTTGATAGGATTGTGAATGTGATATATTTTGAACATGTGATTAGTAACATGAATAAAAATTAAGTATGTGAAATATGTTATGAAATAATTGGGGCATTCGGGATATTTGTGGAGGAAGAAAGTGAAGGTGATGACTACGGTCTCACCAACGTAAAGTGGTGACTACGGTCACATAAAGTGAAAAGTGGTAACCGGTTACATCCGATTGAATCACGATGTCTAATGACACAACATAAGTGGGCGATGAGCACGTCGATCGCAGCGGATCGCCTTCGATGGTGTGTAGCGGATGGAGGGTCGACTTAGTAGTCCCCGATTATGCTGGTTGGTACGGGTGGTGTGTAGCGGATGGACAAATAGGTTTGGATTTGGGTTGCATCATCCTTTATTTTGTATGAACATGATATTGATATGACTTGTATGCCTGATTTGTTGGAAATTAGTACTATGTACACATTGAGTCTGTTGACTCACCCCGTTGAAATTATTTTTCAAGTGATGAGCATAATGGACCGGGTCGGCGGGAGCTAAAGGTGGCCATGCATCGCTTGAAGAAATTATTTGGAATTTGGACTTTATGAAATTTTAGTACTTTAAACTTTATTTTGGGTTTGAATGATGTAATAAGGCCATAAGGCCCAGTTGGATTTTCTTTATTCCTGTTTATTTTTATTTGAATATGATACAAATTATGTTTGATTAAAGATAAGTAAATTTATTTCTTTTAAAATAATAAACCCAAAACTTATTTTGTCACCTTAATAAAAATTAGATTTTTAAATTAATTAAATGGGTTTCCCAACCTAAGCCCAACCCAAAACCATATTTTAGAAAATTATGCAAATTTTCTCTAAGTCATTTAAAACATTGAAAACCGATTTATTTAAGGAACATACCAGATCCGGTTCAAGCTCGTGGGCCGGGTGTGGGGTGTTTCACTTATACAACGAACAGTGGGTATATAAGTGGCTTATTACATAGGGGAAAAACTTGTTGAGAGGCAACAATTCAATGCAATATTTGGTTCTAAATACTTTCTATACAAGATTGTGGAGCTTAAATATTCCCAGCGAAATTCGAATAAGTTTATTGAAAATAACTAATGAATTTATGCTTACTTTGTGTACATTGAAAACACGAAAGCTTGCAGTGGATGCTTTTTGTCCAGTCTATAAAGTGGAGGAGGAAACTGTGGCACATCTATTTCGAGAATGTGTCTTCACAAAGCAAGTCTTACAGGAAATAGGAGTGGTTTTCTTGACAACAAATAGGGAACAAAATTGGAAACAATGATTAGTAGTGGAATTCAGAAATAGTAGTATACTGATATGTAGAAAGTTAGCTATTTAATTTTAGGCTTTATAGTACAATCGAAATAGGGCGTATCATGAGGGGATAAAGGAATGGCTACAGGATGTTGTGTTCATTAATGCCTATAGTTTAGAAATTGAACAATTGGGAGAGTTATCTGTTTTCATGCATAGGCTAAAATGCGCTAGTTGGGAACCACCAGATGGTGAAACTGTTAAGGTTAATTTCGATGCTTCTTACCAACAACATTTACATAAGTCCAGTTTGGGGATAATAGTACGAAATAAAGAGGGATTGGTGATGGCAACGTGTGTTTACCTGTGGGAGAATATTCTGAGTCTGACTATAGCAGAGGTACAAGTGTGTCTACAGGTGGTTATTTTTGCAGAGGAGCTGGGGTTCAAAGAGGTCTGTGTGGAAAGAGACACTTTAACTATTATTAAAAAGCTAAGATCTGCAAATAAAGATAGAGCGAATATAATAAATTTGATAAGATAAATTAAAAGTGGAGCATCCAATTTTCGAAGTTTAATGTTTCGATTCATACCTCGGACGACAAATGAAATGGCGCATGTGTTGGCGGCTGAAGGTTGACAATATGACTCTCTTGTATATTGGATGGAATAAGCTGAAAAGGGGGTGGAAAGACTTGTTAACCATGATAGGATGTGGGTTGAAGTGGGTTGGCAAGAGTTGTACTGACCAAGTTCGAATGTGAAGCGACAATTGAGAGTTCGATAAAATCAGCGACATACAGAGGTGTTGGGAAGCAACAAGATAACACCTGTGATTGAAGGAAGAATCTGGCTACCCTGTGGTTCACTAATGCAAGAAAGGGTTCTGGTAAATTCTTAGAGACGAATAGAGGGTTTCAGGCCTGGGGTCCATTTGTTTTCTGGTTTTATTTTTTAGCTATGTTTTTTGGTTTTTTGCATTGTCTTTAAGATTTCTTTAATGTTGCTTTTGTAACACCCCTAACCCGTGACCATCGTCGGATTAGGGTTAAGAGGCATTACTACTCTTTTCCGAACATTTCATATCAAATTACAACCAAACATAATAATTCACATTCATATAGTCCCTTAAATAGGTCAATGAGACCTTAAACACGAGTTAGAAAGGGGTCGGGACTAAACCGAACACATACAAAAATTTTTGAAATTCAAACATTTTTCTAAGTTATAGAGGTTACACGCCCGTGTAGGTAGGCCGTGTGCCTCACACGCCCTCGGACACACCCGTGCGTCCAAGCCGTGGCAAAACAGGGCATACATACTGACTTGTTCACACGGCCTGAGACACGCCCGTGTGCCTCACCAGTGGTCGACACACGACTTGCACCACACGCCACAATCCTGCGCCCGTGTGTCCAGCCCGTGGTCGAGCCTGACTTGTTTCAATTTGCAAACTCAAAAGACACGGTCGAGCCACACGCCCGTGTGGGCAATTATAGGCCATTTTTAAGGCCAAATTACCAACCACACTTTGGTATCATCTATAGACATCAAATCAATACCAATTCATGCCTCAAATGCAACCAAAACATACCATTTCAAGCACCAAATAATCATCAACTATACCATCTATTCTTATACTCAATTTCTACTCAAATAAGTCCATCCAAGACACTTAATTTCACAATCCAAAACATATAGATCAAGCATTATATAAACCTTACCACAATTCACATTTAAACCACAATTTTCCTCACTAATTTAAGCATGAAACATACCATATTCATCACTCACTTAACCACATATATATATACTAACATCATTCAACTTTTAAGCCATATCTCATGACTAGATTTAGACAACTCAAAACATGCCACATTCAATAGCCTATACATGCCATATACCACATATATATACATCTTTCAAAATACCAAAATAGATGGTCGATAGTGTGATTAAGTCGCTGACGATCCCCGGATCCGAGCTAGCTTTACTGACACTATAAAACAGAGAAACACATCACACGGTAAGCTTAAGAGCTTAGTAAGTTCGTAACATAATACATTCAATTTAATAAATCAAATACAATATACAAAGTGAATCCATTACATAGATCAACTCTTAAATATTCATACCATATCATCCATAGCTAAAATACTCACTCAACCATTCATAATTCCATATACAATTTCATCAACCACAAAGGTTCAATACATACCTTAGTCAACACATAGTTATTCACCATCCATACTACTCAATGCTCGATATTACATTTCAATCAACCTTTGTTATTCATTTGATTTAATCGCACACTTAGTGCCAATTTCGTAGCCGAAGCATAAATGTCATCGCACACTTAGTGCCTGTACTTTAAACTGAACTTATCTCGGTATCGCACACACGATTGCCAAATCAATAAGCCAAGCTTCTACTACTATTTCACACACATTGCCAATCATCTTTGTCTCATTTCAAATTACGCACACATAGTGCCTCGTTACTCAATTTTCATATATAACATTGCTGTTTCATTAACTATACAATTCATTCATTTCTCATCACATAGATATAAATTTAACAACTTGTATTATATCCGAACTTACCTCGGACGTCGAAATACCGAAACTAGCCGATCAATCGAGTGCTTTGTCTTTGCCTCGATCTCGATCCGAATCTCTCCTTTCTTGGTCTATACATATTCAAATTTAACTCATTCAATCATAAATTCATTCAATTTAGTCCAAACACACATATTTAGGGCATTTTACAAAATAGCCCTCATATTTTTACATTTCGACACTTTAGTCCCTATTTCATAAAATCATCAAATTCACAAAATTTCATTCCACCCATGCCTAACCGAATTCTCCCTATGTCCATACAAGCCCACACATTTCATTTATTTCACATTTTAGTGCCTCAAAATATTATTTTCACAAAATAATCCAAATTACTCAATTTCACCAAAAATTCAAAGACAAAACATGTTAATCTTTCACATATCTTTCATATTTCATCATCAACTATCACAAAGCTTAAACATTCATCAATGGCATATCTCAAATTCACCATCAAATTCTAAAATTAGAGCATGGGCCAGCTAGAGCACAAAGCAACGATCACAAAAACGTAGAAATTATCAAAAATCGAGTCAAAAACATACCTCAATTTAGCTAAATGAGTGCCGAATATAACAAAGCTTCCAAGACCTAACTATTTTCTTATTTTCGGCTAGAGAATTGAGAAAAGATGAACATTCAATTGGTTTTGTTTTATTAATGTTTACTTATTTTACTAATTACCAAACTAACCTTTTTATTTTCATTTATATTCCACTATCTCTTGGTTTTTATGTCCATGTATTATTTCAATGGAATAATAACAACATAAGGACTCCTCACTTTAACAGCCATAACAATCTAGCACTTTAACATTCAGCACACAGCTTTTGCATTTTATGGGATTAAGTCTTTTTTTGCTAATTAAGCACACAATCGATAAAATTTTCACACAGAACTTTCACACATGCTCAATCACATATTATAAACACCAAAAATAATATTAAAATATTTTTCTGACCTCAGATTTGTGGTCTCGAAACCACTGTTCCGACTAGGGTCTATATCGAGCTGTTACAACTGTCCCCCCTTAGGGATTTTCGTCTCCGAAAATCTTACCAGTGAATAGGTTTGGATATTGCTCTCTCATAACATTTTCAAGCTCCCATGTAGCCTCTTCAACTCCGTGTTTGTGCCACAAAACCTTCACTAAAGAAATTTTCTTGTTTCTCAACTCTTTGATCTCACGTGTCAGAATTCGAATCGGTTCTTCACTATACGACAAACCTGACTGAATCTCAATCTCAGAAGGAGCAATTACATATTATGGATCAGATCTGTATCTTCGAAGCATTGATACGTGAAATACATTATGAATTTTCTCTAATTTAGGTGGCAACAACAACTTATAAGCAACTGGCCCAATTCTTTCGATGATTTCATACGACCCGATGAACTTCGGGCTCAGCTTACCTTTTCGGCCAAATCGAAGTATTTTCTTCCACGGAGACACTTTCAAAAACACTTTTTCCCCATCCTCAAATTCGATATCTTTTCGTTTCAAGTCTGCATAAGACTTCTAACGATCTGGCGCTGCTTTCAAACTATCACGGATCACTTTCACCTTCTGCTCAGTCTCTTTTATCAAATCAACTCCGTGAATCTTATTTTCACTCAGCTCAGTCCAATATAATGGAGTTTAACATTTTCGACCGTAAAGAGCCTCATAGGATGCCATTTTAATGCTAGATTGAAAACTATTATTGTATGCAAATTCAATCAACGGTAAATGCTTTTCCCACAGACCTTCAAATTCGAGAACACAACATCTCAACATATCTTCGAGAACCTGAATGATCCGTTCGGATTGTCCATCCGTTTGCGGATGAAATGCAGTACTAAAATGCAACCTTGTGCCTAAAGCCTCTTGCAATTTCTTCCAAAATCGTGAGGTAAATCTTGGATCTTTGTCAGATACAATAGATAGTGGCACCCCATGCAATCTCACAATCTCAGCAATATACAGTTTAGCTAATTTATCAAGTAAATAATCTGTTCTCACTGGAACAAAATAAGCTGATTTCGTCAATCTATCAACTATTACCCAGACCGCATCTTTCTTTCTCGGAGATAAAGGCAATCCCGACACAAAGTTCATCGTGATTCTCTCCTATTTCCACTCAGGAATCATAATCGGTTGTAACAAACCGGATGGAACCTGATGTTCAGCTTTAACTTGCTGACAAACCAAGCACCTCGAAACAAACTTTGAGATGTCCCGTTTCATACCATGCCACCAATAAAACTGTTTCAGATCGTTATACATTTTTGTACTCCGCGGATGAACAGTCAAACAACTATTGTGAGCTTCGTTCAAAATCCGTTAAATCAACTCTAAACACAAATTCGATCTCTGAATCTCAAACAATCATCGTTATCAACTCGAAATTCTGAATCAAAATTCAAACCACATTGAGTTCGTTTTGCTATCATCTCATCATCACTTTTCTGGGCATCACAAATCTGACGTATAAACATCGTCCTAACTTTCAGCTCAACCAAAATCGAACCATCATCACATAGATCTATCTGAGTACTCGTTGCTTGCAAAACACATATAGACTTTCGACTCAAAGCATCAGCAACAACATTAGCTTTACCAGGATGATAATCTATCACAAGCTCGTAGTCTTTCAAAAGCTCTAACCATCTTCTTTGTCGCAGATTCAAATCTTTCTGAGTCATCAAGTACTTCAAGCTCTTGTGATCAGTATATATATGACATTTCTCACCAAATAGGTAGTGTCACCAAATCTTCAATGCAAATACAATCGCGGCTAATTCAAGATCATGCGTCGGATAGTTCTTTTCATGCGGCTTTAACTTTCTCGAAGCGTAAGCGATGACTTTGCCTTCTTGCATCAGCACACAGCCCAAACCATTCAACGATGCATCACTGTAAACTATGAATTATTTACCAGACTCAGGTTGAACTACCACGGGTGCCTCTGTCAACAATGCTTTCAACTGTTCAAAACTCTGTTGCCATTTTTCTGACCACTCGAATTTAACATCTTTCTGTAACAACCTCGTCAACGGAGTCGCAATCATTGAGAAGCCTTTCACAAACCGCCTATAATATCCCGCTAGTCCCAGAAAACTACGAACTTCAGACACATTTCTCGAAGGCTTCCATTCTAAAATAGCTGAAATCTTACTGGGATCAACTCGTATTCTCCCAGCTGATACAATATGTCCCAGAAAACTAACCTCACGCAGTCAAAACTCACATTTGCTGAACTTTGCATACAATTACTTCTCACGTAGAGTCTGTAACACAATTCTCAAATGCTCGGTATGTTGCGTCTCATCACATGAATAATTCAGAATATCATCAATAAACACCACAACAAATCGATCCAAATACGGTCTGAATATCCGGTTCATTAAATTCATAAACACTGCAGGAGCATTCGTTAGTCCGAAGGGCATAACTAAGAATTCATAATGTCCGTACCTCATTCTGAAAGTAGTCTTCAGTACGTCTGATTCTTTAACTCTCAACTGATAGTAGCCCGATCTCAGATCTATCTTAGAAAACATTGTAGCTCCTTTCAGCTGATCAAACAAATCATCAATACGTGGCAAGGGATACTTATTCTTTATCGTTACTTTGTTTAACTATCGGTAATCAATACACATACTCATAGTGCCGTCTTACTTTTTCACAAACAACACAGAAGCACCCCAGGGCCAGAAACTCGATCGTGTAAATCCTCTATCTGTCAACTCTTGCAACTGAGACTTTAACTCTTTCAATTCTGTTGATGCCATTCTATACGGAGCTATTGAGATAGGAGTCGTCGCCGACACTAGCTCAATACCAAATTTAACTTCTCAGATTGGAGGTAATCCTGGTAATTCTTCAGGAAACACATCAGGGAATTCACAAACCACAGGCACAGATTCAACTTTCTTTTCTGTCACCTTTGTATCAATCACATATGCAAGATAAGCTTCGTATCCCTTTTTCACATAGTTCAAAGCTTTCATCGCAGATATAACAGTCGGTAACCCATTCAAATCACTGGATTCAATACGAACTATCTCACCATTCTGACTTCTCAAATCAATACTCTTCCATTTACAATTCATAATAGCACTATGCAAAGTGAGCCAATCCATACCCAGAATGATATCAAATTCATCAAAAGGTAGCAACATCATTAGCCGGAAAATAAACATCTCGAAACATCAATAGGCAGTTCTTGCACACTTTATCAACCAAGACACACTTGCCTAAGGGATTCGATACTCTAATCACGAATTCAGTAGACTCAACAGGTAGAGTCTTACTAGATACTAAATTCACACACACATAGGAATGAGTAGAACCTGGATCTATCAATGCAATCACATCAGTATCAAATAGAGTAAAAGTACCAGTAATGACATCTGGAGATGACGCTTCTTCACGAGCACGAATAGCATAGGCTCGGGCAAGTACTTTCGCCTCAGATCTTCTAGTTGTATCGGTAGTCCCTCTTTGACTTCCACTCATATTTTTGGTATTTCTCGGTGGTCTACCTCTAGCCGTCATATTACTCGGTCTCGCACTCTGAACATTGTCTTTCTCAACTAATTCTGGGCAATCTCGAATGAAATGATCTCGGGATCTATACTTATAACAAGTTCTATTATTGTACTTGCCCCAGCACTCTCCAACGTGTCGTCTTTCACATTGTCTACACTCAGGCTTGTTGCTTTTAACACTTCCAACACTTGATTCGGTCGGAGTTTGAGTTCTTGGACCAACACTTTGTCTCACACGATCTCTACCCGAATGTCCAAACGAAGCATTTGAACGATTACTTGCATCTCTAAATCTCTTCGTCGAAGGTTGAGACATCTTACTCATCGATCTTTTTCTTTCATCTCTAGCCTCAGAATCTGCTTTCTTCTTTTCTTTGCTAAGCTCCTCGGCTTTGCAAGCTCTTTCCACTAACA
This sequence comes from Gossypium sturtianum, assembly GCA_025698515.1. Classification (NCBI taxonomy): domain Eukaryota; kingdom Viridiplantae; phylum Streptophyta; class Magnoliopsida; order Malvales; family Malvaceae; genus Gossypium; species Gossypium sturtianum. The sequence continues at coordinate 123,854,240 of CM046946.1, forward strand.
TAACAAATTCATGTATGTCAATTATTCCAACCAATAATTTAATGTCTTCATTCAACCCTTCAATGAAACGTTTGCACATAGTAGCTTCAGTCGAAACACATTCCCGCGCGTATTGGCTCAGTCTCACAAACTCCCGTTCATACTCCGTAACTGACATACGGCACTGTTTCAACTCGAGGAATTCTTTACATTTCTGATCTATGAATCTTTGACTGATATACTTCTTTCGGAATTTGACTTGAAAGAAATCCCAGGTGATTCTCTCTCTCGGAACCACATATATCAATGTCTTTCACCAGTTATATGCCGTATCTCTCAACAAGGAAACAGCACATTTAATACATTCATCAAGAGTCAACGACATCTCGTTAAATACTCGAATGGTATTCTCAAGCCAAAACTGAGCTCGCTCGGCATCATCATCAGCTGTGGCTCTAAACTCTTTAGCCCCATACTTTCGGATTTTATCTACATGAGGTTTATTCAATCGGATCGGATCTGCAACTTGTGACACAACAGGTACTTGTGGGGGTGGAGGTTGTGGAGCAGCCGGATTCGTTCGAACGAACTCCGAAAACTACTCACTCATCATTCGAAAAAAGGCTTGCTTAGCCTCTCCCTCTTGGCTACTATCATTCGGCATAGATGTGGCCGGCACCGTCCCTTGAGCAGGAGCAGGTGCGTTACTCTCTACATCATCAGCAACTGCTCGATTGGGATCTATTTGCTATATAAAAATACATTTTTAACTGTCAGGATTCATCACACTATCACAATTATATATATGGCATGTATAGCTAGACTCACACACGCTACGTTAGTCCGAGAATCGACTAAATCGTAGCTCTGATACCAATAAAATGTAACACCCCTAACCCGTGACCGTCGCTGAATTAGGGTTAAGAGGCATTACTACTCTTTTTCAAACATTTCATATCAAATCACAACCAAACATAATAATTCACATTCATATAGTCCCTTTAACAGGTCAATGAGACCTTAAACACGAGTTAGAAAGGGGTCGGGACTAAACCGAACACATACGAAAATTTCTGAAATTCAAATATTTTTCTAAGTTACAGAGGTCACGCGCCCGTGTGGGTAGGCCGTGTGCCTCACATGGCCTCGGACACGCCCGTGCGTCCAAGCCGTGGCAAAACAGGGCATACATACTGACTTGTTCACACGGCCTGAGACACGCCCGTGTGCCTCACCAGTGGTCGACACTGACTTGCACCACACGGCCAGTCACACGCCCGTGTGTCCAGCCCGTGGTCGAGCCTGACTTGTTTCAATTTGCAAACTCGAAAGACACGGTCGAGCCACACGCCCGTGTGGGCAATTATAGGCCATTTTCAAGGCCAAATTACCAACCACACTTTGGTATCATCTATAGACATCAAATCAATACCAATTCATGCCTCAAATGCAACCAAAACATACCATTTCAAGTACAAATAATCATCAACTATACCATCTATTCTTATACTCAATTTCTACTCAAATAAGTCCATCCAAGACACTTAATTTCACAACCCAAAACATATAGATCAAGCATTATATAAACCTTACCACAATTCACATTTAAACCACAATTTTCATCACTCATTTAAGCATGAAACATACCATATTCATCACTCACTTAACCACATATATATATACTAACATCATTCAACTTTTAAGCCATATCTCATTACTAGATTTATACAACTCAAAACATGCCACATTCAATAGCCTATACATGCCATATACCACATATATATACATCTTTCAAAATAACAAAATAGATGGCCGATAGTGTGATTAAGTTACTGACGATCCCCGGATCCGAGCTAGCTTTACTGACACTGTAAAACATAGAAACACATCACACGGTAAGCTTAAGAGCTTAGTAAGTTCGTAACATAATACATTCAATTTAATAAATAAAATACAATATACAAAGTGAATCTATTACATAGATCAACTCTTAAATATTCATACCATATCATCCATAGCTAAAATACGCACTCAACCATTCATAATTCCATATACAATTTCATCAACCACAAAGGTTCAATACATACCTTAGTCAACACATAGTTATTCACCATCCATACTACTCAATGCTCAATATTACATTTCAATCAAACTTTGTTATTCATTTGATTTAATCGCACACTTAATGCCAATTTCGTAGCCGAAGCATAAATGTCATCGCACACTTAGTGCCTGTACTTTAAACCGAAATTATCTCGGTATCGCACACACAGTGCCAAATCAATAAGCCGAAGCTTCTACTATTTCGCACACACAGTGCCAATCATCTTTGTCTCATTTCAAATTACGCACACATAGTGCCTCGTTACTCAATTTTCATATATAACATTGCTATTTCATTAACTATACAATTCATTCATTTCTCATCACATAGATATAAATTTAACAATTTGTATTATATCCGAACTTACCTCGGACGTCGAAATACCGAAACTAACCGATCAACCGAGTGCTTTGTCTTTACCTCGATCTCGATCCGAATCTCTCCTTTCTTGGTCTATACATATTAAAATTTAACTCATTCAATCACCAATTCATTCAATTTAGTCCAAACACACATATTTAGGGCATTTTACAAAATAGCCCTCATATTTTCACATTTCGACACTTTAGTCCCTATTTCATAAAATCATCAAATTCACAAAATTTCATTCCACCACATTTCATTTATTTCACATTTTAGTTCCTCAAAATATTATTTCCACAAATTAGTCCAAATTACTCAATTTCACCAAAAATTCAAAGACAAAACATGTTAATATTTCACATATCTTTCATATTTCATCATCAACTATCACAAAGCTTAAACATTCATAAATGGCATATCTCAAATTCACCATCAAATTCTAAAATTAGAGCATGGGCTAGCTAGAGCACAAAGCAACGATCACAAAAACGTAGAAATTATCAAAAACCGAGTCAAAAACATACCTCATTTTAGCTAAAGGAGTGCCGAATATAACAAAGCTTCCAAGCCCTAACTATTTTCTTATTTTCGGCTAGAGAATTGAGAAAAGATGAACATTCAATTGGTTTTGTTTTATTAATGTTTACTTATTTTACTAATTACGAAACTAACCTTTTTTATTTTCATTTATATTCCACTATCTCTTGGTTTTTATGTCCATGTATTATTTCAATGGAATAATAACAACATAAGGACTCCTCACTTTAAAAGCCATAACAATCTAGCACTTTAACATTCAGCACACAGCTTTTGCATTTTATGCGATTAAGTTCTTTTTGCTAATTAAGCACACAATCGATAAAATTTTCACACAGAACTTTCACACATGCTCAATCACATATTATAAACACCAAAAATAATATTAAAATATTTTTTCGACCTCGAATTTGTGGTCTCGAAACCACTGTTCCGACTAGGGTCTATATCGGGCTGTTACAGCTTTCTTTTATTTTTTCCTTGAGGCATCATTTGGTCATCCAATGGTTTAAAATGGTTTGTAAGGCTAGGCAGTGTTAGAGGGCTTTGTAACTGTTTGATTTCTCCCCAAGTTTAAATACATCAGTTGGTTTGATTTAAAAAAAAAAAATTAATAAAGATAGTATAGTGACGCATATTTTAGTTTTTATTTTTTAATATGTTAAATAGAGATATTATTTTGTCAATAATTATAGATATTATTGTATTAACTCGATATGTTTATTTTTATATTTCTCTATATTTCTAAAAGTAAAAAGTACATTAGTCAATAAATAATTCGGTGACAAAGAATTTGTATTATTATTTAGTCTTCTATTAACACATAACTTTAGATTCAAACATGAAACAACTCTACCTCTCTTCCTATTAAAAATAAAATAAGAGAATAATATAAATTTAGTGTTGAGTTGAGACTAAATCAATCAAGAAAATTACTTAAACAATTTTATATATTTACAAATATATATATATATTTTATTATGAAAATATTTTTATTTTTTTCTTATTTGTAAAAAAAAAAGATAAAAAATTTGCAAGTGTAAATAGTAAATATAAATTAATACATTATTATAAAATGAAAAATAACATAAATATGGTACGAATGCATAAAATTTTCATGATAAAAAATAAAAGAAAATAAAAAAATTATAAAATAAATAACATGAATTATTTACCTGAATTACCCCAAAAAATAATTTAAAGATAATTAGTTGTCTAATGTCCAACCTCCTTAAATTATAATCTAAACAATCTCAAACAAATGGACAACATTTAAAGATAACAAAATATATTTTGTTAGAGTTTAATGTTGTACAAAGTTTTGTCTTTAACTTTTAAGAATTAAGTGTATTCTTTAATTCTATGTTGTTAGTTAAAAAAGGTAAGCAATCTCACATTGTCTAGGAACAAACTGCAAATTGATTATATGTCTATATACACTCATATGCCACATTGCTTAAGAAAATAAGAAAAATGAGACTTGGGGTTTATGTAAAGACTTGTTTTGTAAGTTTTATTTTTACAAGAGGTGGCACTAAAAAAATTTTAAAAAAAATATTGGGGGCAGAAAACCTAGAAGCGTTTTCGTTATTTCAGCCTAGTCCCGTAATTTTTTTTTTTAAAAAAAAGGCTTAATCCAGTATTTTTTTTTTTAAAAAAAAATGAAGAAGACAATTTCAGAGAATTTACTTTGTATTTTACTTTCATTTCATAACACATAATTACTTCATACATCGCATGTATAATAATATAACATATGCTAAATAATTTATCATAATAACAATTCTATATTAAAAGTAGACAAAATAATTAAGAAAGGATGTTTATGATGTGACACATTTATCATAATAACATGGTTGTTTCACCTTTGATTCTCATTTGGAGAATTCAAAAGTTTTATCACTATTTGTCAACAATGGTCCACTACAACCAAGGGAAATGGTGTGGTTTGGGTGAGTAAAAGGAACGTTAAATTTGGAAATTTCACTTATTTGGGTCACAAAGTCATTTAACTCATTCCACTTTGACTTAAACAAATTCGAAACAAAATAAAATGGTTGAGTTAAGAGAGTTTTTCTTTTTCCAAACTCCAATTTGGGATGAATTTAGATATATAAACATAAAATTTGAATGGACATCAAATCAAGAAAAAAACCATCCACTTGCCACTCTCTTTTTTTCCCAATTATTGGTTATTATTTATTCAGTTTTAATATAAAATTATTGGGATTTTATGGAAATGATTGTAAGAGCTATCATTATTGTACTTCACTGCACATATTTATTGTTAGGTTAAAAAGAAGAGAAAAAGATTGGGTCCCAAATGAAGTAAGAGCCAAAATTATCAGCCATTCACCAATATTTTAATCAAATATTTACCGACATTCTTTTATCAACCCAAAGTCAATGTTTCCAAAAGGTCATTTTGCAATATCAATTTCAATCTGGGATCAATAATAATAATAATAATAATAATAATAATTGTATATAAATCTTGATTTATATAAAATGATAGTTAAAGTTTTTTTCATATTGTTTTGAGTATAAAACAATTTTAAAATTATGGTTAGCGTTTATTCTCTTATTAAATTTACAGAATGTGAATGATTAGTCATTAAACTCGCTCCAATAAATTATTAAAAAAAAAATATTATCAAATACTTCCATCCCAATATTATATTAAAAATAATTATATATAAAAAGTAGCTGAATGTGGAAGAGGTAAAAATTTTAAATGCTTTGACGAATGGTTGTTTACACACATGCATAGTGGACCAATAAGTTTTTACATTTCTCTCTCTCTCTATATATATATATATTATGTGGTGGGTTAAAAGATATATTAAAAATAATTTTGAACTTTTCAATTTCATTTCTCGTTTATTTAATAATTTAAGCTATTTACTTTAAAATGAAAATAGAAAATTACTAAAAAGACATGAATATTTTTATAAGGTTTATATATTAAAATATCCCTTCGGAAAATGTAAAAAATAAAATAAAATTAAGTCCCTGTATTAAATTTGTATCCAATTAAGCTCTTACCGTTAATTAAAATAATCAATTAAACCTCTTCGTTAACTGTTTTCGTCATTAACCATGTTGATCGTTAAAATAAATTGACGAACCAATCAGATAGTGACATGTGGTAACTTCTAGTTTAAACTAATATTTTTCCCATAAAAATAATTAAAATTTATTAAAAAATCAGAAAAAATCTCAAAAAAAATATAAATATGAATAAATGCTAAAAAATATTAAAAATGAAAATTGGTATAGACTTAAAAAAGTTATAAATAAAAATATTATAAAAATATAAAATTCTAATAAAAAATAAAAAATTAAAAATATATATTTAAAATATTTAAAATTTTATAAAACGTATTAAAACTCTATAATAATCATAAAATGATAAAAAGTATTAAAACTGATATAAACTTACGAAAATTATAAAAAAAAATCATAAAATTTTGAACTGGACCAAATCAGCCAGTTGGATCAATTAGATTGAAATCAGCAAGGGTATCAATTTGAAGAAAGTCATTAGGTCGGTTGATTTTGGAACCGGATGGCTAAATCAATTTTTTATTTATTTAAATATTTTTTTTACTTTTAAATGTTTTATTTAATTGAATTAGACGGATTAGTCGAACTGGCAAACCATTGGCCTAAACTGTTCAATCACTAGTCCAATTTTGAAAACTTTGGTTAGAATAGTTAGTCTACCAATTAAACATGGAATTGTAAAACTCCTTGGATCTTTTAGCTTTTGTGGTAGTCTATTCTGTAACATTGCTGAGCATACTGCGTTTAATTCCACATGTGGACCCTCATCTAATTTGCGTTTGTTCGTCAAGAGATGTTTTAAAAATTTCATCGAATCTGGCATCTGTGAAAGAGCTTCAAGTAGTGGTAAGTTAATATATAATTTCTTTAAAAGTTTAAGAAACTTACCGAACTGTTCCTCTGTGTCATCTCTCGTTAATGCTTCGGGATATGGTATGCGAGGTTGGTACTCCTTGATTACCGGTTTTGGTTTTTCTTGTATTACCTCAACTTTACCTTCTTCTACCTCGTTTCTTTGTATTGGACTGGGTTCGTCTAATCCTTCACTTTCTTGAGCTGTTATGGCTTGGATTTGCTCCTTTGGATTAATCTCAGTGTTGCTTGGTAGACGCCCTTGCGATCGTTCAGACATCAGCTTCGGCGAGTTGTCCAACGGACTTAGAAACTTCCTCAACTACCTTAGTGACTTCCCAACTTGGTTCTCGATCCCTTTGATCGATGCTTGTTGGGTCTTAAGGGTGGTTTCGATGTCTTGGAGACGGTTTTTACGTGGATGCCATGAATCTTGTCGACATCTCTTCAAGGTTCGACTTCTTCTCCGTGGATAGGGCTGATTTTGGAAATTTTGAGGAGGTTGTTGTCTTTGATTTCCTTGATTTCCTTGACCTTCCCACGAAAAATTTGGGTGGTTCCTCCAACACAGGTTATAATTATTACTATATGGGTTATTATTAGATCTCAAATTGTTACCTATATAGTTCATCTGCTTCGTTCTCTGTGCTCGGTTGGTAGGGTGGGTACTCGGGATTCACCACAGTTCCCACTTGCGCGTCGCTTGCATTCTTTGGATGTACCTGCGAAGAACACAAACTATCAAGCTTTTTATTCATCATCTCTACCTGTGTTGATAGCATGGTTACTGCATCTATGTTGAAAACTCCGGTGGATTTTGTTGGTTTGGTCCTTGTAACCTGCCACTGATAGTTATTCAGTGACATCTCTTCAATAAACTCGTAAGCTTCTTCAAGAGTTCTATTGTTCAGGGTTCCATCGGTGGCTGAATCAATTAGTTGTCTCGTTGAGGGGTTTACACCGTTATAGAAAGTTTGGACTTGGAGCCAAAAGGGTAAACCATGGTGCGGATACCTTATCAAGAGATCCTTATATCTCTCCCATGCGTCATATAATGTCTCTAAATCCATCTGCACAAAAGAAGAGATATCATTCCGTAATTTGGCCGTTTTGGCCGGTGGGAAATATTTCAATAAAAGTTTTTCGGTCATTTGATCCCATGTGGTGATTGACCCTCGTGGTAACGAGTTTAACCACTGTTTGGCTTTATTTCTTAATGAAAAGGGAAATAACCGAAGCCTTATGGCATCATCAGAAACGCCATTTATTTTGAATGTATCACAAAACTCTAAAAAATTAGCTATATGAGTGTTTGGATCTTCGTCCTGCAAACCAACAAATTGAACAAATTGTTGAATCATTTGTATAGTGTTAGGCTTTAATTCAAAATTATTAGCGGCTATAGCAGGCCTAACAATACTAGATTCGGCTCCTGTTAAATGAGGTTTAGCATAATCATACATAGTGCATGGGCATTATTATTTTCTGCCACATCTTGTGGTGGTGGGTTATTTTCGTCCATCCCTTCAGTAGGATTGGATCTGTCTTCTCGCTCTTCTTCTTGATAATTTAGGGTTCGCCTAATTTCTCTGCGATTTCTACGAGCGGTAGCTTCAATATCACTGTCGTATACTAGTGGTCCTCTCGAGTTCCTTCTAGTCATAAACTAGAGGTACCTGCTAGGAAAAGAAAGAAAGAAAATTTAGCAAAGTTAAAATTTAAACTTAAAAATAAAAGTAAATTGCAGAAAATAAAAAATAATGGCTAAAGTAATAAAAATAGAGCTTTCTTAATATTTTAGTTCCCCGGCAACGGCGCCAAAAACTTGATCGTTGTGATGTCAAAGTTTTAAAATTTATAAAGATAATGATCGGACCTGGAAACTAACTATGACAACGATTGAGGCAAGTGCACCTATCGAACAGTAGTATAGCTTAGGCAAGACCGGATTGTTGAACCCAAAGGAACTAAAAGTACTAATACTAACTTTCTTTCTATTATTTAGCCTAAAATAAGTGAAGTTGTTTATTAATCTAAATTAACTAATTACTAAGCTAAAGACGCAAAGACAAAAAGAATGAATTGGGAAAATACTTGGGAAAAACTCAGTTGATTAAGACGATACCCTTAGGAAGAATCCACCTAGACTCCACTTGTTATCTAACACTGAACCAGACGATTTATTCACTTGACTTGATCCGTAAAACTCCCTAATTTATATTAAACCCTCTCTCGAGGCGAATAACGTCTAACCCTAAGTTAATTAATTGAAATCTCTTTCCCATTAATAACCCCCTAGAATAGTAGTAAATTGATCTATAGACTCCCATATTAGGTTTCACCCTAATCCGGCAAAATCTCGTCACCCTATCTCTAGGCGCGCGATCAACTCCGCTTAATTATGCTAGATCTACTCTTAAGCAGGGACTTTTGCTCCACCACCTAAGCACATTCAACTTGAATTAATATCCGCGAAATATCAACACAAGAATTAAGCACACATAATTAAGAACAAATCAAGTATTTATCATATAGTTCAGAAAACAATAACAAGATTCATCTAGGTTTCATCCCCTTCAGGTATCTGAAGGGTTTAGTTCATAACAATAAAAGAAAACATCTCAGAAGAAAAGATAAAACAAAACATAAGAAATCCCTAAAACCCCCTGAAGGAATTGAAGAGGAGATCCTCCGTCTTTAGTAGAATTCTGGCTTCTTGAGATGGATCAACTAGCTATCCCTTGAGAGTTTCCCACAAATCTGACCTTTTCGGCTCGGCTCCTTGGCCTAGCTGACCGCCCGTCGACTCCTCTTTTAGGTTATACTTAAGGTGTATTTATAGGCTTTTGGAATGTGTTTCTTTGCCCCTAAGTATCCTTTTTCGAGTGAAATTACTCTTCTCCACGGCAGAGGCACGGCCATGGCACACACCCGTGTGAATCGTGGTCAGGCTGTGTTAGACTCCGTTAGTGAGGCACGGCCATGTAGATCGACATCAGGCCGTGTTCTAGTATATTTGAGGAGGCACGGCCGTGTGGGCTTTAGTCCAGGCCGTGTCGATTTTCTTCTTTGGCCCATTTTGGTCCGTTTTGAGCCCGTTTCTCCTTTTTTTTATTCTTGGGTGCTTTTCTGAGTATAAGACATGAAAAGAAAGGATTAAGAGCACCTTTTTACATAAATCAAGGGATAAATCATCTAAAAGTATGCTAAATGTGGGATTAAAATATGTTACTATTTCGGTTTATCACTTATCTTTGCCACAAGGTTCCATTTAGAGCTTCTTGCAGTTAGGTAATATGTTCTTAGGTAGATTTCGTGCTCAAAAGATAATAATAAGCACTCCAATGGGTTTAATGTCAGTAAAGAAAAGAGATGGAGAATCTTTGCAAGACTATGTGAAACGGTTTCATGCAGCCAAGTTGAACACAAAGAATTTGGGGGACCAATGGGCTATTGATGCGTTCATTATGGGGGTTCAAAATGAGTACGTGCGGTATTCATTTATTGATAATAGATCGGAGAGTTTGGCAGACTTATATGAGAGGGCGTATAAGTCTGCTGATGCAGAGGAAATTAAAAGAGCAGCTCGCAACACCTTTCAGAGGGATAATAGGCAGTTTAGGGGTAGTTAGGGTACGTGTGGCCAGCAAGGTCCTCCTTCTTAGAGTCTACTTGTAACACCCCTCACCCATATTCAACGCCGGAATAGGGTTACGGAGTATTACCAGACTTTTAAATCAATTACACATACATTTACTCATACATTATCAAATTTCATGCAATTATCAATCAATACATTAATATCGTCCCAAATACGAGCCTACGAGGCCCAAAACATTCATTCGGGGTGGTTCGGGACTAAACCGATAACTTTGAAACCTTTAAGAACACATAAATTTTTTTGTCAAAAACAGGGGACAGATGCCCGTGTGGTCTGGCCGTGTGTCTCACACGGCAAAAGACACACCCGTGTCGCAGGCTGTGTGGACATTTGAAATGGGAGCACATGGCCGTGTCCCAGCCCGTGTCCGACCCCGGGTAACTCTCTGACTTGGGTCACACGGCCAACACACACGCCCGTGTGAATAGCCCGTGTGCCCTAAAAATGGCCATACACGCCTGTGTACCAGGCCGTGTGCTAGGCCGTGCCAAACCTGTAGGGTATACTAACTTATGCCACACGGCCAAGTCACACACCCGTGTATGAGGCCTTTTGGAGCATACTAACTTGTTTTCTAATTCAACACTAGGGGACACACGGCCGTGTAACCTGACTATGCGCCGCACACGGCTGAGACACATGCCCGTGTCTCTGCCCGTGTGGACAAAAATAGGCTATTTACCAAGCCATCTTGCCACCCAAATTTGCACACACTTATACAACTCAATTGGTACATAATCAAAGCATATATGGGCATCCAATTCAAGCACAACTAAGACCAAAACATGCCAATTTAAAGCATACAATTTTCACAATCTCAAAACACCTAATTTGTCACTTTCAATTGTGTACAACTTTACCTAAAACCATATGTATATCATAACTCTTAATGCACTCATATGGTACTCAATATACCAATCCACAATAATACATTAAGCAATTTGCTACCTTCACTACCATATCTCATCTAGGCATTCAATAAGTAAATATAGACCTCATCACCAAAGAGCATTAACACATATATATACATCACCATATTTGCCAAAATGGAACCAAAATAAGCCTTCTCTCATGGCTATACACCAAGCAAGATACTTATCATATACAAACCAAACTAAATGGCTAACTTCATTACCAAACTATACATCAAAATAACCAACTCCTATACATGTCATATAACCAAAACATAATTTCAAAAGTACCAAAGTGATAGTTGGATAGTGTGACGAAGTCTCCGACGATCCCCAAATCCGAGCTAGCTTTGAAATCACTATAAAACATGGTAAAATAAACAAAATAAGCTTTATAGCTTAGTAAGCTGGTATGAAAATAATAAGCAAGTCTCACCATTCATTTACCATTCAAATTAAATGACATAATATGCAACAATACATTAATCTCAAGCTAACATGAATATAACCACATACTTGATCATAAACTCACAACTTCCTTAGACTCATTGCTCGTATAGTTTTCTGTACATACCTATACTGATACATATTTATTTCTCAACATTTCACATCTTTAATATACCCGTTGAACCATTCGGAATAAAAGTCAGATACTCGGGAGTCTCGCACCTTAAGTGTCAATATCATGGCCCGAAGTCAGATCAATGAAGTTCGCACCCGAAGTGCCAATATCATGGCCTGAAGCCAAATCAATGTAACTCGCACCCGAAGTGCCAATATCATAGCCCGAAGCCAAATCAATGTAACTCGCACCCGAAGTGCCAATATCATGGCCCAAAGCCAAATCAATGAAGTTCGCACTCGAAGTGCCAATATCATGGCCCGAAGCCAAATCAGTGAAGTTCGCACCTTAAGTGCCAATATCATGGCCCGAAGCCAAATCAATGTAACTCCTAATAACATGTCCTTCGTATCCTAATTTATTCCTAAGGTTCAACTGGGATTTCTAATGCCGAATCTTCATCGAATGTGTCCGCAAGTTCGTAATTCACAATTTAAGCAATATCAAAACATTTAAAACATAAATATAACCATGTTTATTACATACGAACTTATCTTGAAAACTAAAATGGTGAAATAGGTCGATTAGTCGGGTACTTTGTTTTTCCCCCGATCTAGATCCGAATTTCGCTTTTCTTGATCTAATTTGGCAAGAATAGCATGGCCGAATGAAGAAGACGAAAAAATGGCTTCTTTTGCCCTATGTTCGGTTGAAAGAGATGATAATGGGATAAAAATTTGGTTTTGTTTTATTTAATTTAACATTATTTACTAAATACCAAAATTAACCTTTAAAAACCTTACAAATTTTAAAATTACCAAGCCACTATCATCTACTAACATGTTTTTGGTCTATTTATCACATAAGGACCTTTACTTTAAAGTTCTATAGCTAGTACAAACCTTTAGCTATTAGAACACAAGTTTTACGCTTTACGCGATTTAGTCCTTTTTATCAAATTAAACACTCAAAAGACAAAATTTCTGAACGAAACTTTCACACAATTATATTATCATGCTGTAGAAATTAAAATATTAATAATATAATTATTTAGACTTCAAATTTGTGGTCCCAAAACCACTGCTCCGATTTGACTAAAAACGGGCTGTTACACTACGGGTCCAAGGTGGGGGACAATAAAGGAATTAATCCTAGAAAGAATCACCAAGGGAATTGTAGAGGTCTTCGGCGAGCACACAATGAGGTATTTTCCTCATGGAAAATTTGAAGCTTACACTCCTTTAAATGCTTCACGTACCTACATTATTAATCAGATGGGAAGTTTGGGCATTTTGTCGAGCCCACCACCTATGTTACATTAGGGACAAAATTTAATATAAAACTGTCATAAATTGTTGATAGGGATAGAAAATAGAGAGTCCCTATGAGTTTTGGTGATATCAAATTTTAATCCAAGGCTTTAAATTGAAAGTTATGCTAGTCCCGATTTTAGGGACTAAATTGAATAAATTACAAAATATGTATGACTTAGTAATTGAATGTGATTTGATATAGACTTTGATATTTGTATTGTCGGATTACTATTTGTAGTTAAAGACGACGCGGGGACGTCGAGAGGGAAAGAGAAAACGAGAGTCAATGATACGTAATTCGAATTTTTAGTTTATATTTCTATGATTTGAATCACTTTAATTGGTGCATATTTATACTGCTTGCATGTAAAGATATTGAGGTGAGTTGAAAATGGTTAATTGAATTGGTATGATTGTGATTGATTATCGAGATAGAGGACTAAATTGAATAGAATTGAAAATATTGTATCTAGATGAAATTATGAAATTGGCCTTGAATTGGTTTGAATCTAGCAATTTTATGTAATGAAATGACGAATTGGTTGAGGAATTGGAAATGATGAAATGTAATTTGGTCTATATAAGGGAATTGAAAAATTAATTACCCTGTTAATTGTTCTAGCAGAGTCGGATATGATTGGCATGCCATAGGATAGATTGAGTATGAGTTACTTCAGCTACATGTCGATGAGTGCTGGGCACAACATTTACTTCAATTATACCAATGAGCGTTGGGTACAAGCTATTTACTTCGGACTTTTTGATAAGGCACTGGGTGCTAAATATGGTGTGTTGGTTAGTATTTGTCTATCCGTTCGAGTCCAAATCATGTTAATAGGAGATATAATGTATTAATTGGTTGATTAGTATTGGAAATGATCAAATGTTACATGTTGCATACATGTATTTATTTACGAAATTTGAATATTGATAGCATGTGAAAGAGCATGCAAACCGGTTAAATGAGCCTGAGAAATGATATGAAAAGATAATGGTTGAATTGTTGTATAATTTGAAGGGTTGCATAACTTGTATGTGAATTAGTTAACATTTTTATTTGAGGTTAGTTATAAGCAATTGATTCAGATTTTGCATTATATTAACTTGAAACATAAAAATACCACTGAGCTCTATTGCTCAACGTACAATTTTGTTTCTCGTGCGCAGGTTAGGTACATATCGAGGTCCCAAGCATCAACTCCAACATCTTGATAAAGATCCCAAACTTAACAATGTTTGTATAGTTTTCTTTTGTTGGTTATATGGTATGTACCTAGGTTAAGTTGGTTGGTATTTTGTTATGTTTTGGGAATAATGAATTGAAAGTGAATAAATGGTATTAATCATATGGACGCAAATTTTGCATATGTATTTATCATATAGTTTTGTAATCTATTAAATATGTATTTTCAAATGGTACTTGTGGATAGCTTGTATGAATATGATATGAATGAATTGCATTTGATAGTTATAGGTAATAAGGTATTGGCAAATTGTTGAAATAGGTGCTAATATGCTTGAATTGATAATTTAGGGGTATATGTAATGGTTGATTAAGAGTTGAATTTTCTTAGTTAGTAATTGGAAAATTTGCAAGGTAATGTACATTAAGAATTGCATAAATAGTATGTGACGTCGTGACATCGTTTGAACATCGTCCCGACAATATCTAAATGCTATGGCACAATGCAACGCTAGACCTTGGTCATTATGATCAGGTTAGATAGTACGTTACGTTGTGATGAGGAATCACGATGCCAACTCGATGTTTTAAAAATTGTTACAAATTAGTCCTTTTGGTATCGAGTTAACTTTAGAGCTTTTGTAAGCTCGTATAAGACCCCAAAATCATTATATATAGTATTGTATACATGATTGAGTTGAAAATTGATCTTTTGATAGTATAAATTGACTGTGATTGATCGTAGTTGCTCTGATAACGAATGTGACAACTTGTAACTTAGACCTAGCGATCAAATTGGGTATCGAGGTGTTACACATAACAACCTAAATAAATAAATATCAAATGAACTTACTTGATCAAATACTAAACAAGTTGATTCTTCAGGGACTAATCAACAATTTTAATTTTTCCTCGATTAACTCTTCTTTGATCCGGTTCTTGATCTAAGAAATTATTTTATACAATCCATAAATACCAAATATTTTCATATTATACCATGATATGAATGAACTTATATAATCTTATTTTTTATACACCTAAAATTTTACATTTTATTCAATTTAGTCACTAAATTCAAAATAACCATAACTTCTAATTTGAGCCTCGGTTTAAAAATATGATTTTATAAACATTCATTAGGGACCCTTTACTTTCTATCCCTACCAAAATTTCATAACAGTTTTGCATTTTATTCAATTTGGTCCCTATGTTCGAAACTAACAATTAAGCTAAATTAACTTTACAATCTAGTCCTTTCCATAATCTAAGCTTAAACTCTATCAATTTCAAGTCTAATTCTTCAATAAATCAACAGTGGCTAGTTAAATCAAGCTCCTATGACCTCAAATTCATAAAAAAAAATACAAGAAAAAGACTTGAATTTCTTACCTAAGAATGTGGTCGAATGTTTGAGATTCAAAAATGGTTTTTCTTTAGGTTTTCTATGTTTGGCTGATTAGGAGAAAATGAAGAAGATGGAATATCCCACTATCATATGTCTTTTATACTTTGATTAATCTTTAATTAACCTAAATTAATTAATTAAACCTTAATGAATTAAACATTATTTACCATTAGCCAAAATAGTGGAGATTAACATCGTTATCCACTATCTTATGTAACAAAATGGTTTATTTACCATTTTAGACATTTGACTAATTACAATTTAAGTCCCTAAGTCTTTGGCTAATTAAAAACCTATAGCGATTGGATTTTTACACTTTAATCCCTGCACCTAAATTAACTATTTAATAGATGAAATTGATAGATCAAACATCAATATACTTTTATTCCTCGTAAATATTCATATTTAATATTTACTGAATCGATTTACGAAAATGAGGTTTCAAAACCACATTTTTCGATACCACTGAAAATTGACTTGCCACAGTTATTTTAAACAAAATTTATTCATAATTAACAATAAATAAATACAAAATAAATTAACAAAAGTAGTTAATTAACAATCCCGGTTTCACAAAAATATGTCTAATGAGTAACAACTTAAACATTAGAATTCCAAACAAATTAAAAATTTCATAACAATCCCAAATAACTTAATTTCTTAAACCATACAAAGTATTCAAAACATAAACTTACACATGAGAATTTCAAACAATCAAGTCATGCAATAATCGCTAATTATATAAAGCTAATGGTATAATCTATCATAAATTTAATTGTACATTTAGGGTTTAAGCTTACATATCATTAAGGGGAGCGTTTGGTTTAAGGAATGTAATGTTACCTTTCGTAATAGGATTACGAAAATAAAAGATTATAGGTGGAACATTTGGTATGTTACATTAACTTATTTGGTTAACGAAATATAATTTTACCTAGAAGTACATTTTACTAAACTGTCATTGTTATAAAATTTATTTTTTTGACATGTTTAGTTCCTTTAATATTTTTTAATCTCGATTTTTATAAAATTATGATAAATTATTACAACTTTTATTTTTATTACAATTTATACATCAATAAGCAAATATATTATGTTAAAATAAATTTATAAATCAAAGTTATAATAATTTATAAAAAAATAATTACATCATGAATCATAATTATAATTATCATCATAATTAATATAATAATAAATAAATCGTTAGAGTAAATAAATCATTTTTGGTGAAATAAAATCAAGAAAGTTGAAGTGATGAAAATGGGAAAGAAGAAAAAACTGGGAGTTGCCTGTAGCCATCTCTCCCTTAACATAATCTGGCTGAAGCAGTGACATGTTGGGTAATCATTTATCTCAATCGAGTGGGGCAATGCCCATTCCCATACCACCTTTTCTAATCCTTTCATTTCTAAGAAATCAATATTCGGATTAAATTATCCATTTATTGAAAATGTATATATAAATTTGATAGTTGAGGTTCCATTCTGCTTAGTGCTATTTGATCTTAAATTTAAATTCTAATATCATATTAAGCATAAATGTTAAATTTTAAGATGCATGCAATGTTTATTTTATAAATATGGGGAAATGTCCATTTCTAGAAGAATTCCAGCACACACCTGGGTTTGGATCAAAGAGGAATATGTGCTATGAAAGTCTACCTGTTATTTCTGCAGAGGGATGGAATGAAACGAAATTCCAAACTCATGACATGTGATATCACATGTGTATGAGCCCATTTGCCCGGCCCATTTTACAACAAATTAATCTGAACCAACACCAAAACTACACCCAATAACACCTAAAACCTAGTAAACCCGAAACCCATTTACAAAAACTACCAGACCCAATAACCAAACCCATTAAAGCCCACAATACCCAATTGCAACCCTAACCCAACAAACTTTCAGAATTTTCAAACCCTAGGTGCGCCGCACCTAGGGTCTTCTGTCAGACCCTCTGCTCCACCGCCCACGTCAGGCCTGCCACCGCGGTCTTGTCCACCGCCCAGCACTGCCTCAGCTCCTGCAGGCATTAAACAAAGAAGCGACAGAAAGCAAGCAAGTTGTAAAGAATTTCAGGCTATAAAAAGCCATTTCTAAACCGATTGTAGAGGGCTTTTTTTTTGGGAATAAGATACGAGCATTTTTCAAACACAAAAACACAAAAAGAGATCCAAATACAAGAGAAATAGCAGGCAGATTAAGCACTAAAAACCACTAAAAGTCAGAATAAAAGACCAAAGGTGATTTCTTTTTATTTTCGAGGCCTCTTTTTCTTTTCTTTTTTCGACATATATATATATATATACAATACATATTTTTTTAAAAAAAATATATAAAAAAATAATACATCTTACCACGCGGTGGCCGGAGCTACGGCGCGTCGCCGGAACGTCGGACCGGAGTACCCCCGGTGATCCTTCCTCTCATTCCTGCAGAGAGAAAAGGAGAGAACCAAGCTTTTTTTTTAAAAACACACAGCTCAAATGAATTATTTTTCAAAATTTTAGGCCTTTTATAGCCCCTTGAAACGACGCCGTTTTAGGGGCTGGCCTTTAACCCCAAAACGACGTCGTTTAGCCCCTATAACCCGCGCGTCGACCCGACCCGACTGAGGGATCCGCGTGTTTTCATTAAGTGGGCTAATTACCCGCTTGGTCCTTCCGCTTTTCCAGAATCCAACAATCAGGTTTTTATCCTTTTTATTTTTGCCCCAAAATTTCGCAAGCACTTTCAATTTAACCCCGTTCGAACGCTGTTTAACAGAGCGGGGAAAATTACATCTTTAATCCCCACCTTTTATGCGCGTGTTTTTAGTCCCCAAACCCTATTTTATTTACGATTTGACCCGAAACTTCCGTTTTAATGCAATTCGACCCATCTTTTTAATCATTTTGCAATTGTTACCACTTTTACTACTATTTAATATTATTATTATTATTATTATTATTATTATTATTATTATTACTACTATACCTCTATTACTACTATTATTATATTATAATATATATATATCTACTCATTTTTTTATATATATTGCACTATTTATTTATTAACGACTATTACTCATTCTTTCGTTTTATTTTTACTATTTATACATTATACATTATATCTTATTATTAGTACTATTTATATTTTCCTAGTCATTGTTCTTTATTATTATTATTATTATTATTATTATTATTATTATTATTATATCTATTATTATTATTATTATTATTATTTGTTATTTGTTATTCGTTATTTTCATTTTTACTATTATTTGCTTGCTATACTATTATTTATATTTACGATTGCACACGTGTTATTTTATTTTCTACTACTATTATTATCATTACTATTACTAATATTATTATCTTATTTATTAAAATTCTTATTTGTTGTTTTCACTATTATCATTATTATCTATTTTTATTTATATTACCATCATTACTATTATTACTATATTATTATTATATATATATATACGGTTTTACTTATTTATTTTTACTATTTCATTCATAGATTACCATTATTTTGTATATCTTCATTATTATCGTTATTTTCTATTATCATTACTATACGTAGTACTTCCAATGCATTATACACTATCTTTACTTACACGTATACGTGTCCTTTTTATTATTCTTTTTACACATAACATCGCGTTTTCACATTTTTACGTTAATTTTGCTCAAAACCTCAACTTTTATGGCAACCAATACTCCGTGTTAGCAATTCGAGAGAATCGAGCCCTAACTTCTTGGGTTACGATTTTTTCTCGTTTAAGCTAAACAACGGAAGATCTCTTTTAAAATCACAAATCCCAGTTTTAAATCGACATTCCGTTTTAGCAATTCGAGTGAATCGAGCCCTAACTTACCGGGTTCCGGTCTCTTCTCGTTTAAAGCTAAACAACGGGATATCCCTCTTGGAATCGCAATTTAAATTTTAAACAAAACACCTAATCTCGGATATTCGAAATGTCGCGCCCTAACTTACTGGACTCGACATCTAGATACTTCGGATAAGCTTCTTTTTCTATTAAAATAAGGGGCAATATTCCTAATTTGGACCTTCGAGAAAACGAGCCCTAACTTACTGGGTTCTGATTTCTCATCTGACAAATAACGGAATATCCTCTTCAAATTTAAAACCGAGTTTTAAAATCAAGAGGCAAGCTCGGTTTGGGAGCCCAAAGTATCGCATCCTAACTTCATCGGGTATGATACTTTATCTCTTCTGAAATAAGAGAGCCTTAACGTCTCCTCCAATTCCTTCAAGTGTTAGAAATAAAAGTATCTATTTCCAAATCATTCCAAAGTTTTCAACATTAGGACATCGATCAATCAATTTGGTACCGATTTCGGGCGTGTCGAGGGTGCTAATCCTTCCTCGCACGTAACCGACTCCCGAGCCTATTTTCTCAAAGTTCGTAGACCAAAAGCATCGTTTTAATAAACTGAGGCGTTTTATTAGAACAAAGGTGATCCGATCACACCCAAATAAAGATCGGTGGCGACTCCCTTCCTTTTCATTTTTTTTAAAACCACGAGTCGACCGCGTCGTTTACCAGTTTCATCAAAAAATGGTTACGACAGCTTGGCGACTCCAGTGGGGACTTATTCGTTGAGAGTCAAGCCATACATTGATTGATCATTGTCCTTTTGATTAAAATTGGAAAAGGTTTCGAAAATCATGCTTCTTTTAATGCACTTTCAATATTGGGTCTCGTAAATATTTTGGCATTGCATTGCATGACCGTTGTGGTCGCACCCTTAAGTGGGAGCAAGAAGCTATGCCTTCGTGAGGTTTTCACCTCCGCATGGGCTAGTGGGTCGCTTTCGGGATACATCCGTACCTATGTCTTCGTGAAGTTTTCATTCGCATGGCCATAGGAAATGTATCCCCAAACCGAACTCGGTCCGCATGAGCCTATAATGGGTGAGGATCGAGGAATCTGCAGTTCAGTACCTCAAACTCTAGAACTAAAACCATATATAGTGGACCCTAGAGCCCACCTTAGATAGAACTACATCAAACCTTAGTGGTCACCTGGTAGGTGTTTGTTCATTTTCACTTGTTTTACTTTGCGATCTTGACTCGTTGTATTTTATTTTCGTGCATTCATCTTATTTTCTTTGGAGGTATCGATTCACGGTCGGTTCTGAGTTAGAAAGTCGTTATGGAAAACGGATTCCTTGATAAAGTGGAAGACAATGCGATCGTTCGTATAGTTAGAACCTAGGCAGTTAGAAGGGTATGGATCCATTTGAGCAAAAGGAAATGTGGCAGTGCTAAAATCTGGTGGTCACCACAGAGACGGCAAGGGTGTTGGAAGGAAAGTGATTGACAGAGGGCAATGGACCTATGACAATGAATTGGTGGGAAGGACTTTGCTTACGACGGGAGAAAAGTTCATTTACTGTTGGTACTCTTCCAAATAACAAGCATGAGTTTATAGTTGTATTTGAGGATGTTACATCTAATGTAAACAATGGTAATGCAAGACTTGATGTCTATGATGACTCAAATGGGCAAGATAGGAAGAGAATTAAACGGCCTTATCGGTCGAATCACTTTGTTGCATAGACACCCATCCGAGCAACTCAAAATGCTTGGCGCGGACAGGAATCTGAAAACTCTCAAGAAGCATTGAGGGTGATAAATGTCATTTTAAGATAGTATGCTACGAAACAGGGATGCCTACTGGTTTGCCAATATTTCAAGATAATCGAAACGACTTCACGGAGATATGGAAGAGGTGCCCTTGGCAATAGGGGCATCCATTCAAATTTCATGGCCACTCAAAGAGGCCTTTCCTGAATATTGATATTCGTCCCAGCCCGGTTGTGGGTCCTTTCCAATCGAATGCCATGGATCCTGGATCGACCATGGCTAAGCGAAGCTTTAAGAACTCGAGGACAAAAGTCAGTCCATCCAATCACGAGTACAAGATCACTGGATTGAGCGAGCAGTTGTGCAAAGATCCGTTGTTTTCATTGAAGGAGAAAAGTGTGAAAAAAAGTTAATGGTGAAGCTGAGAATCTAGCGATTACTGTCTATAATCATTTTGTCGACCATCACAACATACAGTCGCGCTTCTCTGCAAGACTTGCCATGCTTTAATGTCAGAGAGCCGAAACAACCTACGTACATTCCTTTGGAGCTCCATTCCTTGATGTATTTGCAATTGACAAAGTGCTAACTAGAGAGCTTCTTTGGTTAAGACAGAAGTCTCAGGAAAGAATGAAAGCCTTATTCTATGCTTCACAGGGGAGCAACCATAGTGCCGAGCCAATGCTGTGTTCTTGTGGTGTCTCTTTCAGCACTAATTTCACCCAAGTCGAAGGTCATGCTCTGTCAGGGGCAATGATGGAAATTTCTTTCCGAAGAATGGGCGTTGGAATTTGTGGAACCATCTAGGATGGAAGGATAGGCTGTTGTGAACTTCCAGGCTCATCGTGGTGATCCAAACAACATTGCAAGGGATTTGATTCGTGTGAAGAAATGAAAGGAACTTGTATTGACCCGGTTAGATAGATTCAAAAGAGACAAACCAGAATAGACGACTTTCACCTGAGGTTAGAATTGGAAAAGCTATCGAACAGATACAATCTAAAATATCCGGAGCTCAAGTAGTTTCTTCTTTGTCTAGAAAAACTCTAATCTTTATGAGCCTTGGAAGCGGAAGAATCCTTCGGGGTATGGCGCTAGCTAGAGTGAATGATCAATACTTTTCTGAAGAATTGATGCTAAGCTTGGATAGCCTCTTCACTACCATCGAAGCTATAACTCTGCAATCGAGTTGAAGTTAAGCTGAACAAGATTAAGGAAATGAAATGTGGGATCGAAAAGTTAGAATCGACATTACACAATTGTGAATCATGGATCGAGCTTCTTGAAACAAGAGAGGAGTAGAAGACCTTCATCATTCTTATGATCATCAATTTAAAGAGTCGAGATTACCTCGTGAGGAAAGCAATAGTGCGATTCAAGAGGTAGCTGGTTATCTATAGATTTTGGCATTACAGTGAATATGTTAAGCATAAAATATGGGCATGCTTAACCATAGTCAAGAGCTAGATCCATCTGCTTGGGAAACCAAAACCTTTAGGACTTAGGACGAAAGCATATAGTAGTCCGTTTTATGTAAAAGAACTTGTTTTCTAATAAAGTTTCCTAAAATGAAGTTGATCGAGAATCGATACCTCTTTGCATTCATGCATTCGTACTACATTGCATTCGCATTACATTGCATTCATTTGTATTAGACCTTTACAAAAGGACCCTAATTAGGTAAAATGTTTGATTAACTGGAAAACATGGAACAAAGGTTGGTGAGGATAGAGCAAAGGCAAATCTGGATGCAAGAGCAATTGACCCAAATTCAACAAGAAATGCGAGCAAATGCTAGACTTCCAAAAGAACATGATGGGCCAACTAACTCGATTTACTAATGGAGGACTTGAAAAAAGAAGTGACCCAGCGACTGACAATGTGGATAATGATGAAGACATCGTTTATTCCCCAATAAATGTCCCAACTCAACCAGACGCGCACTCTCGCGTGGTACCTGTCATTATTGGATCTCAATATAGGACTGATACTTCGGTGCTGCTGAACTCTCCGATGGGCCCTGGTAATGAGCAAGTCAATCGTGTTGTTTTTGGTCTACCAGAGGCAGAGAAAAAAGGAGAAGGGGCTTCAAAAGCCCCGAAGAGGAAGGACAAGGATGTGGCTAGCACGAGTGGGTATACTAAGGGTTATTCGAAGCCGTTTACAGCAAACCAGCCAAAGAAGGCAGTTACCAGTCACCTGGTCCCCCCAAAGCAAAAACCCAATCCAGTAGCGTATTCGGAAAAACCTCAGTTCACTCCTATTCCCATGACGTATATGGAGTTATACCAGAACTTATTTGATATGCATGTTGTAGCTCCTTGTTATATAAAACCACTGCAACCTCCATACCCAAAATGGTATAACCTAAATGTCCGGTGCGAGTATCATGCGGGGGTTACAGGGCACTCAATAGAAAATTGCACAGCTTTTAAGAAGTTGGTGGAAAAATTCATCAAAATAGGTGTTGTGGAGATAGGCGGCGCACCAAAAGCAGAAGCATGAACCTGGGAGCATTTTGAGCAATGAGACTGCGGAAGAAATTCCTATAGTATTTAGAAGCTTACCTAGAGTAATGTACTAAATATACTGGTTGCTTTAAGCCTATCAATGAGCCCGTAAAAGAGGAAGAGGCCAAAGAATTCTTGAAATTCTTAAAACACAGCGAATATAGCGTGGTGGAACAACTGCACAGACAACCAGCCCGTATCTCCGTGTTAGCCCTACTTCTAAGTTCAGAGGTACACCACGAAGCATTGATGAAAGTACTAAATGAGACTTATGTTACTAAGGATATA
Source organism: Gossypium sturtianum (assembly GCA_025698515.1). Classification (NCBI taxonomy): domain Eukaryota; kingdom Viridiplantae; phylum Streptophyta; class Magnoliopsida; order Malvales; family Malvaceae; genus Gossypium; species Gossypium sturtianum. The sequence continues at coordinate 123,878,574 of CM046946.1, forward strand.
TCCGTCAACAAGTTAGACCGTCTGGTTAGTAACATAAGCGCCGACAATTTCATCTACTTCAGCGATGATGAAATCCCGCCCGGAGGCTTGGGATCAACGAAGGCCTTGCACATAACTACCCGTTGTAAGGGGTACACTCTGCCAAGCGTGCTAATAGATAATGGGTCAGCGTTGAATGTCCTACCACTGGCTACACTCGAGAGGTTGCCAATAGACGGTTCTCACATGAAAGCATGCCAGAACATAGTGAGAGCGTTTGACGGCACTGAAAGAAGAGTGACAGGGAGAATAGATGTACCTTTATTGATAGGGCCTAACACTTACGAGGTGGAATTCCTGGTCATGGACATCAAACCCTCGTATAACTGCCTATTGGGGAGGCCATGGATTCATTCGGCGGGGGCCGTACCCTCGTCGCTGCACCAGAAATTAAAACTGGTAACAGAAAATCGGTTGGTAACTATAAACGCCGAAGAAGATATCATAGCGGCGATTACAAATGCGCCGTACACTAGAAACTAATGAGGAGGCTATCGAATGTTCCTTCCGATCCCTAGAGTTCGTAAATGCGACGCTCATCGCAGAGGAAGTGAAGTTCTCGGTGCCCAAGCTATCCAAAACCACCAAGATGGGATTACAATTGACGATGGGAAAGGAGCACCGCCTTAAGAGGATTGGGCAAATATCTCCAAGGAAAGTCCGCACTCGATCTTTGAAGGAGAAAAGAGACCGCTTTGGTTTAGGTTTTAAACCGGATGCTAAACAAATGAGGAAGGAAATGGAAAAGAAGCGAGAAAGGAGAAAGGCCCGACTGAACGGAGAAGACGTTAAGTGGGAACCGATGACATTCCTCCACATATCTCAGACCTTCATATCAGGAGGAATAATTTACCCCGGGGAAGAATCTTCTAGAGACGAATATCCCCACATCAATGCTATACACGATGAGATGACTAATCAAGGAAATCAGTCGGGCATTCGCACATATGAACCTCAGGAAGCACTCTAGACAATTGGATGAAGAGGAGTTTCCTGTAGTTTTTAGAGATGATGATCTGAGTAATACTCGTAACACTCTTGTTGTTTTTAAGCCTAGAAACAATGAGATTTCTTTGGTGAAATAGGCTCATGTTCGGACATTTTGTTTTAATGAAATACGTCTTCAATTCTACTAAATATTCTCTCATTTTACATTTTTATCATTTATTCTTCGTTCTCATTCATATCATGTGAATAGTTATCCTCAAATTCATTTGTTCTTTGTACACCCTTTGATACCCATTACAGTCTCTAGACATCAATGATATGAGTAACGATACTACTGATTCGAAGTCCGCTTTAAGCAAGAAATGTGTTGAGAGGAATCTCGGGATTTTGAAAATGACACGAGAATGCGACTTGCCTCAAGAGTTGTTGAGAATGGTAGAGCAAGAAGAAAAGCGGATCCTACCCCATAAAGAGTCGGTAGAAATGGTGAACCTAGGAGAGGGGCAAGAAGTGAAGGTTGGAGCCCATATTATTTGGAGAAACCAGCGAAACCTCATTGAATTACTCCATGAATTCAAGGATGTGTTCGCATGGTCGTACCAAGATATGCCTGGACTAAGCACCGATATCGCGAGACACCGATTGCCCATAAGAGAAGAATGCAAGCCAATCCAACGAAGCTCAAGAAGAATGAGACCGGATGTCTTGTTAAAAATAAAGGAAGAAGTCGAAACAACTTAATCTTTGGTTCTTGCAAGTAGTTAAATACTCGGATTGGGTAGCTAATATTGTCCCGGTCCCCAAGAAGGACGGAAAGTACAGATGTGCGTGGACTACAGAGACCTAAACAAGGCCACCCCGAAAGACAACTTCCGTTGCCTCACATCGACACCTTGGTAGACAATACAAAGAGTTATTCGTTGTTCTCCTTCATGGATGGTTTCTCGGTACAACCAAATAAAGATGCATCCACGAGGACATGGACAAGACAACGTTTATAACCATGTGGGGGGACATTTTGTTACAAGGTAATGCCATTTGGGCTAAAAATGCGGGGGCGACATATCAGAGAGCCATGGTAACTTTATTCCATGACATGATGCACAGGGAAATTGAGGTTTACGTCGACGACATGATCACCAAGTCCCGAACTGAAGAAGACCATGTGCAGGTCTTGAGAAAATTGTTCTTGAGGCTGAGAAAATTCCAGTTGAAGCTTAACCCGTCAAAGTGTACCTTCGGAGCTCGGTCCGGAAAGCTACTCGGGTTTATAGTCAGTGAAAAGGGGATTGAGGTTGACCCGGATAAATTCAAAGCCATACAAGAATTACCTCCACCACGTACCTAAAAAGAAGTTAGAGGTTTCTTAGGAAGGCTAAATTACATCGCCCGGTTCATCTCACAACTAACCGAGAGGTGTGACCCCATATTCCGTCTCCTCAAGAAACACAACCCAGGCACGTGGGATGAAGAATGCCAGAAGACCTTCGAGAAGGTAAAACAATACCTGTCCCATGCTCCGGTATTAATGCCGCCTCAACCAGACAAGCCATTAATCCTTTACTTGACGGTGCTTGATAATTCGATGGGATGTGTGCTGGGTCAGCCTGATGAGTCGGGGAAGAAAGAAAGAGCAATATACTACCTTAGTAAAAAATTTACCGAATGTGAAACGAGGTACCCGCCAATTGAGAAATTGTGCTGTGCCTTGATTTGGACAACTCGGAGACTAAGGCAATATATGCTGTATCACACGACATGGCTCATCTCAAAGTTAGATCCCCTTAAATATATGATGGAATCTACTGCCTTGAATGGAAGGATGGCCAGATGGCAGATTCTACTTTCTGAATTTGACATCGTTTATGTAAACCAAAAGGCGATAAAAGGGAGTGCAATAGCGGACTTTCTAGCCGATGAGAGCCCTTGAAGACTATGAGCCCTTAGATTTTGATTTCCCTAATGAAGATTTAATGTACGTGGCGGATAATCGAAGAAGCGCCAAAGACTACCCTTGGAAACTGAATTTCGACGGGGCATCAAATGCCGTGGGCAATAGAATTGGGGCAGTCCTGATGTCCCCAAAAGGAGACTATTATCCATTCACTTGCAAACTGGATTTCGATTGCACTAATAATATGGCTGAATACGAAGCTTGCATTATGGGTCTCATGCGCCGCTATCGAACGTAAATCGTCAGGTATTGGAAGTTTATGGAGATTCTACCTTGGTAATCTATCAACTCAAAGGGGAATGGGAAACCAGAGATCCAAAGTGGTTATCTACAAAAGATTGGCCCAAAAATTGATCGAGAGAGTTCGATGACATCACTTTCAATTACCTACCCAGGACGAGAATCGGATGGTGCTGCTGCCCACCACAGCTTCCATGGTCCGAATAAATGAAAGCGAAGATATGAAACCAATACAAATGAGCATTCATCAAGACCCGACCCATTGCTACAATGTCGAGGAAGGAGAGAAAGCGGCCCACCATGGTATTACGATATCTTTGCGGTATGTGAAAAATCACGAATACCCGATCAATCGATCGAGAACGATAAAAAGACGCCGAGAAGACTAGCACTTTGTGATTACGCCCCGGATGGAGAAGTCTTATACAAGAAAAGAAAAGATCAAGTCTTTGCTAAGATGTGTGGGCGCCGCCAAGCTAAGTTAATCTTGGAAGAAGTCCATGAAGGTGTCAGGGAACTCATGCTAATGGTTTCACAATGGCCGTGCAAATAATGAGGTTTGGATATTATTGGTCCACTATGGAGGGAGACTGTATCAACTATGCCAAGAAATGTCATAAATGTCAGATTTATGGAGACAAGATTCACGTAACCCCATCACCTTTACATGTTATGACTTCTCCATGGCCATTTTCCATGTGGGGCATGGATGTCATTGGGCGATATCGCCAAAGGCTTCAATGGACATCGGTTCATCTTTGTAGTTATTGACTATTTCACAAAATGGGTAGAGGCGGCTTCATATGCTAACGTCACTAAATCGGCGGTTAGTCGATTTTTGAAAAAAGAGATCATTTGTCGATATGGAATGCTTGAGAGGATCATATCAGACAATGCACTGAACTTAAACAATAGCACGATAGCAGGGGTTTGTAGTCAATTCAACATCAAACACCACAATTCGTCACCGTATCGTCCAAAAATGAATGGGGCCATGGAAGCGACCAACAAGAATATCAAAAGATGGTGGGAAAGATGATCGAGACTTATAGAGACCGGCATGAGAAGTTGCCGTTTGCACTCTATGCTTATCGGACATCCGTTAGAACCTCTCTTCGGGCAACACCTTTCTCATTGGTCTACGGGATGGAAGCGGTTCTACCTATTGAAGTGGAAATACCTTCTCTTCGAGTGTTGTCGGCAGTAAAAGCTGGATGAGGCCGAATGGATCCAAGCTCGATATGATCAGTTGAATTTAATTGAAGAAAAGAGATTGAGGGCTATTCGCCACGGTCGAGATGTACCAAAGACGAATGATGCGGGCTTATGACAAGAAAGTTCGCCAAGAGAATTCCATGATGGGGACCTCGTATTTGAAAAGATCCTTCCCATACAAAAGGATTACAGAGGAAAATGGATGCCAAAGCTGGAAGGGCCGTATGTGGTAAAGAAAGCTTTCTCGGGAGGTGCACTGATTCTGACTGAGATGGACGGGAAAGGCTTGCCCAATCCCGTGAACTCAGATTCAGTTAAAAAGTACTTTGCTTGAAACGGAGAGGCCAAGGTAAAAACCCGCAAATGGCACTTTGAGACTTCAAAAAAAAAAAAAAAACGGAGAGGCCAAGGTGAAAATCCGCAGAGGGCGCCTTGGGGCCAAAGGGCTTTTGAGTTGAAAACCCGAAAAGGGCGGCTCGAATTTTGAATAGACACGTAGCGACCTTGCAGCGCTAGAATCAACAAGAAGAGAAGCACGTTGCATATTGGGGCATCAACAAAGTACTTTGAGTCTTCAAACACATGCTAAAGCTTAAAGCGACCTTCATGAAGCTTGTATAGAAGCCCAATCATGTGTCTAGGGCATTTGATTTATGTCTTGCACATTGTTGGATTCTTTTTCGTAAAAAAGGATATGTTCCCAATCAAATCGTTGATAATTCATTTTTAACTCTCTTTGAAGTCAATCTATTGTTACCCATCATTCATAAACATGTTGCATTAAAATAATAATTGATGAACTGATAATTTCACAAAAGAAAGTTCTACGTATTACTTTGGGAATCTCTAAGATAAAACGAGAAACTGAAACAGGACAATTGTTTAGAATTTCCACGTACATAGATTAAAGACATTGGAGAAAGAGGGGTCTTAATGGAAATCATTTCTTCAAACTTCCTCGCCCGATTCAGTAATCGTGACAGGGTGAATAACATTACCTAGTCACCCAGGAAAGGTGACAGGCCAATTTTCGACAAGGAAAGATTCAAAAACCCTAAATCACTGTGGAACGAATCCAAAAACAAACCAAGTCGGGTACTCTTCGAGTAGGAGTTGTGATTCCCGGGGAAGACAGTTAGAAGTCAATACAGACCCATGTCCCGAAGCCTAAAGGAAAGGGGCCTTGAAATTTCCACAGGGGCAAGTCATTCATACAAAAACGGTTACTGCAAGGGAAACGAAGATGAAACTTTGACGGATAAATAGATGATAACACCTCAAATGGGAAATCGCACTTATAACATTCTGACTCATCATACTCATGGCATCCTAATCATTAGGCATAAGCATGTACTCACTCTACAGGTTATGTCCTCAAAAGGACACTATGGCAGAACAGATTAAAGAATAGCAGATCCTGCCTTCCTGAAGTTGCAGGAAGCAGATCAAAGACATCAGTCTAGTGATCCCTGAGCTTGCAGGGATCAAATTGAAGAAAGCTGATTTGACCTTCCTGAAGTTGCAGGAAGCAGATCGAAGACATCAGTCTAGTGATCCCTGAGTTTGCAGGGATCAGATTGAAAATAGCAGATTTGACCTTCCTGAAGTTGCAGGAAGCAGATCAGATTGAAGATAGTAGATTTGACCTTCCTGAAGTTGCAGGAAGCAGATCGAAGATATCAATCTGGTGATCCCTGAGTTTGCAGGGATCAGATTGAAGATAGTAGATTTGACATTCCTGAAGTTGCGGGAAGCAGATCGAAGACATCAGTCTGGTGATCCTTGAGTTTGCAGGGATCAGATTGAAGATAGCAGATTTGACATTCCTGAAGTTGCAGGAAGCAGATCGAAGATATCAATCTGGTGATCCCTGAGTTTGCAGGGATCAGATTGAATATAGTAGATTTGACATTCCTGAAGTTGCGGGAAGCAGATCGAAGACATCAGTCTGGTGATCCCTGAGTTTGCAGGGATCAGATTGAAGATAGCAAATTTGACATTCTGAAGTTGCGGGAAGCGGATCGAAGATATCAATCCGTGATCCCCGAGTTTGCGGGGATCGAGTTGAAGATAGTAGATTTGACATTCCCGAAGTTGCGGAAGCGGATCGAAGACATCGATCGTGATCCCCGAGTTTGCGGATCAGATTGAAGATAGTAGATTTGACATTCCCGAAGTTGCGGGAGCGGATCGAAGACATCGATCTGGTGATCCCCGAGTTTGCGGGGATCGATTGAAGATAGCGATTTGACATTCCCGAAGTTGCGGGAAGCGGATCGAAGACATCGACCGGTGATCCCCGAGTTTGCGGGGATCAAATTGAAGAAAATGATTTGACCTTCCCGAAGTTGCGAGAAGCGGATCGAAGACATCGATCTAGTGATCCACGAGTTTGCGGGGATCGATTGAAAATAGCGATTTGACCTTCCCGAAGTTGCGGAAGCGGTCGAGATGAAGATAGTAGATTTGACCTTCCGAAGTTGCGGGAAAGCGGATCGAAGATATCAATCTGGTGATCCCCGAGTTTGCGGGGATCGATTGAAGATAGTAGATTTGACATTCCCGAAGTTGCGGGAAGCGGATCGAAGACATCGATCCGTGATCCCCGAGTTTGTAGGGATCAGATTGAAGATAGCGATTTGACATTCCCGGTTGCGGGAAGCGATCGAAGATATCAATCTGGTGATCCCCGAGTTTGCGGGATCGAGATTGAAGATAGTAGATTTGACATTCCCGAAGTTGCGAGAAGCGGTCGAAGATATCAATCTGTGATCCCCGAGTTTGCGGGATCGATTGAAGATAGTAGATTTGACATTCCCGGAAGTTGCGGGAAGCGGATCGAAGATCGATCACCGTGATCCCCGAGTTTGCGGGGATCAGATTGAAGATAGTAGATTTGACATTCCACGAAGTTGCGGAAGCGGATCGAAGACATCGATCCGGTGATCCCCGAGTTTGCGGGGATCGATTGAAGATAGCGATTTGACATTCCTGAAGTTGCGGGAAGCAGATCGAAGACATCAGTCTGGTGATCCCTGAGTTTGCAGGGATCAGATTGAAGATAGTAGATTTGACATTCCTGAAGTTGCGGGAAGCAGATCGAAGACATCAGTCTGGTGATCCCTGAGTTTGCAGGGATCAGATTGAAGATAGCAGATTTGACATTCCTGAAGTTGAGGGAAGCAGGTTGAAGACATTAGTCTGGTGGTCCCTGAGTTTGTAAGGATATACGAACGACGTTGCAAGGAGCAATGTTGCAAGGAGCAAATCGAAATGAGCGGATTAAAAACGAAAAACCCTATACCTCTGAAGTTGCAGTGATAGAGTGGATCAAAACAACAAGATGCGATGGACGAAATGAGGCTACAAAAGAAGCCAGGGCTTAGCAGGCCCGGGCAAAATGGGCCTTTTGAAAGTCTTTGCTCTATTCTCGTTACACAACAATGAGCAAAGAGGGGCAGCTGTATGAGCCCATTTGCCCGGCCCATTTTACAACAAATTAATCTGAACCAACACCAAAACTACACCCAATAACACCTAAAACCTAGTAAACCCGAAACCCATTTACAAAAACTACCAGACCCAATAACCAAACCCATTAAAGCCCACAATACCCAATTGCAACCCTAACCCAACAAACTTTCAGAATTTTCAAACCCTAGGTGCGCCGCACCTAGGGTCTTCTCTATCGCACTCTCCGCTCCACCGCCCACGCCAGCCCGCCACCGCGGTCTTGTCCACCGCCAAAGATCGCCTCGGCTCCTGCAGCATTAAACAAAGAAGCGACGAAAGCAAGCAAGTTGTAAAGAATTTCATCTATAAAAAGCCATTTCTAAACCGATTGTAGAGGGCTTTTTTTTTGGGAATAAGATACGAGCATTTTTCAAACACAAAAACACAAAAAGAGATCCAAATACAAGAGAAATAGCAGTCAGATTAAGCACTAAAAACCACTAAAAGTCGAAATAAAAGACCAAAGGTGATTCCTTTTTATTTTCGAGGCCTCTTTTTCTTTTCTTTTTTCGACATATATATATATATATATATATATACAATACATATTTTTTTAAAAAAAATATATATAAAAAAAATAATACATCTTACCACGCGGTGGTGGCGAGCTACTGCGCGTCATTGAACGCTCGGACCGGAGTACCCCGGTGATCCTTCCTCTCATTCCTGCGCAGAGAAAAAAGGAGAGAACCAAGCTTTTTTTCAAACACACACTCAAATGAATTATTTTTCAAAATTTTAGGCCTTTTATAGCCCCTTGAAACGACGCCGCTTTTAGGGGCTGGCCTTTAACTCCAAAACGACGTCGTTTAGCCCCTATAACCCGCGCGTCCGACCCGACCGACCGAGGGATCCGCGTGTTTTCATTAAGTGGGCTAATTACCCGCTTGGTCCTTCCGCTTTTCCGAATCCAACAATCGTGTTTTATCCTTTTTATTTTTGCCCCAAAATTTCGCGCAGCTTTTCAATTTAACCCTCGTTCGACGCTGCGCTTAATGTGAGCGGAAAATTACATCTTTAATCCCCACCTTTTATGCGCGTGTTTTTTAGTCCCCAAACCCCTATTTTATTTACGATTTGACCCGAAACTTCCGCTTTAATGCAATTCGACCCATCTTTTAATCATTTTGCAATTGTTACCACTTTTACTATTATTTAATAATAATAATAATATTATTATTATTATTATTATTATTATTACTACTATACCTCTATTACTACTATTATTATATTATAATATATATATATCTACTCATTTTTTATATATATTGCACTATTTATTTATTAACGACTATTACTCATTCTTTCGTTTTATTTTTTACTATTTATACATTATACATTATATCTTATTATTAGTACTATTTATATTTTCCTAGTCATTGTTCTTTATTATTATTATTATTATTATTATTATTATATCTATTATTATTATTATTATTATTATTTGTTATTTGTTATTCGTTATTTTCATTTTTACTATTATTTGCTTGCTATACTATTATTTATATTTACGACTGCACGTGTTATTTTATTTTCTACTACTATTATTATCATTACTATTACTAATATTATTATCTTATTTATTAAAATTCTTATTTGTTGTTTTCACTATTATCATTATTATCTATTTTTATTTATATTACCATCATTACTATTATTACTATATTATTATTATATATATATATACGGTTTTACTTATTTATTTTTACTATTTCATTCATAGATTACCATTATTTTTGTATATCTTCATTATTATCGTTATTTTCTATTATCATATTACTATCGTAGTACTTCCAATGCATTATACACTATCTTTACTTACACGTATACGTGTCCTTTTTATTATTCTTTTTACACATAACATCGCGTTTTCACATTTTTACGTTAATTTTGCTCAAAACCTCAACTTTTATGGCAACCAATACTCGTGTGTTAGCAATTCGAGAGAATCGAGCCCTAACTTACTGGGTTCTGATTTTTTTCTCGCTTTAAGCTAAACAACGGAAGATCTCTTTAAAATCACAAATCCCAGCTTTAAATCGACATTCCGCTTTTAGCAATTCGAGTGAATCGAGCCCTAACTTACCGGGTTCCGTCTCTTCTCGCTTAAAGCTAAACAACGGGATATCGCTCTTGGAATCGCAATTTAAATTTTAAACAAAACACCTAATCTCGGATATTCGAAATGTCGCGCCCTAACTTACTGGACTCGACATCTAGATACTTCGGATAAGCTTCTTTTTCTATTAAAATAAGGGGCAATATTCCTAATTTGGACCTTCGAGAAAACGAGCCCTAACTTACTGGGTTCTGATTTCTCATCTGACAAATAACGGAATATCCTCTTCAAATTTAAAACCGAGTTTTAAAATCAAGAGGCAAGCTCGCTTTGGGAGCCCAAAGTATCGCATCCTAACTTACTGGTATGATACTTTATCTCTTCTAAATAAGAGAGCCTTAACGCCTCCTCCAATTCCTTCAAGTGTTAGAAATAAAAAGTATCTATTTCCAAATCATTCCAAAGTTTTCAACATTAGGACATCGATCAATCAATTTGGTACCGATTTCGGGCGTGTCGAGGGTGCTAATCCTTCCTCGCACGTAACCGACTCCCGAGCCTATTTTCTCAAAGTTCGTAGACCAAAAGCATCGTTTTAATAAACTGAGGCGTTTTATTAGAACAAAGGTGATCCGATCACACCCAAATAAAGATCGGTGGCGACTCCCTTCCTCTTCATTTTCAAAAAATCGAGTCGACCGCGTCGTTTACCAGTTTCATCAAAAAATGGTTACGACAACATGTAATGAAATCAATAATATCACTTTTATAAAATTTTAAACTTGCCTATTTCTGGGAAACATTCAAATACAGTTGTAAGTTTGGATTGATTTAAAACCTTTTGAATTTTTTTGAAGAAATCTGGTATTTCACACTAAGCAGTTGCTTAAATTAAAAGTATTTTTAATGAAAAACACATTTTGCTTCTTTAATTGATGCACATACCATTTATTCTCTCCATATATACATATAATTGATGGAGGTAATAAAGTGTTCACATTTTATTGATGGAGCCAGGTTACCTCCACACTTGAATTGGTGTGAAAAGTTTAAATTAGTTTGCTTCTTCTCTTTTATTTTACTTAGGAACGGTGTTAATTTCTGGACTGGTTACCATTCATCTTTTTCTCTTTCCCATCAATATTTTAATTTTTCTCTTCATTCACTCAATATATTTTTTCTATTTTCAGTTTGCAGATCTATTTTATTGTCGTCCTCTCTAATTTGGTGGATGCTCGGTTTTTTTTCTAATTTTTGCTTGCCGCTTTGGACCATCCGGGGTTGATTTCATTATCATATTAAGTGCTTATAATAACTTTAAATATTTCAGACTTAAGTTGTGATAGAGCCAATTATCAACGTACAATAATATTTATAATTTTATGATGAGGCTGAAATTTTTGTTATATTGATGGAGGTTGTCTTTAATTTTTTCCCAGAATTGTATGATGCTGTTGAGGCAAAATAAGTAGCGAGTTGTTGAGTGAGACTCTATCGTGCCCACTGCAGACTAGTACTAAAGTAGTTTAATATTTGCATTATTTAATTTGAAAATTTAATGAAACAACTTAAGATAACAACCTGATTATTCATGGAATAAATTAATAAATTTTATAAAAGATTATTATTATTATTATTAGAGTAAAATTAAGCTTAACTAATACCATGAGTGAAATGGTGAAGTTGGCATGCAAACATTTATTGAAAAAGTAAATAACGTGGATTATCACCGCCTCAAACTCTATTTAAACCACAAGAGTGGGGTTCCTACTGATTCATCTGTGAGCATCTTCACCATGGCTTTCAGTTTCAGAGCCATGCTGTTTTTTATGGCTACTCTTCTACTCGTTTCCGTTAGAGTACATGCCTTACCTTCCTCTCTTTTTTTTACTCAACAACAATGGGTTTTGTTTGTTAACTATCCTCTCTTTTTTTTTGTAGGTTGAATCCAGTGAGGAGGAAGAGAAGATTGAGGTATTTTCTCTTTTAAATTGTATTTGCTGCTTATTTGTCTTGTAATTCTTAAAAATGGTTGTCCAAAGTTTACTCTTAACTGATTAACTGGACAATACTACTAATTAGAGTGATTGTTTCTTTATGTAATTTAGCTTTTTTTAAGCAGCAATTCCATTCATCCCAGTTGTGCATTGCGCATTCTGTTCCTGTGTTTATGTGATTTATTTATTGTACAAAGTAGTATTTGGAATTTCAATATCAAATCTTCTTTTAAATATTGGACTTATTCAGTGTTGATTGTTGGCTAAAAATTTTGCAAGTTAATATTCAGATAAAAAAGGCTCAAGTTCCTATACCAGCTCCAGCTCCAACTCCGGTCCCAGTGAGGTCACCCACCTCTGCACCACCATACAAAGCTCCAATTCCAGCACCACCACCCAACGCTCCCACTCCCCCGAATAAGCCCCCAAGTTCTCCTGCACCACCACCCAAGGGTCCCACTCCTCCGTATAAGCCCCCAAGTTCTCCTGCTCCACCACCTAAGGCACCCACTCCCCCTTATAAACCCCCAGCTCCTGCACCATCCAAGGCTCCTACTCCGCCAAATAAGCCACCAAAAACTGCAGCACCACCTTACAAGGCACCCCGAACTCCCACTACACCATGGAATCCGCCAAGGCGACTATCGCCACCTGTTAAGACGATAAAGGGTAAGAACTTAGATCTTTTTTTTTTGAAACTTACCATGGTTAAGAAAAGCTAATATCAGCTTCCAATAACTCTGGAAACCTTATTTTTCTGACAACTGATGTTTGGTGGTAGATTGCATCCCTTACTGTAGAAGAAGCTGCATATTTAGTTCAAGGACTGATCTTTGCGTGAGACGATGCATGCCATGTTGTAACAGATGCAAATGTGTTCCACGAGGGACATATATCAACAGAAGGTGTGGCAAATGCCCTTGAATACCCAAAGGGGCAAGCCCAAGTGCCCTTGAATACCCCCACACTTTCTTCATCTTCTCTATTTACGAGATGCTAAAAATGTAATAAGTTCCCTGAAAATGGATGGTCAATTCCACCGTATGTTCTTGTTAAGCCACCTTGTTATTTTTATAATTTCATCAAAACCCAGGTTGATTTTCCATCTGTTAATTATATATGAAAAGTTAAACATATTATTATTATTTATTTGAGTTCAAATAATATATATGCCTTTTATGCAGCCATATATAAACATTTAACATAGTTGTTATATATCCAGTTTTCATTTTTTTTTTTTCAAAGAGGTCGCTTGAGTCAGGAAAAAAAATTAACATTAAAATTCTTAGTCTATTTCGGTCGACGCTAAAATGTCGAGTGGCCAGCCCAGCAACTGCCGACGACACCGGTGGTCGTAATGGAGCATTCATATTACAACTCTCAGATCACCCATGCTTTCATTTTAAATTCCTTTGATGGATTGTCACTTGTTTGGAGTCGGGTTACTGAGAGGTGATCCTTGAAACGGATTGCAAGGACGTGGATTTGATCAACTCTGGTATATACTTCCTTCACTGGCACTGATTAAGGATATACAGAATATGTGCAAGAGGCATTGGAACATTTGTATAAAATATATCCCAAGAGAGATCCATAGAGTGGCGGACTTTCTAGCTAAACAGGCTCTAGTTTCTATCTGTTTGAGGAACCCCTATACCGGCAATTCTACAGCTGCTGGAACTTGATGCTCGAGGGTCCATTTCTGCTGCTGCTGCTGCTTTGCTTAGTTAGCCAGTTTTTCTTTTAATGCCTTCCTTTGTGTTAAAAAACAAAAATTGCTCATAACACATTCTTATATACAAAAAGATACGACTTTGAAGTGGATTTTCTCATGAGACTTCAAAAGTCGTTTTCTTGAGAGGACGGAATTATTGACTTATTTTAATAATTAATCAAACATGTTTTACCAATTTTTGTTTCTTTAGTAAAATATTTATTGTAAACGTGCTCTTTTTCCATAAATGCAAATTTTTATTTAATTTTAACATTAAAAAAAAAAAAACGAACCTATAAGATGAAGCTGATGGGAATTTATGAGACCTATGTCTAAAATCTTACCATATACGGGCCGAGCCCTCGAAGGGAAAATAATGAATGGCGACAGCTTGTAAAAGTTAGGGTCATCAGCCACATGGTGTGTTTTAATGGTAGAATGGGAATGACCTAAACTAACCTAGGAAGAACCCAATCAGCTTTCATTGGGACCAACAACCCCAACACACACAAATTCTAATTACCTCATTTTTCTTCATTTTATGGTCACGTTGACAATGGGTGTTTCGAAAATTTTTAAATATAGTTTTCTAATACGGTTTCATTAATGTTACATAAAAAGTATAATAATTTATGTAATTGAATAATATTTTTCAGGTAAGAATTTCTCCGATCTATTTCAATTTTGACAATTGAGTAAATTGACTTTTAAAAAAAAAAAAGATTAGAGTAGTTTAATTCCTACCAATTTTGAAAACGAGTAACTAAAGACAATTAGTCATGACGTTAATATTTTTCGTTACTTGTACATAATTTTGATTGATGTTACATATTTTGTCAAATTGGCCTTAATTCTAAAAAATCAACAAATTTAACATCAATATTTACACATTTACCCAATGTTGATTTCTTAAATCAAGACAAAATTGACCGAATGTGTAAACTTTAAGGGTTAAATTTGTTATTATACCAATCAAAATGATGTATAATTGATTAAAAAATATTAATGTCGTGATTAATTATCCTCAATTACTCCCTTTCAAATTTGAAAGAAATTAATTTACTCGAAAGATCTTTTTACCTATTTTATATAATTCATGTTGCAAAAAAATGATGAGATTTGTGATTAGGTAATAAATTGTGTAATTACACAAAGAATTATCAACATTGAAAAATGTTTGATGTGATACTTTTAAATTATAGGCTTCAACAACTCCTTTCCTTAACACAGTTGTAGTCCAAGCTTGTGAAAAGCTATGTAGAGAAGTAAAAGGCCACAAAGGTGATGTCAATAAACCGAATTGAACTAGTCAAGAAATTTGGTTTAGTGGATTAAATCGGTATAATTAGTGAGTTTCAATGGTTGTTTTTGGGTTTTGGAATTTTCATATTAATTTACAAACCTATATCCAACCCCAAACATTCAAATACCATATAAGTCATATCCAATACAAAACCCAACCCAAATATAAATCCATTTACACAACTAATTAAATATCCAAATATCTCAATCTAAAAATTAAAATTACATAGTTCCATCATTTTGGTCATTCCTACTAAAATCATATACGTCAAGCTGATGTGGCAGTTAAAAAATTAATATAATAACAAATTTAGTCCTCAACAACTTTTACATATTATATCAATTTAGTAATAATTTTAGAAAATTAACTCTCAAAATTTATAAATTGTCCCAATTTGATCCTAATTCTAAAATTCAAAAAAAAATAATATAAAAATACATAAATATTTTTTAAAAATATAATAATAAATTTAATATATATAATTAAAAAATATTATTAACAACAAATAATAATATATAAAATTAAACATATTTTTTTTAAAAAATATAATAATAAATTTATATTAATATTAAAAAGTAAAAATCTCTCCACATCCCTCTCCCTCTCCCCCTCCGGACTTGTAGGTGTAGAGAGGTCTAGTGGGGGAGAGGGACGTGGGGGGATTTTTTTATTTTATTTATTATTAATATAATTACATTTATTATTAATATAAACATTGATATAAAATTTAAATTTATTATTATATTTTTATATATTTTTAAATTTATTATTATATTTTTTTGAAAATATTTATGTATTTTTATATATTTTTTTATTTTTTTAGAATTAGGATCAAAATTGAGACTATTTTTAAATTTTAAGGGTTAATTTTTTATAATTATAAATAAATTGATATAATATATAAAAGTTGAGAGCTAAATTTATTAGTATATTGATTTTTTTTAATTGCCACGTCAGCTTGTCGTTTGTGATTTTAACATGAGTGACCAAAATAACCGAACTATGCAACATAGGTGTTTAAATTGTAAACTTTTTTTTTTATTTTAAGTGCCTAAAATAAAAATTTTTAATAGTTGCATGACTATATATGTAATTTACTCTTAAATTAATTAATAAATAAAATTATTTAATAGATACAAATGATATGGTATAAAACTAAAACTTATAAGTTATACATAGTAAAACTTATATAAAAATAATACTGTAGAAACAACCATTGAAATTGAATAGGTAAAGTTATATGTTATTTCTATAGTATTATTCTTATATAACTTCTATTACATACTAAAAATTCCATCACACGCGTATATATACATGTGAACAAGGGTAAAGTTAAAATTTTTTAAACAATTAAACTGAATTATAAAATTTTTAAGAGATTTAAATGTAATTTTACCATGTATTATTTTATAATTCTATTATTTTGGAAGGGACTAAATAGATTTTTTTCATATTTAGGGAGTCAATGTGTAATTTTATCATCTATTAATTTATAATTTTATTATTTTTAGAGGGACTAAACTAAAAAATTTTCATTTTTAGGGGGCCAAGGTCTTACTAGTCACCTAGCTTCGCCTCAGCGTATGGAAACCACCGACTTAGAACACAAATATATGTTTAAAGATAACATACAATAAACAGTGAAATGTATGGTTTGAAACTAATTAATCATAATAACACATTAAGTATTCACAATATTAAATTGAAAAAAATAGATTAAATTGTGAGTAAAACAGAATTTAAAATGTAAATACATCATATTAACAATACTAAATGTACTATAATTGTTTATCATGGTAATGCCATCAATCTTGAGTTGATATTTAGTTAACATGTAACATCAACTCAATCAACAACATTATTAATATATACAACTGAAGGAGATAATAAATTGTGGTTATTAAAATAAAATTGAATAATACATTATCAAAATGAAGTTTTGGTTGAGTGGTTAATTTAAGGTTTAAGGTTTTACCAATCCAATTGACATGGGTTCGATCCATTATCAAATTAACTTGTGACACCAACACAATTAATGACATAATCTATATACACAAATTTAGTGGGAGAAAATATTTTATGTTATTGGGTGGGACACCACATCGGATATTGAGCACAGTACTTCAATTATGTTCTACAATTAAATGCGTAAACTTTATAAATTGGATGCAGATCTCTATGCTGCTAATCTAAAAGAATATCACGTGGATATGAATAGGCATCCAAGAAAAAAAAGCGATATAATTATCATGATAAATTATGAAAATAGTCACTTTTGTTTGTTTCAAATTATATTTTAGTCACTTATATTTGAAATATTACGTTTTGGTCACATTATTGTTTTGTTACAAAGTGTCACTCTATAGTTAAGTTTTGTTATCTCCCTAACATAGGTCTTAAGTGGTAGTTTAAATGGTTTAAATGCCAATTTGGATGTTTTACGTGACAGTTCAAATTAAATATATTTAATTAAAAACATATTTTCATCCCAACAACTGAACATTCAAGTTGGCATTTAAAACCCATTTGGATTACCGTTAGAGAGGTAGTGAAGTTTAATAGTAAAATAACTACTTTGTAATAAAACGATAAGATAAATAATTAAAATATAATTTACCCTAATTAGCAATACCATCATTATTACTTTTAACTGAGAAATCAATAAAACATACATTGGGGTTTTATTCTTATTTAATTATGGGAGTCCACCTCTGACGGAAGCATTAAGTCCAGATATGGGGAAAGGCAGCTTCGAAATTCGGCGAATATTAACACGCCCTTCGTATTAAAACCTTCTGCGTTCAAATATGATGCTGTCGCCCATTATGAAATTCAAATATTATGTTAATGACACCTAGGATGATCGTTACGCCTTATTTTCATTTTTTTTTTAAAATTATAATAATACGTGATTAATTTAACTTGAATATAAATCAGGTGATTATTTTAAATTTTATAGTCATATCATGTTAAAATACTCTTATTTAAATTTATCTTTTATATATTTCAGGATTAATTGATGTTTAGAGATATCCGAAATTAGTTTTATTCTTGGTGAATAATAAATGCAATCTCATCCAAGATAAGTTTAATTTTAATTAGCATGTGAGGGACGAAATACATTCATACACCCCTGCTTTGCTGCCAATTTCTACTTCATCCATTTTTAATTTTTTTTTTATTATTTATTTTGGATTATCAACATAATTTTATTTCTCATGATCGCTAATTATACAAAAATCCAGTTGTATGACAACCCCACCTCTTCTCATAAATACAAATATTTATAATTTCATTAATCAATTTCCATTACACCATCATCCCAAATTTCTAAAATTTGATGGGTATCTTTTTGTATTGGTGTAAAATTAATTTTATATTTGTATTTTCTGAAAGATTAATATTTTAATCATTTAACTATCATATTTTATATTCCATTAATATATATTATGCATGTCAAATCACTGTTTGTTTTATATACATAACTTTCGATCGTTTAATAAATATATGTCCATATAATATTTTAAATTGATATGATATAGATATCAGATTGGTTCGAAAGTTGACATGCTTGATAAATTTAACTGTTGTTAAGTATAAAAATATACAAAAAAAGTTGCAAAATTACGTTAAATGTACACCAATATAAATGAATCTATCTCAATTCTTTAAGGTTTACAAATATAAATATAATGTAATTACAAATACATGTCCGAATAACATAATGGAACAAATACTAAGCACAAAAAATAATTGAGAAAAATATATATATCAAAATAAAGACAATACGTATTACTACGAAACATGGCATTGTCAAATCATCTATACATTGGAACCGCATTCGTCGTTTGCATCACATACTTATCAACGGTTGAGATTTCATCCCATTCATAAAACTACCTGGATCTCTTCTGCCATGGCGAACATCCCGTGATTGGTGGTGACGCCAACTCCCTGTTAAAATATCCCTCTTTCCATCTTTCCCAATCTAACCCCCTCCCCCATTTTTCTCACTCCTAACCTTCAAAGCTAAAAAGCCCCCGTCACTTTCTCTCCCTCAAAGCTCAGCTCAACCAATGGCGCCGCCACCGCCGTCGCTGCTTCTAGTTGTTCTCTTCTTGCTCTCCTCCACCGCATTGCTTTCGGAGTCAAGGCTAAGCTTAGATTACTACTCCAAAACCTGTCCAAGTTTCAACAAGATCATGCAAGAAGCTATTACCGACAAGCAAATCAACAACCCCACGACAGCCGCCGGAACACTCCGTCTTTTGTTCCACGACTGCCTCCCCAATGGCTGCGACGGTTCCATCCTCATCTCTTCAACTCCATTCAACAAAGCCGAACGTGACGCCGACATCAACCTCTCCCTCCCTGGAGATCCATTCGACCTCATTGTCCGAGCCAAGACAGCCCTCGAACTATCATGTCCCAACACAGTCTCTTGTTCCGACATCCTCGCGGTGGCCGCACGTGACCTTGTGACCATGCTCGGCGGCCCCTACTATAAAGTATTTTTGGGTCGGAAAGATTCGAGATCTTCTCAAGCTTCTTCAATAGAAGGGAAACTGCCAAAACCCACCATGAGCATGTCACAGATAATCAACCTTTTTGCGGCAAGTGGGTTCAATGTTCAAGAAATGGTGGCCTTAAGTGGAGCACACACAATTGGGTTTTCACATTGCAAAGAGTTCAGCTCTAATCTTGGGAACGATACCCATTACAATCCAAGGTTTGCTCAAGCATTGAAACAAGCTTGTTCAGGTTACCCAAAGAACCCGACTTTGTCTGTTTTCAACGATATAATGAGTCCCAACAAGTTTGACAACTTGTATTATCAGAATTTACCAAAGGGTTTAGGGCTATTGGAATCAGATCATGGGTTGTATAATGATCCTAGAACAAAGCCTTTTGTGGAACTGTATGCAAAGGATCAAAACAAGTTCTTTCGAGATTTTGCTAGAGCTATGCAGAAGCTTAGTGTTTATAGGATCAAAACTGGGAGAAGAGGAGAGATTAGGCGTAGGTGTGATGCTGTTAATTGAGGTGTTTGTTTGTTAAACTTGGCTTCTTTTTACTGATTTCTTTCTGGGTTTTTGAAAAGATGTATACTCTTTTTGTGTTTGCCTTGTTTCATGAAATAGATTTAAGTTAATAGTTTAACCATCACAAACTGTTTTTACCTGCTACCATCTGGATGTGGGGTTTCTCATTTTCAACATGCACAGCTACGAATTGAAGTGCCTTAAAGCTAATCCCAACTGCATTTAGGAACAAAACCACATTGTCATATAGTTGAAAGTTTTACAAGAATAGATACAGATATTAGTTATGTATTGTTCCTCGTATGTAGGTATCACAACTGATATAAGTACATTCATGTCTGAAATGAGTGCCAGTTTCTAATATGTTTCTGGTTTCCATAGAAAAATTCAGTTTAAATGGATATAATTTCAAAAGTAGGATTTCTAAAATGCTAAGAACATAACAAAAAAAACTTACATGTATTGGATATATAATATTCCTGTATCATTTATTTAGATCCTTATCAGAGTAACATCAGTCTAGAATAGAATAGACGCATAAACCGGATCTTGACAGATACATATGCACTTATTTTGATACGTTTTACATTCTTTTTCATTCAATGTTTTGAAGTTGTCAGATTTGAATGCATTAAAAGGCCATTATCTGAGACAAATAGTGTTAAATATTGTGTAAAAAAGAGGAAATATGATTGAAGTAGTGAACTGATATGTCACAATCTATAGCTACTTGCCACACTGCGATTATTCAGCTATTTATCTTCCTTTTTTCTCATGCTCGGCCCAAGCCCATGCCCTTCTGTTTTACATTGGTCCCACTCTTCAATGATGGGATGAAATTGTAAATCTCCAAAATTCTCTCACATCGAAATTAATAAGTTAAACATACTTGCGAACCACAATTTAAACTCGGCTTCCAATTATGTAACTTTGATTTGTTTAGCTAATTGCGTCCTACCAATATATATAACTTTGATTGGATAAATTTACCTCTTAAAAGAATGAAATGAATCCACAGAATCAAACCCAAATTTGATCTCCTTCATTATAACCTTACTTATCTCAAGTGGACCCTCTCAGTCATCAGCCCAAGTTATACATAAAATTTTTTCCCCTTCAGCTCAGCAAATTTACTGAGTGGCCGATCAATTAAAGCCCACTAAACTTGCCTTCAATTACCGAGGTTTCCCTAAAATATTTCATAATCTTATATATGATCTGAATTACTGTTAAATTTTTTGGCTTTAACTATACTTTTTATTTTTCTAAACGAATCTTAATTTATTAAATAATAATTCATGACCTGCACGTACAACAATTTTGATGCATTAATGTCTCTAGAATGCAACTATATTTTACCACCACACATGTAATAGAAAAAGTAAATCAAAGTTTGATAGATTAGAGATGTAAAATAAAAAGCCAAAAGCATAAAACTAGGCGTTGATCATGATTTAGATTAATCTATTATATTTGAGAAATACAAGGCATATGGGTGACTTTGCAGATTGAATATTTCAGACTCCTCATTTATCTTAAAATAAAATATGATCCATCAAATATATACGAGGCAATATCGAAACTACACAACTTTCACCCCAAAACCTTAAATCAGAATATATAGAAATGAAGACATTAAAGTCATATATGATGTTGAATCTACTTACTTCCCTTTTCACCTTTAATTATGGACGCAACTTTACATAGAATATAAAGGAAGAACATACATGCATGGCCTCTCTCCACTGCTCTCTCTTCAAAAGTATGATTAGCCACCCCAGTATACTGCTTTGGGGATCTAACTTTCTCTTCATCTACTTTACACACTCTTTGATGGAGAAGAGATCAAAAAACATACAAGGGATAAAAATAAATCATCCTACATAATCAACTGAAAGAACACTATGTATGTATGTATAGCTGAAGGAAACTAGCTCCCATAGTAGTAACAAAAGCTTACTTAAATTAAAAGAAATCTTATTTAACAAATGGAGGGACATTTTGCCAAGTGTTTTTGTTGCCTTCCAATAAGCTCAATCAAGGTCCTAGGTTTCTACTTGGATAAGAATATATATATAGATTATTCATCTGGATCCTCAAAAACCAAAGATGAAATAAGAAGCTAATACCAAAAGATTTCCTTATATATGTATATATTATCCAAGAGTTCCTTCTCCTATATGTGTTTTACTTTGGAGAGAAAGAAAGAACAGGAAATATTGTTTAAAGGGAAGACTCATCTGATAGCATATTGTTTTTGTCCAATTATTATTTATAGCAAGCTCAGGAATCATGATGTTTTGTGGGAAAATTTTTGGAAGGAGACAGGCTTCAACTGTAAAAAAAAAAAAAAAACCCTAAAACAAACAAAATACTACGGTTTCATTTATGATAAACATGGTAGATCTGTTGATAAAAAGGCATACAAAAATCATACACATAAATATATGGCTGATGAAACTTTAGATCAGCTTGGAGGAATTGCAGAAAGTGTATGTGAAAGAGAAGATCATATATGGAAATAGGATCAAGAGAAGAAAGAGATCTCTTACAGAACATAGTGAACACAAACAAGTTTTTCAATAACCTAACAATAAAACCATACAAAACCAAAAAAAGCTAGCAAGTACTGATTTTGCTCTGATGGAAGCAAATAGTTTCGGACCAAGATGCTTGATTCCCAAAAAAAAAAAAAAAAAAGAAGACTGGGAAAATCTAGAAGAAACAGGAGAAAAAAGAAAAGACCCATTCACTCAAAACCAAGGAAGAAACAAAGCTGAAAACAAGAAAAAGCCTAGAGCTTGAAACTTGAAAGGTCCTTTCTTTTTGCTATAAATTTCTTCTCAATCCCCCACTTGAAAACAACATCACTTTCGCTCCTTCTGATTTATTCTTTCCTTCTTCTTCTTCTTCTTCTTCTTTTTGGGTTGATGAAATGATGACGAGCTTTGAAGAATGTGTAGAAGGTAATGATCATAAAGGCAGGTGAGGTGGTGTGGGAACAATGATGGCGATGGAGAAGATGGAGAGAAAGCGGACTTCATCATTGCTGTTGGGTTGGAAGAAAAGCTAGATATAAGAAGAAAAAAAAAGAAGAAAATTCAAGGTTTTTTGTGCTCTTCTCTCTTTTGTCAGATGTGAGAACAGTTCCCCCTCCCTACCGTATAAAATAGCCATCAAAGTTTTCAACAAAGTTTTTTAGAAAATTTCTCTCTAACCCTAATCTATTATTGTGTATATTATATTAAATTAGCCATATATGTTAAAAAAAAAAAATTGTTGGTCAAATAAGATATATATATATTTTAAAATGTAGAGAAATAAGTCAATTTAAT
The DNA here is from genome assembly GCA_025698515.1 of Gossypium sturtianum. NCBI lineage: Eukaryota > Viridiplantae > Streptophyta > Magnoliopsida > Malvales > Malvaceae > Gossypium > Gossypium sturtianum. The sequence goes on from CM046946.1 coordinate 123,901,933, forward strand.
AAGAGTTAGGAAAGCCGTAGCTGGACGCACTTTTCTTTTAAATTATTTTTTGATATAATCAATATCTTTAATTAGATTGAAAAATATTAGTGATTTTATTCTTGAATCTTGAATTCAATTCTTTTTTCACCCATATTTGTATTTTTATTTTATATTGTTTTAAGTTTTTTTATTATTATTTTTAATTAACATTTTTAACATATTAGCTCTCTTCGGTAAAATGGTTAAATAATATCTTTGAGTCCCAAGTTTAATTCTTCCTCTTCTAGATACATTTATAATTTTTATTTCATGTTGTTTGAAGCTTATTTTTAATGGAATAACTTACATAAGAATGATCCTAAAAACCAATAAAATTTTGTCATATCATCAAATTTTAAATACATGAAATTATTATTATATACTCATCCATAGATAAATCATTTTAGGGACTCTTCCAACCATATTATTCATTGCCCCTTTTCAATTATTTAATTACATTTCAACAATTTTTTTCATGTCATTAACACATAATTTTGATAATTTTTTTTATCTTAAACCCCAAACCTCAAATCCTAAATCTAAAATCTCAAACCCTAAACTAACAATATAGAACCTTAAACATGAACCACGTACATGTAACCCCGAACTCTTAAATCTTGAACCTAAACCCTAAATCTTAAACTCGTAACCCTAAACCCTTGAACATTAAACTCAAACCACAAACCTCAAATTCTTAAACCCTAAACCCAAACCTGAACCCAAAACCTTAAATCCTAAATCAAAACCCTGAACTCAGGGTTTGGGGTTCGAGGTTCGGAGTTTAAGGTTAAAGATTTAAGGTTTAAGGCTCAAGGTTTGAGGTTAGAGGTTCTGGATTCAAGGTAAAATAATTACCAAAATTATGTGTCAATGACATGAAAAAAATTGCACAAAAATTATTATTATTTTTTAAAAATTAGTTGCACAAAAATAAAAAAATATTAACTTATGGAAAAAATGATTAAAATTTGTAAAAGAAGAAAAGATGTTTGTTTATAATTTAAAAATTAATTATTTTAAGTAATTTAATTAAAGTTAAATTAAGTTGGAGAATATATTAGATATAGATAAGTATATAATAATACTTTGTTATCTTTAAAATTTAATGACGTGACACTATTTTATTGGTGCCTAAAAACTATACTTTTTAGGATGATCTTAATATAATTTATTCCTTTTTTTAGTTAATAAATATATTGTTTTTTATTTTTTTATTTTTTTTAATTAATATCTCTTTTATTCACAAAATCAAATAATTATTACAGATATCATTATTTTTAGTAAATATAATTTTTATATGTGTAATATTTATTTTTTAATCCATATCATGAGTGTAGTAAATTTTAATATTATATATTTTTGTATGCGTATTTAAAATATTTCACATATAAAAATATTTGAAATATCATACCCACAATGCAGATGAAAAAACAATGATATTTGAAATATTTTACATATAAAAATAATAATTATATTTGAAATAATTATTTTATTTTATAATATTAGAAATCACCATACTCACAATATATGCGGAGAAAATAAATATTTGACATATAAATATTATAAAGAAAAATATATCAAAAAAATTAACTGATGTTTATATTATATATAAAGGAGTTATTAATTTCAAATATTTTTAACATAATGATATATGTAAAATATATATTTTTATTATATAATTACATATTTATTATTTGATTTTATGAATAAAAGAGCTATTAATTAAAAATGAAATAAAAATAAAAAAATTGAAAATAATATATTTATTAATTAAAAATAATAAAAAGCTTAAACCAACATGAAATAAAAAAATACAAATGTGAGTGGGAGAGAAATCAAATCCAGGACTAAAGGACAAAATCACTAACATATGACCAAAATATACTAATTATATTTAAAAAAGTCAAAAAATATCTATTTCCCTAAATTAAAAAAAAAGGCCTATTTGGCTAATAAACTTTTTTTTGGGCATATATGGCTAATTTAGCCCATATATAATATTGTTTTTCCAAATTTATTTTTTAAAATTTGGTAAACTATAACAATATTCATCCAACTATTTAATTCGTTCTATTTTAGTCACTTAACTATTAATTTTTTTTTGTTTTAGTCACTCAACTTTTCAAAATTAAATATTTTAGTCACTCTTCCCTTAGCTTGCTTAACGGAAGTCTAACGTAAGCTTTGTTTCATTGACCTAATAATAAATTTAGCTCTCCAATGTTTACAAATTTTATCAAATTTATCCTAAATCTAAAAAAAAAAAAACAAATTTAACACTTAATGTTCACAAGATTTGTCATTTTAGTCCTAATTATAAAAATATTAAAAATTATAAAAATAAATATAAATTATAAAAAAATTTAAAATTTTTTAAAACAAATATAAAAATATTTTTTAGATTTTCGTACCTAAAATGAATTTCAACTTCGTCAATTGAATGAAAGAAAGAACAAAGTGTAAGATATCGTTGAAAGTCATTTTGGGTACAAAAATCTTAAAAATCTTTTTATATTTACTTAATTTATTTTTTAAAATTTATATTTAGTTTTAAAAATTTTAAGATTTTTAAAATATTTTAATTAAGACTAAAATGAAAAATCTTGTGAACATTGAGGGTTAAATTTCTTGAATTTTTTAGATTTAGGATCAAATTTGAAATAAAATTAGTTCGCAGATATGATGAATTCTACTATGCTCAGAATTTGTTGCAACGATAAATAGAACAAAAATTAAACTTGTAAAGAAATAAGAAAGAGGAAGAAGAAATGGCAAAATCAATCTTTGTTAATGTAGTTTAGACACAACGACCCTATGTCTACGGAGCTTTACTCAGGATATACTCTTATTCAATCACCGAATCAAATAACTGTAACAATTCGTCTCATCGGTTAAAACCCATAACCCCTTTACAAACCAAGTTCATGCAACACTAATGGAGAACAATATTTCAATCAACATACACCAATAGTAACATTCAACTCCGCTCAAGAGTGTTTACCAACAATCAACCAAATAATAGAAATGCACAACACAAGAAAAATAAGCAAAGGTTGGTTACAAAAAGTACTTGAGAATTTGTGAAATTTCCAACTCTCCAAGTCGTGTAGCCCTAAGAGAAAGTGACACCTATTTATAGTGTCAATTAGCAGCTTGATATCACAAGATAATCTTCAATAAAGTAGCAAATAATTTTCTTGGAAATTTCCTTGGATAAATCTGATAAAAATCGTTTAATCAACCCTTCATCCAACTAAGGTGATAATGATAGGAACTTAATCCTTATTCAGTAGACTCATAGCTTCATTAAAAGGATCAATTGAAGAGTTAGAGAGTCTTGGTTGAAAATCACATGTTGTTTTGTCAAACATGCCACTGCTCTGTAGGCCAAAAACGTCAACATCCATGAGGCAAAAAATATCCCATGGCCCAAATAGAAAATTTGTTTTTGTTCTAACAAAATATGGAACTAACAGTGTCCAAAACTCCAACAATCTACCCATTGACATTTTGACATAATTAAACTGCGATTTCGGAAAAAAATCACTGTGTTCTTCAAAAATAAATTATTCAGTTGAATTTTTCGTGTTTTAGATGTAGTCTCTTTGATCCGAACGTAACTTTTAGGCCAAGTATAAGTCGGGTATGGGGTGTTACAAACATTGTGTCAGGGGCTAATCTGTAATTTTTTCCTTTTTCATGATTATCCTTCGATTAATTAATTTCTCGAGCTATAATACTTTATTTCAATTTATCAATTCCAAACATCTTATAACAACATATTATAAACATATATCAATTCAAATTCATTTTATGGATGTCCCCTAATATTTTTCATTTTATCCAATTTAGTCCCTAAAACCGAAATAGTCATAACTTTCAAATTTGAGCCTCATTTCAAAACCAATCTAAATTTAACCTTATACACCCCTATAATATCTATAATTATAGAAATTCCATATAAATTTAGAAATATTTACACTTTAGTCCATATGTTCAAAACTAACCAATTTCACTTTACAAATTAGTCATTTTTCACTTCTAAACTTACAAACTAACAATTTAACATTAAAACTTCAAGTATTCATTAATGACATCATTTATAAACTTTAACAGTTTCGAAGATTTACACACATGTTAGCTAAATCGAGCTACAATGATATCAAAAATATAAAATTTACAAAAAACGAACTAAAATTTACTCACCATGCAAAGTTGAAAGCTTGAAGCAAAAATGAAAGCTTGAACAAAAGATGAAGCTTCCAAAAATGGCTTCCAAGATTTTGTTTTTGGTGTTTCGGGTAAGAATAAAGAAAGATAAAAGATGATGATTTTGTTTTCATATTTTAAACCTATAATATTTATTTAATTAAACAAATTGTTTTAATATAAAAGCAAAGAAACATACACTAATTGTCCAAGATAATTACAAATGGCCTATTTTCCATTTAAAACCTTAGTTAAATACCAGTTAACCATTTTAACTAATAAAAATCAACAACGATTAATTTTTATCACATTTACAATGTAGTCATTGAATCTTAATTAACCATAAATTAAATAAAATTATTGGACAAAAACTCAATATACCTTTAAATCAGACTTGTAAATATTAAAAAATAATATTTACGAGCTCGAACATTGGAGATGGGGTTTCAAAACCATCGTTTTCAACACCACTGACTTCCGGCTTGTTACAAAGCTGAGCGTAAACATAGACACATCTTGGATTCCATTAGGGCCCTCATTCTTTTAACCAAATGCCTTGAAAAATTCTGGGGGTAGTTGCTTATACCGCTGCCCATACAATCAACCATACACCCACTAAAGTTCTTAATGATCTCTCTCCACATGAACACCTTTTTTCACAACTCTCCATATTATTCAGTTCTTAAAACCTTTGGGTGTGCTTGTTTTGTACTCCTTCAACCTCATGAACATACTAAACTTGAACCTCGTGCTCATCTTTTCTATTTTCTTGGGTATGACATTGAGCATAAAGGCTACCATTGTTGGGATCTAATATCCAATAAATTGTGTATCTCTCAGCATGTTACCTTCTGGGAAGATTTTAAGTTTTCTTTGTCCACATTTTATTCTTCCTTGTCCTATTCTATATTTTTTCACAGATGCTTATGTTGAGTTGTTCCCTTATTTTGATGCATCCGATGAGCTCAATTCTCTTCCATTTTCCATTTCTACATCCACAGAATCTAAACCAGTTGAAGATCTTGTTCCTACTTCTGTTATTCGTCGGTCTAATCATGTAAGAGAACCACCTTCTCACTTAAAAAAGTATCATTGTTTTTATGCCATTGTCACCCTCCATGAGCCTCAATCCTATCGTAAGGCTAGTACTAATCCTTCTTGGCAGCAAGCAATGTTTGACAAACTTCAGGCATTAGAGAAAACTAATACTTGGGATCTGGTTGATCTTCCTCCTGAAAAGATACCGATTGGCTGTAAATGGGTTTACAAAATCAAGACCCATTCTGATGGATCTACTGAGCGTTATAAATATTGATTTGTAGCCAAATGATACATGAAGGAGTATGGTATTGACTATGAGGAAACATTTTCTCCTGTGGCACGTCTCACTTCTATTCATAGTCTGTTGGCCATATTTGCAGTTAAACGCTGGAAATTGCATCAGATGGATGCCAAGAATTCTTTTCTCACTGGTGATTAATAAGAGGAAATCTACATGCATCGCTCACTAGGGTATTCTCATTCTCTCAATCAAGTGTGTAAACTTCAACATGCACTATATGGTTTGAAATAAGCCCCTCAAGCTTGGTTTGCTAAATTCAGCTCTATTGTATTTGCATTTGGTTTTGTATCAAGTCCTCATGATTCTGCATTATTTACTCGACGCTCTGATCAGGGTATGATCTTACTTCTCTATGTGGATGATATGATTATCACAGGGGATGACACAAAGGGGATTATTGAACTACAACTGTACCTTAGTTAACATTTTGAGATGAAGGATCTTGGGTCTCTTAGTTATTTTTTAGGTATTGATGTTTCCTTTGACGATGATGGCTACTATCTTTCTCAGGAAAAATATGCTTCCGATTTACTTTCTCATGCCAATATTACTGACAATAAGACTATTCTTACTCCCTTGGAGCCAAATGTCAAACTTACTCCGTTAGATGACACTCATCTTTTTTACCCTACTTTGTATCGACAACTTGTTGGCAGCCTAGTCTATCTTATAGTGACTCGACCTAATATCGCTCATGTAATTCATATGGTTAGTCAATTCTTGACATCTCCTAGATCATCTCATTTTTCAGCAGTTCTTCGTATTCTTCGATATGTCAATGGTACACTTTTTTATGGTATTCATTTCTCTGCTCACTCCTCATTGGTTCTTGCTGGATATTCTAATGCTGACTGGGCAAGAGATCTTACAGACTGATGCTTAACCACTGGTTATTGTTTCTTTTTAGGTGATTCCTTTATTTCTTGGCAAAGTAAGAAACATGCTGTTGTTGCTTGCTCTAGCATCAAATATGAATATCGTGCTCTTGTTGATACAAATTTAGAGTTACTTTGGCTAAGTCTACTACTTGAAGATATGGGACTCTTGTCTCCTACTACTGCTGTTCTGCATTGTGAGAATCACAGTACAATTTAGATCGCCCATAATGATGTGTTTCATGAACGTAAAAGCACATAGAGATTGACAGTCATTTTGTACGACATCATGTTACTTAGGGCACTCTACACCTTGCTTCTGTCACCTCATTAGCTCAGATCGCAAATATTTTCACAAAAACGCATCTTCCAATCAGATTTCATGACTTAGTTTCCAAACACAAGTTATGGTCCACAACACCACCTTGAGTTTGAGGGGGGATGTTAATGTAAATCTGTATTTTTGCATACAAATTAGGCTATAACTTAGGATCTTGACTAGTTAGTTTCCATGTATAGTTCCTAACAATACAGTAAAACAGACTTTTAGCGGCGTTTTTTTTTGTCCTTTAGCGGCGTTTATAAGCGCCGCCGCAAAAAGCGCCGCTAAATCAAACGCCGCAAACATTAGCGGCGTTTATGAGAAAAAAACGCCACTAAAGGTCATGACTTTTTGCGGCGCTTTCCTCACAAACGCCGCTAAAAGTCATGACTTTTTGCGGCGCTTTCCTCACAAACGCCGCTAAAAGTCATGACTTTTAGCGGCACTTTTCCCACAAACGCCGCTAAAGGTCATGACTTTTAGCGGCGCTTTTACCACAAACGCCGCTAAAGGTCATGACTTTTAGCGGCGTTTTTCCCACAAACGCTGCTAAAGGTCACGACTTTTAGCGGCGCTTTTCCCACAAAACGCCGCTAATTTGTACAGATTTGCAATGTACAATTTGTTCAATATCATACCCCTCCTGCACTAAAAACCAACCAATAACAGCAAATATAGTATATAATTGCAACCCAAAACAGCAAATGTAGCATAAAAATCACACCAAATGCATTAATTCTAAATGATATTTGAAAATGAATAAAAGATATATGATATAATTTAATGAATGAATTATAACTGAAAATATTCTTACAATAATGTTAAATGTAACAATGTTAAAAATCATCTTACAACAAGAAAACAAATGTCTAAGATGGCGGCCTCTGCATTTCACTGAACATCTTCATCATAGTCCAAGTCAGTGGTGGAGTTCTTCATACTTTCTCGTTCTACTCGCCTCCTCGCTCTCGCCTCCGCTCTAAGTTGAGAAATATGCTCTGCCTCCCTCGCTCTTTGCCTCGCTCTAAGTTGAGAAATTTGCTCAACCGTGCTCGCTTGCATCCGAGCTATCTGGTCTTTTAGTCTCTAAACTTCAGCACGAGATTGACTCCCGGAAGGCATGTATTGCTGGGAGCCGGATCCAAAATATTGGGTCGGGGTAACACCGCATCCTTGACATCGAACCCGACCATACATTTTAAGACCCAAAACATCGGTGATAATTACATATAAATATACTCAAGATTAACGTAACTATCGATCGAAGCGATCGTACCTTTCAGGACCCAAAACATCGCAATAAATGCGTTATCAATATCCTCGAGATTAACAGAACTATCATCGAACCAAATTGCTTCATACTCCGCTTCTTCTCCTTTAGTTTATCCTAATAAATTAATGAAAGAGTTAGAAACGAAATATATAATAAGAAGGAATGTAACATAACTTAACATTATAAATTAAAAACTACAAAACGATGAATTAAACTATTATAATTAAACATTATAAATATTTATAATAAATCAAATTTTATTAAGTAAATATACCAAAATTTCTCGCAACTTTCGGATGTCATCGAGATCCATCCTTCTTTCTATATGTAATGTCAAAAAGCTGAAGGCGTCCAACTTTTTGACCGAACGAGGCTTCCTAAATTGTAGCAGTAAAAATATATTTTAATAGTATAAAGTTATTAATATTTGATAGAATTAATAAATTATAATACCTCGACCTCAGCTACACAAGCAAAACTTCTGGACCCTGCCATATGCGTGAACTTTTATTTCTCGTCACGCTTGTTCCAACTCGCTCACGGTCCTACATAATGAAATTTATATTACGATATCAAGAAATACGTATTTGACATAACCAAAAATTTATAAGACTTTAGAAGTACGTAATACCTCTCCTTTATTTGAATTCCAGAATCTAACTTGATCTTCCCATTGATACCTCAACATTCCCGGCGGGACATTTCTTAATTTTTCGTCGAGGCTTATGTCTTTCTTAAAATATTGTTTTTTCATCGTACTTTTATTGTCTCTCCATTTTTTACCCAATGTCTTCTTAACATAGTCATCGGAGACCTCTAAAGCAAATCTCTCCTTAACAAAAAAAGTTTAAAAAGTTAATATAAATGAAAGTTAAATCAAAGTATTATAAATTACATTCACGTTTTGTTACCTTAATATTATCGAGAGCCTGATTTTTGTTGGCATCAGGCATGTGATGCCATGATTCGTAGTTAATGGGCAACATATTGGCATTTCGTGCTATAATTCCTAAATAGCCTGCTAACAATCGAGCTTCAGATCCAACAGGCTGGCCATGATTGTTTCTCCTTACTTTAACACGCTCGACAGGCTCTAAGTCGTATTAATCTTTAAGCAATGTACGTCCCCGACCTCTGCGCGTCCCACCACCTTCAGCTGAATAATGATATATTATTATATTAAAATTGAAAAATGAATCAATAATAAAATTCAACATGCATGTAAAATAAATTAACATTACTTTAAAATTCTGCAGGCTCGTCATCTATGTCCTGCACACTAGAAGACCTAACAACTGTTTGTTGTTCACTATTTGTTTCTTCTGAATTTGGAGTATTCTGGACAATACTTAAATCTCGTAATCGTCCTCTAGGCATTTTTCCTGCAATACACATAAAAGAGTGCAAAATTTTAGTAACAAATAACAACAATAATAGTACATTTAAAATAGTTAAATTATATAACATGACCAATATTAAAAGGGTTAATATTACATATAAATAAAAAATCGTAAAATCTTACTACATCATATTTCATAAATATCTTCGTCCACATCCTGACGAACCCATTGAAATTCTTGACTAGTACTAGGGATATTTTCATTCAAGTTTTGTTCTGGAAAAGGCAGAGTTTCTGATCTATCGACGATGTCATCTCTACTTCCATTGCCCATCTCGAACAAGTCTCTAGGGGTTTTCCGAAGTACAACATACCAACCCTTATCAGTTGGATCTTTCGAGTAAAAAACTTGTTTCACTTGAGAAGAAAACACATACGGCTCGTCCATCAATTGTTCTCCAGTGTGAATCAATCGAGAGAAATTCACCATTGTAAAACCATATTGATCGTTTTTTATTCCGCGAGCCGTATTCACATCAGCCCAATCTCCTCGAAATAAGACAACTTTCCATTTGCCATAATAATCCAACTCAATGATGTCAGTAAGAAGTCCGTAATACTCCACAATCCCCTCGACAGGATTACTGTCCCTAGCACTAGCATAACTTGTAATTGAAGAATTAACAACAATTCCATAATTTTAGGTTCTCCTCAATCTCTCGCGATACCTTGTATGAAATCTGTATCCGTTGATGAGGAAGGCACTATATCTTTTCACTATTCTGTTTGGACCTTGTGAAAGCCATTTAACTTCTTCATTTACTTCATTCCGACTCCAAACCTATTTAATCGAAAGTAAATTGAGTAATTATAAATGTTAGGAGAAAACATTATTACTTGTCAATGAAAACTTCAATTGCATACCGTTTGGCTTAACCATTCATGAAATGATTCCGTGAACAACTTATTAATTTCTCGTCGATGTAATCTTCGGGACCGTGAACGAGCTCTCAATATTTGTTTGTACTCACTATGTTAAAAAAGGGTTACTTTGTTAGAAGAGCGCACAAGTTATAATTGATGAGTATTTATCAAATTCTACAACTTACTTGCGTAATGGTTCCATTGAATCGTGATGAAAAAGAACGTATCGATGTGCTTGGACCCACGATCTATCGTCTAATTCTGCAATTTCAACTTTGCCGATCGGTTCTCCGAAACTTTGAAATAAATAATTTTTAGCCAAGTTATGATCTATGAGCCCAGCATTTCTACTTGGTCTGTTAATTTTTGTTTCGACATCTTCCAAATACCTCGAACAGAAAGTCATACATTCCTCTGCCAAGTAGCCTTCGGCAATTGATCCTTCCGGATAACGCTTATTGCGGCAGTAAGACTTTAATTTGGATAGGAACCTAAACACAGTATAGAACATTATCAAAAGTTGCAACCAAAGGCATTTAGGTGAATGAAGGAATAATTTACAAATAAAGTAAGACCTTTATATGGGATACATCCATCGATAGAAAACGGGTCCACCAAGTATTGCTTCACGAGGGAGATGAATTAACAAGTGCACCATAATTGTGAAGAAGGAAGGCGGGAAGATCTTCTCCAGATTGCATAAAGTCAGTGCGGCTCGATCTTGTAGTGTCTCAAGTTCTTGAACATCCAAAACTTTGCCACAAATGCCTTTCATTATATTGGACAGTTCAATTACACAAGACGTCACCTTTTTTGACATACAACACCGCATAGCAACTGGCAGTAAGTCTTGCATTAAGATGTGATAGTCATGCGATTTTAAGCCGTATAGTCTTCGATCTTTAAGACTCACACATCGAGATATATTTGATGCATACGCATTCGGGACCTTTATATCCTTCAACACCATACAGAACACTTCTTTCTCTGTCTTCGACATTGAACAAATAGCAGGCGGCAACTGATATTTCATATTCAGAAGTGGTTGGGGATGAAGCTCACGCCGAATTCCTATGTGGACTAAATCAAGTCGACTCTGAAGATTGTCTTTTGATTTTTGATCGACATTCAAAATATTCCCAATGATGTTCTCGCAGACATTTTTACCAATATGCATGACATCAAAATTATGGCGTAAAATCTGATGCTCCCAATAAGGCAACTCAAAAAAATACTTCTTTTTTTCCACAAATCCACCTCATTAGGATCATCCTCTTCATCAGATTCATCATCAGATTCATCCCTTGATCTTCTATTTCTTTGCGTGTTGGCCGGTTGATCTATCTTCCTATAAATGAAATTCATATCTTTCAACATGAACAATATTCGGATCCACTGGTCTGCGAAGGAGCTTCTCCGAACTCTTCAGTATCGTCAAACTGAGCACTCTGAAATCTAAATCTATGATTTTCCGATAACCACCGACGATGCCCCATGTAAGAGAACTTCTTTCCATTATATAACCATTGCGAACATGTTTGTGCAGCACAACAAAGGCAAGCATAACGTCCCTTGGTACTCCAACTAGATAAATTGGCATAGGCCGGGAAGTCATTAATAGTCTACATCAAAGCCGCACGTAAATTGAAGTTCTCCTTTCTCAGTACATCGTATGTCTCAACACCAGCCCATAATTGTTTTAACTCTTCAATAAATGGTCAGCAAATATATGTCAATATCATTCCTGCCCTTTCTCTCCAGGGATAATCATAGACAAGATAAAGGATGATTGTTTCATGCAAACCCATGGAGGCAAATTGTAAGGAACAAGCACCACAGGCCAAGTACTATACGCAGTGCTCATTATTTTATAAGGGTTAAATCCATCAGATGCTAGTCCCAGCCTCACACTCCGAGGATCGCTTGCAAAGCTTGGAAATTTGGAGTCAAATGATTTCCAAGCTAAAGAATCTGCAGGATGCCTTAACAATCCATCATCGGTTCGTCCATCATGGTGCCACGTCATTGACTCGGCTGTCTTCGACGACATGAAAAGCCTTTGAAGCCTTGGTATTAGCGGAAAATACCGCAAAATCTTAACTGGCTGCTTCCTTGACTGTATATCGTGTTCATCGTCGTTACCATCCTCTGTATTTCTATTAATCCAACGGGATTGACCGCATACATGACAACACTGTTGGTTTATCCGGTCGCCCCAATACAGCATGTAGTCATTTGGGCAACTATGAATTTTGTTGTAGCCAAGGCCCAAATCCTTTATCAGTTTCTTCATGTCTTTGGAAGATTGAGGATTTTCGTGCACGGAACATTTCTTACGAAACTCTAACAAAGATTGTCAACAAGTTTTCATCCATCCTCCCAAACATTTCAAGTGAAAAAGACGAATCTGAGAAAGTTTGGAAAATTTTGATCCTCATACGATTTTTCATTCATTTCACCAAGTAACGTGTAGAACCTCGCCACTTCTTCATTTGGCTGTTCATCGTGTACACTTCTTCCCCTTCGATGAAAGTATTTCCACCAAAATTATAATCATCGATTGCACCTAAGTCGTGGAAATGACCCTAAACCATCATCACATATATATTAAAAGCATCCCGCAACATGCCTTCCATGTTATCATCTCTAACATTCGATTGTAAGCACTATGAGGATAACCCAGATTCATCGATGAAGATGCTCCACTGGATGTACACTCTCCATGAAAAATCCATTTTTGTACCCTCGGACAAAGCCATCAACAATTAGATGTTCGTAGACAACTTCACAATAATCCCAATTGATATTGCAACACTTCTTACACGGGCAAAGAATCATATTCTCTTGGCTTGCATTTTGAAATGCGAAATTCAGAAAAGTTTCTACTCCATTTCGATAGCCGTTGCTTACCCTTGAAAAATTCATCCAAGTCCTATCCATTTCGTAGTTGTTGATGTCTAAAGTTGACAATAAATTACACGGCTAAATTGTTAATTTATAATTTATGTAAGTAATGATATGATCATATATATAACTGAGTACTATGTAAGTTATGTAAATTATGTAAGTTATGAAGTTTGATCTTCAAATTATGTAAGTTATGAAATTTGATCTTAAAATTATGTAAGTTATGAAATTTGATCTTAAAATTAAGTAAGTTATATATTCTTTAAGATTCATCATACGTGGCATTGTTACACCTAGGGAGGATCCATTATATCTAACAGTGAGATATAAGGCAACCCGTCAGGTTTCCAGCCTATATACTTTGAATCTTTTTTTTTTAAGTTATGAAATTTGATCTTTAAACTAAATGCTTATATTTTAATTATTACATTAAACTAAATATATTGCTTGAGTACCAGTTGAAACAATATAATAAACAACAATTTTTCCAAAATCATCATGCTATAAACAACGTATAATAAATAATATAATACACAATCTTTTTTTTTTGGACAGCAATATAATAAACAGCATATATACCAACCAAGCTTCTTACCTGAGACAATATGGATTGAAGCTATGCAGATAACTGGATTGCAGATAACAGAGAATTGAAGGTAGAAAACTGGATGACAATTGTAAAATAAAGTAAGCATAACTTACAAATAAAACAAAATTACATTTAAACTATTTTATAGTCGTCCTCAAAGCTTCTTACCTGAGACAATATGGATTGAAGCTATGCAGATAACTGGATTGCAGATAACAGAGAATTGAAGGCAGAAAACTGGATGACAATTGTAAAATAAAGTAAGCATAACTTACAAATAAAACAAAATTACATTTAAACTATTTTATAGTCGTCCTCAAAGCTTCTTACCTGAGACAATATGGATTGAAGCTAAGCAAACTGAATTGCAGATAACAGAGAATTGAAGGCAGAAAACTGGATGACAATTGTAAAATAAAGTAAGCATAACTTACAAATAAAACAAAATACATTTAAACTATTTTATAGTCGTCCTCAAAGCTTCTTACCTGAGACAATATGGATTGAAGCTATGCAGATAACTGGATTGCAGATAACAGAGAATTGAAGGCAGAAAACTGGATGACAATTGTAAAATAAAGTAAGCATAACTTACAAATAAAACAAAATTACATTTAAACTATTTTATAGTCGTCCTCAAAGCTTCCTACCTGAGATAATATGGATTGAAGCTAAGCAAACTGGATTGCAGATAACAGAGAATTGAAGGCAGAAAACTGGATGACAATTGTAAAATAAAGTAAGCATAACTTACAAATAAAACAAAATACATTTAAACTATTTTACCCTTGAATAAGATATAATGAATTTAATGTCGTATGACAAGAAAGAAAGCATGGTCCTTGGAATTCTGTTAACAGTCCATTACAAGTGCCCATAACAACAATAAAAGAAAGCAAAAATTGGCAGAAGATCCTCACCCGTATTGGCTGCACGTCCAACAACTTGTCTGATAGACTCTCTTGTGTTGGTGGAATGTGATTCCAAGTCAGTAATTAGCTATTGTAAAAGGTTAATGTCAATTTCCATATAAAACAAAGTCCTAAAAGATATAAGTACAACTTCCATCTTTTCTAATAAGCAGAAAATGCATAAAATTGTCTAACAGTTAGGATAGGGGCTTATTGCTTCCCAACATTTATTCAGCGAACAATGTGTTGATATCAGCAAACCTTCAAGGCCAGCGATAAATAGTACAAGCCCAGCGAAGATTTCAAAGTACCCGACAGCAATACTCAATTCGTAAGTACCCGACAGCAACTCAATGTGCATTAGCTCTACAAAACCCAATTACACGATAAGATAGGAGTTTCAAAATGATATCGATTACAAAAGTAAAGCAAAGATAGTGGTAATGAATATCAACGTAAACGAAATGACTATTAGCATACAAACCCAACTGTGATATAGTACTAGTTTAAGGGATACAGAACAATAATAATTCTTAAATTACATTCATCTTTCTTATGTTTTACTTCTTCTTATTCTTTCATTTCATTGCCTCATTTGTCAATATATAGGAACAAATCAATCTATTGAATGGATAAATTTGAAAAGTAATCATTTACCTAATTTGTATGTCATTATTTTGAAATAAGAAAAAACTAAATCAACATTTAATCATATAAATTCAATCGATTCAATTGATTAATCATTTACCTAATTTTTATTGTTAAAAATTAACATAACTGACTGAATAACCAGATAGTTCCACATAGCGTGTCATATGTATCTTATGTGTCAACAGTTGACATGATTGAACGCCACTGACATGTCAAAGGAACATTTTCTTTTGTTAACAGGCACTATAAAATGGTGATTATTCTACATGACTATTCTTAGTTTCTCACCTTAGCTAAATGCATTATATCTCAAATAAAAACTAAGAAGCATGAGATCCATCGCCATAAAAATTTGGGTTATGCCTTTTTATGAAAAAAACGTCCAAGCAAGATATAATTAAATTAAAACTTTTGCAGAGTAGCCAAACATACTGCCATTTGTCTGCTAATATAGAACTCTTGCCACATAACCTTTAGATCATAATCACCTAAAAGCGGATAAGTTTACCACAACATTAATCGACAGGGTTAACCTTCTGCTTTCAGTTCTCAAAAAGAAAGGCAAGGACACTATACCTTGCAAAATGTATGTGTCCTGGAGTTGCGCCAGCTCCCAGCAAAGATCTGGAATAGTCTGCAAAAGGAAGGAGGAAATGAATAATAAGAATTGGCTTAAGTAAATACCTGAACTCCAACAAAATGATTAGCACATATAGAATATATATAACCTCATCTCTCTTTTACCAGTACACCACCATATTTTAGCTCATGTTCTTGAACATCTCAAATGGGGCGCACCAATATCACACAAGATTTAAGTCTATATATAATTTTGCATCAATATAATACCAACAGGCAACACAAACCAGCCAAACTTGATTATAAAGTCACAACCAGCACAAAACATAACTGATGACAGATAACACCACTTAACATCTCATGAAACCCCTTATGCTGAAACCACTGCCACTAACACCAAAAACAATACTGATCTTGACATCCTTCTCATCATTACCAAAGAACCATTACTTGAAGTTTTATTAAACCCTTCAGCACTACCTTAAAACACCAAATAAGTAGGATACGCTAGAAAGCTATGTTATTATGACAGTTCATTTTTCTCAAAATATCAGTATCCAACACATTTGGACATCGGTAAAATCATACTAGCTTTTCATACTAGCTTTCCATAAAAAAATTTAACTAAATAGCAATCTGAATGACATTACATCTGTTATTATCCAAATGCATTTACCCTCCTATGCTTTCCTTTGTATTCCAAACAAGTATGGGCATGGTCAAGCGTATTTCCCGTTTCAAAAACTGAATATGATTAGAATCTTACGTGTAATAAAAACAAGTCATTGATTTCCACATTTAGAGCAAATCTTTTGGCAAATATACGAAAACAATTTAATATGTACCGATGATTGACCTTATAGTAATTGTTTGGGGACGGTGGTGTGTAACAGAAGATACGACGGTGGAGATTTGGGAAACTAGGGATTTCGATCGGAAGGGAAAATGGGGATTTAGATCAGAAGGGATTTTGGAATGGATTTCGATCAGAAGAGAGTTGGGAAAATAGGGATAGTAAAAGTTGGGGAAGAACTTGAGGGAATTTGGGAATTTTGGAATCGGGGAAATCTGATTTGGGGAAAGTAAAGTTAATTCTGGCCCAAAAAATGACGTCGTTTGAGCTGAGATTAATAAGCTTTGCGGCGCTTTACAAAACGCAACTAAAAACAAATCAGTAAAAACGGCGCCGTTTTATAAACACTTGATGCATTATAGCGGCGTTTATTAATAAAACGCCGGTAAAACACAACTTCTGCGGCGTTTTTAAATAAAACTCCACTATAAACATGAAAAAAACGCAGCGTTTTGCACTCTTAAATACATTTTTGCGGCGTTTATAAAAAAACGCCGGTATTGTATACTCTTTTGCGGCGTTTTTGTGAAAACGCCACTAAACTTGCAGCTTAAAACGACACCGTTATTAGTTTTCATATAACTTATTAGTGTTGTTTTTATTTATTACATTTATTATTTAATAAATAAATTTCATGTTAGAAAATTGAAAAATGGGTATTCATTTATTTATAAATATTTTTTTAGTTTTGTGTATATTTTAATAAAAATTAAACATTCAAATATATATATATATTTTTCAAAGTTTTTTAGGTTTTTTAATTTTTTTGTTTTTAAGAATAAAGATTAAATTAACAGAATGTGTAAAGTTATGGGTTAAATTTGTTGAATTTTTAAAATTAAGATTAAATTGATAGAATCTGCAAACATTAACTTTAATTAAATTTCGATCAGGTTTGTGAGTAAAATAGAGAATAGTTAGGTAATTATTTTTATAATTTTTGATTTATTATAATTTATTTATTACAGCAAAATCAAATTTTATGATTTATTATTATTTCTAATTAATTATAATAAACTTTTTAATCAATATTAAGTGCTTCCACTAATTATTATAAACATAAGATTTCACATTAATATCTACATATATACACCATCAATATATATCCCTATATATATATGAAATAAATTTTCAAGGTTTAGATTTTTAGGGTTTAATGTTTTGGAGTTTAATGGTTAATGGTTTAGTGTTTGTAGTTTAGGGGTTTATGGTTGAGTATTCAGAGTTATGATTTAGGGTTTAGAATATAGATCCATGGTTTAGAGTTTAGGGTTTAGACCGTTTAGGGTTTAGGGTTTAGGGTTTAGGGATAAATAGATGCACAATTAGATTTTGTTAGGGGCTGAAATTATTTTGTTAGGGGCTGATATTATGTCTTCATTCGATAAACCC
Source organism: Gossypium sturtianum (assembly GCA_025698515.1). Classification (NCBI taxonomy): domain Eukaryota; kingdom Viridiplantae; phylum Streptophyta; class Magnoliopsida; order Malvales; family Malvaceae; genus Gossypium; species Gossypium sturtianum. The sequence goes on from CM046946.1 coordinate 123,920,120, forward strand.
TAAACCCTAAACCCGTGAACCTTAAACCATACACCCACAAACCCATAAACTCAAGCCATAACCCTAATCCTAAGACTAACCGTAAACCATAAACTCTAAACACTAAATCTTGAAATGCTGAACTCAAAACCCTAGTCAGCTATATAAACCCACTAAACTAAACCCTTAATTATAACCTCAAACCCTAAATTATTTAGATAAATTTTTAATATTATATATTCTTTCAATATTTTAAGAAATTCAAATAACATTTTCAATTTACTAATTAATTTTGTTTCTCTACAGATGCATCGGTTACTAATTTTTTTAATTTTAATATATATAAAGATTATCTATTATCTCTTAAATAATTTAAACTATTATTATAATTTTAATATATATATATATATAAGAAATTAAATAATTTAAACTATAATATATATAACCCTAAGCCCTAAAGCCTAATAGCCAACCCCTAAAATCATAACCCTTAAATTAATTATTTTTGCAGCGTTTACAAAAAAACGCCGCTAATGAAGACTTTTTGCGGCGTTTAACTACAAACGCCACTAATTCTTGACCTACCAACTACAGCTCAACTATAAAACGTCGTCGTATTGATTAACATTTTTGCGGCGTTTTTGGAAAAAGCGCCACTAATACTCTTAATTTAGCGGCGTTTTATCAGAAGCGCCGCTAATGCTCAGATCTTTAGCGGCTTTTTTTACAAGCGCCGCTAATGCTCAGATTTTTAGCGGCGTTTTTACAAAAGCGCCGCTAATGCTCAGTTCTTTAGCGGCGTTTTTCACAAGCGCCGCTAATGCTCAGATCTTTAGCGGCGTTTTTACAAAAGCGCCGCTAATGCTCAGTTCTTTAGCGGCATTTTTACAGAAGCGCCGCTAATGCTCGATCTTTAGCGCGCTTTTTCGAAGCGCCGCTAATGCTCGGATCTTTAGCGCGCAGGGAAAAAAACGCCGCTATTTGTCCTTTTTAGCGGCGTTTGATGGAAAAACGCCGCTATTGCTCAACTTTTTGCGGCGTTTTATTTAAAACGACGCTAATGTATAATATTTGCGGCATTTTTAGCTGAAACGCCGCAAAAAACGCCGCTAAAAGTCTGTTTTGGTGTAGTGTAAGTACTAGTATAAATACCTAGCACTTGTACAACAATAGATATACTGAAATTCATTCCTTTCTTTTCCTAAGTTTAGTAACAAATTCAATGACCATTTTGTAACTTTTTAAAATTGAGTGATCAAAACATAAACGTACTAATAGTTTAGTAATCTTGGGTGTAGTTTATCCTTATTTCAAATATCATTATTTTTATATGTGAAATATTTCAAATATTATTATTTTTTCACCTCCATTGTGGGCATGGTAAATTTTAATATTATAATATAATTATTTCAAATATTATAATTTTTATATATCAAATATTTCAAATAATTATTTCAACTGCACATACAAAAATATATCATACTAAAATTTGCCACACTCATGATATGAATGAAAAAAGTAAATATTTCACATATAAAAATTATAATTACTAAAAATAATGACATTTGAAATAGTTATTTTTATATGTGAAATATTTCAAATAATTATTTGATTTTATAAATATTTTAGTATTATATATTATGTATGTGTATTTGAAATAATTATTTAAAATATTTCACATATAAAATAATAACATTTGAAATAATTAATTGGTTTTATAATATTAAAATTTACAATAGCCACAATGTAGGTGAAAAAAAATGATATTTGAAATAATTTTTTATACATAAAATATAATTATTTTTAAATGTGAAATATTTCAAATAATTATTTAATTTTATAATATTAGAATTTATCATACCCACAAATATATAAATTATATTTCGTTATATAATTATTTCAAATATTTGATATATATAAATTATATATGAAGAAAAATATTACAAGAAAATTAGTTGATGCTTTTGAAAAATAAAATATATTTAACATAACCATATATAAAAAATATATTTTCATTACGTATTTATTCTTTTGTTTATATAAACGAAAAGTTTATTAATTAAAAATGTGAAATAAAATAAAATTTAAAAACTCGAAAACAATTAATTAATTAGAAATAATAAAAAATAGGTTGAAAGCCATATGGATTAAAAAGAAAAACAAAGAAAATCGAGTGAGCATTTTTAATCTAGGCAGCACCAATGAAAGAAACCAACATTTAATCCCACCAACAAAAATGACACGTCAAGGAAACGCGTTTTATACTTTTGTAGGTCGTGCTTTACAAAATTCATTTGGAATTAACACCTAACAGAAAAACACTCATGATGACAAGATTCCTCTAAAATATATTTTAAGAAATAATTCCAAACATATTTAAAAAGCAAACAATATTTTAAAAAGCATTACGATTAGCCCTTTTGCCTTCATTTTTCTTTTAAATTTGCCCGAAGTTCCTATTTTCAACCCAATTTGGTCCATTTTTTTTTATAATTCTGCTATTTTACCATTGAATTAATTATTTTTCTTAAAATATTTCTACTTCCATTATTCTTATATGTATACATTATTATTATTATGATTATATTTGTTGTTAGCATTATATTTATTATTATTATTAGCACCACTATTATTTTCATTATTATTACTACTAATTCCATTTTTATTAATTTTTATTATTAATCTCACTTTTATTTTTATTACTGTATATTATTATTATCTACCATTATTATTTCTTATATCTGTTATATTATTATATTATTTTATTATTAATGTTTTTGCTATTACTTTTATTATTACTTTCATCTACTATTAATATTATTTTTTTACCACATTTTTTTTACAACTCATAAATTTTTTTTTTAAAAACAAAAGCAATATTTCGTGTTTGGAAGTTCGAGAGATTGTGCCCAATCGTGCTGGGTTTCAATTTTTCGTTCGTCTGGATAACTAAATATCCTTTAAAAATTTTGATCGCGTTTTTAAACAAGGTTGTTTCGTGTTTGGAAGTTTGAGAAATCGTGCCCAATCGTGGCTTTGGGTCTCGATTTTCGCTCATCCAAACAACTAAATATCCTTTAAAGATTTTTATCGAGTTTTTTCTTAAATAAGGCAATATTTCATGTTTGGAAATTCGAGGAATCGTGCCCAATCGTCTTTGGGTTTCGTTTTTAGTTTGGCCAAATAGCGGAATACCCTTTTTAAATCGAATGCACGGATTTTGGAAATCATGAAACGATCTTGGTATCGAGGGTTTGAAACATCGTGTCCTATCGTGCTGGATGTGGTATTTCATCTTTTCGGAACAAGAGGGTTTTGATATCCAATTCGAGTTATCCAAATTTTTTTTTAAAAGATTCATATTTTAAAATCTTTTCTAATTTTCGACATTAGGATATTAATCAATCAATAAGGTACCAATTTTTGGCGTTGCGAGGGTGCTAATCCTTCCTCGTGCGTAACCGAATCCCGAACCCGTTTTTTTAAAATTCATAGACCAAAATGTTTTATAAGGTGACCCAATCACACTTCAAAAAAGATTGGTGGCGACTCCGTTTTCTTTTTAAAGTCGGCCCGTATTCAAACAAAAAAATGGTTTCGACAGCTTGGCGACTCCACTGGGGACCGATAAGAGAGTCAAGCCGTAAAATTGATTGATTAATGTCCTTTTATCGAAAATAAAATGTTTTAATTTTGTTTCTTTCGTTGCATGAGTTTGTGTTGCGTCATCCGTTTGTGTGGTTTGAATCTCGTAGGATATTTCTGCATTCATGTTGCATGACCGTTGTGGTCACACCCTTAAGTGGGAGCGAGAAGCTATGCCTTCGTGAGGTTTTCACCTCCGCATGGGCTAGGGGACTGCTTCCGGGATACATCCGTACTTATGGTTCCGTGAGGTTTTCACCTCCGCATGGCCATAGGGAAATGTATTCCCTTGAACTAAACTCGATCCGTATGAGCCTATAATGGGTGAGGATTGAGGAATCTGCTGGTTCAGGTACCCTTCCTTTAGAACTAAACCACATATAGTGACCCCAAGAGCCCACCCTAGGTAGAGCCATGCTAAACCTTAGTGGTTACCTATCTAGTGGTTTGACATTTTTTTACTTGCTTTGGTTATTATTATGCGATACTAACCTATTTTATTTTGGCCATGTTTGCATGTCATTTCATACATAAAAGGTGTCGATTCCTGTTTTGATTACTGAATTAGAAGGCTTGTTATGGAGAACGAATTCCTTGATAAAGTAGAGGATAATGCGGTCGTGCGTATATGGTCAGAGAAGACACAACTTGAGAAGGGGGATAGTCTAGCCGAGGGGTATACATCGGAATTATGGGACTTCACTAGCATCAGTACGACACAGAATGCGCTCCAAGAATTAAGGGATAAACACTTAATTATGGCGATCTACCCTACTTACTTGACATTAGAGTGGATAAACACTTGTTTCGGGCTATGATTCAGTATTGGAATCCCGCTTATAGCTGTTTCACATTTGGGAAGGTGGATTTGGTGCCTACTGTGGAAGAGTACACGGCTTTGCTTTGTAGCCAAAGGGTTCAAGTTGACAAAGTTTATTTCAGGGCCGCTAATGCACCGACTTTTGTAAAGAAGCTGATGAGTATCACTGGGATGAGTGAACAGTGGGTCACGAGACGAATTTAGCAAAAAGGTGAAGGGAAATACATTCCTTGGGTGAGCTTGAGGGAGCTGATTGTGGGACACCAAGATACCAAGAGGAAAGTTGACATGTTCGCCTTAAGTATCTACGGCTTGGTAATTTTCCCCAAAGCTCTGAAACATATAGATGAAGCGGTTATCGACCTATTCGATCGACTTGACAAGGGGGTTACGCCAGTACCATCGATTCTTGCAGAAACATTTAGATCTTTGAACGCATGTCGGGGGGCAGGTGAAGGTAGATTCATGGGATGCACGCAGCTATTGTTGGTTTGGTTCCAAAGCTATTTCTGGAAGGTAGACAGAGTTTCTTATCGGGTTTTTTCTGGGAATTACTCCCCGTTAAAGGAGTTAGCAGCTACGCCCAGAAGAGATGACATATTAGAAGAAAGTTGGATCACGCTTCTTCAGAACCTCCAGGAAAAGGACGTTGAATGGAGAGCTCATTGGTTTATTCCCGATGAAATTCTCTACCGATGCGGGAGTTATGATTGGGTTCCTCTGCTAGGAATTTGGGGAGCCATTGGGTATGCTCCTTTGCTGGTGCTAAGGCAATACAAGTCAAGGCAGTTTATACCGGCGACGCATGGGCTAGCTCAGTTTGAATTCTCATATAGTTGGAATAATTATAAGAAGAGAGTTCGAGAAGTTTCTGAGGCTTGGAAGCAGATTCACCGAATGAAGAGAGTTTCTGTAGGCCCAATGGCAACCCTCGAATATAATGCATGGCGGAGACAGAGAATCAATGATAATATCCCTAGACCGACACAAGATAGTGCTCGACCGATAGAAGAATACCTGTAAGTAGTCCCTTCCGAGTTGGAAATCCTGAAGCAAGACTTTGAAAGTAAAAATTCAGAGTTAGGGAAAAAGATAGAACAACTGGAAGAAGAAAAGGTGCACTTGAGATTAGATATTGATGTCCAAAAATCAGAGGCTGAGAAATTGAGAAAATGGAAAAGAAAGGCTGAAGAAGATTTGGATAGCTTGAAGACCGATTACAAAAAGTTGCACTTATCGATGAGGACTGCTGGGTTGGGTAAAACCTCAGAACAATGGCGTCAAGAACTTCAAGAAGAGAAAGCTAAGGTTGATCACTGGAAGAAGAGGTTCCATGAAGCTCAAACACAAAAGGATACTCTGAAAAAGACCGTGTATGAGAGCCAATGTGAAAATGAGGTATTAAGAGCTCGAGTAGCAGAATTAGAGAAGGCATTGTGTCGAAGCCGCAACTCTACGAGGAAGCTAGAAACAAGCCTGGGAGAGATTGAAGACTTGAAAAGAAAGGTGGGAGAGCTTGAAATAGCGCTACAAACCAGAGAACTACGAGTGTAATTATTGGAGGCAGAACGTGAGCGATGGGAAGAACAGCTGCAGCGATCGCAAGACCAGGTCAGAGAAAGAGATTACGTCATGGGCGAAGCCGTGGCTCAGATACAAGAAGTGGCTGATCATTTACAAACTTTAGCGGTTCAAGCTGATGTATTAAGTGTAGTATATGAATCAGAGTCCGATCGGGGTCGAGAGCTAGCTTCGCTTCTCAAGAAAGTTAAAGTTCTGGGCATAAGGGCTAGGTCGTATATGTGACTTTGTTTTATGTAAAGGATTTTGTTTTTTAAATAAGTTTTCTAAGAGAAATTGGACCAGAATTGATGCCTTTTATTTTTGCATTCATATCATGTATTTGCATTGCATCGCATCATGTGCATTAAAATATCACAAAAGAACCCTATTAACTAGAGGTCGTATTATAGTTATCCTGGAACATTGCTACTATACTCGAAGGAAAACGAAAGCAATGGATCAAATGATGGAAAAGTTAGAGCAGATGCAGAAAGAAATGCAAGACCAATTGCAGGAACAGTTGGCTAAGATCCAACAGGACATGAGGGATCAAATGCTGGAATCCCAGAGAAGCATGATGAGCCAGTTGACACAATTGTTGACTGGAGGGCAAGACAAAAGAAATGGCCTTATGGTCGATGCTGGAGATGAAAATGAAAATTTTGCTTATCCTCCGTGCTCACGGCCAGAAATTCCGTGTCTAACTACCAATAGTGTCTCACAACATCGGACTCTCGATCAATCCTGTCTCAAGACGGCAAACTTCCCGACAGGCTCAAGCTCCAACCTTGGAGAAAATTTGGCTAAATCGATGGTTCCTGATTTCGATGATACCGCAGAGGAGGAAAAAGCAATGGCGGATCTCCCAAAAGAGTTTGAAGATCGGTGCAAATGGTTAGAGAAAAAGTTTAAAGCATTGGAAAGTGCTGATTACACGTGCGAGGTGGATGCTAAGAAGCTGGGTCTAGTCTCGGATCTGGTACTTCCTCCGAAGTTCAAGATGCCGGAGTTTGAAAAGTACAACGGGACCAGCTGCCCTGAGGCCCATATTACAATGTTCTATCGGAGAATGACGGGATATGTCAAAAATAACCAGTTGTTGATCCACTGTTTCCAGGATAGCTTGATTGGGGCTGCAGCAAAATGGTACAATCAGCTGAGTTGTACTCAAATCAAATCGTGGAAAGATTTGGCACAGGCTTTCATGAAGCATTACGGCCATGTGACTGATATAGCGTCTGACAGGATCACGTTGCAAAACATGGAGAAGAAGTCAGGTGAGAGTTTTAGGAAATACGCCCAAAGGTGGAGGGAGGTCGCTACACAGGTTCAGCCACCGCTACTAGAAAAAGAAATGACCATGCTCTTCATAAATACCTTGAAAGTACCTTTTATCAATTATATGTTGGGGAGCGCGACTAAGAGTTTCGCAGACATAGTGATGTCCGGGCTCTAAAGAAAAGGGAGAGTGAAGTGGGTAATGTAAGCTCGGGCTATCCCAAACCCATTACTGTTAATCAACCAAGAGCGGTAACTACGGGCCAGCAGGCCCCACCAAGACAAGAGCCCAACACGAGGCAGAAGACCGAGAAATTCCAATTTACTCCCATACCTGTAACGTATAGAGAGTTGTATAAAACTCTGTTCGATGCGCACGTCGTATCCCCTTTCTACTTAAAACCGCTGCAACCTCCATATCCTAAGTGGTATGACACAAACGCTCAGTGTGAATACCATGCGGATGTAGTAGGTCACTCGATAGAAAATTATACTTCATTCAAAAGGCTAGTCGAGAGGCTTATCAAGGTGGGCGTGGTAAAGTTCAATGACGTACCTGGTGGGGGAAATCCGTTACCCAATCATATGGATAATGGGGTAAACGTGATAGCCGAGTACATGAGGAGGAGAATCAAGCAGACGGTTGCTGAAATAAGAACCCCATTAGGAGAAGTTTGGAGAGAAATGCAGAAAAGAGGGTTAGTTTTACAAGAGAACGTGAACAGAGCTCGAGATGCAAGGAACTACTGTGAGTTCCACAACAAGGAAGGCCATGAGATCCAGCAGTGCAACGAATTCAGAGCCCTAGTACAATGGTTAATGGATAATAAAGAGCTGGAGTTCTTTGACTTTGCAGAAGGAGATGATGTATATGCCACAGAAGGAGGGTCTGCAGAGAGGGTCCCTAGGGTCAATCACCCAGTAGTAATTATCACACGACCGAGGACCAATGAAGCAGGAGCGAGAACGGCACCGAAAGTGGTAATTCAGAAACTCGTGACCTTTCCTTATAAAGACAACAAGGGGGTGCCTTGGAGTTATGATTGCATCGTGACAGTTTCGGGAAAAGAAAATCTGGTCAGCATGCCAAACACGAAGGTTAAGCCAAAAAAAGAGAAGTACCTGATGATTGGACAGGGGGAAGGAAAGTCAGAACCACTGGTTAATGAACCAGTAACAGAAAATAAAGCCAAAGATTTCTTAAAGTTCCTAAAGCATAGTGAGTACAGTGTTGTGGAACAACTACACAAGCAGCCATCACGCATATCGGTACTGGCTTTACTTCTAAACTCGGAAGGGCACCGTAGTGCGTTAATGAAAGCGCTGAACCAGATTTATGTTGCTGATGACATTTCGGTAAACAAACTGGACCTCCTCGTTAGCAACATAAGCGCAGACAATTTCATCTCGTTCAGTGATGATGAAATACCGCCAGGGGGTATGGGATCCACCAAGGCTTTGCACATCACCACCCGATGTAAAGGATATACGCTACCGGGGGTATTAATTGACAACAGATCGGCGCTGAATGTCTTGCCCCTATCTACGTTGAATATGTTGCCCGTAGACAGCTCTCATATGAAATCGTGCCAAAATATAGTGAGAGTATTCGATGGTACCGAGAGGAAAGTAATGGGAAGGATTGAGATACCCCTCTTAATCGGGCCAAATACATACGAGGTAGACTTCCTCGTAATGGACATCAAGCCCTCTTACAATTGTTTATTGGGGAGGCCCTGGATCCACTCAGCGGGAGCCGTACCATCATCATTGCACCAAAAGTTAAAGTTGGTAACAGAGGGGCGGTTGATAACTATAAATGCGGAGGAGGATATCATCGCGTCTGTTACTAGTAATGCACCGTACATAGAGAATGATACGGAGGCTATAGAGTGCTCCTTCAGGTCATTGGAGTTTGTAAATGCGACTTTCATCAGTGAAGGAAGCGAGATCCCAGTGCCCAAAATCTCTGAAGCAACAAGGATGGGCCTCCAGTTGACAGTAGAAAAATGAGCATTGCCTGGGAAGGGACTCGGAAAATATCTCCAAGGGCCGGTCAGAGTGCCAGGATTGGTTGACAAGCATGATCGCTTTGGTTTGGGGTATTGACCAGATGCCAGACAGAGAAAGGAGGAATTAGAGAGGAAACGTGAAGGACGAAGGGCACGATTGAATGGTGCTGAGGTCAAATGGGGATCAATGACTTTTCCTCATATATCTAATACATTCGTGTCGGGAGGAATCTTCTATTCAGGACTGGATAATATGAGAAAGAAAACAGCTGAGGATATGATGAGAGCTTTGAGCATCAACGCTGTGTCCGAAGAGGATCCGAAGGAAGAAAACTTGGCGGGTATTCGCCCCTATGAGCCTGGAAGTATTCTGAACAACTGGACTACGGAAGAGATTCCTGTAGTTTTTAGGACTAAAACAGAGTAATGTTTAAAACACACTTGTGGTTTCAAGCCTAGAAACAATAAGAATCTTTTGTGAAATAGGCTCATGTTCAAGCATCGTTATTTTCAATAAAAAATGCATTTTTTCTTTCATACCGTGCAATCATTCTTTTAGTCCTTCTCCATTTCATTCATAATCATAACATAAATAAGTTATTCTCAAATTCATTGGGTATTCTTTCATACTGACCATATGTCCCTAGATATCGATGTCATGAGTGACACTGCTATGGACTCAGAATTCCCTTATGAGCGAGACATGTGCTTAAAAGGATCCCAAGATTTTACAGATGACGAAGATTGTAGTTTATCTCCGGATTTGTTAAGGATGGTAGAACGGGAGGAGAGGCTGATTCTACCTCACAAAGAGACAATTGAGAATGTGCTTCTAGAGGATGGAAAAGAGGTGAAAATTGGAACCTGCATAGCCGAAGAAACAAGGTAGGACCTCATTAAACTTATGCTAGAGTTCAAAGATGTCGTCGCGTGGTCATATCAAGACATGCAGGGGTTGAATGCTGACATTGCGATACACCGTATCCTCATAAAAGAAGAATGCAAGCCGGTCCAACAGAAGCTTCGAAGGATGAGACCTGATGTGGCAGTAAAAGTAAGAGAAGAGGTCAAGAAGCAATTCGATGCTAGATTCTTACAAGTGGTGAATTACTCAGAATGGGTAGCCAATGTCGTCCCTGTTCCTAAGAAAGATGGGAAAGTACGGATGTGCATCGATTACAGAGACTTAAACAAAGCTAGCCCAAAGGACAACTTTCCACTGCCTCACATCGACACTTTGGTGGATAACACGGCAGGGTATTCATTATTCTCCTTCATGGATGGGTTCTCTGGATACAATCAAATAAAGATGTATCCTGAAGACATGGAAAAGACCACCTTCATAACCTTATGGGGAACTTTTTGTTACAAAGTGATGCCATTTGGGTTAAAGAATGCGGGAGCAACATACCAAAGAGCCATGGTAACTTTGTTTCAAGACATGATGCACAAGGAGATCGAGGTCTACGTAGACGACATGATCACAAAATCCCGAACAGAAAAGGAGCATGTGCAGGTTTTGAAGAAGCTATTCTTGAGGTTGAGGAAATTTCTGTTGAAACTCAATCCAACCAAGTGTACTTTTGGGGCTAGGTCAGGAAAACTGCTCGGCTTCGTAGTCAGTGAAAGAGGAATTGAGGTCGACCCGGATAAAGTCAAGGCCGTACAAGAATTACCTCTGCCGCATACTCAAAAGAAAGTCTGAGGCTTTCTAGGAAGACTGAATTACATTGCTCGGTTCATTTCTTAATTGACTGAGAAGTGTGACCTCATATTTCGTCTTCTTAAGAAACACAATCCAGGCATTTGGGACGATGAATTCCAGAAGGCATTTGACAAGATCAAGCAGTACTTGTCTAATACTCCAGTGCTAATGCCCCATAGTCCAGACAGGCCATTGATTCTGTATTTGACGGTATTTGATAATTCAATGGGGTGTGTGCTCAGCCAACATGATGAGACGGGGAAGAAAGAAAAGGCGATATATTACCTCAGTAAGAAATTCACTGAGTGTGAAATGAGATACTTGCCAATTGAGAAATTATGCCGCGCCTTGGTCTGGACAACTTGGAGGTTGAGGCAGTACATGTTGTACCATGCGACTTGGTTAATCTCGAAACTAGACCCTCTCAAGTACATGATGGAGTCAACCGCTCTGAATGGGAGAATGACCCGATGGCAAATTTTGCTCTCTGAATTTGACATAGTCTATGTGAACTAGAAGGCTGTAAAGGGGAGTGCAATAGCTGATTTTCTAGCCAGTAGAGCGCTAGACGACTATGAGCCTTTGAACTTTGATTTTCCCAATGAAGATCTGATGTTTGTAGCGACAACGGAAGAAGATACCCTAGAAGGTCATCCTTGGAAGTTGAACTTCGACGGAGCATCAAATGCCGTTGGTAATGGAGTTGGGGCAATCCTGATATCCCCAAACGGAGATCATTATCCATTCACTTGCAAGTTGGATTTTGACTGTACGAACAATATGGCAGAATACGAGGCATGTATCATGGGAATTCGAGTAGCCATAGACCGCAAAGTTAAGGTACTAGAGGTGTATGGAGACTCCGCATTGGTGATATATCAACTCAAAAGAGAATGGGAAACGAGAGATCCCAAATTGATCATAAGAAGATACCCTAGAAGGTCATCCTTGGAAGTTGAACTTCGACGAAGCGTCAAATGCCGTTGGTAATGGAGTTGGGGCAATCCTGATATCCCCAAACGGAGATCATTATCCATTCACTTGCAAGTTGGATTTTGACTGCACGAACAATATGGCAGAATACGAGGCATGTATCATGGGAATTCGAGCAGCCATAGACCGCAAAGTTAAGGTACTAGAGGTGTATGGAGACTCCGCGTTGGTGATATATCAACTCAAAGGAGAATGGGAAACGAGAGATCCCAAATTGATCATTTACCGCAAGTTAGTGTTGGAACTAATTGAAGAGTTTGATGATATCACATTCTTTTACCTCCCGCGGGATAAAAACCAGATGGCTGACGCCTTAGCCACATTGGCTTCTATGATCAGAGTAAACGAGCAAGAGGGTATGAAGCCCATCCAAATGAGTATCTGCGAGGCTCCGGCTCACTGCTGCAATATTGACGAAGAGGAGGAGAGAGATAATCATCCTTGGTATCATGATATTCTACGGTATGTGAAGAACCGTGAATATCTCAATCAAGCAACTGAAAATGACAAGAGAACACTGCGAAGACGAGCCAATGATTATGTCTTAGACGGAGAAATCCTATATAAAAAGAGGAAAGATCAGGTGTTGTTAAGATGTGTCGATGCTATTGAGGCTCGGAAAATCCTGGAAGAAATCCATAAGGGTGTCTGTAGAACGCATACCAATGGATTTACAATGGCTAGGCAAATCATGAGATTCGGGTATTACTGGTCCACAATGGAAGGAGATTGCATCCGTTATGCCAAGAAGTGCCACAAGTACCAGATTTATGGGGACAAAATCCATGTACCTCCTTCACCTCTTCATGTTATGACTTCTCCGTGGCCTTTTTCAATGTGGGGCATGGACGTCATTGGGCCGATCTCACCGAAGGCTTCTAATGGATATCGGTTCATTTTCGTGGTCATCGATTACTTCACCAAATGGGTAGAGGCAGCTTCATATGTCAATGTCACGAAGACGACAGTTAGCAAGTTTTTAAAGAAAGAGATCATATGTCGCTACGGTATGCCGGAAAGGATCGTATCTGACAACGCTTTGAACCTGAACAACAGCGCGATAGTGGAAGTCTGCAGTCAGTTCAACATTAAGCACCATAATTCGTCGCCATATCGCCCGAAAATGAATGGCGCCGTTAAGGCAGCTAATAAAAATATTAAGAAAATTGTGGGGAAGATGACTGAGACCTATAAGGATTGACATGAAAAGTTACCGCTCGCCCTCTACGCCTATCGAACATCGATTAGAACCTTCACCGGGGCAACACCTTTCTCATTGGTTTATGGGATGGAAGCAGTATTGCCCATTGAAGTTGAAATTCCTTCTCTCCGTGTTTTGTCAGAGTTGAAGTTGGATGAAGCGGAATGGGTTCAATCTCGATATGATCAGCTGAATCTAATTGAGGAAAAAAGGTTGAGAGCTATCCGTCATGGTCAAATGTACCAGAAGCGAATGATGCGGGCTTACAACAAGAATGTCCACCCCAGAGTATTCCATGAGGGAGACTTGGTATTGAAACAGATCCTCCCTATGCAAAAAGACTTCAGAGGAAAGTGGATGCCTAATTGGGAAGGACCTTATGTTGTAAAGAAGGCCTTTTCGGGTGGAGCATTAATACTCGCTGAAATGGACGGCAAAAGCCTGCCAAATCCAGTTAATGCAGACTCAGTCAAGAAGTACTTCGCTTAAGAAGGAAAATGGGCCAAGGCGAAAACCCGAAAAAGGCGTCTTGAGTTCAAAAAAAAAAACGGAGAGGCCAAGGTGAAAACCTGCAAAGGGCACTTTGAGACCAAATGTGCTTTGAATTGAAAACCCGTAAAGGGCGATTAAAATGTTTGGGGGAAATGGGGCATGCGCTCGCCATCATATACCTGAAGTAACAAGAATGAGATATGCTACATCTTCGGGGCACTGACAAAGTACCACAGATCTCCTAGACACATGTTGAACTCGGAATGGTCTTCAAAAGTTCGTACAGAGAAGCTCAGGCAGTGATATCTGGGGCATCAATTCCACCCTTACTCCATTTTGTACCTTGGCAAAATCTGTTTCTTTGCTCAATCCATTCTTTATGGATTTTGTCTCGAATGAAATTTCAGTTTTATTCATCTCTATGATTTTTTTTCAAGCATTTCATATTGAAATAATGATTACTGAATTAATAATGTTTTCACAAAAGAAGTTTTGTGTATTACTCTGAAAGTCTCTAAATAATACGAGAATCTAAAATAGGACAATTATTTAGAACTCACCAGGCTTAAAGGGCTCGGAACCCCTGGAATAAGGGTCTAAGCAGTGACGACATCTTCAGATTCTCTGTTAGAAGTATCAGAAGAACAAGAAGACATACATCGGGAATATCACCTTAACAAATGGCGAGCAATGACAGCCAAAGTGTTAAAAAAAATGGATCATTTTAATGACATTTTGCATCCATTCATAACATTCATAATACATATGGTTAGGAGCATTTTTCATGACATCCTAATCACTTGGCATAAGCATAGACCCCATGAAATCAATTCTACAGATAGGTTCTCCAGAGGACAATGTAGCAAAATCGATGGGAGTTACAGAAGATACAGATCTTATCTCCACTGAGCAGGAGTGGAGCAGATCGAATACAGCAAGTCTTATCTCCATGTATCGGCAATGGAGCAGACTGAAGATCATAGCCTTATCTCCACCGAAAGCGAGTGGAGCAGTCGAAAGATAGCGAGATCTTATCTTCACCGAAAGGAGGGAGCAGATCGAATACAACAAGTCTTATCTCCATATATCGGCAATGGAGCAGACTGAAGATCATTAGCCTTATCTCCGCTGAGCAGGAGTGGAGCAGGCTGAAAGATAGCAGATCTTATCTTCACTGAGCAGGAGTGGAGCAGATCGAATACAACAAGTCTTATCTCCATGTATCGGCAATGGAGCAGACTGAAGATCATAGCCTTATCTCCACTGAGCAGGAGTGGAGCAGGCTGAAAGATAGCAGATCTTATCTTCACCGAAAGCAGAGTGGAGCAGATCGAATACAAAGCAAGTCTTATCTCCATGTATCGGCAATGGAGCAGATCGAAGATTATAGCCTTATCTCCACCGAGCAGGAGGAGCAGTCGAAAGATAGCAGATCTTATCTTCACCGAAAGCAGGTGGAGCAGATCGAATACAAAGCAGTCTTATCTCCATATATCGGCAATGGAGCAGACTGAAGATCATTAGCCTTATCTCCGCTGAGCAGGAGTGGAGCAGGCTGAAAGATAGCAGATCTTATCTTCACTGAGCAGGAGTGGAGCAGATCGAATACAACAAGTCTTATCTCCATGTATCGGCAATGGAGCAGACTGAAGATTATAGCCTTATCTCCACCGAAAGGTGAGAGGAGCAGTCAAGGAAAGCGAGATCTTATCTTCACTGAGCAGGAGTGGAGCAGATCGAATATAGCAAGTCTTATCTTCATGTATCGGCAATGGAGTAGACTGAAGATCATAGCCTTATCTCAACTGAGCAGGAGTTGAGTAGGCTAAAAATACAGATCTTATCCCACTGAGCAGGAGTGGAACAGATCGAAAACGATGAGCCTTAATCCCCTAAGCAGTAGGGTAACAGGCTAGTGATAGCAAATCTTATGTTCACTGAGCAGGAGTGGAGCAGATCGAATATAGCAAGTCTTATCTCCATGTATCGGCAATGGAGCAGACTGAAGATCATAGCCTTATCTCGACTGAGCAGGAGTGGAGCAGGCTGAAAGAAATCAGATCTTATCTTCACTGAGCAGGAGTGGAGCAGATCGAAAATGGCGAGTCTTATCTCCATGTATCGGCAATGGAGCAGATTTAATCCACGAGCCTTAATTCCCTAAGCAGTAGGGTAACAGGCTGAAGATTACAGATCTTATTCCACTGAGCAGGAGTGGAACAGATCGAAGACAATGAGCCTTAATCCCCTAAGTAGTAGGGTAACAGGCTGAAGATACAGATCTTATCTCCACTAAGCAGGAGTGGAGCAGATCGAAGATAGCAGGTCTTATCTCCATGTGTCGGCAATGGAGCAGACTGAGGATAACAGATCTTATCTCCACTGAGTAGTAGTGGAACAGACCGAAACAAAATTCCTATACCCCTGGAAATGCAGTGTGCTAAAGCGGGGCTACTTAAGGAAAAGAAGTATCAAGAAGCACCGACACTCAGCAAGACCGGGCAAAATTGGTCCTATTAAAGTCTTTGCTCTATTCTCGTTACACGACAATGAGCAAAGAGGGGCAGCTGTAGAACCCAATTTCTGACCCGGGCCCAATACCACAAGTTAACCAGTAAAAAAAAATCCAAAACAGTCCATGGCCCATTATTTTTTTAAAAGAGTCCAAAACGAGGCCCAATGGCCCAAAGAAATAAAGCAGAAAACAAAAAAACCTAGGGTTTTCAGCATTACTAGTGCCGTAACTACTCCCACCCCAGCTAGCCCTCGCGCGCAAGACACGGCCCTCTCGTGACGTGCACTGATCCACGACTCCACGTCAGAGACATGAGCCACCACGCACCTGCAAATGTGCAAACAGATAGTTGTAAAACAGGCTATAAAAAGTCAAATCAAATCTGTAAAGATTACATTTTTTTTTCAATAGAAAAATAGCAGTATACGCAATTTCCACAGATACAAAACACAAGTAAACTGAAAGAGAGATTTTACGCACAGATCGGAATCGAAAGTCAGTGAAAAACAAGGTGATTTCGGGTTTTAGTACTTCAATTTTTGAGTTGCGTTTCGGCTTTTCCCTTTTGGCCCTATTATTGCATGCGAAAACAGAAAAGGAGGGTATAAAAACCCTTCCATTTTTCCAGATTGGATTTCGTTGTTTTTAAAAAAAAAAACAAACAAAGTTTTAAAGAGAAAATAAAAAGGGAGAAAGCGAGAGAGTCTCACCGGGCTTCCTCCGGCCGCCGCCGTCGATGCGCGCATGGGGGAAGACTTGCTGCAGAGAAAAGAAACTCAAACCCTAGAGAGCAAAACGAAGGGGAAGAGTCCTGGGTTCTATTTTTGAAACTGAAAAAGAAATGAAGGGATTTTTTTTTCCCTTTAGTTTTAAAGCAAAAATGGTGCTGTGAAAAGGGGGCCTTGCATGCGCCACTTTACCCTAAATGGGTAAATTTCGCAGTAAGCCCTTTTCCTTTACGCCCAGTTTTAATTGTGTCCCCCTCCAGTTTTTTTTCCATTTTTTAAATTTTTCCCTGAATCTAATCTGGCATTTCAATTCGGTCCGCCTACAGGCGTTGCGTTTCAGTGGGTGGGGTTATTTTCCATTTTGGTCCCTCTAGGTTGCGCGCGCATTACGATTAGCCCTTTTGCCTTCATTTTTCTTTTAAATTTGCCCCAAGTTCCTTTTTTCAACCTAATTTGGTCCATTTTTTTTATAATTCTGCTATTTTACCATTGAATTAATTATTTTTCTTAAAATATTTTTACTTCCATTATTCTTATATGTATACATTATTATTATTATGATTATATTTGTTGTTAGCATTATATTTATTATTATTATTAGCACCACTATTATTTTCATTATTATTACTACTAATTCCATTTTTATTAATTTTTATTATTAATCTCACTTTTATTTTTATTACTGTATATTATTATTATCTACCATTATTATTTCTTATATCTGTTATATTATTATTATATTATTTTATTATTAATGTTTTTGCTATTACTTTTATTATTACTTTCATCTACTATTAATATTATTTTTTTACCACATTTTTTTTATAACTCATAAAAAGTTTTTTTTAAAAACAAAGGTAATATTTCGTGTTTGGAAGTTCGAGAGATTGTGCCCAATCGTGCTGGGTTTCAATTTTTCGTTCGTCTGAATAACTAAATATCCTTTAAAAATTTTGATCGCGTTTTTAAACAAGGTTGTTTCGTGTTTGGAAGTTTGAGAAATCGTGCCCAATCGTGCTGGGTCTCGATTTTCTACTCGTCCAAACAACTAAATATCCTTTAAAGATTTTTTATCAGGTTTTCTTAAATAAGGCAATATTTCATGTTTGGAAATTCGAGGAATCGTGCCCAATCGTGCTGGATTTCGGTTTTTAGTTTGGCCAAATAGCGGAATACCCTTTTTTAAATAGAATGCACGGATTTTGGAAATCATGAAACGATCTTGGTATCGTTTGAAACATCGTGTCCTATCGTGCTGGATGTGGTATTTCATCTTTTCGGAACAAGAGGGTTTTGATATCCAATTCGAGTTATCCAAACATTTTTTTTAAAAGATTCATATTTTAAAATCTTTTCTAATTTTCGACATTAGGATATTAATCAATCAATAAGGTACCAATTTTGGGCGTTGCGAGGGTGCTAATCCTTCCTCGTGCATAACCGACTCCCGGACCCGTTTTCTTAAAATTCGTAGACCAAAATGTTTTATAAAATGATCCAATCACACTTCAAAAAAGATTGGTGGCGACTCCGTTTTTTTTTTAAAATCGGCACATTTTCAAACAAAAAAATAGTTTCGACAGTTCTCTTGGAATCTCTTCAAGTATTAAAAGTTATTTTGGCCAAGCAGCCAAAAGTTTTATTACGGTTCCTAAGAAATTGTTGAATATCTCACGAATCTTTATTCAGTAACAAGTAAGGAATAAGAGCTCGAAATTGACAAAGAAAAACCCTAAATGACTTTAATAACCTCCAAACTTGTTTGTGTAATTATGGGTGATATAATTTCTTCAATATTGTCCATCCTTAGTGATATAAATTCTTGTCCTTCTCATTCAATTAAATGCAGCCAAACCAAGAATAATCGTAATGTCGGATATTGTTTTGGTACAGAGTGAAAATCAAATGATCCCATCAAACATCAACTGTTCCACTTTTACTTTAAAACATGAATTATATTTTTCAGCTGCTACACTGCAGATAGGTTGCAATCAATCAAAATATTAATATTATTTAAAATTAAAATGTTTGTGATTAGGGAATGGAGGGGCTTAAATTCAAATCTTGTTCTTGAGGGTACCTTTTTTTTTTTTTTCTTTGACTATTTTTTCAATGTTCAAATAGTGTAATAATTGGATTTTTTCACTTCAGTACTAATCGTGTAGTCATCCTCCCCAGTTTCAAGTTTTGACTCCACAACCACTTCATCCCCTAACCCCTTATCCTTCACATTTCCTACAAGTTTGTTTTGCCATGAAATCTTTGGGAGGCCATCTTCCATTACCACATCCTCTAGTTCAGGATCATCAGGAGCATTTATTCTTGACTTTCTTTGGGACTCTCTTGAGGCCCTCAGAGATCGAGGACCCTGGTCGTTCCAGCGAGGCAGAAGAGAAAGACTCTTGCGACAAAGGAGAACCCATTGGAATCTATTCAACTGAACTTTACTATAAACTATTATCTACTTTAAAGATAAAAATAAATTCTCATATTTAAAAAAAAAAAAAAAACGCTTTGACCATCTGAAATCCCGGCTGCTAATCAAACTATTGAACAGTTATAAAAATGTTGTAATTGGAAACATGAATTTGTAACATGTTTACAAGCAAATTCTTTCACCAAATTCGCTGAATGATTAGTTTGCCAGATAGGAACATTTTATGCAGATGATTGGAGAAAAAAACAAATGACAAAAGCATGCTCAATGTGAAACCCACATCATATTCAAAGCTCATCGACAACTATCTTATATAATAAAAACTCAATAAAGAAAATATGATACGACAAAAAGAACTTTCCGAAATCTTATAAATATAAAACTTTGAACACGATTATGAGATAAAACATACCAAAACTGTGATATGAATATAACAAGTCAAACCGCTAATTGGCATTTGATGGATTTCAATAAGTGAATGAGTTTGAAAATAAAGAGATGAATGTTGCTTGGTATCTATTATCACAACTTGTACACTTCATAATGTTCAATATCTATAATCGAATTGCTGCAAAAGTCAACCCAAAATGCATTCAAAATGTACTTTTTATGTACTGATAGGACACTTGCTGAGTTATATCTCTGTATTCATATTCAAATATGTCAGATACAAATATTTCAAAATAACAAAAGATTGAAATAACATTCACTAAGAATGGGATCATACAAAGGGAACATTTGCTTGCCTGAATATCAAGCATCGGCTCCAACTTTACTCATCATGATATCCTTTTCCTTAAGGTATTCATATTGCCCACATCTTTGAATATTTGTTATTGGGAAATGAAAGTCCTTTGAAAACGTTGAGCATGATTGTCTCATTATCTCGTACGGATTCCTAGTTCAGGTAACTTAGACCTTTGCTAGCCGTAAGAGCCATGACTTTTCTTTATATACATCATACAACTTCACGTTTTCCACGTTAATATCATTTTATTGCTTCAAGATACAATATTCTGAATCATATAAATGTAAACAACAGGAAGGATTATGTTGGATTTATTTACAACCTAGTTCATATTCATAAACAAATATAACCAAGTACAATAATGGAGTTCAGATTTGAATTTTATTTTTTTCCGTGACGAAAACATTTAATTTCCAAACATTAAAAATGCGATTACGATCTGAAGTAAGGCTTATTCATTATCGCGGATGATTTTTCAGTACAAAGTGTATACCTTTAGGAACTTTTGACATACAAATTGTGAACACAATATAGAGCTTTGATACTCACATTTTGTACTTGAGGTATTGAGCAACAGTGACAGGTTTAGGGCCGCCAAACCAGTTAATCATGAATATGTTTTCGATCTTAAGTTTGAAGATCCGGAATTTATGACTCTTAGGCCACCCTGTTGATCAACGAATGCAACTTTGGTCGCTACACCAAGTAAATGATAGTCATTTTGGGTTTGGGTTAAGAATTACCTTTCATCTCTCGATGCTTTGTGAACAAGGCAGTTTGAGCAAATTTCGACTCTTTGGAGTTTGCATCAAGCAGTACCAACTAAAACATCAAAAACACAACCCAATTCAGTTCAAGTTTCATTACAAAAGTCGATGTGTGTGTGACTGGTATTTATAGCAAATGTACCTTTCCTGTGACTGATTTTTGCACAAACAGGGTTCTCTGGATCCGCATTTCCACAAGTTCCGAGCGGATACTCACTGATTGCGAGGGAGGACCGATGGTCTTTCAATGCATTTCTTGCGGTGGGATCAAGGGTTGTCAAGTAGAAATAGGGGATGCCAGTGCTTTTGTCCACTACCCCATCGCTAAATGAAACAACATTCCTGCAGCACGAGTTGATGAAGTAGGGGAAAATGAAGGGCCATAACAGAGTATCACGACATGTTCGGACATTGCAAATACCCATAATAGATCAGGTGATGGACAAGCATAAGGTCTTGAAAGTAATAAAGCCGAGCTTAAACATGAGGAATATCTTCAATTCATTAACAAAGAATAAAAAGTAGGTTGTGAAAACTTACCCAAATGGTGATCCTCCCAATTCCATTGATATTGTACTGCAAAATTTAAAATGAAAAATAAGCCAATCCTACACAACAATATTTTCGTATGTTACTCCACTTTGGAAGTGAAAATACAACATAGGTGTGTTTGATTTTGTCTTTAAAGATGTTCATGTATTAATAGTTTAAACTATATATGTCTGATTCGAATATTAAAGATACGTATTTTACTATTTTAAGGAAAATGAAGTGTATAAACTAAAACTTAATTCAGTAATAAAACAAGAAATTGAACTGATGGATTTATCTCAGCATTTCGAAGTAAAGATTTTCGTAGAAAAATTATAACCTTAAAACCCCCCAGCTACTCTGGGAGACCAACCAACGAGCATAACCAGCAGCATTATCTCTGTCAGGTTTTGGTGAAGCTAACAACAACCTTCCCTCACAACAATCTTGAAAACCCAGAAAAATCAAGAACAAGAAACAGTAAAAGCATTTACTTTTCATGCTCTTTGTTTCTGTATGACTCTGTAAGAAAGAGGAATATGAACTGAACTCAACTGGACAGAATATCTGTAATTATGCATAAAAAATTGCTATTTTAAAGACAGGGATCGGGCAAAGGCAAGTAATTCAACGTTTCTGTTTGTGTAAGCTTTCAAGTTATCTGTCCCAAATAAGATTTCACCATTGTAACCGTTTAAAAGAAGGAGTGCTTTAGTCCTCTGCTGTCAAGAACACGATATGAGACAATCATTTTTTGCTTCTTAGGATTGTACGTACGTTTTGTCAAACTCACCATCTTTGCTAATTATTTATAAAATTAACATGTCTGGAATAGAATCGTAGAAGATTGGCACTGAATAGAATTTGTAGTTTTCTTTACGAGTAGCATATTTTTGTCCCATACACATCACTGACAAGTAATTTTTGTAATTCCAACCCATGAATCATGATGTGAGTAAAGGGTGACACCTTTGACCAATGTACCTTCAAACTATTTTTATTTATATATAATTAATCATATAAATATTAAAAATGTATATATTTATAGTTTTTTTAATCTTAATGTTTATTAACCTTTAATCCTAATTGAATTGGTGTCACAAATCAACAGACACCATCTCAGTTGTAAAAATTAGTAAAATACTTTTCTATGTTTAAAATAAATTATATTATTACGATGATACTTTTTATCTTTTTATATTTTTAATAAAATCAATTCAAATCTTATATATGATAAACTATTAGCATTTATAAAAGGTATAAAAGTTAAACTTTATCATTTAAACCAAATCTTTTTTGTTGTTATTTTTCTTAGTATATTTTAATGTTATTACACTAAAATATTTTCAATCAAATCGTTGGCAGTCATATCTATGCTTCTATACTATTATTTTAAGTGTGTGACAAAGTTTGTGGTGCAGAGTCAATGCAACATCAACTTAATCAAAAAAAATATCAAAAAACCAAATTTTAGATCATTATTAAATATTACGTAAAGGGTGTTTTTGTATTTTCATCCCCTTAAATAAACTTAAAAAAAAATACAAAGAGATTTGAAATATTTGAAATTGTTATGTTTACCATTTTAACTAAAACCTATTTTTGTTTATTATATATGAATTTTCACATAAAATATATTTTCACCCATATTAGGAGCTATGTATTTTTTTTACTATTATTTAAGTGTGTGACTGAATTGATATCACGAGTCGAATCGATAATGGGATTTGAATTCCTTTAAATTTATTTTTACTCACAATTTAAACTACTTGTTTTATTTTAATTTTGAATGTTATTATTATTAGTTTCAAATAATATATTTCATTATTTATGTTATTTTTAAACGTACACCTATACTCTAAATGTGTAATTTTCACACACATAAGTGTGTGATAAAATTACTAGTATAGATAAATATTGGTTGCCTTTGATTGAGTTGGTGTTGTAACTCAACTCAGGACCAACTTAATCATTGAAATTATTATAAAAAATTATTTTTAAGAAAGTAATAAATAATATTTTCACGATAGGGTTTTTATAAGTAGGTTAGCGCTCTATTTATGATTTTTATCAATATTTTTAACATTGAATTTTTCTTTCATACACGTGATAACATTTTGATCACATGCTAAGTAAAGTTTCCTGACATTTTGACATGTTAAGTAAACTTAATCTCATTATAGGTTCTTATCATATCTGTTCTTTTTGATACAATGCCTAAAACTACTCATATCCCCGTCCCAACACTTAAATAAGAGGATAATGTGCTTCAGTACACTGGAACCCTCGTCTTCCTACACTGACAATAATATCGATGCCAATCGAGTTAAAACTCAATCAACTATAAAATATTATTTCTAAATACATAATTTCCACGTACCATCACTAATCTAATCTAATTAATTTCATATTTATATGGTGTTTAATCTTTTTCAGTTCTCCCAAACGGCAGTTATGGGTTTCGGTTTCAACATATTGTTAGAGTCACGTAAATCATCCTAAATCCACCAAGCTTCTTGCCTGTGGGTTATATTGTGTACGTTATCATATTATATGGTTATAACTGACATACAAGTAGGCAAAGAGGAGAGTTTCAAACATATTTGGTCGATTTACTTCGGATCCTATTCAAATAATAAAATGGTTGTTTATTTGAATTTATCCATCAAATTCTAACAATTATTTTGCTATTTTAATATGCTAAAAGTATTTATCATTAAATTCTATATAAAATTTTAATTTTTATATTTTATATTTTTATTAATGAAATAATAATTTAAGTCGAATTAGGTGGATTCAAAATAAAACAACAATCCAAGTCTGACCTATATATATTGACTTGGAATATTACTGTGTTGAGTGGTTTGATTATATTTTAAAACATTTTGTAAGAAAATAATAGTAATTTTTAATAATTTAATTTAAATTAAGTAATTAAAATAAATTTAGAAGAGAATTGAATGTGAGACTAAGACTTGGGTACAAAAGATTCCAGTATCGATTTTTGTCGACACAATTAAAGTCTCAATGGAAAATCTCACTACAGCCAAATAGGGCTTTAGCGGCGTTTTTAGTGGCGTTTTAACAAAAAACGCTACAAAGCAAAAAACTGAGAAATAGCGGTGTTTTTAGGTAAAACGCCGCAAAAAATGAGAAATAGCGGCGTTTTTTCTTAAACGCCGCTAATAATCTGAGAAACAGCGGCGCTTTTATACAAACGCCGCTAATAATCTGAGAAATAGCGGCGCTTTTATACAAACGCCGCTAAAACCCTGAGCAATAGCGGCGCTTTTATACAAACGCCGCTAAAAACCTGAGCAATAGCGGCGCTTTTATACAAACGCCGCTAAAAGTTTTTCATATTGCTTTGAATTATATTTTGTTTTGATACATTCACTTATAAGCAATGAGAAAGTTTCATTTTAGTTACTTAATTATGAAAAGTTACAAATTGCTAACTAAACAATTTAGAAGTTTTCATTTAAGTTACAAATTAATCTATTAAAAATGAATTAGGGTTCAATGTTTGGTATGTTAATTTTATGGTTTAGGGTTTGTTATTTTGGTGTATGGGTTTAGTGTTTTAAAGTTTGTTGTTTGGGTTTATTGTAGTGTTTAATATCTTAGTGTTTACCGGTATTAAGGTTTAAATGTTAGTGGTTAGGGATTAAGGTTTAGGGTTAGGGGTTTAGGGGTTTACGGGGAAATGGTTAATGGGTTAGGGTTCTGGGTTTAGAGTTTATGGTTTATGAGTGTATGAGTTTAGGTTTAGGGGTTTAGGGGGAAATGGTTAATGTGTTAGGTTTCTGAGTTTAGGGTTTATGGTTTAAGTTTATGGTTTTAGGGTTTAGGGTTTAGGGTGTTAGCTATATGTCGACCCAAAATCCCGAAACTGAAATCCCTCAAATCAATTTCCCCTAATTCAAATCCCCAAAATCCCTAAATCCCATAACCCCGAAGCTGTTAGATCCGTCCATCGTTCACCGATCCTTCATTCTATTGTGAAACTATCTTCCCATAACCCCGAATGGTATATGTATCCATTACCCCAATGATTATTTCTTTAAAATAGGTTCAAATTTTAATCCTTAATTGATATATAAAATAATTTATTATATATAATTGAAAAATAGATAATATGAATTTTAATATTAAAATTATTACTATATAGTTTGGGGTTTGGGGGTATGTGTGTTTTACTTTAGGGTTTTGAGTATGTGTGTTTTACTTTAGGGTTTTGAGTTTGGATTTGGGGTTATGTAATGGGGTTTGGAGTTAAGTTTTTAATTTATATATTAAATAATTTATTATATAATCGTAAAAGAGATATTATGAATTTTTTATATAAAAATATCATTAAAGTTTTTAAACCTTTTTACTTCATATTTTGGAATTTTTAGTTTTGTTTTCTTACATAAAAAAGTATACAAAACTTATGGCATGCATGTATCTAATTCTTTTAAATTAATATTACTCGAATTAAGTTTGAAAAATTATTTATTTAAAATGGATATGAATTATATTATAATTAATTAAATATAAAATTGTAATAAAAGTCAAGCACTCTTTCATCCTCTCGCTTATTATTTAACTAGATTAATTAAAGTTAATGTTTGTAGATTCTATCAATTTAATCTTAATTTTAAAAATTCAACAAAATTAACCCCTTAACTTTATACATTCTGTTAATTTGATCTTTATTCTTAAAAACGTAAAAAATAAAAAACCTAAAAAACTTAGAAAAAATATATCTATATATATTTGAATGTTTAATTATTATAAAATATATACAAAACTATAAAATATTTATAAATAAATAAAAAAAATAATAAGTTAGGAATAGTGGCGTTTTTAATAAAAACGCCGGTAATATATGAGAAACTTGAACGACGTCGTTTGAAGCTTATGTTCAGTGGCATTTTGTCTAAAACGCCAGAAAATGATGCGTATTATTTGTTTATAGTGGCGTTTTTTCATAAAATGCCGCAAAAGCTTGTGTTTTACTGGCGTTTTGAGTAAAAACGCCGCTAATATATTAACTGTTTACAAAACGGCGCCGTTATTCTGCTTAGTTTTTATAGGAGTTTACAAAAACGACTTTATTTTGTCATTTGATTTTAGTGGCGTTTTATATAAAAACGCCGCAGAAGCTTGTGTTTTACTGGCGTTTTAAGTAGAAACGCCGCGAATATATTAGCCGTTTACAAAACGGCGCCGTTTTTCTGCTTAGTTTTTAGAGGCGTTTATAAAAACGACTTCGTTTTGTCATTTGATTTTAGTGGCGTTTTATATAAAAACGCCGCAAAAGCTTGTGTTTTACTGGCGTTTTTATTAAAAACGCCGCGAATATATTAGCTGTTTACAAAACGACGCCGTTATTCTGCTTAGTTTTTATAAGAGTTTACGAAAATGACTTCGTTTTGTCATTTGATTTTAGTGGCGTTTTAAATATAAACGCCGCAAAGGCTTGTGTTTTACTGGCGTTTTAAGTAAAAACGCCGCGAATATATTAACTGTTTACAAAACGGCACCGTTATTCTTCTTAGTTTTAGAGGCGTTTACAAAAACGATTTCGTTTTGTCATTTGATTTTAGTGGCGTTTTATAGAAAAACGCCGCAAGTGGATTCAGTTTTATTTCAAGACGTCGTCGTTTTGTTCCATTCGCTATACCCCTAAACTTAAACCCGAAAGAATAGAAATTTACCCAAACGAACACTCTCCCCAAATCCCTTTCCCCTAATCCCTAAAAAAATTCCCCAAATCAGAAACGAACATCCTTCTCCCGCTAAAGTCTCCGAGCCGAGGACTTGCTGCATTGCCGTCTCCTCTGCTGTGTCACCGTCATTGTCGCTCTCCGCCGCCACAAACAATCGGTAAACTTCAGTACTTGTATTTCCAGATGATTTTGAACTTCGAAATTAACTGTTGATGCTTGTGTAAAAGAAATGTCCTCTGATTATTTGTTGTTTTAATTTCTATTCCTGAATACTTTGTTTATTCAGGTTATTTATTTAAGTTGGCTTCACCTGTTGAAAAAGGTTTTTTATTTAAGAAAACGTTAGGTTAGAATTATTTATGTATCAGGTTATTTGTTTGAATTTGAAGTCTAATTATGTTGGAAAGAGTTTGAATGAAAATATTAAACTTAAAATATGAGTTTTAAAGAACTTTCAAAAGATATATTTTTGGAAGTCAAACTATAATTTTACCATAGTATCTACCCTCTCCTTTGACCCTAAACATAAGTCCAAAACCTAGAGACTTTGAGAGGGACAGCAAGGGATTCACCCCTAAAAAGAAAAAAAACTCTGTTTTAGGCTTTCAAAATTTATAAAATCTTAAGTTAATATATAGCAAAATTATAATTTGTACCTTCTAAAAATGCTAAAATTTCAATTTAATCCCTTTAAACCCGTAAAAATAGGAGTTAATATAAAGGTGAAATTACATTTTAACTCTCATAAAAATATATAATTTAATCTCAACCCCTCCTAAAAATATTTCTAGCTTAGCCCTAAAAACAACCTAGTGCTTCAGGAGAGTACCATCAATGGATTCATTTGCTATCACCTTTTATAAAAAGAAATCCCGTTCTTGCAACATAATTGTTGGGTTGAATCCTGACATTAAGGCTTTCTACCTAACTGTGTCATGAAGATATTTTTGTCGGTAAAATTCTAAGTCTAAGTCCGCCTGCGTTTTTAATATTGTAATATATTATTTATGTATCATTGTTTTGGTGCATATAAATTTGTTTTCTTAAAGAACTTTCAAAAAATATATTCATTAAATTAATTATAATTTACTGTATTTTCAATAACTTAATTAATTATACTTGCTTTGACATATATTTGTAGTTACTTGTGAATGTACTCTGGTTTTTTATACGAGATGAAGTAATTTGATTGCTTTTTTATAGTTGAAATGTTTTTTTTTATTTGTAAGTTATGCTTACTTTATTTTACATATTTGTCATCCAGTTTTCTGCCTTCAAATCTCTGTTGTCTGCAATCCAGTTTTCTTATCTTCAATCCATATTGTCTCAGGTAAGAAAGTTGTTACGTTGAATATGGATAATCTCTTTAATATTGTAATATATTATTTATGTATCATTGTTGGTCGATATTAATTAGTATTGGTGCATATAAATTTGTTTTCTTAAAGAACTTTCAAAAAATATATTCATTAAATTAATTATAATTTCATCAGATTTCCAATAACTTAATTAATTATACTTGCCTTGACATATATTTGTATTTACTTGTGAATGTACTCGGTTTTTATACGAGATGAAGTAATTTGATTGCTTTTTATAGTTGAAATGTTTTTTTTTATTTGTAAGTTATGCTTACTTTATTTTACATATTTGTCATCCGTTTTCTCGCCTTCAAATCTCATTGTATGCGCAATCCGCTTTTCTTGTCTTCAATCCATATTGTCTCGTAAGAAAGTTTTTACATATTACGTCCAATCGCATAAATGTTGGATTTGAATTTTGAAGCTTGTTCTCTATGAAGATTGTTGAATTAATGAACTCTCTAGTAATGCTTCTAGACTTCATAAGGCACTAGAACTTTGATGCTTTTCAAATCATATGCATACAAATATTCCATTATATCCAATTCTTATATAATTTTAAATCCTTTCCAGAAGATTTGTCCTGGTTGTTACACTATTGCAGCTTTCAGAGGCACTTCCAGGAGGACTTGCAGTATGGTCGCTCATTCATTAAATTCTTTTATTTCCTTTGGGTATATCATGTTTGTATGGTTCATTAATTTCTTTATGGTAGACATTGCGCCTTTGTGCTCTATGCAACTATCTTTTAGCATTGGGTCTATGATGATAATATTTAGTTTCTTCTCTCTATTATTAGCGTGTCGTATTTTGGGAGCTGCAGTGGCATACTTGCAGCGGGGTTTCTCATCTTGTGTGCAATTCATTAGTTTGTTTTATTTGCTTTGGGTATATCATGCCAGGTAGGTAGTGCATTTCTTTCCTTCAGTATGGTAGACATTGATGCCTTGGTATCTTAAAGAATGACTATCCCTTCTGGGGTATTAATCATTCTTACTCTCTCTCCCTGACCCTTTTAAGCAAGTTAATGATATGGAAAATACGGAAGTTTGACTTCCTTGGTTTTATTATAATTGATCAGTTGTCCATGCACATGCATCAAATTGCTAACTCAGTCTTTGAAATATCTCAAATTAGTCATTAAAATGTGTTTCTAGTATGTTGAGTCAGTTACTGATTAACTTTAATTTAACAAAAAGTTAAATGGTTTGGTCCAGCAGCAATTTCACATTCTTCTGAGGATACCCATTGGCTCGCATCTCTGATAACAAAGATCTCATCTTTAATGTAATCTCTTCCCTCTTTTCCTTTTTGTTTGTTTTATGTGTTTTTTGCGTTAAGTAGAGAAGCACTAAATTACATTTTAACTGATTTACACTTGGTTTTATTTTTGTTTAATGGGCAACCAATTTCTAGAAGCAATAAATTAGTACTGTCTTCCGCTCTGGGCTTCTCTCCCTCACTCTCTGCATTCTTTCAAAGCTCACATATCGTTTATCTTGAAGCTTAAATCATCCCTCGACCCAAGGTATTCTGATCTCATCTAATTGGTCTCCTTTTGATTCTTATAGTCATAGTATTTGATTGATAGGCTAATTACCCCAAAGATCGTGCCTTTCAGTTTAATTTGAAGATGAATCTTTGATTGCATGCTGTTTTTCCAGGAATGATAGTTGAGCTGAACAAAATAATATGAGATTTTGCAATCGGAGATAAGCTAGTTAATAGGGAGTACAAATGTGTTAATGAATCTTTGGTTCTAGGTCACTGGATAGCAGCAAATCTACTGATGCTGTTTGTTGACCTAATTATTTATTTAAATGGGTTGATTTCCAAGTTGGTACTTAATTCACTTGATTTTCTAAAATTTTTATATTATATTTTCAAAGTAAGGATTCACGAACTGCTATTCTTTTAAAGGGACAAGAATGCTCTAAGGCTTCCTTATTCATACATGTCCAAATAAACACTTTTTTTTAAAGATTATATAATAATGGTGAAATTTTAATTTTGATCCTTATACTATTATGAAATTTT
Organism: Gossypium sturtianum; assembly: GCA_025698515.1. Lineage (NCBI taxonomy): Eukaryota > Viridiplantae > Streptophyta > Magnoliopsida > Malvales > Malvaceae > Gossypium > Gossypium sturtianum. Next base: position 123,950,649 of record CM046946.1, read on the forward strand.
AATTTTAGTTTCTATATTTAATTTTTTGACAGAATTTGGTACCTCAACTTTTATAACGTGGTTAGTTAATCTACTTATTTTATTTTAATTAAAATGTTGAGTGAATTTGTAAGAATTTTAATAACATTATTTTTACCTATTAACATATTGAGCAAAATATAAAATATAAAAAAAAATGACATAAACAAAATATAAAAGTTAATTGTTAAAATGTGTTATAATTTTTTTATATTTTAACTTTAATTTTTATACTTTTTTTTTGATAAATTTATTGTTGTTAAATTTAAAAATTAAAAATTACATTGCATTGAATCTTCAGTAGTAAAATATGTTATAAATTTGAAAAACTTTTAAATTTAACAACAAAGACACCAAATTTCGATTATAAAAAAACATAGAATAACATTTTCCAAATTCTACCTCAAACAAAAAACTAAAACCAATTAATATTTTAAAGAAAACTACAATGTAATGCATGCCATATATGTTCACACATCAACTGATAAAAATTCTAACTCCTTTAAAATGAAAGTCTCAAATTTATAGTTTGGTCTTTTGAATATGTTAGAATTTTAATTTAATCATTTTGAAAACCATAAAGATACAAGTAAATACAAGAACAAAATTATATTTCAACTCTCATAAAAATATGTAACTTAATAACTTACATAATACATAACTTACATAATACTTGTATAGATAAAAAAAAAAGATTCAAAGTATATAAGCTGGAAACCTGACGGGTTGCCTTATATCTCACTGTTAGATATAATGGATCCTCCCTAGGTGTAACAATGCCACGTATGATGAATCTTAAAGAATACATAACTTACCTAATTTTAAGATGAAATTTCATAACTTACATAAGTTTAAGATCAAACTTCATAACTTACATTATTTTAAGATCAAACTTCATAACTTACATAATTTACATAACTTACATAGTACTCAGTTATATATATGATCATATCATTACTTACATAAATTATAAATTAACAATTTAGCCATGTAATTTATTGTCAACTTTAGAATTCAACAACTACGAAATGGATAGGACTTGGATGAAATTGTCAAGGGTAAGCAACGGCTATCGAAATGGAGTAGAAACTTTTCTGAATTTCACATTTCAAAATGCAAGCCAAGAGAATATGATTCTTTTCCCGTGTAACAAGTGTGGCAATATCAATTGGCATTATCGTGAAGTTGTCTACGAACATCTAGTTGTTGATGGCTTTGTCTGGGGGTACAAAAAATGGATTTTCCATGGAGAGTGTACATCTAGTGGAGCATCTTCATCGATGAATCTGGGTTATCCTCATAGTGCTTACAATCAGAATGTTAGAGATGATAACATGAAAGGCATGTTGCAGAATGCTTTTAATATGCGCAGATGATGGTTTCGGTCATTTCCACCTGAATTGGGTGCAACCGATGATTATAATTTGGTGGAAATACTTTCACCGAAGGGGAAAGAAGTGTACGATGAATGACCAAATGAAGAAGCGGCGAGGTTCTACACGTTACTTGGTGAAATGAATGAAGAACTTATGAGGATCAAAATTTTCCAAACCGTCTTTCAGATTCGTCTTTTCACTTGAAATGTTTGGGAGGATGGACCAAAAACTTGTTGACAATGCTGTTAGAGTTTCTGCAAGAAATGTTCCCGTTTGCGAAAATTCCTCAATCTTCCAAAGACATGAAAAAACTGATAAAGGATTTGGGCCTTGGCTACAAGAAAATTCATAGTTGCCCAAATGACTGCATGTTGTATTGGGGCGACCGGATAAACCAACAGTGCTGTCATGTATGCAGTCAATCCCGTTGGATTAATAGAAATACAGAGGATGGTAACGAGGAAGATCACGATACACAGTCAAGGAAGCAGCCAGTTAAGATTTTGCGGTATTTTTCGCTAATACCAAGGCTTCAACGGCTTTTCATGTCGTCGAAGACAGCCGAGTCAATGATGTGGCACCGTGATGGACGAACCGATGGTGGATTGTTAAGGCATCCTGTAGATTCTTTAGCTTGGAAATCTTTTGACTCCAAATTTCCAAGCTTTGCAAGCGATCCTCGGAGTGTGAGGCTTGGGCTAGCATCCGATGGATTTAACCCTTACAAACTCATGAGCACAGCGTATAGTACTTGCGCTGTGGTGCTTGTTCCCTACAATTTGCCTCAATGGGTTTGCATGAAACAATCATCCTTTATCTTGTCTATGATTATACCTGGAGAGAAAGGGCCCGGAAATGATATTGACGTCTATTTGCAGCCACTTGTTGAAGAGTTAAAACAACTATGGGCTGGTGTTGAGACATACGATGCAATGGGAAAAGAGAACTTTAATTTACGTGCAGCTTTGATGTGGACTATTAATGACTTCCCGGCTTATGCTAATTTATCTGGTTGGAGTACCAAGGGACGTTATGCTTGTCCGTGTTGTGCTGCGCAGACATGTTCGCAATGGTTATATAATGGGAAGAAGTTCTCTTACATGGGGCATCGTCGGTGGTTACCAGAAAATCATAGATTTAGATTTCAGAGTGCTCAGTTTGACGGTACTGAAGAGTTCAGAGAAGCTCCTTCGCAGATCGGTGGATCCGAAATATTGTTAATGTTGAAAGGTATGAATTTCATTTATGGGAAGATGAATCAACCGGCCAACCCGCGAAGAAATAGAAGATCTAGGGATGAATCTGATGATGAATCTGATGAAGAGGACGATCCTAATGAGGCGGACTTGTGGAAAAAAAGAAGTATTTTTTTTGAGTTGCCTTATTGGGAGCATCAGATTTTACGCCATAATCTTGATGTCATGCACATTGAGAAAAATGTCTGCGAGAACATCATTGGGACTATTTTGAATGTCGATGGAAAATTGAAAGATAATCTTCAGAGTCGACTTGATTTAGTCCACATGGGAATTCGGCGTGAGCTTCATCCCCAAGCACTTCCGAATATGAAATATCGGTTGCACTTTCGCTATTTTTTCAATGTCGAAGACGGAGAAAGAAGTGTTCTGTATGGTGTTGAAGGATATAAAGGTCCCGGATGCGTATGCATCAAATATATCTCGATGTGTGAGTCTTAAGGATCGAAGACTATATAGCTTAAAATTACATGACTATCACATCTTGATGCAAGACTTACTGCCAGTTGCTATGCGGTGTTGTATGTCGAAAAAGGTGACATCTTGTGTAATTGAACTGTCAAATATAATAAAAGGAATTTGTGGTAAAGTTTTGAATGTTCAAGAACTTGAGACACTACAAGATCGAGCCGCATTGACTTTATGCAATCTGGAGAAGATCTTTTCGCCTTCCTTCTTCACTATTATGGTGCACTTGTTAATTCATCTCCCGCGTGAAGCAATACTTGGTGGACCCGTTTTCTATAGATGGATGTATCCCATTGAAAGGTCTTACTTTATTTGCAAATTATTCCTTCATTCACCTCAATGCCTTTAGTTGCAACTTTTGATAATGTTATATATCATGTTTAGGTTCCTATCCAAATTGAAGTCTTACTGCCGCAATAAGCGTTATCCGAAAGGATCAATTGCTAAGGGCTACTTGGCAGAGGAATGTATGACTTTCTGTTCGAGGTATTTGGAAGATGTTGAAACAAGAATGAACAGACCAAGTAGAAATGTTGGGCTCACAGATCATAACTTGGCCGAAACTTATTTATTTCAAAGTTTCGGAGAACCGATCGGCAAAGTCGAAATCGCAGAATTAGACGATAGATCGTGGGTCCAAGCACATCGATACGTTCTTTTCATCACGATTCAATGGAACCATTTCGAAGTAAGTTCTAGAATTTGATAAATACTCATCAATTATAATTTGTTTGTCTTCTAACAAAGTAAACCTTTTTTAAACGTAGTGAGTACAAACAAATATTGAGAGCTCGTTCACGATCCCGAAGATTAAATCGGCGAGAAATTAATAAGTTGTTCACAGAATCATTCTATGAATGGTTAAGCCAAATGGTATGCAATTTAAGTTTTCGTTGACAAGTAATAATGTTTTCTCATAACATTTATAATTACTCGATTTACTTTCGATTCAATAGGTTTGGAGTCGGAATGAAGTTAATGACGGTTAAATGGCTTTCACAAGGTCCAAACAGAATAGTGAAAAGATATAGTGCCTTCCTCATCAACGGATACCGATTTCATACAAGGTATCGCGAGAGATTGAGGAGAACCCAAAATTGTGGAATCGTTGTTTATTCTTCAATTACAAGTTATGCTAGTGCTAGGGACAGTAATCCTGTCGAGGGGAATCTGGAGTATTACGGACTTATTACTGACATCATTGAGTTGGATTATTACGGAAAATGCAAAGTTGTCTTATTTCGAGGTGATTGGGGATGATGTGAATACGGCTCTCGAATTAAATACGATCAATATGGCTTTACAATGGTAAATTTCTCTCGATTGATTCACACCGGAGAACAAGCGATGAGCGAGCCGTATGTGTTTTCTTCTCAAGTTAAACAAGTTTTTACTCGGAAGATCTAATCGATGAGGGTTGGTACGCTTTTACTTGAAACACCCCTAGAGACTTCTTCGACATTGGCGGTGGAAGTAGAGATGACATAGTCGAAAGATCGAAACATTGCCTTTTCGAAACAAAACTTAAATGAAAATATCCCTAGTACTAGTCAACAATTTCAATGGGTTCACAGATGTGGACGAAGATATTTACGAAATATGATTTAGTAAGATTTTACGATTTATTATTTATATGTAATATTATAATTTTAATGTTGGGCATGTTATATAATTTAACTATTTTAAATGTACTATTATTATTGTTATTTGTTACTAAAATGTTGAACTATTTCATGTGTATTGCAGGAAAAATGCCTAGAAGACGATTACGAGATTTAAACATTGTCCACGATACTCCAAATTCAGAAGAAACAAATAGTGAACAACAAACAATTGTTGGATCTTCTAGTCTGCCGGGACATAGATGACGAACTGCAAGAATTTCAAAGTAATGTTAAGTTTATTTTACATGCATGTTGAATTTTATTATTGATTCATTTTTTTAATTTTAATATAATAATATATATTCATTTTTCAACTGAAGGTGGTGGGACGCGCAGAGGTCGGGGACGTACATTGCTTAAAGATTTATACGACTTAGAGCCTGTCGAGCGTGTTAAAGTAAGGAGAAACAATCTTGGCCAGCCTGTTGGATCTGAAGCTCGACTGTTAGCAGGCTATTTGGGCATTATGGCACGAAATGCCAATATGTTGCCCATTAACTACGAATCATGGCATCACATGCCTGATGCCAATAAAAATCAGGCTCTCCATAATATTAAGGTAACAAGAAGTGAATGTAATTTATAATACTTTGTTTTAACTTTCATTTATATTAACTGTTTAAACTTTTTTTGTTCAGGAGAGATTTGCTTTAGAGGTCTCCGATGACTATGTTAAGAAGACATTGGGTAAAAAATGGAGAGACAATAAAAGCATGCTGAAAAAATAATATTTTAAGAAAGACATAAGCCTCGACGAAAAACTAAGAAATGTTCCACGGAATGTTGAGGTACCAATGGGAAGATCAAGTTCGATTCTGGAATTCAAAGAAAGGAGAGGTATTACGTACTTTTAAAGTCTTATAAATTTTTCGGTTTATAGTATTTATTATATACACAATTCAAATTCCATTATGTAGGGCCGTGAGCGAGTTGGAACAAGCGATGAGACGAGAAACAAAAATTTACGCACACGTCAGTTCCGTGTTTTGCTTGTGTAGTCGAGGCCGAGGTATTATAATTTATTATTTCTTTCAAATATTAATGACTTTATACTATTAAATTATATTTTTTCTGCTATAATGTAGGAAGCTTCGTCTGGTTAAAAAGTTGGACGCCTTCTGCTTTTTGACATTACGCATAGGAAGAAGGACGGATCTCCGATGACATCCGAAGCTGCAGAAATTTTGGTATATTTACTTAATAATTGATTTATTATAAATATTTATAATGTTTAATTATAGTACTTTAATTCATCGTTTGTAGTTTTAATTTTATAATTTTAAGTTATGTTGCATTCCTTTTTATTATATATTTCGTTTCTAACTCTTTCGTTGATTTATTGGGATAAACTAAAGGAGAAGAAGGCGGAGTATGAAGCGGTTGCTTCGAGTGATAATTCTGTTAATCTCGAGGAGATTGATAACAAAATTATTACTGATATTTTGGGTCCTGAAAGGTACGGCTGCTTTGATTGATAGTTCTGTTAATCTTGACTATATTTATAACAAAATTATCACTAATGTTTTGGGTCTTAAAAGGTATGGTCGGGTTCGATGTCAAGGATCCAGGGTTACCCCAACCCAATATTTTGATCCGGCTCCCAGCAGAGATATGCCTTCCGAGTCAATCTCGTCTTTGAAGTTCGAGACTAAAAGACCGAGATAGCTCGGATGGAAGCGAGCACACACTGAGCAAATTTCTCAACTTAGAGCGAGAGAAAGAATGAGGAGGCGGAGCATATTGCTCAACGTAGAGCGGAGCGCAAGAAGCGAGAGAGGCAGAGAACATAAAGTATGAAGAACTCCAACACTCTGACTTGGACTATGATGAAGATGTTCCAAAGCGATCAGAGGCCGCCATCTTAGACATTTGTTTTCTTGTTGTAAGATGATTTTTAACATTGTTACATTTAACATTATTGTAAGAATTGTTTGAATTATACTTCATTTATTAATGTATATCATATATCTTTTATTAAATTTGAAGTATCGTTTAGATTTAATGCTTTTAGTGAGATTTAAATGTTTTATTTGCTGTCTTGAGTTGAAATTATATGCAATTGTTCTTGCTTTTTGGTTTGTTTTAATGCAGGGAGGGTAGGATATTGGAGAAAATGAGCATTGCAAATCTGTGCAAATTAGCGGCGTTTGTGTTAAAAGCGCCGCTAAAAGTCCCTACCTTTAGCGGCGTTTTTTTGAAAAGCGCCGCTAAAAGTCCCCACATTTTGCGGCGTTTTTTTGAAAAGCGCCGCTAAAAGCCCCTACCTTTTGCGGCATTTTTTTGAAAAGCGCCGCTAAAAGCCCCTACCTTTTGCGGCGTTTTTTTGAAAAGCGCCGCTAAAAGTCTTGACTTTTAGCGGCGTTTTTTCACAATAAACGCCACTAAATTTTGCGGTGCCTTCTTTAGCGGCGCTTTCAAAAGCGCCGCAAATACTATTAGTGGCGCTTAAAAACGCCGCTAAAAGCCAAAAAAAACGCCGCTAAAAGTCTGTTTTGGTGTAGTGTCTTAAGAATACATGAGAATGTTTATCTTTCTTTGCATATACCAATTCTATTTAGTTTATTTGTACAAAAAATTATAAGTTAGTGTAATTTATAATTCTTTAATTTTTATAGCAGTATTTTATAGTAAATTTTAGTAATAAATTTTTAGTGTAGTAGAAAATTGACCCCTAAATTATATCTTGATTTTCAAATTAATATTTAAGGTATTTTTTATAATGATACTTAAGCTATTAATTTTGTTTCATTTTATAAAAAAAAAAGTGTATGTTTAATAATAATGTGTCATGCATTACGTTTTTATTGGTTGATGTTGTTTTTTAAATAAGCCGAGACAATTGATAATTGATAATTTAAGTATTATTTATGATAAAAATCTTTAAAATCAATCTTTCAATTTGGATATAATTTAATGGTAAATGTATGTAACTATGAAAATTTAGCCTTCTACATTTGTTTCTAAGCTCATAAGATATTTTATACATTTACTAAAAAATAAAGAATACTATACATTTTTATGCTTGAAAAACGGAAGTAATATTTTTTTTTGTGCAACTAAAGTATCCTCCCAACAACGTTATTTACAGGAGATGAACTTGAGTTCTCTTCTTGAGAGTGCAATGTGTATACACTTAATATTATTGATAACAAAAGTATTATTTATTAAAACTAAATCATTTAAAAAAATCTTAAATTAGAATATTCCAATGACGATAAATAAAAATGTTCTTAAAATTTTCCAAATATAAAAAAACCAATTATTTAAAATATCATAATATTTTGGAAAAACTAATTATTTAAAATTCCAACTTCTAAATGAAATTAAACTAATATTTTTATTAATATGTTATTCAATTGACATTTTCCTTCTTGCTTCAATATAGTTTATTTTAAATATTTCAATTTTTTAATTTTTAAAAAAATTCAATCTCAATGTTCATATTTATTTTTTTACACATTTTTAATTTCGTGGTTGAAACTATAAATATAATTGTAAGTAGTATCGCACCCACAGCTTCTTTTTACAAAGCAAATAACCCTTTTGTTTCTACATGCCATATACTGTTAATACGTTAGATATTTGGTGGAATTGTTAATGTTAATTATCATTTGCTTCAATTTTTCATAGAAATATTCTTTTAACATGTTACTTGATTTGGAAGTTTGAAAAAACTTAAACTAGGGGAGGAACCAAATTGTGAAGGAAATTAGTTTTTTTGGTTTTTTTGAAAGAACTTGTAAGATGAAATGTGTTACGATGAAATTAGTTTTTAGGGTTTTGTGAACCAACTTGAAATGGGAAAGAAGATTTGAATATTTGAGAGGAAAAGTTGTTGAATTGCTGAGAAAAAAAAAGGAGTTTTCTCAGGAAAATATGGGTTATTTTATTTTATTTTTTGGGCGCTTGCTACTACTTAATGCATGGAAAGATTTAAAACAGCAACAGTTCGTAAGGATAAAAGTTAACAACGAAATTGATAAAATTTTTAAAGTTAACCTCCGTTCTGGGGAAGTCAGAACAATCTTTTAGGTTGAACGAACGAAATTTTAAATTTTTATAGTCTATATCTTTATAATTTTTAAAGGATTAAATCAAATTTTTATAATTTTAGGGTGGCCAAAGTACAATTTTACATTTACTAATTCAAAATTTTTAAATAAATTTAAGGGCTTAAATAACAACTTTACATTTTAGGGGGGCAGGGCCCATGCCAGCCCCCCTCTAGATTCGCCACTGCCTCCACTGGTGGTAATCAAACCATTAGTAATTTTTTTAGCCTCAATTATGAAAAGTTACAAAATAATGATTTAATTATTAAAATTTTTTTGATTTTGGTAACCAGCCATTAAAGTACTCACAAAATATAACTTGGTAGCTTTTAAAATTGGCATAATAACAACTTTAATCGTCAATGTTTATACATTGTGTCAATTTAGTCTTGATTCTAATAAAATTAACCCTTAACATTTACACATTGTGTAATTTGGTCTTCTTTGTAGTTTTGTTTTTGTTTGTGACATTGATAGTTAATTTTAAAAGAATGATAAAAATAAAACTACGAAAAAACACCAAATTTCACAATGCATAAATGTTGAGGGTTAAAGTTGCTATTATGCCAATTTTAAAAATTGTCACATCCTTTTTCTGTCAGCCATTTAACAACTATGAACCAAAAAAAGTAAAATCGAATAGTTGAGTGATCATGTTGTAACTTTTCATTATTGAGTGACCAAACAAGAAATTTACCAATAGTTAGGTCGCTACTGTAGTTTACTCTATTTTTAAATATGAATGGTTAAATTTGTTGAATTATTTAGAATTAGGACCAAATTGAAAGAACGTGTAAGTGTTTGCAGACTACATGTGTTATTATACCACTTAGAAAAATGTCGCTTTAGAAATTTCGTTAATAATTTAACATATTGTAACCAATACGAAACCGAACAATAACATTAGTGACAAAATTGGAAGTTTCTATTGTTCGGTGAACAAAATAAAAATATTGTAACACCCCATACCCGACCCGATTGTCAGATCCAGGAATGTGATGTCACATTACGTTGTCGTAGCAACTCAAGCTAATCCATTTCATTATCACACAATTTAAATCATACTTTAACTTTCAAACCAAATTAAACATCAATCATATTCACAATTAATCATTTGTAATGATTAAGTTTTAAATTCATTGTTATACATAGTTAGGAAAGGTCAAATGTAGAGTTAGGACTCAATCCAAACTAGGACTCAATCCAAACTCAAATGTCAAATTTTAAACTCATGTCTCGAGATAAGGAATTCTATGTCTCGAGACAAGTCATAATTTATTTTGAGATTTTTAGCTTCGAAGTTTGCATATCATGTAACACGCCAAACTAGACCCTATGATAGGATCCGAGTTTGATGTGTCATTACTCAAAATCGGACTAGCTTAAAGCAAAACAATATGGTGGAATCTTTATAAAATTATTACAAAGTTATACATATAAACATATGATAGTTGTGGTTTTACTGAAGTTTGAATGACATCATTAACAGTTTGAAATAACGTTCAAACCATTTGGCGTATAAGTTCAAATATAATAACTTCATTAAACAAATTATAATAATTCAAATCTAGACATTGATACTTAATAGAAATCTTTTAAAAACCAGAGTCTTATAAAAATAGTAGTTTTTTTTATATAGATCATTTCAAAAACACATTTTTATGCCACCCCCAAGAGTCATGCATGATACAAAACAAAATAGTCAACTCACAATAGTAGCAGCATTCTGGAATAGTCCTTTTAATAAAGCTTTCCTTCAGTCAACAAGCCTGAGAAGGAAAATGTAATGGAGTAAGTTCATATGAGCTTAGTGAGTTCCAAGAAGAAATCATATATAACATTACTTACAACACAACAGAACCTTTCAATGACACTTACACACAATGAACATAGTACGCCCAATGGCGTATACAGAACACAGACAGATTGAGTACGCCAACTTACTTAACACATGGGTGTATACTATAAGCCAACTTAACATAAATTAGACAACTCATCTTCATGCTAGCCACGTACCCAAAATTCAAAATCAGAAGCATATCATACATTCTCATTTTCATACATTTACCCCCTTAACACCTTATATCATTTTCATTCAGAATATCATGTTTTATCGTGATCTGCCAATCCTGTTTGCAATATAGTTGCCCTACCAGAGGCTACACAAACATATCTCCTCATCTCCACCACCACATATCAGATCATACCATACATATCAGAAGCAGATGGTAGTGGTTTAAGCATGAAGAATGGCACTTACTTCGTATCACAAACAGACTGAACTCAGACTGATAACTTTAGATAATCATTATCCACATATACATTTTTCATCTATTAAAGAGGAGGATTACTTATCTTATACGAATTATATAAACAAGAAATTTACAACACATGGAAGTAAGAAAGAACTCACCAGAAATTCTAGCACACTATACAAAGTAGATCCTTTGCCTTTATCACTTGGACCTTCGTCAGCTTTTTGAGCTAAAAGAAAGATATTTATACATATCATATCATCAATCTATCAAATCTGAACATGCATGCAAGAATCAACAATGCTTAATCCTGAATCAGGAAGTTTCCTTCCTCACACACCATTCTAATATTTATGCATGCATACACTACAAAAAACACGTAATTGACTTCAATGACAACTTAAAGGTTCATCAATAATTATCAGTGAGCTGGTACTAACGTATAAGTTAGCTAGATACTGCGAACCTTCAGTTTGAAAAAGTTCTCTAAAGTTAGGTTTTCAGAAAGTTTCAGAGGAAATCAAGAAAGAAAAAGAAGGCGTAAATGTGTTTAGAAAGACTACCGCTATCCTTATATACTTAAGCATAAAGACAATGATTAGTGGAAAAATAAGATAATTCCACTAACTCTCTTGATTCACGTGATTAAGTGCACTTAACAAAATTTAGGTCTTATCATCTATAGTAGTCTAGTTTTGTCCTAAATAGACCTCAACTTGACTAACTAAATCATCATACCAAAACAATAAACAAATCTAAAAAACTGCGAACTTAACGAGTTCGCCCAAAGCATATGGGTTGGGTGGATAATTAACAAAAGAGTCTGCCAAACCTTAAAGCTCGCCAAACTAAGATTTCACCAAATGGCATATTACACAGAATTCTATACATAGCTAGAAAAAATACTTTACTTACTAAAATCTATCTTTAATTTACCATTTATACGCCAAATAATAACCAAATACGGAGACTTCGCCAGGTGGGCTGTTACAATTCTCTCCCACTTAGAAAATTTCATCCTCGAAATTCATACCTGTGAATAGCTGAGGATACTGCTCTTTCATTAAAATTTCTCTTTCCCAAGTAGCTTCTTTTGTATTATGATTTCTCCATAATACTTTCACCAATGGAATCCTCTTATTCCTTAACTCTTTCACATCTCTTTCCAAGATACGAATAAACTCTTTTTCATATGAAAAATTTGGTGCCACCTCTAAATATTCAATCTGCACAACATGATCTGGATTTGATCGATATCTTTCTAACATAGACACATGAAACACATTGTGAATCTTTGATAACCCTGGAGGTAAAGCCAAATTATATGTCACTGGTCCAACTTGCTCTAAAACTTCATATGACCCTACAAATCGTGGACTCAACTTTCATTTCTGATCAAATCAAATAATTTTCTTCCAATGAGAGATTTTTAAGAACACTTTATCACCAACTTAAAAAAAAATCTCTTTCCTCTTTAAATCAGCATAAGCTTTCTGGCAATCTTAGGCAACTTTCAGATTACTACGGATGACAGAGACTTTTTCTTCTGTTTCTCGTACTAACTTAGGTTCTACCAATTTTCTTTCACTAAGCTCCATCCAAAATGTGGGCATTCTACACTTTCTTTCATACAGAGCCTCAAATGGGGATATACCCAGACTGGCATGATGACTGTTATTATACACAAATTCAACTAGAGAAAGTTACCTTTCCCAGTTCAGCCCAAATTTAATCACACAACTTCTTAACATGTCTTCCAGGACTTGAATAACTCTTTTAGACTGACCATCTGTCTGAGTATTGAAATACAATACTGAATTGCAAATTGGTTCCCAATGATCCTTGTAGTTGTTTTCAGAATCTTGATGTAAACCTTGGATCTCTGTCTAAAACTATAGAAGATGAAATTCCATGAAGGCGCACTCTCTTAGAGACATATAGCTCAGCTAACTTTTTCAGTGAATAAATGGTGTGTACTGGCAGAAACTGAGTTAACTTAATGAGTCGATCTACTATCACCCAAACTGAATTCTTATTTGAAGGACTGAGATGTAGTCCTAATACAAAATCAATAGTAATTCTATCACATTTCCACTCTGGTATCTCCAAAGGATACAACTTACCAGAAGGAACTTGATCCTCTACTTTAACTCTTTGGCAAGTTAGAAAAGTTAAAACATATTCTGTAATTTCACTCTTCATTCCAGGCCACCAGTATAAACTTTTCAAATCTCTATACATTTTGACACCTCTTGGATGAAGTGAGAAGGGTCCATGATGAGTCTCTTTTAGCAGTTCTTGCTTTAAGCCATTTCTAGCTGGCATATACATTCTTCTTATGAATTGCAGTTCACCATCTTTGTCCAGATTGAAATTTGTTTTATTATAAAACATCATATGCTACTTATACATATCACACTGCACATCTTTCATCTACTCTTCCAGAATTTGAGAGAGAAAAGTTGGCCTAACAGTTAGCTTTGCCAATAATGATCCATCATCAACCATACTTACTCTTGCTCGAAGAGATGTTAATGTTGCCACTATTTTTCTGCTTAAAGCATCAGCGACAAAATTAGCTTTTCCAAAGTGATACTCTATATCCAGATTATAATCTTTTAGTAGTTCCATCTAGAGTCTTTGGCGTAGATTCAAATCTTTTTGTGTCATCAAATGCTTCAGGCTCTTGTGATCAGAGTACACATGACATTTTTCCCCACACAGATAGTGTATTGAGACCTCACCAAAAATCAATACCAAATTGAAAATTTGGTTCTTAAACATTTTAGCCAAGTATCTATCGAGTATCGATACTTTTCATGTAGTATTGATAAAAGTTTACTAGTATCGAGATTTGTGGCTCCAACGGTCACTGAATCTTGCATTAAATGCTAAAAATATCAATACTTTGTTGGCAAATATCATTGCTCATGGTTGCAGGTGAATTAAATGCACTGGTTATTTCATCCCCAATGGCTCTATTCATTTTTCTAACAACCACAATGGTTGGAAATCAATTAGGGGATATAAATACCATCTTTCAAAGACTCTACAGCAATAAGATATATTATCAAGCTTAAAGATCAATCAAAACAACCTTGTGCTTTCAATTCTCAACAATTTTCTTTATACACACTTGTGAGCTTTCATTGTATTTATTCAGCTCAAGTGTTTCTCTTTGTATTTGTGCTTAATTTGCAAACACTCTGATCTTGTAAGGGTTATTTCTTAGTTTGCTTATTTGTTATTCTCTTTAAGAAGGTTGAGTCTTAAGGTTTTGGTAGAAATATTAAGGGAGTTGTAAGGTTAAATCTTATCCTCAAAGGTTGTCAAATTAGTGAATTTGGGAAAATTCTTATTTGTGGAAAGCTAAGGTAATGGAGTAGGCAATTGGGACCGAACCATTATATATCATTGTGTTCATTGTCTCTATTTATTCTCTTTGCTTCCACAAATTTTTAAAAGGTCAATTCACCTCCTTTTAGCGATTACGGATTGATTAATCGAGCTAACAAGGACTTTAAGGAGCAAAGCGTCAAGGTTTTGGGGAAGGAAATGACATGCCATTACGGTGATAGAATGACTAATTTTTTTTTTGAAAACTATAGTGATTAATTGAAAACTTTATTAGTTGAGCGACCAAAACAGAAACACATTAAAAATTTAATGACAATGCAGGTGATTTACCCTTTTTCTATTCATGCAATGTATGAAATTATTACATTTAATAATAGTTTCTTAATATTCATAATATAGAAATGCTTTAAGATTTAATAATTCGACATTTGTAAATATTCCTTTAAATTAATGCTGGTTTATTGATAGTGCATATTTTATTTAATTAATAATTATTTATTTAAATTATTTATTTGCTACTAATAATGATTTATACATAAAATTTAACTATCTGGTTTTATTCATTTGTTGTAGATAAGATTAATTTAATTTGAACTTTAAAAGTAATTTATTTTTGTTTAGATTAAATTATTATTGGTATAATTATTATGATCATCATTTGTATGAATAAATGAATATTATTTTTACTTATTTTATTTTATGTGTCAAAATTAGATAGTCATGTCAACATTTAAATTTAATGGCAGACTTAGAAAATTTTTTTTAGAGCATGGAATTAAGTTGTATATTTTTATAATAATAATAATGTAATTTCACTATTTTAATAGTTTATATCTTTATAATTTTTAAAAGATTAAATCAACTTTTTATCATTTTTGGGGGTCAAAGTACAA
Organism: Gossypium sturtianum; assembly: GCA_025698515.1. Lineage (NCBI taxonomy): Eukaryota > Viridiplantae > Streptophyta > Magnoliopsida > Malvales > Malvaceae > Gossypium > Gossypium sturtianum. Next base: position 123,965,988 of record CM046946.1, read on the forward strand.
TTTTATCATTACTAATTTAATATTTTATAAATTATAAAGGGCCTAAATGAAAATTTTTCTATTTTTGGAAGGCGGGCGCCTGCTAGCCCTTGGCTTCGCCACTGTTTAAATTAGAAATGTTTGTGAAAAATTAAAGGAATTATGTCACACTTGGTACTTGTACTTTCATAAAATGTCCAATATGAAATTTGTACATTGAAAATGTCTAATTTGGTACTTGAACCATTAATATGTGTTTTATTATGGTACCTGTTATCATGTTTGTGAATTACTAAACTAACCAATAAAAATTCGACATGTAGAATTTATTTTTTCTAAATAATCAAGTCCATGGATTATAAAATATTATGTGAAAACTAAAAAAAAAAATTAAATTAAATTAAATTAAATTGAAAAGAAATTAACTAAATATATGGCTACTAAAAAAAAGGTAAATTTACCTAAGTAAAAATGTAAACTTCTCCATTTAAGTAAATGATCAAGTATGCATGTTTAGTATTTACTTCTTTCTTTATTAACCATATGTTTATTATTTGTTTCTCATTTAGTTTTTCATATAATGTTATATCATCTATGCAAACCTGATTATTTGGGGAAAAATTCTATGTGTCGAATTTTCATTGGTTGGTTTAGCAATTCACTAATGGGATTAACACTAAATACCATAATAAAACACATATTGATAATTTGGATACCAGATTGGATATTTTCAAAGTACAAGTATCATATTAAATGTTTTATAAAAGTACAAGTACTATATTAAAACATATATTGATAGCTCAAATACCATGCAAGTATGTACCTTGTTATTATAATATATATTAAATTAACTTTCATCAAATCAACCTTAAAACTTAAATTTAATATAAAAAGTTAACACGATTATCTTTAAATATCAAAATATTTAATTTTTACCAAGTACATGATCGCATTGAACAAAATTTTAAAACCCAGATGCCAAATTATATAATAAACCTAGGAGAAAAAATAATATAAATATACAAATATTACAATATTTATATAATATAAAATATTGATATTGAAGTAACTAATTATATATAAATATGAAATATGATTCTACAATTATATACTCTTGTCACGGGGCTAGACCTTTCGTCTCGCAATCCGTGCGGCCTTAGGCGATTCGCTCTACTAAACTCGCCTAAGTCAGCCTTTACTTAAGTGGGGATTCGATAAGAACTCCTCCAAGGCACCAATTGTAAAGCGGAAGCGATTTATGCCAAAAGAAGCATCCAAAAGAACAACAAAAAGAGCGCTCGCAAAATGTTTGAGTAAATGCTCTTTATTCTTTTATTCACAAAGAATAATGAAACAATGTAATCGAGTGAGTACAAATGAGAGGGAGACTCTCTATTTATAGTTAAGCTCCCCCAAAACCGACGGTTAAGATACATTTACATTGACTGACGAGATTAATCATATCCCATGATTTAAGGGATTTATAAGATATGCCATATCCAATCTAATCTAATCTTTACAAGATATGATTCTCTCTATCTTCTAAGATTAGTTACCATATCAGCCTAAGTTGTCATATCTTCACTATCAGGCCAACCAAGCTTCAATCTGACAGGCTTCTCCAACAGTTCCTTGAATCGGGCCAATTCTCGTGAGCCAAATGATCCCGATCTAAACAATAGACTTTCATCGGATACATTTGGTGCGAGTCACGGGCTTTGAACTCTGACCCGTGACACTTTGACTTTGATAAACAAAAATAGAGTTGTAAGCATATCACGCCATCTTTAAAAAAACAGTTCTATGGCAGCATAATCTAAGTTCAGATAGATTCGAACAAAGGAAAAAACTTTTAATCAGAAAGATAACCTGAAAGCTTACACAACAGGAAACGGTAAATCTGTTGCCTTTGCTCCCATACCTGTCTTTAAAACAGCAAATCTTTGTGTATAAATACAGATACTGTCAATTTTATCTTCACCTTCGTATTCTTACATAGTCATAGAGAAACCAAAACATGAAAAGCAAAGGTTTTTATTGTTTTCTGGTCTTGTTTTTTCTGAGTTTTCAAGATTGTTGTGAGGGAAGGTGGTTGTTAGCTTCATCAAAACCTGGCGTAGATAATGTTACTAGTTATGCTCGTTGGTTGGTGTCCAAGAATACTTGGGGGGTTTTAAAGTAATAATTTTTCTTCTACGTTTTTTTTCATTATTACAAAAGAATCCTTGTTATTTAATTTTGTTTTTGAAAATATATTTTGGATTTTGTGTTCTTTTTAACTGTTGATTTGATGACCCAATTGAAATTTTAAAAAAGATGAGGCTTTGATTTGTTTTTTGCTCAGTGGTTAAAACATGTAGGCTTAGTGACACAAGGAGCAAATGAAGAAAACAAATGCTAGATTAGCATTAAACGATAGAATGCTATTTCTTACTTTTATCAGTATCAAGGAAGAAACTCGAAACTTACAATTGGATCATGCTAAATTAGCATTAAATAATATAAGATAGGAAAGCATTGTCCTGTGGATTTGGCTTATTTCTTTTTCTTTTTCTTTTTTAAATTTTTGCAGTACACTATCAATCGAGTTGGAGGGATCACCATTTGGTAAGTTTTGTTGACCTGCTTTGTTAATGAAATGAAGATGCTCCTCATGTTTAAGTTCATTTTTGTTCCTTTTAATAGCTTATGCGTATTTAAAATGTCCAAACATTTGGTACTCAAAGCTAGTTGCCCAAACATGTTGTGATACTCTCTTATGGTCCTACATTTTCCCCCCATTCAACACAATGTTAAACTTGTGTCACAGGAATGTTGTTTCCTTTAGCAATGGGGTACCGGATGAAAGCACCGGCATCCCCTATTTCTACTTGACAACCCTTGATCCAACAACAAGAAATGCATTGAAAGACCATCGATCCTCGCTTACACTCAGTCAGTATCCGCTCGGAACCTGCAGCACTTTGTACCCGGAGAGCCCTGCTTGTGCAAAAATCACTCTCACGGGAAAGGTATATCACTATAAGTTACATGTGTGTGTGTGTGTGTGTTAATTTGATTCTTACGATAATTTGATTGTCTTGTGGTGTTTTAGTTGGTATTACTTGATGCAAACTCGAAAGAGTCAGAATTTGCCAAAGCTGTTCACATAACATCCTGAGATGATAGGTAATTCTTAAACCCAAAACCAAAATGATTGTCCTTCACTTGGTTTCCTTTCTTTATTGTAATGACGGAATTCGTAATCATTGATGGACAGGGTGGCCTAGCAGTCATAACTTCCAGGTTTTCAAACTCAATACAAAAAACATATTCATAATCAACGGCTTTGGTGGCCCTAAACCTCTCACAGTTGACGAGTACCTCAAATACATAATGTGAGATTCGGAGTAAGTTTATTGTTTATACAATTTGTATGCCAAAAGTTTCCCATAGGTATACACTTTGTCCTGAAACAATCATCTGTAATAATGAATAAGCCTTACTCTATGTCGTAATCGCGTTTTTACTGCCATCAGTGTGTACAAAGTGAAAAAAATTCGTGGTGATAAGTGCTTAGTTGCTTTGTAAAAGGGTTTTGGGTACGTTTGCTATAGTGTTTCAGTGCTTTCAAGAGATTCTCACCTGCTTGTACTTTGATGTTCTTGATACCGAGGCTTTGTATTATAGTGTTTTTTGTACTGCAATGATAAGTGCTTAGTTGTTTTGTAAAAGTTGTGTTTTATGATGTCATTGGGACTTTGTTTAGTTCTACCCTTTGGGCTTTTAATAAAATTTTTATTTTAAGAGAAAAAAAACCTAATTTCCATTATTATACATTGTTATATTTGTTTGGGAATATAAACTATCTTGTAAATAAATCCAACATAATTGTTGTCTTCGTTTATGTTAAGTCAAATCAATATTTGCAACTAGGAAATAAGCAGTGCTAAGAGCACTTCCTACTGCTTCAAACACAAAAGATGAATAATCAACAAAAATATGAACACACGATATATTTACACTCATACAAGTTTCTTTAAGCTCTAACATTCACTTTTTTAGATTTCTCAATTTTATATGTAACATTTAAACAACTCTCTTCTAAGTTTTTTCTTAGATAACTTAGGATATTAATCAAGTCACACACTTGATTATTTTACTCAATGTACTCAAAGAAACGTTCTTCAAATGAACAAAAATCGACGCTCATAATTCAATACAATGCCTATACAAGTCTCCACAATATATATATATATATATATATATATGAAATTGAGACTTACTAACATACTACATCAATTACAATTAATCTTCACTCGAAATAAGTAAGATAATGTGCATAAAAAATATCTTCAAGTAGCTCAGGATAAATCTTGAATTTTCAAGATATACTTTCTAGTTTTTTTAGATTTGATTCGATCTACCAAACTTAGAAAATTGATCGCTTCGATCATCCAAACCAATCTCAAAGGATATGTTGCCAAAATTTACGAACTTAAACATGGAAAGTTTTTTTAGCAGACAGTGCTGCTACCAATTGGCACTAGTCCAGACACTGATTTAGGCACTTCTCAAAATTTGCCTCAACAATCTTCCCCTTTAGCAAAGTCACCTCAGGCCACTCTAAAATAGTATTATTTTCGAGCTATTCGATGTCGACTTTATCTTTCCTCTTTTTAGTCGAGGATTCGGTACGACTTTAGCTATGAAATTAAAACAATTAAAATTCATCAATATAACACAATTCAATTTCATATTGAATATTTCAATTTTTACTCAATATTTGCCTAATTTCCAATTTAGCCCCTAAACCGAGACTAACTTTTATTCTTCACATTTAATTCTCTATTTTCATGCAAATTCCAATTTAGACTAAATTCAACTCCTTATTTTCACATAAATCCCTAAATTTTGAATTTTTCACAATTTAGTCCCTATTACTCAAAATTTAAAATTTATTCTACAATTCAATTCTTTTTCATTTCTAACTTGAAAATCTATCAACTTAATCCCTAATACTCAAATTATTCAACATAAACAACATTTAAAAACTCAATAATTTCTAAAATTTTGACATAGGTCTGGTAATATTTAATACTGGAATTCTAAAAACATAAAAATTACAAAAAAAATGGACTAAACTAACTAACCAATTGAGCTTTGAACAATTGAAACCCTTAGCTTTTCTTTCTCCTTTTCTTTCTTTTTTTTTTCTTTCTTTTTCCCTCTGTTTCGTTTTCTATTTCTTTTTCTTTCATTTATTTGTTTTATTATACATTATTATATTATTATTTTGTTTTATTATAATATAATATAATATATATACTTAATACATAAGTAAATATTATAATATATATATATTAACTTACAGTTTTATAATGATTTCACAAAAAAAATCTACCTTATGCCGCCTCATAAAGAAACAATGGCATAATTGCTTCTTTAGTCATTTTAGTTTTTCTTTAATTTATAATTCAACTTTCACCCTATATGCAATTTAGTCTTTATACCTAATTTACTTTTAATTCAAGTAAATTTACTTAACTGAAACCTAATTAACTACACAACTAGCTTCGTAAATATTTTTAATAAATATTTACGAATCCGATTTACGGGAATAGAGTCCTGGGAATGCATTTTTTTTAATTTTATCCTTTTTAATTAATTAACCATCGAAACATTAAAATTTCTTAACAAAACTTTAATACCACCTTAATGACACTCCGTAAATGTTTATAAAAAATATTTACGACTCAGTTTATAAAAATAAGGTCTCGATACCTTATTTTATAAAACCACTTGAATTTAATAAATCACTTATATAACATAAATTATCAAATCAAAAACCTTTTTAAAAATCACATTTTACTCGAAAATATTAAATAATAATATTTATGAACTTACTCGACGAATTTAGTGATCCCGAAATTACTGTTTCTGACACCACTAAAAAACGGACTGTTACAGGTGTATTATAGAGGGAAGGCAACTGAACGAGTAGGTTAACAAGACCCTTCTAATACTTATTTCGAAGAAGAAGATTCTTGAAACAATTCAATAGTTTGGTTCGACACACTTGTGTACGGTATTGTATAAAGTTGTATCAAAAGTAATTGTCAATAGGCTAAAACCATTTATGCTCAATTGGGGTGCTCCCGAACTTGTTGAGTTTTGTCTCTGGGTGGTGCATAACAGATAATATCATTATTGCTCAAAAGATTATACATTCCATGCGTAAAAAGGCTGGTAAAGTTGGATGGATGACCATCAAAATTGATTTGGAGAAGACTTATGACAAATTAAATTGAGATTTCATCAATGATACTTCGGTAAAGGTTAGGATCCCACATCAACTTTGGAATGTAATTATGCACTGTATTCAGTCCACGTAAATGCAAATTGTCTGGGATGGTGTGCTGTGGAATAAGTTTAAGTTAAGAGAATCCATCAAGAGGATCCCCTTTCACCATATTTGTTTATGTTTTGTATTAGAGGTTGGCCTAAGCTATCTCTAATGAAATATCTCTCATCTTATCAGCAATCCTTTCACCATATTTGTTTATGTTTTGTATTAGAGGTTGGCCTAAGCTATCTCTAATGAAACATCTCTCATTTTTTTTTTCTGATGACCTTATTTTGTTTATTGAGGTATCAATGGATCAAGTAAGAGTAATTCGATCAATAGTTGAGGAATTTTGCACCCATTCTGGTTATAATGTCAATGTGCAAAAAAAAAAAAAAAAAAAAATTCGAAGAATGTTTCATTATAATTGAGGGGGGTCATCTCTATAGGGTTAGGTTTTTCTTCTATTGAGGACTTTCTGCATCGTAGGGTTACAAAATCTACTTTTGATTACAATATTGCCAACATTCGACAAAAGCTTTTTGGCTGAAAGGCTAAGATCCTCTCTTTAGCAGGACAGATTACTCTTGCGAACTCAGTTCGGGAAATTATCCCGGTGTATTCTATGCAATCGACTATTGTCCTAAAAAGAGTGTGCACTGAAATGGAGAAGATTACTCGCAACTTTTTGTTTTGTTTTTTTTTTTTTTTTTTTGGGGGGGGGGGGGGACACTGAGAACAAACTAGGTTTGTCTCTTGTAAGCTGGAAGGATATATACAAGCCAATGCAAGCAAGGGGTCTTGGGTTCAAGGATCTAAGGAAACAGAATGAAGCTTTCTTAACGAAGTTGGGATTCAATCTAATTTTTTGACCTGATCAGCTTTGGGTTCAAGTTTTCCGGGCCAAGTATAAATGAGATGGTGTTATCCCAAGTTCCTTACATGCTAAAAATTGTTCTTGGCTATGGAAGGATGTTAGTAACATTTGGGATGAGGTACGGAACGAGGTTGTTTGGAATGTTGGTAATGGATTAATGGTGGATTTTTGAAGGGATTGATGGATTCTGAAATGTGGCCCGCTTTTTCAATTTTTTTCCCGTTCGAATCTTATTCCATTGTCACTAGTTCCTATTGCCACAATGACTAATAGTAGTGGGGATTGGGATTGTCTTCGGTCTCTTCTATCAAAAGTTGTTCATCGTATAACTACTAAGAAGCCTTTGCGTGGATGGGATGTTAATGATTTTCCTGGGTGGCGTTGGGATCAACAAATTTACTACGAAATCGGCTTATAAGCATTTAACCTCTTCTAATGACTAGGTCCCCAATAAAATATGGCAGCGGAGTGGCAGCTGGCGTGCCCTCAACGAATTAAGGTATTTCTTTGGCTACCTTTCCAGAATAAATTGTTAGCGAATAGGATTCGGGTTCACAGACATATTGCAATGGATGCTCGGTTTGTTGCACGTGGGGATCCAATTGAATCTATTGATCATATTCTGTGTTTTTTGCTACCCGGCTATGTCAATTTGGATGTTTCTTATACGCCTTGACGAGGTTCATGAATTTCTGAACTCGCCATTTGCTGAGTGGTTGGATGTGAACATTACTGATTCCTGTCGGTTCCCTTTTGACTCGAATAATTGGGACTGCTTTTTTGCTGCACTTTGCTGGTGCATTTGGAAGCAACAAAATAGAGGTATATTTTCGATGTTGATTCTGTTGTGGGGGGGCTGTCTCATACACCAAACGCGCCGACTTTGGGCTAATAGCAGGTATGCACAACTTGAGCAGTCACCTACGATTGGACGGGGATGCACGAGGGCTCTTACAATTGTTCATTGGATTAAGCTGAACATCAGCTGGTTGAAAGTAAATACGGAAGGGGCTAGGAATGAAGAGTCTGAGGCTTTTTTATTAAAATAACCTAAAAAAATTAATTAATTATTAAAATATTTACCTTTTTAATTAAATACGAAAATAATTTAAAATCTACAGTAAAGGTTGGTGTAGCCAAATTATATGGCGCCACCAACTTGCCATGTCAGCAAGGGGCATAAAAAAATAATTTTTTGGTGGAACCATGTTGAATGACGCTATCTATATAAAATACAAGGAAAATACTGTAAAATCTAGAAAATTGGGGGGCTTTTAAAACAATTTCTCATTTTTGGTGGAGTCATTTTAAATGGCGCCACCACCTGACACCTTCTGCTCGTTTCAATTTTTTTAACTTTTTTTTTTAAAAATTTGTCTTTTTCTTTTTCTTTTTTACTTTTTTAAAGTTTTATTTTTTTTCTTATTTTATTTTGTTTATTTATTTATTTTATTTATTTATTTATTATTAATTTTAAAAAATTTGAAATGTGTATTTGAAATGTTTATAATATATATTTTTTAAAATTTTAAATATTATTTTTTAAAATTTTAGATATATATATTTGAAATTATTTTTTATAAATTTTAAAAATATATATTTTCAAATTAATTTTTTTAAATTTTAAATATTATTTTTTAAATATTAACCATATTTTTAATAATATAAAATATTTAAACATTTAAAATTTTTAAATACAATTTTTTAAATACATTTAAAAAATCATAATTTAAAAAATTATGAAAAGATGGGGGGCTTTTAAAACAATTTCCCATTTCTGGTAGAGCTATTTTAAATGACGCCACCAGACTGACACCATGCATGTTTAATTTTTTTTAACTTTTTTTTAAATTTTTGAAAAGTTTAGGGGCCCTTAAAAATAATTTCTCATTTTCTGGTGGAGCCATTTCAAATGGCGTCATCAGTGTTGACACATGCAATTTACCTTCTTTTTTTTTTTAACTTTTTTCTTAAATTTTGTCTTTTTCTTAAATTTTTTTTGAAATTTTATATTATTTTCTTATATTATTTTGTTTATTTAATTTATATTATTAATTTTAAAAAATTTGTAATGTAAATTTAAAATGTTTTATAATATATTTTTTAAAATTTTAAATATTATTTTTAAATTATTTTTTAACTTTAGATATATATATTTGAAATTATTTTTTATAAATTTTAAATGTATATTTTTCAAATTATTTTTGAAATTATTAGTTTTATAATATTTGAAATGTATGTTTAATATTTTATTAATTTTACATTAAGATTTTTAATTTTTTTAAAGATATTTAAATTTTTTTAAATTTTATATAAAATTTTTATTTAAAAATATACATTAAAAAGTAAAAGTTTGAATTAAAAAATAAATAAATAAATATATATATATTATAACTAGTCATATCATGTCAGTGATGTGACTATTAATAAATTTAAATATAAATATAAAAAAAGAAAATTGTGTTATATATATGGGTGGGGCTTGGTCCCCCTTGGATGGATGAATGAAGTAAAAACGTTATTTTGAGGGAGAGAAAAATGTAAATTTTATAAAATAAAATTTTATTTTGTATTTTTATATTTTATAGTTAATGTAATATAATAAATAATTGTATTGTATTTATGTTTTTTTATATTATACAGATATCAAAATGTCTTCTGGAGCAAATACGGATCACACTTCATCGATGATCGACGAAACAGTAAAATTAATTATAAATGAAATAAGAAATCGTTTTAGTTTCTAGTTTTTTCTTGCTAATCGCTACTCTGTTGAACGTGTTTTGACTGCTTTAAAATACTTATCTCTATTTAGTTGTTATTATTCCTTTTTAACTATTTTCTTGCATGATATTAATCTCTATTTAGTTGTTATTATTTCTTTTTAACTGCTTTAAAAAATATTTTTTTAATATATTTGAAATTTTAAAAGGAAAAAAGGAGTGGGCAACTTCACAACTCCGGAATAATTATAATATGTTTAATTATTTATAGTAAAAGAATATTATAATTTAATAAAATTTATTTTAAAATTAAAATTTTAACATAATCAAATAAAAATTTTAAAAATCTCGATGTAGTAGGGTTATAATGTTAGTATATTCAATATCTAAAACTATTTATAATTCCTCTTAAATTTTAACCTTAAGTAGAAAAAAAAACTTCAACACACTTAAATTTATAATAATCCAAATAACAATCCAAGTACAAAGAGCATAAATATGCGATAAAAAATGTTGTTAAATTCCACAACTTAAACCTTTAGAACTAAACTTCATTTCAACATGTTATTATTATTAATAATATCCAATTAAAAATAAATATAAGAAGACAGAGAATGTAGTTATTATAATATCCTATTAAAAATTAATATAAGAAGGTAGAGAATGTAGTTATATAGTTGTCTTTAGTTTTAATGCTTAACTATGATTAGGACATAATAATCACATTTGATTTCTACGTGTTATTATTAATATTTTATGACAAATTTTCATTCTATTATTAATATATTATTACTTATTTAATTTAACTTAAATAAAAAAAATACTTAGAATGGCTACGTTGGTATAGTATAAGTGTGATATTTTTGTTTTCTCAACCTTTCAATTTTACTCTTCAATATATTTTTTTATGTTTAAATTATATAGATAATTGATTTATCATATTTTTATAAAAAATTTACCATACAGGATGGTTATCGGGTTTTGAGGTTGCGGTGTCATTTTCCCAAGTACGATCCGGACGAGCGGGGCATGCCATACTTACGGTTGGCGGGATTTGGGGACGTCACATTGATCCGGGGGTTTGACCTGAGGCCGAACTTAATATCCGCCTTGGTTGAGCGGTGGTGTACGGAGACCCACACCTTCATTATGTCGTGCGGGGAGTGCACTATCACATTAGAAGACGTCGCTATGCAACTTGGGTTACGAATTGACGGTCTTTGTGGTCACGCAGTCGAAACAAAGTGTTGGAACCTTCAGTAGTATGCCACAGACTGCTTGGACGGTCCCCTAGTGATGGGGAACAAAATTTCACATGCTTGACATTGGCATGGTTGAGAGCAAATTTTAAGCGGTTATCGAGCACTGCCACTGAGCAGGAAGTTATGTGTGCTGCTCGAGCCTATATTATGCAGCTGATTGGGGGGGTACTTATGTCGAACAACACGTCTAATAGAGTCCACTTAAAGTACTTGCCTCTATTGGAGGATTTTTCTCGTGCCAGTAATTACAATTTGGGGATCGTGATGTTAGCGCGTGATATACTATGAGCTTTGTCGAGCAACAAAACATAGGGTTAGTAATATGGCTGGTTGTCTGGGTCTACTGCAGTCTTGGGCTTTATACAGGATGCCGTTTATAGCGGCTGTTAGGCACCAACCATATTCGTGGTCACTTATAAATAGGTAAAAATAAAATTATACTTAACATTTAACGACTCATAAGTGTGGATAATATTTTTCAAAGTTTAACTGCCAACGTGTTTGTTTCGATTTCAGATGGGCGACGTCTCCGGGAATTGGTGCGAGCCAAACATTAATCATTTACCGTCAAATGATTGAGGCGTACGCTGGAGAGAAAGTAATATATATTAATATAGTTTAAGTAACGTTTATTTAACTTATCCACTTATAGTATGTGATTTGAATTGACTCATTATGTTATATTGTGCAGTTCTTGTGGATGTCGTATTCTGCACTGAACATTGCAACCCTTATTCCTCAGAGGGTTCACGCTGAAGCCTATATGTGGTGCATTAACACACCGGTGCTCAACTTCTCAACCGTTGAGTGGTACAACGGTGATCGAGTTATGCGACAATTTGTGCCGGTCGAGCCACAACAATTTGCTGATGTCCACGGTAAGACCATGAAGGGGAGACATACATTAGATTGGAGCGTGGAACATCAATGTTATGTAGCACTATGGAATTAATTAACACTTGGTTAATTAATAACATAAACTTAATAATGGTTTTATAATAGTATAGATACGTAGATATTAAGATTTTTTTGTTAAATTACTTTAGATATGCTTATATTGTAGGGATTGTATTAAACTAGTCAATTTATTATTAAATGGATCAATTTTTCTTGTCAATTGCAATCATAAAAATTTTTAAAATCCTAATTTTTTAGGACAAAAATGATAAAATGAATAAATATCAGGTACTAGATTTATCATTATACCTAAAAAAAGCGAAATAGGAAAAGTCAAGAGTACCAGAAATCGGATTGGGACATCAAACAACCGGCAGCAACGAATGACTGTTTGTCTTGTTTCCAGTATTCTAGACTCTGATTTTCCAAAGAAAAGCAGAGCAAAGAAAAAGGAAAAAGAAACTAAAAGAGAGCCGCCTCAAAGATCTTGAATTCTTCAAAGAGAAAACAAAAAAAGAAAAATTGTCACAGATTCAAAGAGAGAAAAAAGAAAACCCAAAAAAGAGTTAAAAGCCTTTCAAGCTTCAACATTTTACTACAACAACAACAACAAAGATGGGATTTTTCAATTACGGCGTTGCCGGCGTTGGTTTCATCTTGATCGGGTTCTGGGAATTCATCAACTCCTTAAACCCAACCCTAAACCCGAATCCAACTCCATCTTCTTCTTCACTTTCAACCCAGATCAAATCTGCCTCTATTTCTAAAACTAAAGAGAACCTTTTTTCTTCATCACCATCTTTCATCTTTGTATCAATCTTTTCCCTTTTGATTTTCTTGAATTCTGTGGTTTCAATCTTTGATGCTTTCAGTTCAAAGGATCGGGTGGGGACGGTGCTCCAGTTACAAGTGCTCTCACTTGCTCTGCTCTTCTTGCTTTACTCTGCTTTGGGTCTTTTAAATAATAAGAAAGGTTCATACTTTTGGCCTGATTCTGTTCTTGAATTAGTTCTGCTTTTAGCTTTTGTTGAAGAATTTTTGTTGTATTACTTGCAAAGAAAGGATACAAGTGGGATTGAGAATAGATATTTTGATCTTTTATGTGTTCCCATAGCAATTTGTGTGGTTTCAACAATGTTAGAATTGAGATCTAACAGGTCCATTTACTCGAAATCGGTACGAGGTATTGGGTTGATTTTACACGGAACATGGTTTGTGCAAATGGGATTTTCATTTTACACTAATTTGATGGTTCATGGATGTAGCTTACATGAAAAAAGTAGAGGGAATTATACTATTAAATGCAGAAGTCACCCTGATTATCATAGAGCAAGGTCTATTGCCACATTGCAATTCAATTGCCATCTTGCTTTGCTTGTGGTTCTGGTTGTTGGGATGTTATCGCTTATTGGCAAAAGAAATGGTGCTGCTGTTGGTGCTTCAGGGGATGGTTTGCGGTATAAGCCATTAGGGGCCGAAATACAGCTAATGGATAGTAACGGGGGGAATTTCACTTTGGATTCTGATGACGATCTCGACAATGGGATTAAAGAAGAAGATGATTTGGTGAAAGAGAAGTCAGCTGTTGTGGAATTGGGTGTTAATGGCCATGCTTCACATGTCTGAGGTAAACATTTAGTGGTTTCTTTCGGATAGCTGGGTGAAAAGCATTGTAATTTTATTCTTTTGTAATGATATTAGTGAATAAGTGATGATTGACTTTGCATAAACTAAAATATACCGGTTTGTTTGTTGTTTTGTTCAATGAGATTTGAGTTCTATTTCGTGTTCTATCTGATTCTGATTCTCGTATGTTAATGCAGTTTTCGAGTTTAAAAATTGCATTGAGTGGTTGCCTATATCATAGTATTTGACATGATTGTAATTCCTTGGGATAGTTAACCTTTTCCAATATCTAGTCATACTTTGGATAGTTAAATGGCATTCGGCACTTGTATATATTTGGAGACGGCACTGTATATATTTGGAGAGTCATACTTCATAGTTCATACCCATATTTGAATTAAATATCGAACACAAGCATTGAGTACGAAGATTTTAGGGGGAAAAAAAGATTCCATGTAGCATACATGGTTAACTAGTTGTAATCTAGTCTGCATTACTTTGTGTTAATGTAGAATATCCAAATCATATGAGGTAAAACAAAAACAATTAAGTGTCAAACGGAAAAGAACCAAATCGATATTGTGTTGAAGGGTTAAATCTATATGATCTGTTCGATTGCGTAAAACCTGTGGTAGCAATGGAACCAAAGGAACCTCCTTTCTTACTATATCATCAGACAGCATTGCACAAAACTTTATTAAACAGATCAAACTAGAAAAGAGCTTATTTACAGTTTCCATTTTCGAGTTCACTTCTCGTTGTATAGAACTTGCAGAAAATTGCATAGAACAGTAAACTCAAAGTACTTGCTAAGGCTAAAAGCCAGTAGTATTTGTCGAGTCCGTCTTCCCTCATGTCATCAGAGAACCAGCTTTGTCTTCCTCCTGAACTTGTGAAGGCTTCGATGACTGAAATCATCAAGGCACTCAGGAAACTTCCGAGCCCGAAAACACTCGTGTACAGTGCAAACCCCATCGTTCGCATCCTAACAGGTACTTCATTGTAGAAGAACTCTTGCATCCCTACAACTGTGAAAATGTCTGAAATTCCTAGAAGAACATATTGAGGAAGCAACCAAAAGATGCTTAGTTCTACTGTTTCTGATTCTAGGGAACTCATCTTCCTGCTGATCTCGAGCCTCTTTGTTTCGACAACTGCAGCTATGATCATAGCAATGATGGATAGAAACATGCCGACTCCCATCCTCTGCATTACGGTAATACCTTTTTGATTGCGGGTAACAATTTGGGTGATTGGGATCAAAACTTTGTCATATAATGGCATCATTAGTATTATAGATAATGTAATTGCACTTTGTAATGTTGCTGGTGGGATCTTGAAGTTCCTACCGATGTTCCTCTTCATTGTCATGCCTTGTTTCGTAAAAAAGGTTGCAGGTTGTTGGAAAATTACAGCAAACATTAGAAGCATTGCCCATATTGGCAAAAGCCTGAGTACTATTTTTGCGTTTTCAAGCAGGTAAGTTTTGTTTCTGGGATTCCCATCGAAACCGCCATTGCTGCCAAACTTTTGATCACAAAGAGGTTTCTCTTGAAGCCTATAAAACAAGCGAGAATGATATCAGAAACTCATGGGAAATCACAAAATCTGAAGCTTCCTCGATATCCCAACATGAAAAACTTACTCAAGCTCCCCTACATCAGACTTGTCATCTGGTAAGTTGATCCTGATTCTGCCATTGACAAGCTTTGATGCAGTCACTTTGATTACTTGAAGTATGTTCTGAAAGGGCTTACTGTCAATGCTTTTATCTGGTTTATATGCATAGATTCGGTTACCACATGTGAAAATTGCAACTGATGTAATCATTGCAAACATGGGGATGGCAAATCCAAGTACCCAACCAAAGGTGTCTTGGATGTAGGACATAAGTATGACACCTAAGAGGCTGCCACTACAAACACCAAAATACCACCATTGGAAGAATAAACTCTTTTTGTTAGAGCTTTTGTCATCCTTGCTAGAGGGTAATTCTTCATCATGATCCAGTTGGTCAGCTCCAAAGGCTTGCAAAGATGGGTTATATGCACCTTGGCCTAGTGAAATCAAACACAGAGACCAAAACAGGAATGCTGGGGAGCTTTTGTTGCTTGGTGGTGACCATGTCCATATCGTTGCTGTTGATGCCACTGCTCCAAGTCCCTTCAATTAAAAAGAAAAAAACGATGTAAAATACTATACCACACGAAAAACTAGCATGAATACAGTATAAATGTACAGATATGTCAACCTTATAACATGAATTACTAATATGGATGCCATGTCTCTTTCAAGTAGGCCTAATATGATTCCAGATCATTTTGAGGGAAAATTGTCCATTCCTGGTTAGTGCAAACAGGTTCAACCACTTTCCAAAAAAGGTTCAAATATATCTCTTCAAAATATTAAAATGTTATAGGCTAAATACCCACTAAGAAAGGTTAACTCTTTGCAGAGGTTAGGTAAGCCATGATAAAAGCCAAAAAAGGAGGTTGGTGCTATCCATGGCAGCAAATTCCCATCAAAACAACAAAGGATGCATGATTTGACCATTTTGATTAAATCGAAAATGAATGCCAACAACAAAAAAAACTGAAATTAGAAAATAACAATTGTTACGATATTAAAGTCACAAAGATTTATATAACAATAATAAAAAATTATTTTGCAATTACAAGAATGAAAAGTTGGGATGTGTCAGGGTCCAACATCTTTAGTGCTAAGATGTTGGTACTCCTTCGTCCCATTTTGATGATAATAAACAAAAATGGCTCTGAAAATGAAGTGGTTCAAAGGATCAAAAACTCAAATTTCCATGACATGCAAGCCCTAAAATGAAGAACAAAGAAGCGTGGACTCACCAAAACATAGACGAAAGATGAGGTCAAAATGGTTGAATACCTATCCCAAAAAGAGTCAACCAAGGGTGCCACCAACAGTGGCAACATTGAAGTGAATCCACACCAACTGTTAACTGTTTTGGCTGCTGAAGAATTGCTCATTTGCACTACATCTGTGAGATATGTAACCAAATTCGATGCCACCCCTTTGAATGCAAACCTCTCCATGCCAGCAATCACTATCAAATAAAAGAAACCCGAATCTTAAATATTTACTTAAATTTATGATAATCTAAACATTTAAAAAAATGAACATATACTCGTATTAGAAACATATTTATATCTATTATGCCCGCCTAAATCGGAATCATATAACCCTAAACCGATTAAAAGAACAGATTGTTTCATGCAGAAATGCATGCTAGTAACCAGCAACCTCAAGTTAACTTATACAATGAATATATATATGAAACGATGATAGTTACCTATAAGAAGAATACATGACCTGGAAACTCCCTGAACTCTTCCACCACCAGACATATTGAAAGAGAAAGCAATCTGCTAAACGATTTGAAATGGGTTTGAGATTATATACACATAAGACCAATACAACTGATTCAAAACAAAACACGACAGGCTGCTGTCTTGTCAGAGAATCAGGAGCTGCTATACACTAGTCAGAGAGATTGCTGCTTCCTCCCACTTTTAATTCCAATCTGTTCCAAAACGGGTTTTATTGGAGCATAATATATAGTCTCTAAAGCAAGCTGCACAAACAGCATTGCTTATATTTGAAATATTATATATTTTATATGATAGAAAATTAGATTTATAGAATTCCAGCATTATCCATTAATTCAAGATATGTAGTGAATTAAAAGAGAGTAGTAAAAAAAAAACTTATTTTAAGTGTATAGAGAATTTATTAAAGTGATCGGAATCTTTCAATTTTGAACACCAATATGGGTAGAGAACTGCTATACCACCTTACCAGACAGTTACACGTGTCACCCTTGAGCTAATCCACAACGTGGAGTCACCCTTGAGCAAACCTTACACTAAGCAACTCTCCAACGTGGACTACCCTTGTCAAGATTACATGGAGCCTTACATCCATTGATTACCAAACAACCCTATGGCATCACCAATCTATAAGATCACATTGACACCTCTACAAAGTGACAAGATATGACATTGCCACCAGTGAGGCCTCAACAAGTGGAACTTCCTTTGTTCCATGTATATAAGCCTTTTCACTCGGCCATTCTAAAAATAACATCCAGACCAAAATTAACACTTCACTTTTCTAAGACTTCGCCCCTACAACCTTTCCAACTGTCCTCACCATCACGTTATGATGACTCTTCACCCCTCAAGGGTGAATCATTGCTTTTCCTGCCATTCTTCTTATCTTGATGATTTCCACCATCAGCAATTAGTGTGGTGAGCGTGGGTCGACTATGATCAATCCATATACAACGTCCCACCAATCAGAGAGCAAAACCCTCGTCCCAATTGCCAAACACCCCAAGAAACACCATTCATGACCAACCTCAAACAAGTACTAGACAAGCAAATCAAGAAACCTAGTATGCACATTTCAACCCTTATCAATAGTATTACCAGTACCTGACACCTTGGTACTATGACTAGATCCTTAGAGTCATACTAGTGCCCCCCTCAATTGACCAGAATTCCTAAAACCCTCAGTTAGATTCACAACAATTCACAGAGATACAAGAAAAGATGAAGGCACCTGAAGAACAGCTGTCCTCTTAGCAGAGGTTTTACCAGGAACAACAAAGATTTCTTCAAGAACAGTTAGAGAGACAACAATAGAAGGATAAGAGAACTAAGAGAAATGAGAATATTATAGAAAAATTAAGAGCGGTAAGAAATGCTCAAAGGAAAAATCTTTAGGAACAGGAGGATGAAACAACCCAATCCACACATAAACAATAACACAACTCTCAATGCGGAGATGACCCCGCAAACCATAAAAGAGGACAACATTAGCAAATTGATGAATATGTATTTGAAGAAAGAATGCAAGAGTTAATAAAAGAGATGCGGTACTTTTAATGGCCAAAGTCAACGGGCTTGTCTTGAAGCTACACTAACGGACCTCTGGCATCGGAGATACTTGTTAAGCCACATGTTTAAGCTGCTGCCAGCCACTCATCTATTTTTCTGTTTTGTTTGAATAATTCTCCTTGATTTTAGGAGATAGTTGTCAGATTTTTTTTGCTTATTTTTAGATCTAAATCTCTATTTTTAGTTATGGATACTAGTATATAAGTGTTGGAGTATTCAATAATAAATGGTATTCAAGTCTTTAAGCTTCATTCTAATCTAGAGCTTTCTTCTCCTCTCTTCAATATTTTTTTTAGAAAATAACAGTAAATTTAGTGTGAAAACACCAACAAATTGGTATCGGAGCTTCTTTCTTGAGGGATCTGTGAGGTTATTTGAGTGATTTAATGGAAGGAGAGTCCAGTTTTTCAGCCATGGCACCACCAGTCTTCGATGGAGACAATTACCAGATGTGGGCAGTGCGCATGGAGACTTACCTGGAAGCTTTGGATCTTTGGGAAGCTGTAGAAGAGGACTACGATATTCTACCACTTCCAACAAATCCTACGGTGGCACAGATTAAAACGCAGAAGGAAAAGAAGACGAGGAAGTCAAAAGCAAAAGCTTGCCTGTTTGCAGCTGTGTCTCATATGATATTTACACGGATAATGTCCCTGAAGTCAGCAAAAGCAATCTGGGATTACCTCAAGGCAGAGTATGCAGGAGATGAGAGGATTCGTGGAATGCAAATGCTGAATCTAATCAGAGACTTCGAATTGCAGAAAATAAAGGAGTCAGAATCAGTAAAAGAGTACTCTGACAGACTTCTTAGTATTGCCAACAAGGTGAGGTTGCTTGGATCCGAGTTGAGTGACTCGAGAATAGTGGAAAAGCTGCTTGTAACTGTTCCAGAGAAGTTTGAAGCCACTATAACCACTCTAGAAAACACAAAGGACCTATCGAAGATCTCTCTTGCAGAGCTCTTAAAAGCTTTACAAGCACAAGAGAAAAGAAGGGCCATGAGACAAGAGGGAGTGGTAGAAGGTGCCTTACCTGCCAAGCATCAAGATAACAGCAGGTATAAAAAGAAGAAGAACTTGAAGAACCAGCCAGCAAGTGGAGAGAATTCATTCAAAAATTACCAAAAGGGCAAAGGAAGAGACTCAAAGAAAACTTATCCACCCTGCCAACATTGTGGAAAGAAAGGCCATTCACCATTCAACTGTTGGAGAAGACCTGACGCCAAATGTTCCAAATGCTACCAACTTGGACATGAAGCAGTGATATGCAAAAACAAGAATCAGGTGTAAGAGGCAGATGCTCAAGTTGCTGACCAAGAAGAGGAAGATCGATTGTTCGTGGTCACTTGTTTCTCAAGTAGAGAATCAAGTGAGAGTTGGTTGATTGACAGTGGTTGCACTAATCACATGACATATGACAAGGAACTCTTTGAGGAATTGAGAACTACTGAGATTAAAAGGGTGAGGATTGGCAATGGTGAACACTTGGCAGTGAAAGGAAAAGGCACTGTAGCTATCACAAGCTATGAAGGTACAAAACCCATTACAGATGTTCTTTTTGTGCCAGAGATTGATCAAAATCTTTTGAGTGTTGGTCAATTGTTGGAAAAAGGATATAAAGTGCTATTTGAAAATAAACGGTGCTTAATCAGGGATGCTGATGGCAGATATTTGTTCAAAGTCGAAATGAAGGGAAAAAGTTTTACTCTCAATCCAATAGAGGAGGAGCAAATGGCCTTTAAATCCAAAGTAAGTGTCACTGAAATTTGGCACAAAAGACTCGGGCATTTTCATCATCGATGGCTGCTTCAAATGCAGTCAAAGAAGGCGTGAAGGAGCTTCTGCGATCTTGAAGGTGATCTCATCCCCTCACGAGCATGGAAATTTGGGAAACAGCATAGGCAAACATTTTCTAAGCAAGCCAGGAGAGCTTCGAAGAAGTTGCAGCTTGTTCATACTGATCTTTGCGGGCCTCAAAGAATGCCATCGTTAAATGGTAACCTCTATTATATAGCCTTTATTGATGATCTAACAAGAATGTGTTGGATTTTCTTTTTGAATAAAAATCGAAGTTCTTTGGTGTATTTTGGAAATTTAAGGCCAGGGTAGAAAATGAAAGTGGTTGCATAATTCAGATTTTAAGATCTGATAATGGCAAGGAGTATACTTCAGAAACTTTCAATCGGTTTTGCGAAGAGGCTGGGATCGAGCATCAATTAACAGCACCGTACACTGTACAACAAAATGGAGTCAGTGAGAGGAGAAATAGATTCATAATGGAGATGACTCGTTGCATGCTTCACGAGAAGAATCTTCCAAAGAGTTTTTGGGCAGAAGCAGCAAACACTGCTGTGTTTTTGCAAAACCGGATTCCAACAAAGGCTGTGAAAGATCAGACGCCATTTGAAGCTTGGTATGGATATAAACCATCTCTAAAATTTCTTAAAGTGTTCGGCTGCCCGTGTTTCACTTACATTCCACAAATCAAGCGTGACAAGCTTGACCAGAAGGCATCAGCTGGCATTTTTATTGGCTATAGTACTGTCTCCAAGGCTTATAGAGTGTTTCAACCACAAACTGGACGTATTATTGTGAGCAGAGATGTTCACTTTGTGGAAGACGAGCAGTGGAGTTGGGAAGACTCAAAAAAGGCAAATCAGACTTCAAGTGTGCCAAAACACTTGACCACTGTCAGCATGCTAGAGGAACTTGGAGATGAGGAATGGCAGGATACGCTAACAGATGATACACCTGTTAGAGGTACGAGGCTGCTCTCTGATATATATCAGAGATGTAATGTAGCTATTTGTGAGCCTGCAGGGTACCATGATGCAAAAAACAGGCGACATTGGATGGCTGCAATGAACGAGGAGCTCTCAATGATTGAGAAAAATAGAACTTGGGAGCTGGTTGATAGACCTCTTGATAGAAAAATAATTGGAGTGAGATAGGTATTCAGGACTAAGCTAAATCCTGATGGCTCAGTCAACAAGTTCAAAGCAAGGCTAGTAGTCAAGGGATATGCTCAAGTGTTTGGAGTTGATTATTCAGACACGTTTGCACCGGTTGCTAGGCTTGACACAATCAGATTGCTTCTCGCTCTTGCTGCTCAAAAAAACTGGAAAGTGTTTCAGTTGGACGTCAAATCAGCATTCCTCAATGGTTTTTTACAAGAAGAAATTTTTGTTGAACAACCTGAAGGCTTTGTGGACAAAGGAAATGAAGACAAAGTGTACTTGCTGAAGAAGGCATTGTATGGCCTAAAACAAGCTCCACGAGCCTGGTACAATAGAATTGATGATCATTTGGTTGGTATCGGGTTTAAAAAAAGTCAATCTGAGCTCACTCTATATGTCAAACATGAAGGTACAAACATTTTAGTCATCTCTCTTTATGTAGATGATTTATTAGTTACTGGGAGTAATCTTGATCAGATTGATCAGTTCAAGTTGGAGATGAAGAAGGTCTTTGAGATGACAGACCTTGGCTTAATGACTTACTTTCTTGGAATGGAAATTAAGCAAAGTCAAGATGAAGTGTTCATTTGTCAAAAGAAGTATGCAAAAGAAATACTTAAGAAGTTTCATATGGAAGATTGCAAGGCAATGAGTACTCCTATGAATCAAAAGGAGAAGCTGGTCAAAGACGATGGAGCTGCCAAAGTTGATGAAGCGAAATTCAGAAGCTTGATAGGATGTCTAATGTATTTGTGACTACGGACTGACATTCTAAATGCAATAAGCATTCTATCCAGATTCATGCATTGTCCGAATGAGACTCACATAAAGGCAAAAGAGAGTCATCGGATACATCAAGGGAACTTGGAACTATGGAGTTAAGTTCTTGAAGCATAGAGAGTTCAAGTTAATTGGTTTCTCTGACAGTGATTGGGGTGGTTCAAGTGATGACATGAAGAGTACTTCTGGTTATTGTTTTTGTCTTGGATCAGGGATGTTTTCTTGGAGCTCGAAGAAGCAAGAAATTGTAGCTTAATCCACTGTTGAAGCAAAATTTGTTGCTGCGACAGCCACCGTAAATCAAGCTCTCTGGTTAAAGAAGATCCTAACTGATTTGAATCTAGAACAGAAGCAAAGCACAGAGATCTTTGTTGATAACCAAGCTGCTATTGCAATCTCTAACAATCCAGTTTCATCATGGCAAGACTAAGCACTTTAACATCAAACTGTTTCTTTGTACGAGAAGTGCGAGAAAAGTGGTGATGTATTTCTTTGTTACTGTAAATCTGAAAATCAAGTTGCAGATATCCTCACCAAACCATTGCCACTTAGCAAGTTTGAAAGCTTCAGGAAAAAAACTTGGAGTTTACAGCATCTAAACAAGGAGGAGTGTTAAGCCACATGTTTAAGCTGCTGCCAGCCACTCATCTATTTTTCTATTTTGTTTGAATAATTCTCCTTGATTTTAGGAGATAGTTGTCAGATTTTTTTTTGCTTATTTTTAGATCTAAATCTCTATTTTTAGTTATGGATACTAGTATATAAGTGTTGGAGTATTCAATAATAAATGGTATTAAAGTCTTTAAGCTTCATTCTAATCTAGAGCTTTCTTCTCCTCTCTTCAATATTTTTTTTAGAAAATAACAGTAAATTTAGTGTGAAAACACCAACAATACTTCTGCACCATTTCCCCTAAACATTTAAATTTCCCAAAATGTTCTATGATGGTCGTGGTGATCCACAATACCACTTGGCATGTTATAATAACCACATGAACAAAATTGGAGCCTCCAAAAAATGTCAGACATTTTTGATGACTTTGAAGGATTTTGCTCAAGCTTAGTACTTAGTACTTTCGAAGCATTCTATCTCTACCTTCAACCAATTAATTGACCTGTTCATGAGTAGATTTTTGGCTAACAAGACCTTGTAGCATTTCGTGACATACCTCAAGTCTATTAAACAAGAAGAAGAAGATGAATCTCTCTGAGAATTCATTAAGAGGTTCAATGCCACAACTATGATAACCAAAGACGTGTTAGATGATTTTACAATTTAAGCATTTTTATCAGGTACAAGCCACCAATTTTTGAATTATAACTTGGTCAATAAGACCTCCCTAAGATGTCTTATCTTTATGAGGTGCCCTAGAGGTTTGCTGAGAATGATGAAATTAAAAAAGTTAACATTAATGCTGACCGCTTATAAACGTGTTATTGTTTATAGTAAAAATAGCACATAAAAAATATAAAGAATTAGAATGGCGGTCTCTGCAAGCATACGGGTCAAATTGTAATATAGTAAAGTTTACAATGAAACACTGGTAAGTATTCCGAGGATCGTACCCAAGGGATTGCAAATTGGAGAAACTATTATTAAATTAATCACAGAAAATAATTACTAATCTAATCGAGTCATGAATTAGTAGTGTTAGTCCATATTAATAGATTTATTAAACTAATTAAATTATTAAACCTAACCTAATGAAATTTCCTATTCCTAGTGTCAACAATGCGGACCTTTAGCCTATGACCGATTAAATCCCTAATTAATAAATAGAAGATTAACTAATTTCAGAATTTGAGTTTTAATATGAATTAGCTATTAATTAATTAGTACTACCTCCCGATCTCTACTAATTAATTAATCAATTGGTTGATATTCGCTTATCTCCCGACCTCACTTTCTCAACCATGATAAACTACGATTTACTCGACTAAACTTATCTCCCAATCTCGTTTAACCTATGATTACATCTTAGGGTTTAAGAACGCGTAATCTATACCAACTAATCCTATTATGAATCCTTATTTTTTTGTTAATTAATCAACTTGATGAATTAATCAGTTCAATAAATGAATCATGCAAGATATGAATAAAACATAGGATATTATTCTAATATTCATACAAATATTAGTTGATTAAGTTAACAACATATAAATAAAAGAATAAAAGAGAAGAGTAGAGAGAATGCTCATTGATATTATATTGAAGCGTGAATACAGAGCAATCTCTGCTCGCAATTGTCTTCACATTGGAATAGAAAAGTTCTGACTAAACGAAAAAAAAAAAGAAAATACAAAGAAATCTGAATAGGAAAAATTATGCCTCTAAGTCTGCTCACCAATTTCGGTGACCCTAAGGTTGCTTATATAGGCAACGACCTACTGGGTGACCACTCAATCCAAGATACATTTAGATACCAATTAATGCAATATTTTGATAAATTCTAGGGTCCAAATATGGAAATATCCCAAGAGCGTCGTCCAAGAATTCAACTCTATTTTGGCCTGCCAGCATCACTTCATTGTGACATAAGAAGACTCATCGTCGCGACGTCACCACCGTGAAATCCTTCCCATCTTTATCGCGTCTTCGTGACGAGAGAAAACTCATTGTCACGATGTCGAGTGCCTTTCAAGCCTTGGTAGCTTCGTTGTTCTACCGGGCTCCCTTGTCTCATGACTCGATCATCATCCCTTGTATTCTTGGACCTGAATTGACATTCTACACACTTAAATAACCCATTAGTCACTCACGAGGCCCGAATTGACCTTAAGGGTCATCGAAATAGCCAAAAATGCATGAAAAGGCTTATTTTATTAACTTTTAGTTCCTAACCTACTAATACAAAAAATGCGATAATTAATTATAAAATGCCTAGAAAACAAGCTCATTAAGTGTAGAAATGACCTAAAATAACTACTACATTTGACGGTAAGTCACATGCCCGCCGTGAACCTTAGCGTCTATAGGAAACTTCAATAGCTCTTGTCGTGGAAGAGCATCACTTAGTGATAGACCCAGAAGAGACTTTCCAAACCAATCATACTCAAGGGGTGCAAAAATCTAATGATTATGATAATCCCTGATGACACCAGATGTCCACTAGAGGCGACATATCACATTAACAACACTAAATGAAACAAAAAAAAGTCTCATATAACAAGTTTTTTTCTTATCATGACTTTAATACTTCACCAGGTCAAATCCTTAGTCAAATAGAACATCCAGTAATTCTAGAGTCTCCACCACTTATAAGGCCTAACATGTCCATTTGAAGGATGCCATTGAGTTCTTAGTGTATAGTAGTGTGTAAGAGTCAACTTAAGTAGTTTGTAGCTCATCTAGGGAAACCTAATGTTATATGAGTTCTAATGATACGGGAGCATGTTCTTCTAACAATTGTAAAGATGATAAAGGAAAGGGTAAGAAGAAAATCAAAAGGGTTATTAACATTATTATTGGTTCTAATAAGGAGTAGGAAAGGTCTAACAATAATAGAAAAGCTTACCTTTAAAGTGTAATATCAATGGAAAATCTGTAAAAAAAATTCTCTTCGTTCGATAGTGTGGTAGATAGGTTTCAAAGAGCATGGTGAAGAAGCATTAATTGATGTTAAAGGTAATGATCCATTGATTGTATCAACTATGACAATATGTTTTCAAATGAAGAGGATATTAATTGACATAGGTAATGTGATGGAAGTCTTGAGTTGACAAGCATTTTAGTAGATGGGATTGAAAAGCTCAACATTGAAACAACCCAACCCCATTTACGATTTCAGCAATCAACCAATCAAAGTTAAGGGTTCAGTGGTACTTTTAGTTGTGTTGGGTGATGGCTAACACATAGTAACTAAAATGGTGGAGTTTTTAGTTGTTGATCACCTGACTACTTATAATTCCATTCCCGGTTGTCCTATGATGTAAATGGAAAAGATGGTTGTGGTGACCTTTTGATAGAAGGTTAAATTTCTAACTCCAATTGGCAAAGGATATATGAATTCTGATTAGTAGGTAGCCAAATAGTGTCACGTGCTTTCGTTGCAGTTGACAAAAAAAGAAAGAAAGAGGACATTCCCACACCTCCTCTAGAGAAAGTTGCTCCAGGGCGAAGCTTAAGGTAAACGTAATTAACAAAGCTATGTTGAATCTTGGGAGCTCAGATGTCATAACCATTAAGTGAAACTCACACTAAGCAAACCTTCGATACGGATTATGTAACACCCCTTACCCGGGTTCTACACCGGAACCGGGCCCGAGGCGTTACCAAACTCAAACCACTTGATCGCCACTTAGGCTCGTCGTAACTACTCTCTAAAGTCATCTCAACAACCTCATTCTCGACTTACGAGGCCTCACTCATACACACGAGGGCTCTCGAGACTAAACCGGAACTTTTTCCAATCTTAAAATTTTCCTCTTTTATACAGGTCTCACACGCCCATGCAAGATTAGACACGCCCGTGCATGGTCACATACGCCCATGTCCCCAAACCGTGCCTAAAACCCCAGCATTCTGCCAATGCCCCACGGGCAAGGCACACGCCCGTGCTTACCACCCGTGGTGCACACTGACTACCTTAACACGGCCTAGAGTCTAGACACACACCCGTGTGGCTAGCCCGTGGCCAACACTGGTTAAACCTACACGCCCTAGACACACGCCCGTGCGGCTAGTCCGTGGTCTATTCTGATTTAAAATACTAACATGCAGGGGACGCACGGCCAAAGCACACGCCCGTGAGTTGACCGTGTGTCACACATGGCCTAGACACACGCCCGTGTGTCTATCCACATGGCCAAGAACAAAGCTATTTGCTAAGCTCTTCTCACCCTTATAGCTTACACAACATGCACTCATACAACACATCCATAATCAACTCAAATTGAAATGCAATCTCACATAGAAAACTACATATTTCTTTCATATAATGTAATAGCCAACAACCATGGCATTATACAAAATACACTATCCATCTAAAGGCCAACACATCATAGCCATTTACAACAAAATTCACTAACTTGTCTAGCCCCTATACATTCCATATACAAAACATTAAGTCTAATGTACCAGAGTGTGCTGATAGTGTGGGCGATCTTCCAAATGATCCTCGTATCTTGATTCAACACCTTTACTCTATAAGACAAGGGAAAAGAAAGAGAGTAAGATTTGAGCTTAGTAAGTTTACACATAAACAATTAAGCAACATAGTATAAGCTAAGCAACAATTAGCATTATACCAACATAAGTAATTCACAACTATGCTTACTCTTTCTATCCCTTACCACATTTCCAACACATCATGAGTCACATACTCATAACCATCGAAATGCACCCCTGCATTCAATGTCACATTTACACAATATACAACACATCATTATTTCAATAATTCATCCACACAGCTAATTAACTTAATTATACATCCACACAGCTATTTTACTCAATAATGCAATCACATGGCTAATCCACACAGTTAACACACACAGCAAATGTCTCGGTGGTTTCGCACTTAGCACACCACAATTGATTAATAAGGTGGTATCGCACTTAGCCTACCACAAAGGTAATCATAGGGGTTTCTCACTTAGCCCACTAAATGATATACCTCACGATAGCATCGCACATAGCCAGCTCATCGTCAATATGCATTAGTATGGTATTGCACTTAGCCCACCATCTAGCATTATCACAACACATGCACAAGTCTACTTACTTAATCATTCTACTTAAACCACATAGGTCCTCAATCATTCCCGATCATACATTCATTCACAATTTCTACTACATTCATCACACATAGGTTTTCAAACATGCTACACATTAGCCAGCATTAACAAATTGTAAGTATGAATGCATTATTTGTGCATAGACTTACCTCGATACTCAAAAGTATAGAAATATGCAATTTAGTCCACCACCTTGCTTTTGCCTCGGTTACGATCCGGGCTTCGTCTTTCTTGATCTATAATGAATAAATCAGCTTATTCAATACATACATTGACTAAATTGACCCACATCTCATACTTTAGCAAAATTACTATTTTGCCCCTAAACTTTCTCATATTTACACTTTAGCCCCAAAGGCTCATAAAGTGATTTTTATTCAACTTTCTAGTCTTTCATGCTTAGCCGAACCACTTGTTAAACTAAAGCATTCATCAATACTCACTAAATCACACATGTATGACCAAACTAAAGTTTTTCACAAACTAGTCCCTACATGCATTTTCATGGAAAATCACTTAGCAAAAGATGTTTCTACTACATCAAGCCTTCATATTCTTCCCTAAAACATCAAAATACATGCATGTCATACATATGTACATTTTTGAACATCCATAATAGCTCACCAAATAGCTAAAAATAGCTTACTCATGCTACTAGGACTTCAAAAATACGAAGAATATCAAAAACCGGGCTTAGGAGCACTTACTAGCATGCTTGAAAAATTGAAAGAGCCCTAACAATGGCTATTGGAATTTTCGGCAGCTTGGGGGAGAAGATGAGTGTTTTTTTTTGTCATCTTTTCACCTATTTAATCACTTAATAACTAAATGACCAAAATGCCCTTTTTGTTAAACTTCAAATTTTAACTCATCCATGCCCATTTTTGTCCAAAAATTAGAATTTGGATAAATTGCTATTTAAGGACCTATAATTAATAATCTAAAGCTATTTCACACAAATAGCTTCTAGAAACACACATTTTGCAATTTTGCAATTTAGTCCTTTTGGACAATTCAACCACAATTTCACAAAATTGCTTCATGAAACTTTCACACTAGCATGCATACATAGCATAAACCTCAAAAACATATTTATAACCCTCGGATTTGTGGTCTCGCACCACTATTACGACTAGGCCCTAAACCGAGATGTTACAGATTACCTCTGTCAGGAGTACATGGAGCCTTACGCCCATTGATTACCAAACAACCCTATGGTATCACATTATTGATCTATAGGTGATTTGCCACAATTCGATGTAGAAAATTAAGGTCTTTCCGGAACTTAATGAGCTTGTTTTCTAGTGTTTTTATATGTTTTTATTACATTTTTTTTACTTTTTTTACTTTATGTTTAGTTTTTGCAAAATAAACATTTATACTCAATTTTGAGTTATGTCACGACCTAATGGGCCATTACGGGCCTAAGGATGATTTAACAGCTCTATTTAGTGTGTAGGACATTATTTTCGGGATAAGAAGACGAATAATGACTGCAGCCTCGCGACATTGAGAAGTGTTGTTGCAACAGCGACCTACAAAGCCAAAATATCCACAAAATGAAGGCAATGTTGTGACACCAGTCCTGTGGTGTCGCAACACTGGGCGATGATTAGGAAAATTAATTATGGGTATTATAATCCACAATGACTTATAATCAGATTTTTGGACTATTTAAAAACTCTAATTAAGTCAGATCGTAAACTCTTTAAATAGACATGTTTAGCCTCATTTTTTGAGGCTTGGCCAAGTGAGCCACTTAATTAGTTTTAGGGTTTTATTTATTTTATTTCAATTTAGTCATTTGAATAGTTTTTGTTCTTGTTTAACTTGGATGCGATTTTGATCCAAGCCTTCAATTTCATAGTTTTTCTTTATTTCTTTTTGGATTCAAATTGAAATCAGAGTGATCTTCGCAACAGTTAAAGGAAATTTCGATTCTGCGCACAAATCGATACGAAAAAGAATTTATTTTCTTATTCCCTTCTTTTATTTAATTTATTGTTTTGCATGTTAAATATGAGTTTAGCGATTATTGCATCTAGATCCATAAGAAACTAATTTCTTTAGGGAGATTAATGAACGAATGTGTGACTAATTAACAAATGAATTAGGGTTTAAATCTGAGTTAGTTGGCTTAAATTATGTGCGATTAAATCCTAGGAAGTGATGTGCCTAAGAAGTAATTTAGGATAAACGAGATCGAAAGATAATTTTACCGAGTAAATCGTAATTTATCTTGGTCAAGAAAGTGAGGCCTATAGGTAGTGTGTATTGGTCGATTAGTTAATTAGTTAGAGGCCGAGAGGTAATAATTGGTTATTTAATAGCTAACTTGATAAAACCTGAGTTTTGAAGTTAATTTGGAGCACTGAAGTGATTTAATCTCTTGATTGTTTTATTGGAATTTGTTGCGATTGTTAATTGGTTGATTTTTTTTAGTTTAGATAATTTTATGTTAATTTTGTTAATCCTTTTTAATTTGATTTTTCGGAATGTAATTTTAAGTCAATACTATTTAGCCCTGTTAATGTAGAAAGTTAATTTAAGTTTAATTCAACAGTAGAAAGTTAATTTAAGTTTAATTCAACCTCTCTTGGGTACGATCCTTAGAATGCTTCTCGGAGTGTTTCGTTGTAACATTCTTTACTATATTACAATTTGACCTGTATACTTGCAGACACCTCTGTTTAATTATATATTTATTTGCTGCATTATTTTCAGTCTAGATGTTCGCACGTCTAACAGTGGTTAAGTTGTTGGCACTGTTGCCGGGGAGGTTTCAACGTTAAAATGAATTTAATTTTTTGCATTTTGATAAGATAAATAGAAATATTTAAAATTATGGATACGAATTTTATTTTCAGTTATTTTATTTTTTAGTCATTAATTTTATTTCAAATTTTCTTTGATTTCAATGTATGACTCGAAGTGGAACCATTCCAATCGAGCCAGATCCTGAACTGGAAAGAATTTTGAGGCAAGCCCGTCAACAAATGCAAAATAATCCACTCCTGGTAGCTGACTTACCCTGGAAGAATTCTTTGTTTGACAAACCACCGGAAATACCAGCATAGTTCCAAAAATAGCCATTGATGGCTCGACTAGAGCGAACCTTGCGCGAATATGTACTACCGACTTTAGATGCTGCTCGAGGTAGTATCGAGAGGCCAACAATTAATGTAAAAAAATTTGAAATTAAGATGGCCACCATCTAAATGATACAAAACAATTTGCAATTTTGGGGCAATATGATGGAAGACCAGAACCAACACTTAAAGAGATTCCTATAGCTGTGTGACACGTTCAAATATAACGGAGTGACTGATGAGGCGATCCGTCTCTGGTTGTTTCCATTCTCGTTTTGCAACAACGCCTATGAATGGCTTGATTCCCAAGAGTCGGGTTCTATCATGACATGGGATGACTTGGTAGAGAAGTTCTTACACAAAATTTTCCCCATTAGTCAAACCATCCAATTAAGGTGTCACATCGTAACACCTTTACCCGTATTCAACGTCGGAATAGGGTACGAGGCATTACTAGACTTATACGCACTCAATCATACAATACTGAGACCTGACTTTCCCCTCCAAATTGAAACTTTTTATATCACCTCTTAAACAAGCTTACGAGGCTTAAATCATGCTTTAAGAATAGTTCGGGATCAAATCGAACTCTATAAGAGATCTCTAAAAGTCTCAGAAAAATTTTCATTAAACAGTCCACAAGCCCGTGTGGAAGAAGGGATACGCTCGTGTGGCATATCACATGCCCGTGTTCCACAACCGTGTGTAATTATTTCTCAATTCGAACCTACAGGGGTTTTCACACGGCAGGACACACGCTCGTGTCCCTCACACAGCCTCGACACGCCCGTGTCTTAGCCCGTGTGCCAAAACCTTGGCATTCTATTTCTGACATCATCACCCCATAAACGTCACACGGCCTAGGCAGATGCCCGTGTCCTTCGACCGTGTGGCGAATTAAATTCCCAATTTCAGGTGCAGACTTCACACGGCCTTAGCACACGCCCATGTCGATAGTCGTGCCTTCCACTTGGCTGAGACACACGATCATGTCTCTACCCGTGTGTTTATAAGCATGCAAGGGGACAGACGGCCTAAGCACACGCCCATGAGGCTGACCGTGTGTCACACACGACCTAGACACACGCCCATGCGTCTACCCGTGTGAACAAGAACAAGGATATTTGCCAAGCTCTTTTTATCACCCTAACACATACAAACATACATCACATTCAACCATCAACCTATTTATGTATACTTAAACCAAGTAAATCAACGTGCTACTTGCACAATCGTAAATAACCTCATCTTTTTCATAAATAATTAATAAAAAGCCATCAATTATAGCCTTATACAAAAGAGTTTATCTTTGAATGAGCCAACACACTTGGCCAAGACAATATGACATTTCACTAAGTCTAGTCCCTATACATGCCATACTCAAAATACTAAATCTAAATATACCAAGATGTGCTGATAGTGTGGATGATCTTTCTGATTATCTTCGTATCCTGAGCTGGCTCTTTGACACTATAAAATAAGGGAAAAGAAAGGGAGTAAGCTTTAAGCTTAGTAAGTTTACATGTAAACAATAAGCATCATACCGTATGCTAATCAATCAATAACATTACATACTATGTAAGAACAATTCACAATTCTATAATCATGCTTACTGATCTCAACTCTTACCACATCCCAACCATATATCAAATACATTGCTCACATTTATTTGTACTTATGCCCTGCACTTATCACCACAAAGAAAAATGAAAGATTTACTTAAACAAGTTTCTCGATGAACCCCTCGGAATGATATAAAGTACCCGGTGGTTTCGAACACAGCCCACCATTAATCAATAATAGGGTGGTCTCGCACACAGCCCACCAACAATGATAATTACTGTGGTACCGCACATAGCCCACCAAATGATAATATAAACGATGGTATCGCACACAACCCATCGTGAATAAATAACAAGGTGGTATCGCACACAACCCACCAACAATTATATATTTACAGGTATTTATACGTACTCACATTTCTATTCCGAGGTTCATTCAAGAATTACTCATTTTCTATCCTTTTCAATCAATCTAGCCAATAAGTATTTACATCCATACAAATGCATCAATAGATAACAACATAAATATTAAGGATGTATCGATTACACGTAAACTTACCTCGGTACAAAATATGTTAATTTGCGGGTTAGTCCGTAACCTTGCCTTTTCCCCGGTCAAGGTTGTTTCCGCATTCATCTTGATCTATAATAATAAAATTTACTCATTCAATCACTACATAATTCATGACACTTCAAAATTTCTACTTAGGAAAAAATGACCGTTTCGCCCTTATACTTTGGCAAAATTACGATTTTGCCCATAGGCTCGTAAATCATTTTTCATCAAATTTCCTCATTAAACAAGCCTAGCTAAACATTTATTTCTCTTATAACAATTCACAATACCAATAATTTCATGCATTTACTACTCAATTTACAACTTTTACAAATAGGTCCCATTTAGGTGTTTTCATAGAAACACCTTTCACAAAAGTTGTTCTTTAACCCACTAACATTCATTTTCTTCTATAAAACTCAGTAAACAACATAAGCACTCTCATGGAAAATCCCTAAACTTTCAACCATTTTACAAAATAGTCCCCTCATTAGCTAGCTTAAGCTTTAGGGGTTCCAAAAGTACAAAAATTATCAAGAAAGACCTCTAAAATCACTTACTTGCAAGAGAATAGCTTGGCTGAAAGTTTGAGCTTCAAAATCCCTATTTCTTGCTGAAAATTTTGGTGGAAGAAGAAGAGAAATGAAAAAGATGATAGCCTTTTCTTTATTTAATATTTTATTCAATTAAGTCACCAACTCACCTAACCATTGACCAAGTCTCTAATTTGTCCCCTATGGCCGGCCATCACTTCTCCAATGGCCGGCCATCACTTCTCCAATGGCCTATTTGCACTTTAAGAACCTCCAATTTAATATTCTATAGCTATTAGACACCTCTAGCTTG
Source organism: Gossypium sturtianum (assembly GCA_025698515.1). Taxonomy (NCBI): domain Eukaryota; kingdom Viridiplantae; phylum Streptophyta; class Magnoliopsida; order Malvales; family Malvaceae; genus Gossypium; species Gossypium sturtianum. The sequence continues at coordinate 124,000,132 of CM046946.1, forward strand.
TAAAATAAAACTTTCGCACTTTATGCGATTTAGTCCTTTCTCACAATTAAGCATGTAATCACCAAAATTAATGCACCAAATTTTCATGCACTCATATAATCATGATATAACACATACAGAATTATAAAAATAATTTTCTTTAACCTCGGATTAGTGGTCCCAAAACCACTGTTCCGAATAGCCCCGAAATCGGGCTGTTACAACTCTTCCCCTTTAGAGATTCTCGTCCCTGAAAATCTTACCGGTAAAAAGGTTTGGGTACTATTCTCTCATGGCTTCTTTAGGTTCCCACATAGCCTCTTCTACACCGTGTTTTTTCCAGAACACTTTCACTAATGCTATACTTTTGTTTCTCAACTGTTTAATCTCTCGAGCCAAAATCTTAATTGGTTCCTCTTCATAGGTCATATCTGGTCGTATCTCAATTTCGGTCAGAGGAATCATATGCAAAGGATCAGAATGGTATCGTCGCAACATTGACACATGAAACACGTTGTGTAGTCTCTCTAACTCTGCCGGCAAAGCCAATCGGTAAGCCACTGGCCTAATCCTTTCAATAACCTCATACGGCCTTATGAATCATGGACTTAATTTGCCCTTTCGACCAAATCTCAATATTTTCTTCCACGGGGATACTTTCAGGAATACTTTATTGCCCACCTGAAACTCAATTTCTTTTCTTTTTAAATCCGCATATGACTTTCGTTGATTTGAAGCAGCTTTCAGACTATCACGGATAACTGTTGTTGTAGGCAAACTCAACCAAAGGTAAATATTTTTCCCAACCACCTTTGAACTCTAAAACACAGCATCGAAGCATATCCACAAGAACTTGAATCACTCTTTCGGATTGGCCATCGGTTTGTGGATAGAACTCAGTACTAAAATTCAATTTTGTACCCAAGGCTTCCTGTAACTTCTTCCAAAACCTCGAAGTAAACCTTGGATCTCTATCCGAGATAATGGATATAGGCACCCCATGTAATCTCACAACCTCAGCAATATACAGTTCAGCCAACTTGTCAAGTGAGTAATCCACACGCATCGGTATAAAGTGAGCCGATTTTGTTAATTTATCTACAATAACCCATACATCATCTTTCTTTTTCGGAGTCATAGGTAACCCCGTTACGAAATCCATCGTGATTCGGTCCCACTTCCACTCGGGAACCATCACTGGCTGAAGTAATCCCGAAGGTACTTGATGCCCGGCTTTCACTTGTTGATAGATCAAACACTTTGTAACAAACTCAGAGATATCTTTTCTCATACCCGGCCACCAATACAACTTCTTCAAATCATTATACATTTTTGTGCTGCCTGAATGTACTGACAAGAAACCATTATGTGCCTCATGCAACATTTTTCGGATCAACTTATCATCTTTAGGGACACAAACTCTATCATGAAACATCAAACAATTATCGGAACCAATCCGAAAATCAGAGTTATCTCCCGATTCGCACTGAGCTCTCCTAACTTGCGTCTCACTATCGTTCTTTTGAGCTTTACATATCTGCTGAATAAATAATGGTCTAGCCCTCAACTCGGCCAATATAACACCATCATTAGACAGTGCTAAACTTGTATTCATAGCTCTCAAAGCATACGGAGATTTTCTGCTCAAGGCATCTGCAACCACATTCACTTTCCCCAAGTGGTAATCAATTACTAGCTCATAATCCTTCAATAAATCGAGCCACCACCGTTGTTGTAGATTCAAATCTTTTTTGGTTCATCAAGTATTTCAAACTCTTGTGATTGGTGAATATTCGACACTTTTCGCCATACAAATAATGACGCCAAATCTTCAAAGCAAAAACAATAGCAGCCAACTCTAAATCATGAGTCGGATAATTCTTTTCATGCGGTTTTAGCTGTCTCGAGGCATAAGCTACTACTTTACCCTCTTGCATCAACACACAACCAAGACCATTTAATGACGCATCACTGTCTACCACAAACTCCTTTCCTAACTCAGGTTGTACTAAAACCGGTGCTTCAGTCAACAAAGCTTTCAGTTTCTCAAAACTCTGTTGGCATTTCTCGGTCCATTCAAACTTAACATCTTTATGTAACAATTTCGTCATCGGGGTAGCAATCATGGAGAACCCTTTAACAAACCGTCTGTAGTAACCCGCTAAACCTAAAAAACTTCTAATCACTAACACATTCCTCGGCAGTTTCCACTCTACAATAGCCAAGATCTTGCTCGGATCAACTCTAATGCCACCACCTGACACAATATGTCCTAAGAATTCGACCTCTCAGAGCCAAAACTCACTCTTGCTAAATTTAGCATACAACTGCTTGTCTCTTAGAGTTTGCAACACAGTTCTCAGGTGCTCTTCATGTTTATTCTCATCCCGAGAATAAATTAATATGTCATCGATAAAAATAACTACAAACTTATCCAAATACGATCGAAAGATACGGTTCATTAAATCCATAAAGATCGCAGGAGCATTCTTTTGGCCAAATGGCATGACAAGGAACTCATAATGGGCATACCTCATCTGAAATGTAGTTTTCGGCATATCTTGCTCCTTAACTCTCAATTGGTAATAGCCAGACCTCAGGTCTATCTTAGAAAACACTGTAGCTCCCTTCAATTGATCAAAAAATCATCGATCCTTGGCAAAGGATACTTATTCTTCACTGCCACCTTGTTAAGTTGTCTGTAGTCTATACACAATCTCATCGACCCGTCTTTCTTCTTCACAAAAAGTACCGGAGCACCCCATGGCGAATAGCTCGGTCTTGCAAAACCCTTATCCATTAACTCTTGCAACTGAACTTTCAACTCTTTCAACTCTAACGGTGTCATCCTATACGGGGCAACCGAAATAGGTGCCATACTCGAAGCTAACTCAATGCCAAACTCGACCTTTCTAACTGGAGGCAATCCGAGTAACTCTTCTGGAAACACATCCAGATACTTGATGTGTCTAAAACTAACTATGACAACAATAAAGGCAAGCGCACCTATCGTTTAATAGTATAGTTACGGTAAGACCGGTAATATCGTATCCATAAGGACTAAGAGTACTCGTAATTACTATCCTTTTATTATCTAGCCTAAAAATTGGATTGATTTCTTTTAAAACTAAAATTTAATTAAAAACACGACAACGAAAGAATTGGGAAAATACTTTTAGACAACTTATGTGATAAGCAATACCTAAGGAAGAATCCACCTAGACTTCACTTATTACTTTTGATTCATATGATTTATTCACTTGTCTTAATCTGTAGAAATCCCTGATTTATGTTAATATGTCTCTCGAGACTAAAAAAAACTGACTCTAGGTTGATTAATTAAAATCTCTTTCTAATTAAAACCCCTATTGTTGCATTAACTCGATCTATGGATTCTCTTATTAGATTTGACTCTAATCCGGCAGATTTTGTCGCCTTATGTCTAGGGTTGCAATCAACCTTGCTTAATTCTGTTGATCTACTCTTAAATAGGGACTTTTGCTCCACTGAATAAGCACATCCGACTTGAATCAATAACATGAATTATCAAAACAAGAATAAGAACTCACAATTAAGAATAAGAACAAGTATTTATCTTATAAATCAAATAGTAATAAGATCCGTCTTAGGTTTCATCTCCTTAGGTATCTAAGGGGTTTAGTTCATACTGATAGAAAGAAACATCATAGAATAAGGAAAACTACAAAACATAAGAAAACCGAAAAACTTCTAAAGAACTTGATGGGGGATCTTCAGTCTTGATGGAGATCCTCCTTCTGAGCTACTTTCGACAGCTGTCTGCGAGTATTTTCTGCGTTCTATTCAGCGTCCCCCTCTAGGTCACCTCCTAGGGTGTTTATATAGGCTTTGGAACGCCTTTCTTCGCCCACAAGTAACCTTTTTTGGATAGAGTTAGTCTTTGATACGGCAGGGACATACCCGTGTGACACGCCCGTGTTCGATAGCCTTAGGCCGTGCTCGCTCCTACTCACCACACACGGCCGTGTGGTCTACCTGTGGACGATAGTCCAGGCCGTGGTTGATTCTGCTCGTAACCCACGGTCGTGTCCAATGGCCCAAGCCGTGTTGAATTCTAAGATAGGCCCATTTTGTCTCTTTTTGGCCCATTTCTCGTTCTTTTCGACTCTCTAATCTCTCTTGAGTGTAAAACATGAAATTAAAGGATTAAGAGCATCGAATTCATCAAATCTAATGAAAACTCATCCAAAAATAAGCTAAGCATGGGGTTAAAATATGTATAAATTATGGTTTATCAAATATCCCCACACTTAAGCCTTTGCTTGTCCTCAAGCAAAATCCTCAACTCAAAATTAAAACTAACTTTCTTCAATCATAATTCTTATCAATAATGTCTCATCATAATTCATAGATAATTCATACATTGATAATTTAACTAAAAGAGTCCTAGAGATTCAAACAATCTAAGTCATAAATTTTTGTAGCATGAAGACATAGGTGTTTCCCCTTACCTAAACAATTACTTTTGATCCAAAACCAACAAGAATTGACACCCTCACTAAAGATTCACTCAAATCACTCAAAGTGTTTAAGGTTCAAATTAAGCACTCAGAAGTCAAACATGAAAAGTTAATCCCATAGACTTGCATGAAAATCAAATCCCCACCACTATAAAATGAGATTATACACAAATCAAAAGTTCTTTAAAAGGGTTGTAATGTGGCTTGGGTTAAATGTGTGGATAAAGGCTTAATTAGAGGGTTAGAATCGAGATTGAATTGATAAATTACCTAACTAGAAAAATTGGACTAATACTGAATAATTACATTAATTGAAAACTTATCACTAATAACACAAGCTTCTTCTAAAGATAATGAAATTAACAGTTTAAGCTCATATGAATAAATTTCCACATTTTTTTAAGAACAAGAACATACAATAATAAGATGGAATTTAACAACTGAAATAAAGAAAATAGTTAGGCAACTGATCAAATCAATTCTCGACAAAAAGGGAGTCAAAGTAGGAGAGGTAAAAATTTGGTTTTGGGTTAATATTAATGGGTGAGTCAAGAAAATGGTTTATTAGGCTAAAAAGGGTTCACTAGGGGTTAATTATGAAGGTAGGCTTTTTAATGGAATAAGTGGGTTAAAACCTAGGTGCCTTTATCATCTCAGTATATAAACTCAAAAGTGTGGTTTCGACATGCATAATCGAAGCAAGTTCTAGAATAACAGTTCAATGTTGACACACTCATAACCAACAATAAAGTGAGCAAGAAAAATATATGCTCTAAAAGGCTAAAAAATCTCACAAAAATTATGGTTTTTGATGTCAACCTTGCAAATTTCAAACTTCAAAGCAATATTTAGATTTAGGAAAACAACCTATTACAATTTTTAATTCAGAAAATAGACTTATCATGTTTGATTCTCTAATGTCTTAAAGTTTAAACCATCAACGTACAATTACCTATGACTTAATCCGAAACATATAAATGAAAATCATACATCAATAGAAGTTTCATTCTAATAGCAATATGAGTAAATTACTTAAGAAAAGACATAATTCAGGGATTTTCTGATAATCAATTAAATAGCCTCCCCACACTTAAGATGTACATTGTCCTCAATGTATAAAGATATATAATAACAATATAATAAGAATATCATAAGAGAGGAAGAGAAGTGAAACTTCCTGAATTTTGGATGAGATCCATGGAGTAGTTGACACAGAATTGTAGATATAGCAAAGTGAAGTGCATAATTCTGAGCAACTATTAAGAACATAAACACAACTGTGGAAGAAGGTTACGGGATTACTCGATTAGGAATAAGTATAAAAACTAAAACAAAGTTCAAAATATAAAAGATAAGTCTTTTGGAATTATAATACAAAATATAAAGGGAAATGGACTAGAAATAAAAATAAAAGGAAAATAAAAATAGAAAATAAAATAATTGGACTCAAAGGTCCTCATCGTCGAATGCGTCGCGAGGTGGAGGTAGCGGCGATATGTGAAAGTGCTGACAAATCTGTTGCAGTGTCACCTCGATGCCATCCAATCGTCAAGCGTTGTCATTAAATTGCTACGTACAATACTGCTCGAACCTAGTGAGGTGCTCAGAAATGTCATTCAGTGAAGTTGCCGCATGAGCTGGTCGGCGTGGCAGTGGTGGCGCAGACGGTGGCTCCTCGTGCTGTGGGGGGACATCATCAGTAATTTCCTCTGGGTCGTCTTGCTCGGTGGGTTGCGAGAGTTGGTACGGGGGAAGATCAAACCCACGTCGACGCTCAATCATCCTCATGTGCAGCATTGTCTGAATGCCCTACGGGGACATCTGTCTGATAAGGGTGAGCGAGGAGGATTGAGCTGCGGTGTTGATGAGCCCAAAGTATCGAGCCAGGCGTGTGATGTATGGGCCCATAGAGATGACTCCTCTCCTATGCCACTCCGTCTGATGCTGAATGGCACGGGCGATGAAGTAAGCTAAGTTGAAAATGTGCCCGTTCGCCATACACCACAAAAAGCAGGCGTCCTGGGTGTTGACAATGCCGGTGCTCTCTCGCCTACCTGTCAGAGTATGTGCCAGGATGGCGTGTAAGTACCTCAATGATGGGGTGAGAGCGGAGGCCTTAGAGCGACTGGGATCATATGTCGCTGAGACAGGGACCAAATTTTTCCAACATGACGAGGGAGAGCGGTAGATGTGGCGATGGAGATCCTCGAAGTCGTCATCCTCCATGAACTCCTCGGTGTAAAGTCCTAAAATGACCTCGAAATCTGGGACACTCAGCTCACAAATAAGGCCTCCAAGACGGAATTGGATTGTGCTGGGGTCATCAAAGTTCGTCATGACCGTCTGGAGGTGGAAAGTAGAACAGAACTCCAAAGTGAGCTCTAGGTATGTAGGCTCGATGATATCAATGAAGTGTCCCCATGGGTCAGGGGATAAAAGGGCTCGAACCGCGTTGGCTAGCTGGACCTGCTCTAGGGCGGCCCAATCAATACACCTCTCCACGCCGAGGGGTCGTGCGCGAAGTAACCGAAAGAGCTCCTCCTGGGGTTCCAAAGGAAACTGTAGGAATGGGTGGCGTACTTTGGCAGAAGTGCTTGACGAGGTTGCACCGGCACCTTTTCACTTTTTTAAAGCTGGGACGGCGGTCTTCTTCCCATGTGGGGGAGTCATTACGTACCTGTAAAAGACGAACAATAACCAAGTATCATTTAACCAACCAAGGATGTAGGATCCTGCTAATCAATATATTCTTGTGATAATCCTAATACTAAAAACTAAGAACAAATAAGTCTATTGAAAAATGAGAAAGCAATATTGATGAAGAGAAGAGAAATTAGTTAATTAATAATAAGACAACTTGTTTAACAATGAGAAATATCAGAATATTTAGCATTAAGAATTCGAGAAAGTAAATAGAGAATATGAATAATCATAGTCTATGAAAGAAAATCTAATAAGGCTAAAAATAATGATGAAGAGAATGATAATTAAGAAAATAGAAAAAAATAATAAAAGAAATGGAGGGTCAAACAATGGTGACCGACGGTGAGGTGGTGGGAGGAGGCGCACGACCGTGGTGGTGGCGCGCGGGCGTGGACTGCGTGCTGTATATGTGGGTAAGAAAAGGAAAGAGAAAGGAGGAGGGGGTGTCGACGGCGGTGGCCGGACTGAGTAGGGAGAGTGGAGCACGGCTAGGGTTTGTAGGGAGGGGAAAAATTTTGGGGAGAAAATGAATAGTGGTTTGGTTTAAATAGGGATTAGGGCACACGGTCAGGGGCCACACCCGTGTGCCCTTTATTTAGGCCGTGTGATTCGAAAATTTTGAGTTAAGGCGCATCTGAATCGTGGCCCACGCCCGTGTTCCCTGGGCGTGTTGGGTCACACGGCCTGATCACACGGTCGTGTTCTACTTCGTTCGTTTCTCTGACGCCCGTGTAGAGGTTAGCACGCCCGTGTTAATTTAGTCAGTGTCGACCACGACCTTTTGGCACGGGCGTGTCGCATGCCCGTCTGACATACTCAGTTTCACCCATAGCTTTTTGGCACGAGCGTGTTACTTGCTCGTGCCACACCGATGTGCCTACCCATGGTGTCCACATGGCCACGACCACGCCCGTGTGTAAGGCCATGTGGTATGGAAACCTGCGCTTATCAATCTGGTTAGTTTTTAGTTAGGTGCTAAAAATAAAAAATATGAATATTAATGGGGTTAGTGTTCGGGTTGCCTCCCGAGAAGCGCTTGTTTAGAGTCCTAAGCTAGACTTACCTTGTATCCACTCTTTATGGAGGTTCACAGAGCTGAAGCTCCTCTCTAATATCTCTAAAATCCTCACTGTTATATAGTTTAAGGCGTTGACCATTTACCTTGAATGTGCCATGAGTTGGATGAGTTACCTCGATTGTGCCATAGGGAAAAATGGTTTTGATTACGAATGGACCTGACCATCTTGATTTCATCTTTCCAGGAAACAACTTGAGCTTTGAATTGTATAGTAGAACAAGATCTCCAACTTCAAACTGCTTAGGTTGCTTCAAACGAGCATCATGGCGTCGCTTTGTTGCTTTTTTGTATAAACGTGAATTCTCGTAAGCATTCGCTCGCCACTCATCTAGCTCGTTCAACTGCATCAATCTTTTCTCACCTGCAAGTTTAAGATCGTAATTTAAGAATTTTGTAGCCCAAAATTCTTTGTGCTCTAATTCAAATGGTAGATGACAACTCTTTTTCGTAGACAAGTCTCAGATGGGGATGTTCCTATGGGAGTTTTAAAAGCGGTTCTATAGGCCCATAAAGCATCGTCTACTTTTAATGCCCAATCTTTCTGTTTGATTCTCTTGTTTTCTCTAGAATACGCTTAAGCTCTCGATTTGCTACTTCCACTTGTCCACTTTGGTTTGAGGGTGATAAGGGGTAGGCGCTTACAATGGTGTACTCCATATTTCTTTAAGACTTTATCAAATTGAGTATTACAAAAATGAGTACCCCTATCACTAATAATTGCTCTAGGTTTTCTAAATCGAGAGAAGAGTTTCTTAAGAAATCTTACTACCACTCTAGCATCATTAGTAGGTAAAGCTTGAGCTTCCACCCATTTTGACATATAATCAATTGGTACTAAGATGTATTTTCCCAAATGAGCTAGGGAATGGACCCATAAAATCAATACCCCATACATTAAATATTTCACATTATAGCATATATGTTTGAGGCATTTCATCACGTTTAGAGATATTACCTGTTCTCTGACATCTATCACACGAAGCAATATACCTGTTAGCATCCTTGAATAGAGTGGGCCAATAAAAACCTGATTCGAGCATTTTGTATGCTGTCTTAATCCCACTATAATGTCCTCCTCCTGAATGGTAATGTTCCAGTATTTTGCTTGCTTCTGCCTTTGTAACACATCTCCGAATTACTTGATCTGCACATATACGAAAAATAAAAGGGTCCTCCCAAAAATAGTTTTTCGCATTAGCAAAGAATCGCTTCTTCCTTTTGGCAGGATGTTAGCAGCTAAATATTTCACAATATCATCAAACCAAGGTACCTCAGAGTCAGAAATTGCAAAGAGTTGTTCTTCAGGAAACGAGTCATGTATCTCACTTTCATCGAGTTCCTTGATTTGTGGATTTTCAAGTCTAGAAAGATGGTCTGCTACGAGATTTTTAGCTCATTTCTTATCCTGAATTTCCAAATCAAATTCCTGTAAGAGTAAAATCCATCTTATGAGTCGAGGTTTTGCATCAGATTTAGTTAAAAGATAATGGAGAGTTGAATGGTCAGTGTAAACGACAACTTTAGATAATATCAAATACTGTCTAAATTTATCAAATGCAAAAACCACATCTAGCAACGCTTTTTCTATGGTGGTGTAATTTTCTTGCGCGGCCGTCAATGTTTTGCTAGCGTAATAAATTGGCTGAAAATGCTTGTCTCTTTGCTGTCCCAAAATCGCACCTACTGCAAAATCACTCGCATCACACATTAGTTCAAAGGGTAAATTCCAATCAGGTGCAATTATAATCAGAGCATTTATTAATATATTTTTAAGGGTATTAAATGCATCTAAACATTCCTGATCAAAATTGAAAGGTACATCTTTTTCTAGTAATTTAGTTATGTTTAAGGGTATTAAATGCATCTAAACATTCCTGATCAAAATTGAAAGGTACATCCGAGGTAAGTTCGGACATATTACATGTACTATATATAGTTATGTTTAATGCTTGAAATGAGTGACATGGTATAAACGAATTATGAATGCTATGTGAGAGCTCGATGTTACGTGGCACTAAGTGTGCGTGATCAGAGATGTAATTGAGATGATTAGCACCGTGCGTGCGAAATAATATAAGCTTTAGTTTATGGTGGGCACTGTGTGTGCAATACCGATATATAATCAGTTTTGATATAGATGCACTAAGTGTGCGATGTTTACTAAACTTCGGTTAACGATTTGGAGCACTGAGTGTGCGAACAAACTAAAGAAGTTATGAAAGTTGATCAAAAAGAAATCAGTGAGTAATTAGTAGCACGAGATCGAACTAAGTGTTGGCTAAGGTACGTTCGGAACCCATGTGGTTAATGAAATTATGGTTAAGATCGTGGAATGTAAATTGAACATATTAGCTTGTATTGTATGGTACATATGTGTTCATGAAATAATCTATGTGATTGTTGGTGTAGTATAATGTTTTATGTTACGAACTTACTAAGCTTTAGTAAGCTTACTGTGTGATTTATTTCTCTGCTTTGCAGTGTCAGTAAAGCTAGCTCAGATCTGGGGATCGTCAGCATTTCAGTCACACTATCGGCAATCTATTTTGGGGTATTTTGGAAAGATGTGCATAGTTAAAATATGGCATGTATAGGCTAGTTATTTGAATCATGTTTGGGGTTTGTAAGTAGCCATGAGATGTGGCTAAATATGTGCTAGTTTTAGCATGAATGATTTTGGTATATATATATGATGCATATTTTGGTATGGATTGAGAGTTGAGAAATTGACTTATGAATGGAAATCTTTGTGATGGTAAATGATAGTATGATTTAGTGAAATTGAGAATGAATGATGTTTAGTATTGAATGTGTTCAAGTTGTATATGTTAGCTTATAAGTTGGTATGTTTGAAAATGAGATTGTATGAGTTGATAGATTGATCATATGATAGGAAATGGTTGCCAAATTGTGTGTATAAACATGATTAAGGGTGCTTGTTGTGATTGACCCTAGTGGGTGGCATTTTGGCCTTGAAAATGGCCTATAATGTCACACGGCCACGGCACACGGGTGTGCCTAGTGACCGTGGGAACTAAGTCAGGATAGTACACGGCCTTGGCACACGGACGTGCCTATTGCCTAGTAACCGTGTGATTTTTGGCAAATTCGACCACGGCCTGAACACACGGGCGTGCTTAGTGGCCGTGGAAGATAAGTCAGTATATACCACGGGGAGGACACACGGGTGTGTCTAGCAGCCGTGGGAGTCACACGGCCTACTCCCACGGGCGTGTATCCCCTGAAACTTAGAAAAGTTTTATATTTTCATGAAGTTTCTGTATGTGTTTCGGTTTAGTCCCGACCCCTCTCTAGCATTTGTTTAAGGTCTTATACGCCTTAATAAGGGACTATTTGCTTATGTTTGATGTATTATGATGATGATTGACTTTGTGTCGTAATTGGGTTGTGAAATGATCTTATTGTCTGGTAATGTCTCTTAACCCTATTTTGACGGCAATTTTGGGTTAGGGTTGTTACATTTTATTGGTATCAGAGCTATGATTTAGTCAATTCTCGGACTAACGTAGTGCGTGTGAGTCTAGCTATACATGCCATATATGAAATTGCGATAGTATGATGAATGCTGACAGTTGAAAATGTGTTTTCTTATAATAATGGATCCTGATCGAGCAGTTGCTGATGACGTAGAGAGTAATGTGCCTGCTCCCGCTCAAGGGACAGCGCCGGCCACATCTAGGCCGAATGATAGTGGTGAGGGAGGAGAGGCTAAGCAAGCCTTCTTCCGTATGATGAGTGAATGGTTTACGGAGTTCGTTCGAACGAATCCGACTACTCCACAACCTCTACCCCCACAAGTACCTGTTGTGCCACAAGTTGTAGATCCGATTAGATTGAATAAACCACCTGTAGACAAGATTCAGAAATACGGGGCCGAGGAGTTTAGGGCCACATCTGATGACGATGCTGAAAAGGCCGATTTTTGGCTTGAGAATACAAATAAAGTATTCGATGAGATGTCATTGAACCCTGATGAGTGCATTAAGTATACAGTTTTCTTGTTGAGAGATACAGCTTATAACTGGTGGAAAACATTGATATCTGTGGTTTCGAGAGAGAGAATCACCTGGGACTTCTTTCAAGTTGAGTTCAAAAAGAAGTATACCAGTCAGCGTTTCATTGATAAAAAATGTAAAGAGTTTCTAGAATTGAAACAGGGCCGTTTGACTGTTACTGAGTATGAGTGGGAATTCGTAAGATTGAGTCAATACGTGAGAGAATGTGTTTCGATCAAAGCTACTATGTGCAAATGTTTCATAGAAGGATTGAATGAAGACATTAAGTTGTTAGTTGGGATACTTGATATAAATGAATTTGTTGTGTTAGTCAAAAGAGCATGCAAAGTTGAGGAGCTCAGTAAAGAAAAGAAAAAAGCTGATTCTGAGGCTCGTGATGAAAGAAAGAGATCGATGAATAAGTTCTCTCAACCTTCAGCAAAGAGATATAGAGATGAAAGAAATCGTTCAAATGTTTCATTTGGACATCCAAGTAGAGATCATTCGAGACAAAGTACTGGTTTACGAATTCAAGCTCTAAATGAAGCAAGTGTTGGTAGTGTTAAGAGTAATAAGCCCGAGTGTAGACAATGTGGGAGACGACATGTGGGAGAGTGTTGGGGCAAGTATAACAATAGAGTTTGTTATAAATGTGGATCCCGAGACCATTTTATTCGAGATTGCCCGAAGATGGTGGAAGAGGAAAATGTTCAGAATGAAAGACCGAGTAATGTGACGGCTAGAGATAGACCATCCAGAAACACCAGAAATGTGAGCGATATCCTGAGAGGGACAACTGATACAGTTGTGAGGTCAGAGGCGAGAGCTCCTGCCCGAGCCTATGCTATACGTGCACGAGAGGAAGCATCATCTCCAGACGTTATCTCCGGTACTTTCACTTTATTTGATACTGATGTCATTGCATTGATAGATCCAGGATCAACTCATTCCTATGTGTGTATGAATTTAGTATTGAATAAGACTCTACCTGTTGAGTCTACTGAATTTATGATTAGAGTATCGAACCCCTTAGGCAATTGTGTTTTTATGGATAAGGTGTGCAAGAATTGCCCATTGATGTTTCGTGATTTATGTTTTTCGGTCAATTTGATGTTGCTACCATTTGATGAATTTGACAAAATTTTGGGTATGGATTGACTTACTTTGCATAATGCCATCGTGAACTGTAAGAGAAAGAGTATTGAATTGAAGAGTCAGAATGGTGAGATAGTTCGAATTGAGTCCAGTGATATGAAAGGATTACCAGCTGTTGTATCTGCGATGGAAGCTATGAACTATGTGAGAAAAGGTTGTGAAGCTTATTTGGCGTACGTGATTGATACAAAGGTGTCGGAAAAGAAAGTTGAATCTGTGCTTGTGGTTTGTGAGTTTCCAGATGTATTTCCTGAAGAGTTACCAGGATTACCTCCAATTCGAGAAGTGGAATTTGGTATTGAGTTTGTGCCGAGAACTGCTCCTATTTCGATAGCTCCATACATAATGGCCCCAATTGAATTGAAAGAGTTGAAATCTCAGTTGCAAGAATTGACTGATAGAGGATTTGCACGACCGAGTTTCTCACTCTGGGAAGCTCCTGTGTTATTTGTGAAAAAGAAAGATGGAACTATGAGAATGTGTATTGATTATCGACAGTTGAATAAAGTGACGATAAAGAACAAATATCTGTTGCCTCGTATAGATGATTTGTTTGATCAATTGAAAGGAGCTACCGTGTTTTCAAAGATAGACTTGAGATCTGGTTACTATCAGTTGAGAGTTAAAGAATCTGATGTACCGAAAACTGCTTTCAGAACGAGGTATGGACATTACGAATTCTTAGTGATGCCTTTTGAACTAACCAATGCTCCTGCAGTGTTTATGGATCTGATGAATCGGATATTCAGACCGTATTTGGATCTCTTTGTTGTGGTGTTTATTGATGATATTTTGATCTATTCGCGTGATGAGACGCAGCATGCTGAGCATTTGAGAATCGTGCTACAAACTCTGCGTGAGAAATAGTTGTATGCAAAGTTTAGCAAATGTGAATTTTGGTTGCATGAGGTCAGTTTTTTGAGGCATATTGTATCAGCTGTGGGAATACGAGTTGACCCGAGTAAAATCTCTGCTATTTTAGAATGGAAGCCTCTGAGAAACGTGTCTGAAGTCCGTAGTTTTCTGGGACTAGCGGGATATTATAGGCGGTTTGTGAAAGGCTTCTCGATGATTGTGACTCCATTGACAAAGTTGTTACAAAAGGATACTAGATTCGAGTGGTCAGAAAAGTAGCAGCAGAGTTTTGAACAGTTGAAAGTGTTGTTAATGGAAGCACCAGTTTTGATTCAACCCAAATCGGGCAAAGAGTTTATAGTTTACAGTGATGCATCATTGAATGGTTTGGGCTGTGTACTGATGCAAGAAGGGAAAGTCATTGCTTACGCTTCGATATAGTTAAAACCGCATGAAAAGAACTACCCAATGCATGATCTTGAATTGGCTGCGATTGTGTTCGCATTAAAAATTTGGCGTCACTACTTATTCGGTGAAAAATGTCATATTTATACTGATTATAAGAGTTTAAAGTATTTGATGACTCAGAAAGACTTGAATTTGCGACAAAGAAGATGGTTAGAATTATTGAAAGACTATGAACTTGTGATAGATTACCACCCGGGTAAAGCTAATGTTGTAGCTGATGCCTTGAGTCAAAAATCGTTATATGCTTTGCGAGCTATGAATAATCAGATAGATCTGTGTGATGATGATGCGGTTGTAGCTGAATTGAAAGTAAAACCGTTGTTTTTACAACAAATATGTGATGCTCAGAAGAACTATAATGAGTTGTTAGCAAAAAGAGTTCAGTGTGACTCGGATGCTGTATCGAAATTTCGAGTTGATAGTGATGGTTGTTTGAGATTCAGAGATCGGATTTGTGTTCCAAGAAATTCAGAGTTGATTTAAATGATTTTGAATGAAGCTCACAATAGTTATTTGACTGTACATCCGGGGAGTACTAAAATGTATAATGATCTGAAACAGTTCTATTGGTGGTATGGTATGAAAAGAGATATTTCCGACTTTGTGTCGAAGTGTTTAGCTTGTCAGCAAGTTAAGGCTGAACATCAAGTTCCGTCCGATTTATTACAACCGATTATGATTCCTGAGTGGAAATGGGAGAGAATCACGATGGACTTTGTGTCGGGTTTGCCTTTATCTCCGAGCAAGAAAGATGCGATCTGGGTGATAGTTGATAGATTGACAAAATCAGCTCACTTTATTCCAGTGAGAATAGATTATTCACTTGATAGATTGGCTGAATTATATATTGATGAGATCGTGAGATTGCACGGGGTACCTCTATCTATTGTGTCTGACAGAGATCCGAGATTTACCTCGCGATTCTGGAAGAAATTGCAAGATGCTTTAGGCACGAAATTGTATTTCAGTACTGTTTTTCATCTTCAAACGGATGGTCAATCCGAGCGAATCATTCAGATTCTCGAAGACATGCTGAGATGTTGCATACTTGAATTTGAAAGTACGTGGGAAAAGCATATATCATTGATTGAGTTCGCATATAACAATAGTTTTCAATCTAGCATTAAACTGGCACCATATGAAGCTCTTTATGGTCGAAAGTGTCGAACTCCATTATATTGGACTGAGCTGAGTGAGAACAAGATTCACGGGGTTGATCTTATAAAAGAGACTGAGCAGAAAGTGAAAGTAATTCGTGATAGTTTGAAAGCAGCCTCAGATCGTCAGAAGTCTTATGCAGATCTGAAATGAAAAGATATCGAATTTTAGGTCGGTGATAAAGTGTTTTTGAAAGTGTCTCCGTGGAAGAAAATACTTCGATTTGGCCAAAAGGGCAAGCTGAGTCCGAGGTTCATCGGACTGTATGAGATTATTAAACGAGTTGGGCCGGTTGCTTATAGATTGAAATTGCCATCTGAGTTAGAAAAGATTCATAACGTGTTTCATGTGTCAATGCTTCGACGGTACAGATCAAACCCGTCTCATGTGATTGCTCCTACTGAGGTTGAGATTCAGTCAGACTTATCGTATAGTGAAGAACCGATCTGAATCTTGGCATGAGAGACTAAAGAGTTGAGAAATAAGAAAATTTCCTTAGTGAAAGTATTATGGCACAAACACGGAATTGAAGAGGCTATATGGGAGCCTGAGAACGTTATGGGAGAGCAACATCCACAACTATTCACTGGTAAGATTTTCAGGGATGAAAATCCCTTAGGGGGGAGAGTTGTAACATTCTGATTTGGACCCTAGTCAGAACAGTGGTTTGAGACCACAAATCCAAGGTCGTAAAAATATTTTAATATTATTTTTTGTGTGAATAGTGTGTGATATAGTCTGTGTGAAAATTTTGTGTGGTAATTTTATCGACTGTGTGCCGAATTAAGAGAAAGGACTTAATTGCATAAGTGTAAAATGCTGTGTGCTGATTGTTAAGTGTTCAATTGTTGTTGTCTTTATAATTTGGAGGATTTATGCTGTAATTACCTCATTTTATAATTAGTGGAAGATGATAGCATGGCATTTGTTGTTATTATCAATGTTCATTAAGGGTAAAAATGGGAATTAGCTTTTTAATAATAATAAAATGAAACAAAAGCATGAAATGAGATGATTATCATCTTTGTTCATCGAATTGAAGAAAAGAAAAGAAAGAACACCAAGCTAGGGTATTCGACCAACATTTAAGCTTGATTCAAGGTATGTTTGAGCTTGGTTTTTGATAATTTCTACGTTTTTGTAATCGTTGCTTTGTGCTCTATAAAACCCATGCTCAAATTTTGTGAATTGATGATGTTTATGAAATGTGCCATGGATGAAATGGTGAGCTTTGTGATGAGTGTTGGTGTTAAATGAAAGATATGCGTTTAATGAACATGTTTTGTTCTTGGAGTTTTGATGAATTTAGCTAATTAGGGCTAAATTGAGAAAATAACATTTTGAAGGACTAAAGTGTGAAATAAATGAAATATGTAGGTTTGTATGGACATTAGTAAAATTCGGCTAAGCTTGTACTAGGAGAAATCAAGTGAATTTGATGATTTTGTGAAATAGGGACTAAAGTGTCGAAATGTGAAAATATGAGGGCTATTTTGTAAAATGCTTTAAATATGTGTGTTGGGACTAAAATGAATGATTTGGTGATTGAATGAGCTGAATTTGAATGTATATAGACCAAGAGAGGAGAGGTTCGGTTCGAGATCGAGGCAAAGAGAAAGTGCTCGATTAATAGACCGTTTCGGTATTTTGACATCCGAGGTAAGTTCAGACATATTACATGTACTATATACAGTTATGTTTAATGCTTGAAATGAGTGGCATGGTATAAATGAATTATGAATGCTATGTGAGAGCTCGATGTTACGTGGCACTAAGTGTGCGTGATCAGAGATGTAATCGAGATGATTAGCACTGTGTGTGCGGAATAATATAAGCTTTAGTTTATGGTGGGCACTGTGTGTGCGATACCGATATATAATCAGTTTTGATATAGATGCAATAAGTGTGCGATGTTTACTAAACTTCAGTTAATGATTTGGAGCACTGAGTGTGCGAAAAAACCAAAGAAGTTATGAAAGTTGATCAAAAAGAAGTCAGTGAGTAATTAGTAGCACGAGATCGAAAACTAAGTGTTGGCTAAGGTACGTTCGGAACCTATGTGGTTGATGAAATTATGGTTAAGATCATGGAATGTAAATTGAACATATTAGCTTGTATGGTATGTTACATATGTGTTCATGAAATAATCTATGTGATTGTTGGTGTAGTATAATGTTTTATGTTACGAACTTACTAAGCTTTAGTAAGCTTACTGTGTGATTTGTTTCTCTGCTTTGTAGTGTCAGTAAAGCTAGCTCGGATCTGGGGATCGTCAGCATTTCAGTCACACTATTGGCAATCTATTTTGGGGTATTTTGGAAAGATGTGCATAGTTAAAATATGGCATGTATAGGCTAGTTATTTGAATCATGTTTGGGGTTTGTAAGTAGCCATGAGATGTGGCTAAATATGTGCTAGTTTTAGCATGAATGATTTTGGTATATATATATGATGCATATTTTGGTATGGATTGAGAGTTGAGAAATTGACTTATGAATGGAAATCTTTGTGATGGTAAATGATAGTATGATTTAGTGAAATTGAGAATGAATGATGTTTAGTATTGAATGTGTTCAAGTTGTATATGTTAGCTTATAAGTTGGTATGTTTGAAAATGAGATTGTATGAGTTGATAGATTGATCATATGATAGGAAATGGTTGCCAAATTGTGTGTATAAACATGCTTAAGGGTGCTTGTTGTGATTGACCCTAGTGGGTGGCATTTTGGCCTTGAAAATGGCCTATAATGTCACACACCACGGTGACACCCAGCGTGCCTAGTGACCGTGGGAACTAAGTCGATAGTACACGGCCTTGGCACACGGGACGTGCCTCTTGCCTAGTAACCGTGATTTTTGGCGGATTCGACCACGGCCCGAACACACGGGCGTGCTTAGTGGCCGTGGAAGATAAGTCGAGATATACCACGGGAGGACACACGGTGTGTGTCTAGCAGTAGCCGTGGAGTCACACGGCCTACTCCCACGGCGTGTATCCCCTGAAACTTAGAAAAGTTTTATATTTTCATGAAGTTTCTGTATGTGTTTCGGTTTAGTCCCGACCCCTCTATAGTATGTGTTTAAGGTCTTATACGCCTTAATAAGGGTCTATTTGATTATGTTTGATGTATTATGATGATGATTGACTTTGTGTCGTAATTGGGTTGTGAAATGATCTTATTGTCTGGTAATGCCTCTTAATCCTATTCCGGCGGCGGTTTCGGGTTAGGGGTGTTACAGCAGGATTTTGATTCACCGGGTTTGCGGCAACCACAGAAGGTAACAGATTATTATCAGCCATTTTTGTAGTATTAGTTTCGTCTTCTTGCTCTTCTTCTATGTATTGTAGACTTCGCCTTATTTCTCTTTGGTTTCTGCGAGCTGTACCTTCTATATCACTGTCAAAAAGTAATGGTCCTGACGGGTTCCTTCTAGTCATAAACCAAAAGTTCCTGCCAGAAGCAAAGAAAGAAAATTAGAAAAGTAGAAAAGAAATTAAATTGCAAAATAAAATTAGAAAAGTAGAAAAGAAATTAAATTGCAATAAAATAAAAAATAATGGCTAAAGTAATAAAAAATTAGTGTTCCTAATATCTTAGTCCCCGGCAACGGCGCCAAAAACTTGATGTGTCTAAAACTAACTATGACAAAAATAAAGGCAAGCGCACCTATCGTTTAATAGTATAGTTACGGTAAGACCGGTAATATCGTATCCACAAGGACCAAGAGTACTAGTAATTACTATCCTTTTATTAACTAGCCTAAAAATTGGAGTGATTTCTTTTAAAACTAAAGCTTAATTAAAAACACGACAACGAAAGAATTGGGAAAATACTTTTAGACAACCTCTGTGATAAGCAATACCTAAGGAAGAATCCACCTAGACTTCACTTATTACTTTTGATTCATATGATTTATTCACTTGTCTTAATCCGTAGAAATCCCTGATTTATGTTAATATCTCTCTCGAGACTAAAAACAACTTACTCTAGGTTGATTAATTGAAATCTCTTTCTAATTTAAACCCCTATTGTCACATTAACTCAATCTATGGATTCCCTTATTAGATTTGACTCTAATTCGACAGATTTTCGTCGCCCTATGTCTAGGGTTGCAATCAACTCCGCTTAATTGTGTTGATCTAATCTTAAATAGGAACTTTTGCTCCACTGAATAAGCACATTCGACTTGAATCAATAACCTGAATTATCAAAACAAGAATAAGAACTCACAATTAAGAATAATCTTATAAATCAAATAGTAATAAGATCCGTCTTAGGTTTCATCACCTTAGGTATCTAAGGGGTTTAGTTCATACCGATAGAAAAAAAACATCATAGAATAAGGAAAACAACAAAACATAAGAAAACCCAAAAACGTCTAAAGAACTTGATAGGAGATTTTCAGTCTTGATGGAGATCCTCCTTCTGAGCTGCTTCCGACGGCTGTCTGCGAGTATTTTCTGCGTTCTATTCAGCGTCCCCCTCTAGGTCACCCCCTAGGGTGTTTATATAGGCTTTGGAACGCCTTTCTTCGCCCACAAGTAACCTTTTTTGGATAGAGTTAGTCTTTGATACGGCAGGGACACGCCCGTGTGGCACGCCCGTGTTCGATAGCCTTAGGCCGTGCTCGCTCCTGCTCACCACACATGGCCTTGTGGTCTGCCTGTGGATGATAGTCTAGGCCGTGGTTGATCCTGCTTGTAACACACAGCCGTGTCCAGTGGCCCAGGCCGTGTTGAATTCTAAGATAGGCCCATTTTGTCCCTTTTTGGCCCGTTTCTCGTTCTTTTCGACTCTCTAAGCTCTCCTAAGTGTAAAACATGAAATTAAATGATTAGGAGCATCGAATTCATCAAATCTAATGAAAACTCATCCAAAAATAAGCTAAGCATGGGGTTAAAATATGTATAAATTATGGTTTATCAATACTCGCACACCACAGGCACTGATTCAATCTTTACCTCTGACTCTTGAGTATTCAGCACAAAGGCGATATAGGACTCATACCCTTTTCTCATGTATTTCTCAGCTACCATAGATGAAATCACTACAGGCATATTATCCTATTTACCTGATTCAACCCGAATGACATCTCCATTTACACATCTTAATTCAATAAACTTACTACCATAGTTTACTAAAACATTATGAGTAGTCAACCAATCCATGCCAAGAATCAGATTAAATTCATTAAACGGCAACAACATGAGATTTGCCGGAAAACATTGACCTCTAATTATCAAAGGACAATTCCTACACACCTTGTCAACTAGCACATGTTTGCCTAACGGGTTTGACACTTTTACTACAAATTTCATAGACTCAACAATCATACTCATGCTAGATACCAATTTCATGCAAATATAAGAATGGGTAGACCCCGGATCAATCAAAGTAACAACAGAGATTTTATGAAGAGAAAAAGTACCCGTTATCACATCTGGAGATGATGCCTCTTCGCGAGCGCGAATGGCATAAGTCCTTGCTGGTGCTCGACCCTCCAATCTCACAGCAGAGTCTCTAGGTGCACCTCGACTACTAGTCCCACTCCCCGGATTCTTTTGTGGTCTACCCCTCGAAGGTACATTGCTCGTTCTTACTTCTTATTTTCTATCCTTCTCATCTATCTCTGGACAGTTTCGAATGCAATGGTCGGGCGAGCCACACTTGTAGCAATTACGGTTGTTTCCCCAACACTCACTAGTATGTTGCCTACCACAATTTGGACACTCCGGTTTATTTGACTTTGTATTGCCCACGCTTGCCATCGAGGTGGCTTGAACTCTCGAGCCCGAATGTGTATTACCTTGATCTCGGTGTGAATACCCAACTAAGTAAGTGAACTATTTGGGCAAAAGGGATGGAAATCTCTATTCAAACACTTACAACCACAGTTGGAAGGATTATCTGAATCTAAAGTGGGGAGGTAATCAAGGTAGTGGAAACCCAGCTCCAAACCGACAAAACCCTCCATATAAACCCCCGCATATGCAAAGATTTCAAGAGAGATCCATGGGTAATGACTATGTTGGTTTTGGTCAATGCTTGGACCATATTGAAAACAAGATGCAACTATTGAGGTATGACATTCAACACGTAAAGACTAAATGTACACAAACTCATACTGATGTTGTCGAATTAAAGGAAAAGATGCATAATATCGTGAACATGTTGAATGACATGTTGAGGAAAATGGGCACGATTATTTTGAGTAATACCAAAAATAACCTCTGGAGGGACAGAAAAGAGCATGTAAATGCAATTACATTTCATTCAGGTTAAACTTTAGTAAACTCAAAAAACCCCGTTAATAAGGAGGATGATGATGTCAAGACGAAAAGCCAAAACCTTGATGAGCCTGGAACAGAAGTCCACACGGAAGAAAGATCCAAATCGGTTGCTGAGCTGAAAAATACCCCACACTCAAAACTAGTTCCAAAGAACATACCCTTTCTATCGAGGTTGGAAGACAAGAAACGAAAGGATGAGGAGGAATTCGTAAGTTTTCTAAATCTATTCAAATCCATTAGTGTAAATTTCCACTACCAGAGCTAATAAACAAGATATCGAAATATGCCAAATACCTAAAAGAAATAATGTCTAGGTATAAGAAATTAAAGAAAGGTGAGCAAATTAAAATTGACCCCTCTTGTAGCGCCATAATTGCCCAAAAAATACCCCAAAACTAAAAGATTCAGGAAATTTTACAATTCCCATGGAAATAGGGAGCAAACATTTTAGTAAAGCCCTTTGTGACTTACGGGCCAACATGAATTTGATGCCCTTATCGACATACTTAAAACTTAGATTGGGGGAGCTGAAAAATACGATAATTACACTGCAATTAGCCGATAGGTCTCTTGTACACCCCAAAGGTGTACTTGAAGACCTATTGGTTAAGGTTAGGCATTTTATAATCCCCGTTGACTTTTTCGTTTTAGAATTCGAGGAGGGCCAAGATATTCCAATTCTATTGGGTTGACCATTTTTTTCTATGTCTAGGTCGACCATTGATCTTGAAAAAAATGAGTTAATAATGAAGATTGATGGCAAGATAGAAGTATTCAAATGTGGCCATGATTCCCAAAATGTGGAATATGAAAATAAAGTAGGGGACAATCGTTATGTAATTTCTTTTAGCATCCCTAACAACCTTGGTCAAAGGTACAAGTCGAGCATAATGTGTGTAGAAAAACATGGATTGAGGTAATGCGACAAGTGGAAAGACCCCGGATGGAAGGGCACATGTTGGACGGGCTAAGACGGTCACTAAAGAAACAAAATGACAATGTATGGAATGCATCTGTTAGCCATACTTAATGTCGTCAAGAAATTTTGAATAATTGTTGTAAAGTATTGTTCATTTGAACTTTTGAATTTTTATTTTGGATTTTAATTAGGTTAGAAAATTTTAATTAGAGTATAATTAAGGCCTTAAGCAGCTAAAGGGAGCCTCTAAGGGACCTATTTAGAATTAGGAGTGAAACGGAGGGACCGACACACCCCAAAACTCAAAAATGGAGAAAATAAAGGCGGTGTCACGAAACCGAACCTTATTGTTGCCACACTAAACTTAGAAGCTTCTAGGATTTTTAAAATTAGGGCGGGGTCATGACTCCACATATCCATGTCACGACACTACACTTCGAACCTAAAAACATTTCAAATTTCGTCCTATGTCACGACACCGAACCTCAGTGTCGTGACATGGCATTTCGAACAAAAAATAATTTGAAAGTATGGGCCATGTTGTGACACTGTGTGTCAATGTCGTGACGTGGAGCTTCAAATGAAAAACATGAAGAATTCGAAGTACAATGTCGCGACACTGATGTTGGGTCTACAATTTTGACCCATTCTCTGCATGAACTGTACGACCCTGTAATTACCAAAACCCATTTTAAACCTAATTTTTTCACTCTAAACACATTATAAGCATCCCTTAAACCCTTTTAGCGGCAACCGAACCCTTCCCGCTCCTCTCCACATTGGATTTTCACCGTTCCTCGTGAAATCTATTCTCTTCTATCATGCCATTGCTGCCACTTCTTTGCTACTTTCCTTCGTTGACAGTCACCATGTCATTTAGTAATCCTAGTGAAACGTTCTTCATTTTCTTGATTTATTTATTTTTATTTCATTGTATTAGTTGTTCCTAGAATTATCTTTATATATATTGCAATCAAATGGCCCCAAAAAAAGTTCATTGCACCACGCAACTGGGCAAATCGTGGGAATTCGAATCTACCCAATTCTAGAGCCAAGAAGTCAAAAAATACTTCTTGGAACTCAAAGGTAAAACTTTTATTCAAGAACCCTGGTTCGACTCATTTGACTTGAATGAAAATAATTTGGGATTTGATTTGGGCTAACCATTGGATCGACTTTTGTCTCACACCAAAAGAGTCGACAATTGACTTGGTGGCGTACAAGTTTTTTGCATTGCTAAAAGAGCTTGAAAAGAATAAATCCTAACACAACATGCACACTCATGTGACCGTTCGAGGAAAAGAGGTCCTCTTACTCCCCGAGAGATTTGTAACTTTTACAATGCGCCATACTATGTCCTGATGCTTTTGACGCCTGAGATATTGATTATTTTAGAGATATAAATATGGACGAAACTATTACTTACTTAACCGAGGAGAGAGGCATTTGGAAATGCCAACTAAGCACCAACATCCCATTATTCTTCAATCAGGCAATCATGTTCCTGGTTGCCAAATGTGGATGTAGTTTATCTGCAGTCAAATCTCACCAGCCTTGAATGTATCTAACGTTAATGCATTTCGAGCTGTTATGCATTATTGTATCTTGCGACATTGACATGTGTGCATCAATAAGTGGATTAACGTTGGGACTTATTGATGCACAGGTATCTTGCAAGAAGGTCGAGATATTTTTCCCACACCTAGTGACTGCCTTGTGGAACAAAACAAAAGTTCCAATGTTTACAATGCATCAATTTGTTAAGCCGACAAAGAGCATTCTCAGAAACTCCATCTAAACTTAGTATGTCGAGCTTAAAAACGAAGCACAACCACGATTGGAACATACTCCACAAGGAAAAGATGGATGTTCCATCATCACTAAAGAGGAAGAGCAAGGAGAAAAGCCAAATAAGTGAAGGACCGAGTGAGATGATGAACATGGAGTGGGTCATTTGGCGGATGCAATCAATGACACCATTGGGCATTGAATACGATCAAAAGTTCGGTATCCTAGTGCCTGAGCCGCCACCAAATCGATACCTGTGCATGCAATTTTTCAGAGCAAGCCAACGACGAGGAATGGGAGGAGGAAGAAGAAGGCGACGACAAGGAAGATGAAGAAGAGCTGAACCACGACGAGGACTTCAACGATGTGATCTAACCAAAACAACCATTCGTCGGAGGAGTCAAGATTCACACTCCAAGCCATACCACCCCAACTAATTTTACGGGTTCGAGGGTCGCAACATTAGACACGGGTCAAGGAAATGACCTGATGATTGAGGAGAATTGGCCACAATTCGATTCTGATTAAAAGCTTTTGAACTGTTATTTAATTTTGTTTATTTTTATTTGAGACTTTTATTTTTATTTTGGGATGATTTTTATTTTGTTTTTAACTTTATTTATTTTTGTTTTAGTTTTTTTGTTAGCTAATTTCTGTGTAGGAACCCTTTACGATATGAGGCACTACAAATTGGATCAAAATCGGCATGAAGAGGACAACCCGACCACATTCAAGGAACATCAATGCTCAAAACGGGTAGTCACTTCTTTTATCTATTAGGTGCACATTAGGGAAAATGTGCCAAATAGAGTTGGGGGTAACATAGAAATTTTTCAAAATTTTATGTTTTTATTAGTTGTTTTCATTAATTTTTGTTTTATGTGTTTGTTTGTGCGCGAGCTCGTAGCAGTACAAGTGATTGGTAATGAGCATGTAAATTGGATTCTAGTTTGAACTATAAATTTAACTCGATAACAATTGTTTATAGGTTGTTTTATATTACACTAATTAGTTCACTTTGTTACACTGTGAATAGGTGATCGTGTGTTAGGTATACCAAATGATGAATAGGTAGATAAAAAGCATATATGTTTGTTTGAATAATAAGTTGTTAGAGTGTTAATTTTTAGTTAATTGTGATCCATGAATTGAGACACTTAAGGATGACCTAAGAGATTGTTTGGTAGACAATTCCGAGCCAAAAAGCTGACCTTAATTTAAAATCCCTATTACCCTAATTTTTAAGCCTAAATCCCTATTTCTTGATGAATCACAATGGAAGCCATAAACCTAAAATATAATCTCTTGATCCAATTTTCTTGGTCCCTACACACACTTAGACGTCATGCCATTGATATTGAGGGTTAGGTAGATACAACACGGAGGTTCCCAAAATAAAAGAAATAAGAGTGGACCTAAGGGATAGTATAGTATGATGAATATAAGAGTCTTGCAAAATTGTACGTAAGTACAAAAATTGAAAATTTTATCAAAAGAAAAAGTTTGTAAAGGTTAAAATAGCCAAACGAGAAGTTCTTGAGAAAATAGAAAAGCAAAGTGAGCGAAAAGGAAAAGAACTAGGAAAGAAAAGATAAAGGTCCTCATTCTTGCACAATTATCTCGCTAAGATGATTGTATTCCTTAATATTGTACTATAACTTAGGAATCGGAGAGAAAAGGTAGGTAAGTGAAGGGGATATAAGGTGTGAGCTAAAGGGTCTAATCGGGGAAGTATCGAGGTCAATATAATGTGTCAAACTATTTTTGTGCTAAAACCACTTTGTTGTACTTGTTCTTTAATCCTGAACCAACCTAAGCCACAGAACATTACAAGTCGAAAAGACCTATGTGACCTAGGTGATACTATTCGTGGACAATGTAACACTCCAAATCTGGCCTAAATGTTACGACCGGATCTAGCGTGCCACATCAGGTGATGTTTAAAACCTCATGGCTATTTAAAAAAAACACATTGTCCAATTCCAACTTAAACGTTCAAAATTTCGTTCCTTGTTGCTTATTCACAAAAGAAGTTTACTCGTTTTAATACCCTTTCTAAAAAAATGCACGTATTATCTTGTTTATTAAAAACCATGTCAGTTACAGAAGTTTGGTCTTAATAACTACGAAAGCGTGATATTTGAAAACCAGTTGTTTATCGTTTTGAAAACCCCGTGTTGATTAAATTTGCAGTGTTTAAAGAAATCCCCAAATAAAAGTTAAAACAGTTCCAATGGCCTTATTACAACAATTATAAAACCCAATAATTAAAAGCAAAGTAATCCAAAATTAAAATACTAAGTTCACCCTTAAAACATGCGGTACGTGTGGCCACCTCCGAGTCCTTCGCGGCTCCAAATCCTCTAAGGCTGGGGATTACCTGCACAGTTAAGGAAAATGGTGAGTTACAAGAACTCAGTGTGTAATCCCAGTTACAGTCATAGTCTGGGCCCAAGCCCATGCAGTATCAGTTCGGGCCTAACCCCAGGAGCGAAGCCAGAACAATTTTTTAGGGGGGCCGGATGAAATTTTAATTTTTTATAGTTTATATCTTTATAACTTGTAAAGGATTAAATTGAATTTTTATAATTTTAGGGGGGCCAAAGTGTAATTTTACCTTTACTAATTTAAAAATTTTAAAAAATTTAAAGGGCCTAAATAGCAATTTTACATTTTAAGGGGGGCGGGGCCCATGCCAGCCCCCCTGGCTTCGCCCCTGTTAAGCCCCACAATTATGGTAATGCAACAAAAATGCAGCCCAACCCAATCCAACAAACACACCACCCGTACCAACCCTACACACATGTGGGGACCAAGTCAACCCACCCAGCCCTACACACCAAGAATGCAAAGGCGCATAATATCAACGCAAAGAAAGTCGCTAGTAATGATATCGTGGCGAGCCACTAAAATTAGTATGTCGTGGCAGAGCCACTGAATCAGTATAACGTGGCATAGCCACCAGTACAATACTTCCTCCACATACATAACCCAACCCAATGCAACATGTCGTGACATATTAATCCAGTGTATGCAATAATTTACCATCATAACAATTAAACAGATTACACATAAACATACTAAATCTACCCCTAGGGGTATAAAGGTAATTTGGTCGGTAGGGGTAAAACGGTAAGTTACCCCTCAGGGGTATTCCAGCAATTTCACCCAACGAGGGCATTTCAGTAATTTCACCCTTTAAGGGTATTTCATTAATTTACCCACCGAGGGTATTTCAGTAATTTACCCACCGAGGGTATTTTAGTAATTTTACCCCTACAACGGCCTTTCCCAAGGCCGAATGTCGCCTCGAGCGACTCAGTTTCCATTTTCGGTCAGTACAGTGTTATTGGCCTAAAACCTGATTTTACCCCATTCGGGCCCACACGCTCGTGTGGCCCATTTCGTTCGTTTTCAGCCGTGATTCTGCAGACTTCGCAGTCGCATCGATCAATTTACATTTTTCATTGTTTTCGCTCGCATGGGCCCATTAACCCGTTGGTCCCATTTAGCCCACCTTAGCTCGACAAGGCCCGTTATGGCCTCAGTTTCACGAGAGTGTTCGTGACACTCTCAACGTCTACCGCCCTCACTAATGGCTAGGTTTTCCACCACGAGCGCTCACACGCTCGAGTGATCTCAATAGCCGGGATTCCGGCTTACAGTATTTCGGCTTCTAGTCGACTCGCAGATTATGGCAGTAATAGATTAAGCAGGGGTGTGAGATTAAAAACCAGGGTTGCGAGTGTGCCGTAAATCCCCTAACACCGATCCTATGTAAGACAAGAACAATGATTAGTCCAACGATTAAGAGAGTTGTTCTTCAAATATTCCACAAGCCGAAACCACACTTACTCCCATCTTGATTTCCCGAGCGGCTAAGCCTTTTCGATTTCCAGCGAGGGATACGGACCCTTGAATGAACTCTGCGATATAAACCCCTTCTTAAAAAGAGAAAGAGTAAACATGTGGTTCAAGTCCACCCTTGATAAAGCACATTGAGTACACTTACCGAATTAAGGCTATGAGTATGAAATGCCTGCCTCAAAACGCTTGTCCCCTCCACACCTCGAGTGAACCTACATACCAACCATATCAGACCACAAAGGATGGGGAATATTCGGCACTAGCCACAATGACAACCTCCCCCCACGAAAAGATTAAAAGAAAACCAATCCACTTACCCTTAGATTCGGCATGTAACATCCCGAATTAGGGCCCAGTCGAAATAGTGGTTTTGGGACCACAAATCCGACGTAAGAAAATTTTTTTTATTATATTTTTATGGTCTACAATTTCACGGAACGATTTCGTGAAAATTTCGTTCGAAAATTTTGACGTTTGGCCACTCAATTTAGTCAAAAGGACTAAATTGTAAAAAGTGCAAAACTTGAGTTCTAGAAGTTAGAGGTGTCAAATTGCTATGAAATTTTAAAGTAGAGGTTCTTAAATGGTAATTAGCCCATTGGTTAAATTGTTGGACAAAAATGGACAAATATAGGTAGAAAGAACCAAAGTTTTTAATAAAGGGTAATTTAGTCATTTGGTAATAAAAAGAAATTAAAAGGGAAAAAGATGGCAAAATATGCTCATCTTCTTCCTTAGGCCGAAACTTCAAGGGGGGGGACTCCATAGCTAGGGTTTCCAAGCTTCCAAGCTCCATAGTAAGTCAATCCAAGCCCCGTTTTTCATGTTCTTTACGTTTTTGGAATCCCGATAACTTGGTTTAGCTTATTCTAGCAATAATTTAACTTAGGGTTCATATTTGGAAAAATACCCATAGGTGAAATGTGTTTAATTTGATGTTTTATGATTGAATATGAAGGCTGAAATTATGTTAAACAACTTTTGCTAAGCGATTTTACGTGAAAACGAGTAAAACGACATAATCGGTAAAAATACCTAATGTTCAAAAGTGCATGTTAGAGTAAGAATTTGATGTTGCCATAGAAGGGAAAAATGATCAGCATGTTATAAAACATAAGAATAAGGGCTGAAGTTTAATTTTCGAGTATTGGGGCAAAAGTGTAAATATGTAAAAGTTTAGGGGAAAAATTGTAATTTTGCAAAAGTTGAGTTAAGGACTGTTTTGAACAGTATATTAATTAAATAAGTGAAACATGTTGTTATAGATCAAGGAAAACGAGGTTTGGAACTAGAACGAGAAATTGACGAATAAGTCATTTTCACCGATTTTGCTTTCGAGGTAAGTTTGTATGTAAATAATACACTATTTTTATTTATGTGTTAATATTTTGTTATATTATATGAGATATGGTTGAATATGGAGTAATTATTTGATGTAAATTATGAATTGTGATTGATTATGGATGAATTGGTAAAATGATAAAAAGTGACATAGGTGACATGGAAAATGGGTTACAATGTTTTGCTTAAAGGTGTTTTCTATGACTATGGTTATTATGTGAAATGGAAAGTTGATATGTAAATAATGCATTTATTTTACTTGTTCAATAATTATTTTGCTAGATATTATGGAAATCATTGGGTGATAACTAAAATATGAAAATGTATGGAATGAGAAATTCTCGATTGAACCTTCGGAAAACCGAGAGATACGGACAATATGTAGCTAGGTCACACGAGTGATAAGGGACCTTCACCGTGTGCACAAGAAACCTACGAGATGGCAAAATTTGATATGTAGCTAGGCCACATGGATGATAAGGGACTTTCACCATGTGTGCAAGAAAGCTACGGGATAATAATTTCATATGTAACTAGGTCACATGTGTAATACTGTGTGTATACCATGTGTACAAGAAAGTTAATGGTTATGAGTAGCTAGGTCACATGAGTGGTTCCTAGTGTTGGACACCATGTAGACAAGAAAGCTATGAGATGGAATGGCTAGGTCACATGGGTGATAAAGGACCTTCACCATGTGTACAAGAAAGCCGAATTATGTGTAGGTGGAGCTATGTGCTGAGACCACCGAGTATCGGGCATTTTTCGAAGGGGTTCAACGAGATAACTTACTACTGGTGATTGGTACGATCATGTTATGAATAAGTGCAAGAGTGAAAGTGACCAATTGAGAAATGTGGCAAATGTACGTGTGAGCAAGGGTGCATGTGACTATGTGTGTATGTGCATAATGTGCTTGATATGTGATACGTGATTGAAATTGTGATAAGGCTGATACGGTGTAAACTCCATTATGAGTACTCGCAAATATTGGTGATGATTATTCAGTTGTATGGCTAGTTTTGAATATGTTCGGTGTTATGTGTGCATATATGGAAGTAATATAAAGAAAACATGGGAAAGTAAAATTTTCAGTAAAATAGATTGAAACAGCAGCAGTTACGTGATTTTTAAAAATCACCATAAATCGTATAAATTGAATTATATGTTGGATGAGATATTGATTTAAATATTATTGAGTCTATTTTCATATAAAAGAAACTGAGCAAGAAAAGGATTTTTATATTTTGATATATTTAAATTTTTGTAAGACTGGTTCAGAATGATTACGTGATCCATTGTTCTGCCTTGGAAAAATAATTAAAAATTTTATAAAAATGGTTATGGTGTGTAATTTATATTATAAAAATCCTTGATGAGTCTAATTTCGAGAGAGACAAACAGGAAGGTTATCCAAACTCTATATAATGAGTAATTTTAATTTTAGTGAAGAGGTGTTAGAGCTGTCGAACAGCAAACAGGGGAATCTTTATTAAATAAACTGTATTGATTGGCTAAACCAAAAATTCTGGAAATTTTATGGTATGAATATATGTGAGTATAGTTTTAGGGAAAATTTACAGATCTTAATTTTGAGTTTAGTAACTCCAGATAAAAATAATTTAGTGACTATGACTCGAATAGACAGCTTGCTCCGAACTTGAATAAATAGTGAATTTGAATGTAGATATGATTGTGTTATTTTGTAAACATGTTAAATCCATTTCTTATTATTTACATACTTACTTACTAAGCTTTGTAGCTTACTTCTCTTCGTTTCCCATATCTTATAGGGTTGTATGCTAACTCGAGTTGGAGATCGCCGGAGATGTAATCACACTATCAAGCTATCATCGTGGGGTAAAAGTGAATACAAACCTCTTAAGTTTATGGCATGTATAGGGACTTAGTCATTTGTATATGTCATAATTGGTTTGACCTAAAGTGTTGGCCTTTAATATTTAGCAGTTCATTTTATATAATTTGGATGAAATTTTATGACTCAGTTTAATACGTTTACAAGTGTATGTGTTTTGGTAATGCCTCGTACCCTATTCCGGCGTTGAATACGGGTAAGAGGTGTTACACGGCAAGACAACCTTCCTTGAATATGGTCCTAGAGATGTGACTATAAAAGATAGGTAAGATGATATTGTTCTCGATTTGATCAACTTAAAAGACAATGGAAGTAATGAAGGCTAAGAAGAAGATAGGTTCGGCCAACTAGAAGGGCACAAAAAGAAAACCACAAGAGGAAGAGAGGAGATTGGATTCGGCTTAGCTAAACAAAGAGAGAGGAAGAGAAAATAAGTGACAAAGAAAATGGTGCAGTCGACCAAAAGAAGAACTGAAGGAAGACGGAATTTGGCAGCAAAATACTAATGAAAAGAAAAAGAGGAGTCAAGAGAAGACTAAGGATTCGGTAGAGGAGCAATGAGAAGAAAAGACTTGAAATGCTAGCAAGTATACCAAAATGCAAAATCCCTTGGAAGCACTAGAGGACTTTCGGCACTCTCACACTAACACCAACCGAAAAAGAATGCACTCCCCAAAAATGCCAACCTTTGGCCTGAATTTCCCTAATCAACCTCCCCACATTCGGCCAACTCTTCCCCCACTTGAATCCCACGATTTCCTCCACCATTCTCTCCTTGAGTCACTCTTGGCCTTCCATTCAAATTGATTGACCAAGTCTCCCATCCACCTTGTAGAGTTTGATCCCAACTTTGCTTCCTTCTCTCCCAAAGCATAAAATAAATGCTTTCATATGCAGCTTGTGGGATTCGAACTCCTCTCCCCCTTGCTTCCCTTGTGATGCCACACCATCTTGCCACTAGCTCACTTGTGTTAGCAAAACACATTCAATTATACTTAAGTCCTGTTTCCAATAGCCCTCTCCACTAAAGGGCCAAAACCAAAATTTTCCGTGGCTTGGACTTGAACCTGTGCCTCCCTAGAACCCCTAAACACACCCAAATAACTAGCTAGACAAGCTCAACACATGCAATATACAAAAATCACAAACCCCTAATTTTTGGGATGTTACAATTCTACCCCCCTTAAAGAAATTTCGGCCTCGAAATTTACTTGATCAAAAGAGTTGAGGGTATTGATGTCGCATTGCCTCCCCAGGCTCCCACGGTGAGACCTTCAATAAGACATAATCCCCCACAGATAACTCTATCTCTCTACGCTTTAAGTCAGCATACGACTTCTGTCTATCAGATGCTTCCTTTAATCGACCCCGAATCAATTTCACTTTCTCCTCAGTTTTCGAAATTAACTCTGGACCCAACAGTCGTCGCTCACCAAATTCTGCCAACGGTAAATATAATGCCTCGTAACGACACCTACGTCCATATAATGCCTCGTAAGGTGCCATTTGAATACTGGATTGGTAGCTGTTGTTGTAGGCAAATTCTGCCAACGGTAAATAGTCCTCCCAACTACCTTTGAAATCTATCACACGACTTCTTAACATGTCTTCCAAAATGCGGATTACCCTCTCCGACCATCGATCACCGCGGATGGAACAATTGTGTTGAAATCTAACCTTGTACCCGAGCTTCATGTAACACTCTCCGAAACCGAGATGTGAATCTAGGGTCCCTGTCTGAGATGATAGACACTGGTACCCCATGTAGCCTCACAATTTCTGCCACGTACAACTTGGCCAATTTCTGTAACGAGTAATCGGTGCGAACCGATATGAAGTGGGCAGATTTAGTCAGCCGGTCAACAATTACCCACACCGAATCTTTCTTAGTAGGCGTCAGGGGTAATTCACTTACAAAATCTATTGTTATCCTCTCCCACTTCCAGAGTGGAATCTTTATAGGTTGCAGCAGTCCTGAAGGCAGTTGATGCTCAGCCTTCATTTGCTGGCATGTCAAACACTTACTTACAAAATCAGTCACCTCACGTTTAAGTCCTGGCCACCAATACAGTTCACGTAGATCTCGGTATAACTTGTTTCCCCGGGATGCATAGCGTATGGGCTACTATGCGCCTCCCGTAGAATCAACTGTCTTAACTCAGAGTCCCTCGGTACACAAACTCTTCCACGGAAACATAATATCCCTTCACTATTCAGCTCAAAATCCTCAGTCTCTCCTTTCTTCACCTGTTGGAAACGAGAAACCAATGACTCATCCAACATCTGTTTCTCTTTAATCTGACTAATCCATGTTGGTTTTACTTGCAATTCTGCCAACAAACTACCATCCTCAAATAGGCTGAGACGAGCAAACATTGCTCTTAGATCAGATACCACCTTGCGACTCAGTGCATCTACCACCACGTTAGATCTTCCCGAATGATACTCAATCGAGCAATCATAGTCCTTTAGCAACTCTATCCATCTTTGTTGCCTAAGATTCAACTCCTTTTGGGTAAGAAGATACTTAAGACTCTTATGGTTGGTGTAAATGATCGACTTTTCTCCATACAAATAATGTCTCCATATCTTTAGTGCGAACACCACCGCGGCTAATTCCAAGTCATAAGTGGGGTAGTTCACCTCGTGCGGCCTAAGTTGACGAGATGCATACGCCACCACCTTCCCCTCCTGCATCAGCACACAACCCAAGCTCGTGAGTGACGCATCACAATAGACAACGAATTCTTTTCCACTCTCGGTCAGATTATCTGGAGCTCGGTCGAAATCTTTCTGAACTTCTCAAAACTCTCCTGCTATTTATCTGTCCAAACAAACGGTACCCCCTTACGCAGTAACTTAGTTAGGGGT
The DNA here is from genome assembly GCA_025698515.1 of Gossypium sturtianum. Taxonomy (NCBI): domain Eukaryota; kingdom Viridiplantae; phylum Streptophyta; class Magnoliopsida; order Malvales; family Malvaceae; genus Gossypium; species Gossypium sturtianum. Next base: position 124,034,997 of record CM046946.1, read on the forward strand.
GCAGCAATCAATGAAAACCCCTCAACGAACCATCTGTAGTACCCGGCCAGACCCAGAAAACTTCAGATCTCTGATACTGACTTCGGTGGCTTCCAACCCAATACGGCCTCAACTTTTTGAGGATCAACCCTAATCCCCTCGGCAGACACAACATGACCCAAAAATGTCACTTCCTTCAGCCAGAACTCGCACTTGCTGAATGTGGCCTAAAGTTGCTTCTCTCTCAATATCTGCAGAACAGCCCGAATATGTGAATCATGCTCTTCCTCAGTTCTTGAATACACCAGAATATCATCAATGAATACCACTACGAACCAGTCTAGATAGGGTTGGAAGACCCGGTTCATCATATCCATGAAAGCAGCCGGTGCATTCGTTAACCCAAACGGCATAACAAAAAGTTCGTAATGCCCATAACGAGTTTAGAATGCCGTCTTGTATATATCTGCCTCCTTGACCCTTAGCTGATGATACCCTGATCTTAGATCTATTTTAGAAAAAATCGAAGCTCCTCGCAGCTAATCAAATAGATCGTCTATCCTTGGTAGCAGGTATTTGTTCTTAATCGTTAACTTGTTCAACTGACGATAGTCAATACACATGCGCATTGACCCATCCTTCTTCTTTACGAACAATACCGGTGCTCCCCACGGAGACACACTCAGTCAGATAAACCCCCGATCCAGAAGCTCTTGGATCCGAGCCTTTAATTCTACCAGCTCCTTCGGTGCCATCCTATAAGGGGAGATGGACACCGGAGCCGTCCCCGGTAAAAGCTTAATGCCGAACTCGGCGTCACGATTTGGTGGCAACCCCGGAAGCTCCTCAGGGAAAACATCTGAAAATTCCTTTACGGTTTTGACATCTCCAACAGACAAACCCTTAGCATTAGTCGTGTTGACATAAGCTAGGAACGCCTCGCAACCTTTGCGAACCAGCTTCTCGGCCCTTAACGCTGAGATTACGTTGGATAGATAATCCCTTCGCTCCCCTATCACAATCACTTCCTCATCCTCTAAAGACTTCAATACCATCCGCTTAGCCGTACAATCCAAATTTGCACGATGTTTCACTAACCAGTCCATGCCAAGAATGAGATCAAATTCGCCAAACGGTAATTCCATCAAGTCTGCCGGAAACACTACCCCTTGAACCTCTAGAGGCACATCTCTAAACCACTTATTTACTACAACAGACTGTCCTAAAGGACTAATCACTGACATTTCTTTATCAGTAAGTTCGAATTGTATATCCAAAGTTTCAGACACATTACATGCAACATACGAGTGCGTCGACCCAATATCAATTAAAGCAAAACATGGTACATCATGAATAAGGAACGTACCAGTTATGACATCAGGTGCGTCACCATCCTCTCGACGCCGAGCAGCATAAACCAACCCTGGTTGTCTTGCATCTGTATTACCAGCACCTCTGCCCGGTGCTCCACGACCCCGTCCAAACCCATTTCCTCCTCGGGCTGAACCACGACCTCTCGGTTGCTGTTGACCACCTCTCATTGGTTGAACATATCCCTGACCCGCAACTGGAATCAGACCTGATTTTTGCGTACAGTCTTTAACTCTGTGGTCTCTTGACCCACATCTGAAGCACGCCCCAGTTCTCTTCCAACATTCACTCTAATGAGATAACCCTCACACTGCGCAAGGTCATGCGGTGCGCAAAGAACAAAATGAACTCAGCTCGGGTCGCCCATCAAATTTAGGCCTCTTATGAAATCTATTTGAAGAACTGGAAGGCCTAAAATCTCTCTTATTCCTGCCCCTTTCCTTGTCACGGTTTTGACGCTCAGAGCATTTCACCTCCTCGGCAATCTTAGCCTTCTCCACCGAGAGCAAAAAAAAATCTTTTTCCTATGCGGGGCTATCGGACTGCAACTCGTCCCGAAGTCCATCCTCAAACCGCACGCATCGCTCATATTCTGTAGCAACTATAACCCGAGCGTACCGGCTCAAGGGCAGGAACTCCGCCTCATACTCCGTCACAGATTTATTCCCCTGAACTAGATTCAAGAATTCCTTTCTCCGGGCGTCCACATAACTAGCCCTAACATACTTCCCCTGGAAGGCCGTTTTAAAGAAATCCCATGTTAATCGGTCCGCCTGTGTGCCTTCCCTCACAGTGAGCCACCACTGGTATGCCTCATCTCGCAGTAGGGACACTGCCCCTTTCAGCTTTTGCTCCACTGTGTAGTCCAAGTCATCCATGATCCGCTCAACCGCCTCCAACCAGTATTCTACTACATTCGGGGCTACACCAGAGATGCCCCTAAAGATTTTGGCCCCGTTTGACCGGAGTCGCTCAAAAATTAATCCTCGGGCTACTGACCCAGTATTGGCTCCAGCAACCCGTTCTAGAACCCGTAGCATTGCTTGGGACAAAGCATCATCCCCTTCGGCTCAGTCATAAGACCCCGTTTCAGTCACGGGTGATGCCGGTGCTTTCCTTTCAAGCATATGTCCTGACGCTGAGGACCCAACCCTAGTACCTCGACCTCTACCACGGCCACGTGTACCCCTTCCGCGACCTCTTGCGCTCATATTGACGCAACGTATTAATCTGTTTACGAGATTTATGAATCAGCTTATAGTTCCCATGACTATTAACAAGCGTTTTATGAAAAACAGTTATAAAAGTTGTTTTCGCAGATCGAGTTTACTACCATTTCAGTCTCTATAGTCTTAGTTTCTATAACTAAAAGTTTCAGTGTACTACCACTATCTCTAGTAGTTTCTCACTACAGTCATTTCATCATATAATCAAGTATAGAGTAAAGAAACTTACGAATTCAGATGCTGGAGTCTCGGTGTGCCACACGTTCAATGATACTACTTTTTTTAAACCAGACTTTAAACAAATCTGAAACATTTTCAAAACCCATTCCACATCCGAGTTTTTGCAAACCTGGCTCTAATACCACTAATTGTAACACTTCAAACCTGACTTAAACGTTACGACCGGATCTAGCGTGCCACATCAGGTGATGTTTACAACCTGATGGCTGTTTAAAGAAAACACATTGTCCAATTCCAACTTAAACGTTCAAAATTTCGTTTCTTGCTGCTTATTCACAAAAAAAAGTTTACTCGTTTTAATGCCCTTTCTAAAAAAATGCACGTATTATCTTGTTTATTAAAAACCATGTCAGTTACAGAAGTTTGGTCTTAATAACTACGAAAGCGTGATATTTGAAAACCAGTTGTTTATCATTTTGAAAACCCCGTGTTGATTAAATTTGCAGTGTTTAAAGAAATCCCCAAATAAAAGTTAAAACAGTTCCAATGGCCTTATTACAACCATTATAAAACCCAATAATTAAAAGCAAAGTAATCCCAAATTAAAATACTAAGTTCACCCTTAAAACATGCGGTACGTGTGGCCACCTCTGAGTCCCTCGCGGCTCCAAATCCTCTAAGGCTGAGGATTACCTGCACAGTTAAGGAAAAGGGTGAGTTACAAGAACTCAGTGTGTAATCCCGATTCTGATCCACGATGCAGGCCCAAGCCCATGCAAGATGTCGATTCGGGCCTAAGCCCCACAATTATAGTCATGCAACAAAAATGTAGCCCAACCCAATCCAACCAACACACCACCCGTACCAACCCTACACACCTGTGGGGACCAAGTCAACCCACCCAGTCCTACACACCAAGAATGCGGTAGAAGCCGCATAATATCAATGCAAGAAAGTCGCCAATAATGATATCGTGGTTGAGCCACTAAAATCAATATATCGTGGCAGAGCCACTGAATCAGTATAACGTGGCATAGCCACCAGTATAGTACTTCCTCCACATACATAACCCAACCTAATGCAACATGTCGTGACATATTAATCCAGTGTATGCAACAATTTACCATCATAACAAATAAATAGATTACACATAAACATACTAAATCTACCCCCTAGGGGTATAAAGGTAATTTGGTCAGTAGGGGTAAAACGGTAATTTACCCCTCAGGGGTATTCCAGTAATTTCACCCAACGAGGGCATTTCAGTAATTTCACCCTTTAAGGGTATTTCGGTAATTTACCCACCAAGGGTATTTCAGTAATTTACCCACCGAAGGTATTTTAGTAATTTTACCCCTACAACGGCCTTTCCCAAGGCCGAATGTCACCTCGAGCGACTCAATTTCCATTTTCGGTCAGTACAGTGTTATTGGCCTAAAACCCGATTTTGGCCCATTCCGGCCCACACGCTCGTGTGGCCCATTCTGTTCGTTTTCAGACGCGATTCTGCGGACTTCGCAGTCGCATCGATCAATTTATATTTTTCATCGTTTTCGCTCGCATGGGCCCATTAACCGATTGGGCCCATTTAGCCCACCTTAGCTCGACAAGGCCCATTATGGCCTCAGTTTCACGAGAGCGTTCGTGACACTCTCAACGTCTACCGCCCTCACTAATGGATAGGTTTTCCACCACGAGCGCTCGCACGCTCGAGTGATCTCAATAGTCAGTATTCCGGCTTACAGTATTTCGGCTTCTAGCCGACTCGCAGATTATGGCAGTAATAGATTAAGCAGGGTGTGAGATTACACACCTGGTTTGCGAGTGTGCCGCAAATCCCCTAACATCGATCCTATGTAAGATAAGAACAATGATTAGTCCAACGATTAAGAGAGTTGTTCTTCAAATATTCCACAAGCCGAAACCACACTTACTACTACCTTGATGTCCCGAGCGGCTAAGCCTTTTCGATTTCCGGCGAGGGATACGAACCTTTGAATGAACTCTGCGATATAAACCCCTTCTTAAAAAGAGACAGAGTAAACATGTGGTTCAAGTCCACCCTTGATAAAGCACATTGAGTACACTTACCGAATTAAGGCTATGAGTACGAAATGCCTGCCTCAAAACGCTTGTCCCCTCCACACCTCGAGTGAACCTACATACCAACCATATCAGACCACAAAGGATGGGGAAGATTCGGCACTAGCCACAATGACAACCTCCCCCCACGAAAAGATTGAAAGAAAACCAATCCACTTACCCTTAGATTCAGCAAGACAACCTTCCTTGAATATGGTCCCAGAGATGTGACTATAAAAGATAGGTAAGATGATATTGATCTCGGTTTGATCAACTTAAAAGAATGCACTCCCCAAAAATGCCAACCTTTGGCCGATTTTCCCTAATCAACCTCCCCACATTCGGCCAACTCTTCCCCCACTTGAATCCCACGATTTCCTCCACCATTCTCTCCTTGAATCACTCTTGGCCTTCCATTCAAATTGATTGACCAAGTCTCCCATCCACCTTGTAGAGTTTGATCCCAACCCTACTTCCTCCTCTCCCAAAGCATAAAATAAATGCTTCCATATGTAGCTTGTGGGATTCGAACTCCACTCCCCCTTGCTTCCCTTGTGACGCCACACCATCTTGCCACTAGCTCACTTGTGTTAGCAAAACACATTCAATTATACTTAAGTCCTGTTTCCAATAGCCCTCTCCACTAAAGGGCCAAAAACCAAAATTTTTCCAGGGCTTGGACTCGAACCCAGACCTCCCTAGAACCCCTAAACACCAAAATAACTAGCTAGACAAGCTCAGCACAAGCAATATACAAAAATCACAAACCCCTAATTTTTGGGATGTTATAGACAAAAATTAACTGAATTTTGACATTTCTAATTACTTGTATTCTTTGAGCATAAATGTAAATTTTGTGTACCTGTTTCGATGGATCAATGTACGTAACATTCTTGAATTTGTTTACTTGGTACTTTTATGAACTAATGTGTAAGACATTGAAGGTCGAGAGTCAATTGTATATTGTGTTAGAGCTATTTATTTATTCACATTGTTCTCTGTACATAGCTCCAAACTAATCTTTCTATGTGGCATGCTTAAGCACTGTTTAGTTGTTTTATTTTCTTGTTTTTGTATGTGTTTGTATTTTGTTGCTTAAGGACAAGTAACAAATTAAGTGTGAGGAAGTTTGATTTGCCACAATTCGTTGTGACAAATTGAAACACCCCACACCCGGCCCACGAGCCTTGACCGGATCTGGTATGCTCCTCGACGTAAACCGGTTCAAAATTCATGTGTTACTCTGATAAATAGTGTGTTTTGAAAGAAATATTGTTTTGGGTTGGGCTCGAGTAGAAAACAAATTCGTTTTAATAATGGAAACCCTTTTTAACTTTTTAGGTGATAAAACATTTAGAGTACATTTAAAATAAATTACTTAACCTTTGACTTAATAAAAATTTGTAAACATAAATGTAAAATAGTTCAATTGTGGCCTTATTACATCAAAACAAACCCAAATAATTTAAAGTACTTAAATGAAATAAAATGTCCAAATAAAATAAACTTCAAGCTGAGCATGGCCACCACAAGTTCTGCCGTCCCGGTCCATCACTGTCCATCACCAAAACATGTTCCCACAACGGGTGAGTCAACAGACTCAATGTGTAACCAACACTAAAATTTAATAGTCAGGGCATACATTATCATATTACATTCACATTCACATAACAGATAGAAAAAGTGATGCAACCCAACCCAAACCTATATGCCATCCGCTACACATCACCCGTACCATCCTCGCACACCATGGGGACTACTAAGTCAACCCTCCATCCGCTACACACCATCGAAGCGCGCATTTGCGATCGGCGTGCTCATCGCCTCTTATAAATATTTGTGGTTTTAGGTCACCACATTCAGATATCATGGTCTTAGGTCACCACATTCAGATATCGTGGTCTTAGGTCACCACATTCAAATATCGTGGTCTTAGGTCACCACATTCACTTCCCCTTTTCAATAACCCATATGCCCCATATCATACATATTATGCATTAACATGCCAAATTTCACATTCTTATCACCTATCACATGTTAAACATAACATAGTTCATAATCCTAGTAGGAGTAGGAAACGTACCTGAGTACTTTGTACCATATCATGGTACCTTAGCCACATTCTTACACTTTCATATTAACACATATATCAAGTTAAAGCCATAAATCTATTAAGATTAGTGTGGGGTACACACCTGATTCGCTTAACAATTCACTGAAATCCCGAAAATCCCGATCTAATGCTCTGGATCTTTAGTTCCTACATTTGGCCAAGCACTAGATCACTTAACTGGTCAGTTCGGCTTTTGACCAAAAATAAGAAATAGATCTGAGTCACCAAGTATGGCCTTAGCCGAATGTCATTTCTACTTATCTTGTGGATTTAAGTCCCGAAATCGTCCTTGCTCCTAGTGATGTCGAAATCCCTATAGGTATATGTTAGATCCGATTTCAATACTTAATGGACATCATTAATGGCCTTCGGCCTAAGACTACTCTGGCTTACCTTAGATCTTGAGATCCCGAATGATCTCCTCTTTTTAGACGACAACTACCAAATCCCGAAGCCTCCTTCAAAGTTTCGGCCAAGTACAATAATGGGATTAGAGTCCTAGTTTCGGTTAATCTAAAAGAAAAGGAGGAGAAGAACGATAGTTGATTCCTTACCCTCAATACAGAAGTCGACTGCTCCTTTGCTTGAACCCACAGAGATGTTCGGCAATGAAGGCTAGGTAGTGATCAACACGTTTCGGCTTTTGGAAAATTATGAAAAGAAGAAGAAAAAGATGAAGCAATTTCGACAATGGTGATCGGTAAAGATTCGGCTAGCACAAGGGATGTTTCGGCTTTTGATGCTATGAAGAAATCGGCTAGGCTTTCTTGTGTTTTCGGTTTTGACAAAATAAAAGAGAAGAGAAGATTCACTAGAGAATTCGGCAGAGGCACAATGAAGAAGAACGAATATGGCCTCACTTCTACCCTTTGGCCGAAAATACCACCAAAAGAGTCCCTTGGCCGGCCATCACACATTCCCTTCTCAAATTCCATATTTTTCTCCTTATTTTCCTCTTTATCACTCATTCAAATAATTTAAAATAAATCAACATTTATCTCCGAGCTTAGCCGAATTTTTAAAAGAGATTAACCACATCTAAAGCTCATCCCCTTGGTGTCCCTATGCCTTCCACCTCTGTCTATCCTTGCAAAGAAAATAAAACTCCCTTTGCTTCCCTTGCAGGCTCGAACCTAGGCCTCTCTGACACCCCCTTGTGGCGCCACCGACAGAGGCTTTAAGTGGCGCTTTGTAGCCATTTTACCAAGGCTATTTGTATGTCATATTTCACATACATTTTCTCTTAAGACCACCTTGCCTTAGTTTCCCCTTTTTAAACTTTAAACTTAACATTTTCTATGACATTTCCTTACATTTCCAAGTTCCCAAAAATGTTCTCTTTCCTCTTTTAAACTTAACATTTCCAAAGCATTTCCTTACATTTCCAAGTTTCCAAAAATGTTCACAATACATTCATAACACATAAGACATGCCATTTCGTACAATTAAATCAAAAATGCATAGGCCCATTTCGGGATGTTACAGTTCTACCCCCCTTAAAATAATTTCGTCCTCGAAATTTCCTGGCTAAAATAAATGAGGGTATTGCTGTCGCATTGCCTCTTCTGGCTCCCACGAAGCTTCCTCCGATCCATGGTTGCGCCATAACACTTTGACTAGAGGAACTAACTTCCTCCGTAACACTTTCACGTCTCGTTCCAAGATCTGAATTGGCTCTTTCTCGTAGGATAAGTCTGGCCTTAGCTCCACCTCTTCAACCGGTACTACGTGAGATGGACCCGATCGATATCGACGTAGCATGGAAACATGGAATACGTCGTGCATCTGCCTCAACTTCGGTGGCAACTCTAACTGATATGCCACTGGTCCAACTCGCTTCAACACCCGATAGGGCCCTATAAACCTTGGGCTTAACTTCCCTTTGCGACCAAACCTCATCACCTTCTTCCAAGGCGAGACTTTCAGAAACACTTGGTCCCCCACTTCAAACTCTATTTCCTTCCGTTTGAGGTCCGCGTACGACTTTTATCTATCAGATGCCTCCTTCAACCGCGTGCGAATTATCTCAACCTTCTCTTCAGATTCTCGCCACTAACTCGACCCAAAACTCGACGCGTCTCCTAATTCACCCAACACGTAGGAGTTCGACACTTCCGACCGCATAACGCTTCATACGGTGCCATCCGAATCGCCGGCTTGATAGTCGTTGTTGTACGTAAACTCGCTAAAGGCAAATACTCCTCCCAACTTCCTCTCAAGTCCATCACACACCCTCAACATATCCTCTAACACTTGGATTACCCGTTGGATTGCCTCGTCCGATTTGTGGATGAAAGGCGTGAGTGAAATCCAACTTAGTGCCTAAAGCTTGATGAAGTGCCTTCCAGAACCGAAGTAAACCTTGGGTCCCTATCTGAGATGATTGACACCGGCACACCATGCAACCTTACAATCTCTGCCACATACAATTTTGCCAACTTTTGCAGGGAATAGTCAACTCTCACTGGAATGAAATGCGCGGACTTGATCAAACGGTCCACTATTACCCATACCGAGTCCTTCTTAGTAGGCGTAAGGGGAAGCCCACTAACGAAGTCCATGGTGATTCTCTCCCACTTCCACTGCAGAATCTCGATTGGCTGAAGTAATCCCGATGGAACTTGGTGTTCAGCTTTAACTTGCTGACACGTCAGACATTTTCCCACGAATTCAGTAACTTCCCGCTTAAGATCAGGCCACCAAAACTGTTCCCTTAGATCCCTGTACAACTTAGTGCCTCCGAGATGCATAGCATAAGGACTACTATGCGCTTCCCGAAGAATCCTCCGTCTTAGGTCCTTGTCCTTAGGCATACATACCTTTCCCTTGAAGCACAATACTCCCTCATCATTAACATCATAATCCTCTAACTCTCCGTTCCGTACTTGTTGTAACTTAACACTTAGATCCTCATCCACCAACTGACTTTCCTTTACCTCATTTAACCATGTTGGTTTGAATTGCAATTCTGCCAATAGGCTGCCATCATCATACAGACTCAAGTGTACGAACAACGCCCTCAGATCCGATACAACCTTCTGACTCAGGGCATCCGCCACTACATTTGCCTTGCCCGGATGATACTCTAACGAACAATCATTGTCCTTCAATAATTCTACCCACCTTCGCTGTCTCAAGTTTAACTCCTTCTGAGTCAACAAGTACTTGAGGCTCTTGTGGTCCGTGTAGATTACCGACTTTTCTCCATAAAGGTAATGCCTCCATACTTTCGAGCAAAGACCACGTACCGCCAATTCCAAGTCATGAGTCGGATAGTTAACTTCATGAGGCCTTAACTGTCGAGACGCATAGGGGACTACTTTTCCATCTTGCATTAGAACACACCCTAATCCCGTATGAGAAGCGTCACAGTACACCACAAAATCCTTTCCTGCCTCAGGCTGAATCAGAACTGGTGCCTCGGTCAAGACCCTCTTAAGCTTCTCGAAGCTCTCCTGTTGCTTATCTGTCCATACAAAGGGTACTTCTTTCCTTAACAACTTTGTCAAAGGCGCGGCTATTGACGAGAACCCTTCCACGAACCTTCTGTAATAGCCTACCAAACCTAAGAAACTACGAATCTCAGCCACGGACCTAGGTGGTTTCTAATCCAACACTGCTTCGATCTTCCTAGGATCCACCCTTATTCCCTCTGCGGATACCACATGCCCTAAGAATGCCACCTCCTTAAGCCAAAATTCACACTTGCTGAATTTGGCATAGAGCTTCTTCTCCCTTAATACTTGTAACACTATCCGTAGGTGCCCATCATGCTCTTCCTCTGACTTCGAGTATACCAAAATGTCGTCGATGAACACAACGACAAACCTATCCAAGTAAGGTTGAAAAACCGGTTCATCATATCCATGAACGCGGTACAAGCGTTCGTCAACCCAAACGGCATTACTACAAACTCAAAATGGCCGTACCTTGTCCTAAAGCCCGTTTTATAGATATCTGCCTCCTTCACCTTCAACTGATAATATCCAGACCTTAGATCGATCTTTGAAAATACGGCGGCCCCCTTAAGCTAATCGAACAAGTCGTCTATCCGTGGCAAAGGATACTTGTTCTTGATGGTCAGCTTATTTAACTGACGATAATCTATGCACATTCGCATAGTTTCGTCCTTCTTCTTCACAAACAGGACCGGTGCTCTCCACGGAGACACACTGGGTCGAATAAACCCACGATCCAACAACTCTTGGATCTGAGCCTTGAGCTCTACCAACTCCTTTGGCGCCATTCGGTATGAAGCGATTGACACCGGAGCTGTTCCCGGTAGCAAGTCTATTCCAAATTCCACCTCCCTATCTAGGGGTATTCCTGGTAGCTCTTCTGGAAAAACATCCACGAAGTCCCTTACCGTTCTAACTCCACTAATTCCCCCTTCTTTTGCGTCCACAAAGACTAACGAAGGCCGAAATGCCTTGCACCCTTCCTGGGACCATTTTCTCCGCCTTTAACGCCGAAACTACATTAGACAGGTAATTTCTTCTTTCTCCTATAATAATGACCATCTCATCCTCCGGGGTCCTTAACTCCATTCGTTTAGCCGCACAATCCAACATGGCTCGATGCTCTACTAGCCAGTCCATGCCAAGAATAAGGTCGAATTCTCCGAAAGGGAGTTCCATTAAGTCAGCAGGAAATACTACGCCTTGGATTTCCAAGGGTACACTCCGAAAGATCTTATTCACCACTTCAGTTTGACCTAGTGGGCTTACTACAGTCATCTCCCTATCAGAAAGTTTAGAGTCTAGGCCTAGTGTTTCCACTACACTACATGCAACATAGGAGTGAGTCGAGCCCACATCAATTAGAGCATAATAAGGTTTTCCAAATACAAGGAACGTACCGGTTATGACATCCGGCGCGTCTCCATCCTCCCTCCGGCGAACTGCATAAACCAAACCCGGTTGCCTTGCCTCGAAGTGCAAAGACACCTCTGCCGGTGTTCCACGCCCTCTACGGTACCATTACCTCGGCCATTCGACCACGGCCTCGCCGAAAGGTCGCTGTCCCACCTCTACCACTTGATTAACATTCTGAGCTACTGGTCGATTTCCATTTGGTTTCATAGGACAATCCTTGATCATATGGTCCTTGGACCCACACCCGAAACATCCTCCTGTCTTCTTCCAACACTCTCCTAAGTGTCTCTTCCCATACTGATCACAAGTACGATACTGCCCTCCTGTAGCAGCTTGCTGACCTCGCGGCCTATCAACTCTAGACCTTTTATTCCCAAATGATCCTGATGATCCAAAGCCTCTTTTCTGCCTGTTCCGATCGAAGTTCTGCTTTGTAGAGTCCTTAATCCCTTCAGCTACCTTAGCTTTCTCTACTAAAGTAGAAAACTCCCGTTCCTGATGCGGAGCTATCAACAACCTCAAATCATCCCTTAGTCCGTCCTCAAACCGAACACATCGTTCATGCTCCGTAGCCACTACTCCTCGAGCATATCGGCTAAACCTCAGAAACTCAGCTTCATACTCCGCTACGGTCTTGCTCCCTTGAACCAACCCCAAGAACGCCTTTCTTTGAGCATCTATGTAATGAGTGCCGATGTACTTCTTTTGGTATGCCCCCTTCACATAATCCCATGTCAGATCCTCAGCTACGGCACCATCCCGCACGGTTAACCACCATTGATACGCTTCATCGCGTAGTAGTGCCACCATTCCTTTCACTTTCTCCTCAGGGGTCAGATCGAGCTCATCCATAATGTGCTTGGTTTCCTCCAACCATGCTATTACCTTGGGTGCCACGCCGATACACCACGAAACACCTCACCGCGTTGGCACGAGTCGCTCAGTACCGACTTTCGAGTTCCCGAATTTCCCCGCACTACCCACCAACTCAAGAACTCGCAAAGACACGACTGCGACACAAAGATCATCCCCGTCCTGAGCTTGCTGCTCAACACCAACAGCTGGGGGTGGTGGCGGCGGTGGTATCTCATTGTCAGACCCTTGACCCGATCTGTAACATCCCCAAACCCTGCCTATTCACTACGACCAAATCTGGTTATGTTAGTGAAAATATGTCTCTTTACTTAGAATTTAAAACATGAAAATTTATTATCTTTGGAAAATTATGTCCATTTAAAATCTATTAAATAATATTAGCTTGTTGAAATCTTCCGAATTAAAACATTATTATAAGTTGCTACAATATGAATCTTTTGCGAAAATATTCCTAAGTCATCCCTTGCCTTCTAGGGTTCTCCAAACCCCTCAAAATTCCTCCAACATGACCCTAAGCCTACTAAACACTCGGGTTATGCCCCAAACGCATAACCCCTAAAACCCGGGTGTTACAATTCTACCCTCCTTAAAAATAATTTCGTCCTCGAAATTACTTTACTAACAAACGTCCATACAACCTATCTTACCACCTTACGCTTATGCTGCGCACTCTGATCTTACTAAGGCTATCGTATCTACATACTCTCTAAGTTCATGCTAAAAATTCAAACACCTCTCTTAGCAACACGGAAAAGGCTAAATCGTAATCAAACAAAGTAATTAAAGCATGTACCAAAGCAAAGGAGCTTACCTAATATCACATCCTTGGTTGACTCTCACTAGAACCATTCCTTCCATGACTTGAACCATGATCCCTCGTCGCTTGAGGACAATTCTTAACTAAATGTGCCTTAGATCCACACCGAAAGCATTCTTTACTATTTCCCCAACACTCTCCCCGTGTGAGGTCTTCCACATCGAACACAAGAACGATTCCGATCCATTGGTACAAGTACACTTACAGGGTTCTCGGTCCTTGGTCTTTTCTGGACATTACCAAGCGATACTGACGGTCCAATATTTCTCTTATTCTCGCTCCTATTCTTTTCTCGGTTTTCTTTATAGTCTTCTTAACCTCTTCAAATGATCCGAGCTTTCTCCACTAGCACCGCGAAGTCTCTCTCCCTCTGCGGAGCAATCACCATTCGAAGTTCATCTCGCAATCCGTCTTCAAACCGGACGCACCTCTCATAATCAGTGGCCACAATTCCCTTAGCATACTGACTAAGTCGCACGATTCCGCCGTACTCAGCTATCGACTTACTTCCTTGTACTAGATTTAGAAACGCTTTCCTTTGCGAGTCCAAATAACTGGCTCCTACGTACTTTCCTTCAAACTTATCCTTAAAGAAGTCCCAATCCTGTCGATCTGCTGGTACACTTTGCTTGACAAAGGAGCCACCAACGATAAGCTTCGTCGCGAAGCAACGAAACAAAGACCCTTCACTTTTCTTCATTGGTGCACCCAAATCGTCCATGATTCTTTCGATCGCTTCTAGCCAATACTCCGCTACGTTCGAGCTACTCCGCACACTCCTCTAAAGATCTCGGCTCCATTCGATCTAAGCCTTCCGATCATCGACTTCCGAGTTCCATTTCCCCTACTAACTCCTCGCTACTCGCTCTAGCACTCGTAACATGGCCCGCGATACGGCGTCATCTTCACTTATCTCGATCTTGCTCCTCTACGTCCACTTTGCTGGCGGCACTTCACTTTCGACCCATAGCGGACCCTATCGGTTCGATGCGGCCATTCTACCTCTACCGCGGCCCCTAGAACTCATCTCTATCGTCGCGATTTAATCTGCTTAAAAAGTTTTATGCATTAGAAATTATTGTTTCACTATTTTATCCACGAGCAATTTTATGCAATGAAGTTTCCGAGAGTAGTTCTTTCGAGCAATCAAGTTTCCTTCCCTACCCAGGGTAATTTCGTCATTTTCCTACTGTGGGTATTTTTTTAGAATTTTAAAACTAAGGGTTTTAAACAGTGAGGCAAATCCCTTTCGGGTTTTAATAATTGGTTTAGCCTATGAACAAGTCCTCTTGGTTAAGGTGAACCGTAGCTACGCACTGGTAGGATTCCAAATAAGAGGAGGTGAGTCACTAGGATCGCTAAGTACCGTGCTCTTCCTGATCCACTCCTGTACATGCGCACAATGGTTGCCACACCTTAACTCTCGTGACTTAATCACGTGTTTGTTTAGTAGCTTTAAGTTTTATGCATATGTTTGAGTAGCCTAGTCCTAGGGTTCAATAGATCCTAGTTCACTAATCTACGAGCCCAACTAAGCCCATAATAGTTCATATAACAAGCTACTTCACAAGTCCAAGTACTTACAGCGCTGACTCGGGCCGGAGGTACAGTGCCATGCCGTAAAACTCCAAATATTTCTTAAAAGCCCATAATTTTTTTAAAAGCCCATTTTGAAACGCTTTTGGGCCCAAAACCTCAAAGCCGAGTTTTGAACCGGCTCGATATACAAATCAGAACATCCCCAAACCTACCTATTCACTACGACCAAATCTGGTTATGTTAGTGAAAATATGTCTCTTTACTTAGAATTTAAAACATGAAAATTTATTATCTTTGGAAAATTATGTCCATTTAAAATCTATTAAATAATATTAGCTTGTTGAAATCTTCCGAATTAAAACATTATTATAAGTTGCTACAATATGAATCTTTTGCGAAAATATTCCTAAGTCATCCCTTGCCTTCTAGGGTTCTCCAAACCCCTCAAAATTCCTCCAACATGACCCTAAGCCTACTAAACACTCGGGTTATGCCCCAAACGCATAACCCCTAAAACCCGGGTGTTACACGATCTAACGGGTTCCGACACGGTCATTCTACCTCTACCGCGTCCTCGTATGTTACGTCCACGTCCTCTAGAACTCATTTCTATCGTCGCGATCTGATTAAAAAGTTTTATGAATTAGTCCTTGTTTCACTTATTATTCACAAAGAAATTTTATGAAAGAAGTTTAATAGTGGTTCTTTCGATCAATCAAAGTTCAAATCTTCTATCCTAATTCAGAGAAGTACATTCATTCAAACATTCATTCAGTGACATCCATTCCATAGTATCTCCCATACACATTCACTCTTCGGACATTTCTGTCTGTTCCTATCCCAGGGTTATTTTCGTCATTTGTCCTACAGGGGTATTTTCGTAATTTTCCAAAATCAAGGTATTTTGATATTTTGCAAATTAGGGTTTTTGAACATTTTATAAAGTAACGTAATTTTGAATAAGGACTGTGGGTATTTTGGACATTTTATAAACCAAGGGCATTTTTGTAATTTTACTATTAGGGGTATTTTAGTAATTTTGCAATTCGGAAATTTTTCAGAAAATTTTGTAAAAATAGTTCTCACAAATTAAAAAGGTAATTTTAAGAGTTTTTAAAACTAGGGTTTTTATAAAAACACGGCTAGTTCCCTTTCGGGTTTTAGTTATTGTTTAGCCTATGACCGAGTCCTTTTGGTTAGGGTGAACCGAAGCTACGCACCAGGTAGGATTCCAGCGAAGAGGAGGTGAGTCACTAGGACTGCTTAAGTACCAGGCTCTTCCGGATCCAATCCTAGACATGCGCACAGGGGTTGCCACACCCTAACTTAGCGACTAAGTCACAGGGTTGTTTAATTAGGCACTTAAGTCTTATGTAAGTGTTGGGGAAAACTAGTCCTAGGGTTCAAGTACTTATCATGCTAATCTATGTTCCATTCCATTTCTACCCTTCTACACATCATAATATAATCCACACAATGGATAGAAGTACTTACCTGGTGGACGTCGGGTCGAAGACTTAGGTGCCATGCCAGAAAAACCTGAAAATCTCCACAAATTTCTTTTGGGCTAGATTTTGAAAACGTTTTGGGCCTTAACCCACAAGCCGAGAGTTTAAAACTGGGCTCTGATACCAAATTGAAACACCCCACACCCGGCCCACGAGCCTTGACCAGATCTGGTATGCTCCTCGACGTAAACCGGTTCAAAATTCATGTGTTACTCTGATAAATAGTGTGTTTTGAAAGAAATATTGTTTTGGGTTGGGCTCGAGTAGAAAACAAATTCGTTTTAATAATGGAAACCCTTTTTAACTTTTTAGGTGATAAAACATTTAGAGTACATTTAAAATAAATTACTTAACCTTTGACTTAATAAAAATTTGTAAACATAAATGTAAAATAGTTCAATTGTGGCCTTATTACATCAAAACAAACCCAAATAATTTAAAGTACTTAAATGAAATAAAATGTCCAAATAAAATAAACTTCAAGTTGAGCATGGCCACCACAAGTTCTGCCGTCCCGGTCCATCACTGTCCATCACCTGAAAACATGTTCCCACAACGGGGTGAGTCAACAGACTCAATGTGTAACCAACACTAAAATTTAATAGTCAGGCATACATTATCATATTACATTCACATTCACATAACAGATAGAAAAAGTGATGCAACCCGAACCCAAACCTATATGCCATCCGCTACACATCACCCGTACCATCCTGCACACCGTGGGGACTACTAAGTCAACCCTCCATCCGCTACACACCATCGAAGGCAGTCGCTGCAGTCGACGTGCTCATCGCCCTTATAAATATTTATGGTATTAGGTCACCACATTCAGATATCGTGGTCTTAGGTCACCACATTCAGATATCGTGGTCTTAGGTCACCACATTCAAATATCGTGGTCTTAGGTCACCACATTCACTTCCCCTTTTCAATAACCCATATGCCCCATATCATACATATTATGCATTAACATGCCAAATTTCACATTCTTATCACCTATCACATGTTAAACATAACATATTTCATAACCCTAGTAGGAGTAGGAAACGTACCTGAGTACTTTGTACCATATCATGGTACCTTAGCCACATTCTTAAACTTTCATATTAACACATATATCAAGTTAAAGCCATAAATCTATTAAGATTAGTGTGGGGTACACACCTGATTCGCTTAACAATTCACTGAAATCCCGAAAATCCCGATCTAATGCTCTGGATCTTTAGTTCCTACATTTGGCCAAGCACTAGATCACTTAACTGGTCAGTTCGGCTTTTGACCAAAAATAAGAAATAGATCTGAGTCACCAAGTATGGCCTTAGCCGAATGTCATTTCTACTTACCTTGTAGATTTAAGTCCCGAAATCGTCCTTGCTCCTAGTGATGTCGAAATCCCTATAGGTATATGTTAGATCCGATTTCAATACTTAATGGACATCATTAATGGCCTTCGGCCTAAGACTACTCTAGCTTACCTTAGATCTTGAGATCCCGAATGATCTCCTCTTTGTAGACGACAACTACCAAATCCCGAAGCCTCCTTCAAAGTTTCAGCCAAGTACAATAATGGGATTAGAGTCCTAGTTTCGGTTAATCTAAAAGAAAAGGAGGAGAAGAACGATAGTTGATTCCTTACCCTCAATACAGAAGTTGACTGCTCCTTTGCTTGAACCCACAGAGATGTTCGGCAATGAAGGCTAGGTAGTGATCAACACGTTTTGGCTTTTGGAAAATTATGAAAAGAAGAAGAAAAAGATGAAGCAATTTCGGCAATGGTGATAGGTAAAGATTCGGCTAGCACAAGGGATGTTTCGGCTTTTGATGCTATGAAGAAATCGGCTAGGCTTTCTTGTGTTTTCGGTTTTGACAAAATAAAAGAGAAGAGAAGATTCACTAGAGAATTCGACAGAGGCACAATGAAGAAGAACAAATATGGCCTCACTTCTACCCTTTGGCCGAAAATACCACCAAAAGAGTCCCTTGGCCGGCCATCACACATTCCCTTCTCAAATTCCACATTTTTCTCCTTATTTTCCTCTTTATCACTCATTCGAAATAATTTAAAATAAATCAACATTTATCTCCTGAGCTTAGCCGAATTTTTAAAAGAGATTAACCACATCTAAAGCTCATCCCCTTGGTGTCCCTATGCCGTCCACCTCTGTCTATCCTTGCAGCAAAATAAAACTCCCCTTTTGCTTCCCTTGCAGCTCGAACCTAGGCCTCTCTGACACCCCTTGTGGCGTCACTTACAGAGGCTTTAAGTGGCGCCTTGTAGCCATTTTACCAAGGCTATTTGTATGTCATATTTCACATACATTTTCTCTTAAGACCACCTTGCCTTAGTTTCCCCTTTTTAAACTTTAAACTTAACATTTTCTATGACATTTCCTTACATTTCCAAGTTCCCAAAAATGTTCACTTTCCTCTTTTAAACTTAACATTTCCAAAGCATTTCCTTACATTTCCAAGTTTCCAAAAATGTTCACAATACATTCATAACACATAAGACATGCCATTTCGTACAATTAAATCAAAAATGCATAGGCCCATTTCGGGATGTTACACAAATTAAGGTCTTTCCGACACTTAACGAGCTTATTTTCCAGTATTTTTATATGTTTTTATTAAATCTTCGGGTTTTATTACTTTATGTTTAATTTATGAAAAATAAGAATTTTTACACAATTCTGAGTTATGTCATGACCTAATGAGCCACTATGGTCCTAGTTATGATTTAATGACTCTATTGAGTGTGTAGGACACTATTTTTGGGCTAAGAAGACAAAGGACGACAGGAGCATAGTGACAACGAGGAGTGGTGTTGCAACACCAAGCTTCGAAGTCAAAATATCCAAAAAATGAAGTTAGTGTCGCAACACCGGTCCTGTGGTGTCTCGACATTAGGGGACGATTAGGAAATTTAATTATTGGTCTTTTAGTCTACACAATGACTTGTAATCAGATTTTTGGGCTATTTAGCATCCCTAATTAGGTCAGATCATAAACTCTATAAAATAGGCATGTTTAGCCTCATTTTAGGAGGCTTGGCCAAGTGAGCCACTTAGTTAGTTTTATGATTTTAGTTTGGTTTTTATTTTATTTCAATTTAGTCATTTAAACAATTTTTGTTCTTGTTTAACTTGGATTCGATTTTGATCCATGTAACACCCCTAACCCGTATCCGTCGCCGGATTAGGGTTACGAGGCATTACCGAACAAGACACAACTTTCGAACAATTACATATGCACACATGTCATATTCATATAAATAAAACAAATAACTAATTAAAAATTAAACATACATTATTAATCATAAAACAAAAGACAATTCTCTTGCACATAATCATATTTATATTTAAATACACATGCCTTAAAGTCATACAAAATTTGCTTCTAAATATACACACAAATTGTGAACTTATCAATTCAATGATATTTGAATGCTTAATAACTATTAAACACTTTATTGTTTATTAATATACCTGCATTTAATAGACCA
Source organism: Gossypium sturtianum (assembly GCA_025698515.1). Taxonomy (NCBI): domain Eukaryota; kingdom Viridiplantae; phylum Streptophyta; class Magnoliopsida; order Malvales; family Malvaceae; genus Gossypium; species Gossypium sturtianum. The sequence continues at coordinate 124,055,067 of CM046946.1, forward strand.
AACAAATCATATCACAAAACTAAATGTCCAAAATCATATGTGACATAAACAATAATACCAATTGATCATTTATATAAATATATATATCATTGAGTAAATAAAATCATTATGCACATTTCACCACATCAATTTTGAATCATTCAATCATAAAATATATACGCACAATACAAATAAACTTATCCTCTATTAGGCTAATCAAATAAATTTATAAAAGCTAAATTCAAACATGCATTACTCATTTAACTATCATTAGCCGAATTTGTATATACCTCATTTATTAACTTTAAGCCTATTTAAAAGACGTTTATATATCATTTAAAAGACCAAAAACATGCATATTTATCTATTACAAGTTTGCGCATATGAATACACCAATTGAGCCATTTCCAAAAATCTATACAATTCATATCATTTTTACAAATACGAAGCCAAATGTTAAGACCACTTGCATGAGCAAATCAAACGTTTATCAAGAACTCCACATGCATACATGTTGACATGTCTATTATCTAACTAACACGTAATATACCTTAACTAACATCCATTACTCAACTTATTGCTGAAACACATAATCAACAATCACCTTATATATATGCATGATATTAATACCCAAATAAACTTAAGCCATAATAAATTTCAAGGATTAACAAGACATTCCAAACTTACTCCACCTATATGCTATAACCGGACTTACTTTATACCAAAACATTTACCACATTCTTAACAAAACATAATTCACATATATAAATATATATATACCATGATCAAATCACCAAAACCAAACATTTATATCATTTGAAATAAAGCATAAAACCCAAACTTAACAAAATAAATAAGCCATTTTCGCATGGCTCATATTTACATACCCTAAAATCAAACATATTAACTAGACTATACATGCCATATGTTCGAATTCAAACTTAATAAAATACCGAAAACAGTCGATAGTGTGATAGACTTCTCTGAAAATCCCCGAGCTCGTAACCAACTTCCAAAATCTATAAAACAAAGAGCAAATACACACAGTAAGCTTTCACAGCTTAGTAAGTCATAAGCAAATGAGACATTTTATCATATATATAATTTAATCTAGCTAAACCGAAATAAAACATCATAAATTCATAAATATTTCCAACTTATAATTTCATATATCAAAACAAATAAATTTTGCATAAATTTTCCTTTGACCGAATACTTATTTGAACATTAATATATTTAACCTTTACTTTCTACAACACAAATACATCATTAGGCCGGATATATACTTTCACATATATATACACATAGTTCACATTAACATATAACATTATATCATCAATTCAAACATCCAACTTACCATATTTTCATAACTTAGTATATGTACATACCTGAGCCTTTTAACTCGATTTTACACTCGATCTTAAGTTATCATTGCCCGTTGAACCATTCAGAATTAAAAAGGATACTCGGATAATCGAACATTTTGTACAATGCCAACGTCCCAGACGTGGTCTTACATGTAATCACATATCGATGCCACTATCCCAGACAGGGTCTTACACGTAAATCACAAATCGATGCCAATGTCCCAGATGTGGTCTTACACGATAACACATAACAAAATCCTATGTCATGACATATGTATCCTAGCTATTCCTAAGGTTCGTACGAGACTTTCGGACGTCGTAACTCGATCAAATCGATCTCATAAACATTGCTCCCAAGCATATAGACATTCGGCCATCACTTATATACATTCATAAAATTCAATTCAGCATTTAAAGTTCACATATATTCAAAATTAACAGCATTTATTTGCTTATAAACTTACCCCGGATATCGATGGACGAAATAAAACGACTATTCAATTATTTTTGTATTCACCCGATCCAAGTTCGTTTTCTTTGGTTCTTGATCTAAACATATTCAAATTAAACTTATTCAAACACAATTTTATTCAATTTAGTCTAAAAACACATAAATGGGAAAATTACTATTTTGCCCCTGACATTTTACACTTTTCACAATTTAGTCCCTATTGCATAAAACACAAAATATGCAAAATTTCAATGTTTCATGCGTAGGCCGAATTTACCCCATGTTCATACAAATCCATACATTTAATTTATTTTACATTTTAGTCCCTCAATTTATTACTTTTACAATTTAGCCTTAATTACTCAAAATCATCAAAATTTTCAATACAAAACATATTAATCCAAAACATATCTTTCATAATCCATCATCTAACATCACAAAGCTCATAAATTCATCAATGGCTTAACTCAAAATATTCATCAAAATAAAAAATTAAAGCATGGGCTTTGTAAATTTCATAGAAACGATCTCAAAAACGTAAAAATTATAAAAAACTAAACTAGTTACATACCTTAATCAAGCTTAACTATGGTCGAATGAAGCTTGTTCTTCTTTCTTTCTTTTTCTTTTAGTCTCGGAAAAAACAATAAGATGAACATGCATGTTTCTTTGTTATATGTTTTATTTAATTAACATATATTTCAAATTACTAAATTAACCTTTATTATTTAATTTAAATATCTTATATATTATGCACATAACCATCCATCACTAGGTTTCATGGTAAAATTGCAACATAAAAACCTCCCACTAAAATAACAAAGCAATTTAGTACTTTTACAAATAATTAGCAACTTTTACCATTTACACTATTAAATCCTTTTATTAAATCGGACACTCAAACGATAAATTGATTTACGAAAATTTCACAGATATCAATTCAAACATTATAAACACAAAAAGTAATATTTAATTATTTTTCTAACTTGGATTTGTGGTCCCGGAACCATTGTTTCGATTAAGGTCGAAACCGGACTGTTACAATTCTCCCCCCTTAAGGATTTTCGTCCCCGAAAATCTTACCAGTGAATAAGTTTGGGTAACGTTCTCTCATAACATCTTCGGGCTTCCACGTAGCTTCTTCAACCCTGTGTTGATGCCATAAGACTTTTACTGAAGAAATTTTCTTATTTCTCATTTCTTTAACCTCGTGATCTAAAATCCGGATCGGTTCTTCCTCGTATGTCATATCGGATCTAATCTCAACCTCAGTTGGAGAAATCACATGTGATGGGTCGGATCGGTATCGTCGAAGCATTGAAACATGAAATACATTATGGATCTTTTCTAACTCAGATGGAAACAACAATCTGTAAGCAACCGGCCCGATACGCTCTATAATCTCATACGGCCCAATAAATCTCAGACTCAATTTGCCTTTACAACCGAATCGAAGTATTTTCTTCCACGGTGAGACTTTCAAAAACACTTTGTCCCTAATATGAAACTCAATATCTTTACGTTTTAAGTTTGCGTATGACTTCTGATGATCTGATGTGGCTTTCATATTATCACGAATTACTTTCACTTTCTGTTCAGTCTCTTTGATCAAATAGACCCCGTGTATCTTATTTTCACTGAGCTCAGTCCAATACAAATGTGTTCGAAATTTACGACCGTACAAAGCCTCGTAAGGTGCCATTTTGATAATCGATTGAAAGCTATTATTATACGCAAATTCAATCAGTGGCAAGTATTATTCCCAGGTACCTTCAAACTCGAGAATACAACATCTCAACATATCTTCGAGTATCTGAATAATTCGTTTGGACTAACCATCTGTCTGTGGATGGAAAGCAGTGCTAAAATGTAACTTCGTACTTAGTGCATCTTGCAGTTTCTTCCAAAACCGCGACGTGAACCTCGGATCTCTATCTAAAACAATAGAAATAGGTACTCCGTGCAATCTCACTATTTGAGAAATATACAATTCAGCAAATTTATCAAGCGAGTAATCTGTGCGAACCAGAACAAAATGAGCCGATTTAGTCAATCTATCCACAATAACCCAGATTGCGTCTTTCTTACTCAGTGACAAAGGTAAACCCGATACAAAATCCATCGTGAATCTGTCCCATTTCCACTCGAGTATCATAATCGGCTGAAGTAATCCAGAAGGTACCTGATGCTCGGCTTTGACTTGTTGACAGATCAAACATCTTGAAACAAAATTAGAGATGTCTCTTTTCATACCAGGCCACCAGTAAAGCTGTTTTAAATCATTATACATTTTCGTACTACCCGGGTGAACAGATAACCGACTGCTATGAGCTTCATTCAAAATCATCTAAATCAACTCTAAATTTCTTGGAACACACATTTGGTCTTTAAACCTCAAACAACCTTCAGTATCAACTCAAAAATCTGAATCAGTATTCGTATCACATTGAGCCTGTTTTGCTATCAATTCGTTATCAACTTTCTGAGCCTCACAAATCTGTTGAATAAATAATGGTTTTGCTTTTAACTCAGCTACTAACGAACCGTCGTCGAATAAATCCAATTGAGTATTCATGGCACGTAGGGAAAATAGCGATTTCCGACTCAAAGCATCAGCAACTAAATTGGCTTTCCCCGGATTGTAGTCAATTACAAGCTCGTAATCTTTTAACAACTCTAACCATCTTCGCTGTCGTAAATTCAGATCTTTTTGAGTCATCAAATATTTTAAGCTTTTGTGATCAGAATAGATGTGACATTTCTCACCGAACAGATAGTGGCGCCATATCTTCAATGCAAACACAATGGCTGCCAATTCCAGATCATGTGTCGGATAGTTCTTTTCGTGCGGCTTTAACTATCTCGAGGCATATGCTATAACCTTGCCTTCCTGCATCAAAACACAGCCCAAACCAGTTAAAGATGCATCATTAAAGATTACTAATTCTTTACCAAATTCTGGCTGAACTTGCACCGGAGCTTCAGTCAACAAAGTTTTCAACTGATCAAAACTTTTCTGGCACTTTTCTGACCACTCGAACTTAACATCTTTCTGAAGTAGTTGCGTCATCGGGGTCACAATCATAGAAAAACCTTTTACGAACCGTCTATAGTAACCAACTAGTCCCAGAAACCTTCAAACCTCAGATACATTTCTAGGAGGCTTCTAATCTAGTATAGCCGAAACCTTGTTCGGATCAACCCGAATACCCGATGCTGATACAACATGACCCAGAAAACTGACTTTTCATAACCAGAACTCACATTTACTGAACTTCGCATACAAATGCTTATCATGCAAAGTCTGTAGCACTAATCTCAGATGTTCAGCATGCTCAGATTCGTCACGGGAATAGATCAATATGTCATCTATGAACACAACCACAAATCTATTCAAATACTGTCTGAAGATCTAATTCATTAAATCCATAAAAACAACAGGTGCATTAGTAAGTACAAAAGGCATAACTAGAAACTCATAGTGTCCGTACATCGTTCGGAAAGCAGTTTTTGGCACATCGGAGTCTTTAACTCGCAACTGATAGTAACCTGATCTTAGATCTATCTTAGAAAAGACAGTAGCCCCTTACAACTGATCGAACAAGTTGTCAATCCATGGCAAAGGATATTTATTCTTTATAGTCACTTTATTTAGCTGTCGGTAATCGATGCACATTCTCATAGTTCCATCTTTCTTTTTCACAAACAAAACCGGTGCACCCCAGGGAGAAAAACTCTGTCGTGCGAAGCCTCTATCAGTCAATTCTTGCAACTGAGTCTTCAACTCTTTTAATTCTACCAGTGCCATTCTGTATGGAGCTATTGATATCGGATTCGTCCCCGGCACTAACTCAATACCAAACTCTACCTCTCGAATCAGTGGCAAACCTGGTAATTCTTTGGGAAACACATCTGGATACTCGCACACAATTGGTAATGATTCAATCTTCTTTTCAATCACTTTAGAGTTGAGCACATAAGCAAAGTAAGCTTCACAACCCTTTCTCACATATTTATGAGCTAACATCGAAGATATCACTGCCGGTAAACCATTCAGATCATTAGACTCAATCCAAATAATCTCATTATTTTGACATCGCAAATCAATAGTCTTCCGTTTGCAGTTCACAATAGCATCATACAAGGTTAACCAATCCATACCCAAAATTATATCAAACTCGTCGAATGGAAACAACATCAAATCAACTGGAAAACATGAATCTCAAATAATCAACGGACAATTCTTGCACACTTTATCAACCAAAACACACAGACCTAAGGGGTTCGGTACTCTAATCACAAACTCAGTAGACTCTACAGGAAAAGTCTTACTAGATACTAAAGTCTCACATACATAAGAATGAGTCGAACCAGGATCAATCAATGCAACAACACTAGTATCATAGAGAGTGAAAGTACCAGTAATAACATCTGGGGATGAAGCCTCTTCTCGAGCACTAATAGCATAAGCTCTGGCAGGTGCGCTAGCCTAAGATCTAACAGTTGTGTCTTTGGTTCCTTTCTGATTGCTACTCACATTACCCGTGTTTCTGGGTGGTCTACCTCGAGCTGACATGTTACTCGGTCTCGCACTCTGTACGGTATTTTGCTCCGCTAACTCAGGGCATTCACGGATGAAATGATCTATCGATCCACATTTAAAGCAGGCCCGATCATTCAATCTACAGCTGTCGGGATGTCGTTTACCACAGTTTTTGCACTCAGGTTGATTCAGTCTGACGTTACCAACACTAGCTACTGAGGTAGCTTTCGAACTCACAGGTGGTCTATCCCGATCACGTCTAGAATAACCCGCAGTAGCCTTTGAACGGCTAAAATCATCTATGAATTTCTTTGATGCTGACTGAAATGTCTTACTCCATGATCTCTTACAAAAATCTCTGGCTTCAAAATTAGCTTTTCTTTTCTCTTTCCCGAGCTCTTCGGCTTTGCATGCTCGCTCAACAAGTACAACGAACTCTTTTATTTTTAGGATGCCAACTAGCAGTTTAATATCTTCATTTAACCCGTCTTCGAATCTTTTACACATTATAGCTTCAGTCGATACACATTCTCGGGCATATCTACTAAGCCTCACAAATTTCTATTCATATTCTGTCACAGTCATGCAACCCTGTTTTAACTCGAGAAATTTTTTGCATTTTTTTATCAATGAATCTCTTATTGATATATTTCTTCTAGAATTCAGTCTGAAAGAACTCCCAGGTGACCCATTCTTTCGGAACTACCGATACTAGCATATTCCACCAATGATATGTAGTGTCTCGTATCAAAGATACAGCACATTTTAGGCAATCATCAGGGGTACATGATAACTCATCAAACACGCAGATATTATTATCAAGCCAGAATTCAGCTCGCTCATCATCATCATCATCAGTGGCTCTGAATTCTTCAGCTCCATATTTTCTGACTTTATCAACCTATGGCTTATTCAATCGCACCGGATCAGTAACTTGTGGCATAACAGGTATTTAAGGGGGAATCGGTGGGTTAGGAGGTTGTGGAACAGCCAGATTCGTCCGGATATACTGAGTAAACCAATCATTCATCATTTGATAAAAGGATTGTTTAGCCTCTCCCTCTTGGTTACTCGAAGTTGGTTGAGAATCAACCGGCGCCGTCCCTTGAGCGGGAGCAGGCACTATACTCTCAACGTTATCAGCTATGGCTCGATCGGGATCCATTTACTATATGAAAACACATTTTCAAATGTCAGGAATCATCATACTATCACAATATAAAATATGGCATGTATAGCTAGACTCACAGGCGCTACGTTAGTCCTAGAATCGACTAAACCGTAGCTCTGATACTAATAAAATGTAACACCCCTAACCTGTATCCGTCATCGGTTTAGGGTTACGAGGAATTATCGAACAAGACACAACTTTCGAACAATTACATGTGCACACATGTCATATTCGTATAAATAAAACAAATAACTAATTAAAAATTAAACATACATTATTAATCATAAAAAAAAAGACAATTCTCTTGCATATAATCATATTTATATTTAAATACACATGCCTTAAAGTCATACAAAATTTGCTTCTAAATATACGCACAAATTGTGAACTTATCATTTCAATGATATTTGAATGCTTATTAACTATTAAACACTTTATTATTTATTAATATACCTGCATTTAATAGACCAAACAAATCATATCACAAAACTTAATGTCCAAAATCATATGTGACATAAACAATAATACCAATTGATCATTTATATAAATATATATATCATTGAGTAAATAAAATCATTATGCACATTTCACCACATCAATTTTGAATCATTCAATCATAAACTATATACGCATAATACAAATCAACTTATCCTCTATACGGCTAATCAAATAAATTTATAAAAGCTAAATTCAAACATGCATTACTCATTTAACTATCATTAGCCGAATTTGTATGTACCTTATTTGTTAACTTTAAGCCTATTTAAAAGACGTTTATATATCATTTAAAAGACCAAAAACATGCATATTTATCTATTACAAATTTGCGCATATGAATACACCAATTGAGCCATTTCCAAAAATCCATACAATTCATATCATTTTTACAAATGCAAAGCCAAATGTTAAGACCACTAGCATAAGCAAATCAAACGTTTCTCAAGAACTCCACATGCATACATGTATGACATGTCTATTATCTAACTAACACGTAATATACCTTAACTAACATCCATTACTCAACTTATTGCCGAAACACATAATCAAACATCACCTTATATATATGCATGATATTAATACCCAAATAAACTTAAGCCATAATAAATTTCAAGGATTAACAAGACATTCCAAACTTACTCCACCTATATGCTATAACCGAACTTACTTTATACCGAAACATTTACCACATTCTTAACAAAACATAATTCACATATATAAATATATATACACCATTGGTAAACCATAATTTACACATATTTTAACCCCATGCTTGGCTTAATTTTGGATGAATATTCATTAGATTTGATGAATTCGATGCTCCTAATCTCTTGATTTCATGTTTTATACTCAGGAGAGCTTAGGAAATCAAAAAGAATGAGAAACAGGCCAAAAAGGGACAAAATAGGCCTACCTTAGAGACTCACACGGCCTGGGCTATCACCCACGGCCGTGTGTTTCGAGCAACAACCTAGACACGGCCTAGACTATTGACCACGGGCAGATCACACGACCGTGTGTGGCGAGCATGATCGACCACGACCAAGGGAGTCCACCATGGGCATGTCACATGGGCGTGTCCCTGCCATGGCCAAGATGAGTTTCATTCAGATTAGGATACTTTTGGGCCAACTAAGGCATCTCAAAGCCTATATAAACACCCTAGGGGGCAACCAAAAAGGAGAGCTTGACAGGACGTCGAATAGACGCCGAGTAGAAGGAGAAAATACTCCAAAATAGCCATCGAGAACAGCTTAGGAGAAGGATCTCCATCAAGACTGAGGATCTCCCATCAAGTTCTTTAGAAGTTTTTTTGGGTTTTCTTATGTTTTGTTGTTTTTCCTCTTTTATGATGTTTCCCTCTTTTAGTATGAACTAAATCCCTTAAATACCTAAGGGGATGAAACCTAAGACAGATCTTATTATTATTTGATTTATGAGATAAATACTTGTGCTTATTCTTAATTGTGAGTTCTTATTCTTGTTTTGATAATTCAAGTTATTGATTCAAGTTCGAATGTGCTTATTCAGTGGAGCAAAAGTCCCTGTCTAAGAGTAGATCAACACAATTAAGCGGAGTTGATTGCAACCCTAGAGATAGGGCGACGAAAATCTGTCAGATTAGGGTCAAACGTAATAAGGGAATCCATAGATCGAGTTAATGCGACAATAGGGGTTTTAATTAGAAAGAGATTTCAATTAATCAACCTAGAGTCAGTTGTTAGTAGCCTCGAGAGAGGTATTAATATAATTTAGGGATTTCTACGGATTAAGCCAAGTGAATAAATCGCATGAATCAAAAGTAATAAGTGAAGTCTAGGTGGATTCTTCCTTAGGTATTGCCTATCTCATATAAGTTGTCCAAAAGTATTTTCCCAATTTACTCTCTGTCGCGTTCATAGTTAGTTAAATTAGTTAGTAAATTTTAGATTGAAAGTAAACCCCTTAATTATTAGGCTAGATAATAAAAAGATAGTTAATACTAGTACTCTTGGTCCTTGAGGATACGATATTCCAGACTCACCACAGCTATACTACTGTTCGATAGGTGCGCTTACTTTTGTCGAAATAATAGTTAGTTTCGAGCTCAATCAAGTTTTTGACGCCGTTGCCGGGGACTAAGATATTAGGAAAACTAAATTTTTATTACTTTAGCCATTTTATTTATTTGCAATTTATATTTATTTTATTTTTAACTTTGCTAATTTTCCTTTTATTTGCTTCCGGCAGGTAATTCTAGTTTATGACTAGGAGGAACCCGTCAGGACCCTTAATTTTTGACAGTGATATAGAAGGTACCGTTCACAGAAATCGTAGGGAAATAAGATGAAGCTTACAGTACATAGAAGAAGAGCAATAGGACGATACCAACACTACCGAAGAGATGGCTGATAATAATCCGCTACCTCCTGTGGTTGCCGCAAACCCGGTGAATCAAAATCCTATTCCTCGAACTATGTATGATTATGCTAAACCTAGTTTAACAGGAACTGAATCAAGTATTGTTAGACCTACTATTGCTGCAAATAATTTTGAACTGAAACCTAACACTATACAGATGATCCAGCAATTTTTTTAGTTTGATGGTTTATAGGATGAGGATCCAAACAATCACTTGGCAAATTTTCTTAAGTTTTGCGACACTTTCAAGATTAATGGAATTTCTGATGATGCCATTCGCCTTCGGTTTTTCCCTTTTCGTTGAGGAACAAAGCTAAACAGTGGTTAAACTCGTTACCACGAGGATCAATCACTACATGGGAACAAATGACATAAAAATTTCTGTTAAAATATTTTTCGCCGGCTAAAATGGCTAAGTTGAGGAATGATATTTCTTCTTTTGTGCAGATGGATCTAGAAACACTCTACGATGCATGGGAGAGATATAAGGATCTACTAAGGAGGTGCCCTCACCATGGGTTACCTTTGTGGCTACAGGTTCAAACCTTTTACAACGGTGTGAACCCCTCAACTAGGCAGTTGATTGATTCAGCTGTCGGTGAAACCTTAATTATCAAGACTCTTGAGGCGGCTTATGAGTTTATAGAGGAGATGTCACTGAATAACTATCAGTGGCAAGTTACAAGAACAAAGCCAACAAAAACTGCCAGTGTTTTCAACCTCGACACATTAACCATGCTATCAAACCAGGTAGAACTATTACATAAAAAGATTAATGGTTTGTGTGGTTCTTTGCAGGTACATTTAGTGATGCATTACGATACGAATAGAGGAGGAATGGGCAATACAGAATACCCACCCTACAACCCTGGCGTAGAAAGTTGGAGGAACCACCCAAACTTATCATGGGGTGGTCAAGGAAATCAGAGACAATAACCCCTTCCAGGCTTCCAACAACAAACCTACCAGCAGGAGAAAAAACTGAGCCTTGAAGATGTGCTAGCAAAGTTTATTTCGATATCAGAGACTCATTTTCAGAATACCAAAACGGAGTTGAAAAATCAGCAAGCATCAATTCAAGGGCTTGAGAGTCAAATTGGACAACTGGTTAAGTTAGTTTCTGAAAGGCAACCAGGTAGTTTACCTAGTAACACCAAACCTAAACCAAAAGAGCATGTGAAAGTAGTTACGCTAAGGAGTGGGAAGGAATTGGTTGAAGCTAAAAAGAAAATGCCACAAGAAACTAATAAGGAAAAGGGTGAGGAGGTAAACGAAAATTTCACACCGGTACTTAAAGAGTATAAACCACCGATCCCATATCCGGCAAAGTTGAAGAAAGACCGCATGGACCCACAATTCGATAAATTTCTTGAACTTTTTAAACAATTACATATTAACTTACCTTTTGTTGAAGCTATTTCGCAGATGCCAACATACGCAAAATTCTTAAAAGAGCTTCTAACAAATAAAAGGAAGTTTGAAGAGCTATTAACCGTGGAACTTAATGAGGAATGTTCAGCTATTCTCCAAAATAAACTTCCAACCAAATTAAAAGATCCAGGAAGTTTTACCATTCCCTGTTTAATTGGTAGTTTAAATATTGAGAAAGCATTAGCTGATTTAGGTGCCGTATTAATTTAATGCCTTATAAAATGTTTAAGCAAATTCGGTCTTGGGGAACCAAATCCCACTAGGATGAGTATCCAATTAGTAGATGGATCTATTAAGTATCCTAGGGGAATTATTGAAGATGTTTTGGTAAAAGTTGATAAATTCATATTCCTGTTGATTTTGTTGTGCTTGACATGGATGAGGATGTTGAGGTACCTTTAATTTTAGGACGTCCATTTTTAGCCACTGCTAGGGCTGTTATTGATGTAGGAGATGGTAAACTTGTGCTCAAGATAGGTGACGAGGAAATTATTTTTAAAATTTATGATGCTATGCGATACTCTAGAGAGCAAGATGATTCCTGTTATTTTATTGATGCTATTTATCATTCTATTCAAGATTCTTTTCAGGAAATCATACATAAAGACATGTTGGAACTGTGTCTTGCCCAAGGAGGGGAGGTCGATGATGATACCAATGAGATGGGGGAAGTAAAAATTTCTTTCCCAAGACAAAATAAATATGAGGGCATGGAAATAAACAACGAACTAAAATAAAACCCTCTATTGAACAACCCCCCAAATTGGAATTGAAACAGTTACCAAATCACTTAGAGTATGTATTCCTCGGAGATAATTCTACACTACCGGTAATTATTTCTTCAGAATTGGAACCCAATGAGAAAGACGAGTTAATACAGGTACTAAAGGAGCATAAAAGAGCCATAGCTTGGAAGATTTCTGACATTAAAGGGATAAGCCCATCGTTTTGCACCCACAAAATTCTAATGGAAGATGAATATAAACCATGTGTGCAACCTCAAAGACGATTAAATCCCAACATGAAGGAAGTTGTTAAAGCTGAGGTAATTAAACTTCTAGATGCTGGAATTATTTATCCTATTTCTAACAATGATTTGGGTAAGCCTCAATGTGTTGTTCCAAAGAAGGGAGGCATGACTGTTGTAGCCAACGAAAAGAATGAATTGATTCCAACAAGGACAGTCACAGGTTGGAGAGTTTGCATTGACTATAGAAAGTTAAACGATACCATGAGAAAAGATCACTTTCCCTTGCCCTTCATTGATCAAATGTTAGAAAGATTATCTGGGCATATGTACTATTGCTTCTTAGACAGACTCTCTGGCTACTTCCAAATTCCAATAGCTCCTGAGGATCAAGAAAAGACAACATGTACATGTCCACATGGTACGTTTTCTTATCGTAGAATGCCTTTTGGATTATGTAATGCTCCTACTACTTTTTAGCGATGCATGCTAGCCATATTTGATGAACTCGTGGAAGATATTATGGAGGTATTTATGGACGACTTTTCGGTATATGGTAATTCTTTCCATCTTTGCCTTAAAAATTTAAAACGAGTTCTAATGAGATGTGAGGAAACGAACCTTGTGCTTAATTGGGAAAAGTGTCAATTTATGGTTCGAGAAGGGATTGTATTAGGTCACAAAATTTCTAGTAAAGGTATTGAGGTTGATAAAGAAAAAATTGAAACCATAGAAAAATTACCTCCCCCTAGTTCAGTTAAGGCTATTAGAAGCTTTTTAGATCACGCTGGATTTTATAGGAGACTTATTAAGGATTTTTCTAAAATAGCTAAGCCTTTAACCAAATTACTAGAAAAAGATGTGCCTTTCAATTTTGATGAGGAATGTTTAGATGCATTTAATACCCTCAAAAATAAATTAATAAATGCTCTGATTATAATTACACCTGATTGGAATTTACCCTTTGAACTAATGTGTGATGCGAGTGATTTTGTAGTAGGTGCGTTTTGGGATAGCAAAGAGACAAGCATTTTCAGCCAACTTATTACGCTAGCAAAACATTGACAGCCGTGCAAGAAAATTACACCACCACAGAAAAAGAGTTGCTAGCTGTGGTTTTTGCATTTGATAAATTCGCATGATTTGATATTATCTAAAGTTGTCGTTTACACTGACCATTCAGCTCTTCGTTATCTTTTAACTAAATCTGATGCAAAACCTCGACTCATAAGATGGATTTTACTCTTACAGGAGTTTAATTTGAAAATTCAGGATAAGAAAGGAGCTGAAAACCTCGCGACAGACCACCTTTCTAGGCTGGAAAATCCACATATCAAAGAACTCGATGAAAGTGAGATAAATGACTCGTTTCCTGAAGAACAACTCTTTGCTATCTCCGACTCCGAGGTACCTTGGTTTACAGATATTGCAAATTATTTAGCTGCTAACATCCTGCCAAAAGGGTTAACACATTATCAAAAGAAGCGATTCTTTGCTGATGCGAAAAACTATTTTTGGGAGGACCCTTTTCTGTTTCGTATATGCGCAGATCAAGTAATTTAGAGATGTGTTACAAAGGCAGAAGCAAGCAAAATACTAGAACATTTCCATTCAGGACCATCAGGAGGACATTATAGTGGGATTAGGACAGCACACAAAATGCTCAAATCAGGTTTTTATTGGCCCACTCTATTCAAAGACGCTAACAGGTATGTTGCTTCGTGTGATAGATGTCAGAGATTAGGTAATATCTCTAAACGCGATGAAATGCCTCAAACATATATGTTATCATGTGAAATATTTGATGTATGGGGTATTGATTTTATGGGTCCATCCCCTAGCTCATTTGGGAATAAATACATCTTAGTAGCAGTTGATTATATGTCAAAATGGGTGGAAGCTCAAGCCTTACCTACTGATGATGCTAGAGTGGTAGTAAGATTTCTTAAGAAACTCTTGTCTCGATTTGGAATACCTAGAGCAATTATTAGTGATAGGGGTACTCATTTTTGTAATACTCAATTTGATAAAGTCTTAAAGAAATATGGAGTACACCACAGAATAGCTACCCCTTATCACCCTCAAACCAGTGGACAAGTGGAAGTAGCAAATCGAGAGCTTAAGCGTATTCTAGAGAAAATAGTAGAATCGAACAGGAAAGATTGGGCATTAAAAGTAGACGATACTTTATGGGCCTATAGAACCGCTTTTAAAACCCCCATAGGAACATCCCCATACAGACTTGTCTACGGAAAGAGTTGTCATATACCGTTTGAATTAGAGCACAAAGCATTTTGGGCTACAAAATTTTTAAATTACGATCTTAAACTTGCAGGTGAGATAAGATTGATGCAGTTGAACGAGCTAGATGAGTGGCGAGCGAATGCATACGAGAAATCACGTTTATACAAAGAAGCAACAAAGCGATGCCATGATGCTCGTTTGAAGCAACCTAAGCAGTTTGAAGTTGGAGATCTTGTTCTACTATACAATTCGAAGCTCATGTTGTTCCCTGGAAAGCTAAAATCAAGATGGTTAGGTCCATTCGTAATCAAAACCATTTTCCCCTATGGCGCGATCGAGGTAACTCATCCGACTCGAGGCACATTCAAGGTAAACGGTCAACGCCTTAAACTATATAACGGAGAGGATTTTAGAGATATTAGAGAGGATGTTCAGCTCTGTGAACCTCTATAAAGAGCGGATACAAGGTAACTCTAGCTTAGGACTCTAAACAAGCGCTTCTCGGGAGGCAACCCGAACACTAACCCCATTAATATTCATACTTTCGATTTTTAGCACTTAACTAAAAACTAACCAGATTAATAAGCGCAGGTTTCCATACCACACGGCCTTACCCACGGCCGTGTGGACACCACGGGTAGGCACATCGGCATGGCGGAGACCGTGCGAGCCAAGGACGTAAATTTTTCCTAAAATACGGGCTACGATAAAATGCCACGGCCGTGCGACACTGCCGTGGTCAAAACTGACTCAAAAACACGGGCTGTTGATAAACCGAAATAGTAACTTATTTTAATCCCACATTTAGTATGCTTTTGGATGATTTATCCCTTGATTTATGTAAAAAGGTGCTCTTAATCCTTTTTTTTCATGTCTTATACTCAGGAAAGCACCCAAGGATAAAAAGAACGAGAAACGGGCTCAAAATAGACCAAAACGGGCCAAAGAGGAAATCGACACGGCCTGGACTTGGAGCTACACAACTGTGCCTCCTTAAAGATCTTGAACACAGCCTGGACCATGATTTACACAGGCGTGTGCCAAGGCCGTGTCCCTACCACGGCCAAGAGGAGTTTTACTCAGATTTGGATGCTTGGAGGCAAAGAAACACACTCCAAAGTCTAATTACACCCCCAAATAGGAATTGCACTCAAATTAGGATACTTGGAGGCCAAGTAACACATCTCAAAGCCTATATAAACACCCTGGGGGCAACTTATTTGGGGAGTTTGACAGAAACCCTTTGTAGGGGGGAGTCGACGGAAGCCCAAAAGCCATCGTCTAGGGGCGTTGTGCTAGGCCAGAGAAGGCAGATTTGTGGGGATTCACTCAAAGATTGTAACATCCTAGATTAGGGGTTATGCGTTCGTGCATAATTCATGAGTTAGTAGGTTTTGGCAGTGTTTGGAAGTGTATTAAGGGTTTTTAGAACTCTAGGATGGAAGAGAAAGCTTTGGAAAATTATTGGATTTTAAGTATAAAAGGGGGAGCTAGGTGAAGGAGCCCTTAAGAAAAGTTTTGGGGAGTTTAGGACACAAGTAGCCGTGTGGTAAAGTGGCAAGGGACGCCACTGGTGCCGGGAGTTTGCGTCAAGTGGAGTGCCAAGGGGAGGAGGTTTGAGCTGCAGGAATCGCACTTGGGAGTTTTTATTTTTGTCGTTAAAGGGGAGCAAGGCCAGGGAGGCCTTAAGGGAAAAATCTTAAGCGTGTTTGGCATAAAATGGCCTTGGTAAAGTGGTCATGAAGCGCCACTTAAGGGCTGGAAATGACGCTTTGTCTTTGGTCTTGGGTTCGAGCAACGTAGGAAGCAATGGACTTTTATTTTTGGCGTTAAAGGGAGTTGGGATAAGGAGGCCTTAAGAATAATTGTAAGGACTTTTGGACATGAAAGTGAGCACAGTAAAGTGGCTTGGGCGCTTGCGGCAAAGGGAGCTTCAAGAGGGCTCGAGTTCGAGCCTTGTTGACAGCAGCATATTTTGGTGTTTTATTTTGCATGTGACGACAAGGCAAGGGAGAAGAGTTGGACGGCTTTGGGACTTCAAATGGATGAGATAAACCTTGTATTATCTTGAATTTCAATTTGGATAAGTAGTAGATAATAGCTATTTTATTTTTATTTAGTTAAATAAGTAGATAAGAGATAAAGTAGGAGATTAATAAGGGATATGATATGAGGGGATATGGTGGCCGAATATAGGACTCTAGGAGCTTGTATTTTCGGTTTAAATATGGTGCTAGTGTGTGCTAAATTTCCTCTTTCAAAACCTTTCTTTTTCATCCCGGTTATTGCTTTAAAAATTGTTGTTCATCTTTTAATCTCCATTGCCGAAATTTTAAGTCAAGAGAGTTCTTTCTTTTTTCTTCTTTCTTTATTTGTTCTTAGCCGAACCATATAAGCTTTCCCATCTTCATTATAGGTGTTCAAAAAAGTCGAAATACATTGGTGATTGTCAAATTCTCCTATGCTTCTTCTTCTTTTTACTTTTAAAAGCCGAAGCTCAAAGGTGTTCATTCTCTATTCTTTTCCTCTTCATTAATTAGGTGCCGAAACACCATTGTTATTCTCAAAAGCCGAATCCCCAAGGTAGGTGTTGTCGACTATTTACTTTTGGTCTCTCTTCAAGCAACTTAGGGTGGTAAGTATTTAAGTATTCGGTTTGTTTCTTTTTATTGTGTGACGAAATCAAGTGAGTGAGGCTTTGGTTTTAGTCATGGCCGAATGTTCATAGTGTCCTTATAAGTGTTTCTTTGTGTAGCCAATGTTAAGGAAGCATCAAAGGAGTTTCGTGGATTCGATTTGTTAAGGTAAGCAGATATTTCGGGACTTGGAAAAGCTAGGTAAGGTGATAGTAGTATTCGGCCACAGGCCATTTGGGTTATTAATATTAGCCGATCTTGACCATGATGTTTAGGGCCAAATCGACAGGGATTACAAGGAGCTTTCGGGATTTCAAGACCCTTTCGGTAAGTATGATAAGTTGTGGATATTTGGTTAAGAATTCGTATATTGATGATTAAATCGATTGTTCTGATTAAGTGTGTTGATGGAGGCGAATACCATTCAAGAAGGGAAAGGGAAGGTCCCTATCCCGAAGTTTAAGAAGAGTTTCAGGATTCTAGATCGTGTTAGATTCGAGTAGTTCGGGATTTCGCTAAATAGACAGGTGTGTGATTAACCCACCGTTTTCTGGGTATATGATATGTATGTGAAATGTGTATGTGTTATGAATGTGCTAACTAGTGCAGTGGAAATTGTGATAAGGATACCCTCAAGGGGTATGTCGATAATCCGGTAAGTACCAAACCTGATGATATGTGATTATTAATATGAATATGTGATAATATGTTTGATGAACATGCTCATGCATCATTACATTGTATCATTATTTTATGTGGCATGTGCATGGGTGGGATATGATATGAAAGAAGGTGCGGGTGTACTTCGAGTACGTGGTTTGATGTTAGCCTTGAGCTACATCGTGGATTGACGTTGGATCGAGGTCACGTTGTGGATTAATTGCGATTTAGTTCGCGTGGCTTGATGAGTGGCTATGTGCCTCATCGTGGTTGATATCGGCTATGTGCCATATCGTGGTTGATGAGTGACTATGTGTCCCATCGTGGTTTTGGTGTTAGCTACGGCTACATCGTGGATTGGCGCTGAATGAGGTCGTGTTGTGGACTATTGTGCTTAATTGCACGTGGACGGCAGTGATTGCCTTTGGAGTGAAAAGGAGAGGGTGATTTGATAATCCCCTGGTGTGTGGTAGGCTGGATAAAGGGGTGTGTAGCGGATGGACCCTAGGTTTGGGTTGGGCTTCATAATTGCATGATTTCGTATGTGAACATATGTGGAAATGGGCCAAGCCCAATATGATATGTGGATTAATGTGGAAATGGGCAAAGCCCAAAGATATGAATGTGGATCGATGTGGAAATGGGCTAAGCCAAGATGTGGAAATTATGTGGTTAACTACCCTATTAGATGAATGTGATATGAATATGGGCCAAGCCCAGAATGTGATAACATGTGAATTTGATAATTGATATCTGATATATGAGTTAATATGTGGTTAACATGTGGGTGGAATTCAGTGGACTAATTACACATCGAAATCAGTATGACTCACCCAATTTTTATTAAACATCGCAGTGATCGTGATTTTTGGACCGGGTTGGAGTGGATACAAAGGTGGCCATGCGATGCGATTTCCATGCGAGAAAGATATTTTAATTAATTAAGTAGTTATATTTTCAGTATTTTGATTAAGTGTTTATTGTAATAAGGCCCATTAAAGTGATTGAACATTTTTATTATGTTTAAGCTAGACGACCATTAAATTATTTTTGGGAAGTGCTTTTAATTTTGGCAACTTATATTTTAAACGCTTATAATAAAGTTTTAATTTGGATATTTTTATCAAGCTTATATTATTTAGAATTTTTAATTGGACATGGTTTTCAAATGACAAAATTTTTAATGTTTTTCCCAAAAGTGAAATCAGTCTTCAAACATTTTTCCGCAGTGGCATTTCAAATTCGGTCGTAACGAATGGGCCGGGTTTGGGGTGTTACAAAGATAGCCAGTTGATCCATCTCAAGAAGCCAGAATTATACTCAAGACGGAGGATCTCTCCTTCAATTCCTTCAGGGGGTTTTATGGATTTCTTATGTTTTGTTTTATCTTTTCTCTTGAGATGTTTTCCTTTATTGTTATGAACTAAACCCTTCAGATACACGAAGGGGATGAAACCTATGATGAATCTTGTTATTGTTTTCTGAATTATATGATAAATACTTAGTTTGTTCTTAATTATGTTAGCTTAATCCAAATTTAATGTGCTTAGGTGGAGGATGAATAGACCCTACCTAAGAGTAGATCCAACATAATTAAGCGGAGTTGATCGCACGCCTAGAGATAGGGTGACGAGATTTTTCTGAATTAGGGTGAAACCTAATATGGGAATCCATAGATCGATTTACTGCTATTCTAGGGGGTTATTATAAGAGAACGAGAGTTCCACTAATTAACCTAGGGTTAGATGTTATTCGCCTCGAGAGAGGGTTTAATATACGTTAGGGAGTCTTACGGATCAAACTAAGTGAATAAATCGTATGGTTCAGTGTTAGATAACAAGTGAAGTCTAGGTGGATTCTTCCTGAGGGTATCATCTAAATCAACTGAGTTTTTCCCAAGTTATTTTCCAAATTCATTCTTCTTTGTCTTAGAGTCTTTAGTTTAGTAGTTAATTAATTTAGATTAGATAAACAATCTCTCTTTATTTTTAGGGTTAAATAATAAAAAGAAAGTTACTATTAGTACTTTTAGTTCCTTTGGGTTCGATAATCCGGTCTTGCCTAAGCTATACTACTGTTTGATAGGTGCACTTGCCTCAATCGTTGTCAGAGTTAGTTTTCAGGTTCGATCATCCTTTTTATAAATTTTAAAACTCTGATTCATAGTGATCAGCGGTGATAAAAGGCCAAGGTCGTGCGATAAGGCCGTGGTCGACACTGAGTAAGTGACACAGGCAAGCAGCACGCCCGTGCCAAAAAGCCGTGGTCGACACTGAGTAAGTGACACGGGCCAGTTACACGCCCGTGCCTATAGGCTGTGGTCGACACTGACTAAATCAACACGGGCGTGCTAAATAGACACGGGCGTGGGAGAAACGAATGAAGCATTACACGGCCGTGCAATACTGCCGTGTGACCCAACACGCGCAGGTAACACGGGCGTGGGACACAACTCAGACGTTCTTAAATTCAAAATTCTGGAAACACACGGGCTAAATAAATGAAACACGGGCGTGGCCCCTGACCGTGTTCCCTATTTCCTATTTAAACCAACTCACTATTCATCTTCTTCCCAAATCCTTCTCCTCAAAACCCTAGCCATTTTCTCCCTCCCCTACTCAGTCCGGCCATCACCGTCGACACCTACCCCAAGCTTTCTCCTCTCTCTTTTCCCTCATTCCCTTCCTCTTTTCCCCATTATTCTACATGCAGACCACGCCCGTGCGAGATCCACACACCCGTACGTTATCCCTCCACGACCGTGCACCACCGCCACGACCGTGTGCCACCACCTCGATCGTGCCATTTCCTTCAACACCTCCATCGGTTCCCCTTCTTCACCATTGATTACTTATTTCTTTAAATTTTATATTATCCCTTGTTCATATTTTCATGTTTTAAATTCCTATTTATTACTCATTCTCTTGTTTTACTTAGTTTGGGTTAGTTTGATAGTTCATTATTTTAGTGTTACTAATGCTATTAAACCCGATTCGAATGAGGACTAGTATTTACATTCTACACTAGTTGATGAAATATAATAGGATTCTACTAGAATAGAATAATTGTTCGGCTGGTAATGATATTGGATTTATGGAAACTCTTTGGCATTTTCAGGTACATAATGACTCCCCCACGTGGGAAGAAAACTGCCGGTGCCACTTCCTCTAGCGCTTCTGTCGAAGTACGACACCCATTCCTATAGTTTCCTTCGGAACCCCAGGAGGAGCTCTTTCGATTACTTCGAGCACGACCCCTCGGCGTGGGGAGGTGTATCGACTGGGCCACCCTGGAGCAAGTACAACTTGCTGATGCCGTTCGGGCCCTACTATCTACCGACCCTTGGGAGCGATTCTTCAGTATTGTCGAGCCCACATACCTCGAACTAACAATAAATCTTTGCTCTACTTTTCATTTGTAGGTGGTGATGACGAACCACGACAACCCAGGCACCATACAATTCTGCCTAGGAGGTTTGGTTCGTGAAATGAGTGTCCCTAAATTTGGAATCACTCTGGGACTCTACAGAGAAGAGTTCATGGAGGAGAATGAACTCGACACTCTTCACCGCCATATCCACTATTCACCTTCCAAATGTTTGCAGGCCTTGGTTCCAGTTTCAGCAACATACGATCCTAGTCGCTCTAAGGCAACTGCTCTTACCCCATCACTGAGGTACCTCCATTCCATCCTCGTATATACATTGACTAGAAGGCGCGAGAGCACCGGCGTTGTTAATACCCACAACGCCTATTTTCTGTGGAACATGACGTACGACCACGTGTTCGACCTTGCCTACTTCATTGCTCTCGCCATCCAGCATCAGACGGAGCGGCATCGTAAGGGGGTAATTTCCATGGGGCCCTATGTGACACGCCTCGCGAGACACTTTGGCCTCTTCAACACCGCGACACAATCATCCTCCCTCACCTTGATAGGTCAGATGTCTCCACAGGGCATCTAGACCATGATAAACATGAGAATGATCAAGCGTCATCGTGGGACTGATCCTCCCCAATACCGTCTAGCCCATACCACCGAGGAGGAGGAGCCTGAGGACATTACTGACGATGTCCCCCCACCACACGAGGAGCCACCACCGAGCAATCACCCAGTTCATGCGGCAACATCTATTTCGGACATATCTGAGCACCTAACACGATTCGAGTAGCAATGCTTCCAGCGCTTCGATCACATCGACGCCACCCTCCACCAAATGTTTCAGCACCTTCACATTTCATCGCCGCCCTCACCTCGCGAGCCATCTGGCGATGAGGACTTCTGAGTCCTCTTTCTTTTGTTATTTTCCATTAAATTTTAAAATACTAATTTTCATTTTCATTTTATTTTTTGGCTCATGTTTATTTTAAGTTATTTTTAAGTTTCATAACCACTATCACCCAATTTACATCTTTCGGTAATATTTGAGTAATCCTTACAGTCTAAAGAACCCACTGATTTTATCGCAGTTAAAAAGCCTAAAATAGCACTCTGGAATATCCAACTCTAATGAGGAAAATCTACCACGCCTCCTTCAATTTTTTCTACACTTCCAACTCAAGGAAGCCATCCAAAATTCAGGAAGTTTCACTTCTCTCATTACCTTATGATTTTCTTACTATATTGTGAATATCTATTTTTGTACATTGAGGACAATGTACACCTTAAGGGTGGGGGGTGAATTTTAAAAGTTCCTAACTTTTTGCATTATTATCAAATCCTTAAATTTTGTCTTTTTCCCAAGCCACTTTCTCATATTACTGTTAGAATGAAATTTCTTTTGATTTATGATTTCCATTGATATGTTTTGGATTAAGTCATAGTTAATTGTGCATTGATGACTTAAACTTTAAGATATTAGAGAATCAAGCATGATAAGTCTATTTTCCGTAATTAAAATTTCTAGATTGTTTTCCTAAATTTAAATATTACTTTGAAGTTTGAAATTTGCAAGGTTGACATCAAAAACCATAATTTTTGTGAGATTTTGAGCCTTTTAGAGCATATATCTTTTCTTGCTCACTTTATTGATTATGAGTGTGTCAACATTGATTTGTTATTCTAGAACTTGCTTCGATCATACATGTCGAGACCACACCTTTGATTTGATAGACTGAGATGATAAAGGCACCTAGGTTTTAACCTACTTACTCCATAAAAAGCCTACCCGTTTAATTAACCCCTAGTGACCCCTTTGAAACCTAATCAACCATTTCTTGACTCACCCATTAATATTAACCCAAAACCCACTTTGTATTTGTTATCACCATTTCTCTTGACTACCCCTATATCGAGGTTTGATTTGATCGGTTTCTTAACTATTTTCTTTATTTCAGTTGTTATAATCTATCCTATTATTATTGTATGTACTTGTGCTTAAAAAAAAACAAAGTATATTCATTATAGTTCTATGTTATTTGAGATTAAGTGTTAAATTTTACATTTTGAGAAGAAGCTCGTGTTATTAGTGATGAATTCTTAATTAATGTAATTATTTAAGTTTTAGTTATTTTCCTAGTTAGGTAATTTATCAATTCAATCTCAATACTAACCCTCTAATTCCTCCTTTATCCACACCTTTAACCCAAGCCCCATTACAACCCTTTTAAAAGACCTTTTGATTTGTGTATCATCTCATTTTACAAGTGGTGGAGATTTGATTTTCATGCAAGCCTATGGGATTAACTTTTCATGTTTGACTTATGAGTGCTTATCTTGAACCTTAAACACTTTGAATGATTTGAGTGAATCCTTAGTGAGGATGTCAATCCTTGTCGGTTTTGAATCAAAGGTAATTTTTTAGGTAAGGGGAGACACCTATATTTTCGTGCTATAAAAATTTATGACTTAGATTGTTTGAATCTCTAGGACTCTTCTAGTTAAATTATCAATGTATGAATTATCTATGAATTATGATGAAACATTATTGATGATGATTATAAATTGAGGGAAGTTAATTCTAATTGTGAGTTGAGAATTTTGCTTGAGGACAAGCAAAAGCCTAAGTGTAGGGGTATTTGATAAACCATAATTTACAGATATTTTACCCCATGCTTGGCTTAATTTTGGATGAATATGCATTATATTTGATGAATTCGATGCTCCTAATCTCTTGATTTCATGTTTTATACTCAGAAGAGCATAGGAAATCGAAAAGAACAAGAAACGGGCCAAAAATGGACAAATAAGCCTACATTAGAGACTCACACGGCCTGGGCTATCACCCACGACCGTGTATTTCGAGCAACAACCTAGACACGGCCTGGACTATCGACCACGGGCAGATCACACGGCCATGTGTGACGAGCAGGATCGACCACGGCCAAGGGAGTCCACCACGGGCGTGTCACACGGGCGTGTCCCTGCCGTGGCCAAGATGAGTTTCATTCAGATTAGGATACTTTTGGGCCAAGTAAGGCATCTCAAAGCCTATATAAACACCCTAGGGGGAAACCAAAAAGAAGAGCTCGACAGGACGTCGAATAGAGTTCGAGTAGAAGGAGAAAATATTCCAAGACAGCCGTCGGGAACAGCTTAGGAGAAGGATCTCCATCAAGACTGAGGATCTCCCATCAAGTTCTTTAGAAGTTTTTTTGGGTTTTCTTATGTTTTGTTTTTTTTTCCTCTTTTATGATGTTTCCCTCTTTTAGTATGAACTAAATCCCTTAAATACCTAAGGGGATAAAATCTAAGACAGATCTTATTATTATTTGATTTATGAGATAAATACTTTT
Source organism: Gossypium sturtianum (assembly GCA_025698515.1). NCBI lineage: Eukaryota > Viridiplantae > Streptophyta > Magnoliopsida > Malvales > Malvaceae > Gossypium > Gossypium sturtianum. The sequence continues at coordinate 124,080,148 of CM046946.1, forward strand.
GCTTATTCTTAATTGTGAGTTCTTATATTCTTGTTTTGATAATATAGGTTATTGATTCAAGTTCGAATGTGCTTATTCAGTGGAGCAAAAGTCCCTGTCTAAGAGTAGATCAACACAATTAAGCGGAGTTGATCGCAACCCTAGAGATAGGGCGACGAAAATCTGCCAGATTAGGGTCAAACCTAATAAGGGAATCCATAGATTGAGTTAATGCGACAATAGGGGTTTTAATTAGAAAGAGATTTCAATTAATTAACCTAGAGTCAGTTGTTAGTAGCCTCGAGAGAGGTATTAATATAATTTAGGGATTTCTACGGATTAAGCCAAGTGAATAAATCGCGTGAATCAAAAGTAATAAGTGAAGTCTAGGTGTATTCTTCCTTAGGTATTTCCTATCTCATATAAGTTGTCCAAAAGTATTTTCCCAATTTACTCTCTATCGCGTTCATAGTTAGTTAAATTAGTTAGTAAATTTTAGATTGAAAGTAAATCCCCTTAATTATTCAGCTAGATAATAAAAAGAGAGTTAATATTAGTACTTTTGGTCCTTGAGGATACGATATTCCGGACTCACCACAGCTATACTACTGTTCGATAGGTGTGCTTGCCTTTGTCGAAATAATAGTTAGTTTCGAACTCCATCAACCATGATAAAATCACCAAAACCAAACATTTATATCATTTGAAATAAAGCATAAAAACCAAACTTAACAAAATAAATAAGCCATTTTCGCATGGCTCATATTTACATACCCCAAAATCAAACATATTAACTACACTATACATGCCATATGTTCGATTTCAAACTTAATAAAATATCGAAAACAGTCGATAGTGTGATAGACTTCTCTGACATTCCCCAAGCTCGTAACCAACTTCCAAAATCTATAAAACAAAGAGCAACTACACACAGTAAGCTTTCACAGCTTAGTAAGTCATAAGCAAATGAGACATTTAATCATATACATAATTTAATCTACCTAAACTAAAATAAACCATCATAAATTCATATATATTTCCAACTTATAATTTCATATATCAAAACATATAAATTTTGCATAAATTTTCCTTTGACCGAATACTTATTTGAACATTAATATATTTAACCTTTACTTTCTACAACACAAATACATCATTAGGCCGAATATATACTTTCACATATATATACACATAGTTCACATTAACATATAACATTATATCATCAATTCAAACATCCAACTTACCATATTTTCATAACTTAGTATATGTACATACCTGAGCCTTTTAACTCGATTTTACACTCGATCTTAAATTATCATTGCCCGTTGAACCATTCGAAATTAAAAAGGATACTCGGATAATCAAACATTTCGTACAATGCCAACGTCCTAGATGTGGTTTTACATGTAATCACATATCAATGCCACTATCCCAGATAGGGTCTTACACATAAATCACAAGTCGATGCCAACGTCCCAGACGTGGTCTTACATGATAACACATAACGGAATCCTATGTCATGACATATGTATCCTAGCTATTCCTAAGGTTTGTACGGGACTTTCGGACGTCGTAACTCGATCGAATCGATCTCATAAACATTGCTCCCAAGCATATAGACATTTGGCCATCACTTATATACATTCATAAAATTCAATTCAGCATTTAAAGTTCACATATATTTAAAATTAACAGCATTTATTTGCTTATAAACTTACCTCGGATATCGACGGACGGAATAAAACGACTATTCAATTATTTTTGTTTTCCCCCAATCCAAGTCTGTTTTCTTTGGTTCTTGATCTAAACATATTCAAATTAAACTTATTCAAACACAATTTTATTCAATTTAGTCTAAAAACATATAAATGGGCAAATTACTATTTTGCCCCTGACATTTTACACTTTTCAAAATTTAGTCCCTATTGCATAAAACATAAAATATGCAAAATTTAAATGTTTCATGCTTAGGCTGAATTTACCCCATGTTCATACAAATCCATACATTTCATTTATTTCACATTTTAATCCCTCAATTTATTACTTTTACAATTTAGCCCTAATTACTCAAAATCATCAAAATTTCCAATACAAAACATATTAATCCAAAACATATCTTTCATAATCCATCATCTAACATCACAAAGCTCATAAATTCATCAATGGCTTAACTCAAAATATTCATCAAAATAAAAAATTAAAGCACGGGCTTTGTAAATTTCATAGCAACAATCTCAAAAACATAAAAATTATCAAAAACTAAACTAGTTACATACCTTAATCAAGCTTAACTATGGCTGAAAGAAGCTTGTTCTTCTTTCTTTCTTTTTCTTTTAGTTTCGGCACAAAAAATAAGATGAACATGCATGTTTCTTTGTTATATGTTTTATTTAATTAACATATATTTCAAATTACTAAATTAACCTTTATTATTTAATTTAAATATCTTATATATTATGCACATAACCGTCCATCACTAGGTTTCATGGTAAAATTGCAACATAAAAACCTCCCATTAAAAGAAAAAAGCAATTTAGTACTTTTACAAATAATTAGCAACTTTTACCATTTACGCGATTAAATCCTTTTATTAAATCGGACACTCAAACGATAAATTGATTCACAAAAATTTCACAGATATCAATTCACACATTATAAACACAAAAAATAATATTTAATTATTTTTCTAACTCGGATTTGTGGTCCCGAAACCACTGTTCCGATTAAGGTCAAAACCGGACTGTTACAATCCAAGCCTTCAATTTAATAGTTTTTCTTTATTTTTTTTTTGGATTCCAATTGCAATCGGAGTTATCTTCGCAACTGTTAAATGAAATTCTTCTTTTGCGCACAACTCGATATTGAAACAGATTTATTTCTTATTCCCTTATTTTTTTTAATTTAATATTTTGTATGTTAAATATGAGTTTAAGGATTATTGTATTTAGATCCATGAGTAGCTAATTTCCTTAGGGAGATTAATGAATGCATGCGTGACTAATTAACGAATGAATTCGGGTCTAAATCCGCATTAGTTGGATTATATTATGTGCATTTAAACCCTAGGAAGTGACGCCGCTAGGAAGTAATTAGGATAAACGAGATCGAAAGATAAGTTTACCGAGTAAGTCATAATTGATATGCGAGTCCATTAAATAAAAAAAATATTAATGATCTCCCACTTGGGCCACATGTTTCTAAATGTACATATCCAAAACTTTAGTGTGTACAAACTTTTGTTATCATAATTGAAATATCTCAAAGCAATCTAGTAAATCAATTTTATTAATATAGGATCAAAACGACTTTCATGATACATATTCATAACTAAATCCTTCAATGGCCACAATATTAGAAAAAGTAATGATATAGATCAAGTATGGATGTGTAGCATGAAAATTACATGTAAATTAATCTCAGCCATGCTTATTTTCAATTGATCTTACTTTATGACTCAAACAAACGAAAAAAACGCTTTTTAATACTTTACATAAAACTAGTGTAGAAAGTGAATATCTTTATTTTCAAAGTATTATACAAGAAATTCGTTAATTTTATAACACCTTAGTTTATACAAAAAATAAATTTAAACATGTCAAAAGCATAAATAAAACAAAAAGCCTCCATTAAAATGACTCATTATATGGTCTAGCAACACTCTTATGAGTCTCATGCTTATCAAACACATTAGGTGGCAAACCTTTATTAAACGGATCCGTAGCCATCATGTTTGTATTAATACTCTCTATTGAGATTAGAAGAATCTAAACTATTTCTTTCAAAACCAAAAATTTAATGTCAATATGCTTTGATTTGAACGAGCTCCAATTGCTTTTCGAATATAAGTCAGTTACTTTAGTCTTACAATTAATCCATAACATGCTTTATATACCATTGATTATATGCAACCTAATGATAGCATTTTAGTTATATTCCCTAATTTGATACTTTATAGCAAGTTATAAATTCACCTTCTATGGTGAAAGAAGCTATAAGTGTTTGTTTGACATTTCCAATGTATACATTCTCTAGCCATCATGAATGCAAAACCTAATGTGGATTTCCTACTATTAAAAAATCCATCAAAATCTAAATCTGAATATCACATAATCTCTAAATTATATGATTTTCTATAAAAGAGCATGTGATCTTTAGTTTTATTAAGATATTGCATAACCAATTTTGTTGCTTCCCAATGATCTATTCCCGGGTTACTTAAATATTTGCCTAAAATTCTCGTTATATACATTATATACAAATTGATCGTGTCCAAACTAACTATGACAATGAATAAGGCAAGCGCACTTATCGTTCGGTATTATAGCTATGGCAAGACCGAAAATATCGTATCCTCAAGGACCAAGAGTACTAGTAGTTACTATCTTTTTATTATCTAGCCTAAGTATTAAGAGAATCGATGTTTAATTAACTAATTACAAAGGATGCTAAGACACAGAGAGTGAATTGGGAAAATACTTTTGGAAAACCAGTTGGTTAAGACAATACCCGAGGAAGAATCCACCTAGACTTCAGTTGTTATTTAACTCTGAACCAGACGATTTATTCACTTGACTTGATCCATAGGATTCCCTAATTCATATTAATACCTCTTTCAAGGCTACTAACGTCTAACCCTAGGTTGATTAATTGAAATCTCTTTCTAATTAAAACCCCTAGTGTTGCATTAACTCGATCTATGGACTCCCATATTAGGTTTGAACCTAATCCGGCAGATTTTCTTCATCCTATCTCTAGGGTTGCGATCAACTCCGCTTAACTATGCTATATCTACTCTTAAACATGGACTTTTGCTCCACTGCCTAAGCACATCAATACTTGAATCAATATCCTGAAATATTAAAAAAAAGAATTAAGAACACATAATTAAGAACAAATCAAGTATTTATCATACAGTTCAGAAAACAATAACAAGATCCGTCTTAGGTTTCATCCCCTCAGTATTTGAGGGTTTAGTTCATGTTTAATAAAGAATACATCTCGTAAGAAAATAAATAACAAAACATAAGAAAAACCTAAAACCCCTGAAGGAAATTGAAGGGAAGATCTTTCGTCTTGAGTGTGATTTCAGCTTTTGGGATGAATCAACTGGCAGTCTTTGAGTAATTCCTGTGTTCGACCTTCTGCAGCCGCCCCCCATCAAAAGCCACGACGGAGGGCTTCTATCGAACTCCCCCTTTAGGTTTCCCTCTAGGGTGTTTATATAGGCTTTCGGGATGCCTTACTTGGCCCACAAGTATCCTAATCTGAATGAAACTCATCTTGGCCACGGCAGGGACACGCCCGTGTGAAACGCCTGTGTGAATCGAGCCCAAGGCCATGTTCGACTCTGCTAAAGTGGCACGGCCGTGTTGATTTCCTACTTTGGCCCATTTTCTCTGTTTTTGGCCCGTTTCTCGTTCTTTTCATCCTCCGATGCTCTCATAAGTATAAAATATGAAATTAAAGGATTAGGAGCATCAAATTCCACAATTTAAGGGATAAATCATCCAAAAGTATGCTAAATGTGGGATTAAAATATGTTACTTTTATTGTTTATCAAATACCCCCACACTTAAGCATTTGCTTGTCCTCAAGCAAAATCCTCAACTCACAATTAGAATTAACTTCCTTCAATTCATAATTCTCATCAATAATGTTTCATCATAATTCATAGGTAATTCATACATTGATAATTTAACCAGAAGAGTCCTAGAGATTCAACCAATCTAAGTCATAGATTTTTATAGCATGAAAACATAGGTGTTTCCCCTTACCTAAATAATTACCTCTGGTTAAAAACCGACAAGTATTGACATCCTCACTAAAGATTCACTCAAATCACTCAAAGTGTTTAAGGTTTAAATTAAGCACTCGAAAGTCAAACATGAAAAGTTAATCCCATAGGCTTGCATGAAAATCAAATCTCCACCACTATAAAATGAGATGATACACAAATCAAAAGGTCTTTAAAAGGGTTATAATGGGGCTTGGGTTAAAGGTGTGGATAAAGGCTAAATTAGAGGGTTAGTATCGAGATTGAATTGATAAATTACCTAACTAGAAAAATAACTAAAACTTAAATAATTACAACAATTAAGAATTCATCACTAATAACACGAGCTTCTTCTCAAAATGTGAAATTAACACATAAGCTCAAATAACATAGAACTAATAATAAATATACTTCGTTTTTTAGATAACCACATACAATAATAATAAGATAGAATTTAACAACAGAAATAGCAAGAATAGTTAAGCAACTGACCAAATCAAATCTCGATATAAGGGTAGTCAAGAGAAATGGTGATAACAAATACAAAGTGGGTTTTGGGTTAATATTAATGGGTGAGTCAATAAATGGTTTATTAGTCTCAAAGGGGTTCACTAGGGGTTAATTATGAAGGTAGGCTTTTTATGGAGTAAGTGGGTTAGATCCTAGGTGCCTTTATCATCTCTGTATATCAAATCAAAAGTGTGGTCTCGACATGTATAATTGGAGCAAGTTCTAGAATAACAAATCAATGTTGACACACTCATAATCAATAAAGTGAGTAAGAAAGAATGTATGCTCTAAAAGGCTCAAGATCTCACAAAAATTATGGGTTTTTGATGTCATCCTTGTAAATTTCAAACTTCAAGTAATATTTAGATTTAGGTAGACAACCTAACAAATTTTTAATTCTGAAAATAGACTCATCATGCTTGATTCTCTAGTATCCTAAAGTTTAAATCATCACTGCACAATTACCTATGACTTAATCCAAAACATATCAATAAAAATCATAAATCAATCAAAATTTGTTCTAATAGTGATATGAGAAAGTGACTTGAGAAAAAGACAAAATTCAGGGATTTGAGAATAATGCCAAAAGTTAAGAACTTTTCTGAATAAAATTTACCCCCCACACTTAAGATGTACATTGCCCTCAATGTACAAAAATAGATAATGATTAGTAAGAAAGTCATAAGAGAGAGAGAGAGGTGAAACTTCCTGAATTATGGATGAAATCCTTGGAGGATGATCAATGATGAACATGATGACTAGGCATAGGTGACGGTGGTGGAGAATACTCCGGTGGTGTGTTTGTTCATTGAGTAGCATCTTAAACCTTTTTTTTTAAACTACAAAGTCATCAGTAAAGTTTTTAGGGATTTCTTATTTAATGGACGTTTGTTATAGTTACTCGAGAGTTAAACAGCCAGAGATAAAAGAAATCAGATTATACTTAAAAATTTAAAGAGTTTAATAATAAAGGAAAATGAACTAAAATAAAAATTAAAAAATAAGAATAAGAATAAGAATAAGAATAAAGAAAATAAAAGGACTCAAAGGTCCTCATCATCGGAGTGATCTCGAGGTGGTGGTGGTGGCGATATGTGAAAAAGTTGATAATATCGACCACGGCCGCCTCACACGGCCGTGTGGATTTATCTCAGCCCATGTTCTTTAGGCAGTTTTGACCACGACCGCATTGCACGGCCGTGGCGTTTAGTCGGAGCCCGTGTCTTGGGGAAAATTTTTGTCCTATTTCTGCACGATCTCTGCCACGCCTGTGTACCTATTCGTGGTGTCCACACGACCACGCCCGTGTGCAAAGCCGTGTGGTATGGGAATCTGCATTTTAAAACATGAACAAAAGTGAAAACAAACTTATTAGTGGAGTTAGTGCTCAGGTTGCCTCCCGAGAAGCGCTCGTTTAAAGTCTTAAGCTAGACTTACCTCTCATTCGCATAATCATGGTGGTTTGAGGAGTTGAAAATCCTTTCTCATGCTATCAGTTCTATTATCAGTATATAGTTCGAGTCGAGTGGTGTTTACCTTAAAAGTGCTGAATTTAGGATTAGTTACCTCGACTGTTCCGTATGGGCAGACATTGAGTACCTTAAAAGGGATTTCTTCGTTTGTGTTAAGGTCTGAAGTGGTGATTCGAGGGTCTGTCTTATCCAACAATACCTGATCCCCAATCTGAAACTGGTTTGCCTCATCCTTAAGTTTGACATGGTTTTGCTTTGGTTCTGCTTCGTGTGTTCTTGGTTTCTCCTTGACACGTGGCTTCCACTCATCTAGTTCATCGATCTGAAGCCTTCGTTCCTCATGAGTTATTTCTTTATTGGCACAATGTCTAGGAGATGGCTCAATTGTGTAATTTCATGGTGCTATATGAAAAGAAGGTTGAACTAAATTGTCATTAGTAGTGTTTATGTTTTCACATTGATTACTCGATGTCCTAGTCGAGTCAAGAGCCTGAAGAGTGATCGTTTCGTCACTTACACGAAGTATGAGTTCACTTGTACCAACATCAATTTTAGTTCTAGTAGTTGCTAAAAAGGGTCTTCCTAAAATTAAAGGAACATTGTTGTCCTCATCCATGTCTAAAACAACGAAGTCTACTGGGAATATGAATTTATCAATTTTCACTAGTACATCTTCGATTATACCCCTAGGAACTCTAATGGTTTTATCCGCTAATTGGATGCTCATCCTAGTTTGTTTGGGTTTCTCTAGACCTAATTATTTAAATAGTTTATAAGGCATAACGTTGATGCTCGCCCCTAAATCAGCTAAAGCATTATCAACAGATAAACTACCAATTAAGCACGGAATTGTAAAACTCCCTAGATCTTTTAATTTTTGTGGTAGTTTATTTTGCAAAATTGCTGTGCACACTGCATTTAGCTCCACATGTGACGTATCGTCTAACCTCTATTTGTTTGTCAGAAGCTCTTTTAAAAATTTCCTTGAATTTGGCATCTGCGAAAGAGCTTCAAGAAACGGTAACTTAATATGTAATTTCTTTAGAAGTTTAAGAAACTTACCGAATTATTGATTTGTGCGGTCTTTCTTCATCGCATTGGGGTAGGGCACTCGAGGTGTATACTCTTTAATGACAGGTTTTTGTGTATCATGGCTTACCTCAACCTTACCTTTGCTTACCACAGGCTCTTGCCTTGGCTCAGATTCAGGTTCTACTAAACCTTCTTCATTGCTCACTGTGACGGCATGGAGTTGCTCCCTTGGGTTAGGTTCGGTGTTGCTTGGCAAGACACATTGTGGTCTTTCAGAGATTAGCTTAGCAAGCTGGCCTATTTGAGTTTCGAGCCCTTGAATGGAAGCCTGTTGGTTCTTAAGTGCTATTTCGGTGTTCTGGAAGCGTGTTTCTGACACCGCGATGAATTTTGTTAGCATCTCCTCGAGGTTCAGCTTCTTTTCCTGTGGGTAGGGCTGTTGTTGAAAGCCTGGAGGGGGTTGTTGTCTCTGATTTCCTTGACCACCCCATGAGAAGTTGGGGTGGTTCCTCCAACCTGGATTATACGTGTTACTATAAGGGTTATTTTGAGGTCGAGGATTGTTACCCGTATAGTGAACTTGCTCGTTTTCAATGCTTGGGTTGTAAGGCTGGTATTCTGTATTGCTTATCCCTCCTCCATTTACATCGCACTGCATCACTGGGTGTACTTGCGAAGAACCACACAAACCATCAATCTTTTTACTTAACAGTTCTACCTGATTTGATAACATTGTTACTGCGTCGAGGTTGAAAACACTGGCGGCTTTTGTTGGCCTTGTCCTTGTAACTTGCCACTGATAGTTATTCAGTGACATCTCCTCTATAAATTCGTAAGCTGCTTCAGGTGTTTTGTTATTCGGGGTTCCACCGGCGGCTGAATCAATCAACTGCCTAGTTGAGGGGTTCACACCGTTATAAAATGTTTGAACCTGTAGCCATAATGGTAACCCATGGTGATGGCACCTTCTCAATAAATCCTTATATCTCTCCCATGCATCGTAAAGTGTCTCTAAATCCATCTGCACAAAAGAAGAGATATCATTCCTCAACTTAGCCGTTTTAGTCGGCGAAAAATATTTTAGCAAAATTTTTTTGGTCATTTGATCCTATGTAGTTATTGATCCTCGTGGTAACGAGTTCAACCACTGTTTAGCTTTGTTTCTTAATGAAAAGGGAAACAACCGAAGACGAATGGCATCATCAGAAACGCCATTTGTTTTGAAAGTGTTGCAAAACTCTAGAAAATTTGTCAAGTGATTGTTTGGATCCTCATCCTGCAAACCATCAAACTGAACAAACTGCTGAATCATTTGTATTGTGTTAGGTTTCAGTTCAAAATTATTTGCAGCGACAGGTGGTCTAACAATACTTTATTTGGTTCCTGTTAAACTAGGTTTAGCATAATCATACATAGTTCGAGGAACAGGATTTTGATTCACCGGGTTTATGGCAACCACAGGAGGTAGCGAATTATTATTAGCCATCTCTTCAGTAGTGTTGGTATCGTCCTCTTGCTCTTCTTCTATGTACTGTAGGCTTCGCCTTATTTCCCAAAGATTTTTGCGAATGGTACATTCTATATCACTGTAAAAAATCAAGGGTCCTGACAGGTTCCTCCTAGTCATAAACTAGAATTACCTGCCAGAAGAAAATAAAAGAAAAATTAGCAAAGTTAAAAATAAAATAAATATAAATTACAAATAAATAAAATGGCTAAAGTAATAAAAATTTAGTTTTCCTAATATCTTAGTCCCCAGCAACGGCGCCAAAAACTTGATCGTGTCCAAACTAACTATGACAACGAATAAGGCAAGCGCACCTATCGTTCGGTAGTATAGCTATGGCAAGACCAGAAATATCGTATACTCAAGGATCAAGAGTACTAGTAGTTACTATCTTTTTATTATCTAGCCTAAGTATTAAGAGAATCGATGTTTAATTAACTAATTACTAAGGATGCTAAGACACAGAGAGTGAATTGGGAAAATACTTTTGGAAAACCAGTTGATTAAGACAATACCCAAGGAAGAATCCACCTAGACTTCACTTGTTATTTAACTCGAACTGCACGATTTATTCACTTGACTTGATCCGTAGGATTCCCTAATTTATATTAATACCTCTTTCGAGGCTACTAACGTCTAACCCTAGGTTGATTAATTGAAATCTCTTTCTAATTAAAACCCCTAGTGTTGCATTAACTCGATCTATGGACTCCCATTTTAGGTTTGACTCTAATCAGGCAGATTTTCGTCATCCTATCTCTAGGGTTGCGATCAACTCCGCTTAACTATGCTAGATCTACTCTTAAACAGGGACTTTTGCTCCACTGCCTAAGCACATCAATACTTGAATCAATATCCTTAAATATTAAAAGAAGAATTAAGAACACATAATTAAGAACAAATCAAGTATTTATCATACAATTCAGAAAACAATAACAAGATCCGTCTTAGGTTTCATTCCCCTCAGGTATTTGAGGGGTTTAGTTCATGTTTAATAAAGAATACATCTCACAAGAAAATAAATAACAAAACATAAAAAAACCCCTAAAACCCCCTCAAGGAAATTGAAGGGAAGATCTTCTGTCTTGAGTGTGATTTCAGCTTCTGAGATGAATCAACTGGCTGTCTTCGAGTAATTCCCTGTGTTCAGCCCTCTCTGCGGCTTCGCCACAAAAGCCCCGATGTAAGGCTTCGCCGAACTCCCCTTTAGGTTTCCCTCTAGGGTGTTTATATAGGCTTTCGGGATGCCTTACTTGGCCCACAAGTATCCTAATCCGAATGAAACTCATCTTGGCCACAGCAGGGACACACCCGTCTGAAACGCCCGTGTGAATTGAGCCCAATGCCATGTTCGAGTCTGCTAAAGTGGCACGGCCGTATGGTGAACTCCAGGCCGTGTTGATTTCCTACTTTGGCCCATTTTCTCCATTTTTGGCCTGTTTCTCGTTCTTTTCATCCTCCGATGCTCTCCTAAGTATAAAACATGAAATTAAAGGATTAGGAGCATCAAATTCAACAATTCAAGGGATAAATCATCCAAAAGTACGCTATATGTGGGATTAAAATATTTTACTTTTATGGTTTATTACAAATGTATACAAACTTGTGAATACATGAGACTTTCCACTACCTATGCATCTCTATTACTTTCTTTTCTATGTCCATATTTAGATATTGGAGCAAACTAAGTTTATCATCCTTTGGCACAAGTGTATCTCATGCTGCACACTTTTGCATGTCATATCAACTGAGCACCTTATCAATATTAGTTTTTCTATAATAGTTCAAGTATACTTCTAGCATGATTTTTATGAACCTGTATGTAACATCCCAAACCCGGTCTAATCGTTACGACCAGATCTGGTATGTCACAGGGAAAAAGGTTATAAGGAAATTTTGAAATTTTGATGGAAACAGTAAGTTTGAAACTCTTTTTTTTAGGTGATGTTTTGAAAACAGGGGTTTGTAACTTAAGAAAAATTTCAGGTTGGATTAAACGCTCATTTGCTATTTTTGCTAGCACTTGTGAGAAAAACTGATATTCAGGTTACAGTTGTTTAGAACACTTCTTTTTAACAAATATGTTTAAGTCGTAAATTAATGTCGTATCAAAGCGAAGTAATTACGTAAAACCAAATAACAATTTAGAAGGCCTTATTACATCAATTAAAAACCCAAATTTAAAACGTCTTAGAAAGAAACGAAGTTTACTGAAAAATATCAAGCTATGACCTCCTCGAGTCCCCTCGGCTCCCAAGTCCACGTCTCACTGATCACCTGCAAGATTAAGCAGAGGGGGTGAGTCACCGAGACTCAGTGTGTAAGTCCCCCCTTAAGTCACATAAATGGCTCCAAGCCCACAAACACATATTGGGCCTTAGCCCACTCAAAATAGCATGTACATATATGGATGCAATGTACCCGACCCAAGCCTAGATTTTCCATCCTCTACACACCACCCGTACCAACCGATCACTCCGTGGGGATTTCTACAATCAACCCTCCATCCGCTACACTCCATTTGTGGCACCTAGCCACTGGTGAAATAGTCACACGATATCATATGTGGGGCCAACCCACTTGTGGTGCCAAACCACTAGTGACAATCCCAAATAATCATATATGTGGGGCCAACCCACTGTGGTACCAAACCACTGGGACGAGTCACGAATCATACATTTATATGGTACCAAACCACTGGTGGTTCCAAACCACTGAGACTTAGTCACGAGTCAAGAATGTGGTGCCAACCCACGTGTGGTACCAAACCACTAGTGATAGTCTTACACTTCCCCTTTCACATCAAATCCAACCCATGCATACAAGTTTCAAATGAATGCAACATGCTGTCAAGTGCACAATATCATTATGGCATACATTCATCAGTGCATACATAACCAACTAGGTACTTACCTGGTATTTCGGCCATGCCCATAGTGGCATAACGCTTGTTCATCTAGCCGTTTTGGCTTTTCAGCCCAAAAGAATTAATAACACATAATAATATTAAAGTGTGTAAATATTACACACCTGGTTACACGCAGCACTATGCTATCTATGTCAACACTATCGCTTTCGGAAACTACCGCTATCCGCCTCCTATTTTGCTCGAGCTAGCCGCCCCCACAACCTCGGTGGCCAATCTCAAACAATGCAGACACCGCGCGCTTCTTGAACTTAGGGGCTGGGACTACGGGTCTAACCCCTCCTTTCGCTTGGCTGACATTTGAGTCCATGAACAGAACCTTGGTCACTAGACCGGATTAATGCAGTGAAATCGAACAAAAAAGGGAATAACACTCAAGACTAAGGGTCCTTACCTAGATCAACAAATCCCAGAGATTAAGAAGGTTTGAATCCTACACCGCTCGAGTACTTGAATCGACTAGAACCGATTATCCCTTTAAACACTCCAAACGCAGACCAAAAGCCAAAAGAACGCGAAGACAAAGCCCCCCAAACACTAGAGAAACTGATTGGGAGTGGAGGAAAATAGGTAACAGCAATCCACAAATGTCGAAGTTGTTCTGCTCTTGAAAAGAAAGAGATGGAGAAGAAAGGTGCTATCTACCAAGAGAGATTCGGCTAAGGTGTTCGAAAGAAAAGAGAAGAGAATGATAGAGTTTCGGCAAAAGGTGTGGCTTCAGAGGGTTTCGGCTTTGATGTTAATGGCAAAGAAAATGAACAAAAGTGATGAGTGAAAGGAAATGTAGGTTTCGGCCAAGCACAAAAGAAGAAGAAAATGAGAAGAGGATTAGAAGGTGTTTTGGTTTTGGTATTTTGAGAGAAAAGAAAAATGCACCAATTGGTATGAGGGTGTTTCAGTTTTGACAAAAGAAAAGAACAAAAGAATGCTCTTGGTCCTTTCTAGCTAGCCGAAAATGCTCAACACTCCCTCTAATGCTATCATTTAACATTCGGCCACCCCCCTAACCTCACTAAACCGAGCACACACACTCACACACCCCACATTCGTCCAAACTCTCTCCCTCTCTCCCAATCCCACGATTCTCTCCACCGATCACTCTCCACTCTCCATTCAAACCTGTTGACCGATTTATTCTCCTTGAATTGCTCTCTTCCCTTCATTCAAATGTGTTGACCCATTCAACACTCATCCACCGTAGTCCAAGCTGAAAAGCAACTCTCCCCACCTTGGCGTCAAAAGAAATCCCCAAAGGGAATCCACGCACTTTCGAACTCGCTCCTGCCCGACTTCCCGAGGCGTCACCTTCCCGAGCTTTAAGTGGCGCCTCCTTGCCACTTTACTAAAGCGCTTCTTGAGTCTAAACATACAACCAACCACCCTTAAGTCCTATCCCATTCGGCTCTCCCTTAAAATGCCCAAAAAGCAAATTTTTACTAAGGCTCCAGCTTACCCCTAAGTCATTCATAGACCCTAAAGTACCCTAAACTAGCATGACAAACATAGCATTCACACCCAAACACATAAAATGCAAAGGCCCTAATTTAGGATGTTCCAGTTCTACCCCCCTTAAAATAATTTCAGCCTCGAAATTACCTGGTCAAAAGAGATGAGGGTATTGCTATCGCATCGATTCCTCGGATTCCCACGTAGTTTCCTTGGAACCGTGATTACGCCACAGAACTCTAACCAACGGAACTGTCTTTCTTCGTAATACTTTGACATCCCGATCCAAAATTCAAACTAGTTCTTCCTCAAAGGATAGATCAGGCCTCACTTCGATCTCCTCCACTGACACCACGTGAGATGGATCCGAATGATAACGTCTTAGCATCGACACGTGAAACACATCGTGAATCTGACTTAACTCTGCAGGTAACTCGAGTTGATAGGCTACTGGTCCCACACGCTTCTCTATCCAATAAGGCCCGATAAACCTGGGGCTTAGCTTGCCCTTCCGTCCAAACCTAAGCACTTTCTTCCACGGCGACACCTTCAAGAATAACTAGTCCCCTACTTCAAATTCTATGTCCTTACGCCTTAGGTCTGCATAGGACTTCTGTCTGTCCGAAGCTTCCTTCAACCGAGCCCTAATTAGCTCAACCTTTTCCTCCATTTCACGACCACCTCTGACTCAAAGATCGGCGCTCACCCAACTCCGTCTAACAAGTAGGAGTGCGACACTTCGACCATACAATGCCTCATACGGTGCCATCTGGATACTCGATTGGTAGCTGTTATTGTACACGAATTCTGCCAATGGTAAGAACTCTTCCCAACTACCTCTGAAGTCCATGACACAGCCTCTCAACATATCCTCTAAGATTTGGATTACCTTCTCTCGATCGTCCGTCCGATCACGGATGAATTGTCATCTTGAAATCTAACTTTGTGCCTAACGCTTGATGCAACGCCTTCCAAAATCTTGACGTAAATCTAGGGTCTCTGTGCGAGATAATCGACACCGCACCCCATGCAACCTTACAATCTCTCGCTATATATAATTTAGCCAACTTCTGAAGAGAGTATTCCACTCGTACTGGTATGAAATGAGTAGACTTCGTCAAACGATCAACCACTACCCAAATCGAATCCTTTTTAGTAGGTGTAAGGGGAAGCCCACTAACGAAATCCATTGTGATCCTTTCCCACTTCCACTACGAAATCTTCACCATTGTAATAAACCCGAGAAGAAATGATGTTCTGCTTTCACCTGCTGACACGTCAAACACTTACTCACATATTCGGTTACTTTTTGCTTCAGACCCGGCCATCAAAACTGTCCTCGCAAATCCTGATACATCTTACTTCCTCCAGGATGCATAGCGTATGGACTGCTATGCGCTTCCTACAAAATTCTACACCTCAACTCTGAATCCTTCGGCATGCAAATCTTTCTCCGGAAACACAGAACTCCCTCACTACTCATATTAAAATTCTCTATCCCACCATTCTGAACTTGAAGTAGTCGTGCATTCAAGACATCATCCAACAACTGCTTCTTCTTGATCTGACTTATCCACGTCGGTTTCACCTGCAGCTCAGCTAACAGACTCCCATCATCCTACAGGCTAAGATGTGCAAACATCGCCCTTAGGTCCGAGATTACCCTACGTCTTAATGCATCTGCCACCACGTTAGCTTTACCCGGATGGTATTCGATCAAACAATCATAATCCTTTAACAACTCCACCCATCGCCTCTGCCTTAAATTCAATTCTTTTTGAGAGAGAAGGTACTTAAGACTCTTGTGATCCGTATAGATGACAGATTTCTCCCCATACAGATAGTGTTTCATGATTTTTAGAGTAAAAACCACTGTCGCCAACTCCAAGTCATGCGTGGGATAGTTTAACTCATGCGGTCTTAACTGTCGAGACGCATACGCAATAACCTTCCCGTCTTGCATCAACACACACCCTAATCCTGTGTGTGAAGCATCACAGTAAACCACGAACTCCTTCCCAGCCTTTGGCTGAATCAACACCGGAGCTTCCGTCAAAATCCTCTTTAGCTTCTCAAAACTTCCCTGCTGCTTGTCAGACCAAACAAACGGAACCCCTTTCCTTAACAACTTGGTTAATGGAGCCGCAATCAAAGAGAATCCTCAACGAATCTTCTATAATACCCAAATAAACCAAGAAAACTCCTAATTTACGCCACGCACCTAGGTGGCTTCCAATCCAAAGACACTGACCTTCCTTCCGGGGTCAACCCTAATCCCCTCAAAGAGACACAACATGACCCAAAAAGGTAACTTCCTTTAGCCAAAACTCACACTTACCGAATTTGGCGAACAAACCGCTTCCTCGAATTTGTAAGACCACACGAAGATGCGAGTCATGCTCTTCGTCCGATCTGGAATAGACCAAAATATCGTCTATGAATACTACGACGAATCAGTCCAGATAGGGTTGGAAAACTCGATTCATCATGTCCATAAACGCTGCTGGTGCATTGGTTAGACCAAATGGCATCACCAGAAATTCATAGTGGCCATAGCGAGTTCGAAATGCCGTCTTATGAATGTCCGCCTCCATGACCTTAAGCTAATGATAACCTGACCGCAAATCTATCTTCGAAAAGACTGAAGCCCCTTTCAGTTGATCGAACAAGTCGTCAATCCTCGGCAGCGGGTACTTATTCTTGATGGTCAACTTGTTCAACTGACGGTAGTCAATGCACATACGCATTGATCCATCCTTCTTCTTGACGAATAACACCGGTGCTCCCCAAGGTGATACACTCGGTTGGATAAAACCTCGATCCAACAGTTCCTGAATCTGAGCCTTTAATTCTACCAACTCCTTGGGTGCCATCCTATATGGGGCAATCGAAATAGGCGCTGTCCCCGGATAAAGATCAATACCAAATTCCACCTCTCAATCCGGAGGCAATCTTGGAAGCTCTTCCGGAAAAACATTGGGAAATTCCTTCACTGTCCTAACATTCCCCACAGACAAATCCTTGCCCTCTAAGGCACAAACCAGTGCTATGAACACCTCACAACCTTTCTTCACCATTCGCTCAGCCTTTAAAGCAGATATTACGTTAGATAGGTAGTTCCTTCTCTTACCTATTACCACCACCTCTTCATCCTTGAGAGTTCTCAATACCATGCGCTTGGCAGCATAATCCAAATTTGCTCGATACTTCCCTAGCTAATCCATGCCTAAATTAGGTCAAACTCTCTGAACAGTAGTTCCATCAGATCAGCCAGAAAAACCATCCCTTGAACTTCCAAAGGTACATCCCTATAAAGTCTGTTCACCACTACCGATTGTCCTAGCGGGCTAACTACGACCATCTCCCTAGAGGCAATCTCAAAGTCTATTCTTAAAGTTACAGATATCCCACTAGCAACATATGAATGTGTTGATCCTATATCAATTAATGCAGTATAAGGCAACCCATAAATAAGAAACGTACCAGTTATGACGTCCGGTGCATCTCCCTCTTCTCGATGTCTGGCTGCATAGACCAGCCCAGGTCTCCTTGCATCACTGCTCCCAGCACCTCTACCTTGTGCTCCATGTCCACGACCGAAGCCGTTACCCCCTCTGACCGGACCTCGACCTCTCAGTGGTTGCTGTCCACCTCTACATGACTGAACATAACCCTGACCCATTGGTTGCGCTCTACCTTTCTCCTGTGGACAGTCCCTTATTCGATGCTCCGTAGACCCACACTTGAAACAACCTCTACTACCAACCCAACACTCACCAAAATGAAATTTATCACATCGAGCACACCTTGGAGGCCGACTATCAACAGCAGGTCTCCCCACACGGTTCAGACCCTCAACCCTAGGCCTCTTTTGAAACCGCCCAACTGATCCTGACGAACCAAAATTCCTCTTGTTTCTATTTTTCTACTGATTCTGCTTTTCGGACCGCTTCACCTCCTCGGCTATCTTAGCCTTTTCCACAAGAACAGCAAATTCCCTCTCTCGCTGTGGAGCTATCAGCATACGCAGATCATCTCTCAACCCATCTTCGAACCGAACACAGCGCTCGTGATTCGTGGCCACAATACCCCAGGCATAACGACTTAGATGTAAGAATTCCGCCTCATACTCGGATACCGACTTACTTCCTTGAACCAGATTTAAAAATGCCTTACGCTGTGCATCCACATAACTTGATCTGACGTACTTCCCCTGGAATGCCAGCTTAAAGAAATCCCAGGTGATATGCTCAGCCACCGTATCATCCCTAACCGCGAGCCACCACTGATACGCCTCGTCTCGCAGAAGAGACACCACCCCTTTCAACTTCTCCTCTACCGTGAAGTCTAGATCATCCATTATGCGCTCACTTGCTTCTAACCAATATTCAGCTGTATTAGGGGCTACGCCTGAAACACCCCTAAACATCTTCGCTCCATTGGCTCGGAGTCGCTCAGACATAGATTTTTGGGCCCCAGTACTCATGCTTGCCCCCGCAACTCTCTCCAAAACCCGTAACATTGCCTGAGACACCGCATCATCCCCGCCTGTTTGGTCCTAAAATTTCGCTTCCACTGCTGGCGGTATTGGCATCTCACTACCTGACCCATGACCAGATCCAACTGGTTCCGATACAGCAATCCCGCCCCTACCGCGACCACGTACACTACATCCACAACCTCGAGTGCTCATGACTAACGTTCGTGATTAATCAGGTTAAAAGTTTTATGAGTTAATTATTTCTTTCACTTTTTTTTTAACACCGAGCAATTTTATGAAAAAATAGTTTTAGAGTGTAATTTCCGTAAAACACATCAAAGTTTCAGTCCCTATAGTCTGAGTCTTCTAGAACAAACAACCATATTTACTCACGGTAACAATCATTGCATGCATACATTATCAGTAATTGTTAGAACACTTACCTGGGTGGATCGAGTGCCGACGGACTCGGATGCCATGTTCCAATCAAAACATTCCTTTCTAAAATCATTTAAACCAACTTAATAGAGCGTTAATGAACCCATTTTACCGCCCGAGTTTTGCAATCGGGCTCTGATACCAAAATTGTAACATCCCAAACCCAGTCTAATCGTTACGACCAGATCTGGTATGTCACAGGGAAAAAGGTTATAAGGAAATTTTGAAATTTTGATGGAAACCGTAAGTTTGAAACTATTTGTTTTAGGTGATGTTTTGAAAACAGGGGTTTGTAACTTAAGAAAAATTTCAGGTTTGATTAATTGCTCATTTGCTATTTTTGCTAGCACTTGTGAGAAAAACTGATATTCAGGTTACAGTTGTTTAGAACACTTCTTTTTAACAAATATGTTTAAGTCGTAAATTAATGACGTATCAAAGCGAAGTAATTACGTAAAACCAAATAACAATTTAGAAGGCCTTATTACATCAATTAAAAATCCAAATTTAAAACGTCTTGGAAAGAAATGAAGTTTACTGAAAAATATCAAGCTATGGCCTCCTCGAGTCCCCTCGGCTCCCAAGTCCACGTCTCACTGATCACCTGTAAGATTAAGCAGAGGGCGTGAGTCACCGAGACTCAGTGTGTAAGTCCCCCCTTAAGTCACATAAATGGCTCCAATCCCACAAACACATATTGGGCCTTAGCCCACTCAAAATAGCATGTACAGATATGGATGCAATGTACCCGGCCCAAGCCTAGAATTTCCATCCTCTACACACCACCCGTACCAACTGATCACTCCGTGGGGATTTCTACAATCAACCCTCCATCCGCTACACTCCATTTGTGGCACCTAGCCACTGGTAACATAGTCACAAGATATCATATGTGGGGCCAACCCACTTGTGGTACCAAACCACTAGTGATAATCTCGAATAATCATATATGTGGGGCCAACCCACTGTGGTACCAAACCACTGGGATGAGTCACGAATCATACATTTATGTGGTACCAAACCACTGGTGGTTCCAAACCACTGAGACTTAGTCACGAGTCAAGAATGTGGGGCCAACCCACGTGTGGTACCAAACCACTAGTGACAGTCTTACACTTCCCCTTTCACATCAAATCCAACCCATGCATACAAGTGTCAAATGAATGCAACATGCTATCAAGTGCACAATATCATTATGGCATACATTCATCAGCGCATACATAACCAACTAGGTACTTACCTGGTATTTCGGCCATGCCCATAATGGCATAACGCTTGTTCATCTAGCCGTTTCGGCTTTTCATTTAAAGAATTAATAACACATAATAATATTAAAGTGTGTAAATATTACACACCGGTTACACGAGCAGCACTATGCTATCTATGTCAACACTATCACTTTCGAAACTCTCGCTATCCGCCTCCTAATTTGCTCGTGGAAGCCGCCCACAACCTGGTGGCCAATCTCGAACAAAGAACACCGCGCTTTCTGAACTTAGGGGTCAGGCTACGGGTCCAACCCCTCCTTTCGCTTGGCTGGCATTTGAGTCCATGAACAGAACCTTGGTCACTAGGCTGGATTAACGCAGTGAAATTGAACAAAAAGGGAATAACACTCAAGACTAAGGGTCCTTACCTAAATCAACAAATCCCGGAGATTAAGAAGGTTTGAATTCTGCACCGCTCGAGTACTTGAATCGACTAGAACTGATTGTCCCTTTAAACACTCCAAACGCAGACCAAAAGCCAGAAGAACGGGAAGACAAAGCCCCCCAAACACTAGAGAAACTGATTGGGAGTGGAGGAAAATAGGTAACTGCAATCCACAAATGTCGAAGTTGTTCTGCTCTTGAAAAGAAAGAGATGGAGAAGAAAGGTGCTATCTACCAAGAGAGATTCGGCTAAGGTGTTCGAAAGAAAAAAGAAGAGAGTGACAGAGTTTCGAAAAAAGGTGTGGCTTCAGAGGGTTTCGGCTTTGATGTTAATGGCAAAGAAAATAAACAAAAGTGATGAGTGAAAGGAAATGTAGGTTTCGGCCAAGCACAAAAGAAGAAGAAAATGAGAAGAGGATTAGAAGGTGTTTTGGTTTTGGTATTTTGAGAGAAAAGAAAAATGCACCAAGTGGTCTGAGGGTGTTTCGGTTTTGACAAAAGAAAAGAACAAAAGAATGCTCTTGGTCCTTTCTAGCTAGCCGAAAATGCTCAACACTCCCTCTAATGCTATCATTTAACATTCGACCGACCCCCTAACCTCACTAAACCGAGCACACACACTTACACACCCCACATTCGACCAAACTCTCTCCCTCTCTCCCAATCCCACGATTCTCTCCACCGATCACTCTCCACTCTCCATTCAAACCTGTTGACCGATTCCTTCTCCTTGAATTGCTCTCTTCCCTTCATTCAAATGTGTTGACCCATTCAACACTCATCCACCAGAGTCCAAGCTGAAAGCAACTCTCCCCCACCTTGGCGTCAAAAAGAAATCCCTAAAAGGGAATTCACGCAGCTCGAACCTGCTCCCTGCCAGCTTCCCTGAGGCGTCACCTTCCTGAGCTTTAAGTGGTGCCTCCTTGCCACTTTACTAAAGTGCTTATTGAGTCTAAACATACAACCAACCACCCTTAAGTCCTATCCTATTCAGCTCTCCCTTAAAGTGCCCAAAAAGTAAATTTTTATTAAGGCTTCGGCTTACCCCTAAGTCATTCTTGGACCCTAAAGTACCCTAAACTAGCATGACAAACATAGCATTCACCCCCAAACACATAAAATGCAAAGGCCCTAATTTAGAATGGTACACTGTATACTCAAAACAAATGATGCCTCACCAAGTTCTTTATTGCATGTAATAATCTTATATTACTACTTTCTAGTAGAATGTCTTTACATATACTAGCAGGATAATAAATTTAGTTTTACTAAACATGAGATATATGCACTGATTAACAATATTTTTCTTAAAACCAAATTCACTTCCATTGGTTGGATGCTTGTTTTAAACTCCAAATGGACTTTTTAAGTTTAGATACGGGGTGTTTTGAATTCTTAGGCTCAAAGTTCTTTGGTTGCACCATGTCTGTTATTTGGTCAATGTCCAATTCAAAAATGATGTCTTAACATCTATTTGATATAGTTGGAGGTTTTCATAGACGATTAAGAGAAAAATGAGAGTACTGTTGAGATGGATGATAATCCAAGTAATCAACAACTTTTTGCAGCTCCTGTACCTCAGACTATGGATGACTATGCTTGTAACGCCCAAAAAATCTAAGTATTTATCTTTGCATGTTTTTTATTGCAAGTACTTATCTACTTTAGTGGTTAAGTGATTTGGGTGTGTTTGGGAGTGTCTAAGAAGTCCTGGGGTCAAGCCTGGGCTTGTGCAAAAAGTTTTATTTTTAGGGAATAAACCCTTGCTTATAGTTAGTAGGCTTTTAAATTATTGTGGGTAAAGCAAGACATAAAAAGCCTGCTGGTCTAGGGGGTAAGTGGCGTGTTACCTATGCCAGAGGACTGAGGTTCGAATCTTGGTGAAGGCAATGGAGTATTTATTTTGCTGTTGTGTCATGGGAGGTGTTGTGGTTTGACTGAAGCACTGAAGTGGTTGAGAAGAATTCAAATTGAGTGGTTGAGGGGAGATGTGATTGGGTGGAGAGATTTGAGGAGGGATTTTAGGAGAAAATCAAGGGGAGTGAGGGGAGAGGAAGAGTTGTGCTGAAATTGGACTGTTGGGCACTCATGAATTCGGCCAGAGGGGGGATACTCCTCATTTCAGTTTTGCCTTGTATTGTTTTTCTCTCATTTTGCTTGAAAACTGATTGTGTTAAGGGTTTTCGGGTTCTTCAGTTCTTTTGTATTTGACAACCTTTTTGGCCGAATTCACCTCCTTCCTCTCCTTGCCTCTTTTTCATTTTTTTCTCTAAATATTTCTGACAATTACTGTTGTTTCTTTCTTGCCGATTCTCTTCTCTTTTTACCCTTATTGTGCCGATTCTGTTCTTACTGCTTCCTGCCGATTAGTGTTCCTGTGTTCTCTCTCTTAACTTTTCAGGATACTACTCTTCTGAAAAAGGTGAGCAAACATTTTCCTTTTCCTCTTGGCCGAATCTTCTTCCTCTTTTTCATCCTTCCCCTTTCATTTCTTTTTGGTGATTCATTTCTTTCCTTTGCAGTTGACTGGTTTCCCTTCTCTATTGTTCTGGTTATCATTCTCTATTGTCAATAAGTCCTACACTTCGTAATGAGTACTCTTCTTACGTTATTGGTAAGTGAAGATAGTAAATTGTTATCCTATTGCCTGATGAATAAATGTTTATCTAATTTCAGTTTGTGCCTAGGAACCTTTCGAAGGGTAAAAGGTTTGTAATCAACAGTTGGGTAGGCATAACTTCCCTCTTTACTCGATCGAAGGTAATGTGGTGTGACTTTATCGATTGGGATCTTGTTGTATTCGATTGAGTAAATGTTTAAATGATTAATTGGGAATTTCTGGTCAAGTGTAGGTTTCAACGGTGTGGGCGGTGTTCTCAACAAATAGAAACCAGGTGTGTAAACACTGCCCAAAGCGTAAACCGACAAAAGCTGGAAAAATATGACTATTGACGCTACACGAGCGTGCGCTCGCTCCTGTGGTAAACTGAACGTATAAAACGTGGGCGTTAGACTGTTGAGGCCACCATGAGCGATTTCGTGGTCTTAGGCTATTTTGGACCACGTTGGGCCGAAATGGGCCGTGAGGGACCAAAGGGCTTATGGGCCCCACACGGGTAAACCACACGAACGTGTGGAGAATATTGGGACAAGCTATGTAAATTTAATGGCCGAGATCATTTCTGAGGCCTTGGGCCCATTTTCACTGTTTGACTGTCGAGGTTGCACGGGTCGCCCGAGATGATTGTGGACCTACTGATGGGTCGGTAAGTATACCTAGTCCCCAAACTGATAAATTGACTGTTATGCCCCTTTGGTAAAATGACTGTTATGCCCCTATGATATGAATTGACAGTATGCCTTATGATATGTATGACTGTATATGAGCATGCCACGATTTATATGTTGTATACATGTGTAATATGCTGCATGGGGATGGGATTATTATGATTGGAGGAAGTGTACTATACTGGCAGCTCTGCTGCAAATACTATTTAGTGTCGCAACCGGTGCTAATTTTTAGAGTGTAGGGATGGGTGGGTTGATTTTATCCCTACATGGAGTGTTGGGCTGGACGGAGTGGAGTGTAGAGGCTGGTTGGGTAGGATTTCTGATTGCATGACTGAACTGTTACTGTCACTGAAATGGGCTAAGGCCCACACTGATAATGATACTGTTATGGGCTAAGGCCCAACTGAACTGAACTGTTATTGATGTGGCTTAGGCCCAGTCTGTACTTGCCTATGGCATATTTGGCTATTTGCTCGCATGGGGTTACACACTGAGTTTTCGTAAACTCACCCCTCTGTTTCTCTGTACAGGTAACCCCCAATCTTAGGCGGATCGGTACTGCGAGGGATTCGGAGGTGGCCACACAACCGCACCTGCTTCTATATTGGATTTTTATTTATAATAATTTAATTTGGGTATATTTTTTTTTGTAATAAGGCCTATTGAATTTTTTATTTTTAATTTGGGGATTTTACTTATTTTAATTCACATCTGAGTAGTAGTAGGACGCGATTTTTCAAAAGATAAATGTTTTTCAAAACACCACGTTTCCGTAACATACTATAAAAGCTTCCGCATCAAACATTGTTTTAAAGTATAGTAACAAACTAGTAGGATCAATGTTCTGTTAAAAACAACTTGAGTTTTAAAAGATTAAGATACCCTAAATTTCTGTTAAGATTCATAAAAGAGATTTAATAATAAGCATGGATTTTTCAAAGAAACTATATTTTCGAAAAACACTTCAATGTGATATCGCCAGATTCGGCCATAACGTCTAGGTCAGGTTTGGGGTGTTACATTTAGTGGTATCAGAGCCAGGTTACAAAACTCGGCTGTGGTTTTTTTGGGTTTCTTCTAAAAACTCAGAATTTCCAAAAAGAACTGTTCCAAACGATAATGAAGTATTTTGAAATATTTTACCAAATGTGTGGTACACCGAATCTCCGGCGCCGATCTGGTAAGTCCTCTGAAACTTCTGGTTGTTTAAAGTGAAATATTGAGACTACTATAGGTAGTAGACTGCACTGAAATATTCTGGTTAGGGAAACTAAAACTGTAGTAAGACTGCATTCTGCAAAAATAAACTCTCAAATACTGATATTGCTTTCCATAAGATATCTGTTAATCGACACTGGAACTGTAAAATGATGCATAAAATTGTTAAAAACCAGATAATACGTAAATAGAGAATGAGCACTGGAGGTACTCGTGGAATGGGTACAATAGGCCGTGGCAGAGGCCGTAAAAGTGCTCGGGCTGGGTCTTCGTCATCGGGCTTCACGCCTAACCCTGAAGTTAGAGAGGTATCGGCTTCACCTGTGACTGAGACTGGGTCTCACGATCGAGCGGTTGGGGACGACGCATTGTCCCAAGCTATGTTGCAAATTCTAGAGAGGGTCGCTGGGCCCAACACTGGTACTATGGGCCGTGGGTCGGTCACAGAACGACTTCGGTCTAATGGGGCTGAGATTTTTAGAGGTATTGCTGGAGTTTCCCCTAACGTGGCTGAATATTGGATTGAGGCCACAGAGAGGATCGTGGATGACCTTGCTGCACCCCCAAACAGAAACTAAAAGGAGCCGTGTCATTGTTACGAGATGAAGCCTATCAGTGGTGGCTTACAGTTAAAGAGGGTACTCAGGCTGACCGATTGACATGGGAATTCTTCAAGACTGCTTTCTAAGGGAATTATGTGGGTGCTAGTTATGTGGATGCCCGGAGGAGGGAATTTCTAAATCTGACTCAGGGGGATAAATCAGTGGTTGAATATGAAGCTGAATTTTTGCGATTAAGCTGCTATGCACGTGGGATGGTGGCAACTGATTATGAGCGGTGTGTTCGTTTCGAGGACGGCCTCAGGGATAGTCTAAGAGTTTTGATAGCTCTACAGAGGGAGCGAGATTTTACCACACTGGTAGATAAGGCGAAGATCACCGAAGAGGTGAAGCGTACTGAGTGTCAGAACCGGGAAAAGAGTAGGACTAAGAGGGATTCGGAGCCTTCAAGTTCTGTTCAGAGGCCGAATAAAAAGGCCAGAGTGGATGGGCCGGTCAGAGTTAGGGCCCCTATTGCTGCTTGATAAACCGTAATAGTAACATATTTTAATCCCACATTTAGCATGCTTTTGGATGATTTATCCCTTGAATTATAGAATTTGGTGCTCTTAATCCTTTAATCTCATGTTTTATACTCATGAGAGCATAGGAGGATGAAAAGAACAAAAAATGGGCCAAAAACAGACCAAATGGGCCAAAGTGAGAAATCGACACGGCCTGGGGTTTCACCACATGGCCGTACCTCCCTAGCAGGCTCAACCACTGTCCATAATTCGATTCACACAGGCATGTTACACGGGCGTGTCCCTACCGTGACCAAGAAGAATTTTATTCGGATTAGGGTACTTATGGGCAAAGAAAGACATTCCAAAAGCCTATATAAACACCCTAAAGGCCAACCTTTAAGGGGGCGTCCAGCTAGGCCAATGAGCCAAGCCGGAGAGGCTAGAATCATGGGATTTACTCGAAGAAAGCCAGTTGATTCATCTCAAGAAGCTGAAGTCATACTCAAGACAGAAGATCTTCTCTTCAATTCCTTCAGGGGGTTTTAGGGTTTTTCTTATGTTTTGTTTTATCTTTTCTTCTGAGATGTATAATTTTATGATTATGAACTAAACCCTCAGATACCCGAGGGGGATGAAACCTAAGATGGATCTTGTTAGTGTTTTCTGAACTATATGATAAATACTTGATTTGTTCTTAATTATGTGTTCTTAATTCTTGTTTTGATATTTCAGGATATTGATTCAAGTATTGATGTGCTTAGGCAGTGGAGCAAAAGTCCCTGTCTAAGAGTAGA
Source organism: Gossypium sturtianum (assembly GCA_025698515.1). NCBI lineage: Eukaryota > Viridiplantae > Streptophyta > Magnoliopsida > Malvales > Malvaceae > Gossypium > Gossypium sturtianum. Next base: position 124,107,732 of record CM046946.1, read on the forward strand.
TCTAGCCTAGTTGATCGCTGTGAAGTTAGAGTTTTAAAATTTATAAAGATAATGATCGAACCTGGAAACTAACTATGACAACGATTGAGGCAAGTGCACCTATCGAACAGTAGTATAGCTTAGGCAAGACCGGATTGTCGAACCCAAAGGAACTAAAAGTACTAATACTAACTAACTTTCTATTGTTTAGCCTAAAATAAGTGAAGTTGTTTATTAATATAAATTAACTAATTACTAAGCTAAAGACGCAAAGACAAAAACAATGAATTGGGGAAATACTTGGGAAAAACTCAGTTGATTAAGACGATACCCTTAGGAAGAATCCTCCTAGACTTCACTTGTTATCTAACACTGAACGAGACGATTTATTCACTTGACTTGATCCGTAGGACTCCCTAACGTATATTAAACCCTCTCTTGAGGCGAATAACGTCTAACCCTAGGTTAATTAATTGAAATATATTTCCCATTAATAACCCCCTAGAATAGTAGTAAATCGATCTATGGACATCCCATATTAGGTTTCACCCTAATCTGGCAAAATATCGTCACCCTATCTCTAGGCGCGCGATCAACTCCGCTTAATTATGCTAGATCTACTCTTAAGCAGGGACTTTTGCTCCACCACCCAAGCACATTCAACTTGAATTAATATCCGCAAAATATCAACACAAGAATTAAGCACACATAATTAAGAACAAATCAAGTATTTATCATATAGTTCAGAAAACAATAACAAGATTCATATAGGTTTCATCCCCTTCAGGTATCTGAAGGGTTTAGTTCATAATAATAAAAGAAAACATCTCAGAAGAAAAGATAAAACAAAACATAAGAAATCCCTAAAACCCCCTGAAGGAATTGAAGAGGAGATCCTCCGTCTTGAGTAGAATTCCGGCTTCTTGAGATGGATCAACTGGCTACCCCTTGAGAGTTTCCCACAAATCTAACCTTTTCGGCTCGGCTCCTTGGCCTAGCTGACCGCCCGTCGACTCTCCCCATCTATGTTACACTTAGGGTGTATTTATAGGATTTTGGAATGTGTTTCTTTGCCCCTAAGTATCCTTTTTCGAGTGAAATTAATCTCCTCCATGGCAGGGGCATGGCCATGGCACACGCCTGTGTGAATCGTGGCCAGGCTGTGTTGGACTCTGTTAGTGAGGCACGACCGTGTAGATCGACATCAGGCCGTGTTCTAGTATAATTGAGGAGGCACGGCCGTGTGGACTTTAGTCCAGGCCGTGTCGATTTCTTCTTTGCCCATTTTGGTCCGTTTTGAGCCCGTTTCTCGTTCTTTTTATTCTTGGGTGCTTTCCTGAGTATAAGACATGAAAAGAAAGGATTAAGAGCACCTTTTTACATAAATCAAGGTATAAATCATCCAAAAGTATGCTAAATATGGGATTAAAATATGTTACTATTTCGGTTTATCAAATACCCCCACACTTAAGATTTTGCTTGTCCTCAAGCAAAATTCTCAACTTACAATTAAAACGAACTTTCAATAATTCATAAATCCTATCAACAATATCTTATCATAATTCATAGATAATTTATACATGGATAATTCAATTCAAAGAGTCCTAAGGATTCAAACAATATAAGTCATAGATTTATAGCTTGAAAATATAGGCGTCTCCCCTTATCTAAATAATTACCTTTAATTTAAAATCGACAAGGATCGACATCTTCACTAGAGATTCACTCAAATCACTCAAAGTGTTTAAGGTTCAGGAAAAAGTGCTCAAAAGTCGAACATGAAAAGTTAATCCCATAGGCTTGCCTGAAAATCAAATCTCCACCACTATAATATGAGATGATGCACAAATCAAAAGGTTTTTGTCAGGGTTGTAACGGGGCTAGGGTCAAGGTGTGGATATAGGCTGAATTAAGAAGGTTAGAATCGAGATTGAATTGATAAAATACCTAACTAGAAATAATAAACTGAATAATTACATAATGGATTGAAACTTTTAAACTAATAATACGAGCTTCTTCTTCAATATTTGGAATTCAAACGTATAAGCTCACTTAATCACAAACTAGTAATGACTAACGACTATACTTTGATTTTTTTTTACACACAAATCATAGATATACATAACAAAGGATAAATTACTGAAATAAAAACATAGTTAGGCTATTAATCAAATCAAATCTCGATATAAGGGAAGTCGAAAAAGAATGGTTGTAACATCTAGAATTTAGGGGCTCTGCTTTTGTCTTGTTTCGATGTGTTTGGTATGCTTTGTATGTTGTTTATGTGCGTTTAGGGTCTTCAGGAAGGCCCAGGGATAAGCCGAAACCTTGGCCAAAAATTTTCGTTTTGGGGCATTTTCAAGGGAGAGCTGGCTGGGGTAGGACTTATGGCTTGTTGCTAGTAATTACTGACACAAGAAGCGCTTTAGTAAAGTGGCAAGGAGGCGCCACTTAAAGCCCAGGAAGGTGACGCCTCAAGGCAGCTGGGGGGGAGCAGGTTCGAGTTGCGTGGAGCTCAAATTGGATTTCTTTTTGGCGTCAAGGAGAGCAGAGGTAGAAATCGACTGGGACACTTCAGGATGGAGTGTTGATTGGGTCAAAATATTTGAATGTGTGGCTGAGAGAAAATAAAGGAGTTTGACTCATTCAAACTTTCTCAAATGGGTGATCATGAGTAAATTGATGAGAAAAACAAGGGATTTAGCAAGGGGTGAAGGTAGTGGCCAGATTTAAGATGCTTGGGGGGAGTGTAGGAATCGATTCTAGTATGCTTAGAGAGGGTGCCAAAATTGTGGAAGTATTTAGTAGCCAAGCAAGGAAGCTCTCTTCTTTTTTTCGACATTTGGAGCTTTCTTCTGTCGACTTGAGAACCATCCCTCTAGGTTAGCCGAACCCTCATTCTATCTTTTCTTATTTGTTTCACTTTTCATTCGTTGCATCAAAAGCCGAAATTTCACCATTCTTCACTTCTTCTCTTTGGCCAAATCTCTCATCCACTCCACTCAAACTCTTAAGCCTTAAACTACAAGCGAAATACCATTCCTTGATCACTTCTCCTCTTTTCCTCTTCTTTACTTGTTCCATTTCAAACCGATACCATCCTCTTGCCCCCACATTCATACAAACCGAAACCCCTAACCCATTTTCATCTCTATTTCTTTTTGTCTATGCTATAGCCGAATGCCCCTAGTCCATAGTTCTCTTTTCTGATTTAATCTACAAGCCGAATACACTGTGTTCGTTATTCTCTTCTTCTTTTCTTTCATTGGCTGAATCTCCCCATCCATTCTCCTGCATCTCTCTTCATTTCTCTCTAAAGGCCGGAAACCTCTGAGTCCCTATTCGAAGCCCTCTTATCTCCACTTTCGGTTCTTTTACTTCGATCTTTGATCTCTGCCATAGTCTTTGTCGAATTCTCCAAGGTGTAACCGGATCTGCTGAGTTAAGGTAAGTGGCAATTTCTCCTATTCCTTTATTCTCTTTGGGTTTTTGAAACCAAAGCCGAATGGCTAATTGGTTTGTTGATATGTATGCTTTGGCCGAATATAGGTGAGGGTTGTGTTCGCATTCTTTTTGGGAGACTTTCGGGATTCACTCGATTAGTGAGCCAAGCCTAAAACCTTTGACTTTTATCGATCTAGGTAAGGAGATCTGTTCGGCTAAACGTATAATCCAACTCATATCTTATTCTCTATTTTAACTCGGTCTTCTGACCAAGAGCTGTTCTATGGACTCAAATGCCAGCGATCCTAAGGAGGGGGTTGGACCCGTGAACCCAGCCCCTAAGTTTAAGAGACGTGCCGTGTCAGCAATACAGGATTGGCCACCGGATTGTGGGCTGGCTTCAGATCAGAGTCGTAGGCAGATAGCGATCGTTTCTGCTGTCGATAATGTCGATATAGAAAGTATTATCTTGCGTGTTACAGGGTGTGTAGACCCTAACACACTTCATGTTACCTGTTTTATTATTATTAATTATATGGGCTGAAAAGCTGGAGAAGGCTGTGTGTACAGTCGAAATGCCCTTGTGGGTAAGGCAGAGAGTGCCAGGTATGGGTTCTAATGATTTGATGTGAGTTTTGATGTATGTAATAAATATTTGCCTTGTTATTAGCATGCTACATTAATTATGACACATATGTTGTGCATGGGGTGTGGGAATGAAGATAAAGGGGAAGTGATAAGGTCACACAGTGATCGGTGGCTCTGCCACGTTGATGATATGATATAAGGTCACATGGTTATCGGTGGCTCTGCCACATATGTTTACGAGGTCACATGGTGATCGGTGGCTAGGCCACAGTGGATTTTCAGGTCACATAGTGATCGTTATTATAACCGGCAGCGTGATTGTCGAGACGGCGTGTAGCGGATGGAGGGTTGATTGTATAAATCCCCACGGTGTGATGGTTGGTACGGGCTGGCGTGTAGAGGATGGAAAATGCTAGGATGGGCTGGGCTAATGCATCCATGTTTGTTAAATAATATTGTGTATGAGCAGAGTATGGGGTTTTGGGCCGTGGGCCATGTCGTGAGTTTTGGTGGTTTTACACACTGAGTCTCTGTGACTCACCCTTTTTTTCTAACTTTGTTAGGTAATCAGTAGAATGTGGATTGGGAGCCGAGGCGGACTCGTGGAGGCCATAAGGATTTTTTTATCTTTCGTAAAACTATTACCTGTTTTATTTTATTTTATTTTATTTTGGGAATTTTTGTTATGTAATAAGGCCTTTCTAAATTAACATTCAGGTTTATTTTATTTTCCTATTATTTCATTAAAAAAGGTGACACTATGCAAACTTAATCACCAAATTGGAAATGACGCTTTCAAAATACGAGTAATTCAATACACATGTTTTCTTTCAAATATCACCAATTTTAACGAATGTTTAAAACAACTAAAAGTTGAAAATTTTCCTACACTACTAAACCACTGTTTTCTAACATCGCCTTAATCGGAACGTTTTCAAAACCACAGTTTTTCCTAAATTAAACAAAAGTTTATTTTTACTTCACCCTGTAACATACCAGATCTGGTCGTAACGTTTGGGACGGGTTTGGGGTGTTACATTTTGGTATCAGAGCCTAGGTTGCAAAACCCGGGCTGTGAAAAGGGCTCAATGGTGTTTTACAAAATCAGTGTTAAGGTTAAACAAAGAAAATGGTTTGATGGGGATATGGCATCCGAGTCTACCGGCACCCGATCCACCTAGGTAAGTGCTCTAACCATTTGATGTTGTATGTTTGGAATAATTGTTAGTATGAGGAAATATGCCTGATCAGCTCTAGGAATTTCAAACTTTAGAGACGAAAAACCTCTAGGATATGTTGTGTTCTGCGAAAACTATCCTTTAAGGATATCTCACATAAAACTTCTCGGTATTAAACAGTGAAAGATACTAACACATAAAACTTCTAAATCAGATTACAACGCGACAGTAGTCATGAGTACTAGGGGACAGGGACGTAATGCGCGTGGACGTGGTAGAGGCAGGGTTGCTGTGTCGGAATCAGTAGGGTCTGGTCATGGGTCAAGAAATGAGATGCCGCTACCGCCAGCTGCGGAAGCAGAGTTTCAGGACCAAACGGGTGGAGACGATGCGGTGTCCCAGGCGATGATGCGGGTTTTGGAGAGAGTTGCTGGGGCAGGCTTGCGTACAGGGGCTCAGAAATCGATGTCAGAACGACTTCGAGCTAATGGAGCAGAAATGATTAGGGGCGTTTTCGGCGTAGCCCCTAACGCAGCTGAGTATTGGTTGGAGGCCGTCGAACGTATAATGGATGACCTCGATTTCACGGAGGAGGAAAAGTTGAAGGGAGTCGTGTCTCTTCTGCGGGATGAGGCGTATCAATGGTGGCTTACGGTCAGAGATGGTGCTGTGGCTGACCGCATTACCTGGGATTTCTTTAAGCTGTCATTCTAGGGTAAGTACATTGGGTCAAGTTATGTAGATGCGCAGCGAAAAGCATTCTTAAATCTGGTACAGGGGAATAAGTCAGTGGCTGAGTATGAGGCAGAATTCTTACGCCTTAGCCGTTATGCCGTGGGATAGTGGCCACAGACCATGAGCGCTGTGTCCGGTTTGAAGACGGGTTGAGGGATGATCTGCGGGTGCTGATAGTTTCACAACGAGAAAGAGAATTTGCTGTCTTAGTGGAAAAGGCTAAGATAGCCGAGGAAGTGAAGCGGTCGAAAAAGCAGAACCGGGATAGAGATAGAGGAAGTAATAAAAGAAATTTTAGACCGTTAGGGGTAGTTGGGCATTTTCAGAAAAGTCCTAGGACGGATGGGCCGAGTCGGGTTGAAAGACCTGTTGCTGACAATCGGTCTCAGAGGTGTGCTCGATGTGGGAAATTTCATGTGGGTAAGTGTTGGACGAGCAACGGAAAGTGTTTTAGGTGTGGGTCTCACCGACCATCGACAGAGAGGCCGCCCACAAGAGCGGGCGGTGCAAGGCCGGGGTCGTGGTTATGCCCACCCAGTAGAGGTGGTCGGCAACCACGGAGGGTCGTGGTCCACCAGAGGAGGTAATGGTTTCGGTCGGGCCGTGGAACACTGTGTAGGGCGCTGGGAATACAGAGGCGAGACAGCCTGGTTTGGTCTATGCGAAAGGCAGCGAGAGAGAGGCGACGCATCAGACGTCATAACCGGTACGTTCCTTATTTATGGGTTGCCTTATACTGCTTTGATTGATATTGGTTTGACCCACTCTTATGTTACTAGTATTATATCGGGAACTTTGAACTTAGACTCTGAGAGTTCCTCTAGGGAGATGACTGTAATTAGCCCTCTAGGACAATCTGTAGTAGTAAATAAACTTTATAGGAATGTACCTTTAGAAGTACAAGGGGTAGTTTTTCCGGCTAATTTGATGGAGCTCCCGTTCGGGGAATTCAACCTAATCTTAGGTATGGACTGGCTGGTGGAGTATCAAGCGAATTTGGATTGTGCAGCCAAGCGCATGGTGCTAAGAACCCTCAAGGGTGAAGAAGTTGTGGTGGTAGGTGAGAGGAGGAATTATTTATCTAATGTGGTATCTCTCCTAAAAGCTGAAAGAATGATGAAGAAAGGATGTGAGGCGTTTATAGCCTATATTTGTGCTTTAGAGGCTAAGGAAGCAGCGGTGGTGGATGTTCGAACAGTGAGAGAATTTCCTGATGTATTTTTGGAGGAACTTCTGGGGTTGCCTCCCGATCGCGAGGTGGATTTTGGTATTGATCTTTTACCGGGAACAGCGACTATGTCCATCGCACCATATAGGATGGCGCCAAAGGAGTTGAAGGAGTTGAAAGCACAGATTCAGGAACTGTTAGATCGGGGTTTTATTCGACCAAGTGTATCGCCTTGGGGAGCGCCGGTGTTATTCGTTAAGAAGAAGGAAGGATCGATGCGTATGTGCATCGATTACCGTCAGTTGAACAAGTTGACAATCAAAAATGAATACCCGTTACCGAGGATTGACGACTTGTTTGATCAACTGAATGGGGCGTCGGTTTTCTCAAAGATAGATTTGAGGTCAGGGTATCATCAGCTTAAGGTCAAAGAGGCGGATATCCATAAGACGGCTTTCAGGACTCTCTATGGCCATTACAAATTCCTGGTAATGCCGTTCGGGTTGACCAATGCACCAGCAGCGTTTATGGACATGATGAATCGGGTCTTCCAACCCTATCTGGATCGGTTCGTCGTGGTATTTATAGACGATATACTGGTTTATTCGAGGTCGGAGGAGGAGCATGATTCGCATCTTCGAGTGGTTCTACAAGTCCTGAGGGTGAAGCAGTTGTTCGCCAAATTTAGCAAGTGCGAATTTTGGCTTAGAGAAGTTACCTTTTTGGGCCATGTGGTGTCCGTTGAGGGGATTAGGGTTGATCCTCGGAAAATTGAGGCCGTGTTGGAGTGGAAGCCCCCTAAGTCTGTGGCAGAAATCCGGAGTTTTCTTGGGCTGGTTGGTTACTATAAGAGGTTTGTGGAAGGGTTCTCACTAATTGCTGCACCTCTAACCAAGCTGTTGAGGAAAGGGGTATCTTTTGTTTGGTCCGATAAGCAGCAGGAGAGTTTTGAAAGGCTGAAAAGGATTTTGACGGAGGCTCCAGTGTTAATACAGCCTGAGGCTGGGAAAGAGTTTACGGTTTACTGTGATGCATCACACACGGGGTTAGGATGTCCTTTGATGCAGGATGGGAAAGTGGTAGCATATGCATCTCGGCAGTTTAGACCGCATGAGTTAAATTACCCCACGCATGATTTGGAATTAGCGGCGGTGGTATTTGCTCTGAAGAGTTGGAGGCATTATCTGTATGGGGAGAAGTCTGTTATTTATACAGACCACAAGAGTTTAAAATTCCTTCTCACCCATAAGGAATTGAACTTGAGGCAGCGGCGGTGGATTGAGCTGCTGAAGGATTACGATTGCTCGATTGAGTACCATCCGGGTAAAGCTAACGTGGTGGCAGATGCATTAAGTCGTAGGGTGATCTCTGACTTGAGAGCAATGTTTGCTCACCTCAGCTTATACCATGATGGAAGTATACTAGCTGAACTGCAGGTGAAACCTTCTTGGGTCGGTCAGATTAAAGAGAAGTAGTGGGTCGATGAGTCGTTGAAGTCAAAATTTCAGTTGGGATCATGCGAGGGGACCACGGAATTCAGTGTGAATAATGATGGGGTAGTGTGCTTTCGAGGGAAGGTTTGCATGCCAAGAGATCCTGAGTTAAAGGGTAAGATTTTACAGGAATCGCATAGCAGCCCGTACGCTATGCATCCTGGGGGAAGTAAGATGTATCGAGACCTGTGAGAGCAATTCTGGTGGCCGGGGTTGAAGCGTGAGGTAACCGAATTTGTGAGTAAGTGCTTGACCTGTCAGCAAGTAAAAGCAGAACACCAGTTGCCTTCGGGGTTGTTGCAGCCTATTAAGATTCCGCAATGGAAGTGGGAAAGGATCACGATGGATTTTGTTAGTGGGATACCCCTCACGCCTGCCAAGAAAGACTCGATATGGGTGATAGTGGATCGTATGACGAAGTCTGCTCATTTCATACCGGTTCGGGTTGATTACTCTCTGCAGAAATTGGCTAAGTTATATATAGCAGAGATCGTGAGATTGCATGGGGTACCGGCATCTATCATCTCAGACAGGGACCCTAGGTTTACGTCGAGATTTTGGAAGGCGTTGCATCAAGCGCTGGGTACGAAGTTAGACTTCAGCACAGCGTTTCATCCATAGTCTGATGGGAAATCGGAGAGGGTAATTCAGATTTTGGAGGATATGTTGAGAGGTTGCGTTATGGACTTCAGAGGAAGCTGGGAGGAGTTTCTGCCGTTAGCGGAGTTCGCGTACAACAACAGTTACCAATCTAGTATTCAGATGGCACCGTATGAAGCGTTGTATGGTCGGAAGTGTCGCACTCCTACTTGTTGGACTGAATTGGGTGACCGTCAGATGTTGGGGCCAGAATTGGTTGCTAAGACAGAGGAGAAGGTTAAGCTAATTAGGGCTCGGTTGAAAGAAGCATCAGACAGGCAGAAGTCTTATGCAGACCTGAAGCGTAAGGACATACAGTTTGCAGTGGGTGACAAAGTTTTCTTAAAGGTGTCACCGTGGAAGAAGGTGTTAAGGTTTGGACGGAAGGGTAAGCTAAGCCCTAGGTTCATTGGACCGTATCGGGTATTGAGGCGTGTGGGACCAGTAGCCTATCAGCTTGAGTTACCTTCAGAGTTGAGTCAGATCCATGATGTGTTCTACATTTCGATGCTAAGACGCTACCGTTCGGATCCATCCCATGTTGTGCCAGTGGAAGAGATTGAAGTAAGGCCTGATCTATCTTTTGAGGAAGAACCGGTACAGATTTTGGATCCTGAAGTCAAAGTATTGCATAGGAAATTAGTCCCTTTGGTTAAGGTATTGTGGCGGAACCATGGGTCGGAGGAAGCTACGTGGGAGCCAGAGGATGTTATACAACGGCAATATCCTCATCTCTTTTGACCAGGTAATTTTGAGGCCGAAATTTCTTTAAGGGGGGTAGAACTGTAACATCCGGGATTTAGGGGCTCTGCATTTGTCTTGTTCCGATGTGTTTGGTATGCTTTGTATGTTGTTTATGTGCGTTTGGGGTCTTCGGGAAGGCCCAGGGATAAGCCGAAACCTTGGCCAAAAAATTTCGTTTTAGGGCATTTTCAAGGGAGAGCTGGCTGGGGTAGGACTTATGGCTTGTTGCTAGTAATTGCTGACACAAGTAGCGCTTTAGTAAAGTGCCAAGCAGCATGCGCCACTTAAAGCCCAGGAAAGTGACGCCTCAAGGGAGCTGAGGGGGAGCAGGTTCGAGTTGCGTGGAGCTCAACTTGGATTTCTTTTTGGCGTCAAGGAGAGCAGAGGCAGAAACATACTGGGACACTTCAGGATGGAGTGTTGATTGGGTCAAAATATTTGAATGTGTGGCTGAGAGAAAATAAAGGAGTTTGACTCATTCAAACTTTCTCGAATGGGTGATCAGGAGTAAATTGAGGAGAAAAACAAGGGATTTAGCAAGGGGTGAAGGTAGTGGCCGGATTTAGGATGCTTGGGGGGAGTGCAGGAATCGATTCTAGTATGCTTAGGGAGGGTGCCAAAATTGTGGAAGTATTTAGTAGCCAAGCTAGAAAGCTCTCTTCTTTTTTTTCGGAATTTGGAGCTTTCTTCTGTCGACTTGAGAACCATCCCTCTAGGTTAGCCGAACCCTCCTTCTATCTTTTCTTATTTGTTTCACTTTTCATTCGTTGCATCAAAAGCCGAAATTTCACCATTCTTTACTTCTTCTCTTTGGCCGAATCTCTCATCCACTCCACTCAAACTCTTAAGCCTTAAACTACAAGCGAAATACCATTCCTTGATCACTTCTCCTCTCTTCCTCTTCTTTACTTGTTCCATTTCAAACCGATACCATCCTCTTGCCCCCACATTCATACAAACCGAAACCCCTAACCCCTTTTCATCTCTATTTCTTTTTGTCTATGCTAGAACCGAATGCCCCTAGTCCATAGTTCTCTTTTCTGATTTCATCTACAAGCCGAATACATTGTGTTCGTTATTCTCTTCTCCTTTTCTTTCATTGGCCGAATCTCCCCATCCATTCTCCTGCATCTCTCTTCATTTCTCTCTAAAAGCCGAAAACCTCTGAGTCCCTATTCGAAGCCCTCTTATCTCCACTTTCGGTTCTTTTACTTCGATCTTTGATCTCTGCCATAGTCTTTGCCGAATTCTCCTAGGTGTAACCGGATCTGCTGAGTTAAGGTAAGTGGCGATTTCTCCTATTCCTTTATTCCCTTCGGGTTTTTGAAACCAAAGCCGAATGGCTAATTGGTTTGTTGATATGTATGCTTTGGCCGAATATAGGTGAGGGTTGTGTTCGCATTCTTTTTGGGAGACTTTCGGGATTCACTCGATTAGTGAGCCAAGCCTAAAACCTTCGGCTTTTATCGATCTTGGTAAGGAGATCTGTTAGGCTAAATGTATAATCCAACTCAAATCTTATTCTCTATTTTAACTCGGTCTTCCGACCAAGATCTGCTTCTATGGACTCAAATGCCGATCCTAAGGAGAGGGTTGGACCCGTGAACCCACCCTAAGTTTAAGAGACGTGCGTGTGTCGTGATGCGAGATTGGCCACCGAGTTGTGGGTGGGCCGGCTTCAGATCAGTAGTCGAGGCGGATAGCGGTCGCTTCTGCATCGATAGTGTCGATATAGAAAGTATTATCTTGCGTGTTACCAGGTGTGTAGACCCTAACACACTTCATGTTACCTGTTTTATTATTATTAATTATATGGGCTAAAAAGCCGGAGAAGGCGATGTGTACAGTCAAAATGCCCTTGTGGGTAAGGCAGAGAGTGCCAGGTATGGGTTCTAATGATTTGATGTGAGTTTTGATGTATGTAATAAATCGTTGCCTTGTTATTAGCATGCTACATTGATTATGACACATATGTTGTGCATGGGGTGTGGGAGTGATGATAAAGGGGAAGTGATAAGGTTACACAGTGATCGGTGGCTCTGCCATGTTGATGATATGATATAAGGTCACATGGTGATCGGTGGCTCTGCCACATATGTTTACGAGGTCACATGGTGATCGGTGGCTAGGCCACAGTGGATTTTCATGTCACATAGTGATCGTTATTGTAACCGGCAGCGTGACTGTCGAGACGGCGTGTAGCGGATGGAGGGTTGATTGTAGAAATCCCCATGGTGTGATGGTTGGTACGGGCTGGCGTGTAGAGGATGGAAAATGCTAGGATGGGCTGGGCTGATGCATCTATGTTTGTTAAATAATATTGTGTATGAGCAGAGTATGGGGTTTTGGGTCGTGGGCCATGTCGTGAGTTTTGGTGGTTTTACACACTGAGTCTCTGTGACTCACCCTTTTTTCTAACTTTTTCAGGTAATCAGCAGACTGTGGATTGGGAGCCGAGGCGGACTCGTGGAGGCCATAAGGATTTTTTTATCTTTCGTAAAACTATTACCTGTTTTATTTTATTTTATTTTAATTTGGGAATTTTTGTTATGTAATAAGGCCTTTCTAAATTAACATTCGGGTTTATTTCATTTTCCTATTATTTCATTAAAAAGGTGACACTACGCAAACTTAATCACCAAATTGGAAATGACACTTTCAAAATACGAGTAATTCAATACACATGTTTTCTTTCAAATATCACCAATTTTAACGAATGTTTAAAACAACTAAAAGTTGAAAATTTTCCTACACTACTAAACCACTGTTTTCTAACATCGCCTTAATTGGAACGTTTTCAAAACCACGATTTTTCCTAAATTAAACAAAAGTTTGTTTTTACTTCACCCTATAACATACCAGGTCTGGTCGTAACGTTTGGGCCGAGTTTGGGGTGTTACAATGGTGATAACATAAACAAAGGGTTTCTGGGTTAATATTAGCGGTTATGTCAATAAAAAGGGTTGTTAGGATTAAAAGGGGTTCGCTACGGGTTAATTGTGAAGGTAGGCTTTTAATGGAGTTAGTGGGTTAAAACCTAGGTGCCTTTATCATCTCTGTATATCAAATCAAAAAGTGTGGTCTCGATATGTATAAACGAGGCAAGTTCTAGAATAACAAATCAATGTTGACATACTCATAATCAATAAAGTGAGCAAGAAAAAGAATTTATGCTCTATAAGGCTTAAAAAATCACAAAAATTATGGGTATTTTGATATCAACCTCGTAAATTTCAAACTTCAAAGTAATATTTAAACTCAGTTCGACAACCTAGCAAATTTTTAATTTCTGAAAAATAGACTTATCATGCTTGATTCTCTAGTATTCTTAGAATTTAATTATCAATGCATGATTATCAATGAATTAATCTAAAACATATCAATAAAATTCATAAATCATTAGAAATTTCATCCTAATTAGTAATATGAGGAATTTACTTAAAAACAAGACTAAATTCAAGATTAATGAAAAAAGTTTGGTACGTCTAAGATTCACCCCCCACACTTAAGATGTACATTGCCCTCAATGTACGAAGATAGATAATATAAATATAATAATAAAATCATAATATGGGGAGAGAAAGAAACTTCTTGAATTTTGGATGGATTCCTTGAGTCGGAGGTGAAAGATAAGTTGGAAGGGCCGGTCTGGATAACGATCCTGCGCTATATGAAGAAATTGGGTAGCTCATGGAGGATTAGCCAGGATATAATAATAATAATTAAAACTATACTAATTAAATAATTAAAGAAAAGCAAGCTAAAGTGAAGAAAAATAAAGATAAAACTAAAATTAAAAGAAAAGATGGATGGACCGTAGAGTCCTTATTGTTGGGTGTGATTTCTAAGGCTGGGGATATGGTGGTGGTCGTGGCGTGATTCCCTAGCAGCCTTTAGAACCTAAAATCAAGAAACTAAGATAAAATAAACTAGATTAAGCATAAGAGTGTTAAATAGAAGGAAAATAAAGGAGATGATAAAAATAAAAGAACAGATAATTGGTCTCAAAGACCCTTGGCTTGGCAAGTGATTGAAGCGGCCGTCATGAACTTATATGTATCGGTCTCCATGAGGGAGACTGTGCTTGGCTTCTTCTGCTTCTTTGGCATTGTTTTGGTGTAGCTCAAGGGTATAGAGAAAAGGGGTAGGAAAGAAAATGAAAAGTTGAAGGTTGAAAGTTAGTAGGAGAAGAGGGAAGGGAGGGTGGGTGGGATTAAATAGATTTTCAAACCTGGTACCATCCCACGCCCATGCTCCTTAGGCGTGTCGATTCACACGGCCGTCTCGTACGGCCGTGTGTCTAGGTCTGTTGGTTCACCCATGCCTGTTTTACATATTGTCACGCCTGTTGGTGATAAGTCAGTGTCGACCACGGCCGCGTCGCACGGCCGTGGCATTCTGTCGGTGCCCGTGGGGTAGTGGTTGAAGTCTGTGACTTTAAAGATTTGATTCTCTCTGACTCGTACCACCTCTGCCATGTTAGTACGGCGATCCAGGACATCCACACGGCCACGGCCACGGCCGTGTGCTAGGCCGTGTGGCCTGGAAATCTGCACTTTTTGGTTAGTTTAAAGCTAGATACTATAAAGGAAGGGTAAAATAGAATAAATAAGAAAAATAAAAATGTAAAAGTTAATGGGGTTAGTGCTTGGGTTACCTCCCGAGAAGCGCTCATTTATAGTCTTAAGCTAGACTTTTCTCTCGTTTGCATCATCAGGGTGGTTTGAGGAGTTGAAAGTCCTTCCTCATGCTATCAGTTTTATCCTCGTGAAAAAGTTTAAGTCGAGATGCGTTTATAGTAAAAGTACCAAAAATAGGATTACTTACCTCGACTGTTCCGTATGGGAAAACACTAGTTACCCTAAAAGGTATTTCTTTGTTTATGTTAGGGTCTGGAGGAGATACTCGAGGATCTGCCTTATCTAACAGTACCTGGTCTCCTATTTTGAAGTGGTTTGTTTTTCCTATGAGCTCTTCTGGGGGCTCCTTCGGTTTTACCTTGTGTGGTTCTGGTTCTTCGTCGTGTATCCCTAATTTTTCCTTGAAGTGTGTCTTCCACTCGTCTAGATCATCGATATGAATCCTTTGATCTTCATGAACTACTTCCTTGTTGGCATAGAGTTTAGAATCGAGTTCAGCTGTATTCTTTTATGGTGTTTCCTGAAAATAAGGGTTAACCGAATGGTTATTAGTAGAATTTATGTTCTCACCTTGATTACTCGATGTTCTGGCTGAGTCGAGAGCTTTGAGGGTGACTGTCTCATTACCTACACGAAGTATGAGTTCTCCTGCATCAACATCAATTTTAGTCCTAGCAGTTGCTAAAAAGGGTCTTCCTAAAATTAAGGGAATCGGATTATCCTCATCCATGTCTAAAACAACAAAATCTACTGGGAAAACAAATTTGTCAACTTTTACAAGAACATCTTCGATAATACCCCTAGGAATTCTAACAGTTTTATCAGCTAATTGAATGCTCATCCTAGTTTGTTTGGATTTCCCTAGACCTAATTGTTTAAACAATTTATAAGGCATGACATTTATGCTTGCCCCTAAATCAGCTAACACATTATCAACAGTTAGTCTACCAATTAAACATGGAATTGTAAAACTCCCTGGATCTTTTAGTTTTTGTGGTAGTCTATTCTGTAACATTGCTGACCATACTGCGTTTAATTCCACATGTGGATCCTCGTCTAATTTGCGTTTATTTGTCAAGAGATGTTTTAAAAATTTCCTCGAATCTGGCATCTGTGAAAAAGGTTCAAGTAGCGGTAAGTTAATATGTAATTTCTTTAAAAGTTTAAGAAACTTACTGAACTGTTCCTCTGTGTTGTCTCTCGTTAATGCTTCGGGATATGGTATGCGAGGTTGGTACTTCTTGATTACCGGTTTTGGTTTTTCTTGTGTTACCTCAACTTTACCTTTTTCTACCTTGTTTCCTTGTATTGGACTGGGTTCGTCTAATCCTTCACTTTCTTGAGCTGTTATGGCTTGGATTTGCTCCTTTGGATTAATCTCAGTGTTGCTTGGTAGACGCCCTTGCGATCGTTCAGACATCAGCTTTGCGAGTTGTCCAACTGACTTAGAAACTTCCTCAACTGACTTAGTGACTTCCCTAACTTGGCTCTCGATCCCTTTGATCGATGCTTGTTGGGTCTTAAGGGTGATTTTAGTGTCTTAGAGATGGTTTTCTGTGGATGCCATGAATCTTGTCAGCATCTCTTCAAGGTTCGGCTTCTTCTCCTGTGGATAGGGCTGATTTTGGAAATTTTGAGGAGGTTCTTGTCTTTGATTTCCTTGATTTCCTTGACCTCCCCACGAAAAATTTGGGTGGTTCCTCCAACCTGGATTATAATTATTACTATAAGGGTTATTATTAGATCTGAAATTGTTACCTATATAGTTCATCTTTTCTTTCTCTGTGCTTGGTTGGTAGGGTGGGTACTCAGGATTCGCCACGGTTCCACTTGTGTCGCACTGCATTACTGGATGTACCTACGAAGAACACAAACTGTCAAGCTTTTTATTCATCGTCTCTACCTGTGTTGATAGCATGGTTACTGCATCCATGTTGAAAACTCCGGTGGATTTTGTTGGTTTAGTCCTTGTAACCTGCCACTGATAGTTATTCAGTGACATCTCTTCAATAAACTCGTAGGCTGCTTTAGGAGTTCTATTGTTCAGGGTTCCACCGACGGATGAATCAATTAGTTGCCTCGTTGAGAGGTTTACACCGTTATAGAAAGTTTGGACTTGGAGCCACAAGGGTAAACCATGGTGCGGACACCTTCTCAAGAGATCCTTGTATCTCTCCCATGCGTCATATAATGTCTCTAAATCCATCTGCACAAAAGAAGAGATATCATTCTATAATTTGGCTGTTTTTTGGCCAGGTGGGAATATTTTAATAAAAATTTTTCGGTCATTTGATCCCATGTGGTGATTGACCGTGGTAACGAAGTTTAACCAACGCTTTGGCTTTATTCCTTAATGAAAAGGGAAACAACCAAGCCTTATGGCATCATCGAAACGCCATTTATTTTGAAGGTATCACAAAACTCTAAAAAATTAGCTATATGAGTGTTTGGGTCTTCGTCCTGCAAACCATCAAATTGAACAAATTGTTGAATCATTTGTATAGTGTTAGGCTTTAATTCAAAATTATTAGCGACTATAGCAGCCTAACAATACTAGATTCGGCTCTGTTAAATGAGGTTTAGCATAATCATACATAGTACGCGGAGCATTATTTTCTGCCACATCTTGTGGTGGTGGATTATTTTCGTCCATCCCTTCAGTAGGATTGGATCTGTCTTCTCGCATTTTTTTTGTGTAATTTAGGGCTCGCCTAATTTCTCTGCGATTTCTACGAGCGGTAGCTTCAATATCACTATCGTATACTAGTGGTCCTCTCGGGTTCCTTCTAGTCATAACCTAGAGGTACCTGCTAGGAAAAGAAAGAAAAATTTTAGCAAAGTTAAATTTTAAACTTAAAAATAAAAGTAAATTGCAGAAAATAAAAAATAATGGCTAAAGTAATAAAAATAGAGCTTTCTTAATATTTTAGTTCCCCGGCAATGGCGCCAAAAACTTGATCACTGTGAAGTCAGAGTTTTAAAATTTATAAAGATAATGATCGAACCTGGAAACTAACTATGACAACGATTGAGGCAAGTGCACCTATCGAACAGTAGTATAGCTTAGGCAAGACCGGATTCTCGAACCCAAAGGAACTAAAAGTACTAATACTAACTTTCTTTCTATTATTTAGCCTAAAATAAGCGAAGTTGTTTATTAATCTAAATTAAGTAATTACTAAGCTAAAGACGCAAAGACAAAAAGAATGAATTGGGGAAATACTTGGAAAAAACTTAGTTGATTAAGACAATACCCTTAGGAAGAATCCACCTAGACTTCACTTGTTATCTAACACTGAACTAGTCGATTTATTCACTTGACTTGATCTGTAGGACTCCCTAACGTATATTAAACCCTCTCTCGAGGCGAATAACGTCTAACCCTAGGTTAATTAATTGAAATCTCTTTCCCATTAATAACCCCCTAGAATAGCAGTAAATCGATCTATGGACATCCCATATTAGGTTTCACCCTAATCTGGCAAAAACTCGTCACCCTATCTCTAGGCGCATGATCAACTCCGCTTAATTATGCTAGATCTACTATTAAGCAGGGACTTTTGCTCCACCACCTAAGCACATTTGACTTGAATTAATATCCGCAAAATATCAACACAAGAATTAAGCACACATAATTAAGAACAAATCAAGTATTTATCATATAGTTCAGAAAACAATAACAAGATTCATCTAGGTTTCATCCCCTTCAGGTATCTGAAGAGTTTAGTTCATAATAATAAAAGAAAACATCTCAGAAGCATCCAAGTATCCTAATTTGAGTGAAATTCCTAATTGGGGGTTTAATTAGACTTTGGAGTGTGTTTCTTTGCCTTCAAGCATCCAAATCCGAGTGAAATTGCTCTTTCCAGCGACAGGGACACGGCCATGGCACACGCCTGTGTGAATCGTGGTCAGGCCGTGCTCGGACTTCTTTAATGAGGCACGGACGTGTAAATCGTGGTCCAGGCCGTGTTTGAGATCTTTAAGGAGGCACGGTCGTGTGATCTTTGGTCTAGGCCGTGTCGATTTCATGCTTTGGCCCATTTGTCCCGTTTTAAGCCTGTTTTGCATTCTTTTCATCCCCTAGTGCTTTCCTGAGTATATATCATGAAAATAAAGGATTAAGAGCACCTTTTTACATAAAATAAGGGATAATTCATCCAAAAGCATACTATATGTGGGCCTAAAAATTGTTACTATTTCAGTTTATCAAATACCCCCACAGTTAAGCTTTTGCTTGTCCTCAAGCAAAATTCTCAACTTACATTTAAAACGAACTTCCTCTAATTCATAATAGTCATTGATAGTGTCTCATC
Source organism: Gossypium sturtianum (assembly GCA_025698515.1). NCBI lineage: Eukaryota > Viridiplantae > Streptophyta > Magnoliopsida > Malvales > Malvaceae > Gossypium > Gossypium sturtianum. The sequence goes on from CM046946.1 coordinate 124,126,656, forward strand.
ATAATTTAGAGATAATTCATACATGGATAATTCAACTCAAAGAGTCCTAAAAATTCAAACACTATAAGCCTTATATTTTGTAGTGCAAAACATAGGTGTTTCCCTTCATCTAAATAATTACCTCACTAAAGATTCACTCAAATCACTCAAAGTGTTTAAGGTTCAAAATTTAGGCACTCAAAGGTCAAACATGAAGAGTTAATCCCATAGGCTTGCATGAAAATCAAATCTCCACCACTGAAATATGAGATGAAACACAAATCAAAAGGTCTTTGTTAGGGTTGTAACGGGGCTAGGGTTAAGGTGTGGAACAGGCTGAATTAGAGGGTTAAAATCGAGATTGAATTGACAAATTACCTAACTAAGAACTAATGAACAAATAATAATAATTACATCAATTGAAAACTAATAATACTAATAATACGAGCTTCTTTTTCGATATTTGCATTTTAAATGTATAAGCTCGTTTAATCACATAACTAATAATGAATATACTTCATTTTTTTTAAGAAAAAACTAAATACATAATAAAGGATAAACTACCAAAATTCATAATTAGGCAACTAATCAGATCAAATCTCGATATAAGGGTAGTAAAAAGGAATGGTGATAACAAAAACAAAGGGGTTCTGGGTTAATATTAGCGGTTATATCAATAAATAGGGTTGTTAGGATTAAAAGGGGTTCACTAGGGGTTAATTATGAAGGTAGGCTTTTTATGGAGTAAGTGGGTTAAATCCTAGGTGCCTTTATCATCTCTGTGTATCAAATCAAAAAATGTGGTCTCGACATGTATAATCGATGCAAGTTCTAGAATAACAAATCAGTGTTGACATACTCATAATCAATAAAGTGAGCAAGAAAAAGAATATATGCTCTATAAGGCTCAAATTCTCACACAAATTATGGGTATTTTGATGTCAACCTCGTAAATTTCAAACTTCAAAGTAATATTTAAATTCAGGTAGACATCCTAAAAAAATTTTAATTTTTGAAAAATAGACTTATCATGCCTGGTTCTCTAGTATTCTTTAGAATTTAATTATCAATGCACAATTATCAATGACTTAATTTAAAACATATCAATAAAAATCATAAATCATCAGAAGTTTCATTCTAATCATAATATGAGAAACTTACTTTAAGACAAGGCATAATTCAGGGATTTTCAAATAATACTATAGTTAACCCCCCCACACTTAAGATGTACATTGTCCTCAATGTACAAGGGTAGATAATATCAAAATAATCATAAAATCGTAAGATGGGGAGAGAAGGGAAACTTCCTGAATTTTGGATGAAGCCAATGAAAAGAAACCGGATAGGATTAGAGGTGAGCGTGGGAGCGCGTCTCGAACTCGTTTGAGTCCTCGAAGCGACCATTCTAATTTCTTTTGTATCCTAAGCTAAATCTAAATGGAATGAATAACAAGAAGAAAATAATAATGAAAATAAAAATGAAAATAAAAATAAAAATAAAAATAAAAATGAAAATGAAAATGAAAATGAAAATAAAAATAAAAATAGAAATAAAAGTAAATATTTAAATAGTGATGCGGTCCACGCCCTTGTTCGAGTTTAATCAGTCCGTGTTTTTCGTGATTTTGAATTTTGGGCACGTTTAGGTGTTTTACCACGGCCGTGGGTCTCGTAGCACGCCCGTATATTCTTCTCACGGTCCTTTAGAACAGGCGTGTTTAACCCATGCTCGTCAAGTCAGTAACCTCGCACGGTTGTAGGGCACAACCGTGTCTCGCCCGTGCTCAATAAGTCAATAACCTCACACGGGAAGTCGGCACGGGCGTGGCTTTTTATCGCTGCCCGTGTTGGGAAAAGAAATCATTCTCTGTCATGCACAGTTACTAGCACGTCCATGGTTTGTCCTTCTGGCTTCCACACGGCCACGGCCACGGCCGTGTGAGCATGGAAATTTGTACTTTGGTTAGTTTATGGTTAGGTGCTAAAATGAAAAATAAAAGTAAAATAAAAAATGTAAAAATTAATAGGGTTAGTGCTCGGGTTGCCTCCCGAGAAGCGCTCGTTTATAGTCTTAAGCTAGACTTTACTTCTCATTCATATGGTCAAGGTGGTTTGAGGAGGTGAAAATCCTTCCTCATGCGATCAACTGGATTTTTGATATAAAATTTAAGTCGAGTAGTGTTTACCTCAAAAGTACTGAATTTAGGATTACTTACCTCGACTGGCCCGTATAGGAAGACATTAAGTACCTCAAAAGTGATTTCTTCGGTTGTCTTGAGGTCTGAATTGGCGATTCGAAGGTCTACCTTATTCAACAATACCTGATCCCCTATTTTGAAGTGATTTGTTGTTCCTATCAGCTCGTCTGGGGGTTCCTTCGGTTTTTCTTCGTGCGGTTTCGGCTCCTCTTTAAAGTGTGTCTTCCCCTCTTTTAGTTTGTTGATCTCAAGGCTTCGTTCCTCATATGCTTCTTCTTTGTTGACACAAGGTTCCTGTTTCGGCTCAGGTTCGTAGTTCTGTGGTTGTTCCTGCGGTGAAATTTGAACAGATTGATTATCAACTGATTTTACTTTCTCACCTTCATCAGTCGATGTTCTGGCCGAGTCAAGAGCTTGTAAACTGATTGATTCGTCACCTATACGAAGAATGAGTTCTCCTGTACCAACATCAATTTTAGTCCTGGCAGTTGCTAGAAAGGGTCTTCCTAAAATTAAAGGGATCGAATTGTCCTCATCCATGTCTAAAACGACAAAGTCTACTGGGAATACAAATTTATCAATTTTGATTAGAACATTTTCAATTATACCCCTAGGAATTCTGATAGTTTTATCAGTTAATTGAATGCTCATCCTGGTTTGTCTCGGTTTCCCTAGACCTAGTTGTTTAAATATTTTATAAGGCATAACATTGATGCTTGCCCCTAAATCAGCTAAAGCATTATCAATAGATAAACTACTAATTAAACATGGAATTGTAAAACTCCCTGGATCTTTTAATTTCCGTGGTAGTTTATTTTGTAGAATTGCTGAGCATATTGCGTTTAGCTCCACATGTGATTCCTCGTCTAGCTTCCGTTTGTTTGTCAACTGCTCTTTTAAAAATTTTCTATAATCGGGTATCTACGAAAGAGCTTCGAGAAATGGTAAGTTAATATGTAATTTCTTTAAAAGTTTAAGAAACTTACCAAACTATTCCTCTGTGTTGTCCTTCTTCATTGCTTCAGAATATGGTACACGAGGATGGTACTCTGTAATTGCCGATTTTGGTATTTCATGGCTCACCTCAACCTTACCTTCACTTACCACAGGATCTTGCCTTGGGTCAGATTCCACTAATCTTTCAACTTTGTCATGAGTTGTTACAACTTGAATTTGCTCTTTTGGGTCGGGCCAGTGTTGCTTGGCAAGCTTTCTTGTGGTTGTTCTAAGATCGACAACAGTGACCTAAATTATCCTCGATCCCTTGAATCGATGTTTCTTGTTTCGTTTCTATATTTTGGATACGTGCTTCTGTGTTTGCTATGAATTTTTCCAGCGTCTCTTCAAGGTTCGACTCATCTTCCTGTTGGTGAGGTGGTTATTGAAAATTTGGAGGAAGTTCCTCTCTTTGGCTGCCTTGATCGTCCCATGAGAAATTGGGATGGTACCTCCAATCTGTATTATAAGTGTCACTATAAAAATTATTTTGAGGTCTAAAATAGTTACCCATATAGTGGACTTGTTCATTCTTCATGCCATATCTGTAGGGTGGGTACTCAGGATTCGCCACGCCTCCTAGATTCGAGTCGTATTGCATAACTGGATGTACCTGCGAGAGACTACACAAACCATCAATCTTTTTATTCATCATCTCTAACTGGTTTGATAGCCTCGGTTATTAAGTCGAGGTTGAAGACACGACGGCTTCGTTGGTGTTGTCCTCATAACTCGCCACGATAGTTATTTAGTGCCATCTTCTCTATAAACTAAAATTATCTGACAAAAAAAAATAAAATAAAAATTAGCAAAGTAAAAATTTAAACTAAAAAAATAAAAATAAATTGCGAAAAAATAAAAATAAAGGCTAAACTAATAAAAATAGATTTTCTTAATATTTTAGTTCCCCGGCAACGGTGCCAAAAACTTGATCGCTGTAAATCAGAGTTTTAAAATTTATAAAACAATGATCGAACCTGGAAACCAACTCTGACAACGATTAAAGGCAAGTGCACCTATCGAATAGTAGTATAGTTTAGGCAAGACCGGATTGTCGAACCCAAAGGAACTAAAAGTACTAATACTCACCGTCTTTTTATTATTTAGCCTTAATATAAAGTGATGGTTGTTTAAACTAAAACTAATCTACTTACTAAGCTAAGATGCAAAGACAAAAAGAATGAATTCGGGAAATAACTTTTGGGAAAACTCAGTTGACTCAAGCGATACCCTTAGGAAAAATCCACCTAGACTTCACTTGTTATTTAACCTTGAACCATATGATTTATTTACTTAGTTTGATCCGTGAGACTCCCTAACGTATATTAAACCCTCTCTCGAGGCGAATAACGTCTAACCCTAGGTTAATTAGTGGAACTCTCGTTCGCTTATAATAACCCCCTAGAATAACAGTAAATCGATCATGTGGACTCCCATATTAGGTTTCACCCCTAATCCGCAAAATCTCGTCACCCTATCTCTAGGCGTGCGATCAACTCCGCTTAATTATGTTGGATCTACTCTTAGGCAGGGTCTATTCCTCCTCCACCTAAGCACATTAGATTTGGATTAAGTTCACACAATTAAGAACAAACTAAGTTACTATCATATAATTCAAAAAATCAAATCACAAGATTCCTCATAGGTTTCATCCCCTTCGGGTATCCGAAGGTTTAGTTCATAATAATAAAAGACAACATCTCAAGAGAAAAGATACAACAAAACATAAGAAATCCCTAAAACCCCCTGAAGGAATTGAAGAGGAGATCCTCTGTCTTGAGTAGAATTCCGGCTTCTTGAGATGGGTCAACTGGCTATCTTCGAGTGATTCTCACAAATCTGACCTTTTCAGCTTGGCTTCTTGGCCTAGCTCCCCGCCCAGACGAAAGCCCTGGCAGAGGCTTCTGCCGAACTCCCCGAATAAGTTGCCCCCTAGGGTGTTTATATAGGCTTTGAGATGTGTTACTTGGCCACCAAGTATCCTAATTTTAGTGAAATTCCTAATTGGGGGTTTAATTAGACTTTGGAGTGTGTTTCTTTGCCTCCGAGCATCCAAATCCGAGTAAAATTTCTCTTTCCAGTGACAGGGACACGGCCATGGCACACGCCCATGTGAATCGTGGTCAGGCCGTGCTCGGACTTCTTTAATGAGGCACGGCCGTGTAAATCGTGGTCCAGGCCGTGTTCGAGATCTTTAAGGAGGCACGGCCATGTGATCTTTGGTCTAGGCCCTGTCAATTTCATGCTTTGGCCCATTTGTCCCGTCTTAAGCCCGTTTTGCGTTCTTTTCATCCCCTGGTGCTTTCCTGAGTATATATCATGAAAAGAAAGGATTAAGAGCACCTTTTTACATAAAATAAGGGATAATTCATCCAAAAGCATACTAAATGTGGGCCTAAAATGTGTTACTATTTCGGTTTATCAATAGGCTTTTGGAATGTGTTTCTTTGCCCCTAAGTATCCTTTTCCGAGTGAAATTACTCTCCTCCACGGCAGGGGCACGGCCATGGCACACGCCAGTGTGAATCGTGGCCAGGCCGTCTTGGACTCCGTTAGTGAGGCACGGCCGTGTGGATCGACATCAGGCCATGTTCTAGTATAATTGAGGAGGCACGACCGTGTGGGCTTTAGTCCAAGCCGTGTCGATTTCTTCTTTGGCCCATTTTGGTCCGTTTTGAGCCCGTTTCTTATTCTTTTTATTCTTGGGTGCTTTCCTGAGTATAAGACATGAAAAGAAAGGATTAAGAGCACCTTTTACATAAATCAAGGGATAAATCATCCAAAATTATGCTAAATGTGGGATTAAAATATGTTACTATTTCGGTTTATCAATAGTTAAGCGGAGTTGCTCGCGCGCCTAGAGATAGGGTGACGAAAATCTGCCGGATTAGGGTCAAACCTAATATGGGAGTCCATAGATCGAGTTAATGCAATTCTAGGGGTTTTAATTTGAAAGAGATTTCAATTAATCAACCTAGGGTTAGACGTTAGTAGCCTCGACGGAGGTATTAATATACATTAGGGAATCCTACGGATCAGGTCAAGTGAATAAATCTTCTGGTTCAGAGTTAGATAACAAGTGAAGTCTAGGTGGATTCCTCCTTGGGTATTGTCTTAATCAATTGGTTTTTCCCACAAGTATTTCCCCAATTCATTCCCTTCGTCTTAGCATCTTTAGCTTAGTAGTTAGTTAATTTTAGATTAAACAATAATTCACTTTAATTCTTAGGCTAAATAATAGAAAGAAAGTTAGTATTAGTACTTTTGGTTCCCTTGGGTTCGACAATCCGGTCTTGCCGCTAAACTATACTACTGTTCAATAGGTGCGCTTGCCTCAATCGTTGTCACAGTTAGTTTCTAGGCTAGATCAGTCATTATATAAATTTTAAGACTTTGACATAACGATCAAGTTTTTGGCGCCGTTGACGGGGACCCAAAATATTAAGAATGCTCAATTTTTATTACTTTAGCCATTTTTTTTATTTTTTACAATTAAATTTTATTTTTTTAACATTGCTAATATTCTTTCTTTTATTTGTTCCTTATAGGTACCTCTAGTTTATGACTAGAAGGAACCTGACAAGACCCTTAATTTACGACAGTGATATTGAAGGAACCGTTCGCAAAAATCGTAGAGAAATATGGCGAAGCTTAACTTACATAGAAGAAGAGCAAGAAGATGAGAACAATACTACTGAAGAGATGGCTGAGAATAATCCGCTACCTCCAGAGGTGGCGAAAAATCATGCTCTTCGAACTATGTATGATTATACTAAACCTAATTTAATAGGAACTGAGTCAAGTATTGTTAGACCTGCTATTGCTGCAAATAATTTCGAATTGAAACCTAACACTATACAAATGATACAACAGTTTTTTCAGTTTGATGGTTTGCAGGATGAGGATCCTAACACACACTTAGCGAATTTTCTTGAATTCTATGATACCTTCAAAATAAATGGCATTTCTAATGATGCCATTCGTCTTCGGTTGTTTCCCTTTTCTTTGAGGAATAAAGCCAAACAGTGGTTGAATTCTCTTCCACGAGGATCAATCACTACAAGGGAGCAAATGACCGAAAATTTTTTATTAAAATATTTTCCGTCGGCTAAAATGACTAAGTTAAGGAATGATATCTCTTCTTTTGTGCAGATGGATTTAGAGACACTTTATGATGCATGGGAGAGATACAAAGATCTATTGAGAAGGTGCCCACACCATGGATTACCCTTGTGGCTACAGGTCCAAACCTTTTACAATGGTGTAAACCTTTCAACCAGGTAGTTAATTGATTTAGCCGTCGGCAGAACGCTGAACAACAAAACTCCTGAAGCGGCCTACGAGTTTATAGAAGAGATGTCACTGAACAACTATCAGTGGCAAGTCACAAGGACAAGGTCAACAAAAACCGCTAGTGTTTTCAACCTCGACGCAGTAACCATGCTATCAAATCAGGTAGAACTTTTAAATAAAAAGATTGATGGTTTGTATAGTTCTTCGCAGGTACATCCAGTGATGCAGTGTGATACGAATGAAGGGTCAAACAATACGGAATATACACCCTACAACCCAGGCGTAGAAAGTGAGCAGATGAACTATATGGGTAATAATTTTAGATCTCAAAATAACCCCTATAGTAATGATTATAATCCAGGTTGGAGGAACCACCCCAATTTTTCATGGGGAGGTCAAGGAAATTAGAGACAACAACCCCCTCCAAACTTCTAACAACAGCTCTACCCACAGGAAAAGAAGTCGAACCTTGAGGAGATACTGACAAAATTCATAGCGGTGTCAGAAACACGTTTCCAAAACATCGAAACAACACTTAAAAATCAACAAGCATCAATTCAAGAGATCAAGAATCAGGTAGGTCAAATTACCAAGATCATGTCAGAATGACAACAAGGTAGATTGCCAAGCAGCACTGAAACTAACCCAAAGGAGCAACTTCAAGTCATAACTGCTCATGATAGTAAAGGGTTAGATGAGCCCAAATTAAGGCAAGAGGATGTGGTAGAGGAAGGTAAGGTCGAGATAAGTCATGATAAATCAAAACCGGTAATCAAAGAGTACCAACCTCGCATACCATATCCCGAAGCAATGAAGAAAGATAACACAGAGGAAAAGTTCAGTAAGTTTCTTAAACTTTTAAAGAAATTACATATTAACTTACCGTTCCTTGAAGCTCTTTCGCAGATGCCAGATTTAAGGAAATTTTTAAAAGAGGTTTTGACAAACAAACGGAGGTTAGACAAGGCATCGCATGTGGAGCTGAACGCAGTGTGCTCAGCGATTCTCCAAAACAAACTACCACGGAAATCAAAAGATTCAGGGAATTTTACGGTTCCTTGTTTAATTGGTAGTTTATCGGTTGATAATGCTTTAGCTGATCTAGGGGCATGTATAAATGTCATGCCTTATAAAATGTTTAAACAGCTAGGTCTAGGGAAACCCAAACAAACTAGGATGAGCATTCAATTAGCTGATAAAACTATTAGAATTCCTAGGGGTATAATCGAAGATGTACTCGTAAAAATTGATAAATTCATATTCCCGGTAGACTTTGTTGTTTTAGACATGGATGAGGAAAACACGATCCCTTTAATTTTAGGAAGACCCTTTTTAGCAACTGCTAGAACTAAAATTGACATTGATACAGGTGAACTCATACTTCGTGTAGGTGACGAGACAATCACTCTTCAAGCTCTTGACTCGCCTAGGACATCGAGTGATAGAGGTCAGAAAGTAAATTCAATTAATAACAATTCGGTTAAACCTTCTTTTTAAGAAGCACCACGGAACTACACAACGGAGCCAGATCCTAGGCCTCATGCAACCAAGGAATTACTTCATGAGGATCAAAGGCTTCATATTGATGAACTAGATGAGTGGAAGGCACATTTTAAGGAGAAGCCAAAATCACACGAAGTGAAACCAAGGGAACCTCCAAACAAGCTTATAGGAACGACAAATCACTTCAAAATAGGAGATCAAGTATTGTTGAATAAGGGAAACCCTCAAATCGCCACATCAGACCTGAATACAAACGAAGACATCTCTTTTAAGGTAATCAATGTTTTCTCATACGGAACAATCGAGGTAAGTAATCCTATATTCGGCACTTTTAAAGTAAACGCTACTCGACTCGAGCCATATATTGATAATAGAATTGAAAGCATGAGAAAGGATTTTCAACTCTTCAAACCACCCTGATTATGCGAATAAGAGGTAAGTCTAGCTTAAGACTATAAACGACCGCTTCTCGGGAGGCAACCCGAGAACTAACTGCATTAATTTTTTACATTTTTTATTTTTGCTTTTATTTTTATTTCAGCATCTAATTATAAACTAACCAAAGTGCAGATTCCCATACCACACTGCCTTGCACACGGCCGTGTGGACACTACGGATTTTTGTACTGACATGGCAGAGATAGTACAAGTTAGGACGAAAAATATCTTCGAGTCACGGACTCCAACTAACTCACCAAGGCCGTGCGATACAATCGTGGTCGACACTGTTTCATCAAACACGGGCGTGGCAACCTGTACACAGGCGTGGGAGAGACGAACGCAGCACAACATGGCCATGCGATACGGCCGCGTGACTTGACACGCCCACGGTACACGGGCGTGGGGATGTACCAGATATCAAAACTCTATTTAAACCACCCCCTTTTCCCCTTCTTCCATACATTTTTAGACCTTTCCCCCTTCCATAGTTTTCTTCCTTGGCCCTTTTCCAAACTCTAGATGTACACCATATCCATGTCGAAGAAGCGGAAGGATCCTAGCACAGCCTCCCTGAGGGAGATCGATCTACATAAGTTCATGCAGGCTGCTTCATCCACACAACAAGCCAAGGATTTTTGAGGCCATTTAGCTTTCCTTTTTCTTTTCTCGTCTCCTTTATTTTCCTTATCTTAACTTCTCTTCCACTAAATTTAGTTTATCTTATTTTAGTTTCTTGGTTTTAGGTTCTTCGGGCTGCTTGGGAATCACAAACCACGGCCTTAAAAATCACATCCACCTCACGAACCATCCAACAATAAGGATTTTTCAGTCCATTAATTTCTTCTTTTAATTTTATTTTATTTTCTATTTTCTCTCTCTTTATCTTTCATATCTTTAAATATATAATTAGCATATTTTGAATTATTTTTATTATTTCCTGGCTACTTCTTCACGAGCTACCCAATTTCTTCATTTAGCGCAGTAATAGTGGGCGTCCACCACACCACGACCACTCCCAACTCAAGGAAGCCATCCAGAATTCAGGGAGTTTCACACCTATCCCTATCTTTTGATTTTCTACTATATTGTTTTTATATATCTTTGTACATTGAGGGAAATGTACATCTTAAGTGTGGGGGGTGAATCTTAAAAGAGCCTAACTTTTTTCATTATTCTCAAATCCTGAATTATACCTTGTTTCTTAAGTAATTTTCTCATATCACTATTAGAATAAAATTCCTCTGATTTATGATTCTGATCAATATGTTTTGGATTAAGTCATTGATAATTGTGCAGTGATGATTTAAACTTTAGGAGACTAGAGAATCAAGCATGATGAGTTTATTTTCAAAGTTAAAAATTTTTAGGTTGTCTACCTGAATCTAATTATTATCTTGAAGTTTGAAATTTACAAGGTTGATATCAAAAAGCCCATAATTTTTGTGAGATTTTGAGCCTTTCAGAGCATATTCTTTTTCTTGCTCACTTTATTGATTATGAGTGTGTCAACATTGATTTGTTATTCTAAAACTTGCTTCGATTATACATGTGGAGACCACACCTTCGATTTGATATACAGAGATGATAAAGGCACCTAGGTTTTAACCCACTTATTCCACTAAAAGCCTACCCTCACAATTAACCCCTAGTGAACCCCTTTGATCCTAACAACCCTTTTATTGACTCACCCTCAACATTAACCAAAAACCATTATTGTTGAAATCCCTTTAACTAATTTGACCCACATTAAGTCGAGGTCTGATTTGAACAGATTACTTATCTAAACTATGCTTTCCATTTCAGTTGTTAATTTCTTTATTATTGTATGATTTGTTCTTAAAAAAAAATCAAAGTATATTTATTATTAGTTCTGTGATTAAGTGAGCTTATACAGTTAAATTCACATCTTTAGAAGAAGCTATTGTTATTAGTATTAGTATTATAAGTTTCCAATTGATGTAATTATTTATATTCAGTTTGTTGCTTCTAGTTAGGTAATTTGTCAATTCAATCTCGATACTAACCCTCTAATTTAAGCCTTTATCCACACCTTTAACCCAACCCCGTTACAACCCATAAAAGACCTTTTGATTTGTGTATCATATCATTTTACAGTGGTGGAGATTTGATTTTCATGCAAGCTTATGGGATTAACTCTTCATGTTCGACTTCTGAGTGCTTAATTTTGAAACTTAAACACTTTGAGTGATTTGAGTGAACCTTTAGTGAGGATGTCAATTTTTGTCGATTTTGAATTAAAGGTAATTATTTAGGTAAGGGGAAACACCTATTTTTCGTACTATAAAATCTATGACTTTGATTGTTTGAATCTTTAGGAACCTTCCGGTTAAATTATCCATGTATGAATTATCTATGAATTATGATGAGACATTATTGATGAAGGTTATGAATTGAGGAAGTTAGTTTTAATTGTGAGTTGAGAATTTTGCTTGAGGACAAGCAAAAGCTTAAGTGTGGGGGTATTTGATAAACCGTAATAGTAACATATTTTAATCCCACATTTAGCATGCTTTTGGATGATTTATCCCTTGAATTATAGAATTTGGTGCTCTTAATCCTTTAATTTCATGTTTTATACTTAGGAGAGCATAGGAGGATGAAAAAAAATGGAAAATGGGCCAAAAACGGACCAAACGGGCCAAAGTGAGAAATCGACACGGCCTGGGGTTTCACCACACGGTCGTGCCTCCCTAGCAGGCTCAACCACGGTCCACAATTTGATTCACATGGGCGTGTTACACGGGCGTGTCCCTGCCGTGACCAAGAAGAATTTTATTCGGAATAGGGTACTTAAGGGCAAAGAAATACATTCTAAAAGCCTATATAAACACCCTAAAGGCCAATCTTTAGGGGGCATCTAGCTAGGCCAAGGAACCAAGCCGGAGAGGTTAGAATCGTGGGATTTACTCGAAGAAAGCCAGTTGATTCATCTCAAGAAGCCGGAGTCATACTCAAGACGGAAGATCTTCTCTTCAATTCCTTCAGGGGATTTTAGGGTTTTTCTTATGTTTTGTTTTATCTTTTCTTCTGAGATGTATAATTTTATAATTATGAACTAAACCCTCAGATACCTGAGGGGGATGAAACCTAAGATGGATCTTGTTATTGTTTTCTGAACTATATGATAAACACTTGATTTGTTCTTAATTATGTGTTCTTAATTCTTGTTTTGATATTTCAGGATATTGATTCAAGTATTGATGTGCTTAGGCAGTAGAGCAAAAATCCCTGTCTAAGAGTAGATCTAGCATAGTTAAGCGGAGTTGCTCGCTCGCCTAAAGATAGGGTGACAAAAATCTGCCGGATTAGGGTCAAACCTAATATGGGAGTCCATAGATTGAGTTAATGCAATTCTAGGGGTTTTAATTAGAAAGAGATTTCAATTAATCAACCTAGGGTTAGACATTAGTAGCCTCGACGGAGGTATTAATATACATTAGGGAATCCTACGGATCAGGTCAAGTGAATAGATCGTCTGGTTCAGAGTTAGATAACAAGTGAAGTCTAGGTGGATTCCTCCTTGGGTATTGTCTTAATCAATTGGTTTTTCCCACAAGTATTTCCCCAATTCATTCCCTCCGTCTTATCATCTTTAGCTTAGTTGTTAGTTAATTTTAGATTCAACAATAATTCACTTCAATTCTTAGGCTAAATAATAGAAAGAGTTAGTATTAGTACTTTTGGTTCCCTTGGGTTCGACAATCCGGTCTTGCCGTTAAACTATACTACTGTTCAATAGGTGCGTTTGCCTCAATCGTTGTCACAGATAGTTTCTAGGCTAGATCATTCATTATATAAATTTTAAGACTCTGATATAATGATCATCACTCTCGACCGCATGACCATGTGTTGATCGTGGTAGACGCCATCGTATGAGTCTTTGGAAAAGGATTGGGGCATGTTTGATATGCGAATCATTAGAGCACCGTATCAGATATTGTCCACGGAGGCCTGATCAGATGCAAGTTCTTGGCGAGTACTTTGGTCACCGCAGAGGTGTTCAGCAGCCACCGAGAGGCCGTGGTCAGGTCAGAGATGGAAATGGTATGTACAGTGGTCATGGAGCACCGGGTGACATGCTGGTCATACTGAGGTGAGACAGCTTGCTCTGGTTTTTGCTGCACGTCGCCGAAAGGATGGAGATGCCCTAGATGTTATTACTGGTACATTCTTTATCCATAATGTACCTTATACTGCATTGATTGATGTTGGTCTACGCATTCTTATATAGCATGCTCGGTGTCTAAGACTTTGGGTATAATGGTTGAAACCACTGCGAGTGAGGTTACTGTGTTGAGTCCTTTAGGGCTGTCAGTTAAGGTAAAAAAATTGTTCAGAGATGTACCTTTGGAGGTTCAAGAAACCATCTTTTTGGCGGATTTAATGGAACTTCCTTTTGGAGAATTCGACTTAATACTGGGCATGGATTTGCTGGTTAAACATCAAGTGAATTTGGATTGTGCTGCCAAACAAGTGGTACTAAAAACTACGGAGGGTGATGAGGTGGTGGTAATAGTGGAGCGTCGAAGTTATTTGTCAAATGTGATTTCTGCCCTGAAGGCCAAGAAGTTGGTTCGTAAGGGTTGCGAGGCGTATATAGCCTACATCGATGTTTTTGATTCTGAGGTTTCATCTGTTAAAGATATCAGAACAGTCAAAGATTTTCCAGATGTTTTTCCCGATGAACTACCTGGACTACCTCCAAACTGTGACGTTAAATTTGGGATTGAGCTCCTACGTTGAATTTGGGATTGAGCTCCTACCAGGTACAGCTCTAGTGTCCCTCGCTCCCTATAGAATGGCACCAAAGGAGCTAGTAGGGCTTAAGGCTCAGATTCAAGAGTTCCTGGATCGAGGGTTCATCCACTCTAGTGTGTCTCCATGGGGAGCACCGGTGTTATTTGTGAAAAAGAAGGATGGATCCATGCGTGTGTGCATTGACTACCGGCAACTGAATAAATTGACTATTAAGAATAAGTACCGTCTGCCGAGGATTGATGATCTATTCGACCAGTTTCGAGGAGCTTTGGTCTTCTCTAAGATTGATCTTCGATCAGGGTACCATCAACTGAGCGTCAAAGAGGCTGATGTACACAAGACAGCATTTAGGACTTGTTATGGTCATTACGAGTTCCTTGTAATGCCATTTGGACTGACGAATGCACCAGTAGCTTTTATGGATCTGATGAACCGAGTGTTCTAGCCTTATCTAGATCGGTTCGTAGTGGTGTTTATATATGACATCTTGGTGTATTCAAGAACTGAGGATGAACATGACGCACATCTCCAGAGTTGGATCGGATTCATAATGTGTTCCACGTCTCTATGCTGAGGCGTTATCGCTCTAATCCCACACACGTGATTTTGACTAAGGAGATTGAGGTTAGACCGAACCTGACTTTTGAGGAAGAATCGGCTCAGATTTTAGATCGTGATGTGAAAGTTTTGACGAAGAAGTCTATCCCACTGGTTAAGGTACTTTGGCGCAATCACAGCTTAGAGGAGGCCACATGGGAACCTAAAAAGGCGATGCGTCAACAATACCCTCATCTGTTTTGATAAGGTAAATTTCGAGGCCAAAATTTTCTTTTAGGGGTAGAGTTGTAACACCCCAAAAATCTAAGTATTTATCTTTGCATGTTTTTAGCACAAGTACTTGTCTGCTTCAGTGGTTAAGTGATTTGGGTGTGTTTGGGAGTGTCTGAGAAGTCTTGGTTTCAAGCCTGGGCTTGTGCAAAAAGTTTTATTTTTAGGGAATAAACCCTTGCCTATAGTTAGTAGGCTTTTAAATTATTATGGGTAAAGCAAGACATAAAAAGCCTGCTGGTCTAGGGGGTTAGTGGCGTGTTACCTATAACACCCTGATGCTATCCCGAAGCCCATCCTCAAACCTTACGCAATGCTCATAGTCCGTTGCCACCATAACTCTTGCATACCTACTAAGACGTAGAAATTCTGCCTCATACTCCGCCACAGATTTGTTCCCCTGGATCAAGTTCAGAAACTCCTTCCTTCTAGCATCAACATAGCTTGCACCCACGTACTTCCCTTGAAACGCAGTTTTGAAAAACTCCCAAGTGATTTGCTCAGGTTGAGTACCCTCTTTCACTGCTTCCTCCCTAAGCAGCGACACTGCCCCTTTCAACTTTTGCTCAGGTGAGCAGTCTAATTTCTCCATTATCCTCTCAGTGGACTCCATCCAGTATTCAGCCACGTTAGGAGCCTCACCAGCAATACCTTAAAAGACCTCAGCCCCATTAGATCGTAGTCGCTCCGAAACTAACCCACGACTACCCGTACCATTATTGGGCCCAGCGACCCTTTCTAAAATCCTCAGCATTGCCTACGATAATGCGTCATCCCCCGTGACCCAATCATAAGGTCCAGTCTTAGCCTCGGGTGAGGCTGGAGCCTCTCCTACTTCATCGTTGGGCATATGGCCCGATGCCGACGATCCAGCCCTAACACTTCCACGGCCTCTGCTGCGACCCCTTGCACCTCTTCTAGCGCTCATCGTTGATTCTCGTATTATCTGAATTAGGAATTTTATGAAATTTTAGTTAGTTTTAGTAATTAAGCCGATGTTTTATGATAGTATTAAGTAAAGAGGTTGTTTTCGTAAATCCTCTGCAGTTTCAAGTTCCTACGGGCTTTAGTTTCACTCTTAACTAAAAAGCTTTAGTATAATTATCTAAAGTAGCCCACTAACTATCTACAATATAACAAGTTAAACAAGCTTAATAATAAGAGAACTTACTTGGTTCGACGTCGGAGACTCGGTGTGCCAAATCACAAGAATTTCCAAAACATCTCGATCCAATCCAAAAATAGTTTTTTTTTAAACCCAAGTAATAAGGCCCATTTCACAGCCCGAGCTTTGCAATCGGACTCTGATACCACTAAATGTAACACCCCAAACCCGATGATAAACCGTAATAGTAATATATTTTAAGCCCACATTTAGCATGCTTTTAGATGATTTAAGCCTTGAATTATGTAATTTGGTGCTCTTAATCCTCTGTTTTCAAGATTTATACTCAGGAAAGCACCGGAGGATGAAAACAACAAGAAACAGGCTTAAAACGAATCGAATGGGCCATATCACGAAATTGACACGGCCTGGGCCCAAGACCACACGACCGTGCTCCTTCAGCAGCCTTGAACACGGCCTGGCCACGATTCACACGGGCGTGTGCCATGGCAGTGTCCCTGCCGTGACAAAGAGAAATTTCACTCGGATTAGGATACTTAGAGGCGAAGTAACACATTCCGAAGCCTATATAAACACCCTAAGTATGACCTAAAAAGGGGAGTCGACAGAAGCCTTCTGTCAGGGCGTCCAGCTAGGCCGTATGAGGCAGATTTGTGGAATTTACTCGAAGAAAGCCAGTTGATTCATCTCAAGAAGCCGGGATCATACTCAAGACGGAGGATCTCTCCTTCAATTCATTCAGGGGGTTTTAGGGATTTCTTATGTTTTGTTTTATCTTTTCTTCTGAGATGTTTTCTTTTATTATTATAAACTAAACCCTCAGATACCTGAGGGGGATGAAACCTAAGATGAATCTTGTTATCGTTTGCTGAACTATATGATAAATACTTGATTTGTTCTTACTTATGTGTTCTTAATTCTTGTGTTGATATTTTCGGGATATTAATTCAAGTTTGATGTGCTTAGGTGGAGGAGCAAAAGTCCCTGCCTAAGAGTAGATCTAGCATAGTTAAGCGGAGTTGATCGCACGCCCAGAGATAGGGTGACGAGATTTTACCGGATTAGGGTGAAACCTAATATGGGAGTCCATAGATCGAGTTAATGCAATTCTAGGGGTTTTAATTAGAAAGAGATTTTAATTAATCAACCTAGGGTTAGACGTTATTCGCCTCGAGAGAGGTCTAATATACATTAGGGAATCTTACGGGTCAAGTCAAGTGAATAAATTGTCTGGTTCAAAGTTAGATAACAAGTGAAGTCTAGGTAGATTCTTCCTCGGGTATCATCTTAATCAATTGGTTTTTCCCACAAGTATATTCCCAAATTCATTCTTCTTTGTCTTAGAGTCTGTAGCTTAGTAGTTAGTTAATTTAGAATAATCAACAAATTCCCTTTATTTTAGGCTAGATAATAAAAAGAAAGTTAGTATTAGTACTTTTAGTTCCTTTGGGTTCGACATTCTGGTCTTACCTTAACTATACTACTATTCGATAGTGCGCTTGCCTCAAATCGTTGTCATAGTTAGTTTCCAGGTTCGATCATTCTCATTATAAATTTTAAGACTTTGACATCGCATAAACACAACGATCAAGTTTTTGGCGCCGTTGCAGGGGAACTAAAATATTAAGAAAGCTCAATTTTTATTACTTTAGCCATTTTTATTTTTTGCAATTTACTTTTATTTCTTAGTCTGTTTTTAATTCTTCGTTCTTTTATTCCTTTCAGGTACCTCTAGTTTATGACTAGAAGGAACCCGACAGGACCCCTACTTTATGACAGTGAAATTGAAAGCACAGTTCGCAGAAATCGTAGAGAGATAAGGCAAAGCTTAAACTACATAGAAGAAGAGCGAGAAGACGAAGTTACTACCACCGAAGAGATGGCTGAAAACCATCCGCCACCTCAAGAGATGGCTGAAAATCATGCTCCTCAAACTATGTATGATTATGCTAAACCTAGTTTAA
The DNA here is from genome assembly GCA_025698515.1 of Gossypium sturtianum. Classification (NCBI taxonomy): domain Eukaryota; kingdom Viridiplantae; phylum Streptophyta; class Magnoliopsida; order Malvales; family Malvaceae; genus Gossypium; species Gossypium sturtianum. Next base: position 124,144,762 of record CM046946.1, read on the forward strand.
CAGGAACTGAGTCAAGTATCGTTAGACCTACTATTGCTGCAAATAATTTTGAACTGAAACCTAACACAATTCAGATGATACAGCAATTTGTTCAGTTTGATGGTTTGCAGGATGAAGATCCAAATAATCACTTGGCAAATTTCCTAGAATTTTGCGATACTTTCAAGATAAATGGCGTTACTGGCGATGCCATCCGCCTTCGATTATTTCCTTTTTCTTTGAGGAATAAAGCCAAATAGTGGTTGCATTCTCTTCCACGAGGGTCAATCACTACATGGGATCAAATGACCGAAAATTTTTTATTAAAATATTTTCCGCCGTCCAAAACGACCATGTTAAGGAATGATATCTCTTCTTTTGTGCAGATGGATTTAGAAACACTTTACGACGCATGGGAGAGATACAAAGATTTGCTGAGAAGATGTCCACACCATGGTTTACCCTTGTGGCTATAGGTCCAAACTTTTTACAACGGTGTGAACCCTTCAACAAGGCAATTAATCGATTCAGTCGTCGGCGAAACTCTGAATAACAAAACTCCTGAAGCAGTTTATGAATTTATAGAAGAGATGTCACTGAATAACTATCAGTGGCAAGTCACAAGGACAAGGCCAACAAAAGCAAATGAGTTTATAACCTTGACGCAAGATAACCATGCTATCAAATCAGGTAGAGATGTTACATAAAAAATTTGATGGTGTATATGGTTCCTCGCAGGTACAACCAGTTATGCAGTGCGACACAAGTGGAGGCGTGGCGAATCCTGAGTACCCACCCTACAGACAGGGCATGCAGAGCGAACAAATGAACTATATGGGTAACAATTTCTGATATAATAATAACCCTTATAGTAATACTTATAATCCAGGTTGGAAGAACCACCCCAATTTCTCATGGGGTGGTGAAGGAAACCAAAGGCAACAACCACCTCAAAACTTCCAACAACAACCCTACCCACAGGAAAAGAAGCAGAACCCTGAGGAGATGCTGACAAAATTCATAGCAGTCACAGAAACAACACTTAAAAACCAGCAAGCATCGATACAGGAGCTCAAGGGTCAAATTGGGCAACTGGCTAAGGAGATTTCTGAAAGACCACAAGAAAGACTACCAAGCAACACTGAGACTAACCCAAAGGAGCAAGTCCAAGCCATAACAGCTCAAGAAAGTAAAGGGTTAGATGAGCCCAATTTAAGGCAAGAGAATGTGGTCGAAGAAGGTAAGGTTGAGGTAAGTAATAACAAGTCAAAACCAGCAATCAAAGAGTACCAACCTCGCATACCATATCCCGAAACAATGAAGAGAGACGACACAGAGGAACAGTTCGATAAGTTTCTTAAACTTTTAAAGAAATTGCATATTAACTTACCACTACTTGAAGCTCTTTCGCAGATGCCAGATTCTAGAAAATTTTTAAATGAGCTGTTGACGAAAAAGTGAAGGATAGACGAGGCATCACATGTGGAACTAAACGCAATGTGCTCAGCGGTCTTGCAAATTAGACTACCACAGAAATTGAAAGATCCAGGGAGTTTTACAATTCCATGCTTAATTGGTAGTTTACCTATTGATAATGCGTTAGCTGATTTAGGAGCAAGCATAAATGTCATGCCTTATAAAATGTTTAAACAACTAGGTCTAGGGAAACCCAAACAAACTAGGATGAGCATACAATTAGCTGATAAAACTATTAGAATTCCTAGGGGTATAATCGAAGACTTACTCGTAAAGGTTGATAAATTCGTATTTCCAGTAGACTTTGTAGTTTTAGACATGAATGAGGACAATAGTATCCCCTTAATTTTAGGAAGACCCTTTTTAGCAACTGCCAGAACTAAAATTGATGTGGGTACAGGTGAATTAATACTCCGTGTAGGTGACGAATCAATCAGTCTTCAAGCTCTCGACGCAGCTAGGACATCGAGCAACCAAGGTGAGAAAATAAATTCTATCGATAACCATTTGGTTAACCCTTCTTTTCAGGAAGCACCACAAAAGAGCACAACTGAACCCAATCCTACACCTCATAACAATAAGGCAATAACTCATGAGGATCGAAGGGTTCAAGTTGATGACCTAGACGAGTGGAAGACGCATTTCAAGGAAAAACTAGGGATACACAAAGAAGAACCAAAGCCACTCTACGAGACAGACAAGTTCAAAATTGGAGATCAGGTATTGATAGATAAAGCAGACCCTCGAATATCTCCTCCTGACCCTAATACAAACAAAGAAATCCCTTTTAAGGTAATTAAAGTTTACCCATACGGAACAGTCGAGGTAAGTAATCCTATATTTGGCACTTTTAAAGTAAATACTACTCAACTCAAACTCTATCATAATAATAGAACTGATAGCATGAGAGAGGATGTTCAACTCTTCAAACCACCCTGATTATGCGAATGAGAGGTAAGTCTAGCTTAAGACTATAAACGAGCGCTTCTCCGGAGGCAACCCGATTACTAACTCCATTAATTTTTACATTTTTAATTTTTTTTCCTTTTCAGTATTTAATTTTAAACTAACAAAAGTGCAGATTTCCAGACCACACGGCCTTACACATGGCCGTGGTTGTGGCCGTGTGGACACTACGAACTCCCGTACTGACATAGTAGGGGTAGTACGAGCCAATGACGAAAGATTCCTAGATCATGGATGACTATAAATTGCCACGGCCGAGTGATATGGCCGTGGCCGACACTGAGGGAAGTCACACGGGCTCCAACTAACTCGCCACGGCCGTGCGATGTGGCCGTGGTCGACACTGTTAGATCATACACGGGCGTGGCGACTTGAACATGGGCGTGGGAGAAACGAACGAAGCACAGCACGGCCGTGCGATACGGCCGTGTGACCCAACACGCCCATGGTACACGGGCGTGGGGATGTACCAGACCTCAAAACTCTATTTAAACCACCCCCCTCTTCTCAACTACTCCCCATTCCCCTTCCTCAATACATTCTCAGACCCCTCTCCTTCTATAATTTTCTTCTTTAGTCCTTCCCCAAACCCTTGACCACCACCACATCTATGTCGAAGAAGCGGAAGGATCCAAGCACAGTCTCCCTGTGGGAGATCGATTTACATAAGTTCATGTCGACCGCTTCAATTATTCGACAAGCCAAGGGTCTTTGAGGCCATTTAACTCTTATTTTTCTTTTCTCTTCTCCTTTATTTTCCTTACCTTAACTTCTCTTCCACTAAATTTAGTGTATTCTATTTTAGTTTCTTGGTTTTAGGTTCTTCAAGATGCTAGGGAATCACACCTCGACCACAACCACCACTCCACCACAGCCTTAGAAATCACACCCACCTCGCGAACCATCCAACAACAAGGACTCTTCGGTCCATTAATCTTTTCTTTTAATTCTATTTCACTTTTTATTTTTCTTCACTTTAGCATGCTTTTCTTTAAATATATAATTAGTATAGTTTGAATTATTATTATTTCTTCCTGGCTAATTCTGCACGAGCTACCCAATTTCTTCATCTAGCGCAGAGACTGTGGACAGCCACCATACCACCACCAGAGACGCCTCCTCCAACTTATCTTTCACCTCCAACGCAAGGAATCCATCCAAATTCAGGAAGTTTCATCTCTCCCTATCTTTTATGAATTCTTATCTATCTTTGTACATTCAGGGCAATGTACATCTTAAGTGTGGGGGGTTGAATCTTAAAAGTGCCAAACTTTTTGCATTATTCTCAAATCCTGAATTATGTCCTGTTTCTTAAGTAATTTCCTCATATTATGATGAAATTTCCTATGATTTATGATTTTTATTGAAATGTTTTGGATTAAGTCATTGATAATTATGCATTGATGATTTATACTTTAAGATATTATAGAATCAAGCATGATAAGTCTATTTTTTTCAGAATTTAAAATTTTCTAGGTTGTCCACCTGAATTTGAATATTACCTTGAAGTTTGAAATTTACGAGGTTAACATCGAATACCCATAATTTTTTGTGAGATTTTGAGCCTTTAGAGCATATATTCTTTTTCTTGCTCACTTAATTGATTATGAGTATGTCAACATTGAATTGTTATTCTAGAACTTGCATCGATTATACATGTCGAGACCACACCTTTGATTTGATATATAGAGATGATAAAGGCACCTAGGTTTTAACCCACTTACTCCACTAACAGCCTACCTTCATAATTAACCCCTAGTGAATCCCTTTTAATCCTAACAACCCTTTTTATTAACTCACCCACTAATTTTAACCCGAAACCCTTTGTATTTGTCATCACCATTCCTCTTGACTACCCTTATATCGAGATTTGATTTGATCAGTTGCCTAACTATGATCTTTATTTCAGTAGTTTAATTCATCCTTTATTATGTATTTGATTTGTTCTTAAAAAAAATCGAAGTATATTCATTATTAGTTCTGTGATTAAGTGAGCTTATACGTTTAAATCCCAATTGTTGAAGAAGAAGCTCGTATTAGTAGTAGTATTATTATTACAAGTTTTCAATTGATGTAATTATTTATACTCAAGTTCGTTGTTTCTAGTTAGGTAACTTGTCAATTCAATCTCGATTCTAACCTTCTAATTCAGCCTTTATCCACACCTTTAACCAAGCCCCGTTACAACCCTATTAAAGACCTTTTGATTTGTGTATCATCTCATATTATAGTGGTGGAGGTTTGGTTTTCATGCAAGCCTATGGGATTAACTTTTCATGTTTGACTTATGAGTGATTTTTCTTGAACCTTAAACACCTCGAGTGATTTGAGTGAATCTTTAGTGAGGATGTCAATCCTTGTCGATTTTGAATCAGAGGTAATCAATCAGATGAGGGGAAACACCTATGTTTTATGCCACAAATGCATGACTTAGATTGTTTGAATCTTTAGGACTCTTTGAGTTGAATTATCCATGTATGAATTATCTATGAATTATGAATATAATCGAGGAAGTTTGTTTTAATTATGAGTTGAGAATTTTGCTTGAGGACAAGCAAAAGCTTAAGTGTGGGGGTAGTTGATAAACCGTAATAGTAACATATTTTAAGCCCACATTTAGCATACTTTTGGATGATTTAAGCCTTGAATTATGTAATTTGGTGCTCTTAATTCTTTGTTTTCATGTTTTATACTCCGAAAAGCACCGGAGGATGAAAATAACAAGAAACGGGCTTAAAACGGACCAAATGGGCCATATCACAAAATCAACACGGCCTGGGCCCAAGACCACACGGCCGTGCTCCTTCAGCAGCCTTGAACATGGCCTGGCCACGATTCACACGGGCGTGTGCCATGGCCATGTCCCTATCGTGACAAAGAGAAATTTCACTCGAATTAGGATACTTAGAGGTGAAGTAACACATTCCGAAGCCTATATAAACACCCTAAGTATGACCTAAAAAGGGGAGTCAATAGAAGCCTTCTGTCAGGGCGTCCAGCTAGGCCGAAAGAGGTAGATTTGTGGAATTTACTCGAAGAAAGCCAGTTGATTCATCTCAAGAAGCCGGGATCATACTCAAGACGGAGGATCTCTCATTCAATTCCTTCAGGGGGTTTTAGGGATTTCTTATGTTTTGTTTTATCTTTTCTTCTGAGATGTTTTCTTTTATTATTATGAACTAAACTCTCAGATACCTGAGGGGGATGAAACCTAAGATGAATCTTGGTATCATTTGCTGAACTATATGATAAATACTTGATTTGTTCTTAATTATGTGTTCTTAATTCTTGTGATGATATTTTCGGGATATTAATTCAAGTTTGATGTGCTTAGGTGGAGGAGCAAAAGTCCCTGCCTAAGAGTATATCTAGCATAGTTAAGCGGAGTTGATCGCACGCCTAGAGATAGGGTGACGAGATTTTTCCGGATTAGGGTGAAACCTAATATGGGAGTCTATAGATCGAGTTAATGTAATTCTAGGGGTTTTAATTAGAAAGAGATTTCAATTAATCAACCTAGGGTTAGATGTTATTCGCCTCGAGAGAGGGTCTAATATACATTAGGGAATCTTATGGATCAAGTCAAGTGAATAAATCGTCTGGTTCAGAGTTAGATAACAAGTGAAGTCTAGGTAGATTCTTCCTCGGGTATCGTCTTAATCAATTGGTTTTTCCCACAAGTATTTTCCCAAATTCATTCTTCTTTGTTTTAGAGTCTTTAGCTTAGTAGTTAGTTAATTTAGAATAATCAACAAATTCCCTTTATTTTAGGCTAGATAGTAAAAAGAAAGTTAGTATTAGTACTTTTAGTTCCTTTGGGTTCGAAATCCCGGTCTTACCTTAACTATACTACTGTTCGATAGGTGCGCTTGCCTCAAATCGTTGTCATAGTTAGTTTCTAGGTTCGATCATTCTCATTATAAATTTTAAGACTTTGACATCGCATAAACACAACGATCACCCGGCCTAGAAGTTAGGCCCGAATCTGGCGTGTCACATTGAAGTGTTTTTGCGAAAACCTTATTTTCATTTAAAACCCTTCTAGAGAAAAGTTAAGTAAAACCAGGTTTGCTTTCAAAACGAGTGTAGCCAAAAACCATTTCCTTATTCTGAAGTAAAATTTTCCTTTGATAATGAAGCTCGTTCTTAAAACACAATTATTTTCAAAAACCTTGAAATACGTTTAAAAGAAATAAATCCAGGTTCCGTTTCAAAATTTCAATGCATAGTGAAAGTAATGGAATAATAACTAGAGGGAAAGCCTTATACAATCCAAAATAAATTAACTTAAAATAAATAACTTAAAATCCAGAATTTAGATATTAAGAAAACAAGTCTAATCGTCTTGCTAGTTGGCCACCTCTGAGTCCCTCCATCCGTCGAACTGCCTACTGAGGATCACCTGAGAAAAATAAACGAGGGAGTGAGTTTTTGAAAACTCAGTGTGTACGACCCTAGACAAACAAATAGCATACATATCATAATATCAACATAATAATATCATACATGCAATGCTGTGCAAACCCTCCCCAAATAATCCATCCGATACACTTCGTCTCCGTCCAACCGAAACACATCTGTGGGGATTTCTAAATCGACCCACCCATCCGATACACTTCAAGGGTAGCCCGGTTATGGTACTACCTAACATTGCAGCAAAGCTGCTAATCATATAATGGGCTTAAGAAGCCATCGGTGGATCCACAGTTGTCAAGCAACCATGCGATCCTCATATACTTCCTTCGTTCCATAATTCTCACCCATATGCAACCTAAACATTATATCATATGAATGCAGCAAATGTACATGTAACATCCATAAATCTTACCTTCAACACATAGGGGTATTTTAGTCATTTTTGCCCTTAGGGGCATTTCGGTCTTTTCTCATTGTTATGGGTCTACTACTTACCTTGGCCCGTTATCAAGTCCTCGTTTGCTAAAGTGAATAGATACTATGCACCAGGTAGGATTCTAGAGAAGAGGAGGTGGGTCATTAAGACCGCTTAAGTACTAAGCTCTCCCTAGATCCAATCCTAGACATGCATATACCCATTGCCACACCTTAACCTTATGACTTGTCCACGGTCACAATTAGTTAATTATTTAAGCTTTATGCAAGGTCAAGCAACTTACCACATACTAAGCCCAAGACACCTTTCAAAGCCCAAACAAATTCACATACGGTCATATGGCCCACCAGGCCCAATCTCATTCGTATGGCCCATTAGGCCCAAATCACATTTATATGGCCCATCTGGCCCAAATCAGTTCCAAGCCATGTAACCAGCATGACTAGTTCATCACTTATTACCAACTCATCAAATTCGCCTATTTTGACCCTACGGCCCATCGAGCCCATTCTGCCCATCCTAGCCTGATTGGCCAAAACACGACCCAAGTCCATGAGATTGTTCATGGGGCCTCTGATAACGTATCGATTCCATTTCCCTCATACGAATGTTCGCACACTTGCAAGACTACCGAAGCCAAACTTTCGGGATTTCGGGATTTCCCAATCCATTGTGTGTGTATAGTGTATGTACACACCTGATAACAAAACGCGCTGCAATCTCCTTAGCCACGATCCTACAAACGATGTCACTTAATTATTAATCACATAAACTTATCGAATACTTTACCAAAAGCCGAAGTCTCACCTTACCCTTACCTGAAACACCAAGCCTTAATAGCTTTTCCTTAATCACTAATCACGAGTACTTGTTAAATCTGCATCAATCTTAATTATTAAAAACTGAACCATAAGTGACTTATATCCATCTTAAGTCACCCTTACACTACTTACGACCATTTGGCCAACCTTCAAAACCAAAAGTGAAGAATACTTACCCAAATCCCGAAACGCATAAAGAGTAATTCGGCAGAGATCTGAAGAATAGAGATTTGATATCAATCCCCTACCAAAATCGATTTAGAAAGAGTGAGGGAGAGGAGAAGTCGGTTCTAGCAAGATCAATTGAAAGAGTAAAGTACTTACACAAGAATCGGTTAGGTTGAAGAAATAGTGACGGCACAAAAAGAATTTCGGCAAAGGAAGGGTGGAATTATTCAGCTTTAGAGGGTTTGGAAAAGGTGACAAGAAGAAAAGAAAAAGGTCAAATGTGCTTGTGTGAGGGTAACTACAGGATATTCGGTAAATAAAAGAAAGACTGACCTATTTGCAAAACTCTCATAATGCCGAAAGCCACAATGAAAATTCGTAATACCCTCTAAAAGACCCAAACTAAGCTGAATTTATACACTTCCCACTTCCCAAAATGGCACCAACTCTTCACACTTCCCATTTCCTAACTTTTCTCCAAGATAAGCTCCTACAATCTTTCAATGACCATTTCAAACCTCTCATCCATCAGGCTTTCACTGCAACAAAAACTCTAGCCGTCCTGACAGCAAAATAAATACCCCAATAAAATACCATGCCACTACTCGAACCTTGGACTCCATTGCCTGCCAATGACGCCATCGCCCTGTTCCCTAAGTGGTGCTACTTTGCCACTACACCACAACTCTTGTGTCATTTTTCTTCTTCATTTATTTAAAAGGCCTACCAACTGAAGTCACAGTTCCCTTGGGGCTAAAACCAAAATTTTTCCTATACCCTTACTTGATCCCAGGACATCTCCAACACCCCTAGACACTCCAAATTCACTAACCCTCAAAGCTCACATGCCAATTGTCATTTTCTCGTTCACTTAAAAACTTTCTGAGACCCAAAGCCCAAAGCCCAATAGGCCCAATTCTTCTAGGCCCAAATTTAGGGTGTTACAATCAGACTGAGGATGGAATGTTGTCGTATAATATATCCTCGTTCCGAACAATTTATGCAACTATTTCAAGAATCTCAAGGTAAAGTGAGGATATCAATCAGAGATAATAGACACTGGCACACCATAAAGTCTAACTATATCGCGAATATAAACTTCAGCCAACTCAGAAGTGACTAGTCAATGCTTACCACTAGGAAATGAGCATATTTTGTCAGTTGATCTACTACCACCCAAATCACATTTCTTTTGCTCAGAGATAATGGTAGAGCAACTACAAAATCCATAAAATATGTTCCCATTTTCATTCTAGAATTGAAATGGGTTGAAGCAACCCAATGGGAACTTGATGCTTGGCCTTTACCTGCTGAAAGATCAAGCATTTGGCAACATACTCCACAATTTATCTTTTCATTTCAAGCCGCTAGTATGATTCTCGCAAGTCACAATACATTTTTGCACTGCTGAGGTGCATAGCAAAAGGACTGTTGTGAGCCTCGCGCAAAATAATTCTTTTCAAATCAACATTATCAGGAATACAGATTCAATTATGAAATCAAAGGCAATCATTTGTATAAATGCTGAAACTTTCAATAACACCTTGTTGAGCAAGATTCATTTTCTACATTAACTTAGCATCGGCAAACTGTGCCTCTTTAATTTGGTGAAAAAACATGGGCCTAACTTTCAACTCAGCTAAAAGGCTTCCATTATTACAAATACTGAGCTGGGCAAACATCGCTCTTAGTTCAGTTGTCGATTTTCGACTCAGAGTATCAGCAACAACATTCATTTTTCCCAAATGGTAATGATTACGCAATCATAATCTTTTAACAATTTGATCCAATGACGTTGTCTTAGGTTCAACTCATTTTAGGAGAGTAGATATTTGAGACTTTTTTATCTTTATAAATATGACATTTTTCACCATACAAGTAATGCCTCAAGATCTTTAGAGCAAACACATTACCAACAAGATCTAAATCTTGCGCCTGGTATTTTCGTTCATGCATTTTTAGTCGTCGGGACACATACGCGATTACTTTACCATTTTGCATCAAAACACAACCCAATTCATTCAACGAAGCATCGCTGTAAACAACAAATTCTTTCCCCGATTCGGGCAAAGTTAGCATTGACGCTTTTGTCAACAAAACTTTCAACACCTCGAAATTGTCTTAACATTGATTATCCCACATGAATGGCACATTTTTATATAGGAGTTTTGTAACATCCTGAATTTTTGGGCCTATGCGTTTAATGGGTGGATATGTTTAATGTGTTAATTTAAGTGTTAGGGGTCCAAATTGGGCTCAGGCTTAGGTAAAGGCCTTGATTAAAATTATCTATTTGGGCATTATAGGGTTTAAAAGGTAGTATCTATGTTTAAAATACCAAAGTGGGCTTGTGGCCCAATATTAGGAGGTGACGCCACACAAGGGAGTAAGGGGCCCAAATTTAAGTTTCATGGAGCCCAATTCTTTTAATTTAAGTTAGCTAAATTTTGGGCATTAGGATTAGGTGGAGTGGATGGCAACAAGGCTAAAATTTAGGGGTTTTAATGTTTAAAATATGTGGATAATAAGCGGATAAAGGCTATTATTTAGGAATTTATTTTATGTGGATAATAAGCGATATAAAGGCTAAAATTTAGGGATTTTAATTATTAAAATATGTGGATAATATGCTGATAAAGGAGGGAGGAGTTAGAGATAATTAAGTCTCTTTTAGATGAGCTAGTAGATTAAGATAAAGGAGAAAAGATAGGATTTATCTGCAAGGTTAGGTAAGTCTTGAAATTTCTATAAATAGGGGAATATCTCTTCAATTTCGTCATTTGGGTTTTTCTCTCATTCTTTTCTCTTCTTCTCGAGTAAAAGCCGAAAACTCCTAAAGTTCCATCTTCTTCTTCATTCTCTCGCAAAAGCCAAATCTCTAAGCCTATTCCCTCATCTTCACTTTGATTCAAAAGCCAAACTCTTTCCATTCTTTTTCTTCCTAGCCAAAATCTTCAAGTCTCTTCCTTGTTTTCTTTTCTTCTTCTCTTTTCTGTCCAAAATCAAAACTCCTCACTCAAGTATTTTAAAAGCCAAAGACACATCAGCCTTCTCTTGTTCATACTTTTTCCGAGATTTTTCTAAAAGTGAAATCCTAGATCTCATCTCCTGTGATTGCCGAATTACTACATGGTGCCTACTTGTGCCGAAATCAAGGGAACTTTAGTGGAGTCAATCGCATAGATCTCTAAGTTATAGAATCGTGTTACTTTCGGGATTTCAAGGTAAGGGATCTATTAGTTTTAACGTGTAATTTGGGATTTATTAACCTTGGCCGATTGTTGAAGGGGCTAAATCTTTGTGTGTTTTTTCGTCTTTTGAGCAAGGCTTTACATTGAGGATAATAGATTTGGATAGCAAGGACATCGACTAAGAATATTGGATTTCGCGATAACAGGTGTGTAATACTTCCCCACCATCTAGATCTGATTATTAATGTATGCTCATAAGTTTATATGTTGGGATAAATACCGATATCTTGGTTTAATGTTGGAAACCCGAAAAGGGTGAAGCAAATCACCAGGTCAGTGAATGTTTGACTTTATATGATAAAAGCATATTGATTTTATGACTGCATGGGTTGGGTTGATGAAAGGAGGAAGTTATACGTTTTATGTGTAGCGGTTTATACCGTGATCTCAATATATGTTGTAGCGGCTAATGCCGTGATGCATTATAAGGGCTTCACCATAATATGTTGATGAGCAAAGCATGACCGCCATCTTGGCGTGTAGCGGTGTGGGTCGATTGTAGAAATCCCCAATGGTGTGAATGGTGATGCGAGGCGTGTAGCGGATGGAAACCTAGGCAAGCGGGTTGGGCCTTGCATATTATTTGTTATTTTTTTATAAATGGAATTATTAATCTGCTTTATGGGCCTAAGGCCAAAATCTAGTGGTGCATGAGGGTTGCACATTTGAGTCTCACGACTCACCCTATTAATTAACCTTTCGGTGATACCTAGTGCTTGGATGGGCCGGAGAGGAACGCAAGGTGGCCATGCAAAAGACCAAGCGGATCCAGCAAAAAGTCTCAAGTTAATACTTTATATTTTTAATTAATGGATTTTAAATCTCGTTGTAATAAGGCTATGGGCCACTAGTTTATGTTTTGTTTTATTTTGGGCTTTAATTACTTTTAGTTATTTAAATTCTTATTGAACTAATGTATCTATTTAAATTTGGGTTTTAATTTATAAAGGCATATTTTATTTAAACTATCAACTATTAAATTTCTCTCGAATAAGAAGATAAACTTTAGAAAAATATTTTTCTGAAAATACGACATGTTCTTCCAAAATTTTCTTAGTGACATACCGATCTCAGTGCGTGGTGTTTGGGCGGGTTTGGGGTGTTACAAATTGATATCGAGCCGGTTCAAAACTTCGGCTCTGGGGTTTTTTGGGCTCAAAACGTTTTCTAAAGTTGGGTTTTGAAACATGCATATTTATACACAGTCTGTTAGCTCAAAGATGGCACTGCGTCTCTACCAAAGTCGCGGTAAGTATTACGAACCATTGTGTGATATAATATATGTGGGCTTTATGGGACATAGATTAGTTAGATTAGAACTTGATGGACTTTAGGCCTAGGTGAAACAACTCCTAAAATCTCATAAGACTTAACTTCACTAAACAAACCCGTGAGCGAGCCATGAAGACTAGGGTGTGGCAACAGCATGCGCATGTCTAGGATTGGATCCTAAGAGCACAGTACTTAAGCGATCCTAGTGACTCACCTCCTCTTGTTGGAATCCTGCAGTGCGTAGTATTTGCTCACCCTAGCCACGAGGATTTGTTGATGAGCCAAAATTAATAATTTAAAACCCGAAAGGGACCAAACATCCTATTTTGCAAAATGACTAAAATACCCGATTTATAAAATGACTAAAATACCACTGATTTGTAAAATTACCAAAATGTCCCCGGATTGTAAAATTACCAATATACCCCCGGATTGCAAAAAAATTACCAAAATACCCTCTTTCACAAAATCACCAAGGAACCCTATTTCAGAAAATTTTGAAAATACCCCTGTAGGATAAATTACGAAAATACCCTTAGGTGATGAATGTAAGTTCTATTTGTATGATTGATGATTGCATGTATGTGTATATGGAACTAGGAGACAAACTTGAGACTGAAACTTGTAGATGTAATTCGAATTCGAAAGAACTACTCTTAAACTATCGCTCATAAGACTGTTCGTGGTTAAACAGATGGAAGAAACTTATTAATTCATAAAATTCTTAATCGGATAAACGCGAACCGATAGCATGAGTACAAGGGGACGAGGGCGCTCTAGATGTGAATACTGATCGCGTACTCTACCATAGAATACTAAGTGTTTATTTTGGGTTTAGTATTGGAGTGCGCAAATAAAGCATGGTAGTGAGACTTAGGTAGTATGATTAATAGTTAGTTGGAAATTTCGAGGACTAAATTTCTTTAAGAGGTAGAACTGTAACATCCCGAATTTTTGGGCCTATGAGTTTAATGGGTGGATATGTTTAATGTGTTAATTTAAGTGTTAGGGGTCCAAATTGGGCTCGAGGCTTAGGTAGAGGCCTTGATTAAAATTATCTGTTTGGGCATTATAGGGTTTAAAAGGTAGTATCTATGTTTAAAATACCAAAGTGGGCTTGTGGCCCAATATTAGGAGAATAACGCCACACAAGGGAGTAAGGGGCCCAAATTTAAGTTTCATGGAGCCCAATTCTTTTAATTTAAGTTAGCTAAATTTTGGGCATTAGGATTAGGTGGAGTGGATGGCAACAAGGCTAAAATTTAGGGGTTTTAATGTTTAAAATATGTGGATAATAAGCGGATAAAGGCTATTATTTAGGAATTTATTTTATGTGGATAATAAGCGGATAAAGGCTAAAATTTAGGGATTTTAATGATTAAAATATATGGATAATATGCTGATAAAGGAGGGAGGAGTTAGAGATAATTAAGTCTCTTTTAGATGAGCTAGTAGATTAAAATAAAGGAGAAAAGATAGGATTTATCTGCAAGGTTAGGTAAGTGCTGAAATTTCTATAAATAGGGGAATATCTCTTCAATTTCGTCATTTGGGTTTTCTCTCATTCTTTTCTCTTCTTCTCTGAGTAAAAGCCAAAACTCCTAAAGTTCCATCTTCTTCTTCATTCTCTGCAAAAGCCAAATCTCTAAGCCTATTCCCTCATCTTCACTTTGATTCAAAAGTCGAACTCTTTCCATTCTTTTTCTTCCTAGCCGAAATCTTCAAGTCTCTTCCTTGTTTTCTTTTCTTCTTCTCTTTTCTGTCGAAAACCAAGAAACTCCTCACTCAAGTATTTTAAAAGCCAAAGACACATCAGCCTTCTCTTGTTCATACTTTTTCCAAGATTTTCCTAAAAGCCGAAATCCTAGATCTCATCTCCTGTGATTGCCGAATTACTTGGTGCCTACTTGTTCAAATCAAGAAGGAACTTTGGAGTCAATCGCATAGATCTCTAAGTTATAGAATTGTGTTACTTTCGGGATTTCAAGGTAAGGGATCTATTAGTTTTAACGTGTAATTTGGGATTTATTAACCTTGGCCGATTGTTGAAGGGGCTAAATCTTTGTGTGTTTTTCCGTCTTTTGAGCAAGGCTTTACATTGAGGATAATAGATCCGGATAGTAAGGACATCGACTAAGAATATTGGATTTCACGATAACAGGTGTGTAATACTTCCCCACCATCTAGATCTGGTTATTAATGTATGCTCATAAGTTTATATGTTGGGATAAATACCGATATCTCGGTTTAATGTTGGAAACCCGAAAAGGGTGAAGCAAATCACCAGGTCAGTGAATGTGTGACTTTATATGATAAAAGCATATTGATTTTATGACTGCATGGGTTGGGTTGATGAAAGGAGGAAGTTATACGTTTTATGTGTAGTGGTTTATACCGTGATCTGTTATATGTTGTAGCGGCTAATGCCGTGATCTGTTATAAGGGCTTGGCCATAATATGTTGATGAGCGGCATGACCGCCATCTTGGCGTGTAGCGGTGTGGGTCGATTGTAGAAATCCCCAATGGTGTGAATGGTCGAGTGCGGGCGTGTAGCGGATGGAAACCTAGGCAAACGGGTTGGGCCTTGCATATTATTTGTTATTTTTTTATAAATGGAATTATTAATCTGTTTTATGGGCCTAAAGCCAAAATCTAGTGGTGCATGAGGTTGCTACACCGAGTCTCGCGACTCACCCTATTAATTAACCTTTCGGGTGATACCTAGTGCTTCGCCAGACAGGCCGGAGAGGAACGCAAGGTGGCCATGCAAAAGACCAACTGGATCCAACAAAAAGTCTCATGTTAATACTTTATATTTTTAATTAATGGATTTTAAATCTCGTTGTAATAAGGCTATGGGCCACTAGTTTATGTTTTGCTTTATTTTGGGCTTTAATTACTTTTAGTTATTTAAATTCTTATTGAACTAATGTATCTATTTAAATTTGGGTTTTTAATTTATAAAGGCATATTTTATTTAAACTACCAACTATTAAATTTCTCTCGAATAAGAAGATAAACTTTAGAAAAATATTTTTCTGAAAATACGACATGTTCTTCCAAAATTTTCTTAGTGACATACCAGATCCGGTCGTGGTGTTTGGGCCGGGTTTGGGGTGTTACAATTTTTTGTCAATGGAAAAGTTATTCTAGAAAAGCCGTTCACAAATCTCTTGTAATGACCGACCAAGCCAAGGAAGGTTTGAATTTTAGACACATTTTTCGGTGCTTTCCACTAAAGGATAGCTTTGATCTTTTTAGGGTCAACTTGAATTCCCTCGACTGAGATAACATGCCCTATAAATACCACTTTAGATAACCAGAACTCACATTTACTGAGTTTTCCTGAATAGTTGCTCACACAATACTTGTAGTACAATTCTCATATACTTATCATGCTCAGCCTTCGATATAGAGTATATCAGGATACCATCGATAAACACCACCACGAACTAGTCTAGGTAGGGTTGGGAAATACGGTTCATGAGATCCATGGGAACTGCAGGTGCATTCATTAGCCCAAATGGCATCACAAGAAATTCATAGTGATAGTACTGCATAGGAAACGTAATTTTTCTTAAGTCATTATCTTTCACCTTCAAATGATAATATCTCGATCTCAAATCAAATTTGGAGAAGAATGATGCACCTTTCAACTAATCAAATAAATCATTGATATGCAACAACGAATATCAGTTCTGAAGTGTCGGTTTATTCAATTATTGATAATCAATACAAAGCAACATCAACCTATCTTTCTTCTTAATAAACAGTACTAGATCTCCGCAAGGCGATATACTAGGACGTACAAATTTGTGATCCAGAAGATCTTGCAATTGAATTTTTAGATCTTTTAAATCCGTTCACGTCATTTGTTACGAAGCAATTGATACGGGAGCTGTACCCGAGTAAACTTCAATTGAAAATCAACCTTACGATCAAGAGGTAAAATTGGTAATTCTTCAGGAAATGCATATAGGAACTCATATACTATTCAAATCTTGCTTATCTATTTTTTGTTCGAGTTTAAATTAATAATATAGGCTAGAAATGCTTCACAACCACAATTCAGAAGCTTATTAGCTCAAAATGATGAAATGATACGAGTCGAGCCACTCGATCTGGTGCCGTTCACTTCAATTATCTCACCTCTCAAAATCTGGATAGAAAACTTCTTTTTACGGCAGTCCAGAACTACACCATGCTCGGTTAACTAATCCATTCCTAAAAACACATCAAAATCTCCAGACGGTATAATCAGCAAATCAACATGAAATTATATATTCAGGATTTCCAATGGACACAATTTACACACTTAATCAACGAGCATTGTTTGTCCCAAAGGAATCGAAACAACCATTGCCACTTTCGACAACTTAAATTTATGATTTCCTGATTTCATAAAAGTTGATATAAGAATGTCACGAACTAGGATCAATTAAAGCATACACATGTGTTGAATATAAAAAGAAAATACATGCTACGACATCGGTAGCATCACCCTCTTCACGAGTCCGGACAATGTAGGCTCACTCTGGGGCTCTAGCCTCTAATTACTGAACAACCTAATCGACACCTTTCCTCTAACTTCCCCTAGAAACAGAACCACCACCGAGATTTCCCTGATCCCTAACAGCAAGAGTAGACCCCTAAGTGGCAACAAGAGAGGTATCATCATTCTTTGGGCATTTTTGAGCGAAATGCTTTAGGGATTCACAATGGAATCACGCGTTCGTCTTCTTCCAACACTTGTTAGGGTGTCTTACTCCACAAGAATAACAATTCAATACCTCTATACTCTCATAGGGCTTTTGACACTGCCTACTGATACAGACAGTTTTTTATCCCAGGCCTCTCTTAGATCTAGCAATCCTCGAAGCCGACCTGAAACACAAACATAACCTTTGTAAGTTTAGAAGAACTTAGTGAGAGTTAGCTCAGAATTTACTTGGTGGATACTTTTATAATATCGGGTGAATATTTGTACACAACTACCATCCTTAACATTTTACTTATGTTTTGGTGAAAACTTTCACAATTTTAGGCTCACTATAACACCCCAAACCTAATCCGAGGAACCGGATCCAAAACCTGGGTGTTACCAATCTAATACAAATGAAACTTAACTCTTCTTACACAATTTACAATTGATTTGAACTACTTAATTACAACAATTCATAATACAATACATAAGTATAAACATTGAAGAATTTTGGTTATATTATATAAGGAACTTGATTAAAAGTATTATTGAAATGATGTCATGGACTAACGTAGTCATCCTGATCCAAGGGATTCTATGTGCCAAACAAACTCGATCACGCCATCAAAAATTCCTCTGTATGCATAATAATCTGAAACGTCGCTCATTTGGCATAATTCTAACATTGTTCCCCCAGGCACAACCTCAAATTCAACCTGAAGTAGAAAACATAATCCATGTAAGTTCATGAGAACTTAGTGAGAAATAATCATTTATACCCTAGTCGTTAATTTCCATAAACAGATAGATAGTCTATCACCATTAACTCCTTTTCTTAAATCTTCAACTGTTTGTCACCAGGATCAGTTTACCATTAACGAAACATATTTCTCCCTTCTATCTATTATATCACAATCAATTTCCTTTAACATTGTTTCATCAATGGCTTCATCCTTTCAGAACTTCTTCCTTTCATACTCATCTTAATCATGATTCCCTTTCTGAATGCTCTTCGCAAAATGATGTTTGAATTTGCTTTCCTTGCCTTATCTTTCTTTGAATACCCTTTCTTCGTAATATTCACTGATAGATGTCATTTATCAAACACTCAGAAGTAGCCTTTACTAGGGTTTGTTTTTTAAATTTACTTAACCCATACTCAGATCCAGCATCCAATAAAGGATTGTAGCAACCAATGCCTTATAAAATAGAAAGTCACCATTAAAACTCATTTCAAATAACCTTATCATCATATCTAACCCAGATAACCTACATAAAAATCCATACTTCTTCCTCTTACGGTTCATACATTCTTAAAGGCCTAATCTCACATGAAGCCATAAAACTTACCTTGACATGGAGAATTATCCATATAATCCAAGATTTCACCCTCAACTCAAAGAAATACATTTTTGCTTCTTAAGCCTCAGATAAAAGTATTCTAGAAGAAGAAAGAAGAAAACTCACTTATCCAAATCTTGAATATCTATTAATATAATTTAATTCTCTATTCAAACTTGACAAGTGTCACATGTTACTGTATTGCCTTGTCTAAAATTCCACAACTTCTAAGAAACCTACTTGAGTACCCCCTTTAACTTTTTTTACTATTTCGATTCACATTCATTTGGTTCCTAACTAGCTTACCTTGCAACATAACCTGCATAGTACCACGATTAAAGGCGCACTATTCTTATGTCGTGAAATCACACTCTTAATACCCTTCCACTTGGTCACTACCTACTCTAATTGACATAGCAATCTGACATAGTGTTTTCATTATTGAAACACATAATTGTATCCGCCCACTCTATACACCCAAAATTTACCTGGGCGAATACCACTCCGCCAGTCATAATACCTTAGGACTATTCACCAAATCTTGTACCGGCCAGAACTGGGGTGTTACACTTACACCTACACTGACTTCCATGCTTAGCATACCAATTCTCTTTCTTGAACATATAAAAGTTCATTTTAAAGAATATATCTTCAAAGCCCACTTTATATAGATCATCCCATCATTCTTAACCAAGAATGGTTATTCATAGATACTGATCACTGGTGAATACATACACTTTTGGCGGATACTCACACGAATTTGAATACTATCAGTTTACTAATCAAATCATATTCTCGCTCAATACCATACAATCTCTTACTCATAATGAACTATACCTATCATTCTGATGAATTCTACACAATTTTATTTCAAAACCCCAAATACTCAGGATAACAATAACTTAGATTCCATATTATTCCAGAAGAAGATATAATACAACTCAAATATGGAAAAATTCTAGATAACTTCATATTCAAATTTGTATTTTACAAGCAACTAGACTAATAGATACTTATCTAATTCATATATATTAATACACCCAAATCCCAAACTAACAAATTATTGTGGCAGATACTCCCTCTGAATATACAGATACACATTTTTTCAAGAAATTCTTATTAGACTTATTCAGTTACATCACAAATCTTACACAACCACACTAACTTTAAACATGTTGTAACCTTATCATAGAGTTACTTATCTAAGAATTATCAGAACTTATCCAAAACTTACCACAAGGGCGAATAATCACATTCCATCATACTGACTTAACAGAGTATGCCACAAAGGCCAAAAAGAATATGCCACAAGGGCAACTTATGGAATACACCACAAAGGCGTCATATAGAATCACGTGTTTACTATCCCGGTAGACTCTCAAAAAAGGTGCCATGGGTTTCTTTCTCATGGACTTATACAGATTTTCATGTATCATGATCTGTCAATTTGATTTACACATTATCGAAGGCTATACCATGAACATACATACAAACATATCATGCCATGGGTCTCAGCCACATGGACTTATACACACATTCATATATTGTGATTTGTCAATCCGGTTTTCATTTTACTGGAGGTTACACCATGAGTGTTTCCAAATTATTTTAAAATGCTATGCGTTTCAACCTCATGGTCTTATGCTTATTTTCATATCATGATCTACCAGTCTGATTAACAATATAATTGCCCTACCAAAAGCTTCACATGAGACATTATTCAACATTTAATTGTCGTACCAAAGGCTTCACAGGAGACATTATTCAACATTTACGTACCCAAATTTTTACCTTTTACTGATTTATACTTCTCATATCTCATGCCTTACATGCATGTTTACTAAATATTGTTCTTTTTAATAGAACCTTATACATATCACCATATCAAACATCTCGAACCTTATACATATCACCATATCAAACATCTCATCTTTACTATACTTATATGCTTACTGATTACTTTAGATATCATTATCCTTTATAAATGTATATATATATACTTCTACTAAAACATTTCACATTTAAGAGTCATGGTAAATACTCACCTTATACTCACCTACTGTAGTTTAAGGTTCTAGACTCAACCATCCTTCTCAAACAGCCAGTAACAACTGCTTACAGAACATATGACCACCATTAAAACTCATTACATACAATTTAGTATCATCACAAACTCTGATAATCCCCATGCAAAGCCTTATACTTACAACTTATTGTTCATATACCACATGCAAACTCACTCTTTCGAAAACATCTAACATGCAGAACTGTAATACTTACCCAGAGATGGAAATATCACAGATTAAACCAAGAATCCTTAACTTTTAGCTTAACGAGGAAAAGATACTATTGGATTTAAGAAAAAGAATCAAAAGTACTCTCAAAGGAAGAAGAATAACCTCTCTCAAAACCCTTCTCACCCATATAAATATGACTCATCCTACCTAATGGAACTTAACAAGTGTCACACAATTTAGAATTTGTCTTCTTAATGGTCTATAGTTTCCAAAAGAAATATAAATGAGAATCTCGCATTGTAAATATCACATTAGTCTATCCAGTTGGTTCCTAACTTGGTTACTTTACAACCTAACTAGCTCAGTACTTCAGACAAACAAGGTGTACTATACCTTTGGCTATACCTTTGGTGATAATTCAAATCATATTTACCCCTTTTTACTTAACATTGTCTTTTTCTTTAAATAGCAGAATATCTTGAAATAAAATCTTCACTTGTTTACACGACATTTATTATATGCCCACACCTATGTTCCAAAAGAAACATATGGGCGGATTACACTTCGTTAAACAAAATCTTAGTTTCGCCAGACTTGGGGTATGACACTTGAAATTTCCCAACTTAAAACAATGGTAGCATAAGTTCATCTATTTCTTCTTGAACTTAGAAGCTTTAGCAACTTATTTGAAGTTTCTTTTGGATAGTTTAGTAGTCTTTCCTTCATCCATAACATGCACTTTGACATTTTGATAATCTAGATTCTAATCTCGCTTTTCTATTCTTCTTAAATTTTAAGATGATTTGTCGAAGCTTCAAGAGATATATCATCTTTCTTATAGTTGAGACTTACTTTTAAAGTCTTTCAAAGATGGAGAAAGATTGTCTATAATGGAGGATATAACAATAATTTCATCCACTTTCATGGTATATTATTTAAATTTATTCAACATTTGTTCAATTTCTCAAAATTATTCCATCATAGAACAATAATCAATCATGTGATATTATTGAAACAACTAACAAGAAATTTCTTACTTGTAGAATATTTGGTCATGTACATTGTCCAATTTGTCCCACAGGTCCTTGGTTGTGGTCTCATCCTGGTATGTGTCAAACCATTGGATAAACAATTCAATATGTGGTCTATGCCATGTAATTAATATTTTCCCATTTTTTTCTTTCTCAGGTTGCAACAACATATCCCTTTCGATTCTCTTTTGAACTAGGAGTATTAAAAGTTGATAATAAAAAGTGCATCTTTTTTCCATCATTTAAAGTTGTTGGCCGCCTATAAACTAATTATAATTTATAGTAAAAATAACACCAAAAATATATAAGAATTTAGAATGGCGGTGTCCACAAGTGCGAGGGTCAAATTGTAATATAGTATAGTTTACAAGGAAACACGTCGAAGTATTTCAAGGATCATACCCAATGGAGGATGGAATAAATCTATAAAAACCTTTTTACAATAAATAAGTCTAAATAGTATTAATTAAACCCTATATTATGATAAACCATAAAATAGATTAATGAGAGAAATTAAATAACTAAATAAATAAACAAGAAAAATAACAAACGACCAAAATCAATAAACCAATCAGGAAGATTAACTTGCTTCAGGGTTTGTAATTAACTTTGAATTAGGGTTTTAGGGTGGATTAGCTATCGATTAACCACTTAGTACCTTTCGTCCTCAAACTAATTAATCGATTGGTTCATACTCGCTTATCTCCCAACCTCACTTTCTTAACCAGGATAAACTATGATTTACTCGGTTTAACTTATCTCCTGATCTCATCTAACCTATGATTACTTCCTAGGGTTGTCAAGCCTAGAGTTTAAGAACACATATTATTCCAATTAATCTTCTCGGGAAACCCTAAATTCTTCGTTAATCATATCTACATCCACTCGTTAATCTCCCCTAAGGGATTTAGCCACTCATGTTATTCATAATATCTAACTCAATTGAATAAATAATGTAAAGAACACGATCGAATCAGAAAAGAAACAAGATTAGGATAATCATGGATTGTAATCGAATGGAAAGCAAAGTAGTAAATCGATTGATCGGAATAATGAAATATGTCGATTGCAAAGAAGAAATAAATTGAATACTTCAATAATATAAAATAACTCTAGGATCGAAACTAATTCCAAGAGGAAAAACAAATAGTTAAGAAATGTCAAAAGAAAACTAATATAATCCTACTCCTAAACTACTAGGGTTTTTTATTGCGTTTAAGACGACTTAGTTACATCAAACCCCTAAAGTCTTATTTATAAAGGTGTTGGCTGCCCAAATTAGGTTTCCATCACGTCCTAGGTTTTCTTATAAAGTCGATTGTGCAGAAAAAAATAGCCTTGATATTCTTAGGCATCACGTCGACTTATGTCATGCCATAGCCCTTTCATGGCACGACACGACGAGCAAATTATGCCTTCTTGGTTTTGTTTCATACATTGACGACTCGGGAAAATTTTGCATCACTTGTCCCTTGCTTTCATGTCAATTGGGCCTATAAATCTTCATCCTACACACTCAATTTAACATCTTAGCACTACCTAAGGCCGGTGTCAGCCTAATAGGTCACCACAATCACAAAATGTATTAAAAAACACTTATTTTACTAACATTTAATCCTAAGTACTACATACTAAAAACGTAATATAAAATACTAAATTTCTTAAAAAACAAGCTTTTTAAGTGCAGAAATAACCTGAAATAACTACTGCATTTGACGGCAGGTCAAATTCCCCCACACTTAAGTCTTTGCTTGTCCTTAAGCAAACTAAACAAAAAAAAAATTGAAAATAAACTAAAACGATAAATAAACATGCAAAGAAAAGAAAATTACGCGAGCTAGCTTGATATAGGAAATTGGATAGAAACATATTAACAAGATAATGTAAATAAAAATATAATCCTAGAATGATATACAATTGACTTAGAATTTCTAAAGTTAGGCGGGTTAGTTTAATAAATTACAAGGCAAACAAATAAAAGAATGTTTAGTATTAGGTTTCCATCAAAACAGATATACAAATATACATGTATCCTCAAATGAATATAAGTGGTAAAAAACATCAAAACTCGACACAATTTAATCCATATAAAGTACTACCTAAGTCACATAGGACTTTTCGGCTTGTAACGTTCTGCGGTTTAAGTTGGTTGCAATTTAAAGAACAGGCTCAACAAAATAGTTAGGCATGAAAGTAATTTGGCACATGATATTGTCCCCGATACTCCCTCGAGTATACATATAGCTCACCACCTTATATCCACTTCCCTCACCTTCCTTATTTCTCCATTTACTAAGGCCTAGTGTAGTATTCAAAAGTACAATCATTCAAGCTCAGAATATTATTTTTTTGAACAAAAGT
Source organism: Gossypium sturtianum (assembly GCA_025698515.1). NCBI lineage: Eukaryota > Viridiplantae > Streptophyta > Magnoliopsida > Malvales > Malvaceae > Gossypium > Gossypium sturtianum. The sequence continues at coordinate 124,169,220 of CM046946.1, forward strand.
GAGCGTACTTTTTTTCCAACTCACTTTTTTTTTTATTTTTCATCGATATTTTCTCGATTGTCATTTTGCCTTATTTTTCTACAAGCTCAAAATCTTATACTCACTGTACCATACAATTCTTTAGTCACTGAATTTTTTCTATTTTTCGAAACCATCGAAATCTATCTACCTAATCCCTCAATATCAATGGTCAGATGTCTAAATCTGTGCAAGGACCAAGAAATAAAGGATCAAATAGAATATATAATAGGCTTAAGGTTCTAATTATGGTTCATCAAGAAAATGGATTTAGGCTTCAAAATAGGTATTAGGGAAAATAATTATGGGATAGCTTTTTGGCTAAAAAATTTCTACCAAACAATGCTTTAGGTCATCCCTAGGTAATTCTATACATGGATAAAAAAGGCCAAGTCTATCAATTTCTACAACCTATAATTCAATAAAACATACATGTTACTTATATACTTATTTATCATGTGGTCTTCCTATTTCTCCAATTCCCTCTTTTTCTTCATCTTGTTTGATTTGATCTTTTCCTTGTACTTAGTTGATGGGAATTGTGGCAGCTTCAACCTGTCTTTCCTTGCATAATCTTCAAATATTGGTTTGGCTTCTTGCATCCATCGAACGATCCATTTCGAATTGAGTAGTGCATTCTCACCTAGATGTAGTTTTGTCTTTATCGGTTTCTTTCATTTCTGATTCCCTATAAGATATTCCACACTCAGTTCTGAGATCGAAAACTTGTTTGGATATAAATCACGACTCGATTGTCCCATCGGCACCTTCATTTGTCAGCATAAGGTTGTCACTGAGTGCGGGAAAAGTAGTTCCACCATATTTTTTCAACCTATTTTTCCTCGCATAATCTTTAAATATTGGTTCAACTTCTTGCATCCATCGAACGATCTATTCCAAATCGAGTAGTGCATTCTCACTTAGATGTGGTTTTGTCTTTATCACTCTCTTTCGTTTTTTATTCCCTATAAGATATTCCACACTCGGTTCTGAGATTGAAAACCTGCTTGGTTGTAAATCACGACTCGATCGTCCCATCGACACCTTTATTTGCCAGTATAAGGCTGTCACTAAGTGCGAAAAAGTAGTTCCACCTCGTTTTTTCAACCCGTTTTTTCTTGCAGAATCTTCAAAATTGGTTCGGCTTCTTGCATCCATCGAACGATCTATTTCGAATCGAGTAGTGCATTCTCACCTAGATGTGGTTTTGTTTTTATTACTCTCTTTCGTTTTTGATTCCCTATAAGATATTCCATACTCGGTTCTAAGATCGAAAACTTGCTTGGGTGTAAATCATGACTCGGTCGTCCCATCTGCACCTTCATTTGTCAACATAAGGCTATCACTAAGTGCGAGTTCACCTTGTTTTTCCTTGCGCATTGGATCATGCTCAGATATATCCATGTTTCCACACAAATTCTTTCATTTGTTAAAATTGCGTACAATAGAGTCGCCTGGATGTATCGATATGGGACATGTCTGCCTCTGGGCAAATTCAAGTACTGATGAATTTCAACCACATTCGCGTCGTCGAATTTAACTTCGCTTGAGAAAATGATATGGGATAGCCCGTTCTTAAGTGGCATTTCCACCCACCCTTCTCATCCGTTAGGAGTTTGATTATGTCGTTCATATTCTTTCTCGGGAAATACATTAGGTTACTATGTTGTACAAAATCGTAAAGATATAATGGAATGTCATAATTCCTTGCTATCTCGGGAGGCAAGATAGAAATCTCCTTCCCCGGGTTGAAAATAGCATCCCTGGTACCTTCATCGATCTATCGTATCAACCTCCTTCAATGTAATGTAAAATTCATGTACGACCGAAAGGTACACCGGATTGGTCGGGGTTATGCATAGCTTCTTCCATCGGTGGTATTAGATCAACTTTCACGTTTTGCTCTTTAATATCCTTATAGATTTGAAACCTCGTTCTTGCAAGGGATTTTTCATTGGACAGCCAGAAGGTTACTTTTGAGCTCCCATTCCTGGATATGGGTGTGGCTAGCCACTACGAATTCACTATCAAAAACATTGCTATGCATGGTTTTGGGGTTATGAAGCAAAAAAAAAAGGTAGAGAATTTATGAAATCTACAAGAAAAGGGTTGTGAACAGTGATTTGGTTGGCTATGATGGCTTGAAGGGTGTAGCTGCTGGTAAGGGCAATATATAGAAGCCATTTAGGGCTTTACTTGCCATCAAAACTTTGTGAATATCTCTGAAGATAGTGTTGAATTAAGAATAGTAAGTTGCCAAAAATGGTCCACATGTCGTGTCATAGGGGTGCATGGCACAACACGACATATATTTGACCCTGGATCTTGCTTTCAAACAAAGGCGTGTCACACCACGATGATAGATTTTTAGGTTTTAAAGTTCCCCAGGGTTGTGTCGCGCCATGGGATTGTTATGTGACAACATGGCTTCAATTTGGCCTCTCTGGGACTTATAAGAGACCCTTGGTTGCCCATGCATGCAACCTGCTAATGTCTATCTCTTCTGTTACTCTCAGGAACCTTTTTCCTTCTAATTCTAACACAAAATAACAAGTTTAATTCTTAACTCTAACAAATTAAAAATAATATAACATACAATATTTACAAGTTAATTAGGTTCGATGGTTTAAAATTCATGTCGTACTACCGGACTTGTCTGGTAATTCCTTAAACTTCACCATCAACTTCATCCATCACTCCCGACCGTCTCGATTCTCCCAATTGCTCCTTCTTCCATTGTAGTTGATAAACCGTAAAAGTAACATATTTTAAGCCCACATTTAATATGCTTTTGGATAATTTAAGCCCCAATTTATGTAAAAAAGTGCTCTTAATCCTTTCTTTTCATGTCTTATACTCAGGAAAGCACCCGATGACGAAAAGAACGAGAAACGGGCTTAAAACAGACCAAATTGGGCCAAGCCACAAAATCAGCACGGCCTAGACTTCAAGCCACACGGTCGTGCCACCATTCCTACTAGAACACGGCCTTACCACGACTTACACGGCCGTGCCTCATTCAACAGTGTCGAACACGGCCTGAAGACGATTCACACGGGCGTGTGCCATGGCCGTGTCCCTACCGCGGGAAAGAGGAATTTTACTCGGATTTGGATACTTGGAGACAAAGAAAGGCATTCCAAAGCCTATTCAAACACCCTAGTAGGAACTCTACTTGAATTAGGATACTTTAGGGCCAAGTAAGGCATCTCAAAGTCTATATAAACACCCAAAGGGGCAACTTGTCATGGGGAGGAGTTCGGCAGAAGCCTCTGCCAAGGCTTTCGTCTGGGGGCGGCGAGCTAGGCCAAGAAGCCAAGCCGAAAAGGTCAGATTTGTGGGAATCACTCGAAGATAGCCAGTTGATCAATCTCAAGAAGTCGGAATTCTACTTAAGACGGAAGATCTCCTCTCCAATTCCTTTAGGGGGTTTTAGGGATTTCTTATGTTTTGTTTTATCTTTTCTCTTGAGATGTTGTCTTTTATTATTATGAACTAAACATTCGGATACCCAAAGGGGATAAAACCTATGAGGAATCTTGTTATTTGATTTTTTGAATTATATGATAATAACTTAGTTTGTTCTTAATTGTGTGAACTTAATCCAAATCTAATGTGCTTAGGTGGAGGAGGAATAGACCACGCCTAAGAGTAGATCCAACATAATTAAGCGGAGTTGATCGCACGCCCTAGAGATAGGGTGACGAGATTTTGCTGGATTAGGGTGAAACCTAATATGGGAGTCCACAGATCGATTTACTGCTATTCTAGGGGGTTATTATAAGCGAACGAGAGTTCCACTAATTAACCTAGGGTTAGACGTTATTCGCCTCGAGAGAGGGTTTAATATACGTTTGGGAGTCTCACGGATCAAACTAAGTAAATAAATCATATGGTTCAAGGTTAAATAACAAGTGAACTCTAGGTGGATTTTTCCTAAGGGTGTCGCTTGAGTCAACTAAGTTTTCCCAAAAGTTATTTCCCGAATTCATTCTTTTTGTCTTTGCTTCTTAACTTAGTAAGTAGAATAGTTTCAGTTTAAACAACCATCACTTTATATTAAGGCTAAATAATAAAAAGACGGTGAGTATTAGTACTTTTAGTTCCTTTGGGTTCGACAATCCGGTCTTGCCTAAACTATACTACTGTTCAATAGGTGCACTTGCCTTTAATCGTTGTCAGAGTTGGTTTCCAGGTTCGATCATTCTTTTATAAATTTTAAAACTCTGATTTACAGCGATCAAGTTTTTGGCGCCGTTGTCGGGGACTAAAATATTAAGAAAACTCTATTTTTATTACTTTAGCCATTTTTTTTATTTTCTGCAATTTTTTTATTACTTTGCTAAATTTTCTTTTATTTGATTTTGACAGATAGAGGAGATGGCACTGAATAACTATCAGTGGCAAGTTACGAGGACGAAGCCAACAACAGCAGCCAATATCTACGACCTCGACCCAGTAACCAGGCTATCAAACCAGTTAGAGATGTTACATTAAAAAAATTTAATGGTTTATACGGTTCTTCGCAGGTACATCCAGTTATGCAGTGTGAAACAAGCGGAGGCGTGGCAAATCCTGAGTACCCACCCTACGGACATGGCATGGAAAGCGAACAAATCCACTATATGAATAACTATTCTAAACCTCAAAATAATTTTTATAGTGACACTTATAATGCAGGTTAGAGGTACCATCCTAATTTCTCGTGGGATGATCAAAGTAGCCAAAGACAGGAACTTCCTTTAAATTTTCAACAACCACCTTACCAACAGGAAGAGGAGTCGAACCTTGAAGAGATGCTGACAAAATTCATGGCAGCTACCGATAACCGTCTCCAAGACACTGAAACCACCCTTGAGACACAACAAGCATCGATCAAAGGGATCGAGAGCCAAGTTAGGGAAGTCACTGAGTCAGTTGGGGAACTTACTAAGTCAGTTGTACAACTTGCTAAGCTGATCTCAGAACTACCACAAGAAAGCTTGCCACGCAATACTGAAACTAACCCGAGTGAGCAAAATCAAGCCATTTACGATAGTGAAGGGTTAGACGAACCAAACCCAAGGGAAGAGCATGTGGTAAGCGAAGGTAAGGTTGAAGTGTGCCATGATATATCAAAACAGGCAATTACAAAGTACCAACCTCGTGTGCCATATCCCGATGCAATAAAGAAAGTCCACACAGAGGAAGAAGTCAGTGAACTCACACTTCGTGTAGACGACGAAACAATCACTCTTCAAGCTCTTGACTCAGCTAGGACATAGAGTAATAAAGGTACGAACGTTAATTCTATTGATAACCATTTGGTTCAACCTTCTTTACAGGAAGCATCACGAAATCACCTAGCTGAGCTAGATCTTAGACCTCGTACCCATAAAGAAATAATTCATAAAGGACTAAGGCTTCAGGTCGAGGAACTAGACAAGTGGAAAACACACTTTAAAGAGAAACTAGGAATACACGAAGTGAAACCGAAGAAACCCTGCACAGTGATAGGAACAACAAATCACTTCAAAATAGGGGATCAGGTATTGTTGAATAAGGAAGACCCTCGAATCGCCAATTCAGACCTCAAGAAAAACAAAGAAATCACTTTTGAGGTACTTAATGTCTTCCTATACGGGCCAGTCGAGGTAAGCAATCCTAAATTCAGTACTTTTGAGGTAAACACTACTCGACTTAAATTTTATATCAAAAATCGAGTTGATCGCATGAGGAAGGATTTTCACCTCCTCAAACCACCTTGACCATACGAATGAGAGGTAAAGTCTAGCTTAAGACTATAAACGAGCGCTTCTCGGGAGGCAACCCGAGCACTAACCCTATTAATTTTTACATTTTTTTATTTTACTTTTATTCTTCATTTTAGCACCTAACCATAAACTAACCAAAGTACAGATTTCCATGCTCACACGGCCGTGGCCGTGGCCGTGTGGAAGCCAGAAGGACAAACCACGGACGTGCTAGTAACCGTGCATGACAGAGAATGATTTCTTTTCCTAACACGGGCTGCGATAAAAAGCCACGCCCGTGCCGACTTCCCGTGTTAGGTTACTGACTTATTGAGCACGGGTGAGACACGGCTGTGCCCTACAACCGTGCGAGGTTATTGACTTGACGAGCACGGGTTAAACACGCCCGTTCTAAAGGACCGTGAGAAGAATACACGGGCGTGCTACGAGACCCACGGCCGTGGTAAAACACCTAAACGCTCCCAAATTTCAAAATCACGAAAAACACAGACTGATTAAACTCGAACAAGGGCGTGGACCGTATCACTATTTAAATATTTACTTTTATTTCTATTTTTATTTTTATTTTTATTTTTATTTTCATTTTCATTTTTATTTTTATTTTTATTTTTATTTCCTTTCTTTTATTTTCTTTATTATTTTCTTCTTGTTATTCATTCCATTTAGATTTAGCTTAGGATACAAAAGAAATTAGGATGGTCGCTTTGAGGACTCAACCGATTCGAGACGCTTCCCCACGCTCACCTCCAATCCTATCCTAGGTTTCTTTTCATTGGCTTCATCGAAAATTCAGGAAGTTTCCCTTCTCTCCCCATCCTATGATTTTATAATTATTTTGATATTATCTACCTTTGTACATTGAGGACAATGTACATCTTAAGTGTGGGGGGTTAACTATAGTATTATTTGAAAATCCCTGAATTATGCCTTGTTTGAAAGTAAATTACTCATATTACTAATTAGGATGAAATTTCTGATGATTTATGATTTTTATTGATATGTTTTAGATTAAGTCATTGATAATTGTGCATTGATGATTAAATTTGAAGGATACTAGAGAGTCAAGCATGATAAGTCTATTTTTCAGAATAAAAATTTTTTTTTTAGGTTGTCGAACTAAGTCTAAATATTACTTTGAAGTTTGAATTTTACGAGGTTGACATCAAAATACCCATAATTTTTGTGAGTTTTTGAGCCTTATAGAGCATATATTCTTTTTCTTGCTCACTTTATTGATTATGAGTATGTCAAAACTGATTTGTTATTCTAGAACTTGCATCGATTATACATGTCGAGACCACACTTTTTGATTTGATACATAGAGATGATGAAGGCACCTAGGTTTTAACCCACTCACTCCATTAAAAAGCCTACATTCATAATTAACCCCTAGTGAACCCCTTTTAATCCTAACAACCCTTTTTATTGACATAACCACTAATATTAACCCAGAACCCCTTTGTTTTTGTTATCACCATTCCTTTTGACTACCCTTATATCGAGATTTGATCTGATTAGTTACCTAATTATGAATTTTAGTAGTTTATCTTTTATTATGTATTTGTAGTTTGTTTTTAAAAAAATAAAGTATATTCATTATTAGTATGTGATTAAACGAGCTTATACATTTAAAATCCAAATATCGAAAAAAGAAACTCGTATTATTAGTATTATTAGTTTTCAATTGATGTAATTATTATTATTAGTTCATTAGTTCTTAGTTAGGTAATTTGTCAATTCAATCTCGATTCTAACCTCTAATCCAAATTTTTATTCCACACCTTAACCCTAGCCCCATTACAACCTCATTAAAGACCTTTTGATTTGTGTTTCATCTCATATTTCAGTGGTGGAGATCTGATTTTCATGCAAGCCTATGGGATTAACTCTTCATGTTTGACTTTTGAGTGCTTAATTCTGAACCTTAAACACTTCGAGTGATTTGAGTGAATCTTTTGTGAGGATGTCAACTCTTGTCGATTTTGAATCAGAGGTAATTATTTAGATGAAGGGAAAACACCTACGTTTTGTGCCACAAATGTATGACTTAGATTGTTTGATTCTTTAGGACTCTTTGAGTCGAATTATCCATGTATGAATTATCTCTGAATTATGATAAAACACTATCAATGACTATTATGAATTATAGAAAGTTCGTTTTAATCGTAAGTTGAGAATTTTGCTTGAGGACAAGCAAAAGCTTAAGTGTGGGGGTATTTGATAAACCGTAAAAGTAACATATTTTAAGCCCACATTTAATATGCTTTTGGATGATTTAAGCCCCAATTTATGTAAAAAGGTGCTCTTAATCCTTTCTTTTCATGTCTTATACTCAGGAAAGCACCCGATGACGAAAAAAATGAGAAATGGGCTTAAAACGGACCAAATTGGGCCAAGCCACGAAATCAGCACGGCCTGGACTTCAAGCCACATGGCCGTGCCACCATTCCTACTAGAACACGGCCTTACCACGACTTACACGCGGCCGTGCCTCATTCAACGATGTCGAACACGGCTGAAGGCGATTCACACGCGGCGTGTGCCATGACCGTGTCCTGCGCCATGAAAAGAGGAATTTTACTCGAATTTGGATACTTGGAGACAAAGAAAGGCATTCCAAAGCCTATTCAAACACCCTAGTAGGAACTCTACTTGAATTAGGATACTTTGGGGCCAAGTAAGGCATCTCAAAGTCTATATAAACACCCAAAGGGGCAACTTGTCATGGGGAGTTCGGGCAAGCCTCTGCGCAGGGGCTTTCGTCTGGGGCGAGCTAGCTAGGCCAAGAAGCTGCCCGAAAGGTCGATTTGTGGGAATCATTCGAAGATATCCAGTTGATCAATCTCAAGAAGCCGGAATTCTACTCAAGACGGAGGATCTCCTCTTTAATTCCTTCAGGGGGTTTTAGGGATTTCTTATATTTTATTTTATCTTTTCTCTTAAGATGTTGTCTTTTATTATTATGAACTAAACATTCGGATACCCGAAGGGGATGAAACCTATGAGGAATCTTGTTATTTGATTTTTTAAATTATATGATAATAACTTAGTTTGTTATTAATTGTGTGAACTTAATCCAAATCTAATGTGCTTAGGTGGAGGAGGAATAGACCCTGCCTAAGAGTAGATCCAACATAATTAAGTGGAGTTGATCGCACGCCTAGAGATAGGGTGACGAGATTTTGCCAGATTAGGGTGAAACCTAATATGGGAGTCCACAGATCAATTTACTGCTATTCTAAGGGGTTATTATAAGCGAACGAGAGTTCCACTAATTAACTTAGGGTTAGACATTATTCGCCTCGAGAGAGGGTTTAATATACGTTTGGGAGTCTCACGGATCAAACTAAGTAAATAAATCATATAGTTCAAGGTTAAATAACGAGTGAAGTCTAGGTGGATTTTTCCTAAGGGTATCGCTTGAGTCAACTGAGTTTTCCCAAAAGTTATTTCCCGAATTCATTCTTTTTGTCTTTGCGTCTTAGCTTAGTAAGTAGAATAGTTTTAGTTTAAACAACCATCACTTTATATTAAGGCTAAATAATAAAAAGACGGTGAGTATTAGTACTTTTAGTTCCTTTGGGTTCGACAATCCAGTCTTGCCTAAACTATACTACTGTTCGATAGGTGCACTTGCCTTTAATCGTTGTCAGAGTTGGTTTCTAGGTTCGATCATTCTTTTATAAATTTTAAAACTCTGATTTACAGCGATCAGTAGTCTCGCCATTTATCTTGTTCTCTCATATTATGAGTACCTACACTTGCACAACTCAGGAAATGCCTTCGACAAGGCCTTTAGGGATTAAATTAAATAATGCATAACACTCCTCCTTAGCTAATCCCTCACTTTGGGAATAACAGCCACATTTGAACATTTCTATTTCACCATCAATTTTTATGATTAGCTTGTTTCATTCAAGATCGATTGTCGATTTAGAAGTGGCCAGAAATGGCCTAGCCAATGGAATAGGGATTTCTCAATCTTCCTCAAAATCAAGGACTGTAACAGCCTGATTTTGGGCTTAGTCGGAATAGTGGTTTCGAGAACACAAATCAAAGGCCGAATAAATTATTTTAAATATTATTTTATGTGTTATAGTATGATTATATGAGTACATGAAAATTTTGGTGAATTAATTTTATTGATTTCTTGCTTAATTTCGAAAAAGGACTAAATTGCATAAAGTGCAAAAGTTTTGTTCTACAAGATAAAGGTGTTAAATAGCTAGAGGACCTTAAATTAGATGTCCTTAATGTGCAAATAGGCCCTTAAGAGAGTGATGGCCGGCCATAGGGACAAGGAAATGAAATTGGTCAAAGGTTAGGTGGATTTTAGGTGACTTAATTGATAAAATAATCATAAAATAAAATAATATGCTTCATCCTTTTCATTCTTCCTCTCCCACCAAAATTTTTAGCAAACTTAAGGGTTTGAGAGCTCAAATTTTTAGCAACTCTTCACCCTTGCAAGTAAGTCGTTTTGATGGTCATTTTTTGTTGATTTTTGTACTTTTGGGACCCTTGTAGCTTAAGCTAACTAATGGAATGACTATTTTGAAAAATGGTTGAGAGTCTAGGGTTTTACCATGTGAGTATTCATGTTGTTTCCTGAAATTTTATGGAAGAAATAAACAACTTTTGAGAAAGGGGTTTTCATGAAAACACTTAAAAATGTCATTTTTGTAAAGGTTGTAAAATAGGTGGTAAATGTGTGAAATAACTAAAATTTTGAGCTGTTATAATCTTAATAAAGGTTTGGCTAGGCTTGGGTAGTGAAGAAATTGATTAAAATCATTTTACGAGCCTATGGGCAAAATCGTAATTATGTAAAAGTCTAAGGGCAAAATGGTAATTTTGCCAAAGTAGGAATTTTGGAATGTCTTGATTAATGTGGTGATTAAATAAGTAAATTTTGGCATTATAGATTAAGAAAAACGGGATCTCAGACTTAGATCGGGAGAAAACCAAGCTATTGGACTAAATCGAACTAGTCGTCCATATTTTGTACACCGAGGTAAGTTGTACGTAAACAATACAACTCTATTGTTACTATGCATTAAACAATTGATATTGCATAAAATGTTTGATTATTGTTTTGAATAAGTATGATGAGAATTGATGTAGTAAAAACTCCCGGTTGAACCTTAGGAATAGATCGGAGATCCATGCCATGACATTAGGGATATATGAGAGCTAGTGTAAGACCATGTCTGGGACATGGCATCGGCCTCGATATGTAAGCCAGTGTAAGACCATGTCTGGGAGATAGCTTCGGCCTCGATATGTAAGCCAGTGTAAGACCATGTCTGGGATATAGCATCGGCCTCGATATGTAAGCTAGTGTAAGACCATGTCTGGGACATGGCATTAGCCTCGATATGTAAGCCAGTGTAAGACCATGCCTGGGACATGGCATCGGCATTGATATGAGAGCTAGTGTAAGACCATGTCTGGGACATGGCATCAGCCTCGACATGTAAGCCAGTGTAAGACCATGTCTGAGACATGGCATCGGTATTTTACCCTCTTGTGTGAGGCTTATCGGATATCCTTTAGTATTCCAAATGGTTCCACGGGTTATTTAAAGCTTATGATAAAGATATGAAAGGATATAATCATGTTGTGAGTGGTAAAGGTCTTTACTCGAAACTCATGAGATATGAGCTTAGTATGATGCCTTAATGGTAAGGATGAAATTAAGTAAGTTCTAGCTATGAGAATGATTTCGGGACGATCTTGTAATCTTTGGCTTATACTTGTGATGTGTAAATATGTAGTAAATCTACCATTGTTAAATCAAGAATGTTGTGCTGGTTTATAATATGCTATGTGTTTAAATATGCATGGTTGATGTTGTTACTTATTTACATGCAACTTACTAAGCTTTATGCTTACTCCCTTTCCTTTCCATTTTCTTATAGTGCCGCCAAGTTAGCTCAGGGATTAACAGACGTCGGATGCATCGATCACACTATCAATCTGAACATTTGGTATAGATAGATTTATCATTTTGAGTATGACATGTATAAGGGCTTGGTCTTTTGTCAAGTGTCATATTATTTTGGGCCAAATGTGTTGGCTTGTCTTGAAGATTGATTCATTTTGTATAGGGACATGGATGATGGCTAATACTTGTTAATGATATATGAAAATGATGATGTTTTTCATGAGTGTGAAATTTACACAGTGAAATATATGGTGTGTTAATGCATGAATGAGTGTATGTCTTGATTGATAAGTATGTGATAAGTTTTGCATGTGAATAGAGTGTAGTAGCCTTGATGTGTGTATGTCTTGATGTGGCTTATATTGGTGCAAGTAAGGGTGGCAAAAGGGCTTGGTAAATAGCCTTGTTTTTGTCCACACGGGTGTGTGTCTAGGTTGTGTATGACACACGGTCTGCCCCATAGGTGTGTAGTTAGGCTGTGTGTCCCCTGCACCTTAATTTGGTAAAACAAAATGCCCAGTAGTAACCACGCGGGCTGAGACACGGCCGTGTGTCTCAACCGTGTGGAAGACACAGCCATAGGCATGGGAATGTACCTAGGCCGTGTGAAGTCTGCACCTTAAATGCGAAATTAAATTTGCCGCACGGCCTAGCACACGGGTGTGTGCCTTGGTCGTGTGACCCTAAATTTTTACTGACGCCAGAAATAGAATGTCAAGGTTTTTGCACACTGGCCATGGATACGAGCGTGTGCCAGGCCTTGTGAAAACCCTGTAGGTTTGAATTGATAAATAAATCCACACGGGAAGGGACACGGGCGTGTCCCTATATGCTGAGGCCGTGTGAGTTACACGGTCCTTCAACATGGCCATGTAATTAGGTCACACGGGTGTGTTGCCCTTCCACACGGGCGTGTGCCCCTAATTTTAGTGACATTTTCCAAAGTTTTTCCAAAGAACTCGGTTTGGCCCCGAACCGTTTCTAAATTGTATTTGGGACCTCGTAGGCTCATATTAGGGATTTTAAGACAAAGTTTGAAAAGTTTTAAATTTGAACGAACTTTTATGACCCGAAAATGTATGTTAGTATGCGTTTGAGTTAGGTAACACCTCGTACCCTGTTCCGACGTCAAACACGGGTAAGGGGTGTTACAAGGACTAAAAAATTGACAGGGATTATGACACCCTATACCTTGACCAATACATCCTTGAATATACCTTTTGGGTGCACCAGGGATCTATCAACTAGCTTTAGCGTTATCGAGGAATTTTTAATATCCCCGAGTCTGAGTTTCTAATAGATCGATAGGGGCATTAAGTTTATGCTAGCCCCTAAATTGCAAGGGCTTTGCTAAAATGTTTATCCCTTATCTCTATTGGAATCGTGAAGCTACCTGGATCTTTTAATTTTAGGGGTATCTTTTTAGCGATTAAAACGCTACATGAGTCATCAATATCAATTTGCTTGCCCTTTTTCATCTTTCTATGTCGTGCCATACTTTCCTTTAAGTACTTGGCATATTTTGAAATTTTATCGATAAACTCTAATAGCAGAAAATCGACATTGAGAAATTTAAATAAATTTAAAAAAATTATAAAATCTACCTCTTGCTTGTTCTCTAACCTTATTAGGAATGGTACCTTCATTGCACTCGGATTTAAGATTACCAGATCAGGCACCAGTTTGGCTACCTTCTTGATTGACTCATGGTGCTCAACTTCTTCCTCTTCTATGGGTTCGTCGACATCTTCGGTAATCTCCTCCTATTCATGGATGGGCTTACTTGGTGACTTCAATTCCTTTCTCGATCGCAAAGCGATCACTTTTATGTTCTCCTTCCAATCTATTCAAGGGTTATTTTCCATGTTACCAGGGAGAGTCTGGTCATTTTACTTTTGAAACATTGCCATTAACTGGCTCATTTGGTCACAGAGGTTTTCCATTCGGGATTCAAGTCATCCACATGTAGCTTGGACTTTTCGAATGTCCATTTTCATAGTTTGCATCTCCCCCTCTAACTGATCGAATCTTTGACCACATGCATCTCCCTCTATTAACTATGTAGTTTGCCTCCTCCAGTTGGTTCTCAGAATAAAGCTCTGTTCTTGTCGGCTTGACAGGTGTTTCCAAATGGTTAAGCTTTTCTAGGATTTATTGGAATCGAGCATCGTTGTTATCTTCGTTCACAGCTTTTACCGTTGGAGGCTTGGATTTGTACATACATCTCTCATTGGGCCACATGTACGAATTCATGGACATATCATCAATGATTTTGTACGCTCGTTCGTACGTATGAAACATGAAAGATCTATCGGACACTCCATCTAAGCTTGACCTGATGTGGCCATCAACACTATTAAAAAAAATTGTATTTTTGAGCCACTCTAGCAATCCGTGATGTTGGCACTTCCTTAGCATTGTCTTAAAATGTTCTCACGCCTCGTATAGGGACTCACCCTTATATTGTTTGAAGTTGATGATCTCTCACCTAAGTTGAATGGTTCGACTAATCAAGAAAATTTTATACAGAAATTTTTTGCTAGATCATTGCACATGGTAACAGAACCCGGTTCTAATGAGTCCAACCAATCAGTTACATTATCGCAAAAAAAGAATGAAAATAACCGAAGATGCACAGCATCATCTGATACCCCATTGTACTTGAAGGTATCGTAGAGTTATAGGAATCGCTTCAAATGTTGGTTTGGATCTTCCACCATGTTTCCTTTGAATTGCAGCGTGTTTTGGATCATCTGGATTGTGGCCGCCTTATCTCAAAATTATTGGCATTAATTGTTAGCTTTTCTATGTTTCCTCGCACGCGTCTAGTGTAGGTAGGGCATACTCACGCAACATTCGTTGGTCCATTAGGACTTCTTCCCGATTATTTCCTTGTCTCTCTCGTGGATTCTCAAATAAAAGATTTCCTCGGGGTAAGTTAAATACTGCGGGTGGATCGATATTCATCACTGAATAGTTATGCCTAATGATTTCCTTCAGATATGGGTATGGTTCAATTGGTGTGTTGGAGCTTCGGCTCATAAACGACTCGAAAAGAAAATAAAAAAATAAACAAAAATTAAGTATCGTATCTATAGGTTTTAACTTTCCTACTTATCTTATTATTTGTAAAAATATTTTCAAGATCTATTATCGAAACCTCCCTAGCAACGGCGCCAACAACTTGACCGTCTATAAACAAGTTATTGTTTATAGTAAAATTAACACAAAAAATATAAGAATTTAGAATGGCTGTTTCCACAAGTGCACAGGTCAAATTGTTATATAGTATAGTTTACAACAAAACACTTGGAAGTATTCTAAGGATTGCACCCAAAGGAGGATAGGATAAATCTATAAAAACCTTTTTATAATAATAAGTCTAAATAGGATTAATTAAATTTTATATTACGATAAACCATAAAATATATTAATAAAGGAAATTAAATAAATAAATAAATAAACAAGAAAAATAACAAATGACTAAAATTAATAAACTGATCAAGAAGATTAACTCACTTTAAGGATTGTAATTAACTTCATATTAGAGTTTTAGGGTGGATTAACTATCGATTAACCACTTATTACATTCTGTCCTCTAACTAATTAATCGATTGGTAGATACTCGGTTATATCCCAACCTCACTTTCTCAACTAGGATAAACTACAATTTACTCGGTTTGACTTATCTCCCGATCTCATCTAACCTATGATTACTTCCTAGGGTTATCAAGCCTAGGGTTTAACAACACGTATTTATACCAATTAATCTTCTCAGGAAACCCTAAATCCTCCATTAATCACATCTCCATCCACTCGTTAATCTCCCCTAAAGGATTTAGCCACTCATGTTCTTCATAATCTCTAACTCAATTGAATAAATCATGTAAAGAATGTGATTGAATCAGAAAAGAAACGAGATTAGAATAGTAGTAAATTGATTGATCGAAATAATGAAATATGTTGATTGCAAAGAAAAATTGAACTGAATACTTCAATAATATAAAATAACTCTTGGATCGAAGCCGATTCCAAAGGGAAAAACAAATAGTTAAGAAAAGTTGAAAGAAAACTAATCTAATCCTACTCCTAAACTACTAGGGTTTTTTATTGCGCCTAAGACGACTTAGTTACATCAAACCCGTAAGGTCTTATATAGAGAGGTGTTGGTAGCCCAGATTAGGTCTTCAACACATCCAAGGTTTTCGTATAAAGCTGATTGTGCAGACGAAAATAGCCTTGATATTCTTGGGCGTCACATTAACCTATGTTGTGCGATAGCCCTTGCATAGCGCGACACGATGAGCAAATTATGCCTTCTTGGTTTCGTTTCATGCTTTGACGGCTCAAGAAACTTGTGCATCACTTGTCCCTTGCTTTCACGTCAATTGGGTCTATAAGTCTTCATCCTACACACTCAATTTAACATATTAGCACTACCTAAGGTCCGTGTCGGCCTAATAGGTCACCACACTCACAAAATGTGTTAAAAAAACTTTTTTTTACTAATATTTAATCCTAAGTACTAAATACTGGAAACATAATATAAAATAATAAATTGTTTAGAAAGCAAGCTCCTTAAATGCGAAAATAACCCTAATTAACTACTACATTTGACGGCAGGTCAGTTGCCACCATCAAATCAATTAAGCTTGACAACGTTGGAAGCTAACTCCTTTAGTGTTCTACTTTCATGTATAGTAGTAGCCATCATAAAATGAACAAATACTTATAGGAAAAACAATAGGATAAGACTCCAATGTGTGCATCAAGCCGCTATCTTTAAGGTTCTATTTGCCCCCACTATATTTGGTGTACAAAAGAATTTCTAGCAAATGAGCTTCAAGGATACAATGAAGCCAAGTATTCACGTTTTGCACAAACGAATATAGTTCACTAAACACTGAGTAGAGTATAACAAGAATATCAATATTCTATAAAGTATAGCAATTTCTATAAGACCATAACTATCCAATAAGCATCTTTTTGGATAAACACATATCTTAAACAGGCATAATTATTCAATAAATATTATTTGAATAGTTATAATTTTTTTATTAAAAGTCAAGTGACCTAACTTTTGGTATTTAAAATACATAATTATCAAAGTAAATAATAAGAATTCTTGATTAATAACTAAAAGTTATAACTTTTTACTGTTTATACTTTTTCATTTGTAACTACTAAAATAATAATATTTTTTTTTAAAAATTCCAAGTACAATTATATTAATATAAAAAAAATTAAATAAAAAATTTATATTGTATATATAGTTGTATTAAGGTAATATGAGGTCGATTGAGTCTTAACTCGATTGGCTTCGTATTGTTGCCAATGTAGAAAGATGTGGGTCCGGGTACACTGAAACGCATTATCCTCTTATTTAAGGGTTGGAGAGTAGTTATGAGTAGTTTTAGGTATTGTATTAAAAAATAAATATTTATAAAAACCTATAACAAAATTAATAAAATTAATGTTAAAAAAATTAATATGGGAGTCCAATAATATCTGCGATCCTAAAAAAAAAAAAGCCCACTTTAAAGTTAATTATTATAACAAGAAAGACAAAAATGTCGACATTCATATAACTATCTTGATCAGTTTAATTCAATGTGCTATACACGTCTGCATCTTTGACGCATTGTTTATAAGCAATGTGTAAAAATGAAAATAAAAATAAAAACAAAAACGAGTAAATTATTGTGATAACTGTGAAACTGACAAGCTAGAAACTAACCAAAAGTAAAACAATTATATTAAAGTAGTGTAATAATAAAAAATGACTGACGACCACTTAACGTGAATATTCCAGTTTTTTTAATCAGTTTTTGTTTTCTAAATATAATATCGAAATATACGTGGAATTCCAAATTCAGTTGATAGAATTGGAAAATTTTATTAACAGAGATAATAATCTTTAATATTACGTCGTTTTCATTTTGGTATTGATATGTGTTGATAAATAATTATTAATTAATTTGTATGTGTTAATATTCATCTATATTGGTCTATACAAAATTTTAGTTTCTCTTTGTAAAATTTTTAATTTTTGTCTTATTATTTTATAATAACATTTGAAAGTGAAAAAATAAATTAAAATACATTTCAACCATTGAAGGATTTTTGCCATTAAAATTGATGGACTTATATTATTTCCAATGAGAGATTTTGTCGTTCAATTTCAATAAAAATTTAAGTGTTTGAAATAAGAGCGAATTTATAAAATAAAACCCTTGAGCAGACCAACCATCACAATTCATACCCTAAAGTAAACATATTATCACTTGAATACTTAATGCCCTAAAACTTATAAAATTAACTAACCACATCTCACATGCTTCTCCTAATAAATTTGGCCTTTCGCCAACTGTTATAAACACAAATGACAAACCAATATATTATATAGATAACTTTGTTTATTTTGTAAATATTTAAAAGAAAAAAAAAATCAGAAGTAGAAAAGTGACGACACTCAAATATGGAACATCGCATTTATGACATCTTTATGACAAATCATACATAAAAGAATATAAAAACGAGTTTTTATCTATAATTTGTCGAGAATTTCTTTATCATATAAAAGTTAAAACCCCAGTTTGGCACATGCATACGAACGTACCCCACACGAAAACATTAACCAAGACACACACATACACACACCATCTTTATGAAGAAATGGGTGCTATCTTACGACATTCTCCACCCCAACCAGAAACAAATTGATCATCCTTATTTTCCAATCTCAACCTTTTACCAATTGGGGTTTAAATTAAGTTCTATCATACAAATATATACGTAATTTAATTTATTAAAATTCGAATTTTGACATATACACTTTTTTTAATATTCTAAGGATGAATTCAACTAGCCTAAAAGTTTGATATATTATTTAAAATTTTTGCTATTTGTTTGTTTGTTTAATATACAAATTATAATGGAATTGTTAGACTACAATGAGTACTATGGCTTGACACTGTGAAAACGGTGCAAACAAAACACAAAGAACACTAAGGTTTGTTTACGCAGTATGATTTTTTTATGATTGCAGAGCCTAGCTCAATGAGTAATTTCACTATCTTTAATCCACAATACAACAAGTGTTTCACACTCTATCACTCCCCAAGTATAGAGATCTCACCTTTGTACCTAAAGATTAGAACACTCACTCCAAATCCTCCTCGTGAGAACTTGGGCAGTACATACTCAACAATGTTTACAATTCAATTTGCACACTCTCACAAAAATAATTCCTCAAAGAACAGATTAAAGTACTCTCAATAAGTTCACATACAAAACCTAAACACACCTTAAAGCATATATTAGTTTCAACTTGCTAACATGGAATATAATTGAAAATAACTATTAGATCATTAACAATCAAAGAACAATCAATCAAACATTTGATTCTTCAAATTCAACAATGTAATTTTGATCGAATCTCCACATTCCAAGGGTTGAAATGATTTACTCGGGTCAAATCCAATATTCAAAAATCAAGGATTGGTTACCATAGATGGACCATAATACTTCAATATAGCAGCACAATAACATGTCCAAAGATTTTTTTTCATTAAATTGCCAAATCAAATAAGACAAGTAATAAACCGCCTCAGTGGTAGCTTGCAGTGGGCATTGTCGAGTGTCAATCAGCTTCAATTCTCACATCTTGCCTCAACAAAAATAATATTATATATATATATATATATATATTTTTTTTAAAAATACATGTTCACATTTAGCATATATTTTATAGCTAAGGATTTGTTTGATTAACCATTGAAAAAAATTCCATTAATAATTTTTAATAATTCAATTTTTTTAAATATGTTTGATAATTAGAAATAAAAAATATTTGCTAGATTTTTTCAATAAAAAAATGTTGAAAATAATAGATAGATAAAAGCTACTTATCACATAATGAAGAATAAGTTGATTTATTTTATTTATTTATTTTGAAAACTATACTATTGTATCATCATTTAAATTAATTACTTTGTTTAAGATATTGAACTTGAATTCCACATTGCTCTTAATTTAATATTTATTTTTTAGATTTATAATATTTATACTTATTAAGAATATACTTTATTCCAAAATTTTAATACGTACAAAATAATACTTAAGATTTGAACTTTGCTTAAAATAATATTAAATGTTTAAAATGTAAGGATATAAATAAGAAATAAAATTCTCATAATTTAAATTTTAAATTTATCAAATAGTCTAATTATATTCAATGTTTAATTTTAAGTATCATACTAAACATATTTCATAATTCAAATTCAATACTTAACTTTTCAGCGGATTTCATAAATCAAATTCAACACTTAATTTTTCGATATTGAATTTTTAGTTTACTAAACAACACCTAAATTTAAATAAAAATATTTTTACATATGAATCAGCTCCATCTAAATCTTTGTCCATAATTAGGAAGGCAGGAAATAGAAATGAAAGGAGACAAAAATGAAATATTAAATTATTAAGTGTTAAAACATAATTTGATCATTTTATTACCTTGAGTTTTATAAATTTTAAGAACAATTCAACATAATTTACTTTTTGCAGGTCAAAGATGTTTACCTACCCTCTTTATATCTGCCCTTGTCTATAGTTTTATTAGACAAATGCATCGAATCAGATGACTAGGTTGATTATCTTTAGACATGCATGTTTATTTACATGATTTGTTACTTTTTCTTTTATTATTTTACAAGTTTTTTTCAAGACTAGGATGGATCACTTCATTTTTTTTGGAAAAAAAATATTCAGTGGTTTAATGAGATGGATATCACTTAGCTTTATGGTTCGTACCACCACAACTTGAAAAAAAAAAAAAAAAAAAAAAAAAAAAAAACCCTTTAATCTCCCCACTTTCTGCTACATGCTTTTGAAGTATAAAATTTGATAATTTAATAAAATTACGATAAAAAACAGTGTGTTTAATAAATAAACATAACCCTTACGTTTAAAACACTATGAATATAATAAGTTTTTGCAAATTTTATCATGCTATTTATGTTAGTTTCTGTTGAAACACTGTTATATTTATGTCTACATAATTAACATACAGCACGTTATATATATTATTGTATATAACTTTTCATTTGGAAAGTGAGATGTTGCTGTCAAACAGACAGCACTTAGTAAGCACAATTTCGGATTGAATTAAACTCTTGGAAACCAATATAAACAAGTTTCAATAAATAAGTAAAGATAGTAGTTGTGCTCAACCATGTTATAGCAAAAATATTTTAGTATAAGTCTGTTAAACACTCATATGATATGAATACCAGGTATGAAAGTTGTGATGTTTCTCAAGACTAACAAGTTATAAACAATAAAAATAACATAATAGTATTATTGAATATTACGTAGGTACATATTTCTTCTATAGGAGAAAATATCACTCAATACATAATTTAAGGCACAAGTTACGTTTTCTTAATAACATAATAACTTTCTTAAAATTCTTTATACTATTAATGTACCAAAAAACACACCTTTATACTATATATTTGTTAGTAATGTATGATTACTAAGATTACAAACTTCTAACAAAATTAGCATATACTTCTTTTTTATATATTTAAGTTTTAAGTCTAAAAATTCTACTAAGTCTAAAAACTTCACTAATACAAAATAATTATTTTTCATTTTAAAAACTTAATATATTTGTGTTAGATACATATTACTTTTAAATAACTTAGTATTTAGATACTAAGTTATTTATATAAATTCCTTATTCAACGATTAAGTTGCAACTGCGTCACTGATCAAAACATAAATAAAAGCCATATTGAACACAAATCAAAGTATCAAAATCATATGTGTGTTTAAAAACATATGTTTTCGATATTTAAGTTTGTGTTCAATGTAACTTTTATTTATGGTTTTTTTTTTCGAAATTTTGTAGATGAAATACATGGAAACAAACACACTCAAAAGGGCAGGACAAGTAGGACGAAACCTGAATCAACCAACAAGAATAACAAGACTTTAGGCCAGACACTACAAAGAACAAGTCTCCCAACCTATACAACTGTGAAGGTCAGAGAGGGAACAACACCTCATATAGCTCCAGCCATTAACAAAAGAAAGCTCGAAAATGTATATGAACCCCTTTACCAAGGTCTCAAGTCACCAACCGGAAGGAATTAAACAAATTGACAACAAAAACGTGGGGACGCAATAACGTAGAAAACAAAAGGCTTAGGCTTTACTCGCGGAGGTGTTGTGTTGTGCTCTGGGCGTTGGGACATTCTCTTTGAGGGCTTGGCAGGATTCATCACATTATCTCTTACTTGTCTCCCTTACTTTGGGTTTGGATTTTCCTAGGCAATTCTGGGTGGAGCCTCAACCGAATGTCTGCCTAGCCTCTTGGTCCTGCATTTTTCTTGGGGCATTTGTGGCGACATGGCCTTTCTAGAAAACATGAATCCAGAAATATTTTTGAGGTGCGGAATTAAATTACAAATTTTTAAAATGTTAAAAGACAATTTTATCATTGTATTTACTTATAATTTTACAGTTTCTAAAATGCCTTAAACCCAAGGTGTCTGCCTGGTTTGGGTTGTTGATTGAGATGAGGTAGCCATGCAAGCTTTTGGATGTTCCTGGTTTCTAATATTGAATGTACTTTTAGACTTGGATTTAAGGCCTCCACATATCTTTTCTAGATAAATTATGTCATTAGTCTATGTACTCTTTTTAAATTTAGATTTTAGTTGTTATATTTTATTTTTAGAAATTTAGTCTCTCTACTTTTCATATTTCAAAATTCAAGTCCAACTGTTAACATTGTTAAGTTTATTTTGTTAAATCCAAGTTCATTACAGACATCAGTTTTTTAGTTACATTACTACCAAGTGGATTTTTTTTTTAATTTCAAAATGTCATACTAACAAATTTAACAGTATTAACAATGGGACTTGAATTTTAAAATCTAAAAAAAAAAACCTAAATTCTTAAAAATAAATAAATAAATAAATATATATATATAAATACAAACAATGATAGCAAATTTCAACCATCTTTTCCACCCTTCATTTCTTGCATCAATGAAAGATTTTTATTAAGAGAGAGATTTATTGGAAGATACATTATGCGGAAAAAAATTAGCAAAACCCCACAAACCGTCTATGTTATTGATGTTTTACCATTCCCAAATTTATTGCCTTTGTCAAGTGCCATGGTAATGATTGTTATGGTTGATTAACTTTGAATCTTTTTAATTCTCCAAAATCTCCTTTTCCCTATGTCGTAACAATTTTTTTTGATAAAACAGTAAACGACGCGGTTGACTCGATTTTTTTGAAAATGAAAAGGAAGGGAGTCGCCACCGATCTTTATTTGGGTGTGATCGGATCACCTTTGTTTTAATAAAACGTCTCGATTTATTAAAATGATACTTTGGTCTACCGAAAAGTTGAGAAAAATGGGTTCGGAAGTCTATTACGTGCGAGGAAGGATTAGCACCCTCGACACGCCCGAAATTGGTACCAAATTGATTGATCGATGTCCTAATGTTGAAAACTTTGGAATGATTTGGAAATAGATACTTTTTATTTCCAAAACTTGAAGGAATTGGAAGGGACGTTAAGGCTCTCTTATTTTTGAAGAGATAAAGCATCATGTCCAGTAAGTTAGGGCGCAATACTTTAGACTCCCGAAACTAAGCTCGCCTTTTAAAACTTAGTTTTACATTTGAAGAGGATCTTCCGTCATTTGTCAAATGAGAAATCAAAACCCGGTAAGTTAGGGCTCGTTTTCCCGAAAATCCAAATTAGGAATATTGCCTCTATTTTAGAAAAAAAGGAAACTTATCTCGAAGTATCTAGGCGTCGAGTCCAGTAAGTTAGGGCGCGACAATTTCAAATCTCCGAGATTAAGTGTTTTGTTTAAAATTTGGATTGCGATTTTATAAAAGGGATATCCCGTTGTTTAACTTTAAACGAAAAAAAAACGGAACCCAGTAAGTTAGGGCTCGATTCACTCGAATTGCTAATACGGGATGTCGATTTAAAACTTGAATTTGTGATTTTTAAAAGGGATATTCCGTTATTCAGATTGAATGAGAAAAATCGGAACCCAGTAAGTTAGGGCTCGATTTCCTCGAATCTTTAATACGAAATATCAGTTATTTTAAAAAACTGATGTATCGAGAAAGATTAGTTTGACAAATGATAATATGAAAATACGATGTTACGTGTGAAAAGAATAATAATAATAAAATAACGATATGAAATTCGAATAATATACTAATACGAGTGATACTAATAAGTTAATAGTAATAATAAATAAACATAATAATATAGATGATAATAGTAGTATATTAGTAATAGTAAAAATAATAATAAAATGATGATGATAGGAAATATAATAAACAATAAATATAATAATAGCGTATACAAAAAATGAATACAATGTAGCAATGATATTAGGAATAAAATAAATAATAATAGGTAAAATAGATATAATGATAAAGTAAAAATAATGTAATAATAATATTAAAATAAAAATGGTAAATAACGGCGGATATAATAATATTGAAAGCAATAATAATAAATAATAGTAATAAACATAATAATAATATAGCATTAAAGAAAATAATAATATTAACAAAAATAAAAATAAAAATAATAAAAATGATAATAAATGTATAATATAATAGCTTAAGAAATTAAAAAAAAACAAATAATAGTGATAATAATAATAATAGGGGAAATAGTAAAAAGGAATAAAAATAATAAAAATAATAGTGATAAAGTAATGATAATAATAATAACATTAAATGATAATAATAATAATAAATAATAAGAAGAAGAACATCAAATTAATAAAATTTTAACAATAAAATAGCAAAAATAATCAAAAGGACTAAGCTGCACTTAAAACAGAAATTCTGGGCAAATCTGAAATAAATAAAAGAGGAAGAGGACCCTATTGAACGCGCGAATAACATGGAGGGACTCAAAGGGAAATTTTCCCTTCTCCTCCAAAACGCGCAGCATAAGGGGGGGCCAAATTGAAAACCAAAATAATTACAGGGCGAGATTGAAAAATAAAATAAACTTAATTGCAAATAAATAAAAAGGCGGAAGGGCTAAAAGTGCAATTAGCCCTTTCAAATCAAAACACGCGGATCCTAGTCCCGGAGCGGGTCGGATCTCGGTCGAGGGGCTAAACGACGCCGCTTTGGGGCTTATGGACGCAGGCCAAAACGACGTCGTTTTACATGGCCTATATAAGTTTAAAAAAACCAAAAAATTTCATTTCTTTCAGCTGTTTAAAAAAAATTCCTAACCCCTTTTTTTTTCTCTGTAGGGCCTGGGTCTCCAAAGAAGGGTCCGCCACGATCGCCATGTGGGCTCACATCGCCGTGGCGTAGCCACGCCACTGCGTGCACGGTGGTCGGAAATCCAAAAAAATTTGCCGATTTTCGGCAATTGACAAGGGTAACTTTCTTTTCTCTCTTTTTTATATTATATGTATATATGAAAATAAAAAAATAAAAAAATAATATAATAAAATCACCTCTTCGTTGATCCGATTTGTTGTTCTTTTGGGTTTTTGATGTCTATTACTCCTGATTTGGTAACGTTTAAAAAAGCGAATCTTGATAAAAATTGTTTCTTGTATTTGATCAAAAAATCCGACCGCATATAGGTTTTTTGCTTGGCTTTATATAGCCATTTTTTACACTATTTTTATCTAATTTATGTTGTCTTTTCTTCCTTTATCCATGCAGTGCAAGTGGGAGGCGGTGGTCGGTGGTTGCAAAGTGTGTCGGGGCAGAGGACTAGGGGCGGCACCAAGGCGGTTTAGGGTTTGAAACCCTAACTTTTCTGAAATTTTTAATTTGGGCCTGTTGGGGTTTGTAATTTGGGCCATGCTTGTAATTTGGGCCATGTAATTTGGTCTATGGACTGTTAATATATGTTTTATTTTGGGGTTTTGTTTGATTTAGTGGGCCGGGCAAAATTTGGGCTCTACAGCTGCCCCTCTTTGCTCATTGTCGTGTAACGGGAATGGAGCAAAGACTTTCAAGAAAGACCAATTTTGCCCGGTCTTGCTGAGTCTTGACTTGTTTGGTGCTCTTTTTTCTTCAAGTAGCCTCGTTCTTAGTCTACCGCATCTTGTCGCTTTGGTCCATTCTATCGCTACAACTTCAGAGGCATAGGATTCTTCATTTTTAATCCGCTCCCTTCGATTTGCTCCTGCAACATCAGGAATTGCCAAGTCTGCTAACCTCAATCTGATCCCTACAAACTTAGGGATCACCCGATTGATGTCTTCGATCTGCTTCCTGCAACTTCAGGAACGTTAAATCTGCTATCTTCAATCTGATCCCTGCAAACTCAGTGACCACTAGACTGATGTCTTCGATCTGCTTCCTGCAACTTCAGGAAGGTCAAATCTGCTATTTTCAATCTGATCCCTACAAACTCAAGGATCACTAGATCGATGTCTTCGATCTGCTTCTCGCAACTTCGTGAAGGTCAAATCTGCTATTTTCAACTGATCCTGCGCAAACTCGGGGATCACTAGACTGATGTCTTTCGATCCGCTTCCCGCAACTTCGTGAAGGTCAAATCGCTATTTTTAATCGATCCTGCAAGCTCGTGGATCACTAGATGATGTCTTCGATCCGCTTCCTGCAACTTCGGAAGGTCAAATCTGCTATCTTTGATCCGCTCCACTCGCAAACTCGGGAGAGACAGGATCTGCTATTCTTTAACTGCTCGCCATAGTGTCCTTTTGAGGACATAACCTGTAGAATGAGTACATGCTTATGCCCAATGATTAGGATGCCATGAGTATGATGAGTCAGAATGTTATGAGTGCGATTTCCCATTTGAGGTGTTATCATCTATTTATCCGTCACAGCTTTCATCTTCGCTTTCTCTTGCAATAACTGCTTTCGTATGAATGACTTGCCCCTGTGGAAATTTCAAGGCCCCTTTCCTTTAGGCTTCGGTACACGGGTCTGCATTGACTTCTAACTGCCTTCCCCGGGAATCACAACTCCTACTCGAAGAGTACCCGACTTGGTTTGTTTTTGGATTCGTTCCACAGCGATTTAGGGTTTTTGAATCTTTTCTTGTCGAAAATTGGCCTGTCACATTTCCTGGGTGACTAGGTAATATTATTCACCCTGCCACGATTACTGAATCGGGCGAGGAAGTTTGAAGAAATGATTTCCATTAAGACCCCTCTTTCTCCAATGTCTTTAATCTATGTACGTGGAAATTCTAAACAATTGTCCTGTTTCAGTTTCTTATTTTATCTTAGAGATTCCCAAAGTAATACGTAGAACTTTCTTTTGTGAAATTATCAGTTCATCAATTATTATTTCAATGCAACATGTTTATGAATGATGGGTAACAATAGATTGACTTCAAAGAGAGTTAAAAATGAATTATCAACGATTTGATTGGGAACACATCCTTTTTTTTGCGAAAAATAATCCAACAATAGTGAAAATGAGCAAGACATAAATCAAATGCCCTAGACACCGCCGATTGGGCTTCTATATAAGTTTCATGAAGGCTGCTTTGAGCTTTCGCATGTGTTCAAAAGACTCAAAGTACTTTGTTGATGCCCCAATATGCAACGTGCTTCCTCTTCTGTTGATTCTAGCGCTACGATATCGCCACGTGTCTATTCAAAATTCGAGCCGCCCTTTTCGGGTTTTCAACTCAAAAGCCCTTTGGCCCCAAGGTGCCCTCTGCGGGTTTTCACCTTGGCCTCTCCGTTTTTTTTTTTTTGAAGTCTCAAAGTGCCCTTTGCGGGTTTTCACCTTGGCCTCTCCGTTTCAAGTAAAGTACTTTTTAACCGAATCCGAGTTCACGGGATTGGGTAAGCTTTTCCCGTCCATTTCATCGAATCATCGCGCGCCTCCGAGAAAGCTTTCTTCACCACATATGGTCCTTCCCAATCCGGCATCCATTTTCCTCTGTAATCTTTTTGTATGGGAAGGATCTTTTTCAGCACAAGGTCCCCCTCGTGGAATTCTCTTGGGCAAACTTTTTTGTCATAAGCTCGCATCATTCGTTTTTGGTACCTCTGACCGTGACGAATAGCCCTCAATCTCTTTTCTTCAATTAAGTTCAACTGATCATATCGAGCCTGGATCCACTCAGCTTCATCCAGCTTTATTTCTGACAAAACTCGAAGAGAAGGTATTTCTACTTCAATAGGAAGGACTGCTTCCATCCCATAGACCAACGAAAAAGGTGTTGCCCCGGTAGAGGTTCTGACTGATGTCCGATAAGCATAGAGTGCAAATGGTAACTTCTCATGCCAATCTCTATAGGTCTCGGTCATCTTCCCCACTATCCTCTTGATGTTTTTGTTGGTCGCTTCCTTCGCCCCATTCATCTTTGGGACGATATGGCGACGAATTGTGGTGTTTGATGTTGAATTGGTTGCAAACCCTCGCTATCGTCTTTGTTGTTTAGGTTCGATGCATTGTCCGATATGATCCTCTCGGGCATTCCGTGATCGAAAAATGATCTCCTTTTTCAAAAACCGACTAACCGTGATTTAGTGACATTAGCATACGGCGACCTCTACCCATTTTGTGAAGTAGTCGATAACCACAAAGATGAACCGATGCCCATTCGAAGCTTTCGAGAGATTGGGCCAATGACATCCATGCCCCACATGGAAAATGACCATAGAGAAGTCATAACATGCAAAGGTGACGGAGGCACATGAATCTTGTCTCCATAAATCGCATTTATGGCATTTCTTCAGGCATAGTTGATACAATCTTCTTCCATGGTGGACCAATAATATCCAAACCTCATTATTTGTCCGCCATCGTGAAACCATTGGCGTGAGTTCCACGAGACGCCTTCATGGACTTCTTCCAGATTAACTTAGCTTCGTGGCATCTACACATCTCAAAGAAAGACTTGATCTTTCCTTTTCTTGTATAAGACCTCTCCGTCCGTGACGTAGTCACGTGCTAGTCTTCTCAACGCTCTTTTATCGTTCTCGATCGTTTGGTCCGGTACTTTCGTGATTCTTCACGCATCGCAAGATATCGTCGGGTACCATAGTGGGCGATTTTCTCTTCCTCCTCGACATCGTAGCAATGGGCTGGGTCCTGATGAATGCTCATTTGTATGGGTTTCATATCCTCATTTTCGTTTATTTGGACCATGGAGGCTAAGGTGGCCAGAGCATCAGCCATCTAGTTTTCGCCTCTGCGGTAAATAACGGAAAGTGACGCTCGTCGAACTCTCTCGATCAAATCTTGGGCGCTCTTTTGTAGATGACCAGCTTTGGATCCCTGGTTTCCCATTCCCCTTTTAGTTGATAGATTACCAGGGCAGAATCTCCATATACTTCTAATATTCTGATTTTGCGTTCGATAGCGGCGCGAAGATCCATGATGCAAGCTTCATATTCAGCCATATTATTAGTGCAATCAAAATCCAGTTTACAAGTAAATGGATAATAGTCTCCTTTTGGGGATATCAGAACTGCCCCAATTCCATTGCCCACGGCGTTTGATGCCCCGTCAAAATTTAGTTTCCAGGGATGGTTTTTGGTGGAACCTTCTCTAGTGTCTGCCACGTACATCAAATCTTCGTTAGGGAAATCAAAGTCCAAAGGCTCATAGTCTTCAAGGGCTCTACTGGCCAGAAAGTCTGCTATTGCACTCCCTTTTACCGCCTTTTGGTTCACATAGACGATGTCGAATTCAGAAAGCAGAATCTGCCATCTGGCCATCCTTCCATTCAAGGCGGTAGACTCCATCATATATTTAAGAGGATCTAGCCTCGAGATGAGCCATGTCGTGTGATACAGCATATACTGCCTCAATCTTCGAGTTGTCCAAATCAAGGCACAGCACAATTTCTCGATTGGCGGGTACCTCGTTTCACATTCAGTAAATTTTTTACTAAGTTAGTATATTGCCTTTTCTTTCTTCCCCGACTCATCATGCTGACCCAGCACACATCCCATCAAATTATCAAGCACCGTCAAGTAAAGGATTAATGGTTTGTCTGGTTGAGGCGGCGTTAGTACCGGGGCATGGGACAGGTATTGTTTTACCTTTTCGAAAGTCTTCTGGCATTCTTCATCCCACGTGCCTGGGTTGTGTTTCTTGAGGAGACGGAATATGGGGTCACATCTCTCGTTCAGTTGTGAAATGAACCGGGCGAGGTAATTTAGCCTTCCTAAGAAACCTATAACTTCTTTTTGGGTATGTGGTGGAGGTAATTCTTGTATGGCTTTGGCTTTATCCGGGTCAACCTCAATCCCTTTTTCGCTGACTATGAATCCGAGCAACTTTCCGGACCGAGCTCCGAAGGTACACTTTGACGGGTTAAGCTTCAACTGGAATTTTCTCAGCCTCAAGAACAATTTTCTCAAGACCTGCACATGTTCTTTTTCAGTTCGGGACTTGGCGATCATATCGTCGACGTAAACCTCAATTTCCCTGTGCATCATGTCATGGAATAAGGTTACCATGGCTCTCTGATATGTCGCCCCGCATTTTTAGCCCAAATGGCATTACCTTGTAGCAAAATGTCCCCACATGGTTATAAACGTTGTCTTGTCCATGTCCTCGTGGATGCATCTTTATTTGGTTGTATCCCGAGAAACCATCCATGAAGGAGAACAATGAATAGCCTGCTGTATTGTCTACCAAGGTGTCGATGTGAGGCAACGGGAAATTGTCCTTTGGGCTGGCCTTGTTCAGGTCTCTGTAGTTCACGCACATCCGTATTTTCTCGCTCTTTCTTGGGGACCGGGACAATATTAGCTACCTAATCCGAGTATTTAACTACTTGCAAAAACCCAGCGTTAAATTGTTTCTCGACTTCTTCTTTTATTTTTAACAAGACGTCCGGTCTCATTCTTCGGAGCTTCTGTTGGACTGCCTTGCATTCTTCTCTTATGGGCAATCGGTGTCTTTGCGATATCGATTTAGTCCAGCATATCTTGGTACGACCATGCGAACACATCCTTGAATTCATGGAGTAATTCGATGAGGTTCCGCTTGGTTTCTGCGCAGATATCTACTGGCTCCAATCTTCACTTCTTGCCCCTCTCCTAGGTTCACCATTTCTACTGACTCTTCATGGGGTAGGATATGTTTTTCTTCTTGCTCTACCATTCTCAACAAATCTGGAGGTAAGTCGCATTCTGTGTCATTTTCAAAATCCCGAGATTCCTCTCAACACATGTCTTGCTCAAAGCGCACTTCCAAATCAGAGTATCGTTGCTCACATCATTGATGTCTAGAGACTGTGATGGGTGTCAAAGGGTGTACAAAGAACAAATGAATTTGAAGACAGCTATTCACATGATATGAATGAGACAAAGGATAAATAATAAAAATGTAAAATGAGAGAATGTTTAGTAGATTTGAAGATGTATTTCATTAAAACAAAATGTCCGAACATGAGCCTATTTCATAAAAGAAATCTCATTGTTTCTAGGCTTAAAAACAACAAGTGTGTTCCGAATATTACTCTGTATAATCTCTAAAAACTACAGGAAATTCCTCTGCAGTCCAATTGTCTAAAGTGCTTCCAGGTTCATACGGGCGAATGCCCGAGAGATTTCCTTGATTAGTCTCCTCATCATGTATAGCATTGATGTGAGGATATTCATCTCTAGGAGATTCTTTTCCCGGGTAAATCATTCCTCCTGATACGAAGGTGTGAGATATGTGGGGAATGTCATCGTTCCACTTAACGCCCTCTCCATTCACCGGCCCTTCTTCATTTCTTGCTTCTTTTCTATTTCCTTCTTCATTTGTTTAGTATCCGGTTTGAAACCTAAACCAAAGCGGTCTCTTTTTTCTTCTTCAAAGATCGAGTCCGGACTTTCCTTAGAGATATTTGTCCAACCCTCTTTCGGGTAGGGCTCATTTTCCCATCGTCATTTGTAATCCCATCCTGGTGGTCTTGGATAGCTTGGGCGTCGGAACTTCATTTCCTTCCGAGATGAATGTCGCGTTTATGAATTCTAAGGATCGGAAGGAACATTCGATGGCCTCCCCATTCGCTTTCTAGATATGGCGCTTCATTGGTAATGGTCGCTATGATATCTTCTTCAAGCGTTTATACCACCACCGATTTTCTATTACCAAATTCAGGGCCGTGTGTAGCGATGAGGGTATGGCTCGGGCCGAGTGAATTCATGGCCTCCCGATGAAGCGGTTGTAAGAGGGCTTGATATCCATGACCGTGAAGTCCACTTCGTAAGTGTTAGGCCCGATCAATAAAGGTATGTCTATTCTCCCCATCACTCTTCTTTCCGTGCCGTCAAACGCTCTCACTATGTTCTGGCATGCCTTCATGTGAGAACTGTCTATTGGCAACCTCTTGAGTGTAGCCAGTGGTAGGACATTTAACGCTGACCCATTATATATTAGCATGCTTGGCAGAGTGTATCCTTTACAGCGGGTAGTTATGTGTAAGGTCTTTGTTGATCCCATGCCTCCGGGTGGGATTTCGTCATCACTGAAGTAGATGAAATTGTCCGCGCTTATGTTACTAACCAGACGGTCCAACTTGTTGACGGATATATCCTTAGTAACATAGGTCTCATTTAGTACTTTCATCAATGCTTCGCGGTGCACTTCTGAGCTTAGAAGTAGGGCTAACACAGAGATACGGGCTAGTTGTCTGTGTAGTTGTTCCACCACGCTATATTCGCTGTGTTTCAAGAATTTCAAAAATTATTTGGCCTTTTCCTCTTTTACGGGTCCATTGATAGGGGCTTCGGGTTCCTTTTTCCTCCCAATCTGCACAGCCTTTGGCTTCACTGTTTCCGCTCTTTTGTTTTCAGGATCGTAACACTTTCCACTACGCGTATAGGATCCTTCATTCTTAGCTTCCTCAGAAATGCTAGTGGAGCTTTCCGCCCTTGGTATCGTCACATTACAATTGTAGTTCCAGGGTACCTTTTTACTGTCTTTGTAGGAAAAAGGAGTAGGTTTCTCGAATTATAATCCTCGGCCTTCCTCTGCACTTCCGCCTTCCGTGTTTCGCGAGATGATGATTCTCGGGTAATTGACTTCTGTGCTTTGTCGGCTCTTCCTCGGTCGCACAAATGTTCTCTTCCTCTACTCCTTCTTCATAAAACTCCAGTTCTTTGTCGTCCATAAGGCCTTGCACCAAAATTCTAAACTCGGTACATTCTTGAATCTCGTGCCCCTTCCTCTTATGGAGTTTGCAGTAATTCTTCATATGCCTCCCGTTTTTCGCAGGATCTGAATCTACCAATTCTCTTTTCGCCATCTCCCTCCAGACTATTCGCAATGGGGTTTTCACTTCCGTGACATCCTTCTTGATCTTCCTCACCACTGCCTCACCAATCGCGTTTACACCTCTATCTTCGTGATTGGGTAATGGGTTCCCCTTTTTTACCATATCGTCGAGTGTTATAACCTCTATTTTTATTAGCCTCTCGACTACCCTTTTAAAGGCGAGGCAATTCTCTATCGAATGCCCTGCCACCCCTGCATGGTAATCGCAGTGAGTGTTAGAGTCGTACCACTTAGGGTATGGGGGTTGCGGTAGTTGCAAATAGAACGGGGACACGATGTGCTCGTTGAACAAAATCTGGTATAGCTCCTTGTACGTTATTGGAATTGGCGTGAATTGAATCTTTTCAGTATTTAGTCTGGTTCCCGATTCCTGTCTTACCGGTCCTTGTTGTCCAGTCGTAACTGCCTTTGGCTGATTAACTGTGATCGCCTTCGAGTACCCTTTATTGTATGTACTCACGTTATTTACTTCACCGTCTTTCTTCTTAGGAGCGGACCTCCTAGTGCTTTCTCCTGCCTTGATCTTGCCACCCTGTATGGCATGTTCAATCATCTCCCCTGCCATTACTATGTCGACAAAGCTCTTAGTCGTACTCCCTATCATATGGGTTATGAAAGGGGCCTTCAGGGTGTTAATGAAGAGCATGGTAGTCTCTTTTTCTAAGAGGGGTGGTTGGACCTGCATGGCGACCTCTCTCCACCTTTGCGCATACTGTCTGAAACTTTCATTTTGTCTTTTCTCCATGCCTTGCAAAGTACTGTCCGTCTGCCATGTCCGTGACGTGGGCAGTAATGCTTCGTAAATGCTTGAGCCAAATCTCTCCAGAACTAATGTTAGCCCGACTAAGTCGGTTATACCATCTAGTCGCTGCTGCCCACCAAACTTTCTTAGAAACAAAGGGATTAAGAGTTGATCATCGCCACGTAGCTACCATTCGCCCGCAGAACATGGTGATGTGGGCCTCCGGCAACTAGTCCCACTATATTTTTCGAATTCGGGCATTTTAAACTTATGGGCAAGTGCATCAAATCGGGAACTAGACTTAAATCTTTTGCGTCGATCCTCGATGATGATCGATACTTTCCAGCGCTTTGAATTTTTCCTCCACCATTTGCAACGATCCTCCAGCTTGTCTTGAGGATTCTATTCTCGACCCCATTTTCTCTCTCGCATCTAGATCGGGCACAATGTGGTTGGCCGGGCTATCGCCAGGCTGGGATCCTGATCCTACGTGATAGCTCGCGGGAGGTCTAATGTCATTCTGTCCTTGCTGGGGTCTGATTGTAACCGGTGGCCTTTGGAGATATTCCTCAGGCTGTGTTCTCGCGTGCGGCGGGGTAAAGCCCGGGGGGACGCCATCACTATCCTCTTCGAACGGCGGCATGGGACCTTTCCCCTTATCCATTGCCCCGTTCATTATTTGGGCCATTTAGGCCATCATGTCTCTTTGGGATTCCAACATTTGGTCCCTCATTTCCTACTGGAGTTTTAACATTTGCTCTTGCATTTGTTCCTGCATTTCTTTCTGGAATTGTTCGAACCTTTGATCCATTTTCCTGGTTTTAGCGCGTGTTCCGTAGTGATGTTCCGCTTTCAGATTTTCTTTTTTCACTTTTTTTTTTCTCTCTCTGATAATTTTAGCTAATTAGGCCCCTTTTTTTATAAACTTAAATGCATGTAATGTGATGTAATACAAATGCATGAATGCAAAAAGAAGGCATCGATTCAGATTCAACTTCATTTTACAGAACTTTATTAGAAAAAAAAATCTTTTACATAAAGCGAACTACAAATATGCTTTTGCCTTAAGGCCTAAAGTTTTGATTTTCCCGAGCAAAGAGATTAGCTCTTGACTACGACCCGATCGCAGCTCATATTTCATGCTCAACATATCGGCTGTCTTTTGCCAAAATTTGTAGATGATCGGCTACCTCTCGAATCTGAACTATCGCCGCCATAAGGTAATTCCGATTTCTAACTTGATCATGAGAATGGTGAAGTTCTTCTTCCCAACGCCTTCTCTTGTTTCCGAAGCTCAATCCAAGTTCACAACCGCAATGCTGATTCTAATTCTTCAATCTTACCCTTCATTTCCTCGATCTTGTTTAGACTTGATCTCGGTTGCTTTCCGAGTTGCGACTTCTAGTAGTGATGCGAGGACCGTCCAAGCTCACCCACCCTAGCTTTTAGCCCTTTCTTTTCTTTTTGGCTTTCTGCCATGTCTTTTCTCGTAACCTTGTTTTGTGTTTGCATTTCCTGGAACTTTTTCTCCTAATCGCTAGCTTTGGCTCTTTCCTCTCGGATCTCGCGTCGCCATTGCTCCGAGTTTTTCCTAATCCGCGTTTTTCATTGTCGACGCATCTTCTTATATTCCGTCTTCGATCATCTCGGTCTTCCTCTATTTTCCCTTTCTCCTTTCTTAGTTTTTCACTTCCGACTTTTGTCCATCTACGCCTAACTTGAGGAGCATCTTCTCTTCTTCCAGTCTCTATCTTTCTTTCGAGTTTCAACTCATCCTTTCAAAATCTCGTTTCACGATTTCCAGCTCGATGGGCCTACTCGCAAATATTCCTCTCTTGGACCGCGCGCTTCTGGATTTGGCTCGGGATGTTATCATTGATCCTCCTAGTCCTCCATTCATCAGACTCGGGTCGTCATCGGGCTGCGGATAATCTTTTCATTCTATGAATCGATTCCGTGCATTAGAGATCTCCTTAACCTTTTTCTTATAGCTCCCCCTTCGTATGAGAACTCGCACCGAGCCACCGTAGGTCGCTCGGTGCGAATCGTCTTAAACCATACTTGTCTTAGGACCAAAGAAAGGGGCATATGCAATGGCACCCCAAATTCCCAATAGAGGAACCCAAATAAGCTTCCACAACGATAAAGGATCTTGTCGGAGATCATCCAATGAGCCTTCCACTTGATGTCGTCTTCTTGAAGGTTTTGAAGGAGTGCTATCCAGCTTTTCTTGAGACACGTCTTCTTTCCTAGGCGTATCTACTATCTCGTCCCAACGGGGAGTAATTCTCCGACAAAAACCGATAAGACGCTTTCTCCACTTTCCGTATGACTATGGAACCAAAGCCAATAACAATCTGCGCACATCTAATAAACTCGCTCACCCATTCTCCGACATGCGATCAAGGATCTCGAACGCTTCGGCCAAGATGGCGAGAACAGCGTGACCCCTTTGTCTAATCGGCCGAATAGATCAATAACTGCTTCATCAATGTGTCTTAGAGCTTTTGGGAAGATCACCAAACCGTAAATACACAAGGCCAAGACGTCAATCTTTTTTGTTGCATCGGGATGCGTTAGGATCAGGTCCCTCAAACATATCCAATGTACGCATTTACCCTCGCTTTTTTTCTGCATTCTAGCTGACACCCATTATTCGCTCGTTCCCGTGATATTCATCAATTTCTTCGCAAAAGTCAGGCCATTAACTTCTTTGGAATAAGCTTTATCAACTTGAATTCTCGGACAATGTAGCAAGGTCGTGTACTCCTCTACCGTGGGAACCAAATCTACTTTCCCGAAAGAGAAACAGCTATAAGCGGCATTCCAGAACTGAGTCATTGCTCGGAATAGATGCTTATCTATTTTAACATCAAGCAGGTATGGTAGATCGCCGTAGGTACTATAGAACAACTGCTTTGCCTCGTCATCCCACTAGGTCCATATTTCTTTCAACTCCTGGAGTTCATTCTGCGTGACACTGATATTGGTGACATCACGTGAGTTCGACACATATCCTCGCCTAAGCCGTCCCCTTTTTGTAATTGGCTTTGCTCGACCATGTGCGGCGGTGCATTGTCTTCCACTTTATCAAGGAATTCGCTTTCCATAACCAAATTTCTAACTCGAAAACCGACCGTGAATCGATGCCTCTTAAAATATGAAATGATATGCACAAAAAGAATAAAACACAAAAGTTAGTACCATGGAATATAAAGCAAGTGAAATAAACAAACACCTATCCGGGTAACTACTAAGGTCTAGCATAGTTCAGCCCGGGTGGGTTCTTAGGCTCTTTACGTGTGGTTGAGTTCTAAAGTTTGAGGTACCCGAACCAAAGATTCTCGATCCTCACCCATTATAGGCTCATACGGATCGAAGTTCGGTTCAGGTGGGAATACATTTCCCTATGGCCATGCGGAAGTGAAAACTTCACGAAGACATAGGTACGGATGTATCCCGAAAGCAGTCCACTAGCCCATGCGAAGGTGAAAACCTCACGAAGGCATAGCTTCTCGCTCCCACTTAAGGTGTGACCACAATGGTCATGCAATGCAATGCCAAAGTATTCAAGAGATCCAATATAACATTTGAAAGTGCATTTAAAGAAACATGAGTTCCGAAACCATTTTCCTATTTTAATCAAAAGGACAAGGATCAATCAATCTATGGCCTGACTCTCAACGAACTAGTCCCTAGTGGAGTCGCCAAGCTGTCGTAACCATTTTTTTTATAAAACAGTAAACGACGCGGTCGACTCAATTTTTTTGAAAATGAAAAGGAAGGGAGTCGCCACCGATCTTTATTTGGGTGTGATCGGATCACCTTTGTTTTAATAAAACGTCTCGATTTATTAAAATGATACTTTTGGTCTACGAAAAGTAGAGAAAAATGGGTTCGGAAGTCTATTACGTGCGAGGAAGGATTAGCACCCTCGACACGCCCGAAATTGGTACCAAATTGATTGATCGATGTCCTAATGTTGAAAACTTTGGAATGATTTGGAAATAGATACTTTTTATTTCTAAAACTTGAAGGAATTGGAAGGGACGTTAAGGCTCTCTTATTTTTGAAGAGATAAAGCATCATGTCCAGTAAGTTAGGGCGCAATACTTTAGACTCCCGAAACTAAGCTCGCCTTTTAAAACTTAGTTTTACATTTGAAGAGGATCTTCCGTCATTTGTCAAACGAGAAATCAAAACCCGGTAAGTTAGGGCTCGTTTTCCCGAAAATCCAAATTAGGAATATTGCCTCTATTTTAGAAAAAAAGGAAACTTATCTCGAAGTATCTAGGCGTCGAGTCCAGTAAGTTAGGGCGCGACAATTTCGAATCTCCGAGATTAAGTGTTTTGTTTAAAATTTGGATTGCGATTTTTTAAAAGGGATATCCCGTTGTTTAACTTTAAACGAAAAAAAATGGAACCCAGTAAGTTAGGGCTCGATTCACTCGAATTGCTAATACGGGATGTCGATTTAAAACTTGAATTTGCGATTTTTAAAAGGGATATTCCATTATTCAGATTGAATGAGAAAAACCGGAACCCAGTAAGTTAGGGCTCGATTTCCTCGAATCTTTAATACGAAATATCAGTTATTTTAAAAACCTGATGTTTCGAGAAAGATTAGTTTGACAAATGATAATATGAAAATACGATGTTACGTGTGAAAAGAATAATAATAATAAAATAACGATATGAAATTCGAATAATATACTAATACGAGTGATACTAATAAGTTAATAGTAATAATAAATAAACATAATAATATAGATGATAATAGTAGTATATTAGTAATAGTAAAAATAATAATAAAATGATGATGATAGGAAATATAATAAACAATAAATATAATAATAGCGTATACAAAAAATGAATACAATGTAGCAATGATATTAGGAATAAAATAAATGATAATAGGTAAAATAGATATAATGATAAAGTAAAAATAATGTAATAATAATATTAAAATAAAAATGGTAAATAACGGCGGATATAATAATATTGAAAGCAATAATAATAAATAATAGTAATAAACATAATAATGATAATATAGCATTAAAGAAAATAATAATATTAACAAAAATAAAAATAAAAATAATAAAAATGATAATAAATGTATAATATAATAGCTTAAGAAATTAAAAAAACAAATAATAGTGATAATAATAATAATAGGGGAAATAGTAAAAGGAATAAAAATAATAAAAATAATAGTGATAAAGTAATGATAATAATAATAACATTAAATGATAATAATAATAATAAATAATAAGAAGAAGAACATCAAATTAATAAAATTTTAACAATAAAATAGCAAAAATAATCAAAAGGACTAAGTCGCACTTAAAACAGTAAATTCAGGCAAATCAAATAAATAAAAGAGGAAGAGGACCCTATTGAACGCGCTAATAACATGGAGGGACTCAAAGGAAATTTTCCCTTCTCCTCCAAAACGCAGCGCAAACATAAGGGGGCCAAATTGAAAACCAAAATAATTATAGGCGAGATTGAAAAATAAAATAAACTTAATTGCAAATAAATAAAAAGGCGGAAGGGCTAAAAGTGCAATTAGCCCTTCCGTCAAAAACACGCGGATCCTAGTCCTGGAGTGGGTCGGATCTCGGTCGAGGCTAAACGACGCTGTTTTGGGGCTTATGGACGCAGCCAAAACGACGCCGCTTTACATGGCCTATATAAGTTTAAAAACCAAAAATTTCATTTCTTTCAATTTGTTTAAAAAAATCCTAACCCCTTTTTTTTTTTTTTCTCGCAAGGCCTGGGTCTCGGCAAGGGTCCGCCCGATCGCCGGCAGATCACGCCACCGGCCACCGTGCACGGCGGTGGAATTAAAAAAAAATTGCCGATTTTCGGCAATTGACAAGGGTAACTTTCTTTTCTCTTTTTTTATATATTATATGTATATATGAAAATAAAAAATTAAAAATAATATAATAAAATCACCTCTTCGTTGATCCGATTTGTTGTTCTTTTGGGTTTTTGATGTCTATTACTCCGATTTGGTAACGCTTAAAAAAGCGAATGCCGATAAAAATTGTTTCTTGTATTTGATCAAAAAAATCCGACCGTACATAGGTTTTTTGCTTGGCTTTATATAGCCATTTTTTTACACTATTTTTATCTAATTTATGCTGTCTTTTCTTCCTTTATCCATGCAGGTGCAAGTGGGAGGGCGATGGTCGGTGGTTGCAGGCGGTGTCAAGGGCCGAGGACTAGGGGCGGCACCAAGGCGCAGTTTAGGGTTTGTAAACCCTAACTTTTCTGAAATTTTTAATTTGGGCCTGTTAGGGTTTGTAATTTGGGCCATGCTTGTAATTTGGGCCATGTAATTTAGTCTATGGACTGTTAATATCTGTTTTATTTTGGGGTTTTGTTTGATTTAGTGGGCCAGGCAAAATTTGGGCTCTACACCCTAATGATATGAAGCATTTAGATGCTGTCTATTTGAAGTTTGATTTGCCCATTCATAATGATTCCATTCATTTTATTTCTTCATATCCATGGAATTGGCTTCAAATAGCAAAATCTCTTGAAAATGAACCATTTTTTAATTTAAAGGTCAAATCAAATACTCCAAACTTTTTAAAAGAACAAAGATGTTGCAGTAACTGAGGTTTTTTTTTTTTTTAATTTCATATATGAATTAAAAAAATAATTACATATCTTTTTCTTCTTCATTTTTTAATATACTCTAATGATATGCCAAATTCTTAAGGAACTAATTTTCATTACTGATATTGGTAATGATAATCTAATTTTAGCATTTTCAAACCTAATTTCCATTACTAACTTTCAAACCTAGGTACTCAGAACCGATCGACTCCGCCTTTACCAACTGAGTCAAAGTCTTATTGGTTATTGATACAGTACTTGAATGCATGTTGAAAAATCGAAATAGACCAGACTGGTTGGGTTACTTTAAACAAGCTTTAGCTTATTATAAGTTTGTTTAGTTATGAATAAGGGTAATTATTCTACCCATAGTCAAGTGGGTCTAGACTGATGTCAAATGTCTTTTTTTTCTTTTTAATTATTTAATTATTATTTTATTACACCTTAGAAACAAATGGTATCAACCAAGACCTATTTGTGTAATTTTTTTACTTCACTGATAGTGTATAGGACAATAATCCTATAAATATACCTAAAATCAAAGTTTTAGTATCCATACTATTATTTGAGCCCCTGACTGGGTTAGTGTCACAAATTAATCGTGCACTTACTCAATTAAGGAAATTAAGAAAATATATTTTCATAATTAAAATAAGTTATAAGTTCCACAAGTCAATCGTGCACCAACCCGTGCTATTTACATCAATAAAATATTAAATTTACCACTAGACCAAAATTTTGTTTTAATATGATATTTACATTTTAATCAATGTTGTTGACTAAATTGGTATCACAAGTCAACTCGATACTAATTCAAGATTAATGATAACACCATGATAAACAATTGTAGTGCATTTAGTTTTCTTAAGATGATGCATTTATGTGTTTAAATTTCATTTTACTCACAATTTAATCTATTTTTTAATTTTAATACCATACATATTTCATTTATTACTAATTAGTTTCAAACCATGCATTTTATTATTTATTGTATGTTTCTCTTAAACTAACATTTGTGTTTTAAATACATAGTTTCCACGTGCATAGGCGTGTGATAAAATCTCTAGTATCAATAAAATCAATTGAATTGATAATTAAAATTTGATAAAATCATATAAAAACAAGTGAAAATCTAATATATATATATATATATATATATATAGCCAAGATTTATTTGGAGCAATGATTAAACTTCTTGTTGTTTCGCGTTTAGATGACACATATTCAAACTCTGCCATCTCATTCCTTCTCTTTTAATGATCCAAAAAAATCTGATATATATTTATTATATTTATTTAATTTTGTAATGATGAAATTTAAATTTGATTTTTAAATTTTATATATTAAAAATTATACTATTAAGTTAAAAGGTAAGTATTTGGTATAATGACAGTTTATTTTTTATTTCACAAACAACTTTAAAAGATTAACATGTGTCTCCTTTTTTTTTAAATATATTTTTAAATATTTTACTATACCCTTATAAGACACTTGTCAACTCCTGACTTTATTTGCCAAGTCTAAAAACTCCACTAGCATGTACCAAATAATTTCCCTCGAGTTAAATTCATATTTTATTAAATATTTATTATATTTAATAGTTGTTTAAATATTTTAGTACTTAACATGTTTTGGTTTCTAATTTATTTTCTAAAACATCATCTTTATAAGAAATGTATTTTTAATATAACTCTATATGCAGTAATTGTGGTGATAAAAAGATTTAAGTAAAATTTTACTATTAATCATTATATTGATGCGTAAGTTATGAATTTAGCCTCTATATTTTATTTTTATTAATTTTAATCCTTATATTTTTTGAATTAAAATCTTAGCTTTGGCCCAAACAATAGCAATTAAATATTGATGCGTAAGTTATGCGTAAGTTGTGGTGCTATTAGTTTTGCACAGTGTGCAAAGTTGCAAATTTAGTACATATATCCAATTTGAAAATTTTTAGTCCCTATACTTTTAGAATTTCAAAATTTTAGTCTTGACACTAATGATTGACATTAAATACGTTAAGTTGTTGTTTTTTTTTTTTTTTGTAATATGTGGAAATAGAAAGCTGATGTGGAATCACACATGTGATAATATGTTTTGTCGCATAAGATTTTAGAAATAGCTTAATTGAACTTAATAAATTTAATAGCTACGGGTCAAAACTAGAATTTAAAAATTTAAAAAGTAAAAAAGAATAAAAATAACCAAATCAGAGTATAGGGGTTAAATACATAATTTACAAATAGTATAGGGACTAATAGCAAAATTTAACAAAGATTGAATTCTATTTAGGCTTAACTACAAAATTGGCCGTCAAACTATATCTCTTTTCTCACTTGAGCACCTAACATTATTTTTTTTATTATCAAAAGTGATACTTAAACTATCAATTGTATCTCACTTTGCCCCAAAACACAATACCAACCAATAAGAATATAACGTGTGGCACACGTCATGTTCTTATTAGACTTTGTACACTTTTTTGGGTATAATGAGATAAAATTGATAATTTAAGTAACACTTTTGGCAAAATAAAAACGTTAAGTACCTAAGTGAGAAAGTGGTATAATTTGAAAACTAATTTTACATTTAAGCCTTCTATTAAGAATTAACTACGCTAATTATCCTTAGCTATACTATCTTTACCTTTTAAATACATCTTTAGTTTTAATAGAAATAAATTGACCCCTTCAATTCTTTCATGATATTCATAGCCTGATCAAGAAAAAAATTAAGGTGCCATGTCTTCCACCGAAAACCAAACCAATAGCCAAACTGTTAACAATCATCCTTCCACGATTGTTGCGACTACTTCAGTGCTGCTTTTCCAATTTCACTTAATCAATTAATGGTCAAAGTTACCTCTATGTTTATGGTTATCTTTATAGTATGGTATTGATAGAATAAAGGTGTTTGAAACGTGAGGAAGAGACAACCATCATACCACCGTATGCCCGCATTCTCATAATTATCCTTCAATCAGTCA
Organism: Gossypium sturtianum; assembly: GCA_025698515.1. NCBI lineage: Eukaryota > Viridiplantae > Streptophyta > Magnoliopsida > Malvales > Malvaceae > Gossypium > Gossypium sturtianum. Next base: position 124,212,603 of record CM046946.1, read on the forward strand.
AGCGATGGGCATGGGAGTGGGAGAGGGAGAGTAGGATGTGTCGTGGTCGAAGTAATTATCAGTCCTCTTTCCCTTCTTAAAATTGTGGGTATCAACAGTCTAATGGTTCACAGTCTCAATATACGCCTTTGGATACGTCTACAATTGTGTGTCACAATTATAACGGTAATGGTCATATAGCACAGATATTTTACCTTGGCATATCACCTTCAATGCTAGCAATTCAAAAATATTGCTCCACCCATCATAAGAAGTCCACATTCTTCGTAAATCTGGTTCTCTTTTAATTCCTTCAGTTTCGTCAAGTTTGACCGCTCTATTTTCCATTTCTAATAGAATATCCATCGAATGACTAGTTTTCTTAGCTCTCACACGAATTTTTGGTGAAATATCTTAACTTCCTACTTAAAACACCATTTCAAACTCGATATGTCAATCAAAACACGAGGTTTGATATCAATTGTCATAACTTAGACTTTTAACCAAACAAACCTCACGACCTTACGAGGAGAATAAGCTTTCAAATTGCTTAAGTCAAGCTAAACACTCAAGATAATACCAATTGTCATGGCGTAGACTAACTAAAGAATTCTTGAAGGCAGTAAAGATGTTTTTTATTGTTTCTCAAATGTGTTGTATGATCTTTTGATCTGTTTTGTTTATGATAATTCAAGTTTGATTTAGATTCATGGTTTCTAGACTGAAGATCTTGATGAAATGAACCCATTTTCGAATTTTGGATTCTGGGATGTTTTGATTTGAATCCTCTATGCCGTAAAATTAATTGGGTTGTTTTTGAAAGATGATTTCTCGGATTGATTTTCTGTAATTTTTGTACTGTCCCCTGCCAAATTTTAGAAAATTTATTTCTTCTCCCTTTTGGGGGATTATGATATAATTCCTTTAAAGATGAGTATCATTTGTTGCATCTTCAACTTCAAATACTTGAAAAATATTGGTTGTTTCTGCATCCAAATGCGCTGTTATGTTGAAACTAAATGCAAGAAACAAAAGAATAATCAGAGTCTTATCAATTTCTAATTTGGTAGAACTGCTCACAATGTTATATGCTGTTGCATATAAAACAAAATGGTTGAGAGTTACTGTAAAAGGCTTGGGTGTTTGAATATGGTCTGTTTTGATTGTCGAATTTTGAAGATATAAGGAGCTGCATATTGGAGTTCCAAAGATGCCTGCACAAAATATTGAGACTGGCCTTGAGGATACCGTCCATGATGTTGCCGTTGTTGGCTACTGCTTCATCCGATACTACCATTAAGATCATTGGTATTACCACTTCGGTTCACAGTGGCCATTAAGGACCTGTTTGGGAGGTTTGGCACATCTGAAGTTCGGATCAGTCCTTGCATCTTGTTATTACGACGATCAAGTGATAATCTGGAAGGGATAATCCGAATGAATGGCTGCAGGCTCATATTTTTAATGAACACAAGTCATCCATGAACTTGGCCCCTGCTTGGTTTGTGGATCTTCCAATAGGAATATCTGGGTCTTCACCGCTACCACTAATGGTGGCTGGGATACCTCCAGGAAAGACCAAGCTCTCCCCGTTGGAGTGACTAGTTTCATGAGCACCATCAATAGCACCAGGGGAATTAGTTGGATCTGGTTTAGAAGCTGGCTTCTGGCAGGTGTGACATTACTATCAAGGTACTGGTACAGTTTTTAAGAGTAGAAATGGATAAAAATTTTAATAGAAGAATTAATTTATCCATTTTTCAGTAGAGGAGATAAAATACAATCTGACTCCTAGTATAAGGCCTCTATAAAAATTATAAAAATTTGATTTAGACTATAAAAAAAATTAAAATTTCATTCGGCCCCCTAAAAAATTATTCTGCCTTCGCCCCTGCTGACATACATTCAAGTCCATAACACAGGTCGTGATATTGATTTTGCCACATTGTTTTCTACATTGATTTTCTCTACTAATTGGATTAAGGCGTAAGTGTTGGATGCCACTTTTTTTTTTCAAGTTTTTTCATGTATTTGGAGAGTTCTTTGAGGGCTATATCCTCATAATCTAATGTTCACAATTGCAAGTCATTGTTTCTTAATTTGTCCCAACCTGGCTGAAACAAAGAATCCTTATCTGGTTTAACGTCAACCAATTGCAGGGCAGCGGAGCTTGAATCAAGGTTCGTTTTCAAGCCTTTACGATCATACATATATAATTGACATAATAGTAGAATTTTTAAATTTATTGCAGATATTATTGTGGCAAAGTTGCAGCTATAGTAAAATCACTTGGTTTTGTGGCTCTAATCCGAACCTTTGATGAGCCTGAGAAACCATGTAAGCCACATGCACTGCCCCCCACTTGTTTATTGTCCTGTATTTTATAAGAAATTTGAGTTGTGAAAAACAATGGGCCTATCATAGATTACCGATTTTCTTCCGTCAGTTTCTTTTCTTATTTTGGCTCTTTGTTTTTATATGATGGAATGATTCCTTGGTAAACCTTCCTAGTTCGAGGTTATTGATGTTGATGGTGACTAGTTATTTTTTTAACTACATCAATAAAAAATTATAAAAAAAATTTCAAGTGGGTTACTAATATTTTTGAAATTTGTTTTTTTTTTTAACTCTACCATTATGCCAATAATGAAAGTTAAACATGACTATCTTTTATTGGCATAATAATAAATTTAGTTTTTTTAATATCTATATATTTTATTAATTTGATTCTAATTCTAAAAAACTTATTTAGGAAAACTACACCATAGGTCACCCAACTATAGACCTATTTCTTTTTTGATTGCCCAACTATGATTTTTTTTTAAATTGGTCACTCAACTAATCAAGATTTTTTTTTTGTCCATATTCATTAAGTGTCATTAAGTGTCTGATTGGAGGGTGATGTGACAGTTAAAAAATCGATATAATGACAAATTTAATCCTCAAAATTTATATATTATATTGATTTAGTCATAATTTTAAAAAAAATAGTCCTCGAAATTTATAAATAGTCTCAATTTGATCCTAATTCTAAAAAATTCTAAAAAATTATTTAAAAATAAATATTTTTGAAAATGTATAATAAATTCACCAACAAATTCTTTCAAAGCAACCATTTTCTTCTCTTTTTTTTCCTTCTCTACAACATCGACTTCTTACCCTCTTCAATATGACATGATCATCAACACCCCAACTTAGCCTTAACCTACCCCAACTCGCCAACTCATTAAAATAGACTCGCCCAATTCACTTGAGGAAGAGGACCCAAAAAAAGAATTATATTTTAATTCAGAGGTAGGAAAGAAACTGACTTCAGATGTAACAGCCCGCTCGGCGTAGACCGTATCGATATGTTGTTTGGCGTATAGTTTAATAAGTCATGGTAGAAAAAGGGTGAGAATGGTGAACTATTTGTTATAAGTCTGGGTGGCGTATTGTAGGGATTCAATAGCACACCCTTTTGCGGAACGCCTTGCTGGAATTTGCCATTTGGCGAACTCTAGGGTTTGGCAGACTCTTTTATCTGACAATCCGCCAACCCCAAATATTTGGGGTGAACTCATTAGTTCGCGGATTGATAAACTTGTTTTTCGTGTTTTAGCGTGAAAATGATAGTTTGGTTGGTATCATTAGAGTTTAGTTGAGACCTAGTTGGAATTGAACTACAATACTATAGATGATAATGTGATATGTTTAGGTAGTTGAGTGACTTGTTTAGTTGACTTTTTTTAGAGTACAAGCAACGTTTTACTACTCACTAAATTGATTAGTGGTAGTAGTTAAGTTCGGTAGATGTTTAGGCAAGTCTATTCTCGGGTTTCAGGGGCTATAGTAGGATTTTCTGACCCTTCTACTAAGTCTTGTCCCCGTTGTTTGTGCTATATAAGGATGCTGATGGCCGGCATGTTTTACTTTTTTTTTCTTTGCGTTCTTTTCTAAGTCTTTGGAAAGTTTTAAGATAACTTCGTTAGAGAAAACGAGGAAAGTTTTCAGTAGCTAGCCAAAACACCCTTGTTAAGTACCAGCTTGCTGGTAAATTCTGGAAAGCCCTTAGGTTGTTGTCGAAGAGATTTACGTTTTGCATTAAATATACATGATTAAATTAGATAAATGGTCTGATGGTTATAATTGTTTCTTATTTAGCTCAAGAAGCTAGTGAAGGTCTAAAGGATCGAGCCAAATGACCAGTAGAGTAGATTATATTTTGAAGTTGCTAGTGAGTTCTTTCTTACTTCCTTTAAGTTATGGAACTTCCATGTTATGTGGGTTATGTGCGGTAAATTGCTCTTACTATAAATGAGTCAATGTGTTGTGTTTGGATGTGTGTGTGAGTATGACCATTGTAAAAATACCCTCCTTGTTGCACGAGCCCAGTACCAGAAATTTATGATAAGTGAAAATTGTATAAAGGAAATTTATATATGATTCCTCTGGTAGGGCAATTATATTGTAAGCCAGACTGGCAGATCACGGCCCAACCTTGTGATAGAACACGTGTTCGACTTAACAAGGATATGAAATGAAAATAAATATGACTGATATGCAATTCTGATTTCTAAGATATGGGTCCGAGGCTGGCACAAGGATGGGTCGTTGATAACCATGCAGGTTTGTGGGAGATGTGTATAAGTTAGCAGAATGTGCCCGCTTGAGTATTGTAAGTGTTGTGATAGATTGGCGTAGTGTTGCCACCAAGGAGTTATGGATGTCAATTAGTGTATTATGTATGTATAACTGTCACGTCCCAAAAACTGAGTTAGAAGAAATTGGGTTAGTGAAACCAAAAGTGGTTACGTCTGGATTTTTAGTTTTGACTGTGAAAATTATGATAAATAATTTAATTTGGTTTAGTGGTTGGTGTGTATGAGGTTCTGGGTTCGAGCTCTTCTTTGAAATTTTGTTAATTTTTAGCTTAATTTCATATCCTTAGTCTTTTGGCTTAAATCTTATTTCTGTGCAAGTTGTGATAAAATGAGCCTGCTAGTGTAGTGGTAAGGTGTCAGCTTACCCTTTGGTCCTGTGTTTAAATCCTTGTGCATGCAAACGTGAATTTTCTTTTTGATAATTGTTTTAAAACTCTGGGGAAAATCTGAATTAGTTAATAAATGGATTTAGTGTGTAGTTTTTTTAAAAAAAAATAAGAAAATGGGTGAGTAAATCCTAAAACCTCTCCCCCAATTTAGCCGTCCACTTTCTCCATGGTTTTTCACGTTTTCCATTTTTCCTCTCTTTCAATTTTTCCCTATTGCTTTCTTTTAGATTTTTTTCTCACATTCTTGCTAATCACCTCTATTCTTTGTTGTCACTTTCCTATTCGTTTTTGTTTTCTTTACGGTTCTCAGTCTATTTGTGCTGTCAATTCTTCGTCTATTCGCTGTGCAATTCTGGGTAAGTGTTAGTACTCGTTTAGTAAAGATTTGGTATTGTTCTCTTTTCGTGAGAAGATAAGTGGGTGAGTTGAGTGTTTAGATTGGAAGGGTTTTGACAAGTTTCTGTGAATTTGTTAGGTAATTGTTGTGGAACAGAGATTTTGTCAGCGGGCTAAGTATGGTTTAAGGCTGCTGTTATTTGCAAAGGTAAGTGACCTAATGTCGAAGTTAAGGGTTATTCATTATTTAGTCTTGTGCCGAATACTTGTTTTGGTATCGATACATGGTTATTTATTGATGTGATTTAATATCGTATGTAGGATTTACAGTGTACTTTTTGAGTCGGTTATCAGAATTATCATCAAGTGTGTGATTCTAACCCAAGTTATCGCTCGAAATTTGAGAAATTCATGAAACAAGGGCTATTTTTGAAATTGCCCAACGACCACACGGCCATGTGATGGACTGTGTGTGCCACACAACCATATGGTAGGCCATGTGCCTAGTCGTGTGTAATTTTATAGGCCATGTGGGTAAGCCGTGTCGGGCACACAACTATGTGAAATCATGCAACCCGTGTAGCTTGGCCATGTGAGGCACACGACCGTGTGAGATTTTGTAGACCATGTGGGCAGACTGTGTGGACTACATTGGCTAGCTTTTTGGGTCGTGTGGGCCTTTTGGGCCAACTTTTAGGCCTAATTAGGAGCCAATTACGGGACTCGGAAATTAGGTCTGTGGGCATTATATAGGCCCAGAAAAACATAAGTTTTAGTAAACAAGCATGAGTAAGTGTTGGAGTTATGTTAAATAATTTTCGACAAGTATAATAATGTGTTATGATTTGCTATAAGTAGGTACGTGAGTTAAGCTTGTGTATTATATGTATTTTGTTTTATGTTTTGATAAGCTATCCAATTCGACTATGAAATATGTTATGCTATAATCTGTATAAGTTATGTGTTATGTTACACTTCGTATAACATCTATCTATGTATGCATGACATACAACCTATGTGATATGTATGTACGTTAACATGACTTTCATATGCATTAGGGTGGGTTATGATATGATGGAGAAAGTGTTATATGGCAGTTTATAATGCAATTATAGTGGCTAGACCGCAAATTTATATATATGGCAGCTCAACTACAATTATGTGAGTGGCACACCGCCACATATTGGTGTGATTGGATGGATGGACTCTTGTAGTCCTATTTGGCGTGATTGACTTGTCGGAGATGGTGTTTAGCGAATGAGGGTAGGACTTTGTATGATATGATATGATATGATTCAATACGATATGATATTATATGATATGAATCAATATGGTATGATTTATGATATGCTCTGGTATGATAAGATATGTTCCGATATATGTTGAGCATTATTATGATTTATGATATGCTTTGATATGTAGTATGTTATGAAATTACTAGTTGCTTATCGTATATGCAAAACCATAGTAAATTTTCTTTTTGTGGGTCGGGTTACACACTGGGCTTCTAGCTCACTTGTTTGTGTATACGTTTTAGGTGAACCTTCAACTTGGGACCGGAGAATGTGCGGGAGCTCGGATTGTTTTTGGCTAAGTAAATATGGTGATCTACATTACAAAATTTGTTCTTGGATTTTTGAAACTGTATTTTGTTTTTGGGCAGTGTTTTGGTTCCGTTTTGTTCGTCGACTTTTGGAAGTTTTAACGTAAACTGCAAAATCATACAAGCTAACAAATTAGAATTCGGTTTTCAAAGTTAAAACTCTGAAAAGTTTTTCACTGCAAATTAAGTAAACCCTTAAGTATTTTTTGTAAATAAATATTTTTTGACAAATGTTAGCATTAACTAGAAGAGGTTTGCTTAAAATCGGTATTTTCGAAGCAAACAAATTTGAATTAAATTTTGGGACTTGAAATAAGTGTTTTCAAACTTAAGCTTTTCTGAACGTCTATGAGAGTTCTATCAAGTTTTGTGCTTTTGAAACGCACAACTACATTTGATTTAAACAAAATCTTTTAAACAAACTAATGTAATTCCTCCAGATTCGGCCATAAAATCTAGGTTGGGTTTGGGGTGTTACAATAACAGAGTCAAAAGTTGTGGTTCTTTTCTTATGAGTACTGTTACTTGTTGATTATCAGAGTTCTTGTAAATCTAATTGTGTCTATTTTGGAACTCACTAAGTTCAAATGAACTTACTTAGTTGCTTTTTATTCTCAGGAATTTTGATAGTAGAAGGATCTGTCGAAAGGGACTACGCCAGAGTTACGGTTGCGAGTGAGTCACTTGTTTATTTTTGTATCATGCATGGCTATGTGGCGGATGGTGAATACATATGTTTTATATTTAACTTTTGCAATTAACTACTTCGTTTGTACAGCTCCATCTTAAAAGAGAATTGTCCCTTGTTTTGAAAGTATACGTCAAACCCTCTTGATCTGTTTATCATGAATTTTATGATTTTGATATATATACGTCAAACCCTATTATTTTCTCTAAAAATGCATTACCAAATGAAAGAAGAAGAAAAATGGCTTTTACACTAACAAAAATCTTCATAATGGTTTTTTTTTTAATTAAGTTAAGCCGAAGGATTGAATCTCTTGTAATGCCCCAGTCTGTTGGGCGGTCTATCTGACTGATTGATACATGCCATGTCTTCTTGACAAGCTAATGGGTGTTACATCAGAAGAAAAAAAGGATAAATTTGAGAGGAAATATTATAGAAAGAGAAGTAAAAAAATGTATGGTTCAGATTCTAAAGACAATGATAAGGGGGGAAATGAAGATGGATTTGTTGAATTAAAGCCTAAAGTTTTGGAATTTGATAAGCTAGAAGGAAGAAGAGCTCTACTTTTATGATACATTTGGAAAAAGATAAAAATGTTATGAATGTTTTATTATTAAGTGGATGTTTATCAAGAAGTAGAGTTTGATATATTTTAATATTCTAATATTCTTTAGAAGTAGATTTTTATTTCATTTATAGTTATTATATTTATAAATATAAACTTTGGAGAGGCATTGTAAACATATCTACTTATCAATAAAATACACACTTCTCTTTTACTCTCTTATTTCTCTTTTTTTTTTCGCTCTCTATTCTTTTATTTTATAATACGTTATCAGCATGATACTCTATTCTCTTTCAAAATTTTCTAACCTTTTTCTTCTTAAACAAAAATTCTAGAACAAAATAATTCACCAAAACCCAACTAGGATTCAAACCTAGGCCTTCAAGGCTAGATTCTTCTTCCTTAACCACCTACCTACACAATTATCATTGATATTTTGTGTCCAGTATTATATAAAGCCAATGGCCTCCAAAGAGATAAAATTACCAAAAGCAAGTTTCTAACCCATGTTCCCCCATAACCCTCAACGCCTTTTACCATTCGACTACTACCAAATTTGACCTAAACATTGATTTTAGATCTTGATCTTGCATGTATCGGGAAAATTTTAGATTGGTAAAGAGCGTAATGTTTTTTTAATTGAGTTATGATTATTATTTTTTACTTGTTTTAAGTCTAATCGTGTAACACCCCTAACCCATATCAGTTACCAGAACAGGGTTATAGAGCATTACCAGACTTTATGGATTAATTACGAACATTTCATAATCTTTAATACGTATATCATAACTCATTCATAAAACACTCATATAGTCCCTTATATGGGCCCTCGAAGCCCAAAATAGGCGTTAGAAGTAAATCAGGACTCGACCGGAGACTTCAAGAATTTTTCACAAAATGTCAAAATTTTTCTTAAAAACAGGGGACACACGCCCATGTGGCCAGACCCGTGTGGCTCACACAGCCGTGTCCCAGCCCGTGTTCTTACCCGTGTAACTTTCTGACTTGTGTCACACGACCAACCATACGCCCGTGTACTAGGCTGTATGCAAAGTGCAGGGGTCACACGGCCAAACCACACGCCCGTGTGCTAGGCCGTGTACAAAAACCTGGGCATTCTGTTTTGAAATTTCAAAGTGCAGGGGACACACGGCCAGACCACATGCCCATGTGCCAGGCCGTGTGTCACACACGGCTGAGACACACGCTCGTGTCTCTGCTCGTGTGAACGAAAATAGGCCATTTTAAGGCCACTTTTCTCACCCTTTTTAATATCAATCTGCACACAACATTTAAATACACTAATATATCTCAACCAAGCAACTCAATACAAGCCAAAAAATCATATTTTAAACATAATATATCATCACAAAACTCATTTGCATAAACTTACCAAAACAACTTCATTCATTAATTTACTAAAATCTACTACTAACTACATGCATACAAATATATATATCATCCAAAACCATATTTAAAGTTTAACTCTTTTCTAATTAAACCCTATACATTCCATATAAACCATAATATGTATAACAAAGTCTACCGAAGCAATCTGGATAGTGTGGCTTGATGTGTTGATCCGATCATCTGAACTTCTTGAAAATCTACAAAGAACATTCAATGACACAAGTAAGCTTAGTGAAGCTTAGTAATTTCATTGGCTTTAAAAATAAATCTTACCGAACATTCTATAATAAATCATTAAACAAGCATGTCACTAACATTTCCTGCCATTCGCAATTTCAAATGATGAATTCACTTGATTGAGCTCAATATCAATAACTTATTAAATTCTATCACATTAATTCCATATTATACTTACCAATCTTTTTCAAATTAGAGAACGTCTTACGGATTTGAGTACGTCGTTTTCTTGATGCCATAGTCCAACTATGGTCTTACACATATATTGCCATGGCCCTGCCATGGTCTTACACTCATAGTGCCATAACCCAGTTATGGTCTTTTCACTAAAATGCCATAGCCCAACTATGGTCTTACATTCAAACATTTCCATGGTCCAACCATGGTCTTATCCGTCAATTCAAACATTTATTCATCTACTCATTCAATTAATCCAAAAATACACATTTGGGCATTTTTTTACACATTAGCCCCTAGACTTTCGCATTTAATCAATTTAGTCCCTATTTCACAAATACACAAAATTCACACAATTCAACAAAACCCATGCTTGGCCGAATTATATATAGGTCCTTAGCAGTCCAAAACTTTCATTTATTTCACATTTCAACCACCCAATTTGCACATTTCACAATTTAATCACTATTATGCATTTTCATCAAAAATCACTTAACAAAACATGTAAAACTATCATCAAGCTTTCATATTTCAACATTAAACATCAAAGAACACATAGATTCAATAATGGAAACTCTCAAAATCTTTAACAGTTTCAAAATCTAAGGTACGGGCTAGCTAGATTGAGCTGCAATGATTACAAAAACATAGAAATCATCAAAAACTGAGCTAAAACCGTACCTTAATCAAGCTAGGAGTGTGCCAAACCTTCAAACAAATTTCATGGCTTTTCTAAGCCCTAATTTTCGGCTAGGAAGATGAATGTAGGCTAATTTGGTTTTTGTTTTATTTAACAAATGATAATTATACTAATTACCATAATAACCTTAATGAAAAACCATTTAAAACATCCATTAAATGTCCATATATGTCCACTCATACTATTAATGGTCTAATTACAACATAAGGACCTTTGATTTATTAAATCATAGCAATTAAACACCTTTAACAAGTAGAATGCAACTTTTGCATTTTACGCGATTTAATCATTTTTATCAAATTAACCAACCAATCGAGAAAAATACAGAAAATAATATTAAAATAATTTTTTGACATCAGATTTTTGGTTCCGAAACCACTGTTCTGATTTAGCTAAAATCGGGCTGTTACAACGATCAATCTGTTACTTTAGCTTTTCCATGATTCAAGTCTGATCGATTTGTTTCTTGATCTAAAATAATAATTTCATTCAATTAACAACTTCCAGCAACATAATCAACTAATTTTATGCAAATAAGTCATTTTGTACATTTTTATAAAATTGCCCCAACATTTTACCTTTTATGCAATTTAGTCCCTAAGTTCAAAACTTGCAATTTAACCATTCACAACTAAAACCAAGTTTAATAGAACTAACAAGGACCTCTCTACAGCCCATAACTACTGTTAATTCACAAAAAGTCTATGTAACTTTTTTACTTTCACATTTTAGTCCTCAAACACTAAAATTACCAAAAACTACTTTAGAAAACAGTCCTATTTAACAACCAAGCTTAATAATCTACCATAAAAATTCAAGAACACACTAAACTTGTAACGCCCCTAACCCGAATCCGTCACCAGAATAGAGTTACGGAGCATTACTGGAGTTACAAATTTATTTATCAGACATTTTATTTTATCTAGCATTCATATTTGGAACCAATCAAAATCAAACATATTGTCCCTTAAGCATACTTATTTTTCTCAACATGTCTTACTTGAATTTGTTACTCGTCTCAACATACTTAATTTCCTTGTATCAACGTATCAAATATAATCACATATTTACATGTCATGATAAATATCATTCTCTTGCCGTTTCTTCATAAACATTAATCAGTTAATTCATTATATCAGTATTTCATGTACCATCAACTCGTATTTTCTTATATCACATAATTAGGTTACACGAACTTACCTGGCTAAATTGTAGAAATACCAAGATTTAGGGGGATTTTGGTAATTTTCTATTTTCCTCGATTTTTCAACCGATCTTGATCTAAATTAATAATTTCATTCAATTTATTAATTTAGACAATAAAATAATTCATTCACTCAATTTGGTCATTTTTGATATTTTTACAAAATTACCCCTAAAGTTTTACTTTTATTCAATTTAGTCCCTGAGTCTAAAACATGCAAATTATCCATTTAATATAAATCCATGCTATCTGATTATTCATATATATATTTTTCCTCCTCCTCCTCTCCATACCACATCCTTAATGTATATAATTCCACTATTTACTTATGTGTTCATATCAAGCTGTCCACTTGAGTTATAGTCACTAAATTATTTATATCTTGAGCTACAGAATTCCAAATTAAAAACCGCTTGATGTTTCTGAAACTAGACTCAAATATATTTCTACCATAAAAAATTCAGAATTTATAATTTAGCCAATAACTACAATAAATTCTTCAAATTTATCCATGTTCTGCTATTTGACAGCTTCGACCTTTCCTTACTAAAAATTAATTACCTCTTAGTACGGGCTTTGAATGATGCCTCCGTTTTTTTCTATTGAAAATAGACTCATTAAGGATTTATACATATAAATTTAAGCCCCTAATTATGTTTTTAAAATTTTTTATCATTTTCCCAAAGTCAGAACAGGGGAACCCAAAATCATTCTGACCTTGTCTCACAAAATTTATTATAACTCATAATTTACAATTCCATTGCTTACGCCGCTTCTTCTATGAAAAAAAGAGACTCAATAAGATTTAATTTCATATTTTATTAATCCTCTAATTCAATTTTCATGATTTTTGGTGCTTTTTCAAAGTTAGCCTACTGTTGCTGTCCAAAACTATTTTAGTGCAAAATATTGATTACCAAGTTTATAACACCCTTATTTCCTTTCTCTACAATATTTTCCATCATTTTCTCTTATTTCCCTTCACTAATATATCAAGAACATAGAACCTTATATAAGAAAACTCTACTTTAATATCATTTTTATGCTTTTGATATTACCTTATATAAGAAAACTCTACTTAAAATGTATTGAAATCTTAAAATTCTTACCTTGTCTTATTGATTTCAATCTTTAACTTGATTTTCTCCCTCATCCAGCTTCTAATTCTTCAATCTAACTTGATATTCTAGCTCCCCATAGTCTCGTTATTTTTCTCTCTTGGTAGTTATAGAAATTCTCTTGATTACTAGATAAAAATGGTGAGTTTTTGGTGGAAGGACCTAATTGTAAAGAAAGCAAAACTTTCTTTCTCTCTCTCTCCACAAACGTTGGATTCATGGGAAGGTGGTGGATGGTGTGTGTTTTTTTTTCCTTTCCACACACACACATATATACTAAATAAAATAATAAAATAATAATAAATATCTTATTAAAATATTAATAAAGTAATATTTATCTAATTAATTAATTTAAAATATCATCAACATAATCATTAATTCTAGAATTCTCTCTCTTACTAATTGACCATTTTTGCCCTTCATGATCTTTTAAAATTCCATCATTGAGTCATCACTTAATTTGGAAAAATTGCAATTTAGTCCATCATAATTCTTCACCTATTCGATTTGGTCCTAATTCATCCATTTTCCTTAGTTTCTAGATTATTCCACCCCTAAAATATTTACACTATTGGTCCTTTAACTTTTTCATATTTACACTTTAACCCCTCAAATTTTGAGTATTTACTCTTGGGCAACAAAACTTTTCTCACTTTTACAATTTAGTCCTTTCTTGAATTAATAATGTAATATATCATAATATACTTCCCAATGTTGACATAATCCAAAATTTCCCTTTTTGTCACTTTATTTCTTTACTTAACTATATCAAGGATAATATCTTACTTTCTTACTATAGTAATTTTCGAGGTATTACAAAACTCATCAATGAAATAATCCGCAACATTTAAAAGTTTTACAAATTAGTCCCCGGGTTAGCTAGATCAAGCTAATATGAGCTTGAAAACATAAAAATTACTAAAAACAGGTGAAATTTCACTTACCTAATATGAAACCAAAGCTTGACCGAAGTTTTCAAGCTCTAACAATGGCTATTCGGTGCTCTCTAGAAGAAAATAGGAAGATGATGATTTATTTCTTTCATTTAATGTTTTATATTTACCTCATAATTTGATATTTACAAATTTACCCTTTAAACACAAATGAAACTTCATAATTTCATCACTTATACCATCCACTAGTGCCCAAATAGGTATATTTACCATTCAAGTTGCTTACCTTGACTTTCCTATGCCATTTGACACCTTTAACAAATAGAAGTTGACTTTTACAATTTTTACGATTTAGTCTTTTTTACTTAATTAATTGTCCAAACGATAAGATTTCCAATCCAAATTTTAATACGACACTAATGACCTCGTAAACATTAAATAATTAGTATTTATAGACTGGGACGTCGGAGTTATGGTCTCGATACCACTGTTTTTGACACCACTAGAAAACGTGTTGTTACATATTGAATGCCCAATTTTTTTTTTTGTTAATATTCTTTGAGAGGCAAAATTATTAAGTTTTAAAATATATTCACTGTAATGGATTCTATATTGAGATTGTGAATAAGGAAAATATTATATTTAATATGAATCACTCTTGCTATAAATATCTATCTCTTTTAATAGAGAAAGATTCAATTATTGAATTATATTATGCATGATGCTTAGATACCTATCTTTATTTTGAAAAGGATAGAGAAAGACTGGGTTTTGATTATGAAAGATCCACTTGAATTGTGGATTAATTTGAGAGAAAGATATGACCATCGAAATATGATAAATTTATCTAAAGCTCGTTATAATTGGATGCACTTGCAGTTGCAATATTTTAAATCTGTAAGTGAGTATAACTCTGCAGTATTTAAGATGAGATCTCAATTATGTGGGAATAATATTACTAATGAGAACTTGTTAAAGAAAACTTTTTCCACTTTTCATGCTTCAAATGTTCTCCTACAGTAGCAATACCACGAAAAAGGTTTTAAGATATATTACGAATTAATTTCATGTTTACTTATATTTAATTAAATAATGAGTCATTAAATGAAGAACCATAAAGCTTGTAACACCCCAAACTCGGCCTAGACGTTATGGCCGAATCCGGATATGTTACAAAGAATGGGTTTTGAAAATCGAGTCGTCTCGTCAAATCATTCACGTTACATAATTCATATTCATTTATGTCAATTTTTGAAAGTGTTACTTAATCCATTTATTTGCCAAAACGTAATTTGCAGCGGAAGTCTTAAAATTGTTATATTTTAAAAGTGCAGTTCGTACTTTTAGAAAACCTTCATTTTAGTAATAAAAAACCCTTAGTTTTTAGATAACGGTAACAAATAAAGTACCTAAACGAAAATCCAAATTCAAAAATCAACCAAAAAGTCCGGAGAGTCCAATTATTACAAAACTCCATAAATAATCCTTAAAAATAGAAAAACCATAAACCTATTCAGTTTACGGACTCGTGGTCACCGAGAGGCTCCGTCGCACCGATCCGCCTAAGTTTATAGATTACCTTAACAGAACAGACAAACGGATGTGAGTTTTCGTAAACTCAGTGTGTAACCCAACAGAATTAAGCATGCAAACATACAAAGATCTCATATACTGATCGAATCTGATTCGGGCTTTTGCCCATTTCAATCTGATCCAATGAGAATCAGATATACAGATTAGAATATATAGAATCCTACCCCCATCTTCTACACACCAACTCCGTCCATCCCAACACACCTTATGGGGTTAAAAACACTGTAACAGCCCGTTTATGATCAAATCGGAACAATAGTTTTGGGATCACAAATCCGAGGTCAAAATATTTATTTTATTATTATTTTAAGGTTTACTATATGAATATATGATTGTGTGAAATTTTTGTTTAGAAATTTTATCGTTTGATTGGTCAATTTGATAAAAAAGGACTAAATCGCGTAAAGTGCAAAAGTGATGTTCTAATGGTTAAAGGTATTAAATAGCTATGGAATATTAAATTGGAGGTCCTTATGTTGTAAATAGACCATTTGAATAATAAGTGGACATAGATGGACATCATTTGAATGATATTAATGAATTATCAATAAGGTTAAAATAGTAATTTGTATAATAAACTTAAAATAAATAAATAAAAAATCAAATTTGATGTCCATCTTCTTCATTGCCGTAAATTGAAGAGAAGAAAGGCAAAAATTTTAGGGTTTCATTCGGTATTTTCATTTCTATCATTTAAGGTACGATTTTTGTCCTGTTTTTAATGATTTCTATGTTTTTTAGATTGTTGCAACTAGGTCTAGCTTGCCCAGGGACTGATTTTCAAAACTGTTAAAGATTTTGAATGATGCCATTGATGAATACATGTGTATTTTGAAGTTTCTTGATAGATTATGAATGCTTGTTGATAGATATACAAGTTTTGTTATGTGATTTTTAGTGAAAATGCAAAATAGGGATTTAATTGAAAAATGTGTAAAGTTAGTGGTTAAAATGTGAAATAAATGAAAAATATGGGCTACTAGGGGTATAATGGTAATTCGTCTAAGCATGGGTATTTTGATAATTTCATTAATTTGTGATTTTGTGTATTAAGGACTAAATTGTAAAAATGTAAAAGTTTAGGGGCTAAGGTGTAAATTAGCTCAAATGTATATTTTGGATCGAATTGAATAAATAGATGATTAAATAAGTCAATTTTGAATATATTTAGATCAAGAAAGGAGAAATACGGACTTAGATCGGGGAAAGAATAAAGTTACGGAATTGTAACACCCTGATTTAGGGGCTATGCAGGTTGGGTATAATTCGTGTTCTAGTAGGTTTTGGGTATGCTTGGATGTGTGTGAGAGGTGTTATGAATGCTCGGATTAAAGGGGAAGACTTTGGAAAATTTTGGATTTTTAAGTAATAAAGGGGAGCTTGGCTTTGGGAGGCCTTAAAGGAATTAATTGGGAGAATAGGACACATGAGAGGCTTTGGCAAAGTGGCTTCATGCGCCGCTTAAATTGGAAGTAGCGCCTTTGAGGGTCTTGGGTTCGAATCAAAGAGGCGGCAGTTGGTTTTAATTTTTGGATCTTGGCGTTACAAGGCGGGAGGCTTTAAAAAGAAGTGGGGCGTGTTTGACACAAGAAGCACTGGTCCAAGTGGCTAGCGTCGTCACTTAGGCGCTGGAGAGAGAGAGAGCGCGGGTTCGAGGGTGGAGCAGCGCAGCTTTTAGGCGTTTTATATTTTGCTTGTGATGGGCTGAACTAGGAAGGGTTTAAAAATAAATTTGGGGGCTTTATGTCATAAAAATCAAAGTGGCCGAGTGGCACAGGCGTTGGGGTAAGGTGTGCGGCGGCATGGTTCCGAGTTCGAACCATGTGAGTGGCATTTGGGGTTTTATTTTATTTTATTCTTTTTGGCAGCAAATTTGAAGGTGGGACGGTTTTTGGATGCTAAAAAGGTGGATGAAGACTTGGTCTTTTTTTTGAATTTGGCTAGGTAGGTTTGACTTTTTCAAATCTTTTTGAATGGATGGAAGGGAGTGTTTTAGGAGAGTTTTGAGGATTTTTTTGGGAGCTTGGAGCTTGGCGATTAGTATAAATAGGGGAGGTGTTCATTTATTTTCACCATTTGCTTTCTCTCCCTTGTCGAATTTTGCTTCCCAAAATTCCTTTGGTTCTTAAAACTTCCTTCTCCAAATTCTTTTGCTCTCACATTTTCCAAATGGCCAAAACTTCAAGGTCATATAGCTATCTTCTTCTCCTCATTTCTTTTGAGCCAAAACCACTCCATTTTATCCCTCAAACCTTTATCCTCTTTTCTATTGCCGTAACCCCTATCCCTTTTCATCCGTTTTCCTTCAAGCCGAACCCTTACTTCCTTGGTGGTGGCCGATTCTTGTTAGAGGAAGGGTAGTAGTTAGCAAGGTAAGGGTGTGTTAGTTTTGCTATGGTTTCTTGTCTTGGCCGAATGGCCTTAAGTGTTACTTGTTTTGTGCAAGGTCGATTATAGGGAGGAGAGCCTAGCGCAGAGACCTTTCGGGATTTGTTTAGTCAGCAGATGCGATGGTATATAGGTTGCGTTTGAGGGTAGATCGTTTGTGCTATTAAGGTGCGTAATCATCGCACTATTTCTCGGTTTGATTGCTAACGTTTAAACTTTGTGTGTTAGGTGTGGTAGCCATTTATAATGGCTTAAGTGATGAGTACACAGTGATGGTAAGATTGTTTGTGATGTATAATTGTATATGTGTATATTTATATACCTATGTGATACAATGATTTAACATGAAGCATCTATATATTTGCATGAGGTGGGGTTTGATTCGATGAAGGAGGAAGTGTACACGAGGTGTGCGTGGTCTAATGATAGCTCGGCTACATTAGCGCTTGATGGTTAGCTTTGTGCTACCTCAAGGAGATGTTGGCTTGGTGCCCATCTCGGCGGTTGATTGCTATGTGCATCACCGTAGACGATTACGATATTTGGATCACTTTGGTTGATCGGTGGCTCAGCCACGGCCTCGGCAAATGAGATTGCCGAGGTAAGATTTATGGATCACGATGTGATCGGTGGTGGTTTATCCACGGCCTTAGGCGCGAGTCCGCTAAGGTTGGCGTATGGTTGGATAGTGGGTTGGGCCGAGATGCATATGTGCATGACTTGCTATGTGAATTGTTTGGTATGGGGCCAAGCCCATACGCGGGAAACTGTGTTGTGATTATGCATTTGAGTCGGTGGACTCACTCTTTCATTAACCATTTCAGTGTGCGTAGTTGGATCGGGTTCGGAGAGGACACATGGTGGCCCATGCGAGAAGAAGAGTTTAAACGTTTTAGGCTTACTTTAAGTATTTTGTTTTAAATAGAATATGTAATAAAGGCCTTTTGACTCTTATTTATTTTAGTTATTATTTTATTAGTATTTATTATGGTTTGAGGAATTTGAAACACTATGTGAAGATGATTATATTGTTCTAACCTACTCATTCAACTTGGCTTGTATATATTAAACTTTTAGAATGAGTATATCTTAATAACAAAGTTTTACTCATAAGTTTAAATAAACATGGATTTTTCAAAAGTTAGCAAGTTTTACTAAATTTTTCTAAGTTAAATAGATTTTCCACCGTCTTTACCGCACTAACATAACCAGATTCGGTCGTAGTGAATGGGCTGGGTTTGGGGATGTTACAGTTTGGTATCAGAGCCCGGTTCAAAACTCGGCTTTGAGGGTTTTGGGCCCAAAAATATTTTCAAAATGGGCTTTTCAAAAATATGGGCTTTTAAGAAATTTTTCAGGTTTTTCTAGCATGGCACCTGTGTCTCCGACCCGAAGTCCACCAGGTAAGTACTTCGGACTTTCTTGAAGTGAATTGTTTACATGAATTGATTTGGGCTTAGTTTGGGCTCGTAGATTAGAATATTAGGGCTATTGAACCCTAGGACTAGTCTACTCAAACACATGCATAAGACTTAAGGCTACTAAACAAACCTGTGAAGTTAGTCGTCGAGTTAAGGTGTGGCAACCACTGTACGCATGTCTAGGAATGGTATTCAGTAAGAGCTTGGTATTTAAGCAGTCCTAGCGACTCACCTCCTCTTTACTTGAATCCTACCTGGTGCGTAGCTACGGTTCACCTTAACTAAGAGGACTTGTTCATAGGCTAAACCGGTTATAAAAACCCGAAAGGGAATTAGTCTTGCTATTTTTTTAAAATTCCCTGTTTTAAAATTTTCAACTCTACTCCTTGGGTTTGTAAACTCTAAATCAGATTTTGAAAGATGTTTTCTCGATTTACAAAATTACCAAAATGCCCATGATTTCCAAAATTACAAAAATAACCCCGATTTCTGAAATTTTTACAACACATCTGGTTTGAAAAACAAATTTTTCAAGATGACCCCTGAGATTTTTTAAACTTTGAAATATCTTTAATTTGAAAACTATTTTCAAATTGACCTGAGTTATTACCGAAATACCCTATAGGAAAATGACGAAATTACCCACAGGTTGGGAATGCTCAAGAAAGTGACATGGATGAATGAATGTGTCTTTAGTGAAGTATGTGAATGTTTGAATTAGAACAGAGAACTTGAGATGAAACTTTGATTGCTCGAAAGAACGACTTCTAGAAACTTCTGCTCATAAAATTTGCTCGTGGATAAAACAGATGGAACAAAATTCCTAATGCATAAAACTTTTAATCGAGTTAAATCGCGACGCTAGATATGAGTTCTAGGGGCGTGGTTGTCGTGGGCGTGGTCAAGGTGGAATCACGACTTTATTAAGATCGAGTCTTGCAGCGATAGTGTAAGTTTGGAGAGTTAGGACGTGGACCGTTAGTCTAGCCAAGTAATTTTGAGGACGAAATTATTTTAAGGAGGGTAGAATTGTAACACCCTGATTTAGGGGCTATGCAGGTTGGGTATAATTCGTGTTCTAGTAGGTTTTGGGTATGCTTGGATGTGTGTGAGAGGTGTTATGAATGCTCGGATTAAAGGGGAAGGCTTTGGAAAATTTTGGATTTTTAAGTAATAAAGGGGAGCTTGGCTTTGGGAGGCCTTAAAGGAATTAATTGGGAGAATAGGACACATGAGAGGCTTTGGCAAAGTGGCTTCATGCGCCGCTTGCTTAAGAAATGGAAGTAGCGCCTTTGAGGGTCTTGGGTTCGAATCAAAGAGGCGGCAGTGGTTTTAATTTTTGGATCTTGGCGTTACAAGGCGGGAGGCTTTAAAAAGAAGTGGGGCGTGTTTTGACACAAGAAGCACTGGTCCAAGTGGCTAGCGTCGTCACTTAGGCGCTGAGAGAGGAGAGAGCGCGGGTTTGAGGGTTGGAGCAGCGATTTTGGGCGTTTATATTTTGCTTGTGATGGGCTGAACTAGGAAGGGTTTAAAAATAAATTTGGGGGCTTTATGTCATAAAAATCAAAGTGGCCGAGTGGCACAGGCGTTGGGGGTAGGTGTGCGGCGACATGGTTCGAGTTCGAACCATGTGAGTGGCATTTGGGGTTTTATTTTATTTTATTCTTTTGGCAGCAAATTTGAAGGTGGGACGGTTTTGGATGCTAAAAAGGTGGATGAAGACTTGGTCTTCTTTTTTTGAATTTGGCTAGGTAGGTTTGACTTTTTCAAATCTTTTGAATGGATGGAAGGAGGTGTTTTAGGAGAGTTTTGAGGATTTTTTTGGGAGCTTGGAGCTTGGCCGATTAGTATAAATAGGGGAGGTGTTCATTTATTTTCACCATTTGCTTTCTCTCCCTTGCCGAATTTTGCTTCCCAAAATTCCTTTGGTTGCCGAAACTTCCTTCTCCAAATTCTTTTGCTCTCACATTTTCCAAATGGCCGAAACTTCAAGGTCATATAGCTATCTTCTTCTCCTCATTTCTTTTGAGCCAAAACCACTCCATTTTATCCCTCAAACCTTTATCCTCTTTTCTATTGCCGTAACCCCTATCCCTTTTCATCCGTTTTCCTTCAAGCCGAACCCTTACTTCCTTGGTGGTGGCGATTCTTGTTAGAGGAAGGGTAGTGGTTAGCAAGGTAAGGGTGTGTTAGTTTTGCTATGGTTTCTTGTCTTGGCCGAATGGCCTTAAGTGTTACTTGTTTTGTGCAAGGTCGATTATAGGGGAGGAGAGCCTAGCGCGCAGAGACCTTCGGGATTTGTTTAGTCGTGATCAGCGGTGGTATAAGGTTGCGTTTGAGGGTAGATCGTTTGTTCTATTAAGGTGCGTAATCATCGCACTATTTCTCGGTTTGATTGCTAACGTTTAAACACATGTGTTAGGTGTGGTAGCCATTTATAATGGCTTAAGTGATGAAGTACACTGGTGATGGTAAGATTGTTTGTGATGTATAATTGTATATGTGTATATTTATATACCTATGTGATACAATGATTTAACATGAAGCATCTATATATTTGCATGAGGTGGGGTTTGATTCGATGAAGGAGGAAGTGTACACGAGGTGTGCGTGGTCTAATGATAGCTCGGCTACATTAGCGCTTGATGGTTAGCTTTGTGCTACCTCAAGGGAGATGTTGGCTTGGTGCCCATCTCGGCGGTTGATTGCTATGTGCATCACCGTAGACGATTACGATATTTGGATCACTTTGGTTGATCGGTGGCTCGACCACGGCCTCGGCAAATGAGATTGCCGAGGTAAGATTTATGGATCACGATGTGATCAGTGGTGGTTTATCCACGGCCTTAGGCAGGGAGTCTGCTAAGGTTGGCGTATGGTTGGATAGTGGGTTGGGCTGAGATGCATATGTGCATGACTTGCTATGTGAATTGTTTGGTATGGGGCCAAGCCCATACGCGAAAACTGTGTTGTGATTATGCACCGAGTCGGTGGACTCACTCTTTTCATTAACCATTTCGGTGTGGCGTAGTTGGATCGGGTTCGAGAGGACACATGGTGGCCCATGCGAGAAGAAAGAGTTTAAACGTTTTAGGCTTACTTTAAGTATTTTGTTTTAAATAGAATATGTAATAAAGGCCTTTTGACTCTTATTTATTTTAGTTATTATTTTATTAGTATTTATTATGGTTTGAGGAATTTGAAACACTATGTGAAGATGATTATATTGTTCTAACCTACTCATTCAACTTGGCTTGTATATATTAAACTTTTAGAATGAGTATATCTTAATAACAAAGTTTTACTCATAAGTTTAAATAAACATGGATTTTTCAAAAGTTAGCAAGTTTTACTAAATTTTTCTAAGTTAAATAGATTTTCCACCGTCTTTACCGCACTAACATAACCAGATTCGGTCGTAGTGAATGGGCCGGGTTTGGGGATGTTACAGGAATAGTTGACTCGATTTGCCGTTTTAACATCCGAGGTAAGTTCATATGTAATAAGCATTGTTACAATTATGCTTTAAATGCTTTGATATTGCATAAATTGTGTATATAAAATTATAGTCATGTTTGATGACGATTCGGATATATATATGGCACTTAGTGTGCGATTCGGAATAGCTTCAACTATATATGGCCCTTAGTGTGCGAGACCAAGATAGCTTCGGCTATATAAGGCACTTAGTGTGCGAGATTAAAATAGCTTCGGCTACGTATTGGCACTTAGTGTTTGAGATATCGAGTATTTGTGATGATTCAGAAAGGTATGAGTTCATTCTTAATTTGTGCAGTATGTACATGTAAAGTATGAGATTCAAATAGAAGAAGTTATGAATTTGCATATAAGCATATGATTAAGCATATGGAAGGTTTGTTGTTATCATGAATTATATGTTAAATAGTTCAAATTGATGATTTGTGTATTATGATTTGTTGAGTATATTTTGTACGAACTTACTAAGCTATAAAGCTTACTTGGTTTATTTTTCCCATGTTTTATAGAGATTTCAAAGCTAGCTCGAATTCGGGGATCGTCGGAGATTACATCACACTATCCAACCATCACTTTGGTACTTTTGAACTTTTGGTTTGGTCATATGGCATGTATAGGAAATTTGAGTCATGTTGATTATGTTTTGGTAATGATGTTGGCCAAATGATTTGGCATTGTAAATGTTGATATCTTGGTTTGTATATATAGCCATGGATGATGGCTTAATTTTGGTATATTTGGTATGTTTGAATCTTGTGCATATATATATATGCTTATGTCTTGTGTTTATTAGGTTGGTTGTGATGATTGATGGTAATAGGAATTATGAGTGTTAAATGGATGATTTGAGAATATTGGTATGCTTGTGAATTTAGGCCAAGTAATATACATTTGGGTTTGGTCATCTTTGATGTTTGAAGTAGATGATATGGGATATGATTTAGATGATAAATTGGAATATTGTGTCTTGTATATTGATAAACCGTAATAGTAACATATTTTAAGCCCACATTTAGCATGCTTTTGGATGATTTATCCCTTATTTTATGTCATTTGGTGCTCTTAATCCTTTGTTTTCATGTTTTATACTCAGGAAAGCACCGAAGGATGAAAAGAAAAAGAAATGGGCTTAAAACGGGCCAAATGGGCCAGATCATGAAATCGACACGGCCTGGGCCCAAGACCACATGGCCGTGCCTCATCAATAGACCCAACACGGCCTGGCCACGATTTACACGGGCGTGTGCCATGGCCGTGTCCCTACCATGGCCAAGAGGAGTTTTACTCGGAATAGGATGCTTGGAGGCAAAGAAACACAATCCAAAGTCTATATAAACACCCAAATAGGAATTTCACTCAGATTAGGATACTTGAAGGCCAAGTAAGGTATCTCCAAGCCTATTTAAACACCCTAGGGGGCAACTTAAGAAAAGGAGGTCGACATAAGCCTTACAGCCGGGCGCGTCGGCTAGGCCAAGGAGCCAGAGCGGAAAGATCGAATTGTGGAAATTACTTGAAGAATGCCGGTTGATTCATCTCAAGAAGCGGAGTTATACTCAAGACGGAGGATCTCTCTTCAATTCCTTCGAGGGGTTTTAGAGTTTTTCTTATGTTTTGTTTTATCTTTTCTTTTGAGATGTATTCTATTATCATTATGAACTAAACCCTCAAATACCTGAGGGGGATGAAACCTAAGATGAATCTTGTTATCGTTTGTTGAACTATATGATAAATATTTGATTTGTTCTTAATTATGTGTTCTTAATTCTTGTGTTGATATTTCCGGGATATTAATTCAAGTTTGATGTGCTTAGGTGGAGGAGCAAAAGTTCCTGCCTAAGAGTAGATCTAGCATAATTAAGTGGAGTTGATCGCACGCCTAGAGATAGGGTGACGATATTTTGCCGGATTAGGGTGAAACCTAATATGGGAGTCCATAGATCGAGTTAATGCGATTTTAGGGGTTTTAATTAGAAAGAGATTTCAATTAATCAACCTAGGGTTAGACGTTAGTCGCCTCGAGAGAGGGGTTAATATACATTAGGGAATCTTACGGATCAAGTCAAATGAATAAATCGTCTGGTTCAGAGTTAGATAACAAGTGAAGTCTAGGTGGATTCTTCCTTGGGTATTGTTTTAATCAATTGGTTTTTCCCACAAGTATTTCCCCAATTTCATTCTTTTTGTCTCATCGTCTTTAGCTTAGTAGTTAGTTAATTTTCTAGATTAAACCGATTCACTTCAATTTTAAGGCTAAATAATAAAAAGAAAGTTAGTATTAGTACTTTCGGTTCCTTTGGGTTCGACAACCCGGTCTTGCCACTAAGCTATACTACTATTCGATAGGTACACTTGCCTCAATCATTGTCATAGTTAGTTTTTAGGCTCGATCATTCTCATTATAAATTTTAAGACTGTGACACACCGATCAAGTTTTTGGCGCCGTTGCCGGGGAACTGAAATATTAAGAACACTCAATTTTTATTACTTTAGCCATATTTTATTTTTGCAATTAAATTTTAATTTTATTTTGCTAATTTTTTTATTTTATTTTCTTTTGACAGGTAATTTTAGTTCGTAGAGGAGATGACACTGAATAACTATCAGTGGCAAGTTATGAGGACAACGCCAACAGAAGCCACCAGTGTCTTCAACCTCGACGCAGTAACCAGGCTATCAAATCAGTTAGAAATGTTAAATAAAAAGATTGATGATTTGTGTTCTTCGCAGGTACATCCAGTTATGCAGTACGAAACAAGCGGAGGCGTCACGAATTCTGAGTACCCACTCTACGGATAGAGCATGGAGAGCGAGCAAGTTAACTATATGGGTAACTATTCTAGACCTCAAAACAATTTTTATAGTAACACTTATAATGCAGGTTGGAGGTACCATCCCAATTTCTCGTGGGATGATCAAGGTAGTCAAAGACCGCAACTTCCTCCAAACTTTCGACAACCACCCTACACATAGGAAAAGAAGCCGAACCTTGAGGAGATGCTGATGAAATTCATCACGGTGACAGAAACTCATTTCCAAAGCATCGAAACAGCACTCGAAAATCAAGAAGCATCGATTCAAGGGATCAAGAATCAATTGGGTCAGCTTGCTAAGCTGATCTCAGAACAACTACAAGAAAGCTTGCTAATCAACACTGAAACTAACCCAAAAGAGAAAATTCAAGCCGTAACAGCTCATGACAGTGAAAGGTTAGTGGAATCTGACCCGAGGCAAGAGCCTGTGGTAAGTGAAGGTAAGGTTGAGGTAAGCCAGGATTTACCAAACTCGGTAATTACAGAGTACCAACTCCATGTGCCATACCCCAATATGATAAAGAAAGACCACACAGAGGAACAAGTCGGTAAGTCTCTTAAACTTCCAAAGAAATTTCATATTAACTTGCCGTTTCTTGAAGATCTTTCGCAGATGCCAGATCCTAGACCTCGCGTCAATAAAGAAGAAATTCATAAGGAACGAAAGCTTCGGATCGATGAACTAGACGAGTGGAAGACACACTTCAAAGAGAAACTAAAAATACACGAAGCAAAAATGAGGCAACTACACGAGAAACTTAACGATGGGACAACCCAGCTTAAGATAGGAGATCAGGTACTCAAAATCCTCCCAGATGGAACAGTCGAGGTAACTAATCCTAAATTCAACACTTTTAAGGTAAACACTACTCGACTTAAACTATATATCAAAAACCGAATTGATCGCATGAGAAAGGATTTTCACCTCCTCAAACCACCCTGATAATGCGAATGAGAGGTAAGTCTAGCTCAAGACTTTAAACGAGCGCTTCTCGGGAGGCAACCCGAGCACTAACCCTACTAATTAGTTTAGTTTTATTTATTTTCATGTTTAGGCGCAGGTTTTCCATACTCACACGGCCTTGCACACGGCCGTGGCCGTGGCCGTGTGGGCACCATAGGTAGGTAAAAGGGCGTGGCCGTAGACGTGTGGCAACAGGGCAAAATTTTTCCCAAAACACGGGCTGCATCTCTATTTAAACCCCCTTCTTCCTTTTTCTTTTTCAGTTGTCTTTCTTCTTTAATTTTCCATTATTTATTTTTATTTTTATTTTTATTTTTATTTTTATTATTTTCTTCTTATTCTTCATACCATTTAGATTTAGCTTAGGATACAATAGAAACATGCCGGCTGCTTCGAGGATTCAAATTCAAACGGTTCGAGGCACTCCCCCACGTTCACCTCCAATTCCTATCCGGTTTCTTTTCATTGACACTATCCAAAATTCAGGAAGTTTCACTTCTCTCCCTATCTTATGATTTTATTTTTGCTATTATCTATCTTTGTACATTGAGGACAATGTACATCTTAAGTGGGGGGGGGGGAGGGGTTAACTATAGTATCATTTGAAAAATCCTTGAATTATGCCTTGTCTTAAAGTAAGTTTCTCATATTATGATTAGAATGAAAATTTCCCTGATTTATGATTTTTGTTGATGTGTCTTGAATTAAGTTTTTGATAATTTTGCATTGATGATTAAATTTGAAGGATACTAGAGAATCAAGCATGATAAGTCTATTTTTCAAGAATTAAAATTTTTTCTAGGTTGTCTACCTGAATTTGAATATTACTTTGAAATTTGAAATTTACGAGGATGACATCAAAATACCCATAATTTTTGTGAGATTTTGAGCCTTATAGAGCATATATTCTTTTCCTTGCTCACTTTATTGATTATAAGTGTGTCAACATTGATTTGTTATTCTAGAACTTGCATCGATTGTACATGTTGAGACCACACCTTTGATGTGATAAATAGAGATGATAAAGGCACCTAGGATTTAACCCACTTACTCGACTAAAAAGCCTACCTTCACAATTAACCCCTAGTGAACCCCGTTGATCCTAATAACCCTTTTTATTGACTCACCCACTAATTTTAACCCAAAACCCTTTGTATTTGTTATCACCATTCCTTTTGACTACCCTTATATTGAGATTTGATTTGATCAGTTGCCTAACTATGACCTTTATTTCAGTAACTTATCCTTTATTATGTATTTATGATGTGTAAAAAAAAAAACAAAGTATATTCATTATTAGTTTTGTGATTAAATGAGCTTATACGTCTGAATTCCAAATATTAAAGAAGAAGCTCGTTTTATTAGTATTATTAGTTTTCAATTGATGTAATTACTTATATTCAGTTTGTTGTTTCTGGTTAGGTAATTTGTCAGGTCAATCTCGATTCTAACCTTCTAATTCAGCCTATATCCACACCTTAACCCAAGCCCCGTTACAACCCTGTTAAAGACCTTTTGATTTGTGTATTATCTCATATTATAGTGGTGGAGATTTGATTCTCATGCAAGCCTATGGGATTAACTTTTCATGTTCGACTTATGAGTGCTTAATTTTTGAACCTTAAACACCTCGAGTGATTTGAGAGAATATTTAGTGAGGATGTCAATCCTTGTCAATTTTAAATCAGAGGTAATTATTTAGATGAGCGGAAACACCTATGTTTTCATGCTACAAAATGTATGACTTGGATTGTTTGAATCTTTAGGACTCTTAGAGTTGAATTATCCATGTATGAATTATCTTTGAATTATGATGAAACATTATTGATGAATATCATGAATCGAGGAAGTTTGTTTTAATTATGAGTTGAGAATTTTGCTTGAGGACAAGCAAAAGCTTAAGTGTGGGGGTATTTGATAAACCGTAATAGTAACATATTTTAAGCTCACATTTAGCATGCTTTTGGATGATTTATCCTGTATTTTATGTCACTTGGTGCTCTTAATCCTTTGTTTTCATGTTTTATACTCAGGAAAGCACCGGAGGATGAAAAGAACAAGAAACGGGCTTAAAACGGGCCAAATGGGCCAGATCACGAAATCGACACGGCTTGGGCCCAAGACCACACGACCGTGCCTCATCAATAGACCCAACACGGCCTGGCCACGATTTACACGGGTGTGTGCCATGGCCGTGTCCCTGCCACGGCCAAGAGGAATTTTACTCGGAATAGGATGCTTGGAGGCAAAGAAACACAATCCAAAGTCTATATAAACACCCAAATAGGAATTTCACTCAGATTAGGATACTTGGAGGCCAAGTAAGGCATCTCCAAGCCTATTTAAACACCCTAGGGGGCAACTTAAGAAAAGGAGGTCGACAGAAGCCTTCTGTCGGGGCGTCCAGCTAGGCCAAGGAGCCGAGCCAGAAAGATCAGAATTGTGGAAATTACTTAAAGAAAGCCAGTTGATTCATCTCAAGAAGCCCGAGTTATACTCAAGACGGAGGATCTCTCTTCAATTCCTTCAGGGGGTTTTGGAGTTTTTCTTATGTTTTGTTTAATCTTTTCTTTTGAGATGTATTCTATTATCATTATGAACTAAACCCTCAAATACCTGAGGGGGATGAAACCTAAGATGAATCTTGTTATCGTTTGCTGAACTATATGATAAATATTTGATTTGTTCTTAATTATGTGTTCTTAATTCTTGTGTTGATATTTCCGGGATATTAATTCAAGTTTGATGTGCTTAGGTGGAGGAGCAAAAGTCTCTGCCTAAGAGTAGATCTAGCATAATTATGTGGAGTTGATCGCACGCCTAGAGATAGGGTGACGATATTTTGCCGGATTAGGGTGAAACCTAATATGGGAGTCCATAGATCGAGTTAATGTGATTCTAGGGGTTTTAATTAGAAAGAGATTTCAATTAATCAACCTAGGGTTAGATGTTAGTCGCCTTGAGAGAGGGGTTAATATATATTAGGGAATCTTACGGATCAAGTCAAATGAATAAATCGTCTGGTTCAGAGTTAGATAACAAGTGAAGTCTAGGTGGATTCTTCCTTGGGTATTGTTTTAATCAATTGGTTTTTCCCACAAGTATTTCCCCAATTTCATTCTTTTTGTCTCATCATCTTTAGCTTAGTAGTTAGTTAATTTTCTAGATTAAACCGATTCACTTCAATTTTAAGGCTAAATAATAAAAAGAAAGTTAGTATTAGTACTTTCAGTTCCTTTGGGTTCGACAATCCGGTCTTGCCACTAAGCTATACTACTGTTCGATAGGTACACTTGCCTCAATCATTGTCATAGTTAGTTTTTAGGCTCGATCATTCTCATTATAAATTTTAAGACTGTGACACACCGATCATATATTGATGGTGTCAAAATGGTTTAAATGATATTTGGTTGAAGTGATTTTAATGCCTATTATGCTTGGTGTTGGTGTCATTGAATTGTGGTGTAAGTGTGCACAAAATAGGGTGGTAAAATGGCTTTGTAAATAGCCTATTTTTGTCCACACGGGCAGAGACATGGGTGTGTGTCTCAGCCGTGTGTGACACACGATCATGTTACACGACCGTGCGTCCCCTGGTGTTAAAATTTAAATGAAGTTAGTATGCTCCACACAGTCTCACACACGGACGTGTGACTGGCCGTGTGGCACAAGTCAGTATGCCCCCTAATTTGCACACAGCCTAGCACACGGGCGTGTGACATGGCCGTGTTGCATAAGTCAGTATACCATACAGGTTTGGCACGGCCTAGCACACGGGGTAGGACACGGGCTGGGACACGGCCATGTACTCCCAATTTGAATGTCTACACGGCCTGTGAAATGGGCGTGTTTGGTGGCCGTGTGAGACACACGGCCTGGTCATATGGGCGTGTGTCCCCTGTTTTGGAGAAAAAATTTATAAGTGTTGAAACATTTTTTGAGTTATCGGTTTAGTCCCGAACCACTCTCAATGCATGTTTAAGGCCTTGTAGGCTCGTTTAAGGGACACTATGATTGATTGTGATTGAATTATATTTGTATTGATAAATTGTATATGAAATGAATGTTTAAAAGTGTTGTAAATCCGATAATGCTCCTTAACCCTATTCTGACGGTAAATACGGGTTAGAGGTGTTACAAACACCCACCCATCCCTACACACCATGTCGTGCCAATTTGGCACAAGTCAGATAATGTGCAGCCAAGCTGCCCGAATATAGGCGATGATCGCCGTATAGAATACTTCCTCCACATATATCCAAACCCACCCCAAATCAGGTACAGAAAACAGATACAAAATTAACAGATAAAACATGTTCAACATGCTTATATACAGATATCAGATATACAGATAACAGAATAGGCAGTCATGCATACTAACAGAGTATCAAATCACATAGAAATAGGGTTTAGTTAGCCCTTACCAACCCTACGGCAGGCTCACTGTTGATCAGAATGACCCGTGCGACCCTAGGGAAAATTTTAGAATAATGGGCCCACATGCCCGTGT
The DNA here is from genome assembly GCA_025698515.1 of Gossypium sturtianum. Lineage (NCBI taxonomy): Eukaryota > Viridiplantae > Streptophyta > Magnoliopsida > Malvales > Malvaceae > Gossypium > Gossypium sturtianum. Next base: position 124,243,732 of record CM046946.1, read on the forward strand.
GGTTTGCCTGTGTGAGCCCACACTATAACACCCCCAGACCCGGCCCAGACGTTATGGCCGAATCTGGTGATGTCACATCAAAGGATAATTCCAAAACGACTTTGCTTAGTTAAAAACTTAAGTTTAGGATTTAGAAACCCAAAATCCTTGCAACTTGTTAAATTATGATAAAAGCCCATGTTTTAAGAAAAACTTTCATATGTTATAGTTATTTCGAAAATCATGTTTAAACTTTAGAAATTTATTTAAGTTTAATAAATAGGCAGTTGAAACAAATAAGAAAACCCAAATGTAAAGTCAAATTGGAGATACAAGGCCTTATTACATCCCAATGAAAATAAGGTCATTAAAATAAAGTCATTCGAACAATAAACATAGACTTCAAAGTAACTTGCAGTGTGGCCATCCCTGAATCCTCTCCCACGTCGAGTCGTCTACTGAGGATCACCTGAAACATTTAATAAAAAGGGTGTGAGTTTCGAAACTCAATGTGTACGACCCTTGGCAATCTAATCATGCAATTATCACATTGGGCCTAAGCCCTAACAAAATCGGTGGTCTTGGGCCATAGCCCATAATGACTGATCGTTGATTTCATAGTTTTAAATTTATAATGATCGAACCTGGAACTAACTATAACAAAAAAAAACTCAGTTGATTAAGACGATACCCTTAGGAAGAATCCACCTAGACTTCACTTGTTATCTAACTCTGAACCAGACGATTTATTCACTTGACTTGATCCGTAAGACTCCCTAATGTATATTAAACCCTCTCTCGAAGCGAATAACGTCTAACCCTAGGTTGATTAATTGAAATCTCTTTCTAATTAAAACCCCTAGAATTGCATTAACTCGATCTATGGACTCCCATATTAGGTTTCACCCTAATCCGGTAAAATCTCGTCACCCTATCTCTAGGCGCGTGATCAACTCCGCTTAATTATGCTAGATCTACTCTTAAGCAGGGACTTTTGCTCCTCCACCTAAGCACATCAAACTTGAATCAATATCCCAGAAATATTAGCACAAGAATTAAGAACACATAATTAAGAACAAATCAAGTATTTATCATATAGTTCAGCAAACGATAACAAGATTCATCTAAGTTTCATCCCCTTCAGTATCCAAGGGTTTAGTTCATAATAATAAAAGAAAACATCTCAGAAGAAAAGATAAAACAAAACATAAGAAATCCCTAAAACCCCCTGAAGGAATTGAAGGAGAGATCCGCCTTCTTGAGTAGAATTTCGGCTTCTTGAGATGGATCAACTGGCTATCTTCAAGTGTTTCCCACAAATCTGACTTTTCAGCTCGGCTCCTTGGCCTAGTTCACCGGCCCCTTCTAGGTTATACTTAGGGTGTTTATATAGGCTTTTGAAATAGGTTTCTTTGCCCCTAAGTATCCTTTTCCGAGTGATATTGCTCTTCTCCACGACAGGGACACGGCCATGGCACACCGCCCGTGTGAATCATCTTTAGGCCGTGTTCGGACTTTTAATGAGGTGACACGCCCGTGTAAATCGTTATCAGGCCGTGTTCTAGTCTATCAAGGAGACACAGCCGTGTTGGCTCAAGTCCAGGCCGTGTCGATTTTCACTTTGGCCCAATTTGGTCCATTTTGAGCCCGTTTCTCGTTCTTTCCATCCTCCGGTGCTTTCCTGAGTATAAAACATGAAAAGAAAGGATTAAGAGCACCTTTTTACATAAATCAAGGGATAAATCATCCAAAAGTATGCTAAATGTGGGATTAAAATATGTTGCTTTTACGGTTTATCACATACCCCCACACTTAAGCTTTTGCTTGTCCTCAAGCAAAATTCTCAACTTACAATTAAAACGAACTTTCCATGATTCAATATTCCTATCAACAATGTCTCATCATAATTCATAGATAATTTATACATGGATAATTTAACTCAAAGAGTCCTAAAGATTCAAACAATATAAGTCATACATTTGTAGCACAAAACATAGGTGTTTCTCCTTATCTAAATAATGACCTCTGATCTAAAACCTACAAGGATTGACATCCTCACAAAAGATTCACTCAAATCACTCGAAGTGTTTAAGGTTCAGCATTAAGCACTCAAATGTCAAACCTGAAAAGTTAATCCCATAGGCTTGCATGAAAATCAAATCTCCACCACTGTAATATGAGATGATGCACAAATCAAAAGGTCTTTGAAAGGGTTGTAACGGGGCTTGGGTTAAGGTGTGGATAAAGGCTGAATTAGAGGGTTAGAATCGAGATCGACCTGAAAATTACCTAACTAGAAACAATTAACTGAAAAATAAATAATTACATGAATTGAAACTTTGAAACTAATAATACGAGCTTCTTCTTCAATAAAAAGACTTTAACTGTACAAGCTCGCTTTTCATCATACTAATACTGAATATACTTCGATGTTTTTTTTAAAGATCAAGTAATAATAAAGAACTTCAACAACTGAAATAAAGAACATAGTTAGGCAACTGGTCAAATCAAATCTCAAAAAAAAAGGGGTAGTCAAGAAGAATGGTGATAACAAATACAAAGGGTTTTGGGTTAATATTAGTGGGTGAGTCAATAAAAGGGTTGTTAGGATCAAAGGGGTTCACTAGGGGTTAATTATGAAGGTAGGCTTTTTATGGAGTAAGTGGGTTAAATCCTAGGTGCCTTTATCATTTCTTGTATATCAAATCAAAGAGTGGTCTCAACATGTATAATCGAGGCAAGTTCTAGAATAACAGTTCAATGTTGACACACTCATAATCAAAAAGTGGGCATGAAAAAGGATATATGCTCTTATAAGGCTCAAAATCTCACAAAAATTATGGGTATTTTGATATCAACCTCGTAAATTTCAAATTTCAAAGTAATATTCAAATTGAGTTAACAACCTAGAAAAAAATTTAATTAGAAAAATAGACTTATCATGCTTGATTCTCTAGTATCTTAGAATTTAATTATCAATACACAATTATCAATGACTTAATCTAAAACATATCAATAAAGATTATAAGTCATGGAAATTTCATTCTAATCATAATATGAGAAACTTACTTAGAAACAAGACTAAATTCAGGGATTTGAGAATAATGAAAAAAAGTTTGGCACCTAATTTCAGGAATTTGAGAATAATGAAAAAAAGTTAGGCACCTTTTTAGGTTGTTTTCCCCCCCACACTTAAGATGTATATTGCCCTCAATGTACAAAGATATATATATAGACAATTAAGTATAAATTTAAAAGATATGGAGAGAAGTGAAACTCCTTGAATTATGGATGAAATCCTTGCATTGGAGGTGAAAGTTAAGTTGGAGGGGTCGTTCTTGATGACGATCCTGCGCTAGATGAAGAAATTGGGTAGCTCATGGAGGATTAGCCAGGATATAATAATAATAATTAAAATTATACTAATTAAATAATTAAAGAAAAGCAAGCTAAAGTGAAGGAAAATAAAAAATAGAATAAAATTAAAGGAAAAGATAAGATAAATGAACCGTAGAGTCCTTATTGGTGGATGGTTCATGAGGTGGGCGTGATTTCTAAGGCTGTGGATATGGTGGTGGTCGTGGTGTGATTCCCTAGCAGCCTGTAGAATCTAAAATCAAGAAACTAAAATAAAATAAGTTAAATTAAGCAGAAGAGAAGTAAAGATAAGGAAATTGAAGCAAAAGAGAAAAACGAAATAAAAACTAAATGGCCTCAAATATCCTCGGCTCGTCGAATGATTGAAGCGACCGACATGAACTTATATATATCGGTCTCCCTCTGGAAGACTATGCTTGATTCCTTCCGCTTCTTCGGCATTTGGTGTAGCTCAAGGGTTTTGGGAATGTATTGGAGAAGAAAAGTAGGGAGAGGGTTGAGAAAGAAAAGGAAAACTAAATGGGCTGAATGGGTGAGAAGAGGGAGGGGTGGGTGGTTTAAATAGAATTCTCAAGTCAGGTACATTCCCACGCCCGTGTCTCGTGGGCGTGGCATCTCACACGGCCGCATCGCATGATCGTGGTGGGCTTCGTTCGTTTCTCCCACGCTCATACTCAGGTCGCCACGTCCGTGTGTGATCTAACAGTGTCGACCACGGCCGCATTGCACGGCCGTGGGGTTTTGTCGGTGCCCGTGGTGTGGTGGTTTTAGTCCGTGACTCTGAAAATTCATTCTTTTTTACTTGTACCTCTTCTGCCTTTGTCAGTACGGAGATTCTGTACCTCCACACGGCTACGACCACGGCCGTGTGGGCTAGAAATCTGCACTTTTGGTTAGTTTAAAACTAGGTGTTTAAGACTAAGAGAAGGGAAGAAAATAAAATGAAAACAAATACGAAAGTAATTAGGGTTAGTGCTCGGGTTGCCTCCCGAGAAGCGCTCGTTTAAAGTCTTAAGCTAGACTTTCCTCGTATTCGCAAAAATCAGGGTGGTTTAAAAATTTGAATATCTTCCCTCATGTATCAGTTCTATTTCCTTGATAAATTTTAAGTCGAGAAGCATTTATATTGAAAGTACCAAAAATAGGATTACTTACCTCGACTGTTCTGTATGGGAAAATATTGTCTACCTCAAGAGGAATTTCTTCATTTGTGTTCAGGTCTGATGTGATGAGGCGAGGATCTGCTTTATCTAACAGTACCTGGTCTTCTATTTTGAAGTGGTTTGTTGTTCCTATGAGCTCTTCTGGGGGCTCCTTCGGTTTTACTTCGTGTGGTTTTGGTTCTTCTTTGAATTGTGTTTTTCGCTCTTCTAATTTGTCGACCCTAAGGCTTCGTTCCTTATGTAATTCTTCTTTGTTGTCATGGGGTCCATGATTCGGCTCAGGTTTGTAACCTTGTGGTGTTTCCTGTGGTGAAATTTGAACAACTTGGTTATCAACTGAATTTACTTTCTCACCTTCATCAATTGTTGTCCTGGTCGAGTCAAGAGCTTGTAAACTGATCGATTCGTCACCTACACGAAGTATGAGTTCTCCTGTACCAACATCAATTTTTGTTCTAGCAGTTGCTAAAAAGGGTCTTCCTAAAATTAAGGGAATCGAATTATCCTCATCCATGTCTAAGACAACAAAATCTACTGGGAAAACAAATTTATCAATTTTTACAAGAACATCTTCGATAATACCCCTAGGAATTCTAACATTTTATCATAGTTGGATGCTCATCCTAGTTTGTTTGGGTTTCCTAGACCTAGTTGTTTAAACAATTTATAAGGCATGACATTTATGCTTGCCCCTAAATCAGCTAACGCATTATCAATAGGTAAACTACCAATTAAACATGGAATCGTAAAACTCCCTAGATCTTTTAATTTCTGTGGTAGTTTATTTTGCAAGATTGCCGAGCACATTGCGTTTAGTTCCACGTGTGATGCCTCGTCTATCCTTCGCTTGTTTATCAAAATCTCTTTTAAAAATTTTCTAGAATCTGGCATCTGCGAAAGGGCTTCAAGTAGCGGTAAGTTAATATGTAATTTCTTTAAAAGTTTAAGAAACTTACCGAACTGTTCCTCTGTATCGTCTCTCTTCATCGCTTCGGGATAAGGAATGCGAGGTTGGTACTTTTTGATTACTGGTTTTGGCTTTTCTTGTGTTACCTCAACTTTACCTTTCTCTACCTCATTTTCTTGTATTTGATTGGGTTCATCTAACCCTATACTATCATAAGCTGTGATAGGTTGGATTTGCTCCTTTGGGTTAATCTCAGTGTTGCTTCGTAGACGCCCTTGCGGTCGTTCAGAAATTATCTTTGCAAGTTGTCCAACTGTCTTAGTAAGTTCCCCAACTTGACTTTCGATCCCCTTAATTGATGCCTGTTGATTCTTAAGGGTGGTTTCAGTGTCTTGGAGACGGTTATCTGTGGCTGCCATGAATTTTGTTAGCATCTCTTCAAGGTTCGGCCTCTTTTCCTGTGGATAGGGCTGATTTTGGAAATTTTGAGGAGGTTGTTGTCTTTGAATTCCTTGATTTCCTTGACCTCCCCATGAAAAATTTGGGTGGTTCCTCCAACCTGGATTATAAGTATTACTATAAGAGTTATTATTAGATCTGAAATTATTACCTATATAGTTTATCTGTTCGCTTTACGTGTGCCTGGTTGGTAGGGTGGGTACTCGGGATTCACCACGTTCCACTTGCGTCGCCTTTGCATTCTCGGATGTACTGCGAAGAACACAAACTATCAAGCTTTTTATTCATCAGCTCTACCTGTGTTGATAGCATGGTTAATGCGTCGAGGTTGAAAACTCCGGCTGATTTTGTTGGTTTTGTCCTTGTAACCTGCCACTGATAGTTATTCAGTGACATCTCTTCAATAAACTCGTAGGTCGCTTTCGTGAGTTCTCGTTGTTCGGGTTTCCACCGTGCGGCCGAATTAATTAGTTGCCTCGTTGAGGGGTTTACACCGTTATAGAAAGTTTGGACTTGGAGCCACAAGGGTAAACCATGGTGCGGACACCTTCTCAAGAGATCCTTGTATCTCTCCCATGCGTCGTATAATGTCTCTAAATCCATCTGCACAAAAGAAGAGATATCATTCTGTAATTTGGCCGTTTTGGCCGGTGGGAAATATTTTAATAAAAAATTTCGGTCATTTGATCCCATGTAGTGATTGACCCTCGTGGTAACGAGTTTAACCACTGTTTGGCTTTATTCCTTAATGAAAAGGGAAATAACCGAAGACGGATGGCATCATCGAAACGCCATTTATTTTGAAGGTATCACAGAACTCTAAAAAATTAGCTATATGAGTATTTGGGTCTTCGTCCTGTAAACCATCAAATTGAACAAATTGTTGAATCATTTGTATAGTGTTAGGCTTTAATTCAAAATTATTAGCAGCTATAGCAGGCCTAACAATACTTGATTTTGCTCCTGTTAAATGAGGTTTAGCATAATCATACATAGTACGCGGAGCATTATTTTCTCGCCACATCTTGTGGTGGTGGATTATTCTCGTCCATCCCTTCAAAGAGATTGAATCTGTCTTCTCGCTCTTTTTTTGTAGTAATTTAGGGCTCGCCTAATTTCTCTCACGATTCTTGCGAGCAAAGAGCTTTAATATCACTGTCAGATACTAGTGGTCCTCTCGGGTTCCTTCTAGTCATAAACTAGAGGTACTGCTAGGAAAAAAAGAAAGAAAATTTAGCAAAGTTAAAAACAAAACAAAAATAAAAATAAAAGTAAATTGCGGAAAATAATGGCTAAAGTAATAAAAATAGAGCTTTCTTAATATTTTAGTTCCCTGAATGGCGCCAAAAACTTGATCATTGATTTGAGTTTTAAATTTATAATGATCGAACTCGAACTAACTATAACAACGATTGAGGCAAGTGCACCTATCGAACAAAGAGTATAGCTTAGGCAAGACCGGATTGTCGAACCCAAAGGAACCAAAAGTACTAATACTAACTTTCTTTTTATTATCTAGCCTAAAATAAGTGAAGTTGTTATTTAATCTAAATTTAACTAACTACTAAGCTAAAGACGCAAAGACAAAAAGAATGAATTGGGGAAATCTTGTTAAAAAAACTTAGTTGATTAAGACGATACCCTTAGGAAGAATCCACCTAGACTTCACTTGTTATCTAACTCAAACTGACGATTTATTCACTTGACTTGATCCGTAAGACTCCTAAAGTATATTAAACCCTCTCTCGGCTTAATAACGTCTAACCCTAGGTTGATTAATTGAAATCTCTTTCTAATTAAAACCCTAGAATTGCATTAACTCAATCTATGGACTCCCATATTAGGTTTCACCCTAATCCCGCAAAAATCTCGTCACTCTATATCTAGGCGCGCGATCAACTCCGCTTAATTATGCTAGATCTACTCTTAGCGAGAGACTTTTGCTCCTCCACCTAAGCACATCAAACTTGAATCAATATCCCGGAAATATTAACACAAGAATTAAGAACACATAATTAAGAACAAATCAAGTATTTATCATATAGTTCAAAGAAACGATAACAAGATTCATCTAAGTTTCATCCCCTTCTGTATCTCAAGGGTTTAGTTCATAATAATAAAAGAAAACATCTCGGAAGAAAAGATAAAACAAAACATAAGAAATCCCTAAAACCCCTGAAGGAATTGAAGGAGAGATCCGCTGTCTTGAGTAGAATTCCACTTCTTGAGATGGATCAACTGGCTATCTTCGAGTGTTTCCCACAAATCGACCTTTCTGCTCGGCTCCTTTGCCTAGCTCACCGCCCCTTCTAGGTTATACTTAGGGTGTTTATATAGGCTTTTGAAATAGGTTTCTTTGCCCCTAAGTATCCTTTTCCGAGTGAAATTGCTCTTCTCCACGACAGGGACACGGCCATGGCACACGCCCGTGTGAATCGTCTTTAGGCTGTGTTCGGACTTTTAATGAGGTGACACGCCCGTGTAAATCATGACCAGGCCTTGTTCAAGTCTATCAAGGAGACACGGCCGTGTTGGCTCAAGTCTAGGCCGTGTCAATTTTCACTTTGGCCCAATTTAGTCCATTTTGAGCTCGTTTCTCGTTCTTTCCATCCTCCAGTGCTTTCTTGAGTATAAAACATGAAAAGAAAGGATTAAAAGCACCTTTTTACATAAATCAAGGGATAAATCATCAAAAAGTATGCTAAATGTAGGATTAAAATATGTTACTTTTACGGTTTATCAATGACCTCATATCACATCAGTATCACATGAATGCAATGCTCCCATCCCAAATCCAACCTTGCACTCCATTTCCCTTCCAACCCTACACTCCTGTGGGGATATAAATATCAACCCACCCATCCCTACACTCTAAAGGTAGCACTAACAGCGGCACTACTCAAACGTTGTAGCAAGGCTACTAAGCATATAATGGGCTTAAAGCCACCGGTGGATCCACGATCGTCAAGCGACTATGCTATCCTCACATATCTTCCTCCGTATCAACAAACCCACCCAAGTGCAACATATATCTCATGAATGAAACATACACATTTTCACACATTAAGCACCTAGGGGTATTTTAGTCATTTCACTACCCAGGGGTATTTCCGTAATTCTTCCCTACAGGGGTATTTCTGTAATTTCTTTCACCTCAGGTTTTAGTTATGAACTTTGGCCCATCAACAAGTCCTCGCGGTTAAAGTGAACAAACACTATGCACCAGGTAGGATCTCAGAAAAGAGGAGGTGGGTCACTAGGACCGCTTAAGTACCAAGCTCTCCCTAGATCCACTCCTAGACATGCATATGCCGATTACCACACTCTAACTAGTCGACTTGTCCACAGACATGTTTGATTAATAAATTAAGCCTTTTGCAATTTTAAGAATTTATCAAAACTAGGCCTAGAGTCCATTAAACCCTAGCATACATTTCTAAAATCCCATAAGGCCCACTAAGCCCAATCATGTTTATATAGCCCATTAGGCCCAATCATGTTAATATAGCCCATTAGGCCCGATCATAATCAAACCATTCAACTATTCATGTCAATTCATTATTAGAGTTCACATATCAATCCCTGCCGATTTGGGCCCACGAGCTCAGCAGGCCCATTTAGCCACTTTCGGCTTTTTAGCTTTTCGGCGTTGCCGCCATCGTGTGTGTGTAGTGTTTGTACACACCTGGTAAATGAAACGTGTTACACTCTCCTCAGCCTTGAACCTACAACCAATACCAACCTCCAATCAATCACACACTTAACCCCAGTATTTACCAAAAACTGAAGCCTTACCATAACCTTACCGTGTGCCACCAGGTCTAGTAGCCTTTCCTTAGCTACTATTCACGAATATGCCCTAGATCTGCACCCACACATATACTATCAAAACAAGTGTGTAACATCCTGGTTTAGGGCCTAGTCAGAATAGTGGTGCGAGACCACAAATCTGAGGGTTATAAATGAGTTTTTGAGGTTTATGCCTTGTATGCATGCTAGTGTGAAAGTTTCATGAAGTAATTTTGTGAAATTGGGGTTGAATTGTCCAAAAGGACTAAATTGCAAAAGTTGCAAAATGTGTGTTTCTAGAAGCTATATGTGTGAAATAGCTTTAGATTATTAATTAGAGGTCCTTAAATAGCAATTTATCCAAATTCTAATATTTGGACAAAAATGGGCATGGATGAGTAAAAATTTGAAGTTTATCAAAAAGAGCATTTTGGTCATTTAGTTATTAAATGATTAAATAGGTGAAAAGATGACAAAAATTCACTCATCTTCTCCCCAAGTCTGCTAAAAATTCCAATAGCCATTGTTAGGGCTCTTTCAATTTTCAAGCTTGCTAGTAAGTGCTCCTAAGCCCGGTTTTTGATATTCTTCGTATTTTTGAAGTCCTAGTAACATGAGTAAGCTATTTTTAGCTATTTGGTGAGCTATTATGGATGTTCAAAAATGTACATATGTATGACATGCATGTATTTTGTTGTTTTATGGAAGATTATGAAAGCTTGATGTAGTAGAAACATCTTTTGTTAAGTGATTTTCCATGAAAATGCATGTAGGGACTTGATTGTGAAAATCTTAAGTTTGGTCATACATGTGTGTTTTAGTGAGAATTGATGATAGCTTTAGTTGAATAAGTGGTTCGCCTAAGCATGAAAGACTAGAAAGTTGAATAAAAAGCACTATACGAGCCTTTGGGACTAAAGTGTAAATATGAGAAAGTTTAGGGGCAAAATGGTAATTTTGCTAAAGTATGAGATGTGGGTCAATTTAGTCAATGTATGTATTGAATAAGCTGATTTATTCATTATAGATCAAGAAAGACGAAGCCTGGATCGAAACCGAGGCAAAAGCAAGGTGGTGGACTAAATTGCAAGTCTCAATACTTTTGAGTATCGAGGTAAGTCTATGCATAAACAATGCATTCATACTTACAATTTGTTGATGATAGCTAGTGTGTAGCTTGTTCGAGATTGATTGAGAACCTATGTGGTCCAAGTAGAATGAATGTAGTAGAATTGTGAATGGATGTTTAATTGAGTAAGTAGACATGTGAATGTGTAGTGATAATGCTAGATGGTAGGCTAAGTGCGATACCATCCTAATGCATATTGACGATGAGCTGGCTATGTGCGATGCTATTGTGAGGTATATCGTTTAGTGGGCTAAGTGAGAAACCCCTATGATTACCTTTGTGGTAGGCTAAGTGCGATACCACCTTATTAATCGATTGTGGTGTGCTAAGTGCGAAACCACCGAGACATTTGCTGTGTGGGTTAACTGTGTGGATTAGCCATGTGATTGCATTATTGAGTAAAATAGCTGTGTGGATGTATTATTAAGTTAATTAGTTGTGTGGATGAATTATTGAGTAATAATGATGTGTTGTATATTGTGTAAATGTGACATTGAATGCAGGGGTGCATTTCGATGGTTATGAGTATGTGACTCATGATGTGTTGGAAGTGTGGTAAGGGTTAGAAAGAGTAAGCATAGTTGTTCATTACCTTTGGTAGTATAATGCTAATTATTGTTTAGCTTATACTATGATGCTTAATTGTTTATGTGTAAACTTACTAAGCTTAAAGCTTACTCCTTTTCTTTTCCCTTTTCTTATAGAGTATAAGTGTTGAATCGAGATACGAGGATCAATTGGAAGATCGTCCACACTATCAGCACACTTTGGAACATGAGACTTAATGTTTTGTATATGGCATGTATAGGGACTAGACAAGTTAGTGAATTTTGTTGTAAATGGCTAAGATGTGTTGGCCTTTAGATGGATAGCTTATTTTGTATAATGCCATGGTTGTTGGCTATTACATTATATGAAAGAAAGATGTAGTTTTCTATGTGAGATTGCACTTCAATTTGAGTTGATTATGATTGTGTTAGATGAGTATATGTTGTGTATGCTAGAGGGGTGAAAAGAACTTGGCACATAGCTTTGTTCTTGTCCATGTGGATAGACACACGGGCGTGTGTCTAGGCCATGTGTGACACACAGCCAGCCCAAATTTACGGGCATGTGACTCAGCCGTGTGTCCCCTGCATGTTAGTATTTGAAATCAGAATAGACCACGGACTAGCCACACAGGCGTGTGTCTAGGGCATGTGGGATTAATCAGCATTGGCCACGGGCTAGCCACACGGGCGTGTGTCTAGACTCTAGGTCGTGTTAAAGTAGTCAGTGTGCACCACGGGTGGTAAGCACGGGCGTGTGCGTTGGCCGTAGGGCATTGGCAGAATGCTGGGTTTTTAGGCACGATTTGGGGACATGGGCGTGTGTGTCCATGCACGGGCGTGTCTAATCTTGCACGGGCGTGTGAGACCTGTATAAAGAGAAAAATTTTAAGATTGGAAAAAGTTTCGGTTTTGTCTCGAGAGCCCTTGTGTGTATGAGTGAGGCCTCGTAAGTCGTGAATGAGATTTTTGAGATGACTTCAGAGAGTAGTTACGATGAGCCTAAGTGGCGATCAAGTGGTTTGAGTTCGGTAACGCCTCGGGCCCGATTCCGGTGTAGAACTCGGGTAAGGGGCGTTACATTTAGTGGTATCAGAGCTATGGTTTAGCCGTTTCTAGGACTACCGTAGCGGGTGTAAGAGTCTAGCTATACATGCCATAAGTGTACAATGATAGTGTGGTGGTTTATGATGATTTTAAATCTTGTTTTATATAGTATATGGATTCTGATCCATCGACTGCTGATGAAGCAGCTAGTAATGCATCGGCTCCTGCGCAAGGAACCGCGCCCGTTGAGAGTGGACTCGAGGTTAGGGGTCAAGGGGAAGAGGCACGGGAAGCCTTTCTCCGGATGATGAGCAATTGTACTCGGATTATGTTCGAGCGAACCCTAATGCACAACCTCCTCCACCTCCTCCTCCTATACCTCAGCCAAATCCAGTGACTCCTCAAGGTATGGATGTAGTGAGGATATCGAAGCCCCCGGTGGATAAGATTAGGAAGCACGGGGCTAAGGAGTTTAGAGCTAGGGTAGATGATGACCCAGAGAGGGCGGAGTTCTGGTTGGAGAACTCGATGAGGGTGTTCGATGAACTCTCATGTACGCCTGAAGAGAGTTTGAAGTGTGCCGTATCCTTGCTGAGAGATTCGGCATACCATTGGTGGAAGACGTTGACACTAGTGGTCCCGAGGGAGCGGGTGACGTGGGACTTCTTTCTGGAAGAGTTCCGGAAGAAGTATATAAGCTAGAGGTTTACTGATCGAAAAAGGAAGGAATTCCTTGAGTTGAAACAAGGGAGAATGAAAGTGGCGGAATATGAGCGTGAGTTTGTTAGGCTTAGCAAATACGCTCAAGAATGTGTATCGACTGAGATCATCTTGTGTAAGAGGTTCGAAGATGGGCTGAATGAGGACATCAAACTCCTAGTGGGCATTTTGGAGTTGAAAGAATTTATGGTATTAGTTGAGAGGGCAAGTAAGGCCGAAGAGCTGAGTTCAGAAAAGAGGAGGGCTGTGAGTGAAGCCCGAGATGCTAGAAAGAGGCCGATGGGCAAGTCATACCAAGCCCAGTCGAAAAGATCCAAGGAAGTGAATCCTCGGACGATAGCACCAGTGGGTTATTCGCATCGAGACTTGGGCAATACTCGCTCGGGTTCGAGAGTCCAAGCTCTCTCGATGGAAAGTGTGGGCAATATGAAGAGCAAACCAGAGTGTTCAAGTTGTGGCAGGTATCACACCAGAGAGTGTTGGGGAAATATTCAAAAATGTTATAAGTGTGGTTCCCCTGACCACTTTATCCGTAACTGTCCCGAGAGGGATGAAAAGGAAGAGAGGCAAGAGCTGAGACCTAGTGATGTGTCTACGAGGGGTAGACCACCAAGGAACCTGAGAGGTGGGAATAGTGGTAGAGGTGCGCCTAGAGATTCTGCTGTGAGACCAGAGGGTCGGGCACTGCGAGGACGTATGCTATTCGGCGCTCGCGAAGAAGCATCCTCCCCTGATGTGATAACGGGTACTTTTTCTCTCTATGACACCTTTGTTATTGCTTTAATAGATCCAGGGTCTACTCATTCTTATATTTGCATGAGATTAGCATCTAGTTTGAGTATGACCGTTGAGTCTACGGACATAGTGGTTAAGGTGTCAAACCCGTTAGGAAAGCATGTGTTAGTGGACGAGTGTGTAAGAATTGTCCTTTATTGATTGAGAATCATTGTTTTCCCAAGAAACCTTATGTTGTTGCGCTTTGATGAGTTTGATTTAATCCTAGGCATGGATTGGTTGACTACCCATAGTGTCTTAGTGAATTGTGGTAGTAAGTTCATTGAATTGAAATGTGAGAGTGGAGATGTGGTTCAAGTTGAATCAGGTGGATCGGATAGTCTACCAGTGATGATTTCTTCCCTAGTGGCTGAGAAATGTTTGAGAAAATGATGTGAGTCCTATCTTGCTTTTGTGTTGAATACTCGAGAGATTGGAGTAGAGTTTGAAATAGTGCCAATGGTATGTGAGTATCCAGATATATTTCTGGAAGAGTTACCCGGATTACCTCCAGTGAGAGAGGTCGAGTTTGGAATTGAGTTAGTTCTGGGAACGACACCTATTTCAATTGCTCCATATAGAATGGCACCAGAGTTGAAAGAATGAAGGTTCGGTTGCAAGAGTTGATGGATAAGGGTTTTGTAAGACCGAGCTACTCGTAGTAAGGTGCTCCTGTATTATTTGTGACGAAGAAAGATGGGTCTATGAGGTTGTGTATAGACTATAGACAAGCTGAACAAGGTGACGGTGAAGAATAAGTATCCTTTACCAAGGATTGATGATCTTTTGATCAACTAAAGGGAGCTACAAGATGTTCTCCAAGATAGACTTGAGGTCTCAGTTATTATCACTTCAGAGAGAGAGCAAGATGTGTTGAAAAGCGCATTTCGGACAAGGTATGGCCATTATGAGTTTTTGGTTATGCCGTTTGGTTTGACGAATGCACCTGCAATTTTTATGGATCTGATGAACCGTGTTTTCAGACTGTATGTGGACAAGTTTGTAGTTTTCTTCATTGACGACATATTAATCTATTCTCGGGATGAGAACGATCATGAAGAGCATTTGAGAATTGTCTTGCAAACTTTGAGAGATAAGCAATTGTATGCTAAGTTTAGCAAGAGTGAGTTTTGGCTCCGAGAGGTCGGATTCCTAGGACACATGGTGTCAGGTGATGGTGTCAGAGTTGACCCGAGTAAGATATCGGCTGTTGTGGATTGGAAACCGCCGAGGAACGTGTCAGAAATCAGAAGTTTCTTGGGATTACCAGGATATTACAGACGTTTCGTAAAGGGGTTCTCTGTGATTGCCACCCCGATGACGAAACTATTGCATAAAGATGTCAAGTTTGAATGGACTGAGACATGTCAACAGAGCTTCGAGAGACTGAAAAAAATGTTGACTGAGGCACCAATTTTGGTTCAACCAGAATCGGGGAAAGAGTTCGTGGTTTACAGTGATGCGTCGTTTAATGGTCTCGGTTGCGTGTTGATGCAATAGGGTAAGGTAGTCGCTTACGCCTCGAGGCAGCTAAAGCCACACAAGAAAAATTATCCGACTCATGATTTAGAGTTGGCTGCGATTGTTTTTGCGTTAAAGATTTGGCGACATTACTTGTATGGTGAGAAGTGTCGAATCTTTACGGATCACAAGAGTTTAAAGTATTTGATGGATCAGAAGGATCTAAATCTGAGACAGAGACGGTGGCTTGAGTTGTTAAAAGACTACGAGTTAGTCATTGACTACCACCCGGGAAAAGCGAATGTGGTTGCGGATGCCCTGAGTAGGAAATCCTTGTATGCTCTAAGAGTTATGAGCACGAGTTTAGCATTGTCTGACGATGGTGCTATTTTGGCAGAGTTGAGAGCTAAGCCGCTATTTGTTCAACAGATATGTGAGGCTCAGAAAAATGACAGTGAGATGTAAGCTAAGATAGCTAAGTGCGGATCAGAAAGTGATTCTGATTTTTGAGTGGATTTGAATGGTTGTCTGATGTATCGTGATAGAATTTGTGTTCCTAAAGATGAGGAGTTGATTCGAAAGGTTTTGCATGAGGACCACAGTGGATGTTTGTCAGTACATCCAGGCAGTACGAAAATGTACAACGACTTGAGGAAGTTGTATTGGTGGACGGGTATGAAAAGGGATATTTCAGAGTTTGTGATAAAGTGTTTAATTTGTCAACAAGTGAAAGCTGAGCATCAAGTGCCTTCGGGATTGCTTCAGCCAGTAATGGTACCCGAATGGAAGTGGGATCGGATTACCATGGATTTTGTAACGGGGTTGCCAATGACTCCGAGAAAGAGAGATGCTGTGTGGGTTGTTATGGATAGATTGACAAAGTCGGCTCACTTTATTCCAGTACGTGTTGATTATTCACTGGATAAGTTAGCTGAGTTGTATGTGGCAGAGATAGTGAGATTGCATGGTGTACCATGTCTATTATATCGGATAGAGATCCGACGTTTACTTCAAGATTTTGGAAGAAGTTGCAAGAGGCCATGGGTACGAGATTGAATTTCAGCACTGCGTTCCATCCGCAAACCGATGGTCAGTCTGAAAGAGTGATTCAAGTTCTTGAAGATATGCTTCGATGCTGTGTGTTAGAATTCGAAGGTAGTTGGGAGAGATATCTACCTTTGGTCGAATTCGCCTACAACAATAGTTATCAGTCGAGTATACAGATGGCACCGTATAAGGCTTTGTATGGTCGTAAGTGTCGGACTCCTTTGTATTGGACCGAGCTTAGTGAGAAGTGGATCCATGGGGTCGATCTAGTGAATGAAATCGAAGAGAAGGTGAAAGTAATCCGTAATAGTCTGAGAGTCGCTTTGCCGGACCGGCGAAGTCGTCGTACAGTTTGAAAAGAAAAGAAATTGAGTTTGAAGTGGGCGACAAAGTGTTTTTGAAAGTGTCCCCGTGGAAGAAGATTATGAGATTTGGACGAAAAGGGAAATTAAGTCCAAGGTTCATAGGGCCGTATGAGATTACAGATAGAGTTGGGCTGTAGCATACCGATTGGCTTTACTTTAAGCACAGTTGGAAAAGATTCATAATGTGTTCCATGTGTCGATGTTACGACGGTATCGCTTCGATCCTTCACATGTGATTCCTTCGACGGAAATTGAGATAAGACCGGATATGTCTTATGAAGAGGAGCCGATTAAGATCTTGGCTCGAGAAGTGAAACAGTTGAGAAATAAGAGCATAGCACTAGTGAAAGTGTTATGGCAGAAACATGGTGTGGAAGAGGCTACGTGGGAAACGGAAGAAGCTATGAGAGAGCAACATCCAAACCTCTTTACTGGTAAGATTTTTGGGGATGAAAATCTCTAAAGGGGGGAGAGTTGTAACATCCCAGTTTAGGGCCTAGTCGGAATAGTGGTGCGAGACCACAAATCTGAGGGTTATAAATGAGTTTTTGAGGTTTATGCCTTGTATGCATGCTAGTGTGAAAGTTTCATGAAGCAATTTTGTGAAATTGGTGTAACACCCCAAACCCGGCCCACAAGCCCTGACCGGATCTGGCATGTCACTGCGGAAAACGTTTGAAAATATTTTTGATGTTAGAATAACCCGTGAAAATTTGTTAACTTTTGAAAACCATGTCCTTTTAAAATTATGAATAAAACTTTGTTATTAAAAATAGTCCATATTAAAACTTTGGTGTATAAATATATTTGAATAAATAGCTTGCTAAAAATAAAATCATCTTTTATATAGTGATTAAATTTAATCAAGGCATAATTAAAATAATTTCAAAAATAATAATAAGGCCCTTATTACATCCAATACTTCAAAAAAAAAATACTTTTAATAATAAAAATGCTTAAAATAATTGAAATATCTTCTTACTGCATGGGCCACCGTGCATCCACTCCAAACCCGGTCCAAAGTTTACGCATCACCCGAAATGGTTGAGAAAAATTGGGTGAGTCCACGGACTCGATGCATAATCATAACACATGTTTCCACCCGTATGGGCTTAACCCATACCCACACGTCCATACCAATAGATATGCAAAATGTATTTCAACCCATCCTAAATCCATCACCACACCAACCTTAGCGGACTCCACGCCCAAGGCCGTGGCTAATCCACCGATCACAACCGAGTGATCCCACATATGTTACCTCGGCGGACTGCCGCACAAGGCCGTGGTGAGCCACCGATCACATCGTGATCCCAATCATTAATCCGTCTCTGGTGATGCACTCAGCTATCAACCGCCGAGATGGGCACCTAGCCAACATCTCCCTTGATGAAGCACCACTGACTAACCATCAAGCGCTAATGTAGCACGAGGTGACATTAGACCACGTACATAATATGTACTCCCCGTCCTTCTTTGCTCAAATCCAATCCCCATGCACATATGTCAATATATCGTGTCAAATCAACATATAGAGTGAGTATAATAGCATGCTCATTACCATATCAAACAGGCACCATAAATAATTTAATATCATAAAACACTAACACATTAACCTATACCCCAAACATGGGTATCCACCACTTTAGCCTTTATTGTCGGCTATCACATATCATACACAAATATATGTATATAACAATACACAAAACAGGGGAAACAGTGCGATAATTACGCACATGTTTGATACAGTCGGCTAAATCCCAAAATTACACGTGGCACCTAAAAGTCTGTCGAAATCCCTAACATAATACCACATTAATTCGACCTTAGCACACTTAGAAAACTTAGGGCCATTCGACCAAGACAAGAATATCGAATAACTCTTACCACCACTTACCACCCGATTAACAGAGAAAAGAGGCTACGCTTGATTGTTTCCAAATCCCGGAGACCCTATAATAAAACAGTTCCAAAACAATCGATTAACACACTTCCAATCAAATGCCGAAATCAACTCTTACCCTTTGTAAAAGTCGACAGAGAACAGAGAGGAAAAAGAAATGGCATTCGGCTACCCACACTTACCTTCTCCAACGATTTGAAATAGACAACCCAAGGAGATCAACACTACTCTAAAGTTCGGCCAAAGTGACACTAATAGGAGAAGGGAAGTTTCGGCAACAAGGTTTGAGAAAAGAAAGTAAAAGATGAACAGGTGCTTTCGGTTTAGATGCAAATGGGAGAAGAAAAGGGATAATAATGGGGCTTACAGAGGTTCGGCTATTGATAGTAAAAGAAGGGAAAAAGGAAAAGATGTTTAAAGGAGAAATGGATTCAAAAGAGTAGAGAAAGAATATGCTTTTGGTGCGGGTAGTGTTTGAGAAGAAAATAGTGAAGGTTTTAGGAGAACAAGCCAAAATTCGGCTAAAGGAAGGGCACACCCCCTTAAATAGCATTCGGCCACTCCCCCCCCCTAACAAATTCCCCAAGACCAATTATGCACTCTAAGTGCCCCACTTTCGGTCATGGCTTCATCAAATCCCAAAATTCCTTCCTATTTTATCTCTTATTTTATCTCCTTTTCAAATTCAAAAATAAACCAACAACAACAATTATCTCCTGTTTACTAATTTAAACTAAATAAATATATTTCAACAATTATCCTACCACTATCTAAAATAATTAAAATAAAGTAGCCCTTATCACTTACCTTCCAGCCGAATTCAAAAAGGATTAACAAAAAAAAATCAACTTAATCTTATCTTTCAAGTGCCCATGTGCAGGCCAATTCATCCCACCTCTTCACGCCAGCTTGAAATAAAAATAAAACCCCAAATCCAGCTTCCATGGTTCGAACCTGGAACCTCACTGCCGCAGCCCTCTCTTCCAACGCCCCAAGCCACTCGGCCAAAGCGTTATTTTGTGTCATGAACACGCCATATTTCCTTTTAAGCCCTCCTTCCCTTTTAACGCCAAAACCCAAAAATTAAAACACCTTGCTGCCACCTTGATTCGAACATGAGACCCCTTAGCACCTTGAGGCGTCACCTTCCCAAAGCCCCAAGTAGCGCCTCCATGCCACTCCACCAAAGCAATTCTTGTGTCTTAACCTTCCAAGTATTTCTTTTAAGACCTCTAAAGCCAAGCTCCCCTCTAATTAACACTTAAAACAAAAATTTTCCTTATAGCTCGGGCCTTCTCTTAGCTTATAACTAGCACCTAAAATACCTCAATCAATACCGTAATGACCACACTTAAGCAAAATAAATTAAAAAAAATTTACCCATATTCCAGGATGTTACAATTGGGGTTGAATTGTCCAAAAGGACTAAATTGCATAAGTTGCAAAAAGTGTGTTTCTAGAAGCTATATGTGTGAAATAGCTTTAGATTATTAATTAGAGGTCCTTAAATAGCAATTTATCCAAATTCTAATATTTGGACAAAAATGGGAATGGATGAGTTAAAATTTGAAGTTTATCAAAAAGGGCATTTTGGTCATTTAGTTATTAAATGATTAAATAGGTGAAAAGATGACAAAAATTCACTCATCTTCTCCCCCAAGCTGTCGAAAATTCCAATAGCCATTGTTAGGGCTCTTTCAATTTTTCAAGCTTGCTAGTAAGTGCTCCTAAGCCCGATTTTTGATATTCTTCGTATTTTTGAAGTCTTAGTAGCATGAGTAAGCTATTTTCAGCTACTTGGTGAGCTATTATGGATGTTCAAAAATGTACATATGTATGACATGCATGTATTTTGTTGTTTTATGGAAGATTATGAAAGCTTGATGTAGTAGAAACATCTTTTGTTAAGTGATTTTCCATGAAAATGCATGTAGGGACTTGATTGTGAAAATCTTAAGTTTGGTCATACATGTGTGTTTTAGTGAGAATTGATGATAGCTTTAGTTGAATAAGTGGTTAGGTTAAGTATGAAACACTAGAAAGTCGAATAAAAATCACTTTACGAGCCTTTGGGACTAAAGTGTAAATATGAGAAAGTTTAGGGGCAAAATAGTAATTTTGCTAAAGTATGAGATGTGGGTCAATTTAGTCAATGTATATATTGAATAAGCTGATTTATTCATTATAGATCAAGAAAGACGAAGCCCGGATCGAAACCGAGGCAAAAGCAAGGTGGTGGACTAAATTGCAAGTCTCAATACTTTTGAGTATCGAGGTAAGTCTATGCATAAACAATGCATTCATACTTACAATTTGTTGATGATAGCTAGTGTGTAGCTTGTTCGAGATTGATTGAGAACCTATGTGGTCCAAGTAGAATGAATGTAGTAGAATTGTGAATGGATGTTTAATTGAGTAAGTAGACATGTGAATGTGTAGTGATAATGCTAGATGGTAGGCTAAGTGCGATACCATCCTAATGCATATTGACGATGAGCTGGCTATGTGCGATGCTATCGTGAGGTATATCGTTTAGTGGGCTAAGTGAGAAACCCTATGATTACCTTTGTGGTAGGCTAAGTGCGATACCACCTTATTAATCGATTGTGGTGTGCTAAGTGCGAAACCACCGAGACATTTATCTTGTGTGGGTTAAGCGTGTGGATTAGCCATGTGATTGCATTATTGAGTAAAATAGCTGTGTGGATGTATTATTAAGTTAATTAGTTGTGTGGATGAATTATTGAGAAATAATGATGTGTTATATATTGTGTAAATGTGACATTGAATGCGGGGTGCATTTCGATGGTTATGAGTATGTGACTCATGATGTGTTGGAAGTGTGGTAAGGGTTAGAAAGAGTAAGCATAGTTGTTCATTACCTTTGGTAGTATAATGCTAATTGTTGTTTAGCTTATACTATGATGCTTAATTGTTTATGTGTAAACTTACTAAGCTCAAAGCTTACTCCTTTTCTTTTCCCTTGTCTTATAGAGTATAAGTGTTGAATCGAGATACGAGGATCAATTGGAAGATCGCCCACACTATCAGCACACTTTGGTACATGAGACTTAATGTTTTGTATATGGCATGTATAGGGACTAGACAAGTTAGTAAATTTTGTTGTAAATGGATAAGATGTGTTGGCCTTTAGATGGATAGCTTATTTTGTATAATGCCATGGTTGTTGGCTATTACATTATATGAAGGAAAGATGAAGTTTTCTATGTGAGATTGCACTTCAATTTGAGTTGATTATGATTGTGTTAGATGAGTATATGTTGTGTATGCTAGAGGGGTGAAAATAACTTGGCACATAGCTTTGTTCTTGTCCATGTGGATAGACACACGGGCGTGTGTCTAGGCCATGTGTGACACACGGTCAGCCCACAGGCGTGTGACTCAGCCGTGTTTCCCCTGCTTGTTAGTATTTGAAATCAGAATAGACCACGGACTAGCCACATGGGCGTGTGTCTAGGGCGTGTGGGATTAATCAGCATTGGCCACGGGCTAGCCACACAGGCGTGTGTCTAGACTCTAGGCCGTGTTAAAGTAGTCGGTGTGCACCACGGGTGGTTAGCACGGGCGTGTGCCTTGGCCGTGGGGCATTGGCGAGAATCTTTGGGTTTTTAGGCACGATTTGGGGACATGGGCGTGTGTGTCCATGCACCGGGCGTGTCTAATCTTGCACGGGCGTGTGAGACCTGTATAAAGAGAAAAATTTTAAGATTGGAAAAAGTTCCGGTTTAGTCTCGAGAGCCCTCGTGTGTATGAGTGAGGCCTCGTAAGTCGAGAATGAGATTGTTGAGATGACTTAGGAGAGTAGTTACGACGAGCCTAAGTGGCGATCAAGTGGTTTGAGTTCGGTAATGCCTCGGGCCCGGTTCCGGCGTAGAACCCGGGTAAGGGGTGTTACAAAGTGACTCATATTCCACACAAGTCACCTCTATTCGGCCACTTACTAATCCACAATTGAGACGAGTACACTTACCTCTTGCTAACGATCCTTGCTACGCTTGCGATCTTTGAACCCTACCCTTGTTAATACAGGGTTAACGAAAGGAAAGAGTTAGATAGCCCTTCTGCTTTTACCAAAACACACTAAAGGAGATTGACTAAGTACTTACAGAATCCAACCTTTGATCCTGCGGCCTAGATAGCTACTAAACGAGATCCGGCTTTTAAACTTGACTAAGAGTAGATAATAGCAATAGATTTGTGATGGAGGAAAACAACAAGGAATCGACACAAATAGGGATTTCGGCAAGAAAGGATGATGGCAATTCGGCAATGGAAGAATTCGGCAATGGGAGAATTCGGCTATGGGAGAACAGAATGGGGGGGGGAGAGAAAAATAATGGAAACCCAAAGAACCTAAAAGAATTCGGCACTCTCCCTTTTATAGCCAAAGCCGAAACTACCTTCCCCCAAAGTCCCATTCGGCACCAACACATCCACACCTCAATCCCCTATCTTTTCTCGCTTATCTTTAGCTTAAATTTCTCTCCTGAACACTCCCTTTCAGAGTCCACTCCAGCGCCACTACTTTCCTTTCATGTGCAAAAATAAAACCCCTTAATTCACCACTCTTAAGCCTCGAACCCTGGACCTCTTCACCTGACAATCACGCCACCTTATAGCTCCCCAAGTGACACCACCTTGCCACTGGGCCACAAGCCCAATTGCGTCCTATTTTCCCCTTAATCAACTTAAGAGGCCTAATACCCGAGACTAGGGTCCCACTAAGGCAAAAATTAAAATTTTCCCTATGGTCTTCCCTATTCCTAAGACTTCAAATAACCCTAGTAATACCTTAAAATTAATATTCTAGGTGCTACTTAAACATACCATCTTCAGTGCACAGAATTTAGAGTTTCGGGATTTCGGGGCGTTACAATTCTACCCCTCTAAAAAAAAATTTCGGCCTCGAAATTTACCTGATTGAAACAAGTGAGGGTATTGTCGTCGCATCGTCTCCTTAGATTCCCAAGTAGCCTCCTCGGCATTATGGTTGCGCCAGAGCACTTTGACCAAAGGGACAGACTTCCTTCTTAGCACCCTAACATCTTGATCAATTATTTGAACTTGCTCTTCTTCAAAAGTTAGGTCTGGTCTAACCTCAATCTCCTCGATTGCCACGATGTGAGAAGGGTCTAAGCGATAACGCCTTAGCATTGACACATGGAACACATCGTGTATTTGGTTCAGTTCAGAAGGCAATTCCAACTGATAGGCAACTGGCCCAATTCGCTTCAACACCCGATATGGCCCAATGAATCTAGGGCTTAACTTGCCGTTCCAACCAAACCTTAACACTTTCTTCCAAGGGGAAACCTTGAGAAAAACCATGTCCCCCAACGCATACTCAATCTCTCTCTGCTTGAGGTCAGCATACGACTTCTGCCTATCTGCCGCCTCCTTCAACCGATCCCTAATCGACTTTACCTTATCTTCGGTGTCTGCTACCAACTCCGGACCCAATACTCGCCGCTCACCCAACTCAGTCCAACAAGTCGGAGTATGACATCTTTGCCCATATAGTGTTTCATATGGTGCCACTCCAATACTTGCCTGGTAACTATTGTTATATGCAAATTCAGCTAATGGCAAGTAATCCTCCCAACTACCTCGAAACTCAATTACACACCCTCTCAGCATATCCTCCAAAACTTGAATTACCCTCTCCGACTGACCATCAGTCTAAGGGTGAAATGCTGTACTAAAATCCAACCTCGTACCTAGGGCTTCATGCAGCTTCTTCCAAAAGTGTGATGTAAAACGAGGGTCTCTATCCGACATAATAAAGACCGGAACCCCATGCAACCTCACAATCTCTGCCACATACAACCTTGCCAACTTCTGTAATGAGTAGTCGGTGCGGACCGGTACAAAATGGGCAAACTTAGTTGACCGATCCAAAATAACCCACACAGAGTCCTTCTTAGCAGGCGTCAAGGGTAGCCCACTAACGAAATCCATAGTAACTCGCTCCCACTTCCATAGTGGAATCTTAATCGGCTGCAGTAATCCTGATGGTAGTTGATGTTTCGCTTTCACTTGCTGACATACCAAACATTTGCCCACAAACTCCGTAACCTCGCGTTTCAATCCCGGCGACCAATAAAGCTCTCGTAAGTCTCGATACATCTTGTTACCTCAGGGGTGCATAGCATAGGAACCACTATGCGCTTCCCGTAGTATAGACTTCCTTAGCTCTTCGTCCCTTGGCACACAAATTCTACCATGGAAACACAACAACCCGTCACTATTTAACCCAAAATCCGTCGTTTCCCCTTTCTCAATTTGCTTGAACCAAGAACCCAAAGTTTCATCCAACGACTGCTTAGCTTTAATCTGCTCAACCCACAGTGGCTTCACTTGCAACTCAGCTAACAAACTCCCGTCGTCATACAAACTCAACCGAGCAAACATCGCCCTCAAGTCCGTCATAGCCCTACGGCTTAGCGCATCAGCCACAACATTTGTTTTGCCCGGGTGATATTCAATCGTGCAATCATAATCCTTTAACAGCTCAATCCATCTGCGCTGCCTCAAGTTCAACTCCTTCTGAGTTAAGAGGTACTTCAAACTCTTGTGATCCGTATACATGGTGCACTTCTCCCCATACAAATGATGCCTGCAAATCTTAAGTGCGAATACCACTATTGCCAAATCCAAATCGTGGGTTGGGTAATTCCCCTCGTGAGCCTTAGGCTGGCGTGACGCATATGCAACCACTTTCCCTTCCTGCATCAAAACACAGCCCAAGCCCACGTGTGACGCATCACTATAAACCGTAAACCCTTTCCGGGCTCCATTGAATCAAAGCAGGGCCTCCGTTAAAACCTTCTTAAGCTTCTCAAAGCTTTCTTGCTGTTTATCAATCCACACAAACGACACCCCCTTCCGTAGCAGCTTGGTCAAGGGTGCTGCGATTAGGGAGAATCCTGCCAGGCCTAGAAAACTCCAAATTTCTGACACCGTCTTCGGTCGTTTCCAATCCAACACTACTTCCACCTTCCGAGGATCAACTCTAATCCCCTCAGCTGAGACCACATGCCCTAAGAAAGTGACTTCCCTTAGCTGCAGTCGCACTTGCTAAACTTAGCATAAAGTTGCTTCTCCCTAAGAATTTGCAACACAATCCTTAAGTTTGCATCATGATCATCCTCCATTCTTGAGTATACTAAGATGTCATCTATGAAAACTACTACGAACTGGTCTAGATACGGTTGAAAAACCCGGTTCATAAGATCCATAAAAGCAGCAGGTGCGTTCGTTAGCCCAAAAGGCATCACCAAAAACTCGTAATGTCCATAACGAGTTACGTAAGCTATCTTATACACATCCGCTTCCTTAACCCTCGGTTGATGATACCACAGCGCAAAGTCAATCTTCGAGAAAACGAGGCTCCCTAAGTTGATCGAAAAGGTCATCTATCCTAGGCAGAGGGTACTTATTCTTAATGGTTAACTTGTTTAACTGCCGATAATCGACGCACATCCTCATGGACCCATCCTTCTTCTTCACGAATAATACCCGTGCTCCCCATGGAAACACACTTGGTCTAATAAATCCGCGGTCCAATAACTCCTGAATCTGGGCCTTCAACTCCACCAGCTCCTTCGGTGCCATCCTATAAGGTGCGATAGACACTGGAGCCGTACCCGGTAACAATTCTATTCCAAACTCCACCTCTCTACTGGGAGGTAACCCAGGCAATTCCTCCGGAAAAACATCAGAGAAATCTTTTACTATTCTCAAATTCTTAACAGTAACACTCTTAGGTTCCATATCACTAATATAGGCTAAGTAAGCTTCGCAGCCCTTCCTTGAAACACCCCTTACCCGGGTTCTATGCCGGGAACTGGGCCCGAGGCGTTACCGAACTCAAACCACTTAATCGCCACTTAGGCTCAACGTCATTACTCACTATAACCTCATTCTCGACTTACGAGGCCTCACTCATACACACGAGGGCTCTCGAGACTAATCCGAAACTTTTATGATCCTTAAAATTTTTCTCTTTTATACAGGTCTCACACGCCCGTGCAAAGATTAGACACGCCCGTGCATAGACACACACGCCCATGTTCCCTAGCCGTGCTAAAAACTCGAGCATTCTGCCAATTGCCCCACGGCCATGGCACGCCCGTGCTCCCCAACCGTGGTGAACACTAACTTCCTCGCGACGGCCTAGAGTCTGACACTGCGCCCGTG
The DNA here is from genome assembly GCA_025698515.1 of Gossypium sturtianum. Lineage (NCBI taxonomy): Eukaryota > Viridiplantae > Streptophyta > Magnoliopsida > Malvales > Malvaceae > Gossypium > Gossypium sturtianum. The sequence goes on from CM046946.1 coordinate 124,270,621, forward strand.
TGGCTGGCCGATGGCCAACACCGATTTATCCCACACGCCCTAGGCACACGCCCGTGTGACTAGTCCGTGGTCTATTCTGTTTTCAAATATTAACATGCGGGGGCGCCTTGCGGCCACAAAGCCACGCCCGTGGGCGACCGTGTGTCACATGGGTCTAGACACACGCGCTTGGTGTGTCTATCTATATGATCAAGAACAAGACTAAGTGTCAAGTTCTTTTCACCCTTCTAACATACACAACATATACTCATCTAACACCATCATAATCAACTCAAATTGAAGTGCATTCTCACATAGAAAACTACATCTTTCTTTCATATAATGTAATAGCCAACAACCATGGCATTATACAAAATAAGCTATCCATCTAAAGGCCAACACATCTTAGCCATTTATAAAAAAATTTACTAACTTATCTAGCCCCTATACATGCCATATACAAAACATTAAGTTTCATGTACCAAAGTGTGCTGATATGTGGGCTATCTTCTGATGATCCTCGTATCTCGATTCAACGCTTTTAGTCTATAAGACAAGGGAAAAGAAAGAGAGTAAGCTTTGAGCTTAGTAAGTTTTCACATAAACAAATAAGCAACATAGTATAAGCTAAGCAACCATTAGCATTATACCAACAAATAATTCACAACTATGCTTACTCTTTCCATCCCTTACCACATTTCCAACACATCATGAGTCACATACTCATAACCATTGAAATGCACCCCTGCATTCAATATCACATTTACGTAATATACAACACATCATTATTTATCGTAATACATCCACACAGTCAATCCACATAACTTATCCACACAGCTCATCCACACAGCTAGTTTACATAACTAATCCACACAGTTAATACACACAGTTAATCCACACAGTTAATACACACAGTTAATCCACACAGCCAATATCTCGGTGGTTTCGCACTTAGCACACCACGTTTGATTAATAAGGTGGTATCGCACTTAGCCTACCACAATGGTATTCGTAGTGATTCAGCACATAGCTCACTAAATGATATACCTCACGATAGCATCGCACATAGCCAGCTCATCGTCAATATGCATTTGGATGGTATCGCACTTAGCCCACCATCTAGCATTATCACAACACATGCACAAGTCTATTTACTCAATTATTCATCCATTCAAATCTATATTACATTCATTGTACTTGAACCACATAGGTTCCCAACCATTCTCATTCATTCTCATTCATGCTACACCCTAGCTAGCATTATCAAATTGTAAGTATGAATGCATTGTTTATGCATAGACTTACCTCGATACTCAAAAGTATTGAAATGTGCAATTTAGTCCACCACTTTGCTTTTGCCTCGGTTTCAATCCGGGCTTCGTCTTTCTTCATCTATAATGAATAAATCAGCTTATTCAATACACACATTGACTAAATTGACCCACATCTCATACTTTAGCAAAATTACTATTTTGCCCCTAAACTTTCTCATATTTACACTTTAGTCCCAAAGGCTCGTAAAGTGATTTTTATTTAACTTTCTAGCCTTTCATGCTTAGCCGAACCACTTACTCAACTAAAGCATTCATCAAATCTCACTAAATCACCCATGTATGACCAAACTTAAGATTTTCACAACCAAGTCCCTACATTCATTTTCATGGAAAATCACTTAGCAAAAGATGTTTCTACTACATCAAGCTTTCATATTCTTCCATAAAACATCAAAATACATGCATGTCATACATATGTACATTTTTGAACATCCATAATAGCTCACCAAATAGCTATAAATAGCTTACTCATGCTACTAGGACTTCAAAAATACGAAGAATATCAAAAACCGGGCTTAAGAGCACTTACTAGCAAGCTTGAAAAATTGAAGGAGCCCTAACAATGGCTTCTCTAATTTTCTAGCAGACTATGGGAAGAAGATGAATGAATTTCTATCATCTTTTCACCCATTTTAATCACTTAATTGATAAATGACCAAAATGCCCTTTTTGATAAACTTTCAATTTTAACTCATCCATGCCCATTTTTGTCCAAAAATTAGAATTTGGGTAAATTGCTATTTAAGGACCTCAAATTAATAATCTAAAGCTATTTCACACAAACAGCTTCTAGAAACACACATTTTGCAACTTTTGCAATTTAGTCCTTTTGGACAATTCAACCACAATTTCACAAAATTGCTTCATGAAACTTTCACACTAGCATGCATACATAATATAAGCCTCAAAAACTCATTCATGACCCTCGGATTTGTGGTCTTGAACCACTATTCTGACTAGGACCTAAATCGGGATGTTACAACTCTCCCCTCTTTAGAGATTTTCGCCCCCGAAAATCTTACCAGAAAAGAGGTTTGGGTGTTGCTCTCTCATAGCTTCTTCCGTTTCCCACGTAGCCTCTTCCACGCCATGTTTCTTCCATAACACTTTCACTAGTGCTATGCTCTTATTTCTCAACTATTTCACTTCTCGAGCCAAGATCTTAACCGGCTCCTCTTCATAAGACATATCCGGTCTTATCTCAATTTCCGTTGAAGGAATCAGATGTGAAGGATCGGAACGATACCATCGCAACATCGACACATGGAACACGTTATGAATCGTTTCCAACTCTACCGGCAAAGCCAACCGATAAGCTACAGGCCCAATTCTATCAGTAATCTCATATGGCCCTATAAACCTTGGACTCAATTTCCCTTTTCGTCCAAATCTCATGATTTTCTTCCATGGGGACACTTTTAAAAACACTTCGTCACCCACTTCAAACTCAATCTCTTTTCTTTTCAAATCCGCGTCAGCACGACTTACAGCCGGTCCGGCGACTTCGGACTATTACGGATTACTTTCACTTTCTCTTTGGTCTCTTTTACAAGATCGACCCCATGGATCCGCTTCTCACTAAGCTCAGTCCAATACAAAGGAGTCTGACACTTACAGCCATACAAAGCCTCATACAGTGCCATCTGTATACTCATTGATAACTATTGTTATAGGCGAATTTGACCAAAGGTAGATATCTCTCCCAACTACCTTGAATTCTAGCACACGACATCGAAGCATATCTTCAAGAACTTGGAATCACTCTTTCAGACTGACCATCAAATTGCGGATGGAACGCAGCGATCGCGAAATTCAATCTCGTACCCATGGCCTCTTGCAACTTCTTCCAAAATCTCGAAGTAAAACTCGGATCTCTATCCGATATAATGAACACACAGTACACCATGCAATCTCACTATCTACGCCACGTACAACTCACTAACTTATCCAGTGAATAATCAACACGTCTTTGGAATAAAGTGAGTGACTTCGTCAATGTATCCACAACAACCCACACATCATCTCTCTTTCTCGGAGTCGTCGGCAACCCCGTTACAAAATCCATGGTAACCCGATCCCACTTCCATTCGGGAACCATCAGCGTTTGAAACAATCCGAAGGCACTTGATGCTCAGCTTTCCCTTGTTGGCAAATCGGACACTTAGTCACAAACTCGAAATATCTCTTTTCATACCCGCCACCAATACAACTTTCTCAAATCGTTGTACATTTTCAAATCTTGCCGGATGTCTTGACAAGCATCCACTGTGGGCCTCATACAAAACCTTTCGAATCAACTCCTCATTTTTAGGAACACAAATTCTGTCACGATACATCAAACAACCATTCAAATCCACTCGAAAATCAGAATCACTTTCTGATCCGCACTTTAGCTATCTTAGCTTGCATCTCGCTGTCATTTCTCTGAGCCTCACATATTTGTTGAACAAATAGTGGCCTAGCTCTCAACTCTGCCAAAATAGCACCATCATCAGACAATGCTAAACTCGCTCTCATAACTCTTAGAGCATACAAGGATTTCCTACTTAAGGCATCCACAACCACATTCGCTTTTCCCGGGTGGTAATCAATGACTAAGTCATAGTCTTTCAACAACTCAAGCCACCGTCTCTGTCTCAGATTCAGATCCTTCTGATCCATCAAATACTTTAAACTCTTGTGATCCGTAAAGATTCGGCACTTTTTACCGTACAAATAATGTTGCCAAATCTTTAACGCAAACACAATCGCAGCCAACTCCAAATCGTGAGTCGGATAATTCTTCTCGTGCGGTTTTAACTGCCTCGAGGCGTAAGCGACTACCTTACCCTCTTGCATCAACACACAATCGAGGCCATTAAACGACGCATCACTATATACCACGAACTCCTTCCCCGATTCTGGTTGAACCAAAATCGGTTCCTCAGTCAACATTGTTTTCAGTCTCTCGAAACTCTGTTGACATGTCTCAGTCCATTCAAACTTGACATCTTTATGCAATAGCTTCGTCATCGGGGTAGCAATCACAGAGAACCCCTTTATGAAACGTCTGTAATATCCGCTAATCCCAAGAAACTTCGATTTACGACACGTTCCTCGGCGGTTTCCAATCCATAACAGCCGATATCTTATTCGGGTCAACTCTGACACCACCACCTGACACCATGTGTCCTAGGAATCCGACCTCTCGGAGCCAAAACTCACTCTTGCTAAACTTAGCATACAACTGCTTATCTCTCAAAGTTTGCAAGACAATTCTCAAGTGCTCTTCATGATCGTTTCTCATCCCGATAATAGATCAATATGTCGTCAATAAAGACAACCACAAACTTGTCCACATATGGTGCGAAAACACGGTTCATCGGATCCATAAAATTTGCAGTGCATTCATCAACCCAAACGGTATAACCAAAAACTCATAATGGCCATACCTTGTCCGAAATGCGCTAACACATCTTGCTCTTTCACTCTGAGCTGATAATACCCAGACCTCAAGTCTATCTTAGAGAACACTGTAGCTCCCTTCAGTTGATCAAAAAGATCATCAATCCTTGGTAAAGGATACTTATTCTTAACCGTCACTTTGTTAAGCTGTCTATAGTCTATACACAATCTCATAGACCCATCTTTCTTCTTCATAAACAATATCGGAGCACCCCACGGTGAGTAGCTCGGTCTCGCAAAACCCTTATCCGTCAGTTCTTGCAACTGAACCTTCAGTTCTTTCAACTCTACAGGTGCCATTCTGTACGGAGCAATCGAAATAGGTGCCGTTCCCGGAACCAACCCAATTCCAAACTCGATCTCTCTCACTGGAGGTAATCCGGGTAACTCTTCCGAAAATACATCTGGGTACTCACATACCACTGGCACTGTTTCAAACTCTACTCCAACCTCTTGAGTATTCAACACGAACGCAAGATAGGACTCACATCCTTTTCTCAAACATTTCTCAGCCACTAGGGAAGAAATCATCACTGGTAGGCTATCTGATCCACCTGATTCAACCCGAACCACATCTCCACTCTCACATTTCAATTCAATGTACTTACTACAACAATTCACTAAAACACTATGGGTAGTCAACCAATCCATGCCTAGGATTAAATCGAACTCATCAAACGGCAACAACATAAGGTTGCCAGAAAACAATGATTCTCAATCAACAAAGGACAATTTTTACACATTTTGTCCACTAACACATACTTTCCTAACGGGTTTGACACCTTAACTACTATGTCTGTAGACTCAACGGTCATACTCAAACTAGATGCTAATCTCATGCAAATATAAGAGTGAGTAGACCTGGATCTATTAGAGCAATAACAGAGGTGTCAAAGAGAGAAAAAGTACCCGTTATCACATCGGGGAGGATGCCTCTTCGCGGCCCGCGAATGGCATACGTCCTCGCAGTGCCCGACCCTCTGGTCTCACAGGCGAGTCCCCTGGGCGCACCTCTACCACTAGCCCCACCTCTTGGGTTTCTTGGTGGTCTACCCTCGTAGACACATCACTAGGTCTCACTTCTTGCCTCTCTTCCTTATCATCCCTCTCGGACACGATTCTGGATAAAGTGGTCGGGGAACCACATTTGTAACATTTACATTTGTTTCCCCAACACTCTCCGGTGTGATACCTACCACAACTTGGACACTCCGGTTTACTCTTTGTATTGCCCACACTTTCCATCGAGGGGGCTCGGACTCTCGAACCCTGACGAGTATTGTCCAAGTCTCGATGCTAATATCCCACTGAGGCTGACATCCGAGGATTCACTTCCTTGGATCTTTTCGATTGGGCTTGATACGACTTGCCCATCGGTCTCTTTCTCGCATCTCGGGCTTCACTCACATGACCCTCCTTTTATCGAACTCAACTCTTGGCCTTACTTGCCTCTCTCAACTAATACCACGAATTCTTTCAACTCCAAAATGCCAACTAGGAGTTTGATATCCTCATTCACCCATCTTGAACCTCTTGCACAAGATGGTCTCTGTCGACACACATTCTTGAGCGTATTTGCTAAGCCCTAACAAACTCACGCTCGTGATACGCTCTCGACATTCTTCCTTGCTTCAGCTCAAGAAATTCTTTCCTCTTCCGATCAGTAAATCTTTGGCTTATATACTTCTTCCAGAACTCTTCCAGAAAGAAGTCCCACGTTACCCGCTCTCTCGGGACCACTAGTGTCAACGTCTTCCACCAATGGTATGCCGAGTCTCTCAGCAAAGATACGGCACACTTCAAACTCTCCTCTGGTGTACATGAGAGCTCATCGAACACCCTCATCGAGTTCTCCAACCAGAACTCTGCCCTCTCAGGGTCGTCATCTACCTTAGCTCTAAACTCCTCAGCCCCGTGTTCCAAATCTTACCCACCGGGGGTTTCGGTATCCTCACTACATCCGTACCTTGAGGAGCCACTAGATTTGGCTGAGGTATAGGAGAAGGTGGAGGAGGTTGAGCATTAGGGTTCGCTCGGACATAATCCGAGTACCAATCACTCATCATATGGAGAAAGGCTTCTCGTGCCTCTTCCCCTTGACCCCTAACCTCGGGTCCACTCTCAACGGGTGCGGTCCCTTGCGCAGGAGCCGGCGCGTTACTCGCTGCTTCATCAGCAGTCAATGGATCGGAATCCATATACTATATAAAACAAGTTTTAAATCATCAAAAACCACCACATTATCATTGTACACTTATGGCATGTATAGCTAGACTCTTACACCCACTACGGTAGTCCTAGAAACGGCTAAACTATAGCTCTGATACCACTAAATGTAACACCCATTATCTGGGTTCTACGTCGGGAACCGGGCCCGAGGTGTTACCGAACTCAAACCACTTAATCGCCACTTGGGCTCAACGTCATTACTCACTATAACCTCATTCTTGACTTACGAGGCCTCACTCATACACACGAGGGCTCTCGAGACTAATCCGGAACTTTTACGATCCTTAAAATTTTTCTTTTTTACAAAGGTCTCACGCGCCTGTGCAAGATTAGACACGCCCGTGCATGGACACACACGCCCATGTTCCTTAGCCGTGCTAAAAACTCGAGCATTCTGCCAATTGCCCCACGGCCATGGCACGCCCGTGCTCCCCAACCGTGGTGAACACTGACTTCCCTCGCACGGCCTAGAGTCTAGACACACGCCCGTGTGGCTAGCCCATGGCCAACACTGATTAATCCCACACGCCCGTGTGACTAGTCTGTGGTCTATTCTGTTTTCAAATATTAACATGCAGGGGACGCACGGCCACAGCACACGCCCGTGGGCTGACCGTGTGTCACACATGGTCTAGACACACACCCATGTGTCTATCCATATGATCAAGAACAAGACTAAGTGTAAAGTTCTTTTTACCCTTCTAACATACACAACATATACTCATCTAACTCCATCATAATCAACTCAAATTGAAGTGCATTCTCACATAGAAAACTACATCTTTGTTTCATATAATGTAATAGCCAACAACCATGGCATTATACAAAATAAGCTATCCATCTAAAGGCCAACACATCTTAGCCATTTACAACAAAATTTACTAACTTATCTAGCCTCTATACATGCCATATACAAAACATTAAGTTTCATGTACCAAAGTGTGTTGATATGTGGGCTATCTTCTGATGATCCTCGTATCTCGATTCAATGCTTTTAATCTATAAGACAAGGGAAAAGAAAGAGAGTAAGCTTTGAGCTTAGTAAGTTTACACATAAACAAATAAGCAACATAGTATAAGCTAAGCAACCATTAGCATTATACCAACAAATAATTCACAACTATGCTTACTCTTTCCATCCCTTACCACATTTCCAACACATCATGAGTCACATGCTCATAACCATTGAAATGCACCCCTGCATTCAATATCACATTTACGTAATATACAACACATCATTATTTATCGTAATACATCCACACAGTCAATCCACATAACTTATCCACACAGCTCATCCACACAGCTAGTTTACATAACTAATCCACACAGCTCATCCACATAGTTAATACACACAGTTAATCCATACAGTTAATACACACAGTTAACCCACACAGCCAATATCTCGGTGGTTTTGCACTTAGCACACCACGTTTGATTAATAAGGTGGTATCGCACTTAGCCTACCATAATGGTATTCGTAGTGATTCAGCACATAGCTCACTAGATGATATACCTCACGATAGCATCGCACATAGCCAGCTCATTGTCAATATGCATTTGGATGGTATTGCACTTAGCCCACCATCTAGCATTATTACAACACATGCACAAGTGTATTTACTCAATTATTCATCCATTCAAATCTATATTACATTCATTGTACTTGAACCACATAGGTTCCCAACCATTCTCATTCATTCTCATTCATGCTACACACTAGCTATCATCAACAAATTGTAAGTATGAATGCATTGTTTATGCATAGACTTACCTCGATACTCAAAAGTATTGAGACTTGCAATTTAGTCCACCACCTTGCTTTTGCCTCGGTTTCAATCCGGGCTTCATCTTTCTTGATCTATAATGAATAAATCAGCTTATTCAATATATACATTGACTAAATTGAACCACATCTCATAATTTAGCAAAATTACTATTTTGCCCCTAAACTTTCTCATATTTACACTTTAATCCCAAAGGCTCGTAAAGTGATTTTTATTCAACTTTCTAGACTTTCATGCTTAGCCGAACCACTTACTCAACTAAAGCATTCATCAAATCTCACTAAATCACCCATGTATGACCAAACTTAAGATTTTCACAACTAAGTCCCTACATGCATTTTCATGCAAAATCACTTAGCAAAAGATGTTTCTACTACATCAAGCTTTCATATTCTTCCATAAAACATCAAAATACATGCATCTCATACATATGTACATTTTTAAACATTCATAATAGCTCACCAAATAGCTATAAATAGCTTACTCATGCTACTAGGACTTCAAAAATACGAAGAATATCAAAAACTGGGCTTAGGAGCACTTACTAGCAAGCTTGAAAAATTGAAGGAGCCCTAACAATGGCTTCTCTAATTTCCGCCAGCTATGGGAAGAAGATGAATGAATTTTTATCATCTTTTCACCCATTTTAATCACTTAATTGATAAATGACCAAGATGCCCTTTTTGATAAACTTTCAATTTTAACTCAACCATGCCCATTTTTGTCCAAAAATTAGAATTTGGGTAAATTGCTATTTAAGGACCTCAAATTAATAATCTAAAGCTATTTCACAAAAATAGCTTCTAGAAACACACATTTTGTAACTTTTGCAATTTAGTCCTTTTGGACAATTCAACCACAATTTCACAAAATTGCTTCATGAAACTTTCACACTAGCATGCATACATAATATAAGCCTCAAAAACTCATTCATGACCCTCGAATTTGTGGTCTCAAACCACTATTCTGACTAGGCCCTAAATCAGGATGTTACATTCCTCACCAACTTCTCTTCCCTTAAAGTCGAAATCACGTTCGACAAGTAATCACGTCGTTCCCCGATCACTACCACCTCATCATCTTCCACAGTTCTTAACACCATCCGCTTAACCACACAATCTAAGGTTGCCCGGCACCTCGTCAGCCAATCCATGCCTAAGATGAGGTCGAACTCACCAAATGGTAATTCCATCAAGTCCGCTAAGAAGGTAACTCCTTGAACTACCAATGGTAAATTCCTAAACAACTTACTAACTTTCACCGACTGCCCTAAAGGACTTAACACAGTCATTTCATTCGCAAGGGTTTCAAACTCATCTTCCACAGTTTCAATCTTATTGCATGCAATATACGAATGTGTTGACCCCACATCAATTAGCGCAATATAAGGTAGCTCACGAATAAATAACGTACCCGTTATCACATCTGGTGCATCTCCTTCATCTCTGCGACGTGCAGCATAGACTAAAGCTGGCTACCTCGCCTCTGCCTGTCCTGCACCCCTGTCCGATGCTCCACGTCCTCGTCCTGCGCCATTGCCGCCTCTGGCTTGAGCACGGCCCCTTGGTGGTTGTTGACCACCCCTCTGTGGCTGAAAATTACCTCTGCCATCGGCTCGCACCTGGTCTGGCCTTCTCGGGCACTCTCTAATCCTATGTTCCATAGATCCGCAGCTCAAACAAGCTCCTACTCTCCTCCAACATTCGCCCGTATACCATTTTCCACACACAGCACAAGGTGGTATCCTGGTATTAGCAGCAGCAATAGGAGCCCTAGCTCCAACCGACCCATTCACCCTGGCCCTCCTTGTAGGCCTCTGTCCAGCCCCCACAGCTTCCACGTTTCGTTTGTTCTTGCCCTTCTCCTTTCCTCGATTGAGGCGCTCCGTGCGCTTTACTTCCTCCGCTATCTTTGCTTTCTCCACCTAGACCGTAAAGTCCCGCTCCCTCTGTGGAGCTATGAATACCCTAAGGTTGTCTCTTAACCCATCCTCGAACCGTACGCATCTCTCATACTCCGTTGTAACTATTCCTTTGGCATACCGACTAAGGCGCAGAAACTTAGCCTCATACTCTACCACAGACTTATCTCCCTGAGTTAGACTCAAAAACTCCTTCCTTTGGGCATCCACATAGCCCGCTCCAATGTACTTCCCTTGGAACGTCAATTTGAAGAACTCCCAGGTGATCTGCTTCGGTTGGTTTCCCTCCTTTACGGTCAACCACCACTGATAAGCTTCCTCCCTCAGTAAGGATATCGCCCCTTTCAACTTTTGTTCCGCCCATGCGATCCGGTCGTCCATTATTCTTTTCGTAGCTTCCAACCAGTACTCCGCCACATTCGGGGCCACCCCAGCTACTCCTTTGAAAATCTCTGCCCCATTAGCTAGGAGTCGCTCTGCGATCGACCCACGACTTCCCATACCGTTATTGGGCCCAGCGACCCTTTCTAAAATCCTTAACATGGCCTGCGACATTGCTTCTTCTGTAGCGGCAGCCCATTCGTTTGGTCCCATTTCAGCTACTGGTGAGGTCAGAGCCTCCTCTACTCCAACGTTGGGCATATGGCCCGACGCCGATGACCCAGCCCTAACACTTCCAAGGCCTCTGTCGCGGCCTCTTGCACCTCTTCTAGTGCTCATCGTTGCGTGCGTATTTCTGGATTAGACTTTTTTATGAAATTAGCTCATAGTTCCACTGTTTAAAAAACATGTCTTATGCAAGTAACAATTTAAAAGTTGTTCCGCCATCGTAAACCCACTACAGGCTTAAATTTCCTACGGGCTTTAGTCTTTAAGAACCTATTGTTTATAGTAGCCCAATATCTAAATACAGTTCAGCAATTTAAACAAATGTAATAACAGAAAAACTTACTTGGCTCGACGTTGAGGGCTCGGTGAACCACACTTCAAGAATCCTGCAAAAACTTTTTAATCTACTTGTCTTTAAAAACCAAAAATCTAAGGCCCATTTCGCAGCCGAGTTTTGCAACCGGGCTCTGATACCATTAAATGTAACACCCCCAGACTCGGCCCAGACGTTATGGCCGAATCTGGTGATGTCACATCAAAGGATAATTCCAAAACGACTTTGCTTAGTTAAAAACTTAAGCTTAGGATTTAGAAACCCAAAATCCTTGCAACTTGTTAAATTATGATAAAAGCCCATGTTTTAAGAAAAACGTCCATATGTTATAGTTATTTCAAAAATCATGTTTAAACTTTAGAAATTTATTTAAGTTTAATAAATAGGCAGTTGAAACAAATAAGAAAACCCAAATGTAAAGTCAAATCGGAGATACAAGGCCTTATTACATCCCAATGAAAATAAGGTAATTAAAATAAAGTCATTCGAACAATAAACATAGACTTCAAAGTAACTTGCAGTGTGGCCATCCCCGAGTCCTCTCCCACGTCGAGCCGTCTACTGAGGATCACCTGAAACATTTAATAAAAAGGGTGTGAGTTTCGAAACTCAGTGTGTATGACCCTTGGCAATCCAATCATGCAATTATCACATTGGGCCTAAGCCCTAACAAAATCGGTGGTCTTGGGCCTTAGCCCACAATGACCTCATATCACATCAGTATCACATGAATGCAATGCTCCCATCCCAAATCTAACCCTACATTCTATTTCCCTTCCAACCCTACACTCCTATGGGGATATAAATATCAACCCAACCATCCCTACACTCCAAAGGTAGCACCAACAGCGGCACTAATCAAACGTTGCAGCAAGGCTGCTAAGCATATAATGGGCTTAAAGCCACCGGTAGATCCACGGTCGTCAAGCGACTATGCGATCCTCACATATCTTCCTCCGTATCAATAAACCCACCCAAGTGCAACATATATCTCATGAATGCAACATACACATTTTCACACATTAAGCACCTAGGGGTGTTTTAGTCATTTCACTACCCAGGGGTATTTCCGTAATTCTGCCCTACAGGGGTATTTTCGTAATTCTGCCTTACAAGGGTATTTTTGTAATTTCTTTCACCTCGGGTTTTAATTATGAACTTTGGCCCATCAACAAGTCCTCGCGATTAAAGTGAACGAACACTATGCACCAGGTAGGATCTCAGAAAAGAGGAGGTGGGTCACTAGGACCGCTTAAGTACCAAGCTCTCCCTAGATCCACTCCTAGACATGCATATGTCGGTTACCACACTCTAATTAGTCGACTTGTCCACAGACATGTTTGATTAATAAATTAAGTCTTTTGCAATTTTAAGAATTTATCAAAACTAGGCCTAGAGTCCATTAAACCCTAGCATACATTTCTAAAATCCCATAAGGCCCACTAAGCCCAATCATGTTTATATATCCCTTTAGGCCCGATCATAATCAAACCGTACAACCATTCATGTCAATTCATTATTCAAGTTCACATATCAATCCCTGCCGATTTGGGCCCACGAGCTCGCAGGCCCATTTAGCCACTTTCGACTTTTTGGCTTTTCGGCGTTGCCGCCATCGTGTGTGTGTAGTGTTTGTACACACCTGGTAAATGAGACGTGTTACACTCTCCTCAGCCTTGAACCTACAACCAATACCAACCTCCAATCAATCACACACTTAACCACAGTATTTACCAAAAACCGAAGCCTTACCATAACATTACCGTGTGCCACCAGGTCTAGTAGCCTTTCCTTAGCTACTATCAAAACAAGTGACTCATATTCCACACAAGTCACCTCTATTCGGCCACTTACTAATCCACAATTGAGACGAGTACACTTACCTCTTGCTAACGATCCTTGCTACGCTTGCGATCTTTGAACCCTACCCTTGTTAATACAGGGTTAACGACAAGAAAGAGTTAGATAGCCCTTCGGCTTTTACCAAAAAACACTAAAGGAGATTGACTAAGTACATACCGAATCCAACCTTTGATCCTGCGGCCTAGATAGCAACTAACGAGATCTGGCTTTTAAACTTGACTAAGAGTAGATAATAGCAATAGATTTGTGATGGAGGAAAACAACAAGGAATTGGCACAAATAGGGATTTCGGCAAGAAAGGATGATGGCAATTCGGCAATGGAAGAATTCGGCAATGGGAGAATTCGGCTATGGGAGAACAGAATGGGGGGAAAAGAGAAAAATAATGGAAACCCAAAGAACCTAAAAGAATTCGGCACACTCCTTTTTATAGCCAAAGCCGAAACTACCTTCCCCCAAAGTCTCATTCGGCACCAATACATCCACACCTCAATCCCCTATCTTTTCTCGCTTATCTTTACCTTAAATTTCTCTCTTGAACACTCCCTTTCAGAGTCCACTCCAGCGCCACTACTTTCCTTTCATGTGCAAAAATAAAACCCCTTAATTCACCACTCTTAAGCCTCGAACCCTGGACCTCTTCACCTGACAATCACGCCACCTTATAGCTCCCCAAGTGACGCCACCTTGCCACTGGGCCACAAGCCCAATTGCATCATATTTTCCCCTTAATCAAATTAAGAGGCCTAATACCCGAGACTAGGGTCCCACTAAGGCAAAAATTAAATTTTTCCCTATGGTCTTCCCTATTCCTAAGACTTCAAATAACCCTAGTAATACCTTAAAATTAATATTCTAGGTGCTACTTAAACATACCATCTTCAGTGCACAGAATTTAGAGTTTCGAGATTTTGGGGCATTACAATTCTACCCTTCTAAAAAAGTTTTGGCCTCGAAATTTACCTGATTGAAACAAGTGAGGGTATTATCGTCGCATTGTCTCCTCAGATTCCCAAGTAGCCTCCTCGGCATTATGGTTACGCCAGAGCACTTTGACCAAAGGGACAGACTTCCTTCTTAGCACCCTAACATCTTGATCAATTATTTGAACTTGCTCTTCTTCAAAAGTTAGGTCTGGTCTAACCTCGATCTTTTCGATTGCCACGATGTGAGAAGGGTCTGAGTGATAAGGCCTTAGCGTTGACACATGGAACACATCGTGTATTTGGTTCAATTCAGAAGGTAATTCCAGCTGATAGGCAACTGGCCCAATTCGCTTCAACACCCAATATGGCCCAATGAATCTAGGGCTTAACTTGCCGTTCCGACCAAACCTTAACACCTTCTTCCAAGAAAAAACCTTGAGAAAAACCATGTCCCCCACCGCATACTCAATCTCTCTCTGCTTGAGGTCAGCATACGACTTTTACCTATCTGCCGCCTCCTTCAACCGATCCCTAATCAACTTTACCTTATCTTCGGTGTCTGCTACCAACTCCGGACCCAATACTCGTCGCTCACCCAACTCAGTCCAACAAGTCGGAGTACGACATCTTCGCCCATATAGTGCTTCATATGGTGCCATTCCAATACTTGCCTAGTAACTATTATTATATGAAAATTCAGCTAATGGCAAGTAATCCTCCTAACTACCTCGAAAATCAATTACACACCCTCTCAGTATATCCTCAAACACTTGAATTACCCTCTCCGACTGACCATCAGTCTGAGGGTGAAATGCTGTACTAAAATCCAACCTCGTACCAAGGGCTTTATGCAGCTTCTTTCAAAAGCGCGATGTAAAACGAGGGTCTCTATTCGATATAATAGAGACCGAAACCCCATGCAACCTCACAATCTCTACCACATACAACCTTGCCAACTTCTGTAATGAGTAGTCGGTGCGGACCGGTACAAAATGGGCAGACTTAGTTAACCAAACCAAAATAACCCACACAGAATCCTTCTTAGCAGGTGTCAAGGGTAGCCCACTAACGAAATCCATAGAAACCCGCTCCCACTTCCATAGTGGAATCTTAATCGGCTGCAGTAATCCTGATTGTAGTTGATGTTCCGCTTTCACTTACTGACATACCAAACATTTGCCCACAAACTCCGTAACCTCGCGTTTCAATCCCGGCCACCAATAAAGCTCTCGTAAGTCTCGATACATCTTGTCACCTCAAGGGTGCATAGCATAGGAACCACTATGCGCTTCCCGTAGTATAGACTTCCTTAGCTCTTCGTCCCTTGGCACACAAATTCTACCATGGAAACACAACAACCCGTCACTATTTAACCCAAAATCTGTCGTTTCCCCTTTCTCAATTTGCTTGAACCGAGAACCCAAAGTTTCATCCAACGACTGCTTAGCTTTAATCTGCTCAACCCACAGTGGCTTCACTTGCAACTCAGCTAACAAACTCCCATCGTCATACAAACTCAACCAAGCAAACATCGCCCTCAAGTCCGACATAGCCCTACAGCTTAGCGCATTAACCGTGACATTTGCTTTGCCCGGGTGATATTCGATCGTGCAATCATAATCCTTTAACAGCTCAATCCATCTGCGCTGCATCAAGTTCAACTCCTTCTGGGTTAAGAGGTACTTCAGACTCTTGTGATCCGTATAGATGTTGCACTTCTCCCCATACAAATGATGCCTCCAAATATTAAGTGCGAATACCACTACTGCTAACTCTAAATCATGGGTTGGTTAATTCCCCTCGTGAGCCTTAAGCTGGCGTGACGCATATGCAACCACTTTCCCTTCCTGCATCAAAACACAGCCCAAGCCCACGTGTGACGCATCACTATAAACCGTAAACCCTTTCCCGGGCTCCGGCTAAATCAAAATAGGGGCCTCCATTAAAACCTTCTTAAGCTTCTCAAAGCTTTCTTACTGTTTATCAATCCACACAAACGACACCCCCTTCCGTAGCAGCTTGGTCAAGGGTGCTGCGATTAGGGAGAATCCTTCAACAAATCGCCTATAGTACCCTGCCAGGCCAAGAAAACTCCAAATTTCGGACACCGTCTTCGGTCGTTTCCAATCCAACACTGCTTCCACCTTTCGAGGATCAACTCTAATCCCCTCAGCTGAGACCACATGCCCTAAGAAAGTGACTTCCCTTAGCCAGAATTTGCACTTGCTAAACTTAGCATAAAGTTGCTTCTCCCTAAGAATTTGCAACACAATCCTTAAGTGTGCATCGTGATCATCCTCCGTTCTTGAGTATACTAAGATGTCATCAATGAAAACTACTACGAACCGGTCTAGATACGGTTGAAAAACCCGGTTCATAAGATCCATAAAAGCAGCAGGTGCGTTTGTTAGCCCAAAAGGCATCACCAAAAACTCGTAATGTCAGTAACGAGTTCTGTAAGCTATCTTATACACATCTGCTTCCTTAACCCTCAATTGATAATACCCTGAACGCAAGTTAATCTTCGAGAAAACTAAAGCTCCCCTAAGTTGATCGAAAAGGTCATCTATCCTAGGCAGAGGGTACTTATTCTTAATGGTTAACTTGTTTAACTGTCGATAATCGACGCACATCCTCATGGACCCATCCTTCTTCTTCACGAATAATACCGGTGCTCCCCATGGAGACACACTTGGTCTAATAAATCCGCGGCCCAATAACTCCTGAACCTGGGCCTTCAACTCCACCAGCTCTTTCGATGCCATCCTATAAGGTGCGATGGACACTTGAGCCGTACCCAGTAACAATTCTATTTTAAACTCCACCTCTCTACAGGGAGGTAACCCAGGCAATTCCTCTGGAAAAACATCAGGGAATTCTTTTACTATTCTCAAATTCTTAACAGTAACACTCTTAGGTTCCATATCACTAATATAGGCTAAGTAAGTTTCACAGCCCTTCCTCACCAACTTCTCTGCCCTTAAAGTCGAAATCACGTTCGACAAGTAATCACGTCGTTCCCCGATCACTACCACCTCATCATCTTCCACAGTTCTTAACACCATCTGCTTCACCGCACAATCTAAGGTTGCCCGACGCCTCGTCAACCAATCCATGCCTAAGATGAGGTCGAACTCACCAAATGGTAATTCCATCAAGTCCGCTAAGAAGGTAACTCCTTGAACTACCAATGGTACATTCCTAAACAACTTACTAACTTTCATCAACTGCCCTAAAGGACTTAACACAGTCATTTCATTCGCAAGGGTTTCAAACTCATCTTCCACAGTTTCAATCTTATTTCATGCAATATACGAATGTGTTGACCCCACATCAATTAGCGCAATATAAAGTAGCTCACGAATAAATAACGTACCCGTTATCACATCTGGTGCATCTCCATACTCTCTGCGACGTGCAGCATAGACTAAAGCTGGCTACCTCGCCTCTGCCTGTCCCGCACCCTTGCCCGGTGCTCCACGTCCTTGTCCTGCGCCATTGCCGCCTCTGGCTTGACCACGGCCCCTTGGTGGTTGTTGACCACCCCTCTGTGGCTAAAAATTACCTCTTCCATCGGCTCGCACCTGGTCTGACCTTCTCGGGCACTCTCTAATCTTATGTTCCATAGATCCGCAGCTCAAACAAGCTCCTATTCTCCTCAAACATTCGCCCGTATGCCATTTTCCACACACAGCACAAGGTGGTATCTCGGTATTAGCAGCAGCAACAGGGGCCCCAGCTCCAACCGGCCCATTCACCCTGGCCCTCCTTGTAGGCCTCTGTCCAGCCCCCACAGCTTTCACGTTCTGTTTTTTCTTGCCCTTTTCCTTTTCTCGATTGAGGCGCTCCGTGCGCTTTACTTCCTCTGCTATCTTTGCTTTCTCCACCAAGACTGCAAAGTCTCGCTCCCTCTGTGGAGCTATGAATACCCTAAGGTTGTCTCTTAACCCATCCTCGAACCGTACGCATCTCTCATACTCCGTTGTAACTATTCCTTTGGCATACCGACTAAGGCATAGAAACTCAGCCTCATACTCTACCACAGACTTATCTCCCTGAGTCAGACTCAAAAACTCCTTCCTTCGGGCATCCACAGTGCCCGCTCCAATGTACTTCCCTTGGAACGTCGATTTGAAGAACTCCTAGGTGATCTGCTTCGGTTGGTTGCCCTCCTTTACGGTAATCACCACTAATAAGCTTTCTCCCTCAGTAAGGATAACGCCCCTTTCAACTTTTGTTCCGCCGTGTAGTCCCGGTCATCCATTATTCTTTTCATAGCTTCTAACCAGTACTCCGCCACATTCGGGGCCACCCCAACTACTCCTTTGAAAATCTCCGCCCCATTAGCTTGGAGTCGCTCCGCGATCGACCCACGACTTCTCGTACCATTATTGGGCCCAGCGACCCTTTCAAAAATCCTTAACATGGCCTGCGACATTGCTTCTTCTATAGCGGCAGCCCGTTCATTTGGTCCCATTTCAGTTACTGGTGAGGTCGGAGCCTCCTCTACTCCAATGTTGGGCATATGGCCCGACGCCGATGACCCAGCCCTAACACTTCCACGGCTCTGCCGCAGCCTCTTGCACCTCTTCTAGCGCTCATTGTTACGTGCGTATTTCTGGATTAGAATTTTTATGAAATTAGTTCATAGTTCCACTGTTTAAAAAACATGTCTTATGCAAGTAACAATTTAAAAGTTGTTCCACCGTCGTAAACCCACTACAGGCTTAAGTTTCCTACGGGCTTTAGTCTCTAAAAACCTATTGTTTACAGTAGCCCAATATCTAAATACAGTTCAGTAATTTAAACAAATGTAATAACAGAAAAACTTACTTGGCTCGACGTTGAGGGCTCGGTGAACCACACTTCAAGAATCCTGTAAAAACTGTTTAATCTACTTGTCTTTAAAAACCCAAAATCTAAGGCCCATTTCACAGCCGAGTTTTGCAATCGGGCTCTGATACCACTAAATGCAACAACCCCAGACCCGGCCCAGACGTTATGGTCGAATCTGGTGATGTCACATCAAAGGATAATTCCAAAACGACTTTGTTTAGTTAAAAACTTAAGTTTAGGATTTAGAAACCCAAAATCCTTGCAACTTGTTAAATTATGATAAAAGCCCATGTTTTAAGAAAAACGTCCATATGTTATAGTTATTTCGAAAATCATGTTTAAACTTTGGAAATTTATTTAAGTTTAATAAATAGGCAGTTGAAACAAATAAGAAAACCCAAATATAAAGTCAAATCGGAGATACAAGGCCTTATTACATCCCAATGAAAATAAGGTAATTAAAATAAAGTCATTCAAACAATAAACATAGACTTCAAAGTAACTTGCAGTGTGGCCATCCCCGAGTCCTCTCCCACGTCGAGCCGTCTACTGAGGATCACCTGAAACATTTAATAAAAAGGATGTGAGTTTCGAAACTCAGTGTGTATGATCCTTGGCAATCCAATCATGCAATTATCACATTGGGCCTAAGCCCTAACAAAATCGGTGGTCTTGGGCCTTAGCCCACAATGACCTCATATCACATCAGTATCACATGAATGCGATGCTCCTATCCCAAATCCAACCCTACACTCTATTTCCCTTCCAACCTTACACTCCTGTGGGGATATAAATATCAACCCACCCATCCCTACACTCCAAAGGTAGCACCAGCAGCGGCACTACTCAAACGTTGCAGCAAGGCTGCTAAGCATATAATGGGCTTAAAGCCACCGGTGGATCCACGGTCGTCAAGCGACTATGCGATCCTCACATATCTTCCTCCGTATCAACAAACCCACCCAAGTGCAACATATATCTCATGAATGCAACATACACATTTTCACACATTAAGCACCTAGGGGTATTTTAGTCATTTCACTACCCAGGGGTATTTCCGTAATTCTGCCCTATAGGGGTATTTTTGTAATTCTGCCCTACAGGGGTATTTTCGTAATTTCTTTCACCTCGGGTTTTAGTTATGAACTTTGTCCTATCAACAAGTCCTCGCGGTTAAAGTGAACAAACACTATGCACCAGGTAGGATCTCAGAAAGGAGGAGGTGGGTCACTAGGACCGCTTAAGTACCAAGCTCTCCCTAGATCCACTCCTAGACATGCATATGTCGGTTACCATACTCTAACTAGTCGACTTGTCCACAGACATGTTTGATTAATAAATTAAGTCTTTTGCAATTTTAAGAATTTATCAGAACTAGGCCTAGAGTCAATTAAACCCTAGCATACATTTCTAAAATCCCATAAGGCCCACTAAGCCCAATCATGTTTATATAGCCCATTAGGCCCAATCATGTTTATATATCCCATTAGGCTCGATCATAATCAAACCGTACAACCATTCATGTCAATTCATTATTCAAGTTCACATATCAATCCCTGCCGATTTGGGCCCACGAGCTCGGCAGGCCCATTTAGCCACTTTCGGCTTTTCGGCTTTTCGGCGTTGCCGCCATCGTGTGTGTGTAGTGTTTGTACACACCTGGTGAATGAGACGTGTTACACTCTCCTTAGCCTTGAACCTACAACCAATACCAACCTCCAATCATTCACACACTTAACCACAGTATTTACCAAAAACTGAAGCCTTACCATAACCTTACCGTGTGCCCCCAGGTCTAGTAGCCTTTCCTTAGCTACTATTCACGAATATCCCCTAGATCTGCACCCACACATATACTATCAAAACAAGTGACTCATATTCCACACAAGTCACCTCTATTCGGCCACTTACTAATCCACAATTGAGACGAGTACACTTACCTCTTGCTAACGATCCTTGCTACGCTTGCGATCTTTGAACCCTACCCTTGTTAATACAGGGTTAACGACAAGAAAGAGTTAGATAGCCCTTCGGCTTTTACCAAAACACACTAAAGGAGATTGACTAAGTACTTACCGAATCCAACCTTTGATCCTGTGGCGTAGATAGCTACTAAATGAGATCCGGCTTTTAAACTTGACTAAGAGTAGATAATAGTAATAGATTTGTGATGGAGGAAAACAACAAGGAATAGGCACAAATAGGGATTTTGGAAAGAAAGGATGATGGCAATTCGGTAATGGAAAAATTCGGCTATGGGAGAATTCGGCTATGGGAGAACAGAATGGGGGGAAAAGAGAAAAATAATGGAAACCCAAAGAACCTAAAAAAATTCGGCACTCTCCCTTTTATTGCCAAAGCCGAAACTACCTTACCCTAAAGTCCCATTCGGCACCAACACATCCACACCTCAATCCCTATCTTTTCTCGCTTATCTTTACCTTAAATTTCTCTCCTGAACACTCCCTTTCAGAGTCCACTCCAGCGCCACTACTTTCCTTTCATGTCCAAAAACAAAACCCCTTAATTCACCACTCTTAAGCCTCGAACCCTGGACCTCTTCACCTGACAATCACGCCACCTTATAGCTCCCCAAGTGACACCACCTTGCCACTGGGCCACAAGCCCAATTGCGTCTTATTTTCCCCTTAATCAACTTAAGAGGCCTAATACCCGAGACTAGGGTCCCATTAAGGCAAAAATTAAATTTTTCCCTATGGTCTTCCCTATTCCTAAGACTTCAAATAACCCTGGTAATACCTTAAAATTAATATTCTAGGTGCTACTTAAATATACCATCTTCAGTGCACAGAATTTAGAGTTTCGGGATTTTGGGGCGTTACACACACGCCCAGATTGGCATTGCCCGTGTAGCCCATACGGCCTGGCCCGAAAACCCACATGCCCGTGTGGAATACCTGTGTGGGCAACACGCCCAACTTGGCCTGGCCCGTGTGGCTCACACGGCCACACTCCAGCCACCACACGGTCGTGTCTTGCTCACGGCATGCCTACATCGATCACACAGCCATGTCCCGCACACGGCCACCCACACAGCCGACCACACGCTCATGTGACGTCGACAGTGGCCATTTTTGGCTTTCGTTGAAACTCAATTTTTCCATGTTTTGGGAACACACCTGGTACGATTATGCTGCGAAACCACTCCCGAGACCACCAGAACCTAAAATTGACAAACCAAAACCCCAAACTCAGTCTTAAATCAC
Organism: Gossypium sturtianum; assembly: GCA_025698515.1. Taxonomy (NCBI): domain Eukaryota; kingdom Viridiplantae; phylum Streptophyta; class Magnoliopsida; order Malvales; family Malvaceae; genus Gossypium; species Gossypium sturtianum. The sequence continues at coordinate 124,293,107 of CM046946.1, forward strand.
GATAATCTGAAACCATAAAACCAATAAAACTTCGATTCAAGCGTTCAACACTTACCCTAACACCCCGAATGACTTTGACTACAAATTCGCAAGAGAAGGGCCCCGTTCTTCGCGAATCGCCGCTGCCAAAACAGTAAAATAAAGCTTCAATCGGTAATTATGGAAAACGAAACTACATAAACACAAGAATCCCCACTTACCGAACAGTTGATAGAAAGTAGATCAACAAGATACAAAGATTCGTTGACCGATCGAAACAAAATAGAAGAAAGTAACAAGCAGATGAAGAGCAAAAGAGTAGAGCAAGGCAAAAGAAAATGGACGTCGATTTTTCCTGGAAAGAGAGGAATTTTCGAAAAAGAAAAAAATAAAAATAAAATAAAGATCAAAATCCCCCAAATTCCTCCCCACTAACCCACTAACAACAACTACCTCAGAATTCCAACTCCACCGAAACTCTCTCATGCAGCTGAGCAAAAATTATTATGCACGCTTGCGCAGGGATTTGAACAAAGGACCTCTAACACACCAGCTCTATTGCCGCTCGAACCAGCAGGCTCATTCTGATATGAATTAACAGAAAATTTTATATAAGCCCACTGAACAAGGGTAAGGCTTAGATAAAAAATAACAAAATTTGGCAAAGGTGGGACTTGAACCCAAGACCTCACACACACACCCAGAACACTTAACCACTGAAGCAGATACACATTTGTGTCAGATATTTACAGAAACAGGGATAAATTAATCAAGGCGTTACAACTCTACCCCCTAAAAGAAATTTTGACCTCAAAATTTACTTGATCAGGACAGATGAGGATATTGCAGACGCATCAAGTCCTCAGGTTCCCACGTGGCTTTCCCAGTGCCATGATTCCGCCATAGAACCTTCACTAACGGTATGGACTTCCTCCTCAGAACCTTAATATCACGATCTAGAATCTGAACTGGCTCCTCCTCTAAAGTCAAATTCGGTCTAACCTCGATCTCCTCAACAGAGACAACGCGAGATGGATTAGACTGGTACCGCCTCAATGAGACATAAAACACATTGTGAATACGGTTTAACTCTAGGGGTAGCTCCAACTGATATGCAACAGGTACTACACACTTCAGAATTCGATACGATCCAATAAACCTAGGGCTCAACTTGCCCTTACGACTGAATTTCAGAACCTTCTTCCACGGAGAAACCTTGAGAAAGATGAAACCTCCCACAGAGTACTCAATATCACGCCTCTTCATATCTGTATAAGATTTCTTCCTATTAGAAGCTGCCTTTAGACGATCCCGAATTAGTCAAACTTTATCTTCGATCTCAGAAACCAGCTCAGGACTCAAAACCTGATGCTCACCCAACTCAGTCCAACATAGCAGAGTACGGCACTTACGACCATATAAAGCCTTATAAGGTGCCATCTGGATGCTAGACTGGAAACTGTTATTGTAGGCAAACTTAGCTAGCGGTAGATAATCCTCCCAACTACATCAGAAATCAATCACACAACTCCGAAGCATATCCTCTAGTATCTGAATCACCCTCTCATATTGACCATCGGTCTGAGGATAGAGCGCAGTACTGAAGTCCAATCTTGAACCCAGAGCCTCATGCAATTTCTTCCAGAACCGAGAAGTAAAGCGAGGATCTCTATCAGAAAAAATCAAAACAGGAACCCTATGCAGTCTCAGAATCTTGGAAATATAGAGCTTTGCTAACTTCTGCAGAGAATAGTCTGTCCGAACTGGAATGAAATGATCGGACTTGGTCAATCGATCCACGATGATCCAAACAGAATCCTTCTTAGTGGGTGTCAAGGGCAACCCACTAACGAAGCCCATCGTTACTCGTTTCCATTTCCATAAGTAAATCTTAACGGGTTGTAACAAACCCGAAGGCAACTGATGCTCAGTCTTAACTTGCTGACATGTCAGACAACGGGAAACAAAATCTGTAACCTCACGCTTCAAACCCGGCCACCAAGTACAACTCACGAAGATCACATTACATCTTATTACCACCGGGATGCATAGCATAAGGGCTACTATGCACCTCCCTCAGAATTGACTGCCTCAAATCAGAATCATTCGGCACACAGATCCGACCTCAAAAACACAGAACACCATCATTATTCAGCCCAAAATCTGAAGTACTGCCACTCTCAATCTGATAAAACCGCAAACCCAAAGACTCATCCCCTAACTGCTTAACCCGAATCTGATCAATCCAAGTCAGCTTAACTTACAACTCAGCTAACAGACTCCCATCATCAAACAGACTAAGTCGAGTGAACATCGCTCTCAAATCACTCATCACTCTGTGACTTAGAGCATCGGCCACCACATTGGCCTTACCAGAATGATACTCTATCGTACAATCATAATCTTTGAGCAGCTCAATCCATCGACGCTGCTTAAGATTCAACTCCTTCTGGGTAAGGAGATACTTGAGGCTCTTGTGATTAGTGTAGATAATACACCTCTCACCATACAGATAGTGCCTCTAGATTTTTAACACAAAAACCACCGCAGCAAACTCGAGATCATGCGTCGGATAATTCATTTCATGTGTCTTCAGCTGACGGGATGCATAAGCCACAACTTTTCCATCTTGCATCAACACACATCCCAAACCGACGTGTGATGCATCACTGTAGACTACAATCTCTTTATCGAATTCAAGCTACATCAGAACAGGAGCCTGAGTCAGAACAGACTTGAGCTTCTCGAAGCTCAATTGCTGCGCATCTGTCCAAGAAAAAGGAACACCCTTACGCAGAAGCTTAGTTAAAGGAGCTGCAATCAGAGAGAACCCCTCAACAAAACGCCTATAATAACCCGTAAGACACAGAAAACTACAGATCTCAGAAACATTCTTAGGCTATTTCCAATCAAGCACAGCCTTAATCTTTCTTGGATCAATACAGATCCCCTCAGTAGAAACCACGTGTCCCAAAAAAGTCACCTCACGCAACGAAAACTCACATTTGCTCAACTTAGCGTAGAGATTTTTCTCACGGAGTATCTAAAGCACTACTCTAAGATGCTCATCATACTCATCCTCAGTCTTAGAGTACACCAGAATATCGTCGATGAAGACCACGGTGAACTGATCCAGATATGGCAAAAAGACTCAGTTCATCAGATCCATGAATGCAGTCAGAGCATTCGTCAGACCAAGAGGCATAACTAGGAACTCGTAATGTCCATAACGAGTCCTAAACGCAGTCTTATGAACATCCACTTCCTTAACTCTCAATTGATGATACCCACAATGAAGATCAATCTTCGAAAACACTGAAGCACCTTGGAACTGATCAAACAGATCGTCGATCCTCAAAAGTGGATACTTATTCTTCACCGTCAATTTATTCAGTTTCCAATAGTCGATGCACATCCTCATGGTGCCATCCATTTTCTTCACAAACAGAACCGGTGCCCCCACGGAGACACACTAGGACGGATGAAACCACGATCCAAAAGCTCTTGAAGTTGAGCCTTTAGCACTGTAAGCTCCTTCGGTGCCATTGTAACGCCTCGAATTTTGGGCCTAGAAGTTCTGGGTTTTGAGTGTAGTAACAGCGATGAGGTTGCACACATAAGTTAAGTTGTGCAATTTAGTGACAAGAATGGGTCTTCTGGTCTGGTAGTTTAGTGGAGTGTTAGTTTGCGTTGGGGACCTGAGTTTGAATCCTTGTGTGCGCACTTTGGGGAGTCTTTTATTTTTGTTCTACTTTAGTCAATAATTATAAATGTTTATTTTTTATATTATATTTTTATTTATTATCTGTTTTATTGAGAGGTTACTTTCGTTTTTATTTTATTTTTGTTCTCTTTTATACACGTTCTTTTCTGTCGGTTCTTCCTTACTTTTTCTGTTCCTTTTCGTTATCCTCTTGGCTTTTGAAAATGTTTTGTCGGTAATCGCTAGAGTTACGCTCCTCTGACGTTATCTCCGAACACAAAGAGGTGTGGAATTCCCCGTCTATTCTACTTTCATTTTTTTTTTTGCAAAATTTTATTTTGACTTTGCGAATAGTCGATTAAAGACGAAATATCATCGTTTTATGATTGGAATGTGCATGATTGTGTATATTCTTGATCTATTGAGTATTGGGAAGTGTTTTAGGGCTGGAAACGGTGGTTTTGGGGCTGATTTGGGGTGGTTTCGTGACCTCCCGACGGCCTACACTCGTGTGCTCGGCACACTACCGTGGATTTGAGAATTAGGGTTTTTGGGCCAAATTGGGTGCCACACGGCTGTGTGGCTAATTTGGGGATTTTTGTTGACTTTCACACGGCCGTGTCCCTCGGGCACACGGGCGTGTAAGATTAGGAATTAGGGTTTTAGAGTTTTAGGGTCACACGGCCTGGCCATACGGCCGTGTGACTGATTTGGGAAAATTAGGGTTCCCACACGGGCATGAGCTTCGGGACACACGGTCGTGTGACTGATTTGGGGCCTAAGGATTCCACACGGGCGTGTGTTATGGGACACACGAGCGTGTGACACCTTCACACGGCCGTGTTTGCCCTGCACCTAATATTAGGGAAATTGGACAGTGAGTTACACGGCCTATGTACACGGCTGTGTCCCTACACCACACGAACGTGTGCCAACCCTCACACGGGCGTTGGATCCTCACACGGCCAGAGCACACAGGCGTGTGGCCCTAACTCGCCAAATTTTGATTTTAGGGCAAATCGAATGCCATTGTGAGTCTATGTGTTCCAGCCTTTCGACTAAGCTTACTGAGGGTGAATACGTATCTGTTCTGACTTCGAATCATGTACTGCTTTTAAGTGAATGTGTGCTATGCTAGGTACTAAATCTGAGTGCATAAGTGTGCACGTTTCTGTAACTGATTGACTGATTGTAAATGACTGCTTCTGAATGACTGTCTGAAATTGTATTCTGAATTGGTGCATCTGCATTCATACATCTGCATACATATATTTGCATACATACATCTTCATATAAAGTATTTTGGGTTGGGATTTTGAAGAGAAGGAAGATTTACGATTTGGCGCTTTAATCGCATACCAAGCCCCTAATACCCGGAGGTCGAGGCGATCCCAATACCTCGAGGGTCGTGGGCGATTTGGTCAGATCGCGGATTTTCGATTACATCAGATAAAGACATACGCCGGCATCGCTGCGTATCATAGACAGATCTGACAGTTTTATTGCAACTCATCGGTATAGCGGATTACCGCATTGCACTGTACCGCATGTACGTTAGCTACGCTACGTACCACTATCTGATCTGGCAGTTCATACTGCATGTCTGTACTGCGATTTACCGTATTGCACAGTATAGCTTATACGCTAGCTTTGCTGCGTAATATATGAGACTGGCAGTTTACCTGCACACTGTTAGCCCCAATTCCCAGAGAATCAAGGGCGATTCCAATTCCCTGAGGGTCGAGGACAATGCTGATGATCATCGTTACTGGGCAACCCGGGATGACATCCTATGGAGTATAAGGTTGGATGGGCTTTTCAAGGTCCTATTCGGTCTGCGAGGATGGGTGGGTTGATTAAATACCCACGAAGAAGTGTAGGGTTGGACGGAGATGGTGTGTTGGTCGGATGGGTAGGTTATTTTATAACTCATTTGCACTCATATGCATCCGAATGAATCTGTGTGACTAATGTGACTGTACTATTCGACTGAAATGTCTGATTGATCAGTTTGGCTGAATGTGATAATATGACTGAAGGTGTTACTGATCGACTGAAAGGCACGTGTGCCTATGCAATTTCTGTAGACTTTCTCTATAAATGTCTGACTGAACTATTATTGTGATAGTGTGACTGACTTGTGAACTGTTGCTATTGTATTTGAATAGCACGTGAGGTTAGGTGTGTCTGTTTGTTCCATATGACTGTAAGGTATATATGGTGTGTTTGATGTTGGGTGAACTCGCTTAACTATTATCTGTCTGTAAGTGTGTTCTTCTTTTGAACTGCTTCTAGTTCTCTGTTTCTGCTTCTGTAGTTTAGTTGGTTTGATCTCACACTGAGCTCGAGTAGCTCACCCCCTCTTCTGTTTCCCCTTTCAGGTATAGTTCTGGATTTTGTAGATGGGCTCAGTACGCGGAGGTCTCGGACAGGCTTGTGAACAGCAATTGAGTAGTTTGTGTTTTCTAGTTTTTACATTTGGTTTTGAACTGTAAAGATTTATAATATTGTGGTACCATTACTATTTTAAACTTTGTTCGTACATTATGTTTTGTTACGTTTTCAAACGGTGTTTTTAAACGATTAAACGGTTTGGTTTGTTTTGAGATAAATATTTTCAGAAATGTAATTTTAAACGACTGGTTTTTGTTAAATTTTCCTACGATCACTTCGGTGATCAATGTAGCATCCTGGATTCGGTCTAGACTTCTAGGCTGGGTTTTGGGTGTTACAGCCATTCGGTAAGGAGCGATTGACACCAGAGCTGTACCCAGTAGAAGCTCAATTCCAGACTTAACTCTTCAATTCAAAGGTAAGCCCGGAAATTCCTCAGGAAAGACATCTGAAAAATCCCTCACTGTTCTGATATCCTCGATAGAAGAGTCATTAAGAACAGAAACACTAACGTAAGCCAAATACGCCTCACATCCTTTCCGAACCAATTTTTCAGCCACAAGAGCGGAGATCACATTGGACAGATAATCTCGACGCTCACCAATCACAACCACCTCCATATCATCCCCGGTCCTTAGAATGACCCTCTTAGACGTACAGTCTAAGCTAACACGGTGCTCAACCAACCAGTCCATACCCAGGATCAGATCGAACTCCCCAAACGGTAACTCCATCAAATTTGCCAGAAATACAGCCCTTTGCACCTCTAACGGAACATCCCTATAAATTTTACTAACCCGAACAGACTGCCCCAACGGACTCAGTACAGTGATCTCACTAGAAGTGCTCCCGACAGAAATTCCCAGGTTTTCAGATATAGAATTAGCTACATAGGAGTGTGTAAAACCTATGTCTATCAAAGCAGTATAAGTTACATCAAAAATTAAGAATGTACTGGTGATAACATCTGGGAGCATCCCTATCCTTTCGGTGTCAAGCAGCATAAACCAGTGCAAGCTGCCTCACCTCAGTCTGACTAGCACCTCTGCCCGGTGCTCTCTGCCCATGACTCATACCATTACCACCCCTAGCCGGTCCAAAAGAAAATCCAAATTCAAAAATCAACCAAAAAGTCTGGCGAGTCCAATTATTAGAAAACTCCAAAAATAATCATTAAAAATAGAAAACCCATAAATCTATTTAGTTCACGGAATGGTGGTCACCGAGAGGCTTCGTCGCACCGATCTGCCTAAGTCAGTGGATTACCTGGACAGAACAGAAAAATGGATGTGAGTTTTTGTAAACTCAGTGTGTAACCCAAAAAAATTAAGATGCAAACATACAGAGACCTCATATACAGTCAGATACAGATTTGGGCTTTTTCCCATTTCCGATACAGTCAACAAAATCAGATATACAGATTAGAATATATAGAATCCTACCCCCATCCTCTACATACCAACTCCGTCTATCCCAACACACCTTGTGGGGTTAAAAACACCCACCCATCCCTACACACCATATCGTGCCAATTCGACACAAGTCAGATAATGTGCAGCCAAGCTGCCAGAATATAGGCAATGATCGCCGTACAGAACACTTCCTCCACATATATCCAAACCCACCCCAAATCAGGTACAGAAAATAGATACAGAATTAACAGATAAAACATGCTCAACATGCTTATATACAGATATCAGATATATAGATAACATAATAGGCAGTCATGCATAGTAGTATCATACTCAGAGCATATTAACAGAGTATCAAATCACATAGAAAAAGGGTTTGGTTAGCCCTTACCAACCCTACGGCAGGCCCACAGTTGATCAGAACGACCCGTACGACCCTAGGGAAAATTTCAGAATAATGGGCCCACATGCCCGTGTGGTTTGCCCGTGTGGGCCCACACGCCCAGATTGGCCTTGCCCGTGTAGCCCACACGGCCTGGCCCAAAAACCTACACGCCCATGTGGAATGCCCATGTGGCCCACATGCCCAACTTGGACTAGCCCGTGTGGCTCACACGGCCACGCTCCAGCCACCACACGGCCATGTCTTATGCACGGCCATGCCTACGTCGACCACACAGCCGTGTCTCACACAAGACAACCCACACGGCCGGCTACAGGCCCGTGTGACGTCGACAGTGGCCATTTTTGGCTTTCGTCGAAACTCAGTTTTTCCACGTTTTGGGAACACACCTGGTACAATTACGCTGCGAAACCACTCCCGAGACCACCAGAACCTAAAATCGATAAACCAAAACCCCAAACTCAATCTTAAATCACGATAATCTGAAACCACAAAACCAACAAAAATTTAATTCGAGCGGTCAACACTTACCCCAACACCCGGAACGAATTTGACTACAATTCCGCAAGAGAAGAGCCCCGTTCTTCACGAATCGCCGCTGCCAAAATAGAAAAATAAAGCTCCAACATGCAATTTTGGAAAACGAAACTACATAAACACAAGAATCCCCACTTACCGAACAGTTGATAGAAAGTAGAACAACGAGATACAAAGATTTGTCGACAGATCGAAATAAAATAGAACAAAGTAACAAGCAGATGAAGAGCAAAAGAGTAGAGCAAGGCAAAAGAAAATGGGCGTCGATTTTTCCTGGAAAGAGAGGAATTTTCGAAAAAGAAAAAAAAATCAAGATCAAAATCCCCCAAATTCCTCCCCACTAACCCACTAACAACATCTACCTCAGAATTCCAACTCCACCGAAACTCTCTCATGCAACTGAGCAAAAATTAATACCCACGCTTGCGCAGGGATTCAAACACAGGACCTCCAACACACCAGCTCTCTTACCACTCGAACCAGCAGGCTCATTCTGATATGAATTAACAGACAATTTTATATAAGCACACTGAACAAGGGTAAGGCTTAGATAAAAAATAACAAAATTTGGCAAAGGTGGGACTTGAACCCAAGACCTCACACACACTCCCAGAACACTTAACCACTGAAGCAGATACACAGTTGTGTCAGATATTTACAGAAACAGGGATAAATTAATCAGGGTGTTACAAAGCTTGTCGTATTAGATTTGTTCCATTCCCTGAAGTAAATGTAACAATATATAAAGACGTAATCATTTGAGGTGGATGTAATAAGTGACTATATAATAATCGTAAAAGGAATGGTCATAAAAATTCTTCTCACCACCAAAAGTGGAAAAATGAAGATAAATAATAGAAGGATAAGAATTCCCAAGAGAACTCTTAAAGAGTGAAGATAACTTATGTTATTGATGTGGTTTGAAAGGTCATTGGTTGCGTACCTTTCGTACGCCTAAACATTCAATATGAATTGCATCCATTTTGTGGATTGTGACACTAATTATTTATTATTGGATTTCTGACTAGTAATAATTGTTCTAACCACTAAAAATGGAGATATAGAGATAAATAATAAAACAATAAGAGTTATCAATATTACCCTTCAAATAAGAGAGACAAATTATAAAAAGTCGTTTCTTATGTACCTGTCGTACATTTGAAACTTTTATTATTCAATTAATATTTCTTAAAGGAAAAGAAACATATGTCCCATAAACAATAAAGCAGTTCATACTATCCTTAGGGATAAGAAGCATTTTTCTTGTTTGGTTATGAATGAACCAATATTTGGTGGTACAAAATTAATTTAAGGCTACAAAAGAACTAATAAATTGTTACCCTATGTTTAATGTGGTAATGGAACATGTTAATATATCATAAGTACAAAACTAATTCAAGGATCTAGAAAAGCTAATACATTGTTATCTGAAGAAACAAATCAATAATTAATACACTATGTTTTAGTCAGTCTCAAATAAATTATTTTGTTCTAAAAGGATATATGTTGTAACGAATATCATATTGAAACTGTGGATGAGGATAACTAAATCTATTATATTAGGTAAGAATTTTTTATTGTAAAACTATTGTCTTTTCCTCTAATTGGTACTATGTATATATTAGTATGGTTAAATCATATGAGATAGTAAACCAGAAGTTTACATTAGTGTCATTGAATCATGTGTATAGTAAACAAGAAGTTTACTAGTACAAATATACTAATTAGTTGGCATGATCGATTAGACCATCCTGATCAATAATGATTCAACAATATAAGAATTTACATGGATATTTTTTAAAGAACCTAAAGATTGTTCATTTGTCAAGTGTTGCTTGAAAGAACCTAAAGATTGTTCATTTGTCAAGTGTTGCTTGTTCTCAAAGAAGATTTATTAAATCTCACTAGAAAAAAGTTGAGAATGAATCTCTTGCATTTATTAAAGAAACATGAACTCATTTACCAAAAAAGTGGAGTGTGCTGATATTACTTTAGTAGATGCATCTACAAGATAATCACATGTGAGTTATCAAATCACAACCTGCCATTTGCGAGATTAGTTGTTTAATGAATTGTTTAAGAACAAAACTTCTAGATTATGCAACCGAGACAATTCTTGCTAATGTTGGTGAGTTCATTACTCAGGCTTTTAATGATTATTGTAAGCTAGATTGTTGATTCTAGTAACTATCGCCAAAGCTTGTTGTTTATACGTATAAATGGTTTAGCAAAATTAATGATTAAGTGCCTCAAGTTAATAGTTAACCATATCTTTTGAGAATAAAATATTTTGTATATATGTATAAGGATATGATATTTTATATGAATCAACACTTGTGCACATCATGTCAATAAGTTATGATAAATACTCCCCATTAGAATTGACTTTTAGTCAAGAGCTAAATACAACCCATTTTAAAATTTATGATTGTGTGATATATGTTTAAGTTGCTTCACCGCAATATACAAAATGGGTATTCAAAGAATGCTAAAAATACAAATTAATTATGAATCTCCTTGTATTATTAGATGTTTCGATCGAATTGGAGATTTAATTATGACATGATTTGTATTTTGATTTGATAGTTTTCCCAACATTAGGGGAAGAGAAATAATAGTTGGATGAAATAATTACTTGAATTATCATTATTTAGATCCTCATAGAAAGTAATTTGAACCAAAAGTTCAAAAGGATAATTCACTTTATTTCAAGTTAACTACCAAATGATTTTACTGACCTAATTAGAATAATCAAGTGTTATGTACCAACTAATATTTTTATTTGAATTGAATTCCTAGTAGGATAATCCATTAGAATAAGTGAAAGTTATGCATGCTTGTAGCATGGTAAATCAATTGGTTCCAAAGATGAAAATTCTTGTAAAAGAATAGAATAAATCTAGATGGTCATATAGCGAAGGAAGTGCTCCTGAAGAGACCTAAGACATAACTAATTAAAATATCCAGAAGAGATTCAGGTACCTGAAATTGAATATGGAAATAATGAAAATAAAGAGATTTCGATAAGTTATGTAAATAAGAGAAAATGTTGAACCAAAATGAAAATTTGTCAACAACGAGTTTTCATACAATATTATTGTTGAAATAAGAAAGAAAAGGAGGATCTTGAATAAATCTATTGAGAAATATAGATATGGAATAGATTGACCCAAATGAAAGACGCAATGCAAGTAGAATTAAATTTGTGAATTTTCTAAACTAGAAGTCCAAACATCTAAAGTTAATAAAGCCAATGAGGTACAAATGAGTAGTTTTGCAAAAATGAAATAATAAAATGAATTTTTTTCGCTAAAGTCCTGGCAATGATTATGAAAATATATCCTTTTGTGATAGATACAACAACTTTTAAATTTATTATTAAGTTTGGCAGTTTGTGAAAGATTTAGCATGTGTCTTATGATTGTTGTTACAATCTTTATATGAATCACTATATAATGAAAGTTTATATTAAAATACTTGAAGGATTTAGATTGCTAGAAGCATACGAAAATTCCCGGGAAATTGTTTAATATGGTTGCGTAAATATTTATATTAATTGAAATGATTTGAACATATGTGGTAAATTTGACTCAGTGAATAATAATTGAAGGAAAATTATAAAATGATCTAACATGAACATGTATAGAAGGATCATGATCAAAGTTTGTTATGATTATTGTTGGAGCTCTTGAAGGGATCAAAATAAACTTCCCTAAAATTTTTCGTCATTTGTGACTTTCAAAAGAATGGTGATATAAATGCTTGACAAGTACATTCAAGTGATCATTTGAAAAACTAGCATTCAAGATTTAATACATAGAATTTGAGATATCATATGATGTCATCATGAGGGGAGTAAATTCGTGTTATACTCTTTTTTTCTTAACTAAGATTTTTTCACGCAGGGTTTTCCTGGTAAGGTTTTTAATAAGGCAGCATGTTATGCATATTATAGATATGTGTACTTTTTCTTCCTTCACTAGGAATGTAACACCCCAAACCCGGCCCATACGTTACGACCGGATTTGACATGTCACATGAAGAGAGTTGTTTGGTATTACAGAAAACCGAAATAGGGAATTTTAAAATCGTGTCTTTTGAAAATATTATTGTAGCTCGAAAGAAAATCTAAGTTTAATTATTAATACATACATATATAAATATATATCCATAGTTATAAAATCCGTTTGTTGTTCATTCTTAGAAAATTGATATTTATGTTTTTAGAAAATCCTCGTTTCTAACATTTCGTGACAGGCAGTGTATACGTTGGAAACCTAAAGCAAATTGAAGAAAAATCCCAGAGGCCTTATTAAACCTTTAAATCCAAAATAGTAAAAATAAAACAAATAAGCAGAAAAGAAATTTATTACGGTTTGATAGTAACAATCCTAAAGTATGGCCTCCACCGAGTCATCCATGGCTCCAAAACTAATGTTGAGCATTACCTGCGAAGAGAAAGAAAAGGGGAGGGGTGAGTTACAAGAACCCAGTATGTAATCCCCTTACCGTTAACCACTGAGCTCAAACCAATATAGCATCATCTTGGGCCTAAGCCCATTAACATAACAATACTTAAATGAAATGAATGCAACCCAACCCATCCATCCATCACACCCCCGACCAGCCAATCGCACCTGTGGGGATCAAGTCAACCCACCCCGCCGCTCACACCAATTTGCAGTCGAGTTGCCACCGAAGAGTATTTTTGTGGCCGAGCCACCGAAATCATAGTTAAGCACATTAATAATCGAATTGTGGCTATGCCACCAGGCTACACTGCTCTCCATACAATTTTTCCCACCCCATGCTGTAATAAAAGATGCAACATACATAGCATAATATCTAAATATAAATCAATCATTAACCCAGTGAATTATTACAATAAAACGGCCCATTAATGCATTTTGATAATTCGGCCCACTATGGGCATTTTAATGAATCGGCCCATTGAGGGCATTTTAGTAAATCGGCCACTATGGGCATTTCAGTAAACTTTTAGAGATAACATTGTTTAGGCATGTTATTTGGTTTCATGCGACAGTCCAATTCAATAATCATACGGGATAAAACAATGATTTAATTCTACCAACATGATGGCGTATCTGAAACTTAGCGGTTCACGATGTAAAATTACACACCGATTACGTAGAATTAAACCCTCCCGATCGTCGTCACCTAAACCAACATATCACACGATTAACTAACTACAAGGGAAATTCTCATTCCGGATCTAAACGATCAATTTACCACACTTACCCTCACTATCGCTGACGACCACGATCGCCTATTTTCACCGGGATGTCGGTTCCTTCCACAACCTCGGTGGAAAATCTCGAATCGCCGACAACGCCTACGCTTGAACTTGGGAACAGAGGATGCAAGACCACCCCTTTTGTGCCCTCTTATTGGTTTCCCTTGAATATGGCTACCATTTGCCTCCATTAAGAGAGTCTCGGTCAGAACGATCTTACGATGAGAAAAAGTAGTTGTCTAAGAAGAGGATTTCGCTTTAACTCTACTTAGAAAGACCAAAAGCGAGAGGAGAACGAGTTGTTAAGTCCCTAAAATAAATGATTAGACATAACTATCAATCCGTTTTAACTTGAATAACCGAAAACTAAGAGAGATCGAAATGAATCCCGAAGAAACTCCTTACCTTATCGATGATGAACCCGACTTCCACAGATTCGATTTATGGCTACGGTTAAGTCAACAAAAATGTGAGATTCGACACCCCACAAGATCGCTACAAAAAGGAGAACACGAGATGAGGGAGTAGGAGGAGATGGTGATTCAGTTTTAGAGATAAAATGAAACAACTGAATGATGAGGGTCTACATTCGGTCATTGAGAAAAGAAGATGAGAGAAGAGAATGAATCTACTTACCCGATTCAACCAAGGAAGAAAGTGCCCAACACGCAAAAATGGAGAAGAGATAAAGGGTTAAGAGGGTTCGGCTATTTGGAGAGATGGAAACAAGGAAGATTCGGCCACCAAATATTGTCGACTAAAGAAAAAGAGAGAAAGATAGAAGAAACGGTGAGAAAAGAGAAGAAAAGATATAAAAAGAAGTGTCAGAGAGTTTTGGATAACACCAAAGAAAAGATGAGCCAAAAATGGCTTGAGTGTTTCGGCAAGTAAGGGAAAAGTTTGGAAAAGAAAAGCACAAAATGTTAACAAGAGGAAAAACTCTTCATGCTCAAAACTTGCAAAACTATTTTGAGAATTTCGGCTCTTCACCCCCTACCAAAATCGTATACCCCTAACACCAAAAAGATCTTAGTTGACCAAATTTCTTTCCCCATGCACCTTCCAAAAATTCGGCCAACATTCCACCTTATCTCCCTCCTTTATTTCTCCTTAATTTCCTCCTCAATCCCCTCTCCATTACCTCAATCTCCTCTCCATCATCTCAATCTCCTCTCTATCACCTAAATTTCCTCACCAATGCTCATTCAAATGAATTTGAATGAGTTTCCAATTCCTCTAAAAAAAAATAACCCAATAGTTGCAATAGGTGGGATTCGAACTCCACCCCCTTTTGCTCCTTCAAGAGACGCCACACCACTCTACTACTAGCTCCATTGTGCCAGCAAAATACTCACTTATTCCCTTATGCCTTGATGCCACTTACCTTCTCCCTTTTAAGTGCCTAATCACAAAAATTCTACCAAGGCCCAACACAACCCCAAGCCTTCTTAGGGCCCCCAAATATACACAACTAACACACTTAGCTAGCCTAACGCATGGATTATTGCAAAACACAAAATCCTGAATTTCAGGATGTTACAGTTCTACCCCCTTAAAGAAATTTCGGCCTCGAAATTTACCTGATTAAAAGAGATGAGGGTATTGTTGCCGGATCGTCTCTTCTGGCTCCCATGTGGCTTCCTCTGACCCATGATTATGCCATAATACTTTGACCAACGGAACCGATTTCCTTCTCAAGACCCTAATATCTCGATCTAAAATCAGATCGGCTCTTCTTCAAAAAAAGACAAGTCGTCTTATCTCGACTTCTTCTACCGGCACTACATGAGACAGATCCGAACGATAACGCCTTAGCATCGAGACATGGAATACATTATGAATCGACTTAACTCGGAGGTAACTCAAGTGATAAGCCACCGCCCTACACGCTTCAATATTCGATAAGGCCCGATGAACACGGGCTCAACTTACCCTTCCGTCCAAATCTTAAGACTTTTTCCAAGGTGAGACCTTCAAAAGACCCGATCTCCCACTAAAAACTCAATCTCCTTACGCTCGGACCGCATACGATTTCTGTCTATCCGAAGCTTCTTTTAACCGAGCCCAAATTATCTTAACTTTTTCTTTCGTCTCCGAGATCAACTCTGGACCCAATAACTGTCGTTCTCTCAATTCTGTCCAGCAGGTAGGAGTACGACACCTACGGCCATACAACGCCTCGTAGGGTGCCATCTGGATGCTGGATTGATAACTATTGTTGTATTCAAACTCTGCCAATGGTATAAAATCTTCCCAACTACCCCTGAAGTCGATCACACAGCCCCTCAACATGTCTTCTAGAATCCAGATTACCCTCTCCGACTGACCATCAGTCTGCGAATAGAACGCTGTACTGAAATCTAGCCTTGTACCCAAAGCTTCATGTAGAGCCTTCCAGAACCGTGATGTAAACCTAGGGTCCCTGTCTGATATGATAGACACCGGTACCCCATGCAACCTCACGATCTCTGCTACATACAACTTGGCCAAATTCTGCAACGAATAATCCGTACGAACAGGTAGGAAATGAGCAAACTTCGTTAACCGATCTACTATAACCCATACTGAATCTTTCTTAGTAGGCGTTAAGGGTAACCCACTAACAAAATCCATTGTTATCCTTTCCCATTTCCATAGTGGGATTTTCACTGCTTGTAGCAACCCTGAAGGCAGTTGATGCTCCGCCTTCACTTGGTGACATGTCAAGCACTTGCTCACGAAGTCGGTAACCTCCCGTTTCAACCCCAGCCAATACTGCTCATGAAGGTCTCGATACATCTTGTTTCCACCGGAATGCATAGCGTATGGGCTACTATACGGCTCACGCAGAATCATTTGTCTTAATTCAGGATCCCTCGGCATACAAACTCTTCCACGGAAACATAATACTCCTTCACTATTTAATCCAAAATCCCCTATCTCACCACCTTCCACTTGTTGCAGTCGAGAACTCAACATCTCATCCAACAACTGCTTCACTCTAATCTGACTTACCCACGCAGGCTTCACTTGAAGTTCAGCTAGCAGACTACCATCTTCATAGAGACTGAGATGAGCAAACATCGCTCTCAAATCCGATATCTCCTTACGACTCAATGCATCTGCCACTACATTAGCTTTACCTGGGTGATACTCGATTGAGCAATCATAATCTTTCAACAACTCTATCCACCTCCATTGCCTTAAATTCAATTCCTTCTGGGTAAGGAGATACTTCAGACTCTTATGGTCGGTGTAAATAATCGACTTCTCCCCATACAGATAGTGTCTCCATATCTTCAGAGCAAATACCATCGCAGCTAACTCCAAATCATGAGTGGGATAGTTTACCTCATGCGGTCTTAGTTGACGAGATGCATAAGCCACCACTTTCCCCTCTTGCATTAGCACACATCCCAAGCCTGTGTGTGACGCATCACAATAGACAATAAACTCTTTACCTGCCTCAGGTTGAATCAATACTGGCGCTTCTGTCAAAATCTTCTTCAATTTCTCAAAGCTCTCCTGTTGCTTAACTGACCACACAAATGGAACTCCCTTATGCAACAGCTTAGTTAGGGGTGCAGCAATCAATGAAAACCCCTCAACGAATCGCCTGTAATACCCAGCCAAACCAAGAAAACTTCAGACTTCTGACACTGACTTCGGGGGCTTCCAATCCAATACAGCCTCGATCTTCCAGGGATCAACTCTAATTCCCTCGGTAGACACAACATGCCCCAAAAAGGTTACCTCCTTTAGCCAAAATTCACACTTACTGAATTTGGCATACAGCTGCTTCTCCCTTAATATCTTCAACACAACCCGTAGATGTGAGTCGTGCTCCTCTTCAGTCTTTGAGTACACCAAGATATCATCTATAAATACCACTACGAACCGATCTAGATAGGGTTGGAAGACCTAGTTCATCATGTTCATGAATGCAGCTGGTGCATTTTTTAACCCGAACGGCATCACTAAAAACTCGAAATGTCTATATCGAGTTCGGAACGCAGTCTTATGAATATCCGCCTCCTTGACCTTTAGCTGGCGATACCCCAATCTCAAGTCTACCTTTGAGAAGACCGAAGCTCCTCACAGCTGATCGAACAGGTCATCAATCCTTGGTAACGGGCATTTTTTCTTAATCGTCAACTTGTTCAATTGTCTATAATCGATGCACATACGTATCTACCCATCCTTTTTCTTAACGAACAAAACTGGCGCTCCCCACGGTGACACACTTGGCCGAATAAACCCACGATCCATCGGCTCACGGATCTCGAGCTTTAAGTTCCACTAACTCCTTCGGTTCCGTGCAGGGGCAATGGACACCGGAGCCGTTCCTGGCAACAGCTCAATTCCAAATTCCACCTCCCGGTCCAGAGGCAATCCAGGAAGCTCCTCAGAAAAGACGTCTAAAAACTCTTTCACCGTTCTAACACTCTCTACCGGCAACTCTTTGGCATCCAAAGCACTGATGAAGGCTAAGAACACTTCACACCCCTTTCGTACCAACCTTTCAGCCTTTAAGGCAGATACCACATTAGACAAATAATTTCTTCTTTCACCTATCACCATCACTTCCTTATCCTCTGAAGTTCTTAGTACCATCCGTTTTGCAGCACAGTCCAAGTTCGCACGGTGCTTAACCAACCAGTCCATGCCCAAAATAAAGTCGAACTCCCCGAACAGAAGTTCTATCAAATTCGCCAGAAATACTACCCCCTGAACTTCTAAGGGCACATCCCTAAACATCTTATTCACTACCACCGACTGTCCTAAAGGGCTAATCACAGTTTTTTTCTCTAGCAGTAATCTCAAATCCAATATCCAAAGTTCCAGACACAGCACATGCAACATACGAATGGGTGGATCCAATGTCTATCAAAGCGGTAAAAGGTATATCAGATATGAAAAACGTACCGGTTATAACGTCTGGTGCGTCACCATCCTCTCGACGTCTGACCGCGTAAACCAATCCTGGCTGTCTCGCCTCTGTGTTACCCCTATTACCAGTACCTCTACCCGGTGCTCCTGGACCTCATCATACACCATTTCCACCTCGACCCGACCCACGGCCTCTCGGCGGCTGCTGAGCGTTCCCTGCTGGCTGCGCAAATCTGTGACGAACTACCTGAGTCTGAACAGGCTCTTGAGGGCAATCTCTAAACCGATGGTCCTTGGATCCGCATCTGAAACAACCGCCAGTTCTCTTCCAGCACTCACCCGAATGGAGTTTCCCACAATCCACACAAGGCTGTAACTGATTGGTAGCAGCTGGAACACCCACTCGAACTGGCCCCTCATTTCTGGCCCTTTTCTGAAACTCTTTTGCAGAACCTAAGTATCCAGAATCTCTTTTATTCCTGCCCCTATCCTTAGTCTCAATTTTGTCGTTCCGAGTGCTTTACTTCCTCAGCTATCTTAGCTTTTTCTACCAGCGTAGCAAAATTTCTCTCCTTCTGCGAGGCTATCAGTACCCGTAAATCATCATGTAACCCATCCTCAAAACACACACAGCGTTCATAATCAGTCAGCACTATTCCCCGAGCATACCGGCTCAGACGCAGAAACTCTGCCTCTTTTGCTGCCACAGATCTACCTCCTTGGACCAGATTCAAGAATTCCTTTCTTCGAGCATCCACGTAGCTAGCCCTGTAACAGTCTGGTTTATACATTAGTCGGAACAGTGGTTTTGGAACCACAAATCTGAGTCTGAATAATATTTTAATATTATTTTCTGTTCCGTTGATAAGTGATTAAGCATGTGGTAAATTTTCGTAAGCTAATTTGTCTGTTCGTGTGTTTAATTTGAGAAAAGGATTGAATTGCATTAAATGTGAAAGTTGTATGTTATTTGTTAAAGCATCAATGTGTTGTGGCTTTGTAAAGGTGGAGGTCTTATATGGCAATTAAACCATTTTTTTTAAAAGTTAGTGGAAGGCATTAGGTAATGAAATGATTATATATATGTGTTTATATATATAAATTTTATAAGTTAAAATTTATATTTTATATTAAAAGGTTATTATATGATAAAAGAAACAAGTGTAGTGGCTTTATTTTATCATTGTTCTTGCCGAAAAACACAAAAGAAAAGAAAAGTTTGAAGCTTTGCATATTCGGCTACTTGCAAGACAAATTAAGGTGAGTTTTGACTTCGATTTTTGATAATTTCTACTTTTTTGTAATCGTTGCTTCAAGAGCTACAAAACCCATGTATTAATTTTGTGAATTGATGATGTTTGTGTGAGATGCCATTGTTGATATGTTGAGTTTTATGATGATTTATGATGTTAAATGAAAGTTTTGAGCTAGATGAACATGTTTTGTTCTTAAAGTTTTGATAAATTTAGCTAAATAGGGCTAAATTGTGAAAATAACAAATTGAAGGACTAAATTGCTAATTTGATGGAAAATATGGGCTTGAATGATATATATGTACATTCGGCTAAGCATGTGTGTGAAAAAATTTGGTGAATTTGATGTTTTGAGAAAAATGGACTAAATTGATAAATTATGCAAATATGAGGGCTAATTTGCAAATTGCCCGAAATAAGTATTTTTGGGTTGAATTGAATGTGTTATTAAATAAAAGGGTTAAATTCTGAATATGTTTAGATCAAGAGCCGAGGAAAACAGACTTAGATCGCGGGAAAGCGAAAATAACCGAGTAGTCGTATCCATTCCGATAAACTGAATCTGAGGTAAGTCATATTGCAAATAAATGTTATTGTATTGAATTGAGTTTATTTCCATGACTATAAATGATAATGAATGCTTATGAGATGCTATGTATATGAATTTTGGGATAAGGTCGATATAGTGATAAGTCCGAAATCCTGCATGCGAACTTAGGAATACAAAGGTATCTATTCGTGTTAACGAGTAAGACCACATGCGGGACAAATGGCATCAATATCTGAATACGAGTAAGACCACATGCTGGGACAAAGGCATCAATATCTCGAATACGAGTAAGACCCCATGCTGGGGGCAAAGGCATCAATATCTCGAATACGAGTAAGACCACATGGGGGCGAAGGGGCATCAATATCTCGAATACGAGTAAGACCACATGCGGGGACGGTGGCATCAATATCCGAATACGAGTAAGACCGCATGCGGGGACGGTGGCATCAATATCGAATACGAGTAAGACCGCGGGACAAAGGGCATCAATATCTCGAATACGAGTAAGACCGCATCGGGACAAAGTGGCATCGATATCGATTACGTGTAAGACCACGTCTGGGACGTTTGCATCGATATAAGCTTTACGTGTAAGACCACGTCTGGGACGTAGGTATCGATATAAGCTTTACGTGTAAGACCACGTCTGGGACGTAGGTATCGATATGAGTTTTACGTGTAAGACCACGTCTGGGACATTGGCATCGATATGAGGTTTAAGTGTAAGACCATGTCTGGGACATAGGCATCATATTGATTCGTGTAAGACCCTGTCTGGGACAGTGGCATCGATGTCTGAGTGCATGTAAGACCTCGTCTGGGACGTTGGCATTGTACGACCATTCCGAGCTTTCTGAGTATCCTACTAGATTCTTTACGGTTCAACAGGCAAGTCTGTGGTACGAATTGCAAATCCGAACTTTGATAAAAAAAATTAATAAATGAACATTCGTTTCAGGTACGTTGCTTATACACTAATTGTGTATATAAGGTAAGTATCCGTGTGATTATATCATGATGTTATGTATATGGGATTTATAATACGATATGTAAAGTCTTGACTATATGAACTATATGTATATATGGTAAGTTATGAATAAGCATATGAGCTTGAGAAAGAATGAAGTGATTTTTTTCATGAGAACCATATTGATCATCTTATTAAATTGGTTATGTGCAATCCATGCTAAGTTTGATTGTATAATTGACTTACTAGGCTTTTGGAAAGCTTATTCTATGTGTGTTTTCTCTGTTTTATAGGTCGTCAAAGCTACTGAAGGCTCGGGACCGTCACGGATCGTCATCACACTACTAAACTTATTTTGGTACACTTTGAAAATGTATATGGCTAGATATGGCATGTATAGGCTAGTCATTGGTATGATTTGTTATGTGAACTTAGCCATGTGATTTGGCTAGTTATGTTTTGGTAATATGCTTAAAGGAATGTGATATGTGAAGTTGTTTTGGTAAGATTAGTTGATATATGAAATGGTTATAATATGGTAAGTATATAGATGAATGGTGTTTGGGCATAATTGTGATTTGGTCATGCAAATTGGTATGTTTGGAATTGGTTTTGAATGTAAAGATAGAATGGATATTGAATGTATTATTGTGTGATTTCCTTAGTTGTCAAATATGCATGATTTGGGATGGCTATTTGGTATATTTTGGTGGTTATATGTGAATGAAATGGGATGATATATGTTGCTTGTAGGTTTGACCCTTATGGGTGGCATTTTGGCCTTGTAAATGGCCTATAATGTTACACGGTTGTGGCACACGGGCGTGCCTAAAGACCGTGGGTGAATTGGCAGAATATAGCTTAGTAGCACCACGGCCTCGACACGGGGGTGTCAGCTAGCCGTGGTGTGCAAGTCAGTAGCTAGCTAAGAGCACACGGCCATGGCACACGGGCGTGCTTGGTGGCCGTGGTGGGGAAGTCAGTATATGGCCTAGTAGCACACGGCCATGGCACACGGGCGTGCCTAGTGACCATGTTGATATAGTCAGTATATAGACACGGATGGATACACGGGGGTGTCTAGAAGCCGTGGAGGGCACACGGTCTCCTCTCACGGGCGTGTCTCCCCTGTATTTTAGAAAAGTTTAAATTTTTCCATGAGATTCTATATGTGTTCCAGTTTAGTCCCGACCCTATTTCTGAGCATACTTAAGGTTTCAATGACCTACTTAAGGGACACTATGATTGTAATTGATGTATGATCTTATGAAATTGTCTGTTAAAGTTTCCGATCCGTCTGGTAATGCCTTTATCCCCAGTCCGACGTCGGATACGGGTTAGGGGTGTTACATTTGGTTAGTATCAGAGCTACGGTTTAGCCGATTCTCAGACTAACGTAGCACGTCAGAGTCTAGCTATACATGCCATATTTCTAAATTGTGATAGTGTGATGAATCCTGACGTATAAAATGTGATTTCTGTATAGTAATGGATCCTGAAAGAGCCGTAGCTGACGACATAGAAAGTAATGCGCCTACTCCCGCGCAAGGGACAATGCCCTCTGATCCGAGACCGGTTACTAGCGGTTAGGAGGGAGAAGCTAAATAAGCTTTCTTCCAAATGATGAGTGAATGGTTCACTCAATTCGTAAAGTATAACCCGACTGTTTCACAACCCCCGCCCCCGGTTAATCCCCCTCAAACCTCAGTTGTGCCTCCGGTGATGGGTATAAATCTGTTGAATAAGCCTCCAGTAGACAAGATCCGCAAGTATGGGGCTGAAGAGTTCCGTGCTACTAATGATGATGATGCTGAGAAAGCCGAGTTTTGGTTAGAAAACACTATCCGAGTATTTAATGAGATGTCACTGACTCCTGAAGAATGTATAAAGTGCGTTGTTTCTTTGTTACAAGATGCAGCCTATCGGTGGTGGAAAACTTTGATTTCGGTTGTTCCTAAAGAACGGATCACATGGGATTTCTTTCAGTCTGAGTTCAGAAAGAAATACATTATTCAGAGATTCATTGATCAGAAACGAAAAGAATTTTTGGAATTGAAACAAGGTCACATGTCTTTTACTGAGTACAAACGAGAGTTTGTAAGATTAAGTCAGTATGCTCGGGAATACGTTTCGACTAAAACGATAATGTGTAAAAGATTCGAAGATGGCCTAAATGAAGATATCTAATTGCTAGTTGGTACTTTGGAGATACAAGAGTTCGTAGTGCTAGTTGACCGAGCATGCAAAGCTGAGTCTGAAGCCAGAGATATGAAAAAGAGATTTATGAGCAAATCATTTCAGTCTGCCTCGAAAAAATTCCGAGATGAACATAGCCGTTCAAAGGCTAATGTGAGGCATTCGAGTAGAGATCGAGCTAGATCACAGTTAAGCTCCAAAGCTCCAACAACTTCAATGACTAGTATTGGAAACGTCAGATTCAAGCGACCTGAATGTAAACATTGTGGAAAAAGGCATCCGAGAATTTGCAGATTAAATGACCGAGCTTGTTTCAGATGTGGATCATTAGACCATTTCATCCGAGACTGCCCAGAGTCTGTTGAACAAGAGATTGTTCAGAACCCAAGATCTGAGAATATTTTAGCGAGAGGTAGATCTCCTCAAAATGCAAGAAACGCCATGGTAGTCGAGAACTACTAGAGATACTTGTTAGAGATCGTGGCTGTGAGGCGCTGCGGGCGTATACTATCCGAGCTCGAGAAGAAGCTTCATCTCCAGATGTTATAATGGGTACTTTTACACATTATGATACTTTTGTGATTACTTTGATAGACCCTAGTTCTACTCATTTCTATATATGCATGAACTTAGTATTCAGTAAGACTTTGCCTGTAAAGTCTACTGAGTTTGCTATAAAAGTATCAAACCCCTTAGGTAAAAGTGTTCTTGTTGACAAAGTATGCAAGAACTATCCGTCAATGTTTCGAGATATCTGTTTCCCTGCTGATCTGATGCTTTTTCCATTTGATGAGTTCGATATTATTCTGGGTATGGATTGGTTGTTTTTGCATGATGCTGTGGTGAACTATAAAATAAATACTATTGATTTGAGATGTTCGAATAATGAAATTGTGCGGATTGAGTCTAATGATATGAATGGATTGTCTGCTGTGATATCGGTTTTGAAAGCTCAAAGTTATGTGAAAAAGGGTTATGAGGCATATTTTGCTTATGTGATTGATTCGAAAGTGTCTGAAAAGAAAATAGAATCGGTGCCTATTGTCTGTGAATATTCTGATGTGTTTCTGGAAGAATTGCTGGGTTTGCCTCCGATACGTGAAGTTAAATTTGGTATTGAGTTGTTGCCTGGTACGACCCCTATTTCGATAGCTCCGTATAGAATGGCACCAATGGAATTGAAAGAGTTAAAAGTCACAGTTGCAAGAATTAACCGACAGAGGGTTCGCAAAACCGAGTTTTTCACCTTGGGGTGCTCCTGTTCTATTTGTGAAAAAGAAAGATTTGAATCATGTGATGAGAAGATGGTTAGAGTTATTGAAAGACTACGAGCTTGTAATAGATTATCACCCGGTAAAGCAAACATTGTTGCCGATGCATTGAGTAGAAAATCATTGTTTGCACTACGTGCTTTGAATGCTCAGTTAGATTTATCTGATGATAGTTCTGTGATGGCTGAACTAAGAGTGAAACCGTTGTTTATTTAGGAGATATGTGATGCTCAGAAAATTTACAACGAAATGTTAGCGAAACGGGTTCTGTGTAATTCGAATTCTGAATCTAAATTTCAAATTATTGATGATTGCTTGAGATTTCGAGATCGTATCTGTGTTCTGAGAAATCCAGAGTCGATTCAGTTGATTTTGAGTGAAGCCCATAATACTTGTTTATCTGTTCATCCGGGGAGTACTAAAATGTATCATGATTTGAAGCAACATTACTGGTGGTCAGGTATGAAACGAGACATTTCTGACTTTGTTTCAAAATGTTTAATCTGTCAGCAAGTGAAATCTGAACATCAGGTTCCGTCTGGTTTGCTACAACCAATTCTGATTCCCGAATAGAAATGGGATAGAGTAACGATGGACTTTGTTTCTGGTTTGCCTCAGACTCCGAGAAAGAAGGATGCGATTTGGGTCGTAGTTGACCGATTGACGAAATCTGCCCATTTTGTTCCGGTAAGGTCTGATTATTCACTTGATAGATTAGCTGAGCTTTATATTTCAGAGATTGTGAGATTGCACGGGGTGCCACTATCCATTGTGTCAGATAGAGATCCGAGGTTTACATCGAGATTCTAGAAGAAACTGCAAGAAGCTTTAGGCACGGCGCATTTCAAGATGCCTTTTCATCCGCAAACAGATGGTCAATCCGAGCGGATCATTCAGATTCTCGAAGATATGTTAAGATGTTGTGTACTTGAGTTTAATGGTACGTGGGAACAGTATTTGCCTTTGATTGAATTTGCATACAATAATAGTTTTCAGTCAAGCATCAAAATGGCACCTTATGAAGCTCTGTACAGACGTAAATGTCGTACACCTCTGTATTGGACTGAACTCAGTGAGAATAAGCTACACGGTGTTGATTTGATAAAAGATTCAGAACAGAAAGTGAAACTGATCCGAGATTATTTGAAAGCAGCATCTGATCGTCAAAAGTCGTATGCGGACTTGAAACGAAAAGATATAGAATTTGAAATCGGTGACAAAGTATTTCTGAAAGTGTCTCCGTGGAAGAAAGTACTCCGATTCGGACATAAAGGCAAGTTGAGTCCAAGGTTCATCGGACCGTATGAGATCATTGAACGTGTCGGGCCTGTTGCATATAGATTAAAGTTGCCGTCTGAGTTAGAAAAGATACACAACGTATTTAATGTTTCGATGCTTCGTAAATATCGATCCGATCCATCACATGTAATTGCTCCATCTGAAATTAAAATTCGATCTGACATGTCATATGAAGAGGAACCGATCCGTATCTTAGCTCGTGAAGTAAAAGAGTTGAGAAACAAGAAAATTCCATTAGTAAAAGTACTATGGAATCGACACGGAATAGAAGAGGCTATGTGGGAGCCTGAAGATTCAATGAGACAGCAATATCCGAATCTGTTTAACGGTAAGATTTTCGGGGATGAAAATCCCTAAGGGGGGAGAATTGTAATAGTCCGGTTTATACCTTAGTCGGAACAGTGGTTTCAGAACCAAAAATTTGAGTCTGAATAATATTTTAATATTATTTTCTGTTCCGTTGATAATTGATTAAGCATGTGGTAAATTTCCGTAAGCTAATTTGTCTGTTCGTGTGTTTAATTTGAGAAAAGGATTGAATTGCATTAAATGTGAAAGTTGTATGTTATTTGTTAAAGCATCAATGTGTTGTGGCTTTGTAAAGGTGGAGGTCTTATATGGCAATTAAACCATTTTTTTTAAAAGTTAGTGGATGGCATTAGGTAATGAAATGATTATATATATATGTGTTTTATATATATATATATATATTTTATAAGTTAAAATTTATATTTTATATTAAAAGGTTATTATATAATAAAAGAAACAAGTGTAGTGGCTTTATTTTATCATTGTTCTTGCCGAAAAACACAAAAGAAAAGAAAAGTTTGAAGCTTTGCATATTCGGCTACTTGCAAGCCAAATTAAGGTGAGTTTTGACTTCGGTTTTTGATAATTTCTACGTTTTTATAATCGTTGCTTCAAGAGCTACAAAACCCATGTATTAATTTTGTGAACTGATGATGTTTGTGTGAGATGCCATTGTTGATATGTTGAGTTTTATGATGATTAATGATGTTAAATGAAAGTTTTGAGCTAGATGAACATGTTTTGTTCTTAAAGTTTTGATGAATTTAGCTAAATAGGGCTAAATTGTGAAAATAACAAATTGAAGGACTAAATTGCTAATTTGATGGAAAATATGGGCTTGAATGATATATATGTATGATCGCTGTGAATCAGAGCTTTAAAATTTATAAAAAGAATGATCGAACACGAAACTAACTCGACAACGATTGAGGCAAGTGCACCTATCGAACAAAGAGTATAGCTTAGGCAAGACCGGATTATCGAACCCAAAGGAACTAAAAGTACTAATACTAACTTTCTTTTTTATTATTTAGCCTAAAATAAGTGAAGTTGTTTATTAATCTAAATTAATTAACTACTAAACTAAAGACTCTAAGACAAAGAAGAATGAATTTGGAAAATAACTTGGGAAAAACTCAGTTGATTTAGAAGATACCCTAGGAAGAATCCACCTAGACTTCACTTGTTATCTAACCTTGAACCATATGATTTATTTACTTAGTTTGATCCGTAAGACTCCCTAACGTATATTAAACCCTCTCTCGAGGCGAATAACGTCTAACCCTAGGTTAATTAGTGGAACTCTCGTTCTCTTATAATAACCCCCTAGAATAGCAGTAAATTGATCTATGGATTCCCATATTAGGTTTCACCCTAATCCGGTAAAATCTCGTCACCCTATCTCTAGGCGTGCGATCAACTCCGCTTAATTATGTTGGATCTACTCTTAGGCGGGTCTATTCCTCCTCCCACCTAAGCACATTAAATTTGGATTAAGCTCACATAATTAAGAACAAACTAAGTTATTATCATATAATTCAAATAATCAAATAACAAGATTCATCATAGGTTTCATCTCTTCTGTATCCGAATGGTTTAGTTCATAACAATAAAGGAAAACATCTCAAGAGAAAAGATAAAACAAAACATAAGAAATCCCTAAAACCCAAGGAATTGAAGAGGAGATCCACCGTCTTGAGTAGAATTCCGAAGCTCTCGAGATGGATCAACTGGCTATCCCCGAGTGAATCCCCACAAATCGCTTTTCTCTGCCTAGCACGACGCCCGACAAAGCCCCGCGAGAAGGCTTCGCCGAACTCCCGATTAAGTTGCCCCCTAGGGTGTTTATATAGGCTTTGAGATGTGTTACTTGGCCTCCAAGTATCCCAATTTGAGTGTAATTCCTAATTGGGGGTTTAATTAGACTTTGGAGTGTGTTTTTTTGCCTCCAAGCATCCAAATCCGAGTGAAATTGCTCTTTCCAGCGACAGGGATACGGCCATGGCACACGCCCGTGTGAATCGTGGTCAGGCCATGCTCGGACTTCTTTAATGAGGTACGGCCGTGTAAATCGTGGTCCAGGCCGTGTTCGAGATCTTTAAGGAGGCACGGCCGTGTGATCTTTGGTCTAGGCCGTGTCGATTTCCTCTTTGGTCCATTTTGATCCGTTTTGAGCCCGTTTCTCGTTCTTTTTATCCTAGGGTGCTTTCCTGAGTATAAGACATGAAAAGAAAGGATTAAGAGCACCTTTTTACATAAATCAATGGATAATTCATCCAAAAGCATACTAAATGTGGGCCTAAAATATGTTACTATTTCAGTTTATCAAATACCCCCACACTTAAGCTTTTGCTTGTCCTCAAGCAAAATTCTCAACTTACAATTAAAACGAACATCTTGTAATTCATAATTCTTATTGATAGTGTCTCATCATAATTAAGAGATAATTTATACATGGATAATTCAACTCAAAGAGTCCTAAAAATTCAAACAATATAAGTCATAGATTTTGTAGCTCAAAAACTTAGGCGTCTCCCCTTATCTAGATAATTACCTTTAATTTGAAATCGACAAGGATTGACATCCTCACAAAATATTCACTCAAATCACTCAAAGTGTTTAAGGTTCAAAATTTAGGCACTCAAAAATTCAAACATGAAGAGTTAATCCCATAGGCTTGCATGAAAATCAAATCTCCACCACTGGAATATGAGATGAAACACAAATCAAAAGGTCTTTGTTAGGGTTGTAACGGGGCTAGGGTTAAGGTGTGGAGTAAGGCTGAATTAGAGGGTTAGAATCGAGATTGAACTGACAAATTGTCTAACTAAGAACTAACGAACCAATATTGATTACATCAATTGAAAACTACTAATAATGCGAGCTTCTTCTTCGGTATTTGGAATTTAAGCGTATAAGCTCATTTATTCACATAACTAATAATGAATATACTTCATCGTTTTTTTTTTAAGAATAAACTAAATACATAATAAAGGATAAATTACTAAAATTCCTAATTAGGAAACTAATAAAATTAAATCTCGATATAAGGGTAGTCAAAAGGAATGGTGTTAACAAAAATAAAGGGTTTATGGGTTAATATTAGCGGTTATGTCAATAAATAGGGTTGTTAGGATTAAAAGGGGTTCACTAGGGGTTAATTTGTGAAGGTAGGCTTTTAATGGAGTTAGTGGGTTAAATCCTAGGTGCCTTTATCATCTCTGTGTATCAAATCAAAAATATGGTCTCGATATGTATAATCGATGCAAGTTCTAGAATAACAAATCAATGTTGACATACTCATAATCAATAAAGTGAGCAAGAAAAAGAATTTATGCTCTATAAGGCTCAAAATCTCACAAAAATTATGGGTATTTTGATGTCAACCTCGTAAATTTCAAACTTCAAAGTAATATTTAAATTCAGGTAAACATCCTAAAAAAATTTAATTTCTTAAAAATAGACTTATCATGCTTGATTCTCTAGTATTCTTGGAATTTAATCATCAATGCACAATTATCAATGACTTAATCTAAACCATATCAATAAAAATCATAATTCAAGGAAAATTTCATTCTAATCATAATATGAGAAACTTACTTTAGGATAAGGCATAATTCAGGGATTTTCAAATAATACTATAGTTAACCCCCCACACTTAAGATGTACATTGCCCTCAATGTACAGAGATAGATAAAATGGCAATATAGTGAGAAAATCAAAAGATAGGGAGAGAAGTGAAACTTCCTGAGTTTTGGATGAAGCCAATGAAAAGAAACCGGATAGGATTGGAGGTGAGCGTGGGGAAGCGTCTCAAACTGGTTGAGTCCTCGAAGTAGCCATCCTAATTTCTTTTGTATCCTAAGCTAAATCTAAATGGAATGAATAACAAGAAGAAAATAATAAAGAAAATAAAAGAAAGGAAATAAAAATAAAAATAAAAAAAAAATAAAAAAAAAAAATAAAAATAGAAATAAAAGTAAATATTTAAATAGTGATACGGTCCACGCCCTTGTTCGAGTTTAATCAGTCCGTGTTTTTCGTGATTTTAAATTTTGGGCGCGTTTAGGTGTTTTACCACGGTCGTGGGTCTCGTAGCACGCTCGTGTATTCTTCTCACGGTCCTTTAGAAGGGCGTGTTTAACCCGTGCTCGTCAAGTCAGTAACCTTGCATGGTTGTAGGGCACAGCCGTGTCTCGTCCGTTCTCAATAAGTCAGTAACCTCACACGGGAAGTCGGCACGGGCGTGGTTTTTTATCGCAGCCCGTGTTGGGAAAAGAAATCATTCTTTGTCATGCACGGTTACTAGCACGTCCGTGGTTTGTCCTTCTGGCTTCCACACGGCCGTGTGTAAGGCCGTGTGAGCATGGAAATATGTACTTTGGTTAGTTTATGGTTATGTGCTAAAATGAAAAATAAAAGTAAAATAAAAAATGTAAAAATTAATAGGGTTAGTGCTCGGGTTGCCTCCCGAGAAGCGCTCGTTTATAGTCTTAAGCTAGACTTTACCTCTCATTCGTATGGTCAAGGTGATTTGAGGAGGTGAAAATCCTTCCTCATGCGATCAACTCGATTTTTGATATAAAATTTAAGTCGAGTAGTGTTTACCTCAAAAGTACTGAATTTAGGATTGCTTACCTTGGCTGGCCCGTATAGGAAGACATTAAGTACCTCAAAAGTGATTTCTTCAGTTGTCTTGAGGTCTGAATTGGCGATTCGAGGGTCTTCCTTATTCAACAATACCTGATCCCCTATTTTGAAGTGATTTGTTGTTCCTATCAGCTCGTCTGGGGGTTCTTTCGGTTTTTCTTCGTGCGGTTTCGGCTCCTCTTTAAAGTGTGTCTTTCCCTCTTTTAGTTTGTGGATCTCAAGGCTTCGTTCCTCATATGCTTCTTCTTTGTTGACACAAGGTTCTGTTTATTTCGAGTTCGTAGTTACGTGGTTGTTCTGCGGTGAAATTTGAAATGTTGATTATCAACCGATTTTACTTTCTCACCTTCATCAGTCGATGTTCTGGCCAAGTCAAGAGCTTGTAAACTGATTGATTCGTCACCTATACGAAGAATGAGTTCTCCTGTACCAACATCAATTTTAGTCCTGGCAGTTGCTAGAAAGGGTCTTCCTAAAATTAAAGGGATCGAATTGTCCTCATCCATGTCTAAAACGACAAAGTCTACTGGGAATACGAATTTATCAATTTTGATTAGAACATTTTCAATTATACCCCTAGGAATTCTGATAGTTTTATCAGTTAATTGAATGCTCATCCTGGTTTGTCTTGGTTTCCCTAGACCTAGTTGTTTAAACATTTTATAAGGCATAACATTGATGCTTGCCCCTAAATCAGCTAAAGCATTATCAATAGATAAACTACCAATTAAACATGGAATTGTAAAACTCCCTGGATCTTTTAATTTCCGTGGCAGTTTATTTTGTAGAATTGCCGAGCACATTGCGCTTAGCTCCACATGTGATTCCTCGTCTAGCTTCCGCTTGTTTGTCAACTACTCTTTTAAAAATTTTCTATAATCGCATTCTCTGCGAAAGAGCTTCGAGAAACGATAAGTTAATATGTAATTTCTTTAAAAGTTTAAGAAACTTACCAAACTATTCCTCTGTGTTGTCCTTCTTCATTGCTTCGGGATATGGTACACGAGGATGGTACTCTGTAATTTCCGATTTTGGTATTTCATGGCTCACCTCAACCTTACCTTCACTTACCACAGGATCTTGCCTTGGGTCAGATTCCACTAATCTTTCACTTTCATGAGTTGTTACAGCTTGAATTTGCTCTTTTGGGTTAGTTCCAGTGTTACTTGGCAAGCTTTCTTGTGGTTGTTATAAGATCAGCTTAACAGGCTGACCTAAATGATCCTCGATCCCTTGAATCGATGTTCCTTGTTTCGTTTCTATATTTTGGAGACGTGCTTCTGTGTTTGCTATGAATTTTTCCAGCGTCTCTTCAAGGTTCGACTCATCTTCCTGTTGGTGAGGTGGTTGTTGAAAATTTGGAGGAAGTTCCTCTCTTTGGCTGCCTTGATCGTCCCACGAGAAATTGGGATGGTACCTTCAATCTGTATTATAAGTGTCACTATAAAAATTATTTTGAGGTTTGGAATAGTTACCCATATAGTGGACTTGTTCGTTCTTCATGCCATATCTGTAGGGTGGGTACTCAGGATTCGCCACGCCTCCAAGATTCGAGTCATATTGCATAACTGGATGTACCTGCGAGAGACTACACAAACCATCAATCTTTTTATTCATCATCTCTAACTGGTTTGATAGCCTGGTTATTGCGTCGAGGTTGAAGACACTGGCGGCTTGTAACATCCCAAACCCGATCTAATCGTTACGACCAGATCTGGTATGTCACAGGGAAAAAGGTTATAAGGAAATTTTGAAATTTTGATGGAAACCGTAAGTTTGAAACTCTTTGTTTTAGGTGATTTTTTTAAAATAGGGGTTTGTAACTTAAAAAAAATTTCAGGTTGGATTAATCGCTCATTTGCTATTTTTGCTAGCACTTGTGAGAAAACTGATATTCAAGTTACAGTTGTTTAGAACACTTCTTTTTAACAAATATGTTTAAGTCGTAAATTAATGTCGTATCAAAGCGAAGTAATTATGTAAAACCAAATAACAATTTAGAATGACTTATTACAACAATTAAAAACCCAAATTTAAAACGTCTTGGAAAGGAACTAAGTTTACTGAAAAATATCAAGCTATGGCCTCCCCGAATCCCCTCGGCTCCCAAGTCCACATCTCACCGATCACCGCAAGATTAAGCGGAGGGGTGAGTCACCGAGACTCGTTATGTAAGTCCCCTTAAGTCACATAAATGGCTCCAAGCCCACAAACACATATTGGGCCTTAGCCCACTCAAAATAGCATGTACAGATATGGATGCAATGTACCCGGCCCAAGCCTAGATTTTCCATCCTCTACACACCACCCGTACCAACCGATCACTCCGTGGGGATTTCTACAATCAACCCTCCATCCGCTACACTCCATTTGTGGCACCTAGCAACTGGTGACATAGTCACAAGATATCATATGTGGGGCCAACCCACTTGTGGTACCAAACCACTAGTGACAATCCCGAATAATCATATATGTGGGGCCAACCCACTGTGGTACCGAACCACTGGGATGAGTCACGAATCATATGTTTATGTGGTACCAAACCACTGGTGGTTCCAAACCACTGAGACTTAGTCACGAGTCAAGAATGTGGGGCCAACCCACGTGTGGTACCAAACCACTAGTGACAGTCTTACACTTCCCCTTTCACATCAAATCCAACCCATGCATACAAGTGTCAAATGAATGCAACATGTTTATCAAGTGCACAATATCATTATGGCATACATTCATCAGCGCATACATAACCAACTAGGTACTTACCTGGTGTTTCGGCCATGCCCATAGTGGCATAACGCTTGTTCATCTAGCCGTTTCGGCTTTTCAGCCCCAAAGAATTAATAACACATAATAATATTAAAGTGTGTAAATATTACACACCTGGTTACACGCAGCACTATGCTATCTATTTCAACACTACCGCTTTCGGAAACTACTGCTATCTGCCTCCTATTTTGCTTAGAAGCCGGCCCACAACCTCGGTGGCCAATCTCGAACAAAGAGACACCATGCGCTTCTTGAACTTAGGGGTGGGACTACGGGTCCAACCCCTCCTTTCGCTTATCGACATTTGAGTCCATGAATAGAACCTTGGTCACTAGACCGGATTAACGCAGTTGAAATTGAACAAAAGGGAATAACACTCAAGACTAAGGGTCCTTACCTAGATCAACAAATCCCGGAGATTAAGAAGGTTTGAATCCTGCACCGCTCGAGTACTTGAATCGACTAGAACCGATTGTCCCTTTAAACACTCCAAACGCACCAAAAAGCCGGAAGAACGCGAAGACAAAGCCCCTACAATCGGCCAAGAGTTAAAGAATATGATTATCGCTTTTGGCACGCAAACATGAGAAGAGATGATTGAACCGAAAAGAAAACACTTACCCCAAACACTAGAGAAACCGATTGGGAGTGGAGGAAAATAGGTAACAAAGAATCCACAAATGTCGGTTGTTCTGCTCTTGAAAAGAAAGAGATGGAGAAGAAAGGTGCTATCTACCAAGAGAGATTCGGCTAAGGTGTTCGAAAGAAAAGAGAAGAGAATGACAGAGTTTCGGAAAAGGGTGTGGCTTCAGAGGGTTTCGGCTTTGATGTTAATGGCAAAGAAAATAAACAAAAGTGATGAGTGAAAGGCAATGTAGGTTTCGGCCAAGCACAAAAGAAGAAGAAAATGAGAAGAGGATTAGAAGGTGTTTTGGTTTTGGTGTTTTGAGAGAAAAGAAAAATGCACCAAGTGGTATGAGGGTCTTTCGGTTTTGACAAAATAAAAGAACAAAAGAATGCTCTTGGTCCTTTCTAGCTAGCCGAAAATGCTCAACACTCCCTCTAATGCTATCATTTAACATTCAGCCACCCCCTAACCTCACTAAACCGAGCACACACACTCACACACCCCACATTCGGCCAAACTCTCTCCCTCTCTCCCAATCCCACGATTCTCTCCACCGATCACTCTCCACTCTCCATTCAAACCTGTTGACCGATTCCTTCTCCTTGAATTGCTCTCTTCCCTTCATTCAAATGTGTTGACCCATTCAACACTCATCCACCGAGTCCAAGCTAAAAACAACTCTCCCCACCTTGGCGTCAAAAGAAATCCCCAAAGGAATCCACGCACTTCGAACTCGCTCCTCGCCGCCTTCCCGAGGCGCCACCTTCCCGAGCTTTAAGTGGCGCCTCCTTGCCACTTTACTAAAGCGCTTCTTGAGTCTAAACATACAACCAACCACCCTTAAGTCCTATCCCATTCACTCTCCCTTAAAGTGCCCAAAAGCAAATTTTTACTAAGGCTCAGACACCACCTAAGTCATTCATGGACCCTAAAGTACCCTAAACTAGCATGACAAACATAGCATTCACACCCAAACACATAAAATGCAAAGGCCCTAATTTAGGATGTTACAGCTTCTACCCCTTTAAAATAATTTCACCTCGAAATTACCTGGTCAAAAAAGAGATGAGGGTATTGTTTCGTCGATCGATTCCTCGGATTCCCACGTAGCTTCCTCGGAATCGTGATTACGCCACGTAACTTTAACCAACGGAATCGTTTTTTCGTAATACTTTGACATCCCAATCCAAAATTCGAACTGGTTCTTCCTCAAAGGATAGATCAGGCCTCACTTCGATCTCCTCCATTGACACCACGTGAGATGGATCCGAATGATAACGTCTTAGCATCGACACGTGAAACACATCGTGAATCTGACTTAACTCGCAGTAACTTTCGAGTTGATAGGCTATCGGTCCAACACGCTTCACTATCCGATAAGGCCCGATAAACTTGGGGCTTAGCTTGCCCTTCCGTCCAAACCTAAGCACTTTCTTCCACGGCGACACCTTCAAGAGTACCTGGTCCCCTACTTCAAATTCAATGTCCTTACGCCTTAGGTCTGCATAGGACTTCTGTCTGTCCGAAGCTTCCTTCAACCGAGCCCTAATTAGCTCAACCTTGTCCTCCGTTTCAGCTGACCACCTCGACCCAACATCTGACGTTCACCCAACTCCGTCCAACAAGTAGGAGTGCGACACTTCCGACCATACAATGCCTCATACGGTGCCATTCAGATACTCGATTGGTAGCTGTTATTGTACGCGAATTCCGCCAATGGTAAGAACTCTTCCCAACTACCTCTGAAGTCCATGACACAGCCTCTCAACATATCCTCTAAGATTTGGATTACCCTCTCTGACTGTCCGTCCGACTGCGGATGAAATGCTGTACTAAAATCTAACTTTGTGCCCAACGCTTGATGCAACGCCTTCCAAAATCTTGACGTAAATCTAGGGTCTCTATCCGAGATAATCGACACTGGCACCCCATGCAACCTTACAATCTCTGCTATATATAATTTAGCCAACTTCTAAAGAGAGTATTCCACTCGTACTGGTATGAAATGAGCAGACTTCGTCAAACGATCAACCACTACCCAAATCGAATCCTTTTTAGTAGGTGTAAGGGGAAGCCCACTAACGAAACCCATTGTGATCCTTTCCCACTTCCACTGCGGAATCTTCACCGGCTGTAACAAACCCGAAGGCAACCGATGTTCTGCTTTCACCGACATGTCAAACACTTACTCACATATTCGGTTACTTCGCTTCAAACCCGCCACCAAAATCGCCCTCGCAAATCTTGATACATCTTACTTCCTCCAGGATGCATAGCGTATGGATCGCTATGCGCTTCTGCAAAATTCTACGCCTCAACTCAAATCCTTCGGCATGCAAATCTTTCCCGGAAGCCAGTAACTCCTCACTACTCATATTAAAATTCTCTATCCCACCATTCTCGAACTTGAAGTAGTCGTGCATTCAAGACATCATCCAAAAACGCTTCTCCTTGATCGACTTATCCACGTCGGTTTCACTGCACTCAATAACAGACTCCCATCATCGTGACAGCTAAGATGTGCAAACATCGCCCTTAGATCCGAGATTACCCTATGACTTAATGCATCTGCCACCACGTTAGCTTTACCCGGATGGTATTCAATCGAACAATCATAATCCTTTAACAGCCTCCACCCATCGCCTCTGCCTCAAATTCAATTCTTTTTGAGAGAGAAGGTACTTAAGACTCTTGTTATCCGTATAGATGATAGATTTCTCCCCATACAGATAATGTCTCCAGATTTTCAAAGCAAAAACCACCGCCGCCAACTCCAAGTCATGCGTGGGATAGTTTAACTCATGCGGTCTTAACTGTCGAGACGCATACGCAACAACCTTTCCGTCTTGCATCAACACACACCCTAATCCTGTGTGTGAAGCATCACAGTAAACCACGAACTCCTTCCCGACCTCTGTCGAATCAACACCGAGCTTAGTCGAAATCCTCTTTAGCTTCTCAAAACTTTCCTGCTGCTTGTCAGACCAAACAAACGGAACTCCTTTCCTTAACAACTTGGTTAATAGAGCCACAATCAAAGAGAATCCCTCAACGAATCTTCTATAATACCCAGCTAGACCAAGAAAACTCCTAATTTCTGCCACAGACCTAGGTGGCTTCCAATCCAAAGACACTTTCGACCTTCCGTGGTCAACCCTAATCCCCACAGCAGACACA
The DNA here is from genome assembly GCA_025698515.1 of Gossypium sturtianum. Taxonomy (NCBI): domain Eukaryota; kingdom Viridiplantae; phylum Streptophyta; class Magnoliopsida; order Malvales; family Malvaceae; genus Gossypium; species Gossypium sturtianum. The sequence continues at coordinate 124,330,727 of CM046946.1, forward strand.
ACATGACCCAAAAAGGTAACTTCCTTTAGCCAAAACTCACATTTACTGAATTTGGCGAACAGCTGCTTTTCCCTCAGAATTTGTAAGACCACACGAAGATGCGAGTCATGCTCTTCGTTCGATCTGGAATAAACCAAAATATCGTCTATGAATATTACGACGAATCAATCCAGATAAGGTTGGAAAACCCGGTTCATCATGTCCATAAACGCTGCTGGTGCATTGGTTAGACCAAATGGCATCACCAGAAATTCATAGTGGCCATAGCGAGTTCGAAATGCCGTCTTATGAATGTCTGCCTCCTTGACCTTAAGCTGATGATAACCTGACCGCAAATCTATCTTCGAAAAGACTGAAGCCCCTTTCAGTTGATCGAACAAGTCGTCAATCCTCGGCAACGGGTACTTATTCTTGATGGTCAACTTGTTCAACTAACGGTAGTCAATGCACAAACGCATTGATCAGTCCTTCTTCTTGACGAATAACACCGGTGCTCCCCAAGGTGATACACTCGGTCGGATAAAACCTCGATCCAACAGTTCCTGAATTTGAGCCTTTAATTCTACTAACTCCTTGGGTGCCATCCTATATGGGGCAATCGAAACAGGCGCTATCCTCGGATAAAGATCAATACCAAATTCCACCTCTCGATCCAGAGGGAATCCTGGAAGCTCTTTCGAAAAAAATATGGAAATTCCTTCACTGTTCTAACATCCCCCACAGACAAATCCTTGCCCTCCAAGGCACAAACCAGCGCTATGAACGCCTCACAACCCTTCTTCACCATTCGCTCAGCCTTTAAAGAAGATATTACGTTAGATAGCTAGTTCATTCTCTCACCCATTACCACCACCTCTTCATCCTCGAGAGTTCTCAATACCATGCGCTTGGCAGCACAATCCAAATTTGCTCGATACTTTCCTTGCCAATCCATGCCTAAAATCAGGTCAAACTCTCCGAACGGTAGTTCCATCGATCGACCGGAAAAACCATCCCTTGAACTTCCAAAGGTACATCCCTATAAAATCTGTTCACCACTACCGATTGTCCTAAGCGGGCTAACTACGGCCATCTCCTAGAGAGCAATCTCAAAGTCCATTCTTAAAGTTCCAGATATCCCACTAGCAACATATGAATATGTTGATCCTATATCAATTAATGCGAGATAAGGCAACCCATAAATAAGAAACGTCACGGTTATGACGTCCGGTGCATCTCCCTCTTCTCGGCGTCTGTCGCATAGACCACCCCGTCTCTCCTTGCATCATCGCTCCCAAGACCTCTGCTGGTGCTCCACATCCACGACCGGCCGTTACCCCCTCCGACCGGACCTTGACCTCTGGTGGTTGCTTTGTCCACCTCTACTGATCGAACATAACCCCGACCCATTGGTTGCGCTCTGCCTTTCTCTTGTGGACAGTCCCTTATTCGATGCTCCGTAGACCCACACTTGAAACAGCCTCTACTACCAACCCAACACTCACCAAAATGAAATTTATCACATCGAGCACACCTCGGAGGCTGACTATCAACAGCAGGTCTCCCCACACGGTTCGGACCCTCAACCCTAGGCCTCTTCTGAAATCGCCCAACTGATCTTGACGAACCATAATTCCTCTTGTTTCTATTTCTCTCCCGATTCTGCTTTTCGGACCGCTTCACCTCCTCGGCTATCTTAGCCTTTTCCAAAAGAACAGTAAATTCCCCCTCTCGCTGTGGAGCTATCAGCACATGCAGATCATCTCTCAACCCATCTTCGAACTAAACACAGCGCTCGTGATTCGTGGCCACAATACCCCGGGCATAACGACTTAGACGTAAGAATTCCGCCTCATACTCGGATACTGACTTACTTCCCTGAACCATATTTAAAAATGCCTTACACTGTGCATCCACATAACTTGATCCAACGTACTTCCCCTGGAATGCCATCTTAAAGAAATCCCAGGTGATATGCTCAGCCACCGTACCATCCCTAACCGTGAGCCACCACTGATACGCCTCGTCTCGCAGAAGAGAGACCACCCCTTTCAACTTCTCCTCTACCGTGAAGTCTAGATCATCCATTACGCGCTCACTTGCTTCTAACCATATTTACTCACGGTAACAATCATTGTATGCATACATTATCAGTAATTGTTAGAACACTTACCTGGGTGGATCGGGTGCCGACGGACTCGGATGCCATGTTCCAATCAAAACATTCCTTTCAAAAATCATTTAAACCAACTTAATAGAGCGTTAATGAACCCAATTCCACCGCCTGAGTTTTGCAACTGGGCTCTGATACCAAAATTGTAACATCCCAAACCCGGTCTAATCGTTACGGCCAGATCTGGTATGTCACAGGGAAAAAGGTTATAAGGAAATTTTGAAATTTTGATGGAAACCGTAAGTTTGAAACTCTTTGTTTTAGGTGATGTTTTGAAAACAGGGGTTTGTAACTTAAGAAAAATTTCAGGTTGGATTAATCGCTCATTTGCTATTTTTGCTAGCACTTGTGAGAAAACCGATATTCAAGTTACAGTTGTTTAAAACACTTCTTTTTAACAAATATGTTTAAGTCGTAAATTAATGTCGTATCAAAGCGAAGTAATTATGTAAAACCAAATAACAATTTAGAAGGCCTTATTACAACAATTAAAAACCCAAATTTAAAACGTCTTGGAAAGAAACTAAGTTTACTGAAAAAAATCAAGCTATGGCCTCCTCGAATCCCCTCGGCTCCCAAGTCCACATCTCACTGATCACCTGCAAGATTAAGCAGAGGGGGAGAGTCACCGAGACTCAGTGTGTAAGTCCTCCTTAAGTCACATAAATGGCTCCAAGCCCACAAACACATATTGGGCCTTAGCCCACTCAAAATAGCATGTACAGATATGGATGCAATGTACCTGGCCCAAGCCTAGATTTTCCATCCTCTACACACCACCCGTACCAACCGACACTCCGTGGGATTTCTACAATCAACCCTCCATCCGCTACACTCCATTTGTGGCACCTAGCCACCGTGTGACATAGTCACAAGATATCATATGTGGGGCCAACCCACTTGTGGTACCAAACCACTAGTGACAATCCCGAATAATCATATATGTGGGCCAACCCACTGTGGTACCAAACCACCGGGACGAGTCACGAATCATACGTTTATGTGGTACCAAACCACCGATGGTTCCAAACCGCGAGACTTAGTCATGAGTCAAGAATGTGGGGCCAACCCACATGTGGTACCAAACCACTAGTGACAGATCTTACACTTCCCCTTTCACATCAAATCCAACCCATGCATACAAGTGTCAAATGAATGCAACATGTCTTTGTCAAGTGCACAATATCATTATGGCATACATTCATCAGCGCATACATAACCAACTAGGTACTTACACGTGTTTCTGCCATGCCCATAGTGGCATAATGCTTGTTCATCTAGCCGTTTCGCTTTTCATTTCAAAGAATTAATAACACATAATAATATTAAAGTGTGTAAATATTACACACACAGTTACATCAAAACACTATGCTATCTATATCAACACTACCGCTTTGGAAAACTACGCTATCCGCCTTCTATTTTGCTCGTGGTTTACCCCACACCCGGTGGCCAATCTCGAACAATGAGACACACGCGCTTTTTGAACTTAGGAAATGTGGGACTACGGGTCCAACCCTCCTTTCGCTAGTGACATTTGAGTCCATGAACAGAACCTTGGTCACTAGACCGGATTAACGCAGTGAAATCGAACAAAAGGGAATAACACTCAAGACTAAGGGTCCTTACCTAGATCAACAAATCTCGGAGATTAAGAAGGTTTGAATCCTGCACCGCTCGAGTACTTGAATCGACTAGAACCGATTGTCCCTTTAAACACTCTAAATGCAGACCAAAAGCCAGAAGAACGCAAAGACAAAGCCCCCCTACAATCTGCCAAAAGTTAAAGAATATGATTACTGCCTTTGGCACGCAAACATGAGAAGAGATGATTGAACCGAAAAGAAAACACTTACCCCAAACACTAGAGAAACTGATTGGGAGTGGAGGAAAATAGGTAACAGCAATCCACAAATGTCGAAGTTATTCTACTCTTGAAAAGAAAGAGATGGAGAAGAAAGGTGTTATCTACCAAGAGAGATTCGGCTAAGGTGTTCGAAAGAAAGGAGAAGAGAATGATAGAGTTTCGGCAAAAGGTGTGGCTTCATAGGGTTTCGGCTTTGATGTTAATGGCAAAGAAAATAAACAAAAGTGATGAGTGAAAGGCAACGTAGGTTTCGGCCAAGCACAAAAGAAGAAGAAAATGAGAAGAGGATTAGAAGGTGTTTTGGTTTTGGTATTTTGAGAGAAAAGAAAAATGCACCAAGTGGTATGAGGGTCTTTCGGTTTTGACAAAAGAAAAGAACAAAAAAATACTCTTGGTCCTTTCTAGCTAGCCGAAAATGCTCAACACTCCCTCTAATTCTATCATTTAACATTCAGCCACCCCCTAACCTCACTAAACCGAGCACACACACTCACACACCCCACATTCGGCCAAACTCTCTCCCTCTCTCCCAATCCCACGATTCTCTCCACCGATCACTCTCCACTCTCCATTCAAACCTGTTGACCGATTCCTTCTCCTTGAATTACTCTCTTCCTTTCATTCAAATGTGTTGACCCATTCAACACTCATCCACCAGAGTCCAAGCTGAAAGCAACTCTCCCCCACCTTGGCGTCAAAAAGAAATCCCCGAAAGGGAATCCACGCAGCTCGAACCTGCTCCCTGCCAGCTTCCCTGAGGCGTCACCTTCCTGAGCTTTAAGTGGCGCCTCCTTGCCACTTTACTAAAGCACTTATTGAGTCTAAACATGCAACCAACACCCTTAAGTCCTATCCCATTCAGCTCTCCCTTAAAGTGCCCAAAAAGCAAATTTTTACTAAGGCTCTGGCTTACCCCTAAGTCATTCCTGGACCCTAAAGTACCCTAAACTAACATGACAAACATAGCATTCACACCCAAACACATAAAATGCAAAGGCCCTAATTTAAGATGTTACACGGCTTCTGTTGGTGTTGTCCTCATAACTCGCCACTGATAGTTATTTAGTGCCATCTTCTCTATAAACTAAAATTATCTGACAAAAACAAATAAAAGAAAAATTAGCAAAGTAAAAATTTAAACTAAAAATAAAAGTAAATTGCGAAAAATAAAAAGAATGGCTAAAGTAATAAAAATAGAGCTTTCTTAATATTTTAGTTCCCCGGCAACGGCGCCAAAAACTTGATCGCTGTGAATCAGAGCTTTAAAATTTATAAAAAGAATGATCGAACTTGGAAACTAACTCTGACAAAGATTGAGGCAAGTGCACCTATCGAACAGTAGTATAGCTTAGGCAAGACCGGATTATCGAACCCAAAGGAACTAAAAGTACTAATACTAACTTTCTTTTTATTATTTAGCCTAAAATAAGTGAAGTTGTTTATTAATCTAAATTAATTAACTACTAAACTAAAGACACTAAGACAAAGAAGAATGAATTTGGAAAATAACTTGGGAAAAACTCAGTTGATTTAGGAGATACCCTAGGAAGAATCCACCTAGACTTCACTTGTTATCTAACCTTGAACCATATGATTTATTTACTTAGTTTGATCCGTAAGACTCCCTAACGTATATTAAACCCTCTCTCGAGGCGAATAAAATCTAACCCTAGGTTAATTAGTGGAACTCTCGTTCTCTTATAATAACCCCCTAGAATAGCAGTAAATCGATCTATGGATTCCCATATTAGGTTTCACCCTAATCCGGCAAAATCTCATCACCCTATCTCTAGGCGTGCGATCAACTCCGCTTAATTATGTTGGATCTACTCTTAGGCAGGGTCTATTCCTCCTCCTCCTAAGCACATTAAATTTGGATTAAGCTCACATAATTAAGAACAAACTAAGTTATTATCATATAATTCAAATAATCAAATAACAAGATTCATCATAGGTTTCATCCCCTTTCGGGTATCCGAATGGTTTAGTTCATAACAATAAAGGAAAACATCTCAAGAGAAAAGATAAAACAAAACATAAGAAATCCTAAAACCCCTGAAGGAATTGAAGAGGAGATCCTCCGTCTTGAGTAGAATTCGGCTTCTCGAGATGGATCAACTGGCTATCCTCGAGTGAATCCCCACAAATCGCCTTCTCGGCCTAGCACGACGCCCGACAAAGCCCCCGCGAGAAGGCTTCAGAACTCCCGATTAAGTTGCCCCCAGGGGTGTTTATATAGGCTTTGAGATGTGTTACTTGGCCTCCAAGTATCCTAATTTGAGTGTAATTCCTAATTGGGGTTTAATTAGACTTTGGAGTGTGTTTCTTTGCCTCCAAGCATCCAAATCTGAGTGAAATTGCTCTTTCCAAAGGATGTGGATACGCCATGGCACACGCTGCGTGTGAATGGTCGCCGTGCTCGGACTTCTTTAATGAGGCACGGCCATGTAAATCGTGGTCCAGGTCGTGTTCGAGACCTTTAAGGAGGCACGGCCATGTGATCTTTGGTCTAGGCCGTGTCGATTTCCTCTTTGGTCCGTTTTGATCCGTTTTGAGCCTGTTTCTCGTTCTTTTTATCCTTGGATGCTTTCCTGAGTATAAGACATGAAAAGAAAGGATTAAGAGCACCTTTTTACATAAATCAAAGGATAATTCATCCAAAAGCATACTAAATGTGGGCCTAAAATATGTTACTATTTTGGTCTATCAATGTACATTCGGCTAAGCATGTGTGTGAACAAATTTGGTGAATTTGATGTTTTGAGAAAAATGGACTAAATTGATAAATTATGCAAATAAGAGGGCTAATTTGTAAATTGCCCGAAATAAGTATTTTTGGGTTGAATTGAATGTGTTATTAAATAAAAGGGTTAAATTCTGAATATGTTTTGATCAAGAGCCGAGGAAAACGGACTTAGATCACGGGAAAGCGAAAATAACTGAGTAGCCGTATCCATTTCGATAAACTGAATCCGAGGTAAGTCATATTGCAAATAAATGTTATTGTATTGAATTGAGTTTATTTCCAGGACTATAAATGATAATGAATGCTTATTAGATGCTATGTATATTAATTTTGGGATAGGTCGATATAGTGATAAGTCTGAGAAATCCCGTACAAACTTAGGAATACAAAGGTTTCTATTCTGTGTTAACGAGTAAGACCACATGCGCTCGATAGTGGCATCAATATCTCGAATACGAGTAAGACCACGCAGGGACAAGGGCATCAATATCTCGAATACGAGTAAGACCGTGTGCGGGACAAAGGCATCAATATCCGAATACGAGTAAGACCTCGTTTCGGGATAGTGGCATCAATATCTCGAATATGAGTAAGACCGCATGCGGGACGGTGGCATCAATATCCGAATACGAGTAAGACCGCATGCGGGGCAAAGGGCATCGATATAAGCTTTACGTGTAAGACCACGCCCGGGACGTAGGTATCGATATGAGTTTTACGTGTAAGACCACGTCTGGGACATTGGCATCGATATGAGGTTTACGTGTAAGACCATGTCTGGGACATCGGCATCATATTGATTCGTGTAAGACCCTGTCTGGGATAGTGGCATCGATGTCTGACTGCATGTAAGACCTCGTCTGGGACGTTGGCATTGTACGACCATTCTGAGCTTTCTGAGTATCCTACTAGATTCTTTACGGTTCAACAGGCAAGTCTGTGGTACGAATTGCAAATCCGAACTTTGATAAAAAAATTAATAAATGAACATCCGTTTCAGGTACGTTGCTTATACACTAATTGTGTATATAAGGTAAGTATCCGTGTGATTATATCATGATGTTATGTATATGGGATTTATAATACGATATGTAAAGTCTTGACTATATGAACTATATGTATATATGGTAAGTTATGAATAAGCATATGAGCTTGAGAAAGAATGAAGTGATTTTTGTCATGAGAACCATATTGATCATCTTATTAAATTGGTTATGTGCAATCCATGCTAAGTTTGATTGTATAATTGACTTACTAGGCTTTTGGAAAGCTTATTCTATGTGTGTTTTCTCTGTTTTATAGGTCGTCAAAGCTACTGAAGGCTCGGGACCGTCACGGATCGTCATCACACTACTAAACTTAATTTGGTACACTTTGAAAATGTATATGGCTAGATATGGCATGTATAGGCTAGTCATTGGTATGATTTGTTATGTGAACTTAGCCATGTGATTTGGCTAGTTATGTTTTGGTAATATGCTTAAAGGAATGTGATATGTGAAGTTGTTTTGGTAAGATTAGTTGATATATGAAATGGTTATGATATGGTAAGTATATAGATGAATGGTGTTTGGGCATAATTGTGATTTGGTCATGCAAATTGGTATGTTTGGAATTGGTTTTGAATGTAAAGATAGAATGGATATTGAATGTATTATTGTGTGATTTCCTTAGTTGTCAAATATGCATGATTTGGGATGGCTATTTGGTATGTTTTGGTGGTTATATGTGAATGAAATGGGATGATATATGTTTCTTGTAGGTTTGACCCTTATGGGTGGCATTTTGGCCTTGTAAATGGCCTATAATGTTACACGGTTGGTACACAGCGTGCCTAAAGACCGTGGGTGAATTGGCAGAATATAGCTTAGTAGCACCACGGCCTCGACACGGGGGTGTCAGCTAGCCGTGGTGTGCAAGTCAGTATCTAGCTAATAGCACACGGCCAAGGCACACGGGCGTGCTTGGTGGCCGTGGTGGGGAAGTCAGTATATGGCCTAGTAGCACACGGCCATGGCACACGGGTGTGCCTAGTGACCGTGTTGATATAGTCAGTATATAGACACGGATGGGCACACGGGGGTGTCTAGAAGCCGTGGAGGGCACACGGTCCCTCCCACGGGCGTGTCTCCCCTGTATTTTAGAAAAGTTTAAATTTTTCCATGAGATTCTGTATGTGTTCCGGTTTAGTCCCGACCCTATTTCTGAGCATACTTAAGGTTTCAATGACCTACTTAAGGGACACTATGATTGTAATTGATGTATGATCTTATGAAATTGTCGGTTAAAGTTTCTGATCCGTCCGGTAACGCCTTTATCCCCAGTCCGACGTCGAATACAGGTCAGGGGTGTTACAAGCCCCAACATATTTTCCCCGGAATCTTTGTCTTAAAGAAATCCTGTAATACGATCACCTGAGTGCCTTCCCGAACGGTGAGCCACCACCGATCGCCTCGCGTCTCAAAGAATGACACAACCCCTTTCGCTTTCTTCTCGGTGCATACAATCCAGATCGTCCATAATCCGCTCCACCGCCTCAAGCCAAGATTCACTACACACTTGGCGCTACACCGAAAAATACCCCTAAAAACTTCGGGCCCATTCGATCTAAGTCGCTCGAGATATCGACCCACGAGCCGCCGACCAGCTTCTTTCCCAAAGAACCCCTTTCAATTACTGCAACATCGCTTGGGGACAGAGCGTCGTCCTCCCAATCGATCATGTGACCCAGCTTCAGTCATCGGTGACGCAGGTGCGTCCATTTCAGGAATATGCCCCGATGCTTCAGACCCAACTCTAGCACCTCGGCTTCTACCACGGCCACTTCTACCACGTCCACGTCCTCTAGCGCTCATGTTTGCTAAGTCAATTTAATCTGATTAAGAATTTTATGGATCAATATGCTATTCAATGTTTATTAATCAATGTTTTATGGAGTATAGGTGCAGAAGTTGTTTTCGCAAATCGTATCCTAGAGTCTCAATCTCTATAGTTTCAGCTCCTAAAGCTAAAAGTTCTAGCGTACTTCTGTCATGTGAAGTTTTCTTACTACAGTCATACCACAATAATCATAAAATGAAAACAAAGACTTACTGACTTGGTGCCGGATACCCGTGGTGCCATACTTCCTCTAAGACATGTATTTATAAATCAGATTTCAAACAGTTTTGGAAAATATTTTTGAACCCAAACCACAACCGAGTTTTGCAACCGGGCTCTGATACCATAAAATGTAACACCCCAAACACGGCCCATACGTTACGACCGGATCTGGCATGTCACATGAAGAGAGTTGTTTGGTATTACAAAAAACCGAAATAGGGAATTTTAAAATCGTGTCTTTTGAAAATATTATTGTAGCTCGAAAGAAAATCTAAGTTTAATTACTAATACATACATATATAAATATATATATCCATAGTTATAAAATCCATTTGTTGTTCATTCTTAGAAAATTGATATTTATGTTTTTAGAAAATCCTCGTTTCTAACATTTCGTGACAGGCAGTGTATACGTTGGAAACCTAAAGCAAATTAAAGAAAAATCCCAGAGGCCTTATTACAACTTTAAATCCAAAATAGAAAAAATAAAGCAAATAAGCAGAAAAGAAATTTATTACGGTTTGATAGTAACAATCCTAAAGTATGGCCTCCACCGAGTCATCCATGGCTCCAAAACTACTGCTGAGCATTACCTGCGAGGAGAAAGAAAAGGGGAGGGGTGAGTTACAAGAACCCAGTATGTAATCCCCTTACCGTTAACCACTGAGCCCGAACCAATATAGCATCATCTTAGGCCTAAGCCCATTAACATAACAATACTTAAATGAAATGAATGCAACCCAACCCATCCATCCATCACACCCCCGACCAGCCAATCACACCTGTGGGGATCAAGTCAACCCACCCCGCCGCTCACACCAATTTGCAGTCGAGCTGCCACCGAAGAGTATTTTTGTGGCCGAGCCACCGAAATCATAGTTAAGCACATTAATAATTGAATTGTGGCTATGCCACCAGGCTATACTACTCTCCATACAATTTTTCCCACCCCATGCCGTAATAAAAGATGCAACATACATAGCATAATATCCAAATATAAATCAATCATTAACCCAGCGAATTATTACAATAAAACGGCCCATTAATGCATTTTGATAATTTGGCCCACTATGGGCATTTTAATGAATCGGCCCATCGAGGGCATTTTAGTAAATCGGCCACTATGGGCATTTCAGTAAACTTTCAAAGATAACATTGTTTAGGCGTGTTATTCGGTTTCATGCGACAGTCCAATTCATTAATCATACGGGATAAAACAATGATTTAATTCTACCAACATGATGGCGTATACGAAACTTAGCAGTTACGGTGTAAAATTACACACCTGATTACGTAGAGAATTAAACCCTCCTGATCGTCGTCACCTAAACCAACATATCACACGATTAACTAACTACAACGGAAATTCTCATTCCAGATCTAAACGATCAGTTTACCACACTTACCCTCACTATCACGAACGACCACGATCTACTTATTTTCACCGGATGTCGGTTCCTTCCACAACCCGGTGGAAAATCCCAAATCCGCCGACAACGCCTCTACGCTTGAACTTGGGAAACAGAGGATGCAAGACCACCCCTTTGTGCCCTCTTATCGGTTTCCCTTGAATATGGCTACCACTTGCCTCCATTAAGAGAGTCTCGGTCGAACGATCTTACGATGAGAGAAAGTAGTTGTCTAAGAAGAGGATTTCGCCACTCTCTACTCCGAAAGACCAAAAAGCAGAGGAGAACGAGTTGTTAAGTCCCTAAATTAAACGATTTAGACATAACTATCGATCCGTTTTAACGGAATAACCGAGCAAAGAGAGAGATCGAAATGAATCCCGAAGAAACTCCTTACCTTATCGATGATGAACCCGACTTCCACAGATTTGATTTATGGCTACGGTTAAGTCAAAAAAAATGTGAGATTCGACACCCCACAATATCGCTACAAAAAGGAGAACACGAGATGAGGGAGTAGGAGGAGATGGTGATTCGGTTTTAGAGATAAAATGAAACAACAGAATGATGAGGGTCCACATTCGGTCATTGAGAAAAGAAGATGAGAGGAGAGAATGAATCTACTTACCCGATTCAACCAAGGAAGAAAGTGCCCAACACGCAAAAATGGAGAAGAGATAAAGGGTTAAGAGGGTTCGGCTATTTGGAGAGATGGAAACAAGGAAGATTCGGCCACCAAATATTGTCGACTAAAGAAAAAGAGAGAAAGATAGAAGAAACGGTGAGAAAAGAGAAGAAAAGATAGAAAAAGAAGTGTCGAGAGAGTTTTACTTAACACCAAAGAAAAGATGAGCCAAAAATGGCTTGAGTTTTTCGGCAAGAAAGGGAAAAGTTTGGAAAAGAAAAGCACAAAATGTTAACAAGAGGGAAAACTCTTCATGCTCAAAACTTGCAAAACTATTTTGATAATTTCGGCTCTTCACCCCCTACCAAAATCGTATACCCCTAACACCAAAAAGATCTTAGTTGACCAAATTTCTTTCCCCATGCACCTTCCAAAAATTCGGCCAACATTCCACCTTATCTCCCTCTTTTATTTCTCCTTAATTTCCTCCTCAATCTCCTCTCCATTACCTCAATCTCCTCTCCATCATCTCAATCTCCTCTCCATCACCTAAATTTCCTCACCAATGCTCATTCAAATGAATTTGAATGAGTTTCCAATTCCTCTAAAAAAAATAACCCAATAGTTGCAATAGGTGGGATTCGAACTCCACCCCCTTTTGCTCCTTCAAGAGACGCCACACCACTCTACTACTAGCTCCACTTGTGCTAGCAAAATACTCACTTATTCCCTTATGCCTTGACGCCACTTACCTTCTCCATTTTAAGTGCCTAATCACAAAAATTCTACCAAGGCCCAACACAACCCCAAGCCTTCTTAGGGCCCCCAAATATACACAACTAACACACTTAGCTAGCCTAACGCATGGATTATTGCAAAACACAAAACCCCGAATTTCAGGATGTTACAAGGAATTTTCTTCCCGCAAGGCTTTTATCTTAATAAGGTTTTAACAATGCACATTATCTACCAATAGACATTCAAGGGGGAGTTTAATGAATATTTTATTATTAAGTGAATGTCCATCAAGATTAAGATAAGTTTGATATACTTTAAGACTTTAATATTCACTAAAAGTAAAGTTTTATTTCATTTATACTTCTTATGCCTATAAATATAGACTTTAGAGAAGTATTGTAAACATCCCTATTGATCAATTAAATACACATTTCTCTTCTGCTCTCTTATTTCTCGTTTTTTCTATCTCTATTTTTTTATTTCATAACAAAACATTATATATATTTGGGTTAGTATTTGGTAGACTGGCAGAGTATTTTCTTAATTCCACAAGCAGCCTTAAAAAATTGCCACATGTCTCTTTTTTTTAATATTTATTTTCTTAATATTTTTACCATACCCATATAAAACACTCGTCAACCCTCTAACCTTACTTGTGGAGTCTAAAAACTTCATTGGCAGTTATCAAATATTTTCCACATACATATATATATATGTGAAAATATTTGTGTATTTGTATATATTTCTTTGATTTTTTTTTAGAATTAGGATCAAATTGGGACCATTTGTAAATTTTAAGGGTTAATTTTTTGAAAAATTATGACTAAATTGATATAATATATAAAAGTTGAGAACTAACTTTCTCATTATACCCTTTTTTTTCATTATACCCCTTTTTTTTCATTATACCATTTTTTCTAACTACCAAGTCATCCTTTAATCAAACATTAAATGGAAATAGACAAAAAAATAAACCGATTAGTAGGATGACCAATTTTTTTTAAAAAAAAATCATATTTAGGCGACCAAAAAGAAATGGGCCCATAGTTTACCCCAATTATTTAAAAATAAAAATACATAAATATTTTTAAAAAATACATAAATACTATTAAAAATAAAAAAAACCAAAAACTATAATAAAAAAATGATTTTTCTAAAACCTCCCTACTAACCTTAAATACTCATATCAATTTTCAAAAAGCAAACAAAAAAAAATACCCATGCCCATTCATTGTTATCATCAACCTCTCACCAAGCTCCACTTACGTTCTCTATTCACTCATATGCCTATAACCCAACACCTTATCTCCAAGTTTTCTCGTAAAAAAAAAAAAAAACTATGCTTTCATTTGCTTAATTTGCATTCTCTTCAAACTCGAATCTCATTTTCAACTTATAATCTCAATGTTTTGAGAAGGGGAGGATTCATTTTCACCGATGTAAAACTTAAGTGGTTTTATATCTTTTCGTAAATTTTTATACAAATAATATTTAAACAATCCAACCGTCATATTTCATGCTCCATTCACGTAGATCATGTATATCAAGTTTAGGATAAATTAAAAATTTCTAGCAATTCTGTAACACCTCGATACCCGGCCTAGAAGTTAGACCGAGTTCTGAAGGTTACATTGACCACCGAAGCGATCCTAGGAAAATTTTCAAAAGAACTGTTTGAGACTTAATCCAAACACGGTTTGCTTGAATTGAGCTAAATCGTTTAACAATTTATACGCCAAATTTGAAATCAAACGGATTTGGAAATTTAAAAGACCGGCATTATGAAAAATTATTTACAACGGAGAATGTAATACATACTGTTTGAATGCAAAGCACAAACTAATATTTTATGTTTAAAACTTGCATTTTCTTAAAGGTTAAACCAAATTTTTCAGAAAACCAAAACCACTTACAAAAATGATATTCCAATTCGAATCCGAAAAACCATAATCAAACTTCAATGCAAACTAAAAACTTTGCAAGTCCAAACCAAATAATACCACGGTCCATAAAATGTTGCTAACAGTCCAAATGAAAATGATTTAACAAAGTTATTGAGAACTTTAATAAGTCAAAACCGAGTTGAGAAACCCGAGAAGAAGTGCTGAGATCACCAATGCACTGAGTCCGACACCCAAACATGAGAAATACCTGAAAGGGAGAAACACTAAAGGGAGTGAGCTACACGAGCTCAGTGTGAGTCCGAAACATAAACAGATGACAAAAGACGGTTAACACAATAAATATTCCAGAAAATTATATGTATAAAATTCACTTACGAATATCTCAAACCGGCGATTCAAAATACAAAATGTTCCCAAATCATACCAAACCATAGAAACGATGTCCCAATCGTACGTAATAATCGGAACACATCATAACACATTAACCATATTGTCAATAACCAACGTTCACACAAACAGACGTATATTCAAATGTAAAATGAATGCAATAAGTCAAAGATCCCACCCCACCAACCTTACACCACTTCGTCCACCCTGCACACCACATAAGGGCTACAGTAGGCCTGTCCACCCTACACACCACATAGAACCATAATAGGCTCATCCACCCTACACACTACATTGTGGAACTAAGCCACTCGAATAATAATATGCAGCTGAGCTGACATATGTATAAATCATTGCGGTAAACCGCTGTATAGAAATATTGCAGTTGAATTGCTGAATCAGTCTTCCTTCTCTTTGCAACCAAAAACCCCAATTTTAAGCAAATGCATGAATGCACACCAAACACTAACGGTCTCACGGATACGGAAACTCATATTCAGTTGGTCACTTTCAGAATCAGTTTTACTTGTATTACAATTAATATGTAACGATAAAAAAAATACCTCAAATTCATTTATCACATCACCTAAACACATGAACAAACAATTAAATTAAATCCTATAATTGTAAATACACACTCAAATCTAAATTGAAAACAGAGTCCCAACACATTTACAGAGGCCTCAATGAACGTTGGACTACACAGGAATTGAAACGGGTTAATTTCCAACATAGAACACAAAATCTGCGAAACAGGGCCACACGGCCGTGCGAAGGAGGCACACGCCCGTGTGTCCGAGTTATATGGTCGTGTGAGTAGCCTGTGTAAATCACTGTCCAAAAGTGCCAAATTAAGGAGCAGAGTAGACACGGCCGTGTGTCCAAGGCACACGCCTTTGTGAAAATTGAAAACAATCCCCAAATAGCAGCCACACGGCTATATGGCACTGAAAAATGTACAAAACCCTAATTTCAAAGCCTCACACAGCCATGTGAACCGCCCATGTGCGGCACACGCCCGTGTGGTCACGAAACCACATCGAAACAGGCTGAAAGTCATGCTTTTGGCAACGAAACAACCTCCAACCTTTGGTAATTCAAAAATATACCAAAATATACATAATTTCATGCAATTCAATAGAAATACAATACTTCAATTAATAAATTTCAAAAACACACCTTAGAACACGATATCAAGCACCAAGAACCGATCGATTTACTCCTACCAAACTATTCGGAAACCTCAATTTCACATACAAACTAAACTATAATAGTTCCAATTAAGCAACATAAAAGAAATCGAAGCAATTCTTTCATTAATCCAAAAGACAAACCTACCCGATTAAGAATGCAATTAGACGGAACAACGAAGAAAATTAACCCTTGACCAACGGCAAGTAACATATATGTAGAAATTAAAAAGAATAAGGAAAGAATTGAAAAACGGAAGAAGCCCCAACAAAATTCTAAAACTTTAGGGAAACAAAAGGAAATAGAAAGAGAATAACGTGAAGAGAGTAATGGAAAGAACGTGATATTTGTTTTATGAGAAATCTTCCTGTTTTTTTTAAACCAAAACAAAAATAAAATAACAAATACTTAATTAATTTAACTTAAACCAAAATCAAAATAAAACCAACTCCTTTCTAACTCACATGAGGATTCAAACTTGAGACCCAAAGGTAAACTAACACACATTCAACAGTCGAACCAGCAGGCTCATTCTGACACTAAACCGCTAAAATAAACTCAACTGCTCAACATATTCATAGACCCTAACTACAAACCTCAAACCTTCTAACCCCAAATTTCGGGATGTTACAAATTCATTTTATGTCAAAAAAGAAAAAAAATCAACTCTTAAGTATATATTACACCATTAAAAGTCTTACAATTTAAGTTCTTTAGTGAATTTTTATAATCATTTACAATTACTTATCTCCATTTTTAAGTTTAAGCTCTTTATTCAATTCAAATCACCAATCTATTAACCCTTGTAAACATTAATACAAACTCTTTTACTTCACTTCAAATTCAAGTAATCCACTTACTATCCAAATCACTTACTAATTTAATTTAAGCAAACATTTTACTTCTTTATAACCAATGGTTACTTCTATATTCATTTTGTGAAAAATATAACGTCGGTAATGACAAATATATCACAAAAAAATAGAAATAAAAATAAAGAACACACAGATTTTACGTGGAAACTCTATCAGGAAAAAGACCACGGGCAGAGGAGAAGAAAATTTACTATGTCGAATTCGAATTAATTACAAGAGGAATAGACTATGTCTATTTATAGTCTTGTAAAACCATATTCTAATAGGAGTGTAGTAAGATTGAAACACCTTATTCTAATCAATATCAAATAGATGAAGTTTAATAAGGTTTAAAAATCCTTATTCTAAAATAAAATAAAAGAAGTGTAGTTCTATAGGGATTTTTCTTTTATTTTATTTTACCACTGTATTTTATTTAAATAAGGATTCGGGTCACTTAATTCTAACAATCTCCACCTTGACATGAATTCTCAATGAACAAGTTCTTCATTGCGAACTCTCAACGAACAAGTTCTCCACCTCTTCCATAAAACCCCTTGAGGGTTTAATTTCAACAATGAACACCAACCAAGTCTAACCAATGCTCAAACTTGGTTATAGGAAGTGACTTAGTCATCGTATCTGCAGGATTTTCATGAGTACTAATTTTGCTCACAACAATATCACAACAAGCAATAATATCACGAACAAAATGATACCAAACATCAATGTGTTTTGTTCTCTCTTGAAACATTTGATCTTTTGTAAGGAAGATTGCACTCTGACTATCACAAAATATTGTATTGATTTGAAGGTCTTCATTGAGTTCACTAAAAAGTCCCTTCAACCAAATAGCTTCTTTACAAGCCTTAGTAATCGCCATGTATTCAGCTTCAGTGGTAGACAAAGCGACTGTAGTTTGCAAAGTGGCTTTCCAACTGATTACACAACCTCCAATTGTAAAGACTTAACCTGTGAGAGATCTTCTTCTATCAAGGTATCCAACAAAATCAGCATCAACATACCCAATGACTCCATCTCTAGTTCTTCCAAACTGTAAGCAAACATCAGTAGTACCTCATAAGTATCTTAAAATCCACTGAACTACTTTCCAATGTTCTTTATCGGGATTAGCCATGTATCTGCTAACTGCACTGACTGCATATGATAAATCTGGACGTGAACAAACCATAGCATACATGAGAGATCCCACTGCACTAGAGTATGGAACATGTGACATGTACTCAATCTCATCATCGATTGTGGAGACAAAGCCGACGAAAAGTCCGAAATGGGTCGCTAAAGGAGTACTAACAGGCTTAGCACTCTGCATATTGAACCTGCAAAGAACTTTCTCAATGTACCCCTTTTGACTTAGGTACAATTTACTTGCTTTTCTATCTCTAAGAATCTCCATACCAAGTATCTTCTTTGCTGGTCCCAAATCTTTCATCTCAAATTCTTCACTTAGTTGGGCTTTGACCTTTCTTATCTCTCCTTTATCTTTTGCTGCTATCAACATGTCATCAACATAAAGAAGTAGATACATAAAAGAACCATCACTGTTTTTCTTAAAGTAAACACAACTATCAAAACTACTTCTTTTGAAATCATGAGAAGTCATAAAGGAATCAAACCTCTTGTACCACTATCTTGGTGACTGTTTCAAACTGTAAAGGGACTTTTTCAACAAGCAAACATAGTCCTCTTTTTCTGAGACTGTAAAACCCTCTGGTTGTTGCATGTAAATATCCTCCTCAAGTTCTCCATGCAAAAATGCAGTTTTTACATCTAACTGCTCAAGCTCCAAATCATGCATGGCCACAATACCAAGCAAAGCTCGAATCAAACTATGCTTCACAACTGGGGAGAACACATCTGTGAAGTCCACTCCTAGAATTTGATTGTAACCCTTTGCAACAAGCCTTGCTTTATATCTGGGTTCTTCAACTCCTGGAGTCCCTTCTTTCTTTTTAAACACCCATTTACAACGAACAAGCTTTTTACCTTTAGGAAGTTTCACAAGATCCCATGTTCTATTTCTATGGAGTGATTCAATCTCTTTTTGCATAGCAAACATCCACTTTTCTGAGTCTTCACAGCTAACCACCTCAGAATAATTAGATGGCTCTTGGTTTGCATCTATATCTTCAGCCACATTTAAAGCATAAGCAACTAGATCAGCCACGGCATAATTCTTTGGAGGTTTAATTTCTCTTCTAGTTCTATTTTTGGCGATAGAGTATTGTGGTAAAGAAGCAACTCTATTCTCAATTTTTGTACTGGCTTGAGGAGTCGACTCTGTATTAATCTGATGCTCCACCTGCTTTTGATTTTCTTTATTGGAAGAGTCTTTAAGAGATAAGTTAGGTAGCATAGCAGTTTCATCAAAAACACCATCTCTGCTAATCAAAACTTTTCTATTTTCAGGACACCATAACTTATACCCTTTTACACCAGCTTTATAACCAAGAAAAACACATTTAATGGATCTCGGTTTTAATTTTCCATTATCAGCATGAGCATACGCAGGACACCCAAAGATCTTTAAATCATAATAATTAGTAGGATTACCAGACCATACCTCTTGTGGAGTCTTTTTCTCAATGGCAACGGATGGAGATCGGTTGATCAAAAAACATGCAGTAGAGGCTGCTTCTGCCCAAAACGACTTTGGTAAGTTGGCATTTGATAACATACATCGAACCTTCTCTATGATCATTCTGTTCATTCGTTCTACAACGTCATTTTCCTGTGGAGTATGACGAACTGTCAAGTGTCTCACGATCCCTTCTGACTTGCACGGTCTATTAAACTCATCAGAACAGAACTCTAAGCCATTGTCTGTGCGGAGGTATTTTATTTATTTTCCCGTTTGTTTTTCAATCATAGTTTTCCAAGACTTAAATGCGGAAAACACATCACTTTCTGCTTCAAGAAGAACGCCCAAACTTTTCTGGAAAAATCATCAATAAAAGTTAGCATATAATTAGCTCCACCTCTCGAAGGCACTCTGGATGGCCCCCACAAATCTGAATGAATATACTCCAACATTCCTTTTGTGTTATGGATTCCTCTGGTGAATCGAACTCTCTTTTGCTTCCCAAAAACGCAGTGCTCACAGAACTTCAGTTTGCAAATTCCTTGCCCATCAAGAAGTCCGCTGTTGCTCAATTCTGTCATGCCATTCTCACTCATATGCCCTAGGCGCATATGCCAAAGTTTAGTAATATCATCATCTGACAAGGAAGAGGAAGCGACAACTACATCACGATGAATGTAGAACCCTCGCAAAACATATAACTTGGCGCTCTTTCTCTCATTTTTCATCACAACAAGGGAACCATTGGAAATCTTTAAAACCCCACTTTCAGCTGTGTATCTGTACCCTTTTGAATCAAGAGTACTCAACAAAATTAAATTTCTCTTCAATTCTGGAACATGTTGTACGTCACTAAGTGTTCTGAAAACTCCATCAAACATCTTAACTTTAATTGTTCCAACACCTACGATTTTACACGAAGTATTATTTCTCATCAAAACAACACCTTCAGAGACTGTTTCGTAAGTTGTAAACCAATCCTTACTGGGTCTCATGTGGAAGGTGCAGCTTGAATCAAGTATCCACTCCTCGCTCACTTTAGAATTATTGACAGAAGCGACTAGAAGTTCACCATCGCTGTAGTCTTCTACAACATCAGCTTTACCAAAATTTTCTAGTTGTTTTCCCTTTTGATTCGCAGCCTCCTTTTTAATCTTGTTTTGTAGCTTATAGCACTCAGATTTAATGTGCCCTTTCTTCTTGTAGAAGTTACAAGTTTTACCTCTGTTTGAAGACTTCGATCTACCCTTAGATTTACCGCGAGGATTCCGTTCATGTGTCCTTCCACGATCATCATCAGCATTCCGATCTTGTCTCCCACGAACAATGAGACCCTCTCTCTGAGAGTCGGGTTTAACCACAAAATGCTTCATCTTATCATACGAGGTCAAAGAATCATAAACCTCATCAACTGTGAGAGACTCGCGGCTATATAAAATCGTGTCTCTAAAGGTTGAATAAGACGGGGGCAACGAACAAAGTAGAATCAACCCTAGATCTTCCTTATCATACTGAACCTCCATGGCCTCCAAGTTTGAGAGAATTTCTTTAAACATCATAATTTTTCGTACGTACGCACACACCTTCCTCCAAACGATGAGCATAAAGACGCTTGCTTCATATGCAACTTATCGGTTAGAGTTTTCGACATACATATTTGTTCTAGCCTCTTCCATAATGCAGCGGCGGTCTTCTCCTTCATCACATCTGTAAAATTTCGTTAGACAAATGCAGATGTAATTGTGTTAAGGCCTTTCGATCCTTGCGCTTCTTCTCTTCCTCTGTCAATGTCGAATGCATCTTATCTACCCCTAGCAGGGCTTCCTCTAAGTCTATCTGTGCAAGAACTGACTGCATCTTTATCTGTCACAACGCGAATCTGGTGTTGCGATCCAACAGCGAAATTTCATACTTCAAAGACGCCATTACCGTGATCGAGATGAAAAACCCAGAAGCTCTGATACCAATTTATGAAAAATATAACGTCAGTAATGACAAATATATCACAAAGAAAAGAGAAATAAAAATAAAGAACACACAGATTTTACGTGGAAACTCTTTCGGGAAAAAAACCACGGGCAGAGGAGAAGAAAATTCACTATGTCGAATTCGAATTAATTACAAGAGGAATAGACTATGTCTATTTATAGGCTTGTAAAACCATATTCTAATAGGAGTGTATTAAGATTGAAACACCTTATTCTAATCAATATCAAATAGATGGAGTTTAATAAGGTCTAAAAAACCTTATTCTAAAATAAAATAAAAGAAGTGTAGTTCTATAGTGATTTTTCTTTTATTTTATTTTACCACTGCATTTTATTTAAATAAGGAGTCGGGTCACTTAATTCTAACACATTTCATATTTTCGTTACCAATTTTAATGCTAATTACTATTCCTACCTTCTCCAATTGGAATTAGAAGTCTTTATACTATTACCAATTTTTAATTTATCTCTTATCAATTACTCTTGATATGGCACATTTATGATAGCATTTCTTTGTCATCAATTATACAAGAATGTCCACCTTCGTAATGCAATATTTTACCATTAATCTATTTGTAAACACCCAATTTCAAGTGGTGTCAGAAAATACAGTTTTGAAATCTCAATTTCCATAGACCAAGTCCGTAAGGATAAAATATAAAAATTAAAAAAGTTAGTATGAAAATATATTAAAGTTTAGTTAAGTAATTTAATTGAGAAAATAACTAATTAAAGCTCAATGACTAAATTGTAAAAGTCCAATCATTATTGAATTTTAATTTAGAAAATGCTTGAGGACTTAAATAATAATTATCCAAAAGACCAAAATAGTTATTAAACCATTGCTCTTTTAAAGTTAGTGGGAAGTGATAATGAAAACCATTAATTAAATTAATTATGATTAATATATATTATTTAAGTTAACAATTAATTAAGATTAACTAAATTAATTAAACTTTAAATTAAATATATATTAAGTTTAGTGGAAAGAAATATGAAACTAAATTAATTAATATATATTATTACATTTTCCTTTCTGTTATTCCCATTTCTGTGCTGTGTCTGTTGTTTTTCTGTTTTGCAGGTGAACCAACGGGGTGACGTGGAGAGGCTGGAGGTTGCAAATACACGTGTGGGGTGGTCTGCGCTGTTGGTTTCCATTCTAGAAACCCCTAGGGTTTCTGAAAATGTAAAAACTTTTGGGCCATTTGGGCCCTAGGGTTAGGATGTAATTTGGACTGTTTATTGGACTTTTAGTAATTATTTTTTATTTGGTTTTTAATTTATTTGAGTATTGGGCCCGAGCAAATTGGGCCAATTACAGCTACCCCTCTTTACTCCTTGTCATGTAACGAAAATGGAGCAAAGACTTGAAAAGGGCCAATTTTGCCTGATCTCGCCGAATCCTGACTTCTTTCGGTGCTTTTCTTCTTCGAGTGGCTTCATTCTATCCCACTGCATCTTTAGGGGCATGAGAACTAGTGCTTTGATCCAATTCAAGGAAATTAGACTTGTAGCTTCAATCTGCTCCGCCGCAACTTCAGGGAGATAATATTTGCTATCTTCAGTCTGCTCCGCTGTAACTTCAGGGAGATAAAGTTTGGTAAATTTGATCCGACCTACTGCAACTTCAGAGGTATAGGATTTGTAACTTTAATATTTTTCACTGCAACTTCAGGGAAACAAGACTTGTGGCTTTAATCTGCTCCACTGCAACTTCAGGAAGATAAGATTCGCTATCCGCAGTCTGCTCCGCTGCAACTTGATAAACCATAAAAGTAACATATTTTAATCCCACATTTAGCATGCTTTTGGATGAATTATCCCTTATTTTATGTCATTTGGTGCTCTTAATCCTTTGTTTTCATGTTTTATACTTAGGAAAGCACCGGAGGATGAAAAGAACAAGAAACGGGCTTAAAATGGGCCAAATAGGTCAGATCACGAAATCGACACAGCCTGGGCCCAAGACCACACAGCCGTGCCTCACCAATAGACCCAACACGGCCTGGCCACGATTTACACGAGCGTGTGCCATGGTCGTGCCCCTGCCGCGGCCAAGAGGAGTTTTTCTCAGATTCGGATACTTGGTGGCAAAGAAACACATTCCAAAGCATATTTAAACACCTAAATAGGAATTTAACTCAGATTAGGATACTTGGAGACCAAGTAAGGCGTCTCAAAGCCTATATAAACACCCTAGGGGGCAATTTAAAAGAGAGTTTGGCAGAAGCCCTCTGTCGGGGCGTTCAGCTAGGCCAAGGAGCCGAGCCAGAAAGATCAGAATTATGGAAATCACTTGAAGAAAGCCAGTTGATTCATCTTAAGAAGCCGGAGTTATACTCAAGACGGAGGATCTCTCTTCAATTCCTTCAGGGGGTTTTAGATTTTTTCTTATGTTTTGTTTTATCTTTTCTTTTGAGATGTATTTTATTATCATTATGAACTAAACCCTCAAATACCTGAAAGGGATGAAACCTAAGATGAATCTTGTTATCGTTTGCTGAACTATATGATAAATATTTGACTTGTTCTTAATTATGTGTTCTTAATTCTTGTGTTGATATTTAGCGGATATTAATTCAAGTTTGATGTGCTTAGGTGGAGGAGCAAAAGTCCGTGCTTAAGAGTAGATCTAGCATAATTAAGCGGAGTTGATCGCACGCCTAGAGATAGGGTGATGAGATTTTGCCGGATTAGGGTGAAACCTAATATGGGATTCCATAGATCGAGTTAATGCAATTCTAGGGGTTTTAATTAGAAAGAGATTTCAATTAATCAACTTAGGGTTAGACGTTATTCGCTTCGAGAGAGGGTTTGATATACATTAGGGGGTCTTACGGATCAAGTCAAATGAATAAATCATCTAGTTCAGAGTTAGATAACAAGTGAAGTCTAGGTGGATTCTTCCTTGGGTATTGTTTTAATCAATTGGTTTTTCCTACAAGTATTTTCCTAATTTCATTCTTTTTGTCTCATCGTCTTTAGCTTAGTAGTTAGTTAATTTTCTAGATTAAACGATTTACTTCAATTTTAAGGCTAAATAATAAAAAGAAAGTTAGTATTAGTACTTTCGGTTCCTTTGGGTTCGACAATCTAGTCTTGCCACTAATCTATACTACTGTTCGATAGGTACACTTGCCTCAATCGTTGTCATAGTTAGTTTTTAGGCTCGATCATTCTCATTATAAATTTTAAGACCGTGACACACCGATCAAGTTTTTGGCGCCGCTGTTGAACCAAATATTAAGAACACTCAATTTTTATTACTTTAGCCATTTTTATTTTCTCGCAATTTTACTCTTATTTTGTTTTCTATTTTTATCTTTCTAAATTTTAGTCTTTGCTCCTTGTAGGTACCTCTAGTTTATGACTAGAAAGAACTGACAGACCTTTAATTTACGATAGTGAAATCAAGCAACCGCCATGGAAACCGGAGAGAAATTAGGCGAAGTCTACAATACACGAGACGAAGAGCAAGAAAACATCATCAATACCACCGAGGAGATGGTGAAAATAATCTGCTACCTCCGAGATGGTTGAAAAATCGAGCTCCTCGAACTATGTATGATTATGCTAAGCCTAGTTTAGTTGGTACTGAATCTAGTATAGTTAGACCTACTATTGCTGCAAATAATTTCGAATTGAAACCTAACACCATACAGATGATACAACAGTTCGTTCAGTTTGATGGTTTGCAGGATGAGGATCCTAACACACTTAGCGAATTTTCTCGAATTCTCGCGACACTTTTAAAATTAATGGCGTTTCGATGATGCCATCCGACTTCGATTATTTCCTTTTCTTTGAGGAATAAAGCTAAACAGTGGTTGCATTCTCTTCCCCCAGGATCAATTACTACATGGGAACAAATGACCCAAAAAATTTTTATTAAAATATTTTCCATCGGCCAAAACGGCCAAATTAAGGAATGATATCTCTTCTTTTGTGCAGATGGATTTAGAAACACTTTACGATGCATGGGAGAGATACAAAGATCTATTGAGAAGGTTCCCACACCATGGATTACCCTTGTGGCTCTGAGGTCCAAACTTTTTACAACGGTGTGAACCCCTCAACTAGTTAGTTGATCGATTCAAAGATCGGTGGAACTCGAATAATAAAACACACAGGCGACTTTTACGAATTTATAGAGGAGATGTCCCTAAATAACTATCGCTGGCAAGTCATGAGGACAAAGCCCACGAAAGCTTCCAAGTGTTTTCAACCTCGACGCAAAGAACCATGCTATCAAATCGTAGATGTGTTAACTAAAAATTTGATGGTTTGTGTAATTCCTTGCGTGTACAACCCGTTATGCAATGCGAAACAAGTGGAGGTGTGGCGAATCTCGAGTACCCACCCTACGGACATGGCATAGAAGGCGAACAAATGAACTATGTAAGTAATAATTTCAGATATCAAAATAACCCTTATAGTAATACTTACAATCCAAAGTTGGAAGAATCACCCCAATTTTTCATAGGGTGGTCAAGGAAATCAAAGACAACAACACCCTCAAAATTTCCAACAAAGCAGCAGTACCCACAGGAAAAGAAGCCGAACCTTGAGGAGATGCTGACAAAATTCATAGTAGCCACAGAAACACGTTTCCAAAATATAGAAACAAAACTTGAAAAACAGGAAGCATCGACACGGAGCTCAAGGATCAAATTGGGCAACTTACTAAGTTAGTTTCAAATACAATCGAAAGCTTACCTAGGAAAAGGAGCAAATTCAAGCCATAACAACTCAAGATAGTGAAGAGTTAGACGAGCCCAATTTTAGGCAAGAGCACATGGTAAGTGAAGGTAAGGTTGAGGTAAGCCATGATCTAATAAACCCGGTAAGTACAGAGTACCAACCTCGTGTGTCATACCCGAATACGATAAAGAAAGACCACACAGAGGAACAAGTCGGTAAGTCTCTTAAACTTCCAAAGAAATTTCATATTAACTTGCCATTTCTTGAAGCTCTTTCGCAGATGCGGATCCTAGACCTCGTGGCGATAAAAAGAAATTCATGAAGAACGAAGGCTTCGGATCGATGAACTAGACGAGTGGAAGACACACTTCAAAGAGGAACTAAAAATAAACGAAGCAAAAACGAGGCAACTCCACGACAAACTTAACGATGGGACAACCCAGCTTAAGATAGGAGATCAGGTACTCAAAATATTCCCAGATGGAACAGTCGAGGTAAGTAATCCTAAATTTAGCACTTTTAAGGTAAACACTACTCGACTTAAACTATATATCAAAAACCGAATAGATCGCATGAGAAAGGATTTTCACCTCCTCAAACCACCCTGATTATGTGAATAACAGGTAAGTCTAGCTCAAGACTTTAAACGAGCGCTTCTCGGGAGGCAACCCGAGCACTAACCCTACTAATTAGTTTAGTTTTATTTATTTCCATTGTTTAGGCGCAGGTTTTCCATACTCACACGGCCTTGCACACGACCGTGGCCGTGGCCGTGTGGCCACCATAGGTAGGTAAAAGGGCGTGGCCATAGACGTGTGGCAACAGGAAAAATTTTTCCCAAAACACGGGCTGCATCTCTATTTAAACCCCCCTTCTTCCTTTTTTCTTTTCCAATTATCTTTCTTCTTTCAATTTCCATTATTTACTTTTATTTTTATTATTATTATTATTTTTATTTCTTTTATTTTTCTTTTATTTTCTTTATTATTTTCTTCTTATTCTTCATGCCATTTAAATTTAGCTTAGGATACAATAAAATCAGGCCGGCTGCTTCGAGGATTCAAATTCAAACAGTTCAAGGCGCTCCCCCACGTTCACCTTTGCCAATTCCTATACGGTTTCTTTTCATTGACTCCATTCAAAATTCAGGAAGTTTCACTTCTCTCCCTATCTTATGATTTTATTATTATTTTGCTATTATCTGTCTTTGTACATTGAGGGCAATGTACATCTTAAGTGTGGGGGGTGAATCTTAAAAGTGCCAAACTTTTTGCATTATTCTCAAATCCTGAATT
Source organism: Gossypium sturtianum (assembly GCA_025698515.1). NCBI lineage: Eukaryota > Viridiplantae > Streptophyta > Magnoliopsida > Malvales > Malvaceae > Gossypium > Gossypium sturtianum. The sequence goes on from CM046946.1 coordinate 124,358,291, forward strand.
ATGCCTTATCTTAAAGTAAGTTTCTCATATTATGATTAGAATGAAATTTCCCTGATTTATGATTTTTGTTGATATGTTTTGGATTAAGTCATTGATAATTGTGCATTGATAATTAAATTTGAAGGATACTAAAAAATCAAGCATGATAAGTCTATTTTTCAGAATTAAAATTTTTTTCTAGATTGTCTACCTGAATTTGAATATTACTTTGAAATTTGAAATTTACAAGAATGACATCAAAATACCCATAATTTTTGTGAGATTTTGAGCCTTATAGAGCATATATTCTTTTTCTTGCTCACTTTTTGATTATGAGTGTGTCAATATTGATTTGTTATTCTAGAACTTGCATCGATTATACATGTCGAGACCACACATTTGATTTGATATACTAAGATGATAAAGGCACCTAGGTTTTAACCCACTCACTCCACTAAAAAGCCTACCCATTTTATTAACCCCTAGTGAACCCCGTTGATCCTAACAACCCTTTTTATTGACTCACCCACTAATATTATCCCAAAACCCTTTATTTTTGTTATCACCATTCCTTTTGACTACCCTTATATCGAGATTTGATTTGATCGATTGCCTATTAATTTCGATAGTAAATTCATCAACTATTATATATATTTGACTTGTTCTAAAAAAAAACAACGAAGTATATTCATTATTAGTTCTATGATATTTGAGCTTAAACTGTTAATCTCTAAAAGAAGCTCGTATTAGTAACAGTATTATTATTACAAGTCCTCAATTGATGTAATTATTTATTATCAGTCCATTGTTTCTGGTTAGGTAATTTGTCAGGTCAATCTGATTCTAACCTTCTAAATTCAGCCTATATCCACACCTTAACCCAAGCCCCGTTACAACCCTGTTAAAGACCTTTTGATTTGTGTATCATCTCATATTATAGTGGTGGAGATTTGATTTTCATGCAAGCCTATGGTAATAACTTTTCATGTTTGACTTTTGAGTGCTTTTTCTTAAACCTTAAACACCTCGAGTGATTTGAGTGAATCTTTAGTGAGGATGTCAATCCTTGTCGATTTTGAATCAGAGGTAATCATTCAGATGATGGGAAACACCTATGTTTTATGCCACAAATGCATGACTTAGATTGTTTGAATCTTTAGGACTCTTAGAGTTGAATTATCCAGGTATGAATTATCTTTGAATTATGATGAAACATTATTGATGAATATTATGAATCAAAGAAGTTCGTTTTAATTATGAGTTGAGAATTTTGCTTGAGGACAAGCAAAAGCTTAAGTGTGGGGGTATTTGATAAACCGTAAAAGTAACATATTTTAATCCCACATTTAGCATGCTTTTGGATAAATTATCCCTTATTTTATGTCATTTGGTGCTCTTAATCCTTTATTTTCATGTTTTATACTCAGGAAAGCACCGGAGGATGAAAAGAACAAGAAACGGGATTAAAACAGGCCAAATGGGCCAGATCACAAAATCGACACGGCCTGGGCCTAAGACCACACGGCCGTGCCTCACCAATAGACCCAACACGGCCTGGCCATGATTTACACGGGCGTGTGCCATGGTCGTGCCCCTGCCGCGGCCAAGAGGAGTTTTTCTCGGATTTGGATACTTGGTGGCAAAGAAACATATTCCAAAGCATATTTAAACACCTAAATAGGAATTTAACTCAGATTAGGATACTTGGAGACCAAGTAAGGCATCTCAAAGCCTATATAAACACCCTAGGGGGCAACTTAAAAGAGAGTTCAGCAGAAGCCCTCTGTCGGGGCGTTCAGCTAGGCCAAGGAGCCAAGCCAGAAAGATTAGAATTGTGGAAATCACTTGAAGAAAGCCAGTTGATTCATCTCAAGAAGCCAAAGTTATACTCAAGACGGAGGATCTCTCTTCAATTCCTTCAGGGGGTTTTAGAGTTTTTCTTATGTTTTGTTTTATCTTTTCTTTTGAGATGTATTTTATTATCATTATGAACTAAACCCTCAAATACCTGAGGGGGATGACCTCAGAGGAGTCTTGTTATCGCTTGCTCTGAACTATATGATAAATATTTGACTTGTTCTTAATTATGTGTTCTTAATTCTTGTGTTGATATTTCGCGGATATTAATTCAAGTTTTATGTGCTTAGGTGGAGGAGCAAAAGTCCCTGCTTAAGAGTAGATCTAGCATAATTAAGCGGAGTTGATCACACGCCTAGAGATAGGGTGACGAGATTTTGTCGAATTAGGGTGAAACCTAATATAGGATTCCATAGATCGAGTTAATGCAATTCTAAGGGTTTTAATTAGAAAGAGATTTCAATTAATCAACCTAGGGTTAGACGTTATTCACTTCGAGAGAGGGTTTAATATACATTAGGGAATCTTACGGATTAAGTCAAATGAATAAATCGTCTAGTTCGGAGTTAGATAACAAGTGAAGTCTAGGTGGATTCTTCCTTAGGTATTGTTTTAATCAATTGGTTTTTCCTACAAGTATTTTCATAATTTCATTATTTTTGTCTCATCGTCTTTAGCTTAGTAGTTAGTTAATTTTCTAGCACTTCAATTTTAAGGCTAAATAATAAAAAGAAAGTTAGTATTAGTACTTTCAGTTCCTTTGGGTTCGACAATCCGGTCTTGCCACTAAGCTATACTACTATTCGATAGGTACACTTGCCTTAATCGTTGTCATAGTTAGTTTTTAGGCTCGATCATTCTCATTATAAATTTTAAGACTGTGACACACCGACCACAACTTCAGGGAGATAAGGCTAGTGGCTTTAATTTACTCCACTGCAACTTCAGGAAGATAAGATCCGCCGTAATCTGTAGCTTCAATCTATTCCACTACATCTTCAGGGAAATAAGATTCGTTGTCTTCAATTTGCTCCACTGCAACTTCAGGGAGATAAGGGTAATGGCTTCAACCTACTCCACTGCAACTTCAGGAAGATGAGATTCGCCATGGTGAATTTGATCCGACCTACTGCAACTTCAGAGGTATAGGACTTGTTGTTGGAACACTGGCACCCCTTGGCGCAGCAAAATAAAATTAAATTCCGGCGATCCAAACCATGATACCATGTGTGAGGAACGAATCGGGGTGAAATAAAGGTTTTGAAATTACCGAAACTTCAATCTGAGTAGACAGCGACGCCTCGGTAACACGAACTTTGATCCACTGTCGAACCAAGCCACAACCTTTTGCAATGTCGGCCTTTACGTAATCCACCCGGTTTGACTATGAACGGAAGAAATCTCCAAAACTGTTTTGGAGGTTTTTCTTGCTTGACGGCTGCTAGACCTTAAAGCAAAATCTTAGGGTTTTTCTTAATAAGCTCTATATAACCTATTACCTTTTATAATCGGTATCTTTTTAATGAATCATAAAATTAAATAAATATAATAATGTTTTAACCGAAAATTATAATTACATTAATTATAACATGGATTTCGGTAAACTATATTTATTTAAATCTATATACGAACCAAATTCATATATTAATTCTCATTATGTGTACAACATCCTTGTACATATAATATGTTCAATATTTGATTGCCCAATTTAAATTAATTCTTTAATTAATTTAATTCATGTGACAATCAAACACAATACCAACTATGTTTTATTCCGTTCATTTCAACCATAGGGTGTGACCACAGGTTCTTGTAATGTTAGCGATAATACTAGAACGATTCTAATGTTACAAACAATGAGTGGCATCTAGCAATGCATCATTGCTACCTAAGTTACAAGGAGTCATGATTCGACATAACCTTTTTGTGATTAACCTTTCATGCATTAATCCTTAAGTCCTTTATCTCTGGAATGGACACAAGTCATGGAATAGTCACACTTGTATAGTCCATCCCATGTTTCTTGATATCTTGAGTAGACTATGATATACAAATTAGTATGACATCTCATGTCAACTTATTTGAGCATGGCCATGCATTTCTAGTCTCACTCAATCAAGTGGCCTAAGATATTACTCCCATTATGTAGGAGGGACTTATCCTATATTGATCAACCATATCCTCTACATAGATTGTGGTATATCCAACATCACCTTTATAGAACAACCAGATTCACGATTATGCGTTTGATCAGTATCAAAATATACAACTCACGATGTTGGGATAATGATGATCTCAAGTCCGAGGATCATATACATATTAATCACTATGAGTAATGTTGTGACAATTACATATTAATCCAAGAAACATACTCATAGCGGGTCACCCAATATGTTGTTCTCTAACACACATATTCATGCATTGATTTTGACACTCCATATCAATGACAACTCTTTATCATCAATCAACTACATGTTAGTCTTAATGCATTATTGTTGTCCTAGTCAACAATAATACTTGACTAAGGATCTTTTAAGAATAATCATATTATTCTCAGGACATTATTATAAAACAGTTTATTTGTACACACAGAAAGAAAAACTAAAATAATAATGACAACGCTTTATATTAATAAACATGGTAAATCAAGTATGTTATTACAACCATCTCATGATTGATCTTTGGGCATACTCTTACACTTGTGGATTCGTAGTTTTAATCTGCTCCACTGTAACTTTAAGGGAATAAGATTTGCTATCTTGACTTCAATCCATCCCACTACAACTTCAGGGGTATGGGATTTATGGATTCATCGATCTTGTTACACCGTCCTCTGGGGAACATGACCTGTAGAATCGATTTATGGACCTATGCTTATGCATAATGATTAGGATGCAATGATCAAAATGAGTCGAATGCTCCTAACTAAATATGTTATGGATGATATTTGTATGAATGCAGAATGTCATGAAAATGATCCTTTTTTTTAAAAAAAAAGCATAATGATTAGGATGCAATGATCAGAATGAATCGAGTGCCCCTAACTAAATGTGTTGTGGATGATATTTGCATGAATGCAGAATGTCATGAGAATGATCCATTTTTTAAAAAAAAATGCATAATGATTAGGATGCAATGATCAGAATGAATCGAATGCTCCTAACTAAATGTGTTTTGCATGAATGCAGAATGTCATGAGAATGATCCATTTTTTAAATGCATAATGATTAGGATGCAATGATCAAAATGAATTGAATGCTCCTAACTAAATATGCTTTGCATGAATGCAAAATGTCATGAGAATGATCCCCTTTTTTTTAATGTCTGGGTTGTCATTGCTCATTGTTCTTCAAGGCTGTATCACTGACGTAATATCCTGTCTTCTTATTCAACCGATATTTTTGACAGGAAATCCGAAGAAATGGTCACTATTTAGAGTTTTCTTCTCAAATATTTCCAACCCTTAGGCTTGGTGAGTTCTAAACAATAGTCCTGTTTCAGGTTCTCGTACTATTTAGAAGTTTCCAGAGTAATATGCAAAACTCCTTTTGTGAAAGTATTATTAGTCTATTAATCATCACTTCAATACAAAATGCTTGCAAATGATCATAATGATGGACCAAACTGAAATTGAGCAAAATCTGAAAAGAATGGGTTAATTAAAGAAAGCAAACATTGCTAGAATACAAAATGATTAGGGGAAAAGATAGGTGCCCCAAATATCGCAGCCTGAGCTTCTCTGTACAGACTTTCTGAAGACCATTTTAAGCTCAATATGTGTTTAGGAGATCGAGAGTACTCTGTTGATGCCCCAAGACGTAACATCTCTCCTTCTTCTTAATTCAGGTATAGCAAGATCACCGTATGCCCTATTTTTTATCACAATTTGAGCTGCCCTTTTCAGATTTTCGACTCAAAACCCCTTTGGTCTCAAGGCGCCCTTTGCGGGTTTTCACCTTGGCCTCTCCTTTTTTTTTTTTAAGAAAGTCTCAAAGCGCCCTTTGCGGGTTTTCACTTTGGCCTCTTTTCCTCTTCAAGTATAGTACTTCTTGACTGAATCTGAATTTACAGGATTTGGCAATTTTTTCCCATCCATTTTGGTCAAAATCAGTGCTCCTTCGGAGAAAGCCTTTTTTACCACATAAGGTCCCTCCCAATTTGGCATCCATTTCCCTCTGAAATCCTTTTGTATGGGGAGGATCTTTTTCAATACCAGGTCCCCCCTTGTGAAATTCTCTTGGGCGGACCTTTTTTGTCATAAGCTCACATCATTCGTTTTTGGTACATCTGATCGTGACGAATAGCCTTTAGCCTCTTTTCCTCAATAAAATTCAACTGATCATACCGAGACTGGATCCATTCTGCTTCATCTAACTTTAGCTCTGACAAAACTCGAAGGGAAGGTATCTCTACTTCAATGGGTAAAACTGCCTCCATTCCATAAACCAATGAGAAAGGCGTTGCCCCGGTGGAAGTTCTGATAGACGTTCGATAAGCATAGAGAGTAAATGGTAACTTCTCGTGCCAATCTTTATAAGTTTCAGCCATTTTCCCCACAATCTTCTTAATGTTTTTATTGGCTGCTTCCACTGCACCATTCATTTTTGGACGATACGGTGATGAATTGTGGTGTCTGATTTTGAATTGACTGCAGACCTCCGCTATTGTGCTGTTGTTCAAGTTTAATGCGTTGTCAGATATGATCCTCTCAGGCATTCCATATTGACATATGATTTTATTTTTTAGGAATCTGCTGACTGCCGACATAGTAACACTAGCATATGAAGCAGCCTCTACCCACTTGGTGAAATAGTCAATGACTACAAAGATGAATCGATGCCCATTTGAAGCTTTTGGCGAGATTGGCCCGATGACATCCATGCCCCACATAGAGAAAGGCCATGGGGAAGTCATAACATGCAAAGGCGAAGGAGGTACATGAATTTTGTCTCCATAAATTTGGCATTTGTGACATCTCTTAGCATAATTAATGCAGTCTCCCTCCATGGTAGACCAATAGTACCCAAATCTCATAATTTGTCTAGCAATTGTGAAACCATTGGCATGTGTTCCACAAACACCCTCGTGGACTTCTTCCAAAATTTTCTTAGCTTCAACAGTGTCGACACATCTCAATAGCATCTGATCCTTTTTTCTTTTGTACAGGATCTCCTCGTCTAAGACATAGTCACAGGCTAGCCTTTTCAACGTCCTTTTATCATTCTCAGTTGCCTGATCAGGGTATTCACGATTTCTCACGTATCGTAATATATCGTGGTACCAGGCATGGTCATCTCTTTCTTCTTCCTCCATATTGTAATAATGAGCTGGGGCCTCGTAAATACTCATTTGAATGGGTTTTACATCCTCTTGTTTGCTCACTTTGATCATGGAAGCCAATGTAGCCAAAGCATCCGCCATCTGGTTTTCGTCTCGCGGGAGATAATTAAAAGTGATATCATCAAACTCTTCAATTAACCCTAGAACTATCCTTTGATAATTGATCAATTTGGGGTCTCTCGTCTCCCATTCACCCCTCAGTTGGTAGATCACTAATGCAGAATCTCCATATACTTCCAGCACTCTAATTTTACGTTCTATGGTTGCACGGAGTCCCATGATACATGCTTCATATTCTGCCATATTATTTGTACAATCAAAATCCAATTTGCATGTGAATGGATAATGATCTCCATTTGGGGATACCAAGACTGCCCCAATTCCATTACCTACAACTTTGATGCTCCATCGAAGTTCAATTTCCAAAGGTAATATTTTGTAGCGTCTTCTTCAGTAGCTGCCACATACATTAGTTCTTCATTGGGAAAGTCAAAGTTCAGAGGCTCATAATCTTCTAGAGCTCTGCTGGCTAGAAAATCTGCTACCGCGCTTCCTTTCACGGCTTTTTGGTTCACATAAACTATGTCGAATTCAGATAGCAGGATTTGCCATCTAGCCATCCTTCCATTCAAAGCAGTTGATTCCATCATATATTTCAGAGGGTCCAATTTCGAGATTAGCCAGGTCGTATGGTACAGCATGTATTGCCTTAACCTCCGAGTTGTCCAAATCAAGGCACAACATAATTTTTCAATTGGCGAATATCTCATTTCACACTCAGTGAATTTCTCACTAAGGTAGTATATTGCATTTTCTCTTCTTCTCGAATCATCGTGTTGACCCAGCACACATCCCATAGAGTTGCTAAACACTGTCAAATACAGTATTAATGGCCTATCTGGGCATGGAGGTGACAATACTGGAGGACTTGACAAGTACTGTTTGACCTTATCAAAAGCTTTCTGGCATTCATCATCCCACACGCCTGGATTGTGTTTCTTCAGAAGACGAAATATGGGATCACATTTCTCAGTTAATTGTGAAATGAACCGAGCAATGTAATTTAACCTTCCAAGGAAACCTCAAACTTCTTTTTGAGTGCGCGGCGAAGACAATTTATTTTTTATAGCTCGGACCTTGTCTGAGTCAATCTCGATTCCCTTCTCGCTGACCAAGAAGCCCAACAATTTTCCCGATCTAGCTCCAAAAGTACATTTTGTTGGATTGAGCTTTAATTGGAATTTCCTCAGCCTCAAGAATAACTTCCTCAAAACTTGGATACGTTCAATTTCTGTTTAGGACTTTGCGATCATATCATCGACATAAACTTCGATTTCTTTGTGCATCATATCATGGAACAATGTCACCATGGCCTTTTGATATGTCGCTCTATATATTTTCAAATTTCAAATGGCATCACCTTATAACGAGAATGTACCCCACAAGGTTATGAAGGTAGTCTTTTCCATGTCTTCAGGATGCATTTTTATCTGATTGTATCCCGGAAAGCCATCCATGAAGGAAAACAACGAATAGCCCGCCGTATTGTCTACTAAAGTATCAATGTGAGGCAAAGAGAAATTGTCTTTCGGGCTGGCCTTATTTAAGTCTCTATAATCTACACACATTCGTACACTCCCATCTTTCTTAGGGACAGGCACAATGTTGGCTACCCATTCTAAGTATTTGACTTCCTGCAAGAATCCGGCATCAAACTACTTTTTGACTTCTTCTTTTATTTTTAGCACAATGTCAGGCCTCATTCTCTGGAGCTTCTGCTGAATCGGCTTGCAATCCTCTTTTATGGGGAGACGGTGTACAACAATATCAGTGCTTAACCCAGGCATATCTTGGTATGACTACGCGAAGATATCTTTGAATTCTTGAAGTAACTCTACGAGGTCTCGCTTCGTTTCTTCAGTTATGCACGTTCCAATTTTCACTACCTTTCCCTCTTCCAAGGTCACAATCTTTACTGTCTCTTCATGAGGCAGAATTTGTTTTTCCTCTTGTTCTACCATTCTTAACAAGTCTAGAGATAAGCCACAGTCTCTGTCATCTTCAAAGTCCTGGGATCCCTCTAAACACATTCTTGCTCAAAAGGGGGTTCTAATTCCGTAGCAGTGTTACTCATGTCATCGATAGCTGAGGACTTGCTGTAGGTACAAAGGAATATACAAAGAACGGATGAATTTAAGAATAATTATTTGTATGGTATGATTATAAATGTGATGAAAGAATGATTTAGAAAAAGATCCAATGAATGAAAGAATCTAACATAATTATTTGTATAGAAAGAATGAAAGAATCTAAAAGAATGAGAGGATAGTTACTCAAAATGATATCAAATATGTATTTCATAATGATGTTTGGACATAAGCCTATTTCACAAAGGAATTCTTATTGCTTCTAGGCTTAAAGCAGCAAGTGTGTTTTGAACATTACTCTCTGTAAGCTCTAAAAACTACAGGAATTTCTTCTACTGTCCAATTGTTCAGAACACTCCCAGGTTCATAAGGGCGGATATCTGACAAGGTCCCCCTTTCAGTGCTTTCTTCATGTATGGCATTGATGCTCTCATTTCTGACCATTTCATCCGAGCCTTCAGTATATTCATAGAATTCCAGTTCCTTATTATCCATCAGATCATGCACCAAGGCTCTGAATTCCACACATTCCTGGATCTTGTACCCCTTTTCATGATGGAACTCACAGTAGTTCCTCAAGTTTTCACAACTCTTTTCAGGATCCGAGATGCTTAGCCCCCTTTTCACCATCTCCATCCAGACCCATCTTAAAGGAGTTTTTACTTCTGCAATATCAATCTTGATTCTTCTCCCCACCTTTCCGTCTATCGCATTAACCCCATTATCAGTGTGATTGGGTAGCAGATTTTCGGCACTAGGTGCACCATCAAATTTCACAATGCCCATTTTGATAAGTCTTTCGACTACTTTCTTAAAGGCAGTGCAGTTTTCTATTGAATGCCCCGAAATTCCCGCATGATAGTCACATTGAGTGTTCGCATCGTACCACTTGGAATATGGAGGCTGTAATGGTGTTAGGTAAAAAGGGGACACCACGTGTGCGTCAAATAGGCTTTGATACAACTCCCTATATGTTATTGGGATTGGTGTAAATTGGAGCTTCTCAGTGTTTTGCTTTGTGCCAGACTCTGGCCTTGATGAACCTTGTTGTCCGGTAGCCATCGCTCTTGGCTGATTTACCGTAATCAATTTTGAGTAACCTTTGTTATATGTACTCGTGTTGTTCACCTCGTTTTCCTTTTTCCTTGAGGTTGACCTTTTGTTACTCTCTCATGCATCTATCTTTCCACTCCTTATCGCATTTTTGATCATTTCGCCGGTCATCACTATGTCTGAAAAACTTTTTGTCGCGCTTCCTATCATGTGAGTGATGAACGGGGCTTTTAAGGTGTTATAAAGAGCATCGTAGTTTCTTTTTCTAGGAGCGGCGACTGAACTTGTATGGTAACTTCCATCCATCTCTGTGCGTATTGCCTGAAACTCTCACTCGGTTTCTTCTCCATGTTTTGTAAAGTAATTCTATCAGGAGTCATATCCGTTACATGACTATACTATTTCATGAATGCTTGTGCTAAATCCCTCCAGGAACCAATCTTAGTACGGCTTAATTGGTTGTACCATTTGGATGCTGCTCCCACTAGACTGTCTTGGAAGTAATGTATTAATAGTTGATCATTGTTAACATACCCAGTCATCCGTCTACAAAACATGGTGATGTGAGCTTCGGGGCAACTGGTCCCATTGTACTTTTCGAATTCTGGCATTTTGAACTTGTGGGGAAACACTAGATCTGGGACCAAACTCAGATCCTTAGCATCAATTCTATGCTGACTATCAGCGTTTTCCATAGCCCTGAATTTTTCCTCCAGCCATTTACATCGGTCATCTAGCTACTTTGGCAATTCTGTCCTTGTCCTTTCCTATTCTGCCATTTCATCCAGGTCAGGGATAACAGGATTAGCTGGATTATCTCTTGGGCTAGAACTTGATCCAGCTTGCAAGTTCATCAGTACTGAAACACCATCCTGAAATTGTTGAGGCCTAATCGTGACAGATGTTCTTCGAGGGTACACCTCAGGTTGTGTTGGAGTAAAACCCGGAGGATAGAGAGGTTCCTCATTATCTTCTCCAGCATTAAACATGGGGGCCTTTCCTTTATCGGTTCCTCCAGTAAGCAGTTGGGTCAACTGAGTCATCATATTTCTTTGGGGCTCCAACATTCGGTCCATTATGTCCTGCTGGATTTTAGCCAGCTGCTCTTGCATTTGCAATTGTAGTTTTTCTTGCATTTCCTTTTGGAATTGTTCAAGTCTTTCCAATCTCTGATCCATGTCTTTTGTCTTTGCTCGAGTACCGTAAGAATGTTTGGTTGGTAAGTTTTTGTTGGTTTCCAGATTAATTCTAAAATGATTTCAACCAATTAGGGTCTTTCCATGAAATCTAATACACATGATATAATGTAATGCGAATGCGTGAAATGAATGCAAAAAGGCGTCTATTCTGATTCAATTTCATTTAGAAAACTTTACTAGAGGACAAAATTCTTTACATAAAATAGATTACAAATATACGGATAGCCGTATTGTCTTCTACTTTATCAAGAAATTCGTTCTCCACGACAAGCTCTCTAATTTAGTAATTGAACGCGAATCGACACTCTTTCAAATATGAAATGATATGCAATGCAATCATAACCAAAACAAAATGAAACACGTTAGTACAAAGTAAAAGCAAGCAAGAAAGAAATAAATAGAGCATTTATTCAGGTGACCACTAGGGTTTATCGTAGTACTATCTAGGGTGGGCTCCTCGGGTCTTCTACATGCGGTTTAGTTCTAAAGTTGAGGTATCTGAACCAACAGATTCCTCGATCCTCACCCATTATAGGCTCATACGGACCGAGTTCAGTTCAGGGGAATACATTTCCCTATGGCTGCACGGAGATGAAAATCTCACGAAGACATAGGTACAGATGTATCCCAAAAGCGATCCACTATCCTGCACGGATGAGAAAACCTCACGAAGGAGTAGCTTCTCACTCCCACTTAAAAGGGTAAGACCAAACGGTCCTTATGCAATATGATGCGAAAATATTCTACTAGACTCAACCCACAACAATCATATAACACAAACAAATGCAATCAAAGAATCATAATTTTTCAAATCAAATTTTCAATTTTCGACAGCAAGACAGAAAATAATCAATTTTACGGCTTGACTCTCTTATTGCTCCCCAGTAGAGTCGCCAAGCTTTCGAAACCATTTTTTTGTTTGAAAAACGGGGTCGACTTTAAAAATGAAAATAGAGTCGCCACCAATCTTTTTTCGAGGTGTGATCGAATCACCTTAAGATCAATCATTAAAACATTTTGGTTTATTAAAATAATGATTTTGGCCTACGAAATTCGAGAAAACGGGTTCGGGAGTCGGTTATGCACAAGGAAGGGTTAGCACCCTCGTAAAGCCCAAAATTGGTACCTAATTGATTAATTAACATCTTAATGTCGAAAATTTGAAAAGATTTTAAAATACGATCCTCTTTACTTAAAGAAAAAAAAACTTAAATGAATTGAATCGGATGCTGAGACCCGCTTATTTCGACGAAGTAAAATGTCATGCCCAGTGAGTTAGGATATGACATTTCGAATCCTCGAGACTAAGCTTTCCTTTTGACTTTTAAAACTCGTGCATTTAAATCTAAGAAGGATATTCGTTTATTTGGGTCAAATGAAAAATCGGAACCCAGTAAGTTATGGCACAATTTCTCAAAATTCCAAATACAAAATATTGCCTTTGTTTTTAGAAATCCTTATCTCGAGATAACAAAAATGTCACATCCAGTAAGTTAGGACACAACATTTTTGAACACCCGAGAATAAGTTTTTATTCAACTTATGCTTTGATTTAAAAGGATAATTGTTTCTTTAGACTTTACGAGAAAAATCGAAACCCAGTAAGTTAGGGTACGACCTCTCGAATTTCCAAATACGAAATAATGCTTACTTTTAAGAAATTCTTTTTCATACGATTACATGAAAACGAATATAACATTTGAAATATCGAGGGTTTTATTCGGGACGTGAAAATTTAAAACGGTTCGCGGTGTGATTGCAATAATTATAATATGATGATGCATGACGAGATAAATGCGTTAATAAAATAACAGTATAAGGGCAAAAATAAAAATAAAAGCTAAAACAACGATCTATATAAAATAATAGGTAAAAGTTAAAAAAAATGATAAATAAATAAACAAATAAATAAAATAAGAGAAAATAATAATAAAAAATAGTAAAAGCTAATAGTAAATCAATAAGCAAAATAAATATTATGTACAATGGTTTAAAGATAATAAAATAATAATAATAATGACAATAATACAATAATAATAATAATAATACATTATTAAACAAATAATAATAGTAAAATAAATAAATAATTGTAATAATAATAATAGTAAAAGTGATGATAAAAGTGAAGATAATAGTACTAGTAATAATAATAACGATGATAATAATAATAACAATAATAGAAATATTAAAATACACAAAATAAAATGTGAACAATAAAAGAAGTAAAAAAAATACATATAATAAAAATAAAGAATACATGTATGTGTAAACAAAATAAAAATAATGCATACGAATACATAAAAATTGATATTAAAAAAAAAGAATGGCAATAGTAATAAAAATATGCACAAAATAAAAGAAAAATGAATGGATTAAATAAAATAACAAAAAAAATCGAAGTAAAATAATGGGGATCAAATTGGAATTAAAGCAAAATTGCGGGGCTAAATTATAATAAATAAATGATTAAAGGATTAAATTGAGATTAAAATAAAGTTAAGTGGCCAAATTTAAAAAGAAAAAGAAAGAATCGGGGCAAATTAGAAATAAAAGTAAAAGGAGGGACTAATCCGAACACGCGAATAACAATGAGGGGCTAAAAGGGAAAATATCCCCACCCTCCAAAACGCAGCGTTTTGTACGGGACCAAATTAAAATAGAAGAAAAATTATAGGGTAAAATTGAAAACAAAAATAAGCTATATTAAAAGGACAGAAAACGTAGAGGGACAGCGCAATAAGATTATTGCTTAAAAAACACGCGGATCCTGAGGCGGGTCGGGTCGGTTAAGGGCAAAACGACGCCGTTTTGGCTCTTAAAGGCCTTAAGCAAAACGACGCCGTTTTGCTTTTCCTGTATAAGTCAAAAAAAAAATTTAAAACTCATTTCTTCTTTCTCTAAAAAAAAAACAAAACAAAATCCTCCTCCCTCTCTCTTCTCAACGATTTCCGGCCACAGGTCCGGTCATCGGCCGCCGCGGTCCGCCGTCGTGCACGGGGGCCGGAGTTCGGAAAAAGGTAATTTTTTTCTTTTTCTATATTATATTTTAATACACATATATATATAGTTTTAAAAAAATAAAAATAAAACCTTTGAATGTGTATGAACAGTTTCGAATAGAGCAAAAAGAAAAGAAGAAAAAAAAATACAATGAACCTTTGCTGACTTTTTTGTATTGATTCTCATTTCTGTAAAAAAATGTAGAGGACCTTACAAATGATCTTTTATTCGGTTTTATAACCGAAAAATCGAAAATAATAATAAAAAAATTACATTTTCCTTTCTATTACTCCCATTTCTATGCTGTTTCTGTTGTTTTTCTGTTTTGCAGGTGAACCAACGGGGTGACGTAGAGAGGCTGGAGGTTGCGGCGCACGTGTGGGGTGGCTGCGGCATTGGCTAATTCTAGAAACCCCTAGGGTTTCTGAAAATGTAAAAACTTTTGGGCCATTTGGGCCCTAGGGTTAGGATGTAATTTGGACTGTTTATTGGACTTTTAGTAATTATTTTTTATTTGGTTTTTAATTTATTTGAGTATTGGGCCCAGGCAAATTGGGCCAATTACACTTGTCTTGAATTGAATTATGTGACGGTATTAAATGTCGAGATTGTGAAATGGTCTGAGCATAATAGAAATGAGTATGACATGAATTGCTAAATGACATGTGATATGTGATAAATTGTTGATGAAAATGGTATGAGATCATGATATGTGAATTGGTTTATAATATGAAATTGAAACATTGGTTACCTTATTAGTTGGTCGGGTAAAGTTGGATATAGTTGGCATGTCATAGGGTCAGGTATAATGATTAGAAACCATTGTTGTCGGGCAACTCGAGGTGGTAGAATGTACATATTCTGGTAGTCATTGTCGTCGAGCAACTCGAGATGACTGAGTAAAAGATTGTGAAAGTCATCGTTGCCAAGCAACCTAGGATGGCAGTATGTACATGTTCTAGTAGTCATTATTTTCGGGTAACCTAGGATGACAGAATAATAGATCCGTGTATCTGTCTTAAGCCTGTGTTGGGTTAATAGGGTTTATAAAACATGATTTGGTTATACGATAATTAAAATGAAATGAGAATGAATTTGGTATACTTTGTACATATGTGAAATGTTTAAACCATAGAACATGAAAGATCATGCAAACTGGTTTATACAAGCTCAGAGGGCCAACATGGAAACAAAACGAATCAATAGATTTGACACAGAAATGAGATATTGATATAGTCAAATGTTATGAATTGAAATGGAAATGTATGCATTATTGAAGGTAGAATGTTAACATGATATGTTTATTTAGATTTGCTAATTGTGACAATGTATGAATTTAAGCATATGACATGAATAGGTGGAAACGAAATGGTTATGACTAATTATATATTGACTTGTATTAGTTTATATTAATGCTAATATTATTGACTTGAAACATGAAAGTACCACTGAGCTTTATCGCTCAGTGTATGATTTGTTTATTCCGTGTGCAAGTATTAGCAAATCTCAAAGACTCGAGAAGTGATCCAGCATCTAAACCGCGACACTCAACTTAACAATGTTTGTATAGTTCTTTTGTTTTTGATAAATGGCATGTACTTAGGTTTTGAGCCGAGTTTGTATTGTAAATGATCATTTTGGAAGTTTTGGTAATTAATGTAAACTTAAATCAAGTATATGGTTTGTTTAGTATGCTTGGAATTGGTATATCTTTTGGAATAGATAAAATAATGCAATTATTCACTTGTTTTAGGTGTCCTGAATTGATACCATATGGTTCTTGTGAAATAGCCAGTCATGTTTCAACGTCGAGTCCTTAATGTCGCGACAAGAAATTGATAGTGAGTTGTGTCACAACCTGGAACCCCCGAAGTTGCAACATCAACCCAATATTTTGAAATCTTTACATTTTAGTCCTTATTCGATCTCGGGTTATCAAAAGAGTTTTCGTAAGCTCATATAAAGCCTAGATATGATTGTACAACATGTCATGAATGTGTAATGATTTTAATAGCATGTATGAATTGTTAAATTGAATTGTAATTGTTTGTAGTTGCACCGACAACAAATGTCGCATCTCGTAGCTCGAACCCAGCGATCAAATTGAGTATGGGGTGTTACACTATTAGCATAATATGTTATCAATCTAGCTATTACACAACTCGTAATACATGATGGAGGAATGCTAATTTAGATATATGGAAAAATTCATCTATCACACCACTGTCACATAAGTCCCCAATCATCACACCGATAGCATATAGTGTTTAAATATAACCCTCCATCACACCAATAGCATATATAATATATATCAAATAGCCTCTATCATACCAGATGCACATAGTGCAATAATGAATTATATAAACATTAATCATGCACTCTCTAATACCTCGTACACTATAATAGCCAATACTATTAAGGTTTCCTTGACATGCCAATTATATCCAAATCTATTCTTGCTAGTTTACTAGGATATTTCCAATTATTAGTTGCATAAATGTAAGTGTAACACAACTGCCAATTACATTGCTCAAGCATTATAATTCCTTGATTTCATTTGAGTTGCATATAATATAAATCAACTTAAATTACAACTAACCATTTCTTAAGTCTCAATATAATTTCATGCCTCATAGTTTTGAAAACTATTCCATTCTATGCAACAATTCATTTCATTAATTTATCAGTTCAATTTCATAAGTTCAATATACACATTATAAACCATTCCTCACTTTCACTAACAGCATAATTACCTATGTTCAAGGAAGCATATTTACCATGTTAATCAAACGTACCATTTCTACTTACTTTTATAGACAATATTACTATTAGTTCTTGGATGCCAATATCATATTTCTTATAATTAACTTGGTTATAACATTTGTAGTCTTAAGCTCATATTTTTGACATGGTTAAACATACATACAAGAAAATTAGAATTTAGTGAGCACGTACCAATTAAGAGCACCACAAGCTTTAATCTACTATCTTTTCCTTGCCTTTGCTAGTGCCAACAACTTCTTTATCTTGTTCACCTTTAAAGAAACATATCCAAAGAATAATTCAATTTCAATTCTCTAATTGCTCAAACTAGCATATTTACCAAATATTAACAATGACAATTTTACGTGCTTTGCAATTTTCTAACACTCCTAACCCCTCCTTCCCACGTGGCTAACTCTACCATTAACCAAACCTCAATTTCCTTTCACCAATACACACACATAATCACACTTGATCACCATTTCTAACATATGGTATTACATTAGTTACAATTTATGCTTATTTAACAAATTTCCTTACCTCTCTTCCTTAATGCTTTAGCTAATAGAACTTAGTTTCACCATCATCAGTCTTTCACTTCTAATCACCTCGTTAAAGGTAAGGATACTAGGTGAACTTGGAAATGATGGTTATACTCAAATTTAAAGTAGAAAATCTTAGAATTGTGATGGGGAAGTCACGGTTTGGTGACTTGTTCTTCCTCTCTATTCTTTTTGTATTGGCCGATTGTTTTTGGTAAGGTTCCCTCTCAAACTTTGCTCTCTCTTTTTTTTTCCTCTATTTTTGCCAAAGTGTAGCAAAATGTCTCAATATCCTTTTTCCCACTCATTCAACCATATGATGGCATGCAAGAGTGGGAAATTCGTCTTCCCATCTCATTACCACCCAACAAGGTAAACCCTGTTCTTACTTTCACACCTAGCAAACAAGGTGTATTTAAGCCTTTATTTACATTATGTTTGGATTAAAAGTAGTAAATGAAAAGAAAAAAAAAGGGTGGAAAGCTAAAAATAAATAAATACCTATTATTTTGTTTGTATTGTTAAAATTAGTAAAGAAAAGGAAAGTTAAATTAATAATTTTAATTTCATTTTTATTTGGATGAACAGGAGAAAAATATAATTATAATAAAATTTTACAATTATAACTCTTTAATAAAATTATTTATAAAAGAAATTACATCTTCAAATTTTGTTTTCATTTTCTTTCCTTAACTTTCCCCCCAAATTGAGCTAATAAAAATTTTAACTTTTTACAGAAAATAATGATATTCAACTTTTACTTTCTCTAACCTAACTTACAAATTACATCCAAACAAAGAACAAAAAATAAGTTTTGCCTTACTTCCCTTTCCTCTCCCTGCCTCTAATCCAAGAGATAGGCCAAGTTAATAAAAATCATCAGTTTAATTGTCATTCCTCAAGTCCAATAGTTTAATGGTAAATTTGCACTTTAAATCCCTAGAATATCTCACCTTTTATATCCTCACTTGACTTAATTAGCTAGGAGTAATTCTTCGCCTAATCCTTCAATTGTTGAACCAATTTCAATATAGTCCTTACCCGAAATTGCAATTTATAATTGATGTCGTAACCACATCAAAATTTTCAAGTTCGAAATCAAACTTGTTACCATAGAATAGATATTACCATAAAATAGTTTTGAAAAATAAGCTGGATAATGTATGGGACATAAATTTTTAAAATTGTTTTCTTTTTTCTGAAAAAAAAGGAAAACCCTTAACAAATTAAAGTGTCATTCCTTCAGTCAACTTCCCGATTTCCCGTGGGCCAAACAAAAATAGTTTAAAAGAAATAAATTTAAGAATAAAAAATTAGGTTAGCTGCCCGAAATTACGGGTAAGAAACGGAAAACACAAAAAATCTTGAAGCCCTCAACTCTGAGATGGCATCGACGACAGCCACCGCTCGAGCCGTCCTCTTCTCCCGCATCACCACCTTGTCCGCGAAACCTCTCCCACCTTCTCTATCTCGCTTCTTCCGTAACCGTCACAACCGCCCATTTTCCGCCCTAACTGTCAGCTGTTTAAACAGTGGCGGAGTCTGCGACGATGACTACTTCGTATCAACGCAGAAATCGAATTTAGATCGTGGATTGTTAGTAATTGCTAATATGTTGAAGAACATCGAACCTCTCGACAATTCCGTTGTTTCCAAGGGGGTTTCTGATTCCGCCAAGGAATCCATGAAGCGGACTATCTCCACTATGCTAGGGATTCTTCCATCTGATCACTTCTCCGTTTCTGTTTCCGTCTCCACCCCTCCTCTTCACCGCCTTCTATTCTCTTCCATCATCACTGGGTAACTTATTTTATTTTCGACCTCATAAAAACTGTAATACTTCATAATTTATTGCATTTTTTTAAAAGAAAAACCTTTTTTTCTCTTTAGGTATACGTTGTGGAACGCGGAGTATAGGGTTTCACTGATGAGGAATCTGGAAAGAGCAGCGCCGGGCGAGGAGGTGGCGGGGGAGACAGAGGAAGCAATTAGGCAGCGGCCGGGAGAGGTGTTTGAGGAGAAAAGGGAGGAGAGAGCGAGTCAAAGTGATGGCTTTCAAGAATTCGAGAAGATTAGGCCGAGGGTTTCCGGGGGATTGTCGCCAGAGGCTTTGAAGTATATTGAAAAACTGCAAGCGGACTTATCTGATGCGGTGGAGGTAAGGATTTTTTATTTTATATCAGTGAATTGAGGCTTGATATAATTATATGAAGTATTCTTAGGTAATGGTATCTTTGAGAAAATTAATTGTAGACTTTTTTGCTTCTAAAAATACTATTGGGTATTTAGATTCTGGTTTCTTCATTGAGTAGTGATTGAATTCCTTCATCCTGACTGTATCTCTGGTTTTTAGAGGGCTACAGCTACATTTAGACCTAACAATTCATATATTTGTGCCATTTCTTGTTTATGTTGTTGGTTACTTTTGCCTTGTGTTTGTATTTAGTTTGATATTGCCAAGTCTAGCCACAATCATGTTTTCACAATCGATTTTATACTGCCCTTTTCTTTCCTTGTTATGTGCTAATAAGAATGTTTATATTGATGACTGTCGTGCCGGTTTTCCAAGGTTAACATTGGCTAGCAGTTATTTTAGGGTGATCACTGTCGTGCTTGTCAATAGTTTGGCATTTAAGTATACATACATGTCTGTTTGTAGATAATGTGCTTTCCGTATATTCCCTCTGTATAAGCTAATTGTTTTATTTTGTTTCAGGAACTGAATGTGGAGAAGGAGAATGTGCTAATAGAATGTGAAAAGGAAAACAGGAATGATTTGTTGGAGTATTTAAGATCCTTGGATGCCGACATGGTAATGACCAAAATCGTGTTTTTTATTAGATTATCTTGTTCTGAAAATGAATTATCTTAGTTTGATCCTACATGGAACTCAAAAATCTTCTCATTACTTAAAATTGTTGTTTCCAGGTCACTGAGTTATCCCAACCATCATCAGTACAAGTCGAGGAAACAATCCACCAGCTTGTTCAAAACATATTGCAAAGGCCCTTTAAGAATGAGCTTAAGAGGGACTCAGGGATAGTGAACAAAGGAAATAATCATCAAGATGTTGCCGATGAAACTTCTGGCACTGTTGCCACTGTTGGCACTTCCCGGGATTACCTTGCAAAGCTGCTTTTCTGGTACATTTTTTTACAAGTTAATTAGTTCTTCAATTTTGGTGCATTAGGCTTTTCTTGCACTCAAGACGTTGCTGAATGCATTAGGCTTTTCTTGTTTTCTTTTTGCTTTCTCCATCTATATTTGCCTTATGAACTGTAACATAGAGATCCATAAAACACTCCTCCTTTATAATATGTAATATTATTTGTTTATTCTTTCCATTTTTATCATTTTCTTTGTATTTTCTCCGTCAATGTTTGCCTTACAAATTGTTTTATTCTGACAGGTGTATGCTATTAGGTCATCATTTGAGAGGCTTGGAGAACCGATTGCAACTAAGTTGTGTCGTCGGATTATTATAGAGTAAGGTTTGTGAAATTGTATAGCCTTTCTTTTTCTTGTCTTTCTTGTGTTATTTTTCGTTTATCAGGTAATGTACATTCTTCTTCATGAAGCTATTAGTGAACTTATATTGTTCCAACTCTATTTTTTAAGTATCCGTATATAACATATATTCATGTTATGAATATGAGAATATGATATTCGAAAAATTAGGGTTAGAGAAAATTTGCTTGTTTTATTTGACTCTTTGCCTATACAGAACAGCAGGTGAATGGGTGAGTCCTTTGAATTCCTAGTTGCAGTATAACAATTCCCTTCAATACCTTTACCAAAAAGGAAGGTAGAAGTAATACTGGATACTATTGAATAGCCATTGAACTTGTGTAGGTTATATTACCAGGACTGTTAGAAGTTGAGTGCAAAATTCAGAGCCAGGCAAGAACAAAGGTAGTAAATTATATCTATAAGCCTGTGGAATTGTAGACCTTTGTTGCTCCAATTGTTTAATTTTGTTTAACCCATTTTGACACTTGTGCTTGAAGTATAGTCGGATATGGATGCGGAAATATGAACCTATCCTTCATCCAACGACTCCAAATGCATCAAAAACATATGAACCTTCATCCAAGGGCTCCAAATTCACTATAGTCTTTAAACAATTGAATATAACCCCATACCCCAATGTGGGACACTCATTGAATGTACCCCATATGGGACACTTGTATGTTCACCCACCGGTTAATTGAATTCACAGTATTGAGTTTTTCTAAATTCACGGTTTACTCAAAAATGGGCAAAATGATTTACACACAAAACATAACTCTCTTGTTACAATAAGCATTGCAAGCTGAAAAAAAAAATTCCGCAGCTTCTTTGGTGTCTATTTACACAAAATAATAATAATAATAAAAAGAATACAAAGTGACTGAAAAGAGGTGAAAGATGAAGAAACAAAATAAATCACAAAGAATCAAATCTAAATCCATCCAATTGTCGATGCCGAGAATATCCATGAAATTTATACAAATCATAGGGTGCCCACAAGAAATCAACTGAACAAGGTCTCTTTGCATCTAATCTAACCCATGGTTTCCCTTTCCCACTCCAATGAAGCAAACTTACTGGACCAGGGTGCAATGTTCTGCAACTGTTAACCAAATTATCCCCTCCAAGACCATGCTGATTCCACCTATGATCTATGGCTTCAATATCTCCACCAAAAACCAACAAAAATGGTGGCAGAGAGCCCAGTTCATAAATCCTTTTATCTTTCTGAACCCTCATCCATTTCTCAATCTCCCTCGTGTAATCACCTTGTCTCCATCTCCCCAAATCCATAACCATCACACCTGTGTTGAAATAACAAGCTCTTTTGCCTTCAAATACCTTTGAAAATCCTGGGTTTGACCAGAAATCACTTGTGAAATACTTGTCAAAGTTTGCATTGCAGTACTCGGGTGCCCCAATTGTTCTGGAACCAGTCAGATTTATGTTCCGTAGCTTTTGGATGTCATCTACAACAATGGTGTCTGAATCTAAATAGATCACTTTTTGGATGCAGGTTTCAAGTAAGTCAGCTAAATAAATCCTTGCATAATTCAAAGGGTTGTCAAGAGCTTGACGGATTGAAGATGAAACAAGATCCCTTACAAGCTTTTTCTGGAAAACATAAACCTTGAAACTCAAAGATGGGAATACAGACTTCACGATCCGAGTTAGTTGGGTTGGTACAACCGAGCTGGAATCGGAGGCAATGAAGTGGAAGAACACGTTTTGTGGACATGAACCATGTTTCACAACTGAATGGATGGCTGCAATGGTGCCTCTCAAGTATTCAGGATCAATGGTCATTGCAATATGAACAATGGAAGAGTCACATATCAAAGTATCTTTACCCAAAACAGGACAGTGAGGTCCATTTTGATACACTGGTGCCTCCATGAACAAATCTGATTCATCCTCAGCTTTAAACAACCTGATTGAATTTGCAGGGAAAAGAAGCAGTGAAGAAAGGAAAATAAACCCAAGAACAGATCTTGATAGGAACATGATATTGATTGTTGAAATCCAAAAAAAAAAAAAAAAAAATGTTTGTTTGATAAAGTTCCTTAAGAAGAAAGTATTGGAGAATAATGGCTCCAATCCAAATGAAACTAAAAGGAAAAGTGCAATATATATATATATATATATGAATAAATGAAGATGGAAAGAGTCCAATCAAGATTTAAACCAAAGTCCAAAAATGTCTGCTTTTTCAAAGAGGGGACGCGGAGAAGGTTCAATGGTCTGATTGACTCGTTTAATTTTCTTTTTTTAATTTGTTTGTTAATTGTTGGTTTCCTGGAAACTGCTTGGTAGCCTTTATGTCGGTTCGTTCACCATTGGAAAAACAAGGGACCATGTGCTTTGAATTAATCATTCTTTTTTTTTTTTTTTTTGTTGGGGGTGAGTGCAGTGCGGTTGACGAAAGACCACATACTATGAACCAAGTCAATTTATTTTTCAGTGATTCATGGTTAACCCCTTCAGTGTTTTGCATTTTTACCGATAGGGTTGAGTGGTGCATCATGCTTAATTTCTACAAATTTTTCTCATTAATTTCAGTTATTTTTCTGTATCCACTAACAACCCATCAATCTTTCTTCTTTAAGATCCTTTTTTCAGAAAAAGAAAAAAGAAATCAATTTATTTATGTTACTTTCAAAAATAATTGGACAAATCAAACAAATTAAATAAGAATAAAATATGTAGTTTTTATCCGATAAAAACATGGTTTGGGGCACAACACACCTAATTTACAATACACCTTTTTATGGGTTGAATTATCCGTCCAAGCATAAAGATTCATACGAAATTTGAAAATGTTTGAACAAGAATATTATATCCAAAAAATGAGCT
The DNA here is from genome assembly GCA_025698515.1 of Gossypium sturtianum. Lineage (NCBI taxonomy): Eukaryota > Viridiplantae > Streptophyta > Magnoliopsida > Malvales > Malvaceae > Gossypium > Gossypium sturtianum. The sequence continues at coordinate 124,382,534 of CM046946.1, forward strand.
CGAATAAAAAATTAAACCCGATTAAACTAAGGATCAAACTCAAGCTTGATCATTCAAAATCCGAGCCTAACCCGACTCGTTTTTAAGTTTATAATATTTTATATTATGTAATTTATAACACAAAAAATAAATCTATACTAAATATACAATGATACTCTAATGTAAACATTAAAATAATATTAAGATAATTATATAAAAAAATTCAATAAATAAAAATATATATTTATTAAAAATTTTAAAAAAAATTAAGAATAATATGACTTGAATTAATTTTGTACAAATATAAACGAATTTAAATAAAATTTTAAATCCAAATTTCAGACTAAACCAAACTTAAACAAATATAATATCATACTTAAACTCAACCATAAACACCACTACAACTAAAACGCGTTCAAACAGTCATTTTCAATCAAATTAATAACCTAATCTATGTTTCCGATACCTTTTCATTACCAAGAGAAATATTTCAATGTTTAAACAGTCACGTGGACAGCTATGAATGGCTGCAGGCTTTTATGTGTGCTTTTTATTTTTCCTTGTTGGAGTGTTCTATTTTGAGATTTTCTTTGACATCACAACAAAAATCACATTGACCAAAGATATGCATTTTTCTATTTATTTTAATTTTCCTTTCTTTCTATACATTAATGTCTTTTGATTATTCTAAACTCTACACCAACCTCAATCCTTCTGGAATCTTTCATTCAGCCGTTGAGGTGACCACCTCCAATATTATATCAGTTCTACATTTAATTTTTTATTTAATTTGTGTCAAATCAGACATAATTTGGTACAATATCACAAAACCCCTATATTATATCTTAGATTACATTTTAGTCTCTTTAATGAGAAAATAAAGAACAAATTAATCTCTATACCATTCTGTAGTTTAACATAACCTACCGTCGGAAGAGTCCAGAAAACTTTGCTGACAACGAATAGTCGGTAATGATACTGTAAATATTAGAAAAAACAAAAAAGGTATACCCATATTGAACATACATTTGTATTGATCAGAGTAACATAAGCTGCATTGCAACAAGCCATGGGTCCAAAACACGCACATGAATATCAAATATGATGCTTTGAATAATAAAAAATGAAAAGAAAAAATTATACCTGTACTTGACTTCTAAATCTGAATAGCATAATCTAGGCTGGAAGAGTCTGAGAAAGCAAAAGCAGACAAGAAGAAGAGTACAAAGCGAAGGCCAGTTCAAATTTAATGCATTTATTGTTGTTCCCCCGTATTTTTGCCACAAAACACAGTTGTATCATCTGCAAGAGCAAGGGACATGAATGACTCAGGATTCAATGGTTTTACAGGCGGACTCAATCCCCCACCCCCCATTACCTTGGGTTTGTTTCCTACTCCTTGCTGTCATTGGTGAAGGTGTTGACCGTGATCCTTGGGTCATCACGCTTTTGTTCTGGGGTTTGGATGTTTGATCTTTGGTCTCAATTGGCTTTCTTGTCAGCTGTCTTGACTTTGTTTTCGACTGGCTTTCGTGCCGTCGATTGTCTTTAGTGATCTATGATTGCTGTCATGCACTCTCTGTTACAGCTGGACTGTATTGTTATTATGTCTGCTGCAATGCTCTCTTGTTTAATGAAGGTTTCTTACAAAAAAATTAATGCATTGGCTCCATTTGTGCAACTAGTAATGAATATATGCCTTCCAAGTAATACAAGCCAAAAAAGGAATTTTTGCAGGAAAGACTTTAATAGACTCTTAAGATTTGAGTTTACACACCCTAAAGCTGGATTTCAACAAGTAAAAGAAAGGAGATGGCTATCTTTATGAACATTATCACCTAAAGACTTGACTCATCGGTGTTATTTAGGCTTTGTTTAGCATTGATGTTAGCACAATAATACTAACCTAGCTTTTAGAAGTTTAAACGATCCAGCGTGTCACCCAATGTGATAATCAACTGAACAGTTTGGATTTGAGGCTTTCAGCTGGTGTGTCTAGCCTAATACTAAACCCACTTATGAGGTTATTGTGGTTGCATGTCTTAAGAACTACGAGGCCTTTATTTGTACCTCTCTTCTTTTAAAAAAAAAAAAAGGGAAGTAAAGACAAGCCAGAACTCATAATCAATTATTCAAGATTCAACTTTAGCTTGTATCAACTTCATTGTAAGTAGTCAATGCTGGTAACAAAGGAGAAGGAGAAAGGTAAAAAGAGCAATGTGATGAAATATCTAAGAATCCTCTCAACAGTGAGTAAAAGGAGAAACTGATTTCATGAATAGAATTTGCAGAAAGCAACCTGATAGCAAGAGATTAGACAGCAAAGGCCAAAGCCAGGTAGATTCTCTTCCCTGGCTCCGTTTTCCAGCCTCACCACAATTTTCTGGCTACAGAAAAGAAAGAAACTTCAAATGGAAGGGAGAAAACTTGAAATGGTGAGAGATGTTACCTTTCATCATTGGTCACCAAGCCATTTAAAAGGTGCAACTGCAAGCACAGTTCAGTCTGCTAATCTGATGTCTTAACCTGCAAGGTTCTCAAAACCGTGTCTACAAAATGCATGTGTATATGCAAAACAAATGCCAAAATGCTAGATTTGTGAAGGCTAGGCTGCATGATACAAATTAACTAAGTAGCACTATGGAAGATGCATGCGGTTACTCCATTTCAGGCAAAAAGAATCTAGGAAACCGTATATAACTGTGCATGATAACTCAAAAAGGAGAGAGAAAAACACCAAAAGCATACTTCATAAGAAAGAGAGAAGTTGAAAACCAAGCAACAAAGAATTAGTGGATAAATTGCCAAAGTCCTTTTTGACATTACACTATGACTTTCTTGCCAAGAATCCGATATTCATATGAAATGCTTTAAAAAGATTTAATAAGAACATGCAAAAGAAAAATAATACATATAGTTTGGACCAGAAAGAGAGCAATGGCAAGCAGTGAAAGCAAAAGTTACCACTAAATTAAAATCGCCAACCACAGTACTTGGATTCAGATATTGACATCTATTTCTTAGAGTAAAGCGTGTAAAACATTATGCAAATAAATGAAACTAACCCTTGGCTTAATTCAGCATTAGGTCACTTCAGCAAACTGTTTCTAGACATTATTAATATACGGAGAGATATAAGACATGCATTTTATTAGGAGGAAAAACAAAGAAACTTTCCTCCTATGCTCTAGGACTCATTCTACAAGAACAAGCTAGTTGAAAAGCACAGCTCATCTATTGAAACATATATTTCTATTAATGCTATCATAATGTTTCCTACATCCAGGACACCGCCCATCCACTTCAAGAATCCTTTTGTGACAGAAGAGGCAAAGCAGAAATCCGCATGAACAAGGGAGAAAACTAGAATCTGTGGCATCCAAGTCCTCATAGCAGATAGGGCATGAAGAAGGGTGATACATAGTGCTCCTCTGTTTCCAGGTGATAGCCCCATGGCCACTATACCAATCCGAATTCAAAGAAATGTCATGCTGTTTAGAAAGGCTTGGCAGACTTCGAGGACGCAAAACATCATCAGGTCTCCATGCTCGACAATTTGTGTGGGAACCATAAACTGTTTGCCTACTCTCTGAATTCGACTGATCTATTCCTTGGTCCTTGAACTGTTGGTCAGCACCAGCACATTCAACCATTGTTTCAGATTTAGCAGGAGAATTCATGGGTGAGTTATGTTGACTGTCATCTGCACTCAAGGCATCTGCAACATCCTCCCAATTGTCTAGGCACCCATCCTTCTCTTCCTCACTGACACTTCCAGAACAAGAACCACTGCTACTGCCACTGCAGCTATGTGCACTAATAGCTTCTTTTGTGTCATTATTTCCCAGATTGCTTTGAATGGGGCAGTTCATCAAGGACTCCAAATCACTTTCATGAATGCTCAGTGCATCTTCACTTTCCTCTTCCCTCAAATTTGTTTCCAAATTGCGCAATGATTTGTTCTGTTCATCAGCTCTCATTGTGGAAAATGGAGGAGACCCAGCACACCCATTCAAATCCACTTTGCAGTCCTTGTTCTTTACTGCATTTGCAATCCGACTCCATTATGAGCACAACCAATTGAATTTACTAAAAATGCAGTAACTTGGTAATTTTTGCCAATCCAAACCCAAAAGCCATCTTAATCATTCACCTCATAAATAAGATAAAAATTGCTTCTTTCATATTAGTTCCTAGATCCCACCAGTAAATTTACCTTGGGTCAAAAGCTTTTTGCTTTTATCACAACTCTCTCCCTATAGTTCTTCTATGTATTTGATACTCAGAATGTGCATCCACCAACTTTCAATACTAAAAAAAATATTAAAAATGGTCAAAAAAAAAAAAAAAGAAGAAGAAGAAGAAGGAACTAAACAAAGCCATGTCGATAAAAATATGTAAGGCATTCATTTGGCTTAATAAAACGAAAAGAAAAACCCTAACAATAAGTACTCGAAATTCCCAATTTATTTTCCTATCACACGTCAAAAACCGCAACGTCCAATATAAGCGATTCATTCCTAACAATTAATTCTTTTTGTTCAAACAAATGCCCTTTCAATAATGCTCCATTCAGTTCTTTAAAAAAAAAATCATTCTTTCTAGTTTCTATTGAAAGAATCACATTCAAAATAAAAATAATATAATAATTAAAAATAAAAAAGAAGATTACCTTGAGACAGCCATTGTTCACGCCTAACATCGAGCTTATACTGCTTCAATTTCGCCAATCTATTTGTCTAGATCACCAAAAAAAAAAAAAAAAAGACTCTCAAAATATGAAACTAATCTTAATCTACATTTCCTCATGAAACAAACACAAATTATTTTTAAAAAAAATTACTCACTCTCTTCTTCTTAGAAGGGCAAGGCAGAGAAACATTGGAGGCGAAATCAGAAACCATGGTGAGAAACTGATACAATAAAAATTTTGGGTGTTTGGCGAAGAGGAAAACAGTGTACGACGAAGAAGGAGATTAACGCCGGAGGAGAGAAATAACGGATTACCGGATAGAATGACGATCAAACGGCTGAAAATGGATAGAATGAGATACACACACAAACTCTGCATAGCCCTCCTTAGAATTGATTTCTTTCTATTTATATAAAAGTCTACTTACTATAATGCCCTTGCCATTTGAATTTTTTACCAAATTGTTTTTATGTTTTAAATAAAGAATTCCTTATTATTTACTCTACTTTAAATAATGGTAAACTATTTTTTTTAATGAAATTTTATATTTCACTACTTTGGCATCAGCTGGAAAATTAAATGAGAATATTTTTTTCTTATTATATTATTAAATAAAATTTTGTAAAATATATAATTAATATCTATTCATGGAAAATCTCTTTTTTTTTTATGACTATTTTCACTGAAAGCGTTTCTTTTTTAAAACAATTTGCTTCTTTTTCACTCATAAATTGTGTGTGACAAGTCCAATTTTCTTGAATATTAAGTCTCTTTCTTTCTTTATCTTCAAATTTATTTTTAATTTAAAATTTGACAAAATTCCTAAAAGAATAAATAAATGAGAGAACTTATAGAATAACAAAAACTTTCAAAATATATTTGAAAATATAAAAAAAAAATTACAGGCCAAATTTTTAGGCTATTAATCTCTCATGTGAAAGCAAAAATTAAAGAATTTTCTTTTCTATTTTTCGAAATGGGATGGTAGCAATAAGGTCTTTTGAATATAATTGGCGATTAAAGAACACCAAAAACAAAGCCAAATTTTTAATATGAAAAGGTTGAGTAAGAAATTTTAGTAAGTTAGGAGGGTATTTTAGGAAAATAATAAGATTATTAATTATTTGAATTTGGTTGAATTGGCGTAAGAAAATAAGCATGTTCTTAGAAAAGGCCACGTGGGTAGTCCAGATTCGACAAATCTGTTATCGCTATATCATCATATGGGCCTATTTCCCAAATATCTTATCACACTTTATTTTTGGGCCAGACTACCAGAGTAGGAGCAAAACTAGCTGTCTTTTCCTACTATTTTTTTAACCATTATTTCTTTTTATAGAAGTAGAAATTCTATTAATAGTGTACAGTCACTTGTTCCCACCTTTTTTCTGCTTCATTTTATAGGAAAGCAGAAAACTTTGATCAAACTGTTGTACAGTGACTGCTACACTGGCAGCGTTAAAAACTAAACTATCGGAGAATTAATGGTTGATAATTGCATTTTAGCCCCCCAACTATCAAACTAGGTCCATAATTAGCTTCAGTCAACGTGATGACAACGTCAAGAGGTCTCCACTTTTCTGCATTAGTCTTCATGGAAATGAAAACTAAAAGTAATAACAAGTAAGAAAAAAAAAACAGAGTGAATTACACGAGAAACAAGTAGGAAGAGTAGTAGGGAAAGTAATTAAGGAAGAGATGTTTGGGATATTCATAAGGTGTTCCTTTATGTATTGCATGAATGAATCCTTTGCCAGCAAAGGTGTACACAGTGGAAGAATGTCCTTGGAAGGAAGTGAATAAATTGAGGATGGACATCTTACCATTTCCCTTTTTTTACAACCATAATGGCAAAGTATAGCATGAGCGGATATTTCATAACTCCACTTTTCCTTATGCATTTCCCATATCAAGATTAGTCTGACCTCTATGACCCAATACATCCAATCCAATAAGTTTTTAGTATTTTTTCTTTTTAAACAATAAAACGAAAAATCGACCTCAATTTTTTTTAAAATCAAATCACCATAAACAACTCTATATTGAAGTTGGTATATCCCAGATTAAATTAGTTTCTATTATTAAATAAATCAATATCATTTACCTTTAACCAGGTGGATGTGAAAATTTGACACACATTCCGTTAAGATTACTAGCCCTAACACTTAATGCATTCTTGTATATCGTGTTTAACAATTCAAATTTCCTTTTTTTTTTATATATATAAAATACGAGACATTAAAAACCCTGTTTTCTTTTTTCTTTTTTCTTTTTTTTTTTGTTATTACAAAATATCATGCAAAACCCTATTTACACAGTAATGGCTCAAGAACTTTGAGCATATGATCTTACAGATATGCTACATTTTTCTAACAATTTCTTCCTTCTTCAGTACTACTAGTATGGCCAACTTGCATCTAGTCTCCGCTTTCGGTTCGGTTGCACCAATGGCATTTCTACAGCAAATGCACAAATAGTATAAAGCTTGCAATGTTGTTCGTGCCGGATATTATTGGGAAGCCGATAAAAATTTATGGAACCGTTGTACTCTTGCCTGAGTATTATATGATCCACATTTTGGTAGCGAATTTGTTCTCCGACGACAGAAGAAATCTTCGGTGTCCAACACATAAGAAATCTGAACATAAAACATAGATCATACTTAAAAACAAATTTATTTTTTTTTTAAAATAATACATGCATATGCGGTTTATTATTAGTAAAGAAAGATTACCTTGTATGAATTGCAAGCTATCTTGTTCTCTAAGCCATTAACCAGTTCAACGCCTTCCATAGCCATGCAAATGGCAGCAAATTCATCTAGGTTTGCATATTTTTTCTTGTTTCTGCAAAAATCTCAGCAGAGAAAAAGCCATATTAATGGCTGGTTATTGTATGGGGGTGATCCAAATCTTTGCTACAATAAACTATGATAACACGAGGGGCTGGCAGAACCTAGGTTTACAGATTACATTTTCATTTTAACAGCAGAAAAAATTTAATTGCAAGACTACGAAATGAATCCTAATGTTGTCGGTTATTACCTCTTTAGCGTAACACCATGTGGTTCATTTTTCCCAGGAAAGACTGATAGAAAATCATTGTGCAAAAAAGCTGAAAAATTAGGTTCCACTGAAACAGCAAAAGCCTCGGGTTTTTCAATCACATTGTCCATCAGCTGAATAGATAATCGAGATGGAGAAGATGACTGTAACAAGGGAAACAAAATAAAACAATTATACATGCAAACATACACAAACGCAGTATAGCATTTCATGTGCCTTAGTTTGTATTTCGGTTCGATTCTTTTTCCAAAAAAGTGGTCGTAGTAGAGGGGCATGCAAACTTACGCATTTCAATCGATAAATATTCTCCTCATGAAGGAGGACACGCGCATTTTCATAATACACTGAATCCATTGTCCTTGCATGTTTCCGGGATTTTTCATACTCAAACAGTTGAAGAAGCTTATTATCCATCTCATCTGTTGCAACAGCTTGAAGCTGCAACGAAACTATCATTCAGTACAGTAGAAAAAAAAAAGGAAAAAAAGAGGAAGACATGAATGATCATCAAAGAAAGCAAACCTGCTTAACCAATTTATATATTAACTTGTCCAATGTGAATAATACGTATGACTGGTTTCCTATTATTGCCCGACATTCATCTTCAAACTTCATATTGTCAGAAGATCCATCAAGTAGACTGTACAGTGCACTCATAAATCTGTGTAGCAAAGAAATGAAGCTTTTGAATTAGAATAAACCAGGCAATATTGTTTGGCAATACTATTGATTTGTAAATCACCTGGCATATAAATCTGAAGAACACGATTCTTTTGAGTTTTTCCGCTTTAACTCAACACCTGTTGAGTTTGTTTTCGCATACAGTATTCTTTCATATAGGATCTAAACAAAAAATCCAAAGATTGAAGAATACTTGTTAAAATGTAGAAAGAAAAATTAGAATAAATAACTAAATGACTCAGGATGCTTACGCACTTGATGAAATCTGAAAAGAACATAGAAATCATCATTTGCATAAAAAACCCGAGAACTGTTTTGATCTTCTTCAGGAAAAACTGCAGGTACGTGTTTCGCAAGAGGCTTCACCGTAAAAAGAAACCGTTCGGAAGTTGACACGGACATGCCATCTCCTCCTGCATGCATATCATTCGTCCCTTCGGCTTCACCTTCACTCTCGGCCTTACCATCAACTTCATCACGCTCAACCTCTTCCTCTTCGTGCTCTCCATGGGAGCATTCATCACCTGCAGACTCACTGCCTGATGCATCATCACCAGCCTCAGAGGCATTTTCACTATCCTCATCATCAGCATCTGCATCATTTTCAACTCCAGCATCCTTACAATGTGACCCTTTTCCAGACTGATACTGTCCACTTTCAACACTATGCTTCGCCACTGGAACAGCCTTTAGGCCATTATCACCATAAGCAACAAAATTATCCTCCTCAAAATCACCATTAGGTGATAATTCACCTTCTTCTTTCTCAATTTTCAAGGGACCAGCAGGTTCTTCAAGATATCTACTAGCATTAGTGTCATCTGTAGGCACTCCATTAACTAATAGAGCATGTTTTGTTACATCACCACCCTGAAATACCAAGAAAATTCACACAAGCATTTTACGACTAAAATATTCAAAGCAATAAAAAGATGTCAATTATTACTATATTTTACAAAAGGAATTTGTAATATCAGCTTCAGCCATGCTAAGTAGAATACAACAGTCGACAAAGCATAAACCCATACCTCTGATGTGTGCGGAAGATCTACATTAGCTTCAGGTTCATGATCCTCACCAGCTGCAACGCTACTAGGTCTAGATGCTGCTGCATGACATCATTGAAATTCTAAATCGCAGTATTGTAACAAATTTTGGAGAGCAGGGAATAATAAGATGAAATTAATAGTAAAAACTAGTTCAATGAACAACAAAATCAGGGAAAATAAATGTCACAGATTCTTTCAGATATACACACCTGAAGCCCCTTCAGTATTGCTTTTGCTGTGATTATTTTCGGCTTCAAATGCAAGGACTCCAATTGCCAGCATGTTTATTCCAGGTTGACTGTTCTTTAAATCATCTCTAGATAAATGACTTGAGTGTTCTTCTTTGGCTGAAGTTTCCCCATTTGCCAAACCATTTCTGCAGGAATTAGTTAATTCAGGTGAACCATTCTCATCTCTGTCAGTGGCAGCCTTTTGTTGTGTGGAATTAACAGTAGTATCAGCTCTGGGACTTCCATCACTTTCAGCAATGCTTGACGTAACGCAGTTTACAGCAGGATTCTGAGCTTTACCAGCATCATCAGTACCCTCTCTGCCATTAGGTCGAGGAGGAATGCCCGACATTGGCTCCAAGAAAGTGGTCCAGAGCCTCATTACTTTACTTAACTGTTCTTTAGTCGAGCACATCTCTTCACATGAATATTCTATAAGTTTATATAGGTCTTCATGAATGTCAACATCCAAATATTCATAGTTGAGGTGTGGAGCTAAGGGTTGTCTGTGACCAGCAACACTAGCCACAAGAACGTCATCCTCTTTCTGGTTCTTCTCTTTCAACTCCTTGATTTCAGCCACTAAAGCTGTAATTGGAGATAAGGATCAATATGATGGGATTAGATAAGCTAAGTAATAAGAATATAGAAGATAGAAATACCCTCAAGAGACCACGGAATAGCATGCAACAATACTTTTAAAATCTATCAAACTTGCGGCTTTGGTACAAATGAAAAATTTCCCTCAACCCTTCAGCAGGATATCGCAACATTTGAAATCACATTATTAAAGACATAATTAATGGTTTCATCAATGGTAAATTTTGCAACATAGGAAAATGCAGCATTTTGCATCGTTGATATGGAAAGTCCTCTTACATTTTACACTCAAGTTCTTTGAATCCTGCTGCTTGAAATAGAAGCTGCGATGATCAAGTGATTTATAATGGTTTTTTGAATAAATTTCAGCCCAAACTTTGCTAAAGTCAGAACGGCACTTTGTCCACTCTTCTTGCTTCTGCTTCAGGCGAGTTAAAATGACAGGCAATGCAAGAGCAGGGTTTTTATGTAATATTTCCATTACATCAAGACCATGGTCACCATATAAACGCTCAATGCACCTCAAATTTAGAACTGCAGTGATTCAGAAGGGATCAAAAATAAAAAAGATGAACGTCCAAATAGCAGATAGTAGGGTATAATTCAATGATCAAGTAATAAATACAAACCAGTAAAGTATTCTTCTAAACGAATTGGAGAATCCATATTGATTTTATTTTCATTAATGCTGTTCAGAAGGTCCTCGGCACGCTTGGCAGTTGAACTCACAGATTCTAGCAACATATCCAGTTCAAATCTACAAGCAGTAGACAAGAAATCAATTATGTCTAGAAGGATCCAGTACATTAAGTTGTGATCGGATAACATGAGGACCAAATAACAAAGAGAAACAAAAAAAAATTACTATATTTGTTGCATACATAGTACTGGGACATATAGAGGGCAGTCGGCATATTTTACCTATCATCCTCACATCTGAATAAGCTCTCTTCATACTGATTTCGGCGCATGTGCTTAAAAGAATAATCCTCACTTCCTGAAGTCACAGATACCCAGTGATCATTCAGCACTTGAGCGCCAAGCCCTGATCTTTGACTTGCCGAATGTATTGGATACTGAAAGACAAACACCAAAAAACATCAAAATCAGAATATCAAATCAAGCATAATTTGCATTTGAAAAAAATAATCAAAATTTTATACATCATCAGGCAGAAGCCGATAGCTTGGGGTACAACGTTGGCAGTTGGAAAGGTCAAGTTCCTGTATGGATTTTGCCAGATACTCCCTGTATCTCTCCTTTTCCTTAGGCCCCTCCATTTCACGCCTCTGTTCTCTATCTTTTTCCTCTATCTTCACTGGCCTGGACGTATGTCCATTTCCACTAAGTGATTCTGCAATCAAAGGGGTAAACATCATTGCAACTTATATGTATGCAACTATAAGTTCTCAAAAGAAACTATTTTCACTTATCAACCAAAAAAAGGGGCCTAATAAAGACAAAGCTATTGCACAATCAAAGCCAATTTCATCTCCTATGAACGAATGTGAAAGATAACCTTTGATACACACCACTAGCTGTTTAACTACTTTACAGGGAACAATCAAATCACACAATTCATTGACTTCTCTTCTAAGGAAGTAGAAAAACCCCACATGTTCTTTCTCATATCACCTATAGAAATCCTTGGCAAACCCCTGCACCTGATTCATCCCCTCAAATAACGGGTTTGCTGAAGAAACTTCCTTTGAATTGGTGTTGGAGAGATGGGAAGTATGAAAACAATAGATGTGACACACCAAATAAGGCTTGTTGCCAAGACCCCATCCTCTTGCAATATAAATATACACACATGAGATTTTATTTGCATCTTATAACATTAAACTATGCAAATAAGAGAATAAGACAAATGAGACAATGGTTGAGAAAAATAAGAACAAGTATAAAAAAATGATACAAAGGGAAGATATCAATTACATACTTTTACTAATAACACCAGCAAGAAGCCCGTCTGCAGAAGACATTTGGGTTAGAAACAGCCGTGAGGATAATCAAAATAAAACTTAAAAATGATACTTCAGCAGTTACCAGTATTCTCACAACACTCCAAGAACTGATTGAACTCATTCATAAGATCTGGATGCTTGCCAAGTAAATCAGTCACCTGAAATAGGCAGAACCAGCAAAGGTAGAAAGTGAACATGCGCCTCTTGATAATTTTACAAAGATAAGTGGATTGAATGAAAAGTCAAATATAACATACCAAATTTTGCAAATCATTTCTTTTTATTATTCCATAGCTATAAATATTAAGGCACTTTAAGAATGCCTGGTGGTCATCAGAACTGCATAGCCTCTCCTTAACTTTCTCACAGAATATGAACCCTTGGTTGCACATGCCTGAGATTTGAATAGGAAAAACCTAAAACTCATAAGGTTGATATATCAAGGACAAGAAGAATGTGATTAGCCCCAATCACATTACACAAGCACAGCAAAATATTTGAAAACTTCGAAGGAAAGGCTGAAAAAGGTCATTAACAATCATGTGCGAATACAAAATTCAAAGGAATTTCCCTTGGGTTAAAAACTTGATAGTATTTCCCTATATTATGATAACACCTGATGCAACTTCACCCTTGAAGAGTTATCTATTTTTCCTATCATTTCCCCGAGTCTATCAATACCTCGGAAATATTAAGAGCTGAGTTTGCTAAAACATCAAGATGGACTACCTAACCTGTTAGTACTTTTCCCAGCTATAGATCACTTCAAAATCACAGGAAACAAAGATAACATGCTTATACAGCTTCCTTCCAGTCAAAAGTCAAAATATCATTGAAAATTGCAACTAACCTGATTTAATCATATCTCACATCTTCATCTAGGCAAAAATAAAACCACAAGCTCATTCTCACCAGTAAATCACATAAATGATTGATGGAGAGAAGCACCTTGAAGAATATATAATGACTACTTTATTAGCAATAGATGACAAAAGAACAACAAAACAGCCACCCTAATACATTAAAGAAAACTATATAACTATAGTATTTGAAAACAAAAACAAAAATGATAGCTTGCATATTATAAACCAATACAAGCTGTCAAAAAAGTAGATAGACTCACTTTTAAAAGTATCTCTCTCATCATTGGAAGCAAATCCTTCAATCTTCCTTCCCGATCTCTTTTTGTCAGGAAATCGCTGCAAGTTAAAATCCCTGTTGTTGTCATGCTCAGGATCATCATGTTCACGAGTTCTCCGATCCCTACTGTCCTTTTCCACACGCTTTCTCTGGTCCTTTTGCATTTTCAGGATATCTTTATCATCATCCAGTTCAGGACGATCAACACTGAGATCTCTGTCAGCATGGGATGTCATAATCCAATCCCTCCGACGTTGCTGTAAAATAGATTCCATATCACAAACGCCTCAAAGTAGCAAGTACCAAAAATTGTATATTAAAAACAGTGACAGTTGCCTTGTCCATTTGTATATGCCGCAAGGTGGGTGTAGCAGAGCTTTTCTCATTATAACGCTGAGTTGAAGTTCGACCATATGGAACTTGTTGAGTCAAAGGCGCTGCTGCAGAATCTGGTAAAAATCTTGTGAACTCATCTAGCAGATCAGGATGGTCCTCAAAAAGAGAAGCAACCTAAAGAAAACAGAAAAAGAATCAAGTAATATTTTCTGGTAATAAAAGTTCAAAGAGATTAATATTCAGTAAGCACCACAGAGCCAATGAACACTGGTACAAACCAAAATAAGACATATTACCTCATTATAGACCTCATTTATGTCCTTGTGCTCCTTCCTGTACATATTCAAGATATCCAGGAATGATTTATAAACATACTCATTGTTTTGGAATCGTTTCTGCAAAATAAAATGTATAATTTAGATGGCTAAACAAGGAGCTGATAAGGAGAACGATTATGGAACAATGGTTTCACCTTTATCTTGTTAACAAAACTGATTGCTTCTTCAAATTCAACCGTCTTTTTCGGAGGAGCCTCATCCTCATGAAGGGTTATTTCATATCCCTTAGGTAGGAAGGTATTAAATCCATAAATCAAGTTGTTGTGCCCTTTGAATAATTCCTTAACTCGGGCAATGACACCAACTGTATCAGTCCTGCAGACGGTGAAAGATGCGTTGAACATTTAGCAGTTTAAAGCAACACATTTATTTCATTGACTAAACTCAACGTTTCAAAAGTGGATACCTCTGAGCCTTGAAATCCTTCATGACTTCAAGGAACATGTCGTATTTCTCTTTTTGATCCTGAAACATCTCCTTCACTTCCTTTAGATACGTTAAGGCATCATTTGTAGTCAGTTTCTGTGACATGCCTCCTCCTACCGTTCCTCCACCTTCACCTCCTCCGGCTGCTCCTCCCCTTCCCACTCCCCCTCCACCCAGCATTTGGTTTTGCCCATAGCTTCATAGGTAAATAATCATCACAAAATTCAGAACCACAACCATTTGACTTACACAGATCAAGAACTTCAAAAGTTTTTCTTGCTTAATCTAATATGCTTTTAAAAGATAAAGTTTCCAATAAATTAGAAGTAAATTTACTACTTACTACAAAACCAAGTGAAAAAATCCTACTAAGAGTAACGATCTCAGAATCACAAAAACCAACCTGCTTTTCAAGCAAAACATGACAAGACAAGCCAAAAGCATAAACATAACTCGATTCAGGTGGTCAACAGAACAAACCCATAAGCAAAAAGTTCAACAACATTCCCTGTCTAACCTCATTAAACAAAGCAATTAAAGCTCACAACAATATCCAACTAGTCATCAAACCAAAAACAACCCAGGTTACCAATGAAACCAAACTTTCATATAAAAGCAAAACCAATGATACAAACCCTCGAAAAAGAAAAGCAAGCTAGTTTAAACAGATTAAAGAAAATACAGCCAACAAAAGAAGAAAAGAAAACAACTTACGATTCAGCCCTCGAAGAACCAAATGGGCGTTTAAATTGAGAACCGGAATATATATCCTCTCTTATTCGCTTCATCCCTGTAAACCAAAAAAAGAAGGGAAAAAAAAAACAAACATGAGTAATTTTCGAAGAAGTTGAAGAATTGGGTTAAAGAAATTTACTTACCTCTGTAACAGATCTTACAGAAGGGAAAGACACAGAAACCAAACCGTTCTGATCCTTGGTTCTGGTTGGGTTGTGTAAAGAGGTAAAAGAATTGAACAAACACAATATATGTTATATTTATATAAGCAAAAGAAGAGGTACAAGAAAAAAGCTTGGTACGTAGGGAAAGTCCAAATCCAAAAATCAAAAGAAAATTTCTTTTATATTCAGAACACTGGTGAAGGTAAAAGAGAGAGATGGCTTATGTGTTCCTAAATTTGGAAAACAACACTTTTGTGTGCTATGTATTGTTCTTCGTTTATGTATTGTGGTTTCCTATTTACTTATTTTCTTTGGGTTAATTTCCAATTCGATTTTATTTTATTTTATTTTTCTTAATTTCCTCCTAATACCAATTCCAATTTAAATTTTGGCATATTGGGATTGATTTTGGTAATTAGGGTTGAGGGTGTTTCTGTTTTTTTTCATGAAAATTTGAATATCATTAACATGTATTTCCCTTTTAGGTTTATTTTTTCCTTGTTTATCCAATTAATATTTGTGTATTTAAAGTATAATCACTCCAATACATCTAATCCTTATAAACACTGCACAGTATAACTAACTATAACTAATCAAAAGAACTTACACATTTTACCTAACATAAGCCTCCAACCTATACCTCTATTTATGTAATTCATAGTGCACCATTAGGGCAATTTACCAGAAAATATCAAATTTTAATAAAATTTATGAAAAAGTACCTAAAAAATAATTATTTACCGGAAATGGTCATTTCCCCCGAAAACGCATCCACATCAGCGTGTTTTCAGGGGATGAACCAGCAAAGCGCGTCCACGAGGGAGCGATTTGTGCCACATCAGCAAAAAACCCATCCTTGAGGGCGCGCTTTGCTGATGTCGCAAAAGCGCTCCCTCGTGGACGCGCTTTTGCCCTTTCCCCCCGATGGGGTTTTCAGTTGTTTTTAGTGTTAGGGTATGAGTTTTTAGGGTTTTAGGGCTACGATTTAGGGTTTTTTAAGGTTTTAGGGTTTAGGGTTTCTATGAGAAAATTAATGAACTAGATTTTAGGGTTAAGTAATTAAAATAATTTTAGGTTTAGAGTTTTAGGAAAAATATATCAGCAAAAAAAATTATTTGAATTTTTTTTACAGTAGTATCTGGCAAAATAATTTTGAGAAGACGTTTTTGAACAAATAGTGACCAAAACGCTTCAAGCGATGATCTGCTCAAAGAAGAGTAAAATCAAAAAGCTCCCACGACGCTTTTTGCTCTGATGAGTCTCTGGCAAAATAATTTTGAGAAGACGTTTACGAACAAATAGTGACCAAAACGCTTCAAGCGGGGATGCACCGTCGGCAAGAGTTGAAAAAAGCTCCTACGTGGGCGCTCTTTTTTGCTACAGATGAGTCTCTGGCAAAATAATTTTGAGAAGACGTTTACGAACAAATAGTGATCAAAACGCTTCAAGCGGGATGCACTGTCGCAAGAATACTGAAAAAGCTCCCACGTGGGCGCTCTTTTGCTCTGATGATCTCTGGCAATCCTTAGACTATAAATGAGCCAAATTTCATTCTCAGGTTGCATAATAGAAATTGAGGCAAAAGTAAAATAGAAACTGAAGATGCGTGAACGTATTAGTGCTGTTATTTACTATGATGGTGAGGTTTGTGACACCAAAAATGGTGTTGTTTTTTTATCGGAGAACACAGCGCGACTGGTTTTTAACCGGAACATAGATTTGACAGAACTTCACAAAAGAATTAGGCGTAAAATCTTCGGAACAACGCCAATGAAAGTTCAGTCTATTAAGTATAGATTTTGTGCTTCGGTTGATCCCGTGAGATATGACTCATTCAACATCAAAGGTCTTCGGAGCTTGGAGGCAATGATGGAGACTCATCTTGCCAGTGGATCACCCTATCTTGAGGTATATGTACAATTTTCATCGCCAAGTGATCTTCCTTCGACTTCAACATCTACTGCTGTTCGAGGGGAATACACGACCCCAAGCCGACACTCTGTTAGTGGGAGGTGGAATACGGAAGTGCCCGTGTTTGGTGGTAGTATGGAAAACACAACCCCTGCACGATACTCGGTTGGTGGATGGGACATGCATATCCTTCCTTCGACGTTCGATGCTAGAAATACGTATTGGGGAACGTCATCAACTTCTAGTGGTTGGCAATCCACATATGATTGGGAAAGTTGTTTAAAAATGGATAATGTACTCCCCACGACATCCACCGGTGAAGGGCCCTCGTTTGTTGCAGATGATGGTGGGTCGGATGATGAGTCCGATGTGGATCCACCTCGAGAGCCCGGCCCCGATGGTGCAGAAGTTGCATTATTTTCTAAACCAGAGCCTGTTCCAACCGTACCTGAAGATGTTGAAGGTGACTTAGATGAAGAAGAAGAAAATCCGCGATTCAGGACGTACTCGCCTTTAGCTTACATGCATAATGTCGATCTATCTCAAGACGATGCATTGGAGTTTCCTGAACTACCACACAGAAGGCGTGACCGTACAAGTTCGTCCTTGGATTCGGGCGAATTAGAAGTTGGTAAAGAGTTTTCCAACAAGGATACTTTTCTTGGTGCATTGAAACAATATAGCATCAAGAACGGGGTTAACTACAACGTGGTTAAATCCAAACTCGATAAGTACGAGGCCAAGTGTGCAGTGCAAGATGGTACATGTTCATGGAAAATCATGGCCTCGGCCGAGAAAAGAACAGAGCTTGTGGGAGATTAAAAGTACAAAGGTCCACATACATGTCTTGCCGATGTGCAGTATGACTAGGTGTTCAAGGTTTTGAATAATACGATATTACGTAATGTTGCATTATTTAACGTACTTCGCTGATGTGTGTGTTTCACAAGATCACCCGAAGATGGATTCAAAGATGTTGACTGACTTAATAATACCGACGGTGAAGGCGGATCCCAAGACTACAGTGTCAGCCTTAATTGACAATATTCGTAGCCAGTTGGGGTACACGCCCTCTTACCGGAAGACTTGGATAGCTAAGCAGAAGACGTTAGAAAAGTTGCATGGTAGGTGGGATGCTTCATATAATGAAGTATGGCAGTGGTGTCAGGTGCTAGAGAGATATGTCCCAAACAGCATAACAGACCTTGAAACGGAACCGGCGTACTACAACGATCGATTGCTCCGTGGATGCCAAGTGTTCAAGCGTCTAATCTGGACATTTAAGCAATGCCGAGACGCATTTCTATAGTGCAAGCCATTGGTACAGATTGACGGTACCTTTATGTATGGTAGATATACACATCGGCTATTGCTAGCTGTGGCACAGGATGGCGGTGGGAGAATCCTTCCAATTGCGTTTGCAATAACACCGGGGGAGTCAACTGATGACTGGGATTTCTTTCTATCTAGGTTAAGGAGTCATGTCTGCCCCCAACTTGATATATGCATTTTATCGGATCGGGGCCCTAGAATACTAGCCGCAATAAAGCGACAGGGAAGCATGTGGCATCGCACACACCATCGATATTGCCTAAGGCATGTTGCGTCCAACTACCACGGGCAACATCGATCTACAAGTGAACGACGGCAAGTGACCAACATGGGTATGTAATATCTATTAATATAATTTCGTTTGTAATATTCAATTTATTCTTAATTGAAGAGTGGTATGTAATATTCGCTATCAACTTATATTGACAGGGTACGTGATCAATAAGGACCGTTTTCACGAGATGTTGGCGAGTTTGCGCTTAGTTAACGAAGAAGGCGCAAACTACCTATGCAACATACCTTTTGAACAGTGGATACAAGCATACGACGACGGCCTACGATATGGTCATATGACCTCAAACCTGGCCGAATGCATAAATTCTGTTCTAAAAGGAACGCGTCATTTGCTGATAACATCGGTTGTGCGAGAGACATATTTTCGTTTAGCGGCACTATTTCTAAAGCGAGCAGCGAGTTATAAAGGCCAAATGCAAGGAGGCCATGTATGGTGCGTGAAGGTATTGCGAGAAATTAACAAGGGGAAGGCACGGGCCAACACCATGCACACAGTGTGTCACGATCGCGACAACCTATGGTTTCGTGTGATGGAGTTTGACAGGCCGAACCAAGGTATTGTTGGCGGGCACTATCGTGTACACTTGAGAAATATGACCTGCGACTGTGGGATATTTGATGCACTTCGTTATCCATGCGCTCATGTAATTGCAGCTTGTCAGAATCTCCGTCTGGATCCCATGAGCTATGTCGACGAAGTGTATAAAATAGAAAATATGTACAACGTGTGGAGACACGTATTCTCACCAGTCCCGGATAAACGTAAGTGGCCGTCTGTATCGCTTGCTCCGTATAAGCTGTTACCGGATAGAGAACTGCGTCGCAAACCAAAGGGTCGACCTTGCTCGACTAGAATACGCAACAATATGGATATCTGAGAAACAACCAACCAACGGAAGTTATGCGGATGGTGTAAGAACCCAAGCCATGCATCTCGCTCGTGTCCAAATCGGAATAGTTGATAGTCTTCTTATCATTTTATTGTAATTAACCCGTCATACTTTTTCACTTATTCAATTTAGTCCTAATTCATCCATTTCTTATTAATTTCTATATATAAAAATAAAAATAAATTACAATAAAAAATAAATTACAACTTTTATTTTATTTAGGATATAAAAAATGAAATTACAATAAAAAAATAAACAACTTTTATTTTATTAAAGATATAAAAATTAAATTACAATAAAAAAATAAAAAACAACTTTTATTTTTTTAAAGATATAAAAATTATATTACAATAAAAAAATAAAAAAAAACAACTTTTATTTTATTAAAGATATAAAAATTAAATTACAATAAAAAAATAAACAACTTTTATTTTATTAAAGATATAAAAATTAAATTACAATAAAAAAATAAACAACTTTTATTTTTTTAAAGATATAAAAATTAAATTACAAAAAAATAATAATAATGACGGTCGGAATCAATGTTGGTGCCGGTCGGAATCAGTGCCATATGGGGGTGGTCGATGGTTACGCGCTGGATTCCTCCTTCTTCTAGCTTCCGGTGGGGGTTGTGGAACCTCGATACAAGGATTACAGTTCCCTCGGCAGGGTCTGTTGTGGGTGTTGGGAGGATGACCCACCTTGATAAAATATTGACTGGGGAGGTGTTTGCATCGCCCATGGCAGAGGTGTCTGAATCTAATAAGGCGAAGGAGATTGGTAAAAAGAAGAGCTCCCTGACGGCGCCTCGTGCGATCCCTCATGCGACGGCGGCCTATAGATCGGTTGGCCAGTCGGAGTAGTCGGGAACAGACTCGAACCGGGCCATGCATTCCAACTGCCATGGGGTGGAAAAGGAAACATATAAGGGTTAGGATACATATAAGGGCTAGGTACGCACCGGCATAATCTGAAAAGGCTGTGATGTGGGTGTCGTCGGCTAAAGTGTTGGGCCCGGTGGTTGTGCCGGCGCTATTGATGGTCCCGTCTCATCACCCCTTCTCCTTGGATTTAAAGGGCCCCATCGTTCCCTTTGTTCACGAAGTTGCCGTCGCCTCTCTTCTTCCGACAATAAATACGGCTTGCCATGGATCCTAAACTATGGCATGTATTCCGGCACGCACGCTAACTCAGGAACGATGATCGGTTCCCGAGCAGGTATATAATCATATCGGTTTTCCCACATTTTGATATACGCTGACCAAAATATTGGTCAATCCGTATGCAACTGCCGTAAGTCGACTTTGTGCTCATCATCGAACACCTTAGGTGCCACGGGAATCGGTTGTCGGAATCCAAATTGACGCAGAACCCGATCTGACTGGTGCATCTCCACGGTGGCATAGTTGACCAATGGCACCTTCACATGCCAAATGTTCGAATTTTGAAAGAACTCTTCCGGAATTACTGCCTGAATTGACAGGTCCTCGTATGGTGTCCATTCAAACTATATTAACATGATAAAAATATTAGTTATATACTAAATACTAAATACTAAATACTACATACTAAATACTAAATACTAAATACTAAATACGAAACGACTATTTTATTACGAAAATATATTTTATTTAATACTTACTTATGCTTCCGACCGTTACTCTAATAGAAGCCGTATATCTTCAAGCGATGTAGGTATTCCAACATAACTCGCCGAATGGTTCCACCTAATTAAATAAATTTTTAGCATACAATTATATTTTAAATCAACGTAATAATTTTAAAATCTAATATTAAATTTACCTCGTTATGAGTGAGAATGTATATGGGTGGTCGACTTGAGGACGTAAAAATGGAAATCGAAACCGTGCCCATGATTGCGGTGAGTGATAAGCAACCTCCGATTTTCGCTTTTCGCCGGCGCGTCGCCACGCACATTTCCCGATACAATTTTGCTAGCACGGCGGACTTCAACTCAATTCACCACGCTCTAAAATCAACGAGTTTCAGCAGCCATCATCTCGATGTACGAGGTTTCGTGACAAGTCCGGCATCGATAGCCTCCAATCATCTCAAGAATGTATGCCCGAGCATACCGTATTCTTTCTATTTCATCGAATCATTATCCGCTCCGGAATGTGTCTCGTAACGATCGATCTCGATCCGACCTCCGTAAATGTTATCCGAATAGCACCCAAAAGCTCGTAGCATACGGCTCCCCAATTGCCAAAAGTTGCGGACCCGGTGACTACGTATCCATCCACCGCAATCCCTAATTGCAAATGCACGTCTTCCGGAGTGATAGTACACTCTCGCATGGAAGATGGAAAGTGTGCGTCTCGGTCTCCACCTCTCTATCAATGCACTGATTAACTTCGGGTCCAACTTGCACCCCCAGCCTATCGTGGCCACGTGTCAAAAGCCCGCTTCTCGCAGGTAATTCTCGATCAACGGCGATGGCGGACCAGGCATATTGCGAATATAGCATTGCAACACCCGATTTACAGACTGTTTAAAAAATTATAAAATAAAAATTAATTAAAATTGTATAAACCTAAAAAATATTAAATAGTATTGAAAAATTAAAATTAAAACTTACCATTGTCATTTGATCGACAGAGATATGTTTATTGTTGAGACGAATTAATTCTTCGGCCATTGCTAATACAATCGAATATTTTTAAATTTATCAAAAAAATATTTCAAAAAATTTTAAAAAGGGCTTTTTTGTAAATATTAAAGGACTATTGTGAAATTTGAGAGGAACTTTAAAGGAATTTGAGAGAAATTTGAGAGGAATTTGAGAGAAAGTTGAGAGAAATTTGAGAGAAAAATGAGTAAGGACTTTTGTGTGAAAAAATAAAAGGGTGGGGGGTTTTTATAAAAAATTTTTTACCGTTGGAAGCGGGGAAAGCGCGTCCACGAGGGAGCGCTTTTGTCACATCAGCAAAGCGCGCCCTCAAGGACGCGTTTTTTTGCTGATGTGGCACAAAGCGCTCCCTCGTGAACGCGCTTTGCTGGTTCATCCCTTGAAAACGCGCTGACGTGGACGCGTTTTCGGGGGAAATGGCCCTTTCCGGTAAATAATTATTTTTTTGGTACTTTTCTGTAAATTTTATTAAAAATTGATATTTTCTGGTAAATTAGCCGCACCATTAAGCTATAAATAATTTCACTCTAAATGAATTCAATTTAAATACATTTTTATTTGTGCTCCTTTGTTTGAATTTAATAAATTTGTTCATAAATATTTAAAAATATAATATAATAAATAATAAAACATATGTATGATATTAAAATGAAAAATTAAATTAATATGAGTAAAACGAATTTTAAATATGTAAAAACATCATTTTAAGAATATTAAATGCACTAGTATTGTCATCAATCTTGAGTTGATATCGAATTAACTTGTAACATCAATTCAATCAATATCATTATTGATGAAGGTAATAAAATGTGTGTAATAAAACTAAAATGTATAAAACAAATTAAATTAAAATTTTGATTGAGTGGTAAAGTTAAAATATTATCAACTTAAGATACAATTAAATATGTTCAGTTAAAACCAGGTTAAAGTACTTAGGAGGTCTCTGTATTATAGGGTTTGAATCAAATTACTTTTTAAAAAATATCTTGAAAACTATTATTTTTTTTATTGCAGTTCAATTTCAAACAAAAAATTTTATTTACAGTCCCATTAAACAGTAAATGAAATTTTTTAAACAATTTAGAGACTAAATTGATCCACATAATAGTAAAGAAGTTAATATGATCATAACTCAATAATAGAAGAACCTCTCAAGTACATTCACCATTAAAAATTCGTTCATAAACAATAAATAGACATTTTTTTTTATTAAAATTCCAAAAAATACCAATTTTTAAAAAAAATTTACGAAAATAAATTGAATTTTTGAAAATTTACAAGAATGAACTTTTTAGGTTTCCCATAAAAATGCTTCCAGCTGGAAACGTTTTTTGCTACATCAACACTAAAAGTGGCAGCACCTATATATATATTTGTTTATTTTTTTGGTGTCACCTATTGATATGGAAATGAAACTTAAAAAACAAACCTTTATATAAACCCAAAGTCCCATTTTCATTGTTTTCTTAAGAAATATAAAATATAAGATATGTGTATATATAGACTCGTGAATATGTTTGCAGCTTGTTTCTAGACAATGTAAGATTGCTTCATTAAATTGTGATATATATAGACAATGTGTATATATAGACTCATAAATAAGTTTTATTATAAAAATAAAATTTAAGATAATTATTCAATATAAATTATAATTTTTTAAAAAAATATATAGATTAAAAAATTTAAGTTGTCAATATGTGAATTGATTTTTTCTTAAAATATATTCCTTAAAAATCATAAATATTTTTAGAATAAATTATAAGTTTTCAAATTAAAGTGCAATACAACTATTTTCGACATACTTAAAAAATTAAAATTATTTTTTGAGTATGTCGAACTAGCATACAATGTGGAAATTAATAATTTCAGGCGCTATATCTACCGCTGCTGTCGTCGGTTTTAAAGGCCATCTCTTTCACCTTTTTTCTTCTTGGCTTCTCTGTTCCCTTCTGATTTGTAATACTTCTCTATTTTGCACGTTTCGGTTGGCTTCTCTCAACAGGGAGCAATTCTCTCTTTTTTGTTTTGGTTTTTTGTTTTCTGGGTTTTAAATGGATAGGTTAGTAGGGACTTGAGGGGGTGTTAATGTTTTTGTGGTGAGGGGACGATAGGATTCGGTTTAGGATGATTTTGGGGGTTGGTGGTGGTTAGGAAGTGGTGAAAAGCGGTGGATGGGGGAGATGATGGTACTGTGAGGAAGTTTGGTGATTCAGGATTGATGGTAAGAGGAGATTTGAGGGTGCTTGTGAGGGATGGTGATGAGAGAGGGAGAGTTAATGATGGTGAATGGGGGTCACTGGTTGTGGGAGTTAGTGGCAATGATTGAAAGGGTGAGAATGTGGCGGCAGAATCGTGAGGTGCTGGAGATGGTGGACGGTGGGGGTTTGAGAGGGCCGAGAGCGATAAAAAAAACTCTCAGGAGCTCTCCTCTTTCACTTTTCTTGTTGTTTTTATGGAGAGGGACGATGATAATTGATGGAGATGACATAAGGTGGCTTCTGGATGGCTAATGGCAGGGCAAGGTGGCCCAAAGCAGTGGTAGAGGATGGGCGACACTGACCTGACCGACAACCAAATTGTAAAATTTGCATAACTTGAGGGGCATTTTGTAAAATCTCTTCTTCTTTTTTTCCTTAAAATTTGGGTAATCTACAGAGATAATCACACAAAAAATAAAGTTTACAATTTAAGTATTCATATTTCATAATTCAGCCATTTGGATCATTCTAATTAAAATTATAAATTTCAACTATAATAAATGGCAAGTCAGCGTGGCAGTTAAAAGAATCAGTATAATTACAAATTTAACTCTTAATTTTTACATATTATATCAATTTAGTCATAATTTTAAAAAATCATCTCTCAAAAAATTTGATCTTAATTTTTAAAAATTCAAAAAATAAAAATAAAAATACATAAATAATTTTTAAAAAATAAATTTAAAATTTATATTAATATTAATATTAAATAACTGAATTACGTAAGGTGGGTGCTTAAACTGCAAACTTTTTATTTTGAATCTCTAAAATATATATATTTTTTTTTTATAGTTTGGTGACCATATGTGTAGTTTACCTTTGAAATATTGTAATATTTAAAAAGGTAAAAGATAAAAATATCATTAAACTATTGACTTGATTTTATTTTGGTCACTCAATTATTAATTTTTAATGAATATTTTTGTACTGTATTTTATTTCTATTTTAATAGAATGTAATAAAAGATAGTAAAAAAAATTATATTTATATATAATTATATGACCCAAAATGGATGTGTCAAAGTTCAGCAAAAGAAAATTATGTAATACAAAGATTAATATTAATAAGCCGAAATCAATTTCGGCCTTAATCCAAACCCATCTCAAGAAAGTCTCAAAATAATGATAATAGTTTACTTGATATTGATTGAGAGTTGGTGACCCTGTGAATCGTACCTTTTCAATGGGGTGAGTCGCATACTTGCACATCACTCCTATGTTTTCAAAAGGTAATTTCTCATTCCTCTACTGAAGTCTAATATCGAACCAATTGGCTTGCCAGTCTTCTTCGTGAACTTCGCTTTCCCCTTACAAAGCCACCTAAGCAGTTACCCTTGTGAGAGTCTTATGTTTCATAGCAAAATGAAACATATTGCTGTCGATTTTCACTTTGTTTGTGATCAAGTACTGTTTAAAAAAATTTAGGTCCATCTACATTCCGCTGATCAAGTGGTTGATTTACTCACCAAATCTATGTCTTGAGGAGTCTTCAATCAGCTATTTCCCAAATTGTCTGTTGTTGATACTTGAGGGGATGTCACAAAAAATATGTTGATAGTACCTTAGAAGGACGATTAGTTTTATTTGTTTGCCATTATTTAGTTGTTTAATTTCTTTGTAATTTATCTTTTGCAATATTTCTTCATTGGTTATTTTGTTGATACTTTTGTGGATATAGTAGAGGTGTCTTTCTTTATATATCTCACTATTGTATGAATGAAGAAAATTTAAGTCATTATTTTACATGTTTTATTAGCTAAATACTAGTTGTTCCAAATTTCATATTTTGAAACATATTCTAAACAAATATATATTAAGCGTACCCATATTTGGCACCCACAAGAATTATAGGTTCACATATATCGTATGAACGTTGAAAATATAGTTGGATATGATTTTGTTTTCTTCTTCTATTAAAAATGACTATATGATGAGATTGAAATATTGAATTATATATTTGGTTATCTTGCATCAATCATCATATACAAAATACAAAATTAACAAGGGAATGAATGTATATAGATACAACTTACCTTTGTGGATGGTATTGCCTTATACATAAAAAAGTAAGAATTTATTATCAGATTGGAAAAATCAAAAGCTCATATTACAGGAACTGCCATCTCCCTTTCAACATCTCTACTGAAGGTGGACAATAAAAAGGAAGAAAAAAAAAGTTGGAAGAGAATATATTTTGTGAATTAAGCTAGGCCTTTCACCATCGAAATTTGGATGGCAACTATAATAAAAAGCCTAATCTAACCTTCAAATAGTTTCAGTTGATCGTTTGAGTTGTATTGTGGGGTCTCCTTTGGAGGCTAACCAATGAGAAGTAAGCTCCAGTGGGACCTTTAGCCAACAAAGATTGATGGGTCCCTTTCTCCACTACCTTCCCTTTATCCAACACAGCAATTTGGTCACAGTTTTGAATGGTTCTTAGCCTATGAGCCACTACCACACTGGTTCTCCCAATCATTACCCTTTCAAGTGCATCTTGTACTGCTTTCTCTGATTGACTATCAAGTGCACTGGTGGCCTCATCTAAGAGCAAAATTGTAGGGTTTTTCAGTATGGCCCTTGCTATTGCAATGCGTTGCTTTTGTCCCCCAGAGAGCTGCATTCCCCTATCACCACACCATGTATTGTAACCATCTTTTAACCCTGAAATGAATTCATGAGCATTGGCTGCCATGGCAGCCTCTATGATCTGTGATTCATCCATCGTATCAGATGCTCCATATGCAATGTTTTCTCTTATGGTGCCTGCAAATAATGTAGGCTCTTGGCTAACTAGTGCTATGTGTTTCCTCAGTGACCTAAGCTGGTATGACCTTATATCTCTACCATCAATTTCCACTACACCCTCAAGTGGATCGTAAAATCTCTCGATTAATCCAATGATTGTTGATTTACCCGACCCACTTTGTCCAACCAGTGCAGTTGATTTACCTGCATCTATGTTGAGCGAGAAGGCTCTGAAGATCATAATGTTGGGCCGAGCCGGGTATGCAAAGTCTATGTCATGAAGTTCCACATGGCCTGTTATCTTTTCGGAATTGTGTCCGTCGGGATCTTCAGGCTCAATCGTTGTGAATCGGTCCAATATAGCAAAGACTGATCCAATTGCTTCTGAGCCCTTGACAAGGTCAGAAGTCATGCTTCCAGCATCGGCTATCACCCGGCCGGTGCTTACCAAGATCATGAAGGTCTCAAACAAAGCTTTTGCAGTGATGTAGCCTTGAGAGATGAGTTTACCACCATACCAAAAGTCTAAGGCCCAAGTGCAAGTTGTTAGACTTTGAGACGTGCCGAGTCCAATACCAGCAAACCACGATTGACGGATGCTCTCTCTTCGAGGACCTTCTTGAGCCTGTTCGAGCATTTTCAAGATTCTGTCTTGGGATGAGAAGGCGGTGATGGTTCGGAGGTTGGAAACTGCCTCAGCAGCCAGCTTGCTGCTTTCACCTTGGGCTTTAATAGCCTTCTGTGACATGCTTTTAAGCAAGACACGTCTGGTGTAGAAACAAATGATGATGATAGGTTGAGCCGCAATCATAACAATTGCAAGCCGCCAAGCTATGACCATGCCCATGGTGCAAGCTATAGTTACTGCTGACATTGTTTGCACAATCAATGCCATCCTGTCACCTACCAAGGATCTCAGCTGCCAGAACGAAGATAACAATTAGAACCAAAATATGGTTTGGCTTAGATTATAGGTATATGATAATCATAAAATATTTACACAAGTTGGAAAACTCAACCTACTCAATGATTAGCAGATATAAAAATGCCAATTTCTGACACTCAAAAGGTTTATTGGATATGCAAGAGTATATGATGCAGGTTAAGAAAATATATACCGCATTAGCATCCTTGGCAAGTCTAGAGCAGACAGCACCACTTGAATTCTCATCTTGATCGAACCAGCCTATTTCAAATGTGAGTATCTTTGAAAGCATCCTCTCTCGAATCCTCTTTGTCAAGTACTCTCCCATGTATGCGAAATTATAATGCTGACCAACATTAATCAGCAATGTAAACACCGATAACCCGAGAAAGCATAAGGCATAGATCTTCGTTTTCTCCTTGATCTCATTGTGATCAGTTAGAAAATACACTGATACCATAGATCCTAGTGAGAATGCATAAACAGGTTGAACTGCACCAAATAAGATAGCACTTAAACATCCCATTATTGCTTGTCTCCATTCTGGTAAGTTCAATGCCAACAATCTTCTAAAAGATGGCACTGGCAATTTTTTCTCTTTCACTATGGACTCTCCAGCCAATAAAGTATGGTTCTGAGTAAATGAATTGGCGGAACTGGACCGACTAACAAAAGAAAGTCTATGACTGCTTGTGCTGTAAATGTCTATATTTGATATTGAAGATGATGCACAGGTAGATAAATTTGAGTTAGCTTCATCAAGAGTCTTTTCTTTCTCTATTTGCTGAAGGTGGACTAATGAAGCATAGTGACCGATATCATTTTCCATCAACTGATCATGCGATCCTATTTCCATAACCTGGCCATTTTGGACAACTGCTATAAGGTCAGCATTGCGAATGGTGGAAAGGCGGTGGGCGATTATTATGGAGCTGCGGCCAACGGCAGCTTGGTCTATTGCTTGTTGCACAACTCGTTCGGATTCTGAGTCTAGTGCACTTGTTGCTTCATCTAGAAGAAGGATTCGAGGTGCTTTTATTATTGCTCTTGCTATAGCAATCCTTTGCTTTTGTCCACCAGACATTTGAACCCCTCTTTCACCAACCTGTTGAAAAGATATTTTACTTTTTCAGATTCATTCAGAACAAGGATTTAAAGATTTGATCATAAACAAAAATCTGTTTATTTCTTTAATGAATGTAATCCTCAGCTTCAACTAGTTTCTCAAAAGTGATATGAAGTACGTAAACAAAGATACATAAATGAGAAATGTTTATCATGTTCCTGAAGTATGGTCTGCAACAAATGCAAAAAATTCATTGGCAAATTATATTTTAAAGAATAAAGTAACATGGGTGCTCATTTTGAAGGAGTGGGCGTTAAAAGGAATTGTTAGGGAACCAGTTACTATTAACTAAAATGAAAATGAAGAATATGGTTATATATATAAGATGATAAAACTCAGGCAAGAAACAAGGACCTGATTAGACACTTCTCTATATGATTACTTGGGAAGAAATTACACCTTTTCAATATAATTTTGTGTTTTTGTGGATGTTAAAAGGGCTAACCTGAGTTTCATAACCTTGAGGCAATTGGGATATGAAATTGTGGGCATTTGAGGCTTTGGCCGCATCAATAACCTCGTCCATGCTAGCATCTTCCTTGCCAAAAAGTATGTTCTCCTTAATGGTTGTAGCAAAAAGTGCTGGCTCTTGACTCACCAAACCCATTTGTGATCTTAACCACTTGACCTGCAGCTTATCTATGGAAATTCCGTCAAGCAGTATCTCTCCCCCAAGTGGGTCATAAAACCTTTGTAGTAGTGCTATGACTGTGGATTTCCCTGAGCCACTACCACCCACTAAAGCCACAGTCTTTCCAGCTGGAATGTTGAGGCATAAATCTTTGAAAACCATGGTGTCAGGCCTTGATGGATATGCAAAGTCAACATGCCTAAATTCAACTGCTCCTGTAACTTTTTCCAAAATTTCTCCTTCCAAATTGTCAGAATCAATATTGGGGACTCTTTTCATCACTTCCATAATCCGTTCCCCAGCTGCACATGCTTCAGAGAAATACTTGAGGTTGGATAGACTGGCTCCTAATGATCTGATCATCACCAAAATCCAAAAAAAATTACGTGTTTGAATTTTTTATTTCTTTTGTTATATATATATATATATATAAAGAAAATATACATATAGATACATGTACACATTCAATGTGGAAAAGTTTGAAGGAATTACAGGCCCCCCATGGCAATGGCGGCAGCAACAATGAAAACAGTCCCTCCTGGAGCGTCATGGTACATAACCATCCTACTGCCATAATACGACATGAAAGACCAAGTGGCAAAAACAATCCCATTGCTTCCAATTGCAAGACCTTTAGCCAAGCCTTGTCTTAATCCCAACTTCACGGACACTTGTAAAGCTGCTGAGAATTCTGCAATGGTTTTACTCTCACCAACAAAGGAATAAACTGTTCTTATAGAAGATATTGCCTGTTCTGCTATAGTTCCAGCCTTATTGTACTCCTCACTTATCTTTCTAGCTATTCCTATCAACCCTCTTCCATACATTAAGCCAGGAATCACCAAAACAACAGCAAAAGGAAGCCCCACTATTGCTAGTCTCCATAGCATTATGAATGCTACCATGTAACACCCAACAAATATTGCAACATTCATCAGAAAATTTGGCACCTGCATGACATGATCACCCATTAGTAGTAATTAAATTTCTCGTTTCTAGTCAAAGAGATTACATCCGATTTGCAAAAAGGAACCTTTTCACTGAGAACATCTTGGATTACTAGACTGTCATTTGAAACACTGGTGATAACTTCAGCTGTGCTTGTAACGTGCAAATCAAAGTATCCCACATCTTGTCTTAAGATAGCTTTCAAATACCCGGCTCTCATTCTTGTCGCTTGTCTCTCACCTGTTCTTGACCAACAAAATCCTTCTGAAAAATGACAAAAGAAAAGCACGTATAAAAAAAGTCATTAACTATGCCTCCATTAACCATTCCTTCAAGCCAATGAATGCTATGAATTTAAACTTAATTACCTAGAAAACAAGCAACCCAAGACCCGCAAGCCAAATACAATAAAGCCATTGAATTCTGTCACCCATAAAACCAAATCATGTTAGGTAGAAACATAGGCGAAGTCAAATATTTTGTTTACGGAGGGCGGAATTAAAAACAATTGTACAACTATTATATATATACATTATCCATTATATCTAAATTTAAATCAAAAACTAAGTTTTTATGTTATATTATTTGCCTAATTTGATGGATCAAGTTTAATAGATTTTTTTTTTTAAATTTAGATTTATTTTTTATTTTAAAAATCTCTTTTATTTTTTAATTAATTTTTTTTGACATCATCCCAACTATATTAATTAAAAAAAAAATCTTTCGCTATCTAAATATGTTCTATATCTCGTTTTAAATATGTTCGAACTCATTTTATAGAAAACTAAGGAAGAAGCTAGAAATTTGTTGTTAGGAGGTCAAAATAAAGTTGTAATAGTTTGGGGGCCAAAAATAAAAAAAAAATACTTAAAAAAGGCTTCAATTTAATATTTTATAAATGAAAAGGAACTAAAATAGTATTATACCAATTATCTAGGGGCCAAGGCTGCTTCCCTGAAAAGCACCATATTTAAATATTATATAGTATTTAAATTACTAATATTATATAAAATCTTAGAATAATTTTTTTCGATTTTAAAATATTATAAATTATGTTTCTCGTTACGATCTAAATTTTTTTTATAACTATTGAAGTCTCAACATTTAAGAAATTATAATAAAATTATTCAATATTATGATATAAAAACATGAAATGATATTAATTTAGAAGAAGTGAAATAAGTAATCTTCAATTTATATTAAGAATAAACATAATTTAAGTTTATTATTTTTCATTATGAGCATAGGATGAAAAATATTACAAACAAAATAACAAAAGTAAATATATATTAATTTGATTAATAAAAATGTAAAAAAAAAAATTAAACTAAAAAAAGTAGTAAGTGATATATAATTATATATTAAAAGTGTTATGAAAATGAAATTTTAGTAGGATTAAATTGAAAAGGGGTAAAATATTAAATTATAATTTTGAGGGACGAAATCTAATTTTAGATGATATAAGAATAATTTAATGTTGCAGTTTTACCCTAGTTTATCTTAAGTAGCCTAAACAATAAGAATCGTCTTAAAATTTTGAGGGGGGTTGGGGCCCATGCCTTCTTTTTACTGATTTGCATGTATGTGCGTATGCATGTGCTTGTTTTGGAAAAAAACCAAGAAAAAAAAAAAACGAAGAAAGACCTTGTTGATGTTATGAATGAACATGTCTGCAGTGAAAGCTGAAGAATCACCAAGATTGTTCATCAACTTGCTAGTAACAAGCAATACAAGAGGTGTACAAAAACCATCACCAACGGCTCCGATGAAGCCAAGAGTCATCAACCACATATCTACATCATCCGCATGCATGAAAATTGACCTTATGGATCCCTTTATCTTCTTCAGTTTCTCCTTCTCATTACCCATTTTGAGAAGAAAATAAAAACAGCACCCAAAGAATCTCTAAACCACTTAGGATAGTACCGGGCGTTTCGTGTTTTTGTTTGTTGTTGTTTTCTTTGCTTGCCTCCAAAAATAGTTTTGTCTTTTAAGACAAGTGAGAAGAGGGTGATGCTTTTGGCTAAGTATTAAGAAACAAACATGAGAAATGTCTTGTATATATAGCTATTCTTCGTGTTGTGTAGCTTAGAGTTGGTACTTGGTAGTGAAGAGTAAACCACTGAAAGGAAAAATAATAAAAAAAGGGTATATTTATATGGTTACTAAAATAGTAAAAAAAGAAAGTAAATGGACCATGGATGTTGAAACAGCAAACCGTCCACCGGTTTTTACATAATTGGACCAGATTAACTTGGATCGGACCAAAAAAGCCCACTTTTAAAAACTCTAAGCTAGCCCAGCCCAAATTAGTTAAAGCAAATGAAACAAAAAAGCCCTAGTCTATCAACACTCAACCCTCTGTTCGCCTCTCCCCCTGCTCGCCCTCGCCTACTTCAGATCAGTGGTTCGTGGCTTGCCCCTGCCATCATCCACTGTCATTGTTTTCTAAACCTTGGAGCTTTAAAACAAAGGGAAACTAAACACTAAACAGAATATGGAGAATTGAAGAACCCAGGAAATGTGAAAAGGAAAACTATTAGTAGTATAAAACTTGAAAAGTGGGTGCTGCATTTATGGGGGCACCTGAAAATGGGAGATTATAATAATGTTCAAAACTCGGTGGAAGATAGCTGTCAACTATTTAACCACTATCTATTTTTAAAATAAAAATATTATTTAATCAATTTTAAATAATGGTATAATAATTTATTTGCCCCTCTAATTTTGTAAAAAAAATTATTTTAGTCATTCATTTCATTTTTCTTTCTTTTAATCTGTCAACTATTGTTTTCAGTCAAAACACCCTCAAATAGATAGAAAAGTTAACATACATCAATTATACTAACCTGAAATCCACGTGGCAGTCCACATGCATGTTACGTCAGTAATTATTAAAAAAATTAAAATTTTAAAAAATATTAAAAACTATTTAAAGTTCAAGAAAATAATAGAAAATTATTAAAATTATTTTGAGAATTCAAAGAAAAAATGTTAAAAATACAAAAAACAATAAAAAAATATTTAAAATTTTATAGCAAATTATAAAATTATAAAATTTATTTAAAAAACAAGGCAAAAAAAATCCAAAACATAGGAGAATAAGATGTCTCTTATGACATTTTGTAACATTTCAAATAATTCAATAATCATTTTGTAATCTTTTGAAATTGAGTGACCAAGATGTAAATTTACTGATTTTAATGACCTTAGGTGCAATTTATCAGATTTAATTTAAGAAATTATTTTATTAAATTTTTATAAACCATTTATTTAAATTATAATTGAAGTTTAAGAGAATTATGAATGGCGGATATCCAAGTCCGCAGCGATCCGAATCCCATATAGTAGCATCGAAACCATAATCTAAAACCTCTTTCCTCGTAACACTTAAAGAGGACCAAATCGGTGGCAGGAAGTTGGATAGGGATGACATTTGTTGCAGTTGAGGTTTAGAGACCCTTGTGCCGACATCGTAGGAGAGTTGAAAGAGTTGCATGCCATTGTATTTAGGGATATTCAAACGGTCGGTTCGATTAATATTCGAATCGAATTATTATTAATCAAATTATTTGAAATATAAAAATTTTTAACTGTTAATCGAACCAAAACTTTTTAAAATATATTAACCAAATTGAGATATTTCGATTAATTCGATCGGTTAATTAAATTAACCGGAATTTATATGTCTTTGTCTTTTGATTAAAACAAGTATAAAACATTTTAAAAAATACATTGCTAAATGTTCATTTTCTTTTATTTAATAGTTCAAAAAACTTTAAATAGAGATGAAAACAACAAATAAGACTTTAGAAACACTACATAAGTCTTGAAATTCGGTTAATTATCCGTTGAAAATGACAAATAAGACATTAGAAACAACTTTAAATAATATATATTATTTATTTTGATTAATTCGGTTAATTACTCGGTTTCGAACCGAATTAATTGATAATCGAAATTTCAAAAAATTATTAATCGACTTCTAACCGAATTAAATTCGACCACCGACCAATTAACCGAATTAGATCGATTAATTCAAGTTTACCATATTGGAAACACCCCTAATTGTATCTGTGGAGGAGAACAAGCATTTAACGAGGTTTCCACCCAACACCAAAAGCAATAACAATGGTAATCATCAGCTTTTGCTTGATCAATTTGATCTAACCAAAGCTTTGACCAACCAAGAGTGACCAACAAAGTTTGGTTTAAGATTTAAGTATTTAGTATTACTAATAAAAAGTAATTTTGAGAAGTTAAAATGACTATTTTAAAAAATATGTAAATTAAAAAAAATATGTATTTAAATGATATTCAAATTTATTAATATTAAGATATATGAAATGTATCAACTTGACTTATAAAAAAAATAATGCAATGTATTATTAATTTTTATATATATAAAATATGATTTTGAAATAATTTTAAGCAAATAATATAATTTTTTTTGTAAAATTTAATTTGAATATAAACTATATTTCAAATATTAAAATCACATATAAATATAATTATTACCAATTCAAATATATTATGATATATTTTGAAATATATTTCGCAACGAAAATAATTTATATCTAATATAATTATTACAATAAATTACAATAAATGATAAATGGTAAATGATAAATGAAAGTATTATATATTATATATATATATTTAATGTTTCTAATTTTTTAAAGGCGAGTAAATATTTCAACAAAATTCTTTAAAAAAATATTTAATAATAAGACATATAGTTTTTTTTATAACATATTATAATATTTTTACCCTTTTAATATATAAATATATATATATATATAAAGATAAAATGGTAATTTAATATAATGAGCAGAACAAACAATTACCATAATTACTCTATACCCATAATATAAAAAAAAAACCCGCTCTACATTCACTTTTCAAATAATAAAACCCTTCACCATTCGGAACGAATTGAATGGATTCTCATATCCACTACCAAAAAAAAAATAAAAAAATAAAAAAAAATCCACCCGTCATTACTTTCATTTTTCAAAAAATAAAACCATCCACCATTCGGAGCGAATTTGATGGATTCTCATGCTCACTATACAAAAAAATAAAAATAAAAAATCACCCAACTCTATATCCACTTTTCAAAAAATAAAATCCTCCACCATTCGGAGCGAATTAGTTTAAAATCCATCGGGTGGTTTAAGTTTTGTCATTGCTAATCTTAGAAAAATCATTAGTAAAAATAGAAAATTGTTAGTATTAATTAGTTAGAAGTTTCCAGAAAAGAATTAAGAATTAAAGTAATAATTTTTTGAAGAAGAAACACCAAATCTTATTTGAATGACAAGAACACCAAAAAAATAAAATATTAACGGTTAATAAAACCAAAATATTGCAAAAAATTCCAAATAAAACCAAAATTAATAAAAATCGTTAATCAATTAACGGCTAATAATTTTATTCAACATCATGTAACACCTTAATTGATGTGGCATGCTAAATTAAGATATGCAATAATAGTTGATCATGTAAATATTTGTTTTAATAGTTTATACAAAGCATGAAGACCCCTCGGAGATTTCAAGTTATCGGTCTTAAACATCATAAATGGGCATTCATATAATTTTATTTTTACGAGATTTCTCACTCATTAAACGATATTTTAATTTTGATTAAAATTATATCAATTAATTTTTTATGGCAAAAACATTTTAAAAACAAAACATTATTTTCACAATTATTAATTATAAAATTATTGTATTTATTTACAAAACTGCATCGAATATTACCAAAACGATCAAATCTGAAGCTAAAGATTTGAAATACCACTATAATGAATTAGTACACAATTCGTTATCTGAATTATTGACTAATTATTTGACAATTATAAATTTTGATTTTTTTGTAATTTTATACATAAAATTTTGACTTGATTTAATTTTTATAAATCATTAACAAAAGTATCGAGTTAGCACTATTTTACGTTGATATATTGCATACATAAACAATTATATTAAATCCAATATAAAAATAAATGCATGTATTCATTTATTTGAATGTGTACAATTGAATCAAAATCAAAGTTTTGTGTATACATATGAATCACAATTCAAATTTCAAGTGTATAATTGTACTAAATCAAAGTTCATGTATCAGATTGTATATTGGACTAAAATTCATGTATAAATTTAATATTTATCCCTATTTATTATATTAGAAACTATGAGGATTTTAAAAACAAAGCACTTACTTTATTTTGTTTTATTTTCTCAATCACAATATTTTACCACCTTTCTAATTTGTAACAAATAAATATAATATTTTCTAATATATACAATCAAATTCGTGCATCATACAAATATACAAATTATTTAATTAATATATTTTTTCAATACGATAATTTTTTTTGTTAAAACTCAATACACTAATTTGATAATAAAAACGTTAAATTGATTATCTTTTAATAATGAATTAAATTATTATTATAAATAATTAATTATATTATTTAAAGTAAAAAGATATTACATATTAACAATGTTAACTATTAAAAAACTCAAACGTTTATATAATTAATAATTAATTAATTAATAAAATACTATTAAAAATTAAATACTATTAATTATATAATTATTTTATAAATAATTTTGCTTTCTATAATAACTCTATTCATTCCTTAAAAAAATATCACTATTCATATTTTATGTATAATTTTACTTTCTAAAACCATTCTATTCATATTTCGGAAATAAAAAAGCA
This sequence comes from Gossypium sturtianum, assembly GCA_025698515.1. Lineage (NCBI taxonomy): Eukaryota > Viridiplantae > Streptophyta > Magnoliopsida > Malvales > Malvaceae > Gossypium > Gossypium sturtianum. The sequence goes on from CM046946.1 coordinate 124,420,378, forward strand.
ATTAAAATAGTATACACCTAAATTTATGTTAATTAGCTTTAGGTTAATTAGCACTAAGTAACAATTATTTACTTTCTTAATTATTTTTAGGATAAATTACATTGGTAGTAACCTAACTATTAGTAAGTTTCTTTTTTGACCACTCAACTATAAAAAAATTACAAAATAGTCATCCAACTATTCGACTTTGTCGTTTTTGGTCACCAACCATTAAATAGCTAATGGAAAAATATCGTGACAACTTTTAAAATTGGATAATAACAAATTTATCCATCAACATTTAAGCATTGTTTCAATTTAATCTTAACCAGTTGAGAATGATTGGAGTAAGTATTGACATGTTTTGAGATGATTTTAGGCTTGATTTTGGCTCCCTCACACCTAAGTTCCAATACAAGTGGGATATGTAATGTTACGACTCAAACTGAATGCAAAAATAAACAACATTAATGTAGTGGTACCGATACACTTGCCCTGCTTTGTCTAATTCATGTTATTTTTACATCAAAAGAACCCGAATGACCTTTGATTGCAATTGGATTGTAAAATAAGTTTAGAAATGGTTCAAGAAGTCTTAAATGACCTAAAATAAGTCTAAAGGATGAACGGAACATGAGTGATTGTTTGGTTTTAAATGTTGCATTCCTTGCTCGAGTCTAGATTTGGATTTGAGTAAGGGATGTTACACTTAAATTATCCTCCATTATCCAAATTGGCCCATGGTATTTAAAAAAAAAAAATTGACATGTTGCGTTATTAGAATGCATCAAGTTAGTCTTCTTTTATTTTTTTTAATATTATGTATATTATATTGATTAATAATGTAAAAAAAATCATATATGATATATAAATAATTCAAAATTCAAAAATATCACAACATCATTTAAAAAAAAATTCTAAAATATATAAATTTAAAATTTAAAAAGTGAAATAATATATAAAAATCTATAAAAAATGAAAAAAAAATTATTTAAATTCTAGAAATTGCAAAAAAAAAAAAACTTAAAACTTTTTTTTTTTTTTGAAACTGAATTCAGATTGGGCTTTTATTTAAGTAATTCAAAAATACATAGCAAGGAAAGTAAAAAAGAAAGGCCCAGAGAAAAGTTCCCGACCCATGAAAACAAATTAAAAGACGGTACATACCCATCAGCTTATATCAACCTAAGAAAAGAGGCCCGAAACTGTAAATAGCACCCCAAAAAAATTCAAAAACAAAAAGAAAAACAAAAAAAATAGAAATATCTGGAAACCATATTAATGGCACCTCTATTTTGCCCAATCAGAAGAACTGGTCAGCCGTCCTGTCTCTTCATCTGCCGTTTCTTCTGCTAGACGCTTCTAGATTCCCAATGGAGGCCTATTCACCTAACATTTTTGATTATCCCGTTTCAGCCTCCCCTTTCTTCCTCATTCTTCATTTCATTTTCAATCTGGTTTTCCTTCTTTCTCTCTTTCCTTCTGCCTCCTCCTTCTTTCACATCCTTCATTTCCATTTTCAGTGTGGTTCTCCCTCTTTTTCCTTTTCCTTCAGATTCTCAGCATACTCAGGGACACTTCCGATCAGGTAAATCTCACTCTTTTTCTTCAATGTTTCCGTTGCAAGAATGTGGGCTAGGCTATTCGCTGTTCGTGAAATATGTTTAAAACAACATGTTTTAATTTTGGCCTGTAACTGCTGAATATCTTGAATATATGCCCCAATCATTGATCTGTCTTTACTTCTTGTTCTGCATTTCTTTATTATTGATAATGCATCCCCTTCAATAATGAGTTTTTGCCATTGCATGTCAACGCCGATTCGGGTTGCTGTCCTGCAAGCTATTACTTCAGCAGCAAAGGCAGATGCGACTTGTTGATAGATCGCTGAATATGATAAGAGGATTGTACCTTCTCTGTCTCTGGCTACAATCCCCACTGCCGATTGACAAAGATTTCCATCATATGCTGCGTCGAAGTTGATCTTCACGAACTGACCAGGTGGGTGTTTCCATCTTTTGACTTCCAGAAGAACTTTTGGCATTTTCTCTTCAATCCCATTTAGTTCTAAAATATAACTGTTGATGAAGTTTGTTGTCTCTTTTCTAGATCTACTAGCCTTCTCGTGTATATGCCTATTTCTTTCTCCCCAAATTGCCCATAGAGCACAGCAGAAGAGTCTACATTAGGAAGGAGTAGTCTGTTCGAAAACCCAGGTGAGCCATTGTATAAACTCCAGATGTGATGCTTTAAGAAATTCCGAAAGTGATAATTCTTCCCATACTGATTTTGAAACAGGACACTCTCGGAATAGGTGGTTCATGGTTTCTGCTTCTTTCCCACACCGAGGGCAGATTATAGTATTTGATAGTTTCCTATGATGCATATTAACCCGTATAGGTAGATAATTCCACGATATTTTCCATGCTGTAATTTTGATCTTAGAAGGTAGATTAAGTAGCCAGAGTTTTTTGTAAAATTTCCTATAGTTGGTTTGTAAAGCATAAGCTCTAGGATCTATTTCAATGCATTGTAATAGTTTATAGGCACTTCATACCGTGGATTCTCCAGAAGACTCTCCACTCCAGGCCAGAATATCGTCATGAGGTTCTTTTGCTAGCGGAATGCGTAAAATCTTAGTAGCTACATCCTCCGAAAAGGTAGACCCTATCAACTCTTCTTTCCATTTTCTGCTACTATCATCAATTAATTCAGCAACTTTAAAATCGCACAAATTATTAACGTGAGATGATAATCTGGAATTATTCAAATTTGGTATCCAAACATCATTCAAAACTGAAATTTCTAATCTCCTACCCACCTTCCAGTAGAGACCGTCCATTAAAACGCCTTTAGCTGCCCATATACTTTTCCATGTAAATGAACAATTATTTCCCAAACGCGAATTTAAAAAATCCTCATTCAGAAAATATTTTGCTTTTAGTACTTGCGCAACTAATGAGTTGAGATTATTTAAGATTCTCCAACCTTGTTTAGCTAATAAGGACACGTTAAATTTAGCCATATTCCTAAAACCCATTCCTCCATCGTCTTTTGATCGACACATATGTTGCCACTAACACCAATGAATTTCCTTCTTCCCATGTGCTTTTTGCCACCAGAAATTAGCGATGATCTTTTCAAGTTCTCTACAAAAGGAATTAGGTAGGAGAAAATAGGACATAGCGTAGGTCAGGATTGCCTGAAGTACTGATTTGATAAATACCTCCTTACCTCCTTGAGATAAAAATCTATTGCTCCAGCCTTTGATTCTGAAATGAACCTTTTCTTTAAGATTTTGAAAAGACTCTTTTTTTTTGCGTCTGCCAACCACATTAGGAAGACCTAAGTAATTTTCCATATCTGTTGAAGGTCTTACCCCTAAGATTGCCAATATTTCACCTTTATTTCCTTCCGATGTGTTCGAACTGTAAAAGATCGTAGATTTATTAAAATTAACACATTGACCGGAACAGTCTTCGTATTCCTTTAGAATTCCTTTTAACAGCCTCACTCCCTTGCTTGTTGCTTCCCCGAACAGTATGCAATCATCTGCAAAAAGTAAATGTGAAATCGCTGGTCCTCTCCTGCTTGCCTTTGCTCCTTTTATTAGACCCTCTTTCATAGCCAATCTCATTAATACCGACAGTCCCTCACTACATAATAGGAAAAGAAAAGGGCTAAGAGGGTCACCCTGTCTCAATCCTCTAGTAGCTTGAAAAGTTCTTCCTCTGTTTCCATTGATGTTAACTGTATAGGACGCTGTAGTAATACATTTAAAAATTAATTCCACCCAATCCTTTGCAAAACCCATCCTCATCATTACTTCCTTAAGAAAACCCCACTCAACCCTATCGTAGGCTTTACACATGTCAAGTTTGACTGCCATATATCCTTTTATCCTTGTACGCTTTTGTCGAAACGTGTGTAGAATTTCGTAAGCTAGTAAAACATTATCAGAAATTAGCCTTCACGGGACAAAAGCACTTTGAGCCGCATCAATACATTTCCCAATTACTTATTGAAACCTATTGGCAATTGTCTTTGCCACGATTTTGTAGAGAACCGTACACAAGCTAATAGGTCTAAAATTGGATAAATTGATGGGGTTTTGAGTTTTTGGAATGAGCACAATATCTGTTAAATTTAGATGGCCAAAACTATGGTCATTGTTTAAAATTCCCAAACAGAAAGTAGTGACTTCTTTACCTACAATGTGCCAATATCGTTGAAAAAATAATGCTGGAAATCCATCAGGTCCTGGTGCCTTAGTTGGCCCCATTCCTTTTAAAGCTGAAAACACTTCTTCTTCCGTATAAGTTGATAATAAGGCATCATTGATATCTAGCGAAATGCTCTCCTCAATGCCTTGTAAGAGATGAGATAAGTCCCCAACTCCTTTTGACATAAATAACTTCTGGAAGTATAAAGTAGTAGTTTCAACGATCTTACTTTCTTCAGTAGCCTCTCCTCCTTCGTCTAGCTCCATCCTAGATATTGTATTTATTTTCCTGCGAAACGAGGCGTACTTATGAAAAAATGCTGAATTTTTGTTCCCTACTTTAAGCCAGTTCGCCCTTGCCCTCTGTTCCCAGTAAATTTCATCTCTATCGATTTCCATGTTCAGATAGACCTTAGTGTCAATAATCTTCGCTATCGTGTCATCATCTCTTTCTTTTGCCATCAACATCTCCAGTTCCTTAGTCAACTTTTTCTTTAACCCCTCTCTCCCTTTTTTAATTGACCTTGCCCATTCTTTTAGATTTACTTGTAGCTTTTCCAGTTTCTCTAAAATTGTACCTGTAGTTGATTCCCAAGATGTCTTAATTTCTTTCTCAAGGGATTTCTCTGTGATCCACCACCCCTCAAATTTAAAATTTGGGTTTCCAACATAGATGTTTCCACTTTTTGTATTTAGAATAAGTGGACAATGATCGGACATCGAGTGAGGTAGATGATGAATATTGCTTGTTGGAAAAAGAATCTTCCATTTCTCATTTGCAACCCCTCTGTCAAGTCTTTCATTGATATTTGTTTCTGCAAAGTTTCCTCTTTCCCATGTAAACCAAACTCTCAAATATCCTATATCTTCTAATTGACATTCTTCTAAAGTCTCCCGTAATGCCTCCATTTTCCTTTCTTCTCTTGGTACCCCTCCACTTTTCTCAAATGAGTACATTATTTCATTGAAATCCCCACTTACTAACCATGGATGGGTTTGATCTTCTCCCAATTTTGTAGCTTCTTATTATTGACATAAGGTGAACCATAAAAGCCTGTAAATCTCCATTCTTCATTAGTATTCTTCTCTTTAACCATTACATCGATGTGATTTTTAGAGAAGCTTCTTAAAGTAACTATGATCTATTCCTTCCATGCTAAACATAAACCTCCGCGCGAGCCTTCTGTGTCAATATCAATCCCATTCAAAAAACCACAACTCCTCCCGACCTTTTCCATACGTTGCTTATCAATTTTTATCTCCATTAAGAAGACCATATGGGGATTTTGCTGCTTTAAGAAATATCGCAGCCTCCTAGTCGCCCGTGGACTCCCCAACCCACGAACATTCCAGCTTATGTTTTTTATTGTGTCCGGTTGGCTTGCCTTTTGGCAGCCGTCGATCTCATAAATTGTGGAGCATCATCTTGTTCCATAGTTTCAATCACTGCTTCTAGTAAAGATTATCCGCAAACCTTTTTTCCTTCTTTTTTCAGCCTTTTTTGTTTCATCATCATGTGCTTCTTCACAACAATTCTCAATTTCATCTTCCGGTGATTTCCTCTTTCTTGTGTTGCATTCTTCCTTTCTTTTCATCACCATTTGTACTGAGTCTATTCTTTTCCATCTTGCCTTCTTAACTAACTCTGGTTTATTAGCTTGTCTGTTTTTACTGTCATTCATCTGAACATCTTCCATAAATTTAGATTCTTCCTCCTTTTCCTTCATTTTTTCCTCCCCGTCATTCAATTCTATTGTTTTAAGCAGCATCCCGTTCGTACTATCTCCCTCTTCAGTTATTTTCCCTTTCAATGCCTGAACCTCTGCACCTCCTGTATAAGAGCACTGAACCCTCCCCTTTTTTGAGAAAGCATTAAATTTCATACTCTCCTTCCCAATTAAATTTGATTATACTTTTAAAGCCGACGTGTATGGTGGATCAGCTTTGACTTTATTTTTTTCTGCAGGATTTAGCTCGTGGTAGTCTATAAGACCATGCCCCATTCTTCCACATCCAAAGCAAAACATCGGTAACTTTTCATACTTAAAAGAAATCCACGATTTATTCATATTATCAGTTGAGACAAAAATACCTCGTCTAAGGGGTTTCTGCACATCAAGATTTATTCTGAGACGACATAATTCTCCATTAATTTCAGATCTAAGCACCCCCCAAAAGTAACACCAATGGTATATAGTAGATCTTTTTTATCAAATTCTGGTAAACACGATCCTATCTTTATCCAAAACGGTGAAGAGTTAAGCCGAATCTAGGCTCTTTTCGTCGGCTGGGATATTCTTTTAAATAAAATTAGGCTTTTTCGGAACAGCCATGGCCTCCCCTCCAAAATCGCCTCCAGATCTTCTTCTAAATCAAACACGATCAAAAATAAATTCTGCCCCACCATCTGAATCTCAAACTTCTTCTTTGTCTTCCATATACTTTTCATCTGTGCCCTAAAACTTTCTGGGTTGTAAAGTTTCTCTGTCCAGATTGTACAAATCAGAGTAGGTTTATCACTTGGAGTCACAATCGATCCTTTGACAGATAATTGTACGAGTTCTTCTGCGAGGAGGGAAATCTCATCCCTCTCTTCTCGACCGTCACCACCGCTCTCCGCCATCCCAAGCTGCAGTAGTTACTGCTTTCTCTAGGACTCTAAGCAGAGCACTCTTGGCGACTCTTTTGTGATGTTCACTAAATAAAAAAAAAACTTAAAACTTTTAAAAATATATATTTTAGAAATTTTATAATAAATTTTATTTTATTTTTCAAAAATACTAAATTCAAAAATTAAAAAATGAATAAAACATTCAAAAAATAGAAAAAATAGTTTAACTAAAAAAATATAAAGTCTAGAAATTAAAAAATTGAAAACTTTTAACTTCAATTTTTAAAAAATTAGAAAAATATAAAATATAAAATTTCAATTCTAATAATTTTCAAAAATTGCAAAGAAGTATATATATTTAAAAAAAACAATGAAAATTATTTAAAATTAAAAAAAAAACCAATTAACAGTAGTTAATGGTTGCTCAACACTGGTCAACCATCTATCAAAGTCAAAGGTATATTTTAAAAATATTTAATTTCTTAACATTTTCTATTTTATTTTTTTAAATTTTTTTAATAAATCTGAATGCCATGTGACGTATTATAATTGGTTGGATGTGCCACATGGCACATTTTAATTAGCGTCACATGTCAACTGATTTTGAAAATGTTGTTACAAAAATTAGGTAGAATTAGATTAGATAATCGAATGATATCTTGAGCACGAAAATGAGATGAAAAAAAAAATTTAAACACCAAAATAATTAAAAAATGGCGAAAGCATTAAACCTTTAACTTTGTTTTTTCTTAGTAGAAATTAACACATGTATTTATCTCTATTAATATTTGTGGGGTGTATCTCGTATTTATCGGGCAGTTTGTAGGCACTTAATAAAGATAGAGGCAAAATAGGCACAACGTGAAGGACACTGACGTCGTGACGAGGGGCGATGTCACGACGAGAGACGTCGGGACGTCATGGCAATGCGACGAGTTCTCCAATTGACGGAGAGGGCGACGTTAAGACGAGCATGCATGGGACGTCATGACGATGCGGCGTATTCCTCAAATAATACAGTCGCATTTTGACAACCAAGTAAGACTTCTTCTCCCATTAGAACTTTGATTACTTCAGGCATATTTTAATCATTTTAGCCCTTTAAACTTAGCATATTTAAAAGGGCCTTATATCCCTGTTTTGATAAGGCAAAAAATGATGTAGTGCTACAAGGCTTTTTTTTTTTTTTGGGGGGGGGGCGACAAGATGTAGTCGCAGATGAGTTTTGGCGAGAGTTTTCGTGGTAACTATGAAGAGAATTTTGTACCCCTTTTAAAATAACTCTATGAGAGTTAGGGCTTTATTTTCGGGGTTTGAGTTTATACGTTTAGTACATTTAAGTTTATTTTTTTCATATTGTAATATTGTTTGTTTACTCATTTAGTGAAAAGTCGAAGCCTCATTTGCCCGTGATTTTTATCCTCTTCAAAAGAGTTTTCACATAAAATTTGTGTTCGATCTTTTTTACTTTTTCTATTTCATTATTTATACGGGTCTATCCCAACAATATTCTTATATCTCAATAGCTTCACTATGGTTTTTCTTAGTAGAAATTTTCTATTTTTTTTTTTAATTTTTGCCACCTTCTCTCTTTATCTGTTTTGAGTTTAGCCCTTAGAAAATCTGTTTCTTTCTTTTTCTTGATTAACTTTTATGGAGGAGAACAGGGAGAGAGAGCTGTAAATGAGATTTGTTTATGGATTTTAGTTGTATTGACAATTATAGGATTTGAATTTCAACATATTTCTTTTGTAATTTTATGTATTTTTATTTTATTTTGTAAAGCTATAGATTTTCCTTTAAATTTATCTTATTTAGTTAAATTAAATTAAATATTTAATTTCGTATTTATAATGATTAAGTGTATTAGAATAATTATAACTGCATTTTTTGAAAACAAATTAGAAAATGAATGTAATTTCAATAAATAGTAGAAGAAAATTAAAAAAAATGGATGAACATGAAAAGTGACGCAGAAGATATTATTATGTTTGACTTTAATTGATTCACCTAATAATATATCGTCATTAATGATGATAACTATAGGAAGGGAATCCACCTTTTATTTCTCAATTAGCATTAGTAATAATTATTTATAAAAAATTGATTATAAAATTGATATTTTAGGGTTTTGATAACTTTATTGTTTTGTGAATCTAACCTAAATTTTATAATTAATTTATATTTATTGTATTTAATTTCTCTTAATACAAACGGGATTTATGATTTTGAGTAAGAAAAAAAAGGAATATATGTTCTTTTATGAAGTTACATAATAATATTATAATAATATTTTATCTTTCAATAATTTTATATTTTTAAATTAAATAGTTTAAACTATAATTTAAAAAAAAAATCTTAAAATAGATGAGTGGTTAAATTGAAAATTTTTAAAATTTTTTGGGTGTGGGTTAATCCTTAGTGTTGATTTTACATGTTTTTAAATAATATTTTTCTTCAATCGCAATGTGGGTTCACATAATCTAGTTTTGTTATACGCCTACTTTAGTAGTGACATGTGGTAGTACGAAGGATGGCTTGTCAAGAACCTAAGCAAGCATCTCCCGCTAAGTGTGACCCATAGGTGGCCCTCCATTTCGTACTCTTTATGGTGGCCCTTCATTCAAAGTCATTCATGATTAACCATTCATGAATCTCACTCAAGCCACTTGAGAGGCCATCCACTATGGCTCCTTAGCAGGGGTCACTAATGCGTAACAACATTAAACAACCTCACTAAGAAGAATTTCAAAGTAGGACCACATAGTATTATACATGGCGATAATTGACATGCAACAGACCTATCACCTAGCAGACCGCATAGACAGGCCTACCATCTATAATGACATGGCACTACCAAACAAGGATACCCCCTATATATATCCTGGAGCATGAAGGGCAAATGATCCCTTCTTCTTCTCCAAGAAAACCCTAGTGTTCCATAGCCTTCTCCCTCCTTCCAACCCTAGTGTTCCATAGCCTTCTCCCTCATTCCTCTCTTCCTCCCTTAATTTTCTATTCCGACTCTCCACCTATCACAATGAATAGACACTCCAGTCACTATCACCATTACCTCCTATTGTATGTAATATATAATAATATATATTTTATCATATACTATATGTAATATATAAAGTATTTTTCAAATAAAATATATACTACTAAAGTTTTATATTATTTATAATATTTATACAACAATCATATATACATATGCATATACAGTATGTATATATCATGAAAAAAGAAAGAAATATTGTAATATAAAATTAAAGAGATGTCTATATTTCAAAGGACACAACTATTCATAAATCTTTCTAAAGGAAATGTTGTATCCTTTCAAAGAGGTATATAGGTATTTTTTGGTACTCTATATATAGATATCAATAATTAGAATTGAGAACTTATTTTTTGAGTTCATCAATTCTCAGTGAAAATTATTATTACAAATATTCTTTCTTTCTTAAGCGTTTCTCTGAATTCATTTTGGTTTAAAACATTTTGTAGTGTAGCACGAATTTTTTCGTTCGAGTAAATGCATTGTATCATAGGAATGGTATTTCTTGATCGTTCCGCATATGGAGGGGAAATAACTATTCTTAAGATAGTTTCCTGAAAACACCTTGTCTTGTATAAAAAAATTGGTTGGATCCTGTGAAAAAAATAACGTCGGTAATGACAAATATATCGCAAAGAAAAGAGAAACAAAAATAAAGAACACACAGATTTTACGTGGAAACCCTTTGAAACACCCCACACCCGGCCCACGAGCTTGAACCGGATCTGGTATGTTCCTTAAATAAATCGGTTTTCAATGTTCTAAATGACTTAGAGAAAATTTGTGTAATTTTAAAAAAATTGTTTTGGGTTGGGCTTAATTTGAAACCTATTTAATAAATTCCGAAATCCAACTTAAATAAGGTGACAAAATAATTTTTGGGTTTATTATTTTAAAAGAAATAAATTTACTTATCTTTAATCAAACATAATTTGTATCATATTTAAATAAAAATAAACAGAATAAAGAAAATCCAACTGGGCCTTATGGCCTTATTACATCATTCAACCCAAAATAAAGTTTAAAGTACTAAAATTTCATAAAGTCCAAATTCCAAATAATTTCTTCAAGCGATGCATGGGCACCTTTAGCTCCTGCCACCCGGTCCATTACTTGCTCATCACCGAAAAATAATTCCCCAACGGGTGAGTCAACAGACTCAATGTGTACATAGTACTAATTTCCAACAAATCGTATACAAGTCATATCAATATCATGTTCAAACAAAATAAAGGATGATGCAACCCAAATCCAAACCTATTTGTCCATCCGCTACACACCACCCGTACCAACCTTTGTACCACGGGGACTACTAAGTCGACCCTCCATCCGCTACACACCATCGAAGCGATCATTTGCGATCGGCGTGCTCATCGCCCACTTATGTTGTGTCATTAGACATCAGTATTCACCGGATGTAACCGAAGTTACCACTTTTCACTTTATGTGACCGTAGTCACCACTTTACGTTGGTGAGACCGTAGTCATCACCTTCACTTTCTTCCTCCACAAATATCCCGAATGCCCCAATTATTTCATAACATATCTCACATACTAAATTTTCATTCATGTTACTAATCACATGTTCAAAATATATCACATTCACAATCCTATCAAAAGTAGGAAACGTGCTGGTACTCCTTACCACATTTGTGGTGCTTAGCCACATTCACATACTGTTACATATTTACATATCCAATGATTGCCATGCAATTTATTGAAAGTTAGTAAGAGTACACACCTTTTTAAACCAATAGTTTCCGTGAATTCCGTGAGCGATCTACCGATCTAGATCTTTCACTCCTATATTCGGCCATTAATTAAAACATATAAATAAACCTATTTGGTCTTAAAACCAAATCCTACTAGAAGTAGAATTACTTACCTAGTTGCCGAATTGATTTAATCAAGTCCCAACAGTTGCTAGAATTCCTCTTCCTTGAAATCGGCTAATACTAGGTATGTAACCAAGTTAGTTTTCGGTTTTGAAATAATGGAAAACACTTAAACAATTTATGCCTTGGCCGAATATCCCTTACCTTATGATGGGATTCCAAATCAAGAGGATTCCTTTATAAGCTGTTGAAATCCTATAACTTCGTGTTAGATTAGATCTAACTTTGAAAACGTGAATCATAATCTTTAACCACATATTTATATTTATAATCCTTACCTTAGATCCTTAGATTTCCCGAAAGATCCCCTTTTGATGTTGTGGATGATTGCCCTCTTTCTTAGAATCCACAAAGATTCACTTTAACAATGAGAAACGGAGAAGAAAATAGAAGAAAAAGAGAGGGATTTTTGCTTAATGAAAATTCGGCAGAGAGGGGTTTTGCCTAGGGAGAATTTCTGAGAGAGAGAAGAGGAGCAAATGTTGATGAGTAGCCCTCCTGTCCTCCTTTTATAGCCAAAGTTATCAGCCTAGGAGTCCTTTACTTGGCCACCACTCCTCTTTTGATAATATTATCTCTTTTATTTAAAAGATAAAAGCCTTTAATCCATCAATTATCTCCTCAATTATCTCATTAGAAAATAAAACTCCTTTATTTATCTCTTATTATTCACATATTTATGTGAATAAAACTCCTTTATTTATCTCATATTATTCACATATTTATGTGAATAAAACTCCTTTATTTATCTCTTATTATTCACATATTTATGTGAATAAAACTCCTTTATTTCTCTCATATATCCAAGTTTCCCGAAATGTTCAAGTTTCCATTTTTGGATCATTTCCAAAAATGTTTAGGTTTCCAAAATGTCTAAGTTTCCAAAATGTCCATTTCCATTTCCATTTTCATTTCCATCTCCATTTTCATTTCCATTTTCATTTTCATTTCCATTTTCATTCATTTCTAGGTTTCCAAAAGTATCAAAAATTTATTCATAATACTTAAGACTTGTCATTTCATACAATTGATCCGAAAAATGCATAGGCCCTTCCTAGGATGTTACAGCTCTACCCCTAAAAAAAAAATTTCGTCCTCGAAATTTCCTAACTAAACAGCTGAGGGTATTGTTTGTCGCATTGTCTCTTCCGGCTCCCACGAAGCTTCTTCCGATCCATGATTGCGCCATAACACCTTGACTAAAGGCACCGACTTCTTTCGTAGTGCTTTCACGTCACGTTCCAAGATCTGAATCGGCTCCTCCTCGTAGGATAGATCCGCCTTAACTCCACTTCTTCAACAGGTACCACATGAGACGAATCCGATCGATAGCGACGTAGCATGGACACATGAAATACGTCGTGCATTTGATGCAACTCGGTGGCAACTCCAATTGGTATGCCACCGCCCAACTCGCTTCGGTCATTTTTGATAGGGCCCTATAAACCTTGGGCTTAGCTTCCTTTGCGGTCGAACCGCATAACCTTCTTCCAAGGTGAGACCTTTAGAACCACTTGGTCTCCTACTTCAAACTCAATTTCTTTCCTCTTAAGGTCTGCGTGCGACTTCGCGTCTGCTCGAAGCTTCTTTCAACCGTGCCCGAATTAATTCCACCTTCTCCTCGGTTTTTCGCCACTAACTCTGGACCCAAAACGCGGCGTTCTCTAACTCGGTCCAACAAGTTGGTGTTCTACATTTCCTTCCATACAATGCTTCGTATGGTGCCATCCGAATGCTTGCCCGATAGTTTTGTTGTTGTAGGCGAACTCGGCTAGAGGCAAGTAATCTTCCCAACTTCCTCGGAAATCCATCACACGACCTCTTAGCATATCTTCCAACACTTGTATAACCTGTTCGATCGCCTGTCGATTGTGGATGAAAAGTCGTAGTGAAGTCTAGCTTAGTGCCTAATGCTTGATGAAGTGCTTTCCAAAATCGAGACGTAAACCTTGGGTCTCTATCGAGATGATCGACATCGGTACCCGTGTAGCCTCACGATCTCCGCCACATATAACTTGGCTAACTTTTGAAGGGAATAGTCGATCCTCATAGGGATAAAATGTGCGGACTTGGTCAAACGGTCCACTATCACCCATACCGAGTCCTTCTTAGTGGGCGTAAGGGAAGCCCACTAACTAAGTCCATGGTAATTCTTTCCCACTTCCATTGGGGAATCTCAATTGGTTGAAGCAATCTGATGGGACTTGGTGTTCACCTTTACTTGTCGACATGTCAAACATTTCCCCACAAATTCAGTCACCTCTCGTTTCAGTGTCGACCACCAAAATTGTTCCCTTAGATCTCTATACTGACTTGATGCCTCCGGGATGCATAGCATAAGGACTACCATGCGCTTCCCGAAGAACCCTTTGTCTCAACTCCTTATCCCTCGGCATACAAACCTTTTCCTTGTAGCACAAGACTCCTTCATCATTGACGCCATAATCCTTTAATCCTCCTTGCCGTACTTGCTCGTAACTTAGTACTTAAGTCCTTATCCGCCAATTGTCCCTCTTTCACCTCCTTCACCAAAGTTGGCTTGACTTGTAACTCGCCAACAAAGCCTGCGTCTTCATACAAACTTAAGTGAGCGAATAAAGCCCTTAAATCCGACACAACCTTCCTACTTAGGGCGTCGGCTACCACATTCGCCTTGCCCTGATGGTATTCTATCGAATAGTCATAATCTTTCAATAACTCCACCCACCTTCGTTGCCTCAAGTTCAACTCCTTTTGAGTCAACAAATACTTAAGGCTTTTGTGGTCCGTGTAAATTCTGACCTTTCTCCATAAAGGTAGTGCCTCCAAACTTTGAGGGCGAAAACCACCGCCATGAAGTTCCAAGTCATGAGTTGGGTAGTTCACCTCATGCGGCCTTAATCGTCGAGATGCATAAGCGACTACCTTTCCTTCTTGCATTAGCACACGCCCTAACCCCGTAATGCGAAGCATCACAATATACTACGAAGTCCTTACCGCCTCCTACTGAATTAACACCGGCTTTCACAAGACCTTTTAAGCTTTTCAAAGCTCTCCTGTTGCTTATCCGTCCACACAAACGGTATTTCCTTCCTTAGTAACTTTGTCAAAGGTGCGGCTATTGACGAGAATCCTTCCACGAACCTTCCGTAATAGCTCGCCAAGCCTAAGAAACTTCTCGATTTCACCATCGACCTAGGTGGTTTCCAATCCAATACTTTGCTTCGATCTTCTTAGGATCCACTCTTATTCCTTCTGCGGATACCACATGTCCTAGGAACGCCACTTCCTTGAGCCAAAATTCGCACTTGCTTTGAATTTGGCATAAAGCTTCTTTTCCTTAACACTTCTAACACAACTCTCGAGATGCTCATCGTGCTCCTCCTCCGTCTTGGAATACACCAAAATGTCGTCGATGAACACCACGACGAATCTATCCAAGTAGGGTTGGAAAACCCTATTCATCATATCCATGAACGCGCCGGTGCGTTCGTCAACCCAAACGGCATCACCACAAATTCAAAATGACCGTACCTTGTCCTAAAAGCGGTCTTATGAATATCACCTCCTTCACTTTCGATTGATGATACCCCACCTTAAGTCGATCTTTGAGAACACAAATGCCCCTTTTTTCGGTTGGTCGAACAAGTCATCTATCCTTGGTAAAGGATACTTGTTCTTGATGGTCGCTTGTTCAACTGACGATAATTTATGCACATCCGCATAGTTCCATCCTTCTTCTTCACAAAGAGAACCTGGTGCTCCCACGGAGACACACCGGGTCGAATGAACCCACGATCCAACAACTCTTGGATTTGAGCCTTGAGCTCCACTAACTCCTTTGGTGCCATTCGGTGAGGGAGCGATTGACACAGGAGCTGCTCTGGTAGCAAATCTATTCCAAATTCCACTTCTCTATCTCGGGGTATTCCGCAACTCCTCCTAAATACATCCTCAAAATCCCTCATCTGCTCTAACTCCCTTAACACCTTCCTCTTCTCCTCTTAACGCACTCACGAAGGCTAAGAATGCCTTACATCCTTTCTTAACCATTTTCTCGGCCTCAAAGGTCGAAACTACGTTAGACAAGTAGTTCCTCCTTTCTCCGATCATCACTACTACCTCATCTTCCGGGGTTCTTAGTTCCATACGTTTAGCCGCACAATCCAACACGGCTCGATGCTCTACTAGCCAATCCATTCCAAGTATAAGCTCAAACTCTCCGAAGGGTAATTCCATTAAGTCAGCCCGAAAGTTCGCTCCCTGAATCTCTAGGGGTACATTCCAAAAGATCCTATCTATCCTCACCGTTTGGCCTAAAGGGCTTACTACAGTTATCTGCCTATCAGAAAGTTCAGAGTCTAGGCCTAGTGTTTCAACCACACTACATGCAACATAGGAATGAGTTGAGCCCACATCAATAAGAGCAAAATAGGGTTTGTCATGAATAAAGAACGTACCGGTTATAACATCCGGCGCGTCTCCCTCTTCCCTCCGGCGAACCGCGTAAACCAAACCCGGTTGCCTTGCTTCGGCGTTAGCTAGCTGCACCTCGGCCCTGAGCTCCACGGCCTCTGCCACTACCTCTGTTGGCGACCCACGACCTCTTTGAGGTCAGCTGTCCGCCTCTACCAGCCTGGTTAGCATTCTGAGCTGCTGGTTGGCTCTCATCTAATAGCTTGGGGCAATCCTTAATCATATGGTCCTTGGACCCACACTTGAGACATCGTCCCACCTTTTTCCAACACTCTCCCCCGTGCTTCCTTCCACAATGTTCACAAGGGCGAAATTGCCACCAGCACGTACCGGCTGCTGACTTTGTGGCCTCACAACTCTAGGCCTCTTGTGGCCTTTTCCGGATGGCCCAAAACCTCTTTTGGGCTTATTTACCCACACCGCTTGGTGGCGTCCTTAATTCCCTCACCACTTTAGCCTTTTCCACCAAGGCGAGAGAATTCGCGCCCGATGCGGTGCTATCAAAAGTCTCAAATAGTCCCTAAGTCCGTCCTCAAAACGAACACAGCGTTCATGCTCGATCGCCACTACTCCTGGGCATATCGGCTCAACCTCAAGAATTCCGCTTCATATTCGGTGATGACTTACTTCCTTGTACCAACCCTAAAAGCCTTCCTTTGCTCATCTATATACCGGTTCCCACATACTTCTTCCGAAATGCTTCCTTAGCATATTCCTGTGTCGATCTTCCGCCGTGGCACCGTCCCGAACGGTTAACCACCATTGACACGCTTCATCGCAGTATAAAGGCCGTCATCCCTTTCAACTTCTCCTCGGGGTCAAGTCGAGCTCATCCATGATGCGCTCGGTTGCTTCCAACCAAGACTCACCAGACTGGGTGCCACTCCCGATACTCCTCTAAACATTTCACTCCATTAGCACGGAGCCGCTCAGCACGCACTTACGATTTCTGAATTGTTTCTGCACCACCACCAATTCCAAAACTCGCAAAGACGGCTGCGACACGGCATCTTCCTCATGCGAGCTCAAGCGCTCAACATTGACAAACCGGGTGATGGTGGTGGTGGTATCTCATTGTCGAACATTGTCCCGATCTAACAGGTCATCCTTCCTCTACCTCTTCCACGACGACCACGTCCTCTTGAGCTCATTATCGACGAGATCTGATTAAGGAATTTTATGTATTAGTATTCTTGTTTCACTTATTACCCGTGATGATATCTTATGAAGAAGAGTTTAAGAGTGGTTCTTTCGTATTCATACATGCATACAGTCTTGCATTCATTCATTCATCCATCAACAAATATGAACTTTCGTTTATTCAAAGAAACGTTGTAATTCTTGTTGTCGTTTTCGTTATTTTGTAAGTTAGGAGCAATTTTGTAATTTTTCAAAATCAAGATAGTTTGATATTTTACAAATTAGGGTTTTTTGAACATTTGATAAAGTAATGAAATTTTGTTAAAACTATGGGTGGTTTGGTCATTTTATAAACCAAGGGTATTTTTTTTTTAGAAGAAAATGTTGTAAAATAGTTCTCATAAGTTTCTAAGAGTTTTAAAACTAAATTTTGGTTATACATTTTTTTTTATTTTTTTATAAAAGAAAAACGGCTAAGTCCCTTTCGGGTTTTATTCTTTGTGTTTAGCCTATGACCGAGCCCTCTTGGTTAGGGTGAACCAAAGCTACGCACTGTGCGCGGATTCGAATGAAGAGGAGGTGAGTCACGCGATCGCTTAAATACCAAGCTCTCACCGACCTTTCTAGACATGCGCACGCAGGTTGCCACACCACCGAGCCTTCTCGAGTTAGGGCGAACCGAAGCTACGCACTGTAGGATACTGCGAAGAGGAGGTGAGTCACTAGGATCGCTTAAATACCGTGCTCTTCCTGATCCAATCCTAGACATGCGTCATGTGGGTTGCCACACCCTAGCTTAATAACTTAGTCATAGGTTTGTTAAGTTCATTAAGTCTTATGAGTTTCAAGTGTTTGAGTAGTCTAATCCTAGGGTTCAAGTTCCTATCACACTATTCTACGCTCCATGCCTTTGCTACCCTTTTACAATTCATAATTCACATAATCACACGGATGGTTAAAGGTACTTACCGTGGATCATGGGTCGGAGACTTAGGTGCCATGCCATAAAACTCGCTTATTTCAAAGAAATTCATTTGGGCTCGAATTGAAAACGTTTTGGGCCCGAGCCCACAGTAGAGAGTTTTAAAACTGGGCTCGATACCAATCAAACACCCCACACCCGGCCCACGAGCTTGAACCGGATCTCGTATGTTCCTTAAATAAATCGGTTTTCAATGTTCTAAATGACTTAGAGAAAATTTGTGTAATTTTAAAAAAATTGTTTTGGGTTGGGCTTAATTTGAAACCTATTTAATAAATTCTGAAATCCAACTTAAATAAGGTGACAAAATAATTTTTGGGTTTATTATTTTAAAAGAAATAAATTTACTTATCTTTAATCAAACATAATTTGTATCATATTTAAATAAAAATAAACAGAATAAAGAAAATCCAACTGGGCCTTATGGCCTTATTACATCATTCAACCCAAAATAAAGTTTAAAGTACTAAAATTTCATAAAGTCCAAATTCCAAATAATTTCTTCAAGCGATGCATGGCCACCTTTAGCTCCTGCCGACCCGGTCCATTACTTTGCTCATCACCTGAAAAATAATTCCCCAACGGGTGAGTCAACAGACTCAATGTGTACATAGTACTAATTTCCAACAAATCGTGCATACAAGTCATATCAATATCATGTTCATACAAAATAAAGGATGATGCAACCCAAATCCAAACCTATTTGTCCATCCGCTACACACCACCCGTACCAACTTTGTACACCACGGGGACTACTAAGTCGACCCTCCATCCGCTACACACCATCGAAGGCGATCATTGCGATCGACGTGCTCATCGCCCACTTATGTTGTGTCATTAGACATTGTATTCACTTTGGATGTAACCGGTTACCACTTTTCACTTTATGTGACCGTAGTCACCACTTTACGTTGGTGAGACCGTAGTCATCACCTTCACTTTCTTCCTCCACAAATATCCCGAATGCCCCAATTATTTCATAACATATCTCACATACTAAATTTTCATTCATGTTACTAATCACATGTTCAAAATATATCACATTCACAATCCTATCAAAAGTAGGAAACGTACCTGGGTACTCCTTACCACATTTGTGGTGCTTAGCCACATTCACATACTGTTACATATTTACATATCCAATGATTGCCATGCAATTTATTGAAAGTTAGTAAGAGTACACACCTTTTTCGCTTAATAGTTTCCGTGAATTCCCGTAGAGCGATCTACCGATCTAGATCTTTCACTCCTATATTCGGCCATTAATTAAAACATATAAATAAACCTATTTGGTCTTAAAACCAAATCCTACTAGAAGTAGAATTACTTACCTAGTTGCCGAATTGATTTAATCAAGTCCCAACAGTTGCTAGAATTCCTCTTCCTTGAAATCGGCTAATACTAGGTATGTAACCAAGTTAGTTTTCGGTTTTTGAAATAATGGAAAACACTTAAACAATTTATGCCTTGGCCGAATATCCCTTACCTTATGATGGGATTCCAAATCTGAAGAGGATTCCTTTATAAGCCTGTTGAAATCCTATAACTTCGTGTTAGATTAGATCTAACTTTGAAAACGTGAATCATAATCTTTAACCACATATTTATATTTATAATCCTTACCTTAGATCCTTAGATTTCCCGAAAGATCCCCTTTTGATGTTGTGGATGATTGCCCTCTTTCTTAGAATCCACAAAGATTCAAATTTAACAACAGAGAGAACGGAGAAGAAAATAGAAGAAAAAGAGAGGATTTTTGCTTAATGAAAATTCGGCAGAGAGGGGTTTTGCCTAGGAGAATTTCTAGAGAGAGGAAGAGGGAGCAAATGTTGATGAGTAGCCCTCCTGTCCTCCTTTATAGCCAAAGTTATCACCTAGGAGTCCTTTACTTGGCCACCACTCCTCTTTTTGATAATATTATCTCTTTTATTTAAAAGATAAAAGCCTTTAATCCATCAATTATCTCCTCAATTATCTCATTAGAAAATAAAACTCCTTTATTTATCTCTTATTATTCACATATTTATGTGAATAAAACTCCTTTATTTATCTCATATTATTCACATATTTATGTGAATAAAACTCCTTTATTTATCTCTTATTATTCACATATTTATGTGAATAAAACTCCTTTATTTCTCTCATATATCCAAGTTTCCCGAAATGTTCAAGTTTCCATTTTTGGATCATTTCCAAAATGTTTAGGTTTCCAAAATGTCTAAGTTTCCAAAATGTCCATTTCCATTTCCATTTTCATTTCCATCTCCATTTTCATTTCCATTTTCATTTTCATTTCCATTTTCATTCATTTCTAGGTTTCCAAAAGTATCAAAAATTTATTCATAATACTTAAGACTTGTCATTTCATACAATTGATCTGAAAAATGCATAGGCCCTTCCTAGGATGTTACACCCTTTCGGGAAAAAACCACGGGTAGAGGAGAAGAAAATTCACTATGTCGAATTCGAATCAATTTACAAGAGGAATAGACTATGTCTATTTATAGGCTTGTAAAGCCATATTCTAATAGGAGTGTAGTAAGATTGAAACTCCTTATTCTAATCAATATCCAATAGATGGAGTTTAATAAGGTTTAAAAAACCTTATTTAAAATAAAATAAAAGAAGTGTAGTTCTATAGGGATTCTTCTTTTATTTTATTTTACCATTGTATTTTATTTAAATAAGGATTCGGGTCACTTAATTCTAACAATCTCCACCTTGACACGAATTCTAAATAAACAAGTTCTTCATCGCGAACTCTCAACGAACAAGTTCTCCACCTCTTCCATAAAACCCCTTAAGGGTTTAACTTCAACAATGAACACCAACCAAGTCTAAGCAATGCTCAAACTTGGTTATAGGAAGTGACTTAGGGCCAGTTTGGCAATGCTTTTAAGAAGTGCTTTTGAGAAGTGCTGTGGAAAAGTGCTTCTGAGAAGTGCTTTTGAGAAGTGTTTTTGAAAAATTTAAGTGTTTGGTATTGCTATCAAAAAGTGCTTTTGAGAAGTAAAATGTCTATTTTAGACATGATATTATAAAGTAACAAATATGTATTTAAATAATGTTCAAATTAGTTAATATTATGATATTTTAACAAAAATATAAAAAAATAATTTATTATAACTTATTGTTAATATTTTAATATATAATATTTTAATATTTTAATATTTTGGGATGAGATTGTGAAGGAGAAAAAGTGTTAAGGTTAAAAAGGTAAAAAACCAGCCAAAAGCACTTTTGGCTTGAGAAATGGCAAAATTTTCTGCTTCTCCATCTGTAAAAAAGCACTTCAAAAAAGTGCTTAAATTTACTCCACTGATATTTGTTCTTCACTGCTTTTCAAATAAAAGCACTTTTTTGTTGAAAAGTTCATCCCAAAAGCAATAAAGAACACACCCTTAGTCATCATATCTGCAGGATTTTCATGAGTACTAATTTTGCTCACAATAATATCACCACGAGCAATAATATCACGAACAAAATGAGACCGAACATCAATGTGTTTTGTTCTCTCATGAAACATTTGATCTTTTGTAAGGAAGATAGCACTCATTATGCGCAAAAATCTTCGTCTTTGATTTGAAGGTCTTCATTGAGCTCACTAAAGATCCTTCAACCAAATAGCTTCTTTACAAGCCTCGATAATCGCCATGTACTCAGCTTCAGTGGTAGACAAAGAGACTGTAGTTTGCAAAGTAGCTTTCCAACCGATTGCACAACCTCCGATTGTAAAGACATAACCAAATGAGAGATCTTCTTCTATCAAGGTCTCCAGCAAAATCAGCATCAACATATCCAATGACTCCATCTCTAGTTCTTCCAAACTGTAAGCAAACATCGTAGTACCTCGTAAGTATCTTAAAATCCACTGAATCGCTTTCCAATGTTCTTTACCGGATTCGCCATGTATCACTAATCGCACCGATCATGCATATGATAAATCTGGATGTGAACAAACCATAGCATACATGAGAGATCCCACTGCACTAGAGTATGGAACATGTGACATGTACTCAATCTCATCATCTGATTGTGGAGACAAAGCCGATGAAAGTCCTGAAATGGTCGCTAAAGGAGTACTAACAGCTTAGCACTCTGCATATTGAACTCGCAAAGAACTTTCTCAATATACCCTTTCTCGAATTAGGTACAATTTACTTGCTTTTCTATCTCTAAGAATCTCCATACCAAGTATCTTCTTTGCTGGTCCCAAATCTTTCATCTCAAATTCTTCACTTAGTTGGGCTTTGACCTTTCTTATCTCTCCTTTATCTTTTGCTGCTATCAACATGTCATCAACATAAAGAAGTAGATACACAAAAGAACCATCACTATTTTTCTTAAAGTAAACACAACTGTCAAAACTACTTCTTTTAAAATCATGAGAAGTCATAAAAGAATCAAACCTCTTGTACCACTGTCTGGTGGTATCAAGCTCAAAACCGTAAAGGGACTTTTTCACAAACAAACATAGTCCTCTTTTTTCTCGAGATCAGAAACCCTCTGGTTGTTGCATGTAAATATCTTCCTCAAGTTCTCCATGCAAAAATGCGCTTTTACATCTAACCGCTCAAGCTCCAAATCATGCATGGCCACAATACCAAGAAAAGCTCGAATCGAACTATGCTTCACAACCGGGGAGAACACATCTGTGTGAAGTCCACTCCTGGAATTTGATCAGAACCTTTTGCAACAAGCCTTGCTTTATATCCGGGTTCTTCAACTCCTGAGTCCCTTCTTTCTTTTAAACACCCATTTACAGCGAATAACCTTTTTACCTTTAGGAAGTTTCACAAGATCCCATGTTCTGCTTTTTATGGAGTGATTCCATCTCCTCTTGCATAGCAAACATCCACTTTTCTCGAGTCTTCACACTTAACCTAACCGGAATAATTAGACGGCTTTTGGTTTGCATCTATATCTTCGACCACATTTAAAGTATAAGCAACTAGATCAAATTCGGCATACTTCTTTGGAGGTTTAATTTCTCTTCTAGTTCTATTTTTGGCGATAGAGTATTGTGGTGAAGAAGCAACTCTATTATCAATTTTTGTAATGGCTTGAGGAGTCGACTCATTAATCGATGCTCCACCTGCTTTTGATTTTTTTTTATTGGAAGAGTCTTTAAGAGATAAGTTAGGTAGCATAGCAGTTTCATCAAAAACAACATCTCTACTAATCACAACTTTTCTATTTTCAGGACATTATAACTTATACCCTTTTACACCAACTTTATAACCAAGAAAAACACATTTAATGGATCTCGGTTCCAATTTTCCATTATCAACATGAGCATACGCAGGACACCCAAAGATCTTTAAATCAGAATAATTAGTAGGATTACCAGACCATACCTCTTGTGGAGTCTTTTTCTCAATGGTAATGGATGGAGATCGGTTGATCAAAAAACATGCAGTAGAGGCTACTTCGGCCCAAAACGACTTTGTTAAGTTGGCATTTGACAACATACATCGAACTTTCTCCATGATCATTCTGTTCATTCGTTCTGCAACGCCGTTTTGTTGTGGAGTATGACGAACTGTCAAGTGTCTCACGATCCCTTCTGACTTGCACAGTTTATTAAACTCATCAGAACAAAACTCTAAGCCATTGTCTATGCGCGAGGTGTTTTATTTGTTTTCTGTCTGCTTTTCAATCATAGTTTTCCAAGACTTAAATGCGGAAAACACATCGCTTTTCTCGCTTGAAGAATGCCCAAACTTTTCTGGAAAAAATCATCAATAAAAGTTAGCATATAATTAGCTCCACCTCTTGAAGGCACTCTTGATGGCCCCCACAGATCAGAATGAATATACTCCAACGTTTCCTTCGTGTTATGGATTCCTCTCGTGAATCGAACTCTCTTTGCTTTCCAAAACGCAGCATTGCTCACGTAACTTCGCTTGCAAATTCCTTGCCCATCAAGAAGTCATCTTTTGCTCAATTTTGCCATGCCATTCTCACTCATATGCCCTAGGCGCATATGCCAAAGTTTAGTAATATCATCATCTGAAAAGGAAGAGGAAGCGACAGCTGCATCACCAATAACAATAGAACCCTGCAAAACATATAACTTGGCAGTCTTTCTCTGCCCTTTCATCACAACGAGAGAACCTTTGGAAATCTTCAAAATCCCACTTTCAGCTGTGTATTTGTACCCTCTTGAATCAAGAGTACTCAACGAAATTAAATTTCTCTTCAATTCTGGAACATGCCGTACGTCACTAAGTGTTCTGACAACTCCATCAAACATCTTAACTTTAATTGTTCCAACACCTGCGATTTTACACGAAGCATTATTTCCCATCAAAACAACACCTTGAGACAACTCGTTTTTAAGTAATTTGTAAACAAATCCCGATTGGGACACATGTGGAAGGTGCAACCCGAATCAAGTATCCACTCTCGCTCACTTTAGAATTGTTGATGAAGCGACTAGAAGTTCACCATCACTGTAGTCTTCTACAACATCAGCTTCACCGAATTTTCTGGTTGTTTTCCCTTTTGATTCGCAGCCTCCCTTTTAATCTTGTTCTGTAGCTTATAGCACTCAGTTTTAATGTGCCCTTTCTTCTTGCAGAAGTTACAAGTTTTACCTCTGTTTGAAGACTTCAATCTACCCTTAGATTTACCGCGAGGATTCCGCCTCGTGTCCTTCCACAATCATCATCGACATTCCGATCTTGTCTCTCACGAACAATGAGACCCTCTCCCCGAGTCGGGTTTAACCACAAGATGCTTCATCTTATCATACGAGGTCAAAGAATCATAAACCTCATCAATCGTGAGAGACTCGCGGCTATATAAAATCGTGTCTCTGAAGGTTGAATAAGACGGGGCAACGAACAAAGTAGAATCAACCCTAGATCTTCCTTATCATACTTTGAACCTCCATGGCCTCCAAGTTTGAGAGAATTTCTTTAAACATCATGTTAAGTGTTCGTGCCACGACGCACCTTCCTCCAAACGATGAACATAAAGACGTTGCTTCATATGCAACTTGTCGTTAGAGTTTTCGACATACATATTTGTTCTAGCCTCTTCCATAATGCCGCGGCGGTCTTCTCCTTCATCACATCTTGCAAAATTTCGTTAGACAAATGCAGATGTAACTGTGTTAACGCCTTTCGATCCTTGCGCTTTTTCTCTTCCTCCGTCAATGTCGAAGGTATCTTATCTACCCCTAGCAGGGCTTCCTCTAAATCCATCTGTGCAAGAACTGCCTGCATCTTTATTTGCCACAACGCAAATCTGGTGTTGCGATCCAACAGCGAAATTTCATACTTTAAAGATGCCATTACCGTGATCGAGATGAAAAAACCTGAAAGCTCTGATACCAATTTGTGAAAAAATAACGCTCGTAATGACAAATATATCGTAAAGAAAGAGAAACAAAAATAAAGAACACACAGATTTTACGTGAAAACCCTTTCGGGAAAAAACCACGAGCGAGAGGAGAAGAAAATTCACTATGTCAAATTCGAATCAATTTACAAGAGGAATAGACTATGTCTATTTATAGGCTTGTAAAGCCATATTCTAATAGGAGTGTAGTAAGATTGAAACTTCTTATTCTAATCAATATCCAATAGATGGAGTTTAATAAGGTTTAAAAAACCTTATTTAAAATAAAATAAAAGAAGTGTAGTTCTATAGGGATTCTTCTTTTATTTTATTTTACCATTGTATTTTATTTAAATAAGGATTCAGGTCACTTAATTCTAACAGATCCAATTTTTTTATACAACACCTTTTCATTCTAATCTCCTCATTTTTTTATTTTTTGTATCAACAAGTTTATATAAACCTCTTGACCGAGTTTGGTGCAATTATGTCAAGTGATACCAATTAAGTTGAGAGTTTACTCAATAAAAATACACTTAAAAGTACATTTTGTACAACCTTTCCTATCTGACAAAAAAAGATCTCATAATCATAAACTCATCTTAGTTGGGATCGCAAATCTCAAGTTTGTCTATGGAGAACAATTCTAATTATGTCAGTGTTTATAACTGCTTTTTGTGATAAAAAGGATCATGTGATCCTAAACTGGTCTTACTTAAGATCGCAAATTCGGTGTTTTAGTGTTTATAATTGATTTCTTCTAGATACTAATTGATAAGACCTCATTGGTAAGTATAGCAATATCTTATGTAGCAGAACTATCCGTTATAGATCAAATCCATTAGTATAAAACATTTTCTTGAAAGTTTCTAAGTGAAATTTCCTAGTATACGAAAAGAGTGAAAACAAAATGCTTTCGTAGTTATGAAATAAAAAGCCTTCTTATTTTAATATATGCATTTAATTTATTTGGAGCTATTAGAGTGGAAGCCACTTTTGGAGGGAAAATAAATTTGGTGTCATTAAGTCAGATGACATCAACTTAGCTAAGAATTTACTTAAGAAAAAGGTATATGGAATACTATCGGTGAAATTTAAAAACTTTACAAAATTGAGAAAGTAACACTTGAAGTTAAGTTAAAAACCTTTTACTCAAAACCACAGCAGGTGGAAAATTTTAAGTCTGCTGCACGTTCAATTATTTATCTTTTAACAATTTAACTACACGTATAAAATTTTCCACTTTAGTGATGGTTAAGTCGTTCATTCAAATAGCACCAACTCTAAAAATACTACTTTCATTAAAAACTAGTATGAATCCCCTTGCTCCGCTTCAGGAGAAAAAGTAATTATCTAAAGTTTCTATATATTTAAAACAAATAAAAAAGAAACTGAAAGAAGTTTTAGCCATTATCATAATTGTTCTCCATTACAGTGAAAATATTTTAAGGAATTTAGATTCAGTTATTACCATCGTAAAAATTCTTTAATTAAATTTAATGGTGTGATATTTTAAAATTAAAAGAATTCGTTTACTCGTGATGTAATAAAAAATTACTTTGAAAATACTTATGTAATTTTTTTTAAAAAAAACACCTATTCGAACCTGCCATGATAGAATAATTTATTTTATTAGAATAGTGTTGTTAAAAAAATGGCTACAATATTGTAATTGAAGTAGTTAACAATATTAACTATTTAGACTAGTTAATAATATTATAAAAGTAGAAAAACTAAATTATGTCAAAAACTAATTTAGTCCAAGTTTTAGCCTAATAGGGGCCAAAATTGAAATTAGATTATAGTCTTATAACATAAAAAAGAAAAGAAAAGAAAAGAAAAGAAAGACAAATCCAAAAGATGTATAGTAGAAGGACTAAAATTAAAATTATGGGTGGGTGTCCACGTGTCAATAGGATCTTCCCTTTATATATAGGTATATATAATAGAAGGACTAAAATTGAAATTAAGCCATTTTTATAAAATACAAAAAAGAAAAAGAAAAAAAAAGAGCATGAGTGAATATCCTAATGTAAATAGGAGGAAGATCCTTTGGACATTCCTTTTATATATATAGGTATATAGATTACTGTCTTAAAAATAACTACCCTTATTTTTCTAAAAAAAATAAATATACTTTCTAATTTTTTCTTTCCTTGACTTTGTGAGTGATATAAATTAGTTTATTATAAGTAAATGCTACAAATTACAAGAAAATATTAATTTTTATATTGCATTAAATAAAAAAGTAATTAAATTAAATATTGGTTAAAATCCATTTTTTATTAGCGATGACATTTCTAAAATTCAAGACTTAAATTAAGATTAACATTTGGTACATTTCTAGTAAAAAAAATTGATTCTGCGAGTGAGTTGATTTTCTTAAAACTTTATTATTTTATTACACCAAATTATTTTCTTTAACTTAATTTATTTATAGCATATTTGTTAAATCGATTAAATTAAAATAACACAAAAACGGTTACAATTTTCTAAATTTAGTTATTTCAAAACTAAAGTTAATTATTTTACAACTCCTTATACCTAACTTATTTAAAGGATGTGAAATTGATTATTCACATATATATGTAATTCACAATTCATTTAAACAATATCGACAATTAAAGACTAATAATATTAGCGTGCAGAAATGTTCAAATATTTGGTTTTTCTTATTAGGTAGATATATCCGTACAAATCAAATTTTAATGGTGCTTTTAGTTGGTTAAATATCTTTGGATAAGATACGTTAGCAAATAAATATAAATATAAATAAATATTTATATAAAATAAAATAAAATAAAAAAATTATATTTAAAATATCAGATACTAAAAATCAATAAATAAGATTATGAAAATCAGAAATCGAATAAAAGAATCGAGTTTTACTAGATGTTGAGACCTGTTTTACAAAGTTTCCTTAAAACAGATTTGACCACTCCTATGGTACTTGGAGAAACCTTGGTCAACTGTCTCTCAGGATACAACAACAAGATGATCGAAGCAGTAGCACCTCTGCAAGGATCAACGAACAAACGTTGCCTTCTTCTATCACCGAAACATTGGAAAATATGGAGAGGAAAAAGAGAAGAATTTTGGAGAGCAAAATAAACTCAGTGTGAGACATTTAATATGGAGAAATTTTGGAAATATCCATGAATAAAGATACAAAATCTGCATTAAAGGAGCAATTAAATCAATTTGATTAAAATCAAATCAAATTGATTGGAATCAAATAAAATCAAGATAAATGTCCTTTTAAAAACATATTATGTATGTTTGCTGAGAAAAAAATAACTTTCGTGTTGGGCTAAAATATCCGTAGGCCCATTTTGGGCCCGACTGGTCCTATTAAGGAATGCATTGTTTCCATCCAATAAAGCAAATTTCAGTAAAGTTCATGATAACCAAAGCTATGAGTACCTTGAAAGAAACCATCTTTGTAACTGGAAAGAAGGTTTTAATAAAATTAACACATTCTTCTTGATTAAAACCCTTACCCACCTTGCCTTAAACCATTCTACACTACCATCAACATTTTCTTAATTTCGTAAACCCATTTGCAGCTAATGGGTTGCTTACTAGGTAGAAATGGTACAATAGACCAAGTACGTTAAGCTTCTAAAGCCTAGATCTCTGCATCCATTGCTCCCTCCAAATAGGCTATTCATAGCTTGATTAAAAAAACTTGGATCTTTACGAGAATCAACATTAGAGAGCTGATTGTAGAAAATAGGAAACAACTTCTTGGAAATGTGTTATTGAATAAGATATTTGTAAGTAAAGTTCGTATTACAATGTTAGTTTTGTAAATATAAAATTTGTTGTGCCAATAGGATAAAAAAGATTAAATTATTGTACTAGAAAGTCACACTAGGTTTAATTCCCAAGAAAGATTGGAGGGGTCACAAACGGTCCCACTTAAAACCCAACCTCCTAGATAGAATCTCCTTACAATTTAACTTAATGGAACAATATATCACTACAATTATAACATACAAAATACTGAAAGATAAATAAAAAGCGATAAAGAACACTGAAAATTTAATGAGGTTTGACAAATTACACCTACGTCTTCAAACACTACCAAATATATTTCACTGCAAAAGATACAAGCGAAATATTACAAATAAGGAGAGGGAAAAAGTTACATTATGAAGAATATGGAAAGTTTGGGATGATTCAAAGATGGAGAAACAACCCCTATTTATAGTAGTACAAAATCTCCACAATTTTGTATTTTTAGATGTGGGATTGTGCTAGTTCAACAAATCTTCACCTTAGCAAATTTCCACAATTTTAATTTCCTTGTAAAACAACATTGATAGTGTTTTCAAATTTTAGCCTTCAAGTTTTAACATTGATCAAGTCCAAACATAGTTGAAACTCAATCGCAGTTACAACCTTAGTCATTATAATGGTAGGATTCTAAGTGGTTGAAATTTTTAGGATCTTTACTCCACCTTCTTCTAGAATCTCTTGTACAAAATGATAACGAACATCAATGTGCTTCGTCCTTGCATGATAAACTTGATTGTTTGCTAATAGAATAGCACTATAACTATTGGAATGTACTTTGACATATTTTTGCTTAATTTCGAGTTCACCAAGCAACCCTTGAAGCCAAATTGCATCTTTTACAACCTCTGTCATTGCCATATACTCTACTTCTATAGTAGATAAAACAACTGTTGATTGTAAAGTAGACTTCCAACTAACTGGTGCCTTTGCAAGAGTAAACACATAACCTGTAGTTGGTCGTTGTTTCCCCATATCACCAGCATAGTCTGAATCACGATATCCAACTACACCTTGATTATCTTTTATAACCCGAAAGAGCAAACTATTATAGTGTCAACTCATGTTACTTTCTTTGAAGAAAGTTACATGAATGGCTTCAAACCTTGGAGTAAAGAGGTACTCGAGGAGCTTTCGGGAGATATAAAAAACCTTACAGAAACGGTTCCAGAACCAACTTCTAATAGTAGACCTGTAAATGATCAGCAGCATAGGGTCTCTCGTAGGCCTGACTTCTTGCAATCTGGCGGAAGTGTTTTTAACACTGAGTCTGCCAAACAGAAAGATGATGACCTACTCACATATGACGAAGCGATGCTGAGTGCTGATTCCAAGCTCTAGGAAATAACTATGAAAGCTAATATGGACTTTATGTATTTCAACTCAGTATGAGAACTTGTAGACTTGCCAGAAGGGATAAAACCCATAGGGTGTAAGTGGATCTACAAAAGGAAAAGAAATGTAAATGGAAAAGTGGAAACTTATAAGGCCAGACTTGTAGCAAAAGGTTATACTCAGAAAGAAGGTATCGATTACAAAGAAAACTTTTCTCTAGTTCCCATGCTCAAGTCAATCCGCATATTACTATCCATTTTGATGGCTTTCGATTATGAGATATGACAAATGGATGTCAAGACAATATTTTTGAACGACTATCTTAAAAAGAGCATCTACATGATGCAACCCACTGGTTATATAACTAAAGGAAACGAGTATAAAGTTTGCAAACTGCTTAAATCCATTTATGGACTTAAGCAAGCATCCCGCTCATAGAATCAAAGATTTGATCAAGCAATTAAGACTTTTGGATTAAGAAAAACGTAGATGAACTTGGTGTTTACAAATGTTTAGGGGATGAAAATGTGGTCTTTCTGATGAACTTGGTGTTTACAAATGTTTAGGGGATGAAAATGTGGTCTTTCTCGTTCTATATGTTGATGACATTCTACTCATTGGAAATGATGTAGGGACATTGTCATAGGTTAAACTGTGGTTAACCTAACAATTTAGCGTGAAAGACTTGAGAGAAGCTAATTTTGTTCTAGGTATTCAAATCTTAAGAGATTGAAAGAACAAAGTGATAACATTATCTTAAGCTTCATACATATACAATATATTGGAGCATTATGTAATGACCGATTTGAAAAAGGGAAATCAACCCTCTGTATTGGGATTTCATCTCTCTTTAAAGAACTGTCCTAAGACAACGGAAGAAAGAGAGAACATGAGAAAAGTTCCTTATGCTTTGGCAATAGGTAGTCTCATGTATGCTATGTTATGTACACGCCTGAATATTTGTTTTGCAGTGGGGTTGGTAAGTCGATATCAGGCGAATCTAGGACCAAGGTACTGACAAGTAGTTAAGCATATACTCAAGTATTTACGGAGAACGAGGGATTATATGCTTGTATACTTCGGATGAGATGTAACATCCTAGAATTTGAATTTTATGTGTTGCATTATTTTGGTGCTAAGCTAGTTAGATTATTAATTGTGTATGTTTAGGAAGTCCTGAGAAGGCTCGGGGTTTATTTGGACCTAGTAAAAACTTTTGGCAATTAGCACATTAAGGAGATGGATTAAGTGACCTTAAAGCATATGGAAATAAATGAGTAAATAGCTAGCATAAAATGAGCTACTGGTAAAGAGGTTATGGCGCCACATGTATTACCTTGAGGGAAGAAGTTCGAATCCCTTTGTGTGCAGTTTTTGACTTTTATTTTTGCATTCCTTCCTTAAAGTGTCGGCCAAAGAGTATTTATGGTAAGGTGGAATTCTTTATTTTTGGTAAGGTGGCTAAAAGAATAAGGCAAGGTTGAGGTTGGGGAAAGGAATCAAAAGAAATAGGTAAGTAAAGGGAACAAGAGGCATATTTCGTGGATAGTGTTTTGGAAAGTTTGAGTGGCCAAACTTTTATCCTAGAGGGGATGAATGTGGACGGTTTGGGGCTAGGGTGATAGCCGAATTTTGTGCTTGATGTTTTGGTGAGACTAAAGTGTTAGTCTTAGTCAAAATACCAATATCATCAATTGTGTCTTTTTCTCAAAACTCCTATCCTCCTAGCCGAATTCGGTCATTGGCAATTGGTAAAATTTTGGTTGTTTTGGCAAATTCCCTATTGGCAACTTTGGTATCATTTCTCTTTTTTCTCCAAACTTCTTTTCTCCTCATTGCCGAATCTACACAACCTTGAAGAGGCATATTCCATTTCTTTCTTTCTTCTTGCCGAATGTATACAAACTTTGAGACCATTTCTTTGTTCACTCATCATTCTTGAAAACCGAAATTAATCCATCATTCCTCTTCTCCTTTTCTTTTCGCAAAATCCTTCAAGCATCACTTCCACTCTAATATTTTTTACCATAGCCGAATATTGAGTCCACTATTTCTCTATAGCCGAACCTTCCATTCTTTCATTGATCTTCCTTTTTCATTCGAGTTGTCACTCACTCTTGAACAATCGGTAAGTACTCTTTCCAATTCTTTTTATTTTCTTCTTTCTATTGCCGAATCCATATGTTGGCTTGGGAGGGTCTTTTGACCGAAATCATCACTTATTTCTCTTAGACAAGATCCTTTCTTCTTCGTAGTGATATAGTGGAAGGCCGAACCTTCATTCTTCCGAAGTCATTGCATTATCGCTAGGATTCGGTTCTAAAATCTTTAAGGTAAGAGTTCTTCACGGGTTCTATAATCACTCTTTATTCGTTAAGATGTTATTAGTATGGTGATAGTTAACCGATTGTAATTTTAGGGACTAAATCGTTTGATCCATTCAATCATTGATCACTCGGGATAAGTGGTAAGCCAATCTTCACCCTTTTTGACAAATCCGTACTTTATCGTAATACTAATCGATGGAGACTTGTGGTAACGATTTGAAAGGAAAGTCGAGTGGAGATCTCAAAAGGAGTGGATTAACGATCCCAACTCCTAAATTCAAGCGAAGGGCTGTTTCGGCGATTCGAGACTTTCCACTGGGTTGTGGACCCTCATTCGGTGAGAATCAATTATTTGAGGTCGTTTGCAATTGTGAGGCATCAGCGATTCGAGATTTTCCACTGGATTGTGGACCGTCATCCGGGGAAAATCGACAAATCGTTGTTCACGATCCCGAGGGTAAAATCTTAGATCGTTTGTTTTAAAATAGATTTATGAAATCACGTACGTTGACTAATCGAGCGTTATAATATTTTAGGTGTCGACGATCAAGAAAGCGTAGTGCTTACCGTAATCAGGTGTGTAATCTCACACCATTTTCCGTGAGTTAGAGATTAATGTCATATTGATAGAAAACCGTTCGATTAAAATCGTATTAAGGTGAAACCGGGAAAATTGGCTTAGATCTCATTATTTGGTAAAATTGATCAAATATATATATTTGTTATGTGAGCGAAATCGATATATTTGCTATGTGGGCCAAATCGATATATTTGCCATATGGGCCGATCTGAAAATTTCTAAATGGGCCAAGATGATATTCTGCTTAATTGGCCAACTTGATAAATTGTTATAATGGGCCATAATTTTGTAAGAAATATCTGAATAAATTATTGTGATTTGTTATGCATTATATACATGATTTGCATGAGATGGGATAATGATGAAGATAAGTTCTGGTAGCTCTGCTACATAATTCTGGTGGCTCTACCACAAATCTGTAAAGTGGCAATGCCACGTAAATTTTGTTAATCTGGTGGCTTGTCTACAATTATATTTGATATAAATGGCTTAATGCCAGCGATTGGTGTGTTGGCGGGGTGGGTTGACTAAAGATCCCCACAGATGTGTTGGTTGGTACGGGTGGTGTGTAGCGGATGGAATACTAGGCTTGGTTTGGGAATTGCATTACATATTCATGTTATATTCATTATATTATTATTATAAATGGGCTTAGGCCCAAATATTTTTTTAATGGATTTTGGCCCAGTGGACAACGGTAAGTGGGTTACACATTGAGTTCTAGTAACTCACCCCCGTTTTCCTTATCCCTTTCAGGTATCAGTGATGGAGACTTGGATCGTGGATGTCTCGGTGGAGGCCATACTTCAAAACGGTTAAATTTGGAATTTGGATTTCTTTTAGTACTTTTAATTACTTTGCTATTTTGAATTAAGGTTGTAATAAGGCCTCTGGATTAATTTTTGTTTTGTTTATTGTTTGATGAATTTATAAACTGCTTTAAGTACTTCAAATTGTAATTTTATTTTTCTAAAAACTTAAATAAACGTTTTATTCAAAAATAAATATTTAAAAAGGATTTCATAATAATTTTCATTTTTTTTACTCGGAAAATTACTCTTAAGATTTTCATCGATTCTTTTCGAAAAATATTTTTAATTTCTTTTAAAATTTTCTCGAACTGTTAATGATATTTTCAAAAATTCGATTTATAAGATCTTACATCTCAAATTTTCGATTTATCAATCAAATCTTTTACTCAATAAATACTTCGTCAAAATTTTGAAATCTATTTCACTTAAAAAGGAATCAAAGTATAATTATTTTGTGTGACATGTCAAATCTGGCCTTAACGCATAGGCCGGGTTTGGGGTGTTACATGAGATCTTACTCTTATTGGATATACTGATTTTGACTTTCGAATGTGTCGAGATGTGAGAAAATCAATATTAGACTGTGCTTTTATCCTAAACGGTGGGTCCATAGTGTGAATAAGTGTTAAGCAGGGTTACACTGCTAACTTCACTATGGATGGTCGAATATGAGGTATGAAAAAGCTATGAAACTATAATAGTGTGGATATAACTAAACCTAAAAGAAACCGCATAAGGATATAACACATTAAGGGAGATAATAGTGTTTGACAGAATAGTGGATGTAGTCAAAGAACGTATCTGAGGACATACCCTGGGATTTGTTTTACCAAGACTCTACTAGCTAGAGAGTTTTTTTGGAAACATGTGGAGGGGTATAGGAATGCGACATATGACTCATCTACTTCATTAGGGCAAGTGGAAAACTGTTGGATCTAGTGCCCTGAGTGTAGTATTTTTGTCTAAGTACACTTCTAATTTTTTGAATAGAATGGTTAATAAAAGTATTCATGAATTATATTAATACTTTGTACATTCTCCTCACATGGTTTTTTCATGAAAATAAAAATGGAAGCAAATATTGCTCAT
Source organism: Gossypium sturtianum (assembly GCA_025698515.1). Classification (NCBI taxonomy): domain Eukaryota; kingdom Viridiplantae; phylum Streptophyta; class Magnoliopsida; order Malvales; family Malvaceae; genus Gossypium; species Gossypium sturtianum. Next base: position 124,456,005 of record CM046946.1, read on the forward strand.
TGGTTGTCTAATGGTTAACTAATACTAAGCAGTATTACGTGGTCAGATCGTAGTACGAAAAGACAACTTGTATTAGTAGTCAAACCTAAACATGTCCTTATTTTAATAAAAAAATGAGTAGATCAATTGAAAGACTAATATGTTGTCTATCAAGTCCAATTGGGGAGATGCCTTATCTTGGGCATCGGAGTGGATGACTCCCAGAAGATAAAGACATAGATGTAACTAACTGGACTGACATTACATTGGACATGGCCCAAGCAGAAAAGGTTTTAAATTTGTTTGTGGATTTATTCACTTGTGATGTTCATAGTGTGACATACCTAAATCTTGAGTAGATGGTAGACTATGTATGCATCACTCGTACACTTTAATGTAAGTAAAAGCCTGAGTTCAAATAGATAAAGAACTAAAAGTTGGTGCGTTGGGTGTATGACTTCTGTAGTATGTAGTTGATGGAGCTCGAAACTAACTATTATTTCGACAAAGGCAAGCACACCTATCGAACAGTAGTATAGCTATAGTGAGTCCGAAATATCGTATCCTCAAGGACCAAGAGTACTAGTATTAACTATCTTTTTATTATCTAGCCTAATAATTAAGGGGATTTATTTTTAATCTAAAATCTACTAACTAATTTAACTAACTATGAACGCGACAGAGAGAGTAAATTGGGAAAATACTTTTGGACAGCTTATATGAGATAGACAATACCTAAGGAAGAATCCACCTAGACTTCGCTTATTACTTTTGATTCATGCGGTTTATTCACTTGGCTTAATCCGTAGAAATCCCTAAATTATATTAATACCTCTCTCGAGGCTACTAACAACTGACTCTAGGTTGATTAATTGAAATCTCTTTCCAATTAAAACCCCTATTGTCGCATTGACTCGATCTATGGATTCCCTTATTAGGTTTGACCCTAATCCGACAGATTTTTGTCGCCCTATCTCTAGGGTTGCGATCAACTCTGCTTAATTGTGTTGATCTACTCTTAAACAGGGACTTTTGCTCCACTGAATAAGCACATTCGAACTTGAATCAATAACCTGAATTATCAAGACAAGAATAAGAACTCACAATTAAGAATAAGCACAAGTATTTATCTCATAAATCAAATAATAATAAGATTCATCTAGGTTTTATCCCCCTAGGTAACTAAGGGATTTAGTTCATACTAAAAGAGGGAAACATCATAAAAGAGGGAAAACAACAAAACATAAGAAAACCCAAAAACTTCTAAAGAACCTGATGGGAGATCCTCCGTCTTGATGGAAATCCTTCTCCTAAGTCGTTCCCAGACAATTTGTGCTTGGAGTATTTTCTCCTTCTACTCGGCATCTATTCGACGTCCTGTCGAGCTCTCCTTTTAGGTTGCCCCCTAGGGTGTTTATATAGGCTTTGAGATGCCTTACTTGGCCCAAAAGTATCCTAATCCAAATGAAACTCATCTTGGCCTCGGCAGGGACATGCCTGTGTGACATGCCTGTGGTCGACTCTCTTGGCCGTGGTCGATCCTGCTTGCCACACACGACCGTGTGATCTGGCCATGTACGTTGTTCCAGGCTGTGTCTCGGTTGTTGCTCGAAACACACGGCCGTGGGTGATAGTCCAGGCCGTGTGAGTCTTTAAGGTAGGCCCATTTTGTCCCATATTGGCCCGTTTCTCGTTCTTTTCGATTTCCTAAGCTCTCCTGAGTATAAAACATGAAATTAAGAGATTAGGAGCATCGAATTCATCAAATCTAATAAATATTCATCCAAAATTAAGCCAAGCATGGGGTTAAAATATGTGTAAATTATGGTTTATCAAATACCCCCACACTTAAGCTTTTGCTTGTCCTCAAGCAAAATTCTCAACTCACAATTAAAATTAACTCCCTCAATTCATAATCCTTATCAATAATGTTTCATCATAATTCACAGATAATTCATACATTGATAATTTAACTAAAAGATTCCTAGAGATTCAAACAATCCAAGTCACAAATTTTTGTAGCATGAAAACATAGGTGTTTCCCCTTATTTAAATAATTACCTTTGATTCAAAACTGACAAGGATTGACATCCTCACTAAGGATTCACTCAAATCACTCAAAGTGTTTAAGGTTCAAGATAAGCACTCATAAGTCAAAATATGAAAAGTTAATCCCATAGGCTTGCATGAAAATCAAATCTCCACCACTGTAAAATGAGATGATACACAAATCAAAAGGTTTTTAAAAGGGTTGTAATGGGGCTTGGGTTAAAGGTGTGGATAAAGGCTGAATTAGAGGGTTAGTATCGAGATTGAATTGATAAATTACCTAACTAGAAAAATAACTAAAACTTAAATAATTACATTAATTTAGAATTCATCACTAATAACACGAGCTTCTTCTCAAAATGTGAAATTAACGCTTAAGCTTAAATAACATAGAACTACTAATGAATATACTTCATTTTTTTTAAGAGTAAGCACATACAATAATAATAAGATAGAATTTAACAACTGAAATAAAGAGAATAGTTAAGCAACTGATCAAATCAAATCTCGATATAAGGGTAGTCAAGAGAAATGGTGATAACAAATACAAAGTGGGTTTTGGGTTAATATTAATGGGTGAGTCAAGAAATGGTTGATTAGGTTTCGAAGGGGTTCACTAGGGTAATTAACGGGTAGGTTTTTTAGTGGAATAAGTGGGTTAAAACCTAGGTGCCTTTATCATCTCAGTATATCAAATCAAAGGTGTGGTCTCGACATGTATGATCGAAGCAAGTTCTAGAATAACAAATCAATGTTGACACACTCATAATCAATAAAGTGAGCAGGAAAAGGATATGCTCTAAAAGGCTCAAAATCTCACAAAAATTATGGTTTTTGATGTCAACCTTGTAAATTTCAAACTTCAAAGTAATATTTAAATTTAGGAAAACAACCTAGAAATTTTAATTACGGAAAATAGACTTATCATGCTTGATTCTCTAATATCTTAAAGTTTAAATCATCAATGCACAATTAACTATGACTTAATCCAAAACATATCAATGGAAATCATAAATCAAAAGAAATTTCATTCTAATTAGTAATATGAGAAAGTTACTCAAGAACAAGACATAATTCAGGGTTTTGAGAATAATGCAAAAAGTAAGGAACTTTTAAAATTCACCCCCACACTTAAGATGTACATTGTCCTCAATGTACAAAGATATGTGTTCTAGAGATTAATAGCGTGATATCATAAGAGAGAGAGAAGTGAAACTTCCTGAATTTTGGATGGATTCCTTGAGTTGGAAGTGTAGAAAAACTTGAAGGAGGCGTGGTAGATTTTTCTCATTAGAGTTGGGTATTCCAGAGTGCTATTTTAGGCTTTTTAACTGCGATTAAATCAGTGGGTTCTTTAGACTGTAAGGATTACTCAAATATTGCCAAAAGATGTAAATTGGGTAATAATGGTTATGAAACCTAAAAATAACTTAAAATAAACATGAGTAAAAAATAAAATGAAAATAAAAATAAAAATAAAAATAAAAATAAAAATAAAAATAAAAATAAAATGAAAATTAGTATTCTAAAATTTAAAGGAAGATAACAAAAGAAAGAGGACTCAGAAGTCCTCTTCACCAGATGGCTCACGGGGTGGGGGCGGCGATGAAATGTGAAGGTGCTGGCACATCTGGTGGAGGGTGGCGTCGATGTGATCGAAACATTGGAAGCATTGCTACTCGAATCGTGTTAGGCGCTCAGATATGTCCAAAATAGAAGCTGCCGCATGAACTGGGCGTTTGCTCAGTAGTGGCTCCTCGTGTGGTAGGGGGACATCATCAGTAATGTCCTCAGGCTCCTCCTCCTCGGTGGTATGGAATAGACGATATTGGGGAGGATCGGTCCCACAGTGATGCTTGATCATCCTCATGTTTATCATGGTAGAGATGCCCTGTGGAGCCATCTGGCCTATCAAGGTGAGAGAAGATGATTGTGCTGCGGTGTTGAGGAGGCCAAAGTGTCTCGCGAGTCGTATCACATAGGGCCCCATGGATATTACCCCCTTACAATGCCGCTCCGTCTGATGCTGGATGGCAAGAGTGATGAAGTAGGCAATGTCGAACACGTGGCCGTGGGCCATGTTCCACAGAAAATAGGCGTCGTGGGTATTAACGACGCCGGTGCTCTCGCGCCTTCCTGTCAATGTATGTGCAATGAGGGAATGGAGGTACCTCAGTGATGGGGGAAGAGCGGTCGCTTTGGTGCGACTAGGATCGTATGTTGCTGAAACTGGAACCAAGGCTTGCCAAAATTTTGAAGGTGAATAGTGGATGTGGCGGTGGAGAGTGTCGAGTTCATTCTCCTCCATGAACTCTTCTATGTAGAGTCCCAGAGCGATTCCAAATTCAGGGACACTCATTTCGCGAACCAAACCTCCTAGGCGGAACTGTATGGTGCCTGGGTCGTCGTGGTTCGTCATCACCTCCTGCAAATGAAAAGTAGAGCAAAGCTCTAATGTTAGTTCGAGGTATGTGGGCTCGACAATACTGAAGAACTGCTCCTAAGGGTCGGTGGACAGTAGGGCCCAAACGGCATCAGCAAGTTGTACTTGCTCCAGGGCGGCCCAGTCGATGCATCTCCCCATGCCGAGGGGTTGCACCCGTAGTATCTGAAAAAGCTCCTCTTGGGTTCCCGAGGAAACTGTAGAAATGGGTGTCGCACTTCGGTAGATGCGCGTGCCGATGATGAACTGGGCCCCTTTCATTTTTTCGAAATAGGGACTGCGATTTTCTTGCCGCGGGAAGAAGACATTATGTACCTAAAAATGCGAAAGAGTTTCCCTAAATCCAATATCATTACCATCCAAACAAATTTTCTATTCTAGTAGAATCCTATTATATTTCATCAAATAGTGTAGAATGTAAATACTAGTCCTCATTCGAAGCGGGTTTGATAGCATTAGTAACACTAAAATAACAAACTATCAAACTAACCCAAACTAAATAACACAAGAGAATGAGTAATAAATAGGAATTTAAATCATGAAAATATGAACAAGGGATAATATAAAATTAAAGAAATAAGTAATCAATGGTGAAGAGGGGAACCGATGGAGGTGTTGAAGGAAATGGCACGGCTGAGGTGGTGGCATACGGTCATGGCGGTGGTGAACTGGCATGGTCTGCGGGAAAGGAGTTGCACGGGCGTGGACTTGTGTGGAGAAGAAGAGGGGGGAAAGAAAAAAGGGAATGAGGAAAAAGAGAGAGGAGAAAGCTTGGGGTGGGTGTCGACGGTGATGGCCGGACTGAGTAGGGGAGAGGGAAAATGGCTAGGGTTTTGAGGATAAGGATTTGGGAAGAAGATGAATAGTGGGTTGGTTTAAATAGGAAATAGGGAAAACGGTTAGGGGCCACGCCCGTGTTTCCTTTATTTAGCCCGTGTGTCTCGAGAATTTTCAATTTAAGCGCGTCTGAGTTGTGTCCCACGCCCGTGTTACTTGGGCGTGTTGGATATGGCTGTGTACTATCTTGTTCGCTTCTCCCACGCCCGTATGGCTGTTAGCACGCCCGTGTTGGTTTAGTCAGTGTCGACCACGCCCTATAGGCACGGGCGTGTTACTTGCCCGTGTCACTTACTCAGTGTCGACCACGGCCATATCGCACGGCCGTGGCCTTTTATCACAGCCCGTGTTTTTGAGTCAGTTTCGACAACGGCTGTGTCGCACAGCCGTGGTGTTTTATCGTAGCCCGTGTTTTGGGAAAAATTTTCTTCCTTGGCTCGCACGGTCTCCACCACACCGATGTGCCTACCCGTGGTGTCCACACGGCCACGGCCACGCCCGTGCGTAAGGCCGTGTGGTATGGAAACCTGCACTTATTAATCTGGTTAGTTTTTAGTTAGGTGCTAAAATCGAAAATATGAATATTAATGGGGTTAGTGTTCGGGTTGCCTCCCGAGAAGCGCTTGTTTAGAGTCCTAAGCTAGACTTACCTTGTATCCGCTCTTTATGGAGGTTCACGGTGCCGAAGCTCCTCTCTAATATCTCTAAAATCCTCACCGTTATATAGTTTAAGGCGTTGACCGTTTACCTTGAATGTGCCACGAGTCGGATGAGTTACCTCGATCGCGCCATAGGGAAAAATGGTTTTGATTACGAATGGACCTGACCATCTTGATTTTAGCTTTCCAGGGAACAACTTGAGCTTCGAATTGTATAGTAGAACAAGATCTCCAACTTCAAACTGCTTAGGTTGCTTCAAACGAGCATCATGCCGTCACTTTGTTGCTTCTTTGTATAAACGTAAGTTCTCGTAGGCATTCGCTCGCCACTCATCTAGCTCATTCAACTGCATCAATCTTTTCTCACCTGCAAGTTTAAGATCATAATTTAAAAATTTTGTAGCCCAAAATGCTTTGTGCTCTAATTCAAACGGTAGATGACAACTCTTTCTGTAGACAAGTCTGTATGGGGATGTTCCTATGGGGGTTTTAAAAGCGGTTCTATAGGCCCATAAAGCATCGTCTACTTTTAATGCCCAATCTTTCCTGTTCCATTCTACTGTTTTCTCTAGAATATGCTTAAGCTCTCGATTTGCTACTTCCACTTGTCCACTGGTTTGAGGGTGATAAGTGGTAGCTGTCCTGTGGTGTACTCCATATTTCTTTAAGACTCTATCAAATTGAGTATTACAAAAATGAGTACTCCTATCACTAATAATTGCTCTAGGTGTTCCAAATCGAGAGAAGAGTTTCTTAAGAAATCTTACTACCAATCTAGCATCATTAGTGGGTATGGCTTGAGCTTCCACCCATTTTGTCATAAAATCAACTGCTACTAAGATGTATTTATTCCCAAATGAGCTAGGGAATGGACCCATAAAATCAATACCCCATACATCAAATATTTCACATGATAACATATAGGTTTGAGGCATTTCATCGCGTTTAGAGATATTACCTGTTCTCTGACATCTATCACACGAAGCAACATACCTGTTATCGTATTTGAACAGAGTGGGCCAATAAAAACCTAATTCGAGCATTTTGTGTGCTGTCCTAATCCCAATATAATGTCCTCCTGATGGTCCTGAATGGCAATGTTCTAGTATTTTGCTTGCCTCTGCCTTTGTAACATATCTCCAATTTACTTGATCTGCATGCATATCACGAAAAGCGAGAAAAAGGGTCCTCCGAAAAATAGTTTTTCGCATCAGCAAAGAATCGTTTCTTTTGATGATGTGTTAACCCTTTTGGCAGGATGTTAGCAGCTAAATAATTCGCATTATCTGCAAACCAAGGTACCTCGGAGTTAGAGATAGCAAAGAGTTGTTCCTCAGGAAACGAGTAATTTATCTCACTTTCGTCGAGTTCTTTGATATGTGGATTTTCCAGCCTAGAAAGATGGTCTTCTGCGAGGTTCTCAGCTCCTTTCTTATCCTGAATTTCCAAATCAAATTCCTGTAAGAGTAAAATCCATCTTATGAGTCGTGGTTTTGCATCAGATTTAGTTAAAAGATAACGAAGAGCTGAATGGTCGTTGTAAATGACAACTTTAGATAATATCAAATCTTGTCTAAATTTATCAAATGCAAAAACCACAACTAGCAACTCTTTTTACGTGGTGGTGTAATTTTTCTTGCGGTGTGTGAATGTTTTGCTAGCGTAATAAATTGGCTGAAAATGCTTGTCTCTTCATTGTCCCAAAACCGCACCTCTTTGCAAAATCACTCGCATCACACATTAGTTCAAAGGGTAAATTCCAATCAGTGCAATTATAATCGAGCATTTATTAATTTATTTTTGAGGGTATTAAATGCATCTAAACATTCCTGATCAAAATTGAAAGGCACATCTTTTTCTAGTAATTTAGTTAAAGGCTTAGCTTTTTTAGAAAATTCCTTAATAAATCTTCTATAAAATCTAGCATGTCCTAATAAACTTCTAATAGCCTTAACTGAATTAGGGGGAGGTAATTTTTCTATGGTTTCAATTTTTGCTTTATCAACCTCAATCCCTTTACTAGAAATTTTGTGACCTAATACAATCCCTTCTCGAACCATAAAGTGACACTTTTCCCAATTAAGCACAAGGTTCGTTTCCTCACATCTCATTAGAACTCATTTTAAATTTTTAAGGAAAAGATGGAAAGAATTACCAAATACCGAAAAGTCGTCCATAAATACCTCCATAGTATCTTCCACGAGTTCATCAAAGATGGCTAGCATGCATCGCTGAAAAGTAGCAGGAGCATTACATAATCCAAAAGGCATTCTACGATAAGCAAACGTACCATATGAACATGTAAATGTTGTCTTTTCTTGATCCTCAAGAGCTATTGGAATTTGGAAGTAGCTAGAGAGTCCGTCTAAGAAGCAATACTACATATGCCCAGATAATCTTTCTAACATCTAATCAATGAAGGGCAAGGGGAAGTGATCTTTTCTCGTGGCATCGTTTAACTTCCTATAGTCAATGCAAACTCTCCAACCTATGACTGTCCTTGTTGGAATCAGTTCATTCTTCTCGTTGGCTATAACAGTCATGCCTCCCTTCTTTGGAACAACCTGCACAGGACTTACCCAAGTACTGCCAAAAATAGGATAAATAATTCCAGCATCTAGAAGTTTAATTACCTCAGCTTTAACAACTTCCTTCATGTTGGGATTTAATCATCTTTGAGGTTGCACACATGGTTTATATTCATCTTCCATTAGAATTTTGTGGGTGCAAAACGATGGGCTTATCCCTTTAATGTCAGAAAACTTCCAAGCTATGGCTCTTTTATGCTCCTTTAGTACCTGTATTAACTCGTCTTTCTCATTGGGTTCCAATTCTGAAGAAATAATTACTGGTAGTGTAGAATTATCTCCGATGAATGCATACTCTAAGTGATTTGGTAACTGTTTCAATTCCAATTTGGGGGGTTCTTCAATAGAGGGTTTTTGTTTTAGTTCGTCATTTATTTCCATGCCCTCATACTTCTTTTGTCTTGGGAAAGAAATTTTTACTTCCCCCATTTCATTGGTATCATCATCGGCCTCCCCTACTTGGGCAAGACACAGTTCCAACGTGTCTTTATGTATGATTTCCTGAAAAGAATCTTGAATAGAATGATCAATAGCATCGATAAAATAAAAGGAATCATCTTTCTCTCTAGAGTATCGAATAGCATCATAAATTTTAAAAATAATTTCCTCGTCACCTATCCTGAGCACAAGTTTACCATCTCCTACATCAATAACAGCCCTAGCAGTGGCTAAAAATGGGCGTCCTAAAATTAAAGGTACCTCAACATCCTCATCCATGTCAAGCACAGCAAAATCAACAGGGAATATGAATTTATCAACTTTTACCAAAACATCTTCAATAATTCCCCTAGGATACTTAATAGATCTGTCAGCTAATTGGATACTCATCCTAGTGGGATTTGGTTCCCCAAGACCAAGTTGCTTAAACATTTTATAAGGCATTAAATTAATACTGGCACCTAAATCAGCTAATGCTTTCTCAATATTTAAAGTACCAATTAAACAGGGAATGGTAAAACTTCCTGGATCTTTCAATTTGGTTGGAAGTTTATTTTGGAGAATAGCTGAACATTCCTCGTTGAGTTCCACGGTTGATAGCTCTTCAAACTTCCTTTTATTTGTTAAAAGCTCTTTTAAGAATTTTGCGTATGTCGGCATCTGCGAAATAGCTTCAACAAAAGGTAAGTTAATATGTAATTGTTTAAAAAGTTTAAGAAATTTACCGAATTGTGCGTCCATGCGGTCTTTCTTCAACTTTGCCGGATATGGGATCGGTGGTTTATACTCTTTAAGTACCGGTGTGACATTCTTGTTTACCTTCTCACCCTTTTCCTTATTAGTTTCTTGTGGCATTTTCTTTTTAGCTCCAACCAACTCCTTCCCACTCCTTAGCGTAACTGCTTTCACATGCTCTTTTGGTTTAGGTTTGGTGTTACTAGGTAAACTACTTGGTTGCCTTTCGGAAACTAACTTAACCAGTTGTCCAATTTGACTCTCAAGCCCTTGAATCGATGCTTGCTGATTTTTTAACTCCGTTTTGGTATTCTGAAAATGAGTCTCTGACATCAAAATAAACTTTGCTGGCATATCTTCAATGCTCGGCTAGTAGGTTTGTTGTTGGAAGCCTGGAAGGGGTTGTTGTCTCTGATTTCCTTTACCACCCCATGAAGAATTGAGATGGTTCCTCCAACCTGGATTATAAGTGTTACTATAGGGATTAGTCTGAGGTCTAGAATTATTACCCATATAGTTTATCTGTTCATTTTCTATGCCAGGGTTGTAGGATGGATATTCTGTGTTGCCTATTCCTCCTCTATTCGTATCGTAATGCATCACTGAATGTACCTGCAAAGAACCACACAAACCATCAATCTTTTTATTTAACAATTCTACCTGGTTAGATAGCATGGTTAATACGTTGAGGTTGAAAACACTGGCGGCTTTTGTTGGCTTTATTCTTATAACTTGCCACTGATAGTTATTTAGTGACATCTCCTCTATAAACTCATAAGCCGCTTCAGGTGTTTTGTTATTCAGGGTTCCACCGGCGGCTGAATCAATCAACTGCCTAGTCGAGGGGTTCACACCGTTGTAAAATGTTTAAACCTATAGCCACAAAGGTAACCCATGGTGAGGGCATCTTCTCAACAAATCCTTGTATCTCTCCCATGCATCGTAAAGCGTTTCTAAATCCGTCTGCACAAAAGAAGAGATATCATTCCTCAACTTAGTCGTTTTAGCCGGCGAAAAATATTTTAATAAAAATTTTTCGGTCATTTGATCCCATGTAGTGATTGATCCTCGTGGTAACGAGTTCATCCACTGCTTAGCTTTGTTCCTTAACGAGAAGGGAAACAACCGAAGGCGAATGGCATCGTCAGAAATGCCATTAATCTTAAAAGTGTCGCAGAATTCCAGGAAATTTGCTAAGTGATTGTTTGGATCCTCATCCTACAAACCATCAAACTGAACAAATTGCTGAATCATCTGTATAGTGTTAGGTTTCAGTTCAAAATTATTTGCAGAAATAGCAGGTCTAACAATACTTGATTCAGTTCTTGTTAAAGTAGGTTTAGCATAATCATACATAGTTCGAGGAACAGGATTTTGATTCACCGGGTTTGTGGCAACCACAGGAGGTAGCGGATTATTATCAACCATCTCTTCAGTAGTGTTGGTATCGTCCTCTTGCTCTTCTTGTATGTATTGTAAGCTTCGCCTTATCTCTCTACGATTTCTGCGAACGGTACCTTCAATATCACTGTCAAAAAGTAAATGTCCTGACGGGTTTCTTCTAGTCACAAACTAGAGACTCCTGCCAGAAGCAAGAAGATGAAAAGTTAGCAAAGTATAAAAAGAATTAAATTGTAATAAAATAAAAATAATGGCTAAAGTAATAAAAATTTAGTTCTCCTAATATCTTAGTCCTCGGCAACAGCGCCAAAAACTTGATGGAGCTCGAAACTAACTATTATTTCGACAAAGGCAAGCGCACCTATCGAACAGTAGTATAGCTGTGGTGAGTCCGGATATCGTATCCTCAAGGACCAAGAGTACTAGTATTAACTATCTTTTTATTATCTAGCCTAATAATTAAGGGGATTTATTTTTAATCTAAAATCTACTAACTAATTTAACTAACTATGAACGCGACAGAGAGAGTAAATTGGGAAAATACTTTTGGACAACTTATATGAGATAGACAATACCTAAGGAAGAATCCACCTAGACTTCACTTATTACTTTTGATTCATGCGATTTATTCACTTGGCTTAATTTGTAGAAATCCCTAAATTATATTAATACCTCTCTCGAGGCTACTAACAACTGACTCTAGGTTGATTAATTGAAATCTCTTTCTAATTAAAACCCCTATTGTCGCATTAAATCGATCTATGGATTCCCTTATTAGGTTTGACCCTAATCCTACAGATTTTCGTCGCCCTATCTCTAGGGTTGCGATCAACTCCGCTTAATTGTGTTGATATACTCTTAAACAAGGACTTTTGCTCCACTGAATAAGCACATTCGAACTTGAATCAATAACCTGAATTATCAAGACAAGAATAAGAACTCACAATTAAGAATAAGCACAAGTATTTATCTCATAAATCAAATAATAATAAGATTCATCTAGGTTTCATACCCTTAGGTATCTAAGGGATCTAGTTCATCCTAAAAGAGGGAAACATCATAAAAGAGGGAAAACAACAAAACATAAGAAAACCCAAAAACTTCTAAAGAACTTGATGGGAGATCCTCCGTCTTGATGGAGATCCTTCTCCTAAGTTGTTCCCGACGGCTGTCTTGGAGTATTTTCTCCTTCTACTCGGCGTCTATTCGACGTCCTGTCGAGCTCTCCTTTTAGGTTGCCCCCTACGGTGTTTATATAGGCTTTGAGATGCCTTACTTGGCCCAAAAGTATCCTAATCTGAATGAAACTCATCTTGGCCACGACAGGGACACGCCCGTGTGACACGCCCGTGGTCAACTCTCTTGGACGTGGTCGATCCTGCTTGCCACACACGGCCGTGTAATCTGGCCGTGTACGTTGTTCCAGGCCGTGTCTCGGTTGTTGCTCAAAACACACGGCCGTGGGTGATAGTCTAGGCCGTGTGAGTCTCTAAGGTAGGCCCATTTTGTCCCTTTTTGGCCCGTTTCTCGTTCTTTTCAATTTCCTAAGCTCTCCTGAGTATAAAACATGAAATTAAGAGATTAGAAGCATCAAATTCATCAAATCTAAAGAATATTCATCCAAAATTAAGCCAAGCATGGGGTTAAAATATGTGTAAATTATGGTTTATCAGTAGTTTCATTCACAACAATAGAATTCATATCCCAACACATGGGTAAATGATATCCTCTCGTTGGCATTACATGGTTGATGAAAAGTAAACGTGGTCACGGGTCGTCGTCTTTGTGATGGATGACTTGATCACTATTTGATAGTGATTAACTTTTCATGAAAGAATATGTATTGATCACTATGAGATAAAATAGGATCACATTGGGAGAACGAATATTATCCCAAATAGATCAAATATATCCTATGAGGGTAATACACTTATGACTAGGTTATTGAACGAGCACTGAGTAGTTGCTTTCGTAATGGTATGTCGTTGAGGAGAGCTTAGTCATGATAATATAGTAGAATGACTATTGAAAGGTTATCTCAAGAAAGTTTTGAGAGATTCTTGCACAATTAAAACATACGAGGGCCATTGCACTATTGAAGGCATTCTTCTTGATCTTTCCATAAAGGAAACCAAATCATGATAAAGAAGACTTGTTGCAATGTCCTTAGATCTAGAGTTTATGATATAATAAATGACCATATTATTAGATATGATCCATGCAAAAAGAATGTAACACCTCATACCTAGCCTAGACAAATCTTGAAAGCTACATCACATTATTTTAGAAAAACCTATTTTTTAACTATTTAAAATTTGACAATCGTGATCATATATAATTAAGTCAATATGGAGTCCAATTCATAATCTAAAATCCAAAACACATATAATAGTATAAATCCAGATAAAACATTAAATAAGAAGTAAAGAAATGACCGAACTCCCGCCACGCCGACCTGCCTAAGTTTGTGAGTTACCTAAAATCCATACAACACTATGTGAGTTTGCAACCCAGTATGTGTAACTTACATTTAATAATGATCAATAAACTACAATTATAATTTCAGTTCCTGTAAATCATCTGGTACTTAGATTATATGTCAGATACAGATGCATGACATATTAGATTCAAATGTAGAATAAATCAGATTCAGATTCAGATTCAAATTCTTAACCCCATCTGTTACACACCATCTCCACTCATCCCAACACATGATATAGGGTATTAAGTACCCATCCATCCCTACACACCTTGTAGTGACTGTATGCCACGTTTTAGAATACTTGCAACATAGCTGCCAGATCAGAATGCGATAAATCACTACTAGATTCAACATATAATTAATCTGTCACACTTCCTTCTTTATAAAGTCCCAAACCCAATGCTGATGCAATCTAACAGATGTAGATATAAGTATGCGAGGTAACAGATTTAGATTATACCCAGTTAAAACAACATACATTTACTCGCTTATCTAGAATATCGTTATTATGCATATAATAATAGTTTATACAGAAATAGATTATCAGCCAGTGGATTTATAACCCAAGTCAGACCATACGGGCCCTACGGTAGCTTACGTTCATCAGAAATGACGTTTACAGCCCTAACAAAAAAATTAGAATATTGGTCTGTACGCTTGTGTGGTTTCACATGACCTGAATAACTGGTCTATGTGGTTCCACACGGCCTGACACACGACCGTGTGATCGCCCGTGTACCTCACACGGCCTGACAAACGCACGTGTCACTTGCCCGTGTGGTCTTAATGTACAAACAATGTGTCACACGGCCTGGACACACATCTATGTCTTTATTTCATTTGATCGATAGGGGCAAACAGTGAGTCACACGGCCTGAACACACGCTCGTGTAACGCACATGGCCTACCACACAACTTGGCACACGACCGTGCGGCATCGATAGCCATGTTTTCCAGCATTCGAAGTCAGGTTTTCGGTACGCACCTAAAGTAGTTTTAATGTAGAAACAACACAGTGGAATCCTAAAGCCTAATTTAACCAACCGAAAACAAATTAAACGACCACCACAACGTAATTCGCACAATTTAACCCTTACTGAACTATGTTGAAAACCTCAACATAAACTTCGAACGAAACTAACGCTTACCAGCAAATCAATGACGACCACTTGAATAACCTATTAGAAAACGTTGCCTCCAACACCTACGCTTAAAATAAAAAAGGAAGAAGACGTTTAATCACAAGAATTCGACTCAACAAAAACGAAGTCATATCGATAGAACAACCTGACACTTTTAAGAAATTCACAATGAGATTTACACAATTAACTTTCAATGAACAATACGACGAACGTACTTACCTGAATATACTACAAAAGATTTAATGACAACCAATAAGAGGAACGAACCAAGAAAATTTTAAGAACAAGAAAAGAGGAATTAAAATCAGAACAAATAAATAAGAAAGAAAGAAAAAGAAAAGAAAAGAAAAGAAAAGGAAAAAAAGGTTAAATTTTTAATGGTTAAAACCACCAATAAAAAATTTGACAACAAGAAAAAATATTTCCTAAAACACACGTTGAGATTCGAACATAGAACCAGAGAGAATACAGAAGCTTAACCAACAGGCTCATTCTTGTTATGGTTTTGCACAGAATTAAACTTAAATTAACTATTCAGGGGAAAAGGTTATGATAAAATAAATAGCAAAACTTTCTATAAGTATGACTTGAACTCCTGACCTCAAACACATCTGCAGATACAGAGACTTAATTACGCTAATATTTCTTAGTCAAACATTCAAATTTTGGGGCGTTACCAAGAATATCAACAAATGGGCGAGGGAGAGGTCCATCAATAGATCCATTTTTATTCTTGGTAGAGAGAGATATCAACATCGATTTTTTCCAGATATTGTAATTATCCTAGAAAAGGGTTGAGCTATTAGATTGATGAAGATATATAGAATACTACCATGAGCCAATTGATCGAAGAGATTGGCATTATTATGTGAGGGGTTTGTCATGATGATCGATCAAGAGAAGAAAAAAGAAGAAGAAGAAACTATTAGGATGATGAGAAAATTACAAGAAAGGAGAATAGAAAAAAATTTAAAGCTCATTTACCATATTAGAGATTAAGATTGAGAATATTTTTGATAATTCTTTTATGGGTAAATTACACCAATAATCACTCAACTTTGATGCAACTGACAAAACAGTCACTCTGGTTTCAATTCAATCACTCAACTTTTGAAAAATAACAAAATAATCCTCTTAACCACTTTTCATTACAGACGTAACAGAAAAGTGACACGACATTTAACGAAGCCCTTGTTGTCATTAATTGGCCAACTAGACGATTAACACCAATTCAAACAGCCCCTTTTAACACTAGTTTAGGGTTTAGATAGTAGAAGAAGAAGAAGAGAAAAAGAAGAAGAAGAGGAGGAGAAGAAATAGAGATGTCGACCTCGTGACACGATTCAAATCCCTTTCCAAGGACTGGACTTACCTCACCTCGACCCCAGCTTTCGTTGTTGACCATCTCCGCCGCTCTTCTTCTAATCCATCTCTCATCATCCATTGCTACAATACCTAGTCTGATTTCAACTTTGGGATCTTGCTAATCACTGACCCAACCCAGAATTTCACTTGTCGGCATTTGGCTGCCCCTTTGGAGGAACCACTTCATTTGTTCCCTAAAATCGCGGGTTTAATCGATTGTTTGTTTGTCTATATATTCCCCTTGTTTTGCTTCTAATTTTGTTTTATGCAACTTGATAATGTTGGCAATGTAGTTTCTCCTCTTTTGTTTTTTTTTCTTCTGATTTTGTTTTACTTTTGATTTTTTCTAGATGCTCTCCTTTTGTTTATATCATATCCCAGACATGGTAATGTTGCTTTGGAAGATTTTCCCTTCACTGGTTTGGTTATGGGTACTGATAGTTTGACCCCAAATTGTCTCAAATCCCATTTTGATATGGTTTTTAAAGAGTTAATGACTTTGGGAAGTAGAAAAAGACAGTCAAATCCCAACCATGGTGGCTCTTCTATTGGGGGTTGAAAAAGAAAAAAAAGATAGGGTGGTGGTGATTTGGAGGTCAATGATGGTGGCGGAAAAAATGGTTGTGGCGGAGGCATCGACAACAAGATTCTTGGGATGGAGAAGAAGAAGCATAAACATATTGGGCCATTTACGCAAAAAGGAAAAAAATATTAGGCCATTTATTAAAAACGGAAAAGGAAGGACGAAAAGAAAGTTACGCAACTTTGCCTCGTCCAACGTGGCAAGTTAACTGGCCACGTCACTTACTCCGTTAGGTCTATAACGAAAAATGTTAATGGGTGACTGATTTGTCACTTTTCGATAACGTTAGTGACCATTTTGTTATTTTTTGAAAGTTGAGTGACTGGATTTAAACCAGAGTGACTATTTTGTTAGCTGCATCAAAGTTGAGTGATTGTTGGTGTAATTTACCCTTCTCTTATTTCATATAATATGCTAGATATAGAAAGTTAATATATATAGTGTTAGGATTTGGTATGCTAACAATGTACTATTTTTTTTATTCTACAAGCAACTTTAAAAAATTACCTTGTGTCTATTTTTTTAAAGTATTTATTTTTTTAATATTTTACTATACTTTTATAAGACACTTATCAATGATTCGACCTGGAGTCTTAAAATTTTACTAACAGTGTACCAAATATTTTTCCATGAACAAATAACAAATTAATTTATAGGTGGAACAAACTTATCGATTTAAGTTAATTAACTAAACTAACCAATTGCATTTTTATTATATGTCTGAGATTAAAATGTTATTATTGTATAAAATAATTTCTTAAACTTTAATTATTAAAATGTTATCATTTGGTCGGACATAAATTATTATTTCATTATAAAAATAAAAATATTAAATAAAATTTATATTTTATTATTTATAAAATATATAAATAACTTGTTATTTCATAAATAGAAGGGTAGTTATAAAAGATGTGACTTGGTATGCCAATGATGTTAATCAAAGAATTATTGAAAACAATGACAGCTGCTAGAAGCCATGATATGATATTTATTTTTAAAAAATTGATTGTTTTTGAAGCTTATAAGCAAATAATGTGACTATGCAGACTAATTAATAAATAATAATTTATTAATCTGATTATATATTTTTGTTGCAACTAATCAATCTAATTGTTTTTACACTTTATTAATCAAGTGGCAACTCATAAGATTCAATATCTTTGATGAAAAATGTGCACACTTTTATTGACTAAATGAGCATTTCTATGCAGCTTGAGGGCTACTAAAAGTGGAAAGAGAGTGGGGTTTTTCAAGCCTTTTATCGATTTGTCTTGGGTAAAGTTGAAACAATCAATCAACTCTTCAATATACTAAAAATCTTGATCAGTAAACTTAGATAATTATTAGCTCAACTTTTATGCCACTTTGGAGATCAATAAGGATATGTGTCCCAACTACTATTGAAAAGAAATAAAAAATCATTAAGACTGACTAAATCAATTTAAAAGTTGAGTTATTTGTTTGAAATGATATTTGAATAAGTACTTTGTGATTTGAGCTAGTCCGGCGGAAATTATCCCGACCCATGATAAATCTATGCAATATCAGCTTCTACCACAGTGCTACAGATCCTCAGTTTTGTGAAATTAATGAAGCTTGTTGCTTTTATGACACAATCAGCACTTAAAAAAGAAAAGGGAATGCTTGAGGTCTTTGCATTGATGATATCAAATGTAGATTTTATATTATATTATATTATATTATATTCATGTAATTTTGTAGAAATCCCAATGACATTTTTGAAAAGTATCAATCAAATATATTACAGATCCTTATGGAATATAGTTGTTTTCATGTTATATTTGTCTAAGCTTAACTTGTTCAAATGAGATTTTCTGCTCCCTTTATCTAGATAAGTATTTTGTAATAGTAAACGATAGGGTTATTTGTTTAACTTCGAAAGATTTTTTTTTAATGATATTTTGGAAGATTTATATAACAATATTAGACTAAAAAAATAAATTTCAATCAAAAAATAACCCAAGGTTAAAAATGGGTTTGGCCTTTCAATTACATGCATCAAAAATAAAATTATCTAACAAATATATTTATAAAATATTGATATAAAAATAAGGAATAATATTTGGTACATTGCTTATGGAGTTTAACATATTTTTTAAAACTCCACATGTAGAGTTAGGGGTCAACAAGTGTCTTATTGGGTATAATAAAATGGACATTATGGAATAAAAAAAAAAATACATTGTTAGTATACCAAATACTCATCCTAAAAACAAATGTAGTTATAGTTCAAATGATAAGATAGAGGTGTTAAAACTTAATGCCTTGTTTGGTTATCTAACCTAATAACACAAGGAAAAGCTTAATTATTACATAAGTATTAAAAATTTTGTCATAACATAAAGAATAATTAGTATAAATCTAAACTTGAAATTAGAAGGAAGAGTAGAACTCTAGTAAAGAAAAAGACCTCTTCAAAATAAGTAAAAAAAATTCCTTCTAAAAACAAGTCATGTGAGTAGCTAAAAATTACCAAACTAAGCTAGTTTATTATTAACTCGTTTACTTAAACATGTTGTAAAATAATACTATACTAAATGTAACATTAGTGTCTAAAATGAAAACCCTATTATGTGTGTATTTTTCTATTTTTTTTATATAAAACATATAAAGAGATAAAAATGCCCTCAAAATAACATAATTTACTCTGTAAATCAATGATATTTTAGTCATTACCTAATTGAATTGGTGCTTAGTTGATTTGTGACACTAACTCAATAAAGGGCTTAATATATAATGTAGATATTATGTTATATTTAATTTATATAATATATATAATATTACAATATACCCATTAAAAAAAGGCATTTAAGTTATTCATGTTTAAAATTTTAAATATAAAAGTAATAGATTATATAGAAATAATATATGCATTTTTAAAAAAGATAAAAATAATATGGAAGCTTTGGAATGGGTCTTCAATTATCCATTTAAAAATATAGGAAAATCTAGATAAAATTTTAGACTCGTATTTAGATTTGAGTTAAGTTAGGTAAGAGTGTGTGTTTATATGTGTATATTGAAAGTGTTGAGTTGCTTGGTAGTTGTTAGTCAAGTTGCAACTAGATGAATAATTGAAAGAATAAAAATACAGATGGACACAAGAATTGGTTAAGTAGTTCAAAAAATTTTATTTTGTCCACAAAGCCTTGCTAGAGAGTAATCCACTATCAATATAATACAAGATGTGGTTTAAGTTCAACTCACCCACCAAGTTGCAACCTTACTTCTAAACAGTCACTGAGAACATTCCCACGAAGACTTTCCTATTGAAAGCTTAGTTACAAACTAAAAATGAAACAATTTGTTTACAATGTATTGGATTGAAAATATGTTTAAAATAACTACATTTGGGCCTCTTCAACTTGTTCAATATCAAGTAAACAAGCCTTCTTTAATTAGGCATTATAAGCTTGCAAATCTTTAGTTAACATGATCAACATATCTCGTAGAATTGTGCTTTAATCAGACTTCTATATGGCATTAAACATGTAGTGATCTTCAAGGATTGGACTCTTATAGAAACTGGATCTCATCATATAAGGTAACTCAATCATACGTAATGTCTTCAAATAAAGTCCTTGCTTAACTAATTTTTAACAAGATCAATTCATGTAATTGCTTCTCAAAATCCTCAATGAGATATATAATGATATTCATGTGGTTTGTGTCAAAATATGTCAACCATATATGGAAGGTTACACAATCGTCTGGTTGCAAAGTGAGTTGCAACTCATAGTGTAATAGGCACTTGTAATACCCCGATACCCGACCCAATCGCCGTGTCCAAGTTACAAGGTGTCACATTCGATGCCGAAGCAACTACAATCGATAACATCCAATTCAACGTTAATATACATTTAAATAGAAGTAATACATACTAATTAAACAATGTATTTTCATTTTTTAACCTTATACGAGCCTACGAAAGCTATTCTATTAACCCGAAGTCACGACGTGACTATTCATCATGACCTCGAGGTTAATCGTCACAACGTGAGCCTTGTATTGGTTCTCATCGCGACATTAGGGGTACGTGTAACACCTGGTTAATTTTTAATTTACTCGAAATTTAAGAAAGCTAGGATTAAATTGAAAGGATTAGCGAAATGTTAGGCTCCAGTGGGAATTTCAAAATTTTGATTGCTAAATTGTGATTAGTTGGATCTCAATTCTGGTTTAGTTAGATTGGAATCGACTTGTTTTATAATGGGATACAAAATAATTAAGGATGAATGGTTGTGATGATCGGTGAAGATCGCTCCATAAGAGTATATATATAGGTGTGTATGGAGACGAAATTTCTCAATTCTGTTTACACATTTTCTCTCCATAACATCATCTTCTTCATTTGCTCTGGAAAAGAAGAGGATGTAACTGAAGGAAGCTCTGCATGTCGCAACAGTCGTGTGCATTGAAGTTTGGTAGGAGAGAAATTGAGGAACTAGTAAGCTTCTTTACCTCTCTATACTTGTGGATGGAAGAAAGAAGTAGAATAATAACTCTTAAAAGCTTTTGTATAATGATGAATTCTGGGTTTTAAGGGTTGAACACTTTTAGTTTAACCGATAAATGGTTGTCATACTTAACTTTCAGGACAAAGGAGGCTTTGGCATTCGAACAAGCTAAGTTGACAAGGATAAATAAGCTATGTGAGTTTCTATACATTGCCTTTGGATGATAGATGAGGTTGAGTAACTTGCATGTATCATATTGATGATGTACTGAGGTTGTCTATGATATGGTGTGTATATGGTTGAAGACTGAGTAGAATGTGTGTGTGCACAATACTGTGTAAGCTTTAGCCAGTTGACTACTGATTGTTTTATGGTAGATAATTATAGATAATCTGGCGTGATGTTTGTTTAATGATAAATTGTATGATAAGCTTGAATAATGTATGCGTAGTGTGGTAGAAAGTGTTGACGGGTTAGATGGAGTTAGAATTTGGGAATGAGAATTTTTGTTAGATATCGTCATACGGTGTTGTTAAGTGTAAATTGTAATGTGAGAAGCTCCGGGCCTTATGGATGGGACACTACGGTGTTCGAGCATCAAGGTTAGGAATGGCGAAATGAAGGAATGGGCGAATGAATAGGGAAATGAAATTTCGTGAAGATACTGACATACGATGTTGCTGAGTGTAGCTGTGATGTGCGAAGCTTCGGGCCTTGCAAGGGGGACACTTTGGTGTTCGAGCATCAAGTTAAATGAGAAATGAAATTATATCGATTGATCTTTTGGGGCTACATCGTGACAACGGTTATTAGGTTCCATAAAACAACATTGCGATGGCGGTCAACAACTTTTCTAAGGCAATACTATGATGACGGTAAGGTCTTACGGGGCGACACATCAAAAGAGGTTTGATGTGTAAGACCATAGCTTAACTATGACAACCAACGTAGTTCGTTAGGATAATAAAAATGGCATAGTCCGTCGGGACATTAAACATGGGGTAGTTCGCCAAGACAACAAACACAGGGTAGTCCGTCGGGACAACAAACACGAGGTAGTTCACTGGGACAACAAACATGGGGTAGTCTGCTGGGACAATAAAAACGAGGTAGTTCACTAGGACAATAAAAACTGAGTATTTCACTGGGAGAGTAATCACGAGGTAGTTCGTTGAGACAGTAAAAATGTGATAGTCCGTCGGGCCAGTAAAAAAAAGGTAGATCACTGGGACAATAAACACAAGGTAGTCTGTCGGGACAGTTACATGGGGTAGTCCATCGAGACAGTAAACACGGGGTAGTCTATCGAGAAAGTAAACCTGGGGAAGTCCGACAGGACATAAAACATGGGAATCACAATTGGAAAGTCTACAGTTCAAGAGGGACGCCAATGATTAAATTAGAGTTCGCGGTGTGACTGGTGTAATAAGTCACAAGTATGAATGAGCTGGGTGTGCATGAGAGACATAGACCATCAGGATATTGAGAGAATTTGCCAAAGGTGATGATAAATGGGGCCAAGGGAACGTCTCAAACCTATTTAGGATAAAAAGAGGAAGAGACTACTTAAATAATGAGGTATACATAATATACGTCAAAACTAGTCTGTCAGGGAAGTCGCGGATCTTACATGCTTTATGTAGACATAGAATAAGTGTAACACCCCTAACCTGTAACCGTCATCGGAACAGGGTTACAAAGTATTACTGAAGTTTACAGAACATTTCTAGATAAACTCAAGTCATTTACTATTCATTTTCCAAGATTAATCGTAGCGTCCCTTGAATGGACCCTCGAGGCCCAAAACATGCATTAGAAATGAATCGAGATTAAACCGAAAACTTCGAGAATTTTTCTCAAAATTTCAAAATTTTCTTAGGTACAGGGCACACACGCCCATGTGGTCAGGCCGTATGGCTCACACGGCTGAATGACACGCCCGTGTCTTAGGCCGTGTGCTACTTGAGTTGGGCACACTCCCGTGTCCCTTGTAATTTATTTTAGGTGCAGGGGTTACACGGCCAAGTCACACACACACGCCCTGTGTCTACCCGTGTGGACAAAATAAGGCTATTTTCCAAGCCTTATTTCTCACCCATTTAGTCTTCCATCTACACCAACACTTAAACACATTCAAGGTCCAATTCAAGACATTTAACCTAGCCCTAATCAAGTTTTATGTTTGATATATCTTCACCTATATTCATATATATGCAAGTTTACTTATTTCCTCCATTTCATAGATAAGCATAATTTATCAACTTAGTTATATCATTCAACTTATCCATGTGTTTACCTCTAATTACTATTTACACTCTCATACCATTAACGTATTAAGACTGTATATAGATGTACGTCTCAATATATAAAAAACAAGCCATACCAATGGCTAGTTACACTCATAACATGTTATATACCAACATTGGCTAATTAACCTATACATGCCATTATAACCGTAATTGATTTACCATTCATACCAAGATGGGCCGATGGATAGTGTGAGTGATCTCCTCTAATGCTTCCAATCCCTCGAGCTTCCGAATAACTATAGAGTAGAGGAAAATAAAACATGGTAAGCATATTATGCTTAGTAAGTCCGTATAACTTGGTAATTAACTTACCATTCATTATTACTCACAATAAACATGTAAAACATATTCAGTCAATTTGATCACGAGCCCTAGCACACATCCTCACCACCTTTGTTAGTCATATAATTAATATATATATATATATCGGGAAACATATATGGGCACATCACTCCTTAGATTTCAATATGCATATACTTTTCACATCATGTGTTCATATAAAATATTCAAGACATACCCCTGTAATTCAAGTATGTTTTTATAATAATTTGCCTCAAATTTAAATTATTTCATGTCGGAACTTTTCCATTAAATTATATGAAATATCTTTATCATAAGATTAATACGCTTGAGGCTTACAATTCTATACTCATGAATGAATACATTGATCAAACAACTTCCATATTCGTATATCATCATCTCATATTTCCATATATCATTTATTATCATTTTCATGTATTTTCAGACAGGTACACGTACTAATTCATTTCATGTTCATATTTTTCTCATACCAAGATTTTGCCCGTTGAATTTACTAAAAATATCGATGGATACTCACATGTAGTAAACTTTAAGTGTACAAAACTCTCGAGCCACCTTTTCAAGTCATTCGAGAAAATCATATACTTCGATGCTCACACAGAGCTACGGTAGTCCATAACATATGCGGAATTACTACCAATCACTATGCTTATACCTCGATGCTCACACAGAGCTACGGTAGTCCATAACATATGTGGAATTACTACCAATCACTATATTCGTAGAACTTTATCTCATAATGCTCGAGAGACTTATCAGGATTACTCGTTTGAGCTAAATCCTGTCTGCAACACATGCAGAATCACCTTTACACTAATCCATCGAAATTTCCTTCATTCAACCGGGACTTATTCCTTTTCTTAAGTCACGTCGAACATACGATCATATATTTTTATATATTAAATATTTAAAACACCTATTTCAAGTATATATTTATAACCTTTTTCATTTAATCGGAACTTAATACTTATAAATCATCATCGGATACGTAATTACTTTCATACTGAAACGACGAAAATGTGCAAGTGTACACAATCGCAACAAGTAATAAAGTGACAAGTAAATGTCGAGTTATCGTGCCCACAGGGACTGCGAAAAGAATTATTTATGAATGCTATTTAAAATACTGTGGTGAAGAAAAATATTTTGTTTGAAGAGGGTGATTAAAAACTAAGATTTTAAAATAAATAAATCTCAAATGCACGATTTCAAAATATGATTTTAATCAAGATGACATAACTGTGTTAGATTAATTACATTTCTTAACTTAGAATTATTAAACTCATGTTTATATTGTTACGAATAAATTCACGGCAACTCGGTAATTTGCTAACTTATGAACATATTCACCTACCAAAATCTATTCGTCTCTTGACAACATCCCTATGTCAATTCAACCGATTAATTAAATCTAATAAGCACATAAAAGACTACATGAGGTAACAAAGTATCCCTACCTTGAAACAATTTAATCACAATAATCTTGCAAGTTATGCGAGGCAATTGTATCGTCAGATACTGTTGCTAATTTAACCCTCAGCTACCGTAGATAATTAAACATGCACTGATTAAGTACTGTGTCCATTAATTACAATTTCAATCTGTTTAAATAATTAATTCATTAGCTACCTCACAATTGTAATGCAAGAATAGCTTAGTCATGATTTTACTTAATCAAGCATCTTACCGAGGCTTATAACAACATAAACACAATTTTAATAATTTTAACAAATGAAATACAATCAACCTAGCACGAATTAAATTCAAGCTAAATTGATTAAATTAACCATTCCAAAAACATAAATATTCATAGATATGTTCATCATAACAACAACAAAAATTAAAGAGATAGGGAACAAGAATCAAATCTGGTGTTTTTCCGTGGCTTGACTAGTTTGCTCCGTTCTTCCTTCTCCGTTGTCCTCGTCGACCAAGGCTGCTATGAACACTTAATTGCTGCTCCAAATGGCTGATTAATGCCCCTTTTCCAAGAGGATAAATCAGCAAGAGAGCAAGGGAATTCGGAATGGAAAAGAAGAGAGAAAGTGGAGAGAAGAGAGAAAAGATATGAATGCTTGAGATGTGTTTCAAATGACCACCCTAAGGGGGTTTTTATAGCTGAAGAGGGCTACTAAAAATAGCTAAAATTATCAGCCAAAGAGCCTGTAACATCCCGAAATTGGGCCTAGTAGGATTGGGCCCAATGGGCGTTGAGCGTAGAAGCATTTTAAAATTTTGAGAACAAAAGAACGACATTATTTCAAGTTGGACTTATTAAGAAGGTAATTTTGGAAAGTTACGAGGTTTCTATGAAGTTCCGGGTTCAAGTTGGGCCTTAGTAAAATTTTGTGTTTAAGCCTATTAAGGAGAGATAGTAAGTGGCATCAAGGCTTATGGAAATAAAAGAGTAAATTGCTAGCATAAATGAGCAATTGGTAAAAGGGTTATGGCGCCACATGTAGTACCTTGAGGGAAGAGGTTCGAATCCCTTTGTGTGCAATTTTGACTTTTATTTTTGCATTCCTTCCTTAGTGTCGGCCAAGGTATATATATGGCAAGGTTGACTTCTTTATTTTTGGTATGGTGGCTAAAAGAATTAAGGAAAGGTTGAGGTTGGGGAAAGGAATCAAAAGGAAAAGGCAAGTAAGGGGAACAAGTGGCTTATTTCATGGAGAATGTTATGGAAAGTATGGTTGGCAAAATTTTGACCCTTATGGCTATGCATGTGGACGGTTTTGGGGGTAGATAGGTAGCTGAAATTTTACTTTGGCTTTTGGTAAGGTTTTGGTATTGTTTTGGCCAAAAATCCCATTTGCAACTTTGTGTCATTTTCTCCCAAATTGCTACTCTCTTTGCGAAATCTTCTAGCACAATAGTGCATTTTTTCTTCTCTTTGGATTGGTCACATATTCATCTTTTGTCCATCTTCCTTGATAGCCAAACTTCAAGTTGATATTAAACAAATTCTTCTTCTTTCTTCTTGATTGCCGAAACTCTAAAGCCATTAGTGAGTACTTTTCTTTCTTTGTTTTGCCGAAACCACCTAGCCTAACTGATCATCTTCTCCATCTTCCAAGTTGGGTTTTTCTTTCTTGATTAAATCGGGTAAGTGTTTTTATTCAAATCTTTTCATTCTTTTTCTCTTTAGCCGAATGAGAGTCCCTCATTATTTGGTTGTTTCATCTTGATTCTAAAACCGAAATGGTGTTCTCCCTTACTCCCTCACATCTTGATAATCTTTTATTTGTAGTATTCTAGTGGATTGGCCGAATACCACATCATTCCCTAATCATCTCAAGTCATAAGTCAATTGGTGGGAATTGGGATTATCATCGATTAAGGTAAGGAGTCTTTTCATAGTCCATTCGATATCACTACTCGGTTATTGTGTTAATCGGATCGAGGTTTTGACTAATCGATTATGTTTTAGGGACGAAATCACTCGATATGTTCTACCTTTGGACATAGTGGTAAGTGATTCAAGTGTAAGTGATACGAAATCTTTTGGAAATCTGAGGCTAACTTTTGGTTGGTATTGTTCTAGGTCATCAACGAGTGGTTCGTTAGGAAATCAAAATCAGGTGTGTAATCCCGTACCTTCCGAATACATGTTTGATATGGTGTGTAATTTCAAATCTCTCTGAAATTTTGTATGATATGTTCTGTGATTTAGTCAAAATACCGAAGAAAACCGAAAACCGGCATTCGTGATCACTCGGGCGTGCGTATGATCGTAGTGGTAATCGTATTTTGTAATAAAATAGTTTCGGTTAAAAGCAGTCACGTATTTTTGAAAAATCACGAAAAATAGGAGAAAGGGAATTAGATAGTGAATAAGATATCGAATTAAAGATTACTTTGTCTATTTTGATAAGGAAGAAACGGAGAAGGAAAAGGAATTCTATATTCTGAGATACCTTAATTTTAGTGAGACTGGTTCTGAATGATTTCGTGGTTCCCTGATCTGTCTTGGAAAAATCGTATAAAATTGTAAAAAGTGAATTATGTGTTATAGTTTATATGTACAGATTCCTTAGTGAGTCTATTTTCAATAGAAACAAGTGGGAGCAACATATGAAAACTGTACAGTGAGATATTTGAATTTTGGGTAAGAGAGGTCACAATCGTTGGTCAGTGAAATAAGGGAATCTTTAAGGAATAAACTGTACTAAATGGCTAAGTCAAAAACTCTGGAAAAATTATAGTAAGAAGATATATGAGTCTAGTCTCAAGGAAAATTTACGGAGTTAGATTTCGAGATTCCTAACTCAAGTTATAGTCAATTTAGTTAGTATGACGCAGATGGACAGTTTCGATTTTTATGCTCCACATTAGTAGTTAAGTCTAGGTTGCGAAATTTCCAAAATACCCTTAGGTTGCGAGATTACCGAATTACCCTTAGTGGGTAAATTATCAGAATTACGAAAATCCCCCTATGGGTCAAAATTACGAAAATGCCCCTATAGTTCGAAATTACGAAAATGCCCCTAAAGGGCCGAATTACGAATTTGTTATAGGGGCCAATCTGATATTTTGATAAATGGGCCAATCTGATATTTTGATAAATGGGCCGATCTGATATTTTGCTATATGGGCCAATCTGATATTTTGCTAAATGGGCCAAATCTGATATTTTGCTTAATGGGCCTTTTGATAAATTGTTATAATGGGCCATAAATTTTTTTGTAAGAAATATCTGAATAAATTGTTGTGAATGGCTATGCATTATATACATGATTTGCATGGGATGGGATAATGATGAAGAGAAGTTCTGGTAGCTCTGCTACAAAATTCTGGTGGCTCTGGCACAAATATGAAAAATGGCGATGCCATGTAAATTCTATTAATCTGGTGGCTTGTCCAAAAATTTGATATAATCGACTTAATGCCTACGTTTGGTGTGTTGGCGGGGTGGGTGACTAAAGCTCCCACACGGTGTCTTTGGTTGAATGCGGGTGGTGTGTAGCGGATGGAAAACTAGGATTGGTTTGGGAATTGCATATCATATGCATATTATATTTGATACATTATTGTTGTTGTAAATGAGCTTAGGCCCAAAATATTGCTAATTGGGTTCCGGCCCAATGAATAACGGTAAGGGATTTCACACTTTGAGTTCTTGTAACTCACCCCCTTTCTCTTAACCCTTGTAGGTAATGCTTGATGATATGGACTTGGGCTATGGATGACTCGAGGAGGCCATACTTGGAAATGGTTTATTTGGACTTTAGACTTCTTTCTCGTTTATTTTATTACTTTACTATTTTGGGTTAAATGTTGTAATAAGGCCTCTGGACTATTTTTATTTTTGCTTTTTGGTTGGGATGTTTTTATTATTTTTCTTAAATTGTTTAAAAAGGGGAATTTTCTAAAAACTTAAACAATGGTTTCCAAAATCGATTAACAAATGGATTTCAAAATAAACTTTTACAAATATTTTTAACACGGATATTTTCTCTCGAACTATTAACGATATTTTCAAAAGACTTGGATTCTCTTTCAAATTTTCAACGTCGTTTTCAAAAGTCCCGGTTTTGTAAGATCATTAGTTCAAATTTATCGATTTATCAATCAAATCTTTGAGGTTAGTAGTATTTTATCAAATCAAACTTGTTTTCTTGATTTTTAACAAAGCAATATTTTAGTACGAACAAAAAGGGTTTAATATGTTTTGCTCGTGTGACATACCAAATCCGCTCATAACGCATGGGCTGGGTTTGGGGTGTTACAGAGCCCTCCCTTGGCCGGCCACACATGTGGCAAGGTTGATAGTTTCAACTTTGCTAATTTAGGCTTGGGGCAAATCTATAAAGCCACCAATTGTGGAGGGATTTGTTTGCAACTTGAACAAGTCTTCAAGGGCCTATTTGCAAGCTAAATAATCAGCCAATAAGCTGATTTGGGTCAGCATATGTACGGTTTTGGGCTGTCCACTTCTTGGTTGGTTCGGTTCACTCGGTTCGGCTCAACTGGACCACTTTTTCATAATTAATTAATAATAATTTATTTAATCCAAATTAAATTGGATATAAATTGAAATTAATTATATCATGAATTAATACACATAATTGGACCGACTTAGGCTGAAAATTAATTCGCCTTGATACTTCAAATTGCTTCTCGGTTTTGAACTTCTAGCGATTAATGCAATAGTCGTTATTTTCCCTTTGTGCAAATCTGTCGAAAAATGATCAAAATTAATCAAAATTAATTATAAAATTAATTAAAATTCAACATGTTTATAATTTAAGTGCAATTTAATTATTTTATAAAAATGAATTATTTTTTGACAATAATTTTGCCGAAACTGCATGAATTTGAGTTAAAAAGGGCATGAAAAAGTGTGTATATTTTTGTGTTTCCACACCCCAAAAATTAATTCATTGCTTGTCCCGAGTAATGCACAAATTGAAAAGAATTTCTTGGAAACACCTTTGAAAGAACAACATTCTTCCCAAAATTATGAATTTGGTATACTTATGCTCAAAAACAAGAAATTTGATATTTATGCTACTTAAGTATACCTATCGTTCAAATTAATCTCAACAACTATTATGATAGCAAAATTAGACTAAATGCTTCCTTAACAAAGACATGTTAACCCTTACCAATTTGATTTTATTTCCTTATTCAAGATTAAGCTGCAATCATTAAGCTTAACTTATGCCTTCATATGTTGAACATAGCAATTTCTCTCCACTAATGTAGGTAGCATAGAAATCTTGAATCAATAGGTCTTTAAAAAGGTTGTAACGTGGCTAGGCTAGGGGTGGGTAAAAGATAGATAAATTTAGGCTAAAAACCCCTAGACTCAGCTTCAATCGGACCTTCAGAATAATTACCTTCAATACGCCAACTTACTTTGCTTTCACATGCTCTTTTTGTACATCTATTTTCTTTCAAGTACGTATGCTCTTTTTTTTTTCAAGCATTTTGCTTATGTACTACAAAATTTTTGAGCATTTGATACTTCTTTTCAGCTCCCCCAAACTTATTTTCAAAAAAATATTCTGAATGGTACTGAGTCTAGTGTTTGAGACAATTTAAAGATAATTAAGAGAGAAGTGATGGCTAAATATTGCAAGGGTTCAAATAAAATTAGGCCATATAGTCTCAAAGTTGGGTTTCAAAGGATAAAATTTCATCAAGGTTGGCTTGAAAGGCTCAAACGGTCCAAACAAGAGTTGCCTAAATCATTTTCAACATTCCATGCTTCCTAGGATTTCGCCTCAAGAAACTACTAAGTCAATTCTAGAGACTTAAACTTTCATGCATGCCTAACTTTCTTAAGGAACTAAAAATTTTATGGTACGATTTGCATGCTTTATTAAAAATACATTTATATCATTATTAAGCTAACATAACCGTTTATTGAAATAATAGAACTTTATTTATACCGAAGTTTAGTATACTTAAAAAAATTTTCAAATTACTGAACAAAATATATCCTAATCATAATTAAAAGAACTATTTATTCTGAGTGGAAATAATTTCAATTTTTCGGTCCCCCTACTTAAAATGAGCAATGTCCTCATTGTTTAAAGTGAATAGATACTATACACTAGGTAGGATTCTAGAAAAGAGGAGGTGAGTCAATTTGACTGCTTAAGTACCAAGCTCTTTCTAAATCCAATCCTAGACATGTATATATCTATTGCCACACTTTATACTTCGCGACTTGCTCAATTTTATTAATGATTTCCATCTCTTGTTTTATTATGCGAGAATAAAAATTCCTAATTAAATTAATCCTAAAATAACCTAAGAACATAAATAAAATAAAGTCGAGATCCCCCCTTTATTTATTTGCAGATCCTTCCGAATTCGACTCATCTTTTGCTCCATCATTATTGTCTTTGCATGAATCGCTTCGCTCCGATAATGGCTCCATGGTTCAAATATGTAATCTGGAAACTCAGGCACAAAAATAAATGTAACGTCCCAAAATTTCTAATTTTATTATTGTGAAAATATGACACAAATATCTGTCAGCTTTAGTGGTTATGTGTTCTGGGAGTGTTTGGGAGGTCCCAAGTTCAAGCCTTCGCTTGGGAAAATTTTGGTATTTTGAATGAATTAGGCCTTACACTTGTTCAATAGGCTTTTATTTGATTGTTGGTAAAAATATATCAGAATGGGCCTGCTGGTCTGGTGGTTAAGTGGAGTGTTAGTGTGTAGGAGGTCCTCAGTGTTGAGTCCTCTGCAAGCGGGAATTGATTTTTGTTTGAGGCGTGTGGCGTGGTGGAGTTCAAATTAAGCTGGACTGTTGAGTAGTTGTGTTTTAGTGGGTTAATAGGGAGTGTTTTTAGGAGATAATTGGGGAGAAGTTATCAAAATAAGATTTTCTTCTTATCAGTTTTATTTTTTCTTTTTTCCCAACAAATTTTCTGACGTTAGACTTTTGTTTCTCTGCCGTTTCTTCTCCCTTCTTGTTCACTTTTGGTTTTTGTTCCCCTTTGGCCGAATCTTGTTTCTTCTCTTTTCCCTCTCTTTTCGTTTTCTTGATCGGTTCATCTCTTGCTCTATAGCCGAAATTCTCTTCTCTTTTCCCTACTCTTTTCGTTTCTGTTTTTGTTGCGAGTCATCTCTTTGGGTGCAACTTTTGACTTCATCTGTTTCGGTAAGTGAAAATTTTCCCCTTAGTTATCGTATTTTGATTAGGCAATTAACAAATGGTTCATTTTACTCTCGTTTAGGTGCTGTTCAAAGGTTTTTAAGCGGATATTCCAGTGTGTTGAGACGACTGGTTATCGGATTCGTCGTTGTAAGTTTTCGAATCGTCGTTGGTTTAGTTTCTCGAGTTTTATGTTGGGGATATTTGGTTTGATTAACGAATCAAGTGATTAATTAAGGGATATATTGGTCAAATATAGGTTTTTGAAGGCTCGGGTTACTTTGCATAGCGAATCGATACCAGGTGTGTACCTGAAACGCAGAAAACGAGATTCGGCAAAAAGTCAAAATTGCTTGCTATCGAGAAATAAGAGAAAATGATGCGGAAAATTGTAGTGAGACTGCGATTTACGAAAATGAACTCTGAATAATCGATACTGTTTTACATAAAACATCTGTTAATAAACACTGGAACTGTAACTGATTCATAGAACTGTTAATATAGATAAACGTGATTAGATAATGAGCGCACGAGGTATCCGCAGACTGGGTACTAGAGGCCGAGGTAGAGGCCGCAGAGGAGCTCGAGCTGAGTCTTCTTCACTGGGTAGCATACCGAATTTGGATACGAGTGAGACGCCAGGTGTCGCTTTGCTCTCGAGGCCCGGGTCTCAAGATCGCATGGTCGGGGACGACGCATTGTCCCAGGCTATGCTAAGGATTTTGGAGAGGGTCGCTGGGCCCAATACTGGATCTGGGGGCCGAAGGTCGGTTACGGAATGACTCCGGCCCAATGGAGCTGAGCTCTTCAGGGGTGTCACTGGAGTTGCTCCTAATGTGGCCGAGTACTGGATTGAGGCCATGGAGAGGATGGAGATGCTCCGAACATCATCACGGGTATGTTCTTTATTCTTGATATACCGTATATTGCCTTGATAGACATAGGGTCTACTCACTCATACATAGCTAGCAACATATCTGTAAACTTGGGGATTTCAATTAAGAGTAATACGAGTGAGGTTACGGTACTGAGCCCGTTAGGGCATTCTGTTAGAGTTAGCAAACTTTATAGGGACATTCCTTTAGAGGTACAAGGGGCAATCTTCCTAGCTAATTTGATGGAGCTTCTATTTGGGGAGTTCGACCTAATTCTAGGGATGGACTAGTTGGTCAAGCATCATGTTAGCTTGGACTGTGCGACTAAGAGGGTCGTACTAAGGACTGAGGAGGATAATGAGGTAGTCATGATTGGAGAACGCCAGAATTACTTGTCTAATGTGATCTCTGCACTGGTGGCAGAGAAGATGGTTCGTAAGGGATTTGAGGCATTCTTGGCCTACGTAAGTGTTTCAGATTCTGGAGATTCTACAGTTAAGGATATCATAATGGTAAAGGATTTTTCGGACGTCTTTCCGGAGGAGCTATCGTGGTCACCTCCGAATCGCGAGTTGGAATTTGGGATTGAACTATTTCCAGGTACAGCTCCGGTGTCCATCGCTCCCTATCGAATGGCACCGAAGGAGCTTGTGGAGCTTAAGGCTCAAATTTAGGAGCTGTGCTATTGATTTCTGAGGCAGTTAAGAGGATTACCTGTCGCTAGCAGAGTTTGCCTATAATAATAGTTTCCAGTCTAGCATCAAGATGGCACCTTACGAGGCATTGTATGGTCGTAAGTGTCGCACTCTTTTATGTCGGACTGAGTTGGGCGAGCGACATGTTCTGGGTTCTGAGTTAGTATTGGAGACTAAGGATAAGGTTAGACTGATTGAGGATCGTCTGAAAGCAGCATCTGACAGACAAAACTTCTATGCGGATCTAAAGCGTTGAGAGATTGAGTATTTCGTGGGGGACTTTGTATTTCTTAAGGTCTCGCAATGGAAGAAGGTACTGAGGTTTAGTCGTAAGGGCAAGTTGAGCCCTAGGTTTATTAGACCTTACCATATTTTGAAGCGAGTGGGACCGGCCGCTTATTAGTTGGAGCTATCTCCAGATTTAGATCGTATTCATGACATTTTCCACGTCTCGATGTTGAGGCGCTTCCGATTTGATCCTACTCACATCGTTCCTGTTGAGGAGATTGAGGTTAGGCCAAACTTGACCTTTGAGGAGGAGTCGGTTCAGATTCTTAATCATGACGTTAAGGTTCTGGTAAAGGTTCTATGGCGTAATCATAGCACCGAGGAGGCCACGTGGGAGCCTGAGGATGCGATGCGTCAGCAGTATCCTCACCTATTCTGATCTGGTAAATTTCGAGGACGAAATTTTCTTTTAGAGGGTTAGAATTGTAACGCCTCAAAATTTCTAATTTTATTATTGTGAAAATAAGATACAAATATCTGTCAGCTTTAGTGGTTATGTGTTCTGGGAGTGTTTGGAAGGTCCTAAGTTCAAGCCTTCGATTGGGTAAATTTTGGTATTTTGAATGAATTAGGCCTTACTCTTGTTCAGTAGGCTTTTATTTGATTGTTGGTAAAAATATATCAGAATGAGTCTGCTGGTCTGGTGGTTAAGTGGAATGTTAGTGTGTAGGAGGTCCTGTGCTCGAGTCCCTGCGCAAGCAGGGGAATTAATTTTTGTTTGAGGCGTGTGGCGTGGTGGAGTTCAAATTAAAATTTGGATTCTTTGAGTAGTTGTGTTTTAGTGGGTTAATAGAGAGTGTTTTTAGGAGATAATTGGGGAGAAGTTATCAAAATAAGATTTTCTTCTTATCAGTTTTCTTTTTTTCTTTTTTCCCAACAAATTTTCTGACGTTAGACTTTTGTTTCTCTGTCGTTTCTTCTCCCTTCTTGTTCACTTTTGGTTTTTGTTCCCCTTTGTCCGAATCTTGTTTCTTCTCTTTTCCCTCTCTTTTCGTTTTCTTGATCGGTTCATCTCTTGCTCTATAGCCGAAATTCTCTTCTCTTTTCCCTACTCTTTTCGTTTCTGTATTTTTTGCGAGTCATCTCTTTGGGTGCAACTTTTAACTTCATCTGTTTCGGTAAGTGGAATTTTTCCCCTTAGTTATCGTATTTCGATTAGGCAATTAACAAAGGGTTCGTTTTACTCTCGTTTAGGTGCTGTTCAAAGGTTTTTAAGCGGATATTCGAGTGTGTTGAGACGACTGGTTATCCGATTCGTCGCTGTAAGTTTTCGAGTCGTTGTTGGTTTAGTTTCTCGAGTTTTATGTTGGGGATATTTGGTTTGATTGACGAATCAAGTGATTTATTAAGGGATATATTGGTCAAATATAGGTTTTTGAAGGCTCGGGTTACTTTGCATATTGAATCGATACCAGGTGTGTACCCGAAATGCAGAAAATGGGATTCGGCGAAAGGCCGAAATTGCTTGCTGTTGAGAATTAAGAGAAATAAGAGAAAATGATGCGGAAAATTGTAGAGAAAGGAAATAAGGGTGTTATAAACTTGGAAATCAACATTTTGCACTAAAATAGTTTTGGACAGCAGTAGTAGTCTAACTTTGAAAAATCATAAAAAATAGTAGGAATTGAGTTAGAGGTTAAATAAAATATGAAATTAAATTTTATTGAGTCTAGTTTTTCATGGAAGAAACAGTGTAAGCAATGAAATTGTAAATCATGAGATATAATTAATTTTGTAAGACAAGGTTAGAATGATTTTGGGTTCCTTTGTTCCGACTTAGGAAAATCATCAAAAATTGTAAAAAAATAATTATGGTCTTAAATTTATATTTTTAAACACTTAATGAGTCTATTTTCAAGAGAAACAAACGGAAACATAATCTAAATTTCGTACTAAGAGTTAAATAATTTTTAGTAAGGAAAGGATGAAGCTGTCAAATAGCAGAATAGGGATAACTTTAAAGATTTTACTGTACTTATTTTATAAACTATAAATTCTGAAAATTTTATGGTAGAAAGGTATTTGATTCTAGTTTCAAAAACATCAAGCAGATCTTAATTTTTAATTCTTTAGCTCAAGATATAAATAATTTAGTGATAATGACTCAAGTAGACAACTTTGAATGAACATATAAGTAAATAGTGAAAACATATATGAGTATTGAGCTAGCATGAGTTACTTTAAAAATGGATCATACGGCAAAGGCCAATTTGGTACGAGTGGGCCACACGGGCGTGTGGGCCCACATGGGCAGATCACATGGGCATGTGGGCCCATTTTTACCGAAATGTTTTTAAGGTTGCACGGGTCGCCTAAGTCAACTGTGATCCTACTGTAGGGTCGGTAAGCTCTACTTAGGCCCCTAAATGTGTGAAATTGATTGAATGATATCTTTACTGGGCATGTTAATATCTGAACTGAATATATGTACTGAAATTGCATAATAGCATGTCATCCATTGTGTGTTGCATTGCATTGGGTTGGGGGTTGTTATTCGAAGGAAGTGTCTTGAAAGGCTTTAAGGCTAATTTATTGTGCCTCAGCTCACCAAACTATCAGTACAGTGCCGCATTTGGTACTACTTGGAGTGTAGGGATGGGTGGGTTGATTATATCCCCACATGGAGTGTAGGGTTGGACGGAGATGGTGTGTAGAGGCTGGTTGTGTAGGATTTTGCTACTGCATAATTGTTCTTTGCTCACGATATCTTGTGATGGGCTAAGGTCCCGCCGCATTTTGACATCTTTATCTTGAGATGGGCTAAGGCCCAAATCATCATCGATCTTGAAAAGGGCTTAGGCCCAAGACTGTTCAACTGTGCACTGTGAATACTGATTGTTTGTTTGTTTCTGCAGGATTACACATTGAGTTTACATAAACTCACCCTTTTTGTTTAATGTGCATAGGTAATCCCCAGACTTAGACGGATCGGTGTGACGGAGGACTCAGCGGTGACCACAGTAATTTTTTGACTTCATGGTTTTCAATTTACGATTTATGATTTGATTATTTGGGTTGTAATTTATGGACCCTCTGGGACTTTGGTTTTAAATTTGGGTTTTTATTTATTTATTTTACTTTATGGATTTATACCTGCTGGTCGTAGGAAATTCGGTTTTCAAAAAGTTAAAGTAATTTCTAAACGCATGATCACCTAGACTGTTTTATTAAAGCTTCTGCAATGAGGGATGTTTCAAAACAAATGTTTTAAATGAATAAAGACGACTTCCTAAGTTCTAACAAAGGTTTACTAAAGATAATAACATGGAATGTTTTCATCGTAGCAACGAGGTTTCAAAAACACTATCGTGTGACATTGCCAGATACGGCCATAACGTCTAGGCCGAGTTTGGGGTGTTACAATAAATGGGTCATTGTAAATTTTCGTAAGAGCACTTCTCATCGAGTCATCCCTTATTTTTGAGTATCTCCAGTAAGCTTGTTGCTGCCACTGCATATGTTGCATTATATCCATTAACTTTGACAGCTCATCTCGAAGATCTGGGAGAGGCGGTTGAGCTCTGAACATTGAAGTCTCGACATCAGGTTCAGCTTCTGGTTCCATTGGTTCCCCCTTATCAGGGACTTCAGCCGATTGCACTGGCTCGATCTCTATGGGATCTTCTTCTTCTTCTTCGGGATCCTCACTTTCTTCAACTCGTTGCTGTAGAACAGAGTCTCCAGCTATTCGATAAAGCTCCCAATCTGTGATTGTGCCTTGGCTATATCCTGTCTTCTTTACTTTTGCAAGAATTTTAGCTTTCAAGTATAGAATTGTTATTGTAAACGGAAAGTAAGCTGGGCCAGAACGTCTAACGGCACAATTCCGCATTTCTCTCAGGATGATTTTTCCCACATCAATGGTCTTTTCAGTTAAAATTGAGTATAATAAGACCATTTGCTCTAATGAGATTGTAGTACCATGCGAACTAGGCATAAGGCTGAAACGGATAAAATAGAACCATACCTTTGCGAGTGGTGTCAAATATTCTCTTCTACAAGTGTGGATTCCTTGTTTTGACACAGTCCACTTAGAACCTGGAACAGTAAGTTCCTTGAGTATTTCTTGCAAATTTTCAGGCTCGATATTGCTTATTAAGGAAGAATATTCATCATTTTCGAAATCAGGTAATTCAAAGAACTCATTAATAGCATTTGAAGTTATTGGTACCTTGATTCCGTGAACTGGAACTTCCGTCAACTCACTTGAAGTTAAATTCGTATAGAATTCATGCACTAACTCTTCATCCACACTAGGTCTCTTCTCACAAAATAACTCCCAATTGAGAGTTTCAGCAACCTGACGAATACGCGCCATAAAATCAATATAGTTGCTTTCTTTCAATGTGAAGCCTTTCTCTGGATGCATCTGTTGATTCTTGAAAACACTTTCGTATCTCGCTTTGGCTTCTTCACAGTTGAATTTGCTTTGTGATTCGTCAATTTGGGCAGAGGCACGAGTTCTTTTGCGAGGCATGATTAACCTGAACATAAGATGGAAAACAATTTCTCAAAAATTTAATTAATATAAAATATTAATAATTCAATAAATTGAAAAATTAAATGATTAAATAAAATTTAAAATTTAAGAGAAAAATTTGTCTTACCACCTTTTTATAAAAATTAAGAACTCCTAAAAAAATAATTAGAAAACAAAAGAGGTCGATTTATGGTAGGTTGGAGGGTTGTCGGCTAAGGATGTTGGTGCGAGGTTGGTGTGCCGCACGGATGTGCGTGGGAGGAGGCAGCAGCGTGGGAGCAAGCAGCACTAGGCGCGCGGATCCTTGCGGGCGTGTCGAGCGAGCCCGACGAGTCTTGGAGCCGGGCGTGCGCGCAGTGTGGCGCCAAGGAGCAACTGCTGGAGTGCGCCGCGGTAGGCGAGGGGTCTGGCCGGCCGATTGGTGAGGGTGCCGAGTAGCTAGGCAGTGTTGGAAGCTTGCGGCACTAGATGATTCGGTATTTGGTGGGAATGGATTTTGAGTGATGAATGATGGAGAAGGTTGGTGGTATTTATAATGAGAGAAGTAGGAATTAAAGTAGAATTCTTAGAGCAATTTAATAATTAAATTATTCTAAGTTCTAATCCTATACAAAGTTAACAACATTTAATAATTAATATAAGGCATATTAAATTATTATTTGTTATTAATTTATTAAAGATAAAAACTGATTAAAATAAAATATGATTAAATTAAAACTAATCCTAACTCTATGTTAAGTTGATAATAATTAATATATATTATAATAGATATAATTATATATGAATAATTATCATCTTTTTTATTAAATTAAAAATATTTATTCTAGAAGCCTTTTGAAAATATTTACAAAAAGAGGCATCTAATTTTTAATATTTACAAAAAGAGCAACCAAATTTTAAAAAATAGTTCAATTAAGTCCCTAGACTTAATGAAAATTTGAAATTAACTTACAATTTTAAAACTTGGATCAAAATTGACCCTTTTATTTGAAAATTTAAAAATTTATTTTGCCATTTAGGGAATAATTTCTCAGAAAATTATGTCAAAATCAATTCTCAGGAAAGATTAGAGGAGTCACAAGCGGTCTCGCTTAAGTTCCAATCTCCTAGACAGAATTTATTTAAACATACTAATCCCGAAAATACATCCTAAATCATTTATTTAAAAAGAAAACAAGAAAATTTAATCATTTGATAAAATGAACGAGATTTGATCCCGTTCAATTTTATCTCCCCAGTAATGTTTCAAGCGTTGAGCATTAACTCAAAAATTACCTCTCTTACCTTGAAGTTCAACAACTCCGTATGGATAGACTCGATGAATCATAAATGGACCGGACCAACGTGATTTTAACTTACCTGGAAAGAACCTTAATCTGGAATTGAATAACAAGACTTGCTGACCTGCTTCAAATTCTCGAACTCGAATGTGCTTGTCATGCCATTTCTTGAGTCTCTCCTTAAGTAATTTGGCATTCTCGTATGAAGACATTCGAAATTCTTCTAACTCGTTAAGTTGAAGCATCTGTTTCTCTTTAGCAATTTTAAGATCCAAGTTGAGTCGTTGGAGAGCCCAGTAAGATTTGTGCTCTAACTCCAAGGCAGATGACAGGCTTTCCCAAAGACCAACCTATAGGGTGACATCCATAAAGGTGTCTTGTATGCTGTCCTATAGGCCCATAAAGCATCATCCAATCTTTTGGACCAATCTCGTCGGTTCGGACAAACTACCTTCTCAAGTATGCCTTTGATCTCTTTGTTTGCCAGTTCAGCTTGACCATTCGTCTGCGGATGGTAAGCTGGGGAAACCTTGTGCTTCACTCCATGTTTGTCAAGTAACCATTTCAACCACTTGTTCACAAAATGGGACCCTTCATCACTGATGATGGCTCGTGGGGTTCCAAACCTTGTGAAAACATGCTTCTGCAAAAACTTCATCACAACCTTAGCATCGTTTGTCGGATATGCTTCAGCCTCAATCCACTTAGACACGTAGTCTACAGCTACCAAGATGTACTTGTGACCAAAAGACGGAGGGAAAGGACTGAGAAAGTCAATACCCCAAACATCGAATAATTCTACCTCAATGATGTTTGTTCGAGGCATCTCGTTTCTGTTGATGACATTTTCGACCCTTTGACATCGTGTAACACCCCCTTACCCGGGTTCTACGCCGGGAACCAGGCCCGAGGCGTTACCGAACTCAAACCGCTTAATCGCCACTTAGGCTCAGCGTCATTACTCGATATAACCTCATTCTCGACTTACGAGGCCTCACTCATACACACGAGGGCTCTCGAGACTAATCCGGAACTTTTACGATCCTTAAAATTTTTCTCTTTTATACAAGTCTCACACGCCCGTGCATGAGTACACACGCCCATGTCCCCAGACCGTGCCTAAAAACCCAAGCATTCTGCCAAATGCCCCACGGCCATGGCACGCCCCTGCTCCCCAACCGTGGTGAACACTGACTTCCCTCGCACGGCTTAGAGTCTAGACACACGCCCGTGTGGCTAGCCCATGGCCAACACTGATGAATCCCACACGCTCTAGGCACACGCCCGTGTGAGTAGTCCATGGTCCATTCTATTTTCAAATATTAACATGCAGAGGACGCCTTGCGCCACAAAGACACGCCCGTGGGCTGACCAGTGTGTCACACATGGTCTAGACACACGCCTTGGGTGTGTCTACCCACATGGTCAAGAACAAGACTAAGTGTCAAGTTCTTTTCACCCTTCTAACATACACAACATATACTCATCTAACACCATCATAATCAACTCAAATTGAAGTGCATTCTCACATAGAAAACTACATCTTTCTTTCATATAATGTAATAGCCAACAACCATGGCATTATACAAAATAAGCTATCCATCTATAGGCCAACACATCTTAGCCATTTACAACAAAATTTACTAACTTATCTAGCCCCTATACATGCCATATACAAAACATTAAGTTTCATGTACCAAAGTGTGATGATATGTGGGCTATCTTCCGATGAACTTCGAATCTCGATTCAACGCTTTTAATCTATAAGACAAGGGAAAAGAAAGAGAGTAAGCTTTGAGCTTAGTAAGTTTACACATAAACAATTAAGCATCATAGTATAAGCCCAACCACAATTAGCATTATACCAACATATAATATACAACTATGCTTACTCTTTCTATCCCTTACCATATTACCAACACATCATGAGTCACATGCTCATAATTATTGAAATGCACCCCTGCATTCAATATCACATTTACACAATATACAACACGTCATTATTGCTCAATAATGCATCCACATAGTTAAATCACATAGCTAATCCACACAGCTAATCCACATATCTTATCCACACAGCTATTACACACAGCTAATATACACAATTAATCCACACAGCCAATATCTCGGTTGTTTTGCACTTAGCACACCACAATCAATTTATAAGGTGGTATCGCACTTAGCCTACCACAAAGGTAATCATCGTGATCTCGCACATAGCCACTAAATGATATACCTAATGATAGCATCGTACATAGCCAGCTCATCGTCAATATGCATTTGGATGGTATCGCACTTAGCCCACCATCTAGCATTATCACAACACATGCACAAGTCTATTTACCCAATTATTCATCCATTCACATCTATATTACATTCATTCTACTTGAACCACATAGGTTCCCAATCATTCCCATTCATTCTCATTCATGCTACACCCTAGCTAGCATTTACAAATTGTAAGTATGAATGCATTGTTTATGCATAGACTTACCTCGATACTTAAAAGTACTTAAATGTGCAATCTAGTCCACCACCTTGCTTTTGTCTCGGTTTCAATCCGGGCTTCGTATTTCTTGATCTATAATGAATAAATCAACTTATTCAATACACACATTGACTAAATTGACCCACATCTCATACTTTAGCAAAATTACTATTTTGCCCCTAAACTTTCTCATATTTACACTTTAGTCCCAAAGGCTCGTAAAGTGATTTTTATTCAACTTTCTATTCTTTCATGCTTAGCCGAACCACTTACTCAACTAAAGCATTCATCAAATCTTACTAAATCAGGCATGTATGACCAAACTTGAGATTTTCACAACTAAGTCCCTACATGCATTTTCATGGAAAACCACTTAG
This sequence comes from Gossypium sturtianum, assembly GCA_025698515.1. Lineage (NCBI taxonomy): Eukaryota > Viridiplantae > Streptophyta > Magnoliopsida > Malvales > Malvaceae > Gossypium > Gossypium sturtianum. The sequence continues at coordinate 124,498,911 of CM046946.1, forward strand.
CAAAAGATGTTTCTACTACATCAAGCCTTCATATTCTTCCATAAAACATCAAAATACATGCATGTCATACATATGTACATTTTTGAACATCCATGATAGCTCACCAAATAGCTATAAATAGCTTACTCATGCTACCGGGACTTCAAAAATACAAAGAATATCAAAAATTGGGCTTAGGAGCACTTACTAGCAAGCTTGAAAAATTGAAAGGACCCTAACAATGGCTTCTCAAATTTTCGGCAGCTATGGGAAGAAGATGAATGAATTTCTATCATCTTTTCACCTATTTTAATCACTTAATTGATAAATGACCAAAATGCCCATTTTGATAAACTTTCAATTTTAACTCATCCATCCCATTTTTGTCCAAAAATTAGAATTTGGATAAATTGCTATTTAAGGACCTCTAATTAATAATCTAAAGCTATTTCACACATATAGCTTCTAGAAACACACATTTTGCAACTTTTATAATTTAGTCCTTTTGGACAATTCAACCACAATTTCACAAAATTGCTTCATGAAACTTTCACACTAGCATGCATACAAAATATAAGCCTCAAAAACTCATTCATGACCCTCGAATTTGTGGTCTCGAACCACTATTCCGACTAGGCCCTAAACCGGGATGTTACAACTCTCCCCCTTTAGAGATTTTCGTCCCCGAAATTCTTACCAGTAAAGAGGTTTGGATGTTGCTCTCTCATAGCCTCTTCCGTTTCCCACGTAGCCTCTTTCACACCATGTTTCTGCCATAACACTTTCACTAGTGCTATGCTCTTATTTCTCAACTGTTTCACTTCTCGAGCCAAGATCTTAATCGGCTCCTCTTCATAAGACATATCCGGTCTTATCTCAATTTTCGTTGAAGGAATCACATGTGAAGGATCGGAGCGATACTGTCGTAACATCGACACATGGAACACGTTATGAATCTTTTCTAACTCTACCGGTAAAAAGCCAACCGGTAAGCTACTGAGCCCAATTACATGCAGTAATCTCATACGGCCTCTATGAACCTTGGACTCAATTTCCCATTTTGTCCAAATCTCATAATCTTCTTCCACGGCGATACTTTCAAAAATACTTTGTCACCTACCTCAAACTCTATTTCTTTTCTTTTCAAATCCGCATACGACTTCTGTCGGTCCGAAGCAGCTTTCAGACTAGTACGGATTACTTTCACTTTCTCTTCGGTCTCTTTTACTAGATCGACCCCATGGATCCGTTTCTCGCTAAGCTCGGTCCAATACAAAGGAGTCCGACACTTACGGCCATACAAAGCCTCATACGGTGCCATCTGTATACTCGACTGATAACTATTGTTATAGGCGAATTCGACCAAAGGTAGATATCTCTCCTAACTACCTTCGAATTCTAGCACACAGCATCGAAGCATATCTTCAAGAACTTGAATCACTCTTTCAAACTGACCATCGGATTGCGGATGGAACGCAGTACTGAAATTCAATCTTGTACCCATGGCCTCTTGCAACTTCTTCAAAAATCTCGAAGTAAACCTCGGATCTCTATCCGATATAATAGACACAGGTACACTATGCAATCTCACTATCTCTCGCCACGCACAACTCAAATGGCAGTAACTTATCCGTTGGTGAATAATCAACACGTCTTTGGAATAAAGTGAGCCGACTTCGTCAATCTATCCACAACAACCCACACAAAGATCTCTCTTTCTCGGAGTCATCGGCAACCCCATTACAAAATCCATGGTAACCCGATCCCACTTCCATTTGGGAACCATCACTGGCTGAAGCAATCCCGAAGGCACTTGATGCTCAGCTTTAACTTTTTGGCAAATCAGACACTTAGTCACAAACTCTGAAATATCTCTTTTCATACCCGGCCACCAATACAACTTTCTCAAATCGTTGTACATTTTTGTACTGCCCGAATGTACTGACAAGCATCCACTGTGGGCCTCATACAAAACCTTTCGAATCAACTCCTCATTTTTAGGAACACAAATTACGTCACGATACATCGAGAAACCATTCAAATCCATTCGAAAATCGAATCACTTTCTGATCCGCACTTAGCTATCTTAGCTTGCATCTCGCTGTCATTTCTCTGAGCTTCACATATTTGTTGAACAAATAGTGGCTTAGCTCTCAACTCTGCCAAAATAGCACCACCATCAGACAATGCTAAACTCGCTCTCATAACTCTTGAGCGTCAGGATTTCCTACTCAAGGCATCCGCAACCACATTCGCTTTTCTCGGGTGGTAATCAATGACTAACTCATAGTCTTTCAACAATTCAAGCCACCGTCTCTGTCTCAGATTCAGATCCTTCTGATCCATCAAATACTTTAAACTCTTGTGATCCGTAAAGATTCGACACTTTTAGCCATACAAATAATGTCGCCAAATCTTTAACGCAAAACACAATCGCAGACCAACTCCAAATCGTGAGTCGGATAATTCTTCTCGTGCGGTTTTAACTACCTCGAGGCGTAAACGACTACCTTACCCTCTTGCATCAACACGCAACGAGACCATTAAACGATTGCATCACTATATACCACGAACTCCTTCCACGATTCTCGTTGAACCAAAACGGTGCCTCGATCAACATTGTTTTCGGTCTCTCGAAGCTCATTGACATGTCTCAGTCCATTCAAACTTGACATCTTTATGCAATAACCGTCATCGGGGTAGCAATCACAGAGAGAACCCTTTGCGAAACGTCTTTAATATCCCGCTAATCCCAAGAAACTTCTGATTTCTGACACGTTCCTCGGCGGTTTCCAATCCATAATAGCCGATATCTTACTCGGGTCAACTCTGACACCATCACCTGACACCATGTGTCCTAGGAATCTGACCTCTCGGAGCCAAAAATCACTCTTGCTAAACTTAGCATACAACTGCTTGTCTCTCAAAGTTTGCAAGACAATTCTCAAGTGCTCTTCATGATCGTTTTCATCTCGAGAATAGATCAATATGTCGTCAATAAAGACAACCATAAACTTGTCCACATATGGTATGAAAATACGGTTCATCAGATCCATAAAAATCACAGGTGCATTCGTTAAACCAAACGGCATAACCAAAAACTCATAATGGCCATACCTTGTCCGAAACGCAGTTTTCAACACATCTTGCTCTTTCACTCTGAGCTGATAATAACCAGACCTCAAGTCTATCTTGGAGAACACTGTAGCTCCCTTCAGTTGATCGAAAAGATCATCAATCCTTGGTAAAGGATACTTATTCTTAACCGTCACCTTGTTTAGTTGTCTATAGTTTATACACAACCTCATAGACCCATCTTTCTTCTTTACAAACTATACCGGAGCACCCCACGGCGAGTAGCTCGGTCTTGCAAAACCCTTATCTGTCAGTTCTTGCAACTGAACTTTTAGTTCCTTCAACTCTACCGGTTCCATTCTGTACAGAGCAATCGAAATTGGTGTCGTTCCCGGAACCAACTCAATTCCAAACTCGACCTCTCTCACTGGAGGTAATCCGGGTAACTCTTCTGGAAACACATCCGGGTACTCACATACCACCGCACTTTGTTTCAAACCCTACTCCAACCTCTTGAGTATTCAACACAAACGCAAGATAGGACTCACACCCTTTTCTTAAACATTTCTCAGCCACTAAGGAAGAAATCATCACGGGTAGACTGTCCGATCCACCTGATTCAATTCGAACTACATCTCCACTCTCACATTTCAGTTCAATAAACTTACTACCACAGTTCACTAAGACACTATGGGTAGTCAACCAATCCATGCCTAGGATTAAATCGAACTCATCAAATGGAAACAACATCAGGTTTGCCGGAAAACAATGATTCTCAATCAACAAAGGACAATTCTTACACACTTTCTACACTAACACATGCTTTCCTAACGGGTTTGACACCTTAATCACAATGTCCGTAGACTCAACGGTCGTACTCAAACTAGATGCTAATATCATGCGAATATAAGAGTGAGTAGACCCTGGATCTATTAAAGCAATAACAGAGGTGTCAAAGAGAGAAAAAGTAGTTGTTATCACATCAGGGGAGGGTGCCACTTCGCGAGTTCGAATGGCGTACGTCCTCGCAGGTGCCCGACCCTCTGGTCTCACAGTAGAGTCCCTGGACGCATCTCTACCACTAGCCCCACCTCTTGGGTTCCTTGGTGGTCTACCCCTTGTAGACACATCACTAGGTCTCACTTCTTGCCTCTCTTCCTTATCGTCCCTCTCGGGACAGTTACGGATAAAGTGGTCAGGGGAACCACATTTGTAACATTTCTGACTGTTTCCCCAACACTCTCCGGTGTGATACCTACCACAACTAGGACACTCTGGTTTACTCTTTGTATTGCCCACACTTTCCATCGAGGGGGCTCGGACTCTCGAACCCTGACGAGCATTGTCCAAGTCTCGATGCGAATATCCCACTGAGGCTGACGTCCGAAGATTCACTTCCTTGGATCTTTTCGACTGGGCTTGATACGACTTGCCCATTGGTCTCTTTCTCGCATCTCAGGCTTCACTCACAGCCCTCCTCTTATCTGAACTCAACTCTTCGGCCTTACTTGCCCTCTCAACTAATATCACGAATTCTTTCAACTCTAAAATGCCAACTAGGAGTTTGATATCCTCATTCAGCCCATCTTTGAACCTCTTGCACAAGATGGTCTCTGTCGACACACATTCTTGAGCGTATTTGCTAAGCCTAACAAACTCACGCTCGTACTCAGCTACTGTCATCCTTCCTTGCTTCAGCTTGAGGAATTATTTCCTTTTTCGGTCAGTAAACCTCTGGCTTATATACTTCTTCCGGAACTCTTCCAGAAAAAGTCCCACGTCACCCACTCTTTTGGGACCACTAACGTCAGCGTCTTCCACCAATGGTACGCCGAATCTTTCAGCAACGATACGGCACACTTCAAACTCTCCTCAGGTGTACATGAAAGCTCATCGAACACCCTCATCGAGTTCTCCATCGGGTCATCATCTACCTTAGCTCTAAATTCCTCAGCCCCGTGTTTCCTAATCTTATCCACAGGGGTTTCGATATCCTCACTACATCCATACCTGGAGGAGCCACAGGATTTGGCTGAGGTATAGGAGGAGGTGGATGAGGTTGAGCATTAGGGTTCACTCGAACGTAGTCCGAGTACCAATCACTCATCATATGGAGAAAGGCTTCTCGTGCCTCTTCCCCTTGACCCCTCGCCTCGGGTCTACTTTGCACCGGCACGGTTCCTTGCGAGGGAGCCGACGCATTACTAGCTGCTTCATCAGTAGTCAATGGATCGAAATCCATATTCTATATAAAACAAGATTTAAAATCATCAGAAACCACCACACTATCATCGTACACTTATGGCATGTATAGCTAGACTCTTACACCCGCTACGGTAGTCCTAGAACCGACTAAACCATAGCTCTGATACCACTAAATGTAACACCCCCTTACCCGGGTTCTACATCGGGAACTGGGCCTGAGGCGTTACCGAACTCAAACCGCTTAATCGCCACTTAGGCTCAACATCATTACTCGATATAACCTCATTCTCGACTTACGAGGCCTCACTCATACACACGAGGGCTCTCGAGACTAATCTGAAACTTTTACGATTCTTAAAATTTTTCTCTTTTATACAGGTCTCACACGCCCGTGCAAGATTAGACACGCCCGTGCATGAGTACACACGCCCATGTCCCCAGACCGTGCCTAAAAATCCAAGCATTCTGCCAAATACCCCACGGCCATGGCACGCCCGTGCTCCCCAACCGTGGTGAACACTGACTTCCCTCGTATGGCCTAGAGTCTAGACACACGCCCGTGTGGCTAGCCCGTGGCCAATACTGATGAATCCCACACGCTTTAGGCACACGCCTGTGTGACTAGTCCGTGGTCTATTCTATTTTCAAATATTAACATGCAGAGGATGCACGGCCACATCACACGCCCGTGGGCTGACCGTGTGTCACACATGGTCTGGACACACGCCCGTGTGTCTACCCACATAGTCAAGAACAAGACTAAGTGTCAAGTTCTTTTCACCCTTCTAACATACACAACATATACTCATCTAACACCATCATAATCAACTCAAATTGAAGTGCATTCTCACATAGAAAACTACATCTTTCTTTCATATAATGTAATAGCCAACAACCATGGCATTATACAAAATAAGCTATCCATCTATAGGCCAACACATCTTAGCCATTTACAATAAAATTTACTAACTTATCTAGCCCCTATACATGCCATATACAAAACATTAAGTTTCATGTACCAAAGTGTGCTGATATGTGGGCTATCTTCCGATGATCTTCGTATCTCGATTTAACGCTTTTAATCTATAAGACAAGGGAAAAGAAAGAGAGTAAGCTTTGACCTTGGTAAGTTTACACATAAACAATTAAGCATCATAGTATAAGCCCAACCACAATTAGCATTATACCAACATATAATATACAACTATGCTTACTCTTTCTATCCCTTACCATATTACCAACACATCATGAGTCACATGCTCATAATTATTGAAATGCACCCCTGCGTTCAATATCACATTTACACAATATACAACACGTCATTATTGCTCAATAATGCATCCACATAGCTGACTCACATAGTTAATCCACACAGCTAATCCACATATCTTATCCACACAGCTATTACACACAGCTAATATACATAATTAATCCACACAGCCAATATCTCGGTGGTTTCGCACTTAGCACACCACAATCAATTTATAAGGTGGTATCGCACTTAGCCTACCACAAAGGTAATCATCGTGATCTCGCACATAGCCACTAAATGATATACCTAACGATAGCATCGCACATAGCCAGCTCATTGTCAATATGCATTTGGATGGTATCGCACTTAGCCCACCATCTAGCATTATCACAACACATGCACAAGTCTATTTACCCAATTATTCATCCATTCACATCTATATTACATTCATTCTACTTGAACCACATAGGTTCCCAATCATTCTCATTCATTCTCATTCATGCTACACCCTAGCTAGCATTTACAAATTGTAAGTATGAATGCATTGTTTATGCATAGACTTACCTCGATACTCAAAAGTACTTAAATGTGCAATCTAGTCCACTACCTTGCTTTTGCCTCGGTTTCGATCCGGGCTTCGTCTTTCTTGATCTATAATGAATAAATCAGCTTATTCAATGCACACATTAACTAAATTGACCCACATCTCATACTTTAGCAAAATTACTATTTTGCCCCTAAACTTTCTCATATTTACACTTTAGTCCCAAAGGCTCGTAAAGTGATTTTTATTCAACTTTCTACTCTTTCATGCTTAGCCGAACCACTTACTCAACTAAAGCATTCATCAAATCTCACTAAATCACCCATGTATGACCAAACTTGAGATTTTCACAACTAAGTCCCTACATGCATTTTCATGGAAAACCACTTAGCAAAAGATGTTTCTACTACATCAAGCCTTCATACTCTGCCATAAAACATCAAAATACATGCATGTCATACATATGTACATTTTTAAACATCCATGATAGCTCACCATATAGCTATAAATAGCTTACTCATGCTACTAAGACTTCAAAAATACAAAGAATATCAAAAACCGGGCTTAGGAGCACTTACTAGCAAGCTTGAAAAATTGAAAGGACCCTAACAATGGCTTCTCAAATTTTTGATAGCTATGGGAAGAAGATGAATGAATTTCTATCATCTTTTCACCTATTTTAATCACTTAATTGATAAATGACCAAAATGCCCTTTTTGATAAACTTTCAATTTTAACTCATCCATGCCCATTTTTGTCCAAAAATTAGAATTTGGATAAATTTCTATTTAAGGACATCTAATTAATAATCTAAAGCTATTTCACACATATAGCGTCTAGAAACACACATTTTGCAACTTTTGCAATTTAGTCCTTTTGGACAATTCAACCACAATTTCACAAAATTGCTTCATGAAACTTTCACACTAGCATGCATACATAATATAAGCCTCAAAAACTCATTCATGACCCTCGGATTTATGGTCTCAAACCACTATTCCGACTAGGCCCTAAACTGGGATGTTACACATCGATTACAACTCTTTACGTAAGCATATGCATCTTTAAATAGTGTTGGCCAAAAGAATTTGGCTTGCAATACTTTGGCAGCAGTATGTGTTCCTCCAAAGTGTCCCCCACTCGGAGCTGAGTGACAGTGGTATAAAATCTTATGTACTTCATCTTCTACCACGCATCTCCTGATCATTTGATCTGCACACTTTTTAAACAAATATGGTTCTTCCCAGAAATAGTACTTCACATCGTGAAGAAACTTTTTCTTTTGATGATATGTCTTATCAATCGGCATCAAACCACAAGCTAAATAGTTAGCAATATCAGCAAACCAAGGGGTATTATGGACATGATTTACCTTCAGTATGTGTTCATCTAGAAATGTCTCCTGAATTGGTATAAGTGGAGAATTCCCTTCTTGCGGCTCCAATCTGGACAAGTGATCTGCTACTTGATTTTCTACTCCCTTTCGATCTTGAATTTCTAGATCAAACTCTTGAAGTAGAAGTACCCACCGGATCAGTCTCGGCTAAGCGTCTTTCTTGGCAAGTAAATACTTAATTTTCGAATGGTCCGTATAGACAGTCACCTTGGTACCTACAAGATAGGATCGAAACTTGTCAAAAGCAAACACAATAGAAAGTAACTCTTTCTCTGTTACCGTATAATTTAGTTGAGCTCCTGTCAGAGTCCGACTTGCATAGTAGATGGGATGAAAAACTTTGTTCCTTCGCTGGCCCATGACAGCTCCTATCGCGTAGTCACTTGCATCACACATCAATTCAAATGGCAAATCCCAGTCTGGTGTGACGATTATGGGTGCCGAAACTAACTGACTCTTCAAATCGTTGAATTCTCTTAAGCACTCTTCATCAAATTTGAATATCGTGTCCTTATCCAGTAATTTGCATAAAGGTTTAGCAATCTTGGAGAAGTCCTTGATAAATCTTTGATAGAAACTGGCATGGCCCAAAAAGCTCATAACACCCTTTACAGATGTTGGAGGTGGGAGTTTCTCAATAACATATACCTTTGCTTTATCTACCTCGATTCCATGTCTCGTTATCCGATACCCTAGAACAATACCTTCTCGTACCATGAAATGGCACTTTTTCCAGTTAAGTACAAGGTTTGTTTCTTCGCATCGCCTTAGTACCTTGGCTAGATTGGCTAGGCAATCATCATTTGTATCCTCAAATATTGAAAAATCATCCATAAAAACTTCAAAATATTTCTCAACCATGTCAGTAAGAATAGACATCATACATCTTTGAAATGTAGCAGGTGCATTACATAAACCAAATGGCATGCGCCTAAATGCAAATGTATCGTACGGGTAGGTGAATGTTGTCTTGTGTTGATCTTCTGGTGCTACTGTAATCTGATTATACCCCGAGTATCCATTAAGAAAACAGTAATAGTCTCGCCCCGCGAGTCTATCCAACATCTGGTCCAAGAATGGCAAAGGAAAGTGATCTTTCCTAGTCGCCTTGTTCAGCTTTCGATAATCGATGCAAATTCTCCATCCCGTAACTGTTCTAGTCGGTATCAATTCGTTATTCTTATTTTCAATGACCGTAATACCTCCTTTCTTTGGCACGCACTGGACTGGACTTACCCACGAACTGTCTGAGATGGGGTAAATTATACCCGCATCTAACCACTTGATGATTTCTTTCTTGACAACGTCCTTCATGATGGGATTCAATCATCGTTGTCCATCAATCGTCCCTTTCTTTCCATCTTCTAGTATGATCTTGTGCATGCATACAGATGGACTAATACTGCAAATATCGACTATGGTCCATCAGATAGCCTTCTTGAATTGTTTCAATACAAGGATGAGTTTCTCTTCTTGCTCATTGGTTAATTCTGCTGAAATAATCACAGGCAAAGTAGAAGCGTTACGTAAATAAACATATTTTAAATGTGAAGGAAGTACCTTGAGTTCTAATTTAGGTGGCTCATCGATTGACGCTTTTGGTTGGGCATAATCCCTATTCTCTAACTCCAAAGATTCAAAACGGGATTGTAGATTAAACCTCCTTTGATTAGCTTCTAGCAAAGCTAAGTATTCATCCTCCTCTTCATCATTTTGAGGGTCTGATGTCAAAATTTGTTCTAATGGATCCTCAACATAGTTGAGTTCCTTCTCCACGATTAAATCCTCTAAATCGGACACTGTAGAACAATCATCAATTGTGTCAGGAAATCGCATAGACTTAAAAACGTTAAATGTTACCTGATCATCCTGAAAACGCATAGTAAGCTCGCCCTTCTACACATCAATAAGGGTACTTCCGGTTGCTAAGAACGGTCTTCCTAGGATGATTGGCACCTCTTTTTCTGCTTCAAAGTCTATAATCACAAAGTCAACAAGAAAGATAAATTTGTCTACACGTACCAATACGTCCTCGATTTTTCCTTCTGGATGTGCTAAGGATCGATCTACTAATTGAAGTATAACCGTAGTCGGTCTAACTTCACCTATCCCTAACTTCCTAAATATTGACATAGGCATCAAGTTGATACTCGCACCCAAGTCACATAGTGCCATACCATAATATGTTGCTCCAATGTTGTAAGGTATAGTAAAACATCCAGGATCTTTCAACTTTGGGGGTAGTTTATTCTGAAGATATGCACTGCATTCTTTTGTCAAGGCTACCGTCTCAAATTCTCCAAGTCTTCCTTTTTTAGACAGGATATCCTTCATGAATTTGACGTAGTTCGGCATTTGTTCTAGTGCTTCAACTAACGGGATGTTGATATGAAGTTTCTTGAGTACGTCTAGGAACTTCTTGAATTGAATTTCTTGCTTCTGCTTCTGAAGTCTTTGAGGGTAGGGTGGTGGAGGTTTCTTTACTAGAACTGGTTGATTCGTCTTCTGTGGTAATTCTGCATCTAACGGAGTTGTTAGTTGATCAGAATTAGCTGGTTCTGAAGTTACCTTGTCAGATTTTATAGATTCTAGTTCTTGTGAAACTAGAATTTCAACACTCGGTTGAACTTCCTCTGAGTCTTGAGCATCAGTTGGCTCCTTCTCAACTTCGATGAAATTGGGCTCTAAAGTCTTTCCGCTCTTCAATGTCAACGCTTTACAATGCTCATTCCCTGGATTCCTCGCATTCTCCGTATCACTAGGTAAAGCACCTTGTGGTCTGTTCCTGAATTCAGTAGCAAGCTGGCCCATTTGGTTCTCCAGATTTTTCAATGTAGCTGCTTGGATTTGAATTAAGGAATCATTCTTCGCCATGTATGCCTTTAACAAATTTTCTAAGCCATTGGATGGTTCAGCTTGGGTTGGTTTCTGAACTTGTTGGGGAAAACTAGGTGGCTGGGTCGATCTAGGTTGGACGTAAGTTTACTGGTTCCAGCCCCTTGGTTACTGCAGGAAAAATTCGGGTGGTTTTGCCATGATGGGTTATAGAAATTAGATTGCAGTCTTGCCTTCCTCGATTTTGGTTCTGGTTACCCATGTAATATACGGATTCTGGGTTCGATGGACATTCTTTAAACAAATGTCCTTCCCCACAATAGACACAGGCTATATTTTCAAATTGATTTGGTGGTTGTGCTGCAAAACTATTAGACCCATTAGTAGTAAGATTTATTAACATTGAGGATATTGATGATACCTGAGATGCGAGTGAAGTAAGAGCGTCTACTTCATGTATTTCAGCAACTTGTCTTCCTGACGCTGCTCGATTGGTTGGCCATTGATAATTGTTGCTGGCAATCCTCTCAATGATTTCATAAGCCTCATTATAAGACCTAGAAAGGAGAGCACCGTTAGCAGAAGCGTCCACTACCATCCCCGTGTGAGCATTGAGACCATTATAAAACGTCTCAAGTTGGATGCAATATGGGATTCCATGATGAGGGCACTTCTGTAATAATTTTTTGTACCTTTCCCATGCCTCATACAAGGACTCATCATCCATTTGTTGGAAGGCAGTGATCTCATTCCTCAACTTAGCATTCTTTCTAGGCGGGAAATACTTCATGAGAAATCTTTCTGCTAACTCTTGCCATGTGGAAATTGAATTTGTTGGCAATGAGTTCAACCAGGCTCAAGCTCTGTCCCTTAGCGAATACGGGAACAGCTTCAATCGTAATGCATCTTCGGGTACTCTAGCTAACTTGAAAGAATCGCTCACCTCCATAAACAGTCTTAAGTGTAGGTGAGGATCTTCGGTAGGCATTCCACTAAATTGGCCCACTGTCTGAAGCACCTGGAACATGATTGGCTTCAGCTCAAACTGTTGTGCCTCGATTTTGGGTCTCCTAATACCTGTATTAAGATCATTAAACACTGGCATTGTATACTGTCTTAAAGCTCTATCCCTATAATCAGCAATAAGGATAGGATTTTGAGCAGGGTCTGCTCCGTTTCCTTGATTCGGATTTTCGAAGTTCATCTCTTCGGTCCTTCTCTGAGTTGCTTGTCTTCTTCACTGTTGAAAACTTCGTTCAATCTCAGGGTCTACAGGGAGTAAATCTATAATTCGGTCAATACTCATAAACACCTGAAATAATCACAGAAAAATTAATTAAGTTAAGTTTAAACAGAACATTATACCAAAATGCAAAACTAACAAATTCACAAATAATGACTTTTTAAAATAGTCCCCGGCAACGGCGCCAAGAACTTGGAACGACGGAAATGTGCAAGTATACACAATCGCAACAAGTAATAAAGTGACAAGTATATGTCTAGTTATCGTACCCACAGGGACTGTGAAAAGAATTATTTATGAATGCTATTTAAAACATTGTGGTGAAGAAAAATAATTTGTTTGAAGAGGGTGATTAAAAACTAAGATTTTAAAATAAATAAATCTCAAATGCACGATTTCAAAATATGATTTTAATCAAGGTGACATAATTGTGTTAGATTAATTACATTTCTTAACTTAGAATTATTAAACTCATGTTTGTATTGTTACGAATAAATTCACGGCAACTCGGTAATTTGCTAACTTATGAACATACTCACCTACCAAAATCGATTCATCTCTTGACTATATCCCTATGTCAATTCAACCAATTAATTAAATCTAATAAGCACATAAAAGACTACGTGAGGTAACAAAGTATCCTTACATTGAAACAATTTAATCACAATAATCTTGCAAGTTATGCAAGGCAATTGTATCGTCAGATACCGTTGCTAATTTAACCCTCAGCTACCTTAGATGATTAAACATGCACTGATTAAGTACTGTGTCCATTAATTAAAATTTCAATCCGTTTAAATAATTAATTCATTAGCTACCTCACGATTGTAATGCAAGAATAACTTAGTCATGATGTTACTTAATCAAGCATCTTACCGAGGCCTATAACAACATAAACACAATTTTAATAATTTTAACAAACGAAATGCAATCAACCTAACACGAATTAAATTCAAGCTAAATTGATTAAATTAACCATTCCAACAACATAAATATTCATAGATATGTTCATCATAACAACAACAAAAATTAAAGAGATAGGGAACAAGAATCAAATCCGGTGTTTTTCCGTGGCTTGACTAGTTTGCTCCATTCTTCCTTCTCCGTTGTCCTCGTCGACCAAGACTGCTATGAACACTTAATTGCTGCTCCAAATGGCTGATGAATGCCCCTTTTCCAAGAGGAGAAATCGGCAAGAGAGCAAGGGAATTTGGAATGGAAAAGAAGAGAGAAAGTGGAGAGAAGAGAGAAAAGATGTGAATGCTCGAGATGTGTTTCAAATGACCACCCTAAGGGGGTTTTTATAGCTGAAGAGGGCTGCTAAAAATAGCTAGAATTATCAGCCAAAGAGCCCTCCCTTGGCCGGCCATGTGGAAAGGTTGATAGTTTCAACTTTGCTAATTTAGGCTTGGGGCGGATCTATAAATCCACCAATTGTGGAGGGGTTTGTTTGCAACTTGAACAAGCCTTCAAGGGCCTCTTTGCAAGCTAAATAATTAGCCAATAAGCTGATTTGGGTCAGCATATGGACGGTTTTGGGCTGCCCACTTCTTGGTCGGTTCGGTTCACTCGGTTCGGCTCAACTGGACCACTTTTTCATAATTAATTAATAATAATTTATTTAATCCAAATTAAATTGGATATAAATTAAAATTAATTATATCATGAATTAATACATATAATTGGACCGACTTAGGCTGAAAATTAATTTGCCTTGATACTTCAAATTGCTTCTCGGTTTTGAACTTCTAGTAGTGTCTGCCGAGTCGTTATTTTCCCTTTGTGCAAATCTGTCGAAAAATGATCGAAATTAATCAAAATTAATTATAAAATTAATTAAAATTCAACATGTTCATAATTTAAGTGCAATTTAATTATTTTATAAAAATTAATTATTTTTCGACAATAATTTTGCCGAAACTGCATGAATTTGAGTTAAAAAAGGCATGAAAAAGTGTGTATATTTTTGTGTTTCCACATACACATGACAATAATAGAATCACATATGCAACACTTAATTCAAACATATATTTATAACATTTTTTATTTAAACGAGGTTTAACATTTATCAAGTATAGTCGGGCATGTGATCAATTTATACATAAGGCATTCATACAATTCACACATACATCATTTATTTCAAGCATAAAATGTTCTCAATTTAGTTTCACGAACTTACCTCGATAAATGTTCGTGTACATAATATCTACTAAACCGATATTTTTCTCTTTTCCTCGTTCTAACTCTAAATTTGATCTCCCTAGATCTATATTAATAAATTCAACATCAATTCATGTTTATTTCAATTCAATTTACATCTTTGGCAAAATTACCATTTCGCCCCTAACTTTTTAATAAATGACGATTTCATCCCTAGGCTCGGAAAATGAAATTCATGCAATTTATTCCCTGTTCCAAGCCTAAATATTTTCATATATATCAATAGCTTCCCTTGAGTTCCATGAAATTTTAGAATTTTCCGTAAATTCAACAACTTTACAATTTAGTCCCTAAATCATGATTTCACTCAAAATTCTTTAATAAAATACCTTTACATATCCATTAACATCTCAATTTCATCATCAAATAACTAAAATCATATGAACTTATCAATGGTATCTTCCAAAACTTCCAACAAAATAAAAAACTAATGAAATAACAAGTTGGACCTAATTGTAAAAGTCCAAAAACATAAAAATTTCAAGGAAAAAGCAAGAATTGAACTTACTTGAAGATAAAATATGAAAGACCAGCCCAAACCCTCTTCAGTGGCTATTTTTGACAGAAAATTGATGAAGAAAACGTCTAGAAACTGTTAAAATAACATTTGGCCATATAAACTTTATTTTAATTCCAATTTTGTCCCTAACCACATAAATATCTTTGATATTTTTTTTGTTATGCCGCCTCAGCCATTTAAGATGGTCTATGCCATTTTTGTCCTCCTTTATTTACTATTAGGCTATTTAATCACTTTAGCAAGTTTTGCACCTTTTTCAATTTAGTTCTTGTTAATTAATTGACTACCAAAACGTTAAAATTTTTTGACGAAACTTTAATACTACCATATTGAAACTCCTTAAATATTTATAAAAATATTTATGACTCAGTTTATAACACCGAGGTCTCAATATCTATTTTTCTCAATTAATTGACCTAATAATTTTTTATAAACACAAATTTACTAATTCAAAAATATTTTAAAAACCACATTTAAGTCGTAAATATTAAATAATAAAATTTACAAGCTCATTTTTTGGATTTAAAGGCCTCGAACCACAGTTTCCGACATCACTAAAATTCGGGCTCTTACAATTCTCCCCCTCTTAAGAATTTTCGTCCTCGAAAATCTCACCAGTAAAGAAGTTTAGATATTATATTTCTCATAATTTTCCTCCACCTTACATGCCAGAATTTCAACCAATCGCTCACTGAAAGTCATGTCAGGCTGAATTCCAATACCTATAAGAGAAATAACATGTGACGGATCTGATCGATACAGTCGAAACATATACACATAAATAACATTTATAACTTCTATCAAGCTCTGACAACAAGACCAATCGATATGCAGCAATTCCGATTCTTTTCAATAATCTCATATGACCTGCTAAACCGCGGACTTAATTTGCCTTTACAGCTAAAACTGGAGAACTTCTTTCATGACGAAATTTTCAAGAATATTTTATCACTATCTCAGATCTCCATTTCTTTTTATCTAAGATCCGCACAAGACCTCTGACAATCAGAAATTTTCTTAAAACTATCTCAGATCCCTTTCACTTTTTCTTCGGTTCAACAGATCAGATCAACTTCATGTATTCTTTTTCTTACTAATCTCAGTCCAATACTATAGAGTTTTGCATTCATGGTCATACAGAGTCTCATACGGTACCATCTTAATACTTGACTAAAAATTAGTATCGTACGCAAATTCAACTCACAACAATCATTTCTTTTCCAATTGCCTTCAAATTTTTAGAATATAATACCGAAACATATCTTCAAGAATTCAAATTACAAATTCAAATTAACCATTCATCAGAAAATGACATACAATACTAAAATATAACCACGTACCCAGAGTTTCTTGAAATTTGTTCCAGAATCAGAACGTGAACTGTAGATTTCAGTCAGAAATAATGGAAACTGGCATCTTATGAAATCTGACAATCTCAGGAACAAATAATTCAGGCAATCTATTAAGTAGGAAATCCATTCATATCAGGATAATCTATACAGTCTTCGTCAAATGGTCAACAATTACTCAAATAGTATCTTTCTTTTCATAGACAGGGATAATCCCAATATAGAATTCATAATAACTTTATCCCATTTCCATTTCAGTATCTTCACTGGCTGTAATAATCCCAAAGGTAGCAATATCTGATGCTCAGCTTTAGCTTACTGATATATAAAGCATTTAGATACAATTTTAGAAATACATCACATTTCATTCCGGACTACCAGTATATCTATTTTAAATCATTATGCGTTTTATCATTCCTCGAATAAACAAACATAGTACCACCGTGAGCATTCGTATAAATTTTTCTGTACAAGATCTAAATTCTTTGGTACACAGACTCTGCCTCTGAATAACTGAAAATTATCAAATTCAATCTGAAATTCTAAATAAAAGTTGTTTTACTCTGTACCCGACTAACTTACAACCTGTTGTCATTTTTTTGAATTTCACAGATCTATTGTAGAAACATCGTTTTAGCTTTAAGCTCAGCTAAAAATTCAAGCCATCATCAAACAATTACAATCGAGTATCCATGGCTTATAAGGCAAACAAAAATTTTCTACTCAAAGCGTCAGTAATTATACTTTCTTTTCTCCAACTGAAAATTAATTATCAAATCATAGTTTTTCAATAACTCTAGCTATCCGTCCTGTCTCATATTCAAATCCTTTTTGCCACATCAAATGATTTAAAATTTTATAATCAGTAAATATATATAACATTCTTCACTAACCATTAATATCACCAATCTTTAGTGCAAATACCATGGTTGCAAATCCTAATCATATATCAAGTAATTCTTTTCATACGATCTTTAACTGTCTGATAGCATAGACTATTACTTTACCTTACTATATCAAAACATAGTCTAACTCATTTAATGGTACAACACTAAAATTCACAAATTTCTTACCCGATTCAGGCTGAACCAGGACTAGTGCTTCAGTCAATAGAACTTCCATCTGGTCAAAACTTTACTGACACTTATCAAACCCTTCAAATCTTACATCTTTCTATAATAACTGTATCATCAATGTAGCTGTTTCAATTATCAACACTGAAGCTTTAAATTTTCTGAAGTCATAACCATCATACTGATTTAAAACCATAGTACTATAATAGGGCTGGCATTTTAACCATATAGATGGAATAATATCTCAATATCAATAGTACTTTCCACATAGAAGGGAAAAAAAACTGAAAATAGTCCCAATAACAACCAGTGTAATAATATAATTTCTATAATCTGATATCCGTATTACTAAATTCCCATGTTTGAGTAAAGATGTATAACAGTAATAAATGTAATTACCTCCGGCCAATGGATATCTTTCACAGATAAACCACATCTATAATTCAGAACCTCAACTAGTAAAAGTAGAAAATAGTGTCGTACAAACCTTATCATCAAGTCCTCTTTCAAGCACAATTGATTTAAAAACAAGAGAAGGATAGAGCAATACCGCCCATGAATTAATCAAACTTTTAATAATTCCGTCTAATATTATGATTAACCAACCTTTCTATGTAATAAGAATCACATCTGAAAATTAACATTTACATATACCTCTGTAAATAACAAATATGTAAAATACCCAGAAAGAATTGCTATAAAATATACAATTATAACAGCTGCATTTAGATATCTTTCCGTTTCGTCACTGTTTCATTGATTACTAAAATCATCAACGATTCCATATTATTCAGTTCACTAAAGAAACTAATTCAGAAGAAATTTCTAGTTAATTTGGCCTGTATATTCCATAACCGAATAAATTAATTATTCATGATTAACATCTTCCTTAACAGTAGCATTACATATTCTGAATAATCTTCAGAAAAATATCTAATCTCTCTGTTAAAATCGTCTTTACTTATTAACCCATTCTCAGCTCTGACTGCATTACTAATCATTTAGCCAATGAACTCTTCAATTTCACACTTATAAATTTAGTCAATATAAATCTTATGAATTTTACTGTATAAAACTGTACTGGTGAAGGGGTGGAGATTGTAAGGCCTCAAAATTTGACTTTCATTTATATATATGTATAACATGACATTTATCGTCAACATGTTCATTACAACTTTTATTTATACCTTTATGAGTCTCTACTCATCATAAACAACCTCTTTTTAATCAGATACTTGAGTATCACTTTCATCGTTATTGAAATTAGCTCAATTGGAAGCATCTCTGTCTATTAGTAAAACAATTCTCATCAAAGTCAGGAGATATCACACTATCACAGGTTATATAATGGCATGTATTTCTAGACTTCACATATGCTACGTTAAGTCCGAGAACCGACTAAATCGTAGCTCTAATACCAACAAATGTAACACCCCTAACCCGCAATCGTCGTCGGAACAGGGTTACAAAGTATTACCGAAGTTTATAGAACATTTCCAGATAAACTCAAGTCATTTACTATTTATTTTCCAAGATTAATCGTAACGTCCCTTGAATGGACCCTCGAGGCCCAAAACATGCATTAGAAATGAATCGGGACTAAACCGGAAACTTTGAGAATTTTTCTCAAAATTTCAAAATTTTCTTAGGTACAGGGTACACACGCCCATGTGGCCAGGCCGTGTGGCTCACACGGTCGAATGACACGCCCGTGTCTTAGGCCGTGTGCTACTTGATTAAGGCACACGCTCGTGTCCCTAGCCCGTGTAACTCTCTGTCTTGTAATTTATTTTAGGTGCAAGGGTTACACAGCCAAGTCACACGCCCGTGTTCCAGGCCGTGTGTCACACACGGTCAAGACACACGCCCGTGTGTCTACCTGTGTGGACAAAATAAGGCTATTTTCCAAGCCTTATTTCTCACCCATTTAGTCTTCCATCTACACCAACACTTAAACACATTCAAGGTCCAATTCAAGACATTTAACCAAGCCCTAATCAAGTTTTATGTTTGATATATCTTCACCTATATTCATATATATGCAAGTTTACTTATTTCCTCCATTCATAGATAAGCATAATTTATCAACTTAGTTATATCATTCAACTCATCCATGTGTTTACCTCTAATTACTATTTACACTCTCATACCATTAACGTATTAAGACTGTATATAGATGTACGTCTCAATATATAAAAAACAAGCCATACCAATGGCTAGTTACATTCATAACATGTTATATACCAACATTGGCTAATTAACCTATACATGCCATTATAACCGTAATTGATTTACCATTCATACCAAGATGGGCCAATGGATAGTGTGAGTGATCTCCTCTAATGCTTCCAATCCCTCGAGCTTCCAAATAACTATAGAGCAGAGGAAAATAAAACAGGGTAAGCATATTATGCTTAGTAAGTCCGTATAACTTGGTAATTAACTTACCATTCATTATTACTCACAATAAACATGTAAAACATATTCAGTCAATTTGATCATGAGCCCTACCACACATCCTCACCACCTTTGTTAGTCATATAATTAATATATATATATATCGGGAAACATATATGGGCACATCACTCCTTTGATTTCAATATGCATATACTTTTCACATCATGTGTTCATATAACATATTCAAGACATACCCCTGTAATTCAAGTATGTTTTTATAATAATTTGCCTCGAATTCAGATTATTTCATGTCGGAACTTTGCCACTAAATTATATGAAATATCTTTACCATAAGATTAATACACTTGAGGCTTACAATTCTATACTCATGAATGAATACATTGATCAAACAACTTCCATATTCGTATATCATCATCTCATATTTCCATATATCATTTATTATCATTTTCATGTATTTTCAGGAAGGTACACGTACTAATTCATTTCATGTTCATATTTTTCTCATATCAAGATTTTGCATTTTGAATTTACTAAAAATATCGATGGATACTCACATGTAGTACACTTTAAGTGTACAAAACTCTCGAGCCACCTTTTCAAGTCTTTCGGGAAAATCATATAATTCGATGCTCACACAGAGCTACGGTAGTCCACAACATATGTGGAATTACTACTAATCACTATGCTTATACCTCGATGCTCACACAGAGCTACGTTAGTCCACAACATATGTGGAATTACTACCAATCACTATATTAGTAGAACTTTATCTCATTATGCTCGAGAGACTTATCAGGATTACTCATCCGAGCTAAATCCTGTCTGCAACACTTGCAAAATCACATTTACACTAATCCATCGAAATTTCCTTCATTCAACCGGGACTTATTCCTTTTCTTAAGTCACATCAAACATACGATCATATATTTTTATATATTAAATATTCAAAACACCTATTTCAAGTATATATTTATAACCTTTTTCATTTAATCGAAACTTAATACTTATAAATCATCATCGGATATGTAATTACTTTCATACACATGACAATAATTCAATCACATACACAACACTTAATTCAAACATATATTTATAACATTTTTCATTTAAACGAGGTTTAACATTTATCAAGTATAGTCGGGCATGTGATCAATTTATACATAAGGCATTCATACAATTCACACATACATCATTTATTTCAGGCATAAAATATTCTCAATTTAGTTACACGAACTTACCTCGATAAATGTTCGTGTACAAAATATCTACTAAACCGATATTTTTCTCTTTTCCTCGTTCTAACTCTGAATTTGATCTTCCCGGATCTATATTAATAAATTCAACATCTGTTCATGTTTATTTCAATTCAATTTACATCTTTGGCAAAATTACTATTTCGCCCCTAACTTTTTAATAAATAATGATTTCGTCCTGAGGCTCGGAAAATGAAATTCATGCAATTTATTCCTTGTTCCAAGCCTAAATATTTTCATATATATCAATAAAAGCCCTTGAGTTCCATGTAATTTTAGAATTTTCCATAAATTCAACAACTTTACAATTTAATCCCTAAATCATGATTTCACTCAAAATTCTTTAATAAAATACCTTTATATATCCATTAATATCTCAATTTCATCATTAAATAACTAAAATCATATGAACTTATCAATGGTATCTTCCAAAACTTCCAACAAAATAAAAAACTAATGAAATAACAAGTTGGACCTAATTGTAAAAGTCTAAAAACATAAAAATTTCAAGGAAAAAGCAAGAATTGAACTTACTTGAAGCTAAAATATGAAAGACCAGCTCAAACCCTCTTCAATGGCTATTTTTGATAGAAAATTGATGAAGAAAATGTCTAGAAACTATTAAAATAACATTTGGCCATATAAACTTTATTTTAATTCCAATTTTGACCCTAATCACATAAATATCTTTGATTTTTTTTCACGTTATGCCACCTAAGCCATTTAAGATGGTCTATTTGCCCTTTTTATCCTCATTTATTTACTATTAGGCTTTTTAATCACTTTAGCAAGTTTTGTACCTTTTTCAATTTAGTCCTTTTTAATTAATTGACTACCGAAACGTTAAAATTTTCTGATGAAACTTTAATACTACCATATTGACACTCCGCAAATATTTATAAAAATATTTATGGCTCAGTTTATAACACCGAGGTCTCAATATCTCTTTTTCTCAATTAATTAACCTAATAAATTTTTATAAACACAAATTTACTAATTCAAAAATCTTTTAAAAACCACATTTAACTCGTAAATATTAAATAATAAAATTTACGAGCTCAATTGCCGAATTTGGTGGCCTTGAACCACAGTTTTCGACATCACTGAAATTCGAGCTATTACAATAAGCTCTAATAGGATACATTCATGAGTCATAAGTCGACGAATGCTCCACTGAAAGATGAAATAAACAGATAAGGGCATTTTTAGGAGGAAATTATTGCTCAAGGTTGAATGGCTAGTAAAGTTAGTTAGAGAATTGTAGAAAGCGGAGGTTTGTCTGGACCATGAAAAATGGTAGAGATTTTATTGATATACCAAATGAGGGATTGTATGTTCAATGAAGCCTCTTTAATGAATGGGATGAGTACTTTAGTGCTGTGTGATGGGCATTAGTACACCAAGGTAGCAAGGATATCGTATTCTGGTAAAAACCCCAGATATGGCAATTACTTGGGTAGTTGTCAAGTGATGCCAATCGAAAATAATGAATGTGAGTACCAAGGAGATGGAACTATGAGATAAGGGAAGGGATAAGATTAAGAGTGAATATGGTTAAAATCAGACCAAGGTTTATGTCCGCTAATAAACAACTCAGAGTGCATACGACAAGAGGTTTGTCAACTAAGTTCGCGAATCCTCCTATGAAATTCAGGGAGTTTAATTTTGAGCCAGAAGCCTCCAATTTTCTTAAATACTAGATGCCTATGTCACTAAGTTCTCCCGAACTTATAAAATTTCTGTTTGAATGCAAGATAGTTAAAGATTCCGAAAATCAAGAGGGACCAAGCCAGGCTCAGGTGGGAAGAAGAGACTGTCAGAATCTTTCCATTTTTTTGAAACTCTTCCCACTCAGCATCAGAATGATTCATCCTATTAAAGCCCAGATCCTCGTTAATGTATTGCCGTAGACTACTGAAGTCCACTCAACTCACATAAAAAGGGCCCACGACAATTTAGGCATGAAAGATGTAATTAGACCTTAGCTTGGGAAGATAATTCGAGATCCCCGCCATAATCTCTACTTTGTATCACTCCAGGGCTTCATTGTTTTCCTTCTGGATCCTCTCTAAGTTCGCCAAGTGGTGTTCCTCTTGCACTTTGATATGGTCCTCCAATTGGTGAACCTTACTCTCAGACTCCATTTTTAAGGAGTTGTATTTAGGCTCCCAGCTGGAGGCAGATTCGACGAACTCCTGAATTTGGCGAGATACGACCTCTTGTGCTTGGAGGAGTTGGGCCAGATCTCGATATCGGGAGGCTAATATTACCTCTAATTCAACTTGCTTAGTTTCACTTTCGCCACATCAATCACGGATGGCCCAGCCAAGCAAACCACACTCCTCCACCGCGATTTGATAAGAGTCTATCAACTCTAAGAGAGATGGTTTACGAGCATCAAATGAGGAGGGGAGAGTACACTCTTTCAGTTCCTGGGGCAGGTCTCTCCCCCATCGTTAGCTAACTTCTATTGGAAAAAAGGAGGCTAACCCGTAGTGAAGTGGCCCTTTCGTGGGAGTAAACTTGATGTCTCGCCATAAGAAGTGGGAGGTTACCTTGGTCTAGTAGAGAGAGATAGCAGTGTAGAAGAGGTAGTTTGTGAGTGGACTCATTAAGCAGACCTTGTGCAGGGAAAGCAATGTCCACTAGAGTGGCGGACTCAATTTGAGTCTCAAAGTGAGATAGGAGGATCAGCGAAGTAAGCTCCCTTTCGAAATTGATTGTTTACTTGCCTCATTTATGGCGGACCAGCCTACTACCACCGCTCTCTTTGGTACTTTTAGAGCCCCCTTAAATTCTCAGCCTTTTACGATTGCTACCACTCACTTGCACCATTGCATCAGCAACATCAACGACCTTTTGTGCCCTATCTATGATGGCATCCACGTCCATACTGCTCAAAGTCTGAGATGAAGTGGATGATTGAGCAGAACTTGCAAAATAAAAGTTAGGATCAGCCATATGATGAACAAAAGCTCTATTTAAGAGACTCATCAGCAACCACTGCAATGGACTAGCGATGCACGCGTTGTCTACAATAAGTGTAAAAGAAGTTTGGATGTTCTTCATTCCTCTCAACCAAAGCAATGATTAAGTCATAAGAAGAGTTTTAGGGTCACACTATGTCAAAGGGGTGTGCAACCCAAGAAATAGCCTCAGTTGTAACACCCCTAACCCGTATCCATCGCCGGAAAGGGGTTACGAGGTATTACCAAATGAAACACAACTTCTGATTAATCACATGCATAATTTTATTCAAACTCTTAAAACAAATAAGTATTAATATAAATAAAACTAAATTAGTCACTTTGTAAATCATATCGTAATATTTTCCGAAGATATAATCAGATTTATAATTCATAAGTAATAAGCACCAAACATATCATTTTATCATATTGCATTTGTTCATACCATATATATAATATAATACTAAAAACTATAATCACAAACGTAAAACATAATAAATAAAGATATTCAAGCACATCACATTTTTAGCAAGTTCCATTCGGCACCATTAGGAAAATAACAAACTTAATTCTTTAAAGTTTAAAGTACTATTCATTAAATCACTTTACCAAATCCTTAGCCGAAAATAATCATGCATATATTCATGCATATTTCAATGTCCTCTTTTTAACTTATTCAATCCCTTTACAAGCATATAATTTTTTTTTTCATAGAGCTAATTCAAAAATTATTCAAAGATTTTCATGTCACATTAAAAACATTACGACTATGCATTTATACATATAACTTAGTAACCCTTTTGGCTAATACTTTAAAATACCAAACCGAATTTAACATGCTAATATCATATAATTTACAATGTAACAAACATCAATACCAAAAATCATAGCTAAACCTTAACCAAAATATACTAACAAAGTTTCAAATTTAATTATACATATCATAGCCGAATTATCAACCTAGTATATTCACTCCACAAATCCAACACTTAGCCGACTCATCAACCCTCAGTGATTACACATCTATCACCTAAATCAAACACATAATCAAATCACCAAGATAAAAAAAAAATCAAATTCACTCCACTACCATTCACGCATAGCACATATAAAAATTATACTTGATAGCATATGTTAATAATTCAACTTAGCCATTTTCGCATGGCATAATATATACATATCCCAAAATCAATCATTTCAAAATATAACCCAGCCTATACATGCCATAGTTCCAAAAATTCAGCTTATAAAATACCGAAGTTAGTCGATAGTGTGATAGACTTTGACGATGATCCCCGAGCTCGTAACTTGACTCCAAAATCTATAAAACAATACAAACAAACACATACAGTAAGCTATCATAACTTAGTAAGTTATAAGCAATTACATAACAACAATGCATTTTATCATTATATTAGTAAGGCCAAGTCAATATAATCACAATCAAGGTTTATAGCCATAACTATAATTTATATCACCATTCGTAAACTTTCACATTTCATAGCCTTAAGGCCGAACACTCACACATTCAATAATAGATTTCACATTAATCTATAAAATCACTTTCTCATCTAAAAATAAATACATATACATTTATACAAGTGTACATATATATATATATCACATTTTCTTAATTTCATATGTATATATCACTTACCGAATTTATACCTGCATTTCAAACTCATATAAATCACATATTAACATGTATAATACATAATTTCATTTCAACAGTCAATACTTACTTTATTATCCAAAAGATAATCTATCATCACATACCTGATCATTTTATCTCGTTTAACACATTCATTAATCGATACACTTAAAGAATCAGCAAACTCGCACACTCAGTGCCAAAACCTTGTAACGTATCGCACACTTAGTGCCGTCACATTAACATCTCACACACTTAGTGCCAAATCCTTGTAACGTGTCGCACACTTAGTGCCGTCACATTTAACAATTCGCACACTTAGTGCTATATTTCATACTATCATTCCTGTACATTAATTTCACATATTACAAATCAGCATATAAATCTCATGTTTATTTATAATTAAAAACACATATATGCTTATAAACTTACCTCGGACGATGAAAATCGGAACGGGACGATTAATCAATGACTTTGGTTTTTCCCCGATCCAAATTCGATTTCTTTGGTTCTTGATCTAAATGTATTCAAAATAAACTAATTCAAATATAATTCCATTAAATTTGGTCCAAAAACACATAAATGGGCAAATTACCATTTTGCCCCTGATATTTAACATTTATCACAATTTAGTCCAAATAGCATAAAACACAAAATATTCAAAATTTGACTTCACCCTAGCTTGGCCGAATTTCACTAAGGTCCCTAGCAGCCCATTTCTTTCATTTATTTCACATTTTGACCCCTCAATTTACATATTTTGCAATTTAATCCTATTTAGGCATTTTTACCAAAAATGCCTTAATTAAACTTAACAACCTAACAACCTACATTTATTTTCCATCACTAAACACCAATTTCATCAAGCTATCAACAATGGCATTTCATGAATATATCATCAAATTCAAAAATTCAAGCTTGGGTTAGCTAGTATTCAAAGCAACGATCTCAAAAACGTAAAAATTATCAAAAACCGAACTCAATTACATACCTTAATCAAACATGCAAGGGCCGAAAGTTTCAAAAGCTCAAACCATTTCTTTCTTCTCTAATTTCGGAAATAGAGAAATAAATAAAAAAAAAGATGAACATGCCACTTTTGTTTATGTTTTATTTTTATTATATTATTACAAGTTAACAAAATTACAAAATTGTCATTACTAAAATAATTTAATAATCTATTTACTATTACATGCATACCAAAACCGGCCACTATGTTAATTTATGGCTAAATTACACTATCAACACTTCAATTTATAAAACCATCATCAATTCGGCACTTACACATTTAACCACCAAATTTTCATTTTATGCGATTAAGCCCTTTTTCACAATTAAGCATCCAAATGATCAAATTTTTATACGAAAATTTCACACACATAAATTCACATATAATGAACATAGAAAGTAATGTTTAAATATTTTTCTAACTCGAATTTATGGTCCCGAAACCATCGTTCCGAATAGGGTCTAAACTGGGCTGTTACATCAGTAGCAGTATCCGAGGGCTTATAACCATTTGGATTATGATTCTCTAGACAGATGCGAAAGACAATACTGGCAGTAATAAAACTCTCCAATACGAGAGATCCCAACTTTAAGGGATCAAATTTATCCTTCATGACTTCATTGTTTAAAGGTTACCTGTGGGTACAAACAGGTTCAGGAGGAATAAACCATTGGGTTGGGAAACTGAATCCACCCTTCAGATTGCACCTCACCTGAATGAATTTATTTTTGTAAAGGTGAATGTGGAAAGCCTAGTTTCTGATAATTGGCTCACACTACTG
Source organism: Gossypium sturtianum (assembly GCA_025698515.1). Taxonomy (NCBI): domain Eukaryota; kingdom Viridiplantae; phylum Streptophyta; class Magnoliopsida; order Malvales; family Malvaceae; genus Gossypium; species Gossypium sturtianum. The sequence continues at coordinate 124,526,680 of CM046946.1, forward strand.
GCAAGTACTGAAATGGGCCAACACAACAGATGTAACATCCCAAAAATTAGGGGTTTGTAACATTTGTGTAATTGCATGACATGCTAGTTCTGTGGGTTTTTTAAGGGTGTTTCAGGGCTCTAGGGAGGCTTGGGGTCGAGTTTGAGCCCTGGTAAAATTTTGGTTTTTGGGCACTTTAGGGGGGAGGACTGTTGGAAGCAGGACTTATATTTATTTGAGTGTGTTTGTTCAACACAAGGGAGCTTGTGGTGGAGTGGTGGTGGTGTCACTTGTGAGGTAAGGAGAGAGGGGTTCGAATGCCACAGTTGGCAACTCAAGGCTTCTATTTTTTGTGTCAAGTGGGTGGAAGAAGTAGAGTTCAGATAGAACTCTGCAAGGGGAGAGTGGAGACTCAGTCAAACGGTTTGAATAAGAGGTGGATATCAATGTGGGGAGGAAAATAAGGAGAGAATCAAGGAGCTTGGGGTGAGAGGGGGTAGTGGCCGAATGTGGGAGTGTTGGGGGAGGTGTAATTCGGCTAGGGAATGGTGTGTGCATATTCGGTCTTGTGGGAGGTAGAGTACCGTTTTTTTTTTTGAAGTATTCTTTTGAGAGAATTCCTACTTTTCACTTTTCGGTTTTTAGCATTTTGGGTCCTTGTGCTCTAATTTTACTTGCCGAAACCTCAACCTCTCTATTCTTTTCTTCTCCATTTCTCTTCTAATCTTTTATCCATCAACCGAACCACCTCTCTTCTCCATTTTGAATTGGTTCTTTTTTGCTTTTGCTAATAGCCGAACACCTGGTAGCCTGAAGCTTGGTGTTCCCTTGTCTGCCGAATCTATTCAATTCCTCTGTGATCACAAGGTAATGTTTCTTTTCCCTTTATTTCTTTTCTTCTTCTCTCCCTTTCCCTTACCAAGCCAAAACTCTCATTTTGCTGCCTAGGCCGAACCTATATCTTTTGGGTCTTGTGCGTTTATAACCTTTTCTCTTCTCCTTAGTTAATCGTCATCTTTAAGGGCAGTGGATGCTTAAACTCCTCTTGTTCAAGGGACCTGTCTTGCCGAATCTAAGGATAAGTAGTACAATTCCTTGCTGGATTTTTCCTATGGCCGAATATTGAAGGATGCTAACCCCCCTTTATGCATCAATCGGTTTAGGAGTTGGGTTGCTCTAGCCAAGAGGAAGTAAAGTCGAATATTGCCACTTTGTTGAAGGAGGTCATCTTGTGGTACGAAATTTCGGGAGTTCAATCTACGCTTGTTACAAGTGTGTAATCTCACACCCACGTCGATGAATGCATGTGATGTTCTGTGAAACGGCCAAAAGCCGAAAAGCCAGAAAACTGGCAACCGTGACCACTCGAGCATACGAAAGCTTGTGGTGTTAAACCGATACACGAATGATGGCAATAGATCATTGAGAGTGTCATGAGCACTTTCACGAAATTAAGGCTGTAACAGGCCTGATCGAGCCGAAACGGGCTAAATGGGCCCAATGTGCTAACGGGCCCACATGGGCAAAATTGATAGAAAATGACCGAGTGATAGATGCGGTTGCAAAACTGCAAAACTGAGATCAAAACCATACGTAATGGGCCACACGAGCGTGTGGGCCCGTTTGGGCCTGAAATGGATTTTAGGCCAATTGTATTGTAGAGACCCAAAAAGGGGTCCCATGTCGCTCGAGGTGACATTAGGCCTCCAGAAAGGCAGTTAGACGATGAAAATACTGAAATACCCTTAATGGGTAAATTACTGAAATATCCTCGGTGGGTAAAATTACTAGAACGCCCTCATTGGGCAAAATTACTATTATACCCTTAGGAGGAAATTTAGCAGGTTTGTGTGGAATCAAATTAATTGCCATGATGATTCATTATTGTATACACTGAATTATTATGCCATGACATGTTGCATTGGGTTGGGTTATATCTATGGAGGAAGTACTGTACTGGTGGCTATGCCACGTTATACTGATTTTAGTGGCTCAGCCACATATATCGCTACGCGGAGTTTATCGCATTTATCTTGGCAGCTCGACTACATTCTTGGAGTGTAGGGCTGTGTGGGTTGACTTGGTCCCCACATAGAGTGTAGGGCTGGTACGGGTGGAGTGTAGGGTTGGATTGGGTAGGCTGCATTCTCTATTTGCATTACCATGATTTTGGGGCTGTAAGCCCAAACTGATACTGCATGGGCTTAGGCCCAGACTATGACTGTGACTGAAAATGGGATTACACTCTGAGTTCTTGTAACTCACTCTTTTACTTTAACTGTACAGGTAATCCCTAGCCGTAGAGGATTTGGAGATGTGAGGGACTCGGAGGTGGCCACTTGTTCCGCACGTTTTAAGGGTGAACTAAGTATTTTAAATTTGAATTTCTTTACCTTAATTATTGGGTTTTTATATCATGTGTAATAAGGCCGTTGGAATTATTTTAACTTTTATTTGGATTTTCTTTAAATTCTGCAAATTTAATCAACACGAACAACCGTTTTTTTTCAAATAATATCGTTTTCGTAAATGATAAGACCAAATTATTTGTAATCGACTCAGCTTTATTAAACAAGACAAAAGCGCATTTGTAAAAGAATAATAAAATGAGTAAATCCCTCTTTGGGCATAAGTGAGGGGAAATAAAATTTCGAACTTACAAACGTGATTTTATACATTACGTTTTCCAAACAAACATGTGGTTTCAAACCTCACCTGATGTAGCACACTAAATCCAGTCGTAACGTTTAGGCCGGGTTTGGGGTGTTACAACAGAGGTCCCTCGAGAGGTTCACTTTTAATTTAAAAATTCGCTGGAAAACCCCAAGGATGGATGGCTCACCTTTCAGGCTTCAACCGATAACGTAGGCCACCAAAGTTTACCAAGATAAGCCGATGATGCTAATATTTAAGTTTGTTTTGTGTTAATGCTAATATCTAAGTTTTTTTTAAAGACTTCAGTTGAAGAGAATAAGGCAATGAATATTGGAAACCTCATCAAGTGAAATTATCAAACTGAAAAAATCGAAGTTTCTTTTTCTTGACAACCATAGAACAAAAAGCAAAAGGCTAGTTTTGGCAAGGAAAAGTATTCTAGATCCTCAATAGACTCTTATTCTGCAAGAGCTCCACTTGCCCTTATAGCAAAAAAGGTATCCCTCACAGTGAAGAATGGCTTTCCAAAGATGTGCTTACTGTTGGATCTAATACCCTAAGTGTAGTATATTTGTCATGTATACTTGTATTTTTCAAACAAATTGGTTTATAAAATATCCATTGATTACATTAATATTCTTCATAATTATCCTCAATGGTTTTTGCATGTAAAGAAAAATGGAAGCAAATATTGGCTCAGTGATTATCTAACATTTAACTAATACTAAGCAATGTTACATGGTCAGATTGTAAAACGGAAAAATGACTTGTATTAGTAGATGATCTAAACATGTCCGTAGTCTAATTAGAAATCAGTACACCAATTGAAAGACTAATATATTGTCTATCAAGTCCAATTAGGGAGATGCTTTGCCTTGAGCATCGGAGCGGATGACTCTTAGGAGATAGAGACATAGATGTGACTGACTAGATTGACAGTACATCAGACATGATCTAAGTAGAATAGGTTCTAAATCCATTTATGGATTTTTTCACTTGTGATGTTCATAGTGTGACATATCTTAATCTTGAGTGGATGACGGACTATGTCTGCGTGACTCGTATACTTTGATGTAAGTAAAAGCCTGAGTTCAAATATGTAAGGAATTGAAAGTTGGTGCGTTGGGTATACGACTTTTATAGTATGCAGCATCATTTACAATAGTGAAATTCATAACCCAAGAAATGGGTAAATGATATCCTCTTATTGGAATTACATGATAGATGAAAAGTAAACGTGGTCATGGGAGATTTGTCTTTGTGATAAATGATTTGATTACTATTTGATTGTAATTAACTTTTCATGAAGGAAGATGTAATGATTACCATGAGATAAAAAAGGATCATATTGGGAGAATAGATTTATCCCAAAGAGATTAAGGATATCCTATGAGGGTAACTCACTTATGAAAAGATCATTGGACGAGCACTTATTAAGTAGCTTTCGTAATGGTATACAATTAATGAGAGCTTAATGACAATACTTTAGTGGAATGACTTCGTGGCTAAATAAGTTTATAATTAATAGGTGAAAAGCTGAAACTTAATTATAAATTGTTTGAGTCTTAATTATATATGTCCAACCAATCCTTCTGCTAGCTCGTTGAAACTAGAAATGAATAATTGCATGTAGAACAAAATGGATAGAAATGTATGGAAAAGATGAAAAGAAATGGGATGCATTTGCAAATAAATGCGTTTTCTCACCAAGAAAAAGAATAACTTGAGAATTAATGTAAGGTTTTTTGAATTAATATTTAATTAATTATAATTAAATAATTGAAGTTGAAAAAATGAAATTAAACTTAATTAAACATATGAATATGTTGAATAAGGAAATTACATATATTTCCTAATAGATTCTTTACGGTAAAGTTGTTATTATTTTAATGGAATTAAAATTGGATTAATAAAATTATTTAATTAAGAATTAATTTACTTTAATTAATTAATCAAATTAATTGAATAAATAATATTTATTCTGGGAAATAGAATATAAGTATTGGGTTGGATCAAATTACAAAGTGTTGGGTCAAATGTCTAGGAAACACATATAATTGGATCCAATACATGAGAGGCTCAATTCCCCTTATACAATAAGTGAAGGGTAGCGGCCCTAGTAATATTTACTAGGGTTTGTCGCCTACCTCCTACTCTAGTTAGAGTAGGAATGAGTTTTCTATTAAATAAATATTATTTATCAAGGACTTGTTCAACCGGGATTCTTGTAGCTCTCCATATTAATAGATAACACCGATTAACCTAATATACACACTTCATAATTATTGAGTTATTATTATTTTACTACAAAAGTAGTGGTAATTTATTTGTTTAGAATGGATTCTATTTTCTGGGAATTACGATCTATGTTGGTTTTTATAAAAAAGATTAATTTCCTACTGAAAGTAATAAATTCATTTTTTCTATGATTTGGTTCATGTTGCTCTAGCCCCACATTCGACACAATTTGTGGTACAAGGATAATAGAGAAGGTTGTTCAGTTGAAATCTAGGATCAACTTGATTTCGCCTCGCACAAATTACAGGTACTATTCGGTTAGGGTTTATTGCTATAAATATCATAATTTTTTTAAAACTTTCTCTATAACCATGGAACCGTTTTCTTAATCAATTTTTTCCAACATTCACCATTTTGACTCTAGTGATGTGCTTGACACTATGTCCTCAAGAGTGTGACTACTTTACCACCAATATTGCCTCTTACATAACAAAAAAAAAGTTTAACTATTAATTAGCTTCTAGGGGCAAGCTTGCAATGTGATATCCCTCTTATAGAACCAGGAGAGAAAGGCAAAAACATAAAGGAACTTAGTCATTTCAAAAAATTGGAAGTCCTTAGCGGTGATATTTTATTGGCAAGATACTTTTGTTATCAGGAGTTTCTCTTATATGTTGAGCAAGGTTTATAAGATGTTAACAAACCCCATGTATAAGAAACTTTTAGAGACTCTACCTATCCTTACAACATAGTCTTTAAAAACATTGCTTGTAGAGGCCTTAAATTTCTCAATGGCTGGTAGCCAATATATGATGTTCAATTGCCTAAAATAGAGACAAAGGGTTAGTGCAAGAAATTGGATGATTCTTAAAAGTAGGTATTTGATTTCATGTATCCTACACCCATCAAGGTAGGGAACTTTTCTTTCATGTAAAATGTTACCAAAGTAAGTTTTTCCTTCATCTTTAATAGCCAACCAAATATAACATTGTATATTAACGGTTGATCAAAAACTAAGAGTTCTTCTATAACCTTGGTAGTGTATCTCCAATCGTCCATAATAACAATGAGATTAATCAAGCTTTTCACTTTAATAGGTTGATTAGAGAAGCGAAAACTAGGGTTCACCCTCTTTAGTTCTCGATTTGGTAAACTTATCATTTGGAAAGCTTTCTAGTGTAGAACCACTATTGCATTACCACTGTCAAGCAAAATTCTTTTCACCTCATAGTTACTGATAGTTATACTGGCCACTAGAGGATCATGGCTATCATCATCAACAATCGTTCCTTCATCATTCTAGTCTAAATCCACTAGCCATATTTCTTTTACATAAAAGTTCTTCACCGATAAGTTTATTGACATGACACTCCTCACACTCAGGTGAGTTTTTAATTTAGGCTTAGTGGTGTTAAGGAATAAAGTAGTTATGGTAGTTAGTAGTTGAAGTTTTAAGCTGTTATTCTGTTAGTAGGTTATTAGCAGTTAATAATAGTGTTATAAATACAGTAACCCTTTGTATTCCCATACAAGTAACAAATATACAAGCATTTCAAGTTCAATCATTCTTTCTGAATTCAATCATGGTATCAGAGCTGCAAGCGCCCACTCCTTGCTTGCAAGGGCCTCATCAATTGTAGTAGGTTCTGTCTCTCTTAGCTGAGCAGAGAACACCCTGGGCTTGAAAACACCATTGTTTGATCGGGTCGTCATGGGATGTACATTGACATTGGAGCTGATAGGAGGATGTGTGAAAGGCAAAGCAGAAGGAGATTCTGAAGGAGATAGAAGTATCACTGACTGAGGCAGCTCCTGGTGAAGAAATGGCAACAGGAAGAGCGGTAGACTCTAAAGGAAGTGAGCCAGGATGGGAAGAAGCAGATCATGATCCACAGCCTGGAGCCTGTTGAGGTTGAGAAACAGTAGCATCCGAAGGACCAAGTCGAGAACAACTTTGAACAGGCACCACAATTGGAACAGAAGACTGTTGATGTTGTAAAACAGGCTGTGTGTATGCATGATCACCAGTAGAGGTGGTAGAACTGGCAAAGGGAAAACAACCCTCATCGAACACGACATGCCTAGAGATAAACACCCTGCCATTGTCATCAAGACACTTGTATCCCTTATGAACGGGACTGTAACCAAGAAAGATGCATGGTCTGGAATGAAATTGAAGTTTATGAGTGTTAAATGGCCGAAGATAAGGATAACACCTACATCCAAATACCCTGAGATGCTTGTAGCTTGGTACAGCCTTGTGTAACACTTCAAAAGGTGACTGGCCAGCTAGAACTGGAGTAGGCAATCTATTAATAAGATAAGCAGCACTAATAAAGGCATGAGCCCAAAAATTCATCGGCATGTGAGCTTGAGCTAGCAAGGTTAGGCCAGTGTCAACCAAATACCGATGCTTCCTCTCTACCAGGCCATTTTGCTCAGATGTATGGGGACAAGACAGTTTGTGATGAATCCCGAGTTGAGAAAGAACTGGAGGAAAAGATCGAAACTCTCTACCCAGATCCGTTTGAAGAGCTTTAATTTTGGAACCAAATTGAACCTCCACCAACTTTTGCAAATGAAGAAATTTTTCCAAAGCCTCATATTTTCGACGAATCAAATAAACCCAGGTATACCTGGAATACGCATTAACAAATGATATGTAATAAAGATGACCTTCAGATGCCATGGGAGCAGGACCCCATAAATCAGAAATAAGAAGTTCAAAAGGAGCTGTATATGTAGTTGTGGAAGGAGAGAATGGCAACTTATGAAGTTTGCCCATCTGACATGCTGAACAAATAGAATTCTTCATTGAAACTTTAGAAGTAGGATTACATTGTTGAAGAACTGTCAGAACTGTCTTATTACAAGGGTTACCGAGGCGTTTGTTCCATAGGTCAAACACTGAAACATTTGAAACAGGTTGCTCCAGAGAGGATGTATGAACAGTAGCAGAAGTAGGCGATGTAGTAGTACTCATTGTAGAGTCTGACAAATCAAACTGGTACAAACCATTACGAGTGCGACCCACTAGCAGTATGTTCCCTGTCTGTATATCCTTCAAAAAACAGTGGAAGGGATGAAACTCAAAAAAGACTTGATTATCATTAGCAAACTGAGCAACTAATAATAAATTCTTGCAGATTTGTGGAACATGCAACACACGTTTTAGATGAAAAACTTTGTTTGAACTGGCAAAAGAAGAGGAACTAATATGAGCTACAGGCACAGACATACCATTTCTCATGAAGAGCATGCTGTTACCTGTGTATTGAGTAGCCTCATGCAGATTGTCCAGATCACTGGTGACATGGTTGGAAGCTCCAGAATCAGGGTACCAGACCTTTGTACTTTGAGGACTTGGAGAAAATTGACTATTTGTAGTAGCAGTATTAACTTGTAGGTTAGAATGAGGCACAAACGTCTTTTGAGAGCAGCAATGAGAACCTCCACACGAGGAGTTAGAAGTATCCTGAAACTGATGACAGTGAGCTTGCATAGGGTGATTGGAAACTCCTTCAAATGACTCATCAAACCTATAGTAACATTTTTGAACAATGTGACCAATGCGACCACATAATTGACATTGAGGTTTATTGTGACTAAAATGCCTTCCTCGACCTCTACCTCGAAATGACCGAGAGCTATTTCCTCTATAAGGTGGACGAGAGCCTCCTTCAAACTGTTCAGTGTTTTTGATACTAGGTGTACCTTGTTGAGTCATATTGACCTGTAAAGGTATGCTCAATGCTAAGTCTTGCTGTCGAGCTTCACAATCTACCAACATCTCAGAGAGAAGATCAAGGGAGACTGGCATAGCAGAAGCAACAACATGGATGGACTCATATTCAATTGGCAATCCAGCAAGAGTAATACTATTTTGTTCCTGTGCAGAAACAGGATGACCAGCAGCTATCAATTTGTCACACAAACATTTTATCTTAGCTAAGTACTCTTTAATGGAAAGCTGCCCTTTCTTTTGAAAATACAAAGAATGTCGTAGAGTAGAAACAAACATGGTGGACTTAGTAGCAAACATACGAATAACTGCATTCCAGATATCAAAGCTTGAACGGGCATCAGTAAGATGTACTAGAATGTTATCACCAATTGTGGACAACAGCCAAGAAGCCAGCAGTTTGTCTTGCTGTTGATGAACCAAGAAATCAGGATTAGCCACAAGATTGCCATTACCATCGACAATAGACTGTGGAGGAACACCAACGGTGCCAAGAACGAAGTCATGGACCCCATAACCTTCAAGAATCAACAAGATTTGTTGTTTCCACAACAGAAAATTATGCTCCCCTAGCTTTACTGTATCATGCTTGGGAAAATGCTGAACTTTCTTCAAGACTCCAAGATCAGAAGAAGAGATAGGAGTGGGGGAATCATTCCCTAAAACTGCATCTGTCGCCATAAAAAATATCAAGGCTTAGATACCATGATTGACACTTGGGATTTGGTTCCCCTACCTGCACACCGACGGGCTGTAGGGTGTAAATGGGTTTTTAAGCTAAAAAGGCATCCGGATGGTACCATTGCTCGTTACAAGGGGCGTTTGGTGGTTAAAGGATATCTTCAGGAGGCTGGGTTGATTTTCAGGAAACTTTCAGTCCGGTTGTCAAGCCAACAACCATTAGAGTTGTCTTGGCGTTAGCTGTGCAATTTGGTTGGCAACTTAGACAGGTGGACATCAACAACGTGTTTCTTAATGGTGATTTATCTGAAGAAATTTATATGCTTCAACCACCTAGTTTCGAACAGAACCATGGTGACAAACCACTGGTGTGCAAGTTAAAGAAGGCTCTTTATGGCCTAAAACAGGCCCCTCGAGCATGGTTTTCCAAGCTTCGGGATTTTCTGTTGTCTTCATAATTCTCTTAGCTAAGTCAGACAATTCTCTTTTTATTAAGAAAACTAACAGTGTGGTGCTCTATGTTTTGGTATATGTAGACGATATAATCATTACTGGAAATCATCAAGCCAGCATTGATGAGTTTGTCACTGCCTTGGACACTCAGTTTTCTTTGAAGGATTTAGGACCTCTCAGTTATTTTCTTAGAATTGAGGTCTCTTCCACATCTTCTGGTTTGTTTCTAAATCAGCGTAAGTACGTGCTTGACCTTCTTCAAAAAGCCAAGATGGATCAGACAAATAGCTCTCCTACGCCCATGGTCACGTCTTCTGTCCTGTCTCAGCACACTGGCTATGCGATTGAGAATGCTTCAGAGTATCGCAGCATTGTGGGAGCACTGCAATATGTGGTCATCACCAGACCAGATATCACCTACTCGGTAAACAAAGTTTGCCAGTTCATGCATCGCCCACTTGATCAACATTATAAAGTTGTGAAACGAATTCTTCGTTACTTGCAAGGTACTTTGGATTATGGTATTCAGTTTACCCCTGCTGCTGCCTTAGATGTTGTTGCCTTTTCAGACACAAATTGGGGCACTGATATTGATGATTGAAGGTCGACCTCAGGGTTTTGTGTATTTCTTAGTGGTAATCCTGTAGCCTGGGGATTAAAGAAACAACATGAGGTTTCTAGGTCGACAGCCGAAGCTGAATATATGGGGCTTGCTAATGTAGTGACGGAGGTAGTCTGGCTTGAGGCTCTGTTATCTGAACTCCATGTTTCTCTTTCACGGAAAACGACTATATGGTGCGACAACTCTGGAGCTGTTGCAGTTTCTGCCAATCCAGTGATGCACTCGAAATTTAAACATGTTGAATTAGACTTGTATTTTTTTAGAGAGAAGGTTGCTACTGGAAAGCTGAGTGTGGGACATGTTCCAGCACAGGAGCAAGTCGCGGATGTGTTCACAAATCCCTTGTCTGTACCCTTGTTCACAAAGTTCAGGTCATGTCTTAAGGTGACTACGAAAGTTGATTGAGCAACACAAAACATGATGATAGGAGCATGTTAAGGAATGAAGTAGTTATGGTAGTTAGTAGTTGAAGTTTTAAGCTGTTATTATGTTAGTAGGTTATTAGCAGTTAATAATAGTGTTATAAATACAATAACCCTTTGTATTCCCATACAAGTAACAAATATACAAGCATTTCAAGTTCAATCATTCTTTCTGAATTCAATCAAGTGGTGACCCTCTATTATGTTCATTTTCCTTTTTACTAGCATTTTCCTAGTGTTTTGTTTTGCTTATTTTGCCCTTAAGGTTTTGCTTCATTTTGTCCTTGTTGTCGAGTTGGATGTTTGGTGGATTGTGTAAGATGTATTCTTCTGAAAACTATTTCAATGGTGTTTTTAAGATAAATGTAATATTCCATTTTGTGCCCCACATTTCCATAAAATTGGAATCTTTTTTAAGATCGTCTTATGTGCAAGCTCGCCTTTGTTAGTGGTAGGGATTATGGATTCTATCATTTTCAACTTCATTTGAGATGTGAGTCTTTCAACTTCACTCAAGATGTAAGTTGTAAAGTGTTCAAAGGGGTGTAACTACTAAACTTGTTTTAAGAAGTCCTTGTAAATCTAATTTAAAAAAAAAAGAAAAAAAATATTTGCAATGGAATTTTAATTTTTTTTTCAATAAATAGGATTTGCTTGTGATATTTATAACAATAGATCAAGTACTTGTGCATGATATTGTCCAATTCCACGGATAGGTGCCAATTTGTGTAGAGAACCTTTGCGGAGGTCTCTGAGATTTCCAATCAATTTGGTTTGATCTCCAATTGATCCAAACTTTCTACTACATAATCTTTTTAACTATTCTTGAACTCATGAATTCTTAGAGACTAGGCTCCAAATTGGAATAACGAGTATATGATCCTCAAAAAATTCAAAAGATAGAATTTCCAGCTTTTCTATTTGTTATAGTAAACCACCATCGTTTATTTCAATCTCGGATAATAATTTATTCTATTTGAAAAAAAAAAGAGTTAATATATATTTTGCCCCATGAACTTTTTCATTTGTACCAAGTTGGTACCTAACCCATTTTTTGGACTTAGTTAGTACCTGAATCTGTATTCTGTCAATCAAGTTGGTACTTTCACACTAACACTGTTAGTTTGTGATGATGAGGGGTTGCTAGACAATTCGGTGGTGCCATGTAGCAGCCTTTAAGTATGCCACATGGAAAACATAAATAAAAATTAAAAAATATTTAAAACTATATATATTAATAAAAAAAGTATAAAAAAATTTTATCATAAAAAATGAATGACTGTCCAGGTATATCTTTAGACAACCATTTATCTAGATTCATTCTAGATATGTTTTTTAATAATTTTATATATTTTTATAAAATATCTGGTTAGTTATATTGTTGTTGTTGCTATTTTGAAATTAAAATTATATATAATTTTTAAAAAATTAAAATATATAAAATAAGAAAAGAGTATATAAAATTACATCAAGAATGAACCTAGGTAGATGGTTGTCCAGATTCATTCTAGATGTGCTTTCTAGTTCTTTTATATATTTTTATAAATTTATAAATCTATAAATCTATAAATTTTTATTAATTATATATATTTTTATATATTTATAAATTTTCAATTTTTGTAAATGTATATATATATTTTATATTTTTATATTTTTTTCAAAACATTATAGCCTTTTATATATTTTTATTGTATATATATTTTCAAAAAAATAATTGTTTTAATTTATGTTTGACACGTGACATGCTAAAAAGTTGGCACGTGCCACCATCAAATTGGCTACTACTGTCATATCAACACAAACTAATAGTGTTAGTATAGAGATACCAACCTAATTGATGAAATATAAAATTCAGGTGCCAACTAAGTATAAATGAACAAATTCATGAGAAAAAAATAGATATTGACCCAAAAATATTATAATCTCTACTAAGTCTAAATCCAAACCCAAGAAATTTCCCAATTTATTTTATGTACAAGAATTTACATAAAATAAATTTACCTAAATTTCGACAGTTTTTCTAAGGTGAAAAGTATATTAAAGTGTGTGGATATCCTTTATATTATAGGGGAGCATATAAAAAAGTTTAGACTGAGTTCAGAGTCTCAAAACAATAAAAAATACGAGAGTCTCATGCACTTGGTACTCTAGCCAATAGCTTGAGAGCAATTTACTCCCTTGGCTAGCTGCCCATGGCTAAATTGCCTTCATATGGCAAAAACGTTGGGATTTTAGAAGCACTAATTAGAAACCCAAATTAAATTTGTAATTAAATTAAACTTATATCCATAATTAAATATATTATCAATCTTTTTAATTTTGTTAAATCAAAACAACTTTATCATATTAGATGATGTGTAAAAAAACTTATTTATAAATTGTTTTTAGTAAAAAAATTAAAATATTCGCTTTTAATTTAATTATTTACTTTAGACTTGATTATTTAATTTATTCATTCAATTAAATAATAATCTACATTAATTAAATTAATCCTTAGATCATCTTTTTCAAAATTAAGAAAATGCAGTTACTTCTATAAATAAATTTCACAATTTATTTCTCATATCCATTTGTTCATAGTTTAACATGCATATTATTTAGCGTTATAATGAGTTAGTGAAGATACCACTTGCACATATATAATATGGGCTAAATTTGCATGTAAGTAAGTTTTGACTTTTCGTCTATTAGTTACGTAGTTCTTAATTCATGGAGTGAAATATTAAAGTACCATTATTGAACTCCAAATTATATATAATTACGAAAGTTATATCAGTGATCCCTTAAAGTTATATATGTTAAAATTTTTTACAGATTTTCGAAATTGATCAAAACCAAACTTTTTTATGAATTCTCTTTGTGAAAACGTTGTCTCTGGTGACTATTCTACGGAAGTCTTAATCCCTAAGAAAGTCCATTTTAGGGATAAAGATGAGAACATGAATATGGATCTATTGGTAGATCATGTTGGGCAACCAACAGCTTCATGGAAAGAAAAATTAGTAGGTTCTTCTTCTAACATTGGTGGGGAAGATCTAGAGGTGAAGGAGGATTTTGAGGTGTTGGAAGGGGACATTCAAAAATCCATTATCAATGGTATTCCCTTAATCAATTTCTCTGATAGGATTCAACGTATTCTTATACAGGATATGGAAAACACTGTGATCTTGAAGCTCCTGGGGCGTAATATTGGTTTCTCGATTCTACAAAATAAAATCTACAGCATATGGAAGCCATCGTCGATAGTCCATCTGATGGATATCGAGAATGGTTTCTTCTTGGCCAAATTTGTGAACAAAATTGACTACGAAAAGGTCCTCTCGGAAGGTCCTTGGATTATTTTTGGTCAATATCTGACAGTGCAACCTTGGACGGTGTCCTTTGATCCAACACAAACGTTTCTTAGTGTGGTGTTGTCGTGGATTAGATTTTTGGGGTTGCCAGGTTACATGTACAAGCGCAAGATATTAATGGTGTTAGGATCGACCCGAATAAGTAACGAACAAGTAATAATAGCGGAATAAATTGAGAAATTGGACACACAAATTTAACCTGGAAAAAACCCTCCAAAGAGGATAAAAAACCACGGGCAAAGATAATTTTACTATAATGGCAACAGAACGAAGAGTACAAAAGATGGAGATAAAAACTAAACCCCGAAAACCCGAAAACAAAGAACCCTCAAAACGTAAACACAAAATTCTCTAAATGTGTTATGAGTTCTAATATCTAATGGGTGTATTTTCTAAGGTTGTAAAAGAGCCTATTTATAGGCTAAATTCATAGGTCAAATAATAATAAAATAATCTAACTAATAAGTGTTTGATTGAAACAAATAAATAGAGTTTAACTAGAATATTACTTCTCAAATTTGACTGAAATATGAGTCATAATTAACAAATCTCCACCTTGACTCATATTTCCACAATGCCATCTTTGCCAAAGCCCGCCACGAGCCTATCTTGAACCATACATGGAATTAATCGAGTCGAATCATGCTTAGAAACGGAAGACTTCTAGCCTTCGACTTGTACACTTTGCCAAATCAAAACTAACCCGGTTTGATTTTCACGAACACAAAGCCACGACTTTTCAAAACCTGTATCCAAAAGAGAACCTCTCTTCAACGAAACGGTCATGCCTTTTTCCCTCCTATGACCAAGTTGCCTCCGCTCTGAATGAGTTGACTTCGACTCTGTAACGGACAAGGGACGTCTGATTTCACCGATCATTGTAGAACCTTCCAGAATATAAAAACTGCCAGTTCTTTTACCTTTTAACAAAACGAGAGCTCCACGAGATACTTTAATGCCGCTCGACTCGATGTTGATTTTGCATCCTTTCAAGTCTAAAATACTCAAGGAGATGAGATTCTTTCGTAAATCAGGTACATACCTGACATCTGAGAGTGTCCTAATCGTCCCATCGTGTATCCTAATTTTAATAGTACCAATACCAATTACCTTACTAGATGAATCGTTTCCCATGCACACAACTTCACCTTCAACCGAACTGTATGTGGAGAACCATTCTCTATTGGGACGCATGTGGAAAGAACATCCTGAATTTAGGACCCACTCAGACGTGAGCTTGGAGTTATCGCTCGTTGAAACTAACAAGAAATCATCGCCGCTTTCATCGGCCAAATTAGCACCAGCTACATCTTCCTCGTTACTCTCAGCAGCTCTTTTCTTTCGCAGTTTATAACAATCTGCTTTGACGTGACCTACCTTTTTACAATAGCGACACCTTTTGTCTCGTTTCTTTGATGTTTGTCAAACTAAGCTTGCCTATCTGTCTTGCTATCCAAATGAAGCTCATTGTTGAGTTTGTCTCTACTCAACAAATGACCCTTCACATCTTCGAGTGAGAGTTTGTCTCTGCCATAAATCAGGGTCTCCCTGAAAGACTTGTATGAAGGGGGTAAAGAGCACAATAATAGCATAGCCTGATCTTCATCGTCAATATGAACCTCAACATTCTTTAAATCATTTAAAAGAGTAATAAATTGACTGATGTGATCTCTAAGAAGCTCACCTTCGTTCATGCGAAAGCGTAAATAGACGCGTTGTTTCAACACTAAACGGTTGCTTGAGAGACTTAGTCGCATAAAGAGTTTCTAACCTTTTCCATAAGGCGGATGAGGTTTTCTCCATCAATACCTCCCGCAATACCGTATTCGAGAGCACAACCGGATTGCAGACAAGGCCTTTTCATCAAGCTCTTCCCATTCTGCTTGATTTAGATTCTCAGGCTTTTTCCCGGTAACAACCTTTTTCAAGCCGGTTTGAACTAGAATTGCCATCATCCGAACTTGCCACAGATTGAAATTTGTCTCACCATTGAACTTCTCAATTTCAAACTTTTTTGCTGCCATATCTGAATGGGCTGATCTATGAAAATTGAACTAGCTCTGATACCACTTGTTAGGATCGACCCGATTAAGCAACGAACAAGTAATAATAGCGGAATAAATTGAGAAATTGGACACACAAATTTAACATGGAAAAACCCCTCCAAAGAGGATAAAAAACCACGGGCAAAGATAATTTTACTATAATGGCAACAGAACGAAGAGTACAAAAGATGGAGATAAAAACTAAACCCCGAAAACCCGAAAACAAAGAACCCTCAAAACATAAACACAAAATTCTCTAAATGTGTTATGAGTTCTAATATCTAATGGGTGTATTTTCTAAGGTTGTAAAAGAGCCTATTTATAGGTTAAATTCATAGGTCAAATAATAATAAAATAATCTAACTAATCAGTGTTTGATTGAAACAAATAAACAGAGTTTAACTAGAATATTACTTCTAAAATTTGACTGAAATAGGAGTCATAATTAACAAGTGGAAATAGGGAGATTGGTGGGCAAGGTCACAAAGTTAGATATGAATACGGATAATAGAGTGAGAGGTAGATTTGCACGAATGGTTGTATATGTTACTTTGGACAGACCACTAGTGTCCCAAGTTTTAATCAATTGTAAAATACAGAGAGTCGAGTATAAATTTTTATTGAAGGTCTGTTTCCACCATGGAAGGTACGACCGCATGAAAAATGTTTGCCCTTTTACTATTTCTGAACCCAGAGTGGAAAAGAACCTGCCATCGTCTGAAATGCTGCAGGAAGTGGTGAGCATGACTATTGATGAAATGATTGAGAATTGTGGATCTTATGGGCCTTGGATGCTTGTTGAGAAGAGATTATGGTGAAAACTAAGGGATTCTTCACAGTCTGTCTCTAGAATCATTGTAAAAAAATGAGGGGTCACGTTTTAGGGCCCTATCTGAAATGGAAAATATCGTTGGAAAAGACGCTAGAGATAAATATGAATATCCGGATAATCGTAAGAATAAGGGGAAAGAAATTTTACCTGGAGCCAATCTAGGGATTCAAATTTCCCACTACAATGATAGTTGTTTGGATAATAGGACTCAAAGCTTGTTGGATAATAAGGCTCAGAATAAAGGCCCTCTGAATGAATTAGAATTTAAGAATTCGGTAGGCCCTTCAAGGTTAATTTATAACGATAATGGGTGAAATGTTGAGCTCGTTTGGTCCAAAAAATAGGTTGATGGTTCAAGGGTACTGCATAATGGGCTTCTAAGGGCCTAGGGGAGAGCAGCTCAGTGTTAGGCATTAAACCGGGTCAGTGAAACAGGTCACCTAATGGGTTAGTAGTAAGTACGGATCCACTCTTGCAGGATCGGGGTGTGGAGGAATTTGGCAAGAAAAGCCTGTTTGCAGCTATTACTAAAAATGAGGAAAATATTCGGGTCATCGTTAGTGGCTCTTCAGAGTCAGGCTCTGACCTTCTCAACGATGGAGTTGATATCAATTTGGAACCTTTTTCCCATCCAAGTCTTTTGTCAGAAGAACCCGTTGATGTTACAGAACCTGTTGAAACAGTCGACGACCTCAATCCTTATAGACACACATTAGTCACTTTTAAAAGGATCAAAGTCCCTTACACCGATAATTTGAGGGATGGGGGTTCCGTTTTGATTTCAGCTAGAGGGAAATCAAAGGGCTCGAGTAGCTTTTTGGTGGAGAAAGTTAGGTCTGCATGGTTCCCAAAAAAACTAAACAAAACTTTACATGGAAAAGGAAGCAGATTCAAAGCAAACAGCTCGCCCAAGGTTATTTTGCGTGATTCCATAGCCTGTTTGGCTGAGGCAATATCATCATAGTTGTTTGAGGAGTTGGGCCCAGGTGATCCAGCTAAAGTCGTTGGATTTCATGCCTGAAATGTTTATCCTGGATAGTAAGATTTTAATTTTTTTTTATTTTTATGGATTTTAATCTAACGATATTTTCTTGGAATTTTCAAGGTTGCACTAGCAATAATTTTCTACGTGTTTTACGATAGTATAATATTGAGCATGGACCGGATATTGTGTGTCTGCTAGAACCTAGAGTAAGCTGTAAAAAAGCTAATTTGATTATTAACAAATTGGGTTTTAATTATTCTCACCGTGTTGAAGCTATAGGTTTTTAGGTGAAATATGTGTAAGTTGGAAAGATTTTGTCTGGATTAAAATATTCATAATCACTCCTAATTTGCTCTCCTTCGTGTTTCTGGCAGTGTTCCTTCTAATTCTATTTATATTATTTTTGTTTATGGTAATCCAGATAGGAGAAAGATGAGGGAAATATGGGACGGGTTGAAAGAAGCCTTGCCTCAAAAACCCCTTCATTGGTTGTTGATGGGAGATTTTAATACCATTTTCTCTCACCTGATTATAAAAAAAGCAATAGTGTTATAGGGACGAGATGTAATCATTTTGGAAATTTTGTTGATTCTTATAATTTGCAGGATTTGGGGTACATTGGACCATCCTTTACTTGGCAGAGAGGCAGCACATCTATGAGGCTTGATCGGGCATTAGCTAATGATTCTTGGGTTTCTTCTTTTCCACATTGTCGTGTTTATAATCTCTCATGAGTTAAGTCTAACTACAGGCCCATTCTTCTAAGGATGAAATCGGAAATAAGTTTACCTAAATGAAGACCTTTTCAATTTCTTGCGGAGTGGACGAAACACGCTAAATTTTCTTCTTTGGTGAAGGATAAGTGAAATTTTTCAGGTAATATGATTGATTCTATTGCTGATTTTACCTCACATGTTAAGGATTGGAATAGGTCAGTTTACAGATTTATAGGAACTCACAAAAGGCAACTTATGAGATTACCTTTAAGTATTCAAAATGAGATAGAACAATCGACCTCTAATTGGTTAGTCAAACTTGAAATGGAGGTTCGTAATGAATTGGAAATCTACTCACTCATGAGGAGCTTCTTTGGAGACAAAAGGTTAGGTGTGACTGACTCTAGTTAGGGGATCATAACACTAAATTTTTCCAATTGTCGTACGATCCAAATATAGAAGATTAATTGTATCTTGGCTTTGTGCATTGATAATGGGGATTAGTGTTCAGACCAGAATATTCTTAAAGATGATGCAATGCGTTTTCTTGAAAGGCTTTATAGAGAAATTCCTGATCCATCGAGAAGTCTTCCTTCCAATATTTTCTCATGTCTAAAGTCTGAATATTTTTTTTTTGGAAAAGGCTGTTTCGAATGAAAAGATCAAGATGGCCTTATTCGACACGGATCCTTCGAAGGCTCCATGAAGTGATGGCTTTCATGTGTACTTCTTCTAGAGTCAGTGGGACATTGTTGGTAATGATGTCTGTAAATGGGTCCAAGGTGTTTTTACAGGTAACAATATTGAACCAGATCTTAATAATGCCCTGTTAATGCTTATTTCGAAGAAAGATAGTCTTGAGGGTTTCAGTCAATTTCGACCAATTAGTCTCTACTCGATTTTATACAAATTGGTGATGAAAGTGATTGCTAACAGATTTAAATTGGTGTTTCCTAATTTCATCTCATAGGAACAAGCTGGTTTCATTGTTGGTCACAATATCTCTGATAGTGTTATTATAGAACAAGAAGTCATTCATTCCATGCGTAGTAAGAGAAATAACAAAAAATGGATGGAGATCAAATTGGAATTGGAGAAGGCTTACGACAGAGTGAGTTGGGATTTCATTAGTGCTTCTATGCAGGCTGTTGAGATCCCTGAATTCCTCAGATCTGTGATTATGGCGGCTATTACTTCTTCTTCTATACAGATCCTCTAGAATGGAGTTTTCATTCAAAAATTTAAGCTAGTTAGAGGGATTAGGCAGGGGTGTCCGCTATCGCCTTATCTTTTCGTTTTGTGTATGGAATGGTTATGATCATTATTCGTGCGAAAATTGATGTTGGTAAATGGTTCTTTCAAAATTGGGTTCAGCCTTATCTCATATTTTTTGCGGATGATCTGGTTATATTTTGCAAAGCAGAGTTGGGACAAGCTTTTCTCTTAAAGGACATTCTGAAGCATTTTTGTGACTTCTTTGGGCATAAGATCAGTGCACAAAAAAGTAATATGTTTTTCTCCAAAGGAATTGAGGTTGACCTTAGAAATCGGATTAGTTAATTATTTGGTTTCCAAGAAGTCCAGAATCTTGGTATTTACTTAGGACTACCCATTCTTCAAGATTGAGTTACTAAGAGTACTCTGAATTTTGTTGTGGAAAAGGTGAGACGTAAGTTGCAAAGTTGGAAAGCTAGGAAGCTATCCGTTACAGGAAGATTCACTTTAGCTTAATTGGTTCTCTTGGCTATCCCTAAGTACTTTATGTAGTCCATGCTAATCCTGAAAGGTACCTACGTTAAAATCGAACGTATTGTAAAGCAATTTATATGGGGTTGTTCTAGTGGTCATCCAAAACTTGCTTTGGTCGTGTGGGACTCTATATGTCAGCTAATGTCTTGGGGCCGTCTTGGGTTTCGACATCTTCATGACCATAATAACTCGTTTCTAGTAAAGGTTGAGTTTAATTTAGTCACTAAGGAGGATGCTTTATGGGTACAAGTCCTGCGAGCAAAATATGGATGGAAAGATCAACTTCCGAAATTTATTGGTAGGAGGCAGTGCTTGCACTTATGGCAATCCCTAACTAAGGTTTGGCCTCTCTTCTGCGAAAACTTAGCTTGGTCTATTGGTAATGGCACCAATATTAGATGTTGGAAAGAGTCTTGGATTCCAAAAGTAAGCCCTCTACTATCGTATGTTCCCGCTCATGTAAATTTGGACTTGGATTGTATCCTAAGAGACATGATAATGCCTGATGGTTCTTAAAATCTGGATTTATTTCGCATTTGGTCGCCCGAAGAGATGATCAAACGTATTGTAAGTATTCCCCCTCCACATCCTGCCTCCGGTTCGGATAGGGTGCTTTGGGCTTGTTCGAGTTCAGGATCCTTTTCTATTCGAAGCGCCTATTAGAGTCTAAAAGAGGAGTCTTGAACCCCAAGGAAGCCAGTTGGAAGGACATCTGGAAATATCAAAGACCCTAAAGAATCAAATTTTTCCTTTGGTTAGCTTCTAAACAGAGGCATTTTACTAATTCAGAATGCACTCAGGAGGGAATCAGACATGTCAGTTCTTGTCTTCTATGTGGTCATGACATCGAGGATATTCTTTATGTGTTACGGGGTTGTCCGATAGCAAAGGAAGTGTGGATGCTTGTGGTCCCATTTGAACAACAACACATGTTTTTTTCTAACTTTTTTCAGGTTTGGTTTTCTTCTAATCTTTATTGTCACATGAGATTGCGGGATAAGGGAGCTACGTGGTCATGTCTATTCGGTCTAATCGTTTGGCAAATTCGGAAGAATATGAATTTAGTCATCTTCCAGAACGTCAATTGGTCAGCTTACGAACTTCTCAAAGTCTCTCTCAGTTGGGCAAGACAATATCAAATTACCCATGATGGTTAAAAGATCAAATCATTTACTGCAGATGTTCAATCACACTTTAATGAAAAGTGGGTTCATTTATTCTCTGATGGAGTAGTGGCTAGAAACTCTGGGAGTGCTTCGGCTAGCGGCGTGGTACATAATCCGGGTGGTAACTAGATATTGGGTTTTAATAGATATTTGGAAAGTTGTACACCTTTTGATGCGGAACTTTGGGGTATTCTGGACGGGCTCATTATTTTATTAAATAAGGGATACAAACGTGCCACAATTCTAACAGATAACCTAGAAGTAGTTAATGCATTGACTGTTAAGGGTTAGAAGATTTAGGCATTACCTTGCTCATAAGGATTAAATGGATCATGAGTTCCGAAGGATAGTGGGTGATCAAATATATTCCCAGGGCATGCAACTTGATTGTGGATCGATTGGCAAAGCTCAGCTTAGCATGGAAATCAAATTTACAGATTATTGTTGTGCCTCCTAATGATATATCAGAGATTCTTCAACAAGAAAAAACGTGTGGATTTTTTTAGTGTCTAATTTGATGTAATTTCATTTTATTTGTTTTTTCACCAAAAAAATAGTTATATATGTTCTCTTAGCATGATCACTTTTATCTCAATGTTCTATTTTATCTTCAATAATGAAAATCATCATCTCTTTTCTAAGTAATGATTAACTTTTTTTAAGACAAATGACTCATGGCCACATTCCATCATAAATCGTACAATGTCATTAAGAGGATACCATTAACTCTTTACATGAATTATGATTCCACTATCTATTATTGAAACTACATAGTGTATAAGTTACATACCTAACATACCAACCTTTTTCTTACTATTTCGAGATGCATAGATTTTTAATACATCAAAGTATGCAAGTCATACATATATAGTCTTTCACTTACTTGAGATTAAAAAACACACACTATGAACGTCACAAGAAATTTAATCTATAAACATATTTATGATCAATTTATCTTGAGTCCAATTCAATGTATTGTTAATCCATACAATCATATCTATGTCTCTATATTAGATGTCAACCTTACTTCGATGGGCAACGCAAGTTACTTTTTTAATAAGATTTTTAGATAAAATTACCTATTATCTTAATAAGTTATCTTTTTCATTACAAAACAATCTATGTGATGTTACATATAATTAGTTAAAACTTTTGGTAATTAATGAGTGGATATTTTCTTTAAAGAATTGTTTTTCATGAAAAAGATAATGATGAGGTCATATACATTTAGAATCAAAGTTGAACCAAAAGCTGTGAACTAGTTGAACTGGTAAAAAGTTGGTTAAACTATGTTTTTTTATTATATGTTTTTAGTCCAAATCAATGGCTCGAACCAGAAAAAAGAAAAAAGTCTAACTCACCTAACCAACCCAAATACATAAAATGATTAAAAAAAAAAAAAAAAAAAACTAACCTAAATTGGTCTGTATAATTGATATATATATATATGCCATTATTGTTACTTATTTGTATTTATAATTAATTTCTTATTTTTATTTTTCTTTATTTTTTCTTACTTTTAAGATTTTTTATTTTTATATTGATTGAACTTACGGTTAAATTAATCGAATTGATTGAATCAAGAATTAACAATCTGACTAATTCAATCACTAATGTAATTCCAAAAATATTAGACACCAACTTGTGTTGGTTGCATCTTCTTATCTACGTGATGGTTGATTCGGGCTTCGTTTGGAAGCGGCTATAGCGTGCAATCGGTGCAATTGCACTGGTGCATTCTGTTTCGAGTTTTACTTTCAATTTTTAGCTTTTCTTCAATGGTTGTCTCTTTTTGCTTTCATTTTATTTTGGGTATATTATATAAATGGTCACTCAATTATGTTTGTGTTCCTATTTTGGTTTTTCAATTTTAAAAATATTTCAATTTAGATATTAATGTTTATATTTATTTCTGCTTTGATCACACATCATTAATATAATGAGGTGACCTTTTCTTAATTGGTATAATTACACATTTAGTCCTCAATACTTACATATTATATAAATTTAATCCTAATAATAAATAATTCAATAAATTTAACCTTTCAAATTTACAAATTTTATCAATTTGATCCTCAAACATCCTAACCAAAACTTTCTGCTTTTAAAACAAAATTCTCTTACAGTCTGCAAACAGAAGAAAACATATTTTTTTAAAATAATTTTAAAGGAAAATACTATTGTTACCCAAACTCGAGATAATTGCCATATATGAATATGTTTAGATGAGTATATTCGTGTTTTTCATATATTTAAAACATCATACTTTATATCCATGTTGATTTATTACTAATGCAAATATGAATAATTAAAATAAAATGAAATTCGGAACAACATGCATGGGAACCAGGTCAAGAACATAATTAAATAAAAAAGAAATTCATGGATCAATTATCTTAAAAATAAGTGTTATTGTTATTATTTTATTCCCACTAAAATTTGAAGAAACTGTAGTAAGAGAATTAATAAAACATGAATTAATTGTTATTTGCTATTAAAAAATAAAATTTGGATTGCTTAGGTTGTGCCATGTGAAACAAGGCCACGCCATTTTTTTATTAAATAAAATTTGTAAATGTAAAGTGTTAAATTTATTAAATTATTCAGAATTGAGATCAACTTGATAGAATATATAAGTATTGAGGATTAAATGTATTATTATACCAGTTAGAAAAAAGCGACGCTATTATTTCCATTATTAATTTAACGGCGAGTGACCAAAATAGGAATGAATACAATCGTTAGTGCCTAAATTAAAAAATTTTAAAATTGAGTGACCAAAATAGGAACGGGAGCATAGCTAGGTTACAATTTGTATAGTTTACTCTTTTATTTTAAAGCTTATAATTTTATTTATTATTTATCAAATTTTATTTAAGACTTTAAAATAATTTAGATAATTTTTATTTGAAATAAATCATTATATTTATTTAATACATTTTATTTTAATAATATTTAATTTTATATAGTTTAATAAATATATGAAAAATAAAACACAAAATTTAATTAATAAATAAGTACAAATTTAGTATATTTATATTGACTGTGAAATTTAATACTTAACCATTCATTTTACATATATAATTTAATTTAGTGTCTTTAATGGTCATTTTATATTTTCATCTCACCGCTATAACTATGTTTGAATCCAATCATATATTCCACTATTGATTTTAATCTCACTGTTATAGTGACTAATGTCATAACCACTACTATTTATAATTTTATTGGACGAATCTCAGTGCCCATCTTAAGGAAACCTAGGGGGTTTTTCCTGCTCAAATTTCTTGGATAACTTGGAGCATTTTGCTGCAACATTTCCATTGTTGTTGGAATTGGGTTTGGAGAAGCTTAACTGGGATGTTGATTCGTTGGATATTCTAGTGTAGGGTTCGATAATGGTTGCGGGAATGGTGACTGGTTTTGATAGATAATTTTAGGGGCATGGGTGCATGTAATTCTTTTAGGGATATTGGTGATAACCAAAATAATAATGGTCACTGTAACCAGAATAACCAGCATAATAATCAAATTGACCATATCAAAGCCTGACCTAGTAGTATCCTTGGCCTACTGGTTAATGTTGGTTGCATGCGTTAAATGGAATAGAAGCAACAACTAGGTCGTGTGGTTCTTGGAAATCTTATGTGATTAATTGGTTATACATGTTAGGGATATTGTCGTTGGGTGGAGGCATAGTTTATTGGTCAAGTTCCAACAAACAACAAACAATGCTAATTATTGATACATAGTGTGCCAAAATTTATTAGTAGTAGATCTGGAGAGTTTAGGAAGATGAAAGGATCTGAGAATAATTGAGTAAAGTATTGGTATTTAAAGTATTCTTGTTGATTGAGTGATGAAGTGAGCTTATATAAATAAAAAGCTTGATACAGGTTCTCTTGGAAAGATGTCCTACTGCGTAGAGTTGGTGATAAGATTACGAACAGTTTCAGTAGAATGTCACATGTCCACATTGTGGAGAGTTGAAAGCAGAGTTATGGAAAATTTTATTACATGTGTGCTAGAATGTGACAATGGAGTTTTAAATAATTTTTTATGTGATTTATTGATTGTCTACGCGGTCTGCATGTAGGAAACAAAAATAAATCCTTAACTAAACAAATTCTTTTCGATCAAAGTGATTGATTTGACGAGATAATAACTATACATAAAAATATTTTTTGGCCTCAGTTATTTATAACATATTGAATATGTTAGTATGCCTTAAAAGCAATCGGGTTAGACAAAATTAAGAACATTTTCTTTTGTCTTTAATATCAAATAAACAAATAGCTGTTAGGTGCTAACCGAAACATCAAAAGGTTGATAATCTAGCCCTTTCGGAAAATGTAGCATCACAATTATTGAATGAAAATAATCAGTAGATTGATTAGCCTTGCTCTCTTTTTTCTAGCACGTGTTTGGTGATGCTCGTCTTGTAAATTCGATCGCCATTGAATTAGTAATTATTAGCAATTTTAGCGAGGAATCCCATCAGGCAGATGTATACTAAAGAAGAAAGCAATCGCCACTTTGATGAAATTCACCTTAATGTGCTTTTGAAAGTGGATGTAACTGTCAAAGGCCGAAGAATGGAGGGCAAGTTGACATGGAAGAAAAAGCAAACACTTTTCCCTCCTTGGAGCTTGAATTGATGGATGAAATCATGAAATTTGTTTAGGGAGTGTTTGCATAAATATCTGGGCAAGTTCTTTTGTAAAATTTGGAGATTGGGTATTCGAGAAGTCATTGGGTGCGTCATTTTTTTTAATCGTGACAAAGGTCAGATTGTCTACTTATAGGCAGAAAAGTGAAAAAGTTAAAAGTCCTATTTATAAGTTATAGCTTCTTTTTGTTATTTTAACAAACAATTGGTGGGTGGTGGAAGTGATTATGGTGGGTGAGTAGAGATAGTGGTTGTAATTGATATCTTGAAAGCTCTACAATTTCATTCATTTATGAAACATTAATGTAAAAAGAAACTCTGGGTGTTTCTCCAAATCGGAGAAGATTGTGGCAAAAGCTAAGATAGAGGTGTTGTTTTGGATTTGGCAAATGGCGATATAAAAGCTATGGTGGAGCTTCTAGATATGGTTTTCTCAATGGCAAAGTCTAGTCTTGTCCCTTTCTTTGGATTACAACAAAGGGACCCCCCCACCCCACCCCCAACACCACAAGCACTTTAACTGAATTACATTGAACCGAACATCATCCACTCTTCAAACACAGATGGGAGGAAGATCATATCAGATCAGATCAGATCAGATCAGCAATGTTTTACTTGGAGTGCTAAAAACAGGTCCACAACAGTCATTTCCTGCCATTTCTCTTTGCTTCCTATTTAATATCACACTGATTTTCAAGATTCATTAATGTCCAACACTTTGCCAATTTGTTGTCTTGCATCATCATCAAAAAAGGGATGGGCTTATTTCATATTAGTAGCCTAGCTGAGTCAAGTTTATCTCAAACAAAATGAAATTTAAGTGAATTTTATTTTTAAAATTAATTTGAATTCCATATAACAATTGAACTGCAGAAGTTTGTATGATTAAGTTTGCTCAATTTTGTTTACTCAAAAACATTAATTCTCATGTTAGATTTTAAACTCTAGGTTCAAGTATTCTAAGATCAAATTGAGATTTTTCAATATTAATTAAAAGGTTTAAAAATATATAAATTAAAGTCATAATCTTTTCATGTTAAGTACTAAAATATTTGAATTCAGCTAACTTGATAGCTTAAATTATTTAAGCTCAACTCAAAAATAATCTAATCGAATTTAATTTTTTTCTAAAGAGTGAATTTAAATAATTTACAAACACTAATATTTTATATATTCCACATATTAATATAACTATTGTTAAGAGAAGGTTTTCACCAAATTTAAAACTCAAAATTCATGATAAAAACCAAATTATTTGAGCCAACTTGATTACCTAATGAAACTAAGCTCCATTATCAAGCTTGTTAAGTTTGAATTGAGACTTTTTTATATTAATAAAAAAAAGTATTAGACTCCTAAATCTCTTCATTAAAATATTTATATTTAATTTATTCCATAGCTCGAATTGATTGAGTTAGATTTAATAATAATTAAATAACTTGTAAGTAAAGATATCTCATTTATACTTAACTCATATAATCATCGTTAAAAATGAATTTCAATATTAACAACTTTTCCCTTATTTTCAAATTAAATTTTAATAGTTAATTACACGAATCATTTTATTGGTTTAAATATGTCAAAGGTTCATGTACTCTTTTGAAATTTGAAATTTAGCCTCTATACTTTATATTTGAGACATTGAGTTTCTATACTTTTTTATTTAAAAATCTTGGCCCCTCCGTCTAATTTTGCCATTTAAGTTAATGATGCCAAAAGTAAAATAACATTTTTAGTCATCAACATTTACAGTTTTTTTCAATTGATCTATGCCCTTAAAAAGTATAATAAAAAATAATAAAATTTAAGGATTTTTTTTTCATATTTTAAATAAAAACATAAAAAATTTTAAAAATATAATTAAAAATTCTTTAAAATTCAAAAATAAAAATATAAAAAAATCCAAAATTCTATGTTATCTAAACCAGACTAGACCGACTGGATTGAGAACCAGCTAGGGTATTAGTCCAGTGAGAAGTAAAAATCAGTTGACCTGCGAGTCGAGACGAACTAGTTGAACCAAGCTAAAAAAACTAATTGAACTAGCAAGTAAGCTGATTTTGAATTGGTCTAACCAATTGATTCCTAGAACGGCTAGTCTGATTGATTCAAAGAAAAAATATTAAAAATAAAAAATAAAAAATATTAAGAATTATAAAATCGGTTCGACTATCAGTTCAACTAGTTTTTTAGCTTGATTCAACTAGTTTGTATCAGTTCACCAGTCAACTGGTTTTTACCTCTCATTGAACCGATACTGTTAAAAAATATGAAACTGGCAATTTGGCGCTAGAGGAATGTTCACTCCCTGGCCACCAAAACTATGAGAAGATAATTTTCATATTTGAAGAGTTGGCAATTTATTGAATAATGTATATGGGTTATGCTAAGTATATGAATAATATTTAGCTTATTGGAGATTGTATTGGATCGGCATACCCAAGTTAATCCCTTAGATCATGGACATTGAATTGGATTGAAACTCTATTTATTGAGCTTCTAAGAGTCCATAATTACTTTGATTGTTATTATTATATTGTATTTTACTTTGATTGGACAAGCAAGTCTTGAAATTATTTATATACTTGAGAGACTTGTATAGGTGAATGTACCGAGAGAATTAAGCATTTAATTTGCTCATGTGAGGAACCATATTGTGTGGGTGGATTTTGATATTAAAACATGTGTTTTGGTTTTATTTGTTGAATTCACAGAGGGTGATTTAGTGATGATAGTATTAAAGTATTCAAGGTATAAATGTGAGAGAAATTGTTATAAGGTGTGATAGATTAGAATCACTTATTATAATTGTTAAAGAGTGTAGATATTTCTTACTATACTAGGCTCCGCAGACGTGAGGAAACCGAACTGCATAAATAACTTCCTTATTTTGTGTGTTTACTATTTTTAACATTTGGTGGTGAAAAAGTATCCACTCCTTTGTCACTCCTATATTAGTATGGTTTGTTTCTTAGCAAGTATCCAAGCTAACAAATACCCTAACTGATTCTTAGTCCAACCAATTTGGCTTGATTCGACTTAAATAATATTAATTTTTATATTTTTAAAATATAAAAAAATCATTTTCTTTATTTTTTATTTTTTTTCATAATTTTTTACTCTTTTTAAAAAATATTTTTTTGTTTAAAGTATAAAAAATGATTATAATTTTAAAAAAATTATTTTACCTTTTTCAAAATACATGGGAAAATTTAGACGAGGGACCAAAACCCATTTTATAATTCTAACTGAAAACACGACCTGATTGAAAAGGCATCCATCGACATGATTTTGTAATTTTAAATGGCTTGAGTAGGATTAGCATAATATAATTGTGATGACCATGTTTATGTGCTTGCCCTGTTTTGATGTATTACATGAA
Source organism: Gossypium sturtianum (assembly GCA_025698515.1). Lineage (NCBI taxonomy): Eukaryota > Viridiplantae > Streptophyta > Magnoliopsida > Malvales > Malvaceae > Gossypium > Gossypium sturtianum. The sequence continues at coordinate 124,556,369 of CM046946.1, forward strand.
GAAGAAGGAGAAGAAGTAACAGCTGAAAATACCATTAAATGAAAGTATGAACTATCAATTCGAATTGGGGGATTCTTCAAACTTTTCACAGTTTCCACCATCACCACCTTCCTCAATCACTTTACCATCACATCAGATTCGACACTTCTCATTTGTTTTTCATTAGCCTTTCAATTTTTCTTTTTTTGAATTATTTTTTGTGTTGGTTTAATCTGTAGATTCGAATTATAAGAAAAAAAAAAAAGTAAAATTGGATTTATGGGTAATGCATTGTGCAAAAAGATGGTTCTTTTTTTAAAGAAAAAATATGCTTTGATAGATACCTAGCTTCCAAAAATAGCACTATTTTTTTACTCCCACTTAAACTTTGCATATGTTCCACCACAGTCGATGCCCAAATCCAGAAACTCCATGTTAAAGATGCTTTTCAATGCTTAAAAAGCAAAATCTCTTTAAAGGCAATAATATATTCTACAGAACATAACATTAAATTCAATTTTTATATATAGTTGGTGTCTTATTCATAATTGAAGCATATGGAATATATTTATCAAAATTTTCATTTTCTTTTAAAGAGTAAACTAAAAAGAAATTTAAATTCAGTTCACATTAGCTGCAAAATGAATTGATTGCGACACTTAATCACATCGTTTACAAGGAAAACACAAGAAATTTAAATTCAGTTCACATTAGCTGCAAAATGAATTGATTGCGACACTTAATCACATCGTTTACAAGGAAAACACCCTTTGTTCTTAATTTACCGACGTTTATATGAAACATGCCTCTAAAGTTCAACAATTGATGGTGTCAATTAGGTGTTCATGGGTCGGGCCGGGCCGGGCGGGGTTCGGGCCAGACTCAACTAAAAAATTAGGCCTATTCATCGGGTTCGGGCTGGGCCGGGCCCAAAAAATGGGCCTAATTTTTTCCCCAAGTTCGACCCATATAAAAATGCTAAAATCTGGGCCCCCACCCTTACCAGTATTAAATTTTTATATTATTTTATATAATTTTTAAATATATATAATACATCAAAAATACTAAAAAAATCAAAATAAATATTTCCCAACAAATTGAAAATAAATTTTAAAAAAATATGTAGACTTAAATAACACTAAGATAGATGCAACTTAACAAGCAAATACCTCTAAAATAATAATAAAATTAACAAATGCCTTTAAAATAATAACAAAATTAACAATAAAAAAAGTTTTATACAATATTCAATCAATAACAACAAAATAGTAGCAACATAATAGTAATATGGTAGCAAAATAGGGAGAAAACAACAAGAAAATAACATTCAAAAATAAAAAAAAATAGCAAATTTTTTTTGTCATTTAGTGAATTCGAGCCGGGCCGGGCCGGGCCCGGGCCAAAAATACCTTACCCGAGGCCCGGCTTATTTTTTAAACGGGCCTTATTTTTTGTCCAAGCCTATTTTTCGGGCTTATATTTTTGCCCAAACCCTCCCAAATTGCCCGACCGGGCCGCCCGGCCCATGAACACCTCTAGTATCAATATGTATTTTCTAATATTGTGTTGATCATAAAAATATATAAAAATGAAAGAGATTGTAAATCACACAAAGTAAAATTATTTATTATTTTTATTACTTTTAAAGTTTAATGATAAATAAAATAAATAAAGAGTATATATATATAGGCTTTCATGCAACTCATGAGCCTAAAATATCTCAAAACAAACAACCACTAAGCTGATTATTAGCAACAAAATATTGACAAAATAAACCTTGTCTGCCTTGTGGCACGTACTAGGGTTTTCTTTGTCTGCCTTGTTGCACGAGTTTGCGTCTTGGATTTGTTTTGCTAGGGTTTTGTTGTCTGCTGATAAACCATAATAGTAACATATTTTAAGCCCACATTTAGCATACTTTTGGATGATTTAAGCCTTGAATTATGTAATTTGGTGATCTTAATCCTTTGTTTTCATGTTTTATACTCAGGAAAGCACCGGAGGATGAAAAGAACGAGAAACAGGCCTAAAACAGAGTAAATGGGCCATATCACGAAATCGACATGGCCTGGGCCCGAGACCACACGGCCGTGCTCCTTCAGCAGCCTCGAACACGGCCTGGCCACGATTCACACGGGCGTGTGCCATGGCCGTGCCCTTGCTGTGACAAAGAGAAAATTCACTCGGATTAGGATACTTAGAGGCGAAGTAACACATTCCGAAGCCTATTTAAACACCCTAAGTATGACCTAAAAAGGGAGACCCAGGACTTTCGTCAGGGGGCATCCAGCTAGGCCGAAGGAGGCAGATTTGTGGGGATTCACTCGAAGATAGCCAGTTGATTCATCTCAAGAAGCCGGAATCATACTCAAGACGGATGATCTCTCCTTCAATTCCTTCAGGGGGTTTTAGGGATTTCTTATGTTTTGTTTTATCTTTTCTTCTGAGATGTTTTCTTTTATTATTATGAACTAAACCCTCAGATACCTGAGGGGGATGAAACCTAAGATGAATATTGTTATCGTTTGCTGAACTATATGATAAATACTTGATTTGTTCTTAATTATGTGTTCTTAATTCTTGTGTTGATATTTCCGGGGTATTAATTCAAGTTTGATGTGCTTAGGTGGTGGAGCAAAAGTCCCTGCCTAAGAGTAGATCTAGCATAGTTAAGCGGAGTTGATCGCACGCCTAGAGATAGGGTGACGAGATTTTGTCGAATTAGGGTGAAACCTAATATGGGAGTCCATAGATCGAGTTAATGCAATTCTAGGGGTTTTAATTAGAAAGAGATTTCAATTAATCAACCTAGGGTTAGACGTTATTCGCCTCGAGAGAGGGTCTAATATACATTAGGGAATCCTACAGATCAAGTCAAGTGAATAAGTCGTCTGGTTCAGAGTTAGATAACAAGTGAAGTCTAGGTAGATTCTTCCTTGGGTATCGTCTTAATCAATTGGTTTTTTCCCACAAGTATTTTCCCCAAATTCATTCTTCTTTGTCTTAGAGTTTTTAGTTTAGTAGTTAGTTAATTTAGATTAAACAACCAATTTCCTTTACTTTAGGCTAGATAATAAAAAGAAAGTTAGTATTAGTACTTTTGGTTCCTTTGGGTTCAACAATCCGGTCTTGCCTTAACTATACTACTGTTCGATAGGTGTGCTTGCCTCAAATCGTTGTCATAGTTAGTTTCTAGATTCGATCATTCTCATTATAAATTTTAAGACTTTGACATCGCATAAAACAACGATCAAGTTTTTGGCGCCGTTACCAGGGAACTGAAATATTAAGAAAGCTCAATTTTTATTAATTTAGCCATTTTTTTTATTTTTTGCAATTTACTTTTATTTCTTATTTTATTTTTAATTTTATTTCTTTTACTCCTTTCAGGTATCTCTAGTTTATGACTAGAAGGAACCCGACAGGACCCCTACTTTACGATAATGATATTGAAAGAACAGTCCGCAGAAATTGTAGAGAGATAAGGCGAAGCTTAAACTACATAGAAGAGGAGCAAGAAGACGAAATTAATACCACCGAAGAGATGGACGAGAATAATCCACCACCTCAAGAGATGGCTGAAAATCATGCTCCTCGAACTATGTATGATTATGCTAAACCTAGTTTAACAGGAACTGAGTCAAGTATCGTTAGACCTGCTATTGCTGCAAAATAATTTTGAACCAAAACCTAACACAATTCGGATGATACAAACAATTTGTTCAGTTTGATGGTTTGCAGGATGAAGATCCAAATAATCACTTGGCAAATTTCCTAGAATTTTGCGATACTTTCAAGATAAATCGCATTACTGACGATGCCATCCGTCTTCGGTTATTTCCCTTCTCTTTGAGGAATAAAGCCAAACAGTGGTTGCATTCTCTTCCACGAGGGTCAATCACTACATGGGATCAAATGACCGAAAATTTTTTATTGAAATATTTTCCGCCGGCTAAAATGGCCAAGTTAAGAAATGATATCTCTTCTTTTGTGCAGATGGATTTAGAGACACTTTACGACGCATGGGAGAGATACAAAGATTTGCTAAGAAGGTGTCCACACCATGGATTGCCCTTGTGGCTACAGGTCTAAACTTTTTACAACGGTGTGAACCCCTCAACAAGGCAATTAATCGATTCACCCCATGTAACTCGAATAACAAAACTCTTGAAGCGACCTTACACGAATTTATAGAAGAGATGTCGTTGAATAACTATCGCGGTGGCAAGTCGCAAGGACAAGGCCAACAAAAGCAAATGAGTTTTCAACCTCGACGCAAAGAAACCATGCTATCAAATCGGTAGAGATGTTACATAAAAATTTGATGGTTTATACGGTTCCTCATAGGTACAAATTACTTTGCGATGCGGCGACGCAAGTGGAGGCGTGGCGAATCCTGAGTACCCACCCTACGGACAGGGCATGGAAAGCGAACAAATGAACTATATGGGTAACAATTTCTGATATAATAAAAACCCTTATAGTAATATTTATAATCCAGGTTGGAAGAACCACCCCAATTTCTCATGGGGTGGTCAAGGAAATCAAAGGCAACAACAATCCCAAAACTTCCAACAACAGCCCTACCCACAGGAAAAGAAGCCGAACCTCGAGGAGGTGCTGAGAAAATTCATGGCAGCCACAGAAACACATTTCCAAAATACCGAGACAACATTTAAAAATCAACAAACATCGATTCAAAGGATCGAGAATCAGTTAGGACAAATAGCTAAGGCGATCGCTGAAAGACCACAAGGAAGCTTACCAAGCAACACTGAGACTAACCCAAAGGAGCAAGTCCAAGCCATAACAACTCAAGAAAGTAAAGGGTTAGATGAGCCCAATTTAAGGCAAGAGAATGTGGTCGAAGAAGGTAAGGTTGAGGTAAGTAATAACAAGCCAAAACCGGCAATCAAAGAGTACCAACCTCGCATACCATATCCCGAAGCAATGAAGAGAGACGACACAGAGGAACAGTTCGGTAAGTTTCTTAAACTCTTAAAGAAATTGCATATTAACGTACCACTACTTGAAGCTCTTTCACAGATGCCAGATTCTAGAAAATTTTGAAAGGAGCTGTTGACGAAAAAGCGAAGGATAGACGAGGTATCACATGTGGAACTAAACGCAATATGCTCAGCGATCTTGCAAAATAGACTACCACGAAAATTAAAAGATCCACAGAGTTTTACAATTCCATGCTTTAAAAAATGTTACAAAATAGACTACCTATTGATAATGCGTTAGCTGATTTAGGGGCAAGCATAAATGTCATGCCTTAAAAAATGTTAAACAACTAGGTCTAGGGAAACCCAAACAAACTAGGATGAGCATTCAATTAGCTGATAAAACTGTTAGAATTCTTAGGGGTATAATCGAAGATGTACTCGTAAAGGTTGATAAATTCGTATTTCCAGTAGACTTTGTCATTCTAGACATGGATGAGGACAACACGATCCCCCTAATTTTAGGAAGACCATTTTTAGCAACTGCCAGGACTAAAATTGATGTCGACACAGGTGAACTCATATTCTGTGTAGGTGATGAGACAGTCACCCTTCAAGCTCTTGATTCGGCTAGGACATCGAGTAATCAAGGTGAGAAAGTAAATTCTATTAATAACCATTCAGTTAACCCTTCTTTGCAGGAAGCACCACAAAAGAACACAACTGAACCCGATCCTGGACTACGTGCCAACAAAGAAATAACTCACGAGGAACGAAGGTTTCAGATCGATGAACTAGACGAGTGGAAGACGCATTTCAAGGAAAAACTAGGGATACATGAGGCAGAACCAAAGACACTCTACGAGATAAACAAGTTCAAAATTGGAGATCAGGTATTGTTAGATAAAGAAGACCCACGAATATCTCTTTCTGACCCTAACACAAATAAGGAAATCCCTTTTAAGGTAATCAGAGTTTTCCCATACGGAACAGTCGAGGCAAGTAATCCTATTTTTGGCACCTTCAAAATAAACGCTACTCGACTTGAACTATATCCTGTTAGTAAGACTGATAGCATGAGGAAGGACTTCCAACTCCTTAAACCACCATGATTATATGAATGAGAGGTAAGTCTAGCTTAAGACTATAAACGAGCGCTTCTCGGGAGGCAACCCGAGCACTAACCCTATTAACTTTTACATTTTTTTATCTTTTACTTTTATTTTTCCTTTTCAGTACCTAACTATAAACTAACCAAGTGCAGATTTCCATACCATACGGCATTACACACAGCCGTGGCCGTGGCCGTGTGGATAATACGGACTCCCGTTCTGACATAGCAGAGGTAGTACGAGCCAATAACGAAAGATTCCCAGATCACAGACGACTATAAATTGCCACGGCCGAGTGATATGGCCGTGGCTCACACTAAGGGAAGTCACACGGGCTCCGACTAAACACCACAGCCATGCGATACAGCCGTGGTCGACACTGTTTTATCAAACATGGGCGTGGTGACCATGAAACAGGCGTGGGAGAAAGGAATGAAGCACAACACGGCCGTGCGATACGGCCGTGTGACCCAACACGCCCATGGTACACGGGCGTGGGGATGTACCAGACATCAAAACTCTATTTAAACCACCCCTCTCTTCTCAACTACTCCCCATTCCCCTTCCTCCATACATTCTCAGACCCCCCTTCCATATTCTCCTTCCTTGGCCCTTTTCCAAACTCTAGATGTACACCATATCCATGTCGAAGAAGCGAAAGGATCCTAGTACAGTCTTCCCCTGTGGGAGACCGATCTACATAAGTTCATGCCGGCCACTTCATCCACTCGACAAGCCAAGGATATTTGAGGCCATTTAGTTTTTAATTTTCTTTTTTCGTCGCATTTATTTTCCTTTTCTTTATCTTCCTTGTCCTTAAATAAATAATTAGTTTATTTTGAATTTTTCTTAGTATTTCTTGGCTATTTCTTCACGGGCTACCCAATTTCTTTATCTAGCGCAGTAATAGTGGGCAGCCCCCATACCACCACCAGAGACGCCTCCTCCAACTTATCTTTCACCCCCGAATCAAGTTTCCACACCTTCAACTCAAGGAATCCATCCAAATTCAGGAAGTTTCATCTCTCCCTATCTTTTATGAATTTCTATCTATCTTTGTACATTGAGGGCAATGCACATCTTAAGTGTGGGGGGGGAATCTTAAAAGTGCCAAACTTTTTGCATTATTCTCAAATCCTGAATTATGTCTTGTTCTTAAGTAAAATTTCTCATATTACTGTTAAAATGAAATTTCCTTTGATTTATGATTTTTATTGATATGTTTTGGATTAAGTCATTGATAATTGTGCGGTGATGATTTAAATCTGAGGGAAACTAGAGAATCAAGCGGGATAAGTCTATTTTTCAGAAGTAAAAATTTTGTTAGGTTGTTTACCCGAATCTAATTATTACTTTGAAGTTTGAAATTTACAAGGTTGATATCAAAAAGCCCATAATTTTTTTGTGAGATTTTGAGCCTTTTAGAGCATATATTCTTTTTCTTGCTCACTTTATTGATTATGAGTGTGTCAACAATGATTTGTTATTCTAGAACTTGCTTCGATTATACATGTCGAGACCACACCTTTGATTTGATATACAGAGATGATAAAGGCACCTAGGATTTAACCCACTTACTAAAAGCCTACCTTCATAATTAACCCCTAATGAACCCTGTTTGATCTTAACAAATTTTTTTATTGACTCACTCGATAATTTTAAACCAAAAACCTTTGTATTTGTTATCACCATTCCTTTTGACTACCCTTATATCGAGATTTGATTTGATTGATTACTTAACTAGTTTCTTTATATCAGTTGTTAAATTCTATCTTACTATTATTATTTGATTTGTTCTTAAAAAAAACAAACAAACCGAAGTATATTCATTATTAGTTCTGTGATTAAGTAAGCTTATACATCTAGATTCCAATTGTTGAAAAAGAAGCTCGTATTAGTAGTAGTATTATTATTACAAGTTCTCAATTGATGTAATTATTTATATCCAGCTCATTGTTTCTAGTTAGGCAATCTGTCAATTCAATCTCGATTCTAACCTTCCGATTCACCCTATATCCTCACCTTTAACCCAAGCCCCACACAACCCTATTAAAGACCTTTTGATTTGTGTATCATCTCATTTTACAGTGGTGGAGATTTGATTTTCATACAAGCCTATGGGATTAACTTTTCATGTTTGACTTTTGAGTGCTTAATTCTGAACCTTAAACACTTCGAGTGATTTGAGTGAATCTTTAGTGAGGATGTCAATTCTTGTCGATTTTGAATCAGAGGTAATTATTTAGATGAGGGGAAACACCTACGTTTTGTGCTACAAAAATGTATGACTTAGATTGTTTGAATCTTTAGGACTCTTTGAGTTGAATTATCCATGTATGAATTATCTTTGAATTATGATGAAACACTATTGATGAATATCATGAATCGAGGAAGTTTGTTTTAATTATGAGTTGAGAATTTTGCTTGAGGACAAGCAAAAGCTTAAGTGTGGGGGTATTTGATAAACCGTAATAGTAACATATTTTAAGCCTACATTTAGCATGCTTTTGGATGATTTAAGCCTTGAATTATGTAATTTGGTGCTCTTAATCCTTTGTTTTCATGTTTTATACTCAGGAAAGCATCGGAGGATGAAAAGAAGGAGAAACGGGCTTAAAACAGAGTAAATGGGCCATATCACGAAATTGACACGGCCTGGGCCCGAGACCACACGACCGTGCTCCTTCAGTAGCCTCGAACATGGCCTGGCCACGATTCACACGGGCGTGTGCCATGGCCGTGCCCCTGCCGTGACAAAGAGAAATTTTACTCGGATTAGGATACTTAGAGGCGAAGTAACACATTCCGAAGCCTATTTAAACACCCTAAGTATGACCTAAAAAGGGAGACCCAGGACTTTCGTCAGGGGGTGTCCAGCTAGGTTGAAGGAGGCAGATTTGTGGGGATTTACTCGAAGATAGCCAGTTGATTCATCTCAAGAAGCCGGAATCATACTCAAGACGGATGATCTCTCCTTCAATTCCTTCAGGGGGTTTTAGGGATTTCTTATGTTTTGTTTTATCTTTTCTTCTGAGATGTTTTCTTTTATTATTATGAACTAAACCCTCAGATACCTGAGGGGGATGAAACCTAAGATGAATCTTGTTATCGTTTGGTGAACTATATGATAGATACTTGATCTGTTCTTAATTATGTGTACTTAATTCTTGTGTTGATATTTCTGGGGTATTAATTCAAGTTTGATGTGCTTAGGTGGTGGGGCAAAAGTCCCTGCCTAAGAGTAGATCTAGCATAGTTAAGCGGAGTTGATCGCACGCCTAGAGATAGAGTGACGAGATTTTGCTGGATTAGGGTGAAACCTAATATGAGAGTCCATAGATCGAGTTAATGCAATTCTAGGGGTTTTAATTAGAAAGAGATTTCAATTAATCAACCTAGGGTTAGACGTTATTCACCTTGAGAGAGGGTCAAATATACATTAGGGAATCCTACGGATCAAGTCAAGTGAATAAATCATATGGTTCAGAGTTAGATAACAAGTGAAGTCTAGGTAGATTCGTCCTTGGGTATCGTCTTAATCAATTGGTTTTTCCCCACAAGTATTTTCCCCAAATTCATTCTTCTTTGTCTTAGAGTTTTTAGTTTAGTAGTTAGTTAATTTAGATTAAACAACCAATTTCATTTACTTTAGGCTAGATAATAAAAAGAAAGTTAGTATTAGTACTTTTGGTTCCTTGGGGTTCGACAATCCGGTCTTGCCTTAACTATACTACTGTTCGATAGGTGCGCTTGCCTCAAATCGTTGTCATAGTTAGTTTCTAGGTTTGATCATTCTCATTATAAATTTTAAGACTTTGACATCGCATAAAACAACGATCATCTGCGGGAAGTTTGGATCTCAGATTCATGGGTGCGTCATGGCTAATCTCAATATGGTGGGTGAAGATCTGGCAAACCTCAATATTATGGATGAGGATCCCTTGGGGTTGGTAAGGGATGATATATCTGCTGATCTAGAATAGGGGTTATGCCTGGTAGGGCGAGTTCTCACGGATAGTATTGTGAATTTTCCATCTCTAAAAAATACTTTGGCTGATTTTTGGCACCCGCTAAGAGGAGTGTCGTTCATGGAGATTGAAGACAAGCGTATTTTGTTTCGGTTTTATAGTGAAATTGATTTGAAATGGGTTATGGATGGTATGCCATGGGTTTTCAACCGACATTTGATAGTATTCCATAGGCTAATAAGGGGTGAGGATCCATCTACAGTTCCGCTTTGGACTAAGATTTTCTCGGTGTAGATTCACAATTTACCGATTAGATTTATAACGAAAGGGATGGCGCGACAGTTTAAGGATTTTATTGGAAAATTTATGGAGTATGATGCATCAATGGTAACGAGGGGAATAAGCAAATTTATGCGAATTCAAATTACAATGGATACTAGGCTCCCACTTAAAAGGAAGAAACGGATTGGTATTGGGAAGAATAAATCTATATATGCGTTTTTTCAATATGAAAAAATGTCGCCGTCTTAGTCATGGTGAGAGTTTTTGCCCAGTACGATTAACATTAAGGAATCAGCAAGTGGATTTTGGTTGGGATCTATCTCTGAGAGCTACACTAAGAATGTAACACCCCTCACCCGTATTCGACACCGGAATAGGGTTAAAGAGTATTACCAGACTTACAACTTAAACAACCATCCAATTCGAATAAAAAATAATCAACCAAATGTAATTCGAATCAAATACAATCACATTGTCCCTATTACGAGCCTACGAGGCCCTAAACATACTTTGGGAGTAGTTCGGGACTAAACCGATAACTTTGGAAACTTTTTAAACACTTAGAAAATTTTCTCAAAAATAGAGGACACACGCCCGTGTGACCTGCCCGTGTGTCTCACACGGCCAACAGACACGCCCGTGTCACAGGCCGTGTGGACATTCGAAAGGGGAGTACATGGCCGTGTCCCAGCCCGTGCCCGACCCCATGTTACTCTCTGACTTGGGTCACATGGCTAACACACACGCCCGTGTGGCTAGCCCGTGTGCCTTAAAAATGGCCATACACGTCCGTGTGCCAGGCCGTGTGCTAGACCGTGCCAAACCTGTAGAGTATACTGACTTATGCCACACGGCCAGGTCATACGCCTGTGTGTGAGGCCATATGGAGCATACTGACTTGATTTTAATTTCAACACCAGGGGACACACGTCCGTGTAACATGACCGTGTGTCACACACGACTGAGACACACACCCGTGTCTCTGCCCGTGTGGACAAAAATAGGCTATTTACCAAGCCAATTTGCCACCCAAATTTGCATGTACCTACACAACCCGAATGGTACAAATTCATAGCATAAATGAACAATTAACTTAACCACAATCAAGGCTAAATCATACCATTTCCAATACTAACAACCAACATGCTTATAAACTCATGTTTTACTCATTCAAAACATACCAAATACACATATACAAATCAACTAACTAAACCTTTCCCAAACATACATCATTTTGCACCAATTCACAAGCACAATTCATATCTAATATCAACCATCTAACATTCATATTACCTATCACAAGTAATTATGAACTCATCAATAAAGAGCATTAACACACACACACACACACATATATATATATACACATCACCATCTAGACAAAATAAGCCAACTCTTATGGCTAAACACAAGACCAAACTTAATATTTACAAGCCAACACAAATGGCCAAAATACATATACCAAAAGACCAAGTTCCTATACATGCCATATACTTAATATACCAAAGTTTATAGGTACCAAGGGATAGGTGGATAGTGTGAAGCGATCTTCGACGATCCCCGAATTCGAGCTAGCTTGATAACATTATAAAACGTAGAAAAATAAACAACGTAAGCTTTATAGCTTAGGAAGCTCGTATGAAATAAACTCGATATAATCATAAACATATAATTCAACAATTAATTAAAAATACATGAATTCACATCAACTAACAAGCTTTTCAATTATTCATCCACAAAACTATATACTTTCTTCACCGTTTCTTCAATTCAAAGCTAATATGATTTATACACATACCTGTACCATCTCGTACCAATCTCATTCTCAAGCACATCGTTCATTTACCCATTGAACCATTCGGAATAGAAATCGGATACTTAAGAGTCTTGCACAATAAGTACCTATACCATGGCCCGAAGCCAAATCAAGGTAACTTATATCCGAATTACTGATATCATGGCCCGAAGCCAAATCAACCGATATTCATGGCCCAAAGCCAAATCGGTATAACTCGCACCCGAAGTGCTAATATCATGGCCCGAAGCCAACTCAATGTATCCCCTAATTACATGTCACTAGTATCCTAAACTATTCTAAGGTTCAACCGGGATTTCGAATGCCGAATTACCATCAAGTCATTGTCGAACTTATCAGAAGTCTCGTATTCACAACTTATACAATATCAAAGCATTTAACCACATTTATAATGAAATTTATCACATACGAACTTACCTCGGATGTGAAAACAACGAAATAAGTCGATTAGTCGATAACTTTAGTTTTCCCCGATCTAGATCTGAATTCCGCTTTTCTTGATCTAAATAATATTAAATTTAGCTCATTTAATTATCCCTCTATTCAATTTAGTCCAAAACATACTTTAAATCACATTTACACTTTTGCCCCCATAATTTCACAACTTTTACAATTTAGTCCTTATTTCATAAAAACACAAATTAATGAAATTAAACCACAACCCATGCTAGATAAATTTCAATTAGGTCCCTAGAAACCCATTTTTTCATTTATTTCAAATTTTAACCACTAAATTTACACATTTCACAATTTAGCCCCTAATTTGCATTTTCACTAAAAATCACTTAACAAAACTTGTATATCTATCAACAAGCATTCATAATCTATCAAGAAACTTCAAAACTCATACATATTCATCAATGGAAACATCTAAATTCTTTAACAGTTTTGCAAAATAGTCCCTGGGCTAGCTAGACCTAGTTGCAATGATCTCAAAAACATAGAAATCATTAAAAACTGGACAAAATACATACCTAATTGCCAAGATTGAAGTTGTCAAATTTCAAACCCTAAAAATGGTTCTTTTCTTTGTTAAAATGGGTTGGAAGAAGAAGATTATGATTATAATGGCTTTTATTTTATTTATTTTAAGTTTATTTACATATTTACTTATTTAACCTTGACTGTTAACCATTAAAACACTTATTAGTAAGTCAAAATATGTCCACTCACCATTATAATGGTATAATTACAACATAAGGACCTCCAGTATAAAGTTCTATAGCTATTAGACACCTTTAGCTAATAGAACTCAAGTTTTATACTTTACGCGATTTAGTCCTTTTTATCAAATTAAGCACTCAAATGATAAAATTTCTAAACAAAACTTTCACACAATCATTAAATCATGCTGTAAACATTAAAATAATAATAAAATAAATATTTCAACCTCATATTTGTGGTTCTGAAACCACTGTTTCGATTTGGCTAAAAACGGGTTGTTACAAAGAAGGGGAGGGTAATTGATGAACAAATGGTTGTGGGAGGAATCAAAGAATGATAGGTGGGAAAATATGGAAATAAATGGGGAAAATATGGCAAGGAGATTTGGCGCTGATTTAACCAAACGAAGTTAACATAAAAGAGGCATGAGTTCGGTGGGGCGGTTCATGTGACATATAAGAAAGCCCATGGTTTTGAGGATTGAAGATAATATGGGGCAAATTGAGGAAAGGGGAGATGGAGCAGAGTTGGAAGATATGCCTGTAGAATTTGTTGATGGGAAGAAGAGGCAAAGATTTAATCTAGAAGTGGGTGATTCTCATAATAATAGGGGAATGTTGGAGGTAAGATTGGAAAATGCAATATCGGCGACCGCTACCAAGCCAGTCGACTGGGCAGGATGAAAATTCTCAGTTGGAATGTTCATGGTTTGGAGCAGCCACAAACAATTAGTCGTCTAAAAAATAAGTTCAGACACATTAGGCCCCTTATTTTGTTTCTTATAGAAACAAAGGTTGCTAGTAAACGAATGGAGAAAATAAGAAAGTAGTATGGATTTGAACATGGAATTGATGTCGATGCAGAAGGAACAAGAGGGGGATTGTCGTTAAGGTGGAGTGAAGGACTAATTTAACTTTAAAAAGCTTTTGGAAGTCTCATATTGATGTGGAGGTGGATGAAGGAAACAAAATGATAATATGAAGATTCATGGGTTTCTATGGAGCACATATGGAGCATGATCGAAAGGAATCATGAAATTTATTACGACATCTGCAGTCTAAAAATAATAAGCCATGGCTAATTTTGGGAGATTTTAATGAAATTTTGTTTTCTTTTGAAAAACAAAGGGGTAGACTACGGGAGGAAAGACAGATGGTTGCTTTTAGGGAGGTGCTAGAAGATTGTGAGATGAGTGATTTAGGATTTTCTGGGCAATGGTACACATGGGAACGAGGTAGGTTGGTTGAAAGTAATGATAGGGAGAGATTGGACAGGGGGGTTGCTAATCCAGAATGGTGGGATCTTTTTATAGGGTACTTGGTGAATCATTTGCAACATAGTTTCTCTGACCACTGCCCGGTGTTAGTGGATACAAACGGGGATGAGAGATTGCAATTTGGAGAATGACAAAGGAAATTTTGTTTCAATGCCGATTGGATACTGGACAAAAATTTTGAGGAGCAAATTAAACATGGGTGTTATCGAATGAATATGATATTTTGGTGAAGCTAAAAGAATTGGGGGTAAGGTTGAGCAAGTGGGCAAAAAAGGAAAAAGGTTTATGGGAGCGTCGAACAACAGAATTAAATTCTAGATTGTTTGAGTTGAGTAATGAAGAGATTAATGATGAGGTTCTAGCGGAGATTACAGAGGTTAAATTAGAGATGAATCTTGAAGTTGATAGGGAGGAACTTTTTTGGGAACAGTGGGAGAGAATCAATTGTTTTCGAATGGGGGATAGAAATACGACATTTTTTCATAGGTGAGCTTCATACCGTAAGAAGAAAAAACATGGTCAAGGGGTTAGATAGTGATTCCGGGAGATGGATTAATGGTGCTGTCGAAATTTCTAAAACAGCTAAAGAGTATTTCAAAGAATTGTTTTCGTCAAAAGAGGTAAGCAACAGTGATAGTTTACTTTCGGCTATATCACTATGTATTACGGTAGAGCTTAATGAGAAATTAAATGACATAATTTCAAGCAGAAGAGGTTGTTGAAGCAATAAAAACCTTGGCCCCTCTTAAAGCATCGGGCAAATATGACTTTTCTGCAATTTTCTTTCAAAAGAATTGGCATGTAGTAAGGGATGAAGTTGCTAGGTATTGTTTGGACGTTCTTAATGGTCGAAGAAACATAGAGGAGGTGAATCATACAAGTATAGTTCTTATCCCTAAGGTGAATTCACCGAAGTCTATGAGTCAGTTTCGGCTCATTGGCCTTTGCAATGTGATTTATAAAATAATTTCGAAGGTGATTGTCAACAGATTTCGCCAGGTACTTCATTTTTGTATTGATGATAGCCAATGGGCATTTGTACCAGAAAGGCAAATAACAGATAACATTTTTGTGGCTTACGAAATTTTACATTCATTCAAGAAAAGAAGAGGAAATTCGAATAAAGGTTTCGCTTTAAAACTCGATATGAGCAAAGCATATGACAGGGTCGAGTGGTGTTTTGTGGAGAGACTGATGCGAAGAATATGTTTTTGTGAGGAGTGGACTTCCCTTATAATGAGGTGTATCACTAGTGTTTCATATACAGTAGTGATCAATGGAAAGCATGGGGAGGAGTTTCGATCTACAAGAGGATTAAGGCAAGGAGATTCACTAAGCTCGTACTTTTTTTCTAATTTGTGCCGAAGGTTTCTCATGTTTAATCGACATGGCCAGGAGAGAGGGGAGGCTTTTTGGGGCAAGGGTGGGGAGAAGTAATATTTCGGTGACGCATTTATTTTTTGCAGATGACAGTGTGTTGTTTGAAGAAGCTTCGACTGAGGGTGCAAAAAAATGAAAAATGTGATCAATGAGTATGAAGCAGTATCAGAACAAATGGTTAATTTCGACAAGTCTCTAATCTATTTCAGTGGTAATGTTGAACAAGAAATACAGGAACAGGTGGGCAGAATTTTGGGAGTGCAGATTTCTAATAATCCAGAGAAGTATTTGGGATTGCCAACAATGGTCGGTCGAAGGAAAAAGTATGCTTTTGTTGAAATTAAAGAACATTTTAGCAAGATGATGAACAATTGGAGTGTACGCTACTTATCGGCTGGGGGTAGGGAAGTATTTCTTAAATCTTTTTTACAAGCTATTCCAATCTATGCGATGCAATGTTTTAAGTTACCAGTTTCATTTTGCCGTGAACTTGAGAATATAATGTGTAAATTTTGGTGGCGTAATTCCAAAACCACAAAGGTATACATTGGTGCAAGTGGAGTGATATGTGTATCCCCAAAGCAAAGGGACGGCTTGGTTTTAAGGATTTATCAAAGTTTAACATGGCCCTGTTGGCGAAGCAGGGGTGGAAAATTATTACGTAGCCTAATTGTTTATTCGCACGTGTAATGAAAGCAAAATATTTCCCAAGCGAGGAGTTCTTGAGTGCAAGAATAGGATCTTACCCTTCTTATACCTGGCGAAGTATATGGGGAGCTAGACGTCTACTTGAGGAGGGGATCGGTTGGAGAATCGGGGACGGCAAGACAGTAAATATCTGAAATGATGCATGGTTACCGGGACCTGGAAATAGAAGAGTGATTGTCAACATATTGATATTCGATATTCTATGGTGTCAGATTTAATAGAAAGGGATTCTGTTACCTGGAAGCAGGAGGACATTCGTTTATTATTTGGCGAAGAGCAGATGCAGAGAATTCTCTTAATTCCGTTGACGAGCAGTGAGCCACAAGATGTGTTAATTTGGAGAGGTAAGAATACAGGGCTTTATATAGTCAAAAGTGGTTACAAATGGCTAAATACAACGGAGGAAACTAGAATACAACATGAACATGTATCTATGTTTTTTACAAACATATGGGATCTTAAGGTGCTAAGCAAGATTCGAATACATTTGTGGAGAGTCGCTAATGAATTTGTGCCTGTACTATATAACCTGAGAGCTCATAAGCTGGTGGTTAACACGATTTGCCCAGTATGCCAAGAAGAAGAGGAAACGATGAGCCACCTCTTTCGGGATTGCAACTTTACTCAATAGGTATTGCGGGAATTGGGAGTGTTTAATTCAATTACCAACAGAGAAACCAATTGGAAAACAATGGTTAGCATTTGGATATGAGAATCATAATAATGAAGAATGGAAAATCTGAACTATCTTTTTCTGGGCTATTTGGTACAACCGAAACAAAATTTATCATGAAGGGAAACGGGACCGAGTACATGAAATTGTGGGCTTTATCAACACATATTGTACAAAAATAAAGCACATGGGTGAGATTTTGAAGAACAGACATGAGATTAACAATAATCTGTGGCAGCTATGTAACGCCCCAAAACTTAAATTTTTGTTTTTGCGAATGTGTGACACAAATATCTGTCTGCTTGAGTGGTTAAGTGTTCTAGGTGTGTGTGGGTGGTCCTAAGTTCAAGCCATGACTTGGGAAAATTTTGGTATTTTTTTGAGTAAAGCCAAATCTTTGGTTGATAGGCTTTTAAATAAAAGATGGTAAGTAATTAACAGAATGGGCCTGCTGGTTTGATGGATAAGTGGAGTGTTGGTGAGATGGAGGTCCTGTGTTCAATTCTCTGCGTTGGTAAGGGATAGTATTTTTATTTTTGACTACTTTTCGGCTAAATTTGTACTGTGGTTGGACTCTGAGTAGTGGGGTGTTGGATGGAGAAAAGTAAGGGGAATTGGGATAGGGGGTTATCAGAATATTTCCGTTCAATTTTCTTTTTGAAAAATTCTATTCTCTTCTCCCTCTCTCTCTGCCGAAATTCCTCATCCCCCCCCTCTCATCTTTTTCGCTATTTTACTCAAGTTCACCTCCTTTGTTTTATGCTGCGCGTAATCCTGATCGTTCGGTAAGTATTCATTTTATCACTATTCTGTTGTTCTAAAATTAGTTTCTAAAAGAGGGTTGTTTTGGTTCTATCGATTCAGGCGAGGATTAGGCAGCGATTAGTGCCTCAGTGGAGTCTTGAACGAAAGGGATATTGGTTAGTTATTCGGTAAGTGACCGTGTTTGCTTTTTGATGATTCTAAGATGATGTTATGAATACTCCCGAGTTGGTTTGCGAATGTGCTGCTAAAATTGGCTTTGGTAAAGTCAATCATAGGTTCGGGAAATACAAGATTGCATTTAGTAGTGAAAATGATATAGGTGTGTATTCGAAAATGTAGAAAATGAGGTTTCGATGAAAGTCAAAAACCTCACTGTCGACGCCAAAAGGGCGTGTGGTCGCCCGTGTGGTAGGCCGTGTGATGGGACACGGGCGTGTGATCGACGAGGCCAGGCCGTGCGCATAGGTCACGACCGTGTGATGGCCAAGCAGGCCGTGTGCAACACACGGGCTGGACTGATTTAGGCCGTGAGGGCCACACGGGCTGGACTGATTTAGGCCGTGAGGGCTACACGGGCGTGTGGAATTTTGGGCCAGGCCGTGTGATCCACACAGCCAATGCCCACACGGGCAGGCCACATGGGCGTGTGAGCCCATTTTCATTGAATTGGTTGCTAAGGTTACACGGGTCACCCAAGTCGACTTTGAACCTACTGTAGGGTCGGTAAGCACTACTTAGACCTCTAAAAGTGTGAAACTGCTTGTATGATATCTGTACTGAGCATGTTAATAATTTACATGTAAACTGAATTGAGTGTATGTACTGATAATCACCTAATAGCATGTCATCTATTGTATGTTGTATTGCATTGGGTTGGAATGATATTATTTGGAGGAAGTGTACTGAAAGGCTCTTAAGCTTAATATACTGGCAGCTCAGCTACAAACTGCTGTTTGTGCCGTATTCGGCACTACCTGGAGTGTAGGGATGGGTGGGTTGATTTAATCCCCACATGGAGTGTAGGGTTGGACGGAGATGGTGTGTAGAGGCTAGTTGGGTAGGACTTTGTTATTGAATATTGTATATCTGTTACTGATACTGTGACAGGCTAAGGCCCTATGCATGACTGATACTAATACTGTAATGGGCTAAGGCCCAACTGCCACTGATACTGAAAAGGGCTTAGGCCCAGACTGCGTATAATTGTAAAATGATTGTTTGTTTTCTGTGGGATTACAAACTGAGTTTACGTAAACTCACCCTCTTCTGTTTAATGTGTACAGGTAATCCCCGAACTTGACGGATCAGTGCTGCGGAGGACTCGACGGTGGCCACACGTATTTTAAACTATTTTAATTTCAGTTTTGGTATTCATTTCTTAATTATTTACTGGGTTAATTTTGATGTAAATTAGACTTTTTGGACTGTTTGCTTTTATTTCAGATTTTAGACTGTTTTCGTGAATTTAATTACTGCACAAACTCAATGAGCAAACGGTTTTCTCTAAAACAAATGGGTTTTTCTAAGATGGACAGATTTACCTAATTAACTCAGTTTTTCATAAATTAAATGATTTTTAAAGCTTCCGCAACGAATTGTGTTTTAAAATAATTGAGTAAATAAGTAAATGATTTTGGAGTTAGCAAGAGTAGTGAAATGGAAAAGGATTTATAGAAGAAACTTAGTTTTCAAACACCCTAACATGTGACATCACCAGATTCGACCATAACGTCTAGGCCAGGTTTGAGGTATTACATTTAATGGTATCAGAGCCAGGTTACAAAACTCGACTGCGGATTTGGGTTTTAAACTTTGGATTTTAAGAACTAATTTTCAAATGATTTGAAGTGATTTGACTGAGAATGTGGCACACTGATAAACCGTAAAAGTAATATATTTTAATCTCACATTTAGCATGCTTTTGAATGAATTATCCCTTATTTTATGTCATTTGGTGCTCTTAATCCTTTGTTTTCATGTTTTATACTCAGGAAAGCATCGGAGGATGAAAAGAACAAGAAACGGGCTTAAAACGGACCAAATGGGCCAAATCATGAAATCGACACGGCCTGGGCCTAAGACCACACGGCCGTGCCTCATCAACGGACTCCACACGGCCTACCCACGATTTACACGAGCGTATGCCATGGCCGTGCCCCTGCCGTGACAAAGAGAAATTTCACTCGGATTAGGATACTTAGGGGCAAAGAAACACATTCCAAAGCCTATATAAACACCCTAAGTATAACCTAAGAGGGGGGAGTCGACAGGAGCCCAAGGCTGTTGTCAAGGGGCGTCTTGCTAGGCCAAAGGAGGTAGATTTGTGGAGGTTTACTTGAAGATAGCCAGTTGATCCATCTCAAGAAGCTGGAATCATATTCAAGACGGAGGATCTCTCCTTCAATTCCTTCAGGGGGTTTTAGGGATATCTTATGTTTTGTTTTATCTTTTCTTCTGAGATGTTTTCTTATATTGTTATGAACTAAACCCTCAGATACCTAAGGGGGATGAAACCTAAGATGAATCTTGTTATCGTTTGCTGAACTATATGATAAATATTTGACTTGTTCTTAATTATGTGTTCTTAATTCTTGTGTTGATATTTTCGGGATATTGATTCAAGTTTGATGTGCTTAGGTGGAGGAGCAAAAGTCCCTGCCTAAGAGTAGATCTAGCATAGTTAAGCGGAGTTGATCGCGTGCCTAGAGATAGGGTGACGAGATTTCGTCAGATTAGGGTGAAACCTAATATGGGATTCCATAGATTGAGTTAATGCAATTCTAGGGGTTTTAATTAGAAAGAGATTTCAATTAATCAACCTAGGGTTAGACATTATTTACTTCGAGAGAGGGTTTAATATACATTGGGGAATCTTACGGATCAAGTCAAATGAATAAATCGTCTGGTTCAGAGTTAGATAACAAGTGAAGTCTAGGTGGATTCTTCCTTGGGTATTGTCTTTATCAATGGGCTTTTCGCACAAGTATTTTCCCCAAATTTATTCTTCTTTGTCTTAGAGTCTTTAGTTTAATAATTAGTTAATTTATATTAAACAAAAAATTCCCTTTATTTTAGGCTAGATAATAAAAAGAAAGTTAGTATTAGTACTTTTAGTTCCTTTGGGTTCGACATTCCGGTCTTGCCTTAACTATACTACTGTTCGATAGGTGCACTTGCCTCAAATCATTGTCATAGTTAGTTTCCAAGTTCGATCATTCTCATTATAAATTTTAAGACTTTGACATCGCATAAACACAACGATCACACACCGGCGCCGATCCTATAAGTATTTTAATAAACCGTTATCAATAGTCTGTTCTGAAACACTCTAGTTAGTGTATACTGAAACTGTAGTAAACTGAGACTTTAGCAAAACTGATAGAGACTGCGATTTACGAAAAACACTCTGAAATACTAAAACTGTTTACATAAAATATCTGCTAATAAAAATTGAAACCGTAACTGATTCCTAAAATTTGTAATACAGATAAAATTTGACTAGACATGAGCGCACGAGGTATCCGTGGACGGGGTACTAGAGGCCGTGGAAAAGGCCGTAGAGGGGCTCGAGCTAAGTCCTTGTCATCTGGCAGCATGCCTAATTTGGACACGAGTGAGACGCCAGTGTCGCCTGCTACTGAAACTAGGTCTCAAGATCGCATGGCTGGGGACGATGCATTGTCCCAGGCTATGCTAAGGATATTGGAGAGGGTCGCTGGACCCAATACTGGATCTAGGGCCGAAGGTCGGTTACGGAATGACTCCGGTCCAATGGAGCTGAGTTCTCCAGGGGTGTCACTGGGGTCACCCCTAATGTGGCTGAATACTGGATTGAGGCCACAGAGAGGATCATGGATGATCTAGATTGCACCCCCGAGTAGAAATTAAAGGGTGCAGTCTCAATGCTGCAGGATGAGGCCTACCAGTGGTGGCTAACTGTTAAGAAGGGCACTCAGCCTGAACATCTGACTTGGGAGTTCTTTAAGACTGCCTTCCAGGGGAGATATGTGGGGGCGAGCTACGTGGATTCTATTTGGACTGACTAATGCACTGACAGCTTTCATGGACCTGATGAACCGAGTGTTTTAGCCCTATCTGGATTGATTTGTGGTGGTGTTCATCGACGACATATTGGTCTATTCAAGGACTGAGGATGAGCATGACGAGCA
This sequence comes from Gossypium sturtianum, assembly GCA_025698515.1. Classification (NCBI taxonomy): domain Eukaryota; kingdom Viridiplantae; phylum Streptophyta; class Magnoliopsida; order Malvales; family Malvaceae; genus Gossypium; species Gossypium sturtianum. The sequence goes on from CM046946.1 coordinate 124,578,607, forward strand.
CCTTAGGATTATTCTTCAAATTTTGAGAGAAAAACAGCTCTATGCTAAGTTCAGCAAGTGCGTGTTCTGGTTACGTGAAGTAACATTTCTAGGTCATGTGGTGTCTGCTGAAGGGATTCGAGTCGATCCTCAAAAGATTGAGGCTGTCTGAGATCCACAACTTTTTGGGGCTGGTAGGTTATTACGGACGGTTTGTGGAAGGGTTCTCATTGATTGCAGCACCCTTAACTAAGCTACTACGTAAGGGTGTACCGTTTGTCTTATTTGATGCGCAGCAAGAGAGCTTCGAGAAGCTCAAGACTGTACTAACTGAGGCTCCTATTCTGATACAGCCTGAACCAGGAAAGGAGTTCACGGTTTATAGTGATACATCACATGTCAGTTTGGGATGTGTGTTGATGCAGGATGGTAAGGTGGTAGCATATGTGTCTCGTCAGCTTAAGACGCATGAGGCGAACTACCCAACACATGACTTGGAGTTAGCCGCCGTGGTACTTGCACTGAAAATTTGGAGGCATTATCTGTACGGTGAGAAGTGTATCATCTACACTGATCACAAGAGCCTCAAGTATCTCCTTACTCAGAATGAGCTGAATCTAAGGCAGCGCAGATGGGTTGAGCTGCTTAAGGATTACGACTGTACCATTGGCTACCATATTGGCAAGGCCAATGTGGTGGCCGATGCATTGAGCCGTAGGGCTATGACTGATCTGAGAATGATGTTCGCTCGACTTAGCCTGTTCGACGATGGGAGTTTGTTGGCTGAGCTGTAAGTCAAACCAACTTGGATCGAGTAGATTAAGGGTAAACAGTTGGAGGATGAGTCTTTAGGTCTTTGGTTTTGACAGATTGAGAGATGTACTGCTACAAACTTTGGGTTAAACTCTGAGGGTGTGTTGTGTTTTCGAGGTCAAGTATGTGTGCCGAATGATTCTGATTTGAGACAGTTTATACTGAGAGAGGCGCATAGTAGTCCTTGCGCTATGCACCCTGGTGGGAATAAGGTGTACCGAGATCTTCGAGAGTTGTATTGGTGGCCAGGATTGAAGCGTGAGGTTACTGATTTTGTTGCTCGTTGTCTGATATGTCAGCAAGTTAAGGCTGAACATCAGTTGCCTTCGAGTTTTGCTGCAGCCGGTTAAGATTCCGTTATGGAAATGAGAGTGAGTAACGATGGATTTCGTTAGTGGGTTGCCTTTAACACCCACTAAGAAGGATTCAGTGTGGGTCATCGTGGATCGATTGACCAAGTTTGTACACTTCATACCGGTTAGGACAGATTATTCTCTGCAGAAGCTGGCGAAGCTTTATATTTCTGAGATAGTGAGACTGCATGGGGTACCGATTTTAATCATCTCTGATAGGGATCCTCGCTTCACGTCTCGGTTCTAAAAAAAGCTACATGAGGCTCTGGGTTCAAGGTTGGACTTCAGTACTGCGTTCCATCCTCAAACCGATGGTCATTCGGAGAGGGTGATTTAGATACTGGAGGATATGTTGAGAAATAGTGCTAGTGATTTTCGAGGTAGTTGGGAGGAGTATCTGCCGCTAGCGAAGTTTACTTATAATAATAGCTTTCAGTCTAGCATCCAGATGGCACCTTACGAGGCACTATATGGTCGTAAGTGTTGCACTCCTTTATGTTGGACTGAGTTGCGTGAGCGAGGTGCTCTTGGTCTTGAGTTGGTTTTTGAGACAGAGGATAAGATTAGATTGATTCGGGATCGTTTGAAAGCGGCTTCTGACAGGCAGAAATCTTATGCAGATTTGAAGAGGCGTGAGATTGAGTATTCTGTGGGGGACTTGGTCTTTCTTAAGGTCTCTCTATGGAAGAAGATTCTGAGGTTCGGTCGTAAGGGCAAGTTGAGCCCTTGTTTATTGGACTGTACCGGATTCTGAAGCGAGTGGGACCAGTTACTTATCAGTTGGAGTTACCTCTAGAGCTAGACTGGATTCATGACGTATTCCACGTCTCGAAGTTGAGGCGCTACTGCTCTGATCCTACTCATATTGTCCCTGTTGAGGAGATTGAGGTTAGGCCAAACTTGACCTTTGAGGAGGAGCCGATTCAAATTCTAGATCGTGATATAAAGGTTCTGAGGAAGAAGTCTATTCCACTGGTAAAGGTCTTGTGGCAGAATCATAGCACTGAGGAGGCCACGTGTGAGCCTAAGGATGCGATGCATCAGCAGCACCCTCATCTATTCTGATCAGGTAAATTTCGAGGACGAAATTTTCTTTTAGGGGGTAGAGTTGTAACGCCTCAAAATTTAATTTTTTGTTTTTGTGAATGTGTGACACAAATATCTGTCTGCTTGAGTGGTTAAGTGTTCTAGTTGTGTGTGGGAGGTCACAAGTTCAAGCCATGACTTGGGCAAATTTTGGTATTTTTTTGAGTAAAGCCAAATCTTTGGTTGATAGGCTTTTAAATAAAAGATGGTAAGTAATTAACAGAATGGGCCTGCTGGTCTGGTGGATAAGTGGAGTGTTGGTGAGATGGAGGTCCTGTGTTCAATTCTCTGCGTTTGTAAGGGATAGCATTTTTATTTTTGACTAATTTTCGGCTAGAGTAGTACTGTGGTTGGACTCTGAGTAGTGGGGTGTTGGATGGAGAAAAGTAAGGGGAATTGGGATAGAGGGTTATCATAATATTTCCATTCAATTTTCTTTTTGAAAAATTCTATTCTCTTCTCCTGCTCTCTCTGCCGAAATTCCACCTCTCCCTCTCTCTCATCTTTTTCGCTATTTTACTCAAGTTAACCTCCTTTTTTTTGTGCTGCGCGTAATCCAGATCGTTCGGTAAGTACTCATTTTATCACTATTCTGTTGTTCTGAAATTAGTTTCTAAAAGAGGGTTGTTTTGGTCCTGTCGATTCAGGAGAGGATTAGGCAGCGATTAGTGCCTCGGTGGAGTCTTGAACGACAGGGATATTGGTTTGTTATTCGGTAAGTGACCGTGTTTGCCTTTTGATGATTCTAAGATGATATTGTGAATACTCCCGAGTTGGTTTGTGAATGTGCTGCTAAAATTGGCTTTGGTAATGTCAATCATAGGTTCTGGAGATACGGGATTGCGTTTAGGAGCGAAATCGATACAAGTGTGTACCCAAAAATACAGAAAATGAGGTTTCAACAAAAGTCAAAAACCTCACTGTTGATGCCACACGGACGTGTGGTCGCCCGTGTGGTAGGCCATGTGATGGGACACGGGCATGTGGTCGACGAGGCTAGGCCGTGCGCATAGGACAAGGCCGTGTGTTGGCCAGGCAGGCCGTGTGCGACACACGGGCTGGACTAATTTGGGCCGTGAGGGCCACATGGGCGTGTAGGTCCACACGGGTGAACCACACGGGCGTGTAGGATTTTGGGCCAAGCCGTGTGATTCACACGGCCAAGGCAAATTTGGGCTGTGTGGGCCACACGGACGTGTGGGCCCACATGAGCAGGCCACATGGACGTGTGAGCCCATTTTCATTGAATTGATTGCTAAGGTTGCACGGATCGCCCAAGTCGATTGTGAACCTACTGTAGGGTCGGTAAGCACTACTTAGACCTCTAAAAGTGTGAAGCTGCTTGTATGATATCTGTACTGAGCATGTTAATAATTTGCATGTAAACTGAATTGAGTGTATGTACTGATAATCACCTAATAGCATGTCATCTATTGTATGTTGCATTGCATTGGGTTGGCATGATATTATTTGGAGGAAGTGTACTGAAAGGCTCTTAAGCCTAATATACTAGTAGGTCAGCTGCAAACTACTATTTGTGCCGCATTCGGTACTACCTGGAGTGGGGGGATGGGTGGGTTGATTTAATCCCCACATAGAGTGTAGGGTTTGACGGAGATGGTGTGTAGAGGCTGGTTGGGTAGGACTTTGTTATTGAATACTGTAGATCTGTTATTGATACTGTGATGGGCTAAGGCCCTATGCATGATTGATACCGATCATCAGAATGGGCTAAGGCCCAATCGCCATCGATATCAAAAGGGCTTAGGCCCAGACTGCGTATGATTGTAAAATGATTGTTTGTTTTCTGTGGGATTACACACTGAGTTTACGTAAACTCACCCTCTTCTGTTTAATGTGTACAGGTAATCCCCAAACTTGACGGATTGATGCAGCGGAGGACTCGACAGTGGCCACACGTATTTTTTAAACTGTTTTAATTTCTGTTTTTGTATTCATTTCTTAATTATTTACTGGGTTAATTTTGATGTAAATTGGACTTTTTGGACTGTTTGCTTTTATTTCGGATTTTAGACTGTTTTCGTGGATTTATTAACTACACAAACTCAACGAACAAACTGTTTTCTCTAAAACAAAGGGGTTTTTCTAAGATGGATAGATTTACCTAATTAACTCGGTTTTTCATAAATTAAATGATTTCTAAAGCTTCCGCAACGAATTGTGTTTTAAAACAATTGAGTAAATAAGTAAGCGATTTTTGAGTCAACAAGAGTAGTGAAACGGAAAAGGATTTATAGACGAAACTTAGTTTTCAAACACCCTAACATGTGACATCGCGAGATTCGGCCATAACGTCTAGGCCGGGTTTGAGGTGTCACAAGCTACCTAGGGATAATGTTATAAAAATAAATTTTGATGCGTCTTTTAATCAGAACTCTCGAAGATCATTTTCAGGAATCATTGCGAGAAATAAGGAATGGCTGGAGATGGCATCGTGTACTTACCCATGGGAGAATATTTCAGATCCGATCATGGCTGAGGCGAGGGCTTGTTTGCAGGCTGTTACTATGGCAGAAGAAATGGGTTTCCAAGACATATGTGTTGAGGGAGATGCGTTAACTGTTATTAGAAAACTAATCTATGTAGTAGAAGATAGATCATGTATTAGAAATTTGATCCAAGAAATCAAGGGGAGAATCTCCAAATTCAGAAGCTTGCAGTTCAAATACGTACCAAGGGAAGCCAACAAAGCGGCACATGGGTTGGCGTTGGAAGGGCAGATATATGAAGGCCCCCGATATTGGATGGAAGAGGTACCACGCGTAGTGGAAGGACTGGTAAACCGCGATAGGAGTAAGGATAATGACGGAAGATAAATGATATTGTTGAGTCTGGACTTTGTAATGATGGATCGGTTCGAGGAACTCGTAGAGAGTAATCGAGACTGGAGCTTGAAAAGTCAGAATTTGTTTGATCGTGGGTGAAGGTTCTTTGTAGCAGTTGATGCACAAAGGGAGTTTGTTTACAGCGATAAGGAAAATGGGATTCCAGACCTAGGTTTTTTCATTTCTTTTCAGATTAAGTCTTTTTGTTTTCTTTTCCAAGTTTTGTTTTCCTGTGTGCTTTCTTTAATTTTATTTCTGTATTTTCAAATTCCAATGCACCGTTCTGGTTGCCAATTAAAATAGGACATTTGTATAGTCATTTATTTTGGTCTGTAATTAGGTCAAGTTTCCCAATCAATAAAGCATCAGTTGATATTCAAAAAAAAAAAAAAACAATATTGACAAAATATTCTATCAAGTATTTAACTAACTCCAAAGTAATAGGTTAACTTCAAATCAAGGTGAACAAATATTCAACACTTCCCTTTGACTCAAAGCTACAAACACCAAGTTGTTCCTTGAAAAGTTTGTGCTTTGCTTGAAGAAGTGGTTTTGTAAAAATATCTACAACATATTCATTTGTATCAGAAGCCTTAAAAACAATTTCTTCAATAGAAACAAAACTTCGAATAAAATGATAACAAATATCGATGTGCTTAGCTCTACCATGAAAATTTGGGTTTTTGCCATAGCAATAGTTGGTCCATTGTCACAAAAAACTCTATTGCACCTATATGCTTTTGATTGAAATCTGTAAGAATTCTTCTTAGCCAAACTACTTGACAAGCTGAAGAAGTTGCAACTATATACTCAACCTCAGAGGTTGATAATGCCACTATTTCCTTTTTTTTTTTAACTCCACGAAATTGCTTTAGACCTAAGGTTGAAAATGAAGCTTGATGTGTTCTTACTGTCTTCAATGCTACCAGCTCAATCACTATCCATAAAGCCAATTAATCTAAAATCTGAACATTTAGAATACCAAACCCCATGCTCAGTTCTTCCTGCACTATATCTCAAAATTCTCTTTGTATCTCCAAGGTGAAGCTTGCTTGGATTGTACATAAACCTCGACACAACTCCAATAGAGAAAAAAATATTTGGCCTTTTATGTAAAAAATAATTTAAACCACCAAAAAGACTTCTAAAGTGTTGGAAAAATCCGATTTAACAATGATTTTTTGTCACAATGGAAAATTAAATTTTTGAAAATTGAGTTGGTTTGTGATATTTAAACAAGAAACTTATCCCAACAAGTACTTATGCTTTGTGCGAGACGAATCATTGTTGTTTCTAACTTTCAACCAAATGACTTTCTCCGTTATTCTCGTACCACGAATTGCTTCGAGTGTTAGCTCGAACAATTACGAATCAAACACAGAACTAGAAATAATTTTATTACTTTCAGTTGGAAAGTAAATCACTCACTCAATAGAAACTGGTAGAATTGTTATTCCCAGAAAATAGAATTTATACTTAGAAATAAAATTTGACTATTTTCAAGTAGAATAAAAATATTAAAAATTTATGTGTTAATAGCTCTACCGGTGTCACCTATTTATAGAGAGATGTTGAAGCATCTTAGTTGACTTAGTATAATATAAATAATATTTATCTGATAGAAAAACAAGTTCACTAGTTCTAATAGGAGAGAGGGGTGGCTAACCCTTGTTTATTATACTAGAGTTGTCGTCCCTCATACTTATTATGAAGGATTTTGGGCCTCTCCTGTATTGGGCCCAACTATATGTGCTTCCTGTATTTTTAACCCAACACTTTATAATTTAATCCAACCTGTACATGTTTTTCTATTTCCCAAAGTAAATATTATTTATTAATTTAAATAAATTATTTTTTTTCAACTAAATAATTTTCTCAATCTAGTTCTAATTATGTTAAAGTCATGACAATTTTACCGTAAAAGAATTTATGTGAAAATATATTTAATTTTCATCACTATGACCAATTAATTGAATTTCATTTTAGAATTTCAATTATTTAATTAAATAATAATTCAAAAAACTTAAATTAATTCTCAAGTCATTTCCATACTTAGTGAAAAACCACATTTATTTCCAAATGTAATTCATTTCTCTAACTTTATCATTTCTATCCATTTTTGTTCATTTGATTCTATACACGATTCACTTTTTATTTCAACAAGTTTGCGGAGGGACAAATTAGACATATGTAATTAGGGCTCAAATGATTTATAATTAAGTTCCAACTTTTTGTATATTAATTATAAACTCATTTAGTCACGAAGTTATTCCACTACAGTATCGGGGCTAAGCTCTCCCCAATTACATATCATTACGAAAGCTACTCGATTAGTGGTCATCCAATGACCTTGTCATAAGTGTGTTACCCTCATAGGATATTCTTAACCTCTTTGGGATAAATTCATTCTTGCAATATGATCTTCATTTATGGTAACCATTACATATTCTTTCATGAAAAATCAATTACTATCAAATAGTAATTAAGTTATTCATCACAAAGACAAATGACTTGTGGCCACGTTTACTTTCATCTATCTTGTAATGCTTTCATGAAAAGTCAATTACTTCTTCTTTCATGAAAAGTCAATTACCATTACATCTTCTGATATTTTTCTTAAAGTTGACTTTGTGGATAGCTTTAAGATCAACAGTTTACCGTTAATTCTTTAGTATTGATGCTTCTTCAGAAAACAAATAGATAGATCTGATTTATTTATTACAAAGGAGAAGGTTGGTTGCCTCCTAGGAGTAGAGTGACTTGTAGGAAGAGAAGGTTGGTTGTATCCCAAACCAAAAAAAAAAAGGGATGAACATGTGATGGGTGTGAATCCACTTGATTTTCATTTACAGTCAAAATCATGACGCTTGGTGGTCTTTATTTTCATTCGAGTGTTGTCTGTTTTAACTATGTTGCTGCTTGTTTGCTTCTTTTCTGTGTTTAAGCTTTTTTATCTGCGCTACTTGGATCCTTTTTGGACATTCTGTTTTGGAATGTGTTTGCTTTCCCTTTTAAATAACACTTTACTTTGATACACTTGTAATAAAAAATAAATAATACAATACATGAACATAACACGAATGTAATATCATAAGATCTAGCTACAATACTTTTAGATTTGGGGATGACCTTTTTATCAATCAAACGCAGCTACATAAACCCTAATAAGAGGATAATTTAGGTACAATGCAAAATATTTTTCTCACTTCCATATTCAGTACATTGTCAAGCATGAGTATGAAAATATGCAACAAAATTCTTTTACCCCTTTTTGTGTCCCTTTATGTGCCACTCATAATCCGAAGAACTCATTTATTAAGCATAATGCAATTGATGTAATGTTGGATTATTATCAAAATACTTGTGTTTTGAATACATTGATCAAATTAGATATGGAAATACTAGAAATTATCTTCAATACTTTGCTGTAATTGTTAAGCATATTAAATACTTCCCATTTGACTAATGCATGAATTCAGATAGGGTAGGGAAAATATCCAACAAATGGTAAAAGTCTACCCTACCTGTTATAATGTCATCATTTTCTTCAAATGGTAAAAGTCTCATCATCAACACCTTTTTCATATTCTCGTTATTCATCTTGAATCTGCCATTTTACATGATTCAAGTGCATCTTCAGCTTTATCTCTTGGCATATTCGCAAGTGTTCTCAAGCATTTCCATTTTTATCTTTTGGTGGGTCCCATGACATACTCACTCCACCAGGTGATCTAATGCTTTATATGAGCCTTGATTTACCATTGTATAATGGTGTTTTTCTACAATGGTTCTCCATGGCTATTGAAACTACAATGGCCCCACTCTTGGTGTAACCTTGCCCTCTAAAGTAGAGAGTTAGTGGATTGAGACCTAGGTTCCATTGTTGAAGCCATGTTGAATGACAATTAGAAGTAAGTAAGAGCCTAATAGCCTAGCTTGTTGTACCATGGAAAGCAAGTTGTTTAACAACCTTGCTTCCAAAATGTTTCTTTTTTGTTTGTTTGTTTGTTTTATTTTTCAAGCTCAAACGAGCTTTGTTTACATTTGTTGAAAGCTTAGTACCCTAACAGCCTAGCTTTAAAAAAAATTATGAGAGGAAAATAGAAAAGTAAGTGAATGTGTAACATCCCAAATCCGGCCTAGACGTTATGCCCGAATCTGGCGATGTCACATGGAAGGGATTTCGAAACAGAGCTAACTCGATAAAACCTTAGACATTTAAACCTTTAATTTCTTTCGTTAATTTCCAAACATACATTTTATTAGTCGAATCGCCTTAAAACATATCAATTTAGCTGAAGCTTAGGAAAAACGTCGTGTTTAAGAAAGAAAGTTCACATTTTTAGAAAACTCTTGCTTTTGTTAAAATCCAAGTTATGTCACGTTTTACAATTATAAAATCATAAAATCACAGTCTAACTCAATTTAAAATAAAACAGTCCATAAAGTCCAAATTACATAAAACAAACCCAGAATAAACCAGAACGTATAAATTTAGTTAAAACTTTAACCAGTTCGAACATGTGGTCACCGAGGGACTCCGCAGCTCCGATCCGCCTAGGTCTGTGGGTTACCTGTACAGAATAAACAGAGAAGGGGTGAGTTTACATAAACTTAGTGTGTAACCCAGCAGAAATAAGCATATACACACATAGAATATCACAAATCAGACAGATTCACAATCGGGCCTGAGCCCATGTCAGATATAGATGGAAATTTGGACCGGAGCCCATTTCAGATACAGATACAGTTAAAGATATGCAAATCAGATAACAGAATCCTACCCCCATCCTCTACACACCATCTCCGACCATCCCTACAGACCATGTGGGGTTTAAAACACCCACCCAGCCCTACACACCACGCTGTGCCGATGTGGCACATATCAGATATAATGCAGCTATGCTGCCAGATATTAGGCATAATCTGCCTTTCAGAACACTTCCTCTAATATACATTATCCCACCCCAACCACAGTAACAGAACATGCATACAGACCTAACAGATAAATCATGCTTAACATGCATTCATAAACAGATAGTAGATATACAAAAATAGGCATGCTCATAACAGTACATCAGTCTAACATAATACACAGTTGTGGGGTTTAGTAAGCCTTTACCGACCTTATGGTAGACCCATAGTCGATTAGGATGACCCATGCGATCGTACGAAAAATCTCAGTATAACGGGCCCACACGCCCAGATTGGCCTTGCCCGTGTGTATCACACGGCCTGGCCCAATTATCACACACTCGTGTGGCGTGCCTGTATGGGCCCACACGCCCAATTTGGCCTAGCCCGTGTGGCTCACACGGCCACACTCCAGCCATCACACGGCCGTGTCCTGCGCACGGCCTAGCCTTCGTCGATCACACGGTCGTGTTGTCGCACACATCCTACCACACAGCTTACCATACGGCTGTGTGGTGTCGACAATGGGGTTTTTTGGCTTTTGCTGAATCCCTTTTTTTTTGCGTTTCGGGTACACGTTTCTGATGCTACTGCAACCACGAACACTCCAAAACCTAAAAATCAGCGTACCAACACTTAGAAATAGACGTATTACACGTTTGAATTGAAATTACAAAACCGATAACAACATCAATCCACCTTCAAACACTTACCCCAACACCCTTAAATGATTTTTATCACGTTTCCGCACAAGGAGATCCCCTTACGTCCTGATTTGCTGCTACCAAAACAGCGAATAAGATTCCAAACGGAAAGAATCAAAAATTCATGAACGAATTAAAAGGAAACCCCTATTCGAGCAGAACAATCTATGCTTACTTACCGAAACGCAAGCAACTGAAAAGCTTGAATACTGAAGTGGAACAAAAGAATTGACAACAACAAAAGAAAAGCAAAGAAGGAGGAAATGAATATGAAATGTCAGAATTTTGAGAGGAGAAGGGAGAAAACTAAAATATTGGGGAAAAACAAAAAGAAGATGTGATACACATCCCTTAATTTTCTCCCACTATCACCACAACTCAACCACTTCAGAAGTCCAACCCAACTGAAACTCTTACACACATTTGAGCAAAAATAAATCCCCACCCTTTCGCAGGAATTTGAGCACAGGACCTCCACACATCACACAGACTCCCTTACCACTCGAACCAGTAGGCTCATTCTGATATGGGATCATAAATAATTAAATATAAGCCAACTGAACAAAGATAGGGTTTAGTTCCAAAAATAACAAAATTTGCTAAAGCTAAGGCTTGAACTTGGGACCTCTCACACACACCCAGAACACTTAACCACTAAAGCAGGTACACAATTGTGTCAGATTTTACAGAAGAAAAAAAAATTATTTGGGGCATTACAAAATGATAGAATGAAGAATGTATGGTTACTGATAGAAGAAGAAGAAGAAGAAGAAGAAGAAGTGAAGATTTGCGTTTTTTACAACATAAAAGAAGTAGTTACTTTAAGAGTTTAGCTTAGTTGAGACTCATTAATCAAGCTATATAAATAGCAACTGATGTAAACAGAAAAGTAAGTTCTATTGAAAAAAAGAATAGATCATTGCTTAATTGTTTCTTTTAAGTTTTCAATATTTCTAACACATTGGAAATTCACTACTTGTATAGCATCAAGGATGATCTTTCCATGAAGTAGGAGATAGTGAAGCTGAACCTTTCTTTGTGTGTGTTTCTTCTTTTATCAATCTTTTATAATCTTTGAGTATCAGTCTTTTATAATATTCGTGTACTATTATATATTTAATTTGATGTATTTATTTATAAATAAATCATTGCAATATATGTAAAAACAACGTAAATATAAATTTAATAGATATAAAATGAAACCAATTAAACAATGAAATGATAATAAATTTTCAAATGTATGTTTGTTTCATTTAAAAAAGCTTTTATGAAATATTTTCAGGAAATCCGCCAAACAACAGAAAACATTTTACACAAATTCGACCAAACACCAAAAAATATTAACTTTTCTAGAAAAGTAAGCCATTTTCCAGAAATCATTTTTCGGAAACCATTTTTAGTCAAACAACTGAACCTTAAATCTATAAATGGAATCAGGATCTATTCTACTTAGGTCCTGTCCAATGTACTGTCAGTCACATCTATATCTCTATCTTTTGGGAGTTATCCACTCTGATGCCCAACATAATATTTGCTTCTATTTTGTTTTGTGTGCAAAAACCATTGAGGAAAATATAAAAACAATATTGATGCAACTTATGGATAACTCTATTAAACCAATCTGTTCAAATTGAGACAAGTACAAAAATGAATATACTACACTTAGGGCACCAGATCCAACATAAAGTGTGTGACATTTGCGATTTCAGCTCCATCATCACAACACAACTTCTCATTAATATTCATGGGTTTGGTAGAAACCTTACAATTAACCATATTAAACTTTTTCAAAAGACCAATTCCATATTTCCTTTGTGAAATAAATATATCATCAACACCTAGATTCACCTCAAGGTCAAGAAAATAAGGAAATAGACCCAAGTCAAACATTTCAAACTTCATCGTCATGCGATCTTTAAATTTAGCAATAAAAGATTCGTCTGAACTCATATAAATCATATCAACATAAAGACATACCACAAAATCTTCTTCATCTTCTCTCTTTACACAAAGAGTAGGCTTCTAGTTACTTCTTTCAAAACCATTTTCCTAAAAATAAGAATTGATTTTAAAGTATCTTGCTCTAAAGCAGTTTTTTTAACATGTATACTTTATCTTCTTTGCCATTAACAAAAAAGCCTTTAGGTTGAGAAACAAAACTTCCTCTTCCAAGTCACCATTAAAAAAGGTAAATTTAACATCAAATTGATACACTGGTCAATTTAATTGAGCAACTAAGGCTAGAAAGGTTCTCACCGTGTCAAAGAGAGTAACAAGAGACATGGCTGTATTAGTAGATGAGCCTTATAACACCCCTAACCCGTCTCCGTCATCGGATTAGGGTTACAAAGTATTACAATACAAATCGAAACATTCAACATCATATAGAAACAAATATTCAAATTTAAATATTAACATTCAATTCCAATTTTCATTCATAGCATAAATACATTTACGGGCCTTAGACCGAGCCTACGGGGCCTTAAAAATAGTTTAGGAACAATCAGGGACTAATTTGAAACAAAATAGAAAATCATAGAAAAATTTGAAAATTTTAAAAATAGGGGTCAAACGACTATCTGACAAAGCTCAAGCCGTGTGGCTTAGGGACATGGTCAAATGGCCAAACCATATACAATTTGTGTAACACCCCAAACCCGGCTTAAACGTTACGACCAAATCTGGCGTGTCACATTGGAGTGTTTTACGAAAACAAGGTTGATGGGATAAATCGCTTCAGTAAAATTCTGTTTAGTTCTTACTTCTTGAGAAAAACGATTGGTAAGTTATAAAAACCAAAGTCTAGCAAACCAGTTACCATGTTTGACTGTTGACTTTTAAAATTCGCGGAAGCTACTCTGATTAATGACATTTACCGTTCGAAAATATGTGTTTGACCTTTTAAACCGTTATTACTTTTGAAAACGTGTTCGTATCCGTTTGGCAGTTTCATAATAAAAATTTAAAACCCATTTAAAAACACCAGAGGCCTTATTACATAATTATTAACCCAATATAAAAATAAAATAACTAAGTCTAAGATTAAATAATAACGAGCGTGTGGCCACCTCCGAGTCCCTCGCAGCTCCAAATCATCTAAGGCTGGGGATTACCTGCACAGTTAAAGGAAAGGGTGAGTTAGAGAACTCAGTGTGTAATCCCCTATCATGCAGTAACAGTATGGGCTTGAGCTCTATTCAGTATCAGATCAGTCTGGGCTTTAGCCCTATACATTAGCAGTGTGGGCCTAAGCCCAAAATAATAACAGTACAAAATAGAGATGCAACCCAACCCAATCCAGCCAACACACCACCCGTACCAACCAACACACCATGTGGGGTATAAGTCGACCCACCCAGCCAACACACCTATATCGCAGCATAGTTGCTAATTGTAACGCAGCAAAGCTCTAGCAACAGTAAACGTGGCCCAGCCACTAAAATCAGAATACGTGGCTAAGCCACTAGAATAGTAAAAACGTGGTAGAGCCACTAGTGCAGTACTTCCTCCAAATCCGAATCCCAACCCCAATGCAAAATGTCGTGTCATAAATATTACAGGTATGCAGTATATCATACTCATAATTAGTCATATAAATATCATACACACATCACTTAAACTACAACTAGGGGTATAATGGTCATTTTGTCGGTTAGGGTTAAAACGGTAATTTTCACCCCTCAAGGGTATTTCAATAATTTTACCCTTCGAGGGTATTTCGGTAATTTTACCCTTCAATGGTATTTCGGTAATTTTACCCTTCGAGGGTATTTCAGTAATTTTACCCCTCGAGGGTATTTCTGTAATTTTACCCCTCGAGGGTATTTCGGTACAGTTTACGACCTTTTCAAAGGCCTACCGTCGTCTTGAACGACTCAGACAACTTATATGGCCAAAATAGTGTAATTGGGCCCAACGCCCGTTACTTAGCCCGAGTGGGCCCACACGCTTGTGTGGCTTGTTCAGCCCACATTCTGTCACGGCTATGCGAACCTCGCAGCCCAATCCCTTATTAGTCACTTACCATGGATGTCGTCCCTGTGGGGCCCATGAGCCCATTGGGCCCACATGGCCCATTTCGGCCCAACGAGGCCCATTGTGACCTAAGCCCACGAGAACGTTCATGGCGGCCTTTACGGTCTATCGCCAACGATTGTGGCTCGATTTGTCCCTACGAGCGTTCGCACGCTCGTGAGCCCTCAGATGCTGAAGTTTCGACTTTTCAGCTTTAGCCGATTCACAATTACGCAGGGGTGTGAATACACACCTTCATCCATCGTTTTTACAGAAACAGTATTGGGTGTACGATTACACACCTGTTATGGGTTGTAGTTGAAGCACTTCCAAGATTAAACACCAATCAACAATTGCAGTCTTCTCTAGTCCCAAACCACGTATTCTTTTCAATGCTAAACCTTCACAAGAACCGTTAACCGATTCATAAGAATCTATAATCCCATAAGAATATATATATACCATGCTTAAAGCACTTACCGCAAATCAAAAGATCCCTTGCAGGGGAAAGTAATCGGCCTACCCCTTGGTTAAGGAAAACGAGTCCCTAGCAACATACGCACGAGAGAAAAAAAGATGTTAGAAAAAGCTTATCTCCACAGCAACAAGGAGAAACAGCCTTTCGGCCCAAGAATTACAAAACCGAGCATGGAGAAAAACCAACCAAGATTCGGCTAGAGTAACCCCTTACGAATAAATCGAAGTGATCAAGAAGCGGTTAGGGACGAAGAAGAGAAGATGTTTAAGCCTTAACAAGTTCGGTCAACACAAGAAGAACAAATGCTTTTAGAGAAAAGTATTCGGCTATCTTAAAAAGAAAAGAAAAAAGAGGGGGAAAAAAAGAAATGGAGTTCGGCTAGAAGAAAGAAAAACAACAGGTATTCGGCTATGAGTGATTCGGAAGCTTTTGAAACAAGGAAAAGAGAAAAATAAAGTTAAAGAGAGAAGGACCCAAATGGTCAAAAAAAAGATGCGCGAGACGCCGCAGAGAGCAAAACTCGAAACGTAACAAAAGAAAAACCCAAATTACCAAAGAGGAAATTCGGCTTCTACACTCACCTCAAATGCCAAAATTGCACAAATGAAACTCCCTTAGCTGAAATCCCTCTTCTCAAGCTCTCCCATTCGGCCAAGACTCCCCTCACATCCCAACTCCTTCAAACTCTCCACCAAATCCTCCTTGATTTGCTCCAAGCCTCCCATACAAACCTATTCAAATTTGATGACCAAGTCTTCAACCTCCTCTGCAGAGTTTGATTCAAACTACCTCTCATGCCACCGAGTCATAAAATAAAAACCCCTTACTTGCATGCCATGGGATTCGAACCCCAATTCCCTTGCCACCCTAGTGACGCCACAACCATCAAGCCCCATGCTCTTTTTGTGACATGAAATCGCATACATTTAAACATAAGTCCTAACTGCTAACAGCCAATTTCACTTAAGAGCAAAAACTAAAAATTTTCTAAGGCCCAGACTCGAACCCAGGCTTCCTAAAACCCCCAAATACACTTAAATACTTAGCCATTGAAGCACACATGGAATTTAAGCCAAATCATGCAAAAGTACAAACCCTACATTTTTGGGGCGTTACAACTCTACCCCCCTTAAAGAAATTTCGACCTCGAAATTTACCTTGTCAGAATAGGTGAGGGTATTGTTGTCGCATCGCCTCCTCAGGCTCCCATGTGGCTTCCTCTGAACCATGATTACGCCAAAGCACCTTGACCAACGGAACAGATTTCCTCCTTAATACCTTAACATCATGATCCAGTATCTGCAGTGGTTCTTCCTCGAAAGTCAGATCAGGTCTAACCACAATCTCCTCCACCGGCACTATATATGAGGGATTAGAGCGGTATCGCCTCAGCATGGAGACGTGAAACAAATCATGTATCCGGTTTAACTGAGGAGGCAGCTCAAGTTGATAGGCGACCGGTCCCACACGCTTTAATATCCGGTAAGGTCCGATGAATCTAGGGCTCAGTTTGCCTTTTTGTCCAAATCTCAAAATCTTCTTCCATGGTGAGACCTTCAAGAAGACATAATCCCCCACATAGTACTCTATCTCCTTACGCTTTAGATCAGCATATGACTTCTGTCTATCAGATGCTTCCTTTAACCGGTCTCGGATCAACTTTACTTTTTCTTCAGTTTCAGAAACTAACTCTGGCCCCAAAACTCGCCTCGTACGGTGCCATCTGAATACTGGCTTGGTAACTATTGTTATATGCGAACTCTGCTAACGGCAAGTAGTCTTCCCAACTGCCTTGAAAATCAATTACACAGCTTCTTAGCATGTCTTCCAATATCTGGATCACCCTCTCCGACTGACCGTCAGTCTGAGGATGAAATGCCGTACTGAAATCCAACCTTGTAACCAAAGCCTCATGTAACTTTTTCCAGAATCGAGATGTGAATCTAGGGTCTCTGTCTGAAATGATAGACGCTGGTACCCCATGCAGTCTCACAATCTCCGCCACATATAACTTAGCCAACTTCTGTAGTGAATAATCAGTACGGACCGGTATAAAGTGACCAGATTTAGTCAGTCGATCGACAATCGCCCATACCAAATCCTTCTTAGTCGGCGTTAAGGGTAGCCCACTTACAAAATCCATGGTTACCCTCTCCCACTTCCAGAGTGGAATCTTTACCGGCTGTAGTAACCCAGAAGGCAGTTGATGCTCAGCCTTAATTTGCTGGCATGTCAGACACTTACTCACGAAATTCGTAACCTCGCGCTTGAGCCCTGGCCACCAATACAGTTCACGTAGATCGTGGTACAACTTGTTTCCACCAGGATGCATGGCATAAGGACTGCTATGTGCCTCCCGTAGGATAGACTGCCTCAGATCAGAATGTAACGCCCCGAATCTGGGCCTAGTAGAATTGGGCCTATTGGGCCTTGGGCATGGGAGCGTTTAAAATTTTTTTGAGAACAAGAGAACGGCACTAATGCAGGTTGGACCTATTAGGTGAGTGATTTTGGAAGGTTAAGGGGCTTCCATGAAGTCCCGGGTTCAAACCTGGGCTTTAGGAAAACTTTTAGTTTTAGGTGAATAAAGCCCTGTGGGTAAGTAAGTAGGCTTTAAGAATAAATTGTGGGAAAAAAAGACACAAAAAGAGTTGTGGTCTAGTGGCAAATGGCGCCATATGGGAGACAAGGAAGTGACGCCATAGAGGAAGCAAGGGGTCCAAGGTTCAAGTCTTGGTGCTTGCAATTCATTTTTCTTTTCTTTTAAATGAACTTAGACTTTGGCCAATAGGCTTATATTTAGTTGCGCATGTTCTATGTCACAAAAGGAGCTTGTGTTATGGTGGCATGTAGTGTCTGGAGCATAGGAGAGGGCAAGGGTTCGAACCTCATGTCAAGCAAGGGAGTGTTTATTTTGCGGATTGGACGGCCAGAGTTTGTGTTGGATTTAAACTCTGCTGAAGGGGGGATCCCACATCGGGAAGCTAGCATGAGGATAGGCAAGAAGCTGGCTTTAAATAGAGCAAACCATGAGTAGAGTAAGCACACCTTTCTTGGCTTATCCCTTCGCTTTGTGGCGTGCTCGTTTGGGTTAGGCGTTGGATCATTCGTTGATCTGTATGCCGTTGGGTCGCAGTGGTGGTGACCGAAGTTGATCGACACACCCCTTGGGGGTCAAGGTGCGCGATCATTGTTGGCTTCGCGCGCAATGCGGTGTTCGAGCGCGGATTAACTTTAGATTCCTATCAGGTGTGTATTTCGCACTACTCTAGCTGTAGAGCGGGAAATGCCGAAATGTCGGTCACCCAGTGATGGTAGCCACACGAGCGTGCGAGCGCACGTGTGGGAGCTTCGACACGATAGTTGAGGCCATCATGAGTGTTCTTGTGGGTTTAGGCTGTTTGGGCCACGATAGGCCGAAAGAGGCCATGTGGGGCCAATGGGCCCGTGGGCCCAATCGGATAAGTTGTATTATTGTGTAATAAATATTGGACTGGACTATGTGAATCTCATATCTGTGGCTAGATTTGGGCTAAATGGGCCACACGAGCGTGTGGGCTCATTTAGGCCGAGAATGGGCCCTAGGCCCATTCGCATCGTTATCTCTGTTTAGAATATCCTTGGTTTACAAAATTACTGAAATACTCTCGGTTTGCAAAATTACCAAAGTACCCCTAATTTGTAAAATTACCGAAATACCCTCGATTTGTAAAATTATCGAAATACCCTTGATTTACAAAATTACCGAAATACCCCCGATTTGCAAAATCACGAAAATACCCTCAGTTTGCAAAATTACCAAAGTACCCCTGATTTGCAAAATTACCGGAACACACCTAATTTGTAAAATTACCAAAATACCCCTGATTTGTGAAATACCACTGTAGGGTAGAATTACCGAAATACCCCTGTAGGGTAGAATTACTGAAATACCCTCAGAGGTAGAATTACTGATAATACCCCCAGCAGGGTAGAATTACTGAAATATCTCATTACCGAAATACCCTTATAGGGTAAAATGACTATTTTGCCCTTGCAGCTAACTGACTGATTAGGACTATGATTGATCTAACTGTGAATGTATGGCTGTGTTTTAACTGATTTGACTGGGATTATATGGTGATATGTTTTCAATATGTGTGTAAATGATCGCTTTCGAGCATAGCCATTTTGCATACATGTGTAATGATTGAGCATGACATACACGACATATTGCATGGGGTTGGGAATTTGATACGGAGGAAGTTCGATAGGGTCGCATGCGGGTCGCATGACGGCGATCGTGGATCCAAAGATTGATATGTTAAGGTCGCACGGTCGCATGACAATCGTGGATCGACGGACGCGCGTAAAGCCGCGCGTAATCGATTATGGCTCTGTGCCAACCTAAATATGGCTCTGTGCCATCTTGATTATGGCTTTGTGCCAATCGTATTTACCTGTGGCTATGTGCCTAACATATATACCGATGACTTTGTGTCGATCATATTTACCCGTGGCTGTGTGCCGGTTATATTACCATAGCTGATGGCTATGTGCCGATCTTATTACAGTTACCGATGGCTATGTGCCAATTATGAGACCGTTATTGAAGGCTTAAAGCCGTATAAATACTAGCAGCTAGGCTGCATTATTAGAGAGATTGGCTGGGTGGGTTGACGTGGTCCCCATATGGAGAGATGGTTGGTACGGGTGGAGAGTTGGCTGGACAGGGTTGGGGTACATGCATGTTTTGCATTGATATGATTTAGGGCTTAGGCCCAGATTGTTACCGAATAGGGCTTAGGCCCAGATTGTTACCGAATAGGGCCTAGGCCCAAATTGTCACCGAATAGGGCTTGGGCCCAGACCATGACCGTAATAAGGGATTACACACTGAGTTTTCGTAAACTCACCCCGTTTTTAATTGTGCAGGTAATCCCCAGCCTTAGAGGATTTGGAGCTGCGAGGGACTCGGAGGTGGCCACACGTCAGATATGCTTTAAAGTTAAACTTAGAAATTTTTAGTTTAATTTATTGTGTTAAAATTTTGTAATAAGGCCTTGGGGATTTTATTTTAGCTTTTATTTGGTATTTATTTTAATTATAATCTGCTAGTATATTGAACACGGGTTTTAAAACAATAACTACTATTTTCAAAATATCACGTTTCTGCAACTGTTTATATCAGACTTCCGCAACAAACAAGGGTTTAAAAATAATAATATTTTAGCAAGGGAATGACTTTAAGCAAATCTTGTTTTTATAATAAGCAACGAAAATCAGGATTTTTAAACGGTAGAAGGTTTTAAATTGAAGAAGGGTTTTCAATGAAAACATGGTTTTTGAAAAACACCTTAATGTGATACGTCAGATTCGGGCCTAACTTCTAGGCCGGGTTTGGGGTGTTACACAGAATCTTTCGGTATACACACTCTCCCATGGAAACATAGCACTCCCTCACTATTCAGCCCAAAATCCGTAGTCTCCCCACTCTCTACTTGTCGGAAACGAGGAGCCAGGGACTCATCCAACAACTGTTTCTCCTTAATTTGATCAGTCCAGGTCGGTCTCATTTGGAGTTCCGCCAACAAGCTACCATCATCGAACAGGCTGAGACGAGTGAACATTGCTCTCAAATCAGATACAACCCTACGGCTCAGTGCATCAGCTACTACGTTAGCTTTACCAGGATGGTACTCAATCGAGCAATCATAATCCTTAAGGACTCTATCCATCTTTGTTGCCTAAGATTTAACTCTTTCTGAATAAGGAGGTACTTGAGGCTTTTATGGTCTGTGTAAATAATAGACCTCTCACTGTATAAGTAATGCCTCCAAATCTTCAGTGCGAATACCACTGCAGCTAACTCCAAGTCGTGAGTGGGTAATTCACCTCTTGAGGCTTAAGTTGACGAGACGCGTAAGTAACCACTTTACCCTCTTGCATCAACGCACAACCCAATCCAATGTGCGACGCATCACAGTAGACAGTGAATTCCTTCCCAGACTCTGGCTTTATTAACACAGGGGCTTCAGTCAGAACTTTCTTTAGTTTCTCAAAACTCTCTTGCTGCCTATCAGTCCAATTAAACAATACCCCTTTTCGCAGTAACATAGTCAGGGGTGCAGCAATTAGTGAAAACCCCTCAACAAAACGTCTGTAATACCCAGCCAAACCCAGAAAACTTTGAATCTCAAATACAGTCTTTGGTGGTTTCCAATTCAATACGGCTTCAATTTTTCGAGGATCCACCCTAATTCCCTTAGCAGACACCACGTGACTCAGAAATGTCATTTCTCGCAGCCAGAACTCACACTTGCTGAACTTTGCGTATAGCTACTTTTCCCCCAAAATTTGTAAAACAATTCGAAGATGTGCATCATGATCCTCCTCGGTTCTGGAATACACCAGGACGTCATCTATAAACACAACTACGAACCGATCCAAATAGGGCTAGAATACTCAGTTCATCATATCCATGAAAGCAGCTGGTGCATTCGTCAACCCAAACGACATTACCAGAAACTCGTAATGACCATAACGAGTCCTGAACGTAGCCTTATACACATCTGCTTCCTTAACCTTTAGCTGATGGTACCCAAATCGAAGATCTATCTTGGAGAAAACCGAAGCTCATCGCAGCTGGGCAAACAGATCATCTGTCCTCGGTAAAGGGTACTTGTTCTTAATCGTTGGTTTGTTCAGTTGACGATAATCGATGCACATGCGCATGGATCCATCCTTCTTCTTCACGAATAACGCTGGTGCTCCCCATGGAGACACACTCGGCCGAATGAACCCTGGTCCAGTGGCTTTTAAATTTGAGCCTTTAACTCTACCAGCTCCTTCGGTGTCATTCTATAAGGGGCGATGGACACCGGAGCTATTCCTGGTAGGAGCTCAATACCGAATTTGACCTTACGGTTTGGAGGCAACCCAGGATGCTCTTCTGGAAATACATCCGGAAACTCCTTAATAGTTTTGACATCTCCAACAGAAGGACCCTTAGAATCAGAGCTGCTAACATAAGCTAAAAACGTCTCGCAACCCTTGCGAGCCAGTTTCTCGGCCTTTAATGCTGAGATTACATTAGATAGATAATCTCTTCGCTCTCCTAACACGACTACCTCCTCCTCCTCAGAAGACTTCAACACCATACGTTTAGCAGCGCAGACCAAATTTGCATGGTGTTTCACTAGCCAATCCATGCCCAATATCAGATCGAATTCGCCAAACGGCAGTTCCATCAAATCTACCGGAAAGACAACCCCTTGGACCTCTAGGGGCACGTCTCTAAACAACTTATTCACTCTAACCGACTGTCTCGGTGGACTTAACACAGTCATTTCACTATCAGTAATTTCAAACTGAAAACCCAACGTCCTAGACACAGTGCATGCAACATACGAGTGTGTAGACCCTATATCAATCAAAGCAGTGTATGGTACATCATAAATAAGAAACATACTAGTTATGACGTCCGGGGCATCGCCATCCTCTCGGTGACGAGCAGCATAAACCAAACCTGGCTATCTTGCCTCTGTGTTGCCAGCACCTCTGCCCGGTGCTCCACGACCTCTTCCCAAACCATTTCCTCCTCTGGCCTGACCACGGCCTCTCGGTGGCTGCTGACCACCTCTTCCTGGCTGGACATGGCCCTGTCCTGCGGCTTCCATCTGAATAGGCCTATGTGTACAGTACTTGACTTGGTGATCCATGCACCCACATCTGAATCACGCCCCAGTTCTTTTCCAGCATTCGTCCTGGTGAGATCTCCCACAATCAGCGCAAGGCTGCGGTCTAACCATAGTAACAGGAACCGCTCGGACTGGCCCATCAAATCTGGCTCTCTTTATAGGCCTTCCATAAGAACCCGAGGACCCTGAATCCCTTTTAAACCTACCTTTATCTTTCTCGCGATTCTGGTACTCAAAGCGCTTCACATCCTCAGCAATTTTTGCCTTCTCAACAAGGGCAACAAAATCTCGTTCCCTCTGCGGAGCTATCAGCACCCGCAAATAATCTCGGAGGCCATCCTTGAAATGCACATAGCATTCATACTCAGTTGCGACTATACCACGAGCATACCGACTAAGCCGCATAAACTCTGCCTTATACTCTGCTACAGACCTATTCCCCTGGCTCAGGCTCAGAAATTCCTTCTTCTGGGCATCCACATAACTTGCCCCAATATATTTTCCTTGAAAGGCCGTCTTGAAGAAATCCCACGTCAAACAGTCGGCCTGCGTACCCTCTTTTACAGTGAGCCACCACTGATATGCCTCGTCTCGCAGTAAGGACACTGCTCCTTTTAATTTATGTTCCATAGTACAGTCGAGGTCGTCCATTATCCACTCGGTAGCCTCTAAATAATATTCTGCCACATTCGGGGCTACACCAGAAACACCCCTAAAATTTTTTGCTCCATTAGACCGGATTCGTTCAGAAATTGACCCTCGACCCACTGATCCAGTACTCGCTCCAGCAACCCTCTCGAGAACCCGTAGAATTACTTGGGATAGATCCCAACTGCTCTGTCATGAGACCCTGTCTTCGTTACTGGTGAGGCTGTTGCCTTCCTAGTAGGCATGTGACCCGATGCTGAAGACCCAGCCCTAGCACCTCCTCGGCCTCTACCTCGGCAACGTGTACCCCTTCTGTGACCTCTTATGCTCATATCGATATAGCGTATTTATCTATTTTAAGAGTTTTATGTATCAGCTTATAATTTCAATAATTATTAACGGGTATTTTATGATAAATAGTATTTAGAGTTGTTTTCACAGATCGAGAACTCACTACAGTTTTCAGTCTTCTACAGTCTCAGTTTACTCTAACTAAAGAGTTTCAGTACAATACTACTATCCATAGTAGCTTCTCAGTATAACATTTTAGTATATAATAAAAAATAGTGTCAGAGAACTTACAAATTTGGCGCCGGAGACTCGGTGTGCCACACTTTCAGTAACCAACCTTTCAATTTTCTTTCAAAAACTAGAATTCAGACAATTTTGGAAAATTTTCAAGAACCCATTCCACAATCGAGTTTTGCAACCTCAGCTCTGATACCACTAAATGTAACACCCCAAACCCGGCCTAAACGTTACGGACAAATCTGGCCTGTCACATCAGAGTGTTTTATGAAAATAAGGTTGATGGGAGAAACCGCTTGAGTAAAATTCCGTTTAGTTCTTATTTCTTGAGAAAAACGATTGGTAAGTTATAAAAACCAAAGTCTAGCAAACCAGTTACCATGTTTGACTGTTGACTTTTAAAATTCACGGAAGCTACTCTGATTAATGACATTTACCGTTTGAAAATATGTGTTTGACCTTTTAAACCGTTATTACTTTTGAAAACGTGTTCGTATCCGTTTGGTAGTTTCATAATAAAAATTTAAAACCCATTTAAAAACACTAGAGGCCTTATTACATAATTATTAACCCAATATAAAAATAAAGTAACTAAGTCTAAGATTAAATAATAACGAGCGTGTGGCCACCTCCGAGTCCCTCGCAGCTCCAAATCATCTAAGGCTGGGGATTACTTGCACAATTAAAGGAAAAGGTGAGTTACGAGAACTCAGTGTGTAATCCCCTATCATGCAGTAACAGTATGGGCTTGAGCTCTATTCAGTATCAGATCAGTCTAGGCTTTAGCCCTATACATTAGCAGTGTGGGCCTAAGCCAAAAATAATAACAGTACAAAACAGAGATGCAACCCAACCCAATCCAGCCAACACACCACCCGTACCAGCCAACATACCATGTGGGGACTAAGTCGACCCACCCAGCCAACACACCAATATCGCAGCATAGCTGCTAATAGTAACGCAGCAAAGCTACTAGCAACAGTAAACGTGGCCCAGCCACTAAAATCAGAATACGTGGCTAAGCTACTAGAATAGTAAAAACGTGGCAGAGCCACTAGTACAGTACTTCCTCCAAATCTGAATCCCAACCCCAATGCAGAATGTTGTGTCATAAATATTATAGGTATGCAGTACATCATACTCATAATAAGTCATATAAATATCATACACACATCACTTAAACTACCACAAGGGGCATAATGGTCATTTTGTCAGTTAGGGGTAAGATAGTAATTTTCACCCCTCAGGGGTATTTTGGTAATTTTACCCTTCGAAGGTATTTCAGTAATTTTACCCTTTGAGGGTATTTTGGTAATACTACCCCTCAAGGGTATTTCGATAATTTTACCCCTCTAGGGTATTTCGGTACAGTTTACGGCCTTTCCAAAGGCCTACTGATGTGTCTCAAGCTAACTATGATCACAATAATGGCAAGCGCACCTATCGTTTAATAGTATAGTTATGGAAAGACAGGAAATATCATATCCACAAGGACTAAGAGTACTAGTATTTACTATCTTCCTATTATCTAGCCTAAGAATTAGAGTGATTTCTTTTAAACTAAAATTAATTAAAAGCACGACAGAGAATGAATTGGGAAAATACTTTTAGACAACTTTATCAAAGAGGCAATACCCAAGGAAGAATCCACCTAGACTTCACTTATTACTTCTGATTCATATGATTTATTCACTTGACTTAATCCGTAGAAATCTCTGATTTATGTTAATATCTCTGTCGAGACTAAGAACAATTGACTCTAGGTTGACTAATTGAAATTTCTTCCTAATTAAAACCCCTATTGTCGCATTAACTCGATCTATGGATTCCCTTATTAGATTTGACTCTAATCCGAAAGATTTATGTCGTCCTATGTCTAGGATTGCATTCAACTCCGCTTAATTGTGTTGATCTACTCTTAAACAGGGACTTTTGCTCCTCCGAATAAGCACATTCGACTTGAATCAATAACCTGAATTGTTAAAGCAAGAATAAGAACTCACAATTAAGAATAAGAACAAGTATTTATCTTATAAATCAAATAGTAATAAGATCCATCTTAGGTTTCATCCCCTCAGTTATTTAAGGGATTTAGTTCATACTGATAGAGGGAAACATCTTAAAATAAGCAAAACTACAAAACATAAGAAAACCCAAAAACTTCAAGAGAAATTGATAGGAGATCTTCAGTCTTGATGGGGATCCATCTTTCAAGCTGCTCCCAATGGCTGTCTTCGAGTGTTTTCTACTTTCTACCCTGTATGTCCTTTTAGGTCCTCCCCTAGGGTGTTTATATAGGCTTTGGAGCACCTTTATTGGCCCACAAGTAGTCTTTTCCGAATAGAATTAGACTTGGGTTCGGCAGGGACACGCCCGTATGTGATAGCTTAGGTCGTGTTCGATTCTGCTCGTCACACACGGCCGTGTGGTCTGCCCGTGTGCGATAGTCCAGGCCGTGTTGATTTCTGAGGTAGGCCCATTTTGTCTCTTTTTGGCCCGTTTCTCTTTCTTTTCGATTCCCTAAGCTCTCCTGAGTGTAAAACATGAATTTAAAGGATTAGGAGCATTGAATTCATCAAATCAAATGAAAATTCATCCAAAAATAAGCCAAGCATGGGGTCAAAATATGTATAAATTTTAGTTTATCAAATATCCCCACACTTAAGCCTTTGCTTGTTCTCAAGCAAAATCCTCAACTCACAATTAAAATTAAACTTCCTTAATTCATAATTCTTATCGATAATGTCTTATCATAATTCACAAATAATTCATACATTGATAATTTAACTAAAAGAATCCTAAAGATTCAAACAAATCCAAGTCATAAATTTTTGTAGCACGAAAACATAGGTGTTTCCCCTTTTCTAAATAATTACCTTTGATTCAAAACCGACAAGAATTGACATCCTCACTAAAGATTCACTCAAATCACTCAAAGTGTTTAAGGTTCCAAAATTAAGCACTCAAAAGTAAAAAATGAAGAGTTATTACCATAAGCTTGCATGAAAATCAAGTCTCCACCACTATAAAATGAGATGATACACAAATCAAAAGGTCTTTAAAAAGGGTTGTAATGGGGGTTGGGTTAAAGGTGTGGATGACGGCTGAATTAAAGGGTTAAAATTGAGATCGAATTGACAATTTACCTAACTAGAAAAATAAACTAATACTGAATAATTACATCAATTGAAACTTAATAATAGCACGAGCTTCTTCTCAAAATGCAAAATTAACCGTTTAAGCTCAAATAACATAGAACTAATAGTAATAATGTATTTCCATTTCTTCTTCTTTTTTTCACATACAATAGTAATAATAAGACGAATTTAATAACTGAAATAGAGAACATAGTTAGGTAACTGACCAAATCAAATCTCGAGAAAAAAAGGGGGTAATATAATAGAAAAAATTATCAATGAATAAAAAAGAATAAGTTTTGGGTTAATATTAAAGGGTGAGTCAATAAACGGTTTATTAGGCTCAAAGGGGTTCACTAGGGGTTAATTATGAAGGTAGGCTTTTTAGTGGAATAAGTGGGTTAAAACCTAGGTGCCTTTATCATCTAAGTATATCAAATCAAGGGTGTGGTCTCGACATGCATAATCGAAGCAAGTTCTAGAATAACAAATCAATATTGACACACTCATAACCAAAAATAAATCGAGCAAGAAAAGTATATGCTCTAAAAAGGCTCAAAATCTCACAAAAATTATGGTTTTTGATGTCAATCTTGTAAATCTCAAACTTCAAGGTAATATTTAACTTAGGAAAAACAACCTAGCAAATTTTAATTCTGGAAATAGACTTATCATGCTTGATTCTCTAATGTCTTAAAGTGTAAACGATCAATGCACAATTACCTATGACTTAATCCAAAACATATCAATAAAAATCATAAATCAATAGAAATTTTATTCTAATAGTAATATGAGAAAATTACTTAAGAACAAGACATAATTCAGGGATTTTCTGATAATGATATAATTAACCTTCCCACACTTAAGATGTACATTGTCCTCCATGTACAAAGATAGATAATAGCAATGTAAGCAGAAAATCATAAGAGAGGGAAGGAGGTGAAACTTCCTAAATTATGGATGAAATCCTTAGAAAGTGAAAATTGTAGAAATAGGTCCAATGAGAAGCATGATGAACTAGGCAGAGGTGAAGGTGGGGGAGAATACTCCAGTAGTTTGTTCGTTCCTTATAGCACCTTGAACCTTTTAAAACTGCGGAGTCATTAGTAAATTTTTAGGGAGTTTTATTAATGGACTTCATTATGGTTACTCGAGAATAAGCAGCCAGAGATATAAAGAAATCAAAATATACTAATATAAATCAAAGACAAGAAAGATAAATAGAAAGAGTTTAAAAATTAAAATAAAAGAAAAAGAAAAAAATAAATGGACTCACAGGTCCTCATCAACAGATGGTTCACAAGGAGGGGGTGGTGGTGATATGTGAAAGTGCTGACAAATCTGATGTAGAGTCGCCTCGAGGCCGTCGAATTGTCAAGCGTTGTCATTGAATTGCTGAGTGCAGTACTGCTCGAAATGAGTGAGGCGCTCAGATATGTCAGTCAATGAAGCAGCCGCATGAACTGGTCGATGAGGCGGTGGTGGTGCAAAAGGTGGCTCGTCATGATGTAAAGGGACATCATCAGTAATGTCCTCTGGGTCGTCCTGATCGGTGGCTTGAAATAGACGGTACTGAGGAGGATCAAACCCATGACGACGCTTAATCATCCTCATATGAAGCATCGTCGAGATGCCCTGTGGGGACATCTGCCCAATAAGCGTGAGCGAGGAGGACTGAGCTGTGGTGTTGAGGAGGCCAAAGTATCGAGCCAGGTGCATCACATATGGACCAATGGAGAGGACCCCCTTCCTATGTCGCTCTGTCTGATGCCGAATGGTGAGGGCGATGAAGTAAGCTAAATCGAACACGTGCTCATGCGCCATGCTCCATAAAAAGTAGGCGTCGTGAGTGTTGACGACGCCAATGCTCTCTCGCCTACCTGTCAAAGTGTGAGCCAGGATGGCGTGTAAATACCTCAAGGATGGGGTGAGAGCTGATGCCTTGGAGCGACTGGGATCGTATGTAGCCGAGGCAGGAGCTAAGGCTCTCCAGTAGGAAGAAGGGGAGTAGTGGATGTGGCGATGAAAGTTCTCGAAGTCATCGTCCTCCATGAATTCCTCGGTATAAATTCCCAAAGCGACCCCAAACTCTGAGATACTCAACTCAAGTACTAGGCTTCCAAGGCGGAACTGGACTGTGCCTGGCTCGTCGAATTTTGTCATGACCGCCTGAAGGTGAAAGGTGGAACAGAGCTCCAAAGTAAGCTCTAAGTAGGTCGGCTCGACAATCTCAAAAAAATGCCCCCATGGGTCAGTAGTCAATAGGGTTCGAACTGCGTCAGCTAGTTGGACCTAATCTAAGGCGGCCCAATCAATACATCTCCCCACGCTGAGGGGTCATGCACGAAGTATCTAAAAAAGTTCCTCCTAGGGTCCCAGGGGAAACTGTAGAAAATGATGGCGCACTTTGGCAGATGCACTCGCAGAGGTAGCTCCGGGTCCCTTCCATTTTTTCAAAGCGGGGACAGCAGTCTTTTTCCCACGTGGAGGAGTCATTATGTGCCTTCAAGATAAAGTATTCAACATTAGTAAAGTAAGCTAGAAACATCACCGAATACGTTCCCAAATAAATAAAAAATTCAGAATATAAACCAGTGAACCAGAGTGTCAAAATGGGATTACCTGTGATGAAGTTGTGGTTCCTAGATGCAAAGATTTATCAATGTAAGATACTAACTAATAACGATTAAGTAGCAACGAGCCTAAAAGTGTTACAGTAATGAGACTAATTAACAAGACTAATGGGAATCCCAGAATGCATGGCATTATCAAAATCAGTAAGCTACCAATAGCAAAATCATTGTCAAGTATAAAGAATGAAAATGTGACAAATGAAACATAATAATTAATATGAGTATACTTAGCAACTCAACCTGAAAATGGGACTTATAAAATGGACTCACAGTAATAAAAATGAACAATGAACTAAAAAGTGAAGGGGGAAGAGTAAACCGATGGAGGTATTAAGGCGGCGCACAGACGTGGTAGTGGCGCACGGGCGTGGTGGTCACGCACGGGCGTGGACTGCGGGGGCTGGTGCACGTGGAAAAGAAAGGGAGAAGAGGAAAGGAAAAGAAGGAGAGGGTGTTTGGGTGAGAGAGCGGCTAAGGTTTGGGGGGGAAATTTGGGGGAGAAGGTGAACAGTAGACGAATGGTTTAAATAGGGATTGGGGCGCACGGTCGCGGCCCACGCCCGTGTGTCCTGTGTTTAGCCCGTGTGTTTCGTAAATGTTGGTTTAGGGCGTGTCTGAGTCTTGGCCCACGCCCGTGTTCCCTGGGCATGTTGGGTCACACGGTCGAATCGTACGGCCGTGTAATGCTTCATTCGTTTCTCCCACGCCCGTGTAGAGGTTTACACGCCCATGTTAATTAATCAGTATCGACCACGGCCTATAGGCACGGGCGTGTTGCACGCCCGTGTGACTTACTCAATTTCAAACACGGCTTCTGGGCACGGACGTTTTGGTTTATTGCATCCCGTGTTCTTTAGTCAGTTTCGACCACGGCCGCATCACACGACCATGGCATTTTATCGCAGCCCGTGTTTTGGGGAAAATTTTTGTCCTATTTCTGCACGGTCTCTGCCACGCCAATGTACCTACTCGTGGTATCCACATGGCCACGGCCGCACCCGTGTGCAAGGCCGTGTGGGTAGGGAAACCTGCGCCTATTAATTTGGTTAGTTTTTAGTTAGGTGCTAAAAATCGAAAATGTGGACATTAATGAGGTTAGTGCTCGGGTTGCCTCCCGAGAAGCGCTTATTTAGAGTCTAAGCTCGACTCACCTTTCATTCGTATAATCATGGTGGTTCGAGGAGTTGAAACTCCTCATTTCTGCTATCAATTTTGTTAAAATAAGGTTTTGGACGAGTACTATTTACCTTGAAGGTGCCAAATTTGGAATGAGTTACCTCGACTGTACCGTATGGGAAAATATTAAGTACCGTGAAAGGGATTGTTCCATTAGGTTCAGAAGTCGTAACACGAGGATCTGCATTATCCATTAGAACTCAGTCTCCAACCTTAATTTGACTCGTTTTATTTTTAGGCTCGTTATGGCTCTGCTTTGCTTCATCGTGTACTTTCAATTTCTCCTTAAACTGTGTTCGCCATTCATCTAGTTCCTCGATCTGGAGCCTTCGTTCCTCATGAACAGTTCTGTTCTCAATATGAGAGCTAGACCATGGCTCTGTCATTTTTTCCGAGGAATTTCCTGCAAAGAAGATTGAACATTAAGTTCACTTACATTAACAGGACTTGTATCATCTTGATCACTAGATATTCTGACAGAATCACGTGCTTGGAGTTTAATCATGTCATCACCTACACGAAGTATTAATTCCCCTATACCAACATCAATAATGGTCCTAGCAGTTGCTAAAAAGGGTCGTCCTAAAATTAAAGGAATGTCACTATCCTCATCCATGTCTAAAACAACAAAGTCTACTGGGAATATGAATTTATCAATTTTGACCAGCACATCTTCAATTATACCCCTAGGAAATCTAATGGTTTTATCAGCCAATTGAATGCTCATCCTAGTTTGTTTGGGTTTCCCAAGACCTAGCTGTTTAAACATTTTATAAGGCATAACATTGATACTTGCCCCTAAATCAGCTAAAGCATTATTAACAGATAAACCACTAATTAAGCAAGGAATCGTAAAAATCCCTGGATCTTTTAATTTGCGAGGTAGTTTATTCTATAAAATTGCTGAGCAAACTGCATTTAGCTCCACATGCGACGCATCGTCTAACTTTCGTTTGCTTGCCAAAAGCTCTTTTAAAAATTTTACTGAATTGGGCATCTGCGAAAGAGCTTCAATAAACGGTAAGTTAATATGTACTTTTTAAAAAGTTTAAGAAATTTACCGAATTATTCATCTGTTTGGTCTTTCTTCGTCGCATTAGGATATGGCACACGAGGTTTGTACTCTATACTTACCAGTTTTGGTTTATTATGGCTTACCTCAACCTTACCTTTATCTACCATGTTTTCTTGCCTCGGTTTTGGTTCGTCTAACCCTTCACTATCGTGAGCAGTAATGGCATGAAGTTGCTCCTTTGGGTTAGTTTCAGTGTTGCTTGGTAGGCTGCCTTGTAGTCATTCAGATATTAGCTTAGCAAGCTGTCCTATTTGAGTCTCGAGACCTTGAATCGACGCTTGATGATTTTTGAGTGCGGTTTCGATGTTCTGGAAGCGCGTTTCTGACACCGAGATGAATTTAGTAAGCATCTCTTCAAGGTTCGGCTTCTTTTCCTGTTGGTAAGGCGGCTGAAAGCCTGGAGGGGGTTGCTGTCTTTGGTTTCCTTGTCCTCCCCATGAAAAGTTTGGGTGGTTCCTCCAACCTGGATTGTAAGTGTTACTATAGAGATTATTCTGAGGTCTAGAATTATTACCCATATAGTTCATATGTTCGCTTTCTACGCCAGGGTTGTAGGATGGATATTCTGAATTGCCCATTCCTCCTCCATTCGTATCGCACTGCATCACTGGATGTACCTGCGAAGAACCACACAAACCATCAATCTTTTTATTTAAAAGCTCTACCTAGTTTGATAGCATGGTAATCTGCGTCGAGGTTGAAAACACACCACGCTTTTTTGTTGGCTTCGTCCTCATAACTTGCCACTGATAGTTATTCAAAGGTGAAATCTCTTCAATGAATTCGTAGGCGTACCTTAGGTGTTTTTTTTTTTTAGTGTACCACGGCAAATGCATCAATCAATTGCCTAGTTGAGGGTTCACACCATTGTAAAAGGTTTGAACTCAGAGCCATAATGGTAACCCATGGTGAGGGCATTTTCTCAGTAGATCCTTGTATCTCTCCCATGCATCGTAAAGTGTTTCTAAATCCATTTGCACAAAAGAAGAGATATCATTCCTCAACTTAGCCGTTTTAGCCGGCGAAAAATATTTAAGTAAAATTTTTTCAGTCATTTGTTTCCATGTAGTGATTGATCCTCGTGGTAACGAGTTCAACCACTGTTTAGCTTTGTTCCTCAAAGAGAAGGGAAACAACCAAAGGCGAATGGCATCATCAGAAACGCCATTAATCTTGAAAGTGTCGCAGAATTCCAGAAAATTTGCCAAGTGATTGTTTGGATCCTCATCCTGCAAAACCATCAAACCCGAACAAACTAACTGAATCATCCGAATAGTGTTAGGTTTCAGTTCAAAATTATTTGCAGCAACAGCAGGTCTAACAATACTTGATTCAGTTCCTGTTAAAGTAGGCTTAGCATAATCATACATAGTTCGAGGAGCAGGATTCTGATTTACTGGATCTGCAGCGACCATAGGAGGTAGCGGATTATTCTGGGGTACAGCCATCCTCTCGGTATTAGTGATATCATTCCCTTGCTCTTCTTGTATGTATTGTAGGCTTCGCCTTATCTCTCTTTGGTTTTTGCGAGCTGTACTCTCAATCTCACTGTCGTAAAGCAAAGGTCCTGACGGGTTTCTTCTAGTCATAAACTAGAGACACCTGCCAGAAGCAAAGAAACAGAAAAATTAGAAAAGTAACAATAAAATAAAAATAAATTGCAACAAAATAAAAATGGCTAAAGTAATAAAAATTTAGTGTTCCTAATATCTTAGTCCCCAGCAACGGTGCCAAAAACTTGATGTGTCTCTAACTAACTATGATCACAATAACGGCAAGCGCACCTATCGTTTAATAGTATAGTTATGGTAAGACCGAAAATATCATATCCACAAGGACCAAGAGTACTAGTAATTACTATCTTCCTATTATCTAGCCTAAGAATTGGAGTGATTTATTTTAAACTAAAATTAATTAAAAGCACGACAGAGAATGAATTGGGAAAATACTTTTAGACAACTTTATGAAAGAGGCAATACCCAAGGAAGAATCTACCTAGACTTAACTTATTACTTCTGATTCATACGATTTATTCACTTGACTTAATCCGTAGAAATCCCTGATTTATGTTAATATCTCCGTCGAGACTAAGAACAACTAACTCTAGATTAATTAATTGAAATTTCTTCCTAATTAAAACCCCTATTATCACTGTAACTCGATCTATGGATTCCCTTATTAGATTTGACTCTAATTCGGCAGATTTACGTCGTCCTATGTCTAGGATTGCATTCAAATCCACTTAATTGTGTTGATCTACTCTTAAACAGGAACTTTTGCTCCTCCGAATAAGCACATTCGACTTGAATCAATAACCTGAATTATTAAAGTAAGAATAAG
The DNA here is from genome assembly GCA_025698515.1 of Gossypium sturtianum. NCBI lineage: Eukaryota > Viridiplantae > Streptophyta > Magnoliopsida > Malvales > Malvaceae > Gossypium > Gossypium sturtianum. Next base: position 124,613,010 of record CM046946.1, read on the forward strand.
AACTCACAATTAAGAATAAGAACAAGTATTTATCTTATAAATCAAATAGTAATAAGATCCATCTTAGGTTTCATCCCCTCAGGTATTTAAGGGATTTAGTTCATACTAATAGAGGGAAACATCTTAAAATAAGGAAAACTACAAAACATAAGAAAGCCCAAAAACTTCAAGAGAAATTGATAAGAGATCTTCAGTCTTGATGGGGATCCTTCTTCCAAGCTGTTTCCAATGGCTGTCTTCGAGTATTTTATACTTTCTACCCTGTGTGTCCTTTTAGGTCCTCCCCTAGGGTGTTTATATAGGCTTTGGAGCATCTTTCTTGGCTGATAAACCGAAATAGTAACATATTCTAGGCCCACATTTAATATGATTTTGGATGATTTAAGCCTCAATTTATGTAAAAAGGTGCTCTTAATCCTTTCTTTTCATGTTTTATACTTAGGAAAGCACCCAATGACGAAAAGAACGAGAAACGGGCTTAAAACGGACTAAATTGGGCCAAGCCACGAAATCAGCACGGCCTGGACTTCAAGCCACACGGTCGTGCCTCCTTAATTATCTAGAACACGGCTTAGCCACGATTTACACGGCCGTGCCTCATCAACGAAGTCCAAACACGGCTTGGCCACGATTCACACGGGCGTGTGCCATGGCCGTGTCCCTGCCGCAGGAAAGAGGAATTTTACTCGGATTTGGATGCTTGGAGGCAAAGAAAAACATTCCTAAGTCTACTTAAACTCCCAAATAGGAATTGCACTCAAATTAGGATACTTGGAGGCCAAGTAACACATCTCAAAGCCTATATAAACACCCCAGGTAGCAACTTAGAAGGGGGAGTTCGACAGAAACCCTCTGTCGAGGGGGAGCCCTAAGCCATCGTCTAGGGGAGTCGTGCTAAGCCAGAGAAGGCAGATTTGTGGGGATTCACTCAGGGATAGCCAGTTGATCCATCTCAAGAAGCCAGAGTTATACTCAAGACGGAGGATCTCTCCTTCAATTCCTTCAGGGGGTTTTAGGGATTTCTTATGTTTTGTTTTATCTTTTCTCTTGAGATGTTTTTCTTTATTGTTATGAACTAAACCCTTCTGATACCCAAGAAGATGAAACCTATGATGAATCTTGTTATCGATTATTTGAATTATATGATAAATACTTAGTTTGTTCTTAATTATGTGAGCTTAATCCAAATTTAATGTGCTTAGGTGGAGGAGGAATAGACCATGCCTAAGAGTAGATCTAGCATAATTAAGCGGAGCTGATCGCACGCCTAGAGATAGGGTGACGAGATTTTGCCGAATTAGGGTGAAACCTAATATGGGAATCCACAGATTGATTTACTACTATTCTAGGGGGTTATTATAAGAGAACGAGAGTTCCACTAATTAACCTAGGGTTAGACGTTATTCGCCTCGAGAGAGGGTTTAATATACGTTAGGGAGTCTTACAGATCAAACTAAGTAAATAAAATCATATGGTTCAGTTGATAGATAACAAGTGAAGTCTAGGTGGATTCTTCCTAGGTATCGTTTAAATCAACCGAGTTTTTCCCAAGTTATTTTCCAAATTCATTCTTCTTTGTCTTAGAGTCTTTAGTTTAGTAGTTAATTAATTTAGATTAATAAACAACTTCACTTATTTTAGGCTAAATAATAAAAAAGAAAGTTAGTATTAGTACTTTTAGTTCCTTTGGGTTCGATAATCCGGTCTTGCCTAAGCTATACTCTTGTTCGATAGGTGCACTTGCCTTTAATCGTTGTCGAGTTAGTTTCGTGTTCGATCATTCTTATATAAATTTTAAAAATCGATTTACTGATCAAGTTTTTGGCGCCAATTCTTGTCGAAACTAAAATATTAAGAAAGCTCTATTTTTATTACTTTAGCCATTTTTTTATTTTCTGTAATTTATTTATTATTATTATTTTTATTATTATTACTTTGCTAAATTTTCTTTTATTTGATTTTGACAAATAGAGGAGATGGCACTGAATAACTATCAATGGCAAGTTACGAGGACAAAGCCAACAAAAGCAGTTGATATCTATGACCTCGACCCAGTAACCAGGCTATCAAACCAGTTAGAGATGTTACATAAAAAATTTAATGGTTTATACGGTTCCTCGCAGGTACATCCAGTTATGCAGTGTGAAACAAGCGGAGGTGTGGCGAATCCTGAGTACCCACCCTACGGACATGGCATGGAAAGCGAACAAGTCCACTATATGAGTAACTATTTTAAACCTCAAAATAATTTTTATAGTGACACTTATAATGCAGGTTGGAGGTACCATCCTAATTTCTAGTGGGATGATCAAAGTAGCCAAAGACAGGAACTTCCTTTAAATTTTCAACAACCACCTCACCAACAGGAAGATGCTGACAAAATTCATGGCAGCTACAGATATCCGTCTCCAAAAAAATGAGACAACACTTAATGACCAACAAGCATCGATCAAAGGGATCGAGAGCCAAGTTGGGGAACTTACTGAGTCAGTTGGGGAACTTACTAAGTCAATTATATAACTTGCTAAGCTGATCTCAGAACTACCACAAGGAAGCTTGCCAAGCAATACTGAAACTAACCCGAGTGAGCAAAATCAAGCCATTTACGATAGTGAAGGGTTAGACGAGCCAAACTCAAAGGAAGAACCTGTGGTAAGTGAAGGTAAGGTTAAAGTCTGCCATGATATACCAAAACCGGCAATTACAGAGTACCAACCTCGTGTGCCATATCCCGATGCAACAAAGAAAGACCACACAGAGGAAGAAGTCGGTGAACTCACACTTCGTGTAGACGATGAAACAATCACTCTTCAAGCTCTTGACTCAGCTAGGACATCGAGTAATAAAGGTATGAACGTTAATTTTATTGATAACCATTTGGTTCAACCTTCTTTACAGGAAGCATCACGAAATCACCTAGCTGAGCTAGACCTTAGACCTCGTACCCATAAAGAAATAATCCATGAAGAACTAAGGCTTCAGGTCGATGAACTAGACGAGTGGAAAACACACTTTAAAGAGAAACTAGGAATACACGAAGTGAAACCTAAGGAAACCCTCACGAGCGAGTGATAGGAACAACAAATCACTTCAAAATAGGGGACCGGTATTGTTGAATAAGGAAGACCCTCGAATCGCCAATTCAGACCTCAAGACAAACAAAGAAATCACTTTTGAGGTACTTGATGTCTTCCTATACGGGGCAGTCGAGGTAAGCAATCCTAAATTCAGTACTTTTGAGGTAAACACTACTCGACTTAAATTTTATATCAAAAACCGAGTTGATCGCATGAGGGAGGATTTTCACCTCCTCAAACCACCTTGACCATACGAATAAGAAGTAAAGTCTAGCTTAAGACTATAAACGAGTGCTTCTTGGGAGGCAACCCGAGCACTAACCCAATTAATTTTTACATTTTTTTTTATTTTACTTTTATTTTTTTTCATTTTAGCACCTAACCATAAACTAACCAAAGTACAGATTTCCATGCTCACACGGCCTTGCACACGGGCGTGGCCGTGGCCGTGTGGAAGCCAGAAGGACAAACCACGGACGTGCTAGTAACCGTGCATGACAAAGAATGATTTCTTTTCCCAACACGGGCTGCGATAAAAAGCCACGCCCGTGCCAACTTCCCGTGTGAGGTTCTTGACTTATTGAGCACGCAGGCGAGACACTACCGCGCCTCTACAACCGCATTTGAGGTTACCGACTTGACGAGCACGGGTTAAACACGCTCGTTCTAAAGGATCGTGAGAAGAATACACGGGCATGCTACGAGACCCACGGCCGTGGTAAAACACCTAAATGCACCCAAAATTCAAAATCACGAAAAACACGGACTGATTAAACTCGAACAAGGGCGTGGACCGTATCACTATTTAAATATTTACTTTTATCTCTATTTTTATTTTTATTTGTATTTTCATTTTCATTTTCATTTTCATTTTTATTTTTATTTCCTTTCTTTTATTTCCTTTATTATTTTCTTATTGTTATTCATTCCATTTAGATTTAGCTTATGATACAAAAGAAATTAGGATGGCTACTTCGAGGACTCAACCAGTTCGAGACGCTTCCCCACGCTCACCTCCAATCCTATCCGGTTTCTTTTCATTGGCTTCATCCAAAATTCAGGAAGTTTCCCTTCTCTCCCCATCTTACGATTTTATGATTATTTTTATATTATCTACCTTTGTACATTGAGGACAATGTACATCTTAAGTGTGGGGGGGTTAACTATAGTATTATTTGAAAATCCCTGAATTATGCCTTATCCTAAAGTAAGTTTCTCATATTATGATGAGAATGAAATTTCCCTTGAATTATGATTTTTATTGATATGTTTTAGATTAAGTCATTGATAATTGTGCATTGATAATTAAATTTGAAGAATACTAGAGAATCAAGCATGATAAGCCTATTTTTCAGAAATTAAAAATTTTCTAGATTGTCGAACTGAGTTTAAATATTACTTTGAAGTTTGAAATTTACGAGGTTGACGTCAAAATACCCATAATTTTTGTGAGTTTTTGAGCCTTATAGAGCATAAATTCTTTTTCTTGCTCACTTTATTGATTATGAGTATGTCAACACTGATTTGTTATTCTAGAACTTGCATCGATTATACATGTCGAGACCACATTTTTTTGATTTGATACACAGAGATGATAAAGACACCTAGGGTCTAACCCACTAACTCCATTAAAAAGCCTACCTTCACAATTAACCCCTAGTGAACCCCTTTTAATCCTAACAACCCTATTTATTGACATAACCGCTAATATTAACCCAGAACCCCTTTTTTTTTGTTATCACCATTCCTTTTGACTACCCTTATATCGAGATTTGATCTGATTAGTTGCCTAATTATGAATTTTAGTAGTTTATCCTTTGTTATGTATTTATAGTTTTTTCTTAAAAAATAAAAACAAAGTATATTCATTATTAGTTATGTGATTAAACGAGCTTATACATTTAAAATCCAAATATCGAAAAAAGAAGCTCGTATTATTAGTTTTCAATTGATGTAATTATTATTATTAGTTCATTAGTTCTTAGTTAGGTAATTTGTCAATTCAATCTCGATTCTAACCCTCTAATTTAGCCTTATTCAACACCTTAACCCTAGCCCCGTTACAACCCTGTTAAGGACCTTTTGATTTTTGTTTCATCTCATATTTCAGTGGTGGAGATTTGATTTTCATGCAAGCCTATGGGATTAACTCTTCATGTTTGACTTTTTGAGTGCCTAAATTTTGAACCTTAAACACTTTGAGTGATTTGAGTGAATCTTTTGTGAGGATGTCAATCCTTGTCGATTTCAAATTAAAGGTAATTATCTAGATAAGGGGAGACGCCTATGTTTTCGAGCTACAAAATCTATGACTTATAATGTTTGAATTTTTAGGACTCTTTCAGTTGAATTATCCATGTATAAATTATCTCTGAATTATGATGAGACACTATCAATAGGAATTATGAATTACAGGAAGTTCGTTTTAATTGTAAGCTGAGAATTTTGCTTGAGGACAAGCAAAAGCTTAAGTGTGGGGGTATTTGATAAACCGAAATAGTAACATATTCTAGGCCCACATTTAATATGCTTTTGGATGATTTAAGCCTCAATTTATGTAAAAAGGTGCTCTTAATCCTTTCTTTTCATGTTTTATACTCAGGAAAGCACCCAATGACGAAAAGAACAAGAAACGGGCTTAAAACGAACTAAATTGGGCCAAGCCACGAAATCAACACGGCCTGGACTTCAAGCCACACGGCCGTGCCTCCTTAATTATCTAGAACACGGCTTAGCCACGATTTACACGGCCGTGCCTCATCAACGGAGTCCAAACACGGCCTGGCCACGATTCACACGGGCGTGTGCCATGGCCGTGTCCCTGCCGCGGGAAAGAGGAATTTTACTCGGATTTGGATGCTTGGAGGCAAAGAAACACATTCCTAAGTCTACTTAAACTCCCAAATAGGAATTGCACTCAAATTAGGATACTTGGAGGCCAAGTAAAACATCTCAAAGCCTATATAAACACCCCAGGTAGCAACTTAGAAGGAGGAGTTCGACAGAAACCCTCTGTCGAGGGGGAGCCCTAAGCCATCGTCTAGGGGAGTCGTGCTAAGCCAGAGAAGGCAGATTTGTAGGGATTCACTTAGGGATAGCCAGTTGATCCATCTCAAGAAGCCAGAGTTATACTCAAGACAAAGGATCTCTTCTTCAATTCCTTTAGGGGGTTTTAGGGATTTCTTATGTTTTGTTTTATCTTTTCTCTTGAGATGTTTTTCTTTATTGTTATGAACTAAACCCTTCGGATACCCAAAGGGGATGAAACCTATGATGAATCTTGAGCACTAAATGTAACACCCCTTACCCGTATTCGACGCCGGAACAGGGTACGAGGCATTACCGAAGAGTACGGAACACTTACAGATGATTTAAACCATTTATCGCTCAAATATCAAAATTGATTATAAAAGTTCCTTTAGCAGACCCTTGAAGTCCAAATCATGCATTGGGATTGGGTCGGGACTAAATCAGAATCGTATGAAATTTTTCGCAAAATCCCTAAGTTTATCTCATTTACAAGGGTCCCATGCTCGTGTGGCTCACATGGTCGTGTGCCTCCAGGGCGTATAACTCTCTGACTTGCATCTATGAAGGAAATTGGGTCACATGGCCTTAGTACACGCCAGTGTTGCTAGGCCGTGTGGTAAAGTTAATTTTCACAAATTAGGCTATTTTCTAAGCCATATCTCTCTCTCATTTGATCCTTATTCTTCACCCACATTTAATACATACAAAAACCAATTTAAGATATTCAACTGAGCCTTATACTTAATACCACTTGTTAGTCGTACACTTCATATAAATAACAAGAAACGTATATGGGTTCAATTCTCATTAAATTTCTCTTGTACTTATACTTTTTCACACTATGTATTCATATAACATATAATAATCACACCTCTGTATTTCATATACATTTTTATAACAAATTGTCTTGGTTTCAAACTACTTCATATTTGAGTTTTATTTATCAAATCATTTGAAGCATCATCTTTACACATATAGTGCACTTGAGATGCACAATTCTATAATTATGAATGAACACATTTATCAAACATATTCCATGTTTTTATATATTATTTGAATTATATGATAAATACTTAGTTTGTTCTTAATTATGTGAGCTTAATCCAAATTTAATGTGCTTAGGTGGAGGAGGAATAGACCCTGCCTTAGAGTAAATCTAGCATAATTAAGCGGAGTTGATCGCACGCCTAGAGATAGGGTGACGAGATTTTGCCAGATTAGGGTGAAACCTAATATGGGAATCCACAGATCGATTTACTGCTATTCTAGGGGGTTATTATAAGAGAACGAGAGTTCCACTAATTAACCTAGGGTTAGACGTTATTCGCCTCGAGAGAGGGTTTAATATACGTTAGGGAGTCTTACGGATCAAACTAAGTAAATAAAATCATATGGTTCAGTGATAGGTAACAAGTGAAGTCTAGGTGGATTCTTCCTAGGGTATCGTTTAAATCAACTGAGTTTTTCCCAAGTTATTTTCTAAATTCATTCTTCTTTGTCTTAGAGTCTTTAGTTTAGTAGTTAATTAATTTAGATTAATAAACAACTTCACTTATTTTAGGCTAAATAATAAAAAGAAAGTTAGTATTAGTACTTTTAGTTCCTTTGGGTTCTATAATTCGGTCTTGCCTAAGCTATACTACTGTTCGATAGGTGCACTTGCCTTTAATCGTTGTTAGAGTTAGTTTCCAGGTTCGATCATTCTTTTATAAATTTTAAAACTCTGATTTACAGCGATCATTGGCCTACAAGTAGTCTTTTCCGAATAGAATTAGACTTGGGTTCGGTAGGGACACGCCCGTGTGTGATAGCTTAGGCCGTGTTTGATTCTGCTCGTCGCACACGGTCGTATGGTCTGCCCGTGTGCGATAGTCCAGGCCGTGTTGATTTCTGAGGTAGGCCCATTTTGTCCCTTTTTGGCCCGTTTCTCGTTCTTTTCGACTCCCTAAGCTCTCCTGAGTGTAAAACATGAATTTAAAGGATTAGAAGCATCAAATTCATCAAATCTAATGAAAATTCATCCAAAAATAAGCCAAGCATGGGGTCAAAATATGTATAAATTAAAGTTTATCCCCTACCGTCGGCTCGAATGACTCGGACAACTTATATGGCCAAAACAGTGTAATTGGGCCCAAGGCCCGTTACTTGGCCCGAGTGGGCCCACACGCTCGTGTGGCCCGTTCAGCCCACATTCCGTCACGGCTATGCGAACCTCGCAGCCCAATCCCTTATTAGTCACTTACCGTGGATGTCGTCCCTGTGGGGCCCATAAGCCCATTGGGCCCACATGGCCCATTTCGGCCCAACGAGGACCACTGCGACCTAAGCCCACGAGAAAGTTCGTGGCAGCCTCTACGGTCTATGGTCAATGATTGTGGTTCGATTTGTCCCTACGAGCGTTCGCACGCTCGTGAGCCCTCAGATGCCGAAGTTTTAGCTTTTCGGCTTTTGCCGATTTACAATTACGCAGGGGTGTGAATACACACCTTCATCCATCGTTTTTACAGAAACAGCATTGGGTGTACAATTACACACCTGTTATGGGTTGTAGTTGAAGTGCTTCCACGATTAAACACCAATCAATAACCGCAGTCTTCTCTAGTCCCAAACCACGTATTCTTTTCAATGCTAAACCTTCACAAGAACCGTTAACCGATTCATAAGAATCTACAATCCCATAAGAATATGTATATACCATGCTTAAAGCACTTACCGCAAATCAAAAGATCCCTTGCAGGGGAAAGTAATCGGCCTACCCCTTGGTTAAGGAAAACGAGTCCCTAGCAACATACGCACGAGAGAAAAAAAAGATGTTAGAAAAGCTTATCTCCACGGCAACAAGGAGAAACAGCCTTCCGGCCCAAGAATTACAAAACTGAGCATGGAGAAAAACCAACCAAGATTTGGCTAGGGTAACCCCTTACGAATAAATCGAAGTGATCAAGAAGCGGTTAGGGACGAAGAAGAGAAGATGTTTAAGCCTTAACAGGTTCGGTCAACACAAGAAGAACAAATGCTTTTAGAAAAAAAGTATTCGGCTATCTTAAAAAGAAAAAAACAAAGAGGGGGAAAAGAAGAAATGGAGTTCGGCTAGAATAAAGAAAAACAACAGGTATTCAGCTATGAGTGATTCGACAGATTTTGAAACAAGGAAAAGAGAAAAAGAAAGCTAAAGAGAGAAGGACCCAAATGGTAAAAAAAAAAGATGCGCGAGATGCCACAGATAGAAAAACCCGAAACACAACAAAAGAAAAACCCAAATTACCAAAGAGGAAATTCGGCTTCTACACTCACCTCAAATGCCAAAATTGCACAAATGAAACTCCCTTAGCCGAAATCCCCCTTCTCAAGCTCTCCCATTCAGCCAAGACTCCCCTCACATCTCAACTCCTTCAAACTCTCCACCAAATCCTCCTTGATTTGTTCCCAGCCTCCCATAGAAACCCATTCAAATTTGATGACCAAGTCTTCAACCTCCTCTGCAGAGTTTGATTCAAACTCTACCTCTCACGCCACTAAGTCATAAAATAAAAACCCCTTACTTGCATGCCATGGGATTCGAACCCCAATTCCCTTGCCACCCTAGTGACGCCACAACCATCAAGCCACATGCTCTTTTTGTGACATGAAATCACACAAATTTAAACATGAGTCCTAACTGCAAACAGCCAATTTCACTTAAGAGCAAAAACTAAAAATTTTCTAAGGCCCAGACTCGAACCCAGGCTTCCTAAAAACCCCCAAATACACTCAAATACTTAGCCATTGAAGCACACATGGAATTTAAGCCAAATCATGCAAAAGTACAAACCCTACATTTTTGGGGCGTTACAATTTGAAATATGGGTCACACGGTCTTGTTGTAAACCGTGAGTATTCGAAATAAGGTAACACAGCTGTGTAACTCTCTGAGATCGTGTGGGCAAACCTGCACCTAAAATTAAAATCACACACGGTCATGTAGTGTGAATGTTGTGGCACACGGCCGTGTGACAGCCCGTATGCACCTAAAATGCCTTTTAAAACAAGCCAAAATAAATCCCTTTTCTTAGATGCCAAGCCAAACCAAATTCATCCATTCACGTGCCTTCAAAACACATTTAAACAAGCCTTAAACATGCCAAAACATTAAACTTGAGTGCCAAACCAATGTGCCCTCATTGATACCACAATTCATTTTCCAAATCAAACACATATATTACACCAAGCTAACTTGCATTCAAGCTCACAATATCCAAATATAATCACATACCAAACTTACCATTCATTCATTCCATTCATGTCTACTTCCATAATTTTATATTCATTCATAAATAGATTAAACCAAAATACCAAAATAGAAATATGTATACATTTACAAACCAAAACTAAAGTCATATGTATACAAGTAAGCTAGAAGTAGGTTTAAAACAACATCATATTGACAAATTAGCTTAAAAGTTTCTAGTACATGTCATTTATAACCAACATCAAAAGACCAAAAACATATATCAAAATGATGAACGGATAGTGTGTGTGCTCCGACTCAAACTTCCAACTATCAAAGCTTTTCAAAATCTACAAGAGAAAAGTACAAATAACATAAGCAAATAATGCTTAGTAAGCTCAAATAGAATATAACATAATTCACTAAATAAAAATTATTTAGCTTAAAATATGCATTATATCCTAAATCATATATATGTTCATTCAATTTTTTTCGTACAACAAACTTCGAACCACCAATGAAGTATCCACTCTATTTGTGTACTTTTTCAAATAATTCACAGTTCGAAAGATGTCATGGTATCTTCCGACCATGGTCTTATACATGCCTGAAGTGGTGTCATAGTTTCTTAAAACTATGGTCTTATTTGTTATCGATGTAATGCCATAGTATCTTTCAACTGTTGTCTTATCCGTTTCAGATTTAATGCCATAGTATCTTTCAACTATGGTATTTCTCATTTTGGGTATAATGCCATGGTATTTTTCAACCATGGTCTTTCTCATTTTGGGTATAATGCGATGGTTTTTTTCAACCATGGCCTTTCTTGTTTCTCAAGTCAAAGAATTTTCTCTACCAAAACATATATAGATAAACATCAAATTACAAATCAATAACCAAATAATTACTTAAGCTAACTTATGAACTTACCTAACCAAAAACGATTGTAGAATTAAGATCGATAACTATTTTGTTACTTTAGCTTATCTTTGTTCGAGGGATTTGTTTCTTGATCTAAATATTAAATTTAACTCAATTAATTGCTTCAACCATCTTAAATAATTACATTTATGCATAAAATTCCTTTTATTATCAATTTACATAATTACCCCTAAACTTTACATTTTATATAATTTAGTCCCTAAATCCGGAACCTTCAAATAAACCATATTTACTCACAGCCCATGCTATATGAATTTCTTAAGGTCTCTACACAACCCATATTTATCAAAATTTCAAAATAATTCCATGTAATTCACTATTTTAACAATTAAATCCCTAAACATTAAAATTACTAAAAATTACTTAACAAAATACTTATATTTAGCTCTTAAACTCAAGAATCTATCAACTAAATTCACAAACACACTTATCTCATTAATGGTAGGTTCCTAGACTTTTGACAGTTTTACGAATTAACCCCCGAGTTAGATAGATTAAGCTAAAACAATTACAAAAACGTAAAAATTATTAAAAGCGGACCTCAAAATCACACAAATGCATGGGAGAGAGCTTGGACGAACCTTTTTGGCCCAAAAATAGTGGTTTTTTTGGTTTGAAGAAGATGAACAAAAAAGGCTATCATGATTTGTTTTCTTTATTTTATTTTGGCTTAACTTTTCTTTTAATTTTATTTAATTAAAACATATAATTTTAAAATAAAACAAGCACTAATCGTATATATCATTTAATTATGATATATTTGCCACATAAACCCTTGTACCTTTCTTAGTTTAATCAATTAACTAATAGAAGCTAACTTTTATAGCTTTTACAATTTAGTCCTTTTTACTTAATTAATTATCTAAACGTTAAAATTTCTTAACCAAATTTTAATACTTAACCAAATTTTAATTGACCTTTTAATAACTCTATAAAAACTAATTAAATAATGAAATAATGACTCGTTGGTCAAAATTGTGGTCTCGAAACCATTATTTCTAATACCATTGAAAACGAGTTGCTACAAACCTAAACATGTCCTTTGTCTAATTGGAAATGAGTAAACCGATTGAAAGATTAATATGGAATCTATCAAGTCCAGTTGAAGAGATGTTTTGTCTTGAGCATCGAAGCGGATGACTCCCAGAAGATAGAGCCATAGATGTGACTGACTAGACTAACTACACTAACAGTACATCGGATAGGACCCAAGTAGAATAGATCCTAAATCTGTTTATGGATTTTTTTTCACTTATGACATTCATAGTTTGACATACCTTAATCTTGAGTGGATGAACTATGTACGTGTGACTCATATAATTTGATGCAAGTAAAAGCTTGAGTTTAAATCGGTAAGGAACCAAAAGTTGGTGTGATGGGTATACGACTTCTACAATATGTAGCATCATTCACAATAGTGAAATTCATAACCCAAGAAATGGGTAAATGATATCGTCTCTTTGGAATTACATGATAGATGAAAAGTAAACATGGCCACAAGTCGTTTGTCTTTGTGATAAATGACTGAATGACTATTTGATAGTAATTTAATTTTCATGAAAGAAGATGTAGTGGTTACCATGAGATAAAATAGGATCATATTGGGAGAACAGTTTCATCCCAAAGAGATTAAGGATATCCTATGAGAGTAACACACTTATGACAAGGTCATTGGACGAACACTAATGAGTAGCTTTCATAATGGTATTAAATTAGGGAGAGCTCAGTCACGATACTATAATGGAATGAATTCATTACTAAATGAGTTTATAATTAATATGCAAAAAGTTAGAATTTAATTATAAGTAATTTGAGCCTTAATTATATATATTTAGTCGGTCCTTCTTCTAGCTCGTTGAAACCATAAATGAATCATGTATAGAATCAAATGAATATGAATGAATGAAAATGATAAAGTTAGAGAAATGGGTCACATTTGAAAATGAATGTGTTTTCTCACTAAGTGTGGAAATGAATTGAGAATTAATTTAAGTTTTTTCAAAATATTATTTAAAAAAATAATTGAAGTTTAAAAATAGGATTCAATTAATTAGTCATTGTGATTCGTTGAATATGAAAATTAAATATATTTTCTCATAGATTCTTTTACTGTAAAGTTGTCATGACTTTAACGGGATTAGAATTATGTTGAAAAAATTATTTAATTGGAAGGAATTATCTTCTTTGGAAGTAAAAAAAATTACTTGCTTTGAAAACTCATTGTTTGCAGAAGTATATTGATCCATTATGAGTTCCACTAGTTCAACATTTGGTGGATAGTGTTGGTAAACATTCTTTGGATCCTGAGTTCGAAGCTTATAGTAGCAAGACAGTACATTGGCCTCATGGATGCTTTCTTCCATAAGTCTTAGTGTTCAACCTCACTTAATTGGTTTTAATTTTGCTAAGGATATTTAGCAGGCTCTTGATAGATTGTATAGTGGTAAAAACCACCTCCAAGTTGATGCATTTTAGGAGATAGTTTCATTTACAACAAAAAGGAGAACTTAGTATGCATGAATTTTCTTTTGAAAGTTAAGTCTATTTGTGATAGTTTAGCTGGGTGTGGGGAGAAAATTTTTTATCATGAAAATATAATTGCAATTTTAAATGGCTTCATCTATGATTACTACAAATCGCACTCTTTATGATCTTCAAGGAGATTCTACTATTTGTTAGATGCCTAAACTAGACAGTCTAGTTTGATGGCTCAAGCATTTCCTTCAGCTAATATGGTAATGCGACAATAATCTTCACCAGAAATCGTGCCTAGTCAATCTAGTGTTACTCTGCAACAGTCATATCAACAGCCAACATATTGACCAGTTGGATCCTACAAAGGTAGAGGACGTGGTCAATCCTAAGGGTCTAGACCATAGTGTCAACTTTGTGGAAAAATTGGGCGTCTTGTTAAGATTTGTTATTTTAGGTTTGATCCTACTTCTACTAGTGTTTCTATTGTTTCTTCTCAAGTTATCATCCTCAAGTACATGTCAACATGATCGTATGTCAGAGTTTTAAAAATTTAAATAATGAGAATGATCGAACCTGAAAACTAACTATGACAACGATTGAGGCAAGTGCACCTATCGAATAGTAGTATAGCTTAGGCAAGACTGGATTGTCGAACCCAAAGGAACTAAAAGTACTAATACTAACTTTCTTTTTATTATTTAGCCTACAATAAAGGGAATTTGTTGTTTTAAATCTAAATTAATTAACTACTAAATTAAAGACTCTAAGACAAAGAAGAATGAATTTGGGAAAATAACTTGAGGAAAAACCAATTGATTAAGACGACACCCAAGGAAGAATCCACCAAGACTTCTGTAACACCCCAAACCCGGCCCATGCGGTATGACCAGATTTGGCATGTCACATGAAGAAAACGTGTAAAGAACTTGTGATTTTTACTAAAGTTGTCGTTATTTGTTTATAATTAAGAAAACAAGTTTGATTATAAAAACTACTAATCTCGAGAGGTTTATTGATGAATCGAAAATTGGACTAGTGAACTTTAAAATCGTGACTTTTTAAAAAAAACGTTGATAAAATTCGAAGGAAAATCCAGTTAAATTAGTTATACTTATTTGTTATGAAATCCGTTTGTTGTTAATCAATTTTGGAAAACCGTTATTTATGATCTCAGAAAAATCCCGTTTAAAACAATTCAAGAAAATAATAAGTACGTCAAAACATAAAGAAAATAAAACATATCCTAGAGGCCTTATTACAACTTTAAACCCAAAATAGTAAAAGTAATGAAATAAAGCAGAAAGAAGTTTACTAATGTTCGAAAACATTATTTTCAAAGTATGGCCTCCATTGAGTCATCCATGGGCCCAAGTCCTTATCATTGAGCATTACCTGCATGGATTAAGAAAGAAAGGGGGTGAGTTACAAGAACTCAATGCATAATCCCCTTACAGTCATCCATGGGCCCGAATCCACATAGCAACATCTTGGGCCTAAGCCCATTTACATAACAAATAATCAAATGAAATGAATGCAACCCAACCCATCCATCCATCACACCCCGACTCACCAATCACACTGTGGGGATCAAGTCAACCCACCCCGCCACTCACACCAAATTTGCGAGTCAAGCTGCTATAATATATTATTATTGTGGCCATGCCACCGAAATCATGAGTAAGCATAATAATAAACGAATTGTGGCTATGCCACCGGGCTACACTACTCTCCATACAATTTTTCCCAACCCATGCAATATGTAAAGATGCAACATAATAAAAATTATATCCACATATATAACAACCATTAATCTAGTGAAAAATTTTGGTGAATCGGCCCATTAAAGCACTTTGGTAATTCGGCCCACTAAGGCATTCTAGCATATCGGCCCATCGAGGGCATTTTGGTAAATCGACCCATAGGGGCATTTTCGTAAAAATGGCCCATTAAATCTTTTTAGTAATTCGGCCCATAAGGAAATTTTTGAAATTTAGCAAATTAATACCGATTTCGACAGATCTTTAGAAATAATGTTGTTTAAGCAAGTTATTCGATTCATGCCATATTACGGTTATTAGATTTGTAAGCAACAACGATCTATTTTTCGAACATGATGGTGAATCACAGATTTACAGGATTTCGGCATGAGATTACACACCTGATTACGGTAAGGACTAAACCTTCTTTATCGTCGGCACCTATGTCACCATAACACTCGATTAACTAGCAAGAGATAGTGTCTTAATCCAAATCTAAATCAAACGATCTAAAGAAATGCTTACCCTTAGTATCGTGAACGACTACGATTTGCCTACTCGACGACTGTAAGATGGTCCACAACACAGTGGAAAATCCCAAATCGCCGATACCGCCCTACGTTTGAACTTGGGAGCAGAGATTGCAAGTCCACTCCCTTTTTGCCCTCCTATCGATTTTCCCTTAGAACGGCTACCACTTGCCTCCATTGGAAGAGTCTCGGTCAGAATAATATTACAATGAGAGAAAGTAGTTGTCTAAGGAGAGGGTTTCGGCTTACCACTACTTCCAAAAGATCAAAGAGTAGAGGGGAACGAGTTGTTTAGTCCCTTAACGATGATGAACCCGATTCTACCGATTCGACTTATGGCTACGGATGAGTCAGCAAAGATATGAGATTCGACACCCCACTAGAATGCTACAAAATAAGAGATGATCACGATATGAGAGAGTAGGAGAGAGTGATGTTTCAGTTTAGAAATAAAGTGAACCAACCGAATGATGAGGGTCACACATTCGGCTATAGAGAAAAGAGGATGAAAGGAAGAGAAAGAAGCCACTTACCCAATTCAGCCAAGGAAGAAAATGCCCCACATGAAAAAGAGAGAGAAAATAATATGCTTAAGAGATTCAGCTTTTTGGATAGGAAAGAACAAGGGAGATTTGGTCTCCAAGTATGTCGTCTAACGAAAAGAGAATAAGAAAGCTATGGCAAAGATGAGAAGAAGAAAAGAAAATGCTCCCTAATAGTCACGGTTTTTGGCAAGGAAAAGAGGTACCAAATGGTAAAAAGAAAAGACCTTCAAATGAAACCAAAAACTCCTCAAAAAGTCTAACAAAAATTCGGAACAACCACCCCTTACCAAAACCGATTACACCCTCCACCAAAAAAGTCTTCGTTGGCCAAAATTCCTTCCCCAAGCAACTCCTAAAATTCGACCAACATATCCCCCTTTATCTCTTTCCTTTATTTCTTTCCTTATTTTATCCTTGATCTCCTCCTTACTCTTCTCCTTAGTGTTCTTTCCATCATTAGAAAGTCTTCCTTACCTTTTTTAGAGTCTTGGCTGACACTTACCATCTTCCACCTGATTAGCACAAAAAAATATATTTGCAATAGGTGAGATTCGAACTCCACCCCTTAAGCCCCTTCATGTGACACCTCACCACTTTGCTGCTAGCTCTTCTTGTGCTAGCAAAATACTCACTTATTCTTTTAAGTCTTGACGTCACTTGCCTTCTCCCCCTTAAGTGCATAAACACAAAAATTCTACCAAGGCCCAACTCAACCCCAAGCCTTCTTAGGGTCCCTAAACATACACAACTGACACTCTTAGCTAGCCTAACGCATGGTATAATGCAGAACATAAAATCCCGAATTTCAGGATGTTACAATTCTACCCCCTTAAAGAAATTTCGGCCTCAAAATTTACCTAATTAAAAGAGATGAGGGTATTGTTGCCGGATAGTGTCCTCAGGCTCCCATGTAGCTTCCTCTGACCCGTGATTACGCCATAATACTTTGACTAACGGAACCGACTTCCTTCTCAGCACCTTAATATCCCGATCTA
Source organism: Gossypium sturtianum (assembly GCA_025698515.1). Lineage (NCBI taxonomy): Eukaryota > Viridiplantae > Streptophyta > Magnoliopsida > Malvales > Malvaceae > Gossypium > Gossypium sturtianum. The sequence continues at coordinate 124,630,568 of CM046946.1, forward strand.
AAATCTCCACTGGCTCTTCTTCAAAAGACAGGTCAGGTCTTATGTCAACTTCCTCCACTAGCACTACATGATATGGATCCGAACGATAACGCCTTAACATCGAGACATGGAATACCCTATGTATCTGACTTAACTCTGGAGGTAACTCAAGCTGATAAGCCACTGGCCCAACACGCTTCAATACACGGTAAGGTCCGACAAATCTAGGGCTCAACTTGCCCTTCCGTCCAAATCTTAAGATCTTTTTCCAAGGTGCGACCTTCAGAAAGACCTGATCACCCACAGAGAACTCTATCTCCTTTCGATTCAGATCCACGTATGATTTCTGTCTGTCCAAAGCTTCTTTTAACCGAGCCCGAATTACCTTTACTTTTTCCTCCGTCTCCGAGATCAATTCTGGACCCAACAACTGTCGCTCCCCCAGCTCAGTCCAGTAAGTAGGAGTACGACACCTACGACCATACAACACCTCATAGGGTGCCATCCGGATCTTTGGATTGATAACTATTGTTGTATGCAAACTCACAATGGTAGAAAATCTTCCCAACTACCCCACGAAGTCGATCACACAAATTTAACATGTCTTCTAGAATATGAATTACTCTCTCCGACCACCATCACCAGTGGATGAAACGCCGTCTGAAATTTGGTTTTGTACCCAAAGCTTCATGTAAAGCCTTCCAGAACCGTGATGTAAACCTAGGATCCCTGTCCGATATAATAGACACTGGTACCCCATACAACCTCACGACTTCTGCTATATACAACTTGGCCAACTTCTGCAACGTATAATCCGTACGAAAAGGTAGGAAATGAGCAGACTTCGTTAACCGATCCACTATTACCCATATTGAATCTTTCTTAGTAGGCGTTAAAGGTAACCCACTAACAAAGTCCATCGTTATCCTTTCCCATTTCCATAATGGGATTTTCACCGGTTGTAGTAACCTTGAAGGCAGTTGATGTTCCGCCTTCACCTATTGACATGTCAAGCACTTGCTCACGAAATCAGTAACCTCCCGTTTCAACCCTAGCCACCAATACTGCTCACGGAGGCCTCGGTACATTTTGTTTCCCTCGAGGTGCATAGCATATGGGCTACTATGTGCCTAACGCAGAATCATTTGTCTCAATTCCAAATCCCTGGGTATACAAACTCTTCCGCGAAAACACAATACTCCATCACTATTTAATCCAAAATCCCCTATCTCACTACATTCCACTTGCAGAAGCCTAGAACCCAACCTTTCATCTAACAACTGCTTTTCCTTAATCTGACTTACCCACGCAGGCTTCACTTGAAGTTCAGCTAAGAAGCTACCATCTTCATAAAGGCTGAGATGAGCGAACATCACTCTCATATCCGATATCACCTTACGACTCAACGCATCTGCCACTACGTTAGCTTTACCTGGGTGATACTCAATTTAGAGGTCATAATCTTTCAACAATTCTATCCACCTCCATTGTCTTAAATTCAACTCCTTCTGGGTAAGGAGGTACTTCAGACTCTTATGGTCCGTGTAGATAATCAACTTCTCCCCGTACAAATAGTGTCTCCAAGTCTTCAGAGCAAACACCACGGCAGCTAACTCCAAATCATGTGTGGGATAGTTCGCCTCATGCGGTCTTAATTGACGAGATGCATAAGCCACCACTTTCGCCTCTTGCATCAACACACATCCCAAGCCCGTGTGTGACGCATCACAATAAACAATAAACTCTTTACTGGCCTCAGGCTGAATCAATACTGGCGCTTCTGTCAGAATCTTCTTCAATTTCTCAAAGCTTTCTTGCTGCTTATCTGACCACACAAACGGTACTCCCTTACGCAATAGTTTAGTTAGGGGTACAGTAATAAATGAAAACCCCTCAACGAATCGCCTATAATAACCAGCCAAATCTAGAAAACTTTGAATTTCTACCACTGACTTAGGTGGCTTCCAGTCCAATACAGCCTCGATCTTCCAAGGATCAACTCTAATTCCCTCGGCAGACACAACATGCCCCAAAAAGGTCACTTCCCTCAGCCAAAATTCACACTTACTGAATTTGGCATACAGTTGCTTCTCCCTTAATATCTGCAATACAACCCGTAAATGCGAATCATGCTCCTCTTCAGTCTTTGAGTACACCATGATGTCATCTATGAACACCACCACAAACCGGTCTAGATAGGGTTGGAAGACTCAATTCATCATGTCCATAAATGCAGCTGGTGCATTTGTCAGCCCAAACGGCATCACCAAGAACTCGTAATGCCCATAACAAGTTCGGAATGCAGTTTTATGAATATCCGCCTCATTGAACTTTAGCTGGTGATACCCCGATCTCAAATCTATCTTTGAAAAGACCGAAGCTCCTCACAGCTGATCGAATAGGTCTTCGATCCTCGGTAATGGGTACTTGTTCTTGATCGTCAACTTATTCAATTGTCTATAATCGATGCACATACGCATCAACCCATCCTTTTTCTTAACGAACAAAACCGGCGCTCCCCATGGTGACACACTTGGTCGAATAAACCCACGATCCATCAGATCCTGGATCTGAGCTTTAAGTTCCACTAGCTCCTTCGGCGCCATTCTGTAAGGAGCAATGGACACCGGAGCCGTTCCTGGCAACAGCTCAATACCAAATTCCACTTCCCGATCTGGAGGCAATCCTGGAAGCTCCTCGGGAAAGACGTCTGGAAACTCTTTCACCATTCTAACACTCTCTACCGACAACTCTTTGGTATCCAAAGCACTGATAAAGGCTAAGAACGCTTCACACCCCTTTCGTACCAATATTTTCGCCTTTAAAGTAGATACCACATTAGATAAATAATTTCTTCTTTCATCTATCATCATCACTTCCTTATCCTTTGAAGCTTTTAGTACCATCCGCTTTGCAGCACAGTCCAAGTTTGCACGATGCTTAACCAGCCAGTCCATGCCCAATATAAGGTCGAACTCCCCGAACGGCAGTTTCATCAAATCTGCCAGAAAAATTACCCCCTGAACTTCTAAGGCACATCCCTAAACAACTTATTTACTACCACCGACTGTCCTAAAGGACTAATCACAGTTGTTTCTCAAGCAATAATCATAGATCTAATATTCAAAGTTCCAGACACAACACATGCAACATACGAATGGGTGGATCCAATGTCTATCAGAGCAGAAAAAGGTACATCAGATATGAAAAATGTACCGGTTATGACATCCGGTGCATCGCCATCCTATCGACGTCTGACCGCATAGACCAACCCTGGTTGTCTCGCCTCCGTGCTACCCCTATTATCGGTACCTCTACCCAGTGCACCCTGACCTCATCCCATGCCATTACCACCTCGACCTGGCCCACGGCCTCTCGATGGTCGCCGAGCGCCTCTCGCTGGCTGCAAAAATCTATTTAACTACTCCGAGTCCGAGCAGGGCTCTCGAAGGCAATCCCTAAACCGATGGTCTTTGGATCCACATCTGAAACAACCTCCAGTTCTCTTCCAACATTCACCCGAGTGAAGTTTTCCACAATCCACACAAGACTGTAACTGATTGGTAGTAGCTGGAACACTCACTCGAACTGGTCCCTCATTCTTGGGCCTTTTTTGAAATCCTCTAGAAGGACCTGAATACCCAGAGTCTCTCTTGTTCTTGCCTCTATCCTTGTCTCGATTTTGCCGATCCGAGTGTTTAACTTCCTCAGCTATCTTAGCTTTTTCCACCAGTGTAGCAAAATTCCTCTCCTTCTGTGGGGCTATCAGCTCCCGTAACTCATCACGAAATCCGTCCTCAAAATGCACACAATGTTTATAATCAGTCGGCACTATACCCCGGGCATACCGACTGCACGCAAGAACTCCGCCTCTTATATCGCCACGCATCTACTTCCTTGAACCGATTCGAAATTCCTTTCTTCGGGCATCCACATAGCTAGCCTGCACATATTTCCCTGGAATGTTTGTCTTAAAAATCCCATGTAATACGATCACCTGAGTGCCTTCCCGAACAAAGAACCACCACCGATACGCCTCGCCTCTCAAAGAATGACACAACCCCTTTCGGGCCGCTCACTTGTACAATCCAGATCATCCATAATTGCTCCACCGCCGCAAGCCGAGACTCGCTACACTTGGGGCTACACCCGAAATACCCCTAAAAACTTCGGCCCCATTCGATCTAAGTTGCTCAGATATCAACCCACGAGTTGCCGACCCAGTTCTAGCCCCAGCAACCCTTTCTAGAACTCGCAACATCGCTTGGGACAGAGCGTCGTCCTCTCTGATTCGATCATGTGACCCACTTGGTCACCAAAGGACGCAAAGCGTCCATTTACGGCATATGTGCAGATGCCTCAGATACAACTCTAGCACCTCGGCCTCTACCACGTCCACGTCTACCGCGTCCACGTCCTCTAGCCCTCATGTTTGCTAAGTTGATTTAATCTGATTACGAGTCTTATGAATCAATATGCTATTCAATGTTTATTAAACAATATTTTATGGAGTATAGGAAGTAAAGTTGTTTTCGCAAAACGTATCGTAAAGTCTCAATCTCAATAGTTTCAGCTCCTAAGCTAAAAGTTCTAGAGTATCTCTATTTTGTGAAGTTTTCTTACAGTCATACCACAATAATCATAAAATGAAAACAAAACTTATTGACTTGGTGCCGAATACCCGTGGTGCCATACTTTCTCTAAAACATGTATTTATAAATCGAATTTCAAACAATTTTTGGAAAATATTTTTGAACCCAAACCACAGCCGAGTTTTGCAATCGGGCTCTGATACCATAAAATGTAACACCCCAAACCCAGCCCATGCGGTATGACCGGATCTGGCATGTCACATGAAGAAAACGTGTAAAGAACTTGTGATTTTTACTAAAGTTGTCGTTATTTGTTTATAGTTAAGAAAACAAGTTTGATTATAAAAGCTACTAATCTCGAGAGGTTGATTGATGAATCGAAAATTAGACTAGTGAACTTTAAAATCGTGACTTTTGAAAAAAAATGTTGATAAAATTCGAAGGAAAATCCAGTTAAATTATTTATACTTATTTGTTATGAAATCTGTTTGTTGTTAATCAATTTTGGAAAACCGTTATTTATGATCTCGAGAAAAATCCCGTTTAAAACAATTCAAGAAAATAATAAGTACGTCAAAACATTAAGCAAATTAAAACATATCCTGCAGGCCTTATTACAACTTTAAACCCAAAATAGTAAAAGTAATGAAATAAAGCGAGAAAGAAGTTTACTAATGTTCGAAACATTATTTTCAAAGTATGGCCTCCACCAAGTCATCCATGGGCCCAAGTCCTTATCACCGAGCATTACTGCAAGGATTAAGAAAGAAAGGGGTGAGTTACAAGAACTCAATGCATAATCCCCTTACCGTCATCCATCGGGCCCGAATCCACATAGCAACATCTTGGGCCTAAGCCCATTTACATAACAAGAATCAAATGAAATGAATGCAACCCAACCCATCCATCCATCACACCCCGACTGTACCAATCACACTTGTGGGGATCAAGTCAACCCACCCCGCTCACACTCAAATTTGCAATCAAGCCGCTATAATATATTATTATTGTGGCCATGCCACCAAAATCATGAGTAAGCACAATAATAAACGAATTGTGGCTATGCCACCGGGCTACACTACTCTCCATACAATTTTTCCCAACCCAAGCAATATGTAAAGATGCAACATAATAAAAATTATATCCACATATATAACAACCATTAATCTAGTGAAAAATTTTGGTGAATCGGCCCATTAAAGCACTTTGGTAATTCAGCCCACTAAGGCATTCTAGCACATCGGCCCATCGAGGGCATTTTGGTAAATCGACCCATAGGGGCATTTTCGTAAAAATAGCCCATTAAAGCTTTTTAGTAATTCGGCCCATAAGGACATTTTTGAAATTTAGCAAATTAATACCGATTTCGATAGATCTTTAGAAATAATGTTGTTTAAGCAAGTTATTCGATTCATTCCATATTATGGTTATTAGATTTGTAAGCAACAACGATCTATTTTTCGAAAATGATGGTGAATCACAGATTTACAGGATTTCAGTGTGATATTACACACCTGATTACGGTAAGGACTAATGAAACACCCCAAACCCAGCCCACAAGCCCCGACCGGATCTGGCATGTTCCTCGAGTAAAACATTTCAATTCCAAACTCCACCTCCCTATCAGGGGGTATTCCAGGTAACTCCTCCAGGAAAACATCCACAAATTCCCTTACGGTTCTAACTCCACTAACTCCTTCTTCTTTTGTATCCAACGCACTAACGAAAGCCAAGAATGCCTTGCACCTTTTCTGAACCATCTTATCAGCCTTTAATGCAGAAACTACATTAGCCAAATAGTTTCTTCTTTCTCCTATCATAATTATCTCCTCATCCTCCGGGGTTGTAATATCCCGGGTTAGGGGCTATTTTTATTATGGCATGGCTTGCATGTGTTGGCTTGCTATGTGGCTATTTTGGTGTCTTAGGGGCTTAATTGTAGACTAGGGGTATGTCTGAGTAGGTGGGAAACTTTTTGTTTTTAGGCTTAAGTAAGAGGAGTTGATGAAGCTGGGATATATGAGTATTATTTGGTGTTCTTGAGCACAAAAGAAAAGCTAGTGGAGTGGCAAGGCATGCGTCACTTGGGGGCTTGAGTGTGGCGTCATCTGCAGGGGGAGAGGTCTTGTGTTCAAGCTGTGGAGTGGCCACTTTTTGCACTCTTTTTGACGGCATGGAAGGAAGAGGTTGTATGTAGTTCAAATTCTTCTTTGGACTTGGTCAAACCGTTCAAATGGAGAGTGGAGAGTGAGTTTAGGAGGAAGACTTGGTCAAGGTGGTTTAAGTGTGAGGTTGTGAGTGAATGGGGGGATATGGTCGAAATATTGGGATGTTTGGAGGTGTTGTGCCGAAATTCATTTTTGGAATTTTGGTTGTTTCTGGTCAAGGCTTAGCAAGCTAGTGTCTTCTCATTTTGACATTGGTAGCCGAATTCTCTAGTGTATTCTTTTTCGTTTTTCCTTCTTTGTAAACCGAAAATCAAAACCTCTCTAAGGCATGCCGAATTTTTGTGTTGTTTTCAATATTCTTTGTTAAGCCGAATGTCCCTTACATGTCTCTCTTCTTGTTCATTTGAGTAAATCGAAACTAGCCATCATTTTCTTCTCATATTTTCTTTATTTCTACAACCCTTGTGCCGAATTTGCATTTTCTCTTAGCCAAAACTTTTGTTTCCTTTTCTTTGAGCATAGGCCGAATATCACCCTCTTCCTTCCATCTCTTTTTGGTGTTTTCCTTCCTTGGGGTTAGACCGAATCTTTCCTTTCTCCCTTCTAAACTTTTATTACCGATTTCTTTCTCTTCTTGAATCGCATCTCCACTATTTCTACTTCCAAAACTTTAGCCGTTTTTCCCCTTTCTCTTGGGTGGTTGAAGCCGAATTTCCCTTCTCTCCTAGGGGGTTTCTTGTGGCCGAATTCTTGGTGGTTGGTGTTGGGGTAAGTGGTTGGCCGAATGGCCATCTCTCTCTTCTCGAAGTATTATATTGATTGCGGTTTGTTCAAAGCCTATGATGGTTGTAGATGGAAGTGAGTTAATCACTTGTTTAACCTTTTCATATAGGATCCTTGGATTTTGGAAGCAAACAAGAGAAGTCTCCTGTTTCTGTTAGCTGATTGGTAAGGGTGGGTATTGTTGTTAGTTTATTGGTAAGGGTTGGTATTGTTGTTAGTTTATTCTCTTAGTTCTCGTTTAGTCAAAGCTTCAAGAGATTAATACTTTCTTCTTTATAGGTTGGCCGATTGTCAAAGGGAACCACTATTTGGTTCGGGATTTGGTAAGAAACCAAATCAGGTGAAGGGTAAGGGCTTTTGATAAACCCTTTTGGATTAAATGGTTATGGCCGAATGGTCTTAGTACCTAACCCCTAAATTTGGCCGATTCTAGGAGCAAGGAGTTTAAAGATTGTAGATCGTTTCTTTGGGATTAAGGCCTTCGTTATACCAGGTGTGTAAACTAACACACTATACTTAGTAATATTGTTATTAAACTTTGTTTGCCTATTAAAAACCATGACAAGATGATGGATTATTGGATACCCAAGCGGGGTATGTGTACGATCCAGGGTAAGTCTAATTTATTATAAGTTCTATTATGGATACCTTGGGTATTATGATCTATGATATGTATGCTATGAGAGGTAATGCTAGACATGTTGGCATGATATGCATGACTTGTATGATGTGCATGATTACATGAGTATGGTATGTTGATGGGTGATATGAGTGGAGGGAGCATGATATTTTGTGCTGACGAGCACCAGTGTTTTGGTAACACACCTTGTGACTTTGGGTCACCAGTGCTTTGGTAGCACAATTGTGTCTTTGGGACACCGGAGGTTGGGCACCTCATTGCGACTTGTCCTCGTGGTTAACACCACCGTGGGTTGGCCCCACTTTGAGATATGGGATCGAATGCACTAGTGATTGGGTATCACACGATGGGTTGGCCCCATCATTCGATTATTGTGACTACGGTCACCCAGTGCTTTGGTAGCACATTTGTGTCTTTGGGACACCAGAGGTTGGGCACCTCATTGCGACTTGTCCCTATGGTTAACACCACCGTGGGTTGGCCCCACATGAGATATGGGATCGTCTGCTAGTGATTGGGTATCACACGATGGGTTGGCCCCATCATTCGATTATCGTGACTACGGTCACCAATTGCTTGGGTAGCACATTGTGTCTTTGGGACACCAAAGTGTTTTGGTAACACATTGTGACTATATGTCACCAAAGGGTTTGGCACCACCAAGTGGTTTGGTACCACACTGGTAGAAAAAGGCGATTCGGATGGTTAGGATTCGGGTTGCATTAATTATGTTGCTATGTATGATGTGTGCTAGCATGTTGTTTCATCGGGAGCGGGATTTATGCATCGAGTCATTCGACTCACCCTCTCCTTTGACATTTCAGTGACTCGTGACGCGACATGGAGCCGGATGGACTCGGGGTGCTCATGCCATGCTTTAATAAAAGTTTTGCTCAGACTAATCGAATTGGGTACTTTAGCTTATTTACTTTTATTTTGGGTTTTAATTTGGATTTGTAAAAGGCCTTTAAATTATGTTTTATGATGGGTATGCTTTAATTAGATTCTCAACCTGCTTAACGAATAACTTGGCATGAAATTTTACTAAAACTTGGAAAGACAACGCTTTCAAAATTATATCGCAATGTGTTTTAAACTATACCATCGGGTATCTCGCTATGTTTTGTTATTCAATAAACTCAAATGATTTGCAAATCAAACTCGATTTGCTACTAAGTCTAAAATGTTTCAAAATGGCACTAAGAAACTATTGGAAGTCCTAAATGAAATCAACTCGCTTTAACTATATACTTGGATAAGTTTTCAAAATCTAATCAAACAAGCCTACTCAAACTTTCCTCAAATTCACTATGTTTTCACCCCACTTCTAAACGAAAAAAAATCTGATCACTCAAAGACGTTTTCCCAGTAACATACCGTTTCGGGCGTGGTGTCTTGTCCGAGTTTGGGGTGTTACAATTTTGGCATCGAGCTAAGTTCAAAAGCTTTCATACTGTGGGCCCGAGGCCCAAAAATGTTTTCAAAAGGTTGTTTTGCTAGTTTTTATTCTCAAAGTATGGTTTGAAAGGCATGGCACCGAGTCTCCTGCACTCAGCCGCCTGTAAGTACCGTACTATTGCTTGTGAATTGATTGGATGTGATATGATTTGATGAATAGCAATAGTATACTACTTAGAGATTGAAATCGATAGGATTTTGTGAACTCATGAGAACAAATCCTCTTAAAATATTCATAAGACTTGCTTTTAAACAAGTGGAATAAATCTTGATGCATAAAAATTCTTAATCAAATACGAGGAAGATTAGTCATGAGCGCTAGAGGTGGACGTGGTCGTGGGCGAGGTCGTGGTAGGATGACGGTTTACGAGCCCGTAGGATCCGGTCGTGGTTCGAGAAAATGAGATACTGGTTCCGCCACCACCGGAGGTGGTGAGTTCCAAGACCGCATCGGGACGACGCAGCGTGTCACAGCGATCTTTGCGAGTGTTGGAAAGAGTAGCTGGTGTAGGTGGTGGTTCGTGAGTTAGGAAATCGGTTCTCGAGCGACTTCGGGCAAATGGGGCCGAATTCTTCCGAGGGTTTTCGGTGTTGCTCCCAAAGATCACTGAATATTGGCCGGAGGCAATCGAGCGGATCATGGACGATCTGACTGACACCAAGAGAAGCCGGGGGCATCGATCGCTTCTCCGGGATGAGTCATATCGCTGGTGGCTCACGGTTCGAGATATTAAGTGGCGGCAGAGAGATCTCGACATGGGATTATTTCGTGGTCGCATATCAAAAGAAGTACATCGGAGCTAGTTATGTCGACTCCCAAAAAAGGCTTTTCCGAGGCTTGTTCGGGGAGTAAATCATGTTCTTGAGTACGCAGGCCGAGTTCTGGTCGAGTAGGTATGCCAGGGGCATTGTGGCCACCGAGCATGAGAGGTGTGTTCGCTTCGAGGATGGTCTCATGCGACGACTTGAGGTCGCTGATTGCTCCTCGCCAGGAGCGCGAGTTTGCTTGTCTTAGTTGAGAAGGCTAAGGTAGCCGAGGGTGTTAAGGAGTCGGTGAGGCGGGGTATGGACGTAAATAGGCATAAGAGGAGCTTTGGGTCTTCCGGATCGCCGTAATCCGCGAGAGAGCTAGACCGAATGGGCCGAACCACCGCTAGGTTTGTTGTCGCTAGCGTGGACCGCCGCAGATGTGATCGGTGTGGGGAAATCTCATTGGGGTGGCTGGATCGAGGAAAAGGTTGCTTCGAGTGTGGTTCTGAGCACCGTGTGAGGGACCGTCCGCGTAGGTTGGCTAGGATTCACCGAGAGGCGGGCCGTAATCGGGCCGTTCGAGGTAATGGACCGCCACCGCAAAGGGGCCGTGGTAATGGCGAGGTGGTAATGGTTCTGATCGGGGCCGTGGAGCACCGGGCAGAGGTGCGAGTAGCTCTGATGCTAGACAGCCTGGATTAGTGTATGCTGCGAGGCGCCGAGAGGAGGGCGACGCACCGGACGTCATAACCGGTACGTTTTTGATTTTTGGTTCTCCTTATACTGCTTTGATTGATGTGGGTTCAACGCACTCTTATGTTGCCAGTAGTATAGTAGAGACCATGGATTTAGACTCTGAGATATCTTCTAGGCAGATGACTGTGATTAGCCCTCTAGGTCACTCTGTAGTAGTAGATAAACTGTTCAGAGAGGTACCCTTAGAACTCCAAGGGTAGTGTTTGCTTCTTTGATCCGATGGAACCGCCGTTTGGGGAGTTCGATCGATTCTTGGGATGGATTGGTTGGTCAAGTACCAGCGAGGTTGGATTGCGCGCCGCGCATGGTTCTTAAGACGGTTGAGGGTGAAGAGGTGGCTATGATAGGTAATAGGAGAGATTACCTATCAAATGTGGTATCTCGCCTTGAAAGCGCAGAAGATGGTCGGGAAAGGTCGCGAGGCGATGTAGTTCATGTGTATGCGTTGGAGGGTAAGGAGTCTGCATGAAGGAGAAGGTTCGCACTGCTAAGGAGTTTATCGATGTTTTTCCCGAGGAGCTTCCGTGTTTGCCGCCGATCGCGAGGTGGAGTTCGGGATTGATCTGTTACCCGTAATCGCGCCAAAGTCCTGCTGTTCGTATAGGATGGCGCCAAAGGAGTTGGTGGAGCTTAAGGCTCGCATCCGTGGAGTTATTGGATCGAGGTTTTATTAGGCCAAGTGTTTCGCCGTAAGTGCGCCGCAGTACTTTTTGTCAAGAAGAAAGATGGCACGATGCGGATGTGTATAGACTACCGCCATTGAACAAGTCGACGATTAAAAACAAGTATCCGCTGTCGCGATAGACGATTTGTTTGATCACCAAAGGGGCTGCGGTATTCTCGAAGATCGACTTGAGGTCCGGGTATCACCGCTTAAAGGTTAAGGAGGTCGATATCCATAAAACAGCGCTTTGACTCGGTATGGGCACTACGAATTTACGGTAATGCCGTTCTCGGGTTGACTAACGCACCGCAGCGGCGTATGGACATGATGAATAGGGTGTTTCAACAAAGATCCGGATCGGTTCGTCGTGGTTTTCATAGAGCGACATCTTGGTGTACTCAAGGCGCGAGGAAGAGCATGATAAGCATTTGCGAGTGGTGTTGCGATTTTGAGGAAAAGCGACTCATGCTAAGTTCGATGAAGTGCGAGTTCGCTTAGAGAAGTGACTTTCTTGGGTCATGTAGTGTCGGTGAGGGGATTGAGTAGATCCTCGTAAGATTGAGGCGCTTTTGGATTGGAAGCCGCCTAAGTCGCATGGTGAGATTCGAGTTTTCTGGTTTGGCGGATACTCACCAAGGTTTGTTGAGGGTTTCTCGTTGATAGCGCGCCGATGACCAAGTTGCTGAGGAAAGAAGTTCCGTTTGTATGGACTGAGAAACAGCAGGAAAGCTTCGACAAGTTAAAGAAGATTTTGACTGAGGCTCCGGTTCTAATTCAACCTGAGGCTGGTAAGGAATTCACAGTCTATTGCGATGCATCACATACGGGCTTGGGTTGTGTGCTGATGCAAGAAGGTAAGGTTGTGGCTTACGCTTCTCGACAGCTGAGGCCACATGAGGTCAACTATCCGACGCATGACTTGGAGCTAGCGGCTGTGGTCTTCGCTTTAAAGATTTGGAGGCACTACTTGTACGGAGAGAGATCGATAGTCTACACAGATCACAAGAGTCCAGAAGTATCTACCGACTCGAAGGATTTGAATTTGAGGCGCGGCAGATGGGTCGAGTTCTTTGAAAGATTACGATCGTTCGATTGAGTACCATCCGAGCAAGGCTAACGTGGTGGCGACGCACGCGTTGAGCCGTAAGGTTGTTTCGGACTTAAGAGCTTTGTTTGCCCACTTGAGCTTGTATGACGATGGGAGTATTCGCGAGTTGCGTGTTAAGCCCACTTGGGTTGAGCGGTCGAGAGAAACAGATTATTGGATGAGGTTACGAGTGCGCGGGAGGTTACAAGTGCGAGGATGGTGGTTTGGAGGGTTCTGACTTATGTCAGTGATGGGGTTCTGTGTTTTCAAGGTAAGGCTTGTATGCCTAAAGATGTTGAGTGAGGCGGAGGATTCTTCAGACGCACATAGCGATCCTTATGCTATGCATCCCGGAGGTAGTAAGATGTATAGGGATCTTAGAGAGCGCGATTTTGGTGGCGGCTTGAAGAAGGAGGTGACAGAGGTTGTTGGGAAGTGTCGACTTGTCGCCAGTCAAGGCCAACATCGATTGCAGTCGGGTTTGCTTCACTGTGAAGATTCCTCGATGGAAGTGGGAAAGGATAACCATGGATTTCGTCGGTGGGTTACCGCTTACGCCAAGCAAGAAGGATTCATTTGGGTAGTGGTGGATCGATCGACTAAATCGACCACTTTGTTCGGTGAGGGTTGACTACTCACTTGAAGCTAGCGCGAAGTCAGTATGTGTCGAGATAGTGAGGTTGCACGGTGTGCCGCTTCGATAATCTCGGATAGGGATCCCGATTCACGCCAAGGTTCTCGAAAGCGTTGCATCAAGCTCGGGTACTCGTTTGGATTTCAAAGACGGCTTTTCACCCGCAATCGACGGTCAATCGAAAAGGGTCATTCGGATCTTAGAGGATATCTTTGAGAGGTTGTATCTTGGATTTCGAGAGGTAGTTGGGAGGAGTTTCTACCATTAGTGAGTTTGCCTACAACAACGATTACTAAGCGAGCATCAAGATGGCACCGTATGAGGCGTTGTATGGTAGGAAATGTCGCCACCTACGTGTTGGGCGGAGTTAGGTGAACGTCGCTTGTTAGGACCCGAGTTGGTTCTTTGAGACCAAGACAAGGTTAAGTTAATTCACTCGATTGAAGGAAGCTTCGGACCGCGAAGTCTTATGCCGATCTTAAGCGAAGAGATATAGAGTTCGGCCGGGGATCGAGTTTTCTGAAGGTCTCGCCTTGGAAGAAGGTGTTGAGGTTCGGGAAGAAAGGCAAGCTAAGTCCGAGGTTCATTGGGCGTATAAGGTATTGAGACGAGTTGGACCAGAGCGCGTATCAGCTTGAGTTGCCGCCAGCAGAGTGAGTCGATTCACGATGTATTCCACGTTTGATGCTTCGACGTTATCGCTCGATCCGTCGCATGTGGTAGCAGTGGAAGAGATCGAGGTAAATCCAGATTTGACCCTGGAGGAGGAACCTGTGCAGATTCTTGATCGAGATGTGAAGGTTCTGCGTAAGAAGTCTGTGCCTTTGGTTAAGGTACTTTGGCGGAATCATGGCGTGGAAGAAGCGACGTGGGAACCCGAGGATATGATGAGACAGCAATACCCGCAACTCTTTTGATCAGGTAATTTCGAGGTCGAAATTATTTTAAGGGGGGTAGAACTGTAATATCCCGGGTTAGGGGCTATTTTTATTATGGCATGTCTTGCATGTGTTGGCTTGCTATGTGGCTATTTTGGTGTCTTAGGGGCTTAATTGTAGACTAGGGGTATGTCTGAGTAGGTGGGAAACTTTTTGTTTTTAGGCTTAAGTAAGAGGAGTTGATGAAGCTGGGATATATGAGTATTATTTGGTGTTCTTGAGCACAAAAGAAAAGCTAGTGGAGTGGCAAGGCATGCGTCACTTGGGGGCTTGAGTGTGGCGTCATCTGCAGGGGGAGAGGTCTTGTGTTCAAGCTGTGGAGTGGCCACTTTTTGCACTCTTTTTGACGGCATGGAAGGAAGAGGTTGTATGTAGTTCAAATTCTTCTTTGGACTTGGTCAAACCGTTCAAATGGAGAGTGGAGAGTGAGTTTAGGAGGAAGACTTGGTCAAGGTGGTTTATGTGTGAGGTTGTGAGTGAATGGGGGGGGATATGGCGAAATATTGGGATGTTTGGAGGTGTTGTGCCGAAATTCATTTTTGGAATTTTGGTTGTTTCGGTCAAGGCTTAGCAAGCTAGTGTCTTCTCATTTTGACATTGGTAGCCGAATTCTCTAGTGTATTCTTTTTCGTTTTTTCCTTCTTTGTAAACCGAAAATCAAAACCTCTCTAAGGCATGCCGAATTTTTGTGTTGTTTTCTCAATATTCTTTGTTAAGCCGAATGTCCCTTACATGTCTCTCTTCTTGTTCATTTGAGTAAATCGAAACTAGCCATCATTTTCTTCTCATATTTTCTTTATTTCTACAACCCTTGTGCCGAATTTGCATTTTTCTCTTAGCCAAAACTTTTGTTTCCTTTTTCTTTGAGCATAGGCCATAATATCACCCTCTTCCTTCCATCTCTTTTGGTGTTTTCCTTCCTTGGGTTAGACCGAATCTTTCCTTTCTCCCTTCTAAACTTTTATTACCGATTTCTTTCTCTTCTTGAATCGCATCTCCTCTGTTTCTACTTCCAAAACTTTAGCCGTTTTTCCCCTTTCTCTTGGGTGGTTGAAGCCGAATTTCCCTTCTCTCCTAGGGGGTTTCTTGTGGCCGAATTCTTGGTGGTTGGTGTTGGGGTAAGTGGTTGGCCGAATGGCCATCTCTCTCTTCTCGAAGTATTATATTGATTGCGGTTTGTTCAAAGCCTATGATGGTTGTAGATGGAAGTGAGTTAATCACTTGTTTAACCTTTTTCATATAGGATCCTTGGATTTTGGAAGCAAACAAGAGAAGTCTCCTGTTTCTGTTAGCTGATTGGTAAGGGTCGGTATTGTTGTTAGTTTATTGGTAAGGGTTGGTATTGTTGTTAGTTTATTCTCTTAGTTCTCGTTTAGTCAAAGCTTCAAGAGATTAATACTTTCTTCTTTATAGGTTGGCCGATTGTCAAAGGAACCACTATTTGGTTCGGATTTGGTAGGAAACCAAATCGTGAAGGGTAAGGGCTTTTGATAAACCCTTTTGGATTAAATGGTTATGGCCGAATGGTCTTAGTACCTAACCCCTAAATTTGGCCGATTCTAGGAGCAAGGAGTTTAAAGATTGTAGATCGCTTCTTTGGGATTAAGGCCTTCGTTATACTGTGTGTGTAAACTAACACACTATACTTAGTAATATTGTTATTAAACTGTTTGCCTATTAAAAACCATGACAAGATGATGGATTATTGGATACCCAAGCGGGGTATGTGTGCGTATCTCAGGTAAGTCTAATTTATTATAAGTTCTATTATGGATACCTTGGGTATTATGATCTATGATATGTATGCTATGAGAGGTAATGCTAGACATGTTGGCATGATATGCATGACTTGTATGATGTGCATGATTACATGAGTATGGTATGTTGATGGGTGATATGAGTGGAGGGAGCATGATATTTTGTGCTGACGAGCACCAGTGTTTTGGTAACACACCTTGTGACTTTGGGTCACCAAAGCTTTGGTAGCACAATTGTGTCTTTGGGACACCGTGAGGTTGGGCACCTCATTGCGACTTGTCCCCATGTGGTTAACACCACCGTGGGTTGGCCCCACTTTGAGATATGGGATCGAATCGCTAGTGATTGGGTATCACACGATGGGTTGGCCCCATCATTCGATTATTGTGACTACGGTCACCAAAGCTTTGGTAGCACATTTGTGTCTTTGGGACACCAGAGGTTGGGCACCTCATTGCGACTTTTCCTATGGTTAACACCACCGTGGGTTGGCCCCACATGAGATATGGGATCGTCACTAGTGATTGGGTATCACACGATGGGTTGGCCCCATCATTCGATTATTGTGACTACGGTCACCATTGCTTAGGTAGCACATTGTGTCTTTGGGACACCAGTGTTTTAGTAACACATTGTGACTATATGTCACCAGTGGTTTGGCACCACCAGTGGTTTGGTACCACACGGGGTAGAAAAAGGCGATTCGGATGGTTAGGATTCGGGTTGCATTAATTATGTTGCTATGTATGATGTGTGCTAGCATGTTGTTTCATCGGGAGCGGGCTGAGTCATTCAACTCACCCTCTCCTTTGACATTTCAGGTGACTCGTAGACGCGGACATGGAGCCGGGATGGACTCGGGGTGCTCATGCCATGCTTTAATAAAAGTTTTGCTCAGACTAATCGAATTGGGTACTTTAGCTTATTTACTTTTATTTTGGGTTTTAATTTGGATTTGTAAAAGGCCTTTAAATTATGTTTTATGATGGGTATGCTTTAATTAGATTCTCAACCTGCTTAACGAATAACTTGGCATGAAATTTTACTAAAACTTGGAAAGACAACGTTTTCAAAATTATATCGCAATGTGTTTTAAACTATACCATCGGGTATCTCGCTATGTTTTGTTATTCAATAAACTCAAATGATTTGCAAATCAAACTCGATTTGCTACTAAGTCTAAAATGTTTCAAAATGGCACTAAGAAACTATTGGAAGTCCTAAATGAAATCAACTCGTTTTAACTATATACTTGGATAAGTTTTCAAAATCTAATCAAACAAGCCTACTCAAACTTTCCTCAAATTCACTATGTTTTCACCCCACTTCTAAACGAAAAAAAAATCTGATCACTCAAAGACGTTTTTCCCCGTAACATACCAGATTCGGGCGTGGTGTCTTGTCCGAGTTTGGGGTGTTACAGGGGTCCTTAACTCCATTCGCTTAGCTGCACAATCCAATATAGCCCGATGTTCCACTAGCCAGTCCAGGCCAAGTATGAGATCAAACTCTCCGAAGGGTAATTCCAATAAGTCGGCAGGGAATATCACTCCCTGAATCTCTAGAGGTACACTCCGAAATATCTTATTCACCACTACAGTTTGACCTAACGGGCTTACTACAGTCATCTCCCTATTAGACAGTTCAGAAGCTATGCCCAGAGTTTCAACTACTCTACATGCAACATATGAATGGGTCGAGCCAACATCAATTAAAGTAAAATAAGGCTTATCAGCTATAAGGAACATACCGGTTATGACGTCCAGTACGTCTCCATCCTCCTCCTCGGTGAATCGCATACACCGGACCGGTACTTGCTTGCTCAGATACCAACACCTCTGCCCGATGTTCCACGCCCTCTTCCAGCACCATTACCTCTCGCCAATCGGACCACGACCCCGCGGTGGCTGCGGTCCACCTCTTCCAGCCTGATTGAAATTCTGACCTGTTGGTCGGCCCCCGTCTATTTTTATAGGACAGTCCTTAATCATGTGGTCCTTGGACCCACACTTGAAACATCCCCCTGTCTTCTTCCAACACTCTCCTAAGTGCCTCTTCCCACACCCGATCACAAGTACGATCATCGCCCTCCCAGTAGCAACTGCTTGACCTCGCGGCCCATCAACTCTAGGCCTCTTTTGAACATTCCCGGATGACCCTGATGACCCAAAACCTCTCTTGTGCCTATTCCGTTCAGTATTCTGTCTCACAGAGTCCTTAATCCCTTCGGCTACCTTAGCCTTTTCCACCAACACGGCAAACTCTCGCTCCTGCTGTGGAGCTATCAACAACCTTAGGTCATCCCTCAGGCCGTCCTCAAATCGGACACATCGCTCATGCTCCATATCCACGACACCTCGAGCATACCGGCTCAACCTTAAGAATTCAGCCTCGTACTCTGCTACGGACTTGTTCCCTTGAACCAGCCCCAGAAATGCCTTCCTCTGAGCATCAGTATAACTAGTTCCAACATACTTCTTCTGATATGCCACCTTAACATACTCCCAAGTGAGATCCACAGCTATAGCACCATCCCGAACTATGAGCCACCACTGATATGCCTCATCGCGAAGTAGCAACACCATTCCCTTCAGCTTCTCTTCAGCAGTCAGATCCAGCTCATCCATAATTCGCTCTGTCGCTTCCAACCAATACTCAGCCGTACTGGGTACCACACCAGATACGCCACGGAATACTTCAGCTCTATTTGCTTGGAGTCGCTCGGGTACAGATTTCGAGCTCCCCCACCTCCACCTGCTCCAGCTACCCTCTCAAGAACCCGCAGCATCGCCTGCGATACTGCATCATCCCCGTCTGATCCTGATGCTCAACACCAACAGCTGGTGGTGGGGGTGGTGGTACCTCATTTTTGGACCATTGACCAGACCTAACGGGTTCCGATACGGTCATTCTGCCTCTACCACGTCCTCGTACATTACGACCACGTCCCCTAGAACTCATTTCTACGATCGCGCTTTAATCTGATTTAGAAAGTTTTATGCATTAGTCTTTGTTCCACTAATTATCCACGAACAAGTTTTATGAAAAGGAGCTTAGTAGTAGTTCTTTCGATCATTTCAGAGTTTTCATTTCAAGTCTTCTACCCTAATTTAGATAGATACATTCATTCAGTAGTACCTACCACACACATTCACCATTTGAACATTTTTTTTTGTCTGTTCCTATCCCAAGGGTATTTTCGTAATTTGTCCTACAGGGGTATTTTGGTAAATTTCCAAATTAGGGTATTTGGGTAATTTTGTAAATCGGGAATATTTTGGAAAAATTTGCAAACTAATTTCCCTACAAACTAAAGGGGTAATTTGGTGATTTTAAAACTGAGGTTTTATAAAACAGTATGGCTAGTCCCTTTTGGGTTTTAATTATTGAGTTTAGCCTGTGAATGAGTCCTCTTGGTTAGGGTGAACCATCACTACGCACCAGGTAGGATTCGAGCGAAGAGGAGGTGAGTCACTAGGACTGCTTAAATACTAGGCTCTTCCTGAATCCAATCCTAGACATGTGCACAATGGTTGCCACACCCTAACTCGGCGACTTAGTCACAGGTTTGTTTAATTAGGCCTTAAAGTTTTATGTAATTCTATATT
The DNA here is from genome assembly GCA_025698515.1 of Gossypium sturtianum. Lineage (NCBI taxonomy): Eukaryota > Viridiplantae > Streptophyta > Magnoliopsida > Malvales > Malvaceae > Gossypium > Gossypium sturtianum. The sequence continues at coordinate 124,650,383 of CM046946.1, forward strand.
GAAGTAAGCTAATCCTAGGGTTCCATAACTTAATATACTACTTTACGTTCCCGTTATACCCATATACAAATCATACATTAATTCACACAACGGTTAGGGGTACTTACCTGGTGGACTTCGGGTCAGAGACTTAGGTGCCATGCCAGAAAAACCTGCTTAATTCACAAAATTTTCACAAAACTTATTTGGGCTCGATTCTAAAAACGTTATGGGATTTAAACCCAAGGCCGAGAGTTTAAAATTGGGCTCTGATACCAAACTGAAACACCCCAAACCCGGCCCACAAGCCCCGACCAGATCTGGCATGTTCCTCGAGTAAAACATTTCAAATCTTGTTTGTCAATTTGGAAAATGTGGTCATTTTGAAGAGGAATCGTTAGGTGTCAAAACATTTAAAATTGTTTCCAAGATAAGTTATTTAACCCTCGATTTAATAATAATCGTATCATAATAAAAATTTGAAACATAAAATAGTTTAATAATAATGGCCTTATTACATCAATAGCAAACCCGAAATAAATCCAAACTTAAAAATAAAGTCTCAAAATAAAATAACTGCAAGCTGAGCATGGCCACCACTAAGCTCCCGCCGACCCGGTCCATCTACTGAGTGTCACCTGAAAAGATATCCCACAACGGGGTGAGTCAAACAGACTCAGTGTGTATAACCAACACTAAGCCCCAACGATTCAGGCATATCATATCATATCATACGTATTTATAAGAGATAGAAATAATGATGCAAACCCGAACCCATACCTAGATAACCATCCGCTACACATCACCCATACCAACCATCACACCGTGGGGACTACTAAGTCGACCCTCCATCCGCTACACATCATCATCGAAGCGACTGGCTGCGAGACGACTTGCTCATCGCCCTTATAAATTTTGTGGCATAGCCACGGACATTGTTTTGTGACATAAGTCACCACATTCGATTTCGTGACATGAGTCACCACATTCGAATATTGTGGTATAAACCACGGATCACTTCCCTTTCCATATAACCCGTATGCCCCATGTCACACGAGAATATGCAATATCATGCCTTATGCCTTATTCCACATTCTTATCGATATTCACATATGTACCATATTCCAAATATTCATATCATAATATTATTCATATCATTTATTAACATAATGTTAAGGTTACTTACCTGAGTACTTTGTACCATCTCATGGTACCTTTTGCCCACTTTTCACATTATTATAAACACATATATTAAATTGATGCCATAAATCTATTAAGAGTTAGTGTGGGGTACACACCTGGTTTACTTAATGCTTTCACTAAAATCCCAAAAATCCCGATCTAACACTCTAGATCCTTAGTTCCTATATTCGACCAACTCTTAATACTTTTAGTACAAAGCCATTCGGCTAAACAATCAAATCCCGAGGATTATTGCAATCAAAATCCTTACCTTGCTGCCGATTTGATTACTAATCAAATCCCGAAACTTTGTGACACTCCTTCATTGCAATCGGCCAATACTAGATCACCGGACTTGGTTAGTTTCGACTTCTAAATAACTAAGAAACATATTTGAATCACTAAATATAGACTTGGCCGAATGTTCAGATTCACTTACCTTGCGAATCTTAAATCCCGAAATTTCTACTTGCTCTTAGCAATGTCGAGATCCTTATAGGTATATGTTAGATTCGGTTCTGACACTTAATCTCAATAAATGGCCCTTGGCCGATTACATACTGCTTACCTTGAGTACCTTAAATCCCGAAAGAACACCTTTACGCTGGTTACAACCAAAAGAAACACATTAATATGACCTTAATCATATTCGGCCATCCTTAAAAATCAAGGCCTACCCTTGATTTCGGCTCACCAAATAAGAAAAGATAAAACCGATTGCTAAGAGGAATACTTACCACCAACGTTTGCTTGAAGAGACTAAAAGAGAAAAGATTTTGGCTAACTCTTTCGGCTTTTAAAACTTGCGACCAAGAAGAGAGAATGTGGGGCTAAAAGATTCGGCTAGGCTCCCAAATGATGATGAGGATATTCGGCTATCACCAAAAATAGATATAGACTTGAGTTTGAGTGGAAGAAAAGAAGTATGGAAGTGAGCTAGGAGAATTCGGCAATGGTGTACTTTGAGAGAGAGAGGTTTCGGCTATGGTGTTTCTTTAAGGTGTCAAGCAAAGAAAAGAGAAAAAGAAGCTACCAAATTCGGCTATGACTCTAGGTGCAAATAGGGTATTCGGCCAGAAGAAAAATAAGTATGGATTTAGAGTTTGAAAGAACGAAAAGAAGAATAGGAGAAGAGTGGAAGAACTTCGGCAACACCTTAATGCACTAAATGACCGAAACTTGGAGAATATGAGCATCCTACCAACTAAATTTCGGCACCCCCTAGAGTCCTACATTCAGCCACTAGCCTTTCTTCTCTCCTATCCCTTATTTTGCTCCTAATTTTCCTCTCTGCCTCTCATTCAAAGAATTTGAATGAGTCCAACCTTCATCCACCCTCCTTAGCCGAAATTTGAATGCATTTGACTTGATCAAATGTTCATCCACCTAGAGTCCCATTGCCATCCACCTCTGCCCCTCCTTGCTGCAAAAATAAAACTCTTTTATTTGCTTCCTTGCATGACTCGAACCTAGCCTCTTGCCCATCGCATATGGCGTCACTTACGAGCTTTAAGTGGCGCCTTCATGCCACTTTACCAAGGCACTTTTTGTGTCTAATTTCCCCTACTATTTCTCTTAAGGCCTCTTTTGTTCAATTCCCCTTCAATACTTAAAATTTAATATTTTCTAAGGCATTCACCTACACTCTTAAGGTTCTAAAAATTCATAAAAACACATTCAAAACACACATAGGCATACTAGCACATTCAATTTAGCAAAAATGCACAAGCCCTAAATCTCGGATATTACAGTTCTACCCCATTAAAAATAATTTCGACCTCGAAATTACTTGGCTAAAATAAGTGAGGGTATTGCTGTCGCATTGCTTCTTCCGGCTCCCACGAAGCTTCTTCTGATCCATGATTACGCCATAACACTTTGACTAAAGGAACTGACTTCCCTCGTAGTACTTTCACATCTCGTTCCAAAATCTGAATCGGCTCTTCCTCGTAGGACAAATCTGGCCTTAGCTCCACCTCCTCAACCGGTACTACATGAGATGGATCCGATCGGTAACGACGTAGCATAGAAACGTGGAATACATTGTGCATCTGCTGCAATTCTGAAGGCAACTCTAACTGGTATGCCACTGGACCAACTCGCTTCAATACCCGATAAGGTCCTATAAACCTTGGACTTAATTTCCCTTTGCGACCAAATCTCATCACCTTCTTCCAAGGCGAAACCTTAAGAAACACTCGATCTCCCACAGCAAATTCTATTTCCTTTCGCTTAAGATCCGCATACGACTTCTCTTTGTCGATGCCTCCTTTAATCGTGCCCGAATTAACTTAACCTTTTCTTCGGATTCTGCCACAATCTCTGGACCCAAAACTTGACGTTCTCCTAATTTTGTCCAACACGTAGGAGTGCGACACCTCCGTCCATACAGTGCTTCATACGGTGCCATCCGAATACTGGCTTGATAGCTGTTATTATATGCAAATTCTGCTAAAGGCAAGTGTTCTTCCCAACTTCCTCTAAAGTCTATTACACAGCCTCTCAACATATCTTCCAACACTTGGATCACTCGTTCAGATTGACCGTCTGACTGTGGATGAAATGCCATAGTAAAATCTAATCTGGTGCCTAAAGCTTGATGTAGTGCTTTCCAAAACCGAGACGTAAACCTTGGATCCCTATCTGAAATAATTGACACCGGCACTCCATGCAACCTCACAATTTCTGCCACATATAACTTCGCCAACTTCTGTAAAGAATAGTCAACCCGCACCGATAAGAAATGCGCGGACTTTGTCAATCGATCCACTATCACCCATACCGAGTCCTTCTTAGTAGGCGTAAGGGGAAGCCCACTAATGAAGTCCATGGTGATTCTCTCCCACTTCCATCTGCGGAATCTTTATCGGTGAAGCAATCCTCGACGGAACTTGGTGTTTCAATTTTTAACTTGCGACACGTTAAGCACTTCCCTACAAATTCGGTAACTTTCCTCTTAAGACCAGGCCACCAAAACTGTTCCCTTAGATCTCGGTACATCTTACTACCTCCAGGATGCATAGCATAAGGGCTACTATGCGATTCCTGAAGAATTCTCCGCCTTAACTCCTTATCCTTAGGCATACAGACCTTACCCTTGAAACACAATACTCCATCGTTGTTAACACCATAATCCTCTAACTCCCCACTCTGCACTTGTCGCAACTTAGCACTTAGATCATCGTCTGCCAACTGTCCTTCTTTCACCTCATTCAACCACGTCGGCTTAACTTGCAACTCTGCCAGCAAACTTCCATCGTCATACAAGCTAAGATGTGCGAACATCGCTCTCAGATCCGACACTACTTTCCGACTTAGAGCATCTGCCACTACATTTGCCTTGCCCGGATGATACTCTATAGAACAATCATAATCCTTTAATAACTCCACCCACCTTCGCTGTCTCAGGTTCAGCTCTTTCTGAGTCAACAGATACTTAAGGCTCTTGTGGTCTGTGTAGATCACTGACTTTTCTCCATATAAATAGTGCCTCCATACCTTAAGGGCCAAGACCACTACCACCAATTCCAGGTCATGCGTCGAGTAGTTCACCTCATGTGGCCTCAATTGTCGAGACGCATAAGCGACTACCTTCCCGTCTTGCATTAATACGTATCCTAATCCTGTATGAGAAGCGTCACAATACACCACGAAATCCTTTCCCGCTTCCGGCTGAATCAAGACTGGAGCTTCAGTCAAAACCCTCTTAAGCTTCTCAAAACTCTCCTATTACCTATCTGTCCATACGAAAGGTACCTCATTTCTCAACAACTTCGTCAAAGGAGCGGCTATTGATGAGAACCCTTCTACGAACCTTCTGTAGTAACCTGCCAATCCCAAGAAACTGCAAACCTCTGCCACCGACTTAGGTGGTTTCCAATCTAGCACTGCCTCGATCTTCCTAGGATCCACCCTTATCCCTTCTGCAGACACTACATGCCCTAAGAACGCAACCTCCTTCAGCCAAAATTCACACTTGCTGAATTTGGCATAGAGCTTCTTCTCCCTTAATACTTGCATCACTAACCGGAGATGCTCGTCATGTTCCTACTCCGACTTAGAATACACTAGGATGTCGTCTATGAACACAACGACGAATCGATCCAAGTAGGGTTGAAAAACCCAGTTCATCATATCCATGAACGCGGCTGGGGCGTTCGTTAGTCCGAACGGCATTACTACGAACTCAAAATGCCCGTATCTTGTCCGAAAAGCTGTCTTATGGATATCCACCTCCTTCACCTTAAGCTGATGATACCCAGACCTTAGATCTATCTTCGAAAACACCGCGAATCCCTTAAGCTGATCGAACAAGTCATCTATCCTTGGCAACGGGTACTTGTTCTTGATGGTCAGCTTATTCAACTGACGATAATCTATGCACATACGCATAGTCCCGTCCTTTTTCTTCATAAACAAGACCGGTGCTCCCCATGGAGACACACTAGGTCGGATGAACCCATGATCAAGCAACTCCTGAATTTGAGCTTTGAGCTCCACCAACTCCTTTGGTGCCATTCTATACGGAGCGATAGATACTGGCGCCGTTCCAGGCAGTAAGTCAATTCCAAACTCCACCTCCCTATCAAGGGGTATTCCAGGTAACTCCTCCAGGAAAACATCCACAAATTCCCTTACGGTTCTAACTCCACTAACTCCTTCTTCTTTTCTATCCAACGCACTAACGAAAGCCAAGAATGCCTTGCACCCTTTCTGAACCATCTTATCAGCCTTTAATGCAGAAACTACATTAGCCAAATAGTTTCTTCTTTCTCCTATCATAATTATCTCATCATCCTCCCGGGTCCTTAACTCCATTCGCTTAGCTGCACAATCCAATATAGCCCGATGTTCCACTAGCCAGTCCATGCCAAGTATGAGATCAAACTCTCCGAAGGGTAATTCCAATAAGTCGGCAGGGAATATCACTCCCTGAATCTCTAGAGGTACACTCCGAAATATCTTATTCACCACTACAGTTTGACCTAACGGGCTTACTACAGTTATCTCCCTATTAGACAGTTCAGAAGCTATGGCCAGAGTTTCAACTACTCTACATGCAACATACGAGTGGGTCGAGCCAACATCAATTAAAGCAAAATAAGGCTTATCAGCTATAAGGAACATACCGGTTATGACGTCCAGTGCGTCTCCATCCTCCCTCCGGTGAACTGCATACACCAGACCCGGCTGTCTTGCCTCTGTATTACCAACACCTTCTGCCAAACTCCCCGATTAAGTTGCCCCTAGGATATTTATATATGCTTTGAGATGTGTTACTTGGCCTCCAAGTATCCTAATTTGAGTGCAATTCCTAATTGGGGGTTTAATTAGACTTTGGAGTGTGTTTCTTTGCCTCCAAGCATCCAAATCTGAGTAAAACTCCTCTTGGCCGCGGTAGGGCACGGCCTCTGGCACACGTCCGTATGAATCGTGGCCAGACCGTTTGGACTTTGTTGATGAGGCACGACCGTGTAAATCATGGTCCAAGCCGTGTTCGAGATCTTTAAGGAGGCACGGCCGTGTGATCTTTGGTCCAGGCCGTGTCGATTTCATGCTTTGGCCCATTTGTCTTGTTTTAAGCCCGTTTTGCATTCTTTTCATCCCCTGGTGCTTTCCTGAGTATAAAACATGAAAAGAAAGGATTAAGAGCACCTTTTTACATAAATCAAGAGATAAATCATCCAAAAGTATGCTAAATGTGGGATTAAAATATGTTACTATTTCAGTTTATCAAATACCCCCCCACACTTAAGCTTTTTCTTGTCCTCAAGCAAAATTTTCAACTCATAATTAAAACGAACTTCCCTCAATTCATAATAGTCATTGATAGTGTTTCATCATAATTCGAGGATAATTTATACATGGATAATTCAACTCAAAGGGTTCTAAAGATTCAAACAATCTAAGTTATACATTTGTAGCACAAAACATAGGTGTTTCCCTTCATCTAAATAATTACCTCTGATTCAAAACCGACAAGAATTGACATCCTCACTAAAGATTCACTCAAATCACTCGAGGTGTTTAAGGTTCAGAATTAAGCACTCAAAAGTCAAACATGAATAGTTAATCCCATAAGCTTGCATGAAAATCAAATCTCTACCACTATAAAATGAGATGATACACAAATCAAAAGGTCTTTAACAGGGTTGTAATGGGGCTTGGGTTAAGGTGTGGATAAAGGTTGAATTAGAGGGTTAGAATCGAGATTAAATTGATAAATTACCTAACTAGAAACAATAAATTGAATAATTACATAATGGATTGAAACTTTAAACTAATAATACGAGCTTCTTCTTCAATATTTGGAATTCAAACGTATAAGCTCACTTAATCACAAAACTAATAATGAATAATGAATATACTTTGATTGATTTTTTTTTTTAAAACATAATTACATAATAAAGAAAAACTTACTGTAATGAAGATCATAGTTAGACAGTTAATCAAATCAAATATCGATATAAGGGTAGTTAAAAAGATGGTGATAACAAATAAAAAGGGTTTTGGGTTAATATTAGCGGGTGAGTCAATAAAAAGGGTTGTTATGATTAAAAAGGGTTTACTAGGGGTTAATTATGAAGGTAGGCTTTTAGTGGAGTAAGTGGGTTAGATCCTAGGTGCCTTCATCATCTCTGTATATCAAGTCATAGGTGTGGTCTCGATATGTATAAACGAGGCAAGTTCTAGAATAACAAATCAATGTTGACATACTCATAATCAATAAAGTGAGCATGAAAAAGAATATATGCTCTATAAGGCTCAAAAACTCACAAAAATTATGGGTATTTTGATGTCAACCTCGTAAATTTCAAATTTCAAAGTAATATTTAAATTCAGGTAGACAACCTAGAAAATTTTTAATTCTGAAAAATAGACTTATCATGCTTGATTCTCTAGTATTCTTAGAATTTAATCATCAATGAACAATTATCAATGGCTTAATCTAAAACATATCGATAAAAATCATAAATCATGGAAATTTCATCCTAATTGGTAATATGAGAAAATTACTTAAAAACATGACTAAATTCAGGGATTTTGAGAACAATGCAAAAAGTTTGGAATACTTAAGATTTCACCCCCCCCCCCACACTTAAGATGTACATTGCCCTCAATGTACAAAGATAGATAATAGCAAAATAAAATCATAAAATCATAAGATGTGAAGAGAAGTGAAACTTCCTGAATTTTGGATGAAGTTAATGAAAAGAAACCGGATAGGATTGGAGGTGAACATGGGGAAGCTCCTCGAACCGTTTGAACTTGAATCCTCAAAGTAGCCGGTCTGATTTTATTGTACCCTAATCTAAATCTAAATGGCATGAAGAATAAGAGGAAGATAATAAAGAAAATAAAAAAATAAAAAAATAAAAATAAATAAAAATAAAAGTAAAAGTAAATAATGGAAAATGAAAGAAGAAAGACAACTGGAAAAGAAAAAGAAAGAAGGGGGTTAAATAGAAATTATGGATCTGGTGGTTGCTCCCGCCCTTGTATCTTCCTGTGGTGGCCACACGGCCACGGCCACGGCCATGTGTAAGGTTGTGTGGTCTGGAAATCTGCACTTTGGTTAGTTTATAGTTAGGTGCTAAAAAGGAAAAATAAAAGTAAAAGAAGAATTAAAAAATGTAAAAATTAATGGGGTTAGTGCTCGGGTTGCCTCCCGAGAAGCGCTCGTTTATAGTCTTAAGCTAGACTTTACCTCTCATTCGTATGGTCATAGTGGTTTGAGGAGGTGAAAATCCTTTCTCATGCGATCAATTCGGTTTTTGATAAATAGTTTAAGTCGAGTAATGTATACCTTAAAAGTGTTGAATTTAGGATTGCTTACCTCGACTGTGCCGTATAGGAAGACATTAATTACCTCGAAAGTGATTTCTTCGTTTGTCTTGAGGTCTGAATTGGTTATTTGAGGGTCTTCCTTATTCAACAATACCTGGTCCCCTATTTTGAAGTGATTTGTTGTTCCTATCAACTCGTCTGGTGTTTCCTTTGGTTTCACTTCGTGTATTCCTAGTTTCTCTTTAAAGTGTGTTTTCCACTCGTCTAATTCATCGACACAAGCCTTAGTTCTTCATGAATTATTTCTTTATGGGTACGAGGTCTAAGATCTAGCTCACTAGGTGATTTCGTGATGCTTCCCAGTAAAGAAGGTTGAACCAAATGGTTATCAATAGAATTAACGTTCGTACCTTTATTACTCGATGTCCTAGCTGAGTCAAGAGCTTGAAGAGTGATTGTTTCAATCGTCTACACGAAGTGTGAATTCACCAATTCTTCCATCGTGGTCTTTCTTTATTGCATCGGAATATTGCACACGAGGTTGGTACTCTGTAATTGCCGGTTTTGGTATATCATGGCACACTTAAACCTTACCTTCACTTACCACAGTTCTTCCTTAGGTTTGGTTTCGTCTAACCCTTCACTATCATAAATGGCTTGATTTTGCTCTCTCGGGTTAGTTTCGGTGTTGCTTGGCAAGCTTCCTTGTGGTAGTTCTGAGATCAGCTTAGCAAGTTGTGTAACTGACTTAGAAACTTCCTCAACTGACTTAGTGACTTCCCTAACTTGGCTCTCGATCCCTTTGATCGATGCTTGTTGGGTCTTAAGGGTGGTTTCAGTGTCTTGGAGACGGTTATCTGTGGCTGCCATGAATTTTATCAGCATCTCCTCGAGGTTCGACTCCTCTTCCTGTTGGTAAGGTGGTTGTTGAAAATTTGGAGGAAGTTCCGGTCCTTGGCTACTTTGATCATCCCACGAGAAATTTGGATGGTACCTCCAACGTGCATTATAAGTGTCATTATAAAAATTATTTTGAGGTCTAGAATAGTTACCCGTATATTGAGCTTGCTCGTTTTCCATGCCATATCCGTAGAGTGGGTACTCAAGATTCGCCACGCCTCCTAAATTCGAATCATATTGTATTTCTGGGTGTACCTGCGAGAGACTATTCAAACCATTAATTTTTTTATTCATCATCTCTAACTGATTAGATAACCTGGTGACCACGTCGAGGTTGAAGACACTGGCTGCTTTAGTAGGAATTGTCCTCATAACTTGCCACTGATAGTTATTCAGTGCCATCTCCTCTATAAACAAAAATTTTCCTGACAAAAGCAAATAAAAGAAAATTTATCAAAGTAAAAAAATAATAAAAATAAAAATAAAAATAAATTGCAAAAAATAAAAAAAAATGGCTAAAGTAATAAAAATAGAGCTTTCTTAATACTTTAGTTCTCCGGCAACGGCGCCAAAAACTTGATCGCTGTGAAGTCAGAGTTTTAAAATTTATAATGAGAATGATCGAACCTGGAAACTAACTATGACAACGATTGAGGCAAGTGCACCTATCGAACAGTAGTATAGTTTAGGCAAGACCGGATTGTCAAACCCAAAGGAACTAAAAGTACTAATACTAACTTTCTTTCTATTATTTAGCCTAAAATAAGTGAATTTGTTTATTAATCTAAATTAACTAATTACTAAGCTAAAGACGCAAAGACAAAAAAAATGAATTGGGGAAATACTTGGGAAAAACTCAGTTGATTAAAATGACACCCTTAGGAAGAATCCACCTAGACTTCACTTATTATCTAACACTGAACCAGACGATTTATTCACTTGACTTGATCCGTAGGACTCCCTAACGTATATTAAACCCTCTCTCGAGGCGAATAACGTCTAACCCTAGGTTAATTAACGGAAATCTCTTTCTTGAATAATAACCCCCTAGAATAGCAGTAAATCGATCTATGGATTCCCATATTAGGTTTCACCCTAATCCGGCAAAATCTCGTCACCCTATCTCTAGGCATGCGATCAACTCCCCTTAATTATGCTAGATCTACTCTTAAGCAGGGACTTTTGCTCCACCACCTAAGCACATCATACTTGAATTAATATCCGCGAAATATCAACACAAGAATTAAGCACACATAATTAAGAACAAATCAAGTATTTATCATATAGTTCAGAAAACAATAACAAGATTCATCTAGGTTTCATCCCCCTCAGGTATCTGAGGGGTTTAGTTCATAATATTAAAGAAAAACATCTCAAAAGAAAAGATAACACAAAACATAAGAAATCCCTAAAACCCCCTAAAGGAATTGAAGAGGAGATCATCCGTCTTGAGTAGAATTCCGGCTTCTGGAGATGGATCAACTGGCTATCTTCGAGTGTTTCCCACAAATCTGACCTTTTAGGCTCGGCTCCTTGGCCTAGCTGACCGCCCTGACAAAAGCCCTGGAAGAAGGCTTTTGCCAAACTCCCCGATTAAGTTGCCCCCTAGGATATTTATATAGGCTTTGAGATGTGTTACTTGGCCTCCAAGTATCCTAATTTGAGTTCAATTCCTAATTGGGGGTTTAATTAGACTTTGGAGTGTGTTTCTTTACCTCCAAGCATCCAAATCCGAGTCAAACTCCTCTTGGCCGCGGCAGGGCACGACCTCTGGCACACGCCCGTGTGAATCGTGGCCAGACCGTGTGGACTTTGTTGATGAGGCATGATCATGTAAATCGTGGTCCAAGCCGTGTTCGAGATCTTTAAGGAGGCACGGCCGTGTGATCTTTGGTCCAAGCCGTGTCGATTTCATGCTTTGGCCCATTTGTCCTGTTTTAAGCCTGTTTTGCGTTCTTTTCATCCCCTGGTGCTTTCCTGAGTATAAAATATGAAAAGAAAGGATTGAGAGTACCTTTTTACATAAATCAAGTGATAAATCATCCAAAAGTATGCTAAATGTGGGATTAAAATATGTTACTATTTCGATTTATCAGAAATTAAGGAGAAATCCTCCGTCTTGAGCATAATTTCGGCTTCTAGAGATGAATCAACTGGATATCCTCGAGCGAATCCCCACAAATCTGCCTTCTCTGGCCTAGCAAGATGCCCCCTGTCAAAGGTACTGGGCTCCCCCTTTTTAGGTCATACTTAGGGTGTATATATAGGCTTTTGGAATGTGTTTCTTTGCCCCTAAGTATCCCAATTCGAATGAAACTTCTCTCTGCCACGGCAGGGGCACGGCCATGGCACACGCCCGTGTGAATCGTGGCCAGACCGTGTTGGGTCGACTAATGAGGCACGGCTGTAACACCCCAAACCCAGTCAAAATGCCACGACCGAATCTTGCATGTCACAGGGGAGAAAACGTTTTTGAAAACCGAGTTATTGCCTTGAAGAGGAAAGGAAACCTTGGAATTTATAAAAACAGAGTTTGTATTGAGCGACTAGTTGAACCATTTTGAGATTTAGTTTGAATAGCTGAGTTGCCTTGTTATCAATACTCGATTGCTAATTACCCAATTGTAAAATCTTGAAAATCACGCGATTATTTAAGTTTTGAAAACGTCCCTTTCATAATCTTTTAGGCATGCCTTAACGATCAAAGCAAAATTAGGAAAATTAACAAAATAAATAAATCCAAGTTAAAATTTAGATGGCCTTATTACATTACCCAAAATTTAACTTAAAGTAAAATAAATTCGAAATAACTGAAATAAAAATCGAAATATCGTGCATGGCCACCTCGAGTCCACCTCGGCTCCATATCCGCGATCTAAGGATTACCTGCAAAAATAACGGAAGGGGTGAGTCGCTGAGACTCAGTTGGTAAATCCCCGTCCAATCGAACTTAGACTCTCCCACAGATTCATATGCAAAATATGTATGTCATGCAACCCAACCAACCTAGATATCCATCCGCATCTCCTGTGTCTACCCAACATTTGTGGCACCTAGCCACTGGTGGTACCTAACCACTGGTGACAAAAGTCACAATAATAGTATGTGGGGCCAACCCACTTGTGGTACCTAACCACTGGTGACAATCCCTAATATCAATACGTGGGGCCCACCCACTGTGGTACCAAACCACTGGGACGAGTCACAGAAATATATGTGGTACCTAACCACTGGTGGTTCCAAACCACTAAGACTTAGTCACAAAATGATAATATATGGGGTCAACCCACTTGTGCTACCTAACCACTGGTGACAGTCTGAAAGATCATGTTTCCTTCCTCTTCATCTCATATCCCAAACTCATGTACAACAATTAATATGATATGATCATGCTTAACGATTAGTTGACATGGCACATTCAGGTTTTTAACGTATGCATTTATTGATAGCAGAACATAATAGACTTACTCGGAATCCTCGCTTTTACCCACAAGGGTATTTTAGTGACCAAAACGTCACTTTGGCTTTGAGAAATACTAGCAACTAATAAAATAACACATGAAGTGTGTGAGAGTTACCCACCTGATAACGCGTAACACAATACTTTCTACGTCGACACTATCGCTGTGCGAGCACTACCGCTATCCGCCTACTACTCTGCTCGGCTTGCCCACAACCCGGTGGCCAATCTCAAATCTACGACATCGCTCGCTTCTTAAACTTAGGGGCTGGGTTCACAGGTCCAACCCCCTTCCTAGAATCGCTAGCATTTGAGTCCATGGAACAGATCTTTGGTCAGAAGACCGAGTTAACACGTAGAGTAAGAAATGAATAGATTTACACGCTTAACTGAATAGATCTTCTTACCTAGATCGATAAAAGCTGAGGCTTTAGGCTTGATTCACAAGTCAAACGAATCCCGAAAGTCTCCAAGAAGAAAACGATACCACTTCCACCTATATTTGGCCAACCATCCCACCATTAGGCCAATTAGCCATTTCGGCTTTGGCATGAAAACCTGAAAGAGTGATAACGAAATAAGAGAAATTGCCCCTTACCTTAACCCACAGATTCGTTCAACACCTAGGAAGAATCGACACCACACCACCCTAGAGAAGATTCGGCAAAGGCTAGAGTAAAAGAGAATCAGATAAAAAAAACCCGAAAATAAAAATGAAGATCTTTAAATAGAGGCTTAGGGGTTTCGGCTTTTAGGGGAAAATGGAATAGAGAATGGAAGTTTGAGGTTTCGATTTTGAGAATAATAAATAGAGAAGGAAAAAGATGAAAAATAGGTTTCGGCTTTTAGGGAGATTGAGAGAAAATGCAAGAGAGAATGGCTAGGAGATTCGGCTTTGGAAAAAAGAAAGTATGGGGCAAGGGGTGTTTGGCTCTTGCAAGAAATTGGAGAAGAGAAGAGAGTTAGGGGGTTTCGGCCCTAAGAAGAAATTGAGAGAAGAGAAAAGAAACAGAATGAAAAGAGGGTTCGGTTCTAGCAGAAAAGAGATGAAGAGAAAGTAGGAACTTCAAATGCCAAAAATGCAAATGCCGAAAATGAGAAAAGAACTCCTACTTGGCTAGACAGAAATTCGGCACACTCTAGCCACACAAAAATCGATCCTTCCCCCTACTAAGAGTTTGAAATTCGGCCAATACTACCACCCCTTACTCAATCCCTTGTTTTTCTTCTTAACCCTCTCCTGACCACTTATTTGAAAAATTTTGAACACTCCAAGCTCCACTTTTTCCTCTCTACCAACCATTCAAATTATTTGACTCAGTCCACTCCCCTATCCTGAGGTGTTTCAGTTGATTTCTGCCTCTGCTCCCCTTGATGCCAAAAAGAACTTCCAAAATGAACTGCTAGCGACTCGAACTTGCTCCCTCTCCCTCTCTCTGTGGCGTCACTTACCAGCATCTTAAGTGGCGCCTCCTTGCTACTCTGCCATCCCTTTTCTTGTGTCACAAATCGCAACCTAAAACCCCTTAAGTCCTACTCCTATTCAGCTCACCCCTAGAGTGCCCAAAACGAAAATTTTCACTAAGGCTCCGGCTTACCCCTAAGTCATTCCTAGACCCTAAAGTACCCTAAACTAACATGACAAACATAGCATTCACATACAAACACGTAAAATGCAAAGGCCCTAATTTAGGATGTTACAACGGCCGTGTGGTCTTGGGCTCAAGCCGTGTTCGAGATTATTAAGGAGGCACGGCCGTGTGGTCTTGGGTCCAGGCTGTGCCGATTTCGTGATGTGGCCCATTTGGCCCGTTTTAATCCTGTTTCTTGTTCTTTTCATCCTCCGGTGCTGCCCTGAGTATAAAACATGAAAATAAAGGATTAAGAGCACCAAATTACATAAAATAAGGGATAATTCATCCAAAAGCATGCTAAATGTGGGATTAAAATATATTACTTTTACGGTTTATCAAATACCCCCACACTTAAGCTTTTGCTTGTCCTCAAGCAAAATTCCCAACTCATAATTAAAACAAACTTCCCTCAATTCATAATAGTCATTGATAGTGTTTCATCATAATTTAAGGATAATTTATACATGGATAATTCAACTCAAAGGGTCCTAAAGATTCAAACAATCTAAGTCATACATTTGTAGCATAAAACATAGGTGTTTCCCCTCATCTAAATAATTACCTCTGATTCAAAATTGACAAGAATTGACATCCTCACTAAAGATTCACTCAAATCACTCGAAGTGTTTAAGGTTCAGAATTAAGCACTCAAAAGTCAAACATGAAGAGTTAATCCTATAGGCTTGTATGAAAATCAAATCTCCATCACTATAATATGAGATGATACACAAATCAAAAGGTCTTTAATAGGGTTGTAACGGGGCTTGGGTTAAAGGTGTGGATAAAGGCTGAATTAGAGGGTTAGAATCGAGATTGAATTGACAAATTACCTAACTAGAAAAAATGAACTGATAAATAATTACATCAATTGAAAACTTGTACTAATAATACTCTAATACGAGCTTCTTCTTCAGTAATTGGAATTTAAACGTATAAGCTCACTTAATCACAAAACTAATAATGAATACACTTCGATTTTTTTTAAGAACATATCACAAATAATAATAAAGAACTTTAACAACTGAAATATAGAACATAGTTAGGTAACTGCTCAAAATCAAATCTCGACAAAAAGGGTAGTCAAGAGGAATGGTGATAACAAATACAGACTGGGTTTTGGGTTAATATTAGTGGGTGAGTCAATAAATAGGGTTGTTAGGATTAAAAGGGGTTCACTAATGGTTAATTATTGAGGTAGGTTTTTTTAGTGGGGTGAGTGGGTTAAATCCTAGGTGCCTTCATCATCTCTGTATATCAAATCAAAGGTGTGGTCTCGACATGTATAATCGATGCAAGTTCTAGAATAACTAATCAATGTTGACATACTCATAATCAAAAAGTGTGCAAGAAAAAGAATATATGCTCTATAAGGCTCAAAATCTCACAAAAATTATGGGTATTTTGATGTCATCCTCGTAAATTTCAAACTTCAAAGTAATATTCAAATTCAGGTAGACAACCTAGAAAAAATTTTAATTTCTGAAAAATAGACTTATCATGCTTGATTCTCTAGTATCTTAAAATTTAATTATCAATGCACAATTATCAATGACTTAATCGAAGACACATCAATAAAAATCATAAATCAAAGGAATTTAATTCTAATAATAATATGAGAAACTTACTTTAGGACAAAGCATAATTCAGGGATTTGAGAATAATGCAAAAAGTTAGGCACTTTAAGATTCACCCCCCACACTTAATATGTACATTGCCCTCAATGTACAAAGATAGATAAATAAGCATGTAATACTTAAATCAAAAGAGAAGAGGAGAAGTGACACTTCCTAAATTTTGGATGGATTCCTTGAGTCGGAGGTGACAGATGACTTATGTAGTAGTGAGTTACTCCTAGTGATTTGTTCGTTATTTTGGAGTGTGCAATTGAAACTGCGAAGTCATCAGTTAGATGTCTTGGGGCGAAATTAAACAAGTGTTTATTAGCAATACTCTAAGGTTAGATAGCCAATGATAACATGAATAAAATAAAGGTTTGAAATATAAAAGGCAAAAGAGTTTAAATTAAGAAAAATAAAAATTAAAACGAGAGAACTAAAAATAAAGAAAAGAAAACTAAAAATAAGGAAAATGAAAGGACTCAGAGGTCCTCATCATCAGCTGGGTCCTGCGGTGGTGTCGGTGAAGAAATGTTGAAGTGATGACAAATCTGCTGGAGGGTGGCCTCGATGCCATCAAAACGTCGAGCTGTGTCAGTGAATTGCTGAGTACAGTACTGTTCGAACTGAGTAAAGCGTGAAGAAATGTCCGAAAGTGAAGTTGCTGCATGGTAGGTATGCTGGCTCGGGAGTGGCGCCTCCTGTTGTGGTGGGACATCGTTAGTAATGTCCTCGGGATCTTCCTCGTCGGTGGGGAGGGTTAGTTGGTATTGAGGAGGGCCGGTTCCATGTCGATATTTGATCATCCTCATATGCAGCATAGTTTGGATGCCTTGAGGTACCATCTACCCGATCAGTGTGAGAGAGGAGGTCTAGGTGTCGGTATGGAGAAGGCCGAAGTATCGAGCCAAACGTGTGACGTATGGACCCATCGATATGATTCCCCTCCTATGTGGCTCTGCCTGGTGTTGGACGGCACGGGCTATGAAGTAAGCTAGGTCAAAAATGTGCCCGTTTGACATGCACCATAGGTAGTAGACGTCGTGAGTATTTACGACGCTGGTGCTCTAGCGTCAACCTGTAAGAGTATGAGCCAAGATGACATGTACGTACCTAAGGGACGGGACAAGGGCCATCGCCTTGGAGCGACTGGGGTCGTAATTGCCCTTGTTAGGGGATAAGTTGTACCAACAACTTACAGGGGTGCAGTGAAACCGGCGGTCTAGCTCGGATAGGTCATTCTCTGCTACGAAATCTTCCGTATAGAGTCCAACTGCGGCTCCAAATTGAGGTACGTTCAGCTGTCGTATGGTGCCTCCCAGGCGGAATTATATCATACCCGGATCATCGTATTTTGTCATCATTGTCTGGAGTTGGAAAGTAGAGCAGAGCTCTAAAGTAAGCTCCATGTACGTAGGCTCGATGATGCTAAAAAATTGATCCCACGGATTGGTTGAAAGCAGTGCTCGGACATTGCCTGCGAGACGGACCTGCTCTAAAGCGGCCCAATCAATGCATCTACCGGTGCTGAGGGGTCGTGCCCGTAGTGCCTTGTAATGGTCCTCTTGGGCGGCTTGAGGGAATTGGAGGAACCGGTGGCGCACTTCTGTGGTTGCGCTAGCAGAGGATGAACCGGGTCCCTTTCATTTTTTGAACTTGGGACAGCGACTTTCTTTCCTCTTGACGATGACATTGTACCTGAAAATAAGTAATATTCAAGTAAAAAAAAATAATTTTTTTTCAAGTACTTTTATCTAAACCTGAAATATTCAAAGGCTAAATACGACTATTTTAACCATGAGCAACCAATTCTTCTAATATCTAAAGAAAAATAGCAATCGCATGAATTCTAAAATTGCAAGGAATTACACTTAAGAGTAAACATCAATAATAGGAAAAGGAAACTAAATAACATAAAATTTTAAATAGTTAATTAGTTCTAGAATTCAAGGAATTATTAAAAAATAAATAATACTAATAGTAAAAGGAAACTAAGTAATATGAAATTTTAATCAAACAATTGTTAGATAGAAAAAATGAAATATTAAAGGGTGACCAGCAGTGTTTTGGGGTGTGTGGCATCGTGAACGACGGAGCACGGTCATGGACGGTGGTGCACGGTCGTGTGCTGTGAAGTTTCTGGATTCGCACGGCGATGGCGAGGGCGTGGGCTCCTGTTTGACACGGGCGTGGCTACGTTTTTGTATGGGTATTTGAGGGGAGGGAAGGTGTAGGAGTTATGGGGGTCAAAATGGTGGTGATTTCTTTGTGGTGGCCGGATTAGGGAGGGAGAGTGTTGAGAGAATCGGTTAGGGTTAGGGTTTGTGGAAGATGAGAGTTTATGTTCCTTAAATAGGGGTGGGAGCACGGGCAGGGGCCACGCCGGTGCTAAATTTTAATCAGCCTGTGCTTTTCGTGATTTTGAATTTTGGGCACGTTTAGGGTGCTTGGCCACGACCGTGGTTAAAGTGACACGCCCGTGTTATTCATCACACGGTTGTTCAGCACGGGCGTGTTCCACCCGTGTTCGATAAGTCAGTATCTTCATACGGTTGTATAGCACGGGCGTGTCTAGCCCGTGCTTGGCAAGTCAGTATAGTCCACGGTTGCTTAGCACGGGCGTGGGGCTATTGTCGTAGCCCGTGTTAGGGATAAAAATCGCCTTTGTTGAGCACGGCTATAAGTACGCCCGTGTTTTGTCCCATGGCTTCCACACGGCCACGGGCACGCCCGTGTGTAAGGCCGTGTGGTCTAAAACCTGTGCTTCATTGGATTAGTTAATATGGGGTTGGATGCTAACAATTAAAAGTATAATGTTAGTGAAGTTAGTACTCGGGTTGCCTCCCGAGAAGCGCTCGTTTAAAGTCTTAAGCTAGACTTACCCTGTTTTCATTTCTAAAAGAAGGTTCACGGAGCTGAAGCTCCTCTCTCATATTCCTAAAATCTTCACCATTATAGATTTTGAGTCGGTGACCATTTACCTTGAATGTGCCTTGAGTGGGATGAGTTACCTCGATTGTGCCATAGGGAAAAATTGTTTTGATCATGAATGGACCTGACCATCTTGATTTGATTTCCCAGAAAGCAGATTTAAGCCTCGAGTTGTATAAGCGGGACCAAGTCCCCTACTTCGAATTGTTTTGATTTCTTTAGACGAGCATCATGGCGTCGCTTTGTTGCCTCCTTGTATAGTTTTAAGTTCTCGTAGGCATCAGCTCTCCATTCGTCTAGCTCGTTCATCTGCATCATTCTTTTCTCTCCTGCAGTTTTAAGATCGTAATTTAAGAATTTTATAGCCCAAAAGGCTTTCTCTGTTCTAACTCGAATGGCAAAAGACAACTTTTCCCGTAGACAAGTTTGTATGGGGATGTCCCTGAGGGTCTGTTCTATAGGCCCATAGGGCATCATCTACTTTTAATGCCCAATCTTTTACTGCTTGATTCAACCGCTTTTTGAGAATGCGCTTAAGTTCTCGGTTTGCTACTTCTACTTGCCCACCGGTTTGAGGGTGATATGGGGTAGCTATCCTGTGGTGTACTCCATATTTTTAAGACTTTATCAAATTGAGTATTACAAAATGAGTACCCTATATCGGTAATGATGGCTCTAGGTGTTCCAAATCGAGAGAACAGTTTCTTGAGAAACTTAACTACTACTCTGCATCATTGGTAGGTAAAGCTTGGCTTCCACCCATTTTGACATGTAATCAAGCTGCTACTAGGATGTATTTATTTCCGAATGAACTAGGAATGGACCCATAAAATCAATACCCCATATGTCGAATATTTCATATGATAGCATGTATGTTTGAGGCATTTCATCGCGTTTAGAAACATTACCTGTTCTTTGGCATTTATCACATGAAGTGACGCACCTGTTGGCATCTTTAAATAGAGTGGGCCAATAAAAACCTGATTCGAGTATTTTATGTGTTGTCTTAATACCACTGTAGTGTCCTCCTGAGGGTCCGGAGTGGTAGTGTTCTAGGATTTTGCTTGCTTCTGCCTTTGTAACGCATCTTCGAATCACCTGATCTACGCATATACGGAAAAGAAAGGGATCCTCCCAAAAATAGTTCTTCACATTAGAAAAGAATCGCTTCTTTTGATGATGTGTTAGCCTTTTCGGTAGGATGTTAGCAGCTAAAAAATTTGCAATATCTGCAAACCAGGATACCTCGCAGTTGGTTATAGAGAATAGTTGTTCTGCAAGGAACGAGTCGTTTATCTCTATCTCCTCACGTTCCTTTATGTGTGGATTTTCAAGTCTAGATAGGTGGTCTGTTGCAAGATTTTCGGCTCCTTTCTTATCCTGAATTTCCAAATCGAATTCCTGCAAAAGTAAAATCCATCTTATGAGTCGAGGTTTTGCATCGGGTTTAGTTAAAAGATAACGAAGAGCGAGTGTGGTCAAGTAAACGACAACTTTTGATAATATTAAATATTGTCTGAATTTATCAAATGCAAAGACTACAGCTAGTAATTCTTTTTCCTTGGTGGTGTAATTTTCTTACGCGGCCATTAATGTTTTGCTGGCGTAATAGATCGGTTGGAAGTGCTTGTCTCTTCGCTGTCCTAAAATTGCACCTACTGCAAAGTCACTCGCATTACACATTAGTTCAAAAGAGAGATTCTAATCAGGGGAAATTATAATTGGGGCGTTTATTAATTTCTCTTTAAGAATATTAAATGCATCTAAACATTCCTGATTAAAATTAAAAGGTACATCTTTTTCTAGCAATTTCGTTAGAGGCTTAGCTATTTTAGAAAAATCTTTAATAAATCTTCTATAAAATCCTGCATGTCCTAAAAAGCTTCTAATAGCCTTAACTGAACTAGGAGGAGGTAATTTTTTTATGGTTTCGACCTTTGCTTTATCTACCTCGATTCCTTTACTAGAAATTTTATGTCCCAATACAATTCCCTCTTGTACCATAAAGTGACATTTTCCCAATTTAAAACAAGGTTTATTTCTTCACATCTCATTAGAACTCGTTTTAAATTTTTAAGGCAAAGATGGAAAGAATTACCGAATACCGAAAAATCGTCCATAAATACCTCCATAATGTCTTCCACAAGTTCGTCAAAGATTGCCAACATGCAACGCTGAAAAGTAGCAGGAGCATTATATAATCCAAAAGGCATTCTACGATAAGCAAACGTACCGTATGGGCATGTGTGTAACATCCCAAAATTGGGCCTAGTAGAATTGGACCTATTGGGCCCATTGGACCTTGAGTGTAGAAGCGTTTTAAAATTTATTGGAATTTGAGAACGACATTATTTCAAGTTGGACTTATTAGGAAGGTGATTTTGGAAAGTTACGGGGTTCTATGAAGTCTCGGGGTTGAATTGGGCCCTAGTAAAAATTTGGTGTTTAAGCCTATTTAGGAGAAATAGTAAGTGACCTCAAAGGTTATGGAAATAAATGAGTAAATTTCTAGCATAATTGAACAATTGGTAAGAAGGTTATGGCGCCACATGAAGTACCTTGAGGGAAGAGGTTCAAATCCCATTGTGTGCAAATTTTGACTATTATTTTTGCATTCTTTCCCTAAGTGTCGGCCAAGCATGTAAATAAGGCAAGGTGGACTTTTTATTTTTGGCAAGATGGCTAAGGAAAATAGGAAAGGATGAAGGTGAGGAAAGAAATCAAGAGAAAGGGGAAAGTAAGGGGAACATGTGGCCTTTTTCAAGGGAAGTGTTATGGAAAGTGTGGTTGGCCAATTTTTGACCATTATGGTCATGAATGTGGACGGTTTTGGGTGTAGAGGGAGGTAGCCGAATTTTGTTTGGCAATTGGTAAAAGTTTTTGGTGTTGTTTTGGCCAAAAACTCCTATTTGCAACTTTTGTGTCATTTTTCTTTTCTCTCCAAATTTCCTTCTCCTTCTTGCCGAATCTTCAAGCTTTGAGTGTACATCTTTCTCCTTTGTTTGGCCGAATCACTCACCTTTTTGTTCACCTCCCCTTAGATAGCTGAAACAATCTACCACTCTTCTCTCCATCCATTCTTTTCTTTTGACCTTTTCATCAACATTTTCTCTATTCTTAATTCGACATTACCTTGTGATCAAATCATCCTCTTTTCGTAGTGATTTAAGTGAGTGGCGCTACAAGGAAATTAACAATCGGTAAGTAGTAGTTCTCTCTTTGTCGATAACTTTGTTTTATCCGAGTTTTTCCTTAATAATCGAGTGTTCTTCTTTCTCTTTCGTTGGGTCTGAGTTACATTCTTTTCTGTGATATGGCCATCGTTGGATTTAGGGCTTTCAACAAGGTGAAAGAGCACAAGTGATTTGTATTAACCAAATCGTTATCGTCGACTTGTCAAGCAAGTGGGGTAAGAACTTTGTTATAAGATTTGTTTTGATCAAAGGTGGGATAATTGCTAACAACTCTTTCGCTCACCAAATATTGTTAGGACGAGATTTCAGTAGCCAAAGGGTAGGATCGATTTTTGGTGCACTGAGGGAGATCACATTCGTGGTGTTGAAACGGTAGAAAGCACAACTTGTAATCAAGGTGTGTAATCCTGTACCCTTCCGAATATATGTTTGAAATGGTGTGTAATCTCATACCTCTCTGGATGTTTGTATGAAATGTTCTATGATTCGGTTGAAATACCGAAGAAAATCAGAAACCGGCATCCGAGACCACTCGGGAGTGCGTATGTTCATAGTAGTAACCATATTTTGCAAAGAAACGGTTTGGTCAGCAGCAGTGACGTGATTTTGGAAAAATCATGAAAAATAGGATAAAGGGAATTAGAAAGCGAAAAAGATATCGAATTAAATCTTACTATGTCTATTTTTATATGAAAGAAACAAAGGAGGAAGAGGAAGTTTATATTCTGGGATATCTTAATTTTAGTGAGACTGGTTCTGATGGACTTCGTGGTTCCCTGTTCTGTCTTGGAAAAATTGGTTAAAATTGTACAAAGTTAATTATGAGTTATAAGTTATATGTATGGATTCCTTAGAGAACCTATTTTCAATAGAAACAAGTGGGAGAAGTATATGAAAACCGTACAGTGAGATATTTGAAATTGAGGTAAGAGAGGTCAGAATCGTTGGTCAGTGAAACAAGGGAAAATTTAAGGAATAAACTGTACTAAATGGTTAAGCCAAAAATTCTGGAAAAATTTTAGTAAGAAGATATATGAGTCTAGTTTCAAGTAAAATTTACGGATTTATATTTTGAGATTCCTAACTCGAGTTATAGTCAATTTAGTCAGTACGACGCAGATGGACAGATTCGATTTTTATGCCCCACATTAGTAGTTAAGTCTAGGTTGCGAAATTACCAAAATACCCTTGGAGGGTAAATTACCGAAATACCCCTGGGTTGCGATATTACCAAATTACCCTTAGTGGGTAAGATTACCGAATTACGAAAATGCCCCTATGGGCCGAGTTACGGAAATGCCCCTAAAGGGCTGATTTGTTATACTGCCTTAACGGGCCGATTTGTTATATTGCCTTAATGGGCCGATTTGATATATTGCCTTAATGAGCCGATCTGATATATTCCTAAATGGGCCAATTTGATATATGGTTTAATGGGCCGATTTGTTATAATGCCCTAAGGGGCCGATTTTGTAAAGTGTTAATGGGCCAAATTGTTTGTAATAAATCTCTGAGTTATTAATTATCGTGGTTATATTGTAAATATTATGGTTTACGATGTATGTTGCATTTACATAAGTTGCATGGGATTGGGATATTGATGATCGGGGAAGTGAAATTTGGTGGCTCTGCCACATATTCTGGTGACTCTGTCACATTTTGTCTGGTGGCTTTGCCACGTATATTCTGTTATTCTGGTGGCTTGTCCACAATTCGAATTTGATATAAATGGCTAAATGCCTACGATTGGTGTGTTGGTGGGGTGGGTTGACAAAAGATCCCCACAGGTGTGATGGATGGTACGGGTGGTGTGTAGCGGATGGATTATTAGGTTGGTTTGGGATTGCATTTCATTCATATGAATTATTTGATACATTATTATGTAAAAAGGGGCTTAGGCCCAAAATATTGCTCAATGTGTTTCAGGCCCAGTGGACTACGATAAGGGGATTATACACTGAGTTCTTGTAACTCACCCCCCTTTTTCTTAACCCTTGTAGGTAATGCTCCGTAATGAGGACTTGGGCCCATAGATGACTCGGTGGAGGCCATACTTCAGAAATGGTGTTATTGAACTTTAAATTTCTATTTCGGTTTATTTTATTATTTTGCTATTTTGGTTTAAGTTGTAATAAGGCCTCTGGGATATGTTTTAAATTGTTTTATGTTTAGTCGTACTTATAATATTGCTTGAATTGTTTTAACAGGGATTTTCTAAAATCATAAATAATGGTTTTCCAAAATTGATTAATAAATGGATTTTATAACAAACTTTTACAAATATTTTAACTCAGAAATTTTCTCTCGAATTATCAACATTATTTTCAAAAGCCACGGTTTTAAAGCTCACTACCTCGATTTTCAACTCATCAAACGATCTCTCAAAAATACTTGTATTTTATCTACGTTTCCGCAACGATTTCAAAATGCTTCTGCAACTCTATTTCTAAACATCACATTTTTGTAAAATGTTTATTTCAAATATGCTTTCGCCACCAAAAAGGTTTTTTTAAAGATAATTACGTTTTCAAGTAGTTAACAATTGCTTAAGTGTTTTGGGTTTTAACAAAGAGGCTGTAATTTTCAAACAAGTTTTTCCATGTGACACGCCAGATTCGGGCCTAACTTCTAGGCCGGGTTTAGGGTGTTACAATGTGAATGTTGTTTTCTCTTGATCTTCAGGTGCTATTGGGATTTGGAAATAACCGGAAAGTCCATCTAGGAAGCAATAATACATATGCCCAGATAACCTTTCTAACATTTGATCAATGAAAGGCAGAGGGAAGTGATCTTTTCTAGTGGTGTCGTTCAGCTTCCAGTAATCAATGCAGACTCTCCATCCTGTGACTGTTCTAGTGGGAATTAGTTTATTCTTCTCATTGGCTACCACAGTAATGTCTCCTTTATTCGGAACAACCTGCACAGGACTTACCCATTTGCTGTCAAAAATAGGATAAATTATTCCAGCATCTAGAAGTTTAATTAACTCGGCTTTCACGACTTCTTTTACGTTGGGATTTAATCATCTTTGAGGTTGCACACATGGTTTATACTCATCTTTCATTAAAATTTTGTGGGTACAAAATGATGGGCTTATTCCCTTAATATCAGAGATTTTCCAAGCTATAGCTTTCTTATGTTCCCTTAGTACCTGTAGCGACTCCTCTTTCTCCTTGGGTTCTAGTTCTGAAGAGATAATTACTAGTAACGTAAAATTGTCCCGAAGGAATGCATACTCTAAATGTTTCGGTAACTGTTTCAATTCTAATTTGGGTGGTTCATCAATGGAGGGTTTTTGTTTTAGTTCGTCATTGACTTCAATGCTCTCTTTTTCCGTTTGTCTAGATGAAGATGTTTTTAGATTTAGCTCGTCGACTTCATCTTCTTCCTCCTCTTCTTGAGTAAGACATAGTTCCATCGTGTCATCATATATGATTTCATGTAATGAGTTTTGAATAATATGATCAGTAGTATCAACAAAATAACAGGAATCATCTTGTTCTTTAGAATATCTCATGGCATCATAAATTTGAAAAATAATTTCCTCCTCGCCTATCCTTAATGCAAGTTTACCATCACATACATCGATAACAGCCCTAGCAGTAGCTAAAAAAGGGTGCCCTAAAATTAAAGGAACTTCAATGTCCTCATCCATGTCAAGCACAACAAAATCAACAGGGAAAATAAATTTATCAATTTTTACCAAGACATCTTCAATAACTCCTCTAGGATATTTAATAGATCTATCGGCTAACTGAATACTCATCCTAGTGGGTTTTGGTTCCCCAAGATCTAGTTGTTTAAACATTTTGTAAGGCATTAAATTAATACTGGCTCCTAGATCAGCTAATGCTTTCTTGATATTTAAATTACCAATTAAACAGGGAATAGTAAAACTTCCCGAATCTTTTAATTTGGTTGGTAACTTGTTTTGGAGGATGGCTGAACATTCTTCATTAAGCTCCACTGTTGATACTTCTTCAAGCTTCCTTTTATTCGTCAGGAGTTCTTTTAAGAATTTTGTGTACGTCGGCATCTGTGAAATGGCTTCAAAAAAGGGTAAGTTAATATGTATTGGTTTAAAGAGTTCAAGAAATTTATCGTATTGGGCATCTAATCGGTCTTTCTTTAACTTTGCTAGGTATGGGATTGGTTGTTTACTTTCTTTGCGCACTGGAGTTACATCCTCAACTCCCTCATACTTTGCTTTGTCATCTTCATGTGGTATTTTTTTCTTTGGTTCGACTAACTCCTTTCCACTTCTCAGTGTAACCGCCTTTACCTGTTCTGTTCCTTTAGAAAAAATATCTGATCGAATTTCAGAAACCATCTTAGTAAGTTGTCCAACTGTCTTAGTAAGTTCCCCAACTTGATTCCCGATCCCTTTGATCGATGCTTGTTGATTATTAAGAGTTGTCTCAGTTTTTTGGAGACGGGTATCTGTGGCTGCCATGAATTTTGTCAGCATCTCTTCAAGGTTCGGCTTCTTTTCCTGTGGATAGGGCTGATTTTTGAAATTTTGAGGAGGTTGTTGTCTTTGATTCCATTGATTTCCTTGACCTCCCCATGAAAAATTTGGGTGGTTCCTCCAACCTGGATTATAATTATTACTATAAGGATTATTATTAGGTCTAAAATTGTTACCTATATAGTTCATCTGTTTCGCTCTCTGTGCCGGTTGGTAGGGTGGGTACTCGTGGATTCGCCACACTTTCACTTGCGCGTCGCCTTTGCATCACTGGATGTACCTGCGAAGAACACAAACTATCAAGCTTTTTATTCATCATCTCTAATTGGTTTGATAGCATGGTTACTGCATCGAGGTTGAAAACTTCGGTTGTTTCTGTTGGCCTTGTCCTTGTAACTTGCCACTGATATTTGTTCAGTGACATCTCCTCTATGAATTCGTAGGCTGCTTCAGGAGTTTTGTTGTTCAGGGTTCCACCGGCGGCTGAATCAATTAGTTGCCTCGTTGAGGGGTTCACACCATTGTAGAAAGTTTAGACTTGAACCCACAAAGGTAATCCGTAGTGTGGGCACCTCCTCAAGAGATCCTTGTATCTCTCCAATGCGTCGTATAAAGTTTCTAAATCCATCTGCACAAAAGAAGAGATATCATTCCTTAATTTGGCCGTTTTGGCCGGCGGAAAATATTTTAATAAAAATTTTTCGGTCATTTAATCCCATGTGGTGATTGACCCTAGTGGTAACGAGTTTAACCACTGTTTGGCTTTATTTCTTAATGAAAAGGGAAATAACCGAAGCCGTATGGCATCATCAGAAACGCCATTTATTTTGAATGTATCACAGAACTCTAGAAAATTAGCTAAATGAGTATTTGGGTCTTCGTCCTGCAAACCATCAAATTGAACAAATTGTTGAATCATTTGTATAGTGTTAGGCTTTAATTCAAAATTATTAGCAGCTATAGCAGGCCTAATAATACTCGATTCAGCTCCTGTTAAATGTGGTTTAGCATAATCAAACATAGTACGAGGAGCATTATTTTCTCCCACATCTTGTGGTGGTGGATTATTCTCATCCATCCCTTCAGTAGGATTGGATTCGTCTTGTTTCTCTTCTTTTCGGTAATTTAGGGCTCGCCTGATTTCTCTGTGATTTCTGCGAGCGGTAGCTTCAATATCACTGTCGTATACTAAAGGTCCTCTAGGGTTCCTTCTAGTCATAAACTATAGGTACCTGCTAGGAAAAAGAAAGAAAGAAAATTAGAAGAGTTAAAACTAAGGTAAAAATAAAAATAAAAATAAAAGTAAATTGCAAAAAAAATGCCTAAAGTAATAAAATAGAGCTTTCTTAATATTTTAGTTCCCCGGCAACGGCGCCAAAAACTTGATCGTATGTCAGAGTTTTAAAAATTTAAATAATGAGAATGATCGAACCTGGAAACTAACTATGACAACGATTGAGGCAAGTGCACCTATCGAATAGTAGTATAGCTTAGGCAAGACCGGATTGTCGAACCCAAAGGAACTAAAAGTACTAATACTAACTTTCTTTTTATTATTTAGCCTACAATAAAGGGAATTTGTAGTTTTAAATCTAAATTAATTAACTACTAAATTAAAGACTCTAAGACAAAGAAGAATGAATTTGGGAAAATAACTTGAGGAAAAACCAATTGATTAAGACGACACCCAAGGAAGAATCCACCTAGACTTCACTCGTTATCTAACTCTGAACCAGACGATTTATTCACTTGACTTGATCCGTAAGATTCCCTAATGTATATTAAACCCTCTCTCGAGGCGAATAACGTCTAACCCTAGGTTGATTAATTGAAATCTCTTTCTAATTAAAACCCCTAGAATCGCATTAACTCGATCTATAGAATCCCATATTAGGTTTCACCCTAATCTGGCAAAATCTCGTCACCCTATCTCTAGGCGCGCGATCAACTCTGCTTAACTATGCTAGATCTACTCTTAGGCAGGGAATTTTGCTCCTCCACCTAAGCACATCAAACTTGAATTTATGTCCGCGAAATATCAACACAAGAATTAAGAACACATAATTAAGAACAAGTCAAATATTTATCATATAGTTCAGCAAACGATAACAAGATTCATCTAAGTTTCATCCCCCTCAGGTATCTGAGGGTTTAGTTCATAACAATAAAATAAAACATCTCAGAAGAAAAGATAAAACAAAACATAAGAAATCCCTAAAACTCCCTGAAGGAAATTAAGGAGAAATCCTCCATCTTGAGTATAATTCTGGCTTCTAGAGATGAATCAACTGGCTATCCTCGAGCGAATCCCCTCAAATCTGCCTTCTCTGGCCTAGCAAGACACCCCCTGTCAAAGGTACTGGGCTCCCCATTTTTAGGTCATACTTAGGGTGTATATATATGCTTTTGAATGTGTTTCTTTACCCCTAAGTATCCCAATTCGAATGAAACTTTTCTTTGCCACGGTAGGGGCACGGCCATGGCACATGCCCGTGTGAATCGTGGCCAGGCCGTGTTGGGTCGACTAATGAGGCACGGCCGTGTGGTCTTGGGCTCAGGCCGTGTTCGAGATTATTAAGGAGGCACGGCCGTGTGGTCTTGGGTTCAGGCCGTGTCGATTTCGTGATGTGGCCCATTTGGCCCGTTTTAAGCCCGTTTCTTGTTCTTTTCATCCTCTAGTGCTTCCCTAAGTATAAAACATGAAAATAAAGGATTAAGAGCACCAAATTACATAAAATAAGGGATAATTCATCCAAAAGCATGCTAAATGTGGGATAAAAATATGTTACTTTTACGGTTTATCACAACACCTATGGTGCTTCTCCAAATCTATGGCCTAGTTCAGTGAGTTCTTGGTTAAGTCAAAATGCAGTTGTGTCTCCTAATGTTGGTTTAGCTCCTATACATTTCATTAGTATCATGTGCCTCCTTCTAGTTCAGCTCTTGTGCAATCTTCACCTCAGTATCATGTATCATATGGGCCTCTTACTAGTCTTATTCATATGCAACCTTCTATTGGTTTTATTTTCATGCAACCTCCCCTTCAATATACTTCACAGTTTTCATCCTCATTTGGCTCACAATTTCCTATATCTCAATCTCATTCTCCCACTAGATTGTTAGCTACAGTAGAATCAATCACTGAAAATACTTGGTTTCTAGATTCTAGAGCAACCAATCACATCAACAATACATCCACTCTTTAACAAATAGCTCTTTATATGTGGGAATAAGTAAACTTTATGTTGGTAATGGTAGTGCCCTCCCTATATCTCATGTTGGTCATTCTTCTCTGTTTACTAAAGACAAAGTTCTATAACTAAGGAATAAAAAATTCCTTCAGATAGCTAAGAGTCTTCTTTCAACCTCTCAATTTGCAAGGGATAATCAAGTAATTTTTTTAGTTTCATCCTTCCTATTGTCAGGTGAAGGATCTGAAAACTAAAGAGATTTTGCTTCAATGACAGGAATACAATGGGTTGTATTGTTTTTCATACTCTTTAAAGCCATGATCATATGTTAAGTGTGATATTTTCTCTTGTTATATTACAAGTAAAGGAGTGTCATTTGTCACTTGGCATAGGAGACTCAGACATCGATCTAGTGAAGTTTTGTCTAAAGTGTTTTCTAGTTCTAATCTTTCTTCTGTCTTAGAGAATAAAAGTAGCTTGCATTATGAAGCTTGTAAACTTGAAAAATCTCATAAATTACCATTATTTAAGTCCACTATAATGTATCATACACTTTTGGTGCTTGTGGTTGTAGATGTTGAGGGGCCTGCTCTTGTGAGTTCAAATGATTTTTAATATTATGTGGCATTTGTTAATGTTTTTTCTTGATTTTTTTGGATTTATTTTCTCAAAAAGAAGTTTGAAGTATCCATGGCCTTTTTTATTTTCATAAAAAGACTGAGAAACAGCTTTGTTGCAGTCTTAAAGTGCTACTGTAACACCCTGAACACAACCTAGACATTATGGCCAAATCCTGGAGTGTTATAAAGAAGGGTTTTGAAACCGACGATACTTTGATAAATCCATGTTTAGTTATTTTGATAAAACGTCCAAGTTTTATAAAACATATTCAGTTATATTTATATATTACTGAAACCGTTCCATGTTGTCCTTTAAAATTAACCATTTATTTCGTAGCGAAAGTTTGAAAATCATTTAAAAACAAAACCAAGCTCGTGTTTCCAAAAACCATTTGTTAGCATAAAGTTTTTTTTTTCAACGTTGTGGAAAAGAAAGCAAAACAAAATACAAATCCAAAATTTAAAACCATACAGTCCACAGAGTCCCAAAAATTACAAACTCTCAAGAAAAACTAGATTTTAAAATAAAACCGTTACTACTAAATAAAAACAGTTCTCTGTCGAGTGGTCACAACTGAGCCTTCTTCGCACTGACTCGCCTATGTATGTGGATTACCTGAACAGAACAGACAAATATATGTGAGTTTTCGTAAACTCAGTGAGTAACCCAATAGAAATAGTCATGCAACATACACAGAATTTCATGTACAGTCAGATACAGATTAGGACCTAAGTCCATAATAGATATAGATATCAAAATTAGATAAACAGAATAGATATACAGAATCCTACCCCCATCCTCTACACACCAACTCCTACATTCCATCACACCATGTGGGGTTAAAAAGCACCCACCCATCCCAACACACCATATAGTGTCGATGCGACACATAACAAAATAATATGCAATCAAGCAACCAAATATAGGCGAAAGGTCGCCATACAGATCACTTCCTCCACATATACAAATCCAACTTTAAACACAGATACAGAATATAGAATACAGAATTAATAGACTTAACATGCTTAACATGCTCGTATACAGATATCATATATTCTCAAATAGAACAGTCAGACATACCTATCAGTGTCATACATAGATCAGACTATCAGAATATCATATCACATAAGTTAGGGTTTGGTTAGCCCTTATCGACCCTACGGTAGGCCCACAGTCGATCAGAACGACCCGTGCGACCTTTGGGAAAATTTCAGAATCCTGGGCCCATATGCCCGTGTAGGCCCACACGTCCAGATTGGCCTTGCCCGTGTGGCCCACACGGCCTGGCCCAAAATCCACCCGCCCGTGTTGCCTACACACCTAATCTGGCCTAGCCTGTATGGCCCATACGGCCACACTCACACCGCCACACGACCGTGTCTCGCGCACGGCCACACCTACGACATTCACATGGCTGTGTCTCACACACGGCCAACCACACAGCCGAGCACATGCCAATGTGGCATCAACAGTGCCCTTTTTCGGCTTTCACCAAACCTTAATTTTTCGTGTTTAGGGTACACACCTGGTTCGATTTCAGAGTACTTCCAAAGGTGATGATCCAGTACCCTCGAAGACAGTGACCCACAACAATCACTCTACTGGAGAAACACCCAGTGACTTGCAACGTAACACCCTAAACCCGGCTTGGACGTTATGGCCGAATCTGATGGTGTCACATGATAGTGTGTTTAAAAACCGTAACTTGTGTTGGAATACTGTAACTTTACTTAAAACATTTTTCGTTTAGAATCGTTTCATTATTACTTATTAATTCTAAAATGGTGTTAATTAATCAGTTGGAAGCTTTCAAAACGTCACTTATTGCATAAGCTTTTAAAACAGTTTGCGTATTTGTTAAAACGTTTGATTCTTTTTGAAAACTTGATCATTCCTACTTCTAGCAGCTGTAAATCGAAACAATAAAAATCCCAAATTAACCATGAAAAACCAAAGAGGCCATTATTACAGTAAATTACCCCAAAATAAAATCAAAATTATAATTAAGTACTAAAATAGAACAAAATGGGTCGTGTGGCCACCGCTGAGTCCTTCGCCGCACCGATCCGCCTATGTTTGGAGATTACCTGTACAGTTAAAATAGAAGGGTGAGTTTTCAAAAACTCAGTGTGTAATCCCATATAGAACAAATAGACAAACTTAAGGCAATCTTAGTCTGGGCCTAAGCCCTTTTCAGAATCAGTGACAGTATCAGTTTGGGCTTTAGCCCATCTCAGTACAGAGGCAGTCATGCATTTGGGCCTTGGCCCATTATAGTATCAGTAATCAATACAGTATCAAAATATGCAGTATACAAGTCCTACCCAGCCAGCCTCTACACTCCATCTCCGTCCAACCCTACACTCCATGTGGGGATATAATCAACCCACCCATCCCTACACTCCAAAAAGTATCGAATGCGGCACTAAACAGTAGTTTGTAGCTGAGCTGCCAGTAAGTTAGGCTCGAAGCCTTTCAGTACACTTCCTCCGATCCATATAAACCCATCCCCATGCAATGCATCATACAATCATGTCATGCCAAATCATGGTATCATATATGTATTCTAGTACAGTTTTAACAACATTCTCAAAATACAGTCATACATGTATATATATAAAGTACATAGATATAACAGTCATTAAGTCAATTAGGGATCTAGGTAATCTTACCGACCTTACAGTAGGTCCACAGTCGACTCGGGCGACCCGTGCAACCTTAGCAATCAAACAGTGAAAATTGGGCCCACATGCCTATGTTGTCGGCCCGTGTGGGCCCACATGCCCATGTGGCCTGCACGACCCAAAATGGCCTTGGCCGTGTGGATCACACGGCCGGGCCCAATAATCCCACACGCCCGTGTGGTTCACCCGTGTGGGCGCACATGCCCGTGTGGCCCACACGGCCTAATTCGGCTCGGCCCATGCATCGCACATGACCTGCCTCGTCGACCACACGCTCGTGTTCGGTCACACGGGCGGCCACACACCCGTGTG
This sequence comes from Gossypium sturtianum, assembly GCA_025698515.1. Lineage (NCBI taxonomy): Eukaryota > Viridiplantae > Streptophyta > Magnoliopsida > Malvales > Malvaceae > Gossypium > Gossypium sturtianum. The sequence continues at coordinate 124,684,343 of CM046946.1, forward strand.
GTGTCGACAGTCTCACTTTTTTGCTTTTCGCTAATTTCCATTTACAGAGTTGTGTTTACACACCTGAAACGTTTTGATGCTAGCACCACCACGATCACTCCAACACCCTAAAAACGTTAAACTAGGGTTTAGTATGGATTTAATCATGATCGAATTGCGGTACTGAAATCGAAAACAATAACGGTTATTCAAAAGCTCACCTACCCTCAACACTTCGACGATCCACTACAAGTCAGTGCTGTACCAGCCCTGTTCCACCTAATTCCTTGCTGTCAAACAGAAAGTAACCCTCCAATCAGTCACTTTTAATCGATAACTACTCAAAATTCGGTGAGGTAAAGTAAACTATAATCGTAAAATCCCTTACCTTCGGTCGTACTCTGATGAATCCTCACAACTATGGCACCATCGAGAACTACCTCAGTCCCTTAGTCCTCTCCTGCACTAAACAAAAACCCCCTTAAAAATGCATTACCAAACTAAGATGGAGGGCAAAGTAACCATACTTACCAAAACACCACAAGGCCTAAAGAAAATACGGAGTTAGTAACAAAAAGCAAGGAAAAACAGAGATGGAGTGGCAATAGGGGAGAAAGCGACATGAAGTAGGAAGAGAAAAAAGCAGAGAAAATAAAATAGAGGAGGAAGTTGGAGAAAAGAAAAGAAACGTCAATGGTGGAGGCAGAAGAAGCAGAATTCGACAGAGAACTTTTTGAGAACCAAAATTCAGAAATGGGGAGAAAAGAAAAAAAATAGGAAGAGAGAAACTGTTAGAAAAAAATGAGAGAGTGAGGGAGGAGAGCCAAACTTGCAACCATAATTTGGATATTTTCAAACTCCTCACTCCTTAATTTCCTCCCCCTATCCCTAAATCCACTCCCCAAAACCGTCCACCCCTCCCTCAACCACCGAATTCAAATTTCACTCAAACTTTTTAGTATTTCAGCTTAGCCAAAACACCCACACGGCACAAGCAGCAAAATAAAACACTCCCTTGCACGCACAAGGACTCGAACTCAAGACCACCAGCATCTTGACACTCCATTTAACCACCAGACCAGCAGGCCCATTCTGACATATTTTACCAACATTTAATTATAAGCCTACTGACCTGAGATAGGGGTTTATTCATTTAAAAACAAAAATTTTCTAATGCTTGAACTTGGGACCTCTCAGACACTTCCCAGAACACTTAACCACTGAAGCAGACATACAATTGTGCCACAAACATACGAAAATAAATATATAAGATATTTTTGGGGCGTTACATGCAATTCTCCCCAAAATAATTGCAATCGAACTTGCACGACAAAGATTTCCCCAAACCAAACTTAAAATTCTTGAATAGGAAAGTAGACGAAGAAAAACAAAAGAAAGAAAATCGAAAGAAAAAATGTGAAAAGAACTGATTATTATTAAGAGCGAGAGGAAAAATAAAATAAAAAGAAAAAGGAAATAATCAAAAAGATTATCCCAACTCCCCATTATCCCACTAACTAACAAATCCCCCTAAAATTGACCCACTACTCTCATCCACTACCACCGAACCTCTACTATACCATCGAAACACTCACAGGAGCAAAAATTAACATCGACGCTTGCAGAAGGATTCAAACACAAGACCTCAAGGCAAGCTAACACCTTACCACTCGAACCAACAGGCTCATTTTAATATAAGTTTACAAATAATATCACATAAGCCTACCCAGTAGGGATAAGGCTAGGATAAAAATAATAAAATTTTCCCTAAATGAGACTTGAACCCAAGAGGTCTCACACACCCAGCATACTTAGCCACTGAAGCAGATACTCACTTACGTCAAATTTCACGAAAAGTATACTTAAATTATTCAGGGTGTTATAACTACCAACAGATGGAGCTAAGGAATTTGGAGTGTTTCAAGCATATTTAAAGGCTTGAGTTATTCTTCACAGGTTTTTGTGTCATCAAACGTCAGAGAAAAATGGAACCATTGAACAGTGACATCGATAAGTTACAAAGATCGACTTGACTTTGTTGGATCGAGCTAAATTATATTTTTCTTACCGGAATGATACTTTCAACAATGCAGTCTTTCTCATGAATCGACTTCCTTCTAAAGATATCAGTGGCTTGTCTCGTCATGAGAAAGTATTTGGGTTGTATCAGATACAAGGTAGTAATGACTTTCGACTATTTATGTTTTCCATATTTAAGAATGTTCAATAGATAGAATTTTAAATTTTAGTCTAGTCCCTGTATCTATGGGGTATCCTTCATAGCATAAAGGTTATCATTGTCTTAATAAGTCTGGTCAAACTTGTAACAACCTGATTTCGGTGATGTCAGAAACAGTGGTTTCGAGACCACAATTTAGATAAGTGAGTATTTAATTTATTATTATTTTAAGGTCTACGGGATTATAGTAGGGTTGTATTAAAATTTCGTAAAGAAATTTTTATGTTTGCATGATTAATTAAGTGAAAAGGACTAAATCGTAAAAAGGTGAAAAAGTTGAGTTTTATTAGTTTAAAGGGTCAAATGGCTATGAAATTTTAACTTAAATGGATTAAGATGGTAAATATACCAATTTAAGTGTTAGTGGATAAATATGGATATGTTTTATTGAAAATTATGATTATCATTAAGGGTAAAATAGTGAAATAGCAAACAAAACTAAAATAACCTAAGAAATCATGTTCATCTTCTTCATTTGTTTACATCTCCACTGGGAATCACCATTGAAACAAGCTAGGGTATTCGGTCAAGCTTATTTCCTTGAATGTAAGTGTATTTAAGCCCCAGTCCTAATGATTTTTATATTTTTTATTTCGTTTTAGCTTAATCTAGCTAGCCTGGGATGAATTTGCAAAATTGTTATAGGTTGAGGGACTTACCATGAATGCTTTTGAATGATTTTTGATGTTAGTTGATGGATTAGGAATCTTTGTTGAAAAATAAACAAGTTTTGTTAAGAGATTTTTGATGAATTTTTGAAATAGGGACTAATTTGTTTAAGTTATAAATTCTAGGGTTTTGTTGTGAACTGATGGTAAATATGGGTTGTTTCAAGGTCCTCTGCATCTTTTATTAACATGGATTGGGAGTAAAATGGTTAGATTATAAGTTATAAGCTTAAGGACCAAATTGTGAAAAGTTAAAATGTTAGGGGCAAATTGGTAATTTTTCATAAATAGGAAATGTTGATTAAATTCAATACTTGAAGTATTTAATCTAGAATTTAGTTGATTTTAATTACCTATTTAGGTAAAGATAAACGACGTTCGGACTTAGATCGAGAAAAAGCTAAAGCTTTGGACTAGTTCGATTAAACTACTACGCCCTAATTATCGAGTTAAATTCGTATGAATGATTATCGTGTTAATGTTATTTAAATTTAACATTTTCTATGTTATGTTTATTATAAATAAGCGATATATAAGCGTATCAATGCTATGATGAATTGACAGATATTGAGTCTTGGTTGAACCTTAGGAATTCTTAGGATACAAATGACATGTCATTAGGGATTTCATGTTTTGGGTGTTGGTCTTGAATGTCCTACCGATGGCTGAGGTCCTGCACTTGTTACAGATTCTCCACAGCTTGTGTGAACAGCATCGTATAGCTTACATTCTGACCCACAGCTCGTGTGAGTAGACCCATTTCACAGCTCGTATGAGCAATGATGTAAAGGAAAGGTTACGGTTTTATGTAAAGGCACACTTCGTGTGATCTTTCTCGAGTATCCAAGGAAATTCTAGATGATTCAATGGGTTTGAAAAGGAACGAAATGGTAAGTGCTCAAATGGAATGTATCATGAACTTGAAAAGGAATTATGAATTAAATGATAAGATTATATGTGCAAATATACTTGTTTATGGATGAATTCATTTGAACCATGTTCAAGAGTACTAACTTGTGATTTTGATGATGTTGTATACGCTTATGCCAATCTTAAGGTTTTGGTTGATTTTATACTTATTCTTTCTATTATGCAAATGAAATGGTAAGTTATGTTTTGGTTTATATGAGCTTACTAAGCATTCATTGCTTACGTAGTTGTTTTCCTTTGTTTGATAGATTGTTAGAAGCTCGATTTGGTTGAAAGCTCGTCGAAGATCTATCACACTATCCAATAGTTAATTTGGTAGTTTTTGAACATTTTGGCCAAGGTTTATAATAACAAGTGTAGGGTGTTTGTAATGGTATTTTGACGAATTAGTTAATGGTTTGGCATGTATAAGTTTTGAAAGTTATGTTGGTTTGGTACCATTTGATGCTTTGTCAAAATATGACATTTTGGTTACCTTATTATACATGTTTATAAAGCTCTTTATGGTATTTTTTTGAAAGGTTTGATAATGGACACTTTGTGGTATGTTTTGGTAAGCAATTGAAGTAGGTTACGATACTTGAAATAAGGAATTGTTGATTTGTTTTGGCGTGTTATGTTTGGATGTTAATTTTGGTTCCTTTGAATGGCATATTGGCTAATTGAATTAGGATCTTGATATGACATTTTGATGTGTGTTTGGGTGATGTTTAGGTCCCTTTAAAGTGTGCTTAAATGGGTTGACAGGTTATGCATGAAATGGTTTGAAATGGTTTGATTTTAGGTAAATTTTGGGTCCACACGACTTGAGACACGGGTGTGTGACTAAGCCGTGTGAGCACACGGCTTGGCGACATAGCCTTGTGTCATCTGGGTATTTCAAAGGGTACAAGTTAATAAGTTACACAGCCTAGCACATGGCCTGGTACACGGGCGTGTGACACGGTCGTGTGATCGTACTCAGTGAGTTACACAGGTTAGGACAGAGGCTGAGACATGGCCATGTGTCCTTATTTCAAAAGTTACATGGCCTAGGGCCATGTCACACAGTCGTGTGACCCCTATTTCAAATTTTTGCATCTTTTTCCTAAAGTTCATCTTTTGTTTCAAATTAGTCATGAATTACTCCTAAGCTATTTTTAGGGACTCGAGGGCTCGATTTAAGGAGAGTATGCATGTGAAAGAATGATTTATGATATATTTAAATCATTGAATGATATGATGTTTAAATGTTTTCGATTGTACGGTAATGCTCTGTAACCCTAATATGGTGATAGAGACGGGTTAGGGGTGTTACATTTAGTGGTATCAAAGTTACGGTTTAGTCGGTTCTGTGACAAAACGTAGCATGTATAGAGTCTAGAAATACATGCCATTATATAACCTGTGATAGTGTGATAACTCTTGACTCAAATTGAACTATATTTTCATATAGATATGAAGTCATCCAACTAAGCTGACTCCGATGAAGTTAGAAGTAACGTGCAAGCCACAGTTCACGGAGCAGGTTCTAATAGTAGTGGACCCGTAGCTGAGGGCCGCGGAGGTCAGGCTAAAGAAGCCTTCTCCCAGATGATGTCTAAATGGTTTACATAGTTCGTAAGAACGAACCCATTGGCTCAACAACCTCCACTCCCACCCGTACCCCAACCTATTCCTATTATTCCTTGGGGTTTGGAACCAATACGTACAAGCAATTCATCAATTAAAAAAATCTAAAAATATGGGGCTGAAGAGTTTCATGGTAAGACCAATGATGATCTAGAGAACTCCGGGTTCTGGTTAGAAATGTAACAGCCCGGTTTAGGGGCTAGTCAGAACAGTGATCTCGGGAACACTAATCCGAGTTTAGAGAAAATTATTTTCATGCTATTTTATGAGTTAGAACATGATTATATGAGTACATAAAAATTTTGGTATTTTAATTTTAACGATTTCTTGCTTAATTGCAAAAAAAGACTAAATCGCATAAAGTGCGAAAGTTCCATTTTATAAGCTAAGGGTGCCAAATAGCAATAGAATGTTAATTGGACGTCTTTAAAAGGCAATTAACCCCTTAAATAGAGGTTGGCCGGCCATAGGGGGGACAAAGGAGTCAAAATTGGTCAAAGTGGGTGTAGTTGGTGGACTAAATTGATAAATAGAATAAAAGAAAGAAAGAAAAGATATCATCTTTTTCTCTCTTCTTCACCACCGAAAATAGCAAGCAAAATAGGGGTTTTGAAAGCTCAAAATTTCAGCAAACTCTTCTCCATTCAAGTAAGTGATTTTAATGGTTTTTCTTGAAGATAGTTGTACTTTTAGAACCCCTAAAGCTTAAGCTTTCTAATGAGGGGACTAATTTGCAATATGGTAAAAAGTTTAGGGTTTTTCCATGAGAGCTTGTATGTGATTTTCTGCATTTTTATGGAATAAAATGAGTCTTAGTTGTTAGATGAACAACTTTTGTGAAAGGTGTTGCCATGAAAACACCTAAATGAACCTTTTTGTAAAGGTTGTAAAATTGGTAGTAAATGTGTGAAATATTTGGTTTTCATGATAGCCATAAGAGAAATAAATGTTCACCTAGGCTCATTAAAAGTAGAAATTTGATTAGAATTTATTTCTGAGCCTAGGGGTAAAATGGTCATTTTGCCAAAGTCTAAGGGAAAAATAGTAATTTTGCCAAAGCATGATTTTCGAAATGCATTTATTAATGTGATGATTAAAATGAGCTAAATTTCTATTATAGACCAAGAAGAACCAAGAATCAACCTCGATCGGAGAAATGATAAAGTCTCGGACTAGATCGACGATCTAGCTTATTTTGAAATCGAGGTAAGTTTGTATGTTATAAATTCAACATTTATGCTCGTATTGTTCGAGAATGTTTGACATTATATTGATGTACGATATTCTAAGAAATTGGAATGTTGAAGTCCCGATTGGACTATAATGAATCTGAGTATAATATTATTAAGACATGAGATAGGTAAGGTCCCGTGTAAGACCATGTCGGGGACATGGCCTCGGCACCAAATTGAGATTCTGTATAAGACCATATCTGGAATATGGCTTCGGTATTGAAAATGAGAATCGTATAAGACCGTATCCGGGATATGGCATCGATACTTGAGGTGAGGTTCCGTATAAGATCATATCTGGGATATGGCATCGGTAATTAAAGGTAATCCCATGTAAGACCGCATCTGGGATGTGGCATTTGCTTCGGGTTCATGTTAAGTGATAATGAATATGCATCTCGAGTATCCCTAGTGATTTATTGGGGTAAATAAACCAGCTGAGATATAGAATTGAGATTTTTATTAAAGTTATATGATTAGGTAAACACAGGTATCCGTAAGTAATTCACGAGGAACATTTGCGATATGTGGCAGGATATGTGCTAGATAAGGGCAAATATGAGTAAGTTATAGAAAAGAGCCTATGACATTATGTGTGGTTATCTAATACCATGGATGGGTATCTTTATGAGTCCATTTTTGCTATTTAATTACATGCAAACTTACTAAGCTTTATGCTTACCCCTCTCATTTCCCTTTTTCTTGTAGTATTGCTAAGATAACTCGAGAAATTAGAGACGTCAGAGTTTGGAGATCAAACTATCGACCACTATTTGGTATAGCCAACTAGATTGATTTTGAGTATGGCATGTATAGGACTTGGTCTTTTTACTATGTCACATTTGCAAGCCAAATGTGTTGGCTATTATAGTTGTTCAATTTATTTTGTAAAAGGTCATGGGAAGTTGGCCTATACTTGACATGTTCACATATTCAATGATGATGGATTTCATGAAGTATATGATTTGTGAATACCTTGATTTTTAAGTGTTCTTTGAGGTTCCATATGGTCATATTATTGTTGAATTGAGTTGGTATAAGTGTGGTTGCTATGTAAGGTGGCATTTGGCTTGGAGTATAGCCTTTTTAATGTCCATAAGGGTAGACACACGGGCGTGTGTCTAGGCCGTGTGTGACACACGGTCAGCCCCATGGGCGTGTTGATCGGCCGTGTGTCCCATTGTGAGCTAGGTTTACAAGTCAGTATGCCCAGTAGTAAACACACGGGCAGAGACATGGCCGTGTGTCTCAGCTGTGTGAGAGGCACGGCCATGAACATGGGCGTGTGCCCAGGCTGTGTGAAGTCTGCACTTGAAGTTAGGAATTTAATTCGACACACGGCCTAATGACACGGGCGTGTGCCTTGGCCGTGTGACCTTAGTGAGGTGATGACGTCACAAAAACAATGCCAAGTTTTGGCACATGGGCTAAGACACGGGCGTGTCGAGGCCGTGTAAAGGACACGGACCAGGGACACAGGCGTGCATTTGGTCGAGTGTATTAAGTTAGTGTCGACCACGGGTGAGGAGCACGGGCATGTATTAGGGGCACACGGGCGTGTCCCTTGAGCAACACGGGCGTGTGGCCCCTTTTTTGATGAAAAATTTTCTAAGTCTTCTTAAAGTTTCCTAAGTTCTCGGATTAGTCCCGAATAATCCTCTATGTATGTTTTGGGCCCCGTGGGCCCATATAAGGGGCGAATGTTGAATGTAAATGAGAAATTTTAAATTGAACGAAATTTGATAGCCCGATGTTATATGTTTAAGCAAGTTGAGTGGGTGTAATGCCTCATATCTGGTTCCAGCTTTGAACCCGGGTAAAAGGTGGTACGTTTATTGGTATCAGAGCTACGGTTTAGTCGATTCTCGGACTAACGCAGCGTAAGTATGAGTCTAGCTATACATGCCATATGTAAGAGTAATTGAGTAATGATAGTGTGATGGCTCCTGATGTTTTAAATTGTGTTTTTATATAGTAAATGGATTCTCGATCCGCACCGACCGCAGCTGCGTAGATGATCTTTGTAAGTAATGCGCCAGCTCCGCTCAAGGGACCGCGCCAGCAGATAGTAGACCCGAGACCTTGGGTCAGGGAGAAGAGGCCCGAGAAGCCTTTCTCCATATGATGAGAAACTGGTACACGAAGTACGTTTGAGCAAATCTTGATGCTCAACCCCCTCCACCCCCACCTACTCCTCAACCTGCTCCGGTAGCTCCTCAAGTGGTTGAGGTAGTGAGAAGAGAAAGGCCTCCGGTCGATAAGATCCAAAAGCAAAGAGCCGAGGAATTTCGAGCTAGTAAGGATGATGATCCGGAAAGAACAGAATTCTGGCTCGAGAATACCATCAGGGTATTCGATGAATTGTCATGCATGCCTGAGGAGTGCCTAAAGTGTGCGGTATCTCTCTTGAGAGATTCGGCTTATCGGTGGTGGAACACCCTTGTGTCAGTGGTACCAAGGGAGAGAGTTAGCTGGGAATTCTTCCAAGAGGAATTTCGGAAGAAGTATATCAGCCAGTGATTCATTCACCAGAAGAGAAAAGAGTTCTTAGAGTTAAATCAAGGTTGAATGACTGTGACTAAATACGAACGTGAGTTCGTAAGGCTTAGTAAGTATGCCCTAGAGTGCGTGTCTACCGAGGCTATCATATGCAAGAGATTCAAGAATGGGCTAAATGAGGATATCCGTTTATACGTCGGAGTTCTCGAACTAAAAGAATTTGTAGTGTTGGTGGATAGAGCCTGTAAGGCTGAAGAATTGGCTAAAGAGAAAAGAAGAGCTGAGATTGAGTCTCGCGACTCGAGGAAAAGACAACTGAATAAGTCACTCCAATATTCATCTAAGAAATCGAGGGATTTTGCTACTCGACCAGTCACTTCAGTCGGGTTTTCAAACCGAAGTAAGGGCAAACAGTTTTCGGGGTCTAAAGCGCAGACCACGTCAGTTGCTAGTGTTGTCAACATTCGACCGAGTAGACCAGAATGCTCGCAGTGTGGCAGGCGTCATTCTGGTGAGTGTAGAGCAAACGAGAAGGCCTGTTTTAGATGTGGGTCTTTAGACTATTTTATCAGAGATTGCCCCGAGGCTGGCGAGAAAGAGAAGTCTCAGAATGCAAGATCGAGAAGTGCTGCTACAGGAAGACCACAGAGAAACCTGGGAAATGAAATCGGTAACAAGAATGCCTCTGGAGGGCAAACTGCGAGAGCTGAGGGTAGAGCACCGGCGAGAACGTATGCCATTCGTGCTCGCGAGGAAGCGTCCTCCCCTGACGTAATCACGGGTACATTTTCTCTTTATGATACTTATGTTATAGCTTTAATTGATCTGGGATCTACCCACTCATACATATGCATGAAATCAGTCTCTAGCATGAGCATGCCTATAGAGTCTACTGAACTCGTAATAAGAGTGTCTAATCCTCTAGGCAAGTATGTGTTGGTTGATAGAGTATGCAAAGGTTGTCCTTTGATGATTAGGGGTCATTGCTTCTCGGTTGATCTTATGTTATTGCCGTTTGACGAGTTTGTTGTCATCCTTGGGATGGATTGGTTAGTTACTCATGATGTGATTGTGAATTGTGGAAAGAAGTTTATTGAGTTGAAATGTGAAAATGGGAATTCTATTCGTGTTGAATCAGACGAGCAAGACAGATCACCAGTAGTGATGTCATCCTTGTTGACCCAGAAGTATTTAAGAAAGGGGTACGAAGCTTACCTTGCATTTGTGATAAATACTAAGGAGACTGAGTTGAAAATTGAGTCAGTACCCATAGTATGCGAGTATTCAGATGTTTTCCCGGAAGAATTGCCAGGGTTACCCCCGGTTAGAGAGATTGAATTTGGGATTGAGTTAGCTCCAGGTACCACCCCCATTTCTATTGCTCCATATAGAATGGCTCCAACCGAGCTAAAAAAGTTGAAAGCACAGTTGCAAGACCTAACGGGTAAAGGTTTCGCAAGACCAAGTTTTTCTCCGTGGGGTGCTCCCATTTTATTCGTGAAGAAGAAAGATGGTTCTATGAGATTATGCATAGATTATCGGTAACTTAACAAGGTAACTGTGAAGAACAAGTACCCGTTGCCGAGGATAGATGATTTATTTGATCAATTGAAGGGAGCCACGGTATTTTCCAAGATAGATTTGAGGTCCGGGTACTATCAGCTGAGAGTCAAGGACTCGGATGTACCGAAAATCGCATTTAGGACTAGGTATGGCCACTATGAATTTTTGGTCATGCCTTTTGGTCTAACGAATGCCCCTGCCATTTTTATGGACCTGATGAATCACATTTTTTGACCATACTTGGATAAATTTGTCGTGGTCTTCATCGATGATGTACTGATCTACTCTCGAGATGAGAACGAACATGCCGAGCATTTGAGTATGGTTCTGCAAATTTTGAGAGAAAAACAATTGTATGCCAAGTTTAGCAAGAGTGAATTTTGGCTTAAAGAAGTAGGATTTTTGGGGCACATTGTCTCAGGAGATGGGATTAGAGTCGATTCGAGTAAGATTTCAGCAATTGTTGATTGGAAAACGACGAGGGGCGTAACTGAAGTAAGGAGTTTTCTAGGCCTAGCCGGCTATTATAGGTATTTTGTCAAGGGGTTTTCCATGATAGCTACCCCGATGACGAGACTTTTGCAGAAAGACGTGAAGTTTGAATGGACAGAGAGATGTCAATAGAGTTTTGAAAAACTAAAGGCGTTGTTGACTGAGGCTCCTATTTTGGTGCAACCTGAACCAGGAAGAGAATTTGTGGTTTATAGTGATGCATCCCTGAACGGATTGGGTTGTGTACTTATGCAAGAGGGCAAGGTGATTACATACGCTTCTAGACAGTTAAAGCTGCATGAGAAGAATTACCCGACCCATGACTTAGAGTTGGCCACCATTGTGTTTGCATTGAAGATATGGAGACACCATTTATATGGCGAAAGGTGTCGGATATTCACCGACCATAAGAGCCTAAAATACTTGATGACTCAAAAGGAATTGAATTTGAGGCAACGAAGATGGTTAGATCTGATCAAGGATTATGAGTTAGTGATTGACCACCATCCGAGAAAGGCGAACGTGGTCGCCGATGCTCTGAGCATAAAATCCTTGTTTGCGCTGAGAGCTATGAATACGCGGATGGTTTTGTCAGATGATGGTTCTATTCTAGCCGAGTTGAGGGCTAGACCATTGTTCCTCCAAGAGATTTGTGAAGTTCAGAAAAATGACAACAACTTACAAGCTAAAAGAGTTCTAAGTGAATCAAATGTTGAGTCAGACTTTCGGGTAAGTCTTGACGGATGTTTGACTTTTCGAGATAGGGTCTGTGTACCCAGAAATGATAAACTTATTTAAAAAATTTTGCATGAAGCACATAGCGTATGTTTAACTGTGCACCCAGGCAGTACGAAGATGTGCAATGATTTGAGGAAGTGGTATTGGTGGCCCAGTATGAAGAAAGTCATTTCTGAGTTCGTGTTAAGATGCCTGATTTGCCAGCAAGTGAAGGCTGAACACCAAGTACCTTTGGGTCTACTTCAGCCCATTATGATTCCTGAATGGAAGTGAGACCATATTACAATGGACTTCGTGACGGGTTTACCATTGACGCCAAAAAAGAAAGATGCTGTGTGGGTCGTATTTGCTAGACTCACGAAGTCGACCCATTTCATACCGGTGCGAATCGATTACTCGCTTGATAAACTGGCGAATTTGTACGTGTCAAAAATAGTAAGACTTCATGGTGTACCGTTGTCGATTATTTCGGATAGAGACCCGAGATTCACGTCACGATTTTGGAAGAAGTTACAAGAGGCCTTAGGCACAAAATTAAGCTTCAGTGCAGCTTTCCATCCACAAACTGACGGGCAGTCGAAAAAAGTAATATAGATACTTGAAGACATGCTTCGATGTAGTGTTCTGGAATTCCAAGGTAATTGGGAGAAATACTTACCGTTGGTGGAATTCACCTACAACAACAGTTTTCTGTCAAGTTTGAAAATGGCACCTTATGAGGCATTGTATGGGCGTAAGTGTCGAACACCCTTGTATTGGTCAGAACTCAGATGGAAACAGATACACAGGGTCGATTTGGTCAGGGAAACAGAAGAGAAAGTAAAAGTGATGTGTGAATGTCTGAAGGCGGCCTGAGATAGACAAAAGTCCTATTCGAATTTAAAAAGGAAAGAGATTGAGTTTCAAGCTGGTGATAAAGTGTTTCTGAAAGTATCACCTTGGAGGAAAGTCCTCAGATTTGGCCGAAAAGGCAAATTGAGTCTGCGTTTTATCGGACCTTATGAAGTTACCGAGAGAATAAGACCGGTAGCTTATCATTTGGCCTTACGACCTGAGCTGGAAAAGATTCACGATGTCTTTCACGTATCCATGTTGCGTCGATACCGTTCAGACCCTTCACATGTCATAGTACCAGCAGAGGTGGAAATTCAACCGGATTTGACTTATGGTGAAGAGCCGGTTAAAATTTTGGCGCGAGAGGTCAAACAGCTGAGAAACAAAAGTATAGCCCTTGTGAAAGTAGTATGGCAAAGAATGGAATAGAAGAGGCTACATGGGAGCCTGAGGAGACTATGAGAAACCAATATCCCAACCTTTTCACCGGTAAGATTTTCGAGGACGAAAATCCTTAAGGGGGAGAATTGTAACAGCCCAGTTTAGGGGCTAGTCGGAATAGTGATCTCAGAATCACTAATCCGAGGTTAGAGTAAATTATTTTCATGCTATTTTATAAGTTAGGACATTATTATATGAGTACATGAAAATTTTGGTATTTTAATTTTAGCGATTTCTTGCTTAATCGCGAAAAAAGACTAAATCGCATAAAGTGCGAAAGTTCCATTTTATAAGCTAAGGGTGCCAAATAGCTATAGAATGTTAATTGGAGGTCTTTAAAAGGCAATTAACCCCTTAAATGGAGGTTGGCCGACCATGGGGGGGACAAAGGAGTCAAAATTGGTCAAAGTGGGTGTAGTTGGTGGATTAAATTGATAAATAGAATAAAGTAAAGAAAGAAAAGATATCATCTTTTTCTTTTTTCTTCACCACCGAAAATAGAAATAAAAATAGTGGTTTTGAAAGCTCAAAATTTCAGCAAACTCTTCTCCATTCAAGTAAGTGATTTTAATGGTTTTTCTAGAAGATAGTTGTACTTTTAGAACCACTAGAGCTTAAGCTTTCTAATGAGGGGACTAATTTGTAATATGGTGAAAAGTTTAGGGTTTTTCCATGAGAGCTTGTATGTGATTTGCTGCATTTTTATGGAAGAAAATGAGTCTTAGTTGTTAGATGAACAACTTTTGTGAATGGTGTTGCCATGAAAACACCTAAATGAACCTTTTTGTAAAGGTTGTAAAATTGGTAATAAATGTGTGAAATGTTGGGTTTTCATGATAGCCATAAGAGAAATAAATGTTCACCTAGGCTCATTAAAAGTAGAAATTTTATTAGAATTGATTTCTGAGCCTAGGGGTAAAATGGTCATTTTGCCAAAGTTTAAGGGCAAAATAGTAATTTTGCCAAAGCATGATTTTCGACATGCATTTATTAATGTGATGATTAAAATGAGCTAAATTGCTATTATAGAGCAAGAAGAACCAAGAATCAACCTCGATCGGAGAAAGAATAAAGTCTCGGACTAGATCGACGATCTAGCTTATTTTGAAATCGAGGTAAGTTTGTATGTTATAAATTCAACATTTATGCTCGTATTGTTCGAGAATGTTTGACATTATATTGATGTACGATATTCTAAGAAATTGGAATGTTGAAGTCCCTGTTGGACTATAATGAATGTGAGTATAATATTATCGAGACATGAGATAGGTAAGGTCCCATGTAAGACCATGTCGGGGACATGGCCTCGGCATCGAATTGAGATTTCATATAAGACCATATCCGGAATATGGCTTCGGTATTGAAAATGAGAATCGTATAAGACCGTATCCGGGATATGGCATCGATACTTGAGGTGAGGTTTCGTATAAGACCATATCTGGGATATGGCATCGGTAATCAAAGGTAATCCCATGTAAGACCGCATCCGGGATGTGGCATTGGCTTCGGGTTCATGTTAAGTGATAATGAATATGCATCTCGAGTATCCCTAGTGATTTATTGGGGTAAATAAACCAGCTGAGATATAGAATTGAGATTTGTATTAAAGTTATATGATTGAGTGAACACAGGTATCCGTAAGTAATTCACGAGGAACATTTGCGATATGTGGCATGATATGTGCTAGATAAGGGCAAGTATGAGTAAGTTATAGAAAAGAGCCTATGACATTGTGTGTGGTTATCTAATACCATGGATGGGTATTGTAACAACCCGATTTTAAGTTTAGTCGGAACAGTGGTTTCGAGACCACTAAACCAAGGTTAGGGAAAATTATTTTGATGTTATTTTATGGGTTATGGTATTAATACATGGCTATGTGTAAATTTTGGTGCTTTAATTTGAGCAATAGTATGCTTAATTGTGAAAAAGGACTAAATCGCATAAAGTGCGAAAGTTCTATTTTACAAGGTAGAGGTACCTAATTGCTATAGAATGTAATTTGAAGGTCTTTAAAGTGCAATTAGACCCTTTAAAATGTGTTGGCCGACCATGTAGACAAGGGGGACAAGAGCATTTAATTTTTGGTCAAAAGTTGGGTGAATTAGGTGAAAAAGAAATGAATTAAAAATAGTAAAAAGAAAAACTGTCATCTTTCACTATTCACTCATCTCTTTCCATCGAAAATTGAAGAGAAAATAGAGCTTTTGGGGTTCAACTTTCAGCCAAGCTATCTCCCTTGCTAATAAGTGATTTAGGTGGTTTTAATTGATGATTTTTGTGTTTTTGGAGTCCCCAAAGCTTAAGCTAGCTAATGAGGGGACTAATTTGAGATATGGTTGAAAGTCTAGGGACTTGCCATGAGAATAGTTATGTTGTGAGCTGAGTTTTTATGGAATAAAATGAATGTTAGAGAGGTGAGAAACAACTTTTGTGAAAGGTGTTTGCAAGAAGACACCTAAATAGGACTTGAATGCAAAGATTGTAATGGTGTCATAAATGTATGAAATAGTTGGAATTGTGAGTAGTTGTAAGAGAAATAAATGTTCAGCTAGGCTCATTTAATGAGAAAGTGAGTTGAAAAATGATTTACGAGCCTAGGGGTAAAATCATAATTTTGCCATAGTACAAGGGCAAAATGGTCATTTTTTCCCAAGTGTAGATTTTGATGCATTATGATCATATAATGATCTAAATTAATGAATTTTATTGTTATAGATCAAGAAGAGCACGGAATTAACCTTGACCGGGGATAAGGCAAGGTTACGGATTAAACCGCTAGTTGACGCGTTTTGCACCGAGGTAAGTTTATGTGTAAACGATGCATTTTATATATACATTGTTGTTAATTGGTGCATGGCATAATTGAGAACATGTATGGTTAAAGTGAATTGAATGTGGTAGTTATTGATTAATTATCGTATGAATTACGAAATGGGTATGTAAGTGTGTAATGACAACACTTAATGGTGGGCTAAGTGCGATACTACCTTATTACTTAATTACGATGAGCTGTGTGCGATACCATCGTCTATTTATCATTTGGTGGGCTTTGTGCGATACCACCATAACTATCCTTTTTGGTGGGCTATGTGCGATACCACCCTATTAACGATTGATGGTGGGCTAAGTGTGAAACCACCGAGTGATTTGGCATTATGGTTGGATTAGTGAGAAATTATGATGTGTAGTATCATGAGAAATTGTGGTGTTAAGTGCAGGGATGCAAGTGAATGAATGTAAGCATTAAGCTTGTGATATGGTTAGAATGTGATAAGGGACAAAATGAGTAAGCATGATTGTGAATGTGGGTTATTTTTGTTTAGTTTAATGCTATTTGTTGTTTAGCACATACTATGATGTTAATTGTTTATATGTAAACTTATTAAGCGTAAAGCTTACTCCCCTTTTCTTTTCCCTTGTCTTATAGAGTTAAAGAGCCGGGTCAGGATACAAGGATAATTGGAAGATCGCCCATACTATCAGCTCACCTCGGTATATCTAGACTTAGTACTTTTGGTGTATGGCATGTATAGGGGCTAGACTAGGTATTGTTTTGTTATTTTGGCCAAGAGTCTGTTGGCCCTATTAATGAGAAATTTTTGTGTACATAGCCATATTTGTTGGCTCTTTGTCTTATATATATGAAAGATATAGTTTTTATGGAAGTTTATATTTCAAAATATGAGTTGTTTGATGTTATGTTGAACGGATTCAGGTTGTGTGAGCTAGAGGGGTGAAAAGAGCATGGCAAATAGCCTTGTTCTTGTCCACACGGGTAGGCACACGGGTGTGTGTCTAGGCCGTGTGTGACACACGGTCAGTCTCATGGGTGTGTGACTAGGCCGTGTGTCCCCTGCATGTTAGTATTTCGAGTCAGTGTCGACCACGGGCTAGCTACACGGGCGTGTGCCTAGGCCGTGTGACCCTTATAAGGTTGCTGATGTCATAAACAGAATACCCAAGTTTTTACACACGGGTAGGACACGGGCATGTCTAGGCCGTGTGGAGCACACGGCCGTATGTCCGGCCGTGTGAAAACCCTAGTAGGTTTGAAATTAAAATAAATCCCACACGGGGTAAGGACATGGGCGTTTGTGACCAGACGGCCTACTCACACGAGCGTGTCCCATTTCACACGGGCGTGTGGCCCCTGTTTAGGTGAAAAAAAAATTTAAGATTGCAAAAGTTTCCGGTTGGGTTCCGAAACCCCTCGTAAGACCTTAATGAGGTTGTTGTGATGGCTATAGAGATATGTCAAGTTGGGACTAAAGTGGTGTGATTAAGTAGATTAAGTCTAGTAATGTCTCGGGCCCAGTTCTGGCATAGAATACGGGTAAGGGGTGTTACATTTAGTGGTATCAGAGCTATGGTTTAGTCGGTTCTCGGACTACTGTAGCGTGTGTAAGAGTCTAGCTATACATGCCATAAGCGTATAATGATAGTGTGGTGGCTTATGATGATTCTAAACTTTGTTTTTATATAGTATATGGATCCCGATCAATTGGCTACTGATGACGCAGCTAGTAATGCGCCGGCTCCCGCGCAAGGGACCGTGCCTGTAGAGAGTGGACCCAAGACTAAGGGTCAAGGAGAAGAGGCTCAAGAAGCCTTTCTCCAAATGATGAGTAACTGGTTCACGGAGTATATACGAGCAAACCTTAATGCTCAACCTCCTCCACCCCCTCCTATACCTCAGCCAGTTCCAGTGGCTCCTCAAGGTATAGATTTAGTAAGGATAACCAAACCCCCGGTAGACAAGATTCGAAAGCAAGGGGCTGAGGAGTTTAGAGCCAATATAGATGATGACCCCGAGAGGGCGGAGTTCTGGCTTGAGAACTCAATGAGGGTGTTTGATAAACTCTCCTGTACACCTGAGGAGAGCTTAAAATGTGCCGTGTCTTTGCTGAGGGACTCTGTATACCATTGGTGGAAAACGTTAACATCAGTGGTTCCTAAGGAGAGAGTATCGTAGGACTTCTTTTTGGAGGAGTTCTGAAAGAAGTATATACGTCAGCGATTTGTTGACCAGAAACGGAAGGAATTCCTTGAGTTAAAGCAAGGAAAAATGACTGTGGCAGAATATGAGCGTGAATTTGTTAGGCTCGATGAAATGCAGCAAGAATGTGTGTGTCAACGGAAGCTATCTTATGCAAGAGGTTTGAAGATGGGCTGAATGAGGATGTCAGACTTTTAGTCGGGATTTTAGAACTAAAAGAATTTATGGTATTGGTGGATAGGGCCAGTAAGGCCGAAGAATTGAGTAAGGAAAAGAAGAAGGCCGTGAGGCACGGGATGCAAGAAAAAGGCTGATGAGTAAGTCCTACCAAGCTCAATCGAAGAGGTCCAAGGAAGCAAACCCTCGGACGACTGCATCAGTTGGATTTTCAAAAAGAGAGCAAGGCAACACATACTCGGGTTCAAGAGTTCAAGCCACCTCGATGGCAACTGTGGGCAATCCTAAGTCCAAACTGGAGTGCCCAAGTTGTGGTAGGCATCACACTGGGGAGTGTTGGGGAAACAACCGAAATTATTATAAGTGTGGTTCCCCCGACCATTTCATCCGAAACTGCCCTGAGAGGGATGACAAAGAGAGGAAGCAAGAGATAAGATCCAGCAATATATCTTTGAGGGGTAGACCACAAAAGAACCCGGGAGGTGAGACTAGTGGTAGAGGTGCATCACGAGACTCTGTGGTGAGACCGGAGGGTCGGGCTCCTGCAAGGACTTATGCCATTCGCGCTCGCGAAGAGGTATCATCCCCAGATGTAATAACGGGTACTTTTTCTCTTCATGACACCTTTGTTATTGCTTTTATTGATCCGGGGTCTACCCATTCTTATATTTGTATGAGATTGGCATCTAGTTTGAGTATGACTGTAGAGTCCACGAAATTTGTGATAAAGGTGTCAAACCCGTTAGGTAAACATGTGTTATTGACAAGGTGTGTAGGAAGTGTCCTTTGACAATTAGAGGTTATTGTTTTCCGAAAAACCTTATGTTGTTGTCGTTTGACGAATTTGATTTGATTCTTGGTATGGATTGGTTGACTAGCCATAGTGTTTTAGTGAACTGCGGTAGAAAATTTATTGACTTGAGATGTGAAAATAGAGATGTTATTCGGGTTGAATCAGGTGGGTCAGATAGTCTACCGGTGATGATCTCCTCCTTGGTGGCTGAGAAATATATGAGGAGAGGATGTTAGTCCTATCTCGCTTTTGTGCTGAATACTCAAGAGTTTGAAGTAAAGATTGAAACAGTGCCGGTGGTATGTGAGTATCCGGATGTATTCTCGGAAGAGTTACCCGGATTGCCTCCAGTTAGAGAGGTCGAATTCAGAATTGAGTTAGTTCCAGGAATGACACCTATTTCGGTTGCTCCATATAGGATGGCACCATTAGAGTTGAAAGAACTAAAGGTTCAGTTGCAAGAGTTGACAGATAAGGGTTTCACAAGACCGAGCTATTCACCGTGGGGTGCTCCAGTGCTTTTTATGAAGAAAAATGATGGGTCGATGAGATTGTGCATAGACTAAAGACAACTCAACAAGGTGACGGTGAAAAATAAGTATCCTTTACCAAGGATAGATGATCTATTTGATCAACTGAAGGGAGCTATGGTGTTCTCCAAGATAGACCTGAGGTTTGGCTATTACCAGTTGAGGGTTAAGGAGCAAGATGTGCTAAAAACTGTATTTCGAACAAGGTACGACCATTATGAGTTTCTGGTCATGCCGTTTGGTTTAACGAATGCTCCTGCAATTTTTATGGATTTAATGAACCGTGTTTTCCAACCATATTTAGACAAGTTTGTAGTTGTCTTTATCGACGACATACTAATTTATTCTCGAGATGAGAGTGATCATGCAGAGCATCTGAGAATTGTCTTACAGACTTTAAGAGACAAGCAGTTGTATGCTAAATTTAGTAAGAGCGAGTTTTGGCTCCGAGAGGTCAGATTTCTAGGACACATTGTGTCGGGTGATGGTATTAGATTTGATCCGAGAAAGATCTAGGCTATTGTGGAGTGGAAACCACCGAGAAACGTGTCAGAAGTCAGAAGCTTTTTGGGTTTAGCGGGGTACTATAGACGGTTTGTGAAGGGATTCTCCATGATTGCTACCCCGATGACGAAACTGTTGCACAAAGACGTTAAGTTTAAATGGACTGAGAAATGTCAACAGAGTTTTGAAAGATTGAAAACATTGTTGAGTGAGGCACCGGTTTTAGTGCAACCTGAGTCGGGGAAAGAGTTTGTGGTCTTCAGTGATGCGTCGTTTAATGGTCTCGATTGTGTGTTGATGCAAGAGGGTAAGGTAGTAGAAGAATTACCTGACTCATGATTTGGAGTTGGCTGTGAATGTTTTCGCATTAAAGATTTGGCAACATTATTTATATGGTGAGAAATGTCGAATCTTCACGGATCATAAGAGTTTGAAGTATTTGATGGATCAAAAGGATTTAAATTTACGGCAACGACGGTGGCTCGAATTATTGAAGGACTATGAGCTAGTAATCGATTACCATCCGGGAAAAGTGAATATGGTTGCGGATGCCTTAAGTAGAAAATCCCTGTATGCTTTGAGAGCTATGAGCATGAGTTTGGCATTGTCTGATGGCGGTGCTATATTGGCCGAGTTGAGAGTTAGACCACTATTTGTTCAACAAATATGTGAGGCTCAAAGGAATGATAACGAGCTACAAACTAAGAGAGCCCAGTGTGAATCGGGAAATGATTCTGATTTTCGAGTGGATTCGGATGGTTGTTTGATGTTTCATGACAGAATTTGCGTACCCCGAGATGATGAGTTGATCCAAAAAGTTTTACATGAGGCACATAGTGGTTATTTTTCAGTACACCCGGGCAGTACGAAAATGTACAATGATCTGAAAAAATTTTATTGGTGGCCGGGTATAAAAAGAGACATCTCTGAGTTCGTGAAAAGATGTCTGATTTGTCAACAAGTGAAAGCTGAGCATCAAGTACCTTCGGGATTACTTCAGCCAGTGATGGTTCCCAAGTGGAAGTGGGATCGGACCACCATAGATTTTGTGACGGGGTTGCCTATGACTCCGAAAAAGAAAGATGTTGTGTGGGTTGTCGTTGATAGACTAACGAAGTCAGCGCACTTTATACCAGTGCGTGTTGATTATTCACTGGATAAGTTGGCTGAGTTGTATATTGCGGAGGTGGTGAGGTTACATGGAGTGCCTTTATCTATCATCTGGGATAGAGATCCGAGATTTACTTCGAGGTTTTAGAAGAAGTTGCAGGAGGCCTTGGGTACAAGGTTAAATTTTAGTATTGCATTCCATCCGCAAACCGATGGCCAGTCGGAGAGAGTAATTCAAGTTTTAGAGGATATGCTCCGATGTTGTGTACTAGAGTTCGAAGGTAGTTGGGAAAGATATCTACCTTTGGTCGAATTTGCTTACAACAACAGTAATCAGTCAAGTATTCGGATGGTACCGTATAAAGCTTTGTATGGTCGTAAGTGTCGGACTCCTTTGTATTGGACCGAGCTTAGTGAGAAGAAAATTCATAGGGTCGACCTGATTAAAGAGATCGAGGAAAAGGTGAAAGTGATCCGGGATAGTCTAAAAGCTTCTTCAGATAGACAAAAGTCGTATGCGAATTTGAAAAGAAAGGAAATCGAGTTTAAAGTGGGCGACAAGGTATTTCTGAAGGTGTTCCCGTGGAAGAAAATATTGAGATTTGGTAGAAAGGGGAAATTGAGTCCAAGATTCATAGGGCCGTATGAGGTTACCGAAAAGATTGGGCCAGTACTTTGCCAGTAGAGTTAGAGAAAATACATAATGTGTTTCATGTATCGATGTTAAGGCGTTATCGCTCTGATCCTTCGCATGTGATTCCTCCAACAGAAATTGAGATACGACCGGATATGACATATGAAGAGGAGCCGATTAAAATCTTGGCTCGAGAGGTGAAATAGTTGAGGAATAAGGACATAGCCTTAGTAAAAGTGTTATGGCAAAAACACGGTGTAGAAGAGGCTACGTGAGAACCGAAAGAAGCCATGAGAGAGCAATATCCAAACCTCTTTACCGGTAAGATCTTTTAGGGCGAAAATCTCTAAAGGGGGAGAGTTGTAACAGCCCGATTTTGGGGTTAGTCAAAACAGTGGTTTTGAGACCACTAAACCGAGGTTAGGGAAAATTATTTTGATGTTATTTTATGGGTTATGGTATTAATACATGGCTATGTGAAAATTTTGGTGCTTTAATTTGAGCGATAGTATGCTTAATTGTGAAAAAAGGACTAAATCGCATAAAGTGCGAAAGTTCTATTTTACAAGGTAGAGGTACCTAATAGCTATAGAATGTAATTTGGAGGTCTTTAAAGTGCAATTAGACCCTTTAAAATGTGTTGGTCGGCCATGTAAACAAGGGGGACAAGAGCATTTAATTTTTGGTCAAAAGTTGGGTGAATTAGGTGAGAAAGAAATGAATTAAAAATGGTAAAAAGAAAAACTATCATCTTTTACTATTTACTCATCTCTTTCCACCAAAAATTTAATAGAAAATAGAGCTTTTGGGGTTCAACTTTCAGCCAAGCTATCTCCCTTGCTAGTAAGTGATTTAGGTGGTTTTAATTGATGATTTTTGTGTTTTTGGAGTCCCCAAAGCTTAAGCTAGCTAATGAGGGGACTAATTTGAGATATGGTTAAAAGTCTAGGGACTTGCCATGAAAGTATTTATGTTGTTAGCTGAGTTTTTATGGAAGAAAATGAATGTTAGGGAGGTGAGAAACAACTTTTGTGACAGGTGTTTGCAAGAAGACACCTAAATAGGACTTGAATGCAAAGATTGTAATGGTGTCATAAATGCATGAAATAGTTGGAATTGTGAGTAGTTGTAAGAGAAATAAATGTTTAGCTAGGCTCGTTTAATGAGAAAGTGAGTTGAAAAATGATTTACGAGCCTAGGGGCAAAATCATAATTTTGCCATAGTACAAGGGCAAAATGGTTATTTTTGCCCAAGTGTAGATTTTGATGCGTTATGATCATATAATGACCTAAATGAATGAATTTTATTGTTATAGATTAAGAAGAGCACGGAATTAACCTTGACCGGGGATAAGGCAAGGTTATGGATTAAACCGCTAGTTGAAGCGTTTTGCACCGAGGTAAGTTTATGTGTAAACGATGCATTTTATATATACATTGTTGTTAATTGGTGCATGGCATAATTGAAAACATGTATGGTTAAAGTGAATTGAATATGGTAGTTATTGATTAATTATCGTATGAATTACGAAATGGGTATGTAAGTGTGTAATGACAACACTTAATGGTGGGCTAAGTGCGATACCACCTTATTACTTAATTACGATGGGCTGTGTGCGATACCATCGTCTATTTATCATTTGGTGGGCTTTGTGTGATACCACCGTAACTATCCTTTTTGGTGGGCTATGTGCGATACCACCCTATTAACGATTGATGGTGAGCTAAGTCCGAAACCACCGAGTGATTTGGCATTATGGTTGGATTAGTGAGAAATTATGATGTGTAGTATCATGAGAAATTGTGGTGTTAAGTGCAGGGATGCAAGTGAATGAATGTAAGCATTAAGCTTGTGATATGGTTGGAAAGTGATAAGGGACAAAATGAGTAAGCATGATTGTGAATGTGGATTATTTTTGTTTAGTATAATGCTATTTGTTGTTTAGCACATACTATGATGTTAATTGTTTATATGTAAACTTACTAAGCGTAAAGCTTACTCCCCTTTTCTTTTCCCTTGTCTTATAGAGTTAAAGAGTCGGGTCAGGATACGAGGATAATTGGAAGATCGCCCACACTATTAGCTCACCTCGGTATATCTAGACTTAGTACTTTTTGTGTATGGCATGTATAGGGGCTAGACTAGGTATTATTTTGTTATTTTGGCCAAGAGTGTGTTGGCCCTTTTAATGAGAAATTCTTGTGTACATAGCCATATTTGTTGGCTCTTTGTCTTATATATATGAAAGATGTAGTTTTTATGGAAGTTTATATTGCAAAATATGAGTTGTTTGATGTTAGGTTGAATGGATTCAGGTTGTGTGAGCTAGAAAGGTGAAAAGAGCTTGGAAAATAGCCTTGTTCTTGCCCACACGGATAGGCACACAGGCGTGTGTCTAGGCCGTGTGTGACACACGGTCAGTCCCATGGGTGTGTGACTAGGCCGTGTGTCCCCTGTATATTAGTATTTCGAGTCAGTGTCGACCACAGGCTAGCCACACGGGCGTGTGCCTAGGCCGTGTGACCCTTATAAGGTTGCTGACGTCATAAACAGAATACCCAAGTTTTTACACACGGGCAGGACACGGGCGCGTCTAGGCCGTGTGGAGCACACGGCCGTGTGTTCGGCCGTGTGAAAACCCTAGTAGGTTCAAAATTAAAATAAATCCCACACGGGGTAGGGACATGGGCGTGTGTGACCACACGGCCTTCTCACACGGGCGTGTCCCATTTCGCACGAGCGTGTGGCCCCTGTTTAGGTGAAAAAAAAAATTTTAAGATTGCAAAAGTTTCCGGTTGGGTTCCAAAACGCCTCGTATGTATGTTTAAGGCCTCGTAGGACCTTAATGAGGTTGTTGGGATGGCTATAGAGATATGTCAAGTTGGAACTAAAGTGGTGTGATTAAGTAGATTAAGTCCAGTAATGCCTCGGGCCCAGTTCCGGCATAGAATACGGGTAAGGGGTGTTACAGGTATCCTTATGTGTCCATTGTTGCTATTTAATTCCATGCAAACTTACTAAGCTTTATGCTTACCCATCTCATTTCCCTTTTCCTTGTAGTATTGCCAAGATAACTCGAGAAATTGGAGACGTCGGAGTTTGAGATCACACTATCGACCACTATTTGGTATAGCCAACTAGATTCATTTTGAGTATGGCATGTATAGGACTTGGTCTTTTTGTTATGTCATATTTGCAAGCCGAATGTGTTGGCTATTATAGTTGTTCAATTTATTTTGTAAAAGGTCATGGGAAGTTGGCCTATACTTGACATGTTCACATATTCAATGATGATGGATTTCATGAAGTGTATGATTTGTGAATACCTTGATTTTTAAGTATTCTTTGAGGTTCCATATGGTCATATTATTGTTGAATTGAGTTGGTATAAGTGTGGTTGCTATGTAGGGTGGCATTTGGCTTGGAGTATAGCCTTTTTAATGTCCACACGGGTAGACACACGGGCGTATGTCTAGGCCGTGTATGACACACGGTCAGCCCCATGGGCGTGTTGATCGGCTGTGTGCCCTCTTGTTAGCTAGGTTTACAAGTTAGTATGCCCAGTAGTAAAGACACGGGTAGAGACACGGTCGTGTGTCTTAGCCGTGTGAGAGGCACGGCCATGAACATGGGCATGTGCCCAGGCCGTGTGAAGTCTGCGCCTAAAGTTAGGAATTTAATTTGACAAACGGCCTAAGGACACGGGCACACGTCACAAACAGAATGCCAAGGTTTTGGCACATGGGCTAAGACACGGGCGTGTCCAGGCCATGTGAAGGACACGGGCTAAGGACACGGGCGTGTTTCCGATCGTGTGTATTAAGTCAGTGTCGACAACAGGTGAGGAGCACGGGCATGTCTCAGGGGCACACGGGCGTGTGGCCCCTATTTTGATGAAAAATTTTCTAAGTCTTCTTAAAGTTTCCTAAGTTCTCGGATTAGTCCCGAACAATCCTCTATGTATGTTTTGGGCCCCGTGGGCCCATATAAGGGGCGAATATTGAATGTAAATGAGAAATTTTAAATTGAACGAAATTTGATAGCCCGATGTTAGATGTTTAAGGAAGTTGAGTGGGTGTAATGCCTCGTATCCGGTTCCGGCTTTGAACACGGGTAAGGGGTGTTACAAGAAAACACAACGAGAGTTTTTAATATATTATCTTGTACACCAGTTGAATGCTTAAAATGTGTTGTATCGTTACTTAAAGAGTCAGCATATCAGTGGTGGAATACATTGATTACGGTAGTACTGAAAGACCGTGTGAATTGAGAATTCTTTCAGACAGAGTTTAGAAAGAAATATGTTAGCCAACGGTTCCTCGACAAGAAATGCAAAGAATTTTTGGAATTGAAACAGGGTCATATGATAGTAGCCGAGTACGAGAGAGAATTTGTGCAACTTAGAAAATATGCTCGTGAATGCATACCATCCGAGGCTATTATGTGTACCCGATTTGAAGACGATTTAAACGAAGATATCAAGTTACTAGTTGGGATTCTAGAGTTGAAAGAATTTGAGGTTCTGGTTGATAGAGCAAATAAGGCCGAGGAACTTAACAAAGCAAAAAGAAAAGCAGATTTTGAGGCTCGTGATACGGGAAAATGACCTATGGGAATGTCATTCTCATCTCCATTGAAGAAATCAAAGGAATTCAACAGTCATTCGTCAGCTTCAATAGGTTTCTCAGGGAGAAATAAAGGGAAGTAACATTCGAGTTCGAGACTTTAGGCTACATCTTTAGCGCGTGTGGGTAGTGTCAGAAACAGCAAACCCGAATGTCAACAATGCAATAGATGAAATTTTGATGAATGCAACTTGAAAGATGGGTCGTGTTTTAAATGTGGCTCTTATGATCATTTTCTCAGAGATTTGCCTGAAAGATAAGAGAAAGAGAAAACTTAGAATACTCGTTCGAGTAATTCAGCTGCGAGAGGGAGACCGTCCAGAAATAGTTGTAATGCGGGTAACAATCGGAGTGGAATGAAAGATTCTACTGTTAGATTTGAGGCACGAGCACCAGCTAGGGCTTATGCGATTCGTGCTCAAGAGAAAGCTTCGTCACCTGGTGTAATCACTGGTACATTTTCTATCTTTGATACTAATGTTAATGCTCTGATTGACCCGGGGTCAACACACTCATATGTATGCACAACTTTAGTGTTAAATAATAAAATACCTTATGAGTTAACTGAATTTGTTGTTAAAGTAACGAACCCTTTAGTGGTTAGTATGTGTTAGTTGATAAAGTCTGTAAAAATTATCCTTTGATGATTCGGGATTGTAACTTTTTTGGCTGATTTGATGTTGTTACCCTTTGATGAGTTTGATGTGATTCTAAGTATGGACTGGTTAACTCTACATGATGCTGTTGTGAATTGTAGACGAAAACATATTGTGATGAAATGTCAAAATGGTGAAAAGATTCAAATTGAATCAGATAGATTGGATGGTACATCTAATGTTATCTCAGCTATGACTAAACAGAAATACATTCGAAAAGGCTGTGAAACGTATCTAGTTTACATACTTGATTCCAGAGTTACAAAACTGAAATTAGAGTTAGTTCCAATTGTATGTGAGTTCAGAGATGTGTTACCAGGGTTACTACCAGTCAGAGAGGTTAAGTTTGCTATTGAGTTAGTGCTGGGGAAATCTCTGATATCGATAGCTCCGTATAGAATGGCACCTACAGAGTTGAAAGAATTAAAAGCACAGTTGCAAGATTTGACGGATAGGGGCTTTGTTCGGCTTAGTTTTTCTCCTTGGGTGCTCCGGTATTATTTGTTAAGATAAAATACGGGTCTATGCAATTATGTATCGACTATCGACAGCTCAACAAAGTCACGATCAAGAAAAAATATCATTTGCCGCGTATAGATGATTTGTTTGATCAGTTGAAAGGCGCGACAATGTTTTCAAAGATTGATCTCCATTCTGGATATTATCAGTTACGGGATAAAAACTCGGATGTGCCAAAGACTACTTTCAAAACAAGGTACAGACATTATGAATTTCTTGTTATGCCTTTTGGTTTTACCAATGCACCTGCTGTGTTTATGGATTTGATGTACATAATATTCAGGCCGTATCTAGACAGATTTGTTGTTGTTTTTATTAATGACATTTTGATTTATTCTCAAGATGAATCAGAGCATGCCTAACATTTGAGAATTGTTTTACAGACTTTACGCGAAAAACAGTTGTTTGCTAACTTTAGCAAATGTGAGTTCTAGCTCCGAGAAGTTGGATTTTTGGGACACGTGGTATCGACAGATGGTATTAGAGTTGACCAGAGTAAAATATCGATTATAGTGGACTGGAAACCTTCGAGAAATGTTTTAAAAGTCAGAATTTTTTGGGTTTAGCTAGATACTATTGGAGATTTGTTAAAGGATTTTCGATGATTGCGATGCCGTTGACAAAACTGCTTTAGAAAGAAGTCAAGTTCGAATGGTCTGAAAAGTGTCAGCAAAGCTTTGATCAGTTGAAATTATTGTTGGCTGAAACCCTTGTGTTGGTTTAGCAAGAGTTCGATAAGAAATTCGTGATTTATAGTGATGCTGCATTTTGATGCAAGAAGGCAAAGTAGTAGCTTATGCATTTCGAAAGTTAAAATCATACGAGAAAAATTACCCAACTCATGATTTAGAGCTTGCAACTATTTTATTTGCTTTAAAGATTTGGCGACACCATTTGTACGGATAAAAAGGTCATATCTTTATGGATCACAAAAGCCAGAAGTATTTGATGTCACAAACAGATCTGAATTTGAGACAATGTAGATGGCTTGAATTATTGAAAGATTATGATTTAATCATTGACTATCATCCGGGAAAAGCTAATGTTGTTGCTGATGCTTCAAGTAGAAAATATTTGTTTGCTTTGCGAGCTTTGAATACACTATTGGCATTGATTGATGATGGTTCTAAACTGGCTGAATTAAAAGCTAGACCGACGTTTTTGCAACAAATTGTGAGGCTCAGAAAAGTGACGCTGAATTGATCGTAAAACAAAAATAGATTGAGTTGATACCTGATTCAGACTTTCATGTTAATTCAGACGTTAGTTTGTATTTCAGAAACAAGATTTGTGTTCCAAGAAATTCTGATGTTATTCAGAAGATTTTACAGGAAGCTCATAGTAGTAGTTTATCGATACACCTTAGTGGTAATAAAATGTACGGTGATTTGAAACAGATGTACTAGTGGCCAGGTATGAAATGAGAGATTTCAGAGTTTGTATCAAAACGTTTGATCTGTCAGCAAGTTAAAGTTGAGCATCAAGTACCTTCTGGTTTGTTACAACCTGTGATGATTCAAGAGTGGAAATGGGAACGAGTTACAATAGACTTTGTATCGGGATTTCCTCTATCACCGAAAAAGAAAAATATTGTGTGGATCATTATTGATCTTTTAACGAAATTCGCACATTTAATTCCAGTGCGTACGGATTATTCACTTGATAAATTGGCAGAGTTGTATGTTTATGAGATTGTTAGACTACACAATGTACCAGTTTCTATTACCTATGATAGGGATCCACGGTTTACGTTTCGATTCTGGAGTAAGTTACATGAAGCTCTGGGTACTCGATTGCATTTTAGCACAGTGTTTCATCCACAGACTAATGGTCAATCTGAACGAGTAATTCAGGTACTCAAGGATATGCTCCGATGTGGTGTTTTAGAGTTTGAAGGTAACTAGGAGAAATTTCTTCCGTTGGTTGACTTTGCAAACAATAACAGTTATCAGGCGAGCATTAAAATGGCACCATACAAAGCTTTGTACGGTCGAAAATGTTAAACTCCATTATATTGGACTAAGCTGAGTGAGAAAAAGTTATTTGGTGTTGATTTGATTAGAGAAACCAAAGAAAAGGTTAAAGTGATATGTGACAATTTGAAAGCTGCTTCTGATCATCAGAAATCTTACGCGGATTTGAAAAGGAAAGATATTGAATTTCAAGTCGACGATAAAGTATTCTAAAAGTATCACCTCGGAGAAAAGTGCTTCAGTTTGGCCGAAAAGGAAAGCTTAGTCCATGATTCATCGGGCCGTATAAAATCATTGAGAGGATTAGACCAGTAGCTTATTGGTTGGATTTACTGCTAGAATTAGAGAAAATTCATAACGTGTTTCATGTGTCGATGTTACGATAGTATCAATCAGCTCCTTGACATGTGATTTCACTTATGGATGTTGAGATTCAGCCAGTTATGACATACAGTGAAGAACCGATTAGACTTTTAGCTCCAAAAGTTAAAGAGCTGAGAAATAAAAGTATAGCTTTAGTTAAATTTCTCTTGCAACGTCACATAATTGTTGAAGCTACCTAGAAACCGGAAGAAGCTATAAAAGTGCAATACCCGAACCTATTTTCTCGTAAGATATTCGGGGATGAAAATTCCTTTAAGGGGAGAGTTGTCACAGCCTGGTTTCAGTGATGTGGAAAACAATGGTTTTGGGACAACAATTCCAATGAACGAGTATTTATTTTATTATTATTATTTTAAGTTCTACGAGATTATATTAGGGTCATATTAAAATTTCATTAAGAAATTTTGATGTTTGCATGATTAGTTAAGTGAAAAAGACTAAATCGCAAAAGGTGAAAAAGTTGAGTTCTATTAGTTTAAAGGGTCAAATGGATATGAAATTTTAAATTTAGTGGATTAAGATGGTAAATATTCCAATTTAAGTGTTAGTGGATAAATATGGATAGGTTTTATTGAAAATTATGATTCTCATTAAGGGTAAAATAGTAAATTAGTAAATAAAACTTAAATAACCTAAGAAATCATGTTCATCTTCTTCATTAGTTCACATGTTCATCGAAAATCACCATTGAAAAAAGATAGGGTATTCATTCAAGCTTATTTCCTTGCATAAAAGTGTATTCAAGCCCCGTTTTTAATTATTTTTATGTTTTTGAGTTCGTTTTAGCTTAATCTAGCTAGCCCGGGGGTTAATTTGTAAAATTTTTGAAGGTTGAGGAACTTACCATGAATGCTTTTGAATGATTTTTAATGTTAGTTGATGGATTATGAATCTTTGTTGAAAAATAAACAAGTTTTGTTAAGAGATTTTTGATGAATTTTAGAAATAGGGATTAATTTGTTTAAGGTATAAATTCTAGGGTTTTGTTGTGAACTGATGGTAAATATGGGTTGTTTCAAGGTCCCCTGCATCTTTGATTAACATGGATAGGGATTAAAATGGTTAGATTATAAGATATAAGCTTAAGGACCAAATTGTGAAAAGTTAAAATGTTAGGGGCAAATTGGTAATTTTTCATAAATATGAAATTTGGATTAAATTGAATACTAGAAGTATTTAATTGATTTAAATTACCTATTTAGATAAAGATAAACAACGTTCGGACTTAGATCGAGGAAAAGCTAAAGCTTCAGACTAGTTCGATTAAACTACTACGCCCTAATTATCGAAGTAAGTTCGTATGAATGGTTATCGTGTAAACATTATTTAAATTTAACGTTTTCTATGTTATGTTTATTATAAATTATCAATATATAAATGTATCAACGCTATGAAAAATTGATGGATATTGAGTCCCGGTTGAACCTTAAGAATTCTTAGGATACAAATGACATGTTATTAGGGATTTCATGTTTCGGGTGCTGGTCTTGAATGTCGTACCGATGGTTGAGGTCCTGCATTTTTTGTGAATTCTCCATAGCTTGTGTGAACAGCATCATGTAACTTACATTCCGACCTACAGCTCATGTGAGCAGGTCCATTTCACAGCTCGTGTGAGCAATGATATAAAGAAAAGGTTACAGTTATATGTAAAGGCACACTTTGTGTGAGCTTTCTCGAGTATTCGAGGAAATTCTAGATGGTTCAAAGGGTATGAAAAGGAACGAAATGGTAAGTGTTCAAATGGAATGTATCATGAACTTATGAAAAGGAATTATGAACTAAATGATGAGATCACATGTGCAAATATACTTGTTTATGGATGAATTCATTTGAACCATATACAAGAGTACTAACTTGTGATTTTGATGATATTGTATAAGCTTATGCCAATTTTATGGTTTTGGTTGATTTTATATTTATGCTTTCTATTATGAAAATGAAATGGTAAGTTATGTTTTGGTTTATACGAGCTTACTAAGCATTCATTGCTTACATATTTGTTTTCCTTTGTTTTATAGATTGTCGGAAGCTCGATTTGGTTGGAAGCTCATCGGAGATCTATCACACTATCCAACAATTAATTCGATAGTTTTTGAAAGTTTTGGCCAAGGTTTATAATGGCATGTATAGGGTGTTTGTAATGGTATTTTGATGAATGAGTTAATGGTTTGGCATGTATAAGCTTTGAAAGTTATGTTGGTTTGGTACCATTTGATGCTTTGTCAAAATATGACATTTTGGTTACCTTATTATGTAACACCCCAAACCCGGTCAATACGCCACGACCGAATTTGGCATGCTACGAAGAAAAACGTTTCGAAGAAAATTGAGATAGCGATTAAATTTTAGTGAAAAATTCTTTGTAATTCTATATTTGTAGAAATCAGATGTTTAATAAGTTAAAAACTGGAAATTTACTTTGAAATTCCATAAATAAAACTTTTAAACTAAGTGGATAAATCATAGGTTAGAAAACATTTGTTTCATTTTAAGAAAACTCGAATTAATACTTTGAAACCGTTTGCATTTGAATGTAGAAACTTAACATTTTGGAAATCATTTAAGTTGTAGAAAACACTTAATTTATAATTTTATTATCAACAATTTAGATTACACGATGGTAAGATAAAATACCATAAGCGTTTTTATAGTTTAGAAAACTTTAGCTCAATTATTAAATTAATCAAGTGATATACTTAAACATGTTTAGAATAAATCCCAAAGCATATAAATAATCCAAAACCATAATTAAAGAGGCCTTATTACAAATCTATAAAATATGAAAACCCAAATTAAAATATAATAAGGTACCCAAATGGAAGTTCTTGTAAAATCAAATTTTATTGCATGGCCTCCTCGAGTTCATCCGGCTCCACATCCGCGATCTCACGAATCACCTGAAAAGATATCCCACTTCAAGGGTGAGTCAACAGACTCAATGTGTAACAAAGACACTAAAAACCCAATCGATCATAGCAATAAAGCCCATTTAAATCACATTTAGCCATAAGCCCATAATATAGCAAATTAGATAATCACATGTACATATAAAATGAAATGCAATCCCGAACCCAACTTAGATATCCATCCGCTACACACCACCCGTACCTACCAATCACACCGTGGGGATTACTAAATCGACCCTCCATCCGCTACACACCATCGAAGGCGATTCTTTGCGATCCAACATGCACATCGCCCTTATAAATTGTGGCATAGCCACGGATAATTGTGACAGAGTCACCGGATTCATAATATCGTGACCAAGTCACCGGATTCAAAATATCGTGACCGAAGTCACCGGATTCATAATATCGTGGTCGAATTCACGGATAATGTGGTAAAAACCACCGAACACTTCCCTTTCATTATTACCCATATGCCCATGCAATAACATATTATTTCATTATCATGCCATATGCCCCATTATCATATCGAATCGGACACATTTCATATTATGCATATAGCATTATTAGCAATGTAAATATTATGCCTTGTACATTATATCAAAATCATAATCAAATATCGAATATGTTTCATATTAGAATCATACATAGTACTGAAGAATAACATACCTCAATTCACCGTACCATTGAATGGTACCCGAAGCCATAAACATTTATATTTCTTTATAAACACATTTTTATCAATAAAGCTATTGATCTATTAGAAGTTTAGCATAAGTTACACACCTTGCAAACACGAAAAGCGATATAATACTTAAGATTTCCGACCCTTGCCTACAACGTCGATAGCACCTACATAACACTATGTGAGAAATCGATTATCACTAAAAAGATATGGCCTTTGGCCCAAATATCATCATCTCCTTACCTTGGATTGTTCAAATCCCGAATGATTCCCCTAAACGCGTTGGCTACAAAGAAACCCCGAACTTTCCTTCAAGTTTCGGCCAAAGATAATAAAAAGGGATTAGATTCCTAGATTCGGCTAATCCAAAAGAAAAGAAAGAAAATGATTGATAGATAATCCTTACCCGTAACACAGAGATTGATTCACCCTTACTTGAACTATAAAGGGATTCGACCTTAACAATTAAAAAGAAAAGAAATGGTGATTTCGGCTTTAACAAAAGAGAAGAGAAAAGATGGTGGAAATAGAGAATGGTTTCAGCTAAGAGAAAGAAGGAGAAAAGAGAAAGAAAAAGAAAAAAGAGAATATGAGATATGCCCTTGGTGCTAGGATGATTTCGGCACTAGAGAGGAAGAAAAGAAATGTGAAATGTCTTCTAAACTTTTTGGTAATGGTCAAGTAAGAAAGGATGAAAGAAAAATGCCTTCAAAAGTGGTAATATTTTGGTACCAAAAAGAGAGAAATGCTTGAAAGAAAAACAAAGAAAAAGAGTACCAATTTGGTCAAAAATATGATAGCCAAAACAAAACAAAGTTTTCACCTAATGCAAATGACCATTTCGGCTAGGAAGAAAAATTTGGAGAAAAGGGAAAAGATGCACAAATTGTTAAGATTTTGGTCAACTAACACCTCCTCAATCCATACCATATTCGGTCAACACATTAGCCAACACAATCCCCCTTTTTCCTCCTTAATTCTTCCCTATCAACCCCTTAATCTCCGTCCCAATTAAACCAACCCCCTTAGCCCCTTATGCCGTCTAGGTTCATGGTCAAATGACCATGGAAAAGCTTCCAAAACATCATCCACTCTTCAAGCCTTTTGTCTCCCCAACCTTCCATAACTTTAAGATTTTTATCCCCTATTTCAAGCTTTCCTTAAACCAATATTCAACTTACCAAAAACTTAAGGTCCAACCTATCATAATTAGAGTTTGACCGTCCATCAATGCTAGGATACAAAAATAAAGTCTTCAAAATGCTTTCCAAGCAACTCGAACCACTTCCCTCAAGTAACCTTTCAAGCTCCTTATCCACTATGCCACTAACTCCTCATGTGTTAGAATTTAACACTTAAATTAACTTAAGTGCTAAGCTCACTTAATCCACTTCATTAAATAAACCATACTAAAAAATTATCTAACTTCCTAAATAAAATCAAGCCTTCACAAGACTATGCTAACACACAAAATTCCTACCCGAGCCAACACAAAAATAATACTCAAATTTTTCCTAAAGCTCAAGGCCCAATCCTACTAGGCCCAATTTCGGGATGTTACAAATCTACCCTCCTTAAAGAAATTTAGTCCTCGAAATTTCCAACTAACTAACATCGTACATCCTATCTCGCCACACTACGTTCTTGTCACAAGACTCTGATCTTAATAAAACCACAATGTACTTTTAACAAAATCTTAATAAAACCAACATACTAATCCACCATAGCAAACCATTATCTAACACTTACACTTATACCAAAAATTTTCCTACAATCAACCATCACTTCCAACCAAAACATACCGACTTGAGAGTGAGGAAACAATCCTCGAGCCTTAAGCTCCTTAGACTGCATCTCAAGCATACTCCTATCTTCCTCCAACATTCTCCCGGATGACACTTTCCACAATAATCGCAAGCCAAAAAGTTCGACCATGCCTTGACATGTTTTACGAGCGAGATTGTGACCCTAGAGAACCGTGATCTCTGTTCTTCTTACATCCACGGACCCAACTCCAAGTGCTTCACCGATTCTTTAACTATCTCGAGTCGGCTCATCAATCCGAACTCGATCATGATACTGTCTCGCCCACTAGCGATGCTAACGCCTCCTTCTTCGAATTATGCCTCGATCTGAAAATCTAGCCCTAACACTTCGGCTTTTACCACATCCACAACGTCCACGATCTCGTGTGCTCATGTCTAACATCTCGAGTTATCGATTTAAAAGTTTTATGCATTAGTCATTATTCCACTTTCTTTAAAACACGCTTTTATGAATAATTTTAATAAGAAGTTGTTTCATGAGTACATTCAACCTATAGTTTGGGTCTCTAGAGTAGTTCCTACTACTATACGATCATGCCAACATCATCATATCATATCATCAAAATCAACGGTTTGATGTACTTACTGTATGGATTGATGTCGGAGACTCGAGGCCATGCCTTTCCAACCATATAATTTTCAACAAAACATTTTAAAATCCATTCTTTAAAACATTTTGGGCCTTGGGCCCACAAATGAAACTTTTGAACTTAGCTCGATACCAATTTGTAACACCCCAAACCCGGTCAATACGCCACGACCGAATTTGGCATGCTACGAAGAAAACGCGTTTGAAGAAAATTGAGATAGCGATTAAATTTTAGTGAAAAATTCTTTGTAATTCTATATTTGTAGAAATCGGATGTTTAATAAGTTAAAAGCGGAAATTTACTTTGAAATTCCATAAATAAAACTTTTAAACTAAGTGGATAACTCATAGGTTAGAAAACATTTGTTTCATTTTAAGAAAACTCGAATTAATACTTTGAAACCGTTTGCATTTGAATGTAGAAACTTAACATTTTGGAAATCATTTAAGTTGTAGAAAACACTTAATTTATAATTTTATGATCAACAATTTAGATTACACGATGGTAAGATAAAATACCATAAGCGTTTTATAGTTTAGAAAACTTTAGCTCAATTATTAAATTAATCAAGTGATATACTTAAACATGTTTAGAATAAATCCCAAAGCATATAAATAATCCAAAACCATAATTAAAGAGGCCTTATTACAAATCTATAAAATATGAAAACCCAAATTAAAATATAATAAGGTACCCAAATGGAAGTTCTTGTAAAATCAAATTTTATTGCATGGCCTCCTCGAGTTCATCCGGCTCCACATCCGCGATCTCACGAATCACCTGAAAAGATATCCCACTGAAGGGTGAGTCATGAGACTCAATGTGTAACAATTACACTAAAAACCCAATCGATCATAGCAATAAAGCCCATTTAAATCACATTTAGCCATAAGCCCATAATATAGCAAATTAGATAATCACATGTACATATAAAATGAAATGCAATCCCGAACCCAACTTAGATATCCATCCGCTACACACCACCCGTACCTACCAATCACACCGTGTGGGATTACTAAATCGACCCTCCATCCGCTACACACCATCGAAGGCGCTTCTTTGCGATCAACATGCACATCGCCCTTATAAATTGTGGCATAGCCACGAGATAATTGTGACAGAGTCACCGGATTCATAATATCGTGACCGAAGTCACCGGATTCATAATATCATGACCGAAGTCACCGGATAATGTGGTAAAAACCACCGAACACTTCCCTTTCAATATTACCCATATGCCCATGCAATAACATATTATTTCATTATCATGCCATATGCCCCATTATCATATCGGAATCGGACACATTTCATATTATGCATATAGCATTATTAGCAATGTAAATATTATGCCTTGTACATTATATCAAAATCATAATCAAATATCGAATATGTTTCATATTAGAATCATACATAGTACTGAAGGAATAACATACCTCAATTCACAGTACCATTGAATGGTACCCAAGCCATAAACATTTATATTTCTTTATAAACACATTTTTATCAATAAAGCTATTGATCTATTAGAAGTTTAGCATAAGTTACACACCTTGCAAACACGGTGCGATATAATACTTAAGATTTCCGACCCCCTTGCCTACAACGTCGATAGCACCTACATAACACTATGTGAGAAATCGATTATCACTAAAAAGATATGGCCTTTGGCGAATATCATCATCTCCTTACCTTGGATTGTTCAAATCTGAATGATTCCCCTAAACGTTGGCTACAAAGAAACCCCCGAACTTTCCTTCAAGTTTCGGCCAAAGATAATAAAAAGGGATTAGATTCCTAGATTCGGCTAATCCAAAAGAAAAGAAAGAAAATGATTGATAGATAATCCTTACCTGTAACACGAGATTGATTCACCCTTACTTGAACTATAAAGGGATTCGACCTTAACAATTAAAAAGAAAAGAAATGGTGATTTCGACTTTAACAAAAAAGAAGAGAAAAGATGGTGGAAATAGAGAATGGTTTCGGCTAAGAGAAAGAAGGAGAAAAGAAAAAGAAAAAGAAAAAAGAGAATATGAGATATGCCCTTGGTGCTAGGATGATTTCGGCACTAGAGAGGAAGAAAAGAAATGTGAAATGTCTTCTAAACTTTTTGGTAATGGTCAAGTAAGAAAGGATGAAAGAAAAATGCCTTCAAAAGTGGTAATATTTTGGTACCAAAAAGAGAGAAAAGCTTGAAAGAAAAACAAAGAAAAAGAGTACCAATTTGGTCAAAAATATGATAGCCAAAACAAAACAAAGTTTTCACCTAATGCAAATGACCATTTCGCTAGGAAGAAAAATTTGGAGAAAAGGGAAAAGATGCACAAATTGTTAAGATTTTGGTCAACTAACACCTCCCAAATCCATACCATATTCGGTCAACACATTAGCCAACACAATCCCCTTTTTCCTCCTCAATTCTTCCCTATCAACCCCTTAATCTCCGTCCCAATTAAACCAACCCCTTAGCCCCTTATGCCGTCTAGGTTCATGGTCAAATGACCATGGAAAAGCTTTCAAAACATCATCCACTCTTCAAGCCTTTTGTCTCCCCAACCTTCCATAACTTTAAGATTCTTATCCCCTATTTCAAGCTTTCCTTAAACCAATATTCAACTTACCAAAAACTTAAGGTCTAACCTATCATAATTAGAGTTTGACCGTCCATCAATGCTAGGATACAAAAATAAAGTCTTCAAAATGCTTTCCAAGCAACTCAACCACTTCCTCAAGTAACCTTTCAAGCTCCTTATCCACTATGCCACTAACTCCTCATGTGTTAGAATTTAACACTTAAATTAACTTAAGTGCTAAGCTCACTTAATCCACTTCATTAAATAAACCATACTAAAAAAATTATCTAACTTCCTAAATAAAATCAAGCCTTCACAAGACTATGCTAACACACAAAATTCTTACCCGAGCCAACACAAAAATAATACTCAAATTTTTCCTAAAGCTCAAGGCCCAATCCTACTAGGCCCAATTTCGGGATGTTACATATTATACATGTTTATAAAGCTCTTTATGGTATTTTTGGAAAGGTTTGATAATGGATACTTTGTGGTATGTTTTGGTAAGCAATTGAACTAGGTTATGATACTTGAAATAAGGAATTGTTGATTTGTTTTGGCATGTTATGTTTGGATGTTAATTGTGGTGCCTTTGAATGGCATATTGGTTAACTGAATTAGGATCTTGAAATGGCATTTTGATGTGTGTTTAGGTAATGTTTAGGTCCCTTTAAAGTGTGCTTAAATTGGTTGAAAGGTTATGCATGAAATGGTTTTAAATGACTTGATTTTAGGTACATTTTGGGTTCACACGGCCTGAGACACGGGCGTGTGACTCAGCCGTGTGAGGCACACGGCCTGGCGACACGGAGGTGTGTTATCTGAGGATTTTAAAGGGTACAAGTCAGTAAGTTACACGGCCTAGCACACGGTTTGTCACACGGGTGTGTGAGGCTATTGAGAAAGTTACACGGCCTGGCACATAGGCGTGTGACACGGCCTGGCACACGGGCGTGTGACACGTGATAAACCATAATTTAAACATATTTTAACCCCATGCTTGGCTTAATTTTGGATGAATATTCATTAGATTTGATGAATTCGATGCTCCTAATCTCTTGATTTCATGTTTTATACTCAGGAGAGCGTAGGAAATCGAAAAGAACGAGAAATGGGCCAAAAAGGGACAAAATAGGCCTACCTTAGAGACTCACACGGCCTGGGCTATCACCCACGGTCGTGTGTTTCGAGCAACAACCTAGACATGGCCTGGACTATCAACCACGGGCAGATCACACGGCCATGTATGACGAGCAGGATCGACCACGGCCAAGGGAGTCCACCACGGGCATGTCACACGGGCGTGTCCCTGCTGAAATCAAGATGAGTTTCATTCGGAATAGGATACTTGTGGGCCAAGAAAGGTATCTCGAAGCCTATATAAACACCCTAGGGGGCAACCTAAAGAGGGAGCTCGACAGGACATCGAATAGACACCGAGTAGAAGGAGAAAATACTCCAAGATAGCCGTCGGGAACAGCTTAGGAGAAAGATCTCCATCAAGACTGAAGATCTCCCATCAAGTTCCTGAGGAGTTTTTTGGGTTTTCTTATGTTTTGTTGTTTCTCCTCTTTTATGATGTTTCCTTCTTTTAGTATGAACTAAACTCCCTAAATACTGAGGGAGGATGAAACCTAGATGAATCTTATTATTATTTGATTTATGAGATAAATACTTGTGCTTATTCTTAATTGTAAGTTCTTATTCTTGTTTTGACAATTCAGGTTATTGATTCAAGTCGAATATGCTTATTCAGTGGAGCAAAAGTCCCTGTCTAAGAGTAGATCAACACAATTAAGCGGAGTTGATTGCAACCCTAGAGATAGGGCGACGAAAATCTACCGGATTAGGGTCAAACCTAATAAGGGAGTCCATAGATCGAGTTAATGCGACAATAGGGGTTTTAATTAGAAAGAGATTTCAATTAATCAACCTAGAGTCAGTTTTTAGTAGCCTCGAGAGAGGTATTAATATAATTTAGGGATTTCTACGGATTAAGCCAAGTGAATAAATCGCATGAATCAAAAGTAATAAGTGAAGTCTAGGTGGATTCTTCCTTAGGTATTGTCTATCTCATATAAGTTGTCCAAAAGTCTTTTCCCCAATTTACTCTCTGTCGCGTTCATAGTTAGTTAAATTAGTTAATAGATTTTATATTAAAAATAAATCCCCTTAATTATTAGGCTAGATAATAAAAAGATAGTCAATACTAGTACTCTTGGTCCTTGAGGATACGATATTTCGGACTCACCACAGCTATACTACTGTTCGATAGGTGCGCTTGCCTTTGTCGAAATAATAGTTAGTTTCGAGCTCCATCAAGTTTTTGGCGCCGTTGCCGGGGACTAAGATATTAGGAAAACTAAATTTTTATTACTTTAGCCATTTTATTTATTTGCAATTTATATTTATTTTATTTTTAACTTTGCTAATTTTTCTTTTATTTGCTTTTGGCAGGTAATTCTAGTTTATGACTAGGAGGAACCTGTCAGGACCCTTGATTTTTGACAGTGATATAGAAGGTACTGTTTGTAGAAATCGTAGGCAAAGCCTACACTACATAGAAGAAGAGCAAGAGGACGATACCAACACTACCGAAGAGATGGCTGATAATAATCTGCTACCTCCTGTGGTTGCCGCAAACCCGGTGAATAAAAATCCTGTTCCTCGAACTATGTATGATTATGCTAAACCTAGTTTAACAGGAACCGAATCAAGTATTGTTAGACCTACTATTGCTGCAAACAATTTTGAACTGAAACCTAACACTATCTGAGATGATCCAAAGAATTTGTTCGGTTTTGATGGTTTGCGGGATGAGGATCCAAATAATCACTTGGCAAATTTTCTTGAGTTTTGCGACACTTTCAAGATTAATGGCGTTTCTGATGATGCCATTCGCCTTCGGTTGTTTCCCTTTTCGCTGAGGAAAAAAGATAAACAGTGGTTAAACTCGTTACCACGATGATCAATCACTACAAGGGAACAAATGACCGAAAAATTTCTGTTA
The DNA here is from genome assembly GCA_025698515.1 of Gossypium sturtianum. Taxonomy (NCBI): domain Eukaryota; kingdom Viridiplantae; phylum Streptophyta; class Magnoliopsida; order Malvales; family Malvaceae; genus Gossypium; species Gossypium sturtianum. The sequence goes on from CM046946.1 coordinate 124,726,067, forward strand.
AAATATTTTCCGCCGGCTAAAACGGCTAAGTTGAGGAATGATATTTCTTCTTTTGTGCAGATGGATCTAGAAACACTCTACGATGCATGGGAGAGATATAAGGATCTACTAAGGAGGTGCCCTCACCATGGGTTACCTTTGTGGCTACAAGTTCAAACCTTTTACAACAGTGTGAACCCCTCAACTAGGCAGTTGATTGATTCAGTCGCCGGTGGAACCCTAAATAACAAGACTCCTGAGGCGGCTTATGAGTTTACAGAGGAGATGTCACTGAATAACTATCAGTGGCAAGTTACAAGGACAAGGCCGACAAAAGCTGCCAGTGTTTTCAACCTCGACACAGTGACCATGATATCAAACCAGGTAGAACTCTTTAATAAGAAAATTGATGGTTTGTATGGTTCTTCGCAGGTACATCCAGTGATGCAGTGCGATACAAATGGAGGAGGGACGAACAATATAGAATACCCACCCTACAACCCTGGCGTAGAAAGCGAGCAGATAAACTATATGGGTGATAATTTTAGGTCTCAAAATAACCCCTATAATAACAATTATAATCCAGGTTGGAGGAACCACCCAAACTTCTCATGGGGTGGTCAAGGAAATCAGAGACAAAAACCCTCTCCAGGCTTTCAACAGCAACCCTACCCACAATAGAAGAAGCCGAACCTAGAAGAGATGCTAACAAAATTCATCGCGGTGTCAGAGACATGTTTCCAAACACACCGAAAAACAAATACTAAAAATCAACAAGCATCGATTCAAGGGATCGAGAACCAACTAGGACAACTTGCTAAGATCATATCTGAACGACCACAAGGCAGCCTGCCAAGCAACACTGAAACTAAGCGAAAGGAGCAACTTCATGCCGTTTTTGCTCACGATAGTGAACGGTTAGATGAATCGAAATTAAGGCAAGAGAATGTGGCAGAGAAGGGTAAGGTTGTGATAAGCCATGATAAACCAAAACCGGTAATTACAGAGTACCAACCTCGAGTGCCATACCCCAATGCGATGAAGAAAGACAACACAGAGCCAGGATCTAGTGTTCATACTGAGAATACAACTGTTCATGAGGAATGAAGGTTACAAATCGATGAGCTAGATGAATGGCGAACACACATCAAGGAAAAACTGAAAAAATACGAAGAACCAAAGCAAAACCATGTCAAACTTAAAGATGGGACAACCCGATTTAAGATAGGAGATCAGGTATTGTTGGATACAAAAGACCCTCGAATCGCCACTTCGGATCTTAATACAAACAAAGAGATCCCTTTCACGGTACTCAATGTCTTCCCATACGGAACAATCGAGGTAACTAATCCTACATTCGAAACTTTTAAGGTAAACGCCACTCGACTCAAACTATATTATGATCATAGAACTGATAGCAGGGGAGAGGAGTTTCAACTTCTCAAACCACCATGAATACGCAAATGAGAGGTAAGTCTAGCTTAAGACTTTAAACGAGCGCTTCTCGGGAGGCAAACCGAGCACTAACCCCTTAAATTTTCATATTTTTTTTATTTTTAGCACCTAACTAAAACTAACCAAGTTAATAAAGCATAGGTTTCTGTACCACACGGCCTTGCACACGGGCGTGGCCGCGGCTGTGTGGAGATCACGGATTGGCACACTGGCGTGGCAGAGATCGTATGAACCAAGGACAAAAAATCCCCAAATCACGGACGGCGATAAAATGCCACGGTCGTGCGATACGGCCGTGGTCGACACTGAGAAAGTACCACGGGCGGGAGACACGCCCGTGCTCCTACGCCATGGCCGACACTGATTAAAATAACATGGGTGTGGAAACCTTCACACAGGTGTGGGAGAAACGAATGAGCTACCACACGGCCGTGCGATACGACCGTGTGACCGAACACGCCCACAGCATACGGGCGTGGGCAGTAACCAAGCCCCTAATTCTTATTTAAAACCCCCATTCTTCTCACTTTCTCCCCAAATTCTTCTTTCTCCCTCCATTTTCCTTTCCATTTCCCCTCATTATTTTTCTTTCACCATCCTAACCACCATCTCCATGTCGAAGAAGCGAAAGGACCCTAAGGACCCTAGCACGGTATCCCCGTACGAGACCGATCTACATAAGTTCATGCCGGGCGCTTCATCGACCCGACAAGCCAAGGACATTTGAGTCCATTTATTTTTCCTATTTCTTTTCTCTTCTCATTTATTTTCCTTCTCTTTATCTTTCTTGTGCTTAATTTATTTTATTATATTTTGATTTCTTTTATTTAGGTCCTAAAGGCTGCTAGGGAATCACCACACCATGACCCTAGTATCCACCACCACCGGCGCATCCTCCTCCAACTCAGCCCGAATTTCCCTCGTTTCTTTTCTTTGACTCCATCCAAACTTCAGGAAGTTTCACTTCTCTCCCTACCTTATGATTTTCTTACTACATTGTGAATATCTATTTTTGTACATTGAGGACAATGTACATCTTAAGTGTGAGGGGGTGAATTTTAAAAGTTCCTAACTTTTTGCATTATTCTCAAATCCCTGAATGATATCTTGTCTTAAGATATCACTGTTAGAATGAAATTTCTTTTGATTTATGATTTTCATTGATATGTTTTGGATTAAGTCATAGTTAATTGTGCATTGATGATTTAAACTTTAAGGTATTAGAGAATCAAGAATGATAAGTCTATTTTCCGTAATTAAAATTTCTAGGTTGTTTTCCTAAATTTAAATATTACTTTAAAGTTTGAAATTTGCAAGGTTGACATAAAAAAACCATAATTTTTGTGAGATTTTGAGCCTTTTAGAGCATATTCTTTTCTTGCTTACTTTACTAATTATGAGTGTGTCAACATTGATTTGTTATTCTAGAACTTGCTTCGATTATACATGTCGAGACCACACCTCTGATTTGATATACTGAGATGATAAAGGCACCTAGGTTTTAACCCACTTATTCCACTAAAAAGCCTACCCATTTAATTAACCCCTAGTGACCCCTTTGAAACCTAATCAACCATTTCTTGACTCACCCATTAATATTAACCCAAAACCCACTTTGTATTTGTTATCACCATTTCTCTTGACTACCCTTATATCGAGATTTGATTTGATCGGTTGCTTAACTATTTTCTTTATTTCAGTTGTTAAATTCTATCTTATTATTATTGTATATTCCTAATAATAATAAAACGAAGTATATTCATTATTAGTTCTATGTTATTTGAGCTTACGTTTAATTTTACATTTTGAGAAGAAGCTCGTGTTATTAGTGATGAATTCTTAATTGATGTAATTATTCAAGTTTTAGTTTATTTTTCTAGTTAGGTAATTTGTCAATTCAATCTCGATTTTTAACCCTCTAATTCAGCCTTTATCCAAACCTTAAACCCAAGCCCCGTTACAACCCTTTTTAAAGACCTTTTGATTTATGTATCATCTCATTTTATAGTGGTGGAGATTTGATTTTCATGCAAGCCTATGGGATTAACTTTTCATGTTTGACTTCTGAGTGCTTAATTTGAACCTTAAACACTTTGAGTGATTTGAGTGAATCCTTAGTGAGGATGTCAATCCTTGTCGTTTTTGAATCAGGGGTAATAATTTAGGTAAGGGGAGACACCTATATTTTCGTGCTATAAAAATTTATGACTTAGATTGTTTGAATCTCTAGGACTCTTGTAGTTAATTTATCAATGTATGAATTATCTATGAATTATGATGAGGCATTATTGATGAGGATTATGAATTGAGGAAGTTATTTTTAATTGTGAGTTGAGAATTTTGCTTGAGGATAAGCAAACGCTTAAGTGTGGAGGTATTTGATAAACTATAATTTACACATATTTTAACCCCATGCTTGGCTTAATTTTGGATTAATATTCATTAGATTTGATGAATCTGATGCTCCTAATCTCTTGATTTCATGTTTTATACTCAGGAGAGCGTAGGAAATCGAAAAGAACGAGAAACGGGCCAAAAAGGGACAAAATAGGCCTACCTTAGAGACTCACACGGCCTGGGCTATCACCCACGGCTGTTTGTTTCGAGCAACAACCTAGACACAGTCTGGACTATCAACCACGGGCAGATCAAACGGCCGTGTTTGGCGAGCAGGATCGACCACGGCCAAGGGAGTCCACCACGGGCATGTCACACAGGCGTGTCCTTGCTGAAATCAAGATGAGTTTCATTCGGAATAGGATACTTGTGGGCCAAGAAAGGCATCTCGAAGCCTATATAAACACCCTGGGGCAACCTAAAGAGGGAGCTCGACAGGACGTCGAATAGACACCGAGTAGAAGGAGAAAATACTCCAAGACAGCCGTCAGAAATAGCTTAGGAGAAGGATCTCTATCAAGACTGAAGATCTCCCATCAAGTTCCTTAGGAGTTTTTTTTGGTTTTCTTATGTTTTGTTGTTTTTCCTCTTTTATGATGTTTCTTTCTTTTAGTATGAACTAAACTCCCTAAATACTGAGGGCGGATGAAACCTAGATGAATCTTATTATTATTTGATTTATGAGATAAATACTTGTGCTTATTCTTAATTGTGAGTTCTTATTCTTGTTTTGATAATTCAGTTATTGATTCAAGTCGAATGTGCTTATTCAAAGGAGCAAAAGTCCTGTCTAAGAGTAGATCAACACAATTAAGCGGAGTTGATCGCAACCCTAGAGATAGGGCGACGAAAATCTACCGGATTAGGGTCAAACCTAATAAGGGAGTCTATAGATCGAGTTAATGAGACAATAGGGGTTTTAATTAGAAAGAGATTTCAATTAATCAACCTAGAGTCAGTTGTTAGTAGCCTCGAGAGAGGTATTAATATAATTTAGGGATTTTTACGGATTAAGCCAAGTGAATAAATCGCATGAATCAAAAGTAATAAGTGAAGTCTAGGTGGATTCTTCCTTAGGTATTGTCTATCTCATATAAGTTGTCCAAAAGTCTTTTCCCCAATTTACTCTCTGTCGCGTTCATAGTTAGTTAAATTAGTTAATAGATTTTAGATTAAAAATAAATCCCCTTAATTATTAGGCTAGATAATAAAAAGATAGTTAATACTAGTACTCTTTTTCCTTGAGGATACGATATTCCGGACTCACCACAGCTATACTACTGTTCGATAGGTGCGCTTGCCTTTGTCGAAATAAAAGTTAGTTTCGAGCTCTATCAACACAGCCGTGTGACCCTACTCAGTAAGTTAGACGGGTGAGGACACAAGCTGGGACACAGCCTTGTGTCCATATTTCAAAAGTTACACAGCCTAGGGCCATGTCACACAGCCGTGTGACCATTGTTTTTAAATTTTGTAACTTTTTCCTAAACTTCCTATTTTGTTTCAAATTAGTCCTGAATTGTGCCTAAGCTATTTTTAGGGCCTCGAGGGCTCGATTTAGGAAGAGTATGCATGTGAATGAATGATTTATGATATATTTAAATCATTGAATGGTATGATGTTTAAATGTTTTCGATTGTATGGTATTGCTCCATAACCTTAATTCGGCGATTGAGACATGTTAAGGGTGTTAAAGAACTTATGTGTCTCGACATGTTCAGTTTGAGGAAAATGTGTTTCTCTTTGTTACTTGTCTTTTTTTCTTCTATGCGTTCTTCCTCACATGTTATGTCTTTAGCTACTCTTATACCTGTTTCAGCGACTCATCAGAAGTAGCATTCTCAATTAGTTCTAGTGTTAGCCATTGCTCAAACCAAGTCACATGTTGACTGACTTGTCTTCTCATTTCCAAATGATTGTATTTCTTTAGATTCACCTGCATACTCATCAACTTTTTTTAGCCTCATCTACTTTTGTTCCTTTAGTTATAGCCATAGACCATGTTAATACTAGTGGTAAAGCTTTGATTAGTATTGTTGTTACTAATGTTCACCCTATGGTTACTCGAGTCAAGGATGGTATTGTTAAACCAAAAGTGTATAATATTAGTAAAATAAGTGATTTTTAACACATTTTATAAGTGTTGTGACCTATTAGGCCAACACGAGCCTTAGGTAGTACTAATATGTTTAATTGAGTGTGTAAGATAAAGAATTAAAGGCCCAATTGATGTGCAAGCAAGGAACGAGTGACGCGTAAGCTTCCTAGGACGTCAAAGCACGAAATGAATGACACAAGGAAGAAAATACATGTCATGTCACACTATAGATATTGTGTGGCGTGACACAGGTTGACGTGATGCCCAAGGATGCCGAGACTATTTTTGATATTACATTTTCGATATTTAGGCCTTATGATTAAATATTAGTAAAATAAGTGCTTTTTAACTCATTTTATAAGTGTTGTGACCCATTAGGCCGACACGAGCCTTAGGTAGTACTAATATGTTAATTAGTGTGTAGAATGAAGAATTAAAGGCCCAATTGATGTGGAAGCAAGGAACGAGTGACGCACAAGCTTCCTAGGACGTCAAAGCACGAAATGAATGACAATGAAGAAAATACATGTTATGCCGCACCATAGATATTGTGTGGCGTGACACAGATTGACGTGATGCCTAAGGATGCTGAGACACCTAGGACGTGACAAAGACCTAATTTGGGCTACCAACACTTCTATAAATAAGACATTAGGGGTTTGATGTAATTAAGTCATCCTAGGTGCACTAAAAAACCCTTGTAGTTTAAGAGTAGGACTAAATTAATTTTCTTTCGGCTTTTTATAAACTAGTTGTTTTTCCTCTTGGAATTAGTTTCGTTATATTATCCTTCGTCCCCCATTTGATATCAAATCCACGATTATTCAAATCCATTTTCTCTTTCGAATAAATCGTGTTCTTCACATGATTTATTCAATTGAGATTGAGATTATATATAACATGAGTGGCTAAATCCCTTAGGGGAGATTAACGAGTGGATGGGGATGTAATTAACGGAGGATTTAGGGTTTTCCTGATAGGGTTAGTTCATATAGCTTACGTGTTTTTAAACCCTAGGCCTAACAACCTTAGGAAGTTATCATAGGTTAGACGAGGTCGGGAGATAAGTCAAACTGAGTAAATTTTAATTTATCCTGGTTGAGAAAGTGAGGTCGGAAGATAAGCGAGTATTAACCAATCGATTAGTTAATTAGAGGCTGAGAGGTAATATTTGGTTAATTGGTAGCTAATCTACCCTAATCCAAAGTTAATTGCAAACCTGAAAGCAAGTTAATCTTCCTTATTGGTTTATTGATTTTAATCATTTTTTTTCTGATTTATTTATTTTCATTATTTATTTTTCTCATTAATCTATTTTATGGTTTATCGTAATATAAGAATTAATTATTACTACTTAGACTTGTTATTGTAAAAAGATTTTCATAATTTATTCCATCCTCCTTTAGATACGATCCTTGAAATACTTTCAAGTATTTATTTGTACTAACTATATTACAATTTGACCCATGTACGTGCGAACATCTCCGTTCTAAATTCTTATATATTTTTAGTGTTACATTTTACTATAAACGATAACTCATTTACAAGCGGTCAAGTACTACTGATGGTAACCCTTTCTTAAGTGTATCGCACTATAGGAAGATAGTCGGTGCCCTCAAGTATATGTGTTTAGCACATCCTAACATTGCCTATAGTGTCAACAAGGCAAGTCATTTTATGAATGCCCCTTTGGACACTCATTGGCATGTTGTTAAACGAATTTTAAGGTATTTGCAAGACACTATGGATTATGGGTTGTGTTATAAAGCCTTTTCTGCAAGTGTTCTTGAATGTTTTGTTGATGTTGACTGGACATCTTGTCCCGATGACAGACGATCTACTTCAGGTTGTGTTCTTTATCTGGGAGGTAATCCTATTGCTTGGGGATTGAAGAAATAGTTTGTGCTGTCAAGGTCTTCGTCTGAGGCTGAGTACAAGAGTCTGGCCAACTCAGTATTTGAAATATTGTGGATTGAGTAGCTGTTGGCAGAGATGGGTGTTACAATACTTGCCTAGTCGATTGTGTGGTGTGACAAAACATCAGCTGTTGCAATGGCAGTGAATCCCATTCATCATGCATGAATGAAACAAATAGAAATTGATTTACACTTTGTTCGAGAACAAGTAGCAAAAGGAGAGTTAGAGGTTAATTATGTTCCTTCAGGCGTCAAGTTGCTGACATTCTCACTAAACCTGTCTCAGTCAACGTTTGTTCCACTTTGGTCAAAGCATTGAGTTTTGTCTTTTGCTGAAGCAAGCAATTCTGATAGCAGGGTGGATTTCAAACAATTTTCTTTTTCTCAACAACTGTGAAGACCAGGAGAATGTTAGAGATAGTTGTTGATTATTGACTAAGTAATTAGTAGGTACCATTCAGTTGATAGTTTGTTACAGTTATATAATTAACAAATCAATCTTCTTTGTTTAGTTATATTTTTAGTTTCTTAGAACTTAAAGGTTTTTTCAAGGCTATTTTATCAATTTAACCCAAAAAAATTTAATATTTATAAAAATGACCTTAGTTCAAAAATATTCACTAAAATGACCTGAAATTAACAGTAAAATTGGGTTATGGGAAATAGATGGCCGGAACCACCTTTTTTTCTATTAAAAAATTTTTTTTTTTGGTTTTGGACACTAGATGGCCGGCACCATGTATTTTTTTCCAAAAAAAATTTTTTTTGGGGTGCTGGCACACTAATGGCCGGCACCCCCTGTATCTGATTAAAAAAATAATTTTTTTGGGAAAGGTGGTGCGGGCCATTAATCACCCAAAATCACCCAACAAAAAAAAAATGGAAATATTGCAACATAACCCCTCCTTGTTTTCTCATCTTTTTTTTCTCAAGTTTAATTACATATTTTATATTCTAAAACAATATTGAACTACTTATCATATTTTTTAATTATTATTGCATCACTCACATTATTATTAAATTTTAAAAATAATTTAAAATATATTGAACTACATATTTTATAAAATTATAATTTTCATGATTGAATTTTCCAATCATATTTGAATTTTCATGATTTTTTTTAAAATTTTTGTTTTACTTTTGTTAAATGTAACTTGACTTTTGTTAAACTCAAGTATAAATAATAAATTAAGCCTAAAAATTTATCATCACTCACATTATTATTAAATTTTAAAAATAATTTAAAATATATTGAACTACACATTTTATAAAATTATAATTTTCATGATTGAATTTTCCCATCATATTTGAATTTTCATGATTTTTTTTTAATTTTTTTTTATTTTGTTAAATGTAACTTGATTTTTGTTAAACTCAAGTATAAATAATAAATTAAGCCTAAAAATTTATATTTATTTTAAATGTAATGATAATTTTTTGGAGGTGGTTTTATTTTAATATATTATTTAAGAAATTCAAATGAAAAATTATCATTACATTTAAAATAAATATAAATTTTTAGGCTTAATTTATTATTTATACTTGAGTTTAACAAAAATCAAGTTACATTTAACAAAAGAAAAACAAAAATTTAAAAAAAATCATGAAAATTCAAATATGATGGGAAAATTCAATCATGAAAATTATAATTTTATAAAATATGTAGTTCAATATATTTTAAATTATTTTTAAAATTTAATAATAATGTGAGTGATGCAATAATAATTAAAAAATATGATAAGTAGTTCAATATTGTTTTAGAATATAAAATATGTAATTAAACTTGGGAAAAAAAAGATGGGAAAACAAGGAGGGTTTATGTTGCAATATTTCCATTTTTTTTTGTTGGGTGATTTTGGGTGATTAATGGCCGGCACTACCTTTCCAAAAAAATATTTTTTAATCGATATATGAATGCCGCCAAACCATCAATGTGCTTGAAGACTTCAAAAACATTTTTTTTTGAAAAAAAATACATGGTGCCGGCCATCTAGTGTCCAAAACCAAAAAAATTATTTTTTTAATAGAAAAAAAGGTGGTGTCGGTCATCTATTTCCCATAACCTAATTTTACTGTTCATTTCAGATCATTTTAGTAAATGTTTTTGAACTAGGGTTATTTTTGTAAATATTAATTTTTTTGGGTTAGATTGATAAAATAGCCTATTTTCGAGCTTTTTTATTAAAATAACCTAAATAAATTAATTAATTATCAAAATAACCCACCTTTTTAATAAAATACCAAAATAACCCAAAAGCTACAGTAAAATTACGTGGAGCCAAATTAAATGGCTCCACCAACTTGCCACGTCAGCATAGGGGATAAAAAAATAATTTTTTGGTGGAGCCATATTGAATGGCTCCACCTGTATAAAATACAAGAGAAATACTACAAAATCTGGAAAATTGGGGGGCCTTTAAAATAATTTCTCCTTTTTTGGTGGAGCCATTTGAAATGGCGCCACCACCCTCCTGACACCTTTTTTTTTTGGTTTTTTTTTTTACTTTTATATTATTTTCTTATTTTATTTTGTTTATTTAATTTATATTATTACTTTAAAAAAAATTGTAATGTATATTTAAAAAGTTTTATAATATATTTTTTAAAATTTTAAATATTATTTTTAAATAATTTTTTTAACTTTAGATATATATATTTTTAATTATTTTAAATATTATATTTTTTACTTTTTTCTAGTTTTTGAAAAGTTTGGGGGCCTTAAAAGCAATTTCCCCTTTTTTGGTGGAGCCATTTGAAATATTATAAGATTAAACATACATTTTAAATATTATAAAACTAATAATTTCAAAAGTAATTTGAACAATAAATTTAAAATTTATAAAGAAATAATTTCAAAAATATATATCAAAAATTTAAAAAAATAATCTAAAAATGATATTTAAATTTTTAAAAAATATATTATACAACATTTTAAATATACATTACAAATTTTTTAAAATTAATAATATAAATTAAATAAATAAAATAAAATAAGAAAATAATATAAAAGTAAAAAAAAGAAAAAAGACAAAATTAAAAAAAAAATGTGTCTAGTAGGTGGTGGCGCCATTTCAAATGGCTCCACCAAAAAAGGGGAAATTACTTTTAAGGCCCCCAAACTTTTCAGAAACTAGAAAAAAGTAAAAAATATAATATTTAAAATAATTTAAAAATATATATATCTAAAGTTAAAAAATTATTTAAAAATAATATTATAAAACGTTTTAAATATACATTACAATTTTTTTAAAATTAATAATATAAATTAAATAAACAAAATAAAATAAGAAAATAATATAAATGTAAAAAAAAAAAGCCAAAATTACAAAAAAAAAAGGTGTCAGGAGGGTGGTGGCGCCATTTCAAATGACTCTACCAAAAAAGGAGAAATTGTTTTTAAGACTCCAAACTTTTCAAAAACCTGAAAAAAATAAAAAAAAAAGACAAAATTAAAAAAAAAAAAGTGTCAGGAAGGGTGGTGGTGCCATTTCAAATGGCTCCACCAAAAATTGGAAAATTATTTTAAAGGCCCCCCAATTTTCTAGATTTTACAGTATTTCCCTTATATTTTATACAGGTGGAGCCATTCAATATGGCTCCACCAAAAAATTATTTTTTTATCCCCTATACTGATGTGGCAAGTTGGTGGAGCTATTTAATTTAGCTCCAACTAATTTTACTGTAACTTTTAGATTATTTTAATATTTTATTAAAAAGATAAATTATTTTAATAATTAATTAATTTATTTAGGTTATTTTAATAAAAAAACCTCAATTTTCGAGCTCTTTCTCAAACAAACATACGTTACATACTTTGCTGTGCAAAAGCATTACATGAAAAGACTGATTGATTGAACTGCAACTAAAGGCAGACACGGTTGGTGAATTCCACGGGTAAAATCCAAGTGAAAGCTTTAATAGTAGAAGAGCAATGTACGTTTTCTCTTTTATTTGCTTCCTACTGTTGCTAATGAATCATGAATATTCTCCCCCATTCAAAATGTTCTTATATTTTCCCCTATTCTGACGTATTCAATGGGTAAATGTCAAATACGAATATCCTCATCTTATTTCATACTTATATCTAAATTAAACATAAATACTACTGCATAAAGTTTTCTATTTCTTTTCATGAAACCTAGTTCAAACAAACCTGAGATGATGATCTTATATGTATATGTATTCGTATAACAGGAAAAAGGGTTTCGATATCTCCATATAATATGGCTCATGGTCTGCCAATTACGGGGAAAAAAACAAAACAAAATGAGATTATTTTGACAAATGAAAAAGCAGATAAATGATATAATGAAGTGATGAGATATGACCAAATGTAAGGTGTTTGGAATGGAAGAGAGTGATGGAGAAGGTGGGAATATATATTATTCTCAAAACAGTGTAATATTGCACTCCAACAGCACAAGTCACCATCTCCCCCCTCCTCCCATTATTTTCTTTCTTTTAATTAATTTATCCACAAACACCAAAAGCTTTGATCCCCTCCCTATGTCTTTTAAGTTCCCCAGGTATTCCGGATGGATATCGACTTGTCTTTTCGGACCATGGGGAAAATAATATTCCCAAAAATGATAATCCAGTCATTTTGAACATTTTATGTAAATCCAATTTTATATAAAACATTTTAAAAACCATGAAAATACACGTTAATTACAGGATGAAATACTCTAAATTAAAATGTACATACATTGAAGATCATAATTCCAAAATTTTGTCACCTCGTATAACTTGTTTTAGGGTTAGTTAACTATTAAAGTTTTAAAAAATGCTATTATTTGAAATATTTAATAGTATTTATTATTGTTGTTAAAAAATGCTTTTAAAAAAGATAAAATTTTAATTTTAATATAGCTTTGTAAAGTGGAAGACTAAATGGGAGATAAAAAAAATCATCTTTTCAAAGTTTTTGACTTCCCTTCAAATCTCAGTTTAAAATTAAAATTTAGTTTGAAAAGTTGTTTGTTTAATAAAGTTCTTTTTGGATTGAAAGTATTTTTCCAACTTCAATAATAAACAAAAAAAAAATCTTATTATTTTAAAAAAACAATAAATATTAAAAATATTTTACAATTAAAATGTTGACAAATGATAATAAACAATATATATATTGTGCGACATTAAAGTTAAATGATATTTCGGTTGCCATTCACTCTACTTTTAGGCTTAGGCCCAATGTTTCTGAAACTTCATTATTAGGCTAACAGTAAATAAAAATGGATGTTTATTTTAAAATTCCGAAATCAGATTTTCAAAGGCCTCAGCCCAACTAATTAGACTAATATTTCTTGATGGGCCAATACGATAACTGATGAAGTGTTTATAAGTCATGTATTTCTTTGCCTAGGTTTCAGTAAAGCTGGTTCACAATTAAGATAACTAATAATATACTTAGATACTAATAATTAAAAAGTCATTTTTAGAAAGTTTTTTTGTCAAAACCTTTCGAAGAAAGACTACATACGCCAACTCAACTGGAAACTCGTACCACTGATAACTGATATTGGGAGACTTGGCAATTTCAATATTATCAATAAAGAGAGGGAACTGGTACAATATGACACCAACTAAACAAGTAGCAAGATGGGCATGGTTGGCTTCTACTATCAATTAGTTTTAGGAATATATATGAATTTGAATCAGATTGTGGAATCAGTCCAAAGTCTGACTCTTCGCAACTCAATTAAAAAATGTTGAACGTTTAACTCAACCAAAATTGAATATTTCTTAGATGTTGCTTCCAAGAATGGTGTCTTTAGTTTTGCAGATCATCTTTTGATTTTCTGTAAGGATAATGTTGATTCAGTGATTAGAATTTGGAGCATTTTGTCTCACTTTTATTTGATTTCGGGTCCTCACCTCAACTCTTCTAAGAATGAGGTCTACACCGTTGGGGTAGGAGAAGAATATCTCAACTTTATTCAAAATTTACACAAATACAAAAAAAATAAAAATACTCTAAATAGAAATAAACCTGAGTATTATTATTACTCAATCAAGATAATACAAAGAAACAAAATTTGAAGTGCAACACTTTTAGCTCAGTGTAAGACATCTATTTATACTCAAAACTTTCTAAAAGAACTCAACTACTTTGACTACAAGAAGCTAACGTGCTCCTGTTTTATTTGCACAAATAAATGACCAAATATGCTACCCGACTCCTAATAAAAATGAATAACTTGACCAATTCATAACTAGCAAAAAGTTGCACTAAATTCTGGCACTCCCCCTTAGTGCAACCTTGTTGTTAATGACACTAAGAACCTCACGAGAAATTTCAAACTTGGCTTTGGCAAGTGCCTTAGTAAATATGTCAGCAACTTGATTTTCTGTTTGTATTTTCAGTAGCTCAATATCATGAGTTAACACTTTCTCTCAAACAAAACGATAATGAGTTTCAATGTGTTTCATACGAGCATGAAACACTAAATTTCCAGCAAGCTTTATTGCACTATTGTTATCACAATAAATATGAATTGGATGATTGAGAGTAGACACCATTTCTTGAATAAGTCTCTTGAGCCCCAAACATTATTAGGTAGTTGTTGTAACTGGCTACAAATTCTACTTCACAACTTGAAAGAGCCACTGTTGGTGTTTTGGACTCTTAGCAGTAACAAACAGCTGACGCTTGAGCTACAAGGCTCGAGGCTTGCAGTAGAAGAAAGAAACAAAGAAACAGAAATTTGCCAAGAAGAAGGAGAAGCAAAAAAAATGGAGCATAAATTGAATAAAATCAAATGATTTTCAATGCAATATAATATTGGCTTACAGCCATTACATATATCAGCTAATGACAAAACAAATCAAAGCTAGTCATCACCTAATGTTTACCTAATCCCACTAATAACATGGAAACTTGAAATACATTGCTTGTACACTAAAACAAAGCTGGTTAATCAGCTCAATCACCATCATTACATCATAAAATATCAGCCTAACATAATCCAAAATGAACTAAACTAAGTTACATTGACTGATCCTTTTAAACTAAACAAAATGGTTGAAATTTCCATATGTGATAATAGCTACTGTATGGCCTGAATGCATGGCCACCTTTGCTGCTGCATGTGCTGCTGCTGTCACGATGCATGGGCTGCATGGGAGGCCAACTTTTAACACTCATCCTTGGTCTCCATGCAGCCGAGTCCTAGCTTCTTTCTCAGTTTGTGAAACCTTGCTGAATTGAGGGCCTTGGTGAAGATATCAGCAATCTATTCTTCAGAATTGCAATGAATCAGCTCCACCTCTCGAGCTTGCTCCATCTACCTTACCACATGTAGTTTAATGCTAAAATGTTTGGTTCTACCATGGAAGACAGGGTTCTTTGCAATTGCAACAGCAGACTTGTTGTCACATAGGATCTCTGTTGCTCCCTCTTGTTGTAGGTTTAGATAAGCTAGAATTTTCCTTAACCATATGGCTTGATTAACAGCTGCAGCAGTGGCAACATACTCAGCTTCTGCTGTTGATTGAGCCACCAGACTTTGCTTCTTCGAACACCAGCAAAACATTGTAGAACCAAGTGTAAATACATACCCAAAAGTGCTTTTCATGTCATCATTCGATCCAGCCCAATCACTGTCTGTGTAGCCTACTAGCTTCATGTTGTCAGCTTTGTTAAACTTTAAACCATAGCTCAGGGTGCCTTTGATGTACCTGAGCACTCTTTTTGCTGCTTGAAGATGCTCTCTGTTGTAGCAATGCATGAACCTTGACAGCATGCTTACAGCAAACATGATATCTGGCCTGGTTGCTGTCAAATACAATAGGCATCCCACTAGGCTTCTATAGGCAGATTCATCCACCCTGTCATGATCATCTTGGCTTGATAACTTCATTCCAACAGCCATAGGTGTGTATGTAGGTTTTCTATTCTCCATAGAGAACTTCTTTAAGATCATTAAGGCAAATGTTTGTTGGCCTAAGAAGATTCCATTTCCTGTCTGAGACACCTCCATTCCATGGAAATAAGTCATTTGCCCCAAGTCAGACATTTCAAACATGTCCCCTATTTTGGCCTTGAAATCAGCTATCATGCCTTGGTCTCCTCCTGTCACCAAGAGGTCATCAACATAAAGGGATACAATGAGCTGAGTTTCAGCATGTTCCTTCTTGACATAAAGTGTTGGCTCACTTATGCTCCTTTCAAATCCCAAGCTTATCAAACATTCATCAATTCGTGCATACCGGGCTCGAGGAGCCTGTTTCAGGCCATATAGAGCCTTTTTAAGCTTGTAAACCATGTGCTCTTTGCCTAGCACTACAAAGCCTTGAGGCTGATCAATGTAAATCTCTTCTTCAAGGAAGCCATTGAGAAAGGCTGATTTCACATCAAGCTGGTGAATTTTCCAATTCATTTGAGCTGCTAAGGCAACTAGCAGTCTTACTGCATCAAGCTTGGCTACTGGTGCAAAGGTTTCCAGATAGTCTAGGCCATACGTCTGACTAAATCGCTTGACAGCCAGCCTAGCCTTTAGCTTGTTCAGACTTCCATCTGCATTCTGTTTGGCTCGATAGACCCACTTGACACCAATGATCTTTCTGTTTGTAGGCCTTTCAACCAGGTCCTATGTTTGGTTCTTCTCAATCATATGGATTTCATCAGCCATTGCTTGTTTCCAGCCTTGGTCAACTTCAGCCTCTTCAAAATAAGTTGGCTCGACAATGGCCACTTGTGCTCTTTCATAGACCTCAGCCAAAGACCTTGTTCCCCTAACTGGTACATCATCAAAGTTCATTTCTGGACCAGTATGATCATCTTCAGACTGACTTCCTATCAACTCTTCAGAAGGAGCCTCTGGTTCATTCTTCTTCCAGTCCCAGCTTACCTTTTCATTGAACACCACATCCCTACTGACTAGAACTTTGTTTGTCGAGGGAACCAGAATTCTATAGCCCTTTTTGTTTAGGCTATAGCCTACAAGTATGCCTGCTTGAGCTCTTTCATCAAGCTTGCTTCTTTTAACAGCTGGAACCTGTGCATAGCATAAGCAACCAAAGGTTCTGAGGTGAGCCAGTGATGGCTTGAACCCGAACCAAGCTTCAAATGGAGTTTTGTGAGCCAAAGCCTTGGTTGGAAGCCTATTTTGTAGATAACCAGCAGTGTTCACAGCCTCTGCCCATAAGGTTTTTGGAATATTCTTCTCAAACATAAGACATCTGGCCATATCCATCAAGCTTTTATTCTTTCTTTCACTCACACCATTCTGTTGAGGTGTATACACATTGGTCAATTGATGCTTGATGTCTGTATTCTCACAGTGAGCTTGAAACTGAGCTGAGGTATACTCAGTTCCATTATCTGACCTGATGGTCTTGAGCTTGTAGCCTGTTTCAGTTTTAACAGCTACCTTGAACTTCAGGAACACCTGAGCCACTTCTGATTTCTGCTTTAAGAAATAAATCCAGCAATATCTTGAGCAATCATCTATGAACAGAATGAAATACCTGTTTCCACTGAGTGATTCAGTCTTCATGGGACCACACACATCAGTGTGCACAAGTTGTAGCTTCTCTGAGGCTCTCCAGGCTTGATTCGAAGGAAATGGATGCCTGGCTTGTTTTTCTAGCTGGCACACTTCACAAACATGATCATTGCTCACTGAGTTGGTGAATTTTTCAACCAGTTCTTCACTGATCATCTTGGACATTGACCTGAAGTTGGTATGCCCAAGTCTTTGATGCCAAAGCTTGGACTCATCAGTTGAGGCCGTGTAGGCTGAGTTTGAGCCAGATGACCAGTTCACTTCAAAACATTTATCAGTCATAATGACTGCCATGAAGTTTGATCCACTTGGATCAGTAATTTGACATTCCTTGCCTTTGAACACTACTGAATAGCCCTTATCCAGCAGTTGAGCTATGCTGAGCAAGTTTCTATTGATTTCAAGTACAAGGAGCACATTAGAAATGAGCTTGTTACCTGTGGGAGTGCATATTAACACATCCCCTTTTCCTTTAGCCTCAATGAACTGGCCATTGCCTACTTTAACCTTTGTTCGACAGCTTCTATTCAAGGTCTTGAAGATGCTTTTATCAGGTGACATGTGGTTAATGCAGCCACTGTCAAGGAGCCATCCTTTTGAGCCTCTCTTCTGACCATCTGAACATGACACAATAAAGACTTGCTCTTCATGATCACTGCCTTCTTCAGCTACTCGAGCCTCAGCCTTTGGCTGTTGTTGTTGAGCCTGCCTTGGTCTACCTTTGTTCTTGCAAACCCTTTCAACATGGCCCTTCTTTTTGCAATACTGGCATATTGCATCTGGCCTGAACCAGCATTTATCTTTAGGATGACCTGGTCTTTTACAAAATCTACAAAGTTGCTCACCATTCCTTGCAGCATCAGGCTTAGACCTATTTTTCCAAGCCTTCTTTCCTTTATAGGCTAAGGTGCTCGAGGCTGGCTTAGCCTTGGCTTGGAAAGCACCTTTCTAGTGCTCCTCATTTCTGCTGGCCCTCCTTTGCTCTTGAGCATATAGAGCATTGATGAGCTCTGTTAGAGAGATACTGGCCAGATCTCTCGAATCCTCAAGGATGAGATTTTTGCTTCATATCTCTCAGACAGTATTGAGAGCACTTTCTCCACGATTCTTTCCTCACTGAACTCTTCTCCTAGCAATCTTATGCTGTTGACTACAACCATAATTCTATCAGAGTACTGCTTCACTTTCTCTTCTTCCTTCATTTTGAGATTTTCAAAATCTCTTCTTAAGTTCAACAACTGCTGCTGCCTAGTCCTTTCAGTGCCTTGGAACTCCTCCTTGAGCTTGTCCCAGGCTTGTTTTGGAGTGTCACAAGCCATGATTCTGGTGAAAATAACATCAGATACACTGTTCTGAATGCATGACATGGCCTTGTGCCTTTTAGTCCTCTCTTCAGCATGCTGCCTCATTTGAGCCACTGTAGGATTGGCTCGAAGAGGAGCTGTCTCAGTATCAGTGTTGATCACTTCCCACAGATCAAAGGCCTGCAGGTAAGTCTTTATCTTTACAGCCCATATGTGGAACCCTTCACCACTGAAAACTGGAGGTGCTGCTGGTGAAAAGTTTGCAGCCATTTGATTTCAAGTTAAGGTCCTCTAAGACAATGGCTCTAGATACCAATTATTAGTGTTTTGGACTCTTAGCAGCAACAAATAGCTGAAGCTTGAGCTACAAGGCTCGAGGCTAGCAGTAGAAGAAAGAAAGAAAGAAACAGAAATTTGCCAAGAAGAAGGAGAAGCAAAAAAAATGGAGCACAAATTGAATAAAATCAAATGATTTTCAATGCAATATAATATTGGCTTACAGCCATTACATATATCAGCTAATGACAAAACAAATCAAAGCTAGTCATCACTTAATGTTTACCTAATCCCACTAATAACATGGAAACTTGAAATACATTGCTTGTACACTAAAACAAAGCTGGTTAATCAGCTCAATCACCATCATTACATCATAAAATATCAGCCTAACATAATCCAAAATAAACTAAACTAAGTTACATTGACTGATCCTTTTAAACTAAACAAAATGGTTGAAATTTCCACATGTGATAATAGCTCATGTATGGCCCAAATGCATGGCCACCTTTGCTGCTGCATGTGCTACTGCTGTCAAGATGCATGGGCTGCATGGGAGGCCAACTTCTAACAGCCACAGTGACTTATTTTTTATTGCACCATGAAATTACAATTGAACTTGTTGTCAAACAAAAAACCTGTTGTAGAGTATTTGTCATTAACGTCACCAACCCAATCTGCATCTACAAAGCCACTTAAAAAAAATGACTTAGATTGCTCATACATTAATCCATAACTTAGAGTTCCCTTTACATAACAAAGAATCCTCTTCACTACAATTAAATGAATCTCACATGGTTGATCCATGAATTGTGAAATAAATCCTACGGGAAATGCAATATTAGGTCGTGTGATAGTTAAATAGAACAAAACCAACAATTTAACGAAAAAGTGTCACATTTTCCAACAACTTTCCTTCATTTTTAGATAACTTAAGATAAGGTTCCATAGGAGTAGTTTTTGCTCTTGACTCCTCCATACGAAACCATTGCAATAAACTTCTTGTATATCTTTTTTGAGAGACAAAATAACCATCACATGTTTCAATTTCTAAACCAAGAAAACAACTAGCTTCACCTAAAGTCTTCATTTCAAAATGATTCGAAAAAGCATCTTGAAGACTGTTAATTTCAGCACTATCATCACCCATAATTATCATATCATCCACATAAAGTAAGAGCAAAGTGCACAAAGTGGGTGTTTCCTTAAGAAATAAGCTTGGATCAACACTTGAAGATTTAAAACCACAAAAATCAAGATATTGAGCAATCTTACCAAACCAAGCATGAAGAGCTTGCTTGAGGCTATACAACGCCGTCTTGAGCCAACACACATGATTTGGGTATTCCTTAAAGATAATTCCTTGTGGTTTTTCTATGAAAATCTCACGATCTAACTCACCATAGAGAAGCATTTTTTACATCTAGCTACCATAATTTCTAGCCTCTACTAGCAGCCAAAGAAATGATTGTTCGAATAGTTATCATTCTTGCGATAGGGCGAAAAGTCTCATCATAATCACGACCATATTGTTGGGAGAAACCACAAAAAACAAGGCGAGCTTTGTACCTCTGGTTGTTGTTCTCTCTTTCTATTCGTCCTTGCAAACAAACAAGAAGAGAGATATGCAATGATCAACACTCGAGAACTAAAATAAGATATAAAAATTGCGGCTTTACTGCAAGTGTGACAGGTCAGTTGTAATATTTGTAGTGTTACAATGAAACACTAGAGTATTCCAAGGATCGAAACCATGAGAATCGTGGATTGAAGAATTTCTAAATAATGTGCGTGTAAAATAAAAAGTCTAACCAACTAATCGCAAAAAGCCATATTAAGGAAAATCATAAAATTAAGAGAAATTAATCTACTTTACTATCTAGCTAGCAAGGACTAGAATCTAAAACATTTAAAGTTACGAAATTAACTATTAAATAACAACCGGTGGTTGGTTAATATTGATGTGGTTTATTAATCATTGAATTAGGGATCCAAATCGCTTAAACTCCCAAAATGGCTCTACTTTACCTCTTGGTCTCCACTTTACCAAGTTGGACAAATTAATTTGGATTATCTTTCGATCTCACCGATTAACCCAGGACTAGTGAATTGGTGCCCAACAAGATCTCCTCTCGGTCTCACTTGCCTTAATGTTCCCTTAAGGTCACAAGCCTAAGTTTTTAAATTCATTCAAAGTAGTCCAATTTATTACGATTTAGTCCTTCATCCAAAAATCAGTTCACCATATCTCTATCAACCAACCCCCTTAAAAGTTTAGCTACTCATGTTGGAAATAAAACTAACAACCATGAAAATGAAAAGCAAAGAAGCCATTAAAGTAAAGCTTAAGAAAAAAATATAAAAGTTGAGAACTTTTATACAAGAAAACTTAAAAGACATGTAAAGAAAAACATTCAACAAGAAAATCTAAAAAAATAAACATAAAAGAATCAAATTTTAACAACTACAAAGTAAAAGGTTGTAACAGCCCGTTTTTTAGTGGTGTCGGAAACAATGGTTTCGGGGCCACCAAATCCGACGAGTAAGTTCATAAGTATTATTATTTAATATTTTACGAGACAAGTGTGATTTTTAAAAAAGTTTTTGATTTGATAATTTATGTTATATAAGTGATTTATTAAGTTCAAGTGGTTTTAGAAAATGAGGTATCGGGGCCTTGTTTTTATAAATTGAGTCGTAAATATCTTTATAAATATTTACGGAGTGTCATTAAGGTGGTATTAAAGTTACGTTAAGAAATTTTAACGTTTCGGTAGTTAATTAAGAGAAAAGGACCAAATTTTAAAAAAAAATGCATTCTCGAGACTCCGTTCCCGTAAATCGGACTCATAAATATTTAGTTGTGTAGTTAATTAGGTTTCGATTAAGTGAATTTGCTTGAATTAAAAGTAATTAGGTATAAAGACTAAATTACATATAGGGTGAAAGTTGAATTATAGATTAAAGAAAAATTTAAGGGACTAAATAAGCAATTATGTCATTGGCATTAAATGAGGCGGCATAAGGATGAAGATATTTATAAAATTTTAAAGTTAAAATATATATTATAATATTATAATATTAAAACTTAAATGTTAAGTATATATTATATTATATTATATTATAATAATAAAACAAAAAGAAAAATAAATAGAAAGAAAGAAACAGAGAGCCAAACGAAACAGAATAAAAAAAGGAAAGAAAGGAAGTAGAAAGCCACGGCCTTAGGGGCTTCAATTGTTTAAAGTTCAATTGGTTAGTCAACTTAGTCCCTTTTTCTTTTAATTTTTATGTTTTTGGAATTCTGGTATTAAATACTACCCGACCTATGTCAAAATTTTAGAAATTATTGAGTTTTTAAATGTTGTTTATGTTGAATAATTTGAGCATTAGGGATTAAATTGATAGATTTTCAAGTTAGAAATGAAAAAGGATTGAATTGTAGAATAAATAGTAAATTTTGTGTAATAGGGACTAAATTGTGAAAAATTCAAAATTTAGGAATTTATGTAAAAACAGGGAGTTGAATTTACTCTAAAGTGGAATTTGCATGAAAATAAAGAATTAAATTGTGAAGAAATGAAATTAGTCTCAGTTTAGGGACTAATTTGGAAATTAGGCAAATATTGAGTAAAAATTGAAATTTTTAATATGAAATTAAATTATGTTGTATTAATAAATTTTAATTTTTTAATTCCGTAGCTAACGTCTTACCAGAATCCTCAACTAAAAAGGGGAAAGATAAAGTCGATGTGGAATAGCTCGGAATTCCTGGTTTGTATTTCTATAATCCAAAGCTAGTTATTAATTGTTGTAATATTTATTTAATGTATATGGTAAGTGTTGAGGTGAGAATTATTGTGTTTTGCAATTTAAATGGATTGATTTATATGTGATGAATTTATTGAATTGGTATATATATATTGAATATATTGATTATTTGAATTGAAATGAATACTAGTTGTATTTGAAAAGTGAATTGGAACCCTATTAACTGTATAGGGCTGAGTCGGATATAGATGGCATGCCATAGGATTGGAAGAGTTCAGAGATTTTTTCGACTTCGAGTCGATGAGGCACTAGGTGTCAATTTACTACTTCAGATTAATTCGATGAGGCACTGGGTGCCAATTTACTTCGGTTTAGCCGATGAGACACTGGGTGTCAATTTAATACTTTGAATTATCCGATGAGGCACCGGGTGCCAATCTGGTGTGTTTTGGTTGGATCTGTGTATCCATCCGAGTTTGAGTCGTGTTAATAGGGGTAATTAAATAAAATGACACTATGATCGATGTTGGATGATATTATATGTGAAATGAAAATGGGACTGTGAATTGAAATATGGATTGAGACACATGAATTGTGTATTCATGAATTGGACATGGAATGAACATTATTGTTGTTTAAGTGAAATGTGTATCATATTGTGAGAAGCTATTTTATGGCAAATAATGAGAATTGAGTATGGTATGAATGATATAATTATGAATTGAATATTGAATGGTTAATGCTATTGTATAAATAAATGTGAATTTTAAATATTCAATTGTGCTTAATATTTAATTGTGCCTATTATATTATCTTTTGTCTTTAAATATTCGGATTATAGAAATACCACTGAGTTTTTACTCAGCGTACGGTTTTATTTTTCGTGCGCAGGTTAGGTACTTAACTTTTGATCGCCGATTCAGCATCCAACAACGATCCCGAACTCAAATGTGGTGATGTTTATCCTTTGTGTCGGCATGTACCTAGGGTGTCTAAATAATATTTATTTTGTAGTTTGATTGTAAATGAGATTATAAGTTTAATTTTGGTTGGTTTTATACATATAAATATGTGTTTGTTTTTGAAGCCATATTATGGCATGGTAAATTGAACTAAATCTAGATAGGTGCATGTGAATTTAATTCTATATTTAAGCCCTCATGAACTAGGCAAAATTGATTTGGATTTGATATATTTATAATTTGGATTAAAATGATGCTTTGATGACTTGTTTTGATGATATGAAATGTTTGAAATTTTTGTCTGTTTGATCTGTAAACTCTGGTAATGCTCCGTAATCTAGTTCCGGTGAAGGATACGGGTTGGGGGTGTTACAAAGAAACTGAAATACATTAAACTAAATCTGAAAATGTCTTACAACCAAGGTACAGAGACTACAAATGCAAATAAACCTAAACTATAGTGAAAACTAATGTAACACCCCAAACCCGGCCTGGACGTTATGGCCGAATCTGGCGATGTCACATGGAAGTGCGTCTGAAAACCGTATCATTGCTAAAGCCGTTTTCGTTTAGATCCTATCATTATCTTTCATTAATTTTCAAATCATGATTCATTTCCAAAACGCTAGTTTTTGCAGAAGCTTTTAAAAATGATTTGCGTGTGCGTGGTATTTTGATAAAATATTCATCTCTTTGAAAACCCGAGTCTTACCTACTTCTACAGATATAACAGAGAACAGTAAAAATCCAAATTTTAGGTAAAATCCATAGAGGCCATTGTTACAGAAAAATACCCCAAAATAAAACTTAAAATCGTAAATAAGTATCAACTAGCAAAAAGGAGTCGTGTGGCCACCGCTGAGTTCTCCTCCGCACCGATCCGCCTATGTCCGGGGGTTACCTGTACAGGTTAAATAGATAGGGTGAGTTTATGTAAAATCAGTGTGTAATCCCCTCAGATCTCATACAAACAGAGTAATCATCAGATATTAGAAATCAACAGACTGGGCCAGAGCCCATTACAGAAACAGGTTGGGCCTTAGCCCACTCAGATGCAGAATCATATATATATATATTAGGACCTCAGCCCAATCAGATACAGAATCAGAATAACAAGGTCCTACCCACCAGCCTCTACACGCCAACTCCGTCCAACCCAACACACCATGTGGGGTTAAAATCAACTCACCCATCCCTACACACCAAGCTGTACCGGAATGTGACACATAATCAGATAATTGCAGCTGAGCTTCCAGATAATCAGGCTTAAGAGCCTTTCAGATACTTCCTCCAATATCATCAACCCACCCCAATGTAATGCAGAATACGATACATGACATGCAAATATGCAAATAACGGATCATACATTCAGTCCAGTACAGATTTCAAATCATAAAATCGGATCACACAAATAAGGGTCTAAGTATCGCTTACCGACCCTACAGTAGGTCCACAGTCGACTTGGGCGACCCGTGTAACCTTACAGATCATTTCAGAAGAATGGGCTCACACGCCCATGTGGCCTGCCCGTATGGGCCCACACGCCCGTGTGGCCCACTCGACCCAATAGGTCGAGCCCGTGTGTCGCACACGGCCTTGCTCGTCCATCACACGGTCGTGTCACTTGCGCATGGCCTGGCTCGTCGATCACACAACCGTGTTGTGGCTCACAGCCTTGCACACGGCCTACCACACGGCCGTGTGGCGTCGACAGAATGGTTTTCGGCTTTTGCCAAAAATACATTTTCTTGTGATTCGGGTACACACCTGGTTTCAATTAATGCTAAAATGAACCCCGAGCACTCCAGAACCTATAATATACCAATTTCACTCAGTTTATCACTTAATCAATCGAACCAAAACCAAATCCGAAATGAGAAACGCCTCCCTTAAGCAATGAAAAACTTACCCCAACACCTTGAAACAGTTGATTACGCAATAGCACGATGAGACCCTTAATCCACGCGAGATGCTGCTGCCAAACGTCAAAACCCCCAAATCAAATTTGGAAAAACATAAGTTGAAGAGAGTAAAAATCCACTTACCAGAACGTACGAAGTCAAAAGATACACAGATGGGGGGCGAAATTGGATAAACGAGAAAGAGGAAGAAAACAAAAATTTTGGCAGATGAGGAGAGGAGGGAATTGGCATCATAAAACTTTGGGAAAATAAAATTTTGAAAAAACAAAATACAACTCTATCAGATTTTCTGATAACCTCCAAAATCCCTTAATTCTCTCCATCAAACTTCCTCCCTAAATCCACTACTCAGATTTCTAGTCCATCTCAAACTCTCACACGACACAAGCAGCAAAATAATTCCCTTGTTTGCGCAAAGACTCGAACTCCAGACCTCTTGCTTAGTTACACTCCACTTAACCTACCAGACCAGCAAGCCCATTCTGACATATTATCACACACTTTTCCTTATAAGCCTACTGGCAAAAGATAGAGATTTATTCATATAAAAACCAAAATTTTCCCAAGCTAATGCTTGAACTTGGGACCTCCCAGGCACTTCCTAGAACACTTAACCACTGAAGCTGACATACCATTGTGTCACAAAATTACGAAAGTCGGTATAAGAAAATTGGGGCATTACAACTCTACCCCCTAAAAGAAAATTTCGTCCTCGAAATTTTACCTGATCAGAAAATGTGAGGATACTGCTAACGCATAGAATCTTTCGGCTCCAAAGTGGCCTCCTCAGTGCTATGATTCCGCCAAAGCACTTTCACTAAGGGGATGGACTTCCTTCGCAGAACTTTAATGTCGCGATCCAGAATCTAGACCGGCTCCTCCTCAAACGTCAAATCTAGTATAACCTCAATGTCTTCAATAGGAACAACATGCGTGGGATCAGAGCGGTACCATCTCAACATCGAAACATGAAACACATCATGAATGCGATCCAACTCCGGAAGAAAGTTCCAATTGATATGGGACTGGCCCCACTTGTTTCAGAATGCGGTACGGCCCAATAAACCTAGGGCTTAGCTTACCCTTGCGACCGAACCTCAGAACCTTCTTCCATGGCGAGACCTTGAGAAAAACTAAGTCTCCCACAGAATACTCAATATCCTTTCTCTTCAGATCAACATAGGACTTCTGCCTATCAGATGCTGCTTTCAGTCGATCTCGAATCAATCGGACCTTATCTTCAGTTTAAGAAATCAATTCTGGACCCAGAACACGTTGCTCACCCAACTCAGTCCAACATAAGGGAGTGCGAAACTTACGACCATACAGGGCCTCATAAGGTGCCATCTGAATGCTAGACTGATAGCTATTGTTGTAGGCGAACTCTGCCAATGGCAAATACTCCTCCCAAATGCCTCAGAAATCTATAACACAGCTCCTCAACATATCCTCCAGTACTTGAATCACCCTCTCCGACTGACCATCTGTCTGAGGATGGAAAGCAGTACTGAAGTCCAACCTTGAACCCAGAGCCTCATGCAATTTCTTCTAGAACCGAGACGTGAAGTAAGGATCCTTATCGAAGATGATCGAGACATGAACCCCATGCAGTCTCACTATTTCAGATATATATAGTTTAGCCAATTTCTGGAGAGAAAAGTCCGTCCTGACCGGAATGAAGTGAGCAGACTTTGTCAATCGATCCACGATGACCCAGACAGAATCCTTCTTAGTGGGTGTTAAAGGCAACCCACTAACGAAGTCCATCATTACTCGTTCCCATTTCCACATCGGTATCTTTACCGGCTGCAGCAACCCCGAAGGCAACTGATGCTCAGCCTTAACCTGCTGACAAGTCAAACAGTGAGCAACGAAGTCAGTAACCTCACGGTTCAACCATGGCCACCAGTATAACTCTCGCAGATCTTGGTACATTTTATTCCCGTCGGGATGCATAGCGTAAGGGCTACTATGCGCCTCCCTCAAAATCGACTGTCTTAAATCCTCATCACTCGGGACACAAATCCGACCGCGGAAACACAGTACCCCATCACTGCTAATCCCAAAATCAGTACTATCACCACCCTCAACCTGACGGAATCGCAACTCAAGAGACTTATCCCCCATCTGTTTACCTCTAATCTGATCAATCCATGTGGGCTTAACCTGAAGTTTCGCTAACAGACTCCCATCGTCGAATAAACTGAGTCGAGTGAACATCGCTCTCAGATCGGTCATAGACCTACGGCTCAAAGCGTCTGCTACCACATTGGCCTTACCAGGATGGTACTCAATGGTGCAGTCATAATCCTTAAGCAGTTTAACCCATCTATGCTGTCTAAGGTTTAACTCCTTCTAAGTGAGGAGGTATTTGAGGATTTTATGATCAGTGTAGATAGTACACTTCTCACCATACAGGTAGTACCTCCAAATATTTAAAGCGAAGACTACAGTAGCTAGTTCTAAATCATTCGTCAGATAGTTAGCCTCATACGTCTTGAGCTGACGAGATGCATAAGCTACCACTTTATTATCCTGCATCAGAATGCAATCCAGACCCACATGCGACGCATCACTGTATACGACGAAATCCTTCCCAGATTCAGGTTGTATCAGATTTGGAGCCTGAGTCAAAACAGATTTGAGCTTCTCGAAGCTCCCTTATTGCTTATCAGTCCAGACAAAGAGAACTCCCTTGTGCAGAAGCTTGGTTAACGGTGCTGCGATCAAGGAGAACCCTTCTACGAAGCATCGATAATAACCTGCCAGCCCCAGAAAGCTGCGAATTTCAGACACTTTCTTCGGCTGTCTCCAATCCAACACAGCCTCAATCTTACGAGGATCAACACGAATCCCCTCTGCAGAAACCACATGTCCCAAAAAGGTTACTTCCCGGAGCCAAAACTCACACTTACTGAACTTCTCATACAACTGTTTCTCACGAAGAGTCCGTAGCACCACTCTAAGATGCTCATCATGTTCGTCCTCAGTCTTGGAATACACTAGGATATCATCGATGAATACCACCACAAACTGGTCCAGATAAGGCTGGAACATACGGTTTATCAAATCCATAAATGACGCTGGTGCATTAGTCAACCCAAAAGGCATCACCAGGAACTCGTAATGCCCGTAACGAGTCCTAAATGTCGTCTTATACACATCGAACTCCTTAACCCTCAATTGATGATATCCTGAATGTAGATCAATCTTGGAGAACACAGAAGCCCCTCTGAACTGGTCGAATAGATCATCTATCCTCGGAAGTGGGTACTTATTATTGATTGTCAATTTGTTCAGCTACCGATAATCGATGCACATCCGTATTGTCCCATCTTTCTTCTTTACAAACAACGCCGGTGCTCCCCACGGAGACACACTGGGACGAATGAATCCACGATCTAACAGTTCTTAAATTTGAGCCTTAAGCTCTGTAAGCTCCTTCGGTGCCATTCGGTAGGGCACAATAGACACCGGAGCTGTACCCGGGATGAGTTTAATCCCAAATTCCACTTTTCAGCTCGGAGGCAGACCCGGTAGTTCCTCAGAAAAATATCCAGAAAATCCCTCACGGTTCTGATGTCCTTAGCCGAAGAGTCTCCAGAATTAGAAACACTGATGTAGGCCAAGAATGCCTCACATCCTTTCCGTACCAACTTTTCTTCCACCAACGCAGATATCACATTAATCAGATAGTCCCTTCGTTCCCCAATCACAGCTACCTCATTGTCCTCCTTAGTCCTCAAGACAATCCTTTTTGTCGCACAATCCAAACTTACCCGGTGTTTAACCAACCAATCCATTCCCAAAATCAAATCAAACTCCCCAAATGGAAGCTCCATCAAATCAGCCAGAAATACTGTCCCTTGAACCTCTAACGGGATGTCACTAAACAATTTGCTTACTCGGATAGACTGCCCCAATGGACTCACCACAGTTACCTCACTAGAAGTACTCTCAACCGAAATTCCCAAGGTTTCAGACACATTACTAGCTACGTAAGAGTGTGTAGAGCCTATGTGTATCAATGCTAAATAAGGTACATTATATATTAAAAACGTACCCGTGATGACGTCCGGAGCATCTCGGTCCTTACAGTGACGGGCAGCATAAACCAGTGCGGGTTGTCTCGCCTCAGTCGATCCAACACCTCTTTTCGGTGCTCTCTGTCCTCGGCCCATGTCGTTACCACCCCTGGCCTGACATCGGCCCCTAGGTGGCTACTGAACTACCCTCGGTGGTTGTGCAATATCAGTACTCGTAGCTTGCATCTGATCGGTTCTCAGCGGATAATCCCTGACACGATGCTCAATAGAGCCACATCTCAAACATGCCCCAGTCGTCCTCCAACACTCGTCTGGATGGCGTCTACCACAGTGTCCACAAAACGCCACCCCAGTAGGTGCAACAGGAGGCCCAACTCTCACTGGCCCATCAGATCTGGCCTTTTTCTTAGGCCTCATCACAGAAGTTGAGGGCTCCGATTCCCTCTTATTCTTTCCTCTCTCTCGGTTTTGGCACTCAGCGCGCTTAACCTCCTCGGCGATCTTCGCCTTCTCAACCAGTGTAGCAAACTCACGCTCTCTGTGTGGAGCTATTAGAACTCGCAAATTGTCCATGAGTCAATCCTCAAAATGGACGCATCACTCATACTCGGTCGCCACCATGCCCCGAGCATAACGGCTCAATCTCAGGAACTCGGCCTCATACTCAGCCATTAAACGATCTCCCTGGGTGAGATTAAGGAACTCACGTCTCCTAGCGTCAATATAGCTGGCTCCCACATACTTACTTTGGAAAGCCGCCTTAAAATAATCTCAAGTCAATCGGTCGGGCTGAGTGCCCTCCTTGACCATTAACCACCACTGGTAAGCTTCATCGCGAAGCAAAGAAACAGCCCCCTTAAGCTGTTGCTCAGCGGTGAAATCTAGGTCGTCCGTAATTCTTTCCGTGGCCTCCATCCAATATTCAGCCACATTAGGGGCGACTCCACTGACACCCCTGAATAATTTAGCCCCATTAGACCGGATTTGTTCCGTAATCGACCCTCGGCCCCCAGATCCGGTGTTAGGCCCAACGACCCTCTCTAGAATCCGTAAGATGGCTTGGGATAGTGCGTCATCCCCAGCCACACGATCATGAGACCTAGTCTCTGTAGTAGGTGAGACCGGCGTCTCGCTCGTATCCAGATTAGACAGATTTTTAAATGATGAGGACCCAGCTCGAGCCCCTCTATGACCTCTACCACGGCCTCTAGTACCCCGTCCGCGAGTACCTCGTGCGCTCATCGTAAATTCAGGATTTATCTGTATTAACAGTTTTATGTATTAGTTACAATTCTGATATTTATTAACAGATATTTTATGCAAAACAGTATCAGAAGTTCAGAGTCTGTTATCGCGAGTCTAAGTCTTACTACAGATTTCAGTTTATACTACCTAGAGTATTTTTAGTACAGTATGCTACCTATTGGCTGTTTCAAGTATGCTAGCAGTATTTTTAAACCAATCTAAACAGAATTTTAGAACACTTACAGAATCGGCTCTGGAGACTCAGTGTACCACATACTCAGTCCAAAAACATTTCAAATCACATAAAAATCATTTCTTTAAAACCAATCTTTGAAGCCCAATTTACAGTCGAGTTTTGCAACTTGGCTCTAATACCACTAAATGTAGCACCCCAAACTCGGCCTGGACATTATGGCTGAATCTGGCGTTGTCACGTGAAAGTGCGTCTGAAAACCGTATCATTGCTAAAGCCATTTTCGTTCAGATCCTATCATTATTTTTCATTAATTTTCAAATCATGATTCATTTCCAAAACGCTAGTCTTTGCGGAAGCTTTTAAAAATGATTTGCATGTGCGTGGTATTTTGATAAAACATTCATCTCTTTGAAAACTCGGGTTTTACCTACTTCTAGCAGATATAAAAGAGAACAGTAAAACTCCAAATTTTAGGTAAAATCCATAGAGGCCATTATTACAGAAAAATACCCCAAAATAAAACTTAAAATCGTAAATAAGTATCAACTAGCAAAAAGGAGTCGTGTGGCCACCGCTGAGTTCTCCTCCGCACCAATCCGCCTATGTCTGGGGGTTACCTATACAGGTTAAACAGATGGGGTGAGTTTACGTAAACTTAGTGTGTAATCCCCACAGATCTCATACAAACAGAGTAACCATCAGATATCAGAAATCAACAGACTGGGCCGGAGCCCATTACAGAAACGGGTTGGGCCTTATCCCACTCAGATGCAGAATCAGATATATATATATATATATATGAGGACCTCAGCCCAACCAGATACAGAATCAGAATAACAAGGTCCTACCCACCAGCCTCTATACAAAAACTCCGTCCAACCCAACACACCATGTGGGGATAAAATCAACTCACCCATCCCTACACACTAAGCTATACCGAAATGCGGCACATAATCAGATAATTGCAGCTCAACTGCCAGATAACCAGGCTTAAGAGCCTTTCTGATACATCCTCCAATATCATCAACCCACCCCAATGTAATGCAACAAACGATACATGACATGCAAATATGCAAATAACGGATCATACATTCAGTCCAGTATAGATTTCGTATCATATAATCGGATCACACAAACAAGGGTCTAAGTATCGCTTACCGACCCTACAGTAGGTCTATAGTCGACTTGGGTGACCCGTGCAACCTTGCAGATCGTTTCAGAAGAATGGGCTCACACGTCCATGTGGCCTGCCCGTGTGGGCCCACATGCCCGTGTGGCCCACACGACCCAAATTGGCCTTGGCCGTGTGGATCACATGGCCTGGCCCAGAATCCCACATTCCTTTGTGGCCCACTCAGCCCAATAATTCGAGCCCGTGTGTCGCACACGGCCTTGCCCGGCCATCACACGACCGTGTTGTGGCTCACAGCCTTGCACACGGCCTACCACACAGCCTACCACACGGCCGTGTGGCGTCGACAGAATGGTTTTCGGCTATTGTCAAAAATGCGTTTTCTTTTGATTCGGGTACACACCTGGTTTCAATTAATGCTAAAACGATCCTCGAGCACTCCAGAACCTATAATATACCAATTTCACTCAGTTTATCACTTAATCAATCGAACCAAAATTGAATCCGAAATGAGAAACGCCTCCCTTAAGCGATGAAAAACTTACCCCAACACCTCGAAACAGTTGATTACGCAATAGCACGATGAGACCCTTAATCCACGCGAGATGCTACTGCCAAACGTCAAAACCCCCAAAATAAAGTTTGAAAAACATAAGTTGAAGAGAGCAAAACTCCACTTACCAGAACGTACGAAGTCAAAAGATACATAGATGGGGGCGAAATTGGATAAACGAGAAAGGGGAAGAAAACAAAAATTTTGACAGATGAGGAGATGAGGGAATTGGAGTCAGAAAACTTTGGGAAAAGAAAATTTTAAAAAAAAATACAACTCTATCAGATTTTCTGATAACCTCCAAAATCCCTTAATTCTCTCCATCAAACTCCTCCCTAAATCGACTACTCAGATTTCTAGTCCATCTCAAACTCTCACAGGGCACAAGTAGCAAAATGATTCCCTTGTTTGCGCAGAGACTCGAACTCCAGACCTCCTACTTATTTACACTCCACTTAACCTACCAGTCCAGCAGGCCCATTATGACATATTATCATACACATTTCATTATAAGCCTACTGGCAAAAGATAGAGATTTATTCATATAAAAAGAAAAATTTTCCCAAGCTAATGCTTGAACTTGGGACCTCACAGACACTTCCCAGAACACTTAACCACTGAAGCAGACATACCATTGTGTCACAAAATCATGAAAGTCAGTATAATAAAATTGGGGCGTTACAACTAACTTAACTAACACTAAGAAAAACTAAAACAAGAAGAAAAGTTGCTAGAAAATGTAAAATCTACAACTGAGGAAATGAAAATAGAAAACCCTAGAAGAAAAAGCTAAGAGAAAACCTAGAGAAAACTAAGTCTAAACTAAGCTAATGTGGCCTCCTTTTTCTCTCAACCAAACTTTGGCTAATATAGCAGCTATTCTGACCCAATTTATGTGCCCAAAATACCCTTGAACGGGCCTTTACTAATTGATGCTTTGGGTGGACAAAGACTACCCTTTTTGTCCAATTTTATCCCTCATGATATCAGTATCGCGATACCAAATAAGATGATATCGTGATACCTTGGGCAGTTTCAAACTTAGGGGTCTTCTTAGAGGGTGGATATCATGATACCCAAAGTGGATATCACGATACCACTGAAGGGTGGTCTAAATCTTCGAGTCTGTTGGAGGTATTACAATTCCAAGGTTTGGATATCACAATACCCTCACCTTTGGTGTTGTTTTCACTCTTTTTCAACCTCCAACACATCCCTACATCACTCAACCACACGTTAGGGCCCCAATGGCATTATTGGCCCAATTAGGTCTCAAAATGAGTAAAAACAAGGCATTTACACTTATTAACTTAAAATCTAAAAGTTACAAAAAAACTACGAAAAAAAAACTACTTTGCATGAGAATAAGCTCCTTAAGTATATCATAAATCCTAATATTCCATATCAAATTACGGCAGATCAAAGTCCCCTATACTTAACTCTTTGCTTATCGTCAAGCAAACACACTAAACATGCAAAAGAAAAACGACTCTTGGACTAAATCAGGCAATTAAGTCACAAAGCGGTAAAACATGGAACTCGTACGAGAACTACCTCACATGCAACTTAAGAGTGATACCTAGCTAAGTTGTTTGTTCTTAAGGCAAACATAGTTAGTTCACTAAGTTAAAATGTCAATAGGCATAGAGGCAATGGAAGTGAACATATGTACAAGTATTATTCATCAAAATAAATTATGCATATCACTCATAGATATTTAAAATGAATTGGTTAGATTCGTTCAAACAAATGCAATCTATTTATGAATTATTATGTTGGTGACTTATTCGGGTCTCAAAGGTCTTCTAGGCTTGTAACATTCTGAGGCTTAGGATGGTTCGAAATTGAAACAATAGGCACTCAAAACGGGTTCAAGCACTAGAAACGGTTAAGCACATGACATTGTTCCCTATTCGCCCCTAAATTTATTTGCGAGATCACCTCCTTATTTCTCCTTCCCTAACCTACCTTATTTCTCCAAAATGTTAGAAGGTACTACACGAGATTAGTACGCACAAAAAATTTTAATTGTGAACCAAGCTTAATTTTGATTTAGCTTTCTTTTTATTTATTTTGCATTCTTTCTTTCACTTTTTTTTTAATACGAACTACCTCATGTAATCCCTTCATTTCCTTTTTTTCACACACAAAGCCACCATAATGTTTCTACCTAGCCCTCAATGCCCATGGCTCGACGTCTATTACATAATGCATTTTGAAGAACAGGACCGAGAAGGATTGAGTACTAGACTTATTTAGGCTCGAGGCTTTGATAAAAAAAGTGATAAACCGTAATATGTTCATATTTTAATCCCACATTTAGCATACTTTTGGATGATTTATTCCCTGAATTGTGGAATTTGGTGCTTCTAATCCTTTAATTTTATGTTTTATACTTAGGAAAGCACCGGAGGATGAAAAGAACAAGAAACGGGCCAAAAACGGACCAATTGGGCCAAAGTAGGAAATCAACACGGCCTGGGGTTTCACCACACGGCCGTGCCTCCCTAGCAGACCCAACCACGGTCTACAATTCGATTCACATGGGCGTGTTGCACGGGAGTGTCCCTGCCGTGGAAAAGAGGAATTTCACTCGGATTAGGATACTTAGAGGCGAAGAAACACATTCCGAAGCCTATATAAACACCCTAAGTATAACCTAAAAGGGGGGCTTTTTGTGAGGGGGCGTCCAGCTAGGCCAAGGAGCCGAGCCAGAGAGATCAGAATTGTGGGATTTACTCGAAGAAAGCCAGTTGATTCATCTCAAGAAGCCGAAATCATACTCAAGACGAATGATCTCTCCTTCAATTCCTTCAGGGGGTTTTAGGGTTTTCTTATGTTTTGTTTTATATTTTCTTCTGAGATGTATTCTTTTATGATTATGAACTAAACCCCTCAAATACCTGAGGGGGATGAAACCTAAGATGGATCTTGTTATTATTTTCTGAACTATATGATAAATACTTGATTTGTTCTTAATTATGTGTTCTTAATTCTTGTTTTGATATTTCAGGATATTGATTCAAGTATTGATGTGCTTAGGTAGAGGAGGAATAGACCCTGCCTAAGAGTAGATCTAGCATAATTAAGCGGAGTTGATCGCAACCCTAGAGATAGGTTGACGAAAATCTGCAGAATTAGGGTCAAACCTAATATGGGAGTCCATAGATCGAGTTAATGCAATTCTAGGGGTTTTAATTAGAAAGAGATTTCAATTAATCAACCTAGGGCTAGACGTTAGTAGCCTCGAGAGAGGTATTAATATAAATTAGGGAATCCTACGGATCAGGTCAAGTGAATAAATCGCCTGGTTCAGAGTTAAATAACAAGTGAAGTCTAGGTGGATTTTTCCTCGGGTATTGTCTTAATCAATTGGTTTTTCCCACAAGTATTTTCCCCAATTCATTCTCTGAGTCTTAGCGTCTTTAGTTTAGTAGTTAGTTAATTTTAGATTGAACAACAATTCCTTTAATTCTTAGGCTAAATAATAAGAAGAAAGTCAGTATTAGTACTTTTGGTTTCTTTGGGTTCGACATTCCGGTCTTGCCACTAAGCTATACTACTGTTGTGCACTTGCCTCAATCGTGGCGATAGTTAGTTTTTAGGTTCGATCATTCATTATATAAATTTTAAGACTATCGATACCAACGATCAAGTTTTTGGCGCCGTTGCCGGGGAACCAAAATATTAAGAACGCTCAATTTTTATTACTTTAGCCATTTTTAATTTTTGCAATTTACTTTTATTTTGTTTTTGACATTGCTAATTTTCTTTCTTTTATTTGTTCCTTGCAGGTACCTCTAGTTTATGACTAGAAGGAACCTGACAGGACCCTTAATTTACTGACGGTGATATTGAAGGTACCGTTCGCGAAAATCGTAGAGAAATAAGGCGAAGCTTAAATTACATAGAAGAAGAGCAAGAAGACGAA
The DNA here is from genome assembly GCA_025698515.1 of Gossypium sturtianum. Taxonomy (NCBI): domain Eukaryota; kingdom Viridiplantae; phylum Streptophyta; class Magnoliopsida; order Malvales; family Malvaceae; genus Gossypium; species Gossypium sturtianum. The sequence continues at coordinate 124,762,756 of CM046946.1, forward strand.
ACCAATACTACCAAGAGATGGTCGATAACAATCCGCTACCACACCGTAGTTGCCGCAAACTTTGATGGATCAAAATCCTGCTCCTCGTACTATGTATGATTATGCTAAGCCTAGTTTAGTTGGTACTTGAATCAAGTATTGTTAGACCTACTATTGCTTTGCAAATAATTTTGAATTGAAACCTAACACTATACGGATGATACAACAGTTTGTTCACTTTGATGGTTTGCGGGATGAGGATCCTAACACACACTTAGCGAATTTTCTTGAATTCTCGTGATACCTTCAAAATAAATGGAGTTTTTTATGATGCCATTCGTCTTCGGTTATTTCCCTTTTCTTTGACGAATAAAGCCAAACAGTGGTTGAATTCTCTTCCACGAGGGTCAATCACTACATGGGATCAAATGACCGAGAAATTTTTATTAAAATATTTTCCGCCGACTAAAACAGCTAAGTTAAGGAATGATATCTCTTCTTTTGTGCAGATGGATTTAGAGACACTTTATGATGCATGGGAGAGATACAAAGATCTATTGAGAAGGTGCCCACACCATGGACTGCCCTTGCGACTACAATTCTAAACCTTTTATAATGGTGTAAACCCTTCAACCAGGCAGTTGATTGATTCAGCCGCCGACGGAACCTTGAATAACAAAACACCTGAGACGTCACTGAATAATTATCAGTGGCAAGTCACAAGGACAAGGCCAACAAAAGCCGCTAGTGTTTTCAACCTCGACGCAGTAACCATGCTATCAAATCAGGTAGAGATTTTAACTAAAAAGATTGATGGCTTATGTGGTTCTTCGTAGGTACATCCAGTAATGCAGTGCTATATGAATGGAGGAGGGATGAGCAATACAGAATATCCACCCTACAACCCGAGTGCTGAAAATGAGCAATGTCATTATATGGGTAACAATTTCAAATCTCAAAATAACCCTTATAGTAATACTTATAACCCAGGTTGGAGGAACCACCCCAATTTTTCATGGGGTGGGCAAGGAAATCAGAGATAGCAACCCCCTCCAAACTTCCAACAACAGCCCTACCCACAAGAAAAGAAGCCAAACATTGAGGAGATGCTTACAAAATTCATAGCGGTGTCAGAAACACGTTTCCAAAACACCGAATCAACACTTAAAAATCAATAAGAATCGATCCAAGGGATCGAGAACCAGTTAGGACAACTTGCCAAGATCATATCAGAACGACTACAAGGCAGCTTGCCAAGTAACACTGAAACTAACCCAAAGGAGCAAATTCAAGCCATAACAGCTCATGATAGTGTAGGGTCAGATGAGCCCAATTTAAGGCAAGAAAATGCGGTAGAGGGAGGTAAGGTTGAAGTAAGTCATAATAAACAAAAAACGGTAATTAAAGAGTACCAACCTCGCATACCATATCCCAAAGCAATGAAGAAAGACAACACAGAGGAATGGTATGGTAAGTTTTTTAAACTTTTAAAAAAATTACATATTAACTTACCGTTTCTTGAAGCTCTTTCGCAGATGCCAGATTCAAGGAAATTTTTAAAAGAGCTTCTGACAAACAAACAAAAGTTAGACGAGGAGTCACATGTGGAACTAGACGCAGTATGCTCAGCAATGTTGCAAAATAGACTACCACGAAAATTAAAAGATCCAGAGAGTTTTACAATTCCATGCTTAATTGGTAGTTTATCTGTTGATAATGCTTTAGCTGATTTAGGGGCAAGTATAAATGTTATGCCTTATAAAATGTTTAAACAGCTAGGTCTAGGGAAACCCAAACAAACTAGGATGAGCATTCAATTAGCTGATAAAACTATTAGAATTCCTAGGGTATAATTGAAGATGTACTGAAAATTGATAAATTTGTATTCCCAGTAGACTTTGTTGTTTTAGACATGGATGAGGACAACACAATCCCTTTAATTCTGGGAAGACCCTTTTTAGCAACTGCTAGAACTAAAATTGACATTGATACAGGTGAACTCATACTTCGTGTAGGTGACGAGGCAGTCACTCTTGAGGCTCTTAACTCGGCTAGAACATCAAGTAATCAAGGTGAGAAAATTAATTTTATTAATGACCATTCAGTTAAGCCTTCTTTTTCGGAAAACACAATGTAACCACACAACCGAGCGGATCCTAGACATCATGACAACAAAAAGTAACTCATGAGGATCGAAGGCTTCATATTGATGAACTAGACGAGTGGAAGACACATTTCAAGGAAAAATCAAAATCACACGAAGAAAAACCAAGGGAACCCCCAGATGAGCTTATAAGGACGACAAATCACTTCAAAATAGGAGATCAGGTATTGTTGAATAAGGGAGACCCTCGAATCACCACATCAAACATGAATACAAACGAAGAAGTCCCTCTCGAGGTACGTAATGTCTTCCCATACGGAACAGTCGAGCTAAGTAATCCTACATTCGGCACTTTTAAGGTAAACGCTACTCGACTCAAACTTTATCATGATAATGGAACTGATAACACGAGAAAGGATTTCCAACTCCTCAAACCACCATGAATATGCGAATGAGAGGTAAGTCTAGCTTAAGACTTTAAACAAGCGCTTCTCGGGAGGCAACCCGAGCACTAAATCCGTTTATTTTTACATTTATTTCTACTTTTATTTCTCCTTTTTAGCATCTAACTATTAACTAACCAAAGTGCGATTTCCATACCACACGGCCGCACACGCACACGTGGTGGCCGTGGCGATGTGGACACCACAGATTTTCGATCGACATGGTAGAGGTTGTATGCGAGCCGATGACGAAAGATCCCCGTTACACGGACGGTTATAAACCGCCACGCGGTCAGATGCGATATGGTCGTGGCGACGACAATCGAAAGATACACGAGCTCTGACTACATACCACGACCGTGCGATACAGCCGTGGTCGACACTGTTTTATCAAACATGGGCGTGGTGACCACGAAATGGGCGTGGGAGAAACGAACGAAGAACAACACGGCCGTGCGACATGACCGTGTGACTCAACACGCCCATAGTACACGGGTGTGGGGATGTACCAGATTTGAAACTTCTATTTAAAACACCCCTTGTTCCCTTTCTCACCAATTCCCTTTCATCCATACCCTTTACACTCTCCCCCCCTTTCCATTTTCTCTCATTCTCCTGCCCCAAAATCTCCGTTTTAACATTATCCATGTCAAAGAAACGGAAGAATCTGAGCACAGTCTCCATGTGGAAGAGTGATCTTCATAAGTTCATGCCGGCCGCTTTATTCACTCGGCAAGCCGAGGACATTTGAGGCCACTTAGATTTTCTTTTTCTTCTCTCTTCTCCTTTATTTTCCTTCTATTTAGTTTGCTTGTGCTTAAATAATTCTATTTTATTTTAGTTTCTTGGTTTTAGGTTCTAAAGGCTGCTTGGGAATCACATACCACGGCCTTAGAAATCACACCCACCTTGCCAAACATCTAACGATAAGGACTTTTCAGTCTATTAATCTTCTTTTTTAATTTTATTTTACTTTTTATTTTTCTAATTTTATTTTACTTTTTATTTTTCTTTCTCTTATCTTTCTTTTCTTTAAATATATAATTAGTATATTTTGAATTGTTCTTATTATTTCCTGGCTTTTTCTTCACGAGCTACCCAATTTCTTCATCTAGCGCAGTGCTTGTGGCGCCACCATACCACCAGTAAATGCCTCCTCCAACTCGGCCCGAATTCCCTCATTTCTTTCGTTGGACTCCACCCAAAATTCAGGAAGTTTCACTCTCCTCCTTACCTTATGATTTTCTTACTACATTGTGGATATCTATCTTTGTACATTGAGGGCAATGTACATCTTAAGTGTGGGGGTGAATCTTAAAAGTGCCTAACTTTTTGCATTATTCTCAAATCCTCGAATTAGGCCTTGTTCTTAAATAATTTTCTCATATTACGATTAAAATGAAATTTCCTTTGATTTATGATTTTTATTGATATGTTTTGGATTAAGTCATAGTTAATTGTACATTGATGATTTAAACTTTAAGATAGTAGAGAATCAAGCATGATAAGTCTATTTTTTTAGAATTAAAAATTTGCTAGGTTGTTGACCTAAATTTAATTATTACCTTGAAGTTTGAAATTTGCGAGGTTGACATCAAAAACCCATAATTTTTTGTGAGATTTGTAGCCTTTTAGAGCATATTTTTTTTCTTGCTCACTTTATTGATTATGAGTGTGTCAACATTGATTTGTTATTCTAGAACTTGCTTCGATTATACATGTTGAGACCACACCTTTGATTTGATATACAGAGATGACAAAGGCACTTAAGTTTTAACCCACTTACTCCATTAAAAGCCTACCCTCACAATTAACCCCTAGTGAACCCCTTTGATCCTAACAACCCTTTTATTGACTCACCCATTAATATTAACCCAAAACCCATCCTGTATTTGTTATCACCATTCCTTGACTCCCTTTTTGTCGAGATTTGATTTTGAGCAGTTGCCTAACTATGTTCTATATTTCAGTTGTTAAAGTTCTTTCCTATTACTTGATTTGTTCTTAAAAAAAAAGAAAAAAAACGTTAGAAAATCTATTCATCATTAGTTCTATGTTCTATGAGCTTAAAACAGTTAAATTCACAACTTTAAAAGAAGCTCGTGCTATTAGTATTACAAGTTTTCAATTGATGTAATTAATAATTATCATTTCATTGTTTCTAGTTAGGTAATTTGTCAAGTCAATCTCGATTCTAACCCTCTAATTCAGCCTTTATCCACACCTTTAACCCAAGCCCCGTTACAACCCTTTTTAAAGACCTTTTGATTTGTGTATCATCTCATATTATAGTGGTGGAGATTTGATTTTCATGCAAGCCTATGGGATTAACTTTTCATGTTTGACTTACGAGTGCTTTATCCCAAACCTTAAACACTTCAAGTGATTTGAGTGAATCTTTAGTGAGGATGTCAACCCTTGTCGATTTTGAATTAGAGGTAGTTATTTAGATGAGGGGAAACACCTATGATTTTATGCTACAAAAATGTATGACATAGATTGTTTGAAACTTTAGAAATCTTTGAGTTAAATCATCCATGCATGAATTATCTATGAATTATGATGAGACATTGTTAATGAGAATCATGAACTGAGGAAAGTTAGTTCTTAATTGTGAGTTGAGAATTTTGCTTGAGGACAAGCAAAAGCTTAAGTGTGGGGGTATTTGATAAACCGTAATATGTTCATATTTTAGTCCCACATTTAGCATACTTTTGGATGATTTATTCCCTGAATTGTGGAATTTGGTGCTTCTAATCCTTTAATTTTATGTTTTATACTTACGAAAGCACCGGAGGATGAAAAGAACGAGAAACGGGCCAAAAACAGACCAATTGGGCCAAAGTAGGAAATCAACATGGCCTGGGGTTTCACCACACGGCCGTGCCTCCCTAGCAGACCCAACCACGGTCTACAATTTGATTCACACGGGCGTGTTGCACGGGCATGTCCCTACCATGGCAAAGAGGAATTTCACTCGGATTAGGATACTTAGAGGCGAAGAAACACATTCCGAAGCCTATATAAACACCCTAAGTATAACCTAAAAGGGGGGCTTTTTGTGAGTGGGCGTCCAGCTAGGCCAAGGAGCTGAGCTAGAGAGATCAGAATTGTGGGATTTACTCGAAGAAAGCCAGTTGATTCATCTCAAGAAGCCGAAATCATACTCAAGACGAAGGAGCTCTCCTTCAATTCCTTCAGGGGGTTTTAGGGTTTTCTTATGTTTTGTTTTATATTTTCTTCTGAGATGTATTCTTTTATGATTATGAACTAAACCCCTCAAATACCTGAGGGGGATGAAACCTAAGACGGATCTTGTTATTGTTTTCTGAACTATATGATAAATACTTGATTTGTTCTTAATTATTGTGTTCTTTATTCTTGTTTTAATATTTCAGTATATTGATTCAAGTATTGATGTGCTTAGGCAGAGGAGGAATAGACCCTGCCTAAGAGTAGATCTAGTATAATTAAGCGGAGTTGATCGCAACCCTAGAGATAGGATGACGAAAATCTGCCGAATTAGGGTCAAACCTAATATGGGAGTCCATAGATCAAGTTAATGCAATTCTAGGGGTTTTAATTAGAAAGAGATTTCAATTAATCAACCTAGGGTTAGACGTTAGTAGCCTCGAGAGAGGTATTAATATAAATTAGGGAATCCTACGGATCAGGTCAAGTGAATAAATCGTCTGGTTCAGAGTTAAATAACAAGTGAAGTCAAGGTCGATTCTTCCTCGGGTATTATCTTAATCAATTGGTTTTTCCCACAAGTATTTTCCCCAATTCATTCTCTGAGTCTTAGCGTCTTTAGTTTAGTAGTTAGTTAATTTTAGATTAAACAACAATTCCTTTAATTCTTAGGCTAAATAATAAGAAGAAAGTCAGTATTAGTACTTTTGGTTCCTTTGGGTTCAACATTCCGGTCTTGCCACTAAGCTATACTACTGTTCGATAGGTGCACTTGCCTCAATCGTGGCGATAGTTAGTTTTTAGGTTCGATCATTCATTATATAAATTTTAAGACTATCGATACCAATGATCAAAAAGCTTGCAAGAAAAGGGTACTTGAGGCTAAAAAATATAGGAACTAAAGGTGTATTGCAACAGGTAAGCTTTTAGGCTCTAGGTTATTTCAAACAATGCCTAAGGTATTTTTCGAATCAATCACCTTACACCAATTCTTTCAAGTATACATCTTTTTTAATGAACAATTAACAATTCAAATTTTTATTTACAATGATCCGTACACTTTATTCATCCTATGGTACACTTTATACATTTTCATTTAAGTTATTACATCTAGTCTATTATACATATTAACTAATTGAACTAACTAGTCTACAATTAAGAATAGAAAATTATATAGTATCATTCAAAACTTACAAGTTTGGCAATTCTATGTACTTATTCAATATTTACAACTAATGATTTACTACCTAATTGTAGTCCAAGCACATGCAATCACACAAAATAAAAGACTAAAAATGAAAAATATTTTTGGTATTTTTAATTTTTTTAAAAGGCAAAAAATTAAAAATAAACATACAAAATAGCATAAAAGCAAGAAAAATAAAACACATAAAACTATGTGCATCCCCCACAATCAAACTACACATTGTCTCCAATATTTCCAAAAAACATAGGATGTTACCAGACTTTCCTAGATTAGAGCGTCAGACTAGCTCGAGGGTCCACCTCCTCGTTGAAGTTCACGAATTTAGTGTGGCCTTTCAAGGTAACTCGTTGCACATAGAACAAACACACAAAACCAAAACAAAAAACAACCAAAATACAAAATCTAAAATTAGAAAATAAGTCCAAAAATAGTGTAATTTAATAGTTTACATACCACACAAATAAAAATAAAATGAAATGAGAGAACATGTAATTATAGGAAATTCCTTATTCAGTGTAGCAGATTAAACTAGTTTTCGCACTTTAAAAGCTTGAACATAAGCATTTTAGTTAAGTTTTAATTACGTTTTCATAAGTTTAGTTTAGTTTAGTTCAATTCAATAAAGTGTGTAATTTGAGTCTTTTATTGACCTTAGGGGCCAAATGAGGCTTAAATGTGAGTTAATATACTTTGTAAGTGTGCAGGAGACCATTAGAAGGCATACCAACTCGATATTGGTCACAATGTTGCAACACAGAGCATTGGATGTCGCAACATAAAGAGCAGAATAGAAGAATTCCAAGACTGCCTTCGGTGTTGCGACAAAGCCTGAGGATGTCACGACACACCCCTGAAGATGAGCATACTGCCCTCGATGTTGCGACACAGGACCTGGTGTGTCGCGACATCACCTCTGTATGGGAAATAATTAGGAGCCAGGAGTGTTTTGGTCTGCACAATCAAATGTTAAGCATGAGGACGGCAGCTAACCTAGGGTTAAGGACGACGACCACTCTAAAGTCTATAAATAGGCTCATTTAACACATGTTATAGACAAATTTCGTATTGTATAATTTTCTTCTTAAATTTAGTCTTTAGTTTTTCACTTTTCTTAGGTTTTAGATTTTATTTCAGTTCTTGTTATTTGCTTTTGTGGGGAGATCAGATTTGTGAAACACAATCAAACTTTGTGGGGATTCGACACTTAATTCTAAATACAAATCAGGCTTCTTCTAAACTTTATTCTCTTGAATTACTCTTCATGTTTATTCTTTCTATCAAGTTTATATTATTTATTAGATCCATGAGGAACTAATCCTCTTATAGGGGATTAGCGAGTGGAGGTATGAGTAATTAACTATTTTGTAGTGGTTTCTTAACGGATTAGCTATTCAGGAAAGGAAGAACCTAAACCCTAGGCTTGACAACCCTAGGAAGTCATTAAGGTAGGAATTAACCCAAATCTGGTATGGCCTATCCGTGAACACCTTAAATCTGAACCGGTCTAAACTGTGAGGTCAAGAGATAAGCGGTTCTTGCCAACTCGTTATTCTTATAGAAGATTGGAAGATCCTGTTGGGATATCAACTAGTTGATTGAACGAGAAAATCTAAAGTGACAGTTGATTATGACTACCGAAGCGAGCTAATCACCCATGACCAGATTTGATATATTTTACTATTTGATTTCTCGTGTTTTATTTATTTATTTCTTTACTTTCTAGTATAATTCTTACTATAGTTACCAAAACTATTCTTTTTACTAATCCAATTAAAGTGCTAATTAGAGCTATTCATGTTTAGGTTAGAATTAACTTAGTGCTTGCCTCCCTTGGGTACGATCCTCGGAGTACTCAGCTACTCCATTGTAATTATATTACAACCTAACCCGTACACTTGCAGATATCGCTTTTTATATCTTTTGTGTAGGATTTCTACTTTGGACATTAGTAAGTTTGAAGGCGGTCACGGACCCTCGCTCAATCCGGGTATTCCTTTTCCTTTCCCCTGGATGATCAACTTCTTGTATAATTGTCTGGGTCGATTGCTCGGGTCGCGATGACGGACCCTTTTTGGATGGTTGCACGGACGTAAAAACACCTTCCAAATTATCGTTATACCATGCAAAATCATCATCCTTTGTCGCTTCGTAATGTTCCTCCTCTTTGTCTTCTTCTTCTTCTCCTCATCTCCAACAACATTATCCTCTGACAAATATCTCGATCAATCGAGCCATTCAATTCTCTGCACTCCCTAGCTCTCCATAAAAATATCTTTGAATGGTTTCATTGTCGCCAGCATTCTTGTGTGGCAACACACATCTCTGCTGAGCCTACGTGTAACACCACTTACCTGGTCCAGTCGTCGGACCTGAGCTACAGGATGCTACAACAATAAACAAAAACAATTATATGCAATTTTTTCAATAATATTTAATAAATCAATACATACAATTTAAGTTAATGTTTAACATGCATTACAAACAAATCCGAGTCTCAATTAAGCTTACGAAAGCCTTTAAACTGTATCAAAACCAAATCGGGATCATTTTGAAACTTTTACAAAAAGATTAGTAGAAAGGAAAAATAGGGGTCACACAGCCGTGTGACAGGCTGAGGTGGTGTGGGGCTGTATCACGCAGTCGTGTCGCCAAACTGTGTAACAAACTAATGCCATGTAATCTAGGGTCACATAACTGTGTCGCCAGGTCATGTAACTAACTATGGATTACATGGTCGTGTAACTAACTAATGCCACAATCTAATTCATATACATAATACCATTCACACTTTGCCATTTCCTTTAACCTTCAAAATACCAAACTTGATATCAAGCCATACATCATATAACAAAATACACCATAAACTTTTATACAAACATAACCATACCAAAACACATACATTCATTAGAACAAGTTTTAACCATCCTATATACATGCCACATGTAATATCCGGGATTTAGGGCTTGTGCATTTTTGCATGTGCTAGTATGCCTAAAAGTGTTTTGAATGTGTTTTTATGAATTTTGGGAACCTTAGAATGTAGGAAAATGCCTTAGAAATTATTAGATTTTAAATTCAAAAGAGGAAGCTAGGCAGAGTAGCCTTAAGAGAAATTGTAGGGGAAATATGACACACAAATGGGCTTGGTTAAGTGGCTTGGAGGCACCACTCAAGGCCCCTGTAAATGATGCCACAAACAGGTGCGAATGGGCCAAGGTTCGAGTCGCATGGGAAGCTAAATAAAAGCTTTTATTTTGCGGCAACAAGGAGCAGCAGGTGGACTGCATGAGGAGACGAGGGAGGAGCTTTAGATAGGTTCAAATTCTTTTAAATTCGGCAAAGCTAGGAGATAATTATTGATTTTATTTGAATTATTTTGAATAAGTAAGAGAAGAGGAAAAATAGGAGAATAACAAAGATAAGCTAGTGTAGCCAATTTATCAAGAGATATGCATCTTTTCCTTTGTTTTCTTTTATTCTCTCAACTCTTGCTAGTGAAATCTTCTTCTCCCTAAAGATCACCATTGCTGATTCCTCCCAAGTCCCATACTCTTCCATTGAAGCCGAATCCCCTCATAAATCTTCTTATTCTTTTTCTCTCAATCTTCCAAAAGCCGAAAGCGTTTCTTTTTAGACCATAGCCGATTGGTTCATTAAAACCCTAAATGCCGAAACTTGTGTGATCATCATCTAGCCATAACCAATATTGTTGTGGATTCAAGCAAGGAGCAATCGATTTCGATACTAAGGGTAAGATCGATCGTTATTCGATTTTCAATCCTTTCTCCTATTAGCCGGAAGTTGAATCTAATCCCGTTGATGCTCTTTGGCCGAATCATTGAAGGAGAATCTCGGGATTTCTTCTAAGTCGACAACAATAGAAGATCATTCGGGTTTTTGTTAGCTAAGGTAAGAAACGCATGATCTTAGGCCAAAGGCTATTTATTAAAGTTCATTGAAGTGATTGGAAATTGGATTTAACCCATGTCTATAGGGATTTCGACAACTTCATAGCCAGAGACCACTTTCGGGATTTAAGATTCGCAAGGTAAGGAGGTGTAATATTCGACCATATTGGTTATTATGTTAGTCGAATCTGACCATGGTTATTTAGGGGCGATCGATGATGGTATACAAGGATTTCGGGATTCAAAATCGCAAGGTAAGTGCACATGCACATTCGGCCAAGGCCCTATTTAGCAACTTAGATCTATTTCTTACTTATTCAAAAGCCGAAAACTAACCAAGTCAATTGATCTAGTGTTAGCCGATTTTAAGGAGGAAATACTACAACGTTTCGGGATTTGATTAGTAATCAAATCGGAAGCAAGGTAAGGATTTTGGTTGCAATAATCCTTCGGGATTTGATTATCTAGCCGAATGGCTTGTTGCTAACATACTTAAGGTGGCCGAATATAGGAACTAGAGATCTAAAGCATTAGATCGGGATTTTTGGGATTTCAGTGAACTCGTTAAGTAAACCAGGTGTGTACCCCACACTGAATCTTGATTGATTTACGGTATTATTTTAATATATGTGTTAATAATAATATGAAAAGTGGGCTAAGGTACCATGCAATGGTACAAAGTACTCAGGTACGTAATCTTAACATCATGTTAATAAATGTTATGAACATGTGGAATATGGCATGTATGTGAACATTGATAAGAATGTGAAATAAGGCCTAAGCCATGATAATTGCATGATTTGTATGACATGGGGCATATGGGTTATATGGAAAGGGAAGTGATCCGTGGTTTATACCATAATATCCGAATGTGGTGACTTCGGTCACATAATCCGAATGTGGTGACTCATGTCACAATAATCGAATGTGGTGACTTATGTCACAAAATATATTATCCGGTGGCTATGCCACGAATTTATAAGAGGCGATGTGCTAGTCGTAAATGCAGCGACTACCTTCGATGATGTGTAGCGGATGGGTGGGTCGATTTAGTAATCCCCACGGTGTGATGGTTGGTACGGGTGATGTGTAGCGGATGGTTATCTAGGTTTAGGTTCGGGATTGCATCATTATATTTAATTGCTATTTGTACATGTATGAATTGTTATGCCTAAATCGTTGGGATTTAGTGTTGGTCGTACACACCGAGTCTGCTTTGACTCACCCCGTTGTGGGATATTTTTCAGTGACACTCGATGATGGACCGGGTCGGCAGGAGCTCAGTGGTGGCCATGCTCAGCACAGGATTAATTTTATTTTGGACTTTTTATTGTTTTTAGTATTTCAAGTTTATTTTGGGTTTTTTTTTATGTAATAAGGCCACTAGTATGAAACTGTTTATGCATGCACTTTTAATTATTTTATTATGACACGATTATTATCAAATTAAAGTTTAAGTAACTTTTCTAAAAAAATAAATTTTAAATGTTTAGACTCCTAAGCACAAACGATTTTCGAATTAAAGATTAACCCCAAAACAACTCGGTATTTTTATAAAACCACCCCAAATTTTTCGAGGTAATAAATATGAAATTAAAATGTTTTACTCGAGGAACATACCAGATCCGGTCTGGGCTCGTGGGCCGGGTTTGGGGTGTTTCAATTTGCATCGAGCCAGGTTCAAAACTAGGCTCTGGGGTTTTTGGGCTCAAAAAGTTTTCTAAAAATGGGATTTTGGAACATATATGTTTTTAAATGATAACAGGTCTGTTAGCTCAGCATGGCACCTGCGTCTCCGGCCCAAGTCCGCCAAGTAAGTACCCTAAACCATTGTGTGATATACATGTGGGCTTTATGGGCTTTATGGGACATAGACTAGTTTAAATAGACTCGATGGACTATAGGCTTAGTTTAAACTACTTCTTAAATTTTCATAAGACTTAATTTCACTAAACAAACTCATTAAAAGAGCCACAAGACTAGTGGTGTGGCAACCGTCATACGCATGTCTAAGATTGGATCCTAAGAGCACAGGTATTTAAGCATCCTAATGACTCACCTCCTCTTGTTTGAATCCTACCAGTGCGTAGTGATTGCTTCACCTTAGTCGAGTTAGGGTGTGGCAATAGGCGCACGCATGCCTGTGGAGTGGATTCAGGAGAGCTTGGTATTTAAGCAGTCCTAGCGACTCACCTCCTCTTCGCTGGAATCCTACCTGGTGCGTGGTGACTATTCACCCTAGTTTAAAAAAAAATTTACCGAAATACCCCCAGATTTCAAAATTACCAAAATACCCCTGTAGGTGAAATGACGAAAATACCCCTGGGATAGGAATAAGACGAAAATGTTTGAATGATGAATGTGTGTTGAATGAATGTGCTTCTCTAAATTAGGATAGAAGACTTGAAACTTTGATCGATCGAAAGAACTACTTCTAAACTTCTTTTCATAAAATTTCTTCGCGGATAATTAGTGGAACAAAGACTAATGCATAAAACTTTCTAAAACAGATTAAAGCGCATCGTAGAAATGAGTTCTAGGGGCGTGGTCGTAATGTGCGAGGACGTGGTAGAGGCGGAATGACCGTATCGTAACCGCAGGTCCGGACAAGGGTCCGAAAATGAGGTACCACCACCCCACCACCACCGTTTGGTGTTGGCGACAAGATCGACGGGGGATGATGCGATGTCGCAGCAATGCTGCGAAGTTCTTGAGATGGTGGTGGAGCGGTGGAGGTATGGGAGCTCGTAAATCTATACCCGGCGACTCGAGCCAATAGGGCTGAGGTGTTTCGTGGTGTATCGGTGTGGCACCCAAGATGCGGCTGAGTATTGGTTGGAGGCGGCGGCGAATTATGGATGAGCCGGATCGACCGCGAGGAGAAACGAAAGGAATGGTGTCGCTACTTCGCGATGAGGCATATCAATGGTGGCTCACAATTCGGGATGGTGCCACAAACCGAGGATCTCACTTGGGAGTATGTTAAAGTGGCGTACGGAAGAAGTATGTTGGAACTAGTTATCTTGATGCACAGAGGAAGGCATTTACGGGCCGGTTCAAGGAACAAGTCCGTAGCGGAATCTGGTGAGTTCTTAAGGTTGAGCCAGGTATGCTCGAGGTATCGTGGCTACGAGCATGAGCGATGTGTCCGGTTTGAGGACGGGGCCGAGGATGACTCGAGGGTTGTTGATACCTCCGCATGCAGGAGTGAGAGTTTGCAGTGTTGGTGGAAAAGGCTAAGGTAGCCAAAGGAGTTAAGGAATCTGTAAGGCAGAATACGGACCAAAACAGGCAAAATAGAGGTTTTGGGTCATCTGGGTCATCTGGGAATGCGCAGAAGAGGCCTAGAGTTGATGGGCCGCGAGGTCAGCAAGTTGTGACAGGAGGGTGGTATCGTACTTGTGATCAGTGTGGGAAGAGGCACCTAGGATAGTGTTGGAAGAAGACAGGAGGATGTTTCAAATGTGGGTCCAAGGACCACATGATTAAGGACTGTCCTATAAAAATAGACGGGGGCCGACCAACAGGTCAAGGTTCTAATCAGGCTGGAAGAGGGGGACAGCAGCCTCAGCGGGGTTGTGGTCCGAATGGCAGAGGAAATGGTGCTGGAAGAGGATGTGGAACACCAGGTGGAGGTGTTGGTAATACTGAGGCTAGACAGCCAGGACTGGTATATGCAGTTCGTCGGAGGGAAGACGGCGATGCACCTGATGTTATAACGGGTACGTTCCTTATTTCAGAGTTACCCTTTATTTCTTTGATAGACATAGGGTCAACTCATTCCTATGTTGCTAGTAAAGTATTCGAAACTTTGCATGTGAACTTTGAGACTGTACCTAGGAAGATGACTGTACTTAGTCCTTTAGGGCAGACTGTGATAGTAGATAAACTCTTTAAGGAAGTGCCTTTAGAAGTTTAGGGGATGCAGTTCCCAGCTGACTTAGTGGAACTACCATTCGGGGAATTTGATCTAATCTTAGGCATGGATTGGTTAGTGAAGTATCGTGCGAATGTGGATTGCGCCGCTAAACGCATGTCATTGAGAACTCCCGACGATAAGGAAGTTGTGGTGATGGGCGAAAGATGAAACTATTTGTCGAATGTAGTATCCGCTCTTAAGGCGGAGAAGATGGTAAGGAAAGGATGTCCGGCTTTTTTGATGTGGGTCAGTGCCTTGGACACTAAGGAAACAAGTGTAGAAGGGGTTAGAACAGTAAAGGAATTTGTGGATGTCTTTCCGGAGGAATTACCTGGAATACCCCCGGATAGGGAGGTGGAGTTTGGAATTGACTTGCTACCGGGAACAGCTCCTGTGTCAATCGCTCCGTATAGAATGGCACCGAAGAAATTGGTTGAGCTCAAGGCTCAAATTCAAGAGTTGCTTGATCGTGGGTTTATTCGACCTAGTGTGTCTCCATGGGGAGCACCGATCTTGTTTATGAAGAAAAAGGACAGAACTATGCGTATGTGCATAGATTATCGTCAGTTGAATAAGCTGACCATCAAGAACAAGTACCCTTTGCCAAGGATAGACGACTTGTTCGATCGACTTAAGAAGCGCGGTATTCTCAAAGATAGACATAAGGTCTGGATATCATCAGCTTAAGGTGAAGGAATCAGATATCCATAAGACAGCTTTTCGGACAAGGTACGGGCATTATGAGTTCGTAGTAATGCCGTTTGGGTTGACGAACGCCCCAGCCGCGTTCATGGATATGATGAACCGGGTTTTTCAACCTTACTTGGATAGGTTCGTAGTTGTGTTCATAGACGACATCCTAGTATACTCCAAGTCTGAGGAGGAACATGATGAGCATCTCCGGATTGTGTTGCAAGTGTTAAGGGAGAAGAAGCTATATGCCAAATTCAGCAAGTGCGAGTTTTGGCTTAAGGAGGTTGCATTCTTAGGGCATGTAGTGTCTGCAGAAGGAATAAGGGTGGATCCTAGGAAGATCGAAGCAGTGCTGGATTGGAAACCACCTAAGTCTGTGGATGAGGTTCGAAGTTTCTTGGGATTGGCAGGCTACTACAGAAGGTTTGTGGAAGGATTTTCATCAATAGCCGCACCTTTGACGAAGTTGTTGAGAAAGGAAGTACCTTTCGTATGGACGGATAAGCAACAGGAGAGCTTTGAGAAGCTTAAGAGGTTTTTAGACCAAGCTCAGGTCTTGATTCAACCGGAGGCAGGAAAGGACTTTGTGGTGTACTGTGACGCTTCTCACACGGGATTAGGATGCGTATTGATGCAAGATGGGAAGGTAGTCGCTTATGCATCTCGACAATTAAGGCCACACGAGGTTAACTACCCGACGCATGATTTGGAATTGGCGGCAGTGGTCTTTGCTCTTAAGGTGTGGAGGCATTATTTATATGGAGAAAAGTCAGTGATCTACACGGACCACAAGAGCCTTAAGTATCTGCTGACTCAGAAGGAGTTGAACTTGAGATAGCGAAGGTGGGTGGAATTACTGAAGGATTATGATTGTTCCATAGAGTATCATCCGGGCAAGGCAAATGTAGTGGCAGATGCCCTAAGTCAGAAAGTAGTGTCGGATCTGAGGGCAATGTTTGCACATCTTAGCTTGTATGATGATGGAAGTTTATTGGCAGAGTTGCAAGTCAAACCGACATGGTTGAATGAGGTGAAAGAAAGTCAGTTAATGGATGAGGATCTAAGTGCTAAGCTACGGCAAGTGCAGAGTGGAGAGTTGGAAGATTATAGTATTAATGACGAGGGAGTATTGTGTTTCAAGGGTAAGGTTTGTATGCCGAAAACTAAGGAGTTAAGGCAGAGGATTCTTCAGGAATCGCATAGTAGCCCCTATTCTATGCATCCTGGAGGTAGTAAGTTGTATAGAGACTTAAGGGAACAGTTTTTGTGGCCTGGTCTTAAAAGGGAAGTTACCGAATTTGTGGGGAAATGCTTGGCGATGTGTCGACAAGTTAAGGCTGAACACCAAGTTCCGTCGAGATTGCTTCACCGATAAAGATTCCAGCATGGAAGTGGGAGAGAATCACCATGGACTTCGTTAGTGGGCTTCCCCTTACGCCTACTAAGAAGGACTCGGTATGGGTGATAGTGGATCGATTGACAAAGTCCGCGCATTTCTTACCAGTGCGGGTCGATTATTCTTTGCAGAAGTTGGCGAGGTTGTATGTGGCTGAAATGGTAAGGTTGCATGGAGTGCCGGTGTCGATTATTTGAGATAGGGATCCAAGATTTACGTCTCGGTTTTGGAAAGCACTACATCAAGCTTTGGGCACCATATTGGATTTCACTACAGCATTTCATCCACAGTCGGACGGTCAATCTGAGCGAGTGATCCAAGTGTTGGAAGATATGTTGAGGGGGCTGTGTAATAGACTTTAGAGGAAGTTGGGAAGAATACTTGCCTTTAGCGGAATTTGCTTACAATAACAGCTATCAAGCTAGTATTCGAATGGCACCGTATGAAGCGTTGTATGGACGGAAGTGTCGCACACCTACGTGTTGGACGGAATTAGGGGAACAACGAGTTTTGGGTCCAGAGATTGTGGCAGAATCTGAGGAGAAAGTTGAGGTAATTCAGGCACGGTTGAAGGAAGCGTCTGACAGACAGAAGTCGTATGCAGATCTTAAGCGAAAGGAGATAGAATTTGATGTGGGAGATCAAGTGTTTCTTAAGGTATCGCCTTGGAAGAAGGTTATGAGATTTGGTCGCAAAGGGAAATTAAGTCCAAGGTTTATAGGACCTTATCGGGTATTAAAGCGAGTTGGACCAGTGGCATACCAGTTAGAGTTGCCTTCGGAGTTGAAGCAAATGCACGACGTATTCCATGTTTCTATGTTACGTCGTTATCGATCGAATCCATCTCATGTAGTACCAGTTGAGGAGGTGGAGCTAAGACCAGATTTGTCCTACGAGGAAGAGCCGATTCGATTTTGGAACGAGATGTGAAAGTGCTACGAAGGAAGTCGGTTCCTTTAGTCAAAGTGTTATGGCGCAATCATGGATCGGAAGAAGCTTCGTGGGAGCCTAAGAAGCAATGCGACAAAGAATACCCTCACTTATTTTAGCTGTGTAATTTGAGGTCGAAATTATTTTTAAGGGGTAGAAGCTGTAATATCCGGATTTAGGGCTTGTGCATTTTTGCATGTGCTAGTATGCCTAAGAGTGTTTTGAATGTGTTTTTATGAATTTTGGGAACCTTAGAATGTAGGAAAATGCCTTAGAAATTATTAGATTTTAAATTCAAAAGAGGAAGCTAGGCAGAGTAGCCTTAAGAGAAATTGTAGGGGAAATATGACACACAAATGGGCTTGGTTAAGTGGCTTGGAGGCGCCACTCAAGGCCTCTGTAAATGACGCCACAAACAGGTGCGAATGGGCCAAGGTTCGAGTCGCATGGGAAGCTAAATAAAAGCTTTTATTTTGCGGCAACAAGGAGCAGAGGTGGACGGCATGAGGAGACTGAGGGAGGAGCTTTAGATAGGTTCAAATTCTTTTAAATTCGCAAAGCTAGGAGATAATTATTGATTTTATTTGAATTATTTTGAATAAGTAAGAGAAGAGGAAAAATAGGAGAATAACAAAGATAAGCTAGTGTAGCCGAATTTATCAAGAGATATGCATCTTTTCCTTTGTTTTCTTTTATTCTCTCAACTCTTGCTAATTTGAAATCTTCTTCTCCTAAAGATCACCATTGCTGATTCCTCCCAAGTCCCATACTCTTCCATTGAAGCCAAATCCCCTCATAAATCTTCTTCTTCTTTTTCTCTCAATCTTCCAAAAGTCGAAAGCGTGTTCTTTTTAGACCATAGCCGATTGGTTCATTAAAACCCCAAATGCCAAAACTTGTGTGATCATCATCTAGCCATAACCGAATATTGCCGTGGATTCAAGCAAGGAGCAATCGATTTCATACTAAGGGTAAGATCGATCGTTATTCAATTTTCAATCCTTTCTCCTATTAGCCGAAGTTGAATCTAATCCCGGTGCTCTTTTGCCGAATCATTGAAGGAGAATCTCGAGATTTCTTCTAAGTCGACAACAATAGAAGATCATTCGGTTTTGGTTAGCTAAGGTAAGAAATGCATGATCTTAGGCCAAAGGCTATTTATTAAAGTTCATTGAAGTGATTGGAAATTGGATTTAACCCATGTCTATAGGGATTTCGACAACTTCATAGCCGAGAGACCACTTTCGTGGATTTAAGATTCGCAAGGTAAGGAGGTGTAATATTCGGCCATATTGGTTATTATGTTAAATGAATCGACCATGGTTATTTAGGGGCGATCGACAAAGTGGTATACAAGGATTTCGGGATTCAAAATCGCAAGGTAAGTGCACATACACATTCGCCAAGGCCCTATTTAGCAACTTAGATCTATTTCTTACTTATTCAAAAGCCAAAACTAACCAAGTCAATTGATCTAGTGTTAGCCGATTTTAAGGAGGAAATACTACAACGCTTCGGATTTGATTAGTAATCAAATCGGTAGCAAGGTAAGGATTTTGGTTGCAATAATCCTTCGATTTGATTATCTAGCCGAATGGCTTGTTGCTAACATGCTTAAGGTGGCGAATATAGGAACTAGAGATCTAAAGCATGAGATCGGGATTTTCGGGATTTCGGTGAACTCGTTAAGTAAACAGTGTGTACCCCACAATGAATCTTGATTGATTTACGGTATTATTTTAATATATGTGTTAATAATAATATGAAAAGTGGGCTAAGGTACCATGCAATGGTACAAAGTACTCAGTACGTAATCTTAACATCATGTTAATAAATGTTATGAACATGTGGAATATGGCATGTATGTGAACATTGATAAGAATGTGAAATAAGGCCTAAGCCATGATAATTGCATGATTTGTATGACATGGGGCATATGGGTTATATGGAAAGGGAAGTGATCCGTGGTTTATACCACAATATCCGAATGTGGTGACTTCGGTCACATAATCCGAATGTGGTGACTCATGTCACAATAATCGAATGTGGTGACTTATGTCACAAAATATATTATCCGGTGGCTATGCCATGAATTTATAAGGGCGATGTGCTAGTCGCCTCATGCGCGATCGCCGATGATGTGTAGCGGATGGGTGGGTCGATTTAGTAATCCCCACGGTGTGATGGTTGGTACGGGTGATGTGTAGCGGATGGTTATCTAGGATTGGGTTCGGGATTGCATCATTATATTTAATTTCTATTTGTACATGTATGAATTGTTATGCCTAAATCGTTGGGATTTAGTGTTGGTCGTACACACCGAGTCTGCTTGACTCACCCCGTTGTGGGATATTTTTCAGTGACACTCGGTGATGGACCGGGTCGGCGGGAGCTCGATGGTGGCCATGCTCAAAGACAGATTAATTTTATTTTGGACTTTTTATTGTTTTTAGTATTTCGAGTTTATTTTGGGTTTTGTTTTGATGTAATAAGGCCACTAGTATGAAACTGTTTATGCATGCACTTTTAATTATTTTATTATGACACGATTCTTATAAAATTAAAGTTTAAGTAACTTTTCTAAAAAAATAAATTTTAAATGTTTAGACACCTAAACACAAACGATTTTCGAATTAAAGATTAACCCCAAAACAACTCAGTATTTTTATAAAACCACCCCAAATTTTCCGAGGTAATAAACATGAAATTAAAACGTTTTACTCGAGGAACATACCAGATCCGGTCTGGGCTCGTAGGCCGGGTTTGGGGTGTCTCACCACAAATAACCAAGTTCGGAACATAAAAAATCTATCAAAATGAGGGATGGTAGGTGTGTGCTTCTCGCTGATTTCATCAACACGTTCCAGATGTCCAAAATCTACAGAAAAGTAGTAACACCGGGTAAGTATTTAAAATACTTAGTAAGCTCATACAATATAAACATTTACTTACCTAAATTACTTAACACATACAAGTTCATTATGCCAAACAATTATCCCTAATAAGATACAATACAACATCATTAAATACATAAAGTTTTGAGAACATACATATAACCTCAAATGTTCATATTTCTATCACAATTCAACTTGCATTATATATATCCATATCATGAATATTCTTCTCACCAACATCAACCTCATATCATCACATTTCCGTTTTATAATTCTACCTAATGAAACACCATAAAAGTACTCAGTATACATGTGAAAATGATAGTGCCTAGTTACCCGTGTAGGTTAAACCTACATGATAGATATCATTTTCTCATCTGAGCTAATCATGAATAATAGTGTCTGGTTGCCCGATTGGGTAAAGCCTACACGACAAGTATAAATTGCTCGTTTGAGTTAATCGTAAACAATAGTGCCTGGTTACTGTCGAAACCATTTTTAATTTTTTTTTAAAAATAGGGATCGACTTTTTAAAAACAAAAGTAGGAGTCGCCACCAATCCCTTTTTACTTAGGTGTGATTGGATCACTTTGTAAAACGTTTTAAGATATTTGATTTCGGTCCACGAAAAACAAGAAAACGGGTTCGGGAGTCGGTTACGTATGAGGAAGGGTTAGCACCCTCATAACGCCCAAAAATTGGTACCTAATCGATAAAATCATGTCCTGATACTGAAAATTTGAAAGAAGTTTTAAAATATGATTTCTTTAAAAAAAAACTTGGACAATTCGATTTAAAATTTGAGATTCCTTTGTTACGAAAGAATACAAACATCACATCTATCACGTTAGGACATGATATTTTTAAATTCTCGTAACTAAAATCATCTCATGATTTGTGAAATTTTGTTAAAAGGATATTTAGTTATTTAGTCAAATGTAGAAAATCGAAACCCAAAGACGTTAGGGCACTATTTCCCAATTTCTAAATACAAAACATTGCCTTATTTTAAAAACTTTTAGATAAAATATAATAATTTTGCAAAAATATATTTTATTTTAAAACGATGATCTATATAAAAATATCATATTAATACATCATCATACATAAATATCAAAAGCAATCATGATATACTAACATTTCATATGAATATAGGCAATAAAGGAATAAAAATATAAAATACCAACTAATAAAAATAACTATATTAAAGCGATCACGAATAAAGGTAAGAGTATGAACAAACAGAATGTATAAAGCAACAAATGACAAATTAATATATATATAAAAAACTAAATAAATATTAAAATTTCTCATGCAATATTAAACTTTCATGCATTGATATATACTAAATAATAAATGAATATTGCAAAATAAAAAATAAAAAAGTATATATAATGAGAAAATAAGATGCGTCTTGAAATAAATAAACGATAAAAACATATTTATAATATTCTAATACAAAATTATACATTTAATACAAATAATATAAACAATATATATTATATAATATACGAAATTTATAAAATATAAAATGATTTGAATTATACATATAATATAATATAATAATATAATATATAAAATTTAGAAAATATATAATACAGTAATATACAAATTATAAAATAATATATATAATTTAAATAATAAAATAATACATAGTAGTAACTTAATATATATAAAGATAAAAAAATACATGTGAATTTACACTATTAATAAAATTAATATAATAAAAAATAATACAACTTGTTAATATGACAAAATAATTTAATATAATATTAAGATGATTTAAAAATAGAATAAAAATAAAATAAAGTAAGGATTAAATAGCAAGTGAAAATAAATATAGAAGGATTAAATAAAAAATGCGCGCTATACTGTAGGGGCTAAAATGGCAATTATGCCAAATTTTAAAAACGACGTCGTTCTGATTTTAGCCTTTAAGGAACCCAAGGACTTAATTGAAACAGAAAGGAAATTTCAGGGCTAAATTATCAAAAATAAAAAATTCAAATTGAACTTAATTTAAAAACTAAAATAGCGGAAGGACCAAAATGGCAATTAGCCCTTTTAACAAAAACGCGCGGATCCTCCCCGGGTTTTCGGGTCAACGCGCGGATCCTCCAGCCCTAAACGACGTCGTTTTGTGCTTATTTGATTAAGCAAAAACGGCGTCGTTTCCATATTGTTATATAAGTTAAAAATCGGCAGAAAATCATTTTAAAACTGTTTTTAAAAAAAAAACTTCAAAAAAACTCTCTAAATTTCTCCCCTCCTCTGTTCTGGGTTGGTCACCGGACCTCCGGGCTGTGCGCCCCACGCGCTACACGCGCCACTACGAATCGTGGCCGGAGGCCAAACCTCAACTTTTCGACGCCATTGAAAGGTAAACCCGCCTCCTTTTATTTTTAAAACACTATTTATATGCGAAAATGTATAGAAAATAAAAAAAATAGAATAGAATAAAAAATCACCTCTGCGAAAAGTTTCTGTATTTTATTTCTCTAGATTTTTGTGAATATTTTTGTATTCTTTTTTTGTGTGTATTCTGTTACAAAATAATCAGGCTTTTATAGCCTTGAAAATAAAAATAAAAAAGGAAATTATTGTTACTGCCATTTTTGCTACTGTTTTGCCATTTTTTGCTGCGGTTCCTTCCTTTTCTGTGCAGGTCAAAGGCGAGGATCTCGCGACGGAGCCCCCATTTCTATGCTGAATACAGCGTGAGAAGAGGCTAGTGTCGGGCTGGAGGAGTTGATTGCGGCGCAAAAGGGGTTAGGGGCTGCGGCGCCTAGGGTTTCCCAGAAACCCTAGGTCTCTGAAACCTGTTTAGTTTTTGGACCCTTTTGGGCCGTGCGAGCTTGGGTCCTGGGTAAGGCAGCCTGTTCATGTCTGGGTTAATAGGTTTGTAACGGATTGGGTCTGGTGGTGTTTTCGGGTTTGGGCCAAGGGTAGTGGGTTTGATTTATGGAATCTGTAATTGGGTAGGCAGTTTAGGTGTTGGGTTTGGGATTTAAGCCCGTTTTATTGTAAATGGACCGTAAACATGGACATTTATTTTTTTATTTTTTCTTAATTCTGGTTTATTTAAGCCCGGGCAAAATGGGCCTCTTACAGCTGCCCCTCTTTGCTCATTGTTGTGAAACGAGAATAGAGAAAAGACTATAAAAGGACCAATTTTGCCCGGTCTTGGCCGAGCCTCGACTTCTTGGTCCTCATCCTCTTCAAACGGCTTCCAACTCCACTGCAATGGTATTGGAACTTCATCTTGATTTCAAATAAGTCTGATAACTTCAATCTGCTTCACTGCAACTTTATGAAGGCAGTATCCACTATCTTTTGATCTGCTCCACTGCAAACTCAGGGAGACAAGATCTGATGTTTTCGATCTGCTTCTTGCAACTCCAAGAATGCCATATCTGCTATCTCCAATCTGCTCCATTGCCGATACATGGAGATAAGGCTAAAAGTGCCTTTGATCTGCTTCTTGCAACTTCAGGAAGATGAGATCTTCTATCTTCAGTCTACTCCGCTGCAACTTCAGGGAGATAAGGCTGAAAGTTTCTTCGATCTGCTTCCTGCAACTTCAGGAAGATGAGATCTTCTATCTTCAGTCTACTCCGCTGCAACTTCAGGGAGATAAGGCTGAAAGTTTCTTCGATCTGCTTCCTACAACTTTAGAAAGATGAGATCTTCTATTTTTAGTCTACTCCGCTGCAACTTCAGGGAGATAAGGCTGAAAGTCTCTTTGATCTGTTTCCTGCAACTTCAGGAAGATGAGATCTTCTGTCTTCAGTCTACTCTGCTGCAACTTCGGGAGATAAGGTGAAAGTTTCTTCGATCGCTTCCTGCAACTTCAGAAGATGAGATCTTCTATCTTGATCTACTCCGCTGCAACTTCAGGGAGATAAGGCTGAAAGTTTCTTCGATCTGCTTCCTGTAACTTCAGGAAGATGAGGGAGATAAGGCTGAAAGTTTCTTCGATCTGCTTCCTATAACTTCAGAAAGATGAGATCTTCTATTTTTAGTCTACTCCGCTGCAACTTCAGGGAGATAAGGCTGAAAGTCTCTTTGATCTGCTTCCTGTAACTTCAGGAAGATGAAATCTTCTGTCTTCAGTCTACTCCGCTGCAACTTCAGGGAGATAAGGCTGAAAGTCTCTTCGATCTGCTTCCTGCAACTTCAGGAAGATGAGATATTCTGTCTTTAGTCTACTCCGCTGCAACTTCAGGGAGATAAGACTGAAAGTGTCTTCGATCTGCTTCCTGCAACTTCAAGAAGATGAGATCTTCAGTCTTTAGTCTACTCCACTACAACTTTAGGGAGATAAGACTAAAAGTGTCTTCGATCTTCTTCCTGCAACTTCAAGAAGATGAGATCTTCTGTCTTTAGTCTACTCCGCTGTAACTTCAGGGAGATAAGACTGAAAGTGTCTTCGATCTGCTTCCTGCAACTTCAGGAAGATGAGATCTTCTGTCTTTAGTCTACTCCACTGAAACTTCAGGGAGATAAGACTGAAAGTGTTTTTGATCTGCTTCCTGCAACTTCAGGAAGATGAGATCTGCAAATTCACCGATATTGCTACACCGTCCACTGAGTGACATGTCCTGTAGACTCGGTTTAGTATGTTTATGTCACATGACTAAGATGCTATGATCAGAATAAATCAAATGCTTCTAGCTACATGTAACATGTCATGAAGATGATTCCTTTTAAAGGATTAGGATTAGAATGCAATGATCGAAATGAATCAAATGCTCCTAATGAAATTTGCTATGATACAAAAAATGTTATGAGTATGATTCCCACTCTAGGTGTTATCACTCATTTGTTCTTCATTCTTGTTCATCAATCATGTTCTGCTCAACAAGCTTGCCCCAATGTAATTTCAGAGTCAACTCCGCTTGGATATTGAGAACACAAGGCTTGTACCATCCTACCACAATGGGAATCAAAACTCTTTCAATCCGACCCATCTGTAATTTTCAGGGTATAGGGTTTATTTCGAATTCAACCCATTCCACCATAATTCAGGGTTTCTTAGTTCGTCACACCACCCCCGAATGTTATGACCTGATGACATCACTTACTTCCATCACATAAACTCATTTACTTTGTCCAATTATCAATTGGACAAAGAACTCAGAGAAATAGTCTCTATCCAGACTCTTCTTTCTCAAATATTTCTATGGACATGGAAATTCTAAACAATTGTCATGTTTTGGTTCCTTGTCTTATCTAGAAATTTCCAAAATAATATGTAGAACTTCTTTTTGTGAAATTATTAGTTCGTCAATCATTATTTCAATGCAACACATTTATGAATAATGGGTAACAAATAAATTGATCTCAAAAAGAGTTAAATGAATTATCAAAAATATAAAGAAAATTAACTGAGAACATATCTTTGAGAAGAAAAAGAATCCCAAGATAGTAAAATGAATAGGAAAAAAATCAGATGCCCTAGATATCACCGACTGAGCTTCTATATACAAACTTTATGAAGACTGCCTTGAACTCAACATGTGTTTAGAAGACCCAAAATACTTTGTTGATGCCCCAATATGCAACATTCTTCATTTCATTGTTGATTTAAGTGTAGCAAGATGACTGCGTGTCCATTCAGAATTTGAGCCACCCTTTTCAGGTTTTCAACTCAAAACCCCTTTGGTCTCAAGGCGCCCTTTGCGGGTTTTCGCCCTGGCCTCTCCCCCCCCTTTTTTTTAGAAACTCAAAGCGCCCTTTGTGGGTTTTCACTTTGGCCTCTTCTCATTTTCAAGCAAAATACTTTTTGACCGAGTCAGAGTTCACAGGGTTGGGTAAACTTTTCCCATCCATTTTGGTCAAGATCAGTGCTCCTCCAGAGAAAGCCTTCTTCACCACATATGGTCCTTCCCAATTCGGCATCCATTTTCGCCTGAAATCCTTTTGTATGGGAAGAATCTTTTTCAGTACAAGGTCCCCCTCATGAAACTCTCTTGGAAGAACTTTCTTATCATAGGCTCGCATCATTCGTTTTTGGTACATCTGACCGTGACGAATAGCCCTTAGCCTCTTTTCTTCAATTAAGTTCAACTGATCATACCGAGCCTAAATCCATTCAGCTTCACCCAACTTTATTTCTGACAAAACTCGAAGAGAAGGTATTTCCACTTCAATAGGTAGAACAGCCTTCATCCCATAGACCAACGAGAAAGGCGTTGCCGTAGTAGAGGTTCTGACAGACGTCCGATAAGCATAGAGTGCAAACGGTAGCGTCTCATGCCAATCCTTATAAGTCTCAGTCATCTTACCTACTATATTCTTGATATTT
Organism: Gossypium sturtianum; assembly: GCA_025698515.1. NCBI lineage: Eukaryota > Viridiplantae > Streptophyta > Magnoliopsida > Malvales > Malvaceae > Gossypium > Gossypium sturtianum. Next base: position 124,789,728 of record CM046946.1, read on the forward strand.
TTGTTGGCTACTTCCACTGCCCCATTCATTTTTGGACGATATGGAGACGAGCTGTGGTGTTTGATCCTAAATTGGCTACAAATCTCTGCTATCATGTTGTTGTTCAAGTTCAGTGCATTGTCTGATATGATCCTCTCGAGCATCCCATACCGACAAATGATTTCCTTCTTCAGGAACCGACTGACTGCTGACTTAGTAACGCTAGCGTATCAAGCAGCCTCTACCCATTTCGTGAAGTAGTCAATTACCACGAAGATGAACCGATGCCCATTCGAAGCTTTCAGCGAGATTGGTCCAATAACATCCATGCCCCACATGGAAAAAAGGCCATGGGGAAGTCATAACATGCAAAGGTGACGGCGGCACATGAATTTTGTCTCCATAAATCTGACATTTATGACATCTCTTGGCATAGCTGATACAATCTCCTTCCATGGTGGACCAATAAATATCCAAATCTCATTATCTGTCTGGCCATTGTGAATCCATTAGCGTGGGTTCCACAAACGCCTTCATGAACTTCTTCTAGGATTTTCCTAGCTTCAACAACATCAACGCATCTCAATAATACTTGATCCTTTCTCTTTTTGTACAAGATATCCCCGTCTAAAACATAGTCAGAGGCCAATCTTCTTAAAGTCCTTTTCTTATTCTCAGTGGCATGCTCCGGGTATTCATGATTTTTTACGTATCGTAATACATCCTGATACCAAGGGTGATCATCTTTTTCCTCCTCTTCCACATTATAACAATGAGCTGGAACTTCAAAGATACTCATCCGAATAGGTCTCATATCCTCTGGTCTGTTTACTTTAATCATAGAAGCCAGGGTCGCCAAAGCATCTGCCATCTGGTTTTCATCGCGTGAGAGATAATTGAAAGTAATGTCATCAAACTCCTCAATCAATCCCAGAACTATTTTTCGGTAATCAATTAGTTTGGGATCTCTTGTCTCCCACTCTCCTTTAAGCTGGTAGATTACTAGGGCGAAATCTCCATATACTTCTAGCACTCTGATCTTACGCTCTAAGGCTGCTCGAATTCCCATAATGCAGGCTTCATATTTCGCCATATTATTTGTGCAATCAAAATCCAATTTGCATGTGAATGAATAATAATCACCACTAGGGGATACCAAGATTGCCCCAATTCCATTTCCCATAGCATTTGACACTCTATCAAAGTTTAGCTTCCACAGACAATCTTCAGTATTTGCCACATACATCAGCTCCTCATTTGGGAAATCAAAGCTCATAGGTTCATAATCCTCCAAAGCTCTGCTAGCCAAAAATTCTGCTACTGCGCTCCCTTTTATAGCCTTTTGGTTCACATAGACTATATCGAATTCAGACAGCAAAATCTGCCACCTAGCCATCCTCCCATTCAAAGTAGTGGACTCCATCACATACTTTAACGGATCAAGCTTCGAAATTAACTAGGTAGTATGATATAGCATGTATTGCCTCAACCTCCTAGTTGTCCAAATCAAGGTGCAACACAATTTCTCAATCGACGAATATCTCATATCACATTCAGTGAACTTTTTGCTGAGATAGTATATCGCCTTTTCTTTCCTTCTTGACTCATCATGTTGGCCAAGCACATTTCCCATGGAGTTATTGAATACTGACAAATACAGTATCAATGGTCTATCTGGATTAGGTGGAGACAGTACTGGGGCGTCCGAAAAATATTATTTGACTTTGTCAAAAGCTTTCTGGCACTTATCGTCCCATACACCCTGGTTGTGTTTCTTGAGAAGACGAAATATGGGATCACATTTTTCAGTTAATTGTGAAATAAACCGAGCAATGTAGTTTAATCTTCCGAGAAAGCCTCTAACTTCTTTTTGAGTGCATGGTGGAGGCAATTCTTGTATTGCTTTGACCTTGTTTGAGTCAACTTCGATTCCTCTCTCACTAACCACAAAACCCAGTAATTTCCCTGATCGAGCTCCAAAAGTACACTTTACCGGGTTGAGCTTCAATTGAAATTTTCTCAACCTCAAAAACAATTTCTTCAAAACCTCAATGTGTTCCTTTTCCGTTCGAGATTTGGCAATCATATCATCAACATACACTTCAATCTCTTTGTGTATCATGTCGTGGAACAATGTTACCATGGCCCTTTGATATGTTGCCCCAGCATTTTTTAGTCCGAATGGCATTACCTTATAACAAAAAGTACCCCACAATGTTATGAAGGTAGTTTTCCCCATATCCTCAGGGTGCATCTTGATCTGATTATATCCCGAAAAGCCGGCCATGAAAGAAAACAGTGAGTGTCCCGCCGTATTATCCACCAATGTGTCGATATGCGGCAAAGGGAAATTTTCCTTTGGGCTAGCTTTATTTAAGTCCCTATAGTCCATACACATCCGGACCTTTCCGTCCTTTTTAGAGACAGGAACAATGTTGGCAACCCACTCTGAGTACTTGACCACTTGTAGAAAACCAAAGCATCAAATCAAGCTTACGGACCTCTTCTTTTATTTTCAACACTACATCGAGCCTCATCCTTCGTAGCTTTTGTTGAACTGGCTTGCACTCTTCTCTTATGAGAAGATGGTGTACTACAATATCAGTGCTTAGCCCGGGCATATCTTAGTATGACCATGTAAAGACGTTAAATTCCCGTAGTAACTCAACAAGGTCTTGTTTTGTCTCTCCGGCTATGCGCGTCCCAATTTTCACAACCTTTCCTTCCTCCAAGGCTATGTTCTCTACCTCCTCCTCATGGGGTAAGATTTGTTTCTCTTCTTGCTTTACCATTCTTAACAAATTTGGAGATAAATCACAATTTTGGTCACCTTCAAAATCCTGAGATTCCTCTAAACACATGTCTTGCTCAAAGTGGACCTCTGGATCTGTATTATCATTGCTCACATCATTGATATCTAGGGACCTGTGATGGGTACCAAAGAATGTACAAAGAACAAATGAATTCGAGAACAATTATTCACATGATATGAATGAGAAATAAAAAAATTTGGAATGAAATTAGAAAGTCAGAAGAATAAAATGAAAGAATATTTGCTCAAGTTAATTATCAAAAATTTATTTTATTAAAACAACAATTTCTGAACATGAGCCTATTTCACAAAAGAAATCTTATTGTTCCTAGGCTAAAAAACAACAAGAGCGTTCTGAATATTACTCTGTATAATCTCTAAAAACTACAGGAAGTTCCTCTGTAGTCCAATTGTTCAAAACACTTCCAGGTTCATAAGGGCGAATGCCCAACATGTTTCTTTGTTCAACTTCTTCACCATGTATGGCATTGATGTGAGGACTTTCCAATAACCCTCTCTCAGGGTGAATTATCCCTCCAAATATAAAGGTCTGGGATATGTGGGGGAATGTCATTGATTCCCATTGGATTTCTTCTCCATTCAAGCGTGCCCTTCTTCTCTCTTGCTTTTTCTCTATTTCTTTTCTCCTCTGTCTAGCATCTGGTCTGAAACCCAAGCCAAAACGGTCTCTCTTCTCCTTCAGCATCGGCACTTGAACTTCCCCTTAGAGATGTCTACCTAGTCCTTTTCCTGGTAAGGCTCCCTTCCCCACCATCATTTGTAAGCCCATCCTAGTGGTCTTGAATATCTTAGGCACCGGAACTTCATTTCCTTCTGAAATGAATGTTGCGTTGACGAACTCTAAAGACTGGAAAGAACACTCAATGGCCTCCTCATTTGTCTCTACATACGGCGCGTCATTGGTAACCGTAGCTATGATGTCTTCCTCCGCGTTTATAGTAACTAGCCGACCATCTGTCACCAGTTTTAGCTTTTGGTGCAAGGATGAGGGCACTGCCTCTGCTGAATGAATCCAGGGTCTTCCCAACAAACAGTTGTAAGAGGGATTTATATCCATCACCAGAAAGTCCACCTCATATGTGTTTGGTCCAATTTGCAACGGTATGTCAATTCTCCCCATCACTCTTCTCTCGGTGCCATCAAATGCTCTCACAATGTTCTGGCATGTCTTCATATGAGAACTGTCCATCGGCAGCCTCTTCAGTGTCGGCAACGGTAAGACATTTAAGGCTGATCCATTGTCGATTAACACACTTGGTAGGGTATATCCCTTGTAGCGAGTAGTTATGTATAGGGCCTTGGTTGATCCCATACCTCCAGGTGGAATTTCATCGTCACTGAAGGAAATAAAGTTATCAGCACTTATGTTACTAACCAACCGGTCAAGTTTATTGACAGATATATCTTTATTCACGTAAGTCTCATTCAGCACTTTCATCAATGCCTCACGATGTGCTTCTAAACTTAAGAGTAAGGCTAGCACCGATATACGAGCCGGTTGCTTGCGCAGCTGCTCTATCATGCTGTATTCACAATGCTTTAAGAATTTTAAAAATTCTTTAGCCTCTTTCTCCTTTACAGGTTCGTTGATAAGGGCGCCAGGCCCTTTCTCTGGTTCAACCATCACAATCTTTGATTTCACTGGTTCTGTTCTGACGTTTATCGAGTCGTAACGCCTTCCACTTTGTGTGTAGAATCCCTCACTTTGGACCTCATTGGAAGTGCTAGCTGAGTTCTCCACTCCCGGTGTCGTCACATTACAGTCGTAATTCCATGGTACCATCTTGTTATCCTTGTAAGGAAAGGAAACAGGTTTCTGTATTACAAATTTAGGCGCAATTTGTGCTCCGCCTTCTATGTTTCTTGGTCAGGAAATAATGACCCTCGGATAATTGACTTTTTAATTTGTCAACTCTCATTCGGTTGCATGTATGTTTTCTCCCTCTGAGCCTTCTTTGTAAAACTCCAGTTCCCTATTGTCCATAAGGCTCTGTACCAATACCCTAAACTCAGCACATTTCTGGATCTCATGTCCTTCAGCTTTGTAGAACTCACAGTAGTTCCTTGATTCTTCACCTCCTTCCAAAGAATCAGATAGTATCATTCCTCTTCTTACCATTTCTTTCCACAACATTCTCAATGAAGTTTTTACCTCCAAAGTATCTCTTTTAATCTTTCTCACGATATTTTCCCCAATCGTATTTATCCCCTTATCTCCGTGATTGGGTAATGGGTTCTCTGCACTGGGTGTATCATCAAACTTGACAATCCCCATCTTGATGAGCCTCTCAACTACCTTTTTGAAGGCAGTGCAATTTTCTATTGAATGCCCTGTTATTCATGCGTGGTAATCACATTGGGCGTTTGAGTCATACCATTTAGGATATGGGGGTTGTAACGGCTGTAGATAATATGGGGACACTACGTGTGCATCGAATAAATTTTGATATAGCTCCTTATACGTCATTGGGATTGGCGTAAATTGGAGTTTTTTAGAATTTTGTCTGGGGCCTGATTCTTGTCTTGTCGACACTTGTTGCCCGGTAGTAACTACTTTCGGCTGGCTAACAGTAACTGCCTTTGAGTACCCTTTGTTGTATGTACTCGTATTGTTCACCTCATTATCCTTTTTCCTAGGAGCAGATCTACTAGTGGTTTCTCCCGCTTCAATCTTACCACCCCTTGTGGCATTTTCTATCATTTCCCCTGCCATCACTATATCTGCGAAGCTCTTGGTGTTACTTCCTATCATATGGGTGATAAATGGTGACTTTAAAGTGTTGATAAACAGCATGGTGGTTTCCTTTTCCAGGAGAGGTGGTTGAACTTGCATGGAAACTTCTTTGCGCGTATTGCCTAAAGCTTTCATTTGATTTATTTTCCATGTTTTGCAACATGATTCTATCAGGTGTCATGTCTGTGACATGATTGTACTGTTTCATGAAGGCTTGGGCTAAGTCTCTCCATGAGCTAACATTAGCACGGCTAAGTTGATTGTACCACCTGGGACGCTGTCCCCACTAAACTATCTTGGAAACAATGAATCAAAAGTTGATCGTTGTTCACATAGCCAGTTATGCGTCTACAGAACATAGTGATGTGGGCTTCAGGGTAACTAGTCCCATTGTACTTCTCAAATTCCGACATCTTGAATTTATGAGGAAGCACCAGATCTGGGACCAAACTCAAATCCTTTGCGTCAATACCATGGTGATGGTCAGCATTTTCCAAAGCCTTGAATTTTTCTTCCAACCACCTAGAACGATCTTCCAACTATCTTGAAGATTCAGTTATGATCCCCTCTCTCTCTCTGCCATTTCTAGATCAAGAATAACAGGATTAGCGGGGTTATCCTCTGGGTTGGATCCTATGCCAACTTGAAAATTCATGGGCACTCCAGTGTCAGTTTGCCCTTGTTGAGGCCTAATTGTGACAGGTGGCCTTCTGGGATATTCCTCAGGTTGTGTTTGCACGTGTGGTGGAGTGAATCCCCTAGAAAAATCCTCATTGTCTTCAGCGTTAACTATGGGACCATTTCCCTTGTCCATTGTCCCACTCAGCATCTGGGCCATTTGAGTCATCATGTTCTTTTGAGCCTCCAACATCTGGTCCCTCATCTCTTGTTGGAGTTTTTCCATTTGCTCTTGCATCTGGTCTTGCATGTCTCTTTGGAATTGTTCCAATCTTTGATCCATTTTCTTTGATTTGGCACGTGTACCATAAGGATGTTCAGCTTCCAAATTTTTCTTCCATTTTTTTTTCTCTCTCTCTCTCTGTTATAATTTCAACTAATTAGACTCTCTCTATGGACTTAAATGCATATGATATGATGTAATGCAAATGCATGAATGCAAAGAGGTATCGATTCTGATTCAACTTCATTTTAGAAAACTTTATTAGAAAACAAAATCCTTTACATAAAACGGACTACAAATATCCTTTCACCCTAAGGCCTAAAGTTTTGATTTTCGCGAACAAAGAAGTTAGCTCTTGACTACAATCCGACTGTAGCTCATACTTCATGCTCAATACATCAGCTTGTGCTGCCAAAGTCTGTAGGTGATCAGCTACTTCTTGAATCTGAACTATTGCTTCACCCATGAGGTAATCCTGACTTCTAACTTGATCATGAGAATGGTGAAGCTCTTCCTTCCAACGCCTTTCTCTTGTTTCAAGAAGCTCGATTCGAAGTTCACAACTGTGCAATGCTGATTCTAACTCTTTAATCTTACCCTTCATTTTCTCGATCTTGTTCAGGCTTGACTTTAACTCGATTGCTGAATAACGGCTTCAATGATGATGAAGAGACCGTCCAAGTTCAGCCACTCTAGCTTTTAATTCTCCCTTTTCATTTAAACTTTCTTCCAAGTTTTTCTCTAAGGCCTCGTTTCGTGCTTGCATTTCTTGAAACTTCCTCTCCCAATAGTCAGCTTTGGCCTTTTCCTCCTAGACCTCTTGTTGCCACTGTTTCGAAGTCTTCCCCAATTTGACATTCTTCATCGATAGACGCATCTTCTTATATTCAATCTTCAAGCTATCTCGATCTTCCTCAATCTTCCTTTTCTCCTTTCTTACTTTCTCAGCTTCTGATTTCTGAACATCCACATCTAGCCTCAAGTACATCTTTTCTTCTTCTAGCTTCTCTATCTTCTTTCCGAGCTCTAAACTTTGCCTTTCGAAGTCTTGCTTTATAATCTCTATCTCCGATGGGACCACTTGTAAATACTCCTTCATCGATCGAGCACCCTCCAGACTTGGCCCAGGGATGTTATCATTGATCCTTTTGTTTGACCACTCCTTATATTCCGGGGTTGTCTTCGGCCCTCCAGTCAATATCTTCATACGGCGAGCCTACTTCCAAGCCTCAGAATTCTCTCGAATCTTCTTCTTATAATTATCCCCCTCATATGAGAATTCACTTTGAGCTAATTTATATGTCATCGGTATGAACTATCTTGCTTTGTATTGCCTTAGCACGAGCAACGACGCATATCCAACATTTCCCCATATTCCAGGTAGAGGTACCCAATCAAAATTTTTGCACCGATAAAGGACTTCGTCGGGAACCATCCAAGGGGCTTTCCATTCAACATCTTCCTCTCAGAGGTTTTGAATAATTTTCATCCATCTTTCCTCTGATATATCGTCTCTCCTTGTCGTAGCTGTGGCCTCCTTTAAGGGAGAATAACTTTCAGAGAACACTCGGTAAGGAACCCTGTCAACCTTCCAAAAATGATTGTGAAACCAAACCAATAATAACTGTGCGCATCCAATGAATCTACCTTCACCAGATCTTCGACATGCATTTAAAGATCTGAACGTCTCGGCTAATATCGCAGGTACAGGTGTGACCCCTTTGCTAAGTCGGTCGACTAAATCAGTAACTGCTTCATCTATATATCTTAAAGCTTTAGGGAAGATCACCAAACTATAAATACATAAGGCAAAGATGTCAATCCTATTCTTTTCATCTAGATGTACTAGGATTAGGTCTCTCAAACTCACCCAAGGTATACATTTACCTTCACCCTTCTCTTGGATTCTAGTTGTAACCCACTGTTCACTCATCCCTGTAATACTCATCAACTTCTTCACAAAAGTTGGAACATTGACAACCCTAAAATAAGCTTTGTCGACTTGGAACCTCGAACAGCAAAGCAAGGTCGTATATTCCTCCAGCGTGGGCACTAAATCTACTTCCCCGAAAGTGAAACAGCTATAAGCAGAGTTCCAAAATTGAGTCATAGCCTGGAATAGATGCTTATCTACCTTGATGTCGAGTAAGTAAGGTAGATTGCCATAATTACGATAGATCATCTGCTTTGACTCATCGTCCCACTGGGTCCATATCTCTTTCAACTCTTGGAACTCATTCTGTGTAATACTAATACGAGTAAAATCCCATAGTTCAGATACATACTCGTCAACTAAGCTATTTCCTTTCTCCGATTGCGTTTGCTCTGAACATGTGCGAACAGCTGTATTGTCTCCCACTTTATCAAGGAACTCGTTCTCCATAACCAGCTTTCTAACTTAGAAACTGACCGTGAATAGATACCTCTAAAAATATGAAATGACATGCACAAAAATGAAACACAACGAGTTAGTAGCACAGAATAAAATATAAAAGCAAGTGAAATAAACACACACATATCTGGTAACTACTAAAGTTTGGCATAGCTCTGCCTAAGGTGAGTTCTTAGGGTTTACTAAATGCGGTTTGGTTCTAAAGTTGAGGTACCTGAACCAGCAGATTCCTCGATCCTCACCCATTACAGGCTCATACGGACCGAGTTCGGTTCAGGGGAATATATTTCCCTATGGCCATGCGGAAGTGAAAACTTCACGAAGACATAGGTACAGATGTATCCCGAAAGCAATCCACTAGCCCATGTGGAGGTGAAAACCTCACGAAGGCATAGCTTCTCGCTCCCACTTAAAGGCATGACTACAACGGTCATGTAGTGCAATGTAGAAATATATATTAAAACCACATGCAAAAAAGGATCATGTTTTTTTTAAAATCAAAATTTTAAATTCGAACAAAATTTTAAATTCGAACAAAAGGACATGAAATTATCGATTTTACGGCTTGACTCTCTTATTGGTCCCCAGCGGAGTCGCCAAGCTGTCGAAACCATTTTTAATTTTTTTTTTAAAAAATAGGGATCGACTTTTTAAAAACAAAAGTGGGAGTCGCCACCAATCCCTTTTTACTTAGGTGTGATTGGATCACCTTGTAAAATGTTTTAAGATATTTGATTTCGGTCCACGAAAAATAAGAAAACGGGTTCGGGAGTCGGTTACGTATGAGGAAGGGTTAGCACCCTCATAACGCCCAAAAATTGGTACCTAATCGATAAAATCATGTCCTGATGCTGAAAATTTGAAAGAATTTTTAAAATATGATTTCTTTAAAAAAAACTTGGACAATTCGATTTAAAATTTGAGATTCTTTTGTTACGAAAGAATACAAACATCACATCCAGCACGTTAGGACATGATATTTTTAAATCCTCGTAACTAAAATCATCTCATGATTTGTGAAATTTTGTTAAAAGGATATTTAGTTATTTAGTCAAACAGAAAATCGAAACCCAACATGTTAGGGCACTATTTCTCGAATTTCTAAATACAAAAATTGCCTTATTTTAAAAACTTTTAGATAAAATATAATAATTTTGCAAAAATATATTTTATTTTAAAATGATGATCTATATAAAAAATATCATATTAATACATCATCATACATAAATATCAAAAGCAATCATGATATACTAACATTTCATATGAATATAGGCAATAAAGGAATAAAAATATAAAATACCAACTAATAAAAAATAAATATATTAAGGCAGTCACGAATAAAGGTAAGAGTATGAACAAACAGAATGTATAAAGCAACAAATGACAAATTAATATATATATAAAAAAAACTAAATAAATATTAAAATTTCTCATGCAATATTAAACTTTCATGCAATGATATATACTAAATAATAAATGAATATTGCAAAATAAAAAATAAAAAAAGTATATATAATGAGAAAATAAGATGCGTCTTGAAATAAATAAACGATAAAAACATATTTATAATATTCTAATACAAAACTATATATTTAATACAAATAATATAAACAATATATATTATATAATTTACTGAAATTTATAAAACATAAAATGATTTGAACTATACATATAATATAATATAATAATATAATATATAAAATTTTGAAAATATATAATACAAAGAATATACAAATTATAAAATAATATATATAATTTAAATAATAAAATAATACATAGTAGTAACTTAATATATATAAAGATAAAAAAATACATGTGTATTTACACTATTAATAAAATTAATATAATAAAAAATAATACATGTTAATATGACAAAATAATTTAATATAATATTAAGATGATTTAAAAATAGAATAAAAATAAAATAAAATACGGATTAAATAGCAAGTGAAAATAAATATAGAAGGATTAAATAAAAAATGCGCGTTATACTGTAGGGGCTAAAATGGCAATTATGCCAAATTTTAAAAACGACGTCGTTCTGATTTTAGCCTTTAAGGAACCCAAGGACTTAATTGAAACAGAAAGGAAATTTCAGGGCTAAATTTTCAAAAATAAAAAATTCAAATTGAACTTAATTTAAAAACTAAAATAGCGGAAGGACCAAAATGGCAATTAGCCCTTCTAACAAAAACGCGCGGATCCTGCCCGGGTTTTTGGGTCAACGCGCGGATCCTCCAGCCCTAAACGACGTCGTTTTGTGCTTATTTGATTAAGTAAAAACGACGCCGTTTCCACATTGTTATATAAGTTAAAAATCGGCAGAAAATCATTTTAAAACTGTTTTTAAAAAAAAACTTCAAAAAAACTCTCTGAAATTCTCCCCTCCTCTGTTTTGGGTTGGTCACCGGACCTCCGGGCTCTGCGCCCCACGCGCTACACGCGCCACTACGAACGGTGGCCGGAGGCCAAACCTCAACTTTTCAACGCCATTGAAAGGTAAACCCGCCTCCTTTTATTTTTATAACACTATTTATATGCGAAACTATATAGAAAATAAAAAAAATAAAATAGAATAAAAAATCACCTCTGCGAAAAGTTTCTGTATTTTATTTCTCTGGATTTTTGTGAATATTTTTGTATTCTTTTTCTGTGTGTATTCTGTTACAAAATAATCAGGCTTTTATAGCCTTGAAAATAAAAATAAAAAAAGGAAATTATTGTTGCTGCCATTTTTGCTACTGTTTTGCCATTTTTTGCTGCGGTTCCTTCCTTTTACATGCGAGTCAAAGCGCGGATCTCGCGACGAGCCCCCATTTGTCTTGCTGAATGCGGCCCGAGAAGAGGCCGGTGTCGGTGCCGAGGGGTTGATTACGCGCAAAAAGGGGTTGAAATTTGCAGCGCCTAGGGTTTCCCCAAAACCCTAGGTCTCTCAAACATGTTTAGTTTTTGGGCCCTTTTGGGCCGCATTTGAGCTGGGTCCCGGTAAGGTAGCCTGTTCATGTCCAGGTTAGTAGGTTTGTAACGGATTGGGTCCGTGGTGTTTTTTGGGTTTGGGCCAAGGGTAGTGGTCCGATTTATGGAATCAGAATTGGGTAGGCGCTTTAGGTGTTGGGTTTGGGCTTTAAGCCCGTTTTATTGTAAATGGACTGTAAACATGGACATTTTTTTTTATTTTTTCTTAATTCTTGGTTATTTAAGCCGGGGCAAAATAGGCCTCCTATAGTTACCTATCCGGATTAACCTACACAACAGAAAGCCCGAATAGGGCTTAATGTACATGTATCCTCGATTCCGCAACAAATGTTGGAGCTCAGTTCTATCGGGTTTCAACTCGTAACCTCATATACAATTAAGCGATTTAGCTAATAGAAACAAGTCGGCAATTTTCCCTTTTCCGCGTAAGTCCTCCAGTTATTGTAATTCTTGATATAAATCATAATTTAACTAAATTAACTATTCAAATTATCATTTAATAACATATTGAAATTATATAATAACTGAATTTCATCTATGTAACATCCGGGATTTAGGGCTTTGCATCTTTTATGTTTTCTGCGTATCGATGTGTTATGCTTGTTGTTTGGTTGTGTTTGGGGGCCTCGGGGAGGCTCGGGGTTAAGCCGAAGCCTTGGTGAAATTTTGGTTTGGCACTTTTTAGAGGATAGCCAAATAGGAGCAGGACATTAGGGGTTTTAGTTGCGTTTTGTATCACAAGGTAATGCAGGGGAAGAGTGGCAAGGGGACGCCACTTAGCATGCAAGGAAATGGCGTCACAAGGAGTTGAGAGGGAGAAGGTTTGAATCACTCAAGCGGCAAGGGAATATTATTTTTGGGCTCAGGCTAGGGAGGTGGTTGGATGACAATCAAACTCTGGAAGAGTGAGGTAAGACTTGGTCAAGTGTTTCAAACGATTGGTTGAGAGAAATTTAAGGAGTTTGAATCATTCAAATTGGTTTGAATGAGTGGAAGAGAGGGAAGTAAGGAGGGATTGAAGGGACGGCATAGTGGGGGAGTGCTAGCCGAAATCTCGTGGAGTGTGAGAGGAGGGGAGCATTCGGTTTTGGGCATAAAGGGGGAGGTGCCGAAACTTGGTGGTAGCTACTCTTATTCTCTCTTTTTCCGAAAATCACCTGGTCAATTCCCACTCTTTTCTTCCTTTATGACCTTTAGCCAAAATTAGGGAGACCATTGGGGCATAATTCTTTCATTCTCTTTTCCATTCATTCTCAAAAACTGAAACTTTGTTCTTCTCTTCCCCTTCCTATTTCTTCTTTCTCCTTACATGAACTCCCCTCTTGCCAAATTCTTTTGACTTTCATCATCTTGTTCTTGATTCTTCTTCCACTCAATAAAAGCCGAACCCACACCTTCATTTTCCCTCTTGGCCGAAACCTCTAAGCCTCAGCATCACTTCTTTTGTGTTCTTTTCCTGAATTATTCACCATAGCCGAATTCTCATCTCAGAGTCTGGTAAGTTCTTCGTTATTTTCTTTCTCTCTTTTCTCTATTCTTTTCTTTTCCCTCTAGGCCGAATCGGGTTCTAAATCTCTCTTTGGACTTGTTTCTCATTTTTTTTCCCTTGAAGCCGAATCTTCTCTGCTTTGACTGCTTGTGTCGAAACTTGGGGATAATCGGAGGTGAGTAGATGATGTTGGTAGTTTGGCCGAATGGTGAAAGGAGGGCTCATATTCCCTGTTTGGCCGAAAGGCCACCTCCTTTAACCCATTCTCTTTTAGCCGAATCTTATTTGGTATTTGTGTAGGTGTGCAATCAACGTTTTAAATCCAAGTCTGCTAATCTCGGGATTCAATCGACTTAGGTAGGAAGATTCATTTAAGTTGTTCTATTAATTCGATTTATCTTCTATCTGTCGTTTAACCTTGTTGGGTGGTTACTTAAATCATATCTCTCGTAGTGAGTTTTTGACCGGGGCTTTTGATGGATGCAAGAAATACGCAGATTGGGGGGGAAGCAAACCTTCGAGTTCGATCCCTAAGTTTAAGAAACGAGCGGTGTCGGCTGTTCGTGATTGGCCACCAGGTTGTAGGCCAGTGTCTGAGCTGAATAATGGTCAGATAGTCGTGATTTCAGCTAGGGAGAGCGTTGACTTCGATAGTATAGTGTTGTGCGTAATCAGGTGTGTAACTCCTTACACCGTCTATAATGTTGTGTTAATATGTTAATATACTCTGTTAAACGTCGAAAACTCGGTGGCTATTGAGATACCCTTGGAGGGTAAAAGCGAGACATCAGGTTAGTGATTTCTGTTATATTAAATAAATGGTTATGATGAGATGATATGATATTCATTATGAGCATCCTATACATGCATGCCGAAACCTGTTGCATCTGTGCATTAAAATTATTATGGTTGCATGGGGTCGGGCTGATGTTATTAAATGAAAGGGGAAGCGTTCTGGTGGCTCTACCACGATCTGTTGTAGTGGCTCTGCCATGATCTATTTTGGTGACTATGTCACGATTCTGACGATGAGCAGCTAACTACAGCATGACTGCCATCGATGGTGTGTAGGGGTGAGGGTTGATTGTAGAAATCCCCATTGGTGTGATTGGCAGGTAAGGGAGGTGTGTAGCGGATGGAAATCTAGGTTGGGTTGGGTTCTGCATCATTTTCTGTGTATGCAATATTCTGATACTCTGTTCTGTGGGGCTAAGACTGGGTTTGATGGTGCATGAGTGTTGCACACTGATTCTTATGACTCACCCCGTTGTTTAACATCTTTTCAGGTAGCACATAGTTCAACGGACTGGGCTGGAGAGGAGCACGAGGTGGCCATGCATGATTTTATCTCGTCTCAGTAAAGAACTTTAATTACTTTTAATAGCTTGTTTGGTTTTCACGCTGTAATAAGGCCACTATTATTTGGGTTTTAAATTTCGGGTTCATTTATTTTACGTTTTTGGCACTCAAGTTAAACGAGCAATTGAAGTAACAACATGTTTTAAAAAGAAAACACAAAGGAAATGAAGTTTTCATACGACGAAATCATTAATTAAATTATTATTTTTTGTGACAAAACCTTTATAACTTAAACGGATAACATGGGTTAGAAAGTCATTTGATTTTAAAAGTTGAAAACTAAACTAGGTTAACATACGATCACTAAGTTTTCTAAATAATCACTAAACTCGTAAACACAACAGAAGAAGTTATTTGAATTCCCTCTCAAGTGTTGTTTGGGCCGGGTTTGGGGTGTTACAAATTGGTATCAAAGCCAAGTTCAAAAACTCGGCTTTGGGTTTTGGGTTCAAAATGTTTTCTAAGGATGGTTTTAAAAGTAATAGATAATAATAAATATTTCTTCTAGCATGGCTCCTGCGTCTCCGGCCCAAGTCCGCAAGGTAAGTTCTTTAATTAGTAAGGGATTTGTATAAATTGCATATGTTATGTGAATATGTTGCGGTAGATGTTAGGAATAAGAAACTATACTCTAGAAGTAAAAACCCTTTAGGTATGCATGTGATTCGCAGAAAACTACTTGTGATTATATCTTCATAAAACTACTCATTGGTAAACAGTGAAAAGAAGTGCTAATGCATAAAATTCCTTTAAATCAGATTAAGAAGATATTATAGAGATGAGTAGTAGGGGACGCGGGCGTAATGTGCATGGTCGTGGTAGAGGCGTGGATTGTCAGATCGGAACCAGCAGGGTCCGGGTCATGGGTCAGGAAATGAGGTACCATTGCCGCCAGCTGCAGAAGCAGAGTTTCAGGGCCAAACGGGTGGAGACGATGCAATGTCTCAGGCAATGTTGTGGGTTCTTGAGCGAGTTGCTGGGGCAGGCACGGGCACAGGAGCTCGAAAATCTGTGTCTGAACGACTTCGAGCCAATGGAGCAGAAATGTTTAGGGGCGTTTCTGGTGTAGCCCCTAATACAGCTGAGTATTGGTTAGAGGCAAGTGAGCGCATAATGGATGATCTTGACTTCACGGTAGAGGAGAAGTTGAAAAGGGTGGTGTCTCTTCTTCGAGACGAGGCCTATCAGTGGTGGCTCACGGTAAAAGAAGGTACTCCGGCAGACCAGATTGACTGGGATTTCTTTAAGGTGGCATTTCAGGGAAAGTACATCGGGGCCAGCTATGTGGATGCCCAGAGGAAGGCATTTTTGAATTTGGTTCAGGGGAGTAAATCTGTGTCCGAATATGAGGCAGAATTTCTGCGCTTGAGCCGTTACGCTCGAGGTATTGTGGCGACTGACTATGAGCATTGCGTACGGTTCGAAGATGGACTGCGGGATGAGTTAAGAGTATTGATAGCACCGCAGAGAGAAAGAGACTTTGGCATTCTAGTTGAGAAAGTCAAAATAGCCGAAGAGGTAAAGCAGACCGAGAAGCAGAATAAAGATAAGGATCGGAGTAAGAATAAGAGAAGTTTTGGGCCGTCGGGATCATCTGGGGGTTTTCAAAAAAGGCCTAGGTTTGATGGGCCAGCTCGTGTTCCGACACCTGATATAGGGGATCAGAATCGATCATGCCCTTTGTGTGGGAAGGTCCATTTCGAGGAGTGTAGAAGGAGAACTGGTGGATGTTTCAGGTGTGGATCTATGGATCATATGGTAAAAGACTGTCCACAGGTGGATCTGGTACAGTCCGTTGGACGGGGTTCTGATCAATTTAGGAGGGGTGGTCAGTCATTACCGAGGGGTCGTGGCCCAATCAGAGGAGGAAATGGGTTCAGTCGGGGTCGTGGAGCACCTGGTAGGGGTGCTGGTAATGTAGACGCAAAGACAGTAGGCCTAGTTTATGCAGCTCGTCGGCGGGAGGATAGTGATGCACCGGACGTTATAACCGGTACATTTCTTATTGTTGATAATCCATTTCTTGCTTTGATTGATATTGGATCAACCCACTCTTATGTTGCATGCTCAATATCTGAGACTTTATGTATAGAATCTGAAATAACTGCTAGGAAGATGACTGTGGTTAGCCCGTTAGGACAATCCATGATAGTGGACAAACTATTTAGGAATGTGCCTCTAGAGACTCAAGGAGTAGTGTTTCCGGCAGACTTAATGGAATTACCATTTGGAGAGTTTGATCTCATCCTGAGGATGGATTGGTTGGTTAAACATCGTGCTAAGCTGGATTGCGAGACTAAGCTCATGGTGTTGAGTACCCCGGAAAGCGAAGAAGTGGTTGTAATAGGGGAAAGAAGGAATTATTTGTCCAACGTGGTTTCTGCGTTGAAGGCTGTTAAGATGATTCGGAAAGGATACAATGCATTCCTAGCTTTTATTAGTGCATTGGACACAAAGGAAGTGACTGTTAATGAGATTAGAACAGTAAAGGATTTTGTGGACGTCTTTCCTGAGGAGCTTCCAGGGTTACCTCCGGATCGTGAAGTGGAGTTTGGAATTGAGCTACTTCCAGGAACGGCTCCGGTGTCCATCGCCCCTTATAGAATGGCGCCAAGGAGCCGGTAGAACTCAAAGCTCGATCCGAGAACCGTTGGACCGTGGTTTCATCCGACCGAGTGTGTCTCCGTGGGGAGCGCCAGTCCTGTTTGTGAAGAAGAAGGACGGGTCCATGCGGATGTGCATTGACTACCGCCAGTTGAATAAGTTGACAATAAAGAACAAGTACCACGCCGAGAATCGACGATCCGCTCGATCACTCAAAGGGGCCACGATCTTTTCAAAGATAGATTTAAGGTCTGGGTATCATCAGTTAAAGGTCAAGGAAGTGGACATTCATAAAACGGCATTTCAAACCCGCTACGGTCATTATGAGCTCTTGGTGATGCCATTCGGGTTGACGAATGCACCAGCGGCATTTATGGACATGATGAACCGAGTGTTCCAACCCTACCTAGATCGGTTCGTTGTGGTTTTCATAGACGATATCCTAGTTTATTCGAAATCAGAAGAGGAGCATGATGCGCATCTTCGAGTGGTCTTGCAGATTTTGAGGGAAAGACAGATGTATGCCAAATTTAGCAAGTGTGAGTTTTGGTTAAGGGAAGTAACTTTCTTAGGGCATGTGGTCTCTGCGCAGGAATTAGGGTTGACCCCTAAGATAGAAGTCGTGTTGGATCTGAAACCGCCAAGTCCGCGTGGGCGGAGGTTCGAAGTTTCTTAGGTTTAGCCGGGTATTACAGAAGGTTTGTGGAAGGATTCTTTTTGATTGCGGCACCATTAACTAAGTTATTATAGAAAGGAGTACCATTCGTTTGGGTAGTTGAACAGCAGGAAAGTTTTGAGAAGTTGAAGAGGATTTTGACAGAAGCGCCGGTGTTAATTCAGCCAGAGGCGGGGAAAGAGTTTACCGTCTACTGTGATGCGTCATACACGGGTTTAGGATGTGTGTTGATGCAAGTTGGAAAGGTTGTTGCGTATGCGTCCCGACAGTTAAGACCTCATGAGTTGAACTATCCTATGCATGATCTAGAATTGGCTACAGTAGTGTTCGCTCTGAAGATCTGGAGACACTACCTGTATGGAGAGAAGTCTGTTATTTACACCGATCATAAGAGTCTGAAGTACCTCCTTACCCAAAAGGAGTTGAATCTAAGACAACGTAGGTGGATTGAACTATTGAAGGACTATGATGGCTTCGATCGAATATCATCCGGTAAGGCTAATGTGGTGGCGGATGCACCAGTCGGAAGGTGATAACGGATTTGAGAGCAATGTTCGCTTATCTCAGCCTGTATGAGGATGGCAGCTTGTTAGCGAAACTCCAAGTGAAACCGATGTGGACAAGCCAGATTAAAGAGAAACAGTTGTTAGACGATGTTCTGAGTGCTCGACTCCGGCAAGTGCAGAATGGTGAAGGAGAGGATTATAGTTTAAACTGTGATGGGGTTCTGTGTTTCGGTAAGAGAGTTTGTATGCCGAGGGATGAAGAGTTAAGACGGATGATTGTTCAGGAGGTGCATAGTAGCCCATACACTATGCATCCTGGAGGGAGTAAAATGTATCAGGATTTACGAGAGCGATTACGGTGGCGAGTTTGAAGCGAGAGGTAACCGAATTCGTGAGTAAATGTTTGACGTGTCAGCAGGTAAAAGCAGAACATCAGTTGCCTTCGAGATTGTTGCAGCCGGTGAAGATTTCGCAGTAGAAGTGGGAAAGAATCACGATGGATTTTGTTAGTGGGCTACCTCTTACGCCCACTAAGAAAGATTCAATTTGGGTGATTATTGATCGGTGACAAAGTCCGCCCATTTCATACCGTTCAGTGTTTCGACTATTCTCTGCAAAGGTTGGCTAAGCTGTATGTGGCAGAGGTTGTGAGACTGGATGGGGTACCAGTGGCGATCATATCGGATAGAGACCCTAGGTTTACGTCACGTTTTTGGAGGGTATTGCATCAAGCATTGGGGACAAGGCTAGACTTCAGCACCGCTTTTCATCCGCAGACTGATGGTCAGTCTGAGAGAGTAATTCAGATCTTGGAGGTTATGTTAAGAGGTTGTGTCATTGATTTCAGGGGTAGTTGGGAGGAGTATTTACCTTTGGCAGAATTCGCGTACAACAACAGCTACCAATCTAGTATTCAGATGGTGCCCTATGAAGCACTGTATGGACAAAGGTGTCGTACTCCTACTTTTTGGACAGAGTTGGGTGAGCGTCAGATGTTGGGTCCAGAACTGGTTTCAGAGACAGAGGAGAAACTTAAGTTAATTCGGGCTCGATTAAAGGAAGCGTCTGACCGGTAGAAGTCTTATGCGGATCTGAAGCGAAAGGAGTTGGAATTTGTAGTAGGTGATCAAGTCTTTCTGAAAGTTTCACCGCGGAAAAAGGTGATGAGGTTTGGTCGTAAAGGCAAATTAAGTCCTAGGTTTATCGGGCCTTATCGGGTTTTGAGACGAGTTGGACCGGTGGCGTATCAACTAGAGTTACCTCCTGAGTTGAAACAGATACATGACGTGTTCCATGTTTCGATGCTAAGACGTTATCATTCTGATCCATCGCACATTGTGCCAGTGGAAGAGATTGAGGGAAGATCAGACTTGTCCTTTGAGGAAGAGCCAGTGCAGATCTTGGATCGAGACGTAAAGGTGTTGATAAGGAAGTCGCCTTTGGTCAAAGTTTTGTGGCAAAACCACGGTGCGCAGGAAGCGACATGGGAGCGAGAGGATGTTATGCGACAAAGAAGCATTCGCATCTCTTTTGATCGTGTAAATTTCGCGGCCGAAATTTCTTTAAGGGGGTAGAACTGTAACATCCGGGATTTAGGGGCTTTGCATCTTTTATGTTTTCTGTGTATCGATGTGTTATGCTTATTGTTTGGTTGTGTTTGGGGGCCTCGGAGAGGCTCGGGGTTAAGCCGAAGCCTTGGTGAAATTTTAGTTTGGCACTTTTTAGAGGATAGCCAAATAGGAGCAGGACATTAGGGGTTTTAGTTGCGTTTTGTATCACAAGGTAATGCAGTGGAAGAGTGGCAAGGGGACGCCACTTAGCATGCAAGGAAATGGCGTCACAAGGAGTTGAGAGTGAGAAGGTTCGAATCACTCAAGCGGCAAGGGAATATTATTTTTGGGCTCAGGCTAGGGAGGTGGTTGGATGACAATCAAACTCTGGAAGAGTGAGGTAAGACTTGGTCAAGTGTTTCAAACGATTGGTGGAGAGAAATTTAAGGAGTTTGAATCATTCAAATTGGTTTGAATGAGTGGAAGAGAGGAAGTAAAGAGGATTGAAGGGACGGCATAGTGGGGGAGTGCTAGCCAAATCTTGTGGAGTGTGAGAGGAGGGCATTCGGTTTTGGGCATAAGGGGAGGTGCCAAACTTGGTGGTAGCTACTCTTATTCTCTCTTTTTTCGAAAATCACCTAGTCAATTCCCACTCTTTTCTTCCTTTATGACCTTTAGCCGAAATTAGGGAGACCATTGGGGCATAATTCTTTCATTCTCTTTTCCATTCATTCTCAAAAACTGAAACTTTGTTCTTCTCTTCCCCTTCCTATTTCTTCTTTCTCCTTACATGAACTCCCCTCTTGCCAAATTCTTTTGACTTTCATCATCTTGTTCTTGATTCTTCTTCCACTCACTAAAAGCCGAACCCACACCTTCATTTTCCCTCTTGGCCGAAACCTCTAAGCCTCAGCATCACTTCTTTTGTGTTCTTTTCCTGAATTATTCACCATAGCCGAATTCTCATCTCAGAGTCTGGTAAGTTCTTCGTTATTTTCTTTCTCTCTTTTCTCTATTCTTTTTTTTTCCCTCTAGGCCGAATCGGGTTCTAAATCTCTCTTTGGACTTGTTTCTCATTTTTTTTCTTCCCTTGAAGCCGAATCTTCTCTGCTTTGACTGCTTGTGCCGAAACTTGGGGTTAATCGGAGGTGAGTAGATGATGTTGGTAGTTTGGCCGAATGGTGAAAGGAGGGCTCATATTCCCTGTTTGGCCGAAAGGCCACCTCCTTTAACCCATTCTCTTTTAGCCGAATCTTATTTGGTATTTGTGTAGGTGTGGAATCAACGTTTTAAATCCAAGTCTGCTAATCTCAGGATTCAATCGACTTAGGTAGGAAGATTCATCCGAGTCGTTCTATTAATTCGATTTATCTTCTATCTGTCATTTAACCTTGTTGGGTGGTTACTCAAATCATATCTCTCGTAGTGAGTTTTTGACCGGGGCTTTTGATGGATGCAAGAAATACGCAGATTGGGGGGGGGGAAGCAAACCTTCGGGTTCGATCCCTAAGTTCAAGAAACGAGCGGTGTCGGCTGTTCGTGATTGGCCACCAGGTTGTGGGCCAGCGTCTGAGCTGAATAGTGGTCAGATAGTCGTGATTTCAGCTAGGGAGAGCGTTGACTTCGATAGTATAGTGTTGTGCGTAATCAGGTGTGTAACTCCTTACACCGTCTATAATGCTGTGTTAATATGTTAATATACTCTGTTAAACGCCGAAAACTCGGTGGCTATTGAGATACCCTTGGAGGGTAAAAGCGAGACATCAGGTTAGTGATTTCTGTTATATTAAATAAATGGTTATGATGAGATGATATGATATTCATTATGAGCATCCTATACATGCATGCCGAAACCTGTTGCATCTGTGCATTAAAATTATTATGGTTGCATGGGGTCGGGCTGATGTTATTAAATGAAAGGGGAAGCGTTCTGGTGGCTCTACCACGATCTGTTGTAGTGGCTCTACCACGATCTGTTCTGGTGACTATGTCACGATTCTGACGATGAGCAGCTAACTGCAGCATGACTGCCATCGATGGTGTGTAGCGGTGAGGGTTGATTGTAGAAATCCCCATTGGTGTGATTGGCAGGTAAGGGAGGTGTGTAGCGGATGGAAATCTAGGTTGGGTTGGGTTCTGCATCATTTTCTGTGTATGCGATATTTTGATACTCTGTTCTGTGGGGCTAAGGCCTGGGTTTGATGGTGCATGAGTGTTGCACACTGATTCTTATGACTCACCCCGTTGTTTAACATCTTTTCAGGTAGCACATAGTGCAATGGACCGGGCTGGAGAGGAGCACGAGGTGGCCATGCATGATTTTATCTAGTCTCAGTAAAGAACTTTAATTACTTTTAATAACTGGTTTGGTTTTCACGCTGTAATAAGGCCACTGTTATTTGGGTTTTAAATTTTGGGTTCATTTATTTTACGTTTTTGGCACTCAAGTTAAACTAGCAATTGAAGTAACAACATGTTTTAAAAAGAAAACACAAAGGAAATGAAGTTTTCATACGACGAAATCATTAATTAAATTATTATTTTTTGTGACAAAACCTTTATAACTTAAACGGATAACATGGGTTAGAAAGTCATTTGATTTTGAAAGTTGAAAACTAAACTAGGTTGACATACGATCACTAAGTTTTCTAAATAATCACTAAGCTCGTAAACACAACAGAAGAAGTTATCTGAATTCCCTCTTAAGTACGTAATGGGTTTATAGATTCTTCTTAGTGACATGCCAGATCCGGTCGTGGTGTTTGGGCCGGGTTTGGGGTGTTACAATCTATATAATAATTCTTCAAGTTTTACATATCTCAATTTAGTCCCTAAAACCAAAAATACTATAACTTTCAAAATTGAGCTTCGATTTCAAAACTGATCTCAAACACATCCTTAATTAAAATACCAACAGCATGTAGCATATAAATTTCATCTCACTGTTTTGCAAATTTTACATTTTAGTCCTTAATATAAAAAACTATCAAAATTTCACTTACAATTTAGTCCTACTAACAATTACACTTAACATGCTAGCCATTAACACCAAAAACTTAAAGAATCCTTCAATGGTAACATTTCTAAACTTTAATAGTTTTAGAAAATAGTCCCTAGGATAGATAAATCAAGCTCTCGGGATTCCAAAAATATAAAAATTACAAGAAACGGGTTAGAAATCACCTACCAAGTTAGAGTCGAATAGCTTGAAGATGAAAAGAATGGTTTTTAGGTTTTCTTTGGTTAGGGAAGATGAGGAAGATGATAGGGAATGAAAAATAAAACCTTGTTTTTACCTTTTTACATATTTGTTTCATTATTTAAACATAAATTTTATATAAAATTACTTAATATTAAGCATCCAACTGTCCACCAACTATCAAAGTGGTTTAGTTGCCACTTTAAACCTTGATTTTAATCTAATAAACCATACAAACAAATCAATAGCGATATAATTTTATGAGTTTTACTATTTAGTCCCTGTACCATAAATAACTATTCAATCACCAAAATTTATCATACCAAAACTCAATTTAACCCTAATATAGACTTGCTAATATTAAACTCGTTAATATTAAACAATAATATTAACTGACTTGATCATCAGAATACAAAGGTTTCGGGATGCTACAACTCTCCCCCTAAAGAAAATCTCGTCCTCGAAATTCTTACAAGTAAACAGATTAGGGTATTGGAATCTCATAGATTCCTCTATTTCCCACGTAGCTTCCTAGATACCATGTTGATGCCACAGAACTTTCACTAATGGTACTCTTTTGTTACGATGTTCTTTTACCTTCCAAGCCAAAATTCTCATTAGTTCTTCACTGTACGATAAATTTAGCTGTAACTCAACTTCATCAATAGATATCACATGCGAAGGATCTGAACGATAACGACGCAACACAGATACATGGAAAACATTATGTATCTTTTTCAATTCCAGTCATAAATCCAAACAACATGCTAGACGTCTGATTCTTTCAAGAATTTCATATGGCCCTATAAATATCGAGTTGAGCTTCCCTTTTCTGTCGAATCGCAACACCTTTTTCCAGGATGAAACTTTCAAGAAAACTTTATCCCCAATCTGAAATTCAATGTCTTTTCATTTTAAATCGACATACGATTTCTATAAATCAGAGGCAGATTTAGACAATCACGGATAATCCAAACTTTATCTTCTATTTCACGAATCAAATCTGTAACAGTGATTTTTCCTTCATTCAACTCGGACCAATATAACAGAGCTCTACATCTACGTTCATATAAAACCTTGTACGGTGTTATTTTAATACTCGTTTGGTAGCAATTATTATAAGCAAATTCAGCTAATGGTGAAATTTTTTCCCAATTCCCTTCAAACTCAATAACACAACATCACAACATACTTCGAGAATTTGAATTACACATTCAGACTGTCCGTCTGTCTAGAGATGAAATGCAGTACTAAAGTTCAATTTTGTACCCAAAACTTCGTGTAGCTTACTCCAAAATCTGGAGGTAAATTTCAAATCACGACCAGAAATAATAGATATTGACACGCCATGTAATCGAACAATCTCAAAGATATATAACTCAGCTAATCTGTAACATCTCCAAAAATTTTCGGAGTCTTAAACAATGATAAATATACAATAAATTAGTTGAAATTTTGAGAAAAGTCGAAAATTGGAAACTTAAAGAGTTATGAGACATAAAAGATAGCTGCATAAGATATTTGAAAAAGTATAAATATTAATATAAATTTTTGGGAACCGATTAAATTAATGGAAAGTATTGGGACAATCTGAGAAAATTGGGTGTTGAATGATTAAATTAAATTGATGAAAAAGGAAGAGGGACTAGAGATGAAAATATAGCAAAGGAAATAGGACACATGGGTGTTATTATAGAAAAAGTGAAAGGGTAAAATGGTAAAAGAATTAAAAAGAAAATTATGAAAAAGTAATGGCTTAATTGTAATTAAGTGGAAATGGCAAGATGGTAAATAACATAAAAAAGATATTTTTGTATAGATAAATTGATGGAAGAAACTAGAGAAATGGAGAAAAGAAAGGATGAAATGGCTATAAAAGGCCATCAGCCATAGTGTTTCACGTCAACCACCATTTTCCCACCATTTCAACTTTTATTTTTCTTTCAATTTAGTCCCTCTCACCAAATTCAAATCAATTAAGCTAGTTTCTTCCAAATTTCTTCAAGATTAGTGAGTAAAATTAGTAGAGAAATGTAGAAACTACCCAACTGTTAAAAGAAATGCATCCATACTTGTCCTGGAGGAGAGAGAAAATAACAATTAGTGTTGAATACAAGTGATTAAGGTAAGAAAGTTAAACTTCTCTTGAAATACATGTTGGTTTATTTGAAAAACATGAAATATGATATGTGAATATGATTTTAATGTGTAAATATTGTGTATTTTGATATGGAAAAATGAAGAAAAAGTGAAGGGAAGTGAGAAATAAGTAGAGAAATAAAGCAAAGGAGGAGCTAAAGGAGGAAGAAGAGGAAGAAAGCTTGATTCCATATTTTGAGTTGTAAGTACAAGTAGATTCTTACTTGTGTTGATTATAAAGTTAATTGTTAGAATGAATATAATTTTAATATGATATTTAATTACAAATTTATAAGTTGAATAAGTGAAGAATAAGGCTTGAAAATGATTAAATATAATAAATAATGAATTGATTGTATTTATTAAGTAATATGTGATAAAGAAATTGAAAGAGATGTGAGAAAAGATTTAGAGTGCATAAAAAAAATACTAAATTATAGAGGATGTAAAAGTTGATGGAACTATATATTTATGTAAGTAAATGTGAAGATAAATATGTGAAATAATGATATGTGAAATAATGTACAGATGTTTGATAATAAAAAAATGAAAGACAATGATTAGTGTGTTAAAAGCGTAAAATAACATGAAAAAGAAAGAATTAATAAAGATTAGTGATGAATTATGGAAATTATATTAATTGGTGAAACATGTTACATGTATTAAAAGAATTATAAATTCTATTTGTAGATTTGATGCCTCAAGGACAAAATTTAGAAAAAAAATGAAAATGACATGTGAATGTGATAAGAAATTATGGTGGAATATGGAAGTTAAATACAGAAATGAAATATGTTATATACGAAATTGAAAGAAAAAGATATTGTTACATGAAATGTCATGATGAGATATAAATTGTAAAATAAGTAAAAGTGATCGGTGAAATGTATAATAATATTTATTAGTGGAATTATGGAAGATTATTAAATATTGAGACAAGTTACATGTGTTAATGAAAAAGGAAGATATAATTATACGAAGTATTGTTATAAGGATTAAGACGTGTGTATATTATGACTTGCCCAAGTAGACGAGATAAAAACTATTAGGATATTAGTGGCATGCCATTAAGGAACCTTAGCTCGCTCTCTGATTATTAGCACGTTAGTGCTCTCTAATTATTAGCATGTCAGTGCTCATTAATTAGCACATTTGTGCTCTCTGTTCATCCGTTTCGGCAGTGTTCTGTTCTGTTCTGTATATCCTGTGTGTTTTATTAAGTCTACCGGGCCTCTGAAAAAGGTACAAAACTATTTTAGTGATTATTGAATCATATAGATTATATGTGTTGAAATTTTATGAAATTGAGAAAAAAAAGAAAATATATGGTTGAAATAAGTAAAGTAAATTATCATAAATTTTAGCTAAATGGAGTAAATGAGAATTTAAAATAAATCATGTGATTCTAGTATTATATAGATGATAATTAAATCAATATGTTTAGTTGGTGTTTAATGAGTAAATAATAAATGTGGACCTAATTGTAAAAAAAAAATAAGTGAATTGATTGGTAAACTATGTATGATGAATACAAGCAGGTCATTTAAATGATTCTGTGTAGTGATAATAAATAAGTTATAATTTATAATATAGATTATGATCTATATAATAGTTGTACTTACTAAGCTAGCAATAGCTTAACGCGTGTTTATATATGTAGTGTTCCCTATTTTTCACAATAGCCCTTCTTTCACTTTAGTATATTGTACTAAATGTAAGAATGGTAAAAAAAAAATTTTATTTCGGCTTATCTCGAATATCAATAATTAATATACTAGAACAACGAAACTAATATGTACAAAATATAATGATATTTTTATTAAGATATTATTAGAGTTTCTGAAAACGAATGTAGCACTTCTATACTTGATCTGGTAATCAGGTTGGGTATAGGAGGTGTTACATAATCTCTCGAGAGAATAATCCAGTCTGACCGAAATAAAGTGTGCTGATTTCGTCAATCTATCAACAATAGCATAGATGGCATCTTTATTTTTCGAAGTCAACGGTAATCCCAATACAAAATCCATTGTAACCCATTCTCATTTCCACTCCGGAATCATTACAGACTGTAATAAACCTGAAGAAACCTGATGCTCGGCTTTCACCTGGTGACATACCAAACATTTAGTAACAAATTCAGATATTTCACGCTTCATACCTGGCCACCAATATAAATCATTATACATTTTTCGTACCTCTGTAACTATTGAACATTTTTTGTAGCAGTTTCGTCAATGGCAAAGCAACTATTGAAAAAAAACTTTCACAAAACGTCAGTAATAACTTGCCAAGCCCAAAAAACTACGTACCTCTGTAACTTTTCACGGAGGTTTCCAGTTCACAATCGCAGAAATTTTTTTCGGATCAACCTGAATACCATCCACGGAGATCACATGCCTCAAAAATCCAACCTCAGGTAACCAGAACTTGCATTTACTAAATTTAGCATAAAGCTTCTTTTCACACAAAGTTTGCAATACAATTCTCAAATACTAATCATATTCGATTTCATGTTTTGACTAAATCAATATATCATCCATTAATACAACTACAAACCGATCTAGGTGCGGCTGAAACACTCTTTTCATTAGGTCCATGAATGCATCAGGAGTATTGGTCAAACTTAATGGCATAAAAAGAAATTCATAATGGCTGTAACAAGTTCTGAATGTTGTTTTCGGAACATATGGTTCTTTGACTCGCAACTGGTAATAACCTGATCGTAAATCGAGCTTTAAAGATATGGTATCTCTTTCAACTGATCAAATAGCTCGCCGGTTTGAGGTAATAGATATTTATTCTTTACAGTCATTTTATTTAACTAACTATAATCAATGCATAATCTCAAAGTGTCATTTTTATTTTTCACAAAAAAGACTGGAACACCCCGCTGTGATACACTCGGTCTAATGAATCTTCGATCCATTAATTCTTACAATTGCGCTTTCAATTTTTTAAGTTCAGTAGGTGCCATTTTGTACAGCGCAATAGATATCGGAGCATTTCCTGGTACTAAATCAATCAAAAACTCGACTTCTCTTTTTGGCGGTAACCCAGGTAATTCTTCTGGAAAAACATCAGCAAATTCTCATACTGTTGGGACCTGTTCTATTTTCAATTCTAATGTTCGAACAGTAAAAGTTGATACAATACTAGTAACACGATCGGATCTTTTATTTTCAACACTAATCACATCACTGCTTGGACTTTTCAAAACAATCCCTTTTTTTGTGATCTGCCGTAATTTTGTGTAACAAATTAAACTAGTTTTTGCACTTTAAAAGCTTGAACATGAGCATTTTAGTTAAATTTTAATTATATTTTCGTAAGTTTAGGTAAGTTCAATAAAATGTGTAATTTGAATATTTTGTTTACCTTAGGGGCTGAATGAGGCCTAAGGGTGAGCTAATACACTTTGGGAGCGTGCAGGAGACCATTAGAAGGCATACTAACTCGATACTGGTCGCTAGGTTGCAACATGGAGCACTGGATATCACAACATAGGAAGCAAAATAGAAGAATTCCAAGACTGCCTTCAATGTCGTGAAACAACCTGAGGATGTCGTGACATACCCTTGAAGATACCCTGAAGTTGAGCATATTGCCATCCGTGTCAAGACATAGGATCTAATGTGTCGTGACACCGCTTTTGTACAGGAAATAATTATGAGCTAGGGGCATTTTGGTCCGCACAATCAAATGTTAAGTACGAGGACAGTAGCTGACCTAAGGTTGAGGATAATGACCATCCTAAAGTCTATAATTAAGCTCATTCAACACATGTTATGGACGCCTTTTGATCTTGTATAATTTTCTCTTTATATTTAGTCTTTAGTTATTTTTCTCTTTTCTTAGGGTTTAGATTTTATTTTCGTTCTTGTTATTTACTTTTGTGGAGAAATCGTATTTGGGAAATATTGTCAAACTCTATGAGGATTCGACGCTAAATATTAATACAAATAAGGCTTCTTCTAAAGTTTATTCTCTTGAATTGCTTTGTATGTTTATTCGCTTTATCAAGTTTATATTGCTTATTATATCCATGAGGAACTAATCCTCTTGTGGGAGATTAACGAGTGGAGGTATGATTAATTAATTATTTTGTAGGGGTTTCTTAGCGGATCAACTATTCAAGAGAGGAAGAACCTAAAAGCCTAGGCCTGACAACCTTAGGAAGTCATTAAGGTGGGAATTAACCCAGATTTGGTATGGCCTATCTATGAACACCTTAACCCTAAACCTGTAACACCCTAAACCCGTATCCGTCGCTGGAACAGAGTTACGGAGTATTACCGAAACTTTTAAAACATTTTCAGATAAATCATGTCAATCACTGTTCATTTTTTGAGATTATTCACAACGTCCCTTAAATGGACCATCGAGGCCCAATATAAGCATTAGAATCGAGTCGGTACTTAATCAAAACCTCTACGAATTTTTTGCTAAATTTCAAAAAAATTTCCAAGGTGTAGGGCTCACATGCTCGTGTGGTCCAAGGGACACGCCTGTGTGACCCTAGGACACGCCCATGCTACAGGTCGTGTTCGACCCCGTGTAACTCTCTGACTTGTGTACACGGCCATCCCACACGCCTGTGTGCTGGGCCGTGTGGTTAATTAATTCCTTTCGTATTAGGTACAGGTTTCACACGGCCAAGACACATGCTCGTGTTCAAGGCCGTGTCTCCCACACGGCTGAGACACACGCCCGTGTCTTTGCCCGTGTGCTCAATTCTGAGCATTCTTTTTTTTCTCGAATTTAAGGTGCAGAGGACACACGGCCTAACCACACGCCCATGTACCAGGCCGTGTGTCACACACAATCTAGACACACGCCCGTGTGTCTGCCTGTGTGGACAAATAAAGCTATTTCTAGCTTCATTTCTCACCCAAAATCACACCAATGACCTACACTTAAACTCACATCCAAATGCCAACCATTTCAAGCATTCAAGTTAAGCAAACTCTATCATTCAACATAGCATACCATTACATGCATACATGTTCATAATCTTGCCTTGGTTTAGTCCATATGTTAGGCATAATTTGATCAACTACTTAACACATATGTAGCTACCATAGTATGACATTACAAATATATCAAAACAAACCATTACTAGCCATTCCAATGGCTAGATTACAAGCATCATTTACATTTACATGCCAATATGGCCAATATAACCTATACATGCCATTACATCCATAATTGATTTCCCATAAAATGCTTAGTAAGTTCGTATAACATGGTACTTAATTTACCATTCATTCTATTTTGAGGTAACTAGGTAAGGCATATTCAATCAATTTGACCTCAAGCCCTACACATACCCTCATTGCCCTTGTTAGTTATATACTTCATAAAAACATCAAAACATATATGGGCTCAACAACAATCAAGTTTCCATGCATATATGCTTTCCACAACATGTATTCATTTGTCATGTATAAATCATCTCTTTATACTACAAGTATAATTTCACAATAGTTCATCTCGAGTTCATATCTGTAACACCCTGGTTTAGGGGCTGTGCATATGGGGTATAAATCAAGTGTTAGTAGGTTTTTGGGAGTGCTTGGTTGAGTTTTAGAGGCTCTAAGAATGTTGGGATGAGAAGGGAAGGCTTTGGAAAATTTAGATTTTTAGGGTAAAAAGGAATTGGGCCTAGGAGAATTGAGCCCAATGGGCCTTAGGCGTAGTAGCGTTTAAATTTTTGGAGAACAAGAGACCGGCTTAAATGCAATTTGGACCTATTGGATAAGTGATTTTGGAAGGTTAGAAGGCTTCTATGAAGTCCCGGATCAAATATTAGCTTTGGGGAAATTTTGGTTTTAGGTGAAAAAAAACCTGAAGTTGGCGGTAGGCCTTAAGAATAAAATGTGGGGAAAAATGACACAAGTGGAGTGTGTGGTGGAGTGGCAAAGTGACGCCACATAAGAGACAAGGGGGTGACGCCATACAGGGAAGGAAGGAGGTCCAAGGTTCAAGTCTTGGCTTTTGCATTTTGGTTTTCTTTTACTTGGACCTCGAAATTTGGCTATAGTTTATATTTAGTTGCGCATGGTTTAAGACACAAGAGGAGCTTGTGGCTTGGTGGCAAGTGGTGTGTTGAACTATTGAAGGGAGCACAGGTTCGAATCTCATGAGAAGCAAGGGAGTATTTATTTTGCATGCAGACGGGAAGAGTTTCATTGAATTTAAACTCTACTCGACGAAGGGATCCCACATCGGAAAGATACAAAGAAGGAAGGTGAAGTGCTAGCTATATAAGGAGCATCCTAGGAGGAGAGTAAACACATCTTGGAGGCGTTTGGGCACAGGAGTGGTCGGAGCGCGGATTAACACCAGAGTCCTATCAGGTGTGTAACTCTCTCTACTCTAGTTGTAGAGCGGCAAATGCCGAAGTGTCGGTCACGGCAATAGTAGCCACACGAGCGTGCGCGAGCGCACGTGTGGGGCTTCGACGCGATAGTTGAGGCCATCTAGAGTATTCTTGTGGGTTGGGGTTGCTTGGGCGTGATGGGCGAAGTGGGCCCAATGGGCCCGTGGGCCCTATGAGTAAATTGTGCGATTGTGTAGTATATAGTGAACTAGACTAGGTGGAACTTATATACGTGGCTAGATTTGTGTTAGGTGGGCCACACGAGCGTGTGGGCCCGAATGGGCCGAAATTGGGCTTTAGGCCCAATAGTCCATTTCGACCAAAAATGGTAGTTGGGTCGCTCGGGGCGACACTGGGCCTTTAGAAAGGCCATTCCAGGTACAAAATTACCGATATACCCTTGGTGGGTAAATTACGAAAATGCCCTTAGTAGGTAAAATTACGATTTTACCCTTAAAGGTTGATTAGCAAGGTAGGGCGTGTTAGTTTTCTTTGTGCTATAGTTTTTGTCTTGGCCGAATGGCCTAAGTGTTCATTGTTTTTATGCCAAGGCCGATTGTAGGGAAGAAGAGCACATGTTTGGGAACCTTTTGCAAGTCCGTTAGTCTGCGGGTGCAGAAGCAGAAGTAGCGTTTCGGGTTTTGGTATCATTTAGGTGCGTAATCATCGCACTATTTCTGTGGTTTGGTTTGCTAACATGTTTATGTGTGTATTATGTGTAATAGCCGTTTATAATGGCATAAGTGATGAATAATGGTGATGGTAAGTTAATCTTGATATACATTTATATATGTACAATGTGGTAGTGATAAGTGATAAATACTCATTCTATATGATATTCTTGCATGATTTGTTGACACATGGGCATGGGATTGGATTGAAGAAGGAAGAAGTGTACACAGATGTATGTGCGTGGTCTAATGATAGCTCGAGGCTACATTAGCGCTTGAGGGTTAGCTTTGTGCTACCTCAAGGGAGGTGTTGGCTAGGTGCCCATCTCGGCGGTTGATTGCTATGTGCATCACCGTAGAGACGGATTACGATATTTGGATCACTTTGGTTGATCGGTGGCTCAGCCCACGGCCCTCGAGCGGCGAGAATGCCGAGGTAAGATTTATGGATCACGATGTGATCGGTGGCTCACCACCACGGCCTTGGCGAGTCCGCTAAGGTTGGTGTCACGATTGGATAGTAGGTTGGGTGAGATGCATTCTTGCATGATTTGTTTCGATGGTCGTGTGGGTATGGGCCAAGCCCATACGGATGGAAATATGTGTTGTGGTTATGCACTCGAGTCGGTGGACTCACTCTTTTCATTAACCATTTCGGGTAGTGCATAAAGTCGGACCGGGATCGGAGAGACAAGGTGGCCCATGCCGAGGATGATGTTCAATTATTCCATGCTAAATTTTGATATAAGTACTTTATTTGAATTGTTGGGTTGTAATAAAGGCCATTTTATGTTTTTGGTATTACTTTAACTATAGTTTATTTAAATTAAATTGCTACGTGAAAATGATTTATGGTTTGCAACCTATTTATTCAAATTGGATATTATAAACTAAAGTTTTAAAAATGAATGAGTTTTATAGCAAAGTTTTATTCCAAAGATATGTTTTCCAAAATTCAGCAAACTACGATGTTTTATTTTAAGATTTTCAACCGTCTTTTCCCAGTGACATAACCAGATTCGGTCGTAGCGAATGGGCCGGGTTTGGGGATGTTACAGTTTGGTATCAGAGCCCGGTTCAAAACTCGGCTTTGAGGGTTTTGGGCCAAAAAAAAAAAAACCTTTTCAAAGTGGGCTTTTAAGAAATTTTTAGGTTATTCTGGCATGGCACCTGTACCTCCGACCCGAAGTCCACCAGGTAAGTACCCCTTACTATTGCTTGTGAGTTATTGATGTGATCGGATGATTGCAATAGTGGATTACTTTAGAATCTGAAACTTTGATTGCTCGAAAAAACGACTTCCGAAACTTACATTCATAAAATTTGCTCGTGGATTAAACAGTGGAACAAAATTTCTAATGCATAAAACTTTTAATCAGATTAAATCGCGACGCTAGATATGAGTTCTAGGGGGCGTGGTCGTACTTCTCGTGGACGTGGTAGAGGCAGTTTTGGTGACTGTTTGTTTTGTTGCTCGTAAAGTATGTTAGCTCTTGGAGATCAGAGTGCGCAGCGATAGCGTAGTGGAGAGAATTGGACTATTAGTTTAGACAAGTAATTTCGAGGACGAAATTATTTTAAGGAGGGTAGAATTGTAACACCCTGGTTTAGGGGCTGTGCATATGGGGTATAAATCAAGTGTTAGTAGGTTTTTGGGAGTGCTTGGTTGAGTTTTAGAGGCTCTAAGAATGTTGGGATGAGAAGGGAAGGCTTTGGAAAATTTAGATTTTTAGGGTAAAAAGGAATTGGGCCTAGGAGAATTGAGCCCAATGGGCCTTAGGCGTAGTAGCGTTTAAATTTTTGGAGAACAAGAGACCGGCTTAAATGCAAGTTGGACCTATTGGATAAGTGATTTTGGAAGGTTAGAAGGCTTCTATGAAGTCCCGGGATCAAATATTAGCTTTGGGGAAATTTTGGTTTTAGGTGAAAAAAAAACCCTGGAAGTTGGCAGGTAGGCCTTAAGAATAAAATGTGGGGAAAAATGACACAAGTGGAGTGTGTGGTGGAGTGGCAAAGTGACGCCACATAAGAGACAAGGGGGTGACGCCACAAGGGAAGGAAGGAGGTCCAAGGTTCAAGTCTTGGCTTTTGCATTTTGGTTTTCTTTTTACTTGGACCTCAGAATTTGGCTATAGTTTATATTTAGTTGCGCATGGTTTAAGACACAAGAGGAGCTTGTGGCTTGGTGGCAAGTGGTGTGTTGAACTATTTAAGGGAGCCTGGGTTCGAATCTCATGAGAAGCAAGGGAGTATTTATTTTGCGGTCTTGACGGGAAGAGTTTCAGTTGAATTTAAACTCTACTGACGAAGGGATCCCACATCGGAAAGATACAAAGAAGGAAGGTGAAGTGCTAGCTATATAAGGAGCATCCTAGGAGGAGAGTAAACACATCTTGGAGGGCGTTTGGGCACAGGAGTGGTCGGAGCGCGGATTAACACCAGAGTCCTATCAGGTGTGTAACTCTCTCTACTCTAGTTGTAGAGCGGCAAATGCCGGTGCCGTCCACGGCAATAGTAGCCACACGAGCGCGCGAGCGCGCGTGTGTGGGGCTTCACGCGATAGTTGAGGCCATCGTAGTATTCTTGTGGGTTGGGGCCGCTTGGGCGTGATGGGCGAAGTGGGCCCGTGGGCCCTATGAGTAAATTGTGCGATTGTGTAGTATATAGTGAACTAGACTAGGTGGAACTTATATACGTGGCTAGATTTGTGTTAGGTGGGCCACACGAGCGTGTGGGCCCGAATGGGCCGAAATTGGGCTTTAGGCCCAATAGTCCATTTCGACTGTAAATGGTAGTTGGGTCGCCGGGCGACATCGGGCCTTTAGAAAGGCCATTCCAGTGCACGAAATTACCGATATACCCTTGGTGGGTAAATTACGAAAATGCCCTTAGTAGGTAAAATTACGATTTTACCCTTAAAGGTTGATTAGCAAGGTAGGGGCGTGTTAGTTTTCTTTGTGCTATAGTTTTGTCTTGGCCGAATGGCCTAAGTGTTCATTGTTTTTATGCCAAGGCCGATTGTAGGGAAGAAGAGCACATCATTGGGAACCTTTTGCAAGTCCGTTAGTCTGCAGTGCGAAGCGAAGTAGCGTTTGGGTTTTGGTATCATTTAGGTGCGTAATCATCGCACTATTTCTGCGTGGTTTGGTTTGCTAACATGTTTATGTGTGTATTATGTGTAATAGCCGTTTATAATGGCATAAGTGATGAATAATCGTGATGGTAAGTTAATCTTGATATACATTTATATATGTACAATGTGGTAGTGATAAGTGATAAATACTCATTCTATATGATATTCTTGCATGATTTGTTGACACATGGGCATGGGATTGGATTGAAGAAGGAAGAAGTGTACACAGGATGTACGTGGTCTAATGATAGCTCAGTTACATTAGCGCTTGAGGGTTAGCTTTGTGCTACCTCAAGGGAGGTGTTGGCTAGGTGCCCATCTCGGCGGTTGATTGCTATGTGCATCACCGTAGACAGATTACGATATTTGGATCACTTTGGTTGATCGGTGGCTCAAACCACGGCCTCGGCGATGAGAGAATGCCGAGGTAAGATTTATGGATCACGATGTGATCGGTGGCTCACCCACGGCCTTGTGCAAAGAAGTCCGCCGAGGTAACATATGTGGGATCACTTTCGGTTGTGATCGGTGGATTAGCCACGGCCTTGGCGAGGAGTCCGCTAAGGTTGGTGTCACGGTTGGATAGTAGGTTGGGCTGAGATGCATTCTTGCATGATTTGTTTCGATGGTGTGTGGGTATGGGCCAAGCCCATACGGATGGAAATATGTGTTGTGGTTATGCACCGAGTCGGTGGACTCACTCTTTTCATTAACCATTTCGGGTAGTGCATAAAGTCGGACCGGGATCGGAGAGGACAAGGTGGCCCATGCCGAGGATGATGTTCAATTATTCCATGCTAAATTTTGATATAAGTACTTTATTTGAATTGTTGGGTTGTAATAAAGGCCATTTTATGTTTTTGGTATTACTTTAACTATGGTTTATTTAAATTAAATTGCTACGTGAAAATGATTTATGGTTTGCAACCTATTTATTCAAATTGGATATTATAAACTAAAGTTTTAAAAATGAATGAGTTTTATAGCAAAGTTTTATTCCAAAGATATGTTTTCCAAAATTCAGCAAACTACGATGTTTTATTTTAAGATTTTCAACCGTCTTTTCCCAGTGACATAACCAGATTCGGTCGTAGCGAATGGGCCGGGTTTGGGGATGTTACAATATCATTTCATATAAGAAATTTACCCATATTACTCAGAATATCAAGGTCACAATTAATACACTCAAGGTGTACAAGTCTATAATCAAGGATGTACTTACTCATCAAATAAATTCCATGTACAATATTATCATTTCATATTTCCATATATCAGTTATCACGTATCGTCAATTTCATGTATTTCAGGCCGATATGTGAAATAACTCGTTTCTTATTCATATCTTCTCATGTCAAGAACTTTTACCCATTGAATTTATCGAAAATATCGATGGATACACAGGTAGTACACTCGAGGTGTACAAATCAGAATCTGTCAATTCATGTCCAATAGTACCCATAAGGTACAATTTCAGAGAGTACACTCTCGAGCCACACATGCATACAATAGGATTACCAGTCCAGGCTAAATCCTTTTTATGACATATGCTCTAGAGAGCTTGACCTGGATTACCCGTCCGGGCTAAATCCTTTCTGTAATAAAGTCATTAGGATTGCTCGTTCGAGCCTAATCCATTCTGCAACAAATGCAGGACCTCATTCATTTCGGCAATTACATTTATCCATCGATTTTCATTTATTCAAATGGGATTTAACATTTTCAAGCATTTTCCGGTATGTGATTATTTCATACATCTATAACATCCATATAATTCAAATGATCACATTGCAAGCATAAAATTAACATTTTCATCATTTATCCTTTATTATCTATCAGGCATTATAATTTAATTTAAACATTTTTATTTATCGGGCTTGATCGGATATGTAATCATTTCACATATTCATGAAATTTATACAATTTACATAAACACAATCAATGCAAGCATGTAAATAAACACAATTTAGTTACACGAACTTACCTCGACAAAGGTTCGTGTACAGACATCTATTAATCCGAATTTTTCTCTTTTCCTCGTTCTAACTCTGAATTTGGTCTATCTGGATCCAAATAAGCTTGATAAGTCTTCTTCCTCCCTCCTAGGGTTTCCATGGAAATATTTGGGGAAGATGATATGAAATGGTTTTCCTTTTTCATTTAATTAAATTGTCATTTAATAACTTTTCATCTTTTCAATTTAGTCCTTAGCCTTTTTTTTATTTTTTCCATGGATGAGTCATACCAAAATATCTACATACTTCTCTTTAATGGTCTAATTACCATATAAGGACCTCTAGTTTTGAATTCCATAGCTATTTAATCCTTATAGCAACTAGAATTCAACTTTTGCATTTTATGCGATTTAGTCCTTCCCGTAATTAAACACATAATCGGTAAAATTTTCGTATCAAAATTTTCACATGATTTTTATAACATAATACCGTCCATATAATAAAATAAAAATAAATTTTATTTTCGGCTCAGATTTGTGGTCCCGAAACCACTATTCCGATTTCACTGAAATTGGGCTGTTATAGAACCGGTCTGGACTGTGAGATCAAGAGATAAGTATTACTTGCCGACTCAATACATCAGTGGAAGATCGGAAGATCCTGTTGGGGTATTGACTAGTTGATTGAACAAGAAAACCTGAGAAGACAGTTGGTTATGATTACTGAAGCTAGCCAATCACCCATGCCTAGATTTGATACATTTTACTCTTTGATTTCTCGTGTTGTATTTATTTCCTTACTTTCTTTTAGTATTATTTTTAGTATGGTTTACCAAAACCTTTCTTTTGATTCCTCATACTATAATCCAATTAAATTACTAACTAAATCTATATATGTTTAGATTAGAATTAATTTAGTACTCGCCTCCCTTGGGTATGATCCTCAGAGTAATCAACTACTTTGTTGTAACTATATTACAACCTGACCCGATACTTGCGGATACCGTCTTTTATATCTTTTGTGCATGATTTCTACTCTGGATGTTTCTACGTTCGGAGGTGATCAGTTTGCAACTAACAACTGTATCATGAACTATTAGCCAATCCATACCCAAAATAACATCAAATTCATTGAACGACAATAGCATTAGGTCAACAAGAAATTCATAATCTTGAATTTTTAGTGGATAGTTCTTACAAACTTTATTAACAAGCACACTCTGACCTATCGAATTTGACACCCTAATATCAAATTCAGTCAACTCTATTGGTAAATTCTTTTATGTTACTAAAGTTGTGCACATATAATGCATGAAACGTACCATCAAAAAGAGTAAAAGTACCAGCGATAACGTCAAGTGTTGTAGCCTCCTTTTTAGTGTGGATCGCTTAAGCTCTAGCTGGTGCTCAACCTTTGAATCCGATTATCGTATCACATGCCTTACTATGGCTAACTCTAGATGTATTCCCAGATCTCAGTCTTTTACCCCTCTAAGAAATAGTTGTTGGTATGGCAATCTGTTCTGAACATGATTCAACCTTATTTGGACAATCCCTCAAGAAATGTTCAAATGAACCACACTGGAAGCAGGCTCCCTTTTTCAATCTACAAATGTCGAAATGATTCTTTCCACAATGTTCACAAGCAAGTGTGTCTACATTCCGAACACTATCAGCACTTGCTACCGAAGTAGCTTGAGCCTTCGGATTATTTTTTCTAAATGCACCCCTTCTCGGATTCCTAGTAGTAGGAATAGACTGGCTTCTAAAATCCTTCAATTTTTTAGACATATGAGTCAGAAAATTTTTGGACATGCTTTTCTTGCTTGAGCTCTCATTTTTAGGTTTTGCTCATTTCTTTTCATTCTAGATCACTTCCATTTTTTGAGCACGTCCGGATAACACTACAAATTCTTTAACTTCAAGTGCTCCTGCCATTGCTCGGATGTTCTCATTTAAACCCCACTCAAATCGTGTACACATTTCATCCTCTAAAGTTAATTGCTCTTGCGCATATTCACTTAGATTGACAAATTTACATTCATATTCAACAACCGATATGTTTCCCTATTTCAGATCCATAAATTCTCATTTCTTACCTTCTAGATACATTTTGCTGATATATTTCTTCTTAAACTCAGCCTAAAAGAATTCCCATATTACTCAATCTCTCGGGACCATTGATGTTAGAGTAACCCACCATTGATATGCATATTCTTTCAATAGTGATACAACACATTTCAAACTATATTCAATAGAGCAATCTAATTCATCGAAAACACGCTGAGTATTTTCTATCCAATATTCGGCTTTTGTAGGATCATCATTATACAACCCTCATAATTCTTTAGCTCCACATTTATGAATTTTATCTGTAAGGGGTCGGTTAACAATTACCTGATTCTAGTTTTGAGGATGACAAGGTGCCAAGGGAGGCACAGGAGTGGGAAGAAGTTGTGGAGCCATTGAGTTAGCTCACATAAATTGAGTAAACCACTCATTCATTATTTGAAAGAAGGCATCACCGCCCTCACTTGTAGGTATTTTAGATACAAGTAAGCTTTAATTATCTCCTTGTTCGGATGTCAGAACGTTACTATCCATCTCATCATTTACGACACAATCAGAGTCGACTCACATTACAAATATATAAGAAAAACATAGTCAAATCAGATCAGAAGCATCACACAAAAATTACAGGTTATTGTGGCATGTATTTTCTAAACTCAATATACGCTAGGTTCAGTCCTAGACTCGACTAAATTGTAGCTCTGATACCACTAAATGTAACACCACTTACTCGGTCCAATTGTCAGACTCGAGCTACAGGATGCTACAACAGTAAACATAAATAATCATACGCAATTTGTTTAGAAATATTCAATAAACCAATACATACAAGTTAAGTCAATGTTTAACATGCATTACAAATAAATCTAAGTCTCAATTGAGCTTATGAAAGCCCTTAAACTATCTCGGAACCAAATCGAGACCATTTTGAAACTTTTACAAAAAGATAGGTAAAAAGACAAAACAGAGGTCACACGACCGTGTGGCCAGGCCGTGTGACAGGCTGATGCCGAGTGGGCTGTATCACACAGTCGTGTCCTTAAATCGTGTAACAAACTAATTTCGTTTAATCCAAGGTCACACGGCTGTGTCGCCAGGCTATCTAACTAACCGTGGTCGTGTTGGAATAAATCGTAAAAATTACAAACATTCACATTGTTGAAAAATATTCTGTTTGAAAATCATTTTTTACACAGCGAAAAATTAAAATTTTAAAAACTGACCCAGTTTGCGATATTTATAACAATAAACCTTAACCGAATTTGTACTTGTGTTTTTGGATAAGAGAATCCTTGATTTTTTTTTTTACTTTCAACCAAACGATCTTCTCCACTATTCTTGTACCACGAACTGCTTCAAGTGTGGGCTTGAACCAATTGAATCAAAACACAAAACTAGAAAAAGTTTTCCTTTTGGGGTGAAAATGAAAATTCTCTTTTTTTATAATAGAAATTGATAAAATTAATATTCTAAAAAATATATTTATAGGTTGAGAATTAAAGTTTTTGTTCATAGCTCTAGGGGTGTTCATTCGGTTAACCGACCCGAAATAACATTAACCGAATTAACCGACCTTTCAAAATTTTTAACCGTTAACCGAACCAAATTTTTTTCAAAAAAATTAACCGAACCGAAATTTTTTTGGTTAATTCGGTCGATTAACCGAATTAACCGAAAATTATACGTTTTTTTATTTTTGGTTATGATAAATCGAAATAGTAACATATTTTAATCCCATATTTAACATACTTTTGGATGATTTATCCCTTAATTTATGTAAAAAGGTGCTCTTAATCCTTTCTTTTCATGACTTATACTTAGGAAAGCACCCAAGAATAAAAAGAACGAGAAACGGGCTCAAAACGGACCAAAATGGGCCAAAGAAGAAATCGACACAGCTTGGACTAAAGCCCACACGGTCGTGCCTCCTCAATATACTAGAACACGGCCTGATATCGATCTACATGGACGTGTCCTCATTAGAAGTCCGAACACGACCTGGCCACGATTCACACGGGCGTGTGCCATGGCCGTGCCTCTGCCGTGGAGAAGAGCAATTTCATTCAGGAAAGGATACTTAGGGGCAAAGAAACCTATTTCCAAAGCCTATAAATACACCCTAAGTATAACCTAAAAAGGGGTGGTCAGCTAGGCCAAGGAGCCGAGCCGAAAAGGTCAGATTTGTGGGAAACTCTCAAGGGATAGCCAGTTGATCCATCTCAAGAAGCCAAAATTCTACTCAAGACGGAGGATCTCCTCTTCAATTCCTTCAGGGGGTTTTAGGGATTTCTTATGTTTTGTGTTATCTTTTCTTTTGAGATGTTTTTCTTTAATATTATGAACTAAACCCTTCAGATACTCAAGGGGATGAAACCTAGATGAATCTTGTTATTGTTTTCTCAACTATATGATAAATACTTGATTTGTTCTTAATTATGTGTGCTTAATTCTTGTGTTGATATTTCGCGGATATTAATTCAAGTCGAATGTGCTTAGGTGGTGGAGCAAAAGTCCCTGCTTAAGAGTAGATCTAGCATAATTAAGCGGAGTTGATCGCGCGCCTAGAGATAGGGTGACAAGATTTTGCCGGATTAGGGTGAAACCTAATATGGGATGTCCATAGATCGATTTACTGCTATTCTAGGGGGTTATTAATGGGAAAGATATTTCAATTAATTAACCTAGGGCTAGACGTTATTCGCCTCGAGAGAGGGTTTAATATACGTTAGGGAGTCCTACGGATCAAGTCAAGTGAATAAATCGTCTGGTTCAGTGTTAGATAACAAGTGAAGTTTAGGTGGATTCTTCCTAAGGGTATCGTTTTAATCAACTGAGTTTTTCCCAAGTATTTCTCCAATTCATTCTTTTTGTCTTTGCGTCTTTAGCTTAGTAATTAGTTAATTTAGATTAATAAACAACTTCACTTATTTTAGGCTAAATAATAGAAAGAAAGTTAGTATTAGTACTTTTAGTTCCTTTGGGTTCGACAATCCGGTCTTGCCTAAGCTATACTACTGTTCAATAGGTGCACTTGCCTCAATCGTTGTCATAGTTAGTTTCGTGTTCGATCATTATCTTTATAAATTTTAAAACTCTGACTTCACAACGATCAGGTTAAAAATTAACTGAATTAACCGAATTAACTGAATTACCCGAATTAACCGAATTAACTGAATTACCCTAATTAACCGAATTACCCGAATTACCCGAAATTAATCACTACATAATTAAAAAGATTACATAATTTTAGTTTTAGTTTTAGAATTTTATTTTTATTTATTAAATTATTTGTAATTTTTATGATTGGGTTGGATTGGGTAATTGGGTTGGGTTAGATATTTGGGTTTGGATTGGGTTTAGGGATTGGGTTTAGGTGAATAGTAGGCCTATTTATATATTATAATTTTATTTATTAATTTTTTCGGTTAAACTGAAAAAATTTGGTTAACCGACCGGTTTCGAACCGAATTAACCGTTAACCAAAAAATCACAAAATAATTAACCAACCCCCGACCGAAAAAATTCGGTTAACCGACCGATTAACCAAATTCGGTCGGTTAACCGAATTTTTTCGATTTTACCCAAATTTTGCACACCCCTAAATAGCTCTACCGGTGCCATCTATATATAGGAAGAGAAGGAAGAACCCTTGTAGAGTTGTAAAAGTTTATTTCCACTAGAAAAACAATATTCTAGTTTATCTATGATTGTAACACCCCAAACCCGGCCTAGACGTTATGGTCGAATCTGGTGATGTCACATAGAATGGGTTTGAAAACGAAGCTAACTCGATAAAAACCTTAAGCTTATAACTCTTAATTGTTTTCATCTATTTCAAACATATATATATAATCAACTAGTTGACTTGCCTGAAAACGTATCATTTTAGCGGAAGCTTTAGGAAAATCGTCATGTTTAAGGAAAACAGTTCGCACTTTTAGTAAATCATGTTTTAGGTAAAAACCATCATAGTAACAAGAAAGTTAAATCAAAACCCAAAACCAAAGCGAAACAGTTTAAAAGAGTCCAGAGAGTCCCAGAAAATATAACCTTTCAAATCTCAATGCCAAATTTAAATAAAACCATAAAGCAAAGTAAAACAGTAATAGCGAGTGATCACCGTTGAGTCCTCCGCTGCACTGATCCGCCTAACTCTGTGGATTACCTGTACAGAATACACAGAAAAGAGTGAGTTTACGTAAACTCAGTGTATAACCCCACAGAATTAAGCATGCACACAACCAGAAAGTCAGAATCAGTCAAATTCAGATTCGGGCTTAAGCCCATTACATATATAGATACAGATGTGCAAATCAGAATCAGAAATCAGATATCCTACCCCCATCCTCTACACACCATCTCCAACCATCCCTACAAACCAT
The DNA here is from genome assembly GCA_025698515.1 of Gossypium sturtianum. NCBI lineage: Eukaryota > Viridiplantae > Streptophyta > Magnoliopsida > Malvales > Malvaceae > Gossypium > Gossypium sturtianum. The sequence goes on from CM046946.1 coordinate 124,833,654, forward strand.
GTGGGGTTTAAAACACCCACCATCCCTACACACTAGGTTGTTCCGATACGGCACGTAACAGATATAATGCAGCCATGCTGCCAGATAATAGGCATAAACTGCCTTTCAGATCACTTCCTCCAATATACATCATCCCATCCCTAAAATCAAATACAGAAATATACGAATACAGAGAAATAATCTAACATGCTCACATGCTTATGATCATATACAGATAGTAGATAATAGCGTAAGTAGACATGCATCAAAATTTTACTCAGATCTGAATGTCAATATACAGTTAATAGAGTTTAGGGTTTAATTAGCCCTTACCGACCCTACAGTAGGCCCACAGTCATTTGGGACAACCCGTGCAACCCTAGGGAAAAATTCAGATAAATGGGCCCACACACCCGTCTGGATCACACGGCCTAGCCTAGATACCATACGCCCGAGTAGCCAACACGCCCAATTTGGCCTAGCCCGTGTGGCTCGCACGGCTACACTTCGGCTTTCACACGGTCGTGTCTTGCGCACGACCTAGCCTCGTTGATCACACTGCCGTGTTGTCGCACACGGCCTACCACATGGCCGTGTGGCGTCGACAGTGGGGTTTTTCGGCTTTTACTGAATCTCATTTTTCTGCGTTTTGGGTACACACCTGATACTGTTTCACAGCGAAAATACTCCCGAGTCTCTTGAAACCTAAAATTTATCGATTAAAACCCCAATCAGTCACCTAAATCGCGATAATCTGAAATCACAAACCAGCAAGAATTCGATTCGGGCGTTCCACACTTACCCCAACACTCCGAACGATCAACAAGGAATCTACAAACGAAGAGTCATGGTCTTCTCGATACGCTGCTGCCAAACACAAATTATTACCAATCAGAAAACAGAAATCGTTCTAACGATTCTAAAAGAAAACTCCCTATTCGAACAGAAAAGTCACCACCACTTACCAATGCGTACGAATTTTGTGAACAGAGGAACCGTAATTCGAAAAATAAAAAGATGAAGTCGAAAGGAAAGGAAAATAGCAGAAGAGAATGAAAATGGAAAAAGAATAGAGGAAGGAAAATAATGAAACGTCAGTTCTTCTAGGAGAGATTTCTTTGGGAATCAGATTTACTCAAATCCCACTACCTACACTAACACAACCACCCACTATCAGAATTTTAACTTCACCAAAACTCTGCCCCATAATCGAGCAAAAATAAATACCCCCGTTCGCACAAGGATTCGAACACAGGACCTCCGCACCACACACAGACTCCCTTACCACTTGAACCAGCAGGCTCATTCTGGTATGAAATTACAGGCAATTAAATATAAACCCACTGAAAAATGATAGGGCTCAATTCCAAAAATAACAAAGATTGCTAAAAGTAATGCTTGAACTTGGGACCTCTCACACACACCCAGAACACTTAACCATTGAAGCAGATACACAGTTGTGTCAAAATTTTACAGAAGCAACATAAGAAATTTGGGGCGTTATAACTCTACACCCCTAAAAGAAATTTCGACCTCAAAATTTACCTGATCAGAACAGATGAGGATACTGCTATCGCATCGAATCCTCAGGTTCCCACGTGGCCTCCTCAGTTGTAACACCCCAAACTCGGACAAGACACCACGACCGAATCTGGTATGTTACGGGGAAAAATGTCTTTGAGTTATCTTTTTTTTCGTTGTAAAGCGGGGCGAAAACATAGTGAACGAGTTGATTTCATTTAGGACTTCCAATAGTTTCCTAGTGCCATTTTGAAACACTTTAGACTTAGTAGCAAATCGAGTTTGATTTGAAAATCATTTGAGTTTATTGAATAACAAAACATAGCGAGATACCCGATGGTATAGTCTAAAACACATTATGTAAAATTTCAAAACGTTGTCTTTCCAAGTTTTAGTAAAATTTCATGCCAAGTTATTTGTTAAGCGGTGTTGCGAATCTAATTAAAACATAACCATCATAAATATAATTTAAAGGCCCTTTTACAAGTCCAAATTAAAAACCAAATAACAGTAATTAAACTAAAGTACCCAAATGATAGCGTTGAGGTAAAACTTTATCAAGCATGGCATGAGCACCCCGAGTCCATCCCGGCTCCATGTCCGCGTCTACGAGTCACCTGAAATGTCAAAGGAGAGGGTGAGTCGAGTGACTCAGTGCATAAATCCCGCTCCCGATGAAACAACATGCTAACACACATCATACATAGCAACATAATTAATGCAACCCGATCCTAACCATCCGTATCTCCCTTTTCTACCCCGTGTGGTACCAAACCACTGGTGGTGCCAAACCACTGGTGACATATAGTCACAATGTGTTACCAAAACACTGGTGTCCCAAAGACACAATGTGCTACCAAAGCACTGGTGACCGTAGTCACGATAATCGAATGATGGGGCCAACCCATCGTGTGATACCCAATCACTAGCGATTTATCCCATATCTCATGTGGGGCCAACCCACGGTGGTGTTAACCACAGGGACAAGTCGCAATGAGGTGCCCAACCTCTGGTGTCCCAAAGACACAAATGTGCTACCAGAGCACTGGTGACCGTAGTCACAATAATCGAATGATGGGGCCAACCCATCGTGTGATACCCAATCACTAGCAGACGATCCCATATCTCTTGTGGGGCCAACCCACGGTGGTGTTAACCACAGGGACAAGTCGCAATGAGGTGCCCAACCTCTGGTGTCCCAAAGACACAAATGTGCTACCAAAGCACTGGTGACCCAAAGTCACAAGGTGTGTTACCAAAACACTGGTGCTTGTCAGCACAAAATCATCACTGCCCCCTCCACTCATATCACCCATCAACAAACCAACTCGTATAATCATGCATATCATACAAATTATGCATATCATGCTAATATGTTTGACTCATGCCCCATATCACATACATACATAGTCATGATACCATATAGATCATCAGTAATCTAGTAACAATACTGACTTACCCGGATACATACACATACCCCGTTTGGGTATCCAATACTCCATCATACTGTCATGATTTTAATAGGCAAACAGGTTTATTAATAAAATTACTAAATATCAGTGTGTTAGTTTACACACCTGGTAAAGCGCAACCTTTAATACTAAAAGAAACGATCTAAAGCTCCTTGTATCCTTGATCCTACAATCGGCCAAATAGGAGTTAGACATCTAACATTCGGCCAACATCAGTTAACCAAAGGGGTTAATATCGAACCCTACCTTTTAAGATGATTTGGTTTCCTACCAAATCCGAATCAAACAATGATTCTCCTTAAGCAATCGGCTATACCATAAAAAGATGAACAGTTAATCCACTTGAATCCCTATCTTATTGAAATCCAAAAGAATAGACTAACAAATAATCTTCTTACCACCACTTATCAAATGGTTAAACCAAGGTAGAAAGCTCCACTTGTCTGCTTCAAAGTCCCCGTCGTCCTATGATGCAATCGGTTCCAACATAAGAGATAACACTCATCAACAGTTGTCATATACGATTCTTAAACAACTTAAATCGATTAAGAAAAAGAGAGAAACTAGATGACCATTCGGCCAAGGCTTACCAATCTCCAAACGATTGAAGCAAGAGACCCAACACTCTAAATTCGCCACCCAAAGACAAGAAGAGAACCACAAGCGATTCGGCCAGGACTTATGCCAAAAGAAGAATCAAAGATTCGGCCAAGGTGGTTTACACCAATCACGATTTTCGGTCAGAGTTGAAGAGAAGAGTAAACAAAATGCAAAGAAATAGTGTTGATATCCGGCCAAGTAACAAAATAGAACAAGGAGATAAAAGGTACTTCTGATTTGAAGAAAAGAAAAGATGAATGGTATTTGAGAAAATGGGGTTTCGGTTTACAAGGTTTCAAAACAAGAAAAGAAGGTTGAGAAGAGGAGAGGCTAGCTTCGATTTACACAAAGGAAAAAGAAGAGAAAAGTGCAAGGACATTCTGCTTCACCCTACTCAAGAGAACAAAGAATTTCTGCAATCACCAAGGGAGGGTTCGGCTAAAATCTTAAAATGAAGCAAGAGAAAAGTATGTTCAAGAAGAAGAAGGAACGGCCAAGGTTTTGAGATGAAAAGAAATGGAAGGGGTGAATGGAAATTTTCGGTTTAGGCAAGGTAAATTTTGGCTTTAGTGTTTCAAAAGGGAAGAAAAGATATGAGATATGAGAAGAGAGAATACTAGTTTCGGTTTGCACAAAATAGAGAAGAGGAAGATAGGAAGGAAAGCATTCGGCCAACAACCCAAATGTAGAAGACAAAATGCAAAAGAGATTCGGCAAGTACACCTTTTGACTTACGGTTTTAGGAAGCAAGAAAACGACCAATGGAATTTCTGGCTAACAAAAGACTAAGGAAAACTTTTGCTCTTGACCCAAAAAGTGACCGAACACCAAGTTTGCCAAAATGAAATTCGGCTACTAACTCTCCCACACCAAGCCGTCACCTCCCACTCCCCACTCCCTCAAATTCGGCCAAATCCCCCCAATTACTCCACTCCCCACATTCAAACATCATGACCAAGTCTCCCACCTACACTTACTCTCCACCAACCGCTTGAATGTGAAGACTTGGTCCAAGGTAGAATCCAAATTGCTCTCAACCTCTTCCTCCATGCCGTCCAAAAATAAGTGACAAAATGGGGACTCTACACTCGAACACTGGACCACCACCCCAAGCAAATGACGCCACACCTAGCTCCCTAGTGGCACATGCCTTGCCACTTTGCCAGCTCTTCATTTGTGCTATGAAATACCAAAAATAAATTAAAAACCCCTTTCCTCAACTCCCTTCACTTAACACCCAAAACCAAAATTTTCCCATACACTCGTGCATACTCCTTGCCCACAATTAAGCCCCTAAAACACCGAAATAGCCACACAAAGACACTAAACACATGCAATAACATGCAACAACAAAAAACAACCCCTTCTAACCCGGATATTACGGTTCTACCCCCTTAAAATAATTTCGACCTCGAAATTACCCGATCGTAAGAGTTGCGGGTATTGTTTGTCTCATCGTATCCTCGGGTTCCCACGTAGCTTCTTCTACGCCATGATTCCGCCAAAGAACCTTAACCAAAGGCACAGACTTTCTCACGCAGACCCTCACATCCCGATCAAGAATCGCACAGGTTCCTCTTCCATGGTCAAATCTGGATTTACGTCGATCTCTTCCATCGCTACCACATGCGACGGATCTGAACGATACCTCCAAGCATCGAAAGCGTGGAATACGTCGTGAATCGACTAAGCTCTGCGGCAACTCCAACGATATCGCCATCGGTCCAACTCGCCTCAATACCTTATACGGTCCAATAAATCTCGGATTTAGCTTGCCTTTCTTCCCAACCTCAACACCTTCTTCCAAGGCGAGACCTTCAGAACACTCTCGATCCCCACAGCGAACTCTATATCTCTTCGCTTAAGATCGGCATAAGACTTCTGCCGCCCAAGCTTCCTTCAATCGAGACCGAATCGACTTAACCTTGTCTTCGGTCTCAACAAACCAACTCGGGTCCCAACAACCGACGTTCACCTAACTCCGTCTAACACGTAGGTGAGCGACATTTCCTACCATACAACGCCTCATACGGTGCCATCTTAATGCTCGCTTGGTAATCGTTGTTGTAGGCAAACTCACTAATGGCAAGAACTCCTCCCAACTACCTCTCGAAATCCAGACACAACCTCTCGGCATATCCTCTAAGATCCGAATGACCCTTTTCGATTGACCGTCCGATCGGGGTGAAAAGCCGTCTTTGAAATCCAAACGAGTACCCAGAGCCCGATGCGCGGTGCTTTCTGAACCTTGACGTGAATCGGGATCCCTATCCGAGATTATCAAATCGCACGCCGTGCAACCTCACTATCTCCGAAATATACAGCCGCTAGCTTCAAGTGAGTAGTCAACCTCACCGGAATAAAGTGAGCTGATTTAGTCGATCGATCCACTATTACCCAAATCGAATCTTTCTTGCTTGGCGTAAGCGATAACCCACCGACGAAATCCATGGTTATCCTTTCCCACTTCCATCGAGGAATCTTCACAGTCAAGCAACCCCGACGACAAGAATCGATGTTCAAATTTGACCTGTGACAAGTTAGACACTTCCCAACAAACTCCGTCACCTCCTTCTTCAAGCCGTGCCACCAAAATCGCTCTCTAAGATCCTTATACATCTTGCTACCTCTAGGGTGCATAGCATAAGGATCTGCTATGTGCGTCTGAAAGAATCTTCTCGCCTCACTCAACATCTTTAGGCATACAAGCCTTACCTTGGAAACACAGAACCCCATCACCGCACAAGTCAGTAACCCTCCAAACCACCATTCTCGCACTTGCAACCTTCGCGCACTCGTAACCTCATCCAATAACTTTTTCTCTACGATCTGCTCAACCCAAGTAGGCTTAACTTGCAACTCGCGAGAATACTCCCATCGTCATACAAACTCAAGCGGGCAAACAATGCTCTTAAGTCCGAAACAACCTTGCGGCTCAACGCGTCGACCACCACGTTAGCCTTGCCCGATGATACTCAATCGAACGATCGTAATCTTTCAACCTTTCGACCCATCTGCGGCGCCTCAAATTCAAATCCTTCGAGTCGCCAGATACTTCGACTCTTGTGATCTGTGTAGACTATCGATCTTTCTCCGTATAAGTAGTGCCTCCAAATCTTTAAAGCGAAAACTACAAATTGCTAACTCCAAATCGTAAGTCCGGATAGTTGACCTCATGTGGCCTCGGTGTCCGAGAAGCGTAAGCCACAACCTTACCTTCTTGCATCAAGACACAACCCAAGCCCGTATGTGATGCGTCGCAATAGACTCGTGAATTCCTTACCACCTCGAGGTTGAATTAGAACCGGAGCCTCGGTCAAAATCTTCTTCAACTTATCGAAGCTTTCCTGCTTTGTTTCTCGGTCCACACAAACGGAACTTCTTTCCTCAAAGAACTTGGTCATCGGCGCGCTATCAACGAGAAACCCTCAACAAACCTTCGGTAGTATCCGCCAAACCAGAAAACTCCGAATCTCGTACCCATGACTTAGGCGGCTTCCAATCCAAAATCGCCTCAATCTTACGAGGATCTACTCGAATCCTCACCACACACTACATGACCCAAGAAAGTCACTTCTCTAAGCCGAACTTCGCACTTACTAAACTTAGCATAGAGCCGCTTTTCCTCAAAATCTGCAACACCACTCGCAAATGCTTATCATGCTCTTCCTCCGTCCTTGAGTACACCAAGATGTCGTCTATGAAAACCACGACGAACCGATCCAGATCTTCGCTAAAACACCCTATTCATCATGTCCATAAACGCTGCCGGTGCGTTAGTCAACCCGAATGGCATTACGTAAATTCGTGGTGCCCATACCGAGTCCGAAACGCCGCTGTTTTATGGATATCCGCCTCCTTAACCTTTAATCGGTGATACCTGGACCTCAAGTCGATCTTGAAAATACCGCGGCGCCTTCTTCACTGATCAAACAAATCATCTATCCGTGGCAACGGATACTTGTTTTTAATCGTCGACTTGTTCAATCAAGCGTAGTCTATGCACATCCGCATTGTGCCATCTTTCTTCTTGACAAAGAGTACCGGCGCACTTACGGCGAAACACTCGGCCGATAAAACCTCGATCCAATAACTCCCGGATCTCGAGCCTTAAGCTCCACCAACTCCTTTGGCGCCATCCTATACGGAGCAATAGACACCGTGCGCCTCCGGCAACAGATCAATCCCGAACTCCACCTCGCGATCTGGCGGCAAACCCGAAGCTCCTCGGGAAAAACATCGATAAACTCCTTAACAGTGCGAACCTTCTCCACAAAGCACTCCTTAGCCTCCAAGGCATACACATGAACTACATACGCTCCACGGCCTTTCACGACCATCTTCTCGCCTTCGAGAGCGGATACCACATTTGATAAGTAATCCCTCCTCTTACCTATCATAGCCACCTCATCACCCTCAACCGTCTTAAGAACCATGCGCTTGGCGCGCAATCCAACCTCGCTCGGTACTTGACCAACCAATCCATCCCAAGAATCAGTCGAACTCCCCAAACGGTAGTTCCATCGGATCAATGACAAACACTACCCCTTGGAGTTCTAAGGGTACCTCTCTAAATGGGTTTATCTACTACTACAGAGTGACCTAGAGGCTAATCACGGTCATCCGCCTAGAAGATATCTCGTAGTCTAAATCCATGGTCTCTACTATACTACGGCAACATAAGAGTGCGTTGAACCCACATCAATCAAAGCAGTATAAGGGGAACCAAAAATCAAGAACGTACCGGTTATGACGTCCGGTACGTCGCCCTCCTCTCGGCGCCTCGCAGCATACACTAATCTAGGCTGTCTAGCATCATAGCTACTCGCACCTCTCGCCCGGTGCTCGCGGCCCCGACCGAACCATTACCGCCTCGCCATTACCACGGCCCCTCTGCGGTGGCGGTCCACTACCTCTGAACGACGCCGCGCCCGCTTTCAGATCGAATCCTAGCCAACCTACGCGGACATTCCCTCACACGGTGCTCCAGAGAACCACACTCGAAGCAACCTTTTCCTCCACCCAAAGAACCACCCCAATGAGATTTCCCACACCGATCACATCACACTGCGGCGGTCCACGCTTAGCGCGACAACAAACCTAGCAGGTGGTTCGGCCCACTCGGTCCGGCCCTCTTCTCGCGGATTACCCGACGCGACCCGAAGACCCAAAGCTCCTCTTATGTCTATTTCTCGTCCATGCCTTGTCTCATCGACTCCTTAACCCCTCGGCTACCTTAGCCTTCTCAACTAAGACAACAAACTCGCGCTCCTGGCGAGGAGCAATCAGCACCTCAAGTCGTCTCGCAGACCATCCTCGAAACGAACACACCTCTCATGCTCGGTGGCCACAATGCCCCCGGCATACCTACTCACTTCGACCGAACTCGGCCTCATACTCGAGAGAATGATTTACTCCCTGAACAAGCCTCGAAATGCCTTCCGCTGGAGTCAATATAACTAGCTCCGATGTACTTCTTTTGATATGCGACCACGAAATAATCCCATGTTAGATCCTCTGCTTTGCCACATCGCTCTCGAACCGTGAGCCACCACCGATATGACTCATCCCGGAGAAGCGATCGATGCCCTTCACTTCTTCTTCACCGTCAGTCCAGGATCGTCCATGATCTCGCTCGGTTGCCTCCAACCAATATTCAGCCGTGCTGGGAGCAACACCAGAAACACCTCGGAAGAATTCGGCCCCATTGGCCCGAAGTCGCTCAGGAACAGATTTCCTAACTCCCGCGCCACCACCAACTCCTGCTACCCTTTCCAACACTCGCAGCATCGCCTGTGACACTGCGTCGTCCCCAGTCTGATCTTGGAACTCACCACCTCCACCGGTGGCGGCGAATCCCAGTATCTCATTTTACGAACCCCACGACCAGATCCTACGGGCTCAGAAACTGTCATCCTGCCACGACCTCGTCCACGACCACGTTCACCTCTAGCGCTCATGACTAATCTTTCTACGTATCTGATTAAGAATTTTTATGCATCAGTATTTATTCCACTTGTTAAAAAACAAGTCTTATGAATATTTTAAGAGGATTTGTTCTCGCGAGTTCACAGAATCCTATCAGTTTCAATCTCTAAAGTAGTATACTATTGCTATTCATCAAATCATATCACATCCAATCAGTTCACAAGCAATAGTACGGGGTACTCACCTGGGCGAACTGGTGCCGGAGACTCGGTGCCATGCCTTTCAAACCTTACTTTAAGAATAAAGATTAACAAAACAACCTTTTGAAAACATTTTTGGGCCTCAGGCCCACAGCCGAGCCTTTGAACTTGGCTCTGATACCACAATTGTAACACCCCAAACTCGGACAAGACACCACGACCGAATCTGGTATGTTACGGGGAAAAACGTCTTTGAGTTATCTTTTTTTTCGTTGTAAAGCGGGGCGAAAACATAGTGAACGAGTTGATTTCATTTAGGACTTCCAATAGTTTCCTAGTGCCATTTTGAAACACTTTAGACTTAGTAGCAAATCGAGTTTGATTTGAAAATCATTTGAGTTTATTGAATAACAAAACATAGCGAGATACCCGATGGTATAGTCTAAAACACATTATGTAAAATTTCAAAACGTTGTCTTTCCAAGTTTTAGTAAAATTTCATGCCAAGTTATTTGTTAAGCAGGTTGCGAATCTAATTAAAACATAACCATCATAAATATAATTTAAAGGCCCTTTTACAAGTCCAAATTAAAAACCAAATAACAGTAATTAAACTAAAGTACCCAAATGATAGCGTTGAGGTAAAACTTTATCAAGCATGGCATGAGCACCCGAGTCCATCCCTGGCTCCATGTCCGCGTCTCACGAGTCACTGAAATGTCAAAGGAGAGGGTGAGTCGAGTGACTCAAAGGCATAAATCCGCTCCCGATGAAACAACATGCTAACACACATCATACATAGCAACATAATTAATGCAACCCGATCCTAACCATCCGTATCTCCCTTTTCTACCCCGTGTGGTACCAAACCACTTTGGTGGTGCCAAACCACTGGTGACATATAGTCACAATGTGTTACCAAAACACCGTGTCCCAAAGACACAATGTGCTACCAAAGCACTGGTGACCGTAGTCACGATAATCGAATGATGGGGCCAACCCATCGTGTGATACCCAATCACTAGCGAGACGATCCCATATCTCATGTGGGGCCAACCCACCGGTGGTGTTAACCACGGGGACAAGTCGCAATGAGGTGCCCAACCTCCGGTGTCCCAAAAAGACACAAATGTGCTACGAGCACCGGTGACCGTAGTCACAATAATCGAATGATGGGGCCAACCCATCGTGTGATACCCAATCACTAGCGTGACGATCCCATATCTCTTGTGGGGCCAACCCACGGTGGTGTTAACCACGGGGACAAGTCGCAATGAGGTGCCCAACCTCTGGTGTCCCAAAGACACAAATGTGCTACCAAAGCACTTTGGTGACCCAAAGTCACAAGGTGTGTTACCAAAACAACTGGTGCTCGTCGGCACAAAATCATCACCGCCCCTCTCCACTCATATCACCCATCAACAAACCAACTCGTATAATCATGCATATCATACAAATTATGCATATCATGCTAATATGTTTGACTCATGCCCCATATCACATACATACATAGTCATGATACCATATAGATCATCGATAATCTAGTAACAATACTTGACTTACCCGGATATGTACACATACCCCGTTTGGGTATCCAATACTCCATCATCTTCGTCATGATTTTAATAGGCAAACAGTTTATTAATAAAATTACTAAATATCAGTGTGTTAGTTTACACACCTGGTAAAGCGCAACCTTTAATACTAAAAGAAACGATCTAAAGCTCCTTGTATCCTTGATCCTACAATCGGCCAAATAGGAGTTAGACATCTAACATTCGGCCAACATCAGTTAACCAAAGGGGTTAATATCGAACCCTACCTTTTAAGATGATTTGGTTTCCTACCAAATCCGAATCAAACAATGATTCTCCTTAAGCAATCGGCTATACCATAAAAAGATGAACAGTTAATCCACTTGAATCCCTATCTTATTGAAATCCAAAAGAATAGACTAACAAATAATCTTCTTACCACCACTTATCAAATGGTTAAACCAAGGTAGAAAGCTCCACTTGTCTGCTTCAAAGTCCCCGTCGTCCTATGATGCAATCGGTTCCAACATAAGAGATAACACTCATCAACAGTTGTCATATACGATTCTTAAACAACTTAAATCGATTAAGAAAAAGAGAGAAACTAGATGACCATTCGGCCAAGGCTTACCAATCTCCAAACGATTGAAGCAAGAGACCCAACACTCTAAATTCGGCCACCCAGCACAAGAAGAGAACCACAAGCGATTCGGCCAGGACTTATGCCAAAAGAAGAATCAAAGATTCGGCCAAGGTGGTTTACACCAATCACGATTTTCGGTCAGATTTGAAGAGAAGAGTAAACAAAATGCAAAGAAATAGTGTTGATATCCGGCCAAGTAACAAAATAGAACAAGGAGATAAAAGGTACTTCTGATTTGAAGAAAAAGAAAAGATGAATGGTATTTGAGAAAATGGGGGTTTCGGTTTACAAGGTTTCAAAAACAAGAAAAGAAGGTTGAGAAGAGGAGAGGCTAGCTTCGATTTACACAAAGGAAAAAGAAGAGAAAAGTGCAAGGGACATTCGGCTTCACCCTACTCAAGAGAACAAAGAATTTGGCAATCACCAAGGGGAGGGTTCGGCTAAAATCTTAAAATGAAGCAAGAGAAAAGTATGTTCAAGAAGAAGAAGGAACGGCCAAGGTTTTGAGATGAAAAGAAATGGAAGGGGTGAATGGAAAGTTTCGGTTTAGGCAAGGTAAATTTCGGCTTTAGTGTTTCAAAAGGGAAGAAAAGATATGAGATATGAGAAGAGAGAATACTAGTTTCGGTTTGCACAAAATAGAGAAGAGGAAGATAGGAAGGAAAGCATTCGGCCAACAACCCAAATGTAGAAGACAAAATGCAAAAGAGATTCGGCAAGTACACCTTTTGACTTACGGTTTTAGGAAGCAAGAAAACGACCAATGGAATTTCTACTAACAAAAGACTAAGGAAAACTTTTGCTCTTGACCCAAAAAGTGACCGAACACCAAGTTTGCCAAAATGAAATTCGGCTACTAACTCTCCCACACCAAGCCGTCACCTCCCACTCCCCACTCCCTCAAATTCGCCAAATCCCCCAATTACTCCACTCCCCACATTCAAACATCATGACCAAGTCTCCCACCTACACTTACTCTCCACCAACCGTTTGAATGTGAAGACTTGGTCCAAGGTAGAATCCAAATTGCTCTCAACCTCTTCCTCCATGCCGTCCAAAAATAAGTGACAAAATGGGGACTCTACAACTCGAACACCGACCACCACCCCCAAGCAAATGACGCCACACCTAGCTCCCTAGTGGCACATGCCTTGCCACTTTGCCAGCTCTTCATTTGTGCTATGAAATACCAAAATAAATTAAAAACCCCAAATTTCCTCAACTCCCTTCACTTAACACCCAAAACCAAAATTTTCCCATACACTCGTGGCATACTCCTTGCCCACAATTAAGCCCCTAAAACACCGAAATAGCCACACAAACACACTAAACACATGCAATAACATGCAACAACAAAACAGCCCCTAACCCGGGATATTACATCAGTGCCATGATTCCGCCATAGAACCTTCACTAATGGTATAGACTTCTTCCTCAGGACCTTAACATCACGATCCAGAATCTGAATCGGTTCCTCCTCAAGGGTCAAATCTGGTCTAACCTCAACCTCCTCAACAGAAACAACATAGGAAGGATCAGACCGATACCGCCTCAACATCGAAACATGGAAGACATCGTGGATATGGTCCAACTCTGGAGGTAACTCCAACTGATAAGCGATCGGCCCCACACATTTCAAAATTCAATACGGTCCAATGAATCTAGGGCTCAACTTAACCTTACGACCGAACCTCAGAACTTTCTTCCACGGAGAAACCTTAAGGAAGACGAAGTCCCCCACAGAGTACTCAATATCTCACCTCTTCAGATCCGCATAAAATTTCTATCTATCAGACGCCGCCTTCAGACAATCTCAAATCAATCTAACCTTATCTTCGGTCTCAGAAACCAGCTCAGGACCCAAAACTCGATGTTCACCTAACTCAGTCTAACACAGCAGGGTTTGACACTTACGACCATATAGGGCCTCGTAAGGTGCCATCTGGATGCTAGACTGGAAACTGTTATTATTGGCGAACTCAGCTAGTGGAAGATAATCCTCTCAACTACCTCGAAAATCAATCACATAGCTCCGAAGCATATCCTCAAATATCTGAATCACCCTCTCAGATTGACCATCGGTCTGAGGATGAAATGCAGTATTGAAGTCCAACCTTGAACCCCATGCAGAGAATAATTAGTTCAAACTAGAATGAAGTGAGCAGTCTTGGTCAATCGATCCACGATGACCCAAATAGAATCCTTCTTAGTGGGTGTTAAAGGCAACCCACTAACAAAGTCCATCGTCACTCGCTCCCATTTCCACAAAGGGATCTTAACTGGCTGCAACAAACCCGAAGGCAACTGATGCTAAGCCTTAACCTGCTGACAAGTTAAACAATGAACAACAAAGTCGGTAACCTCACGCTTCAACCCTGGCCACCAGTACAATTCACGAAGATTGCAGTACATCTTATTACTGCCGGTATGCATAGCATAAGGGCTACTATGCGCCTCCCTCAGAATAGACTGCCTCAGATCAGGATCGTTCGACACACAGACCCGCCCTTGGAAACATAACACACCATCATTATTTAACCCAAAATCAGAAGTAGAAACACTCTCAACCTGACGGAACCGCACACCCAGAGTCTCATCCACTGACTGTTTGTCCCGAATTTGCTCAACCCAAATTGGCTTAACTTGTAACTCGGCTAACAGACTCCCATCCTTAAATAGACTAAGGCGAGCAAACATCACCCTCAAATCAGACATTGCTCTACGACTTAGAGTATCAGCTACCACATTAGCTTTACCAAGATGATACTCTATCGTGCAGTCATAGTCCTTAAGCAACTCAATCCAACAACGCTGCCTAAGATTTAACTTCTTCTGAGTAAGGAGATACTTAAGACTCTTGTGATTGGTGTAGATGATACACTCTCATGTAACAGCCCGATTTAGGGGCTAGTCAGAACAGTGATCTCGGGATCACTAATCCGAGATTTGAGAAATTATTTTCATGTTATTTTATGAGTTAGTATATGATTTTTTTTAAGTACATGAGAATTTTGGTACTTTAATTTTAGCGATTTCTTGATTAATCGCGAAAAAGGACTAAATCGCATTAAGTGCGAAAGTTCTATTCTATAAGCTAAAGGTAAAAAATAGCCATAGATTGTAAATTTGAGGTCTTTAAAAGACAATTTAGCCCCTTATTAATGCTTGGCCGGCCATAGGCTATCATGGGAGACAAAGATGGACAAAATTTGGTCAAAGTTAGTAGTAGTTGGTGACTAATTTGACTAGTTTAATATTAGAATAAAGAAATAGAAGATATCACCTTTCTTTCCATCTTTCTCCATCAAAATTTCCAAGAAAAATAGGGTTTTTGAAAGCTCAAATTTTCAGCAAACTCTCCTTCATTCTAGTAAGTGATTTTGATGATTTTTCTTTATGATAATTGTACTTTTGAGATCCCTAGAGCTTAAGCTTTCTAAAGAGGGGATTATCTTGCATTATGGTGAAATGTTTAAAGAGTTGCCATGAGAGCTTTAATTGTTATTTGCTGCATTTTTTTTTTGGAAGAAAATGAGTCTTAGTTGTTAGATGAACAACTTTTGTGAAAGTTGTTGTCTTGAAAACACCTAATTGGACCTTGATGAAAAGGTTACAAATTTGTAGTAATTATGTGAAATGTTGAGTTTTGATGATAGCTATAAGAGTATTAAATGTTCACCTAGGCTTGTTGAAAGTGTAAATGTGATTAGAATTAATTTTCGAGCTTAGGGGCAAAATGGTCATTTTGCCAAAGTCTAGAGGACAATTTTGCCTAAGCATGATTATTGAAATGCTTTTATTAATGTGGTGATTAAAATGATCTAAATTGCTATTATAGAGCAAGAAGAACCGAGAATCTGCCTCGATTGGGGAAAGAACAAAGTCTTGGACTAAACCGTCGAGCTAGCTCATTTTGAAATCTTGGTAAGTTTGCATGTGATTAATGCAACATTCATGTTAGCATAATTGAGAATGCTTGGTATCTTATTGATGCATGATACTCTACTAAATTGAGTGATTGATGTTGAATATGATGTTGAAGTCCTAGCGGACTATAATGAATATGAAAAAGCTATCATCGAGATATGAAATAGATAAGGTCCTGTATAAGACCATGTCCGGGACATGGCCTCGACATCGAGTTGAGATCCCGTATAAGACCATATCCAGGATATGGCTTCTGTAATGAACATGAGAATCGTATAAGACCATATCCGGGGTATGGCATCGATACTTGATGTGAAAGTCCATATAAGATCTTATCCGAGATATGGCATTGGCATTTAGAGGTGACTCCATGTAAGACCACCCTGGGGATGTGGCATTGGCTTTGTACCTACATCAATGACGATGAATATGCGTCTTCGACTAGCCCTAGTGCTTAAAGGGAGAAGTAGATGAGTTTAGAAGTAGAAATTAGATTTGTACTAAAGTCATGTGAATGAGTGAATACAGGTACTCGTGATTGAGTCACGAAGAAAAGATTATGATATGTGGCATGGTATGTGCTAAATAAGGGCAAGTGTGAGTAAGTATGGCAAGAAGCCTATGACTTGTGTATGGTTAGTTAATGCCATGGATGGATTATTTTATGAGCTTATTGTTGCTATTTATATCCATGCAAACTTACTAAGCTTTATGCTTACCCCTTTCATTGCCCTTTTCCCTTGTAGTTTTGCCAAGATAACTCGAGGAATGCTAAAAGTAGGAGTCTGGAAATCACACTATTGACATCACTTTTGTATAACAATTTAGACTTATTTTGAGTATGGCATGTATAGGACTCGAGTATTTTGTTAAGTCGTAATTGTTGGCCAAAATGTTGGCTTTGTATGGTATTAAAGTCATTTTTGTAATGGTCTTAAGTTAGGTCGATACTTGGTATATTTCGATGCTTAAATGAAGATGATATTCTCGAAGTGTATGCCCTTGAGTATGAAGGTTTTAATGAGTTCTTAGATGTGCCTTTGGATTATGAGTTGTGATGTTTTGAATTGGAGTATGTATGTGTGCAATGTATGGTGGCAAAGGGCTTGGTAGATAGCCATTTAATTGTCCACACGGGTAGACACACGGGCATGTGTCTAGGCCATGTGTGACACACGGTCAGCCCTATGGGTGTGTGGATCAACCGTGTGTCCCATTACACGCTAGGTTTGCAAGTCAGTATGCTCCACAGGCAGAGAAACGGCCATGTGTCTCAGCCATGTGGGAGACACGGCCTAGGACATGGGCGTGTGCCCAGGCCGAGTGAAATTTGCACATTCATTGTGAAATCTAATTCGACACACGGTTCAAGGACACGGGCGTGTGCCTTGGCCGTGTGACCTTAGTGAGATGATGATGTCATAGTCAGAATGCCAAGGTTTTGGCACACCGGTTAAGACACGGGCGTGTCGAGGCCGTGTGAGGGACACGGGCTAGGGATACGAGCGTGTGTCTGGCTGTGTGAATTTAGTCAGGATCGACCACGAGTGAAAGACACGGGCATGTCTTAGGGGTACGCAGGCATGTCCCTAGACCAACACGGGCGTGTGGCCCCTGTTTTGAAGAAAAGTTTTTCCAAGCTTGCAAAAGCTCTCGGATAAGTTCTGAAACCTCTCGGAGGTATGTCTAGGGCCTGTTAGGCCAAGATTGAGTAATAGAATGGGTTTATATTAATTTTATAGCATGTTGTGTTATGTTTAAGTGAGATAAGTTTGGAAATGCCTCAAGCCCGGTTCCGGCTTCGAGCACAAGTAAGGGGTGTTACATCTCACCATACAGATAATGTCTCTAGATTTTCAACGCAAAGACCACTGCAGCCAACTCGAGATCATATGTTGGATAGATCCCCTCATGTGTCTTAAGCTAAAGGGACGCATAAGCCACAACCTTACCATCCTGTATCAGAACGCAACCCAACCCAACGTGCGAATCATCACTGTAGACTACAAACTCCTTACGATCCAGTCGTATTAGAAACAGAGCACAGGTTAGAAACAGAACTTGAGCTTCTCATAGCTCTCTTGTTGTGCATCAGTCCAGACAAAACGGACACCCTTACGTAGAAGTTTAGTAAGAGGAGCTGTAATCAAAGAGAACCCCTCGACAAATTGCCGATAATATCCCGTCAAACCCAGAAAGCTACGGATCTCAGATACATTCTTAGGCTGTTTCCAATCCTGCACAGCCTCAATCTTCTGAGGATTAACATGAATCCCCTCAACAGAAACCACGTGCCCCAGAAAAGTTACTTCACGCAACCAGAACTCACACTTGCTTAACTTAGCGTAAAGCTGTTTCTCACACAGAATCTGAAGCACTACTCTAAGATGCCCATAATGCTCATCCTCAGTCTTAGAGTAAACCAGAATGTCGTCGATGAAGACCACGATGAACTGATCCAGATAGGGCTGAAACACTTGATTCATCAAATCCATAAATGTCACCGGAGCATTCGTCAACCCAAAAGGCATAACTAGGAACTCGTAGTGCCCATACCTAGTCCTAAATGCAGTCTTATGAACATCAGATTCCTTAACCCTTAACTGATGATACCCAGAACGAAGATCAATCTTCAAAAACATAGAAGCCCCTCTAAACTGATCAAACAAGTCATCAATCCTCAGAAGCGGATACTTATTCTTCACAGTCAACTTGTTCAACTGTCGATAATCGATACACATCCTCATAGTCCCATCCTTCTTCTTGACAAACAAAACTGGTGCTCCCCATGAAGACACACTAGGACGGATGAAACCACGGTCCAGAAGCTCTTACAGTCGAGCCTTAAGCTCAGTAAGCTCTTTCGGTGCCATACGGTAGGGAGCAATAGACACCGGAGCTCTACCCAGAAGAAGCTCAATCCCAAACTCAACCTCCCGATTAGGAGGTAAACCCTGTAAGTCCTCAGGAAAAACATTCGAAAAATCCCTTACAGTTCTGATATTCCCAACAGAAGAATCCCCAGTATCAGAAATACTAACATAAGCCAAGTACGCCTCACACCCTTTCCGGACCAGTTTCTCAGCTACTAATGCGAAAATCACATGTGACAGATAGTCTCGACGCTCACCAATCATAACCACCTCCACATCATCCTTGGTCCTCAGAACGACCCTCTTAGATGCGCAGTCCAGACTGACTCGATGCTCCACCAACCAGTCCATATCGAGATTTAGGTCAAACTCCTCAAACGAAAGCTCCATCAGATTCGCCAGAAAAACAGTCCCTTGCACCTATAACAGAACGTCCCTATAGGGTTTATTAATCCAAACAGACTGCCCCAAAGGACTCAGTATCGTAACCTCACTAGAAGTGCTCTCCACAGAAATCCCTAAAGTTCCAGATATTGAACTAACTATGTACGAGTGGGTAGACCTTATGTCTATCAAAGCCAAGTAAGGTACATCAAATATAAAGAATGTACCGGTGATGACTTCAAGAGCATATCTCTATCCTCTCGGTGACGTCCAGCATAAACCAAAATAGGCTGCCTCGCCTCGGTCTGACCTGCACCACTGCCCGGTGTTCTCTGCCCTCGGCCCATACCATTACCACCCCTAGCCTGACCATGGCCCCTAGATGGCTGCTGAACTACTCTCTGTGACTGTACGAGACCTGATGCTGGAGCATGCACCTGACCAGCCCTCAGTGGACACTCCCGAATGCGGTGCTCTAAAGACCTACATCTCAAATATGCCCCAATCCTCCTCCAACACTCGCCCAGATGGCGCCTACCACAATCACCACAAAGCTACAACCCAGCTGAAGCAACAGAAGCTCCCACTCTAACTAACCCATCAGATCTGGCCTTTTTCTTAGGCCTCTGCACAGAACTCGAGAGCTCCGAATCCCTCTAGTTCTTACCTCTCTCCGTATCTCTATTCTGGCGCTCCACGCGCTTAACATCTTCGGCGATCTTTGCATTTTCAACCAGAACAGAGAACTCGTGCTCCCTCTATGGAGCTATCAACACCCTCAGATTATCCATTAGATCGTCCTCAAACGAACACGCCTCTCATATTTTGATACCACCATACCCCAGGCATAGCGGCTCAGCCTCAGAAATTTGGCCTCATACCTAGCCACAGATCGGTCACCTTGCGTGAGGTTTAAGAACTCACGCCTGCGAGCATCGACGTAGCTGGCTCCCACATACTTGCTCTAGAATGTGGTCTTAAAGAATTCCCAAGTCAGGTGATCAGACTGAGTGCCCTCCTTAACCATTAACCACCACTGATATGCTTCGTTACGAAGCAAGGAAACTGCACCCTTTAATTTCTGCTCAGGGTTACAGTCTAGATCATCCATAATTCTCTCGGTGGCCTCCAACCAGTACTCGGCCACGTTAGGGACAACTCTTGTGACACCCCTAAACAACTCAGCTCCATTAGACTGGAGTCATTCAGTTACCGACCCACGGCCCCCAGATCCAGAATTGGGCCCAGTGACCTTTTCTAATATCCTCAGCATGGCTTAGGACAGTGCGTCGTCCCCAGCCAAACGACTCGAGACCCGTCCTCGATGGCAGTGTTGACACACAGTGTCTCACTAGTGTCCAGATTTGGCATGCTGCCCAGAGATGAGGACTCAGCTCGAACCCCTCTACGGCCTCTACCACGACCTCGAGTACCACGTCCACGAATTCTACGAGCACTCATTGTCTAATTCGATTTTATCTACATTAAAAGTTTTATGCATCAGTTCAATATTTATTAATATATATTTTATGCATAAGTTATCAAAAGTTCAGAATTGTTTCAGAAGTTTCAGTCTTCTAACTAGCTCAGTACAGTTTCAAAGGGTACTAACTATAATGTTTCAGAATAGTTTTAACTAAATACAAAAATACTTACAGGATCGGCGCTGGAGACTCAGTAAACCACATACTTGCTTAATTTACTCAAATCATTTTAAAACTAAATACTTTTAGAAAACCAGATTTTGGAACCTAAAATTCACAGTCGAGTTTTACAACCCGGCTCTGATACCACTAAATGAAACACCCTAAACCCGGCCTAGACGTTATGGCCGAATCTGGTGATGTCACATAGAATGGGTTTGAAAACAACGCTAACTCGATAAAAACCTTAAGCT
The DNA here is from genome assembly GCA_025698515.1 of Gossypium sturtianum. Lineage (NCBI taxonomy): Eukaryota > Viridiplantae > Streptophyta > Magnoliopsida > Malvales > Malvaceae > Gossypium > Gossypium sturtianum. The sequence goes on from CM046946.1 coordinate 124,854,613, forward strand.
TATAAACCCTTAATTGTTTTCATCTATTTCAAACATATATATAATCAACTAGTCGACTTGCCTGAAAAGGAATCATTTTAGTGGAAGCTTTAGGAAAATCGTCGTGTTTAAGGAAAACAATTCACACTTTTAGTAAATCATGTTTTAGGTAAAAACCATCATAGTAACAAACAAGTTAAATCAAAACCCAAAACCAAAGCCAAACAGTTTAAAAGAGTCCAGAGAGTCCCAGAAAATACAACCTTTCAAATCTCAATGCCACACTTAAATAAAACTATAAAGCAAAGTAAAACAGTAATAGCAAGTGGTCATCATCGAGTCCTTCGCTGCACTGATCCGCCTAACTGATAAACCGTAAAAGTAACATATTTTAATCCCACATTTAGCATCCTTTTGGATGAATTATCCCTTATTTTATGTAAAAAGGTGCTCTTAATCCTTTCTTTTCATGTTTTATACTCAGGGAAGCACTGGAGGATGAAAAGAACAAGAAACGGGCTTAAAACGAGCCAAATGGGCCAAAGCACAAAATCAACACGGCCTGGGCCCAAGACCACACGGCCGTGCCTCATTAATAAAGTCCGAACACGGCCTAAAGACGATTCACACGGGTGTGTGCCATGGCCGTGTTCCTGCCGCGGAAAAGAGGAATTTCAATCGGATTTGGATACTTAGGGGCAAAGAAACACATTCCAAAAGCCTATAAATACACCCTAAGTATGACCTAAAAAGGGGGAGTCGACGGGAGCCTAAAGCTACCGTTTAGGGGCATCTTGCTAGGCCAGAGAAGGTAGATTTGTGGGGATTCGCTCGGGGATAGCTAGTTGATCCATCTCAAGAAGCTGAAATTCTACTCAAGACGGAGGATCTCCTCTTCAATTCCTTCAGGGGGTTTTAGGGATTTCTTATGTTTTGTTTTATCTTTTCTTCTGAGATGTTTTCTTTTGTTGTTATGAACTAAACCCTCAGATACCTGAGGGGGATGAAACTTAGATGAATCTTGTTATCGTTTGTTGAACTATATGATAAATATTTGATTTGTTCTTAATTATGTGTTCTTAATTCTTGTGTTGATATTTCGCAGATATTAATTCAAGTTGGATGTGCTTAGGTGGAGGAGCAAAAGTCTGTACCTAAGAGTAGATCTAGCATAGTTAAGCGGAGTTGATCGCGCGCCTAGAGATAGGGTGACGAAGTGTTGCCGGATTAGGGTGAAACCTAATATAGGAGTCCATAGATCAAGTTAATGCAATTCTAGGGGTTTTAATTAGAAAGAGATTTCAATTAATCAACCTAGGGTTAGACGTTATTCGCCTCGAGAGAGAGATTAATATAAATTAGGGAATCCTACGGATCAAGTCAAGTGAATACATCGTCTGGTTCAGAGTTAGATAACAAGTGAAGTCTAGGTGGATTCTTCCTTGAGTGTCGTCTTAATTAATTGGTTTTTCCTCAAGTATTCTCCCAAATTTATTCTTCTTTGTCTTAGAGTCTTTAAGTTTAGTAGTTAATTAATTTAGATTAAATAACCATTCGCTTAATTCTTAGGCTAAATAATAGAAAGAAAGTTAGTATTAGTACTTTTAGTTCCTTTGGGTTCGACAATCCGGTCTTGCCTAAACTATACTACTGTTCGATAGGTGCACTTGCCTCAATCGTTGTTATAGTTAGTTTCCAGGTTCGATCATTATCTTTATAAATTTAAAACTCTGACTTCACAGCGATCACTAACTATTTGGATTACCTGTACAAAATAAACAGAAAAGAGTGAGTTTACGTAAACTCAGTGTGTAACCCCAAAGAATTAAGCATGCACACAACCAAAAAGTCAGAATCAGTCAAATTCAGGTTCGGGCTTAAGCCCATTACATATACAGATACAGATGTGCAAATCAGAATCAGAAATCAGATATCCTACCCCCATCCTCTACACATCATCTCCGACCATCCCTACACACTATGTGGGGTTTAAAACACCCACCCATCCCTACACACCTGGTTGTACCGATACGGAACGTAACAGATATAATGCAGCCATGCTGCCAGATAATAGGCATAAACTGCCTTTCAGATCACTTCCTCCAATATACATCATCCCATCCCCAAAATCAGATACAGAAATATACGAATATAGAGAAATAATCTAACATGCTCACATGTTTATGATCGTATACAGATAGCAGATAATAGCGCAAGTAGACATGCATCAGAATTTTACTCAGATTAAAATATCAACAGACAGTTCATACAGTTTAGGGTTTAATTAGCCCTTACCGACCCTATAGTAGGCCCACAGTCGTTTGGGACGACCCGTACAACCCTAGGGAAAAATTCAGATAAATGGGTCCACACGCCCAGATTGGCCTTGCCCGTGTGGATCACACGGCCTGGCCCAGATACCACGCCCGTGTGGGCCCACACGCCTAACTTGGCCTAGCCCAAGTGGCTCGCACAGCCAAACTCTGGCCTTCACACGGCCGTGTCTTGCGCACGGCCTGGCCTCATCGATCACACTGTCGTGTCGTCGCACACGGCCTACCACACGGCCTACCACATGGCCGTGTGGCGTCGGCAGTGGGGTTTTTTAGCTTTCACCGAATCTTATTTTTCTATGTTTCAGGTACACACCTGGTACTGTTTCGCAGCGAAAATACTCCCGAGTCTCCTGAAACCTAAAATTTATCGATTAAAACCCCAATCAGTCACCTAAATCGCGATAATTTGAAATTACAAACCAGCAAGAATCCGATTCGGGCGTTCCACACTTACCCCCAACACTCCGAACAATCAACAATGAATCTGCAAAAGAAGAGTCACGGTCTTCTTGATACGCTGCTGCCAAACACAAATTATTACCAATCAGAAAAGAGAAACTGTTCTAACGAATCTAAAAGAAAACTCCCTATTTGAATAGAAAAGCTACCACCACTTACCAATGCGTACGAATTTCGTGAACAGAGGAACCGTAATTCGGAAAATAAAAAGATGACGCTAAAACCAAAGGAAAATAGCAGTAGAGAAGGAAAAGGGAAAAAAGAGAGGAAGGAGAAGAATGAAACGTCAGTTCATCTATGAGAGATTTTTTTGGGAATCAGATTTACTCAAATCCCACTACCTACACTAACACAACCACTCACTATCAGAATTTTAACTTTACCAAAACTCTGCTCTATAACCGAACAAAAATAAATACCCCCTCACGCAGGGATTCGAACACAGGACCTCCACACCACACACAGACTCATTTACCACTTGAACCAGCAGGCTCATTCTGGTATGAAGTTATAGGCAATTAAATATAAACCCACTGAACAATGATAGGGCTCAATTCCAAAAATAACAAAGATTGCTAAAGGTAGGGCTTGAACTTGGGACCTCTCACACACACCCAGAACACTTAACCACTGAAGCAGATACACAGTTGTGTCAAAATTTTACAAAAGCAACATAAGAAATTTGGGGCGTTACAATGATATAGGGGGTGGCAACCCTAGTTAATGATACTAGGGTTTTTCCGTCCCACCTCCTTACATGAGGAGTTTCGGGCCTCTCTCACATCGGGTCCAATTACGAGTACTTTTTGGGCTTTTTGACCCAGTACTCTGTAATATGATCCAACCCGAATCAGTTTTTCTATTTTCCATAATAAACTTTAATATCTAAATATTAAATGATTTTCTAACCTCAATTTTAATTAGTAAAATTTTGATTTAGAAAATTTTACTCCTAATAAAATTTTGACGATTTTACCCCTAGTAAAATTTCGAGAAAATTCATTTAATGTCACAAATGAACATGTTCACTATGACTGAATGATTCATTTTTGAGCTTCAAAATAGTCCAAAATCATAAACTTATTCTTCCATCATTTTTAAAGTAATCCTATATAGGATTGCAAGTTTCTATTTTCATTTATATTTTTTGGAAACCTACATTCATTTCCAACTGATTCCATTTCTCTATTTCAGAAAAAAGCATAATCATTCCTGAATGTTTCCCATTTCTCTCTTTCTATTCATTCCGTTCATTTGTATTCAAACACGTAATTCATTTTTGGTTTCAACAAGCTAACAGAGGGATCGATTGGACATATGTACTTGAGGCTCAAATGATTTATAATTAAGCTTCAGCTTTTCACTTAATAATTATAAATTCATTTAGTCACGAAGTCATTCCACTATAGTATTGTAACTAAGCTCTCCCCAACAACATACCATTACGAAAGCAACTACTCAGTGTTCGTCCAATGAACTTGTCATAAGTGTGTTACCCTCATAGGATATCCTTGATCTCTTTGGGAAAATATTCATTCTCCCAATATGATCCTATTTTATCTCATGGTAACCATTGCATCTTTTTTCATGAAAAGTCAATCACTATAAAATAGTGATCAATTTATCTATCACGACGACTCGTGGCCACGTTTACTTTTTATCAACCATGTAATGCCAACGAGAGGATATCATTTATCCATGTTTTGGGCTATGAATTCCACTATTGTGGATGACGCTACATACTACAGAAGGTGTACACCCAACGCACCAGCTTTCGGTTCCTTATCTATTTGAACTCAGGCTTTAGCTTACATCAAAGGTACGAGTCACTCATACATAGTCGCATTATCCACTTAGGATTTAGGTATGTTGTAACGCCCCAGAATTTGGGCCTAGAAGTGTTGGGCCTTGAGCAAGGGAATGGTTAGGAAGCTGTGCATAAAAGTTTATGTGAGCTAGGAAATGACACAATTAAATGTCTGCTCAAGTGGTTAAGGGTCCTGAGAGGAGTTGGAAAAGTCCTGGGTTCAAACCTAGGCTTTAGCAAAAAATTTGGTTTTAGGTGAATAAAACCCTGGGAGTAAGTAAGTAGGCTTTAAGAATAAAATGTGTTAAAAAAATGACACAAGGAAGCATCTGGTCTAGTGGTTGTGGCGTCATTAAGGTTGCAAGGGAGCCTGGGTTCAAGTATTGGCTCTTGCAATTTATTTTGGTTTTTCTTTTAAAGGAACCTGGACTTTGGCCTTTAGACCTTTTAGTTAATTGAAGATTAAATGTGACCCAAGAGATCTTGTGTTGTGGTGGCTAGTGGCGTGATGGGCATTTAAGAGGGAGTGGGTTTGAATCCCATTCAAACCAAAGAGGATATTTATTTTGCTAGCATGAGGCAGCAGGAGTTTGAGGTGGTTTCGAACTCTGTTGGGTGAGAGTTTGAATGGGACTTGGAGGTTGTTATGGAGGATATCAAGGAGGGAAAAGGGGAGTGATTTGTGGAGATTTTCAAGGAGTTTGAAGGCTTGAGAAGTTATGCCGAAATAGGTTTTGTGCTCTTGGAAATTCGGCTAGGGGCTTTGTTAGGTATATCCGAAGTGCCGGAGTTATTTTCTTTGCTTGCTCTTTTTTATGTTGTCGATTGGTCTCTCCTTTTATGCTTTAGTTTTGCTTCTTTTCTCTAAAAGAAACCGAATACTGTTTCTTCTCTGCTTGAAATTTCCTACTCATCTCTTCTTTAATATTTTTTGCTATAGCCAACTCTCTCTTTCATTTTCATCTCTACTTATTTTCCAATTTTGTTTTTCCTTTCTCTGTTAGGCTGAATTCTCATACTCTCTCCCTCTCAAATCTCTTTGTTCTTCTTGTTTCAGGTCGAATCTTCTTGACTAACTTTTACCGAAATACGTTTGTTTTATTGGTAAGGGGGTGTTACAACCACTTTATTATTTTGTTCTTAGTCAAATTTCTTTTGGCTCTATTAACAAGCTTCTGTTTTCCCTTTTCTTTCTCTTGGGGGCCTAATGTATGGTTGTCTTCTAACAACTTTTGATCTACCGAACCATGTTAGAAGGGGGAATCGCCCTTGATCAGCAATGAGGCGCTAGTATCTGTTAGTTCTAGCAAGGTGAGCGTTTGTGGTTTAGTAAATAAAGTTTATGGATTAATAGTATGCGTTAATCTTGGGTTGTGTTGGTTATAGGTTTTGTGCTCTAGATTATTCACACTCTTCATTGTTGCAATCAGGTGTGTATTCGTATGCGGTATTCGATGATCAGCTAAAAAGCCGAAAGTATGTGTTGTTTACACTACTATGACTGTAGATCGGCAAAATGCTGAAAAGCCAGAAATATAGTGGCACTTGATGCCACACGGGCGCGCGATCACACGTATGGTAATCTGAGCCCACAAAACATGGGCGTTTGACTGTAGTGGCTACCATGAGTGATCTCATGGCTTAGGCCGTTTTGGGCCACGTTGGGCCAAAATAGGCCGTGTGGGCCAAATGGGCTCGTGGGCCCTACATGGGTAAAATCCTCGATATGTGATCATTGATAGGTTGGTTTATGAGGCTCGTGATGCCGTATGTGATTCTGGACTAAATAGGCCACACGAGCGTGTGGGCCCACTAGGGCCAAATAGCGGGTTTTGGGCCCATATACACTGTTCTGGCCGTGTAAGTTTTCTGAGTTGCTCGAAGCGACGATAGACCCTCTAGGAGGTCGTAATAAGTACCGAGACCCTAATATTTGTAAAATTACCGAAATACCCCTGTAAGATAAAATGATTGTTTTGCCATTGAGGGTAAATGACTGACTTAGACTTTAAACATGACTGATTTGACTGTGGTCGTGTGACTGGTATGCTTTTAATATATGCTTAAATGACTGTTACTGAGCATGGCCATTCTGCATACACCTGTGATGATTGAGCATGACATACACGACATATTACATGGGGTTGGGACATTGTTACGAAGGAAGTGTACGGCCCGTTGCCGTTCTGTACAAGGCTTTCAGCCTTTCTGCGATATTTATGGCTTTTAGCCGTTCTGTTAACTGGTAGCGGTGTTGTGATATTTATGGCTCTTATCCATTCTGTCTACGGCACCGAGCCGTTCTATTGACTTAGTGCCGCAACCGGTGCTAAGCTTGGTGTGTTGGCTGGGTGGATTAATTTTATCCCCACATGGTGTATTGGTTGGTACGGGTGGTATATTGGTTGGATTGGGCTGGATTTCTGTCTGCATATCTGCATCTGATAATGATTCTGTAATGGGCTTAGGTCCACCTTGTTCTGTTGTGGGCTAAGGCCCACCTGATACAGTGTCTATGATGGGCTCAGGCCCAGTCTGTTTCTACATACCGTATATCTTACTGTTTTTGTTTTAAGGGATTACACACTGAGTTTTCGCAAACTCACCCTTCTGTCTAACTGTACAGGTAATCCCCAATGTTGATGGTTCGCTGCTGTGAGGGACTCGGAGGTGGCCACACTACTGCTCCTGTTTCCGTTTACTTGGATTTTATTTACTATTAGTTTTCGTCTGGGTTTTTATATTTGTAATAAGGCCTCTCCAATTTTATAGCTTTTGATCTGAGATTTTATTCATTATGATTTATACTTGTTAGAGGTAGAACGTGGTTTTCCCAAAACAATAAATATTTTCAAAACACTATGTCTCCGCAATGATTTTTAAGCTTTCACAACAAATAAGGTTTTAAAGGTAATAACGTTGTAAAAAGGGAATAACTTTTTAATAAACCACGACTGAAAATGAACAAACGCGAACTGAGGTTTTGTACAAGTTTTACATGGTTTCAAAGTTTTAAATTTCAAGAAGGGTTTTCAATGAAAACATGGTTTTTAAAAACACTTCGATGTGACACGCCAAATTCGGTCATAACGTCTAGGCTGGGTTTGGGGTGTTACATTTAGTGGTATCAGAGCCAAGTTGTAAAACTCGACTGTGGAATGGGTTTTCAAAATTTTATTACAAGAGGTTGGTTTCAAATATGTGAAGTGTTTTGAGGTATTTTTTTTTTGAAAAGTGTGGCACATCGAGTCTCCGGCACAAAATCTTTAAGTTCTCTGACCCTGTTTACTATTATAGACTGAAACGTTATACTGAGAAACTACTATAGATAGTAGCACTACACTGAAACTCCATAGATAGAGTAAACTGAAAAAACTGTAGTGAGCTTGCGAATGCGAAAACAAACTCTAAACTACTATTTCTCATAAGACATCTGCTTAATTACTGAAATTGTAACTAAATTGCATAAAATTTTTAATTCAGATAATACGCAAAGAGAAAATGAGCACTAGAAGGGGTGCAAGAGGCCGCGGTAGAGGCCGTGGTAGTGCTAGGGCTAGGTCTTCGGCGTCAAGCCACATGCCCAACGTTGAGGCGAGGGAAGCACCGGCTTCACCGATAGCTGAGATAGGGTCGCTTGATCGAGCGGCTGAGGACGACGCATTGTCCCAAGCAATGTTGAGGATTCTAGAAAGGGTTGCGGGTACTGCTGGGTCGAATACCGTTACTATGGGCCGCGGGTTGATTACAGAATGACTCCGGTCAAATGGAGCAGAGATCTTTAGGGGAGTTTCTGGGGTGGCCCCGAGTGTGGCAGAATACTGGTTGGAGGCCACCGAAAGAATTATGGATGACCTCGACTGTACATCGGAACAAAAGTTGAAGGGTGTTGTGTCCCTACTAAGAGATGAAGCCTATTAGTAGTGGCTTACAGTAAAAGAAGGTACTCCGTCTGATCGATTGACCTGGGAATTCTTCAAGTTCACGTTTCAGGGAAAATATGTGGGTGTCAGCTATGTCGACGCTCGTAGAAAGAATTTCTAAATTTGGTTCAATGTGACAGATCTGTGGCTGAGTACGAGGCAGAATTTTTGTGACTTAGTCGGTATGGTCGAGGAATAGTAGCAACGGAATACGAGTGTTGTGTTCAGTTTTAGGACGGCCTCGGGGACAGCCTCTGAGTGTTGATAGCTCCACAGAGGGAGCGGGACTTTGCCGCATTAGAAGAGAAAGCTAAGATTGCTGAGGAGGTAAAGCGCGCCGAGCGTCAGAACCGGGAAAAGGAAAGGAGCAGAGATAAGAGGGATTTGGAACCCTCCAATTCGGATCGGATGCATAAGAGAAAGGCCAGAATAGAAGGGCCAGTTCGGGTTAAGGCCCCTATTGTTGTTACTGGATCACAGCCTTGTGCGGGTTGTCGGAGCTATCATCGGGGTAGCTGTCGGAAAAGGACTGGGACGTGTTTCAGGTGCGGATCAGTGGAGAACTTTGTGAGAGATTGTCCAGAGAGGCCTTGGCAGATGCAGTGCGAGGCGGGGTTTTGCTCGGCCAATGAGAGGTGGGCAGCGGCGCCGGGAGAGGTCGTGGTCCGGCTAGAGGTGGAAACGGAGTGGGCCGTGGAGCACCAGGCAGACAACCAGCTTTGGTCTATGCAGCATGTCGCCGAGAGGTCGGAGACGCTCCAGATGCGGATACTGGTACGTACTTTAACCATAGTGTACTACATTTAATTTGGAACCAGAGTGCGCAGCGGGAGCGTAGTGGTGTAGATTGAGCTAAGCGGTTGTTCAGATAGTTGGATATTTCAAGGATGAAATTTCTTTAAGGGGGTAGAATTGTAACGCCCTGGAATTTGGGCCTAGAAGTGTTGGGCCTTGAGCAAGGGAACGGTTAGGAAACTATGCATAAAAGTTTATGTGAGCTAGGAAATGACACAATTAAATGTCTGCTCAAGTGGTTAAGGGTCCTGAGAGGAGTTGGAAAAGTCCTGGGTTCAAACCTGGGCTTTAGCAAAAATTTTGGTTTTAGGTGAATAAACCCTGGTTGTAAGTAAGTAGGCTTTAAGAATAAAATGTGTTAAAAAAAATGACACAAGGAAGCATGTGGTCTAGTCGTTGTTGTGTCATTAAGGTTGCAAGGGAGCCTGGGTTCAAGTCTTGGCTCTTGCAATTTATTTTGGTTTTTCTTTTAAAGGAACCTGGACTTTGGCCTTTAGACCTTTTAGTTAATTGAAGATTAAATGTGACACAAGAGATCTTGTGTTGTGGTGGCTAGTGGTGTGATGGGCATTTAAGAGGGAGTGGGTTTGAATCCCATTGAAAGCAAAGAGGATATTTATTTTGCTAGCATGAGGCGGCAGGAGTTTGAGGTGGCTTAGAACTCTGTTGGGTGAGAGTTTGAATGGGTCTTGGAGATTGTTATGGAGGATATCAAGGAGGGACAAGGGGAGTGATTTTTGGAGATTTTCAAGGAGTTTGAAGGCTTGAGAAGTTGTGCTGAAATAGGTTTTGTGCTCTTGGAAATTCGGCTAGGGGCTTTTGTTAGGTATATCCGAAGTGCCGGAGTTGTTTTCTTTGCTTGCTCTTTTGTATGTTGCTGATTAGTCTCTCCTTTTCAGCTTTAGTTTTGGTTCTTTTCTCTAAAAGAAACCAAATACTGTTTCTTCTCTGCTTGAAACTTCCTACTCATCTCTTCTTTAATCATTTTCTGCTATAGCCGAGCCTCTCTTTTACTTTCATCTCTACTTCTTTTCCAATTTCGTTTTTCCTTTCTCTGTTAGGCTGAATTCTCATACTCTCTCCCTCTCAAATCTCTTTGTTCTTCTTGTTTCGGGCCGAATCTTCTTGACTGACTTTTACTGAAATACGTTTGTTTTATTGGTAAGGGGGTGTTACAACCACTTTATTATTTTGTTCTTAGTCAAATTTCTTTTAGCTCTATTAACAAGCTTCGTTTTCCCTTTTCTTTCTCTTGGGGGCCGAATGTATGGTTGTCTTCTAACAACTTTTGATCTGTCGAATCATGTTAGGAGGGGGGAATCGCCCTTGATCAGCAGTGAGGCACTAGTATCTGTTAGTTCTAGCAAGGTGAGCATTTGTGGTTTAGTAAATAAAGTTTATGGATTAAGAGTATGCGTTAATCTTGGGTTGTGTTGGTTATAGGTTTTGTGCTCCAGATTATTCGCACTCTTCGTTGTTGCAATCAGGTGTGTATTCGTATGCAGTATTCGATGATTGGATGAAAAGCTGAAAGTTATGTTGTTTACACTGCTATGACTGTAGATCGGCAAAATACTGAAAAGTCAGAAATATGGCGGCACTTGATGCCACACGGGCGCGCGATCATACGTATGGTAATCCGAGCCCACGAAACATGGGTGTTTGACTGCAGAGGCCACCATGAGCGATCTCATGGCTTAGGCCGTTTTGGGCCACGTTAGGCCGATATGGGCCGTGTGGGCCAAATGGGCTCAGGGGCCCTACACGGGTAAAATCCTCGGTAAGTGATCATTGATAGGTTAGTTTATGAGGCTCGCGATGCCGTATGTGATTCTGGACTAAATGGGCCACACGAGCGTGTGGGCCCACTTGGGCCCAATAGCGAGTTTTGGGCCCATATACACTGTTCTGGTCGTGTAAGTTTTCTGAGTTGCTCGAAGCGAAGATAGACCCTCTAGGAGGTCGTAATAAGTACCGAGACCCCAATATTTGTAAAATTACCGAAATACCCCTATAGGACAAAATGACTTTTTTACCCTTGAGGGTAAATGACTGACTTAGACTTTGAACTTGACTGGTTTGACTGTGGTCGTGTGACTGATATGCTTTTAATATATGCTTAAATGACTTTTACTGAGCATGGCCATTCTGCATACACCTGTGATGATTGAGCATGACATACACGACATATTGCATGGGGTTGGGACATTGTTACGGAAGAAGTGTACGGCCCGTTACCATTCTGTATAAGGCTTTCAGCCTTTCTACGATATTTATGGCTTTTAGCCGTTTCGTTAATCGCAATGGTCTTTGCGATATTTATTGCTCTTAGCCGCTTCGCTCTCTGACGCGAGAGCCATTCTGTTGGCTTAGTGCTGTAACCGGTGCTAAGCTTGGTGGGATGGCTGGGTGGGTCGATTTTATCCCCACATGGTGTGTTGGTTGGTACGGGTGGTGTATTTGTAACACCCCTAACCCGTAACCATCGCTGGATTAGGGTTAAAGGGGTATTACCGGACCAGACAGAAACATTCGCATTCATTTCATTTCATTACTCAACGAATCAAATTAAAGAGTCCCTTATTTAGGTCAACGAGACCTTAGGCATGCTTTAGAATAAGGCCGGGACTAAACCGAACACATATGAGAATTCTCAGAAATTTAAATTTTTTTCTAAGTTACAGAGGTCACACACCCGTGTGGGCAGGCCGTGTGCCTCCCACTGCCTCAGACAGGCCTGTGTGTCTAAGCCGTGTCAAAATAGGGCATACATACTAACTTGTCCACACGGCCGTGGACACGCCTGTGTGCCTCACCCGTGGTCCAGCCTGACTTGCTATGAAATACAACCACGAGGGACTCGGTCGAGCCACACGCCCGTGTGTTCAATCGTGTGGGCAATTATAGGCCATTTGCAAGGCCAAAATGCCACCCACACTAAGGGTTATCCCTACAAGCATCATACAAGCATCATCCCATACACAATTGGCAACCAAAACACATCAAATTGTGCATCATTTCTACTCATTTATAATCCTAACAATCATATCAACTTAATAGTCATTTAACTCAACTTAACCACAAGCACTTCAAGGCAAAATCCATCACAAACTTACCATCAATAATGTGCTAATTAGTCATCAATAAGCTTACCATTCATATGACTATTTCCTTTACTATCAAGCTATATCAAAGCTAGCTTCATAGGACATAATTAACCATTCATAACACAACCATATATCTAGCCATATCACGTGGCCATGTACATATTTCAAACATATCTCAAAACAACTAGCCTATACATGCCATATTTAACTATATATACATTCAAAAGTACCAAAGTAGCGTTTGATAGTGTGGTGATGATCCTCGATAATCCCCGAGCCCTCAGTAGCTTTGATGATCTATAAAACAGAGCAAACACACACAAAGAAAGCTTTCCAAAAGCTTAGTAAGCCATATACAAATAAACTTAACATAATTCACATTATCATGTCAATACATGAATCATTAACATATCACAATGGTAAATTTATAATTCTTCATTGGCTCAATATTTAGCCATTGCTTTCCAACCATCATATCTCCATCTATCTCATTTACTCATGTCACATTCATTCATATATCACATTTTAGCTCATTGTATCTATATGCATATTTTCTCACCTTTCATACCTATTCAAGGTATATACATCAAACGTACCTGAAGCGGATATACAACTCACATAGTCATTCATCTCTCGGACTTACCCGTTGAACCGTTCGGAACGAAATAGGATACTCAGAATGTTCAGAATAGTCGTACAATGCCACTGTCCCAGACAGGGTCTTACACGAACCAATACGATGCCAATGTCCCAGACATGGTCTTACACGTAGATCTCATATCGATGCCAACATCCCAGATGTGGTCTTACATGAAATCTCGAATCAATGCCAACGTCCTAGACGTGGTCTTACATGATATCTCATTTCGGAACCTATGTCATGACATATGTTATCTTATCTATTCCTAAGTTCATACGGGACTTCTCAGACCTTGATAACTTGTCGACATATCCTCGGATTTCATATACACTCCATTTTTGAGCATTTACCATACAATATATATCTCATAGATATATAAATAACTCAATTCAAATATGTTTATTTGTATATCGACTTACCTCGTACGGAAGGAACGGAGATAAACGGCTATTCAATAACTTTTGATTTCCCGCGATCTAAGCCCGTTTTCTTTGGTTCTTGATCTATACATATTCCAATTTAACTCATTTATTCACTACTTTATTCAATTCAATCCATAAACACATATTTAGGGCAATTTACAAATTAGCCCTCACATTTTCACATTTTAACATTTTAGTCCCTATTTCACAAAATCACAAAATACACCAAATTTGCTTATACCCATGCTTGGCCGAATATACCCCATGATCATATCAATCCATACATTTCATTTATTTCACAATTTAGTCCCTCAAAATATTATTTTCTCAATTAAGTACAATTTACTCAAATTCATCAAAACTCCAAAGACAAAACTTGTTAATCAAACACATATCTTTCATTTTTCACCATCAAACATCACAAAACTCATGTGTTCATCAATGGCACATTTTAAAATATTCATCAATTCACAAAATTAAGACATGGGTTTGAAGCACACAAAGCAACGATCACGAAAACATAGAAATTATCAAAAACCGAACAAAACTCTTACCTTAATTTGCTTGAGCAAGGGCCGAACATTCAAAGGTTTAAACCTATTTTTCTTTTCTTATTTTTCGGTGGAAGAACATATAAATAAGCACTATTTCTAAACTTTGTTTTTATTATTATAACTTATAATATATTAATACTAATTTTAACTTATAAAAATTAACATATAAAAGCATATATAAACACTTAAATGCCATCCATTCACTTGTATAATGGGCTAATTACAACATAAGGCCTCATATAAAAGAAGACACATCAATTAGGCCACCCAATTAAATAGAAGGCTACTTTTGCAATTTATGCGATTTATTCATTTTATCAAATTAAGCCCACAAATAGCAAAATTAATCCACGAAACTTTAACACATGCTTAATCACATATCATAGGCACAGAAAATAATGTTAAAATATTTTTCTAACTCGGATTTGTGGTCCTGAAACCATTGTTCCGACTAGGGTCTAAATCGGACTGTTACAGTATTGGTTGGATTGGGCTGGATTTCTGTCTGCATATCTGCATCTCATAATGATTCTGTAATGGGCTTAGGTCCACCTGGTTCTGTTGTGGGCTAAGGCCCGCTTTGATCTCGTGTGTCCGTGATGGGCTCGCACTCACTCTGCTTTACGCATACCGTATATCTTACTGTTTGTGTTATAAGGGATTACACACTGAGTTTTCACAAACTCACCCTTCTGTCTAACTGTACAGGTAATCCCCAGCGTTGATGGTTCGGTGCTGCGAGGGACTCGGAGGTGGCCACACTACTACTCCTGTTTTCGTTTACTTGGCTTTTATTTACTATTAGTTTTCGTCTGGGTTTTTATATTTGTAATAAGGCCTCTCTAATTTTATAGCTTTCGATCTGAGATTTTAATCATTATGATTTATACTTGTTAGAGGTAGAACGCGGTTTTCCCAAAACGATAACTGTTTTCAAAACACTATGTCTCCGCAACGATTTTTAAGCTTCTGCAACAAATAAGGTTTTAAAGGTAATAACGTTGTAAAAAGGGAATAACTTTTTAATAAACCACGACTGAAAATGAACAAACGCGAACTGAGGTTTTGTACAAGTTTTACATGGTTTCAAAGTTTTAAATTTCAAGAAGGGTTTTCAATGAAAACTTGGTTTTAAAAAAAACACTTCGATGTGACATGCCAGATTCGACCATAACGTCTAGGCCGGGTTTGGGGTGTTACATATGTCACTTTATGAACATCACAAGTGAATAAATCCATAAACAGATTCAGGATCTATTCTGCTTGGGTCATGTCCGATGTACTATCAATGTAGTTAATCACATCTATGTCTTTATATTTTAGGAGTCATCCACTTGAATGCCCAAGACAAGGCATGTCCCCAATTGGACTTGGTAGACAACATATTAGTCTTTCAATTGGTTTTCTCATTTTTAATTACACTAAGGACATGTTTAGGTTCGTCTACTAATAAAAGTTATATTTTTGTACTACGATCCGACCACGTAATACTGCTTAGTATTACTTAAACAATAGATAACCAATGAGAAACATTTACTTCTATTTTTCTTTGCATGCAAAATTCATTTAAGGACAATAATACAAAGTATATTAATGTAATGTATCAATAATTTTTTTAATCAATCTTTTTGAAAAAATTACAAGTGTACTTAGACGAAATAACTACACTCAAGGCACCAGATCCAACACACACAGTCGTGTAACCAGGCTGTGTGAGAGACTAAGATCGTGTGTACTCAAAATCAACCTGAACATTTGTGTCAACTACCCATGTGTGACACACGGCCGTGTGGTAGACTGTGTGCAGCAATATTGACCCTTTTTGGTTCAAAACACATACCAATTCTCACATAGTGACCTAAAATACCAATTCACGCCAATTGTACCTATACCAAACATGCACATTTCAAACCCAAAACATCCATTCATATAACTAATTGAACATACAACTAATATTCCCTCATTGGCACCATCAAAACATTAAACTCAAGTCAAATACAATTCAAACCAAAGCTTTTAACCATTCATGCCACAATTTAATTCATATGCATAATACCATTAAAACTTTTCCATTTCCTTTAACCTTCAAATTACCAAACTTGACATCAAGCCATACATCATATAAAAAATACTCCATAAAATTTTATACAAACATAACCATACCAAAACACATACATTCACTAGAACAATTTTTAACCATCCTATGTACATGCCACAAATAACCAAGGTTGGAACATAAAAAATCTACCGATATGAGAGACGGTAGTTGTGTGCTTCTTGCTGGTCCGATCGACATGTTTCAGACGTCCAAAATCTACAGAAAAGTAGTAACACGGGTAAGTATTTAAAATACTTAGTAAGCTCATACAATATAAATATTTACTTACCTCAATTACTTAACACATACAAGTTCATTATGCCAAATAATTATCCCTAACAAGATACGATACAACATCATTAAAAACATAAATTTTTGGGCTCAAAACATACATATAACCTCAAATGTTCATATTTCTATCACAATTCAACTTGTATTATATATATCAATATCATGAATATTCTTCTCACCAACATCAACCACATATCATCACATTTCCATTGTATAATTCTACCCAATGAAACATCGTAAAAGTACTCAGTATACAGGTGAAAATGATAGTGTCTGGTTACCTGTTTGGGTTAAACCTACACGATAGATATCATTTACTCATACGAGCTAATCATGAATAATAGTGTATGGTTACCCGTTCAGGTAAAACTGACACAACAAGTATAAATTGCTCGTCTGAGCTAATCGTAAACAATAGTGCTTGGTTAGCCCATCCGGGTTAACCTACACGACATAGAGCCTGGCCAAGGCTTAATGTACATGTATCCTTGAGTCTGCAACAATTGTTGGAGCTTGGTTCCATCGAGGTTCAACTCATAACTTCGTATGCGAGACTTTTACTAAGTTCGTTAGGATTTAACCTTAATTTATACCACAATTTATAATTATCAATAACACCATTTCATAATTAAGCATAACACGATAGCAACATAAACTTATTTATATTGTATGAACTTACCTGAAAAAACCATAGTAATTTAGCTAATAGGGACTAGTCCACAATTTCTTCTTTTCCGCGTAAGTCCTCTAATTGTAACGACCCGAAATTGGGCCTAGTAGGATTGGGCCCATTGGACCTTGAGCGTAGAAGCGTTTTAAAATTTATGGGAATTTGAGAATGGCATTATTTCAAGTTGGACTTATTAAGAAGGTGATTTTGGAAAGTTACGAGGTTTCTAGGAAGTTCCGGGTTCAAGTTAAGTTATAGGAAGAATTTTGTGTTTAAGCACTTTAAGGAGAGATAGTAAGTGACCTCAAAGCTTATGGAAATAAGTGAGCAATTTCTAGCATAATTGAACAATTGGTAAGAAGGTTATGGCGCCACATGAAGTACCTTGAGGGAAGAGGTTCAAATCCCATTGTGTGCAAATTTTGACTATTATTTTTGCATTCTTTCCCTAAGTGTCGGCCAAGCATTTAAATAAGGCAAGGTGGAATTTTTATTTTTGGCAAGATGGCTAAGGAAAATAGGAAAGGATGAAGGTGAGGAAACAAATCAAGAGAAAGGGGAAAGTAAGCGGAACATGTGGCCTTTTTCAAGGGAAATGTTATGGAAAGTGTGGTTGGCAAATTCTTGACCATTATGGTCATGTTTGTGGACGGTTTTGTGTGTTAGGGGGGATAGCCAAATTTTCCTTGGTGTTTTGGTAAAGTTTTAGTGCTTGTTTTAGTCAAATTCCTTTAGCATCAAGTGTGCCATTTTCTCCAAACTACCATTCTCTTAGCCGAATTTTGTCTTTGGCAATTGGTAAAAGTTTTGGTATTGTTTTTGGCCAAAATTTCTATATGCAACTTTGGTGTCATTTTTCTTTTCTCTCCAAATTTCCTTCTTGCCGAATCTTCAAGCCATTGGTGAGCTTATTCTCTTCTTTTCTTTCTTCTTGGTGCCGAATGTACCCAAACCATTGAGACCAAAAATTTGTTCACTTATCTTTCTTGAAAACCGAAGCTAGTCAAACATCTTTCTTCTTCTTTCTTTTCTTTTTCACAAAATCCTTCAAGCATCTCTTCTTTTCTAATCCTTTTCACCATAGCTGAATTTTCTCGTCCATTTTTCCCTCCATAATCGAACCTTTGAATTCTTCATCTCTTTTATGTTATTTCTTTCTCGTTCGTGTTAGCACTGACTTCTTGAATCGAATCGGTAAGTAGTAGTTCTCTCTTTTTCAATAACCTTGTTTCATCCAAGTTTTTCCTTAATAATCGAGTGTTCTTCTTTCTCTCTCGTTGGGTCTGAGTTACATTCTTTTCTGTGATATGGCCATCGTTGGATTTAGGGCTTTCAACAAGGTGAAGGAGCACAAGTGATTTGTATTAACCAAATCGTTATCGTCGACTTGTCAAGCAAGTGGGGTAAGAACATTGTTATAAGTTTTGTTTTGATCAAAGGTGGGATAATTGCTAATGACTCTTTCACTCACCAAATATTGTTAGGATGGGATTTCAGTAGCTAAAGGGTAGGATCGATTTTTGGTGCACTGAGGGAGATCACATTCGTGGTGTTGAAACGGTAGAAAGCACAACTTGTAATCAAGGTGTGCAATCATGTACCCTTCCGAATATATGTTTGAAATGGTGTGTAATCTCATACCTCTCTGGATGTTTGTATGAAATGTTCTATGATTCGGTCGAAATACCAAAGAAAATTGGAAACAGGCATCCAAGACCACTCGGGAGTGCGTATGTTCATAGTAGTAACCATATTTTGCAAAGAAACAATTTGGTCAGCAGCAGTGACGTGATTTTGAAAAATCACGAAAAATAGAATAAAGGGAATTAGAAAGCAAAAAAGATATCGAATTAAAGCTTAATGTGTCTATTTTTATATGAAAGAAATAGAGGAGGAAGAGAAAGTTTATATTCTGGGATATCTTAATTATAGTGAGACTAGTTCTGATCAACTTCGCGGTTCTCTGTTCTGTCTTGGAAAAATTGGTTAAAATTGTGAAAAGTGAATTATGAGTTATAAGTTATATGTATGGATTCCTTAGAGAACCTATTTTCAATAGAAACAAGTGGGAGCAGTATATGAAAACCGTACAGTGAGATATTTGAAATTAAGAAAAGAGAGGTCAGAATCATTGGATAGTGAAACAAGGGAAACTTTAAGGAATAAACTGTACTAAACGGCTAAGCCAAAAAATTCTGGAAAAATTGTAGTAAGAAGATATATGAGTCTAGTTTCAAGGAAAAATTACAGATTTAAATTTCGAGTTTTCTAACTCGAGTTATAGTCAATTTAGTCAAGATGACGCAGATGATGGGCATTTCAAATTTTTATGCCCAATTTAGTAGTTAAGTCTGGGGTTGCGAAATTACCAAAATACCCTTGGAGGGTAAATTACCGAAATACCCCTGGGTTGCGAGATTACCGAATTACCCTTAGTGGGTAAAATTACCGATTTACCGAAATACCCCTATGGGCCGATTTGATAGATTGTTATAATGGGCCGATTTATCGAAATGTCCTTATGGACCGATCATCAAAAATGCCCCTATGGGCCAAATGATCGTATTGCTTTAATGGGCTGATTCATAAAAAGTATTCAATAGGTTAATGGATGTTATTTTTATATGGATGTTTTACGATTATGTATGATGCATCTTTACATATTGCATGGGATGGGAAAATTTGAATGAAGAGAAGTATAGACCGGTGGCATTGCCACAAATTCTGATAATGGCTATGTGCCTAACATATGAATTAACGACTCTGTGTCGATCATTTTACCGTATATGAATCTGGTGGCTCAGCCACAAATAGTATAAATGGCAGCTTGACTGCAAATTGGAGAGACTGGCAGGGTGGGTTGACTTGATCCCCACAGGAGAGACTGGCTGGTACGGGGGAGAGATTGGATGGATGGGTTCGGGGTGTTACACCAATTGTTGTCATTCTTGATCCAAATCATAATTTGACTCAATTAAATATTCAATTATCATTTAATAGCATATTGAAATTATATAATAACTCAATTTATCTATACAACAATTCTTCAAGTTTTACACTTATCTCAATTTAGTCCCTAAAATCGAAAATACTTTAACTTTCAAATTTGATATTCGATTTCGAAACTAATCTCAAGTACATCCATAATTAACATACCAGTAGCATGTAACATATAATTCTTATCTCATTATTTTTTAAATTTTACATTTTAGTCCTTAATGACAAAACTATCAAAATTTCACTTACAATTTAGTCCTACTAACAATTACACTTAACATGCTAGCCATTAACACCAAAAACTTCAAGAATCCTTCAGTGGTAGATTTCCTACACTTTCATAGTTTCACAAAATAGTCCATATGCTAGTTAAATCAAGCTCTAAGGATTCAAAAACATAAGAATTACAAGAAACAAGCTAGGAATTACTTACCAAATTAGAGTCGAATAGCTTGAAGATGAAAAGAATGGTTTTTAGGTTTTCTTTGGTTAGGGACGGTTGGGAATATGATAGGAATGAAAAATAAAACCTTGTTTTTACCTTTTTACTTATTCATTTCATTATTTTAAACATAAATTTTATATAAAATTACTAAATATTAAACATCCAACCGTCCACCAACTATCAAAGTTATTTAATTTCCACTTTAAACCTTTATTTTAATCTAATAAACCTTTATAAAAAATAAAAATCAATAGTGATAGACTTTTATGGTTTTTACGATTTAGCCCCTGTACAATAATTAACTATTCAATCACCAAAATTTATCGTACCAAAACTAAATTTAACCCTAATATAGACTCGTTAACATTAAATAATAATATTATTTGAATCAATCATCGAAATACAGGGTTTCAAAACCACCATTTTTGATACCATTGAAAACGAGTTGTTACACTTCATTCCCATTGTTTAGGCTCCCCGTAACATTTCTTCATGATGCTTTTCTTCTTGATTACCGGAGGCAATTCCCTCTTTTGTTTTCTTCTTTAGTTCCATTCTTGGATTTTCTTCCTATGGAGCTTTTGGAACTACCTAAGCATAGTGTCCCCAATGATACTCTGAGTGGGGCGGTGAAATTGCTCAGTTGGATCAATTTCCACCCCTGGTCGACAGCACAGGTCCGTGATCAAGTGAGGGAAATAAATACCAACCTTTATAACTGAGATGCACTTTCTGATTTTTTTATTTATCCATCGCCTCAAGGACACTCGCTTTTTCTGCAAAATACAATACAAAAGAGAAGCTTAAAATACATTAACAGTATTAGTGTTCAAAAGAGGGCTAATACGCGTGCAGATAAACTACTTCCATAATTTGCAACTAGAAACATAATGACCTAGTTCAAAGATAGGGGTGATTATGATACCCCTTACGCTTCCACTCTCCCCTTCCCTCGGTTAAATAAGCTAAAATGGCGTCTATGCCAACATTGTTGAATTTATTGAGGTCCAGTGTGAACAACTCATCACTTTCACAATGAGGTGCGCCATAATAGTCATTAATTTCCTATGAGGAGATGTTAATGACCTTTTTTTGAACATAAAATTTATTATTTTAGAGAATTTCAAGTTGGATTAAAACTCCAAAATGATCAATATCATTGTTGGTGCTGTCGGAACAAAAGCGAAATTCATTCAATGATGAAAATGAACAAGATCCCAAACTCCATCGCAATGCAAGAGCGAGGGGTCGAAGCCTTATTCAAGGATAAATGATCGTCCTTGAATGGATAAGAAAAATTCTTCAACCTCTTTCAATTTAAACTTAACCGAGCGGTACTTCGGTTTCGAAAGTGGCTCGGATTGGGATGTTGATCATTTTTGTCATTCTAGGGGGCATGAATATTATATTTTAAAGTAGACTATTTACTAACAAATACTAAACAACTAACCTGCAACAAATCAACACTAAAACTAAAAGAAAAAATAAAATAATAAAGATGAAAAATATCAAATGTAAATAAAGTAGAGAAAAATGAAAACTTAAATCGTGTTGTTATAGTGGGTTTGTGGTGTGGAATGATGAAGCTTCGTGTTTCCCAAGTAAGAAGGAAATGATACCTTCAAAGAAAGAAAGAAATGAAGGAAAAGACGAACAAAAATGGAGGAAAATCAAAATGAAGATGAATTAGGATTTAGAAGAGAGCTAAGAGAAATAAGAGAAGGGGAAAGTGTTTTGGGGTTTTAGGGATTTAAAGTTTGAAGTATTTGAGATAAAATGAATGTTTTGGGGTGTTTGGAGGCTTTAAAAACCTCCAAAAACAAGTGGATCACGATGCCTTAATTGGGTATCGCTTGACCCGACATGGGTATCATGATGCTTAGGAGTGGATATCGCGATATCCTTTGTTTTTGGACCCTTCAAATTCCAATCTATCTGTGGTATCGCGATACTGAGTGTTGGGTATCGCAATACCACTGTGTAAAACCAAATTTTTTTACTTTTGTAATTCCAGGGGTATCACAATACCAAAGGCTCAATATAGTGATACCTAGAAAAAAATTTGGCCACCAATCGAAACTTTTCGAGAAATCGCGTTACCCCTCTTGGATATCGTCATTTGTTGAACAAACCCTAAAATATTTATAAAATTGTCAAATTTTCTATCAACTCTAAAAAATCTGACCTACCAAATTCAAGATTAAAACAACCTAATTAAAATCCTAATCTAAATGTTGAAAGTATGTGGAGTCCATGCTTAATAATCCAAATATTTAAAAAAAATTAATTCAATTGCCACATGCGGCAACTTAAAAATTTCTTTCGGGATGATACGAAACACCCCTATAGTGATGCTTGCACAGGGTTCCGAGTACCAGTACACGTCTCGTTTTCTTCAACCCTACGAGTTGATTCACTGATTATCTCTTCACAATGCCTTGTTTCCTATTTCAGACGCCTCGCATCCTTGGTCTCGAACCTGCAAACATATATAACTTCAAATATTTCACATTGTTAGTTGCATGATTGGACACTTCCTGAATGGCTTGACACTCTAGATCACTCTTAGGGAACACTCCCTTCACCTTAGGTTCAAGTTTTACACACCTAAAGGTCTCTACCTCTCCGCCTACGTCCATCGTCATCTCTCCTTTGCCTACATCTATTTTAATAGCCCAAATTTCAGTGATGCCAGAAACAGTGGTTTGAGACCACCAAATCTGACAAATGAACTCGTAGATTATATTATTTAATATTTACGAGCCAAATGTAGCTTTTAAAAGATTTTTGAAATAGTAAATTGTGTTTTATAAAGATTTATTTGGTCAAGAAATTGAGAAAAAGAGGTATCGAGATCTCGGTGTTATAAACTGAGTCATAAATATTTTTATGAATATTTACGGAATGTCAATAAGGTAGTATTAAAATTTCGTTAGAAAATTTTGACGTTTGGGTGGTTAATTAAATAAAAAGGACTAAATTGAAAAAGGTGTAAAAGTTGCTAGAAGGATTAAATAGCTCAATTGTCAAATGAGGAAGGACCTAAAGTGAAAATAAGCCCAAAGGAGATATTTTGGGCGGCAATAGCTGAGAAAAATCAGGAAATGGGTGAAATAAGGGCAAAATTGGAAAATTGCCAAAATTAGCTAAATAAAAATGGGACCAAATTGGAATATCTAGAATTCTCTTCATTTCCCTTCATTTTCATCAGCTGAAAAACAGCCATGGAAGAGGGTTCAAGCTGGTTTTCATACTCTAGCTTCATGTAAGTTTAATTCTTTCTTTCTCCTTGAAATTTCCATGTTTTTGGAATTTTACAATTGGGTCCAACTTACTATGTCATTAGTTTTTGATTCTATGACTAATTTTTAAAGTTTATATCGATGAGTGCTGGAAGCATATGATGAATAAACATAGAATTGAAGCTTTAATTTTGATATATGATGATTTTATAAAGTAAAATTGATGGAAATTGGTTTTAGGACCTAATTGTGAAAGAGTTTGGAATTAAGGTCTAATGCTAAAGTTCTGATTTTCAAGGGTTATGAAGTAGTTTAAAATGATAGAATAAAGTTTTAATTGATAAAAATTAGCCCAATTGAGGGGTTAATTGGACAAGGACTGAATTGTATGAACTGTGAAATTTGGGGCAAAATGGAAATCAACACTTTGCACTAAAACAATTTTGGATAGCAGCAGCAGTCTAACTTTGAAAAATCACCAAAAATTATATAAATTGAATTAGAGGATTAATAAAATATGGAATTAAATCTTATTGAGTCTAATTTCTTATAGAAGAAACGGTGTAAGCAATGGAATTGTAAATCATGAGATATAATAGGTTTTGTGAGACAAGGTCAGAATGATTTCGGGTTACCCTATTCTGACTTTGTAAAATCATAAAAAATTGGATAAAAATAATTAGGAGCTTAAATTTATATGTTTAAAATTCTGAATGAGTCTATTTTTAAGAGAAACAAACAAGAACATCATCCGAATCTCGTATAAGGATATAATTAATTTTTAGTGAAGAAGGGTCAGAACTGTCAGATAGCAGAACAGGGGTGATTTAATGAATAAACTGTACTTATTTGCTAAACCAAAAATTCTAAAAATTTTATGGTAAGAAGATATGTGAGTCTAGTTTTAGGGAAAATTAGCAGATCTTCATTTAGAGTTCTGTAGCTCAAGATAAAAATAATTTAGTGACTATGACTTGGATGGACAGCTTGAATATTCACATAAATAAATAGTGAAAAATTATAGATAATGTTACTTACAAGTGTGTTATTTATACTAAGGATGTGGATGGAGAGGAGGAGGAGGAAAAATATATGAATGACTTGTGTATAAATTGATCCATGCCCGATTATAATCGATAAATGAATGATTGAATTATATAATGTGTTATTAAATATGAATTTGTTGTGGGATTGTGAAAATTATGATAAAATGAAAGAATAAAGGTGGTAATTCAAATTAGGAAAAAAACGCAGGATTAAGTACGTTCATATCATGACATGTGATGAATTGACGGATAAGACCATGGTTGATCCATGGCAAAGTGTGAAACGTAGGTATGGTATTAACCATACTGAGTTGTGAAACATAGGTATGGTATCATCCATACTGAGTTGTGAAACGTAGGTATGGTATTAACCATACTGAGTTAAGAAACGTAGGTATGGCATTTCCCATATCGAGTTGTGAAATGTAGGTATGGTATTTCAATGAGGAAAACCATACTGAGTTGTGAAATGTGGCACTGAACAACGACGTACTCAAATTCGTAAGACGTTTCCTAATTTGATAATAAGTAATACAAGAGGAGTGAACCAAATGAAAGAGATTGAGTAGTTTTTAATGTTGAGCTCAACTATGTGAAGTATTATAACAGTGGTTGTGAATGGCAGGGAACTTTAGTAAATGTTTTGTTATTGTTTGGAAATATTATGAAAACATACTTGAAATACATTGGTATATCTTGTATATGTTATTTGAGTTCATAATGTGGAAAGTAAATGTATGTGGAAATTTGAGATGATGATATCTGTACATGGAATCTATTGGTGGATACGTACATCCAAATTTATATGATAAATTTTAGTGAACATTGAAATTGGACTCAATAAGTGATTTGTCAATTTAAATTGTGAATGGCAGGAAGAGTTAGTGAGTTGCATGTTTATGAATTGTTACACGTATTTGTCCGAAATATGAGGAAATGATGGTACTTGATACATGGAAATATGAGATCGTGATATATAAAAACATGGAATATGTTTGATAAATGTGTTTATTCATAATTATAGAACTGTACACCTCAAGTGTACTATTTGTGTAAAGATGATGTTCAAATGATTTGATGAGTAAAACTCAAATATGAAGTAGTTAGAAACCAAGAAAAATTGTTATGAAAATGTATATGAAATACAGAGGTATGATTATTATATGTGATATGAATACATAATGTGAAAAAGTATAGGTATAAGAGGAATTTAATAAGAATTGAGCCTATATATGTTTCTTGTTATTTATATGAAGTGTACGAATAACAAATGATAATAAGTATAAGGCTTGGTTGAATATCTTAAACTGGTTCTTGACTGTATTAAAATGTTGGTAAAGATAAAGGATCAAGTGAGTGAGAAATATGGCTTGGAAAATAGCCTAATTTTTCGTCCACACACTGTAGACACGGGCGTGTGTCTAGGCCGTGTGTGACAAGCGATCTACCCCATGGACGTATGGTCCGGTGTGTGTCCCAAATACACAAAGCGTGTGACCCTTATATGCGAGAAAAATTTTAAAAGTCGCAAAAAAATTTCTTGAGGATTGGGTTTAGTCTCGACCCAATCTTAATGCATGATTTGGACCCTGAAGGTCCATTAAAGGAACGTTTATAATTAGTCTCGGTATTTGAACGATAATGATTTCAAATTATCTGTAAGTGTTTTGTACTCCTTGGTAATGCCTCGTAACCCTGTTCCGATGACGGATATGGGTTGGGGGTGTTACATCTATGGTGGCCTTGGCAGTAGCTAAGAACGGTCTCCCTAATAGAATTAGTATCTCTAAATCTTCCTCAGAGTCAAGAACTATGAGGTCAACAGGTAAGATAAACTGTCGAACTCTCACTAAACATCTTACAAAAATCCATTTGGGGGAACTAAGGACTTGTCGGCTAGTTGGAGGGTTACCGAAGTTTCCCTAAGGTCACCTAAACCTAACCTACGGTAGATGGACAAGGGCATTAAGTTTATACTCGCTCCAAGATCGCAAAGCGCCTTTCCAAAATTTACACCTCAAATTTCTATGGGAATGGTGAAACTACCAGGGTCCTTGAGTTTTGGTAGGACTCTTTTAGACACAACAGCATTACACTCGGCATTAAAGTGAATTGCTCTTCTCTCCCAGTCTTCTTTCTCCTAAACATCACTTCCCTATGGAACTTGGCATATTTCGACACTTTTTATAGGACCTCGAGCAATGGGAGGTTGACATTCAAAGCCTTAAACATTTTAAGAAAGTCTAGAAACTCCTCATTGTCTCGCTTCTTCTTCTCTTTTAGTCTACTCAAAAAGGGTATGGGTATCAGATTTGGTTGTAGTATTGGAACGGTCCTATCCTTCGATTCAACTCGCGTAGGCTCACTCTCGGGTTCTTCCTTCTCTTCCACCCCATCTCCAACACTAGGAGTGTGGGTGCTCTCATCCTACTCACTCACTTTCTTATCCGCACTAATTGGTCGGATAGGTTCCCTAACCACAACCCCAGATCTAAGAGTAATCACTTTGGCATGTTCTTTTCCTTTCCTCTTGGAGTTTGGCTTGGTATTACTAGGTATGCTAAAGGATAAATTATTTTGCAACAATTGCAAAACTTGGTCTAGTTGATCCTAATCAACAATGGAGGGTCACTACTATATGCTAGTTTTCTTTCTTGCTCTTGGGGTGCTCTAAATGGTAATAGAGGTTGATAAGGTGCATTGGGTCTAGTAGGATTAAGGTTTTGTGCTCCTTGATTGGAGGGACCTCCTTAGTTCCCTCCCCACCTATGGTTCAAACGATCACGCCACCCTGAGTTATAGGTGTTGGAGTACGGATTATATCCTTTATTCCCTACATAGTTGTCCTCTATTTGGTTGCTCTCGTTAGCGTTCCCCCACAAGGTGCCTTTACCTTCATGTCCTGTGTTAGAGTGGGTTAGAAAGGGATGATTTTGGACATGTGCCTTAACCGAACTCATCTTTAATTGATTGAGCCTTTCGAGGACTTGTTGATACTTGTCCCCGCTACCGACTGCGATCACAATCAATTGTTTCGCTCTATATGTGAACCGTTTAGCCAACCATATATAAGAATTCATTGCTATGTCCTTGATGAGTTGGAAGTCTTCTGCATATATCTTTGACATGAACGCCCCCGAGGATGCTCCGTCAAGATATGAGCGCAAATTTCCATCCAGCCCATTATAAAAAACTTGTAGTTGTAGCCAATCTTGCAATCCATGATATAGGCACTAACGTAGCATAAGTTTAAAGCCCTCCCAAGCCTTGTATAGCGAATCCCCTTCCAATTGCCTAAAATTTGTAATATCCATGCGAAGTTTCATTGTCTTGCTCAAGGGAAAATATTTTGCCAAAAAATTGCTCGCTAGCTCATCCAAAGTATGAATGGAATCTACTAGCTATGAATCTATCCACATAAACAAATCATCAATAAGAGAGAAAGGGAATAACCGAAGACAGATAGCGTCATCGGATACCCCATTATATTTAAAGGTATCACAAATGGTTAGAAATCTCTTAAGATGTTGGTTCAGATCCTCATTCATTGACCCTCGAAATTGAAGGTTCGCTTGTATCATTTGGATCATTGCTGGTTTGATTTCGAAGTTGTTAGCATTAATCGTTGGGCGATTATTGCTACCTCGAACAATGGGTGTGATGGTGGTTGAATTTCTACTCACAGATCTTCGATGGGCTAATCACTTTGTAGAGGTTGGGCGTCTCTTGGATGTTGTGCCCTCCTCGCATGTATGATGATACATTTCGATTCCGGCTCAAATGGCAAGACACCGTTATGGGTCCGAGTCAAAAAACGCCTCCTACAAGCACAAAAAAGTTAAATAAATTAACAAATAAAATGCAAATAAAATAAAAAAATAAAAAATAAAAACAAAGTTGTGTCCATAACATCAACTTTCGTCGATTATCTCTCTAAGTACTCACAACAAAAGTAAAAATAGTTCAATCATACACCAATTCCCCAGCAACGGTGCCAACAGCTTGACTATTATTCTCTCTCTATCCGCCCTCGCAAACGAACAGGGAGAGAGATATGAAATTATCAACACTTGAGAACTAAAACAAGATATAAAATTCACGGTTTCACTACAAGTGTGGAAGGCCACTTGTAATATTTGTAGTGTTACAATGGAACACTATATGTAACACCCCTAACCCGTATCCGTCGTCGGAATAGGGTTTAAGAGCATTACCAAATAAACGTAATCTAAATCATTCATTTCAAACAATTCAATAATCATAATATAATTCATCATTATACATGTATAACGTCCTTTATTCAAGCCTTCGGGGCCTAAAAATCACTTTAGAAACTATTTGGAACTAATTTGGGAACATTTGAAAAATTTAGGAAAAAGTTAAAAAAATTTAACTGCAGGGGTCACACGGCCGTGTGACTTACACGGCCAAGTTACACGTCTGTGTGTCTGGCCGTATGGGCATTCAAAGTAGGGACACACGGCCGTGTCCCAGCCCGTGTCTGTGCTTGTGTAACTCACTGACTTGGGTCACATGGCCAAGCCATACGCCCGTGTGCCAGGCCGTGTAACCCTAAAAAATGGCCTCGCACGTTCGTATGCTAGCCCTGTGTCCCACACAGCCAAACCACACTCTCGTCTTTCTAGTTGTGTGGACCTAAAATGTGCCTTAAACAACAAGTTTACCATTTCCTACTTGCTTGGGAATTAAGCAACTGAAAAACCATTCGTTTAACTTGTTCAAAACACGACCAAACACACTCAAAACATGCCAAAACAATTATCCTAGGTGCCTAACCAATGCACCCTCATTGGTACCACATTTATATCATCAAAACATATCATCAATGCATCATTCAAATCAAAGTTTTAGACATGCCAAAATCCATCAATTTGGCCTAACTCATATCTACCCAAAACATCATGATCGCTGTGAAGTCAGAGTTTTAAAATTTATAAAGATAATGATCGAACCTGGAAACTAACTATGACAACGATTGAGGCAAGTGCACCTATCGAACAGTAGTATAGTTTAGGCAAGACAGGATTGTCGAACCCAAAGGAACTAAAAGTACTAATACTAACTTTCTTTCTATTATTTAGCCTAAAATAAGTGAAGTTGTTTATTAATCTAAATTAACTAATTACTAAGCTAAAGACGCAAAGACAAAAAGAATGAATTGGGGAAATACTTGGGAAAAACTCAGTTGATTAAAACGATACCCTTAGGAAGAATCCACCTAGACTTTACTTGTTATCTAACACCGAACTGCATTTATTTATTTACTTGACTTGATCCGTAGGACTCCTAACGTATATTAAACCCTCTCTCGAGGTGAATAACGTCTAACCCTAGGTTAATTAACGAAAATCTCTTTCTCGAATAATAACCCCCTAGAATAGCAGTAAATCGATCTATGGATTCCCATATTAGGTTTCACCCTAATCCGGCAAAATCTCGTCACCCTATCTCTAGGCGCGCGATCAACTCCGCTTAATTATGCTAGATCTACTCTTAAGCAGGGACTTTTGCTCCACCACCTAAGCACATCATACTTGAATTAATATCCGCGAAATATCAACACAAGAATTAAGTACACATAATTAAGAACAAATCAAGTATTTATCATATAGTTCAGAAAACAATAACAAGATTCATCTAGGTTTCATCCCCTTTAGGTATCTGAAGGGTTTAGTTCATAATATTAAAGAAAAACATCTCAAAAGAAAAGATAACACAAAACATAAGAAATCCCTAAAACCCCCTGAAGGAATTGAAGAGGAGATCATCCGTCTTGAATAGAATTCCGGCTTCTTGAGATGGATCAACTGGCTATCCCTTGAGAGTTTCCCACAAATTTGACATTTTCGGCTCCGCTCCTTGGCCTAGCTTACCGACCTGACAAAAGCCCTGGCAGAAGGCTTCTGCCGAACTCCCCGATTAAGTTGCCCCCTAGGGTGTTTATTGTAACATCCTGAATTCTTGGGCCTATGCATTTAATGGGTGAATATGTGTAATGAGTTAATTTGAGCATTAGGGGTCCAAATTGGGCTCAGGATTGGGCTGAAGCCTTAGTTAAATTTTTGTTTGGGCACTATAGGGTTTAAAAGGTGGTATCTGAGTTTAAAATATCAAAATGGCCTGTGGCCCAGTGGTCCAGTGGCGCCACTTAGGGAGCAAGGAGGTGACGCCACACAAGGGAGTAAGGGGCCCAAATTTAAGTTACATGGAGCCTAACTCTTTTAATTTAAGTTAGTTAAAGTTCGGCATTAGGGTTAGGTAGAGTGGACGGCAACAAGGCTCAAAAATAGGAGGATTTATGTGAATGGGATAATGTAGATAATATAGTTGATAATATGGAAGAAAAAAAAAGAGAAAAGATAGGAGCTATCTACAAGGCTAAGAGTTGGCCGAAATTCCATCACCTAGAGAAGTGAAGAAATCGGTTTCTTTATGGCAAAGGGGGTGCCGAATTTTCCCTTTTTATTTGATTAATTTTTAGTTATCAGAAAGGGCACTTTCGGTTTTTCATAGGTAAGTACCGAAATTTCTATAAATAGGGAGGGTTCTCTTCTTCATTTTTCGGCATTTAGAGTTTCCACCTTTTCTTTCTCTTCTTTCTTCTCAAAGCCGAAAGCCGAAAACTCCATTATTCCTTTCTCTTCCTTCTTCTAAAAGCCGAAAACTTCATTATTCTCTTCTTTCTTCTAAAAGCCGAAAACTCCATTATTCTCTTCTCTTCTTTCTTCTGAAAAGCTGAAAGCCGAAAACTCCATTATTCTTTTCTCTTCTTTCTTTTAAAAGCCGAATCTCTATAGATTTCTTCGAATCATCTTCTCTTCCTGATTTTTCGCAAAAAGCCGGAATCCTCTGGGAGTAGCCGAATCTTCTCTAGTAAGATCTCTTAGATCTAAAAGCCGAAAACACTAGTTCCTGAATCTCATATCACTTTTCAGGATTTTAAGGCAGATAGTGGTGGTGTTGGCTACGAATAGCGTCGACTTAGAGGGTCTCGTTCTAACAGTAATCAGGTGTGTAGATCTCTAACACACTAGTAATCTATACTAAATATATGTTATGGGCTAAAAGCCAAAAAAGGCTATATAGTAATCAGTACTAAATATATGTTATGGGCTAAAAGCCAAAAAAAAGGATATAAATCAGTACTAAATATATGTTATGGGCTAAAAGCCAAAAAAGAGTCAGATAGTAATCAGACTAAATATATGTTATGGGCTAAAAGCCTAAAAAAGTCAGATATAGACAGTCGAATAAAACTCTAAAAGGGTAGGCAAGGGATGCCAGGTACGTAATCATAGAAACTTTTCTATGTGTATTGATGTATGTGATAGACTGTGAACTTTTAGGTAGTATATTGTTTTGATTATGCATGTATGTATGCATGGGATGGGATTGATATGATGAAGGGGAAGAAGGTCGCATAGCGATCGGTGGCTTTGCCACATAGGTCACATAGTGATCGGTCTTTATGACAGGTAGCTCAGCTGTCGAAATACTACGATGTATTATTAAGGTCACATGGCGATCGGTGGCTTTGGCACATAGGTTACACAGTGATCGGTCTTTAATACAGGCAGCACAGCTGTCGATATGGTGTGTAGCGGTTGGAGGGTTGATTGTAGAAATCCCCAAGGTGTGATGGTTGGTACGGGTTTGTGTGTAGAGGATGGATTTCTAGGCTGGGATGGGCCATGATGCATATATAATTACCCTTGTATACGGGCCAAGGCCATAATGTGTTTGTGGGCCAAGCATTTGATGTGTTTTCGGGATTTACACACTGAGTCTTGGTGACTCACCCTATTATTTTTCCCTAACTTTACAGATGAGCAGTAGATCGTGCACATGGGAGCAAAGGCGGACTTGAGGGGCCATCAAGTTTTTATTCCTATAGATTATTTCGGTTTTTCCTTAAGTTTTTAATTTTGGAAACATTTATGTAATAAGGCCCTATAGTTTATACTCACTACTTAGTTTTTAATATTTGCAACTTATGGAACTTTGTCAAAGGTTTTATTATTCAAAATAATAATAATACAAGGTTTTCTTTTCAAAAGTCACTTGTTTATTCGAATTTTGCCTAATAACTTATGATTTACTAAAACCAACTTAGCAAAAGTTTTCAACGTACAACCCGTAGCATACTAGATCTGGTCGAAACTTATGGGCCGAGTTTGGGGTGTTACATTTTGGTATCAGAGCCCAGTTCAAAACTCGGGCTGTGAAATGGGTCTAGTAGTGTTTTGAAAATTTATGTGAAATTGAGAAAAAATCTGGAAGAAGATATGGCCTTCGAGTCTACCGGCACCCGATCCACGCCGGTAAGTATTCTGAACTTTTGGATGTGATATGTATGTTGGGCTTGATGGGCTTGATGGACGTAGGCTAGTATATTAGACATTGATGGACTTTAGGCTTAGTTTAAACAACTCTCTAAATTCATAAGACTTAATCTATCCAAACAAACCCGTGAACGAGTCGATGGGTTAAGGTGTGGCAACAGGCATACGCATGTCTAGGATTGGATTCAGGGAGAGCTTGGTACTTAAGCAGCCCTAGTGACTCACCTCCTCTTCGCTGGAATCCTACATGGTGCGTAGTGACTGTTCACCTTAGTCATGAGGACTTGTTGACGGGACAAAATTTATAACTAAAACCCGAAAGGGACCAGCAACTCTATTTTGTAAAACTACTAAATTACCCCTGATTTATAAATAACCAAAATATCCTTGATTTGTAAAATTACCGAAATACCCCCGGATTGCAAAATTATTGAAATACCCCGGATTGCAAAATTACCAAAATACCCTTATTTCGCAAAATCACCAAGAAACCCTATTTTGGAAAATTACGAAAATACCCCTGTAGGATAAATTACGAAAATACCTCTGGGTAGTGAAACGACGAAAATACCCTTAGGCGATGAATGTGTGTGCATGGATGCTACTTGTGTGATTGATGTATGCGGGTTGATGTATGTGGTTTCTAGAATTAGGAGATAAACTTGAGACTGAAACTGTAGATAGGTTCGAATTTGAAAGAACCACTCTTAAAACTACTTTCCATAAGATTGTTCGTGGTTAATCAGTGAAACAAATTAATAGTTCATAAAATTTCTAATTCAGATACTACGAGAATCAACAATGAGCGCTAGGAGAGGAAGAAGAGGCCGCGGCCGAGGCCGTGGAAGTATTAGGACTGATGTACTGACTCAGCTAGTTAGTGAGGTACTAAAGGAGGTTAAAGAAATCGGTGAAACATTTCAGGTTGGGTGCGTGGACTGTAAGAAAAAAAAGAGATCGTAGTTTTCTAGGGTTGCAGTCTCGTTCTGTGAAGCATGTTAAGGTACGTCCAAACTTTTGAGTTTGCGAATATTGCAGAAGGCGTCATCCGGGTGAATGTTGGAGGAAGTCAGGAAAGTGTTTAAGATGCGGGTCTGAGGAGCATAAGGCTCGAGATTGTTCAATCACCATTAAGTCGGGTATGTTTTGTGTGGATGCTATATTTTTGGGTATAGAAACTGTATGCGTGCAATGGTTATATATTATTAAATTAGAGTGCGCAGCGAAAGCATAGTGGTGAGACTTGGGTAGTACGATTAGTAGTTAGTTGGAAATTTTGAGGACAAAATTTCTCTAAGGGGTGTAGAACTGTAACATCCTGAATTCTTGGGCCTATGCATTTAATGGGTGAATATGTGTAATGAGTTAATTTGAGCATTAGGGGTCCGAATTGGGCTCAGGATTGGGCTGAAGCCTTAGTTAAATTTTTGTTTGGGCACTATAGGGTTTAAAAGGTGGTATCTGAGTTTAAAATATCAAAATAGGCTTGTGGCCCAGTGGTCAGTGGCGCCACTTAGGGAGCAAGGAGGTGACGCCACACAAGGGAATAAGGGGCCCAAATTTGAGTTACATGGAGCCCAACTCTTTTAATTTAAGTTAGCTAAAGTTCGGCATTAGGGTTAGGTAGAGTGGACGACAACAAGGCTCAAAAATAGGAGGATTTATGTGAATAGGATAATGTAGATAATATAGTTGATAATATGGAAGAAAAAAAAAGGAGAAAAGATAGGAGCTATCTACAAGGCTAAGAGTTGGCCGAAATTCCATCACCTAGAGAAGTGAAGAAATCGGTTTCTTTATGGCAAAGGGGGTGCCATATTTTCCCTTTTTATTTGATTAATTTTTAGTTATCAGGAAGGGCACTTTCGGTTTTTCATAGGTAAGTGCCGAAATTTCTATAAATAAGGAGGGTTCTCTTCTTTATTTTTCGGCATTTAGGGTTTCCACCTTTTTTTTCTCTTCTTTCTTCTAAAAGCCGAAAGCCGAAAACTCCATTATTCCTTTCTCTTCTTTCTTCTAAAAGCCGAAAACTCCATTATTCTCTTCTTTCTTCTAAAAGCTGAAAACTCCATTATTCTCTTCTCTTCTTTCTTCTAAAAATCCGAAAGCCGAAAACTCCATTATTCTTTTCTCTTCTTTCTTCTAAAAGCTGAATCTCTATAGATTTCTTCGAATCATCTTCTCTTCCTGATTTTTGGCAAAAAGCCAGAATCCTCTAGGAGTAGCCGAATCTTCTCTAGTAAGATCTCTTAGATCTAAAAGCTGGAAACACTAGTTCTTGAATCTCATATCACTTTTCGGGATTTCAAGGCAGATAGCGGTGGTGTTGGCTATAGATAGCGTCGACTTAGAGGGTCTCGTTCTAACAGTAATCAGGTGTGTAGATCTCTAACACACTAGTAATCTGTACTAAATATATGTTATGGGCTAAAAGCCGGAAAAATGCTGTATAGTAATCTGTACTAAATATATGTTATGGGCTAAAAGCCGAAAAAAGGCTGTATAGTAATCTGTACTAAATATATGTTATGGTCTAAAAGCCGGAAAAAAGTTGTATAGACAGTCGAATAAAACCCTAAAAGGGTAGGCAAGGGATGCCAGGTACGTAATCATAGAAACTTCTCTATGTGTATCGATGTATGTGATAGACTGTGAACTTTTAGGTAGTATATTGTTTTGATTCTGCATGTATGTATGCATGGGATGGGATTGATATGATGAAGGGGAAGAAGGTCACATAGCGATCGGTGGCTTTGCCACATAGGTCACATAGTGATTGGTCTTTATGACAGGCAGCTCAGCTGTCGAAATACTACGATGTATTATTAAGGTCGCGTGGCGATCGGTGGCTTTGGCACATAGGTCACACAGTGATCGGTCTTTAAGACAGGCAGCACAGCTGTCGATATGGTGTGTAGCAGTTGGAGGGTTGATTGAGGAAATCCCCAATGTGTGATGGTTGGTACGGGTTGATGTGTAGAGGATGGATTTCTAGGCTGGGATGGGCCATGATGCATATATAGTTACCCTTGTATACGGGCCAAGGCCATAATGTGTTTGTGGGCCAAGCCTTTGATGTGTTTTCAGGATTTACACACTGAATCTTGGTGACTCACCCTATTATTTTTCCCTAACTTTGCAGATGAGCAGTAGATCGTGGACATGGGAGCAAAGGCGGACTCGAGGGGCCATCAAGTTTTTATTCCTATAGATTATTTCAGTTTTTCCTTAATTTTTTAATTTTGGAAACATTTATGTAATAAGGCCCTATAGTTTATACTCACTACTTTGTTTTTAATATTTGCAACTTATGGAACTTTGTCAAAGGTTTTATTATTCAAAATAATAATAATACAAGGTTTTCTTTTCAAAAGTCACTTGTTTATTCGAATTTTGCCTAATAACTTATGATTTACTAAAACCAACTTAGCAAAAGTTTTTAATGTACAACCCATAGCATACCAGATCTGGTCGAAACTTATGGGCCGGGTTTGGGGTGTTACATTTATATAGGCTTTGAGATGTGTTACTTGGCCTCCAAGTATCCTAATTTGAGTGCAATTCCTAATTGGGGTTTAATTAGACTTTGGAGTGTGTTTCTTTGCCTCCAAGCATCCAAATCCGAGTGAAACTCCTCTTGGCCGTGGCAGGGACACGCCCATGTCACACGCCCGTGTGAATCGTGGCCAGGCCGTGTGGACTTCATTTATGAGGCACGGCCGTGTAAATCGTGGTCCAGGCCGTGTCGATTTCATGCTTTGGCCCATTTGTCTCGTTTTAAGCCCGTTTTGCGTTCTTTTCATCCCCTGGTGCTTTCCTGAGTATATAACATGAAAAGAAAGGATTAAGAGCACCTTTTACATAAAATAAGGGATAATTCATCCAAAAGCATACTAAATATGGGATTAAAATATGTTACTTTTACCGGTTTATCAAATACCCCCACACTTAAACTTTTGCTTGTCCTCAAGCAAAATTCTCAACTCATAATTAAAACGAACTTCCTTCAATTCATAATAGTCATTGATAGTGTTTCATCATAATTCGTAGATAATTTATACATGGATAATTCAACTCAAAGAGTCCTAAAGATTCAAACAGTCTAAGTCATACATTTGCAAAGACAAAAACATAGGTGTTTCCTCTCATCTAAATAATTACCTTTGATTCAAAGTCGACAAGGATTGACATCCTCACTAAAGATTCACTCAAACCACTCAAAGTGTTTAAGGTTCAAAATTAGGCACTCAAAAGTCGAACATGAAAAGTTAATCCCATAGGCTTGCATGAAAATCAAATCTCCACCACTATAATATGAGATGATACACAAATCAAAAGGTCTTTAACAGGGTTGTAACGGGGCTTAGGTTAAAGGTGTGGATAAAGGCTGAATTAGAGGGTTAGAATCGAGATTGACTTGACAAATTACCTAACTAGAAAAATGAACTAATCCTTAATAATCACATAAACTTGTAATACTAATAATACGAGCTTTTTCTTCAAGATGTGGAATTTAAATATGTAAGCTCACTTAATTATAAGACTAATAATGAATATACTTCGTCATTTTTTTAAAGAACAAATCATTAAATATTTACAATAATAAGAAAGTACTTTAACAACTGAAATATAGAACATAGTTAGGTAACCGCTCAAAATCAAATCTCGACAAAAAGGGTAGTCAAGAAGAATGGTGATAACAAATACAAAGGGTTTTGGGTTAATATTAGTGGGTGAGTCAATAAAAAGGGTTGTTAGGATCAAAGGGGTTCACTAGGGGTTAATTATGAAGGTAGGCTTTTTATGGAGTAAGTGGGTTAAATCCTGGTGCCTTTATCATTTCAATATATCAAGTCAAAGATGTGGTCTCAACATGTATAATCGAGGCAAGTTCTAGAATAATAGTTCAATGTTGACACACTCATAATCAAAAAGTGAGCATGAAAAAAGGATATATTCTCTTATAAGGCTCAAAATCTCACAAAAATTATGGGTATTTTGATATCAACCTCGTAAATTTCAAACTTCAAAGTAATATTTAAGTTCAGGTAGACAACCTAAAAAAAAAATTAATTCCGAAAAATAGACTTATTATGCTTGATTCTCTAGTATTCTTAGAATTTAATTATCAATGCACAATTATCAATGACTTAATCTAAAGCATATCAATAAAGATCATAAATCATGGAAATTTCATTCTAATCAGTAATATGAAGAATTTACTTAAAAACAAGACTAAATTCAGGATTTTGAGAATAATGAAAAAAATTAGGCACGTCTAAGATTCACCCCCCCACATTTAAGATGTACATTGCCCTCAATGTACAAAGATAGATAATATCAAAATAATCATAAAATCGTAAGATGGGGAGAGAAGTGAAACTTCCTGAATTTTTTATGAAGCCAATGAAAAGAAACCGGATAGGATTGGAGGCGAACGTGGGGAAACGTGTCGAACTGTTTGAGTCCTCGAAGCAGCCATCCTAATTTTATTGTATCCTAAGCTAAATCTAAATGGAATGAATAATAAGAAGAAAATAAAAATAAAAATAAAAATAAAAATAAAAGTAAATAATGGAAAATGAAAAAAGAAAAACAACTGGAAAAGAAAAAGGAAGAAGGGGGTTAAATAAAAATTATGGATCTGGTGGTTGCCCCCGCCCTTGTACGTTCCTGTGGTGGCCACACGGCCATGGCCACGGCCGTGTGTAAGGCCGTGTGGTCTGGAAATCTGCACTTTGGTTAGTTTATAGTTAGGTGATAAAAGGGAAAAATAAAAGTAAATGAAGAATTAAAAAAATGTAAAAATTAATGGGGTTAGTGCTCGGGTTGCCTCCCGAGAAGCGCTCGTTTATAGTCTTAAGCTAGACTTTACCTCTCATTCGTATGGTCATGGTGGTTTGAGGAGGTGAAAATCCTTTCTCATGCGATCAATTCTATTTTTGATAAATAGTTTAAGTCGAGTAATGTTTACCTCAAAAGTGTTGAATTTAGGATTGCTTACCTCGGCTGTGCCGTATCGGAAGACATTAAGTACCTCAAAAGTGATTTCTTTGTTTGTCTTGAGGTCTGAATTGGTGATTCGAGGGTCTTCCTTATTCAACAATACCTGATCCCCTATTTTGAAGTGATTTGTTGTTCCTATCAGCTCATCTGGGGTTTCCTTCGGTTTCACTTCGTGTATTCCTAGTTTCTCTTTAAAGTGTGTTTTCCACTTGTCTAGTTAATTGCCCTGAAGCCTTAGTCCTTCATGAATTATTTCTTTATGGGTATGAGGTCTAAGATTTAGCTCAGCTAGGTGATTTCGTGATGCTTCCTATAAAGAAGGTTGAACCAAATGGTTATCAATAGAATTAACGTTCGTACCTTTATTACTCGATGTCCTAGCTGAGTCAAGAGCTTGAAGAGTGATTGTTTCGTTGTCTACACGAAGTGTGAGTTCACCGACTTCTTCCTCTGTGTGGTCTTTCTTTATTGCATCGGGATATGGTACACGAGGTTGGTACTCTGTAATGGCCGGTTTTGGTATATCATGGCACACTTCAACCTTACCTTCACTTACCACAGGTTCTTCCCTTGGGTTTGGTTCGCCTAACCCTTCACTATCGTAAATGGCTTGATTTTGCTCTCTCGGGTTAGTTTCAGTGTTGCTTGGCAAGCTTCCTTGTGGTAGTTCTCGAGATCAGCTTAGCAAGTTGTATAACCCGACTTAGAAAGTTCCCCAACTGACTCAGTAACTTCCCTAACTTGGCTCTCGATCCCTTTGATCGATGCTTGTTGGGTCTTAAGGGTGGTTTCAGTGTCTTGGAGACGGTTATCTCTGGCTGCCATGAATTTTGTCAGCATCTCCTCGAGGTTCGACTCCTCTTCCTGTTGGTAAGGTGGTTGTTGAAAATTTGGAGGAAGTTCCGGTCCTTGGCTACTTTGACCATCCCACGAGAAATTTGGATGGTACCTCCAACCTGCATTATAAGTGTCATTATAAAAATTATTTTGAGGTCTAGAATAGTTACCCGTATATTGAGCTTGCCCGTTTTCCATGCCATATCCATAGAGTGGGTACTCAGGATTCGCCACGCCTCCTAAATTCGAATCATAATGTATTTCTGGGTGTACCTGCGAGAGACTATTCAAACCATCAAATTTTTTATTCATCATCTCTAACTGATTAGATAACCTGGTGACCACGTCGAGGTTGAAGACATTGGCTACTTTAGTAGGAATTGTCCTCATCGCTTGCCACTGATAATTATTCAGTGCCATCTTCTCTATAGACTAAAATTATCTGCCAAAAGCAAAATAGAGAAAAAATTAGCAAAGTAAAAAAATAAAAAAATAAAAATAAAAA
The DNA here is from genome assembly GCA_025698515.1 of Gossypium sturtianum. Taxonomy (NCBI): domain Eukaryota; kingdom Viridiplantae; phylum Streptophyta; class Magnoliopsida; order Malvales; family Malvaceae; genus Gossypium; species Gossypium sturtianum. The sequence goes on from CM046946.1 coordinate 124,895,135, forward strand.
AATTGCAAAAATAAAAAAAATGGCTAAAGTAATAAAAATAGAGCTTTCTTAATATTTTAGCTCCCCGGCAACGGCACCAAAAACTTGATCATTGTGAAGTCGAGTTTTAAAATTTATAAAGATAATGATCGAACCTGAAACTAACTATGACAACGATTGAGGCAAGTGCACCTATCGAACAAAGAGTATAGTTTAGGCAAGACCGATTGTCGAACCCAAAGGAACTAAATGTACTAATACTAACTTTCTTTCTATTATTTAGCCTAAAATAAGTGAAGTTGTTTATTAATCTAAATTAACTAATTACTAAGCTAAAGACGCAAAGACAAAAAGAATGAATTGGGGAAATACTTGGGAAAAACTCGGTTGATTAAAACGATACCCTTAGGAAGAATCCACCTAGACTTCACTTGTTATCTAACACCAACTGCATTTATTTATTCACTTGACTTGATCCGTAGGACTCCCTAACGTATATTAAACCCTCTCTCGAGGTGAATAACGTCTAACCCTAGGTTAATTAACGGAAATCTCTTTCTCGAATAATAACCCCCTAGAATAGCAGTAAATCAATCTATGGATTCCCATATTAGGTTTCACCCTAATCCGGCAAAATCTCATCACCCTATCTCTAGGCGCGCGATCAACTCCGTTTAATTATGCTAGATCTACTCTTAAGCAGGGACTTTTTCTCCACCACCTAAGCACATCATACTTGAATTAATATCCGCGAAATATCAACACAAGAATTAAGCACACATAATTAAGAACAAATCAAGTATTTATCATATAGTTCAGAAAACAATAACAAGATTCATCTAGGTTTCATCCCCTTCAGGTATCTGAATGGTTTAGTTCATAATATTAAAGAAAAATATCTCAAAAGAAAAGATAACACAAAACATAAGAAATCCCTAAAACCCCCTGAAGGAATTGAAGAGAAGATCCTCCGTCTTGAGTAGAATTCCGGCTTCTTGAGATGGATCAACTGGCTATCCCTTGAGAGTTTCCCACAAATCTGACCTTTTCGGCTCGGCTCCTTGGCCTAGCTAACCGACCTGACAAAAGCCCTGGCACAAGGCTTTTGCCGAACTCCCCGATTAAGTTGCCCCCTAGGGTGTTTATATAGGCTTTGAGATGTGTTACTTGGCCTCCAAGTATCCTAATTTGAGTGCAATTCCTAATTGGGGGTTTAATTAGACTTTGGAGTGTGTTTCTTTGCCTCCAAGCATCCAAATCCGAGTGAAACTCCTCTTGGCCGTGGCAGGGACACGCCCATGTCACATGTCCGTGTGAATCGTGGCCAGGCCGTGTGGACTTCATTAATGAGGCACGGCCGTGTAAATCATGGTCCAGGCCGTGTCGATTTCATGCTTTGGCCCATTTGTCCCGTTTTAAGCCCATTTTGCGTTCTTTTCATCCCCTAGTGCTTTCCTGAGTATATAACATGAAAAGAAAGATTAAGAGCACCTTTTTACATAAAATAAGGGATAATTCATCCAAAAGCATACTAAATATGGGATTAAAATATGTTACTTTTACGGTTTATCACATCACTTAAATTCACAAACGCCTAATATGTCTTAGGTTCAAAACAGCATGCCCAAATTATGGCTTCAAACACAACATATGTTTATATACATACCAAACAACATTATATTCAAACTCAACTACATAACATATATCAAATTCATTAAAAACATAAACGCATCCAAGGTACATGCCATTACAAAAGATAAACAAAAGCGTACGTTGAGTAAAACTTAGTGATATTTCTATAATCCAAACATTTAAAGACATAATGGTACAAAAATGCATAATTTGATCTATACAATCATACTATTGTCTAAGCTCATAACTATCATAGACCATCATTTCAAGTTCAAGCATATAACCATATAATTTCATACTATAATCAATTTTCACATGCTATCATATTTGATTTGTTTAACAAATATATCAATTCACATCACTTGCTATATAAATAGCTTTTCACATAACAAACCACATTTGTTTATACAATGGAATTTTTCATTCAATATTCAATTCATGAGTAAATAACTTATGTATTTCATTTAATCACAACATATCTCATTTTTCATGTTTCAATTCACTATCTCATTTTCATTTCACATACAATACCATTCAATATCAATTATAGAACTTTATTGTTCAATTACCCCTATTAACACAACTCAAACTTGGACGGATACACGGATCCAACAAACACACCAGTTTGGCACCCAGTGCCTCATCAGATAAATCCAAAGTAAGTAATTGTACCCAGCGCTATATAAATTGACACCTAGTGTCACATCGGTTAAACTGAAGCAAATTGGCACCCAGTGCCTCATCAACTCGAAGTCAAAGAAATCCCTGAACCCTTCCTATCGTATGGCATGCCATCTATATCCAACTCAGCCCGATACAGTTAATAAGGTTTCATTTCACTTTTCAAATAAAACCAATATTCAGTTCTCATATTTGCACATTACCATAATTACACATATATTCATTTCAAATTTCCAATTACTCAATACATTCATAACATATGCCAAATCAATCCAATTCAATCAACTATGAATTCAATTCAATTATAAAGCACATTAATTCTCATCTCCAATGCTTACCATATGCAATAAATTTCAAATGCAAGAATTTACAACTTAGTTCGGATTATAAAAACACAAATTGTGAATTCTGAGCTATTCGACATCGATTTTATCCTTCCCCTTTTTAGTCGAGGATTCCGGTACAATGTTAGCTATGGAATTAAAACAATTAAAATACATCAATAAAACACAATTCAATTTCACATTGAATATTTCAATTTTTACTCAATATTTGCTTAAATTCCAATTTAGTCCTTAAACCTAGACTATTTTTTATTCTTCACATTTAATCATATATTTTTATACTAATTTCACTTTAAGCTAAATATAGCTCCATATTTTCAATTAAACCCTAAATTTTGAATTTTTCACAATTTAGTCCCTATTTCTCAAAATTTACAATTTTTTTTACAATTTAACCCTTTTCTATTTCTAGCTTAAAAATCTATCAATTTAATCCCTAATACTAAAACTATTCAACAGTAACAGCATTTAAAATCTTAATAAATGCTAAAATTTCAACATGGGTATGGTAGTACTTAACACCGAGATTCCAAAAACATAAAAATTACAAGAAAAGGGACTAAATTGACTAACCAATTGAACTTGGAACAATTTGGAATCCTAGGCCGTGCGTGGTTCTTCCTTTCTCCCTGTCTTTCTTTTTCTTTCTTAATTTTGCATGTTTCCACTTACTATACTATTATAATTTCATTTGTTTTATAATATATATAATACATATACATACTTTTAACTTTTAGTTTATTAATTATAATATAACTTATATATATTAAACTATTATATATATAATACCCCATTAATGCCGTCTACCACATTAAGCATTTGGATAATTACTACTTCAGTCCCTCTATTAACTTTTAATATATAATTCAACTTTCATCCTATACGCGATTTAATCCTTATACTATAATAACTATTAATTCATACAAATTCACTCAACCAAAATATAATTAACTACACAACTAACTTTGTAAATACTTTTCATAAATATTTACGAGTCTGACTTACGAGAACAGAGTCTCGAGAATGGACTTTTCGACACCCCTGACTATAGGGTCGTTACACTATAGTATTCTAAGGATTAAACTCATTAGAATTGTGGATTGAAATTTTTCTAAGTAGCATGCGTGTAAAATAAAGAGTCTAACCAACTAATCGCAAAAAATCCATATTACGGCAAACCATAAAATTAAGAGAAATTAATCTACTTTACTATCTAGCTAGCAATGACTAAATTGTAAAACATGCAAGGTTACGAAATTAGCTATTAAATAACAATCGATGGTTGGTTGACATTGATGTGGTTTACTAATCCTTGAATTAGGGATCCAAATCTCTTAAATTCCCAAAATAGCTCCGCTTTACCTCTCGATCTTCACTTTACCAAGTTAGACAAATTAATCTGGATTATCTCTCGCTCTCATTGGTTAACCTGGGACTAATGAATTGGTTCCCAATAAGTTCTACTCTCGGTCTCACTTGCCTTAATGTTCCCTTAGGGTCGACAAGCCTAAGTTTTTAAGTTCATTCAAATTAGTCCAATTTATTACGATTTAGTCCTTCATCCAAAATTTAGTTCACCACATCTCATCAACCAACCCCCTTAAAAGTTTAGTTACTCATACTGGAAACAAAACTAACAACCATGGAAATGAAAAGGAAAGAAGCCATTAAAGTAAAGCTTAAGAAAAATATAAAAATTGAGATTTTGATGCAAGAAAACTTAAAAGGCATGTAAAGAAAAACATTCAACAAGAAAATCTAAAGCAATAAACATAAAAGGAGTAAACTTTAACAACTACACAGTAAAAGAAACTGAAATATAATAAACTTGTAACAGTCTAATTTTGACCCTAATCGAAAACAGTGGTTTCGGGACCACAAATCCGAGTCGATAGAATAATTATATATTATATATGGTGTCTATGATTTATGAGTGTGCATGTGTAAAAATTTTCGTGAATTAATTTGATCGTTTGTGTGTTTAATTTAAAGAAAATGACTAAATCGCGTTAGTGATAAAAGTAGCCATTTATTAAATTAAGTGGCTAAATTGATTTGTCTTCTTTTGTATGAGTATTTAAGTTGCAAATTGACCTTTTACAAGTATAGTGGACGGTAATATGTCTTTATATTGTATATTATATGTTTGTTTTATATGTTAAATTTATAATAATGATAAAATGTATATTATAAACATATTATAATAAAACAAAAAGAGAAAAGAATTGCATGTTCATCTTTCTACACATTTGACCGAAACTAAAAAGAGAAAAGAAGAGAAAAAGCTTCAAAGGGTTTCGGCATTTCTTAAGCTTGATTAAGGTATGATTTAGTTTTAGTTTTTGATAATTTTTACGTTTTTGAGATCGTTGCCTTGAGTTTTAGTTAGCCGATGTGTAAATTTTTGAAATGGTTGTGTTTTCGTGTGATGCCATTGAAGGGAGTTTGATGTTTTTGTTGATTAATGGTAAAATATTGGTTGTATGTGTTAGATTAACAAATGTTGTTCTTGAATTTTTTTTATGAAATTAGGCTATTTGGATTTAATTGTAAAAATAAAATTTTTAGAGGTTGGAATGTGAAATAAATGAGTTGTATATACTTGTAATGGGAGGATGGAAATTCGGCTCTAAAGAATGGTGGCCAAACTTTGAGTATTTTGTGAGTTGTGTAATAGGGACTAAATTGTAAAAATTGTAAATGCTAGGGGTAAAATGGTAATTTGTATAATTATGTGTTTTTGGATTAAATTGAATGGAAATATATTTGAATGAGCTTAATTTTAAATTATATAGATCAAGAACAAAAAGAATCGGGATTGGATCGGGGAAAAGCAAAGTTGAACGAATAGCCGGGAAAATCAAATCCGTCGATTTCCTAGGTAAGTTTTTAAGCAATTGGATTAAATTGAATTTTATTCCATATTATATGCATATGTTAAATGATGGTAGGTATGTTAAATATCATAGTGCCGAATGTGTTAATGAATTAGTATGAGTTGGCCGAATGTAAGATTTAGTACATGTATAAATAAACCTTGATTAATTGAGTTGTTTAAGTATATATGTATGGATTAAGAGATAATTAAATGTGAGAATGAAATGAGAGAGATGATTGTTTTAAATTGGTGGATATAAGTTTACATGTATAATGGGTGTGCCGAATGTGATGGTATGTGATAGGAAAATTAAGTGGTGGTGACCATTTAAGTATGTGTATGTATGAATGAAAATGGAATTATAAGTGTTCTTATGAATAAAGGAAGGATCGGTCAAGGGGCACTATGTGTGCGAGTTTGAAAAATCGAGCACTGTGTGTGCGAAATCGGTCGAATGGCACTTTGTATGCGGAAAAATAAGTAATGGCACTAAGTGTGCGATACATTACTAGTATATGGCACTATGTGTGCTCTTTTTCAAGTAACGGCACTAACTGTGCGATACGTTACATGGGTTGCACTGTGTGTGCGGATTTTCGGACATTTCAAGGACATAAATTAAAGTATGGAGATAACCGAGAAGTGACACGTAGGTAAGTAATACATGATAATTGAATAACTTAGTACTATTGAGGTAAGTTATTCTTATATATGAAATTATAGAAATGTGATATAATCATTTATTTTTGAGCTTGATTCGAAATGGATAAATGGCATGTGAATGTTCAGTTTTGAGATCTATTAGAAATGGTGATTGTTGAATGGTGACAAGTTATGCTTATTTGTGTTTGTGGATTAGTTAATGATCATGTTGGGTTGATTAAATTGTATATTAATTAGTTGTATATTTTAACCAATGCTTAAAACTTACTAAGCTATGTTAGCTTACTGTATGTGTTTATTTAACTATTTTATAGATCTTGAAGTCGATGCTCGAGCTCGGGGATCATCGTCAAAGTCAATCACACTATCATCTATCTTTGGTACCTTTTTCTTAAGTTGAACATTTGGAAACTATGGCATGTATAGGCTATTTTCTCTTTGGAGTTTATTTTGTACATAATGTATATAAAGGCCATGCGAATATGGCTTCACTACTATGCTTGGGTTGACTTGTTTATGCTTGAGGTGATATATATATATATATATATGTTTGTGCATTTTTCAATCTTGATAAAAGCATGTTTTAGTATGTATGCTTTGTGAATTTCTAAAAGGGTATTTTATCTTTACATTTCGAATAAATGCCTCCCGACTGATGTAAATGCAAATTGATATTATTTTATTTACTTGAATATGGCTTAATCATGTTTGATTTTGGTTTAATATTTGGGTATGTTCGGATACATTATAATCTTAATTTAGAAGTTATTTCAAATTTTGTTATGTGCGTTATATTTGTGAACAAGTTAAAGTATGCTCACTTGCAAACATTCGGCCATGATATTGACTTAATTTGAAATTCATATTATTCTTTGAATGTTACTTACATTCGGTTAAGAGGTTTAAAAAGGATAAGCTAATGTCGTGAACAACTAGATATGGTATGCATATGATTGATTTATTATAGTTATTGATTTGTATAAGTTGAATAGGGGTAATATACTTATTCGGCCATAAGATGTAAAATGACCAAATGAATAGTGTTTGCTAATTGAATGTAATTAGTTTTGGTAGATGTTAATGATATGATTTGTGATATGTTCGTTAATGTCTTGATATTAGAATGATTATACATGTTTAATCGTGTTAGTATGGATTGGTACGCATCTATTAATGAAGTAATTTTTATAAGGTGCTTTGACTTGTGGTTGGTAAAGTAATGCCTGTAACCCTAGTCCGGTGACGGATATGGGTTAGGGGTGTTACATTTGATTGGTATCAGAGCTACGGTTTAGTCAGTTCTCAGACTAACGTAGCGCGTATCGGGTCTAGCTATACATGCCATATTTTATAATGTGATAGTGTGATGACTTCTGACAGTGAAATGTGTTTTCTTCTTTCGTATAGTAAATGGATCCTGATCCCGAGCGAGCTATAGCTGACGATGTCGAGAGTGTGGCGCCTGTTCCCGCGCAAGGAACGCACCGGATGAATCTCGACCAGCTACGAGTAATCCTGATGAGTGGGCTAAACAAGCCTTCTATAGCATGATGAATGATTGGTTCAACCAATATATTCGGACCAATCCATTGCTCAACAACCCCTGAATCCGAATACTCCCCAGTAATGCGGTGGTACCCCCGATTGTTAATCCTGAAAGAGTAAGCAAGCCTCCAGTTGACAAAATTAGAAAACACGGGGCTCAAGAGTTTAGAGCCGAAGATGATGATGATGCTGAGTGAGCTTAATTTTGGCTCAATAATACTATTCGTGTTTTCGATGAACTATCTTGCACACCTGATGAGTGCCTGAAGTGCACCATATCTTTGTTACGGGATTCTGCCTACTATTGGTGGAATACTCTTGTATCGGTTGTTCCTAATGAACGAGTTACTTGGGACTTCTTTCAGACGTAGTTTCGGAAGAAATACATCAGCCAGTGATTCATAGATTTGAAACTCAAGGAATTTCTCGAGCTTAAACAGGGTCGTATGACCGTATCTGAGTACGAACGCAAGTTTGTGAGACTTAGTCGCTATGCTCGTTAGTGTGTTTCATCCGAGGCTGCTATGTGCCGAAGATTCAAAGAAGGGCTAAACGAAGATATAAAATTACTGGTTGGCATACTTGAAATAAATAAGTTCGTGATACTTGTTGAGCGAGCTTGTAAAGCCGAAGAGCTGGGGAAAGAAAAACGAAAAGCCGAGTTTGAAGCTAGAGACTTCCGAAAGAGATCAGCGGGTAAATTTCCTCAAACGTCATCCAAGAAGTTCAAGAATGATAGTAGCCGATCTAAAGCTAACACAAGGATCTCTATACGAGAATGACCACCAGTGAGTACACGGGCTATCTCGATTGCTAGTGTTGGCAACACTCGACCGAATAAGCCCAAGTGTCAACATTGTGGCAGACGGCATTTTGGTGAATGTTGGGGCAAATCTAATAATCGTACTTGCTACAAGTGTGGTTCGCAGGATCATTTTATTCGGGATTGCCTGGAGACAGCTGAAAAGGATATTGCTCGGAGTACGAGACCGAGCAGCACTGCAGCTAGAGGTAGACTATCTCGTAATGTGAGAGGTAGGAGTGGCACTCAGAGAGGGACTTCGGATGCGGCTATTCGGTCAGAGGCTCATGTGCCAGCTAGAGCCTATGCCATTCGTGCCAGAGAGGAGGCTTCATCTCCTGATGTCATCACCGATATATTCACTCTCTTTGATACTAGTGTAATTCCTCTGATTGATCCTGGTTCAACCCATTCTCATGTATGTGAAACATTAGTATCCAGCAAGACTCTACCTGTTGAGTCTACTGAGTTTGTGATTCGGATTTTGAACCCCCTGGGCCGGTGTGTGTTAGTTGATAGAGTGTGCAAGAATTGCCCTTTAATGATTCGAGACTCGTGTTTTTCGGCTGATTTGATGTTGTTACCATTTGATGAGTTCGATATTATCCTCGGTATGGATTGGCTAACAGTGCACGATGCAGTAGTGAATTGCAGACGAAAGACTATTGATTTGCGGTGTCAGAATAATGAGATAATTCGAATTGAATCTGCGGATTTGAATGGACTACCAGCAGTGATATCTTCGATGTTGGCTCGACAGTATTTGAGAAAGGGTTACGAAGCTTACTTTGCTTATGTGATTGATAGTAAAGTAAGCGAAAAGAAGATTAAATCTGTACCAGTTGTATGTGAGTATCCGGATGTGTTTCCAGAAGAATTACCGGGATTGCCACCTGTTCGAGAAGTGGAGTTTGGGATTGAGCTAGTGCCAGGGACGACTCCGATCTCGATAGCTCCGTATAGAATGGCACAGACCGAATTAAAAGAATTGAAAACTCAGTTGCAAGAATTGACAGATAGAGGTTTTGCTCGACCGAGTTTTTCTCCCTGGGGTGCGCCAGTCCTATTTGTGAAAAAGAAAGACGGAACTTTAAGAATGTGCATCGATTACTGACAACTCAATAAAGTGACTATAAAGAATAAATATTCGTTGCCACGTATCGACGATTTATTTGATCAGCTTAAGGGAGCTTCAGTATTCTCAAAAATCGATCTGAGGTCAGGTTATTATCAGCTGCGAGTTAGAGACTCGGATGTACAAAAGACTGCTTTTCGGACGAGATACGGCCATTACGAGTTTTTAGTGATGCCGTTCGGACTCACTAATGCCCCTGTTGTTTTCATGGATCTGATTAATCGGGTATTCAGACCGTATCTAGATCGGTTTCTGGTTGTATTCATAGATGACATTTTAATCTATTCGCGTGACGAAACCGAACATGCTGAACACTTGAGACTTGTGTTACAGATTTTGCGTGATAAGCAGTTGTACGCGAAATTCAGCAAATGTGAGTTTTGGTTGAATGAAGTTAGTTTTCTGGGGCATGCCGTTTCAGCATCGGGCATTCGGGTTGACCCGAGTAAAGTTTCGGCTATACTTGATTGGAAACCTTCGTGGAATGTTTCTGAAGTTTGTAGTTTTTTGGGACTTGCCGGGTACTATAGATGCTTTGTGAAAGGGTTTTCTATGATTGCAGCTCCGATGACAAAGTTGTTGCAGAAAGACATTAAATTCGAGTGGTCAAAAAGGTGCCAGAAGAGTTTTGATCAGCTAAAAATTTTGTTAACGGAAGCTCCAGTGCTAGTTCAGCCAGAGTCGGGTAAGGAGTTTGTTGTCTTCAGCGATGCATCCTTAAATGGTTTAGGTTGTGTTTTGATGCAGGAGGGTAAAGTTGTAGCTTACGCCTCGAGACAGTTAAAGCCGCACGAAAAGAATTATCCGACTCACGATCTTGAATTGGCTGCTATAGTTTTCGCTTTGAAAATATGGCGTCACTATCTATTCGGTGAAAAATGCCATGTCTATTCGGATCACAAGAGTCTAAAGTATTTAATGACTCAGAAGGATTTGAATTTGAGACAGCGATGATGGTTGGAATTGTTAAAAGACTACGAGCTTGTGATTGATTATCACCCGGGGAAGGCTAATGTGGTTGCTGATGCAGTTAGCCAGAAATCACTATTTGCTCTTCGTACAATGAATACGGATGTAGCTATGATTGATGATGGTGCGATTATTGTAGAACTGAAAGCGAGACCATTGTTCGTTCAACAGATTAGCAAAGCTCAAGAGGTTGATAATGACTTAATAACAAAGAGGGGTCAATGTGGCTCGAATGATGATTCAGATTTTCAGTTAGATGCTGAAGAATGCTTACGGTTTAGAAACTGAATATGTGTGCCTAAGAACCCTGAGTTGATTTGAATGATCTGTGATGAAGCTCATAATAGTAGGTTGTCAATTCACCCGGGTAGTACGAAGATGTATAACAACCTGAAATAGCATTACTGGTGGCATGGTATGAAGCGAGATATTTCAGACTATGTGTCGAAGTGTTTAATATGTCAACAAGTAAAAGCTGAGCATCAGGTACCATCGGGATTACTTCAACCGATCATGATACCTGAGTGGAAATGGGATCGAGTCACGATGGATTTCGTATCTGGGTTGCCGATGACACCGAGCAAGAAAGACTCAATCTAGGTTATTGTTGATAGATTGACGAAATTGGCCCATTTTGTTCCGGTACGTACGAATTTCTCGCTTGATAAGTTAGCTAAGTTGTACATATCTCAGATTGTACGATTGCACGGAGTACCTATTTTTATTGTTTCGGATAGAGATCCGAGGTTTACTTCGCGGTTTTGGAAGAAACTGCAAGATGCTTTAGGTACCAAATTGCACTTCAGTACTGCTTTTCACCCTCAATCGGATGGTCAATCCGAGCGTGTTATTCAAATACTCGAGGATATGTTGAGATGTTGCGTTCTTGAGTTTGAGGGTACGTGGGAACGATACTTGCCTTTGATTGAATTTGCGTACAATAACAGTTTTCAATCGAGTATCAAAATGGCACCTTATGAAGCTTTGTACGGTCGTAAATTTTGTACACCTCTATATTGGACCGAGCTAAATGAAAGCAAGATACACGGGGTTGATTTAATTAGAGAGACTGAGCAAAAAGTAAAAGTAATCCAAGAAAGTTTGAAAGCCGCGTCAGATCGTCAGAAGTCATATGCGGACTTGAAACGTAAAGATATAAAATTTCAAGTGGGTGACTGAGTATTTTTGAAATTCTCGCCGTGGAAAAAGATACTTAGATTTGGTCGTAAAGGGAAGCTGAGTCCGAGATTTATTGGGCCGTACGAAGTTATTGAGCGTATTGGGCGGTTCTATGTGCATGCACTTATGTTGCCATCCGAGCTAGACAAGATTCACAATGTTTTTCATGTACCGATGCTTTGACGATACAGATCCGATCCTTCTCATGTGATTAGCCCGGCAGAGATTGAGATTCAGCCTGACTTGACGTATGAGGAAGAACCGATTCGTATCTTAGCTCGTGAAGTGAAAGAGTTACGAAATAAGAAAATTTCGTTGGTTAAAGTTATGTGGCATAAGCACGAGGTTGAGGAAGCAACCTGGGAACTCGAAGATTCAATGAAAGAACGCTACCCACAATTATTCATCGGTGAGATTTTTGGGGACGAAAATCCCTTAAGGGGGGAGAGTTGTAACAGTCTGATTTTGACCCTAATCGGAAACAGTGGTTTTGGGACCACAAATCCGAGTCGATAGAATAATTATATATTATATATGGTGTCTATGATTTATGAGTGTGCATGTGTAAAAATTTTCGTGAATTAATTTGATCGTTTGTGTGTTTAATTTAAAGAAAAGGACTAAATCGCGTTAGTGATAAAAGTAGCCATTTATTAAATTAAGTGGCTAAATTGATTTGTCTTCTTTTGTATGAGTATTTAAGTTGCAAATTGACCTTTTACAAGTATAGTGGACGGCAATATGTCTTTATATTATATATTATATGTTTTTTTTATATGTTAAATTTATAATAATGATAAAATGTATATTATAAACATATTATAATAAAACAAAAAGAGAAAAGAATTGCATGTTCATCTTTCTACACATTTGACCGAAACTAAAAAGAGAAAAGAAGAGAAAAAGCTTCAAAGGGTTTCGGCATTTCTTAAGCTTGATTAAGGTATGATTTAGTTTTAGTTTTTGATAATTTTTACGTTTTTGAGATCGTTGCCTTGAGTTTTAGTTAGCCCATGTGTAAATTTTTGAAATGGTTGTGTTTTCGTGTGATGCCATTGAAGGGAGTTTGATGTTTTTGTTGATTAATGGTAAAATATTGGTTGTATGTGTTAGATTAACAAATGTTGTTCTTGAATTTTTTTATGAAATTAGGTGATTTGGATTTAATTGTAAAAATAAAATTTTTAGAGGATGGAATGTAACACCCTTAACCCGTATCCATCGCCAGATTAGGGTTATAAGGCATTACCAAACATAACACAAGTCACCACAAACATTTACTACTCATGTAGTCAAGAACCGAATGTATTTTAAGAGATGCATTATCAAAGCATACTTAAACCAATTCGAGCCTATCTTAAAACCAATCAACCAAAATCATTTCTAAGCATTTTCCATCAAATAACAAAAGTTACTAATCATTTATTCATTTAAGTTATAATAGCCAAATATGCACATGCCTGCAAATACTTTACTAAAGCATGATATCACTTATTGAAATTAATCATACATATACATATGTACACAGTTCATTTATAAGAATATAATCGAATCAACAAGATAAAAAAAATATAACTCCCATAATTCAAGATATATAAACCTAAATTTTATTCCTACAAGAACATATATATGTCATGACCGAATATGCTAACCCAAACATATAATATAATTTCATCATATTGCCGAATATAAAAGTTACAATAAAAATAATCTCCAAATTATTCATTTCAATCTTACACCTCAATGGTAAGTCATAATCAATTCAATCCAAACATATTCAACAATCACTTATGTCAACTTCCAAAGCACATCTTAAGATTTTAAAGGATACCTCATAACAGAACATATATATATATATATATTTATACTTATAAACCAAGCAAGGCAAACACATATAACATGATTAAAACATAAGCATTAGAACATTTGACATTAAAATCAAGCCATTTTCGCATGGCCTATTATTACAGCATCAAAACTTCTTCTAATTATTCAACTAGACTATACATGCCTTAGTTCGAAATCTAAACTTTAAAGGTACCAAAAAGAGTCGATAGTGTGGGTGACTTCGATGACTATCCCCTGAGCTCGTAGCTTGACCAAAATCTATAAAACAGAGTGACAAACACACAGAGTAAGCTAACTTAGCTTAGTAAATCTTAAGCAAATATAATAAATCAATTGAACACTCAGGCATTTCAAAACAATCAATTAATAGCATTGAATATATATATAGCTTAAGTCAAAAGTCTATCATAGCCGAATGTCATTACCTCACTTAGCATAACATTTATCATCTTCCTACCTTTAGCGTACAATTTACCAATTAGGCATAAGCTTCAAAATATAATACATCATCTCTTTACAATCTACTCATAATACATATACATATAACTCAATAAGTTCACAAAAACATTCGAATAAGTAAATGCCATGTACATATTAATTTCACATAAATAAATGTATATACACATGTCCATTTGACATCTCATATATTCAAGTATCTAATGTCAATGTAATAACAATGTGTCCACATAACCAAAAGGCCGAATATACATGAACATTAGTTTCATTTTTGCTTGACAAAATTCACATATATGCTTACCTATTTGATAGAACATGAAAATTCAATTAAAATAATTCTTGTGTACATACCTGTATGGCCGAATATAAACAAACTCATATTATCACTGGCTTGCTCAATAAACATATAACTAGGTAAGCTCATAAACCATATGTTGATTTTATATCACCGGTATATAACTTTGCTAGGCATAAGCCTGAATTTCACACCTAAGACTAAGCCTGCTAGACCCGAGGTCTGATATCCATTCACCGGCAATAAGCCTGCTAGGCATAAAGCCCAAAAAGTTCACCAGCCCAAGGCTTGCTAGGTTCTAAGCCTGAATAATAATACTTTAGATTATCTCACATGAATCGTTTCATATATATATATCAAGCCTATTACTCATTTCGAAATCATGGTATGATCAATCAAATAGCATATAATAATCAAATAGTAACCAACTCACTTATTCACATAGTCAAATTCGGCTTTTGCATAATATATTTACAATGTTTCCATAATTCAGCATTTAATAGGTTACATAAATAATTTACGACGTATTTTTGCTTAAAGACTTACCTCGGATATCGTCGGACAACAAAAATCGGCTATTCGATAATTTTCGCTTTTCCCCGATCTAAGTCTGTTTTCCTTTGTTCTTGATCTAAACATGTTCAAATTAAGCTCATTCAAACACATTTCTATTCAATTTAGTCCTAAAACACATAAATGGGCAAATTACCATTTTGCCCCTAATATTTCACACTTTTACAATTTAGTCCTATTTGTACAAAACACAAAATACACAAAATTTGGCCACACACCTTAAGGGCCGAATACCCCTAATCTTCATACAAATCCATGCATTTCATTTATTTCCCATTTTAGTCCCTAAAAAATTTATTTTTGCAATTTAGTCCAAAATACTCAAATTCATCAAAAATCCAAAGATAAAACATATTAATCTAGTACATATATTTCATAATTCATCCTTAAACAACATAAACAACCAACTATCAACCATGGCTCAATTCAAAATATCCATAAATCTCAAAAATTAAAGCATGGGTCTTGTACATTTCATAGCAACGATCTCAAAAACGTAAAAATTATCAAAAACCGAAATCAAACATACCTTGGATTGAGCTTAAAGATGACCGAATGCCCTAAGTCTTTATTATTTTCTTTTTCTTTTCTTTGTTTCGGTTTTGAAAGAAGATGAACAATAATATTATGGCTTTCTAATGCCTTTATTTTATTATAATGTTTTTTTATAATATAATATTAATATATCTTATAAAATTACACATATATAAACATATAATATACATGTTGCCGTCCACTAACACAAATTTTTGGCTTATTTGCCACATAAATCCACATGCAAAAAAAGAAACAAATCAATTTAGCCACCTAATTAAATAAATGGCTACTTTTACCACTTACGCGATTTAGTCCTTTTTATTAAATTAAACACACAAACAGTCAAATTTTTATACGAAACTTTCACACATACTAATTCACATATAACTAACACAGAAAATAATATTTAAAAATTCTTCGAACTCAGATTAGTGGTCCCAAAACCACCGTTTCGATTAGGGTCAAATTCGGACTGTTACAACTCTCCCCCCTTAGGGATTTTCGTCCCCGAAAATCTTACCGGTAAATAGGTTCGGATAACGCTCTTTCATTGTATCCTCAGGCTCCCAAGTTTCTTATTCAACTCCGTGCTTTTGCCACAATACCTTAACCAGTGAAATTTTCTTATTTCTCAATTCTTTTATCTCCTGAGCCAGAATACAAATCGGTTCTTCTTCATACGTCATATCAGACTGAATCTCAACCTCTGTCGGGCAAATCACATGTGAAGGATCAGATCGATATCTTCGAAGCATCGAGACATGAAAGACATTATGAATCTTTTCTAATTCAGGTGGTAATTGCAATCTATAAGCAACCGGCCCGATACGCTCTGTAATTTCATACGGTCCAATGAATCTCGGACTCAACTTGCCTTTATGACCAAATCTGAGCACTTTCTTCCACGGTGAAACTTTCAAAAATACTCGATCTCCAATCTGAAACTCAATGTCTTTACGTTTCAAATCTGCGTATGACTTTTGACGATCTGATGCAGCTTTCAAATTATCACAAATTATTGCCACTTTCTGCTCAATTTCTTTAATCAAATCAACCCCGTGTATCTTGTTTTACTAAGCTCGGTCCAGTACAATGGTGTACGACATTTACGACCGTACAAAGCTTCGTAGGGTGCCATTTTGATACTAGATTGAAAGCTATTATTATAAGCAAATTCAATCAAAGGTAAGTATCGTTCCCATGTACCTTCAAACTCGAGGATGCAACATCTCAACATATCCTCAAGTATCCGAATGGTTCGTTTCGGACCGACCATCCGTCTCATGGGATGAAAAGTCATGCTAAAGTGTAGTTTAGTACCTAAAGCATCTTGCAATTTCTTCCAAAACCGCGATGTGAATCTCAGGTCTCTATCTGAAACAATAGAAATAGGCACACCATGCAATCTCACAATTTGAAATACATACAACTCAGTAAGCTTATCAAGTGAATAGTCCGTACGAACTGGAACAAAGTGAGCTGGTTTGGTTAATCTATCCACTATAACCCAAATCGCGTCTTTCTTGCTCGGGGTCATAGGCAAGTCAGATACAAAATCCATAGTAATTCTATCCCATTTCCATTCGTATCATGATCACCAAGTAACCTGTAAGGCACCTGATGTTCGGCCTTTACTTGTTGACAAACTAAGCACTTCGAGACAAATTCAAATATGTCTCGTTTCATACCAGGCCACCAAAAGAACTGTTTCAGATCGTTATACATTTTCGTGCTACCCGAATGAATAGATAATTGGCCACTGTGAGCTTCATTCAATATTGTTTGAATCAAATCCGAATCCCTCGGAACACATATTCACCTTTGAACTTCAAATACCATTCTCATCAATTCAAACTCGATTCAACATTGCTTTCACATTGAACTCGTCTTGCCAACAAATCTCTGTCAACTTTCTGAGCATCACTAATTTGTTGAATAAACAACGGTCTTGCTTTTAATTCAGCTACTATCGAACCATCCTCAGACATAACCATATGCACGTTCAACGCACGAAGAGCAAATAATGACTTTCGACTTAAAGCATCCGCAACAACATTAGCTTTTCCCGGATGATAGTCAATCACTAATTCGTAATCTTTCAACAGCTCTAACCATCTGCGTTGTCTCAGGTTCAAATCTCTCTGAGTCATCAAATACTTCAAACTCTTGTGATCTGAATAAACATGACATTTCTCACCGAACGGATAATGACGCCAGATCTTTAACGTGAATACAGTGGCTGCTAGCTCTAAATCATGTGTCGGGCAATTTCTTTCGTGTGGCTTCAATTGTCTCGAAGCATAGGCTACGACTTTACCTTCCTACATCAAAATGCAACCCAAACCATTCAAAGATGCATCACTATAAACAATAAATTCTTTACCCGATTCAAGCTGGACTAACACTGAAGCTTCGATCAAAAGAACTTTCAACTGATCGAAACTTTTCTGACACTTTTCCGACCATTCAAACTTAATATCTTTCTGTAATAGCTTTGTCAACGGGGTAGCTATCATAGAAAAACCTTTCACAAATCATCTGTAATAACCAGCAAGTCCTAGAAAGCTTCGAATTTCAGAAACATTTTTAGGTGGTTTCCAATCGAGTATAGCCGATATCTTATTCGGATCAACCCGAATACCTGATGCTGAAATAACGTGGCCCAGAAAACTAACTTCACTTAACCAGAGCTCACATTTACTAAACTTTGCATACAACTATTTATCTTACAAAGTTTGTAGCACAAGTCTCAGGTACTCAGCATGCTCGGTTTCATCTCTGGAGTAGATCAGAATATCATCTATAAATACTACCACAAATCGATCCAAATACTGACTGAAAATTTGATTCATCAAATCCATAAAAACAGCAGGTGCATTAGTGAGTCCGAAAGGCATAACCAAAAACTCATAGTGTCCGTACCTCGTTCGGCGCGCTTTGGCACATCGAATCTCTCGACTAGAATCGATAATAACCCGACCTCAAATCTATCTTTGAAAACACTGAAGCCCCTTTCAACTGATCAAATAAGTCATCAATCCGTGGCAACGGGTATTTATTCTTTATAGTTACCTTATTGAGCTGTCGGTAATCAATACACATTCGCATAGTCCCATCTTTCTTTTTCACAAATAAAACTGGTGCACCCCAAGGAGAGAAACTCGGTCGTGCAAAGCCCCTATCTGTTAACTCTTGCAACTGTGCTTTCAACTCTTTTAATTCTGTAGGTGCCATCCAATACGGAGCTATCGAAATCAGAGTCGTCCTCGGTACTAATTCAATACCAAACTCTACCTCTCGAACAGGTGGCAAACTCGGTAATTCCTCAGGAAACACATCTGGATACTCGCACACGACTGAAACGGATTCAATCTTCTATTCAGTCACTTTACTATCAAGCACATAAGCAAAGTAAGCTTCATACCCTTTTCTCATATACTTTCGAGCTAACATCGAAGATATTACTGCTGGTAACCCATTCAGATCATTAGATTCAATCCTAATAATTTCACCGTTCTGACATCTCAAATCAATGATCTTTCTTTTGCAATTAACAACAGCATCATGCAAAGTCAACCAGCCCATTCCCAGAATTATATCGAATTCATCGAAAGGCAACAACATCAAATCGACTGGGAAACATGAATCCCGAATCATCAACGGGCAACTTTTACGCACTTTGTTAACCAGAATGCACCGACCTAAGGGGTTTGATACTCGAATTACAAACTCAGTAGACTCAACAGGCAGAGTCTTACTAGATACTAACATTTCACACAGATAAGAATGAGTCAAACCAGGATCAATCAATGCAACAACAGTAGTATCATAAAGAGTGAAAGTACCGGTAATAACATCTGGGGAAGAAACATCCTCCCGAGCGCGTATAACGTATGCTCTAGCAGGTGCGCGAGCCTCTGATCGAACCGCAGTATCTTTTGTCCCTCTCTGATTGTCACCTACATTACCCGAATGCCTGGGTGGTCTGCCTCACACCGATACATTGCTCGGTCTCGCATTCTGAACAGTATTTTACTCGGCTAACATCGGGCACTCCCGAATAAAATGATTCATCGATCCACATTTAAAACAGGACTGATCATGCAATCTACAACTCCCAGAATGCCATTTTCCATAATGCTTACACTCAGCCCGGTTCTGTTGAACATTACCAACGCTAGCCATCGAAGTAGCTCGGGAACCCGCAGGAGGTCGATCTCGGTCTCGTCTAGAAAAGTCTGAAGTAGCTTTATGTCGACTGGGTTCATCTTTGAACTTCTTTGATACTGAATGAAAAGTCTTATTCGATGATCTTTTACAGATGTCTCTAGCTTCAAATTCAGCTTTTCTTTTCTCTTTTCCAAGCTCTTCGGCTTTACAGGCCCGTTCAACAAGTACTACGAACTCTTTAATCTCAAGTATGCCGACCAGCAACTTAATGTCCCCATTCAAACCGTCTTTGAATCTTTTACACATAGTAGCCTCGGCTGAAACACATTCACGAGTATATCGGCTTAATCTCACAAATTTTCGTTCATACTCAGTCACGGTCATACGACCCTGTTTCAATTCTAGAAATTCTTTACGTTTTTGATCTATGAATCTCTGACTGATATATTTCTTACGGAACTCGATGCGAAGAATTCCTGTGTCACTTTCTCTTTCGGAACCACCGATACTAGTGTATTCCACCAGTGATATGCGGTGTCCCGTAACAAGGATATAGCACATTTTAAGCATTCATCTGGAGTACATGATAGCTCGTCGAACACACGGATAGTATTATCAAGCCATAGCTCAGCTCGTTCTGCATCATCATCATCATTAGCTTTAAACTCTTCGGCCCCATGTTTCCTGATTTTATCAATAGGAGGCCTGCTAAATCTTATCGGATCTATCATCGAAGGTACCATAGGTATCGGAGATGGATTATTCGGGGGTGGAGGTTGTTGCACAGCCGGATTAGTCCGGACATATTGAGTAAACCATTCGTTCATCATCTGGAAGAAGGCTTGCTTAGCCTCCCCCTCATGGCTACTCGAGATAGGTCGAGATTCTACTGGCGCTGTCCCATGGCGGGATTAGGCGCTACACTCTTGACATCATCAGCTACGGCTCTATTGGGATCCATTTACTATATAAAAACACAATTCAGATGTCAGAAGTCATCACACTATCGTATTATAAATTAAGGCATGTATAGCTAGACTCAGACGCGCTACGGTAGTCCTAGAATCGACTAAACCGTAAGCTATAATACCAATTAAATGTAACACCCTTAACCCGTATCCGTCGCCAGATTAGGGTTATAAGGCATTACCAAACATGACACAAGTCACCACAAACATTTACTGCTCATGTAGTCAAGAACCGAATGTATTTTAAGAGATGCATTATCAAAGCATACTTAAACCAATTCGAGCCTATCTTAAAACCAATCAACCAAAATTATTTCTAAGCATTTTCCATCAAATAACAAAAGTTACTAATCATTTAGTCATTTAAGTTATAATAGCCAAATATGCACATGCCTGCAAATACTTTACTAAAGCATGATATCACTTATTGAAATTAATCATACATATATATATGTACACAGTTCATTTATAAGAATATAATCGAATCAACAAGATAAAAAAAATATAACTCCCATAATTCAAGATATATAAACCTAAATTTTATTCCTACAAGAACATATATATGTCATGACCGAATATGCTAACCCAAACATATAATATAATTTCATCATATTGTCGAATATAAAAGTTACAATAAAAATAATCCAAATTATTCATTTCAATCTTACACCTCAATGGTAAGTCATAATCAATTCAATCCAAGCATATTCAACAATCACTTATGTCAACTTCCAAAGCACATCTTAAGATTTTAAAGGATACCTCATAACAAAACATATATATATATATATATATATTTATACTTATAAACCAAGCAAGGCAAACACATATAACATGATTAAAACATAAGCATTAGAACATTTGACATTAAAATCAAGCCATTTTCGCATGGCCTATAATTACAGCATCAAAACGTCTTCTAATTATTCAACTAGACTATACATGCCTTAGTTCGAAATCTAAACTTTAAAGGTACCAAAAAGAGTCAATAGTGTGGGTGACTTCGATGACTATCCCCTAAGCTCGTAGCTTGACCAAAATCTATAAAACAGAGTGACAAACGCACAGAGTAAGCTAACTTAGCTTAGTAAATCTTAAGCAAATATAATAAATCAATTGAACACTCAGGCATTTCAAAATAATCAATTAATAGCATTGAATATATATATAGCTTAAGTCAAAAGTCTATCGTAGCCGAATGTCATTACCTCACTTAGCATAACATTTATCATCTTCCTACCTTTAGCGTACAATTTACCAATTCGGCATAAGGTTCAAAATATAATACACCATCTCTTTACAATCTAATCATAATACATATACATATAACTCAATAAGTTCACAAAAACATTCGAATAAGTAAATGCCCTGTACATATTAATTTCACATAAATAAATGTATATACACATGTCCATTTAACATCTCATATATTCAAGTATCTAATGTCATTGTAATAACAATGTGTCCACATGACCAAAAGGCCGAATATACATGAACATTAGTTTCGTTCTTGCTTGACAAAATTCACATATATGCTTACCTATTTGATCGAACATGAAAATTCAATTAAAATAATTCATGTGCACATACCTGTATGGCCGAATATAAACAAACTCATATTATCACTGGCTTGCTCAATAAACATATAACTAGGTAAGCTCATAAACCATATGTTAATTTTACATCACCGGTATATAACCCGCTAGGCATAAGCTCGAATTTCACACCCAAGCACTAAGCTCGCTAGACCCGAGGTCCGATATCCATTCACCTAAGCAATAAGCACTGCTAGGCATAAAGCCCAAAAAGTTCACCAGCCCAAGGCTTGTTAGGCTCTAAGCCTGAATAATAATACTTTAGATTATCTCACATGAATCGTTTCATATATATATATATATATATATATATCAAGCCTATTACTCATTTCGAAATCATGGTATGATCAATCAAATAGCATATAATAATCAAATAGTAACCAACTCACTTATTCACATAGTCAAATTCGGCTTTTGCATAATATATTTACAATGTTTCCATAACTCAGCATTTAATAGGTTACATAAATAATTTACGACGTATTTTTGCTTAAAGACTTACCTCGGATATCGTCGGACAACAAAAATCGGCTATTCGATAAATTTCGCTTTTCCCCGATCCAAGTCTGTTTTCCTTTGTTCTTGATCTAAACATGTTCAAATTAAGCTCATTCAAACACATTTCTATTCAATTTAGTCCTAAAACACATAAATGGGCAAATTACCATTTTGCCCCTAATATTTCACACTTTTACAATTTAGTCCTATTTGTACAAAACACAAAATACACAAAATTTGGCCACACACCTTAAGGGCCGAATATCCCTAATCTTCATACAAATCCATGCATTTCATTTATTGCCCATTTTAGTCCCTCAAAAATTTATTTTTTCAATTTAGTTCAAAATACTCAAATTCATCAAAAATCTAAAGACAAAACATATTAATCTAGTACATATATTTCATAATTCATCCTTAAACAACATAAACAACCAACTATCAACCATGGCTCAATTCAAAATATCCATAAATCTCAAAAATTAAAGCATGGGTCTTGTACATTTCATAGCAACGATCTCAAAAACGTAAAAATTATCAAAAACCGAAATCAAACATACCTTGGATTGAGCTTAAAGATGACCGAATGCCCTAAGTCTTTCTTATTTTATTTTCCTTTTCTTTGTTTTGGTTTTGAAAGAAAGATGAAAAATAATATTATGGCTTTCTAATGCCTTTATTTTATTATAATGTTTTTTTATAATATAATATTAATATAACTTATAAAATTACACATATATAAACATATAATATACATGTTTTCATCCACTAACAAAAATTTTTGGCTTATTTTCCACATAAATCCACATGCAAAAAAAGAAACAAATCAATTTAGCCCCCTAATTAAAAAAATGGCTACTTTTACAACTTACGCGATTTAGTCTTTTTATTAAATTAAACACACAAACAGTCAAATTTTTATACGAAACTTTCACACATACTAATTCACATATAACTAACACAGAAAATAATATTTAAAAATTTTTCAGACTCGGATTAGTGGTCCCAAAACCACCGTTCCGATTAGGGTCAAATTCGGACTGTTACATGGAATGTGAAATAAATGAGTTGTATACACTTGTAATGGGAGGATGGAAATTCAGCTCTAAAGAATGGTGGCCAAATTTTGAGTATTTTGTGAGTTGTGTAATAGGGACTGAATTGTAAAAATTATAAATGCTTGGGGTAAAATGGTAATTTGTATAATTATGTGTTTTTGGATTAAATTGAATGAAAATATATTTGAATGAGCTTAATTTGAAATTATATAGATCAAGAACAAAAAGAATCGGGATTGGATCGGGGAAAAGCAAAGTTGAACGAATAGCCGGGAAAATCAAATCCGTCGATTTCCTAGGTAAGTTTTTAAGCAATTGGATTAAATTGAATTTTATTCCATATTATATGCATATGTTAAATGATGGTAGCTATGTTAAATATCATAGTGCCGAATGTGTTAATGAATTAGTATGAGTTGGCCGAATGTAAGATTTGGTACATGTATAAATAAACCTTGATTAATTGAGTTGTTTAAATATATATGTATGGATTAAGAGATAATTAAATGTGAGAATGAAATGAGAGAGACGATTGTTTTAAATTGGTGGATATAAGTTTACATGTATAATGGGTGTGCCGAATGTGATGGTATGTGATAGGAAAATTGAGTGGTGGTGACCATTTAAGTATGTGTATGTATGAATGAAAATGGAATTATAAGTGTTCTTATGAATAAAGGAAGGATCGGTCAAGGGGCACTATGTGTGCGAGTTTGAAAAACCGAGCACTGTGTGTACGAAATCGGTCGAATGGCACTTTGTGTGCGAAAAAATAAGTAATGGCACTAAGTGTGCGATACATTACTAGTATATGGCACTATGTGTGCTCTTTTTCAAGTAACGGCACTAATTGTGCGATACGTTACATTGGTTGCACTGTGTGTGCGGATTTTCAGACATTTCAAGGACATAAATTAAAGTATGGAGATAACCGAGAAGTGACACGTAGGTAAGTAATGCATGATAATTGAATAACTTAGTACTATTGAGGTAAGTTATTCTTATATATGAAATTATAGAAATGTGATATAATCATTTATTTTTGAGCTTGATTCGAAATGGATAAATGGCATGTGAATGTTCGATTTTGAGATCTATTAGAAATGGTGATTGTTGAATGGTGACAAGTTATGCTTATTTGTGTTTGTGGATTAGTTAATGATGTTGGGTTGATTAAATTGTATATTGATTAGTTGTATATTTTAACCAATGCTTAAAACTTACTAAGCTATGTTAGCTTATTGTATGTGTTTATTT
This sequence comes from Gossypium sturtianum, assembly GCA_025698515.1. Lineage (NCBI taxonomy): Eukaryota > Viridiplantae > Streptophyta > Magnoliopsida > Malvales > Malvaceae > Gossypium > Gossypium sturtianum. The sequence goes on from CM046946.1 coordinate 124,920,197, forward strand.
AACTATTTTATAGATCTTGAAGTTGAAGCTCGAGCTCGGGGATCATCGTCAAAGTCAATCACACTATCATCTATCTTTGGTACTTTTTTGTTAAGTTGAACATTTGGAAACTATGGCATGTATAGGCTATTTTCTCTTTGGAGTTTATTTTGTACATAATGTATATAAAGGCCATGCGAATATGGCTTCACTACTATGCTTGGGTTGACTTGTTTATGCTTGAGGTGATATATATATATACATATATATATATGTTTGTGCATTTTTCAATCTTGATAAAAGCATGTTTTGGTATGTATGCTTTGTGAATTTCTAAAAGGGTATTTTATCTTTACATTTCGAATAAATGCCTCATGACTGATGTAAATGCAAATTGATATTATTTTATTTACTTGAATATGGCTTAATCGTGTTTGATTTTGGTTTAATATTTGGGTATGTTCGGATACATTATAATTTTAATTTAGAAGTTATTTCAAATTTTGTTATGTGCGTTATATTTGTGAACAAGTTAAAGTATGCTCACTTGCAAACATTCGGCCATGATATTGACTTAATTTGAAATTCATATTATTCTTTGGATGTTACTTACATTCGGTTAAGAGGTTTAAAAAGGATAAGCTAATGTTGTGAACAACTAGATATGGTATGCATATGATTGATTTATTATAATTATTTGATTTGTATAAGTTGAATAGGGGTAACATACTTATTCGGCCATAAGATGTAAAATGACCAAATGAATAGTGTTTGCTAATTGAATGTAATTAGTTTTGGTAGATGTTAATGATATGATTTGTGATATGTTCGTTAATGTCTTGATATTAGAATGATTATACATGTTTAGTCGTGTTAGTATGGATTGGTACGCATCTATTAATGAAGTAATTTTTATAAGGTCCTTTGACTTGTGGTTGGTAAAGTAATGCCCGTAACCCTAGTCCGGCGATGGATACGGGTTAGGGTAATCGTTGTTTTATGCGATGTCAAAGTCTTAAAATTTATAATGATAATGATCAAACCTAAAAACTAACTATGACAACGATTGAGGCAAGTGTACCTATCGAACAGTAGTATAGCTTAGTGGCAAGACCGGATTGTCGAACCCAAAGGAACCGAAAGTACTAATACTAACCTTCTTTTTATTATTTAGCCTTAAAATTTAAGTGAATCGGTTTAATCTAGAAAATTAACTAACTACTAAGCTAAAGACGATGAGACAAAAGGAATGAAATTAGGGAAATACTTGTGGGAAAAACCAATTGCTTAAAACAATAGCCAAAGAAGAATCCACCTAGACTTCACTTGTTATCTAACTCTGAACCAGACGACTTATTCATTTGACTTGATCCGTAAGATTCCCTAATGTATATCAACCCCTCTCTCGAGGCGACTAACGTCTAACCCTAAGTTGATTAATTGAAATCTCTTTCTAATTAAAACCCCTAAGATTGCATTAACTCGATCTATGGACTCCCATATTAGGTTTCACCCTAATCCGGTAAAATCTTGTCACCCTATGTCTAGGCGCGCGATCAACTCCGCTTAATTATGCTAGATCTACTCTTAGGCAGGGACTTTTGTTCCTCCACCTAAGCACATCAAACTTGAATTAATATCCTGGAAATATCAACAAAAGAATTAAGAAAACATAATTAAGAACAAATCAAATATTTATCATATAATTCAGCAAACGATAACAAGATCCATCTTAGGTTTCATCCCCCTCAGGTATTTGAGGGTTTAGTTCATAACGATAATGGAATACATATCAAAAGAAAATATAAAACAAAACATGAGAAAAACTCTAAAACCCCCTGAAGGAATTGAAGAGAGATCCTCCGTCTTGAGTATAACTCCGGCTTCTTGAGATGAATCAACTGGCTATCCTTCGGGTAATTTCCACAAATCTGACCTTTCTGGCTCGGCTCCTTGGCCTAGCTGGACCCCCCATGAAAGTTGGCCTCTAGGGTGTTTATATAGTCTTTTGGAATGTGTTTCTTTACCCCTAAGTATCCAAATCCGAGTGAAATTCCTCTTCTCCACGGCAGGGACACGCCCTTGGAACACGCCCGTGTGAATCGTGGCCAGGCCATGTTCAGGTCTGACTAGGGAGGCACGGCCGTGTTGCATGGGCCCAGGCCGTGTCGATTTCGTGATTTGGCCTATTTGGTCCGTTTTAAGCCCGTTTCTCGTTCTTTTCATCCTCCGGTGCTTTCCTGAGTATAAAACATGAAAACAAAGGATTAAGAGCACCAAATTACACAATTCAAGGCTTAAATAACCCAAAAGCATGCTAAATGTGGGTCTAAAATATGTTACTATTTCGGTTTATCAAATACCCCCACACTTAAGCTTTTGCTTGTCCTCAAGCAAAATTCTCAACTTATAATTAAAACGAACTTCCTTGATTCATAATATTCATCAATAATGTTTCATCATAATTCAAAGATAATTTATACATGGATAATTCAACTCAAAGAGTCCTAAAGATTCAAACAATCTAAGTCATACTTTTGTAGCACAACATATAGGTGTTTCCCCTCATTTGAATGATTACCTCTGATTCAAAATCGACAAGGATTGACATCCTCGCTAAAGATTCACTCAAATCACTCGAGGTGTTTAAGGTTCAAGAAAAAGCACTCATAAGTCAAACATGAGAAGTTAATCCCATAGGCTTGCATGAGAATCAAATCTCCACCACTATAATATGAAATGATGCACAAATCAAAAGGTCTTTAACAGGGTTGTAACGGGGCTTAGGTTAAGGTGTGGATATAGGCTGAATTAGAAAGTTAGAATCGAGATTGTTCTGACAAATTACCTAACCAGAAACAACGAACTGAATATAAGTAATTACATCAATTGAAAACTTGTAATAATAATACTATTACTAATACAAGCTTCTTTTTTCAACCATTGGGATTTAAACGTATAAGCTCACTTAATTACAGAACTAATAACGAGTATACTTCAATTTTTTTTAAGAACAATATAATTAGATATTTATAATAATTGATGAATTTACTATCGAAATCAATAGGCAATCGATCAAATCAAATCTCGATATAAGGGTAGTCAAAAGGAATGGTGATAACAAAAACAAAGGGTTTTGGGATAATATCAGTGGGTGAGTCAATAAAAAGGGTTGTTAGGACCAACGGGGTTCACTAGGGGTTAATTATGAAGGTAGGCTTTTAGTGGAGTGAGTGGGTTAAAACCTAGGTGCCTTTATCATTTTAGTGTATCAAATCAAAGGTGTGGTCTCGTCATGTATAATCGATGCAAGTTCTAGAATAACAAATCAATGTTGACACACTCATAATCAATAAAGTGAGCAAGAAAAAGAATATATGCTCTATAAGGCTAAAAATCTCACAAAAATTATGGCTTTTTGATGTCAACCTAGCAAATTTCAAACTTCAAAGTAATATTCAAATTCAGGTAGACAACCTAGAAAAATTTTTAATTTTGAAAAATAGACTTATTATGCTTGATTCTCTAGTATCCTTCAAATTTAATCATCAATGCACAATTATCAATGACTTAATCCAAAATATATCAATAAAAATCATAAATCACAGGAAATTTCATTCTAATCATAATATGAGAAAGTTACTTAAGAAACAAGACATAATTCAGGATTTGAGAATAATGAAAAAAGTTAGGCACCTTTTAGGTTGTTCACCCCCCCCCACACTTAAGATGTACATTGCCCTCAATGTACAAAGATAGATATAGTATAAAAAATCAAAAGATAGGGTGAGATGAAACTTTCTGAATTTGGATGGATTCCTTAAGTTGGAGGTGAAAGATAAGTTGGAGGAGGCGTCTCTGGTGGTGGTTTGGTGGCCGTCCACAGTCTCTGCGCTAGATGAAGAAATTGGGTAGCTCGTGCAGAATTATCCAGGAAATAATAATAATAATTCAAACTATACTAATTATATATTTAAAGAAAAGCAAGCTAAAGTGAAGGAAAATAAAAAGTGAAATAAAATTAAAAGAAAAGATTAATGGACCGAAGAGTCCTTATTGTTGGAGGTTTCGCGAGGTGGGTGTGGTTTCTAAGGCTGTGGTGGTCGTGGTCGAGGTGTGATTCCCTAGTAGCCTTTAGAACCTAAAACCAAGAAATTAAGATAGAACAAACTAAATTCAGCATAAGAGTGTTAAAGAGAAGGAAATTAAAAGAGATGAGAAAAGAAAGCTAAAAGCTAAATGGTCTCAAAGACCTTTGGCTTTTTGACTAGGCGAAGCGACTGGCATGAACTTATGTAGATCGGTCTCCCTTAGGGAGACTATACTGGGATCCTTCCGCCTCTTTGACATGGATGTGGTGGAGCTCAAGGGTTTTAGTAATAACCAAGGGGGAAGAGTATGAAAGGGGAGAATTCTGAATAATGGAATGGAAGAAAGTGGTATGGATGGGGGGTGGGTGGTTTAAATAGAAATTTGGGGTTTGGTGCCTTTCCACGCCCGTGTGCCGTGGGCGTGCTGGGTCACACGGCCGTATCGTACAGTCGTGTTGTGTTTTGTTCGTTTCTCCCACGCTCGTTTCATGGTCACCACGCCCATGTAGGGTCAAACAGTGTTAACCACGGCCGAATTACACGGCCGTGGTGTTCAGTCGGAGCCCGTTTGTCTTCCCTCAGTGTTGGCCACGGCCATGTCGCACGGCCGTGGCGGGGTCCGTGATTTGAAGATACGATCCGTCCTGACTCGTACCATCTCTGCCATGTCAGTACGAAGATTCGGTGCATCCACACGGTCACGGCCACGGCCGTGTGTAAGGCCGTGTGGTATGGAAATTGGCCTTGGTTAGTTTATAGTTAGTTGCTGCAAAGGAGAATTAAGAGTGAAAATAGAATGAAATAAAATAGAAAGAGTAATGAAGTTAGTGCTCGGGTTGCCTCCCGAGAAGCGCTCGTTTAAAGTCTTAAGCTAGACTTACCTCTCGTTTGCATCATCAGGGTGGTTTGAGGAGTTGAAAGTCCTTCCTCATGCTATCAGTTTCATTATCATGACAGAGTTCAAGTCGAGATGCGTTTGTATTGAAAGTGCCAAAAATAGGATTACTTACCTCGACTGTTCCGTATGAGAAAACACTTATTACCCTAAAAGGGATTTCTTTATTTTTGTTAGGGTTAGGAGGAGATATTCGAGGGTCTGTTTTATCTAACAATACCTGGTTTCCTATTTTAAAGTGATTTGTCGTTCCTATGAGCTCGTCTGGTGGTTCCCTCGGTTTCTCTTCGTGTATTCCTAGTGTTTCCTTAAAATGTATCTTCCACTCGTCTAGTTCATCAACTTGATCCCTTCGATCCTCATGAGTTGTTTCTTTATTGGCATTGGGTCTAGGATCGGTTTTAGTTGTGTTCTTTTGTGGTGCTTCCTGTAAAGAAGGGTTAATCGAATGGTTATCAATAGAATTTACTTTCTCACCTTGTTTGCTTGATGTTCTAGCCGAATCGAGAGCCTGAAGAGTGACTGTCTCGTCACCTACACAGAGTATGACATCACCTGCGTTGACATCAATTTTAGTCCTGGCAGTTGCTAAAAAGGGCCTTCCTAGAATTAACGGGATACTATTATCCTCATCTATGTCTAAAACAACAAAGTCTACTGGGAATACAAACTTATCGATCTTTACTAGCACATCTTCGATTATACCCCTAGGAATTCTAACAGTTTTATCAGCTAATTGAATGCTCATCCTAGTTTGTTGGGGTTTCCCTAGACCAAGTTGTTTAAACATTTTATAAGGCATGACATTTATGCTTGCCCCTAAATCAGCTAACGCATTATCAATAGATAAACTACCAATTAAGCATGGAATTGTAAAACTCCCTGGATATTTTAATTTTTGTGGTAATTTATTTTGGAGAATTGCTGAGCACTTTGCGTTGAGTTCCACATGCGATTCCTTGTCTAGCTTTCGCTTGTTTGTCAAAAGCTTTTTTAAGAATTTCCTTGAATCTGGCATCTGCGAAAGAGCTTCAAGTAATGGTAAGTTAATATGTAATTTCTTTAAAAGTTTAAGAAACTTACCGAACTGTTCCTCTGTGTCGTCTTTCTTCATCGCCTCAGGGTATGGTATACGAGGTTGGTACTCTTTAATTATCGGTTTTGGCTTTTTACTTTCTTCCTCAACCTTACCTTCTTCTACCACATTCTCTTGTCTTAAATGAGGCTCATCTAACCCTACATTATCATTAGTTGATATGGCTTGAATCTACTCCCTTGGGTTAGTTTCAGTGTTGCTTGGCAATCTACCTTGTGGTCGTTCCGTCAAGATTTTGGTGATTTGCCCAATCTGATCTTTGAGCTCTTGTGTCGATGCTTCTTGTTTTTCAAGTTTTGTTTCTATACTTGGCAATGTGTTTCTGTTGCTGCTATATATGTAACAGCCGATTTAGACCTTAGTCGGAACGGTGGTTTCAGGACCACGAATCCGAATCGGAAAAATATTTAAATATTATTTTCTATGCTTGTTATGTATGAATTAGTGTGTGTGAAATTTTCGTATTAAAATTTGATCGTTTTAATGCTTAATTTTGAAATAAGGGCTTGATCGCGTAAATTGAAAATTCGATGGTTAGATGAGATAGTGCTTAATTGTTGATGTTTTAATAAATTTGAGGCTTAAAGTAGCAATTTGGCCATAAAGGAAGGTTAGTGGCTGGTTGGTATGCATGAAATAGTGATCTAAATTGTTTATTATTTCTTTAGGTGAAAATGGTACATTATTTTAATATGTTAGTGGTTATAATAGAATAAAATAAACAAAATGAAAGAGAAATGTGCATAATGGCCGGCCATGATGTACATGAAATAGTGAGTGGAATTTTTATTATATTTTATGTTAAAATATATTAGTTTAATATATGTTATAATAATATAATTGATAAAAGATGAAAGTGCTCATCTTTTCTCATTTTCATAGCCAAAAACTTAGAGAAAATAAAAGAGAGAAAGCTTTGTGATGTTCGGTCCTTTGGAAGCTTAATAGGTAAGTGATTTGAGTTCGGTTTTTAATAATTTTTACGTTTTTGAGATCGTTGTTATGTGATTTAGCTAACCCATGCTTGAATTTTTGAATTGGTTGTGTATTTTGTGAATTGCCATTGAAGAGAGCTTGTTGCTTTTGTGGTTTGATGATGAAATATTGATTATGAGTGTTAGATTAACAAGTTTTGTTCTTGAATTTTGATGAAATTGAATAGTTAGGATTAAATTGCAAAAATAAATATTTGAGGGACTAAAATGCAAAATAAATGGATTGTATGGGTTTGTATGGGCATGGGTAACATTCGGCCCTAAAGGAGTATTTTCAAATTTGGTGTATTTTGTGTTTTGTGCAATAGGGACTAAATAGCTAAAAATGTAAAATGTATGGGGTAAAAGTGCAAATTACTTATTCATGTGTTTTTGAGTGAATTTAATTGAATATTAATTAAATAAGTTTAATTTATATCAAATTAGATCAAGAAAAGAGAAAGTCGGATTTGAATCGGGGAAAGACAAAAATAGTCGAATAGTTGATTTTACGTTCGCCGATATCCGAGGTAAGTCTATAAGCAAATGGTTGTTCGTAATTTTAATTAAATGTAAATTATTCATGCTGAATTGAAATGTTTACAATTATATTTGCTATTGTCGAATGTGAGGAATGGTATTTGATATGTTCAAGGAACTATTTGAGTAAGTTTATAAGCAATTGGATTCAATCGAGTAGTTATTATAATGAAAGGTACATTTTCAATTGAATTTATGGATTATATTTTCAATTGCCGAATGAGATATGGAAATTTTTTTATGTGTTAGCCGAATGTGATTTAATATGTACATGATTATACATATATCTCTTGATTAGTTGAAATAAGCATATTAATATCCATTTTTGCCGAATATGATATGGAATGGATTAAATATATGTACTAGCCGAATGTGTGGATGATTTATGCATGGAATTTATATATTTAAGTTGAATGAATACTTATGAATTTAGTAAAGGTTAAATGTGGACCATGGAATAGGTGATGGTTGTGATTGAATAATTAACTATGTGTATATATATAAGCGTGGCCGAATGTGAGGGTAAGTCATGGGAAGAAAGTTTTGGTTTGAATATGTGTATATAAGTATGATATAAATGTAAATTGTATATGTGATGTGTAATAGGAGGAAATCAGATAATAGGCACTATGTGTGCGAATTTATACACCGAGCACTATGTGTGCGATATCGGTCGAATGGCACTATGTGTGCGAATTTATACACCGAGCACTGTGTGTGCGATATCGGTCGAATGGCACTGTGTGTGCGGAAAATTAAGTAATGGCACTAAGTGTGCGATACATTACAAGTAATTGGCATCAAGTGTGCTCTTTTACAAGTAACGGCACTAAGTGTGCGATACATTACATGAGTTGCACTGTGTGTGCGGGTTATCAGATTTTCTCAAGGATGGGAAACATTGAATGAAGGTAATCGAAAGTGACAGGTATGCAAGTAATGCATGATAGTTGAGTATCTTGGTGCAAATTAGGTAATTTGTTTCGATATAAATTAAAGTTTGAAATGTGATGTATTTGTTAATCTTTGAGTTATTTCGTGATAGACATAGAGTATGGGAATATTCGGTGTTGGAGATCTAATGTGTATGATATTGTTGAATGGTAACATATTATATGTATTGTAGTTACCACTTTATCAATAATTAAGTTGAAATAAAAAAAATAAAAAAAAAATAAGGTAAGTGAAGTTACTTAAAGAGGAACATGGATTATATGAGAAAAGTGATTATATATGTGTATGTGATTAACCAATTTTGGCCTATTTGAATTGAATTATATATGTTTCTATGGTGAATTATTTGCTTATGGCTTACTAAGCTTTTAAAGCTTACTTTGTGTAATCTTCCTATGTTTATAGAGTTTCGAGGACTTGCTCGGGTTGGAAGTCGAAGGAGATCTCATCACACTATCCACTTTTCGCTTCGGTAAATAAATGCTTGGAGATTTGGTTACGTGGCATGTATAGACTAGTTTTGATATTGCTAGTTCCGAAATTGTGTATATATATAGCCATGCGAAAATGGCTTGATTATGATGTTTGGTCGTGGTTTTGGTTGATTTTGTTTTGGTATTTATAAGTATGGTTAATATATAGAGTTTAAATGAAATGGAGTAAAGATGTTATAAACTAGTTAACCATAATTTTGCAACGAAACAGTTTTTGGTTAGCAGCAGTGACGTGATTTTTAAAAATCATCAAAAATAGGAGAAATGGAATTAGAAAGTGAATAAGATATAGAATTAAAGCTTATTGTGTCTATTTTTATATGAAAGAAACAGAGTAGGCAAAGGAATTTTATATTCTGTGATATTTAAATTTTAGTGAGACTGGTTCTGAATGACTTTGTGATCCCCTGTTCTGTCTTGGAAAAATTATTAAAAATTGTACAAAATGAATTATGAGTTATATTTTATATTTATAGATTCCTTAGTTAGTCTATTTTCAATAGAAACAAGTGGGAACATCATATAAAAACTGTACAATGAGATATTTGAATTTAGGTTAAGAGAGATTAGAACCATTTGTCAGTGAAACAGGGGAAACTTTAATGAATAAAATGTACTAAATGGCCACATGAAAAATTCTGGAAAAATTATAGTAAGAAGATATATGAGTCTAGTTTCAAGGAAAATTTACGGATCTAAATTTCGAGTTTTGTAACTCGAGTTATAGTCAATTTAGACAACATGACGCAGATGGATAGTTTCAATTTTTATGCCCCAAATTAGTTGTTAAGTCTAGTAACGCCTCATGCTCGACTCCGGCAACGGTCTCGGGTAAGGGGTGTTACATTTGATTGGTATAAGATCTATGGTTTAGTCGGTTCTAGGACTACCATAGTGTATGCCAGTCTAGCTATACATGCCATATTTAACCTGCGATAGTGTGGTATCTCCCGACTCTGACGAAAATTGTTTTAATTAGACAGATATGCTTTCCAACCAAGCTAAATTCCGATAGTATGGAATGTGTACTCAAATGTTTGAGTGAAAATATATTGGTGATGAGTTGACACTCGTAAAGGTATGAATCAAAGTGTATGACATTTTTGTTATTGATAAATGTTATAATTATATGAGCATATGAGTTATGACATTTGAGTTATGATGCTATATGAGAATTTCGATTGTGAATTAGTGATTTGAGTTGGCTTATGAAATATGTGTTAAGAACAAAAGTGATTATAAGCAAATGTTTATTAAATGTTTAGAGAATGTGAAATTAGAAATAAACTGGCTATTTGTGATAGTATGTGTTATGTGCATTTATGTGTGAGTTAAATTTGAGGCTTTACTACCCTCACCCCTTTATCAGGAAATGTTACAATGAAATCTGTAAGATTTTGGGTTGAATAAGCTCACGAGTGTGGAGTTACAGAGATCCGTGTTTGAAAGATTACTAATGTAGTCAAAAAAGAGAACAAATCAGCAAATGAATACAGTACTAAAAGAGATATTGGATAGTTAAAAGACTATTCAGATTATGCAAAGTTACTATTATAGAAGAAGTTAACTCCGATTAAATGACCTATTCGGTATGTTATTTAAAGAAAGTATTAATCAAAGCTTTTACGAATTGATTTCTATTAGTGAAGGGATAATGTGAAAATTTCTGATGACAGAATTAGACAAATGAATAATGATTGAATTGTATTAATGGTTGAATGCAATGGTTATAATCGGGTAGTTACTATGATTCCTTCTGGGTATTCTGTGTGTACATTTTTCCTCAGAAGTATATGTGACTATTTAATTTCAAAAAGGAAGTCTTATCGTATGAGAACATTAGCTAAACATATTAATAAGCGAAAGCATCGTTGATCTGTTTGGGTTATGTTCGACATTGTTATGTCTTTCTCTTATAATTTATTCCATTATGTGGATATAAAAGTCGACGGTAAAATCTGTATGAAGTTAATATTCCGTTTCTACTGGTTATTATTCTGTTGAATATACGTGAAGATTATATTGCTTCTGTTACTGGGGATTTCAGTATTTATGAGTGACATTGTTCTTCCCCGACATTTTCTGGGATAGCATCGGAATTGATATCATTCTATACGAGTTGTAATTTTCAGATATCCTGTATAGCTCCATATGCTGAAATTTCACTATTTCAGTTTTCTTATGATTCCATGTGATTATCTGCAAGAGATCTCTATATGACAGAGATGACTATGTTTATTATGATTATAACTTCTGGCTTGAAATATGAGAGTACAATTGGTACTGCGTCCTCGAGTTATAGAAGTTATGTCTCTGCAATGGTTGCTACTAAAATCATATTTGATTCTTTTACGTGATCAAATGCTTCCTTAACAATAGGGATAATAATTATTATAGGGTTGGGACATCGTTCCTAGTAAGGCCCAATGATTTCTATTTGGTTAAGGTGATTTCGAGAGAATTCAAAGTTTCGATGATTAATATAAGAGACGACTTCATTATAAACTCTTTTCTAGTTCTTGTGAAGGTTCGACATTGATAAAAGTGAAAACGATAGAAGATCAAGATAAATTTGTATAATGATATGTTTGGGGTTATCCTTTTAACGAGAAGAAAGGATTTCTTGAAAAGACCAATTCGAAGTGGTTTAGTATGATCTGAATTATTTGATTAAAATGTTAATTGGGTTATATGTGTTTGAATCTATCTACTTAACCGAAATAAATTTTGAACGTACACGCATGCGAATTGAAGGACTAGTATGGAAGAAGAAGTTGTATTCTAGAAGATTTAATACAAAATTATATCTATTGGAACAATTCTATCCGAGAAATGTTATGGTAAATTAAAGTTAGTTCGAATGTTGAAGCTTTCTTTTGCGAAAGACATTATCAACCGAAATGTCGGTTCTAGTTTTGTCTGCGAGTTGAATAAAGAGTTTATGATCTTCATCATATGTTAATGAATGGTTTGAAGTGTGTTCTAATGAAAAAGTGTACAGAGATATCTTGTGATTTCATATAGTTAAAGATGCATGAAAAGAGTTATGTGATATATATGATGACTATAAGAGTTTAAAATGTTTAATGTCAGAGAAAGATCCGAACTTGGCACAGCAAAGTTAGCTCAAATCGTTGAAAAACTTTTGAGTCTGTAAGTGATTCTTATCCGAGGAATGGTTAATTTATGATTATAGTTTCGGATGTTTTGAATGGGAAGCTTTTATGTGCTTTTTGAGCGATGAATATGTGATTGATCTTATCAAGTAATGAACGGTTGTTAGCTGAATTAGAGGCTAAATAAATGTTTAATTAGTGAAGTTGTGAAATTCAGAAATGTGTCAGTGAATTATAAGTTAAAAAGGGGGTTTAGCATAAATTGATTTCTGATTCATAATTTCATATGTGGAATTGATGATTATTTTTTTTGCTTCGAGATAAAGTGTCTATACCGAAAAGCTCTGAGACTGTATAACCATTGTTATAGGGGGCTCACAGTGTCAGTTAGTTTGATCATACGAGAGTAACATGATGCACGACATTCCGAGATATGATATTGATGAATGAGTGTGAACTGTGATATTTCTGACTTTGTTGATTATAGAAATGAAGTGTTGATTATAGAGTTACCTGTTCCTGAGATGATAAGTATACACATGGTACCAATTATCATTGTTTCGGATTGAGATCTGAAACTCATATTGGGATTCTGAGGAAAGTTACAGTAATCTGTGAGTATGAGATTGCATTGAAATCGAGAAACACAATTCAAACTCTCGAAATATTTATTTGTCACTGTCTTTTAGAGTTTCAAAGCAACTAAGAAAGACTTTTGCTATTATAAGCGATTCTGAACTCTCATTATTTTAGGATCGAGTTTTGTGAGGAAATGATCCACGGGGATTAATATCGTCAAAGAAATTGAGCGAGAAAATGAAAATAATTTAATACTGATCATAAGTTAGATCTCAATAGAGATGATGTACAAGGAAAGTCAGATCAGAATTTCAATTGTGAGATTAAAGAGATTTGAAATCCGAAGCTATGTGTGAATTTGAAATGTATTGTGTGGAAGCAAATCCTTAATCTACTTTCTGGTAAGATTTTCGAGGACGAAAATCCCTAAGGGGGGGAGAGTTGTAATAGCCGATTTAGACCTTAGTCGGAACGGTGGTTTCAGGACCACCAATCCGAGTTGGAAAAATATTTAAATATTATTTTCTATGCTTGTTGTGTATGAATTAGTGTGTGTGAAATTTTCGTATTAAAATTTGATCGTTTTAATGCTTAATTTTGAAATAAGGGCTTGATCGCGTAAATTGAAAATTCGATGGTTAGATGAGATAGTGCTTAATTGTTGATGTTTTAATAAATTTGAGGCTTAAAGTAGCAATTTGGCCATAAAGGAAGGTTAGTGGCTGGTTGGTATGCATGAAATAGTGATCTAAATTGTTTATTATTTCTTTAGGTGAAAATGGTACATTATTTTAATATGTTAGTGGTTATAATAGAATAAAATAAACAAAATGAAAGAGAAATGTGCATAGTGGCCGGCCATGATGTGCATGAAATAGTGAGTGGAATTTTTATTATATTTTATGTTAAAATATATTAGTTTAATATATGTTATAATAATATAATTGATAAAAGATGAAAGTGCTCAACTTTTCTCATTGTTCATAGCCGAAACTTAGAGAAAATAAAAGAGAGAAAGCTTTGTGATGTTCGGTCCTTTGGAAGCTTAATAGGTAAGTGATTTGAGTTCGATTTTTAATAATTTTTACGTTTTTGAGATCGTTGTTATGTGATTTAGCTAACCCATGCTTGAATTTTTGAATTGGTTGTGTATTTTGTGAATTGCCATTGAAGAGAGCTTGTTGCTTTTGTGGTTTGATGATGAAATATTGGTCACGAGTGTTAGATTAACAAGTTTTGTTCTTGAATTTTGATGAAATTGAGTAGTTAGGATTAAATTGCAAAAATAAATATTTGAGGGACTAAAATGCAAAATAAATGGATTGTATGGATTTGTATGGGCATGGGTAACATTCGGCCCTAAAGGAGTATTTTCAAATTTGGTGTATTTTGTGTTTTGTGCAATAGGGACTAAATAGCTAAAAATGTAAAATGTATGGGGTAAAAGTGCAAATTACTTATTCATGTGTTTTTGAGTGAATTTAATTTAATATTGATTAAATAAGTTTAATTTATATCAAATTAGATCAAGAAAAGAGAAAGTCGGATTTGAATCGGGGAAAGATAAAAATAGCCGAATAGTTGATTTTACGTTCGCCGATATCCGAGGTAAGTCTATAAGCAAATAGTTGTTCGTAATTTTAATTAAATGTAAATTATTCATGCTGAATTGAAATGTTTACAAATATATTTGCTATTGTCGAATGTGAGGGATGGTATTTGATATGTTCAAGGAACTATTTGAGTAAGTTTATAAGCAATTGGATTCAATCGAGTAGTTATTATAATGAAAGGTACATTTTCAATTGAATTTATGGATTATATTTTCAATTGCCGAATGAGATATGGAAATTTTTTTATGTGTTAGCCGAATGTGATTTAATATGTACATGATTATACATATATCTCTTGATTAGTTGAAATAAGCATATTAATATCCATTTTTGCCGAATATGATATGGAATGGATTAAATATATGTACTAGCCGAATGTGTGGATGATTTATGCATGGAATTTATATATTTAAGTTGAATGAATACTTATGAATTTAGTAAAGGTTAAATGTGGACCATGGAATAGGTGATGGTTGTGATTGAATAATTAACTATGTGTATATATATAAGCGTGGCCGAATGTGAGGGTAAGTCATGGGAAGAAAGTTTTGGTTTGAATATGTGTATATAAGTATGATATAAATGTAAATTGTATATGTGATGTGTAATAGGAGGAAATCAGATAATAGGCACTATGTGTGCGAATTTATACACCGAGCACTATGTGTGCGATATCGGTCGAATGGTACTATGTGTGCGAATTTATACACCGAGCACTTTGTGTAAGCGATATCGGTCGAATGGCACCGTGTGTGGGAAAATTAAGTAATGGCACTAAGTGTGCGATACATTACAAGTAATTGGCATCAAGTGTGCTCTTTTACAAGTAACGGTACTAAGTGTGCGATACATTACATGAGTTGCACTGTGTGTGCGAGTTATCAGATTTTCTCAAGGATGGGAAACATTGAATGAAGGTAATCGAAAGTGACAGGTATGCAAGTAATGCATGATAGTTGAGTATCTTGGTGCAAATTAGGTAATTTGTTTCGATATAAATTAAAGTTTGAAATGTGATGTATTTGTTAATCTTTGAGTTATTTCGTGATAGACATAGAGTATGGGAATATTCGGTGTTGGAGATCTAATGTGTATGATATTGTTGAATGGTAACATATTATATGTATTGTAGTTACCACTTTATCAATAATTAAGTTGAAATAAAAAAAATAAAAAAAAATAAGGTAAGTGAAGTTACTTAAAGAGGAACATGGATTATGTGAGAAAAGTGATTATATATGTGTATGTGATTAACCAATTTTGGCCTATTTGAATTGAATTATATATGTTTCTATGGTGAATTATTTGCTTATGGCTTACTAAGCTTTTAAAGCTTACTTTGTGTAATCTTCCTATGTTTATAGAGTTTCGAGGACTTGCTCGGGTTGGAAGTCGAAGGAGATCTCATCACACTATCCACTTTTCGCTTCGGTAAATAAATGCTTGGAGATTTGGTTACGTGGCATGTATAGACTAGTTTTGATATTGCTGGTTTCGAAATTGTGTATATATATAGCCATGCGAAAATGGCTTGATTATGATGTTTGGTCGTGGTTTTGGTTTTGGTTGATTTGGTTTTGGTATTTATAAGTATGGTTAATATATAGAGTTTAAATGAAATGGAGTAAAGATGTTATAAACTAGTTAACCATAATTTTGCAACGAAACAGTTTTTGGTTAGCAGCAGTGACGTGATTTTTAAAAATCATCAAAAATAGGAGAAATGGAATTAGAAAGTGAATAAGATATAGAATTAAAGCTTATTGTGTCTATTTTTATATGAAAGAAACAGAGTAGGCAAAGGAATTTTATATTCTGTGATATTTAAATTTTAGTGAGACTGGTTCTGAATGACTTTGTGATCCCCTGTTCTGTCTTGGAAAAATTATTAAAAATTGTACAAAATGAATTATGAGTTATATTTTATATTTATAGATTCCTTAGTGAGTCTATTTTCAATAGAAACAAGTGGGAACATCATATAAAAACTGTACAATGAGATATTTGAATTTAGGTTAAGAGAGATTAGAACCATTTGTCAGTGAAACAGGGGAAACTTTAACGAATAAACTGTACTAAATGGCCACATGAAAAATTCTGGAAAAATTATAGTAAGAAGATATATGAGTCTAGTTTCAAGGAAAATTTACGGATCTAAATTTCGAGTTTTGTAACTTGAGTTATAGTCAATTTAGACAACATGACGCAGATGGATAGTTTCAATTTTTATGCCCCAAATTAGTAGTTAAGTCTAGTAACGCCTCATGCTCGACTCCGGCAACGGTCTCGGGTAAGGGGTGTTACATTTGATTGGTATAAGATCTATGGTTTAGTCGGTTCTAGGACTACCATAGTGTATGCGAGTCTAGCTATACATGCCATATTTAACCTGCGATAGTGTGGTATCTCCCGACTCTGACGAAAATTGTTTTAATTAGACAGATATGCTTTCCAACCGAGCTAAATTCCGAGAGTATGGAATGTGTACTCAAATGTTTGAGTGAAAATATATTGGTGATGAGTTGACACTCGTAAAGGTATGAATCAAAGTGTATGACATTTTTGTTATTGATAAATGTTATAATTATATGAGCATATGAGTTATGACATTTGAGTTATGATGCTATATGAGAATTTCAATTGTGAATTAGTGATTTGAGTTGGCTTATGAAATATGTGTTAAGAACAAAAGTAATTATAAGCAAATGTTTATTAAATGTTTAGAGAATGTGAAATTAGAAATAAACTGGCTATTTGTGATAGTATGTGTTATGTGCATTTATGTGTGAGTTAAATTTGAGGCTTTACTACCCTCACCCCTTTATCAGTAAAATGTTACAATGAAATCTGTAAGATTTTGGGTTGAATAAGCTCACGAGTGTGGAGTTACAGAGATCTGTGTTTGAAAGATTACTAATGTAGTCAGAAAAGAGAACAAATCAGCAAATGAATACAGTACTAAAAGAGATATTGGATAGTTCTGAAGACTATTCAGATTATGCAAAGTTACTATTATAGAAGAAGTTAACTCCGATTAAATGACCTATTCAGGTATGTTATTTAAAGAAAGTATTAACTGAAAGCTTTTCTGAATTGATTTCTATTAGTGAAGGGATAATGTGAAAATTTCTGATGACAGAATTAGACAAATGAATAATGATTGAATTGTATTAATGGTTGAATGCAATGGTTATAATCGGGTAGTTACTATGATTCCTTCTGGGTATTCTGTGTGTACATTTTTCCTCAGAAGTATATGTGACTATTTAATTTCAAAAAGGAAGTCTTATCGTATGAGAACATTAGCTAAACATATTAATAAGCGAAAGCATCGTTGATCTGTTTGGGTTATGTTCGACATTGTTATGTCTTTCTCTTATAATTTATTCCATTATGTGGATATAAAAGTCGACGGTAAAATCTGTATGAAGTTAATATTCCGTTTCTCTGGTTATTATTCTCGTTGAATATACGTGAAGATTATATTGCTTCATTCTCGGGATTTCAGGTATTTATGAGTGACATTGTTCTTCCCGACATTTTCTCGGGATAGCATCGAATTGATATCATTCTATACGAGTTGTAATTTTCGGATATCCCAGTATAGCTCCATATGCTGAAATTTCACTATTTCAGCTTTTCTTATGATTCCATGTGATTATTCTGCAAGAGATCTCTATATGATAGAGATGACTATGTTTATTATGATTATAACTTCTGGCTTGAAATATGAGAGTACAGTGGTACCGTCCTCAGAGTTATAGAAGTTATGTCTCTGCAATGGTTGCTACTAAAATCATATTTGATTCTTTTCTGTGATCAAATGCTTCCTTAACAGCCGGGATAATAATTATTATAGGGTTGGGACATCGTTCCTAGTAAGGCCCAATGATTTCTATTTGGTTAAGGTGATTTTAGTAGAATTCAAAGTTTCGATGATTAATATAAGAGACAGCTTCATTATAAACTCTTTTCTAGTTCTTGTGAAGGTTCGACATTGATAAAAGTGAAAACGATAGAAGATCAAGATAAATTTGTATAATGATATGTTTGGGGTTATCCTTTTAACGAGAAGAAAGGATTTCTTCGAAAAGACCAATTCAGTGGTTTAGTATGATCTGAATTATTTGATTAAAATGTTAATTGGGTTATATGTGTTTGAATCTATCTACGAACTGGAAATAAATTTTGAACGTACACGTACGAATTGAAGGACTAGTATGGAAGAAGAAGTTGTATTCTAGAAGATTTAATACAAAATTATATCTATTGGAACAATTCTATCTGAGAAATGTTATGGTAAATTAAAGTTAGTTCGAATGTTGAAGCTTTCTTTTGCACGAAGACATTATCAACCGAAATGTCAGTTCTAGTTTTGTCTGAGGTTGAATAAAGAGTTTATGATCTTCATCATATGTTAATGAATGGTTTGAAGTGTGTTCTAATGAAAAAGTGTACAGAGATATCTTGTGATTTCATATAGTTAAAGATGCATGAAAAGAGTTATGTGATATATATGATGACTATAAGAGTTTAAAATGTTTAATGTCAGAGAAAGATCCGAACTTGGCACAGCAAAGTTAGCTCAAATCGTTGAAAAACTTTTGAGTCTGTAAGTGATTCTTATCCGAGGAATGGTTAATTTATGATTATAGTTTCGGATGTTTTGAATGGGAAGCTTTTATGTGCTTTTTGAGCGATGAATATGTGATTGATCTTATCAAGTAATGAACGGTTGTTAGCTGAATTAGAGGCTAAATAAATGTTTAATTAGTGAAGTTGTGAAATTCAGAAATGTGTCAGTGAATTATAAGTTAAAAAGGGGGTTTAGCATAAATTGATTTCTGATTCATAATTTCAGATGTGGAATTGATGATTATTTTTTTTGCTTCGAGATAAAGTGTCTATACCGGAAAGCTCACGAGACTCAGATAACCATTGTTATAGGGGGCTCACACGATGTCGATTAGTTTGATCATACGAGAGTAACATGATGCACGACATTCCGAGATATGATATTGATGAATGAGTGTGAACTGTGATATTTCTGACTTTGTTGATTATAGAAATGAAGTGTTGATTATAGAGTTACCTGTTCCTGAGATGATAAGTATACACATGGTACCAATTATCATTGTTTTGATTGAGATCTGAAACTCATATTGGGATTCGAGAGAAAGTTACAATGTCTGTGAGTATGAGATTGCATTGAAATCGAGAAACGCAATTCAAACTCTCGAAATATTTATTTGTCACTGTCTTTTAGAGTTTCAAAGCAACTAAGAAAGACTTTTGCTATTATAAGCAGTTACCGAACTCTGTTATTTTAGGATCGAGTTTTGTGAGGAAATGATCCACGGGATTAATATCGTCAAAGAAATTGAGCAGAAAATGAAAATAATTTAATACAGTCATAAGCAGTCTCAGCTAGAGATGATGTACAAGGAAAGTCAGATCAGAATTTCAATTGTGAGATTAAAGAGATTTGAAATCCGAAGCTATGTGTGAATTTGAAATGTATTGTGTGGAAGCAAATCCTTAATCTACTTTCTGGTAAGATTTTCGAGGACGAAAATCCCTAAAGGGGGGAGAGTTGTAATAGCCGATTTAGACCTTAGTCGGAACGGTGGTTTCAGGACCACGAATCCGAGTTGGAAAAATATTTAAATATTATTTTCTATGCTTGTTATGTATGAATTAGTGTGTGTGAAATTTTCGTATTAAAATTTGATCGTTTTAATGCTTAATTTTGAAATAAGGGCTTGATCGCGTAAATTGAAAATTCGATGGTTAGATGAGATAGTGCTTAATTGTTGATGTTTTAATAAATTTGAGGCTTAAAGTAGCAATTTGGCCATAAAGGAAGGTTAGTGGCTGGTTGGTATGCATGAAATAGTGATCTAAATTGTTTATTATTTCTTTAGGTGAAAATGGTACATTATTTTAATATGTTAGTGGTTATAATAGAATAAAATAAACAAAATGAAAGAGAAATGTGCATAGTGGCCGGCCATGATGTGCATGAAATAGTGAGTGGAATTTTTATTATATTTTATGTTAAAATATATTAGTTTAATATATGTTATAATAATATAATTGATAAAAGATGAAAGTGCTCAACTTTTCTCATTGTTCATAGCCAAAACTTAGAGAAAATAAAAGAGAGAAAAGCTTTGTGATGTTCGGTCCTTTGGAAGCTTAATAGGTAAGTGATTTGAGTTCGATTTTTAATAATTTTTACGTTTTTGAGATCGTTGTTATGTGATTTAGCTAACCCATGCTTGAATTTTTGAATTGGTTGTGTATTTTGTGAATTGCCATTGAAGAGAGCTTGTTGCTTTTGTGGTTTGATGATGAAATATTGGTCATGAGTGTTAGATTAACAAGTTTTGTTCTTGAATTTTGATGAAATTGAGTAGTTAGGATTAAATTGTAACATCCTAGGAAGGGCCTATGCATTTTTCAGATCAATTGTATGAAATGACAAGTCTTAAGTATTATGAATAAATTTTTGATACTTTTGGAAACCTAGAAATGAATGAAAATGGAAATGAAAATGAAAATGGAAATGAAAATGGAGATGGAAATGAAAATGGAAATGGAAATAGACATTTTTGGAAACTTAGACATTTTTGAAACCTAAACATTTTTGGAAATGATCCAAAAATGGAAACTTGAACATTTCGGGAAACTTGGATATATGAGAGAAATAAAGGAGTTTTATTCACATAAATATGTGAATAATAAGAGATAAATAAAGGAGTTTTATTCACATAAATATGTGAATAATAAGAGATAAATAAAGGAGTTTTATTCACATAAATATGTGAATAATAAGAGATAAATAAAGGATTATTTTCTAATGAGATAATTGAGGAGATAATTGATGGATTAAAGGCTTTTATCTTTTAAATAAAAGAGATAATATTATCAAAAAGAGGAGTGGTGGCCAAGTAAAGGACTCTAGGCTGATAACTTTGGCTATAAAAGGAGGACAGGAGGGCTATTCATCAACATTCGCTCCTCTTCTTCTCTCTGCCAAAATTCTCCTAGGCAAAACCCCTCTCTGCCGAATTTTCATTAAGCAAAAATCCCTCTCTTTTTCTTCTATTTTCTTCTCCGTTCTCTTTGTTAAATTTTGAATCTTTGTGGATTCTAAGAAAGAGGGCAATCATCCACAACATCAAAAGGGGATCTTTCGGAAATCTAAGGATCTAAGGTAAGGATTATAAATATAAATATGTGGTTAAAGATTATGATTCACGTTTTCAAAGTTAGATCTAATCTAACACGGAGTTATAGGATTTCAACAGTTTATAAAGGAATCCTCTTGATTTGGAATCCCATCATAAGGTAAGGGATATTCGGCCAAGGCATAATTTGTTTAAGTGTTTTCCATTATTTCAAAAACCGAAAAGCCGACATGGTTACATACCTAGTATTAGCCGATTTCAAGGAAGAGGAATTCTAGCAACTGTTGGGACTTGATTAAATCAATTCGGCAACTAGGTAAGTAATTCTACTTCTAGTAGGATTTGGTTTTAAGACCAAATAGGTTTATTTATATGTTTTAATTAATGGCCGAATATAGGAGTGAAAGATCTAGATCGGTAGATCGCTCTACTGAAATTCACGGAAACTATTAAGCGAAAAAGGTGTGTACTCTTACTAACTTTCAATAAATTGCATGGCAATCATTAAATATATAAATATGTAACAGTATGTGAATGTGGCTAAGCACCACAAATGTGGTAAGGAGTACCTGTATGTTTCCTACTTTTGATAGGATTGTGAATGTGATATATTTTGAACATGTGATTAGTAACATGAATGAAAATTAAGTATGTGAAATATGTTATGAAATAATTGGGGCATTCGGGATATTTGTGGAGGAAGAAAGTGAAGGTGATGACTACGGTCTCACCAACGTAAAGTGGTGACTACGGTCACATAAAGTGAAAAGTGGTAACTTCGTTACATCCAAAGAATACAAATGTCTAATGACACAACATAAGTGGGCGATGAGCACGCCGACCGCAGCGCGATCGCTTCGATGGTGTGTAGCGGATGGAGGGTCGACTTAGTAGTCCCCGCGGTATGCAAAGTTGGTACGGGTGGTGTGTAGCGGATGGACAAATAGGTTTGGATTTGGGTTGCATCATCCTTTATTTTGTATGAACATGATATTGATATGACTTGTATGCCCGATTTGTTGGAAATTAGTACTATGTACACATTGAGTCTGTTGACTCACCCGTTGGGGAATTATTTTTCAGTGATGAGCGATAATGGACCGGGTCGGCGGGAGCTAAAGGTGGCCATGCATCGCTTGAAGAAATTATTTGGAATTTGGACTTTATGAAATTTTAGTACTTTATTTTGGGTTTGAATGATGTAATAAGGCCATAAGGCCCAGCTTGGATTTTCTTTATTCCTGTTTATTTTTATTTAAATATGATACAAATTATGTTTGATGAAAGATAAGTAAATTTATTTCTTTTAAAATAATAAACCCAAAAATTATTTTGTCACCTTATTTAAGTTGGATTTCAAATTTATTAAATAGGTTTCAAATTAAGCCCAACCCAAAACAATTTTTAAAAAAATTACACAAATTTTCTCTAAGTCATTTAGAACATTGAAAACCGATTTATTTAAGGAACATACCAGATCCGGTTCAAGCTCGTGGGCGGGTGTGGGTGTTTCATTGGTATCGAGCCCGGTTTAAAACTCTCGGCTGTGGGCTCGAGCCAAAACGTTTTCAATTCGAGCCCAAATGAATTTCCTTGAAATAAGCAGGTTTTATGGCATGGCACCTAAGTCTCCGACCCGCAGTCCACCAGGTAAGTACCTTTAACCATCTGTGTGATTATGTGAATTATGAATTGTAAAAGGGTAGAAAAGGCATGGAACGTAGAATAGTGTGATAGGAACTTGAACCCTAGGATTAGACTACTCAAACACTTGAAACTCATAAGACTTAATGAACTTAACAAACCTATGACTAAGTTATTAAGCTAGGGTGTGGCAACCCATGTACGCATGTCTAGGATTGGATCCTAAGAGCCTGGTATTTAAGCGATCCTAGTGACTCACCTCCTCTTCGTAGGTATCCTACCTGCAGTGCGTAGCTTCGGTCACCCTAACTCGAAGGCTCGGTGGTGTGGCAACCTCATGCGCGCATGTCTAGAAAAGCCGGTGAGAGCTTGGTATTTAAGCGATCCGCGTGACTCACCTCCTCTTCATTCGAATCTGCTTGGTGCGTAGCTTTGGTTCACCCCCGACC
Organism: Gossypium sturtianum; assembly: GCA_025698515.1. Taxonomy (NCBI): domain Eukaryota; kingdom Viridiplantae; phylum Streptophyta; class Magnoliopsida; order Malvales; family Malvaceae; genus Gossypium; species Gossypium sturtianum. The sequence continues at coordinate 124,943,814 of CM046946.1, forward strand.
AAGAAGGCTCGGTCATAGGCTAAACACAAAGAATAAAACCCAAAAGGGACTTAGCCGTTTTCTTTTATAAAAAAATAAAAAAATACCCTTGGTTTATAAAATGACCAAACCACCCATAGTTTTAACAAAATTTCATTACTTTATCAAATGTTCAAAAAACCCTAATTTGTAAAATATCAAACTATCTTGATTTTGGAAAATTACAAAATTGCTCTAACTTACAAAATTACCAAAACGACCACGATTTCCAAAATTTTTACAATATCATTGCTTTGAAAAGTGTAACTCTCAAAGGAACCCTCAATGTTTTACAATCTTGGAAAATATCCCTAACTTAATAAATTTTACAAATTTACCCCGATTTTTGGAAAAATTATCAAAATACCCCTGAGATCAAAAATTACCAAATACCCCTGGATTTCAAAATTCTTCCAAAATTTCCCTAACTTTAGAAGTACCAAAATACTTTCACAAAATCACCAGGGAACTTTTTATTTTTGAAAATTTACTGAAAATACCCCAGTAGGATAAAATTACGAAAATGCCCCTAGGTAGTGGAAAAGCAAAATAACGAAAACAACAACAAGAATTACAACGTTTCTTTGAATGAACGAAAGTTCATATTTGTTGATGGATGAATGAATGAATGCAAGATCGTATGCATGTATGAATACGAAAAGAACCACTCTTAAACTCTTCTTCATAAGATATCATCGCGTAAATAAGTGAAACAAGAATACTAATACATAAAATTCCTTAATCGGATCTCGCGATAATGAGCTCAAGAGGACGTGGTCGTCGTGGAAGAGGTAGAGGAAGGATGATCGTGTAGATCGGGACAAGGTTCGACAATGAGATACCACCACCACCATCACCCCACCGCCAATGTTGAGCGGGAGGCTCGCATAGGAAAGATGCCGTGTCGCAGTCATCTTTGTGAGTTTTGGAATTGGTGGTGAGTGCAGAAACAATTCAGAAATCGTAAGTCCATGGCTCGAGCGGCTCCGTGCTAATGGAGCTGAAATGTTTAGAGGAGTATCGGGAGTGGCACCCAAGATACCGTGAATCGGTTGGAAGCAACCGAGCGCATCATGGATGAGCTCGACTTGACCCCGAGGAGAAGTTGAAAGGGATGACGGCAGCCTTTACGCGATGAAGCGTATCAATGGTGGTTAACCGTTCGGACGCGGTGCCACGGCGGAAGATCGACACGGGAATATGCTAAGGAAGCATTTCGTAAGAAGTATGTGGGAACCAGGTATATAGATGAGCAAAGGAAGGCTTTTACGGGGTTGGTACAAGGAAGTAAGTCCACACCGAATATGAAGCGGAATTCTTGAGGTTGAGCCGATATGCCCGAGGAGTAGTGGCGATCGAGCATGAACGCTGTGTTCGTTTTGAGGACGGACTTAGGGACGATTTGAGACTTTTGATAGCACCGCATCGTGGAGCGGAATTTCTGCCTTGGTGGAAAAGGCTAAAGTGGTTGAGGAATTAAGGACGCCACCAAGCGTGTCAGGGCGAAAATAAGCCCAAAAGAGGTTTTGGGCCATCCGGAAAAGGCCACAAGAGGCCTAGAGTTGACAGCCCACAAAGTCAACAGTGAGGTACGGCCGGCAATTTCGCCCTTGTGAACATTGTGGAAGGAAGCACGGGGAGAGTGTTGGAAAAAGGCGGGACGATGTCTCAAGTGTGGGTCCAAGGACCATATGATTAAGGATTGCCCCAAGCTATTAGATGAGAGCCAACCAAAGACTCGGAATGCTAACCAGTGGTATAGGCGGACAGCAATTCAAAGAGGTCGTGGGTCGACCAACAGAGGTAGTGGCGAGGCCGTGGAGCTCGGGGCGAGGTGCACTAACGCCAAGCAAGGCAACCGAGTTTGGTTTACGCGGTTCACCGGAGGGAAGAGGGAGACGCGCCGGATGTTATAACCGGTACGTTCTTTATTCATGACAAACCCTATTTTGCTCTTATTGATGTGGGCTCAACTCATTCCTATGTTGCATGTAGTGTGGTTGAAACACTAGGCCTAGACTCGAACTTTCGATAGGCGAGATAAGCGTAGTAAGCCCTTTAGGCCAAACGGTGAGGATAGATAGGATCTTTCGGAATGTACCCCTAGAGATTCAGGGAGCGAACTTTCGGGCTGACTTAATGGAATTACCCTTCGGAGAGTTTGAGCTTATACTTGGAATGGATTGGCTAGTAGAGCATCGAGCCGTGTTGGATTGTGCGGCTAAACGTATGGAACTAAGAACCCCGGAAGATGAGGTAGTAGTGATGATCGGAGGAAGGAGGAACTACTTGTCTAACGAAGTTTCGGCACTGAAGGCCGAGAAAATGGTTAAGAAAGGATGTAAGGCATTCTTAGCCTTCGTGAGTGCGTTAAGAGGAGAAGAGGAAGGTGTTAAGGGAGTTAGAACAATAAAGGGATTTTGAGGATGTATTTCCGGAGGAGTTGTCCTAATACCCCCGAGATAGAGAAGTGGAATTTGGAATAGATTTGCTACCGAGAATGCGACTCTGTGTCAATCGCTCCCTACCGAATGGCACCAAAGGAGTTAGTGGAGCTCAAGGCTCAAATCCAAGAGTTGTTGGATCGTGGTTCATTCGACCCGGTGTGTCTCCGTGGGGGAGCACCGGTTCTCTTTGTGAAGAAGAAGGATGGAACTATGCGGATGTGCATAGATTATCGTCGATTGAACAAACCGACCATCAAGAACAAGTATCCTTTGCCAAGGATAGATGACTTGTTCGACCAAGCGAAAAAGAGCATTTGTGTTCTCAAAGATCGACTTAAGGTCGGGGTATCATCAATCGAAAGTGAAGGAGGCGATATTCATAAGACCGCTTTTAGGACAAGGTACGGTCATTTTGAATTTGTGGTGATGCCGTTTGGGTTGACGAACGCACCGCCGGCGCGTTCATGGATATGATGAATAGGGTTTTCCAACCCTACTTGGATAGATTCGTCGTGGTGTTCATCGACGACATTTTGGTGTATTCCAAGACGGAGGAGGAGCACGATGAGCATCTCCGAGTTGTGTTAGAAGTGTTAAGGGAAAAGAAGCTTTATGCCAAATTCAAAGAAGTGCGAATTTTGGCTCAAGGAAGTGGCGTTCCTAGACATGTGGTATCCGCAGTAAGGAATAAGAGTGGATCCTAGGAAGATCGAGCGTTGTTGGATTGGAAACCACCTAGGTCGGTGGCTGAAATCGAAGTTTCTTAGGCTTGGCGGGTGCTATTACGTAAGGTTCGTGGAAGGATTCTCATCAATAGCCGCACCTTTGACAAAGTTACTAAGGAAGGAAGTACCGCTTTGTGTGGACGGATAAGCAACAGGAGAGCTTTGAAAAGCTTAAAAGGTGTCTTTGTGAAGCTCAGGTGTTAATTCAGCGAGGCGGTAAGGACTTCGTAGTATATTGTGATGCTTCGCACACGTGGTTAGGGCTGTGTGCTAATGCAAGAAGGAAAGGTAGTCGCTTATGCATCTCGACAGCTTAAGGCCGCATGAGGTGAACTACCCAACTCATGACTTGGAACTCGCGGCGGGTTTTCGCCCTCAAAGTTTGGAGGCACTACCTTTATGGAGAAAGGTCGAGAATTTACACGGACCACAAAAGCCTTAAGTATTTGTTGACTCGTAAGGAGTTGAACTTGAGGCAACGAAGGTGGGTGGAGTTATTAAAAGATTATGACTGCTCGATAGAATACCATCCGGCAAGGCGAATGTGGTAGCCGACGCCCTAAGTAGGAAAGTTGTGTCGGATTTAAGGGCTTTGTTCGCTCACTTAAGTTTGTATGATGATGGAAGCTTGTTGGCGAGTTACAAGTCAAGCCAACCTGGTGAAGGAGGTGAAAGAGGGACAGTTATGGATAAGGACTTAAGTACTAAGTTACAGCAAGTACTGCGGCAAGGAGGATTAAAGGATTATGGCGTCAATGATGAAGGAGTCTTGTGCTACAAGGAAAAGGTTTGTATGCTTGAGGGATAAGGAGTTGAGACAAAGGATTCTTCTGAAGCGCATGGTAGTCCTTATGCTATGCATCCCGAGGCATCAAGTCAGATAGAGATCTAAGGAACAATTTTGGTGGTCGACTGAACGAGAGGTGACTCGAATTTGTGGGGAAATGTTTGACATGTCGCCAAGTAAAGGTGAACACCAAGTCCCATCGAGTTGCTTCAACCAATTGAGATTCCCCAATGGAAGTGGGAAAGAATTACCATGGACTTAGTTAGTGGGCTTCCCCTTACGCCCACTAAGAAGGACTCGGTATGGGTGATAGTGGACCGTTTGACCAAGTCCGCACATTTTATCCCCGTGAGGATCGACTATTCCCTTCAAAAGTTAGCCAAGTTATATGTGGCGGAGATCGTGAGGCTACACGGGTACCGATGTCGATCATCTCCGATAGAGACCCAAGGTTTACGCCTCGATTTTGGAAAGCACTTCATCAAGCATTAGGCACTAAGCTAGACTTCACTACGGCTTTTCATCCACAATCGATCGGCGATGCGAACAGGTTATACAAGTGTTGGAAGATATGCTAAGAGGTCAGTGTGATGGATTTCGAGGAAGTTGGGAAGATTACTTGCCTCTAGCCGAGTTCGCCTACAACAACAACAGCTATCGTGCAAGCATTCGGATGGCACCATACGAAGCATTGTATGGAAGGAAATGTAGAACACCAACTTGTTGGACCGAGTTAGAGAACGCCGCGTTTTGGGTCCAGAGTTAGTGGCGGAAACTGAGGAGAAGGTGGAATTAATTCGGGCACGGTTGAAAGAAGCTTCGATGAACGTAAGTCGTGACGCAGACCTTAAGAGGAAAGAAATTGAGTTTGAAGTAGGAGACCAAGTGTTTCTAAAGGTCTCACCTTGGAAGAAGGTTATGCGGTTCGATCGCAAAGGGAAGCTAAGCCCAAGGTTTATAGGGCCCTATCAAGTCTTGAAGCGAGTTGGGCGGTGGCATACCAATTGGAGTTGCCACCAGAGTTGCATCAAATGCACGACGTATTTCATGTGTCCATGCTACGTTGCTATCGATCGGATCCGTCTCATGTGGTACCTGTTGAAGAAGTGGAGTTAAGGCCAGATCTATCCTACGAGGAGGAGCCGATTCAGTCTTGGAACGTGGCGTGAAAGCACTACTGAAAGAAGTCGGTGCCTTTAGTCAAGGTGTTATGGCGCAATCATGGATCGGAAGAAGCTTCGTGGGAGCCGTAAGAGACAATGCGACAAAGAATACCCTCAATCTGTTTAGTTAGGAAATTTCGAGGACGAAATTTTATTTAAGGGGGTAGAATCAGTAACATCCTAGGAAGGGCCTATGCATTTTTCGGATCAATTGTATGAAATGACAAGTCTTAAGTATTATGAATAAATTTTTGATACTTTTGGAAACCTAGAAATGAATGAAAATGGAAATGAAAATGAAAATGGAAATGAAAATGGAGATGGAAATGAAAATGGAAATGGAAATAGACATTTTTGGAAACTTAGACATTTTTGGAAACCTAAACATTTTTGGAAATGATCCAAAAATGGAAACTTGAACATTTCGGGAAACTTGGATATATGAGAGAAATAAAGGAGTTTTATTCACATAAATATGTGAATAATAAGAGATAAATAAAGGAGTTTTATTCACATAAATATGTGAATAATAAGAGATAAATAAAGGAGTTTTATTCACATAAATATGTGAATAATAAGAGATAAATAAAGGATTATTTTCTAATGAGATAATTGAGGAGATAATTGATGGATTAAAGGCTTTTATCTTTTAAATAAAAGAGATAATATTATCAAAAAGAGGAGTGGTGGCCAAGTAAAGGACTCCTAGGCTGATAACTTTGGCTATAAAAGGAGGACAGGAGGGCTATTCATCAACATTCGCTCCTCTTCCTCTCTGCAGAAATTCTCCTAGGCAAAACCCTCTCTCGCCGAATTTTCATTAAGCAAAAATCCCTCTCTTTTCTTCTATTTTCTTCTCCGTTCTCTTTGTTAAGTTGAATCTTTGTGGATTCTAAGAAAGAGGGCAATCATCCACAACATCAAAAGGGGATCTTTCGGAAATCTAAGGATCTAAGGTAAGGATTATAAATATAAATATGTGGTTAAAGATTATGATTCACGTTTTCAAAGTTAGATCTAATCTAACACGGAGTTATAGGATTTCAACAGCTTATAAAGGAATCCTCTTGATTTGGAATCCCATCATAAGGTAAGGGATATTCGGCCAAGGCATAATTTGTTTAAGTGTTTTCCATTATTTCAAAACCGAAAACCGACATGGTTACATACCTAGTATTAGTCGATTTCAAGGAAGAGGAATTCTAGCAACTGTTGGGACTTGATTAAATCAATTCGGCAACTAGGTAAGTAATTCTACTTCTAGTAGGATTTGGTTTTAAGACCAAATAGGTTTATTTATATGTTTTAATTAATGGCCGAATATAGGAGTGAAAGATCTAGATCGGTAGATCGCTCTACAGAGAATTCACGGAAACTATTAAGCGAAAAAGGTGTGTACTCTTACTAACTTTCAATAAATTGCATGGCAATCATTAAATATATAAATATGTAACAGTATGTGAATGTGGCTAAGCACCACAAATGTGGTAAGGAGTACCTGTGCACGCTTCCTACTTTTGATAGGATTGTGAATGTGATATATTTTGAACATGTGATTAGTAACATGAATGAAAATTAAGTATGTGAAATATGTTATGAAATAATTGGGGCATTCGGGATATTTGTGGAGGAAGAAAGTGAAGGTGATGACTACGGTCTCACCAACGTAAAGTGGTGACTACGGTCACATAAAGTGAAAAGTGGTAACTTGGTTACATCCAAGGAATACAAAGTGTCTAATGACACAACATAAGTGGGCGATGAGCACATCGATCGCAGCGATCGCCTTGATGGTGTGTAGCGGATGGAGGGTCGACTTAGTAGTCCCCGCGGTGTACAAGTTGGTACGGGTGGTGTGTAGCGGATGGACAAATAGGTTTGGATTTGGGTTGCATCATCCTTTATTTTGTATGAACATGATATTGATATGACTTGTATGCCTGATTTGTTGGAAATTAGTACTATGTACACATTGAGTCTGTTGACTCACCCCGTTGGGGAATTATTTTTCGGTGATGAGCAAGAATGGACCGGGTCGGCGGGAGCTAAAGGTGGCCATGCATCGCTTGAAGAAATTATTTGGAATTTGGACTTTATGAAATTTTAGTACTTTATTTTGGGTTTGAATGATGTAATAAGGCCATAAGGCCCAGTTGGATTTTCTTTATTCCTGTTTATTTTTATTTAAATATGATACAAATTATGTTTGATGAAAGATAAGTAAATTTATTTCTTTTAAAATAATAAACCCAAAAATTATTTTGTCACCTTATTTAAGTTGGATTTCCAGAATTTATTAAATAGGTTTCAAATTAAGCCCAACCCAAAACAATTTTTTAAAAAAATTACACAAATTTTCTCTAAGTCATTTAGAACATTGAAAACCGATTTATTTAAGGAACATACCAGATCCGGTTCAAGCTCGTGGGCCGGGTGTGGGGTGTTTCAAAATTGCAAAAATAAATATTTGAGGGACTAAAATGCAAAATAAATGGATTGTATGGATTTGTATGGGCATGGGTAACATTCGGCCCTAAAGGAGTATTTTCAAATTTGGTGTATTTTGTGTTTTGTGCAATAGGGACTAAATAGCTAAAAATGTAAAATGTATGGGGTAAAAGTGCAAATTACTTATTCATGTGTTTTTGAGTGAATTTAATTTAATATTGATTAAATAAGTTTAATTTATATCAAATTAGATCAAGAAAAGAGAAAGTCGGATTTGAATCGGGGAAAGATAAAAATAGCCGAATAGTTGATTTTACGTTCGCCGATATCCGAGGTAAGTCTATAAGCAAATAGTTGTTCGTAATTTTAATTAAATGTAAATTATTCATGCTGAATTGAAATGTTTACAAATATATTTGCTATTGTCGAATGTGAGGTATGGTATTTGATATGTTCAAGGAACTATTTGAGTAAGTTTATAAGCAATTGGATTCAATCGAGTAGTTATTATAATGAAAGGTACATTTTCAATTGAATTTATGGATTATATTTTCAATTGCCGAATGAGATATGGAAATTTTTTTATGTGTTAGCCGAATGTGATTTAATATGTACATGATTATACATATATCTCTTGATTAGTTGAAATAGGCATATTAATATCCATTTTTGCCGAATATGATATGGAATGGATTAAATATATGTACTAGCCGAATGTGTGGATGATTTATGCATGGAATTTATATATTTAAGTTGAATGAATACTTATGAATTTAGTAAAGGTTAAATGTGGACCATGGAATAGGTGATGGTTGTGATTGAATAATTAACTATGTGTATATATATAAGCGTGGCCGAATGTGAGGGTAAGTCATGGGAAGAAAGTTTTGGTTTGAATATGTGTATATAAGTATGATATAAATGTAAATTGTATATGTGATGTGTAATAGGAGGAAATCAGATAATAGGCACTATGTGTATGCAATTTATACACCGAGCACTATGTGTGCGATATCGGTCGAATGGCACTATGTGTGCGAATTTATACACCGAAACAATCGTGTGTGCGATATCGGTCGAATGGCACTGTGTGTGCGGAAAATTAAGTAATGGCACTAAGTGTGCGATACATTACAAGTAATTGGCATCAAGTGTGCTCTTTTACAAGTAACGGCACTAAGTGTGCGATACATTACATGAGTTGCACTGTGTGTGCGGGTTATCAGATTTTCTCAAGGATGGGAAACATTGAATGAAGGTAATCGAAAGTGACAGGTATGCAAGTAATGCATGATAGTTGAGTATCTTGGTGCAAATTAGGTAATTTGTTTCGATATAAATTAAAGTTTGAAATGTGATGTATTTGTTAATCTTTGAGTTATTTCGTGATAGACATAGAGTATGGGAATATTCGGTGTTGGAGATCTAATGTGTATGATATTGTTGAATGGTAACATATTATATGTATTGTAGTTACCACTTTATCAATAATTAAGTTGAAATAAAAAAAATAAAAAAAATAAGGTAAGTGAAGTTACTTAAAGAGGAACATGGATTATATGAGAAAAGTGATTATATATGTGTATGTGATTAACCAATTTTGGCCTATTTGAATTGAATTATATATGTTTCTATGGTGAATTATTTGCTTATGGCTTACTAAGCTTTTAAAGCTTACTTTGTGTAATCTTCCTATGTTTATAGAGTTTCGAGGACTTGCTCGGGTTGGAAGTCGAAGGAGATCTCATCACACTATCCACTTTTAAACCCGGTAAATAAATGCTTGGAGATTTGGTTACGTGGCATGTATAGACTAGTTTTGATATTGCTGGTTTCGAAATTGTGTATATATATAGCCATGCGAAAATGGCTTGATTATGATGTTTGGTCGTGGTTTTGGTTGATTTGGTTTTGGTATTTATAAGTATGGTTAATATATAGAGTTTAAATGAAATGGAGTAAAGATGTTATAAACTAGTTAACCATAATTTTGCAACGAAACAGTTTTTGGTTAGCTGCAGTGACGTAATTTTTAAAAATTACCAAAAATAGGAGAAATGGAATTAGAAAGTGAATAAGATATATAATTAAAGATTATTGTGTCTATTTTTATATGAAAGAAACAGAGTAGGCAAAGGAAATTTATATTCTGCGATATTTAAATTTTAGTGAGACTGGTTCTGAATGACTTTGTGATCCCCTATTCTGTCTTGGAAAAATTATTAAAAATTGTACAAAATGAATTATGAGTTATATTTTATATGTATAGATTTCTTAGTTAGTCTATTTTCAATAGAAATAAGTGGGAACATCATATGAAAACTGTACAATGAGATATTTGAATTTAGGTTAAGAGAGATCAGAACCGTTGGTCAGTGAAACAGGGGAAAATTTAATGAATAAACTGTACTAAATGGCCACATTAAAAATTCTGGAAAAATTATAGTAATAATATATATGAGTCTAGTTTCAAGGAAAATTTACGGATCTAAATTTCGAGTTTTGTAACTCGAGTTATAGTCAATTTAGACAACATGACGCAGATGGACAGTTTCAATTTTTATGCCCCGAATTAGTAGTTAAGTCTAGTAACGCCTCATGCTCGACTCCGGCAACGGTCTCGGGTAAGGGGTGTTACAATATATTTTGTCAGCATTTCCTCGAGGTTCGGTTTCTTTTCCTGTGGGTACTGCTACTGTTGGAAATTTGGAGGGTGTTGTTGTCTTTGATTTCCTTGACCACCCCATGAAAAATTGGGGTGGTTCTTCCAACCTGGATTGTAAGTATTGCTATAAGGGTTATTTTGATATCTGAAATTATTACTTACATAGTTCATTTGTTCGCCTTCTATGCCATGTCCGTAGGGTGGGTACTCAAGATTCGCCACACCTCCACTTGTTTCGCACTGCATAACGGGTTATACCTGCAAGGAATTACACAAACCATCAAATTTTTTAGTTAACACGTCTATCCGATTCGATAGCATGGTTACTGCGTCGAGGTTGAAAACACTGGCAGCTTTCATGGGCTTTGTCCTCGTGACTTGCCACTGATAGTTATTTAGGGACATCTCCTCTATAAATTCGTAAGCTGCTTCAGGTGTTTTATTATTCAGAGTTCCACCGGCTGCTGAATCGATCAACTGCCTAGTTGAGGGGTTCACACCGTTGTAAAAAGTTTGGACCTGTAGCCATAAGGGTAATCCATGGTGTGGGCACCTTCTCAATAGATCCTTGTATCTCTCCCATGCATCGTAAAGTGTTTCTAAATCCATCTGCACAAAAGAAAAGATATCATTCCTTAATTTGGCCGTTTTGGCCGGCAGAAAATATTTTAATAAAAAATTTTCGGTCATTTGATCCCATGTAGTAATTGGTCCTCGGGGAAGAGAATGCAACCACTGTTTGGCTTTATTTCTCAAAGAAAATAGAAATAACCGAAGGCGGATGGCATCATCAGTAACGCCATTAATTTTAAAAGTGTCGCAGAATTCTAGGAAATTCGCTAAGTGTGTGTTAGGATCCTCATCCTGCAAACCATCAAACTGAACGAACTATTGTATCATCTGTATAGTGTTAGGTTTCAATTCGAAATTATTTGCAGCAATAGTAGGTCTAACAATACTAGATTCAGTACCAACTAAACTAGGCTTAGCATAATCATACATAGTTCGAGGAGCATGATTTTCGGCCATCTCTTGAGGTGGTGGATTGTTCTGGTCCATCTCTTCGGTGGTATTGATGATGTTTTCTTGCTCTTCTTCTGTGTATTGTAGACTTCGCCTAATTTCTCTCCGGTTTCTGCGAGCGGTTGGTTCGATCTCACTATCATAAATTAAAGGTCCTGTCGGGTTCCTTCTAGTCATAAACTAGAGGTACCTACAATGAGCAAAGACTAAAATTTAGAAAGATAAAAATAGAAAACAAAATAAGAGTAAAACTGTAGAAAATAAAAATGGCTAAAGTAATAAAAATAGAGCGTTCTTAATATTTCAGTTCCCCGGCAACGGCGCCAAAAACTTAATCGTTGTTTTATGAGATGTCAAAGTCTTAAAATTTATAATGATAATGATCAAACCTAAAAACTAACTATGACAACGATTGAGGCAAGTGTACCTATCGAACAGTAGTATAGCTTAGTGGCAAGACCGGATTGTCGAACCCAAAGGAACCGAAAGTACTAATACTAACCTTCTTTTTATTATTTAGCCTTAAAATTTAAGTGAATCGGTTTAATCTAGAAAATTAACTAACTACTAAGCTAAAGACGATGAGACAAAAAGAATGAAATTAGGGAAATACTTGTGGGAAAAGCCAATTGATTAAAACAATACCCAAAGAAGAATCCACCTAGACTTCACTTGTTATCTAACTCTGAACCAGACGACTTATTCATTTGACTTGATCCGTAAGATTCCCTAATGTATATTAACCCCTCTCTCGAGGCGACTAACGTCTAACCCTAGGTTGATTAATTGAAATCTCTTTCTAATTAAAACCCCTAAGATTGCATTAACTCGATCTATGGACTCCCATATTAGGTTTCACCCTAATCCAGCAAAATCTCGTCAACCTATGTCTAGGCGTGCGATCAACTCCGCTTAATTATGCTAGATCTACTCTTAGGCAGGGACTTTTGCTCCTCCACCTAAGCACATCAAACTTGAATTAATATCCCAGAAATATCAACAAAAGAATTAAGAACACATAATTAAGAATAAATCAAATATTTATCATATAATTCAGCAAACGATAACAAGATCCATCTTAGGTTTCATCCCCCTCAGGTATTTGAGGGCTTAGTTCATAACGATAATGGAATACATCTCAAAAGAAAAGATAAAACAAAACATAAGAAAAACTCTAAAACCCCCTGAAGGAATTGAAGAGAGATCCTCCGTCTTGAGTATAACTCCGGCTTCTTGAGACGAATCAACTGGCTATCCTTCGGGTAATTTCCACAAATCTGACCTTTCTGGCTCGGCTCCTTGGCCTAGCTGGACCCCCCATGAAAGTTGGCCTCTAGGGTGTTTATATAGTCTTTTGGAATGTGTTTCTTTACCCCTAAGTATCCAAATCCGAGTGAAATTCCTCTTCTCCACAGCAAGGACACGCCCTTGGAACACGCCCGTGTGGATCGTGGCCAGGCCGTGTTCAGGTCTGACTAGGGAGGCACGACCGTGTTGCATGGGCCCAGGTCGTTTCGATTTCGTGATTTGGCCTATTTGGTCCGTTTTAAGCCCGTTTCTCGTTCTTTTCATCCTCCTGTGCTTTCCTGAGTATAAAACATGAAAACAAAGGATTAAGAGCACCAAATTACACAATTCAAGGCTTAAATCACCCAAAAGCATGCTAAATGTGGGTATAAAATATGTTACTATTTCGGTTTATCATAGGGGTGTTACAAAACTAAATCTGAAAATGTCTTACAACCAAGGTACAATGACTAAAAATGAAAATAAACCTAAGCTACAGTGATAACTAACTTAACTAACACTAAGAACAACTAAAACAATAAGATAAGTTGTTAGGAAATGTAAAATGTACAGCTAAGGAAATGAAAATAAAAAACCCTAGAAGAAGAAGAAGAAAAGCTAACAGAAAACCTAAAGAAAACTAAGCCTAAACTAAGGTAATGTGGCCTCCTTTTTCATTTAGCCAAAATTTGGCTGATATACGAGCTATTCTGACCCAATTTGTGTGCCCAAAATACCATTATAGGCATTCACTAATTGGTGTTTCTAATGGACAAAACCTACCCTTTTTGTCTAATTTTGTCCCCTCACGATATCGATATCGCGATATCAAAAAAGAGGATACCGTGATACCTCAGACAGTTTCGAACTTGGGGGTCTTCTTCGAGGATGGATATCGCGATACCCAAAGTGGATATCGCGATACCACTGAAGGGTGGTCTCTAATCTTCGAGTCTGATAGAGGTATCACGATTCCAAGGTTTGAATATCATAATACCCTCACCTTTGGTGCCATTTTCGCTCATTTTCAACCAGTCATTAGGGCCCTCAATGGCACTATTGGCCAAATTGGGTCTCAAAATGAGTAAAAACAATACATTTACACTTATTAACTTAAAAATTAAAAATTACAAAAAAAAATTCGAAAAAAATGTTACTTTGCTTGAGAATATGCTCATTAAGTATACTGGGAAAGTCTAATTTTTCATATCAAATTATAGTAGATTAACCTCTCGATTGTACCATCAGCTCGTTTCTTTAATTTGTAAACCCATTTACAAGTAACTAAATCAACATCCATTTGTTTTGGTACAAGCTCTCACGTGTCATTCTTGTTAGAGTGTTGAAATTTCTTCTACCATTGCATTTTCCCATTCTAAAACTCCTTTAGTTTTGTTGTACTATTTCGGCTCCATTTCACCTGAATCTCCCATGAAAAAACAAGAAAAAATAGAAAAATGATTCATCTCAACTACATAATCAAAAAAATGAACAAGTAGCTTTTTTTGTCTTAGAGGATTTTTCCTTGTGGCAAACTCAATACTTGTTATGACCTCTATATTCTCCTCTAGTTGAATGTGTCCCTCAGTTGAAAAAATATTTCTTCCTAATTCAGAACCATCAGGAAAAAGTGCAAGATTAGTTGTACCTTTGTCGTTATTTGCATCACCCTTGTGAGTTGAAACTTCGTCAAACACCACATCACGAGAGGTAATAACCTTTTTTGTTTCCGGATCCATACATTTCCAACCTTTCCTATAAGCATCATAGCCAACAAAATTACATTGCTTGGCCTTTAGTTCAAGCTTAGTTTGGTTGTGTTTTAATACATGAACATAATAGATAGACCCAAAAATACGAAAATAACTCACATTGGGTTTACGTTGGTATAACAACTCAAAGGATGATGGTTCTGTCACTAGCCAAGTAGGCAGTCGATTTATGACATGACAAGCAGTTTGAAAAGTCGTTGCCCATAGTTTTCTTCAAAGATTCTTCATCTGTAGCCAAGACAAACAAACTGATGTAAGATGAGATAACTTGCGCTCAGTAACCCCATTTTGTTGTGGGGTTTCTGGACAAGTCATTTGACGCTGAATCTCATACTTTCTACAATAATCCATAAAGTCATTTGACAGAAATTCACCTCTATTATCTATGCGCAGGCACTTGATTTGTAACCTAAATTATTTTTCTACATCATGCTTAAACTGAATAAATGTAGGAGCCTCACTTTTCTGTTGTAAAAAATATACCCAGTTGAAACGAGAAAAATCATCCACAATCACCATCACATAATGAAGACCAGTGTAATTTGGCATTCTCGTTGGCCTCAAAATATTTGAATGAACTAATTGCAATGCTACCGATGCTCTACTCTTTGAACTTGAGCAAGGAAGACGATGAGATATTCCATACTAGCAGCCTGGACAAGTCTCATGATGATGATTATCTTTAAAAATAGGAATACCATCAAGAAGTTGGTTTGTGGAAATCTTTTGCAGCAATTGAAAACCTACATAACCTAAGCGAGCATGCCGAAGCATTGAGCTTACAGTGTCACCAGCCTTTTTTAACATATTCATCACTTGTAGATAAAACATATAAAGATTCTTTTCTTTTTCCAGAAAACAAAACATCAACAACAATGTACTTCAGATTTGAGAGAATACGAACATCATTAAGACCAAAAAGAATGTACCTTCCCGAATCTGTTATTTGAGAGACAAAAGCAAGATTTTTCTTTAATCCAGGAACATGATAAACATCCTTGAGAAGAACACTTTCGTCATTTAAATCTCCTTCTTTCATCATAGGATGTAATGAATTATCAGTTGTGACAATAACCTTCTTCTCACAATGCAGATGAACATCCGATAAAAGAGTATCATTTCTAGTTGCATGATGAGAACAACCAGAATCAATAATCCATTCCTTGTTGTAGTTAATAAAAGTATTAACATCTGTAGACACGTCATTCTGGTGCACAACAGAAGACACAATTGTTGGCTAATCAAGAACCTCAATGGATAAACATTGCTCCCAAGTTGGTTGTTGAAATTAAGTGCTTTCATGAGTAGTATTTTCTTCCGTTTCTTGCATTTTGACTCGAGAATTTGCCTTAATACGGCTTGACTTCCCGTATCACTCACACACCACTTTCACTCGACAATCTCATTTGAGGTGTCTAAGTTTTTCGCGCCTGAAACAAGCTTTGGAAGATCTTTTTGGTTGCTCCTTGGTTCCAAACTATTTTCTATCACCTGTTGAAGGCTTCGAGTAGGAATTCTTTCTCTTTTGATCTTTGACATAGAGCACATCCTCTTATTTGGGAGAAAGCGTGTTGTTCTTGGTCATTTGGTTTAGCAAGGCTTCCTGATTGGAAAGCAGATTTTCTAATTCAATAATGGAAGGTTGACTCGCCCATCCTTGTATGAAAGAAACAAAGGGCTTTAGATCTTTTCGTAGTCCACAAATATGATAGCAACACAAACGTGCATCAGTCACTGGCTCCTCCGTATCCAATTCTGAAATTTCAGAACACAAATTTTTTACTTTCAAGAAATATTCTTCAACAGAAAAATTACCTTGAGTTACCACCGCTAGTTCATTATCAAAATATTGTAATTGAGACAACTTTTTAAGAGTCTCCCACACTTGCTTTAGTGACTTCAGATCACAAATATGTCCAATGTATTCTCTGTTGATCGATGTTTGCAAAGCAAATAGAGCTTTGCCACATTTGACTTTCCATTTTTATCGTAACTCCACATTTTGAGGAGTATCATCTTGGATTGATGTTTCATCACCTTCAATAAGATCCCATAATTTCTTGCCCCTATAAAAAAGCTTTCAGGCATAACTTCCAGTATTTATGATTATTACTAACAAGCTTATCTACATCTATTCCAGAAGAAGCACTTCCACTGTTTATCTTGGTTGAGTAATAATATCAAAACACTTGGTGACTAGAAAGCTTTGATACCAATTGGCACAATTACAAAAAAAAAAAAAAAGTATTATTTATTCCCTAAAAAAGTATTTATATTATTTATAATAATATATAAATGTTAATATAAAAAATATATATTGTTATATTTATATTTATATAAATATTTTTACTATTTTATTATGGTATAAAAAGTAATAATATTAATATATTATTTAAAATAGTAATATTATTTTATTTTTTAATGTTAATATAAAATTAAATATTATATTTTTTTGTTATTTTAATATTTTATTATGGTTTAATATTTTTAAATTATAAAAATAAAAAATAAAAAATTAAAGATAAAAGGGTACATTAAAAAATAATACATATATTATAAATTTAAATACCCAAACACTAATATATATCTTTTATGTATTAATTTAAAGCTTGAGTGTTATTTAACGTAATATTATTCATCTTTTACATCAAGCGAAAGAATGTGGTACAGAAGAAATCAGTATTTCTGGGGCAGGAATTTTCTTTTTCTTTGAAATTTGGCGAAAGAGTGTTTGATAATGGCCCATTGGTCACAATAAAAAGGACCAATGCGTTTCACTTTCATTCATCAAAAATATTATTAGAATCTCATGAATGCAACCAAACAAAACTTGGGCTTATCTCAATCCTAATTCCTAACACTTTGATTGGTTTCTATACCAAGCAGCGATATAAAAACCGGACAAAATATGCCGGTCGGACCCAGGGGCAAAGCCGGGACATCGTATTCGCTCCTTTAGTTGAATGGGATAATTTCAACTTTAACTCCTCTTAATAATTAAATATTTAATTTAAGTCTTGTAAAGTGTTTTCATTCTTGACCCTTCAAAAAATATGAACACCCTAAAATTTTATAATTTTGTCTCAACTTCCCTCAAAAAAAATTTCTTGACTTGATTACACCAATTCAGTATCATCTATAGAATTTGGATATTTGTTTAGCAGAAAATAAAAAGAAATAAAAAAAGAGAGAAAATTTATTTTTATTTATTTAATATTAATCACCTTTTTAACATTTAAATTGACCCATTCAAGTGATAACAAAAGAATCATTCTGGTTTGGTCAAATATTATTATTTGGTCCCACACCATGACTATATTTGTTGGTCAACAATTTCTTAATTTATTATTTTAAACAAATTATTCTTCCAGTCAAACAAACCGTAATCAACTTCCAAGTTAATAAAAAGAAAATATTCCTTTTTATTCCCCCCAAAAAAACTTGCAGAAAATAACACAATTGATTTATCCTTTTCTGGCGAAGAAATTTTGCAAAATAAAAATGATTTTCTCACTAATAAACACAAAAAATCAAATCAATGAAAGTTGTTTGGTAATTTCTCGTAAGACATGTATGTATACTCCTCTTTGGACTTTTCCATTCATTGTATGTTCAAATTTACTTCCATCAATTTCAAAGTCGTGTCACTTCAACAATAAGAAAAATCAAAATTCATCTCATCAACTACAGCTTTCGTGATCTAAATCACAAATAAAACTCTGGGTTTTTTTTTTTTCTCTTGTATTGGTGATAAGCAATGAAGGGATCTTTTCGCAACTTCGTTGGTTTAGGCTGGATGTTTCTCCCATGGCTTGTTCTGTCAGCTGTAACCGAAGATGATATGAAGTGCCTTGAAGGAGTCAAGAATTCACTCAAGGACCCAGATGGGAAATTGAGCAATTGGCGTTTCGACAACAATTCAGTTGGTATTATATGCAATTTTGATGGAGTTACATGTTGGAATGTAAGGGAAAACCGGCTGATAAGACTTGAACTTCGTGAAATGAAACTTTCAGGACGGTTGCCTCAATCCTTGGAGTACTGTCAGAGTTTGCAGACTTTGGATCTGTCGGCTAACAAGCTTTCTGGTAATATCTCTTCTCAGATATGTTCTTGGTTGCCTTATTTAGTAACCCTTGATTTGTCTAGCAACGATCTGTCAGGTCCCATCCCTTCTGAATTATCAAAGTGTGCTTATTTGAACAATTTGATACTGTCAAATAATAGACTTTCAGGGCCAATTCCATACCAATTATCTGGTTTAGATAGGCTGAAGAATTTTGCAGTAGCAAACAATGATCTTTCTGGTGCTATTCCTTCAGCTTTTGAGAGCCATGATAAGGCAGATTTTGCTGGGAATAGTGGTCTTTGTGGGAGTCCTCTTGGAAACTGTGGGGGTTTGAGTAGGAGGAATTTAGCCATTATAATTGCTGCCGGGGTTTTAGGTGCTGCAGTGTCAATGTTGTTTGGATTTGGGGTCTGGTGGTGGCACCATTTGAGATGGGTGAGCCTGAGGAAAAAAGGGTTTGTTGGTGGCAGTGGTTGGGCTGAGAGGTTGAGGGCTCATAAATTGACTCAAGTTTCATTGTTTCAGAAACCACTTGTGAAAGTTAAGTTGGCTGATTTAATGGCTGCCACAAACAACTTCAGTGCTGAAAGCATCATAGTTTCCACTAGGAGTGGAACTACTTATAAAGCTGTGCTTCCTGATGGATCAGCCCTTGCAATCAAGAGGCTCACAAGTTGTAGGATCCTCGAGAAGCAGTTCCGTTGGGAGATGAACCGATTAGGCCAGCTTAGGCATCCGAATTTGGCACCCCTTTTGGGATTTTGTATTGTAGAGGATGAAAAGCTGTTAGTTTATAAGCATATGTCTAATGGGACTCTATATTCCTTGCTACATGGTAGTGTTGCAGTTGTAGATTGGCCAACTCGGTTTCGCATCGGTTTGGGTGCAGCCAGGGGTCTTGCTTGGCTGCACCATGGGTGCAGGCCTCCATTTCTGCAGCAGAACATCAGCTCCAGTGTGATTCTTCTCGACGAGGACTTGGATGCCAGGATAATGGACTTTGGATTGGCAGGGTTTATGAATGCCTCGGATGTTAATGAGACTAGCTTTATGGAAGGAACTTTAGGTGAATTAGGCTATATAGCTCCAGAGTACTCAACCACAACGGTAGCTTCGCTTAAAGGGGATGTGTTCGGACTCGGAGTGGTGCTTCTCGAATTGGTAACGAGGCAAAAACCCCTGGAAGTTAATGCAGGTGGTGAAGAAGGATTCAAAGGGAACTTGGTGGATTGGATAAATCATCTCTCAGACTCCGGTAGAATCAAAGACGCTACCGACAGCAATCTGCGCGGGAAGGGGCACGATGAGGAAATGTTGCAGTTCCTCAAAATAGCATTAAACTGTGTCAATCCTCGGTCAAAGGACAGATGGTCGATGTACCAGGTTTACGAGTCATTGAAAAACATGGGTGAAGAAAATGGTTTCTCAGAAGAGTTTGATGATTTCCCACTGATTTTTATTGAATCAATGTAGTCTTGGGCATGTCTGCAGAATGGTAATGCATACAAATATAGTTTATAGTTGTATAATACAAAAATAAACTTGTTAAGGTTCTTGTATCTTCAAGAAATCTTCTTTCATCCTTGTTTTGCAATGAAACTTGATACGGGTTTAAGTATAGAAAAAGTTTATATTTTTTTTGTAATTTTTTTATGTATTTTCAAAAAAAAAATGTTTTATTCAGATATTTTTGTTGTGTTCAAGTGTTTATTATTGTATTTTAATGTTATTTTCTTTAATGTGATCCAATTCATTAGATATTTTGCATATTTGTTAGAGTAATTTAATTAATATATAAAAATTCACGTGACATGATATAATCATGTTCATAATTTGTATGTATTCAGAATATTATAAAATGTTATTATTTTTTATATGTTGATTTCGTTCATGTTATTTTTTGTGTTTTTCATATTTTTCATTTTGCCTCTAACTTCATTCCACATTTTATATTGATTTATCTAATTCAATTACAATTTTAATTTTTTATTTTAAAATTATATTATAACATCTATCATACCTTTATATAATTAATATAAATTTTAATTTTAAAATTTTAAGATTTAATGATGTAAAAAACCCTCAAACTTTTTCAAAAAAATAATTAAGCCTCTGCTCTTTTTTTTTTTTTTTTGCACTCATTTAGGTACTTAAACTTTTAAAATGCATCAAAAAGGCTCTCAAACCTTTTCAAAAAAAGCAATTAAGCCCTTACTTTTTCTTTACACTCAATTAGGCACTTGAACTTTCAAAATGCATCAAAAAGATCATCAAACTTTTTCAAAAAAAAAAAGCAATTAAGCCCCTGCTTTTATTAAAAATTAGAAAAAGAATTATACAAATTAAAATCAATAAAAGCTATAAATATTATTAAATTTTAATAAAAAACTTAATTATTAAAAATTAGAAAAAAATTTATAAAAATCGTAAAAAATTATAAAATATATAGAAATATAAAATTTTATAAAATCATAAGAAAATTATACAAAATTTAAAGAAATATAAATTTTGTAAAAAAATTATAAAAAATTATCATACCAAAAGAAGCATTTTATAAATTTTCTATAACTTTTATTGATTTTTATTTTTTATAATTTTTCACCACATGTCGCACTGTGTTGCAACATGTGATGACTTTAATTTAAAAAATTAGGGGTCATTAACTTTAACGATCAACAGTTAAAGTTAATTATTAAAAGGACTTTTTTATGCATTTTATATTTTTTTTTTATAAAATTTTACAATTTTCTTAAACGATTTTTATAAAAAAACATAATTTCTAATTTTTAATAAAATTTAATTTTTATATTTTTATTAAAATTTAATAATTTTTCTAAAATTTATCATTTTTAATATTTTTTTCTAATTTTTAATAAGAGCAAGGGCTTAATTGCTCTTTTGAAAAAAATTGTGGGTTTTTTTTATGCATTTTGAAAGTTTAAGTACCCAATTGAGTGAAAAAAAGCAGATACTTAATTGGTTTTTTTGAAAAGTTTAAGGACTTTTTACACCATTAACCCGAATTTTAATTCAAAATTCCCAAAACATAGTAAGTGCATTTTCTACTATTAATAAAATATGTCACCATTAACATTAATTTCCTAAAATTATTTAATAGATTAAAATATTAATAAAATAAATTACCAATACCATTAACATTAACATTGAAATCCTTATTAAAATAAAATTACTTAATTGATTTTTTATTAAATTAAATATTGACTTTTTTATTTTTATATTTAAATTAATAAAATAAATTATTGTTGATGAAAATTAAAATATTTATTTTTTATTAAAATAAAATATTTTTATTTTTATTACTAATAAACTTAACATTTTTATTAAAGCTAAATTCCTTAATAGAATTTTTTTTTAAAATTAAATATAGCTATCTTTTTCTGTCATTTTTTTTATATTGAATTGAAGGTATTTTTTACTAAAATAAAATATTAATAAATAAAGAATAACATATTTGTCCTTTGAAATTTTTAAAATTAATTATTTGATCATTGTTTGTTATTGAAGAAAAAATATTAATTGTTTTTATGACCATTAAAGTTAAAATCTTTATTAAAGTAAATTTCTTAATTGGTTATTTTTATTAAATTAAATACTAGAAAATTTTTCTATTAATTTTTATACTTACATTGATAAAATAAATTATAGTTTATCAAATTTAAATTATTTTTTCTTTTCTAATTTTTTAGGTTTAATGGGTCAAGAAGTCTCTATATTTTTAAAAAAAAAAAAGCAATTAAATCCTTCTGTTAAGAAGAGACTTAATTAAATCCTCAAATGCTAAAAGTGTATCAGTTAGGCCCTTTAATTAATAATTTTTTTGTCGTTGACCGTTAATAGTCGATGTAGTCGTTAACGACAACTAAATTGGTCGTTATGATGATGACATCAACTAATTAATGTTTTAGGGATATAATTGGGGTATATAATTAATATATAATAAAATTTCATTAATTTATATAAAGTTTCCTTTGTAACAGAATTATATATTTTTCAATATGAAAATTATGACTTCTCACCATTATATTTTATAATTAAATTAATGGTTTTGTATGTAAAGGGTCTTTTTTTTTGTTATTTATTATGTAATTATATATTTTATAATTAAATAATTTGTACACATTAATTATTTTATCTGGTCAATTTATTAAGAATGAATATTATATATCATAAACATCATTAAATTATTATATTTACATATATCATTATTATATGCCACAATTTTTATTAGAATTATGATTAATTAATTATTTGGATATATGATCAATTTTAATTCTTAAAATGATAGCATTTTCATTTTTTTAAAGTAAAATGTAAAATTATTTTAACATGAAGTAATTAAAAATTTTAAAAAATATATAAATTATATTGTTATTTTTATCATAAAATTATCTTATATTATTAAATATTGTTAATATTAAATATATTAATATTTAAATAAATTATATTAATTTTTAATAGTTAATTTTTTTTCAATTTCTTTAACAACATCTTAATCTTAATGTAGCAGCTTGATAGCAACAATTCAAATAATTTTAAGATTCAAACTAGACAAACCCAATCCAAAAAAAAAAAATTTAACCGTTGATCCATAACTTAATACAAACTGATTTAATTAAACTAAAAATCATTTGAATAGAGTTTTCAAAAAATCGTTTGAATAGATAATTAAACTAAAATTTTATATTTTTAATATTTTAATATTTTAATATTTAAAATAATATTTATTTTATATATATTTTTAATAATTTTCTTTAATTAAATTCAATCAACTAGTCCAACATAGAAGTTTGACTTGACCGGTCTAACTATTCATCCGGTACAAAAAAACATTAACAACACATTTAGTTCACTGGAATGGAATATGATTGTTGGAATAGAGTCGTAATTCGTAATTTAATTATTTAGTTGAATGGAATAGAGGTATAATAGCGTAAGGAAAAAAGTTGAAATGATCGGATTACCCTTAGCATAATTTTTGTTACGTAGATTATTAAATGTAATTTAATGAAAATAATATATAATTTAATAATATTCTTAATATAATTATTTTTATATATTAAATTATGTTAAAATATTTTATTTTAAATTATATTTTAAAATAAAATATTTTATATTAAAATATTTTAAATACTTTATTTTTACATTTTTTGAGTTCAAGTTTTAAAAGCTTAATCTAGAAATTAATTTTGTTTTGTTATTCAAGTTGTATGGAATAATTATTTTTTAGTGATATCAAAAAATGGCTATTACTAAAGGACAAAGAATAGGGAAGTAAATGAATAAGGGGAATGCTGGTGTAAATGATTTAGAAGCCTGATTCAACTTAAAATTATGAAAGTCGAAGTCAAGTTTTAATAGGTATACGAGTCTCTTATATCGAGTGATCCGGTTCGTATTTGGAAATAGGGGTGAGCGTTCGATCGAATCGAACCGAATCGAATAAAAACATTTCGAGTTAATCGAGTTGACGAATTATATTTTATCATCCTAATTTGATTTGAAATTTTCTCGAAACGAGTCGAGTGAGATGGAATTCGAATCGAATCGAATCGAATATATTTGTTCGAGTTAAATTTTAAAAAATAATTTTGGGTCCTTGTAACCATTGTCACCCATCGTAATAAAATTTGTCCACCTTAACCAAATTTTTTATTAACTTTCATCACCAAATAATTTATTTATTAATCTTTTATATACGGGTTAGCTTCTTTGTTTGCTTAGTTGTTTCAATTATCTTTAGATTCTTGTCATTATGTATTTTGGAATTAAAAAATATATTAAATGTAAAAATGTAATTTTTTTTAATGAAAGTTATTTTAAAGATAAAATGTGAAATTGATACCAATATAAAATTTTAACACGAATATTTTATGGCATAATTAATAATTCAATTTTAATATAAATATTCAATATGACTAAATAATTCAATAATATAAATAATATAAAATATGAAATTTAATTTAATAATATAAATAGTAGATATAAATAAAATTATTACTATTTATGTTTAGTAATTTTTTTTTTAGATAATTTTGATTTTTTATTTGAGATTAAAGGGTGAGAAGTAAAAGTTTAGGGGAAAAATAAAAAGTTTTGGAGAATAAAAGTTTGAGGGAAAGTAAATAGGGGGAGTAAAATTTTGAAGGGAAAATATTAAAAAAAAAATTGGAAGGGAGATGGGTTTGGGGTAGATGGGAGGTGAGATGGGAAAGGAGTAAAAGTTTTAGGGGAAAAGTGGGAGGGAGTAAAAATTTTGGGGGAAAATAAAAAGTTTTGAGGGTTTTTGGGAGTAAAATTTTGAGAAAAAGTAAATAGGAGAGTAAAATTTTGATGGGAAATAGATTTTGGGTAGATTGGGGATTGGGATGGGAGTAAAAGTTTTGGGAGGAAAGTGGGAAGGAGTAAAAGTTTTGAGGGAAAAGTAAAAAAATTTGAGAGTTTAGGGTAAAAATGTAAAATATTATAGTTTGATATTTGAATTATTCAAGTTATTCGAATTCGAAAACTTAACTCGATTCGAACTTGAAATTCGAAAAAAAAATTGAATTGACTCGAATAACTCGAATAACTCGATTCGTTTAACTAAAAATTCAATTTTTTTTTATTTTTTTGAATTGAATCGAGTTTTGCTCACCGAGAAAGTGAATAATCGTACATTTTATCAAAAGAACAAATAGTACACAGGTTTTAACAAAAATGACTAAAAGGGAAGTGGAAAAAAAATTATCTTCTATTGTTTTATTTTGAAGCCAAAAAACTGGCTACGAGGAAAGTCGATAAGACATATCAAAATGTAAAGATTTGATTATTGGAAAACCTACTTTGTTTGGAACAAAGTCCGTTTTATCATATCACTCAGGTATCAGTATATACAGCTATTAATGGTTAAAACTCGCTCTTTATGGATCCCCAGAAAGACCTTCTAGGAGCATACTTTACAACTCTTTCTACAAAATCCTGGAGAGCCTCCAGAACCCACCATGTAGGTAGGGTTCTTTTCGCATTCACCGGCCTTAGCCCACCCAGCACAGTTCTCATTCTCATCAACGCAGCCCCCCATTGCGGCGCGCCTGTTTAAACGCTTGCTCCTATCGAAGGACCTCACATGGATCCACTTTGTTGCTGACCATTTCTCACCCTTAATCACTGGGCAACTTCCATGCAAACTGGCTGTATCAGTTGTCGCATCAGGATGTAGGCTGAAGAACAGTAATGCATCACCTTTTCGGGGTTTCACTGCGCATGTATAGGCAGTAAAGTTGAGCCAAATATCAACAACCATATGGTCGGATTCTAGTGCAACAACTAAATAAGAACATGATAAGGCAGCCGTAATTAAATGATTTGTGTTAATTCAGATACTTGTTCACCATTTAACTGTGATTTTATTATTTAGAATCAAGAGAAAGTTAGACTAACAGATTCATGCGACCTAAAATATTAAGCAACTAAATATCTCCAAGGTAATCTTAATACCTGCAAATCCATTTTTGGCACAGGCCGACCAACTTTCATCCTGCACCTGAGAAAGTCGTCCCTGCAGAAAAAAAGTGAAGAGCAATGAACTAAATAAAATGGAAAAGTAACAATGGCATAAATCAAACAAAAGAAAAAGATAATAAAAGACAGAAAACCGGATTCCACAAGCAAATGCTTACCTCTGCATTTGGAAACACAGTTTCCCCTCCACTCTCAACATCAGACAAATACATCAGTACAGTAGCAATACGGTGACCACCGAGCTGTTGATTAGCTTTGTCATGAAAATAATCGAAATGTGGCTCATACTTCTGACCATGTTCATAGTGTAGTATTTGAATGGACTCCCCATTCTCTGTTTGCAATGCCAATGAGAAAAAGGCCCATTCACAAGGACTAAGATATCATAACAAAAACCAAATGCAAAAACCTACCAACTGGAAGGAAGGTCCATGCTGCAATCCTAGCTTCAATATCAGCGACTACTTCATCCTGCAAATGAAAAACAGAAGACACAGCATAAGCTTTTTAACTTCAAGGGGTCAACACATGCAATGCATTTCAAAACATAAGCATAGAATAAACAATCTCTAAACTTAATCAAACACATAACAAATGCTTGCATGAATGCACCGAGAGGTCCGAGACAGTAATTTTATTGCATCGATTTGACAAGACATAAAATAGTGAGCGCCAATATGGAATAAGCTTTTCAAATGTTCATCGACCCTTGGCAAAGAACTGGCCACGCCAGAAAGTCTGAGTAAATCATGAGGGGAAAAGCAGAATCATACAGTGCATCATCGGTAATAAACTATCACCGAAAAGTTGGTTAATACAGAAGAAAGCAGAACATAATTTCTTACAGAGCATCAACAAAGAACGCCCAAGCAATTCTGGCAGTAAGTGGTTCAAAACTTATAACTGTTTGGAAAACTTTGAAGTAAATGATCAAAATTATCAATATCAAATGCAAGTTCGAGAAAACAAAAGCATGCATTTCACAGTATACTTCAGCCTGATACTCCTTAGATCAAGATTCTATAAAGCCAGAAACTCTATCATTTCTTCAGAAACTACAGATTCCATTGCATGAAATTACATACTTTCAATTTAGCAAAAAGAAAAATCAAATGCAAGTGAAAGATCGGTCCTCACTCCTAATTCTATAATTTTAATCATAAATTCAACATTTGATGACAGACATTGCAAATAAAATAACAGCATTCCTCTCTTACACACACACACACACACACACACACATATAACCCAATTAGATCACAGATTTAAGTTGAAAAAGAAAGAAAAAGACAATTTATATATACACCTGAGCTTTCTGAAGAAACATGCCAGAGCTGGTTCGAACTTCACTTTCGACGCTTTTACCTGATTCATTATCCGCCACCATTGATTTCTCTAACTTATCCTTGGCCTGAAATTAACACGATTTTGTTTAAAAATCAAATAATAAATATAAAAATTTTCAAAAAATAAAAAAGAAAAGAAAATTTGTCGCTTACCAGAGTAATAAGGTGATCACATTCATCACTCGATAAAAATCCTTTGTAAATGAAAGCCCTGCAAATAGCAAGAAAGAAAAATTAAAAATTTTGAATAAATTAAACTGGAAAAAATAAAAGTAAATAAAAAGGAGAAAATAAATTTACCTAGGGTGCCATGAGAGTTGAGTAACATGAGTCGGATCAAACGGAACCGAAGAAGTTCCTGTTTTCATTTTAAGAACCGATCCATTAATATCAGCCGAAACCAAACAAGCCTGAAGGAAAATTAGAAGAAAGAATCCGAGAAAATGCTGAGAATCCATGAGAAAATGAAAACAAATATAATCGGCTTTGCTCCAATCCGTACTAGAATCGCAGAGATGAGAGACTTCGGCTTTGAAGAGATCAGCTTTGTTTTTATTATCAGTTTTTAATATTTCATTTATTTTCTATTTAAGTGGGAATTTAATGGGCGCCCATGGGTTTTGTCGTGGAAGGCTTTTCTGATTGTTTACTGGAAACGTTAAACGCGGAAAAAAAAAGTGAATGTTTCTGGAAGCTTCTTCCTTTTATGACAAAAGAAATTAAACCAAAACGGTGCGTTTTACTTCTTTCCATTTTATAATTTTTCAAAGATTACGGGTCGAGTTTTAAACAAAATTTTCTTTTTTAATTAACTTCTATTAAATCAATTTTAAAACTTGAATTAAATAATATTTATTTAAAATTTATATGGTTAACATGCACCTCCCAATGCAAATTTAGCATTCATTTAATAGAACGACAGACAACATTAGAACTATTCCCATCACCAGTATTATTGAGCATGTTAGCCACCGAAAGGTTATCCATCTCTAGCAAAAGATATGGCATTTTTTTTCTGCCAAAAATAGGAGTGATGTCGCACCACGGACTCTGAACATTGCAACGTCGTCATATCAGAGAATGACGTCGTGACAAGCAACCGCATATCGTCACGGCGTGGCATACTAAAATGACCATGCCACGATGAGGAAACAATGATATCATGACGTCGGTCTAAGATTTTGACCACTTTACAATTTGGTCTTAATTTATGCTCGTGTTAGCAAAAGAGCTTCGTAAAGATTTTGACCACTTTACAATTTGGTCTTAATTTATGCTCGTGTTAGCAAAAGAGTTTCGTAAGCTCACGTGAGACTTGAAATTTATTGTTTAGCATAGAATATATGTGAATTACATTAATTAACATGTGTGGATGGTTGCATGGTAAATGTATGATTATAGTTGCTCCGACAACGATTGTAGTATCTCGTAACTTGGACTTGATAGACGAAATAATAATCTTTCAATCAATTTGATCAATTTCGATTGGACTATAGACTGCTTAGATTATCTACTAATATATGTAATAGCTTGTTTTGTAGTGGTACCGAAAACAATGATTTCAGAATCTCGTCTTCCGATGATTGAGTCAGGAAATATTATTAATTAGTATTTATGAGTCTATTATAGTATTATATTGATTTTTGGCCCAGTAATTTTATTGAATGGTTAGTAATTAAGGTACAAGGACTAAATCATAAAAACTATAAAAGTTAAGCGCTATTGATTTTTATTTGTTAAAATGGCTCAATAGTATAACATCAAGGCTTTAAATGGAAAATTAGTCATTTTAGAAAGGTATGAACGGTTAGCGGGCATTTTATAGTTAATTTTTGTTAAAATAATGTTAAATAACGATTATAATTTTAAAAACATAAAAGATATTATCATCTTCCATTATTTTTTCCTTTCCCACCTTTTGAAAACAATAATAGGATAAAGAGAAGCCATTGTTGAATGCTCCAACATTCGCCCTTGCATGTAAGTCAAACCGAGCCTGTTTTTCATAAATTTTATATTTTCCAGATCGTGGTAGCTCGATTTAGCTAACCAGGGTACTATTTCGCAAAACTATTAAAGTGTAGAAATGAAAAAGGGAGTGGTTTGTAAAGTTTAAATGTTAGGTTTTGAACATAGGGACTAAACTGAATAAGTTGTAAAACTATCATGAGATGTTGATATAATAGATAGTAGAGAGTTATAGAAGAATGGATTTGAAATCGGATTGTAAAACGATGCTCAATTGTGAAAGTTGTAACACCTCCTAACCCTAATCCGTCGTCGAAACAGGGTTACGGAGTATTACCGGATAATTCAGATCAATTACGAACATTAAATAAATTAAATTTCCTACACATTATAAATTAATCATATTGTCTCTTTTACGGGTCCTCGAGGCCCAATATATGTATTTAAAACAAATCGGGACTTAATTGGAAGATCAGAGAATTTTTCGAGAAATTTCAAAATTTTTCCTAGGTGTAGGGCTCACACGCCCGTGTAGTTCAGGGACACACCCGTGTGACCCTATAACATGCCCGTGCTTTAGGCCGTGTCCTACCCCGTGTAACTCTCTGACTTACCTTACACGGCCAAGTCACACGCCCGTGTGCTAGGCCGTGTACCTCACACAGCTGAGACACAAGCCCGTGTATCTGCCCGTGTGGCAATACCTGAGCATTCTATTTTTAAAATTTTAAGTTGCAGGGGACACACGGCCTAAACACACGCCCTTGTGTAAGCCGTGTGTCTCACACAGTTTGGTCACACGCCCGTGTGCCAGGCCGTGTGGACTCAAAAAGAGCCTTATACAACAAGTTTACCAGCCCTGCAATTCTTGAACAACAAGCAACTTAAAATCCAATCTTTCAACCAATCCAAAACATGATTAAATACATCTAAAACATGTCAGAACTATCAATATAATGATCTAACTCATGCATGTTCATAGATATCTAACATAAGTTATATAATCAATTCATTTAAATACAATTTAACTAATTCAAACTAAACCATATAATTGGCTATATTATAAGACATATGTTTATATATATATATATATATAAATCAACTAATATCATTTTATACACCATTAATAATCACATTTCAAAATGACATCAAAAGACAACCTAGGTACATGCCATTTTCAAAAGTGAAAATACTTTACCACGTGATTTGAGTTCGGGATCGGCTTTGGATGCTGATTCAACGATTGGACTTTACCTAACCTGCGCACAGAAACAAACCATACGCTGAGTATAAACTCAGTGGTATTTCTATAATCCAAATACTTAATAAACAAAAATTTATAATGTTTATATACATAACAATTCATAATAACAATCATTCAATAAATAATCAATTTCAATTTCAATATCTATATCCATTTCTTATTCAATATCATTCAATGTCAATTATTTGGTCAATTCATTCATATATCCCTATTAACACGACTCGGACTCCGACGGATACGCGGATCCAACCCAAACACACCAGTACGACACTCAGTGCCTCAAAGGCCATGCCAAAATAAAACAATACGGTACTTAGTACCTCATCGGATTTATCCGAAACAATAATAATACGACACATAGTGCCTCATCAGCTCGAAGTCGAAGTATCCCTGAACACTTCCAATCCTATAGCATGCCAACTATATCCGACTTAGCCCGACATTGTTAATAGGGTGTTTCAATACATAATTCAATTTCCAATCAATATACAATCTCAATCAATTCCAATTCAATACACTTTTCAATCATACAAGTACTTTCACAAAATAATTCAATTCAATGTCAATATATCAAACTCACCTCAATTTCACTTACCATACATAATGATAAATACAACAAATAATTTTAGTTTTCGGATTATAGAAATACAAACCGTATTTTTCGAGCTAATCTTCGTTGACTTTCTCTTTTCCTTTCCTAGTCGAGGCTTTCGGCTCAATGTTAGCTACGGAATTAAAACAATTAAAATTTATCAATACACTACAATTTCATATTGAACATTTCAATTTATACTCAACTCTTGCATAGTTTTCAATTTAATCCCTAACCAATACTAACTTTATTTCTTTACAATTTATTATTTATTTTTTATTCAATTTATCACTTAAAACCAATTTCAACTCTCTAATTTCACCATAAAACCCTAATTTTGAAATTCTTTCATTTTAGTCCCTATTACTCAAAACTTATGATTTATTTTACAATTCAATCCCCTTTTCACTTCTAACTTGGAATTCTATCAATTTAACCCCTAATTCTTCAATTAATTCAACATAAACTACATCGAAAAATCCACTAACTTATAAAATTTCCACATAAATCAAGTAATATTTTGTTCTAGGATTCCAAAAACATCAAAATTACAAGAAAAAGGGCTAAATTGACTTACCAAATTAACTTTGAATCCTTAGAACCTTAATTTCCCCTTTCTTTTTATTTCCTTTTTCTTTCTCTCTTTTTCGTTTCACTTCTCTGTTCTTTCTTTCTTTTTATTTCTTTTACTTTCTTTTATTTACCTTATGTATTATTATATTATTTTATTATATTATTATATTAATATATATTATATTATACTTAAGTATTAAGTATAAATATATGTATATTATACATACACATGGAATAATATTTTCCATACATTTGTCACTTACATCCCTTATGGTTTATTTGCTAATTTAGTCCTTCGACTTTTCTTGATTCTATAATTCAACTTTTACCTTATATTCAGTTTAGTCCTTACACTAAATTAACCTTAATTCAAGCTAATTCACCTAGCCAAAACCCTAATTAACCTCACAACTAACTTCGTAAATATTTTTAATAAATATTTACGAATCCGTTTTACGAAAACAGTGACCCAAAAATACACTTTTTTGATACCCGTAAACTTCGGGTCGTTACATTACTCCCCCCTTAATAAATTTCGTCCTCGAAATTTACATGAAAAGAGGTGGGGATACTGTGATCTCATAGTTTCTTCTGGTTGCCAAGTTGCTTCTTCAATATTATGACTTCTCCACAATACTTTCACTAAGGAAACTCGCTTATTACACAATTTCTTTACTTCTCGAGCCAATATCTTAACCGATTCTTCTTTATATTACAAATCAGGTCGGATTTCAATATCCTCTGTAGTGATAACATGAGAGGGATCTGATTGATATCTTCTGAGCATAGAAACATGAAAAACATCATGAATCTTCTGTAATTCTGGAGGCAAAGCCAAACGATATACAACTAGCCCAACTCTCTCTACAATATCATATGGCCCAATAAAACGAGGGCTCAATTTTCCTTTTCGACCGAATCGCAAGATTTTTTTCCAAGGCGAGACTTTAAGAAATACCTTATCACTAATAGAATACTCGATACCCCAACGTTTCAGATCTGCATATGATTTCTGTCTGTCAAAGGCTGCTTTCAATCTATCCTGAATCTTCTTGACAATGTCCTCTGTTTCCTGAATTAATTCTGGCCCAATCATTTTTCTTTCATTCAATTCTATCCAACATACAGGTGATCGACATCTACGTCCATATAGAGCTTCATACGGATCCATCTGAATACTTGATTGAAAACTATTATTATACACAAATTCAGCCAATGGTAAATAACGTTCCCATCCTGATTCAAAATCAATAACACAAGCTCGAAGCATGTCTTCTAGAATCTGAATAACTCGCTCTGATTACCCATCAGTCTGTGGATGGAAAGCTGTACTAAAGCTGAGTTGAGTACCAAGAGATTCTTGTCATTGCCTCCAAAATCTTGATGTGAATTGTGGCTCCCGATCAGAGATTATCGATACAGGTATTCCATGCAATCTCACAATTTCCCGAATGTAAATTTTAGCAAGTTTTTGAAGTGACCAATCAGTTCTAACTGCTATAAAGTGAGTCGATTTTGTAAGCCAATCAAAAATCACCCAAATAGCATTTTTCTTGCTTGCTGACAATGGTAATCCTGTTACAAAATCCATTGTAATATAGTCCCATTTCCATTTAGGAATGTTAATAGGCTGAAGTAATCCAGTAGGAACCTGATGCTCTACCTTTACTCGCTGACATGCCAAACATTTAGCCACATATTTCACAATATTTTTCTTTATACCCGACCACCAATATGATTTCCGTAGATTACGGTTCCTTTTTTATCCTCCCAGATGCAATACAAAAAGACTATCATGTGCTTTCTGAAGTATCAATTCTTTCAATTCTGGAACATTTGGAACACAAATTCGATTATGAAATCTCAGACAATCATGTTCATCAATGCTGAAATTCTCTGCCATATTGTTCTAACAATTTCTCTTTTTTTATCAACTTGTCATCTTCTAACTGTGCTGACCTGATCTAATCGAACATCACCGATTTGATTCTCAATTCAGCCAACAAACTTCCATCATCACTGATATTAAGCTGTGCAAACATTGTTCACAATTCAATTGCTATTTTTCGGTTTAGTGCATCAGCTATTACATTAGCTTTACCCGGATGATAGTCAATGACACAATCATAATCTTTCAAAAGTTCTATCCACCGACGCTGTCTTAAATTTAATTCCTTTTGCGATAGTAGATACTTGATACTTTTATGATCTGTATAGATGTAACATTTTTCACCATACAAGTAATGTCTCCATATCTTCAAAGCAAAGATCATAGCAGCTAGCTCCAGATCATGTGTAGGATAGTTACGTTCATGTGGTTTCAATTGTCGAGAAGCATAAACTATTACCTTTCCATCTTGCATTAAAATACACCCGAGACCATTCAATGAAGCGTCACTGTAAATGACAAAATCTCTTCTTGACTCTGGCAGTATCAGAACTGGTGCCTCAGTCAACATTTGCTTCAATTTCTCAAAACTTTCTTGGCACTGATCATCCCAAACAAATGGAACATTCTTTTGCAATAGCTTTTTCATTGGTAAAGCTATCTTTGAAAATTCATTTACAAATCTTCGATAGTAACCAGCTAATCCCAAAAAAACTACGTACCTCAGACACATTTCTCGGTGCTTTCCACTGAACAATGGCTTCAATCTTCTTTGGATCAACTCTGATTCTATCTGCCGAAACAACATGTCCCAAAAATACAACTTCTGATAACCAGAACTCACATTTACTCAATTTCCCATACAACTGCTTCTCCCGTAATTTTGCAAAACGATCCTAAGGTGTTGCTCATGTTCAGATTCAGACTTTTAATAAACTAGAATGTCATCAATAAAAACCACCACAAACTGAT
Organism: Gossypium sturtianum; assembly: GCA_025698515.1. NCBI lineage: Eukaryota > Viridiplantae > Streptophyta > Magnoliopsida > Malvales > Malvaceae > Gossypium > Gossypium sturtianum. The sequence goes on from CM046946.1 coordinate 124,978,342, forward strand.
CCAAATAAGGTTGAAAGATACGGTTCATAAGATCCATAAAAGCAGTTGGGGCATTTTTCAAACCAAATGGCATCACCAAAAATTCATAAAGCCCATACCTTGTTCGGAAAGCTGTCTTCGTTACATTATTTTCTTTCACCTTTAATTGATAGTAACTCGATCTCAGATCAATCTTTGAAAACACAGAAGCTCCTTTCAACTGGTCGAATAGGTTATCAATACGAGGAAACGGATATTTATTCTTAATAGTCACCTTGTTCAATTACCGATAATCAATGCACAACTGCATCGAACCATCTTTCTTCTTAACAAACAATACTAGAGCTCCTCAAGGTGAAGTACTCGGACGAACAAATCCTCGATCCAATAAGTCTTGCAACTGCACTTTCAATTCTTTTAATTCCGTAGGTGACATACGATATGGGGTATTGATATCGGAGCTGTACCAGGATACACTTCAATTCCAAATTCAACCTCCTGATCTGGTGGTAATCCCGGTAATTTTTCAGGAAAAACATTAGGAAATTCACAAACTATTCAAATTTTACTGCATTAGTTTCCAACAGTATCTAAATTAATAACATAAGCCAAGAAAGCTGCACAACCCTGACGAAGTAATTTATTAGCTTGAATTGCTGAAATAATACGAGCTGACCCATTGCATCGAATACCATTAACTTCAATCTTATCTCCATTTTCATTCTGAATAGTGAACTTCTTTTTACAACAGTCTAAAATCACCCCATGTCCGGATAGCCAATCCATTCCCAAAATTATATCAAAATCCCCGAATGGTATTATTAACAGATCAACAGGGGAAATTATGTTTTGTATCATTAGCGGACATCTATTACATACCTGATCCACTAATACAGTTTGCCCCAATGGACTAGACACTGCTATTGATACTTTAGACATCTTAGATTTTAAATTTCTCGACTCAACCAGTTTTGTATTAACATATGAATGTGAAGATCTCGGATCTATTAAAACATAAACAGGTTCTGAATGCAATAAAAATATACCTATTACCACATCGATTGCATTCCCCTCTTCATAAGTCCATACCACATATGCTCGTGCTGGTACTTTGGCCTCTGATTGTTGGGTGGCAATATCACTTCCTCTTCTTGTAACAGCCCGATTTTGGGGCTAGTCGAAATAGTGGTTTCGGGACCACTAATCCGAGGCCAAAAAAATTATTTTTATATTATTTTATGTGTTATACCATGATTATATGAGTGCATGAAAATTTTGGTGACTTAATTTTAGTGATTTCATGCTTAATTTTGAAAAAGGACTAAATCGCATAAAGTGCGAAAGTTTTATTTTACAAGCTAAATGTGTTAAATAGATAGAGAACCTTAAATTAGAGGTCCTTAATGTGCAAATAGGCCTTTTAGAGGGTGATGGCCGGCCATGGAGACAAAGAAATTGAAAAGTCAAAGGTTTGGTGGCATTAGGTGACTTAGTTGATAAAATAAAAGAAAGTTTTCATCTTTTTCATTCTCTCTTTCTTCTCCACCGATTTTCACGCAAGAAAAGGGCCATGGAAGCTTGAAAATTTTAGCAACATTTAATCCTTGCAAGTAAGTCATCTTGATGGTCATTTTTGATGATTTTTGTGTTTTTGAAACCTTTATAGCTTAATCTAGCTAATGGGAGGACTATTTTGCAAAATTCATAGACACGGGCGTGTGCCAGGCCGTGTGAAAACCACTGTAGGTTCGAATAAAAAAATAAAAAAATAAATCCACACGGCTAGGGACATGGGCACTCGTGATCACACGGTCAGCCCACACGGGCGTGTCCCTTGCCACACGAGCGTGTGCCCCTGTTTTTAGTGAAATTTTCCAAAGTTTTCTAAAGTGCCTGGTTTAGTAACGAACCATTTCTAAAGTATGTTTTGTGCCTCATAGGCCTATATTAAGGGCGTTAAGAGGAAGTTTAAAAAGTTTTAATTTTGAACGAACTTTTATGACCCAGAAATGTATGTTAATATGTGTTTGAGTTAGGTAATGCCTCGTACCCTGTTCCGGCGTCAAACACGGGTAAGGGGTATTACACTTCTAGCACCTCCTCTAATAACCGAACCACCTCGGCTTGATCCTTAACCTCTGGAAGCATATTTGGATCTCTGTAATGTAACTGGTACCGCATTTTTATTCTTCGAACAATCTTTTACAAAATGCTCAGTAGACCCACAACGAAAACAACCCCCAGTCAATTTCCAGCACTCACCCCGATGCCTATTTCCACAGTGTTCACATTCTGGAAGTTCTGTATTCTGAGATGGACCTCTAATGCTACCAGTAGAAAATGTCGTCTGCTTTTCACGATTTTTATCACTTCTGTCTGATTTAGAACCAAATCTCCAACTGTCCCGAAATTCTTTTGATCTTTTGGGTTGCGGACTTGAACTAGTGGCTCGAGGGCGTTTCCCAAACGAACGAATATTTTTAGACTTTTTATCAAGACCCAGTACCTGTTCAACCATTTTTGCTCACTCTACTAGATCCGTAAATTCTGTAATTCTAAGAGATACCAACTGTACTCGTAGTTCATCACGTAAACCCCGTAAAAACCTTTTACAACTATCAGCTTCGGTTGGCACATATTCCACAGCATACCTACTAAGTCGTGAAAATTCTTGTTCATAGTCGACTACCGACATATCTCCTTGTTTAAGCATCAAGAACTCCTTTTTTTTGTCTTTAATGTATAGCTCACCCACATATTTCTTTTGAAATTCTCTTTGAAATAAATCCCAGTTTACTTGTTCTTCTGGCACATGCCGGGTTATCGGTTCCCACCATACATAAGCTTCCCATTGTAACAAAGAAACAACACACAATAAACTTTCTCAGGAAGTGCATTCAAGTTGCTTCAAAATCCTTTTTGTTGATTCTATCCAATTTTCAGCAGTGGAGGGATCAACCCCTTTCAAACCCAAAAATTCAGTAGCACCATACTTACGCAGTTCTTTAATTGGTGCGCGTCGAGTAGTAGGAGTAGATGTTGTTGCAGTGGCAGTTTTGGCTACTCGTTGTAGAGCATCAGTAATAACTCTAAGTAATTCTGAATTATCTCTTTCTCTTACATTACCTCTTCTGACATTAGGCGGTTGATTTTTGATTGGGTTTACACTCGGTGTTGCTAACTCGGTTTCATCTAATTCCCAAGATTCATCATCCTCACTATACATTTCTTGATCAGTATCATCTATGTACTCATTTTACATTTTCACTATAAAACAGAAACAAACAAATATCAGCATCCAATATCGACTCAATTTCGACTCAATTATAGCATGTACCTCTAAACTCAATTTCGAGCTCGATTTAGTCTGAGAATCGACTAAACCTGAATAGCTCTGATACCACTAAATGTAACACATCCTAACCCTTATCCGTCGCCAGAACAGGGTTACAAAGCATTATTGAACAATTCAGATCAATTACGAGCATTAAATAAATTAAATTTCCTACACATTATAAATTAATCATATTGTCTCTTTTACGGGTCCTCGAGGCCCAATATATGTATTTAAAATGAATCGGGACTTAATTGGAAGACCAGAGAATTTTTTGAGAAATTTTAAAATTTTTACTAGGTGCAGGACTCACACGCCCATGTGATTTAGGGACACGCCTGTGTGACCCTATAACATGCCTGTGCTTCAGGCCGTGTCCTACCCCGTGTAACTCTCTGACTTACCTTACATGGCCAAGTCACACGTCCGTGTGCTAGGCCGTGTAACTCACACGGCTGAGACCTACTCCCGTGTCTCTGCCCGTGTGGCAATACCTGAGCATTCTGTTTTTAAAATTTTAAGTTGCAGGGGACACACAGCCTAAACGCACGCCCTTGTGTAAGTCGTGTGTCTCACACAGTCTGGTTACACGCCCGTGTGCCAGGCCATGTGGACCCAAAAAGAGCCTTATACAACAAGTTTACTAACCATGCAATTCTTGAACAACAAGCAACTTAAAATCCAATATTTCAATCAATCCAAAACATGATTAAATACATCTAAAACATGTCAAAACTATCATTATAATGATCTAACTCATGCATGTTCATAGATATCTAACATAAGTTATATAATCAATTCATTTAAATACCATTTAACTAATTCAAACTAAACTATATAATTGGCTATATTATAAGACGTATGTTTATATATATAAAAATCAACTAATATAATTTTATACACCATTAATAATCACATCTCAAAATGACATCAAAAGACAACCTAGGTACATGCCATTTTCAAAACTGAAAATACTTCACCACGTGATTTGAGTTCGGGATCTACTTTGGATGCTGATTCAACGATTGGACTTTACCTAACCTGCGCACGGAAACAAACCGTACGCTGAGTATAAACTCAGTGGTATTTCTATAATCTGAATACTTAATAAACAAAAAATTATAATGTTTATATACATAATCATTCATAATAACAATAATTCAATAAATAATCAATTTCAATTTCAATATCTATATCTATATCCATTTCTTATTAAATATCATTCAATGTCAATTATTTGGTCAATTCATTCATATATCCCTATTAACACGACTCGGACTCCGACGGATACGCGGATCCAACCCAAACACACCAGTACGACACTCAGTGCCTCATCGGCCATGCCGAAATAAAACAATACGGTACTCAGTACCTCATCAGATTTATCTGAAGCAATAATAATATGACACATAGTGCCTCATCGGCTCGAAGTCGAAGTATGATTAGTTTCTGATATGTATGTTAAATGATATGATATGTTTGTATTTGATCTAAGAAGTCCGATAATGCTCCATAACCCTGTTCCGGCGATGGATAAGGGTTAGGGGTGTTACAAAATGTACTTTAAATTGTATACAAATTGGTACAAAAAGGTGAGAAAATAATTGAATTGTAAAGAATTGATCTGATGTATTAAATGTGCTCGGATGAATGTAAGAAAGGATATGATACAATTGGCATGACAATAAGGTTATTTGCATGTTGTACGAGATTTGTAAATAAATGACACTGAGTATATTGACATATGAAGAATTAATTGTTTATACTGGAATCCAGTTTTGTTGTGGATTACTGAGTTATATGTCTCTACAGAGACCCTGGTGTTGTGGAGGGATGTATTGTATTACTACATATGTTGCCTAAAGGCTTTGCACTTCAATGCCATAGTGTAGTGTAGTTAATGTTCTAACGAGCTATCTGGTGTAGTGTAGTTACCCGTGTATCCATACCTATTTATTATAGTTCATTGGGCTAATCAGTTAATAAGAAATAATTGAATGATGGTGTGTGTTATGATTGGAAATGGCTATATATTAGTGGAATATTGTAAATGATGTATATGTTTGATGATCCTAATAGAGTGACACTGAATTGAATTGTATTGTATAGATTGAAATGTTATAAGACTCGTATTTGATGATCTTACCTTATTACTGTTAAATGTGAAACCAGAAAATTTGAGTAGTTAGCTAATTCGTTATGTTAATTTGTGAATTTAGGTGAGTTTACTATTTTAAAGTTTATGAACTTACTAAGCATTCGTAATTCTTACTCTGTCTGTATTTTGTTTCTGTAATGGTCATTTTGCGGAACGCATCGACTGGATGACCTCAAAGCTCACACTATCCAGATTTTGACTCGGTAGATTTTTAACGTTTTAGTTTCGGTTATGTGGCATGTATATAGGCAATATTATGTATATATGTGTACCTTGAAAGTTGGTATTTTGGATATTGAATGTGACTTGTATTTTGAATGGTAAATGTTATGTACTTAAGTGTGAATGTTGATAATGTGTTAGGCTATAGATGAAGCACTTGAATGATAGAGTTAATCACAATGCGTTAGTAATTGATGAAATTGAATGGTACTCATTATATAATGTTTGGCAAGGTACCTATATTATCTTCAATGGCTTGATTGACTTGTGAATGGTCAATAACATGTTTGGTTGGTAGATGAAATTGTCATGTATTGAAAATATGCATAATTCACTTGGTATGAATTGTTAGGTGAAAGTTTAATTGTTGTGGTGTAAATGCCAAAATGAGTCATGTTGGAATTGTTGATTGATGAATGGTGAATTGTAGCTTTTGGTATGTTTTGGATTGGTATTATGTAGGTTGAAAGTGTGCCTAAGGCACCATTTGAGTTTGGTTATGGTTTGAGCATGAAAAAGTACCAAAATGTGAGATTTTTTACCTTCTGGAAAAAAGTATCAGTACTTTACCAAATTATCATGATTTAAAAACGAAAGAATGTCAATTTGGTATCGATACCAATATAAAGTATTGATACTTATTCCCAAGCATCGATACTTTATAAAGGTAACAGTACAAATTGACTTGTGTCCAACTTTTGAAGATGGCAAAATGCCAAAACGGTATTGATAGCCAATTTGGTGTCGATACTTCCTAATAGGAGTACCGGTACCTTATTCCAAGCATCAGTACTCATGTATTTTACTTGCTTTTTTTGAAATACCAAAGCTAAAAACGACATCGGTACCTTATATTGGTATTGATACCTATTCTCAAACTTTGAAAAGTTTTCTGATTGGTCCTTCTTCATGCTTGGGTCAACTTAAGAGCTTTTGTAAGCTTGATTGAGACTCAGTTTTGATGATATATCATATTATGCATCGATCTTTGACGGGAAATTAGTGTTTAAACGGATTTTGAACTATGTATTGTATGTGACTACTCCGGTAACAGTAGTAGCATCCCATAGCTCGCACTCGACAACCGGGCCGAGCTAGGGGTGTTACAATATAAGTTGTCTTCTCACATTTTGATCCGGCCACATAATGCAACTTAATATTAGTTAAACATTAGATAATTAATGAACCAATATTTGCTTATATTTTGTTTTTGTGTGCAAAAATTGTTGAGGACAAATATAAATGATATTAATGTATAATTGAATTTTATTTAAATCAATTTATTCGAAAAATTACAAATACAAAAAAGACAAATACACTAAACTTAAGGCACTAGAACCTAACACCCCCTCACATTTCAGCTTCAAAAATCGAGCAGCAACCTACATTATAAAAAAAAACCCTACACCCACCTTCCTTTTTGGTCTTGAACACTGCCTCCCATAGTAGCAACTCCAGAGAAAGTATTCCTTGCACTATTCATATTAAGCTTTAGCTAGCCAACTGGTGGTCTCTCTCATCGAATCAGCACTGGCTACCTACCATGAGCATGCTCCACTTTTGATTGCATCTGCACCCAAGCTTTAATTACATTCTCAGCCAATCACATTCCTCTGGCAAGGATACTTTCTCAAGCAAAGCACCGGTCTTAAAAGATTCTACTATTCCTTCCTATCCATAAATATTAGCAAGGTATCTCAAAGAGCATATCCCATTTGCTACTATCCACCACAAAGTAAACCAGGGCTGGTCAGGTTTGCATGGAATCAATCGAGTAGGTTCAGGCTTAAAAACTCTTGGAGCGTCTCACATTGAATAAGCCTTAGCCGCAATGCCATCACTGGTAGACATTTTCTCAAGATGTGATTTGTATAATCAACTTGGTCACCACAAAGAGTGCACATCAGGGAGCCAACAATATGCCTTCGAACTCTATACTCAATTGTTAACAACGTATACTCACTGCCAAAAAAAAAAGAAAATTTTAACACGTTGAGGGCCCTTATAGCTCCAAATACTTCGCCAGCGTTTATCAGCTTCCACAGTTAGTTGCTATACAAGGGAAGAATAAGTTGACTTCTTAGTGGATTGGAATTTCTTATCTCATCGCCACCCTGGAAAATCCAATATCTCCAACTGCAAAAGAGGTCGCATAATAGCAACCTTCAAGAAAACTAACTTCGACAAAAGATGCTTGAATTGATTCCAGCTCCACTCCCAATTAAAATTAACCATAACACACAAAGGGACATGGTATAAAGGAACAAGCTCTGGTCGGTGATAATGATTTATTAACGGTCCACAGTCTTTCACCTAAGAATCACGCGAAAAATCAATCACCTCTCCATTCCCAACAGACCAAAGTATACCCCGTCGCACCTCATCTCATATGCTAGCGATACCTTTCCAAAGGTGAGAGCAATTTATCAACTTGAGCACATTAGGTGTAACGTCACTCCACTTGTACTTCAATCTCAACATCCGAATCCAAAGTAAATATGGTCTGGGCACTAAGTTAAAGCCAAGCTTCATGAGAAATGTTGCATTTTGATAACTCAATTTTTTTAAGCCAAGCCCGCCTCGGCAAGTAGGTTTTGAAACCTTTTTCCAGTTGACCAAATTAATCTTCCTCTATTCTTTCTATGTCCCCAGACAAATCTTCTTATGATCTTTTCCATCTTTTCACAAACCCTTTTTAGTCGAAAGGAAGTTTGCATCGTATAAATGGAAACAATAGCAATGACTGATATAAATATTGAAGAAGCAAGTTATGGCCATATTGGGCGGAAGAAGAAGCAAATTATGGCCAAGCTGGGTGGGATAGATAGGGTGATTCAATAGAGACCTTCAGACTATGTTTTAAATCTTGAAAGAGAGTTAAGAAAAGAACTTGACCAATAGGAGAGCTTGTGGTACCAAAAATCTCAAATTGATGGTTGATGGATGGTGATCAAGGTAGTCAATACTGCACCGGTGGATGTATGATTTTTATTTATTGAAATTGATATGTTATGATATTGGTTTGTTTTGGTCTATCATTTCGAATTTACCGGTATTTTAAAAATATTTAAAAATATAAAATTAATTAGATAAATAATTTTAAATATAAAAATATTAATTAATTATGTAAAATAATCATAAATAAATTTCACAAATAAAATTTCATCATTCAATAAATATAAAATAAATAAGGAAAAATATCATCCCACACATTAAACAACAAAATTATCCACAACATTATTTAAAAAAAAATCTACAATAACATCATCTCTTACTAAATATATAAAATAGAAGTTTAATAAAAACATACATACGTAAATTTGTGTTCGTAAATTTTTTTAGAGATTTTGTCTTATTTTTTGTCATATAAATTCTTTAATTCTTTAAATTTTAGAGTTGCTATTTTACCTTGGTTAAAATTTAAATTTTAAAGTGGTATAATAAAAAAATTTAAATTTGGTAAAAATAATAATTTTTTATATTTTTTTAATATTATTCATATACTAGCTAGTGCATAATGTTCTGGCCAAAATAACTAGAATTAGGCTGAATGAATGGATGCAATCGTTATGGACTAAAATTTTCACTGGTGTGAAAAAAAGAAGTGATTGTTCCAGTTTATTATTGGAACGGTGCGCATTAGACGATATCGGTGCAAAACTGACTATGGAGTTGTAAATGAACAAAGCGTTCAATGAACAGTTTGTTTTTTTATTTGTTTATGTTTGTTTTATTAAGCTAAATAAACAAACATGAATAAGATTTTGAGGCTTGTTTATTAAACGAACCGAACATAAACAAAATTTGTCTAGTTCATTTATGTTCATGAACAAGCTCATTTAATAATAGTTTATTGTTCCTTAGTATATATTAATAAAACAGTTATGGTTTGTGCTTATTTTTTATTTATAATTATTAATATTTATATTTTATTAATTTTAAAAAATAATATATATATATATATTTATATATGTTTATTTTTTAATTGTTTGTTTATTATTCATGAACATTGTTCTCAACATTTAACTTAAACGAATGAATATGATCACGTATAATTTTAAATAAACAAATAAGAAGAAAAAATTTAAAATTTTCAACGAACACAGACTAAATAAGCATAAATTTAAAAATAAACAAACATGAACAAAAATCTAATCATAAAACTTAGTTTATTTACAGCACAAACAGAGTTACATTGATGATGGTGATAGAAATACTCGTTTCTTCCATCCAAGTACTATTATTCGAAGACGAAGTAATCACATTAACTCGGGTATTTGAATTGCGGATAAAAAAGGTGACGGTAGATTTCTTTCGCCATCTGTTCAAGCAAGAAGGACCAAAATATTGTTGGTGGCTTTGGTACTCAGTTTGTTTCTGTCACTAAGCGACGTGGACCGTAATAGCTTGTGCTTCTCAGCTACTTTCGAAGAAGTTCGGGGGCAGTTTTTGTATGGCGCGGCTCAAGGCTCTTGCTGGTTTCCATGCTTAAAATATTTTTTAATGTTATTTTAAATAATAATTTTTTTTTTAAGTTTTAGTTTAATTGGTATTATTGTTGCTGTAACAATTAAGAAGCGTAATATTCTTACTACGATATTCATTTTTTTTAAAAATTAATATTTTAAGATAAATTAGTAATTTAAAAAAAAATCAATTATTTTAATTACATGAAAAATAAAAAAAATTATTTCTAAACTAAATATAATATTAAATATAATTATTATTTTATCTTGAATTTTAACAAGTTTTTATTAAAATGATGTTGTATAAATAATACAATAAATTATTATAAGTCTGGTATAGCCATAGGTTAGGTTAGTAATATTAATTCATTCATTAGTTTAGGCAAACAATGATGACGGAAACATTAAACTTTTTCATAGGCTAACTTAACAATTAAACTTTAATTAAAAAGTTGGGAGTAAAGAATTGAATGGGATTATTATTCAATAATTTCTAAAATTCTATGTTTAAGTTATATTGGATCCAAGTCATAAACCCGGACTAGTAATTAAGAAAATAATTTTATAATTAAATTTAAATAAAGTTAATATAAAAATACCTTATCTTTGATATTTGTTTCTATATATAAATGTTCCCAAGAAGTCAAAAGAATGGACATGTGCTTTGTTAAAACCAATTTATAACATTTAAGGGCTCTAAGAGCATATCTTTAATTGACCCCCATGATTCAAGGCATCAATTCTTGAGAAAAATTTATGACTCAAGTATGGATATTTAAGTCTTTTAGTTACTAAACAAACCTGGAAAGCCATGGTTTTAGACTATCTGAGAACAGGGAGCTTTTTCAGAGTTTGGTTTTGCAAAATTAAGAACAGAATTCAGATAAAGAAACAAAAAAGAAAGGGTTAAAAAGAGATTCCAACAACACAAAGTCATTGTCAGTTTTTGTTATTTCTATATGTTTAAATTATGTCAGGAATCACATTCTTTCTCTATCTTCTCCAATCACTATCAAGCCTCTCTTTTTATCTATGTTAGTAGCAGTCTTTGTTATTTTATAAGTGTTCGTGTCCGACATTTGTATTCGACACAATATAAGGATTTGGCACTCGTCCTCGCATCCGAGTAACATGGCTGAAAGAGGATCATCCGCAAGAAAAAGAAAAACCTGGATACTGCAAAAGAATGTGTTTTCCTACATTGAATAAAGCAAATTCTGAGAGCAATTCGAGCAAAGGAAAGCCACATGAAGTTAAAAAGCAAATATAAAAGTGACACAACATTCCCTCACTGCTGATGCTTAACCACATTCAACAATTGTCAAATATGAATATCTATTCAACACGAGTATATATTTTTTCTAAATTTCTCTTTTTATGTATTTGAAGAGTCAATCTCATGTCTGTGAGGTAAGGTCGGATACGAGTATCGAGATACAAATATTTAACAAAATGAAAAGTCAGAGCTTAGGCATCAAACGGTTAACAAGCAAGCCTTTAACTATGACTTGTCTTGTTTCAGTTTCTTTAGCAGAAGTTCATTAGCAGATAAAGTTTGAAGGGAATATCTGAGGTGAACCCAGATTTTTTTTATACCAAGGAGTGAATACGGAAAGGGCTTAAGCCCCACCATTGGAGGTCCACCAAATGAAAGACTCTTCCATACTAAAGACGTAAAAAGAGAGTGAATAAAAGACAACTCACTGCAAAAGTTGCTTCATTTTTTTGTCCATCTCTTTAAGAGTAATTCAAAAGGAATTCATGTTTTCTAGTCGGTTCATCGTTTTGTCGCCATTAGACGCCAACTGTTGCTGGATAGCAGCATTAAGAATCACAACAGTAACACATTTACTTTTGATGGGAAAAAAAGAAAAAGGCAAGTCATCTGGAAAAAAAGGGAGATTTCATTGAGAACATGAACATACATCAATAATCTAAACTAACTACTATATCTTCCCGTGAAAATTCAGAAAAACTCAAAATCTAAGTAAGGACCAGATGACCTGTCTGAGTCTGTTGCTCCCTTGTCATTTGAAGGCAAGGATGACTTAAATGCTTGGTTTAGCAATGGGATATCAATGGGTTTAGGGATTTCCGGAGGATGCGTACTGCGGATAAGAGCCCAGTTAACACTTTCGAAGAATGGATGTTGCTTGATCTCAGTGGCCCCTCTTTTGAAGCCTAATCTCTTTTGTGGATCCTTCACAAGCAGACCACGGATTAAATCCTTTGCAGCAAAACTGATTGAAGATCCCTCTGTAAATTTTAGGGACTGACCAACCACATTGAATAATGTCTCCCGATTATCGTTGCCTTTAAACGGTGTTCGTCCTAGTAGTAATTCGTACAAGAAAATACCAAATGTCCACCAATCAACAGCACTCCCATGACCATCTCCTCTTATAATCTCAGGAGCTAAATATTCATGAGTCCCAACAAATGACATGGAGCGAGCGTTAGTTGGTTCTGCAATAAGTACAGGAAATGAATCTGAGTTCACCAAATTTGTTTTGTCACTCTTCACCTTCGTTGTTTTGGAACTGAGAAACCGAGGCTTAAAGCAAGATGGCTGCAAGCAAGCAGGCTCTACACATACTGGTAATTTGCATGCTGGATCAATACATGCTGGCTGAATACAGTATGAAGCGATTCTACATGATGGCTCAGAACAGGACTGCACAAGCGTGGGATTGACGAAACATCGCAATGACAAATCAAAATCAGATAGCATAATGTGGCCATCCTCCCTGACCAACACATTTTCGGGCTTTAAATCCCTATACACCACCCCCATCATGTGTAGATACTCGAGGGCTAGAAGGACTTCCGAAGCATAAAACCTACAAGAATATAGAAATTTTATTAGAAAACTTTCCAAAGCATATTGACAGATATGAGATTAACCAAGCACGACAGATATTTGGAAATTTGGATTAACGACTGAATTCCCTAAGAATTCATCTAAACAGAAATAACAACTGTCTTGAATATTACCAAGTATACTACGGGCACTAGAAGCAGGAACATGGTTTGAAAAAGTAAATTAGCATTGTACTCTCGATTCATCTTCTCGGGAGAAAAGGGTATATTATACAATGAGGATCAAAGGTTGCATCTACATGAAAATCATAATCACAAAGAACAAAAGCTGAATCAGCATATGAAGAAAACTATTTTCTATCACATGAATATATCCTCTCCAAACAATGTTCACCACATATCATCCATGTATTAAAAACAAGAAGACAAAAACATTTCCCTATCTAGTATTATAAACAAGAAGACAAAAACATATGAATTAAAGCTTAAAAGACAGATACGAACCGTGCTGCTGGTTCGGTAAAATGTTTGCCCGGCTGTCGTTGCCGGAGAATATGAAGATCCCCACCACTGCAAAACTCCATCAACAAGCAAGAAAACTTCTCAGTCTCAAAATGTGAATAAAGGGTTGGTAAAAATGGATGATCTAATAAACTCAATATTTCTCTCTCAGTTTGTGCTCTCAACAATTTTTTCCTCCCAGCTAACATTCCTTTATCCATAACCTTCATTGCAAACAAACATCCCATCCCTCTTAACTCAGCTAAATAAACACTCCCTATATCTCCACACCCCAACTTTTTCAACAACCTAAAATGAGCCAACCCCAAGTCCCCATCTTTGCCCTTAACATACTGTATTGCATCCCATCTTCTGTCATTTCCTTTATGAGGTTTCGATGGACAAAAACTCCTAAAACTACTCTTTTCACTCTCTTCACAGTCACTGCTTTCCGCATTCTTACTAACACTAATTTTATTAGCTGACTCAGAAACACTACTACATAAACTAATGCTAACACTGTTCTTATTGATGTTAACATCTTGAAGGCTGCTGCTACTACTACTCCCATTATTGCTACAACTAATAAGGGAATCAGGCCCAGAAATGCTAACACTGTTATTATTCAAACAAAGATCTTTGAGAGTGTTGGTGACGGTAAAAGTTTCAAACTTAACATTTTCTTGAGGCCGTTCATCCATGATTGAAATGAGAAACCTGTTTGATGAAATGCCTGAAAGAAAAAATAAATAACAGCGTAAAAAAAAATGGAACCTGTGGTTGGTCAAGAGAAATGTGGGTGGTGTGATGTGACCGAGGTAGTCAAAGAAAGGGAGAGTGAGACGCGGGCTTAAACATGGGGAGTTGGAAATGAGAAAAAAATAAAAAAATGGAATTAAACAGTATTCAAATTTCAAACAGTTAGGGTAAGAAACTAAAGAATATAGTAATAGTATAAGATAAAGAAGGTGGTAAGTGGGAAGGGTTTTTGTTTTGTTTTTTTGTTGTTGCATTGATAAACCCAAGGTTTGAGTTGGGGTTTAGAGTCTTTTTATTTTTCTCTTGCAGTCCCAGAACATGTTACAGCTTACAGACAAAAACAAAAGAGCGACAGAGAGAGAGAGCGGGCTTGGTTGGGACCTGCGTGCGGAGGACAACAAAAGCTATTCAAATTTTCTGAAACGAAAAGGATTAAAAAAAGCATTTGAAACACCAGTACCGTTATACTACGGGGGCGAGTTTGGAATAACAACTACTATTATTCGGTTGGTATTGGGTTAATTATTTTTGATTAGTTTATAAACTTAAATTTTAAATATTACAATATTTTTTATATTTAAAATTTAGTTTTCATGTTTTTATTTTTAATAATTTAGTTCATTTAATTTTTAAATTCTAAAATTTAGGTTCAAATATTAATACCGTCTAAATTTTCCTATGAAATTTTCTAATTCAACATTTTAAAATTAAGAAAACATTCACCTCATAGCCATTTAACAAATAATAGCATTATAATGAACTTGAATCAAAAAAATAATTTTAACCGTCTTAATGATTCTTAAAACTCACATTTACATTTTAATCAAAATAAAATATTTAAAGTAATTGATAACATTATAAACATTGTGGTATCAAACTATGTCAAAATTTAAAGTATAAAGATTAAATCTCAAATTTAAGTGTAGTATAGGACCAGGATTGAAATTTGATAATTTATATAATCTAGAAAATAGAGGGATTATAATTGATATTTAACCATTGTGTAATAGTTATAGATAGGGTGTATTTTATTTTTACTTTATATTTTGGGGTTATAAAATCTCAAACAATAGAAGAAATGGATCACTACTCCTTTTAGAATTAATTGTTGTATTATTGAAGTTGAAAATTGCTTTTGTTATAAAAAAAAATTCGGAAAATATTTTTTAAAAAAAGTTAGATATTGTTTATTATTACGTTTAAAAGATATTTTTAAAAAGAATACTAAAAGAATGCTTTTGAAAAAATAAAATATTTGTTTTAATCGTAAAAGATTTAATAGAAATAAAGAGATATTTTTATTAAAAATACTTTTTTAAGTTAAAAGTTAAAATTGAGTTTTTAACTCAATTTGAAATCAAACTGTTTTTCCAAACCTATTTGTTTATAAATTATAATTATGATTGAGATTGAAAAGCGCTTTTTAAAAAATATTTTGAATTATAATTTATTTTTTTTAATCTCAAGAGTAAATAAAACCATAATACCGTAATGTTTGGTTGATTTCTTGGCATTGCTTTTGAAGTACAAATGAAGTTAAAAAATTCATTAAATATGGATATGTTTTTTTACTGTTCCCGAGTTGGTGGACTGGACAATTTTCAATTATAGTTTTCTTTAGTAATTCAAATCAAACATTATTATTATTATTATTATTGTTGTTGTTATCGTCGTGTATTTATGATCATATATGCAGGAGCAACTTATTACTTCAGCACTATCCAATCATTTCATCTTTTTACACCTCCCTCTTGTATACAATGTCTCTCAGCTAATAAATAGGCTTTGCTTGGAAAAATAAATAAATAAAAACATGGTGCTGACCTCTCAAATAGGGTGCCATCAATGATCATTCATCACATTAAGCTTAAAAAAGGGTAAATGTTATCCTTTTGGCTGTCATTTTTTATTTTCAAAAAAATAACGGAGACCACTAAGTTGCTAGGATTTATTTTCGGTTAAATGGTATAAACGAACCCTAAACAGTATTAAAAAATCAATTAAGGGCCAGTTTGGTAATACTTTTGAGAAGTGCTTTTAAAAAATTTAAGTGTTTGGCATTGCTGTCAAAAAGTGCTTTTGATAAGTAAAATGTCTATTTTAGACATGATATTATAAAGTAACAAATATGTATTTAAATAATGTTCAAATTAGTTAATATTATGATATTTTAGCAAAAATATAAAAAAATAATTTATTATAATTTATTGTTAATATTTTAATAAATAATATTAATTTTAAATATTTCTAAGTAATTAATATTAATTATTTATTAAATTTAATTAGAATATATAAACTATATTTAAATATTTAAATATAATAATTAAATATTTGTAATTAGATATTGACACAATTGTATTATTTTAAAAATAATTTTTTTTTATTTTTAATGCTTTTAACACATTTGTAAAACTCATATTAGATATTAACATAACATAGAAAACATAAACGTAACAAATTAAAATATTACATATATTTGGATTAAAGTTTCAAAAAGGGATAATATTTATATACCAAATATAAATACTAAAAATTTTACAATTTGAAGTGAATTCATAAAACTAGAAGCTATAGCATCTCTTGTTAATTCCATTTCAAAACCACTTAAATTGCTTGATTCACCGTCATCATCACCACCATCATCGTCGTCGTCATCATCATCACTTTCTCGACCATGCGCATTTTCTGAATCAATAGTATTCTCATATGCCCGATTAATATCTTCAGTATTCCATAAAATCTGCACCATTTCGAATCGACATGTTTTCGGATAAAATTGTGTATCGTCATTGTAGCAACAACGATCATCGTTTACTTTTCAAAACTATAACTTGGCATATCCCTTAAAATGACCCATTTTTTTTTTTCAAAACACCAAAAGTTCGTTCAATCACACTACGTAATGATGAATGTGAATGATTGAATATCTCTTCTTTACCGAATCTTGGTCTACCTCTCTGAAAAGTCGGTAAATGATATCCCCGACCTCTATATGGTCCAAGATAACCTTTCATTTGAGGATATCCAGAATCAACAAGATAATATTTTCCTACATGTCATAATATAAAAAACAATTAGTTCAATAATTTTTTTAATAAAAATTATCAATTAAAGAACTTATACTTTATTTTTAAAAAAATCACATATAAATAAAATATCTAACCATTTGGTGGGTGCGGAAATTTTTATTTTGGATCTCGAATTGTATCAAGAAATATTCTAGTGTCATGTGCCGATCCTTCTCATCCAGCCATGACAAAGGTGAAACACATATTAAAATCACATACTGCCATAACATTTTGAGTAGAGATACCTTTTCTTCCAATATAGGGAATTTGTTCATTTGGTGGAAGAATAGCGGCAATATGAGTACCATCAATTGCACCTATGCAATCTTGAACAAATAATCATATTAGTCTCGTACATATTTTTAGTCGACCAAAAATATTAAAAATATAATAAGATAAAATTAAATTTTAACCTTAAAATGCGGCATATATCTAGAATCATTACGTATTTGTTGGGTATTGAGCTAAAAAAGGATCTTGGTGCAATTAGATCGGTGGCCATCCTTGAAACTTTCTCAAGCACAATTGCAAAGTATCGACTTATTGTTGATCCGGACCTTTGAAATCTTTCTCAACATTGGGAAACTTTTGCACCGATGCCCAAGATGTATAAAAAAATTCCCAACATTTCAGTAGAAGATATGTTTCTTGAAGTTTGCAAGTTGTATCTTGTCTCCAAAACTCCCAACAAACTTGTGAATACCATTTTAGACATCCTAAAATTAATCATACAACGTGATTCGTGACCGTCAAGGATCTCTCGGATCCATGTCTCACCTGACTGTTTTGAATTCATGCATGGTTGCTTCAATATATACTTCTCGTGATATAATTGCACAGAAGAAGATGCAACAACAAATAATCGGTTAAAACATTCCACGCGTTATAAAATCTCTTTCTTTTCCCGTTCATCATCACTTTCATCACCGTTGTAGTTCTCAACTATACTCATCACCTGTGAATAAAATTGAACATCCATAATCATATATAAACAACTATTGATAAAACTAATTTAGTATAAATAAGTAGAACATAAATTCAATATCCAAAAACCATATATAGACAACTATTAATAAAGGTAGATTACACATAAATAAGTAGAACATAAATTCAATATCCAAAAGCCAAACATAAACAGCCATTGATAAAACATAAATTCAATATCCAAAAACCAAACATAAATAACTATTGATAAAACTAGTTTAGCATTTTTTTTTTAGTCACATAATAGATATCTCTAAACACTAGAAGATCAGAAAATTTTCAACTATCCTCCATTTCCGTCTTAAGCCACAAAGCTCTAATCTTGGGATTAATTGATAAAAATATAATTCGCTTGTCCTTATTGAGCAATAATCTAAGTGCGAAAAAGTATAGTGGACTAGCTCCTGGAACTTCTTCCGACATGCTGTCGAGCACTTTGACTGCTTCTGGAATACCATATGGATCCATAACAGGAGTCAAACTAGCTGTGGCTTGACTCATATTGTCAGCTGCATTGCATAATTTTTCTATTTGACTGGACAATCTTGCAGCCCCTCCAATTTGCTTTGAGGATTTCTTTCTTCCAGGTTTAAAATGTGAACTTGATATCTTAGGGTTTTTCCTTTTTTGCCCGTTTCCATCAATTTGAACATCATTTGAAATGTGAACATCATTTAAAATGCGAACATCGTTTCTCACATTCTCTTCTTCATTCTCATCAGGTATTTCATTGTTAACATCCTCAAAAAAATCGAGACGCAGAGTGTACTGAAAGAAGGTGCCCATGCTTTATCACTGTTACAACTATCCCCATGAACATTTGGTCCAACTTCCTTCAATTCGGATCAATGCCCGATGTTTTAAATTTTTGAGCTTCAGCACAACCTACATATAAAATGATAGTTTAATAACAGTAATTATCAATAACCTCATAGAAAATAAAAAAAAAAAAATATTCAGAATTATTAATGTACCTTTAGCCTACTCTCCCACCAATCATCCGATGCATCAACGGTTCTTTTTATAGGTTTCCACCCTAGACCAAAGATCTTCGCCTTTAAGTTTTTTCCAAGCTTTCCATTCTTTTTAGGGCGTCCCACCTATTTTTAAGTTGTCTTTGTGAAAAACCCTTGCCCGCTTTCTTTCTCAAAGTTGGTCATTATTTTCAACCATCCATCTTTTGTGAAATGAGTACCGTGCCTATTGCCTTTCAATATCTCTTTAATACAAATATCACAAGATATTTCACAATCTCTTATCCCACATTGCTTTCACTTTTTCACCACTAACTTCAATCGCCAAGTACTCATCCTTTGTGTATACAAACAGATTCGTTTCAAACCAAGCAATCAAGAAAATCAAATGTCACATAAGTATATTTGTTAACATGTGTATCAAAATATTTATATTCGTTTCACCCCTACTTACACTCAACAAAGGATCGCACTATTATTTTAAACACCATCCCAACAGATGCTATATAAAATGCCAAAATTCTCACAACCAAAAATGAGCCCATCAAGGGATCAAACCCAAAGTTATACATTTTAATCACAGCATCAAAGCACAATAAATTATAATTATAAACTCCTCTTAAATTGCCGCTTTAAGATATCACAATTTTATTATTAAAATCGTTTAGTTTACGGAATTTAATCCATTTCAGATAATGTTTTAAGACAACATAAAAACTTACATTTTAATCACGATACAAAAGTAGAACATCTTAATTTTAACTATGAAATCTTTTAATTGCAGCTTAGTACATTCATTTTTTTATTGAATTCCAAGCGCAGAACATCTTAATTGTAGCTATGACAGCTTAGGACATTAATATTTAATCAATTCCAGTAGCAAGACATTTTAATTTCATAACAATAAGTCATATTCGGATAACATGCATGGAGTTTGCATGTCGCGGCAGCTCACTCAATAACTAACAATCATGAAGACATTTCCCTCAATTTTCATCACACTTACCAACATAAGAGTACAACCAACCATTCAAGAAAGAAATGAATTAAACTCACACCATAATCCAACAATAGCCATTTTACACAACCATTTCTTCAAATTTCCAACATGTTTTACTTGCTTCTAACCGAAAATCAACAGCAGCTAATTGACAGTTTATTCATAAAATTCAGACAACTTAATTGAAGTCACCAACTAGTTTAATTCAACTTGGAAATTAACTAAACGAGTAAGTGTGTACAATTTAAGAGAAACTTACCACATTATCTTATTTCTTTTTATTAACCGAATCCTAAGTGCAGCTCCAACAAATTTCAACCAAAGCAAGCACAATAGATCATTATAATAAATAGAAATTTTACCTAATCAACACGCATTGATTATGAATGACTACCATATGCTTTGTAACAAACAATTTCATATCTTAAAACAAGGAAGGGGATAAAAATGAGAAGATTCAATTTCATCCTAAGCCATTAACCAATATCATTGGCATAAATGATCATATTTCATATAATTCTTCAAACCATGCTCAAAGAACAAATCATTCTCTTTCGGCAGAAAAATTAGTTGGGAGCAGCATCTCCAATATTTTTAGGAACATACCTCTTAATATCCTCCAGAGCTTCTTTACGCCGTTGTATCTGAAGTTCTAGAATGTGAATTAGTGTTGCTCTAGCCTGCATAAACAAAAAACAAAAAACAAACATAGAACCGAATGAAAAATATCTTAATATCTCTTTAATATCCCTCCGGCTTCTAGCATTCTTTGTAAATGTAAGGAAAAACTTAAGTCTTCGCTTATTTTAATGAAAAATATTGATCTTTTGGCTTATTTTTTCTCACTTAAATGTAACTCCTTAAGTCCTAAATTAAAATTTCTTTACATAATTGGATAATGACAACAAATTTGGCTACCAATACAAAATTAACTTCAATCATAACATCATAAATACCATAAACTCCATTTCATTCCTTTACCAAAGAAAACATTTCACAAAACATGAAACTATTAGAAAATAGGAGCTATGAGAAATGAAACCATTTCATTACATTTGAGAGACTACAGATAAAGGTCATGCAAGCTTTGGCAGCATAAGAGCTTTTGCATGAAAACTTTATGTCGAGAGATACACATTATGAATGGTGCAGTGCAAGCATGCATATAAAGTTAAGAAATCAGTTTTGGTTCAATCATCGGTGCTTTGGAAAATAACTTTGGAGGATTAAGGATCTCTTATACTAACATTGCTAAGACAGAGCGGAAGGACATAGCTTAAGCAATTATCGATGAAACTCTTAAAAAGGGCATTCAAGTGTCTAAGCCGATGACGGATTTCCTCCATCGTAGAAGAAAATGTAAAGATGCATGGTTCTACCATAAATTATCCAGAAAAAATTATACCTCCTGCTCAAATATCTCTAAATATAGTAAGTCAAAACAAAAACTATTGTAATAGAAGTAAAAGAGATGGCTACTGTTATTTGAAACAGAATTGATGTGATAATCATGAGCATGGGCATATACTCTTCGACATCTAGCCACTAGGTTGGTCTCTTGACTTGTTACCTAGACATAGTAAAGATCAAAGGTTAGCGCAGAGAAAAAAAGACCAAGAAGCATTCAGACAATAAAAAGAAACATGATTATTCAACAATAAAATCCTAAGCCCACACCTGCAAGCAAGAAAAAGAGAAGACCAAACAATCAGTGATCTTCAAAGTAATTGTTCCACTTATGGTCACGAAGGCCTCAATCACCCAAAAGATGTAGAACCGAAAGTGACAAATTCAATAATATCTAGCAGGATGGAATCTAAAACCTAACAAAGATATTTTACATGAATACCTAGAAGTGCATATTTACTGATAATTGCTTTTTAAGTGTTTTGGTTCAACCCACATCTCCAACTATTAATATAGGTTCAGTTTCATTAACCAAAATGCCGAAACCTCAATTCCCCCAAAATTCCAAGAAATCGGAAGATTCAAACCCATGAAGAAGAAAAAAATAAGTTTGCCAAACCTCAATTCCCCAAATCAAAACAATAAGTTTCAAACCAACAGATAGAACAAAACCCAAATTAAAATAAACCGAAACATACCAGAAAATCGAAGCAAAATCGATTGATCGAATCCAACGGCGAGAGATCAAAGAGAAGAGAAACGGAAGAGAATATCTCTCTACACTGCTACTCTTTACAAAGAACCAGATCCAAAATCAGACAAAAAGAGAAAAGGGGAAAAAAAGAGAAGTGTTCACGTCTATTTGGAGAAGAAATAATAAGGATAAAAATGTAAAACACCAAAGAAAAGTCCTTTTACTCGAGAAAAGCTAAATTTTTGGCTTTTTCATCCGTGAAAAAGTGCTTCTCTAACGTTAAAATAATTCCCCCACTGGCCCTTGTTCTTTATTCCTTTTTAGTGAAAAGGACTTTTGGACAAAAAAGTCCATCTGTGATGGAATGAAGAACGGGCCCTAAGTCTATTAATCTATAATATCTCGTTTTTCAATGGTACCGAAAACGGTAGTTTTGAAACTCTTATTTCTAATGATCGAGTCAATAAATATTATTTTATAATATTTACAAGTCTATTATAGAGTTAAATTAAGTTTTGGTCCAATAATTTTAACGATTGAATAGTTAATTAAAGAAAAAGGACTAAAACGTAAAAAAATGTAAAACTTCATTACTATTGATGATTACTAGCTAAAACGTATGATTATTGCTTGTTTAAGAATTTAAAAGGTAATTAGACCTTTTTAGAGAATAGTGGACGATTAGTGTCCATTTAGATAGAAATTTTTAATGTTAATGGTAAGGGTAAATTGGTAATTAAATAAATAAAAACATAAAGTAAATAACTAAAGTGATCATCATCTACCACCGAAACCATCCTTGTTTGAAAACCTAAGCTACAGAAGTTTAATGCCATTGCATGTAAGTGATTTTTCTATCCGTTTCTAATTTTTTTTTTATTTTTGATATCGTTGTAGTTTAATTTAGCTAACTCGACGATTATTTTGTAAAACTTTTAAAGGTTTTAGAACTTGCCATTGACGAATTTGAAGTGTTCATGAGGTTAAATGGAAGATTTACAAGTTTGGTTGTTAATTAAGGCTATTTTGTAAAGGAATTTTGGTTAGTTTTGAGTTTAGGGGCTAATATGAAAATAAGTTAATATTAGCATGAAATTTCTATAAATTTTCAATATTTGAAGGCTGGTTTGGGATGATTATATAATCGGTTTTAAGTATTGGGGATTAAATGTAAAAATTATAATAGTTTCGATTTTAGGAACTAAATTGAATAAGGTGTAAAAGTTTAGGGAAATTTTGTAAAATGAAATCAATAGGTCATATGCATAAAAATGATCATGACAATGTAATTGAAATTGATAAATTGAATTTAACTATTATATAGATCAAGGATTGAACTGTACAGAGGAAAATTGGGGAAAAGAGAAAATTGCAGAAGAGTCGTACAGAGGAAAATTGGGGAAAAGAGGAAATTGCAGAAGAGTCCTTATGAATCAACTCATTAACCGTATATAATAGGTAAGTTCGTAGTATAGATGGATGTATATGTATATTTAATTTGTGCTGTTATGAGTTGGTTTTAATTGAATTGTGGTTGAATATTTGATATTGGATTAAAATTATAAATGGTTTACAATTAAGTATAAGGTGAGAGAATACGTATTTGAAAAATTTATGAATATTTGTGGAATATAATTTATATGATTTTGGAATGAAACATAAATGATTTACAGCATGTGTTCGGATATTATGGAAGCGCCTCTGATTTGTAAATGTGATAAATTCTTTTTAAATGCCCGTTTGAACGTATAAAACGATTAGGATACAATTGACATGCCAATAGGGTTAGAATGCACACTTGTACGATATTGCACTTCGGTGTCTCTATTTGCACTTCGG
This sequence comes from Gossypium sturtianum, assembly GCA_025698515.1. Taxonomy (NCBI): domain Eukaryota; kingdom Viridiplantae; phylum Streptophyta; class Magnoliopsida; order Malvales; family Malvaceae; genus Gossypium; species Gossypium sturtianum. The sequence goes on from CM046946.1 coordinate 125,002,547, forward strand.
TGCCTCTGCTTACACATCGGTGTCTCTGTTTGCACTTCAGTGTCTCTGGTTTCACTTCGGTGTCTTTGTTTGCACTACGGTGCCTCTATATAGCATTCTGATGCTCTCTGGTGTGCTGTAGTTACTCGAGTATCTAAGTTATGTTACTATAGTTCATTGGGCTAGTAGAACTTGTGAATGATCTTCAAAGAATTTGTTAAAATATGTGATTTTGTTATAAAAAAAATATTTATAGACCCAAATGAATTTACATGAGCTATGCCGATTGAAGATTCATAAATGTTTTTCAATGGAACACATATATGAATGATCTTGATTTAGTTGTTGATGAATATGATATATTTGATGATTTAATTCTATGCAAATATCACTTGTTCTTGCAAATGGATTGTCAGGTTAATATAAACTAAGTTGTTTTAATTTCAATTGCTAGAATGAGATAAGTTGGTTTAGATTTAACTATGGACTTACTAAGCTATATAAACTTACTTTGTTTATTTTCTTGTTTTCTGTAGTTAACCTTTTGTGGAACTAAGCAGACAAATCAACTTCAAGGCTCACACTATCAAGCTTATATATTGGTAGATTTTGACTCGTTTAATTCGGTTTTGTGGCATGTGTATAAGCTATCTTGGGTTGATGGTTTTGAAGTTTAAGTTTAAGTTTTAATGTATTGTAAATAGTTGGAGTTTAATGATTATTATGGTATGCATAAATGGTATATGACGAGAGCATGTTGGAAATGACATGTTTGATCTTAGATTATGAAATGGTTGTGAATGGTTAAACTTGGATGTAATTTTTGGTTTATGTGTTAGTTGATGATTGTAGTTCATGCAATTGTGATATAAAGATATACATGGATATGGTAAGTTTTGTTAGGTACCAAAATAATGGCATGTATGAGGTTGTTTTAAGTTTTACTTTAGTAAAAGCTAGGCATGCTTTAGTTGATAAAAGATATGGTTTGGTTAGCATTTGTGGTAAAGTGCATATTGGTGGATATACGCATGCTTGGATGAATGGTTTGATTTGTATAGTTGAGTTGGATGTGATAGTGCTTTATGGCTTATTGGTTAAAACTAGGCAAATGGCATATTTTGGCACGACTTTGATGTGTTTTGAGTTGAATTAATGAATGGTTATTGGTATGATTTGGACTTAAGTAAACCATTGATGTATATCTTACATTTCAAGGTACCATATGGCACACACGGCCTAACGCACAATTTGACACACGGCCATGTACCTCACATGGGTATGTGACACGACCGTGTGCTCTGTTTGATTTTGGTGACTTTAGGTACACGGCCACAGTCTGTTACACAGCCTGGCTACACGGTTGTGTGACCCTTTTATACACCACATCAGTCTTTTACACAGTTTGGGGACACGGTTGTGTGCTATTGCACCATAGGGCCTCAGCCTTGTCACACGGCTTAGCCACATGGCCGTCTGACCCGTGTTTTCTATTTTTACCCTACTTTTATGTTATGTTTCAAATTAGTCCCTACTTGTTCCTGAATTTATTTTAGAGCTTTGTAGGCTTGATTTAAGTCTCGTTCTTGTATGAATAAACATGTTTATTGAATTAAAATTTATTGATAATTGTTTCAAAGTAAACTTTGGATTGAAATAGCTTATGATTGTTTTGTTAATTGTTGTAGCATCTTGTAACCCTAATTCAATGACAGAGACGGGTGAGAGTGTTACATTTAGTGGTATTAGAGCTACGATTTAGTCGATTCTAGGACTAACGTAGCGTGTAATGAGTCTAGAATATACATGCCACATATTTATGTGATAGTGTGATGCTTTTGATCCGATCTGATTTTGTTTTTCTTATAGATGCAAGATGTCGGTCGAAACAAATCCTGCAGTAGTAGATGAAGCTGAAAGTAATGTTTTGGTTTCCAATCAAGAAGCGAATCAAAGTGTGTCAGTTCTGCAATCATTTAATAGTGAAATGAAAAATGCCTTTTATGGCATGATGAGTCAATGGACCAGTGATTTTAGGCGAGCCAACCCTGCGGCTCCGCAACCTCCACCCTCGACCGTACCTCCTTTGGCACCTCCGTGCCCTCAAAACCCTGCACCCGCAATGGTTCACCAACCCCTTGTTGATAAAATCCGTAAGTTTGGGGCTGAAGAATTTATGGGTAAAGTTGATGATGATCCAACCAAGCTAAATACTAGCTTGAGAATACACAACGAGTTTTTGCGGAATTAATGTGTTCACCTAAAAGACTATAAAACCCACGCTCGGTTGACCATTGAATCCGAGAATGGAGTGTCACAACCGAACTAATCGAATAAAAAAAACATTTAAATTTTTTTACGATTTTCTGGTTTCGGCGTAAACCCTTGAATTGGCATTAACCCTTGTAACAACCCGTTTTCAGTGAAATCAGAATAGTGATTTTGGGACCAAAAATTTGAAGTCAAAAAATTTATTTTATTACTATTTTATTTCCTATAGCATGATAGTAATACTATATAAAAATTTCGTGAAGAAATTTTACTGTTTACATGCTCAATTTGATAAAAAGGACTAAATCGCATTAAGTGCAAAAGTGAAGTTCTAGTAGCTAAAAGTATTAAATAGTTATAGAACCTTAAATTATGAGTCCTTCTATGGTAATTAGACCATTTTTGTTGATAGTGGAATATGATGGCTTGGTATTTTTGAAATTAGTAGTATTTTACAAAGTTATAAAGGTAAAATAATAAATAATGATAAAACTAATCAAATAAAACAAAACCATCATATTTTATTATTCATATTCAATCAAATGTTAGGGTTGGGAAGCCATTTTTTGGAGCTTTTAAATTCGTCAACTTCTCCTTGCTTGATTGGTATGTATTTTTGTCCCGTTTTTAATGATTTCTATGCTTTTTGGGATCGTTGTAGCTTAATCTAGCTAGTCTAGGGAATAATTTGCAAAATTTTTAAAAGATTAGAGTTTTTCCATGAATGAATATAGGTTGTTTTTTTATGTTTGATGAAAGAAAATGGATAGTTGTTGTTAGATAAACAACTTTTGTAAAGAGATTTTTGATGAAAATGTCAAATAAGGATTAAATTGAAAAATGGAAAATTTTACATGATGAAATTGTGAAATAAATGAAATATAGGGCTTTCTAGGGACCTAATTGATATTTGGCTATAGTTGGTTGTGGTGAAATTGCATAAATCTCCACTTTTATGAGTTAGGGACTAAATTGTAAAGAAATTAAAAGTATAAGGGCAAGATGATAATTTTGCCAAAATATGATTTTGGGTTAAATTGAATAAAATGCATATTGAATTAAGCTAAATTTATCTATATAGATCAAGACAGACCTCGTACGGCTTTAGATCGGGGCAAAGAGAAAGACTCGGATTAATCATCTCTGTATCTACGTATACTCGTCGAGGTAAGTTTGTGTGATTAAATTTTGAGTGTATATGTTTTGTATTGATATATACATGAATTATGAATTGTCGTATGTATATACGATTGCATATCCAACGAAGTACGATTATTACTGAGCCCTATTTAAACCTTAAGAATTCGTAGGATACAAATGACATGTCATTATGGTTTACATGATTCGGGTGTTGGTCCTGAACGTCCTACTGATGGCTGAGGTCCGGCATGTATTACAGATACTCCACAGCTCGTGTGAGTATCATGGTGTAGCTACGTTCCGACCCACAGCTCGAGTGAGCAGGCCCATTTTCACAACTCGTGTGAGCATTCTGATTCACAGCTCGTGTGAGCATACATGTACAGTATTTGACGGATTACAATTATGCACACTATGTATGAGCTATCCTGGGTATCCCATGGTATTCTAAACGGTTCAACGGGCGCTACTCTGATACAAAATAGTGAGAGTTCAATACGAACTAATACAGGGACATATGTGAATTACATTGAAATTGTACTATATGACATATTGAGAATTGAAATGGATGATACATGTATATGAGATATAATTATATGTTGTGTTCATTCTTGATTACATAGCCAATGTTATATGATCAAATGGCTAACATGTTTGGTGTACATGTTTAGGCTTTGGCCAAGTGTAGTTGGATTATGCCATGTTATCTTACCTATTATGTATTGAATTGGTAAGTTATGTTTTATGTTTTATGAACTTACTAAGCTTATATGCTTAATCTGTGTCATTTTTCGTGTCTTATATTGTATCGGAAGCTCGTTCAGGTTGGAAGCTTGTCAGAGCTATATCACACTATCCATCGGCTCTTTTGGTACTTTCGGTTGTTTTGATTTTGGTTATAATGGCATGTATAGGTATTTTGGCTAATGTTGGCCTATATGTTTGGTTGTTGAAATGGCCATTTAGTTTGGCTTGAGTTATGGTATTTTGGTGTTCAAATGAATTTGGTTTTGGCATGTAAATATTAGCCTTAATATGGATGATGTTTGGCTTGATATGCTTGAATTATGGAAGATGAAATTATAGTTTGAATATGCATATTATATATGGTTGTAACTTGTTGGAAATGTTGTGAATTCGTACTTTTTTTTTTAATAGCTTATATGACTATTGATGTTAGTAGTTGAATGGTATATTTAGTACTAATTGGTATGTTTTTGGTAAGTGAATTTTATGGTATGTATTGATGCAAATCTAGTTGGAAGTTAGTTGATCATTTTGGCCAAATTGATTACATGGTTATACATGTTTACATGTTGTCATTTGAGGTGCCTATGGGCCTATTGGTTATATGTTATTATACCTTATGTATATAGCTTGATTATGTATGATTTTGGTGCCTTGTTATGGCTTGTATATATGTGCAATTTTGGGTGTAGGTACATGCCAAGATGGGTGAGAAAAATGGCTTGTAAAATGGCCTATTTTCGTCCACACGGGCAGAGACACGGGCATGTGTCTCAGCCATGTGTGACACACGTCCAGGCAACACGGTCGTGTGTCCCCTGTAGTTTTCAAAGGGTTATAAGTCAGTTAAAAGCTAAACCGACATTTCTACAACAGATTTGTGAAGCTCAGAAAAATGATGATGAGTTACAAGCTAAACGGGTACAGTGTGAGTCAACTTTCGATTTAGAATTTCAGATTGGATCTGATGATCGTCTGTTGTACAGGGACAAAATATGTGCACCGAGGAATTCAGAGTTTTTACAGAAGATTTTACACGAAGCTCATAATAGTACTATGTCTGTTCATCCGGGGAGTAATAAAATGTATAATGATTTGAAAAAGATGTACTGGTGGCCAGGAATGAAATGCGATATTTTTTAATTTGTATCTAGATGTTTGATATGTCAGCAAGTTAAATATGAACATCAAGTACCTTCAAGATTACTACAGCAAGTGACAATACCGGAATGGAAATGGGAAAAAGTTACCATGGACTTTGTGTCAGGATTACCTTTATCTTCGAAAAAGAAATATGCTATTTGGGTAATCGTTGACCGTTTGATGAAGTCTGCACACTTTATTCCGGTACGTTTGAATTTCTCCTTGGACAGATTAGCAGAGTTATATGTTTCTGAGATTGTTAAGTTACATAGGATGCCTGTCTCCATTATTTCAGACAGAGATCCACGGTTTACATCCCGATTTTGGAACAAGTTACAAGAGGCTCTGGGTACACAACTACATTTTAGTACCGTATTCCATCCTCAGACTGATGGCCAATCCGAACGTGTGATACATATTTTAGAAGATATGCTTCGGTGTTGTGTTTTGGAATTCGAAGGCAATTGGGAAAAGTATTTGCCTTTAGTTGAATTCGCATATAATAATAGCTATCAGTCAAGTATTAAAATGGCACCGTACGAAGCTTTGTATGGTCGTAAATGTAAAACTTCGTTGTATTGGACTGAGCTCAGTGAGAAAAAAGATACATGGAGTTGATTTGATCCATGAAACCGAAGAAAAAGTGAAAGTGATCCGAGACACATTGAAAGTAGCTTCTAATCGTCAGAAATCCTATACGGATGTTAAACGGAAAGAAATGGAATTTCAAGTTAGCAATAAGGTATTTCTGAAAGTTTCACCTTGGAAGAAAGTTCTTCGGTTTGGTCGTAAAAGAAAATTGAGTCCACGATTTATCGGGCCATATGAAATCACTGAGAGAATCGGACCTATTGCATACCGATTGGCTTTACCACCAGAACTAGAAAAGATTCACAATGTCTTTCACGTGTCTATGCTACGACGATATCGATTAGACCCTTCACATGTTATTTCTCCGACATATATTAAAATTCAGCCTGATATGACTTACAGTGAGGAACCGATCAAAATTCTAGCACGTGAGACGAAAGAGTTAAGAAATAAAAAGGTAGCTTTAGTAAAAGATCTTTGGCAACGACATGGAATAGAATAAGTTACTTGGGAACCAGAGGAAACAATGAGGAAGCAATATCTGAACCTCTTTACTGGTAAGATTTTCGAGGACGAAAATTTTAAAGGGGGAGAGTTGTAACAACCCGTTTTTAGTGAAATCGAAACAGTGGTTTAAGGGGGGAAAGTAGCTTCTAATAGTCAGAAATCCTATACGGATGTTAAACGGAAAGAAATTGAATTTCAAGTTGGCAATAACGTATTTCTGAAAGTTTCACCTTGGAAGAAAGTTCTTCTGTTTGGTCATAAAGGAAAATTGAGTCCACGATTTATCGGGCCATATGAAATCACTAAGAGAATCGGACTTATTGCATACCGGTTGGCTTTACCACCAGAACTAGAAAAGATTCACAATGTCTTTCACGTGTCTATGCTACGACGATATCGATCAGACCCTTCACATGTTATTTCTCCGACATATATTAAAATTCAGCCTGATATGACTTACAGTAAGGAATCGATCAAAATTCTAGCACGTGAGACGAAAGAGTTAAGAAATAAAAAGGTAGCTTTAGTAAAAGATCTTTGGCAACGACATGGAATAGAATAAGTTACTTGGGAACCGGAGGAAACAATGAGGAAGCAATATCTGAACCTCTTTACTGGTAAGATTTTCGAGGACGAAAATTTTTAAGGGGGGAGAGTTGTAACAACCCGTTTTCAGTGAAATCGGAACAGTGGTTTAGGGACCACATATCCGAGTCTGAAAAGAAAAATTATTTTAATATTATTTTATGGTCTTAGTTAAAAATTATTTTAATATTATTTTATGGTCTTAATTATGATAGAAATATCGTATGAAAATTTCGTTAGGAAAATTTTACCGATTACATGTTTAATTGATAAAAGGACCAAATTGCATGAAATGCAAAAGTTGAGTTCTAGTAGTTATAAGTATCAAATAGCTATGGAATTCAAATTTTGAGGTCATTATATGGCAAATAGACCATTAAGAGGGATTAGTAGATAAGTATGATGATTCATCCATGGAAAATTAAATAAAGAAAAGGATAAAATTGGAAAGATGAAAAATAAAGATGATAAATAATAAAATAAAAGAAAATATCATCATTTATATCATCTTTCCCAAAATTAAATACATGGAAACCCTAACTAAGAGAAGAGAACTCAAGCAAGCTTACTTGGCTTAATTGGGTAAGTAATCTTGTCCCGTTTTTAGTAATTTTTATGTTTCAGAGATTGTAATAGCTTAATTTAGCTATCTCGGGGATTAATTTGCAAATTTATCAAAGTATTAAAGTTTTTACATGGATGAATATGCATGAATTATGAAATTTATGGTAGAAAGTGAAAGGTTGTTGATAGATAAACAACTTTTGTAAAGGAAATTTTGATGAAATTAAGATTTAGGGACTAAACTGAAAAGTTGTAAAATTCATGGAAAAATTTTGAATTTTATGAAATATATGGGCTGCTATTGTGATATGTAAAAATCGACTAGGCTTGGAATAAGGATTAAATTGCATAAATTTCATTTTCCGAGCCTAGGGACGAAATCGAAATTAATTAAAAGTATAGGGGCAAAATGGTAATTTTGCCTAAGATGTGAATTGGATTGAATTGAATATTAGTTTTATTAAATTGATTTAAATTTAATCGTATAGATCCTGAAAGACAAAATATGGAATTAGATCGAGGAAAAGAGAAAGTGTCGGACTAGTAGACAACAAATCAACGAACACTTGTCAAGGTAAGTTCGTGTAACTAAATTGTGTATATTTATATTGTAACGCCCCAATTTTCTTAATTTTGGCTTTTGTAAAATTGACACACAATTGTGTATCTGCTTCAGTGGTTATGTGTTTTGGGTGTGTGTGAGGGGTCCCAAGTTCAAGTCATAACTTGGGTAAATTTTGGCATTTTTATGAATAAGCTCTCATTGGGGTCAGTAGGCTTTTAGTTTAAAGTTGGTTAAAATGTATCAGAATGGGCCGGCTGGTCTGGTGGTTAAGTAGAGTGTTGGAATGTTGGAGGTCCTATGTTCGATTCCCTATTTTGGCTTTATTTTTGTGTGATTAGGGGGAAGAGTTTGAGTGTAGTAAAATGCTGAGTTTTTGAGGGATAGTGGGAGTGTAGTGGACGGTTTTTAGGAGAAAAATAAGGGATTAAGGGTGGTTATCGTATATTCTGTCAGTATTTTCTTTTTTCCAAAAATTTGCACGTTTTTCCATTCCATTCTCTCTGTCGAAATTCTCCTCTCTACTTCCCTATCATTACCGTTTCTTTTATTTTTATTTTTATTCATTCTTTCTGCAAGCAAGTGTCTGAGGATCATAGTTTTCACACTTTTGAGTTTTGTTGGTAAGTTGTTTAAGTGTGTTTCGTATTGGTAACAAATATTCTGTTAATAGGGGTTGATTTTTGGTATTTAGGTGGAAGTTAAGAGGCGGTGGTCAGCCAATCAGGGCTTGAGTGTTGCGAAATTACCGCTACTTGCTCGAGGTAAGGACTTCGTTAGATTAAAGGGAGGGTTCCTTCTGATGGTAACTTTTAGAATCATGAATTAAGTGATTAATTGAATGGTATTTTGGTCGAATATAGGTTTTGGAGTGTTCGGGGTTCGGTTCAGCATCAAACCATAACAGGTGTGTACTTGAATCGCAAGAAAACGCGTTTTCGGTAAAAGACGAAAACCTATCTGTCGACACCACACGGCCGTGTGGTAGGCCTTGTGGTAGGCCGTGTGCAAGGCTGTGAGCCATAACACGGTCATGTGAACGACGAGCCAGGCCGTCTGCAAGTGACACAGCTGTGTGATGGCATGGCAAGGTTGTCTGCGACACACAGGTGAACCACACGGGCGTGTGGAATTCTGGGCCAGGCCGTGTGATCCACACGGCCAAGGCCAATTTGGGGCCATTTGGGCCACACGGGCGTGTGGACCCACACGGGCAGGCCACATGGGCATGTGAGCCCATTTTTTCGAAATGATCTGTAAGGTTGCACGGGTCGCCCAAGTCAACTGTGGACCTACTGTATGGTCGGTAAGCATTACTTAGACCCCTAATTACGTGATCCGATTATGTGATATATGTATTATGCATGTTGCACTTAGAATGTATATCGTTTTGAATGTGTGATCTGTTAATTGCATTATAGCATGTCATCGATTGTATGCTGCATTACATTGGGGTGGGTTGATGATATTGGAGGAAGTATCTGAAAGGCTATTAAGCCTGTTATCTGGCAGCTTAGCTGCAAATATCTGATTATGTGCCGCATTCCGGGTACAGCATGGTGTGTAGGGATGGGTAAGTTGATTTTATCCCCACATGGTGTGTAGGGTTGGACGGAGATAGTGTGTAGAGGCTGGTTGGTAGGATTCTGATGTTCTGCTCTGTTCTGTTCGGTATATTCTGTATCTGAGTGGGCTAAGGTCCACACCGATTCTGTAATGGGCTCAGACCCGAACTGTAAATATATGAATGTTTTTTGATATGATGCTGTATGCATGTTTTCTGTGGGGGTTACACACTGAGTTGCAAAAACTCATCCTTTTTCTGTTTAATTTGTTCAGGTAATCCCAGCATTAGACGGGTCGGTGCGGCGGAGGACTCGGCAGTAACCACGGTTCTGGACTTTTAGGGTTTTTATTTCGTTTTACAATTATGGGTTGATTTTAATGTATTTCGTGGACTTTTGTTTAAATGTGGTTTATTTATTGTTTTTATGGATTCATAACTGCTAGACGTAGGAGGACTCGGTTTTCAAAAGCTTAAGTATTTTCTGAACTCTCGATCCCTTAGACGGTTTTCTCAAAAACAAAGGGGTTTCTCTAAAATGGACTAACTCACTTAATTAACTCTGTTTTTCATAAAATAAACGATTTCTAAAGCTTCCACAACGAATTATGTTTTAAGCGATTGACTAGATGAGTAAGCGTTTTCTAGAATCAATAAGAGTAATAGGATGAACGCGGTTTTATCATAATAAATTGTTTTCAAAATTTCATTCCATGTGACATCGCCAGATTCGGCCATAACGTCTAGGCCGGGTTTGGGGTGTTACATATATGTTTAAATTGAATGTTATGTATGTGTATTGTATATTTTACATGTATGAAAATCGGTCACATATTTAATAATGGTCGATAAGTATTAAGTCATGATTGAATAAATGAAATTCGATGGATAAAGGGTTCTCGAATTGGTTGTGGTCCTGCATATGTTGCGGACACACCATAGCTCGAAAGAGTGTCCCATTATTAGCCCTCTCAAGCTTCCCATTACATGGTTCTTGCGAGCTTCCCGCTAATAGCTCTTTGGAGTATCCCGATAGGTCGTGATGCTACATGTGTTGTGGGTACACCGCAGCTCTTATGAGCGCCCCGTTATATAGCTCTTCGTGAGCTTCCCGATTAAAGGCTCTTGTGAGCTTCCTGATTAATGGCTCTCTGGAGCTTCCTAATATGGCTCGCTTGAACTTCCCGATATATGGCTATCCGGAATTTCTTGGTTAATGGCTCTTTGGAGCTACCCGTTATTGGCTCGCATAAGCTTTCTAATTATGGCTCTTATGAGCTTCCCGTTATATAGCCCAGATAAGCTTCCCGTTACATGGCTCATATGAGCTTCCTGTTATATGTGTAACACCCCTAACCCGTATCCGTTGCCGAATTAGGGTTACGATGCATTACCGAACAGGACACAGCTCAAAACAGGAATTCATTTCATTTCATGCTTCGTAAATCAATCACATCAATACACATATCCTCTTCAAATTTCGAAGCTTAATACTACTATATTCATATCGTTCGCATATTAAAATTTTCTTTCAAGCTTATAACTTTACAAAACATATATCGAGCATATCACAAAACATACATTTCATAAACTGAATATCAAACATATCACTTCAATACATGCATATATTAAACTTAATAATCAATATCACACGGCTTATAAACCAAAGCACATTCGACATGAGAAACTTCACTAAACGGTCAAGCATAAAATTTTAAACATCAAAGTCATGTGCGCATTTTACCTAATCAATATGAACCATTTAAAGAAAATGCATAATTCAAATCATAGTAAAATCAACTTGCAAATTCATTAACCAAGCCAACCCACATATACTTAGCCATTCATCTCATGAACTATTCGGCTAGCACATTAATCAAGTTAAATTATATACACGACATACTAGACATATACATATATATATATATATTACACATAGACAAGCATCATTTCAAAACCAAATATACCTCTTCTCTTATCACAAGTTTATGCGCATATGACCATATCAAATTGAATCATTTTAAGCACAAATAATAACTAAAATTTCACCCAAATCGCATGCTAAATACCATGCCTAAAATATATACACATAACCAATCAATTAATTACATATAAATATTCGATCAACCAAAATAACTTCCATACATAACACTTAAACTATATTCGTTATTTGCCTTCCTATTCCGAACTTAAATAACTAACCATTCAAGCACGGTTTATGCACGTATTTATCATCACAAACCTAATTAAGATATCCAAACCAAAATTGATCTTATCATAGACATATACATCTATTAGCTAACATGACATATGCATAAATGTATATATATATATATTCAATTTACCTATCTTTAGCCGAACATGGATGTGCATCATTTACTAATTCAACCCTATTTATAAGTCAATTATACATCAATCTATAAGTCAATAATTAGCTAAACCAAATACTAATTTCACAAATCATAGCAAAATCATCACATAGCATTTGAAACCACACCAAAACAATTTATCAAAACAATCAAGTAGCATATTCATTTCTTATTTCACCAACCGTGTCTAATAGACAATTACCAATAATGACATAAACTTTACTTAACCAATATAACACATATCATTAACTGAACATAAATTCATCCCTTATCTCATTACTAAACCGAATTATAAGACCATCCATCACAAGCATATATCAACATTAGTTAATTTATAAGTCATTCATGACATATTCAATCAAACTATATAATTTAAATACCATTCATGAATTCATGAATCATACTTACCAAAACAAACTTATACCATGACCGAAAATGCACAAACATAAACATTATTTCAAGCCATTTTCTCATGGCTTTATATATATACAATTTCAAAATTCAACCAAAACAAATACTAGCCTATACATGCCATAGGTTCGTAGTTCAAGCTTTTAAAATACCGAAACAGCAATCGATAGTGTGACGGATCCTTGACGATCCCCGAGCTCGTAACTAGCTTTCAAAATTTATAAAACAACAATCAAAAACACACACAGTAAGCTTGGATAGCTTAGTAAATCATAAGCAAATATATCATCACATGAATATTAGCATTATATTATCACTTGACCGAATATAAACAATCACATGTACATATAAGTCACTTTATATATCATGCATAATTTATTTCATCATTTCAATTACTAAACTTACCTTACTTTCATATTCATTTAACTTCACACGTACCTGAACCATTTAGCTCGTTTTCACATTCGATCTTAACTCAATATTGGCTGTTGAACCATTCGAAATTTATAAGGATACTCGGATAACTCAAAAAGCTCGTACAATGCCAACGTCCCAGACGTGGTCTTACATGTAATCAACCATCGATGCCACTGTCCCAGACAGAGTCTTACACGAACTCATATACGATGCCGATGTCCCAGACATGGTCTTACACGTAAATCACAAATCGATGCCAACGTCCCAGACATGGTCTTACACGAAATCGTATATCGGAATCCTATGTCATGACATATGTATCCTAACTATTCCTAAGGTTCGTACGAGGCTTTCGGACGTCGTAATTTGATTAATTCAAGCTCGTAAGTAATGCTCCCATGCTTAATTCGATTCGGCATATACACATAAATTTGTAATAATTCAATTCAGCACTTATAAAATATATACATTCAAATTTAACGACATTTATTTACTTATGAACTTACCTCGGACAAAGACGAACGAACCGGAGCGACTATTCAACAACTTTAGATTTCCCCCGATCCAAATCTGATTTCCTCTTTTCTTGATCTAAATTAATACAAATTTGACTTATTTAATCATATATTCATTAAAATTTATCCAAAAACACATAAATGGGCAAATTATACTTTTGCCCCTAACATTTCACATTTTTCACAATTTAGTCCCTATTTCACAAAACACAAAATATTCAAAAATTCACTACACCCATGCTTAGCCGAATTTCACTAAGGTCCCTAGTAGTCCATTTCTTTCATTTATTTCACATTTTGACCCCTCAATTTACAAAATTCACAATTTAATCCCAAATAGGCATTTTTACTAAAAATCACTTAATTAAACTTGATAATCTAACAACATATATTTATTTTTCATCATCAAAAAAAAAACAAGCTCTCTTCAATGGAAAATCACAAAATATAAAACCAATTCAAAAATTCAAGCATGGGCTACCTAAAACACAAAGCAATGATCTCAAAAACGTAAAAATTATCAAAAACCGAACAAATTACATACCTAAATCAAAGAAGACAAAGGCCGAACCTAGCTTGCTCAAAAATGGTGTTTTTCACCTTTAACTTTCGGCAATAGTGAAAAAAAAGATGAACAAAATGTTGTTTTATTTTAATTTAATAACATTATTTACAAATTACTAAATTGCCATAAATGAAAACATTTAAAATTCATATAATGGATGGCCATTTATGTAATACTCCACTAAATATGGTCTAATCACATCTCAAGGACCTCATATTTAATCAACCATAGCAAATAAATACTTTAACAAATAGAAAGCCACTTTTGCATTTTACGCGATTAAGTCCTTTTATCAAATTAACTAACCAATCGGTAAAATTAAATCACGAAATTTTCACACAAATCAATTAACATGTTGTAAACACTAAAAATAATATTAAAATAATTTTTTAAGACTTCAAATTTGTGGTTCCAAAATCACTGTTCCGATTTAACTAAAATCGGGCTGTTACAATATGGCTCGAGAGAGGGCTTCCCGATTATGTGCTCTAATGAGCACCCCCAAATATGAATTGACGGATTTCAGATTTGTACACTTCATATGTACTACCCTTGTATCCATCGATATTTTAAATGATTCAACGAGTAAAGTTCTGATATAACATGAAATGAATTCAAGATGAATTACTATGAAAAATATTTGAAGTATAAAGATATGTACATATTTACGGATACATGAAGTGATAAATACATGTATGTGGAAATTGAATATTGATGAGCTGATTCATGTTTCTTTGTATTTATGTGAATTACATGACTAACATGTTTGATGAGGATATGTGTTTAGGCAATTGGCCAAATTGGTTTGAGCATATTTAGTTAGCTTACCTTAAAAGTGAAATAAATGGTAAGTTAATTTCTTGTTATATGAACTTACTAAGCATTAAATGCTTACTTTGTTTTATTTCCTATGTTTTATAGTAACCTGGAAGCTTGCTAAGGTTGGAAGTTGGTCAGAGCCACATCACACTATCAATCGCTCTTTTTCAGTATATTTACTAAATCAACTTTGGTATTGTAACACCCCAAACCCGGCCCAAACACCACGACCGGATCTGGCATGTCACTAAGAAGCCTTTATACAACATGTCGCGTTTTGTTTTGTTTTAAAAACATAGTTTTGGCGTTTATACGGGAAAAAATTAATAGGTTGATAAATTGTAAAAGAAATAAATTTTATTTAATGCCTTAGTGAATATAAAACTGGAATTTTCCTTTGATTTTTATCATTTCAGTACATGCCATAGTTTAACCTTTTACGTAGGATTTTAGATGTCCAAAAAAACCCGAAAACCCAAAGAAAACATAAAAGAATTATAATAACCGGTGGCCTTATTACAATAAAATATAAACCAACTAATTAAAAATATTAAAATTAATTAAACTAGTAAAGTCTTTTGCTGAATCAAAATAATCCCTCGCATGGCCACCTTGCGCTCCTCTCCAACCCGGTCCGCTGCACTAGGTGCTACCTGAAAGATGTTAAATAATAGGGTGAGTCGCAAGACTCAGTGTGTAACCCTCGTGCACCATCAGATTGGGCCTTAGCCCCACAGAACAGATAACAGAGTATAATATATCAGAAAATATGCAAAGCCCAACCCAATCCTAGGTTTCCATCCGCTACACACCACCCTTACTTGCCAATCACACCATTGGGGATTTCTACAATCAACCCACACTGCTACACACCATCGATGGCAGTCATGCTGCAGATAGCTGCTCACCGTCAGATCATGGCAATAGCCACTACAACAGATCATGGCATAAGCCACTACAACAGATCATGGCATTAGCCACTACAACAGATCATGGCATTAGCCACTACAATAGATCATGGCAAAAGCCACTACAACAGAACACTTCCCCTTTCATCAATCACCCAACCCCATGCATACATAGAAATTGACATACATATAAAGCATATCTTCTCAGCAGAATCATTCACTTTAGAATGACAGAGATCACTAACCTAGTGATTCGCCTTTACCCTTCTCGGGTTTTCAACAGCCATGCCGGTATTTCGGCATTTAACAGAATATACAGAATATAACAGGTTCGTATGCATACTACTCAAGCAATCTAAATGGTGTGAGAGTGTTACACACCTGATTAATGCGTAAGACTACCCTCTATGTCGATACCTTCGCTAATCGAATCTACTGCCCTCTGTCTACAACTTTACTCAAAAGCCAGAAAAACGCGAATATAAGGCCTCTCCTATATTCGGCCAAGGGTTAATGTTTACTCGAATCTAAACTTTTAGATTAACAGATCTCCTTACCTAGATCGATTAAATCCCAGAAGTAGTATGATTTGTGTGCTACTGATTTAGAAACCTAGGCGATTGGATCTCCTTCAAATCCCGGAATACCGTCCATGAAACATAATACGAGGTTAGTCAACCATCTAGCCATTCGGCTATGGTCTCCAAAAGTCAGAAAAGATTGAAAGAATAACATAATCGACACTTACCACTTCAGAAGATTTCGGCTACCCCTTGTAGGAAGATTCGGCAAACACCAGAGAAGAGATCTAAGAATTTCGGCTTTTAAGAAAATCTTGAAAAAGTATGAACAAAAGAAGGCTGATGCGTTTTTGGCTTTTAGAAGAAATGAGTGAAGAGTTTCGGTTTCTAGAAAAAGAAAAGAAGAAAAGAAATAAAGAGAGAAGCTTGGAGATTTCGGCTAGGAAGAAAAAGAATGGAAATGATTTCACAATGATAAGGCTTCAAAGGGTTTCTGGTTCTTAATGAATGGAAGAAGAGATGAACAAATGGGTAGGAGAATTCGGCTTTTTAGAGAAATCAGCACAAGAGGAAAAGAATGGAAAAGAGAGTGAAGGGAGAGGTTTCGGCTTTTAAAGAAATTAAAGAAAAGAAATTGTAGAGGGAGACTGAGGATTTTGGCACAGGAAGAGAAAAAAAGGGTAGGGTTCAAATGCCGGAATTGATGAGCTATCCCCCCTATTTATAGAAATTTCGGCACACCTTTAGCCTATACTCAACCGATTTTTCCCCCCTCTCCTGTGTTTGATTTTCGGCCAACACTAGCCTTCCTGATAGATCCTCATCCTATCCCTTATCACTATCAAAACACCCATCCAAAAGAGGCTTAATTATCTCCAACTCTTCCCTCATTTATCAGCTGTAATTATCCACATATTAAAACAATAAAATCCCTTAAATAATAGCCTTGTTGCCGTCCAACCTTCTCCTCCTTATAAGTGTCGAATTTGGCCCCAAAACTTGGGCTCCAAGCGACCACAAATTGGGCCTCTCCCCTTGCCTATTGACGCCACCTAGAACTCCTTTCTTCTGCGTCCCATGCTGCTGGGCCATAACCCGGTATGCCATTTAAACTACCAGGAATTTATTTTAAGCCCTAAAGTGACTAAACGGAATATTTAATCAAGGCCTCAGCCCAAGCCTGAGCCCAATTTGCACCTCTAATTCTCAAATTAACACATTAAACGCATCCACACCCTAAACGCATAGGCCCAAAAATTCAGGATGTTACAGTTCTACCCCCCTTAAAGAAATTTCGTCCTCGAAATATCCAACTAACTATTAATCATACTACCTAAGTCTCACCACTATGCTTCCGCTGCGAACTCTAATTCTAAAACCAAAAGAAACACTTAGGATAATATGATAGAGTACGCACCGGTATTCGCATCTGGAGCATCCTCGTCCCCTTGTACTCATTCTTCCGATTGACGTTTATCTGATTAGAAATTTTATGAATTAATAGGTTTCTTCCACTGATTAACCACGAACAGTCTTATGATCAGTAGTTTAAGAGTAGTTCTTTCGAATTCGAAATTACATCGACAAGTTTCAGTCCCAAGTTTGTCTCCTCGTTCTAGGACCCACACACATCAACCATCAACATACAGACGACATCCATGAACCCACATTCAACACGTAGGGGTGTCTTCACCGTTTCACTACCCAGGGGTATTTTCGTAATTTATCCTATAGGGGTATTTTCGTAATTTTCCAAAATAGGGTTCCTTGATGATTTCGTGAAACAAAGGTATTTTGATAGTTTTTGCAATCTAAGGGTATTTTGGTCATATTACAAATCAGGGTATTTTGGCCATTTTACGAATCAGGGGTAATTTGGTAAATTTACAAATCAGGGATATTTTGGAAAATTTTTACAAATCAAGGGTATTTTAAAAAATTTTACAGAACTAAGGGGGTATTTTTTTTTAAACAGGGGTATCTTAGAGAATTTGATTTCAAAAGAATAATAGTGGCGTTCAAGTGTTTGTGGTTTTTGATTGATGTTGTGTGTTGTATGTTTTTTTTTAAAAAAAACTGTTGACTTTGTAAATCGGGGTATTCCCGTAAATCTGGGGGTATATTTGCAAATCATGGGTATCTTGGTAGTTTTCAAAATAAGGGTATTTTAGCAATTTTGTGAAAATAGGGTGGCTGGTCCCTTTCGGGTTTTAGTTATGGATTTTGGCCCGTCAACAAATCCTCGTGGCTAGGGTGAATAGTCACTACGCACTAGGTAGGATTCCAGCGAAGAGGAGGTGAGTCACTAGGACTGCGCAAGTACCGTGCTCTTCGGATCCAATCCTGAGACATGCGCATGCTGTTGCCACACCCTAGTCTTGCGACTTGTCTACAGGGTTTGTTCGGTTGGATTAAGTCTTATGCAATTGAGAGTTGTTTAACTAGGCCTAAGGTCCATCAAGCTCTAATTAAAATAATCTACGTCCCTTAAAGCCCATCAAGCCCACATATATATATATATATATATATAACACAGTGAATTCTGAATACTTACCTGGCAGACTTGGGCCGAAGACGCATGTGTCATGCCGGGAAAACCATCCTGTATTATTTATAAACATGCATGTTTCCAAAACCCATCTTAGAAAACGTTTTGAGCCCAAAATCCCCAAAGCTGAGTTTTGAACCGGGCTCTGATACCAATTTGTAACACCCCAAACCCGGCCCAAACACCACGACCGGATCTGGCATGTCACTAAGAAGCCTTTATACAACATGTCGCGTTTTGTTTTGTTTTAAAAACATAGTTTTGGCGTTTATACGGAAAAAACTTAATAGGTTGATAAATTGTAAAAGAAATAAATTTTATTTAATGCCTTAGTGAATATAAAACTGGAATTTTCCTTTGATTTTTATCATTTCAGTACATGCCATAGTTTAACCTTTTACGTAGGATTTTAGATGTCCAAAAAAACCCGAAAACCCAAAGAAAACATAAAAGAATTATAATAACCGGTGGCCTTATTATAATAAAATATAAACCAACTAATTAAAAATATTAAAATTAATTAAACTAGTAAAGTCTTTTGCTGAATAAAAATAATCCCTCGCATGGCCACCTTGCGCTCCTCTCCAACCCTATTCCACGTGCACTAGGTGCTACTGAAAGATGTTAAATAATAGGGTGAGTCGCGAGACTCAGTGTGTAACCCTCGTGCACCATCAGATTGGGCCTTAGCCCCACAGAACAGATAACAGAGTATAATATATTAGAAAATATGCAAAGCCCAACCCAATCCTAGGTTTCCATCCGCTACACACCACTCTTACCTGCCAATCACACCATTGGGGATTTCTACAATCAACCCACACCGCTATACACCATCGATGGCAGTCATGCTGCAGATAGCTGCTCATCGTCAAATCATGGCAACAGCCACTACAACAGATCATGGCATAAGCCACTACAACAGATCATGGCATTAGCCACTACAACAGATCATGGCATTAGCCACTACAACAGATCATGGCAAAAGCCACTACAACAGAACACTTCCCCTTTCATCAATCACCCAACCCCATGCATACATAGAAATTGGCATACATATAAAGCATATCTTCTCAGCAAAATCATTCACTTTAGAATGACAGAGATCACTAACCTGGTGATTCGCCTTTACCCTTCTCGGGTTTTCAACAGCCATGCCGCTATTTCGGTATTTAACAGAATATATAGAATATAACAGGTTTGTATGCATACTAATCAAGCAATCTAAATGGTGTGAGAGTGTTACACACCTGATTAATGCGTAAGACTACCCTCTATGTCGATACCCTCGCTAATCGGATCTACTACCCTCTGTCTACAACTTTGCTCAAAAGCCAGAAAAACGAGAATATAAGGCCTCTCCTATATTCGGCCAAGGGTTAATGTTTACCCGAATCTATACTTTTAGATTAATAGATCTCCTTACCTAGATCGATTAAATCCTGGAAGTAGTGTGATTTGTGTGCTACTGATTTAGAAACCTAGGCGATTGGATCTCCTTCAAATCCCGGAATACCGCCCATGAAAGATAATACGAGGTTAGTCAACCATCTAGCCATTCGGCTATGGTCTCTAAAAGCCGGAAAAGATTGAAAGAATAACATAATCGACACTTACCACTTCAGAAGATTTCGACTACCCCTTGTAGGAAGATTCGGCAAACACCAGAGAAGAGATCTAAGAATTTCGGCTTTTAAGAAAATCTCGAAAAAGTATGAACAAAAGAAGGCTGATGCGTTTTCGGCTTTTAGAAGAACTGAGTGAAGAGTTTCGGTTTCTAGAAAAAGAAAAGAAGAAAAAAAAAATAAAGAGAGAAGCTTGGAGATTTCGGCTAGGAAGAAAAAGAATGGAAAGGATTTTGTCAACTGATAAGGCTTCAAAGGGTTTCGGTTCTTAATGAATGGAAGAAGAGATGAACAAATGGGTAGGGAGAATTCGGCTTTTTAGAGAAATCAGCACAAGAGGAAAAGAATGGAAAAGAGAGTGAAGGGAGAGGTTTCTGCTTTTGAAGAAATTAAAGAAAAGAAATTGTAGAGGAGACCGAGGATTTCTGTGCAGAAGAGAAGAAAAGGGTAGGGTTCAAATGCCGAATTGATGAGCTATCCCCTATTTATAGAAATTTTGGCACACCTTTAGCCTATACTCAACCGATTTTCCCCCTCTCTCCTGTGTTTGATTTTCGGCCAACACTAGCCTTCCTGATAGATCATCATCATATCCCTTATCCCTATCAAAACACCCATCCAAAAGAGGCTTAATTATCTCCAACTCTTCCCCCTCTTTATCAGCTGTAATTATCCACATATTAAAATAATAAAATCCCCTAAATAATAGCCTTGTTACCGTCCAACCTACTCCTCCTTATAAGTGTCGAATTTGGCCCCAAAACTTGGGCTCCAAGTGACCACAAATTGGGCCTCTCCCCTTGCCTATTGACGCCACCTAGAACTCCTTTCTTCTGCGTCCCATGCTGCTGGGCCACAACCCGGTATGCCATTTAAACTACCAGGAATTTATTTTAAGCCCTAAAGTGACTAAATGGAATATTTAATCAAGGCCTCAGCCCAAGCCTGAGCCCAATTTGCACCTCTAATTCTCAAATTAACACATTAAACGCATCCACACCCTAAACGCATAGGCCCAAAAATTCAGGATGTTACAGGTATAATGGCATGTATAGGTTAATTTGGCCATTAATGGCATGTAAATGTTTTGTTGTGATTAGCCATTTGAATGACTTATGTTTGATGCATTTTGATATATATATAAGTATATTGCTTTATCATGGTTGATATGTGTTTTGGCATAATTGATTGTTGGTTAACTAATAGTAAAATTGTAACATGGCTTGAGTTAGTACAGTTGGTATAGATATGAATATATATATGTAAGTGATTAAATTGTTAAGCATGGATACTTGATTATATAAGATGATATGATATGCATAAGACTTGGTTATGGCTTGATTCAAATGTTTTATATTGGATTAGGAATGTGTTTAAGTGTTAATGTAGGTGGAAGACAAGTTTGTGTGAGAAATAAAGCTTGGAAATAGCCTTATTTTGTCCACACAGGCGTGTGTCTCAGCTGTGTGTGACACACAGCCTAACACATGGGCGTGTGTTTTGGCCGTGTGTCCCCTGTATTTTTAAAATTTTAAACAGAATGCTCAGAATTGATCACACGGCCTGGCACACGGGCGTGTGGCTTGACCATGTGACCCCTACACCTACACACGGCCTAGTACATGGGCGTGTGACTTGGCCATGTAACCCAAGTCAGAGAGTTACACGGGTACAGAAATAGGCTGGGACACAGACGTGTGCCCCATTTCGAATGCCCACACGGCTTGACCACACGGGCTTGTGTACCCTGTACTTAGAAAAAAATTTGAAATTTCGTGAAAAATTCTCTGAGTACCCAGTTTAGTCCCGACTTGTTTCTAATATATGTTTTGGGCCTCGAGGGCTCATATAAGGGACTTTATGAATAATATCTGACATGAATGTTAAATATTTTGAAATGTTTGTATTCGATCTGTTTATTCTGGTAATGCTCTATAACCCTGTTTTGGCGACGGATACAGGTTAGGGGTGTTACAGTTGTAACATCCATATCTGGATCCAGTGATTTGGGTCGAGTAAAGGGTGTGACAAATTGTAGAAATGATGAGGTACTTTAGCCAAAGAAATTGTGGCTAAAATGGTGATTTGAACTGTGGCCACAGTTTCAACCATGAAATCAAAAGTGCAAAAACATAAGGATGAACACCGAGATTGTTTACGTAGTTCGACCTTAGCCTACTTTTACGAGGCCTTACCCAGAGCAATGATCCACTACCTTTCTCACAGTACAACCAATTATTTAAGTCCTAACACTAGTCTAACTCTCACCAATTTTGCAACCTCAACATTTTACAAAGACTAGATTACTCTCTCATTAAGTTTCCCCCTCAAAAGCCGAGTTTTGCAAGTCAAGAGACTCCCTTGATTGCTTACAAAAACAATGCACACATACACATTCCTAACTTGAACAAATTTGTGCTCTCTCAAACCCTCGGTCTCTCGATTACTTTTAACCTAGACAAAACTTAAGTTTGTATAATACTTCAGTTTTGTTTACATAAGAGTTATAGTCTAAGTAAAGCTAAAAAATAACATAGGATAATAATTCCATAAGAGTCTTGATGTAATCCAATGCCTTCAACTATAGAAAGTTACTTTACTTGTTCTGCAAGTAACCAAACTTAATTCGCAAGAAACAATCTTCAAGTTTTCAATTTCAACTCAATTGGTCTTCTTGTTTCGGGCTCTAACTCATCCAAAAATCTTCATAATAGATAGCCCAATATTTTATTTTTCTAAAATTTGCCACTCTAAAAATAGGCAAGTTCAACAATGAAACAATGCCTAAAGTTTTGGCCACTGTTTTAGCCACAGAAACAACCACATAAATTTTTTTGCCTCAACTGTGTCAACATATATTAATATTAAATAAAATAAAAATCCCTACCTTGTCCCTCTTCCCCTCCCTCATTAGACTTCCCTTCACCACTGTCCTCATCCCCTCTAATCTTGGGTATGACAGAATCATCAACCAGTTCAAGAGCGGTTTGGAAGTAAGCCTCAAGTGATGTGGGCTCTACTTTGAGCTTCTTGCAAATCAAAAGCCATAGCTCGACAAAATGTGAAGCTTCTAACAAAGCATAAAATGTCAAATTCGAGCAACCACCATGAAATAAATAGACGCTTAGCTTCTAAGGTGGGTAGTCATAAGCCATGACGAATAAAACTATGCTAATCACCATTGTTGGTGGCTCTAATCTTGGGTTTGCAAATGCAAAAAAAACTATGTCCACTATTGTTAATGCTTCTTCTTTGTACCTGTGATAAACAAGCTTTAAGAACAAGTGAAACAAAATATATAGAGAGAGACACAATGAAATAGATGATGACCTAAAAGAGAGTTTGTCTTTGAAAGTGTAACAAAAGGCAGGGTTCCATTTAACGATTACAGTGATGAAGAAGTAAAAACTAAACCAAAGCTCATCAGCAAACATTCCAACCCAAACCCATCTCTTTGTTGTTGTTTTCGAAGTTAAAAAAAGAGTAGAGAGGGAGAGGGAGATGGAGATGGGCGTGTTGGAAAAAAAATAGATTTGAAAATAGTTTTCTTGCACAGTGGAAAATTAAAATTTTGAAAATCAACTCGGTTTGTGACATATATAGCAATAAACCCTAATTGAAATCATATATGTGTTTTTGGCTTAACGAACATTCATTATTCCCGGCTTTCAACCAAACGATCTTCTTCGCTATTCTCGTACCACAAACTACTTCAAGTGTGGGCTCAAACCAATTGAATCAGAACACAAAACTAAAAAAAGAAGTTCTCTTTTTTATTTGAGGTGAAAACATAAATTCTTTCTTCTTTAATAGAAACCGGTAGGATTGTTATTTTGGAAAAATATGTTTAATAGTTGAGAATAAATTCTCTCTAATTTTTGGCAAAGTAACAATCTCTCTAAATTCTTTTTTATGCCCTATCGGTGCCATCTATTTATAAGAAGAGAAGGGAAAACCCTTGTTGAGTTGTAGTGGTTTATTTCAAATAGAAAAATAAACTTCCTATTTAGATTAGGAGTGGGGTGGACAACACACCCTAGTATTCTTACTAGGGTTATCGTCCCCTTCAGGTTATATAAGGGGTTTTGGGCCTTTCTCACATCGGGTCTAACTACGAGTACTTCCTAAGCCTTTTGACCCAATACTCTGTAATGTGACCCAACCTGATTCAATTTCTCTATTTCCCAAAATAAACTTTAATATTCTATATTAAACAATTTTCTCATCCCTATTTTACCCTCAGTAAATTTTTGACGATTTTACTCCTGGTAAAATTTTGACAGTTTTACCCCTGGTAAAATTTTGACGGGTTTACCCCTGGTAAAATTTTGACGATTTTACCCTTGGTAAAATTTTGAGAAAATATGATTAATATTTCACAACTCAACATGTTCACTATGGCAAAATGGTTTATTTTTATTTTCGGGCTTCAAAAACATAAATTCGTTCTTTCAGTAATTTTTAAGTAATCCATATAGAATTGTAAATGAATCTTTCATTTCCATTTTGGAAACCTACATTCATTTCCAAATGATTCCATTTTTCCATTTCGAAAAAACCATAATCATTCATGAATGTTTCCCATTTCTCTTTTTCTATTCATTTCTATTCAAACACACAATTCATTTATGGTTTAAAAGAGCTAGCGAAGGGACCGATTGGACGTATGTAATTAGGGCTCAAATGATTTATAATTAAGTTTTGGCTTTTCACCTATTAATTATAAACTCATTTAGCCACGAAGTCATTCCACTATAGTATTGTGACTGAGCTCTCCCTAACAACATACCATTACGAAAGCAACTACTCAGTGCCCGTCCAATGGCATTGTCATAAGTGTGTTACCCTCATAGGATATCATTGATCTCTTTGAGATAATATTCGTTCTCCCAATATGATCCTATTTTATTTCATGGAAACCATTACATCTTCCTTCATGAAAAGTCAATTATTATCGAATAGTAATTAAATCATTCATCACAAAGATGAAAGACTTATGGCCATGTTTACTTTTCATCAACCATGTAATGCCAATGAGAGAATATCATTGACCCATATCTCGGGCCATGAATTTCACTGTTGTGAATGGCGCTACGTATTGCAGAAGTCATACACCCAACACACCAGATTTTGATTTCTTATCTATTTGAACTCAAGCTTTTACTTACATCAAAGTGTACGAGTCACTTATACACAGTTTGCCATCCACTCAGGATTTAGGTATGACACACTATGAACATCACAAGCAAATAAATCCATAAACGGATTCAGGATCTATTCTACTTGGGTCCAGTTCAATGTACTGCCAGTCCAGTCAGTCACATCTATGTCTCTATCTTCTGGGAGGCATCCGCTCCGATGCCCAAGATAAGACATCTCCCTAATTGGACTAGATAGACAACATATTAGTCTATTAATCGATTTGCTCATTTCCAATTAGACTAAGGGCATGTTTAGGTTCGTCTACTAATACATGCTATCTTTTCGTATTACGATCTGACTATGTAATATCGCTTAGTATTAGTTAAACGTTAGACTACCAATGAACAACATTTGCTTCCATTTTGCTTTGCGTGCAAAAACCATTTGAGGACAATAATACTAAGTATTAATGTAATTCGTGAATAATTTTATTAACCAATCTGTTCGAAAAATTACAAATGTATTTAAACAAAAATACTACACTTAGGGCACTAGATCCAACAGGGTGATGGAGGAGGGAAGGGGAGGGGAGATGAGAATAGTGGTGGGAGAGGTCTGGTAGGGGAGAGGGATTTTTTATTTTATATAATATTAATATATTTATATTTATTTAAAATTAATATAAAATTTAAATTTATTATTATATTTTTTTGAAAATATTTTATATATTTGTGTGATTTTTTTTAGAATTAGGATCAAATTGAGTTCATTTGTAAATTTTTAAGGGTTAAAAATTTAAAACTATGACTAAAGTGATATAGTATGAAATGTTGAGGGCTAAATTTTTTATTATACCAGTTTTTAACCGCCATGTCAATTTTTTGTTTGTGATTTTAACGGGAGTGACCAAAATAACCGAACTATATAACGAGGGTGCTTAAATTACAAACTTTTTTATTTTATGTGTCTAAAATGAAAAATTCTGCTAGTTGAATGACTATCTATGTAGTTTACCCTAATAATAATAATAATAATAATAATAATAATAATAATAATAAATTTTTCAATAATAAACAACTTTAAACAAATAATTTTGATTTTTAATTTCTAATAGCATATTTTTATAAAATTACATAATTTTTTTTTTAAATTTTTAAAAAACTTTTTTAAAAATTAAAAATTTTAAAACGGTTTAGCATGCATATTTTTAAACAAATTGTTTAATTTTGTAAATTTTATAGAATTTTACATAAATATTTTAAAATGGGTAAAATATGTTAAAACACATTCAGATTTATTAATGAAACATGTATACAAATTAAATATATACTTATTGTATTTTAATTAAATAAAAAATCATTTAAAGCCATATTTAAGTGAAATTTTAAATTTTTTAAGGAATTTTTATTCATTTAACAATTTCTAAAATTATTAAATATATTTTAATTTATAAACACAAAATCAATTCATACAGTACACGGTATAAAAAACTAGTTATAAAATATAAATATATTTATAATAATTTAAAATATTAAATATTAAGTCAGTTAAATTTATTGATTCAATTATGAAAAAAACTAATAATTGAATAAATCTATCAATTTAAGTGCTAAAATAAACTTAATCAAATTAATCGATTAAGTAATGATTTTAACCGACTTATGCTATCCATAATTCGCGCTCCCGACTAGAAAGCAGGCTCAATTTAAAATGTCACTATCATAATTCATAGATTTATCACATATGGCTTTAAAATAGTGGTTTTCCCCAATGTTTTCACTGCAAATGTCAATTTGCTTATTGATGTTTGATTTTCTTTGAAGACGGGATTGATTATCTTGAAGTACAATTAAAGCAGAAATCTAATAATCATTAATTTAATTTCCCAATGCAAATATATATAATTATGAAACCCTTTTGTCTACCTTCAAAAAAAAAAACCCCCCCCTCTTTTGCCTTTCATCCAAGTTGAATTTAAAAAAATGAAGTCATTGCAGTTTGCTGCTGTTTTCCTTATGCTCCTGTTTTCTGGTAATTTCATAACATTGCTTATTTATTTGTTAAACATTTTAATCCGAAATTTATGAGACATGAAGGCAAATAAATGTTGCAGGGCATTCACTAGCACATACAGTCACATTTTATGTACACAACAAGTGTCCTTTCCCTATATGGCCAGGAACTGCCGCCAATGCTGGCCATCCGGTGATAGCAGACGGTGGATTCTATCTCCCTACAGGTGAGACTCGACGGATTGAGGCACCGTGGACATGGAGTGGCCGAATTTGGGCCCGGACAGGATGCAACTTTAACTCCAATTGGCAACCAGCTTGTGAAACTGGTGATTGTGACGGAAGGCTTGAATGCGATGGACTAATTGGCACACCACCGGCTACGTTAGTCCAAATCGCACTCCAAGGCGGCAAAGCTAAACCTAATTTCTACGACGTAAGCCTCGTCGATGGCTACAACCTTCCGGTTTCCATCTCTTCGAGACCCTTTTCGCCTAAATGTGCAATCGGAGGCTGCTCCGAAAACCTGAACAACTTGTGCCCTCAAGAACTCGAAGTCCGTAACAAGCACGGGCAAGTAGTTGCTTGCAAAAGTGCTTGCTTGGCTTTCAATGTCGATTCATTTTGTTGCAGAAACGAGTATGGAACACCCGAAACGTGCAAACCGAGCCTGTATTCGAAGATTTTTAAAGAGGCTTGCCCTTGTTATTATAGCTATGCCTTTGATATGCCTCCACCATTGATAAACTGTGCTTCAAAAGAGTATATTATAACTTTCTGTCCTTCAACATGGGG
Source organism: Gossypium sturtianum (assembly GCA_025698515.1). Taxonomy (NCBI): domain Eukaryota; kingdom Viridiplantae; phylum Streptophyta; class Magnoliopsida; order Malvales; family Malvaceae; genus Gossypium; species Gossypium sturtianum. Next base: position 125,030,847 of record CM046946.1, read on the forward strand.
AGCTCATCAGGCTTCTATATAATAGATCTAGCGGTTTATGTATCTCTGGTATCTTTTTGTCATGTTTAAACTATTTTATATTAATTTAAATTTTAATGTAAACATTAGTATTATGTATTACATAGATATTAAAACACTTCTATTTATATTTTATTACAAAATTTTATTATCTATACTATTCTTTAAGAGTATGATTGAGTTCGTGTCATAAGTTAATTCTATATCAATTCAATGTGACATCAATTTAATCAAGTAAATTACTAAAATAACTTTACATATTTTAAATAAGTTATATTATTATAATAGTACTTTTGTTTTCTTTTTAATGTTAAAATAAACTACTAAAAAAGTTGCAAATGTTAATATTTGAACTCGTGCCGCCAACATCTAAAAAATTATTTCTTTATCACATCAACCAAAACTTTATTTTAATATTTTTATACATTTCAATATTATTACACAAGTTTTTTTCACCCACATCATTTGTATATCTATACAATTATTTAAATGTGTGACTAAGTTGATGTCACGAGTTAATTCAATATCAACTTAATCAAGAAAATTACTAAAACTTCAATATCAACTTAATCAAGAAAATTACTAAAACAATATTACATATTTTAAATAAGTTATTTTATTACAAATATAAGTTTGTGTTTCTCTTATTTTAAAAAACACCAATGAAAATGTTAAAAATGTTGAGATTTAAAGTTATGCTATCAACATTAATAAAATCTTTTCTTTACCACTACAACTAAAGTTTTATGTTGATATTTTTATACATTCAAATTTTATTATACAAATTGCTTCGGCCACATGTTTGTCTATATAAAAAATATTATTGATTGTGTTGATGTTATAAGTCAATTCAGAACACCCTAGAATTTCGAAAATATTAATTAAGGTATTTAGGATAAATGATAAATTTATTAAGGAGATAAGGATTTTAAGTCAAAGGATTAAATAACTATTTGAGGCATGAATTTGATAACTATTCTCATATTGGGGTCTGAATATTTTTTTCATCTAAGTTAGGCCCTGAACTTGACAATTGTTCCAACATTGGGCCTAAACTAGGCAACTGTTCTCACATTAATGCTTGAACTTTATTTTGTCCAAGTTAGTCTTTGGATTTGGCAATTATTTCCACATTAGGGTTTTAACTTTAAGGTTTTCAAGGAAATATTAGGGACTAACATGGACAAAAAGATTTCAAGCCCCAATATGGAAAAAATTGTCAAGTTTAAGACTTAACTTGGACCAAAAAATGTTGAACAATTTCCAAGTTCAAGGTCTAATTTAGACTAGAAAAAAGTTCACGCCCTAATATGGGAATAGTTTTCAAATTCACACTTCAAAAAGTGATTAATTGTAACACCCCTTATCCGTACTCGACTCCGGAATCGGGTACGAGGCATTACCGGACTTAACTTGCCTGAACATACAACTTTGGGCTATAAAATTTCTTTTCAAACTTAAAACTTCTTATTCACATTCATAACAAACTTATTATGGGCCTACGAGGCCTTAATCATACATCCGAGAGGTTTCGGAATCAAAACGGAAACTTCTGTGCACTTAGAAAATTTTTGCCTAAACAGGGCCACACGCCCGTGTGAAATGGGACACGCCTGTGTGAGCAGGCCGTGTGGTCACACACGCCCATGTCCCTAGCCCTTGTAGAATTTATTTTCATTTCGAACCTACAGGGGTTTTCACACTGCCGGACACACGCCCGTGTCAATGACCCGTGTCCCTCACACGGCCTAGACACGACCGTGTCCTCACCCGTGTGTGAAAACTAGGGGTATTCTGTTTATGACGTTAGCAACCCCTTAAGGAGCACACGGCCTAGACACACGCCCGTGTGCTGGCCCATGTGACGAATCGAAATCTCGCAATTAAATACAGGGGACACACGGCCTATCAACACACCCATAGGGGTTGACCGTGTGTCGCACACGGCCTAGACACACGCCCGTGTGCCTACCCGTGTGGACAATTAGAAGGATATTTTCCAAGCCAACTGCCACCCTAAAACATAAACACATTTATACCAACTCAAGCAACACATAACATGGCAATAATTCACTATGAAGGATCCCCTAAATCATCATTCATACACCTCACGTTTAACTCCATCTATTGCATAAACTTTCACATCATAAAACTCATCATCATTAAAGTGTGAAACTTGACAAATATTGGCCAATTCCCAATGGCCATTTACAAAATGAATAAGTAACCTCAATAGCCAACAATTAGGCTAACAAACATGACATATTACAAAATGACCAAGTTCCTATACATGCCATACTCAAAATAATTTAACTTTACTATACCAAAAGAATGATTGATAGTGTGATCTGAGCTCCGACGTTCTACGATCCTCGAGTTAGCTTGGCGATACTACAAGGAAAAGGGAAAAAAGAAGGGTAAGCATATAGGTTAGTAAGTTTGCATGAATTAAGGTAACAACATAAGTATTCATGGTAAAATCCATTCATCTCATAGAACAACAACAACACAAATTCTCAAGTGCTTAGGCATACTTACTCATACTTACTCTTACCCATCACATATCACATTAGGGTTTCTAAACTCGTATTTTACTCATGGTACCTGTATCACTTCATCACACAATTTAGCACTTATGCTAACTTGAACATAAACTTAAATCATTATCATTCTTTACCAAAATGGAACTCATTGTCATCCTTGTATAATTTAACTCTGTATCATCTATACATACTTAGCTCTTTTGCCCGTTGAACTACTCGGAATATCGGAGGATACTCAATCTCATCATACAAGTATCTTGATGCCAATGCCATATCCCAGATATGGTCTTACATGGGATCACCTCTTGATGCCGATGCCATATCCTAGATATGGTCTTATACGGGATCCCTTAGCTCGATGTCGATGCCATGTCCCAGACATGGTCTTATACGAGATCATACATAGATGTCGATGCCATGTCCCAGACATGGTCTTATACGAGATCTTCCTTTGGTGCCGAAGCCATGTCCCAGACATGGTCTTACATGGGACCTTCCTTATTCGATGCCGATGCCATGTCCCAGACATGATCTTATACGGGATCTACATTCGGTGCCGATGCCATGTCCCAGACATGATCTTATACGAGATCCTCCTTTGGTGCTGAATCCATGTCCCAGACATGGTCTTACACGGGACCTTCCTTATTCGGTGTCGATGCCATGTCCCAGACATGGTCTTATACAAGATCCTCATTTGGTGCCGAAGCCATGTCCCAGACATGATCTTACACGGGACCTTCCTTATTCGATGCCGATGCCATGTCCCAGACATGGTCTTATAAGAGATCTACATTCGGTGCCGATGCCATGTCCCAGACATGGTCTTACACGGGACCTTCCTTATCTCATGTTGTGACATAGGTATCCTCGTTATTCCGAAATTACAACCGGGACTTCAACTTTACATATTCTCATTATTTTCTTATCAAGACATCATTAATCAATTTCATGGAATGACAAGCATTTCCAAAAATAATAAGTAATTTAAACATCATAACATATGTAACCTTAATTTCACACAAACTTACCTCGGTACTCAAAATGCAATTAGGTATTCGATTTAGTCCACAATCTTGTTCTTGCCTAGGTTTCGGTCTGGGCTTCGTGTTTCTTGATCTATAATAACAATTTCACTTGTTTAATACCCACATTGACTAAATTGATTCATAATTCATACTTTGGAAAAATTACGATTTTGCCCCTAAACTTTCATATAATTACACTTTTGCCCCTAGGCTCGTAAAATGATTTTCATTCAACTTTCTTGTATTTTAAGCCTAGCCAAATTATATTCTCCACTACAAAAACCCTTAATTTCCACTATTTCACTCATGTATGACCATTTTATAACTTTTACAATTTGGTCCTTTTATGCATTTTTCATGAAAATCACTTAGAAAAAGATATTTATCATGCATCAAACTTTCATATTCTTCCATAAAAAACAAAATACATGCATGTCATACATGGGTAAATTTTTGAACATAAACCCTAGCTCAAAATATAGCTAGAAATAGCTAAATCGAGCTACGATGATCTCAAAAATATGAAGAACATTAAAAACGGGGCAAGGAGACACTTGCAATCAAGCTTGAAAGATGAACAAACCCTAGCTATGTCTTCCTTAGGGAGTTTCGGCCAAGGGAGAAGAAGATGGACAAGATTTTGGCTTTATTTTCCCTTTTAATTCTTTTATTAACCAAATGACTAAAATGCCCTTAAGGCCCTTTCTTGAGATTTTTCCTTCCCATGTCTATTTTTGTCCATCTTAACATTTAATGGTCTAATTGCTAAATAAGGACCTATAGTAATTTTTATAATTCTATTTCATACTTAAATCTTCTAGAATCTCATATTTTCTAATCTTTGCAATTTAGTCCTAATGGACAAATTGATCACTAATTAATAAAATTTTCTTATGAAATTTTCTCACAATCATGCAAACACCTCATAAGCCTCATAAAAATCATAAAACACATTTCTACTTCGGATTTGTGGCCTCGCAACCACTGTTCCGACTAGGCCCTAAATCGGGCTGTTACATTAATAGTGGAAGAGATAAAATATGCATTAAGAAATAATTGTGAGAAATGAATTATCATATTATAATTGTTATATTTTTAATTAAGAAACCCTAAACCTCATTGTATTTTTTAATTAAGAAAGAGGTGTAATGTCATTTCAGGATATTCAGTTTTAGTGAGAGTTCATAATTTTAAATTTTTTTCTTTTATAGACAAATTTTCGATTATTTCAACTTAAGGTTATTTTCTACAGAAATAAAGTTTATTTGGTTTATTCACACTCTAATTTTGGTAATGTTTGATCTCACTAAGGCTTAGGAGGACTAATTGGAAATAAGCATGTTTGGTTCACATTGCATATAATTTTCATACTACACATTCGTACTTGATCTATGTCATTTGGTCATGTTAATATATGTGATTAAGGATAGATTTAGTTACGATATATGTAACGAAAGCCATCTTGATTTTATGTTAACATAATTAATGGATGAGATTGTTCGAAATACCTTTTAAGAATGATAGTAAAGTTTTAGCTCATAAGGTTATAAAATGACATGCAATTAGAGTTATTAATATATATATATATATATATGTGTTTAAGTGAGAGATTGTTGGAAAATATGGATATTATATATATAATAATAGTAATTACATGGTATTATTTACTATTATCATAAAACATTAGCCCAAATTAAAAGTGATCTAATTTGGTTAAAATTTGTTGGGCTTTAATTATTAAATAAAGTATGGGTCAAATATGTGTAGATATTTTAGTAACTAATTTCTAATTGATGATTGGCCGATTAAAAATTAGAGTTAGTGTGCAAAAATTATATATTAGGGTTATAGTCCTAATTTTTCTAATATTCATCAAGTTAGAAAAGAGAGAGTAATTCCTTTGAATTACTTGTGTGCTAATTTAGAAGATTAAAACAATAAAATTCAAAGATTTCAAGAATTCAATAAATTTAAATACGTTCCACATATAAATTTATTATTGATTTATTATTGATGATTTGATCCTGATTTGTTAAGTTTTATATTAGATCTTCTCACGGTTCTAACCCCTTATACTAATATTTGTACGATGTTTGTTATTTGCATTGGAACTCGGTTTCCAAACAGTCAAAGTCTTCACAAAACTGGGTGAACCATGGCGGGGACTTATATAACCGAAGATATGTGGAGAAAGAGACCGAGATTGGCCCTGAAACAGTTTCCAATCTGCGTTTGAAATGGGAATTCATTGCAGGCAAATACATAACAGCGACGCCAAAGATTTTCGATGGAACCCTTTATTTTCCGAGCTGGAACGGGAACATCTATGCTATTCAAGCCTGTGATGGATCCCTTGTTTGGGAGAAAAACTTGGAGGAGTTAACTGGGCTTAATGCCACTGGTTTTATCATGAATGTTAACTGGACAGTTTCAAGAGCAACTCCAATAATTTGCAGATGATTTGCTCATCAGCGGAATCTATGGCCCTGCCATTGTTATTGCGTCGAAGCCAGTTTGGTCAACCCAGCTTGATAACCATGCCGCTGGTGTCATCACCATGTCTGGAACTTACTATAAAAGGGTTAGCTTGTTTTGTCCCCTTTTCAATTTTCTTCAAATATTCGTAGTCAACATTTTTGTTTTATACATGTATTGACATAAGCTTAAAGATATTCAACATTTGTGCTTTATGCATGTCTTGACATAAGTTTAAAGATATTATTTTCCAAAAACATCTAAATGCCAAAAAGAAGAAGAAAGAAAGATAAAATATGCAACATATTCTTAATTAAACATTTATATTCAAGATTGAAGCAGATTTATTCTGAAAGATGATCTAATCAAAGACTATATGAATTTGATTACAATATTTAAGCGGACAGCTAAATGCAATTAAAAAAAACTGCTTTTTTATATTTATAATAAGACTGTATTCAGCCATAACTGACTTGTTTGACATTTTAGGGGTTAATTAATCCATCAATTGGATGAGGCCAAGCAGAGATGATTTATAATAAGACCTATAATTGAGTGAAAGTCAACTAGAGGGGAGGGAATACAACTATATTTTTGCAAAATCATAAAATAATTATTATTATATAATTCTAATTTGCTATTTAAATTTCCGACCAGCATAGTCTAGTAAATAATTAGAACCTCACAAGTGTTTATGCGTTAAGTGATTTCTATTATGATATCAAAATTCAATTTTTTTCTTAAATTCGTTAATATTTATAAATAAATAATCTGATCCCTATCCATATTATCTTTTTATTTAATATTTAATAATCAAATTAATTTTTTTTATTTTTTTTAAATTTACTAAATATTATATTTAATATTATATTATAAGATGACATGTTTAATTTTACTAAAGCGATTTTGGAAATTTGGAGCGAATCATGGGCAATAACAACAAATAAGAAGCTTATATGATTTTGATGATGACAAAATTGTGAGATTAAGGAGAAAAAAAGACGAGGCAGACCAAAAAAGAGTAATCCTATATTATTGGCTTGTACTACATCGTTAAAGAATTTTGCCAATGAATCACTTTCGAATTCCGATTTCAAGAATCGTAAGAAAGTAATTTTAAAAGAGGCTACAGAATCTTAGGAACTAGGTAAAATGTTAAATCTTAGGGTAGACGGGCATGATGAGTGTTGAAGCTAGCAAATAAGTTGTTATAACAGCACCTAGTATTTAGGGATTAGTTACTTGTAATTAAGTACTAAGTATATTAATTAGTTATTACTTACCCTTTATATTACAGTCATACAGTAGCAGCAATTGATGTACTGGAAGTATTTTTTTCAATACTATCCTATTATCGTTTCTTAACATGGTATCAGTATTCAGGAAAAGTTTTTTCTTGCCTCTCTGATTTTTTCATAATCTTCTTCTTCAATGGCCATCGATCCATCTTCTTCTCTCATTGACTTTCATCACCCTCTTTATCTTCATCCATTTGATACTCCTGGCACTATGTTGGTTTCTCATCAACTTCTTGGTTTTGAAAATTATACTATATGGAGTCGATCTATGCATATCGCTCTCCTTGCCAAAAACAAACTCGGATTTGTTGATGGTACTTGCTCACGAACTGATTTTCCAGATGCTCTTCATCCTCAATGGGACCGTTGCAATGCCATTGTGCTCTCTTGGATCCTCAACACTGTTTGCCAAGAACTTTCAGCTGGTATCGTTTTCGCTTCGAGTGCCTGCCTTGTTTGGAAGGATCTTCAAGAACGTTATAGTAAAGTCGATGGGTCTAGAATTTATTACCTCCATCACACTATTTCATCTCACACTCAGGGTACTACTTCTATCTCCACGTATTTCACTCAACTTTGCCTTTTATGGGATGAGTATGATGTTCTGGTGCCTTGCTCTCCATGTGGCTGTGACAATGCTCGAACCGCATCTGTCTCTTTTCTTCAACAACGACTTTTTCAATTTTTAATGGGTCTCAATGATTCTTACTCAGCTGTGCAAAGTCAACTCTTACTTATGCAACCGCTGCCGTCAGTCAATCAAGCCTACTCCATGCTTGTTCAGGAAGAATCTCACCGTCAGCTCTCTTCTCCATTACTTTCTGCATCTGAACCGACTGTGCTTTATTCCTCGACTACTCCCACTGGTAGCTCCAAGCGCAGATTTAATGGCATTTGTGACCACTGCAATGTCCGGGGTCATAAACGTGAGACCTGTTATAAACTGATTGGTTTCCCTCCTGATTTTAAGTTTACTCGCAAGAAACCGGTTGCTACTAATGTCACCTCTTCGGTTAATTCTGTTGACACTGTGACTCCCTCCTCTATTCAGACTCCATCTGCTCCTACTTTAACATCTAACAAAGATCGCGAACTTCGCATATATTGCAAAATGATTCATCTATTTATGCTACTGCTCAGATGGCTGGTACGCTTTTTTCCTCTACATCCTCTAGCTGGATCCTTTACACAGGAGCTACCAACCATATGACATTTGACTTTCACTGCTTGAATTCTTCTGTTTTTCTTGCTCCTAACAACTCGTGTGTTCAATTACCTAATGGGAGATCAGCCCCGGTTACTCATGTTGGCCATCATATTCTTTCCCCCACTTATAAACTCACTAATGTTTTATACATACATGACTTTAATTACAATTTGCTTTCTATTTCTCAACTTACTAAAGACCTTAATTGTTTTGTGTCATTCTACCCCTCTTTTTGCCTTTTACAAGACCTTTGCAGTGGACGGATGCTGGGGATTGGTAAAGAACATGCTGGTCTATACTACTTCCAACCACACTAGCTTTCTTCCAGTATTGTACTTCCTCACAAATCTGCCACTCCTTCTTTGCCCATTGTTACATCTTTTATGGCTTTACATAATGATTCCCATGTATGGCATGCTCGCCTTGGTCACACCTCTATTTCCACAATGAAAAAAATTGTTCAATTGCAATCTGTTTTACATGATCTTAATGAATTATCTTCTTGTTCTGTTTGTCCATTAGCTAAGCAAACTAAATTGCCATTTCCTCGTAGTCTTACCCAAACAACTCATGCTTTTTCTTTAATTCATATTGACTTATGGGGACCTTATAGAATTTCAACTCATAGTGGTCATCGTTTTTTCTTCACTATAGTTGATGACTTCACTCGAATGACTTGGGTCTACCTTTTGCGAACCAAAAGTGATGCATCTATTGCTCTTACACAATTTGTTGCCTATGTCAAAACATAATTTTTAGCTGATATTAAGATCATTCGTAGCGATAATGGTTCTGAATTTTTTAACTCTACTTGCACACATTTTTTCACCTCTCGTGGTATTGTCCATCAAAGTTCATGCGTTGACACTCCACAGCAAAATGGAGTTGCTGAACGAAAACATCGCCATCTCCTTGAGCTTGCTCGAGCCTTGAAATTTCACTCTAATTTACCTTCTAAATTTTGGGGTGAATGTGTGCTAACAACTTGCTACATTATCAATCGTCTACCTAGCTCTGTTTTTTCTTGGACATCTCCTTATGAAAAACTCTACAAAACTCCTCCATCTCTCGATCATCTAAGGGTTTTTGGTTGCTTATGTTATGCCACCGTACCTTATTATCATGATAAGCTTTCCCCTAAATCTATTCTTTCTGTCTTTCTTAGTTATTCTCTAGTTCAAAAGGGTTACATTCTCTTTGATCTTCTTTCAAAGAAATTTTTTGTTAATCGCCATGTCGTTTTTCATGAGAATGTTTTTCCTTTCAAGTTTTCATCTTCTTCTCCTCCGATGTTTCCCATCAATAATTTTGGCCCCATCAAAGACTCAAATTTTCTTTCCAGCCCTCATATACCTCCTCCTATTACATCATCTGATTCTTCTTTACCCTCTTTCACTTTGGACCCTTCTTCCTTTCCACCTTTACAACCAACTCCTCCACTTCGACGATCCACCCGAACCACTACACGACCATCTTGGCTACAAGACTTTGTATGTTCTACTCCATCTTCTTCATCCTATTCACTTGCAATACAAGGTTCGTATCCTCTTACTCTGTCTTATACTCATTTACCTTTACATACACACCACTTTGCTGCCACCATATCACAACTTGTAGAACCACAATCCTATTCTGAGGCTATTAAACACAAGTGTTGGATAGAGGCTATGCAACAGGAAATCCAAGCTTTGGAATCAAATGGCACTTGGGAAGTAGTCTCTTTACCTCCTGGGAAACCTTCTATTGGTTGTAAATGGGTACATAAGATCAAATATCATTCCGATGGTACCGTTGAAAGATTCAAAGCTCGGTTTGTCGCCAAGGGTTACAATCAACAAGAAGGTATTGACTTCCAAGAAACGTTTTCTCCAGTAGCAAAATAGGTTACTGTCCGTACTGTTATTGCTCTTGCTGCACTCTTTCACTGGCCTCTTTATCAGATAGATATTTGCAATACCTTTTTACAAGGTGATTTACATGAGGAAGTATTCATGACTCTTCCTGAGGGATTTCGCAACCAGGGGGAGAATAAGGTCTGCAGGTTGCGTAAATCTCTCTATGGCCTGAAACAGGCTTCACGACAGTGGAACTTGAAGTTGACTGAAATACTGATTTCACATGGCTACATTCAGAGCAAACATGACTACTCAATGTCCACAAAGAGGATAGAACTCAAACAAGTCATCATGTTAATATATGTTGATGATTTGCTGATTACAGGAAATGATAGTAATCTGATCAATGAATTAAGAGGCATATTGCACAAGAATTTCAAGATGAAGGATCTTGGGAGTCTGAAATATTTTCTTGGGATTGAAATATTAAGGTCAGACGCAGGTATTGTGCTAAATCAGAGAAAGTATGCTCTTGAATTAATTGAAGATGCTGGTTTAAAATGAGCGAAAGCAGCAGTCACTCCATTAGAGCAGAATCAAAAGCTTACAACAGTAGAATTTGATGAAACATTGCAGTCAAAAGATGATGATGAAGTCTTAGCAGATGCAACAATTTATCAAAGACTTATTGGAAGATTGTTATACTTGACAAACACCAGACCAGACATTACTTATAGTGTACAACACTTAAGTCAGTTCATGCATAAGCCGAAGAAGTCTCACTATGCAGCTGCATTGAGGATTGTGAGATACATTAAAAGCAATCCGGGACAAGGAATTTTACTTGCTTCTGATGGAGATCCTGTACTAACTGCATATTGTGATTCAGACTGGGCATCTTGCCTTATGTCTAGAAAATCAACAACGGGATATTGCATAAAGCTTGGAAGTTCCTTAATATTTTGGAAATCAAAAAAAACAAAATACAGTCTCAAGATCTTCAGCAGAAGTAGAATATAGGAGCATGGCATCTACTGTTGCAGAGTTGAAATGGTTAAAAGGATTACTTGAAGAGTTGGGAATTAAAAGAAATAAACCAAATTGTGGCTTTATTGTGATAAATCAAGCCGCAATCCAAATTGCAATAATCCCGCTACCATGAAAGAACCAAGCACATTGAAGTCGATCGCCACTTTGTGAGAGAAAATATTCAAAAGGCTTGGTGAAAATCAACATATTTTCACAAAGGAACAAACTTGCGAGATATTCTCACCAAAGGACTAGCAAAGACAACAACATCGACACTTAATATCCAAGTTGGGAGTGATAGACATATATCACCCTCCAACTTGAGGGGGAGAGTTGAAGCTAGCAAATAAGTTGTTATAACAGCACCTAGTATTTAGGGATTAGTTACTTGTAATTAAGTACTAAGTATGTTAATTAGTTATTACCTACCCTTTATATTACAGTCATACAGTAGCAGCAATTGATGTACTGGAAGTATTTTTTTCAATACTATCCTATTATCGTTTCTTAACAATGAGGAAGTTATTGATGAATTGGTTCAACTTGAGATGGATAGATTAACTGGTAAGCTTTAAAGTTGTAAGATGTATTTTCATGTTTCGTGAAGTGAAGTTGTTATGTTGGTAAGGATGACGCTGGCTAAACCTAAGTTCCATTCTTTGGCGAAGGTGTGATTTTAAGTTTTGTTGTGGTTCCATGATTTTATGAGTGATGAAGATAGAGTTTTCGATTGTTCTTTTCTATATCTGTGCGTTGCTTTTGGATCAAAGTTTGTGGTGGGTATCTCTTGGATTGAAGGAGAGAATGTGGATTGTGAGGTTTGGAGTGGTCTTTGTATTTGGTTCAATTGATTGTGTGTGGTGTTATTTTGGTCGTTCTCTGTTGAATTCTGGATTGTGATTTTTGCTTCGTTGATTTGAATCTCGGTGTTGGATCTCTGAGACATTTTTGGATTGTTGGTGCAATTCAGCTTTGAGGGATGGGCTTTATTCTTTGTTGTAGGCAAGGTGATTTTGGCGGTGGTGGAGATATATTGTTTGGTCGGTTTGGTTTTTTTGTTGTTGGTGTCTCGATGAATTGTGGATGTTTTTGGCGTCCCTAATACTACTGTTTTGGTGTTAATTCAAGTTGAGGAAGAAACTTTTAATCTATTTATTTATTGTTTTACGCTTGTGTGCTTTTGGTGCTTAGTGCATAGTGCTTAGATGTGGTTCAACTTGACACTTTTTGGTGTTGTAGTCAATGTTACTAGTTCTTATTCTGTTATGGTTATGTCAACGAATTGCTTCTTGCAAATTGAGGTTTGATGAAGGAAATGGGTGCTGGTTCTTATGGAATGTAGCACCACTTGTTGCTTTGTTGTTTTGGTGGTAGATGATTGTTTGAGGCACTCATTTTAGGAAGCATTTTGTTTCTATTACATTGGTTTTGATTCCAATAGTTTATGTTTTCGATCTTTATTAATAAAATTTCTTTTTTTTTGTTAAAAAGAAAACATAATATTTAAAATGAAAAAAATAAAATAAAAATTGGAAATTTTAGTGGATCATGTACAATAGAAACCCAAGTTCATTTATTAAACTTATTTTTATTTATTCAAACCTTACCAAATACAGGAGGAGCTTTTTAGATTTGAAGAGATAGTGAATAGATTAAAAAAGCATGTACAATGTATGTCGAAACCATCTTTTTATAGGTTGGAAAACGGGGATCAATTTAAAAAGAAAATGGAGTCGCCACCGACCTTTTTCGAGGTATGATCGGACCACCTTAAAATTGATCATTTTAATAAAACTTTAATTTATTAAAACAAATTTTGGTCTACGAAACTCGAGAAAATGGGTTCGGGAGTCGGTTACGTACGAGAAAGGGTTAGCACCCTCGTAGTGCCCAAAATTGGTACCTAATTGATTATTTAATGTCTTAATGCTGAAAATTTGAAAAGATTCTATATTACGATCCATTTACTTTTTTTTTTTAAATTGAAGTGGAGATTGAAATTCTCTTATTCCGAAGGAATGAAATCTCACGCCCAACACGTTAGGGTATGACATTTCAAACCCGCGATGTCAAGATCATCTCGTAATTTCCAAAATTCGTGCATTGAGAAATTTTTTAAAAGGATACTCGAGGGTTTGGTCATACGGAAAAACCGAAACCCAGCATGTTAGGGCACGATTTCTCGGACTTCCAAACACAAGATATTGCCTTATTTTTAAAGCTAAGAAAACACGAATGAAATCTTAAAAGGATATTCGGTTATTTGGTCAAACGAAAAAACCGAAACCCAGCATGTTAGGGCACGATCTCCCGGATTTCCAAACACGAAACATTGCCTTATTTTAAAGCTAAGAAAACACGAATGAAATCTTAAAAGGATATTCGGTTATTTAGTCAAACGAAAAACCGAAACCCAGCACGTTAGGGCACGATCTCTCGGATTTCCAAACACGAAACATTGTCTTATTTTAAAAACCTTTGAATGGAATGATTTTAAAACTTGAACGACATTAAACTCGATTTTTCTTTAACAAATAAATCACAATGGAATGATAATATGCAACACCAAGTAATAATTCATAAAAAAATATTACACTAATGAATCCAATGAATACAAATTAAGAAGTACAATACACATGGTAGCAATAATCACACAACATGCTAATTTAGTATTAATACAAACAATCAAAAGAAATATTATAACATAAAATGGCTAATTACGAAAATAATAATAAAAGTGATGAAACAACAAAATTAAAATTTATATAAAAAATGAGTGAAAGAAAAGAAGTGAATGATTTAGAAATCTATATAAAATGAAATCTAAGAAACAAAATGAAAATTTATACAAACAAAATAAAATAAACCATATACAATAAAGGATATATATAGGCAAAAGATGGATAACAAAACAACAATAAAATAATAAATATTAATATATTAAATAATAATAATAATAATAATGTAGTAAATTTTAAAATAAAATATGTACACATATGTAATAGAATAAAATAGACAACATATAGCTTAAATAATAATATAAAAGCAAATAATTAAAATACAGTGAACTTTAAATTAAAATAAAGTTAAAACTAAATAAAATATATATATACATATATACAAAGAAAAAAATAAAATAAAATAACCTTATGCGATAAATCAAAGTATTTTAATTAAAACAAATAACATGAAATTTAAAAAAATTAAAACGAGGACCGAATTAAGACATGCGAAATATCACAGGGATCAATGGGAAAATTTCCCTTATCCCCAAAGCGACACCGTTTCAAGCATTCGTTTATTAGGGGGTGGAGGACTAAATTGAAACAAAAATAAGAGTTTGTGGCAAAAATTAAATATAAAGAAAATAGAAAAGGACCACATTGGAACTAGCCTCAAAATAGGAAGCACTGAGGACGCAAATAGACTCTCAGTCCAAAAACACGCGGATCCTTGACGGTATGGGTCGGGTCATGGGTCAGACTACATGAAACGGCGTCGTTTGGCACTGGTACTTAAGTCCAAAACGACATCGTTTGGTACCCTATATAAATAACAAGTTTCTGAAAAAAAAAAACACATTTCTGAAAAAAAAACAGGCTAATGGAATGATGGACAAACAGTCAGGCCAATCTTTTAGGCCAAATGACACGTCTATACCAGGGAATTCAACTATTTTGGACCATTGTGCGCAGTCTAGTGGGAAGTGGGAACCAATAGATTCAACAAATAGAAGGTTAAGAAATTATCGGAGAAGTTCTTCCTAACGTGGTGAGTAATGCTACGGCAATAAGAGTTGGCATAAATTTGATCTTTGGAATTCAATCGGCGACATCTCATTTTAACCCTACTTTTGAGGGACCAATAGAATTTTTGCAGTTTCGATTTTAGAGGGTGGTCTTGACCTTAGAAAACACAGTGTGGTCATTTTTAAGGAGAACAAAAAACCAAATATTAGTGTTTCTACTGATGAAACGTCGATGATGGGACCAAGTAGTATTTCTTTTCAAAGCTTTGGACGCGGTTCTGGAGAGAAACCGGGGGTTGGTCGGCATGGGAGAAAATTAAATAAAACAATTCTTGGTTAAGGGAGCCGTTTTAATACGTCCAGTAGCTCATGTATTCCTTTAGCTGAGGCTATGAATACTATAGCCGAACTTCTTACTTCTCAACCTACGGTGGCTGCTGGTTCAGGTAAATCAGTTGGGATGGAAGAACAACCAGATTTTCTTGAGAGTCTTAAATAGTGAGGTTTGTATCCCTTTTCCTTTTATTTATGGATTTGAACTTAAATATTTTCTCATGGAACTGTCACTAGTGCCAAGTTTGGCTGCATTTTCGGGGAATATAATTTGGAACACATACTAGATATTGTGTGCCTTCTAGAGCCCAAAATCAATAGTAAAAAAGTTGATAATGTCATTACCAAGTTGGGGTTCCACTTCTTTCATTGATTTGAAGCTATTGGTTTCTCAGGTGGTATTTAGCTTGGTTGGAAGGATAGTATATGGGTTGAATGATCCAGAATCATTCCTTAATTCATTCTTGTTTGTGTGCTCAGTAATGTACCTTTCAATACTATTTTTATCTCCTTTGTGTATGGTAGCCCGGACAAGCGGAAACGGAAGCCCCTTTGGGGTAATTTGAAATTTTCCATGCTTCAAGGGTCTTTGCCTTGGATGGCTATTGGTGATTTTAATGCCATTACTTCTCCCATGGACAAGAAATGTAGTCATTTTATTGGGAAGAGATGCCTTCTTTTTGGTGATTTTGTTGAATCTAATGAGTTGCAGGATTTATGGTTTACAAGACCGTCCTTCACTTGGCATAGAGGTTGGACATTTGAGAGGTTAGATAGGGAAATAGCTAATGATGCGTGGGTTTCAGCCTTCCCAAATTGCTCAGTGGTTCATCTTCTAAGGTTCAAGTTGGATCATAGGCTCCTCCTCCTCTCGTTAAAGCCAGATTTTACGTTCCTAAAGGTAGGCCTTTCGTTTCCTTACTGGGTGGACGAAACATAGTAATTTCAATACTTTTGTTAAAGGGAAGTGGAGGTATTCGAGAAATATGGCTGATTCTCTTCATCATTTTAGCTTTTCTATTAAAGACTGGAATAGATCTGTTTATGGTTATATTGGTACTCAAAAGAAACAATTAGTGAGGTCTCTTTTGACTATTCAACGGGCTATGAAATAGTCGAATTATGCTCGTTTATCTGAGCTTGAGATAAAAGTTTGGGAGGATTTGGAGAGTGTCTTTGATCATGAGTAGTTGCTGTGGAAACAAAAGGCTAGGTGTAACTGGCTTAACTTCGATGATTGTAACACTAAATTTTTTCATAGTCGTACAATTCAGAGACAGAATTTTAATCGTATAACTGCTCTTAAGGTTGGTAATGGTGAATGGTCCTCTGATCAGGATACTCTACAAGCCAAGGCGATTAGTTTCTTCCAAAAGCGTTATGGAGAAATTCCGGAGAATATGAATAAGCTTCCTTCTGGCATCTTTCCTCAGCTTAACACATCGGACGTATTTTTTCTGAATAAAGATATCACGAATGAAGAAATCAAGTTGGCTTTATTCGACATGGCGCTTTGAAGGTCTCGAGAAGTGATGGATTCCATGCCATTTTCCTTTAAAATTAGTAGAATGTTGTTGGTAATGATGCCTGTAAGTGGGTTAAAGGGGTATTCATTAGTAAAGACATCGATCCGGACTCGAATAATACTTTGATAGTTCTTATCCCCAAGCTAGTGAATCCGAAAAGTTTTTCTCAATTTCGACCAATCAGTCTATGCTTTGTTTTGTCCAAATTGGTCATGAAGGTTATTGCTAGCCACTTTAAGGTAGTTTTTCCTAATTTATTTTGCAGCAATAGGCAGGGTTTATTGCAGTGCAGAATATCGCTGATAACATTTTGATAGCGCAAGAAGTCATTCACTCCATGAAAGGGAAACACAGTGGTAGGAATTGGATCGCGATTAGATTGACTTAGAGAAAGCATGTGACAGAGTTTGTTGGGAGTTCTTTGATGCTTCCCTTCAGGCTACAAGTGTTCCTAACTTTCTTTGGAGAGTGATTATGTCTACTATCTCTTCGTCCACTATACAAATTCTTTGGAATGAAATTCCTACTCAGAAATTTAAGCCAGCTAGAGGGATTAGACAAAGGTGCCCTCTATCCTCATATCTTTTTGTCCTCTATATGGAATGACTTGGATACAATATCTGTTCTGAAATTGACTCTAGTAACTGGTCTTGATGGGCTCGACACTAACTAATATTTCGACAAAGACAAGCGCACCTATCGAACAGTAGTATAGTTGTGGTGAGTCCGGAATATCGTATCCTCAAGGACTAAAATTACTAGTAATAACTATCTTTCTATTATTTAGCCTAATCTTTAAAGGGATTTATTTTAATCTAAAATTTAACCAACTAATTAACTATGAACGCGCTAGAGAGTGAAAGAAATAATCGAATAAACCAATGATAAAGACAATACCCAAGGAAGAATCCACCTAGACTTCACTTATTATTCTGACTCTGAATTAAGTGATTTATTCACTTGACTTGATCCGTAGAAATCCCTAAATTATGTTAATATCTCTTTCAAGACTAAAAACAACTGACTCTAGGTTGATTAACTGAAATCTCTTTCGAATTAAAACCCCTATCGTCGTATTAACTTGATCTATGGATTCCCTTATTAAATTTGACTCTAATCCGGCAGATTTATGTCATCCTATTTCTAGGGTTGCAATCAACTCCGCTTAATTATGCTAGATCTTCTCTTAAACAGGGACTTTTGCTCCACTGAATAAGCACATCAATCTTGAATTAATATTCCTGAAAACATTAAAACAAGGATTAAGAACACATAATTAAGAACAAGAACAAGTATTTATCATGTAATTCAGATTTATTAAATAATAAGATTCATCTAGGTTTCATCCTTCCTAGGTATTTAGGGAGTTTAGTTCATAACGTAAAAGGAAAACATCATAGAATTAAGAAAACAATAAGACATAAAGAACGCAAAAACTTCTAAAGAACTTGATGGAGATCTTCAGTCTTGGAGTGAATCCGCTTTCGAGATGATTCCGACGGCTTCCTTCGAGTAATTTCTTCAATCTCCTCTGCGTCCTCCTTTAGGTCTTCCTCTGGCTCGTATTTATAGACTTTAGAAGTCTCAAAAACCCTAAAATTTGGCTTTTTCCGCGTGAAAACAAAGCAGGGTGCGGCAGGGACACGGGCGTGTGCTCAGCCCATGTGAGAGTGCGCAGGCCGTGTGGGAATTTGAGTGAATCGCGATCGACACGGGCTGGCACACGGGCGTGTGTCCAACCCGTGTGAGTCACACGGGCATATGCCCTACCCGTGTGGTTCTGGCTTGGCCGTGTGGATCCTTAAGGTGCTCCGTTTTGTCCGGTTTTGGCCTGTTTTCCACTCCTTTTGCTTTCCTATGCTCACCTAAGTATAGAAATACAAATTTAAAGGATTAGGAGCATCGAATTCACCAAATTATATAAATAAGCATCCAAAAACACGCTAAGCGTGGGATTAAAATGTGTTACTTTTATGATTTATCAAATATCCCCACACTTAAGCGTTTGCTTGTCCTCAAGCAAAATCCTCAACTCACAATTAAAATTAACTTCCTCAATTCATAATTCTCATCAATAATGTTTTATCATTATTCAAAAATAATTCATACATTGATAATTTAACTAAAAGAGTCCTAAAGATTCAAACAATCCAAGTCACAAATTTTTTTATAGCACGAAAACATAGGTGTTTCCCCTTATCTGAATAATTACCTTTGATTCAAAACCGACAAGAATTGACATCCTCACTAAGGGTTCACTCAAATCACTCAAAGTGTTTAAGGTTCAAGTTAAGCACTCAAGAGTCAACATGAAGAGTTATTACCATAGGCTTGCATGAAAATCAAATCTCCACCACTATAAAATGAGATGATACACAAATAAAAAGGTCTTTGAAAAGGGTTGTAATGGGGCTTGGGTTAAAGGTGTGGATAAAGGCTGAATTAGAGGGTTAGAATCGAGATTGAATTGACAATTTACCTAACTAGAAAAATAAACTAATACTGAATAATTACAATAATTGAAATAACACGAGGTTCTTCTCCAAATGTGAAATTAATTGCTTAAGCTCAACTGACATAGAACTAGTAATAATGAATATATGTTTCCACTTTTTTTTATGTACAATAATAAGAAAGAATTTAACAACTGAAATAGAGAACATAGTTAGGCAACTGATCAAATCAAATCTCGACAAAAAAAAAAGAAGGGAGTCAATAAAATAGGAACAACGAAGCAAAAATTGGGTTTTGGGTTAATATTAATGGGTGAGTCAAGAAATGGTTTATTAGGCTCAAAGGGGTTCACTAGGGGTTAATTATGAAGGTAGGCTTTTAGTGGATTAAGTGGGTTAAAACCTAGGTGCCTTTATCATCTCAGTATATCAAATCAAAAGGTGTGGTCTCGACATGCATAATCGAAACAAGTTCTAGAATAACAAATCAATATTGACATACTCATAACCAACAATAACGTGAGCAAGAAAAGTATATTCTCTAAAACGTTCAAAAACTCACAAAAATTATGGTTTTTGATGTCAATCTTGTAAATCTCAAACTTCAAGGTAATATTTAAACTTAGGGACAACAACCTAACAAATTTTAATTCTGAAAATAGACTTATCATGCTTGATTCTCTAATGTCTTAAAGTGTAAACGATCAATGCACAATTACCTATGACTTAATCCAAAACATATCAATAAAAATCATAAATCAATAAAAATTTTATTCTAATAGTAATATGAGAAAATTACTTAAGAACAAGACATAATTCAGGGATTTTCTAATAATGATATAATTAACCTCCCCACACTTAAGATGTACATTGTCCTCAATGTACCAAAATAGATAATGACAATATAAGAATATCATAAGAGAGGGAGAGAAGTGAAACTTCCTAAATTTTGGATGAAATCCGTGGAATAGTGAACGCAGAATTGTAGATATAACAAAGTGAAGTGCATGATTCTGAGGAACTAAAAAAAATAAACACAAATGTGGAAGAAGATTAAGGGATTACTCGATTAGGAATAAAAAACTAAAATATAGTTCGAAATATAAAAGATAAGTCTTTTAAAAATATGATACGAAACAAAAAGGAAAATAGACTAAAAATAAAAAGAAAAAGAAAAATAAGAATAAAAATAAAAATAAAAATAAAATAAATGGACTCAAAGGTCCTCGTCGTCAGACGCGTCGCAAGGTGGCGGTGCTGAAGGTGAAATATGCAGATGATGGAAAATCTGCTGTAAGGTGGCCTCGAGACTGTCGAACCGCTGGTAGCACTGCTGCTCGAAGCGAGTGAGTTGCTCGGATATATCGTTCAAAGTAGCAGCAGAAGAAGGCGGTTGGTGACTCGGAGGTGCAGGGTCGACGGTGGTCGGACGTGGGAGGGGGAAAGGTTGCGGCGGCTAGGGTTGGAGGGGGAAAGTGGAAGAAAAGAAAAAGAAAAAGAAGGCTTTAAATAGGGGACATGGTCGTGTAACGGCCCGTGTTGGGCCACACGGCCGTGTCACACGCCCGTGTGGCTCGAATTTCAGCCCGTGTTTGTCGCGATTTGTAAAACCTTAATATTCACACAGCCTTGGACACGCCTATGTGTCCAGGTCGTGTGGTCCACACGGCCGTGTCGCACGGTCGTTTGCGAAGTCCTTCGCTTCTCCCATGCCCGTGTAGTAGTCCATACGCCCGTGTGATCGCACACACGGCCGCGTGTGTTGCCCGTAGAGCCCTCTGACTTGTTTTAAATTTTGAAATTTAAAAAATTGAGCTCTAGTTTTCACACGGCCTAGGACATGCCCGTGTGTCCAAGCTGTATGGTCCACACGGCCGTGTCGCACGCCCGTGTGGACTATATTTAGGCCGTTTCTCTGTCTATTTTTTGGGAATTTTAAGCTTCAGGGTCCACACGGCCAAAGACACGCCCGTGTGTTCAGGCCGTGTGGGTGACACGGCCATGTCGCCAAGCCGTGTACCTCACTGTCGATTTCTTTAAGATTCAAAAACTAAGTCCCCACATCCACACGGCCAGGGACACGCCCGTGTGGTTTTAAAAACACATTTTTTTAATTAATCAATTACGAAGATATCATAAAATATAATTAGTGAGTTAGGCATGTTAATACTCGGGTTGCCTCCCGAGAAGCGCTTGTTTAGAGTCTAAGCTCGACTTACCTCTCATTTTTACGGTCATGGTGGATCACGGAGTCGAGACTCCTCTTTCTCGCTATCAGTTCTATTATCAACATACAGTTTAAGTCGAGTAGTGTTTAACTTAAAAGTTTCGAAATTAGAATGAGTTACCTCGACCGTTCCGTATGGAAAAACATTGAGTATCGTGAAAGGAGTCGCTCCGTTTGAATTAAGCTCTGTCATTGTTATTCGAGGGTCGGTTTCATCTAGCAGTACTTGGTCCCCAACCTTGAAGTGTTTTGTTCCACCTTTAATCTCGTCATGGAGTTGTTTCAGTTTGGCTTCGTGTATTCTCGGTTTCTCCTTGACTTGTGCCCTCCATTCGTCTAGTTCGTCGATCTGAAGCCTTCGCTCCTCATGAATTGTTTTATTGTTAGCATGAGAACTAGGACGTGGCTCGTTTGTGTTTTTTCGAGGTGCTTCCTAAAAAGAGTGTTGGACCACATGGTTACTAATAGAATTTATACACCCACCTTCATTACTCGATGTCTTAACCGAATCACGAGCCTGAAGAGTGATCGTTTCATCACCTGCACGAAGTGTGAGTTCACTTGTACCAACATCATTAATAGTATTGGCAGTTGCTAAAAAGGGTCGTCCTAAGATTAAAGGTGCATCACTGTCCTCATCCATGTCTAGAACAACAAAGTCAACTGGGAATATAAATTTATCAACTTTTAAAAGCACATCCTCAACAATTCCCCTAGGAAATCTAATAGTTTTATCTGCTAGTTGAATGCTCATCCTAGTTTGTTTAGGTTTCCCAAGACCTAGTTGTTTCAACATTTTATAGGGCATGACGTTAGTACTTGCCCCTAAATCAGCCAAAGCATTTTTAACATCTAAAGTACCAATTAAGCAAGGAATAGTAAAACTCCCTGGATCCTTTAATTTGTTGGGTAGTTTATTCTGTAGAATGGCTGAGCAGACTGCGTTTAGTTCCACATGCGACGCATCATCTAACTTCCGTTTGTTTGCTAGAAGATCCTTTAAAAATTTAACTGAGTTCGGCATTTGCAAAAGAGCTTCAATAAACGGTAAGTTAATATGTAATTTTTTTAAGAGTTTAAGGAATTTACCGAATTGTTCATTGGTATGGTCTTTCTTCGTCGCGTTGGGGTATGGCACATGAGGTGTGTATTCTTTTCTTTCCGGTGTCTGTGCATTGTGGCTCACCTCAACCTTACCTTTACTTACCACAACTTCTTACCTCGGTTCAGATTCAGATTCTACTAACCCTTTTTCGTCGCACACCGTGATAGCATTGAGTTGTTCCCTTGGGTTAGGTTCAGTATTACTCGGCAAGCTACCTTGTGGTCATTCTGAGATCAACTTGGCAAGCTGACCTATTTGGTTTTTGAGCCCTTGAATCGATGCTTGCTAATTTTTAAGTGTTGTTTCGGTGTTTTGAAAACGGGTTTCTGACACCGAGATGAATTTTGTTAGCATCTCTTCAAGGTTTGACTTTTTCTCCTGTTGGTAGGGTTGTTGTTGAAAGCCTGGAGGGAGTTGTTGTCTCTGATTTCCTTGACCACCCCATGAGAAATTGGGATGGTTCCTCCAACTTGCATTGTAAGTGTTACTATAGGGATTATTCTGAAGTCTAGAATTGTTACCCATATAGTGAACTTGTTCATTCTCTATGCTCGGGTTGTAGGATGGATATTCTGTGGTGTTCATCCCTCCTCCATTTGTGTCACATTGCATCACCGAATGTACCTGCGTAGAAACATATAAACCATTAATCTTTTTGTTTAAGAGCTCTACCTTGTTTGATAGCATGGTGACTGCGTCGAGGTTGAAAACACTGGCAGCTTTAGTCGACTTTGTTCTCATTACTTGCCACTGATAGTTATTCAGTGACATCTCCTCTATAAACTCATAAGCCGCTTCAGGGGTTTTGTTATTTAGGGTTCCACCGACGGCTGCATCAATCAATTGCCTAGTTGAGGGGTTCACACCATTGTAAAAGGTTTGAACCTGTAGACATAATGGTAACCCATGGTGAGGGCATCTTCTCAATAGATCTTTGTATCTCTCCCATGCATCGTAAAGTGTTTCTAAATCCATCTGCACAAAAGAAGAGATATCATTCCTCAACTTAGCCGTTTTAGCGGAAAATATTTCAATAAAAATTTCTCGGTCATCTGTTCCCAAGTAGTGATAGAACCTCGTGGTAACGAGTTCAACCACAGTTTAGCTTTGTTTCTTAAAAAAAATGGGAATAACCGAAGGCGAATGGCATCATCAGAAATGCCATTAATTTTGAAAGTATCGTAAAACTCTAAAAGCGTTATGGAGAAATTCCAGAGAATATGAATAAGCTTTCTTCTGTCATCTTTCCTCAGCTTAACACATCGGACGTATTTTTTCTGAATAAAGATATCACGAATGAAGAAATCAAGTTGGCTTTATTCGACATGGCACTTTGAAGGTCTCGAGAAGTGATGGATTCCATGCCATTTTCTTTTAAAATTAGTAGAATGTTGTTGGTAATGATGCCTGTAAGTGGGTTAAAGGGGTATTCATTAGTAAAGACATCAATCCGGACTCGAATAATACTTTGATAGTTCTTATCCCCAAGCTAGTGAATCCGAAAAGTTTTTCTCAATTTCGACCAATCAGTCTATGCTTTGTTCTGTCCAAATTGGTCATGAAGGTTATTGCTAGCCACTTTAAGGTAGTTTTTCATAATTTTATTTTGCAGCAATAGGCAGGGTTTATTGCAGTGCAGAATATTACTGATAACATTTTGATAGCGCAAGAAGTCATTCACTCCATGAAAGGGAAACACAGTGGTAGGAATTGGATCGCGATTAGATTGACTTAGAGAAAGCATGTGACAGAGTTTGTTGGGAGTTCTTTGATGCTTCCCTTCAGGCTACAAGTGTTCCTAACTTTCTTTGGAGAGTGATTATGTCTACTATCTCTTCATCCACTATACAAATTCTTTGGAATGAAATTCCTACTCAGAAATTTAAGCCAGCTAGAAGGATTAGACAAATATGCCCTCTATCCTCATATCTTTTTGTCCTCTATATGGAATGACTTGGATACAATATCTGTTCTGAAATTGACTCTAGTAACTGGTCTTGATGGGCTCGAAACTAACTAATATTTCGACAAAGGCAAGCGCACCTATCGAACAGTAGTATAGTTGTGGTGAGTCCGGAATATCGTATCCTCAAGGACTAAAATTACTAGTAATAACTATCTTTCTATTATTTAGCCTAATATTTAAAGGGATTTGTTTTAATCTAAAATTTAACTAACTAATTAACTATGAACGCGTCAGAGAGTGAAAGAAATAATCGAATAAACCAATGATAAAGACAATACCCAAGGAAGAATCCACCTAGACTTCACTTATTATTCTGACTCTGAATTAAATGATTTATTCACTTGACTTGATCCGTAGAAATCCCTAAATTATGTTAATATCTCTTTCAAGACTAAAAACATCTGACTCTAGATTGATTAAGTGAAATCTCTTTCTAATTAAAACCCCTATCGTCGCATTAACTTGATCTATGGATTCCCTTATTAGATTTGACTCTAATCCGGCAGATTTATGCAATCCTATTTCTAGGGTTGCAATCAACTCTGCTTAATTATGCTAGATCTTCTCTTAAACAGGGACTTTTGCTCCACTGAATAAGCACATCAATCTTGAATTAACATTCCTGAAAACATTAAAACAAGGATTAAGAACACATAATTAAGAACAAGAACAAGTATATATCACGTAATTCAGATTTATTAAATAATAAGACTCATCTAGGTTTCATCCTCCCTAGGTATTTAGGGAGTTTAGTTCATAACGTAAAAGGAAAACATTGATAAACCGAAATAGTAACATATTTTAGACCTACATTTAGTATGCTTTTGGATGAATTATCCCTTGATTTATGTAAAAAGGTGCTTTTAATCCTTTCTTTTCATGTCTTATACTCAGAAAAGCACCCAAGGATAAAAAGAACGAGAAACGGGCTCAAAATGGACCAAAACGGACTAAAGAGAAAATCGACATGACCTGGACTTGGACCCACACGGCCGTGCCAAGTCAATCATCTAGAACACGGTCTAACCCCGACTCACACGGCCGTGTCTCATTAAAAAAATCCGAACACGACTTGACCACGATTCACACGGGCGTGTGCCATGGCTGTGCCTCTGCCGTGGAGAAGAGCAATTTCACTCGGGAAAGGATACTTAGGGAGAAAGAAACGTATTTCAAAAGCCTATAAATACACCCTAAGTATGACCTAAGAAGGGGAGCCCAAAGCCATCGTCTAGGGGCGTCGTGCTAGGCTAGAGAAGGCAGATTTGTGGGGATTCACTCAGGGATAGCCAGTTGATTCATCTCAAGAAGCCAGAATTATACTCAAGACGGAGGATATCTCCTTCAATTCCTTCAGGGGGTTTTAGGGATTTCTTATGTTTTGCTTTATCTTTTCTCTTGAGATGTTTTCCTTTATTGTTATGAACTAAATCCTTCGGATATCCGAAGGGGATGAAACTTATGATGTATCTTGTTATTGTTTACTGAATTATATGATAAATACTTAGTTTGTTTTTAATTATGTGAGCTTAATCCAAATTTAATGTGCTTAGGTGGAGGAGGAATAGACCCCGCCTAAGAGTAGATCCAACATAATTAAGCGGAGTTGATCGCACGCCTAGAGATAGGGTGACGAGATTTCGTCGGATTAGGGTGAAACCTAATATGGGAATCCATAGATCGATTTACTGCTATTCTAGGGGGTTATTATAAGAGAATGAGAGTTCCACTAATTAACCTAGGGTTAGACGTTATTCGCCTCGAGAGAGGGTTTAATATACGTTAGGGAGTCTTACAGATCAAACTAAGTGAATAAATCGTATGGTTCAGTGTTAGATAACAAGTGAAGTCTAGGTGGATTCTTCCTAGGGTATCATCTAAATCAACTGAGTTTTTCCCAAGTTATCTTCCAAATTCATTCTTCTTTGTCTTAGAGTCTTTAGTTTAGTAGTTAATTAATTTAGATTAGATAAACAACTTCACTTATTTTAGGCTAAATAATAGAAAGAAAGTTAGTATTAGTACTTTTAGTTCCTTTGGGTTCGATAATCCTGGTCTTGCCTAAGCTATACTATCGTTCGATAGGTGCACTTGCCTCAATCGTTGTCGAGTTAGTTTCGAGGTTCGATCATTCTTTTATAAATTTTAAAGCTCGATTCACAATGATCAAGTTTTTGGCGCCATTGTTTGGAACTAAAATATTAAGAAAGCTCTATTTTTATTACTTTAGCCATTATTTTTTATTTTTCGCAATTTATTTTTATTTTTAGTTTTAATTTTAAATTTACTAAATTTTCTTTCTTTCTTTTCCTAGCAGGTACCTCTAGTTTATGACTAGAAGGAACACGAGAGGACCTTTAGAATACAACAGTGATATTGAAGCTACCGTTCGAAGGAATCGCAGAGAAATTAGGCGAGCCCTAAATTACCAAGAAGGAGAGCGAGAAGACAGATCCAATCCTACCGAAGGATGGACGAAAAAATAACCCACCACCACAAGATGTGGCAGAAAAAAATGCTCCGCGCGTACTATGTATGATTATGCTAAACCTCATTTAACAGAGCCGAATCTAGTATTGTTAGGCTGCTATAGCCGCTAATAATTTTGAATTAAAGCCTAACACTATACAAATGATTCAACAATTTGTTCAATTTGATGGTTTGCAGGACGAAGATCCAAATACTCATATAGCTAACTTTTTAGAGTTCTGTGATACCTTCAAAATAAATGGCATTTCTGATGATGCCATACGTCTTCGGTTATTTTCCTTTTTATTAATAAATAAAGCTAAACAATGGTTAAACTCGCTACCACAAGGATCAATCATTACATGGGATCAAATGACCGAAAAATTCTTATTAAAATATTTCCCACCGGCCAAAATGGCCAAATTACGTAATGATATCTCTTCTTTTGTGCAGATGGATTTAGAGATATTATACGATGCATGGGAGAGATATAAGGATCTCTTGAGAAGGTGTCCGCACCATGGTTTACCCTTGTGGCTCCAAGTCCAGACTTTCTATAACGGTGTGAACCCCTCAACGAGGTAACTAATCGACTCAGCCGCCAGTGGAACCTTGAATAACAGAACTCCTGAGGCAACCTACGAGTTTACTGAAGAGATGTCGCTGAATAACTATCAGTGGCAAGTTACAAGAACAAGGCCAACAAAAACAGCTGGAGTTTACAACCTCGACACAGTAACCATGCTATCAAATCAGGTAGAGTTGATGAATAAAAAGCTTGATAGTTTGTGTTCTTCGCAGTACATCCAGTCATGCAAAGTCATGCACACAAGTGGAACTGTGGCGAATCCTCGAGTACCCACCCTACCAACCGTGCACAGAGAGAGCGAATGATGAACTATATAGGTAACAATTTTAGATCTAATAATAACCCATATAGTAATAATTATAATCTAGGTTGGAGGAACCACCCAAATTTTTCGTGGGGAGGACAAGGAAATCAAGGAAATCAAAGACAACAACCTCCTCAAAATTTCCAAAATCACTTCTATCCACGGGAAAAGAAGCCGAATCTTGAAGAAACGTTGAACAAATTCATAGCATCCACGTAGCCCGTCTCCAAAAAAGCGAGGTAACACTCGACACCCAACAAACATCGATCAAAAACGATCGAGAACCAAGTTGGAGGACTTACAAAGGCAATCGGGAAATTACCCGATCGATCGGACAAATTGCAAAGCTATTATCCGAACGACCACACAAGGGCGTCTCACCGAGTAATACTTGAAATTAATCAAAAGGAGAAAATCCAAGCCATAACACTCAAGAAAGCGAAGAAGTAGACGAACCCACCCAACACAAGGAAACGAGGTAGAAAAGGTAAAGTTGAGGTAACACAAGACAAGCCAAAACCGGTAATCAAGGAGTACCAACCTCGCATACCATATCCCGGCGTTAACAAGAGACGATATAGAGAAAGAGTTCGGTAAGTTTCTTAAACTTTTAAAGAAATTACATATTAACTTACCGCTACTTGAAGCTCTTTCACGATGCCGATTCGAGGAAATTTTTAAAACATCTCTTGACGAATAAGCGCAAGTTAGACGAAGATCCACATGTGGAATTAAACGCAGCAGTGCTCAAAGAATGTTACGTAATAGACTACCACAAAAGCTAAAAGATCCAGGAGAGTTTTACAATTCCATGTTTAATTGGTAGACTAACTCGTTGATAATGCGTTAGTCGATTTAGGGGCAAGCATAAATGTCATGCCTTATAAATTGTTTAAACAATTAGGTCTAGGGAAACCCAAACAAACTAGGATGAGAATTCAATTAGGTGATAAAATCATTAGAATTCCTAGGGTATTATCGAAGATGTTCTTGTAAAAATTGATGATTCGTTTTCCCAAAGAGATTTTGTTGTCTTAGACATGGATGAGGATAATTCGATTCCCTAATTTTAGGAAGACCCTTTTTTAGCTACTGCCGGACTAAAATTGATGTTGATGCAGGAGAACTCATACTTTGTGTAGGTAATGAGACGGTCGCCCTCAAGGCTCTCGACTCGGCTAGAACATCGAGTACTCAAGGTGAGAACGTAAATTCTACTAATAACCATTCGGTTAACCCTTATTTTCAGGAAGAACCACCAAAGAATACAACTGAACCCGATCCTAAATCCCATGCCGACAAAGAAATAACTCATGAAGATCGAGGGATTCAGTTCGATGATCTAGACGAGTGGAAGACACACTTCAATGAGAAATTAGGGATACACGACGAAGAAATGGAACCACACAAGATAAAATCGAAGAAGCCCCCAAAAGAGCTAATAGGAACAACAAACCACTTCAAAATAGGGGACCAGTGTTAGATCAGGCAGATCCTCGAATATCTCATACGGACCCTAACACAAACAAAGAAATACCTTTTAGGGTAACCAGTGTTTTCCCATACGGAACAGTCGAGGTGAGTAATCCTATTTTTGGTACTTTTACTATAAACACATCTCGACTTAAATTTTTTCACGAAGACACAAATGATAGCATGAGGAAGGACTTCCAACTCCTCAAACCACCCTGAAGATGCAAATGAGAGGTAAAGTCTAGCTTAAGACTATAAACGAGCACTTCTCGGGAGGCAACCCGAGCATTAACATAATTTATTCTCACATTTTGCTTTAAATTTATTTTTCTATTCTTCCTTTCTTTCTGAACACTTAGTTATAAACTAACAAGGGGTGCAGAATTCCAGGACACACGGCCTTGCACACTACCGTACGTGGCGCGTGTGGACCATAAGAATCCCCGTCTTCGACATAGCGAGGCCGTGCGAATCAATTCCAACCACTTTTCGACGTCACGATCCCACCCCTACACCACGGGCCCGACAAAGGGGCGCAGGTCGGTGCCCCATAACTGTGTGAAGCTACTAACTTTCCAACCACGGCGCGAAACACGCCGTGCCTTAAACCCGTGCCAACATACTGACTTGTCGAACACAGGCTAGACACGAGCGTGGGGTAACCAACACGCCTAGGAACACGGCCATGCTAGTCGGCCGTGTGAATCGACACACCCTCCGTCCACGGGCGTGGGAGAGCCTCAAATACAAAATTTTATTTAAACCCCACAGGCCTCCCCCCCTTTACCCCATCTTCTTCCATCTTATTTTTCTTTCAAAAATCTCTCTCCTTTCCTTCGAAACAAAGACTCTATCACTCTTGAGCTACAACAAAATCATATCCATGGCAAAGAAGCGTAAAAGGCCAATCTCCTCAAAGGAGACTGATTCACATGAGTTCATGCCGACAGCTTCATCCAAACAACAAGCCAATAATATTTGAGGCTATCTAGTTTTTATTTCATTTTTTTCTTTTGCTTCAATTTCCTTCCCTTTAACAATCTTATGCTTAATTTAGTTTATTTTATCTTAGTTTCTTAATTTTAGGTTCTAAAGGCTGCTAAGGAATCACGCCACGACCACCACCATATCCTCAGCCTTAGAAATCACACCCAATAATAAGGACTCTACGGTCCATCCATCTTTTCTTTTAATTTTAGTTTCATCTTTATTTTTCTTCACTTTAGCTTGCTTTTTCTTTAATTATTTAATTAGTATAGTTTTAATTATTATTATTATATCCTGGCTAATCCTGCATGAGCTACCCAATTTCTTCATCTAGCGCAGGATCGCCACCCAGACAGACCCCTCCAACATATCGTTCATCCAACTCAAGGATTACATCCATAATTCAGGGAGTTTTACTTATCCCCATATCTTCTGATCTGAACATTACATTTATATTATCTAACTTTGTACATTGAGGACAATGTACATCTTAAGTGTGGGGGGGTGAACAACTTAAAAATGTGGCCTAACTTTTTTTCATTATTCTCAGATTTCTGAAATTAGGTACCAACTTTTTGCATTATTCTCAAAATCCTGAATTTAGTCTTGTTTTTAAGTAATTTCCTCATATTACTAATTAGGATGAAATTTCTGATGATTTATGATTTTTATTTATATGTTTTAGATTAAGTCATTGATAATTGTGCATTGATAATTAAATTCTAAGAATACTAGAGAATCAAGCATAATAAGTCTATTTTTTTAAATTAAAAATTTTTTAGGTCGTCTACCTGAATTTAAATATTACTTTGAAGTTTGAAATTTACGAGGTTGATGTCAAAATACCCATAATTTTTATGAGATTTTGAGCCTTATAGAGCATAAATTCTTTTTCTTGCTCACTTTATTGATTATGAGTATGTCAACACTGATTTGTTATTCTAGAACTTGCATCGATTATACATGTCGAGACCACATTTTTTTGATTTGATACACAGAGATGATAAAGGCACCTAGGTTTTAACCCACTTACTCCACTAAAAACCCACCTTCATAATTAACCCCTAGTGAACCCCGTTTAATCCTAACAACCCATTTATTGACTCACCCACTAATATTAACCCAAAACCCTTTTTATTTGTTATCACCATTCCTTTTGACTACCTTATATCGAGATTTGATTTGATTAATAGCCTAACTATGTTTTTTTATTTCAGTAATTTATCCTTTGTTATGTATTTGTTATTTGTTCTGGAAAAAAAACGACGAAGTATATTCATTATTAGTTATGTGATTAAACGAGCTTATACATTTATTTAAATTCCAAATATCGAAGAAGAAGCTCGTATTATTAGTATTATTAGTTTTCAATTGATGTAATTATTATTATTAGATCATTAGTTCTTAGTTAGGTAATTTGTCAATTCAATCTCGATTCTAACCTTCTAATTCAGCCTTATTCCACACCTTAACCCTAGCCCCGTTACAACCCTAACAAAAACCTTTTGATTTGTGTTTCATCTCATATTTCAGTGGTGGAGATTTGATTTTCATGCAAGCCTATGGGATTAACTCTTCATGTTTGACTTTTGAGTGCCTAAATTTTGAACCTTAAACACTTTGAGTGATTTGAGTGAATCTTTAGTGAGGATGTCAATCCTTGAAAATTTCGAATCAGGGGTAATTATTTAGATGAAGGGAAACACCTATGTTTTGTGCTACAAAATATAAGGCTTATAGTGTTTGAATTTTTAGGACTCTTTGAGTTGAATTATCCATGTATAAATTATCCCTGAATTATGATGAGACACTATCAATGACTATTATGAATTATAGAAAGTTCATTTTAATTGTAAGCTGAGAATTTTGCTTGAGGACAAGCAAAAGCTTAAGTGTGGGGGTATTTGATAAACCGAAATAGTAACATATTTTAGACCCACATTTAGTATGCTTTTGGATGAATTATCCCTTGATTTATGTAAAAAGGTGCTTTTAATCCTTTCTTTTCATGTCTTATACTTAGGAAAGCACCCAAGGATAAAAATAACGAGAAACGGGCTCAAAACGGACCAAAACGGACCAAAGAGGAAATCGACACGGCCTGGACTTGGACCCACACGGTCGTGCCAAGTCAATCATCTAGAACACGGTCTAACCCCGACTCACACGACCTTGTCTCATTAAAGAAATTTGAACACAGCTTGACCACGATTCACACGGGCGTGTGCCATGGCCGTGCCTCTGCCGTGGAGAAGAGCAATTTCACTCAGGAAAGGATACTTAGGGAGAAAGAAACGTATTTCAAAAGCCTATAAATACACCCTAAGTATGACCTAAGAAGGGGAGCCCAAAGCCATCGTCTAGGGGCGTCGTGCTAGGCCAAAGAAGGCAGATTTGTGGGGATTCACTCAGGGATAGCCAGTTGATTCATCTCAAGAAGCCAGAATTATACTCAAGACGGAGGATCTCTCCTTCAATTCCTTCAGGGGGTTTTAGGGATTTCTTATGTTTTGTTTTATATTTTCTCTTGAGATGTTTTCCTTTATTGTTATGAACTAAATCCTTCGGATATCCGAAGGGGATGAAACCTATGATGAATCTTGTTATTGTTTACTGAATTATATGATAAATACTTAGTTTGTTCTTAATTATGTGAGCTTAATCCAAATTTAATGTGCTTAGGTGGAGGAGGAATAGACCCTGCCTAAGAGTAGATCCAACATAATTAAGCGGAGTTGATTGCACGCCTAGAGATAGGGTGACGAGATTTTGCCGGATTAGGGTGAAACCTAATATGGGAATCCATAGATCGATTTACTGCTATTCTAGGGGGATATTATAAGAGAACGAGAGTTCCACTAATTAACCTAGGGTTAGACGTTATTCGCCTCGAGAGAGGGTTTAATATACGTTAGGGAGTCTTACGGATCAAACTAAGTGAATAAATTGTATGGTTCAAAGTGTTAGATAACAAGTGAAGTCTAGGTGGATTCTTCCTAGGTATCATCTAAATCAACCGAGTTTTTCCCAAGTTATCTTCCAAATTCATTCTTCTTTGTCTTAGAGTCTTTAGTTTAGTAGTTAATTAATTTAGATTAGATAAACAACTTCACTTATTTTAGGCTAAATAATAGAAAGAAAGTTAGTATTAGTACTTTTAGTTCCTTTGGGTTCGATAATCCTGTCTTGCCTAAGCTATACTATCATTCGATAGGTGCACTTACCTCAATCGTTGTCGAGTTAGTTTCGTGTTCGATCATTCTTTTATAAATTTTAAAGCTCGATTCACAAATGATCAAACATCATAGAATTAAGAAAATAATAAGACATAAAGAACTCAAAAACTTCTAAAGAACTTGATGGAGATATTCAGTCTTGGAGTGAATCCACTTTCGAGATGATTCTGACGGCTTCCTTCGAGTAATTTCTTCAATCTCCTCTGCGTCCTCCTTTAGGTCTTCCTCTGGCTCTTATTTATAGACTTTAGAAGTCTCAGAAACCCTAAAATTTGGCTTTTTCTGCGTGAAAACAAAGCAGGGTGCGGCAGGGACACGGGCGTGTGCTCAGCCCGTGTGAGAGTGTGTAGGCCGTGTGGGAATTTGAGTGAATCGCGATCGACACGGGCTGGCACACGGGCGTGTGTCCAACCTGTGTGAGTCACACGGGCCTGTGCCCTACCCGTGTGGTTCTGGCTTGGCCGTGTGGATCCTTAAGGTGGTCTGTTTTGTTCAGTTTTGGCCCGTTTTCCACTCCTTTTGCTTTTCTATGCTCACCTAAGTATAGAAATACAAATTTAAAGGATTAGGAGCATCGAATTCACCAAATTATATAAATAAGCATCCAAAAACACGCTAAGCATGGGATTAAAATGTGTTACTTTTATGATTTATTAGGTCTCCTATTCGTTTATCTAAATAAGGTCCTATTTTATCTCACATTTTCATTGTATATGATTTGGTCATTTTTTGCAAAGAGGATTTGGAGCAAGCACGGGTACTCAAGAATATCTTAGCAAAATTTTGTAGTTCTTTTCTAGAAGAGTGGATGATGAATTGAGTGGTCAAATTAGTGAGTTGCTTAGATTTAAAAAAGTTTAGAACCTTGGCTCTTATTGGGGGTGCCTCTATTCCATGAAAGGGTAACTAATAGTACTTTAAGCTTTATGGTGGAAAAAGTATGATCCAAGTTGCTTAGTTGGGATTCTAGGAAACTGTCTTTGGTGGGTAGAGTTATATTGGCCCAATCTGTCCTTATTTCAATTCCTAACTTTTCCATGCAGACTATGATGATACCCAAAGGAGTTTGTAAAGAGATTGAGCAGATTGTTCGGCAGTTCATTTGGGGCCACTCAGGAGGGCACATGAAGATAAAATTAGTTGGATGAGGAAATATCTGTCAACCTCGGTGTCACGGTGGCCTTGGGTTTCGACATTTGAGAGATCAAAATATTTCGTTCTTACTGAAGATTGGTTTGAAAGACCACATTCCGAAAAACATTATGCGAAATAGATGTTGTTATCTTTGGAGGGCTCTTTCCAAAGTTTGGCCATTACTTCATGAGAACCTGGCTTGGTCCGTAGGGAATGGTAACAGTTTTTGTTGTTGGAATGACTCATGGACACCGACAGTAGACCCCTTGGTAAGATATATTCCTGCCCATACTATCTTTAGATTGCTCCCTAAGTGAGATTGTGTTGTAAGATGGAACTTGGGATTTGGATTTCTTTTTTCTTTGGCTGTTAAAGGATATTATTAGGCGTATTGTAAGTATTTCCCCCTCATCCTTTATTTGGGCCAAATAGGATTATTTGGACACGTACAATGGCGGGATCTTTTTTTTTGTCAAAAGCATCATTTGGTCTTTAAAAGAAAATTATTGAAATCCTAAAGATGAGTTCTAGAAATTTACGTGGAAGCTTCAGGGACCACATAGAGTCAGGTTTTTTTCTTTAGCTTGCTTCTAAGAAAAGGTTCTCACTAATATAGAGCGTGTTTGGCAGGGAGTTGGGAGCAACAGTTCTTACTCACTTTGCGGTCATGATACAGAGGATATTTTGCACGTGTTAACGTGATTGTTCGACAGGAAAGGAGGTGTGGAGACAAGTCATTCCAAATGACCAACATAATAGTTTCTTTTCTGCGAATTTACGGACTTGGCTAACCTCCAATCTTTGTTGTTGCATAAGATTGCCTAGAAGAAAGATAGCTTGGTCCTGTCTTTTTGGAATAATTGCTTGGTGCATATGGAAGAATAGGAACCTTTTTATTTTCCAAGGTATTTCTTGGAGCATCCTTAAGATTGTTAAAATTTCATATACTTGGGCACAATAGTATGAGTTGAATCATTATAGGGATAAGTCAAATGTTCGTATCTCTAGTTCTTTGAACACCTTGTCAGAGAATTGGGTGCACTTGTTCACTGATGGTGCGGTTGATCGAGGATCTGGAGCAGCGTCTACTGGTGGAGTGTTGCAAGATTAGAATAGGAATTGGATTCTAGGCTATAACCGATTTCTCAGAAAATGTAACGTCTTTGAGGCCGAACTTTGGGGTATTTTGGATGGCATGATTACTTCACTTAGTAATGGCTTTAATAGAGTTGTGATCCATACTGATAATTTAGAAGTAGCTCAAGCCTTACAGGATAATTTACTAGAGGATTCGGGTATTACAATTCTCAAGAGAGTTCAAAGGATCATGAGTACGGAAGGGCGCTGGCTGATTCGACATGTTCCTAGAGAAGATAATCGTATTGCTGTTTGTTTAGCTAAATTAAGCTTAGAAGGGAGGACATGTCTCCAAGTTTATGACGAGTGTCCTCATGATACCTGAGAAGTTCTAATTCAAGATAAAGCTAGGGGAGCTATTGATCAACTTAATTTGATGTAATCTTTCCTTATTTGTTTGTTTCACCAAAAAAAAATTAATTAACCTAATTAATTCTAATATCAATTAAGTGATAATTAAGATGTCTAGAATTCTCACTACAACAAAAGTTAATTTCAAGGACGGATTTTTCTAAGAGTTCAAGAGACTATCGGCTAATTATATTGATTCATATTTCATAAACACACTCGAGGTATGATTTGTGATTACCCTTATATTTAAATATATATTATGTTTATGCTAATTATCTTAAACTCTATGAGGGGGAAAATAATGTAAATTAATATTTAATAGAAGAAAGCAAAATTATTAATATAACACATTTAAAAATATGTAAATTAATATTTAATTTTAACATAAATATATTTGTTGTCGAAATTTATAAATTCCTTAAAAGCTTCTCAAACTTAAATTTTGGCCGGCAATTATTGTCTTGGAAAAGTATCTTACTTTTAATGAAGGTTAAAAGTGTCGGGAAAACTTGTGTTGGTAAAGTTCTGCACTTTATTGGCACTTGTGGTCAGCTTGTTCAAAAAATTTTATCGGCACTCACCTAGCTAGCAGTCAAAGAACTGTTGGTAAAATCATTACTGGAGGTTTTTCTCTACTTTTACCGGCACTTATAAATGTGGGGAAAAGTAAGTTATTTTGTATTGTCTATTCAAGTAGTAATTATATTTTACATCAATAAAATTAACACAAGTTTTTTTGAATAAAATTTTTAAGGTAATAATTATAATTATAATTATCACAACTATTATTCTTATAATTTATGTTTAGAGTTCTATTCAAATAATAACTCTATTTTAAAATTAACATAGTTTTTAACTAATAATTGTAATTTAAATTCTAATTATTTTTAAATGTGTAATTATCACAACTTCTATTTAAATATAATTATTTTTTATGTACAATGTCTAGAACTACACATAACCCTCCCCATCCCTCAAAATAGGAGGATAATGCGCTTTAGCGCTCTTGAACCTACGTCATTCTACATTGGCATCAATGCCAATGCCAATTGAATTAAGACTCAATCGACAATACATAATTATTTTTAAATGTATAATTATCACAATTTCTATTAAATTGTAATTATCTATGTATAATCATCACAACTTCTATTTTGTTTTAACTTTTTTAATTAATAATTATAAAATAAATATTATAATTAGTTTTAATGTGTGAATTTAGTAATATGATAGAAAATAAAGAGTATTTTCATCAGTTCAAAAGATTTTCCTAACTTGTGTTTTTAAATATATTAGATATGAATATAGTGATATTTATTCGTTGTTACTTTTTGTGTAATTTTAGCTTAACCTATAAATTACTACTTAAATTATAATTTTCCTCATCTTGGCATTTAAATCCTTTTTTGGTCACAAGTGGTATTTAAATAATTTTTTTTTCTAAGTTGACACCTACATTACTGTAATCGTTAACTATATTTTTAAAAACCTTAACCCACATATTTTTACCTAAACTATATTTTTCCCAAATTGGTACATAATTTTTTTTGTGAAAAGTGGTTTGTCGAAACCATTTCAAAATTTTGATTTTAAAAACGGGGATCGACTTTTAAAAACAAAAATGGGAGTCGCCACCAATCCCTTTTTACTTAGGTTGATTGGATCACCTTACAAAACGTTTCATTTTAAAACATTTGGTTTTGGTCTACGAAAAACGAGAAAATGGGTTCGGGAGTCGGTTACGTATGAGGAAGGATTAGCACCCTCATAACGCCCAAAAATTGGTACCTAATCGATAAAATCATATACTAATGTTGAAACTTTAAAAAATTTAACAAATGAACCTTTTATTTGAAGAAAAAAATCCAGACTTATCTATCTCAAAGAAATAAAACACCATACCCAGTAAGTTAGGATATAGCATCTCATGACTTTGAAACTAAGTACGTCTTTATTTTAGAAAATTCCTACCTCGAGACGCAAAACGTCGAACCCAATAAGTTAAGGCACAATGATCCGAATTCCCAAGAATAGGTGTTTTTTTTTATTTGATTTGAAATTGGTAAATCTCATTTTTTTAAAGGAAAAAGGGATAGGTAATACCTAAAGTTTCACGAGAAAAATCGAACCCAATAAGTTAGGACAAAATTCTTCTCGAAATCCTTCAAATATCACATATCACCGTATTTTGAAAACCATTTGAAATAAATATTTTGATTCGAAAGGTGTTTTTATGAAAATGGTTTGAGTATACAACCTACATATTTAATAACAATTTTACATAATTACAAATTATACTAACAATAAGTAATAAAAGAATAATATTACATAAATGAATATATAAAAAAACTATGTTAAATAATAATAAACAATCAAAGAATATAAATAAATAAACATGTAATAAATAGCAATAATTGAAATTGTCACGAAATAATAAAATCAAATAAAAGAAAAAAAAAAATACTTATAATAAATATATATAATTTAATAATCTAATATATGTATAAATAATTACATATAATAAAAAAATTAATAAATAGTATATAAAAACATATATATAATATATTAATCATAAAATTACATATGTAATAAGTAATATAAATAAAACAGATTGTATGATATAAATAGATTTTATATATAAAAAATAACATGATATAATACTATATAATATATAAATTAAGAAAATAATATAATGAGTAATATATAAATTATAAAATAACTATTAAACCAAGTAAAATGATGTATAATAATTAAATATAAAAATAATACATATAAGATATATATATGTGAATTTCGTAATATTAATAAATTAATAAATATAGGAAAATAATATAGAATATTTAATATGATAAATAATTAAATATAATGTAAAATAATAAAATGAAATAAAAGGATAAAAATAAAATAAAACAAAGGAAGCAGGGGTTAAAAAACAATTAAAACAGACAGGAAAGACTAAATTAAAATGAGCGTTAAATCCTAGGGACTAATGTGGCAATTAAGCCTCTTTTTAAAAACGGCGCCGTTCCGATGTTGGCCTTTAAACTGCCAGTGGACTCAATTGAAATAGAATAGGAGTTTTTGGGCCAAATTAAAAATAAAAAGAATTTAAATTAAACAGAATTAAAAGTAACAAAAAGGCGGGAGGACTGAAATTGAAATTAGACCATTCATAAAAAACGCGCGGATCCTCCCCGGGTATTCGGGTCAACGCGCGGATCCTCGCTTGAAACGACGCCGTTTTAGCGTCTATTTGCTTAAACGAAAAACGACGCCGCTTTCTATCTGCCATATATATCAATTTTTGGACTAAAAAATCATTTGTCATCCGACTTTTTAAAAAAAAACTTTAGGATTCTCTCGTGCACCCTGGGATCCGATGGCCAACGCTCGGGCCACCACCTTCCACGCTGCGTCTCACGCGCCACCAAGTGTGGTGGTCGGAGACCAAATCTCGAGATATTCAAATACCGTTTAAAAGGTAAACTTGCTCTCTTGTTATTTTTTTGTAAAAACAGTACTTGCGTATATAAAAATATAGATAAAAATAAAATAAAATAAAAACTAAAAAGAATAGAGTAACTGAGGAAATCATCTCTATTGTTTATTTTATTTTCTTTTTTTTTTCCAATCTCCGTCTCCCCTTTACAGGTTTATAACAGGCTTTTTATAGCCTAAAAAGAATAAAAATAAAAAAGGAAAACTTTGCTGTTGCCATTTTTGCTACTGTTCTTCTTTCCTTTCTTTTGCAGGTGAACGAAAATCTTGGCGATGATGGCGCGATTCGGGCGCAGATCGTGGTACGACCGAAGGCTTGGCGCGGGTGTGAGGAGTTAACTGCGGCGCGACTGTTGGCCTGGGCGCGAGACTTGCAGCGCGACTGTTGGAGTGCTGCCTGCGACGATTGGGTTCCTGGCTTGCGGCGCCTAGGGTTTCGAAAACCCTAGGTCTTCCAATTTTGGTTTAGGTTTTTGGGCTTCTTTGGACCGTGTAGACTTGGGTCTGATTAGGGTCTGTTTTGGTTTGTTCGGGCTAAGGGTGTAAGTGGGTCTGTTTGGGGTATTGGGCTAGTTGTATCTGTTTGGGTATTGTTTGGGTTCTGGTATTGGGTCAAATGGTTTGTAAATGGACTGAAAAAACATTTATTTATTTATTTTTTTGTTGGGTTTGTTTATTTTTAGCCCGGACAAAATTGGGCTCTTACATGGTTCCTAAACTATTTTCCTGTTACTTATTTTACAACAAAATATTAAATCCATTAGATAATAATAGATTGTCAATTCATATAAGCTTTAAAATAAATAATTTTTAAAATTCTTTTACATTCTCTCTCTCTCTCTCTCTCTCTCTCTCTCTCTCTCTATTTATTTATTTTTAAAATCGGATCGGACCCATCGGTCGGATTGAGAACTAGCTAGAATATCGGTCCGAAGATAGGGGTTAAATTAGTTGACACATGAACTGATATAGACTGGTTGAACCGATTTTCTCTATTTTTTAAATATTTTTTATTTTTATGAATTTTTTAATTATTTATTTGATCGAACTAAGTGGACTAATCAAATCAGAAATTGGTGGCCTAATCGATTCGACCATCGGTCCAGTTTTAAAAACCTTGATCAAAACCATGAAGCCTGAAATGCTTACACTTGTAAAAAAAAAGCTCAAGATGAGAGGAAAAAGAAAGAAAAACGTATAAAGGAAAAAGAATATATACTATTATTTAAACCCCTGACTGAGTTGGTGTCACGAGTTAATTGGGCACCAACTCGATTAGAGAAATTACTAAAATATTATTTTATATTTAAAATAAAATATATTATCCGAGGTTACTGTAATCTTTTTATTGAAAAAAATAAAAGTATACATATGGTGGGATTTGAACCCGTGTAATTAAATTAAAAAATATTAAATTTACCACTTAACCAAAACTTAATTTTAATGTATTTTATACATTTTAATTTTATTATGCACACATTATTACATCAATTAATTGTATTTATACTATTTATTAAGTGTTTTATTGAGTTGGTGACTTGGTTAAAGAAATTACGATAATGCCTTTCTATAATTAAAATAAGTTATATTTTTTGAGTATTTTAATTTTTTTTCATTTTAACATAAACCAATAAAAACATGCATGTGGTGAGATTTGAACCTATGCTAATTAAATTAATAAACTCTTAAATTTACCACTCAATCAAAACTTTATTTTGATATATTTTATACATTTTTATTTGAATATACACAATTTATTATCTTCATCAGTTGTATATATATTAATAATGTTGTTAATTGAGTTGGTATCACAAGTGTCACATCCGGATATCTTTGAGGACCCAATCAATGAGGAAATTTGGTACCTAATTGAACGTATGGTAAGTTGGCAGACTCTATTAGGAATTTTGGGAAAATTGTGAACCATCGAGTAAATTGTTGAGTTCTAATTCTGGTTTGGTTAGGATGGAACCAGCTGGTTCCATAATGGGAGACATAATGATTGTCGACGATTGGCTAAGAGGGTTTGGGGGATCGTGTCTAGGAGATATATGTATATGTGAAAGAGGACATTCTGGAAAAGAAGAAAAATCCTCTTTAACTCAGTCTGTAAATTTCTTTCTTTTACTATTATGTCTTCTTCGGTTGCTCAGGAGAAGAAAAGAACTTAGGAGAGCTCTAAATGAAGTCATAGTCGTGAGAATCGAAGTCTAGAAGTAAAGGAATCAAGTAATTGGTAAGCTTTCTTATCCTTCTATACTCGAGGATTAGAGTAAGGAGAAAGTAAAGGGTCCTAATAAGTTTTTGTAAATTGGGTTTTGGGTTTAAGGTTGAATAACTTCGATTTAATTGATAATCGATTGTCATGCTTAACTGTCTGGACGAAGGAGGCTTTAGCCTAGGAATAAGCTAAGCTGACAGGGAGTGAGGAAAGGATTTAAGGTGAGTTTTTGTACTCTACTTTTGGGTGATCAATGATGTTGTGATTTTGGTTGAATTACCTTCATGTTTGTCCTAAGTTGTCCTAGATCATGATTGTGAATAAAATGATGAATAGGTATGATTTGGATGCATAATCTCGTAAATTTATGTGAATACTTGTA
The DNA here is from genome assembly GCA_025698515.1 of Gossypium sturtianum. Classification (NCBI taxonomy): domain Eukaryota; kingdom Viridiplantae; phylum Streptophyta; class Magnoliopsida; order Malvales; family Malvaceae; genus Gossypium; species Gossypium sturtianum. The sequence goes on from CM046946.1 coordinate 125,073,419, forward strand.
AGAATGATTGTTGATTGTTTGGTGGTTACCACATATTGTTTGAATATTTGGCGTATTGTGTGTTTGTAAATAGCATCTTGCTTTTGTGTGAATTGCATGTTTATTATATATGTGAAGTACAGAGGAATTGTACCTTGACGGGGTAGATGGAGAAATGGGTAGATTGAAATGGTATGAAGGAATATTTGGCGCACTGGAAGAAAGGCAGATTGAAATGGGAATTCAAGGAAGTAAGAAGGCATCATGACAATGGTTAACTAATGGCACGCTAGAATGAAATCGTGATAATGGTTATCGATTAGTCATTTGGGGCGACACGATGATGACGGTTTATAGGTCCCATAGAGCAACACCGTGATGATGGTCTACAAGCTCTATGGGGCGACACCGTGCAATGATATCCAGGTCCTACAGGGCGACACCTCAAAAGAGGTTATAAGGTGTAAGACCATAGCTCGGTTATGACAATCAGTGCAGTCATCTAGGACGTTAAACATGAGGATTAATGGGTAAGACCATAGCTCGGCTATGGCAACTAGTGTAGTCCACTAGGACCTTAAACATGGGGGATTAAGGTGTAAGACCATAACTCGGCTATGGCAACCAGTGTAGTCTGCTAGGACATTAAACATGGGGATTACGGTGTAAGACCATAGCTCGAATTTGGCAACTAGTGTAGTCCGCCAGGATAGTAAACATGGGATAGTCCTTTGGGACATTAAACATGGGTTTACCTATGTAAGACCATAGTTTGGCTATGGGAGCATGCAAAGTGCGCAGATTAGTAAACTAGGATACCTGCCAAGGTATATAGTGTTGGGAAATGTGCCCATATTGTAGTAAACATGTAATTGTTTTCTATGTATTTGAAAGATGAATAAATATATAAAGTTAATTTCACATTTCACTATTATGTCTTTTGTGTTTCTATCTTTTATGTTTTGCATGCATAGTAAAATTGTGACAAGCAAATATTAGCTAATCGATTGTCTAAGTTCAAACTAATGATAAGTGGCATTATAAGTACATTTACATTGCGAGAAAGACAACTTACTTTAGTAGATAATCTAAACGAGTTTGTAATCCTGTTAAAGAATCAAAGTGAGCATTTGATTCAAATACTTAGAAGGATTATTATGTCGTCTATAATTCCTAATTGTATATATTTGATTGGTCCCTCCGCTAGCTCAATAAAAGCTCGATCAAACTGCATTTGAATAAGAAGGAAATCCTATGACTTTGGAAATAATTTAATTGAGTCTATTTATTCAATGTGGAATTAAATTGGGCGATCGCGAGAATTGTTTAACTAGAGAATTTGATTAAAGAATTTTTTTGAAAAATTAATTTTGAAAAATCTCAGTGCTTTTTTTGGGGAAAATTAAATTTGCTTGATTAATCAAATTAATTAAAAATATGATATTTTTGGAAATCAATTTTCAAGTCAGACAATTGGCCCGACTGGTAATTGAACTTGAAAATTGAACCTGAAATCGAAAATTGGAAAATTTTCAAAAGATTTCTAAAGATCTTTTTTATTTATAACTTGACCCCAAAGTTCAGAAAAATTGTAAAATTACCCCACTAGTAATTTTATGGAAAATTTTCTAATTCAAAGAGATCCCATACTTGAAAAACGTGAGTTTGAGGATAGTGGAAAAGACTACTCGGTCGAAGCGTTCATCCTAGAAGAATTAAAAGGTACAATTTTGATTAAGTGTTTATTATTTTAGATATCACAACCAAGTTCTAGTTTTGGAAAAAAAATTAAAACTCTGTTTTTTCCCTTAAACTTATTTTCTGTTGCGTTTTTCAAACTCGATTTTCCAACATATAGAAGAAGTTGCGATATGACATGCACGATCAGTCATAATATAGTGTCATGGGCCAAATCGCAAAGCCCATGACCATAGCATAAGATGCACCCCATGGAGGTCTATCAATTAGATGGGGATTATTTAGCCCACGATAATTGGCTCGATTCAAAGAACTGATGGAAAAGCCTATTAGATTAAAGCATGGGTGGCCGATGATGCAGATATGGAAACATAGGCTACTTTGGTAATTATGGGAACTAATCTTAGAAAATTGATAGGAATCATATCTTTTAAAGACTTGATTAGATTTGATATTGTAATATTGTAAATCCCTTGATTTAAGGGATAGACTTAATCTCGTCCTTCGATGTAACTTAATCTAGACCATCGATTTTGGGGAGCTCAACTATAAATAGAGAGCCTCCCCCTCACTTTATTCATCCATTGTATATTGAATTCTTAAGAGTAATAGAATTCTTTGAGAGAATTTACTCAAACAAGAGAATTCGCTAGAGGCAATGATGAGTAGAACCAAGGAAGCGTCCCAACCCAGTTATGTGTGAAAAGGAGGGAGAGATCCCTTTGACCGGAGGGTAATATGATGTCTATCAATGAAGTCCACTAGAGAATAGTGAAAAGCAAAAGTCCGATAGGACCATGAAACACGGTAAAGATCTTGTTGATCTACCAAGGGTGGAAACCTTCACGGAAGACATGAGTAGGAGATAGTATGTCGAGTACTACATGTCTAATGGAACATCTTAAAGGAATGGAATGAAAGAGTGGATACTATGGGGTTACATTGTGGGCCCTAGTTCATCAAGGAAAAGAGGATAAGGAAAAGATCTTATTCTGGTAAGGACCCATAGTTATGACAAATACTTGGGTAATGACAATCGTCACCAGTTAGAAGTAGTGAATATGAGTATCAGAGATATGTAACAATGATAAATGAGGGTAAGACCCATGAGAGAACATGGTTATGATTAGACCAAGATCTATGTTCACCAATAAACGACTCAAATAAAATAAGGCATTGGCCTTGCCAACTGATTTCGCAATTTCTTCAAGGAAATTCAATGAGTTAAATTTTAAGCTAGAAATCTCAATATCTTAAGATTTATGCAGACTTACATGAATGTTATGTGCAAATCTTACTAAGTTCTCCAGAACTTGTAAATTTTGTTACTTAGGTGAAGGGTAGATAAAGACTTTATATCCATAGAAGGGAACAAGCCAGACCCCACAAGTGTTGGAGATGGGTAGGGAGGACGTTTCATGTATATAGAGGGGCACCCTTAAAGGTCACGCCATAGAGATTTAGTTTGTTATACATGTATATAAAGTTTGTAAATGACTGTTAACTCATTAAGACAGGAAGTTTGTAAGTAATTAAAACATGTACTATACGAGCTAGAGTAGAAGTCAAACTTTGAAATGTTGTTAAATTGTTCAGGTTGATATGAAATTCGATACCCGAACTTGTCGGTCGAGTTGGGTATAGGGTGTTACAACAAGTCAACTCGACACTAACTTACAATTGATGTCAATGCCATGATAAATAATTGTAGTGCATTTAGTATTTTTTTAATCTAATATATTTGTGTTGTTAATTTCATGTGTTATTGTGATTTAATGAGTTTCAAATCATAGCTTCATTATTTATTGTATGTTATTTTTAAGCACATATTTGTGTTTTAAATTAGAGGTTTCCACATGCATATGCATGTGATATGATTTCTAATTTATTAATAATATTGTTAATTGAGTTGGTGTCACAAATAATTGTATTCATTTAATATTCTTAATTTGATGTATTTATGTGTTTAAATTCTATTTTACTCACAATTTAAGCTATTTTTTCTTTTTAATATGGTACATATTTCATTCGTTATTATTCATGAGTTCCAAACCACATGTTTCATTATTTATTGTATGTTATTTTTAAACACATTTTTTTGTGATATAAATATGTGTTTTCACACGCATATGCATGTGATAAAATTTCTAGTATATAATATTACAAGGTTTTGATTAAAAATGGAAAGAAAAGTCATTTTGTACATAGTGAATACATGTTATTATTAGTTTCAAATAGGCCCACTCGAAAAATAGGAGGGTTTGGGTAAAAATATAGGCCCAAAAAATGGGCTTGGGCAAAAAAATAAGGCGTGTTTAAAAAACGGGTCGAGCCTCGAGTAAGATTTTTTTGGCCCGAGCCTAGCCCGGCCTAGCCCGAATATACAAAAAAAAAATTGCAGTGTTTTTTGCTGCTTTTTATTATTTTGTTGCTATTTTGTTGTTATATTTTTTCACTATTTTGCTATCATTTCATAATTATGTTGCTACTATTTTGTTGTTATTATTTGGATATTGTATAATTCTTTTTATTTGTTAATTTTGTTACTATTTTAGAGGCATTTTATTGTTAAGTTGCACATTTCTTAGTGTTATTTAAGTATACATATTTTTTTAAAAGTTATTTTCAATTTGTTAGGAAACATTTATTTTAATATTTTTAGTATTTTTGATGTATTATATTTTTTTAAAATTATATAAAAATAATAATATAAAAAATAATATGGGTGCGCCCGAGCCTAGCAAATGGGCCTAAATTTTTTGTTGGGCTTAGCCCGACCCATGGACAACTCTAGTTTCAAACCCTTAAGCTTTATTTTTTATGGTATGTTATTTTTAAATGCACACCTGTAATCTAAATACATAATTTTCACACATATACGCATGTGATAGAATGTCTAATTTTATTTAAACATGTCTAAAAGTTAAGTTATTGTTGAAATTGGAATTTAGAGGTCTTTATTAAATTAATTTGGATTCACCTATGCTTGCATTAAGAGAGCTGACAAATAGGCGGACTCGGATCGAGTTTACTTTAGATTAGGATTTTTTCGGGCTTGGATTTTCTTGAGTTTAGGTTTTCTCAGGCTTGGGTCTGTTCGGGTTCAAATTTTTTTAAAGTCCGGCTCAAATTTTTTCAAAGTCAGGCTCAGATCAAATCAAGTAGACTTTAACGAATTCAAATAATTTTGAATTTTATAAGTTATAAATATTTTAATTTCAAATGTAATTGTTAATTTTACTTTTATATGATGACAACACAATTAAAATTTATCTTATAAAAAACATAAATTATATATATTTAATAGAGTTGTTGTATATAAAATAACTACAGTGTTTATTATATGTACAATACATTATTCTATGATATTATGTGAATTAATAAAAATATTTTTATTGTTGGTTTAAGGAAAAAAAAAAGTCACTAGTAAAACGATGAAAGTGAAGCATCATTTTTGAGACCAATGGATGAAATTGTATATGATTTATTTAGGTATAACATGGTACTACACGATCCCACTGCTGTATTATGGCAGATTTCGAGTGGTAATGCTGAAATATTAATAATAGCATTGACCTTAGTTATTGGGAGAAAATAGTTGTCAATTTATATACATACGTTCATTTTTGTTTTTTGTTTTAGTTTCTTTCTACAAATATATATAATTTTTAATAAAAACTAAAAATATATATAATTTGAATTTTTCTTTTCTTTTTTATAATTTTTAAATATTTTCAAATATTTTTTTTATAATTTCTAAACTTTTTATAGTTTTAGATTCAAATGAACTTGAAGAATCATTTGTCTAGATTCATCATAAATTTAATTTTTTTTTAAAAAATAATTTTTGTTGATGTGACATGTTGAGTTAGCATCTTGCCATGTGACATGCCATGTATCATCTCTTGGTAGTTGTCGTCAACCACGTCAATACATTTAATGGTCAAGTTGGTCAACTAATGGTATCCGTTAATAAAATGGCCTAGTTGATTTTTATTTTTTATTTTTTTTGTCATTAAGGACTCAATAGAGTACACTTTTTCTTTAAAAGGCTCAATTGATTTTTTTTTCATTTTTTACTAAGGGCTTTTTTAACCTTAAGCATATATTATATTAACAATTGAATACTTTTTATCTTATTAATTTTATAAATCTAATATTCATATTCTAAAATATTTGTTCACAAACCTAAATATATTATACTAAGTCCAAACTCAAGTAATATACTCATTATTATCCAAGCTCAAAATAAATTAATTATGGTCCAAATATCAAGTCCAAAATAAAAAGAAATTATTCATAATACCCAAATACAATTTGCAAAAGTTAAAGCACAGTTCAAAATCTAATTTAATAGAAATAATGAATTTTTAATAATATTTTATATATTGCTAGTTATAATTATAAACATGTATTTTAATATACTAAATTACACATAGCGATTGATGTTATATCTTTTATTATAATCTATAATATAATAATTATTATATAGATTAATACTTATAAAATATATTATATTTTCAGTTCAGTTGACATGTCAACAAATGCTTTCTACAAAATTCTTTTTCTTTTGATGTATTAGCTCCTTTGGTTAGATAGTTAAATGTTAATGGTTTTATCTTTGAGTATTGGGTTTGATTCCTCTCCTTCTCACATTTTTATTTTTTATTTCATGTTGTTTTAAACTTTTTTTTTAATTTTTAATTAACAACTCTTTTATTTATATAAATAAAATAATAAATATGTAATTATGTAACAAAAATATATAATTTATATATATCATTATGTAATTATACAAGGAAACGTTTTCTATTTCTCTCCAAAATCGGTCTATTTCCCTAAATATGAGAAAAAAAGGCCTACTTTGCAAATTTTCTTCGACTTTTTTTCCCTAATTTTCCCATATATCACATACTATAATAGTAGAGTAGTACATAATATATTATTTATTATTATACTGGTTGAAATATACTCTAAGTCCCTATATTTTTCGTACATTTGAAAGTTATCCCTCTTACTATATTATATAATGTTATATCATATCATATACTATATACTATATACTATATTAATAATTTATATATATATGCATCAATGATTAAACATTATAATATCATGTAATATTATATCTTATATTATAATCTATAATATATTAATAGTTATATACTATATATTTTATATGAAATCATTTGTAATAAGTATAACACAAATTGTTGTATTATTAAATTAATATATTGTGTGATTATATATTTTATACTATCATTAAAATTTAATTTTATAGATTTTAATAATTATTAATTTTATATATTTATTATACATATATAAATATAGTATTAAAATATTTGATATTAAATTAATAGTTTTTTTAAAAATCACTTTATAATTGAACATAAAAATTATTAATTACTTTTTCTATTAATAAAATTTTAATATAAATATGCAATGTATATGAATACATTAAAAATAATAATAATTAATTAATTATATTTTTATTTTAAGTAATATAATAAAATTATGTTAATTATTAATGTAAATTATGGTTGTTTAGTTATAAATTCGGGCTTTGGGCTAGACCTGTAACATCCTGGAAAGGGCATATGCATTTTCGGTTTAATTGTACGAAATGACAAGTCTTAAGCACTATGAATAAATTTTTGGTATTTTTGGAATTCTAGAAATGCATAGAAATGGAAATGAACATTTTGAAACTCCGAACATTTCGGAAACCTGAAATGTAAGAAAAATGGCAAGTTACTGAGCCGATCGAAAATTTTAGGAAACTTAGAAATGATGCCGAAATGTCAAATTTTAAAGTTCAAAATAGGAAATAAGGGCTAGAGGGCCTTAAAAGAAAAAGTTGGAGAAGTTTGACACACAAACAGGCTTGGAAAAGTGGCACTGAAAGATGCCACTTAGGGCCTAAGGAAGTGGCGTCACATGCAGGAAATAGGCCCGAGTTCGAGTCACTTGAGAAGCAAATAAATAAGTTTTATTTTTGCTTCCAGAAGGCTGAGGTGGACGGCATGAGTTTCTAGAAAAGGAAGAGTTTTATTTGCATAAATATGTGAATGATAAGTGATAAATAAAGGATTTTCTTTTAAGAAAATTGAGGAGATAATTGATGGATTAAAGGCTTTTATCTTTTAAATAAAAGAGATAATATTATCAAAAAGAGGAGTGGTGGCCAAGTAAGGGACTCCTAGGCTGATAATTTCGGCTATAAAAGGAGGCGGAGGGCTACTCATCAACGCTTGCTTTCTCTTCCTCTGTGTCCGAAATTTTCCTAGCTCTCTCCCCTCTCTCGAATTTTTCTTTAAGCAAAATCCATCTCCTCTTCTTCTATTTTCTTCTCTGCTTTCTCTTTGTCAAGCCGAATCTTTGTTGATTCTAAGTAAAGGAGCAATCAACTACGACATCTAAAGGGGTCTACAATCATCGAATATAAGGATCAAGGATCTAAGGTAAGATAAATTTATTTGATTAAAGGTTAAGATGTATATGTTAGATTAAATCTAACATGAAGATTTCAAACAGACATATAGGGCAAGGAATCCTCTTGATTTGGAAAGCGTAAGGTAAGTACATAGATCTAATCGCCAAGGCTTATTTTTGGTATTTAGAATTATTTTTCATTGATCCAAAAGTCGAAACTCGACAAAATTACATGATTTAGTGTTAGCCGATTTCAAGGAAAAGGGATACTAGTAATTTTTGGGAACTTGATCAATCCAATCGGCAAACAAGGTAAGTATTAGTAATACCATCCTATTGGGATTTGGTTTTAAAATCGAAAAGGTTATTAATGTGTTTTTGTATGATGGGCCGAATATAGGAATTAACAGATCTAAACTTTAGATCGGTAGATCGTTCTTCGGGATTTCAAGGAATCTATTAAGCCAATCAGGTGTGTACTCACACTAACTTTCGATATATCATATGGCAATTATTTTAATATATGAATATGCATAAGAATGTGAATATGGCTAAGTACCATAAATATGGTAAAAGTACCCAGGTACGTTTCCTACTTTTGATAGGATTTTGAATATGTATACTGTTACATGTGAATAATGAGAAATTAAGTATGTTATGCATGATATAAAATATATGGGGCATTCGGGATATATGTGAAAGGGGAAGAAGGTGTTGACTTCGGTCTCACCAACGGAATATGGTGACTACGGTCACAAAATTTGAATATGGTAACTTCGGTTACATTATCTGAATTTGGTAACTTCGGTTACATTATTTGAATATGGTGTCTAATGACACAAATTGTAACACCCCAAACCCAGCCTAAACGTTACGACCGAATCTGGTATGTCACATGAAAGGAATGTCTAAAAACTGTGCATTCGTTAAAAAGCTCATATTCTTTATAGTTGTGGTGAGAAATCGAGTTTAAGTAATTTTGAATAAGAAATGGTTTATTATCATTTTAGGAAAATCCCATATTGATCATTTAATAACAAGCAATAAACAAATTGAAAGTCAAACCAAATAAAATACCCAAGGCCTTATTACATAACAAAAACTCAAATAAAAATAAGTCCAAATAAAAGAAATGAATTTACGAGTAAACATATGTATAGCCTCCACGAGTCCACCTCGGCTCCCAAATCCGCGATCTAATGATTACACAAAAATTTAACTAAGGGGTGAGTCATCGAGACTCGGTGTGTAAATCCCCATCCAACAGCCCTTACACAATTTCATATGAAAATATGCATATCATGCACCCAAACCTAGCCATCCGCAACTCCTTTTTCTACCCCGTGTGTACCAAACCACCGGTGGTGCCAAACCACCGTGACTTAAAGTCACAATATCCGTCAATACATGTGGTGCCAAACCACCGGTGGTGCCAAACCACCGGTGACCCGAAGTCACAAAGCAAATGATGGGGCCAACCCATCGTGTGATACCAAATCACCGCGACGATCCCATATCTCAAAGTGGGGCCAACCCACGGTGGTATTAACCACGGGGACGAGTCGCTATGAGGTGCCAAACCTCCGTGTCCAAGACACGAATGTGATACCAAATCACCGGTGGTGCCAAACCACCGGTGTCCAAGACACGAATCATCAAGTTGTGGGGCCAACCCACGTGTGATACCAAATCACCGCGCGGGCGATCCCATATCTCAAAAGTGGGGCCAACCCACGGTGGTATTAACCACGGGGGGCGAGTCGCTATGAGGTGCCAAACCTCCGGAGGTGCCAAACCTCGTGACCGTAGTCACAATGTGGTACCAAACCACTGGTGCCCGTCGACACGAATATCATCGCCCTCCACTCATATAACCCATGCAATATGACATAATAATTCGTGTATGCGGTATGTCATGTATGCTGAGACATATATCAAATATAAGTATAACATGAATTACCATCATAATCGGATAGACATAAAACAACATAATCACCCTAATCAACCTCTAAGGGTATAACTGTAATTTTACCCACCAAGGGCATTTTCGTAATTTACCCACCAAGGGCATTTTCGTAATTTACCCACCAAGGGTATATCGGTAATTTACCCACCAAGGGCATTTTCGTAATTTACCCACCAAGGGTATATCGGTAATTTTGCACTTGCAATGGCCTTCCCAAAGGCCCAAATGTCGCCCGAAAACAACTCAAATACCATTTCCTGGTCGCATGCCGGACAATTGGGCCTAAAACTCGATTCTGGCCCATTCGGCCCACACGCCGCGTGTGGCCCACCTAGCACAAATCTAGCCATGTATATAAGTTCCACCTAGTCTAGTTCACTATATTCTACACAATCGCACAATTTACTCATAAGGCCTCACGGGCCCATTGGGCCCACTTCGCCCATCGCGCCCAGCAACCCCAACCCACTAGAATACTACCGATGGCCTCAACTATCGCGTGAAGGCCCCACACGCACGCTCGCGCGCTGCGTGTGGCTACTATTGCCGTGGCCAAACTTCTTGGCATTTGCCGCTTCTACAACCGAGTAGAGAGTTACACACACGATGGGACTCTGGGTGTTAATGCAAGGCCAGACCACTCCTATGCCCAAACGCCTTCCAAGGTGTCAACCTCTCCTCTGGAATGTGCTCTTTATATAGCTAGTTCTTCACCTTCCTTCTTTGTATCTTTCCGATGTGGGATCCTTCACAAGAGAGTTTAAATTCAATCAAAACTCTTGCCGTCCGCATCATAAAATAAATACTCCTTTGCTTCTCATGAGATTCGAACCTGTGCTCCCTTGCAACATAATCCATGCTGCTAGCCACTTGGCCACAAGCTCCTCTTGTGTCTTAAACCATGCGCAACTAAATGTAAATCTATAGCCAAATTCTGAGGTCCAAGTAAAAAAGAAAACCAAAATGCAAAAGCCAAGACTTGAACCTTGGACCTCCTTCCTTCCTTATGGCGTCATCCCCTTGTCTCTTATGTGGCGTCACTTTGCCACTACACCACACACTCCTTTTGTGTTATTTTTCCCCACATTTTATTCTTAAGGCCTACCTGCCAACTTCCAGGGTTTTTTTTTTCACCTAAAACCAAAATTTCCCCAAAGCTAATATTTGATCCCGGGACTTCATAGAAGCCCTCTAACCTTCCAAAATAACTTACCTAATAAGTCTAACTTGCATTAATGCCGTTCTCAAAAAAATTTAAACGCTACTACGCTCAAAGCCCATTGGGCCCAATCCTACTAGGCCCAATTTCGGGATGTTACACAAATTATATGGGCGATGAGCACGTCGATCGCAATGATCGCCTTCGATGGTGTGTAGCGGATGGAGGGTTGACTTAGTAGTCCCCACGGTGTGATTGGCGTGCACGGTGGTGTGTAGCGGATGGACAAATAGGCTTGGGTTTGGGTTGCATCATTCTTTTTATGAATATGTCTTTGATATGAACATGTATGCCCGAATTGTTGAATGTTAGTTTGTGTACACATTGAGTCTGTTGACTCACCCGTTGGGGAATATTTTTCAGAGATGATCGATAATGGGCCGGTGGCGGGAGCTAAAGGTGGCCATGCATAGCAAGGAAAGACTTTTATTATTTGGGATTTGTTATTTATAATAAGTACTTAAATTTTATTATTTTTGGGTTTGATTGATGTAATAAGGCCATAAGGCCCAAGTGAATTTCTTTATTTCTTTTTGCTTTACTACTAGATATTATGTCACGAACTAATTTGGATGTAAGTAAGTACAAAGTTACTTTTCTTAAAAATGAACTCAAAAATTCTTTTGTCACCTTAATTAAATTGGATTTATAAAATTAAATAAATGGGTTTTAATCTAAGCCCAACCCAAAACGAAATTTTCCTGAAAATACACGAATTTTCTCTAAGAAACAAAGAATTTTGAAACCGGTTTACTTGAGGAACATACCAAATCTGGTCAAAGCTCGTGGGCCGGGTGTGGGGTGTTTCAAGACCAGTCTCGAGTTAGGGCTTTTACAGCTCAAATATTCTCAAACTCGGATCTATTAAGGCCTTGGGCTTTCTCATACTCAAATCGTTAGGGGCTCAAATCGGCATGAGCAAACTTTTGAGCTTAGAGTTGTTTGGTCAATTATATGCATTAATAATTATTTAATAATTACAAATATTTTTATTTAAAGTAATTATAAAATATAAAATGTAAACTATACAGTTAGTCATTCAACTTTCGTAAGTCTTCATTTTAAGCATAAAAAAAATCATTTAATGCATTGCTATTAAAAATAATTTTCATTTTAGGTACTATCATATAAAACCATTTTCATTTTGATCACCCACGGTTAATTCATTGTTATAATAGACTTATTTTAGTCACCCAACTTTTGTAAGCTTTCATTTTCGTCACTTATTTTTTTTTAATCTCTTTTATTTATTTTTTTTAGAATTAATTTTAATTTTCCCATTAAGAAAAACCTAAGTTTATATAGAAAAACTTACGTCTTTACATTAAAAACTTGTGTTTTTACATGAAAAATTAATTTTTCTTTTCAATTTCTTTTTTTTTTTAGAATTAGTTTTAGATTTTTCCAATAAAAGGGAAAACCTTGAGTTTTACAAAGAATTAATTGAGTTCTTATAGGAAAAGCTTGGGTATTTATAGGGAAAAATTATTTCATCTTTTTAATTTCCTTTAATTATTTTTTTCTAGAATTAATTTTAATTCTTTTCTCTGGAAAAAACTTGGGATTTTGCAAAAAGTTACTTGGGTTTTTATAGGAAAAACTGTTTTATCTGCTTGATTTCCTTTTTCCCTCTCTTTTATGATTAAAATTTTAGTTTTTTCAATAATAAGGGAAAAACCTGAATTTTTCCCGTGAATTATCTAGGTTTTTACATGAAAAAATTTTGATTTTCTTTTTACAATGAATTGAGTTACAGAAGAAAACTTGGGTTTCATCTCCACAACTAAATAGCTCAATTCCTTGTAAAAATTCAGATTTTTGTTTGGAAAAATAAAATTAATTTAAAAAAAAATGAAATGAGTGACCAAAATGAAACATTATTAAAGTTGTGTGACTAAAATAAGTATAAAATAATAATGAATTAATGATGAGTGATCAAAATGAAAAATGATTTTTAACAGTAGTACTTAAAATAAATAAAAAAAAGTTTTTAACAATAGTGCCTAAAATAAAAACTTTTATTTTTTGGTGTTCAAAATAAAACTTATAAAAGTTTGGTGATTAATTGCATAATTTACCCTAAAATATATTTTCTAAATATTATGTACTTTTGCTAATCGGAAAAAAAAAGAGTATGAGCATAAAGAAAAAAAAAAGAAAATTTATTTATAAAAGTTTTTTTTTTAATTTTATTATAGGTTCTCATCATATCAACTTTTTTTGAGACAATACCTAGAATTATCTATTGTCCCTCCCTAACTAATAAATAAGAAGATAATATATTTCAGCGCTTCCGAACACATGTCCTCCCGTATTAGTAATAAAGTTCATGCCAATTGAGCTAAAATTCAATTGGCTTCCCTATTAAAATCTATTAATATATATTATTACAAAAAAAATCTATAAACTAAAGTATATAAATAAAAAACTTATTAATTATATTTCATTTAAATAAAAATATGGCATTTCATTTCAACACCTTAAATTCATGTAGCAAGACTTTGCGCGTATCATTGTAAATAAATTATAGCTTCATATTTTGCTTTTAAGTCATATTAGTTTGATGTATTTCGATTTTGTTTTAACTAAAAAATATAGATTTCAAAATTATATATGAACTTTGATTCGATATGTAATTTGATATAATAATTTTAATTCAGTATAGTTATACATATGAAACTTTGAGTAAAACGTATATATGAAATTTTAATTTTATTCAAATGTACACATTTAAAAAAATAAAAACTTCAATTTGCTTTTATATTAGATATATATATATATATAATTATTTATATTGCATTATTTGTATTACATTTATATTAAATATATATAATTAATATTTTATTTATAAAATTGTTCAGAATCAAAATTCATATATAATATTGCATTGAACTAAATTTGATGTGTAATCTTGGAATTTATCTCAAATAGTATACATATATAAAAAGAAATATGTATTTTAAATAATTTAAAAAATATGACTAAAATGCATTATTTTGATATAATATGGAATTTCTTAAAATTTTAAAATTTTTAATAAGATAAAAATATTAAAAAAAATAAAGAAAAGGAAAAATGAAAGATAAAAGCAAGCCTTAAAAGAAGGCGTGCCAAAATTTGGAAACCCAATTAAGCCGACGACTATCCGGAAGGCCCAAAGACAAACGGGACCGTTTAAATTTAGGGTTTATCAAAATCCCTCAAGCAGATCTATAAATAATTGCCAAAACCTAAAACCCTCTACCAACCTTAAATATATATATATTTAAATGTTCTCCTCATTAAGGGTTTCCGGCGTTCACAGTTTCTTTTCAAATGTATTGTAATTTTTTTTTTAAATTTCGAGTTTTATCGATCAATTGATGAGAAAAATAAAACTGCAACAATATGATTGGATTTATTCCATGATTACTTGTATTTAAGTCTCTGATGATCTTTCTTATTTATATCTCTTGAAACTTTTTCGAAGAGAATATATATGATTTCTCTTCAAATATTTTGAGATGTGATGAGGTTTAATTTGGTTCGTGTTTCTGATTAAACCGTGACCGACAATATTTTTAACCAAACTCTGATCTCAATAATGCATCAATTTTTTTTTTTTTTTTTGCTATTTTGAGCTGAAATCTTTGAGAAATAATTAGAGTTAATTTCCTATATATATTTTTTTTGTTTTTTTGTGGATTAATTGCTTTTCTGAAAAAAAGAAAAGAAAAGATTCTGCTATGATGAATTATGAAAAAAAATTCACATGTCAGACTTCAGAGATTTTTTAAAAGAAAATCTATGAGAAGAAAATTCATATTTTCTGAGCAGAAGTTTGATATTTTTTTAAAATTATAACCCTTCTGTCCCCGACCTTGAAGTTTTAGTTATAATTTTTTTCATGGACTAATCATTATAACAGAGTAAAAAAAGGACAAATGAGATTTGAATTTGAACCAAATCCTCATTGCCAGCCGGTATATATATAAGAGTTGTCGTTCTCATTTGCTGCCCAAATGTGTGGATTTAGATTATTGTATTTTTTATTCAAAGTTTTTTGGATTGACTTTTTTAAACTCAAGGTGCTTTCGTATTTGGAATTTATAGGTTTGGAATTTCTCAGATTCAAATTGGTTTTGTTTAGATTATCATAATTGTTTATCATATCCAGATTGATTCTGGTTTAGATTATCATATTTTTGGGATTTAATTTTTCATATCCGGACTGGGTCTGGTTTAGATTATCAAATTTTTTATTTGAAGTTTCTTGGATTTGGATTTGTTAAGCTTAGGCGCTTTCGTGTTTAGAATTTTTGGGATTTAATTTTTTCATATCCGGACCGGGTCTGGTTTAGATGATCATACTTCTTATTTGTTAAGCTTAGGCGCTTCCGTGTTTAGAATTTTTGGGATTTAATTTTTTCATACCCAGACTGGTTCTGGTTTAGATTATCATATTTTTTTATTTGAAGTTTTCTGAATGTGGACTTTTTTAAACTCAGGTTCTTCATATTTAGAATTTTTAGGTTTGAATTTCCTTGGGTCTGGTTTAGATTATCTTTTTTTTTTTTTTTTTTTGTAAGTTTTTTGAATTTGGACTTTTTTAAACTTAAGTGCTTTCATGTTTAGAATGCTCGTCTGTTCTTAATAAAAAATTATTGATGGATTAATTTACAAATATAAATATTAATTAGTTTACCCGTGCGAGGTATTCAATGATTGTATTTATTAATAAAAATAAATATTAAATTTAAAATTTTGTATTTAAATATTATTAATAATATATGTATAATTTAACTGAAATATTTTTGCCTTTTAAATTTTAAAACATCATTACAGACAAACTTTAAGTTAATAACTAAAAATAAATTTTTGATAAAGAAAAGGATTATTATTATTAACTTATAAGATACATGAATAGTAAAATTTTGGAGAAAATTTGAATTTAAAATAATTTAAATATCATTTAAGTTTTTTTTTAAAAAAAATAATTTTAAATAAAATAATCTTGTCTTTATTATCATGTAAGATATTTGTTTGGAACTGGTAAGGGAAATTTTAATGAAATATTTAGCAAAAGCTTTTACTTAAACTCGTTTTGATTTATCAATATTTTTAATGAAAAATTTTAGATATTTTGATAAAAATATTTTAAACTACTGCTCATGGTAGAGGGTGAAATACCAAAAATGTTGATTTTTTAAGAAAATTATTGAATTAGGTTTATTTTGGAGAGAGAAGGAAAACGAGTTTAGCTGGACATGTTTTTAGCGGATTTGGTAGAAAAATGTGTTTAGTGCTAGGTTTTCCTTCTACACGGTTTAGGGTTTTTTAGTGTTAGGTTTTAGTGTTTAGGTCCTTAAAAATATTTAGGAATTTTTTAAATTTTTATATATTTTTAGTTTTTTTTATAATATTTAGATTTAGTGGAAACTATAAATTTTAGAATTGTTATAAATATTGAGTTTTAAAATTAATATTATTTTTAAAATTTTAAAATTATTTTGAAATTTTTTGTTATTATGTTGAGACTAATTTAGTAATTTTCAAAATTGATAGGTACCAAAAAAGGTATTTATACCAAATTGTTTTTCAAATTATTCGAATTGTAAAATTTAGCTTGATTCGAAATCGAAACTCGAATTACTCGATTCGATTAAGTCGAAGTTCGTATTTTTTATTTTATTTTTTTGATTCAAATTGAGTTTTGGTCACTCGCAGTTTATGGTAGATGGAGGTCGACTTGAAATGTTCAGAAAATATTATTGCGGGATTCCTGGGGGTGATTGGCAACTTTGCAGGGGTTGAAATTGGGAGAGTGAAAACGCAACCAATAGGGCGCTACCAAAAACAATATTTATTTAAAATTATTTCATATCCAATATCTGTATAATCTTATTGACTAAAACTTAGCTAAACAATTAAGATTTACACGACAAGTACAAAAAAAAAAAATCATCTGTGTCGTTGAGCAAAATGTGTGCCACAACGGGGTGGCTGTCGATTGCAAGACAGATTTCTTCTTTGTTCAATTTATGGTTTTGACCCCTCATCTTCTTCGCCTTCATCCGTGGTTGATTGTAGTTTGCTTCTCGATTGTTATCGTGTCTCCTTTATTCTACGAAGAGGTGATTGCGAAAATGGTTCACCTTGGTAGACCAATGATCTTAAAGGTGTTTGCATCACTATCGACATATAAGTATATTGTCCCATACATTGATGACATAAAATACAGACTTCTCATCGGTGTCACAAACATAGTCAGCGTAGGAATTATCGTCGAAATCGTCTTTGTCTAATATGTTGATAACATCGACGGGTAATATGGTGGGGACGGAGGTGGTTGTGAAAAAAGAATAAATACCTGGAGACAGTGTAAAAATAAAGAAATATGGTGTAAAATGAGATGCTTGTGAAAAAAAAGGGGTTAGTGACAGAACCAGAATAAGTCGAGCCATGCTGACCCAGAGGTGGTGCGACCGTTGATGCCTTTTCTTGCTTTGGTCTCGTAGCTACTCTAGACCTTGGATTCTTAGGCGCTCGTCGTGGCCTCCTCGTATGATGTTGCCTACCTCTCACCACCTCTGATAGTACGGCGGTGTCGCATGTGTTGCGGTTAGCCAAGATGGCCACACTCAATGGGGTGACCATGGAGGGGATGAGAAGGCCTAAGTTGGGGATGACCAATGTGTCTGAATTTCTCATGTTGAGAACCTTAGTGTTGGTGCCGCAAAGGGCGATTAAAATAAACCACGTCTAGAGGGACACATCCAGCGGGTTGCTGCAAGAGTGTGGTTGGTGCCACATTTAGAAGGATGCAGTTTTGAGTATCAAAGACATGATAATATTCAGTCGAAAAAGGATCATACCATTAAGGTTCCTCATTGTTGTAATTTGATGATTATGTGTTTTGTTGTTGAGTTTGAGTGTTCGGTAGAGGAATGAACATAGATGAGGCTACATCGGCGATTGAGATGAGACCAGGTTCGAGTTTATGTTCGATGTGCTTTGAATGGATCATAACCTTAGGCCTTAAAAGGCCCAAGATGGACTGGAGACTAAAATGTTAACTCAATGTAACAAGGTTACTAAAAGTGTGACCCTCATTGACATAGTAAGTAAAGGAGAGTGTTATAGTCCGGAAGTTACTATACTAGTTATCAAGGTTGAGCTTTCTCCAAATGGTCTTCAGTGAAGTTAAAATAAGTGATTATTTACCTTAGTCCTTTCAGTGATTGAGAAATATAACTCTTGACTAGGCCGAGCAACAGGTCGAGTGGCTTAGGAATCTACTTGTGAAGATTCCTTTATGAGAGAATTGAGTACTTGCTTTAAATTACGTGAGGTCTGAAAGAAACCTAGCTGATCCACTAACCAAACGGTTAAATAGGAAAAAGGTCTTTGATTCGTCGAGGGGGATGGGTTGTAAGCCCATTGGTTAATGAATTCATGGTGGATACCCAACTCAGTTTTCTAAGTTCAGTGTGGTCAAACGAAACCATGTAAAGACTCATAATGTACATTTTACCTATTGCATAAGGTTGAGCTCTTACTCTTAATGAATTCATATCCCAGAGTTTGGGTGGTCCTATTAAGGTGGACTTGATGAATTCACCGATATGAGAGGTTAAGTTTCTTACTCTCAATGTGTCACACCCGAAAAATTAAGCCTAAGTTGTGGCAGTGACTTTGGGTATTAAATTGAAAAGCTTTCTATCTGGGCGGACTAGTTGATGAAAGATTGGATTTCAACCTTTAGTTAAGTTACTTTTGAACTAGAAACTTCTTATCAAGAGACATGATGATTTGAGATATCTACAAATTTTTATTGAATTGATTTTTGGTGCTATTCTTTCATTTTTTTCGTTCTTTCTTCATCTTTTTCCCTGTTCTATTCTAGAAGAGAGAAGGATTAAGGAGCATTATGCATTAAGCAAAAAGCTTGAAGTTTGAGCTTAAGTGATCGTCTGTCAGAGTCTTAAAAATTTATATAATGAATGATCTAGCCTAGAAACTAACCGTGACAACGATTGAGGCAAGCGCACCTATCGAACAGTAGTATAGTTTAGTGGCAAGACCGGAATGTCGAACCCAAAGGAACCAAAAGTACTAATACTAACTTTCTTTCTATTATTTAGCCTAAGAATTGAAGTGAATTATTGTTTAATTTAAAATTAACTAACTACTAAGCTAAAGATGCTAAGACAAAAAAAATCAAAAGGGGAAATACTTGTGGGAAAAACCAATTGGTTAAGACAATACCCAAGGAAGAATCCACCTAGACTTCACTTGTTACCTAACTCTGAACCAGACGATTTATTCACTTGACTTGATCCGTAAGATTCCCTAATTTATGTTAATACCTCTCTCGAGGCTACTAACGTCTAACCCTAGGTTGATTAATTTGAAATCTCTTTCTAATTATAACCCCTAGCATTGCATTAACTCGATCTATGGACTCCCATATTAGGTTTGACCCTAATCCGGCAAATTTTCGTCATTCTATCTCTAGGGTTGCAATCAACTCTGTTTAATTATGCTAGATCTACTCTTAGGCAGGGTCTATTCCTCCTCTGCCTAAGCACATCAATACTTGAATCAATATCCTGAAATATCAAAACAAGAATTAAGAACACATAATTAAGAACAAATCAAGTATTTATCATATAGTTCGAAAACAATAACAAGATCCGTCTTAGGTTTCATCCCCTCGTATCTCGAGGGGTTTAGTTCATAATAATAAAAGAATACATCTCAGAAGAAAAGATAAAACAAAACATAAGAAAACCCTAAAACCTCTTGAAGGAATTGAAGGAGAGATCCTTCGTCTTGAGTATGATTTCGGCTTCTTGAGATGAATCAACTAGCTTTCTTCGAGTAAATCCCACAATTCTGACCTCTCTGGCTCGGCTCCTTAGCCTAGCTGGACGCCCCCTAAAGGTTGGCCTTTAGGGTATTTATATAGGCTTTTGGAATGTCTTTCTTTGCCTCTAAGTACCCTATTCCGAGTGAAATTCCTATTTGTCACGACAGGGACACGCCCGTGTAACACGCTCGTGTGAATCGAATCCAGGCCGTGGTTGGGTCTGCTAGGGAGGCACGGTCGTGTGGTGAAACCCCAGGTCGTGTTGATTTCCTACTTTGGCCCATCTGGTCCGTTTTTAGCCCGTTTTGTGTTCTTTTCATCCTCCGATGCTTTCCTAAGTATAAAACATGAAATAAAAGGATTAGGAGCATCAAATTCCACGAATCAAGGGATAAATCATCCAAAAAGTATGCTAAATGTGGGATTAAAATATGTATATATTACGGTTTATCAAATACCTCCACACTTAAGCTTTTGCTTGTCCTCAAGCAAAATTCTCAACTCACAATTAAAACGAACTTCCTCAATTCATAACCTTCATCAACAGTGTTTCATCATAATTCATAGGTAATTCATACAATGATAATTTAACCGGAAGGTTCCTAAAGATTCAAACAATCAGAGTCATAGTTTTTATAGTACGAAAAATAGGCGTTTCCCCTTACCTAAATAATTACCTCTGATTCAAAATCAACAAAAATTGACATCCTCACTAAAGATTCACTCAAATCACTCGAAGTGTTTAAGGTCCAAAAATAAGCACTCAGAAGTCGAACATGAAAAGTTAATCCCATAGGCTTGCATGAAAATCAAATCTCCACCATCAGAAATGATATGATACACAAATCAAAAGGTCTTTTATGGGTTGTAACGGGGCTTGGGTTAAAGGTGTGGATAAAGGCTTGAATTAGAGGGTTAGTATCGAGACTGAATTGACAAATTACCTAACTAAAAAGTTGTACTAATACTAAATAATTACATCACGGAAACTTAATACTAATAACATGAGCTTTTTCTAAAGATAATGAAATTAACAGTTTGAGCTCAAATAACATAGAATTAATAATGAATATACTTTTTTTTTAAGAACAAATCATACAATAATAAAGAAATTAACAACTGAAATGGAAGGCATAGTTTTGCTAAGTAATCTGTTCAAAACAGACCTCGACTTAATGTGGGTCAAATTAATTAAAGGGATTTCAACAATAATGGTTTTTGGTTAATGTTGAGGGTGAGTCAAAAAAAAGGGTTGTTAGGATCAAAGGGGTTCACTAGGGGTTAATTGTGATGGTAGGCTTTTAGTGGAGTAAGTGGGTTAAAACCTAGGTGCCTTTATCATCTCTGTATATCAAATCAAAGGTGTGGTCTCGACATGTAAACTCGAAGCAAGTTCTAGAATAACAAATCAATGTTGACACACTCATAATCAATAAAGTGAGCAAGAAAAAGAATATGCTCTAAAAGGCTCAATATCTCACAAAAATTATGGGCTTTGATGTCATCCTTGTAAATTTTAAACTTCAAGGTAATACTTAAATTCAGGTAGACAACCTAACAAAAATTTTAATTCTGAAAAATAGACTTATCATGCTTGATTCTCTAGTCCCCTAAAGTTTAAATCATCACTGCACAATTATCAATGACTTAATCTAAAACATATCAATAAAAATCATGAATCAAAGGAAATTTCATTTTAATCATAATATGAGAAAATTATTTAAGAACAAGGCCTAATTCAGGGATTTGAGAATAATGCAAAAAGTTAGGCACTTTTAAGATTCACCCCCCACACTTAAGATGTACATTGCCCTCAATGTATAAAGATAGATATCCACAATGTAGTAAGAAAATCATAAGGTAAGGAGGAGAGTGAAACTTCCTGAATTTTGGGTGGAGTCAAAGGAAAGAAACGAGGGGAATTCGGGCCGAGTTGGAGGAGGCATTTCTGGTGGTATGGTGGCCACCCACAATTGCTGCGCTAGATGAAGAAATTGGGCAGCTCGTGAAGAAAAAGCCAGGAAATAATAAGAACAATTCAAAATATACTAATTATATATTTAAAGAAAAGAAATATAAGAGGAAGAAAAATAAAAAGTAAAATAAAATTAAAAGAGAAGATTAATGGACTGAAAAGTCCTTATCGTTAGATGGTTGGCGAGGTGGGTGTAATTTCTAAGGCCGTGGTGTGTGATTCCCAAGCAGCTTGAAGAACCTAAAACCAAGAAACTAAAATAAAATAAATTAAATTGAGCATAAGAGAGTTAAAGAGAAGGAAAATAAAGGAGAAGAGAAAAGAAAAATAAAAACTAAATGGCCTCAAATGTCTTCGGCTTGTCTAGTGAATGAAGCGGCCGACATAAACTTATGTAGATCGGTCTCTCACGGGGAGACTGTACTCGGATTCTGTTTCTTTGACATGGATAAGGTGAAAATGGAGGGGGGGGGGGAGAGTGAAAGGGGATGGGGAGTGGGTGAGAAAGGGAGCAAGGGGTGTGTTAAATAGAGGTTTCAAATCTGGTACATCCCCACGCCCGTGTGTCGTGGGCGTGTTGCGCCGCACATGGCCGTATCGCACGGCCGTGTTGTGCTTTTTTCGTTTTTCCCACGCCTATTTCGTGATCACCACGCCCATGTTTGATAAAACAGTGTCGACCACGGCTGTATCGCACGGCCGTGGTGTTTAGTCCTGAGCCCGTGACTTCTTCTCGTTGTCGGCCGCGCCATATCGCACGGCCGTGGCCATTTATAATCGTCCGTGATCTTGGGAATCTTTCATCATTGGCTCGTACTCCATCTGCCATGTCAGTACGGATGTCCGTAGTATCCACACGGCCACGGCCACGGCCGTGTGCAAGGCCGTGTGGTATGGAAATCTACACTTTAGTTAGTTCATTGTTAGGTGCTAAAAAGGAAAAAATTAAAAGTAAAAATAGAAATGAAAAAGAATGAACGGGGTTAGTGCTTAGGTTGCCTCCCGAGAAGCGCTCGTTTAGAGTCTTAAGCTGGACTTTCCTCTCGTTCGCATAATCAGGGTGGTTTGAAGAGTTGAACATCCTCTTTCATGCTATCAGTCCTACTATCATGATATAACTCGAGTCGAGTAGCGTTTACTTTAAAAGTGCCGAAAATAGGATTACTTACCTCGACTATTCCGTATGGGAAAACATTGATTACCTTAAAAGATATTTCTTCGTTTGTATTAAGGTCTGAAAAAGATATTCGAGGGTCTGTTTATCTAATAATACCTGATATCCGATCTTAAATTTGTTTGTCCCATGGAATGGCGTTGGTTCTGCTGTGTGTATCCCTAATTTCTCTTTAAAATGTGTCTTCCACTCGTCTAGTTCATCGATCTGAAGCCTTCGTTCCTCATGAGTTATTTCCTTGTTTGCATGAGGTCTAGGATCTGGCTCAGTTGTGTAGTTTCGTGGTGCTTCCTGTGAGGAAGGTTGAACAAATTGGTTATCAATTGAGTTTACTTTCTCACCTCTATCACTCGATGTCCTAGCCGAGTCAAGAGCTTGAAGAGTGACTGTCTCGTCGCCTACACGAAGTATGAGTTCACCTGTATCAATGTCAATTTTAGTTCTAGCGATTTGCAAAAAGGGTCTTCCTAAAATTAAAGGGATCGTGTTGTCCTCATCCATGTCTAAAACAACAAAGTCTACTGGGAATACGAATTTATCAATTTTCACGAGTACATCTTCGATTATACCCCTAGGAATTCTAATAGTTTTATCAGCTAATTGAATGCTCATCTTAGTTTGTTTGGGTTTCCCTAGACCTAGCTGTTTAAACATTTTATAAGGCATAACATTGATGCTCGCCCCTAGATCTGCTAAAGCATTATCAACAGATAAACTACCAATTAAGCACGAAATTGTAAAACTCCCTGGATCTTTTAATTTCTGTGGTAGTCGATTTTGCAACATTGCTGAGCATACTGCGTTTAGTTCCACATGCGACTCCTCGTCTAACTTCCGTTTGTTTGTCAGAAGCACTTTTAAAAATTTCCTTGAATCTGGCATTTGCGAAAGAGCTTCAAGGAACGGTAAGTTAATATGTAATTTTTTTAAAATTTTAAGAAACTTACCGAACTGTTCCTCTGTGTTATCTTTCTTCATTGCTTCGGGATATGGTATGCGAGGTTGGTACTCTTTGATTACCGATTTTGGTTTATCATGACTTTCCTCATCTTTACCTTCTTCTACCACATTCTCTTTCCTTAATTTAGGCTCATATAACCCTTCACTATCATGAGCGGTTATGGCTTGAATTTGCTCATTTGGGTTAGTCTCAGTGTTGCTTGGTAGGCTTCCTTGCGGTTGTTCAGAGATCAGCTTAGCAAGTTGCCCTAACTGGTTCTCGATCCCTTGAATCGATGCTTGTTGATTTTTAAGTGTTTTTTCGGTGTTTTGGAAACGTGTTTCTTACACCGCTATGAATTTTGTCAGCATCTCCT
Source organism: Gossypium sturtianum (assembly GCA_025698515.1). Classification (NCBI taxonomy): domain Eukaryota; kingdom Viridiplantae; phylum Streptophyta; class Magnoliopsida; order Malvales; family Malvaceae; genus Gossypium; species Gossypium sturtianum. Next base: position 125,098,029 of record CM046946.1, read on the forward strand.
CAAGGTTCGGCTTCTTTTCCTGTGGGTAGGGCTGTTGTTGAAAGTTTGGAGGGGGTTGTTGTCTCTGATTTCCTTGACCTCCCCATGAAAAATTGGGGTGGTTCCTCCAACCTGGATTATAATTGTTACTATAGGGGTTATTTTGAGATCTAAAATTATTACCCATATAGTTCATCTGCTCGCTTTCTACGCCAGGGTTGTAGGGTGGATATTTCGTATTGTTCGACTCTCCATTCGTATCACACTGCATCACTGGATGTACCTGCGAAGAACTATACAAACCATCAATCTTTTTATTTAAGAGTTCTACTTGATTGGATAGCATGGTTACTGCGTCGAGGTTGAAAACTTCGGCTGTTTTTGTTGCCCTTGTCCTTGTGACTTGCCACTGATAGTTATTCAGTGACATCTTTTCTATAAACTCGTAGGCCACTTCAGGAGTTTTGTTGTTCAGCGTTCCACCGGCGGCTAAATCAATCAACTGCCTGGTTGAAGGCTTTGCACCATTGTAAAAGGTTTGGACCTGTAGCCACAAGGGTAATCCATGGTGTGGGCACCTTCTCAATAGATCTTTGTACCTCTCCCATGCATCATAAAGTATCTCTAAATCCATCTGCACAAAAGAAGAGATATCATTCCTTAACTTAGCCGCTTTTAGTCGGCGGAAAATATTTTAATAAAAATTTTTCTGGTCATTTGCTCCCATGTAGTGATTGATCCTCGTGGAAGAGAATTCAACCACCGCTGTTGGCTTTATTCCTCAAAGAAAAGGGAAACAATCAAGACGGGATGGCATCATCGTAAACGCCATTTATTTTGAAGGTATCGCAAAATTCTAGGAAATTTGCTAAGTGTGTGTTAGGATCCTCATCCTCGCAAACCATCGAATCGAACAAACTGTTGTATCATCTCAGTATAGTGTTAGGTTTCAATTCAAAATTATTTGCAAAGAATAACAAGTCCGACAATACTTGACTCGGCCTCGTTAAATTAGGTTTAGCATAATCATACATAGTTCGAGGAGGAGGATTTTCTATGCAACCACGTGAGAGGGAGTGGATTATTCTGGTGATCAACCATCTTTTTCGTGTTATTAGTATCGTCCTCTTGCTCTTCTTCTATGTAATTTAAGCTTCGCTTTATTTCTCTACGATTTCTACGAACGGTGCCTTCAATATCACTGTCGTAGATTAAGGGTCCTGTCGGGTTCCTTCTAGTCATAAATTAGAGGTACTTGCTAGGAACAAAATAAAAGAAGAAAAATTAGCAAAGTTAAAAACACAATAAAAGTAAATTGCAAAAATAAAAATGGCTAAAGTAATAAAAATTAAGCGTTCTTAATATTTTAGTTTCCCGGCAACGGCGCCAAAAACTTGATCGTCTGTCAGAGTCTTAAAAATTTATATAATGAATGATCTAGCCTAGAAACTAACTGTGACAACGATTGAGGCAAGCACACCTATCGAACAGTAGTATAGTTTAGTGGCAAGACCGGAATGTCGAACCCAAAGGAACCAAAAGTACTAATACTAACTTTCTTTCTATTATTTAGTCGAATTAAAGTGAATTATTGTTTAATTTAAAATTAACTAACTACTAAGCTAAAGATGCTAAGACACAAAGAATGAAAATGGGAAATACTTGTGGGAAAAACCAATTGATTAAGACAATACCCAAGGAAGAATCCACCTAGACTTCACTTGTTCCCTAACTTTGAACTGCATTTATTTATTCACTTGACTTGATCCGTAGGATTCCCTAATTTATGTTAATACCTCTCTCGAGGCTACTAACGTCTAACCCTAGGTTGATTAATTGAAACCTCTTTCTAATTAAAACCCCTAGAATTGCATTAACTCGATCTATGGACTCCCATATTAGGTTTGACCCTAATCCGATGATTTTTAGTCATCCTATCTCTAGGGGTTGCGATCAACTCCGCTTTAATTATGCTAGATCTACTCTTAGGCAGGGTCTATTCCTCCTCTGCCTAAGCACATCAATACTTGAATCAATATCCTGAAATATCAAAACACAAATTAAGAACACATAATTAAGAGCAAATCAAGTATTTATCATATAGTTCAGAAAACAATAACAAGATCCGTCTTAGGTTTCATCCCCCTCAGGTATCTGAGGGGTTTAGTTCATAATAATAAAAGAATACATCTCAGAAGAAAAGATAAAACAAAATATAAGAAAACCCTAAAACCCCCTGAAAGAATTGAAGGAGAGATCCTCCGTCTTGAGTATGATTTCGGCTTCTTGAGATGAATCAACTAGCTTTCTTCGAGTAAATCCCACAATTCTGACCTCTCTGGCTCGGCTCATTGGCCTAGCTGGACGCCCCCTAAAGGTTGGCCTTTAGGGTGTTTATATAGGCTTTTGGAATGTCTTTCTTTGCCTCTAAGTACCCTATTCCGAGTGAAATTCCCCTTTGTCATGGCAGGGACACGCCCGTGTAACACGCCCGTGTGAATCGAATCCAGGCCGTGGTTGGGTCTGCTAGGGAGGCACGGCCGTGTGGTGAAACCCCAGGCCATGTTGATTTCCTACTTTGGCCCATCTGGTCCGTTTTTAGCCCGTTTTGTGTTCTTTTCATCCTTCGATGCTTTCCTAAGTATAAAACATGAAATAAAAAGATTAGGAGCATCAAATTCCACGAATCAAGGGATAAATCATCCAAAAAGTATGCTAAATGTAGGATTAAAATATGTATATATTACGGTTTATCATTAAGAAATTGAAAAATTTTGTAGCTGGTAAGCATTCTAACCTATCTATATTAACAGATTTAAGAAAAGGGAAGAAAGTTAAGGATTTCAGTTAATCCATTGATTCTATTCTGTAATGGGTAAAGTTGCAAATAATCATTAAATTGTCTCTACATGCAAATATATTATGGTTCTTATGATGGTGAATTGCCTTCGTTTGATTTCTGAAATGTTTGTTGTGTTTAGTTGGCTAAAGAGGCTTAAGAAACAAGGAAAAATTAACTAAATGGATTCAGTGTCAACTTCCAGGTGAGTTCCAGAACTCAGGTCTTAAATGGGTGCTCACTTATTTTCAATATTGTGTGTTAAGTATGTTAACTTAGTGTTTTGCAAATGATGAAATATTCTACGGCTGAATGTTGTCCAAATGATGAATTATTCTATGACTGAATGTTGTGCAAATGATGAGTTATTCTATGGCTGAATATTGATGTATCGTGATGTATGATGTGTGTTGATTTGTATAAGCATGACCGATTGTAAGTTTAACCATGTGTAGATGAAATGTTTGGCATACTATGTGCCGTGTATTAACAGTAGTATTGGTTGAGTGTTTGTGTATGAATGCATGTATATGAATGGTATGCAGAGTGTGGAGGGATGTACTGGCAGATGATAGAGGGTGATATGTCATGTTGTGCATTCTGTACCACGTGTTATTTGGCTTTGCGGAGGTTTGGTTGGTTGTACGTAAAATATGTGCTCATGGATATGAAAGCCCTTTACAGGTAGTATGAAAGCCCTTTAAGGGTAATATGAGATTTTGCGGAGTTTAAGGCTTTAAGCCTTATGAATGAAAGTAAGTCCATGGCCATGGCATAATATAGGTAGGTCTGCCAGATTGCCTACATGGCACAATCCAGGGAGGTCTGCCATATTCGTTTGCATGACATAATCTAATGGAGGCCAGAGAGGTAGTTTGCGTATGTGAATCTATTTCTATATAATGATTCCTTTCAGGGATTTGCACTTTTTGAGTTCACATATGTAAGTTATGAAAGTCTGCCATATTCGTGAGTCCGTATGCATGACAGTCCACCGGACTTATTCTCTGGGTTTTATGACAAATTTATACGTGATTCTTTAATGCGAACATCCGCGAAATAGCCTGCGTATAGGGATCTGCTTCTTCATGTTAATGTTTTTTTATGAGCTCGTATGTATGAATCTGCTACGATCATGAAATTCCTTCAATGAATTTGCATGATAGTATTCGTATAGGGATCTGTACGCATGAGTCCTCCATATATGAGTATACATCTATGAATCTTCTATATGAATTTATATGTATAACAGTTCACCAGATTCGCTTACATGATAGCTATACGTGAGATTCCACCCTGTGGAAGTTTGCAAAATAGTTCGCGTATATGAACCCCTTTTTATATAATAAATCATTTTCTTACTAATCCGTAATGGATGAGTTGCCTATTCAAGCATGTATCTATCTAAGTCTCTATGCGAAATGTATATGTATTCGTAAATATGGATCCACATACTTGTGTCCATTAGAGAAAATTATTAATAGAAGTCCACAGCAGAAACCATTCGCCAATACCCACCTCACTTGGCTATCTGTATTCGTTGATGCAAGTCACGTGGGTATAATCCGCCAAAACGTCAAATGTCTATAAATTTGTATTTATGATTATATGTCTTTGAAATCTCATAAGTGGAAGCCTTATATGTGCAAGATTGTGTATAGTCCAAATGTGAAATCTCCTGATTTGAAATCATCCATAATAGATCAAATGCAATTGAGCGAGCTGAATTGCTTTCCAAGATGTACAAGCTTTTTAGCGTTGTGTGTTATTATGTATTGCAGGTAAAAAGGGAAATTCAAGGATTCAAAGAGGGACCAGGCCAAAATTTGCTGTGCTCAAGCAAAATTACTTTTCAGTTGTAATATGCATACAACGGGGTGACCTAAAGGCGGAGCCTCAGGGTCATAGTCAAAATTGTAATTAAATATGGTTAGAATATTAATTTCAAGACTAAGTAAATATTTTAATATGGTAATGTTACCCTTGTAAAAAAATTGTATCATAAATTAAAGTTATATAATTGTAATAAATTCTTGTAATTGGTGAAGTCAATTAGCTAACCGTGTTAAGAAATATTTGTATTACGTGAAAATGAATTGTGGAATGTACTAATGGATGTGTTAGTTAAGATTTGGACATGGAATGTAGCACCCTGTAGTCCGGATTCGGCGATCGGGTCAAATATGGGGTGTTACATAAATGAGTTCATAACTTAGAGTTTGGGTGGTCCTATTGAGATGGACTTGATGAATTCATCGAACTTAAATTTAAGAGGATGAGCTTAACAAATACTCTTAATGATTTCATAGTTATGATTCGGGTGGTTTATATTGAGATAGACTTGATGAAATCACCTACATAAGTGTGAAGAACTAGCCACCTTCTATGAAAGACATTGGACAGTCTTTCTAGAGCACTTACCAGCAACTCGAGGTATATTGGCTAAAACTTGTTGATCTATCATGAAACATCAATTGTATTTTAGATTAGTCGTGTTTCATGAATTAACCCCTATATTAACAAGTTCAAGATTCATTCACTTGTTAAAGAGAAAAATCACTCATTTCACTAAGTACTAGGTCAATCCACAAGATACTAGTGCTTAAGCGACTAGTTTCGCTATTGCTCTTCTCATGTTTTACCTTTTCTCATGTTTAGAAAAATTTTCAATTCCTTTGCATTAGTGGGGGAAAGTTGGTAAGACAAATATTTTATTTGTTTTTCAGAATATTTTCGGTTGAGGAAAATCCTCTGAATGCTGCAGAATATTTTTGGTTGAGGGAAATCCTGACTACTGCAGAATATTAATCCTTTGCTATTTGTGGAAAGTGACACTACTATTTTACCATTTTGCCCCTTCAGAAAACAATATAATAGCAGGCCATTTTTCTCATTTTTAACAACAACAAGCAATCTTTTCTCCAACAGCTTGTCTGTTTCTTTCAGAGATTTTGTTTTCTAGTTACGGTTCCTTTTTGAGAAGAGAAATACCAAAAAAGAGAATGATGAAATTACCTATTTCGTTTTGATAAATTATATCTATTTCTATACTAGGTAAACTACAAAAATAGTCACTTTTGTTTACCTCAAATTACATTTTAGTCACTTATGTTTGAAATGTTATGTTTTAGTCACTTACGTTATCGTTTTGTTACGAAGTGGTCACTCTATCGTTAAACTCCGTTACCTCTCTAACGGCAGTCCTACATGGCAGTCCAAATGGGTTTTAAATGCCAACTTGGATGTCCTACGTGGCATTCCAAATTAAATTTATTTAATTAAAACTTATTTTTATCCCAGCAACTGGACATCCAAGTTGGCATTTAAAACCCATTTGGACTGTCACGTAGGACTATCATTAGGGAGGTTACAGGGTTTAACGGTTGAGTGATCACTTCTTAACAAAATGATAACGTAAATGACTAAAAAGTAATATTTCAAACATAAGTGACTAAAATGTAATCTGAGGCAAATAAAAGTGACTATTTTTATCGTTTACCCTATTTTTTAGGTTTGTTTTGCGGATTTAGACAGAGTATAAATGATAAAATACTGTATAAATTCAAACCACATGCATAGTCAAACCAATTAGAATGAAGACCGTCTTCCTCAATTATTAATTAGCTGACTCTAGATACATATCCTTACGCAAAACAAAACGATTTGCAAACCACAAATTCAAACGAGTAAAATGAGTAATTATAATTTTGGCTGCTAAATTGGTATTGATTATGTTCTTCTATATAAATTCATGCAGTGATATATCATACATACCAACATTCAAGTTCAATGGCGGCTTCCATATTCCACAACAATGTTATTCTCACATTCCTATTTATTTTCCCATTTTTCAACCCAACCTTTGCAGGATTTGCTGTAAGTTCTTTTCCTAAAAACCCTAAAGCTTTATGTTGCATAATGTGGGAATCCATTCTAAGGACAATTTCTTTTGTTAGAACTCAGAAGACAAAACTGTTAAAATGGTTTTCACTTTCAAAATGGACAATATCTCCTAATACTAATATTTATAAGATGTTTGTTGTTTGCAGTGGAACTCAGTTGCCAAAGAGCCCAAGTCTTCACAAAACTGGGTGAACCATGGTGGGGACTTATATAACCGAAGATATGCGGAGAAGGAGACCATGATCAGCCCTGAAACAGTCTCCAATTTGCGTTTGAAATGGGAATTCATTGCAGGCAAAGACATAACCGCGACGCCAGCGATTTTCGATGGAACCCTTTATTTTCCGAGCTGGAACGGGAACATCTATGCTATAAAAGCCTGTGATGGGTCCCTTGTTTGGGAGAAAAACTTGGATGAGTTAACTGGGCTTAATGCCACTGGTTTTATCGTGAATGTTAACTGGACAGTTGCAAGAGCAACGCCAACAATTGCAGATGATTTGCTCATCATTGGAATCTCTAGCCCTGCCATTGTTATTGCTGTCGAAAGATTAACTGGCGAGCTTGTTTGGTCAACCCAGCTTGATAACCATCCCGCTGGTATCATCACTATGTCTGGAACTTACTATAAAGGGTTAGTTTGTTTTGTTCCCATTTTCATTTTTCTTTCAAATATTCATATTCAATATTTGTGTTTCATGCATGTCTTGATATAAGTTTAAAGATATTATTTTCCAAAAACCTCTAAATGCAAAGAAAAAAAAAATCCTAAAAACTATCCAATGGGGATCGTGGAACAAAGTTGGGGGCTTAGTAAAAAAATTTTAAAAAAAAAGAATTAAATGAAAATTTTTTTAAAAAGAAATTAGGGATCTAACTAAAATTTTGTAAAGTTAATAAAAATTTTCAAAAATTTAAGGAATGTATTTAAAATTTTCTAAAAAATAAAAAAATAAAAATTCCTCAAAATTTTGAGTACAATCCACCTCTAAAAATATCCCACATATATACAGAACATATTTTTATTAAACATTTATATATTCAACAGTTATATTCGAAGTTTGAACAAGATTAATTCTGAAAGATGATCTAATCAAAGACTATGAATTTGATTACAATATTTAAGTGCTAGAGCTAAATGGAATTAAAATACTGCTTATATATATATATGTATCAGTCATAGCTAACTTGTTTGACATTTTAGGGGTTGATTAATCCATCAATTGGATGAGGCTAACATGCTGCAGAGATGATTTATATCAAGACCTATAACTAGAGAGGAGGGAATACAACTATCAGATCATAAATTAATTATTATTCATTTTTTTTTAATTTCAAAAAGAGTAAAATCATATTTTAAATTGACATACAAATTAAAACATTAATTTTTAACAAAACAAATTAACCGATAAAAATAAAACTCACATGCCAATTCATGTACATATCATGCTAACATAATACTTTTACCTTATATATCACGTCAATAAATAATTCAAAAGTTATAAAATAAATTAAAATAAATCAAAATTAAAAAAAATATGAAAAAGTTTATAAAAATTTTAAAAAATTAGCATGGAGTACATGTGGGTTGTCGTGCAAATTGTCGTGTTTAAAAATTTAACATTTTAGTTAGTATTCTTATTAAAAGGGTTGTCGTGCAAATTATCGTGTTTAAAAATTTAACATTTTAGATTCATCAAAAAAAAAAAAGTAACATTTTAGTTAGTATTCTTATTAAAAAAAATATCATTTTGTCTCTTTTTCAAAAGGTTGATGCTCAAAAAGGACTCTTTTAAAATATTGAAGTCAAATTTAACTCAAAAAAAAAAAATTGTCAAATTGACAAAAAATGTAAACATTAAGGGTTAAATTTAACATCTTCTTTTTTTATCCTAGTTCATTTTCTAAACTTATTATTTATATTCAAACCTTTCCTAATGCCAGAAGAGCCTTTTAGAAGAGATAGTGAATAGATTAAAAAAGCATAGGCAATTTACATCTAAGAACTCTTGTAGACATTTTTACGTAGGCACATCTTCAGCAGAAAGCAGCGTAAGCATAGAGCAATGCTGCACATTCCGCGGTAGCTTTGCCAAATTAGACGTCCGGTCCGGCAAAGTCCTATGGCAAACCTTTACGCTACCTGATAATTTCGGTCAAACGGGGGGATATGCAGGAGCAGCCGTCTGGGGAAGTAGTCCATCCATTGATGCAACTCGTAACCATGTCTATGTTGGAACTGGGAACCTGTATTCAGCCCCTCTTCGAGTACGCCAATGTCAAGAAGCTGAGAATAATCAAACAGTGCCGACTAGTCCAGGCAAGTGTGTTGAGCCCGAGAACCACTCAGATTCGATCCTAGCTTTTGATTTGGAAACTGGTGTTATCAAATGGTATCGTCAGTTAGGGGGATATGATGTTTGGTTCTTCGCCTGCAATAATCTTTCCACCCCAAATTGTCCTCCTGGTCCAAACCCTGATGCTGATTTTGGAGAGGCCCCGATGATGCTAAGTATCGATGTCAATGGAACTAAGCGAGATATTGTCGTTGCTGTTCAAAAAAGTGGATTTGCTTGGGCTCTAAATCGAGATAATGGTGACCTTATTTGGTCTACTGTAAGTTTGTCTTCATTGTGTTCTTTTTTATCCATTGTTTTCTTTTAAAACCTTCACTCTGGATGTATAGGAGGTCGGACCTGGTGGTCCAGGAGGAGGAGGCACTTGGGGCGCGGCTACGGATAAGAAGAGGGTCTACACCAACTCAGCCAACTCACTATTCATGAATTTTACTTTGATACCATCCCAAACAAATACGAATGCTAGTGGATGGGTGGCAATGGATGCTAAAAGCGGTGAAATCCTATGGTCGATAGCGGATCCGAGTAATTCCAGAGTTAGTGGTCCTGTCACCATAGCAAATGGTGTACTTTTTGCTAGTTCAACAGATAAACAAGGACCTATATATGCTATTGATGCTAAAAATGGGAGAATTTTGTGGTCATATGAGACTGGTGCAACTGTTTATGGTGGAATGTCGGTGAGCAATGGATGCATCTATGTTGGTAATGGATATAAGGTCAATATAGGAGCTTTTGTTTCAACTTATACTGCCGGAACCTCACTTTTTGCCTTTTGTTTGACCTAAAAGCTTCACTGGTGTGTGAAGGGCCCTATTTTAGCCATAATTGGTTTGTTTCTCTTTTTAATTATATGAAGATAGTGATGTTTATTCATGTAAATTTGGCTTAACTAATAAATTGCAATTTAAATTATACCATTTTCTCATCTTAGTATTTAAAGTTTTCTAGATCATAAGTGGTACCTAATTTTTTTTTCCAAGTTAGTACTTCCATTAGTCTAATTGTTAGTCAAATCGTAAGTATATTTTAAAAAAACTTAACCTATAAATTATTACCTAAATTATACTCTTTTTTCAAGTTGATACTTGAACTTTTTTTTAACACAAGTAGAGGTGTTGATGGGCGGAGCCGAGCTAGATTTTGGTCGGGCTTAAGTATTATATTAACACAATTTATATTAGGCCAAACTTGGTTCGACCCGAAATATGAGCCTAAAATTTTGCCCAAATTCACCCATATTTGTGAATGGTTACTCCAAGCTCATTTTAGGCCTACCCATATTAATTTTTAATTTTAAAATATATATTTATATTCTTTTAATTTAATATTCAATAAATTTATATGTTTTCATTTATTAAAATTTTATATATAGTCATATTGGCCTTTTTTTTAGGCTTAAATCACAAATTAGTACCTAAATTACACCCTTTTTCCCATCTCGGTACCTAAACTATTTTTGGTCATAAGTGGTACCTAAATTACTTTCTTTTTTTCTGAAGTTGGTACCTTAATTAAACCATTAAGCCCATTTTTTTTTTTAAATGCTTAACATAAAATGGTATCTAAAGTATGTATTTTTCCCATTTTGGTACCTAAACATTTTTTTGGTTACTAGTGGCCTAAACTAGTTTTTCCCCTAAGTTGGTACTTCTGTTTGTTCAATGGTTAGTTAAATTATTAAGTCAATTTTTATATAAAAAAGATAACCAATTAAAAATAGACATAGGGTAAAAAAGACAAAGTATTATTTTCTTTTATAAATTATTTCTTTAGAACAGGATCGATGGTAGAATCGTTCAAGTCATTAGTTCTTAGTTTGATCAGTTCTTGTAACACCCCTTACCCGTATCCGACGCCGGGATAGGGTACGAGGCATTACCAGACTTATTCACAAGCAAACATTCAAATCGAGACATGAATTTCCACTCAAATTTAAAACTTTTCAAAAACATTCATATCATCCCTAAAACGAGCCTACAAGGCCCAAAACATGCATCGGAAGTGGTTCGGGACTAAATCGAGAACTTCAGAAAATTCTACAAAACTTAGAAAATTTTTCATGTTACAGGGCTCACGTGCCCGTGTGGCCTAAAGGACACGCCTGTGTGACCCTAGGACATGCACGTGCTTCAGACCGTGTCCAAATTAGAATGCTCTCTTACTTGTGCCTCACGCACGTACGCTAGGCAGTGTAGTACACACGGCTGAGACACAAGCCCGTGTCTCTGCCCTTGTGCTCAAATCTGGACATTCTGTTTTTTCAAAATTAAGGTGCAAGGGACACGCGGCCGGAACACATGCCCGTGGGGCAGACCGTGTGTCACACATGGCCTAGACACACGCCCGTGTGTCTACCCGTGTGGACAAATTAAAGGCTATTTACCAAGCCATTTGCCACCCTTGTACACACATACAGTTACACCAATTCAAGGCACATACATAAAATACTTAGGTAACCAAATCATCCACAATTATCACACTCACAACATTTACTAAGTCACAATTGACTACTTTCAAGATACCTAATTGTACACCACTTTATCATTTCATCAATAGACCACATTTCCAAACATCTCACATTCATGTCATGAATAACGTTTCTATCATTCACCAAGCATACTATGACTATATCACCAAATTCATTAGCACACACATATATATACTTAGGCTTATAACCATGATAGCACAATTAAGCCAATCTACATTGTCAATTATCAAAACAAGCATTTGACAATCACAAGCCAACACATTGGCTACAATCACAATGACACATTAACAAATGACTAAGTCCCTATACATGCCATAGACTTAAAATACTTGAATTCACTTATACCCAAAATGATAGCTTGATAGTGTGATAGGATCTCTGGCGATCTCTAACCCGAGCTAGCTTAATAACCCTATAAGACATAGGAAAGGAAGGGGTAAGCTATATATATAGCTTAGTAAGTTTCCTACGAAAATAATCAGCAACTCATACAAATCTTTTAACAAGTTCAACAATTTTAAACACAAGATAATACAAATTACTATAAATTTCACAGTTATAATACTTATTCAATCATAATATTTACTCTATCAACTTATAAGCGTAATTTAACATATCTTGGCATTAGCTTAAGAACCATAATCTCTCCTTTGTAACATATTACAACAAATAACAAATCATTTCAAACCGCATAGTAAACATGCATACTAATTTTGTGTACTCATGTTTCCGAGTATATGTCTTAATATCTTTCAATTGTCTAAACTCTTATCTTCCCTTACTTCTATAACCATTTTAATAGGCAATTATGCCAATCTCTCCTTTTTCTCATATCCGATAAATCACAATTTTGTGTGAATAAAACATGCTATATCATAACATAATTTGACTCAAAAGCCAATCACAAAATCGTCAATCGAATTTACCATGTATTTCATACATCACAAGAATAGACCAATAGTCACAAGGTTTTCATAAAATCACTCTCATGGAAAATCATGAATTCACAATTTCATGAAGTCAATGTTTATAAACTTTACGTACATACCTGTACCATTTCGTAATGCTTACATACTCTTTCTCATATTTTAACATACCCGTTGAATTTCCCGTTGAACCATTTGTGTAACACCCTTAACCCGTAACCATTGCCGAAATAGGGTTAAGAGGCATTACCAATCAATTCAGAACATTTAGATTCATTTCACATTCAAACATAGTAATTCACATTCATATAGTCTCTTAATTAGGTCTATGAGACCTTAAACACATCTTAGAAAGGGGTCGGGACTAAACCAAACACATACGAAATTTTCTAAAATTCAAACATTTTTCAAAGTTACAGAGGTCACACGCCCGTGTGGTTAGGCCGTGTGCTTCAAACGGCCTCAGACACACCCGTGTGCCTCACACGGCCTCAGACACACCCGTGTGTCCAAGCCGTGGTAAAACAGGGCATACATTCTGACTTGTTCACACGGCCGAGGACACGTCCGTGTGCCTCACCCGTGGTCGACACTGGCTTGCATCACATAGCCAGTCACACGCCCGTGTGTCCAGCCCGTGGTCGCTACTGACTTGTTTCATACGACTAGTCACACGCCCGTGTGTCTAGCCCGTGGTCGAGTTTGACTTGTATCAATTCACCAACCTGAATGACACGGTCGAGCCGCACGCCCGTGTGCTCAACTGTGTGGGTAATTATAGGCTATTTTCAAGGCCAAATTACCATCCACACTTTGTATTCACCTACAAGCATCAAACCATATGCATTTATAACTCAAATGACAGCCAAAATATACCAATATAAGCACCAATTAATCATCAACCACACCATTTATTTCCATACTCAAATTCAACTCAAATAAGTCCATCTAAAATATCAATTTCACATCCCAAATCACATAATCTATTCATCATTCAAACCTTAATCCATCATGAAACATACCATTTCCACTTTACTAATTTATACCAAAAATAATCACTCACATAGATCACATATACACATCTTTAACCATCTTTTTCACACATCCAAGGCACATACAAAATCATCAAACTACCAAGCCATATCACATGGCAAGGCTTAAACATTTCAAAATATGTCATAATCACTAGCCTATACATGCCATATACCAAATATATACAACTTCCAAAAGTACCAAAATAGATAGCCGATAGTGTGATTGAGTCGCTGACGATCCTCAAATCCGAGCTAGCTTTAACTACACTGTAAAGCAGAGATAACTTCACACAGTAAGCTTTTAAGCTTAGTAAGTTCGTAATATAATACAATTAACTCATTGAATCAAATCAATCTACAAATTAAACCATCACATAGATAATTTAACAAAAATGTGCAAACTCAACTATATCCAATACTCACATAACCATCCATTCATCTATTTTCAAATTCATCAACCACATAGGTTCCATACATACCTTTACCAACACTTAGTTAATGATCATACTTGCTATTCAATGCTCGATACCACACTTCGATCGCTCTTTATTATTCCTTCGATTCAATCGCACACTTAGTGCAAATTTTATAGCCGAAGCTTAAATATCATCGCACACTTAGTGCCTTTACTTTAAACTAAATTTAACAGTATCGCACACATAGTGCCAATCGATATAGCCGAGGCTTCCATTACTTCGCACACACAGTGCTAATCGCCTCTGTTCCGATTCTAATTATGCACACTTAGTGCCACATTTCTCAATTCCACATATAGCATTTATAATTAAATAATCACATAATCATTCATTTCATAGCACTTAGACATAAATTTAACAATTCGTATTATATCCGAACTTACCTCGGACGTCGAAGTAACAAAACGAGTCGATTAATCGAGCACTTTATCTTTGCCTCGATCTCGATCCAAATCCCTATTTTCTTGATCTATACATGTTCAAATTTAGCTCATTCAATCACCAAATCATTCAATTTAGTCCAAACACACATATTTAGGGCATTTTACAAAATAGCCCTCACATTTTCAAATTTCGACACTTTAGTCCCTATTTCATAAAATCACAAAATACACAAAATTTCCACTTACACATGCTTAACCGAATTTTCCTTATGCTCATACAAGCTCACATATTTCATTTATTTCATATTTTAGTCCTCTAATTTCTCATTTTCACAAGTTAGCCCAAAATAGCCAATTTCATCAAAAATTCAAAGACAAAATATGTTAATCTTTCACATATCTTTCATATTTAATCATCAACTATCACAAAGCTCAAACATTCATCAATGGCATATCTCAAAATCAACATCAAATTCTAAAATTAAAGCATGGGCTAGCTAGAGCATGAATCAACGATAACAAAAACGTAAAAAGTATCAAAAACCGAGTTCAAAACATACCTCAATCAAACTATATATATTAGCCGAAACCTAAAACAAGAATTTCTTCTTCTTCTTCTTCTTGATATTCGGCTATGGATGATGATAATAAGAGAGAATGGCTTTTGTTTTATTATAAATCATTTAATAATCTATTTACTAAAATAGCCTTATTATAAACATTTAAAATCCACTAACCTTAGGCATTTTTGTCCATCCAATTTATCAATGGTTTAATAACAACATAAGGACTCACATTTAATAAGCCATACAAAAATAAGTACTTTAACAATCAACACACATCTTTTACATTTTATGCTATTAAGACCTTTTTGCAAATTAAGCACGAAATCAATAAAATTTTCACACAAAATTTTCACACATGCTTAATCACACACTGTAAACACGAAAAATAATATTAAAATATTTTTTCAACCTCGAATTTGTGGTCCCAAAACCACTGTTCCGACTAGGGTCTAAACTGGGCTGTTACAATTTGGAATACTAAAGGATACTTGGGGATCTCGTACACATAGTACCGTACCAATGCCATATCCCAGATATGGTCTTACATGTAATATCGTATCGATGCCAATAGCCCAGCTATGGTCTTACACAAAGTCTCATATCGATGCCATATCCTAGATATGGTCTTACATGAATGCCTCATACTGATGCCATATCCCAGATATGGTCTTACACATAATCTCAATAACCCTAATGTCATGACATTTATATCCTATCTATTCCTAAGGTTCAACCGGGACTTTTGCTGTACCAAATCTCTGTTGGTCATTTTCGTAGTATCATACTCAATAACATTCACATTTCGTTTCAGTAATATAAAATTTACCATAATTATATCAATTAAGCATTTATACACATATAATTTAATGCTTATTAAACATACGAACTTACCTCGACATAAAAATGGCGAAAATGACTAAATTGTCAAATACTCATTTTTCCTTGTTCTAGGTCCAAACCTCGTTTTTCTTGATCTATAATATCACATTTAACTTATTTAATCAATACACTATTCAAATCAGCCCAAAATCACATTATGGCAAAAATTACATTTTTGTCCCTAAAGTTTGACATTTTTACAATTTAGTCCCTAGGCTCGTAAAATGATTTTCATTCAATTTCTTCAATACCCATGCCTAGCCGAACCTTATACATACTCATAACAACCCACATTTTCATTTATTCACACTTTTACTACATATTTTACAACTTTTACAAACAAGTCCTTTTAGGCATTTTTACCGAAAATCACTTAGTAAAAGTCATTTAACAAACAATAAACATGCATTTTCTACCATAAAACATCAAAATACATACATGTTCAACATGGGTAAAATTTTAGACCTTGACATCTCTTCAAATTGATGGTAGAAATAGAAAGATCGAGTTACAACGATGATGGGCTCGAAAACTAACTAATATTTCGACAAAGGCAAGCGCACCTATCGAACAGTAGTATAGCTATGGTGAGTCCGGAATATCGTATCCACAAGGACTAAAATTACTAGTAATAACTATCTTTTTATTATTTAGCCTAATAATTAAGGGGATTTGTTTTAATCTAAAATTTAACTAACTAATTTACTAAAAACGCGACAGAGAGTGAAGAAAGTAATCGAATAAACCAATGAATAAAGACAATACCCAAGGAAGAATCCACCTAGACTTCACTTATTATTCTGACACTGAATTAAACGATTTATTCACTTGCCTTGATCCGTAGAAATCTCTAAATTATGTTACTATCTCTTTCGAGACTATGAACAACTAACTCTAGGTTGATTAATTGAAATCTCTTTCTAATTAACACCCCTATCGTCGCATTAACTCGATCTATGGATTCCCTTATTAGATTTGACTCTAATTCGGCAGATTTATGTTGTCCTATTTCTAGGGTTGCAATCAACTCCGCATAATTATGCTAGATCTTCTCTTGAACAGAGACTTTTGCTCCACTGAATAAGCACATTAAACTTGAATCAATATCCTGAAAATATTAAAGCAAGGGTTAAGAACACATAATTAAGAACAAGAACAATTATTTATCATGTAATTCAGATAATTAAATAATAAGATTCATCGTAGGTTTCATCCTCCCTAGGTATTTAGGGAGTTTAGTTCATAACGTAAAAGGAAAAGATCTCAGAATCAAGAAAACAAAAAGACATAAAGAACCCAAAAACTTCTAAGAAACTTGATGGAGATCTTCAATCTTGGAGTGGATCTACCTTCGAGATGAATCCGACAGCTTCCTTCGAGTAATTTCTTCGTTCTACTCTGCGTGCTCCATTAGGTCTTCTTCTGGTGTGTATATATAGACTTTAGAATGCTCAGAAACCCTAAAAATTGGCTTTTTTCGCGTGAAAATGAAGTAGGGTGCGACAGGGACACGGGCGTATGATCAGCCCGTTTGAGGATGCCCAGGCTGTGTGAAAATTTGCATGGCTCGCGATCGACACGGGCTGGGACACGGGCGTATGTCCAGCCCGTGTGGTTCACACGAGCATGTGCTTAGCCCGTGTGGAACTGGCTTGGCCGTGTGGATCCTTAAGATGGCCCGTTTTGTTTGAATTTGGCCCGTTTTTCGCTCCTTTCGCTTCCCTATGCTCTCCTAAGTATAGAAACATGAATTTAAAGGATTAGGAGCATCGAATTCACAAAATTGTATAATAAAACATCCAAAAATACGCTAAGCATGGGATTAAAATGTGTTACTTTTATGGTTTATCAAGTATCCCCACACTTAAGCGTTTGCTTGTCCTCAAGCAAAATCCTCAACTCACAATTAAAATTAAACTTCCTCAATTCATAATATTCATCAATAATGTCTCATCATAACTCACAAATAATCACACATTGATAATTTAACTAAAAGAGTCCTAAAGATTCAAACAATCCAAGTCACACATTTTTATAGCATGAAAATATAGGTGTTTCCCCTTATCTAAATAATTATCTTTAATTAAAAATCGACAAGATTCGACATCCTCACTAAAGATTCACTCAAAGTGTTTAAGGTTCAAAAATTAAGCACTTAAAAGTCAAAGATGAAAAGTTTTTACCATAAGCTTGCATGAAAATCAAATCTCCACCACTATAAAATGAGATGATACACAAATCAAAAGGTCTTTAAAAGGGTTGTAATGGGGCTTGGGTTAAAGGTGTGGATAAAGGCTGAATTAGAGGGTTAAAATTGAGACCGAATTGACAATTTACCTAACTAGAAAAATAAACTAATACTAAATAATTACATCAATTGAAAACTTATCAATAATAACACGAGCTTCTTCTCAAAATGTGAAATTAACCGGTTAAGCTCAAATAACATCGAACTAGTAATGTACATATATGTATATATATATATATATTTTTTTTCACTCTTTTTTTAGAACAATAATAAGAAAGAATTTGACAACTGAAATAAAAAAACATAGTTAGGCAACTAACTAACTCAAATCTCGACAAAAAGGGAGTCAATAAAATGGGAACAACGAAGCAAAAATTGGGTTTTGGGTTAATATTAATGGGTGATCAAGAAACATTTTATTAGGCTCAAAGGGGTTCACTAAGAGTTAATTATGAAGGTAGGTTTTTAATGGAATAAGTGGGTTAAAACCTAGGTGCCTTTATCATCTCAGTATATCAAATCAAAGGTGTGGTCTCGACATGCATAATCGAAGCAAGTTCTAGAATAACAAATCAATATTGACACACTCATAACCAATAATAAAGTGAGCAAGAAAAGTGTATGCTCAAAAAGGCTTAAAATCTCACAAAAAATTATGGTTTTTGATGTCGATCTTGTAAATCTCAAACTTCAAGGTAATATTTAAATTTAGGAAAAACAACCTAACAAATTTTTAATTCTGAAAATATATTTCTCATGCTTGATTCTCTAATGTTTTAAAGTTTAAACAATCAATGCACAATTACCTATGACTTAATCCAAAACATATCAATAAAAATCATAAATCAATAAAGATTTTATTCTAATAGTAATATGAGAAAATTACTTAAGAACAAGACATAATTCAGGGATTTTCTAATAATGATATAATTATCCTCCCCACACTTAAGATGTACATTGTCCTCAATGTACCAAAATAAATAATAACAATATAATAAGAATATCATAAGAAAGGGAGAGAAGTGAAACTTCCTGAATTTTGGATGAAATCCGTTGAATAGTGAATGCGGAATTGTGGATATAGCAAAGTGAATTGCATGATTCTGAGAAAATATTAAGAAAATAAATACAACTGTGGAAGAATATTAAGGGATTACTCGATTAGGAACAATCATAAAAAACTAAAATATAGTTCAAAATATAAAAGATAAGTCTTTGAAAACATGATAAGAAACATAAAGGAAAATAGACTAAAAATAAAAATAAAAATAAAAATAAAGATAAAGATAAAGATAAAATAAATGGACTCAAAGGTCCTCATCGTCAGACGCGTCATGAGTCGGTGGTGCTGAAGGTGAAATATGGAGATGGTGGCAGATCTGCTACAATGTGGCCTCGAGACTGTCGAACCGCTGGTAGCACTGCTGCTCGAAGCGAGTGAGACACTCGGATATGTCATTCAAAGTAGCAGCAGAAGAAGGAGGTCAGTGACTCAGAGGTGGAGGATGAGGTGGATCCTCGTGAGGGAGAGGAACATCATCAGTGATGTCCTCGGGATCATCCTGATCATCAGAACGAGATAATCGGTATTGGGGAGGATCAAATCCACGACGCCGCTCGATCATCCTCATATGTAGCATGCTCGAGATGCCCTGAAGGGACATCTGGCCAACTAGTGTAAGTGTGGAGGACTGCTCCAGTGTGTCGAGGAGGTCGAAGTGTCGAGCGAGGCGAGTCACGTAAGGGCCTAAACAGATAGGGCCCTTCTTGTGGCGGTCAGTCTGATGGAGGAAAGATAAAGCAATGAAGTACGCCAAGTCGATAATATGGCCGTGGGCCATGCTCCATAAGTAGTATGCATCGTGTGTGCTCACGACTCCAGTGCTCTCTCTCCGTCCTGTCAAAGTATGAGCGAAAAAGGCATGAATATACCTTAGAGCTAGAGAGAGAGAAGTCACCTTCGAGCGACTAGCGTCATAGTTTGTCAGGCCGCTCGTGAGGTCAGCCCAACAATGTGAGGGCGAGTAATGAATATGGCGGTTGAGCTGAAGAAAGTCCTCGGCGCTCATGAACTCCTCTGTATAAACTCCCAAAGCAGCACCGAATTCTGGGACGCTCATGTGGCGCACCAAACCACCAAGGCAAAAAATGATGGTGCCTGGCTCGTCATGGACTGACATGACGCTCTGAAGGTGGAGCGAGCAAAACTCCAAAGTAAGCTCCATATATGTAGGCTCGACGATACTGAAGAAACGGTCCTATGGGGCTTGGATGATGAAAGCGCGAACCTCATCAGCGAGGTGGACCTGCTCCAACCTGGCCCAATCAATGCATCGGCCCAAACCTAGGGGTCGTACGCGAAAGAGCTGGAATAAGTCCTCCGGTGGGTCCGTAGAAAATCTGAGGAAAGGGTGGCGAACTTCAGCGGAGGCACTGGAGGAGGTCGCGCCAGGACCCTTCCGCTTTTTCGAAGCGGGAACAACGACTTTGGTTTTACCTCGAGTATTTGTCATGGTGTACCTGAAAAATTAAAACAATGTATCAATAAGATATTACCAAATGAAAGCCAAGTAGTTCTAAGAAATTACTCCTAAACTAGTGTAGTCGAATATCAAATTATCAAGAATCACAGTGGTGAAAACACTAGTAGAATAAAATCAAAGAACAAAGTCAGAACTAAAAGTTAGATTCTGAAAGTAAGAATAAAGAAATAAGTATGACTAGGACTAAATCAACGAATAATAGTAAATGAAACAAAGAGCAAAGTAGTCAATATAAGAACTAGTATCAAATTATCATAATATCAGTAAATAAATATGACTAACATAAAAGAATGGAACTAAGGAAATAATATATAATAAACAAGAAATAAAGAAAATAAAATAACTAATAATAATGAATAAATAAAAAAATAAAGAAATAAAGAAATAACTAAATAATAATAATAACGAATAAAGAAATAATAGAGAAAATAAGATAATGGGTAAAAAAGGAAGAAGAAGGACTGACGGTGGCGACGGTGGTGGCCGGAATGAGGCACGACTAGAAGTTGACGAGGCTGGGGATGGCGCAAGGGTGGGACGAACGGTGGGTTCGGGGGGCTAGGAGGCAGGGTTTGCAGCGGTGAGGGCTCAAGGAAGAAGGGGAGAAAAAGAAAGAAAAATGGGAAAGAAGAAAGAAAAGGGGAAGAAAAGGGAGGGGTGGGTTTCAGTTTGGGGGAGAAGGAAAAATGAGAAGGGATGGGGGGTCGTTGGTGGCCAGAAGTGGTAAGGGTGGGTTATGGGGTGCTGCGCAAAAGGGGAGGAAAAAGGGGAAAGGGAGAAGAGAAGAGAAGGTAATTGCGCAAGAGAAGAGGAAAGGGAAAAGAAGAAGAGAGATGGGGAGGTTGCCGGTGGCCGGAAGTGTGGCGGAGCTGGGGTGGAAGGCGGCGGCTAGGGTTTGGGGGGGTTTGGAAAAAAGAAAGGAGAAGAAAAGAAAAAGAAAAAGGGGACTTTATAAGTGACACAGTCGTGTAATGGCCCGTGTTGGGCCACACGCCCGTGTGGCTTGAATTCAAGTCCGTGTTCGTCGCGAAATTTAAAAACCCAATATTCACACGACCTTGGACACGCCTGTGTGTCCTTCACTTCTCCCACGCCCGTGTGACCTCACACATGGCCGTGTGTAATGCCCGTGGAGCCCTCTGACTTGTTTTAAATTTTAAAATTTGAAAAATTAAGCTCCAGTTTTCACACGGCTGTGTCGCACGCCTGTATGGACTATATTTAGGCCGTGTATCTGTCGATTTTTGGGGATTTTAAGCTCCAGGATCCACACGGCCAAGGACACGCCCGTGTGTCCAGGCCGTGTGGGTGACACGGCCATGTCGCCAGGCCGTGTAGCCCTCTGTCGATTTTTTTAAAATTTAAAAACTAAGTCCCAGGATCCACACGGCCAAGGACATGCCCGTGTGTCCAGGACGTGTGGGTTTTAAAACACCATTTATTTATTTAATAAATTTTGAAAATATCATAAAATATAATTAGTAAATTAGGCATGTTAATGCTCGGGTTGCCTCCCGAGAAGCACTTGTTTAGAGTCTAAGCTCGACTTACCTGGCTTTCGCTCGGTTACGGTGGTTCACGGAGTCGAAGCTCCTCTCTATTATCTCTAAAATCCTCACCATTATAAAGTTTAAGTCGTTGACCATTTACCTTGAATGTGCCATTAGTCGGGTGAGTTACCTCTATTGTGCCGTAGGGAAAGACAGTGAGTACCGTAAAAGGAGTCGCTCCTTTTGTATTTAGCTCTGAAGTGGTTATTGGGGGGTCGGTTTCATCTAACAGTACCTGGTCCCTAACCTTGAAGTGGTTTGTTTCACCTTTAAGCTCTTTATGGAGTTGCTTTGGTGTTGCTTCGTGTATTCTCGGTTTCTCCTTGACATGTGTCCTCCATTCGTCTAGTTCATCGATTTGAAGCCTTTGCTCCTCATGAGTCGTTCTGTGTTTGTCACATAGGATAGAATGTGGCTCCATCACTTTCTTCCTAGGGATTTCTTGCAAAGAAGTTTGAGTCACAACGTTACTCACATCAACAGAACTCGTAATATCATCTCGATCACTAGATATTCTAATAGAATCACGAGCTTGGAGTTTAACCGTGTCATCACCTACACGAATTAACAATTCACCTGTGCCTACATAAATGATAGTTCTAGTAGTTGCTAAAAAGGGTCGTCCTAAGATTAAAGGTGTGTCACTGTCCTCATCCATGTCTAGAACAACTAAGTCGACTGGGAATATAAATTTATCGATTTTTACAAGCACATCCTCAACAATACCCCTAGGAAATCTAATAGTTTTATCTGCTAGTTGAATGCTCATCCAAGTTTGTTTAGGTTTCCCAAGACCTAATTGCTTAAACATTTTATAGGACATGACATTAATACTTGCCCCTAAATCAGCCAAGGCATTATCAACATCTAAACTACCAATTAAACAAGGAAGAGTAAAACTCCCTGGATCCTTTAATTTGTTGGGTAGTTTATTCTGTAAAATGGCTGAACAGATTGCATTTAGCTCCACGTACGACGCATCATCTAACTTCCGTTTGTTTGCTAAAAGCTCCTTTAAAAATTTAACTGAGTTGGGCATCTGCAAAAGAGCTTCAATAAATGGTAAGTTAATATGTAACTTTTTTAAGAGTTTAAGAAATTTACCAAATTGCTCATTGGTATGGTCTGTCTTCGTCGCTTTAGGATATGGCACTCGAGATATATGCTTTTTACCTACCGGTTTTTGTGCATTATGGCTCACCTCAACCTTACCTTCACTTACCACAACTTCTTGCCTTGGTTCAGATTCAGATTCTACTAACCCTTCTTCGTCGCGCACGGTGATGGCATTGAGTTGCTCCCTTGGGTTAGGTTCAGTATTACTCAGTAAGCTACCTTGTGGTCGCTTACGAGATCGACCAGCAAGTCGACCTATTTGGTTCTCGAGCCCTTGAATCGACGCTTGCTAATTTTTGAGTGCTGTTTCAGTGTTTTGAAAACGGGTTTCTGACACCGAGATGAATTTTTTTAGCATCTCCTCAAGGTTCGGCTTCTTCTCCTGCTGGTAGGGTTGTTGTTGAAAGCCTGGAGGGGGTTGTTGTGTCTGATTTCCTTGACCACCCCATGAGAAATTGGGATGGTTCCTCCAACCTGCATTGTAAGTGTTACTATAGGGGTTATTCCGAGGTCTAGAATTGTTACCCATATAGTGGACTTGCTCATTCTCTGTGCTCGGGTTGTAGGATGGATATTCTGTGGTGTTCATCCCTCCTCCATTCGTGTCGCATTACATCACCGGATGTACCTGCGTTGAAACACATAAACCATCAATCTTTTTATTTAAGAGCTCTACCTGGTTTGATAACATGGTGACTGCGTCAAGGTTGAAAACACCGGCGGCTTTTGTCGGCTTTGTTCTCATCACTTGCCACTGATAGTTATTCAGTGACATCTCCTCTATAAACTCATAAGCCGCTTTAGGTGTTTTGTTGTTTAGAGTACCGCCGGCGGCTGCATCAATCAGTTGCCTAGTTGAGGGATTCAAACCGTTGTAGAAGGTTTGAACTTGTAACCATAGAGGTAACCCATGGTGAGGGCACCTTCGCAATAAGTCCTTACACCTCTCCCATGCATCGTAAAGAGTTTCTAAATCCATCTACACAAAAGAAGAGATATCATTCCTCAACTTTGCCGTTTTAGCCGGCGAAAAATATTTTAACAAAAATTTATCGGTCATCTGTTCCCAAGTAGTGATGGAACCTCGTGGTAATGAGTTCAACCACTGTTTAGCTTTATTTCTTAAGGAAAAATGAAACAACCGAAGGCGAATGGCATCATTAGAAACGCCATTAATTTTGAAAGTGTCGCAAAATTCCAGAAAGTTGGCTAAATGAGTATTTGGATCCTCATCCTGTAAACCATCGAAATGAACACATTGTTGGATCATCTGTATAGTGTTCGGCTTCAGCTCGAAGTTATTTGCAGCAACAGCAGGCCTCACAATACTCGATTTAGCCCCAGTTAAATTAGGCTTGGCATAATCGTACATAGTACGAGGAGCAGGATTCTGATTCACCGGATTTGCGGTAACCACAGGAGGTAGC
This sequence comes from Gossypium sturtianum, assembly GCA_025698515.1. Taxonomy (NCBI): domain Eukaryota; kingdom Viridiplantae; phylum Streptophyta; class Magnoliopsida; order Malvales; family Malvaceae; genus Gossypium; species Gossypium sturtianum. The sequence continues at coordinate 125,122,746 of CM046946.1, forward strand.
GGATTATTATCAGCCATCTCCTCGGTAGTATTGGTATCATCCTCTTGCTCTTCCTCTATATACTGTAGACTTCGCCTTATTTCTCTACAGTTTCTGTGAGCTATACTTTCAATCTCACTATCAAAAAGCAAGGGTCCTGACGGGTTCCATCTAGTCATAAACTAAAAATACCTGCCAGAAGCAAATAAAAGAAAAGTTAGTAAATTAAAATAAAAACAAAAATAAATTGCAAATAAAAATAAGAATGGCTAAAGTAATAAAAATTGAGCATTCCTAATATCTTAGTCCCCGGCAACGGCGCCAAAAACTTGATGGGCTCAAAAACTAAATAATATTTCGACAAAGGCAAGCGCACCTATCGAACAATAGTATAGCTATGGTGAGTCCGGAATATCGTATCCACAAGGACTAAAATTACTAGTAATAACTATCTTTTTATTATTTAGCCTAATAATTAAGGGGATTTGTTTTAATCTAAAACTTAACTAACTAATTTACTAAAAACGCGATAGAGAGTGAAGAAAGTAATCGAATAAACCAATGAATAAAGACAATACCCAAGGAAGAATCCACCTAGACTTCACTTATTATTCTGACTCTGAATTAAACGATTTATTCACTTGCCTTGATCCGTAGAAATCTCTAAATTATGTTAATATCTCTTTCGAGACTATAAACAACTGACTCTAGGTTGATTAATTGAAATCTCTTTCTAATTAACACCCCTACCGTCGCATTAACTCGATCTATGGGTTCCCTTATTAGATTTGACCCTAATCCGGCAGATTTATGTCGTCCTATTTCTAGGGTTGCAATCAACTCCGCTTAAGTATGCTAGATCTTCTCTTAAACAGAGACTTTTGCTCCACTGAATAAGCACATTAAACTTGAATCAATATCCTGAAAATATTAAAGTAAGGGTTAAGAACACATAATTAAGAACAAGAACAAGTATTTATCATGTAATTCAGATAATTAAATAATAAGATTCGTCGTAGGTTTCATCCTCCCTAGGTATTTAGGGAGTTTAGTTCATAACGTAGAAGGAAAACATCTCAGAATCAAGAAAACAACAAGACATAAAGAACCCAAAAACTTCTAAGGAACTTGATGGAGATCTTCAATCTTAGAGTGGATCTGCTTCCGAGATGAATCTGACGGCTTCCTTCGAGTAATTTCTTCGTTCTAATCTGCGTGCTCCATTAGGTCTTCTTCTGGTGTGTATATATAGACTTTAGAATGCTCAGAAACCCTAAAAATTGGCTTTTTCCGCGTGAAAACGAAGCAGGGTGTGACAGGGACACGGGCGTGTGATCAGCCCGTGTGAGGATGCCCAGGCCGTGTGAAAATTTGCATGGCTCGCGATCGACACAGGCTGGGACACGGGCGTGTGTCCAGCCCGTGTGGTTCACACGAGCATGTGCTTAGCCCGTGTGGAACTGGCTTGGCCGTGTGGATCCTTAAGATTGCCCGTTTTGTCTGAATTTGGCCCGTTTTCGCTCCTTTCGCTTTCCTATGCTCTCCTAAGTATAGAAACATGAATTTAAAGGATTAGGAGAATTGAATTCACAAAATTTTATAATAAAACATCCAAAAATACACTAAGCATGGGATTAAAATGTGTTACTTTTATGGTTTATCAAACGGCTTTAAAAACGTAAAGAGCATTAAAAACGGGGCTAGAACGAACTTACAATCTAGCTTGGAAGCTTGGAAAACCGTAGCTATGTCTTCTCCATGCAAGTTTCGGCCATGAGGAAGAAGATGGACAAAAATTGGCTTTTAATTTGGCTTTTTAATTCATTTAGTTACCAAATTACCAAAATACCCTTAATGAAAAACTTTGGAAACATACCAAACCATGTCCATTTTTGTCCAGCAACTTAACCAATGGTCTAATTACCATTTAAATACCTCTAATTTAAAATCTCATTGCAATTGGACACCTCTAGCATGTAGAACTCAACTTTTGCATTTATTACAATTTAGTCCTTTTAACTAAATTGAGTGCCCAAACGTCAAAATTTTCGAACAAAATTTTCACGAAATCATTTCATAGAACTATAGACCATAGAAATTTAATAAAAATGAATTTTACTACGTCAAATTTTTGGTCCCGAAACCACTGTTCCGACTAGACCCAAAATTGGGCTGTTACAACTCTTCCCCCTTTAGGGATTTTCGTCCCCGAAATTCTTACTGGAAAATAAGTTCAATTTCCACATAGACTCCTCTGTCTCATGGCACTGCCAAAGAACCCTCACTAAGGTTATGCTTTTATTTCCCAACTTTTTAATCTCTCCAGTCAAAATTCTGATCGATTTTTCGTTATACAACTTATCGGCTGAATCTTATTCCTTATCGGAGAATTCATACTCAAAGAGTCCAATCGATACCATTGCAATATAGATACACAAAACACATTTTGAATCTTTTTCCCAGGCAATACTTTCGGAAGCATGCTATCGCTGAACAGGAATTTCATATCCTCATGTTTCAAATTCACATACGTATTTCTAACAATCAGCAGTGGATTCTAAACTGCCACGAATCACTTTTACTTTCTGTATGATTTCTGATCGGATAGTCTCTGAAACATATAACTCGACTAATCTATCATGTTACATATTCGATCACCAGAACATATATTTCAAATAAATGTACATTTTATTACTCCCTGAATGAACAAACAAGCTATTACTAAGCTTCATACAAAAATTTTCTGCATAAGCTCTGAATTACTCAGTGCGCAAATTCTATCTCAGAATAATGATAACAGTCATCAGATCCGACCTGAAATTCAGAATCAAAAGTCATCTCACTCTGTATTCGTTTAGTTTACCACTCACTATCACACTCCCGAGGTTCTCAATCTTGCAAAGAAAACATCGCTTTAGCTTTCTAATTTAGCTAAATTCAGACTTCCATCAAATAAGATTAATTATGTCACCAACACTCACAAAATGAACAAAGGCTTTCCATTCAAGTATCTACAACTATATCTACTTTCCCAAAGATTAATCATTAATTATTCACAATCTTTCAATAGTTCAAGCCATCTATGCTGTTTTAAATTCAGATCCTTCTGTGACATTAAATACTTTAAAATCTTGGGATCAGGAAACATATGGCATTTTTCGTCGGACAATCGATGTCATCAAATTCTCAACACTGACATAAAAAGTGGCCGACTCTAAATCACTCGTCGGACAGTTCCTTTCATGTGACTTTAACCGTCTGAAAGCATAAACTATCACTTTACATTCTTGTATTAAACACATTCCAATCCGTTCGATAGTGCATCACTGAAAACTTACGAATTCTTTATTCAATTTAAACAGAACCCAGAACCACTGTTTCGGTTAATAACACCTTCATTAGTTTTCAAATTTGCTAACATATAACAGACCATTCAAACTTTCACAAATGTGATAACTTTATCAATCGGAACAGTTTTAACTCATAATAATATCATCCAATTAGAACTGATCTAATAGATATGTCCTTGTATCACACTCCTTTTGAATATAAATTCTTCATTCAGACTGTTCTTCAATTACTCATGAATGTACAAGATTTTATCCTCTTACCTGAGGCTAAACTTAAATGCATATAACTCATATTGCCTTTCAACTAACCAGCTCGCTCAGATAAAACAACTGAGTCGATCTCAAATATCAAATAATATCATATCAAAATACTCTCTTCTTTATGTTGTTAAAACAAATCAAACATACAATCTTTCAAAATTTCCTCACGTGCTAGTCAAAGATCTTTACAATCATATTAGCTCAAGGAAACAAAATATTCTGATTGAACTCATTGACCTTAATCAAACTTACCTGAAAAAGAAAACCATCGTACAAATTGAGCTTGAGCTTCCACTATCTATACATTTTCCGATGTCAATTCCTTTTATGAAAATTAAAGAAATCCTGATACCAGAATCACCACGTTCCTATGATCGAACCAGAAATACTACTATAATAGACATAGTTATCACAAGCAAAATAACACACTTTAAAGATGAGCCATGATTGATAATTTACGAAATAAGGATGATAAGAAATCCGAGATAAAGAAATCCAAGATGCGATATCATATTGGAAGTCCGAGAACATAACTCATAAGAAAATAATAAAGATCTTGATAATTCCTTAGAGAAAATTAGAAGAAAAATAATGCTTATACGCTCTGGAATCAATTGTAACAGAGATGATATATTTTCCAAATATATATACAAAACAAAACAACATCCAGTAGAAACAGAAGAATAGCCTCACATAAGTTTTCACCAACAAATTTTATTCCAAACATAATAGGATAGAATCCCAAAGAAAGAGATAAGAAATGCTGCTCATCAACCAACCAGATTAACAGCACTTTTATCTATCATTATAAGCAGCTAGCATTCTTATACGATAAGAATTTTCATCAGAAAACAAACAATCACATATATCTCTGAGGATAAATGAATACATAAAATACCCAGGAGAGATCATCATAATCTATTCAATCACAACTGTTACACTCAGACATCTTTACAATTCAAATATCATTTCTCTGACTAATTCTGTCATCACTAATCCTGTATTATTTCATTCTCTAACGAAAATCAATTCGGAAGAAATTCTAGCAAATACATACTTTAGGCATCATACCTGAATGAGTCGATTAGCCAAGATTAACTTTTTCTTTAATCGTGACATCGCGAAATCCAAATGATCTTTAGAATAACCTGACATCTTTTCCAGAACTGTATTCACTTGTCAAACTATTCTTAACTCTAACCACATTATTAGTTATTCTGCTACTGAACTCTTTAGTCTCTTACTTGTGAGCTCATTCAACTTAAATCTCGTGAAATTTCGTTATAAAATACCACATTGGTAAGGGAGTGAGGTCGTAAAGCCTCTAACTCGACTCTCATAAATGCACACATATAGCTTAGCATTCATCATCAACATAATATCTTCACAATCACATAATTCATTTCAGGCGAATTAACATACATATTTATGTCACACGAACTTTCCGATTATCTTTATTCAAACAAGTGTACCTAAACATACATTCCATAAATTTTGTGTAAGTTTACTCATCCATTCGCTTAATCAACAAATTAGGCACATAACATCATATGAATGACAAATAAACATAGCTTATTACAACATAAACTTTCATTTCGTGTCACTTTTCCATATTTCAAGAATAATTCCCATTGAACTATTGTAGTTTCGATGGATACTCGAGTAGTATACTCAAGGTATGCATGTCATCAATCCGTCAATTCATATTCAAAAGTGCCCTTTTTGCACATATTCATATAGCACACTCTCGAGCCACATATGATATAACAGGACTGCCAGTTTAGGCTAAATCCTTTCAGTAACGTATGCTCTAGAGGGCTTACTCTGGCTTACCCGTCCGGGCTAGATCAATTTCATAACATATGCTCGAGAGGGCTTAAATTTAGGATTACCCGTCTGGGCTAAATCCTTTCAGTAACATTTAAAACAATTTATCTGTTTCATAAAATCGTCATAATCCATCGAAATACAACGTCCAACCGGAACAATGACATTTTATCCATATTTCTCAACTTTTGGTTATTCCATTTTGTACATCATCACATACATATCATGAATTCTTATTCAAACCTTTACAAGTTTTGACTCATCACAAACACATTTTCAAATATCTTAGTATCACTTTCAGCGCTTTCGAAAATAACTCGGTTGGCTACCTTAACAAAATAATTTCGTCAGAGTCGGGAGATATCACACTATCACGGGTAGTAATATGGCATGTATATCTAGACTCACAAACGCTACGTTAGTATGAGAATTGACTAAACCGTAGCTCTAATACCACTAAATGTAACACCCCTTACCCATATCCGATGCCAGGATAGGGTACGAGGCATTACCAGACTTATTCACAAGCAAACATTGAAAACCGAGACATGAATTTCCACTCAAATTTAAAACTTTTCAAAAATATTCATATCATCCCTAAATCGAGCCTACGAGGCCCAAAACATGCATCGGAAGTGGTTCGGGACTAAACCGAGAACTTTAGAAAATTCTACAAAACATAGAAAATTTTTCATGTTACAGGGCTCACACGCCCGTGTGGCCTAAGGTACATGCCCGTGTGACCCTGGGACATGCACGTGCTTCAGATCGTGTCCAAATTAGATTTCTCTCTGACTTGTGCCACACGCCCGTGTGCTAGGCCGTGTAGCACACACGGCTGAGACACATGCCCGTGTCTCTGCCCGTGTGCTCAATTCTGGACATTCTATTTTTTCAAAATTAAGGTGCAGGGGACACACGGCCGGAACACATGCCTGTGGGGCAGACAGTGTGTCACACACGGCCTAGACACACGCCCATGTGTTTACCCGTGTGGATAAATTAAAGGCTATTTACCAAGCCATTTGCCACCATTGTACACACATACACTTACACCAATTCAAGGCACATACATAACATACTTAGGTAACCAAATCATCCACAATTATCACACTTACAACATTCACTAAGTCACAATTGACTACTTTCAAGATACCTAATTGTACACCACTTTATCATTTCATCGACAGACCATATTTCCAAACATCTCACATTCATGTCATGAATAACATTTCTATCATTCACCAAGCATACCATGACTACATCACCAAAGTCATTAGCACACACATATATATACTTAGGCTTATAACCATGATAGCCCAATTAAGCCAATCTACATGGTCAATTATCAAAACAAGCATTTGACAATCACAAGCCAACACATTGGCTACAATCACAATGGCACATTAACAAATGACTAAGTCCCTATACATGCCATAGACTTAAAATACTTGAATTCACTTATACCTAAAATAATAGCTTGATAGTGTGATAGGATCTCTGGCGATTTCCAACCCGAGCTAGCTTAATAACCCTATAAGACATAGGAAAGGAAGGGAGTAGGCTATATATATAGCTTAGTAAGTTCGTACGAAAATAATAAGCAACTCATACAAATCTTTTAACAAGTTCAACAATTTTAAACACAAGATAATACAAATTACTATAAATCTCACAGTTATAATCCTTATTCAATCATAATATTTACTCTATCAACTTATAAGCATAATTTAACATATCTTGGCATTAGCCTAAGAACCATAATCTCTCCTTTGTAACATATTACAACAAATAACAAATCATTTCAAACCTCATTGTAAACATGCATACTAATTTTGTGTACTCATGTTTCTGAGTATATGTCTTAATATATTTCAATTGTCTAAACTCTTATCTTCCCTTACTTCCATAACCATTTTACTAGGCAATTATGCTAATCTTTCCTTTTTCTCATATCCGATAAATCACAATTTTGTGTGAATAAAACATGCTATATCATAACATAATTTAACTCGAAAGCCAATCACAAAATCGTCAATCGAATTTACCATGTATTTCATACATCACAAGTATAGACCAATAATCACAAGGTTTTCATAAAATCACTCTCATGGAAAATCATGAATTCACAATTTCATGAAGTCAATGTTTATAAACTTTACGTACATACTTGTACCATTTCGTAATACTTACATACTCTTTCTCATCTTTTGACATACCCGTTGAATTTCCCGTTGAACCATTTGGAATATTAAAAGATACTCGGGGATCTCGTACACATAGTACCTTACCAATGCCATATCCCAGATATGGTCTTACATGTAATCTCGTATCGATGCCAATAGCCCAGCTATGGTCTTACACAAAGTCTCATATCGATGCCATATCCCAGATATGGTCTTACACGAATGTCTCATACTGATGCCATATCCCAGATATTGTCTTACACGAATGTCTCATATTGATGCCATATCCCAGATATGGTCTTACACATAATCTTAGTAACCCTAATGTCATGACATTTATATCCTATCTATTCTTAAGGTTCAACCGGGACTTTCGCTGTACCGAATCTCTGTCGGTCATTTCCGTAGTATCATACTCAATAACAGTCACATTTCGTTTCAATAATAAAACATTTACCATAATTATATCAATTAAGCATTTATACATATATAATTTAATGCTTATTAATCATACGAACTTACCTCGACATAAAAATGGCGAAAAGGACTAAATCGTCAAATACTCATTTTTCCCCGTTCTAGGTCCAAACCTCATTTTTCTTGATCTATAATATCACATTAACTTATTTAATCAATATAATATTCAAATCAGCTCAAAATAATATTATGGAAAAATTACATTTTTGCCCATAAAGTTTGACATTTTTAGAATTTAGTCCCTAGGCTCGTAAAATGATTTTCATTCAATTTCTTCAATACCCGTGCCTAGCCGAACCTTATACATACTCATAACAGCCTGCATTTTTCATTTATTCACACTTTTACTACATATTTTACAACTTTTACAAACAAGTCCTTTTAGGCATTTTTACCGAAAATCACTTAGTAGAAGTCATTTAACAAACAATAAACATGCATTTTATACCATCAAACATCAAAATACATACATGTTAAACATGGGTAAAATTTTATACCTTGACATCTCTTCAAATTGATGGTAGAAACTGAAAGATCGAGTTACAACGACTTTAAAACCATAAAGAACATTAAAAACGAGGCTAGAACAAACTTACAATTGAGCTTGGAAGCTTGGAAAACCCTAGATATGTCTTCTCCATGCTAGTTTCGGCCATGAGGAAGAAGATGGACAAAAGTTGGCTTTTAATTTGGCTTTTTAATTCTTTTAATTATCAAATTACTAAAATGCCCTTAATGAAAAACTTTGGAAACATACCAAACCATGTCCATATTTGTCCACCAACTTAACCAATGGTCTAATTACCATTTAAGGACCTCTAAATTAAAATCTCATAGCAATTGGACACCTCTAGCATGTAGAACTCAACTTTTGCATTTTTTTACAATTTAGTCCTTTTAACTAAATTGAGTGCCCAAACGTCAAAATTTTCGAACGAAATTTTCACAAAATAATTTTGTAAAACTGTAGACCATAGAAATGTAATAAAAATGAATTTTACTCTGTTGGATTTGTGGTCTCGAAACCACTATTCTGACTAGACCCAAAATCGGGCTGTTACAGTTCTTCTAGTTCGATCACATAAATTATTAAAATTTACAAAAATAAAAAGTTAAAAAATCAACTAAAAGTAAAGAAATATGATACAATTATTTTTAGCTTGGTTCAACCAACCTGTATTGGCTTGCAAGTCTATCAATTTAACCCCTATCTCCAGTTTGGTTTAGAAAACACTAGTTTTAATCGACGAAATAACTTTTTTGATATGTCCTGGTTGAGCAAGCATATGATGAACTAAGCGATAAATTTTTTTGATATCTCCTAGTTGAGTAATTATCGATGTCAATGGAACTAAGCAAGATATTGTCTACAGTTAAAAAAGTGGATTTGTGTGGGCTCTAAATCGAGATAATGGTGACCTTATTTGTTCTACTTTAAGTTTTTCTTCATTGTACCCTTTTCTATCCATCGTTTTCCTTTTAAACCTTCACTTTGGATGTATAGGAGGTCGGACCCGGTGGTCCAAGAGGAGGAGGCACTTGGGGCACGACTACGGATAAGAAGAGGGCCTACACTAAATTAGCCAACTCACTATTCAAGAATTTTACTTTGATATCGTCCCAAAAAAATATTACTACTAGTGGATGGGTGGCAATGGATGCTAAAAGCTGTAAAATCCTATGGTCGATAGTGGATCCGAGCAATTCTAGAGTTAGTAGTCCTGTCACCATAGCAAATGGTGAACTTTTTGTTGGTTCAACATATAAACAAGGACCAATATATAGCATTGATGCCAAAAATGGAAGAATTTTGTGGTCATATGAGACTGGTGCAACTGTTTATGATGGAATGTCGGTGAGCAATGGATGCATTTATGTTGGTAATGGACATAAGGTTAATCTAAGAGCTTTTGTTCAAACTTATTCTTTTAGAACTTCACTTTTTGCCTTTTGTGTGACCTAAAAGCTTCAATGGGTGTGAAGGGCCTTATTTTAGCCATAATTGGTTTGTTTATCTTTTTAACCATACAAAGATAGTGATGTGTTATTCAACATTACTTTTTGTTTAATTTTGGCTTAAGCTATAAATTACAACTTGAATTATACCATTTTCTCACCTTGGTATTTAAATTTTTTTAGATCATAAGTTGTACCTATCTTTTTTTTTCAAGTTAGTACCTCCGTTAGTCCAATTTTTAGTCAAACCATGAAGTATATTTTTTTTTTAAAATTGACCCATAAATTGTTACCTAAACTATAGTTTTTTTTCAAGTTGATACCTGAACTTTTTTAACACAAGTAGAGGTGTTGATGGGCCAAATTGGTCTAGATTTAGGTCGAGCTTAAGCATGATATTAATACACTTTATACTTCGCCAAACTTGGTTCGACCCAAAATATAGGCCTAAAATTTTGCCCAAGCTCGCCCATATTTGTGAATGATTAACCCAAACTCATTTTAGGCCTACCTATATTAATTTTTAATTTTTAATTTATATTTATATTCTTTTTAATTTCATATATAATAATTTTGTATATTTTTATTTATTAAAATTTTATATATAGCCATATTGACATATATTTAGGTTTGACTCACAAATTGGTACCTAAACTACATCATTTTTCCCATCTTGGTATCTAAACTATTTTTGGTCATAAGTGGTACCTAAATTACTTGTTTTCTCATAAGGTGGTATCTCTGTTAGTTAAACCATTAAGCCCATTTAAAAAAGAAGCTTAACCCATAAATAGGTAAGTAAAGTATGCATTTTTCCCATTTTGGTACCTAAACAATTTTTTGGTTATAAGTGGCCTAAACTACTTCTTTTCCCTTTAAGTTGGTATTTTTATTAGTTCAATTGTAAGTTAAACTATTAAGTCTATTTTTATAAAAAAAATAATCAATTAAAAATTGACATGGGGTAAAAAACACAAAGTATTATTTTCTCTTATATATATTATTTTTCTTTCTTTAGAACAGGATCGATGGTCAGATCTTCAAGCTACTAGTTCTTAGTTTGACCAATTCTTCCGGTTTGATCGTCTAAATTATTAAAATTTAAAAAAATAAAAAAATAATAAAAATAAAGAAACTCAATTCAATTATATTTTTAGCTTGGTTCAACCAACCTGTAACGCCCTGAATTTGGGCCTAGAAGAAATGGGCCTTGATAAACCGCAATAATAATATATTTTAAGCCCACATTTAGCATGCTTTTGGATGATTTAAGCCTTGAATTATGTAATTTGGTGCTCTTAATCTTTGTTTTCATGTTTTATACTCAGGAAAGCACAGGAGAATGAAAAGAACGAAAAACGGGCTTTAAAACGGACCAAATAGGCCAAATCACGAAATCGACACGGCCTGGGCCAAGACCACACGGCCGTGCCTCATTAATGGACTCGAACACGGCCTGGCCACGATTCATACAGGCGTGTGCCATGGGCGTGTCCCTGCCGTGACAAAGAGGAATTTCACTCGGAATAGGATACTTGGAGGCAAAGAAACACATTCCAAAGCCTATATAAACACCCTAGGGGGCAACTTAAGCGGGGAGTTCGACAGAAGCCCTCTGTCGGGGAGTCCAGCTAGGCCAAGGAGCCGAGCCAGAAAGGGCAGATTTGTGGGAATTTACTCGAAGAAAGCCAGTTGATTCATCTCAAGAAGTCGGAGTCATAATCAAGACGGAGGATCTCTCTTCAATTCCTTCAGGGGGTTTTAGGGTTTTTCTTATGTTTTGTTTTATCTTTTCTTCTGAGATGTTTTCTTTTATCATTATGAACTAAACCCTCAAATACCTGAGGGGGATGAAACCTAAGATGAATCTTGTTATTGTTTTCTGAACTATATGATAAATACTTGATTTGTTCTTAATCATGTGTTCTTAATTCTTGTTTTGATATTTCAAGATATTGATTCAAGCACTGATGTGCTTAGGCAGAGGAGGAATTGACCCTATCTAAGAGTAAATCTAGCATAATTAAGCGGAGTTGATCGCAACCCTATAGATAGGATGACAAAAATCTGCCGGATTAGGGTCAAACCTAATATGGGAGTCCATAGATCGAGTTAATGCAATTCTAGGGGTTTTAATTAGAAAGAGATTTCAATTAATCAACCTAGGGTTAGACGTTAGTAGCCTCGAGAGAGGTATTACTATAAATTAGGAAATCCTACGGATCAAGTCAAGTGAATAAATAGTCCGGTTCAGAGTTAAATAACAAGTGAAGTCTGGGTGAATTCTTCCTCGGGTATTGTCTTAATGAATTAGTTTTTCCCACAAGTATTTCCCCAATTTCGTTCTCTTTATCTCCGCATCTTTAGCTTAGTAGTCAGTTAATTTTATATTAAAACAATTCACTTCAATTTTAAGGCTAAATAATAAAAAGAAAGTTAGTATTAGTACTTTTAGTTCCTTTGGGTTCGACAATCCGGTCTTGCCTTAACTATACTACTGTTTGATAGGTGCGCTTGCCTCAAATCGTTGTCATAGTTAGTTTCCAGGTTCGATCATTCTCTTTATAAATTTTAAAACTTTGACAAATCACAGCGATCAAGTTTTTGGCGCCGTTGCCGGGGAACTAAAATATTAAGAACGCTCAATTTTTATTACTTTAGCCATTTTATCGCAATTTATTTTTATTTTTATTTTTATTTTTATTTTTATTATTTTACTTTGCTAATTTTTCTTTTATTTGCTTTTGACAAGTAATTTTAGTTTATAGAGGAGATGGCACTGAATAACTATCAGTGGCAATTCATGAGGACAAAGCCAACTGAAGCCACCAGTGTCTACAACCTCGATGCAGTAACCATGCTATCAAACAAGGTAGAGCTTTTAAGTAAGAAAATTTACGGTTTATATGGTTCCTTGTAGGTACACCCAGTAATACAGAGCAATACAGAATATCCACCTTACAACTCGAGTGCTGATAACGAGCAAGTTCACTATATGGGTAACTATTCTAGACCTCAAAATAATCTTTATAGTGACACTTATAATGCAGGTTGGAGGTACCATCCCAATTTCTCATGGGGTGTTCAAGGTAATCAAAGACAACAACCCCCTCAAAATTTTCAAAATCAGCCCTACCCACAGGAAAAGAAACCGAACCTTGAGGAGATGCTGGTAAAATTCATAGCAGTCTCAGAAACCCGTCTTCAAAAAGCTGAGACAACACTTGAAAGTTAGAAAGCATCGCTTCAAGAAATTGAGAATCAATTAGGTCAGCTTGCTAAGCTGATCTCAGAACGACCACAAGGAAGCTTGCCAAGAAACACTGAAACTAGCCCTAAAGAGCAAATTCAAGCCACAACTATTTACGATAATGAAGGGTTAAATGAACCAGAACCAAGGCAAGAAAATGTAGCAGATAAAGGTAAGGGTGAGGTGAGCCATGATATACCAAAACCGGCAATTACAGAGTACCAACCTCATGTGCCATATCTCGATGCAATGATGAAAGACCCCACAGAGGAACAATTCGGTGAACTCACACTTCGTGTAGGCGACGAAACGATCACTCTTCACACTCTTGACTCGGCTAGGACATCGAGTAATCAAGGTAAAAACATAAATTCTATTAATAATCATTTGATTAGACCTTCTGTACAAGAAACACCACAAAACTACACAACCGAGCCAGATTCTAGACCTCGTGACAATAAAGAAGAAATTCATGAGGAACGGAGGCTTCGGATCGATGGACTAGACGAGTGGAAGACACACTTCAAAGAGGAACTAAAAGCACACGAAGCAAAAACGAGGCAACTCCACAAAAAACTTAACGATGGGACAACCCAGATTAAGATAGGAGATCAGGTACTCAAAATCTTCCCAAATGGAACAGTCGAGGTAACTAATCCTAAAGTTAGCACTTTTAAGGTAAACACTACTCGACTTAAACTATATATCAATAACCAAATTGATTGCATGAGAAAGGATTTTCACCTCCTCAAACCATCATGATTATGCGAATGAGAGGTAAGTCTAGCTCAAGACTTTAAAAGAGCGCTTCTCGGGAGGCAACCCTAGCACTAACCCCACTAACATCCATATTTTCGAATTTTAGCATCTAACTAAAAACTAACCAAAATTTTAAGCTCAGGTTTCCCTACCACACGGCCTTGCACACGGGCGTGGCCATGGCCGTGTGGAAACAGGACAAAACTTTTCCCAAAACACGGGCTGGAATAAAATGCCACGACCGTTCGATTCGGCCGTGGTCGAAACTGAGAAATCTACACGGGTGTGCGACTCACCCGTGGGACCTTTGAGTCCATTTATATTTTTCTTTTTCTCTTATTTTAGCTTTTAATTTCTTTTCTTTTATCCTTCTCGTCTTTAAATTTATATTACTATATTTTGATTTCTTTAATTTAGGTTCAAGGGGCTGTTAACGAATAGCACCAACCTCCACTAGATATGACAGCATCTTCACATTTCATCGTCACACCCACCTCGCGAACCATCCAACAATAAGGACTTCTCAGTCCATTAATCTTTTCTTTTAGTTTTATTTCACTGTTTAAACTCTTTCTTTTTATTCTTTTCTTTCAATATATAATTAGTATAATATGAATTATTCTTATTATTTCCTGGCTAATTCTTCATGAGTTACCCAATTTCTTCATCTAGCGCAGAAATTGTTGTCGGCCACTACACCACCACCAAAGACGCCTCCTCTAACTTATCTTTCACCTCCAAATCAAATTTCTACACTTCCAACTCAAGGAATCAATCCAAAAATCAGGAAGTTTTACTTCTCCCTCTTACTATAATGTTTTTATCTATCTTTGTACATTGAGGACAATGTACATCTTAAGTGTTGGGGGGGTGAATCTTAAAAGTGCCAAACTTTTTGCATTTTTCTCAAATCCTGAATTATATCTTGTTCTTCAGTAAAATTTCTCATATTACTGTTAAAATGAAATTTCCTATGATTTATGATTTTTATTGATATATTTTAGATTAATTCATTGATAATTGTGCATTGATGATTAAACTTTAAGATACTAGAGAGTCAAGCATGATAAGTCTATTTACGAGGTTGTCGACCTGAATTTGAATATTACTTTGAAGTTTGAAATTTATGAGGTTGACATCAAAAACCCATAATTTTCTCTTGTGAGATTTTGAGCCTTATAGAGCATATATTCTTTTTCTTGCTCATTTTATTGATTATGAGTGTGTCAACATTGATTTGTTATTCTAGAACTTGCATCGATTATACATGTCGAGACCACACCTTTGATTTGATATACAAAGATGATAAAGGCACTTAGGATTTAACCCACTCACTCCACTAAAAAGCCCACCTTCATAATTAACCCCTAGTGAACCCAGTTGATCCTAATAACCCTTTTTATTGACTCACCCACTAATATTAACCCAAAACCCTTTGTTTTTGTTATCACCGTTCCTTTTGACTACCCTTATATCGAGATTTGATTTGATCAATTGCCTATTTATTTCGATAGTAAATTCACCATTTATTATGTATTTTTGATTTGTTTAAAAAAAACGACGAAGTATATTCATTATTAGTTTTATTAGTCTTATAATTAAGTGAGCTTGCATATTAATTTCCACATCTTGAAGAAAAAGCTCGTATTTTTAGTATTACAAGTTTTTAGTTGATGTAATTATTAGCTCATTTTCTAGTGAGGCAATTTGTCAAGTTAATCTCGATTCTAACTCTCTAATTTAGCCTTTATCCACACCTTTAACCCAAGCCCCGTTACAACCCTGTTAAAGACCTTATGATTTGTGTATCATCTCATATTATAGTGGTGGAGATTTGATTTTCATGCAAGCCTATGGGATTAACTTTTCATGTTTGACATATGAGTGCTTTTCCTTGAACCTTAAACACCTCGAGTGATTTGAGTGAATCTTTTGCGAGGATGTCAATCCTTGCCGATTTTGAATTAGAGGTAATTATTCAGATGAGGGGAAACACCTATGTTTTCATGCTACAAAATGTATGACTTAGATTGTTTGAATCTTTAGGACTCTTTGAGTTGAATTATCCATGTATGAATTATCTATGAATTATGATGAAACACTATTGATGAATATTATAAATCGAGGAAGTTTGTTTTAATTGTGAGTTGAGAATTTTGCTTGAGGACAAGCAAAAGCTTAAGTGTGGGGGTATTTGATAAACCGCAATAGTAACATATTTTAAGCCCACATTTAGCATTATTTTGGATGATTTAAGCTTTGAATTATGTAATTTGGTGCTCTTAATCCTTTGTTTTCATGTTTTATACTTAGGAAAGCACCGGAGAATGAAAAGAACAGAAAACGGGCTTTAAAACGGACCAAATAGGCCAAATCACGAAATCGACACGGCCTGGGCCAAGACCACACGACCGTGCCTCATTAATGGACTCGAACACGGCCTGGCCACGATTCACACGGGCGTGTGCCATGGGCATGTCCCTGCCGTGACAAAGAGGAATTTCACTCGGAATAGGATACTTGGAGGCAAAGAAACACATTCCAAAGCCTATATAAACACCCTAGGGGACAACTTAAGCGGGGAGTTCGATAGAAGCCCTCTGTCGGGGAGTCCAGCTAGGCCAAGGAGCCGAGCCAGAAAGGGCAGATTTGTGGGAATTTACTCGAAGAAAGCCAGTTGATTCATCTCAAGAAGCCGGAGTCATACTCACGACGGAGGATCTCTCTTCAATTCCTTCAAGGGGTTTCAGGGTTTTTCTTATGTTTTGTTTTATCTTTTCTTCTGAGATGTTTTCTTTTATCATTATGAACTAAACCCTCAAATACCCGAGGGGGATAGAACCCTCAAATACCCGAGGGGGATGAAACCTAAGATGAATCTTGTTATTGTTTTCTGAACTATATGATAAATACTTGATTTGTTCTTAATTATGTGCTCTTAATTCTTGTTTTGATATTTCAGGATATTGATTCATTCAATCTTGATGTGCTTAGACAGAGGAGGAATAGACCTGTCTAAGAGTAGATCTAGCATAATTAAGCAGAGTTGATCGCAACCCTAGAGATAGGATGACAAAAATCTGCCGGATTAGGGTCAAACCTAATATGGGAGTCCATAGATCGAGTTAATGCAATTCTAGGGGTTTTAATTAGAAAGAGGTTTCAATTAATCAACCTAGGGTTAGATGTTAGTAGCCTCGAGAGAGGTATTAATATAAATTAGGGAATCCTACGGATCAAGTCAAGTGAATAAATCGTCTGGTTCAGAGTTAAATAACATGTGAAGTCTGGGTGAATTCTTCCTCGGGTATTGTCTTAATCAATTGGTTTTTCCCACAAGTATTTCCTTAATTTCGTTCTCTTTGTCTCCGCATCTTTAGCTTAGTAGTCAGTTAATTTTATATTAAAACAATTCACTTCAATTTTAAGGCTAAATAATAAAAAGAAAGTTAGTATTAGTACTTTTAGTTCCTTTGGGTTCGACAATCCGGTCTTACCTTAACTATACTACTGTTCGATAGGTGCACTTGCCTCAAATCGTTGTCATAGTTAGTTTCCAGGTTCGATCATTCTCTTTATAAATTTTAAAACTTTGACAAATCACAGCGATCAGGCGTTGAGTATGGGAATAGCTAGGAGACTGAACGTAAGTATTTGGATGTGCAAGGAAAGGACAAAAATAAATGACTGCTTGGGTGGCTAAGTGTACTGAGAGTGTAGGCGAAGTCTTGGGTTCCAGCCCTGGCTTTTGCAAAATTTTGGTTTTCTCTTAAGTGAACCTTTGTGTTAGCATGTAGGCTTTAGAAGAAATTATGTTGTAATTATGACACAAAAATAGCCTGTGGTGTAGTGGCAAGGTGGCGTGTGGAGTTCTCTTAAGGTCTAAGGTTCAAGTCATGGCAAGGTAAAAAGAGTATTTATTTTGCTCTCTTGCCATGTGAGAAGCAGAAGTTGACTAGAACTCTGCAAAGTTGGAATTTGAATTGGTCAAGGAGAAGTTGTGGAGAGGATTATGGAGGAATTTGAATGAAGTTCAAATTGGATGGTTGAGTGATTTGTGGAGGGATGTTGGGAGAGATTAAGGGAGGAAAAAGAGGAGTTTGAAGGGGAGTAGAATTGTGCTGAATGGGTAATCGGAGGCTCATGAATTTGGCTATGATTGCCTCCTCTTTTCATTTTTACCTATTTGGTTTTGGTTTTGTCTGCTTGAAGGCCGATTGTGGTAAAGGTGCGTTCGGGTTTTTGCATTTTGGGACCCTTTTTCTTTATTCTTTGGTAACCGATTTCTTTTTCCTTTGTACCGAAGTTTGTGAGAGATTTCAAGTGTCGATCGGTTTTGGCAATTCTCTTCCTGTCCTGGCATCTAGAGTTTTTTTTGGGCCGATTCTCTCATCTTTTCTCCCCCACTCTCGAGTTTTGGTGACTTCATTTTTCCCTCACTCAAACACTTTACTTTGGCTGATTATTTCCTCTCCTCCTCTTTTTCGTTTCTTTCGGCTTTGGCCTTGGTACATGACCAATTCTTTCCTTCTTCAGCCTTTACTTCTTCATTTTGGTTTTTGATTTGACATCTATTCCCTGGCATCCGAATTCCCTGAGGAGTGAAGGAGTACTCAAGAAATACTGAAGCATTTCGAAACGTTCCTATCATCATTCGTCTGAAGGTAACCCTGTTGCTATCACTGTGTTCAATCTAGAGTGTGTTGGTTGTATATTTTGTTGCGGCCGAATATTACTTTCCTTTACCTAGGGGTTTTGTTAGTATGATCAACCTTTGGGTTTAGGCAATCGTGTCTAATAGGAGTGCACTTGTAACGCAGATATTCGGCAAGAAACGGGTGATCAATCCTAACCAGCGATCTAAGTGGGCTAAGCCACATCTGTCGATCAAGGCAAGTATTAAATCATTTTGGATAGTGTTATTGAAAGGGATTATCTAAATCCTATTGATTAAAAGACTGACGGTGTATCGTGGTTGATTAGGTTTGGAGTTCTTGTGGATCTTAGCACATTTTCGCAAACAGGTGTGTAATCGCACTATCTCTATTGTGAATCGGCAAAAGCCGAAAAGCCGAAAAGCTGAAAAGCTGAAACTTCGGCATTCGAGGCCTCATAAGCGTGCGATCGCTTGTGTGGTAAACCGAGCCCACAAATCATGGGCGATAGATTGTAGAGGCCACTACGAGTGTTCTCGTGATCTTGGGCCTCGTCTGGTTGAAATGGGTCGTGTGGGCCCAATGGGCTCGTGGGCCCTACACAGATAAAATCCATGTTATGTGGCAAATATTGGATTGGGCTATGTAGTTCGCATAGCCGTGACTGAATTTGGGCTAAATGGGCCACACGAGCGTGTGGGCCCACTTGGGCCGAATATTGGGCATTGGGCCTATTTACACCGTAATGACCGTAATACCCTTGTAGGGTTAAATGACTGTAATGCTCCTGTAGGGTTAAATGACTGTAATACCCCTGTAGGATAAAATGACCGTAATACCTCTGTAGGGTTAAATGACCGTAATACCCCTGTAGGGTTAAATGACCGTAATACCCCTGTAGGGTAAAATGACCGTAATACCCCTGTAGGGTAGAATGACCGTAATGCCCCTATAGGGTAGAATGACCGTAATGCCCTTGTAGGGTAAAATGACCGTAATGCCCCTGTAGGGTAAATGACTATTTTGCCCCTCGAGGGTAAATGAATGACTTGTGCTATGATTTGACTGATTTGACTGTGATTGTATGACTATGATTTGATTGACTTAACTGTGAATGATATGATCATTTGTGAGCCAGGCATTCTGCATACATGACATACTGCATGGGGTTGGGATATTGGTTATGGAGGAATTACTGTTCTGATAGGGTCGCACGAGATGACTGTGGACCCAATAATGATCTGTTAAGGTCGCACGGGTCGCATGAGATGACTGTGGACCTACCGATGGCTTTAAGCCAGTTAATATGATTATGGCTCTGTGCCGTCTTGATTATGACTTTGTGTCGATCATATTTATCCATGGCTGTGTGCCGGTCGTAATTATTGATGACTATGTGTCGATCATACTTACCCATGGCTGTGTGCCGATTATATTACCGTAGCTGATGGTTATGTGCCAATCTTATTACAGTTACCGATGGCTATGTGCCAATTATGAGACCGATACTGAATGCTTAAAGCCGCATATATACTGGCAGCTCTGCTGCAATACTGCTACTAGTGGCTTTGCCACATATACCGTTACTGGCAGCTCTGCTACGTTATTATTACTGGTAGCGATGCTGCAATATTGGTGTGTTTGCTGGGTGGGTCGATTTTATCCCCACATGGTGTGCTGGTTGGTACGGGTGGTGTATTGATTGGATTGGGGTGGGTTGCATAATTGCACCATACTGATACTGTATTGGGCTTAGGCCCACATTGACTCTTCAGAATGGGCTAAGGCCCACACCGCATCTTATTCTCGCAAGGGCTCGAGCCTAGACCGATTCGCATTTTAGATATCTTGATCGTTTCTTTAATAAGGGGATTACACACTGAGTTTTCGTAAACTCACCTCGTTTTTAACCTTTCAGGTAATCCCCAGCGTTAGACGGTTCGGAGCTGCGAGGGACTCGGAGAGGGCCACACAACTGCACATGTTTTATTCTGTTTTGCTCATTTACTTAAGCACTTTGATTTTGATTCGGGTTGTAATAAGGCCTCTATAATTTTTGGATTTTAAATTTGGGATTTTATTGATTGTGATTTGTATCTGCTAGAAGTAGAACACGGTTTCCAAAATAATAACATTTTCAAACACTACGTTTCCGCAACTCAATTTTTAAATATCACGTTTTCGTAAATCATTTGTTTTAAATTAAGCTTCCGCAACAATAAGGTTTTAAAGGTAATAATGTTTTAAAAGGGAATAACTTTTTAATAAACCACGATTGAAAATAAACAAACGCAAACTGAGGTTTTGTACAAGTTTTAAATTTCAAGAAGGGTTTTCAATGAAAACATGGTTTTCGAAAAACACTTCAATGTGACACGCTAGATTCGGCCATAACGTCTAGGCCGGGTTTGGGGTGTTACACAACCTGTATTGGTTTATAGGTCAATCAATTCAACCCGTATCTCCAGTGTAACACCCTAAAAATCATAATTTAAGAATCAATAAAGTCATCAAAAAATGAGCCTTAATTTAGGTGGTAGAGAGCTTAGTAAACTTCTTAGAGAGCAAAGGTTCAAGCCTCATTCTTTTCATTCTTCCACTTTTATTTTTCAATAACCAAAGAACAAAACCAAGTTATTATATATATATATATATATTAAATGTGGTAGGAATTGGCCAAGTATGGCTAGCAACCCAAGTGATAAGACCTTAGCATATTTACCCCTTGTTCCAAGTTTTATCAACGCCACTCTCCCTTTTTTTTCCATTTTTCAATAGAATGGTTTATTTGCCAAATCAGCCTCATAAAGTGTGAAAACCCTAGATATTTAATATTCTTTCCAAATCATAATATAAATATAGTTTATTTTTCCCTATATCTTCTCTCTTTATGCTTTACACACTGCCATGCCACTCCTGAAGCCCTAGGATTACACATCTTACATGACTTAGGACCCCTTACACGGTTGTGTCATCCTTTTAGGTTGAAGTTTCAAATTCCACATGACCATAGTCTCTCACATGGTCGTGTACCCTTCCACACGGCCTAGGGCTTCCCACATGATCTGGTCAGACGATCGTGTAACAGCCCGATTTTGGGGCTAGTCGGAACAGTGGTTTCGAAACCACAAATTCGAGTTCAGAAGAAATATTTTTGATATTTTTTTATGTGTTGTAGCATGATTATATGAGTGTTTTAAAAATTTGGTGAATTAATTTTAGCGATTTCATGCTTAATTTTGAAAAAGGACTAAATCGCATAAAGTGCGAAAGTTTTGTTCTACAAGCTAAAGGTATTAAATAGCTAGAGAACCTTAAATTAGAGGTCCTTAATGTGTAAATAGGCCTTTAAGAGGGGGATGGCCGGCCATAGAGACAAGGAAATGAATTGGTCAAAGGTTAGGTAGATTTTGGTGACTTAATTGATAAAATAATCATAAAAATAAAAAGAAAGCTTCATCCTTTTCATTCTTTCTCCTCTCCACCAAAAATATCTGAAAAAATAGGGGTTTTGGAAGCTTGAAATTTCAGCAACTCTTCACCCTTGCAAGTAAGTCATTTTGATGGTCATTTTTGTTGATTTTTGTACTTTTGGGACCCTTGTAGCTTAAGCTAACTAATGGAGGGACTATTTTGCAAAATGGTTGAGAGTCAAGGGTTTTACCATGTGACTATTCATGTTGATTTCTGAAATTTTATGGAAGAAAATGAGTCTTGGTTGTTAAATAAATAACTTTTGTGAAAGGGATTTTCATGAAAACACCTAAAATGGACCTCTTTGTAAAAGTTGTAAAATGGGTAGTAAATGTGTGAAATAATTGGAATTTTGAGTTGCTATAAGAGTAATAAAGGTTTGGCTAGGATTTTTAAAGGATGAAATTTGATTAAAATCATTTTACGAGCCTAGGGGCAAAATTATATTATGTGAAAGTCTAAGGGTAAAACAGTAATTTTGCCAAATTAGGAACTTTGGTTTGTTTTGATTAATGTGGTGATTAAATAAGTACATTTTGTCATTATAGATCAAGAAAAATGGGATCCAGACTTAGACCGGGGGAAAACCAAGCTATTGGACTAAATCGAACTAGTCGTTCATATTTTGTACACCGAGGTAAGTTGTACGTAAATAATACAACTTTATTGTTATTATGCATTAAACAGTTGATATTGCATAAAATGTTTGATTATTGTTATGAATACGCATGACGAAATTTGATGTGGTATACTCCTGGTTGAACCTTAGGAATAGATTGGATATCCACGCCATGACATTTGGGTGAGATGTGTGCTAGTGTAAGACCATGTCTGGGACAAGGCATCGGCCACATTATGAGAGCCAGTGTAAGACCATGTTTGGGACATGGCGTCGGCGTTGATATGTGTGCTAGTGTAAGACCATGTCTAGGACATGGCATCGACCACATTATGAGAGCTAGTGTAAGACCATGTCTAGGACATGGCATCGGCATTGATATGAGAGCTAGTGTAAGACCATGTCTGGGACATGGCATCGGCCTCGATATGTGAGCCAGTGTAAGACCATGTCCCAGACATGGAATCGGCATCGTACCCTATTGTGTGAGACTTGTAGGGTATCCTGTGGTATTCCATCTGGTTCAACGGGTAATTTAAAGCTTGTGTCAAAAGTGAGAAAAGTTACGACTATGTTGTAAGTGATACAGGTGCCTACATGAAATTCTTGAGAAATGAGCTCGAATTATGTTGTATGATTAGTAAGGATGAAAATGAGCAAGTTATGCCTTTAATCATATTAGAATTATGTGTATGCATGGTAATTGTTGTTAAGTATTTACATGCGACTTACTAAGCTTTATGCTTACTCCCTCTCCTTTCCATTTTCTTATAGTGCCGCCAAGCTAGCTCGGGGATCAACAGATGTCGGAAGCATTGATCACACTATCAATTGAAGCATTTGGTATAGTTAGATTTATCTTTTTGAGTATGGCATGTATAGGGACTTGGTCTTTTGTCAAGTGTCATATTATTTTGGCAAATTTGTTGGCTTGTCTTGAAGATTGATTCATTTTGTATGAGGCCATGGATGGTGGCTAATACTTGTTGTTGATTTATGCAAATGATGATGATTTTCATGATTGAGCAAATTGCATGGTTGAGTATTTGGTTTATTAATGCATGAATGAGTAGGTTGCAAGATTGAATTGATAAAGTATGTGAATTTGTCTTACTTGATGTGGCTTATATTGGTGCAAGTAAGGGTGGCAAAAGGGCTTGGTAAATAGCATTGTTTTTGTCTACACGGGTAGACACACGGGCGTGTGTCTAGGCCGTGTGTGACACACGGTCTACCCCATGGGCTTGTAGTTCGACCGTGTGTCCCCCTGCACCCTAAGTTGGCAAAACAGATTGCCCAGTAATAACCAAACGGGCTGAGACACGACCATGTGTCTCAACCGTGTGGAAGACACGACCATAGGACATGGGAATGTGCCCAGGCCGTACGAAGTCTGCACCTTGAATGTGAAATTTAGAATTTCCACACGGCCTTGCACACGGGCGTGTGCCATGGCCGTGTGACCCTCAAATGTTGATGACGTTAGAAACAGAATGTCAAGGTTTTAACACACGGGTGGAAAAATGGGTGTGTCATGGCCGTGTGAGGGACACGAGTTATGGACACGGGCGTGTGCCAGGCCGTTTGACATTATGACTTCTCGTAAAACACAAGTCAGGCTCACGCACGGGCTAAGGACATGGCCATGCCAGCCACACGGTCGTGCCCCAAGTCCACACGGGAGTGTAGCCCTATTTTCAGTAAAATTTTCCAAAGTTTTCTAAAGTGCCTGATTTAGTACTGAACCATTTTTGAAGTATGTTTTGGGCCTCGTAGGCCCATATTTGGAACTTTAAGATGAAGTTTGAAAAGTTTTAAATTTGAACGAAATTTTATAACTTAGAAAGGATTCGAATGTTTGTGTTTAAGTCCGGTAACACCTCGTATCCTATTCTGGCATCGAACTCAGGTAAGGGGTGTTACATTTAGTGGTATCAGAGCTATGGTTTAGTCGTTTCTCAGACTAACCTAGCGTGTGTATGAGTCTAGCTATACATGCCATATATGAATTATGATAGTGTGACGAATCCTGACATTTTAAAATGTATTTTTATATAGTAAATGGATCCCGACGGAGCAGTGGCAGATGATATAGAAAGTAATACACCGGCTCCCGCAGAAGGGACTGCGCCAGTCGAAAGTGGGCCCGTGACACTGAGTCAGGGCGGAGGGGCTAAAAAAGCCTTCCTCCACATGATGAATGCTTGGTATTCAGAGTTTGTTCGTGCAAACCCGAATGCTCCACCTCCTCCACCCCCTCAAATTCCCCAGTCTACCCCTGTAGCTCCCCAAGTGGTGTAGATGTTAAGAAGGGAAAAACCTCTAGTTGACAGAATTCGGAAACAATGGGCTGAGGAATTTAGAGCGAATAAATATGATGGCCTAGAAAGAGTAGAATTCTGGCTAGAAAATACCATTAGGATATTCGATGAGTTGTCTTGCACACCTAAGGAGTGCATGAAGTGTGTTGTGTCACTCCTGCGAGACTCGGCTTACCAATGGTGGAACACCCTTGTGTCGGTTGTACCAAGGGAAATAATTACATGGGAGTTTTTCCAAGAAGAGTTCCGAAAGAAGTATATTAGCCAAAGGTTTATCAATCAGAAAAGAAATGAATTTCTTGAGCTAAAATAAGGCCGAATGACGGTAACTGAGTATGAGCGTGAGTTTGTAAGGCTCAGCAAATATGCTCGAGAGTGCGTATCCATCGAAGCCACCATGTGTAAGAGGTTTGAAGACGGATTAAATGAAGACATCCGACTATTAGTTGGCATCCTGGAATTAAAGGAGTTTGTGGTTCTTGTTGAGAGAGCTCCAAGGCCGAGGAATTGGCCAAAGAGAAAAGAAAAGTTGATATTGAGTCTCGTGATTCAAAGAAAAGACAAATGGGAAGATTATTTTAGACCTCATCCAAGAGATCGAGAGAGTTTCCTACTCGATCAAATGCTTCAGTGGGATTCTCTAGTAGAAATAAAAATAAGCAGTACACGGCGTTTAAAGCTCAAACCACTTCTATTGTGAGTGTTGGTAGTGCTCGACCAAATAAATCAGAATGCTCACAGTGTGGTAGATGTCACTTCGGTGAATGCCGAGGAAATGAAAGAGGCTGCTTCAAATGTGGGTCACTAGACCATTTCATTCGAAATTGTCCTGAGATGGATGAGAAAGACAAAAAACAAGATGTGCGAGCGAGCAATGCTCCTTCTAGAGGTAGACCACAGAAGAACCTGGGAAGTGGGGCTAGCAGTAGAGGTGCTCCTAGAGATTCTACTGTAAGATCAGAGGGTAAAGCTCCTGCAAGGACATATGCGATTCGCGCTCGCGAAGAGGCATCATCTCCAGATGTGATAACGGGTACTTTTTCTCTTCATGATATCTCTATTGTTGCTTTGATTGATCCGGGGTCTACTCATCCGTATGTTTGTATAAAATTGGTGTTTAGTATGAATATGCATGTTGAGTCCACCGAATTTGTGGTAAAAGTGTCAAACCTTTTAGGAAAGCATGTGCTAGTTGACCAAGTGTGTAGAAATTGTCCCTTGACAATTAGAGGTCATTATTTTCCGGCTAATCTTATGCTGCTACCGTTTGATAAATTTGGCATGATTCTTGGTATGGACTGGTTAGCAGCTCATGATGTGATAGTAAATTGTGGGAGAAAATTTATTGAACTGAAATGTGAAAATGGGGATATCCTTCGGGTTGAATCAGGTGAATCAGATAGCTTGCCTGTAGTGATTTCTTCTTTGGCGGCTGATAAATGTATAAGAAAAGGGTATGAGTCTTATCTCGCATTTGTGTTGAATACTCAAGTGTCGGAAGTAAAGATTGAGTCAGTGCCAGTGGTATGTGAGTATCCGGATGTGTTTCCGGAGGAGTTACCTCGATTGCCTCCAACTAGGGAAGTCGAGTTTGGTATTGAGTTGGTCTCTGGTACGGTACCTATTTCGGTTGCCTCGTATAGGATGGAACCGTTGGAGTTAAAAGAGTTGAAGGTTCAGCTACAAGAGTTAACGGATAAGGGTTTTGCGAGACCGAGCTATTCTTCGTGGGGTGCTTCGGTACTTTTTGTGAAAAAGAAAGACAGGTCGATGAGGTTATGTATAGACTACAGAAAGCTCAACAAGGTGACCGTGAAGAAAAAGTATCCTTTACCAAGGATCGATGATCTGTTTGATCAATTGAAAGGAGCCACAGTGTTTTCTAAGATAGACCTAAGGTCCGATTATTATCAGTTGAGAGTTAAGGATCAAGATGTACTGAAAACTGCATTTCGGATGAGGTATGGCCATTATGAGTTTCTCGTCATGCCCTTTGGCTTAACGAATGCTCCTGCAGTGTTTATGGACTTAATTAAATGTATTTTCCGACCGTACCTGGATAAGTTTGTCGTTGTTTTTATTGATGATATATAAATTTATTCTCGTGATGAGGGGAGCATGCAGAGCACTTGAGAACTGTTTTACAAACCTTGAGAGATAAGAAGTTGTATGCCAAGTTTAGTAAAAGTGAGTTTTGGCTCCGAGAGGTTGGATTCTTAGGACACATTATGTCGGGTGATGGAATCAGAGTTGACCCGAGTAAGATATCGGCTATCGTTGATTGGAAACTGCCGAGGGATGTGTCAGAGATTAGAAGCTTTTTGGGCTTAGCTGGATACTACAGAAGGTTTTTTAAAGGATTCTCCATGATTGCCACACCGATGACGAGGTTGCTATAGAAAGATGTCAAGTTCGAATGGACAGAGAAGTGCCAACAGAGTTTTGAGAAACTAAAAGCATTGTTGAATGAAGCCCCAATTTTAGTGCAATCGGAACCGGGAAAGGAATTTGTGGTGTATAGTGATGCATCCTTAAATGGATTGGGGTGTGTGCTTATGCAATAAGGTAAGGTAATAACTTATGCCTCGAGACAGCTGAAGCCACATAAGAAAAACTATCTGACACACAATTTAGAGTTGGCCGCCATAGTGTTCACACTGAAGATTTGGAGACACCGTTTGTATGGCGAGAGATGCCGAGTATTCACCGACCATAAAATTCTAAAGTATTTGATGACTAAAAAGGAGTTAAACCTACGGCAGCGGAGATGGTTAGAGTTGATAAAGGATTATGATTTGATAATTGACTATCACCCTGGAAAGGCTAATGTGGTCACCGATGCTTTGAGTAGGAAGTCATTGTTTGCCTTGAGGGCTATGAATACCCAGTTGTCTGTGACTGATGATGGTTCAGTCATAACAGAGTTAAGAGCTAGACCGATGTTTCTGCAAGAGATTTGTAAAGCTCAGAAAAGTGATAAAGAGTTATAAGCCAAGATAACTCAGTGTGAGATGGGTATCGAATCAGATTTTTGGATTGGTACCGACGGTTATTTGATGTTTCGAGAGAGGATCTGTGTTCCTAAGGATGAAGAGCTTATTCAGAAGATTTTACAAGAGGCCCGTAGTGGTTGTTTGTCTATCCATCCGGGTAGTGTGAAAATGTATAATGACTTGAAGATAATGTATTGGTGGTCAGGAATGAAAAAAGACATCTCAGAGTTTATCTCTAAGTGCTTAATTAGTCAGCAAGTGAAAGTCGAACACCAAGTACCTTCGAGTTTACTTCAGCTCGTGATGGTTCCCTAGTGGAAATAGGACCGTATTACCATGGATTTTGTGTCTGGATTACCGTTGACGCCAAAGAAGAAAGATGATGTATGGGTTGTGGTTGATAGGCTAACTAAGTCAGCTCATTTTATACCGGTGCGTACCAATTATCCACTTGAGAAATTGGCCTATTTGTATGTTTCTGATATTGTGAGACTTCACGAAGTACCTTTATCGATCATTTCAGATAGAGATTCGAGGTTCACATCACGGTTTTGGAAAAAGTTACAAGAAGTGTTGGGGACGAAACTAAATTTTTGTACTGCTTTCCACCCGCAAACCGACGGTCAGTCAGAAAGAGTAATTCAGATTCTTGAAGACATGTTGCGGTGTTGTGTTCTTGAGTTTCAAGGTAGTTGGGAAAGGTACTTACCGTTGATAGAGTTTGCCTACAACAATAGTTATCAGTCGAGTTTGAAAATGGCGCCTTATGAGGCTTTGTATGGGCATAAATGCCGATCGCCTTTGTTTTGGTCCGAACTCAAGGAAAATCAAATACACGGGGTTGACTTAGTCAGAGAAACCGAATAGAAAGTAAAAGTGATTCGTGGCTTTTTGAAGGCCGCTTCGAATAGACAGAAATCCTATGCGGATTTGAAACGAAAAGAGATTGAGTTTCAAGTCGGTGATAAGGTATTTTTGAAAGTATCCCAATGGAAGAAAGTCCTCAGATTCGGTAGGAAAAGCAAATTAAGTCCACGTTTTATTGGGCCATATGAGGTGACTGAGAGAATTGGACCGGTAGCATACTGATTAGCTTTACCATCTGAGTTGGAGAAGATCCATGATGTTTTCCATGTGTCTATGTTGTGCCGTTATCGTTCTAACCTTTCACACGTTATTTCACCAGCAGAGGTTGAAATTCGACTAGATATGACCTATGGTGAAGAGCCAGTTAAGATTTTAGATCGAGAGGTCAAGCAATTGAGAAATAAAAGTATAGCACTTGTGAAAGTACTATGGCATAGACATGGGGTTGAAGAGGCCACATGGGAGCCCGAGGAGACTATGAGAGAGCAATACCCAAACCTTTTCACTGGTAAGATTTTTGGGGATGAAAATTCCTAAAGGGGGAGAATTGTAATAGCCCGATTTTGGGGCTAGTCGAAACAGTGGTTGTGGAACCACAAATTTGAGGTCAGAGGAAATATTTTTGATATTATTTTATGTGTTATAGCATGATTATATGAGTGTTTGAAAATTTTGGTGAATTAATTTTAGCGATTTCATGCTTAATTTTGAAAAAGGACTAAATCGCATAAAGTACGAAAGTTTTGTTCTACAAGCTAAATGTGTTAAATAGCTAGAGAACCTTAAATTAGAGGTCCTTAATGTGAAAATAGGCCTTTAAGAGGGGGATGGCCGGCCATAGAGACAAGGAAATGAATTGGTCAAATGTTAGGTAGATTTTGGTGACTTAATTGATAAAATAATCATAAAAATAAAAAGAAAGCTTCATCCTTTTCATTCTTTCTACTCTCCACCAAAAATATCAGCAAAAATAGGGGTTTTGGAAGCTTGAAATTTTAGCAACTCTTCACCCTTGCAAGTAAGTCATTTTGATGGTCATTTTTGTTGATTTTTGTACTTTTGGGACCCTTGTAGCTTAAGCTAACTAATGGAGGGACTATTTTGCAAAATGGTTGAGATTCAAGGGTTTTACCATGTGAGTATTCATGTTGATTTCTGAAATTTTATGGAAGAAAATGAATCTTGGTTGTTAAATAAATAACTTTTGTGAAAGGGGTTTTCATGAAAACACCTAAAATGGACCTCTTTGTAAAAGTTGTAAATGGGTAGTAAATGTGTGAAATAATTGGAATTGTGAGTTTCTATAAGAGTAATAAAGGTTCGGCTAGGCTTGTTAAAGGATGAAATTTGATTAAAATCGTTTTACGAGCCTAGGGGCAAAATTATAATTATGTGAAAGTCTAAGGGCAAAACGGTAATTTTGCACAAAGTAGGAATTTTGGAATGTCTTGATTAATGTGGTGATTAAATAAGTAAATTTTGTCATTATAGATCAAGAAAAACAGGATCCGGACTTAGACCGAGGGAAAACCAAGCTATTGGACTAAATCGAACTAGTCGTCCATATTTTGTACAACGAGGTAAGTTGTACGTAAATAATACAACTTTATTGTTATTTTGCATTAAACAATTGATATTGCATAAAATGTTTGATTATTGTTATGAATACGCATGATGAAATTTAAAGTGGTATACTCCCAGTTGAACCTTAGGAATAGATTGGATATCCAAGCCATGACATTTGGGTGAGATGTGTGCTAGTGTAAGACCATGTCTGGGACATCAACCACATTATGAGAGCCAGTGTAAGACCATGTCTGGGACATGGCGTCGGCGTTGATATGTGTGCTAGTGTAAGACCATGTCTGGGACATGGCATCAGCCACATTATGAGAGCCAGTGTAAGACCATGTCTAGGACATGGCATCGGCATTGATATGAGAGCTAGTGTAAGACCATGTTTGGGACATGGCATCGGCCTCGATATGTGAGCCAATATAAGACCATGTCTAGGACATGGCATCAGCATCGTACCCTATTGTGTGAGGCTTGTCGGGTATCCTGTGGTATTCCAACTGGTTCAACGGGTAATTTAAAGCTTGTGTCAAAAGTGAGAAAAGTTACGACTATGTTGTAAGTGATACAGGTACCTACATGAAATTCATGAGAAATGAGCTCGAATTATGTTGTATGATTAGTAAGGATGAAAATGAGTAAGTTATGCCTTTAATCATATGAGAATTATGTGCAAGCTTATAATATGTTATGAGTATGATAATGCACGGTAATTGTTGTTAATTATTTACATGCGACTTACTAAGCTTTATGCTTACTCCCTCTCCTTTCCATTTTCTTATAGTGCCGCCAAGCTAGCTCGGGGATCAACAAACGTCGGAGGCATCGATCACACTATCAATTGAATCATTTGGTATAGTTAGATTTATCGTTTTGAGTATGGCATGTATAGGGACTTGGTCTTTTGTCAAGTGTCATATTATTTTTGTAATGACCCAAAATTCACGGCATCAAAAAAGTATGATCATCGGGCCTCCGTCTTAGTAAATTAAATCCTTAAATAATTATTAGGAATAATTATGAGTAAAGTTTAATTTAGAGTAATTAGTAAAAAGGACTAGATTGAGTAAAGGTTGAAAGTTTAATTCTAAAACAATAGAAAGAAAAAAGGATTAAAATGGCAATTAAGCCATTAGTAATAGTTGAGGCGGCAAAATGGATAGAAAAATCTAAGATTTTTCTTAGATTTCTATATAATAATAATAATTATTATTATTAAATTATAAAATAAATAAGATAAAGACAAATGTATGGTACACAATTAATACATGTGTAAAAATTACATTAGTACAATTGTAAAATGAATAATTAAATTATATGATTTTTGTATAATAAACAAATTGAATAATGACAATAGTAATAAAAATATTGGTACATTTGTTATAAAACAATTTGTTTACTTAATATTAAAGTAATAGATAAATAGAATTAAACTATATTATTATTAATTAAAATTTTGGAATTTTATATGATAAATAAATCAAAAATATAACAAATGTAGGATGATGATATATTACATGTGTAAGTATATATAATATTACATTTGTAAAATATTCATTTGTTATTAAATAAGATATTTATAATATTATTATTAAGTTAATATAAAATAAATAAGTAAATAAAATAAAGTAAATAATGAAAGAATAAAGTAAAAAGAAAAACAAAAGAAACAGAAAGAGAACAGAGAAGCATTTCGAAACAAGCAGGAAAGAAAGAAGAAAAAGAAGGAAAAAGGAAAAACTAAAGATTTAAGGTTTAAAGCTTTAAAAGGTAAGTCAAGTTAGCCATTTTCTCTTAATTTTGATGTTTTAGAAGTTTTTAAACAAAGTTTTGTTGAAATTAAGTAAAAGCCATGGAAGTTCTTAGGTTTCCAAACATAGTTCATGTTGGATAAATTGTTGAATTAGGGATTAAATTGAATGAATTCTAAGTTAGAATTGAAAAAGGGATTAAATTGTAAAAGAAACTATAAGTTTTGTGTTGTAAGGATTAAATTGAAAGAAATTTTAAATTAGGGTTATATTATGAATACTTGATTTTTTTAGAGTGAATATGGAAGGAAAATAAATAGAAATGAAATATGAATTAAGTTAAACAAACCAAAGAGTTAATAAGGATTAAATTGAAATTAAGATATAAATTGAAAAAAAATTCAATTAATTATTAAATTAATGCTGTAATTAATAATGTAGATTGTTATTATTATTTTCGTAGCTAACAAGGAAAACGAGGCATCGGCATCCAAAGGAAAAGAAAAGATCATTGAGGAGTAAACGCGTATTTCGGGTTTGTATTACTATAACTCAATCTATTTATTAAATGTTATATTGAATTTGTAATCATGGGACATTTAAGGTAAGGTAAGTAATAACATTTGAAATTAAGTAAGAATATGTGTGAATATTGAATTATATGTGAATTGAGATAATAGATGTTTTGAATTAATTGAATATTTGAAATTGTTGTGAAATGAATTGAAATTGAAAAAGTAAAATAATACCCTATTAACTTATCGGACTAGATTGGATACAAATGGCATGCCATAGGATTTGTGATGTGATGAGGAGATTTATAGCTTGGCCGAGAAGATGATTCTGTTATTATATGCTTCGGTTTATCCGAAGAGGCATTTAATGCCTTATTGGTGTGTTTGGGAGGATATGATATACTGGTGTGTTTGAGAGGCTATATTATACTGGTGTGTTATGGAGGATTTATATTATTTTGGCTGTGATTGGGTTGTATATTCTGGTGTGTTTGGGTGGAATCCGCGTATCTGTCAGAGTCCGAGCCTTGTTAATAGGGTAAATAATTGAAATGAAACTTTGAAAATGAGATTGATTGATTTGGCTCTATTAAAAAGCATGTGAAATAATGTATGAGTTAAATTAAGAATTGAATTATATGTGAAAAATGAATTATGAATTTAAGATTTATGAAGTAATATATAATTATGTATAATTAGTTTAAATGATTTATAAAGTTTATGGTTGATGTTTGTTATTTATTAAGGTTAAATAGTTTGATTTATAGTAATACCACTGAGTATGAAATACTCGGTACATGCGATTGTTTACAAGCGGTCATTAGAGTCAAAGATCCGATCCAGCATCCAGAACGATCCCGACTCCAAACAAGAAAATTTTGGTGATGTTTTCTTCCTTAAATGAAAGTGGCATGTACATAGGTGTTGTAATGGTTATTTTGGTATGTTATAAAATTTTGTTGCAATGAAAAGTATTTGGTGTTTTGATGTTTTTAAACTAGTGAAATGGCAGAAATTTGTTTATGGTATTGGTTTGAATTTGCAGGGGGTTTTAAGTAAAAATAAGCATAAATACTGTAGAATTTTCTAAAAAAAAAATCAAAAAAATTTCCAGAGTACTCGAACAAGTCCCGTTCCACTTTTAATACATGTTTTGGGCTTCGAAAGTCCATTATAGGGACTTATTTATTAAATTATACTATGAATGTTATTTTATTTGTGAATAATTCGTAAGTTGTCTGATATGTCCGGTAATGCCTTGTAACCCTGTTTCGGCGACGGTTTGGGGTTAGGGGGTGTTACAGTTTTGGCCAAATGTGTTGGCTTGTCTTGAAGATTGATTCATTTTGTATAAGGTCATGGATGATGGCTAATATTTGTTGTTGATTTATGAAAATGATGATGATTTTCATGATTGAGCAAATTGTATGGTTGAGTATTTGGTTTATTAATGCATGAATGAGTAGGTTACAAGATTGAATTGATAAAATATGTGAATTGGTCTTACTTGATGTGGCTTATATTGGTGCAAGTAAGGGTGGCAAAAGGGCTTGGTAAATAGCCTTGTTTTTGTCCACACGGGTAGACACACAGTCTGCCCCATGGGCGTGTAGTTCGGCCGTGTGTCCCCCTGCACCCTAAGTTGGCAAAACAGAATGCCCAGTAGTAACCACACGGGCTGAGACACGGCCGTGTGTCTCAACCGTATGGAAGACACGGCCATAGGACATGGGCATGTGCCCAGGCCGTGCGAAGTCTGCACCTTGAATGTGAAATTTAGAATTTCCACACGGCCTTGCACACAGGCGTGTGCCTTAGCCGTGTGACTCTCAAATGTTGATGACGTTAGAAACAGAATGTCAAGGTTTTATCACATGGGTGGAAACACGGGTGTGTCATGGCCGTGTGAGGGACACGGGTCATGGACACGGGCGTGTTCCAGGCCGCGTGACATTCTGACTTCTCGTGAAACACAAGTCAAGCTCACGCACGGGCTAAGGACATGGCCATGCCAGCCACACGGCCGTGCCCCAAGTCCACACGGACGTATACCCCTATTTTCAGTAAAATTTTTCAGAGTTTTCTAAAGTGCTTGATTTAGTACCGAACCATTTCTAAAGTATGTTTTGGGCCTCGTAGGCCCATATTTGGAACTTTAAGATGAAGTTTGAAGAGTTTTAAATTTGAACGAAATTTTATAACTCAGAAAGGATTCGAATGCTTGTGTTTAAGTCCGGTAACACCTTGTATCCTGTTCCAGTGTCGAACTCGGGTAAGGGGTGTTACAGATCGTGTGTCCCTTGAAACCAAGAACTTACAATTTTGACCCAAAATTTTATGATTTATTCAAATTAGTCCTTAATTGATTCCCAAACTATTTTTAGGGTTTGATTTAAGCAAACAAGTCCCTGATAACATGAATAATGCATGATTTCGTAATATAATTGAATGAATTAATATCACATACATATATATAATTGCACCAATTGTGAATAATTATGTTAGTGTATCTGTACTCATGATTTTCATATAACATGTCTTATGAAACTGCTAAACTGAATCTTTGAAAAGCTTGTGTTTTTGCTTCTATATTGAATTGTTGAAAGTATTAATGCCATATTTTGTTACTTATAGGTATGATCACCCTTTCTGTTATAATCTATTATAAGCATGTTTGAATTTTTACATGGGAAGTGACATTTTGAAATGAGGAAGTTCTAGAAGACTATAAATCTACAAATTTGGTGGTTCATCCACATATTATCTGACAGCTTTCATCTTCTAACATGTTGTGTATTCATAACCATCTGGCAACTTATTAAACTGCAAATTTGGTGGTTCACCACCCATTATCTGCAGCTTTTATCTGCAATAAAGTTGTACATTCACAACCATCTGACAGCGTATTAACCTACAACATTTGGTGGTTCATCCACAACCTGATGTTTAGGGATGGGAGAGTTCTAGGGAACTTGTATGGTGTGTAGCGGTGGGGTAGGATTTTATCCGTTATACTGAATCTGTTTGCATCTGTAAAGCATGTGCTTGAAATTCTAAAAATTCTGATATGATATGGTGTATGTGTATATATTTATACGTTGTGAAAATTATTATGTTAATTCAATATTCTAAATTTGCTAAGATGTGATTTAAGCTATATGATTTGATTTAATATGTTTATCGGTTGTTTTGGTTATCTTATGATGGAACTCATACTGAGCTTCATAGCTCACTCCAATTTATTTTCCATCTTTTCAGATAACCCACCAGGTTAGGACGTGGGTATGGCAACCGAAGGGTCTCAGCTTCGATTTTACTTTAAATGTTTTAGTTTTACTTGGTATTTTATTTTTATTTAAGAACAATATTATTTTATTTTGAAATAGTGGCATGACATCTAAGTTTAGAATATTTAGTTATTAAGAAATTATGCATGAACCCCAGTTTTTATTTTAAAAAAATTAGTAACTATCATATTCCGCTGCTATACTGTAATTATAATTTGAGGCATAATTAACCGGTAACTAAGTTTTCTAAATTATACAAAATTTTTAAAATGACTGTTTTAAAATGACTATTTTCAAATTTGCGATAGTTCTCTAGGTCACTTCGGTGACTAATGTAATCTTCCGAATTCAAGTCTATCATCTAGGCTGGACTGGGGGGTTACATTTGGTTGTATCAGAGCCTAATTTTTTTAAATTTAGACCATAGAAATTTGAATAAATTGCATGCATGCATGCATTAAAAGGGTATATTGGGTAAAACCATACCACAAAATTCTTTTGAAAAATTGATTTTTTGCAAGAAATCAAATTCAATACTCTAGTGTCGGTCCTACTTTAGCTATTGTTAAAACATTAGATATAAAGTAAAAGTTTAGATTATGAATAAAAACTAATGTTCTAACTTTTGCATGAAAATTGTAGATATATTTAAACTACTTAGACTTTCGTGAAACTATTAACACTCAATGTAGACATGGTAAGGGTAGGCCTCGTAGGGCTGCACCTGTAGAGCCGCCCACTGTTCAGGGCGAAGACCTAGTCTTTGAGGAGGAGTATGTCAAAAACTCTACGACCAATGGTGGTAGAGGCGATAAGAACGATGATGATGATGTGATGCAGGCGATGCTGAGGGTTCTACAAAGGGTTGTTGGAGCCCAATCTAGATCAAGGAGCCATGGATTTATTACGGAGAGACTCCAGTCAAATAGGGCGGAAACATTTAATGGAAATGTTGGTACAACTCCCACTGTCGTTGAGTACTAGATGTAGTCGATAGAGAGAATTCTGGAGGATTTAGACTGTACTCCGGAACAAAAGTTGAAGGGTGATCGCTGTGATTTGTCAAAGTTTTAAAATTTATAAAGAGAATGATCGAACCTGGAAACTAACTATGACAACGATTTGAGGCAAGCGCACCTATCGAACAGTAGTATAGTTAAGGCAAGACCGGATTGTCGAACCAAAAGGAACTAAAAGTACTACTACTAACTTTCTTTTTATTATTTAGCCTTAAAATTGAAGTGAATTGTTTTAATATAAAATTAACTGACTACTAAACTAAAGATGCGAAGACAAAGAGAACAAAATTGGGGAAATACTTATGGGAAAAACAAATTGATTAAGACAAAACCCGAGGAAGAATTCACCTAGACTTCACTTGTTATTTAACTCTGAACCAGACAATTTATTCACTTGACTTGATCCGTAGGATTCCCTAATTTATATTAATACCTCTCTCGAGGCTACTAACGTCTAACCCTAGGTTGATTAATTGAAATCTCTTTCTAATTAAAACCCCTAGAATTGCATTAACTCGATCTATGGACTCCCATATTAGGTTTTACCCTAATCCGGTAGATTTTCTTCATCCTATTTCTAGGGTTGCGATCAACTCTACTTAATTATGCTAGATCTACTCTTAGACAGGGTCTATTCCTCCTCTGCCTAAGCACATCAGTACTTGAATCAATATCCTGCAATATCAAAACAAGAA
Source organism: Gossypium sturtianum (assembly GCA_025698515.1). NCBI lineage: Eukaryota > Viridiplantae > Streptophyta > Magnoliopsida > Malvales > Malvaceae > Gossypium > Gossypium sturtianum. The sequence continues at coordinate 125,160,562 of CM046946.1, forward strand.
TTAAGAACACGTAATTAAGAACAAATCAAGTATTTATCATATAGTTCAGAAAACAATAACAAGATTCGTCTTAGGTTTCATCCCCCTCACGTATTTGAGGGTTTAGTTCATAATGATAAAAGAAAACATCTCAGAAGAAAAGAAAAAACAAAAAAATAAGAAAAACCCTAAAACCCCCTGAAGGAATTGAAGAGAGATCCTCTGTCTTGAGTATGACTCCGGCTTCTTGAGATGAATCAACTGGCTTTCTTCGAGTAAAATCCCACAAATTTGCCCTTTCTGGCTCGGCTCCTTGGCCTAGCTGGACTCCCCGACAGAGGGCTTCTGTCGAACTCCTCTTTTAGGTCATACTTAGGGTGTTTATATAAACTTTGGAATGTGTTTCTTTGCCTCTAAGTATCCTAGTTTGAGTGAAATTCCTCTTTTCCACGGCAGGGACACGCCCTCGGCACACGCCCGTGTGAATCGTGGCCAGGCCGTGGTTGGGTCTGATAAGGAGGCACGGCCGTGTGGTGAAACCCCAGGCCGTGTTGATTTCCTACTTTGGCCCATTTGGTCCGTTTTAAGACCGTTTTCCGTTCTTTTCATCCTCCTATGCTCTTCTAAGTATAAAACATGAAATTAAAGGATTAAGAGCACCAAATTACATGATTCAAGGGATAAATCATCCAAAATTATGCTAAATGTGGGCTTAAAATATGTTACTATTACGGTTTATCAAATACCCCCACACTTAAGCTTTTGCTTGTCCTCAAGCAAAATTCTCAACTCATAATTAAAACAAACTTCCTCAATAATATTCATCCATAGTGTTTCATCATAATTCATAGATAATTCATACATGGATAATTAAACTCAAAGAGTCCTAAAGATTCAAACATTCTAAGTCATACATTTTTGTAGCATGAAAACGTAGGTGTTTTCCCCTCATCTAAATAATTACCCCTGATTCAAAATCGACAAGGATTGACATCCTCGCAAAAGATTCACTCAAATCACTCGAGGTGTTTAAAGTTCAAGAAAAAGCACTCATAAGTCAAACATGAAAAGTTAATCCCATAGGCTTGCATGAAAATTAAATCTCCACCACTATAATATGATATGATACACAAATCAAAAGGTCTTTAACAGGGTTGTAACGGGGCTTGGGTTAAAGGTGTGGATAAAGGCTAAATTAGAGGGTTAGAATCGAGACTGACCTGACAAATTACCTAACTAGAAACAACGAACTGAATAAAGAATAATTTCATCAATTTATAATACTAATACTAATAACACGAGCTTCTTCTAAAGATGTGAATTTAACTGTTTTAAGCTCATAGAACATAGACTTAATAATGAATATACTTCATTTTTTTTTAAGAACAGATCAAGTAAGTAATAATAATAAAGAATTTAACAACTGATAAAAAAATAGTTAAGTAACCGATCAAATCAAATCTCGATATAAGGGTAGTCAAAAGGAATGGTGATATCAAATACAAAGTGTTTTGGGTTAATATTAGTGGGTGAGTCAATAAAAAGGGTTGTTAGGGTCAAAGGGGTTCACTAGGGGTTAATTGTGAAGGTAGGCTTTAAGTGGAGTAAGTGGGTTAAAACCTAGGTGCCTTTATCATCTTTGTATATCGAATCAAAGGTGTGGTCTCGACATGTATAATCGATGCAAGTTCTAGAATAACAAATCAATGTTGACACACTCATAATCAATAAAGTGAGCAAGAAAAAGGATATATGCTCTAAAAGGCTCAAAATCTCACAAAATTTATGACTTTTGATGTCAACCTCGTAAATTTCAAACTTCAAAGTGATATTCAAATTCAGGTCGACAACCTAGAAAATTTTTTAATTCTGAAAATTGACTTATCATGCTTGATTCTCTAGTATCTTAAAGTTTAATCATCAATGCACAATTAACTATGACTTAATCCAAAACATGTCAATAAAAATCATAAATCAAAAGAAATTTCATTCTAACAGTAATATGAGAAATTTTACTTAAGAACAAGATATAATTCAGGATTTGAGAATAATGAAAAAAATTAGGCATTTTTAAGATTCACCCCCACACTTAAGATGTACATTGCCCTCAATGTACAAAGATAAATAAGAACATAATAGTAAGAGGGAGAAGTAAAACTTCCTGATTTTTGGATGGATTCCTTGAGTTGGAAGTGTAGAAATTTGATTTGGAGGTGAAATATAAGTTGGAGGAGGCGTCTTTGGTGGTGGTGTAGTGGCCGGCAACAATTTCTGCGCTAGATGAAGAAATTGGGTAACTCATGAAGAATTAGCCAGGAAATAATAAGAATAATTCAAATTATACTAATTATATATTTAAAGAAAAGAATAAAAAGAAAGAGTTTAAAAAGTGAAATAAAACTAAAAGGAAAGATTAATGGACTGAGAAGTCCTTAATGTTGGATGTTTCGCGAGGTGGGTGTGACGATGAAATGTGAAGATGCTGTCATATCTAGTGGAGGTTGGTGCTATTCGTTAATAGCCCCTTGAACCTAAATTAAAGAAATCAAAATATAGTAATATAAATTTAAAGACGAGAAGGATAAAAGAAAAGAAATTAAAAGCTAAAATAAGAGAAAAAGAAAAATATAAATGGACTCAAAATTCCCACGGGCGTGTCGCACGCCCGTGTAGATTTCTCAGTTTCGACTACAGTCGAATCGCACGGCCGTGGTGTTTTATCGCAGCCCATGTTTTGGGATAAGTTTTGTCCTGTTTCCACGGCCCCGGCCACGCCCGTGTGCAAGGCCGTGTGGTAGGGAAACCTGCGCTTAAAAATTTTGTTAGTTTTTAGTTAGATGCTAAAATTCGAAAATATGGACGTTAGTGGGGTTAGTGCTCGGGTTGCCTCCCGAGAAGCGCTCGTTTAAAGTCTTGAGCTAAACTTACCTCTCATTCGCATAATCATGGTGGTTTGAGGAGGTGAAAATCCTTTCTCATGTGATCAATTCGTTTATTGATATATAGTTTAAGTCGAGTAGTGTTTTCCTTAAAAGTGCTGACTTTAGGATTAGTTACCTCGACTGTTCCATTTGGGAAGATTTTGAGTACTTGATCTCCTATCTTAATCTGGGTTGTTCCATCGTTAAGTTTGTCGTGGAGTTGCCTCATTTTAGCTTCGTGTGCTTTTAGTTCCTCTTTGAAGTGTGTCTTCCACTCGTCTAGTACATCGATCCGAAGCCTTCGTTCCTCATGAATTTCTTCTTTATTGACACGAGGTCTAGGATCTGGCTCGGTTGTGTAGTTTTGTGGTGTTTCCTGTACAGAAGGTTGAATCAAATAATTATTAATAGAATTTATGTTTTTACCTTGATTACTCGATGTCCTAGCCGAGGCAAGAGTGTGAAGAGTGATCGTTTCGTCGCCTACACGAAGTGTGAGTTCACCGAATTATCCTTCTATATGGTCTTTCATCATTGCATCAGGATATGGCACACGAGGTTGGTACTCTGTAATTGCCGATTTTGGTATATCATGGCTCACCTCACCCTTACCTTTATCTGCTATGTTTTCTTGCCTTGGTTCTGGTTCATTTAACCCTTCATTATCGTAAATAGTTGTTGCTTGAATTTGCTCTTTAGGGCTAGTTTCAGTGTTGCTTGGCAAGCTTCCTTGTGGTCGTTCTGAGATTAGCTCAGCAAGCTGACCTGATTGATTCTTGATCTCTTGAAGAGATGCTTGCTGATTTTCAAGTGTTGTCTCAGCTTTTTGAAGACGGGTTTCTGAGTCTGCTATGAATTTTGTCAGCATCTCCTCAAGGTTCGGCTTCTTTTCCTGTGGGTAGGGCTGATTTTAAAAATTTGGAGAGGGTTGTTGTCTTTGATTACCTTGACCATCCCACGAGAAATTGGGATGGTACCTCCAATCTGTATTATAAGTGTCACTATAAAGATTATCTTGAGGTCTAGAATAGTTACCCATATAGTGAACTTGCTCGTTTTCAGCACTCGGGTTGTAAGGTGGATATTCTCTATTACTCATCCCTCCTCCATTCATATTGCTCTGTATTACTGGGTGTACCTGCAAGGAACCACATAAACCGTAAATTTTCTTACTTAAAAGCTCTACCTGATTTGATAGCATGGTTACTGCATCGAGGTTGTTGACACTGGCGGATTAGTTGGCTTTGTCCTCATGAATTGCCACTGATAGTTATTCAGTGCCATCTCCTCTATAAACTAAAATTACTTGTCAAAAGCAAATAAAATAAAAATTAGCAAAGTAAAATAATAAAAATAAAAATAAATTCTGATAAAATGGCTAAAGTAATAAAAATTGAGCGTTCTTAATATTTTAGTTCCCCGACAACGGCGCCAAAAACTTGATCGCTTTTATTTGTCAAAGTTTTAAAATTTATAAAGAGAATGATCGAACCTAGAAACTAACTATGACAACGATTTGAGGCAAGCGCACCTATCGAACAGTAGTATAGTTAAGGCAAGACCGGATTGTCGAACCCAAAGGAACTAAAAGTACTAATACTAACTTTCTTTTTATTATTTAGCCTTAAAATTGAAGTGAATTGTTTTAATATAAAATTAACTGACTACTAAACTAAAGATACGAAGACAAAGAGAACGAAATTGGGGAAATACTTGTGGGAAAAACCAATTGATTAAGACAATACCCGAGGAAGAATTCACCTAGACTTCATTTGTTATTTAACTCTGAACTAGACGATTTATTCACTTGACTTGATCCGTAGGATTCCCTAATTTATATTAATACCTCTCTCGAGGCTACTAACGTCTAACCCTAGTTTGATTAATTGAAATCTCTTTCTTATTAAAACCCCTAGAATTGCATTAACTTGATCTATGGACTCATATATTAGGTTTGACCCTAATCCGGCAGATTTTGTCATCCTATCTCTAGGGTTGCGATCAACTCCGCTTAATTATGCTAGATCTACTCTTAGACAGGGTCTATTCCTCCTCTGCCTAAGCACATCAGTACTTGAATCAATATCCTGAAATATCAAAACAAGAATTAAGAACACATAATTAAGAACAAATCAAGTACTTATCATATAGTTCAAAAAACAATAACAAGATTCGTCTTAGGTTTCATCCCCCTCAGGTACTTGAGGGTTTAGTTCATAATGATAAAAGAAAACATCTCAGAAGAAAAGATAAAACAAAACATAAGAAAAACCCTAAAACCCCCTGAAGGAATTGAAGAGAGATCCTCCGTCTTGAGTATGACTCCGACTTCTTGAGATGAATCAACTGGCTTTCTTCGAGTAAAATCCCACAAATCTGCCCTTTCTGGCTCGGCTCCTTGGCCTAGCTGGACTCCTCGACAGAGGGCTTCTGTCGAACTCCTCTTTTAGGTCATACTTAGGGTGTTTATATAGACTTTGGAATGTGTTTCTTTGCCTCTAAGTATCCTAATTTGAGTGAAATTCCTCTTTTCCACGGCAGGGACACGCCCTCGGCACACGCCCGTGTGAATCGTGGCCAGGCCTTGGTTGGGTCTGATAAATAGGCACGGCCGTGTGGTGAAACCCCAGGCCGTGTTGATTTCCTACTTTTGCCCATTTGGTCCGTTTTAAGCCCATTTTCTGTTCTTTTCATCCTCCTATGCTCTCCTTAGTATAAAACATGAAATTAAAGGATTAAGAGCACCAAATTACATGATTCAAGGGATAAATCATCCAAAAGTATGCTAAATGTGGGCTTAAAATATGTTACTATTACGGTTTATCAAATACCCCCACACTTAAGCTTTTGCTTGTCCTCAAGCAAAATTCTCAACTCATAATTAAAACAAACTTCCTCAATAATATTCATCGATAGTGTTTCATCATAATTCATAGATAATTCATACATGGATAATTCAACACAAAGAGTTCTAAAGATTCAAACATTCTAAGTCATACATTTTTGTAGCATGAAAACGTAGGTGTTTTCCCCTCATCTAAATAATTACCCCTGATTCAAAATCGACAAGGATTGACATCCTCGCAAAAGATTCACTCAAATCACTCGAGGTGTTTAAGGTTGAAGAAAAAGCACTCATAAGTCAAACATGAAAAGTTAATCCCATAGGTTTGCATGAAAACCAAATCTCCACCACTATAATATGATATGATACACAAATCAAAAGGTCTTTAACAGGGTTGTAACGGGGCTTGGGTTAAAGGTGTGGATAAAGGCTAAATTAGAGGGTTAGAATCGAGACTGACCTGACAAATTACCTAACTAGAAACAACGAACTGAATAAAGAATAATTTTATCAATTTATAATACTAATACTAATAACACGAGCTTCTTCTAAAGATGTGAATTTAACTGTTTTAAGCTCATAGAACATAGAGTTAATAATGAATATACTTCATTTTTTTTAAGAACAAATCAAGTAAGTAATAATAAAGAATTTAACAACTGATAAAAAAAGTTAAGTAACCGATCAAATCAAATCTCGATATAAGGGTAGTCAAAAGGAATGATGATATCAAATACAAAGGGTTTTTGGTTAATATTAGTGGGTGAGTCAATAAAAAGGGTTGTTAGGGTCAAAGGGGTTCACTAGGGGTTAATTGTGAAGGTAGGCTTTAAGTGGAGTAAGTGGGTTAAAACCTAGGTGCCTTTATCATCTTTGTATATCGAATCAAAGGTGTGGTCTCGACATGTATAATCGATGCAAGTTCTAGAATAACAAATCAATGTTGACACACTCATAATCAATAAAGTGAGCAAGAAAAAAGATATATGCTCTAAAAGGCTCAAAATCTCACAAAATTTATGACTTTTGATGTCAACCTCGTAAATTTCAAACTTCAAAGTAATATTCAAATTCAGGTCGACAACCTAGAAAATTTTTTAATTCTGAAAATTGACTTATCATGCTTGATTCTCTAGTATCTTAAAGTTTAATCATCAATGCACAATTAACTATGACTTAATCCAAAACATGTCAATAAAAATCATAAATCAAAAGAAATTTCATTCTAACAGTAATATGAGAAATTTTACTTAAGAACAATATATAATTCAGGATTTGAGAATAATGAAAAAAATTAGGCATTTTTAAGATTCATCCCCCACACTTAAGATGTACATTGCCCTCATTGTACAAAGATAAATAAGAACATTATAGTAAGAGGGAGAAGTAAAACTTCCTGATTTTTGGATGGATTCCTTGAGTTGGAAGTGTAGAAATTTGATTTGGAGGTGAAAGATAAGTTGGAGGAGGCGTCTTTGGTGGTGGTGTAGTGGCCGCCAACAATCTGCGCTAGATGAAGAAATTGGGTAACTCATGAAGAATTAGCCAGGAAATAATAAGAATAATTCAAATTATACTAATTATATATTTAAAGAAAAGAATAAAAAGAAAGAGTTTAAAAAGTGAAATAAAACTAAAAGAAAAGATTAATGGACTGAGAAGTCCTTATTGTTGGATGGTTCGCGAGGTGGGTGTGACGAAGAAATGTGAAGATGCTGTCATATCTAGTGGAGGTTGGTGCTGTTTGTTAACAGCCCCTTGAACCTAAATTAAAGAAATCAAAATATAGTAATATAAATTTAAAGACGAGAAGGATAAAAGAAAAGAAATTAAAAGCTAAAATAAGAGAAAAAGAAAAATATAAATGGACTCAAAAGTCCCACGGGCGTGTCGCACGCCCGTGTAGATTTCTCAGTTTCGACCACGGTCGAATCGCACGGCCGTGGTGTTTTATCGCAGCCTGTGTTTTGGGATAAGTTTTGTCCTATTTCCACACGGCCACGGCCACGCCCGTCTGCAAGGCCGTGTGGTAGGGAAACCTGCGCTTAAAAATTTTATTAAGTTTTAGTTAGATGCTAAAATTTGAAAATATGGATGTTAGTGGGGTTAGTGCTCGGGTTGCCTCCCGAGAAGCGCTCGTTTAAAGTCTTGAGCTAGACTTATCTCTCATTCGCATAATCATGGTGGTTTGAGGAGGCGAAAATCCTTTCTCATGTGATCAATTCGGTTATTGATATATAGTTGAAGTCGAGTAGTGTTTTCCTTAAAAGTGCTAACTTTAGGATTAGTTACCTTGACTGTTCCATTTGGGAAGATTTTGAGTACCTGATCTCCTATCTTAATCTGGGTTCTCCCATCGTTAAGTTTTTCGTTGAGTTGCCTTGTTTTTTCTTCGTGTGCTTTTAGTTCCTCTTTGAAGTGTGTCTTCCACTTGTCTAGTCCATCGATCCGAAGCCCTCGTTCCTCATGAATTTCTTCTTTATTGACACGAGGTCTAGGATCTGGCTCGGTTGTGTAGTTTTGTGGTGTTTCTTGTACAGAAGTTTGAATCAAATGATTATTAATAGAATTTATGTTTTTACCTTGATTACTCGATGTCCTAGCCGAGTCAAGAGTGTGAAGAGTGATCGTTTTGTCGCCTACACGAAGTGTGAGTTCACCGAATTGTCCTTCTGTGTGGTCTTTCATCATTGCATCGGGATATGGCACACGAGGTTGGTACTCTGTAATTGCCGGTTTTGGTATATCATGGCTCACCTCACCCTTACCTTTATCTGCTACGTTTTCTTGCCTTGGTTCTGGTTCATTTAACCCTTCATTATCGTAAATAGTTGTGGCTTGAATTTGCTCTTTAGGGCTAGTTTCGGTGTTGCTTGGCAAGCTTCCTTGTGGTGAGATTACGAGATCACTCGGCAAGGCGACTGATTGATTCTTGATCTCTTGAAGCGATGCTTTCTGATTTTCAAGTGTTGTCTCAGCTTTTTGAAGACGGGTTTCTGAGTCTGCTATGAATTTTGTCAGCATCTCCTCAAGGTTCGGCTTCTTTTCATATGGGTAGGGCTGATTTTGAAAATTTGGAGAGGGTTGTTGTCTCTGATTACCTTGACCACCCCACGAGAAATTGGGATGGTACCTCTAATCTGCATTATAAGTGTCACTATAAAGATTATCTTGAGGTCTAGAATAGTTACCAATATAGTGAACTTGCTCGTTTTCATTTTTCGGGTTGTAAGATGGATATTCTGTATTGCTCATCCCTCCTCCATTCATATTGCTCTATATTCTTGGGTGTACACACAAGAGAACCACATGAACAAGTAAATTTTCTTACTTAAAAGCTCTACGATTTGATAGCATGGTTCTTGCATCGAGGTTGTTGACAGGCGACTTGGTTGGCTTTGTCCTCATGAATTGCCAGCGATAGTTATTCGATGCCATCTCCTCTATACACTAAAATTACCTGTCAAAAGCAAATAAAAGAAAAATTAGCAAAGTAAAATAATAAAAATAAGAATAAGAATAAAAACAAAAAAAATAAATTTCGATTAAATGGCTAAAGTAATAAAAGTTGAGCGTTCTTAATATTTTAGTTCCCCGGCAACAGCGCCAAAAACTTGATCGCTGTGATTTGTCAAAGTTTTAAAATTTATAAAAAGAATGATCGAACCTGGAAACTAACTATGACAACGATTTGAGGCAAGCGCACCTATCGAGCAGTAGTATAGTTAAGGCAAGACCGGGATTATCGAACCCAAAGGAACTAAAAGTACTAATACTAACTTTCTTTTTATTATTTAGACTTAAAATTGAAGTGAATTGTTTTAATATAAAATTAACTGACTACTAAACTAAAGATGCGAAGACAAAGAGAACGAAATTGGGGAAATACTTGTGGGAAAAACCAATTGATTAAGACAATACCCGGGAAGAATTCACCTAGACTTCACTTGTTATTTAACTCTTCAACTGACAGACGATTTATTCACTTGACTTGATCCGTAGGATTCCTAATTTATATTAATACCTCTCTCGAGGCTACTAACATCTAACCTAGGTTGATTAATTGAAATCTCTTTCTAATTAAAACCCTAGAATTGCATTAACTCGATCTAAGGACTCCCATATTAGGTTTGACCCTAATCCGCGCGATTTTAGTCATCCTATCTCTAGGGTTGCGATCAACTCCGCTTAATTATGCTAGATCTACTCTTAGACAGGGTCTATTCCTCCTCTGCCTAAGCATATCAGTACTTGAATCAATATCCTGAAATATCAAAACAAAAATTAAGAACACATAATTAAGAACAAATCAAGTATTTATCATATAGTTTAGAAAACAATAACAATATTCGTCTTAGGTTTCATCCCCCTCAGGTATTTGAGGGTTTAGTTCATAATGATAAAATAAAACATCTTAGAAGAAAAGATAAAACAAAACATAAGAAAAACCCTAAAACCCCCTGAAGGAATAGAAGAGAGAACCTCCGTCTTGAGTATGACTCTGGCTTCTTGAGATGAATTAACTGGCTTTCTTCGAGTAAAATCCCACAAATCTGCCCTTTCTGGCTCGGCTCTTTGGCCTAGCTGGACTCCCCGACAAAGGGCTTCTGTCGAACTCCTCTTTTAGGTCATACTTAGGGTGTTTATATAGACTTTGGAATGTGTTTCTTTGCCTCTAAGTATCCTAATTTGAGTGAAATTCCTCTTTTCCACGGCAGGGACACGCCCTCGGTACACGCCCGTGTGAATCGTGGCCAGGCCGTGGTTGGGTCTGATAAGGAGGCACGGCCGTGTGGTGAAACCCTAGGCCGTGTTGATTTCCTACTTTGGCCCATTTGGTCCATTTTAAGCCCGTTTTCCATTCTTTTCATCCTCATATGCTCTCCTGAGTATAAAACATGAAATTAAAGGATTAAGAGCACCAAATTACATGATTCAAGGTATAAATCATCCAAAAGTATGCTAAATGTGGGCTTAAAATATGTTACTATTACGGTTTATCAAAGGGCACTGTGTCTTTACTTAGGGAATAGGCTTATTACTGGTGGCAGTCTGTCGTTTGGGGCACACAGGCTGACCATATTAACTGGGAATATTTTTACAAGGCATTCCTAAAGAAATGTGTGGGAACAAGGTATGTGGAGGCCCATAGGCTTGAGTTTATCGAGCTGAAGCAAGGTGATAAGATCATAGTAGAGTATGAGGCTGAATTTCTGGGGCTCAACTATTATACCCAAGGGATGGTAGCCACAGAACAAGACAAGTGTGTAGGGCTCAAAAATGGGCTACGTTTTGACCTAAAAATTCAAGTTGCTCCACTAGGAACAGATGTTTGAAACCCTAGTGGAGAATGCCAAAATCGTAGAAGAGATCAAGCTAGTGAATCGCGAACAATAGGAAAAAAACAAAGTCTTGTCTAAAAGAGATTCGGGTTCCTCTAGTTTAAACTTTCATCCTGTGAAATGAACCAGAGAGGGTAAACTGCAACAAGGGACAATTATGGCTAAATTGGGAGATAAGACCAACTGTTGTGCGCATTGTGCTAAATGTCATCTAGGTGAATGCTGGAGAAAGTTAGGTGCTTGTTTCAGTTGTTTGTTGGCTGAGCAGACGCAAGCTCTGGTCCAAAACCAGGCCCAAAACAAAGAGCGGACCAATTACCTCCGAGGGGCTGTGGGCAGAACCGGGCTGCGAATAATGTAGCTACCAAATCAAATTGAACCAAAGTAAGAAAACCTACATTAGTTTATGTCGTTAGGGTCGTGAAGAGAGAGATGCATCCAATGTCATAGTAGGTATCTTTATCGTTAATTCTATGCTGTACCGCTTCAATGTCTATTGCTCCTTACCGCACAGCACCAAAAGAATTACAAGAACTGAAAATCCAACTTCAGGAACTTTTGGATCATGGGCGTAGTAGACCCAGCGTGTCTCCAAGGGGAGTTTCGGTCCTGTTCGTGAAAAAGAATGATGGTTTCCTTAGGTTATGTATAGATTACCGACAGCTTAACAAGCTAACCATTAAAAATAACTATACTTTACCTAGGATAGATGATCTATTCGACCAATTTAGAGGTGCAACTATATTTTTCAAAATAGATTTAAGGTCTGGGTATTACCAACTTAGAGTAAATGAGGCAGATGTACCCAAAACTACTTTTAGAACCCATTACGACCACTATGAATTCCTTGTAATTCCATTCAACTTAACCAACGCTCTTGTTGCTTTCATGAACCTAATAAACTAAGCGTTGCAACCCTTCATTGATTAGTTTGTTGTGGTGTTTATTGATGATATCCTAGTTTATTCTAAAACCAAACTTAAGCATGATAAGCACCTTAAGAAGGTCCTCAAATCTTCCGTGAAAAGAAGCTTTATGCCAAGTTGAGTAAATGTGAATTCATACTTAGAAAGGTTATGTTTCTGGGTCATGTGGTATCCGTATAGGGTATTCGGGTAGATCCGAAGAAAATAAAAATGATCATTGAATGGAAACCACCCAAAAATATTTCTGAAATTCATAGTTTTTCAGGTTTGGTTGGGTATTACTGTAGATTTGTTGAATGGTTTTCCTTGATAGTTGCACCCCTAACTAAGTTATTGAGAAAATATGCTCCATTTAAGTGGACGGAAGAACAACAAGCTAGTTTTGAAAAGCTTAAAGCAATTTTAACCCAAGCTCTTGTTTTAATTCAACCTGAATTGGGGAAAGATTATGTGGTGTACAGTGATGCACCCTATACCAGCCTTGGTTGTGTGTTGATGCAAGGTGGTAAAGTAGTGGCCTATGCGTCAAGGCAATTAAAGCAACATGAGTGCAACCACTCGACTCATGACTTAGAGTTGGTTGCAGTAGTTTTTGCACTAAAGATATGGAGACACTACTTGTATGGTTAGAAGTGTTACATCTATATTGATAGTAAATATCTTAAATACCTTCTCACCCAAAAATAATTGAACCTTAGGCAACGAAGGTGGTTAGAACTGTTAAAATATTATGATTGTGTGATTGATTACCATATCAGGAAAGCTAATGTTGTAGCAAACGCCTTAAATCGAAAGCAGATGATGAATTTAAGGGCAATGTTTGCTAGGTTGAGTTTAGTGGATGATTAAGGCTTGCTAGTAGAATTGCAAGTAAAACCCACCTTACCCGATGAGATCAAAGCTAAATAAACCTTAGATATAACCCTATCACCCAGAAATCAGCAACTAGAAGAGGGAAAGAATGAGGATTTTAGGTTTAATGATGATGGTATCTTATGTTTTCGAGGGAGGTTTTGTCTGCCAAATGACGATGAGTTAAGACTATCCATACTTCAGGTAGCGCATGCTAGCCCTTATACTATGCGTCCTAGAGGAAACAAGATGTATCGGGGTGCGAAAGAGTTGTATTGGTGGCCGAGATTGAAACCTAACATAACTGATTTATTGGCCAAATGTCTAACTTGTCAATAAGTAAAAGCTGAGCGTCAACTTCCTTCTAGGTTGTTGCAACCTACTAAAATACCAAAATGGAAGTGAGAGAAAATACCCTTAACACCCACTAAGAAAGATTCAATTTGGGTGATTATAGACAGATTAACTAAGTCAACACACTTCTTACCTATCCACAAGGATTATTCATTATAGAAGCTGGTTAAATTATACATTTTAGAGATAGTGAGGTTACATGGAGTGCCTATGTCGATTATCTCAGATCGAGATCCCCATTTTATGTCTCAATTTTGGAAAAAGTTGCAAGATTGTTGAAACTCACTTGGATTTTAGCACTGTTTTCTATCCGTAGTCTAACGGACAAGCCGAGAGGGTCATAAAAATACTGGAAGATATGTTAAGAGGCTGTATCATTGAATTTTAAGGTAGTTGGGAAAAACATTTACTCTTAGTCAAATTTGCCTACAACAATAACTTCCAATCGAGCATTCAAATGGCACCTTATGAGGTTTTATATGGACACAAATGCCGAACTCCTTTGTGTTGGACCGAACTAGGTAAAAGTGACTTTCGATAGACAAAAGACATTGACTACAGTGTTAGTGATCAAGTCCTTTTGAAAGTGTCCCCATGACGAAAGGTGTTAAGGTTCGATTGAAAGGGTAAGTTAAATCCACAGTTCATAGGACCTTACCTAATCCTTAGAAGAGTCAGTCTAGTTGCTTATCAACTCAAGTTACCTCCCAAACTGGATTGAATTCATGACATCTTTCACGTTTCCATGTTGAGACGTTATCGTTCTAACCTTTCGCACATCGTCCTAATCAAAGAGGTCAAGGTACAACCATATTTCTCATTTGAAGAAGAACCTATGCAAATCTTAGATCATGATGTAAAGGTTCTGAGAAGGAAGCGAATTCCTCTTGTTAAGGTACCGTGGTAGAACCATGGACTTGGGGAAGCCACATGGGAAACATAAGGCACATTTTGTCAAGAATATTCTAACCTATTTGAACTAGGTAAATTTTGAGGACCAAATTTCTTTAAGGGAGAACTGTAACACCCCAAAGATCATAGCGTTAGAATTAATAAAGTCATCAAGAAATGAGCCTTCATCTAAGTGGTAGAAAGCAAACTCCCTAGAGAGTTATGGTTCAAGCCCCACTCTTTTCATTCTTTCTCTTTTATGTTTTAGCAACCAAGGAACAAAACCAAGCTAGTATATATATTAAATACGATAGGAAATGACTAAGTATGGGCAGCAACCTAAGTGGTAAGGCCTTAGCATATTTCCCTCTTGTTTCGAGTTCTATCCACGCCACTCTCCTTTATTTTTCCCCATTTTTGGCAAAATGGTTTATTTTCCAAATCAGCCCCTTAAAATGTGAAAACCCTAGATATTTAATCTTCTTTCCAATTCATAAAATAATGATAGTTTCTTTTTTCCTTAAGGCCTACTTCGGCCCACAAGGTCACATAAATGCCTGAATTTCTCATTTTATTACCTAACTGCTTCAGGTGAAAACTAAATAAAAACATAACTAAATTGCTTTCTAACTAGCTCATTAAGTATAGAAAGAAGTTTAATCTACCAAACGAATTGCGACAGATCAACATGCTTCGTTTGAAGTCAGTTATGGAGTGTCGAAACCATTTTTAAGTTTTTATGAAAAACGAGGATCGACTTTAAAAATAGAAATGGAGTCGCCACCAATCCCTTTTTTACTTAGGTGTGATTGGATCACCTTATAAAACGTTTTATTTCAAAACATTGATTTTGGTCTATGAAATACAAGAAAACGGGTTCGGGAGTCGGTTATGTACGAGGAAGGGTTAGCACGCTCGTAACACCCAAAATTTGGTACCTAATTGATAATCTCATGTCCTAATGTCGAAATCCTGAAAAATTTAAAATACGATCCTTTTATTTGAAAGAAAGCCAAGATTTACCTATCTCAAAGAAATAAAATGCTATACCCAATAAGTTAGGATGTAACATCTCATGACTTCGAAACTAGGCTCGCCTTTATTTGTAGAAAATTCTTACCTCGGGACACAAAACATCATATCCAATAAGTTAGGATACAACGTTTTGAATTCCCGAGAATAAGTTTTAATTTGAAGTTTATAAATTTCAATTTCAAAAGAAAAGGGATACTTAATATTTTAAGTTCAACGAGAAAAATCGAAACCCAGTGAGTTAGGGCACAATTTTTCTCGAAGCTCCCAAATATTATGTATCACCATATTTTTTAAAAAAAAAACTTTGAATAAAATACGACAATTTTGCAAAATGTTTTTTTTTTTTTTTAAAAATGATATGAATCCAATTTTGCATTGATACATTACAAAATATAAATATCAAATAGCAATTCACTATAATCACAAGTCATATTAATGATTAATACTAATATAGACAATTAACGAAAGAATAAGGTAACATAGCAGATAATACATGAAATGAAATGACTATGCTAAAGCAATAATAAGCGAATAAATGAGCATAAATATACGAATACAAGATATAAAATAAGCAACAACGATTAAAAATCTATATGAAACATAAAAACCCAAGAAATGGATATTAAATTCTACATACAAGATCAAATATGAGAAGTAAATAAATTGATAATATATTTAAATACTAAATAAATATTATAACAAAACAAAATAAAAAAATATGATAATTTTTAAAACAATTAATATATATAAACAATATATTTTAAATGAATAATATAAAAACTTAGAGTATAAAAAAATAATAAGTATACTTATAATAAATTTAATAATTTAGTACATATATAAATGATAATATATGAAAAAATGATTAATAAATAGTATATAATAATTTTAAATAAAGATATCTAAAAATAACATATATAATATAAATTATATAAATAAAACATGTTATACAATATAAATAAATTTTATACAAAATAAGATTTTAAAAGTAATATATGATATAATGTAATAACAAATATATAAAAATTATATTAAACTAAATAAAATAATAAATTGTAATAATTTAATATATAAAAATAATATGTATTTAAGAAAAACAATACATAAAAATTTTATACTATTAATAAATTGATATACAAATAGTAAAAAAATATAGAATTTTTAATATGATAAACTAATTTAATATTATGTTAAAATAATAAAATAAAAAATAAAAAGGTTTTAAAATAAACAAAGAAACAGGGGTTAAATAGAAACAAAAATAAATGTAAAAGGACTAAATCAAAACGCGTGTCACACTGTAGGGACCCATTAGGCAATTATGCCATATCTCCTAAACGACGCCGTTCTGATAGTGGCCTTTAAGTAGCCCGAGGATTGGATTGCAACAAAATATAAGTTTTAGGGCTAATTCAATAAAAAATAAAATTTAAATTGGACTAAATTGAAAACGATGAAATTGCAGAAGGACCAAAGAGGCAAATTGCCCTTTTATGAAAAACGCGCGGATCCTCCCCGGGTTTTCGGGTCAACACGCGGATCCTTATCCCTGAACGACGTCGTTTTATGCTTATTGGCTTAAGCAAAAACGGCATCGTTTTCATGTTGCTATATAAGTTAATTTTAATCCAAAAAATTCATTTGAACCCCGTTTAAAAAAAAAACTTTCAAAAAATCCTCTCAGACCCTTCCTCCTCTCGTCTGGGTTCTGATCATCGGAACCTGATAAATCGTAATAGTAACATATTTTAAGCCCACATTTAGTATACTTTTGGATGATTTATCCCTTGAATTATGTAATTTGGTGCTCTTAATCCTTTAATTTCATGTTTTATACTCAGGAGAGCATAGGAGGACGAAAAGAACGGAAAACGGGCTTAAAACGGACCAAATGGGCCAAAGAAAGAAATCGACACGGTCTGGGCCAAAGTCACACGGCCGTACCTCATTGATAGACTCGAACACTGCCTGGCCACGATTCACACGGGCGTGTTCCAAGGGCGTGTCCCTGCCGTGACAACAAAGAGGAATTTCACTCAAATTAGGATACTTAGAGGCGAAGAAACACATTCCAAAGTCTATGTAAACACCCTAAGTATGACCTAAAAAGGGGAGTCAACAGAAGCCTTCTGTCGGGGGCGTCTAGCTAGGCCAAGGAGCCGAGCCAGAGGGGTCAGAATTGTGGAATTTACTCGAAGAAAGCCAGTTGATTCATCTCAAGAAGCCGGAGTCATACTCAAGACGGAGGATCTCTCTTCAATTCCTTCAGGGAGTTTTAGGGTTTTTCTTATGTTTTGTTTTATCTTTTCTTCTGAGATGTATTCTTTTATGATTATGAACTAAACCCTCAGATACCTGATCGGGATGAAACCTAAGATGAACCTTGTTATCGTTTGCTGAACTATATGATAAATACTTGATTTGTTCTTAATTATGTGTTCTTAATTCTTGTTTTGATATTTCTGGGATATTGATTCAAGTACTGATGTGCTTAGGTGGTGGAGCAAAAGTCCCTGCCTAAGAGTAGATCTAGCATAGTTAAGCGGAGTTGCTCGCGCGCCTAGTGATAGGGTGACGAAAATCTACCGGATTAGGGTCAAACCTAATACGAGAGTCCATAGATCGAGTTAATGCAATTCTAGGGTTTTTAATTAGAAAGAGATTTCAATTAATCAACCTAGGGTTAGACGTTAGTCGCCTCGAGAGAGGGATTAATATAAATTAGGGAATCCTACGGATCAGGTCAAGTGAATAAATCGTCTGGTTCAGAGTTAGATAACAAGTGAAGTCTAGGTGGATTCTTCCTTGGGTATCGTCTTAATCAATTGGTTTTTCCCACGAGTATTTTCCCAAATTCGTTTTCTTTGTCTTAGCATCTTTAGCTTAGTAGTTAGTTAATTTTAGATTAAACAACAAATTCCCTTGTTTCTTAGGCTAAATAATAGAAAGAAAGTTAGTATTAGTACTTCTGGTTCCTTTGGGTTCGACATTCCGGTCTTGCCACTAAACTATACTACTGTTCGATAGGTGCGCTTGCCTCAATCGTTGTCATAGTTAGTATCTAGGCTCGATCGTCCTTTATATAAATTTTTAAGACTTTGACATCGCATATCAGAACCTCGGCCCACCGCCACATGCGCCACACGCGCCACCGTCGGTGCCGCCAAATACGGCGGCTAGAAGCCAGAAACTCCGTTTTTCAGCGCAAATAAAGAGGTGAACCCTTTTTTCTTTTTTTTTAAACAGTATATTTACATGTAAAAAATGCATAGATTGAAAAAGAAAAAAAACGAAATGAAATAATTGAGAAAATCACCTCTGATATCAAGTTATCGTATTTTTATTTCTCTGTATGTATGCGTGTATATTGTTTGTATCTCTCTATCTATGTGTATGTTACAGATTATTGTAGGGCTTTTATAGCCCCCAAAATAACAAATAAAAAAAGAATACAAAGATTTTGCCCCGTTTTGCCATGTTTTGCTGCTTGCAGGTGAGTGACGAGGAGCGCGGCGGCGATAGGGCACGACTCGTGCTAACTGCGGTGCGATTGGTGGCTTAGGCGCAAGGAAGGGGCTGCTGGGGCGCTTGCGGTGTAGTGGAAACCTAGGGTTTCCTGCGTCCGCAAACATTTGGGTCACTTGGGCCGGCTTAGTCGGATTGGGTTTGGGTAATTTGAAATTGGGTCTGAGGGTTTAGTTTGGGTTGTAATGTTTTGGGCTACTGGGTTTAGTTTGGGTTGCTGGTGATATTTGGGTTTGGGTTATAACGGGTTTTGGCATTTGGGTTTGGGCTTTAAGCCCGTTTATTGTAAATGGACTGTAATTGGACATTTGTTATTTTTGTTATTTATTATTTATATATATATTTTTTTGAATAATATGTTCCCGGGCAAATTGGGCCAATTACACGGAGCATGGTACGTATCGCTCCAGTACTTGACACTATTGCCACAAATCATTATAGGATTTCTCCCACCTACTATGCATCTTCTCTAACACCTTCTGTTTTTCCAATCTTGCCTTATGCTAGGACACAATGTAATCGAACTCACTACAGATATGTGCGATCAAAACTTGGATCAAGATCCTAAGATTCGCGTTCACCATGGGTAATATGAAGTCAGATATCATGTCTGAATCCAATTCTAGATGATCGTTCGACATCCCTAAAAAATAATAAATTGGGTCACCATACATAATACAATGTTGAATAAAGGTTAGAATTCGGATCAATGTTGTTAACTATGGTACATACCTACAACAACACATATATGTGGAGTGGTATACTTCCTGGTCATCAAGAACGCCGACTTCTTCCTCACAGATGCCATGATTTTCCATGGACATCCTGTTCTCCACATTGCACACTTCGCTTCATATTTCTTGGATCGGAAGCATGTAACGTTGAAGTTTACCGCATATTGTATGCTATACTACTTGACTGTAGCTACAAAAGTATCTTTCCTCCCCCTTACAGACTTGAGTTTGAACACTCCATTTCCTTCTATTTCTTTTTAATTTTGGCTGCAAGGGTAAATTACCATACATCCCCTTTAAAGTTTGAAAATCATAGGTATTTAGTTCCCCTTTTCCTAATTACATTAGAATTTTGATTTATTTTTCATTCCAAGTAAAATTATTCCCTCTATTCTCTATAACTTCTTCTTTTCCTTTTCTCTCCATTTTCTTTACATCATATTTTCATTTTGTTGCTAAAATTATTTTGATTTTTGAATCAAAAATAAATTCTCGATTGAATCATTTCACCTACTGATTGTCGATTATGCCATTAATAACATTTGGTTCTTTTCATCCAAGTTCGGGTAGTACACCTCATCCCCTGTGTTTAAACTCAAATTTTTGTAGAACTCCTATCCACGTTAACCTTATAATCCGATTACACAGTCTTTCTCGATTCTTGTCGAGTCTTTCGATAATCTTGACAAATCTTGAAATCAATCATTAAATCATGTATAAATATCATTTGAAGGATCCGTTTTAGGTGCATCGGACCAGCTTTGATCGTGAGGGACGTCAGTCGAGCTTCTGATGCAAGGTGTGTTCGTAACACCCCTAACCCTTATTCGTCGCTAGAACAGGGTTACAGAGCATTACCGGAGTTTACAATTCAAACAGATAGAAATTTCAAACATTTCATATCATAGCAATAAACATATTAAAACCAAGTCAAATCATACATATTGTCCCTTATACGAGCCCTCAAGGCCCTAAATATGCGTTAGAAACAAGTTGGGACTAAATCGGAAACTCAGAAATTTTTTTAGAAAACATTGAAAATTTTCAACACTGCAGGGGTCACACGGCCGTGTGACTCACACGGTTAAGAGACACACCCGTGTCTCAGGCCGTGTGGGCATTTGAAATAGGGACACACGACCGTGTCCCAGCCCGTGTCTGTACCCGTGTAACTCACTGACTTGGGTCACACGGCCAAGCTCCACACCCGTGTGCCAGGCCATGTGCTAGGCCATGTAACAACTTGACTTGCAACCTTTTGAAAGCTACAGGGGACACACGGCCGTGTCACCTGGCCGTGTGTCACACACGGCTGAGACACATGCCCGTGTAGATGAAAATAGGCCATTTTACAAGCCATTTTTCTCACCCAATTAGGCATGTACCTACAATCAACATTGCATATATTTACAAGCCATAACAATGCATCCAAATCAAGCATAAACAAGCCATAAACATATGGTATAACATCATGCAACCAATATGCCCTTAGACACCTCAAATGAAAATATATAAACATGTCTAACCATGTATTCAATTTGACCAAATAATCAACTAACTTGTATGCATATTTGCATCAATACATACCATGCAATTTACTTACCAAAACACAACCATTTGATACCAAAATGCCATTCTATAACTAGCATCAAATAACCATTTAGATCATGCATATCAAAGTACCAATTCACAACAAGTTGCAAGACTTATACAATATGCACATTCAACTATCATTTCATCTTCCATCATTCAACCATTTTTAAATCTACTTATAAACATACCAATCTATACCATTTTATCAACAAAATGCCATATCACAAGCCAAGTTAAATGGCCAAAACAACCACCAAAATATATGGCCAACATTAACCAGAATACCTATACATGCCATTATAACCAAAATTAAACAACCGAATGTACCAAAAGAGCCGATGGATAGTGTGATACAACTCCGACAAGCTTCCAACCCAAACGAGCTTCTGATTCACTATAAAACACGAAAAATAACACAGAGTAAGCATTTATGCTTAGAATAAAACTTACCATTTAGTCACATAATAGGTAAGTAAACATATCATATCCCAACATAATTTGGCCAAATGCTTAAGCACATATACATCAACCATGTTAGCCATGTAAATACATATATAAACCAATAATCATGGATGAGCACATCAAATTATTAATTTCATATACTTGTATCATCCAATTCAATTTTCCATATAACATGTAGCAACATTTCCATGTAATTCATATGTATGCCTGTAACAGTCTGTATCGAACTCTTACCAATTCATATCAGAATATTGCCTATTGAACCATTTAGAATACTGTTGGATACCCAGGATAGCTCACACATAGTATGCTAACTCATATAACTGTAATCTGTTAAATCCTGTACATGTATGGTCATACGAGCTATGAATCGGTATGCTTACTCAAGCTGTAGATCGGTATGCTCTCATGAGCTGTAAATCGGTATGCTCTCACGAGTTGTGGGTCGGAACTTAGCTACACGATGCTGCTCACACGAGCTGTGGAGTATCCGTAACACATGCAGGACCTCAGCCATTGGTAGGACGGTCAGGACCAGTACCCGAATCATGAAACCCTAATTACATGTCATTTGTATCCTACGAATTCCTAAAGTTCAAACGGGGCTCAGTAGTCGTATGTAGTTGGATATGCAATTGTGTATACATGTAGCAAATTTACAATTCATACATATTCCAAAATAAAACATATAATCACAATTTAATCACACGAACTTACCTCGACAAGTATACGTAGATATTGAGGCGAATAATCCTAGACTTTCTCTTTGCCTCGATCTAACTCCGTACGAGGTCTGACTTGATCTATACTGATAAATTTAACTCAATTTAATATATAACTCATTCAATTTAGCCCAAAATCATATTTTGGCAAAAATACTATTTTGCCCCTATACTTTTAATTTCTTTGCAATTTAATCCTTAGCTCATAAAAATGGAAATTCATGAAATTCTACCACAACCCACAATGGCCGAATATCAATTGGGTCCCTAGAATGCCCTATATTACATTTATTTCACAATTTCACCATATAATATTTTCTATTTTTCAATTTAGTCCCTATTTGACAATTTTACCAAAAAATCCCTTTACAAAAGTTGTTTATCTAACAACAACCATCCATTTTCTTTCATCAAACTTCAAAAATCATGTACATGCATCAATGGAAAAACCCTAATAGTTTAACAATTTCACAAATTAGTCCTCGGGCTAGCTAGATTAAGCTACCACGATCCCGAAAACATAGAAATCATAAAAAACGGGACAAAAATGCATACCTAATTGAGCATATAAGGATGGCCGAATGTAGCTTCAACAATGGCTACTCTTTTCTTCTATTTTCGATTGAAAAAGGATGGAAGAAGATGATAATTTGTTTTGTTTTATTTATTATAACTTTAATTACTAATTACCAAATTTAACCTTAAAAATTTATTCAAATTTCAATAATGTCAAACCATTTAAATCCACTATCAACTCTAATGGTCTAATTACGATATAAGGACTTCCATTTTAAAGTTCTATAGCTATTTAATACCTTTAGCTATTAGAATTCAACTTTTTCACTTTACGCGATTTAGTCTTTTTTATCAAATTGAGCATATAAACGGTAAAATTTCTTAACGAAATTTTTATATGGTACTACTATCATGCTGTAGGAAATAGAATAATAATAAAATATATTTTTTGACTTCGGATTTGTGGTCTCCAAACCACTATTTCGATTTCATTGAAAACGGGCTGTTACAGTGTTCTTTTACATGAACTTTGATTTGATATGCAATTTGATATAATAATATTAATTCAGTGTAGTTATACATATAAAACTTTAATTGCGTTTTAAATGTATATATGAAACTTTAGTTTGATTCAAATGTACGCATTTAAATGAATAAATACTTCAATTTACTTTTATATTAGATATATATAATTCTTTGTATTGCAATATGTATTCTTAAAATAGTGTTATATCAATAATTATTTAGTTTTTTGTAAAAAAAATTAATTAAATTAATATTTCATTTATAAAATTATTCAAAGTCAAAGTTCATATATAATATTGCACATTAAACTAAAGTTTACATGTAATCTTGAAATTTATCCCAAATGGTATACGTATATAAAAGGAAATATGTACTTTGAATAATTAAAAAAGTAATATGAATAAAATTCATTATTTTGATATAATATGGAATTTCTTAAGATTTTAAATTTTTTAATAAGATAAAAATATTAAAGAAAAAAATATAAAGAAAAAGAAAAATGAAAGATAAAAGCAAGCCTTAAAAGAAGGCGTGCCAAAATTTCGAAACCCAATTAAGCCGACGACTATCCGGAAGGCCCAAAGGCGAAACGGAACGTTTAAGTTTAGGGTTTATTAAAACTCCTCAATCAGATCTATAAATAATTACCAATCTTATATTTTTTTTTATCTATTCTCCTCATTAAGGGTTTTCGGCGTTCTCAGTTTCTTTTCAAATGCAATGTAATTTCTTTTTTATTTCGTGTTTTATCGATCAATTGATGAGAAAAATAAAACTGCAACAATATGATTGGATTTATTCCGTGATTAATTGTATTTAAGTCTCTGATGATCTTTCTTATTTATATCTCTTGAAATTTCTTCGAAGAGAATATATATGAGTTCTTTTCAAATATTTTGAGATATGATGAGGTTTAATTTGGTCCGTGTTTCTGATTAAACCGTGACCGACAATTTTTTTAACCAAACTCTGATCTCAATAATGCATCATTTTTATTTTGGCTATTTTGAGCAGAAATCTTTTGAGAAATAATTAGAGTTAATTTCTTATATTGTTTTTCATTTTTTTGTGGATTAATTGGTTTTCTGAAAAAAAAAGAAGCAGCTTCTGCTATGATGAGTTATGGAACTGAGTTGAAATTTGAATGTGAACCAAATCCTCATTGGCAGCCGGTATATATATAAGATTTGATGTTATCATTGGCTGCCTAGATGTGTAGGATTGAGTTGTGTGTGGATTTAGAATGTTTTGACTTTGGATTATTATATTTTTTATTCAAAGTTTATTGGATTTTGACTTTGTTAAACTCAAGGTGCTTTCATATTTAGAATTTATAGGTTTGAAAAATCTCAGATTCAAATTGGTTTTGTTTAGATTATCATAATTGCTTATCATATACAGATTAATTCTGATTTCGGTTATCATATTTTTTATTTGAAGTTTTCTGAATCTGGACTCAAGCTACTTTCATATTTTTTTATTTAGAAGTTTTAGGTTTGAATTTCCTTGGTTCTGGTTTAGATTATCACATTTTTTTATACCAAGTTGTTTGATTTTGGACTTTTTTAAATTCAAGTGCTTTTTTGTTCGAATATTATGCTCGTCTTTTCTTCATAAAAGTTTTTTGATGGATTATTTACAAATATAAATATTAATTAATTTACCTGTGCGAGATATTAAATAATTTTATTTATTAATAAAAATAAATATTAATATAGAATAATTTAAAATTTTGTATTTAAATATTATTAAAAATATGTGTAATTTTAATGAAATATTTTTTCTTTTTAAATTTTAAAACATCATTACAAAATAAAGGCCATTTTACTCAAAAATACCATTTTTTTAATGTTATTTACGGAAATGGACCGACTTTTTAATTATTTACCGGAAAGGGCCGAATTCCTCGAAAACGTGTTCACGTTAGCGTGATGTTAGGGGCCATGTCAGCAAAACGCGTCCTTGAGGGAGCGCTTTGTGCTGACGTGGCAAAACGCTCCCCTAGGGATGCATTTTTTAGCCCGTGTTTTTTTCTCAAAAATAAACTATTCTCGAATTAAATTTTTAAAAAAAATGTTATTTTTTAGATATTATAAAAATAGACTAATTTTTAAAAAAAATTACGAGAACAAACCTTTATAAAGGCTCAAAGTGACAATATCATTTTTTTTAAGGTGTCGTCAATTAATATGGAAATATAACTTACAAAACAAATCTTTATATAGACCCAAAGTCTCATTTCCCTTATTTTCTTAAGCAATGTGAGATATGAGATATGTGTATATATAGACTCATGAATAGTTTTGCAGTTTGTTTCTAAACAGTATGGGATTCCTTCCTCTTTTAACAAACAATATTATATTAAAGGCTACACTATATTTGATATTTTTTTACTTAGAGTTTTTTTTTTTTTTTCAAAAAGTTAACATTTGTTACATTATAAATAAAACTTTTAAACTCTATAAGTAAAAAAAAATATAAAATATAAAATGAGTATGGTAAAATATTAAAAAATAAATATTTAAAAAATTACTAATAGTTGAGTGATCATTTTGTAAGTTTTTATAATTCGTTAGCTAAAAAATATAGTTAAGTGACTATTAATGTAATTTAATCTAGATATAAAATATGAAAAATAATTATTATATTTTATGTATATTATATATTTCTATAAATAAAACTTATTTAACATAATTATATACTATGTTTAAATAGATTATCTATCTAGTCAAAATATATCTGAAATAAATTTATCGGCATTAATTAGGTGATGAAAATTAAATTAAAATTAGAATTAAAAAAATGAATGAGTATAGTAAAATATTAAAAATAAATAAATATTTAAAAAGATATATCAATTTTTTAAAATTACAAAAAATACTATTTGAGTACCAAATACTCACCATTTATTTATTAATCAAACATTCATAATATAAAATAAAATAAATAATAAAAAATTAAAAGTATAACTTCTAAATTTAAATAATAGAAAATTATTTAAAAAATTAGAATTGCATTGATATTAACTTCAAACATTTAAAATTGAATAGAAGATTATTGCATGTACAAGTTTCATATGTGCAATTTGTTCTCCCTTTTTTTAATAGTTCTTTTGTATATGTTTACAATTCTAAAATGCAACAAGATTAAAGATCTCAAAAGATAATTTTATAATATGAGAAAATATTAACAAAATATAAAAAAAATATAAATTATTTTGTAAAAAAAAAATCAAATATAGTGTAGCATTTAATCTCATGTTGTTAGTTAAAAGAGGAAGGAATCTCGCATTGTTTAGGAGCAAGCTACAAACCTATTCATGAGTCTATATATACACATATCTCATATCCCACATTGCTTAAGAAAACAAGGGAAATGAGACTTTTGGTCTATATAAAGATTTGCTTTGTAAGTTATATTTCCATATTAATTGGTGACACCTTAAAAAAAATGGTGTTGTCACTTTGAGCCTTTATAAAGATTTATTCTCGTAAATTTTTAAAAAAATTGGTCTATTTTTATAATATCTAAAAAATGACCTTTTTTAAAAATTGAATTCGAGAATAGGTTTTTTTGGGGAAAAAAACACGGACTAAAACGCATCCCTGGGGGAGCGTTTTGCCACGTCAGCACAAAGCGCGCCCTCAAGGAAGCGTTTTGTGCTGACGTGGACAAAACGCTCCCCCAGGGACGCGTTTTGCTGACATGGCCCCTGACATCGCGCTGATGTGGACACGTTTTCGGGAAATTCGACCCTTTCCGGTAAATAATTAAAAAGTTGGTCCATTTCCGTAAATAACGTTAAAAAGGGTATTTTTAGGTATAATGGCCCAAAATAAACTTAAATTAATGGCTAAAAATAAAATTTTGATTAAAAAAAGGATGATAGTCAGTAACTTATAAAGAGAAAAGTTTTGGAGAAAATTTTAACTCAAAATAAATTAGACTGAAATTTTATACTTTCATTACTTCAAATATCATTTAAGATGTTTTTTTAAAGTTAATTAAAATAATATTGTCTTTAATGTCATGTAGTAAGGGAAATTTTAAGGTAAGCTTCACTAAAAGTATACTATTTATTGAAAAAAATAAATTTTAAGCGACGTTTTCAAAAGCTTAGGTTTCGGTTCAAGGCCTCTTGGATGTTGGAAGATACTTGTGAGACTTTGGGAGCTTAGAAGGGGAACAATGCCTCAACGTCTTGAATCGCTAGGTTGTGGCTCGATGGAATGGGCGGATAGGTTAAAAGAAATAAGGGCGAAAGTAGGAGATGCTTGAGTAAAAGAGTAGAGGAGTTAAATCTAAGGGACTGGAAATAATTTAGAGCTTTTGGCAAGCAAGGTCGAGTTGAATTTGGCATTACAAAAAGAGGAGATGTATTCGAAACAAAGAGCACGTGTTAACTGGCTTAAGCACGAGTCTTTTCCACCAGTTTGTGTCTCAAATTAAGCTGCAAAATAAGGTAAAGGAGTTGGAAAGAGGGGATGGGCAGTTTACTAGTGATGAGGGTGAAGTTAGCAATGTTGCGAGGGAATATTTAATTGAGCTTTTCACTTCGAAGGGTGTTAATATTTCAGATACCTTATTGGAGGGGGTTTATCAATGTATTTCAAACGACTTGAATACACGCCTCACGGCTAGGTATGAGAGTGAAGAAATCAAAGCGGCCTTGAAGGCAATGGCACCAACTAAAGCCTTTAGTCCCGATGGTTTTTCTGCGCTGTTTTTTCAGACCTATTGGCACATCGTGGGACAAGAAGTGGGGAAGTATTGTCTTGAGGTATTAAACAAATCTGTCTTTGAAGGACATTAATCATATGCACATAGTGCTAAATCTGAAAACCTTTAATCCCACTAGCATGAAGTTTTTTTGCCCTATTAGTCTATGTTCGGTCTTATACAAGATTATTTCTAAAACTGTGACTAATAGGTTTCAAAAAGTGCTTAATAGTTGTATTGATGAAGCACAAATCGCTTTTATTCCTAGTCAGTTGATTACTTTATGAAGTTTTGGAGGTCTTAAAGAGGAAAAGAAATGGGAAGAAGGGGAAGTTCGCTCTCAAGCTAGATATGAGTAAGACATATGACAGGGTGGAGTGGGATTTCATAAAGAGGATGCTCTTGAAAATGGGATTTGCAGTAAACTGGGTCGATTTTATTATACATTGTGTTAGTTCAATTTCGTACTTAGTTATTATGAATGGTAAGGTGGGAAGCAAATTTCTCTTGGAGAGGGGTTTTAGATAAGGTGACCCGTTTAGTCTATTCTTAATCTTGATCTGTAGTGAAGATCTCTCCTTCTTGATGCGCATGGCTAGTCGAAACAGATTGTTAAATGGGGTAAAAACTTGTTGGGGGCCCTAGAGGTTTCTCACCTATTATTCGCAGATGATTTCATCCTCTTCGGAGACGTTATGGTGGGGGAAGCTTTGGCCTTAAAACGATTACTTAAGGAATATGAAGAAGCGTCGGGGAAATGTGTGAATTTTGATAAATCAACCATTTATTTTAGTACCAATATCGACGAGGGGGAAAGGCAAGCGATATCGACTCACCTTTCTCTAGTTGCGTTTTCTCGGACCATATTCAGACAGCCGCATTATCTTCCACTTTATCAAGAAATCCATTTTCCATGGCAAGCTCTCTATTTAGTAACTGAACGTGAATCAACACCTTTTTTATGATGAAAATACCATGCAATCACAGTTAAAACAGAACAAAACAAGTCAGTACATTTCATACCAAGCTAGAATTCAAAGCAAACAAGAAATAATAAATAGAGCACCTATTCTAGTGACCACTAGGGTTTGGTATGGTCCTACCAAGGGTGGACTTTTAGGGCTCATTATATGCGGTTCAGTTCTAAAGAAAGGGTACCTGAACTGGTAGATTCCTCGATCCTCACCCATTATAGGCTCATATGGACCGAGTTCAGTTCAGGGGAATACATTTTGCTATGGCTATACGGAGACGAAAATCTCACGAAGACATAGGTACGGATGTATCCCGAAAGCAATTCACTATCCTATAAGGAGGTGAAGACCTCACAAAGGAATAGTTTCTCACTCCCACTTAAGAAGAGTAAAATCGAGCGATTATGCAATGCAACATGCGATAAACACCAAAAAAAACTTTCTAACCAATGAAACAGATGTACTAGATCGCTATACAACCCGAGATATCATAACATTAAGGATGAAATGCAACAAAAGGGTCGTAAATTTAAACCAAATTATCAATTTTCGACAAAAAAGACCAAAAGTAATCAACTAGTGGCTTGACTCTCTTATTTTGTTCCCAGTGGAGTCGCCAAGCTGTCGAAACCTTTTTTGAAATCGACTTTTATTTAAAAAAACGAAAATGAGAGTCGCCACCAATCATTTTTATTTGGGTGTGATTGGATCACCTTGAAACTCATTTTAATAAAATGTTAGACTTATTAAAACGATACTTTTCGATCTACAAAATCTAGGAAATGGGTTCGGGAGTCGGTTACGTACGAGGAAGGATTAGCACCCTCGTAACGCCCAAAATTGGTACCTAATTGATTAATTAATGTCTTAATGTCGAAAGTTGAAAACTCGAAAAGAATTTAATTACGATCTCTCTTTGTATTAATGTATATATTTTTTAGTAAAATCCTTTAAATAGATCAAAATGTATGTAAAAGGCTTTCTTATCTCGAGGTAACAAAAGGTCGCATCCCGTAAGTTAGGACACAACGTTTTGAATTCTCAAAAATAAACTCGCATTTTATTTTTTTATTTTTTATATTAAATCTCACGTATTTTAATTTTAAAAGGATATTTGGTCATTTAGATTCAACGAGAAAATAAAAAATCCCGTAAGTTAGGGCACGACTCCTCGAATCTCCAAATACGAAATATTGCCTATTTTAAAAATTTCCTTTTAAAAAAATAATATATGTAAAATTTAAAACGATGAGTATTTATCTTATTTGGGAATAATACGACAATGGGTAAATATGTCTAAACGTGATTCATGACGTGATTTTAATAATATAAAATGGTAATGTAAAAAATGGAGCGATGATATGCGAATAAAAATGTCGTGCTAGTAAATAACAATAATATGAATATACTAATAAAAATAATTCTCGATAATCACATAATATATACCACTTTAATACTAATATGAACAATTAAAGAAAAAAAATAACTAATAATAATAATAATAATAATAATAATAATAATAATGACAAAAAAATAAACAAATAGATACCCGATAAAAAAATTTGAATAAAACAAAAAGTAAAGAAATAATAAATAGGCAAATAAATAAATAACTGAATTAAAATAAATGAGGGACTTAATCGTAACCTAAATTAAATTTAAAGGATAAATTAAAATAAAATAAATAAGTAAAAGACTAAAATGAAAAGCGCGAAAACAAGCGAGGACTAAATAAGAAATTAACCCCATCCCCAGGACATGCGTCCTTTCTTCAGCAGATCAGCAAACTGAGGATTTAATTGAAAGCAATGTAAAATTAAAGGGTAAAATCTTTAAAGGTGAAAATAGTGAAATTAGGACTCTATTAAAACATTATGAAAAAGCGGAAGGGCCAAAAGCGCAAATAGACCCTTCCGCTAAAAAAAACGCGGATCCTATGCGGACGGGTTGGGTGGGGCCCAAGACGACGTCGTTTTGGGGCCTTCCGAACTCCTCCAAAACGGCGTCGTTTCGCCTGCTTATAAAAGCCAAAATTTCCCCAAAAATTTCATTTTATCTCATTTCAGAAAAAAAAAACAAAAAAAAGTTCTCCTCTTCTCTATCAAAGGCCCTAGGTCCGGTCGTCAGTCCGGCGAGTCGCCGCGGCGCCGGCCACCGGTCACCGGCGATGGCGCCTCCGTCCACGGTGGCCGAAAAATCACCCGAACCCCTTTTATTGTATTTTTTGTGTAGAACTCCTTTTTGGAGTTGAAATCACCAAAAAAAGGCCAAAATAAACAAAAAAACGATGAAACCCCTCGACCTCGTCATTCTTCGTCGCGGCCTTTGGCCGAATCCCAAGGGATTCGACGACCTAGCGAACCGACGACCACTCCGATAGGTAAAAAAAATCCTTTTTATTTTCTTATTATTATTTTATTTATTTATTTCGAAAATAAAAAAAATAAAATACCACACCTTTTCTTTGAATCGATTTCAAGGTTTGCACTCTTTTTTTGGTATATTTCTTCGTTTTTTCTCTTTTAAAAATAAAATAAAATAAATAATAACAGATAAAAATGAAAAAAAAAATCACCTTTGAAGTTTTTGTTTTCTGTTTTTTTATCACTCTAGTGCGCATGTAAAAAGAAAAAAAAAACATGGTGGCTGTTATGGCTTTTATAGCCGAACTACAACATTGTTCGTTACTATTGTTTTGTTTTTTCTTTGTTGTTTCTACTGCTTTGCGTGTTTGCACTTGCATCGGTCTTTTTTCTTCCTTTTTGCAGGTGACAGTGGCAGAGGAGTGGCAGACGGCATGCCTGCGACGTGGAGAGGCTGCAGCACGAAGAGGCTTAGGGTTTCTTTTGTTTTACTGAAAATGTTTAGGCTTTTGGGCTATTTGGGCCATTGGGGTTTTAATTTTTTTGGGCTTTGTAATTTAGGTAATAGATTTTGTTTATTTTTATTTTTATCTGTTTTTGTTTGGGCTGATTGGTTTGGTTTATTTGGGCCCGGGTTAAATTGGCCTGTTACATTGTAATTTTTGTTCCTATCCCTAACATTGGTCTTTTGATTTAAATTTTATTTTCGGTCATTTCATGTTAGAATAAATTTGTTAGTTCAGTGATAAAGTATTAGTTTACCCTTTGCTTTTGTCTTTGAATCTCTGTGGGAGCAAAGTGACAAAATTTTTGCTGATTCCGTTTGAGTGGACTATGTAGTAATTGTGGTCTAATCGAATTCTGTATGTGAGGAAAATCTGATAAGTTATCAGATTGTTGAGTTGGTTAGCATTGAAATCTTTTAAAAAATATTATCATTTTTGTTATTATCTTTTCTTATTTTAGTTAAATTTAATTGGTATTTATTTTATTTTATTTCTTTCTTTTTTGCCAAAATTTGCTCTATTCCCCACGTTTCCCCACTTTCCCATTGCCCAATTCATTTGTTTTGCTTTTCTGCCACTAAAATCAAAAGTCAAAATTTGTTTCTTGTTTTTCTTCCTTTCTTTAGTATTTGTTTATCATCCTTTGGGCCTTTTGGATTTTGTTTCTTTAATTGTTTATTTTATTTTTTTATTATTTTTGGTTCAAGTCTGTTACCATTTATTTTCCTTTCCCAACTCCACGTTTCTTTAATTGTTTTACCCTTCTTGCTGAGTTCTTTCGCATTACTATATCCTCTTTCTCTTTTCTTGTTACTATAAATTCTTTTTGGAACTTTAATCCTTGTTCTGTTTGTTAGAATAATAGCTGATCTAGTAACTGACGTCTGTTATTATTCTGTTAAGTTTGTTGTTAGTTAATAATAACTGTTAGCTGTTATTACTGTTAGTTGTTATCAGCAGTTATAGACTGCATGCTTGTCTATATAAGCATGCACAGGTTCCAAACAAGTGAGATTATCTCTTCAATGTATTTCTTTGAAATAATACCAGTATCTTCTTCATTTTAGCATAGTCTTAACATGGTATCAGATTTCCATTCCGTCTTGGAGTAATCTCTCATGAGTTCGCCCTCCAGCCCGTCTGTTGTACAATCGGTTGCACCAGCAATGTCGTCCACCCTTCAAGATGAAGTAGTTGATAGTCGATTTTTCTCCACCAAGAATATTAGTGTGCTTCTTGATGATAATCATTACTTGTTGTGGCGTCAGCAGGTTCTTCTTACCATCAAGACATTTAAACTTCAGAAATATATTGATTCATGATTTGTTCCTCCTCCTCAATCCATTCTTGATGATGCTGGTGTCTCGCAAGAAAACCCTGAGTTTGCTCGCTTTGAACAGCAAGATAGCGCTCTAGCCTCATGGTTATTATCCTCGGTGAGTCCTTCTGTTCTTCCTCATCTTATTGGCCTGGATACAAGTCTTCAAATTTGGAATGCTCTTGTTAGTTTGTTTGGTAGCAAGATCACTTCTCAGCTAATGTTTTATAGAAGAGCATTGCATTCCTAGCGAAAGGCTGATCTTTCCATGAAAGAATTCTTGATGAAAATCAAAGGCTATTGTGACAGTCTTACTAGCTGTAGGGAGGTTATCACTGAGCGTGAACACGTTACAGCTATTCTTAATGGCTTATCGTCCGAGTATGAGTCGGTTCTCACAATCATCACTACAAGTCCGGTGCCCTACAGTGTCCAGGGCGTTACCACTATGTTGCTTGATGCTGAAGCTCGCCAACAGCTCACTATACTTGATGCTCCCAATTCTGCGAACATGGTCACTCACCAGCCTGCTGTTTCTGAAGGCAACAGTATCTCTACACCAACTTATCGACCCTCTTCAGGTGGTCGTGGTCGTGCGTGTGGTCGCTCCTCCAGCTCTCGCTTCTAGTGTCAATTATGTGGGAAGGCTGGTCACCTTGTTGATCGCTGCTATTATCGATTTGATACCACCTATAAGAGCACAGGCTATAGACCTCCTCCCTCTCCTCAAGCCAACGTCTGCATGGCTGGCAATGGTCCTTCACTTAATCCCTGGGTGTCGACTTCTCTGCCCGTTGTGCCTCCCTACTCCCAACAGAATTGGTTTGCTTCCCCAGCACATCCACATGCCTGGACTAATCCATTTGCTGTCAATTCTATGCAGCATGTCAGTGCACCTGTCTTAGGACCAACACCTTCTCACTCGCAAGCTCTCCCACAAGCTCTCCTTACTACACCTGAAACTGTAGGTGATAACACATGGTATCCAGACTCCGGTGCATCACACCACCTCACCCACTCTTCTACTTCGCTGTCTGACAGTGCCCCATAAAATGGCTTAGGTAAGGTGTATATGGGCAATGGTAATACTCTCTTTATCCGGTCAACTAGACAATCTTCTCTCCTTACTCGATCACGTCCTTTATTCATGAAGTCCCTACTGTTTGTACCTGGAATAACAAAAAACTTACTATCTGTGTCCAAATTCACAAAGGATAATAAGGCAATGTTTGAGTTCTTTCCTATACAGTGCCAAGTTCGTGATCTACAAACCAATGAGGTTCTGCTTCGGGGTTCAGTGCATAATGGGCTATACAAACTTGACTTATCTGACTCGTCCCATGCAGCTGGTTCTTCTTCTTCAGCTCGGTGCTTTGCTACTACTACTTCTCTCCCTCTCAGTCTATGGCATTCTAGACTAGGACATCCTTGTATTGCTACACTCAAAAAGGCATTACACTGTTATAATATAGACTTTGGTTCATCTACAGCTTCTCTCGACTTTGTTGCCTATCACTTAGGCAAAGAACACAAGTTACCATTTTCTAAGTCTATAACTGAATATAATAATCCCTTACAACTAGTAGTTGCAGATGTTTGGGGCCCTGCTCCAATTTCTTCTAATGGCTTTCATTACTATGTTGCTTTTACTGATGCATATACTAGATATACGTGGCTCTATTTCTTGAAGAAAAAAAATCAGATGTTCTTCATATTTTCATGTTCTTTCATAAGCAAGCAGAACGGACTCTTGGCTGCAAGCTTTTAGCACTGCAAACCGATGGGGGTGGAGAGTTTCAGGCGTTGCGAAATTACTTGGCTCAACAAAGCATTCAACAGAGGATTACATGTCCATATAGTTCTGAACAGAATGGATTAGTTGAAAGAAAACACAGGCAGATCGTGGAAGCAGGTCTGTCCATGCTAGCTCATGCATCTATCCCCTTGTACTACTGGAATGATACCTTCAGCAGTGCTGTCTACCTGATAAACAGATTGCCTTCCTCTTCTATAGGCAATGTGTCACCTTACGAGAAATTATTTCAAACCCAACCAAACTATTCTTCCCTTCGAGTCTTTGGCTGTTTATGTTTCCCAAACCTCAGGCCACATAACACTCACAAACTTCAGTTTTGCTTCACACCCTGCACGTTTCTAGGCTACTCACCCTTACATAAAGGTTATCGTTGTCAAGATGGTAATGGAAAAATATACATTTCTCGCCATGTTACATTCCATGAGTCATCTTTCCCTTCAAAACTGTCAACTCCAAGTCTAACCCCATCACAATCCCTTCTCAATCAAGCTCTAAGTTACTTGTCATGACCCCTACTCATCTACCTACCACCACACTAGTTCACAGTGAGCTACCTAGACCAACAACAAACTCTAATAGTTCTACACCTTTGGTCCACTCATCTAGAACAGCTACACCCTTGCTTAACCCCACTCCCTTCTAGATATCTAGTCCCACTTCAACTGCACCGTCACCTTTACCTACTGCTTCTCAACCTACCACTCACCAACCTCCTGCCCCCAACTATTACTCAACCCAACTCTCGTGCCATGATCACACGCAGCAAAGCAGGCATATTTAAACATAAGGCATATCTAACTAGGGCATATTGCTTGCCAAGTGATACACATGTTGATATTCATGAAGCAATGCAGAGTGAGTGTTGGCAAGTAGCAGTCCACAGTGAACTACAGGCTCTCTTTAAAAATAATACATGGAGTCTCTACTCTCTTCCTGTTAACCGAAGGGCTGTTGGGTGCAAATAGCTGTTTAAGGTCAAAAAGAAAGCCGATGGGACTGTCGACAGGTATAAAGCTCGCCTAGTGGCCAAGGGTTTTTCTCAACATGCTGAACTTGATTTTTGTGACACGTTCAGCCTAGTGGTTCGAGCAGCAACCATCCGAGTTGTTATTGCTATTGATGTCATGAAGGGATGGTCTCTGCGACAGATCAATGTTAATAACGCCTTCCTCAATGACGATCTGACAGAAGATATCTACATAGAACAGCCACCTGGTTTTGAGGTACCAGGTGCCAATGGCCAGCAACTAGTTTGTAAGCTAAACAAAGCGCTTTATGGTCTGCGCCAAGCACCTCGAGCGTGGTTTCATACTCTCAAGCAGTACCTGGTCGCTCGACTGAATTTTACTGCTTCAAAGGTTGATCCCTCATTGTTTATCCGAACATCATCTGAGAATGTGGTGCTCCTTATGGTGTATGTTGATGATATTGTAATAACAGACAGTTCGAATGCTGAGGTGAATAGTGTGGTTTAACAGCTTCACAATAAATTTGCCCTCAAAGACATGGGGCAACTGAGTTTCTTCTTAGGCCTTGAAGTACTGTACACATCTCTAGGGGTGTTCCTTAGTCAGAAAAAATATATTCTAGAGATCCTTGCTAAAACTGGCATGGAAGGAGCTGCAGCTACCCCAACACCTATGGTTAACACTCCAAAATTGACCGCTTCAGATGGCAGCCCTCCGTTCACTGATGTCCATTTATATCGCAGTACCATGGGAATGCTTCAATATTTTTGCATCACACGTCCAGAGTTGTCTTTCTGTGTTAATAAGTTGAGTCAGTATATGAACCTTCCGAGTAAAATGCATTGGCGAGCAGTAACACGGGTGCTAAGATATCTTATTGGGACTATTGATCATGGGTTGTATTTCTCCAAATGATGAGTTGAACTTATTTGTTACTCAGATGCCGATTGGACCTCATCTGTTGAAGATCGACGCTCCACCATAGGGTACATTGTATACCTAGGGCCGAATCCTGTTGCATGGTGTTCCAAGAAACAAAGTGTTGTGTCCAGATCTTCCTCTGAAGTAGAATATCAAAGTCTCGCCAACTGTGTATCGGAGCTTCTATGGGTTAAGCAACTGATAGATGAAGTTGGTGTGTCAAGTTGTCCGACACCTATGATCTGGTGCGACAATACGTCTACAGTATCCATAGCAGCAAATCCCACGCACTATGCTCGAATGAAGCATGTAGAGATAGATCTCCACTTTGTTCTAGAGAAGGTTCTTGCTGGAACCTTACAAGTAAATTTTGTCCCATCATCAGAACAAGTCGCTGATGTCCTTACCAAGCCTATTACACCTAAGCAGTTTGAATCATTTCGACAAGCTCTTAGAGTACTCACAAAAAATGATACTCTCAAATGTTCAAACATTAAAGAAACCGGGAGAATCTTAGAATAATAGTTGATCTAGTAACTGACGTCTGTTATTATTCTGTTAAGTTTGTTGTTAGTTAATAATAATCATAGTTTATTATTCTTGTTAGTTGTTATCAGCAGTTATAGACTGCATGCTTGTTTATATAAGCATACACAGGTTCCAAACAAGTGAGATTATCTCTTCAATGTATTTCTTTGAAATAATACCAGTATCTTCTTCATTTTAGCATAGTCTTAACACTGTTTACTGTAAATAGTGGGGTGATTTTTCTTTTCGTTCTCTCGTATATGTGGTGGTTATAAATGTTTTTAGGCATTGGGGTTGTATTAAGTTTGTGTTTTAGGTTTTTGTAATAATTTTGATACGTTTTTAGGAGAAGAATGAGAAGCAATCTGCGGTCCTCCAGCGACTTAGACATTGGTTTGTTGCTGATTTCTTATGGGGTAAGTGTTTAAATGCTTTTTGGGGGTCGATTAAGTACGTTGTGGTTGAATTTTTTTACGTTTCGTGAACCGTTACTAATTTGGTTGTGATTGTAACACCCCAAACCCGGCCTAGACGTAATGGCCGAATCTGGCGTGTCACATCGAAGTGTTTTTCGAAAACCATGTTTTCATTGAAAACCCTCATTAATATTTAAAAACTAAAGCCTCAATTTGTGTTCGTTCAATTTCAAAACGTGGTTCATTGAAAAGTTAATCACTTTTAAAAACGTTATTAACTTCGTTAAAAATCTCTTTTAGTTGCGGAAGCTAATTTAAGGTAAAGAAGTTTAAAACGTATGTTTTTTTAAACAGTAATTGGGTTGAAAACTCGTCTACGTCTAACAGATATAAAACGTAACAAAATCCCAAATTCAGAATTAAATCCAGAGAGGCCTTATTACAGAAATTAAAACCCAAAACGGAATTTAAAACATATATAAAGCCCAAAGCATAATAGCCGCAGTCGTATGGTCACCTCCAAGTCCCTCGCAGCACCGATCCTCCTAACGCTGGGGATTGATTGTGTTTCGAGAGTCTTAATATTTATAAAAAGAATGATCTAGCCTAGAAACTAACTATCACCACGATTGAGGCAAGTGCACCTATCGAACAGTAGTATAGCTTAGTGGCAAGACCGGATTGTCGAACCCAAATGAACCAAAAGTACTAATACTGACTTTCTTTTTATTATTTAGCTTAAGAATTAAGGGATTTGTTGTTTATTCTAAAATTAACTAACTACTAAGCTAAAGACGCTAAGACACAGAGAATGAATTGGGGAAAATACTTGTGGGAAAAACCAATTGATTAAGACAATACCCGAGGAAGAATCCACCTAGACTTCACTTGTTATTTAACTCTGAACCAGACGATTTATTCACTTGACTTGATCCGTAGGATTCCCTAATTTATATTATTACCTCTCTCGAGGCTACTAACGTCTAACCTTAGGTTAAGTAATTGAAATCTCTTTCTAATTAAAACCCCTAGGATTGCATTAACTCGATCTATGGACTCCCATATTAGGTTTGACCCTAATCCGGTAGATTTTTGTCATCCTATCTCTAGGGTTGCGACCAACTCCGCTTAACTATGCTAGATCTACTCTTAAACAGGGAATATTCCTCCACTGCCTAAGCACATCAATACTTGAATTAATATCCTGAAATATCAAAACAAAAATTAAGAACACATAGTTAAGAACAAATCAAGTATTTATCATATAGTTCAGAAAACAGTAACAAGATCCATCTTAGGTTTCATCCCCCTCAGGTATCTGAGGGGTTTAGTTCATAATCATAAAAGAATACATCTTAGAAGAAATATAAAACAAAACATAAGAAAACCCTAAAACCCCTGAAGGAATTGAAGGAGAGATCCGTTGTCTTGAGTATGATTTTGGCTTCTTGAGATGAATCAACTGGCTTACTTCGAGTAAATCCCACAATTCTGACCTCTCTGGCTTGGCTCCTTAGCCTAGCTGGACGCCGCCCTCAAGGTTGGCCTTTAGGGTGTTTATATAAGCTTTTGGAATGTCTTTCTTTGCCTTTAAGTACCCTATTCCGAGTGAAATTCCTCTTTGTCACGGTAGGGACACGCCCGTGTAACACGCCCGTGTGAATCGAATCCAGGCCGTGGTTGAGCCTGCTAAAGGGGCACGGCCGTGTAGCTTGGGCCCAGGCCATGTTGATTTCCTATTTTAGCCCATTTGGTCTGTTTTTAGCCCGTTTCTCGTTCTTTTCATCCTCCGATGCTCTCCTAAGTATAAAACATGAAATTAAAGGATTAGGAGCATCAAATTTCACAATTCAAAGGATAAATCATCCAAAAGTATGCCAAATGTGGGATTAAAATATGTATATATTACGGTTTATCAAATACCCCCACACTTAAGCTTTTGCTTGTCCTCAAGCAAAATTCTCAACTTACAATTAAGATAGAATTTCCTCAATTCATAACCTTCATCAATAATGTTTCATCATAATCCATAGGTAATTCATACATTAATAATTTAACCAGAAGGTTCCTAAAGATTCAAACAATCAAAGTCATAGTTTTTATAGTACAAAAAATAGGTGTTTCCCCTTACCTAAATAATTACCTTTAATTCAAAATCGAAAAAAATTGACATTCTCACTAAAGGTTCACTCAAATCACTCAAAGTGTTTAAGGTCCAGGAAAAAGCACTCATAAGTCAAACATGAAAAGTTAATCCCATAGGCTTGCATGAAAATCAAATCTCTACCACTAATATGAGATGATACACAAATAAAAAGGTCTTTAAAAGGGTTGTAGCGGGGCTTGGGTTAAAGGTGTGGATAAAGGCTGAATTAGAGGGTTAGAATCAAGATTGACTTGACAAATTACCTAACTAGAAAGTTGGACTAATACTGAATAATTACATCAATTTAAAACCTAATACTAATAACATGAGCTTCTTCTCAAATTATGAAATTAACTGCTTAAGCTCCAATAATCAAAGAAGTAATAATGAATAGATTCCTAATAATTTTTTTTAAGAACAAATCAAGTAATAAAATGTGGATTCAATTACTGAAATGAATAAAATAATTAGGCAACCGATCAAATCAAAACTCGATATAAGGGTGGTCAAGGGAAATGGTGATAACAAATACAAGATGGGTTTTGAGTTAATATTAGTGGGTGAGTCAATAAAAAGGGTTGTTAGGATCAAAGGGGTTCACTAGGGGTTAATTGTGAGGGTAGGCTTTTAGTGGAGTAAGTAGGTTAAAACCTAAGTGCCTTCATCATCTCTGTATATCAAATCAAAGGTGTGGTCTCGACATGTATAATCGAAGCAAGTTCTAGAATAACAAATCAATGTTGACACACTCATAATCAATAAAGTGAGCACGAAAAAGAATGTATGCTCTAAAAGGCTCAAGATCTCACCAAAAATTATGGGCTTTTGATGTCAACATTGTAAATTTCAAACTTCAAGGTAATAATTAGATTCAGGTAGACAACCTAATTTTTTTTTTTTGAAAATAGACTCATCATGCTTGATTCTCTAGTCCCCTAAAGTTTAAATCATCACTGCACAATTATCAATGACTTAATCCAAAACATATCAATGAAAATCATAAATCAAAGGAAATTTCATTTTAATAGTAACATAAGAAAATTACTTAAAAACAAGACATAATTCAGGGATTTGAGAATAATGCAAAAAGTTAGGCACTTTTAAGATTCACCCCCACACTTAAGATGTACATTGTCCTCAATGTACAAAGATATATATGAACAATACATTAAGAAAATCAAAAGAGAGGGAGAGAGGTGAAACTTCCTGAATTTTGGATGGATTCCTTGAGTTGAGAGTGTAGAAATTTTATTCGGAGGTGAAAGATAAAGTGGATGAGGCATGGCATGTTTTCCCCAGTATAGATGGTTATTCCAGAGTTCTTATTTTAGGGTTTTTAACTGTGAGAAGATCATTAGTTTCTTCAGAATAAGGATTACTCACATATTTGCCGAAAGATATAAATTGGAGAACAGCTAATATGGAATCTAAAAATAATTGAAATAAAGATAAGTAAAAAATAAACATAAAAATAAAGATAAGAATAAAATTTAAAAATAAGTCTTTTAGGAAAATCTAAAAATAACATAAACATATGAAGAGAAAAGGACTCAGAAGTCCTCATCGTCTGATGGCTCGCGTGGTGGGGGCGGCGCTGAAATGTGAAGGTGCTGACATATCTGGTGGAGAGTGGCGTCGATATGATCGAAACGCTGCTCAAATCGTGTGAGGCGCTCAGATATGTCCGAGAGAGAAGCTGCCACATGAACTGGGCGATGGCTCGGTGTTGGCTCCTCATGTGGGTGTGGGACATCGTCAGTAATGTCCTCAGGGTCCTTCTCCTCGGTGGTATGGGCTAGCCGATATTGGGGAGGATCGGTCCCGCGGCGACGCTTGATCATCCGCATGTTGATCATCATCGAGATACCCTGTGGAGACATCTGGCCTATTAAGGTGAGCGACGCTGATTGTGCTGCGGTGTTGAGGAGACCAAAGTGCCTCGCGAGCCGTGTTACATAAGGCCCCATAGAAATGACCCTCTTACGATGTCGCTCCGTCTGATGCTGGATAGCCAGAGTGATGAAGTAGGCAAGGTCGAAGACGTGCCCGTTCACCATGCACCATAGGAAGTAGACGTCATGAGTGTTAACTACCTCGGTGCTCTCTCGCCTTCCCGTCAATGTGTGAGCTAAGATGGCGTGTAAGTACCTCAATGGTGGGGCGAGAGCTGTCTCCTTGGAGCGACTAGGGTCATAAGTGGCCGCGACGGGGGCTATATTATACCAACATCTCACGGGGGAGTTATGGATGTGGCGATGGAGTTTC
The DNA here is from genome assembly GCA_025698515.1 of Gossypium sturtianum. Lineage (NCBI taxonomy): Eukaryota > Viridiplantae > Streptophyta > Magnoliopsida > Malvales > Malvaceae > Gossypium > Gossypium sturtianum. The sequence continues at coordinate 125,202,724 of CM046946.1, forward strand.
GCAAGATCATATTCTCTCATGAATTCTTCCGTGTAGAGTCCCAGAGCAACTCCAAATTCAGGGACACTCATTTCCCGAACTAAACTTCCTAGACGAAAATGAATAGTACCCGGGTCGTCGTGGTTTGTCATTACTACCTGCAAATGGAAAGTAGAGCAAAGCTCTAATGTTAGTTTGAGGTAAGTCGGCTCGACAATACCGAAAAAGCGCTCCCAAGGGTCAGTCATCAATAATGCCCGAATATCATCAGCAAGTTGAACATGTTCCAGGGCAGCCCAGTCGATACATCTACCTTAACTGAGAGATCGTGCTCGTAGGATCTGAAAAAGTTCTTCTTGAGCTCCAAGAGGGAACCGTAAAAATGGGTGTCTCACATCGGCCGATGCGCTTGCAGATGACGAGCCGGGTCCCTTTCGTTTTTTCGAAATTGGGACTACGATTTTCTTGCCGCGGGAAGACGACATTATGTTCCTGTAAGAGAATTTGAAGAACATCATCCAAATTTTTGCTATGATAGAATTTATGAATCCAATATTATTGCCTCATAATATAAACACGGAAGATTTTTCCTAGGTATTCTCCTAATAATAGAGGTGCAAAATTCAGAATAGTATTATCTATAACACTTAAGTAAAAATGAATATCAAAATTAATAATCCAAAATGAACACAAAAGATTTAAAGGAATAAATCAAAGTTCTAACAGAGAATAAACATGGATTAAATAAAATTAGCAATAAAGTATAGAAGGGGGGAAGTAATATGAACCGATGGAGTTGGGTAGATGGCGCACGGTCGTGGAATAACGCGCGGGCGTGGTAACGTCACACGGGTGTGGACTGCGTGTGGATGAGGAAGAGAAAGAGAGAGGAAGGAGAGAAGGGGGAGAATGGGAGTGAAGGGAGGAGAGGAAAAGAATGCCGGTGGCCGAAATGGGGAAGGGTAGTGGTGGTTTCATGTTTAAGAGAAACGACTAGGGTTTGGGGGGGAAATTTTTGGGGAAGACGGGCGTGGGCTGCTTTAAATAGGGGGTAAGGAACACGGCCTGTCGCCACGCTCGTGTTTCATTTATTTGGCCCGTGTGTTTCGAGGAATTTAAATTTAGGCGCGTTTGAGGTGTAGTCCACGCCCGTGTGCCTTGGGTGTGTTGAGACACACGGCTATATCACACGGCCATGTGCTATCTTGGTCGCTTCTCCCACACCCGTGTAGAGGGTCTTACGCCCGTGTTCATTAATTAGTGTCGACCACGGCCTTGAGGCACGGGCGTGGCTCATGCCTGTGTCATTTACTCAGAATCGACCACGGTTTGTGGGCACGGGCGTGTCGCACGCCCGTGTCAATTAATCAGTATCGGACACGGTCTCAGTGCACGGGCGTGTGGATTTGTCGCAGGCTGTGGTCTTTAGGCAGTTTCGACCACGGCCGAGTCGCACGGCCGTGGCGTTTAGTCAAAGCCCGTGTCTTGGAGAAAATTTTTGTCCTGTTTCTGCATAATCTCTGCCACGCCCATGTATCCATTCGTGGTGTCCACACGGCCACGGCCACACCCGTGTGCAAGGCCGTGTGGTAGGGAAACTTGCGCTTTATTAAATTGGTTAGTTTGTAGTTAGGTGCTAAAAATTGAAAATATGACATTAGTGAAGTTAGTGCTTGGGTTTTCTCCCGAGAAGCGCTGGTTTAAAGTCTTAAACTAGACTTACCCTATATTTCATTTCTAAATGAAGGTTCACGGAGCCAAAGCTCCTCTCTTATATCCCTAAAATCTTCACCATTATAAATTTTCAGTCGCTGTCCATTTGCCTTGAATGTGCCACGATTTGGATGAGTTACCTCGATTATGCCGTAGGAAAAAAATAGTTTTGATTATGAATGGACCTGACCATCTTGATTTCAGCTTTCCAGGAAACAGTTTGAGCCTTGAATTGTATAACAGGACTAAATCTCCTACTTCGAATTGATTTGGTTGCTTTAAGCGAGCATCATGGCGTCGCTTTGTTGCCTCCTTATATAGTCGTGAGTTCTCATAAGCATTAGCTCGCCATTCATCTAGCTCGTTCAACTGCATCATTCTCTTCTCACCTGCAGTTTTAAGATCGTAATTTAAAAATTTTATGGCCTAAAAAGCTTTGTGCTCTAACTCAAATGGTAGCTGACAACTTTTTCCGTAGACAAGTTTGTATGGGGATGTTCCTATGGGAGTTTTAAACGCTGTTCTATAGGCCCATAAAGCATCGTCTACTTTTAATGCCCAATCTTTCCTGTTTGATTCAACTGTTTTCTCTAGAATATGCTTAAGTTCTCGATTTACTACTTCCACTTGTCCACTGGTTTGAGGGTGATAAGGGGTAGATGTTCTGTGGTGTACTCCATATTTCTTTAAGACCTTGTCAAATTGAGTATTACAAAAATGAGTGCCCCTATCACTAATAATTGCTCTGGGTGTTCCAAATCGAGAGAAGAGTTTCTTAAGAAATCTCACTACCATTCTGGCATCATTAGTGGGTAAAGCTTGAGCTTCCACCCATTTTGACATATAGTCCACTGCTACTAAGATGTCTTTATTCCCAAATGAACTAGGGAATGGGCCCATAAAATCAATACCCCATACATCAAAAATTTCACATGATAGCATGTATGTTTGAGGCATTTCACCGAGTTTAGAGATATTACCTGTTCTCTGACATTTATCACATGAAGCAACATACCTGTTAGCGTCTTTGAATAAGGTAGGCCAATAAAAACCTGATTCGAGCGTTTTGTGTGCTATCTTGATCCTGCTGTAATGTCCTCCTGAAGGTCCTGAATGGCAATGTTCTAAGATTTTGCTTGCTTCTACTTTTGTAACACATCTCCGAATTACTTGATCTGCACATATACGGAAAAGAAAATGATCCTCCCAAAAATAGTTTTTCGCATCAGCAAAGAATCGCTTCTTTTGCTGATGTGTTAACCTTTTTGGTAGGAGGTTAGCAGCTAAGTAATTTTCAATGTCTGTGAACCAGGGTACCTTGGAGTTAGATATAGTGAATAGTTGTTCTTCAGGAAATGAGTCATTTATCTCACTCTCATCTAGTTCTTCAATATGTGGGTTTTCGAGCCTAGAGAGATGATCTGCTACGAGATTTTTAGCTCTTTTCTTATCTTAAATTTCCAAATCAAATTCCTGCAAGAGTAAAATCCATCTTATGAGTCGAGGTTTTGCATCGGATTTAGTTAAAAGATAACGAAGAGCTGAATGGTCAGTGTAAACGACAACTTTAGATAATATCAAATACTGTCTAAATTTGTCAAATGTAAAAACCACATACTAGCAATTATTTTTACGTGTGGTGGTGTAGTTTTCTTGTGCGGCCGTCAACGTTTTGCTAGCATAATAAATTGGCTGAAAATGCTTATCTCTCCGCTGTCCCAGAACTGTACCTACTGCAAAATCACTCGCATCACACATTAGTTCATAGGGTAAATTCCAATCAGGTGCAATTATAATTGGAGCATTTATTAATTTATTTTTAAGGGTGTTAAATGCGTCTAGACATTCCTGATCAAAATCGAAAGGCACATCCTTTTTTAGTAGTTTTGTTAAAGGCTTAGCTATTTTAGAAAAATCCTTAATAAATCTTCGATAAAATCCAAAGATGTCCTAAAAAGCTTCGAATAGCCTTAACTGAACTAAGAGGAGGTAATTTTTCTATGGTTTCAACCTTTGCTTTATCAACCTCAATCCCCTTACTAGAAACTTTGTGTCCTAAAACAATTCCCTCTCGAACCATGAATTGACACTTTTCCCAATTTAAAAAAAGATTCGTTTCTTCACATCTCATTAGAACTCGTTTTAGATTTTTAAGGCAAAGATGGAAAGAATTACCAAATACTGAAAAATCGTCCATAAATACCTCCATAATGTCTTCCACAAGTTCATCAAAGATGGCCGCATGCAACACTGAAAAAGTAGCAGAGGCATTACATAATCCAAAAGGCATTCTACGATAAGCAAACGTACCGTATGGACATGTAAATGTTGTCTTTTCTTGATCCTCAGGGGCTATTGGGATTTGGAAGTAGCCGGAGAGTCCGTCCAGGAAGCAATAGTACATGTGCCCAGATAATCTTTCTAACATCTGATCAATAAAGGGTAAAGGGAAATGATCTTTTCTGGTGGCGTCGTTCAACTTTCTATAGTCAATACAGACTCTCAAACCTGTGACTGTTCTTGTAGGAATCAATTCATTCTTTTCGTTGGCTACAACAGTCATGCCTCCTTTCTTTGGAATGACCTGCACAGGACTTACCCAAATCTTTTCGTCGAAATAGGATAAATTGTTCCAGCATCTAGAAGTTTAATTACCTCAGCTTTAACAACTTCTTTCACGTTGGGATTCAATCATCTTTGAGGTTGCACACATGGTTTATACTCATCTTCCATTAAAATTTTGGGGGTGCAAAATGATGGGCTTATTCCTTTAATGTCGAAATTTTTCCAAGCTATGGCTCTTTTATGTTCCCTTAGTACTGTAACAACTCGTTTTTCTCTTGGGTTCTAGTTACAAGAGATGATTACTTTAGTAGCGTAGAGTTATCCCCAGGGAATGCATACTCTAAGTTATTTGGCAACTGTTTTAATTCTAATTTTGGTGGCTCATCAATAGAGGGTTTTTGTTTTAGTTCGTCGTTGATTTCAATGTCCTCTTCTTTCTTTTGTCTAGAGGAAGATGTATTAGAAATCAACTCATCGGTATCATCATCTACCCTCTCACCTTGGGTAAGACACAGTTCCATCGTGTCGTCATGTATGATTTCTTGCAAAGAATCTTGAATAAAATGATCAATGGCATCAATAAAATAACAGGAATCATATTGTTCTATAGAATATCGCATAGCGTCGTAAATTTGAAAACTAATTTCCTTGTTGCCTACTCTTAACGCAAGTTTACCATCACCTACATCAATAACAGCCCTAGCAGTAGCTAAAAAGGGCCGCCCCAAAAGTAAAGGTACCTCAATGTCCTCTTCCATGTCAAGCACAACAAAATCAACAGGGAATATAAATTTATCAACTTTTACCAGAATATCTTCGATAATTCCCCTAGGATATTTAATAGATCTGTCAGCTAACTGAATACTCATCCTAGTGGGTTTTGGTTCTCCAAGACTAAGTTGCTTAAACATTTTATAAGGCATTAAATTAATACTTGCACCTAGATCAGCTAGTGCTTTCTCAATGTTTAAACTACCAATTAAACAGGGAATAGTGAAACTTCCTGGATCTTTCAATTTGGTTAGTAGCTTATTTTGGAGGATGGCTGAACATTCTTCATTAGGTTCCACTGTTGATATCTCTTCAAACTTCCTTTTATTTGTTAGAAGCTCTTTTAGGAATTTTGCGTGCGTCGGCATCTCGTGAAATAGCTTCAACAAAAGGTAAGTTGATATGTAAATCTTTGTTTAAAAAGTTCAAGAAATTTCTTGTATTGTGCGTCTAAGCGATCTTTCTTGACTTTTGCGAATATGGGATCGGTGGCTTAAATTCTTCACGTCTTTGGTGTTACATTCTCGGTTTCCTCACTTTTCTCCTTATTAGTTTCTTGTGGTATCTTCTTTTCTCTTTCAACCAATTCCTTCCCATTCCTTAATGTTACTGCCTTTACTTGCTCTTGTGGTTTGGGTTTGGTATTATTAGATAAACGACCTGGTTGCCTTTCGGAAACTAACTTGGTCAGCTGTCCTAGTTGATCCTTAAGCTCTTGAATTAATGTTTGCTAATTATTCAATGTCGTTTCGGTATTCTGAAAATGAGTTTCTGATGCTAAGATGAATTTTGCTAGCATATCCTCAAGGTTTGGTTTCTTTTCCTGTGGGTAGGGCTATTGTTGGAAGTTTGGAGGGGGTTGTTGTCTCTGATTCCCTTGACCACCCTATGAAAAAATTGGGGTGGTTCCTCCAACCTGGATTATAAGTATTACTATAAGGGTTATTTTGAGATCTGAAATTGTTACCCATATAGTTCATTTGTTCGCTTTCCATGCCATGTCCGTAGGGTGGGTACTCAGGATTCGCCACACCTCCACTTGTTTCGCACTGCATTACCGGATGTACCTGCGAAGAACACAAACCATCAATCTTTTTGTTTAACGTCTTTACCTGATTTGATAGCATGGTTACTGCGTAGAGGTTGAAAACTCCGGCTGCTTTTGTTGGCCTTGTCCTTGTAACTTGCCACTGATAGTTATTCAGTGACATATCCTCTATAAACTCGTAGGCCGCTTCAGGAGTTTTGTTATTCAGCGTTCCGCCGGCGGTTGAATCGATCAATTGCCTCGTTGAAGGGTTCACACCGTTGTAGAAGGTTTGAACCTGAAGCCACAAAGGTAGCCCATGGTGAGGGCACCTTCTCAACAAATCCTTGTATCTCTCCCATGCATCATATAGTGTTTCTATATCCATCTGCACAAAAGAAGAGATATCATTCCTCAACTTGGCCGTTTTGGCCGGTGGAAAATATTTTAACAAGAATTTTTCAGTCATTTGATCCCATGTAGTGATTGACCCTCGTGGAAGAGAATTCAACCACTATTTTGCTTTATTCCTCAAAGAAAAGGGAAATAATCGAAGACGGATATCATCTGTATAGTGTTAGGTTTCAGTTCAAAATTATTTGCAGCAATAGCAGGTCTAACAATACTTGACTCAGTTCCTGTTAAATTAGGTTTAGCATAATCATACATAGTTCGAGGAGCATGATTTTCAGCCACCTCTAGAGGTAGCGGATTATTCTCAGCCATCTCTTCGGTAGTATTGGTTTCGTCTTCTCGCTCTTCTTCTATGTGATTTAAGCTTCGCCTTATTTCTCTACGATTTCTGCGAACGGTACCTTCAATATCACTGTCGTAAATTAAGGGTCTTGTCGGGTTCCTTCTAGTCATAAACTAGAGGTACCTGCTAGGAACAAATAAAAGAAGAAAAATTAGCAAAGTTAAAAAATAAAATAAAAATAAATCGCAAAAATAAAAATGGCTAAAGTAATAAAAATTGAGCGTTCTTAATATTTCAGTTCCCCGGCAACAACGCCAAAAACTTGATCGTGTTTCGAGAGTATTAATATTTATAAAATGAATGATCTAGCCTAGAAACTAACTATCACCACGATTGAGGCAAGTGCACCTATCGAACAGTAGTATAGCTTAGTGGCAAGACCGGATTGTCGAACCCAAAGGAACCAAAAGTACTAATACTGACTTTCTTTTTATTATTTAGCCTAAGAATTAAGGGATTTGTTGTTTATTCTAAAATTAACTAACTACTAAGCTAAATACTTAGAATGAATTGGGGAAAATACTTGTGGGAAAAACCAATTGATTAAGACAATACCCGAGGAAGAATCCACCTAGACTTCACTTGTTATTTAACTCACGAACCGCATTTATTTATTCACTTGACTTGATCCGTAGGATTCCTAATTTATATTAATACCTCTCTCGAGGCTACTAACGTCTAACCCTAGGTTGATTAATTGAAATCTCTTTCTAATTAAAACCCCTAGGATTGCATTAACTCGATCTATGGACTCCCATATTAGGTTTGACCCTAATCCGGCAGATTTTCGTCATCCTATCTCTAGGGTTGCGATCAACTCCGCTTAACTATGCTAGATCTACTCTTAAACAGGGAATATTCCTCCACTGCCTAAGCACATCAATACTTGAATTAATATCCTAAAATATCAAAACAAAAATTAAGAACACATAGTTAAAAACAAATCAAGTATTTATCATATAGTTCAGAAAACAATAAAAAGATCCGTCTTAGGTTTCATCCCCCTCAGGTATCTGAGGGTTTAGTTCATAATCATAAAAGAATACATCTCAGAAGAAAATATAAAACAAAACATAAGAAAACCCTAAAACCCCCTGAAGGAATTGAAGGAGAGATCCCCCGTCTTGAGTATGATTTCGGCTTCTTGAGATGAATCGACTGGCTTACTTCGAGTAAATCCCACAATTCTGACCTTTCTGGCTTGGCTCCTTGGCCTAGCTGGACGCCCCCCTCAAGGTTGGCCTTTAGGGTGTTTATATAGGCTTTTGAAATGCCTTTCTTTGCCTCTAAGTACCCTATTCCGAGTGAAATTCCTCTTTGTCACGGCAGGGACACGCCCGTGTAATACGCCCGTGTGAATCGAATCCAGGCCGTGGTTGAGCCTGCTAAAGGGGCACGACCGTGTGGCTTGGGCCTAAGCCGTTTTAATTTTCTATTTTGGCCCATTTGGTCCATTTTTAGCCCGTTTCTCGTTCTTTTCATCCTCCGATGCTCTCCTAAGTATAAAACATAAAATTAAAGGATTAGGAGCATCAAATTCCACAATTCAAAGGATAAATCATCCAAAAGTATGCCAAATGTGGGATTAAAATATGTATATATTATGGTTTATCAGGGATTACCTACACAGTTAAAAACAAGGTGAGTTTACGAAAACTCAGTGTGTAATCCCCTTACTAAAGTAACAACATCGATATCTGAAATAGAAACCGAACCGATGCAGGCCAAAGCTCTTTACAAGATATGATGCAGTCCGATTCGGAGCATACGTGGGCCAAAGCCCACTAAATAACATTTGGGTCACAGCCCATAACAGAATCAATTGGGCCTAGCCCAAACCAATAACGAGAACAAGGGCCTAAGCCCGATGCGATGGATGATCCCATAAACGGATATGCAACAGTATGAGGATGTATCCCACCCTGATCCAGCCAACACACCACCCGTACGAACTGATATGCAACAGTATGAGGATGCATCCCACCCCGATCTAGCCAACACACCACCCGTACGAACCCTACACTTACGTGGGGATAAAATCGACCCACCCAGCCAACACACCAAGCTTAGCACCGGTTGCGGCACTAAGTCAACAGAATGGCTCGGCGCCGTAGATAGAACGGCTAAAAGCCATAATCAGAATGGTTATAAACCATAATCAGGATGGCACAGAGCCATAATCAGGATGGCATAAAGCTATCAGTAACTGTAATAAGTTTGGCACATAGCCATCAGCGACGGTATTATAATCGGCACACAGCCACGGTAATTATGATCGACACAGAGTCATTAGTATATATGTTAGGCACATAGCCACGGGTAAATACGATTGGCACAAAGCCATAATCAAGATGGCACAGAGCCATATTTAGGTCGGCACAGAGCCAAAATCAGATTACGCGACTTTAAGCCGTCCGTCAGTCCACAGTCATCTCATGCGACCCGTGCGACCTTAACAGATCAATACTGGATCCACAGTCGTCTCATGTGACCCGTGTGACCCTATCAGAACTTTCTTCGTAGTAATGTCCCAACCCCATGCAATATGTCGTGTATGTCATGCTCAATCATTACATGTGTATGCAAAATGGCCATGCTCAGTAACAGTCATTTAAACATATATTAAAAGCATATCAGTCACACGACCACAGTCAAGTCAGTTAAAACACAGTCATACAATCCCAGTCAAATTAGTCAAATTCATAGTCTAAGTCAATCATTTACCCACAAGGGCAAAATAGTCAATTTACCCTATAAGGGTATTTTGGTCATTTTACCCTACAGGGGTATTATGGTAATTTTGTAAATTGGGGGTATTTCGATAATTTTGCAAACCGGGGGTATTTCGTAATTTTGCAAATCGAGGGTATTTCAGTAATTTTGCAAATCGAGGGTATTTCAGTAATTTTACAAATCAGGGGTATTTCGATAATTTTGCAAATTGGGGGTATTTCGGTAATTTTACAAACCGGGGCTTACTGACCCAACGAAAGGTCCACCGTCGCCTCGAGCGACTTAAGTAACCTAAACAGTCACAACGGTGTAAATGGGCCTAAGGCCCATTACTCGGCCTAAGTGGGCCCACACCTTCGTGTGGCCCAAGTGGGCCCACACCTTCGTGTGGCCCATTTATCCCAGAAATAGCCACAGTTATGCAAACGTCATAGTCCAAACAATAATTACCACATCACATACATTTTATCCGTGTGGGTCCACAAGCCCACTGGGCCCACACGACCCATTTCGATCCATCGAGGCCCAGAACAGCCCAAGACCACGAGAACGCTCGTGGTGGCCTCTACAGACTAACGCCCATGTTCGTAGGCTCGGTTCACCACACGTACGATCGCCCGCTCGTGTGGCATCTTACGCCATATTTCTGGCTTTTCGACATTTTGTCGATTTACAGTCATAGCAGTGTAAACAACACATACTTTCGGCTTTTCAGCCAATTATCAAACATAGCATACAGTTACATACACTCTATTGGCTTTCTCGCCGACTATCGAATATAGGGTACTGTTACACACCTGCTCGTGAAACGAACCGCACCCCAAATATCATCGCACCTAGATTAAAACATCATAACGATTATTTATCCAAAACAAGAAAAGAAACCGACAGAAAACTAAATCAACTACTGTGACCTTACCAACAATAAAAAACCTGTTTCCCCAACTTTCAAACAATTGTCAGACCCCCCCTCGTCCACAACCAACCCACAGAATCGGTTCCAAACTAAAGGAGTAACACACAAGAAACGATCAGAGAAGAGTATTCGGCTTAACAAAATGTGAGTGTATCAAAAGAAAATAGAAAAGGGATGGGCAACGAGATAAAGAGGGGGTTCGGCTAGGAAAGAGACCAAAAGAAACTCCACAAAGAATCGGTCAAGACAGAATCAGAGTACAAGAGAGAGGTTAAATTCGGCCAACAATGGGAAGGTTATTAAGGGTAGAAGAAAAGTAGTTGAAGAGGGAGAGAAGGGCTAATGTAGTCGACTATGGTTGTGAGAGACGAAGAACACAGGCTTGGCCAAATACCACAAGAGTAATGCTGAAAACAAGAAGAGAAGAGAAAGGCACTCGAAAGAAACAAAGAAGTAAAAATACTGCCCAAATAGTCACACTCAAAATCGGCTATACTTGCAAAAAGAAAGAGAATAACAAAAATACCAATTCGGCACCACTTGCTCTAAGCCGAAACTACACCAAGAAAGGAACTCCCCCGCTCTTAAAATGATAAAACGCACACCCCCAAAAGCCTAAGAGAAAATTCGGCACCTATTCAAAAACCAAATGCCGAAAATGCACATTCCCAAACCCCTTAGCCTAATTTTGCACCAACCAGTTCCCCAATTCGGCTACAATTTCCCCCAAACTCAAACTCCTTGAAAATCTCCATGATCCTCTCCCCTTATCCCTCCTTGATATCCTCCACAACCAACTCAAGACCAATTCAAACTCTCCAACAAATTCATCCAAGACCAAGTCAACAACCACCTCAAGAGAGTTTTAATCCAACTCTACCTCTCTCACCTCATGGAAATAAAATAAAATCCCCTTTGCATCACATGCGATTCGAACTCAAGATCCATTGCCACACCATGACGCCTCAACCACTAGACCACATGCTTCCTTGTGTCACATTTCCACCCCAACTATTCTTAAAGCCTACTAACAAGTACCAAGGGTTTAATTCACATTTACCACAAATTTTGCTAGAGTCCAGGTTTGAACCCAGGACTTCCCCAATACCTCTCTGGACCCTTAACACCAAAGCAGACATATTTTTATGTTATTCACATGCACAACTAAATTCCAATTCCTCCGGCACGCGAAGCCCATTTCTTCTAGGCCCAAAATTCGGGGCGTTACGGTGATAATTATCAATTTAGATGTTGGGTATCTCGTGGTTACTTTTATATCGAAATCGTATCAGGTGTGTAAAGAAAAACTTGAAAAATAGTGAACGACGAAAGTCGTAAATCGACACTATCGAAGCCACACGACTGTGTGACAAGCCGTGTGCAAATTGTTCAGCCATACGGTCTGGGCCAATTGGACGGTGTAGGTCACACGGGCGTTTGGGCCTAAAATTATGAATTTTTCCTTAAGGCAATAAACATCGTTTGGATCAAATTTAGACCTTCTGTACGGTCAATATGTTATTCATTAAGTTGTAAAGCATGAATTCTTGCCATATTTTAGTGTAAAATTGAATATTATTCGCATGTCGGAAAAGAAATATTACGAGAAAAATCTATAATATGCTATGTTTAATCTGAAGAAAAAATTCATGCACATCATAAATATATTTGATATTTTTTTAGCTTTGTATTTGCATTTGGGATGAGAATTATGTACTAAAGGAAGTGTGTAAAAGCTCGATTTTCAATGGAGACGGAACAATGGTTTCTGGACCATAAATTTCCATTATATCAACTCATAAATATTATTTTTAGAATATTTATAGAGTCATTAAAGTCGTATTAAAATTTGGTTTAAAAATTTTAACGTTTAAATAGTTAATTAAAGGAATAGGACTAAATTTAAAAAGGTGCAAAATTTGGTAAGTCTTGAATTCCATAGATTTAATAGCTTAATATTGAAACAAGAAAGGGCATAAATAATAATTAGCCCATTTGATTATTAATGGACCATAATGGGTTTTTAAATTGTGTTTCTAAAAGGTTTTAATTAAGGGTAATTAGGTAATTTGGTAAATAAATTAATGTTTAATAAAACAAAAGTCAAAATTATCATCTTTTTCATCTTCTTGCCGAAACCAAAAGCAATTTTAAACATTTTTGAATGCATTGCAACCGCTTAAGCTTAGAAGCTTGCATATATGTCCTTTTTAATTCTGTTTCTTGTAATTTTTATATTTTTGAGATCGTTGCAATTAGGTCCAGCTAGTCCATACCTTCGTTTTTGATTTTGTTAAAAATTTTGAAAGTTTCCATTGATGAATATTGAATGTACTTGATGAATACCATGTATTTGGAGTTTTGATTATGCTATTTGATGAATTTGTAAAGTAATTTTTGTTAGATTTTGATTTTAGGGTTAAATTGTGAAAATGTCAAAATTTTAGGGTTTAATAGTGAATTTAGTGATTATTAGAGACTATTTAAGGGTCTGGTATTTGGATAAATATTTATTTGAAAATTTTGGTTAATTTGATGAATTTTGAGTTAAGGGACTAAATTGCAAAAAATGGTAAAAGTCGAGTAGGTATATAATCATACCGGTTTTCCCACATTTCGATATACGCTGACCAAAATCTTGGCCAATCCGTATGCAACATCCGTAAGTCGACTTTGTGCTCATCATCGAGCACCTCAGGTGCCACGGGAATCGGTTGTCGGAATCCAAATTGACGCAAAACCCGATCTGGCTGGTGCATCTCCACGGTGGCATAGTTGACCAATGGCACCTTCACATGCCAAATGTTCGGATTTTGAAAGAACTCTTCCGGAATTACTGTCCGAATTGACGGGTCCTCGTATGGTGTCCATTCAAACTATATTAACATGATAAAAATATTAGTTATATACTAAATACTAAATACTAAATACTAAATACTAAATACTAAATACTAAATACTAAATACTAAATACTAAATATGAAATACGAAATACGAAACGACTATTTTATTACGAAAATATATTTTATTTAATACTTACTTGTGCTTCCGATCGTTGCTCTAATAGAAGCCGTATATCTTCAAGCGAGGTAGGTATTCCAACATAACTCGCCGAATGGTTCCACCTAATTAAATAAATTTTTAGCATACAATTATATTTTAAATCTACGTAATAATTGTAAAATCTAATATTAAATTTACCTTGTTATGAGTGAGAATGTATATGGGTGGTCCACTCGAGGACGTAAAAATGGAAAGCGGCAGTGCCCATGATTGCGGTAGTGATAGGCAACCTCGATTTTAAGCTTTATTCGCCGCGCGTCGCCCGCACATCTCCCGATACAATTTTTCTAGCACGGCAGACCCCCAACTCAATTCACTGACTGCTCTAAAATCAACGAGTTTCAGCAGCCATCTCAAATGAACGAGGTTTCGTGACAAGTTCGGCATCAGATAGCCTCCAATCATCTCAAGAATGTATGCCTGAGCATACCGTATTCTTTCTATTTCGGTCGAATCATTATCCGGCTCCGGGAATGTGTCTCGTAACCAGCCCATCTCGATCCGACCTCCGTTAATGTTATCCAGAATAGCACCCAAAAGCTCATAGCATACGGCTCCCCACTCACCAGAAGTTGCGGACCCGGTGACTACGTACCCATCCACCGGCAATCCCAATTGCATCTGCATGTCTTCCAGAGTGATAGTACACTCTCCGCATGGAAGATGGAAAGTGTGCGTCTCGGGTCTCCACCTCTCTATCAACGCACTGATTAGCTTCGGGTCCAACTTGCACCCTCGGCCTATCGTGGCCACGTGCCAAAAACCCGCTTCCCGTAGGTAATTCTTGATCAACGGCGATGGCGGACCAGACATATTGCGAATATAGCATTGCAACACCCGATCTACAGACAGTTTAAAAAATTATAAAATAAAAATTAATTAAAATTGCATAAACCTAAAAAATATTAAATAGTATTGAAAAATTAAAATTATAACTTACCATTGTCATTTGATCGACGGAGATGTGTTTATTGTCGAGATGAATTAATTCTCCGGCCATTGCAAAAAATTAAAGGAATTTGAACAGGGCTTTTTTGTAAATTTAACAAAAAAAATATTTCAAATTAAAGGACTATTGTGAAATTTGAGAGGAACTTTAAGGAATTTGAGAGAAAGTTGAGAGAAATTTGAGAGAAAATTGAGAGAAGGACCTTTGTGTGAAAAAAAATGAAAGGGTGGGGGGTTTTATAGTTTTTTTTACCGTTGGAGGCCCAACGGTAAAAAAAATATGACCGTTGGAAGCGGGCAAAACGCGTCCCTGAGGGAGGCGTTTTGCCACATCAGCGGCGCCCCTCAAGGACGCGATTTACTGCCGATGTGGCGGCAAAACGCCCCTCGGACGACGCGCGTTTCTCTTTGCATCCCCTAAAAACGCGCTGACGTGGACGCGCTTTCGGGGAAAATGGCCCTTTCCGGTAAATAATTAAATATTAGGTCATTTTCCGTAAATTTTGTAAAAAAGGGTATTTTCTGATAAATTACCCAATATTTATAGTATTTTATTGTAGGAAGGAAAGCAACCAAAAAAGAGAATGATGAAATTACCTATTTAGTTTCGATAAATTCTATCTATTTCTACATTTGAAAACTTTTGAGAATTAACTTTTTCAAATATTATTTATTTTGTTACTTTCATGATGATACAATTAAGAAACATAATTTATACTTTTTTTTATTAAATAATATTAACATAATATCACAATATTGTTCTCCGTAATACAAATTTCTTCCTAAAACAATAATGATATAAAAAATTTGAGAAATTGTTATTACTTAGAAATAATACATAGCACAATTTGATAGAAACTTATAAGCATTTTAATAAAAAATATTTTTAAATATATAATTTTAATTGAATAAAATATTTTCATATTTTTAATTCATTTGGTTTTCAAATTAAATAAATATTTTATTTGTATGCATTAATTAAGTTTTAGTTGGAATTTAATATTTTAATAATTTTAATTCATTTGATTTTCATTTGATTGAATAAAATTAATATTTTATTATTTTTAAATATATAATTTTATATATCCAATCAAAATATATAAAAACTTAATAAAAATAAGTATAATGGAAAGCCAAAATAAAATTTAAATATCAAATTTTATACATAAAAGATAATTGTTAAAATTTGTTTTTTTAAGAGATAAAAATAAATAATTTTATTTAAATTTTAGGTATTGACGTGAAAAAAATTTAGATTGTTGAGATCAACTCGGAGCTGTAGTATTATATACACACACACGAGATATATATGATATATGATTCTAGATAGAGTATAAATGATAAAATACTGTATAAATTCAAACCACATACATAGTCAAACCAATAAGGATGAATACCGCCTTCCTCGAGTATTAATTAGCCGACTCTAGATACAACGTTACGCAAAAGAAAACTTTTTGCAAACCACAAATTCAAAGGACTAAAATGAGTTATTATAATTATGGCTGCTAAATTGGTATTGATTATGTTCTTCTATATAAATTCATGCAGTGTTATATCATACATACCAACATTCAAGTTCAATGGCGGCTTCCATATTCCACAACAATGTTATTCTCACATTCCTATTTATTTTCCCATTTTTCAACCCAACCTTTGCAGGATTTTCTGTAAGTTCTTTTCCTAAAACCCCTAAAGCTTTATGTTGCATATTGTGGGAATCCATTCTAAGGACAATTTCTTTTTGTTAGAACTCAGAAGATTTTCAAAACAGTTAAAATGGTTTTCACTTTCAAAATGGACAATATCTCCTAATACTAATATTTATAAGATGTTTGTTGTTTGCAGTGGAACTCTGTTGCCAAAGAGCCCAAGTCTTCACAAAACTGGGTGAACCATGGTGGGGACTTATATAACCGAAGATATGCGGAGAAGGAGACCATGATCAGCCCTGAAACAGTCTCCAATTTGCGTTTGAAATGGGAATTCATTGCAGGCAAAGACATAACCGCGACGCCAGCGATTTTCGATGGAACCCTTTATTTTCCGAGCTGGAACGGGAACATCTATGCTATTAAAGCCTGTGATGGGTCCCTTGTTTGGGAGAAAAACTTGGAGGAGTTAACTGGGCTTAATGCCACTGGTTTTATCGTGAATGTTAACTGGACAGTTTCAAGATCAACGCCAACAATTGCAGATGATTTGCTCATCATTGGAATCTGTGGCCCTGCCATTGTTATTGCTGTCGAAAGATTAACTGGCGAGCTTGTTTGGTCAACCCAGCTTGATAACCATCCCGCTGGTATCATCACTATGTCAGGAACTTACTATAAAGGGTTAGTTTGTTTTGTTCCCATTTTCATTTTTCTTTCAAATATTCATATTCAATATTTGTGTTGTATGCATGTCTTGGTATAAGTTTAAAGATATTATTTTCCAAAAACCTCTAAATTCAAAGAAAAAAAAAATCCTAAAAACTATCCAATGGGGATCGTGGAACAAAGTTGGGGGCTTAGTAAAAATTTTAAAAATAATATATATCTAATACCCATGTTAAAAGAGATAAATAATAGATTAAAAAAGCATACATTTACATCTAAGAAATCTTGCAGGCATTTTTACGTAGGGACATCTTCAGAAGAAGAAGGCGCAAGCATAGAGCAATGCTGCATATTCCGCGGTAGCTTTGCCAAATTAGATGTCCGGTCCGGCAAAGTCCTATGGCAAACCTTTACTTTACCTGATAATTTTGGTCAAAAGGGTGAATATGCGGGAGCAGCCATTTGGGGAAGTAGTCCGTCCATCGATACAACTCGAAACCATATCTATGTTAGCACCGGGAACCTATATTCAGCCCCTCTTCGAATACGCCGATGTCAAGAAGCTGAGAATAATCAAACAGTGCCGACTAGTCCAGACAAGTGTATTGAGCCCGAAAACCACTCAAATTCAATCTTAGCTTTTGATTTGGAAACTGGTGCAATCAAATGGTATCGTCAGCTAGGGGGATATGATCTTTGGTTCTTAGCCTGCAATAATCTTTCCACCCCAAATTGTCCTCCTGGTCCAAACCCTGATGCCGATTTCGGAGAGGCCCCGATGATGCTAAGTATCGATGTCAATGGAACTAAGCGAGATATTGTCGTTGCTGTTCAAAAAAGTGGATTTGCTTGGGCTCTAAATCGAGATAATGGTGACCTTATTTGGTCTACTGTAAGTTTGTCTTCATTGTGTCCTTTTCTATCCATTGTTTTCCTTTAAAACCTTCACTCCGGATGTATAGGAGGTCGGACCTGGTGGTCCAGGAGGAGGAGGCACTTGGGGTGCGGCTACGGATAAGAAGAGGGTCTACACCAACTTAGCCAACTCGCTATTCATGAATTTTACTTTGATACCATCCCAAACAAATACGAATGCTAGTGGATGGGTGGCAATGGATGCTAAAAGCGGTGAAATCCTATGGTCGACAGCGGATCCGAGCAATTCCAGAGTTAGTGGTCCTGTCACCATAGCAAATGGTGTACTTTTTGCTGGTTCAACAGATAAACAAGGACCTATATATGCCATTGATGCTAAAAATGGGAGAATTTTGTGGTCATATGAGACTGGTGCAACTGTTTATGGTGGAATGTCGGTGAGCAATGGATGCATTTATGTTGGTAATGGATATAAGGTCAATATAGGGGCTTTTATTCCAACTTATTCTGCTGGAACCTCACTTTTTGCCTTTTGTTTGACTTAAAAGCTTCAATAGGTGTAAAGGGCCCTATTTTAGTCATAATTGGTTTGTTTCACTTTTTAATTATATGAAGATAGTGATGTTTATTCATGTAAAATTGGCTTAACCAATACATTACAATTTAAATTATACTATTTTCTCATCTTAGTATTTATATTTTTTAAGACCATTGGTATCTAATTTTTTTTTCCAAGTTAGTACTTTCATTAATCCAATTGTTAGTCAAATTGTTAAGTATATTTAAAAAAAAAACACTTAATCCATAAATTATTACCTAAATTATACTCTTTTTTTCAAGTTGATACCTGAACTTTTTTTAACACAAGTAGAGGTGTTGATGGGCCGAATCGGGCTAGATTCAGGTCAGGCTTAAGTATGATATTAACATACTTTATATTTATCCAAACTTGGTTCGACCCGAAATATGAGTTTAAAATTTTGCTCAAGTCCACCCATATTTGTGAATGGTTAATCCAAGCTTATTTTAGGCCTACCCATATTAATTTTTAATTTAAAAATATATATTTATATTATATTTATATTATATTTAATTTAATATTTAATATTTTTATTTATTTTTATTTATTAAAATTTTATATATAGTCATCTTGACATTTTTTTAGGCTTAACTCACAAATTGGTACCTAAATTACACCCTTTTTCCCATCTTGGTACCTAAACTATTTTTGGTCATAAGTGGTACCTAAATTACTTTTTTTTTTCCGAAGTTGGTACCTCTATTAGTTAAACCGTTAAGCCCATTTTAAAAAAAAGTTTAACCCATAAATTGGTATCTAAAGTATGCATTTTCCCATTTTGGTACCTAAATAATTTTTTGGTTACAAGTGGCCTAAACTACTTTTTTTTCCCTAAGCTGGTACTTCTGTTAGTTCAATGGTTAGTTGAACTATTAAGTCTATTTTTATATAAAAAAGATAACCAATTAAAAATTGACATGGGTTAAAAAAGACAATATTATTTTCTCTTATATATATATATATATATATATTTTCTTTCTTTCTTTAGAACAGGACCAATGGTAGAATCATTCAAGCTATTAGTTCTTAGTTTGATTAGTTCTTCTAGTTCAATAGCATAAATAATTAAAATTTACAAAAATAAAAAAATAAAAATCAACAAAAAATAAAGAAATCCGATTCAATTATTTTTTAGCTTGGTTCAACCAACCTATATTGGTTTGCAAGTCTATCAATTCAACACTTATCTCTAGTTTGGTTCTGAAAACACTGGTTTTAATCAATGAAATAACTTTTTCGATATCTCCTGGTTGAACAAGCATGTGATGAAGTTTGAAAACAGAATTAATCGTCTGCATCTCGACCTCAGAAGAATGAATTTCGAGAATTGCTAGTATTGCAATACATTATAAAAGAAGAAAAAATAGAGAAATAGAAAAAATAAAGCAAGAGAAACAATGTAAAAAAAATAAAAGAAGTAAATAAATATTTTTTAAGTTTACATTACAAATTAGTATTGGTTGGAATTTTTAACACCCCCGACTCGACTTAGAATTTTCTGCTAAGTCGGCTTTTCTTAGAAATTTAATTATGACATTTATTATTGTGGCGTTTTGAAAACAGTTAAGGTTTTTAAGAAAATATTTATCAAAACTTTAGGTATTTCCCAAACCTAAGATATAAAAGTAAGAATAATTAATAATTACAAGTCTAAAAGATTAAAATGATTAAGGAAAACTTTAATGAAACTTTTAAAATAAAAGTAATATAAGTTGCTAATCTAAGGTCCCTCCGATGCAATTCCAAGTCCTAGTTCTCTGCGCTACATGAGAGGTAAGAAAAAGGGGGAGTGAGCTTATGACAGCGCAGTGTGAGTCTAATTTTTAAATCGGTATATATAATTACACAAACAGTAAAACATTCAATTCATGACATATAACAAATTAAGCATAATATAAGAAATATTTAATAAATCCATGCATGTACAGGATATACTAATGATGTGATGCAATTATAATTTTAATTTCTCCTATTCGTCCTCGAGCATTGCTCGACACTCCAAAATACATATCAATAACTAACTATCTCAGATTTCCCGATGAAGATGGCCATTCACTTGTCATCTGTGACGATGACTTTTACTACAATAACTTACCATCCCAATTTTCTGGTTTTAATGGCTTTTTAAACTGTCATCTCGATTTAATCCGGTTTTGATGACATTGTCGCCTACTTTGTGCAGTACTGTCTTGCGGTGTGGATTTAAATTGCCTCTATCTCATATGAAACTCCTTCGTCTTCCATACTTGTTTTTATATAACTATGCACATATACTTAGCATATTATGCTATTTATCATCAATTGGTGCTACATTTGATATCTTTAAACTTATCATATAACAACACGTGTTCATGCATTCATTCACATCAAATTCACTTAAGTAATTAATTTATGTGAATTAAAACAATATTACATATAAATCATACTCATGCGATTTAACATATTTAGTTTGTCTAACACATAAATAAGTAGGGTTTGCATTTACAAGGGTCACACATATAGGGTGGCACATATAGGCTAGCACATTTAGGGGTTCACATAGGTAGGGCTCGCACCTAAGGGTTCACACAAAGGGTTTGCACAAGTAGGGTTCGCACGAGTAGGGTTCACATTTAGGGGTTCACACATACAAAGTTCATACCTAGGGTTCGCACAAGTAGTTCTCACATAAGGGCTCACACACATACTAATGCTAGGGTTCACATATTAAATCTATATGGTTCACATATATAGACAGATAGGTTCACATGTAACAACATGAAGGGTTCGCATATTAATCACCTAGGGTTTACATGTATATATATAGGGTTTGCATAACTAATCATGTAGGGTTCGCATAGTAGTACATGGAGAGTTCGCATGTATAAACACGTAGAGTTCACATGATTTTCATGTAGGGTTCACGAAGATATAAATTAGGAGCATAATAAATCCTATATGATTTTGCATATGGGTTCACAATAGGGATCTCCATGAGAGGGCTCGCCTATAGGGGTTTTGCATTCAAAAAAGGTTCGCATACAAGGGGGTTCACACATATTAGGGGGTTCTCACATGCTGAGGGTTCGCACATGCAAGGGTCTTGCACATAGGGGCTTGTTCCTAGGTTCACACACAAGGGCTTGCACATTGGTACGCACATACAGAGGGGTTCTCCTTTGGTGTTCGCCTATACAAGTTCTCTACTTTCTTCTACTTCAAATCTACATAAAGGTTTAAGTTTAGATCTCACACCTGATTTGATGACACAAAAACCTTAATTTGGGAGAGGAGATTGACGATCTATTTGGAGAGCGACGATTTTGAAAACATTGAATCCTTTTGGTTTGAAAATTGATTTGGTAATAGTGGAGAAAGAGAAGAACTTGAGGGTGTTTTTCTTGAAAATTTACTAGGTTAAAATTCTAGGGTTTGAAAAGATTTCCTATTTATAAAACTATTTTCCCTAATTGAATTAGGTTTTAGGAATCCATGTAGAATTAGGACTATTTTAAAAATAAGGATTAAATTAAAAAATAGTTTTTTTGGTTGGGCTAGTTTGAAAATTCGACACTTCCATGGGGTAAAAATAGAAAAATAAAATATTTTGGCTAAATGCACACAAGAGGTTTCAAAATAAGGACCTAGAGGTAAGCTAAGGCTTTAACACTGAACCAATAGGCTCATTCTTGTTTTTTTTTTAACACAAATAATTTTTAAGGCCTTCTAGTTCTCTTATCTTATGCTTTAAAAAAATAAATTCCTAAATTTTTCTCCCTATTTCTTCTACCCTATTTTTGGGATGTGACAGGTTCTTTTAACATATAAAACATTCTTGTGTAAAATGGGTAACACAATAATAATTTAGGTATCATTTGTGACAAAAAAAAATGTTTAGGTACCAAAATGAAAAAAAAAAACATAGTTTAAGTATCAATTTATAGGTTACGCCTTTTTTAATAATAGATTTAATAGTTTGAATAACAAAAATACCAACTTGGGAAAATAGTTTAGGTACCACTTGTGACAAAAAAAAAAGGTTTAGGGACCATGATGAGAAAAATGGTATAGTTTAGGTAACAATTTGTGAGTTAAGCCTTTTTGTAATGTTTACATTATAGTAGTATTATATATTACCATAGATTTATTTTTTTTCCATTATAGGTTACATAATATATAAAAGTAACATAATACAAAACATTATAAACTTAAAAACAGGTCGGCTCAGGCATTGAATGTTCAAGCCCAAGCTCGACCCATATTTTAAATGGGTTTAATTTTTTTCTCAAGCCCATTTTTTGAGCCTAATATTTTTTTCCAAACCCTCCAAAATTTCGGGCAGGCCTTCGAGCTTGGGTAGATAGCTCAACCTTTGAATAAGGCTGGTCACAAGTATTTTTTGGTTACCTATTTTACACCAAAAATGTTATATTCGATAAAAGAATTCCAATCAATAATAGACTGCCACGTCATATAAACTTTTAAAAAATAAATTTTTACTCTCTCTCTTTCTTTTTTCTTCCTTTATAATCTCAAATATAGAAAACAAGAATTTCTATTGTTGAAGCAAGGAGATTTATCGGTGGTAGATTATGAACGAGAATATATATGACTCAGCAAGTATTCTATAGAACTCATCCCTATCCGAGAAGCAAGCTATAAGCGTTTCCTACGAGGAATGCAAGATGAAATTAGAACTCAGTTAGTTGCACTGAAGATTAAAGAGTTTGTGGATCTATTTGAACGAGCAAAAATGGTGGAACAATCTCTGGGATTAAATAAGAAATCTGAACCTTCCTAGGTTATGGGAAAACGCTTTGGGACTCCTAGCTCTCATTTAGTAACAAAACGAAGCAAAGAGTCTCGGGATTTTGGTAAGACAAATGCAAGACTGGTAGCATCGAATAAAATGCAAAACCTTTAACCTACAGTTTTTGTTGAGAGTGTAAAAGGGCCGAGTAGAACTTCTGAAATTTCGACCTATGAACATTGTGGAAAGAAGCACTGGGGAAAATGCTGGAAATTGGCAAAGAGTTGTTTTTTATGTGGATCGTTGGAGCATTTCACTCATGAGTGTCTGAAGAATGAAAATAATTCACTTGATGACACACAGCGAGCCACCTCCGTAATTAGGGGTCGAGGGACGAATAGAGGTGAATCAGTTTTGAGAGGTGGATCGAGAAAAAAGGAGCGAAGCAGTCACTCATCAGCCTAAGGCCAGAGCGCCAGCTTGTGTTTATGTTGTGCAGACACGTGATGAGGGAGATGCTACCGATGTTGTAGTAAGTATTTTTCTGTTATTCTCCATACCTGTTTATACTTTGATTGATCCTGGTTCTTCTCATTCATATGTTAATACCGATCTGGTCAAATCTGGGAGTATGAAATCTGAGATGTCCAAAGTAGCCATGTCTGTATCATGTCCGTTGGGTCAAACATTGTTAGTTAATCAAGTTTGTAAACGATGTCCATTGAAAATTCAAAATTTGACCTTTCCAGTGGATTTATTAATTATGCCTTTTGGTGATTTTGATGTAATTCTGGGTATGGATTGGTTAACCGAGCACGGGGTAGTTCTAGACTACCGAAAGAAAAAGTTTTCGGTTCAAGATTCGAATAGTGAGATTATATAAGTTACTGTTGTTAAAACAAGTGGTTCAAATCAGATTATCTCTTCGATTCAAGCTAATAAGTTGTTGAAACAGGGTTGTGAAGCTTTTCTAGCTTATGTTATAAATTCAAAGACTGGGGATAGTGAAATCAGTAATATTCAAACTGTTTGTGAATTCTCTGATGTGTTTCCTGAGGAGTTGTCCAGATTACCACCTGATCCGAAGGTTGAATTTGCAATCGAAGTGTTCTCTAGTACAACTCCGGTGTCCATACCCCCTTATCATATACCACCGATCAAATTGAAGGAATTGAAAATTCAACTGTAAGATTTACTAGACTGTGGCTTTATACATCCTAGTATATCGCCCTAGAGAGCTCTGGTTCTATTCATTAAAAAGAAAGATGGTTCGATGCGACTTTGTATTGACTATCGACAATTAAATAAGTTAACAATTAAGAATCGATACCCTCTTCCTCATATCGATGACTTGTTTGATCAACTGAAAGGAGCTTCAATCTTTTCTAAAATTGATTGAAGATCTGGTTACTATTAGTTGAAAGCCAAAAATAGTGACGTACCAAAAACTGCATTCCGTACGCGTTATAGCCACTACAAATTTTTAGTGATGCCCTTCGGATTGATGAATGCTCCTGTGGCATTTATGGATCTCATGAACTGCATCTTTCAGCCTTACCCGGATCAGTTCGTGGTTGTTTTTATTGATGATATTTTGATCTATTCAAAATCAGAAGCTGAACATGACAACGTTTACATACTATTTTACAAGTTTTGCGAGAAAAATAACTCTACGAGAAACTTAGTAAATGCAAATTTTGGCTACCTGAAGTAGTTTTTCTGGGACATGTCATTTCTGCGTCCATGTTGATTTGAAAAAGATTGAAGCCATAATTCAGTGGAAAGCACCGAAGAATGTGTCAAAAATTCATAGTTTCCTTGGTTTAGCTGGTTACTACCGAAGATTCGTTAGTGGATTTTCAAAAATAGCTTTACCTATGACAAAGATATTGCAAAAGAACGTACAGTTCGTTTGGAGCAATCAGTGCCAAGAAAGTTTTGGGAAACTGGAATAGATGTTGACTGAAGTACCAGTTTTAACTTTACCAGAGTCGGGAAAGGATTTTGTGGTTTATAGCAGTGCCTCGTTGAACACTTTAGGTTGTGTTCTAATGCAAGAGGGAAGGTGATTACGTACGCGTCCCGACAGTTGAAAACGCACGAACATAATTACCCAACGCACGATTTAGAGTTAGCTACTGTAGTTTTTTCTTTAAAAATTTAGAGACATTACCTATATGGCGAAAAGTGTCATATCTTCACTAATCATAAAAGTCTTAAATACCTCCTAACTCAAAATGAGTTGAATTTAAGACAACGTCGTTGGGTCGCTTTTGAAAGATTATGACTGTGTTATAGATTACAACCCTGGCAAAGTTAATGTTTTAGTGGATGTGTTGAGCAGAAAATCTATAGTCGATGTAACAGTCCGGTTTATACCCTAGTTGAAACAGTGGTTTTGGGACCATGAATCTGAGTCTGAATAATATTTTAATATTATTTTCTGTGCCGTTGATATGTGACTAAGTATGTGGTAAATTTCCGTGAGCTAATTTGTCCGTCTGTGTGTTTAATTTGACAAAAGGATTTAATTGCATAAAATGTGAAAGTTGCATGCTATTTGTTAATGTGCTTAAGTGTTGTGGCTTTGTAAAAGTGAAGGACTTATGTGGCTATTAAACCACTATTTAGTTAGTGGATAGATAAGGACAAATATATCCTTAATGCATGATTGTTTTATTTATTAATTGGAAGGTTAAATTAGTAAATGAAATAATATTAATGTTATAATGAAAATAACATGAAAATAAGCCATTATCATCCTTCACCTAGCCGAATATTGAAAGGAAAGAAAGAAAAGATTAAGTTTGTTTCATTCGGCCATTCCAAGCATAAATTCAAGGTATGTTTTCGGTCGGTTTTCGATAATTTTTATGTTTTTGAAATCGTTACTTTGAGAGCTTTAAAACCCATGTATTAATTTTGATTATTGGTGATGTTTGTGTGAGATGGCATTGTTGATATGTTGAGTTTTGAAATGAGTTTAGTTGATAAATGAAAGATATGGGTTAGATGAACATGCTTTGTTCTTGAAGTTTTGATAAATTTAGCTAATTAGGGCTAAATTGAGAAAATAAAATTTTGAAGGACTAATTTGTGAAATAAATGAAATGTATGGACTCATATGAGCATGAGTGAAATTCGGCTAGGCATAGGTATTATGGAATTTAATGTATTTTGTGATTTTGTGAATTAGGGACTAAAATATCCAAATGTGAAAATGTGAGGGCTAATTTGCAAATAGCCCTAAATGTATGTTTTTGGGATGAATTGTATGAATTAGTGAATAAAAGGGTTAATTTTGAAAATGTTTAGATCAAGAACCAAGGAAAACGGACACAGATCACGGGAAAGCGAAAATAACCGAGTAGCCGTTTTAATTCCGATAAACCGAATCCGAGGTAAGTCACTATGCAAATAAACGTATTTGTATGCAATTATGTTTGTTTATATGATAAATGTTGATGATGGATGCTTATGAGAGGTTATGCATATGAACTCTGAGATAAGTTCGATATAGTGACTAAGTTCGAGAAGTCCCGTACGAACCTAGGGATAGTTAGGATTAGCTATGTCATGACATAGGTATCTGTTCTGTTCTATCATGTAAGACCATGTCTGGGACATTGGCGTTGATTTGAGACTTCGTGTAAGACCTCGTCCGGGACGTAGGCGTCGATATGAGTTTTATGTGTAAGACCACGTCTGGGACGTTGGCATCGATCTGAGCTTTACGTGTAAGACCATGTCTGGGACATCGACATTGTATTGATTCGTGTAAGACCCTGTCTGGGACAGTGGCATCGATATTTGAGTGTATGTAAGACCTCGTTTGGGACGTTGGCATTGTACGACCATTCCGAGCTTTCTGAGTATCCTACTAGATTCCTTACGGTTCAACTGGCAAGTCTGTGTTACGACTCGTAAATCCAAGCTATGAGCAATTATGTGAATGTATATTCTGTTTCAGGTACGTTTGATGCATATGTATTTATACATTAAGTGTGTATACAAGGTAAGTACCTATATGACTCTAATTTGAAGAAAAGTATGATTGAATATGAAAAGGTGAATGAGATGTTAATATGGTTATGGAAAGCTATGCATTTGTATATGATTCTTGAAGTAATGAATGTGGCAAATATGGCCAAGTATATGAATTCAAGCATATATGTGTTTACTTGTTAAGTAAATGAGATGGGCCTTTGTACCTATGTGCATATATATATATATCTTCCATGCTAAGTTTATTTGTATTATGACTTACTAAGCTTTTAGAAAGCTTACTCCGTGTGTACTTTCTCTGTTTTATAGGTCGTCAAAGCTACTGAAGGCTCGGGACCGTCAAGGATCGTCATCACACTACTAAAATCATTTTGGTACACTTTGAAAATGTATAAAGTTAGATATGGCATGTATAGGCTAGTATTTTAGTACAAGTTGTTATGTGATCTTAGCCATGTGATTTGGCTATTTTTTAATTAAGACTTTGCTTAAATGAATGTGATACATGATGCATATTTTGGTATGGTGAAAGCATGTGAAATGGCCAAGGTTTGAGTGAGTAAATGAATGAATTATGCTTGTAATGATATGAGTTTTATTCTTTGAATTGGTCATGGTTGGAAATGGTATTGAATGAATGGTTTGAATGATTATTTTGGTATGTTTTTTATGGTTATATGTGCATGAGATATGTTGGAAAATATGGCTTGTAGGTTGACCCTTATGGGTGGCATTTTGGCCTTGTAAATAGCCTATAATGCCACACGGTTGTGGCACACGGGCGTGCCTAAAACCGTGGTTGAATTGGCAGAATGTAGCTTAAATAGCACACGGCCTCGACATGGGCGTGTCAGCTGGCCGTGGTGTATAAGTCAGTAGCTAGCTAAGAGCACACGGCCATGGCACACGGGCGTGATTGTTGACCGTGTTGGAAAAGTCAGTATATGGTTTGGTAGCACACGGTCATGGCACACGGACGTGCCAAGTAATCGTGTTGATATAGTTAGTATGTAAACAAGGATGGACACACGGGGGTGTCTAGAAGCCGTGGAGGGCACACGGTCTCCTACCACGGGCGTGCCTCCCCTGAAAGTTAGAAAAGTTTTTAATTTTCATGAAATTTAATATGTGTTTTCAGTTTAGTCCCAACTCGATTTATATGCATGCTTTGGGTCTCGATGACTCATCTAAGGGACACTATGATCGTTAATGATGAATGTAATGTATGAAATGTTGTGTAAGTTTCCGATCTATCCGGTAGCGCCTTTAACCCTAATCCGACATCGGATACGGGTTAGGGGTGTTACAGTTGAGTTGTGAGCAATGTTTGCTCAACTTAGTGTTAATAGTTACGACAGTTTATTGACCGAGTTGAAAGTCAAACCAGTGTTATTTGATCAGATTGGAGAAACTCAGTTAGTGGATAACAAGTTGGTGGATAAGAGAAAAATGGTTCAAGATGGCTCCATCGAAAATTTCAGCATTGACGATTGTGACTGCCTAAAGTTTCGTAATCGAATCTGTGTTCCAAATGTTGCTGAGTTAAAAGAATTGATACTTCGTGAATCTCACAACAGCTCTTTTGCTTTACAACCTGGTGGAACGAAAATGTGTTGTGACCTTCGAGAGTTGTATTAGTGGCCCGACATGAAAAGGGAAATAGTTGAATTCGTGGCTAGATGTCTAACCTGTCAACGGGTCAAGGCAGAACATCAAGTCCCCATCGAAATACTTCAGCCTATTTCTATTCTTAAATGAAGATGGGAGCACATAATGATGGATTTCGTAACTGGATTACCATTGTCCCCAAGTAAGAAAAATATTGTTTTGGTGATAGTTGACCGATTTATGAAAATGGCCCATTTTATTACAGTTAGAACTGATTGGTCATTACCGAAACTTGCTGAGATTTACAATCAGGAGATCATCATATTACACGGTGTACCTATCTCAATTATCTCTAATCGGGATCCCCGATTCATTTCGAGGTTTTGGAAATAATTGCATGAGTCACTTCGTATGAGGCTAAATTTTAGCACGACTTTTCACCCCCAGATGGACATGCAATCTGACCGTGTTATTCAAATTTTGGAAAACATGCTTCGAGATTGTGTGATTGATTTTGAATTGGGTTGGGAATGTAATTTACCTTTGGCCAAATTTGTGTACAATAATAGTTTCCAATCAAGCATTCAAATGGCTTCATACGAAATTTTATATGGTTGAAATTGTAAAACACATGTCTGCTGGTCTGAATTGAGTGAGAAGAAAGTTGTTGGGGTAAAATTAATTCAAGAAACGGAAAATATGGTCAAGGTGATTCGAAACAGATTGAAAGCAGCCTCTGATAGACAGAAATCATACTGACACTTGAAATGATGAGATACTAAATTTGCTGTAGGTGATAAGGTATTTCTAAAGGTTTTGCCTTGGAAGAAAATTCTTCGATTCGGGTGAAATAGAAAGTTAAGTCCTCATTTTATAGAACCATATGAAGTTATTGAAAAGGTTGGACCTGTCGCTTATTAGTTGGCATTGCCTATGGAACTACAGAAAATGCACGATGTTGTTCACGTGTCAATGATTAGGAGATATCGCTTGGTCCGTCTCACATTATTTCAGTAGAATATGTGGAAATTCAGCTTGATCTGTCATACGAGGAAGAACCATTTAAAATTTTAGCTCGCAAGGTGAAAGTGTTGCGTAACAAATGAGTTTCCCTCGTAAAATTTCTTTGGCGTAGTCACAATGTCGAGGAAGCAACTTGGGAATATGAGGAAACGATGAAATCTCAATATCCCCACCTCTTTTCAGGTAAATTTCGGAGACAAAATTCTTTAGGGGAGAATTGTAACGACCCGTTTCCAATGGTTTCGGGAGTAAGTTTTGTGACCCCAATTCCAGTTAGTGGGTCAATTAAAGTATATATGTTAATTTTGGTAATTATATGGTTTTATGGATGCCATATTAAAATATAACAGGGAAATTTTAAGGTTCAAATAGATAATTAAGTAAAAAGGGCTAAAGTGTAAAAGATTGAAGAGTTGAGGTTTTGTAACACCCCGAACCCGGCCTAGACGTTATGGCCGAATCTGGCAATGTCACATGGAATGGGATTTGAAATCGAATTTATCAAGTTTAAACAGTTTTCGTTTACTAGCTTCTATTTATGTCTCGTCAATTTCAAAAGTATTTTCTCGTTAATTTGATTCGTTTAAAAACATATTC
Source organism: Gossypium sturtianum (assembly GCA_025698515.1). NCBI lineage: Eukaryota > Viridiplantae > Streptophyta > Magnoliopsida > Malvales > Malvaceae > Gossypium > Gossypium sturtianum. The sequence continues at coordinate 125,232,934 of CM046946.1, forward strand.
TGTAGCGGAAGCTTTTAAAACTGTGATATTTTAAAAAAACCGTTCGCGTTTAGGAAAAACGTTGTTTATAATTAAACCGAGTTTTCGTTGAGTTTTGTAGTTTAGAAATCCATGAAAACAGTTAAAATCCAAAATAAAGGCAAACAGACCAAAAGTCCCAAATTACATAAAAAATACCCCAAAAGAAGAATAGGAAATAAAAACCATAATGAAGTTAAAGCGGTTCAATAGACATGTGGTCACTGTTGAGTCCTTTGCCGCACCGATCCGTCTATATTTGGGGATTACCTGTATAGATAAAACAGAAAGGGGTGAGTTTACATAAACTCAGTGTGTAATCCCCACAGAAGACATGCATACAGTCAAACAACAGTTATCAGTCAAATGCAGTCTGGGCCTAAGCCAATTGCATATTCAGACACAGTTTAGGCCTTAGCCCATTCAGATACAATTTCAGATATAAATTAGGGCCTTAACCTATCTCAGATACAGTATGCATACAGTAACAGAAATCAGTATCCTACCCACTAGCCTCTACACACCATATCCGACCATCCCTACACACTATGTGGGGTTTAAAACACCCACCCAGCCCTACACACCAAGTCGTGACTGATGCGGCACATATCAACATATTGCAAATTGAGGCCGCGGATAATAGGCATGAAAGCCTTTCAGTACACTTCCTCCAATAATCAATCAACCCACCCCAATGCAGATGTAACTAAACACGCTCAATGCAGACATACAGAAATACATGCTTACATACTTAAATTCAGTTATCAGTCATACATACGGATCAGTAAACATGCATAAATTTAATATGCTCTATACATACATTATATATTCAGGTCACACAATTTAGGGTCTAAGTAGTGCTTACCAACCCTACAGTAGGTTCATAGTCGACTTGGGCGACCCGTGCAACCCTAGGAAACATTTTAGCTAAATGGGCCCACACGCCCGTGTGGCCCACACGCCCAGGTTGGCCTTGGCCCGTGTGGATCACACGGCCTGGCCCAAATTCCCACACGCCCGTGTGGACCCACTAGCCCGTGTGGCCCATACGGCCCAATTCGGTCAAGCCTGTGTGTAGCACACAGCCTACCTGGCCATCACACGGCCGTGTCTAGCACACGACCTGGCCTTCGTCGACCACACGACGTGTCATTCGCACACGACCTACCACACGGGCGACCACACGGCCATGTGGCGTCGACAGTTTGCAATTTTGGCTTTCGCCAAATCCCGTTTTCTGCGTTTTTGGGTACACACCTTGTATAGTTTCACTGAAAAAACACTCCCGAGCACTCAAAGACCTAAAAATTGATATTTTAGAGCCCAATTTAGTACACTAGCGAAAAATCAAAATCGAAAATTGTCTACATCAAAGTCAATAGTAAACCCAAGCACTTACTGACAACGAACCGAACCCTAGGCTCAAATCTCTGCAGAAGTACTGACCAATTATTGACCTCCGCCTAATCCAAAAGAACAACAAAAAACCTCCTCTTAGAAAACTATCCACGAAAGAGAAAGATAGTGGCAAAACAGTCACTTACCGAACGAGTGCAAACGAACGTTGAACGAGAATGAGTCGATTTGGAAAACTGAAAAGAAGAGAGAAGACTAGATAAGTTCGGCTGATGAGAGGGAAAGCAAAACGTCAGAACTAATGGCAGAATTTTGGGGAAATTGGAAAAGGAGAGAAGAAAAAAAAAATTAAAAGTCCAAATAGAATAAAATAAATTTGGATATATTTGTTTCCCCTAAAATCCTCCCCCACTAACCCCTCAATCACAACTACTTCAGATTTTTAGTCCAACTCAAACACCCTCTCAACCGACTGAGCAAAAATATAAACATCCAAGCTTGCACAAGGATTCGAACACAGGACCTCCAATACACCAACACCCTTACCACTCGAACCAGCAGGCTCATTCTGTTATAATTTCACCAACAATTAGCCTTAAACCTACTGAGCAAGGGTAAGGCTTAAATCAAAAAAATTCCAAAATTTTCCAAAGGCAGGGCTTGAACTTAGGACCTCACACACACCCAAAACACTTAACCATTGAAGCAAAAACACAGTTATGTCAAGAATTTACAAAAACAGAATTATAGAATTTAGGGCGTTACAAGTTTATTAGTAAATGAAATAAAAATTATAAAGAGGAAATTCAATGGACTTAGTGGATAATAAAACCAATTCTCAAGATAGTGGAAGTGTATGAGTGGTTTTGTTGTAAATTTAATAAGTTTAAATTGGTAAAATAGTAATTAAGTTAAAACTGTAACAACCCAAACCCGGCCCAAACACTATGGCCGAATCCGAGTTGCTACAGTGGAAAAGATTTTGGAAAACCTTACTTAGAATTTATTTAAAAGTTAATTCAACCAAGTTATTATAGAATACCGAGTGTGCCCGATGGCACTATGAAAACATTTTCGTGTTAATTTGGGAAAACATGTGACTTTAATTTATTATTGGTAATCATAGTTTAAAACAATTATTCGACATATTAAAAATAACAAAAATAAAATAAAATAAAATATCAGGAGGCCTTATTACATCCAAATAAACTAAAAACCGGAAATAAAATTTATCATAACTAAGATTAAAGTTCATTTAATTTAAATCCACCGCATGGCCACCTCGAGTCCAACCGGCTCCTCAACCGCCATCTACGAGTCACCTGAAAAATGTTAAAGGAGAAGGTGAGTCACCAAGACTCAGTATGTAACCCTTCCCCCGTTTTAAAAAAACATTTCCATACACAACATATAACAATTAATATGCGTAATATTATGTACCCTCAACCTAGCCAACCAAACGCCATCGTTTACCCCATTGTGGTACCAAACCACCGGTGGTGCCAAACCACTGGTGACATATAGTCACGATGTGTTACCAAAACACCGGTGTCCGTGAGACACGAATCGCTTGATGGGGCCAACCCATCGTGGTGATACCAAATCACCGCGCATTTATCCCATATCTCAAGTGGGGCCAACCCACGGTGGTGTTAACCACGGGGACGAGTCGCTATGAGGTACCAAACCTCCGGAGGTACCAAACCTCTGGCGACCGTAGTCACGCTTTGTTACCAAAACACCGTGCCCGCTGGCACAATTAATCACGCCCCTCCACTCATCAATCCCACATCGAGTCACATATGTACATGTTTCATGTCATCACATACTTAAATCTCATGTATCAATACATCATGCTTCCCAAAAGCATCGAATAACAAATTCATATTAACAGGTACTTACCTGAATCACCATCTATACCGATATGGTATATTATCCAATGCTACATAAAATCAAGATAGCATTCACAACAATCAGCACATTAACAAGTTATACGTGTGTATGTACACACCTGTCACCACTGAATCGTCTAAATCCCGAAAAGAGATGTCGGCCACCCTAGATCTACTGGTCCCTATGTTCGGCCAAATGCATGGGTTAGTACCATGGCCTATTCGGCCCAAGCCAAATCGAGAAGGGTTCCTTGTGAACCCGAAATCTTACCTATCACCCCTTGAGTACTCACTTCGGTACTTGATATGCGATTCCTGCTTTACTCCTACATTCGGCCATCACTAGAGTTATTAGCCTTCGGCTTAAACGAATAGTAGATAAATATAGATCCTTACCAAAGTCACTTGACAGGGAATGGGCTTGGATCGTATACCTTAAGATCCCAAGCACCTAAACAGAATCGATTCCATCACCGATTAGCCACTTTGAAATAATTCGGCTTTTCCATTTAATCAAGTCGACAGAGAGAAGGGGTATGGGAGAGGAGTTTCGACATGCTTACCCTTGCTTTAATATTCGGCCAAGACTTCAAAATATGGAGGAGGACAATTCGGTTATGTCTAGGGAGTAGGTTCGGCTAGAGAGAGTTTAATAGGGGGAAAAGGGGATTTCGGCAAAGGGTAAGGTGTAGGTTGGGCTAAGGTTGATCCCAATATTGATCAAGGCTTGCTCTTGGGTGAAAAAAAAGGGAATGAAGAAGAAGTATGGGAGGAGTTTCGGCCAAGGTCTTGAGAGAATAGAAAAAAAGAAAACAAGGAGGGAAGAGGTTGGGAATTTCGACTAATAGCTAAAAAAGAAAACAAGGTGGTAGGTTGAGGTTTTTATAGGCATTCGGCACCCCCCTCCTACTTGCCGTCCACTCCTCTCATGAGGAGTTCAAATTTCGGCTAACCTCCTACAATTCCTCTTGGCCAATTGTTTAAACCAATTCAAAATAATTTGAATTATTCCAAGGCCTAAATTCTCTCTTACCATCCTTTTAGTGTTAATCCCATAATATCTAATTAATAAATAAAATACATCCTTATTATCCTTACAATTTAAAATACTCATATTATCCCTCTTTATCTTCCATCATCTTATTATCTAAATAAATAAAAAAAAAAGATTAAAGAGAGAAAAACTCTCCCTCTTGTTGCCGTCCCCACTTAAAGAGCAAAAGGAGAATCTTGTGACTCAACCAAGGCTCTCCCTTATCCCTTGTGGCGTCACATGTAGCTCCTAAGTGGCCCTCCTTTTGCCACTTTTCCAAGCTGATTTTTATGCCATTAAATCCTCTATTTATTCTTGTAACCCCTACCCGCTAAGGTTCCCTACCTTTAAAGCTTCCAAATAAAAATTTTCTACTAAACCGAGCCTACTCAAGACCCTTAATTAACCTTTATTATTCCATAAATAATATCACAAAGATTGTTCAACATAAGAAAAATAATTTAATTCCAAATAGCCCCATCTTTGGGATGTTACAGCCTTCTACCCCCTTAAAATAAATTTCGTCCTCGAAATTACCTAGCTAAAACAGATGGGGGTATTGTTTGCCAGTATTACATCCTCGATTCCCACGTAGCTTCTTCCACACCATGGTTCCGCCAAAGCACTTTCACTAAGGGCACGACTTTCTACGTAGAACCTTCACATCTCGATCTAAGATCTCGAACCGGTTCTTCTTCAAAAGATAAATCCGAGTTCACCTCAATCTGCGCTCACGGCACAACGCGTGCGAAGGATCTCGACCGATACCGCCTCAAAGATCGATACGTGAAATACGCCATGGATCTCGATTCGATTCTGCCGGCACTCTAGGCGATAAGCTACCGGGTCCTACTCGCTTTACAAATGATATGGCCCGATGAACCTTGGGCTTAGCTTCCTTTTCGTCCAAATCTCAACACCTTTTTCCAAGGCGACACTTTCGGAAAGACCTTGTCTCCCACAAATACTCCATTTCCTTGCGTTTGAGATCGGCATAAGACTTCGCCTATTTGATGCTTCCTTGAGACGAGACCGAATCACCTTGACTTTGTCTTCGCCTCATTACCAATTCGACCTAAACTTGTCGTTCCCCAACTCCGCCCAACATGTAGAGTACGGCATTTTCGTCCATATAGGGCTTCATATGGAGCCATCTCAATACTCGCTTGATAACTATTGTTATAAGCGAATTCCGCTAATGGTAGGTACTCTTCCCAACTACCACTAAAATCCAAGACACAACCTCTTAACATGTCTTCTAAGATCTCAGATCACCCTTTCCGATCGTCCAGTCGATCGTGGATGGAAAGCCGATCTTGAAATCTAACTGTACCCAAAGCTTGATGCAACGCTTTCTAGAACCTTGACGTGAATCGGGATCCCTATCCGAGATAATCGATCTTGGCACACCATGCAACCTCACTATTTCACCCACATACAACTTCGCTAAGCTTCGGAGTGAGTAATCCATTCTCACCGGCATGAAGTGGGCTGATTTAGTCGCGATCCACAATTACCCAAATCGCATCCTTCTTGTTGGGCGTGAGGGTAGCCCACTAACGAAATCCATGGTGATCCTCTCCCATTTCCATTGAGGAATCTTTACCGGGTTGAAGTAGTCCCGATGGTAATCGATGTTCACCTTAACTCTGCTGGCATGTCGACACTTTCCTACGAACTCGCTTATCTCACGCTTCAACTCCGGCCACCAGATTTGTTTTCGCAAATCTCCATACATCTTGCTTCCTCCCGGATGCATAGCATATGGGCTACTATGTGCATCATGGAGAATTTTCCGCCTCAACTCTTCATCCTTCTACATGCATGCTCGCCCTTGAAAACATAGCACTCCATCACTAGACAGACTGTACACTTCCAAACCACCATCCCGAACTTGTACCCTCTTAGCGCTCAAGCCTTCATCCACTAACCGCTTTTCCTTAATCTCCTCAATCCATGTTGGCTTAACTCGGAGTTCCGCCAAAAGACTCCCATCATCATATAGACTCAACCGAGCGAACATTGCTCTTAAGTCCGTCACAACCTTCCGGCTCAACGCGCGTCCTACCACGTTAGCCTTACCGGATGGTACTCGATTGAACAATCGTAGTCCTTTAGTAGTTCAATCCACCGACGCTGTCTCGATTCGCATCCTTCGAGTCGAAGATACCTCAAGCTTTTGTGATCCGTGTAGACTATCGACTTCTCCCCATACGGTAATGTCTCCATATCTTCGTGAGCAAAGACGATCGCCGCTAACTCCAAGTCGTGCGTTGGGTAGTTAACCTCATGCGGTCTTAATCGGCGGGATGCATAGGCTACTACCTTTCCATCTCGCATCAACACACATCCCAAACCATTGTGAGATGCATCACAATAGACTATGAATAACTTTCTGCTTGGTGTCGTACTCAAACCGAGACTTCCAGTCAAAATTTTCCTTAACTTATCAAAGCTTCCTTGCTTGCTTCTCCGTCCATACAAATGGAACACCTTTCCTTAGTAACTTAGTTAACTGCGCTGCTATTAGAGAGAATCCTTCCACGAATCTCCGATAGTACCCGCTAAACCCGAAAACTTCAGTATTTCACCACCGACCTAGGTGGTTTCCAATCCAATACGCTTCAATCTTACGAGGGTCTACTCTAATTCCTTCACCGATACTACATGACCTAAGAAAGCCACCTCCTAAGCCAAAATTCGCACTTACTTGAATTTGGCGTATAACTCGCTTTTCCTCAACACTTGTAGGACTACTCGCAAATGCTTGTCATGCTCCTCCTCCGCTCCTTGAGTAAACCAATATGTCGCCGATGAACACCACGACAAATTGGTCCAAGTCTTGTTGAAATACCCTATTCATTAAGTCCATAAATGCCGCGGTGCATTGGTCAACCCAATGGCATCACCAAGAACTCGTAATGCCCATACCGAGTTCGAATGCCGCCTTGTGAACATCGGCCTCCTTCACCCTTAATTGATGATAACTCGACCTAAGGTCAATCTTTGAGAATACCGACGCACCCTTCAGTTGGTCAAACAAGTCATCGATCCGAGGCAACGGGTACTTGTTTTTGATCGTTAACTTGTTTAACTGACGGTAGTCGATGCACATCCGCATAGAACCGTCCTTCTTCTTGACAAACAACACAGTGCTCCCACGAGAGATATACTTGGTCGAATAAACCCTCTATCCAAGAGCTCCGAATTTGAGCCTTTAGCTCCACCAATTCCTTTGGTGCCATTCGGTATGGTGCTATAGACACACGTGTGCCGTTCGGTGTAGCAAGTCTATACTGACCCGACTTCCGATCCGGAGGCGGACCCTTAAGCTCTTCCGGGAACACATCAAAGAAATTCCCAACCGTTCGGACCTTTCCAACTCACGGACCCTTTGGCTTCCAAAGCACAAATTCGAACCAAATACGCCTCACAACCCTTCTTGACCATCTTTTCAAATTTCAAGGCGGACACTACATTGGATAGGTAATTCCTTCTATCCCCTATCATAACCACTTCATCACCTTCACCGCCTTAAAAACCATGCGCTTAGCCGTAATCCAAATTCGCTTGATACTTAACCACCCGGTCCATTCCAAGGATCAAATCGAACTCCCCAACGGTAGTTCCATCGGATCGACCACAAATACTACCCTTTGAAGTTCTAGGGTACGCCTCTATAAAGTTTGTCTACCACTACTGAGTGACCTAAAGGGCTAACTACGGTCATCTCCCTAGAAGCGGCTTTGAGTTTAGGTCCATAGTTCCTACCACACTACTAGCAATGTACGAGTGCGTCGAACCCACATCAATTAATGCAACATAAGGAAGATCGAAATTAAAAACATACCGGTTATGACATCCAATGCGTCACCCTCCTCGCGACGCCTCACAGCGTATACTAAGCCAGTGCCTAGCCTCTGTGTTGCCCGAACCTCTCGCCTCGAGTTCCACGACCTCGGTTAGGACCGTTGTTTCCTCTGCCATTACCACGACCCTCCGTGGTCCCACATTTCTATCCCCGAGTGCATTCTCGCCTCTGGGCTGATTCTTAGCTAGTTTCCGGGGACAATCTCGACACGATGCTCCAAAGACCCACACTCAAAACATCCTCTATCACCGGTCCAACAACCTCCCCAATGGGTCTTTCCACAATGGTTACACCGAGTCGGCCTCTGATTAGTAGTCGTGGGCCTTGTCGCCTTGATTTGGCCCACTTGGCCTAGCCTTTTCTCAACACTACCGCTTGATCCAAATGACCCAAATCCTCTCTTCCGATTATTCCTACTATAACTTTGCCTCACAAAATCTCCTTGATCCCTTCGGCTACCTTAGCCTTTTCCACTAGAGATGAGAACTCACGAACTCGCTGCGGGGCAATCGGTAACCTCAAATCATCTCGAGTCCGTCCTCAAAGCGGACACACAGCGCTCATGTTCAGTAGACACGATGCCTCTCGCATACCTACTCAGCCTTAAAAACTCCGCCTCATACTCCGACACTGACTTAGTTCCTTGCACTAATCCCAGAAAAGCCTTTCTCTGCGCGTGTCGCTGTAGCCGGTGCCCACATACTTCTTCCGATAGGTGGTTTTGAAATACTCCCAAGTCGATCATCTGCTGTAGCCCCGCCTCGAATCGTAAGCCACCACTAATACGCTTCATCCTTTAGGAGCGACACGCGCCTTTTCGACTTTTCTTCCTCGGTCGGTCAAGATCATCCATGATCCTTTCGGTTGACTCTAGCCAAAGATTCTCACGCCTTTGGGTGCCACTCCCGACACACCCGGAATACCTCCGCTCCGTTAGATCGAGTCGCTCGGGGACAGATTTCCGAGCTCCCAAATTTCCACCACCCGACCACCATCTCCAAGACTCGCAAAGCGACTTGCGATACCGCCTCACCACCTGGCCCGATCCTCGCTCCTCACTCTAAAAGTAGGAGGTGGTGGTGGCGGTGGTACCTCATTTTCGAACCTTGTCCCGACTGACGGGTTCGGACACAAATCATCCTACCCCTACCGCGTCCCACGGTGTCCACGTCCTCTAGAACTCATTCTATCTACCGCGCTTTTAATCTGATTAAGAAAAATTTTATGCGTTAGCATTTGTTCCACTTTCTTATTCACGAAGAAATTTTATGGATAGAGTTTTAATCAGAGATTCTTTCGAGCAACCAAGGTTTTAGTTTCCTATCCTAGTTCGCACAAAGAAGTTCATGCATCCATTCCTTAATACCTTCCATACCTATTCACTCATCGGACATTTCTCGCCATTTCTAACCCGAGAATATATTTTCGTCTTTTCCTACTGGGGTATTTTTGTAATTTTCCAGAACCAAAATATTTTGCTGATGATTTCCAAAGCTAAGTTGTTGAATATTTGTAAAATAGTTGAAATTTTTGAGCAAAACCATTGAACTGATATTTTATGAACCGAGGGCATTTTAGTAATTTTACCCCCCTAAGGGCATTTCTGTAATTTTCCACAATCAAGTTTTTCAAGAAAAAACGTTGTAAAAATAATGTTCTCGGATTTGAAAAAAAGTTATTGCACAAGTTTTGAAAACATTAGGGTTTGTTGTTTCATTCTTTTTCGAAAACATGGCTAATTCCCTTTTCGGGTTTTAATCATTGTTTTTAGCCTATGACCGAGCCCTCTTGGTCAGGGTGAACCAAAGCTACGCACCAGGTAGAATTCGAGTGAAGAGGAGGTGGGTCACGCGGACCGCTTAAATACCAAGCTCTCACCGAACCTTTCTAGACATGCGCCTGCAGAGGTTACCACACCACCGAGCCTTACGAGTTAGGGTGAACCGAAGCTACGCACTGGTAGGATACTTGCGAAGAGGAGGTGAGTCACGAGGACCGCTTAAATACCGGGCTCTTCCGATCCAATCCTAGACATGCGTCATGGGGTTACCACACCCTAGCTCATTGACTAAGTCATAGGTTGGTTTAGTTCCTTAAGTCTTATGTTCTGCTTATGTGTTTGAGTAATCTAATCCTAGGGTTCAAGTTCCTATAAGTCTATCTACGTTCCATGCTTCCTACCCTTCTACAGAATATAATTCACAAAGAGGTTTCATGTACTTACCGGATCGGATCGGTGCCGGAGACTCGGGCCATGCTTGTTCAAAACCAAAAATCATTCCATAAGGCCTACCAAAACATTTTTGGGCCTTGGGCTCCCACACCCGAGCTTTGAACCTGCTCGATACCAATTTTGTAACAACCCAAACCCAAAATTTCAAACACTATGGCCGAATCCGAGTTGCTACAAAGTGGAAAAGATTTTGGAAAACCTTACTTAGAATTTATTTAAAAGTTAATTCAACCAAGTTATTATAGAATACCGAGTGTGCCCGATGGCACTATGAAAACATTTTCGTGTTAATTTGGGAAAACATGTGACTTTAATTTATTATTGGTAATCATAGTTTAAAACAATTATTCGACATATGAAAAATAACAAAAAAATAAAATAAAATATCAGGAGGCCTTATTACACCCAAATAAACTAAAAACCGGAAACAAAATTTATCATAACTAAGATTAAAGTTCATTTAATTTAAATCCACCGCATGGCCACCTCGAGTCCAACCGCTCCTCAACCGCCATCTACGAGTCACCAAAAATGTTAAAGGAGAAGGTGAGTCACCAAGACTCGATATGTAACCCTTCCCCGTTTTAAAAAACATTTCCATACACAACATATAACAATTAATATGCACGAATATTATGTACCCCAACCTAGCCAACCAAACGCCATCGTCTACCCCACTGTGGTACCAAACCACCAGTGGTGCCAAACCACTGGTGACATATAGTCACGATGTGTTACCAAAACACTGTGTCCGTAGACACGAATCGCTTGATGGGGCCAACCCATCGTGGTGATACCAAATCACCGCGCATTTATCCCATATCTCAAGTGGGGCCAACCCACGGTGGTGTTAACCACGGGGGACGAGTCGCTATGAGGTACCAAACCTCTCGTGACCGTAGTCACGCAGTGTTACCAAAACACTAGTGCCCGTCGGCACAATTATCTGCCCCCTCCACTCATCAATCCCACATCGACACATATGTACATGTTTCATGTCATCACATACTTAAATCTCATGTATCAATACATCATGCTTCCCAAAAGCATCGAATAACAAATTCATATTAACAGTACTTACCTGAATCACCATCTATACCGATATGGTATATTATCCAATGCTACATAAAATCAAGATAGCATTCATAACAATCAAAGACATTAACAAGTTATACGTGTGTATGTACACACCACACCACCGAATCGTCTAAATCCCGAAAAGAGATGTCGCCACCCTAGATCTACTCGGTCCCTATGTTCGGCCAAATGCATGGGTTAGTACCATGGCCTATTCGCCCAAGCCAAATTGAGAAGGGTTCCTTGTGAACCCGAAATCTTACCTATCACCCCTTGAGTACTCACTTCGCACTTGATATGCGATTCTGCTTTACTCCTACATTCGGCCATCACTAGAGTTATTAGCCTTCGGCTTAAACGAATAGTAAATAAATATAGATCCTTACCAAAGTCACTTGACGGGAATGGGCTTGGATCGTATACCTTAAGATCCCGCACCTAAACAGAATCGATTCCATCACCGATTAGCCACCAAATAATTCGGCTTTTCCATTTAATCAAGTCGATGAGAGAGAAGGGTATGGGAGAGGAGTTTCGACATGCTTACCCTTGCTTTAATATTCGGCCAAGACTTCAAAATATGGAGGAGGACAATTCGGTTATGTCTAGGGAGTAGGTTCGGCTAGAGAGAGTTTAATAGGGGGAAAAGGGGATTTCGGCAAAGGGTAAGGTGTAGGTTGGGCTAAGGTTGATCCCAATATTGATCAAGACTTGCTCTTGGGTGAAAAAAGGGAATGAAGAAGAAGTATGGGAGGAGTTTCTGCCAAGGTCTTGAGAGAATAGAAAAAGAAAACAAGGAGGGAAGAGGTTGGGAATTTCACTAATAGCTAAAAAGAAAACAAGGTGGTAGGTTGAGGTTTTTATAGGCATTGGCACCCCCTCCTACTTGCCGCCTCTCCTCTCATGAGGAGTTCAAATTTCGGCTAACCTCCTACAATTCCTCTTGGCCAATTGTTTAAACCAATTCAAAATAATTTGAATTATTCCAAGGCCTAAATTCTCTCTTACCATCCTTTTAGTGTTAATCCCATAATATCTAATTAATAAATAAAATACATCCTTATTATCCTTACAATTTAAAATACTCATATTATCCCTCTTTATCTTCCATCATCTTATTATCTAAATAAATAAAAAAAGATTAAAGAGAGAAAACTCTCCCTCTTATTGCCGTCCCACTTAAAGAGCAAAAGGAGAATCTTGTGACTCAACCAAGGCTCTCCTTATCCCTTGTGGCGTCACATGTAGCTCCTAAGTGGCCCTCCTTTGCCACTTTTCCAAGCTGATTTTTATGCCATTAAATCCTCTATTTATTCTTGTAACCCCTACCCGCTAAGGCTCCCTACCTTTAAAGCTTCCAAATAAAAATTTTCTACTAAACCGAGCCTACTCAAGACCCTTAATTAACCTTTATTATTCCATAAATAATATCACAGTGGTTCAACATAAGAAAAATAATTTAATTCCAAATAGCCCCATCTTTGGGATGTTACAAAAACTAAAAGAAAGAAAAGAAAGAAATAAAAAATAAAAAAATAGGCATCATTCTCTTCTTCTTTGTTTCTTGTGAGAAAGAAGAGATACACCATTGTAGAAGATTGAAGCTTTGGTTTCTATTTATGCATGCATGTAAGTGATTTAGGCCCCCATTTTTTATATTATAAATTAAGTGTTTTTGTGATAATTGTAGCTTAACCAAGTTAATCTAGGGACTTATTTGTTAAATTATAAAATTTTAGGGATTGTTTTGTTTGACTACAAAAGGCCTTTATGGTGGAGGGGGATGAGTTCACAAGTTTTATGGTTTAAATTAGTTACTTTGTATGGGATTTATTGCTAGTTATAAATTTTAGGATTCAAATGTTATAAGTGGAAAACATAAGAGTTGAATTGTAAATTTTAGTTGTTGTGGAACTATATGAATGTCATGAAATATTCGACTATTTGAATTAAATTTTTATGGCGTTTAATTTGACAATTTTGATAGTAAGGATTAAATTGTACGTAAGATGAAAGTTTGGAGAATTTATGTAAATATTATTGAAGAGATGATTATATGATTCTAGAATTTAAAATATTTAAATGGGAATAAATGAATTAAACTGTTGAATTTCATGATTTTGATTTGAGGATTAATTTATATTAAAAATTTATGTTGAGAGCAAATATGGAAAATGTAACTAAAAGCCTAATGGCTTGTGTATAAATATTTTGGATGGTTGAATTAATTAAATTAATTAAGCTATTGATTTTAGATCGAGGAGCAAGAGCATCAGTTGATAACCGTGGAAAGGAGAAGGTTGTCAAGTAATCATCTTCAATCTTAGTAGCTATCGTAATCTGGTAAGTTCGTATTCCTTAAACTGAACTTAAATTATTAATTTTTTAAAATTAATAGTCATTTGAATATCTAATAATTAATTGTTTGAATGAATCATTATGGGATTATATTGAAACTGTTATGAAATTGATCATGGAATATAGCATAGTTGATTAATGTAAGAGATTTGATTATGAATTGATGAATTGTGGAATTATGCAATTATGTACGTAATGTTGGTTTAGCCAACCAGTGCTGGGCACACCCTCTATATCTTCAGTTTATCCGACTAGTGCTGGGCTCAATCTTCGTCAGTTTATCTGACTAGTGTAAGGCACACCATTATATTTGTCGGTTTATCCGACTAGCGATTGGCGCAATTTTTGTTAGTCTATCTGACTAGTACAGGGCACACCATTATATATATCGATTTATCCGACTAGCACTGGGCGCAACTTTCATCAGTTTATGTGACTAGTGTTGGGCACATCATTATAATTGTCAGTTATCTGACCAGCGCTGGGTGAAAAACTTATTTACAATTTAACCGTTAGGCATCGGGTGCCATTTACTGGATGACTAGTATCGGCAGGGAATAATATATCTATTGAGGAAAATTTAGTTTGTGAAAGATGTTTTGGAATATATATAATATGAATTATGGATTAGTATAGTAAATTTCCTTAGAATAAACTTATATATATTGAAATGTATAAAAAGTTAGGTTACTAGGTGTAAGTGTGATTCTTTGAATGAATGAATTTATTTAATGTTTGAATATTTCTTTGAATGCAGATTAGGTACTTACTCTTGTTCAACGACTCAGCATCCACGAAAAATTCCGAACTCAATGTTAGTGATGTACTTCTTTTTGTATTTTGGCATGTACCTAGGTTGTTTTGGTTAGATATGGTAATTTGGATGTTTGAATGTCCCTTTTTAGGTATCCTGTATAAAGAGGATGTTGTGTAAACTTGTTAAATGTTTTTTTTTCAAAGCCAACAAATGTATATAGTTATGTATGTTTGTGAATATTTATATAAGTATTAATCTATAATAGTTCTTTTGTGAATTGATTAGTTGGAATGTATGTGTTTGAATGTTGGGATGGAAATCTTGAAGCTATGTTTAGTTGGTGATACTTGTAATGGTAATTTGTTCAAAGTGTATATGTGTAAACTGAAAAATATATAGGATTTTTCCTATGTATTTTATCACCTTTTTACTTAAATTCGTTGTTAAAACTAAGTAATTGTTTAATAAATTAATGAAATATGTGAAAATATGAAATTATGAAATAGAAATTATTAAAATGTAATTTTATGCTTTATTATTTAGTTTTCATGCATAAAATGGCTTATTTTATATTTATTTGAACATATTATATTTTTAAGACATAAAATTGGACATGCATGATTAAATTAAATAATAAAATATAAAATTATATTTAATAAATCATTTTAAATATTTCATTAATAATTTGGGTTGTAATTAATTATTTAAATTGGATAAATTTTATTCATTAGTCCTTTAACTTATTGATTTATTTTGGACAGGTCTGATAGCTTTGTTGGATTACAAAAACCCTCCAAATTGAAGACCAAGTCAACCCAAATTCGGCTACACATGGCTGTCCACTTAAACCACTTTTTGGTTTAATTACACAAGGTCCTTGCATTGTTGAAGAAATTAGAGATTTGCCCAAAGATTTACACTTGACCGAGTCTCAGTCCTGAGTTATTATGGCATTTAAATTGCTTAAAAAATCAAGCAAAAATCAGCTCAAATTCCATTAATTGTGACCGACCACTCATGGAAGAAGTTTGAAGAGACTAAACCCAGCTATTTTTAGCAAACTACCCACCTCTCTTCACCTATAAATAAGACCCCTTCATTCCCTAATTCATCATCCCTCATCCATCATCATTCTCTCTTCTCTCTCAATTCTCTTAGCATTTTCCATTTCCCACACCTAGCATCATCTCTTCATAGAGATTTTAGCAATTAAATCCTCTTAAAGAGCCCTTGGTCGGCCACCTTGGAGAACCATCAGCAAAGTAGCAAAGTGAAGAAGCGAAGGAGCCTCATTAGTCAGAGTCTTGGGTGACAGCCACTTTAATTTGGGTTTAATCTTTCTTTTCTTTAATTTAATCTAAAAATGTTTGCTATGTGTTCTTTGTTATTGTTTACAAAAATTTTAGCTTAATTTTATTTAAGCTAGGATGATTGCTTTGATTAAATAATATTTATTTGATTCATGTTTATAATGTTTGTGCCTCAATCGATCATGTTTTCAATTAAAATCAAGTCTCATTTTTCGTTCATACGTGATTGAAATGCACCGAATTAGTGAGCGATCCTAACTTGACGACGGCTAGTCGACACATAATTGAAATGTGCATGCTCAATTTAGATCCTAACCCGATTAAATTGCGGGTTGCATAACAACTCTAACCAAGCTCACATCTCGCATAGTTTTTAGATTTGTGTGATTAAACTGCTTCAAACCTAACACGTCCCTATTACCTCACACGAATGCTAAGAAACCCTTAATAAATAAGGATCAAGTAAAATGCGTATTTACTAAGTAAAGGATTCCGAAAGGACCTAATGTGGTTTCTAAACTCATGAAAGATCGAGTTGCCATGGAATGTTTTTTCCGAATGTTATTAAGCATGTTGATAATAAATTGAGTTTAATTAAAGTAATTGTCCTAGTTTATTTATATTATAATTGTTGCAAATTGTGTTTAATTTTTCTAAAACCTATTTCATTCATATAGTTTGCATACTTAGGATAATTTGCATTAGGGATCATTGCATTTAGTTTAATATATTTAATTTTAATCATCACTTCTCAACCATATTGTATTTTTATTTACCAAGTTGTTAGTATAATTTTACAATTAAGTGATTTAACACAAATACAATCCCTGTGGAGACGATAACTTGATACTTACTTATTAGTTGATAACGATTATGTACACTTGCACAAACCAACGAGTTACAAGTTTTTGACGCCTTTGCCGGGTATTGTTAACTGTTGCCATAGTCATTTTTTTTGTGAAATTATTTACTTCCAATTTGTTTTTTTTTCTAAAATTACTAACTTATTCTTTTTAATTTTGTGATTTTCTTTTCAGTTGTTTATGAGCATAGATCGGATTATCGATTTACTCCCCGTAGACCCTGAAATTGAGTGAACTTTTAGACAAAGAAGATGTGAACGAACAGCTCAAAGACAAGTTGAGATGGACCTTGAAAATCAGAATCAAGACCAAAGTAATGAAGTTGATTGTGTACGAAATCCCATCCTCATTGCCGATGATAGGGATCGATGCATCAGACAATATGCTGTGCCACTTTTCAGGGATTTAAATCCAGGAATTAGAAGGCCAGATATTGAGGCAACCCAATTTGAATTGAAACCAGTGATGTTTCAAATGCTCCAAACGGTGGGCCAATTCAGTGGTATGCCCACGGAAGATCCACATCTCCACCTTCAATTGTTTATGGAGGTGAGTGATTCATTCAAGATAGTCGGTGTGACTGAAGACGCACTGAGGTTGAAGTTGTTTCCATACTCGTTGTGAGATCGAGCACGAGCATTGTAACACCCCAAACCCGGCCTAGAAGTTAGGCCCGAATCTGGCGTGTCACATTGAAGGAAGTTGAAAAGCTAAGCAATTGTTTAGAAAAGTTTTATCGGATTTGTGAACTCCGAGTTCGTTGTTTGTTTGAGAAAAACGCGATTTGCTAAATGACCGTTTAAAAGTTGTTATTATTTTGAAAAACTATTTTGTTATGAAAGTTGAATTTGCATCGTTGCATAAACATGATATTTTAGAAAACGATTGCTAATGTTTTAAGAAAACCCCGTATTTATAAGTTTAACAGTTATAAATGAAAACTTAGAAATAAATAAACCAATGGCCTTATTACAAAATATTAACCCAAAACAAATAATCTTAAAATAAGGTAAAAATCGAAATTACTAAAGTTCACGAGTAGTATCTCCGATGTATAGCCACCCCCGAGTCCTCTACGGCTCCCAATCCTCTATCGCTGGGAATATCCTCAAACATTTAATAAAAAGAGGGGGTGAGTTTACTAAAAACTCGGTGTGCAATTTCTCTACATACACCATTCTCGGGCCCGAGCCCATTCTTTTTGCCAATGGGCCTTAGCCCTTACAAATCATTTTGGGCGAAGCCCGTCTGAAAACAGATGGACCTTAGCCCTTTTAGCAGAGTATAGCGGATAATCGGATATAAGTGCAATATGATGCAAATCCCAACCCAACCTATTTTCCATCCGCTACACACCACCCTTACCTGCCAATCACACCAATGGGGATTTCTACAATCAACCCTCACCGCTACACACCATCGATGGCAGTCATGCTGCAGTTAGCTGCTCATCGTCAAATTGTGACAGAGTCACCAGACTGAAATGGCACAAGCCACCAGATTATCAGAATTGTGACAGAGTCACCAGGCTGAAATGGCACAAGCTACCAGATTATCAGAATTGTGACATAGTCACCAGGCTGAAATGGCACAAGCCACCAGATTATCAGAATTGTGACATAGTCACCAGGCTGAAATGACACAAGCCACCAGATACACTTCCCCCTTCTATTCATGGCATATTTTCCCCCATGCAACATGAAATCATGGTGTGAGCATGCAACATATCTCAACATGTATCAAATGCAACATAAATTCATGTCAAAATAATTGCATAATTATCACAAATACAAATCGCTAACCTGATGTCTCGCTTTTACTTACCATATATAGAAGAAGAACTAATGCCGTTATTTTGGCATCTCACAGTACATACACATACTTAAAAGTAACAACAAAGAGGTGTGAATATTACACACCTGATAATGCTCAACACTACCTACCAAGGGTATTCTCATAATTTACCTATCGATGGTACAACGATCATTTTGTCATGTAGGGGTAAAATAGTAATTTCGCAAACCGGGGGTATTTCAGTAATTTCGCAAACCAGCGGTATTTCGATAATTTTACAAACCAGGGGTATTTTGGCAATTTTGCAAAATGGGGGTATTTCGGTAATTTCGCGAACCAAGGGTATTTCGGTAATTTTGCAAATCGGGGGTATTTCGGTAATTTTGCACTTAATGGCCTTTCAAATGACCTCTCGTCGCCTCGGCGACAGGATACCTTTTCTTATCGAAATGGTGCAATTGGGCCTAGGGCCCATTCTCGGCTTAAATGGGCCCACACGCTCGTGTGGCCCATTTAGCCCAAATCTAGCCACGATATTAGATTCACATAGTCTAGTTCAATTTCTACTACACATCATACAATTTATTCATATGGGCCCACGGGCCCATTGGGCCCACCTTGGCCCATCATGCCTGGGCGACCTCAACCTACAAGAATACTCATGGTGGCCTCGACTATCGCATCGAAGCTCCCACGCGGCGCCGCACGCTCGTGTAACTACCATTGCCATGTGACCGGCTTTTCGGCATTTTCCGCTCTCACAAGTGAGAGTAGAAAGAAGTACACACTGATAGGAATCGATGCTAATCCGCGCTCAGACCATACGTGCTCAAACGCCCACCAAGGTATTTTAACCCTCCTCATAGACCGCTTCTATATATAGCTAGCTTCTCACATTCCTTCTTTGTATCTTTCCGATGTGGGATCCCTCAGTTAGCGAGTTTAAATCCAACTCAAACTCTTGCCGCCCCAACTTAGCAAGATAAATACTCCTTGCTTTCCATGAGATTCGAACCTGTGCTCCTTGTAGCATAATCCACACCGCTAACCACTTGGCCACAAGCTCCTCTTGTGTCTAAAATCATGCGCAACTAAATATAACCCTATGGCAAAATTCTAGAATCCATTTAAAAAAAAAAAGAAACCAAAATGCAAGAGCCAAGACTTGAACCTTGGACCTCCTTCCTTCCTTGTGGCGTCACCCCCTTGTCTCTTATGTGGCGTCACTTTGCCACTCCACCACACACTCCACATGTGTCGTTTTTTTCACATTTTATTCTTAAAGCCTACCTACTAACTCCTAGGGTTTTATTCACCTAAAACCAAAATTTCCCTAAAGCCAAAGTTTGAACCCGAGACTTCATAGAAGCCCCCTAACCTTCCAAAATCCCTCACCTACTAGATCCAACTTGCACTAAAAGTCGTTTCTCTTATTCCTAAAAATTTTAAACGCTCCTACGCCTAAGGCCCATTGGGCCCAATCCTACTAGGCCCAACTTTGGGATGTTACAAATCTACCCTCCTTAAAGAAATTTCGTCCTCGAAATTTCCAGCTATAGAAACAGTCGCACATCCTAACCTACAACACTACACTCACGCTGCGCACTCTGATTCTAAAACAGTAATACACTTTCTAACTTAAGCTTGCAACCTCTTCACACAACCAAATATCTAATATAGAAGCAAACAGATATTTAACACTCACACATAAAAAAATTTTCATTCAAACATCACATCAAAAACATACACAGAATAAATACAGTCATTATAGCATATAATAAGTACGGGGACTTACGGATTTGGTGCCGGAGACTCGGGTGCCATACTTCAAATAAAGATATTTTTTTTAAAACCAAATTTCAAATAACTCTGAAAAAAAACATTTTCGAACCCATTCCACTGTCGAGTTTTGTAACCCAGGCTCTGATACCACTAAATGTAACACCCAAAACCCGACCTAGAAGTTAGGCCCGAATCTGGCGTGTCACATTGAAGGAAGTTGAAAAGCTAAGCAATTGTTTAGAAAAGTTTTGTCGGATTTTTGAACTCCGAGTTCGTTGTTTGTTTGAGAAAAACGCGATTTGCTAAATGACCGTTTAAAAGTTGTTATTATTTTGAAAAACTGTTTTGTTATGAAAGTTGAACTTGCATCGTTGCGTAAACATGATATTTTAGAAAACGATTGCTAATGTTTTAAGAAAACCCCGTATTTATAAGTTTAACAGTTATAAATGAAAACTTAGAAAAAAATAAACCAATGGCCTTATTATAAAATATTAACCCAAAATAAATAATCTTAAAATAAGGTAAAAATCGAAATTACTAAAGTTCACGAGTAGTATCTCCGATGTATAGCCACCCCCGAGTCCTTTACGGCTCCCAATCCTCTATCGCTGGGAATTACATGAAACATTTAATTAAAAGAGGGGGTGAGTTTACGAAAACTCAGTGTGCAATTTCTCTACATACACCATTACTGGGCCCGAGCCCATTCTTTTGCCAACTGGGCCTTAGCCCTTACAAATCATTTTGGGCGAAGCCCGCATGTAAATGCAGACTGGGCCTTAGCCCTTTTAGCGAGTATAGCGGATAATCGGATATAAGTGTAATATGATGCAAATCCTAACCCAACCTAGTTTCCATCCGCTACACACCACCCTTACCTGCCAATCACACCAATGGGGATTTCTACAATCAACCCTCACCGCTACACACCATCGATGGCGGTCATGCTGCGATTAGTCGCTCATCGTCAAATTGTGACAGAGTCACGGACCGAAATGGCACAAGCCACCAGATTATCGAGTTGTGACAGAGTCACCAGGTGAAATGGCACAAGCCACAGTTATCGAATTGTGACATAGTCACCAGGCTGAAATGGCACAAGCCACCAGATTATCAAAATTGTAACATAGTCACCAGGCTGAAATGGCACAAGCCACCAGATAGACTTCCCCCTTCTATTCATGGCATATTTTCCCCCATGCAACATGAAATCATGGTGTGAGCATGCAACATATCTGAACATGTATCAAATGCAACATAAACTCATGTCAAAATAATCGCATAATTATCACAAATACAAATCGCTAACCTGATGTCTCGCTTTTACTTACCATATATAGAAGAACAACTAATGCCGTTATTTCGACATCTCACCGTACATACACATACTTAAAAGTAACAACAAAGAGGTGTGAATATTACACACCTGATAACGCTCAACACTACCTACCAAGGGTATTCTCGTAATTTACCTATCGAGGGTACAACGATCATTTTGTCGTGTAGGGTTAAAACGGTAATTTTGCAAACTGAGGGTATTTTTGTAATTTCGCGAACCAGGGGTATTTCGATAATTTTACAAACCAGGGGTATTTTGGCAACTTTGCAAACTGGGGGTATTTCGGTAATTTCGCGAACCAGGGGTATTTCGGTAATTATGCAAACCGGGGGTATTTCGATAATTTCACGAACCAGGGGTATTTCGATAATTTTGCACTTAGTGGCCTTTCCGACGGCCTACTGTTGCCTCGAACGACACGGATACCTTTTCTTATCGAAATAGTGCAATTGGGCCTAGGGCCCATTCTCGGCCCAAATGGGCCCACACGCTCGTGTGGCCCATTTAGCCCAAATCTAGCCACAGATATTTTAGATTCACATAGTCTAGTCCAATTTCTACTACACAGTCATACAATTTATTCATATGGGCCTACGGGCCCATTGGGCCCATCTTGGCCCATCATGGCCCAAGCAGCCTCAACCTATAAGAATACTCATGGTGGCCTCGACTATCGCATCGAAGCTCCCACACGTGCGCTCGCACGCTCGTGTGGCTACCATTGCCATGTGACCAGCTTTTCGGTATTTGCCGCTCTACAGCTAGAGTAGAGAGAAGTACACACCTCCTGATAGGAATCTGATGCTAATCCGCGCTCCGACCACTCCTGTGCTCAAACGCCCACCAAGGTATTTTAACCCTCCTCATAGACTGCTCTATATATAGCTAGCTTCTCACCTTCCTTCTTTGTATCTTTCCGATGTGGGATCCCTCCGTTAGCAGAGTTTAAATCCAACTCAAACTCTTGCCGCCCCAACTTAGCAAGATAAATACTCCCTTGCTTTCCATGAGATTCGATCCCAGGCTCTCTTGTAGCATAATCCACACCGCTAACCACTTGGCCACAAGCTTCTCTTGTGTCTAAAATCATGCGCAACTAAATATAACCCTATGGCAAAATTCTAGAATCCATTTAAAAAAAAAGAAACCAAAATGCAAGAGCCAAGACTTGAACCTTGGACCTCCTTCCTTCCTTGTGGCGTCACCCCCTTGTCTCTTATGTGGCGTCACTTTGGCACTACCCCACACACTCCACTTGTGTCATTTTTTCCACATTTTATTCTTAAAGCCTACCTACTAACTCCTAGGGTTTTATTCACCTAAAACCAAAATTTCCCTAAAGCCAAAGTTTGAACCCGAGACTTCATAGAAGCCCCCTAACCTTCCAAAATCCCTCATCTACTAGATCCAACTTGCACTAATGCCGTTCTCTTATTCCCAAAAATTTTAAACGCTCCTACGCCTAAGGCCCATTGGGCCCAATCCTACTAGGCCCAACTTTGGGATGTTACAAATCTACCCTCCTTAAAGAAATTTCGTCCTCGAAATTTCCAAATATATAGAAACAGTCGCACATCCTAACCTACAACACTACACTCACGCTGCGCACTCTGATTCTAAAACAGTAATACACTTTCTAACTTAAGCTTGCAACCTCTTCACACAACCAAATATCTAATATAGAAGCAAACAGATATTTAACACTCATACATAAAAAAAATTTCATTCAAACATCACATCCAAAACATACACAGAATAAATACAGTCATTATAGCATATAATAAGTAAGGGGACTTACGGATTTGGTGCCGGAGACTCGGGTGCCATACTTCAAATAAAGATATTTTTTTTAAAACCAAATTTCAAATAACTCTGAAAAAAAAACATTTTTGAACACATTCCACAGTCGAGTTTTGTAACCCAGGCTCTGATACCACTAAATGTAACACCCCAAACCCGGCCTAGAAGTTAGGCCCAAATCTGGCGTGTCACATTGAAGGAAGTTGAAAAGCTAAGCAATTGTTTAGAAAAGTTTTATCGGATTTTTGAACTCCGAGTTCGTTGTTTGTTTGAGAAAAACGCGATTTGCTAAATGACCGTTTAAAAGTTGTTATTATTTTGAAAAACTATTTTGTTATGAAAGTTGAACTTGCATCGTTGCGTAAACATGATATTTTAGAAAACGATTGCTAATGTTTTAAGAAAACCCCGTATTTATAAGTTTAACAGTTATAAATGAAAACTTAGAAAAAATAAACCAATGGCCTTATTACAAAATATTAACCCAAAACAAATAATCTTAAAATAAGGTAAAAATTGAAATTACTAAAGTTCACGAGTAGTATCTCCGATGTATAGCCACCCCCGAGTCCTCTACGGCTCCCAATCCTCTATCGCTGGGAATATCCTGAAACATTTAATAAAAAGAGGGGGTGAGTTTACGAAAACTCAGTGTGCAATTTCTCTACATACACCATTACTGGGCCCGAGCCCATTCTTTTTGCCAACTGGGCCTTAGCCCTTACAAATCATTTTGGGCGAAGCCCGCACAGAAACAGACTGGGCCTTAGCCCTTTTAGCAGAGTATAGCAGATAATCAGATATAAGTGCAATATGATGCAAATCCCAACCCAACCTAGTTTCCATCCACTACACACCACCCTTACCTGCCAATCACACCAATGGGGATTTCTACAATCAACCCTCACCGCTATACACCATCGATGGCAGTCATGCTGCAGTTAGCTGCTCATCGTCAAATTGTGACAGAGTCACCAGACTGAAATGGCACAAGCCACCGGATTATCAGAATTGTGACAGAGTCACCAGGCTGAAATGGCACAAGCCACCAGATTATCAGAATTTTGACATAGTCACCAGGCTGAAATGGCACAAGCCACCAGATTATCAGAATTGTGACATAGTCACCAGGCTGAAATGGCACAAGCCACCAGATACACTTCCCCCTTCTATTCATGGCATATTTTCCCCCATGCAACATGAAATCATGGTGTGAGCATGCAACATATCTCAACATGTATCAAATGCAACATAAACTCATGTCAAAATAATCACATAATTATCACAAATACAAATCGCTAACCTGATGTCTCGTTTTTACTTACCATATATAGAAGAACAACTAATACCGTTATTTCGGCATCTCACCGTACATACACATACTTAAAAGTAACAACAAAGAGGTGTGAATATTACACACCTGATAATGCTCAACACTACCTACCAAGGGTATTCTCGTAATTTACCTATCGAGGGTACAACGATCATTTTATCGTGTAGGGGTAAAACAGTAATTTCGCCAACTGGGGGTATTTCGATAATTTTGTAAACCAGGGGTATTTCGGTAATTTTACAAACCAGGGGTATTTTGGCAATTTTGAAAACTAGGGGTATTTCGATAATTTTGCGAACCAGGGGTATTTCAGTAATTTTGCAAACCGGGGGTATTTCGGTAATTTCGCGAACCAGGGTTATTCGGTAATTTTGCACTTAATGGCCTTTCTGGCGGCCTACTGTCGCCTCGAGCGACAGGATACCTTTTCTTATCGAAACGGTGTAATTGGGCCTAGGGCCCATTCTCGGCCCAAATGGGCCCACACGCTCGTGTGGCCCATTTAGCCCAAATCTAGCCACAGATATTAGATTCACATAGTCTAGTCCAATTTCTACTACACAGTCATACAATTTATTCATATGGGCCCACGGGCCCATTATGACCCAAGCAGCCTCAACCTACAAGAATACTTATGGTGGCCTCGACTATCGCGTCGAGGCTCCCACACGCAGGCTTCATGCCGCTCGTGTAACTACCATTGCCATGTGACCGGCTTTTCGGCATTTGCCGCTCTACAGCTAGAGTAGAGAGAAGTACACACCTGATAGGAATCTGATGCTAATCCACGCTCCGACCACTCCTGTGCTCAAACGCCCACCAAGGTATTTTAACCCTCCTCATAGACTGCTCTATACATAGCTAGCTTCTCACCTTCCTTCTTTGTATCTTTCCGATGTGGGATCCCTCCGTTAGCAGAGTTTAAATCCAACTCAAACTCTTGCCGCCCCAACTTAGCAAAATAAATACTCCCTTGCTTTCCATGAGATTCGAACCCAGGCTCCCTTGTAGCATAATCCACACCGCTAACCACTTGGCCACAAGCTCCTCTTGTGTCTAAAATCATGCGCAACTAAATATAACCCTATGGCAAAATTCTAGAATCCATTTAAAAAAAAAAGAAACCAAAATGCAAGAGCCAAGACTTGAACCTTGGACCTCCTTCCTTCCTTGTGGCGTCACCCCCTTGTCTCTTATGTGGCGTCACTTTGCCACTACACCACACACTCCACTTGTGTCATTTTTTCCACATTTTATTCTTAAAGCCTACCTACTAACTCCCAGGGTTTTATTCACCTAAAACCAAAATTTCCATAAAGCCAAAGTTTGAACCCGGGACTTCATAGAAGCCCCCTAACCTTCCAAAATCCCTCACCTACTAGATCCAACTTGCACTAAAGCCGTTCTCTTATTCCCAAAAATTTTAAATGCTCCTACGCCTAAGGCCCATTGGGCCCAATCCTACTAGGCCCAACTTTGGGATGTTACAAGCATGGCTCAATTCATTGCCACCAAGTTCCATATCTACATGGCAAGAATTAGCAGAGAGATTTTTGGTAAAGTATTTCCCGCCTAGCAAAAACACTAAGTTGAGGAACGAGATCACAACTTTCCAACAATTGGATGACGAGTCTTTGTATGAGGCTTGGGAGCGATTCAATGAGTTACTTCGTAAGTGTCCTCATCATGGGATTCCTCATTGTATCTTGTTGGAGACATTCTATAATGGTGTCAATGCATATACAAGATTAATGGTAGATGCTTCTGCGATTGGTGTAATTTTGTCTAAGTCCTATAATAAGGCTTATGAGATCATTGAGAGGATCACGAGTAATAACTATCAATGGCCAACAAATTGAACAGCTTTAGGAAGACGTATAGCTGAAATTCATGAAGTTGACGCCCTCACTTCGTTATCAACTCATTTATCGTCTATTTCCTCTATGTTAAAATAGTTTACCGCTAATAGTGCTAATAATTTTGCAGCTCAGCCACCAAGTCCTTTTGAAGTAGTTTCCTGTGTGTACTGTGGGGAAGGTCATTCTTTGAGAATTGTCCATCAAATCCCGAGTCAGTGTACTATGTGGGGAACCAATATCAAAATAGGAGTGGAAAAGGACCCTAGTCCAACTTCTACAATCCTTCATGGCGTAATCATCCTAACTTTTCTTGGAGCAACCAAGGAAATGGACCGAATAACAACTTCTTGCAGCATAGACCCAACCAATCTCAAGGGTTTAATCAGCAATCTCTAAAACCACCTCAAGCTAAGACATCAAACAGTTTGGAGAACTTGTTGAAAGCGTACATGGCAAAGAATGATGCTTTGATCCAAAGCCAAGTAGCAACATTGAAAAATTTGGAAAACCAAATGGGTCAATTAGCTACAGAGCTTCGTAATAGACCGCAAGGAACCTTGCCGAGCGATACTGAGAATCCAAGAAATTTTGGTAAAGAACATATCAAGGCAGTGGCATTGCGAAGGGGTAAAATTTTGGAACCCCGATTGATTGATGTCGAAGATAAGCCTGTTGAGAAGAATCAACCAGCTGTTGTAATTCCTACACCAAAAGAGGCAGAATCTGCAAAGACTGACAAGGTAAATCCTAACTTAGTGAATTCAGATACTTTAACATCTTCTTTGGATACAGATTTACCTACTCAGAAGAGTTATCCGATTCAACCGAAAGTTCCATCACCTCCATATCCGCAAAGATTGCAGCAATACAAGTAGAAACAGGAGGTGCAATTCAAGAAATTTTTGGATGTTCTGAAGCAGTTACACATCAATATTCTGTTTGTGGAGGCTTTAGAACAAATGCCGAATTATGTAAAGTTTATGAAGGATATATTATCCAAGAAGAAATGACTGAGTGAGTATGAGACTGTTTCCTTGACAAAGGAGTGCAGTGCGTTCCTGCAGAACAAACTGCCACTGAAATTGAAAGACCTAGGAAGCTTTACTATACCCTGTAACATTGGTGAATCTTACTGTGGTAAAGCTTTGTGTGATTTAGGAGCGAGTATCAACTTGATGCCTAAGTTTATTTTCAAGATGCTAGGGATAGGTGAAGTAAGACCTACAACTGTGACGCTTCAACTAGTAGATCGATCTTTAACATATCCCGAGGAAAAGATCGAGGATGTTTTGGTAAGATTCAATAAATTTATTTTTCCTACTGATTTCATTGTCTTAGATTTTGAAGCAGATAAGGAAGTGTCGATCATCCTTGGGAGACCTTTCTTAGCCACGGGAAGAACGTTAATTAATGTGCAGAAATGTGAACTCACCATGTGGGTTCAAGACTATCAGGTAACCTTTAACATTTTTAAAGCAATGAAATTTCCCGATCCGGCAGAAGAGTGTTCAGTTATGGAAGAGATAGAAACCTTGGTTTCTATGGAAAGCAATTTTAAAGAAGATCCATTGGAGAAAGCCTTAGATCTTGACCCTTTGGAGGATGAAGAAGGTGAAGAAAACATGGCTTTGATGGAAGCCAATCTGAGAAATTTTATTCAATCCACACGGTTTGAACCATTAGAGTTAGAAGTCAGAGAATTTGTGCAACCCAAGTTGTCAATTGAAGAACCACCTAAACTCGAATTAAAGGTACTTCCTTCCTATTTGAAATACATGTATTTAGGTGACTGTTCTACTTTGCCGATGATTATTTCAGCAGAACTGACGAAAGATCAAGAGGAGAAACTAATTGTTGTTATAAAGAAATTTAAGAAAGCAATTGGTTGGACCATAGCTGATATTCGAGGTATAAGCCATTCTTTTTGCATGCATAAAATTATTTTAGAAGAAGGTGAAAAAGCTTGAATTGATGGGAAAAGGAGGCTCAATCCTATTATGAAATAAGTTGTGAGAAAGGAAGTGATCAAATGGTTAGGCAAGAATCATCTATCCTATTTCAGATAGTTCGTGGGTAAGTCCGATGCAGTGTGTGCCAAAGAAAGGTGGAATCACGATTTTTGAAAATGAGCATAACGAGTTGATTCCAACGAGAACTGTTACTGGTTGGAGATCTGTATTGATTACAACAAATTGAATAAAGCCACTCTAAAGGACCATTTTTCGTTACCTTTTATAGATCAAGTGTTAGATCGACTGGCAGGTAATGAATTCTATTGTTTTTTAGACGGCTATTCGGCATATAACCAAATAGTTGTAACTCCGAAGGACCAACATAAAACAACCTTTACTTGTCCATACAGTACGTTTGCTTTTAGGCGAATGCCTTTTGGTTTATGCAATGCACCTGCAACATTTCAACGATACATGATGGCAATATTCACTGATATGGTTGAAAATTTTGTTAAGGTTTTCATGGATGATTTTTCTATTTTGGGTAACACTTATGATATTTGTTTGGGTAATTTGGATAAGGTTCTGAAGAGATGCGAATAGACGAATCTTGTCCTTAATTGGGAAAAATGCCATTTTATGGTTAAAGAAGGGATTGTCTTAGGGCATAAAATCTCAAAAAGAGGAATTGAAGTCGATAAAGCAAATGTGGACGTAATTGAAATATTACCGGCCCCAATTAATGTGAAAGGAGTCAGAAGTTTCTTAGGCTATGCCGGTTTTTACCAAAGGTTTATCAAAGATTTCTCGAAAATTTCTAAATCTGTTATGTTTGTTGTTAGAGAAAGATACAGTATTTGATTTTAACAAAGCATGTTTGGAAGCTTTTGAAGATCTGAAAAACGGTTAATCTCAGCCCCAATAATCGTTACACCTGATTGGAGCTCACCTTTTGAGTTGATGTGCGATGCAAGTGATTATGTCGTTGGAGCTGTGATGGGTCAAAAAAGGAATAAAGTGTTTCACCCTATTTACTATGCAAGTAGAACTTTTACGGGAGCCCAACTCAATTATACAGTAACTGAAAAGGAACTCTTTGCTATAGTTTTTACTTTTGACAAATTCCGCTCATATCTTATAGGTACCAAAGTTACAGTATTTACTGACCATGCGACCATTAAATACTTGCTCACAAAAAAAGATGTGAAACCGAGGCTAATTCGTTGGATACTGTTACTCCAAGAATTTGACCTTGAGATCCAAGACAGAAAAGGTGTCGAAAATCAAATAGCTGATTATCTGTCGAGGTTAGAGCAAGATGAGGTAACTCGAGCATGTGTGCCTATCAACGAGAATTTCCCAGATGAACACTTATTTGAGGTAAATCGAATTCATGAAACACCTTGGTTTGCTGATTTTGCCAATTATCTTGCATGTGGAATAATTCCTCGAGAAATGACATACCAACAAAGGAAAAAATTCCTTCATGATAGTCGGTATTATTTTTGGGAGGATCCGTTTTTGTTTAAACAGATTAATGCGATAATATAATCTGAAAGTGTGTAGCTGAAAGTGAGATTGCTGAGATCTTGTATCATTGCCATTCATCTCCAAGTGGGGGACACTTTGGTGGTTCACGGACTGCAGCAAAGATTTTGCAAGCAGGTTTCTTTTGGCCTACACTATTTAAAGATGCTTATGCTTATGTGAAGAGCTGTGATAAATGCCAAAGGACTGGAAATATATCAAGGAGGAATGAGATGCCCTTGACAAACATTTTGGAGATTGAATTATTCGACGTATGGGGCATTGACTTCTTAGGCCCGTTTCCTTCTTCGTATGGGAATAAATACATCTTAGTTGTTGTGGACTATGTATCCAAGTGGGTTGAAGCTGAAGCATACCCTACAAATGATGCTAAGGTAGTTATGCGATTCCTACATAAGCATGTGTTTACACGATTTGGGACACCAAGAGCTATTATTAGTGATGAAGGTTCTCAATTTGTGAACAAATGGCTTAAGTGGTTGCTTGAAAAATATGATGTGAAGCACAAGATTGCTACTGCCTATCACCCCCAGTCTAATGGGCAAGTTGAAAGAGTGAACCGTGAAATCAAAGGTATTCTTGAAAGGGTAGTACGCCTTAGCAGAAAAGATTGGTCTCGAAGGCTCGATGATGCATTATGGGCCTATCAAATAGCATTTAAGACACCGTTTGTAACGCCCCTTACCCGGGTTCTACGTCGGGAACCGGGCCCGAGGCGATACCGAACTCAAATCACTTGATTGCCACTTAAGCTCAACGTAATTACTCTCTAAAACCTCATTCTCGACTTACGAGGCCTCACTCATACACACGAGGGCTCTCGAGACTAATCCGGAACTTTTTCCAATCTTAAATTTTTCCTTTCAAAACAGGTCTTACACGCCCGTGCAAGATTAGACACGCCCGTGCATAGACATGCACGCCCATGTCCCCTGACCGTTCCTAAAAACCCAAGCATTCTGTCAAATGCCCACGGGTAAGGCACACGCCCATGTATTTTGGGAACACGCCCGTGTACCCTATTACACGTCCGTGCCTTCCACCCGTGGTCGACACTGACTAATCACACACGGTTTTGACACGCCCGTGGGCCTAAACCGTGTGCCATACCTTAATATACTGACTTGTTCAACACGGTCTAGGCACGCCCG
The DNA here is from genome assembly GCA_025698515.1 of Gossypium sturtianum. Lineage (NCBI taxonomy): Eukaryota > Viridiplantae > Streptophyta > Magnoliopsida > Malvales > Malvaceae > Gossypium > Gossypium sturtianum. Next base: position 125,264,263 of record CM046946.1, read on the forward strand.
TGTGCTTTAACCGTGCGTGTAACATCCTGAAATTGGGGCTATTTGTGATTGAATTATTTTTCTTGTGTTTAAATCTCTGTGATATTATTTGTGGTGTTATAAGACTTAATTAGGGGTCTTGAGTAAGCTCGGTTTAGTAGGATAATTCTTAGTATGGTTTATTTAATGAAGTGGATTATGTGAGGTTAGCACTTAAGTTAATTTAAGTGTTAATTAAAGCACATAAGGAATTAATGGCAAAGTGGTTATGGTGTTTGAACTTATAACTTGAGGTTAGAGGTTCGAGTAGTATGTTTAGCATTTTTAAAAGTTTATTTTGTATGTTAGCATTAATGGCCACAACCTATGATTATGATAGGTTGGACTTTCATTTTGGTAAGTTGAATTTATTTTAAAGGAAAGCATGGAATAAGGGATAAGATTCCTAAGGTTATGGAAGGATATCTTGAAGTTATGGTAAATTGAGGGGACAAAAGGCTTGGTTTGTGGAAAATGTTTTGAAACTAACTCATGGCCAATTGACCATGAACTTGGGCGGCAATGTGGCTAAGGGGAGGATTTGGCCGAATATGCTAGTAATTGGTAAGGTTTAGGAGTGTTTTGGTCATTCCTAGCATTTGGTGAAAAAGGTTGCAATTCTCTCTCAATCTCTTTTCTTTTCTTTTGGCCGAATTTTACCTTGTGATAAGCCTAAACTCTTTTGACCATTTGGTCATTTCTTTTGCTCATCTTCTATTTTCTCCATTTCATTCTCTCAAAACCAAACATTCATCAACATCTTGTTCTCCTATTTGTTTTGCTTAAACACCAAAAATCTTCTATACTCTCTTCTTTGTCGAAACTCTATTCCCTTTTCCTATTATTTTCTTTTTGTTCTTTAGCCGAATATACCTCTTTGTTGTGCCGAAAAATTTTCTTCTCCTATCTTGAATCACTTTGGCCGAATATTAAAGGTAGCATAGTTTTCCTCGGGACTTTTCTATCAATTGATTTTGGTAAGGTGGTAAGGTTTATTTCAAAGGATTATTCTTTTAAGTTTTCGTTTAAGCCAAGGCTAATAACCTTAATGATGATGGTTGGTTGTAGGGAAGTGAGACCGGTTCACATTTAGGAGTGTGTTGGCTAGTGTTCGAAGGCTTTTGGGTAAGGTTTCGGGTTCACAAGGAACCCTTCTCAATTATTTTGGTTTGACCGAATAGGCCATGGCACTAATCTAGTTTTTGGCCGAATATAGGGGCAAGGAAAACTTGTGTGGCCGATTTGTCTATTCGGGATTTAGGACTCTCGTTAGTATCGTGTGTGCATACACATCTTATAATCTTTTAAATATGCTAAGTGTTATATTATGCCTAATCGGTTTGTGTAGACATGGATGTTATACCATCATGGTATTAACAAGGACACGGTAAGTCTTTATTACTTTGAGATTATTATTTGATGCTTTTGGGAAGCATGTCACATTTGGTATGTGCAATATTTGGTTTATGGTAATGATAAATCTATGAACGTTGTTAAATAAACCTATTATCATGATTTCAAAAAAAGTATATAATTGTTGATATGGGTTGATGAGTGGAGGGCGGTGATATTTGTGTCGAGCGGACACGGTGTTTTAGTAACACATTGTGACTACGGTCACGGAGGTTTGGTACCTCCGGAGGTTTGGCACCTCATAGCGACTTGTCCTCGTGGTTGATACCACCGTGGGTTGGCCCCACTTTGAGATATGGGATCGTCTGCGCGCTGATTTGGTATCACACGATGGGTTGGCCCCATCATTCGATTTGTGTCTTCGGACACCGTAGATTTGGTATCTCCGGTGATTTGGCATCACATCCGTGACTATACGTCACCGGTGGTTTGGCACCACCAAAGGTTTGGTACCACACGGGGTAGAGAAAGGTGTTTGGATGGTTAGGATTGGGTGCATTTTTAAACTTATGCATGTTAATTGGTTATGATTTGTGTATGTTGTTGCATTAAACCGGAAAAAGGATTACACATTGGGTCTTGATGACTCACCTTTTTCCTTTAACATTTTCAGTGACTCGTAGTTGCGGATAAGGAGCCGGATGAACTCGAGGCGGCCATGCAATGAAAATATGGACTAGGTGGATTTGGAACTATTTTTATTTTAATATGGGTTTGATTTATTTTGTTTAAGATGTAATAAGGCCTCCTAAAATTTGCACTTGGATTATTTTATGTTTTGATAAATTGCTTAACTATTTTATGATATTAAAATGGGTACACATGTTTTTCTCAAATTAATTCGTAAAAATGTTTTATTGTGCCATCGGGTACACTTGAAAGCTGTAACAACCTAACTTAGTATATTTTTAAATGACATTAAGTAATGCTTTCTTCATAACACCTCAACTGCTTTAAATCAAAACAATATCTTTTATCAAAATTTAAAACGACTTAAAAGGATTTTCAAAAGTTTTTCCTCCGTAGCATACCAAATTCGGTTCGTAATGTTTGGGCCGGATTTAGGGTGTTACAAATTGGTATCGAGCCCGGCTCAAAGCTTCCTACTGTAGGGGCCCAAGGCCCAAAAATGTTTTGGTAGGTCTATTTGAAATATTTTGGTTTTGAATAAGCATGGCACCGAGTCTCCTAAGACCGATCCGCCCGTAAGTACCTCTAACTTTTTGTATGGATTATTATTATAGAAGGGTAAGAAGGAACGTAGTTAGTGTGATAGGTGTTGAACCTTAGGACTAGTCCACCCCAACAAAACTCATAAGACTTTAATGGCCTAATTAAAACCAACCCGTGACCAAGTCGCCGAGTTAGGGGTGGTAACCTTAGTGCGCATGTCTAGGATTGGATCCGGAAGAGCTTGGTATTTAAGCGGTCCTCGTGACTCACCTCCTCTTCGCGGGATTCCTACCTGGTGCGTAGCTTCGGTTCACCCTAACCAAGAGGACTCGGTCATAGGCTAAACACGTTAAATAAAACCCAAAAGGGATTACCCTGCTTTGTGAAAGCTCTAAGTTTTAAAAATCGTTATGATACTCATTTCAATAGCAACAAAAATTTACTTTCGGAAAATTTTCAAAATATTCTTCAACTTACCAAAATTACTGAAATTTCCCTAGTGGCAAAAATTATGAAAAATACCCCTGGGATAGAAACGGACAGTAATGCCCGAAGAGTGCATAGGTAAGAAAGGTATAGGGAATGGATGTACTTTTCTATGTAAATTAGGACAGAAGACTTAAAACTTTGATTGATCGAAAGAATCTCTATTAAATTCTTTTCATAAAATTTCTTCGCGGATAACCAAGTGAAACATGTACTAATTCATAAAAAATTCCTAATCAGATTAAAGCGCGATAGTTAGAATGAGCTTTAGAGGATGTGGCCGTCGTGGACGCGGAAGGGGTAGGATGACCGTGTTAGAACCTGTCAGATCGGGTCAGGGATCTGAGAATGAGGTACCACCGCCACCACCACCCCCAACCTTTGGAGGTGAGGAGCAGGATCGGACGGGTGATGACGCAGCGTCTGGCGATCGCCGCGGGTTCTAGAGAGTAGCTGGAATGGGTGGAGGTGGAGGAGCTCGGAAGTCGGTACCTGAGAGACTTCGAGCTAACGGAGCTGAATTTTTCCGAGGTGTGTCCGGTGTAATGCCCAATACGGCTGAGTATTGGCTAGAATCGATCGAAAGAATCATGGATGAGATAGATCTGACGAATGAGGAGAAACTGAAAGGAGCGGTGTCGCTTCTCAAGGATGAGTCATATCGATGGTGGCTCACGGTTCGAGATGGTGCTACGGCAGATGATCTGACTTGGGAATACTTCAAAGCTGCTTATCAGAAGAAGTATGTGGGCATAAGCTACATTGATGCACGAGGAAAGCTTTTACTCGGGTTGGTACAAGGAAATAAGTCCGTGTCGAGTATGAAGCGAGAATTCTTGAGGTTGAGCCGCTATGCTCGGGTATAGTGTCAACGAGCATGATCGTTGTGTCCGCTTTGAAGACGGACTTAGGGATGAGTTAAGGTTGCTGATTGCTCCGCGGCGAGGAGCGTGAGTTTGCTGTCTTGGTGGAAAAAGCTAAGGTAGCCGAAGGGGTCAAGGAGTCCGTGACACAGAACTATGATAGGAACAAGCAGAAAAGAGGATTTGGGTCGTCTGGATCGGGTGGTAATGTTCAGAAAAGGGTGAGGCAGAGTGGGCCGAATCAGGCAGGAAGGCCCATGGCTGCTAACCAGAGACCGGCTCACTGTAATCGCTGTGGCAAATCGCATTGGGGAGGTTGTTGGACCGGTGAGAAGGGTTGCTTTGAATGTGGGTCTTTGGACCACCGTGTAAGGGATTGTCCTCGAAAGTTAGCCAAGAATCAGTCAGAGGGTCAGAACCGTGCTCAGGCTAGGAATGTAGGACCACCACAGAGGGGTCGTGGTAATGGTAGAGGAGGAAATGGATCTAATCGAGGTCGCGGAATTTCGGGCAGAGGTACAGGCAGCACAGAAGCAAGGCAGCCTGGTCTAGTCTATGCGGCGAGGCGTCGAGAGGAAGGTGACGCACCGGACGTTATAACCGGTACGTTCTTAATCTTTGGTGTTCCATATACTGCTTTGATTGATGTGGGTTCGACGCATTCATACGTTGCTAGTAGTGTGGTAGAGACTATGAACTTAGACTTTGAGACTGCTTCTAGGGAGATGACTGTAATTAGTCCTTTAGGTCACTCTGTAGTTGTTAATAAGCTATATAGAGATGTACCTCTAGAACTCCAAGGGGTCGTGTTTGTGGCTGATCTGATGGAACTGCCGTTTGGGGAGTTCGATTTGATCCTTGGTATGGACTGGTTGGTTAAGTATCAGGCAAGGTTGGACTGCGCTGCTAAGCGCATGGTTCTTAAGATGGCTGAGGGTGATGAAGTGGTCATGATAGGTAATAGAAGAGATTACCTATCTAATGTAGTGTCTGCGTTGAAGGCTGAAAAGATGGTCAGGAAAGGTTGCGAGGCGTTTTTGGTTCGAATTTGTGCTTTGGAAGCTAAGGAGTCAGCGGTTGAGAAGGTCCGAACAGTAAGGGAATTCGCTGATGTGTTCCCAGAAGAACTTCCGGGTTTGCCTCCAGATCGGGAAGTTGAATTTGGTATAGACTTGCTACCGAACGGCACTGTGTCAATAGCACCTTACCGAATGGCACCAAAGGAATTGGTGGAGCCAAGGCTCAAATTCGTGGAGCTTTTGGACCAAGGATTTATCCGACCAAGTATATCTCCGTGGGGAGCACTGTGTGTTGTTTGTTAGGAAGAAGGATGGTTCAATGCGGATGTGTATCGACTACCACCAATTGAACAAGTTAACGATCAAGAACAGGTATCCGTTGCCTCGGATTGATGACTTGTTTGACCAACTGAAGGGTGCATCGGTATTTTTGAAGATAGATCTTAGGTCGGGATATCATCAACTCAAGGTGAAAGAGGTTGATGTGCACAAGACGGCATTCCGAACAAGGTATGGGCATTACGAGTTTTTGGTGATGCCTTTTGGGTTGACTAATGCACCAAAGCAAGATTCATGGACTTAATGAATAGAGTGTTTCAAAGAAGATTTGGATCAATTTGTCGTGGTGTTTATAGACGACATATTGGTTTACTCAAAGACGGAGAAGGAGCATGACATGCATTTGCGTATAGTTCTACAAGTAATCTTGAGAGAAGTAGATTATATGCCAAATTCGGTAAGTGTGAATTTTGGCTTAGAGAGGTGGCTTTCTTAGGTCATGTGGTGTCACGGAAGGGATTAGAGTAGATCCTCGCAAGGTGGAAGGTGTTGGTTGGATTGAAACCCCAGGTCGATGTGCGAAATTCAAGCTTTTTGGTCCGCAGCGGTATTATCGGAGGTTTGTGGAAGGATTCTATTTAATCGCAGCGCCGTTGACTAAGTTGTTAAGAAAGGGAGTTCCATTTGTATGGTCGGAGAAGCAACAAGAAAGTTTTGACAAGCTAAGGAAGATTTTGACTGAGCTCCATTTTTGGTACAAACTGAGGCAGAAAGTTGTTTACGGTTTCATCGTGGACGCGTCCCATACTGGTTTGGGATGCGTATTGATGCAAGAAGGGAAGGTAGTGGCCTATGCGTCCCGTCAGCTAAGACCGCATGAGGTTAACTATCCAACGCACGACTTGGAGTTAGCGGCGGTAGTTTTCGCTTTGAAAATATGGCGGCATTACTTGTATGGGGAAAAGTCAATAGTCTACACGGATCATAAAAGTTTGAGGTATCTTTTGACTCGAAGGATTTGAATTTGAGACAAATATCGGTGGATTGAACTGTTAAAAGACTACGACTGTTCGATTGAGTACCATCCGGGTAAGGCGAACGTGGTGGCTGATGCCTTGAGCCGAAAAGTCGTGACAGACTTAAGAGCGATGTTTGCTCATCTCAGTCTATACGACGACGGAAGTCTTTTGGCAGAACTGCAAGTTAAACCGACTTGGATCGAGGAGATTAAGGAAAAGCAGTTGGTGGATGACAGTTTGAATGCAAGGAGGTTGCAAGTTCAAGACGGTGGTTTGGAAGGGTACGATTTGTCTCGGCGAGGAGTGTTATGTTTTCAAGGGCGAGCTTGTATGCCGAAAGATGTGGAGTTGAGGCAAAGAATTCTCCAAGATGCACATAGCAGCCCATACGCTATGCATCCGGGAGGTAGCAAGATGTATGGAGATTTGCGGGAACAGTTTTGGTGGCTCAGGTTGAAGCGTGAGGTAATCGAATTCGTGGGTAAGTGTCGACGTGTCGCAAGTTAAAGCCGAACATCGGTTGCCATCGTGGTTACTCCAACCGGTGAAGATTCCTCGGTGGAAATGGGAGAGGATCACTATGGATTTTGTCGAGTGGATTACCCTCACGCCTAGTAAGAAGAACTCGCTTTGGGTAATTGTGGATCGACTAACTAAGTCGGCGCATTTCATACCAATGAGGGGTAGATTATTCGCTTGAAGCTAGCAAAGCTATATGTAGCCGAGATAGTAAGATTGCATGGTGTGCCAAGATCGATTATCTCGGATAGGGATCCGAGGTTTACATCAAGGTTTTGGAGAGTTTTGCATCGGGCCTTGGGAACGAGATTGGACTTCAAAGACGACTTTTCACCCGCAAACCGACGGACAATCGGAAAGAGTGATACTGATTTTAGAAGATATGTCGAGAGGTTGCGTTTTGGATTTCAAGTGGTAGTTGGGAAGAGTATCTACCATTGGCGGAATTCGCTTATAACAATAGTTATCAGCGAGTATCCAAATGGCACCATATGAAGCACTCTATGGACGAAAATGCCGTACTCCTACGTGTTGGACGGAGTTAGGTGAACGTCAGGTTTTGGGTCCAGAATTGGTGACTGAAACGGAGGACAAAGTTAAGGTAATTTGGGCTCGTCTCAAGGAAGCATCGAGATAGGCAAAAGTCATATGCCGATCTCAAGCGCAAGGAAATGGAATACGAGGTAGGAGATAAAGTCTTTCCGAAGGTGTCGCCTTGGAAAAAGGTGTTGCGCTTTGGGCGAAAAGGGAAGTTAAGCCCAAGGTTCATCGGCCGTGATATCTTGTGTTGAAGCGAGCAGACGGTGAGCTTACCACCGAAAGTTGCCGGTAGAGTTAAGGCAAATTCACGACGTCTTCCATGTGTCAATGCTTAGGCGATATCGGTCCGATCCATCGCACGCCAGTGCCTGTGGCGAGATTGAGGTTAACTCGCATCTATCTTTCGAGGAGGAGCGCCTCGGATCTTAGAACGTGATGTCAAGGTTTTGCGTAAGAAAGCGGTACCCTTTAGTAAAAGTGCTATGGCGAAACCATGGTACGGAGGAAGCGGCGTGGGAACCCGAGGATGTGATGAGGCGAGAATATCCCCATCTTTTCGATCGAGGTAATTTCGAGGACGAAATTATTTTAAGGGGTAGAACTCGTAACATCCTCGAAATTGGGGCTATTTGTGATTGAATTATTTTTCTTGTGTTTAAATCTCTGTGATATTATTTGTGGTGTTGTAAGACTTAATTAGGGGTCTTGAGTAAGCTCGGTTTAGTAGGATAATTCTTAGTATGGTTTATTTAATGAAGTGGATTATGTGAGGTTAGCACTTAAGTTAATTTAAGTGTTAATTAAAGCACATAAGGAATTAATGGCAAAGTGGTTATGGTGTTTGAACTTATAACTTGAGGTTAGAGGTTCGAGTAGTATGTTTAGCATTTTTAAAAGTTTATTTTGTATGTTAGCATTAATGGCCGGTCAACCTATGATTATGATAGGTTGGACTTTCATTTTGGTAAGTTGAATTTATTTTAAAGGAAAGCATGGAATAAGGGATAAGATTCCTAAGGTTATGGAAGGATATCTTGAAGTTATGGTAAATTGAGGGGACAAAAGGCTTGGTTTGTGGAAAATGTTTTGAAACTAACTCATGGCCAATTGACCATGAACTTGGACGGCAATGTGGCTAAGGGGAGGATTTGGCCGAATATGCTAGTAATTGGTAAGGTTTAGGAGTGTTTTGGTCATTCCTAGCATTTGGTGAAAAAGGTTGCAATTCTCTCTCAATCTCTTTTCTTTTCTTTTGGCCGAATTTTACCTTGTGATAAGCCTAAACTCTTTTGACCATTTGGTCATTTCTTTTGCTCATCTTCTATTTTCTCCATTTCATTCTCTCAAACCAAAACATTCATCAACATCTTGTTCTCCTATTTGTTTTGCTTAAACACCAAAAATCTTCTATACTCTCTTCTTTGCGAAACTCTATTCCCTTTTCCTATTATTTTCTTTTTGTTCTTTAGCCGAATATACCTCTTTGTTGTGCCGAAAATTTTCTTCTCCTATCTTGAATCACTTTGGCCGAATATTAAAGGTAGCATAGTTTTCCTCGGGACTTTTCTATCAATTGATTTTGGTAAGGTGGTAAGGGTTTATTTCAAAGGATTATTCTTTTAAGTTTTCGTTTAAGCCGGAAGGCTAATAACCTTAATGATGATGGTTGGTTGTAGGGAAGTGAGACCGGTTCACATTTAGGAGTGTGTTGGCTAGTGTTCAAGGCTTTTGGGTAAGGTTTCGGGTTCACAAGGAACCCTTCTCAATTATTTTGGTTTGGCCGAATAGGCCATGGCACTAATCTAGTTTTTAGCCGAATATAGGGGCAAGGAAAACTTGTGTGGCCGATTTGTCTATTCGGGATTTAGGACTCTCGTTGGTATCAGTGTGTGCATACACATCTTATAATCTTTTAAATATGCTAAGTGTTATATTATGCCTAATCGGTTTGTGTAGACATGGATGTTATACCATCATGGTATTAACAAGGACACGGTAAGTCTTTATTACTTTGAGATTATTATTTGATGCTTTTGGGAAGCATGTCACATTTGGTATGTGCAATATTTGGTTTATGGTAATGATAAATCTATGAACGTTGTTAAATAAACCTATTATCATGATTTCAAGAAAAGTATATAATTGTTGATATGGGTTGATGAGTGGAGGGGCAAAGATATTTGTGTCGACGGACACCGGTGTTTTGGTAACACATTGTGACTACGGTCACCGGAGGTTTGGTACCTCCGGAGGTTTGGCACCTCATAGCGACTTGTCCTCGTGGTTGATACCACCGTGGGTTGGCCCCACTTTGAGATATGGGATCGTCGCGCGTGATTTGGTATCACACAATGGGTTGGCCCCATCATTCGATTTGTGTCTTCGGACACCAGAGATTTGGTATCTCCAGTGATTTGGCATCACATCTGTGACTATACGTCACCAGTGGTTTGGCACCACCAGTGGTTTGGTACCACACGGGGTAGAGAAAGGTGTTTGGATGGTTAGGATTGGGTGCATTTTTAAACTTATGCATGTTAATTGGTTATGATTTGTGTATGTTGTTGCATTAAACCGGGAAAAAGGATTACACATTGGGTCTTGATGACTCACCTTTTTCCTTTAACATTTTCAGGTGACTCGTAGTTGCGGATAAGGAGCCGGATGAACTCGAGGCGGCCATGCAATGAAAATATGGACTAGGTGGATTTGGAACTATTTTTATTTTAATATGGGTTTGATTTATTTTGTTTAAGATGTAATAAGGCCTCCTAAAATTTGCACTTGGATTATTTTATGTTTTGATAAATTGCTTAACTATTTTATGATATTAAAATGGGTACACATGTTTTTCTCAAATTAATTCGTAAAAATGTTTTATTGTGCCATCGGGTACACTTGAAATCAGAATAACCTAACTTAGTATATTTTTAAATGACATTAAGTAATGCTTTCTTCATAACACCTCAACTGTTTTAAATCAAAACAATATCTTTTATCAAAATTTAAAACGACTTAAAAGGGATTTTCAAAAGTTTTTCCTCCGTAGCATACCAAATTCGGTCGTAATGTTTGGGCCGGATTTGGGGTGTTACAGTGCGACCATTCAAATTCCAATTTCAAGGTACAGACTTCACACGGCCTGGGCACACGCCCATGGCTTGATCGTGTGTCTCACACGGCCTAGACACACGCCCGTGTGCCTACCCATGTGGACAAGAAAAAGGCTGTTTGCCAAGCTCTTAGCACCCCTATAGCTTACATTACGTGAATCCATTCAACATGCTAATAAACATCTCATAATTTTCATCATGAACTCCCATAGATAGCCTCGTAATTTCATAGATAGTAAAATGAGCCATCATGCATGGCAAGTTACAAAATTAAATGTCTTAACAAGAGCCAATACACCTTTGGCCAAAATAACAAAATAATCTAACTAGTCTAGCCCCTATACATGCCATTTACAAAATCATTAAGTCTAGGTATACCGGGAGGAGCTGATAGTGTGGGCGGTCTTCCGATTAGCTGCATATTCCGGCTCGGCTCTTAAACTCTATAAAACAAGGGAAAAAGAGAAGGGGGAGTAAGCTTTAAGCTTAGTAAGTTTACATATAAACAACACAACATTATAACATGTATTGAACAAATACATAGCATTACGTAATAAGCAAGAAGCAATTTACATTCATGACATGCTTACTCATTTTCTCCATTCCCACATTTCAACCATCTCACATCTTAATGCACACACTCATTAAGAGTTTCCCTTCACTTAGTATCACAAGGTCACATAATACAACATTCACTATTTCTAATTCCATTTCACACAGTCAAGCCCCTCGGTGGTTTCGCACTTAGCCCACCAAAAGATGAATAGACGATGGTCTCACACATAGCCCATCGTAAATTAAGCAACAAGGTGGTATCGCACTTAGCCCACCAAAAGATTTTAGACGATGGTTTCGCACATAGCCTATCGTAAATTAAGCAACAAGGTGGTATCGCACTTAACCCACCAAAAAGTGTCGACATTACATATTTATATGACTATTTCATCTTTCATACAGTAATTATTCAACAATTTCCACATTCAATCCATTTGAACCACACATGTTCTCGATCTTGCCTTACACTAGTTAACCACACAATATTTACACAATCATGCATTGTTTACACATAAACTTACCTCAGTGCAAAACGTGATAACCAACGATCTAATCCGTCACCTTGCCTTTTCCTCGGTCAAGGTTGATTCCGCACTCTTCTTGATCTATAACAATGAAATTTATTCGTTTAGATCATTCTATGATCATAATACTTCAAATTCTACACTTGGGTAAAAATGACCATTTTGCCCTTGTACATTGGCAAAATTACGATTTTGCCACTAGGCTCGTAATTTATTTTTCAACACATTTTCTCAATGAACAAGCATAGATGAACATTTATTTCTCTTACAACTACTCACCATTACAACTATTTCATGCATTTATGACACAATTTAAATCTTTGCATTTAAGTCCTATTTAGGTGTTTTCATGCTAACATCTTTCACAAAAGTTGTTTCTCATCTCACTAACATTCATTTTCCTCCATAAAAACTCAGTTAACAACATAAACTCTCTTATGGCAAGTCCCTAAACCTTCAGCCATTTGACAAATTAGTCCCCTCATTAGCTAGCTTAAGCTTTGGGGACTCCAAAAATACAAAAATCATTAAGAAAGATCTCTAAAATCACTTACTTGTGAAGAAGATGAGTTGCTGAAATTTTAAAGCATTCAAAACCCCTCTAAGCTTGAAATTTTCGGTGGAGAGGAAGAGTGAATAGTGAAAGATGATAGCTTTTCTCTTTACCATATTTTATTCATCTTTTCTCACCTAATTCACCCAAATTTTGACCAAGAATTAAATGCCCTTGTCTCCCCTATGCACATGGCCGGCCATCACTAGATAAATGGCCTAATTGCACTTTAAAATCCTCCCAATTACATTCTTTGGCTATTAGACACCTCTACCATGAAAAATAGAACTTTCGCATTTTATGCGATTTAGTCCTTTTTCGCAATTAAGCATGCTATCACTCAAATTAAAACACCAAAATTTTCATGCATCCATATAATCATGCTACAGCACATAATTTAACGTCAAAATAATTTTCCTCGACCTCAGATTAGTGGTCTCGAAACCACTGTTCCGACTAGCCCCAAAACCAGACTGTTACAACTCTCCCCCTCTTTAGGGATTTTCTCCCTCGAAAATCTTACCGGTAAAGAGGTTTGGTTATTGCTCCCTCATACCTTCTTCCTGTTCCCAAGTAGCCTCTTCTACACCGTGCTTTTGCCATAACACTTTTACTAAGGCTATGTCCTTGTTCCTCAACTGTTTCACCTCTCGAGCCAAAATTTTAATCGGCTCTTCCTCATATGTCATATCCGGTCGTATTTCGATTTCTGTTGGAGGAATCACATGCGAAGGATCGGAGCGATAACGCCTTAATATTGATACATGGAACACATTATGAATTTTCTCTAACTCTACCGGTAAAGCCAACTGATATGCCACTGGCCCAATCCTCTCGGTAATCTCATACGGCCCTATAAATCTCGGGCTCAATTTACCTTTTCGACCAAATCTCAATATTTTCTTCCACGGTGACACTTTCAGAAATACCTTGTCGCCCACTTGAAATTCAATTTCTTTTCTTTTCAAATCCGCATACGACTTTTGCTTGGTCAAGCGCGACCTTGGACTATCTCGAATAACTTTCACTTTATCCTCGGTCTCTTTAACCAAATCAACCCCATGAACTTGCTTCTCACTCACTCGGTCCAATACAAAGGGGTCCGACATTTCACGACCATACAAGGCTTCATACGGTGCCATCCGTATGCTCGATGATAACTATTGTTGTAAGCAAATTCGACCAAGGGTAGGTATTTTTCCCAACTACCTTCGAACTCTAACACACAACATCGGAGCATATCCTCAAGAACTTGGATTACTCTCTCGGACTGACCATCGGTTTGAGGATGAAATGCAGTACTAAAATTCAACTTCGTACCCAAGGCCTCCTGTAACTTCTTCCAAAACCTCAAAGTAAATCTCGGGTCTCTATCCGATATAATGGATACAGGCACACCATGCAATCTTACTATCTCTGCCACATACAACTCGGCTAATTTATCCAGTGAATAATCAACACGTACTGGAATAAAGTGAGTCGACTTCGTTAGTCTATCTACGACAACCCACACAGCATCTTTCTTTCTCGAGGTCATAGGCAAGCCCGTAACAAAATCCATGGTAATCCGATCCCATTTCCATTCGGGGACCATCACTGGCTGAAGCAATCCCGAAGGTACTTGATGCTCCGCCTTCACTTGCTGACAAATCAGACATCTTGTTACATACTCCGAGATGTCTCTTTTCATTCCCGGCCACCAATAGAATTTCTTTAGATCATTATACATTTTTGGGCTGCCCGGGTGTACTGACAAATAACTACTATGTGCTTCCCGTAAAATTTCTCGGATCAACTCGTCATCTTTAGGCACACAAATTCTATCATGGAACATTAAGCAACCATCCGAACTCACCCGGAATTCAGAATTAGTTCCTGATTCACACTTAGCTCTTTTAGGTAGTATCTCACTATCATTCCTTTGAGCCTCACATATTCGTTGAACAAATAGTGGTCTAGCTCTCAGCTCGGCCAGTATATCACCATCATCAGACAATGACAAATTCGTGCTCATAGTTCTCAAAGCATACAAGGATTTTCTACTTAAAGCATCTGCAACTACATTCGCTTTCCCCGGGTGGTAATCGATCACTAGCTCGTAGTCCTTCAATAATTCAAGCCACCGTCGTTTCTATAGATTTAATTCCTTTTGATCCATCAAGTACCTCAAACTCTTATGATCAGTAAAGATTCGGCAATTCTCACCATATAGGTAATGGCGCCAAATCTTTAACGCGAAAACAATTGCGGCCAACTCCAGATCATGAGTCGGATAATTCTTCTCATGTGGTTTTAGTTGTCTCAAGGCGTAAGAAATCACCTTACCCTCTTGCATCAACACACAACCGAGACCATTTAATGACGCGTCACTGTAGACTACAAACTCCTTTCCTGACTCAGGTTGTACCAAAATCAGTGCCTCTGTCAACAACATTTTCAATCTCTCGAAACTCTGCTGGCATTCTTCAGCCCATTCAAATTTAACATCCTTGTGTAATAGTTTCGTCATTGGAGTAGCAATCATAGAGAATCCCTTCACAAACCACCTATAGTACCCTGCTAAACCCAGAAAGCTTCTAACTTCTGACACATTCCTCAGCGGTTTCCACTCCACAATAGCCGAGACCTTTCCCGGATCTACTCTAATACCTTCACCCGACACAATATGTCCTAGAAACCCTACTTCTCGAAGCCAAAACTCGCTCTTACTAAGTTTAGCATATAACTGCTTGTCTCTTAAGGTGCAGTAAGACAATTCTCGAATGTTACTGCATGATCACTCTCATCTCGAGAATAAACCAATATGTCGTCAATAAAGACAACCACGAACTTGTCCAGATACGGTTGGAAGACACGGTTCATTAAATCCATAAAAACCGCAGGAGCATTCGTTAAACCGAATGGCATGACCAGAAACTCATAATGGCCATACCTCGTCCGAAATGCCATTTTTGGTACATCTTGCTCGTTAACCCTCAACTGGTAATAGCCGGACCTCAGGTCAATCTTGGAGAATACCGTAGCTCCCTTCAGTTGATCAAATAAATCATCTATCCTCGGCAAAGGATACTTGTTCTTCACAGTTACTTTGTTGAGCTGTCTGTAGTCTATGCACAATCTCATCGACCCATCTCTCTTCTTTACAAAGAGTACTGGGGCACCCCACGGTGAATAGCTCGATCTTGCAAAACCCTTATCCGTCAATTATTGCAACTGAACTTTCAGTTCTTTCAACTCTAGTGGGGCCATCCTATACGGAGCAATCGAAATGGGTGCTGTTCCCGAAATTAACTCAATTCCAAAATCGACCTCTCTAACTGGGGGTAATCCAGGCAACTCTTCCGGGAATACATCCGGATACTCGCATAGAACCGGTACTGTTTCAATCCTGACTTTAGATTCTTGAGTGTTTAATACAAAAGTGAGATAAGATTCGTACCCTTTTCTCAGATATTTCTCAGCTATCATGGAAGAGATCATCACCGGTAAGCTATCTGACTCACCTGATTCAACCCGAATAACATCTCCATTTTCACAATTCAATTCAATAAATTTACTACCACAATTCACTAAAACACTATGGGCAGTCAACCAATCTATACCAAGAATCAAATCAAATTCATCAAACGGTAACAACATAAGGTTTGCCGGGAAACAATGACCCTTAGTCATCAGAGGACAGTTCCTACACACCTTGTCAACTAACACCTGTTTACCTAGTGGGTTTGACACTTTTACTACAAATTTAGTAGACTCAACAGTCATACTCATACTAGATGCCAGTCTCATACAAATATAAGAATGAGTTGATCCCGGGTCAATTAAAGCAATAACAGAGGTGTCATAGAGAGAAAATGTACCCGTTATTACATCCGGTGATGACGCCTCTTCTCGAGCTCGAATAGCATAAGTTCTTACTGGCGCTCGACCCTCTGGCCTCACAGTGGTGTCTCGTGATACACCTCTACCACTAGTTCCGCCTCCCGGGTTCTTTTGTGGCCTACCTCTAAAGGATGCACTGCTTGATCTTATCTCCTGCTTTCTCTCCTTGTCATCCATTTCAGGAAAATTTCGGATGAGATGGTCGAGGGATCCACACTTATAGCAATTTCGATTATTTCCCCAACACTCCCCAGTGTGATGTCTGCCACAACTTGGGCACTCTGGTTTGGGCCTTGGATTGCCCACACTTGCCGTTGAGGTAGCTTGAACTCTTGAACCCGAATACATGTTGCCTCGCTCTCTCTGCGAATACCCGACTGATGTAGTTGTCCGTGGGTTCACTTCCCTGGACCTCTTCGATTGAGCTTGGTATGATTTGCTCATCGGCCTCTTCTTCGCATCTCGAGCCTCACTCAGGGCTTTCCTCTTTTCCTTACTCAATTCTTTAGCCTTACTAGCCCTATCCACCAATACCAAAAATTCTTTTAGCTCTAAAATTTTGACTAAGAGTCTGACATCTTCATTCAACCCATCTTCAAATCTCTTGCATAAGGTAGCTTCTGTGGATACACATTCTTGCGCATACTTGCTGAGCCTAATAAATTCGCGCTCATATTTTGCCACAGTCATTTTTCCTTGCTTCAACTCAAGGAATTCTTTCCGTTTCTGGTCTACAAACCGTTGACTTATATACTTCTTTCGAAACTCTTGCAAAAAGAAGTCCCACGTTACCCTCTCTTTAGGAACCACTGATGTCAATGTTTTCCACCAATGGTATGCCGAATCCCTCAGCAAAGACACAGCACATTTCAAACTCTCCTCAGGTGTGTAGGAGAGTTCATCAAAAACCCTTATTGACTTCTCAAGCCAGAACTCTGCTCGCTCAGGGTCGTCATCTATATTAGCTCGAAAATCCTCAGCCCCTTGCTTCCAAATTTTTTCTACCGGGGGCTTAGCCGTCCTCACCATTTCTCTACCTTGAGGAGCCACAGGAATTGGCTGAGGTATAGGTGGGGGTGGAGGGGGTTGAGCGTTGGGGTTTACTCGTACATACTCAGTGTACCAGTTATCCATCATTTGGAGAAAGGCTTCCCGAGCCTCTTCTCCTTGACCCCTAGTCTCGGGGCTACTCTGTACAGGCGCGGTCCCTTGCGCAGGAGCCGGCGCATTACTAGCTGCGTCATCTGCAGCCGATTGTTCGGGATCCATATGCTACAATAAACAAGTTTAAAATCATCAGAAGCCATCACACTATCATCATACGCTTATGGCATGTATAGCTAGACTCTTACCCACGCTATGGTAGTCCTAGAACCGACAAACCATAGCTCTGATACCACTAAATGTAACGCCCCTTACCCGGGTTCTACGCTGGGAACCAGGCCTGAGGTGATACCGAACTCAAACCACTTGATCGCCACTTAAGCTCAACATAATTACTCTCTAAAACCTCATTCTGGACATACGAGGCCTCACTCATACACACGAGGGCTCTCGAGACTAATCCGAAACTTTTTCCAATCTTAAAATTTTTCCTTTCAAAACAGGTCTTACACGCCCGTGCAAGATTAGACACGCCCGTGCATAGACATGCACGCCCATGTCCCCTGACCGTGCCTAAAAACCCAAGCATTCTGCCAAATGCCCACAGGTAAGGCACACTGCCATGCGTTTTGGGAACACGCCCGTGTACCCTATTACACGTCCGTGCCTTCCACCCGTGGTCGACACTGACTAATCACACACGGTTTTGACACACACGTGGGCCTAAACCGTGTGCCATACCTTAATATATTGACTTTTTCAACACGGTCTAGGCACGCCGTGTGCTTTAACCGTGCGACCATTCAAATTCTAATTTCAAGGTGCAGGCTTCACACGGCCTGAGCACACGCCCATGGCTTGATCGTGTGTCTCACTGCGGCCTGACACTGCGCTTGTGTGCCTACCCATGTGGACAAGAACAAGGCTGTTTGCCAAGCTCTTAGCACCCCTATATCTTACATTACGTGAATCCATTCAACAAGCTAATAAACATCTCATAATTTTCATCATGAACTCCCATAGATAACCTCGTAATTTCATAGATAGTAAAATGAGCCATCATGCATGGCAAGTTACAAAATTAAATTTCTTAACAATAGCCAATACACCTTTGGCCAAAATAACAAAATAATCTAACTAGTCTAGCCCCTATACATGCCATTTACAAAATCATTAAGTCTAGGTATACCGAGAGGAGCTGATAGTATGGGCGGTCTTTCGGTTAGCTGCGTATTCCGGCTCGGCTCTTAAACTCTATAAAACAAGGGAAAAAGAGAAGGGGGAGTAAGCTTTAAGCTTAGTAAGTTTACATATAAACAAGACAACATTATAACATGTATTGAACAAATACATAGCATTACGTAATAAGCAAGAAGCAATTTACATTCATGACATGCTTACTCATTTTCTCCATTCCCACATTTCAACCATCTCACATCTTAATGCACACACTCATTAAGAGTTTCCCTGCACTTAGTATCACAAGGTCACATAATACAACATTCACTATTTCTAATTCCATTTCACACAGTCAAGCCCCTCGGTGGTTTCGCACTTAGCCCACCAAAAGATGAATAGACGATGGTCTCGCACATAGCCCATCATAAATTAAGAAACAAGGTGGTATCGTACTTAGCCCACCAAAAGATTTTAGACGATGGTTTCGCACATAGCCCATCGTAAATTAAGCAACAAGGTGGTATCACACTTAACCCACCAAAAAGTGTCGACATTACATATTTATATGACTATTTCATCTTTCATACAGTAATTATTCAACAATTTCCACATTCAATCCATTTGAACCACACATGTTCTCAATCTTACCTTACACTAGTTAACCACACAATATTTACACAATCATGCATTGTTTACACATAAACTTACCTCAGTGCAAAACGTGATAACCAACGATCTAATCCGTCACCTTGCCTTTTCCTCGGTCAGGGTTGATTCCGCACTCTTCTTGATCTATAACATTGAAATTTATTTGTTTAGATCATTCTATGATCATAATACTTCAAATTCTACACTTGGGTAAAAATGACCATTTTGCCCTTTGTACATTGGCAAAATTACGATTTTGCCACTAGGCTCGTAATTTATTTTTCAACACATTTTCTCAATGAACAAGCATAGATGAACATTTATTTCTCTTACAACTACTCACCATTACAACTATTTCATGCATTTATGACACAATTTAAATCTTTGCATTTAAGTCCTATTTAGGTGTTTTCATGCTAACATCTTTCACAAAAGTTGTTTCTCATCTCACTAACATTCATTTTCCTCCATAAAAACTCAGTTAACAACATAAACTCTCTTATGGCAAGTCCCTAAACCTTCAGCCATTTGACAAATTAGTCCCCTCATTAGCTAGCTTAAGCTTTGGGGACTCCAAAAATATAAAAATCATCAAGAAAGATCTCTAAAATCACTTACTTGTGAAGAAGATGAGTTGCTAAAATTTTAAAGCATTCAAAACCCCTCTAAGCTTGAAATTTTTGGTGGAGACGAAGAGTGAATAGTGAAAGATGATAGCTTTTCTCTTTACCATATTTTATTCATCTTTTCTCACCTAATTCACCCAAATTTTGACCAAGAATTAAATGCCCTTGTCTCCCCTATGCACATGGCCGGCCATCACTAGATAAATGGCCTAATTGCACTTTAAAATCCTCCCAATTACATTCTTTGGCTATTAGACACCTCTACCATGAAAAATAGAACTTTCGTATTTTATGCGATTTAGTCCTTTTTCGCAATTAAGCATGCTATCACTCAAATTAAAACACCAAAATTTTCATGCATCCATATAATCATGCTACAGCACATAATTTAACGTCAAGATAATTTTCCTCGACCTCGGATTAGTGGTCTCAAAACCACTATTTTGACTAGCCCCAAAACCAGACTGTTACACCGTTAGGAATGACTCCTTATCGGTTAGTCTTTGGAAAGGCATGTCATTTGCCATTAGAGTTGGAGAATAGAGCTCACTGGGCTTTGAAGCAGTTGAACTTTGATCTTAAGCAAGCCGGTGAGAGAAGGATGTTACAACTTGATGAGTTGGAAGAGTTGAGGTTGTTTTCCTATAAGAATGCCAAAATGTGTAATAAAGATCAAAGAGATGGCATGATAGTCATATACAACCTCGCAAGTTTAAAGAAGGTCAGAAGGTTTTGTTGTTTAATTCAAGGTTGA
Source organism: Gossypium sturtianum (assembly GCA_025698515.1). Taxonomy (NCBI): domain Eukaryota; kingdom Viridiplantae; phylum Streptophyta; class Magnoliopsida; order Malvales; family Malvaceae; genus Gossypium; species Gossypium sturtianum. Next base: position 125,284,530 of record CM046946.1, read on the forward strand.
ATTTATTTCCTGAGAAGCTTAAATCTCGATGGAAAGGACCTTATACCATCTACCGAGTTTATCCTTATAGAGCTATTGAATTATACGACAATTATGGAGGTACATTTAAAGTTAATGGTCAACGTCTCAAATACTACTGGGATGGTGAAGTTGAGCAAGTTGAATCCTCGTTCAAATTATGATCGTGTCCAAACTAACTATGACAATGAATAAGGCAAGCGTACCTATCGTTCGGTAGTATAGCTATGGTAAGACCGAAAATATCGTATCCTCAAGGACCAAGAGTACTAATAGTTACTATCTTTTTATTATTTAACCTAAGTATTAAGAGAATCGATGTTTAATTAACTAATTTCTTAACTAAAGATGCTAAGACACGAGAGAGAATTGGGAAAATACTTTTGGGAAAAACCAGGTTGATTAAGACAATACAGAGGAAGAATCCACCTAGACTTCACTTGTTATTTAACTCAACCAAAGCGATTTATTCACTTGACTTGATCTCAGGGATTCCCTAATTTATATTAATACCTCTTTCGAGGCTACTAACGTCTAACCCTAGGTTGATTAATTGAAATCTCTTTCTAATTAAAACCCCTAGTGTTGCATTAACTCGATCTATGGACTCCCATATTAGGTTTGACCCTAATCCGGTAGATTTTCGTCATCCTATCTCTAGGGTTGCGATCAACTCCGCTTAACTATGCTAGATCTACTCTTAAATAGGGACTTTTGCTCCACTGCCTAAGCACATCAATACTTGAATCAATATCCTGAAATATTAAGACAAGAATTAAGAACACATAATTAAGAACAAATCAAGTATTTATCATATAGTTCAGAAAACAATAACAAGATCCGTCTTAGGTTTTATCCCCCTCAGGTATTTGAGGGGTTTAGTTCATGTTTAATAAAGAATACATCTCAGAAGAAAGTAAATAACAAAACATAAGAAAAACCCTAAAATCCCCTGAAGGAAATTGAAGGGAAGATCTTCCATCTTGAGCGTGATTTCGGCTTCTGAGATGGATCATCTGGCTTTCTTGGAGTAATGCCCTGTGTTCAGCCCTCTCTGGCTTCGCCCCCTTTTAGGTCATACTTAGGGTGTTTATATAGACTTCGAAATGTCTTTCTTCGCCCCTATGTATCCTTTTTCGAGTAGAATTAAAACGGGTCATGACAGAGACACGCCCGTGGAGCACGCCCGTGTGAATCGAGCCCAGGCCGTGTTCGGGCCTTCTAAGGTGGCACGGTCGTGTCGTGAACTCTAGGCCGTGTTGATTTCCTACTTTGGCCCATTTCTCCGTTTTCGGCCCGTTTCTCATTCTTTTCATCCTCCGATGCTCTCCTAAGTATAAAACATGAAATTAAAGGATTAGGAGCATCAAATTCCACAATTCAAGGGATTAATCATCCAAAAGTACGCTAAATGTGGGATTAAAATATGTATATATTACGGTTTATCAAGTACCCCCACACTTAAGCATTTGCTTGTCCTCAAGCAAAATTCTCAACTCACAATTAAAATCAAATTTCCTCAATTCATAACCTTTATCAATAACGTTTCATCATAATTCATAGGTAATTCATACATTGATAATTTAACCAGAAGGTTCCTAAAGATTCAAACAATCAAAGTCATAGTTTTTATAGTATGAAAAATAGGTGTTTCCCCTTACCTAAATAATCACCTTTAATTCAAAATCAACAAGAGTTGACATCCTCACTAAGGGTTCACTCAAATCACTCAAGGTGTTTAAGGTTCAAAAATAAGCACTCAAGAGTCAAACATGAAAAGTTAATCCCATAAGCTTGCATGAAAATAAAATCTCCACCACTGTAAAATGATATGATACACAAATCAAAAGGTCTTTTATGGGTTGTAACGGGGCTTGGGTTAAAGGTGTGGATAAAATCTGAATTAGAGGGTTAGTATCGAGACTGAATTGATAAATCACCTAACTAGAAAAATAACTAAAACTTAAATAATTATATCAATCAAGAATTCATCACAAATAACACGAGCTTTTTCTCAAAATGTAAAATTAAACGTAAGCTCAAATAACAAAGAACTAATAATAAATATACTTTGTTTTTTTTAAGAACAAATCATACAATAATTATAAGATAGAATTTAACAACTGAAATAAAGAAAATAGTTTAAGCAACCGATCAAATCAAATCTCGATATAAGGGTAGTCAAGAGAAGTGGTGATAACAAATACAAAGTGGGTTTTGGGTTAATATTAATGGGTGAGTCAAGAAATGGTTTGTTAGTCTCAAGGGGGTTCACTAGGGGTTAATTATGAAGGTAGGCTTTTTATAGAGTAAGGGGGTTAAAACCTAGGTGCCTTTATCATCTCTGTATATCAAATCAAAAGTGTGGTCTCGACATGTATAATCGAAGCAAGTTCTAGAATAACAAATCAATGTTAACACACTCATAATCAATAAAGTGAGTGATAAACCGTAAAAGTAACATATTTTAATCCCACATTTAGCATACTTTTGGATGATTTATCCTTTGATTTATGTAAAAAGGAACTCTTAATCCTTTCTTTTCATGTTTTATACTCAGGAAAGCACCGGAGGATGAAAAGAACGAGAAACGGGCTTAAAACGGACCAAATTGGGCCAAAGTGAAAATCGACACGGCCTCGACTTGAGCCAACACGGCCGTGTCTCCCTGATAGACTAGAACACGGCCTGATCACGATTTACACGGGCGTGTCACCTCATTAAAAGTCCGAACACGGCCTAAGGACGATTCACACGGGCGTGTGCCATAGCCGTGTCCCTGCCACGAAAAAGAGTAATTTCACTCGGAAATTGATACTTAGGGGCAAAGAAACCTATTTCAAAAGCCTATATAAACACCCTAAGTATAACCTAGAAGGGGGCGGTGAGCTAGGCCAAGGAGCCGAGCCGAAAAGGTCAGATTTGTGGGAAACACACGAAGATAGCCAGTTGATCCCTCTCAAGAAGTCGAAATTCTACTCAAGATGGCGGATCTCTCCTTCAATTCCTTTAGGGGGTTTTAGGGATTTCTTATGTTTTGTTTTATCTTTTCTTCTGAGGTGTTTTCTTTTATTGTTATGAACTAAACCCTCAGATACCTGAGGGGGATGAAACTTAGATGAATCTTGTTATCGTTTGCTGAACTATATGATAAATACTTGATTTGTTCTTAATTATGTGTTCTTAATTCTTGTGTTAATATTTCCGGGATATTGATTCAAGTTTGATGTGCTTAGGTGGAGGAGCAAAATTCCCTACTTAAGAGTAGATCTAGCATAATTAAGCGAGTTGTTGATCGCGCTAGAGATAGGGTGACGAGATTTTTCCGGATTAGGGTGAAACCTAATATGGGAGTCCATAGATCGAGTTAATGCAATTCTAGGGGTTTTAATTAGAAAGAGATTTCAATTAATAAACCTAGGGTTAGACGTTATTCGCTTGAGAGAGGGGTTTAATATACATTAGGAGTCTTACGGATCAAGTCAAGTGAATAAATCGTCTGGTTCAGAGTTAGATAACAAGTGAAGTCTAGGTGGATTCTTCCTAAGGGTATCGTCTTAATCAACTGAGTTTTTCCAACGGTATTTCCCCAATTCATTCTTTTTGTCTTTGCGTCTTTAGCTTAGTAGTTAGTTAAATTTAGATTAAAAAAAAAACTTCACTTATTTTAGGCTAGATAATGAAAAGAAAGTTAGTATTAGTACTTTTGGTTCCTTTGGGTTCGACAATCTGGTCTTGCCTAAGCTATACTACTGTTCGATAGGTGTGCTTGCCTCAAATCGTTGTCATAGTTAGTTTCTAGGTTCGATCATTCTTTTTATAAATTTTAAGACTTTGACATCGTGAAAACAACGATCAAGTTTTTGGCGCCGTTGCCGGGGAACTAAATTATTAAGAAAGCTCAATTTTTATTACTTTAGCCATTATTATTATTTTTATTTTTTTTACTTTGCTAAATTTTCTTTTATTTGATTTTGGCGGATAGAGGAGATGGCTCTAAATAACTATCGGTGGCAAGTTATGAGGACAAAGCCAACAAAAGCGTGATATCTACAACCTCGACCCAATAACCAGCTATCAAACCATTTAGAGATGTTAAATAAAAGTTTGATGATTTGTGTTCTTCGCAGATACATCCAGTTATGCGATGCTGAAACAAGCGGAGGCGTGATTTAATCTTGAGTACCCACCCTACGGATATGGCATAGAGAGAGCGAACAAGTCCACTATATGGGTAACTATTCTAGACCTCAAAATAATTTTTATAGTGACATTTATAATGCAGGTTAGAGGTACCATCCTAATTTCTCGTGGGATGATCAAAGTAGCCAAGGTCCGGAACTTCCTCCAAATTTTCAACAACCACCTTACCAACAGGAAGAGGAGTCGAACCTCGAGGAGATGCTGACAAAATTCATGGCAGCTACAGATGACCGTCTCCAAAAAACTGAGACAATGCTTAATAATCAACAAGCATCGATAAAAGGGATCGAGAGCCAAGTTGGGGAACTCACTAAGACAATTGGACAACTTACTAATACAGTTGGACAACTCGCAAAGATAATTTCCGAACGACCGCAAGGGTGTCTACCAAGCAACACTGAAACTAACCCAAAAGAGCAAATTCAAGCCGTAACAGCTCATGACAGTGAAAGGTTAGTGGGATCTGACCCAAGGCAAGAGCCTGTAGTAAGTGAAGGTAAGCCATGATTTACCAAACCCGGTAATTACAGAATACCAAGCTCATATGCCATACCCCAATGCGATAAAGAAAGACCGCACAGAGGAACAATTCGGTAAATTTCTTAAACCTCCAAAGAAGTTTCTTATTAACTTGCCGTTTCTTAAAGCTCTTTCGCAGATGCCAGATCCTAGACCTCGTGTCCATAAAGAAGAATTTCATGGGGAACGAAAGCTTCGGATCAATGACCTCGACGAGTGGAAGATACACTTCAAAGAAATACACGAAGCAAAAACGAGGCAACTCCACGAGAAATTTAACAATGGGACAACCCAGCTTAAGATAGGAGATCAGGTACTCAAAATCTTCCCAGATGGAACAGTCGAGGTAACTAATCCTAAATTCAGCACTTTTAAGGTAAACACTACTCGACTTAAACTATATATCAAAAATCGAATTGAACGCATGAGAAAGGATTTTCACCTCCTCAAACCACCCTGATAATGCGAATGAAAGGTAAGTCTAGCTCAAGACTTTAAACGAGCGCTTCTCGGGAGGCAACCCGAGCACTAACTCTACTAATTAGTTTCGTTTTATTTCTTTTTGTATTTAGGCGTAGGTTTCCACACCAACACGGCCGTGGCCGTGGCCGTGTGGACACCACGGGTAGGCCAACGGGCGTGGACTGTATCTCTATTTAATTTTAATCCTATTTTATTTTTATTTTTAAATTTCTCATATTATCATTAAAATGAAATTCCCAAGATTGATGATTTTTATTGACATGTTTTAGATTAAGTCATTGATAATTGTGCATTGATGATTTATACTTTAAGATACTAGAGAATCAAGCATGATAAGTCTATTTTTTGGTATTAAAATTTTTTTTCTAGGTTGTCTACCTGAATTTGAATATTACTTTGAAATTTGAAATTTACGAGGTTGATATCAAAATGCCCATAATTTTTTGTGAGATTTTGAGCCTTATAAGAGCATATATCCTTTTTCATGCTCACTTTTTGATTATGAGTGTGTCAACATTGATTTGTTATTCTAGAACTTGCATCGATTATACATGTTGAGACCACATCTTTGATTTGATATACAGAAATGATAAAGGCACCTAGGATTTAACCCACTTACTCCATAAAAAAAAAGCCTACCTTCATAATTAACCCCTAGTGAACCCCTTTGATCCTAACAACCCTTTTTATTGACTCACCCACTAATATTAACCCAAAACCCTTTGTATTTGTTATCACCATTCTTCTTGACTACCCTTTTTGTCGAGATTTGATTTTGAGCAGTTGCTTAACTATGTTCTATATTTTAGTTGTTAAAGTACTTTCTTATTATTGTAAATATTTGATGATTTGTTCTTAAAAAAATCAAAGTATATTCAGTATTAGTATGATGAAAAGCGAGCTTGTGCAGTTAACGTCTATTTATTGAAAAAGAAGCTCGTATTATTAGTTTCAAAGTTTCAATTCATGTAATTATTTATTTTTTAGTTCGTTGTTTCTAGTTAGGTAATTTTTCAGGTCGATCTCGATTCTAACCCTCTAATTCAGCCTTTATCCACACCTTAACCCAAGCCATGTTACAACCCTGATAAAGACCTTGTGATTTGTGCATCATCTCATAATACAGTGGTGGAGATTTGATTTTCATGCAAGCCTATGGGATTAACTTTTCAGGTTTGACATTTGAGTGCTTAATTTGAACCTTAAACACTTGAGTGATTTGAGTGAATCTTTTGTGAGGATGTCAATCCTTGTAGGTTTTGGATCGAGGTAATTATTTAGATGAGGGGAAACACCTATGTTTTGTGCTACAAATGTATGACTTATATTGTTTGAATCTTTAGGACTCTTTGAGTTAAATTATCCATGTATAAATTATCTATAAATTATGATGAGACATTGTTGATAGAAATATTGAATCATGGAAAGTTCGTTTTAATTGTAAGTTGAGAATTTTGCTTGAGGACAAGCAAAAGCTTAAGTGTGGGGGTATGTGATAAACCGTAAAAGTAACATATTTTAATCCCACATTTAGCATACTTTTGGATGATTTATCCCTTGATTTATGTAAAAAGGTGCTCTTAATCCTTTCTTTTCATGTTTTAAACTCAAGAAAGCACCGAAGGATGAAAAGAACGAGAAACGGGCTTAAAACGGACCAAATTGGGCCAAAGTGAAAATCGACATGGCCTCGACTTGAGCCAACACGGCCGTGTCTCCCTGATAGACTAGAACACGGCCTGATCACGATTTACACGGGCGTGTCACCTCATTAAAAGTCTAAACACGGCCTAAGGACGATTCACACGGGCGTGTGCCATGGCCGTGTCCCTGTCGCGGAAAAGAGTAATTTCACTCGGAAAAGGATACTTAGGGGCAAAGAAACCTATTTTAAAAGCCTATATAAACACCCTAAGTATAACCTAGAAGGGGGCAGTGAGCTAGGCCAAGGAGCCGAGTCGATAAGGTCAGATTTGTGGGAAACACGCGAAGATAGCCAGTTGATCCATCTCAAGAAGTCGGAATTCTACTCAAGACGGCGAATCTCTCATTCAATTCCTTCAGGGGGTTTTAGGGATTTCTTACATTTTGTTTTATCTTTTCTTCTGAGATGTTTTCTTTTATTGTTATGAACTAAACCCTCAGATACCTGAGGGGGATGAAACTTAGATGAATCTTGTTATCGTTTGCTGAACTATATGATAAATACTTGATTAGTTCTTAATTATGTGTTCTTAATTCTTGTGTTAATATTTTCGGGATATTGATTCAAGTTTGATGTGCTTAGGTGGAGGAGCAAAAGTCTCTGCTTAAGAGTAGATCTAGCATAATTAAGCGGAGTTGATCACGTGCCTAGAGATAGGGTGACGAGACTTTGCCAGATTAGGGTGAAACCTAATATGGGAGTCCATAAATCGAGTTAATGCAATTCTAGGGCTTTTAATTAGAAAGAGATTTCAATTAATCAACCTAGGGTTAGACGTTATTCGCTTCGAGAGAGGGTTTAATATACGTTAGGGAGTCTTACGGATCAAGTCAAGTGAATAAATCGTCTGGTTCAGAGTTAGATAACAAGTGAAGTCTAGGTGGATTCTTCCTAAGGGTATCGTCTTAATCAACTGAGTTTTTCCAACGGTATTTCCCCAATTCATTCTTTTTGTCTTTGCATCTTTAGCTTAGTAGTTAGTTAAATTTAGAATAAAAAAAACAACTTCACTTATTTTAGGCTAGATAATGAAAAGAAAGTTTGTATTAGTACTTTTGGTTCCTTTGGGTTCGACAATCCGGTCTTGCCTAAGCTATACTACTGTTTGATAGGTACGTTTGCCTCAAACCGTTGTCATAGTTAGTTTCCAGGTTCGATCATTCTTTTTATAAATTTTAAGACTTTGACATCGCAAAAACAACGATCAGTGAGCACGAAAAATGTATGCTCTAAAAGGCTCAAAATCTCACAAAAATTATGGGCTTTTGATGTCAACCTTGTAAATTTCAAACTTCAAGGTAATAATTAGATTCAAGTAGATAACCTAACAAATTTTTAATTCTGAAAATAAACTCATCATGCTTGATTCTCTAGTCTCCTAAAGTTTAAATCATCACTGCACAATTAACTATGATTTAATCCAAAACATATCAATGAAAATCATAAATCAAAGGAAATTTCATTCTAACAGTAATATGAGAAGATTATTTAAGAACAAGATATAATTCAGGGATTTGAGAATAATTCAAAAAGTTAGGCACTTTTCGCGATAAAATTCACCCCCCACACTTAAGATGTACATTGCCCTCAATTTGCAAAGAAAGATAATAACCATGTAGTAATAAATCATAAGAGAGGGAGAGAGGTAAAACTTCCTGGATTTCGGATGGATTTCTTGAGTTGGAAGTGTGGAAACTTGATTCGGAGGTGAAAGATAAGTTGGAGGAGGCATCTCTAGTGGTGGTATGGTGGCCGCCAACAATCACTGCACTAGATGAAGAAATTGGGTAACTCGTGAAGAAATAGCCAGGAAATAATAAGAAAAATTCAAAATATACTAAACATGTTTTTAAAGATAAGAAAAATAAAGAGAAGGAAAATAAAGGAGAAGAGAAAAGACATAGGTAGAATAAATGGACTCAAATGTCCTTGGCTTGTCGAGCAAATGAAGCGGCCGACATAAACTTATGTGGATCGGTCTCGCACGGGGAGACTATGCTAGGGTCCTTTCGCTTCTTCGGCATAGGGATGGTGGTGAGGATGGTGAAAGAAAAGGAATGAGGGGAAGGGGAACGGAAAATGAAGGGAGAGGATAGTGAGAAGAGAAAGGGGTGTGGTGGCTGGGGGTTGGTTGAAGAAGAATTTGGGGAGAAAGTGAGAAGAAGGGGGTCTTAAATAAGAATCAAGGACACTGTTGTCACATCCACGCCCGTGTCGTTGGTGGCGTGTTCAGTCACACGGCCGTATCGCACGACCGTGTGGTGGCTTGTCCGTTTCTCCCACGCCCGTGTAGAGGTTGCCACGCCCATGTATCTTTCTCAGTGTCGGCCACGGCCTCAAAGCACGGGCGTGGCTTATACCCGTGTGACTTTCTCAGTGTCAACCACGACCGTATCGCACGGTCGTGGCATTTTATAGCTGTCCGTGATTTGGGGATTTTTTGTCCTTGGTTCGTACGACCTCTGCCATGCCAATGTGTAAATCCGTGATACCCACACGGCCACGGCCACGCCCGTGTGCAAGGCCGTGTGGTACGGAAACCTACTCTTTATTTAACTTGGTTAGTCTTTAGTTAGGTGCTAAAAATCAAAGATGTGAAAATTAAAGGGGTTAGTGCTCGGGCTGCCTCCCGAGAAGCGCTCATTTAAAGTCTTAAGCTAGACTTACCTCTCATTCGCGTATTCATGGTGGTTTGAGGAGTTGAAACTCCTCTCCCCTGCTATCAGTCCTATGATTCTTATATATTTTGAGTCTAGTGGCGTTACCTTAAAAGTGTCGAATTCAGAGTGAGTCACCTCGACCGTTCCGTATGGGAAGACATTGAGTACCTTAAAAGGGATTTCTTTGATCATTTTAATGTCTGAAATGGCGATTCGAGGGTCTTTCTCATCCAAAAATACCTGATCTCCTATTTTGAAGTGATTTGCTGTTCCTATAAGCTCGTTTGGGGGTTCCCTCGGTTTTGCTTCGTGTGTTCCTATTTTCTCCTTGAAATGTGTTTTCCACTCGTCTAGTTCCTCGACCTGAAGCCTTCGTTCCTCATGAATTACTTTCTTTTTTGCATGAGATCTAGGATCTAGCTCAGATGTGTACTTCCGAGGTGCTTCCTGAAAGGGAGGTTGAACCGAATGGTCAGCAATAGAATTTATGTTCTCACCTTTTTCACTTGATGTCCTAGCCGAGTCAAGAGCCTGAAGAGTGATCGTGTCGTCACCTACACGAAGTATAAGTTCTCCTGTACCAACATCAATTTTAGTTCTGGCAGTTGCTAAAAAGGGTCTTCCTAAAATTAAAGGAACATTGTTGTCCTCATCCATGTCTAAAACGACAAAGTCTCATCGGGAATATAAATTTATCAACTTTTACTAGCACATCTTCGATTATACCCCTAGGAACTCTAATGGTTTTATCAGCTAATTGAATGCTCATCCTAGTTTGTTTGGGTTTCCCTAGACCTAGTTGTTTAAACAGTTTATAAGGCATGACGTTGATGCTTGCCCCTAGATCTGCTAAAGCATTATCAATAGATAAACTACCAATTAAACAAGGAATCGTAAAACTCCCTGGATCTTTTAATTTCCGTGGTAGTTTGTTTTGTAGAATTACTGAGCACACTGCGTTTAACTCCACATGCGACGCCTCGTCTAACCTCCGTTTGTTTGTCAGAACTCTTTTAAAAATCTCCTTAAATTTGGCATCTGCGAGAGAGCTTCAAGAAACGGTAAGTTAATATGTAATTTCTTTAAGAGTTTAAGAAATTTACCAAATTGTTCCTCTGTGTGGTCTTTCTTCATCGCATTGGGATATGGCACTCTTGGTGTATACTCTTTAATGACAGGTTTCTGTGTATCGTGGCTTACCTCAACCTTACGTTTATTTACCACGGGATCTTGCCTTGGCTTAGATTCGAATTCTACTAACCCTTCACTTTTGTGACCAGTAATGGCATGAATTTGCTCCTTTGGGTTAGTTTCAGTGTTGCTTGGCAAGCAACCTTGCGGTCGTTCTGAGATTAGCTTAGCTAGCTGACCTAACTGGTTCTCGATCCCTTGAATCGATGCCTGCTGATTTTTGAGCATTGTCTCGTTGTTTTGAAAACGGGTTTCTAACACCGCGATGAATTTTGTCAGTATCTCCTCAAGGTTCGGCTTCTTCTCTTGTGGGTAGGGTTACTGTTGAAAGCCTGGAGGGGGTTGTTGCCTCTGATTTCCTTGACCTCCCCATGAGAAATTTGGATGGTTCCTCCACCCTGGATTATAAGTGTTACTATAAGGGTTATTTTGAGGTCTAGAATTGTTACCCATATAGTTCATCTGTTCGTTTTCTATGCCAGGGTTGTAGGGTGGGTATTCTGTATTGTTCGACGCTCCTCTATTTGTATCGTACTGCATCACTGGATGTACCTACGAGAAACCACACAAACCATCAATTTTCTTACTTAAGAGTTCTACCTGATTTGATAGCATGGTTACTGCGTCGAGGTTGAAAACACTGGTAGCTTTTGTTGGCTTTGTCCTCATAATTTGCCACTGATAGTTATTCAGTGACATCTCTTCAATGAATTCGTAAGCCGCTTCAGGTTTTTTGTTATTTAGGGTTCCACCGGCGGCTGCATCAATAAGCTGCCTAGTTGAGGGGTTCACACCGTTATAGAAGGTTTGAACCCGTAGCCATAATGGTAACCCATAATGAGGGCACCTTCTCGATAAATTCTTGTATCTCTTTCATGCATCGTAAAGTGTCTCTAAATCCATCTGCACAAAAGAAGAGATATCATTCCTCAATTTAGCCGTTTTAGCCGGCGAAAAATATTTTAACAAAATTTTTTCAGCCATTTGCTCCCATGTAGTGATTGATCCTCGTGGAAGAGAATTCAACCACTGTTTGGCTTTATTCCTTAAAGAAAAGAGAAATAACCGAAGGCGAATGGCATCATCAGAAACGCCATTAATTTTAAACGTATCGCATAATTCCAAAAAGTTCGCTAAGTGTGTGTTAGGATCCTCATCCTGCAAACCATCAAACTGAAAAAACTATTGTATCATCTGTATTAGTGTTAGGTTTCATTCAAAATTATTTGCAATGGCAGTCTAACAATACTTGATTCAGTTCCTGTTAAATTAGGTTTAGCATAATCATACATAGTTCGAGGAATAGGATTTTGATTAATCGGGTTCGCAGCGACTACAGGAGGTAGCGGATTATTATCATCCATCTCTTCGGTAGTATTGGTATCGTTCTTGTGCTCTTCTTGTGTGTACTGTAGGCTTCACCTAATTTCTCTTCAGTTTTTGCGAACTGTTCCTTCTATATCACTATCGTAAAGTAGAGGTCTTGACGAGTTTCTTCTAGTCATAAACTAGAATACCTATCAGAAGCAAGGAAAAAGAAAAAATTAGCAAACTAGAAATAAAATAAAAATTAATTACAAAAATAAAATGGCTAAAGTAATAAAAATCAAGTGTTCCTAATATCTTAGTCCACGGAAACGGTGCCAAAAACTTGATCGTGTCCAAACTAACTATGACAACGAATAAGGCAATCGCACCTATCGCTCAGTAGTATAGCTATGGCAAGACCGGAAATATCGTATCCTTAAGGACCAAGAGTACTAGTAGTTACTATCTTTTTATTATTTAACCTAAGTATTAAGAGAATCGATGTTTAATTAACTAATTTCTTAACTAAATATGCTAAGACACAGAGAGTGAATTGGGAAAATACTTTTGGGAAAAACCAGTTGATTAAGACAATACCCGAGGAAGAATCCACCTAGACTTCACTTGTTATTTAACTCTGAACCAGATGATTTATTCACTTGACTTGATCCGTAGGATTCCCTAATTTATATTAATACCTCTTTTGAGGCTACTAACGTCTAACCCTAGGTTGATTAATTGAAATCTCTTTCTAATTAAAACCCCTAGTGTTGCATTAACTCGATCTATGGACTCTCATATTAGGTTTGACCCTAATCCGGCAGATTTTCGTCATCCTATCTCTAGGGTTGCGATCAACTCCGCTTAACTATGCTAGATCTACTCTTAAACAGGGACTTTTTCTCCACTGCCTAAGCACATGAATACTTGAATCAATATCCTGAAATATTAAAACAAGAATTAAGAACACATAATTAAGAACAAATCAAGTATTTATCATATAGTTCAGAAAACAATAACAAGATCCGTCTTAGGTTTCATCCTCCTCAGGTATTTGAGGGGTTTAGTTCATGTTTAATAAAGAATACATCTCAGAAGAAAGTAAATAACAAAACATAAGAAAAACCCTAAAACCCCCTGAAGGAAATTGAAGGGAGGATCTTCCGTCTTGAGCGTGATTCCGACTTCTGAGATGGATCAACTGGCGTTCTTGGAGTAATGCCCTATGTTCAGCCCTCTCTGGCTTCGCCCCCTTTTAGGTCATACTTAGGGTGTTTATATAGACTTCAGAATATCTTTCTTCACCCCTAAGTATCCTTTTTCGAGTAAAATTACAACGGGTCACGGAAGAGACACGCCCGTGGAGCACGCCCGTGTGAATCGAGCCTAGGCCGTGTTCGGGCCTGCTAAGGTGGCACGGCCGTATGGTGAACTCCAGGCCGTGTTGATTTCCTACTTTGGCCCATTTTCTCCGTTTTCAGCCCGTTTCTCGTTCTTTTCATCCTCCGATGCTCTCCTAAGTATAAAACATGAAATTAAAGGATTAGGAGCATCAAATTCCACAATTCAAGGGATTAATCATCCAAAAGTACGCTAAATGTGAGATTAAAATATGTATATATTATGGTTTATCAAATTAACAGACCCTTGATTTTTCATGAACTCATTTTGTATATAAATAAATACTTAGAACTTATTTTCTTAACTTATTACATTTAATTAATTCTGTCTAAGGAGATTGGAACTTAAGCGGGACCGCTGTGACCCCTTCAATTTTTCCTGAGAATTAATTTAATGTAATTTGTTAAGAAGAAATTTTCTAATTAAGATTTAAAATTTTTAAGTTTCATTTCTTTTTTTTTTAATTTTTATGTTAATAAAGGGGGTCAAATTTGGCCCAAGTACTAATCAATTTTTTTTTGAGTAAGTTTGTAAATACAGTCTGAGTTTGAGGCCCAAGACAGCAAAAAGGAGGGAAAAATCCACACTTTGCCGCCACTCCCATTACTTGCCGCCTAAGTAACCCTAATGTAGCTAAATTTTCGCTACATGTTGCCCTAATTCTTCCCTATATAAACCCCTCTCCATTCTACTAATTTTCATATCCCTCAAAGTAATTTGCTTAACCCTAAAAAAAATCCCTAAATCTCTTTTTTTTGCCGTCAACCTCAAATCTTGAAAGACACCCTAGTTTTTTTCCCTTTTTACCGAAACCATCTGCTGCCACTGCAAGAAAATTGCCAAAGCATCGTCGTTGCTACTGCAGAATCGCCTTAGTCACTGCCGCACACCGCCGTTGTTGTCGCACGCTGTTGTCACCGTCGCACTATTCTTGTCGTCGCAAGATTGTCATCGTAGCAAGTCTTCACCACTTTGTCGATTTCTTTTTTCCCCTTGTACAGAAACTTTTCCAAATTCTCAAGAAAAGATACCATGTCTCGCAAAAGAACTAGATCTTCAAATACTACTCCTAAAAACCCGATTTTGATCGATGAAGAAGTGAAAGAGAGATTTGATTCAATCTTCAAAGCATCAACCTATGATGCTGGAAAAAGGTTTTAACTTGAAGAGTAATGATTTGATGGTTATTCCTATACCGATTAGAAAGAAAATCAATGCTCTCAAGTGAGAACGATTTTGTGATGCTCGTTCACTTCCCGATGATGAACTAGTTCGAGAATTCTATGCTAGTTTGACTATGCAATATGCTACTGAGGCCATCGTTCGAAAGAAAAAGGTACCTCTTACTTCTAAGTCCATCAATGATTTGTTTAACTTACCCGATGTTGAAGAAAATGAGTACTACCCTATGATGAACAACATCAATTGGGATTTTCTTCAAAAAGTGCTTGATGTTGTGACAAATTCGGGATCCCAATGGATTATAAGAAAGTATGGGAGCCATTCTTGCCGAAGGGAAGACCTAAAACCAGTAGCAAAGGTATGATTTTATTTCGTTCGCTACAGTTTTATGCTTATCTCACATAGTTCCACCATCTCGATAGAACGGATGCTCTTGTTATATGCAATTTTGACAGAAAAGTCCATTAATGTTGGGAAAATTATTCTCAAGGAGATTCATGATTGTGCTAAAAAGAAGCCAGGAAGTGCTTATTTCCCATGTTAAAACACAAGCAAATCTGAAGGGGCGATATGTTCAAGGGTGCATTACAAATCATGATCTTGAAAGGTTAGAAGAGAAGGTGCATGAGCTGAATCAAGGCGAGGAAGAAGAGCCAACTAAGCCAGATACCGAGGAGTCAACAAAGGAAACTAAAACTGAAGCTAATTCAGGTAGAGACACTAAAGAAGAAGAATTTGATAAGGAACCGAACAGTCCTAAACCAGTTGAAGGATCTGCAATCCCTGAACCAAGGGTTAAGCCAGAAGAAGAACCAGTCAAGCTAAGTGTTGAACCTGAATCTACAACTCCTATGCCGACTTCTGCAAGTGCTTCAAAGAAATCGGAGTTGTCAATTTTGATGGATATGTGCAAGTTCATGCACAATCAACAACAAACTTACTAGAAATATGCAAAAATTAGATATGACTCAATTCAAAATACTTTTAAGAATATCTCTAATACTTTTGTTCCTGAGTTCCCAGATGCTATCTTTGAGACATGGACAGAAGGTACTGACCATGCAAGCGGAGATGGAGCTGAAAAAGACAAGGGGAATGAGTTAGAAAAATAAAAGGGGGGATTCTTGTCTTGTTATTTATTTAATTATTTTTAGGTCTTTAGGAATTTCTTTCTTTCGTAATTAGGATTTAATTTTTGCAGAATAAAACATAGCAAGCATGAATGAACTTAACACTAAAGAAAAAGACTAAGTGATGTGGTAATGGGAATGAACATGTCTAGGATTGGGTTATTAGGAAAGACTTGGTATTTAAGTATTCTTAATGGCTCACCTCTCTTTCTTTTCAACCCTACCTGGTGTTCAATTTTCATTCATTACTTTGTTCTTGCAATGAGGACATTGCTTCTTTTTATAGGGGGTAAGGCAAATAAATTGCTCAAATTTTTAAAATTTTCAAGTATGTTTCAATCATTTCTTTCATAAGTATGTTTTAATAAATGAATGTTTAGAGACATTTTTTGTTAATGAGATAGTTTGTATGCAAGTATGGATGATGATTTTATCTGAGTGAAAGTATGTTATCATGAAGAATGGAATGCTTGTATTATCTTAGCCTTAGTAATGTTTGCCATGAAAACTTAGTTTCTTTTGAGATTAGACATGCATGAAGGTTTATGTCTTTAGAACTGGCTTAGTAATTTTCTTGAGGAGAAATCCTAGGGGACATAAAAATCTAAAATGTTATAGGCACCATTTCTTTGGATCGTTTGAGCCTTTTCAAGCCAAACCTGCGATATTAGACCCTTGAAACTGTAATTTTGAGCTTAAAGGCCTGTTTATTACAATGAACCTACATTATAAGCCAAAGTTATCCTAATTTTGTGCACCCATCTTAACTAAAGTTGTCTTGGTAATCAATATTTGAGGAAATTTTCAAAAAGATGTATGTGCTTATGCTTAAAAAAAAGGGAAAAATGTATGAGCTTGAGTTCAAAATAAGTTTATGTAACATCCTGGAAAGGGCCTATGCATTTTCGGTTTAATTGTACGAAATGACAAGTCTTAAGTAATATGAATAAATTTTTAATATTTTTGGAAATTCGGAAATGTATGAAAATGAAAATGGAAATGAACATTTTTGGAAACCTGGAAATGTAAGGAAATGATTCAAAAATGGAAAGTACACATTTCTGGAAACTTGGAAATGTAAGGAAATGTCAAGTTTACAGAGCCGATCGAAAATTTTAGGAAACTTAGAAATGACCCAGAAATGTCAAGTTTTAAATTCTAAAATAGGAAATCAAGGCAAGGTGGCCTTAAAAGAAAAAGTTTGTGAAATTTGGCACACAAACAGCTTGGAAAAGTGGCCTGAAGATGTCACTTAGGGCCTTTGGAAATGGCGCCACCTGCAAGGGGTTGGGCCTGGGTTCGAGTCACTTGGGAAGCAAATAAAGGAGGTTTTATTTTTGCTTCCATAAGCCAAGGAGTGGACAGCAAGGCTTCTAGAAAAAAGGAGGTTTATCCTCTTTAAAATTCGGCTATTAAGGATAAATAAAGGTTTTATTTTATTGGAGAGATAAATGATGATTTATCTTAAGTATTTTCAAAAAGGAATTTATTTATCATAATTTCCATGAGATAAAGGCTGGATTAAACTCTTTTATTTTATGATAATTAAAGGATAAAGCTATCAAATTGAAGAGTGGTGGCCAAGTCAGGGACTCCTTAGCTGATAATTTCGTCTATAAAAGGAAGGAAGGAAGGAGGATACTCATCGAGTTTTCTTTTTTTTCTCCTGCCTGCCCGAAAATTCTTAGGGTTCTCTCCTCTTCTTTTCTCTTTTCCTTTGTCTAGCCGAATTCCCTAGCCTCCTCTCTCTTTTATTCAAAACCAAAAACACAATCCAACTAAGCCGAAATTCGCCAAAGCCGAATCTTTGTTGTGACAGAAGGGTGTTGCCGATTTCATTCAAAAAGGTAAGATCAGCCATTATTTGATTTTCAATCTCTCTTTTTAGCCAAAATATAGGAATCTAACTCCTTTAGAATTCCATGGCCGAAATTTGGAAGGTTTTCTTGGGATTTCTAAGACTCAAGGATTTTCGGCGGACTTATAAGGCAAGGTTTGGGATTTGGACAAAAGGAAATTGACACCAAGGTAAGTGTATAAATCCTACTAGGATTTGGATTGTGGTTGAAAAGGTTTATTAATATGTTTAAATGATTGACCGAATATAGGAGTTAAGGATCTAAATCGATGATCGGTTCTTGAGGATTTCAAAGACTTCATTAAGCGAATCAGTGTGTAATCCCCACTATCATTTAATATGATACATGGCAATAATTAATCTATGTATATATATATATATATATTAATGTGAATATGGCTAAGTACCCTAATGTGGTACAAAAGTACTCAGGTACGTTTCCTACTCCCATTAGGATTATGAAATATGTTATTTTATAACATGTGAAAATATATATGAATGTGAATTTAAGTATGAGATGCATGATATAAAAAAAATACGGGTCATTCGGGATTTATGAGAAAGGGGAAGTGAATGTGATGACTTCGGTCTCACTATCTGAATGTGGTGACTTCGGTCACATTATCTGAATGTGGTAACCGGTTACATTATCTGAATCGTGTCTTTTGGCACAACTATATCCGTGGCTATGCCACAAATTTTATATGGGCGATGAGCACGTCGATTGCAGCGATCGCTTGAAGGTGTGTAGCGGATGGAGGGTCGACTTAGTAGTCCCCACGGTGTGCGGTTGGTGCGGGGGATGTGTAGCGGATGGCATCTAGGTTTTGGGTTCGGTTGCATCATCATTGATATCTGTTGTTTGAATAAATGTTTGATATGAATAGGTATGCCCGATCTATTGAATGTTAGTGTTGGTTACACATTGAGTCTGTTGACTCACCCGTTGTGGGAATATTTTTCGTGTGATGAGCATTAATAGACCGGGTCGTGGGAGGAGTCAAGGTGACCATGCATCGCAAGGAGAAATTTAAAGATTTGGACTTTTATTTTTACTAAGTACTTTAATTTTATTTTTGGGTTTTGATTGATGTAATAAGGCCACAAGGCCCAAGTTGGATTTCTTTATACATTTATTTTTTTATTATTATGTTAAGAATTATTTTTGATTAAAGTTTAATTAAAATTATTTCTTTCAAAATAAACCCTAAAATTGTTTTGTCACCATAACTAAATGATTTCTAAGTAAAATAAATGGGTTTCCAACTTAAGCCAACCCAAAACGATAATTTTAAAATTACACAAATTTTCTCTAAGTAACAAAGAACTTTGAAACCGGTTTACTTAAGGAGCATACCAGATCTGGTCCAGGCTCATGGGCTGGGTGTGGGGTGTTTCAGTTTGGTATCGAGCCCGCTTTAAACTCTCGGCACCGTGGGCTAAGGCCCAAAACGTTTTCAAATCGAGCCCAAATGAGTTTTATGAAAGTATTTTTGAAAATGAGCGGGTTTTCTCGCATGGCACCTAAGTCTCCGACCCATGATCCACCGGTAAGTACCCCAACCATCCAGTATGATTATGTGATTTATGAGTTATGGAAGGGTAGAAAAGGCATGGAACGTAGAATAGTATGATAGGAACTTGAACCCTAGGACTAGTTTACTCAAACACAAACACATAAGACTTAATGCACTAAACAAACCTATGGCTAAGTCACCGAGTTAGGGTGTGGTAACCTCTGTGCGCATGTCTAGGATTGGATCCGGAGAGCACAGTATTTAAGCGGTCCCTAGTGACTCACCTCCTCTTCGCAGAATCCTACCCAGTGCGTAGCTTCTTCACCCTAACCTGCAGGGCTCGAGTGAGGTGTGGCAACCTCTGTGCTCATGTCTAGGAATGGTTTTGGTGGGAGCTTGGTATTTAAGCAATCCACGTGACTCACCTCCTCTCCACTCGAATCCTGCCTGGTGCGTAGCTTTGGTTCACCCTGACCAAGAGGACTCGGTCATAGGCTAAACACGATAACTAAAACCCGAAAGGGAACTAGCCGTGTTTTCTATAAACACAACAAAACCTGAGTTTTAAAACTCTCTTCTAAATTCATGAAAACCATCTTTACAAAATTCTCCGAAAAATTTTCGCTTTATGAAATTACAAAAATGCCCCTAGTGGTAAAATTACCAAAATACCCTTGGTTTATAAAATAACCAACTACCCAACA
Organism: Gossypium sturtianum; assembly: GCA_025698515.1. NCBI lineage: Eukaryota > Viridiplantae > Streptophyta > Magnoliopsida > Malvales > Malvaceae > Gossypium > Gossypium sturtianum. Next base: position 125,304,409 of record CM046946.1, read on the forward strand.
GTTTTGCCAAAATTTCATTATTTTAGAAATGTTCAAAAACCCTAATTTGCAAACTATCAAAAATACCTTGAATTGTGGAAAATTAAAAAATTTCCCCTAACTTACAAAATTACCAAAATGACCCTGATTTCCAAAATTTTTGCAACATCATCGTTTTGAAAAGAACAATTCATAAAAAAAACCCTCAAAGTCTTACAACTTTTAAAATATCCCTGATTTGTTAACTTTTACAAATGTGCCCCGGTTTGCGAAAAGTTACCAAAAACCCCTGAGGTCAAAAATTACCGAAATACCCCCGGATTTCAAAATTTTTCCAAATTACTCCGGGACTTTGAAATTACCAAAATAATTTTTGACGAAATCACCAAGGAACTTTTTCTTTTGAAAAATTACGAAAATGCCTCAGAGGACAAATTACGAAAATACCCACAGGTAGTGGAAAAACAATAACAATGAAAACTACAACCTTTCTCCGAATGAACGAGTTCATAATTGTTTGATGGATGAATGAATGGAAAGACTGTGTGCATACGAAAGAACCACTCCTAAAACTCTTTTCATAAAATTCCTTCACGCGAGTAATCAAGTGAAATGTAAGCACTAACTCATAAAACTTCTCAATCGATTTTGACGTTAGAAATGAGCTCTAGAGGACGTGGTCATCATGGACGAGGTAGAGGAAGGATGATCGTGTCGTAACCCGTTAGATCGGGTCAAGGGTCCGACAATGAGATACCACCGCCACCACCACCCCTACCAGCAATGTTGAGCAACAAACTCGCATGGGATGATCTTTGTCGCAGCGTGTGTCTTTGCGAGTTTTGGAGTTGGTGGTGGTGCAGGAGGAAATTCGGAAATCAAAAGTCCATGCGTGCTGAACGGCTCGAGCTAATGGAGCGAAAATGTTTTGTGGAGTGTTCGAGTAGCACCCAAGCATGGTGAAAATTGGTTGGAAGCAACGGAGCGCATAATGGATGAGCTTGATCTGATCCACGAGGAGAAGTTGAAAGGGATGGTGGCATTGTTACGCGATGAAGCGTATCAATGGTGGTTAACTCGTTTCGATGATGGTGCCACGGTGAGGATCGACACGGGAGTATGTTAAGGAAGCATTTCGGAAGAAATATGTGGGAACCGTATACGAGATGAGCAAAGGAAGGCTTTTACGGGCTTGTTCAAGGGAACAAGTCCGTGGTGGAGTATGAGGTTTGAATTCACGAGGTTGAGTCGCTATGCTCGAGGAGTAGTGGCAACTGAGCATGAGTGCTGTGTCCGTTTTGAGGACGGACTAAGAGACGATCTGAGGCTCGTTGATAGCCCCGCATCGGGAGCGGGGAGTTCTCTCGCTTTGGTAGAAAAGGCCAAGGTGGTGAGGGAATCAAGGATTCTACCAAGCGGTGTGGGATAGGAATAAGCCCAAAAGAGGTTTTGGACCATCTGGAAAGGTTCATAAGAGGCCTAGAGTTGATGGGCCGTGAAATCAGCAAGCTGGTACAGGATGGCAGTATCGTCCTTGTGAGCATTGTGGAAAGAAGCACTTAGGGGAGTGCTAGAAAAAAACGGGAGGATGTTTTCGGTGTGGTTCCAAGGACCATATGCTCAAGGATTGTCCCAAGAAACCAGATGAGAGTCGGCCGCGGCTCGGTCGTTAGTCGCCGTAGTAGAGCGCGCATGCCTCAACGGGTCGTGGTTCGGCAACAGAGGTAATGGTGCTGGCGAGAGGCCGTGGAACACGATTGGTCGAGGTGTGCTAATCTTTGCCGAGGCAAGGCAACCGAGTTTGGTTTATGCGGTTCACGGAGGGAGGATGGTGACGCGCGGATGTTATAACCGGTACGTTCTTTATTTTTGACAGGCCTTATTATGCCTTAATTGATGTGGGCTCGACCCATTCCTATGTTGCATGTAGTGTAGTGGAAACACTAGGCCTAGACTCTAAACCTTCTGATAGGCAGATGACAGTAGTAAGCCCATTAGGCCAAACTGTAGTGGTAGATAAGATCTTTCGAATGTACCCCAGAGATTCAGGAGTGAACTTTCTGGTGACTTAATGGAGTTACCCTTCGGAGAGTTTGAAGTTATACTCGGAATGGACTGGCTAGTAGAACACCGAGCCGTGTTGGATTGTGCGGCTAAACGAATGGAACTAAGGACTCCGGAGGATGAAGTAGTAGTAATGATCGGAGAAAGGAGAAATTTCTTGTCTAATGTAGTTTCAAAAGTAAAAGGTGAGAAAATGGTTAAAAAGGGTGCAAGGCGTTCTTAGCCTTTGTAAGTGCGTTGGGTGGAAAGGAAGAAGGTGTTAGCGGAGTTAGAACGGTGAAAGACTTTGAAGATGTATTTCCGGAGGAATTACCAGGAATACCCCCAGATAGGGAGGTGGAGTTTGGAATAGACTTACTACCGGGAACAGCTCCTGTGTCAATCGCTCCATACCGAATGGCGCCAAAGGAGTTAGTTGAGCTCAAGGCTCAAATCCAAGAGTTGTTGGATCGTGGGTTCATACGACCCAGTGTGTCTCCATCGAGCACCGATTACATTTATAAAAGAAGAAGGACGGAACTATGCGTATGTTCATAGATTACCGTCAGTTGAACAAGCTGACCATCAAGAACAAGTATCCTTTGCCAAGGATCGATGACTTGTTCGATCAGCTGAAGGGGGCCGCAGTATTCTCAAAGATAGACTTAAGGTCGGGATATCACCAATTGAAGGTGAAGGAGGCAGATATCCATAAGACCGCTTTTAGGACAAGATACGGCCATTTTGAGTTTGTGGTGATGCCGTTTGGATTGACGAACGCTCGGCCGCGTTCATGGATATGATGAACCGGGTTTCCAACCATACTTGGATAGGTTTGTCGTTGTGTTCATCGACGATATTTTGGTGTATTCCAAGTCGGAAGAAGAGCATGATGAGCATCTCCGAGTTGTGTTACAAGTGTTAAGGGAGAAGAAGCTTTATGCCAAATTCAGCAAATGTGAATTTTGGCTTAAGGAGGTGGCATTTTTAGGACATGTGGTATCCGCAGAGGGAATAAGAGTGGACCCTAGGAAGATTGAAGCAGTGTTGGATTGGAAACCACCTAGGTCCGTGGCTGAAATCCGAAGTTTCTTAGGTTTGGCAGGCTATTACAGAAGGTTCGTAGAAGGGTTCTCATTAATAGCCGCGCCTTTGACAAAGTTGCTAAGGAAGGAAGTACCCTTTGAATGGACGGATAAGCAACAAGAGAGCTTTGAAAAGCTTAAGAAGGTGTTAACTAAGCTCCAAAGCTAGTTCAAATGGAGCAAGGCAAGGATTTTGTGGTGTATTGTGACGCTTCGCAGACGGGATTAGGATGTGTGCTAATGCAAGATGGTAAAGTGGTCGCTTATGCGTCTCGGCGATTAAGGCCTCATGAGGTTAACTACCCAACTCATGACTTGGAACTAGCAGCGATGGCCTTTGCCCTTAAGGTTTGGAGGCACTACCTTTATGGAGAAAGGTCGATTATCTACACGCACCACAAAATTCTTAAGTACTTGTTGACTCGTAGGAGTTAAACTTGAGGCAACGAAGGTGGGTGGAATTGTTAAAGGATTACGATTGTTCGATAGAATATCATCCGGCAAGGCGAATGTAGTAGCCGATGCCCTAAGTAGGAAGGTTGTGTCGGATTTAAGGGCTTTGTTCGCTCACTTAAGTCAGTATAATGATGGAAGCTTTGTTGGCGAGTTGCAAGTCAAGCCTACATGGTCAAGGAGGTGAAAGAGGGACAGTTTGGTGATAAGGACCTAAGTGCTAAGTTACAGCAAAGTCCGTAAACGGAGAATTAAAGGATTATGGTGTCAATGATGAAGGAGTATTGTGCTACAAAGGGAAGGTCTGTATGCCGAGGAACAAGGAGTTGAGACAAAGGATTCTTCGGGAAGCGCATGGTAGCCCTTATGCTATGCATCCCGGAGGCATTAAGCTATATAGAGATCTAAGGGAACAATTTTGGTGGTCTGATCTTAAACGAGGTGTGACTGAATTTGTGGGAAAATGTCCGACGTGTCGCCAGTTAAGTGAACACCAAGTTCCATCGATTGCTTCAACCAATCGAGATTCCACAATGGAAGTGGGAGAGAATTACCATGGACTTCGTTAGTGGGCTTCCCCTTACGCCTACTAAGAAGGACTCGGTATGGGTGATAGTGGACCGTTTGACCAAGTCCGCGCATTTTATTCCAGTAAGAGTTGATTATTCTCTTCAAAAGTTAGCCAAGTTATATGTGGCGGAAATCGTGAGGTTACATGGAGTACCGGTATCAATCATCTCCGATAGAGACCCAAGGTTTACGTCTCGGTTTTGGAAGGCACTTCATCAAGCTTTAGGCTCTAAGTTGGACTTCACTACGACTTTTCATCCACAATCAGACGGGCAGTCCGAACGAGTTATACAAGTGTTGGAGGATATGCTGAGAGGTTGTGTAATGGATTTTCGAGGAAGTTGGGAAGATTATTTGCCTCTAGCCGAGTTTCGCCTACAACAACAAATACTATCGGCTAGCATTCGGATGGCACCATATGAAGCATTGTATGGTCGAAAGTGTAGAACTCCTACTTGTTGGACCGAGTTAGGAGAACGGCGAGTGTTAGGTCCGAGTTGGTGGCGGCCGAGGAGAAGGTTGAGATAATTCGGGCAAGGTTGAAGGAAGCCTCGATAGGCGTAAATCGTGACGCGGACCTTAAGCGGAAGGAAATAGAGTTTGAAGTGGGAGACCAAGTGTTTCGAAAGTCTCGCCTTGGAAAAAGGTAATGAGGTTCGATCGCAAAGGGAAGTTAAGCCCAAGGTTTATAGGGCCCTATAGAATCTTCGGCGAGTTGGGCCGATGGCATACCAATTGGAGTTGCCACCAGAGTTGCGGCGAGATGCACGACGTATTCCATGTATCCATGCTACGTCGTTACCGATCGGATCCGTCTCATGTGGTACCTGTCGAAGAAGTAGAGCTAAGGCCAGACTTATCCTACGAGGAAGAGCCGATTCGGATATTGGAACGTGATGTGAAAGCACTACGAAGAAAGTCAGTTCCCCTAGTCAAAGTGTTATGGCGCAATCATGGATCGGAAGAAGCTTCGTGGGAGTCAGAGGAGACAATGCGACAGCAATACCCTCAGTTATTTTAGTTAGGAAATTTCGAGGACAAAATTATTTTAAGGGGGGTAGAACTGTAACATCCTGGAAAGGGCCTATGCATTTTCGGTTTAATTGTACGAAATGACAAGTCTTAAGTAATATGAATAAATTTTTAATATTTTTGGAAATTCGAAAATGTATGAAAATGAAAATGGAAATGAACATTTTTGGAAACCTGGAAATGTAAGGAAATGATTCAAAAATGGAAAGTACACATTTCTGGAAACTTGGAAATGTAAGGAAATGTCAAGTTTACAGAGCCGATCGAAAATTTTAGGAAACTTAGAAATGACCCAGAAATGTCAAGTTTTAAATTCTAAAATAGGAAATCAAGGCAAGGTGGCCTTAAAAGAAAAAGTTTGTGAAATTTGACACACAAACAGGCTTGGAAAAGTGGCTTGAAGATGTCACTTAGGGCCTCTGGAAATGGCGCCACCTGCAAGGGGTTGGGCCTGGGTTCGAGTCACTTGGGAAGCAAATAAAGGAGGTTTTATTTTTGCTTCCATAAGTCAAGGAGTGGACGGCAAGGCTTCTAGAAAAAGGGAGGTTTATCCTCTTTAAAATTCGACTATTAAGGATAAATAAAGGTTTTATTTTATTGGAGAGATAAATGATGATTTATCTTAAGTATTTTCAAAAAGGAATTTATTTATCATAATTTCCATGAGATAAAGGTTGGATTAAACTCTTTTATTTTATGATAATTAAAGGATAAAGCTATCAAATTGAAGAGTGGTGGCCAAGTCGTGGACTCCTTAGCTGATAATTTCGCCTATAAAAGGAAGGAAGGAAGGAGGGATACTCATCGCTTTTCTTTTTCTACTACCACCGAAATTCTTAGGGTTCTCTCCTCTTCTTTTCTCTTTTCCTTTGTCAAGCCGAATTCCCTAGCCTCCTCTCTCTTTTATTCAAAACCAAAAACACAATCCAACTAAGCCGAAATTCACCAAAGCCGAATCTTTGTTGTGATGAGAGGGTGTGTTCTTGATTTCATTCAAAAGGTAAGATCAGCCATTATTTGATTTTCAATCTCTCTTTTTAGCGAAATATAGGAATCTAACTCCTTTATAATTCCATGGCCGAAATTTGGAAGGTTTTCTTCGGGATTTCTAAGACTCAAGGATTTTCGGCGGACTTATAAGGCAAGGTTTCTGGATTTGGACAAAAGGAAATTGACACTAAGGTAAGTGTATAAATCCTACTAGGATTTGGATTGTGGTTGAAAAGGTTTATTAATATGTTTAAATGATTGACCGAATATAGGAGTTAAGGATCTAAAGCAGTAGATCAGTTCTTCGGGCTTTCAAAGACTTCATTAAGCGAATCAGGTGTGTAATCCCCACTATCATTTAATATGATACATGGCAATAATTAATCTATGTATATATATATATATATATTTTAATGTGAATATGGCTAAGTACCTAATGTGGTACAAAAGTACTCGAGTGCACGCTTCCTACTCCCATTAGGATTATGAAATATGTTATTTTATAACATGTGAAAATATATATGAATGTGAATTTAAGTATGAGATGCATGATATAAAAAAAATACGGGTCATTCGGGATTTATGAGAAAGGGGAAGTGAATGTGATGACTTCGGTCTCACTATCTGAATGTGGTGACTTCGGTCACATTATCTAAATGTGGTAACTTCGGTTACATTATCTGAATCTAGTGTCTTTTGGCACAACTATATCTGGTGGCTATGCCACAAATTTTATATGGGCGATGAGCACGTCATTGCACAATGATCGCCTTGAAGGTGTGTAGCGGATGGAGGGTCGACTTAGTAGTCCCCACGGTGTGCAGGTTGGTACGGGGATGTGTAGCAGATGGCATCTAGGTTTTGGGTTCGGGTTGCATCATCATTGATATCTGTTGTTTGAATAAATGTTTGATATGAATAGGTATGCCTGATCTATTGAATGTTAGTGTTGGTTACACATTGAGTCTGTTGACTCACCCCGTTGTGGGAATATTTTTCAGGTGATGAGCATTAACGGACCGGGTCAGCAGGAGCTGAAGGTGACCATGCATCGCAAGGAGAAATTTAAAGATTTGGACTTTTATTTTTACTAAGTACTTTAATTTTATTTTTGGGTTTTGATTGATGTAATAAGGCCACAAGGCCCAAGTTGGATTTCTTTACTTCTGTTTATTTATTTTTTATTTATTATGTTAAGAATTATTTTTGATTAAAGTTTAATTAAAATTATTTCTTTCAAAATAAACCCTAAAATTGTTTTGTCACCATAACTAAATGATTTCTAAGTAAAATAAATGGGTTTCCAACTTAAGCCAACCCAAAACGATAATTTTAAAATTACACAAATTTTCTCTAAGTAACAAAGAACTTTGAAACCGGTTTACTTAAGGAGCATACCAGATCCGGTCCAGGCTCGTGGGCCGGGTGTGGGGTGTTTCAGTTTAGGGGTGTTCCAAAGGTTTACTTAAAGAAAAAGGTTGTATTTCGAGAAATCCAAGACAACGTTAAAGGTTAAGATTTTGAAACCAAAATGTCTCATCTCTTAAAATCCCTACCTTTAACCGAGTCTCATTACAACCTTATAAAAGACCTATTGATTTGATGATTATGTCACCTACATTAGTGGAGAGGAAGTACTGAGTTCAACATATGAAGATCATAAATAAGCCTTATGATTGTTTGCTTGATTGATAAGAAATTATGTTGAATGAAGAATGTTATCTGTGGCTGTGACATACATACAAACTATGATTCATGTTGGCATATTTTGAAACTTAGTATAAAACTTTAAAAAATATTTGCATATGAATTACTTGTTAATAAAGAAGATCTATGAACATGAAGTTGTTAATGCATGATTATGTGACAAAGATTGATGCTGCTTACACAGTTAGCAATTATGCCTTAGCAAGACCTTTTGCTGTGCATAAACATTTCTCGAGACGAGCAATGATTTAAGTTTTGGGGTGTGTAAACTGAAAAATATATAGGATTTTTCCTATGTAATTTATCACCTTTTTACTTAAATTCTTTGTTAAAACTAATTAATTGTTTAATAAATTAATGAAATATGTGAAAATATGAAATTAGGACATAGAAATTATTAAAATGTGATTTTATGTTTTATTATATAGTTTTCATGCATAAAATGGCTTATTTTATATTTATTTGAACATATTATATTTTTAAGACATAAAATGGGCCATGCATGATTAAATTAAATAATAAAATATAAAATTATATTTAATAAATCATTTTAACTATTTCATTAATAATTTGGGTTGTAATTAATTATTTAAATTGGATAAATTTTATTCCTTGGTCCTTTAACTTATTGATTTATTTTGGACAGGTCTGATAGCTTTGTTGGATTACAAAAACCGTCCAAATTGAAGACCAAGTCAACCCAAATTCGGCTACACATGGCTGTCCACTTAAACCACTTTTTGGTTTAATTACACAAGGTCCTTACATTGCTGAAGAAATTAGAGATTTGCCCAAAGATTTACACTTGACCGAGTCTTAGTCCTGAGTTATTATGGCATTTAAATTGCTTAAAAATCAAGCAAAAATCAGCTCAAATTCCACTAATTGTGGCCGGCCACTCATGGAAGAAGTTTGAAGAGACTAAACCCAACTATTTTTAGCAAACTACCCACCTTTCTTCACCTATAAATAAGACCCTTTCATTCCCTCATTCATCATCCCTCATCCATCATCATTCTCTCTTCTCTCTCAATTCTCTTAGCATTTTCCATTTCCCACGCCTAGTATCATCTCTTCATAGAGATTTTAGCAATTAAATCCTCTTAAAGAGCCCTTGGTCGGCCAACTTGGAGAACCATCAACAAAGGAGCAAAGTGAAGAAGCGAAGGAGCCTCATCAGTCAGAGTCTTGGGTGACAGCCACTTTGATTTGGGTTTAATCTTTCTTTTCTTTAATTTAATCTAAAGATGTTTGCTATGTGTTCTTTGTTCTTGTTTACAACTATTTTAGCTTAATTTTATTTAAGCTAGGATGATTACTTTGATTAAATAATATTTATTTGATTCATGCTTATAATGTTTGTGCCTCAATCAATCATGTTTTCAATTAAAATAAAGTCTATATTTCGTTCATACATGATTGAAATGCACCTGAATTAGCTGAGCGATCCTAACTAGACGACGGCTAGTGGACACATAATTGAAATTTGCATGCTCAATTTAGATCCTAACCCGATTAAATTGCAGGTTGCATAACAACTCTAACCAAGCTCTGTTATTTGCATAGTTTTTAGATTTGTGTGATTACATTGTTTCAAACCTAACACGTCCCTGTTACCTCACACGAATGCTAAGAAACCCTTAGTAAATAAGGATCAGTAAAATGCGTATTTACTAAGTAAAGGATTCCGAAAGAACCTAATGTGGTTTCCAAACTCATGAAAGATCGAGTTGCCATGGAATGTTTTTTTCCAAATGTTATTAAGCATGTTGATAATAAATTGAGTTTAATTAAAGTAATTGTGTAACACCCCAAACTCAGCCTAGACGTTATGGTCGTATCTGGCAATGTCACACGATAGTGTTTTTGAAACCTCGTTGTTACGATGAAAACATTCCATGTTATTATCTTTAGTAAACCTTTGTTAGAACTTAGGAAATCGTCTTTATTCATTTAAAACATTTGTTTTGAAACATCCCTCGTTGCGGAAGCTTTAATAAAACAGTCTAAGTGATCATGCGTTTAGAAATTACTTTAACTTTTTGAAAACCGAATTTCCTATGACCAGCAAATATAAATCCATAAAGTAAAATAAATAAATAAAAACCCAAATTTAAAACCAAAGTCCCAGAGGGTCCTTAAATTACAACCCAAATAATCAATAATAATCAAATCATAAATCGTAAATTGAAAACCATGAAGTCCAAAAATTACTGTGGTCACCGCTGAGTCCTCTGTTGCACCGATCTGTCTAAGTCTAGGGATTACATGTGCACATTAAACAAAAAGAGAGAGTTTACGTAAAATCAATGTGTAATCCCGCAAAAACAAACAAACAATCAGTATTCACGATTACCACGCTTGAATGGGCCTTGGGCCTAAGCCCTTTTTAGTATCAGTGACAGTTTGGGCCTTAGCCCATCTTAGTACAGTGTCAAAATTGTAGTAGGGCCTTAACCCATCACAATGACGATGCGATACTAGATTATGCAAAGAGCAAAATCCTACCCAACCAGCCTCTACACACCATCTCCGTCTAACCCTAAAATCCATGTGGGGATATAATCAACCCACCCATCCCTACACTCGAAGTAGTACCGAATGCGGCACAATACTGATGGTTTGCAAATGAGTCACAATAGAATTAGGCTTAAAGCCTTTCAAGACACTTCCTCCGAATAATAACCCCAACCCAATGCAATGCAACACATAATGGATGACATGCTATTATGCAATTTCAAGACATATATTCAGTTCAGATATTAACATGCCCGATCACAGATATCATTCAAATCAATTTCACACATTTAGGGGTCTAAGTAGCGCTTCAGACCCTACAAGAGGTTAACAATGACTTCTTGGCGACCGTGCAACCTTAAAAACATTTCAAGAAATGGGCCCACACGCCCATGTGATTCGCCTGTGGCCCACTCTCATTAAATTGGCCTTGGCCGTGATCCATTTTTTAAAGTAACCCATGCTAGCTCAATACTCATATATATTTTCACTATTTACTTATATGTTCATTTAAAGCTATCTACTTGAGTCATTATCACTAAATTATTTATATCTTGAGCTACAAGAATTCCAAATCAAGATCCACTTGATGTTTTTGAAACTAGAATCAAATAACTTTCTACCATAAAATTTTCAAAATTTATAGTTTATCAAATAAGTATAGTAAAATCTTTAAAGTTATCCCTATTCTACTGTTTGACAGCTTCATCCTTTCCTTACTAAAAATTATTTATCTCTTAGTACGGAATTTAGATGATGTTTCGGTTTAATTCACTTGAAAATAGACTCATTAAGGATTTAAAAATATAAATTTAAGCTCCTAATTATTTTTTTACAATTTTTGATGATTTTCCTAAGTCAGAACAGGGGAACCCAAAATCATTCTGATCTTGTCACACAAAATTTATTATATCTCATGATTTACAATTTCATTGCTTACAATGTGTCTTCAATGAAAAACTAGGCTCAATAAAATTTAATTTCATATTTTATTCAACCTCTAACTCAATTCCCACTATTTTTAATGATTTTTCAAATTTAGACTACTGCTGTTGTCCAAAACTATTTTAGTGCAAATGTTGATTTCCAAGTTTATAACACCCTAATTTCCTTTCTCTACAATTTTTCGCATAATTTTCTCTTATTTCTCGACAGCAAGAAATTTTGGCTTTTCGCCGAATCTCATTTTCTGCGTTTCGGGTACACAGTTGGTATCGTTTCTGATGCGTAAGCACTCCTAAGCCTCCAGAACCTAAAAATTGACCAACATATCTCCAGATTAATCACTTAATTCGTTTTTAATCAACCAATTTCGAAAGGAACTCGACTAAAAACCTAGCAAAACCCTTACCTCGCTTGAGTAACCACGACTTCGCACAATCATAGCATCGATTCAAAACCACCAGCCCCTTGATTAACTCCTAAACACCAAAAAGGAATCCCCCTTTTAGAGATTAACCAAGAACGATTAACAATAGACAAAACCGTTACTTACCGAACACGCGCAACCAACGATGAACAACCGAATCAATTGGAAAAAAAAGAGAAAGAAATGGAAGGGGGGAAAAATAATGGAAATTTCGACAGCAACTAGGGGAAAGAATCGGTAGAGGAGGGAAAAAAAAAGAAGATGAAGAAAACGTCAGAAAAATTTTGGGGAATTGGAGAGAAAACCGAAACTCTACTTCTTCTTTTTTTGCAACAAAAAGATAATCAGATTATTTTCTGATAACCTCTCACCAATTATCTCCTAAAATCACTCCCTATTAACCCACTAAAACACAACTACTCAGAATATTTCCCCAACACAACTCTTAGCCGAAATTGGAGCAAAAATACTGTCTCCACGCCATCACAGAGAATTGAACACAGGACGTCCAACACTTCAACACTCCACTTAACCACCGAACCTGCAAGCCCATTCTGATATAAACTTGCCAACAATTAAACTTAAGCCCTTTGCACAAGGTTAAGGCTTTATTTATAAAAATTACCAAAATTTTCCCAAGTAAGGCTTGAACTTGGGACCTCTCACACACACCCAGAACACATAGCCACTGAAGTAGATAGACATTGTGTGTCACACATACATGAAATCAAAAATTAAAATTTTGGGGCATTACAATTCTACCCCCTAAAAGAAAATTTTGTCCTCGAAATTTACCTGGTTAGAACAGATGAGGATATTGCTGACGCATCGTATCCTCAGGCTCCCACGTAGCCTGCTCAGTGCTATGATTACACTAAAGAACCTTAACCAGTGAAATAGATTTCCCCTCAGTACTTTTACATCTCGACCCAAAATCTGAACCGACTCCTCCTCAAAGGTCAAGTCTGGCCTAACCTCAATCTCCTGAACGAAAATGATGTGAGTAGGATCAGAGCAGTAGTGCCTCAACATTGAGACGTTGAACACGTCATGGATACGACCCAACTCTTGAGGTAGCTCCAACTGATAAGCGACTGGTCCCACTTGCTTCAAAATACGGTAAGGTCCAATAAACCTAGGGCTCAACTTGCCCTTACGACCAAAAATCAGTACCTTCTTCCATGGAGAGACCTTAAGGAATACAAAGTCCCCCACCGAATACTCAATCTCACGTCGCTTCAGGTCCACATAGGATTTCTGTCTGTCAGAAGCCACTTTCAGTTTATCCCGAATCAGTCTAACCTTATCCTCTATCTTAGAAACCAACTCAGGACCCAGAACACATCGCTCGCCCAACTCAGTCCAACATAAAGGAGTGCGACACTTACGACCACACAGTGCCTCGTAAGGTGCCATCTGGATGCTAGACTGGAAACTGTTATTATAGGCACACTCCGGTAGCAGTATACAATCCTCCGAACTGCCTTAAAAATCAATAGCACAGCTCCTAAATCTAAGCCTTAAGCTCCACAAGCTCTTTCGGTGCCATTCAATAGGGAGCGATGGACACTGGAGCTATACCTGGAAGTAGTTCAATCCCGAATTCCAACTCGCTATTCGGAGGTAACCCCGGTAGCTCCTCAGAAAAGACATTTAGAAAATCCTTTACCGTTCTGATATCCTTAACTGTAGAATCCCCAGAATCCAAAACACTTACATAGGCTAAGAATGCCTCACATCCCTTACGAACCATCTTCTCTGCCACCAGTGCAGAGATCACATTAGATAAGTAATTCCAGTGTTCTCCAATCATGGCTACCTCCTTATCCTCCTTAGTCCTTAGTACGATCCTCTTAGTCGCACAGTCCAAGCTAACACGATGCTTGACCAACCAGTCCATCCCCAGAATTAGGTCGAACTCCCCAAATGAAAGCTCTATCAAATCAGCCAGGAAGATTGCCCCTTGTACCTCTAAAGGAACATCCCTATACAGTTTGCTAACTCTAACAGATTGCCCTAATGGGCTCAGTACCGGAACCTCACTCGTAGTGCTCTCAACTAAAATCCCCAAGTTTCCAGACACATTATAGGCTATATAGGAGTGAGTGGATCATATATCTATCAATGCAATATAAGGTACATCATGAATAAGGAACGTACCCGTGATGATGTCTAGAGTATCTCCATCCTCTCGGTGACGTGCAACATATACTAGAGCCGACTGCCTCGCCTCAGTCTGTCCAGCACCTCTGTCCGGTGCTCTCTGCCCACGGCCCATGCCATTACCACCCCTAGCCTGACCACGGCCTCTCGGTGGTTGTTGTACTACCCTCTGTGCCTGTGCATTACCAGTACCCTGAGCTTGCATCTGATCAGCCCTCAGTGGACACTCCCTGATACGGTGATCCAATGATCAACACCTTAGATACGCTCCAGTCCTCCTCCAGCACTCGTCTTGGTGGCGTCTACCACAATCAACACACGGCTGTTGTCTAGTAGCAGCAACAGGGGGCCCAAACTCTAATCGCCCATCGCCTCGCCTTTTCTTAGGCCTCATGCATGTAACTCGATGGCTCTGAATCCCTCTTGTTCCTACCTCTCTCTATCGCGGTTTTAGAGCTCAGTGCGCTTAACCTCCTCGGTGATCTTCGCCTTCTTGACCAAGGTAGAAAATCTCGCTCCCTCTGCGGAGCTATCAGATCCCTAAGGCCATCCTCAAAGTAAACACATCGCTCATACTCCGATGCCACCATACCTCGTGCATAGAGGCTTAGTCTCAGAAACTCGGCCTCATACTCAGCCACTGATTGATCTCCTTGTGCCAGATTTAGAAACTCCCTCCTATGGGCGTCCACATAACTGGCTCCCACATATTTTCCCTGGAAGGTGGTCTTAAAGAACTCCCAGGTCAGACGTTCGGGCTGAGTTCCCTCTTTAACAGTAAGCCACCACTGATAAGCCTCATCCCGCAGAGTGAGACTGCAGCCTTTAATTTCTGCTCAGGGGTGCACTCTGAATCATCCATAATCCTCCATAATCCTCTCCGTGGCCTCAATCCAGTACTCGGCCACATTAAGGGAAACTCCAGTGACACCCCTGAAGAGCTCAGGTCTATTGGACCAGAGTCATTCCGTAACCGACCCTTGGCCTCCAGATCTAGTACTGGGCCCAGCGACCCTCCCCAAAATCCTTAGCATAGCCTGGGACAATATGTCGTTCCCAGCCATGCGATCTTGAGACCCAGTCTCAGTAGCAGGCGACACTAGCGTCTCACTCGTATCAAAATTCGGTATGCTACCTAGTAAAGAGGACTCAGCTCGAGCTCCTCTACGGCCTCTACCTCGGCCTCTAGTACCCTGTCCGCAGATACCTCGTGCGCTCATTGTCTAATCACGTTTATCCAGATTACGCTTTCATGAATCGATTCTGCCTCGTGGTTTATTAACAAATGTTTTATGTAAAACAATATCGATTATTCAGAGTTCGTTTTCGTAAATCGCAGTCTCACTACAGTTTTCAGTTTTTCTATAATTTTCAGTATACACTAACTTGAGTGTTTTCAATACAGTTTACTACCTATAGTAGTTTTAGAATATACTATCCATAATAGTTTCAGTTTAAAACAAAATCACAATTCAGAATACTTACAGGATCAGCGCCGGAGACTCGGTGTACCACTTACTCAGTAAAAACATTTCAAATCATTTGGAAATCAATCAATTTTTTGAAAGCCCATTTTTTTATAAAACCCGTAATCCACAATCGAGTTTTGTAACCTGGCTCTGATACCACTAAATGTAACACCCCAAACCCGGCGTAGACGTTATGGCCGTATCTGGTAAAGTCACACGATAGTGTTTTTGAAACCTCGTTGTTACGATGAAAACATTCCATGTTATTATCTTTAGTAAACCTTTGTTAGAACTTAGGAAGTCGTCTTTATTCATTTAAAACATTTGTTTTGAAACATCCCTCGTTGCGAAAGCTTTAATAAAATAGTCTAGGTGATCATGCGTTTAGAAATTACTTTAACTTTTTGAAAATCGAATTTCCTACGACTAGCAGGTATAAATCCATAGAGTAAAATAAATAAATAAAAACCCAAATTTAAAACCAAAGTCCCAGAGGGTCATTAAATTACAACCCAAATAATCAATAATAATCAAATCATAAATCGTAAATTGAAAACCATGAAGTCCAAAAATTACTGTGGTCACCGCTGAGTCCTCTGTCGCACTGATCCGTCTAAGTCTCGGGATTACCTGTGTACATTAAACAAAAAGGGTGAGTTTATGTAAACTCAGTGTGTAATCTCGCAGAAACAAACAAACAATCAAGATTCACAATTACAGCACGCTTGAATGCGATCTTGGGCCTAAGCCCTTTTCATTATCAGTGACAGTTTAGGCCTTAGCCCATCTCAGTACAGTGTCAAAAATACAGTAGGGCATTAGCCCATCACAGTATCTGATAAACCATAAAAGTAACACATTTTAATCCCACGCTTAGCGTGTTTTTGGATGTTTATTTATATAATTTAGTGAATTCGATGCTCTTAATCCTTTAAATTTGTATTTCTATACTTAGGAGAGCATAGGGAAGCGAAAGGAGCAGAAAATGGGCAAAACTGGACAAAACGGGCCATCTTAAGGATCCACACAGCCAAGCCAGAACCACATGGGCAGAGCACATGCCCGTGTGAACCACACGGGCTGAACACACACCCGTGTGCCAACCCGTGTCAATCGCGAGCCACCCAAATTTCCACACGGCCTAGGCCTTCTCACACGAGCTGATCACACACTCGTGTCCCTGTCGCACCCTGCTTTGTTTTCACGCGGAAAAAGCCAATTTTTAGGTTTTTTGGGTATTCTAAAAGTCTATAAATACACACCAGAGGAAGACCTAAGAGAGCACGCAGAGTATATCGAAGAAATTACTCGAAGGAAGCCGTCGGAATCATCTCGGAAGCGGATTCACTCCAAGATTGAAGATCTCCATCAAGTTCTTTAGAAGTTTTTGGGTTCTTTATGTCTTGCTGTTTCCTTAATTCTAAGATGTTTTCCTTTTACGTTATGAACTAAACTCCTTAAATACCTAGGGAGGATGAAACCTATGATGAATCTTATTATTTAATTATCTGAATTACATGATAAATACTTATTCTTGTTCTTAATTATGTGTTCTTAACCCTTGCTTTAATATTTTCAGGATATTAATTCAAGTTTAATGTGCTTATTCAGTGGAGCAAAAGTCCCTGTTTAAGAGAAGATCTAGCATAATTAAGTGGAGTTGATTGCAACCCTAGAAATAGGATGACATAAATCTGCCGGATTAGAGTCAAATCTAATAAGGGAATCCATAGATCGAGTTAATGTGATTATAGGGGTTTTAATTAGAAAGAGATTTCAATTAATCAACCTAGAGTCAGTTGTGCTTAGTCTCGAAAGAGATATTAACATAACTTAGGGATTTCTACGGATCAAGGCAAGTGAATAAATCATTTAATTCAGAGTCAGAATAATAAGTGAAGTCTAGGTGGATTCTTCCTTGGGTATTGTCTTTATTCATTGGTTTATTCGATAACACTCTTCACTCTCTGTCGCGTTCATAGTAAATTAGTTAGTTAGATTTTTAGATTAAAACAAATCCCTTTAAATATTAGGCTAAATAATGGAAAGATAGTTATTACTAGTAATTTTAGTCCTTGAGGATACGGTATTTCGGACTCACCACAACTATACTACTGTTCGATAGGTGCGCTTGCCTTTGTAGAAATATTAGTTAGTTTCGAGTCCATCAAGTTTTTGGCGCCGTTGCCGGGGACTAAGATATTAGGAACGCTTAATTTTTATTACTTTAGCCATTCTTATTTTTATTTGCAATTTATTTTTGTTTTTATTTTAATTTGCTAACTTTTTTTATTTTCTTTTGGCAGGTATTTTTAGTTTATGACTAGAAAAAACTCGTCAGGACCATTACTTTTTGACAGTGAGATAGAAAGTCTCGCTCGCAGAAATCGCAGGGAAATAAGGCGAAATCTACAGTATATAGAGGAAGAGCAAGAGGAAGATACCAACATTATCGAGGAGATGGCTGATGATAATCCACTACCCCTGGTGGTTGCTGCAAATCCTGCTCCTCGTACTATGTACGACTATGCTAAGCCTAATTTGACTGGGGCTGAATCGAGTATTGTGAGGCCTGCTGTTGCTGTAAATAACTTTGAGCTGAAGCCGAACACTATACAAATGATCCAACAATGTGTTCAGTTTGATGGTTTACATGATGAGGACCCAAATACTCATTTAGCCAACTTTCTAGAATTCTGTGATACTTTTAAAATTAATGGCATTTCTGATGATGCCATTCGCTTACGGTTATTTCCCTTTTCATTGAGGAATAAAGCTAAACAGTGGTTGAACTCGTTACCACGAGGTTCTATCACTACTTGGGAACAGATGACCAAAAATTTTTTATTAAAATATTTTCTGCCGGCTAAAACGGCAAAGTTGAGGAATGATATCTCTTCTTTTGTGCAGATGGATTTAGAAACTCTTTACGATGCATGGGAGAGGTATAAAGACTTATTGCGAAGGTGCCCTCACCATGGGTTACCTTTATGGCTACAGGTTCAAACCTTCTACAACGGTTTGAACCCCTCAACTAGGCAACTGATTGACGCAGCCGCCGGCAGTACTCTAAACAACAAAACCCCTGAAGTGGCTTATGAGTTCATAGAGGAGATGTCACTGAATAACTATCAGTGGCAAGTCATGAGAACAAAGCCGACAAAAGCAGCTAGTGTTTTCAACCTCGACGTAGTCACCATGTTATCAAACCAGGTAAAGCTCTTAAACAAAAAGGTTGATGGTTTATATGTTTCTACGCAGGTACATTCGGTGATGCAATGCGACACAAATGGAGGAGGGATGCACACCAAAGAATATCCATCCTACAACCTGAGCACTGAGAATGAACAAGTTCACTATATTGGTAACAATTCTAGACCTCAGAATAATCCCTATAGTAACACTTACAATGCAGGTTGGAGGAACCATCCCAATTTCTCATGGGGTGGTCAAGGAAATCAGAGACAACAACCCCCTCCGGGCTTCCAACAACAACCCTGCCAATAGGAGAAGAAGGCGAACCTTGAAGAGATGCTAACAAAATTCATCTCAGTGTCAGAAACTCGTTTTCAAAACACCGAAACAACACTCAAAAATCAGCAAGCGTCGATTCAAGGGCTTGAGAACCAAATAGGTCAGCTTGCCAAGTTGATCTCAGAACGACCACAAGGTAGCTTACCGAGTAACAACGAGCCTAACCCAAGGGAGCAACTCCATGCCATCACGGTGTGCGACGAAGAAGGGTTAGTAGAATCTGAATCTGAACCGAGGTAAGAAGTTGTGGTAAGTAAAGGTAAGGTTGAGGTGAGCCACAATGCACAGACACCGGTAAGAAAAGAGTATACACCACGTGTGTCATACCCTAACGCGACGAAAAAAGACCATACCAATGAACAATTCGGTAAATTTCTTAAACTCCTAAAAAAATTACATATTAACTTACCGTTTATTGAAGCTCTTTCGCAGATGCCCAACTCAATTAAATTTTTAAAAGAGCTTTTAGCAAACAAACAGAAGTTAGATGATGCGTCGCACATAGAGCTAAACGCAGTCTGCTCAGCCATTCTACAGAATAAACTACCCAACAAATTAAAAGATCCAGGGAGTTTTACTATTCCTTGTTTAATTGGTAGTTTAGATGTTAAAAATGCTTTGGCTGATTTAGGGGCAAGTATTAATGTTATGCCCTATAAAATGTTTAAGCAACTAGGTCTTGGGAAACCTAAACAAACTAGGATGAGCATTCAACTAGCATATAAAACTATTAGATTCCCTAGGGGTATTGTTGAGGATGTGCTTTTAAAAGTTGATAAATTTATATTCCCAGTTGACTTTGTTGTTTTAGACTTGGATGAGGACAGTGATGCACCTTTAATCTTAGGACGACCCTTTTTAGCAACTGCCAATACTATTATTGATGTTGGTACAGGTGAACTCACACTTCGTGCAGGTGACGAAACGATCACTCTTCAGGCTCGTGATTCGGTTAAAACATCGAGTAATGAAGGTGGGTGTATAAATTCTATTAGTAACCATGTGGTCCAACCCTCTTTTCAGGAAGCACCTCGAAAAAACACAAACGAGCTACGCCTAATTCTCATACCAACAATAAAACAACTCATAAGGAGCGAAGGCTTCAGATCGACGAACTAGACGAATGGAGGACACAAGTCAAGGAGAAATCGAGAATACACGAAGCAAAACCGAAGCAACTCCATGGCGAGATTAAACGTGGAACAAAACACTTCAAGGTTAGGGACCAAGTACTGCTAGATGAAACCGACCCTCGAATAACCACGTCAGGGCTTAATACAAACAGAGTGACCCCTTTCTCGGTACTCAATGTCTTCCCATATGACACAGTCGAGGTAGCTCATTCTAATTTCAGCACTTTTAAGGTAAACACTACTCGACTCAAACTGTATGTTGATAATAGAACTGATAGCAGAAGAGAGGAGTGTCAACTCCTCGAACCACCATGACCATGCAAATGAGAGGTAAGTCGAGCTTAGACTCTAAATAAGCGCTTCTCGGGAGGCAACCCGAGCACTAACCCTACTAATTAGTTTATTTTTACTTTCGTACATGTTTTAATGCAAGTTTTCCACCCACACGGCCTGGCGATATGGCCGTGTAACCCACACGGCTTGGACACACGGGCGTGTCATTGGCCGTGTGGATCTTAGAGCTTAAAATCCCCAAAAATCGACAGAGACACGGCCTCACTATAGCCCACATGGGTGTGCGACACGGCCGTGTGAAAACTGGAGCTTAATTTTTCAAATTTTAAAATTTAAAACAAGTCAGGGGGCTCCACAGGCAAGACACACGGTCGTGTGTGCGATCACACGGGCGTGTGGAATTCCACACGAGCGTGGGAGAAGCGAAGGACTTCGCACACGGACATGCGACACGGCCGTGTAGACCACACAGCCTGGATACACAGGTGTGTCCAAGGCCGTGTGAAGGATAGACTCAAAAATATCGCGACGAACACGGGCTGGGGATAAGACCACACGGGAGTGTTACACGGCCGTGTGGCCCAACACGGGCCGTTACACGACTGTGTCACCTATAAAACCCTTTTTTTATTTTTCTTTTTTCTTCCTTCTTCCTCCAAAACTCCCCCCAAACCCTAGCCGCCGCAACCTTCCTTCTGCCACTTCCGGCCACCGTCGATTTCCCTCCTCCCTTTGTTTCTCCTTTCCCCTTCTTCCCCAACCCGAAACACCCCATTCCCTCTTCCTTCCCTTTCCTCTCTTCTTCTTTTCCCCCTTCTTTCTTTAAAATCGTCGCCCCAAACACCACCCCACGCCCACACCCGCCATCGCCGACTTCCCCCTCGCCGTTGCCCAGCCGCGCCGCTGACCACCGCCCCACCGTCGGTCACCCTTCTTTTTCCCTCCATTTTTAGTTCATTTTTTTATTATTGTTTATTTTATTGTATTATTTTATTTTATTTCTTTATTTCTTTATTTTGTTTATTATTATTATCTTTATTGTTATTCTTATTTAGATTAGGCTTTTTGTTATTATTTTTATTTAGTTATATTATTTGATTATTATTTCCATTTAGATTAGGTTTCTTATTATTATTGTTATTATTTTTTAATCTCTTTATTTAGTTACTTTATTCCTTTTACTAATTCCTAATATCTTGTTAGCTAATTAATCTTTCTTTTCCCCATATATCTGATATTTACTATTATTCTTTAGTCACTAATTATTAATATTGATTTTTTTTTAGTCATGATGAATTTTTAGTATATTGTTTAAATTTCTTTGCTTACTAGTTTTTAATTTGTTAGGTTAAATGATATGTTCTTAGTTTTTGGCATTAGGATTATTTATTTATTGCTGATTTTTATTACTAGAATATAATGATTCGTTCTTCTTTTAGCAGTACATTACTATTTCGGACTAATGGGATTTTCCATCCTTGACTTTGGTGATGCTTGATTTGTTTATTGAAAATCTTTTACGTTTTTAGGTACATCATGAAAAATACCCGAGGCAAGACTAAGGTCGCCGTCCCAGCTTCAAAAAAGCGGAAGGGTCCTGGCGCGACCTCCTCCAGCGCCTCCGCTGAAGTTCGCCATCCCTACCTTAGATTTTCCGCGAACCCACTGGAGGACCTATTCCAGCTCCTTCGAGTACGACCCCTTGGTTTGGGCCGCGTTGGAGCAGGTCCACCTCACTGATGAGGTTCGCGTTTTCATCCTCACAGTCCCATGGGACCGTTTCTTCAGTATCGTCGAGCCTACGTATATGGAGCTTACTTTGGAGTTTTACTTGACGTTTCATCTTCAAAGCGTCATGTCAGTCCATGACGAGCCCGGCACCATCATCTTCCACCTTGGTGGTTTGGTGCGCCACATGAGCGTCCCAGAATTCAGTGCGGCTTTGGGACTTTATATAGAGGAATTCATGAGCGCCGAGGACTTTCTTCAGCTACATCGCCATATTCATTACTCGCCCTCGCGTTGTTGGACTGACCTCACAGGTGGCCTGACGAACTATGACGCTAGTCGCTCGAAGGTGACTTCTCTCTCTCTACCTCTCAAGTATCTTCACGCCCTTTTAGCTCATACTTTGACAGGACGGAGAGAGAGCACCGGAGTCGTGAGCACACACGATGCATACTACTTATGGAGCATGGAACATGGCCATATACTTGATCTGGCGTACTTCATCGCTTTATCCTTCCACCATCAGATTGACCGCCACAGGAGGGGGTCCATCTGCTTAGGCCCTTACGTGACTCGCCTCGCTCGACACTTCGGTCTCCTCGACACACCGAAGCAGTCCTCCACACTCACGCTTATTGGCCAGATGTCCCCTCAGGGCATCTCGAGCATGCTACATATGAGGATGATCGAGTGACGTCGTGGATTCGATCCTCCCCAATACCGATTGTCTAGCCCTGATGAGCAGGATGATCCGGAGGACATCACTGATGATGTTCCTCTCCCTCACGAGGATCTACTTCACCCTCCACCTCCGAGTCACTGACCTCCTACTTCTGCTGCTACTTTGAACGACATATCCGAGCGGCTCACTCGCTTCAAGCAGCAGTATTATCAGCGATTCGACAGTCTCGAGGCCACCTTACAGCAGATCTGCCACCATCTCCATATTTCACCTTCCGCACCACCACCTCGCGACGCGTCTGACGATGAGGACCTTTGAGTCCATTTATTTTATTTTTATCTTTCTTTTTCTTTTTCTTTTTATTCTATTTTCCTTTATGTTTCGTATCATATTTTCAAATACTTATCTTTTATATTTTGAACTATATTTCAATTTTTTTTTATGATTGTTCCTAATCGAGTAATCCTTTAATCTTCTTCCACAGTTGTGTTTATTTTCTTAATAGTTGCTCAGAATCATGCAATTCACTTTGTTATATCTACAATTCCGGGTTCACTATTCCACGGATTTCATCCAAAATTCAGGAAGTTTCACTTCTCTCCCACTCTTATGATTTTCTTCTATTGTCATTATCTATTTTGGTACATTGAGGACAATGTACATCTTAAGTGTGGGGAGGTTAATTATATCATTATTAGAAAATCCCTGAATTATATCTTGTTCTTAAGTAAATTTTTTCATATTACTATTAGAATAAATTTTTTATTGATTTATGATTTTTATTGATATGTTTTGGATTAAGTCATAGGTAATTGTGCATTGATTGTTTAAATTTTAAGACATTAGAGAATTAAGCATGATAAGTCTATTTTCAAAATTAAAATTGCTAGGTTGTTTCCCTAAATTTAAATATTACTTTGAAGTTTGAAATTTGCAAGGTTGACATCAAAAACTATAATTTTTGTGAGATTTTGATCCTTTAGAGTGTACACTTTTCTTGCTCACTTTATGGGTTATGAGTGTGTCAATATTGATTTGTTATTCTAGAACTTGCTTCGATTATGCATGTCGAGATCACACCTTTGATTTGATATACTGAGATGATAAAGGCACCTAGGTTTTAACCCACTTATTTCATTAAAAGCCTACCTTCATAATTAACCCTTAGTGAACCCTTTTGAGCCTAATAAACTGTTTCTTGATCTACCCTTGATATTAACCCACAACTCATTCTTTTTGATTCATTGAGAATTTTTCCTATTATATTGACCCCTTTTTATCAAGATTTGATTTGGTCAGTTGCCTAACTATGTTCTTTTGTTCCAGTTGTTAAATTATCTCTTTTGTTCTTTTTTTAAAAAAAAATGTACATTACTAGTTCTATGTTATTTGAGCTTAAACGGTTAATTTCACATTTTGAGAAGAAGCTCGTGTTATTATTGTAATTATTCATTATTATTTTATTTTTCTAGTTAGGTAAATTGTCAATTCGATCTTGATTCTAACCCTCTAATTCAGCCTTTATCCACACCTTTAAACCAAGCCTCATTACAACCCTTTCAAAGACCTTTTGATTTGTGTATCATCTCATTTTAGAGTGGTGGAGATTTGATTTTCATGCAAGCTTATGGTAATAACTTTTCATGTTTGACTTTTGAGTGCTTAATTTTTGAACCTTAAACACTTTGAGTGATTTGAGTGAATCTTCAGTGAGGATGTCAAATCTTGTCGGTTTTGAATCAAAGGTAATTATTTAGATAAGGAGAACACCTATATTTTCGTGCTATAAAAATTTGTGACTTGGATTGTTTGAATCTTTAGGACTCTTTTAGTTAAATTATCAACGTATGAATTATTTGTGAATTATGATAAGACATTATTGATAAGAATTGTGAATTAAAGAGGTTTAATTTTAATTGTGAGTTGAGGATTTTTCTTGAGGATAAGCAAACGCTTAAGTGTGGGGATATTTGATAAACAATAAAAGTAACACATTTTAATCCCATGCTTAGCGTGTTTTCGGATGCTTATTTATATAATTTGGTGAATTCGATGCTCCTAATCCTTTAAATTTGTATTTCTATACTTAGGAGAGCATAGGGAAGCAAAATGAGCGAAAAACAGGCCAAAATCGGACAAAACGGGCCATATTAAGGATCTACATGGCCAAGCCAGAACCACATGGGCGGAGCAAATGCCCGTGTGAACCAAACGGGCTAGACACATGCCCATGTGCCAGCCCGTGTCAATCGCGAGCCACCCAAATTTCCACACGGCCTGGGCCTTCTCACACGGGCTGATCACATACCCGTGTCCCTGTCGCACCCTGCTTCATTTTCACGCGGAAAAAGCCAATTTTTAGGGTTTCTGGGTATTCTAAAAGTCTATAAATACACACCAGAGGAAGACCTAAGGGAGCACGCAGAGTAGATCAAAGAAATTACTCAAAGGAAGCCGTTGAAATCATCTCGGAAGCGGATTGTAACAGTCTGATTTATACCCTAGTCGGAACAGTGGTTTTGGGACCACGAATCTGAGCCCGAATAATATTTTAATATTATTTTCTGTGCCGTTGATATGTGAATAAGTATGTGTTAAATTTCCGTAGGTTAATTTGACCGTTTGTGTGTTTAATTTGAGCAAAGGATTTATTTGCATAAAATGTGAAAATTGCTTGCTATTTGCTAAAGTACTAATGTGTTGTGGCTTTTAAAAGTCATGGCCTTAAGTGGTAATTTAACCACTATTTAGTTAGTGGATGGTTTTGGTCAAAAATGACCTTGTTATTTATGTTATAAAATTTTGTTTTATATGGCTAAAAGGGTAAATGAATTATTGTAACATCCTGAAAAGGGCCTATGCATTTTTGGTTTAATTGTACGAAATGACATATCTTATGTGTTATGAATATATTTTGAACACTTTTGGAAACCTGGAAATGTATGGAAATGTTAAGTTTAAAAGAGGAAAGTGAACATTTTTAGAACCTTGAAAATGTAAGGAAATGTCTTGTAAGGAAATGTCATGGAAATGTAAGGAAATGTCTTGGAAATGTAAGGAAATGTCTTGTAAGGAAATGTCATGGAAATGTAAGGAAATGTCAAGTTTACAGAGCCGATCGAAAATTTTTGGAAACTTAGAAATGACCTAGAAATGACGAGTTTTAAGGTTTAAAAGGGGAAATTAAGGCAAGGTGGCCTTAAAAGAAAAATTTTGTGAAATTTGACACACAAACAGGCTTGGAAAAGTGGTCCAAGATGCCACTTAGGGCCTATGGAAATGGCGCCATATGCAAGAGGAATGGGCCTAAGTTCGAGTCACATGGGAAGCAAATAAAAGAAATTTTATTTTGCTACAAGGAGCAGAGAGGTGGACGGCACATGGCTATAAATTAGAGCTTTTATTATTTTATAAATAGTGGATAAATAAGGGATTTATTTATCATTATTTTCAAGAGATAATTGTTGGATTAAATTCTTTTAATTTGAATAAAGAGATAAAGAGGAAAATAAGGGAGAAGTGATGGCCAAGTAAGGGACTTTGAGTTTAATAATTTCGCTAAGTAAGGATAGTTGTTGAATTATCTTTTATTTTAAGTGATAATTAAAGAGATAAAGCTATTAAAATAGAAGAGTGATGGCCAAGTAAGGGATTCTAAATTAGTAATATCGGCTATAAAAGGAAAAGAGAGGCCATTCTGCATTATTTTCTGTTTCTTGAAAGCCTCTGCGAATTCTCTTCACCAAATCTTCTTCTTCTTTTATTTTTGCCAAGTCGAAATACCTTGTATTCTAGCCTAATCCTCCATCTTTATTCTTCCTTCTCTTTTCTTTCTAATCCCTCCAAAAGCCGAAAGTTGTGAGATCATCATCTAGCCATAGCCGAATCTCTCAAGGTTGAAGTGAAGGTGCAATCGATTTCTTCAAGTAAGGGTAAGATCTCATTCGGTTTCATCCTTTTTCTTAAGATTTGCCAAATCTAGGACTAACCTCATTAATATCTTGTTGCCAAAACTTTGAAGAGATCTTTCGGGATTTACTAAGTGTCGACTACAAGGAAGGAGAAGTTCTTTCCGAAAGGTACACCATAGGCCACGTGTTCCCTAGTTATTCGGTGAGTTTCGGGATTTAAAATCCACAAGGTAAGTGTCTATAGCATTCGGCCAAGGCCATGTTTGGTAAATATATGTGTTCATTAATTATTCAAAAGCCTAAAACTAACCAAGTTAATTGATTCAATGTTGGGCGAATCCAAGAAGAGTATAGCGAGATTTCAAGACTTGATTCTTAAGTCAAACGGCAACAAGGTAAGTTTAAGTATACTAATCCTACTAGGATTTGGATTTATGGCCAAATGGCTTTTTATTAAAGTAGTAGGTGATTAATCAAATGTAGGGATTAAGGATCCAAGCATTAGATCAAGCTTTTCGAGATTTCAAGACCCTTTCGGTAAGTATGATAAGTTGTGGATATTTGGTTAAGAATTCGTATATTGATGATTAAATCGATTGTTCTGATTAAGTGTGTTGATGGAGGCGAATACCATTCAAGAAGGGAAAGGGAAGGTCTCTGTCCCCAAGTTTAAGAAGAGATCTGCTTTCTCAGAAGCTAGGATTGGCCACCGGGTGTGGACCAAATACGAAACAAAAAAGTAGGCAAATAGCCGTAGTATCGCCTAGTGATAGCATCGATGATCGAAAGCATAGTTCTCCAAGTGATCAGTGTGTGATTAACCCACCATTTTTCGGGTATATGATATGTATGTGAAATGTGTATGTGTTATGAATGTGCTAACTAGTGCGTGGAAATTGTGATAAGGATACCCTCAAGGGGTATGTCGATAATCCTAAGTACCAAACCCGATGATATGTGATTATTAATATGAATATGTGATAATATGCTTGATGAACATGCTCATGCATCATTACATTGTATCATTATTTTATGTGGCATGTGCATGGGTTGGGATATGAAAGAAGGTGCGGGTGTACTTCGAGTACGTGGTTTGATGTTAGCCTTGAGCTACATCGTGGATTGACGCGTTGATCGAGGTCACGTTATGGATTAATTGCGATTTAGTTCGCGTGGCTTGATGAGTGGCTATGTGCCTCATCGTGGTTGATATCGACTATGTGCCATATCGTGGTTGATGAGTGACTATGTGTCCCATCGTGGCTTTTGATGTTAGCCTTGAGCTACATCGTGGATTGACGTTGATCGAGGTCACGTTGTGGATTAATTGCGATTTAGTTCGCGTGGCTTGATGAGTGGCTATGTGCCTCATCGTGGTTGATATCGGCTATGTGCCATATCGTGGTTGATGAGTGACTATGTGTCCCATCGTGGTTTTGGTGTTAGCTACGGCTACATCATGGATTGGCGCTGACTGAGGTCGCGTTGTGGACTATTGTGCTTAATTGCACGTGGACGACAGTGATTGCTTTTGGAGTGAAAAGGAGAGGGTGATTTGATAATCCCCGGTGTGTGGTAGGTCGGATAAGGGGTGTGTAGCGAATGGACCCTAGGTTTGGGTTGGGCTTCATAATTGCATGATTTCGTATGTGAACATATGTGGAAATGGGCCAAGCCCAATATGAAATGTGGATTAATGTGGAAATGGGCAAAGCCCAGTATATGAATGTGGATCACAGGAAATGGGCTAAGCCCAAGATGTGGAAATTATGTGGTTAACTACCCTATTAGATGAATGTGATATGAATATGGGCCAAGCCTGTAATGTGTTAACATGTGAATATGATATTTGTTATCCGATATATGGGTTAATATGTGGTTAATATGTGGGTGGAATTCAAAGGATTAATTACACACCGAGTCCGTATGACTCACCCAATTTTTATTAAACATCGCAGATGATTCGTGGTGATTGGACCGGGTTGGAGTGGATACGAGGTGGCCCATGCAAGAAGACATCTTCTTTATTTTATTCATTTATTACTAAGAACTTTTGTTTAATTATTTGTTGTAATAAGGCCCAGCTTAAAGTATTTAAGTATTTCTATTTGAGTATTTTTATTATGTTAAAGCAAAGTGACGATTGAATTATTATTTTGAAACCGGTTTATTTTCGGCAAAACTATATCCTAAAATGTATCATAAAGTTTTAACCAGGAAATTTTTATAAACACCACACTTTACTTAAGATTTTAAATGGTCACCGTTTTACAAACTCAACAAGTTGTCATGATTTTATCTTTAGGTCGAATCTTCTCAAACGTTTTTCCGCAGTGGCATACCAGATCCAGTCAGGGCTTGTGGGCCGGGTTTGGGGTGTTACAATTATTATGTATATTATATGTGATAAAAACATGGAAAATGGTCATTATTTTTATCATCTTCTTGCCGAAACCACTAAAGAAAAAGAAATAAAACTTTAGCTAAACATTTGGCTATTATAAGCTTAAATCCAAGGTTAGATTTTGTTCCGTTTTTGATAATTTCAACGTTTTTGTAATCGTTACTTCGAGAGCTTTAAAACCCATGTCTCAATTTGATGAATTGATAATGTTTATGTGAGATGCCATTGTTGATATGTTGAGTTTTGTGATGTTTTAGGTTGTTAAATGAAAGATTTAAGCTTGATGAACATGTTTTGTTTTTGAAGTTTTGTTGAATTAAGCTAAATAGGGCTAAATTGAGAAAATATTATTTTGGAGGACTAATTTTTGAAATTGATGAAATATTTGGACTTATATAGTCCCTAGGGAGATTCAGCTAAGCATGTGTAGGAATTGATTTTGTGAATTTAATGTTTTGAGAAAAATGGACTAAATTGATAAAATGTGCAAATGTGAGGGCTAAATTACAAATAGCCCTAAATTTATGTCTTTGGATTGAATTGAATGAATTAGTAAATAAAAGGGTTAATTCTGAATATGTTTAGATCAAGAACAAAGGAAAACGGATTTAGATCGCGGGAAAACGAAAATAACCGAGTAGCCGTATCCATTCCGATAAACCGAATCCGAGGTAAGTCATTATGCAAATAAACATATTCGTATTTAACTATGAATTTTTCTATGACTATTATTAGGGATTAATGTTTAAGATACAATCTGTACATGAATTCCGGAATAAGGTCGATATAGTGATAAGTCTGAGAAATCCTGTATGACATTAGGAATACAAAGGTATATATATCAGTTTACGTGTAAGACCCTGTCTGGGACAGTGGCATCAATATCTGAATACGAGTAAGACCCTGTCTGGGACAGTGGCATCAATATTTGTTTACGTGTAAGACCGCCGTGGGACAGAGCATCAATATCCGAATACGAGTAAGACCATGCTCGGGACAAGGGCATCAATATCTGCTTACGTGTAAGACCACATCCGACAAAGGCATCAATATCTCAATACGAGTAAGACCGCATGCGACAAAGGGCATCAATATTCTGCTTACGTGTAAGACCGGGTCCGACAAAGGCATCAATATCTGCTTATGTGTAAGACCTTGTCCAGTGACGGTGGCATCAATATCTCGCTACGTGTAAGACCCTTTTTGGGACAAAGTGGCATCAATATCTCGAATACGAGTAAGACCACATGCGGACAAGTGGCATCAATATCTCGCTTACGTGTAAGACCGCTCGGGACAAAGGGCATCAATATCTCGCTTTACGTGTAAGACCTGCTTGGGGACAAAGGCATCAATATTTGAATACGAGTAAGACCGCTTCTGTGACAAAGGGCATCAATATCTGCTTACGTGTAAGACCACGCCCGACAAAGGCATCAATATCTATTTACGTGTAAGACCGTCCGACAAAGGTATCAATATCTATTTACGTGTAAGATCCTGCTCGGGACAAAGGGCATCAATATCTCAATACGAGTAAGACCGCATGCGGGACAAAGGGCATCAATATCTCGCTTCACGTGTAAGACCGCATGCGGGACAAAGGCATCAATATCTGCTTACGTGTAAGACCGTCCCGACAAAGGCATCAATATCTGCTACGTGTAAGACCTCGCTTGGGACAAAGGCATCAATATCCGAATACGAGTAAGACCCTGTTTGGGACAGTGGCATCAATATCTGTTTTACGTGTAAGACCTTGTCTGGGACAGTGGCATCAATATTTGATTACATTTAAGACCACGCCGGGGCCGTTGGCATGTATTACTTTTCCGGGCACCCTACCTATTCTATTAGATTACAAACGGTTCATGGTCAAGTTCGAGAAGCAAAAAATATGTAAATTGTATATTTGTTTCAGGTATGTATGATAAGTACACTATGTGTGTATAAGTAGGTAAGTAATTCCTTAAACTTACCTAGATGAATTATGTATTTGAATATGGGAATATAAGTGCGTTATATGGATAGAAAAGCTATGATCTAATAAAGTGTGTACTAATATACAAGTTTGAAGAATGAAAGGCCTAAGTGAATGTACTAAGAAGAATTATGATAGTGCAATTGAGCCATTGGTGGAATTTAGATTGATTATATGTTTTGAGTGTTTGTATGCTAAGTGTATTAGTATTATGACTTACTAAGTTTTTGGAAAGCTTACTTTGTATGTATTTTCTCTGTTTTATAGGTCGTAATAGCTACTGAAGGCTCGGGACCGTTGTGGATCGTCATCACACTAATAAACTCATTTTGGTACATTTTGAAAATGTATAAAGCTAGATATGGCATGTATAGGCTAGTGTTTTTGGTATAAGTTTGCTATATGAACTTAGCCATGAGATTTGGCTAGTTATGAGTTGAGAAATTACTTTAATGATTGTGGTTTGTGAAGTATGTTTTGGTATGGTAGTTGATGCATGAAATGGTCAAATTTTGATTAGTAAATTAATGAATTATGCTTGATATATGAAATGGTTAGGTTTTGGTAAGTATATATATGAATGATGCTTGTGTATACTTGAGATTTAGTTATGCAAATTGGTATGTATGGATTTGTATTGATTGTATAGATTGACTGGTCAATTTAGTATGTTTTTGGCTGCCATATATGCATGATATGTGATGGTAAATGTTGCTTGTAGGTTTGACCTTTATAGGTGGCATTTTGGCCTTATAAATGGCCTATAATATCACACGGTTGTGGCACATGGGCGTGCCTAAAGACCGTGGGTGGATTGGCAGAATGTAGCTTAATAGCACACGGCCTCGACACGGGTGTGTCTAGTAGCCGTGGTGTACAAGTCAGTAGCTAGCTAAGAGCACACGGCCATGGCACACGGGCGTGCTTGGTGGCCGTGGTGGGGAAGCCAGTATATGGCCTAGTAGCACACGGTCATGGTACACGGGCGTGCCTAGTGACCGTGTTGATATAGTCAGTATTTAGACACGGATGGACACACGGGGGTGTCTAGAAGCCGTGGAGGACACACGGTCTCCTCCCACAGGCGTGTCTCCCCTGTATTTTAGAAAAGTTTAAATTTTTCCATGAGATTCTGTATGTGTTTCAGTTTAGTCCCAACTCGGTTTATATGCATGTTTAGGGTCTTGATGACTCATCTAAGGGACACTATGATTGTTAATAATGAATGTAATGTATGAAATGTTATGTAAGTTTCCGATCCGTCCGGTACGCTCCTAACCCTAGTCCGTCGCTTCTGCGGGTTAGGGTGTTACATTTGGTTGGTATCGTAGCTACGGTTTAGCCGATTCTCGGACTAACGTAGCATGTCAGAGTCTAGCTATACATGCCACATATCTAAACCATGATAGTGTGATGAATCCTGGCGTGTAAAATGTTATAGCAATGGATCCCGAAAGAGCCGTAGCTGACGACGTAGAAAGTAATGCGCCTGCTCCCGCGTAAGGGACAGCGCCATCTGATTCGAGACCGGCTACGAGCGGTCAAGAGGGAGAAGCTAAACAAGCTTTCTTCCAGATGATGAGTGAGTGGTTCACTCAGTTTGTAAAGAATAACCCGACTGTTTCACAACCTCCGCCCCCGGGTAATCCCCCTCAGACATCAATTGTGCCTTCGGTGATGGGTGTAAATCTGTTGAATAAGCCTCCGGTTGACAAGATTAGCAAGTATGGGGCTGAAGAATTCTGAGCTACCAATGATGATGATGTTGATAAGGCTGAGTTTTGGTTAGAGAATACGATTCGGGTATTTGACGAAATGTCTCTGACTCCGGATGAATGCATAAAGTGTGTTGTATCGTTACTCCGAGATGCAGCTTATCAATGGTGGAAAACCCTAATTTCTGTTGTTCCGAAAGAGTGAATTTCATGGGACTTCTTTCAGAGCGAGTTTCGAAAGAAATATATCAGTGAAAGATTCGTTGATCAAAAACGAAAGGAATTTTTGGAACTAAAACAAGGCCGAATGACTGTTTCGGAATATGAACGAGAGTTCGTGAGACTGAGTCAGTACGCTCGAGAATGTGTATCATCTGAAGCTATAATGTGCAAAAGGTTCGAAGATGGTCTTAATGAAGACATTCGTTTGCTAGTCAGAATCTTGGAAATAAAAGAGTTCGTTACACTTGTTGACCGAGCTTGCAAAGCTGAGGCATTCGGGAAAGATAAAAGAAAAGTTGAGTCTAAAGCTCGAGATGTGAGAAAGAGATTTCAGAGTAAATCATTTCAGCCTACTCCGAAAAGATTCAGAGACAATCAAAGTCGTTCCAGAGATAATGTGGGACAATCAAATAGAACTCAATCTAGACTGCAAATGAGTTCTAAAATTCCCGCAACTTCAGTGGCCAATGTTGGTAATGTTTGATCCGAGAGACCTGAATGTAAGCATTGTAGAAAAAGGCATCCGGGAAGCTGTAGATTAAATGACAGAGCTTGCTTCAGATGTGGATTGCTTAATCATTTTATCCGTGATTGCCCCAGTCCGTCGAGCTTAAACCGCTTAGAATTTGAGATCCGATAATGTACCGTAAGAGGTAGACCATCAAAGAATGTAAGGAATGTCAGTGGTAGTCAGAGAACTACGAGAGATAATGTTGTCAGATCTAAAGCTAGAGCGCCTGTTAGAGCGTATGCTATCCGAGCTCGTGAGGAAGCTTCATCACATAATGTTATAACTGGTACTTTTACTCTTTATGATACTTCTGTGATTGCATTGATAGACCCCGATTCTACGCATTCTTATATATGTATGAATTTAGTATTCAGTAAGACTTTGCCTGTAGAGTCTACTGAGTTTGCTATAAAAGTATCGAACCCCTTAGGTAAAAGTGTTCTTGTTGACAAAGTATGCAAGAACTCGTCAATTAATGTTTCGAGAGATCTTTTCCCTCGCTAATTTGGTGCCTTTGCCATTTGATGAGTTGATATTATTCTGGATATGTACTGGTTGACATTATATGATGCTGTTCTAATATATAAAAGAAAGACTATAGATTTGAGATGTCCGAATAATGAAATGGTTTGGGCTGAGTTAAATGATTTGAATGGTTATTTGTGATTGAATCTATTTATCCATCTGGAAACAAATTTGAAGGTGCATGTGTGAATTGAGGAATAGTCTGGAAGAAGAATTCGTATTCTTGAAGATTTGATACTGAATTATGACTTTTGTTCTTGTGTTAATGAATGAAAGGTCTGAACTTGGCGCAATAAGGTTAGCTTCAATTTTCGAAAAAAATTTGAGTTTATAGGTGATTCTTGTCCAAGGAAAATGATT
This sequence comes from Gossypium sturtianum, assembly GCA_025698515.1. NCBI lineage: Eukaryota > Viridiplantae > Streptophyta > Magnoliopsida > Malvales > Malvaceae > Gossypium > Gossypium sturtianum. The sequence continues at coordinate 125,338,786 of CM046946.1, forward strand.
ATGGTTTTGGAAATGAATACGTGATTGATTTTATCAGGTATTGAACAGTTAGTAATTGAATTAGAAGTTAATAAATGTTTATTTAGTGAAGTCGTGAAATTGTATGTGTGTCGGCAAACCATAAGTTAAAAGGAGTTCTTCATAAATTAACTTTAGATTCGTAATCTCGTATGTGGTATTAATGATTATTTGCTAATTCGAGATAGAGTGAGTATGCTAAAAAGTTCTATAAACGTATACAACAAATTGTGCTGCTAGAAGATTGATAATGAAATGTTAGTGAAACGAGATATCTCGACTCGACTTATCGAAATACTTAATCTGCCGACAAGTTAAAGTTGAACATCGTTTCCGTTTAGTTATTACAATCGATTATAATTTCCGATTGAATATGGGATGAAGTGACAAGGGATTTTGTTTTGAGATTTGCCTCTAACTCCGATAAATAAGGATGCAATTTGAGTCGCGCTTGGTAGATTAGCTGAGCTATATATTTCTGAAATTGTGAGATTGCACGGAGTGTCAATGTTCATTGTGTCAGATAGAGATTTGAGGTTTACATTACGATTCTAGAAGAGATTGCAAAAAAATCTTTAGGCACGAAGTTACATGTCAATACAGCTATTTATTCGCAAACGAATGGTCAATCCGAGCGAATCATTCTGATTCTCGAAGATATGTTAAGATGTTGTATAGTTGAGTTTAACGGTACATGGGAACAATACTTACCCTTGATTGAAATTGCATATAACAATAGTTTTCAGTCGACTATCAAAATGATGCCTTGTGAAGCTTTGTACGGGTATAAGTGTCGTACACCTCTGTAGTGGACTGAGCTCAGTGAAAATAAGCTATACAGGGTTGATTTGATAAAAGACACCGAACGTAAAATGTAAATAATCGTGACACCAAATTAGCATCTGATCGTCAGAAGTCTTATGCGGACTTGAAACAAAAAGATATAGACTTTGAGATTGGTGATAAAGTATTTCTGAAAGCGTCTCCGTAGAAGAGAGTACTCTGATTCGAACGTTGAGGCAAGTTGGATTTGAAATTCATCGGGCCGTATAAAATTATTGAACGTGTTGGGCCCGTTGTTTATAGATTAAGTCGCCTCGAGTTAGAAAGGATTCATAAAGTATTCCATGTTTCGATGTTCGTAGATATCGATCCGATTTGTCACATGTGATGGCCCCATCCAAATTGAAATCGAACCGATATGACATATGAAGAGGAACTAATCCGTATCTTAATTCGTGAATCGAAAGAGTTGAGAAACAAGAAAAAATTTCGTTAATGAAAGTACTGTGGAATCGACACGAAATAGAAGAGGCTACCTGGGAGCCTGAAGATTCAGTGAGACAACAATATCTGACTCTGTTTAACGGTAAGATTTTCGGGGACGAAAATCCCTAAGGGGGGAGAATTGTAACAGTCCGATTTATACCCTAGTCGGAATAGTGGTTTTAAGACCACGAATTCGAGCCCGAATAATATTTTAATATTATTTTTTGTGCCGTTGATATGTGAATAAGTATGTGTTAAATTTCCGTAGGTTAATTTGACCGTTTGTGTGTTTAATTTGAGCAAAGGATTTATTTGCATAAAATGTGAAAATTGCTTGCTATTTGCTAAAGTACTAACATGTTGTGGCTTTTAAAAGTCATGGCCTTAAGTGGTAATTTAACCACTATTTAGTTAGTGGATGGTTTTGGTCAAAAATGACCTTGTTATTTATGTTATAAAATTTTGTTTTATATGGCTAAAAGGGTAAATAAATTATTATGTATATTATATGTGATAAAAACATGGAAAATGGTCATTATTTTTATCATCTTCTTGCCGAAACCACTAAAGAAAAAGAAATAAAACTTTGGCTAAGCATTCGGCTATTATAAGCTTAAATCCAAGGTTAGATTTTGTTCCGTTTTTGATAATTTCTACATTTTTGTAATCGTTGCTTCGAGAGCTTTAAAACCCATGTCTCAATTTGATGAATTGATAATGTTTATGTGAGATGCCATTGTTGATATGTTGAGTTTTGTGATGTTTTAGGTTGTTAAATGAAAGATTTAAGCTTGATGAACATGTTTTGTTTTTGAAGTTTTGTTGAATTTAGCTAAATAGGGCTAAATTGAGAAAATATTATTTTGGAGGACTAATTTGTGAATTTGATGAAATATTTGGACTTATATAGTCCCTAGGGAGATTCGGCTAAGCATGTGTAGGAATTGATTTTGTGAATTTGATGTTTTGAGAAAAATGGACTAAATTGATAAAATGTGCAAATGTGCGGGCTAAATTGCAAATAGCCCTAAATATATGTCTTTGGATTGAATTGAATGAATTAGTAAATAAAAGGGTTAATTCTGAATATGTTTAGATCAAGAACCGAGGAAAACGGATTTAGATCGTGGGAAAACGAAAATAACCGAGTAGCCGTATCCATTCCGATAAACCGAATCCGAGGTAAGTCATTATGCAAATAAACGTATTCGTATTTAACTATGAATTTTTCTATGACTATTATTAGGGATTAATGTTTAAGATACAATCTGTACATGAATTCTTAATAAGGTCGATATAGTGATAAGTCCGAGAAATCTCGTATGACATTAGGAATACAAAGGTATATATATCGGTTTTGCGTGTAAGACCACATGCAGGGACAAAGGCATCAATATCTGAATATGAGTAAGACCGCATCGGGATAGTGGCATCAATATCTGCTTACGTGTAAGACCACTCGGGACAAAGGCATCAATATCTCGAATACGAGTAAGACCCTATCTGGGACAAAGGTGGCATCAATATCTCTGCTTACGTGTAAGACCTCGCCCCGACAAAGGGCATCAATATCTCGAATATGAGTAAGACCGCTCGGGACAAAGGCATCAATATCTATTTACGTGTAAGACCGTCCCGACAAGTGGCATCAATATCTGCTTACGTGTAAGACCTTGTCTCGGGACAAAGGCATCAATATCTCGAATATGAGTAAGACTGCATGCGGGACAAAGGGCATCAATATCTGCTTTACATGTAAGACCGTCCGACAAAGGGCATCAATATCTGCTTACGTGTAAGACCGCTCGGGACGTGGCATCAATATCTCAATACGAGTAAGACCATGCGGATAGTGGCATCAATATCTGCTTACGTGTAAAACCCTATCCGACAAAAGGGCATCAATATCTGCTTACGTGTAAGACCCTATCTCGGGACAAAGGCATCAATATCTTTTACGTGTAAGACCACATCGGGACAAAGGCATCAATATCTCGAATACGAGTAAGCCCCTATCTCGGGACAAAGGGCATCAATATCTGCTTTCGTGTAAGACCGCCCGACAAAGGCATCAATATCTGTTTATGTGTAAGACCGCCCGAGACAAAGGGCATCAATATTTGTTTACGTGTAAGACCCTGTCTAGAACAGTGGCATCAATATCTGAATACGAGTAAGACCCTATCCGGGACAGTGGCATCAATATCTGTTTACGTGTAAGACCCTGTCTGGGACAGTGGCATCAATATTTGATTACATTTAAGACCACGTCTGGGACGTTGGCATTGTATTACTATTTCGGGCACCCTTCCTATTCTATTAGATTACAAACGGTTCACTGGTCAAGTTCGAGAAGCAAAGAATATGTAAATTGTATATTTGTTTCAAGTATGTATGATAAGTACACTATGTGTGTATAAGAAGGTAAGTAATTCCTTAAACTTACCTAGATGAATTATGTATTTGAATATGGGAATATAAGTGCTTTATATGGATAGAAAAGCTATGATCTAATAAAGTGTGTACTAATATACAAGTTTGAAGAATGAAAGGCCTAAGTGAATGTACTAAGAAGAATTATGATAGTGCAATTGAGCCATTGGTGGAATTTAGATTGATTATATGTTTTGAGTGTTTATATGCTAAGTGTATTGGTATTATGACTTACTAAGTTTTTGGAAAGCTTACTTTGTATGTATTTTCTCTGTTTTATAGGTCGTAATAGCTACTGAAGGCTCGGGACCGTTGTGGATCGTCATCACACTAATAAACTCATTTTGGTACATTTTGAAAATGTATAAAGCTAGATATGGCATGTATAGGCTAGTGTTTTTGGTATAAGTTTGCTATATGAACTTAGCCATGAGATTTGGCTAGTTATGAGTTGAGAAATTGCTTGAATGATTGTGGTTTGTGAAGTATGTTTTGGTATGGTAGTTGATGCATGAAATGGTCAAATTTTGATTAGTAAATTAATGAATTATGCTTGATATATGAAATGGTTAGGTTTTGGTAAGTATATATATGAATGATGCTTGTGTATACTTGAGATTTAGTTATGCAAATTGGTATGTATGGATTTGTATTGATTGTATAGATTGACTGGTCAATTTAGTATGTTTTTGGCTGCCATATATGCATGGTATGTGATGGTAAATGTTGCTTGTAGGTTTGACCTTTATAGGTGGCATTTTGGCCTTATAAATGGCCTATAATGTCACACGTTGTGGCACACAGGCGCGCCTAAAGACCGTGGGTGAATTGGCGTATCGTAGCTTAATAGCACACGGCCCGACACGGGTGTGTCTAGTAGCCGTGGTGTACAAGTCGATGCTAGCTAGAGAGCACACGCCATGGCACGCGGCGCGCTTGGTGGCCGTGGTGGGGAAGTCAAGATATGGCCTAGTAGCACACGGTCATGGCACACGGGCGTGCCTAGTGACCGTGTTGATATAGTCGATGATTTAGACACGGATGGACACACGGGGTGTCTAGAAGCTCGAGGACACACGGTCTCCTCCCACGGGCGTGTCTCCCGTATTTTTAGAAAAGTTTAAATTTTTCCATGAGATTCTGTATGTGTTTCAGTTTAGTCCCAACTCGGTTTATATGCATGTTTAGGGTCTTGATGACTCATCTAAGGGACACTATGATTGTTAATAATGAATGTAATGTATGAAATGTTATGTAAGTTTTCGATCTGTCCGGTAATGCTCCTAACCCTAGTCCGGCGTCGGTTACGGGTTAGGGGTGTTACACGGATTCACTCCAAGATTGAAGATCTCCATCAAGTTCTTTAGAAGTTTTTGGATTCTTTATGTCTTGTTGTTTTCTTAATTCTAAGATGTTTTCCTTTTACGTTATGAACTAAACTCCCTAAATACCTAGGGAGGATGAAACCTATGATGAATCTTATTATTTAATTATCTGAATTACATGATAAATACTTATTCTTGTTCTTAATTATGTGTTCTTAACCCTTGCTTTAATGTTTTTAGGATATTAATTCAAGTTTAATGTGCTTATTCAGTGGAACAAAAGTTCCTGTTTAAGAAAAGATCTAGCATAATTAAGTGGAGTTGATTGCAACCCTAGAAATAGGATGATATAAATCTGCCGGATTAGAGTCAAATCTAATAAGGGAATCCATAGATCGAGTTAATGCGACGATAGGGGTTTTAATTAGAAAGAGACTTCAATTAATCAACCTAGAGTCAGTTGTTATTAGTCTCGAAAGAGATATTAACATAACTTAGGGATTTCTACGGATCAAGGCAAGTGAATAAATCATTTAATTCAGAGTCAGAATAATAAGTGAAGTCTAGGTGGATTCTTCCTTGAGTATTGTCTTTATTCATTGGTTTATTCGATAACTCTCTTCACTCTCTATCGCGTTCATAGTAAATTAGTTAGTTAGATTTTTAGATTAAAACAAATCCCTGTAAATATTAGGATAAATAATAGAAAGATAGTTATTACTAGTAATTTTAGTCCTTGAGGATACGATATTCCGGACTCACCACAACTATACTACTGTTCGATAGGTGCGCTTGCCTTTGTCGAAATATTAGTTAGTTTCGAGTCCATCAGTATCAGTAGTAGTAACAGTAATGCAGTAGCAAAATCCTACCCAACCAGCCTCTACACACCATCTCCGTCCAACTCTACACTCCATGTGAGGATATAATCAACCCACCCATCCCTACACTCCAAGTAGTACCGAATGCGCACAACACAAAGAGTTTGCAAACTGAGTTGCCAGTAAATTAGGCTTAAAGTCTTTCAGTACACTTCCTCCGAATAACAACCCCAACCCAATGCAATGCAACACACAATGGATGACATGCTATTATGCAATTTCAAAGACATATATTCGGGCCTCAGATATTAACTTGCCCAAGATGATATCATTTAGTCAATTTCACACATTTAAGGGGTCTAAGTAGTGCTTATCGACCCTACAAAGATGCTCACAATGACTTGGGCGACCCGTAACCTTAAAAAAACATTTCGGTAAAAATGGGCCCACACGCCCATGTGATCTACCCGTGTGGGCCCAGACGCCCGTGTGGCCCACTCGGCCCAAATTGGCCTTGGCCGTGTGATCCATTTTTAAAGTAACCCATGCTAGCTCAATACTCATATATGTTTTCACTATTTACTTATATGTTCATTCAAAGCTGTCTACTTGAGTCATTATCACTAAATTATTTATATCTTGAGCTACAGAATTCAAAATTAAGATCCGCTTGATGTTTTTGAAACTAGACTCAAATACTACCATAAAATTTTCAGAATTTATAGTTTATCAAATAAGTACAGTAAAATCTTTAAAGTTATCCCTATTCTGTTGTTTGACAGCTTCATCCTTTCCTTACTAAAAATTATTTATCTCTTAGTACGGAATTTAGATGATGTTTCTATTTGTTTCTCTTAAAAATAGACTCATTAAGGATTTAAACATATAAATTTAAGCCCCTAATTATTTTTTTAAACTTTTTGATGATTTTCCTAAGTCAGAATAGGGAAACCCAAAATCGTTCTGACCTTGTCTCACAAAATTTATTATATCTCATGATTTACAATTCCATTGCTTACACTATTTCTTCCATGAAAAACTAGACTCAATAAACTTTAATTTCATATTTTATTCAACCTCTAACTCAATTATCACTATTTTCGATGATTTTTCAAAGTTAGACTACTGCTGTTGTCCAAAACTATTTTAGTGCAAAATGCTGATTTCCATGTTTATAACACCCTTATTTCCTTTCTCTACAATTTTTCGCATCATTTTCTCTTATTTCTCTTATTTCTCGACAGCAAGCAATTTCGACTTTTTGCCGAATCCAATTTTCTGCGTTCTACACACACTGTATCGCTTTACGATGCGTAAGCACTCCTAACCCTCCAGAACCTAAAAATCGACCAACATATCTCCGTATTAATCACTTAATTCATTTTTAATCAACCAATTTCGGAAGGAACTTGACTAAAAACCTAGAAAAACCTTTACCTCGCTTGAGTAACCACGACTTCGCACAATCACAAATATTCAAAACCACCAGCCCCTTGATTAACTCCTAAACACCAAAAAGGAATCCCCCTTTTAGAGATTAACCAAGAACGATTAACAATAGACAAAACCATTACTTACCGAACACGTGCAACCAACGATGAACAACCGAATCAATTGGAAAAAAAAAGAAAAAAACGAAAGGGGAAAAATAATGGAAATTTTGGCAGCAACTAGGGGAAAGAATTGGCAGAAGGGGGAAAAAAAGAAGAAGAAGAAAACGTCAGAAAAAGTTTGGGGAATTGGAGAGAAAATCGAAACTCTACTTCTTCTTTTTTTGCAATAAAAAGATAATCAGATTATTTTCTGATAACCTCTCCCCAGTTATCTCCTAAAATCACTCCCTATTAACCCACTAAAACACAACTACTCATAATTTTGCCCCAACACAATTCTTAGCCGAAATTGGAGCAAAAATACTGTCTTCACGCCATCACGGAGAATTAAACACAGGACCTCCAACACTCCAACACTCCACTTAACCACCAGACCAGCAGGCTCATTCTAATATAAACTTACCAACAATTAAACTTAAGCCCTTTGCACCAGGTTAAGGCTTTATTTATAAAAAATACCAAAATTTGCCCAAGTAAGGCTTGAACTTGGGACTTCTCACACACACCCAGAACACATAGCCACTGAAGCAGATAGACATTGTGTGTCACACCCAGAACTTGGGGCATTACAAATTGTCCTAGTTTATTTATGTTATAATTGTTGCAAATTGTGTTTAATTTTGCTAAAATCTATTTCATTCATATAGTTTGCATACTTAGGATAATTTGCATTAGGGATCATTACATTTAGTTTAATATATTTAATTTTAATCATCACTTCTCAACCATATTGTGTTTTTATTTACCAAGTTGTTAGTATAATTTTACAATTAAGTGATTTAACACAAATATAATCCCTGTGGAGACGATAACTCGATACTTACTTATTACTTGATAACAACTGTGTACACTTGCACAAACCTACGCGTTACAATATGTATTTATATTTGGTCAAATTGGTTGTTATTTGAATGAAATAAGTTGCTTATAGTAATGTATGGCTTTAGCCTAGCTAATTGATGATTGTCCTTGATTGAGGTGTCTTTGAATGGCATATTGGTTGAATATAGAATGAGTGAAATTTTAGCTTGTAATTGATGATTTAAATGTGGTGTCAATGAGGGAATATTGGTTAGGCACATAGGATGTATGAAATTGTCATGAATTTGATTTGTTTTGAGGTGTATTTATGACATTTATGGATGGGGTTTTGGCTTGGCTTGATGGCCAAGATAGGGTAGCAAATTGCCTTGTTTTGGGAACAAATTATGGTATACATAGCTTGGGACACAGGCTGTCACACGGTCGTGTGTCACGCACGGTCTATCCACAGGGTTGTGTGTCTTTTTGTATTTAAATGTAGGTTTCACACGACCTGCGACACGATAGTGTGTCTTAAAACAATTTGTTACATGGTCTGAGACACGGCCAACGACACGACCGTGTAACCCAACATCGAATGCACACACGAGCAGGCATACGGCCGTGTTTCCTTAATTTAAATATACACACAAGCGGACACACGGGCTGGGACACGACCGTGTGTTTGGACTTATAATTTCCACATGGTCTAGGCTGTGACACACGACCGTGTGTCCCCTGTTTTCAAAATTTTCAAATTTTACCTAACTTTTTTGTTTTGTTTCAAGTTAACCCCAGAATGTTTCAAATCTATTTTTAGGACATCGTAAACTCGGTTTAAGGCCTGTAAGTGTATGTTTATTATGAATTGATTGTGATTTAATTAATTGTAATTATATTGAATATTTGTTTTTAAGTAGTTTTAAATGTTTGAAATGTTATCATAATACTCTGTGACCCCAATCTGGCGACGAAAACGGGTTAGGGGTGTTACACACACACTCTCTCTCATTTTCCTTTTTAATGTGTGACTACTTAAATGATATGAAGATAGTGAACTTTATTTACCATGACTTTTTGTGTAAGTTTGGCTTAACCTATAAATTACTACTTAAATTATATGCTTTTTCTCATCCTGGTATGATACTTAAACTACTTTATTTTTTCTAAGTTGATACTTCCGTTAGTCCAACTGTTAACTATATTTAAAAAAGCGTAACTCATAAATTATTATCTAAACTATAATTTTTCCTACAATTGGTACATAAACTTTTTTTGGTCGCAAGTGGTGTCTAAATTATTTATTTGCTACCCATTTTACACCAAAATATCATATCCATTAAAAAATTCCAATCAAACTATTATGTCATATAAGATTTAAATTTTTTTTAAAATTCTTTTATTTTATTTTTTTTCTTTTACATTTTCGCTCTCCTTTTCTTCTTTCTTCTTCCTTTATAATGTTTGACAATACCATCAATGCTTGAAATTCGCCCTCCCGAGATCGAGACATTAGAGATTAATATAGACTGGTTGAATCAAGCTAAAAATTCAATTGAACCAGTTTTCTGTATTTTTTTAATAGTTTTATTTTTATGAATTTTTAGTAATTTATTTGATCAAACTAGATGAACCAATCAAATCGGGAATTGGTAGCCTAACCAATTCGACCATCAATCCGATTTTGAAAACCTTGATCAAAACCATGAATCTTGAAATGCTCACACTTGTAAAAGAGGTCCAATATGAGAGGATAAAGAAAGAGAAAAATATAAAGCAAAAGGGATTATATATACTATTATTTAAACCATTTACTTGGTGTTACTAGTCAACTAGACACCAATTCGATTAGGAAATTACTAAAATATCATTTTATATTTAAAATAAGTTATATTATTTTAAAAAACATTAAAGGATTTCAAATTAACGGAAAGGTTTAAATTCAATCAAGCATTATATTTTTTGGGGGTAAACTTCCTAGTTAATCATTGAGTTTACCCGCGTTCTTATTTTGGTTACCCATTTAAAAAAATTATTTTTGTCACTCTTGTTAGATAATTTGTCAATTTTAGTCACTCTATCATTAAATGCATTTGGTCACAAGACAAAGATACAGATGTGGTAGTCTTTTGATTGGTATAATAACAAATTTAGCTCTTAACATTTTGCATATTCTATTAATTTGGTACTAATTCTAAAAAAAAAATTCAACAAATTTAACCCACAATATTTACACATTTTGTCAATTTAGTCAAAAATTTAAATAATTTAGAATTTTAAAAAACTTGAAAATATATATCATTTATAAAAAGACATAAAATATAAAATATAATATATAATATATAAAAAATTCTTATTATTTTTAGAAAAAGAAACAATTCTTACGTTTTCAGATAACAAACAAAAGTTCCTTTTATTCTCTTCTTTTGTTTAAATCCAAAACCTTCAATTACCCTAAACCCATTTCTTAAGTTGAAAACCTTTTCAATTTCTTCAAAATCTTCTCTTCGATTAGCAAAGAAGCAGTAGAGTCAAATATTTTTTTAATTCCTTTTTATAGTTTGAAACTTTTAATTTCTTCAAAAAAAAAAAACAACTTTTCGATTAACACGTTTTATAGCTTCAAAATGATTCTAGCGAAGACATGAGTTTCAAATAAAATAGTTCTTAGGTTTTCTACTCTGTTCAACTATGGGTTTTAAAACCTTTAAAAAAATAAGTTTAGGGTTTCAAGATGGGTGAAATTTTAAGATAAAAATTGACAAAGGAGAGATCAAGAAATCTATGGGTTTAGAAATTTTGGATTGAGAAAAAAATCTAGACTTTGAGCAAAAGAACAAAAAAAAAAACTTAATCTATTTAACTAATCGATAGAGGAGAAGGGTTTCAAACCCCTTTTTTTCTAGGTTTCAAAACTCTTCTTTTTTCTGTTATTTTAATAAAAATATTAAAAGGTTTTACAATTAAAATATATTTACATAATTTTAACGCGTGTCACAATCTTATAATATAATTATATTTTTTTAATATTTTATACTTTTATGTCTTCTCATAATAAATAATTCATATTTTCAAGTTTTTAAATTATAAATTTTTTGATTTTTTTGAGTTTGGATTAAATTGAAAAAATATGTAAACATTAAGAGTTAAATTTGTTAAATTTTTTAGAATTAGGACCAAATTGAAAAATATGCATAGTATTAAGGGCTAAATTTATTATTATACCAATCAAAAGAGTGCTACGTCAACATTTCGTCTGGTGACCAAAGACATTTAATAGTAGAGTGACTAAGATTGATGACTTATCTAATGAGAGTGATTAAAATTAACAACTTGTCTAATGGGAGTGACTAAAATAACAATTTTTTTGTAAATGGGTGACCAAAATAGAAACGAATATAAACTTGAGTGACTAAATAGGTAGTTTATCCTATTTTTTATGTTGCCACCATTAGTGTAAAATAGGGTAAACTACAAAATCGATCACCCAACTATTACGTTTTTCTATTTAATCACTTAACTTTTTAGAATTAAATAGGGTAAACTACAAAATAGGGTTGAGCAGTGAAAGGATTACATTCCTACTGGGACTCTATCAGAGAATTTAATTTTAGATTAACTATTTCAAAAATAATATTATTTTAATAGATTTAATATTAAATTTAATTTAATACTTATTATTTTATTAATTTAATATTAAAGTGATTATCTTAATATTAAATTTAATTTAATTTTTGTCTTGTAGATAAATTTTCTATTAATTTAATAAAATTTAATATTAAATTTAATCTAATATTTATATTGATAAGTATTATATTAATTTAATATTAAAGTAATTAAGTTTAATTATAGTTGATCTCTCTAAACTCTCCTTATATAAAGAGAGCTTGGGTAATTATTTTTCACACACTTAAATTCAAGAAAAAGTTGTAGAGAGAAAATTCTCTAAAGAAATTATTTCAAAAAATTTCTAGAGATATTTTTTTATTTATAACTTGGCCCAAAAATTTAGAAAAATTGCAAAATGACCCCACTGATAATTTTTGTGAAAAATTTTCTGATTAGAAGTGACTACTCGATCGAAGCGCTCATTCCAGACGAATAAAAAATGTACAATTTTGATTAAATGTTTATTACTTTAGATATAATAACCAAGTTCTTGTTTTAGAAAAAAAAATTAAAAATCTTATTTTTCCCAAAATTTTATTTTCCGCTATGTTTTCCAAACGTGTTTTCCAATAATATGAACATGCATTTATACATTGAAATTTGTAACTCTGTATTATTATGAAATTCCGAATAACAGTTGTTTTGAGTGCTACATTTTATTTATTGACTCTGAGCTATTGAGTTATGACTCACATTAAGTTTATTAGCTCACTTCTTAATTTATTGTTTTTACAGATAACTCATGAAGTTAGGACAAGAACTCGACATTCGAAAGATACATCTCAGATATTTTCAATAAAAGTACTCTAAACTTATTTTATAATTTTGTGTTTTGGGACTACAATATATTTATTTGGACCATAAAATGGATGAAGGAACCTATGACTATACCGAAAAATACTAAATTAAATCTATTGAGATTAAACCAAACAATTAACATTTTTATTGATTTTCATTTGAAACTTGAACAAAAATAAACTTAAAGCACTTCCTTTTCAATTTTTATTTTATTTTTAAAATTAAATTTATTTAATATAATGTGAAATATATTTTAAAAATAAAGATAAAAATAAAAATAAAAATTCATAATTTCAATTTTATATTTATCTTTTTTTAAAATAAAAAATAACATTTATCTAACCTCCTAATTATATTTTATACTTAATTTTAAGTGATATATCAAATTAATTTCAAAACTTTTATTCAATATTTAAATTTTCATAATTTAATTTTTTTATTTATCAAATATGACCTTAATCAATAAAACAAGTTAGTTGTTTGGTTTAACGTTACAGGTTTAATCCGATATTAAACTCGTCAAAATTTTATTTATTAGACTAACGTGAGACAATCTTCAACTATTTTTATTCGGTTCTATAAATTAAAAACATTCATGATAATGAATTTAAAATATTTTATTTCTGATTAGTTATTAGTGTTTTTTTAAAATTTCTATTTTTTATTTTTTAATAATTTTTAACTTTCCTACAATTAATATAAAACTTGTAAAAGTAATTGGTTAAAGCTCACTACAAGTCCTTGTACCACATCAAAAAAATTCATTTTAGTCCCTCTACCATTAAAAGGAAAATTTTAGTCCTTGTACATTTGAAAACTGACATTTTAGTCCCTATACATTAACTTTATTGTTAATGGAATGATGTTGCTTAATGGTGGTTGATGTGGCATTAAATCAAAAATTACAACAAATTAAAAGTTTATTGGTCATGAAAACAATTGGAATTATATAGCTGAATGGCGACTAATGTAGACCAAACTACAAATAATTTAAACATTACAATTATGTACAAAAAAACTAATAGGACTTAAAACAATTTGGGGTAAAAGCAAAATCAATTTCTTACCTCTACTCATTCTTCATAATTGTTGTCTAGCTTTCTGATTTGATTTAAATGTTTTTAATGTCACATTAGTCACCATTAAGCCACGCCATTTCATTAACGGTAAAATTAACGTGTAGGGATTAAAATATTAAGGACTAAAATGTATAAGAACTAAAATGTTTCTTTTGGTAATATAAGGACTAAAATGAACTTTATGATATAGTACAGGGACTTATAGTGAACTTTAACCAAACTTAATTATTACTTTAATAAAAATTTGAGAAAAAAAGACTTGCAAAAGAAAGAGGGACTTGTAAAATAAAAAAGGAGACGTGAAAACTAGTGGAACAAATTATTTTTTTGGTTAAAATTAGGATAACCATCGTTGATAGTAATAATAATTAATCCTTTTATTGCGAGTGCTTTCTGAAGAGGTCAAACACTTGACCACATAATTGAAAAATGAGATAAATAACCATTACACTGAACTTCATGATTTAGGATAGGAAATAAGAGAATTTTACTCATAACATAAGTATTTGTCACTACTAAATAAATCTTATATTTTTTTAACATAAATACTTTTATACCATAGCGACTTAATTTACATTTTGACAAATACATACATGCTATATATAAATAATTAATTACAACGACTTATTAAAAAAATTAAAACAGCAAATTATTAAAACAAAAGCAAGAATAAGTATACGAGAAAAAAAAAGAATAAAATTGACATGGTTAGAAAAACTTCCGATAAACCAAATTTAGGAAGCTTGGCAGGACATGTACATATATAACCCAAGTAACAAATCTATATAGTTAATATAAAACTAACAACATGCAAATATCAATTTATGTTAGCTAGACCTTTTTGTAATTTTATTTGAATAAATTTTTATACACTATATTTTTGTGCTGATTCATTTACTGCATATATATTAAGAAATTTAATATTACATTATTTCAATTAAATTAAATTCATCGTTTCTAACTTCCATTTTTTTTTTCTCGCTATAAATTCCATCCCTGCAAATACAATTAGAACATAAATCAGAAAATTCAATCAAAAGAAAAATTTTCAAGGTATGGTCTTATTATCACTTTTTTTTTTCAATTACCATTTTTATTATTTCAATTTAGTTTTTTTAATAATTTTTATTATTTAAATACAATATTTACAATGCAATTTTTAATTTGGTTATTTTAATTTTTTTTATTTCATTTGTAAGTTACAATTTTAATATGTTTTTAAACTAATAAACTTTATTTCGATTATTTTTAATTAACAGATTTTGTCACATCCCAAAATCGGGTTAGTGAACTGAGAGTTGTCTTGCCCTAATTTTTAAGATATTGTTTGAGCATTTATGAAAAGAATGAGAAATTGGCCTAGGGGTAAAGAGTTTGTGAAATTGACCTTGAGACTTGAGTTTGATTTCTTTCTCTTGCAAATTTTTATTTTTCAGCGTTTCTGCTCCCTAAAACCTTGTTGCCGTCCAAGCCCTTTTTAACCTAGGTATAAATTGCATTTTATTTTATGTTTAGCCTATTTTCTTTATTTTTCTCAAGCTATTGTCATCCCCTTCATTTTTCCTCTCCCTTCTTCAATTTTCTCCCGTAACCCACCATTGTTGCAGCCTAAAACACAAGTTTTATTTTTTGTTTGTGTCGCCCCTTTGCCTATCACTTTTATGTTTTATTTGGTTGAATCCTTGCCTTTTTAATATCAATATTTTGTTCATAAGTTGCTGTCATTTTTTATTCTCCATTGTTGTCCATTTCTCCTTCTCCCATTGTCGCACATTGAAGCTTTTGTTGCTCTCATAATTGTTGCATTACCGCCCCATCTAAGTCTTATCTTTTCATCATTATTTCTCTTTTATTTTTTTGTTGATTTGGTACATATTCTCACCCTTTGGTCGAACCCTCTTAGCTTGGTAAGTGATAATTCATTTTTGTTGATCGACTATTAACACAGATCTTCAAACCGGTGTAGCGTAAGTTGATCCAATCAATTAGATTTACTTTTCCTTCTTGATCTCTATTGATCGAATGCCATAAAGGTTTCATTGGATGATTTTAATCATTTTTTTGTATGTTTATCATGTCCGAGTTGCAAATTGGGAAGGAAGCGAAACGAATCCGAGTTGCAGTGGTGCACCGGTCAATTGTTAGTGTTCTACAAATTGTAATCGAGGTGTGGGATTCAAATCAATTGTGAATGGTGTATGCGTGCTTACTATTTTTCATGTTGACTGACTAATTTTGTACAAAATATGTAACCTCCCCAACTCAACCTAGACGTTAACTTGAATTCGGAAGATTACACTAGTCACAGGAGTGACCTAGAGAGCTATCAGAGTTTTGAAAACAGTCATTTTAAAACAGTTGTTTAATTTAGTAGAGAACTTAGTTTAGATATCGATTTATTATTCCTAACATTTTTAATTATAGTTTATCAGCGGAAAAAGACGTTATTTTTTTTTATGTTTTTAATAAAAATCAGGTCTATGCATAGCTAATTATTAATCGTAACTTGATATCCTAAAATTCAAATTAAATTTCATGCAATATGAAAACAAACCCAAATCCTAAGTCCCAAGCCACAGTTCGAAATAAATTAATAATACAGTCTTTGAATAATAATAATTAAAATAAATCAAATAACGAGCCTAAAGTAATTTTATAAATGAAAAACTGGTCTGAGACCCGCCAAATGTCGTGCCTGCATCCTAACCTAGTGGGTTGTCTGAAAAGATGGAAATTAAAAGGGAGTAAGCAATGAAGCTCAGTGTGAGTTCCAACACAAGATAATCAGTTCCACCACTTGGCATACAAAATCACATCACATATAATAATTTGCAATAACAGATTTGGAATGTCAGATTAATACATCAATATCATACATAAATATATATACATACATATATTCCATCTCAAAAATCTTAGAATCGTTTGCACATACTTTGTGTGAAATGCAACATAGTTTCGGATTTAACAGAAAAGAACCTACCCCCACTGTTACACACCATAATAAGAGTTCGCGAAAACTCGTCCATCTCTATACACCGGGCTGTGGATAAACCACCAAGTTGCAGGTTAACAGGTTGCCAAATGGTTGTAAATACACTACATTAATGCAAATGAGAGTTGCCAAATAATGGGTGGGCGAACCACCAATGTTGTAGGTTAATACGTTGCCAGATGGTTGTGAGTACACAACATAATTGCAGATGAAAGTTGCCAAATGTATGTGGATAAACCACCAGAGTTCCAGATTAATATTCTGCCAGAACTTCCTCTTTTCAAAATGTCTCATCCCATGAAATAAAATAAAACATGCTTATAACAGAGCAAAATGGAAATGGGTAACATGCTTACAACACATTGAAGATGCCATCACTAAATTTACTCTCAACTAATAGTTACAGCAACCAAAACATGTGTTTTTCAAGGATCCAATTTAACGGTATCATACGGCATGTTGTACGAACAATTCACAAATACAGATACAATAAACATACTTAATCACAATTCATGCAATTATATAAATATAATATATATTCAGCCAATTAGTTTATGGGTTCTAGCATTATTCATATTATCAAGAACTCAATTAAATATAATTAAGCACTAAAAATAGTTCAGGAACCATTCAAGGACTAATCTTCACAAAACATAAAATTATGGGTAAAACTGTAAAATTTGAAAAACAGGGGACACACGACTGTGTGGCCGGACCATGTAGAAATCCCTAGACTGTGTGGAGGGGTTACACGGCCGTGTGGGTAGGCCATGTAACAGACTAAGGCCGTGTGGAAATTGCAAAATCAAGGCGTAGGGGTGACATGACCGTGTGGAGGGTTCTAAGTCGTGTGAGAATCGAATTTCCTAATGTTTCTGAGGGAACATGGCCGTGTGAGGGGGTCGTGTGGTCCACATGTGTGGCCCATACACTCGTGTGGCCCATACGCTCGTGTGGCTGGTCGTGCAGCCCAATCCTAAGGCACGATTTGCCCCGATTCGCTTGTGCAAAAATACACACCTATTACCGAGAGGCCGAACGACACCCCTTTCGTTCAAATCTGATCTGGGGTGCCTAAATCAAGTCCTTCAAACGGTATTTATACAAGAATTAATAACAAATTTCAAGATTAACCAAGATTATCAAGAATTTCGATAAATTTCGTAAAAGATTCGTAATCGAATTGGAAGATTAGCGAGAAACGATGCTATCTCAAAATTTACGGGTTCTACTAATTGAAATGAGAGTACTTATCAAACTTTTTATGAGAATTTAAAGATTATCAATGATAAATTCAACAATCGGTGGAAAAATGGGTTTAATGAAAATTGATTTTAATTTGGGACTGCAAGAGAATAGTTTTCAGCAAAAGATGTAAAAATTTTTGGAAAGAAAAGGGAGAATAAAGGAAAAATAAGAATTTAAAAAGAAGAGAGGAAAGTTCTATTTAGGGTTGAAGAGGAAATAAAGTCCATATGTAATTAGGAAAACTAGATTAAATACCTAGGGCTTTCAAAATTCGAGGGGTTGGATGGAAAATTTACCCCTTTTTCTAAAAATAAAAGGAAAAAAGAAGAGTTTGACATGACTTGAACTTGGGATTTCAAAGAAGTAAGAAGAATGCTTAACCATTAGGCTACTATCCACACTAGTTAATTTTTCACTCTAAATAATATGCATTCTAATGTGATTTTCATCCTAGGTTGCTGAAAATAGAAAGAAAAGAAATGGGAGAGGTGTGGTTTGAACTTAGGACCTCTAAAGAGTGCTTAACTACTTATCCATCAAGTCCAAGTCAATTTTTAGTTATTTATTTCATCTAACCCTATATATTTTGGGGTGTTACAAAATACTTATCGATCAGCATCTTATTAGCTACTACTAGTTACTTTCGTTATTAGCTTGCTATTTAATTTGCTTCAATTTTGTTGCTCAACCTCACACCATTTGCCATCTAAATGTGCTGCCTGTTGTTTGGGTGTTGATAAGCTTCAATTTCTTCCTGTTTTAGCCTACTGTATGTTTGTCGATCAGCCATTAATTATAGTCGTCAATTGCCTTGTGGTCGTTGTGCTAATCTCAAAACTTTGCAACATCGATTCCTTCATTTCTTGTTCAACTATTGTTTGCTTCAACCAATGCCTTTAAGTGCCATCAAAATTGGTTTAGTTGCTGCACTTGTTTAATGGTATTGTGACTCGCTACTAGATATAATGATATTGTGGATGTTCTTGTTATCATGTCTAGGCGGATTTGGGTTTTATGCTTTTGGTATTTTGTAATTTTATGGTTTGATTAGTTAGTTTTGATTAAAGTTTGATTTATTGGAAAATTGTTTAGATTAATCATATAGTTAAAATTTGATAGAATTAATTAACCAGATTAACTTGGGTTGTTTCTGAGTTAAGTGTAATTAGAAATCATGTAGCTTAGTTTTAAATTAGTCTCTTTTTTTTTTTAATGTGACAATTTAGATTAGTCAATACAAGCTTATCAATGCTAATTGTGGTGGATAGAGATAATTAAGTTGAATTTGTTGCAGCTTACGATAACTTGATTTGAGTTAAACTTAAATTAATTAATTGTTCGAGGACGAGGTAAATGTGGTGGAATTATTAGATTAATTTGCTTATATTAAATTTAATTTTAATTTATTGAAGTCGATACATGTAGATATGGTGTATGATAAATAATGTTTGAGTAATGGTGAAATTGAAATTATGCCTAAATTAGATATACAATTAGATTATTTTGACTTAGATTAATTAAAATTAGTTTAAAGATTAAAATTAGACTAATCTCCATAGAATTGATAACTTATAATTGTTTTAATGAATTTTTATTTTTTTTATTGAAGTGAAAGAATTAGGCAACCCGTTGAAAGCGAAGCTTGTTGTGGATTGATTGTTTATAAGCAACAAACACTTAGAATTACATTTTGTGATCCCGACGTTTTAAATTATCTAATGTTGTATGATTAGGTTCGTTCGGTTTTGAGTCAGGGGAAATTATGAATTAGCAATTAGACTGCGAACTTGCGTAATTCAGGTGTGGAACTTAGTTAAATGTGAATTGTGTATGAGAGTACTTCTTGTTTAATTTGGTCAAATGATGGTATGCCTTTAAGAGTTGCCTGATCAATGTTTTTGTTTGGTGTTTGGCTGAATTGTGTGTGTACCCTTCAAGGGGGAAACCAAATGTACATATATTTCCTTTTGTTGTATGTCGAATGTGAAGTGTGAATTGTGTGTGTACCTTTTCGTAATTAGCCTTAAATTGGTAAAATATGCTTACTGGTTGATGTGCATACAAACTTGCAAAGACTGATATTGTGCTATGTACATATTTATGCTATATACCATGTATGACAATGATTGTATTGAAAGCATGTACACATGCTAGTGATTCTGTTAATTGAAAGTATGTAAGGCATACCCCAATACTGTTTACCGAAAAGCATGATAAACATGCCATTGTACTGAACTGTTATTGATAAGCATGATGTGTTTTATTGATAATGTGTCATACTGCATTTGCATTGGGTTGGGTTTTGTGGATGATGGAGAAGTTTCGTGGAGTACTGACAGTATTTAAAGTCAGCAATATTGTTGTTAATGCATTGCACCGGAGTATCGAGGAGATTGGGCAAGTTAATTGCACTGTTGGCAACTCATTTGCACTTATACTAGTAGGTTATATGCATTTTTGGTGGCTCGTCCTTGTTACTAGCAACTTGTCTGCAAACCATTATTGGTGGTTTATCCTCATTGAGCTCCGACTCCTAATTGTTTTGGTGATTCGGTAGACGGGTTCTGGGGAACTCGTGGTGTGTAGCGGATGGATGGGTAGGACCTTATTGCATTGTCATTCTCAAGCATGCATATGCATAACTGTTGGAAGCACCATGATTCTATGAATCCTGTGTACTACTGTAATTATAGATAATCTGTTAAGCTTTTGTGCTCAATTGTTAAACTGGTTTCTTGCATGATTTGTAAGTTCTGCATACTCTGTTTACCTTTGATTAAGACTCACACTAGGTTTTTTAAGCTCATCGCATTAGTTTAACATTTTTCAGGTAATCCGCAAGGTTAGGGCTTGGACTTAGCTTTCAGAGGTCTCATCTCGGTTTTTGTTAAATAAGTATTAAATTTATAATTTTGTTTTATTCGGGTTTTTAATAATTTAATTTTACGAATGGTGGCATGGGTATTGTTACGGGAATATTTTTATATTTGCATGCATTGTGACTAAGACTAGATAAATTAGATAACTGAATAACAAATTAATAATTTGTCTAAAATAATTAAGAATAATGACTTCTATTAGTAAATTATAGACTCTAGATTTTTCGCTACAAAACTAGTTTTTGAAATTCTGAATGACAAATTAATAGTCAAATATGTTTCCAAATTTTTTTGTTTAATTGGATCTTAATTAAATTCAACATAAAATAATGATTTTATAAATTCAGGTAAAGCCCATTTTTTTCCTATAAAATAAGCAATTTACTTTAAGGAAATAAAATTTTCTGAAAAGCCTAATTATTTTTACTGGGCCATTTCAATGGTTAATGTGACCTTCAAAATCCGATCATAACTATGGAGCCGGGTTGGGGTGGGTTATAGGTTTGCAGTGAAAGAAAATTCATCTTAAAAAAATCAAAGTTGAAAGAGATTCATCTTTAAGAAAAATCAAGTGAGCAGAAAACTATTGAATATTTTCAGTAAAAAATAGAGATGTATACAAATTTATATAAGAAACAATGCAAGATCACAGAATATCAATATAAAGATGTTGAAATGAGAAAATCATCCTTACAATTAAATGTAGCTTATTATAAAAATAATTAAACTATTAATTATTTTATACAAGAAATAGAGATGTACACAGATTATATAAGAAACAGTGCACAAAAAAAACCTATATAAAGAGGTTGAAATGAGAAAATCATCCTTACATTCAAATGTAACTTATTATAAAAATAATTAAAGTATTGATTATTTTATGCAAGAAATAGAGATGTACACAATTTTATATAAGAAACAATAAAAGATCACAGAAAACCTATATAAAGAGGTTGAAATGAGAAAATCATCCCTACATTCAAATGTAACTTATTATAAAAATAATTAAACTATTGATTATTTTATGCAAGAAATAGAGATGTACACAAATCTTTATAAAAAATAATGCAAGATCACAAAAAACCTATATAAAGAGGTTGAAATGAGAAAATCATCCTTACAATCAAATTTAACTTATTATAAAAATAATTAAACTATTGATTATTTTCTGCAAGAAATAGAGATATGCACAAATTTATATAATAAAAAAACAATGAAAGATTACAGAAAACATATATAAAGAGCTTGAAATGAAAACAAAATAATCTTTACATTCAAATGTAACTTATTATGAATATGATTAATAAATAAATTTTAACAATTTTAACACATTTTCTATTAATAGTTTCCAAAATTTGCAGGTAGAAAAATGAAGGTATTTGAAAGTTGAAATCTTGATGTTGTACCATGTATTAAGCTTTGAATGTTTGTGTAACACCTTAAACCCGACCTAGAAGTTTAGACCGAATCCCGGATGTTACATTGATCACCGAAGTGATTGTAGGTGAATTTTCGCAAAACAAGTTAACATGTTGAAACGTATCATTTAATTGTTTAAAATCAGTCAATTAAAAGTTACAGTTAAGTTTATTATAAAACCGGAATTATACGAACGGATAAAAATTAAAACGGAACTTGTACCACAATTTTATAAAACCTTACAGTTCAAAAACTGAATAACAAAATAGAAACTGAAAATGCAAACTTGTACTATATTTTTTTCCAAGACTGTCCGAGACCTCCGCATACCAAGTCCAGCGTCAAAATTCTGAAATGTACCTGAAAAGGAAACACTAAGAGGGGGTGAGCTACTCGAGCTCAGTGTGAGTTCGAAACAAAGCAAGAGACAGAAATAGAGTATTCACATCAGAAGCGCAACAGAATTTCAAACACACACAGAATCAAAAATCACACCGGAACTGGTGTCCAAACAGAGCTTAACAATCAGAGCACATTAGGTTCACACAGAAGTCTCAGCACAAATGCTAATCAGACAAATAGATCACAGACAACTAGTCTTTCAGTCAGAACTCATTGGCAGGTGCGGATGTAATGCAGTCTAATAAAAACCCACCCATCCAGCCAACACACCTCTCCGTCCCCTGATCACACCCCAAAAGAGCTATTAAAGCTCATCCAACCAAACACACCAATTAGGACCAAGTAGGCCCATCCAACCCTACACACCATATAGAGTCATCCCGAGTTGCCCGGCAATAATGACTTATCAAAATGCAGTTGAACTGCCAGATCAGATAGATATACATAGCAAGGTCGATGTCTGTGCCTGATGCTGGCAAAGGCGAAATCCCGAAGATGACAAATTGCGCTTTAAATCGCCAGATCGATATATATATATACGTAGCGGTATAGTGCAATGCGGTAAACCGCTATACCGGTAAATTTGTAGTTAAACTGCCAGATCAGATAAGGGTACATAGCATAGCTAACGTACATACGGTACAGTACAATGCGGTAAACCGCTATACCAGTTAATTGCAGCTTAGCTGCCAGATCAGATCAGAATCAGTCTCCATTCTCTTCACAATCCCATCCCAAAATATTTTATGCAGATGTATGTATGCATACAATCTCACAGAATAGAGACAATATCGAATGATCGAGATAGAAACAAAGTGCACACACACCCAACAGAATGTATTCGATTCAAACACTTCACATGACAAATCACATAGATACACTCAGGCCGAAGCCCAGATCAGAATTCTTAACTACCCTTGTTTAAGCTTAGCCAAGGGTTGAAGCGCACAACACATTTTCCAGATCAGGAAGGCACACCAAACCAATATAAGTGCCATAAGACCACACGCCCATGTGCTTTGGCCGTGTGGAAATGCCTAGACCATGTGGGAGGTCAAAAGCCCGTGAAAAAAGGGGCACACGGCCGTGTGCATAAAGTACACGCCCGTGTGAAGGGAGGCACACGACCGTGTGACTGAAGCACACGCCCGTGTGGACCAGGGACATGGCCATGGGAACAGGCCGTGTAACTCTCTGTCCATTCACACTAAATTCGAGTACAGGGCTGACACGGCCGTGTAAGGGGCTCACACGCCCATGTGCCCACCAGACACGACCGTGTGTCCCGAAACACATGCCTGTATGGAATTCTTAAACCCTCAAATTAGCCATATGGCCGTGTGGCCAGGCTGTGTGGCATCAAATCAATCAAAGCCTAATCCCTAAACTCACACGCCCGTGTGCTCGAGGGACACGGCCGTGTGAGAAACGATCAAATCCCCAAGTCGGCCACACGGTCGTGTGGCACCAAAATTGGCCCAGAAACCCTAATTCCCAAAGGCACACCGCTGTGTGAACTGCCACACGCCAGTGTGGAAACCCCAGTAGCCACGAAACCACCCTAAAATAGCCCCGAAAATCATGCTTTCACCCTCGTAGCACTTTCCTGACCTCGATAGCTCGAGATAATACCATAACTAACAGGTTCTAAGCATATAACAACGGTTCCACATAAAAAATAACAGATTTGCGAACACTTACATACCAATTGTCGACTCTTCAAAAAGTCAAATCAAATTTGCAAATAAAATAGAAAGAGTACGAAACCCACACCTGCCTCGCGATCCAATACGTTCAAACTCTGACTTGTCGACGAGGAAATGAAGCTCTCCAAATTCCACAGACAAAAAAACCGTTTTCGCAAAAAGAAAAGAGCAAAAAGAGAACCCATAAAGGGAGAGGAGAACGTGTAACCCAAAAATGATAAATAAAAAATAAAAAATAAAGTTAATACAAATATTAACTAAAAACAAAGCAAAATAAATTGCATCCCCAAAAATGCACACCCAAAGACTCGAACCCAAAACCCAGAGACCAAATAACACACACTCAACCACCAGACCAGCAGGCCCATTCTAACACTGAATCGCGCAACTAAACTCAATAGCACTACTAACTCACTGACCCTAACCACAAAACTCAAAACTTCTAGCCACAAAATTCGGGGCGTTACAGTTTGGGTTTATAGATATTATTTTTATTATTTTTTCTAATATATGTGATGTTGTTTAACTTGATATTATTTTGAATTTTATATTTTTTAAAATTAAATTATTATTGTAAAGGGAAAAATTTTAGACCAATCAGAATTAATTATCTAAAGTTATTGTTTATCTTTAATAAGTTAATTAAATTAGCATGATATAAATAATAAATAAAATAGTTTAATTTTGTAACCCCTCAAACTCGACTTAGACGATAGACCCGAGTTCGAGAGATTACATTGGCCACCAAAATGACCCAGTAAGCTATCGAAGTTTTTAAAATAGTCATATTAAACATTTGTTTATTTTAGAAGAAAACTTAGCCTATTTTCAAAAAAACTCACTAGTTAATAGAAACCAAATAAGTAAAACATATTTCATGTAGCGATGGTTACTTTTGAAAACTTAATTAATTTCCAATTTGTTTATTACTTAAAATTTATTTATAATCTAGCAGTAGAAAAGTGATATTCAACTTATTTTTATTTAAGAAAAATTAGGATAGTTTTTAAGCTAAATTAATCCTAAATTTAAATTAAATATCATGCATGCTAAACAAATCCAAAAACAGAAGTCACATGCCACAATTTAAATAAAGCGATACAGTTTCCAAGTTAACAGAAATTTCAAGTAGAAAATCTAAAATACTTCTTAAAAGAAAGTAATCCGAGTCGAGCCCTTCGTACCCCGAGTCCGCGTCCTAACATGATGGGTTATCTGTAAAGATGGAAATAAGAGGGAGAGTGAGCTTTGAAGCTCAATGTGAGTTCCATCACAAGAAAATCAGTGCAAACAGTAGACAAATCATACAGAATATCAACTCATAGAATATAGCAATTCAGAATTTCGGCATTTCAGATCAGCTCATCACCATAATATCTCAATATCCACATCTATGCAAATTCTTATGAATGCAATGCAATTTCAATTTATCAGAAAAGGTTCCTACCCCACCGCTAGACACCACAGTAGGAGTTCCCCTGAGCTCCTCTACCTTTACACCACGTTGTGGATGAACCATTAATTATTGCAGATGAATTGGTAATGATAAAAATATATTGGTGGATGAATCATCCATCTATGCAGATAAAAACTGCTAATACATTGTGGATGAACCACTGGTCGAGTAGATGATTGCTGACTAAAATACGTTGTGGATAAACCACTGGTCATGGAAATAAACTATCGACTAAAATATGTTGTGGATGAACTACTGGTCAAGCAAATAAATTGCCGACTACTTCCTCCATTCAAATCGTCCCACCCCATGCAATGCAACATAACATCTTATACAGATTAGTACAATAGCATTAACATGCTTATAACAAGTATATATAGTAGCAATTATCATGCTTATAACAGATCATAACAGTAGCAATAAACTTGCCTAAAATGTATTTGGTTTAATGGTAACATTAGGCATGTATTTCATGCAATTAGTAACACAGTGGTATTGGACAACATTATCAGTTCATCAAAATTACAATGACAGTAAACATGTAATATTTTCATACCATGCATATACAATAATAATTCAGCCAATCAGATCATGGATTCCAACATGATTCATATTATCAGGGACTCAATTGAATTAAATAAATCACTAAAAATAGTTCGGGGACTATTGTAAGACTAAACTAAACAATTTACAAAATTCTGGGCAAAACTGTAAAACAAGGGGCACACGACTGTGTAACAGACTGTAACACCCTAGTCTATTTTCATCGTCGAATTAGGGTTACGGAGTGTTACCGGAGCATAACATCATACAATGAACATTTAGTTAACATTAACAATTCATCACATAAATCATAGCAACATCAACTAAAATCATACACACGGTCCCTTTTACGATCCCTCGAGGCCCTAAAAAGACATTAGAAACGGATCGGGACTAAATCAGAAACATATGAAATTTTTCAGAAAAAAATGTTAAAATTTTTCAAATTGCAGGGGTCACACAGCCAAGAGACACGCCCGTGTCTTAGGCCGTGTGGGCATTGGAAATAGGGATACATGACCATGTCCCAGCACGTGTCCGTACCCGTGTAACTCACTGACTTGGGCCACAAGGCCAAGCCATACGCCTGTTCCAGGCCGTGTACCCTTCAAAATAACCTCACAAGCCTGTATGTCAGGCCGTGTGCTAGGCCGTGTAACAGCCTGGCTTGCAACCCTTTGAAACCTACAGGGGATGCACGATCAGGTCGCCTGGTCGTGTGTCATACACGGCCGAGACACACGCCTATGTCTCTGCCCGTGTGGACGAAAAATAGGCCATTTTCAAGCCATTTTTCTCACCCAAATTCATACCACTTCTATAATCCAAAAACACCTATAATCAAGCATTCAAAACTCACTTAACATATGCAAAATTCAAACTTAAACAACCTAAAACTATACACAATAAGTACCATTATAACCATTTGCATACCTAACATGCATCTTACCAATTAGACCAAAACCAACTACATTCAAAGCTACCATACCATTTCCATCCACATTTTCTCACCATCAACTTAACCAACATAGACATCAAATTAACAACCATACAAAATACCATATAATCTTAATTTCATACCAACTAGTTCATCAACCAAAATAACACATATACAAGTCACACATAATGACTAAAATCATTAAACAAAATGCATATACATGCCATTATAACCATGACTCAAAATCGTCAAAATATACCGATATAACCGATGGATGGTGTGATGGATCTCTGACAACTTTCAAACCGAATGAGCTTCTGATTATCTAGAAACACAAAGGAAATAACACAAAGTATGCATATAATGCTTAGTAAGTTCGTAATTCATAAACAAAGCTTACCATTTCAATTTATAATCATAAAAACAATTTGAGACAATCCAACATGACTTGGCATTAGCCTAAGAAACAACAACCTTTCAAGTTAGATAATCACATAGCTTAGTAAATCATCTCAAAACATCATAGCTTTTGTACACACTACTTATAAGCATTCATTCTTTCAAGCATATGGCTAAGCATATTTCAAACATCATTAACTCATACCTTTTCATACTTTCATAGTAAACCTTATTGAAGCATTTGTCGAACCTTCCCTTTTTTCACACCCATTGAACCACTATAATAATATCGGATACGTGGGAATCTCGCACACTATGTGCCATCATGTCGTCAAAACCACTACTATCTCATATCTCGTATCAATGCTTTCTCTTGAGCCATAAATGTAACACCCCAAACCCGGCCTAGATGTTATGGCCGAATCTGGAGATACCACGAAGAAGGGTTTTGAAAACTGAGTCATTTCGATAAATCATTCAAGTTTTATAACTCATATTCGTTTATATATATTACCGAAAGCGTTATTTAGTTAATTTATTTGCTAAAACGTAATTTACAGTGGAATTCATAGAAAATGTTATATTTAAAAATCTCATTCGTATTTTTGGAAAATCTTGGTTTAAGTAAAAACCATGTTTTTAGATAACTGTCGCAAATAAAGTGTTAAAACAAAAACCCAAATCCCAAAATTAAACCAAACAGTCCGGAAAGTCCAATTATTACAAAACTCCCAGAAATAATCCTTAAATTAAAAATGAAAACCATAATCTTAAACAGTTTACGAACTCGTGGTCATCGTGAGGCTCCGTCACACCGATTCGCCCAAGTCCGTGGATTACTTGAACAGAACAGACAAACATATGTGAGTTTTCATAAACTCAGTGTGTAACCTAACGGAAATAGACATGACATTCATACAGAAATCACATATATAGTCAGATTTAGATTCGGACTTAAGTCCTTTTCAGATACAGATAACAGAATCAGATATGCAGAACAGATATACAGAATCCTACCCCCATACTCTACACACCAACTCCGACCATCCCATCATACCATGTGGGGTTAAAAATACCCACTCAACCCTACACACCATATTGTGTGATTACGACACATATCAGATAATATGCAGCCAAGCTGCCAGAATATAGGCGAAGGTCGCCATACAGAACACTTCCTCCACATATACAATTCCTACCCCAATCATAAATACAGAATACAGATACTAAAATATCATGTTTAACATGCACTCATACAAATATCAGATATATATAACAGAATAATCGGACATGCTTATCGGTGTCCTACTCAGA
Source organism: Gossypium sturtianum (assembly GCA_025698515.1). Taxonomy (NCBI): domain Eukaryota; kingdom Viridiplantae; phylum Streptophyta; class Magnoliopsida; order Malvales; family Malvaceae; genus Gossypium; species Gossypium sturtianum. The sequence goes on from CM046946.1 coordinate 125,367,910, forward strand.
GCAAACTATCAGAATATCAGATCATATAATCTAGGGTTTGGTTAGCCCTTACCAACCCTACGGTAGGCCCACAGTTGATCAGAACGACCCGTACGACCCAAGGGAAAATTTTAAAAATATGGGTCCACATGCCCGTGTGGGCCCACATGCCCGTGGGGCATGCCCTTGTGGGCTCATACGCCCAATATAGCCTAGCCCGTGTGGCCCAAACGGCCACACTCACACCATCACATGGACGCACCTTTGTCAGACACACGGCCGTGTCTCGCACACGGCCACCCATACGGCCAGTCACACGCCCATGTGGTATTGACAGAATGGTTTTCCAGCTTTCGCTGAAGCTCGATTTTCTGTGTTTTGGGTACACACCTTGTACGGTTTTGATGCGAAATCACTCCCAAACCAACCAACACCTAAAATCGACACAACAAAACTTCCAAAATCAGTCTAAACTCACAGATAAACCGAAGTAACGAAACCAAAAACGGTGAAAACTCGAGTGTTCAATGCTTACCCAATATCCCGAATGACTCCAACTACGATTCCGCAAGAGGAGAGTCCCGTTCTTCACGATTCGCTACTGCTAAAAACAAAATTTCACTACCAATCGAAAAACAACATCGTTTTAAACGGATTTAAAGGAAAAACTCTCTAACCTGGGGAAAGCATTCTATCACCACTTACCGAATGCACAAGGAGACCAAAAAGCCGAAACACCAAGATTAAATAATTAAATTGACAGAAATCAGAGAGTAAGGAAAAAGAATTGCCCATTGCAAGAAAAACGCAGAGAAAGGAAAACCAACGTCAGAATTTTTTAGGGAGAGAGAGCCGAATTTTTTTTGAAAACAAAATAAAAATAAAATAAAAAGATTTAAAACCACCCAAAATCCCACTAAATCCACCACTAACCAACTAATAACTACCCATTTAAACAGACTTTTGATTCCATCCAAACTCTCTCAGTCAACCGAAGCAAAAATTATCACCCTCGCTCACGCAAGGATTCGAACACAAGACCTCCAACAAGCTAACTCCTTACCACTCGAACCAACAGGCTCATTTTGATATGAATTCACAGGCATTTTTATATAAGCCCACTCAACAAGGGTAAGGCTTGGATCTAAAATAACAAAATTTGGTATAGGTGAGACTTGAACCCATGCAATTTAGTTCACATTTTTACCATGAACATTTTTTTATTTTTCAATTAAATACTTAAATGAAAACTTCATCAAAAATTCCTTTACAAAGTTGCTCAACTATCATCAAATATTCATTTTCATCCATCAAACATAAAAAACAACCAATATACATTCATGGTAAAACCCTAGACTTTTAATAGTTTTGCAAATTAATCCTCGGGCCAGCTAGATTAAGCTACAACGACTCCAAAAACATAGAAATCATTAAAAACGAGATGAAAAATACTTACATGCATGAGAATATAGATTGGCCGAATGTTTGAAGCTCAAAAATGGTGGTTTTCTTCCTTAAGCATTCAGCTAGATGAAGATGGACAAGGTAATGGGATTTTTGTTTTATTTATTTTGTTTATTTATTATTAAATTACTAATATAACCTTTATTAAACATATTAATGGTTTCCATAATTGTCCACTACTTAAATTAATGGTTTAATTACCATTTAAGGCCACTCATGATTAAATTTCATAGTAATTTAACACCGTTTTCTAATAGAACTTAAGTTTTGCACTTTACGGGATTTAGTCCTTTTTATCAAATTAAGCATGCAAACGATAAAATTTCTTCACGAAATTTTTATACGATGCTACTATCATGCTGCAGACCTTAAAATAATAATATAATAAATTTTTTGACATCGAATTTATGGTCTCAAAACCACTATTCTGATTTAACTGAAAACGGGCTGTTACACAGACTATAGCCATGTGGAAATTACAAAATTAATTTACAGGAGGGACATGAATGTGTGGCAGGTCGTGTGGAAGGTTCTTAGGTGTGTAAGATTCAAACTAGCCTAGGGTTTGCAAGGCACATAGCCGTGTAGGGGGCCGTGTGGTCCACCAATGTGGGTGACTACATGACCCTAATCTTAAACACGATTTGCCCCGATTCGCTTGTAAAAGACCACACACCTTTCACTGCATTGACTATCGATGTTCCTCACGATCAAATCTGATCCAATTCACCTAAATTAGGTCATTCAAATGACATTTACACACGAATTAACAGTTGATTTCAAGATTTGTCAATTTTATCAAAAATTTTGGCAAAAACCGTAAAAGATTGAGTAATTGAATTGAAAGATTATCGTCAGATAGACATACTACAAAAAATTGGAATCTAAACTTCATGAACGAGATGTATTTACCGATTCTTAGCAAGAAAATGGATGTTATTGATGGCAATTACAAAACCGATAGAAAGAACAATTGAATGAAGGATTATTTGATTTGGGAAAACAAAATAATTATCAACAATTAGGATGAAGATATGGTGTAAAGAAAAAGGGAAAAAAATAAAATAAAAAGGAGAATAAATAGAAAGATAGAGAGCAAATTCTATTAGGATTTGAACAGGGGCAATATCAAAATCTAATTAGGAAAAGAAGAGAAAAAGATGGTGAAATTCTAATTTTATTGGAATTTTGAGAAAGAGCAAGATACGAATTCTAATAAGGAAAGAATTAGGTCAATTTTTAGGGTTTGTAAACCCTAGGAGAATCACTTGAGATTTACCCGAAGTTGCCCGAATTTAAAAAAAAATGGAAGGGAAGGGCGTGATTCGAACCTAGGAACACAAGGGAGGAATGTTAGCTTTTAATCATTGGGCTATTGCCCATTTCTTACCTAGTTTTTAATCCCAACAATATATATTTTGTGTTTGTCGAAACCCTCAACAGGATTTATTTTAGTTTAGATTTTATCCTAAGTTGCTGAAAATAAAAGGAAGAGAAATGAGAGAAATGAAGTTCAAACCTAGGACTTTTAGGAAAGATCCTAGACATCTAACCATTCAGCCCTATATATTTTCTTGGTTAATTATTTCAGCTAGCCCCTTATTTTTCGAGGTGTGACAATTCTTCCTTCCTTAAAATTGAAATTTTCCTACTGACAAATTAATTTCTTAATCGCAAATTCCGTTATTCCTCTTTTCAAAACAACCGCTACGTTTTCGCTGCGCAACTCTAATTCTTATGCAAATCTATACAATACTTCTCCTTAAACGTCCTATGGCTTTATGATGGCTGTCGATTCCACCAATATAATCCTACACCCAGTTGCGAATTTAAGCAGTATAGGGAGTAGGGTCGATCCCACAGAGACTGGGTTTACCGATAATTGTTTCTGTCTCGACCAGATTTATATGTCAGGCGCTTGTCCCGCCATGAAGTTGGGGGAATAAAATATGGAACCTGAAATAAACACAGAAAATAAAAATGTAAAAATTAAAAGACGAAATAAAAATAACAATGAAATAATCTGAAGAAAAATCAATTAAACTTAGCTCAGCCTTAAGCGCGGGTTTTTCCGTCTTTGACCCGATCCTCGAAATTAGATGAACTCCTCTTTTCCGATAAGCTAGTTATAGCTACCAAGGACGCCTCGGACACCAACTCTTCCTTGTGTAAATTAGTTATGGAACGTCCTATAACTAACCCTTACCGATCGAACAATCTACGAAACGTTCGCGATTTAGAACTTCGGCAGCTTTGCGTTCTAGAAGAGCCTAGCTCGAACCAATGTCCTCAAACGTTAGGACATTCAAATCTGGTTACTACTTCCCTTGACGGAACCAAATAGAAATCTCCACTTGGCACGCCAATGTGTTCACGGAAAACCTATTAGACAATCGATCATTTCGGAATCCCAACTGTACGTCCAGCCGCACTAACTCAAACGACGTCTTTTTCAACTTAGCACGACTTGACTTTGTGAGTTGACGAAGTCATACTCTTAATCCGGAGAAATAATAAGTATCGGAAATTTGGAATTGAATAGCTCGGGTTCGTAACTCACGGGTTTTTAACGGGGTTAATACCGGCTTAAAGCTGAAAGGGGTTTAGTGCGGCATGATTTTACTCATGCTTAAAGGTGGTGGAAAGTGTTTGGGTTTTTGTAGAGGATGATGGAATTTGGAAAGGAAAGGGGTTTGGAAGGAAATTAAACCAATTTTGGGAAAAAAAACAAAATGAGTTGAAATGGGCAGAATGTTGGACGTTGCTTGAAGGAGAAAAAACAGAAGAAATCCTATTCTAAATTGAAATAGGAAAAGAGAGAAATTAAACACCAAATAGGAATAGGAAAAAGTTAATTGATTGATGATCATCCAAATACAAATAACCCCTATTTATACTAATGGATTTACTAAAAATAGGCTAGATTAATTAATATAAAATCTAAAATAATAAAATTAAAAATAAATAAACTTAAAATAGAATTTCCTATTTTTGGCTTTTTACAAAGTCAAATTATTTGATGAGTCCTTGGCTTCCTCCATCTTTTGATTTGGCCCCATTTCCATAATTTTCTCTCAATTTGGCCCTTTTAGCATGCTTTCGATCAATTGCATCCCCTACAAGAATTAAATCATAAAAATACTAATTTAGTAGGGACTAATTCAGAAATAAACCGAATTATACACAAGAAATTATGCAAAATAATCATGTTATCAAATCCCCCCTACTTAGCTCATGCTTGCCCTCAAGCATGCTGTTCTTTCAGACATTAGAATTGATTCTACAATTTATTAAAAATCGAGCTTATTTTTCGCATACTTACTCAATGTAAAAAACATAGGCAAAAATAATTAAATAAATGCTCAGAACATATAGTTTAATCAACAAGACAAGTGTCATAAAATTTTACATATGCGAACTAGATAATTTCATTAAATTGAGTTTGAATCCCATAAATTGTAAGGCATAATTAGCTAACTATACTTTTAGAAAAATAAATTAGACATGGTCAAACCTTTTTACGCGAACTAGGATGACAACCCAAGCACCCTATCCGGTTACTCGGTTCAAATGCGGTCTTTATTATTCGGCTCATTAGCGGAATGTTATTAAGTCATCGACTCATCACTCGAACCTTTTTACGCGAGATGAGATGACAACCCAAGCACCTCACCCCGGTTACTCAATCCGGTCACATTTTCGAGATTTTCATTCATAACTTGAGCCTTTATTTATTTATTTAATTTTCATTTTTTCATTTCATTTTTTATGCACAAGCAAATATTTTTTCAAACAATCAATTCATGAAAATCTAGCTACATACATCAACCTTAAAAACACAAGTGTCAATTAATCTATATACTTGAGCATTTAAATTAAAAAAAAAATTACCCAATTGTCCATGTTGACTAAGTATGAGATTAAAGGCTCAATGTCAAATAAACTGTTGAATGAATTCAATGCAAGATTGAACATATGCAAAAAGAGGAAACATGCGGCAAAAACCAATCAACCATCCATGCATACTTACTATATTCATCCCCCTACTTATTCTAAGCTTGTCCTCAAGCATGTGTCATATTATAGATAAAAAAAATTAGCAGCTCAAAATAAACAAAAATGAAAAGTTCAGAGTACTCCCCATGTGTGTCTTCACTGATTTTGTCGATGTTGGGGGTAACAGTTCTGTAGGATATCAAGGATTGTGGAGACTTGCGTTTCCATCATTCCAAGTCTTGCCTCAATTCGTCCTAAACGATCCTCCATAGATAGAGGTTGTTCCTCGCGCTCTCTAGTGTCAATGTGTCGGCGTTGGCGAAAAACCATATGTTCGCGAGTAGTCCCCGTACCTGGAGGAACAAAATAACATGAAGTAGGGGTGCCGGAAAGCAATCCCATAGAATCCAAACAATATTTATCTAGGCTGCTCATACTATATGCACATGTGAAAGTTGAGAAATCGATTTCAGAAAAAAGTCGAGAGGCTAAATTTGAAATAAATGATCCAAGTATAAGTGGACGGTTGTAACACAAAACGGCATGAAAATTTTGTGCAAACCAATATCCTAAATTGACTTTAAAACCCGAATGCATACACCACAAAAAGAATAGTTCAGTTTTAGTCAAAGCAGCGGATGCATCATTTCTACCTGAAAAGCTAAATGCCAAAAATTGGTGTATATATCTCAAGGCAGGTTCATGCACCAATAAATCTTTTGTGGTTTTCGGATTATAAACATGATCAGAATTAATTAAAACACGATAAACATGCTGAGCATCAAAGTTGTTCTAACATCTAACAGAGCGAATAATGATAAGAATCGACCAATATCATCATGGTCGATGAAACCCATGGCAATGTTAAATTTAGAAATTGACATTCGAAAGTCCTTCCCAAGCAAACGAAAGCATACAATATTTTATGCTTTCAACAGTTTGCAATGCATTAATATCGGTTAAAAGTGGTGTAGAATTCATATACTAATTCATAATATGCATCACAAGTAATATTAGCATATAAATTCCAACCAATAGCATCAAAATAATGAAGCACAGCATCATGAATTTCTAAAAGTTCAAGAGTGGAAAAGTCGATTTGCTTACAGACCGGGAGCGAGCATTGTCGGATGGCGTCGTATCGTGTTTGATGCTCCGATGTCGAGAAGTCGAGAAATCCACGAAGACAAATTTCAGTTGGAATTGCTTTTGCATGACTACGTCTGTTGCGTTGACTGTCTCGGGGTGGTTGAATGTGCTCGTTAGGCGAGTCGGGTGGGTTTTCTTCTTCAGCAGCGTCAGTACTGCTGTTCGGGGGTGCCGACGGCTCTCCTGTCGGTTGTCGACGACTTCGGGTTTGGCGTTGAGTGACTCGTTCGTCGACGGTGGGGGTAGCTTCGACACGGTCATTAGAGGTCCCGACTTCTTCGGGACTACCTGAAGTGTCTGACTCAATCGGGGTCAGCCTTCATTGACGTCGGGTTCTCGATGGGCCGGCCATTTATTGTGAAGGAGGTGGAGGAGCATTATCATCGTCTAAATCGACGAATAGAGGTGCTGAAAAATGGTGCTGATTTCGGTTGAGCGAAACCGGAATATTGTCGGCCGTCTAGTTTCGCGTTCGAACCATTATGTTCGTGCTAACATGGTGAAGATTCTGTTTTGGTGCGACGTCGACGGTGGTGACGATGGCGGCGCATGGTGGCGGTAGTGGCGGCGCTCGGCGTTTGGCGGCGGTGGGTAGTCACAGCGTGTTTTGGTCGATTTTCGAGAGTGGCGTCGGTGGTGGCTTCGGTTGTGGACGTGGTTAGGGGGTTGTTTTAAAAAGGAAGAAAGAAAATGAAAAATAAGGAAAGGGTGGTGGTACTGGGGGTTTAGGCCCGACCGACGAGATTATGGCAGTGGGGGAGTGTAACGGCGACGATGGGCGAGGTGAACGGCGGTGGAGTGGGGTTTGACGTGGTGGAGGAGAAGAAAAGTGAGAGGGAGGGCTGGAGGAAGGGTTTGTTGGCGCTAGCAAAAGGTGAGGTGACGGCGACGTAGGTGTAGCGTCGGTGATGGCGTGCGACGGCAACGGCATTGCGACGGCGTCGGAGGTGTTGGGACAACGGTCGGTGGCGTGGAGTGGTCTTGGGTTGAGGGTTTTTCTTTTGTGTGTTGAAGAAGATGAAAGGGGTTGGGGGTGTTTAATTCTTTTTTTCTTTTATTTTTTTCTTTATTTTCCTAGGAATTTCGGTTGGGTTTCCATTTTTCTCTTTTTTTTTTCTTTTTGTTTTTCTTTGGGTTTTTGTTAGGCCATGGTGGGTGTTGGGGTTATTTGGTTTTTGGTTTTGTTTAGGTGGGTTAAATTTGGTTATTGGGTATTGGGCTTATTTTGGGGATGGTTTATTTTTATTGGGTGAGTTTAGGTGGGTTGAATAGGTGGATGGGTAAAATGGTTTAAATTTTTGGGTTATTTTTGTTGGGTAAGATGGATGGGTATTTTTTATTTTGGTAAATATTTGTCACCATGTACTCATGTCGTGCCCGCGCCACCACTGTTACCCGACTTTCGGGAAAAATTCATGCTCTTCATTGTTTTCCTGAAAACATCAAATTAATTGAATTAAGTAAAAATTTATTTATTTACACCCTAGATTTACTAAAAATTTAAAATTAAATAAATGAGAAGAAATTTGGGTTGCCTCCCAAAAAGCGCATTCGTTTAACGTCGTTAGCTCGACGACCTGTTATTCAAATTCTGGGCTCATCGAGAACAATCTCCTCAACTGTGTGTGTTTGAAAATTCTCGAAAAAGGGTTTTAGTCGTTTCCCATTCACCTTAAAGCACTTTCGTGTTTCTTCACTTTTAATTTCCACTGCACCATTCAAAAACAAATTAGTAATAGTAAATGGTCCTATCCATTTGGATCGAAGCTTACCAGCGAAAATTTTTAAGGTGGAGTCGTATAGGAGAACTTTTTGTCCTATTGAAAACTGCTTCCTAGTGATGAACTTGTCATGAAATGCCTTTGTCTTTTCTTTATACACTCGAGCATTTTCATATGCGTCGTTTCTAATTTCCTCGAGTTCCTGTATGTCCAATTTTCGATATTTTCCTGCAGACTCCATTTCCATATTACACTGCTTAACCGCCCAAAATGCCTTGTGCTCTAACTCGACCGGAAGGTGGCACGGTTTACCGAAAATGAGTCGGTAAGGTGACATGCCTATTGGTCCCTTGTAAGCTGTTCTATAAGCCCAAAGTGCGTCATTTAGTCTCAAACTCCAATCCTTCCTGTTAGGTCTAACCGTCTTCTCCAGAATAGACTTGATCTCTCGATTCGATACTTCGGCTTGCCCGTTCGTTTGTGGATGGTAAGCGGTGGCAATTCGTTGAGTCACTCCATATTTCTCCATCAGTGCACTTACGAGCTTATTGCAAAAATGAGTTCCTCTGTCACTGATTATCGCTCGTGGAGTGCCATACCTGGAAAAAATAGAACTTTTAAGAAAGTCAACCACGGTCTTAGCATTATCATTACGAGTGGCTTTCGCCTCTATCCACTTAGAGACATAATCAACAGCTAAGAGTATATAAAAATTACCGAAAGAAGAAACGAAGGGACCCATAAAGTCGATGCCCCACACATCAAAAATTTCACAAATACGAATAGGAGTAAGGGGCATCTCATTTCGACAGCTAAGGTTGCCAACTCTTTGGCATTTTTCACATGTTTTATAGAATAAAAAGGCATCACGAAATATGTTTGGCCAAAATAGTCCACATTCGAGAATTTTGTGTGCGGTGCGTTTAGGTCCAAAGTGTCCTCCACATGTATAAGAATGACAAAAAGTTAAGATAGACTGTACCTCTATTTCAGCTACACACCGTGGAATTACCTAGTCTGAGCAATGTTTCCAAAGGTAAGGATCGTCCCAAATGTAATACCGCGCATCCTTTTTTATCTTATCTCTTTTAAACCTTGGTAATTCTGAAGGAATAGTACCTGTAACGAGGTAATTTACTATGCCTGTGTACCAAGGATGAACCGCATTTGCTGCAAACAGGTTTTCATCTGGAAAGTTGTCCTTCAATGGTGTGTTGTCTATTGGAATCAGTAATCGACTCAAATGGTCAGCTACTAGGTTTTCGCATCCCTTTTTATCTCGTATTTCAAAGTCGAACTCTTGTAGGAGCAGAATCCACCTAATCAGTCGGGGTTTTGCCTCCTTATTCCCTATCAAGTACTTTAAAGCTGCATGATCAGAAAAGATAATTACTTTAGTTCCCAATAGGTAAGATCTAAATTTATTTAAAGCAAACACAACAGCTAATAATTCTTTCCCAGTGGTTGTGTAATTGCTTTGGGCAACATCCAAAGTTTTCGAAGCATAGTAGATAACATGAGGCTCTTTCCCTATTCTTTGGCCAAGAACAGCTCCCACACTTTGGTCACTTACATCACACATAATTTCGAATGGGAAGTCCCAATTTGGTGGCTGTAATATGGGAGCGGAGACCAATTTATGCTTCAGCAAGTCAAATGCGTCTTTACAAGCCTGGTCAAATTCAAACTCTTTATCCTTTTGTAACAGACCGTAAAGTGGTCACGCAATTTTCGAGAAATCTTTCATGAATCGTCTGTAAAATCCTGCATGGCCAAGAAATGAACAAACTTCCCTCACAGACGTGGGGTAAGGTAATGAGTTAATAATATCTGTTTTCGCCTTATCGACCATAATTCCTTCCGAAGAAACTATATGACCTAAAATTAACCCTTTGTCAACCATGAAATGGCATTTCTCATAATTTAAAACAAGATTAAATTCTAGGCATCTTTGTAATATTTTAGCAAGATTATCGAGACATTTGTTAAAAGAGTTACCGTATACCGTGAAGTCATCCATAAAGACTTCGATGATTTTCTCGACATATTTGGAGAATATGCTCACCATGCATCTTTGAAAAATGGCCGGAGCATTGCAGAGTCCAAACGGCATTCGTCTATACGCAAATGTTCCGAAGGGGCACGTGAAAGTCGTTTTATCTTGATCCTCCAGACCCACTGGAATCTGGAAAAATCCTGAATATCCATCGAGACAACAGTAATGGGTCTTACCAGCTAATCGTTCAAGCATCTGATCGATGAAAAGAAGTGGAAAATGGTCTTTCCGTGTTGCTGCATTTAATTTTCTATAATCGATGCACCCCCTCCATCCATTCTGGACTCATGTAGGGACCAGCTCTCCGGACGATTTTTTCACCACTGTCACGCCAGTTTTCTTGGGCACGACATGAACTGGGCTAACCCAATTACTATCGGAAATCGGGTATATCATTCCAGCATCTAACAGCTTCTGGATCTCCTTCTTCACTACCTCCATCATGGGTGGATTAAGACGCCTTTGAGCATCTCTCTTTGGTTTCGTGTTATCTTCGATGGAGATTTTGTGCATACAAGTTGATGGACTTAGCCCTTTTATGTCGGCTATCGTCCAGCCAATAGCTTCCTTATAATCTTTCAGCACTCGGACTAGACTTTCCTCCTCGTCTTGGGTCAGTTTCTTTGACACTATCACCGGTAAGGTGTCTTTTTCTCCCAAAAAAACGTACTTAAGGTGGTCCGGTAATTCTTTAAGCTTCAAGGTTGGTGGCTGCAAAACCGAAGGTAACATTTTAGTTTGGGAAGGTAATAGTTCAAATTGGTTACCTTGGTTTGTCGATGATGGTTGCGTTTCTAAGTGTTTGACAATTTCTCGCAACGGATCTTCAAAGACTGCTAATTCCTCCAGACGGCGTAGAACATCCATGTCAATGCTTCTGTAAAGGACAGTTTCTAACTCATCAAAATCATGATATTCAGAATAAGACTGAGTTAAACAATCTAAAATATCGATGCTAGAAATATTTAATAGTGAGTTAGGATGACTCATGGCTTCGTAGACATTGAATTTCACGATTTCGCCATCAAACTCCATTGTCAGCGTTCCGCTCCGAACATCGATTTTTGCGCTTGCAGTACTTAGGAACGGTCTTCCAAGCAAAATTTCAGACGAATTAGTTGAGTTATCATCTTTCATATTGATAATGTAGAAATCTACGGGAAAAATTAATTCGTTAATTTTAACAAGGACGTCCTCAAGCAGTCCTTCGGGATAGACGATCGACACATGCCGCCAAACCGGATTATTACTCCTGTTTCTTTCAAAGGACTCGCGTTAATCAACTTATAAGTAGAATAAGGCATAACATTAATTGAAGCCCCTAAATCACACATGGCTTTCTTAATGCCTACATTACCTATCTCACAAGAAATAGCAAACATACCTTGGTCCTTGTATTTGGGAGGAACTTTCTTTTGCAGTATTGCGGAGACATTTTCTCCTACATTTACTCTTTCGTTGCCTATCAACCTTCTCTTGCTAGAACACAATTCTTTGAGGAATTTCGCATAACGAGGGATTTGTTTGATAGCGTCGAGTAAAGGGATATTTACCTCCAGCTTCCTGAATGTCTCGAAGATTTCTTTTTCCTCCTTCTCTTTCTTATCCTTTGCAAGCCTCCCTGGAAAAGGAGGTGGCGTCACAACTGGTTTCTGAATTTCTAATTCCGGTCTAGCTGTTGGATCCGTCATTTGCTTTTCTCATTCCTTGTCTTGCCCACAACTTTTGGCTGGCACTATTTCTAGAACCTTTCCACTACGAAGGGTTATTGCACTTGCATTCTGTCGAGGGTTCGGCTCTGTTTGGGAAGGTAATTTACCTTGAGATTCCAAACGATTAACTGCCATCGAGAGTTTACTAACCTGATTAGTCAACTCTTGTATTGATGCGTCTGTCCGCTGTTGATATTTTACAGCATCGGCGGCAAGTCTTTCCATAATAGCTTCTAGAGATGTGCTCGGCTTGGGTTGCTATTGTGGTGGTTGCAGAGGTCTCGGTTGGTACGATTGATTATATCAGGGATTACCTCCGTAACTCAAGTTTGGATGATCCTTCCACCCGGGATTGTAGGTGTTGGAGAAAGAATCATAGCGTCTTTGTGGAGGTCCCGAAAAACCTCCGACAGCATCAACATGTGCCATTGAATTATCGTTAAGGATTGGGTACGAATCCGTCGGATGTTCGGATGTAGAACAAATTCCACACAGTTGGGTCGGATTCTTCTTCTCTGTAAGCAAAAATTGAACAACATTGGTAAGCTTATCCAATTTATCTTCTAAAGTTGACACGTTTACCCCATGAACCTGTCTTGTGGGTTCCGAATTCAGTCGACACTGTTGAGAATTCGCCGCCATGGTGGATATCAGTTCTCTCGCCCTTTGAGGAGTCATATTGACAAGCGCCCCTCCACTAGCAGCATCAATCATCTTCATTTCCATAGGGAGCAATCCTTCGTAGAAATATTGAAGAAGTGATTGTTCGGTCAACCCGTGTTGAGGAAAACTTGCACATAGTTTTTTGTATCGCTCCTAATAGTCGTAGAGCGACTCACTCTCCATTTGGCGAATTCCCACTATGTCCCTCCGAAGTTCAGCTGCTCGTGATGCTGGAAAGAATTTGTCAAGAAAAACACGAGATAAGTCATCCCACGTTGTGATAGAACCGGGGGGTAAGTAAAATAACCATTCTTTTGCTGTATCAACTAAAGAAAAAGGAAAGGCCCGAAGTTTGATTTCATCTTCAGGTACTCCTTGGGGTTTCATGCTTGAGCAGACCATGTGGAACTCTCTCAAGTGGGTGTGCAGATTTTCGTTCTTTAAGCCTCGAAAAGTGGGCAAAAGGTGAATCAAGCCCGACTTTAACTCGAATGGAGTTCCTCCGGTTGGATAGTTGATGCATAACGGTGTTTGCTTATTGGGAGCAGCGGCTAGTTGACGAATGGTTCGGTTTTCCATCCTTTCTGGTTCACCGAGGTTGCCTTTTGTTTCAAAAAGTGGTTGGGTCTCAGGTTCAACCACTTCGACTTGTTTCCCACGTCGAATTGCCTCTGTACGAATTGCTTCGCTCAACTTTTCAACGTCGGATTCTAGGATCCCTTGTCCTAGCTCAACTTCTGCTTTACTTGCGCGTTTAAGAGCTTCCGTCTCTTTTCGTCGCGCTCGTGCCGATTTCTCAATCTCTGGGTCATATTCGAGATCTCCTGATGAAGACCTGGTCATGAAGACGATTTAAACAATTGTAAGTGTTGCCAGTCCCCGGCAACGGCGCCAAAATGATGGCTGTCGATTCCACCAATATAATCCTACACCCAGTTGAGAATTTAAGCAGTATAGGGAGTAGGGTCGATCCCACAGAGACTGGGTTTACTGATAATTGTTTCTGTCTCGACCAAATTTATGTCTGGGCAGTTGTCGTGACCGCGAAGTTGGGGGGAATAAAATATGGAACCTGAAATATACACAGAAAATAAAAACGTAAAAAGTAAAAGACGAAATAAAAATAACAACGAAATAATCTGAAGAAAAATCAATTAAACTTAGCTCAGCCTTAAGCGCGGGTTTTTCCGTCTTTGACCCGATCCTCGAAATTAGATGAACTCCTCTTTTTCGATAAGCTAGTTATAGCTACCAAGGACGCCTCGGACACCAACTCTTCCTTGTGTAAATTAGTTATGGAACGCCCTATAACTAACCCTTACCGATCGAACAATCTACTTAAACGTTCGCGATTTAGAACTTCTCGACTTTGCATTCTAGAAGAGCCTAGCTCGAACCAATGTCCTCAAACGTTGGGACATTCAAATCCGGTTACTACTTCCCTTGACGGAACCAAACAGAAATCTCCACTTGGCACGCCAATGTGTTCACGGAAAACCGATTAGACAATCGATCCTTTCGGAATCCCAACTATACGCCCAAAGTACATTAACTCAAACGACGCCTTTTTCAACTTAGCACGACTTGACTTTGTGAGTTGACGAAGTCATACTCTAAATCCGGAGAAATAATAAGTATCGGAAATTTGGAATTGAATAGCTCGGGTTCAGAACTCACGTGTTTTTGACTTGGTTAATACCGCTTAAAGTCGAAAGGGGTTTAGTGTGGCATGATTTTACTCATGCTTAAAGGTGGTGGAAAGTGTTTGGGTTTTTGTAGAGGATGATGGAATTTGGAAAGGAAAGGGGTTTGGAAGGAAATTAAACCAATTTTGGGAAAAAAACAAAATGAGTTGAAATGGGCGTAATGTTGGACGTTGCTTGAAGGAGAAAAACAAAAAAAATCCTATTCTAAATTGAAATAGGAAAGAGAGAAAATTAAACACCAAATATGAATAGGAAAAAAGCTAATTGATTAATGATCATCCAAATACAAATAACCCCTATTTATACTAATGGATTTACTAAAAATAGGCTAGATTAATTAATATAAAATCTAAAATAATAAAATTAAAAATAAATAAACTTAAAATATAATTTCCTATTTTTGGCTTTTTACAAAGTCAAATTATTTGATGAGTCCTTGGCTTCCTCCATCTTTTGATTTGACCCCATTTCCATAATTTTCTCTCAATTTGGCCCTTTTAGCATGCTTTCGATCAATTGCATCCCCTACAAGAATTAAATCATAAAAATACTAATTTAGTAGGGACTAATTTAGAAATAAACTGAATTATACACAAGAAATTATGCAAAATAATCATGTTATCACTTTACCATGATAATATCGGTAGTGATTCTCTCTATTCTGCCATCTAATTTATCAGACATATTATGAGCAGCTTATGGATGGGTGGGTCCTATGTCTATTAAGGTAAAATACCTACGATGGCATCGGATGGATCTCTATCCTCACAAACTCTAACAACATAAATATGGGTGGGCTGTCTAGCTTCAGTTTGGTTCGCACCAGTTGCTACGGTATTTGCGACCCTATTTTGACCTCGGCTTATTGGAGGTAACTGACTCGATTTCTGGTTTTGGGTCTAATTTTGTGTTGGAGGTTACGCTTGCTCAACCCGACGAGGGCAATCTTTAAACCTATGCTCCACCAACCCACATTTCAGAAATGCACCCAATTTCTTCCAACACTCGCCCCAATGGTGCTTTTCGTAGTACGAATAAGGGGAAATCCAACCCTCAGAGTTAGTTACAGCAAACCTCTTGTTATGGTCTACCTTTTTTGGTTTATTTTGAAGGACGTGAATTAGACCCATTGGAACTGGAGTCTTTTTTAGCCGGGACCTTACTTTTCTCCTCTTTTTCTTGTTCCACCTGTTTGATCTCTTCAACGATTTTGGTTTTCTCCACTAGGGTCTCAAACACTCGTTCTTGGTGTGGAGCAACCTATATTTTGATATCGTAACGCAACCCATTTTCAAACCTTACACACTTATCCTACTCTGTGGCAACCATTTCTTAGGCATAACGGCTAAGCCTAAAAAATTCAACCTCATATTCTGACACAGTCTTATCTCTATACTTTAATTCGATAAACTAGAGTCTGCCACCAATGATAAGTGTGTGAGGTTATATGTTCAGCCTGGATACCCCTTACAATGGATTGCCACCAACGATAGTCCACTTCTCTTAACAAGGATACGGTGCCCTTCAATTTTTGTTTTGGAGTACAATCTAAATCCTCTATAATCCTCTTCTCCGACTCCATCTAGTATTCGACCACAGTAGGCATCATTCTAGCAACACCTTTAAATATTTCCGCCCCATTCGAATGGAGCCTCTTCGTAACAGACCCACGACTCATTGATCTAGTTTGGGCTCCAACAACCTTTGCAAAACCCTAAGCATCACTTACTTCACTACATTGTCTCTATTCTCATAGCCTCCACCACCAATGGCAGTAGAATTTTCTACATACTCCTCCTAAGGGATTGGGTTTTCTACCTGAATAGTGGATGGCTCTATAGGTGCAGCCCTACATGGCCTACCCTTACCATGTCTACCTTGAGTGTTCATAGTGTACTTTCGAAAATCTAAGATTTAAAGTGTATTAATAGTTTTCAAATAAAAAGTTCAAGCATTAGCTATTTCCTTAATATTTATAGTCCAACGATCACGGGTTATAGTTTATATAAAATTTAGAGAGTTAGAGTAACTAAAGTAGGACTGACATCGGAGTCTCGAATTTTATTAGGATTTGAAAATGGGAAATATGAAAATCTAATTAGGAAGAGAAGAGAAAAAGATGATGGAATTCTAATTCTATTAGAGTTTTGAGGAAGGGCAAGATATGAATTCTAATTAGGAAAGAATTGAGTCATTTCTTAGGGTTTGTAAACCCTAGGGGCATCACTTGCAATTTCCCCAAAGCTGATTGAATTTCGAAAGAAAATGGAAGGGAAGTTCGTGATTTGAACCTAGGAACATAATGGAGGAAGGTTAGCTCTTAACTATTAAGCTATTGTCCATTTCTTGTTTAGTTTTTAATCCCAACCGTATATATTTTGTGATGGTTGAAATCTCAAAATTAAAAGGGAGGGAGGGACTTGAACAAAAGAACTCCAAAAAGGGTTCTAGCATGCTAACCATTAGGCCTAAGCCTATTTCTTGTTCAATGTTTACCCTCAACAATATTTATTTTAATGTAGTTTTTATCCTAGGTTGCTGAAAATAAAAGGAAGAGAAATGGGAGAAATGGGAGAAATGAGTTCAAACTTAGACTTTTAAGAAAGATCCTAGACACCTAACCCTTCAGCCTTATATATTTCTTGGTTAATTATTTTAGCTAACCCCCTATTTTCCGAGGCGTGACAAATTCTTGTAGAACATTCAAATAGCACTATAAAAGGGGACCATCTCCAAGCTATTCAACACATTTTACAAGTTCAAGAAGTCCAAAAGTTCTCTACAAAAATCTTTGAAGAAACTGAAGAACTTGAAGAAATTTTGTCAAATACCATATTAGTTTTGAAGAAAAGTTGTCTTCCGGTCTAGTTTAATGAGATCTATGAAAGAGGAAGTTAAAAGTCATCTTTCGATCCGATTCAACTAAAGAAAAGAGATCTAAACTCATTTTCAAAATCAAGTCTTGATGACCTTTGAAGCGGGCATTATTGATTTAAGCTCAAGTCTAGTCGACCCTTGAGTCCAAATCAAATCAAATTCTTAAGTAAGTATCCTTCCAAACTTATTTCAAGAGCAAGTCATCGCAACACTTGAAGCAAACCGCATACTTCTAAGATCAAATTTAGATGATCCTTGGATCAAAACTCAACAGAAGAGAAAAATCAAATGAGTTTTCTTTATAATAAAAAAATCTAGAGATTGTAACTTCTTTTTGAAATTGATAAATAATATTTGATTCCAACTTTTTAAGTCAATTTTCAACTAAAAATTTATGTGTACCGGTAATTTTGTAATCTCATTAATATGAAATCTTCAAACTATTACTACAAATTTTAAGCAACTCGTATAATAATCTTTAATTCATACATAAAATAAATCCATGTACAAAGGAATGCTGACTATTTAAAAAATTATTAATAAATTATGTGTATTTTTTAAATAACTATATCATATTATCTATTATTATTGAAATAAATTATATAGTAAATTATTTGTTATTATTGAAACATTACAAATCATTTAATAAATCTTTAAGAAATAAATATTACACGGGTAAGAAAATTAGTGTATATATATAAAGAGAAAATAATACATTTTTGTCTTTTTTGTCACACGACAATTTTTAATTAGTTATCCTTTTTTTAATAGTCTTAACAGTTTAATTAAGAGAAGTACCAACTTAAAGAAAAAAAAAGTAGTTTAGGTACCGCTTATGATAAAAATTGTTTAGGTAACAAAATAAGGAAAAAAAAAAGACAGTTTATGTATCAGTTTCTAGGTTAAACCTTTTTTTTTTAATATATTTAGTTGTTTGACGAAGGATTGGACTACTCGAGTTACTAACTTGGAAGAAAAAATAGTTTAAGTACCACTTTTGACAAAAAAAAAATTGTCTATAATTCAAGTGCCAATTTGTTAGTTATGCCTCTATTTTTTGTTGTCTGTGTGTTTTAGTAGCAAAATTTTGTTTAATATTAATTTCTTTACCATTTCAAAGAAAAAAAAAGGTTAATTATCCATTTATCTTTAATTGCTGCTATTTATAACCATTTATACCAAACAAACCTCACTTAAAAGCCTCAATATCATAGGGGTAAATTATAAAAATAGTGACTCAATTATTAGCATGTTACTATTTTGGTTACTAATGTTTAAAATTTTTTATTTTAGTCACTAATTTTATTGAATTTTGATATTTTGATCACTCTCCTATTAAATTGCTAACACTAGCTTTTTTATTGACATAATAACAAATTTAATCATCTAACGTTTATAGATTCTATCAATTTATTCCTAACTCTAAAAAATTCAAAAATTTAACCATCAACTTTATACATTCTGTCAATTTAGTTTTACTTCTTATTAAAAATAAAATATTTAAAAGTTCATTTTCCTATAAAATGCATAAGATTTTATGAAAATATATACAAAATGATAAATAAATTAATACTCAATTTTTTTTTCTGACATGGAATTTATTTATTAAAGTAATGCTTTTATAAATAAAATATATTTTTAAACCCCCACCCCACAAACAAGACTTAAATCAAACTTTTCATTTTTTTATTTAATAATTAATAAATTTTATTACATGTCTAGCCTTACTCCTTAGTCCTCATTAAATTTGCCAATCATTGGACCCACCAAGACCTCATCCCCACCTATATATCCCTAATCATGCCCGTCCTCAAGCAAACCTCAAACACGACAAACCCGATCTAAGCAACAATCTAAAAACATCGATTCTCACTCTTTTTGGCATTAGGTTGTAGTTTTTGACCCAACCTGAACATGGTGGTTGTCAATGTTAAAAAAAATGAAAAAATTGAATCTACATAAGTCTTCTTCATGATTTTCCCCCTTTAATTGTTTTATTTATAAAAATATTATTTTAATAATTAAATTTCATGTTAAAAATGATAATAATATACATACATTTATTTATAAATAATTTTATAATTTTAATGTACTTTTATAAAGTCTTATGTATTTTTATTGAAAAATGAACTTTTAAATAATTTTTGTATCTTTTAATTTTTTTTTAATTTTTAATAATTAAGACTAAATTGATAGAATGTGTAAAGTTGAGCGCCAAGTTTATTGAATTTTTAAGATTTAGGACTAAGCTGATGAAATCTGTATTGCAGGACTAAATTTGTTATATTGCTAATAATAATAAAAAGGCCATTGCTAGTAATTTAACGGAGGAGTGATCAAAATATTAAATTTCAATAACGTTAGTGACTAAAAAAAAATTAAATCTAAGTAGGGGTGAGCGTTCGATCGAATCGAATGAATAATTTTCAAGTTAATCGAGTTCTCGAATCGATTCGAGTGAAATGGAATTCGAATCGAATATATTTGTTCCAGTTAAATTTAAAAAAAAATGACTTTGGATCCTTGTAACCACTGTCACCCACCGTAATCAAATTTGCTATTAACTTTTATCTCCTTATAATTTATTTATTAATCTTTTATATACGAGTTAGCTTCTTTGCTTGCTTAGTTGCTTCAATTATCTTTTGATTTTTGCTACTATGTATTTTGAAATTAAAAAATATTAAATATAAAAAATGTGATTTTTTAATAAAAATTATCTTAAAGATAAAATGTGAAATTGATACCAACATACAATTTTAAGACAAATATTTTATGGCATCATCAATAATTCAATTTTAACAGAAATTTATAAATATTTAATATGATTAAACAATTCAAGAATATAAATAGTATAAAATTTGAAATTTAATTTAATAATATAAATAGTAGATAAAAATAAAATTATTACTATTTAGGTTTAGGGATTTTTTTGGATGATTTTTTATTTGGGGGTAAATAGTGTAAAGTAAAAATTTAGGGGAAAAATAAAAAGTTTTGAGGGTTGGGGGAGTAAATTTTTGAGAGGAAAGTAAATGGAGAGAAAATATTCAAAAAAAAAAATTGGGGGAAAAATGGGTTTGGGGTAGATGGGATGGGAGTAAAAGTATTGGGGAAAAGTAAAAATGTCCGAGGGTTTAGGGTAAAAATGTAAAATATTATAGTTTGGTATTCAGTTTATTCGAGTTATTTGAATTCGAAAATTAAACTCGATTCGAATTCGAAATTTTAAAAAAATTGAGTTGACTCGAATAACTTCATTCATTTAACTTGAAATTCAAAATATTTTTCAATTTCTTAAGTCGAATCGAATTTTGCTCACCCTTAAAATTAAGTGACCAAAACAGAAATACACTAATAGTTAAGTAACTATTTTTATAATTATCCCAAATCACAGCCCACCATTTTGAATTAAAATATTATAGAAAAACTTTCGTTGACTTGCGGAATTAGGCACGAGGCCAAATAATTAAATCTCCAATAAGATGGTCCACTTTTAATTAAATTGATTTAATCAATGTTCCTATTCAAATATCTAAAGTCAAAATTTAACATTTCCTTATTAATTATGTCTAAGTAATTATTATTTTGCGAGAAGTCTTTAAAGTATTGACCATCCGGTAGTTAGTCGGATCTTCAAGTAATGGTCAATGTTGTTCTCGAGTTGTGTTGAGGTTTTGTCTTCCACTTTTATCGAGAGTCAACATTCTGTGAGCAATTTGATTCATAGAGGGAGAACACTTTGAAGAATTGGGCCATACCTAGACGCCAGTAGGCATGTAATATCCTAAATTTACGGGCCTATACATTTAGTGTATGGATAGGTTTACTATGTTAATTTAATTGATAGGGGTCTAAATTTGGGCTTAGAATTAGGCAAAAAGGCCCAGATTAAAGTGGCATCATTAACAGTTAAAAAGGAACAAGTTTTGGGTCGCAAGGAGCCTATGTTTTAGGCCAAATTCGGCACTTTAAATGAAGAGAGGGTGACGCCACACACAAGGAATTAGGGGCCCAAGTATTAAGTTTAATGAGGCCCAAATATTTTAATTTAAGTGAGTTAAATTTGGCTTTAGGGATTAGTAGAGGTGGACGGCTACAAGGCTATAAAATAGGAGAATTTATGTGGATTTTTAAGTGATAATATCATAGATAAAAAGGAGAAAAGTTAGGAGCTTATCGTCAAGGGAAGTGTTGGCCGAAAATCCACCACCTAGAGGAGTGTAAAATTCGGCTACTGCACGGCAAGGAGGGTGCCGAATTTCTCCTCTCTTTTAGCTTGAATTTTAAGGGTGTTTTCGGTTTTTAGCAGTAGGTGCCAAAATATCTATAAATAGGGGGGGCTAGCTCCTTGATTCTGACACTGAAAACCCTAAATTTCTCTCCCATTGTGCCGATTTGTGGAAAAGCCGAAGGTAAGAAGTGACGTTTTCTTAAGGACTTTCGGGATTCAACAAAATTAGGTAAGAGATCTATTAGTAGTTAACGTGTAAATTGAGATTTTATTAACCTTAGCTGAATATTGAAGGGCTAAATCTTCGTGTGATTTTTCGGCTTTTGAGCAAGGCTTTACATTGAGGATAATAGATCCGGATAGCAAGGATATCGACTAAGAATATTGGATTTCGCGATATCAGGTGTGTAATACTTCCCCACCGTCTAGATCTGATTATTAATGTATGCTCATAAGTTTATATGTTGTGATAAATATCGATATCTCGGTTTAATGTTGGAAACCCGTGAAGGGTGAAGCAAATCACCAGTCGTGAATGTTTGACTTTTGACTTTATATGATAAAAGCATATTGATTTTATGACCGCATGGGTTGGGTTGATGAAAGGAGGAAGTTATACGTTTTATGTGTAGCGGTTTATACCGTGATCATTATATGTTGTAGCGGCTAATGCCGTGATTCATTATAAGGGCTTCGCCATCATATGTTGATGAGCGACATGACCGCCATCTTGGCGTGTAGCGGTGTGGGTCGATTGTAGAAATCCCCAATGGCGTGAATGGCTGGTACGGGGCGTGTAAGCGGATGGAAACCTAGGCAAACGGGTTGGGCCTTGCATATTATTTGTTATTTTTTTATAAATGGAATTATTAATCTGTTTTATGGGCCTAAGGCCAAAATCTAGTGGTGCATGAGGGTTGCACACTTGAGTCTCGCGACTCACCCTTTAATTTTAACCATCTCAGTGACACTTAGGGCATCGGACCGGCCGAGAGAGAGAGCAAGGTGGCCATGCGACAGCTTTGAGAATTCAAAGAAAAAGACTTAGTCTAATTTTTTTTTATTTTCATTTAATTAATGGGTTCAAATTTCCTTGTAATAAGGCCATGGGCCACTAGACTACCATTTATGTATTGGGATTTTGTTGGGCTTTTATTACTGGGTTTTAAGTTTTACGTTTTCAATTAAGTTAAGACCTGCATGAAATTTCGGTTTTTATTTAAAATCTACCAAGATAATTGGTTACTTAATATTTTATACTTTAATGAATTATTAAGCTTTCGAAATAAAGGTGTAAACCTAGTACTTGTTTTCCAAAATGCGACATGTTATGTAAAATCTCTTAAGTGACATACCAGATCCGGTTGTAGCGTTTGGGTCGGGTTTGGGGTGTTACAAATTGGTATCAGAGCCCGGTTCAAAACTCGGCTCTGGGGGTTTTTTGGGCTCAAAACGTTTTCTAAAGTTGGGTTTTCGAAACATGCATATCTATACAGTCTATTAGCTCAAAGATGGCACTGCGTCTCCTACCCAAGTCCGCTGTAAGTATTTTGAACCATTGTGTGATATAATATATGTGGGCTTGATGGGCTTTATGGGACGTAGATTAGTTAGATTAGAACTTGATGGACTTTAGGCCTAGATGAAACAACTCTTAAAATCTCATAAGACTTAACTTCACTAAACAAACCCGTGAACGAGCCGCAAGACTAGGGTGTGGTAACAGCATACGCATGTCTAGGATTGGATCCTAAGAGCTCAGTATTTAAGCGGTCCTAGTGACTCACCTCCTCTTCACTGAATCCTACAGTGCGTAGTACTGCTCACCTTAGCCGAAAGTTAGGGTGTGGCAATGGGCATACGCATGCCTAGGAGTGGATTCGGGAGAGAGCTTGGTACTTAAGCGGTCCTAGCGACTCACCTTCTCTTCACTAGAATCCTACCAAAAGCGTGGTGACTATTCACCCTAGTTACGAGGACTTGTTGATGGGCTAAACCTTATAATTAAAACCCGAAAGGACCAACCACCCTAGTTTGAAAAAAAAAAAAAAAGAAAAAAATTTCTCAAGTTTTGCAAAATTTTCAAAATACGTTTGATTTGTGAAAACTACCAACCAGACCATAAATTTGTAAAATACCTATGTTTTGAAAATTTACCCAAAAATCTCATGTTTATAATAGTAACCCTGACCATGAAACTAGATTTTTCCCCAAAGTACCTGTTTGAAAAAAAAAAAAACAACAACAACATCGAAATATCCTCGGTTAGAAAAATTCCCAACCTACCCTCGCTTTGTCAAATGACCAAAATACCTGGTTTGTACAATTACCAAAATACCCCTGATTTGCAAAATTACTAAATTGCCCCGGATTTCAAAATTACCAAAATACCCCCGGATATCAAAATTACCGAAATACCCCCGGATTGTAAAATTACCAGAATACCCTCACTTCACGAAATCAACAAGAAACTTTATTATAAAAAATTACAAAAATACCCCTGTAGGATGAAATTACGAAAATACCCCTGGGTAGTGAATCAACGAAAACACCTTTACGTGAAGAATGTAAGTGCTTGGATGATTTTTATATGATGTATGTGGTTTTATTTTAGCTAGAGGTTACAAACTTGAGACTGTATTGTGAATGCGAATTCGAAAGAACCACTCTTAAAACTATTATTCATAAGACTGTTAGTGGTTAACTAGTGAAAGAAAACTAATAATCCATAAAATAGCTGAGGAAGTGAAACGGGTCGAGAGACAAGAAAGGGATAAGGATAAGAGTAAGAGTAAGAGAAGTTTTGAGCAGTCAGGAGCATCTGGGAATTATCAGAAAAGGCCTAGGACTGATGGGCCAGCTCGTGCTCCGACGGGTCAGAATCGAGCATGTCCTACATGTGGGAGGACGCATTATGGGGAGTGCAGAATGAAAATTGGTGGATGCTTTAGGTGTGGATCCACAGGACATCTGATTAAGGACTGTCCTCAGATGGATCGGATCATGACCAGCGGGACGAGGTTCTGATCAGGCTGGGAGAGGTGATCAACAACCACCAAGAGGCCGCAGACAAGCCAGGGGCGATAATGGTAGTGAACGCGGTCGTGGAGCACCGTGAGAGGTGCGAGGTTATCTTTGAGGCGAGGTGGCCACCTTGGTCTATGCAATCGTCGCCAAGGGGACGAGGGCGCTCTAGATGCTAACACCTGGTGCGTGCTCTACCATAGTATACTAAGTGTTTCTTTTGGCTTTAGAATCGAGTGCACAAATGAAAGCATAGTGGTGAGACTTGGGTAGTGCGATTAATAGTTAGTTGGAAATTTCGAGGACGAAATTTCGTAAGGGGGTAGAACTCAACATCCTAAATTTACGGGCCTATACATTTAGTGTAGGGATAGGTTTACTATGTTAATTTAATTGATAGGGGTCTAAATTTGGGCTTAGAATTAGGCAAAAGGCCCGATTAAAGTGGCATCATTAACGATTAAAAGGAACAAGTTTTGGGTCGCAGGAGCCCATGTTTTAGGCCAAATTCAGCACTTTAAATGAAGAGAGGGTGACGCCACACACAAGGAATTAGGGGCCCAAGTATTAAGTTTAATGAGGCCCAAATATTTTAATTTAAGTGAGTTAAATTTGGCTTTAGGGATTAGTAGAGGTGGACGGCTACAAGGCTATAAAATAGGAGAATTTATGTGGATTTTTAAGTGATAATATCATAGATAAAAAGGAGAAAAGTTAGGAGCTTATCGTCAAGGGAAGTGTTGGCCGAAAGTCCACCACCTAGAGGAGTGTAAAATTCGGCTACTGCATGGCAAGGAGGGTGCCGAATTTCTCCTCTCTTTTAGCTTGAATTTTAAGGGTGTTTTCGGTTTTTAGCAGTAGGTGCCAAAATATCTATAAATAGGGGCTAGCTCCTTGATTCTCGACAATCAAAACCCCTAAATTTCTCTCCCATTGTGCCGATTTGTTGAAAAGCCGAAGGTAGGAAGTGACGTTTTCTTAAGGACTTTCGGGATTCAACAAAATTAGGTAAGAGATCTATTAGTAGTTAACGTGTAAATTGAGATTTTATTAACCTTGGCCGAATATTGAATGGCTAAATCTTCGTGTGATTTTCCGGCTTTTGAGCAAGGCTTTACATTGAGGATAATAGATCCGGATAGCAAGGACATCGACTAAGAATATTGGATTTCGCGATATCAGGTGTGTAATACTTCCCCACCGTCTAGATCTGATTATTAATGTATGCTCATAAGTTTATATGTTGTGATAAATACCGATATCTCGGTTTAATGTTGGAAACCCGGGAAGGGTGAAGCAAATCACCAGGTCAATGAATGTTTGACTTTATATGATAAAAGCATATTGATTTTATGACCGCATGGGTTGGGTTGATGAAAGGAGGAAGTTATACGTTTTATGTGTAGCGGTTTATACCGTGATCTCGTTATATGTTGTAGCGGCTAATGCCGTGATGATCATTATAAGGGCTTCGGCCATCATATGTTGATGAGCAGCATGACGCCATCTTGGCGTGTAGCGGTGTGGGTCGATTGTAGAAATCCCCAATGGCGTGAATGGCTGGTGCGGGGCGTGTAAGCGGATGGAAACCTAGGCAAGCGGGTTGGGCCTTGCATATTATTTGTTATTTTTTTATAAATGGAATTATTAACTGCTTTTATGGGCCTAAGGCCAAAATCTAATGGTGCATGAGGGTTGCACACCGAGTCTCGCGACTCACCCTTTAATTTTAACCATCTCGGGTGACACTTAGGGCATCGGACCGGGTGGAGAGGAGAGCAAGGTGGCCATGCGACGAGCTTTGAGAATTCAAAAAAAGACTTAGTCTAATTTTTTTATTTTCATTTAATTAATGGGTTCAAATTTCCTTGTAATAAGGCCATGGGCCACTAGACTACCATTTATGTATTGGGATTTTGTTGGGCTTTTATTACTGGGGTTTTAAGTTTTACGTTTTCAATTAAGTTAAGACACGCATGAAATTTCGGTTTTTATTTAAAATCTACCAAGATAATTGGTTACTTAATATTTTATACTTTAATGAATTATTAAGCTTTGAAATAAAGGTGTAAACCTAGTAATTGTTTTCCAAAATGCGACATGTTATGTAAAATCTCTTAAGTGACATACTAGATCCGGTTGTAGCGTTTGGGCCGGGTTTAGGGTGTTACAAGGCAAGACACTCATGTCCCCTTAGTGGGTGGCCTTGTGTCCACGTATGACTCGATTCCTCAAGAATGACTCGATTCCTCAAGATGCTCCCTTTATATTAACCAAACCGTTCATGGTACATTGACTCATGGTAAACACGAAAGACAAAATCTCAATCAACCCGAAGGTAATATCAATCATTATTGGGGTCTAATTGACTACTCGAGAAACAACACTTTGAAAACTTCTTTCAAAGGAGGCCAGATAAATAAAGTTACATAAAGGTCCATGACAAAAATAACAGTTACATGATTTAGAGAAATTAACACAATACTTCAACGTGAATGGAACTAGTTCTCTCCTTGTGCCTTCTATCTCTACTGGCCTCCACTACTAGTGCTTCAAATGTAGGTCTCTTCCTCATTTTTGTATAAAACAAACAAGCACATGTACATGTAAAGTATTTGTTACATTCTATGATGCATCCACTATTCGTTTTTATAAGAAAATCCGTATCTGATACTTTTTCATATACAAGTATAGATATACATGAAATATTTATGTCGGATACAATATTCCTATCTTACGTTAACACTTGAGTTCGACAAATATAAATAGTGAAATACTTATGTTAGAGGTAACAATGATGTTCAGGATTGGCTAAACCATGGTGGAAATCTGCTAAACAGGAGATTTGCAGACAAGGAAACCATGATAAGCCCTAAAACAGCTTCAAGACTACGATTGAAGTGGAAATTTAATGCAGGTCAAGATATTTCTGCAACACCTGCAATATTTGATGGAACCGTTTATTTCCCAAGCTGGGATGGATACATTTATGCTGTCAAAGCATCTAACGGAGGTATTGTTTGGAAGAAAAAATTGCAACAGCTCACTGGCCTTAATTCAACAAGGGCTGTATCCAATATAGACCCGAATATAACAGTGTCAAGAACAACTCCGGTGATTGCACATGATTTGCTCATCTTTGGAATGAGTGGACCTGCTTATGTTGTTGCAGTTAAACGATCCAATGGGGAACTTGTCTGGTTAACCCAGCTCGATATACACCCCAAAGCTATTATCACCATGTCAGGAACTTATTACAATGGGTCAGTCTTTTTCTGCTATATATCATCTTCTTATGCTCCTCAACTAACTAAAGGTTTCAACTTGATTCATTTTTAGTTTTTCTTTTTGGGAAATTATTTTTCATTAAAATTTCAGGGTCTGGTCAGGATTATACTCATTAAAATACTCAACTTTTTATTTTATAACTATTTTATATATTTTAATTAAAATATCTTAATTTTTATTGGATTTTATAATATGATTTTGCTTTAATCTTGTAAAATTTCTAAGCGTAGAAAAATCATTTTTCTCGAGGTCAGATTGCGCTTTAAAAGTATTTAATAAAATCAAGTTGGAAGCGTATTCAAGCATACATACATAAAAATCAAGTTGAAGTCGAGACAAACCAAAAACCCCTTGCGCTGCCCTATGACTGCAATCACTAGTTGAAAGCTATGGTAGATGTCAGATAGATAGGTTTGGTTTTTGAAAGAAAATAGTTAGGCAACTAAAATAATAAAATTTATAGCAATTTAATAGAAACAAAATTAACCATTTGTCGTTTGAGCACTGTATAACTAGATTCTGTCATGTAATAGGCAATATGGCAGACTGATTGGTTTCAATTCAAATTGACTCAGGCATTTCTATGTTGGCACATCTTCAAGCGAGGTGACTGTCAGCATTGAACAATGTTGTATCTTCCGAGGAAGCTTTGTCAAACTAAATGCCCGAACTGGAAAAATCTTGTGGCGAACCTATATGTTGCCTGACAATTTTCTGCCAGCGTGGGGAGTACGCTGGAGCATCTATTTGGGGAAGTAGCCCGTCAATCGATATCCACCGGAACCATGTATATATTGGCACAGGGAACCTCTACTCTGCACCTAAAAATGTAAGAGACTGTCAGGAGAGACAAAACAATCGAACAGATAGGCCTTCTACTGATGAATGTGTGGAGCCTGAAAACCACTCAGTTTCGATTCTAGCTCTTGATTTGGACACTGGAAAGATCAAGTGGTTCAATCAGTTAGGGGGCTATGACGTTTGGTTTTTTGCATGCAACAATGTGCCCAACCCAAAGTGTCCTCCTGGTCCCAACCTCGATGCTGATTTTGGAGCAGCCCCAATGATGCTAACAACATATGTCAATGGAGTTAAGAGAGATCTTGTTGCTGCTGTTCAGAAAAGTGGAATTGCTTGGGCTTTGGACCGTGACAATGGCAACCTTATATGGTTCACTGTAAGATATCTTCAATTTTCATATTATGAAAACAATTAATTCATTATCTTTACATTGTAACAACCGACTTTCGAGACGTCTCTCTCAAGATACCAAGATCGGAAGTATTGTTCCTCGAAGTATCAATCGGTTTAGTTAGATGACAAAGCCTTGAAGGGGTATAGTATAGGTAGGGGGAGACGTCTTGAAACTCATTTCTTACATTACATCCATGCTTAACTGGTAATTTGGAATGTAGGAAGCTGGACCTGGTGGCCTCGCAGGAGGAGGAACATGGGGAGCTGCCACTGATGAAAAGAGGGTCTACACCAACATTGCAAACTCTGGTCGCAAGAATTTCACCTTGCAGCCATCCACAAAGGTCACCACTGCTGGCGGATGGGTGGCTATGGATTCTAAAAATGGCCGCATCCTTTGGTCAACAGCCGACCCTAGTAATGGTACAGCCAGTGGCCCTGTGACCGTGGCTAACGGAGTCCTAATTGGTGGCTCGACATTTAGACAAGGACCAATATATGCCATGAATGCCAAAAGTGGAGAAATCTTGTGGTCTTATGAAACAGGGGCCACCATATATGGTGGCGCGTCAGTTAGCAATGGATGCATCTACATAGGTCATGGATACAAGGTTACTCTTGGACTCTCCAATCCAGAATACACTGCTGGGAACTCACTCTTTGCCTTTTGCGTTGCTTGATCCACCTCGGCAAGATAAATTGCAATAATATAAGGCATTTAATCTTCAATAAAGCTACTATTTCCTTATATGTTTTTTAAATTTGCTGGTGAAATAATGGACATCTCTCTACTCCGTTCTCTTGATAAAATACTTAGAATGAGGATTCAATTTCATGGTAATTACCTTGTTAAAAGTTCTTAATCTACTCACAACTAGTATCCAACAAACTCAAATAAGTATTGCAATGACTCAAATATTTGTAATTTTTTATAATATCCGAATATGAATTTGCAAAAATAATTTTCAAATTCACTATCATTTGCATATGAATATTCAAATCGATTAACATTATTTGCTAGATATTTAAAAGGTTAAAATATGTTAGTGTTGGAATCTAATGCCTTAAGTGTAATTTATTTGTCATTTTTACTTTTATTTTTTTATTAGATTAGTTTAATAAAATTTAATCATTTACATTACTATCTTTCGTATTATATCTTCAATGGTTTTTGCATGCAAAGTAGAATATAAGCAAATATTGACTCACTGATTACTTAATTTAATATTTAACTAATATTAAGTTACATTATGTGATTGGATCATAATATGAGAAGACAACTTATATTAGCAAGTAATCTTAAAAGTTCATAGTTTGATGAATCGAAATTGAACAAATCAATTAAAAGACTATTATGTCATTTATCAAGTCCAATAGGGGAGACACCTTCTCTTGGGTGGTGGAGTGGTTGATCCCAGAAAATAGAGACATAGATGTGATTATCTAAATTGACAATACATCAGATAAGACCCAAGTTGAATTAATATTGGATTCGTTTATAAATTAATTTACTGTGATGTTCATAGTGTGACTTACCTTAATCCTGAATAAATGACTGACCAAACATTATGACTCGTGTACTTTAATGTACTGAAAGTCTAAGTTCAAAACAATAATAGAGTTGATGTACTTTGTGCTTTATCATGTCAGCACAACTCATATTAGAAATTACTATATGCTAACAAGTTCAACAAACCAAACCAATTGAAATCAATTTTACTATTTTTAAAACTACTAATCGATTTAACATTTTTTTTGGATTTGGTTCTACTTCATTAGGATAGTGCTCATGCCGGATCGGGTCCAACTAAAATTTTAGGTCCATTTGTTAGATTTGATCTGGCCTGAAAAATGAGCCTAAAATTTATCCAAGTTCAATCCGTATAAAAATATTAAAATTCGGGCCCAGCCCGGCCTAGCTCATATTAAATTTTTTACATTATTATTTTTATATAAAATTTCTTTTAAAAATATAATACATCAAAAATATTAAAAATATTAAAATAAATATTTCACAACAAATTAAAAATAAATTTTTAAAAAAATATATATACTTAAATAACACTAAGATAGGTGCAACGTAACAAACAAATACTTCTAAAATAGTAATGCTTCTAAAATAGTAACAAAATTAACAATAAATCAAGAGTTATACAATAACAACAAAATAGTAGCAACATAATAGTGAAATGGTAGCAAAATAGGAAAAAACAACAAAAAAATAGCAAAAAAAAAAGCAAAAAGAAAACTGATTTTTTTTTTTACATATTCGGGCCAGTCCCATACCAAAAAAGTCTTACCCGAGGCCCGATTCGTTTTCTAAACGGGTCTTATTTTTTTGCCCAAATCTATTTTTTAGACCTATATTTTTACCCAAACTCTCTCACTTTTCGAACAGCCCAGCTCGGTCCATGAACAAGTCTAGATAGAATCTACTCTATTACGTTTTCATTCATTAATATTTAATATAATGATAATCACTATTAAAATGTAAAAAAAAATTATAAATGATAATTAAATATTTATTAAATACTGATAGAGAAAAAATAATGGATTGAAGTGAGGTACATAGCCCATCATTTTGAATGCAAGTTTTAAAGGTAAATTTTCGTTGACTTGTAGATTTAGGAATTATACCAAATAATTAAATCTCGTATGAGAAAGTGCAATTAGTTTTATTTAAATTAATGTTCCTAACAAAGTTCCAAAGTCATTATTTAACATTTTCTTTTTAGTTAGTTGATATTTAACTTTTTTTTTTTTTTGGATTTCACTGGTAATTGAATTTGAAAATTGTTAATTAAATTGGTAGCTTTTTAGGTATCTTGCTAAAGCTGTTACTTTTTATGCTGACAGTTAATAGAATGTTGACATGTGTACTAAATAAAAAAATAATTTTTAAAAACTTTAAAAATGTTAAAAAAATTAAAAATTAATGTTTCTTTTTTATATTTTTTTTATTTCACATGCATAAGGAATCTTGAGAAGTTTTTGTCTCAGTTTATTTTAAAAGTGTATTTTTAATAATTATATATATTTAAAATTTTAAAAAATATATATAAAAACAATTTTTCAGAAAATTACAATTCGTGGCAAGTGTTTCTAAAATAAAATTAAAATATTTAAAATATAAATTAATAAAAAATATAAAAAATTCTAAATATTTTAGAATTTTTTAAAAAATATTATTAAATTAATCTGGACAACTATTTTCCAAGTATATTTTGAATTTGTATTTTTAATATTTTTATAATTTAAAAAAAATAATAATATAAAAAAATTTAAAATTTAGGATAGCATTATTTAAAAATAAATATAAATATTTTTTTTAGGACATGTCGACATATTGTCAACATAACAACTAATGGAGTCTAAAAAAAAAAAAACAGAGGTATTAATTTGGTTAACAGTATACAAGTTAAGTAACAATTAGATAAAAAAAAAATTAGATACCAACTACTGCAAGTTGCGAAACTCATGGGCTAAAATATACATTAACCCAATATGTAATAGTAAATAACCGACACAATTTTTTGTAGGACCATAGAAATGAAGTTGTATATATGGTCCCATGACAAAAATAACAGTTCCATAATTTAGAGGAACAATAATTCTAGTTGCAATGGAGCTCGTTCGGTCCTTTTGCCTTCTTTCTCTACTGGCCTCCACAGCTGCTGCTTCAAATGTAAGTCTCTTCCTCGTTTTTGTATAAAACAAACAAGCACATGTACATATAAAGCATTTGTTACATTATTATCTTGCACTCACACTTGAGTTGGAGAAATATAAATAGTGAAATACTTATGTTAGAGGTAACAATGGATGATGTTCAGGACTGGCTAAACCATGGTGGAAATATGCTAAACAGGAGATTTGCAGACAAGGAAACCAAGATAAGCCCTGGAACAGCTTCAAGGCTACGATTGAAGTGGAAGTTTAATGCAGGTCGAGAAATTTCTGCAACACCTGCAATATTTGATGGAACCCTTTATTTCCCGAGCTGGGATGGATACATTTATGCTGTCAAAGCATCCAATGGAGGTCTTCTTTGGAAGAAAAATTTGCAACACCTCACTGGCCTTAATTCAACAGGGGCTATATTCGATTTCGACCCTAATATATGTTAGACTTTTTCAACAGTCCTGGTCTACAGGCAGTAGTTGTTTTGAATAAGTTGTTATGCTTTCCATTATTTTAGGAGTTAGTTGCATTTTTTTTTCTTGTTACGTTAATTGTATAGCCTATTTAAAGAGGCTATTTACTCCCTGAATAACAAGTAATTTTATTCTTCCCAAAGTTATCTTTTCTTTGATTTGCTGCTCACACAATAGTGGCACCAGAGCCAGGTTAATTAGCGATAAACAATAGTTTTTCACCTCCTTTATTCAACTGAAATGGCCTCTGATAGTTTTGTACAACCATCAATTCCTCGCTTCGATGGTCACTACGAACATTAGAGTATGTTGATGGAAAATTTTCTCAGATCCAAGGAGTATTGGCAAGTTGTCTCTATGGGAATTCCGGAGTTGGCAGCAACAACGGATGCACAGCGACTAGAAATTGACGCCTTGAAATTGAAAGATCTTAAGGCAAAGAATTATCTCTTTCAAGCGATTGACTGTTCAACCTTGGAGACCATCCTTTGCAAAGATACGTCAAAGGATATTTGGGATTCGTTGAAAAAGAGTAAGGAGGCAGCAGCTTCAGGCACTTCGCTCAGAGTTTGAACTTCATCGGATGCAATCTGGGGAGACCATTTCTGACTTCTTCTCAAGAACGATGGTTATCATCAGCAAGATGAGAACATTTGGAGAGAAAATAGAGGATGTGGTTGTAGTCGAAAAAATTCTTCGCTCATTGACACCAAAGTTCAATTACGTGGTATGTTCCATTGAGGAATTAAAAGATATTGATCTTTTATCCATTGATGAATTGCAAGGTTCATTGCTGGTTCATGAAAGAAAATTGTAGCAGCAAGATAATGCAGAATCAGCATTGAAAGTTTCATCAGATCATTTGGTTAAAGGCAATGGAGGACGCAGATCGAATGGCCACAATGACAAAGGTCGAGGCAGAGGTCGTGGTAGAGAAAACTATGGCCATCGACAGAATTCAGGAAACCAATCTCAGGAAAGAGGGATAAGACATGGCGGTTATCGAACACAGTCAGTAGACAAAACAAATGTTGAGTGCCATCGTTGTCACAAGTATGGTCACTACAAATCGGAGTGCCGAACCACTTTTCTAGATACACATGGGGAAGAATCCAATTTTATTGGAAAAGAAGGTGACCAAGATGAAGAGATATCATTGTTGATGGTATGTCATGCAAAACAACCTACCAACAAGCATTTGTGGTATTTAGACACCGGATGCAGTAATCACATGAGTGGAGATAAGACAAATTTTTCAACTCTTGATGAATCATTCAGAGATGATGTGAAGTTTGGCAACGATACGAAGATCTTGGTGATGGGTAAAGGACAGGTAACAATTTTAAATAAAAGGAATGTTACTAAAATCATTTCTAATGTCCTTTATGTCCCAGATTTAAAGACCAATTTGTTAAGTTTTGGTCAGTTGCAAGAGAGTGGTTACGAGATCAAAATTAAAAGTGGGATGTGTCGAGTTCAAGATGGAAAATCAGGATTAATTGCTCAAGTTGCAATGACAGCAAATCGGATGTTTCCGCTCTACCTCAATCATTTTACTCAGTCATGTTTTGCAGCAAACTTATCTGATCTAATGCAGCTATGGCATTTTCGTTACGGTCATCTCGGTTTTGGAGGCTTACAAACGCTTCAGCGAAAAAACATGGTAGCTGGCCTCCCACAATTTTCTTATCCTGCATATGTATGCGAGGAATGTGTGCTCAGTAAGCAACATCGAGAACCATTTCCAAAAGGAAAGATTGAAAGAGCGAGAAACCTATTGGAGATAGTGCACTCTGATATTTGTGGGCCAATTAATCCCATTTCTAATGGAGGTAAACGCTATCTTATCACCTTTATAGATGATATGAGTAGAAAAACATGGGTTGATTTTTTACAGGAAAAATCTAAAGCTTTAATTGCTTTTAAAAGATATAAAGCAATTGTGGAGAAAGAAGCAAGCCATTCTATACAAGTATTGCGGACTGATCACGGAGGAGAATATAATTCGCATGAATTCACCTAATTTTGTGAAGAGCATGGAATTAAAAGACAATTGACAGCAGCCTATACACCTCAACAGAATGGTGTATCCGAAAGAAAGAATCGAACCATTTCAACATGGTGCGAAGTTTATTACAGCGAAACAGAGTTCTTAAGACGTTTTTGCCAGAAGCTGTCAACTGGAGCATTCACATTCTGAATAGGAGTCCAACTTTTGCTGTTTAGAATATGACACCGGAAGAAGCATGGAGCGGAAGGAGACCCGATGTCAGTCATTTCAGAATCTTTGGGTGTATTGCTTATGCACATGTCCCTGATAAAAAAAGAACGAAGTTAGAAGACAAAGGAGAAAAATGCATCTTTCTTGGTGTTAGTGAGTGTACTAAAGCATTCAAGTTGTACAATCCTAGCACTAAGAAAGTTGTCATCAGCCGGGATGTGATTTTTGATGAAGAAAAGTTCTAGTGTTGGGATACACCAACAGTTCAAAGGAATGTTCCAGCAGATTTTGATAAAGAGTTACACGTTGAGGATAATTTGGAGCCATCACATGAGCAATAAACAATTCAAAAACCTGAAACTGCAACAGAGCCAACACCATCACGTATAAGAAGAAGGCCTACTTGGATGAGGGATTATGAAGTCCCAGGAATTGATCAATTTGAGGATCCACTCACCTATTTTGCTCTTTTTTCAAATTGTGATCTTGTGTTTTTTGAAGAGGCGGTTAAACAATCAAAATGAAAGAGAGCAATGGATGATGAAATTGCAGCTATTGAAAAAAAACAAAACTTGTGAGTTAATTGAGCTTCCAAAGGGACATAAAACCATTGATTTGAAGTGGGTTTATAAGACGAAACTGAAGGAAACCGGTGAAGTTGACAAATGCAAAGCACGCTTGGTAGCGAAAGGTTATAGTCAGGAGTTCGACATCGATTACAAGGAGGTATTCGCTCCAGTTGCTAGGCATGACACAATCAGATTGGTTATTGCATTGGCTGCTCAAAATTCTTGGTCGATTTTCCAACTAGATGTCAAGTCGGCATTCTTGCAAGGAGACTTGAATGAACAGTTATTTGTTAAACAACCTCCTGGCTATATTAATATTGGAGAAGAGCATAAAGTATATAAATTAAAAAAGGCTCTGTACAGACTCAAACAAGCCCCTCGAGCATAGTATAGTCGTATTGAGGCTTATTTTCTCCAAAACGGTTTTAAGAAGTGTCCTTATGAGCATACCTTTTTTTTTGTGAAAATGGAAAATGACGGGAAATTGTTGATGGTTTGCTTGTATGTCGATGATTTGATATTTATCGGGAATGATCATATTATGTTTGATAAGTTTAAAAAATCCATGATGGCTGAATTTGACATGTCAGATCTTGGAAGAATGCATTATTTTTTGGGTATAGAGGTTGCACAATCAGATACAGGTATTTTTATTTCTCAAAAGAAGTATGTGCAGGAAATTCTAAAGAGGTTTCAAATGGCGGACTGCAATCCGGTTGGTACACCAGCAGAGACAAGTTTAAAGTTGGTGAAAGATGATAATGGAAGAGACATCGATAATACTTTATACAAGCAAATCGTGGGAAGTCTAATGTATCTCACTGCGACCAGACCAGATATAACATATGCTGTAAATCTTATTTGCAGATTCATGGAACGTCCAAAGGAAATGCATTTTCAAGCGGCAAAAAGAATCTTTAGATATTAGCAAGGTACAATCGACTATAGGATTTTGTACAAGAAGGGAAAAAAATCAGCCTTGATTGGGTTTACGGATAGTGACTATGCAGGAGACCAAGATGATAGCAAAAGTATAGCTGGTTACGTCTTTATGTTGGGATCAGGAGCTATTTCATGGTCGTCACGAAAGCAACCAATTGTCACTCTATCAACAACTAAAGCAGAACTTGTAGCTGCATCAGCATGTGTCTTCCAAGCCATTTGGATGAGAAAGCTTCTTGAGGAAGTTCATTTCAAGCAAAAGGGGCCTACTCTTATCTACTGTGACAATAATTCATCCAAAAGGCTATCTAAGAATCCTATTTTACATGGGAGAAGCAAGCATATTGATGTCCGATATCATTTCTTGAGAGATCGTGTGAATAATGAAGAGATCGATATGGTATATTGCAAAAGTGAAGATCAAATCGCAGATATATTTACAAAGGCCCTCAAACTTGCAACATTTCAAAAGCTACGACAAATGCTTGGAGTTTGCAAGGTGTCAAATGCAGGAAGTTAGCAAGCTTTTTTAGTTTAAACTGATATTAGAATGTAATATTAGTTTAAGGGAGGGTTTGTTAGACTTTTTCAACAGTCCTGGTCTACAGGCAGTAGTTGTTTTGAATAAGTTGTTATGCTTTACATTATTTTAGGAGTTAGTTGTATTTTTTTTTGCTTGTTACGTTAATTGTATAAAAGAGGCCGCTATTTGCTCCCTGAATAACAAGTAATTTTATTCTTCCCAAAGTTATATTTTCTTTGATCTGCTGCTCACACAACAATATAACAGTTTCGAGATCAACTCCTGTGATTGCACATGATATGCTTGTCTTTGGATTGGGTCGACCAACTTATGTTGTTGCAGTTAAACGATCCAATGGGCGACTTGTCTGGTTAACCCAGCTCGATAAACACTCCAAAGCTCTTATCACCATGTCAGGAACTTATTACAAGGGGTTAGTCTTTTTCTGTTATATATCATCTTCTGCTCCGTCTACTGACTAAAAGCTTCCTCTACGTTGCAAGTTGGGCTGTATGATAACCCCAAATTGTGGGGTTTCAACCAGATATTTTTTTCATTTTTTTAATTTTGAAAATTGGGGTTCGGTATTTCATTGAAATTTCTGGATTATATATTCATTAAAATACTTCCTTTTTTATTTTATAACTATTTCTATATATTTTAATTAAAATATCTTAATTTTATTAGATTTTATAATATGGTTTTCGTTTAATCTTGTAAAATTTCGACACCTTATGAGTAGGAAAATATTTTTTTTTTGAGGTTGGGCTGCACGTTAAAAATATTAATAAAATCATGTTGAAGTCACGACAAACCAAAACCAAAAGCCTCCTGCCCTACCCATATGATTGCAATCACTAGTTTAAAGCTATGTGTTAAAGACTAGGTACACTTGAGTTTTAACAGAAATGAGAGAATTGAAAATTAGCTCAATTGAAAACAAACTACTTCAACTCTAATTCTTGATTACCAACTGCACTGTATTACCAACTGCACTATAACAAATTTCTAGCTGTATAACAGCTTTAATAACAAACTACCTACTTGATATCTCTAATATTCACCCAGTTACTCGACGGGTAAAACTTGAAGCAGATTTCGAAACCAAGAAAAAACAGAAACTGACAGTGGTTTAGTGAGAACATCCGCTACTTGATCACACGCGGGAACCTCACCAACCAAAATAGATCCGTCTGCAACTCGCTCACGAACAAAAAATAGGCCGAGCTCTACATGTTTAAATTTAGAGTGTAAGACAGGGTTGGCTGCAACTGCAACAGCACTAGAACTATCACACCAAATCTAAGGAGTATCCTCAGATTTAATTTGTAATTCCTGAAGCAAGGATAGTAGCCAGGTAACCTCACTAGTAACTACAGCAAGGCTTCTATATTCGGCCTCTGCTGTACAACGAGAAACCACTTGTTGCTTTTTAGAGCACCACGATACATGAGAGGACCCAAAATAAACACAATACCCTGAAATTGACTGTCGACCGTCAAAATCCAACCCCCAGTTAGCGTCAGCATATGCAACTAAGGAAAGCTGAATGGTTGGCCAAAACACAACCCCAAGGTCAAGAGTCCCACATAAATACCTCAGGATGCGTTTTAGAGCAGTCATGTGCACTGTGGTAGGGTTATGCATAAACTGGCATATCCTATTTACAACATAAGCAATGTCGGGCCTAGTAATTACAACGTATTGGAGCGCACCAGCAAGACTCCTATATTTCGTTGGGTCTTTTAACTGGTCACCATCCTCCTTAGAGAGAGTGGAAGAGCTAATCATTGGAGTATGGACACTTTTTGCATTGGTCATCGATGCTCGAGCAAGAATATCACGTATATATTTTGTTTGACAAAGGTGAAGACATCCCGAGGAAGACCGAGTGAACTCTATGTCGAGAAAATAATGGAGACCACCCATGCCCTTGAGCGAAAATTCATCATTTAGCAACCGAACAAACCACTCAATAGCGGTAGGCACACTTCCAGTGATAATGATGTCATCAACATATACCAGAACAAAGAGTGTGGACTCAGTCTTGATTCGAACAAATAAAGACACATCAGACTTCGAGACGACGAAACCAATAGACACAAGGAAGTACTTGAGCTTCTCTGTAACAGCCCGATTTTGGGGCTAGTAGGAATAGTGATCTCGGGATCACTAATCCGAGGTTTAAGAAAATTATTTTGATGTTATTTTATGTGTTGTAGCATAATTATAAGGATGCATGAAAATTTTGGTGTCTTAATTTGAGTAATAGCATGCATAATTGTGAGAAAGGACTAAATCGCATAAAGTGCGAAAGTTCTATTCTTCATGATAGAGGTACCTAATAGCTATAGATTATAATTTGGAGGTTTTTAAAGTGCAATTAGGCCAATTATCTAGTGATGGCTGGCCATATAGGAACTAGGGAGACAAGATTTTAATGTTGGTCAAAATTTGGTGGATATTAGGTAATAAAATGAATAAAATAAGATGAATAAAGATGTTATCATCTTTTTACTATTCACTCTCCTTCTTCCCACCTAAAATTTGAAGAGAAAACAAGGGTTTTGAAGCTCAAACTTTCAGCCAACATATTCCCTAGTAAGTAAGTGAATTTTGATATTTTTGTTAATGATTTTTGTAATTTGGAGTCCCCAAAGCTTAAGCTAGCTAATGAGGGGACTAATTTGTGATATGGTTAAAAGTCTAGGGACTTTCCATGAGAGTAGTTATGTTGTTAGCTGAGTTTTTATAGAAGAAAATAAATGTTAGGGAGATGAGAAAAACCTAAATAGGACTTGAATGCAAAGATTTAATTTGAGTCATAAATGCAAGAAATAATTAGAATGGTGAGTAGTTGTAAGAGAAATAAATGTTCAGCTAGGCTTGTTTATTGAGAAAATTTGATAAAAAAATGATTTACGAGCCTAGGGGCAAAATCGTAATTTTGCCATAGTACAAGGGCAAAATGATCATTTTTTCCTAAGTGTAGATTTTGGTGCATTATGATCATAGAATTATCTAAATGAATGAATTTTATTGTTATAGATCAAGAAGAGCGCGGAATTAACCTTGACCGGGGAAAATGCAAGGTTACGGATTAAATCGTTAGTTGACACGTTTTGCACCGAGGTAAGTTTATGTGTAAACTATACATTTTTATATACATACATTGTCGTTGTTGATTGTTGTATGGCATGATTGAGAACATGTGTGATACAAGTGGATTGAATGCGGTAGTTATTATATAATTATTGTATGAATGACGAAATAGTCATATAAACGTGTAATAAATACTTGATGGTGGGCTATGTGCGATACCACCTAGTTATTTAATTATGATGGGCTATGTGCAATACCATCATCTATTTATCATTTGGTGGGCTTTGTGCAATACCACCGTGACTACCCTTTTTGGTGGGCTATGTGCGATACCACCCTAATAGAGACTGATGGTGGGCTAAGTGCGAAACCACCGAGTAAATTGATTATGAGTAATTGATTAAGAGTCTGTGATGTGCTGTATTATGTGACGTTGTGGTGTTAAGTGCAGGGAAGCATGCTAATGAATGTTTACATTAAGCTTGTGATATGGTTAGAATATGGAAATGGAAGAAATGAGTAAGCTTGATTATGAATGTGGATTGTTCCTTGTTTAGTATGTAATGCTATAACGTTATATTGTTTACATGTAAACTTACTAAGCTTAATGCTTACTTCCCCTTTCTTTTCCCTTGTTTTATAGAGTTTAAGAGCGGATCCGGGATTCACCGACAACCAGAAGATCGCCCACACTATCAATTCATCTCGGTATATCTAGACTTAGTGATTTTGTGTATGGCATGTATAGAGGCTAGACTAGTTAGATTATTTTGTTATTTTGGCCAAGATGTGTTGGCCCCTTTCAAGATAACTATTTTGTATTTTGCCATGGTTGATGGCTCACCTTGTCATTTATGAAATGTGTAATCATTCATGGAAGTTAGATTGCAAAATATGATTATGTTTGAAAATATGACAAATGGGTCCTTGTTGTGAGAGCTAGGGGAGTGAAAAGAGTTTGGCAAATAGCCTTGTTATTGCTCACATGGGTAGACACACAGGCGTATGTCTATGCCGTGTGGGACACACGGTCAGTCCATAGACGTGTGATTAGGCCATGTGAAGTCTGCACATTGACTTTAGAATTTGAATTACCACACGATTGATACACACGGGCGTGCCCAGACTGTGTGGATTAATCAGTAGAGACCACGGGCCAACCATATGGGCGTGTGCCTAGGCCATGTGATTCAAGTCAGTGTCGACCACGGGTGTCAAACACGGGCCTGTGAGATGACACACGGGCGTGTCATCTCCCCCACGGGCGTGTGGCCCCTATTTAGGCAAAATTTTCTTAAGTGCGTAGAAGTTTCCGAATTATCTCTGAAACCATTTGGAAGCATGTTTAGGGCCTTGTAGGTCCATTATGAGGGTGATAGACACATGGATGGAAAAGTTTTAATTTGAAACGAACCTGAAAGCCCAAAGTTGTATGATTATGTGAGTTAAGTACGGTAACGCCTCGTTCCCGGTTTTGGTGCAGAATACGGGCAAGGGGTGTTACATTTAGTGGTATCAAAGCCAGGTTTAGACGGGTCTAAGATTACCGTAGCGTGTGTGGGAGTCTAGCTATACATGCCATGAGCGTATAATGTTAGTGTGGTGGCTTCTGATGATTTTAAACTTTGTTTATATATAGTGTATGGATCTCGACCAATCGGCTGCTGATGACGCAGCTAGTAATGCGCTGGCTCCTGCGCAAGGGAACGCGCCTGTGTAAAGTGGACCCGAGACTAGGGGTAAAGGAGAAGAGGCTCGGGAAGCCTATTCCAGATGATGAGTAACTGGTACATGGAGTATGTGCGAGCAAACCCCAATGCTCAACCTCCTCCTCCCCCTCCTATACCTCAGCCAGTTCCTGTGGCTCCCCAAGGTATAGAATTAGTAAGGACAACTAAGCCCCCGGTAGACAAAATTCGGAAGCAAGGGGCTGAGGACTTTCGAGCTAATATAGATGATGACCTTGAGAGGGCGGAGTTCTGGGTTGAGAACTCGATGAGAGTATTCGATGAACTCTCCTATACATCTGAGGAGAGTTTAAAATGTGCAGCGTATTTTCTGAGGGACTCGGCGTACCATTGGTGGAAAATGTTGACATCAGTGGTTCCTAAGGAGAGAGTAACGTGGGACTTCCTTTTGGAAGAGTTTCGTAAGAAGTATATAAGTCAGCAATTTGTTGATCAGAAACGGAAGGAATTCCTTGAGTTAAAACAAGGAAAAATGATTGTGGCGGAGTACGAGCGCGAATTTGTTAGGCTCAGTAAGTACGCACAAGAATGTGTGTCAACAGAAGCTATCTTATGTAAGAGGTTTGAAGATGGGTTGAATAAGGATGTCAGACTTTTAGTCGGGATTTTAGAACTAAAAAAATTTGTGGTATTGGTGGATAGGGCAAGTAAGGCCGAAGAATTGAGTAAGAAAAAGAGGAAAGCCGTGAGTAAGGCCTGGGATGCAAGAAAAAGGTCGATGAGTAAATCTTACCAAGCTCAATCAAAGAAGTCCAAGGAAGTGAATCCTCGGATGACTGCATCAGTTGGATTTTTACAAGGAGAGCGAGGCAACACGTACTCGGGTTCAAGAGTTTAAGCCACCTCGATGGCAAGTGTGGGCAATTCAAAGTCCAACCCGAAGTGCCCAAGTTGTGGCAAACATCATACTGGGGAGTGTTGGGGAAAAAACCGGAATTGTTATAAGCGTGGCTCCCCCGACCATTTCATCTGAAACTGCCCTGAGAAGGATGACAAAGAGAGGAAGCAAGAGATAAGATTAAGCAGTGCATCTTCTAGGGGTAGGCCACAAAAGAACCCGGGAGGTGGGACTAGTGGTAGAGGTGCATCACGAGACTCTGCTGTGCGGCCAGGGGGTCGGGCACCTGCAAGGACTTATGCCATTCGCTCTCGCGAAGAGGCATCATCTCCAGATGTAATAACGAGTACTTTTTCTCTTTATGACACCTTTGTTATTGCTTTGATTGATCCGGGGTCTACCCATTCCTATATTTACATGAGATTGGCATCTAGTTTATGTATGACTGTTGAGTCTACGAAATTAGTGGTAAAGGTGTCAAACACATTAGGTAAACATGTGCTAGTTGACAAGGTGTGTAGAAGTTGTCCTTTGACAATTGGGGGTCATTATTTTCCGGCAAACCTTATGTTGTTGCCGTTCGATGAATTTTACTTGATTCTTGGCATGGTTTGGTTGACTATCCATAGTGTTTTAGTGAACTGTGATAGTAAATTTATTAAATTGAAATGTGAAAATGGAGATATTATTCGGGTTGAATCAGGTGGGTCAGATAGTTTACCGGTGATGATTTCTTCCATGGTGGCTGAGAAATATTTGAAAAAGGGGTACGAGTCTTATCTCTCTTTCGTGTTAAATACTCAAGAGTCTGAAGTAAAGATTGAAATAGTGCCGGTTGTATGCAAGTATCCGGATGTATTCCCGAAAGAGTTACCCGGATTGCCTCCAATTAGAGAGGTCGAGTTTGGTATTGAGTTAGTTCCGGGAACGGCACCTATTTCAATTGCTCCGTATAGGATGGCCCCATTAGAGTTGAAAGAACTGAAGGTTCAGTTGCAAGAGTTAACGGACAAGGGTTTTGCAAGACCGAGCTATTCGCCGTAGGGTGCTCCGGTGCTTTTTGTAAAGAAGAAGGATGGGTCGATGAGATTGTGTATAGACTACAAACAACTCAACAAGGTGACGGTGAAGAATAAGTATCCTTTACCAAGGATAGATGATCTATTCGATCAACTGAAAGGAGCTACGGTGTTCTCTAAGATAGACCTGAGGTCTGGCTATTACCAGTTGAGGGTTAAGGAGCAAGACGTGCC
The DNA here is from genome assembly GCA_025698515.1 of Gossypium sturtianum. NCBI lineage: Eukaryota > Viridiplantae > Streptophyta > Magnoliopsida > Malvales > Malvaceae > Gossypium > Gossypium sturtianum. The sequence goes on from CM046946.1 coordinate 125,412,323, forward strand.
GAAACCCGCATTCCGAACGAGGTATGGCCATTATGAGTTTCTGGTCATGCCGTTCGGTTTAACGAATGCCCCTGCGATTTTTATGGACTTAATGAACCGTGTCTTCCAACCATATTTAGACAAGTTTGTGGTTGTCTTTATTGATGACATATTGATTTATTCTCGAGATGAGGGTGATCGTGCGGAACATCTGAGAATTGTCTTGTAGACTTTAAGAGACAAGCAGTTATATGCCAAATTTAGCAAGAGTGAATTTTGGCTTCGAGAGGTCAGATTTTTAGGACACATTGTGTCGGGTGATGATATTAGAGTCGACCCGAGTAAGATCTCAGCTATTGTGGAGTAGAAACCACCGAGAAACGTGTCAAAAGTCAGAAGCTTTTTCGGTTTAGCGGGGTACTACAGAAGGTTTGTGAAGGGATTTTCCCTGATTGCTACTCCTATGACGAAACTATTGCACAAAGATGTTAAGTTTGAATGGACTGAGAAATGTCAGCAGAGTTTTGAGAGATTAAAAACATTGTTGACTGAAGCACCAGTTTTAGTACAACCAGAATCAGGGAAGGAGTTTGTGGTCTATAGTGACGCGTCATTAAATGGTCTCGGTTGCGTGTTGATGCAAGAGGGTAAGGTAGTCGCTTACGCCTCGAGACAGCTAAAATCGCATGAGAAAAATTATCCGACTCATGATTTGGAATTGGCCGCGATTGTTTTCGCTTTAAAGATTTGGCGACATTACTTATATGGAGAGAAGTTCTGAATCTTCACGGATCATAAGAGTTTGAAGTATTTTATGGATCAAAAGGATTTAAATTTGCGGCAATGACGGTGGCTCGACTTATTGAAGGACTATGAGCTAGTAATCGATTACCATCCGGCATCCGGGAAAAGCGAATGTGGTTGCGGATGCCCTGAGTAGAAAATCCTTGTATGCTTTGAGAGCTATGAGCACGAGCTTAGCATGGACTAACGATGGTGCTATATTAGCCGAGTTGAGGGCTAGTCCACTATTTATTCAACAGATATGTGAAGCTCAAAAGAATGATAATGAAATGCAAGCTAAGAGAGCTAAGTGTGGAGCGGGAGAGGATTCTGATTTTCGGATGAGTTCGGATGGTTGTTTGATGTTTCATGATAGGATTTGTGTACCTAAGAATGATGAATTGATCCGGAAGATATTAAATGAGGCACACAGTGGTTATTTTTCAGTACATCCAAGCAGTACAAAAATGTACAACGATATGAAGAAGTATTATTAGTGGTCGGGAATAAAAAGGGACATCTCGGAGTATGTAACAAGATGTCTGATTTGTCAACAAGTGAAAGCTGAACATCAAGTGCCTTCGGGATTACTTCAGCCAGTGATGGTTCCCGAGTGGAAGTGGGATCGGATCACCATGGATTTTGTGACGGGGTTGCCTATGACTCCGAAAAAGAAAGATGCTGTGTGGGTTTTCATTGATAGATTAACGAAGTCCGCTCACTTTATACCGGTGCGTATTGATTATGCACTGGATAAGTTAGCCGAGTTGTATATTGCGGAAGTGGTAAGATTACATGGAGTGCCTGTATCTATTATCTCGGATAGAGACCTGAGATTTACTTCGAGGTTTTGGAAGAAGCTACAGGAGGCCTTGGGTACAAGGTTGAATTTTAGTACTGCATTCCATCCTCAAACTGATGGTCAGTCCGAGAGAGTAATTCAAGTTTTAGAGGATATGCTCCGATGTTGTGTGCTAGAGTTCGAAGGTAGTTGGGAAAGATACCTACCCTTGGTCGAATTTGCTTACAACAACAGTTATCAGTCGAGTATACGGATGGCACCGTATGAAGCCTTGTATGGTCGTAAGTGTCAGACTCCTTTGTATTGGACCGAGCTTAGTGAGAAGCAAATTCATGGGGTCGACCTAGTTAAAGAGACTGAGGAAAAAGTGAAAGTGATCCTAATAGCTCGAAAATCGCTTTGGGCATCGACAAAAGTCGGTATGCGGACTTGAAAAGAAAGGAAATCGAGTTTAAGGTAGGTGACAAGGTGTTTCTAAAAGTGTCCCCGTGGAAGAAGATATTGAGATTTGGTCAGAAGGGGAAATTGAGTCTGCGATTCATAGGGCCGTATGAGATTACTGAAAGAATTGGGCCAGTGGCATACCAGTTGGCTCTACCGGTAGAGTTAGAGAAAATTCACAATGTGTTTCATGTATCGATGTTAAGGCGTTATCGCTCCGATCCTTCGTATATGATTCCTTCAATAAAAATTGAGATACGATCGGATATGACATATGAAGAGGAACCGATTAAAATTTTGGCCCGAGAGGTAAAACAGTTGAGGAATAAAAACATAGCCTTAGTAAAAGTGTTATGGCAAAAGCATGGTGTAGAAGAAGCTATGTGGGAACCGGAAGAAGCCATGAGAGAACAATATCCAAACTTCTTTATTGGTAAGATTTTCGAGGGCGAAAATCTCTAAAGGGGGAGAGTTGTAACAGCCCGATTTTGGGGCTAGTCGGAACAGTGATCTCGGGATCACTAATCCGAGGTTTAAGAAAATTATTTTGATGTTATTTTATGTGTTGTAGCATAATTATAAGGATGCATGAAAATTTTGGTGTCTTAATTTGAGTAATAGCATGCATAATTGTGAGAAATGACTAAATCGCATAAAGTGCGAAAGTTCTATTCTTCATGATAGAGGTACCTAATAGCTATAGATTATAATTTGGAGGTTTTTAAAGTGCAATTAGGACAATTATCTAGTGATGGCCGGCCATATAGGAGCTAGGGAGACAAGATTTTAATGTTGGTCAAAATTTGGTGGATATTAGGTAATAAAATGAATAAAATAATATGAATAAAGATGTTATCATCTTTTTACTATTCACTCTCCTTCTTCCCACCGAAAACTTGAAGAGAAAACAAGGGTTTTGAAGCCCAAACTTTCAGCCAACATATTCCCTAGTAAGTAAGTGAATTTTGATATTTTTGTTAATGATTTTTGTACTTTGGAGCCCCCAAAGCTTAAGCTAGCTAATGAGGGGACTAATTTATGATATGGTTGAAAGTCTAGGGACTTGCCATGAGAGTAGTTATGTTGTTAGCTGAGTTTTTATAGAAGAAAATAAATGTTAGGGAGATGAGAAACACCTAAATAGGACTTGAATACAAAGATTTAATTTGAGTCATAAATGCAAGAAATAATTGGAATGGTGAGTAGTTGTAAGAGAAATAAATGTTCAGCTAGGCTTGTTTATTGAGAAAATGTGATAAAAATGATTTACGAGTATAGGGGCAAAATCATAATTTTGCCATAGTACAAGGGCAAAATGGTCATTTTTGCCTAAGTTTAGATTTTGGTGCATTATGATCATAGAATGATCTAAATGAATGAATTTTATTGTTATAGATCAATAAGAGCGCGGAATTAACCTTGACCGGGGAAAAGGCAAAGTTACAGATTAAACCGTTAGTTGACACGTTTTGCACCGAGGTAAGTTTATGTGTAAACTATACATTTTTATATACATACATTGTCGTTGTTGATTGCTGTATGGCATGATTGAGTACATGTGTGATACAAGTAGATTGAATGCGGTAGTTATTATATAATTATTGTATGAATGACGAAATAGTCATATAAACGAGTAATAAATACTTGATGGTGGGCTATGTGCGATACCACCTAGTTATTTAATTACGATGGGCTATGTGCGATACCATCGTCTATTTATCATTTGGTGGGCTTTGTGCGATACCACCGTAACTACCGTTTTTGGTGGGCTATATGCGATACCACCCTAATAGAGACCGATGGTGGGCTAAGTGCGAAACCACCGAGTAAATTGATTATGAGTAATTGATTAAGAGTTTGTGATGTGCTGTATTATGTGACGTTGTGGTGTTAAAGTGCAGGGAAGCATGCTAATGAATGTTTACATTAAGCTTGTGATATGGTTAGAATATGGAAATGGAAGAAATGAGTAAGCTTAATTATGAATGTGGATTGTTCCTTGTTTAGTATGTAATGCTATAACATTATATTGTTTACATGTAAACTTACTAAGCTTAATGCTTACTTCCCCTTTCTTTTCCCTTGTTTTATAGAGTTTAAGAGCTGAGCCAGGATTCACCGATAACCAGAAGATCGCCCACACTATCAATTCATCTCGGTATATCTAGACTTAGTGATTTTGTGTATGGCATGTATAGGGGCTAGACTAGTTAGATTATTTTGTTATTTTGGCCAAGATGTGTTGGCCCCTTTCAAGATAACTATTTTGTATTTTGCCATGGTTGATGGCTCACCTTGTCATTTATGAAATGTGTAATCATTCATGGAAGTTAGATTGCAAAATATGATTATGTTTGAAGATATGACGAATGGGTCCTTGTTGTGAGAGCTAGGGGAGTGAAAAGAGCTTGGCAAATAGCCTTGTTATTGCTCACATGGGTAGACACACGGGCGTGTGTCTATGCTGTGTGGGACACACGGTCAGTCCATGGACGTGTGATCAGGCCGTGTGAAGTCTGCACCTTAACTTTAGAATTTGAATTACCACACAGTTGATGCACACGTGCGTGTCCAAACCGTGTGGATTAATCAGTAGAGACCACGGGCCAGGCATATAGGCGTGTGCCTAGGCCGTGTGATTCAAGTCAGTGTCGACCACGGGTGTCGAACACGGACGTGTAAGATGACACACGAGCGTGTCATCTCCCCCACGGACGTGTGGCCCCTGTTTAGGCAAAATTTTCTTAAGTGCATAGAAGTTTCTGAATTATCTCCGAAACCATTTGGAAGCATGTTTAGGGCCTTGTAGGTCCATTATGAGGGTGATAGACACATGAATGGAAAAGTTTTAATTTAAAACGAACCTGAAAGCCCAAAGTTGTATGATTGTGTGAGTTAAGTACGGTAACTCCTCGTTCCCGGTTTCGGTGCAGAATACGGGCAAGGGGTGTTACATTCTCAAACCAAGCGCAAGGAGCTTGACGAATACCATATAGAGCTTTCTTCAGTCGGCACACAAGTGGGTTGCCAGTCAAGTCATACTGAACATATCCCGAAGGTTTTTGCATAAACACTTCAGTATCCAAATCACCTTTTAAAAAGGCATTATTGACATCTACTTGTCGAAGTAACCATCCATTGGAAACAACGATGGACAAGATAACTCTAATAGTGGCAGGTTTTACTACTAGACTAAACGTTTCCTTGAAGTCACAGCCAGGAACTTGAGAACAACCTTTTGCTACTAAGCGAGCCTTCCTCCGGGCAATAGTGCCATCAGGATTCCTTTTAATTTTGAACAGCCATTTGCATCTGATAATCTTGCGATTTGGTGGTAGAGCCACTAGCTCCCATGTAGAGTTACTAACAAGGGCATCATACTCAGCTTGTGCAGTAGCACGCCACTCATCGGTAGATAAGGCTTCCTCAATCGTAGATGGTTCCACAGCTTCAACAGACAAAACTTTTGGTTTGAAAATACTTGCTTTAGCCCGAGTTACCATGGGATGAGTGTTGGTCATGGGTAGGGGAGAACTCGTTTCTCTAGTCGATGATGAATGGGTGCTATTTGAACCTTCATTATTTAGCACACTTGGACAAGGAGGCTCAGGAGCAGCACCAGACGGAGACGAGGATGAGGCAGAACTATCGGTTGGCAAGGAACTGATCATAGGTGGTGATGTTGTGACGGGCTCCACAGAACGAGATGAAACAGTCTTAACAAGAGGTACCATTATTGAGACGGATGTGGCAGAGGCCGATACAGCATCCTGTGAACCATGTTCAGAAGACAGAAACCTATTTTCATCAAATACAACATGTCGGGAAATTACTATTTTACCATCTGGTAATAGACACTTATATCCCTTATGCTGAGCACTACATCCCAAAAAAATAGACGGTTGAGAGCGAAACTCCAACTTATGTGCCAAAAATGGACGTAAGTATGGAAAGCAACAGCATCCAAAAACCCGAAGATGATCATAGGTGGGGTCATGTCCATAAAGAGCCTTAAACGGAGATTGACCTTTGAGAACCGCAGTAGGAAGGCGATTGATGAGATGAACCGCACAACAAAAAGCATACCCCCAGTATTCCATAGATAAACCAGCTTGGGCCATCAATGTTAAGCCCATCTCAACAATGTGCCGATGTTTGCGCTCAGCCACTCCATTTTGTTCAGAGGTGTACGGGTAGGTCAACCGATGAACAATCCCTTGAGATGCTAGAATAGACGTAAAAACCCGATATTCTCCGCCCCAATCACTCTGAAACTATTTAATAGTCTTGCCAAACTGTGTTTTTATTAGCTGTTGAAACCGATTAAAACATTCTATCGTCTGAGACTTTTGACGAAGAAGATAGATCCATGTAAATCTAGTGCACACATCAATAAACGAAACGTAGTACCACTTATCATCACAAGCAACAGATCCAGGGCCCCAAATGTCAGAAATAATCAAATCAAAAGGTTGATATTCAGTGGTAGACATGGAGAACGGCAATTTATGCGAGCGTCCTTGTTGACACGCAGTACATATACCATTTAAGCAGTATTTAGTAGACACAATATTACATTTATTTAAAACATCCTTAACAACAGACGCAGATGGGTGACCAAGACAGTTATGCCACAAAGTAAAAACAGGACAATCGGCAGTCTTATTTTGAACCCTCGCATGAGCAACAAATGGAGCAACAGTGGACGGAGCAGACACCACTGGTACGGGAAAATGATATAGTCCATCATGAATGTGGCCCTTCAGCAAAACTTCTCGGGTCACGATATCCTTAACAACGCAATATATCAGATGAAATTCAAAAAATACATCATTATCATTAGCGAACTTTGATACCGACAAAAGATACTTTCGTATACTGGGCACACACAAAACATTAGATAAATGTAGCAATTTGGATTGAGTAGGTAAAACACTATGACCAACCGATAAAATCGTAGCAGGAGTCCCGTCACCCATTAGGAGAGAAAACGTACCTGAGTACGGAGTGCTATCTTGCAGGGCCGAAGGATCACGGCAGGCATGACGACTAGCACCAGAGTCAGGGTACCAAGACGTAGTACCAACAGGGCATAGGAATGTAAGAATCGTTGCCACCACCAGAAGATTCGAATTTAGTAGTATTAATATGGGACCTGGAAGAATCAGAGTAATCATATGCATGTATCACCGACCCGAGGTAGCCCAATATACGGTTTAGACCCTGAGTAGACCCGAGCTCGGGGTTTAGTAGACCACGGGACAGATCCACCATCAGCCGGTCTAAAAGTAGGCCTAAGTCCAGCAGATGAATCGACTTGAACACAATTCGACACAGGCCCAGTTGGAACAAATGGAGCAGTCGGCCTAACATTAGAAAACCCATAGGGTCCATTGCCACTTGGTAGCCCATAATCATGCCCATTTGCTTGCGGCCCATTCACTTGTGGCCTAGTATTCACACGTGGCCTAGGAGCATAATTGGGCGTTTCCACCATGTAATAACTATTTGGCCCATTTGCTTGTCCACCAACATTATGCGCATAAGAAAAGTTTGGCCCCCCATCATCATTATAACAGGCCATCAACCAGTATTTATCATTTTCACTATTATTTTGACCATCATTTTGACCAACATTTTGACCATAAATCCCATAATTTTGACCATATGAAACCCGATGGGATTTTACCTGATGAGCCTCCCAATCACGCATGCTATCTCCTCCTTGCAGTGCATCAAGGCCACTGTGGTATGGCGCCGGAGCTACTGGTGGCGGCGCCTCTAAGTCCCGGTGGTAACGATAGTAGCAACGTTGGGCGACATGACCAAACCAGCTGAAGATCTGACACTGAAGTTGACATCAAAAGTTTTGGTCTCGGCCACGGATGAACCCACGACCACCACGGGCGGATCCTTCCACTCCTTACGACAGCGCTTGCAACGGCGCACTTTCAACCAAGTTCGCATGGAGAGTTACCTCTTGAACCGCACGAGCATGGCGGCTCTCACACTTGACCAAGGCGTCCACCAGCCGCTGGAAGGGCAAGGCTCTAGGCGATAGCGAGGCGGAGGAGACGACCGCCTCAAATTCTGACGGAAGACCAGCGAGCATAATCAGAACCCGTTCTTCTTCTGAAACTCAAGATCCAGAAGTTTCTAACAAGGAACAGAGGTTTTTAATGCGAGCAACATAGGATTTGATGGAGAGAGTACCTTTCTTCAACGAGTGGAGCTCATGGTAGATTCGAGATTGTTTTATGCCCGTATCGACGACGAAAAGATTGGTCGCCGTGGTCCATACATCACAGGCCGTGTAAGCATCAGTGAAAGAATGTATGATCGACGAACTAATGGTTGAGAGGAGCCACGATGTCAACAAACGATCTTGTTGTGTGAACACCAAGGCCGCAGGATTTGGAGCAATTGTACCTTCTTGTGTTTGAACGAACCTTGGTGGAGGAGGAACAGTGCAGTCTAAAAAATTGGTAAGATCATAACCATCAGCAATGAGTTTTACCTATTTTTGCCATTAAATGTAGGTACCATCTTCAAGCTTGACGACCTCATGTCGAGGAAAAGAGGTGACAACACGATCACTGGTGAAGATGTTCGAGCCAAGTTCAACAGACGTGGAATCGGTGGAGTTTGCGGTGGCCATAGATCCCAAGATTCAGCAAGCGACTGATACCATGTTAAAGACTAGGTACACTGAGTTTAATAGAAATGAGAGAATTGAAAATTAGCTCAATTGAAAACAAACTACTTCAACTCTAATTCTTGATTGCTTGCCTTCCTTTGTACACTTTTTTAATGTATATATAGAGCTTCAGATACTAAAGCGCTCAGTATGTGATTTCTAGTCAGATAACGACTTTAATAACAAACTACCTACTTGCTATCTCTAATACTATGGTTGATGTTAGGTAGGTTTGGTTTCTGAATAAAAAAAGGTTAGTTAGGCAACTGAAATCACAGCATTTATAGCAATTAAAAGAGAAACATGATTAACCATTTGTTGTTTGAGCACTGTATAATTAGATTCTGTCATGTAAATAGGAAAATATGGCAGACTGATCGGTGTCAATTCAAATTGACTCAGGCATGTCTATGTTGGCACATTTTCAAACGAGGAGACCGTTAGACTTGAACAATGTTGTATCTTCCGATAAAGCTTTGTTAAACTAAATGCCCGAACTAGAGAAATCTTGTGGCGGACCTATATGTTGCCTGACAATTTTGGCCACCGTGGGGAGTATGCTGGACCAGCCGTTTGGGGAAGTAGCCCATCAATTGATATCTATTGGAACCATGTCTATATTACCACTGGGAACCTCTACTCAGCACCTGAAAACGTAAAAGACTGTCAGGAGAGACAAAACAATTGAACAAATATGCCTACTACTGATGAATGTGTGGAGCCTGAAAATCACTCAGATTCGATTATAGCTCTTGATTTGGATACTGGAAAGATCAAGTGGTTCAATCAATTAAGGGGTTATGATGTTTGGTTTTTTGCATGCAACAATGTGTCCAACCCCAAGTGTCCTCCTAGTCCCAACCTCGGTGATGATTTTGCGGTAGCACCTATGATGCTAACCACATATGTTGATGGAATTAAGCGAGATATTGCTGTCGCTGTTCAAAAAAGTGGATTTGCTTGGGCTTTGGACCGTGACAATGGCAAACTTATATGGTCCATTGTAAGATATCTTCAATGCTTATCTTATGAAAATAGTTAATTCATTACCTTTACATTGTAACAACCAACTTTTAAGTTGTCTTTCTCAAAATACTAAGATTGAAAGTACGCTCTCCTACCCATAAGTCTTGTGTGCTTCTTTTGGCTCAAACCAAAGACCAACGCCCTAGGGAAGACCTTTTGTAGCATTAGTATCGATTTAGTTGGATGATAAAACCTTGAGGGATATACATTATCATACTTTAACTGGTAATTTAGAACGTAGGAAGCTGGACCTGGTGGCCTCACAAGTGGAGGAACATGGGGAGCAGCCACAGATGAAAAGAGGGTCTACACCAACATTGCTAACTCCGATAGCAAGAACTTCACCTTACAGCCATCTACAAAGGTCACGACAGCCGGTGGGTGGGTGGCGATGGATTCCAAAAGTGGTCGCGTCATTTGGTCAACAGCTGATCCTAGCAATGGTACAGTCAATGGCCATGTGACCGTGGCTAACAGAGTCGTAATTGGTGGTTCAACATTTAGACAAGGACCAATGTATGCCATGAACGCTATGACTTGAGAAATCTTGTGGTCTTATAAAACAGGGGCCATCATATATGGTGGCGTGTCAGTTAGCAATGGATGCATTTATTTAGGCCATGGATAAAAAGTTAGCGTTGGACTTTCCGATCCAGGCTTCACTGCTGGGAACTCACTCTTTGCCTTTTGTGTCGCTTGATCTACCTCGACAAGATAAATTGTAATACACTAAAGCATTTAATCTTCAACAAAGCTGCCATTTCTTTATAATTATTTTAATTTTGTTGATGAAATAATGGACATCTCTCTACTCTTTTCTCTCGATAAAATACTGTTGAGCGTAGACCACATGGGTCTACTACGTGGGAGGCTCAACGCCCAGGTATGTGTGTGCCCTATATACTTGTATATGTTTTGGGGCACCAGAAAGTTAGTTTCAGTTTTTTTTTTTTTTTAATGTTACTGCCGCAAGTCAAAAAGAAAAAACACACCTCTGTTCACCAAGTGAAATTTTGATCAACTCTTTAATCGGGATTTATTTAATATTCGTTTAAGTTGATTTTTGAAAAATGTTTAGTAGACTCAGGGTACGTTTGGTTCACTGTAATGGAATAGGGCTGTAATTAAATAGAGCTGTAATCAGTAATTTAATTATTTGGTTGAATGGAATGGAATAGAGCTGTAATAGAATTCTTGTATTTGGTTGAATGGAATAAATGTTGTAATAGTATAAGGAAAAAGACTTAAATGACCAAAGTACCCTTAGCAGAAATTTTTTTAGGTAGATGATTATTGTTATTGTTATTAAATTTTAATAAAATTATTGTTAAATATATTTTATTAAAAATAATAAATAATTTAACCATATTTTAACATAATTATTATTAAATATAATTTAATAACATTCTTAATATAATTATTATTAAATGAATTAAAAATCATAATATATAATACTATAAAAATAATATATAATCTACTTTATTATTTTTAAACTGCAATACATATTTAATGTGCTAAAATATAATTAGTGAAACAAATAATTTAATTATTCTAAAATAAAAAACAAAATATTAGAAGTAATAAATAACTTGAGAATTATATTTCACATCCAAGCATAATATTCATATATTAACAAAAAGTTACATGATTTCATTAGTTTATATGTCATAATCCATATGTTATAAAATTTTACAACATCAAAAAGTTACAACATTGTAATGACATTCTATCATGTCATTATACCATCCAAATATTACAAACACAAAAAGTTACCAAAATATCATGAACACACCCATGATTTTTAATGGTCAGCAAGAAATCTTCTGACCCATTCCAATCGCACAGAAGAAGGTAAACTAAAGAAAATGAGCATTTGTGTTGGGATGAACTGGAATTTTGTTCAATGCGCGATAGCGTTTATCCTTAGTTAAACCTTCTACTTCACATAATGTTGGATATAATATTAGAGCACTTTCTTGAATGGTCATTTCTGACTTTTGTTGAATTAGCACTTCGGAGGCAATACTCTTACTGATTTCAAGGCCAACGGTCTGTATGTTTTCCGCCAATAAAGTGGCAGCATCATTAAATGAAGAAGAATCACTTGCATCAGAAATCTTTTTTTTTTCTTCTTTGAAAATGTGGAATCACCTTGGTTTCTAGCTGGTTGCGGTTGTGTAGCTGAAAGATCCATGTCATCCAAAGAAACATCAGCTTCACATCCATGGAAATCATTTCTTTCTTCATGAGTATTTGTAGTAACTACATCCTCAACATCTATTACTTCAATAATATCAACGGTTGTTTGAGCATCTTTCCCAGTGGCTTGATCTTTTGCGTAGATGGCAGTAAGTTGGTCATAATAAGGGAAACTACGATGTTTGAATTGAGCGGCTTCTTTATGACTCTATAAAAATGAGGAATTCATATTAGATATAAGTTTAGTCAAAATAAGATAATAAAGACTTGAAATAATTCTTACATTTATATATGAATTCCACACCGCATCTTCAGCAACAACAAGCTGCCTATGCTCATCCCAACCAAAGCCGCTATTGTTTTTTCCACTAAGCATGTCATAAACGATTGACCAATACTTTTTCAATGTCCTAATCCTCGATTCAAGATTAGGTTTAGCCTTCAACATGGCATGGGGTAAAACTTTTTCTAACATTTTTTCCAACTCATCTAAATAACCGGCTTTGAATCTCGTATCTGCATTAAAGGTTCCAACATTGTGCAAGTCGACCATACAAGCAACCAACACAGCATATTCTTCTGGAACCCATTTCCTTTTGGTTCCTCGAGAATTTTGGGAAGAAACACTTGATTGTGAAAAACCTGACATAACTATCTTAAGAAAAAATGCAAATTAAAATTAAGTTCAATATTATGCATCAAAAGGTCAACACTTTATAAAATTATAACACATGATGAATCAAAAGAAAATAAATTATAATTCAACAAGTCTAGTACAATACAAAAAAACAATTCAAACACCACCAAAGTTTCATAAACTAGATACATGAAATAACATAAACAACTTAACATTTACTATTTTTACCCTAAACCTAACTAATTTCTAGATGCTTGCCATTCATCGAACATTTGGTTGGCTAGTTCCATCTTCCAAGTAGCCCATGCATCCGATAGATGAATATTTACGAAATTCGGTTCATCGTCATCCATCACATTACTAGGTAATCCTTCTCCCAACTCCGCTTCAATAGGATCAAAACTCATATAGGTTCGAATAAAATTATGGAGCAAACAACATGCAATAATGATTCTATTCTGCACCCTCACAAGATAGAATGATGGACTCCTAAGTATTCCCCATCTAAGTTTTAATAACCCAAAACATCTTTCAATAACATTACGCGCTGAAGCATGTTTCATATTGAAAAATTCTTCCGGAGTACTTAGCTGGTAACCCTGACACCACTCATTCAAATGATATCTTTGTCCTCTAAAAGGCGCAAGAAATCCCTCACAATTTGTGTATCTAGCATCAACTAGATAATGACAACCTATAAAAAGAAACTATTTATCATGGTTAATTTCCCCAAAAAAGTATGATCTTAAAAATGAATTCAAATTCCTCTAATTTTGCACTTTACCATGAGGAACTTTTAGTCCATGTCTCCTACTAATGGCATCTCAAGAACTCGTCCATCAAAGAATGCAACCTTCCCAACCAGAAGAACATAAATAAAATGCATATCAGGTGTACAAACACATAACATATTTGTTGCTATGTCACCTTTTCACGTTCGATATCTAGGTTTATCAATTGTTGGAACCCTAATCTTGATATGGGTTCCATCTAAAGCACCTAAGCAAGTATGCATCACATGTATAAAACCTCGGGTTAGGATACTATATTTAAATCTAAATGAACTAAATTATTTACCAGCTATATATAGAACTCACTCCAATACCTTAAACCATTTCCACCTTAGGTCTGTAGAATTAGTTGTAATTGGCTCTGCCTTTTTAAATAACACATCTTGTAAGCGTATGACAGCATTTAAAACATTGTGAAATGATCTGCTAACGGTTTCCCCGGACCTATTAAAGTGATGCTTTATAACTCGATTTTTAAGGTGATGAGAAATGATATGTAAAAACATTGTCACTTACTCATCAATGAGCATGTTCCTTGACAACTTAAATCCCCCTAAAGTTTGTAACATCTTACATAGTTTAAAAAAGGTAATTCTATTCATCCTAACTTGTTCAATACAGGTCTCGTCACTAGCATATACAAGTCTTTTCACATAATCTCATTTTGCATAAAAATCTAAAATATAGGATCTAATCCTTGGTCTATAAGTATGTAGGCTATGGATGACACCCAGTGTAACTAAGAACCAACTCACAACTGTAGACATTTGCAACCATATTGTCATAGCAAGACCAATTCTTTTACGCCTCTCACTTTGTACTATTAAAGGCAGACGAGCCATTACTACAAGATATTAAAGTGTTACATATCTTCAAATCATAGTAAAATGGTCACATTTCTCCAATACTAATTTCAATAACAAAGAAAACAAAAATCAAAGAATTTAATTGCCAAAAACTTACAAAGTGATTCAAAGAATACAAGATGCTCAACTCGGGTGGAGGAAGCAATCAAACAAGCCAAATAAGAAGAGAAAGCAATAACAAATCACAAAGAAAAATGAACAATACATATTAAGAATCTTTACAAAGCACAAAATAGAAATTACAACTAAATATAAGGGTCTATTTAGAATCTTTAAGAAAAATACATATTAAGAAAAATGAACAATACATATTAAGAATCTTTAAAAAAAAAACCAAATAATTTCACTACTTTATCCTACAATGCGCTTGTTTTATGTTTTTATCCATTTTCTGTGTTGTTTGTATTTCAGTTATTTTCCCTGCCCTCCCTCAACTCTTTTTATAATTACTATTTACTATTCTTTTTACATTATTGTTTTTTATACCATTTCTATTATTACTATTTAATCATCAATCTTTAAATGAAAAATACATCTAAACATATTCGAATCAATATTTTTATTATTATAACAATAATATCAACTAAATTAAAACTTCATTATTAATTATTGTTATCAAATAAATACCATTATTGTTATTGAAAAAGAGAAAACAAAGTCAGTAGATACACAAAGCGATGAAGTTAGATAATATGGAGCTCTCAATGCTGACATTCAATTGCCTCTACACATAAATTACAACTATTTAAATAAGAATAAAATTAAAATTTTAAAATTTATATCCGAAATAAATCTCAAATAAAACCACATGCTAATTCTACAGTTATGATTAGGAGAAATCATAATTTTAAATTTATTAAACAAAACGTATCATTTATTGGAAACCATTGGTTTCATAATAAATTGGTAAAGAAGTATTGGAACGGTTTTTAATAACCAGTCAATCAACCTCTTAAGAAAAGAACCACAGATAGAAATTAAAACTCAAACAAAGTGACTCAAAAACATGAGGTAAAATAAGATAGTGTAACATTTAGCCAGTAAGAAAAGAACCATAGATAGATAAAGGAAAAATAAGAGAGAGCGTAACATGAGGTAAAAGCAGCTGTTAGATTACTCATATTGCAAGAAATCCAAGAATTTCTGGGGGCACTAGCACAAGCAAAAATGGTTGAAAAGTCTACTGTTTGAAAGAGAGTAAAACGACCCGAAATCCCAGGAGCTAATCCAAAATCACCTACTCGATTGACAGGCATAGCTTTTATAGCTGCTTTATCTGCCTGAAGTCGTGTAAACCAAAAATGAATTAACAAATAGGAAGCAAGACCTACTCCCTCCCATCCCAGGAATAATTGAAGAGAGTTATCTCCAGTCACCAACATTGGCATAAAAAAAGTAAGAATGGATAAATAACACATAAATCGAGGGCTATGCGGATCCTCGGACATATATGAAATGGAATAAATATGGACCAAGCTACTTATGGGGAATCAAAGGCACTTCTTATCAGAAATTATGAGGTTCAACTAGAAGGAAGATGAAGATGAAGGGCGAATGGATGCTTGATTTGTCGTCGATTAAGGAGCTAATTTCTAGGGTTCACTTTGGGTATAAATGTTGAGGAAGAAATCTAGAGTGAAAACGATAAAAAAGAGAGGCAAGCTATTTTGGTCCAAAAAAGTAAAAATGTTATTACGGGTGTGGCTTTGAATAGGCGTTCAAACCCCCAACCCTTGAATTCCTATTACAAGAGTTGAGGAAATAAAGGTGCAATAGAATTCTGTGGAATCACTTAAACAGTGAACCAAATAACTGCATTATTGTAGCGCGCGGAATAGTGATGAAATGGAATAGCAATTCCATCGAACCAAACATGCTCTCAAGGATTTTAATTGTGGGATTTTTCATGTATGTACGGTAGCTTTGAGTTTTTGTTTTTCAAGTAGGCTCATTTTTTTGTGATATTTTCAAGTTCACTTAAAATTACATGTTGACAACCTTTGTTGAAATTATATGCTCTTATTGTAGCTTTGTTTTGTAATCTTGTAGCAAGACTTTTTAATATAATGGAACTTTCAGTGGACTTCCACATCCTGTAACTTTTTCCCGTTACTTTAAAAGGGTTTTCTATATAAAAATTGTGTGTCTCACTTTATTATTTTTTTCTTATAGTATTATGGTTGGCTTGCCTTGATTGTTGACCAAACAAAATGAAAGATCTTCTATTTGTGAAGGTTTTGTATCGTCTTATTTTTTGCTACGCAAAAACCCAAGTTGAAAACTGGTGAGGAGTGAGAATTTGAGCATCAACAGGTGTGTTGTTTTATTCAACAATTTGTTGAAGAAAATGTCTACAACCACATTGATTAAGAGACACATGTAGGTACACTGCGGATCAAGCTTGAAAACCTGTATGCTTCGAAGTTCACAATAATAAGTTGTCCTTGCTTAGACGAATAATGATGATGAGTTACAAAGAAGGGATTTCTATAGCCAACCACTTGAATGAGTTTCCAGATTTGTTGAGTCAACTACTTGGTATGGGAATTAAATTTGATAATGAGATTGTGGGGCTTTGATTGCTTGCTACTTTATTGAACTCTTGGGTAATGTTTCGAGTTTCACTCATTAATTATACTTCGAAGGGTATTATGACCTTGGCAGTTACTAAGAACGGTGTGTTGAACGAAGAGGTGAGAAGAATGTCTCACAATTTATAATCACATTTTGAGGTTTTAATTATTGAAAATAGGGGGAGAAATAAATACAAATGTAAAAAAGGTAGAGATAAAAGTCGAAGCAAGTCAAGATCAAGATACAAGAATCTTGAGTGTCATCAAGAAGGGTCATATCAAAAAGTATTGCTACAAGTGGAAAGAGAGGATAGAGGTGTGATGATAAACAAGAGAGAATAGGTAATAAAAAATCCGAACGTGCTACTATTGCTATTACTGATGATCTACTAGTCTTTTTTTTTATGAGAATTTGATCAACCTAGCATGCAATGAAACTAGTTGGGTGATAGATAGTGGTGTTTCACTTCATGTTGTTGGATAAATTCAATTTAGAAATCAGTTTTGTTACACAATGAAAAATAAAAAAATTCTAAAATTGAGCGGACATGTTTTTTATAACAATAAATCCTAATCAAATTAATACATGTGCTTTGAGTTAGGCAGTCTACTTAATTCCTAGCTTTCGACAAGCACAATATTCTTTGCTATCCTCGAACTCCAGTTTTCTTAGAATGTGGGCTCCAACTCCTCGAACTGGTTGCACAAAATGAAAAACTTTATTAATATTTAGTGGGAACATTAATATATTTCAACGGTTTGAAACCGAAAAGATAAACCCTCTAAAAATGTAGAATTTATTTAGGGAAATAAATCTCACTAGATTTTAATAGAGTATCAATGCTTTAATGGTGTGTGTTTGACCTAGCCAATGGTCCCTTTATAAAGAGAAAAAAATGCAAGAGTTCTAGTTGAATAAGGGTTAAGAAACTAATAATTTTTTAATAGAGAAACACAACTATTCTCCTTCGGGAATACCTAGGAGCGATGACACCTAGTCTCTAGGATTAGGGTTGCTATCCACTTCAGTCACTGGGCTAGATATTTCATCTCACAATCCATACGATCTTAGGCGATTTCTTCATTTCAAATGCGTCTAAGTTAGCTAACTCTCGCAAAGTGAGGATTCTAGCAAAATTATTCTAAGGTACCAAAATATAGCGGAAGCAATCTCAAAGATAAAAGAAGCTTGAAAGATCAGAATAGCCATAGAAAAATAATTCACACAAGGTGTTTGAGTAAATGCTCTCAATATATTCTTTAACTCGAAGAATAGGATACAATAGATGATTACAAATGAGGGGAGGCCCTCTATTTATAGTTGAGCTCCCTTAAAATCGACGGTATAGATTGAATCACATCAATGGAAGAGATTGAAGCCAATTTGTAACACCCCTACCCAACCCGTTCGTCGAATTCGGGTACGAACATCACAACTGAATCGACTATACGTATTCATAATTCACTAAATTTAAGAGTCAAACTATATTTCTTATTTATTTACAAACTGCACAGTAGTGACTATAAAATTTAAAATTAAGATTTACTATCTCAACTCTGGTATCTGTAGAAGATATCTGATTACAACATATTCATCCCATTGATGAAGTCTCTAAAGGTATCCCCATCCTATGTGCATAACTCTATTCTAACGATGTTTGCTGTTTTTTTATGCGATTAGGAATGGTGGACTTCTGACCTCCTAGAAAGTGAAAGGTGGTCATTCTTACCAGGAAACGCTGGCTGATTTTTTTATTTGATTCGGGTGCTCTTTCTTCGTTTAGAAGGGTGGTGGGTGTCTGTTGTTTCTACCTTGAGTGTACTGTTGTTTCTTTCTTCTCTTGATGGTTTTTCTGTCATCTTGTTTGGTGTGGAGTTGGTTATTAAGGGATTACTTTTCTTAGTTATTGGTGGATTAATCTGTTTTCTTATGATGGCAGAGGATATCAATGAGTTACTGGATAGTCTAACTTTCTCTAAAGACGAGTCAAAACGGGTGGTTAGTAACACTAGATCAGACTCGAAAGCACAGAGTTATGAAGCGTGGGCTGTTGGAAAATTAATGTCAGAAGGAAAAGCCAATTAAAATGCTATGTATCGGGTTCTAAAATCCCTCTGGTTCACTAAAGAACCAATATATTTTGTGGCCATGATGGAGGGTATCTACGTTGTTAATTTTGGAAATATTGAAGATAAGACAAGAATTATTAACTTGGCACCGTGGCTTTTCGATAATTGTCCTTTTGCTATGCTTCCTTATGTTAAGGCCAGACTATGTTTTTCATATTGTTCCATTTTGGATACGAGTATACAATATTCCCTTTGAACGAATGGATAGGCAAGTTACTATTGATGTGAGGGAGGTAGTAGGAGAGGTATTAGCGATCGATTGGAGGGACAGAGATGGTTGTTGGATTGAGTACTTAAAAGTAAAAGTTAACATTGACATATCCAAATCTCTGCGGAGGGTTGTTCACTAGGTTGGGAACGAGGGAACTGAAATTCTATGTGGGATTAAGTACGAGAGACTTCCTACTTTTTGCTATAGTTGTGGTTGCATTGGGCATAGTACACAGAAGTGCCTTCGACAGAATGAGATACCAGATGTAGATAAGTCAAACTTTCAATATAGTAACTGGTTGAGGGTTTAGCTTAGTATGCAAAATCAGGCTAGAGGTAACTGGGGCAACGGTGTTGAAATCGTGGGAGGTGGAAACAAATATTTAGAGGCTGATACTAGTAATAAAGACTTGGCGAAGACAGAGATGGGACCGACGTCACAGAGAAAAAGAGAAGATGAAATGTGGGGAAGAAGAGTCGAAGTCTTGCTCACTCACAGATAGACAATCGACTAGGGTTATAAAGGATAGGGGAAAATAAAAAAATAAGAGAAAAAGAATGAGGGGAAGTAGTGGTGAAATCGATGAAGAAAGCCCACTCAGGGTGGTTAGAAGGAAGCTCTCAGAGAATTTTTCACCTTTGAAGGCGGCGGCTAGCAATCCCCACCTAGAATCATGAAAATTTTATGTTGGAATTGTTGTGGGATAGGGAACCCTGCGATAGTTCGTGAGTTGAAGCAACTGCTTGTTGTTAACAGCCCCGATATTGTGTTCTTATGTGAAACCAAAATTTACGTTGTGAAGCTTGAGAGTATTCGGGTTAAGTGTCGGATGGTTGGTTGCTTGGGGATTGATCCAGAGGGCTATAGGGGTAGGTTGGCTGTTATGTGGAAAGATGGGATTGAGGTGACCATCCAAAACTACTCTAGTCAACATATTGATTCGTTGGTAAAGCTGGACGATTCTACAAGCCTTAGATTTACAGGGTCTATGGTTTTGCTGAGCTGAATCTTCATAGCCGTTCTTGAGGCCTTTTAAAAAGTATTGGGGAATCTGTTAAGGAAGATTGGATTGTGGGAGGAGATTTTAAAGCTATCCTTAGTGATTTTGAGAAATCCGGAGGCAGAAGGAAGCCTAGGGTCCATATGGAAGACTTTCAAAGAACTATCGAGGAGTTGGCCCTCATGGACAATAAAACTGATAAAGGAAACCTAATGTCGTAAACCTAGGGATGAAGTGAAAGACCCAAGACTACTGTTTAAGTTTGAAGCTTACTGGGCTTATGAGAAAGAGGCTAAAGATCTTATCAAAAGAGCTTGGGGCACCGATAATGATGTTATTAAGGGTATGGAAAGAGTGTGTTTTGTGCTTGGGGCGTGGCAATATCGTCGTTTCAAAAGAATGAAAATTTGTATGCATCGATTGGTTGATCGGATTAATAGACTTATTGATGGAATTTATATGGAATTTAATATCGACATATTGAAAGCGTCCCGATTCGAGTTGAATCGCCTCTACATGGAAGAACAAAGGTATTGGTCCCAAAGATCTCGGATTCAATGGCTAAGAGAAGGTGATAGGAATGCTTTGTTTCTTCATGTGCGGGCTTGGGGGAGATTCAAAAAGAATAAGATTGAGGGTTTGATGGACTCAGAGGGTCGTTGGGTACAAGACACTAATGAGATTTGTGATATTGCGTGGAATTATTTTAGTAAGTTGTTTAAGTCAGATACTCATGGTAATAAAGAGAGTTTTTAAAATCAAATTCCTAGAAGTATTACGCTTGATATGAATTGTATGTTGGAGAAACAAATCACTAGTGAGGAAATCCTTGAAGCCTTCAACCAAATGGACCATCGTAAGGTGCCTAGGATGGATGGGCTTTCGGATATTTTCTTTAAAGAAAATTAGGAGGTTGTGGGAAAAGATATGCTTCAGTTTTGCCACGATATTTTTAATGGTAAGAAGGACATTTCTGTTATTAATGATACAATGGTGGTTCTTATCTCTAAGGTTAAATATCCGAAGGAAATGACACAATTCCGACCTATTAGCCTCTATCGGGTCATTTTTAAAATGATCTCTAAAGTTCTTCCTAATAGATTAAATCTTGTCCTTTCAAATTGCATTAGTCAAAACCATAGTGCCTTTGTTCTTGGTCGCATGATCCATGATAATATTTTAATTGCTCATGAGTTGATGCACTATCTTCAGAGTTTGAAAAATGGGTCGAATAAAGGTTGTGTAATTAAGCTAGATATGAGTAAAGCTTACGACCGTGTGGAATAGAATTTTATTGAGAATGTGATGATCCGTATGGGTTTTTCTGTTGATTGAATTGAGAAAGTTATGAGGTGTGTTAGAACGGTTAGGTATGTGGTTAAATGCAACTCAATGCTTTTGGAGGTTATTATTCCCGAGAGAGGCTTCGTCAAGGGGATCATTTGTCTCCTTATCTTTTCCTTTTTTGTATGGAAGCTTTTTCTCGAATGTTATTTCATGCCCAAGAGAATGGTAATATTCGTGGGATTAGGGCCAGTCAAAATGGTCCATGTATTAACCATTTATTTTTTACAGATAATACTCTTCTCTTTGTTAGGAATAAAATGAAGGAGGTTGATACTTTTTTGGATATTCTTAGGAGTTTCGAAAAGTGTTTGGGCAGCAAATCAATCTTGTAAAAAACAATGGTGCTTTTTAGTCCGAATACCCACAGTAGTCAACGACAACTTTATGGTGATTTGTTAGGCATACAGGTTATGGATAAACTCGATTTCTACCTTGGTCTCCCACTTCCTATTGGCAAGAAAAAAAGAGTGCGTTTCAACATGTCCTTGACTGATTCTCAAACAGGATTAAAAGCGTCCAAAGGACTCTTATCCTATGATGGTAAGAAGGTGTTCATAAAATCCATTTTACAATCCTTATAAATTTACTCGATGTCTGTTTTTCTTACTCCCAGGGGTATTGTAGAATAGATGACTTCAAAAATTCAGAGAATATGGTGGGCTAACAAGAATAAAGGGAGAGGTTAGGCTATGCTGGCATGGGATAAAGTCTACTTCCCCAAAGGGATAGGTAATCTTGGTTTTAGAAAACTCATGCTGTTTAACTTAGCCCTTCTAGGGAGACAAGTTTGGCGCCTCTTCTCCCATAAAAATATGTTGTGCTACCAGGTTTTAAGCTCTAAATATTTTCCTGATGGCGATATCTTCTATTCAAAGTGTATTAAAAAACCTTCATTTACGTGGTCGAGCATTTCTACGGCTGCTAAATCCTTCTAAGATGGCTTCGGTTGGCAAGTTGGAAACGGGAGATCTATAAGAATCAAAAGGGATAAATAGGGTTTCAAGGGTCTTAATGGTGATGTTGTGTGTCTTTCTTCCTCAAATTTTTGAGAAACAGTTGTCTGTGATCTCTGGCTTCCTAACTCATGTGCTTAGAATGTTAATAAGGTCTGTGAGCTCTATAGGGAGACGGTGGGTAACCATATCTGTGATCTTTCAATTATTCTGAATGGTCCTGACGGTCAAATCATTTGGTTTCACAACACTCATAGAGTTTTTACAACAAAATCTGCCTACACTTTGCTTCTCCTCAAGTAGGTTGGTTATGGGCATCACCATCTTTTTTAGAAAGTCATCTGAAAAATGAAAGTCATCCCGAAGATTCGTATTTTTTCCTGGAGAGATGGCCATGAGATTCTTCTAACAAACGCTAAAATTGCTACAATCCAGCAGAATGTTGATCGAGGCTGCCCAATGTGTGGGGATAAAGTTGAAACCGTTATACACACCCTCAAGGATTGTCCCAAATCCCATGCCATTCTCGCTTACGGTGGGGATCGACGGTAGGCTCCTTGTTTGTGACTACACTTGTTGTATTGACTGGCTTGAAGAGGCAATGCCATTACTCGAGAAAAAATCTTTTGAAGATTTCTTGATGACTTTATAGAATGTTTGGAACAGCCAGAATAACTACATATTTTGTGGTAAGGATGAGGAAGCTTGGACGGTGTGGGAAAGAGCAAAGGCCCTTAACGAAGATTTTCGTATTCACAACATGATTTTTAAACCGATTTTTCCATTGGTTTCCAAGTGTTAGAAGTGGGAGAAGTTACCAAATGGCTTTGTGAAGGTTAACGTGGATGTTGCATGTAGAAATAATACGATGAGTTATGGGATTATCATCCGTGATAGTAACGACCTCGCTATTGGTAGACGAGCGGGAGTAAAGGATGTCCAAATGAAACCCGAATGGACTGAGTTGTATGTACTTAGTGAAGGGGTACTCCTTGCCCTTGATCTTAACTTAGGCAATATCATTTTTGAATCTGATTGTTCCAGCATGCTTAATCATCTTCGAAAATGCCAGGATGACATCACTATTCTTGGTTTTCATGCTAAGGAAATTGATGGTCTGATAAAGCAATTCTCTAAGGTGCGTGTTCATTGGATTAATAAAAGTTGTAACAACGTTGCCGATGCACTTTGTAACTTCTCGCTTTTTAAATAGGTGTTTTCTATGTTTTGACATGGATTACCCTAATTTTATCCATAATCTTGTAATTTTGGATCCTTCCTAATAAAATAAAGGTTGTGACCCCCAAGTCTCTTTTTATATAAAAAAAAAACTCTATTCTAACGATAAGTCCTTGATTTCACACGATCTGGCTTGGTCCCTCCCTAAGTCCCTTATATTGTGTATCCTACAATCATAAATCAACCCTCGTAAGTTCAGATGAACTTAGTTCATAAACACACCCTACCTTATCGGGGTTCAAATAATAATACTAATAGTAATAATGCAATGATTCCCTGCTCATTTGGGCATTTCTCATGAACCATCATAGTGGACTTTTTCCCGGTCTCGATCTTAACCATTGGTAGATAGGCTGTTGAGTAATTTCCTTCTAGCCATGTTACCGCCATCATCCAACCTTGATAGTTCCATTGAGTGTCTCGTTCTCTCTGCGAACTCTACCCTTTACTTAATCCCTTTCTAGCCCTTGTCCCCAATGTGGGTATATTTTTTCCACCATTATGCCCTATTAATGAGGCCTTCCGACCCATCTTCCCAAGACTCTTGGGGCCTATTGTCAACCTCCTTTGTTCGTGGAAAACTCTTTCCTTAACTCAATCCCGTGCAACTTACGCACCTTCCATCCTTTTGTACGACCAACCCAGTCCCACGCCCCCTGGCAGACTAGATCCTACTTAGTTTAAATAATGATCAGATTTCTTATTCGAAATTCGCATTAGCGTAGCACGTCTTCCTACTACGACCCACTAAGACCTATAGTACTCAACCTTGTGCCACTATACTACCATCTGAGTTCATGATCTCTTTTTTCCTACTACATTCCTTCATAATTCGCCATTTGGCGAATACTTCCTAATGGTTTCCCCTTCTGGAGGAATAGTCTTGACAGATATATCCATTATCTCATGCACTCTTCTTCTTCAATGAGTTCTATCTAACCCCTCCTTTCTTTATGAACTAACATGTGATCTCATGGCAACCCCCTTAACATATAGGGTTTCACTGAGCGTACTCAAATGGCACTTATTGGAGGATCTTTATCTATGATCCTCAGTTCTACCAACATTTGTTTGTCTTTACACCAGTCACTACTAGTGCGTCCACTTCCGTGAATAGCCCAACTGGGTTACCTCTCCATATACTTTACTGGCTTTTACAATTGATACATCTAGTAGTACTTTTCTCTTTTATACTTCCCCTTTTATCGACTAATTTCCTCGACTCGATAACTATTTGGTTCTTGTCCACATAATTAATCATTATCCTTCTAACCCATTTTTCCTTTTTTATGAAATTCCTCACATTTACTATCCTGATTATCCACACAAGGTTACCATCCTGATGGAATACTCCATCCTTAACGTCCTTACAAACTCTACACGCTACAATAGCCATGTTGTGGCTTTACTCTCCTGGTCCTATATTTGATATCCTGACGGACTCCATTGGTTGCTATAGTTTAACTATGGTCATTCACTTCAAGATTACCGTGTTTAATGTCCCATCGGACTCTCTACGATGCCATAGTGTCTTTCAACTGTGGTCTTACTCGTTCTACCACCAAGTTATCTCTTGATGCCATAACATCTTTCAGTTATGGTCTTACATATTATAACCTCGTGTTTACTGTCTCGGCAGACTACTCCGTGTTTAACGTCCCGTCAAACTCGCAACGATGAAATAACGTCTTTCAGCTATGGTCTTACTCATTTTATCGTCAATTCAATCTCTTGCTGACATAGTACCTTTCAGCTATAATCTTACACAATATAACCCCGTATTTATTGTCCTGACAGACTACACTAGTGGTCATAGTTCAACTATGGTCTTACACCTTATGTTCCCCGTGTTTATTGTCTCGGCGGGTTATTAGGATGCCATAACGTCTTTCAGTTATGATATTAGTCATGTGTACCTTGAAGCCATAACATCTCTCAGCCATGGTCTTACTCATTTATTTCATGACGCCATAGCATCTTTCAGCTATGGTTTTACTAATTTTTAAGCGTATAGCCTCCGACCGGTCCCATGGCCTAGCCATGATTATTTACTTACTGTCTCTGTCACATTCCATCCATTCCTCCATTCTCCTTCCTATACTTTGATGCTCAAACACCATAGTGTCCCCTTCACAAGGCCTGAAGTCACAGTTTGCACTCAACAATATCATGCAGTGATATATAACAGAATTATCCTATTTCCCTTTCCTAACTTCATCTAACCTATCGTTCATCCCCTTTCAAGATTTCCCTTTATCATGCATTCTAAACCAAAATGGCGGATACTCATAAACTTATGAAAGCGTGCATCATGCCTTTACAGTTTTGGGTTTGAATACAGAAACTCACCTCGTACACCTTAGACTCTCTAGGTTAGTTTTTCCAAACGTCAGAGTTCCTATTTTCCTGACAGCTAAGCATGACAACCAAATCGTGGGTTAAACTTAACAATCCTAGTTTAAAACTTGTTTTTTAGAAACATGCAAAACCCTTAGAAATGGTTTCTGGAAACTCTTGACTTTATTTCTGAATCTTACATACCACGAAGGACTTAGAACCTTACTAGCTTACTGGTTTTTTTATTTTTCCAACTTAACCCTCATAATCATCGCTCCATGCAGAGCTTTCCAACACCATTGCTTCCTCGGAGCAACCATAGAAGATGAAGAAGAGGAGAGAATGAAACAGACTGAGAGGAATCCGTCTGAGGATTTAATTCTCAACTATTTAAAACCCTTTATGCACGGTCTCCAACCAGGGGCGAAGCCAGAACAAATTTTTAGGGGGGGCCGAATGAAAATTTAATTTTTTATGGTCTATATCTTTATAATTTTTAAAGGATTAAATCGAATTTCTATAATTTTAGGGGGGCCAAAGTACAATTTTACCTTTACTAATTTAAAATTTTAAAAAAAAATTAAGGGCTTAAATATAAATTTTCCATTTTAAGGGGGGCCAGGGCCACTGCCAGCCCCCCTTGTATCCGCCTCTGTCTCCAACCGTATATCAACCGTTCATCCATAATCACTTTGTTTCCCACTAAGAGACCGACTGGTTCTAATTCAACCTAACTAGACTTGGTTTTCAACCATATCCCATTTCGTTCCTAATTTTTCTTGGTTTTTGAATAGAGACCGCCAGTTTGCAGTCTCTTTCAATTTAACCGCTAAATGTTCTAAATTTCCGAGGTTAAAGGATTTCAGGTGTGACAACTCTCCCACAAAAAAAAAAGAGATTAAATTTCACGTGAAAAATCTATTAATAAAATTTTATTAAATGGAAATAATCTTCAATGAGTAGAATTAAAGAAATCAATTCAATAAACTATTAAGTTCCCTAATTAAAAATTCTACTATGAATTTGGAATATCATAAACTTAATTGATTTCTTGAATTTAATAACTCATAATAAATTAATTAATTAATTAATTAAATTTGATAACTCATATTGAACTTTATAATTAACCATATGAAAGAATGTAAAATAAAAGATGCATAAAAGTAATAATGTATGCACATGTTATACATAATTTTGTCAATTTGAGTCTTACTTTTTTTATTTTTTGAACATAAATCCTACTTTTTTTATTTGATAGAAATTCACGATATAAATTTTATAATAAATTTACAACAATTATCATTTTATAATGAATAACAATTATCTCTATAACAAGCAAAATCGATTGGGAAAGATTGTTTGCGAAAAGCACTGATTCTGTCATGGTAATAAGTAAGTATTATTATTTTAAGTATAAAAGAGCCCCCAACTTGGACAGAGTTGAATATGCTTGAAATCAAACAACAAATTTATTGCATGTCGCTTCTTTCAACTGACTGCATGAATTAGGATGTTTTTTCTTTCATTAAAGTTTTTAATCTTGACCTTTTAGCTGATTATGAAATTTGGATTTCTTTTATTAGCATCTACGTTCGGTTGATAACAATTTTGTCTCGTTAATTTTTGCTTGTAGATAAATAATTAAAAAATATATACACAAGTTTTTTCGTAATTTTATTGTTCATTTTTGCTATAAAGAAAATGAAAGTGTTTTCTCGTAAATATATATTACCTGAGTAAAATATATACTCAATTTTATATGTTATATTTAACCTTTTGTCTCAATTTTATATGTTATATTTAACCTTTTGTTAAGTATACAAGCCTTTCTAAGTGTTCTCCTAAAATTCAATTAACCATGCAGGTAACAACATGGAAATTAGTTGAGAGAAAGTCCATACTAATTGATATCGAAAAATTTGAAGATTAAGGACTAAAATGAAATTATAATAAAGAGTTAGGAGAAATGGATGAAACTACCCAATTTAAAATACATGACAACATTCTTCGTAATTGATTCTTATTTGCAAAATCAGTATGTATAACAATCTCAAAGGCCCGATTTTATTTTTCCCCCAAAAATTTAATTCTTGAGTTCTTTATCATCAGAAGCTGGTTTAAAGGCGCTGTTTAAAATGGAGAAAGGCAAAGAAGACTGAAGCAATGAACTTCCTGTTTGAGAACTTGAAGATGCCAATCCATTGAAGTAGCTTGATGAACATGATGATTGACCTTTCTCATTTTGAGAAACTATGGCCTGCATCAATTTCTGACCAAAATGCTGAGCTTTTTGATCAGTTTGGTCTCCAGATTTTGCACTGTTACAAACCATAGATGAAATTGCAGCAGCTATTACTGATCTGAAGCTTGGGTCTGATGTGATTACCTTCGTTAAGGTTTCTGTCAAAGACTGTTGAGAAGCTCCCCCTTGCTGATTATTTCCCGGTAAAGACTGGTAAATCTGGTTTTGGGACTCGTTTCCAAGGATTGAGTTACCAGGCTGAGTTTGATAATATGGCACTGCACCATAACCAGGATAGCCATTGCCCCAAACTGCAGGCAAAATGTTGGATTCTGATGAAGAAAAGTTGAGACTTGTTGGAGGAAATCTGGGAAAGCTTGTAGGGAAGCTGTTGAAATAATTAGATGAAGATGAAGGGGAATGGGAAGGGGAAGAGGTAAGGTCTAGAGTAATTGTTGGGGACAAAGATGATGAGGTTGAGTTGGGTAAATAGAACTGTCTTGTTGTGGAATTATCATGGTGGCTGAAGTTTAATCCATTGAGCCCTGGTTGAGATGTTGAAGAGCCAGATAACATCATGGAAGCGGCTGCTGAGGTGGTGGAAGCCATTGCAGTCGCTGAAACTGGAAGTGGGTGATTGTGATTCCCTTCATAAGTTGTAATTAAGATTGACATATCCTCGGCACATCTTTGCACCTACATATATATCACCAAGTTTTATCCCTTAAACCTAAATTTCATCCGAAAAAAGTCTAGTTTCGGTCGAAGAAGAAATCTTTACCTGCTTTCTAACTGGACAACCTGATGCAACTGTGCAACGATAGTAAGCTCTGGGGCATGGATTACCTTTTGAAATTTTCTGCCCATATTTCCTCCATTGGCATCCATCGTTCATCTGTAATGGAAGTAATGAATTTTACTCAATCATAAAAAAGAAACAAAAATGATGGAAAGCTTTTTACAAGTATTGCAATACTAACAGTTGGTGCATCACATCTAGCTCTCACAGAAACCCTAGCTCTCTTTACATGGTTTTGTTGATCTTCATCTCCATTTCTGCTTGTTGTCTTTTGAATCTTGTTTGGAGGCCATGTTTCTGCAGCACCATCATCTTCCTTCACTTGATCTTCTGAACTCTTTTTAGGGCTTGACAATTGAAATTTAGAGTCTAATCCAAGAGTTAAACCGGCTTTGATCTCTGGGTCATCTTTACTTTTGATTGAGCTTGTTGTTTTCTCATCTTTTACAGACTCCATTGGAGTAGTTCTTCCAAGGGAAAGTGAAACAAGTTCAGGTTCTACAACAACTGGTTCATCATTATGATCCGAAGAAATTGATAAACATTTCGATTTCTTGACAGCTCCATGTTGAAGGATTTCAAAGAAACTTAATTGAAGAGACTTGTAATTCTCCTGGATCTTCTCCAACATCTTCTTTAATCTTTCATTTTCTTCCATCACCTCACCCATCTCAGCTTTTGCAGATTCAAGTTCATCCTCCTAATCCATATAAGTATATATAATCGTTAATTAAACTAGAATGTATGATTGATTTAATGTACAAATCCATATTAATTGCTCACTGCAACTAATCAAAACTTTTGTTATTAACTTTTATAGATCTAAACACCAAATTTTGCAAAATTTTATAAGATAAATAAATAAATAAATAAAAAGTGTCAGCTACATGTATGAGAGAGGTCAACGAGCATTTAATGCAAACATCTACCTCCTTGCTATCCACCAAGTCTTCATGGCTAGGTGATGATGAATTCAAATCAGCATTTTCATGTAGCTTTCTTCTATTTTCAATCTATTACACAAAGAATTGAAGAAAGAATCCATTAGCAACTTTTATCATAATTCATAACCTTTCAGGAACCACAAACTAGACCCTGATTGTGAGAAATTGACACCCAATTCTCATATATATAAGAACAAATCAAACCAGTTAAATAAGGATCACTGAATATATATATATATATATATATATAGTCTATACCTTCTTAGCTTCTGGACTGCAATCTTCTTGATGGCAGGCAATGGCTTGAGCAATATCGGCATCTGTTGTAGGCATTTTCATCAACAAAACCTCCATTGTTAATTTGGGAGGATAAAGAAAAGCTTGCCTTCAACTCTTCTTTTATCTCAATTTATATATATATATATATATATATTTCTTATATGAAAAACCTTCCCCTTCTTATAATACAATCAAAACACAGTTGGCTTTCAAACAAAATTCAACTATGCTTAGTGGTCATCTATCAATTCTTACACAGGCAAACACAAATGTCAACACCCCAACCACACTTCCAAAGGTATTTAATCCTTTTTTCTCTATATATTAAAAAAAAAGTGAAGAAATCAACTTCAACGTTCAAGAATTCAGAATTTAGACAAAGAGAAAATGATTTTGAAATGAAAGAGAGAGAGAGCTAAAATTGCGGCCAATACCCCAATTATTTTTATATATATTTGAAGTTTGAGTTTAGGGTAAAGAAAGAGAGAGAGAGGACATCACATGGGGTTAACAGTCAAAGTTGAGTGGATAGGTAGCCATGGTTTCTTGGGCGGTGAGGTTTCAAGGAAGGATCAAAGTTTCAACGGTTGCTGGTGGTGGTCTAGTTGTGGCCTTTGTTTTCGTTGTCAAGTTCCCGGTCAATACGCTTGCTTAACACGGATTCAGACTCTGTCCCATATGCCATTTTGACCTTTTTGCCTCTCTATATTTTATATTTCTATATATATATATATATATATATAAAAGCTACATCTTAAATGTCGATAGCAAAGCTTCAACTTGATCAAGATTTAGGTGTATATATAGAAAATTTTCAATGCATTAAAACAACTTTTAATAATTAAATTTATGCAATGTGTAATAAGCCTAATTTGCCCGGGCCCATTAACTTAGTATTAAGCCATTAAAAAAAATCAAATAAAAAATAATAAAAACCAAATAAAGTCCAGATTAAACAGTCCATCAGTCCATTACAAATTAATAAAATAAAGGCCCACTTTCCCTAGCCGACATCTGACCTTAACCAACCCAAAATTTAAAAATGATTCAATGCTAGAGGCCCAAAGGCAGAGCAGGGCCGAGTGGCCCGAATGGTTTGAAAATCTTGAAAACCCTAGAAGATTCTAGGATCGCCTGGTGCCGCAGCCTTCACCCAAGCGCGCCCCGCGTGCATCCGCTCCGCAGCCACCACGCACACGCGCGCCAGCCTCAGCAACGGCCTCCTCCACAGCTATACCTGCAACAACCCATGAAGCAAACAGAATTACAGCAAAGCAAACAATATTTTTGATTTTCGATTCGGCTATAAATAAGGCCAAAATCAAATGTAAAAGGATCCGTTTTTTTTTTGTATATACAAACAGATACAGAATACAAAAAGGAAAAAGAATTGAAAAGGTGATTTCCGATTTTAGTTTCTTTCAAATTTCCGATTCTATTATATCGACTTTCGATTTATTTTCTTTTCTTTTCTAATATATTGCATGCAAAAGAAAAATAAAAAAAAAGCACCTATATGTTAAATATCATCGCCGGATCCTTATTTGCTTCGACGAAATCGAAGTTTGAATGAGGATTTAGGGGCAGAAATAGACGATTCTTGGGCCTGGTTCTAAATGAGGGTAGGAGGGCGTCATTACGCATCACCATACACCGATTTCAATGGTGAAATGGTGGTCAGATGGCGCGTTCATCGGAATCAGCAGAATAGTGAATGAGGGTTTAATTTTTCTAAAACAGGGGCTAGGGTATTTTGGTTTCCAAAGAAAAGGGGGCCGAGTTCCCAATTGGTTTTTAGGTTTTATTTCTTTTTTAAATTGTGTAAAACGACGCCATTTGAAGCCTGATGAAGTGGCCTCAAAACGACGCTGTGTGAAACGCCTCGATCCGACCCGATCCAGCATCCTCAGGATCTGCGCGTTTTTGCGGTGATGGGATATTTGTGCAATTAGTCCCTCTTTGTCGTGCCGTCTTTCAATTAGATCCATTATACATTTCTTTTGTTTCTTAATTGATCTCTATAATTTGTGTGTCATTTCAATTTGATCTAGTCTGTGTGCTGCGTTTTGGATATTGGAATATTTGCTAGTTTGATCCCTGACTATTTATGCGTAATTTAGTCTGATCCTTGATTTTGTTTAAATGATTTTGTTTATTTATGAAATAGCCTTTTAATTTTATTTTTATTTCAATTAAGTTTTTAAATTTTTGTTTATAATCCTTGCAACTCTTTTATAGTATTAAATTTATTTATTATTCATTTAAAAAAAAAAGAAGCTATTTTAATAAAATTATTTTGAAATTGGTTCTACAATGTTTTAATTTGTTTTATTTTCCATTTGGATATATTTTTGTTTATATTTATTGTATAAATATTTAATTTCAAAATCATCTATTATATATTTCTTTGTTTTAATGACTTGTATAATTTTTAATTTAAATACTCTTATATATTATTATTGAAACACCCCACACCCGGCCCACGAGCTTGAACCGGATCTGGTATGTTCCTTAAATAAATCGGTTTTCAATGTTCTAAATGACTTAGAGAAAATTTGTGTAATTTTAAAAAAAATTGTTTTGGGTTGGGCTTAATTTGAAACCTATTTAATAAATTCTGGAAATCCAACTTAAATAAGGTGACAAAATAATTTTTGGGTTTATTATTTTAAAAGAAATAAATTTACTTATCTTTAATCAAACATAAATTGTATCATATTCAAATAAAAATAAACAGAAATAAAGAGAATCCAATTGGGCCTTATGGCCTTATTACATCATTCAAACCCAAAATAAAGTTTAAAGTACTAAAATTTCATAAAGTCCAAATTCCAAATAATTTCTTCAAGCGATGCATGGCCACCTTTAGCTCCCCGCCGACCCGGTCCATTACTGCTCATCACCTGAAAATAATTCCCCAACGGGGTGAGTCAACAGACTCAATGTGTACATAGTACTAATTTCCAACAAATCAGGCATACAAGTCATATCAATATCATGTTCATACAAAATAAAGGATGATGCAACCCAAATCCAAACCTATTTGTCCATCCGCTACACACCACCCGTACCAACTTTGTACACGCGGGGACTACTAAGTCGACCCTCCATCCGCTACACACCATCGAAGGCGATCAGCTGCGATCGACGTGCTCATCGTCCACTTATGTTGTGTCATTAGACACTGTATTCACTAGATGTAACCGGTTACCACTTTTCACTTTATGTGACCGTAGTCACCACTTTACGTTGGTGAGACCGTAGTCATCACCTTCACTTTCTTCCTCCACAAATATCCCGAATGCCCCAATTATTTCATAACATATTTCACATACTAAATTTTCATTCATGTTACTAATCACATGTTCAAACTATATCACATTCACAATCCTATCAAAAGTAGGAAACGTGCACTGGTACTCCTTACCACATTTGTGGTGCTTAGCCACATTCACATACTGTTACATATTTACATATCTAATGATTGCCATGCAATTTATTGAAAGTTAGTAAGAGTACACACCTTTTCGCTTAATAGTTCCCGTGAATTCCAGTAGAGCGATCTACCGATCTAGATCTTTCACTCCTATATTCGGCCATTAATTAAAACATATAAATAAACCTATTTGGTCTTAAAACCAAATCCTACTAGAAGTAGAATTACTTACCTAGTTGCCGAATTGATTTAATCAAGTCCCAACAGCTGCTAGAATTCCTCTTCCTTGAAATCGGCTAATACTAGGTATGTAACCATGTCGATTTTCGGTTTTGAAATAATGGAAAACACTTAAACAAATTATGCCTTGGCCGAATATCCCTTACCTTATGATGGGATTCCAAATCAAGAGGATTCCTTTATAAGCTGTTGAAATCCTATAACTTCGTGTTAGATTAGATCTAACTTTGAAAACGTGAATCATAATCTTTAACCACATATTTATATTTATAATCCTTACCTTAGATCCTTAGATTTCCCAAAAGATCCCCTTTGATGTTGTGGATGATTGCCCTCTTTCTTAGAATCCACAAAGATTCAAATTTTGACAAGAGAACGGAGAAGAAAATAGAAGAAAAAGAGAGGGATTTTTGCTTAATGAAAATTCGGCAGAGAGGGGGTTTTGCCTAGGGAGAATTTCTGCAGAGAGGAAGAGGAGCAAGTGTTGATGAGTAGCCCTCCTGTCCTCCTTTTATAGCCAAAGTTATCACTCTAGGAGTCCTTTACTTGGCCACCACTCCTCTTTTGATAATATTATCTCTTTTATTTAAAAGATAAAAGCCTTTAATCCATCAATTATCTCCTCAATTATCTCATTAGAAAATAATCCTTTATTTATCTCTTATTATTCACATATTTATGTGAATAAAACTCCTTTATTTATCTCTTATTATTCACATATTTATGTGAATAAAACTCCTTTATTTATCTCTTATTATTCACATATTTATGTGAATAAAACTCCTTTATTTATCTCTTATTATTCACATATTTATGTGAATAAAACTCCTTTATTTCTCTCATATATCCAAGTTTCCCGAAATGTTCAAGTTTCCATTTTTGGATCATTTCCAAAATGTTTAGGTTTCCAAAATGTCTAAGTTTCCAAAAATGTCCATTTCCATTTTCATTTCCATCTCCATTTTCATTTCCATTTTCATTTTCATTTCCATTTTCATTCATTTCTAGGTTTCCAAAAGTATCAAAAATTTATTCATAATACTCAAGACTTGTCATTTCATACAATTGATCTGAAAAATGCATAGGCCCTTCCTAGGATGTTACAGCTTCTACCCTCTTAAATAAAATTTCGTCCTCGAAATTTCCTAACTAAACAGATTGAGGGTATTGCTTGTCGCATTGTCTCTTCTCTGCTCCCACGAAGCTTCTTCCGATCCATGATTGCGCCATAACACCTTGACTAAAGGCACCGACTTCTTTCGTAGTGTGCTTTCACGTCACGCCCAAGATCTGAACCTGGCTCCTCCTCGTAGGATAGATCGGCCTTAACTCCACTTCTTCAACAGTACCACATGAGACGGATCCGATCGATAGCGACGTAGCATGGACACATGAAATACGTCGTGCATTTGATGCAACTCGGTGGCAACTCCAATTGGTATGCCACCCAACTTCGCTCGATTCAAGCCTTGATAGGGCCCTATAAACCTTGGGCTTAGCTTCCTTTGCGACCGAACCGCATAACCGTCTTCCAAGGTGAGACCTTTAGAAACACTTGGTCTCCTACTTCAAACTCAATTTCTTTCCTCTTAAGGTCTGCGTACAACTTCTGTCTATCAGAAGCTTCTTTCAACCGTGCCCGAATTAATTCCACCTTCTCCTCAGTTTCCGCCACTAACTCTGGACCCAAAACGCGGCGTTCTCCTAACTCGGTCCAACAAGTTGGTGTTCTACATTTCCTTCCATACAATGCTTCGTATGGTGCCATCCGAATGCTTGCCTGATAGCTGTTGTTGTAGGCGAACTCAGCTAGAGGCAAGTAATCTTCCCAACTTCCTCGGAAATCCATCACACGACCTCTTAGCATATCTTCCAACACTTGTATAACCTGTTCGGATCGCCTGTCGATTGTGGATGAAAAGTCAGTAGTGAAGTCTAGCTTAGTGCCTAATGCTTGATGAAGTGCTTTCCAAAATCGAGACGTAAACCTTGGGTCTCTATCAGAGATGATCGACATCGGTACCCCGTGTAGCCTCACGATCTCCGCCACATATAACTTGGCTAACTTTTGAAGGGAATAGTCGATCCTCACAGGATAAAATGTGCGGACTTGGTCAAACGGTCCACTATCACCCATACCGAGTCCTTCTTAGTGGGCGTAAGGGAAGCCCACTAACTAAGTCCATGGTAATTCTTTCCCACTTCCATTGGGGAATCTCAATTGGTTGAAGCAATCTGATGGGACTTGGTGTTCACCTTTACTTGCGACATGTCAAACATTTCCCCACAAATTCAGTCACCTCTCGTTTGTGTCCGACCACCAAAATTGTTCCCTTAGATCTCTATACAGACTTGATGCCTCCGGGATGCATAGCATAAGGACTACCATGCGCTTCCCAAGAATCCTTTGTCTCAACTCCTTATCCCTCGGCATACAAACCTTTTCCTTGTAGCACAAGACTCCTTCATCATTGACGCCATAATCCTTTAATCCTCCTTGCCGTACTTGCTGTAACTTAGTACTTAAGTCCTTATCCGCCAACCTGTCCCTCTTTCACCTCCTTGACCAGTTGGCTTGACTTGTAACTCCGCCAACAAGCTTAGTCATCATACAAACTTAAGTGAGCGAACAAAGCCCTTAAATCCGACACAACCTTCCTACTTAGGGCGTCGGCTACCACATTCGCCTTGCCCGGATGGTATTCTATCGAATAGTCATAATCTTTTAATAACTCCACCCACCTTCGTTGCCTCAAGTTCAACTCCTTACGAGTCAACAAATACTTAAGGCTTTTGTGGTCCGTGTAAATTCTGACCTTTCTCCATAAAGGTAGTGCCTCCAAACTTTGAGGGCGAAAACCACCGCCATGCGAGTTCCAAGTCATGAGTTGGGTAGTTCACCTCATGCGCGCCTTAACTGCCGAGATGCATAAGCGACTACCTTTCCTTCTTGCATTAGCACACACCTAACCTCAGTGTGCGAAGCATCACAATATACTACGGTCTCCTTACGCCTCCCATTGAATTAACACCGAGCTTCACAAGACCTTTTTAAGCTTTTCAAAGCTCTCCCATTTGCTTATCCGTCCACACAAACGGTACTTCCTTCCTTAGTAACTTTGTCAAAGGTGCGGCTATTGCCGAGAATCCTTCCACGAACCTTCTGTAATAGCTGCCAAGCCTAAGAAACTTCGATTTCAGCCACCGACCTAGGTGGTTTCCAATCCAACACCGCTTGATCTTCCTAGGATCCACTCTTATTCCTTCTGCGGATACCACATGTCCTAGGAACGCCACTTCCTTGAGCCAAAATTCGCACTTGCTGAATTTGGCATAAAGCTTCTTTTCCTTAACACTTCTAACACAACTCGGAGATGCTCATCGTGCTCCTCATCCGTCTTGGAATACACCAAAATGTCGTCGATGAACACCACGACGAATCTATCCAAGTAGGGTTGGAAAACCCTATTCATCATATCCATGAACGCGGCGGTGCGTTCGTCAACCCAAACGGCATCACCACAAATTCAAAATGACCGTACCTTGTCCTAAAAGCGGTCTTATGAATATCGACCTCCTTCACTTTCGATTGATGATACCCCACCTTAAGTCGATCTTTGAGAACACACAAATGCCCCTTTTCGGTTGGTCGAACAAGTCATCTATCCTTGGCAAAGGATACTTGTTCTTGATGGTCGGTTTGTTCAATCGGCGATAATCTATGCACATCCGCATAGTTCCATCCTTCTTCTTCACAAAGAGAACCGGTGCTCCCCACTGAGACACACCGGGTCGAATGAACCTGATCCAACAACTCTTGGATTTGAGCCTTGAGCTCCACTAACTCCTTTGGTGCCATTCGGTGGGAGCGATTGACACGAGAGCTGTTCCTGGTAGCAAATCTATTCCAAATTCCACTTCTCTATCTGGGGGTATTCCGGGCAACTCCTCCGGAAATACATCCTCAAAATCCCTTACTGTTCTAACTCCCTTGACACCTTCCTCTTCTCCTCTTAACGCACTCACGAAGGCTAAGAATGCCTTACATCCTTTCTTAACCATTTTCTCGGCCTTGAAAGGTCTAAACTACGTTAGACAAGTAGTTCCTCCTTTCTCCGATCATCACTACTACCTCATCTTCCGGGGTTCTTAGTTCCATACGTTTAGCCGCACAATCCAACACGGCTCGATGCTCTACTAGCCAATCCATTCCAAGTATAAGCTCAAACTCTCCGAAGGGTAATTCCATTAAGTCAGCCCGAAAGTTCGCTCCCGAATCTCTAGGGTACATTCCGAAAGATCCTATCTATCCTCACCGTTTGGCCTAAAGGGCTTACTACGATTATCCGCCTATCGAAAGTTCGAGTCTAGGCCTAGTGTTTCAACCACACTACATGCAACATAGGAATGAGTTGAGCCCACATCAATAAGAGCAAAATAGGGTTTGTCATGAATAAAGAACGTCATCGGTTATAACATCCGACGCGTCTCCTCTCTTCCCTCCGGCGAACCGCGTAAACCAAACCCGGTTGCCTTGCTTGGCGTTATTAGCACCTCGGCCCCGAGCTCCACGGCCTCTGCCACTACCTCTGTTGGCGACCCACGACCTCTTTGAGGTCTGCTGTCCGCCTCTACCACCTGGTTAGCATTCCGAGTCTGGTTGGCTCTCATCTAATAGCTTGGGGCAATCCTTAATCATATGGTCTTTGGACCCACACTTGAGACATCGTCCCGCCTTTTCCAACACTCTCCCCGTGCTTCCTTCCACAATGTTCACAAGGGCGAAATTGCCGGCCGTACCACTGTTGACTTTGTGGCTGTCAACTCTAGGCCTCTTGTGGCCTTTTCCGGATGGCCCAAAACCTCTTTTGGGCTTATTTACATCCACCACCGCTTGGTGGCGTCCTTAATTCCTCAACCACTTTAGCCTTTTCCACCAAGGCGAGAGAATTCCGCTCCGATGCGGTGCTATCAAAAGTCTCAAATCGTCCCTAAGTCCGTCCTCAAAACGAACACAAATGCGTTCATGCTCGATCGCCACTACTCCTCGGGCAT
The DNA here is from genome assembly GCA_025698515.1 of Gossypium sturtianum. Taxonomy (NCBI): domain Eukaryota; kingdom Viridiplantae; phylum Streptophyta; class Magnoliopsida; order Malvales; family Malvaceae; genus Gossypium; species Gossypium sturtianum. The sequence goes on from CM046946.1 coordinate 125,451,329, forward strand.
ATCGGCTCAACCTCAAGAATTCCGCTTCATATTCGGTGTGAGACTTACTTCCTTATACCAACCCCGAAAAGCCTTCCTTTGCTCATCTATATACCGGTTCCCACATACTTCTTCCGAAATGCTTCCTTAGCATATTCCCGTGTCGATCTTCCGCCGTGGCACCGTCCCGAACGGTTAACCACCATTGATACGCTTCATCGCGTAATGATGCCGTCATCCCTTTCAACTTCTCCTCGGGGTCAAGTCGAGCTCATCCATGATGCGCTCGGTTGCTTCCAACGATGCTCACCAGCATCGGGTGCCACTCCCGATACTCCTCTAAACATTTCACTCCATTAGCACGGAGCCGCTTAGGCACAGACTTACGATTTCCTGAATTGTTTCCTGCACCAGCCACCAATTCCAAAACTCGTAGCACAGCCTGCGACACACGGCATCTTCCTCTCGTGCGAGCCTGCTTGCTCAACATTGACAAATGGGGTGATGGTGGTGGTGGTATCTCATTGTCGAACCTTGTCCCGATCTAACGATCATCCTTCCTCTACCTCTTCCACGGCGACCACGTCCTCTTGAGCTCATTATCGACGAGATCCGATTAAGGAATTTTATGTATTAGTATTCTTGTTTCACTTATTACCCGCGATGATATCTTATGAAGAAGAGTTTAAGAGTGGTTCTTTCAGTATTCATACATGCATACAGATCTTGCATTCATTCATTCATCCATCAACAAATATGAACTTTCATTCATTCAAAGAAACGTTGTAATTCTTGTTGTTGTTTTAGTTATTTTACTTTTCCACTACCCAAGGGCATTTTCGTAATTTTATCCTACTGAGGTATTTTCGTAAATTTTAAAAATAAAAAGTTCCTGGTGATTTTGACGAAAGTATTTTGGTACTTCTAAAGTTCCGGAAATTTTGGAAGAATTTTGAAATCCAGGTCGTTTTGGTAATTTTGTAAGTTAGGAGCAATTTTGTAATTTTCCAAAATCAAGATAGTTTGATATTTTACAAATTAGGGTTTTTGAACATTTGATAAAGTAATGAAATTTTGTTAAAACTATGGGTGGTTTGGTCATTTTATAAACCAAGGGTATTTTTTTTTTTTTTTAGAAGAAAATGTTTGTAAAATAGTTCTCATAAGTTTCTAAGAGTTTTAAAACTAAATTTTGGTTATACATTTTTTTATTTTTTTATAAAAGAAAAACGGCTAAGTCCCTTTTTCGGGTTTTATTCTTTGTGTTTAGCCTATGACCGAGCCCTCTTGGTCGTGGTGTGAACCAAAGCTACGCACTGAGCAGGATTCGAATGAAGAGGAGGTGAGTCACGCGGACTGCTTAAATACCAAGCTCTCACCGACCTTTCTAGACATGCGCATGAGGTTGCCACACCACCGAGCCTTCTCGAGTTAGGGGCGAACCGAGCTACGCACTGGTAGGATACTGCGAGAAGAGGAGGTGAGTCTCTAGGATGCTTAAATACCGTGCTCTTCCCGATCCAATCCTGACATGCGTGCAGGGGGTTGCCACACCCTAGCTTAATAACTTAGTCATAGGTTTGTTAAGTTCATTAAGTCTTATGAGTTTCAAGTGTTTAAGTAGTCTAATCCTAGGGTTCAAGTTCCTATCACACTATTCTACGTTCCATGCCTTTGCTACCCTTTTACAATTCATAATTCACATAATCACACGGATGGTTAAAGGTACTTACCGTGGATGCGGTCGGAGACTTAGGTGCCATGCCATAAAACCCGCTTATTTCAAAGAAATTCATTTGGGCTCGAATTGAAAACGTTTTGGCTTTGAGCCCACAGGCCGAGAGTTTTAAAAGCCGGGCTCGATACCAATCAAACACACCCCACACACGGCCCACGAGCTTGAACCGGATCTGGTATGTTCCTTAAATAAATCGGTTTTCAATGTTCTAAATGACTTAGAGAAAATTTGTGTAATTTTAAAAAATTGTTTTAGGTTGGGCTTAATTTGAAACCTATTTAATAAATTCTGAAATCCAACTTAAATAAGGTGACAAAATAATTTTTGGGTTTATTATTTTAAAAGAAATAAATTTACTTATCTTTAATCAAACATAAATTGTATCATATTCAAATAAAAATAAACAGAAATAAAGAGAATCCAATTGGGCCTTATGGCCTTATTACATCATTCAAACCCAAAATAAAGTTTAAAGTACTAAAATTTCATAAAGTCCAAATTCCAAATAATTTCTTCAAGCGATGCATGGCCACCTTTAGCTCCTGCCGACCCGGTCCATTACTGCTCATCACCTGAAAAATAATTCCCCAACGGGGTGAGTCAACAGACTCAATGTGTACATAGTACTAATTTCCAACAAATCAGGCATACAAGTCATATCAATATCATGTTCATACAAAATAAAGGATGATGCAACCCAAATCCAAACCTATTTGTCCATCCGCTACACACCACCCGTACCAACCTTGTACACCGCGGGGACTACTAAGTCGACCCTCCATCCGCTACACACCCATCGAAGGCGATCATTTGCGATCGACGTGCTCATCGCCCACTTATGTTGTGTCATTAGACACTTTGTATTCACTAGATGTAACCGAAGTTACCACTTTTCACTTTATGTGACCGTAGTCACCACTTTACGTTGGTGAGACCGTAGTCATCACCTTCACTTTCTTCCTCCACAAATATCCCGAATGCCCCAATTATTTCATAACATATTTCACATACTAAATTTTCATTCATGTTACTAATCACATGTTCAAACTATATCACATTCACAATCCTATCAAAAGTAGGAAACGTGCACTGGTACTCCTTACCACATTTGTGGTGCTTAGCCACATTCACATACTGTTACATATTTACATATCTAATGATTGCCATGCAATTTATTGAAAGTTAGTAAGAGTACACACCTTTTTCGCTTAATAGTTCCGTGAATTCCCGTAGAGCGATCTACCGATCTAGATCTTTCACTCCTATATTCGGCCATTAATTAAAACATATAAATAAACCTATTTGGTCTTAAAACCAAATCCTACTAGAAGTAGAATTACTTACCTAGTTGCCGAATTGATTTAATCAAGTCCCAACAGTTGCTAGAATTCCTCTTCCTTGAAATCGGCTAATACTAGGTATGTAACCATGTCGATTTTCGGTTTTTGAAATAATGGAAAACACTTAAACAAATTATGCCTTGGCCGAATATCCCTTACCTTATGATGGGATTCCAAATCAAAGAGGATTCCTTTATAAGCTGTTGAAATCCTATAACTTCGTGTTAGATTAGATCTAACTTTGAAAACGTGAATCATAATCTTTAACCACATATTTATATTTATAATCCTTACCTTAGATCCTTAGATTTCCCAAAAGATCCCCTTTTGATGTTGTGGATGATTGCCCTCTTTCTTAGAATCCACAAAGATTCAACAACAATGAGAAACGGAGAAGAAAATAGAAGAAAAAGAGAGGATTTTTGCTTAATGAAAATTCGCAGAGGGGGGTTTTGCCTAGGGAGAATTTCTGCGAGAGAGGAAGAGGAGCAAGTGTTGATGAGTAGCCCTCCTGTCCTCCTTTTATAGCCAAAGTTATCAGCCTAGAAGTCCTTTACTTGGCCACCACTCCTCTTTTGATAATATTATCTCTTTTATTTAAAAGATAAAAGCCTTTAATCCATCAATTATCTCCTCAATTATCTCATTAGAAAATAATCCTTTATTTATCTCTTATTATTCACATATTTATGTGAATAAAACTCATTTATTTATCTCTTATTATTCACATATTTATGTGAATAAAACTCCTTTATTTATCTCTTATTATTCACATATTTATGTGAATAAAACTCCTTTATTTCTCTCATATATCCAAGTTTCCCGAAATGTTCAAGTTTCCATTTTTGGATCATTTCCAAAAATGTTTAGGTTTCCAAAAATGTCTAAGTTTCCAAAAATGTCCATTTCCATTTCCATTTTCATTTCCATCTCCATTTTCATTTCCATTTTCATTTTCATTTCCATTTTCATTCATTTCTAGGTTTCCAAAAGTATCAAAAATTTATTCATAATACTCAAGACTTGTCATTTCATAAAATTGATCTGAAAAATGCATAGGCCCTTCCTAGGATGTTACAATTATTTTATACATACATATATAATTTATGATAAAATTATTTTTTTATGTATATATTATTGACTTTCATATTATTTTATGTATATATTTTCTTTTAAATCTATTTATGTATATATTTAGTTTCTTTTAAAACTACTTATGTATATATATATTTTCTTTTAAATTTAATATACATAATTTATTTCTTTAAGAGACCATATTTTATTATATATTTTCGCTCATTTCAAATACTTTTATATATTGATATATATATATATATATTTATAATAAATCTTTCATCTCATGTATATTATTTATTTAAATTAATATAGATTACTTAATATGTTACATCTTTTGATTTTCTACATACTTAATGTTTATTTTAAAATTCCTTTATATATTACTATTTAATATATGATTTTGTTCTCTTTATTTCTTATTGATTTTTAAATTTTCATACATATCATTTGTTTATTTTTTTATTGTTTATATATATCAATGATTTCAAACTGTTCTTCTTACAAATTGTTTGTTTTTTTTTTAATTTATTATACTTTATTTGTGTTAATTGGCTCGGTATTTCTTTGTTAAAATTAGTTTTTAATTTATTATCTTTTGAATGTTAATGTTAATGCTATTATTCATTTTGTATAAGTGTTATTGCTATAAATCCATATTTCATGCTTGTAATTATGCTTGTATTTCTTTTTTGTTGTATCACGATTCTAATTCCAACTTTCATCCAATTTCAAACCAAATATTTTGAACCAGTTTTAAAATTACCTATTTGAAAACCTTTTGAAATAAGGCAATATTTAGTGTTTGGAAACTCGAGAAATTGTGCCCTAACGTGTTGGGTTGCATTTTTTTTTCGTTTGACCAAATAACTAAATAACCTTTTAATTGATTGTTTTGAAAATCAAAGATAATCTCGGTATTGAGGCATAAATATGTCATATCCTAACGTGTTGGATGTGATGTTTTATTTCCTTAGAACGAGTGAATCTTGAGATTCAATTCAAATTGATCAGCCTTTTCCAAAAAAGATTACACTTTAAAATTTTTTAGATTTTCAACGTAAGGACATTAGTTAATCAATTTGGTACCAGTTTTGGGCATACGAGGGTGCTAATCCTTTCTCGTGTGTAATCGACTCCCAAACCCGTTTTTTCTATTTCGTAGACCAAAATTATTTTTTTACAAGGTGATCCAATCCCACCTAAACAAAAAGGGTTGGTGGCAACTCTATATTTTTAAAGTCGATCCTGTTTTCCAGGAAATAAAAAAATGGTTTCGACAGCTTGGCGACTCCATTGGGGACTGGTTGAGATTCAGGCCATAGATTGATTAATTTTTGTCCTTTAGATTGAAAATTTGGAAAATTGTTTTGGAAAAATCATGTTTCTTTTGATGCATTTGCTGGTATTATGATGATTGAGTTTTTATAGAATACTTGCATCTGCATTGCATGACCGTTGTGGTTACGCCTTTGAGTGGGAGTGAGAAACTATGCCTTCGTGAGGTTTTCACCTCTGCATGGGCTAGTGGACTGCTTCCGGGATACATCCGTACCTATGTGCTTCGTGAGATTTTCATCTCCGCATGACCATAGGGAAATGTATTCCCCTGAACCGAACTCGATCCATATGAGCCTATAATGGGTGAGGATTGAGGAATCTGTTGGTTCAGGTACCCATTCCTTAGAACCAAGCCGCATATAGCAACCCTAAGAGCCCACCCTAGGTAGAGCTATGCCGAACTTTAGCGATTACCCAAATAGGTGTTTGATAATATTTTACTTGTTTTGGATTTTATTATGCGATACTGACTTATTGTGTTTTGATTTGTTTTTTATGTGCATGTCATTTCATATGAAAGAGGTGTCGATTCCTATTCGGTTACTAAGTTAGAAAGTTTGCTATGGAAAATAAATTTCTTGATAGAGTGAAGGATAATGCGGCTGTCCGCACATGGTCAGAAGAGTTGCAATTGGAAAAAGGGGATAGTCTAGCTGAAGGATACACGTCAGAGCTGTGGGACTTCACCCGTATTAGTGTGACGCAAAATGAGTTTCAAGAATTGAGGGATATTTGGACTCATTGGGAAGATAAGACTAAGCAGATGTTCTAACGCAGTTATGGTGACATTTCTTATTTACTTGATGTCAAGGTAGATAAGCACTTGTTCCGGGCTATGGTTCAATTCTGGAATTCTGCATATAGTTGTTTCACTTTCGAGAAGGTGGACTTGGTGCCTACTGTGGAGGAATACATCGCTTTACTTCGCGGCCCAGGGGTCCAAGTCGATAAACTTTACATTAGGGCTGCTAATGTTCCGTCTTTTGTGAAGAAGTTGATGAATATTACTGGAATGAGTGAGTAGTGGGTTTCAGCTCGAATTCATCAAAAGGGTGAGGGAAAATGTATTCCTTGGGTGAACTTGAGAGATTTGATCCTGGTGCACCCTGACGTAAAGAGGAAAACTGATATCTTTACTTTGAGCATTTATGGATTAGTCATCTTCCCTAAAGCTCTAAGGCATATAGATGAAGCAGTTACGGATTTATTTGATCGGTTGGATAAGCAAGTTACACCTGTCCCTGCAATTCTTGCTGAGACCTTCAGATCCTTAAATGCATGTCGAAGAGCAGGAGAAGGTAGGTTTGTTGGATGTGCACAGTTGTTGATGGTATGGTTTCATGGTCACTTCTGAAAGGTAGAAAAAGTCTCTTACCGATCTTTCTGTGAGAATTATTCACCTTTAAAAGAAGAAGTGGCTACGCCAAGGCGGGAAGATATATAAGAAGAAGAATGGATGATGATTTTTCAGAATCTCCAAGAAGAGGATGTCAAATGGAGAGCTCCATGGATGGTGCCTGATGAGATCTTTTACAGATGTGGAAGCTTTGATTGGGTCCCTTTACCTGGAATTTGGGGAGCCATTGGATATGCTCATTTGCTTGCAACAAGACAGTATAAGTCCAGACAGTTTGTGCCGGTAACACACGGGTTAGCTCAAAGTGAATTCTCTTATAGAGGAGAAAATTATAAGAAAAGGATTCGGGAAATTGCTAATGCTTGGAAGCAAACTCGCCGGATGAAGAGAGTGATTATAGGCGAAACGACGACTCCTGAGTATAATGTGTGGTTAAGCAAAAGGGTTAATGATAATATTCCGGGACAAAATTTAGAAGGTGCTCGATCAGTGGAGGAATGCTTGCAAGTAGTCCCGACAGAGCTAGAGATTATAAAGCAGGACTTTGAAAAGAAGAGTTTCGAGTTCGGGAAAAGGATTGAGCAGTTAGAGGAAGAAAAATGCACTTAAAATTAGATGTAGAAGTGCAGAAGTCAGAAGCTGAGAAGTTAAGAAAAGGGAAAAATAAAGCTGAAGAGGATCTGGATAGTTTAAAGATAGACTATAAGAAGATGCGTCTATCAATGAGAAATGCTGGGCTAGGGAAAACTTCAGATCAATGGCGGCAAGAGGTTCAAGAGGAAAGAGCTAAGGCTGAACAATGGAAAGAGAAATTTCAAGAAATGCAGGCCCGAAATGAGATTTTAGAAAAGAAAATGATAGAAAGCCAAAATGGAAGAAATGAACTAAAGTCTAGGGTGGCTAAGTTGGAAAGGTCTCTCTGTTATCATCGAAACCGTAATTCTATAATAGAACTAAAAGCAAGTTTGCACAAAATCAAAGAAATGAAAAAGAAAATTGAAGAATTAGAGATGGCATTGCAGAATTGTCAAAACCGTATTGAGTCCCTAGAGGTGAATGAAGAGAATTGGAAAGACGAGCTTCACTACTTTCAGAATCAAGTTAAAAATAGAGATTACATCATGGGAGAAGCCGTAACCCAAATTCGAGAGATAGCTGACTACTTGCAGACTTTGGCGGTACAAGCAGATATGCTGAGTGTGAAGTATGAGTCGCAGTCAGATCGGGGACAGGAGTTAGCTTCACTATTTAGGAAAATTAAAGCTTTAAGTATTAGGGCAAAGCCTTACTTGTAACTTGATTTTATGTAAAGAATTTTGCTTTCTGGTAAAATTTTCTAAATGAAATTGAATCAGGATCGACACTCTTTTTGCATCCATCTCATGCATTTGCATTCGCATTCATTTTCATTACATGCATATGCATTAAAGGCCATTGAAAGATCCTAATTAATTAAAAATTATTTCAGTGACCTAGAAACCAACAAAACTTTACCAAACACGCATCCCTACGGCACAAGGAAAAAGACCAAGTCAATGGATAAAAGATTAGAAAAATTGGAACAATGCAAAAGGATATGCAAGAACAAATGCAGGCACAGATGCAAGAGCAGTTAGCTAAGGTTCAGCAGGAGATGAGGGATCAAATGATGGAGTCCCAAAGAAACATGATGGCTCAACTGTCCCAATTGCTGGTGGGAAGGGTGGACAAAGGGAAGGACCCAATGGATAATATCGGGGAAAGTAATAAAGATCCTCAATATCCTCCCGATTTTACTCCACCACATGTATAGGCACAACCTAAAATAAACCCACAGAGACCATCTGTTACAATCAGGCCGCAACAGTTTCAGGACGGAGCCTCGATACCAATGAATTTTCAGGCTAGCTCAGGCTCTGACCCTGGTAATAATTTAAATAATCTAGTTGTTCCTGACTTGGATGAAGTGGCAGAAGTGGAAAAGGCAAAAACAGAATCACAAAAGCAATTAGAGGAACGGTGTAAGTGGCTGGAGGAGAAATTCAGGGCCATGGAAAGTGCTGATAGCTATCATGGGATCGATGCTAAAAACCTGAGTTTAGTTCCAAACTTGGTACTCCTCTACAAGTTTAAAATGCCAGAATTTGAGAAGTACAATGGGACAAGTTGCCTAGAAGCACACATTACCATGTTCTGCAGAAGAATGACTGGTTATGTTAATAATGATCAACTGTTGATTCATTGCTTCCAAGATAGTTTGGTGGGAGCTGCGTCTAAATGGTACAATCAGTTGAGTCGAAACAGAATTAGTTCATGGAGAGATCTAGCCTAAGCATTCATGAAACAGTACAGTCACGTTATAGACATGACTCCTGACAGGATCACTTTGCAGAATATGGAGAAAAAACCAAATGAAAGTTTTAGATAATATGCGTAGAGATGGAGAGAGGTAGCAATCCAGGTCCAGCCACAACTCCTTGAAAAAGAAACTATGATGCTCTTTATTAATACTTTAAAGGCCCCGTTCATCTCCCACATGTTAGGAAGTGCCACAAGAAGTTTTTCAGATGTGGTAATGACTGGAGAAATGATTGAGAACTCAATAAGAAGTGGAAGAATAGAGGCAGGGGAGAACGCCAAAAGGTCAGCCCCGCAGAAAAAGGAAAATGAAGTGAACAATACGAATATGGGGTATTCAAAATCTATTACTGTAAGTCAACCAAAAGTGATGGCTACTAATCAGAGCTCATCAAAACAAGAATCTGGAATGAAGCAGAATGTTGAGAAACTGCAATTCACACCAATTCCCATGACGTATAAGAAGTTACATCAAAGCTTGTTTGATGCACATGTGGTGGCTCCTTTTTATTTAAAGCCATTACAGCCCCCATACCCTAAATGGTACGATGCCAATGCTCAATGTGAATATCATGCAGGGATCACAGGGCATTCGATAGAAAACTGCACTACTTTTAAGAAGTTACTCGAAAGATTTATTCAAATAGGCATTGTGAAATTTGACAATACGCCCAGTGCAAAGAATTCGTTACCTAATCATACTGATAGTGGAGTAAATGCGATAGATGGAACCATGGGAAGAAGGATTAAGGCAGATATTACAGAGGTGAAAACTCCTTTGAAATGGGTTTGGAAGGAAATAGCAGAAAGGGGGTTAGTCATGTCGAATCCAGAAGGAAATTACGATGAGATGGGAAACTATTGTGAGTTCCATCATGAAATGGGGCACAGAATTCAAGAATGCGAGAAGTTCAAAGCCTTGATTCAGGTCCTGATGGACAGTAAAGAGATGAAATTTTATGAAGAGGTTAAAGAGGAAGGGTGTATATGCACGTCAGAATCAATGGCGAAAGTCAATTATCCTATGGTCATTATTTCATGTCCTAAAAATAAAGTCGGGATTCAGACACCGAAGGTTATAATTCAGAAACCAGCAATTTTTTCTTACAAGGATAACAAAAGGGTCCCTTAGAACTACAATTGTAATGTGACAGTCCCAGGAAAAGAGAGTTCAACCAGCACTGAGGATCAAAATATAGGTTCTCACACGCGTAGTAGAAGACGCTATGACATGGCAAATGCCCGAATAGAACCTGCAAAGGGAAAAGCTCCGACAATGGAACAAAAGAAAGGAAAAATGGTCGAACCTGAGTTGCCTGTTAATGAACCAGTAAATGAGGAGGAAGCTAAAGAATTCTTGAAATTTCTGAGGCATAGCGAGTATAGTGTGGTGGAACAGTTTGCATAAATAGCCACCAGTATGTCTATCCTAGCTTTGCTCTTAAGTTCGTACACACCAAGCGCACTGATGAAGGTATTAAATGAGACATATGTGACTAATGATATCTCGGCCAACAAGCTGGATAGGCTGGTTAATAACATAAGTGCTGATAATTTCATCTTCTTTAACGATGACGAAATACCCCCAGGAGGTATGGGATCTACTAAAGCCTTGCACATAACCACCAGATGTAAGGGATACACATTGCCGGGAGTTCTGATAGATAATGGGTCAGCATTGAATGTATTACCTTTGTCTACACTAAATAGATTACCAGTAGACAGCTCGCATATGAAGGGGTGTCAGAATATAGTGCGGGCATTCGATGGCACAGAAAGAAGAGTCATGGGGAGAATAGAAATACCTTTGTTGATTGGCCCAATTACATATGAGGTGGACTTTTTAGTGATGGATATTAAACCCTCATACAACTGCCTGTTGGGAAGACCTTGGATACATTCGGCAGGGGCAGTGCCTTCATCGTTGCATCAGAAGTTGAAGTTAGTATCAGAGGGTCAGTTGATAACGATAAATGCTGAGGAGGACATCATTGCCACTGTAACCAGTGATGCGCCATATTTGGAGACAGATGACGAAGCAATCGAATGTTCATTTCGATCTTTGGAATTTGTAAATGCAACATTCATCACTGAGGGAAGCAAGATTCTGGTGCCAAAAATATCCAAAAATACAAGGATGGGTCTACAGTTAATGATTGGAAGGGGAGCTTTACCAGGAAAGGGACTTGGGAGGCGTATTCAAGGAAGAATTGAAGTACCTATACTGAAGGACAAGTACGACCACTTTGGTCTGGGGTTCAAGCCAGATGCGAGACAGAGAAAGAGGGAATTAGAAAAAATGCGGGAGAGAAGACGGGCACGGGTGAGTGGTGAAAAAATCAAATGGGAACCCATGATAATTCCTCACATCTCCAAGACTTTTGTATCAGGAGGGATTATTCACCCTGAACAAAGAACGCCAGAAGGAAAAGACATTGAAGAAATGTTGAGAAATGTATACATCAATGCTATATCTGAAGATACAATTAGAGAAAGAATCTTATCAGATATCTGCCCTTATGAACCTGGGAGTGTTTTGGACAATTGGACTGCTGAAGAAATTCCTATAGTAGTTAGAGCGTACTCAGAGTAATGTTCCAAACACCCTTGTTGCTTTTGGCCTAGAAGCAATAAGATTTCTTTTTTGAAATAGGCTTATGTTCAAACATCATTATTTCAATAAAGTACATTTTGCTATTATTTGGAGTAAATATTCTTTCATTTTAAATTCTTTCATTCTTTTATACTATTGTTTTATTTTTCATTCTTGGGATTCTCTTCCAAATCATTATTTCATTTCATTCATAATCATAAAATATAAATAATTATTCTTGAATTTATTCATTGTACATTCCTTTGAACCTTCAATAGGTTCCCAAATATCAATGACGTGAGTGACGCTGCTATTGACTTAGAATCACTATTTGAGCAAGACATGTATTCAGAGGGATCTCAGGACTTTGAAGATGACAGAGACAACGGCTTATCTTCAGACTTGTTAAGGTTGGTAGAACAAGAGGAGAAACAAATTCTACCTCACAAGGAGACAGTGGACATCGTGACCCTAGAAGAGGGAAAGGTAGTAAAAATCGGAACGTGCATAACTGAGGAAACGAAACGAGACCTTGTTGGGTTGCTTCAGGAATTCAAAGATGTCTTCGCATGGTCATACCAAGATATGTCTGGGTTAAGCACTGATATTGTAGTACACCGCCTCTCCATAAAAGAAGATTGTAAGCCAGTTCAGCAGAAACTCAGAAGGATGAAACCTGATATTGTGCTGAAACTAAAAGAAGAAGTCAAGAAGTAGTTTGATGCTGGATTCCTGCAGGTGGTCAAATACTCGAAATAGGTGACCAACGTTGTGCCTGTCCCTAAAAAAGATGGGAAAATACGGATGTGTGTGGATTACAGAGATTTAAATAAAGCTAGTCCAAAGGACAATTTTCCTTTGTCGCACATTGATACTCTAATGGATAACACGGCAGGCTTTTCGTTGTTTTCTTTCATGAATGGTTTCTCGAGATATAATCAGATAAAGATGCAACCTGAGGATATGGAGAAGACCACCTTCATAATCTTATGGGGTACGTTTTGTTATAGGGTGGTGCCGTTTGGATTGAAAAATGCGGGTGCGACATATCAAAGGGCCATGGTAACCTTGTTTCATGATATGATGCATAAAGAAATTGAAATATATGTTGATGATATGATTGCAAAGTCCAGAATAAAAGAGGAACACATCCAAGTTTTGAGGAATTTATTCCTGAGATTGAGAAAATTCCAATTAAAATTCAATCCAACAAAATGTACTTTTGGAGCTAGATCTGGAAAATTGCTGGGCTTTGTAGTTAGTAAAAGAGGAATTGAGATTGACTCAGACAAGGTCAGGGCTATACAAAAATTACCTCCTCCGCACACTCAAAAAGAAGTCTGAGGTTTCCTTAGAAGATTAAACTACATTGCTCGGTTTATCTCACAGTTAACTGAGAGATGTGATCCTATATTTCGTCTCTTTAAGAAGCACAACACGAGTGTGTGGGATGATGAATGCCAAGAAGCTTTTGATAAAGTCAAATAGTACTTGTCAAGCTCCCCAGTATTGTCACCTCCTTGCCCAAATAGGCCATTAATACTGTATCTAACAGTATTTAATAACTCTATGGGATGTGTACTTGGACAACACGACGAGTCGGGACGAAAAGAAAAGGCAATATACTACCTCAGCAAGAAATTTACTGAGTGTGAAATGAGGTATTCGCCAATTGAGAAGTTATGTTGTGCCCTGATATGGATAACTCGGAGATTGCGGTAAAACATGTTATATCATACGACTTGGCTAATCTCGAAGTTGGACACTCTAAAATATATGATGGAGTCAAATACCTTGAATGGAAGGATGGCTAGATGGCAAATTTTGCTCTCGGAATTTGACATAGTTTATGTGAGCCAAAAAGCTGTAAAGGGAAGTGCAGTAGTAGATTTTCTGGCGAGTAGAGCTCTAGAAGATTATGAGCCCTTGAATTTTGATTTTCCCAATGAAGAGTTGATGTATGTGGCAGCTACTGAAGAAAACATTGCAAAAGAACATCTTTGGAAGCTAAATTTTGATGGAGCATCGAATGCTGTGGGTAATGGAATTGGGGCAATTCTAGTATCTCCAAATGGAGATCATTATCCGTTCACATGTAAATTGGATTTTGATTGCACGAATAATATGGCTGAATATGAAGCATGTATCATGGGACTGCGTACAGCCATAGAACGGAAAATCAGAGTATTGGAAGTATATGGAGATTCCGCACTAGTGATCTACCAAATGAAAGGAGAATGGGAGACAAGAGACCCCAAATTGGTCAATTATCGAAAGATAGTTCTGGGGTTAATTGAAGAGTTTGATGATATTACTTTCAGCTATCTCCCATGGGATGAAAACCAGATGGCAGATGCTTTGGCTACTTTGGCTTCCATGATCAAAGTTAGCAAACCAGAGGATGTAAAGTTCATTCAGATGAGTATTCACGAAACCCCAGCTCATTGTTATAACGTGGAGGATGAAGAAGGAGATGATCACCCTTGGTACCACGATATATTGCGATATATAAGAAATCGTGAATATCCTAATCAAGCAACTGAGAATGATAAAAGGACATTAAGAAGACTAGCTTGTGACTATGTCTTAGATGGTGAAATCCTGTACAAAAGAAGAAAAGATCAGGTACTATTGAGATGCGTGAATGCTGTTGAAACTAAGAAAATTTTGGAAGAAGTCCATGAGGGCATTTGTGGAACCCATGCTAATGGCTTCACAATGGCCAGGCAGATTATGAGGTTCGGGTATTATTGGTCTTCTATGGAAGGAGATTGCATCAATTATGCCAAGAGATGTCACAAATTCCAGATTTATGGTGACAAGATTCATGTGCCTCATTCGCCTTTGCATGTTATGACATCCCCATGGCCTTTTTCTATGTGGGGCATGGATGTTATTGGGCCGATTTCGCCGAAAGCTTCAAATGGGCATCGATTTATTTTTGTGGTTGTTGATTATTTCACCAAATGGGTAGAGGCTGCTTCATATGCCAACGTTACTAAATCGGTAGTTAGTAGATTTTTAAAAAAATAAATCATATGTCGATATAGAATGCCTGAGAGGATCATATCAAATAATGCGCTCAACTTGAACAATAGTACAATAGCAGAAATCTGTAGTCAGTTCAGGATCAAACACCATAACTCGTCGCCGTATCGCCCAAAAATGAATGGTGTTGTGGAAGCTGCCAATAAAAACATCAAGAAGATTGTGGGGAAAATGACTGAAACTTATAGAGATTGGCATGAGAAGCTACCATTTGCCCTCTATGCTTATCGAACATCTGTCAAGACTTCTACTGGGGCAACACCTTTCTCATTGGTCTATGGAATGGAAGCAGTTTTACCCATTGAAGTGGAGATACCTTCTCTTCGAGTTTTGTCAGAATTAAAATTAGATGAAGCAGAATGGATCCAGTCTCATTATGATCAGTTGAATTTGGTCGAGGAAAAAAGGCTAAGGGCTATCCAGCATGGTCAAATGTACCAAAAACGAATGATGCGAGCTTATGACAAAAAGGTTCGCCCAAGGGAATTTCATGAAGGGGACTTAGTGTTGAAAAAGATACTTCCCATCCAAAAAGATTTCAGAGGGAAATGGATGCCAAATTGGGAGGGGCCTTACGTTGTGAAAAAGGCTTTCTCCGGAGGAGCACTGATTCTGACTGAAATGGATGGGAAAATCTTACCCAATCCTGTAAATCCGGATTCAATCAAAAGGTACTATGCTTAAAGAAGCCAAAGTGAAAACTCGCAAAGGGCGCTTTAGGGATTTTCTTTTTTTTAAAAAAAAAAGGAGCCAAAGTGAAAACCCGCAAAGGGCACTTTGAGACCATAAAAATAAAAAGAAATAAAGGAGAGGCCAAGGTGAAAACCAGCAAACGGTGCCTTGAGACCAAAGGGGATTTGAGTTGAAAACCCGAAAAGGGCGACTCAAATTTCGATCAAGAGAGGGGCATGCAGTGATCTTGCTATACTTGAATTAACGAAGAAGGGATATGCTACATCTTGGAGCATTGACAAAGTAATCGAGATCTCCTAAACACATCCTGGGCTCAAAATGGTCTTCAGGAAGTTTGTACAGAGAAGCTCAAGCTGCGATATCTAGGGCACCTAGTCTTTATTTTATAATGAATTTGCAATCTTTGAATACTTTGTTCCTTTCAAGATGCGCATTTTCAATCAATTTCTTGTTTTTTATCTTTGTTCTTTTCAAAGATGAGTATTTTTCAATCAATATTTTTTTTATTATCATTTATTCATTTGGATCCTTGCTCCAAATCAATTCTGTTCTTGTTCATTGTTATGATCTTTTACAAGCATGTTACATTGAAATAATGATGAATGAACTAATAATACTTTCATAAAAGAAGTTTCGTATATTACTCTAGAGGTTTCTAAATAATACAAGAACCTAAAGCAGGACTATTGTTTAGAACTTACCAGACCTAAGGTTTGGAATATCTGAGAAGGAGGAGTTTAAGTGGAGACTATTTCTTCAAATTTCTTGAACAAAATGTCAAAATATTGTAATGATGAACAAGCAAATAACGTTCGTCAGGTATTATGGGGCGGTTATTCTTGAAAAAGAGAAGCCAACATTCATCTGGTCATGACACCAAAGGATGGTGTAATTGACTAAAGAAGATACAAATCTTCTACCCTTGAGTTGTGGTAGGATGGATTGAAAATGATACAAATCCTATACCCTTGAGTTGCAGTGGGATGGATGGAAATTGATACAAATCTTATACCCTTGAGTTTGCAGTCTTCTACCCTTGAGTTGTGGTAGGATGGATGGAAAATGATACAAATCTTATATCCCTGAGTTGCAGTGGGATGGATGGAAATTGATACAAATCTTATATTCTTGAGTATACAGTCCTTTACCCTTGAGTTGTGGTGGGTTGGATTGAAAATGAAACAAATCTTCTACCCTTGAATGACATTAAGATTGATTGAAGAGGATATATACCCTTGAATGGCGATGGGATGGATTGGAAAGGATTTAGATCCTGTACCCTAAGTCACAATGAGATAGTTTGAAGATGGTACAAATTTTATGTCCCAAATGAACTCTGAGGTTACAGTGGGGAAAACTTGTTGAGTAAGATAATTATTTCTTCGGGTTTTGTTGAAACTACCAACCGAGCAAGAGAGCAACATATTACGTCAGTAATAAAACCCTGATGAACAATGAGCGATGACCCCTTAAACAAGAATCATTCTCATGACATTCCTGCATTCATATCATTTGGCTAGGTGTATTTGATTCATTCTGATCATAGCATCCTAATCATTTGGCATAAACATAAAGCATATGAAACCAAGTCTACAGGACATGTCCTCAGGGGACGGTGTAGCAATATTGAAGATGTTGATTTTGTCTCCTCGAGATAGCAGTGGGGCAAATCAAAAATGGTGAATCTTATCTCCCCGAGGTAGCAGGGGAGCAGATTTTAACTGCTAGCCTTATCTCTCTGATATAGCAAGGGAGCAGGCTGAAGTTTGTAGTCTTATCTTCCTGAGGTAGCAAGGGAGCAGACTAAAGTTGTAGATCTTGTCTCCTAGAGATAGCAGTGGGGCAGATCGAAGACGGCGAGTCTTATCTTCCCGAGGTAGCAAGGGAGCAAATTTTAGCCACTAGCCTTATCTTCCTGAGGTAGCAAGGGAGCAGGCTGAAGATTATAGTCTTATCTTCCTGATGTAGCAAGGGAGCAGACTAAATAAAATTGTAGATTTTGTCTCCTCGAGATAGCAGTGGGGCAGATCGAAGACGGCAAATCTTATCTTCCCGAGGTAGCAGGGGAGCAGATTTTAGCCACTAGCCTTATCTTCCTGAGGTAGCAAGGGAGCAGGCTGAAGATTATAGTCTTATCTTCCTGATGTAGCAAGGGAGCAAACTAAATAAAATTATAGATTTTGTCTCCTTGAGATAGCAGTGGGGCAGATCGAAGAAGGCGAATCTTATCTTCCCGAGGTAGCAGGGGAGCAGATTTTAGCCATTAGCCTTATCTTCCTGAGGTAGCAAGGGAGCAGGCTGAAGATTCTAGTCTTATCTTCCTGAGGTAGCAAGGAAGCTGACTGAAGATTGTAGATTTTGTTTCCTCGTGATAGCAGTGGGGCAGAACGAAAATGGTGAATCTTATCTTCCCGAGGTAGCAGCGGAGCAGATTGAAGCCACAAGTCTAAATTGGATCGAAGCGCTAGTTCTCATGCCCCTGAAAATACAGCGGGATTGAACGAAGCTACTCAAAGAAGAAAAGCACTGAAAGAGGTCAAGATTTGACAAAACCGGGCAAAATTGGCCCTTTTTGAAGTCTTTGCTCTATTCTCGTTACACGACAATGAGCAAAGAGGGGCAGCTGTAATAGGCCCAATTTGCCCGGGCCCATTAACCTAGTATTAACCCACTAAAAAAACCAAATAAAAAATAATAAAAACCAAATAAAGTCCAGATTAAACAGTCCATCAGTCCATTACAAATTAATAAAATAAAGGCCCACTTTCCCTAGCCAAGTGCAAAACCTAACCAACCCAAAATTTAAAATAGATTCAATGCTAGAGGCCCAAAGGCAGAGCAGGGCCGAGTGGCCCGAATGGTTTGAAAATCTTGGAAACCCTAGAAGATTCTAGGATCGCCTGGTGCCCCAGCCTTTACCCACGCGCGCCCCGCGTGCATCCGCGCCGTAGCCACCACGCACACGCGCGCCAGCCTCAGCAACGGCCTCCTCCACAGCTGTACCTGCAACAACCCATGAAGCAAACAGAATTACAGCAAAGTAAATAATATTTTTGATTTTCGATTCGGCTATAAATAAGGCCAAAATCAAATGTAAAAGGATCCGATTTTTTTTGTATATACAAACAGATACAGAATACAAAAAGGAAAAAGAATTGAAAAGGTGATTTCCGATTTTAGTTTCTTTCAAATTTCCGATTCTATTATATCGACTTTCGATTTATTTTCTTTTCTTTTCTAATATATTGCAGGCAAAATAAAAATAAAAAAAGCACTTATCTGTTAAATATCATCGCCAGATCCTTATTTGCTTCGACGAAATCGAAGTTTGAATGAGGATTTAGGGGCAGAAATAGGCGATTCTTGGGCCTGGTTCTAAATGAGGGTAGGAGGGTGTCATTACGCATCACCATACACCGATTTCAATGGTGAAATGGTGGTCGGATGGCGCGTTCATCGGAATCGGCAGAATAGTGAAGAAGGGTTTAATTTTTCTAAAACAGGGGCTAGGGTATTTTGGTTTCCAAAGAAAAGGGGGCCGAGTTCCCAATTGGTTTTTAGGTTTTATTTCTTTTTTAAATTGTGTAAAACGACGCCGTTTGAAGCCTGATGAAGTGGCCTCAAAACGACGCTGTGTGAAACGCCTCGATCCGACCCGATCCAAAGATCCTCGTGGATCTCAGGCGTTTTCTTGATGATGGGATATTTGTGCAATTAGTCCCTCTTTGTCGTGCCGTCTTTCGATTAGATCCATTATACATTTCTTTTGTTTCTTAATTGATCTCTATAATTTGTGCGTCATTTCAATTTGGTCTAGTCTGTGTGCTGCGTTTTGGATATTAGAATATTTGCTAGTTTGATCCCTGACTATTTATGCGTAATTTAGTCTGATCCTTGATTTTGTTTAAATGATTTTGTTTATTTATGAAATAGCCTTTTAATTTTATTTTTATTTCAATTAAGTTTTTAAATTCTTGTTTATAATCCTTGCAACTCTTTTATAGTATTAAATTTATTTATTATTCATTTAAAAAAAAAGATGCTATTTTAATAAAATTATTTTGAAATTGGTTCTACAATGTTTTAATTTGTTTTATTTTCCATTTGTATATATTTTTGTTTATATTTATTGTATAAATATTTAATTTCAAAATCATCTATTATATATTTCTTTGTTTTAATGACTTGTATAATTTTTAATTTAAATACTCTTATATATTATTATTTTATACATACATATATAATTTATGATAAAATTATTTTTTTATGTATATATTATTGACTTTCATATTATTTTATGTATATATTTTCTTTTAAATCTATTTATGTATATATTTAGTTTCTTTTAAAACTACTTATGTATATATATATTTTCTTTTAAATTTAGTATACATAATTTATTTCTTTAAGAGACCATATTTTATTATATATTTTCGTTCATTTCAAATACTTTTATATATTGATATATATATATATATATATTTATAATAAATCTTTCATCTCATGTATATTATTTATTTAAATTAATATAGATTACTTAATATGTTACATCTTTTGATTTTCTACATACTTAATGTTTATTTTAAAATTCCTTTATATATTACTATTTAATATATGATTTTGTTCTCTTTATTTCTTATTGATTTTTAAATTTTCATACATATCATTTGTTTATTTTTTTATTGTTTATATATATCAATGATTTCAAACTGTTCTTCTTACAAATTGTTTGTTTTTTTTTTAATTTGTTATACTTTATTTGTGTTAATTGGCTTGGTATTTCTTTTTTAAAATTAGTTTTTAATTTATTATCTTTTGAATGTTAATGTTAATGCTATTATTCATTTTGTATAAGTGTTATTGCTATAAATCCATATTTCATGCTTGTAATTATGCTTGTATTTCTTTTTTGTTGTATCACGATTCCAATTCCAACTTTCATCCAATTTCAAACCAAATATTTTGAACCAGTTTTAAAATTACCTATTTGAAAACCTTTTGAAATAAGGCAATATTTAGTGTTTGGAAACTCGGGAAATTGTGTCCTAACGTGCTGGGTTGCATTTTTTTCGTTTGACCAAATAACTAAATAACATTTTAATTGCTTGTTTTGAAAACAAAAGATAATCTCGGTATTGAGGTATAAATATATCATATCCTAACGTGTTGGATGTGATGTTTTATTTCCTTAGAACGAGTGAATCTTGAGATTCAATTCAAATTGATCAGCCTTTTCCAAAAAAAGATTACATTTTAAAATTTTTTAGATTTTCAACATAAGGACATCAGTTAATCAATTTAGTACCAGTTTTGGGCATTCGAGGGTGCTAATCCTTCCTCGTGTGTAATCGACTCCCGAACCCGTTTTTTCTATTTCGTAGACCAAAATTATTTTTTTACAAGGTGATCTAACCCCACCTAAACAAAAAGAGTTGGTGGCGACTCCATATTTTTAAAATCGATCCCATTTTCCAAGAAATAAAAAAATAGTTTCGACACAATGTATTCTGCAACTCCTATTAGTTGTAGCAGAAAAAAATTCAACTACAAACTATTGTTTTTTGAACAAATCAACAACAACATATTAAATAAGTATGTAAAAAGATACTTTTATGTTAAGTCAAGTACGTAAAAGTTATCTCTTTTCCTTTTCTTTTTTTAGTACAATAGATGAAAAGTTTTCAATCAACTTGCCGGTTAAGAGTTTATATTATGTTAACATAAGAAGATATGAACATATACAAGTTGGCCAACTACTGAAAAAACTTCATTGAAATCTTAATTATAGTGTATAAAAACTAATAAAAAATTCGCCCGAGATTTGAATATGTGTTATTTAAATCAATAAAACATTAATATTACTAATTAATCAAAGCTTTATTTTAATATAAATTTTAAATTTTAATTGTATTATGCATACTTTATTATCTCCATCAATTGTATATGTTTTATATTGATAATGTCATTGATTGAGATGGTGTCAAAAGTCAGCTCGACTCTAACTCAAGATTGATGACAACACTATGATAAACAATTGTAATGCATTTAGTAATTTTATTATGGTGTTTTTACGTGTTTAAATTTCATTTTACTCACAATTTAATCTATTTTCATTTGAATATCGTACATATTTCATGTGTTATTATTAATTAGTTTCAAGCCGTACATTTCATTATTTATTATATGTTATATTTAAACACACATCTGTGTTGTAATTATGTAGTTTCGACGCGTATACGGTGTGATCATATTTCTAGTATTAATAATGTTCTTGATTGAGTTGATATCACAAGTTAACTCGACACCAACTAATGATTGATGATAACATCATAATAAACAATTGTACTCATTTAGTATTCTTAATCTGATGTATTTATGCGTTTAAATTTCATTTTACTCACAATTTAATCTAATTTTTTTCATTTTAATATCGTATATATTGCATGCGTTATTATTAATTAGTTTTAAATTATATATTTTATGTTATTTTTCAACACACTCCAATATTCTAAATACATAATTATGCATGTGATAGATATTCTAGTATACTATAAGCTGGGATATATAACTTTCATAGTTTTTGAAGAAACAGAAAATGTTTCCACTTTTTCCATACACAATAAGTTATTAAAAACACACACCCAAATTTCTTTGGCATTTTTTTCTACCAATGACTCAAATTTTAATTTCTTCCTATTTTTCACTATCCTTTAGTAGTACATTTTTTGCCATTAAAAAAGAATTTCTAGAACATAATTGAGTTGCAAATTTAATAATAATTTAAAAAGAAAAAAAATGTTTGCTCTAAAAGTTTTGAATTATTTTAGAGAATTTATTAATTCATTTTATGAATGGAATTAAATAATATGGGAAAAAAATAATAAACACTCGTAGGAGGTGAAGGATAAGTTTCATTGACACAATAAAAGCTTCAGCCTCAACATCAAATCAACATCATGACACGTTAACAATTGACTTTGTCACAAGCATGACATATTTGGAGTGAATGCAAACACTTAAAATGATAAGGAAATTAGCATCGGATGGTCCAAAACGATGAGCAAAAATCAACAAAAGAACCGAGCATCCACTAATCTAGAGAGGAAGACAACAAAATCATCCCTAAAATCACTTGAAAAAACAAGACTACATGCATAAGCAAGACTAAAAAAACGTGCTACAAGAGAAGATAAAAACTTCTAAAAGTGAAGACTTATTAAACAATGAAAAACAAACAAAAAACATATAAAACTTAAGACAAAACGGGTTCAAACCGACTTGTGAAATTATTTATTATTCTGAAATACTCTCAGACCATAAATAGATTAAGAAGCCGATGAAAAGCCACCCACTTTTCAAGAGAAAATACTAGTGGTAAATGGGATTTAAGCGACGACAGACAACATCATTTGTCCATCACAACTTGTGAAAACAGCAAAAACACTCACAAAATATATTTATAAATTGAAAAGAGAAAAAGAAGATATGAAATGAATGAGGAAAAGGAAAAGAAAAAGAAAGGTGAATCGTAACCAGCATAAAAACCGACATCACCGCGGAAAAAAAAACAAAAGAAAAATAGTAAACAACTTAAAAGTTTTCAAACTTATAATAAGACAAAAAAAAAATTTAACTTACAAACACATCCTTAGTTAAAAAAAAAAAAAAGGTAATTTTTACTAATGATGAATATGCTATTTTTTTTTTAATCTTTTGATTCTTTTCACTTATTTCTTTTAGACTACCAATCAAACTTAGGTTAATTAAATAAAATTTAAAAAATCTTGGGGTCATTATAAAATAAAATAAAATCATGGCGTCAATGTGTTTCTTAATTTATAAGATTATATAAATATAGCGTAACGTATCTCAAACTAAAAGTTGTATTATTTAGCCTACATAAAAACATTGTATTATTTTAAAGTACATGATTTCTCAAGGTTTTATTATATAGAGTTTGAAATCTCAGTTATTATAATAAACTTTATCACCCATTTATCAAATTAAATGTTTGGTGGATGGATCCTATTCATATTACCATTAAGTTGGCCATAAGAGCTGCCCAAACTATAATAATAATAATAATAAAAGGTCACCAATATTATTTTTAGCCCATGAACTTTGAAATTTTAATGGACCTTCGACCTATGGTTAGGAAATTATATTTGTTTAATTACTTAAAATAATATAGTTAATAGAGGGATTTATTTCTTAATAGAATACTAATAGAAGAAGAATTTTTGGATTTGGCTGCTAATTTTACAAGTCAATTATGTTCATATTTGTTTAAGACGAATTTGAAATAATACATTTAAGATTTAAACATGGTTTACACAACTCAATTTACTATTTATCTTATAAAATATATTAATATTAGCATAAATATTTTTGAAATATAATTAATAATAAATCAGTTTTTCAAACCGGACGAGAGAGACCAAAATAGAACCTTAAAACAAACAAAACTTTTACCATCTAAATGACAAGACCCGTGAAGTAACCTTGACTTAATACCTAAATGTAAAGCATAGGCCTTTGTGAGACGAGGTTGTAAATGAAAGGGTCAACGCCTTTTAGCATCATCTTTGCATAAAAATCAAAGACTCAAAACCACTTTAAAATCTATGTATTCAAGACTTGTAATTAAATGCAATGCTTTAAGCAAGGATATAATATCTATTATATGGCAATCCGAATTTAACATAAGATTATGAACCAACACCAAACTAATTTTACCCAAATTGGGAGTATTTTATTCTTCAACAAATTGAGTCAATGAAGACTTGAGAACTTTAATGTTTTAGGTTCTAGCCATTATATTTAATTTCTATTTCAAATTTATTCTAAATTTAAATTTCATCATGTGTAGATCATGCTCTTGTTTCTATTGAATCTGGAGTCAGTCAAGGTACTGTTACAGGCCAAGCTGCAGAAGATATCGCGAAACAACCCGACGCGGAGAGAAAAATACAAACTACTTTATTGCTTAGTTTAGCTTTTAAGGAAGCTTTAATAATTTATGGGCTAGTTGTAACATTGACACTCTTATTTTGTAATCTATAAACATGATAATTTTATAATCTTTTTCCTATTTTATGGCTTGGGACTTATTCCTTCTGAATAGATTAATTATAATTATATTTTATATAATTTGATTTTAATAATAATTATCTAAACATATATTATATTTTTATTTTGTGAAGTTCTTAAAAGAATATCTTTAATTTGAACCAATAGATTTAGATAATCTATATTTATATTTATATTTATGCACTAATTTTGACCAACTTGAAGTTGAATTCAAATGGAAGTTAGAATTGAGTTGTTTACCTTTTAAATAAATGTATATCATTATTAAATGCTCATCTAAAAAGAGAAGAAACTAAAACAATAGGAATCATTGGCTTGACAATACCAAAAATCTTTTCACACATAATAACAAAAAGAAATATGTTAAAGACATTTTTCATGGATTAATAAATTCACAAATCCTGAGTCATCATGGGTAGTTAGCCTCTTATTTAGAACAATGTCAAGCTGAAGTTGCACAGTCATTTTCATGATAATTTCAAAGTAAATTATAAAGTCAAATCTTTTATTCTTTAAGTTTGTTTTACTATTTATATTCAGGATTCGTAATTCTTTTCATTGATAATGTCGTTTTTTAATATTTAAACTTACGTCTTTCCTTCAAAATGCAATATATCTTATCACTTCATCCAGCACTTGATTATTATTATTATTAAAAACCCGAAAATATAAGAAAGGATATTACACTTTAAACTCGAGTGACTTTTACGTTAACTAGAACATGCCCTTGTTATACTTCGAAAAATTGAATTACAATTTTAAATAATATTTATGATAATTATATTAAATAAAAATATAATGATCAAATTTGTAAGTAATTAAATTTAGACCTAACAATGAAATTTTTATAACAAATTATAAGAATTGTTTTATGGACTGAGATATCAACACAAACACATGAAAAAATAATTAAACATGACAAAAAATTACCATGAACATAACATAGATATATCAACATGTTAAAGTTTATTAAAATAAATTATTAACATGTAATGCTTTTATATAAATTTATAGTATTTTGAACAATTAAAATATAACACAAAAGAGACAAATTATAACATAATTATAAATGCTATGTCTAATGTATGGGCCAAAATAGCTTATATCATAACACAGTTTAACTTAACACTGTAAAAATTTATTCATATTTCATTAATCAAACAATAATTTTGGATGCAATTAATGTTAGTCATAGAATTATATATTAATTACACATGAACTTAGATTTAATATACAATATGATATATGAACTTTAATTTATTTCAATTGTACGCATAAAACGTTAATATGTCGATTATTTTCATGTTGGATAAATAAAATTATTTTTTATATGCAAAAAGAAAACTTAAATTGATGCTACATCAAGTATGGTGTTAATGATTTGTGAAAATTGAACTCAAATAGTAAAAAATCAAAGTTAATATATCAATTTAAATATTAAATAACAATTCATGTATAATTTTGATATATGATCCTTAATTGTAATGAATATTTTTGTTTTCAAAGTATACAAATAACCTTCCTAATTTACCCAACCTTTTAGTTTAATTATAATATCCAAAGCTTTTACAAGTTAAATTCTAGAATTACATAAAATTTGAGGACAACTTTAATAATAGGTATCGATGTATATTTTTGGTTCCACACTGTAATCATCCTGGAAATCAAGGGATGCTAGTACCATTAATCAATTAAGACCTATCATCTTGTACACCACTACTTACAATATCATCACCAAGATAATTTGTAACGTCTTGAATTTTTTGATGTCATCAATTACACCATTTCAAAAAAAATTAAAATTAATGAATTAATTTTCGAGAACGAGCACCGTAATAATTTTATCTTTATCAATTATAGTTGACATCGAAAAATTTTGAAATTGATTTGAATTGAGAATGGTTAAAGTTGGGATATGGACTAAATTGTAAGAGGACAAATTAGAAAGTCAAATATGAAGAAAAGAATTGAATTATTTCAGAAATGAATGGAACCAAATGAGTAAATCGATTAAGGTTGTTATGGCAATTAAACCTTTAACTTAACTGTTGGTGGATGAATACAACTATATATAGCCATTGATCAACTTTAATTCCCATTTACTTTGATTTATCAACCTTAGATCAAGGTCTAAAGATCTCATGAAATTAAAGGGTTTACCCTTTTCTTTTTGCTTCTAACCGAGTTTTAAGAAAGAGGAAAGAAAAATTGCTATGTTTTCTCTTAAGATCGGTGGGAAGGAAGAGTCAAAAAGAAAAAGAGACAGAAGCCTTATACCGTAAGTTCCACCCCCTAAATTAATGAATTCTAGCTTGAATTTTGTTGGAAAAGAGTCTTAAATTATTAACTCCCTTGACCCATGCTTAGGAGAGCATCAGTTGTAGAGGAAGTAAGTTTGGTAGAGGTAATGAAGACAATCTGTTAAGGTGACAAAGGTATGTAAGAACTAGTTTATTCATAGGTGGGTACGCTTTTATTTATGTCCATAGAGTAATTTGTATTTTGGTGGTTCACCCTTGAGTTCGGCCAAGCACTGGAGTGGAGGAAACTAGGCTTCAATCTTGCATGCATGGGTGTCGAATTGCATTATTTATATGTTTGTTGGGTTGAATTATAGTATAGTAATCTTTGTTTTTGAAATTGTTGTATGTGAATTGAAGCGTGCGTAATGTGGATGGTGACCAAATCCTGGGTTACTCTCGCAGTATTGGTATTTGCTTTGGGCCTCTGACGGCCTTTTCTTGGCATGCGTGAATGGTTACCGAAATGTGTGTTTCAAATCTGATAACATGACAATGGTTGAGCTGTTACAGCAAGGAAGATCGACAATAAGTGGTTTGGTGTTAAGCAAATTAATAAGCTTCTGCAGAAGGATTGGGAAGTAACTATACAACATGTTCTGAAGAATTGAAATACTGTAGCAGACCACATGCTCACCTACAGTATGTTGTTCGTTTTGAGCGTCACCAATTTTTGACTCCCCCATTGAGTATTAGATAACCATGAGCTTTGTCCAAGGCTCATAGATTGAGAAAAAAAAGTACGATTCAATACTGAACTTGTCTAGCATCTCAATTTTGCAGCGTCTAATGAGAGGCGCATGGAGTTTATGGCTACATAGCAAGCTCCTACTTTCAAAAGGGGTGTCAGCCTCGTACCATACCATTATTTCGGTGGCGGATCGTTTTGTGCAGGACTGGACAGCAGCCCGTGAGGGTTTTGGACGAGTGTAGCAGGCTGATGCCAGACTCTGAATGCTAACTGGGTTCGACCGAGGAGAAATCTTCTGAAATGTAATTTGGATGCCACAACTCATGTCGCCCAGGGTGTCTTCTTTTCCTGCCATTCTTCAGAACCATGACGACAATTTTGTGCAGGGGGTTTCTGGTTCCTTTCCAAGTATCTATCAACCTCGCATGCAGAGGCGAATCCAGGTGGCTAGCAGGGGCCCGGCCTCCCTAAAATGAAAAATTGATATTTAGACTCTTACAATTTTTTTTAAAATTTTAAATTAGTAAAGGTAAAATTGCACTTTGTCCCCTCTAAAATTATAAAAATTTGATTTAATCTTTTAAAAATTATAAAGATAATAAACTATAAAAAATTAAATTTCATTCGGCCCCCCTAAAAAAGCGTTCTAGCTTCACCCTTGCTCGCATGGTTGAACTCCTTGCTATCCGCAAGGCTCTCTCGTGGCTTAAGGACCTAGGCTTTGATAATGTAGTTCTTAAATCAGACTGTAATGATATGATTATGGCTGTAACATCCTAGGAAGGGCCTATGCATTTTTCAGATCAATTGTATGAAATGACAAGTCTTGAGTATTATGAATAAATTTTTGATACTTTTGGAAACCTAGAAATGAATGAAAATGGAAATGAAAATGAAAATGGAAATGAAAATGGAGATGGAGATGGAAATGAAAATGGAAATGGAAATGGACATTTTTGGAAACTTAGACATTTTTGGAAACCTAAACATTTTTGGAAATGATCCAAAAATGGAAACTTGAAATTTCGAGAAACTTGGATATATGAGAGAAATAAAGGAGTTTTATTCACATAAATATGTGAATAATAAGAGATAAATAAAGGAGTTTTATTCACATAAATATGTGAATAATAAGAGATAAATAAAGGAGTATTTTCTAATGAGATAATTGAGGAGATAATTGATGGATTAAAGGCTTTTATCTTTTAAATAAAAGAGATAATATTATCAAAAGAGGAGTGGTGGCCAAGTAAAGGACTCCTAGGTCGATAACTTTGGCTATAAAAGGAGGACAGGAGGGCTACTCATCAACACTTGCTCCTCTTCCTCTCTCGCGAGAAATTCTCCCTAGGCAAAACCCCTCTCTGCCGAATTTTCATTAAGCAAAAATCCTCTCTTTTTCTTCTATTTTCTTCTCCGTTCTCTTCATTAAGTGAATCTTTGTGGATTCTAAGAAAGAGGGCAATCATCCACAACATCAAAAGGGATCTTTCGGAAATCTAAGGATCTAAGGTAAGGATTATAAATATAAATATGTGGTTAAAGATTATGATTCACGTTTTCAAAGTTAGATCTAATCTAACACGAAGTTATAGGATTTCAACAGAGCTTATAAAGGAATCCTCTTGATTTGGAATCCCATCGTAAGGTAAGGGATATTCGGCCAAGGCATAATTTGTTTAAGTGTTTTCCATTATTTCAAAAACCGAAAACCGACATGGTTACATACCTAGTATTAGCCGATTTCAAGGAAGAGGAATTCTAGCAACTCGTTGGGACTTGATTAAATCAATTCGGCAACTAGGTAAGTAATTCTACTTCTAGTAGGATTTGGTTTTAAGACCAAATAGGTTTATTTATATGTTTTAATTAATGGCCGAATATAGGAGTGAAAGATCTAGATCGGTAGATCGCTCTACGGGAATTCACTGGAACTATTAAGCGAAAAAGGTGTGTACTCTTACTAACTTTCAATAAATTGCATGGCAATCATTAGATATGTAAATATGTAACAAGTATGTGAATGTGGCTAAGCACCACAAATGTGGTAAGGAGTACCTGTGCACGTTTCCTACTTTTGATAGGATTGTGAATGTGATATAGTTTGAACATGTGATTAGTAACATGAATGAAAATTAAGTATGTGAAATATGTTATGAAATAATTGGGGCATTCGTGATATTTGTGGAGGAAGAAAGTGAAGGTGATGACTACGGTCTCACCAACGTAAAGTGGTGACTACAAATCACATAAAGTGAAAAGTGGTAACTTCGGTTACATCTAGTGAATACAATGTCTAATGACACAACATAAGTGGGCGATGAGCACGTCGATCGCAGCTGACGCGCTTCCGATGGTGTGTAGCGGATGGAGGGTCGACTTAGTAGTCCCCGCGATGTACAAAGTTGGTACGGGTGGTGTGTAGCGGATGGACAAATAGGTTTGGATTTGGGTTGCATCATCCTTTATTTTGTATGAACATGATATTGATATGACTTGTATGCCCGATTTGTTGGAAATTAGTACTATGTACACATTGAGTCTCTGTTGACTCACCTGTTGGGGAATTATTTTTCAGTGATGAGCGGTAATGGACCGGCCTCGGCAGGAGCTAAAGGTGGCCATGCATCGCTTGAAGAAATTATCCGAATTTGGACTTTATGAAATTTTAGTACTTTAAACTTTATTTTGGGTTTGAATGATGTAATAAGGCCATAAGGCCCAATTGGATTTTCTTTATTTCTGTTTATTTTTATTTGAATATGATACAATTTATGTTTGATTAAAGATAAGTAAATTTATTTCTTTTAAAATAATAAACCAAAAAATATTTCACACCTTATTTAAGTTGGATTTCAGAATTTATTAAATAGGTTTCAAATTAAGCCCAACCCAAAACAATTTTTTTAAAATTACACAAATTTTCTCTAAGTCATTTAGAACATTGAAAACCGATTTATTTAAGGAACATACCAGATCCTGGTTGTGGCTCGTGGGCCGGGTGTGGGGTGTTTCAGATTGGTATCGAGCCGTTTTTAAAACTCTCGGCTGTGGGCTCGGGCCCAAAATGTTTTCAATTCGAGCCCAAATGAATTTCTTTGAAATAAGTAGGTTTTATGGCATGGCACCTAAGTCTCCGACCCGATCCACCGGTAAGTACCTTTAAACCATCTGTGTGATTATGTGAATTATGAATTGTAAAAGGGTAGCAAAGGCATGGAACGTAGAATAGTGTGATAGGAACTTGAACCCTAGGATTAGACTACTCAAACACTTGAAACTCATAAGACTTAATGAACTTAACAAACCTATGACTAAGTTATTAAGCTAGGGTGTGGCAACCCCCAGACATGCATGTCTAGGATTGGATCCTAAGAGCCTCGGTATTTAAGCGATCCTAGAGACTCACCTCCTCTTCGCAGTATCCTACAGTGCGTAGCTTCGGTTCGCCCTAACTCGTAAGGCTCGGTGGTGTGGCAACCTCATGCGCATGTCTAGAAAGGTCGGTGAGAGCTTGGTATTTAAGCGATCCGCGTGACTCACCTCCTCTTCATTCGAATCCTGCTGGTGTGCGTAGCTTTGGTTCACCCCGACCAAGAGGGCTCTGGTCATAGGCTAAACACAAAGAATAAAACCCGAAATGGACTTAGCCGTTTTTCTATATAAAAAAAAATACCCTTGGTTTATTAAATGACCAAACCACCCATAGTTTTAACAAAATTTCATTACTTTATCAAATGTTCAAAAAACCTAATTTGTAAAATATCAAACTATCTTGATTTTGGAAAATTACAAAATTGCTCCTAACTTACAAAATTACCAAAACGACCCTGGATTTCAAAATTCTTTCAAAATTTCCCGGAACTTTAGAAGTACCAAAATACTTTCGTCAAAATCACCAGGGAACTTTTTATTTTTGAAAATTTACTGAAAATACCCTCTGTAAGATAAAATTACTAAAATGCCCCCGGGTAGTGGAAAAGCAAAATAACGAAAAACAACAACAAGAATTACAACGTTTCTTTGAATGAACGAAAGTTCATATTTGTTGATGGATGAATGAATGAATGCAAGATCAGTATGCATGTATGAATACGAAAAGAACCACTCTTAAACTCTTCTTCATAAGATATCATCGCGGGTAATAAGTGAAACAAGAATACTAATACATAAAATTCCTTAATCGCACTCGCCGATAATGAGCTCAAGAGGACGTGGTCATCGTGGAAGAGGTAGAGGAAGGATGATCATTAGATCGGGACAAGGTTCTCGACAATGAGATACCACCACCACCATCACCCCAACCGTCAATGTTGAGCAGCAGGCTCGCATGTGGAAGATGCCGTGTCGCAGTCAGGTTTGCGAGTTTTGGAATTGGTGGTGGTGCAGAAACAATTCAGAAATCGTAAGTCCAGTGCTCGAGCGCCTCGCGCTAATGGAGCCGAAATGTTTAGAGGAGTATCGGAGTGGCACCCAAGATGGTGAGTCTCGTTGGAAGTAATCGAGCGCATCATGGATGAGCTCGACTTGACTCCCGAGGAGAAGTTGAAAGGGATGACGCAGCCGCACGCTGCGATGAAGCGTATCAATGGTGGTTAACCGTCGGGACAGTGCCACGGCGGAAGATCCGACTCGGGAATATGCTAAGGAAGCATTTCGTAAGAAGTATGTAGGAACCAGTATATAGATGAGCAAAGGAAGGCTTTTCTCGGGTTGGTACAAGGAAGTAAGTCCGTCACACCGAATATGAAGCGAAATTCTTGAGGTTGAGCCGATATGCCCGAGGAGTAGTGGCGATCGAGCATGAACGCAGCGTGTTCGCTTTGAGGACGGACTTAGGGACGATTTGAGACTTTGATAGCACCGCATCGTGAGCGGGGATTCTCTCGCCTTGGTGGAAAAGGCTAAAGTGGTCGAGGAATTAAGGACGCCACCAAGCGGTCAGGACGTAAATAAGCCCAAAAGAGGTTTTGGGCCATCCGAAAAGGCCACAAGAGGCCTAGAGTTGATGAGCCACAAAGTCAACAGTTTGGTACGGCCGGGCAATTTCGCCTTTGTGAACATTTTGGAAGGAAGCACGGGGAGAGTGTTGGAAAAAGGCGGGACGATGTCTCAAGTGTGGGTCCAAGGACCATATGATTAAGGATTGCCCCAAGCTATTAGATGAGAGCCAACCAGCACTCGTAATGCTAACCAGCCGGTAGAGGCGACACGACCTCAAAGAGGTCGTGGGTCGGCCAACAGAGGTAGTGGCAGAGGCCGTGGAGCTCGGGTCGAGGTGCAATGCTAACGCCAAGCAAGGCAACCGGGTTTGGTTTACGCGGTTCACCGGAGGGAAGAGGGAGACGCGCGGATGTTATAACCCAGACGTTCTTTATTCATGACAAACCCTATTTTGCTCTTATTGATGTGGGCTCAACTCATTCCTATGTTGCATGTAGTGTGGTTGAAACACTAGGCCTAAACTCGAACTTTCTGATAGGCGGATAATCTGTAGTAAGCCATTTAGGCCAAACGGTGAGGATAGATAGGATCTTTCTTGGAATGTACCCTAGAGATTCAGGAGCGAACTTTCTGGTGACTTAATGGAATTACCTTCTGAGAGTTTGAGCTTATACTTGGAATGGATTGGCTAGTAGAGCATCGAGCCGTGTTGGATTGTGCAACTAAACGTATGGAACTAAGAACCCTAAGATGAGGTAGTAGTGATGATCGGAGAAAGGAGGAACTACTTGTCTAACGTAGTTTCAGACCAAGGCCGAGAAAATGGTTAAGAAAGGATGTAAGGCATTCTTAGCCTTCGTGAGTGCGTTAAGAGGAGAAGAGGAAGGTGTCAAGGAGTTAGAACAAGAAGGGGATTTTGAGGATGTATTTCCGGAGGAGTTGCCCTAATACCCCGAGATAGAGAAGTGGAATTTGGAATAGATTTGCTACCAGAATGTCTCCCGTGTCAATCGCTCCCTACCGAATGGCACCAAAGGAGTTAGTGGAGCTCAAGGCTCAAATCCAAGAGTTGTTGGATCGTGGGTTCATTCGACCCAGTGTGTCTCCGTGGGAGCACCAGCTTTCTTTGTGAAGAAGAAGGATGGAACTATGCGGATGTGCATAGATTATCGCCGATTGAACAAATCCGACCATCAAGAACAAGTATCCTTTGCCAAGGATAGATGACTTGTTCGACCAACCGAAAGGGCAAATGTGTTCTCAAAGATCGACTTAAGGCTCGGGTATCATCAATCAAAGTGAAGGAGGCTGATATTCATAAGACCGCTTTTAGGACAAGGTACGGTCATTTTGAATTTGTGGTGATGTTGTTAGGGTTGACGAACGCACCGCCGCGTTCATGGATATGATGAATAGGGTTTTCCAACCCTACTTGGATAGATTCGTCGTGGTGTTCATCGATGACATTTTGGTGTATTCCAAGACGGAGGAGGAGCACGATGAGCATCTCCGAGTTGTGTTAGAAGTGTTAAGGGAAAAGAAGCTTTATGCCAAATTCAAAGCAGTGTGCGAATTTTGGCTCAAGGAAGTGGCGTTCCTAGGACATGTGGTATCCGCAGAAGGAATAAGAGTGGATCCTAGGAAGATCGGCGTTGTTGGATTGGAAACCACCTAGGTCGGTGGCTGAAATCGAAGTTTCTTAGGCTTGGCAAAGCTA
Organism: Gossypium sturtianum; assembly: GCA_025698515.1. Taxonomy (NCBI): domain Eukaryota; kingdom Viridiplantae; phylum Streptophyta; class Magnoliopsida; order Malvales; family Malvaceae; genus Gossypium; species Gossypium sturtianum. The sequence goes on from CM046946.1 coordinate 125,485,571, forward strand.
TTACGTAAGGTTCGTGGAAGGATTCTCGCCAATAGCCGCACCTTTGACAAAGTTACTAAGGAAGGAAGTACCGCTTGTGTGGACGGATAAGCAACAACGGAGAGCTTTGAAAAGCTTAAAAGGTGCCGTGAAGCTCAGGTGTTAATTCACCGAGGCGCGTAAGGACTTCAGAGTATATTGTGATGCTTCGCATTACGTGGTTAGGGTGTGTGCTAATGCAAGAAGGAAAGGTAGTCGCTTATGCATCTCGACGCTTAAGGCCGCATGAGGTGAACTACCCAACTCATGACTTGGAACTCATGGCAGTGGTTTTTCGCCCTCAAAGTTTGGAGGCACTACCTTTATGGAGAAAGGTCGAGAATTTACACGGACCACAAAAAGCCTTAAGTATTTGTTGACTCGTAAGGAGTTGAACTTGAGGCAACGAAGGTGGGTGGAGTTATTAAAAGATTATGACTGCTCGATAGAATACCATCCGGCAAGGCGAATGTGGTAGCCGACGCCCCTAAGTAGGAAGGTTGTGTCGGATTTAAGGGCTTTGTTCGCTCACTTAAGTTTGTATGATGACGGAAGCTTTGTTGGCGAGTTACAAGTCAAGCCAACTTTGGGTGAAGGAGGTGAAAGAGGGACAGTTGGCGGATAAGGACTTAAGTACTAAGTTACAAAGCAAGTACGGCAAGGAGGATTAAAGGATTATGGCGTCAATGATGAAGGAGCATCGTATGTGCTACAAGGAAAAGGTTTGTATGCTTGAGGATAAGGAGTTGAGACAAAGGATTCTTCTGGAAGCGCATGGTAGTCCTTATGCTATGCATCCCGAGGCACCAAGTCAGATAGAGATCTAAGGGAACAGCTTTGGTGGTCGACTGAAACGAGAGGTGACTCGAATTTGTGGGGAAATGTTTGACATGTCGCAAGTAAAGGCTGAACACCAAGTCCCATCAGATTGCTTCAACCAATTGAGATTCCCAATGGAAGTGGGAAAGAATTACCATGGACTTAGTTAGTGGGCTTCCCTTACGCCCACTAAGAAGGACTCGGTATGGGTGATAGTGGACCGTTTGACCAAGTCCGCACATTTTATCCCCGTGAGGATCGACTATTCCTTCAAAAGTTAGCCAAGTTATATGTGGCGGAGATCGTGAGGCTACACGGGGTACCGATGTCGATCATCTCCGATAGAGACCCAAGGTTTACGCCTCGATTTTGGAAAGCACTTCATCAAGCATTAGGCACTAAGCTAGACTTCACTACGACTTTTCATCCACAATCGACGGCAGGCGATCTGAGCGGGTTATACAAGTGTTGGAAGATATGCTAAGAGGTCGTGTGATGGATTTCCGAGGAAGTTGGGAAGATTACTTGCCTCTAGCCGAGTTCGCCTACAACAACAACTATCGTGCAAGCATTCGGATGGCACCATACGGCGCATTGTATGGAAGGAAATGTAGAACACCAACTTGTTGGACCGAGTTAGGAGAACGCCGCGTTTTGGGTCCAGAGTTAGTGGCGGAACCGAGGAGAAGGTGGAATTAATTCGGCACGGTTGAAAGAAGCTTCGATGAGATGTAAGTCGACGCAGCACCTTAAGAGGAAAGAAATTGAGTTTGAAGTAGGAGACCAAGTGTTTCTAAAGGTCTCACCTTGGAAGAAGGTTATGCGGTTCGGCCGCAAAGGAAGCTAAGCCCAAGGTTTATAGGGCCCTATCAAGTCTTCAAGCGAGTTGGGCGGTGGCATACCAATTGAGTTGCCACCAGAGTTGCATCAAATGCACGACGTATTTCATGTGTCCATGCTACGTCGCTATCGATCGGATCCGCCTCATGTGGTACCTATTGAAGAAGTGGAGTTAAGGCCGATCTATCCTGCGAGGAGGAGCCGATTCGAGATCTTGGAACGTGACGTGAAAGCACTACGAAAGAAGTCGGTGCCTTTAGTCAAGGTGTTATGGCGCAATCATGGATCGGAAGAAGCCGTGTGGGAGCCGGAAGAGACAATGCGACAAAGAATACCCTCAATCTGTTTAGTTAGGAAATTTCGAGGACGAAATTTTATTTAAGGGGGTAGAATCTGTAACATCCTAGGAAGGGCCTATGCATTTTTCGGATCAATTGTATGAAATGACAAGTCTTGAGTATTATGAATAAATTTTTGATACTTTTGGAAACCTAGAAATGAATGAAAATGGAAATGAAAATGGAGATGGAAATGAAAATGGAAATGGAAATGGACATTTTGGAAACTTAGACATTTTGGAAACCTAAACATTTTTGGAAATGATCCAAAAATGGAAACTTGAACATTTCGGGAAACTTGGATATATGAGAGAAATAAAGGAGTTTTATTCACATAAATATGTGAATAATAAGAGATAAATAAAGGAGTTTTATTCACATAAATATGTGAATAATAAGAGATAAATAAAGGAGTATTTTCTAATGAGATAATTGAGGAGATAATTGATGGATTAAAGGCTTTTATCTTTTAAATAAAAGAGATAATATTATCAAAAGAGGAGTGGTGGCCAAGTAAAGGACTCCTAGGCTGATAACTTTGGCTATAAAAGGAGGACAGGAGGGCTACTCATCAACACTTGCTCCTCTTCCTCTCTCTCGCAAATTCTCCTAGGCAAAACCCTCTCTCTCGCCGAATTTTCATTAAGCAAAAATCCTCTCTTTTTCTTCTATTTTCTTCTCCGTTCTCTCATTAAAAAAGTTTGAATCTTTGTGGATTCTAAGAAAGAGGGCAATCATCCACAACATCAAAAGGGGATCTTTCGGAAATCTAAGGATCTAAGGTAAGGATTATAAATATAAATATGTGGTTAAAGATTATGATTCACGTTTTCAAAGTTAGATCTAATCTAACACGAAGTTATAGGATTTCAACAGGCTTATAAAGGAATCCTCTTCGATTTGGAATCCCATCGTAAGGTAAGGGATATTCGGCCAAGGCATAATTTGTTTAAGTGTTTTCCATTATTTCAAAAACCGAAACCGACATGGTTACATACCTAGTATTAGCCGATTTCAAGGAAGAGGAATTCTAGCAACTGGTTGGGACTTGATTAAATCAATTCGGCAACTAGGTAAGTAATTCTACTTCTAGTAGGATTTGGTTTAAGACCAAATAGGTTTATTTATATGTTTTAATTAATGGCCGAATATAGGAGTGAAAGATCTAGATCGGTAGATCGCTCTCACGGAAATTCACGGGAACTATTAAGCGAAAAAGGTGTGTACTCTTACTAACTTTCAATAAATTGCATGGCAATCATTAGATATGTAAATATGTAACAAAGTATGTGAATGTGGCTAAGCACCACAAATGTGGTAAGGAGTACCCAGGTACGTTTCCTACTTTTGATAGGATTGTGAATGTGATATAGTTTGAACATGTGATTAGTAACATGAATGAAAATTAAGTATGTGAAATATGTTATGAAATAATTGGGGCATTCGGGATATTTGTGGAGGAAGAAAGTGAAGGTGATGACTACGGTCTCACCAACGTAAAGTGGTGACTACGGTCACATAAAGTGAAAAGTGGTAACTTCGGTTACATCTAGTGAATACAGTGTCTAATGACACAACATAAGTGGGCGATGAGCGCGTCATTGCAGCTGATCGCCTTCGATGGTGTGTAGCGGATGGAGGGTCGACTTAGTAGTCCCCGCGGTGTACAGGTTGGTACGGGTGGTGTGTAGCGGATGGACAAATAGGTTTGGATTTGGGTTGCATCATCCTTTATTTTGTATGAACATGATATTGATATGACTTGTATGCCTCGATTTGTTGGAAATTAGTACTATGTACACATTGAGTCTGTTGACTCACCCCGTTGGGGAATTATTTTTCAGTGATGAGCAAAGAATGGACCGGGTCGGCGGGAGCTAAAGGTGGCCATGCATCGCTTGAAGAAATTATCTCGAATTTGGACTTTATGAAATTTTAGTACTTTAAATTTTATTTTGGGTTTGAATGATGTAATAAGGCCATAAGGCCCAATTGGATTTTCTTTATTTCTGCTTTATTTTTATTTGAATATGATACAATTTATGTTTGATTAAAGATAAGTAAATTTATTTCTTTTAAAATAATAAACCCAAAAAAATATTTCGTCACCTTATTTAAGTTGGATTTCCAGAATTTATTAAATAGGTTTCAAATTAAGCCCAACCCAAAACAATTTTTTTTTAAAATTACACAAATTTTCTCTAAGTCATTTAGAACATTGAAAACCGATTTATTTAAGGAACATACCAGATCCGGTTCAGGCTCGTGGGCCGGGTGTGGGGTGTTTCAATGGCTCTTAATTCAACTAGTTTGAACCTTTCTGAGTTTCGTGTAGTTGTTAAAGATTGCTTTTTATTGTGTGCATCCTTTCGGCACTTGTCATTTCATTGGGCTTGACGAATTGCTATCAAGGCAGCTCATGAGCTTGCTCGAGTACCCTTGTTTAATGCTTTGTCCTTTCTTTTTAAATTTGGATCGTTTTGCTTGTACATGCCCAAATTTGCCCGGGGCCCATAAGCAAATAAACCAAAACAAAATAAAATATAAAGTCCAATTTTTTTTAAAAACAGTCCAATTTTACAATCTCAAATACAGGCCCAAAATGGCCCAAAGCCTAAACCAAAATCAGAAAAAAAACCCTAGGTCAGCCTCCAGCGCCGCACCCCTTGCAACTCTGTACCTCCGCGCGCCAGCACGCCGTACGGCCTCCGTACCTGCAAACGAGACAAAACAGACACAGCAGAACAGAAAAAAACAAGAGAAAAATCATTGTATTTTTATTTCGGCTATAAAGCCATGAAATAATGTATTATCATGCTACACACATATTTTCGGAAATACAAAGAAACAGAAGATTCAACAGAAAAGGTGTTTTTTTATTTAATTTCATTTTTTGATTTTGCTTTAGTCTCTTTTAATACGAAAATAAAAAGGAAAGAAACGCACCTGGTGTTCGATATTTCGGCACCGTGAGCGGCTGAGGTAGCCACCTCCGAGGATAGGTGGCCGAAAACCGAAAGGTTACTTGGTTTTTTTTGGGTGTTTTTGTTAATATTTTGGAATTTTGGGCCCGGATTTGGACTTAAGAGGGTCGAAGTGACTTGGGTGAAAATTTCGGCTTTTTCCGGCCACCGCGGACGGCGGCGCTGCCGCCGGCGGCCGGAGGCCGCCATGGTGGTCCGACGACCGGAACTAGGGGCTGGCCTAAGGCCATCTCAGAGAGAAAAATGAGAGAGAGTTTTTTTTTTTTCAAAAACATGGATAAATGATTTTTTGGGCAAAAGGGGTGGCTTATATACTATTGCAAAACGGCGTCGTTTCAATGAGTGCTGAAAACCCTCAAAATAACGTCGTTTTGAAGAGGCCAACCCGAATCTGACCTGACCCGCCTCAGGATCCGCGCGTTTTTTAAAACTGGTCTTATTGCCAGTTTGGTCCTTCCACTTTTTTATTATTTTACAATTAAGTTCCTTTGTATTTTTAATTTGTGCCCTACAATTTATTTCGGTTTTCGATTTAGTCCCCCCTGCAACGGTGCTTTTTGGATGGGAGGATAATTTCCCTTTCGGTCCCTCCTTGTATTCGCGCATGCAAATTAGTCCTTTTCTTTTTTTATATTTTTTTTAGGTTTGCCCCAAACTTTTATTTTAAGTTCAATTTAACCCTTTTTATTTCTTTTGTTACTTTTGATATTTTATTAATTAATTCTATTATTATTATTATTATTATTACTATTATTATTACTATTTTTTATATTATTATTAATTTTAACATTATTATTATTACTTTTTTTTAAATATTATTATTAACATATTATTATTATTATTATTTTCATTTTTTTTATCTAAATTCTATATTAGTTTTACTAATTTATTTATTTATATTACTTTATTTATAAAATACTTAAATCTAATATTATATATCTGCTTTATTTATTCACTATTATGTTTATTTATCCCTTTGCTTATTTACTATTATATACATATGTACATATATATTTTAAACAAAATATAATCATCTATAATCTCTTATTTGCGCAAAACTTTACTATTATCATCACTATATTATTTTAATTCTTCTTAATCATTTATTTATTTCCTTTTTTAACACTTTCATGTATATTATTTCTTATATATCATGCATAGTCCACCTTCTTTTATTATTTTTATTTTTATATATTATTTTTTAATTAAAATTAGGTTTAATTAGCTAATACCATTGCTTATTTTACTTATATCATTGTGTCATACATCACCATTTTATTATTATTGCAATCACACCGCGAACCGTTTTAGATTTTCGTTCTATCGCGTCCCGAATAAAATCCTCGACATTTCAAATGTTATATTCATTTTCACATGATCGCATGAAAAAGATTTTCTTAAAAGTAAGCATTGTTTCGTATTTGGAGATTCGAAAAATCGTTTCCTAACTTACGAGGTTTTGATTTTCTTGATAAATTCGAATAAACGAACGTTTTTAAAGCATAATATTTTAAACATTCTCGGGAATTAGAAAAAAAATCGTGTTCTAATTTACGGAATACGATTCCTTTCTAAAACCGAGTTAATCAAATGTCTTTCAAAATAAACAAATTTTTCGGTATTTATTCTCGTTTCGGGTTTAAAGATGTTGTGTCCTAACTTACGGGACGTAATTCTTTATTCTCGATTAACGGGAAATATGCCCTCTTCTAGGAAAAATTTTCTATTAAGCAATGTTTTAACAAAGGATCGTATTTTTAGAATCTCTTCAATTTTTTTGATTTTCGACACTAAGACACTAATTAATCAACTAGGTACCAATTTTGGGCGTTACGAGGGTGCTAATCCTTCCTCGTGCGTAACTGACTCCCGAACCCGTTTTTCTGAGTTTCGTAGACCAAAACCGTTGTTTTAACAAATCAAATCTATTATTAAAATGATCGAATTACGAGGTGGCCCGATCACACCTCATCAAAAAAGATTGGTGGCGACTCCTATTTTTCGTTTTCATTTTTAAAAAAATCAAAGTCGACCCCGTTTTTCTAAAGAAAGTAATGGTTTCGACAGCTTGGCGACTCCACTGGGGACATCGAAGAGAGAGTCGAGCCATAAATTGATTAATTTTTGTCTTTTTGTCGAAAAGTCAAAAATTTGTTTTCAATTTACGATTGCTCCATTTTATACATCATTTGCATGGTTTTCATCATAATATGTTTGCTTTGTTGGTTTAAATCTATTAATATGTCTCAGCATTTTTGCATTGCATAAGTCAGTCGATTTTGCCCCTCTTAAGTGGGAGCGAGAAGCTATTCCTTCGTAAGGTCTTCACCTCCGTATAAGATATTGAATCGCTTTCGGGATACATCCGTATCTCTGTCTTCGTGAGATTTTCATCTCCGTATAGCCATAAGGAAATGTATTCCCCTGAACTGAACTCGGTCCGCATGAGCCTATAATGGGCTAGGATCGAGGAATCTGCCGGTTCAGGTACCTTTACTCTAGAACCAAACCCCATATAACGAGCCTTAAGAGCCCACCTTAAGTAGAGCCGCGCCAAACCCTAATGGTCACCCGAGTAGGTGTTTTACTTATTATTCTTTGCTTACTTTAAACTGTGTATGAAGTACTGACTTGCTTTGTTTTTGCTTTGTTTGTAATTACATGGCATTTTTCATCACAAAAAAGTGTGTTGGTTCACATTCGGTTCCTAAATAGATAACTTATCATGAAAAAAGGGTTTCTTAATAAAGTGGAGGATAATGCGGCCGTCCGAATTTGGGCCGAGATAGCACAGCAAGAAAAAGGTGATAGTCTAAGCGAGGGATACGTATCAGAGTTGTGGGATTTCACTCGCGACAGCGTGACTCAGAATAATCTTCAAGAATTAAAGGAGATATGGGATCAGTGGAATGATGAGGTCAAGCAGTTGTTTTACTGTAACTATGGAGATTTTCCCTATCTGCTCGATGTGAAGGTGGACAAGCACTTATTTCGAGCCCTCGCCCAGTTCTGGAATCCTGCCTATAGTTGTTTCACTTTTGGGAAAGTTGATTTGGTACCTACCGTGGAGGAGTATATGACCTTACTTTGTTGCCCGAAGATTCAAGCTGACAAAGCATATTCAAGATCCGCTAATGTCCCGACCTTTTTGAAGAAATTGATGAGCATCACAGGGATGAGTGAGCAGTAGGTGGCAGCCTGGATCAAGCAGAAAGAGATAGTAAGTGTATCCCTTGGAAAAACTTGCGGGATCTGATTCTAGCACATCCAGATGTGAAGAAAAGGGTTGATTTTTTTCCTTGAGTATCTACGGTTTGGTCATCTTCCCCAAGGCATCACGGTACGTAGATGAAGCATTCTCGGATCTCTTTGATCGACTTGACAAAAGGGTCACACCAGTTCCTGCGATTTTGACCGAAACTTTCAGACCCTTAAACGCATGCCGGAGAGCGGGCGAGGGCAGATTTATAGGGTGTGCGCAACTTTTGTTAGCATGGTTCCACAGCCATTTTTGGAAAGTGGAAAAAGTCTCATATCGGATCTTCTCTGAAAGCTATTCTTCCCTGAAAGAGATAGTGGCTACGCCAAGACGGGATGATATCACGGAGGAAAAGTGGATGATGATTCTCCAAAGTCTGCAAGAAGAAGACATCGAGTGGAGAGCCCCTTGGATGGTCCCCGACGAGATCTTGTATCGATGTGGAGATTTTGATTGGGTTCCCCTGCTTGGGATATGGGGAGCTGTCGGGTATGCTCCCCTACTCGTGTTAAGGTAATACAGGTCAAGACAGTTCACGCCAGTAACACAAGGGTTTGCTCAGTGCGAGTTCGTATACAAGGGAGATAACTACAAAAAGAAAGTTCGTGAGATATCAAATGCCTAGAACCAAACTCGTAGAATGAAGAGGTTTGCTGCTAGTCCAACGACTACCTCTGAGTATGACCGGTGGTGGGGTCAGAGAATCAACGACAACATCCCCACGTCAAATCAAGAAAATATCTGATCATTAAAAAAACACTTGCAGGTGGTCCCGTCTGAACTAGAGATCATCAAACAGGATTTTGAGAAGAAAAGTTCAGAACTAGGAAAAAGAATCGAGCAATTGGAGGAGGAGAAAATGCAGTTGGGGCTAGATGTCGATGTCCAGAAACTAGAAGCCGAGAAACTGAGGAAGGGAAAGAATAAGGCTGAAGAGGATTTGGACAGTTTGAAGACGGATTACAAGAAGCTGCGTATGTCAATAAGAATCGCTGGTTTGGGAAAACATCTGAGCAATAGCGGCAAGAAATCCAAGAAGAAAAGACTAGAGCTAATCAATGTGAGAAGAAGTTCCATGATACTCGAGTACGGGAGGACGCCTTAAAAAAGAGTTTATTGGAGAGCCAAAATGAAAAGGAGAAGTTAAGAGCTTGGGTGGCGGAGTTAGAAAAGTCACTACATCAGCATCGTAGTCGCAACTCCGTAATCGAATTAAGGGCCAGCCTAAGCGAGATTGAGGAACTACAAGGGAGGATAGAAGAACTTGAAACCGTGCTGCAAAACTGTAAACTCCGGGTTGAACTACTGGAAACAAATAATGAGCGGTGGAAAGATTAGCCTCATCGATCTCAAGACCAGGTCTGGGACAGGGATTACGTCATGGGTGAAGCTTTGGCTCAAGTGCGAGAGGTGGCTAATCATATACAAACCTTGGCAGTCCAGGCTGATGTACTGAGTTTGAAATATGAGTTAGAGTCAGATCGAGGTCGAGAGTTAGCTTGGCTTCTTAAGCAAGTCAAGACCTTAAGCATTAGGGCAAAGCCATATATGTAATTCATTTTATGTAAAGAAATTTGTTTTCTAGGAAGGTTATTCTAATGAAATTGAATCAGAATCAATGCCTTTTTTCTTTTGCATTCATTGCATTCACGCATTAGCATTGCATTGCATTGCATCGTGTGCGCTAAAACTCACAAAGAGACTCTAAAATCGTGGCAGTTACCCTGGAACATCATTACGGTACACGAAAAAAGACTAAAGCCATAGACTAAAGGTTAGAAAGATTGGAACAAATACAAATAGAGATGCAGGATCAACTGCAAATACAGATGCAAGAACAGTTGGCCAAAATCCAACAGGATATGAGGGATCAAATACTAGAATCCTAGAGAAACATGATGAGCCAGTTAACGCAGTTGCTGGCTGGGGGGCTAGAAAAAGGAAAGAGCCCTATGATCAATACCAGATATGACAACGAGGACCCTGCTTATCCTCCAGGCTTCACCCCAACGAACACCCAAGCACAACCACAAAGGGTGTCCGTCAACATTAGACCCCAATATCAGGCCGGTACTTCGGCATCGATAAACTTCCTGACGGGTTCAGGCTCCAACCTCGGAGACAATCCAGCAAATCCCGTTGTCCCCGTGTAACACCTCTTACCCGTATTTGACGCTGGAACAGGGTACGAGGCGTTACCTAACTCAAACGCATACTAACATACATTTCGTGTTATAAAATTGCATTCAAATTTAAAAATTTCAATCTCCATCTTAAAGTCCTCTAATATGGGCCTATGAGGCCCAATTCATACTTTAAAAATGGTTCGAACTAAACCGGGCACATTAGAAAAGTTTGGAAAATTTTACTAAAAATGCAGGTACACGCCTTGTGTGTGCAAGGGACACGCCTGTATGGATAGACCGTGTAGTCACACACGCCTGCACCCTAGCCGTGTGTGGATTTATTTTTCAAATTCGAACCTACGGGGGTTTTTCACGGCTACCGCACACGCCGTGTCCATGGCCCGTGTCCCTCACACGGCCATGACACGCTCGTGTCTCCACCCGTGTGTAAAAACCTTGACATTTTGTTTCTGACGTCATCAACTTAATAAGGTCACACGGCCAAGGCACACGCCCGTGTTCTTAGGCCGTGTGGCGAATTAAATTCCTAAATTCAAGTGCAGACTTCACACGGCCTGGGCACATGCCCATGTCCTATAGTCGTGTCTTCCACACGATTGAGACACACAGCCGTGTCTCAACCCGTGTGGTTACTACTGGGCATTCTATTTTGCCAACCTAGGAATCAAGGGGACACACGGCCGATCTACACGCCCATGGGGCAGACCGTGTGTTATACACGGACTAGACAGACGCCCGTGTGTTTACCCATATGGACAAAAACAAGGCTATTTACCAAGCCCTTTCTCCCACCCCTACTTGCACCAACATAAGCCACATCAAGCATCCTACTCATTCATGCATTAATATACCAATTGCTCAACCAATGCAATTTACCCATTCATGACATAATAATTTTCATATATCAATAATAGGAAATAGCCATCATCCATGGCCTTATACAAAATGAATCAAATCTCCAAGTCAAGCCAACACATTTGGCCAAAACAATATGACACTTGACAAAGACTAAGTCCCTATACATGCCATACTCAAAATGATAAATCTAACTATACCAAATGTTCAGATTGATAGTGTGATCGTGCCTCTGACGTCCTTTGATCCTCGAGTTAGCTGGGCAACACTATAAGAAAATGGAAAGGAAAGGGAGTAAGCATAAAGCTTAGTAAGTCGCATGTAAATAATTAACAACAATTAACAAGCATTATCGTATTCACAGCATATTATAAACTTGCGCATGATTCTCGAATGATTAAAGGCATAACTTACTCATTTCCACCTTTAGTAATCACACAACATAATTCGAGTTCATTTCTTATAAATCTCATGTAGGTACCTGTATCACTTACAACGTAGCTGTAACTTTTCTCACTTTTGACACAATCTTTAATTTACCCGTTAAACCCATTGGAATACCAAGAGATATCCGATAAGCCTCACACAAGAGTACGATGCTGATGCCATGTCCCAGACATGGTCTTACACTGGCTTACATTTTGAGGCCGATGCCATGTCCCAGACATGGTCTTACACTAGCTCTCATCTTAATGCCGACGCCATGTTCCAAACATGGTCTTACACTGGCTCTCATAATGTGGCCGATGCCATGTCCCAGACATGGTCTTACACTAGCACACATATCAACGCCGATGCCATGTCCCAGACATGGTCTTACACTGGCTGTCCATAATGTGGCCGATGCCATGTCCCAGACATGGTCTTACACTAGTACACATATCGCTCAAATGTCATGGCTTGGATATCCAATCTATTCCTAAGGTTCAACCGGGAGTATATCACATCAACTTTCGTCATGTATATTCATAGCAATAATCAAATATTTTATGCAATATCAATTGTTTAAAGCATAAATGTAATAACGTTGTATTATTTACGTACAACTTACCTCGGTACACAAAAAGTGGGCGACTAGATTAAGTTAATCTAGTAGCTTGGTTTTCCCCCGGTCTAGGTTCGGACTCCGTTTTTCTTGATCTATATTGATAAAATTCACTCATTTAATCATCACATTAATCAAGACATTTCAAAATTCCTACTTTGGCAAAATTACCGTTTTACCCCTAAACTTTCACAAAATTATGATTTTGCCCCTAGGCTCGTAAATTGATTTTCATCAAATTTCCTCGTTAACCAAGCCTAGACGAATCTATTTTAAGCTTATAGCAACTCACAAATCCAATTATATCACACATTTACCACCTATTTTATAACCTTTACAAAAAGGTCCCTTTTTTAGGTGTTTTCATGAAAATCACTTAACAAAAGTTGTTTATTTAACAACCACGATTCATTTCTTCCATAAATTTTTAGAAATAAACATGAATACTCACATGGTAAAACCCTAGACTCTCAACCATTTTGCAAAATAATCCCCTCATTAGCTAGATTAAGCTTTAGGGGTTCTAAAAGTACAAAAAATATCAAAAATGACCATCAAAATCACTTACTTGCAAGGGTTTAAGTTGCTGAAAATTTTCAAGCTTTCCAAAGCCTCTTCTTGCTGAAAATTTCGGTGGTAGAGGAAAATGAAAAAGGATGATATCATTTTCCCTTTATTTTATTTTATTACATTAATTAAATCACCTAATTTCCACCAACTTTGACCAATTTGCATTTTCTTGTCCCCTATGGCCGGCCAACACTTTCCTAAGGGCCTAATTGCATATTAAGGACCTCCAATTTAAGGTTCTATAGCTATTGGACACTTTTAGCTTGTAGAACAAAACTTTCGCACTTTATGCGATTTAGTCCTTTTTCAAAATTAAGCATGCAATCACTAAAATTAATTCACCAAAATTTTCATGTACTCATATAATCATGCTATAACACATAAAATAATATTAAAAATAATCTCTCTGGCCTCGGATTAGTGGTTCTAAAACTACTGTTCTGACTAGCCCCTAAATCAGGCTGTTACACCCCGACCTTGATGATATAGCGGAAATGAGAAAAACGAGAGTGGAGCTCCCAAAACAACTGGAAGACAGATGCAAATGGCTAGAGGAGAAATTCAAGGCGTTGGAAAGCGCCGAGTACCATTGTGGAATTGACGCTGAGGAATTGAGCCTGGTCCCAGATCTAGTGCTCCCTCCAAAGTTTAAAATGCCGAAATTTGAAGAATATAACGGGACCAGCTGCCCTGAGGCTTACATTACGATGTCCTGTCGGAGGATGACCGGATATATCAGTAAGGATCAGTTACTGATTCACTATTTCCAAGACAGCTTGACTGGGCTGCGGTCAAATTGTATAATCAGCTAAATCGTGCCTAGATTAGTTCGTGGAAGGACCTGGCGCAGGCCTTCATGAAATAATACGGCCACGTGACCGATATGGCGCCTGACCGCATCACACTACAAAATATGAAGAAAAAGTCAAATGAAAGTTTCAGGCAATATGCGCAAAGGTGGAGGGAAGTCGCCACGCAAGTCCAACCGCCGCTGCTGGAAAAAGAAACAACCATGCTTTTCATTAACACCCTGAAGGCACCCTTTATCAATCACATGCTGAGAAGCACAACTAAGAGCTTCTCAGACATAGTAATGTCTGGCGAAATGATAGAGAATGCCATAAGGTGCGGAAAAATAGAGGCCGGGGAAAGCACAAAGAGGTCAGCCCCAAGAAAAAGAGAAAATGAGGTGAATAACATGAGCACGTATAACAGGGGTTACTCGAAACCAGTCACTGTAAACCAACCGAGAACGGTAACCACTGGCCATCAAGGCCCACCAAGACAAGAGTCTAACATAAGGCAAAATACGGAGAAACTCCAGTTTACGCCTATTCCAATGACGTATAGGGAGTTGTACCAAAGTTTATTCGATGTACATGTTGTATCCCCTTTTTACCTAAAACCAATGCAACCCCCATACCCGAAATGGTACGACGCAAACGCCCAATATGAATACCATGCGAGAATAACAGGACACTCGATAGCAAACTGCACCGCTTTCAAAAAGTTAGTAGAAAGGCTCATCAAAATGGGCATTGTAAAATTCGATAATCCATCTAGTGCAGAAAATTCGTTACCCAACCATGCTGATAAGGGGGTAAATTTGAAAGTCGAGAACGCGGGGAAAAAAATCAAGGTGGATATTGCAGAAGTGAAAACCCCGTTGAAAGAAGTTTAGAAGAAAATGGTGGAAAGAGGGTTAATCACACAAGACTCAAGGAACAGGTCCCGAGAAGCAAGGAATTATTGTGAGTTCCATGATGAAGGAGATCATGAGATTCAAAAATGCAGTAAATTCAGGGCCTTAGTACAGGGTCTAATGGACAACAAGGACCTCAAATTCTTTGAGTATACTGAAGGAGAAGAGGTATGCGCCTCAGAAGGAGGGTCGACAGAGAAGGTTTATGAGGCCAACCACCCGGTAGTAATCATCTCACGACCAAGAATCAACGAAGCCGGAGCAAGAATTGTACCAAAAGTTGTAATATAGAGACATGTTTCTTTTCCTTACAAAGATAGCAAAAGGGTACCTTAGAACTATGACTGCAATGTGACAATCCCGGGTGAGGGAGGCCCGGTCAGCACACCAGAGGAAGGTCAGGATATGGGTTTCTATACACGTAGCGGAAGACATTATGATGCCTCAAATACAAAAGCCGAACCTGTAAAAGGGAAATCCGTGGTGGTCAAACAAAGGAAAGAGAAGCCAGAACTACCTGTTAATGAGCCGGTAAACGAGAAAGAAGCTAAGGAATTCTTGAAGTTCTTGAAACACAGCGAGTATAGTGTCGTGGAACAATTACACAAGCAGCCAGCTCGCATATCGGTACTAGCTTTACTCTTAAGCTCGGAGACACACAATAATGTGCTCATGAAAGTGTTAAATGAAACCTACGTCGCTGATAATATTTCAGTACACAAGTTAGACCGTCTCGTCAACAACATAAGCGCTGATAATTTCATCTTCTTTAATGACGACAAAATACCGCCGGGGGGCATGGGATCCACTAAAGCTCTGCACATTACCACCCGTTGCAAGGGGTATACATTACCAGGGGTACTGATTGACAATAGATTAGCATTGAATGTATTGCCCCTATCCAAATTGAACAGGTTGCCCGTGGGCAGCTCTCACATGAAGACATGCCAAAACATAGTGAGAGCATTTGACGGCACTGAAAGGAAGGTAATGGGAAGGATTGAGATACCTCTCTTGATCGGTCCAAACACATACGAGGTAGACTTCTTAGTGATTGACATCAAACCTTCTTACAATTGCCTATTGGGGAGGCCTTGGACTCATTCAGCAGGGGCGGTATCATCATCACTGCACCAAAAGCTAAAGTTAGTAACGGACAGCCGACTGATAACGATAAACGCGGAAGAAGATATTATCGCGTCCGTTACCAATAATGCGCCATACATAGAGGCTGATGGTGAAGCGATAGAATGTTCCTTTCGGTCGCTGGAATTTGTAAACGCAACCTTCATCGTCGAGGGAAGCAAGATTCCAATACCCAAAATATCCAAAGCTACGAGGATGAGCTTACAACTGACAGTGGAAAAAGGAGCATCACCTAGAAAGGGACTCGAAAAATACCTCCATGGACGGGTCAAAGTACTAACCTTGGCTGAGAACGGGATCGCTTTGGCTTAGGGTATAAGCCAGACGCGAAGCAAAGGAAGAAAGAGTTGGAGAGGAAGCAAGACCGAAGAAGAGCACGATTAAGCGGGGTAGAGGTCAAATGGGAACCAATGACCTTCCCCCATATATCCAGAACATTCGTGTCAGGAGGAATTATTCACCCTGAACGGAAGATGACATGAAAGGAAACTGTTGAAGATATGATGGGAAATCTAAGCATCAACACCATATCTGAAGAGGGAATGGTGGAAGAAAACTTGTCGGGCATCCGCCCTTATGAGCCTGAAAGTGTTCTGAACAACTGGACTACGGAAGAGATTCCTGTAGTTTTTAGAGCTAATTCAGAGTAATGTTTAAAACACGCTTGTTGCTTTAAGCCTAGAAGCAATAAGAATCCATTTGTGAAATAGGCTCATGTCCAACATCTTTATTTCAATTAAAAAATGCATTCTTTTGTATCACTCTGAGCAAATATTCTTTTATTCTTTCATTTCATTCATAATCACACCATACAAATAGTTATTCTTAGATTCATTTGTTCTTTGGATATTTCTTCGTGCCTACAACAGGTCTCTAGATATCAACGACATGAACGACGCTGCAACTGACCCAGAATCTCCTTTTGAGCGAGACATGTGTCTAGAGGGATCTCGGGATTTTGAAGATGACAGAGACTGTAACTTATCTCCAGATTTGTTAGGGATGGTAGAAAAAGAAGAGAAACAGATCCTACCTCACAAAGAGACAGTAGAGATTGTGATCTTGGAAGAAAGAAAAGAAGTGAAAATTAGAACTTGCATAGCCGAAGAAACAAAACGAGACCTCATTGAGTTATTTCAAGAATTCAAAGATGTCTTCGCATGGTCATACCAAGATATGCCCAGGTTAAGCACTGATATTGTGGTACACCGCCTCCTCATAAAAGAAGAGTGCAAGCCAGTTCAGCAGAAGCTCCGAAGGATGAGGCCCGATGTTGTGATAAAAATAAAAGAAGAGGTTAAGAAGTAATTCGATGCTGGGTTCCTACAAGTGGTCAAATACTCAGAATGGGTAGCCAATATTATCCCCGCCTCTAAGAAAGATGGAAAGGTACAGATGTGTGTAGATTACAGAGACTTAAACAAGGCCAGCCCAAAAGACAATTTCCCACTGCCTCACATTGACACCTTAGTGAATAATACGGCAAGCTACTCACTGTTCTCCTTCATGGATGGCTTCTCTGGATACAATCAGATAAAGATGCATCCTGAAGACATGGAAAAGACCACATTCGTGACCCTGTGGGGAACATTCTGCTATAAGGTGATGCCATTTGGATTAAAAAATGCGAGAGCAACGTATTAAAGAGCCATGGTAACCTTGTTTCATGACATGATGCACAAGGAAATCGAGGTTTACGTCGACGATATGATTGCAAAATCCCAAACAGAAAAGGAACACGTACAAGTTTTGAGGAAATTATTCTTGAGGTTGAGAAAATTTCAGCTAAAGCTCAATCCGACAAAATGTACTTTCCGGGCTAGGTCAGGAAAACTGCTAGGTTTTGTAGTCGGTGAAAAGGGAATCGAAATCGACCCAGACAAAGTCAAGGCTATACAAGAATTGCCTACGTCGCGCACTCAAAAGAAAGTTCGAGTTTTCTTAGGAAGACTAAATTACATTGCCCGGTTCATTTCACAACTAACTGAAAAATGTGACCCCATATTCTGTCTTCTTAAGAAACACAATCCAAGTGTATAGGATGATGAATGCCAGAAAACTTTTGATAAGGTAAAACAGTACCTGTCCAATACCCCAGTGCTATTACCACCAAGTCCAGATAGGCCACTGATACTGTATTTGACAATTCTATGGGATGTGTGCTTGGCCAACACGATGAGACAAGAAAGAAAGAAAGGGTGATATACTACCTCAGTAAGAAGTTCACTGAGTGTGAAATGAGATATTCGCCAATTGAGAAATTATGTTGCGCATTGATCTGTACAACTCGGAGATTGAGGCAGTACATGTTGTATCACACCACTTGGCTCATCTCGAAACTAGACCCTCTAAAATATATGATGGAGTCGACTGCTTTGAATGGAAGGATGGCCAGATGGCAAATTCTACTTTCCGAGTTTGACATGGTCTATGTAAACTAGAAGGCTGTGAAAGGGAGCGCAATAGCAGATTTTCTAGCCAGTAGAGCTCTAGAAGATTACGAGCCTTTGAACTTTGATCTCCTTAATGAAGACCTAATGTATGTGGAAACTATCGAAGAAGACGCTCCAGAAGATTGTCCTTGGAAACTGAACTTCGACGGAGCATCAAATGCTGTTGGTAATGGAATTGGGGCAGTCTTGATATCCCCAAATAGAGATCACTATCCATTTACTTGCAAATTGGATTTTGATTGCACAAATAATATGGTAGAGTATGAAGCATGTATCATGGGAATTCGTGCGGCCATAGAATGCTGAATCAAAGTGCTAGAGGTGTATGGGGATTCTGCACTAGTAATCTATCAGCTCAAAGGTGAATGGGAAACAAGAGACCCCAAATTGATCAATTACCGAAAGCTAGTTCTGGAATTAATTGAGGAGTTTGATGATATTACCTTCTGTTACCTCCCGCGAGATGAAAATCAGATGGCTGACGCCTTGGCTACATTAGCTTCTATAATCAGAGTAAATAAACAATAGGATGTGAAGCCTATCCAAATGAGTATTTACGAGGCTCTGGCTCATTGCTGCAACATCGACGAAGAGAAAGAAACAGATGATCATCCTTGGTATCACGATATACTGCGATATGTGAAGAATCGTGAATACCATGATCAAGCAACTGAGAATGATAAAAGGACTTTGAGAAGACTGGCCAGTGACTACGTCTTAGATGGGGAGATCCTATACAAAAGAAGAAAGGATCAGGTGTTATTAAGATGTGTAGATGCTGTTGAGGCTAAAAAAATCCTAGAAGAAGTCCATGAGGGTGTCTGCGGAACACATGCTAACGGTTTTACAATGGCCAGAAAAATCATGAGATTCGGATATTATTGGTCTACCATGGAAGGGGATTGCATCAACTATGCCAAGAAGTGCCACAAGTGCCAAATTTATGGGGACAAGATTCATGTGCCTCCTTCACCTCTTCATGTTATGACTTCTCCAAGGCCTTTCTCTATGTGGGGCATGGACGTCATTGGGCCAATCTCGCCAAAAGCCTCTAACGGACATCGATTCATCTTAGTGGTCATTGGTTACTTTACTAAGTGGGTAGAGGCTACTTCGTATGCCAATGTCACCAAGTTGGCAGTCAGCAAGTTCTTAAAGAAAGAGATCATCTACCGATATGAAATGCCAGAAAAGATCATATCAGACAATGCATTGAATTTGAACAACAGCATGATAACAGAGGTCTGCAGTCAGTTCAAAATTAAACACCACAACACGTCACTATATCGCCCAAAAATGAATGGTGCAGTTGAGGCGGCTAATAAGAATATCAAGAGGATTGTGGGAAAAATGACTGAGACTTATAGAGATTGGCATGGGAAGTTACCATTTGCTCTATATGCTTATCAAACATCAGTCAGGACCTCTACTAGGGTAACTCATTTCTCATTGGTCTATGGAATGGAGGTAGTGTTACCCATCGAAGTTGAGATTCCCTCCCTTCGAGTCTTGTCAGAGCTGAAGTTGGATGAAGCAGAATGGATCCAATCCCGATATGATCAGCTAAATTTGATCGAAGAGAAAAGGCTGAAAGCTATTCGTCATGGTCAAATGTACCAGAAACGAATGATGCGAGCTTACAACAAAAAGGTTCGCCTCAGAGAATTCCACGAGGGGGACTTGGTATTGAAGAAGATCCTACCCCTACAAAAGGATTTCAGAGGAAAATGGATGCCAAACTAGGAATGACCTTACGTGGTAAAAAAAGGCATTTTCTATAGGAGCATTAATATTAACTGAAATGGATGGCAAGACTTTACCTAATCCAGTGAATTCGGACTCGGTCAAGAAGTACTTCTCTTAAAAAAAAAGGGGGGGAGAGGCCAAGGCGAAAACCCGCAAAGGGCGCTTTGAGACCAAATGGGTTTTGAATTAAAAACCTGTGAAAGGGCAATTCAAATTTTGATCAAAGGTGGGGCATGCGGTAGTCTTGCTATGTTTGAATTAACGAAGAGGAGGTATGCTACATCTTGGGGCATCGACAAAGTACTCTAGATCTCCTAAACACATGTTGAGCTCAAAATGGTCATCAAGAAGTTCGTACAGAGAAGCTCAGGTTGCGATATCTAGGGCACTTATTTGTCCCCTCACCTATTTTGTATTGCAGCAATGTTGGCTTTCTTTAATTAATCCATTCTTTTCAGATTTTATTCCTAATAAATTTCAGTTTTGTTCAATTATTATGATCCTTTTCAAGCATTTTTCATTGAAATAACGATTAATGGACTAATAATACTTTCACAAAAGGAGCTTCGCATATTACTCTAGAAGCTTCTAAATAGTACAAGAACCTGAAACATGACTATTATTTAGAACTCACCAAGCCTAAGGGTTGGAAATATTTGAGAAAGAAGAGTCTAAATTGTGACTATTTCTTCATATTTTCTGTCAAAAATATCGGCTGAACAAGAAGGCAGGATATTACGTTAGTGATACAACCTTGAAGAACAACGAGCAATGACAACCCAGACATTAAAAAGGGATCATTCAAATGACATTCTGCATTCATGCAAATATCGTCCATAACACATCTAGTTAGGAGCATTCGACTCATTTTGATCATTGCATCCTAATCATTTGGCATAAGCATAGGCCCATGAAATCTATTCTACAGGTTATGTCCCCCAGAGGACGGTGTAGCAAGACCGGTGAATCCACAAATCTCATCTCTCTGAAGTTGCAGTGGAACAGATTGAAGACACCAGCCTTATCTCCCTGAAGTTGCAGTGGAGCAGACTGAAGACAACAAATCTTATTTCCCTGAAGTTGCAGAGAAACAGATTAAAGCTAAAGCCACAAACCTTATCTTCCTGAAGTTGCAGTGGAGCAGGTTGAAATTACCAATCATTATCTCCCTGAAGTTGTAGTCAAGCAGATTGAAGATATCGAATCTTATTTTCCTGAAGTTGTAGTGGAACAGATTAAAGCTATGAGTCACAAATCCTATACCTCTGAAGTTGCAGTAGGTCGGATCAAATCTACCAAAACCAAACCTTATCTCCTTGAAGTTGCAGTAGAGAAGGCCTTATCTCCCTGAAGTTGCAGTAGAGCAGACTGAAGATAGCAAATCTTATCTCCCTGAAGTTGCAGTGGAGCAGATTGAAGCTACATGTCTAATCGCCCTGAAGTGGATCGACGCACTAGTTTCTATGCCCCTGAAGATGCGGTGGAATGGAAGGAGGCTATTTGAAAGATAGAAGCACCAAAGAAGTCGAGATTC
Organism: Gossypium sturtianum; assembly: GCA_025698515.1. Lineage (NCBI taxonomy): Eukaryota > Viridiplantae > Streptophyta > Magnoliopsida > Malvales > Malvaceae > Gossypium > Gossypium sturtianum. Next base: position 125,507,027 of record CM046946.1, read on the forward strand.
TGCAAGACTAGGCAAATTTGGCCTTTCTTAAGGTCTTTGCTTCATTCTCGTTACACGACAATGAGCAAATAGGGGCAGCTGTACAGGCCCAAATTTGCCCGGGGCCCATAAGCAAATAAACCAAAACAAAATAAAATATAAAGTCCAATTTTTTTTAAAAAGAGTCCAGTTTTACAATCCCAAATACAGGCCCAAAATGGCCCAAAGCCTAAACCAAAATCAGAAAAAAAAACCCTAGGTCAGCCTCCAAAGACTGCACCCTTGCACCTCCGCACTATCTCTGTGGCCAAACATGCCGTGCAGCCTCGTGCACTGCAAATGAGACAAAACAGACACAGTAGAAAAGAAAAAAACAAGAGAAAAATCATTGTATTTTTATTTCGACTATAAAGCCATGAAATAATATATTATCATGCTACACACATTTTTTCGAAAATACAAAGAAACAGAAGATTCAACAGAAAAGGTATTTTTTTTATTTCATTTCATTTTTTGATTTTGCTTTAGTCTCTTTTAATACGAAAATAAAAAGGAAAGAAACGCACCTAGTGTTCGATATTTCGGCACCGTGAGCGGCTGAGGTAGCCACCTCTGAGGATAGGTGGCCGGAAACCGAAAGGTTACTTAGTTTTTTTGGGGTGTTTTTGTTAATATTTCAGAATTTTGGGCCCGGATTTGGACTTAGGAGGGTCGAAGGGACTTGGGTGCAAATTTCGGCTTTTTCAGCCACCGCGGACGGCGGCGCCATCACCGGCGGCTGCCACGGTGGTTCGGCGACCGGAACTGGGGGCTGGCCTAAGGCCATTTCAGAGAGAAAAATGAGAGAGAGAGAGAGAGTTTTTTTTTCAAAAACACGGATAAATGATTTTTTGGGCAAAAAGGGTGGCTTATATACTATTGCAAAACGGCGTCGTTTCAATGAGTGCTAAAAACCCTCAAAACGACGTCGTTTTGAAGAGGCCAACCCGAATCCGACCCGACCCGCCTCAGCATCCGTGCGTTTTTTAAAACTAGTCTTATTGCCAATTTGGTCCTTCCGCTTTTTTTTTATTTTACAATTAAGTTCCTTTGTATTTTTAATTTGTGCCCTACAATTTATTTCGGTTTTCGATTTAGTCCCCCTGCAACGGTGCGTTTTGGATGGGGGATAATTTCCCTTTTGGTCCCTCCTTGTATTCACGCATGTAAATTAGTCCCTTTCTTTTTCTTTTTCTTTTTTTAGATTTGCCCCAAACTTTTATTTTAAGTTCAATTTAACCCTTTTTTTATTTCTTTTGTTACTTTTGCTATTTTATTAATTAATTCTATTATTATTATTATTATTATTATTACTTTATTATTATTATTACTATTATTATTACTATTATTTCTATTATTATTAATTTTAACATTATTATTACTTTATTATTATTATTAACATATTATTATTATTTTTACCTAAATTCTATATTAGTTTTACTAATTTATTTATTTATATTACTTTACTTATAAAATACTTAAATCTAATATTATATATCAGCTTTATTTATTCACTATTATGTTTATTTCTCCCTTTGCTTATTTACTATTATATACATATGTACATATATATTTTAAACAAAATATAATCATCTATAATCTCTTATTTGCGCAAAACTTTACTATTATCATCACTATATTATTTTAATTCTTCTTAATCATTTATTTATTTCCTTTTTTAACACTTTCATGTATATTATTTCTTATATATCATGCATATTCCACCTTCTTTTATTATTATTATTTTTATATATTATTGTTTAATTAACATTAGGTTTAATTAGCTAATGCCATTACTTATTTTATTTATATCATCGTGTCATACATCACCATTTTATTATTATTGCAATCACACCGCGAACCGTTTTAGATTTTCGTTCTATCGCGTCCCGAATAAAATCCTCGACATTTCAAATGTTATATTCATTTTCACATGATCGCATGAAAAAGACTTCCTTAAAAGTAAGCATTGTTTTGTATTTGGAGATTCGAAAAATCGTTCCCTAACTTACAGGGTTTCGATTTTCTCGATAAATCTGAATAAATGAACGTTTTTAAAGCATAATTTTTTTTTGAATGAAAAATCAGACTGGATTTTTTATTAAAAGGCAAAGAAAAAAAAGGAACAGGCCCAGTTTTAGCCCACTCAAAACAGAGAAAGAAAACTTGAAGCAAAACATAAAATCCTATCTAACTAACTAAAACAAATTACCTAGAAACAAACCAAGTCAAACGAGAATTAAAGATAAACTTAACATCCAGTCTAATCAAGACCACCGAGTCCACCCAATGCGCAGTGACCTTTCAAATCGCCGACCCAAAGAAAAAAAAAAGCGCAGTCCCTAGACCATTAATTAATATCTCTACCATAATGTTCAAATTGCTGTTTTTCAAACTTCCAAAACCATTTCCTTTCCCTTTCCGATTCCATCTCTCACCCCTTCACCGCTCACCATTCCATCGACTTTCATTTCCTTCCCTGCCTTCTCCGAGTCCATCCTCACCCCCCTTCTCACCATCTCAGCATTCTCTTCCCCTTAAGAACAATCACGACTTTACATCCCCTTTCCTGACCGTCTTCCATTTTCTCTAAGAACATTGCTGGTTAAGATCCACCGCTTGACGGATTCGATCGATGAGACCCCCACCAGGTAATAGCTCTCATCCCTTCTTAAAGCGTCTTTCGCAACAGTATGAGCGAAATGATTTTCAGATTTGGGAACAAAAATGAACTCAATCTCTTGATAATTACTTGAATGCCTGTGAATATCTCTGATAATAGCTCCGATGACCGATCTGTCCATATTAGTGCTCTGACATTTCTTTATAATTGTTTTTGAATCTCCCAAAATCATTACTTTGTTGAAATTCATCATGACACCCAATTTTGTTGCTTGCAACGCTGCATATGTCTCCGCCGTGAATGGGGTTGCGATATTGGAGTGGATGACTGCCTTCGAAGCCAGAACCTCCCCATTTTCATCTCGTACCAGTAGACCAATAACCGATTTAAGTGTACGATTGTCAAAAGCCGCGTCGAACTGAATCGTCGCCCTTCCTCTACTGGGTATTTGATGAAATCCTTCAGCACACCGAGGTATATTGTCTCCACCTCTTATTGCATCTAATTTCGAGACAAATCTATTAATCTTTCTGACTATTTCCGCACCTGATAGAGGACGTTTTTCATACAGTAGCGAGTTTCTGCTGAACCAGATGAACCAAAGTCCGCAACAGAATAGTCGAATCTATTCCTTACACCCTATCTCAAAAATCCATGTAAGCCAGTCCCATAAACCTAGATCACTGTGATTTAGCACCCAGTTTAACTATAACTGACTCCAAATCTCGGTTGATGCAGGACAATATTGAAAAATGTGGCAACCATCTTCCTCTGCTTTTCGACATCTGGGGCATTGAGCATCGTTAACCACCCGCTTGCTCCTGAGATTCACCAACGACGGGAAAATATTCCAAGATACTCTCCATATTGTAATCTGAATTTTTTTGGGGATATCCAGTTTCCATAGTTTCCTGTAGAAATTCTTTACCACGGCTTGTAAATTAATATCAATAGGATCCTGGCTAGCATCTTGTAATAGTTTATAGGCACTCCTGACAGAGAAGTCCCCTGTTAATTCCCCATGCCAAACCTGCAAATCTTCATGAGCAAACTCCGCAAGAGGGATTTGCAAAAATTTTCCCGCTATATCACCTGGAAAGGAACTTCTTATTATCTCAGATCTCCAACTTCGACTAGTGGCATCAATTAGATCGGACACTAACTTAATGTTTTCATTGTTGTTTTGATTCGGAATCCTATTTGCCTCCTTACCCGAAATCCACAAATCATCCCAGATGGAAATTTTATCCCCCTTTCCGACTCTCCAGCACATTCCTTTATCGAGGAGCCCTTTCGCAACCCAGACACTTCTCCAGGTAAGTGAAGGTAGATTTCCTAACCGAGCTTCAGAAAAATTCGAGTTAGGATAATACTTTGCTTTTAACACGCGCGCTAATAATGAATCTGGAAAATTAATAAGACGCCACCCCTATTTTGCAAGTAACGCAATATTAAAATTCGCAAAATTTCGAAAACCAAGGCCACCATCTTCTTTTAAAAGACATAAATCTTTCCAAGCGCACCAATGGATACCCTTTCTATTTTGACTTTTTTGCCACCAGAATTTCGCTATTATACCTTCCAAATCTGTACAGAGAGTTTTTGGGAGTAGAATGCATGCCATCGAAAAACGTAGGAATAGCTTGAAGAACTGCTTTAATAAAGACTTCTTTTCCCTCCTTGTGATAAAAATCGAACACTCCAGCTGTCTATTCTTTGTTTAAACCGATCTTTCAGATTTTGAAAAGACAAACGCTTTTTCTTACCCACCATACTAGGGAGCCCCAGATACCTTTCAATGTTATTTGATCGCCGTACCGCCAGAACCCGTGAAACTGCCATTCTTTCCCTTTCTAGAGTGTTTGTGCTAAAGAAAACAGAGGATTTCTCGTAGTTAACACATTGTCCTGAATTCTTCTCATACTCCATCAAAATTTGTTTTAAAGAAAATGCACCTCTCTCTATAGCTTCTGCAAACAAAATACAGTCATCCGCAAACAATAAATGAGAAATAGCTGGCCCACTACGACTCGCTTTGACCCCTTTAAGTTCGTTTCCAGCTTGCGCTAGCCTCATTAAACTTGAAAGCCCTTCCCCACAAAATAAGAATAAAAATGGGCTCAAAGGATCCCCTTGTCGAAGACCACGAGTTGGAAGGAAACTTTCACTTATGTTTCCATTGAAAACCACAGAATAAGAAACTGAAGAAACATATTTCAAAACCATTTCAATCCATCCCACATCAAAACCCATCTTTATCATTACCCTTCTCACAAAATTCCAATCGACCCTATCATATGCCTTGCTCATATCTAGCTTCACTACCATTAGCCCTTTCCTCCCAACCTTCTTATTTTTTAGAGTGTGCAGAATTTCATAAGCAAGTAACACATTATCAGTGATCAACCTCCCTGGAATAAAGGCACTTTGCGCAGAATCAATGCATTTATGCAATACTATTCGAAGCCGATTTGCTATCACTTTAGCTATTAACTTATAAATCATATTGCATAAACTAATAGGCCTAAATTGAGTAATATTAAAGGGATTCGAAACTTTTGGTATCAACACAATATTTGTCTTATTAATCGAGCTTAAGTCCATACCATTGTTTAACTGTTGAAGGCAATAGTTTGAGACATCTTCTCCAATGATCGACCAACATTTTTGATAAAATATGGCTGGAAAACCATCTTCCCCTGGGGCTTTTGTTGGACCCATTTCTGACAACGCTGTTCGGATCTCCTCTTTTGTGTATTTGGCCTTCAACTTAAAATTATCTTCCCCTGAAATGTATGCTTCAATCCCTGATAATATTCTATTAGTATTAAATTGGTTTTCAATAGAAAAAAGCTTGATAAAATATGATCGTGCAATTTCCTCCATTTCTTTATTCTCCATAGTCTCCCTACCATCATCAAACTGCAGTTTCTTAATCAAATTCCGTTTCCTCCTTTGTGTCGCTTGCTTGTGAAAAAAAGCGGTGTTCCTATCACCCAGTTTCAGCCAGTTTATTCTAGCCCTCTGCTCCCAGTAGCTTTCATCCTTGTCAATCTCCATATTCAGATGAATCTTTGTATCGATAATATTAGCCAGATTTTTGTCGTCTCTGTCCGCTTCAAGAAGCAGTGCTAATTTATCGGTGAGGATCTGTTTTTTCAATTTTCTATCACGTCGAATCTGGAACGCCCATCTCTTTAAATCTCTTTTTAGAATTTCCAGCTTTTTCAGTAAATCCCCTACAGAATCACCCTAGCTCTTCCTAACTTCCTCAGAAAAAGAATCTTCTAGGACCCACCATGCTTCAAACATAAAGCTTTTTCCCTCTTGTCGTCTGGCTTTATATTCTGTATTAATAAGAAGTGGACAGTGATTTGAGAAAGAATGTGGGAGATGTTGAATTAGAAAATCTGGGAATAATGCTCTCCACCCCTCTGTACCAACTCCTCTATCAAGCCTTTCTTGAATGTTTGTCCCCGGTAGATTACCTCTCTCCCAAGTAAACCAGCTCCCTGTGTAACCCAGATCTTCCAATTGGCAATCATCTAACACTTGACGAAATTCTTCCATTTTTCTTTCCTCTCTAGGCAAGCCACCTTTCTTTTCAAAACCATATAATATTTCATTAAAATCGCCACAAACCAGCCATGAAAGCTCGCCCTGATTACTTAATCTTCTTAACTGATTCCAGGCTTCCTCTCTATCACTTGTGTACGGAGATCCATAAAACCATGTTAATCTCCATTTCTTTCCATCTTCTTCAATAACTACATCAATATGACGATGAGAAAAGCTTTGTAAATCAATGCTAACATCACCTCTCCATGCTAAACTAAGACTACCTCTCGAGCCCATAGAATCTACATCAATACCAAACTGAAACCCACACCTTTGTCTAACCTTCTCCATCTTGAACTTGTTGATTTTTGTCTCCATAAAGAAGACAACTTGGGGGTTATGTACCTTCAACGAATGCCGAAGTCTTCGAACAGCCCGAGGATTCCTCAGACCTCGGACATTCCAACTTAATATTTTCATTGCGATCGGTCGGCTTGCCTTCTGGCAGCCGCCGATAATTGATGGTTTCCAACTAACAATTTCCTGTCTCTACCTCTCTCATTAATACTTTCTTCAATATCTCCTCTGGCTCTTTTTTTCCCTCCTCCCCTACCACCATCTCGTCCTCCAAATCATGTTCCATCGCCATCTAACTTTGACCCTTTAGCATGTTAACTGGCTCATTCCTTGGGCAAACGCTACTACCCTCCAGATTAAAACCCAATATAGGATCAATATTTCCAAATCTTCTAACTCCTTCCTATCTTTCTAGCCTTTTAGAAGGAACAGTTGTGTTGATAACCCCTACAGCTTCACCTTCTTCCCTAAGCCAAACACTATTCATCGCCTGGGCTCTTCTGGATTGTGCACGTAATGACAAATCCCAACCCATCTCTTTAATCTCAACCCCTGACTCCATTTTTAATTCGTGAAAGGAATCACTATGACCCAGTCGGCCATAGAAAAAACAAAAGAGAGTTAGCCTTTCATATTTAAAGCTGACATAAGAGCAGACATTATTAAACATCACTTGTTTTTTCCTTCTGAGGGGGCGGCTAATATCCAATTGAACACGTACTCGTATGTAATTCTTGATTCCTTTACCTAGACTAGAGGCATCATACTCCATAAACTTTCCTATGAAATTTCCCAACTGCATCGCCAAACTTTCAGAAAAATAACCAATAGGAACATCATGGATTTGTATCCAAAAAGGTGAAAACAATAAAAGGGACTTTTAATGGATCCTCTCCCCTTTGAAGTCTGTGCAGCAATAGCAAATGATTATTAAAAGTCCAGGGTGACCCCTTTAAAACTCTTTCCATATCCATAACATGAAAAAATTGAAACAAAAACCTTTTCTCCCCCAGATCACAAATCTGCACTCCTTTCACTGGGTGCCATAAATTAGCCATGGTACTTTTTATTGCCGGAAAATGAATAATACTGGCCGTAAGAAAACATCCTACCAGATTATAATCTGCAACCTCTCTTACCAAATTTAAATCTGGCTGAATTTGCAGGACTTCTACTTCATCCTCATCCAGACTGAGATCTGCGAATGCACTTTCCATAGATACCAGAAGACAATGACGTTGACGAGGAAACAAATTTGGGGCTAATGGGGGACTTCCAAAAAGAAAAATGGCGGCTGACGCAAACAAATTAACCTTTGAGACAAAAAAACCTAAAAGCTTGCTAGGAGAGCAGACCGTGACGTGCTAGGGTAGCAGACTTAGCAAAGAACGATTTAGGTCTGAGATAGATATGATCCTAAAAAATACTTAAAGCATAAATTTTAAAACATTCTTGGGAATTAGAAAAAAATCGTCTTCTAACTTATGGAATACGATTCCTTTCTAAAATCAAGATAATCAAATGTCTTTCAAAATAAACAAATTTTCGGTATTTATTCTCGTTTCGGGTTTAAAGATGTTGTGTCCTAACTTACGGGACGTAATTCTTTATTCTCGATTAACGGGAAATATGTCCTCTTCTAGGAAAAATTTTCTATTAAGCAATGTTTTAATAAAGGATCATATTTTTAGAATCTCTTCAATTTTTTCGATTTTCGACACTAAGACACTAATTAATCAACTAGGTACCAATTTTGGGCGTTACGAGGGTGCTAATCCTTCCTCGTGCGTAACTGACTCCCGAACCCGTTTTTCTGAGTTTCGTAGACCAAAACCGTTGTTTTAACAAATCAAATCTATTATTAAAATGATCGGATTACGAGGTGGCCCGATCACACCTCATCAAAAAAGATTGGTGGCGACTCCCATTTTTCATTTTCATTTTTAAAAAAATCAAAGTCGACCCCGTTTTTCTAAAGAAAGTAATGGTTTCGACATTGCTTTTTCTTCTAGTACGTTTAAGAGACATAGGTCTCAGTGTATAGGGTAAGCAGGTTGGCTTGGGTTTATAGGAGTTTATCAATGTAACGACTCGAATTCCAGTGGTGTCAAAAAATACAATTTCATAATCCCATTTCTGTAAATCGAGTCTGTAAATATAAAATAGGAATATTTAATGAATTAATAGGAAAATATAATAAAATTTGGTTAAGTAATTTATCCAAGAAAATGGTTAATTAAGGCTTAGGGACTAAATTGTAAAAATCTAATCGCTTTTAAGTTTTAATTTTAAAAAATACTTAAAGACTTAGATAGCAATTATCCAAAAGATTAGAATACTTAAATAACCATTATTTTATTAAGGTTAGTGTAAAAGGATGATGGATGTCACTTAAGTTAATTAATAATAGATTAATGTATAAGAAATGCTTTAATTAAAGGTTAATAATAGTTAATTAAGTTAATTAAATCATTAAAGTTAGTATAAATAACAAAGAAAGTGGGAAGAAAGATGAAAACACTTCATCTTGTTCCTTGTCCACCATTTTTGAAGAACCAAATAAACCTACAACATTTCTTTTACATCGACCAGAAATTCAAGTCCCTAAGTAATTTTTCTTTAATTTTTTTTTATAGATTTGTGACACCCCAAACTCGGTCGGGACTGTTCGACCTGAATTTCAAGTTACACATTAGCCACCGAGGTGACTGTCTGTTAAACAACCATAAATCACACTAACCATCCATACTCACCATACATATACAGAATATTTCATACAAGCATTTAGTCCTAAGAGCATGTTTTTCCAAATCAAACAATAACTCATATAATCAGTGGAATAAGGCGTACCTGAATTTTGGCAGGCTCTACTAGCTGCAGAATGTCTCATTAGTTCATCTAAGTAGTATTATATAATTCAAGCAGCAGTTTCAACCAAACAGGCAAACACGGAGATCTAAAAGTCCTAAAAACTAAACAGTCTGAAAAAGTTTATTTAACCCTTGAAAAAAAAATGATTTATAAATTTTCTGAAGTTATCTAAGTCTCTAGCCCGAGAATGTCCCACATTGCCTTATTGGGGTTTTATAAGCTCGGCGCACATACTGTAGAAAGAAAGTGTGTGCAATGGATCATTGAACTACCACCCTCCTCGCTATTTCGCGCACAACTTATCTGAAAGGGAAAAGAAAAATAAATAGATGAGCTTGGGAAAGCTCAGTGAATACACATATATACAACACTCGAAAACACATCAATTAACCACATACCAAACAGCTCACATACAAACAAATCACATATAATAGACCGCATATCATCGGTTCATATATATATATCCAACCCAGTTCAGTTCAGAGATATATTGGCAGTTCGTGAAAAGGAAACATAGTTAAATCATATACTCATTAGATAAACATATCTCCCAAAACACACCCTAAGACTCACAGAGTCATTCAAATCGCCATATAAGTGTAGCACGAATGTTCACACTCTCCGAAAACACACACCCTTACGATCCCCGACGAATGGAGTCGATGAATAGAGCATTGCTCGACATTCCCTTATTTCTCCATCGAATCACCGGGCCACAATGCCCTATCTCATTCCCTTATTTCACACGGCCATCTGGTCTACACGGTCTACCTACATGGTCTGCACGATTTCACACGATTGTGTGGCCCACACGGTCTACATAATTTCACACGACCGTGTGGTCCACACGGTTTACCCACAAAATCTACACGATTTCACACGGCCATGTGGCGTTGGGCAGTTTCGAAGAACAACCCAGTTTCACAATTTTATCAAGTTTCTAATGAGTTTTTGGGTCGATTTCACACACCTAATTGTTGATTTAACCGGTTACACAACTGGAACTCCCAAAAACCTACAATTTTTCACCAACTTGTACTAATTAACCAAGAGAAACCCATCTAAAATCACATCCTTAAACCGAAATTTCAATCCCAAAATCACAATTCAATTACTTACTTCTTTGAAACAACACCTAGTATCGAGCCTCCTCTGTTGGCGAATCCTAATACACAACCCTCTCGCCTAAAACAAAACCAGTAGGACATTTAATAAATTATTGAACGAAACTAATATTTTAAAACTCAATCTTGACAAAGAAATAGTTTAATTGAACAATAACAGAAAAATCAACGACAAAACTTACGCTATTATCTCTTTATGACTGAAACCGAGAAGCAATGCAACCCCCACAACGAAAACATCAGCAAACATTAATAAAAGAAAAAGCTTCCAAGAAATATTAATTAAACAAATAGCAAAATATTTCAAATTTGCACACATTAGGAGTTGAACTTAAGACCTAAGGTAAGTTGACACCTTCCTACTAAACCAGCAAGCTCATTCTATCAAAACTTGCACATAAATAAGATTTAAGCCAAAAGACTAGAGATATGGGTTGAGCTAAAATTTAACAAAATTCATGGAACAGGATTCAAACCTAGAACCTCACACACAGAACCCCCAACTGTAACACCCCTCACCCGTATTCAACGCCGAAATAGGATTACGGAGCATTACCGGACTTACAACACAAATAAACATACATTTCATATACAATTTATCATGTCAAATACAATTCAATCACAACCAATGATAGTGTCCCTTATCGAGCCTACGAAGCCTTAAACATGCATTAGAAATGGTTCGGGACTAAACCGATAGCTCGGGAATTTTTTTTAACATTTAGCCAATTTATGCTTTAAACAGAGGACACACACCTGTGTGTACAGGCCGTGTGTCTCACACGGCCACCAGACACGCCCGTGTCACAGGCCGTATAAAAACAAGGGGTACATACTGACTTGGGTCACACGGCCAACCACACGCCGTGTGTCTAGCCCGTGTACCCTTCGAAGTGGCCACACACGCCCATGTGCCAAACCGTGTATTAGGCTGTGCCAAACCTGTAGGGTATACTGACTTATGCAACACGGCTAAGTCATACGCCCGTGTGCTAGGTCGTGTGCCAATTAGGGGGTATACTGACTTGTACCACATGGCCGATCACACGACCGTGTGTGAGACCGTGTGGAGCATACTGACTTCATTTTAAATTAAACACTAAGGGACACACGGCCGTGTAACCTGACCGTGTGTCACACACGGCTGAGACACACGCCCGTGTGGACAAAAATAGGCTATTTACCAAGCCAATTTGCCACCCATCTTTGCATATACCTACATAACTCAAATTGTACCAATTCAAGACACAATTATACAGCCAAAGGTCATCAACCAATACGCAATTCATACTATATCTATTTCCACCATTTCAATACTCAATTTAATGCCATTTACCCATTCAAATACCTATCAACTCATCTTGCTTTACTAGACATAATTCACATATATGATTCATTCAATAAAGCCATTCCAAATATGTATTATCAATTCAACCTCATTCATTCATTATAGGTCAATTACCTAATTCAAAACAAAGCCATTCACACATCTTTATACATTAACAAAATTATCAACACAAGCCAACTTAAATGGCCCAAAATACATGTTCATCAAACATACCAAAATGACCAAAGCCTATACATGCCATATACCATATATACAAAAATCAAAAGTAACAAAATAGATGTCCGATAGTGCGATGAAGTTCCTGACGATCCCCGATTCCGAGCTAGCTTCGATATACTATAAAACATAGAATAAAATAACAAAGTAAGCTATAAAGCTTAGTAAGTTTGTATGTATATATGAAATAATCAACATCATTCATTAACAATTCCAAATAGATACATAATTTGCAATTAAAACCTCAATCAATGATATAACATAAAGTTTAACTACAAAGCAACTCTTAAGTTCTCATCTTCTTTTAATTCATCATTCGAACAATTTTTTGTACATACATGTACTGATACATATCTATTCTCACCAATTCGCTTATCGAATCACTTCGAGTTTATAAATGCTTACGATATAAGTACGTCGATTTTCTGATGCCATAGTCCAACTATGGTCTTACACATACATTGCCAAGGCCCTGCTGTGGTCTTACATTCACATGCCATAACCCGGTTATGGTCTTATTATTCGATTGCCATAGCCCAGCTATGGTCTTATTCAGTATCTCGTCGACTTAAATCGTACATTTAAATCAAATTCATCACATTTAGCTATAGAATAAATAAAATCTCAATACCATCCATCAATTGAATAATTACACATTCAAGTTCAATTATACAAACTTACCTCGTGTATGGATATGATGAAACAGACCGACTATTCAATTACTTTGCTTTTTCCCCGGTCTAAGTCCAAATTCCTCTTTTCTTGATCTATAAGTAATCAAAATCAGTTTATTTAATCATCTCTCTATTCAATTTAGTCCAAAACACTTATTTAGAAAATTTTACACATTTCCCCCTAATGTTTCACAACTTTTACAATTTAGTCCTTATTTCACAAAAATCACAAATTAATGAAATTCACCATAGACCCATGCTAGCCGAAATACCATCGTACCCCTAGCATTCCATATTTTTCATTTATTTCACATTTCAACCACACATTTTCAACATTTCACAATTTAGCCCCTAATTTGCATTTTCACCAAAAATCACTTAACAAAACTTATAATACTCTTAACAATTATTCATAATCTATCATCAAACATCAAAACTCATACATATTCATCAATGGCATCATTCAAAATCTTTAACAGTTTTTCAAATTAGTCCCTGGGCTAGCTAATACTAGTTGCAACGATCACAAAAACATAGAAATCATTAAAAATGGAATGAAAAATCATACCAATGCAAGATGATTAGCTTGGCCGAATGCCCTAACATGCTCCCATGGTTTTTATCCTTTAAAAATCGGTGAAAGAGATGACAATGGTGGATGAAAATGGTTTTGTTTTAATTTAATTAACTTATATTACTAATTACCAATTTAACATTTATAATAAACCACTAATACATATGTTAATATGTCCATATATGTCCACTCAAATGAATAATGGTCTAATTACCACATAAGGACCTTAACTTTAAGGTTCTATAGCTATTAGACACCTTTAGCTATTAGAACTCAAGTTTTACGTTTTACGCGATTTAGTCCTTTTTATCAAATTGACCAACCAAACAATAAAATTTCTTAATGAAACTTTCTCATATACACTTAATCGTGCTGTAAACATTAAAATAATAATAAAATAAATATTTCGACTTCGAATTTGTGGTCCCGAAACCACTGTTCTGATTTGACTAAAAATGGGTTGTTACACCAACACCTAACCATTGAACCAAATCAAATTATTTATCAAAACATTCTAACTCAAAAATCAAGATGTAACCACTCTTGGTTTCACTAACCCAATTTCTTCTAACTCGATTTTAAGGATATGAAAATTTTAATATTAGGAAGTTAAATAAAGTAAAAATAAAATACTAGAAAAATAAAAATATTATCCTAATAAAAAATTAAAATTATTATTTTTACAAAAAAATTCTAAAATAAAAGTTCCTAAAATAGATCATTGTCCATCAACTTTGTTTTTTGCCTAAAACTTTTACAACAACCTGCATCTTTGACTCTTTTTGACTTTTCAGGTTTGCTTTTGCACCTAATCAAAAATCAAGTAATAAACCTAAAATTAATGGCATCTCATTGAAGAATTTGTCGAAATTAAGCACAATAAACATGTAAATTGGACATATTATCGATATAATACATCAAAAAACACCAAATTAACTCTTAATACTATTTTTAACTCTAAAATTAATCTATTTTTATATATAATTCTAAAACCCTAAACCCTAAACCCTAATATTCTAAATCCTAAACCAATTTAGACCTAAATCCTAATCGAACCCTTTCCCTAAAATCATAAATGTTAAAATTCTAAATTCTAACACACCATACCATAAATCATAAAATTAGTTCAACAAAAAAACCTTAAACCTTAAACCTTACCTTACTACTACTATTTGTTAATTTTATTTAATTTTTTACATTAATTTTATTTAGTTAATCAACACTAATTAAAATTAAAATACCATTGAGAATCGATATAGTCATGGCAAATTTAAGGGGGGAAGGCAGTAGTTTTGCCTTCTCCAAAAAAAAATGAAAATCATGCAATATAGTCTCTTTAAGTTAATATATGATAAAATTGTACTTTGACTCCCAAAAAATGAAAAGAATTATGATGAGTTCCTTTAAAAATGATGAAATCAAAAATTAATAAATGATAAGAATTATATTTTGACCTCTTAAAAAATTTATAATTCAATTCCGACCCCTATTAAAAACTTTTTGAATTCGCCCCTGATCTAGTGCTAGAAAGCATATGATATTAATTAGGAATTCTTTTTAAAAATATAAAGATACATTTTTATTGGATGCCTATAAAATTGGGGGTCATTCTAATATAATTATATTTTTTATATTGTAAAAATTGATAACATGATTTAATTTTATTAATGCATAAAGACTACTTTTTTTAATATCATTTAATCCCAAAATTAAAAATCCGAATAATGTAACATTTTCTTAGCAGGTTTTAAATTACTTTTATTCTCTTACACATATCACTATTTCCTAGTGTTTTTATTTTTTTAGAACAAAGTGCGTTATGATGGACTTAAATTCACATCTTTTTAATAATAATAATAATAATAATAATAATAATAATGATAATTAAGTTAAAGCCTCAATCCCCGTACAACAAACTTACTAGGTACTGATATAGAGAAGGGAAAACACCACGATTCTTCTCTACAGTTGCATGTAAAATCCGTGTTATTTTATTAATCATATTATATCTAATATCATATTTTAATTAGTTTTGGGTAAATTATATAAATGGTCATCCAATTATATTCGTGTTCTTGCTTTAGTCACTCAACTTTAAGAATTTTTAATTTAGATATTAATATTTGAGTTTATTTTTGTTTTGGTCACCTATTGTTAAATTAATAACAAAAAACATTTCTCTAGCTGATATAATAATAACATATTTAGTCCTCAATACTTGCAGATTCTATCAATTTGATCCTAATTCTAAATAGTTCAATAAATTTAATTCTTCACATTTATAAATTCTATTTGGAATGCACTGTTTTAAAAGTTGAAAGCTTTCGTTAGGAAGTTTGAGAATCAAATTAATAGAATTTGAAAATGTGAAGGATTAAATTTATTAAACTATTTAGAATTAGGACCAAATTGATAGAATATATAAGTATTGAAGACAAAATATATTATTATACTGACTAAAAAAAGTTTTAAAATTAAGTAATCATAACAACAACACGAGCATAATTTCTCTAATTTTTTAGATTAATATTATCGAAACTTACTTTTCCCCGAAGTTGTCTAGGAATAAAAAAGCATGCAGCAAACATTTTTGGAAATGAAAGAACAACTCAGTTAGTTGATTGATTATCATCAGTACTGTTTCACATTTATATAACATGACGCTGATGATCTCATCATCAATCATCATATAAACTTGTTAGGAACATGGCATGAGACAAAACACCTGTTGTTGTTTGATTTATTTAAAGTACGAGAAGCTTAAAAGTCAAAACAATGTTTCTTGCCTTGTTCCGTCAAATAAAGAAAAAAACCCCTGTAATTAATACCCTACCTCCAATGTCGCCCTTTGTGAGAGTCTAGTTGAAAGTTACTAGGGACAACTTGAAAGACATCATGGCACTAAAAGTCAGAATAATTTTTTATCTTTTACTTTTAAAAATAAGTAGATTAAGTAAAAGAGTAAATTAATAAATAATACAAAATTAAAGGTTAAAAAGACGAAAAAAAACTTTTTTTCTAAGTTGGGGCCAAAAAAGTTATTGTCTAAATTTAAGAATAGTTCAAAATTGAGTTTTTAAATTTTTTAAAAATTGTCATGTAATTTATCTTATGTAATGAATTTTAAATATTTCACTTTAATATTACAAACAAAAATTAGTAAGTTATTTTTTAATTTTTTTTCATAAGTCAAATATATGCTTTTTTTACTTTATTTAAAGCTTTATTTTTATACCAAAATATTGTATAAAAGATGCAACACATAATCCATACCTGCCTTCCAAAACATAAAACATAATTCGAATTTTCCTAATTCTAGGTTATTCAATATTCTGGATTTAAATCCCTTTTAAGGCAAATAGCATCAAAATAAAAGAATGCTACTTTGGGATAATGCTAAAAGGATAAAAAGAATTACTACTTGCATGCATCAACCCGAGTCATTTACAATATGACAAAACATGGGGGTAAATATGAAGAAATAAATTAGAAAAAGAGAGGTGCCTTATAAATGTGCACTTCTTAACAATTTTCTCATTCAACTACAAACTTCATCCGGTGCACTTTACAACAGTTTTGCCCTTTTTCCCCTTTTTTTTTTCTTTTTTTTTTTTGTTTATTATTTTTCCCTTTTTTGTACAAGAAACTGTGGTGAAAAAAAAACAGAGTACCCATGTCCCACTGAGGGAAAGAAGAAAAAACAAAAAAGAAAATAAGGAAAATAGAAGTTTCTAAAGCTGGAACAGCAACCACTGACAAGACAACATGGATAAGAAAATGATTCTTTTTTTTTTTTTGTATTACAAGATGATATGTAATGAGACTCTGAGATCAGTTTTCCCTGATGACGGGACCAGTGTACAAAGCCCCCTCCACAACCAAATCCTCAGGTTTGTCCCTCTCTTGAAGCCAAGCATAGTTATCCTTCTCTTCATCCGGAATTGATACTTGTTCATCACCTGTATCATCTTTTTACTCTTTAGTTTGATTTCAATAACCAAACATGATAGGGAAAATTGGATTAAGTTATGGGAAAAGGGTACCTGAGAATCTTGTGAATGGGTAGGCCAAGTAGTACGTACAGTGCCGTCCTTCGGCATCCGAGTACGGAGGGCCTAGAACATCCAACACCGCACATGCTGTGACAGCAGTGAAGCAATGCATGTTGCCTCCATCAGCTGGATAAAGTATGGAGGTCTTGCAAGGTGCGGTCAAGTTGGAATCGACCTTAACTTTAGCCAACCGAACTTCCGAACGTTGTGCTGCTGTCACCATTAACAAAAATGGTGTCAGGGTAAGCTCTTTACATGGATGATGCTTTTAACTATTGTCATTACAGTAAGCATCTACATTCTACTAATATAACTCGACCCAAATTCGGTGCCTAACAGCATCAAGAATTTGGTTTAACATGATCAATCTATTTTCTTTGCTATTGAAATCCCAATAAGGGAAGTTTATCCTGTCCTTTATAATGCGAAAATAATAGTAAAAAATTACTTTATAAAAATAAAAACGTACTTTGTGAAGGTTCCGCAACAGCTGATGCACTGCTAGGGGCACCAACAACCCAATCGTACGATTTGATGTGCATAGTTCCGAAGAGAAGCTTACTGAATACCGTCATTCCAGGATGATTGTGAAGCGGAAGAACACCGGATGGAGGCAAGCAAAAGATGCCCATCTGCATTACATGAAAATTTTTACAACTCTCAAATTATTGCTTGATAACCAAAGAAGCATTTCAATTAGGTTGTACTTACCGAAAACTTTTCGCACTCATGAATATGCAGGTAGGTTATTGTTGGAGCTCGCCGAGTTGCTTGCGGACTGAAAAATGGCATTCGTGGACTAAGACCAACATCAACCGGCTTAATGTCATCTACACCAATGAACAAAAAGAAACAACGTTAGTTAGTATCACACTGTCTTTATCACTTAACACTATCTTGAGAGATTAAACAACTAAATGAAACGAAATTAGATATTTATATCAGTTCTATCTCTTCCCACACTAACCAACCGAATACAGACAGGATGGGAGAGTTTGTATCATACATAACCGAGTTGCATGAAAATTAGAGCAAACAAAAGGAAAAACAGACATGAGATATCTTCTATTTGACATTTCAAAGACTGAAACGCACGATACCAAGTTGTCATATAATTTATTGAGAGACTTTAACCGACACTTGGACAATAAAAAAACACACGCACAAACACAAAAAATACATGTAATAATGAATCACATGCAAGGCCGACATGATTAAATAGCAATGCACTCAACGCAAACAACAGTAGTACACTTCCCAACATTTTTTTTACAGTTTATCTGCCTAAATAATGTGACATAAGTACCTACAAAGTAGTTTATGATATCAGGTTCCTCTAGTCCTCAAATACAAACAAATGCATAGGTGGATGAATGATAAGCCAATGACTAAATGCCAAGGAAACCCCTTTGAAAAGATTAGTAAAATATTATTATATTTATAGAATGAAGCCATTTTCAAGTGTAGGATCAAAAATATAGTTCAGGAACACAAATGCTGAACCAATTTCAGAAATTCATCGTTAATTATCCCCAAACTTCAATCAAATTCGAGACGTATGGTCTTAAATATCAACACATTTAAGGACTTTTGGGTATGAATAAACTGCATTTAGACTCAAAAAGTCAACCTGCGATCCACTATAATCACAATGAAAAAAAAAAAACATACCCAAAAGAGCGCTAAGCTGCTCAATTTTATCGGGGGGAGGGACAAATCCAGTCCCGGCATGGGCGAAAACGTCCTTGCAAGCATCGAAAAGCCGTTGAACGGGGTGCATCACCATCGTCTTCTTCTGCCGCCGCCGATTTTTCCTTCCCCTGCTATCTGAAGTAGTAGTATTCCTATTCTTATTCGTATTGGAACCTTTATTAGTGTTTTCTGTATTTGCTTTGGCTTCCTTATCCAATTCACTAAAATCTCTCCCTTTTATATCAGCCACGGTTGCTCTCCCCATTTAGAATTCTGAATCAACTGTATCAGAGGCATAGACACAAACAAACAAACAAACAAAAAAAAGGGAGCTAAATTCCGATATGGGTATTTCTGAAAACTATCGAAAATTGGAAATCAAAATCTGGATATCAAACAAAAAGTTAAAACAACAGAGAAAATGCTGATGAACAAGCCAAAAAAAAAAAGGAGGAGGAAAACAGGGTTTAAACAGAAGGAACAGGGGACAGAAAAGAGTGGAGTAAAAATTGTATCTTCTTAGGTAATTTAGGATGGGATTTTCGTACAAAATGAAAACAGAGACGTGAAATATCGCATCGCCGTAGGAGTTTGGTGAAAAAAAAAAAGGGAGAAGAGATGAAAGGGGAGGGAGACAAGAAGAAGAAGGGGAAATAAATGAAGGTTTAGGGTTAAGGTGAAAGAATGAACAGTTGGTATTTGATAGAGAGATTGAAAAACCAGGGGCCATGGTCTTGGATACTACTTCACCTGCAAACGCAAATCTATGGGCTAATTTCAAACAGCGGATTTCTATCTTTTTCTCTCTCTCTTTTTATATACGTATATATACCCCCCACCCCCCCCACCCCCCTCCCCCCCAATTTTCCTTTCCTGCTTTTACCCCTTCGTTTTCCTGGTTTCTACAACATTATGACCCCTGCTCTCACTCTCACACTACAAAAAATTATCATTATTATCGATCCATATTATTATTATCATCTAAATATCTCCAATTTATTTTATGTATACCTTTTCTCTTATTGTTTTTTTCTACATCTTTTCTGTCGATTTTAGTCATAAAACAGTTATTTGCCCTGGATGCCCTTAGTTTTAAAAATGCAGCAAAATATTTTAATTTTTCATGTAAGAAATACTTTTATTTTTTGATCAATTATAATAACAAGTAAATCTCGAATAATAAGCGACTTAAATCTAAACTACACTTGAAATAATAAACATGCTTAACTATTAGGCTACCTTATGGGGTTTAAAATATTTTTTTTTGAAATTAAATTTATCCCACACTCACATGGAGAAATAATTATATAATAAATACATTTATGAAAAATATCACATTGTAACCAATAGATACTTTGGTTATAATGGTAAATTTAATTTTTTATTATGCATATTTTTTAGGTTCAAACTTTTTCTTTTGATTAAATTTTTATTATATGAAAAAGACAAAAAAAAAAGACACTTTATAAAAATATAATTTAATTTGTATATA
Organism: Gossypium sturtianum; assembly: GCA_025698515.1. Taxonomy (NCBI): domain Eukaryota; kingdom Viridiplantae; phylum Streptophyta; class Magnoliopsida; order Malvales; family Malvaceae; genus Gossypium; species Gossypium sturtianum. The sequence goes on from CM046946.1 coordinate 125,527,626, forward strand.
AAGGATATTTGTTTTTACACTAATTCTGTTGGAAATTCACTGAAGTATTCTTCTTTTTTATATACAAAATACATTATATTATTAGAGAATGTTTTTTTTTTTTGTTTTTTTACATTTTTATACAAAATTAATAAATATTCAATTATTATAATATTTGAACTCGATAAATTCTAGACATTTAACTTTATCATTTCAACCAATAATTTGTTTGATTTTTATATAAACTTTTTTAATAAATATATTTATTACACATCCACATCGTGATTGTATATATATATTACATAATTAAATTAAGACACACTCACGATGCGAGTGAAATAAAAAATTAATATTAAAATTATATTTATAAAAGAAATTATTCAACTATTGAATCATAGGTAAAATAATAAAGTACTCGTAAGTCACAGAAACTCAATAAAAGGATTAAATATAATATAGATGTAAATATATGGAATATAAATTCATGTATAAAAGTTTTATAATTAAGAACATTTTAATTTACTAAAAGAATATTTTAATATAAAACATTTTAAATATCAACAAAATAAATACAAAGATATTCCAAAAGAGAGAAAATTATAATTAAGGTCATTAGTTATCTATACAAATGAATATAGACAAACGCACACCCAACATCATCTCATACTTAAAACCCTAACCACTGTTGGAAATTTCAATTTCAAATTTTATTTTATTTTATCATATTTTTGGAATTTTATTAACACAAATAGAAAGATTAACTTCTTTTTTTGAAATTTTAGGCATTTCTTAGAATTTTATGAAATTTTAATTATTTTTAAAAATTATAATTTTAAAATATTTTTTATAAAATAAATTATGAAGTTTTTTTTTAGAATTTTATGATTATTAGATTATTTTTGAAATTATCATTAAAAATATAAAAATACCACACTAATAATATTTTAATTATAATTCAAGAGCGAAATAAAATATTAACCCAATGTAATTATGCTCACACCTCAACTCGAAATGACACAATTTTGTATACCATAGGATTATTCAATAAAAGAAATTAGAAATAGTAAAAATATGATAAATAAACACATGATAAATATTTTTATAATTCATAAAAATTATTAATTATATTTTAATTTAAATAAATGTTTAATATTTAAATATAATTTCAACACATAAAATATAAAGAATATATGAATGAGACATAAATTCATCTATTGTTTTTGGGTAAACTATAAAATTAATCACTTATGTTTGAGTAAATTTATATTTTAATCACTAAATTTTAAAAAAATTACTATATGATCATTAACGTTATTAATTTATTATATTATTATCACTCGACCGTTAATTTTTATTAAAAGTGTAATGACAACCTAATGCGACATTAAATTTTGTTACTTTTGTTATGTTTTTTAGGTCTAATTCTTATAATTTATCTTTTGAGTGAAATTAATCATTTTCATTTGTTTTCTTTTTTAACTTTTTCTTTTCCTTTTGCTTTCCATTTCTCCTTTTACTCATGGTTTATAGCTATAAAAAAAAAAAAAACAGTCTTTTAAGTAAAAACCACAAAATCAATCAAGCCCTACAACTTAATTTGCATTCAATTAAGCCATTTTATTTACAGTTTTCATTTTTGATCACATTGAATGTTAAAATTAAATAACGGATTAATCGGATAGTGATATGTGACAACTCCTTATTCAATCTTTTATTTTCCTTATAAAAATCATAAAAAATCATAAAAAATATATTTAAAATTTTATATAAACTTATAAAGTTTATTAAAAAATAAAAATTATAAAAATGATTAAAAATATTAAAAATTTATATCAACTTATAAAAATTTTTAAATTTTATAGAAACTTGTAAAAATTTCATTAAAAAAGCTTATAAATATTGTGATAAATTTCTAATAATAACATATAAAACATGTTTAAAAATTTATGCAAAATTATAAAAATTAATTAAAACTTATAAATATTATAAAATTTATAGTAAATTTTAATAAATTATAAAAATTATAAAATATAAAAATTATATAAAGTCATTTATTACTTCCTCATTTTGAAAATTAAACTCCTAAAATTAGAATGAACATGTGGTATCAGACCAAATTTTGGATAATAAGAGTAATCATCAAATCATTGGGTTTATTTTAATGTAGAATCAAATATTCTCGACCTTCCACAGATAAAACGATAATCACGGGATCCTCTCTTTTTTATTGATAATTTATTTTTTTATTTTTTATCTCCAATTTTTAAGTAAAGTACATTAGTTTGGAACTTGAAAAGTTAAAAAGTGTTTGCTAAAAATTGTATGCTATAAAGTGTTTTCAATACGATTAGATATTATAAAATCAAAATTTTACTATTCAACGGTTGCAAATATTAGCATATGTCAGTGTGAAATATTTTGACAACTATTCTCATTATCCAATAGTTGGTCTGATGCCATGTGTTTATTCTGATTTTAAGGGTTCAATTTCCAAAATGAGGAACCAATAAATGACTTTTTATAACATATATATTTCTAAAAATTATAATTTTTAGAATTTTTATTTTTTAATAATTTTATAAGTTTATATAAAATTTTAAATATGTATTATTTTTATAAATTTGTATAACATTTTTAGAATTTTTTCCAAGTTCTTATAATTTTTTTTATATTTTTTATAAGTTTGTAATTTTAAAAATTTAATATATATTTTTTTGTATTCTCCATGTCCATTTTACGGTCCGTGTTCAGGGTACTTGGCTATCCCTCCCAGTAATATCATCTCCAAGGTTCGAACCTGCATTCTTTCCTTATGAGTGCAATGTGTATTACCATTACACTCAACCACTTGTTGGTTTTATGATTTTATTTACAAGGAAAATGAAATATTAAACTAGGGGTTGCCATGTGTCACTATCTGATTCTTAATTGATTTTTTTTTTTTTGTTAATGCAAGAGCTCAATTGGATGTGAATTAAGTTGAGGGGCTTAGTTGATTTTTTTTTTCATTTTCTTTTCTCATGGGCCTTTTAATTTTATATTTATAAGCCTTTATTTATTTTTCCTTCTATTCTTCTTCTTCTTCTTTTGCTGCTGTTGCTTTCATAACCTTAGCCACCTATAGTGCCACCGTCACATTTAAAGGTCTTCTTCAATCACAACAACCACAAAAAGAAAGCTATTTTTTAGTATATATACAACTAACTATTAAGGACACATCGAGCAAATTGGCATCAACAACAATGAAAATATTCTTTCTACAACATCTCATACCCAACCTAATCGCTGAGTCCAAGCTACGGGATGCCACATCCATTGTCAGAGCAAATACGATCAAACACAATTCTATTTAACCATATATACATGTTATTAATTGGAACATTCATTCACTATATGATAAACATTCATTTTCAGGTCCTTTATGAGCTTACGGAAGCTCTTAAGGTGACTCAGAGTCTAATAAGGACCAAACTATAATGTTTGCAAAATATCGGGTTGGTGTCACAACAACGTGGGTTCCTCGTTGCAACGACAAGGGCTCGACGTCGCAACATGACCGTCTTTTTCCAAAATGATCCATTTGGTACCTATTTAAATCATTCAAACACATAACCAATTCTTCCATTCAGCCATTTAACCAAAAATGACACATTTATATGCTCAATTCTACCCATAAAACAACACTTAACAAATACATTACTCAAAATGTCATTTAATACATTGATACCTATAACAATTTCAACCATTTTGAACCATTTGAACATTTGGTACCAAGTCATTCCATTTAACATAACATAACATGATCAATTTCAATTTCAACCATCTCAAACATGACATTTACATTACCATTAACCATATTAAGTTAACCATTTCTACTCAAGTATAAACCTATTCATCTATGATATACCAAACCGACTCAAACCTAAGTACATGCCATATATTAAAACGAAAGGACTATACAAATATTGTTGAGTCGAGGATCATTGGCTAGATGTTGAATCATGTCTCGGGACCTTAAGATTTACCTAAACCTGTGCACGGAATAAACAAACCATACGCTTATTGATAAAGCTCAGTGGTACTTTTATGGTTTAAGTCATAAAATGAACATATTTAATATAAAGATTCAATCCAATTATACCACAATTCAATCAAATCAATTTACATAATCAATACTCAAATGCGCCACTTATACATCACTCCAATTGATAATCAAACTAAACATACTATACCATACATTCTATTATCAAGGATATAGTCTTTTCCGTTTCAAATTCATATATTCATGAATACATCATTACGACATTCAATCTTATTTCATCCATTGCTATCTAATCATTCATTTTACAATTCAATTCTCTTTCTCGAGTCTACTAACTCGTTCGAATTTGATTCGGCCCCTAGGGCACATATAAATCGATTCGCAGAGGTCTTTCACATGTTGTTGCTTTCCACATGTCACATATTTACTAGTATACCAATTTAATTACTTTAATCTCAATTGTCAATTCAACAAATCATATTTTATAACCATATTAACCAAACACAAACTTAGAATGGATACACGGATCTATACTCTGTCACCCCAGGTTGCTCGACAATGATGACCTTAAAACATGTACATACTACCACTCTAGGTTGCCTAACAATGATGATTTTCACAATCTAAATGATCTGCCTGTAACAGCCAGTTTTTGGTCAAATTAGAATAGTAGTTTCGGGACCAAAAATCCGATGTAAAAATATTGATTTTATTATTATTTTAAGGTTTACATCATGATTTAATGATTGTGTGAAAGTTTCGTTTAGTAATTTTATCGTTTGATTGGTTAATTTGATAAAAAGTACTAAATCGCGTAAAACGTAAAACTTGAGTTCTATTAGCTAAAGGTGTCAAATAGCTATAGAACCTTAAATTTAAGGTCCTTATGTGGTAAATATACCATTTTTAGTGTTAGTGGACTTTTATGTACATGTAATATGTGATTTTAGAGCTTATTAACTAAGGTTAATTTAGTAAATTGGTTAATTTAAGTTAATTAATAAAACAAAACCATTTTTTTATCATCTTCATCATCTCTTTCACCGAAATTGAAAGGAGAAAACCATGGAAGCATGCTAGGGCATTCGGCCAAGCTATTTACCTTGCATTGGTTTGATTTTTCATCCCATTTTTAATGATTTCTATGTTTTTGTGATCGTTGCTTCGTATTCTAGCTAGCCCGTACCTTAGATTTCGAAACTATTAAAGATTTATCATGTTTCCATTGTTGAATGCTTGATTAATTTGATGAATTATGATATATTTGGAAGGTTTAATGTTAGATTAATAACTTTTGTAAAGTGATTTTTAACAAAAATGTCAAAAAGGGATTAAATTGAGAAAATGTGAAATGTGGTGGTTAAAAGTGTGAATAAATGAGAAATATGGGCTAATATGAATACTAGAGAAATTCGGCTAGCATGGGTTGTGGTTAAATTGCATGAATTTGTGATTTTATGTGATAAGGACTAAATTGTAAAAATGTGAAAGTTTAGGGGAAAATGTGTAAAATAACCTTAATGTGTGTTTTGGATTAAATTGAATAGAGAAATGATAATTTTGAATATATTTAGATCAAGAAAAGCGAAATACGGACTTGGACCGGGGAAAAGATAAAGTTATTGACTAATCGACTCGTTTCGCCGTTTTAACATCTGAGGTCAGTTCGTATGTTATAAATTCATTTCAAATGTATTTTATATGCTTCGATATAGCATGAATTGTGTTTATGTGATTACAAACGAGTTCGGAAATGATTCGATGAAGATTCGACAGTTGGAAACCCGATTGAACCTTAGGAATAGTTTAGGATGCTAGTGACATGTCATTAGGTATACTTGAGTTGGCTTCGGGCCATGATTTAGCACTATGTGTGTGAGATAAACTGATTTGGCTTCGGGCCATGTATATCGGCTGATTTGGCTTCGGGCCATGATATCAGAATTTCAGATAAGTTACCTTGATTTGGCTTCGGGCCATGGTATAGGTACTTATCGAATGAGACCTTGAGTATCCGACTTCTATTTTGAATGGTTCAACGGGTAAAAGAAGAAAGTGGTTGATTGTGAGATTAGTACGAGATGGTACAGGTACGTACAAAAATGAATTGAGTATTGAAAATTATGAAATTGATGAGTTCTTTGGTAAGTATATGAATGATTATTTGATAGTTTGAGATTTATTAGAATTATTGTACATTGTTTTCCATTATATGAATGATTAATGAATGATGATAGTTGCTCACTGTTAACATACGAGCTTACTAAGCTATATAGCTTACTTCGTTGTTTTTCCATGTTTTATAGTGATTTCAAAGCTAGCTCGGATTCGGGGATCGTCGGAGACTTCACCACACTATCCACTGACTTTTTGGTACTTTTGAAACTATGTTTTAAGTATATGGCATGTATAGCTATTTGAGTCATGTTGATTATGTTTTGGTAATGATGTTGGCCAAATGAATTGGCATTGTAAATGTATATGTTTTGGTTTGTAAATATAGCCATGAGATTTGGCTTAATTTGGTGAATTTGGCTATGTGCTTATTTGTGCATATATGTTGATAGTTAAGTTCATGAATGGATATGGGAATGGCTTATATTATGAGAATTGAGGTCATTGTTGCTAATAGGTATCATGAATGTTAAATTGATGAATTGTGGAAGTTGGAATGCTTGTGAAATTAGGCCTAATAATGCATCTTTGATAATGGTCATTTTGATGATTGAGTAGACAAGGATTGGTATGAATTTAGTTAGTATATTGTGGTACTTATGTGCCTTGAATTGGTTGGTATTGAAAATGGTATGGATTAGTCTTGATTGTGGCTGAATTGAATGTTATTTATGCTATGATTTGGTATCATTTGAGCTTGTTTAGGTATGTGCAAAATGGGTGGCAAAATGGCTTGGTAAATAACCTATTTTTGTCCACACGGGCAGAGACACGGGCGTGTATCTCAGCCGTGTGTGACATACGGTCAAGTTACACGGCCGTGTGTCCCTTGGTGTTGAAATTGAAATGAAGTCAGTATGCTCCACACGGTCTCACACACGGGCGTGTGATCGGCCGTGTGGTACAAGTCAGTATACCCCCTAATTGGCACACGGCCTAGCACACGGGCGTGTGACTTGGCCGTGTTGCATAAGTCAGTATACCCTACAGGTTTGGCATGGCCTAACACACGGCCTGGCACACAGGCGTGAGTGGCCATTTCGAAGGGCACACGGGCTAGACACACGGGCGTGTGGTTGGCCGTGTGACCCAAGTCAGTATGTACCCCCTGTTTTCACATGGCCTGTGACACGGGTGTGTCTAGTAGCCGTGTAAGACACACAGCCTGGCCACACGGGCGTGTGTCCCCTGTTTGAAGCAAAATTTGCTAAGTGTTGAAAAATTTCCCGAGTTATCGATTTAGTCCCAAACCATTTAATGCATGTTTAAGGCCTCGTAGGCTCGTTTAAGGGACACTATCATTGGTCGTGATTGAATTGTATTTGAAATGATAAATTGTCTATGAAATGTGTGTTTTAAAGTGTTGTAAGTTCGGTAATGCTCTGCAACCCTTTTCCGGCGTTGAATACGGGTGAGGGGTGTTACATTGCCATCCTGGGTTGCCCAACAATGATGACTCTATAGATACATTCTACCACCCTTGGTTGTCGACAATGATGGTTTCTAACCATATCTTAACCCTATGGCATGCTAACTATATCTAACCTTATCCGAACAATTAATAGGGTAATCAATATTCTGATTACATTATATAACCAATTCACATATCATCATTCTCAATTCATCATCAATTACCAATTTCCTCATATCATATAACATTTTTCAAACAATTTTTGTATCATATATCATGTATAAATTTAACCATGCTACTTTCCATTTTATTCAATTCAGTCCAATCTAGATTTTCAATACCAATCGTAATGAATCAATTCATAATACAATTATTAACTCACCTCAATACTCAAACATACAATTTAACATGAATATGAAATTAATAGACTAATCTCGAATAATAAAAGCACAAATCGAAATCTCGTGTCATTTGTTGACAATTCTTGTTTTTCTTTCCCTCTTGATGGATCGGTGTCGTCTTTAGCTACATACGACAATTCAATAAGTAAAAAATATCAAAATTCATCCAATTTACATTCAAATAAAAAGTCAAACATAATTTTCATTTTGTTCAATTTAGTCCCTAAACTTAGGATGTAACCTCCCCAACCTGGCCTAAACATTATACCCGAGTTCAAAAATTACATTAGCCACCGAAGTGACCTAGTAAGCTATCAGAGTTTTTGAAAATGATCCTTTTAAAACATTTTTTAATTTGTTTAGAAAGCTTAGTTAAATACTTGATTTATTATTCCTCAAGTTTTATTTATTATCTAACAGCAGAAAAGATGACAATTACTTATGTTTTTAATAATATCGGGGTTCATCAAATAATAATAGCCTAAAATCCTAATTAAAACTTATAATTGAATGTCATGCAAAATAAAATCAAGCCTAAATCCTAGGTCCCATGCCACGATTTATGTGAACTCTAGAAGACCATACCGAGCTCCAACCTTGGTACTATGTTAGTATTATCATAAAACAACGCCTTGCTTTTATTAAAACTACTTCATCCTCTAAACCACTTTAAAAATTGCCAAAATCAAAAGAATCTATATAAGATGTATCTCCATTTGAACTACCATCTATTGGAGCTACTAACTTAACTTCTTTTTTTTTCTCCTCAAGTCATTACCCAGACCAGAAAAGTTTGTTTTAGCCTCTACATCTTCTTCCATAACATTTTTTTTGTCTTTTTATCTATATAAGCTCTAGCATATTCCTTTATAGTTCGTACTTCATCTTCAGAGCTATCTCACAGCCAACGCTACCACCTATACTTCTTGAATTACTATACCACTCATCCTTGACACATTGAGCCTTACCACTATTGCTCGCATGTTGCCCACATTGGTCAACTACATTAATATTCCTGTAACACCCCAAACCCGGCCCATGAGCCATGACCGGATCTGGTATGTCACGGAGTAAAAACGTTTTGAAAGATTTTGATTAACAGGTGGAAATCTGGAAATTTTGTTTATAAAACGGTGTCTATAAAAAAAACATTTGGTGGGGTTGATTTTATAAACATGGTTGAGTTGAAACCCTTTTTCCTTTGAAAACATTTGATCATTTTAATTTTAGAAAACATCGGAGTTATAGTTAACTTGGTAAATTTTGTTACCCGACGATAACATCTTTGAAAACTCGTAAAGGTACTTATTTTGAAAACGTTCTTTTAACCGATTTATTTAACAATTTATAAATTCATTAGTAATATGGTAGAAGTAAAGTAAAAACAACTACTTAAAGATCAAAATAACAACTAGCGGCCTTATTACAATCCAAACCAAAATTTAGTAAATAATAAACTTTAACTGTGCTAAATATAAATTCAAATCCAAGGAACAAGCATGGCCGCCTCGAGTCCTCTCCGGCTCCGTCTCCGCGATCTACTCATCTGCAAAATGATATGGGAAGGGGTGAGTCACCAAGACTCAGTGTATAAATCCCCAACCCGGTAGTGCAACCTCATACACAAAATATTAGCAAGACATGCAAAACATGCAACCCAAACTAGCCATCCATACTCCTTTAACTACCCCGTGTGGTCAAAACCACTGGTGGTCAAAACCACTGGTGACCGGAGTCACAAATCAAGTGATGGGGCCAACCCATCGTGTGGTCAAAACCACTGATGACCGTAGGTCACAATTATCAATATGTGGTCAAAACCACTGGTGGTACCAAACCACTGGGACTTAGTCACGATTTATATCAACAGTGTGATCAAAACCACTGGTGACCGAAGTCACAATCAAGCTGATGGGGCCAACCCATCTTGTGGTCAAAACCACTGGTGACAGTCCATAGAGAATATTCCCCCTCCTCTCTTCAATCCCATTACCAAACATGCTCATATCATGCTCAACATATCATCATAAATCATGCATACAAATCATGGCATAGCATATTACCCATCATGTCATTCTTATTACATATTTAAAGTCACAAGAGACTTACCCGAAATCCATGCTCATGCCCACAGGGCAAATCACTATCACAACAGTTATTTGTAACATAATAAGCAATGCTAACTAATAAAGTGTGTAAGAGTTTTACACACCTGTTTAACCGAAGATCTAAGGAGAAATCCCGAATCTATACGATATCACAAAATCCCGAAACGTATTCCCGTATTGCTCCAAAGCAAATTGAAATCCCGGAAGCCTCTGTTTTCCTTTACCGATTAGCCCCTAAAACCATAGTGCACGTTCGGTTATACTTAGATACCAAAAAGGGCCTTTGGCCGAATATGCCTAACCACTTCCCACTCTTACCGAAATCCCGGTTGTCACTTGCCTTGTTGAGATCCCTTGAAGAATCAAATCCCGAAATGCTCCTTAGTGTCGGCTACACACAAAAGTTACAATATCAAGACCCTATACATATTCGGCCAACCTTACCACGGCCTATTCTCAAGCTTTCGGCACATTAAAAGGAAGAGAAAAAAACCCGATTTTTAAAAGAAACACTTACCTCTATTGTTTCCTTGAAGAGACTAAAAGTGAAGAGATTTCGGCTATGGCTCCCAAGTGTTGATGAAGATATTCGGCTAACACCAAATGGGAGATGAATTTTTGAGTAGGATAGGGGTGATAGGTTCGGCCAAATAGAATAAAAGAAGAAAGGGGTTTGAAGAATTTTGGGCAATGTGGACAAGAGAGAATTCGGCCAAGAAAATTGGGAAGAAAAGAAGAGCAAAAATTAAATGAATTTCGGCACCCCCCCTTATTACTCAAAACCGATTAAGCAAGCCCCTAAAGAGTCCCTATTTTGGCCGTCTCCCTAATGTGATAATTATCACCCATTTGAAATAAAATAAAACAATGTTTTATCCTTTATCCCATCACTTAGCCACCTCTTCAAATAAATTAAAAAATAAAAGAAATAAAATAATATTTATTCCATACTTCCAGCCGAATTCAACAACAAAAACAAGTTCTATCCTTATCTAACTAAAAGTCCCACGTGCAGGCCATTAGCTCTTCTCCTTCACGCCAGCATGCAAAAACAAAACACCCATTTGCTGCTCACGCCACTCGAACCTAGGACCACCGGGCTGCACATAAGTAACGCCCAAGCCACTTTGCCAAGGCGTTTATTTGTGATATAAACCCCCTACAATTTGTTTTAAGGGCTCCTTCCTACGCTCCCCATTGTCTTAACGCTTAAAGGCAAAAATAAAACATACCTCGCCTCCATCGTGACTCGAACTCGAGTCCTCCCTCCTGCTTGGGGCGGCGTTCACCAAGGCCCTAAGTGGCGCCCCCAAGCCACTTTGCCAGGCCGACTTTCATGTCCACCAACCTTGCCATTTATTTTTAAGGCCTTCCTAGCCCAATTTCACTTGTTGATGCGAAAAGGAAAAATAAAACACTCCCATGCCATCACCCAGACTCGAACCTCCCTGCTCAAGGCGTCATTTGCCCAAGCCTTAAGTGGCGTCCTTAAGCCACTTTACCAAGCCCCTTTTTCATGTCCAAAAACTCCCAAATTTTTCTTTAAATCCTCCTTCACCTAGCTCCCCCTTTTATACTTAAAATCCAACATTTTCCCAAAGCTTTCCCCTTCATCCTTGGGTTCTAAAACTCCTAAAACATCACCAAACACACTTAAAGCCTACTAATACTTGAGTTATGCTCCAAACGCATAACCCCTAATCTAGGATGTTACAGTTCTACCCTCCTTAAAAATAATTTCGTCCTCGAAATTGCTTGGCTAAATGCACTCCTACTCGCCACACTACGCTTATGCTGCGCACTCTAATCTTAATAAAACCATCATACTTCCTAGGCACAATCTCTAAATTCACATCCAGGGTTTCAGGCACTTCACTAGCAATGCAAGAAAACTCTATAATAATCAAAGCAATTAAGGGTATTCCAGAAATAAGAAACGTCTTTGGTTGTCATCCGCACATCTTCCTCCTCGCGACGGCCAACTGCATAGACCAACCTTGGTTGCCTCGCCTCTGCACCTTCAGCACCTCGGCCACGCCCGTTACCATTACCATTACCCCTAGCTGCACCTCGTCCCCTCTGAGGTTGCTGGCCATCCCTCCTGAATTGACCACATCCTTGACCCTCAGCTTGAGTCCTAGCCAGCTTCCTCGGACAATCCCTTACCCGGTGCTCCATTGATCCACACTCAAAGCACCCTCGATTACCATTCCAACACTCCCCCGAGTGGGATTTCCCGCATCTACCACACTGCGGTGGCCACTGAGCAGGCTTTGTGACTTTTTCAGATTCCCCAAATCTAGCCCTCTTCTGTGAACCTTCAGCGGACCCTGAAGACCCAAAATTCCTTTTATCCTTACTCCTGTCCTGATTCCGCCTAACAGACTGTCTTACCCCTTTAGCAACCTTAGTCTTCTCCACTAGAACCGCGAACTCTCGTTCCTGGTGTGGAGCTATCATCATCCTCAACTCATCTCTCAGCCCATCCTCGAATCTGACACAACGTTCATGCTCAGTACCCACAATACCACGAGCATACCTACTCAACCGGAGAAATTCGGCCTCATACTCCGCCACCGTCTTATTACCCTGAACCAGGTTCAAGAAAGCCTTCCGCTGCGCATCCACATAGCTAGCTCCTATGTATTTCTTTTGGTAGGCCGCCTTAAGGAATTCCCATGTGAGGTCCTCCGCCATCGCTCCATCCCTTACGGTGAGCCACCACTGGTATGACTCATCCCGTAGAAGAGAGATTATACCCTTCAGCTTTTCCTCAGCTGACAAATCCAGGTCATCCATGATCCTCTCGATTGATTCCAACCAATACTCCACCGTACTGGGTGCCACACCTGATACACCCCGAAACACCTCAGCTCTATTGGCTCGGAGTCGCTCGGGTACCGACTTCCGAGCTCCCGAATTTCCTCCTGCACCAGCCACCAACTCTAAAACTCGCAGCACAGCCTGCGACACAGCATCATCCCTCGTCTGATTTTGCTGCTCAACACCAACAGCTGGGGGTGGTGGTGGCGGTGGCATCTCATTATCAGACCCTTGTCCCGACCTAACGGGTTCTGACACAGTCATCCTTCCTCTACCTCGTCCACTACGACCACGTCTTCTAGAGCTCATTTCTAACGTCAGAATCTGATTAAGAAGTTTTATGAATTAGTACTTTTATTTCACTAGATTACCCGCGAAGAAATTTTATGAAAAGAGTTTTAAGAGTGGTTCTTTCGTTCATTCAAAGTTTCAAGTTTCCTATCCTAATTCACAGAAAAGTTCATCCATTCTATAGTATCTCCCATCCACCTTCACTCTTCGGACATTTCTGTCCGTTCCTATCCCAGGGGTTTTTCGTCATTTGCCCTACAGGGGTATTTTCGTAATTTGTCAAAATAAAGTTCCTTGGTGATTTTGTCAATAAAGGTATTTTGGTAATTCTGAAATCCCGGAGTGTTTCGGTAATTTTGAAACTCGAGGGTATTTCGGTAATAAACCAGGGTAAATTTGTAAAGTTTAATAGTTCAGGGGTATTTCAAAATTTGCGAAACTTGGGGGTTCTTTTTGAGAATTTGTTTTCCAATTCGGTAATGTTGCAAAAATTTTGGAAATCGGGGTCATTTTGGTAATTTTGTAAGTTAGGGGCAATTTCGTAATTTTCCAAAATCATGGCATTTTGATATTTGCAAAACGGAAGTTTCCAATATTTTTGTAAAGTAGAAATATTTTAACAAAAATCGAGGGTATTTTCTGAAAATCTTAAAAACTAAAGGCATTTTAGAAATTTACAATCACAGGGGCATTTTTGTAATTTTTTCCACTAAGGGTGTTTTTGTAATTTTCATAAATCGAAAAATTTTTGAAAAATTTTGTAAAATAGTTCTCCCAAGTTTAAAGGGTAATTTTAAGAGTTTTAAAACTAGGGTTTTTACAAAATTACGGCTAGTTCTCTTTCGGGTTTTAGTTATTGTGTTTAGCCTATGAATAAGTCCTCATGGTTAGAGTGAACCGAAGCTACGCACCAGGTAGGATTCCTGCGAAGAAGAGGTGAGTCACTAGGACTGCTTAAGTACCAGGCTCTTCCGGATCCAATCCTAGACATGCGCACAAGGGTTACCACACCCTAACTCGGCGACTTAATCATGGGTTTGTTTAATTAGGCATTTAAAATCTTATGTGATTGTTGGGGTAACTAGTCCTAGGGTTCAAATACCTATCATACTATCTACGTTCCATTCCTACCCCTCTACAGATAATAATTCACACAGTAGTTAGAAGTACTTACCTGGGCGGATTGGTGCCGGAGACTCGATGCCATGCTGTTCAAAACAAAAACCATTTTCATAATATTTCACAAAGGCCTACCAAAACATTTTGGGCCTTGGGCCCCCCACAGCCAAGTTTTGAACCGGGCTCTGATACCAATTTGTAACACCCCAAACCCGGCCCATGAGCCATGACCGGATCTGGTATGTCACGGAGTAAAAACGTTTTGAAAGATTTTGATTAACAGGTGGAAATCTGAAAATTTTGTTTATAAAACGGTGTCTATAAAAAAAAACATTTGGTGGGGTTGATTTTATAAACATGGTTGAGTTGAAACCCTTTTTCCTTTGAAAACATTTGATCATTTTAATTTTAGAAAACATCGGAGTTATAGTTAACTTGGTAAATTTTGTTACCCGACGATAACATCTTTGAAAACTCGTAAAGGTACTTATTTTGAAAACGTTCTTTTAACCGATTTATTTAACAATTTATAAATTCATTAGTAATATGGTAGAAGTAAAGTAAAAACAACTACTTAAAGATCAAAATAACAACTAGCGGCCTTATTACAATCCAAACCAAAATTTAGTAAATAATAAACTTTAACTGTGCTAAATATAAATTCAAATCCAATGAACAAGCATGGCCGCCTCGAGTCCTCTCCGGCTCCGTCTCCGCGATCTACTCATCTGCAAAATGATATGGGAAGGGGTGAGTCACCAAGACTCAGTGTATAAATCCCCAACCTGGTAGTGCAACCTCATACACAAAATATTAGCAAGACATGCAAAACATGCAACCCAAACTAGCCATCCATACTCCTTTAACTACCTCGTGTGGTCAAAAACCACTGGTGGTCAAAACCACTGGTGACCGGAGTCACAAATCAAGTGATGGGGCCAACCCATCGTGTGGTCAAAACCACTGATGACCGTAGGTCACAATTATCAATATGTGGTCAAAACCACTGGTGGTACCAAACCACTGGGACTTAGTCACGATTTATATCAACAGTGTGGTCAAAACCACTGGTGACCGAAGTCACAATCAAGCTGATGGGGCCAACCCATCTTGTGGTCAAAACCACTGGTGACAGTCCATAGAGAATATTCCCCCTCTTCTCTTCAATCCCATTACCAAACATGCTCATATCATGCTCAACATATCATCATAAATCATGCATACAAATCATGGCATAGCATATTACCCATCATGTCATTCTTATTACATATTTAAAGTCACAAGAGACTTACCCGAAATCCATGCTCATGCCAACAGGGCAAATCACTATCACAACAGTTATTTGTAACATAATAAGCAATGCTAACTAATAAAGTGTGTAAGAGTTTTACACACCTGTTTAACCGAAGATCTAAGGAGAAATCCCGAATCTATACGATATCACAAAATCCCGAAACGTATTCCCGTATTGCTCCAAAGCAAATTGAAATCCCGGAAGCCTCTGTTTTCTTTTACCGATTAGCCCCTAAAACCATAGTGCACGTTCGGTTATACTTAGATACCAAAAAGGGCCTTTGGCCGAATATGCCTAACCACTTCCCACTCTTACCGAAATCCCGAAGTTGTCACTTGCCTTGTTGAGATCCCTTGAAGAATCAAATCCCGAAATGCTCCTTAGTGTCGGCTACACATAAAAGTTACAATATCAAGACCCTATACATATTCGGCCAACCTTACCACGGCCTATTCTCAAGCTTTCGGCACATTAAAAGGAAGAGAAAAAAAACCCGATTTTTAAAAGAAACACTTACCTCTATTGTTTCCTTGAAGAGACTAAAAGTGAAGAGATTTCGGCTATGGCTCCCAAGTGTTGATGAAGATATTCGGCTAACACCAAATGGGAGATGAATTTTTGAGTAGGATAGGGGTGATAGGTCCGGCCAAATAGAATAAAAGAAGAAAGGGGTTTGAAGAATTTTGGGCAATGTGGACAAGAGAGAATTCGACCAAGAAAATTGGGAAGAAAGAAGAGCAAAAATTAAATGAATTTCGGCACCCCCCTTATTACTCAAAACCGATTAAGCAAGCCCCTAAAGAGTCCCTATTTTGGCCGTCTCCCTAATGTGATAATTATCACCCATTTGAAATAAAATAAAACAATGTTTTATCCTTTATCCCATCACTTAGCCACCTCTTCAAATAAATTAAAAAATAAAAGAAATAAAATAATATTTATTCCATACTTCCAAATTAATTCAACAACAAAAACAAGTTCTATCCTTATCTAACTAAAAGTCCCACGTGCAGGCCATTAGCTCTTCTCCTTCACGCCAAAGATGCAAAAACAAAACACCCATTTGTCGCTGCTCACGCCACTCGAACCTAGGACCACCGAATCGCTTGCAAAGTAACGCCTGTGCCACTTTGCCGAGGCGTTTATTTGTGATATAAACCCCCTACAATTTGTTTTAAGGGCTTCTTCCTACACTCCCCATTGTCTTAACGCTTAAAGGCAAAAATAAAACATACCTCGCCTCCATCGTGACTCGAACTCGAGTCCTCCCTCCTGCTTGGGGCGGCGTTCACCAAGGCCCTAAGTGGCGCCCCCAAGCCACTTTGCCAGGCCGAATTTCATGTCCACCAACCTTGCCATTTATTTTTAAGGCCTTCCTAGCCCAATTTCACTTGTTGACGCGAAAATGAAAAATAAAACACTCCCATGCCATCACCTAGACTCGAACCTCCCTGCTCAAGGCGTCATTTGCCCAAGCCTTAAGTGGCGTCCTTAAGCCACTTTACCAAGCCCCTTTTTCATGTCCAAAAACTCCCAAATTTTTCCTTAAAGCCTCCTTCACCCAGCTCCCCCTTTTATACTTAAAATCCAACATTTTCCCAAAGCTTTCCCCTTCATCCTTAGGTTCTAAAACTCCTAAAACATCACCAAACACACTTAAAGCCTACTAATACTTGAGTTATGCTCCAAACGCATAACCCCTAATCTAGGATGTTACAATTCCCACCAACACCTTCACCCTTATTACATTCCCCACCCTCATTACAATCCCTACCAGCACCTTCTGCCTTTGTAGTTGTCCCACTGATAAACTGTAATTTATACATATTTTAATCCCACATTTAGCATGCTTTTTGGATGATTTATCCTTTGAATTATGGAATTCGATGCTCCTAATCCTTTAATTTCATATTTTATACTTAGGAAAGCATAGAAGGATGAAAAGAACGAGAAATGGGCTAAAAACGGACCAAATGGGCCAAAGTAGGAAATCAACACGGCCTAGAGGTAGCCACACGGTCGTGCCCCCTTTAGCAGGCTCGACCATGGCCTGAATTCGATTCACACGGGCGTGTTGCACGGGCGTGCCCCTACTGTGACATAGAGGAATTTCACTCGGAATAGGGTACTTAGAGGCAAAGAAAGTCATTCCAAAAGCCTATATAAACACCCTAAAGGCCAACCTTGAGGGGGGCGTCCAGCTAGGCCAAGGAGCCAAGACAGAGAGGTCAGAATTGTGGGATTTACTTGAAGAAAGCCAGTTGATTCATCTCAAGAAGCCGAAATCATACTCAATACGACAGATCTCTCCTTCAATTCCTTCAGGGGGTTTTAGGGTTTTCTTATGTTTTGTTTTATTTTTTATTCTGATATGTATTCTTTTATTATTATGAACTAAACCCCTCAGATGCCTGAGGGGGATGAAACCTAAGACGGATCTTGTTATTGTTTTCTGAACTATATGATAAATACTTCATTTGTTCTTAACTATGTGTTCTTAATTCTTGTTTTGGTATTTCAGGATATTGATTCAAGTATTGATGTGCTTCGGCAGAGGAGGAATATTCCCTGCTTAAGAGTAGATCTAGCATAGTTAAGTGGAGTTGATCGCAACCCTAGAGATAGGATGACGAAAATCTACCGGATTAGGGTCAAACCTAATATGGGAGTCCATAGGTCGAGTTAATGCAATCCTAGGGGTTTTAATTAGAAAGAGATTTCAATTAATCAACCAAGGGTTAGACGTTAGTAGCCTCGAGAGAGGTATTAATATAAATTAGGGAATCCCACGGATCAAGTCAAGTGAATAAATCGTCTGGTTCAGAGTTAAATAACAAGTGAGGTCTAGGTGGATTCTCCCTTGGGTATCGTCTTAATCAATTGGCTTTTCCCACAAGTATTTTCCCCAATTCATTCTCTGTGTCTTAGTGTCTTTAGCTTAGTAGTTAGTTAATTTTAGAATAAACAACAAATCCCTTAATTCTTAGGCTAAATAATAAAAAGAAAGTCAGTATTAGTACTTTTGGTTCCTTTGGGTTCGACAATCCGGTCTTGCCACTAAGCTATACTACTATTCGATAGGTGCACTTGCCTCAATCGTGGTGATAGTTAGTTTCTAGGGTAGATCATTCATTATATAAATATTAAGATTATCGACACCAACGATCAAGTTTTTGGCGCCGTTGCCGGGGAACTAAAATATTAAGAACGCTTAATTTTTATTACTTTATCCATGTTTATTTTTGCAATCAACTTTTATTTTTTTTTCTACTTTGCTAATTTTTCTTTTTCTTTGCTTCTGGCAGGTATTTCTAGTTTATGACTAGAAGAAACCCGTCAGGACCCTTGATTTTTTGACAGTGAAATAAAACATACCGCTCGCAGAAACCGAAGAGATGTCACTAAATAATTATCAGTGGCAAGACATGAGGACAATGCCTAATAAAGCCGCCAGTGTTTTCAACCTTGATTCAGTAACCATGCTATCAAATCATGTAGAATTTTTAAATAAAAAAATTGATGGTTTGTATGATTCTACGCAGGTACATCCGGTAATACAGTACGATACAAATGGAGGAAGGGTGAACAACACAGAATATCTATCCTACAACCCTAGCACAGAGAACGAACAAGTCAACTATATGGGTAACTATTCTAGACCTCAAAATAATCTTTATAGTAACACATATAATGTAGGTTAGAGGTACCATCTCAATTTCTAGTGGGGTGGTCAAGGTAATCAAAGACCGCAACTTCCTCCAGGTTTTCAACAACCACCTTACCAGCAAGAAAAGAAGCCGAACCTTGAGGAGATACTAACGAAATTTATCTCGGTGTCAGAAACACGCTTCCAAAACACTGAAACAGCGCTAAAAAATCAGCAAGCGTCAATTTAAGGGCTCGAGAATCAAATAGGTTAGCTTGCTAAGCTGATCTCAGAAAGACCACAAGGTATCTTCCTAGCAACACCGAAACTAACCCAAGAGAGCAACCTCAAGCAATAACTGCTCATGATAGTGAAGGGTTAGATGAACCAAAATTGAAGCAAGAGAATATGGTAGAGGAAGGTAAGGTTGAGGTAAGCCATGATAAACCAAACCCGATAATTACAGAATACCAACCTCGTGTGCCATACCCCAATGCAATAAAGAAAAACCACACAGAGGAACAATTCGGTAAATTTCTCAAACTTCCAAAGAAATTACATATTAACTTGCCGTTTATTGAAGCTCTTTTCACAGATGCCAGATTCAAGGAAATTTTTAAAAGAGTTTTTGACAAACAAACGGAAGTTAGACGATACGTCGCATGTGGAGCTAAACGCAGTGTGCCCAACAATTCTATGAAATAAACTACCACGTGAGCTCACATTTCGTGTAAGTGACGAAATGATCACTCTTCAGGTTCTTGACACGGCTAGGACATTGGGTATTAAAGGTGGAACCAATCACTTCAAAGTTGGGGACCAGGTACTGTCAGATACAACCGACCCACGAATAGCCCTTTTAGAGCTTATTACAAACGGTGCAACTCCTTTTACGGTACTTAAGGTCTTTCCATACGGAACGATCGAGGTAACTCATCCTAATTTCGGCACTTTTGAGGTAAATATTACCCGACTCAAACCATATGTTGATAGAATTGATAGTAAGAAAAAGGATTTTCGACTCCGTGAACCACCATGGCCATACGAATAATAGGTAAGTCTAGCTCAAGACTTTAAACGAGCGCTTCTCGGGAGGCAACCCGAGCACTAACCCCACTAACGTCTATATTTTCGAATTTTAGCATCTAACTAAAAAACTAACCAAATTTTTAGGCGTAGGTTTCCCTACCCGCACGGCCTTGAACACGGGCGTGGCTGTGGCCGTGTGGAAACAGAACAAAACTTATCCCAAAAACACGGGCTGCGATAAAACACCATGGCCGTGCGATTCGACCGTGGTCGAAACTGAGAAATCTACATGGGCGTGCGACACGCCCGTGGGACCTTTGAGTCCATTTATTCTTTTTCTTTTTTCTCTTATTTTCATTTTTTAATTTCTTTTCTTTTATCTTTCTCGTCTTTAATTTATATTATTATATTTTGATTTCTTTAATTTAGGTTCAAGGGGCTATTAACGAATGACCACACCACCACCGGAGTATCCTCACAACCTTCACCTCTCCCCAACTTTACCGTTTATTTTCATTGACTCCATCCAAAATTCAGGAAGTTTCACTTCTCTCCCTATCTTATGATTTTATTACTATATTGCTATTATTTATCTTTGTACATTGAGGACAATGTACATCTTAAGTGTGGGGGGGTTAACTACAGTATTATTTGAAAATCCCTGAATTATGTCTTGTTCTTAAGTAAATTTTCTCATATTACTATTAGAATGAAATTTCTTTTGATTTATGATTCTCATTAATATGTTTTGGATTAAGTTATAGTTAATTATGCAGTGATGATTTAAACTGTAGGAGAATAGAGAATCAAGCATGATGAGTTTATTTTCAAAATTAAAAAAAAAAAGAAAAATTTTGTTAGGTTGTTTACCTGAATCTAATGATTACCTTGATATTTGAAATTTACGAGGTTGACATCAAAAGCCCATAATTTTTGTGAGATCTTGAGCTTTTTAGAGCATATATTCTTTTTCTTGCTCACTTTATTGATTATGAGTGTGTCAACATTGATTTTTATCCCAGAACTTGCTTCGATTATACATGTCGAGACCACACCTTTGATTTGATATACAGAGATGATAAAGGCACTTAGGTTTTAACCCACTTACTCCACTAAAAGCCTACCCTCACAATTAACCCCTAGTGAACCCCTTTTGAGACTAACAACCCAATTCTTGACTCACCCATTAATATTAACCCAAAACCCACTTTGTATTTGTTATCGCCATCTCTCTTGACTACCCTTATATCGAGATTTGATTTGATCGGTTACTTAACTATTTCCTTTATTTCAGTCATCAAATTCTATATTATTGTACTTGATTTGTTCTTAAAAAAAAGGGTATATTCATTAGTTCTATGTTATTTGAGCTTAAATTGTTAATTTCATTATCTTTAGAAGAAGCTCATGTTATTAGTATTAAGTTTTCAATTGATGTAATTATTCAGTATTAGTCCGAATTTCTAGTTAGGTAATTTGCCAATTCAATCTCGATTCTAACCGTCTAATTCAGCCTTTATCCACACCTTTAACTCGAGCCCCGTTACAATCCTTTTTAAAGACCTTTTGATTTGTGTATCATCTCATATTATAGTGGTGGAGATTTGATTTTCATGCAAGCCTATGGGATTAACTTTTCATGTTTTACTTATGAGTGCTTTTTCTTGAACCTTAAACACTTCGAGTGATTTGAGTGAATCTTTAGTGAGGATGTCAATTTTTGTCGATTTTGAATTAAAAGTAATTATTTAGGTAAGGGGAAACACCTATTTTTCGTACTATAAAAACTATGACTTTGATTGTCTGAATCTTTAGGAACCTTCTGGTTAAATTATCAATGTATGAATTAGCTATGAATTATGATGAAACATTATTGATGAAGGGTATGAATTGAGGAAATTCGATTTTAATTGTAGTTGAGAATTTTGCTTGAGGACAAGCAAAAGCTTAAGTGTGGGGGTATTTGATAAACCGTAATTTATACATATTTTAATCCCACATTTAGCATGCTTTTTGGATGACTTATCCTTTTGAATTGTGGAATTCGATGCTCCTAATCCTTTAATTTCATGTTTTATACTTAGGAAAGCATAGGAGGATGAAAAGAACGAGAAATGGGCTAAAAACAGACCAAATGGGCCAGAGTAGGAAATCAACATGGCATAGAGGTAGCCACACGACCGTGCCCCCTTTAGCAGGCTCGACCAAGGTCTGAATTTGATTCACACGGGCGTGTTGCACGGGCGTGTCCCTGCCGTGACAAAGAGGAATTTCACTCAGAATAGGGTACTTAGAGGCAAAGAAAGTCATTCCAAAAGCCTATATAAACACCCTAAAGGCCAACCTTGAGGGGGGCATCCAGCTAGGCCAAGGAGCCAAGCCAGAGAGGTCAGAATTGTGGGATTTACTCTCATCTCAAGAAGCTAAAATCATACTCAAGACGGCGGATCTCTCCTTCAATTCCTTCAGGGGGTTTTAGGGTTTTCTTATATTTTGTTTTATCTATTCCTCTGAGATATATTCTTTTATTATTATGAACTAAACCCCTCAGATGCCTGAGGGGGATGAAACCTAAGACGGATCTTGTTATTACTTTTTGAACTATATGATAAATACTTGATTTGTTCTTAACTATGTGCTCTTAATTCTTGTTTTGGTATTTCAGGATATTGATTCAAGTATTGATGTGCTTAGGCAGAGGAGGAATATTCCCTGCTTAAGAGTAGATCTAGCATAGTTAAGCGGAGTTGATCGCAACCCTAGAGATAGGATGACGAAAATTTGCCGGATTAGGGTCAAACATGATATGGGAGTCCATAGATCGAGTTAATGCAATCCTAGGGGTTTTAATTAGAAAGAGATTTCAATTAATCAACCTAGGGTTAGACGTTAGTAGCCTCGAGAGAGGTATTAATATAAATTAGGGAATCTTACGAATCAAGTCAAGTGAATAAATCGTCTGGTTCAGAGTTAAATAACAAGTGAGGTCTAGGTGGATTCTCCCTTGGGTATCGTCTTAATCAATTGGCTTTTCCCACAAGTATTTTCCCCAATTCATTCTCTGTGTTTTAGCGTCTTTAGCTTAGTAGTCAGTTAATTTTAGAATAAACAACAAATCCCTTAATTCTTAGGCTAAATAATAAAAAGAAAGTCAGTATTAGTACTTTTGGTTCCTTTGGGTTCGACAATTCGGTCTTGCCACTAAGCTATACTACAATTCGATAGGTGCACTTGCCTCAATCGTGGTGATAGTTAGTTTCTAGGCTAGATCATTCATTATATAAATATTAAGACTATCGACACCAACAATCACCCACCCCCTGTAACATTGTCTACACTTGGTAGCATTGGCAATTCAACAACTTCAGGTGTGTCAATGCCATGTTCTACATATACATGCAAGGAGCCTAATTTCCTAAAATGATTACTCATTTCAATAAAAATTATCATAGCAGTTTCTAGTTCCATCACTAAATCCTATGCCAGTTTCATAGTAGTAGAAATTCCCAGCTGACCTAAAATCTTTCTCTTCTACTATGCTAACTAACACATAAAAGGATAAATAATCAGGGTTTATGTCCTATTCTTTTACTATACCCTCAGCATATGATATAATAGTGTTCTATTCAAAATTACCACCCAAGTGCATGTGTAAGGTGTACTCGGGGCAAGCCATTTGCACTGCATGAAACATAAATTAATAATATTAATTAAAGTATTCATTAATAACATATTAAACAACATATCAAACACCAAACAACATTTCACTATTCCTTACCTTTTGTTACCAATCCACAAAATAACAAAAGTTGCACTTGTTTGAGTCAATTACAGTAGAGAGATTCCCTTTTGCACTGTGAACCTTAAATCCAACACAAATCATAGTTAAATAAGAAAAAAAAACAATAAACTAAAATAAAGATTTAACAATGGAAGTTTAAACACATAAAATGTTTGAGATGAAATTTCAACAAGTCAAAAATCACGACAGTAAAGGTTACTATTACATCTTAACACAAACATAACAAAAAAGAAACCACTAAACTTAAATAAAAGTACACAATCATTGAATCAGTCAAAATCAGTGTCAAATCTATTTCATTTATAAACCCTAAAAAAAATATTTTAACAAATAAAAAACCCAACATTTAAAATATTTTAACAAATAAAAAACCCAACATTTATACTTGAAACCCTTTTAAAAAAACCCTAAACATGAGTTCTTTGAAAACAATTGTTAAAAATATTTTAGTGCTTTAAAGTTAGTAAATTTGTAATGACCCAACTTTTACCAGTGCCAGAAAATGCGATTTTGAAATTCCATTTTCGTAAACTGAGTTCGTAAAGATAAAATAGGAAGATGTACAGAGTTAGTATGAAAATATATTAGAGATTTGTTAAGTAGTTTAACCGAGAAAATCCTTAATTAAAGCTAGTGAATTAAATTGTAAAAGTCTAATCACTATTGAGTTTTAATTTAGAAAATGTTTAGGAACCTAGTTAGCAATTATCCAATAGACATAAATGGTTAATAAACCATTGTTTTATTTGAGATAGTGGAGAATGATGTTGATAGCCATTAAAATTTTATAATTGTAATTAAAAGATGTAAACATTATATTAGTGGAATCAAGCATGATTAATTAAGGTTAATTAAATTTTAATCATGGTATAAATAGAAAACTAGTGGGATGAAAGATGAATTTATCATCTTTCTCTTACAACCGTCCAAGCTAAGAAAGAAGAAAGAAAAATTGGTGTTTTCATCTTCTCCATTTCGGCTCAAAATTGGCTAATGTAATCAAATCTTTTTCTTGAATTTGTTATAGATTCTTGATCATGGGAGCTTGATTTAGCTAGCCCATGTATCAATTTCTTCAATTGTTAGACGTGTAACAATTTTTCATTAGATTGAAATTGATGAATTAAGCTTGAATGTGAAGACATTTGTAGTTAGAAAGCTTGAATTATGTTAAGAATTAAGTTAGACATTAAATTAATCTTGTTAGAAGATTTTGTGACATTAGGGACTAAATTGAATAAATTAAAAACTACCGTGAAATTATGCTATAGATGAATAGTACAAGGTCTCTAATGAAAGAATATGAAATTGGATTTTGATTCAATGTTAGATATTGAAAAATATGAGTATTACGAGTATAAGGACTAAAATGAATAAAATGCAAAATATGTTGAGTATGTGTTTTAATGTGATTTGGACGTGAACTGATATTGTTTTTATAATTGAATTATCGAACGTAGTTAAAGACAATGTCGGGCTATCTTGAGAGAAAAGAAATACGTGAGTCGTAGATGAGTGACGAAAATTTTGGGTTTGTACTTTTATGATTCAAGTTTAATATATAAACATGCATGATTGTTCCAAACTAGCTATTGAGGTAAGAATTATTACTTGTCTCATGAATCAGTTCATGTTTTATGATATAGTAAGTTGAGAATTAAATTGAGATGATTATAGCATAACCGAACATAATATGAAAACATGATATGTGAAACATGTTATGATATGTAATTGGAACATTGGTACCCTATTAACTGTCTTAGGCAAAGTCAGGTATATTTGACATGTCATAGGATTAGTGTACGGGATTATACTTCGATTTATACTGATAAGGCACGGAGCGCATATTATACTTTGGTTATACCAATGAGGCACAGAGTACAATTTTTACTTTGGACGTTTCGATGGGGCACCGGGTGTCAGATTAGTTTGATGGTTGGATGATCCGTGTATCAGTCTTGAGTCTTTATCTAGTTAATAGGGATTTTAAAACATGAACTTACTAAATGATAGCTGATATTGATTATTGATTAAAAATGGTATGTCATGAATATATATATGAAATGTGACAAATGATAATATGTGAAAGATTATGCGAACCGATTAAAACGAGCCCTGAGGGTCGATATGGAAACAAAATGAATCAATAGATTCAAGAAAGAAATAAGAAAATCATATGAACAAGTAATATTCTATGAAACATAAGTGAATGAAATATGATGATAGAGATATAGTATGGATTGCTCTTATGTGTTTGCCAAATGAAAGATGACATGAGTTGCTATTTGAGACATGAATGATGCATTGGATTTGTTGGAAATTAGATCATGTTTGAGTGCAATCCTAGCATGCTATGTTTATTGTATTGTTGATTTGAATCATGAAAGTACTATTGAGCTTTATTGTTTAGCATATGATTTGTTTATTCCGTGTAGGTATCAATAGATCTCGAAGTCTCAAGGAGTGATTCAACATCTAGTTCGCAACTCTCAACTCAGCAATGTTTGTATAGTTCCTTTACGTTCCAATATATGGCATGTACCTAAGGTTGAGTCAGTTTTATAATGTGAATGGTCATTTTGGAACTTTGTTTAGAAAATGTTAACTTAAACTTGAATACGTAAATTGGAAGAGATGTTAATTCTAGAATGAATGCATATGACTACTTGATTTTATGTACTAGAATGATTATAGTGTTGAATTTGGTTGGCATTTGAACTAATGCTCAAAGATGTTGTAATCCTAGCAAGTGAAGTCGCGACTACAGTCTCCTATTCTCGTGATGTGAACTCACTAGTAAGTGGTGTCGCAACCATAGTTTCCCTGATGTTGCGACGTGAGTTTGCTAGAATGTAACTTTGCGACGTCCCTTATTCCATGGTCGTGGTGATACTCATTGTTTTCTCAAAGTCGTGACATCCCTTATTAAACTTGCGACGATAGAATCCTAATTTCGATGTCGCGACATGATCCCCTCAATGTCGCAATGCCAATTCAGTACTTTGTAGAACTTTTCATTTTAGTCTTCAATCAATCTCAATTCTTCATAAGAGTTTCCGTAAGCTAGATTAAAACCTGAATTTGATCAAATAACATATTGTAATTAAGCATTAATCCTAATGATTTGTAAAAATTGTTTTGTTAATATGAAAATGCCGTATCTAGAACCCGAAAACTGAATCAGGTATGAGGTGTTACAAATTTATCGATTACGAACCCTTAATAATTTACAAATACAAATCTTAAAATATTTATTTGAAAATGTTTTAACAAAACATTATATTTTCTCGACAGCTTCTGAAAATTTGAAACATCTATAGCCATGAAACTTCAATGAAATATTATTGACAAATCAAATCAAGAAATAATTTCAGTCAAATATCTTAGGAACAAATGGATTTTGGGTTTCTTAACAGTTGAAGAACAAGGGCATTGGAAAGGGTATTGAAATTGAATGGGTTAGTGATATTATTATTAATAACTTTTAATGAATTTAATTTTCTTCTAATAGGGGAAAACCATGACACATGGTGTTCCTTGATAGGTTGGAGACGTCACGTTGTTAAAAACAGGTGGCGTTACAAAAAAAAAAAATCAAAATATGTATAATGGTGTTAATATAGGACAAGAAAAATTTTAGGGGCTAATGTGGGAGAAGGTGATAAGTTCAGGGGTAATTTATTATTTTAAAAGCTTAAGAAGTTCGAGATACTATTTTTAAAACAATTTTACACATTTTTAAAGTGCAAAATATTATTTATATTTTTTTGCAACTAAGTTAAAAAATATATCTTTTTAGAATTTAAATAAATTACATAGGTTTAAATAAATTCTTATAGCTGTAACTATTAAATATTTTAATTGTTATTTAAATAATAAAAGTTTTATAAAACGTGACCGATCCGTGCTTTACACGAGTTATATTATATAAATATAATCAAACAAAATTTATTAAAATATATGTGTTAAATTTTATTTATATAAATATAAATATAAAATAATAAAAAGGGTTCAAACACGATTGTTGACATCAATATGAATTTATT
This sequence comes from Gossypium sturtianum, assembly GCA_025698515.1. NCBI lineage: Eukaryota > Viridiplantae > Streptophyta > Magnoliopsida > Malvales > Malvaceae > Gossypium > Gossypium sturtianum. The sequence continues at coordinate 125,555,792 of CM046946.1, forward strand.
TATATATTAAAAAAATTATTTATTTATAATTTCAGAAAATAAGTATGAATTTTCATTTTTTAAAAAAATATCTTTTTGGATAATTTGGAATTTATGAAATTCTTTTTGAAATTATATTAAAAAATTCTAAAGAACTGCCAAACTAATATTTTAGCTATGTTTATTGGATAAATTAAGTAAATTAATATGTCACATCATTATTATTTAGATATTAACAATAATTAAAAAACAAGAGATCAAAACATTACGAATAATCATTTTATAATTTTTAATAACATAATTTTTTTTGAATTAAATTTCGATTGGGCTTGTATTAAATTAGAAAGTAACAGCTTACGCAATCTAAAAAACCAAAAAAAAAAGAAGAAATAATCCAACAAAAACCAAAAGAACAGCCCAAAAATTAGAGAGGCCCAAAATTCAAAACGAAAAATATCTAGATATTTTCAGAAATAGATTCAGAATAGTCTAGAAAGTAATAAATGCACCGAACTAACAACCAATCAGAAACTCTGAAATCTGTCCAGTTAGCTGTCCATCTTATCTCCTGCCCTCGTTTGACGATTTCACTCCTTTAGGAAAGCTAGTTCTCTAAAAAAACCTTATCATTTCTTTAAGCTTCCCTTTTTCAAAAACTTTCCTCCGAAAAACCATTCTTCAATCTGGTTCACGCACCCATTCAAGCTGCTTTTGGTTCTCAGCGTACTCCGGGACTCTCCTTTCCAGGTACACCTCCTCTTTCCTTTTTAGAGTCTCTGTTGCGATTTTATGAGCAAGGATGTTTGCAGGTCTCGGAATATGTTAAAACAAAAAATTCTTAGATCTATTTGTCATCTGTTGAATATCCAATATATATGCTCCTATCATGGATTTGTCTTAACACTTGCTGTTACATTTTTTGATTATTGCGAGGGAGTCACCTTTGATTATAATCATCGACCATTTATTTTCAACTCCTATTCGGATCGCTTTCGGCATGTAATCGCTTCAAATGCAAAGCGAGGCGACCCCTTGATGGGTTTCTGAACAAGACAAGATAACTAACCCTTCTTCATTTCTGACTACGATTTCTGAGGCTGAAAAACTATTCTTTCCATCATACGCGCAATCTTGATGAACTCCCGAGGTGGGCGCCTCCAACTCCTGTTTTCCCTCGTATTTACTAATTTCCTGTTTTCAAGACTGTCAAGTTCTGCAATATAATTATTAATGAAATTTCCTATTTCCTTACATGTACTGATCTTTTTCTTGTGTATCCTTGAGTTCATGTCTCCCCATATGGCCCAGAGTGCACAGCAGAAAATGCGACATTGACGAGGGGTGAGCTGTTCAAATACCTAGGTAAGCCATTGTACAAAATCCATATTAGCAGCTATGAGAATATTCTGGAATGATAACATTTCCAAACTTCCACTGTAACAGGACACTCTCAAAATAAGTGGTCGATTGTTTAAGCTCGTTCTCCATACCGAGGGCAGCTTGAGTTATTAGCTAACTTCCTATACTGCATATTTACCTTCGTAGGCAGATAATTCCATGAAAATCTCCATATTGTAATCTTGATTTTTGTTGGTAGATTTAGGAGCCATAGTTTTTTGTAGAATTTCCTGTAGATGGTTTGTAAAGCGTAAGCTCTAGGATTTTCATCAGAAATTTGTAATAGTTTATAGGCGCTGCGGACCGAAAATTCTCCCGAAGCTTCACCTCCCCAAACCAGGAAATCGTTGTGTGGTACGCATGCCAAGGGGATCCAGAGGATTTTTCCAGCATCTTCCTCTGAAAAGGTATTCTTAATCAGCTCTATTTTTCATATTCTTTCAGTGTTATCGATCAATGCATTAACTTTTAAATCTCGCATCGAATTAACCACTGAAGATAGCCTAAAATTTATTGCGTCTGGAATCCAAGCATCATCATTAATAGAAATATTAATGCCTGTTCCTACTCGCCAACATAAACCCTTTGCCAATACATCTTTAGCCGCCCAGATGCTTTTCCATGTATAAGAACTTGAATTTCCCAAGCAGGAGTTTAAAAATTGATCATTTGGAAAATGTTTAGCTTTACGTACTCGCGTAACAAGAGAATTCTGATTATTAATAATCCTACATCCTTGTTTCACTAGAAGAGATATATTAAATTGAGACATGTTTCTAAAACCCATTCCCCCCTTCTCTTTTGGCTGACACATAAATTTCCATTGGCACCAATGTATCCCTTTCTTCCTCTTCCCATGTTGCCACCAAAATTTAGCAAAAATATTTTCTAATTCCCCACATAGAGACTTTGGTAGAAGAAAGCATGTCATAGCGTAAGTTGGTATTGCTTGAAGAATCGATTTTATAAAAACCTCTTTTCCCCCTTGTGATAAAAGCCTTGTGCTCTATTGTCCAATTCTCTGATTAACCTTGTCCTTGAGATTCTGAAAAGATTCTTTTTTCCGTCTGCCTACCACATTGGGAAGACCTAGATATCTTTCCATATTTGTTGAACACCGCACACCCATTATATTCGAGATTTCTTCTTTGACCCCCTCTGTTGTGTTAGAGCTAAAGAAAATCGTCGACTTATTAAAATTCACACATTGGCCGGAACATCGTTCATATTCCTTCAAAATGTCTTTTAAAATTGTCGCTCCTTTCTTTGTGGCTTCACCAAATAGAATACAATCATCTGTAAACAATAAGTATGATATCGCCGGTCCCCTTCTGCTCGCTTTTACTCCTTTTAGGAAACCCTCTCCTACTGCCAATCTTATCAAAGATGAAAGTACCTTGCTACATATCAAAAAAAGATAAGGACTAAGCGGATCGCCTTGTTAGAGCCCTCTAGTAGGTTTAAAAACACTGCCTCTGTTTCCATTAATATTCACAGCATAAGAGACTGTAGAGATGCATATCATAACTAGTGTCACCCATTCCTCTGCAAATCCCATCCGAAGCATTACTTCCTTTAAAAAAGCCCATTCAACTCTGTCATAGGCTTTGCTCATATCTAGCTTTACTGCCATAAATCCTCTTTTCCCAGAACGTTTTTGGCATAATGTATGTAGGATTTCATAAGCTATCAGCAAATTATCCGATATTAATCTTCCTGGAACGAAAGCACTTTGAGCACTGTCAATGCACCTTCCAATACAGTCTTGAAGTCGATTTGCTATTGTTTTTACCATAATTTTTTATAGAACTATACATAAGCTAATAGGTCTAAAATTAACGAGGCTTGTGGGGTTTGGGATTTCTGGAATAAGCACTATATCTGTACTATTCAAAGATTCGAAATCCTTACCCTCATTTAGGATTCCTAGACAAAAAGCTTCAACATCTTTACCCACAATCTGCCAAAACCTCTGGAAAAATAATGCTGGAAAACCGTCACAACCTGATGCTTTAGTGGGCCCCATGCCTTTCAACGCTAGATAAATCTCTTCCGCCGTATATGTTGCTAACAAAGCTGTATTAATCTCAGAGGAAATATTAGTACCAAAACCCGTTAATAGGTGGGATAAATTTCCCACTCCATTAGACGAAAATAAATTCTGGAAGTTGTTTGAGGCTGCTTCATTAATTGCTAATTCATCAGAAATCTCCTGCCCTTCAACTGATTCCAGCCTATTAATTGTGTTGATTCGTCTACGAGCTGAGGCATGTTTATGAGAAAAGGCTGAATTTTTATCCCTTAATTGAAGCCAATTGGCCCGTGCTCTCTGTTCCCAATGCATTTAATCTTTATCAATCTCCATATTGAGTCTAATTCTAGTCTCAATTAGCTTTGCCATTATATCATCATCCCTCTCACTTTCCATTAGAATTCCTAGTTCCTTTGTGAGCTTCCCTTTCAAACCATCTCAACCTTTTTTAATTGAGCTTGCCCACTGATCGCTGTAAATCAGAGTTTTAAAATTTATAAAAGAATGATCGAACCTGGAAACTAACTCTGACAATGATTAAAGGCAAGTGCACCTATCGAACAGTAGTATAGTTTAGGCAAGACCGGATTATCGAACCCAAAGGAACTAAAAGTACTAATACTAACTTTTTTTTTATTATTTAGCCTAAAATAAGTGAAGTTTGTTTATTAATCTAAATTAATTAACTACTAAACTAAAGACTCTAAGACAAAGAAGAATGAATTTGGAAAATAACTTTAGAAAAACTCAGTTGATTTCGACGATACCCTAGGAAGAATCCACCTAGACTTCACTTGTTATCTATCACTGAACCATATGATTTTATTTACTTAGTTTGATCCGTAAGACTCCCTAACGTATATTAAACCCTCTCTCGAGGTGAATAACGTCTAACCCTAGGTTAATTAGTGGAACTCTCGTTCTCTTATAATAACCCCTAGAATAGCAATTAAATCGATCTGTGGACTCCCATATTAGGTTTCACCCTAATCCGGCAAAATCTCGTCACCCTATCTCTAGGCGTGCGATCAACTCCGCTTAATTATGTTGGATCTACTCTTAGGCAGGGTCTATTCCTCCTCCACCTAAGCACATTAAATTTGGATTAAGCTCACATAATTAAGAACAAACTAAGCATTTATCATATAATTCAAATAATCAAATAACAAGATTCATTATAGGTTTCATCCCTTTCGGGTATCCGAATGGTTTAGTTCATAACAATAAAGGAAAACATCTCAAAACATAGGTGTTTCCCTTCATCTAAATAATTACCTCTGATTCAAAATCGATAAGGATTGACATCCTCACAAAAGATTCACTCAAATCACTCAAAGTGTTTAAGGTTCAAAATTTAGGCACTCAAAAGTCAAACATGAAGAGTTAATCCCATAGGCTTGCATGAAAATCAAATCTCCACCACTGAAATATGAGATGAAACACAAATCAAAAGGTCTTTGTTAGGGTTGTAATGGGGCTAGGGTGAAGGTGTGGAGTAAGGCTGAATTAGAGGGTTAGAATCGAGATTGAATCGAAAAATTACCTAACTAAGAACTAATGAACTAATAATAATTACATCAATTGAAAACTAATAATACTTAATAATACGAGCTTCTTCTTCGATATTTGGAATAAATGTATAAGCTCATTTAATCACATAACTAATAATGAATAAACTTCATTTTTTTTTGTAAGAACAATCATAAATACATAATAAAAGATAAATTACTGAAATAAAAACATATTTAGGCTATTAATCAAATCAAATCTCGATATAAGGGTAATCAAAAGGAATGGTGATAACAAAAACAAAGGGGTTCTGGGTTAATATTAGTGGGTGAGTCAATAAATGGGTTGTTAGGATTAAACGGGGTTCACTAGGGGTTAATTGTGAAGGTGGGTTTTTAGTGGAGTAAGTGGGTTAAATCCTAGGTGCCTTTATCATCTCTGTATATCAAATCAAAAAAATCTGGTCTCGACATGTATAATCGATGCAAGTTCTAGAATAACATATCAATGTTGACATACTCATAATCAATAAAGTGAGCAAGAAAAAGAATTTATGCTCTATAAGGCTCAAAAACTTACAAAATTTATGGGTATTTTGATGTCAACCTCGTAAAATTCAAACTCAAAGTAATATTTAAACTTAGTTCGACAACCTAGAAATTTTTTTTTATTTCTGGAAAATAGACTTATCATGCTTGATTCTCTAGTATTCTTAGAATTTAATTATCAATGCACAATTATCAATGGCTTAATCTAAAACATATCAATAAAAATCATAAATCATCAGAAATTTCATCCTAATTAGTAATATGAGTAATTTACTTTTAAACAAGACTAAATTCAGGGATTTGAGAGTAATGCAAAATGTTTGGTACCTAATTTTAGAAATTTGAGAATAATGAAAAAAAAAGTTAGGCACCTTTTTAGTTTGTTCACCCCCCAAACTTAAGATGTACATTGCCCTCAATGTACAAAGATAGATAATATCATTATAAAATCATAAGATATGGGAAGAAGTGAAACTCCCTGAATTTTCGGATGGCTCCTTGAGAGGAGATTGTGTCTTTGGTGGTGGTGATGGGCCGTCTAGATGACGAACCTGCGCTAGATGAAGAAATTAGGAGTCTCATGCAGGATTAGCCAAGAAACCTAAAGAAACCTTAATAATATACTAATAATATAATTAAAGACAAGAAAGATAAAGGGAATGAGACTAAGAAGGAAAATAAACTAAGTTTAAAAGATAAAGGGGCCCGAGAATCCTTATGGTAGATGGTTCGAGAGGTGGGTGTGACTTTGAAGGTGACGGAGTTGTTGGTGATGGTGGAAGTGGCGTGATTCCCAAGTAGCCTTAAGAACCTAAAAGCAAGAAACTAAAATGAAATAAACTAAATTAAGTAGAAGAGAAGTAAAGATAAAGAAAATAAAGTAGAAGATAAAAAAAAAAAAACAGATAATTGGTCTCAAAGACCCTTGGCTTGTTGTTTGGATGAAGCTGCCGGCATGAACTCAGGTGAATCGGTCTCCTTTGAAGAGATTGGCCTTTTACGCTTCTTTGCCATGGATATGATTTTGTTGTAGCTCAAGAGTCTAAGAATTTATTAGGAAAAGGAAAAAGAAACAAAAGGGAGAAAATAAAGGAAGGAAGAAGAAGAAGAATAGGTAAGGAGGGAAAGGAGAGGGGCATGGTATTTAAATAGAATATCAAGTCTGGCAATTTACCACGCCCGTGGGTTGAGGGTGTGTCGATTCACACGGTTGCATCGCACGGCCATGTTCCTAGGCGTGTCGGTTACCCCACGCTCGTGTCTAACCTGTGTTCGACAAGTCAGTATGTTGGCACGGGTTTAAGGCACGGGCATGTTCTGCCCGTGGTTGGAAAGTCAGTAGCTTCACACGGTTATGGGGCACGGGTGTGCCCCTTTGTCGGTGCCTGTGGTGTAGTGGTTGGATCCGTGACGTCGAAAAGTGGTTGGAATTGATTCTCACGGCCTCTGCTATGTCAGTACGGGGATTCTTATGGTCCACACGGTCACGGACACGGTCGTGTGTAAGGCCGTGTGTCCTGGAATTCTGCACCCCTTATTAGTTTATAACTAAGTGTTCAGAAAGAAAAGAAGAAAAGAAAAATAAATTTAAAGCAAAATATGAGAATAAATTATGTTAGTGCTCGGGTTGCCTCCCGAGAAGTGCTAGTTTATAGTCTTAAGCTAGACTCTCCTCTCATTTGCATTGTCAGGGTGGTTTGAGGAGTTGGAAGTCCTTCATCATGCTATCATTTGCGTCTTCGTTAAAAAATTTAAGTCGAGATGTGTTTATAGTAAAAGTACCAAAAATAGGATTACTTATCTGGACTGTTCCGTGTGGGAAAACACTGGTTACCCTAAAAGATATTTCTTTGTTTGTGCTAGGGTCCGGAGGAGATATTCGAGAATTTACCTGATCTAACAGTACTTGGTCTCCTATTTTGAAGTGATTTGTTATTCCTATTAGCTCTTTTGGGGGCTCCTTCGGTTTTATCTCGTGTGGTTCCGGTTCTTCGTCGTGTATCCCTAATTTCTCCTTGAAGTGTGTCTTCCACTCGTCTAGATCATCGAACTGAATCCCTCGATCGTCATGAGTTATTTTTTTGTTGGCATGGAGTTTAGGATCGGGTTCAGTTGTATTCTTTGGTCGTGCTTCTTGAAAATAAGGGTTAACCGAATGGTTATCAGTAGAATTTACGTTCTCACCTTGATTACTCGATGTTCTAGCCGAGTCGAGAGCCTTGATGGTGACTGTCTCATTACCTACACAAAGTATGAGTTCTCCTGCATCAACATCAATTTTAGTCCAGGCAGTCGCTAAAAAGGGTCTTCCTAAGATTAGGGGATCGAATTATCCTCATCCATGTCTAAGACAACAAAGTCTCATCGGGAAAATGAATCATCGATTTTCACAAGAACATCTTCGATAATACCCCTAGGAATTCTAACAGTTTTATCAGCTAATTGAATGCTTATCCTAGTTTGTTTGGGTTTCCCTAGACCTAATTGTTTAAACAATTTATAAGGCATGACATTTATGCTTGCCCCTAAATCAGCTAACGCATTATCAACAGTTAGTCTACCAATTAAACATGGAATTGTAAAACTCCCTGGATCTTTTAGCTTTCGTGGTAGCCTATTTTGGAGAATTGCTGAGCACTTTACGTTAAGTTCCACATGTGACGACTCGTCTAACTTCTAATTGTTTGTCAGAAGCTCTTTTAAATATTTCCTAGAATCTGGCATCTGCGAAAGAGCTTCAAGTAATGATAAGTTAATATGTAATTTCTTTAAAAGTTTAAGAAACTTACCGAAATGTTGTTCTTACGTGTCGCTCTCTTCTTAATGCCTCGGGGTAAGGTACGCGAGGTTGGTACTCCTTAATTACCAATTTTGGCTTGTCTTGTGTTACCTCTACTTTACCTTTTTCTACCTCGTTTTCTTGTGTTGGACTGGGTTCGTCTACTTCTTCGCTTTCTTGAGCTGTTATGGCTTGGATTTGCTCCTTTGGATTAATTTCAGTATTACTCGGTAGACGCCCTTGCGGTCGTTCGGATAATAGCTTTGCAATTTCTCCGACTGACTGGGTAATTTCCCCGATTGCCTTTGTAAGTCCTCCAACTTGGTTCTCGATCTTTTTGATCGATGTTTGTTGGGTGTCGAGTGTTACCTCATTTTTTTGGAGATGGGCTTCTGTGGATGCTATGAATTTGTTTAGTGTCTCTTCAAGATTCGGCTTCTTCTCTTGCGGATAGGGCTGATTTTGGAAATTTTGAGGAGGTTGTTGTCTTTGATTTCCTTGTCCTCCCCACGAAAAATTTAGGTGGTTCCTCCAACCTGGATTATAATTATTACTATATGGGTTATTATTAGATCTGAAATCGTTACCTATATAGTTCATCTGTTCGCTCTCTGTGCCCAGTTGGTAGGGTGGGTACTCAGGATTCGCCACAGTTCCACTTGCGTCGCACTGCATGACTGGATGTACCTGCGAAGAACACAAACTATCAATCTTCTTATTCATCAACTCTACCTGATTTGATAGCATGGTTACTGGGTCGAGGTTGTAAACTCCGGCTGTTTTTGTTGGCCTTGTTCTTGTAACTTGCCACTGATAGTTATTCAGCGACATCTCTTCAATAAACTCGTAGGCTGCCTCAAGAGTTCTATTATTCAGGGTTCCACTGGCGGCTGAGTTGATTAGTTGCCTCGTTGAGGGGTTTACACCGTTATAGAAAGTTTGGACTTGGAGCCACAAGGGTAAACCATGGTGTGGACACCTTCTCAAGAGATCCTTATATCTCTGCCATACATCGTATAATGCCTCTAAATCCATCTGCACAAAAGAAGAGATATCATTACGTAATTTGGCCGTTTTGGCCGGTGGGAAATATTTTAATAAAAAATTTTCGGTCATTTGTTCCCATGTAGTGATTGACCTGTGGTAACGAAGTTTAACCAACTGTTTAGCTTTATTTTTTAATGAAAAGGGAAATAACCGAAGACATATGGCATCATCAGAAACGCCATTTATTTTGAAGGTATCACAGAACTCTAAAAAATTAGCTATATGAGCGTTTGGATCTTCGTCCTGTAAACCATCAAATTGAACAAACTGTTGAATCATTTGTATAGTGTTAGGCTTTAATTCAAAATTATTAGCAGCTATAGAAGGCCTAACAATACTAGATTCGGCTCCTGTTAAATGCGGTTTAGCATAATCAAACATAGTACGAGGAGCATTATTTTCTCCCATATCTTGTGGTGGAAGATTATTTTCGTCCATCCCTTCAGTAGGATTGGATATGTCTTCTTGCTCTGCTTGGTAATTTAGGGCTCGCCTAATTTCTCTACGATTTCTTTGAGCGGTAGCTTCAATATCACTGTCGTATTCTAAAGGTCCTCTCGGGTTCCTTCTAGTCATAAACTAGAGGTACCTGCTAGGAAAAGAAAGAAAGAAAATTTAGCAAATTTAAAATTAAAAAATAAAAATAAATTGTGGAAAATAAAAATAATGGCTAAAATAATAAAAATAGAGTTTTCTTAATATTTTAGTTCCCCGGCAACGGTGCCAAAAACTTGATCGCTGTAAATTAGAGTTTTAAAATTTATAAAAGAATGATCGAACCTGGAAACTAACTCTGACAACGATTAAAGGCAAGTGCACCTATCGAACAGTAGTATAGTTTAGGCAAGACCGGATTATCGAACCTAAAGGAACTAAAAGTACTAATACTAACTTTGTTTTTATTATTTAGCCTAAAATAAGTGAAGTTTGTTTATTAATCTAAATTAATTAACTACTAAACTAAAGACTCTAAGACAAAGAAGAATGAATTTGGAAAATAACTTTGGAAAAACTCAGTTGATTTCGACGATACCCTAGGAAGAATCCACCTAGACTTCACTTGTTATCTATCACTTGAACCATATGATTTTATTTACTTAGTTTGATCTGTAAGACTCCTAACGTATATTAAACCCTCTCTCGAGGCGAATAACGTCTAACCCTAGGTTAATTAGTGGAACTCTCGTTCTCTTATAATAACCCCCTAGAATAGCAGTAAATCGATCTGTGGACTCCCATATTAGGTTTCACCCTAATCTGGCAAAATCTTGTCACCCTATCTCTAGGCGTGCGATCAACTCTGCTTAATTATGTTGGATCTACTCTCAGGCAGGGTCTATTCCTCCTCCACCTAAGCACATTAAATTTGGATTAAGCTCACATAATTAAGAACAAACTAAGCATTTATCATATAATTCAAATAATCAAATAACAAGATTCATCATAGGTTTCATCTCTTCTGTCATCCAAGGGTTTAGTTTATAACAATAAACGAAAACATCTCAAGAGAAAAGATAAAACAAAACATAAGAAATCCCTAAAACCCCCTGAAGGAATTGAAGGAGAGATCCTCCATCTTGAGTAGAACTCTGGCTTCTTGAGATGGATCAACTGGCTATCCCTGAGTGGATCCCCACAAATCTTCCTTCTCTGGCTTAGCACGGCCCCCTAGACGATGGCTTTGGGCTTCCCCTTTCAGATCATACTTAGGGTGTATTTATAGGCTTTTGAAATAGGTTTCTTTCCCCCTAAGTATCCTTTCTCGAATGAAATTGCTCTTCTCCACGGCAGAGGCACGACCATGGCACACGCCCGTGTAAATCGTGGTTAAGCCGTGTTCAGATTCCTTTAATGAGACACGGCCGTGTGAATCGAGGGAAGATCGTGTTCTAGATGATCAGTGAGGCACAGCCATGTGATATTTGGTCCAGGCCGTGTCAATTTCATGCTTTGGCCCATTTGTCCCGTTTTAAGCCCATTTTGCGTTCTTTTCATCCCCTGGTGCTTTCCTGAGTATATATCATGAAAAGAAAGGATTAAGAGCACCAAATTACATAAATCGGGGCTTAAATCATCCAAAAGCATACTAAATGTGGGCTTAGAATATGTTAATATTTCGGTTTATCACCCACCTTGTCAAACTAACTTGTAGCCTTTCCAGCTTCTTAGAGATTGACCCATTCGATGACTCCCATGATTTCTTAATCTCTCGCTCAATCGACTCTTCCAAGGTCCACCATGCCTCAAATTTAAATCGTGGGCTTCGTTTATAACTTGTTCCATTGTTTGTACTAATAAGGAGAGGACAATGGTCTGATATCGAGTGAATTAAATGATGAATATTGCCCTTTGGGAAGAGATGCATCCATTTTTCATTGGCAACGCCCCTATCCAATCTCTCTTTAGTATTTGTTTCTGGTATATTCCCCCTCTCCCATGTAAACCACGCTCCCTTAAAACCCATATCCATTAATTGACATTCATCCAAAACCTCGCGGAAGGCTGCCATTCTTTTCTCCTCCCTCGGTTGGCCTCCACTTTTTTCAAAAGAGTACATTGTTTCATTAAAATCACCACTAACCAACCACGCATAACGCTGTTCTTGGCCCAACGTCCTTAGCAAATTCCACGAGGCACTCTTATTGCTAACATAAGGTGACCCATAAAATCCTGTAAATCTCCATTCTCCATTAACATTGCTTTCTCCGATCAACACATCAATATGATTTTTCGAGAAAGTTTTTAGACTAACCGTAATTTCCTCTCTCCATGTTAGACAAATCCCACCTCACGAGCCCTCTACTCCTACATCTATTCCATTCACAAAACCACATCTCCTTATGATCTTTTCTATACGCTTGCCATCAATTTTGGTCTCCAAAAAGAAGACCATTTCGGGGTTATGTTGCTTCAGTGAGAACCGAAGCCTTCGCACTGTCTGTGGGTTCCCCAATCCACGGACATTCCAACAAATGATTTTCACTTCGCCCGGTTGGCTTGCCTTCTGGCAGCCGCTGATCTATCTTGGTTGGGAAAATAGCCTTTTTCCAAATTTTCTACTGACAATACTAAGCCCTCCTTGCTTTTTGAAACTTGTCCATCATATTTCACTCTTTTTACTACATTTTCATAGGTGTTTTCTTCATCACAATCTCCAGCATCTAATTCTGTCAATTTTCTCTTCCGCATTATACTTTTTTCGCTGTAATGACCCATCACTCTCGTTGAATTAATTCTTTTCCAGCTGGTCTTTCTAGCTGATTTCAAAGTTTCATCCTGTATATCGCATCGCCCATGAACTTCCTCGTCTGCGATCACCCCTTCTTCTTGAGACTTCGTCACTTTCTCCACTGCTAGTAATTGTACTTTATCTTGTAGTCTCATGGCGTTTTCATCCCCTCCTTGTGGTTCCATCTCCTGACTTTCCTCCAAAAAACCTGTGTACGAACATTGAGACTGTGTCTTCTTTGATAGGGCATTAAGCTTTAAACTCTCCCTTCCTAGTAAATTTAATTCTGCCTTTAGCGCTATAGAGAAAGGTGGGTCATCTCTGATTTTGTCTTTTTCTGTAGGTTTTATCACACCACAGTCTGGGAGGGCGTGCCCCATCCTACCACATCCAAAATAAAAAGTCGGTAGTTTCTCATATTTAAAGGAGATCCAAGATTTCCTTTGATCATCTGTGGATACAAATATACCCCTACGAAGGGGTTTCTGCACATCTAACTTAACTCTAAGACGACAGAATTTGCCATTTATTTCAGATCTAAGGATTCCTCCAAAAGTTACCCCAATAGCATGCATCAGATCTTTTTTATCAAATTCTGGCAAACATGGCCCAATTTTGACCCAGAACGGGGATGAAATAAGTCTAATTTGACTTCTTTCCATCGATTTAATCAGTCGGTCAAAAATAACTAATTGCTTCCGAAATAACCATGGCTAACCTTTCAGAACAGTCTCTAGATCTTCTTCAAACTCAAACACGATCAAAAAGAGGTTTTGCCCTGCCAATTGGATATCAAATTTTTTCCTTGTTTTCCATATACTCTTCATCTGTGCCCTGAAACTATCTGGATTATAAGATTTCTCTGTCTATATAGTACAAATCAGAGTTGGCTTTCCGCTTGGTTCCACTGCCGATCTTTTAACCGATAATTGGATGAGCTCTTCTGCCAAGAGGGAGACCTCGTCACCTTGAAACCCTTCGTTGCCACCACTTTCCTCTATCCCAAGCCGCAGCAGAGGCTGTTTTCACTAAGATACTAAGCAAAGCACTCTTGGCTCCTAGGGTTGTTTCATGGGGCTATGCTTAATTTTAAGCATTAATCATAGAACATAAAAAATTATTACTAATTAAGACATCACATGATATTTATGTTAAAACTATTAGGTAAACTTATTTGATGATTGAATTAGGAACTTGGAATCCAATTTCGTATCATAGGATGTTGTTTTCACATAATTAATTAAGCGACATTATATATGTATATATGTATGTGTGTGTATACGCACACACGAGTCCTCAACCAGAGGGCTTTTTCGTTACAACTCGATATTTTAATTTATGAAATTCTAGTTTAAATTTCAAGATAAAATTGTTGAAATTCGAGGAATATTTTTGGCACACCCATATAAAATCGAAAAAAAAAGACCTAAGTACCTATCTACTCTTGTATAATATAAAACTTAATGAGTTTTCTATATATTTGTTAGTATAGTATATCATGGCTAAAAACTTTTAGCTAAAAAATATATTTATTAAAAGATTATGTAAAAATCAAGATTTTTAAAATTAGATTGATGGTTAAATTGGTTATGCTATCGATTTGTTCATTTGATTCCTTAGATCGGTTCAATTAAATAAATTATTTAAAAATTTATAAAAAAATAAAAAAATCAGTTCATAACTCGGTTCATATCGGTTCGGATCAACTGATCTGATATCTCTCTCCAAACCGGTACCTCGATTGGTTTCCAATTCGATCCAGTTCAAATAACCATGTAAAAACCAAATGAAACTTTGGTTGAAAAGATAAAATTAAAAGTTTAGATATTATAGTTTTAGGTTTAAATCTCATTTATGTATATTTTTTACATGGATTATTTTTTATATGTATATATTATAGTGTTAGATCAAATTTGCACTTCTTAGTTGCGGCATAAGAGTTGATGGATCAAGCGCAACTCCAACATCTTACTATTTGCAGCATCTCCAACTAGGAGTGTTTCAACTAACAAAACATTATCACATTTGAACTCCAACTGCCTAAAACCAGTCTCCCATGCTATGATGAGTCATTCTAAAAAAACTCTTGATTCGACCTTGAAAATTGTATCCTTACTAGTCCTCATAGCAAAAGCACACAGCCAATTTGCGCAAGCATCTCTGAAAACTCCTCCAATCGAAGCATTATTAGCAAGAGCCAAAACAACACCATTTGTGTTGAGTTTGATCCGCCCTATCTCCAATGGCATCCAGTGTGTAAGGGCGATCTTTGAATGTAAAAAAAGCTCAACTGAACTTGAGTTCACAATACTTCTAGCCCAAGTAAATCCTGTAAAAACAGTATCTTCAATGCAACTATGATTATTATTAAAGATAAAATTGTTGCGACTTTTCCATAATAGCCAACAAAAAATGGAAAACAACATTGACCAATCCTTCTCCTCACCAACAAATCCCCCTTGATTTGTCAAATTCTAGACTAACCATTCATTCAGATTTGTTGAGAAGAAACCATTATAGTAATTTTAGGAACAAAATGTCAAACCGCTTTCGAAAATTCACAATCTCGGATTGCATGAATACTTGACTCAAAGGAATTCCCGCATCGAGGGCAATGTCCTTCATTATTCATGTGTCTTCAAGCCCACTCACCAAAGGTCAGGTGCCGGTTCTGCCAAAGCAGTCAAAGAAAAACATGAACTCGTTGTGGAGCCATATTCCTCCAAATCAGGTTCCAATTCATAGATGGATAAGCACTACCAAGTGAGGAAAGGTTCTTGTAAGTTAGATGGAAAACACGAACTCTGTTTCATTTTAATTTCATACCTAGATAATTTTTAGCTTATTAAATTAGATAGTTAATTCATTTAATTTAATTGCATCACATTTTCAACTCATATTATCCACCTTCACCAATTTGTTAAGTTATAATTTTTCACAAATAATTGCTTAACAGTCCCTATGGAGACGAAAACTCGATATACTTATAACTTTATTACTTGATACGATTGTGTACACATTCACATTTTCGTCGTTCCAAGTTTTTGGGGTTGTTTCCAGGGACTATTCTAAAAGACATTATTTGTGAAGTTGTCAATTTTACATTTTGGCTTCTTTTTCTATTAAAATTTTAACTCCATCATTTTCTGTGATTATTTCAGGTGTTTATGAGTATTTATCAAATTATGGACATACTCTCTGCAAATCATGAAATTGGAAGGACTTTTAGACAAATGAGAAGACAAGCATCTTAAATAATGACGAAAGATATGAACCGTAAGAACCTGAATCAAGGAAATGGACCAAATCATGCTCAAAATCCCATCTTTATTGCTGATGACAGGGATCGAGCCTTAAGATAGTATATCGTGCCTCTGTTTAGTGAGCTTAATCTGGGAATTAGAAGACCTAAAATCAAGGCACAATAATTCAAGCTGAAGCCAGTGATGTTCCAAATGCTTCAGACAATGGGTCGGTTCAGTAGAATGCCTACTAAAGATCCTCACCTTCACCTCAGATTGTTTTTGGAAGTGAGTGATTCCTTCAAGCTAGCCAAAGTACCTGAAGATGCACTAAGGCTAAAGTTGTTCCTATATTCACTAAGGGACAGAGCTCAAACCTGGTTGAACTCATTGCCACCCGATTCCATTACAACATGGCAAGAGTTCGTAGAATGTTTCCTTATGAGGTATTTCCCACCTAGCAAAAATGCTAAGTTACGGAATGAAATCATGACCTTCCAAAAAATGGATGAAGAATCTATATATGAGGCATGAGAAATATTTAAAGAGCTATTAAGGAAATGTCTTTATCAAGAAATTCTACACTGTATTTAGTTAGAGACGTTCTATAATAGTCTCAATGCTTATACGAGGATGGTGGTAGATGCTTCAATGAATGGTACTCTCCTTTCTAATTCTTATAATGAGGCTTATAAAATTATTGAGAAAATTTTCAGTAATAATTACCAACGACCAAACAATAGAGCATCCCTAGGAAGACGAGTAGCAAGAGTACATGAAGTGGATGCCCTTACTTCACTCGCAGCTCAGGTATCTTCGATATCCTCAATGCTTAAGAATTTTACTACTAATGGGTTTAATAATGTTGCAGCTCAGCTACCTAATTAATTTGGCAACATAGCCTATGTATACTATGGGGAAGGCACTTGTTCAAAAATTGCCCATCAGACCTAGAGTAAGTTTTTTACATGGGAAATCAGGACCAGAACAGGGGTAGGCAAGGATCGCAATCTAATTTTTACAACCCATCATGGCAGAAACACTCGAATTTTTCTTGCAGTAACCAATGATTTAGACCGAGTAACACTTATGTGCAACCCAGACTAACTCAACCACCTGGATTTACCCAACAAGTTCAAAAACCACCACAAGTCGAACCTTCCAATATCTTGGAAAACCTATTGAAAGCGTATATGGCAAAGAATGACGCCACTATAAGGAATTTGGAGAATCAAGTGGGTCAACTTCCTACTGAACTTCGAAAATGACCACAAGGCGTTTTTCCTAATGATACGGAAAATCCAAGAAATCCGGGCAAAGAACATTGCAAAGCATTGACTCTAAGGAGTGGAAAGACATTAGATCCTAACACTTTCAAAATTGAAGAGGAGCTCGCTGACGCTCGAGAAAAAGTAGAAGTTCAACCAAGTGTTGAAACTCTATCTTCAGAATCTATAAATTCTGATAAGGTAACCCCTAAACCAGTAAAAAAAATATGAGAATAAATAGGGAGAGAGAAGAGAAATTCTAATTGGGTTTGAAGAGAAATCATAATCTTTATCTAATTGGGAGAAATTGGACTAAATAGTTAGGGTTTCAAATTTGAAGGGGTTCCATGGTAATTTCCCCTTGCTGTAGAAAATAAAAGGGAAATGAGGGAGATTAGAGTGGCTTGAACCTGGTATGCAAATGAGGGATGTAGATGCTTAACCATTTAGGTTACTGCCCATTCTTATTAAGCTTTTACTCTAAATTATATTTATTTTAGAGTGACTTTCATCCTAGTTTGCTGAAAATGAAAAGAAAAGAAATGGGAGATGAGTGGAGTGGATAGACCTAGGACCTCTAGGGAGTATATTAACTACTTGACCATCAGCTCTAAGCCATTCTTTGGTTACTTATTTCAATTAACCCCCTTTGGGATGTTACACTAAACATAACTCTGCAGATTTCTTCATTAGTAGCCACCATCAATAACATGTCTCGACCATTTGCCAATAAAGGAGGAAACTTATCATGACAATGGAAGGTCCCCGTTACATGATTATCAACAGTGTAGAGATTCTAGAAAAAAAACCCACAACATGTTACTGTAAAATATAAGAATCAAAACACAAGCATAGCTCACCAATTTTTAATCCCTCAATTTTATTCTGCTTTCGCCTAGCTAAAGTGCCGCTAAGGAAATACTTAGTATTTCTATCACCATTCGTAAGCCGAATAGTCTGTGATTTCTGAAACCAGAGAAGCTCCTCATGTTTAAGATATCATTAATCTCTTCTCGCAACTCAAACTCACGAGATTGTAGACGTGATGATGATTGAAGCTCCAAAATCCTTTGTATACGATTAAGTTCTGTTATTAGCTTCCTCTTTTGAGAAAAAATATTTCCATAGACGCGCTTATTCCAATTTTGAACCATTGTCTTAAATTAATCCAAGTTTGAACTAACCTAAAGATCATGCTTCCAGTGATTACGAACTAGGTCCCTAAACTCTAAATGTAGCAACCAGGTTACTAAAAATATAAAAGGATGACAACTTATATTATGAGAATTAGAGCTCAAAGATACCAAAATCGATTGATGATCAAATTTCAATCTATAGAGATGTCGAATAGAGCAATTTAGTGCCAAAGAATCCCAGTTCGAGTTACATATGACACTATCAAGTCGTTGGAAAAGATTACCTCTATTCCAGTAAAGCAAGGACCATAAAACCCCATATCTTGAAGCCCATATTTGAATAAGAACGATCTGAAAAGGTTACAGCCTGTTCTAGAAAGAGATGCACCACCTTTCCTTTCCAAACTATCCAGAGTTGAGTTGAAATCTCCAATGATAATCCAAGGTTCATCAACTGAACCTGCAATTGAATCTAAGAAATGCCAAAGAGAGCACCTTTTTTGTTAATTGTAAACTAGCATGAAAAACTAGAAGGCCCTTGTTTACTGTGAATTCTTATATGAATTATTTAGGGATGTAAATCTAGGAAATCAACATCAATGTTATCATTTCAGATAATATAGAAACCCCCAGCAAAGCTAACAACTTCAACTCTGAAAGAATTTTGATAACCTAGTTAGCCAATAATATCATCAACCCTGAACCCACTAATTCGAGTCTCAAATAGACTAATTAAATTAGGGGGAAAATCTTTCATGTATTCTTTCATAAAATTATGAAAACGGGGATGGCAAGTTCTTTGGTAGTTCCAAAAGAATAATTTTGTATTAATAATTAAAGGAAAATAGAGAGGATTCTCATACCCAAGTAGTTAAACATCAGTAACTAGGCTCAGCATTAAGGCTTGACTTATCATCGGATACCTCCACAAGTATGGTGCCACCATCGACCAAAGTTTCAGTAGTTGAGTCTCACTCAATTCCATTGATAATCCCCTTCATAACCGTCACCATCTCTACCATTGAATGCTCAGAGCTCCCAATCTCAACATTTGGTTGTCTTGTTGGCCAAAATTCTTCCATGGGTGTAGGTCTTTGTCTCATGTTCTCGCCTGCCATACTCATTTTCCTAAACTTGAAACTTGCGTTTTCTTTCCAAAAAATTGAAATAGAACTTTTTTGTCTCTATAATTCTCATTGCCTTGTTTTTCATATTATCCAACAAGCTTTTGACCTAAACATGTTGAATGCTAAAAGGATTATCTCCATCAGACACTCTCTTTTGGCCCATTTTTTTTATCCATCATCAAAAGAGTTCGGTCCACGTTTAGAGGAAGACCCATTAAAGAAATTGACAAACTTTAAAACCTTAAGGCTCGTTTTAAGCCCACTAGACATAAATATTCCTTTCCTTTTTGCTTTTTTGAGTTATTCTTTTTTGGGAAATTAACAATTTTGGAATGCTTATCATTCTTAACCCCTCTTTGTTCCGTAGGTTTCTCCTTAACTGTGTTATTCCAAAAGTTCATCTCCTTATTAAAGGCAACTTCCTCCATTTCAATCCCTTATTTGAAACATCCCACACCCGGCCCACGAGCCTGAACCGGATCTGGTATGTTCCTTAAATAAATCGGTTTTCAATGTTCTAAATGACTTAGAGAAAATTTGTGTAATTTTAAAAAAATTGTTTTGGGTTGGGCTTAATTTGAAACCTATTTAATAAATTCTGGAAATCCAACTTAAATAAGGTGACAAAATAATTTTTGGGTTTATTATTTTAAAAGAAATAAATTTACTTATCTTTAATCAAACATAAATTGTATCATATTCAAATAAAAATAAACAGAAATAAAGAAAATCCAATTGGGCCTTATGGCCTTATTACATCATTCAAACCCAAAATAAAGTTTAAAGTACTAAAATTTCATAAAGTCCAAATTCCAAATAATTTCTTCAAGCGATGCATGGCCACCTTTAGCTCCTGCCCACCCCGGTCCATTACCGCTCATCACTGAAAAATAATTCCCCAATGGGGTGAGTCAACAGACTCAATGTGTACATAGTACTAATTTCCAACAAATCGGCATACAAGTCATATCAATATCATGTTCATACAAAATAAAGGATGATGCAACCCAAATCCAAACCTATTTGTCCATCCGCTACACACCACCCGTACCAACCAGCACCGCGGGGACTACTAAGTCGACCCTCCATCCGCTACACACCATCGAAGCGATCATTTGCGATCGACGTGCTCATCGCCCACTTATGTTGTGTCATTAGACATCGTATTCACTAGATGTAACCGAAGTTACCACTTTTCACTTTATGTGACCGTAGTCACCACTTTACGTTGGTGAGACCGTAGTCATCACCTTCACTTTCTTCCTCCACAAATATCCCGAATGCCCCAATTATTTCATAACATATTTCACATACTAAATTTTCATTCATGTTACTAATCACATGTTCAAAATATATCACATTCACAATCCTATCAAAAGTAGGAAACGTGCACAGGTACTCCTTACCACATTTGTGGTGCTTAGCCACATTCACATCTTGTACATATTTACATATCTAATGATTGCCACGCAATTTATTGAAAGTTAGTAAGAGTACACACCTTTTTCGCTTAATAGTTTCCGTGAATTCCCGTAGAGCGATCTACCGATCTAGATCTTTCACTCCTATATTCGGCCATTAATTAAAACATATAAATAAACCTATTTGGTCTTAAAACCAAATCCTACTAGAAGTAGAATTACTTACCTAGTTGCCGAATTGATTTAATCAAGTCCCAACAGTTGCTAGAATTCCTCTTCCTTGAAATCGGCTAATACTAGGTATGTAACCATGTCAGTTTTCGGTTTTTGAAATAATGGAAAACACTTAAACAAATTATGCCTTGGCCGAATATCCCTTACCTTATGATGGGATTCCAAATCAAGAGGATTCCTTTATAAGCTGTTTGAAATCCTATAACTTCGTGTTAGATTAGATCTAACTTTGAAAACGTGAATCATAATCTTTAACCACATATTTATATTTATAATCCTTACCTTAGATCCTTAGATTTCCCGAAAGATCCCCTTTTGATGTTGTGGATGATTGCCCTCTTTCTTAGAATCCACAAAGATTCAGCTTAACAGTAGAACGGAGAAGAAAATAGAAGAAAAAGAGAGGGATTTTTGCTTAATGAAAATTCGGCAGAGAGGGGTTTTGCCTAGGAGAATTTCTGAGAGAGGAAGAGGAGCAAGTGTTGATGAGTAGCCCTCCTGTCCTCCTTTTATAGCCAAAGTTATCACCTAGGAGTCCTTTACTTGGCCACCACTCCTCTTTTGATAATATTATCTCTTTTATTTAAAAGATAAAAGCCTTTAATCCATCAATTATCTCCTCAATTATCTCATTAGAAAATAATCCTTTATTTATCTCTTATTATTCACATATTTATGTGAATAAAACTCCTTTATTTATCTCTTATTATTCACATATTTATGTGAATAAAACTCCTTTATTTCTCTCCTATATCCAAGTTTCCCGAAATGTTCAAGTTTCCATTTTTGGATCATTTCCAAAAATGTTTAGGTTTCCAAAATGTCTAAGTTTCCAAAATGTCCATTTCCATTTCCATTTTCATTTCCATCTCCATTTTCATTTCCATTTTCATTTATTTCTAGGTTTCCAAAAGTATCAAAAATTTATTCATAATACTTAAGACTTGTCATTTCATACAATTGATCCAAAAATGCATAGGCCCTTCCTAGGATGTTACGCTTCTACCCCCTTAAATAAAATTTCATCCTCGAAATTTCCTAACTAAACAGTTGAGAGGGTATTCTTTGTCGCATTGTCTCTTCCGGCTCCCACGAAGCTTCTTCCGATCCATGATTGCGCCATAACACCTTAACTAAAGGCACCGACTTCTTTCGTAGTGCTTTCACGTCACGTTCCAAGATCCGAATCGGCTCCTCCTCGTAGGATAGATCCGCCTTAACTCCACTTCTTCAACAATGTACCACATGAGAGACGGATCCGATCGATAGCGACGTAGCATGGACACATGAAATACGTCGCGCATTTGATGCAACTCGGTGGCAACTCCAATTGGTATGCCACCGCCCAACTCGCTTCAAGACTTGATAGGGCCCTATAAACCTTGGGCTTAGCTTCCTTTGCGACCGAACCGCATAACCTTCTTCCAAGGTGAGACCTTTAGAAACACTTGGTCTCCTACTTCAAACTCAATTTCTTTCCTCTTAAGGTCTGCGTCGACTTACGCCTATCGTGGCTTCTTTCAACCGTGCTCGAATTAATTCCACCTTCTCCTTAGTTTCCGCCACTAACTCGACCCAAAACGCGCGTTCTCTAACTCGGTCCAACAAGTTGGTGTTCTACATTTCCTTCCATACAATGCTTCGTATGGTGCCATCCGAATGCTTGCCCGATAGTCGTTGTTGTAGGCGAACTCAACTAGAGGCAAGTAATCTTCCCAACTTCCTCGAAATCCATCACACACCTCTTAGCATATCTTCCAACACTTGTATAACCCGTTCGATCGCCTGTCGATTGTGGATGAAAAGCCGTAGTGAAGTCTAGCTTAGTGCCTAATGCTTGATGAAGTGCTTTCCAAAATCGAGACGTAAACCTTGGGTCTCTATCGAGAGATGATCGACATCGGTACCCGTGTAGCCTCACGATCTCCGCCACATATAACTTGGCTAACTTTTGAAGGGAATAGTCGATCCTCACAGGGATAAAATGTGCGGACTTGGTCAAACGATCCACTATCACCCATACCGAGTCCTTCTTAGTGGGGCGTAAGGGAAGCCCACTAACTAAGTCCATGGTAATTCTTTCCCACTTCCATTGGGGAATCTCAATTGGTTGAAGCAATCTCGATGGGACTTGGTGTTCAAATTTTACTTGTCGACATGTCAAACATTTCCCCACAAATTCAGTCACCTCTCGTTTGTGTCCGACCACCAAAACTGCTCCCTTAGATCTCTATACAACTTGGTGCCTCCGGGATGCATAGCATAAGGACTACCATGCGCTTCCCGAAGAATCCTTTGTCTCAACTCCTTATCCTCGGCATACAAACCTTTTCCTTGTAGCACAAGACTCCTTCATCATTGACGCCATAATCCTTTAATCCTCCTTGCCGTACTTGTCTGTGTACTTAGTACTTAAGTCCTTATCCGCCAACCCCTCTTTCACCTCCTTCACCAGGGTTGGCTTGACTTGTAACTCGCCAACAAAGCTTCCGTCATCATACAAACTTAAGTGAGCGAACAAAGCCCTTAAACCGACACAACCTTCCTACTTAGGGCGTCGGCTACCACATTCGCCTTGCCGGATGGTATTCTATCGAATAGTCATAATCTTTTAATAACTCCACCCACCTTCGTTGCCTCACGCGTTCAACTCCTTCTGCGTCAACAAATACTTAAGGCTTTTGTGGTCCGTGTAAATTACTTGACCTTTCTCCATAAAGGTAGTGCCTCCAAACTTTGAGGGCGAAAACCACCGCCGCGAGTTCCAAGTCATGAGTTGGGTAGTTCACCTCATGCGGCCTTAATCGTCGAGATGCATAAGCGACTACCTTTCCTTCTTGCATTAGCACACACCCTAACCACGTAAAGTGCGAAGCATCACAATATACTACGAAGTCCTTACCGCCTCGGTTGAATTAACACCGAGCTTCACCGACACCTTTTAAGCTTTTCAAAGCTCTCCTGTTGCTTATCCGTCCACACAAACGGTACTTCCTTCCTTAGTAACTTTGTCAAAGGTGCGGCTATCGACGAGAATCCTTCCACGAACCTTCACTGTAATAGCTCGCCAAGCCTAAGAAACTTCTCGATTTCAGCCACCGACCTAGGTGGTTTCCAATCCAACATCGCTTCGATCTTCCTAGGATCCACTCTTATTCCTTCATGGATACCACATGTCCTAGAACGCCACTTCCTTGAGCCAAAATTCGCACTTGCTGAATTTGGCATAAAGCTTCTTTTCCTTTAACACTTCTAACACAACTCGGAGATGCTCATCGTGCTCCTCCTCCGTCTTGGAATACACCAAAATGTCGTCGATGAACACCACGACGAATCTATCCAAGTAGGGTTGGAAAACCCTATTCATCATATCCATGAACGCGCCGGTGCGTTCGTCAACCCAAACGGCATCACCACAAATTCAAAATGACCGTACCTTGTCCTAAAAGCGGTCTTATGAATATCGCCTCCTTCACTTTCGATTGATGATACCCCGACCTTAAGTCGATCTTTGAGAACACAACGCCCCTTTCGGTTGGTCGAACAAGTCATCTATCCTTGGCAAAGGATACTTGTTCTTGATGGTCGCTTTGTTCAATCGACGATAATCTATGCACATCCGCATAGTTCCATCCTTCTTCTTCACAAAGAGAACAGGTGCTCCCCACGGAGACACACCGGGTCGAATGAACCCACGATCCAACAACTCTTGGATTTGAGCCTTGAGCTCCACTAACTCCTTTGGTGCCATTCGGTGGGGAGCGATTGACACACGAGAGCTGTTCTGTAGCAAATCTATTCCAAATTCCACTTCTCTCCTGGGGTATTCCGACAACTCATCCGGAAATACATCCTCAAAATCCCTTACTTGTTCTAACTCCCTTAACACCTTCCTCTTCTCCTCTTAACGCACTCACGAAGGCTAAGAATGCCTTACATCCTTTCTTTATCATTTTCTCGGCCTTGGTCTTTGAAACTACGTTAGACCAGTGGTTCCTCCTTTCTCCGATCATCACTACTACCTCATCTTCCGGGGTTCTTAGTTCCATACGTTTAGCCGCACAATCCAACACGGCTCGATGCTCTACTAGCCAATCCATTCCAAGTATAAGCTCAAACTCTCCGAAGGGTAATTCCATTAAGTCACCCAGAAAGTTCGCTCCACTGAATCTCTAGGGGTACATTCCGAAAGATCCTATCTATCCTCACCGCTTTGGCCTAAAGGGCTTACTACGCTTATCCGCCTATCGTAAAGTTCGAGTCTAGGCCTAATGTTTCAACCACACTACATGCAACATAGGAATGAGTTGAGCCCACATCAATAAGAGCAAAATAGGGTTTGTCATGAATAAAGAACGTGCGGTTATAACATCCGACGCGTCTCCCTCTCTTCCTCCGGCGAACCGCGTAAACCAAACCCGGTTGCCTTGCTTGGCGTTAGTCGCACCTCGGCCCTGAGCTCCACGGCCTCTGCCACTACCTCTGTTGGCGACCCCCACGACCTCTTTGAGGTCAGCTGTCCGCCTCTACCACCTGGTTAGCATTCTCGAGCTGTTTGGTTGGCTCTCATCTAATAGCTTGGGGCAATCCTTAATCATATGGTCCTTGGACCCACACTTGAGACATCGTCCCGCCTTTTTCCAACACTCTCCCCGTGCTTCCTTCCACAATGTTCACAAGGGCGAAATTGCCACCGTGCACTGCTGTTGACTTTGTGTCCTGTCAACTCTAGGCCTCTTGTGGCCTTTTCGGATATTTAAAACCTCTTTTGGGCTTATTTCTATCCACACCGCTTGGTGGCGTCCTTAATTCCCTCACCCACTTTAGCCTTTTCCACCAAGGCGAGAGAATTCCCGCTCGATGCGGTGCTATCAAAAGTCTCAAATCGTCCCTAAGTCCGTCCTCAAAACGAACACAGCGTTCATGCTCGCTCGCCGCCACTACTCCTCGGGCATATCGGCTCAACCTCAAAATTCCGCTTCATATTCGGTGATGCACTTACTTCCTTGTACCAACCCCGTAAAAGCCTTCCTTTGCTCATCTATATACCGGTTCCACATACTTCTTCCGAAATGCTTCCTTAGCATATTCCTGTGTCGATCTTCCGCGTGCAGCACCGTCCCGAATCGGTTAACCACCATTGATACGCTTCATCGCGTAACGTGCCGTCATCCCTTTCAACTTCTCCTCGGGGTCAAGTCGAGCTCATCCATGATGCGCTTCGGTTGCTTCCAACCGATCACTGGTATCTTTGGGTGCCACTCCCGATACTCCTCTAAACATTTCAGCTCCATTAGCACGGAGCCGCTCAGGCACAGACTTACGATTTCCTGAATTGTTTCCTGCACCAGCCACCAATTCCAAAACTCGCAAAGACACCGCTGCGACACTCGCATCTTCCTCATGCGAGCCTCTTTGCTCAACATTGACAGCTGGGGGGTGATGGTGGTGGTGGTATCTCATTGTCAGAACCTTGTCCCGATCTAACAGTCATCCTTCCTCTACCTCTTCCACGACGACCACGTCCTCTTGAGCTCATTATCGACGAGATCTGATTAAGGAATTTTATGTATTAGTATTCTTGTTTCACTTATTACCCGCGATGATATCTTATGAAGAAGAGTTTAAGAGTGGTTCTTTCGTATTCATACATGCATACAGTCTTGCATTCATTCATTCATCCATCAACAAATATGAACTTTCGTTCATTCAAAGAAACGTTGTAATTCTTGTTGTTGTTTTCGTTATTTTGCTTTTCCACTACCCAGGGGCATTTTCGTAATTTTATCCTACAGGTATTTTCAGAAATTTTCAAAAATAAAAAGTTCCCCGGTGATTTTGACGAAAGTATTTTGGTACTTCTAAAGTTCCGGAAATTTTGAAAGAATTTTGAAATCCAGGGTATTTCTTAATTTTGATCTTAGGGTATTTTGATAATTTTTCCAAAAATCGGGGTAAATTTGTAAAATTTATTAAGTTAGGATATTTTCCAAGATTGTAAAACATTGAGGGTTCCTTTGAGAGTTACACTTTTCAAAGCAATGATATTGTAAAAATTTTGGAAATCAGGGTCGTTTTGGTAATTTTGTAAGTTAGGAGCAATTTTGTAATTTTCCAAAATCAAGATAGTTTGATATTTTACAAATTAGGGTTTTTGAACATTTGATAAAGTAATGAAATTTTGTTAAAACTATGGGTGGTTTGGTCATTTTATAAACCAAGGGTATTTTTTTTTTTTTTTTAGAAGAAAATGTTGTAAAATAGTTCTCATAAGTTTCTAAGAGTTTTAAAACTAAATTTTGGTTATACATTTTTTTATTAAAAGAAAATGGCTAAGTCCCTTCGGGTTTTATTCTTTGTGTTTAGCCTATGACCGAGCCCTCTTGGTCGTGGGGTGAACAAAGCTACGCACTGAGCAGAGATTCGAATGAAGAGGAGGTGAGTCACGCGATCGCTTAAATACCAAGCTCTCACCGACCTTTCTAGACATGCGCATGCAGAGGTTGCCACACCACCGAGCCTCTCGAGTTAGGGCGAACCGAAGCTACGCACTGGTAGGATACTGCGAAGAGGAGGTGAGTCTCTAGGATCGCTTAAATACCGTGCTCTTCCTGATCCAATCCTGACATGCGTCATGTGGGTTGCCACACCCTAGCTTAATAACTTAGTCATAGGTTTGTTAAGTTCATTAAGTCTTATGAGTTTCAAGTGTTTGAGTAGTCTAATCCTAGGGTTCAAGTTCCTATCACACTATTCTACGTTCCATGCCTTTGCTACCCTTTTACAATTCATAATTCACATAATCACACGGATGATTAAAGGTACTTACACGTGTGGATCATGGTCGGAGACTTAGGTGCCATGCCATAAAACTCGCTTATTTCAAAGAAATTCATTTGGGCTCGAATTGAAAACGTTTTGGCCTCGAGCCCACAGCCGAGAGTTTTAAAATCGGGCTCGATACCAATCGAAACACTCCCACACCCGCCCACGAGCACAGAACCGGATCTCGTATGTTCCTTAAATAAATCGGTTTTCAATGTTCTAAATGACTTAGAGAAAATTTGTGTAATTTTAAAAAAATTGTTTTAGGTTGGGCTTAATTTGAAACCTATTTAATAAATTCTGAAATCCAACTTAAATAAGGTGACAAAATAATTTTTGGGTTTATTATTTTAAAAGAAATAAATTTACTTATCTTTAATCAAACATAAATTGTATCATATTCAAATAAAAATAAACAAATAAAGAAAATCCAATTGGGCCTTATGGCCTTATTACATCATTCAAACCCAAAATAAAGTTTAAAGTACTAAAATTTCATAAAGTCCAAATTCCAAATAATTTCTTCAAGCGATGCATGGCCACCTTTAGCTCCTGCCGACCCCGGTCCATTCTCGCCATCACTGAAAAATAATTCCCCAACGGGTGAGTCAACAGACTCAATGTGTACATAGTACTAATTTCCAACAAATCGGGCATACAAGTCATATCAATATCATGTTCATACAAAATAAAGGATGATGCAACCCAAATCCAAACCTATTTGTCCATCCGCTACACACCACCCGTACCAACCTCGTATAATCGCGGGGACTACTAAGTCGACCCTCCATCCGCTACACACCATCGAAGGCGATCAGCCGCGATCGACGTGCTCATCGCCCACTTATGTTGTGTCATTAGACATCAGATTCACTAGATGTAACCGGTTACCACTTTTCACTTTATGTGACCGTAGTCACCACTTTACGTTGGTGAGACCGTAGTCATCACCTTCACTTTCTTCCTCCACAAATATCCCGAATGCCCCAATTATTTCATAACATATTTCACATACTAAATTTTCATTCATGTTACTAATCACATGTTCAAAATATATCACATTCACAATCCTATCAAAAGTAGGAAACGTGCACTGGTACTCCTTACCACATTTGTGGTGCTTAGCCACATTCACATACTTTTTACATATTTACATATCTAATGATTGCCACGCAATTTATTGAAAGTTAGTAAGAGTACACACCTTTTTCGCTTAATTGTTTCCGTGAATTCCGTAGAGCGATCTACCGATCTAGATCTTTCACTCCTATATTCGGCCATTAATTAAAATATATAAATAAACCTATTTGGTCTTAAAACCAAATCCTACTAGAAGTAGAATTACTTACCTAGTTGCCGAATTGATTTAATCAAGTCCCAACAGCTGCTAGAATTCCTCTTCCTTGAAATCGGCTAATACTAGGTATGTAACCATGTCGGTTTTCGGTTTTGAAATAATGGAAAACACTTAAACAAATTATGCCTTGGCCGAATATCCCTTACCTTATGATGGGATTCCAAATCAAGAGGATTCCTTTATAAGCTGTTGAAATCCTATAACTTCGTGTTAGATTAGATCTAACTTTGAAAACGTGAATCATAATCTTTAACCACATATTTATATTTATAATCCTTACCTTAGATCCTTAGATTTCCCGAAAGATCCCCTTTGATGTTGTGGATGATTGCCCTCTTTCTTAGAATCCACAAAGATTCAAATTTTAACAATGAGAACGGAGAAGAAAATAGAAGAAAAAGAGAGGATTTTTGCTTAATGAAAATTCGGCAGAGAGGGGTTTTGCCTAGGAGAATTTCTGCGAGAGGAAGAGGGGAGCAAGTGTTGATGAGTAGCCCTCCTGTCCTCCTTTTTATAGCCAAAGTTATCAGCCTAGGAGTCCTTTACTTGGCCACCACTCCTCTTTTGATAATATTATCTCTTTTATTTAAAAGATAAAAGCCTTTAATCCATCAATTATCTCCTCAATTATCTCATTAGAAAATAATCCTTTATTTATCTCTTATTATTCACATATTTATGTGAATAAAACTCCTTTATTTATCTCTTATTATTCACATATTTATGTGAATAAAACTCCTTTATTTCTCTCATATATCCAAGTTTCCCGAAATGTTCAAGTTTCCATTTTTGGATCATTTCCAAAAATGTTTAGGTTTCCAAAAATGTCTAAGTTTCCAAAAATGTCCATTTCCATTTCCATTTTAATTTCCATCTCCATTTTCATTTCCATTTTCATTTATTTCTAGGTTTCCAAAAGTATCAAAAATTTATTCATAATACTTAAGACTTGTCATTTCATACAATTGATCTGAAAAATGCATAGGCCCTTCCTAGGATGTTACATTATTGATTCTCGTCGAGAATATTAACACGAGATCCTCCACCATTTTTGCCTTGAATATCATTCACCTTATCTTCCATGCTTCGCCCTTTCCGTCATTACCGACAGTCAACTAGCATCCAAGGCCTATAGTTATCATCTTCCACCCTTCGTTGGAGATCATGAATCTTCAAAATCAGCAAACTATGAGCAGTATCGTTCATTGGCAGCGAAGGTCGATTCTTTGGACATGAATCAGAGCTATGCCCATAAATGCCACATCAAAAGAAAACTTTGGGTAGAGATTCATACTCAATTCGTTGCACTTTCCCATTTGAGCAAATCGTCCCCTTTTAGCATTATTTGTATTTTCATCAATCTTTAACACTGGTCCAATCGCTTGAACAATATCTCTTAAGAAAAGTCTGAATAATAGCCTTTCGATAGTCCAGGCAGCCTTACCCAAACAACTTGAGTGTCAACCTCATTTTAGGAAGTCGAGAACGTAGGTGACCATAGACTAAAAGTCAAGTGTTGTCCAAGAATCACCTATGGGTCACTAGTCAAAACATTATTATAATCCTCTTCATCATTAAAATGAACAAGATAATAATCATTTTCCAAATCCATGAGTTGAAAAGGATGCTTGAAATTCCATAACATCATGACCTTGTTCAACAAAGCATTGAAAGAAATCTTCTGTCTTAAAAGCTTGACAATGATTGTCGTTGCCATTTTCCTTTCAATGAATTTATGAACCCTTTCAGATAAGGTAATCGATGGAATCCCATCAATCATCTTTGTCGTCACATCACCCTCTTGGAGCTCAAAATCCTCCACCTTCTAAGATGAATCAGAGGTAGTTGAAGATCCTATCAAGGTGTTTCTGTGGGACACCTTGGCCATAACAACCTCCGGTAACTTCCTCCGATTCTCCTCCACCCTTGGATCATCATTATCTGATAGCAAGTCAGGCCATCGTCTTACCTTCTTTGTAGCATGACCAATGTCAATACTCGTACCAACAAGATTGACATCAATGACAAAACCTGCCACAGGCAATGTCCCACTCATCTCGATTTTTTTTAATCTAGATATTTAGAAGCTTATAGTGATAGGTAATATTCCATATTTTCTCTGTCATATGTACGTCATATATACCTATGTGTATGTATGTGTGGAATATCATACTTTTCATGTTATATTTTCTTGAAATATTTTTATTTGTTTATTTTTAGCTCCATGAAGGTCCACGTAAAAGTTATCCTCAGGAATTTTCTCTTTATAGGTCAAAAGACTACAAATCATTTCTTGTACTAAGCTACTTGCCACATTAATTATTCCTTATTTATTCTCTTCTAGTTTATGACTTTTTTTCATGAACACCATTACAACTTTTACAGCTATCATATAATTCAAAATGGCATCACTTTGGTCTAAAAGACAAAATAAAAGTTAAAGAATTACTAAAGGGAGAATTTCTATATCTCCCAAATATATTTGTACGACCCAATTTTTGCCCGGGCCCGCTAAAGCCCGTCAAGACTAAAAATCAGAGCCCATTTTACAACCCAATTCCCAAAATCAGATAACCCAGTGACCAAACCCAATTTCAAATGCCCAAACCCAATTACAAAAAAAACTACACTCCCCAAAGCAGTAATCCAATTCAGAAACCAAATTCAAAAGCCCAAACTGAATTAGCCCAAAACACCTAAAACAAAAAAATCTAACCCTAATTTTCCCTAACCCAAGTGGCGCCGCCTGGGCACTGTGCGCCTTCTCGACTGAAGTCACGTCCACCGCCACTGGTCTCCACCGCCACCACTTGCGCCGAGTACACTGCAAGCATTAAAAGAAAAGACGAAAGCGATGTAAATAGAGCAAAATGGCTATAAAAGCCGATCCAAACTATTGTAAAGAGGAGGATTCTTTTTTCAATAGAAACAGATTCGAGAAATTTCAAACACAAATACAGAGATCCAAACACGAAAGTGCAGAGAAAATATTAAAAACTACAAAAAAAAAACGAAACAGAGTCCCAAAGAAAAGGTGATCTTTTTTTCTTTGTATTTTCGAAACTTTCCATTTTTCTTTCTGATATACATATACATATATATATATATACATATATATTGTTATTATTTATCTAAAAAATATAATATATATATATATAATTTTTTACCATTTCCGGCCACCACGCACGGTGGCCGGCGCGGCGGCGCCGGCGACGGAGCCCATGGCGGCGACTGGTCGGACCCTTGCTGGAGACCCAGGCCCTGCAGAGAAAAAAAAGGGGGTTAGGGATTTTTTTAAAACAGCTGAAAGAAATGAAATTTTTTGGTTTTTTTAAACTTATATAGGCCATGTAAAACGACGTCGTTTTGGCCGGCGTCCATAAGCCCCAAAACGACGTCGTTTAGCCCCTCTGACCCGAGATCCGACCCGCTCAGACTAGGATCCGCGCGTGTTTTGACTGGAAGGGCTAATTGCACTTTTAGCCCTTCCGCCTTTTTATTTATTTGCAATTAAGTTTATTTTATTTTTCAATCTCGCCCTGTAATTATTTTGGTTTTCAATTTGGCCCCCCCTTATGCTGCGCGTTTTGGAGGAGAAGGGAAAATTTCCCTTTGAGTCCCTCCATGTTATTCAGCGCGTTCAATAGGGTCCTCTTCCTCTTTTATTTATTTCCATTTGCCTGAATTTCTGCTTTTAAGTGCACTTAGTCCTTTTGATTATTTTTGCTATTTTATTGTTAAAATTTGATTAATTTGATGTTCTTCTTCTTCTTATTTATTATTATTATTATCATTTAATGTTATTATTATTATCATTACTTTATCACTATTATTTTTATTATTTTTATTCCTTTTACTATTTCCCTATTATTATTATTATCACTATTATTTGTTTTTTTAATTTCTTAAGCTATTATATTATACATTTATTATCATTTTTATTATTTTTATTTTTATTTTTGTTAATATTATTATTTTCTTTAATGCTATATTATTATTATTATGTTTATTACTATTATTTATTATTATTGCTTTCAATATTATTATATCCGCTAGATATTTACCATTTTTATTTTAATATTATTATTACATTATTTTTCCTTTATCATTATATCTATTTTACCTATTATTATTTATTTTATTCCTAATATCATTGCTACATTGTATTCATTTTTTTGTATACGCTATTATTATATTTATTGTTTATTATATTTCCTATCATCATCATTTTATTATTTTTTTTACTATTACTAATATACTACTATTATCATCTATATTATTATGTTTACTTATTATTACTATTAACTTATTAGTATCACTCGTATTAGTATATTATTCGAATTTCATATCGTTATTTTATTATTATTATTCTTTTCACACGTAACATCGTATTTTCATATTATCATTTGTCAAACTAATCTTTCTCGATACATCAGGTTTTTAAAATAACTGATATTTCGTATTAAAGATTCGAGGAAATCGAGCCCTAACTTACTGGGTTCCTATTTTTCTCATTCAATCTGAATAACGGAATATCCTTTTTAAAAATCGCAATACAAGTTTTGAATAGAATACTTGTTCTCAAAAATCGAGGTGTTGTGCCCTAACTTACTGGTTATGACATCTAGATACCCTGAAATAAGTTTGTTTTAAAATAAAGGCAATGTCCCGTATTTGGAATTTCGAGAAATCGAGCCCTAACTTACTGAGTTCCGGTTTCTCATCTGAAAAATAACGGAATATCCTCTTCCAATTTAAAACCGAGTTTTAAAATCAAAAGGCAAGCTCAGTTTTGGGAGCCCAAAGTGTCGCATCCTAACTTACTGGGTATGATACTTTATCTCTTCGAAATGAGAGGGTCTTATCATTCATCTCGATTCGTTCAAGTTTTAAAAAAATAAAAGAGGATCGTATTTTCGAATCTTTTCAAATTTTCAACATTAGGACATTAATTAATCAATTTGGTACCAATTTTGGGCGTGATTTAGGTGCTAATCCTTCCTCGCGCGTAATTGACTCCCAACCCGTTTCCTCAAATTTCGTAGACCAAAAGCACTATTTTAGTAAACCAAAACGTTTTATTAAAACAAAGGTGGTCCGATCACACCTAATAAAGATCGGTGGTGACTCCCTTCCTTTTCATTTTTAAAAAAAATCAAGTCGACCGCGTCGTTTACTGTTTTATCAAAAAAATGGTTACGACAGCTTGGCGACTCTACTGGGGACAAGTTCGTTGAGAGTCAGGCCATAGATTGATTGATCCTTGTCCTTTTGATTAAAATAGGAAAATGGTTTCGGAATTCATGTTTCTTTAAATGCACTTTCAAATGTTATATTGGATCTCTTGAATACTTTGGCATTGCATTGCATGACCATTGTGGTCACACCTTAAGTGGAAGCGAGAAGCTATGCCTTCGTGAGGTTTTCACCTCCACATGGGCTAGTGGACTGCTTTCGGGATACATCCGTACCTATGTCTTCGTGAAGTTTTCACTTCCGCATGGCCATAGGGAAACGTATTCCCCTGAACCGAACTCGATCCGTATGAGCCTATAATGGGTGAGGATCGAGGAATCTGCTGGTTCGGGTACCTCGAACTTTAGAACTCAACCACACGTAAAGAGCCTAAGAACCCACCCCGAGCTGAACTATGCTAGACCTTAGTAGTTACCCAGATAGGTGTTTGTTTATTTCACTTGCTTTATATTTCATGGTACTAACTTTTTGTGTTTTATTCTTTTTGTGCATATCATTTCATATTTTAAGAGGCATCGATTCACGGTCAGTTTCTGAGTTAGAAAGGTGGTTATGGAAAGCGAATTCCTTGATAAAGTGGAAGACAATGCGGCCGCCCGCACATGGTCAGAGTAAAGCCAATTAGAAAAAGGGGACAGCTTAGCTGAGGGATATGTGTCGGAACTACGTGATTTCACCAATATCAGTGTCACACAGAATGAACTCCAGGAGTTGAAAAAAATATGGACCCAGTGGGATGACGAGGCAAAGCAGTTGTTCTATAGTACCTACGGCGATCTACCATACCTGCTTGATGTCAAAATAGTTAAGCATCTATTCCGAGCAATGACTCAGTTCTGGAATGCCGCTTATAGCTGTTTCTCTTTCAGGAAGTAGATTTGGTTCCCACGGTAGAAGAGTACACAACCTTGCTACGTTGTCCGAGAATTCAAGTTGATAAAGCTTATTCCAAAGCAGTTAATGGCCCGACTTTTGTGAAGAAATTGATGAATATCACGGGAACGAGCGAACAATGGGTCTCAGCTAGAATGCAGAAAAAAGGCGAGGGTAAATGCGTACCTTGGATATGTTTGAGGGACCTGATCCTAACGCATCCCAATGTAACGAAAAAGATTGACATCTTGGCCTTGTGTATTTACGGTTTGGTGATCTTCCCAAAAGCTCTAAGACACATTGATAAAGCAGTTATTGATCTATTCGATCGATTAGACAAAGGGGTCACGCCTGTTCCTGCCATCTTGGCCGAAATATTCGGATCCTTGACTGCATGTCAGAGAATAGGTGAGGGCAGGTTTATTGGGTGTGCGCAGTTGTTATTGGCCTGGTTCCATAGTCACTTCTGGAAAGTAGAGAAAGCGTCTTATCGATTTTTGTCGGAGAATTACTCCCCGTTTGACGAGATAGTAGATACGCCTAGGAAAGAAAACGTGTCCGAAGAAAACTGGATAGCACTCCTTCAAAACCTTCAAGAAGACGACATCAAGTGGAAGGCTCCTTGGATGATTTCCGACAAGATCCTTTATCGTTGTGGAAGCTTCGACTGGGTTCCTCTACTGGGAATTTGGGGTGCCGCTGCATATGCCCCTTTGCTGTTCCTAAGACAGTATGGTTCAAGACAGTTCGTCTGCAGATGACCTACTGACGGCCGGCTCGGTCACGAGTTCTCATATGAAGGGAGAGCTATAAGAAAAAGGTTAAGGAGATCTCTAATGCAGGAATCAGATTCATAGAATGAAAAGATTATCCGCACCCGGATGGCGACCGAGTACAGATGAATGGAGGACTAGGAGGATCAATGATAACATCCCCGAGCCAAATCCGTAAGGCGTCCGGTCAAGAGAGGAATATTTGCGAGTAGTCCCATCGAAATCGGAAATCGTGAAACGAGATTTTGAAAGGATGAGTTCGAACTCGAAAGAAAGATAGAAAGACTAGAAGAAGAGAAGATGCTCCTCAAGTTAGACGTAGATGGACAAAAGTCAGAAGCTGAAAAACTAAGAAAGGAGAAAGGGAAAATAGAGGAAGACCGAGATGATCTGAAGACGGAATATAAGAAGATGCGTCTGACAATGAAAAACGCCGGATTAGGAAAAACTCCGGAGCAATGGCGACGCGAGATCCGAGAGGAAAGAGCCAAAGCTAGCAGTTGGGAGAAAAAGTTCCAGGAAATGCAAACACAAAACGAGTTTCTGAGAAAAGACATGGCAGAAAGCCAAAAAGAAAAGAAAGGGCTAAAAGCTAGGGTGGCTGAGCTTGGACGGTCCCTGCATCACTACCAAAGTCGCAACTCGAAAATCAAACTGAGATCAAGTCTAAACAAGATCGAGGAAATGAAGGGTAAGATTGAAGAATTAGAATCGAAGATTGCACGATTGTGAACTTGGATTGAGCTTACGGAAACAAGAGAAGGGCGTTGGGAAGAAGAACTTCACCATTCTCATGATCAAGTTAGAAATCGGGATTACCTTATGGGCGAAGCGATAGTTCAGATTCAAGAGGTAGCCGATCATCTACAAACTTTGGCAGCACAGGCCGATATGTTGAGCATGAAATATGAGCTGCAGTCGGGTCGTAGTCAAGAGCTAATCTCTTTGCTCGGGAAAATCAAAACTTTAGGCCTTAGGGCGAAAGCATATTTGTAGTTCACTTTATGTAAAGATTTTGTTTTCTAATAAAGTTCTCTAAAATAAAGTTGAATCTGAATCGATGCCTTCTTTTTGCATTCATGCATTTGCATTACATCACATTACATGCATTTAAGTTTATAAAAAAAGGGGCCTAATTAGCTAAAATTATCAGAGAGAGAAAAAAGAAAGTGAAAAGAGAAAATTTGGAAGCGGAACATCACTACGGAACACGTGCTAAAACCAGAAAAATGGATCAAAGGTTCGAACAATTCCAGAAAGAAATGCAGGAACAAATGCAAGAGCAAATGTTAAAACTCCAGTAGGAAATGAGGGACCAAATGTTGGAAGCCCAAAGAGACATGATGGCCCAGATGGCCCAAATAATGAACGGGGCAATAGATAAGGGGAAAGGTCTCATGTCGCCGGTCGAAGAGGATAGTGATGGCATCCCCCCGGGCTTTACCCCGCCGCACGCGAGAACACAGCTTGAGGAATATCTCCAAAGGCCACCGGTTACAATCAGACCCCAGCAAGGACAGAATGACATTAGACCTCCTGTGAGCTATCACGTAGGCTCAGGATCCCAGCCTGGCGATAGCCCGGCCAACCTTTTGTGCCCGATCTAGATGCAGTAGAGAAAATGGGGTCGAGAATAGAATCCTCAAGACAACTGGAGGATCGTTGCAAATGGTGGAGGAAAAATTCAAAGCTACTGAAAGTATCGATCATCATCGTGGATCGACGCAAAAGATTTAAGTCTAGTTCCCGATTTGATACGCCCCATAAGTTTAAAATGCCCGAATTCGAAAAATATAGTGGGACTAGTCGCCGAGGCCCACATCACCATGTTCTGCAGCGAATGGTGCCACGTGAGCAATGATCAACTCTTAATCCACTGTTTCCAAGAAAGTTTGGTGGGCGCAAGCACTAGATGGTATAACCAAATTAGTCGGGCTAACATTAGTTCCCGAGAGATTTGGCTCAAGCATTTCGAGGCATTACATCCACGTCACGGACATGGCACCGGACGGAATTACTTTGCAAGGCATGGAGAAAAGACAAAATGAAAGTTTCGATACGATATGCGCAAAGGTGGAGAGAGGTCGCCATGCAGGTCCAACCACCCCTCTTAGAAAAAGAGACTACCATGCTCTTCATTAACACCCTGAAGGCCCATTTCATAACCCATATGATAGGGAATACGACTAAGAGCTTTGCCGACATAGTAATGGCAGGGGAGATGATTGAACATGCCATACGGGGTGGCAAGATCGAGGCAGGAGAAAGCACTAGGAAGGCCGCTCCTAAGAAGAAAGACGGTGAAGTAAATAACATGAGTACATACAATAAGGGGTACTCGAAGGGCGATCACAGTTTATCAGCCAAAGGCAGTTACGATTGGACAACAAGGACCGGTAAGATAGGAATCGGGAACCAGACTGAATACTGAAAAGATTCAATTCACGCCAATTCCAATAACGTACAAGGAGCTATACCAGATTTTGTTCAACGAGCACATCGTGTCCCCGTTCTATTTACAACCACTGTAACCCCCATACCCTAAGTGGTACGATGCTAACGCTCACTGCGATTACCATGCAGGGGTGGCGGGGCATTCGATAGAGAATTACCTAGCCTTTAAAAGGGTAGTCGAGAGGCTAATAAAAATAGAGGTTATAACACTCGACGATATGGTAAAAAAGGGGAACCCACTACCCAATCACGAAGATAGAGGTGTAAACGCGATTGGTGAGGCAGTGGTGAGGAAGATCAAGAAGGATGTCGCGGAAGTGAAAACCCCATTGCGAATAGTCTGGAGGGAGATGACGAAAAGAGAATTGGTAGATTCAGATCCTGCGGAAAACGGGAGGCATATGAAGAATTACTGCGAACTCCATAAGAGGAAGGGGCACAAGATTCAAGAATGTGCCGAGTTTAGAATTTTGGTGCAAGGCCTTATGGACGACAAAGAACTTGAGTTTTATGAAGAAAGAGTAGAGGAAGAGAACATTTGTGCGTAGGAAGAAGAACTCAAAGCACAAAGTCAATTACCCGAGAATCATCATCTCGCGAAACACGAGAGCGAAGTGCACAGGAAAGGCCGAGGATTATAATTCGAGAAACCTACTCCTTTTCCCTACAAAGACAGTAAAAAGGTACCTGGAACTACAATTGTAATGTGGCGATACCAAGGGCGGAAAGCTCCACTAGCATTTCTGAGGAAGCTAAGAATGAAGGATCCTATACGCGTAGTGGAAAGCATTACGATCCTAAAAACAAAGGAGTGGAAACAGTGAAGCCGAAGACTGTGCAGATTGGGAGGAAAAAGGAACCCGAAGCCCCTATCAATGAACCCGTAAAAGAGGAAGAGGCCAAAAAATTTTTAAAATTCTTGAAACACAGCGAATATAGCATGGTGGAACAACTGCACAGACAACCAGCCCGTATCTCCGTGTTAGCCCTACTTCTAAGCTCAGAAGTGTACCGCGAAGCATTGGTGAAAGTACTAAATGAGACCTATGTTACTAAGGATATATCCGTCAACAAGTTGGACCGTCTGGTTAGTAACATAAGCGCGGACAATTTCATCTACTTCAGTGATGACGAAATCCCACCCGGAGGCATGGGATCAACGAAGGCCTTACACATAACTACCCGCTGTAAAGGATACACTCTGCCAAGCATGCTAATAGATAATGGGTCAGCGTTAAATGTCCTACCACTGGCTACACTCAAGAGGTTGCCAATAGACAGTTCTCACATGAAGGTATGCCAGAACATAGTAAGATCGTTTGACGGCACGGAAAGAAGAGTGATGGGGAGAATAGACATACCTTTATTGATCGGGCCTAACACTTACGAAGTGGACTTCCTGGTCATGGATATCAAGCCCTCTTACAACTGCTTACTGGGGAGGCCATGGATTCACTCGGCGGGAGCCGTACCCTCATCGCTACACCAGAAACTGAAACTGGTAACAGAAAATCGGCTGGTAACTATAAACGCTGAAGAAGATATCATAGTGA
Source organism: Gossypium sturtianum (assembly GCA_025698515.1). NCBI lineage: Eukaryota > Viridiplantae > Streptophyta > Magnoliopsida > Malvales > Malvaceae > Gossypium > Gossypium sturtianum. The sequence continues at coordinate 125,595,832 of CM046946.1, forward strand.
CCGTTACCAATGAAGCGCCATATCTAGAAATGAATGAGGAGGCCATCGAATGTTCCTTTTGATCCTTAGAATTCATAAACGCGACATTCATCTCGGAAGGAAATGAAGTTCCGATGCCCAAGCTATCCAAGACCACCAGGATGGGATTACAAATGACGATGGGAAAAGGAGCCCTACCCGGAAGAGGGTTGGGCAAATATCTCTAAGGGAAAGTCCAGACCCCGATGCTGAAGGAGAAAAGAGACCGCTTTGGTTTAGGTTTCAAACCAGATGCTAAACAAATGAAGAAGGAAATAGAAAAGAAGCAAGAAAGGAGAAGGGCCCTAATTTGAATGGAAGGGCGTTAAGTGGGAACCGATGACATTCCCCACATATCTCACACCTTCGTATCGGGAGGAATGATTTACCCGGAAAAGAATCTCCTAGAGATGAATATCCTCACATCAATGCTATACATGATGAGGAGACTAATCAAGGAAATCTGTCGGGCATTTGCCCGTATGAACCTGGAAGCACTTTAGACAATTAGACTGCAGAGGAATTTCCTGTTGTTTTTAGAGATTATACAGAGTAATATTCGGAACACACTTGTTGTTTTTAAGCCTAGAAACAATAAGATTTCTTATATGAAATAGGCTCATGTTCGGACATTTTGTTTTAATGAAATACATCTTCAAATCTACTAAACATTCTCTCATTTTACATTTTTATTATTTATCCTTTGTCTCATTCATATCATGTGAATAGTTGTTTTCAAATTCATTTGTTCTTTGTACACCCTTTGACACCCATCACAGGTCTCTAGACATCAATGATGTGAGCAACGATACTACTGATTCGAAGTGCTGCTTTGAGCAAGACATGTGTTGAGAGGAATCTCGGGATTTTGAAAATGACACGAGAATGCGACTTACCTCCAGTTTTGTTGAGAATGGTAGAGCAAGAAGAAAAAGCAGATCCTGCCCCATGAAGAGTCGGTAGAAATGGTGAACCTAGGAGAGGGGCAAGAAGTGAAGATTGGAGCCCGTATTACTGCAGAAACTAAGCGAAACCTCATCGAATTACTCCATGAATTTAAGGATGTGTTCGCGTGGTCCTACCAAGATATGCCCGGACTAAGTACTGATATCGCAGTACACCGATTGCCCATAAGAGAAGAATGCAAGCCATTCCAACAGAAGCTCCGAAGAATGAGACTGGACGTCTTGTTAAAAATAAAAGAAGAAGTCAAGAAACAATTTAACGCTGGGTTCTTGCAAGTAGTTAAATACTCGAATTGGGTAGTTAATATTGTCCCGGTCCCCAATAAAGACGGGAAAGTACAGATGTGCGTGGACTACAGAGACCTGAACAAGGCCAGCCCAAAAGACAATTTCCCGTTGCCTTACATCGACACCTTGGTAGACAATACAGCAGGCTATTCATTGTTCTCCTTCATGGATGGTTTCTCGGGATACAACCAAATAAAGATGCATCCTGAGGACATGGACAAGACAACGTTTATAACCATGTGGGGGACATTTTGCTACAGGGTAATGCCATTTGGGCTAAAAAATGCGGGGGCGATATATCAGAGAGCCATGGTAACCTTATTCCATGACATGATGCACAGGGAAATTGAGGTTTACGTCGACGATATGATCGCCAAGTCCCGAACTAAAAAAGAACATGTGCAGGTCTTGAGAAAATTGTTCTTGAGGCTGAGAAAATTCCAGTTGAAGCTTAACCCGTCAAAGTGTACCTTCGGAGCTCGGTCCGGGAAGTTGCTCGAATTCATAGTCAGCAAAAAAGGGATTGAGGTTGACCCGAATAAAGCCAAAGCCATACAAGAATTACCTTCACCATGTACCCAAAAAGAAGTTAGAGGTTTCTTAGGAAGGTTAAATTACCTCGCCCGATTCATTTCACAACTGACCGAGAGATGTGACCCCATATTCCGTCTCCTCAAGAAACACAACCTAGGCACGTGGGATGAAGAATGCCAGAAGACCTTCGAAAAGGTAAAACAATACCTGTCCCATGCCCCGGTACTAACGTCGTCTCAACCAGACAAGCCATTAATCCTTTACTTGACGGTGCTTGATAATTTGATGGGATGTGTGCTGGGTCAGCATGATGATTCGGGGAAGAAAGAAAAGGCAATATACTACCTTAGTAAAAAATTTACTGAATGTGAAACGAGGTACCCACCAATCGAGAAATTGTGCTGTGCCTTAATTTGGACAACTTGGAGATTGAGGCAGTATATGCTGTATCACACGACATGGCTCATCTCGAGGCTAGATCCTCTTAAATATATGATGGAGTCTACCGCCTTGAATGGAAGGATGGCCAGATGACAGATTCTGCTTTCTGAATTCGACATCGTCTATGTGAACCAAAAGGTGGTAAAAGGGAGTGCAATAGCAGACTTTCTGGCCAGTAGAGCCCTTGAAGACTATGAGCCTTTGGACTTTGATTTCACTAACGAAGATTTGATGTACGTGGCAGACGCTGGAGAAGGTGCCACCAAAAACCATCCCTGGAAACTAAATTTTGACGGGGCATCAAACGCCGTGGGCAATGGAATTGGGGCAGTTCTGATATCCCCAAAAAGAGACTATTATCCATTTACTTGCAAACTGGATTTCGATTGCACTAATAATATGGCTGAATATGAAGCTTGCATCATGGGTCTTCGCGCCGCTATCGAACGTAAAATCAGAATATTAGAAGTATATGGAGATTCTACCCTGGTAATCTATCAACTAAAAGGGGAATGGGAAACCAGGGATCCAAAGCTGGTCATCTACAAAAGACTGGCCCAAGATTTGATCAGAGAGTTCGACGACATCACTTTCCGTTATTTACCCAGAGACGAAAACTAGATGGCTGATGCTCTGGCCACCTTAGCCTCCATGGTCCGAATAAACGAAAATGAGGATATGAAACCCATACAAATGAGCATTCATCAGGACCCAGCCCATTGCTACGATGTCGAGGAGGAAGAAAAATCGGCCCACCATGGTACCACGATATCTTTGCGATGCGTGAAGAATCGCGAGTACCGGACCAAGCGGCGAGAACGATAAAAGGGCGTTGAGAAGACTAGCTCGTGACTACGTCATGGACGGAGAGGTCTTATACAAGAAAAGGAAAGATCAAGTGCTGCTGAGACGTGTAGATGCCACCGAAGCTAAGTTAATCCTGGAAGAAGTCCATGAAAGCGTCTGTGGAACTCACGCCAATGGTTTCACGATGGCTAGACAAATAATGAGGTTTGGATATTATTGGTCCACCATGGAAGAAGATCGTATCAACTATGCCAAGAAATGCCATAAATGCCAGATTTATGAAGACAAGATTCATGTGCCCCCGTCACCTTTGCATGTTATGACTTCTCCATGGCCATTTTCCATTTAGGGCATGGATGTCATTGGCCCAATCTCTCCGAAAGCTTCGAATGGGCATCGGTTTATCTTTGTGGTTATCGACTACTTCACAAAATGGGTAGAGGCTACTTCGTATGCTAATGTCACTAAATCAGCGGTTAGTCGGTTTTTGAAAAAGGAGATCATTTGTCGATACGGAATGCCTGAAAGGATCATATCAAGACAATGCACTAAACCTAAACAACACACGATAGCAGGGGTTTGCAGCCAATTCAACATCAAACACCACAATTCGTCGCCATATCGTCCAAAGATGAATGGGGCAGTGGAAGCAGCCAACAAAAACATCAAGAGGATAGTGGGGAAGATGACCGAGACCTATAGAGATTGGCATGAGAAGTTACCATTTGCACTCTATGCTTATCGGACATCAGTCAGAACCTCTACCGGGGCAACACCTTTTTCGTTGGTCTATGGGATGGAGGCAGTCCTTCCTATTGAAGTAGAAATACCTTCTCTTCGAGTTTTGTCAGAAATAAAGCTGGATGAAGCTGAGTGGATCCAGGCTCGATATGATCAGTTGAACTTAATTGAAGAAAAGAGATGGAGGGCTATTCGTCACGGTCAGATGTACCAAAAACGAATGATGCGAGCTTATGACAAAAAAGTTCGCCCAAGAGAATTCCACGAGGGGGACCTTGTGCTGAAAAAGATCCTTCCCATACAAAAAGATTACAGAGGAAAATGGATGCCGAATTGGGAAGGACCATATGTGGTGAAGAAAGCTTTCTCGGGGCGCGATACGGATGAAATGGACGGGAAAAGCTTACCCAATCCCGTGAACTCGGATTCGGTTAAAACGTACTTTGCTTGAAACGAAGAGGCCAAGGTGAAAACCCGCAGAGGGCGCCTTGGGGCCAAAGGGCTTTTGAGTTGAAAACCCGAAAAGGGCAGCTTAAATTTTGAATAGACACGTGGCGGTCTCGCAGTGCTAGAATCAACAGAAGAGGAAGTACGTTGCATATTGGGGCATCAACAAAGTACTTTGAGTCTTCTGAACACATGCTAAAGCTCAAAGCAGCCTTCATGAAACTTGTATAGAAGCCCAATCGGCTGTGTCTAGGGCATTTGATTTATGTCTTGCTCATTTCACTATTGTTGGATTCTTTTTCGCAAAAAAGGGATATGTTCCCAGTCAAATCGTTGATAATTCATTTTTAACTCTCTTTGAAGTCAATCTATTGTTACCCATCATTCATAAACATGTTGCATTGAAATAATAATTGATGAACTGATAATTTCACAAAAGAAAGTTCTACGTATTACTTTGGGAATCTCTAAGATAAAACAAGAAACTGAAACAGGACAATTGTTTAGAATTTCCACGTACATAGATTAAAGACATTGGAGAAAGAGGGGTCTTAATGGAAATCATTTCTTCAAACTTCCTCGCTTGATTCGATGTCGTGGCGGGGTAATAATATTACCTAGTCACCCAGAAATGTGACAGAGCCAATTTTCGACAAGGAAAGATTCAAAACCCTAAATCATTGTGGAACGAATCCAAAAACAAACCAAGTCGGGTACTCTTGAGTAGGAGTTGTGATTCCCGGGAAGACGAGTTAGAAGTCAATGCAGACCCGTGTCCCGAAGCCTAAAGGAAAGGGGCCTTGAAATTTCCACAGGGGCAAGTCATTCATACGAAAATGGTTACTGCAAGAGAAACGAAGATAAAACTGTGACGGATAAATAGATGATAACACCTCAAATTGGAAATCGCACTCATAACATTCTGACTCATCATACTCATGGCATCCTAATCATTGGGCATAAGCATGTACTCATTCTACAGGTTATGACCTCAAAAGGACACTATGGCGAGCAGTTAAAGAATAGCGAGATCCTGTCTCCCCGAGTTAGCGATGGAGCGGATCAAAGATAGCAGATTTGACCTTCTTGAAGTTGCGGGAAGCGGTCGAAGACATCGATCTAGTGATCCACGAGTTTGCGAGGATCAGATTGAAAATAGCGATTTGACCTTCCCGAAGTTGCGGGAAGCGGATCGAAGACATCATCTAGTGATCCACGAGTTTGCGGGGATCAGATTGAAAATAGCGATTTGACCTTCCCGAAGTTGCGGAAGCGATTGAAGACATCACTAGTGATCCCCGAGTTTGCGGGGATCAGTTGAAAATAGAAGATTTGACCTTCCCGAAGTTGCGAGAAGCGGTCGAAGACATCACTCTAGTGATCCCCGAGTTTGCGGGGATCAGTTGAAAATAGCAGATTTGACCTTCCCGAAGTTGCGAGAAGTAGATCGAAGATCAGGTCTAGTGATCCACGAGCTTGTAGGGATCAGATTGAAAATAGCGATTTGACCTTCCCGAAGTTGCGGGAAGCGGTCGAAGACATCGATCTAGTGATCCACGAGTTTGCGGGATCAGATTGAAAATAGCGATTTGACCTTCCGAAGTTGCGAGGAAGCGGATCGAAGACATCAGTCTAGTGATCCACGAGCTTGCGGGGATCAGATTGAAAATAGCAGATTTGACATTCCTGAAGTTGCAGGAAGCAGATCGAAGACATCAGTCTAGTGATCCCTGAGCTTGCAGGGATCAGATTGAAAATAGAAGATTTGGCAATTCCTGAGTTTGCAGGAAGCAGATCGAAGACATCGGTCTGGCAATCCCTAAGTTTGTAGGGAGCAGATCGAAGATATCAAATCTGGAGTTCCTGATATTGCAGGAACAGATCGAAGTTAGCAGATCTGACATTCCTGATGTTGCAGAAGCAGATCGAAGATAGCAGGTCTGGCATTCCTGAAGATTCAGGAGTAGATCGAAGGCATCAAATCTTATCTCCCTGAGTTTGCAGTGGAGCAGATTGAAACTACAGGTCCCATCCCTCTGAAGTGGCGGTTGTGCGAGTCAAAGCAACAAGATGCGGTGGACTGGAATGAGACTACCTGAAGAAAAGGAGCACCGAAGAAGTTAAGACTCAACAAGACCGGGAAAAATTGGTCTTTCTTGAAAGTCTTTGCTCCATTCCCGTTACACGACAATGAGCAAAGAGGGGCAGCTGAACGACCCAATTTTTGCCCGGGCCCGCTAAAGCCCGTCAAGACTAAAAATCAGAGCCCATTTTACAACCCAATTCCCAAAATCAGATAACCCAGTGACCAAACCCAATTTCAAATGCCCAAACCCAATTACAAAAAAAACTACACTCCCCAAAGCAGTAACCCAATTCAGAAACCAAATTCAAAAGCCCAAACCGAATTAGCCCAAAACACCTAAAACAAAAAAACCTAACCCTAATTTTCCCTAACCCAAGTGGCGCCGCTCTGGGCACCTGTCTGCCTTCTGACCAGAAGTCACGTCCACCGCCACTGGTCTCCACCGCCAGCCACTTGCGCCGAGTACTTGCAAGCATTAAAAAGAAAAGACGAAAAGCAGTGTAAACAGTAGCAAAAATGGCTATAAAAGCCGATCCGAAACTATTGTAAAGAGGAGGATTCTTTTTTTCAATAGAAACAGATTCGAGAAATTTCAAACACAAATACAGAGATCCAAACAAGAAAGTGCAGAGAAAATATTAAAAACTACAAAAAAAAAACGAAACAGAGTCCCAAAGAAAAGGTGATCTTTTTTTCTTTGTATTTTCGAAACTTTCCATTTTTCTTTCTGATATACATATACATATATATACATATATTGTTATTATTTATCTAAAAAATATAAAAAATATATATATAATTTTTTACCTTTTTCGCCACCGTCTTGCTGATGTGTGGCAGCAACGCAACATGTGCATGAGCAGAGCATGGCGCGATCGCCGGGACCCTTGCTTTGGAGACCTAGGCCTGCAGAGAAAAAAAAGGGGGTTAGGGATTTTTTTTTAAAAAAACAGCTGAAAGAAATGAAATTTTTTGGTTTTTTTAAACTTATATAGGCCATGTAAAACGACGTTTTGGCCGGCGTCCATAAGCCCCAAAACGACGTCGTTTAGCCCCTCTGACCCGAGATCCGACCCGCTCCAGGACTAGGATCCGCGTGTTTTTGACGGAAGGGCTAATTGCACTTTTAGCCCTTCCGCCTTTTTATTTATTTGCAATTAAGTTTATTTTATTTTTCAATCTCGCCCTGTAATTATTTTGGTTTTCAATTTGGTCCCCCCTTATGCTGCGCGTTTTGGAGGAGAAGGGAAAATTTCCCTTTGAGTCCCTCCATGTTATTCGCGCGTTCAATAGGGTCCTCTTCCTCTTTTATTTATTTCAGATTTGCCCAGAATTTCTGTTTTAAGTGCAGCTTAGTCCTTTTGATTATTTTTGCTATTTTATTGTTAAAATTTGATTAATTTGATGTTCTTCTTCTTCTTATTTATTATTATTATTATCATTTAATGTTATTATTATTATCATTACTTTATCACTATTATTTTTATTATTTTTATTCCTTTTACTATTTCCCTATTATTATTATTATCACTATTATTATTTTTTAAATTTCTTAAGCTATTATATTATACATTTATTATCATTTTTATTATTTTTATTTTTATTTTTGTTAATATTATTATTTTCTTTAATGCTATATTATTATTATTATGTTTATTACTATTATTTATTATTATTGCTTTCAATATTATTATATCCATAGTTATTTACCATTTTATTTTAATATTATTATTACATTATTTTTACTTTATCATTATATCTATTTTACCTATTATTATTTATTTTATTCCTAATATCATTGCTACATTGTATTCATTTTTTTTGTATACGCTATTATTATATTTATTGTTTATTATATTTCCTATCATCATCATTTTATTATTATTTTTACTATTACTAATATACTACTATTATCATCTATATTATTATGTTTATTTATTATTACTATTAACTTATTAGTATCACTCGTATTAGTATATTATTCGAATTTCATATCGTTATTTTATTATTATTATTATTCTTTTCACACGTAACATCGTATTTTCATATTATCATTTGTCAAACTAATCTTTCTCGATACATCAGGTTTTTAAAATAACCAATATTTCGTATTAAAGATTCGAGGAAATCGAGCCCTAACTTACTGGGTTCCGGTTTTCTCATTCAATCTGAATAACGGAATATCCTTTTTAAAAATCGCAATACAAGTTTTGAATAGAATACTTGTTCTCGAAAATCGAGGTGTTGTGCCCTAACTTACTGGCTATGACATCTAGATACCCTGAAATAAGTTTGTTTTAAAATAAAGGCAATGTCCCGTATTTGGAATTTCGAGAAATCGAGCCCTAACTTACTGAGTTCCGGTTTCTCATCTGACAAATAACGGAATATCCTCTTCAAATTTAAAACCGAGTTTTAAAATCAAAAGGCAAGCTCAGTTTTGGGAGCCCAAAGTGTCGCATCCTAACTTACTGGGTATGATACTTTATCTCTTCGAAATGAGAGGGTCTTATCATTCATCTCGATTCGTTCAAGTTTTAAAAAATAAAAGAGGATCGTATTTTCGAATCTTTTCAAATTTTCAACATTAGGACATTAATTAATCAATTTGGTACCAATTTTGGGCGTGACGAGGGTGCTAATCCTTCCTCGCGCGTAATTGACTCCCGAACCCGTTTTCTCAAATTTCGTAGACCAAAAGCACTGTTTTAGTAAACCAAAACGTTTTATTAAAACAAAGGTGATCCGATCACACCTAATAAAGATCGGTGGCAACTCCCTTCCTTTTCATTTTCAAAAAAAATCGAGTCGACCACGTCGTTTACTGTTTTATCAAAAAAATGGTTACGACAATATTAATATTTTATCTATGGATTTACTTGACAATAACATAAAAGCTACCATGGATATATACTGAAACAAATATCTAGGAAATAATGAATGAATGACCTAATATATATAACCAGTGGTCCGAGTTTCCTCATTTGAAAAATTATATGTAATTTTATTAGCTAGTCCAAGTTATTCTATTCATATTTATAATTAATTTTGATTGAAACAGTTGATAATACATATATTAATAATTTTCTACATATTTCAGCTTTCTTACTTGCTTCGCCCATAGAATTAACGTCTCAAGTCTTTGATTTTGAACAATATCTGGAAATTGAATAATTATAATAAATGTGAAAATATTTAATCTCCCAAGAGTTGGTTTTTCATCACCAGAAAATAAAATGCAATAACTTATTAATAATATTCTTTTAAATATCTGCTAACAAAATTCTTAAATGAGGTTATATTCTGTCTATGAAATTGTTATTCACATAAGCGTACATCATTTTCCAGATTTTCATTCAAATATTTTTTTAATATAAAATATTTAAAATTATTTATAATTCTTTCCAATTTTTAAATAAAAACATAAACACATTTCGATATATACAAATTCATGTTCTTCTACATTGATATTAATGTCGATGTCAATTTACTTAAGATTTAATCGATATTTTCATTGAGATAAATATAAATTAGTTTTTAAGAAAGACATATATTTATTATACAGGCATGCCCCAAAAATGATCTATTTAGAAATTTATAAATTAGTTTTAATATTTTTTGTGGAGGAGGAGAAAGTGATTGCTGTGATTTTTTTGTTATAATTAAAATATCTTTTATGTCCGTTTTACAGTTCATGGAGATTAACCTTTTCAAAATTTATGATTATTCCACCCAACAATGTTGTTTTTAAAGTTCAAACTTGTGTTCTTCTTTTAAGAGTGCAAAATATCTTATCATTACAACCGACACTTATGAGCGCGTATTTTCTCCAATTTAAGAATCGAGAGGATTATGAATACCAACATTATATATTAAAAATAAAAAACACATCCTACATAAATTGACGTGAATTTGACATCATCTCCTCACTTTTTAATTTAACATTAAGAGGAAGAGAAATGGAACTCGTGAATTTGTTATTCAGCCCATAAAAAATGAAAGGGATACTATGGGTACGGGGAAATGGAATTAAAGTAGTTTTACAGTTATGGAAATAAAAAGCAAAGTTAGTGCATAAAAGGGGAAGGTAGCGTTAGAAACAGCTAAGGCAAAGGCAGTAAAGGCTTTTACAATGGGAATTTTCTTTATTTCTTTGAAGGCATGCAAATGAGAAGGTTTGGCGTTAGGACACATGCAATAGATTTTTATTACCAAAAACAACAACATTGATATTTATAGCCATTGGCCAAAGTTGTAACGTAAAGCTTTGTATCAAAATAAGGCCAAAATGTTTGGTAGCCAAAAACAAAAAACAGGGGGCTTCTTCTTGTTTTAATTTTTGGTTCCAAATTTAATCCTCCATTTTCACGAGAAATACATGAATGCCAAGCTCTACCCCTCTTGTAATCACCCTCTCTCAGGCTTCTATCAATTCAAACATAAATAATCTTGTTTGAAATTAAATATGAGAATCAAATTTAATTTTATTACATAAATGAGATTAATCAAATAAATTTAACTAATTTAATTTTTATTGAAAATAGAGCTTAAACTTCAAAAATAAAATTTGATTGAGCTCAAACTGAATAAATCAAATAGAGTCTAAGTATGAATTTTTTCGCAACTCAAATTTAACTTAATTTAGCTATGTCCCTAACTAAAAATTAGTTTTAGATAAACTAACAATGAAATATTTTAAATTTTAAAACTAGATTAATAGACTATCACATGTTTTCTTTCTTTTATTATTATTTTTGGTTGAAATCAATGTATTTATCTTGGGTAACAATGATTCATTCCCTCATCGTGGTGCTCTCCAAAGAAGCAAATAATTTATCTTAAAATATGCTTCGTTCTTATAAACAAAGATCGAATTTCAATCATAAAATTAAAAGATGAGGTAAGCAACCATCATTATATTAATTTCTACTATAATATTGTTAGAATTATTTTTAATATATCTTTAAAAAAATATGACTCACTATTAATCTCTATTAACCTGGCCTTTCAGGAACTAAAATAAATAAATAAATATGTTAATCCAAGTTGATAACCATTTTAAAAGAAAAAAAAAAAAAACTCTGGTAGAGACTGAGCTATCAAGAGGATGGTGAAATGTAATTTGCTTCACTTAAATTTATTTTTAGGTAGTGTTTTGAAAGCCACCTAATAATTAGATTTGGGTATAATTACTTGTAATTATATAATGGTGGCATGTTCGGATAATCATTATAATTGGTAAGTCTCACTGAATTAGTGTAATTGGAGCACTCCAATTACACTTTTCAATTCTTCGGGGGAGAGTGAGAATTGGTGTAATGTAATTACATCAAATCTAATTTTAAAAAATTATTTTTATACAAGTTATCAAAATTATATTATAAGCATGAATATGTTTGAATGTTTGGGATGGTTGTGGTAAAAATAAAAATCTTACATTATAAATCATAAAAAAAACTATATTATAAAAATAATTTCTGTATTTTATAAAGTTATAAAAAATATATATTATTTAAATATAAAAAAATCTAAAATTATTGCCAAAAAATTTATTATAAATAATAATTTACATGTTATAAAAGTGTTATAATATATTTATTTATAAAAAAATTATAGCTAAGTATGAACATAACTTATTTATGTTTCCATGCTATATATTATAAAAAATAATATACATATTCATAAAAAAACATTATAGCTTTTTTAGCATATATAAAAAAAAATAACTTACTATAATTGTGAAAAAAATTATATTATTTATAAGAAGTGTTATAAAAGTTTTGGGCAATTTATAAAACATTTTTATAAAGGTTATATATTATAAATTTTATATTATTATTTTTACTTAATTTATGTATTATAGAAAGGAATACAACCTAGCATAAGTCTTTCTCCAAATTAATTTATATAAGTTTTTATAATTAAAGCTACAGACTATTTAGACCGTGAACTCAAATATTATAAGGTCGATGCTAAGTATGCAAATAGAAAAAGTTTTCTTGCACTATATCGTGGGATATGATATCATTTGAGAGAATGATGTCAGACACAAACACTGTAAATAACTTGCGAACTCTTTAATTTGAAACATTCAAGGCTTCGGTTATATTAGCATATTGTAAATAGAAAAATATTTCTTATATTAACAACATCACCATAGTATAGCAAAAAAAAAAAAAACAAGGTTAGATTGTACTACCATATTGCATATTTCATAGCTGAAATCATAGGTGGAGTTAAGATGATTCATATTTCGAAAAGTATATGGAAGAAAGAGATCTTGATAATATTAACAACGCAGTTTCAAATTCATATGATAATGAACTTAGTCAAGGACCAACATATGATGATAATGAACATAAGTTAAATATTAAAGAGGGAATAACTCAACAAGTATGCATTAGAAAAATTGGATAAATTTGCATATGATGTTTATTTTTCTTGCTATTTTAATTATTAATTGTATTATCAAATACTTTTTAAGATTAACATAATACATATGGTAATTTGATTTTAACTTTTGTTACTTGTTCAGAAATTTTTTTATCATATTAATAATATTTAGAGTAATTAATATTTTTTAAAATGATAAATTATGCAACCGTACAATTACAAATTGTACTACTAAATATGACATAAGAGAATTATAATGTAATTACAACTTGACAACAAAACACATCTAAGGAATTACAATTTTTTGTAATTACAAAAAAATATAATTACTATCCTAATAATTATACTTTCATTCAATTACTATATATTGTCTAAACATTTCTTAATGAAAAGGTTGTTACAAATCACTCTCCCAAAATTCCTCACATTACATGCAATACTTCTCAATAAAAGAACTCTAAACAAGGAGTGTCTAAAACACCCCAAACGGCTCAAGAAGAAAATCGACGATCGGCCTATTCATAGGCTCTTCTTTATCGTTGATCATCAACCAAAAGATGAGATTTTATAACTAGTTTAAATGTTGATAATTACCTCCATAAATTATTTGAAAAAATATTCAAATAAATATATTTATAGAACAACTTTCCATCAGCTTCAAAATTCTTAATAGAATAGGGTAAGGATAAACTTCAAACTCCTCCCTTATCCTCCAAGTCAGTCAAATGGATAAGGATGATATTTGACACAAAATATTCCTTCATTTGTTGTATTAATGAGATTAAATCAAAAGTTAAATATGTCAATATAAAGGTTTTGACTGCACCAAAGCTATTGTTCTATTTGTTGTTCGAACATGAAGCAGTCAAAGTTCCAACAATATTTATCGGTATTGCTAAATTTTAAATTTATTTATACTTTTTAAAATAGTATATATTTATATCTTTAATTTTTAATAATATATATAAATGTATCTCAATCGGTAAAAAGTACCATGGAAATCCTTATACTAGGAATCAAATTGCATTTTGCACCCTCTACTAAAAAATGGATAAATTAATTCTTATACATTAGATCAAAGAGCAAACTAGTTCTTAAGTTAAAAATTTCTATATATTTCTACTGTTTAAAACTAGTTCATTTATGTTAGTATGAGGTACACATGGCACATCACGTGTAACTGTTTAGTTATTCTATTAGTCACCCCTTTAACAATATAAATGGATGAAAATTTTGACAAAAATGACCAATTTGCTCTTTGATCTAATGTACAAAAACTAATTTACTCACTATTTGAGTAAATAGGATAAAATGCAATCTAACTCATAGTGCAATGGCCTCCATGATTCTTTTAACATCTCGATCATTTAGGTAGAAACATGTTTATGCAAATAGAAATTTTAAAATGATTAAATTAGTCTAGAGCATATGTAAAATGCTATAAAGAGGATGGATTGTTCGTCTAGAGCATGTTTATCGAGAGGCAAATGACGTAGCCGATGCATTGTCTAATAGTGCAAAATCAAGGGAGCCTGGATATCATTTTTTCAATGAACCTCCATAAGAAGCTAAGTCAACTCTACATGCTGACAGAATGGGAATCACCTACACAAGAATAATTAAGCAGTAGCCTTTATTCTGTAACGCCCTGAATAATTTATTTCAGTTCCTGTAAATATCTAACGTAAATATGTATCTGCTTCAATGGCTAAGTGTTCTGGGTATGTGTGAGAGGTCTTAGGTTCAAGTCTCACTTTTGGCAAAACTTTGTTATTTTATATCCAAGCCTTACCCTTGTTGAGTGGGCTTATATAAAATTGTTTGTTAATTTATATCAGAATGAGCCTGTTGGTTCGAGTGGTAAGGGGTTAGTGTGTTGGAGGTTCTGTGTTCGAATCCCTGCGTGAGCATGGATGTTATTTTTGGCTCGGTTGTGTGTTAGTGTTTCGATGGAGTTGGGTTTCTGAGGTGGTTGTAGGCTAGTAGGTTAGTGGGAGAAAAATAAGGGATGTGTTATCATACTTTTATTTTTCTTGTTATTATATTTTTATTATTTTCTTTTTCAAAATTTCGGTTTCTCTTCCAAATTCTGACGTTCATTTTGCTTCCTCCTCTATTCTCCTCTTCTGTTATTTTTATCTTCAGTCGGTATCCTCTTTTTGTCCTTCCAAATTGTGGTTTTTTTTTTGTTTACGATATTTGTACGTGTTGGTAAGTGATGATAGTATTTTTGCTCGAATAGGGAGTTTTTCCTTAAAGTCGTTTTAAACGATGTTGTCGTTTCTATTAGTATTGAATTTGTGTTTTTGGCAGCAGATAATCATGAAGAACGGGGCTCTCCTCTTGCAAAATCTTAGTCGAAATCGTTCGGGGTGTTGGGGTAAGTGTTGAACACTCGAATTGGACTATTTTCAATTTCGTGGTTTCAGTTTAATCGTAAATTATGACTGATTTTGGGAGTTGGTTTGTCGATTTTAGGTTCTGGTGGTCTCGGGTGTGTTCTCACAGCAAAATCGAAACAGATGTGTACCTAAAACGTAAAAAATCGAGCTTCAGCGAAAGCTGAAAAACCACACTGTCGACGCTACACGGGCGTGTGCTTGGCCGTGTGGTTGGTCGTGTGCGAGACACGATCGTGTGTTTGACGAGAGCATGGCCGTGTACAAGACACGGCCGTGTGGTGGTGTGAGTGTGGTCGTGTGGGCCACACGGACTAGGCCAAGTTGGGCGTGTGGGCCACACGGGCAAGGCCAATCTGGGCGTGTGGGCCCATAAATCTAAAATTTTTCCTAAGATCGCACGGGTCGTTCCGATCGACTCTGGGCCTACCATAGGGTCAGTAAGGGCTAACCAAACCCTATGACTATGAGATCTGCTATTCTGATACTCTGCTCTGAGTAAAACACTGTTATACTTGTCTGATAATTTTGTTAAGTATATATATATAAATGACATCTGTATATAAGCATGATATTTCTGTATCTGTGAGTGGAGTGGGTTTTTGTATATGTGGAGGAAGTGTTCTGTATGGCGACCTTCGCCTATATTTTTGCAGCTTGGCTGTATATTATCTGATATGTGTCGTAATGACATAGTGTGGTGTGTAGGGTTGGGTGGGTGTTTTTAAAACCACATGGTGTGATGGGATGGTTGGAGTTGGTGTGTAGAGGATGGGGGTAGGATTCTGTTTATCCGTTCTGCATATCTGAATATGTTATCTTTAACTGTATCTATAGAGGACTTAAGTCCGAATCTAAATCTGAATCTAACTGTTTATGAGATTCTTATATGTGTGGTATGTCTATTTCTGTTGAGTTACACACTGGGTTTACGAAAACTCACATCTGTTTGTCTGTTTTGTTCAGGTAATCCACAGACTTAGGCGAATCGTTGCGACAGAGACTAAGCGGTGGCCACTCAGCCGAGCACTGATATACTTAGTATTTTATGGTTTTTATTTTAAATTTCGAATTTTATTGAGAGATTGCGATTTCTGGGACTCTCTGGACTGTTTGGTTTTTAACTTGGTTTTGGTTTCGTTTGCCTATTAATTTGCATGGTTTGACAAAATGCTTTATGAAAACGACAATTTCACGCAGACAAAGGTTTTTCTGAAAATACGAACTGGATTTTCAAAATATATTGGTTTTATTAAACTTTCGCTAATAATTGTGTTTTGGAAAATGAAACAATTGAATAACGTTTCCAGTAATAACTTTAAAATATGGGTTTTAAAAACTTGGTTGATACTTTTATCGAAGCGACTCAATTTTCAAAACCCTTCTTCGTGGCACCTCTAGATTCGCCCATGACGTCTAGGCCGAGTTTGGGGTGTTACATATTCCTTTTCTCTTTTATGTATAAATAAATATTAAGGTAAAGATATTAAAAGTTAATTCAAAAGATAAAAAAAAAATTTGTACCAATTTATATAGATCGATACACAACGATATAATTCAGTATTGATTGAAATATATTAAAAATATTAAAACTTTCAAAACAAATTAAATTTTTTACATGAACTAATTTTAAATTATTTGGTAGTAATTTAAAATCTATTCATACTGTAACACCTCTAACCTGTATCCGTCGCCGGAATAAGGTTACGGAGTATTACCGGAGTTTACAAAACCATCACAGATAAATCAAGTAAAAATACTATTCATATCTGAAAACAATCATATCATCCCTTAAATGGACCCTCGAGACCCATTATAAGCATTAGAAACGAATCGGTACTAGATCGGGATCACATAAAATTTTTCTCAAAATTTCAAAATTTTTCTTATAAACAGTGCCCACACGCCCGTGTGGTTGGGCCGTGTGACTACGCACGCCCGTGTCCCTAACCCGTGTAACTCTCTGACTTATAAGGCATGAAGTAATTAAAGTCACATGGCCAAGTCACACGCCCGTGTGCTAGGCCTTGTGGCGAATTTTATTTTCAAAATTTAGGTGCAATTTTTACACGGCCGTGTAACATGCCCGTGTTTAAGGCCGTGTCAACCACACAGCTGACAGACACGCCCGTGTCTCTGCCCGTGTGCCCATAATAAGCTTATACATGCCATTATACCAAAATGAGATTTCTATTTGTACCAAAATGAGATAGTAGATAGTGTGATTAATGCTCCGGCCGACCTCCAACCCTCGCGAGCTTACGAGCACTATAAAATAGGGAAAATTTAAATTGGGTAAGCATTTTCATGCTTAGTAAGTTCGTATAACGGGAAAATAAACTTACCGGTTATATTTATTCATACAAGCATACATAGACATATCATCCAAAATTTTTGGATAAATTTACCTAAACATAGACACTTAATCAAGCAAGTTAGTCACATAACATCATATGAATATCAAGTAAACATAGATGAGCTCATCGCATTATAAATATCTAGTTAGTTTTACCTTTCCGTATTTCGGGAATCTTTCTCGTTGAACTATTGAAATTTTGATGGACATTCGGGTAGTATACACAAAATATACATATCAACTATTCGTCAATTCATGTTCAAAAGTACCCATTTGGCACATGATCATATAGCACACTCTCAAGCCACATATTTTATAACAGGATTACTAGTTCAGGCTAAATCCTTTCTGTAGTATATGCTCTAAAGAGCTTGATTTGAATTACCCGTCCGGGCTAAATCCAATCTATAACATATGCTCGAGAGGCTTATTTCAGGATTACCCATCCGGACTAAATCCTATCTGCAACATAAGCAGTATTATACTCTTTTTGCGAAATCACCTATTTCCATCGAATTTCAACGTTCAACCGGGACATGGCATTTTATCATCATTTTTCTGATTTGTGATTATTTCATAAGGTATATCTTCACATACATATCAACACAATCATACAATTCCATGCAAACACATTAACGTACATATTTAGGTTACACGAACTTACCTTGAAAATGGTTCGTGTTTGAATTTCAACTAATCCGAAACTTTTTGCTTTCCTCGATCTAGTTCAGTAGTTGGTCTTTCCGGATCTATATGGATAAATTTAACTATTAATCTATCACATTTCATATACATTTGCATTCTATTACATCCTAGGCAAAATTGCTATTTTGCCCCTATCATTTTCAAAAATTCTGATTTCGTCCCTAGGCTCGGAAAATGAAATTCATTAAATTTAACCCTCTTTCCAAGCCTTGCCGAAATTTATGTACAACTTTTACAGCACCTACATTTCACAAATTTCAGCATTTTCCATGGGTTTTACCCATTTTTCATTTTAGTCCCTAGTTTTCATCAAAAATTGCTTTGCAAAAGTTGTTTATCTATGAATAACTTTTTATTTTCTACCAAAAATTTCTAATTTTCAGCATATTCATCCATGACCCAAATTTCATACCTTGATAACTTTTCAAATAAATCCCTTAAATAGAAAGATTAGATTATCCCGATTCCAAAAATATAAAAAATACTAAAAACGAGACTTAATTTCATACCTTTTTAAGCTTGAAAAGTTGTCTTCCTCTATCCTAGGGTTTCCATAGAAATTTTGGGGAAGATGATATGAAAATAGATGGTTTTTTTTTCTTTTTAATTAATTATCATCTATTAATTTTATTGATTTCCAATTTAGTCCCTACCCTTTTCTAATTTTTCCATGGATGAGTCATTAAAATATCTACTAACTACTCTTCAATGGTCTAATTACCATATAAGGACCTTAAGTTTTGAATTCCATAGCTATTTGATACCTATAGCTACTAGAATGCAATTTTTGCATTTTATGCAATTTAGTCCTTTCCCTAATTAAACATGCTATCGGTAAAATTTTCGTATCAAAATTTTCATATGACCTTTGTTACATAATTCAAACCATAAAATAATATTAAAATAAATTTTACTTTGGCTCGAATTTGTGGTTCTAAAACCACTGTTCCGATCTCACCGAAAATGGGCTGTTACAGATACATATGGGCTGATATCTACCATCATAATTAACCATAAATCAAAAAATATTTTAATTGATAGATAAATTATTCAATTATGTTAGGTCATAAACATGGATAATCTATTTTGGACCAAACATTGCAATATGAAGAATAAATGGTTATGCAATGAAAAAAAAAAGTCCCCCTCGGAAGAAGTGAGTTTAGAGCAAATTAGGTTTCTTTATATCGATTTTTAATGCTTAATATAACAAATTGATATGAATTTAAGGAAACTATTCCCCTACTTTCATCATATTTCATGGACCACTTTTTCTTTTACTAAATATTCCTTGATTTTATTCAACAAATTTGTCTAACTTTCCTTCTAGAAAACTTTCTTAAATACATTAATTATATTATGAGTGAACTATACAAATAATCACCTGACTATTAAAAATTCTCATTTTAGTCACTAAAAATAAAAAAAAATTATAATTAAGACACCCACATTATATAGTTTGTTTATTTCGGTCACTCTCATTATAAACTCTAACAAAAATCTTATATAACTTTTTTTTTTGACATGTAGACCAATCATAAGATGCTACAATTTACCATGTCGTAAGTGTTGCATATTATTTTAAAAGATTAAAATATAATTTTTCTAATACTATTTATTAACCAAAATAAAAGAAAAAATTAAATAATTGAAAAAACCCAAAAATCCAAACCTCTTCTACTCCTCAAAATTTAATTTAGAATTTGAAAAGAAAAACAATAATACAGCTGATTATCCTTAATCTCATTATTAACTTTTAGATTAAAAAATTAGATGACATTTTTATCAAACTGGGAATTAGTGAATTATCAAATGGGAAATGGTCTAATCCAACAATAACTGAAGTCGTTGCTGAAGTAATCGTAGCAGCAAAACCTTGAATAATCTGATCATCACAAGTTTGAAAATCAAATTCTAAGTTAAAATTTAAGATGAGGTTTGGATTTTTTGGTTTTTTCAACTATTTAATTGTTATTATTTTGATTAATAATTAGTATTAGAAAAATTATATTTTAATCCTTTAAAGTGGTATGCAACACTTATGATATCGCAAATTGTATCATGTAGCATCCAATGGTTGGTCCATGTGTCAAAAAAATATCATATAAGATTTCTGTTAGAGTTTATAACGGGAGTGACCAGAATAAATGAATTATATAACGCGAGTGCCTAAATTGCAATCTTTTTTATTTTAGGTGTCTAAAATAAGAATTTTTTATACTTTGAATGGCTATTTGTAAAATTTACCCTTATATTAATTACATATTACTTTGACCATAATTTTTGCCCTTTGACCTTTTCAAGGTGGTTAGCTAAATCAAGACTTGACTAAGCGGAGTCTCACGTCCCTTTTGGGGCGGATTATTATTGTTTTTCGAAGACAAATTAAAATATTCTTTTATTTGTAGAATATTAATTAAATTATTTAATTAAATTTTATATTTTATAAATAATATAATTAAGAAATTAAAACATGATAATATATATTTAATTTTAAAATCTTGATAATTGATGCTAGAATGATAAATTAAATTTTTATAAACGTAATAAAAAAATAGATGAAAAAAATAAAATTATATACCGAATATTAAAAACCTGCAAGTAATGCAAATAGTCCCTAAAATTGAGACTAATGTAAAAGAAAAAAAAAACCTAATAGAAATGATTTCAAAATAAAATATGATTGATTTTAAAATTAAATTAATTAAAGAAATATGAAAATATTATTTACTGTGATAAATAATATGTTTTAGTTATTATTTTAATATTATAAAATGTTGATATGTGGATCAATGAAAGTTGCCATTGCTTGTCGTACCATAAACTCCTTCACTTAAAATTATTTCTTATTTTACATTAAAATTGTACTTCAAATAATATATTATACATGATTAATATGATTGTCATATTTCATTTTGATCAAATTCTAAGTTAAATTAAAGTTATTTACTTGATATAAAAAAAATTAAATAATATTTTTTTAATATTAGAGTAGAGAATGAAGATTTTAAGATTTGAGTTCGAGTTGGTGTGAAATGAAATCAATATTCAATAGAATATTCTTAACACCGAGTTTTATACTAATTAATAAAAATTATTTTTTTTGAGGTAAAGATTTGGATGTTTGATTTTCCAAATCTCGTGATTTTCTTTTGGTTTCATTCCACTAATAATTAATGAGCAATTTACCTAAAAATATCGAAAAAATAATAAATTTACGGAAAAGGGCTGAAATCTGGAATATTTACGGAAAAGGGCCATTTCCCCACAAAGCGCGTCCACGTCAGCGCGTTTTGTGGGGAAAAAGCAGGAAAGCGCGCCCTTGAGGGGGCGCGCCCTTGAGAGAGCGCTTTCTGCCACATCATCAAAGCGCGTCCTCGTCAACGCGCTTTGCTGATGGGGCAGAAAGCGCTCCCTCAAGGGCGCGCTTTCCTGCTGCAACGGTCAAAAAATTTTTGACCGTTGGAGCCCAACGGTAAAAAAAAAACCTATAAAAACCCCCAACCCTTTTATTTTTTTCACACATTAGTCCTCTATCATCTTTCTCTCAACTTTCTCTCAACTTTCTCTCAAATTCCTCTCAAAATTCTCTTAAAGTCCTTGAAACTTACTCTAAAATTTCAAAATAGTCCTTTAATATTTACAAAAAAGCCTTTTTTTAAATTTTTTAATATATTTTTTTGATAAATTATAAAATTTTTGATCATATTACCAATGGCCGGGGAATTAATTCGTCTGGACGATAAGCACATCTCCGTCGATCAAATGCAAATGGTAAGTTTTAATTTTAATTTTTCAATACTATTTAATATTTTTTAGGTTTATGCAATTTTAATTAATTTTTATTTTATAATTTTTTAAACAGTCTGTAGATCGGGTGTTGCAATGCTATATTCGCAATATGCATGGTCCCCTATCGCCGTTGATCGAGAATTACCTATGGGAAGCGGGTTTTTGGCACGTGGCCACGATAGGCCGGGGGTTCAAGTTGGAGCCGAACTTAATCAGTGCGTTGATAGAGAGGTGGGACCGAGACGCACACTTTCCATCTTCCATGCGGAGAGTGTACTATCACTCTGAAGATGTGCGATTGCAATTGGGATTGCCGGTGGATGGGTCCGTAGTCACCGGGTCCGCAACTTCTACCGATTGGACCGCCGTATGTTACGAGCTTCTGGGTGCCATTCCGGATAACATTTATGGAGGTTGGA
Organism: Gossypium sturtianum; assembly: GCA_025698515.1. Classification (NCBI taxonomy): domain Eukaryota; kingdom Viridiplantae; phylum Streptophyta; class Magnoliopsida; order Malvales; family Malvaceae; genus Gossypium; species Gossypium sturtianum. Next base: position 125,618,223 of record CM046946.1, read on the forward strand.
TCGAGATGGCCTGGTTACGAGACACATTCCCAGAGCCGAATAATGGTTCGACCGAAATAGAAAGAATACGGTATGCTCGAGCATACATTCTTGAGATAATTGGAGGCTATCTGATGCCGGACCTGTCTAGAAACCTCGTACACCTGAGATGGCTGTTGAAACTTGTTGATTTTAGAGCAGCCGGTGAATTGAGTTGGGGGTCTGTCGTGCTATCAAAATTGTATCGGGAGATGTGCGGGGCGACGCAGCCGAGTAAAGCGAAAATCGAAGGTTGCCTATCACTACTGGAGTCATGGGCACGGTTTTGATTTCCATTTTTACGTCTTCAACTCGACCACCCATATACATTCCCACTCGTAACGAGGTAAATTTAATGTTATATTTTACAATTATTACGTAGATTTATAGTATAATTGTATGCTAAAAATTTATTTAATTAGGTGGAACCATTCGCGCGAGTTATCTTTGGAATATCTACCTCGCTTGAAGATATACGGCTTCTATTAGACCAACGGTCGGAATCATAAGTAAGTTTCGAATTTCGTATTTATAATTTAGTATTTCGTATTTAGTGTTTAGTATTATGTATATAACTAATATTTTGGTCATGTTAATATAGTTTCAATGGACACCGCAAATGCGAGGATCCGCAAATTCGGACAAGATAATTCCGAGGAGTTCTTGCAAAATCAAAACATTTGGCATGTGAAGGTCCCATTGATCAACTATGCCACCGTGGAGATGCACCCGATCGGATCGGGTTCGGGACAATTTGGATTCGACAACCGATTCCCGTGCCACCGAGGTGCTCGATGATGAGCACAAAGTCGACTTCCTAGCGATTGCACACGGATTGGCCAAAATTTTGGTCAGCATATATCGAGATGTGGGAGAACCGGTATGATTATTTACCTATTCGGGAACCGATCGTCGTTCCTGAGTTAGCGTGCGTGCCGGAATACATGCCATGGTTTAGGATCCATGGTAAGCCGTATTTGTTGTCGGAAGAGGAGAGGTGACGGTAACTTCGTGAACAAAGGGAACGACGGGGCCCTTTAAATCCAAGGAGAAGGGGTGATGAGACGGGACCATCAACAGCGCCGACACAGTCACCGGGCCCATCAATTTAGCCGACGACACCGACATCACAGCCTTTGGCCTTTATGCCAGGTGCGTACCCTAGCCCTTATATGTATCCTAACCCATATATGTTTCCTTTTCCCAGTCCCACCCCAGGTTGGAATGCATGGCCCGGTTCGAGTCCGTTCCCGACTACTCCGACTGGCTAGCTGATCTTGAGGCTGACGTCGCGTGAGGGATCACATGAGGCGTCATCGGGGAGCACTTCTTTTTACCAGTCTCCTTCGCCTTACGGGATTCAGACACCCCGCCGTGGTTTATGCAAACACCTCCACAGTCGTTATTTTATCAAGGTGGGTCATCCTCCCAACACCCACAACTGCACTCCACCGCCGAGGAACTGAATCCCCGTCCAAGGTTCCACGACCACGGAAGCTAGAAGAAGGAGGAATCCAGTACAGAATCGCCACCACCCCGTGTGTGCTGACTCGATTCCGACCGGCATCAACATTGATTCGGACCGGCTTTTTTATTTTTTAATTGTAATATAATTTTTTTAATTTTTTTAATAAAATAAAAGTTGTTTTTTATTTGTGTTTGTAATTTAATTTTAATATCTTCAATAAAATAGAAGTTGTTTATTTTTATATGTAATTTAATTTTAATATATTTAATAAAATAAAAAGTTGTTTTTTTATTTTTATTTTTGTAATTTACTTTTAATATATTTAAAAAAATAATAATTGTTTAATTTTTTTGTAATTTATTTTTAATATCTTTAATAAAATAGAAATTGTTTATTTTTTTGTATGTAATTTAATTTTAATATATTTAATAAAATGAAAAGTTGTTTTTATTTTTTATTTTTTATAATTTAGTTTTAATATATGTAATAAAATAATAGTTGTTTAATTTTTTTGTAATTTAATTTTAATATCTTCAATAAAATAGAAGTTGTTTATTTTTTATATGTAATTTAATTTTAATATATTTAATAAAATAAAAAGTTGTTTTTATTTTTTATTTTTGTAATTTAGTTTTAATATATTTAATAAAATAATAGTTGTTTAATTTTTTTGTAATTTAATTTTAATATATTTAATAAAATAGAATTTGTTTAATTTTATTTTATTGTAATTTAATTATAAAAATAAAAGTCCAATATTTGTTTTTTTATTGTAACTTAAAGTTTTTTTTTCCAAATTAGTCCTTCTACAAAAGTTCACCGTTTTCATCAACAAATAAATAGAATTTACAAAGACACCAAGAGACAAAAAAAGTTAAGAAGACTCTCAACTATTCCGATTTGGACACGAGCGAGATGTATGGCTTGGGTTCCTACACCATCCGCACAACCTATGTTGGTTGGTCGTTTCTCGGATATTCATATTGTTGTGTATTCTAGTCGAATAAGGTCGACCTTTTGGTTTGCGCCTCAATTGTCTATCCGGCAACAGCTTATACGGTGCAAGGGATACCGACGGCCACTTACGTTCATCTGGGACTGGTGGGAATGCGTGTCTCCACACGTTGTACATGTTTTCTATTTTATACACTTCGTCGACATAGCTCATGGGATTAAGACGGAGATTCTGACAAGCCGCAAGTACATGAGCGCATGGGTAACGAAGTGCATCAAATATCCCACGATCGCGAGTCCTATTTATCAAGTGTACACGATATCGCCGCCAACAATACCTTGGTTCGGTCTGTCAAACTCCGTCTCACGAAACCATAGGTTGTCGCGACCGTTTCACACTGTGTGCATGGTGTTGGCCCGTGCCTTCCCCCTGTTAATTTCTCGCAAGACCTTCGCGCACCATACATGGCCTCCTTGCATTTGGCCTTTATAACTCGCTGCTCGCTTCGAAAATAGTGCCGCTAAACGAAAATATGTCTCTCGTACAACCGATGTTATCGGCAAATGACGCGTTCCTTTTAGAACAGAATTTATGCATTCGGCTAGGTTTGAGGTCATATGACCATATCGTAGGCCGCTGTTGTATGCTTGTGTCCACTGTTCAAAAGGAATATTGCATAGGTAGTTTGCGCCTTCTTCATTATCTGATCGCAAACTCGCTAACATCTCCTGAAAACGGTCTTTATTGATCTCGTACCCTGCCAATATAAGTTGATAGCGAATATTACACACCACTCTTCAATTAAGAATAAATTGAATATTACAAGCAAAATTATATTAATAGATATTACATACCCATATTGGTCACTTGCTGTCGCTGCCTTCTAGATCGATGTTGCCCGTAGTAGTTGGACGCAACATGCCTTAGGCAATATCGATGGTGTGTGCGATGCCACAGGCTTCCCTGTCGCTCTATTGCGACTAGTATTCCAGGTCCCCGATCCGATATAACGCATATATCGGGTTGGGGGCAGACATGCCTCCTTAACCTAGATAGGAAGAAATCTCAGTCATCAGCTGACTCCCTCGGTGCTATTGCAAACGCAATCGGAAGGATTCTCCCACTGCCGTCCTGTGCCACAGCTAGCAATAGCCGATGCGTATATCTACCATACATAAAGGTACCGTCAATTTGTACTAATGACTTGTAGTATATAAATGCATCTCGGCATTGCTTAAATGTCCAGAAAAGACGCTTGAACACTGCGCATCCACGGAACAAGTGATCGTTGTAGTACGCCGGTTCCGTTTCAAGGTCTGTTATGCTGCCTGGGACATATCTCTCCAGCACCTGACACTACTGCCACACTTCATTATATGAACTGTCCCATCGACCATGCAACTTTTCCAACGCCTTCTGCTTCGCTATCCAAGTCTTCCTGTAAGAGGGCGTGTACCCCAATTGGCTACGAATATTGCCAATTAAGGCCGGCACTGTAGTCTTCGGATTGGCCTTCACCGTCGGTATTATTAAGTCAGCCAACATCTTTGAATCCATCTTCGGATGATCTTATGTAACACCGGTCAACGAAGTACGTTAAATAACCAACATTACGTAATATTTGTATTATTCAAAAACATTGAATACATAGTGATACTGTACCGGCAAGACATGTATGTCGACCTTTGTACTTTTTGATCTCCCACAAGCCAGTCCTTTTCCTCAACGAGGCCATGATTTTCCATGAACATGTACCGTCTTGCACTGCACACTTCACCTCGTACTTATCGAGCTTGGATTTAACCATGTTGTAGTTAACCCCGTTCTTGATGCTGTATTGTTTCAATGCACAAAGAAAAGCATCCTTGTTGGAAAACTCTTTACCAACTTCTAATTCGCCCGAATCCAACGACGAACTTGTACGGTCACGCGTCCGGTGTGTTAGTTCAGGAAACTCCAATGCATCGTCTTGAGATAGATCGACATTATGCATGTGGGCTGGAGGCGAGTACGCCCTGAATAGCGGATCTTCTTCGTCTTCATCTGAACCGCCCTCAACATCTTCAGGTACTGTTGGAACAAGCTCTGGTTCAGAAAATAATCCAACTTCTGCACCATCGGGCCCGGGCTCTCGAGGTGGATCCATATCGGACTCATCATCTGACCCACTATAATCTGCAACGAACGAAGGCCCATCGCCGGTGGATGTCGTGGGGAGTACATTATCCCTCCTTAAACATCTTTCGTAACGTTCCCAATCATATGTGGATTGCCAACCACTAGAAGTTGATGACGTTCCTCAATACGTATTTCTATCATTGGACGTCGAAGGAAGGATATGCATGTCCCATCCACCAACAGAGTGTCGTGCAGGGGTTATGTTTTCTATACTACCACCAAACACGGGCACTTCCGTATTCTGCCTCCCAATAACAGAGTGTCGGCTTGGGGTCATGTATTCCCCTCGAACAGAAGTAGATGTTGAGGTCAAAGAAAGATCACTTGGCGATGAAAATTGTACATATACCTCAAGATAGGGTGATCCACTGGCAAGATGAGTCTCCACCATTGCCTCAAAGCTCCGAGGACCTTTGATGTCGAATGAGTCATATCTCACCGGATCAATCGAAGCGAAAAATCTATACTTAATAGACTGAACTTTCATTGGCATTGTTCCGAAGATTTTACGCCTAATTCTTTTGCGAAGTTCTAACAAATCTATGTTCCGATTAAAACCCAGTCGCGTTGTGTTCTCCGATAAAAAAACAACACCATTTTCGGTGTCACAAACCTCACCATCGTAGTAAATAATAGCTTTAATACGTTCACTCATTTTCAGTTTCTATTTTTCTTTTGCCTCAATTTCTGTTATGCAACCTGAGAATGAAATTTGGCTGATTTATAGTCATAATTTTACCAGAGACTACTGTAGCAAAAGAGCGTCCACGTGGGAGCTCTTTTCGATACTCTTCTTTGTGACAAAGCATCATCGCTTGAAGCATTTTGGGCACTATTTGTTCAGAAACGTCTTCTCAAAATTATTTTACTGGAGACTACTATAGCAAAAGAGCGTCCACGTGGGAGATCTTTTCAGTACTCTTGCTGACAGTGCATCCTGCTTGAAGCGTTTTGGGCACTATTTATTCAGAAACGTCTTCTCAAAATTATTTTACCGGAGACTACTGTAGCAAAAGAGCGTCCACGTGGGAGCTCTTTTCAGTACTCTTGCTGACAGTGCATCCTGCTTGAAGCGTTTTGGGCACTATTTGTTCAGAAACGTCTTCTCAAAAATATTTTACCGGAGACTACTGTAGCAAAAGAGCATCTACGTGGGAGCTCTTTTCAGTACTCTTGCTGACAGTGCATCCTGCTTGAAGCGTTTTGGGCACTATTTGTTCAGAAACGTCTTCTCAAAATTATTTTGCCAGATACAACTGTCAAAAAAATTCAAACAATTTTTATTTTGCTAATATATTTTGCCCAAAACCCTAAACATATTTTTACTAAACCCTAATTAACCCTATAATATACTCCATTAATTTTCTCCTAAAAACCCTAAATCTAACGACCCTAAAAAATCATAAACCCTAGCCCTGAAACCTTAAAATTTCATACCCTAACACTAAAAACAGCTGAAAATCAAACGGGGAAGGGGGGCAAAAGCGCGCCCTTGAGGGAGCGCTTTTCTGCTTTTTCCCCACAAAACGCGCTGACGTGGACGCGCTTTGTGGGGAAATTGCCCTTTTCCGTAAATATTCTAGATTTCGGCCATTTTCCGTATATTTATTATTTTTTCGGTATTTTTAGGTAAATTACCTATAATTAATTAGAGGTGGGATTTTTTTTTTATTTTTTATGTAAAGCTCGAAGACACTTGTGCATTTTCAAGTAGTACCCATAAAGTTGATATGTAAGTTGATACGTTGGGTAAATAAGTTATATATAACATGATTTCATTTACAATAATAAAATTAAAGTTTAATATAGAGTAAATGATATCTTTTCAAGGGTATTATATGGTTTATGAAAATGAAATAAGATTATGAGTTATTTTTTTGGAAAAAAATGATTTAACCATTATTACGATAAATAATTATTGTTTTTATAATAGTAGATACAATAATAATTATAAAATAAATAATAATAATTAAATTAGGTAAATAGATTTAATCTTAAAGAATCATGGATATTCAACAATGCCATTGAAGCTTGATAATATAAGTAGCTTTTTTGTAATTGTATATAATGAAAATTTAGTTAAGATATTTTTAGTGTTTGACTCTATGATTAAATAAACTTGTAATTAATAGATAAAAATTCAAACTTAACTATAAGTTATTTTAGTCCTAATTTATGTTCAATCGATCCTTCTACTTATTCATTTAAACTTTGAACGGAGTGCATATACGAGCTTAGAATTAATGGATAAATTGAAATGAGATATATAGATTGCATGGATTACTATTTGTAGTAATTGTATTTTCTTAATAAGGTAAGAGATGAATTCAAACAAATTTAATTTCTTTGGATCATTATTCAATTTGATGAATAAATTAAGTAATCATTGAAGCTAATTTTATTCAAATAATTAAATAAATTTACACATATATTTTAATACGGTTAAATTATCATGATTTTAACAAAATTAGAATTGATTTGTGTAAATAATTTATTTAAAATTAATTTGGAGTTTTCTCAATAATATTGGGTTAGGCATCGACCAACCACCCAGCCTAACTTGGCAAGGGATGGTTGACAAAGGGTTTCTTCACCCTTAAGTAAGCTGCCAACTCTCCTTTATGGTCTAGTTGGATTCTGAATTTATTACAAGTTAGCCAAAAATTACCTATGTCTATATACTAAGGGAAAACTTTGCAGAAATTTAATGAAAATTTTTTTGAGCAGCTTTTCTTGTACCCAAATAAATTCTATTTTTCTTAAGTTCAGTTTCTAGATTAGGAAATTATTATAATTGCATTCATCAAGTAATTATATTTTGAGATCTAGAGAGTTTTAAAATTGGTCTGATTTCATAAGAGGATTGCACAAACTTTTCCTCTGAGTCAATTTGGCCTTGTGATCAATTTTTAGATAAGATCTCACTCTCTGCAATTATGAGCTTAAGAATAACAGAAAACATCATTGGTTAAAAGTTTGAAAAGATCAATCTTCAGTTCATGTTGATTGGAATGTCACGACCCATAGATACTTATTTGATAAGATTTATTTCTTTAAATATCACGAAAAATGTATTGCCCCAAAACTCGGCCTAGAAGTTTAGACCGAATCTTGGAGGTTACATTGATCACCAAAGTGATCTGGAACATTTCTAGTTTAATAAAATGGAATACAAAATAGTACTTAAGTTACACAAAAACACTCAGAAAATGAAGTCCCAAAATTACAAAATATCCAGTACAAATAACGCTTAAGTGCATATAACACAAAATTTGTACCACCGTTTTCAAAACCATTTATTTAAAACTCAGAACTAAAGAAAAATACTTTATTAGCCCGTTCAAAAACATGTCACTCCGAGACCTCCGGCATGCGAAGTCCAGCTACAGATATCGAGAGTACTTGAAAAGGAGAAAACTCAGGGGTGAGCTACACGAGCTCAGTGTGAGTTCAAAAATGAAAAAAACACGATAGTCAAGTGTCACAATCAATAATATCTCAATGGAAACCCGATATACGAATAGTCATCACAAACAATCAAACGTATCAGTATGGAAACACATCGATCTACAAACAGTTAATCTCGCAATCAGACAGACAAACATAATGCATAAATATAAAACCCACCCATCCAGCCAAACACCTCTTCGTCCCCCATTCACACCACATATGAGCTAATTAAGCTCAACCATCCATTCACACCACATAGGACCTCGAAAGGCCCATCCAACCCTACACACAACGTATGTGGACTAGGCCACTCAAATGATAATACGCAGCAGAGCTGACATATGTGTAGTACAGTGCGGTAAACTGTTGTACAGATGAGTTGCAGTTAGAACTACCAAATCATAATAGATCAAATTTCCTTCTCTTCGCAACCAAACCCAAAATTATGCTAATATATATATGCAAATCGACTTTCAGATTTAAAGAGCACGACTCATAGGCAGTCACACAGACATCGAAGCTCATATACAGTTGACCAAATAAAGAATTCCATGCGATTGCAAAATGCACACACACAAAATTTGGAATCAGACATACAGAAACAGAGTACCGAATCAGAAATGCTCTTACACATACACAGGCTCAATATCAAACTTCATCAGGTCCTATCATCAGACGAGGTTTCATTTCACAAAGCACATTACAAATACGCTTGATCAAAATGAAAGTTTAACACTACATTTACAAATAATCACACAACCCTAAGCCGGATCGGAGTCCCTAACACTCATACGGAGGCACCAACAAACATTGGACGACACAAGAAAAAGAACGGATCAAGTTATGCTACAAAGTAAAAATCTACGTAACAGAGCCACACGGTTGTGCGCCCCAGCCGTGTGGAAGTGCCTAGGCTGTGTGGGAGTCAACAAGCCCGTGAGGAGGGATACACACCCGTGTGGAAGGAGGCACACGCCCGTGTGACCCAAGGACATGGCCATGTGAACAGGCTGTGTAACTCTCTGTCCAATTGTACTAAAATAAGGTACAAGGCAGACACGGTCATGTGTCCAGAACACACGCCCGTGTAGAAGTTGACTAAATTCCCAAATCAACCACATGGCCGTGTGGTACCAAAATTTGCCCGAAAACCCTAATTCCCAAATACACACGATCGTGTGAACTACTCATGTGGGGTACACGTCCGTGTGGTCATGAAACCACACCGGATTAGGCTACAAAACGTGCCTTTGATGCCGAAACGATCCCCTACCCTCGATAACTCAGAAATATATCAAAAACACACATAATTTCAAGCTATTCCACGATATTCGACCTTTTAATTGGTCGATTTCAAAAGCGCACACACAATGTTGAATTTCACAAAAACAAATCAAAAATCCGATAACGAAAAGAGAGGGTTTCTGAACACCCACACGAAACTACCGAATTTCACAGAACTGAATCTACAATTTGCAATTAGATTAAAAGAGGTTCAAACACACACCTTAATTCGTAATAAAACCCCAAACAATCGGTGAACCATAACGCCCTCTACTTGACACTCAATTGTATCTCCTTTTAGAACCCGAAACGATTGAAGACAATGAAACCTCAACGACGTAAAAAGGAAATTCGTGAGAGAAGAGAGAGAGCGAAGAAAAAGAGAACGTGCAGAGAACTTTGGAAAACCACCGTGTGAAAACTTTTTGTTTCCTCCCAAAAATAAAAATAAAACAAATAAAAATAAATATCTAACCTTTTAAAACAAAACAAAGCTAAACCAAAATAATTCCCTCAAAACAAACTTATGGATTCGAACCCGGGACCCCAGACTAAACTAACACACAACCCACAACCAGACTAGCAGGCCTATTCTGACGCTAAAACGTGGAAACACGCATAATTGGTCGAACTACGCACTGACCCTAATTACAAAACTCAAAGCTTTTAACCCCGGAATCCAGGGTGTTACAAAAAAGACCAAATTTATTTATTTTTCAAATTTCACTGCATCAATTAAACCATATTTTTTTAATTTTTTTTCTAATCATATAAATTAGATACATATCATACGAACATTTTGCTTATTATTTTGAGGGTCATAGGTTTTCAATATATAAAAGTATACAAGTCATACAAATACAGTCTTTCACTTACTCATGATTAATGTACACAATTTACATCAAAAGTGTTGATACAAAGCATGAATGAAGGTGGAACAAATGGAGAAGGGAATGGTATGGAGGAAAGTCGGTTCACCCATGCCAGGGTGAGAGCCGAAAATGTAGAAGAGTGGAGAGGAGAATGGAGAGGAAAGGATGATGCTTCACATCTTAGGGTTTGTTGGGAGGAATAGAGAGCACCCCATTTATGTTGTGTTGTGGTAGTATTTATAAGTAGGTCATGGTTCCCGGGTGGTCTCCTCTTGAGGAGAACACACCCGTTAGTAGCGAGTGGCCTCGCAGAGGGTCTAATCGGGTGATTAAGGATGGATGGTCCCTCACATAAATGGTATAAAGCACGTGAGTGGTTGGTCACTGAGCAACCATCTGGACGGTATAAGGCGAGTGGGTATTCGTGGTTCTCTTTGGTCCATCTATGGAAACCAATCCTTGGCATTTGAAGATTGGATTGGATTTGTGTGAACCAATAAAATCCTTGGAATGTGGAGATTTGATCAAGATAGTATTGTTGATTTTGGAAAGCATATCTTCGACTCACTGTACGTTGATTGTTATTGATGTAATAGTTATTTTCTAGGAGTTACTTTGTATCCGCATAAATTTCATGTTAGTTAGCTGAAATTGATATATGTTTTGAGGCTTTTTCAAGTTATGTAATAAGAGCTAATTGAGTGAATTCTAATTTTTTTTATTAATGAACTGTTTTGTGGGAGAGTGTAAATTGTTTTTGTAACCATTATTGAGTGTTTACTTCCCAAGTTCTCAGGGGGAAGATTTGGAGGTAAGTGTTCTAGTCTTTAGGCATAAAGGTGAGATTTATATACTTAGGGAGTGATAGAGTGTGAATCACTTGTTATATTATGGATTAAAGATAGTGAAATTATTCACTGAGCTAGGCTCTGCGACGTAGAGAAACCAAACTACGTAAACAAACCTTAATGTTATTTCTGTTTTATTTCCACAATTTTTCGCAGTGCCAAACTGTGGTGGTCATTGCAGTCTAGCACCTTCATTGCATTTTTAATTGCAGCAAATAGCTAACTTAAGGTAGCACCAAAACCTTAAATAGTTTTTTTAAATATTGAGTGGCAAAGAGTCCCTAAATAATATCCACAACCTCCATTAAAGGTCACTATATAAAAGCAAGGTAACACCTCAAGTCGTTTTTACCGTACTAGAAACACTAAAATATATAGACTTTTTTCAGCACTAATGCATGCAGTTTCTAAGTAATTTCTGTCGAATTTTATACTTTTATTATAAAATAATTCATTTGAACTTAATTTATAAAACATTTTGAATTTTAGTTATTTTTATAATAATTTTGCATAATTTGGGTTATTTTTGACAGTTTGCACAAAATGTGGAAAATCAACTCGATAGTCACATTGAAAGAATTAATTGTCGAGGCATTGTTGGATTAGAATTTGATGAATTAGCAACCATGGAGGACTTAAATTTATGCTCTTGGACTTTATTGAATCAGTTGATCCAATTAAATTTTTATCGGAAAAAGTGGACAGCCTGAAACGGAGAAAAAGGGCCTGAATTGAGCAACTAAAGAGGGAGGATGGACAAGCCCAAAAGAGTAGCCCAAATTGTCCCAACTTGCTGACCGAATCAGCTAATTTAATTTGATTTCAAGACTTACAAAACAGCCTCTAAACTCTTCCCAATTGTCGTTCCAACCTTTTATCTTTTCTAGATTTTTCATTCAAACCCCAAGCTAAAAATAGCAAACTCATTCAACCACTCATTCCACTTAAGCATGGCCCGCCATATGAATGGGGATTTCATGCTATTTTTAGCTAACTTGAGCTGCCAATTTCAAGTATATATAGCCTCATTCTCTTCCTCATTTCACACAACACACATCATTCACTCATATTTTCTTTCACTTCTCTCTTTCACTCTTTTTGCCTTTCATTTTCTTCCCCCTTTCCCTTTACTGATTTCCTCTCTTAAGAAAGAGCTAGCACGTCTCTTGGAGCAGTAACAATCAAACATTCTTGAAGGTTGTTGATTGACAAAACAAGTCGAGAGGAAGAGGAGCACGCTAGTCTGGCTTCGAAGAATCACTGGGATTTGCCTTCTAGTTCTCTTCTCTTTATCTTTTAAATTTATTTTGTGATCATAAACATGAATGTTTGTTATTTTGATGCTTCTATTTTAATTAAAATGAACTAAATCTTGTTCGTGTTAGATTAATTGCATTTTGTCCACTTAAATTATTAAAAATGTGTTTGTGTTGTTATAGGCCTTGGTAATTTGTCCAATTAGATAAAATCATGCTTATGTTATGCTTGCATTTTAATTGTAAAGTGATAAATGAATTAATTACTAATCGGATTGAAATTGTAATTAATAGACACAATATCTAATTGGTGCATGTTTAATCTTCTAAGGTAAACGAGGGTTAAATTAGCAATCATATTAAATAATATTCTTACTGTAACACCCCAAACCCGGCCTAGACGTTATGGCCGAATCTGACGATGTCACATGATAGTGCTTTGGAAGACGTAATTACAATAAAGCCATTTTCGATATCTTAGGTTACCGTCCAAAAGTGTCGTTTATCCATTCATTGTCCATTTTCAAAACATTATACGTTCGCGGAAGCTTTTAAAATAATTTGCGAATTCATATGTATTTTAATAAAACCTTTGTTTATTTTGAAAACTCGAGTTTTCCTACTTCTAGTCGTAATACCATAATCGTCACAAATCCCATATTTTAAAAAAAATCCGTAAAGGCCTTATTACATAAAAATTACCCAGATATAATCAAACCATAATTAAAAATAAAACCATAATAAAATGTCCGAACCGTGGTCACCGCCAAGTCCTCCACTGTACCGATCCGTCTACTGTTGGGGATTACCTAAACAGGTTAAACAGAAAAGGGTGAGTTTTCGCAAACTCAGTGTGTACTCCCCACAGAAAACATACACACAGTAATATCAGATAACAGACATATTTCCACAATTCGGTGCGAGCCCATTACGAAAAACTGTGGACCTTAGCCCACTCGGATCTGATTCGGACATATTACAGGGCCTTAGCCCATTTCGCAGACAGAATATCACGAAAATGCAGTCCTACCCACCAGCCTCTACACACCAACTCCGTCCAACCCTACACATCATGTGGGATAAAATCAACCCACCCACCTACACACCATGTTGTATGCAGAATGCGGCACATAATCGAAAATTTGTAGTTGAAGCCGCGGATAACAGGCTTAAGAGCCTTTCAGATACTTCATTCAATCATAATCAACCCACCCCGATGCAATGCAACATACAAGAATGACATGCTGTTATGCAATTAAAACTCATATATTCAGATCAGTATACATGCTTAGTACAGAAATCAGACAGACAGATCATTCATTTAGGGGTCTAAGTATTGCTTACCGACCATACGGTAGGTCCACATTCGACTTGGGTGACCCGTCCAACCTTACAGAGTTTCTCAAAAAAATGGGCTTACACGCCCATGTGGCCCGCCCGTGTGGACCCACACGCCCGTGTGGCCTACACGGCCCAAATTGGCCTTGGCCGTGTGGATCACATGGCCTGGCGCAGAATCCCACACGCCCGTGTGGTTCACCCGTGTGGGCCCACACGACCCAATTAGTGGAGCCCGTGTATCGTACACGGTATTGCTCGGCCATCATACGGTCGTGTCGTCAATCTCACGGCCGTGTGGTGACTTACAGTTGATAAATCGTAAAAGTAACATATTCTAAGCCCACATTTAGTATGCTTTTGGATGATTTAAGCCCCAATTTATGTAAAAAGGTGCTCTTAATCCTTTCCTTTCATGACTTATACTCAAGAAAGCACCCGATGACGAAAAGAACGAGAAACGGGCTTAAAATGGACCAATTCAGGCCAAACCCTGAAATCAGCACGGCATGGACTTCCAGCCACACGATCGTGCCAAGTCAATCATCTAGAACACGGTCTAACCCCAACTTACACGGCCGTGTCTCATTAAAGAAATCCGAACACGGCCTGGCCACGATTTACATGGGCGTGCGCCATGGCCGTGCCTCTGCCGTGGAAAAGAGCAATTTTATTTGGGAAAGGATACTTAGGGAGAAAGAAACGTATTTCAAAAGCCTATAAATACACTCTATGTATGACCTAAGAGGGGGAGCCCAAAGCCATCGTCTAGGGGCGTCGTGCTAGGCCAGAGAAGGCAGATTTTTAGGGATTCACTCAGGGATAGCCAGTTGATCCATCTCAAGAAGCCGGAATTCTACTCAAGACGGAGGATCACCTCTTCAATTCCTTCAGGGGGTTTTAGGGATTTCTTATGTTTTGTTTTATCTTTTCTCTTGAGATGTTTTCTTTTACTATTATGAACTAAACCTTCGGATACCCGAAGGGGATGAAACCTATGATAAATCTTGTTATTTGATTTTTTGAATTATATGATAATAACTTAGTTTGTTCTTAATTGTGTGAACTTAATCCAAATCTAATGTGCTTAGGTGAAAGAGGAATATACCCTACCTAAGAGTAGATCCAACATAATTAAGCGGAGTTGATCGCACGCCTAGAGATAGGGTGATGAGATTTTGCCGAATTAGGGTGAAACCTAATATGGGAGTCCACAGATCGATTTACTGCTATTCTAGGGGGTTACTATAAGAGAAAGAGATTTCCACTAGTTAACCTAGGGTTAGACGTTATTCGCTTCGAGAGAGGGTTTAATATACGTTAGGGAATCTCACGGATCAAATTAAGTAAATAAATCATATGGTTTAAGGTTAGATAACAAGTGAAGTCTAGGTGGATTCTTCCTAGGGTATCGTCTAAATCAACTGAGTTTTTCCCAAGTTATTTTCCAAATTCATTCTTCTTTGTCTTAGAGTCTTTAGTTTAGTAGTTAATTAATTTAGATTAATAAACAACTTCACTTATTTTAGGCTAAATAATAAAAAGAAAGTTAGTATTAGTACTTTTAGTTCCTTTGGGTTCGACAATCCGGTCTTGCCTAAACTATACTACTGTTCGATAGGTGCACTTGCCTTTATTCGTTGTCAGAGTTAGTTCCCGGGTTCGATCATTCTTTTATAAATTTTAAAACTTTGATTTACAGCGATCAAGTTTTTGGCGCCGTTGCCGGGGAACTAAAATATTAAGAAAGCTCTATTTTTATTACTTTAGCCATTATTTTTATTTTTTTTGCAATTTATTTTTATTTTTAGTTTTAATTTTAATTTTGCTAAATTCTCTTTCTTTCTTTTCCTAGCAGGTACCTCTAGTTTATGACTAGAAGGAACCCGAGAGGACCTTTAGAATACGACAGTGATATTGAAGCTACCGCTCGAAGAAATCGCAGAGAAATTAGGCGAGCCCTAAATTACCAAGAAGGAGAGCGAGAAGACAGATCCAATCTTACTGAAGGGATGGATGAAAATAATCTTCCACCACAAGAGGTGGCAGAAAATAATGCTCCTCGTACTATGTTTGATTATGCTAAACCTCACTTAATAGGAGCAGAATCGAGTATTGTTAGGCCTGCTATAGCTGCTAATAATTTTGAATTAAAGCCTAACACTATACAAATGATTCAACAGTTTGTCCAATTTGATGGTTTGCAGGACAAAGACCCAAATACTCATATAGCTAATTTCTTAGAGTTCTGTGATACCTTCAAAATAAATGGCGTTTCTGATGATGCCATACATCTTCGGTTATTTCCCTTTTCACTAAGAAATAAAGCCAAACAGTGGTTAAACTCGTTACCACGAGGGTCGATCACCACATGGGATCAAATGACCGAAAAGTTTTTATTAAAATATTTCCCACCGACCAAAATGGCCAAATTACGGAATGATATCTCTTCTTTTGTGCAGATGGATTTAGAAACATTATATGACGCATGTGAGAGATACAAAGATCTCTTGAGGAGATGCCCACACCACGGTTTACCTTTGTGGCTCCAAGTCCAAACTTTTTATAACGGTGTGAATCCTTCAACGAGGCAATTAATTGATTCAGTCACCGGTGGAACTTTGAACAACAAAACTCCTGAGGCAGCCTACGAATTTATAGAAGAGATGTCGCTAAACAACTATCAGTGGCAGGTTACAAGGACCAAACCAACAAAATCAGCCGGAGTTTACAACCTCGATGCAGTAACCATGCTATCAAATTAGGTAGAGATGATGAATAAAAAGATTGATAGTTTGTGTTCCTCGCAGTACATCCAAAGATGCGATGCGACACAAGTGGAACAAGTGGCGAATCGAGTACCCACCATACCAACGAGCGAGCGAACGGATGAACTATATAGGTAACAATTTCAGATCTAATAACAACCCATATAGTAATACTTATAATCCAGATTGGAGGAACCACCCAAATTTTTCGTGGGGAGGACAAGGAAATCAAAGACAACAACCTCCTCAAAATTTCCAAAATTAGCCCTATCCACAGGAAAAGAAGCCGAATCTTGAAGAGACGTTGAACAAATTCATAGCATCCACGAAGCCCGTCTCCAAAAAGCGAGGTAACACTCGACACCCAACAAACATCGATCAAAACGATCGAGAACCAAGTCGGAGGACTTACAAAGGCAATCGGGAAATTACCCGATCGATCGGAGAAATTGCAAAGCTATTATCCGAGCGACCGCAAGGGCGTCTGAAGTATCTTTGAAATTAATCCAAAGGAGCAAATCCAAGCCATAACAGCTCAAGAAAACAAAGAAGTAGACGAACTCGGTCCAACACAAGGAAACGAGGTAGAAAAGGTAAATTTAAGGTAACACAAGACAAGCCAAAACCGAAAATCAAGGAGTACCAACCTCGCGTACCTTACCACGAGGCATTAAGAAGAGACGACACGAAGAATAGTTACGTAAATTTCTTAAACTTTTAAAGAAATTACATATTAACTTACCATTACTTGAAGCTCTTTCGCGGATGCGATTCTAGGAAATTTTTAAAAGAGCTTACGACAAACAAACGGAAGTTAGACGAGTCGTCACATGTGGAACTTAACGCAAAGTGCTCAGTAATTCTCCAAAATAGGCTACCACAAAAGCTAAAAGATCCATATATTTTTACAATTCCATGTTTAATTGGTAGACTAACTGTTGATAATGCGTTAGCTGATTTAGGGGCAAGCATAAATGTCATGCCTTATAAATTGTTTAAACAATTAGGTCTAAGGAAACCCAAACAAACTAGGATAAGCATTCAATTAGCTGATAAAACTGTTAGAATTCCTAGGGGTATTATTGAAGATGTTCTTGTTAAAATCGACAGATTCGTTTTCCCAGTAGACTTTGTTGTCTTAGACATGGATGAGGATAATTTGATCCCCCTAATTTTAGGAAGACCCTTTTTAGCAACTGCCAGGACTAAAATTAATGTTGATGCGGGAGAACTCATACTTTGCGTAGGTAATGAGACAGTCACCATCAAAGCTCTCGACTCGGCTAGAACATCGAGTAATCAATGAGAGAATGTAAATTCTACTGATAACCATTCGGTTAACCCTTATTTTCAGGAAGAACCACTAAAGAATACAACTGAACCCGATCCTAAACCCCATGCCAACAAAGAAATAACTCATGAAGATCGAGGGATTCAGTTCGATGATCTAGACGAGTGGAAGACACACTTCAAGGAGAAATTAGGGATACACGACGAAGAACCTGAACCACACAAGACAAAACTGAAGGAGCCCCCAAAAGAGCTAATAGGAACAACAAACCACTTCAAAATAAGGGACCAGGTACTGTTAGATCAGGTAGATCCTCAAATATCTCCTCCGGACCCTAGCACAAACAAAGAAATATTTTTAGGGTAACCAGTGTTTTCCAACACGGAACAGTCGAGGTAAGTAATCCTACTTTTGGTACTTTTACTATAAACACATCTAGACTTAAATTTTTCACGAAGACACAAATGATGGCATGAGGAAGGACTTCCAACTCCTCAAACCACCCTGACAATGCAAACGAGAGGAGAGTCTAGCTTAAGACTATAAACGAGCACTTCTCGGGAGGTAACCCGAGCACTAACATAATTTATTCTCATATTTTGCTTTAAATTTATTTTTCTTTTCTTCTTTTCTTTCTGAACACTTAGTTATAAACTAACAAGGGGTGCAGAATTCCAGGCCACACGGCCTTGCACACGGCCGTGGCCGTGGTCGTGTGGACCGTAAGAATCCCTATACTGACATAGCAGAGGCCGTATGAATCAGTTCCAACCACTTTTTGACGTCACGGATCCAACCACTACACCACGGGCACGACAATGGGGCACGGCCGTGCCCCATGACCGTGTGAAGCTACTGACTTTCCCAACACGGGTAGAACACGCCCGTGACTAAAACCGTGCCAACATACCGACTTACCGAACATAGGCTAGACACGAGAGTGGGGTAACCGACACGCCTAGGAACACGGCCGTGCAAGGTGGCCGTGTGAATCGACACACCCTCCGTCCACGGGCGTGGGAGAGCCTTAGATACAAAATTTATTTAAAACCCACAGCCCTCCCCCTTCACCCCACCTTCTTCCATCTTCTCTTTCTTTCCTTCTGTTCTCCCTCTTTCTTTTTCCTTTTCCTAATAAGTCCTTAGACTCTTAAGCTACAACAACATCATATCCATGACAAAGAAGCATAAAAGGCCAATCACAGTCTCTTCAAAGGAGACCGATTCACATGAGTTCATGCCGGCAGCTTCATCCAAACAACAAGCCAAGGGTCTTTGAGACCAATTATGTATTCTTTTGTTTTTATCTTCGCCTTTATTTTCCTTATCTTTACTTTTCTTCTACTTAATTTAGTTTATTTTGTTTTAGTTTCTTGTTTTTAGGTTCTTAAGGCTGCTTGGGAATCACGCCACTTCCACCATCACCAACACCTCCGTCACCTTCAAAGTCACACCCACCTCTCGAACCATCTACCAATAAGGATTCTCAAGCCCCTTTATCTTTTAAACTTAGTTTATTTTCCTTCTTAGTCTCCTTCTCTTTACCTTTCTTGTCTTTAATTATATATTTAGTTTATTTTAAATTTGTCTTAATAAATCCTGGCTAATCCCCCGCGAGTCTCCCAATTTCTTCATCTAGCGCAGAACTCGTGGGCAACCACCACATCCAGACCGCCCCTCCAACTTTTCTTTCACCACGACCACTGCCAACTCAAGGAGCTCATCCATAATTCAGGGAGTTTCACTTATCCCCATATCTTCTGATCTGAACATTACATTTATATTATCTATCTTTGTACATTGAGGGCAATGTACATCTTAAGTGTGGGGGGTGAACAACTTAAAAAGGTACCTAACTTTTTTTCATTATTCGCAAATTTCTGAAATTAGGTACCAAACATTTTGCATTATTCTCAAATCCCTGAATTTAGTCTTGTTTGAAAGTAAATTACTCATATTACTAATTAGGATGAAATTTCTGATGATTTATGATTTTTATTGATATGTTTTAGATTAAGTCATCGATAATTGTGCATTGATAATTAAATTCTAAGAATACTAGAGAATCAAGCATGATAAGTCTATTTTTTAGAAATTAAAAATTTTCTAGGTTGTCGAACTAAGTTTAAATATTACTTTGAAGTTTGATATTTACAAGGTTGACATCAAAATACCCATAATTCTTGTGAGATTTTGAGCCTTATAGAGCATAATTTCTTTTTCTTACTCACTTTATTGATTATGAGTATGTCAACACAGATTTGTTATTCTAGAACTTGCATCGATTATACATGTCGAGACCACAATTTTTTGATTTGATATACAGAGATGATAAAGGCACCTAGGATTTAACCCACTTACTCCATAAAAAGCCTACCTTCATAATTAAACCCTAGTGAACCCCTCTTAATCCTAACAACCCTATTTATTGACATAACCACTAATATTAACCCAGAACCCCTTTGTTTTTGTTATCACCATTCCTTTTGACTACCCTTATATCAAGATTTGATTTGATTAATAGCCTAACTATGTTTTTATTTCAGTAATTTATCTTTTATTACGTATTTATGATTGTTCTTAAAAAAAACGAAGTATATTCATTATTAGTTATGTGATTAAATGAGCTTATACATTCATTTAAATTCCAAATATCAAAAAAAGAAGCTCGTATTATTAGTATTATTAGTTTTCAATTGATGTAATTATTATTAGTTCATTAGTTCTTAGTTAGGTAATTTGTCAATTCAATCTCGATTCTAACCCTCTAATTTAGCCTTGTTCCACACCTTAACCCTAGCCCCGTTACAACCCTAACAAAGACCTTTTGATTTGTGTTTCATCTCATATTTCAGTGGTGGAGATTTGATTTTCATGCAAGCCTATGGGATTAACTCTTCATGTTTGACTTTTGAGTGCCTAAATTCTGAACCTTAAACACTTTGAGTGATTTGAGTGAATCTTTTGTGAGGATGTCAATCCTTGTCGATTTCAAATTAAAGGTAATTATCTAGATAAGGGGAGACGCCTATGTTTTCGAGCTACAAAATCTATGACTTATACTGTTTGAATTTTTAGGACACTTTGAATTGAATTATCCATGTATAAATTATCTATGAATTATGATGAGACACTATCAATGACTATTATGAAACATGGAAAGTTCGTTTTAATTGTAAGTTGATAATTTTGCTTGAGGACAAGCAAAAGTTTAAGTCTGGGGGTATTTGATAAACCGTAAAAGTAACATATTCTAAGCCCACATTTAGTACGCTTTTGGATGATTTAAGCCCCAATTTATGTAAAAAGGTGCTCTTAATCCTTTCTTTTCATGACTTATACTCAGGAAAGCACTCGATGATGAAAAGAACGAGAAACGGGCTTAAAATGGACCAATTCAGGTCAAACCTCGAAATCAGTACGGCCTGGACTTCCAGCCACACGACCGTGCCAAGTCAATCATCTAGAACACGGTCTAACCCCGACTAACACGGCCATGTCTCATTAAAGAAATCCGAACACTGCCTGGCCACGATTTACATGGGCGTGCGCCATGGCCATGCCTCTGCCGTGGAAAAGAGCAATTTCATTCGGGAATGGATACTTAGGGAGAAAGAAACGTATTTCAAAAGCCTATAAATACACCCTAAGTATGACCTAAGAGGAGGAGCCCAAAGCCATCGTCTAGGGGCGTCGTGCTAGGCCAAAGAAGGCAGATTTATGGGGATTCACTCAGGGATAGCCAGTTGATCCATCTCAAGAAGCCGGAATTCTACTCAAGACGGAAGATCTCCTCTTCAATTCCTTCAGGGGGTTTTAGGGATTTCTTATGTTTTGTTTTATCTTTTCTCTTGAGATGTTTTCTTTTACTATTATGAACTAAACCTTCGGATACCCGAAGGGGATGAAACCTATGATGAATCTTGTTATTTGATTTTTTGAATTATATAATAATAACTTAGTTTGTTCTTAATTGTGTGAACTTAATCCAAATCTAATGTGCTTAGGTGGAAGAGGAATAGACCCTACCTAAGAGTAGATCCAACATAATTAAGCGGAGTTGATCGCACGCCTAGAGATAGGGTGACGAGATTTTACCGGATTAGGGTGAAACCTAATATGGGAGTCCACAGATCGATTTCTTGGCTATTCTAGGGGTTACTATAAGAGAAAGAGATTTCCACTAGTTAACCTAGGGTTAGACATTATTCGCTTCGAGAGAGGGTTTAATATACGTTAGGGAGTCTCACGGATCAAATTAAGTAAATAAATCATATGGTTCAAGGTTAGATAACAAGTGAAGTCTAGGTGGATTCTTCCTAGGGTATCGTCTAAATCAACTGAGTTTTTCCCAAGTTATTTTCCAAATTCATTCTTCTTTGTCTTAGAGTCTTTAGTTTAGTAGTTAATTAATTTAGATTAATAAACAAATTCACTTATTTTAGGCTAAATAATAAAAAGAAAGTTAGTATTAGTACTTTTAGTTCCTTTGGGTTCGACAATCCGGTCTTGTCTAAACTATACTACTGTTCGGTAGGTGCACTTACCTTTAATCGTTGTCAGAGTTAGTTTCCAGGTTCGATCATTCTTTTATAAATTTTAAAACTCTGATTTACAGCGATCAACAGTCTTGCACACGGCCTACCACACGGGCGACCACACGCCCGTGTGGCGTCGACAGTAAGGTTTTCGGCTTTCGACGAAACCTCGTTTCCTGCATTTCTGGATACACACCTATTACTGTTTCGCAGCGCAGACAATCCCTAACCTTAGAAACCTAAATATTGACATAATAACGCTCTTATTCAGTAACATCTTCCAAACCTTAATAAAAAAATTCCACGAGCGAAATCTCATAACAACCAACAATGTTATTGAAACTTACCGGGGATGATCAGAACCTCTAACGCTTAACTCACGGTAGCAGCACCCACCGAAACTTGATCTTCCCCTAACGAAAGAACCGAAACAGTCCCCTTTTAGCAAACTAACACGAACAAGAAAGTAACAGCAAAATAGTTACTTACCGATCAGCGTGAAATAGTCGAACGATTTGAAAACTATTGCTAAAAATCGAGAAGGGAAAGCAGAGTAAAAATTTCGGCAGAGGAAAGGGGAACCCAACGTCAGAAGGTTTTCGGGGAGGAGAAATTTTTACAAAAAGAAAGGGAACCAAAATCTGATAACCCTCAAATCCCTTATTTTTCTCACCCCCTACTCCACTACCCAGTTTTCGAAACCAACTCAAACTCTCTGAATCATGACAGACAAAAATAATGCTCATGTCGCAACTCGAACACAAGACCTTTTCCATCCCAGCACTCCTCTTAACCACCAAACCAGCAGGCCCATTCTGACACGTTCTTACAAGTAAATACTTATAAGCCTACTAACCAAAGTTTGGGCTTTATTCATAAAAATACCAAAATTTACCCAAGTTGAGACTTGAACATGGGACCTCTCACACACACCCAGAACACATAACCACTGAAGCAAACAGACAGTTGTGTCAATTTTACAAAAGCCGAAATTACAGAAAAATAGGGGCGTTACACTTACTTTTCATAACTTGTAAGATTATTGTGAATAAAAAACAGCTGCCCCTTTTTTAAAAAAAAAATACAGAAACCAGATTTGCCTAAATTTGCCCGGGCCCGATTAACCAAACAGAAACAAAAATTAAAAAACCAATAAACAGTATATTTTACAGTTTTTTTACAAACCCAAAAATTATTAAAATCAGACCTAGCCCATACTAGCCCAAATACTAAAGACCCATACCCAGACTAAACCCGAGGCCCGAATGGCCCAAGACTTTCAGCAGATGCTCACAGGACACCCTAGCCCCTAACCCTAGCAGCGCCGCACATGTGCGTCACCACGCGCGCGTCGCCACGTCCGTGCGTTCAAGCCTCTCTACACCGCCACAGCTGGAGCGCCGTACCTACGAAAAGGACAAACAAACGACAGCAAGCACAGCAGCAGAAAACGCAAAAATATTGTATTTTTCATACATTTTCCGAATATAAAAAGTGAAAGGAAATTTGTATTTTTTTACTACTGATTATTTTACGAACAAAGAAATACCAAAAAGGAAATACAGAAACAAGAGATTCGAAAAAAAAGGTTGCTTTCTATCTTGTGATTTCTTTTTCACTTCGTTTTTGTTCTTCAATTGAGTAAAATAAACAAATAGAAAAGAGGGTTTACCTTCGCAAGCGAGCCATCGGAGTCCTCATCTCCTTCGTCGAAATCGAAGTTTGAGATGGGGATTTTGGAGCCGAAATAGGCGATTCCTCAGGCCCCGCTCCAAGTAAGGGTACAAAGGCGTCACTGCGCGCCACCATACACCAATTTCGATGGTGAAATGGTGGTTGGACGGTGCAATCTGGTTTCGGCTAAAAGAAAACAGGGGGGAAAGGGTTTTGTTTCGGCGATTAAGAAATGGCAGA
Organism: Gossypium sturtianum; assembly: GCA_025698515.1. Classification (NCBI taxonomy): domain Eukaryota; kingdom Viridiplantae; phylum Streptophyta; class Magnoliopsida; order Malvales; family Malvaceae; genus Gossypium; species Gossypium sturtianum. Next base: position 125,642,401 of record CM046946.1, read on the forward strand.
TTGCCATTTAGTTTTTTAGGGTTTTAATAGCTATTAAAAAACGGCGTCGTTTCGGGTCTTGGAATTCAGGTGCCAAAACGACACCGTTTGGTGCTCAGCCTATGTGTCCAGATGCTGAAACGGCACCGTTTGATGCTTAGCCCGCCGCCCCGATCCGATTCGACCCGAAAACCCGGAGGATCCTCTTGTTTTATTAAAAGTGGTTTTATTGCGCGATTAGCCCCTCCATTTTGCACTGTCATTTGATTGAACCGTATTTCTATATTTTTTATATTTTAATTTCTCCCTGGAATTTTTGCGTTATTTCAATTTGATACCTGTCTAAACGCAGCGTTTTCTCAACTTGGAATATTTATTTCAATTGAATTTTTTTAGTTTTTTTTTATATATATTTTATTCATTTTAAATGTTTCTTTATAAAATTCACTATTTATTTTAATATATATTATGTGAATTATATTGTATATATTATTTTACATTATTTTAGTTGTTATTCTTTTAATTCTCCTTTATATGTATATATTTTCTTCTAAACCTATTTATATATAATTTACTTCTTTTAAAGATCCTATTTCATTATATATTGTTTAACATTTTCATATATTATTTTTATACATGTGTTATTACTATTAAATTTTCCATCTTATGTATATTATCAATTTTAAATTAATATATTTTGTGTTTTAAATTATTTTGTATATCATTTAATTTAAATTTATTCTTACGTAATATTTATTTTAAAACTCATCCATATATTACTGTGTTTATTTTTATTATAAAATTTATTTCAAATCTTCTCATGCATTGCCTATTTCTTTTTAAAAAAATTTATACGTATAATTTAGGCTAAATTGCATGTATATATATTAGTTTCAAATTTCTTTTTCTCTATTTATTTTAAATTCTTTTATTTTCATGCAAAAGTTTATATTTTATTAATTTGCCATGTGGTACTGATTGATGATATCATTTCAAATAAGATGTGTTGTGAAATTGTCGCTATTGTATATTTCAAATTGTATGTGCGTATTGTTATTTTTGTTATTCATTTGTACAAAATTGTATTCACATATTATTACTCCATTCTCTATATTATATTTTTATAGTGTTTCAATAAAAGCATTTTGAGTCAATTTTAAAATTGCTTATTTAAAAGTTATTAAAGTAAGGCAATATTTCGTTTTTGGAAATTCGAGAAATCGTACCCTACTGTGCTGGGCTTCGGTTTTTTCGTTTGTCCAAATAATTGAACATCCTTATAAAAATCTCAATGCATGAACTTTGGAAATCACGAGAGGATCTTGGAATCGAGGGTTTGAAACGTCATATCCTATCGTGCTGGATGTGATATTTTATTCCTTCGGAACAAGATAATCTCAATATCCAATCCGAGTTATTTTAAAATTTTTAAAACGGAATTGTATTCTAAAATATTTTCAAATTTTTGACATTAGGACATAAATTAATCAATTTGGTACCAATTTTTGGGCGTTGCGAGGGTGCTAATCCTTCCTCGCACGTAACCGACTTTCGAACCTATTTTCTTAGATTTCGTAGACCAAAATTATCGTTTTAATAAATCTAAAATGTTTTATTAAAATAATCCATCTCAAGGTGACCCGATCACACATTGAATAAAGGATCGGTGGCAACTCCATGTTTCATTTTAAAGTCGATTCCCGTTTTCCAAAACATAAAAATAGTTTCGACAGCTTGGCGACTCCGCTGGGGACTGGTTGAGAGTCAGGCCATAAATTAATTAATTTTTGTCCTTTTGATTGAAAATTTGGAAAATTGTTTTGAAAAATCATGTTTCTTTTGATGCATTTGTTTGTGCTATGATTGCAATAATGTCGAGTCTCATAAACTATTTTGGCATTGCATTGCATGACCGTTGTGGTCACACCTTTAAGTGGGAGTGAGAAACTATGCCTTCGTGAGGTTTTCACCTCCGCATGGGCTAGTGGACTGCTTCCGGGATACATCTGTACCTATGTGCTTCGTGAGATTTTTATCTCCGCATGGCCATAGGGAAATGTGTCCCCCTGAACCGAACTCGGTCCGTATGAGCCTATAATGGGTGAGGATCGAGGAATCTGCTGGTTCAGGTATCTCAACTTTAGAACCGAACTACATATAGAAAGCCTTAAGAGCCCACCCTAGGTAGAATCATACCCAAACCCTAGTGGTTACCCTTTTAGGTGTTCTATGTTTTTTATTTCTCCTGTACTAACGTGTTTTCTTTTGTTTATGACTACATTGCATTTCACCATCATAGAAATGAGGTGTTGATTCGTATTCGATTGCTAAATAGAAGAGTTTGTCATAGGAAAATGAATTTCCTGATAAAGTAGGTTATAATAAGTTTGTCCAAATATAGTCCAAGTAAACACAACGAGGAAAAGTTGATAGTATATTACTTTACCTCGTTGCTTGGGGATTCAAGCCAACAAGGATTATTCGAGAGTCATCACGCCTTAATTTTCTTAAAGAAGCTTATGAGAATCGCGGAGGATAAGTGAGTGAAGAGTCACGGCTTGGATCAAGCAAAAAGGAGCTAGAAGAGGTATCTATTGAGAAAGTTCACAGGACACGACCATAACATCCGGATACGAAGAAGAGGATTGGTGTTTTCACTTGGACTATGAAGACAATGTCGTATATGTAACCTGTTTTATGTAAAGAAATTTATTTTCTAGAAAAGTTCTTCTAATGGAATTGAATTCAGAATCAACGCCTCTCTTTCTTTTTGCATTCATTCCATGCATTTGCATTACATTTCAGGCATTTGTATTACATCACATCATATGTATTAAAATTTTTAGAAAGACTCTAATTAGGTAAAATTATTTCAGTTAACCTGGAAAACATGGAATGAAGGTTGGAGAGGTTAGAGCAAAGGCAAATACAGATGCAGGAGCAATTGGCCGAAATCCAACAGGATATGCGGGATCAAATGAATGTGATGAGCCAATTAACCTAGTTACTAGCCGGAAGGCTTGAAGAAAGGAAAAGCCCAATGGTCAACAATGGGAGCGATAATGAGGACCTTATCTATTCCTCAAATTTTACTCCAATAAGTGTCCCAGCCCAACCAGACGCGCATTCGGTACCCGTCATTATCAAACCCCGATATCAGACTGATATCTCGACATTGTTGAAGTTCTCAATGGGTTCAGGTTTTAATTCGGGGGATGATCGAGTCAATCCTGTGATACATGGGTTAGCCGAAACAAAGGAAAAGGGAGAATGGACTTTAAAGGCCCCGAAGAAGAAGGAAGCGAATAGTACGAGTAGGTATAACAAGGGTCACTCGGAGCTAATTACAATAAGCCAGCCAATTACGATAACTATCAGCCGTCAGGTCTCCCCAAAGCAAGAGCCCAATCCAAGACCGAACTCAGAAAAACCCCAGTTCGCACCCATCCCAATCACGTATAGGGAGTTGTACCAAATTTTGTTTGACGCACATGTTATATCCCCTTTTTATATAAAACCAATACGGCCCCCATACCCCAACTGGTACGTCGTCAATGCCCAATGGAAATACCATGGAGGAATCACAGGGCATTCGATTGAGAACCGCACCGCTTTTAAAAAGATAATCGAAAGACTCATCAGATTGGGTATCGTAAATTTCGATGATCCTTCTGGTGCAGAAAATTTGTTACCCAACCTTTCAGTTAAAGGGGTAAACATTGTGAGTCCCATGATAGATAGGGGCATGAGATCCAAGAATGCATCGAGCTCAAAGCCTTAGTACAAGGCCTGATGGATAATAAATTGAAAAGATCAAAGACCTGGTGGGAACGTTTGGAGATCTAGACATTAACGACATATTCAAAGAGGGAACCGGGGAATAGACTTCTCCAAGCTTCTGCCTTTACGTACTTGGGGTGTTTTGAACAATGGGACTGTGGAAGGGATCCCTGTATTTTTAAAGCTAATCTAGAGTAATATTCAAAACACGCTTGTTGCTTTCAGCCTAAAAGAAATAGGAGTCCTTTTGTGAAATAGGCTTGTGTTCAAAATCTTTATTTCAATAAAATGCATTTCTCTTAAGTAAATATTCTTTTATTCTTGCTATTTATAGATTCTTTTGTTCTTTGGACTTTCATGCAAATATTCTATTCATGATCATACCATACAAATAACTATCCTTAGAATCATTTATTCTCTGGAATTTGCCTTTGTATCTACAATAGGTCCCCAAATATCAACGACAAGAGCGACGCTGTTACTGACTCCCTTTTGAGTGAGATATGTGTCTAGAAGGATCTCAGGACTTTAAAGATGACAGAGATTGTAGCCTATCCTCTGATTTGTGAAGGATGGTAGAATAAGAGGAAATTGGATCCTACCTTACAAAGGGTCAGTGGACATTGCGAGCTTAGGAAAGGGAAAAAGATCGAAGCCTAGCTTACCACAGAAACGAGACGTCATATCTTTGCATGATCACATCAAGATACGCCTAGACGTGAGGATGCTATAAAGTGTTAATGGTTCTACGATAGCCAAGCCAATCAAGAGGTTTTGGTACTGCTGGTCCACCCTAGAAGGGGATTGCATCAATATGTTGTAAATGCCAAATTGGGAAAGACAAGACTTATATGCCTCCTCCATTTCTTCACAGATTTTCTATATGTGGGGCATGGATGTTATGAGGCCAATCTCGCCGACATCAATTCATCTTCGTGGTTGTCAATTACTTCAATAAGAGGGTGAAGGTCGCTTCATATGCCAAAGTTACAAAGTCAGCAGTCATCAAATTCAAATTCAAATCCAAATGCAAATTCAAATTCAAATCCAAATGAAAATTTAAATTCACATTCAAGTTCAAATTCAAACTCAAATTTGAGTTCAAACGCAAGTTCAAATTAAAAAACAGTGGCAATAAAGAATGCCAGAAAGGAACATGTCTAACATAATTGCACAATCTATTCAAAGATCAGACACCATATCAGTGCAGCAAAGGCAGCCAAAAACCATTCAAAATTTTTGAAAATGACTGAGGTTTGTAAATGTTGGCATACATAAGTTACTATTTACCCTCTATGCTTATCAAACATTGGTCAGGACTGTCACCGGGGCAACACATTTCTCATTGGTTTCGCCCATTGAAGTCGAAATTCCTTTTTCTGAGTTTCATCAGAATTGAAGTTGAATGAGGTAGAATGGATCCAATCCCGATGAGATCAGTTAAATTTGAAAAAAAAATGTTAAAAGCTATCTGTCACGGTCAGATGATGCGAGCTTACAACAGAAAAGGATAGCCCTAGAAAATTTCATGATAGGGCTTCGAAGAAAATTTTTTCCAGGCAAAAGGGACTTCAGAAGAAAGTGGGTGCCAAACTGGGAAGGACCTTATGCAGCAAAGAAGGCCTGTTCTGGGGAAGCATGGATATTGACCGAGATGGATGGCAAGGACCTGCCTAATCCGGTGAATTCAGATTCAATAAAAAGTTTTCCAAAAGAAAAAAAAAGAAAAAAAAGAAAAAAACACAAAAAGGAAAAGAAAGAAAAAAGAAGAAAAAGGAGAGGCCAAGGCGAAAACCCACAAAAAGGCGCTTTGAGACTAAAGGGGATTTGAGTTAAAAACCCGAAAAGGGCGACTTAAATTTTGATCAAAAGTGGGGCATACAGCAGTCTTGCTATACTTGAATTAACAATGAGGAAGTATGTTACGTCTTAGGGCATCGACAAAGTACTCCAGATCCCCTAAACACATATTGATCTTAAAATGGTCCTCAAGAAGTTTGTACAGAGAAGCTCAGGCTGCGATATCTGGGGCACCTAGTTTTCCATCTTACCCATTTTGAATTTGCTATCTTTGATTATTTTATTCGTTTCAAAATACACTACCAATAAATTTCCTTATTGATTGCATTTGCTATCTTTGCTTAACTTATTTGTTTCGAGCTATGCTCCTAATTAATTTTCTTATTGTCCATTGTTATGATCTTTTTCAAGCATTTTGCATTGAAATAATGATTAGCGGACTAATAATACTTTCATAAAAGGAGTTTCGCATATTACTTTGGAAGCTTCTAAATAATATAAGAACCTGAAACAGGGTTGTTGTTTAGAACTCACCAAGCCTAAGATTTGGAGATATTAGAGAAAGATGATTATCTCTTTATACTTTTTATTGGTTGAACAAAAAAGACATTTCATCTGTGATACAACCTCGACAAATAACGAGAAATGCCAACCCAAGTGTACAAGGGGATCGTTCTCGGGAAAAGAAAAATGATACTCTGCATTCATGCAAATATCAGGCATATACATCTGGTCATTACACCCAAATAAATGGCGTATGTATCAAATTTATTGAGGATGATACAAATCCTATACCTCGGAGTTGCAGCAGGTTGGATTGAAGATGAAACAAATTCCATACCCTTGAGTCGCAGTGGGATGGATTAAAAATGACACACATCCTATACCCCCCTGAATTGCAGTGAGAGGGTCTGGAGATGGTATAAGTCTTAAAGTCCCAGAGATACCATGGAATGGACCTTGAAATTACATTGGGGCAAGTCATTTGAGCAAAATATAATTGTTACTTTGAGTTTTTTGGCAAAGGTACCAGCCGAGCGAGATAGCAGCGTAATACATCGGCAATAAAATTCTGATGGACAACGAGCAGTGACAACCTTAAACATTTAAAAAGGGATCGTTCTCATGAAATTCTGCATTCATACAAGACACATTTAGTTAGGAGCATTTGATTTATTTCGATCATTGCATCCTAATCCTTATACATTTAACAAAAGACCATTCTCATGACATTCTGCATTCATGCAAATGTCGTCCATAATACATTTAGTTAGAACCATTAGATTCATTCTGATCATTGCATCCTAACCATTTTGCAGAAGCATAAACACATAAAACCGATTTTACGGGATAGGTCCTCCAGAGGATGGTGTCGCAACATCAGTGAATTCACAGATCTTGTCTTCCTAAGTAGTAGTGGAGCAGATCAAAGACGGTGAATCTCATCTCCATGAAGCAGCAAAGTAGATTTAAGCTATCAGCCTTATCTCTCTGAAGCGGCAGTGGAGTGACTGAAGATTACAGATCTTGTCTCCCTAAGCAGTAGTGGAGCAGATCAAAGACGGCAAATCTCATCTCCATGAAGCAGCGGAGTAGATTTAAGCCATCAGTCTTATCTCCCTGAAGCGGCAGTGGAGTAGACTGAAGATTACAGTTCTTGTCTCCCTAAGCAGTAGTGGAGCAGATCAAAGACGGCGAATCTCATCTCCATGAAGCAGCGGAGTAGATTTAAGCCATCAACCTTATCTCCCTGAAGTGGCAGTAGAGTAGACTGAAGATTACAGATCTTGTCTCCCTAAGCAGCAGTAGAACAGATCGAAGACGGTGAATCTCATCTCCATGAAGCAGCGGAGTAGATTTAAGCCACCAACCTCGTCTCCTTGAAGATACAATGGAGCAGGTTGAAATTACAATTCTTATATCCTCGAAGTTCCAGTGGAGTAGGTTGAGACTACAAATCCCTTCTCCCTGAGTTTGCAATGAGAATCAATCCTTATTTCCTTGAAGTTTCAGTAGAGAAGATTGAAACTACGAATCTCTTCTCCCTGAATTCTTATCTCCTCGAAGTTCCAATGGAGTAAGTTGAAATTACAAATCTCTTCTCCCTGAAATTACATCGGAGTGGATAGAAGCACTATTTCCTATACTCCTGAAGACGCAGTGGGATGTAATGGGGCTACTTGAAGAAAAGAAGTGCCAAGAAGCCAAGATCTTACAAGACTAAGCAAATTTGGCCCTCTTTAAAGTCTTTGCTTCATTCCCGTAACACGACAATGAGCAAAGATGGGAAGCTGTAAGAGCCCAAATTTGCCCGGGCCCGATTAACCAAACTGAAACCAAAATTAAAAAACCAATAAACAGTCTATTTTACAGTTTTTTTACAAACCCAAAAATTATTAAAATCAGACCTAGCCCATACTAGCCCAAATACTAAAGACCCATACCCAGACTAAACCCGAGGCCCGAATGGCCTAAGACTTTCAGCAGATGCTCAAAGGAAACCCTAGCCCCTAACCCTAGCAAATACGCAGGTGCGCGTGCGTCCACGCGCGTCGCCACGCCACGCCGCTGCTCAAGCCTCCGTACACCGCCACAGCTGGAGCACCGTACTTGCGAAAGGGACAAACAAACGATAGCAAGCACCACAGCATAAAACGCAAAAATATTAGATTTTTCATACATTTTTCGAATATAAAAAGTGAAAGGAAATTTGTATTTTTTTACTACTGATTATTTTACGAATAAAGAAATACCAAAAAGGAAATACAGAAATAAGAGATTCGAAAAAAAAGGTTGCTTTCTATCTTGTGATTTCTTTTTCGCTTCGTTTTTGTTCTTCAATTGAGTAAAATAAACGAATAGAAAAGAGGGTTTACCTTCGCAAGCGAGCCGTCGGAGTCCTCATCTCCTTCGTCGAAATCGAAGTTTGAGAGGGGGATTTTGGAGCTGAAATAGGCGATTCCTCAGGCCCCGCTCCAAGTAAGGGTACGAAGGCATCACTACGCGCCACCATACACCAATTCCGATGGTGAAATGGTGGTCGGATGGTGCAATCTGGTTTCGGCTAAAAGAAAACAGGGGGGGAAAGGGTTTTGTTTCGGCAATTGAGAAATGGCAGATTATCATTTAGTTTTTTAGGGTTTTAATAGCTATTAAAAAATGGCGTCGTTTGGGGTCTTGGAATTCAGGTGCCAAAATGACACCGTTTGGTGCTCAGCCCATGTGTCCAGATGCTGAAACGGCACCGTTTGGTGCTTAGCACGCCGCCCCGATCCGATTCGACCCGAAAACCCAGAGGATCCGCTTGTTTTATTAAAAGTAGTTTTATTACGTGATTAGCCCCTCCATTTTGCACTGTCATTTGATTGAACCTTATTTTTATATTTTTTATATTTTAATTTCTCCCTGGAATTTGATACCTGTCTAAACGCAGCGTTTTCGCAACTTGAAATATTTTCTTTTTTAATCCCTATTCATTTGTGTGTATCTTACTTCGATCCTTAATTCTATGTTAATAATTTCATTTTTTTATAAATTATCCTTTTGATGTTGTTGTTATTTCAATTGAATTTTTTTAGTTTTTTATATATATTTTATTCATTTTAAATGTTTCTTTATAAAATTCACTATTTATTTTAATATATATTATGTGAATTATATTGTATATATTATTTGGCATTATTTTAGTTGTTATTCTTTTAATTCTCCTTTATATGTATATATTTTCTTCTAAACCTATTTATATATAATTTACTTTTTTTAAAGATCCTATTTCATTATATATTGTTTAACATTTTCATATATTATTTTTATACATGTGTTATTACTATTAAATTTTTCATCTTATGTATATTATCAATTTTAAATTAATATATTTTGTATTTTAAATTATTTTGTATATCATTTACTTTAAATTTATTCTTACGTAATATTTATTTTAAAACTCATCCATATATTACTGTGTTTATTTTTATTATAAAATTTATTTCAAATCTTCTCATGCATTGCCTATTTCTTTTTAAAAAAAATTATACGTATAATTTAGGTTAAATTGCATGTATATATATTAGTTTCAAATTTCTTTTTCTCTATTTATTTTAAATTCATTTATTATCATGCAAAAGTTTATATTTTATTAATTTGCCATGTGGTACTGATTGATGATATCATTTCAAATAAGATGTGTTGTGAAATTGTCGCTATTGTATATTTCAAATTGTATGTGCGTATTGTTATCTTTGTTATTCATTTGTACAAAATTGTATTCACATATTATTACTCCATGCTCTATAATATATTTTTATAGTGTTTCAATTTTAGCATTTTGAGTCAATTTTAAAATTGCTTATTTAAAAGTTATTAAAGTAAGGCAATATTTCGTTTTTGGAAATTCGAGAAATCGTACCCTACTGTGCTGGGCTTCGGTTTTTTCGTTTGTCCAAATAATTGAACATCCTTATAAAAATCTCAATGCATGAACTTTGGAAATCACGAGAGGATCTTGGAATCGAGGGTTTGAAACGTCATATCCTATCGTGCTGGATGTGATATTTTATTCCTTCGGAACAAGAAAATCTCAATATCCAATCCGAGTTATTTTAAAAATTTTAAAACGGAATTGTATTCTAAAATATTTTCAAATTTTCGACATTAGGACATAAATTAATCAATTTGGTACCAATTTTTGGGCGTTGCGAGGGTGCTAATCCTTCCTCGCACGTAGCCGACTTTCGAACCTATTTTCTTAGATTTCGTAGACCAAAATTATCGTTTTAATAAATCTAAAATGTTTTATTAAAATAATCCATCTCAAGGTGACCCGATCACACCTTGAATAAAGGATCGGTGGCAACTCCATGTTTCATTTTAAAGTCGATCCCCGTTTTCCAAAACATAAAAATGGTTTCGACAGCTTGGCGACTCCGCTGGGGACTGGTTGAGAGTCAGGCCATAAATTAATTAATTTTTGTCCTTTTGATTGAAAATTTGGGAAATTGTTTTGAAAAATCATGTTTCTTTTGATGCATTTGTTTGTGCTATGATTGCAATAATGTCGAGTCTCATAAACTACTTTGGCATTACATTGCATGACCGTTGTGGTCACACCTTTAAGTGGGAGTGAGAATGTAACACCCCAAACCCGGCCCAAACGCTACAACCGGATCTGGTATGTCACTTAAGAGATTTTACATAACATGTCGCATTTTGGAAAACAATTACTAGGTTTACACCTTTATTTCGAAAGCTTAATAATTCATTAAAGTATAAAATATTAAGTAACCAATTATCTTGGTAGATTTTAAATAAAAACCAAAATTTCATGCAGGTCTTAACTTAATTGAAAACGTAAAACTTAAAACCCAGTAATAAAAGCCCAACAAAATCCCAAGACATAAATGGTAGTCTAGTGGCCCATGGCCTTATTACAAGGAAATTCGAACCCATTAATTAATTGAAAATAAAAAAAATTAGACTAAGTCTTTTGCTGAATTCTCAAAGCTCACGCATGGCCACCTTGCTCTCCTCCCAGCCCGGTCCGATGCCCTAAGTGTCACCTGAGATGGTTAAAATTAAAGGGTGAGTCGCGAGACTCGGTGTGCAACCCTCATGCACCATTAGATTTGGGCTTTAGCCCCATAAAACAGAATAATCAAAATATAAGTAACAAAAATAATATGCAAAGCCCAACCCATATCCTAGGTGTCCATCCGCCACACGCCCAGTATCGACCATTCACACCATTGGGGATTTCTACAATCAACCCACATCAAGTACTACGCGCTTGATGGCGGTCATGTCGCTCATCATCGATCATGGCCGTAGCCACTACAATGCATCACGGCAAGCCGCTACAAATGAATCACGGTAAAAACCACTACAACATATAACTTCCTCCTTTCATCAAACCCAACCCATGCAATCACATAAAATCGGTATGCTTATAACATTTAATCGATCATTTACTAACCCGGTGATTTGCTTTACCCTCTTTGGGTTCCGTCAATATGCCTGGGTTTCGACATTTAACAAAACATGTAATACTTATTTTCATATATTAATCAAACAGATCTAGATGGTGTGGAGAATCACACACCTGATATTGCGAAATCCAATATTCTTAGTCGATGTCCTTGCTATCTGGATCTATTATCCTCAATCTATAACCTTGCTTAAAAGCCAGAACAATTGCGAAAATAGACCTCTCTTATATTCGGTCATGGTTAGTATTCTACCCAATTTTATATATATAAATAAAAAAATCCTCTTACCTTGAAATCCCGAAAGTAACACGATTCTATAACTTAGAGATCTATGCGATTGGCCTCCTTCTTCAAATCCCAAATGCCAAAAGAAGAGTGAAATAAGAGATTAGTTTCTAATAGCCATTCGACTAAGGACTTTTGAAAAGCCTAAGAACATTGAAATTCAAATCAATACTTACCTATTGTTTCCTTCAAGATTCGGCACAAGCAAACTCCTTTGAAGAGAATTCGGCAACTTCAGGAAGTGAGATCTAAGAATTTCGGCTTTTAGAAGATGTACGAATTGAAGAGATGGCGAAGAGAGATTCGGTCAATGAATATTAAGGAGAAGATTAGAATAATAGAGATGTGATTTTGGCTTTTAGGGATTAAAAGAAGAATAACAATAGAGGTTAAAAGATTCGGTCAACCAGGAAATTTTAGAGAGGAAGAAAGGGTGAAGAAGATAGTGATTTTCGGCTTTTGAGAGGAAGAAGATGAGAAAATAAAATAAAAGAGAGGCTTCAAAATTTCGGCACACCCCCTCTTTATATAGAAAACCGATTCCTCCCTTTAGCAGAGATTGATTTTCGCCCAACACCGCCACACATGATAGCTCCTATCCCTTTTCCCTTATCTTAATGTTATCTCCTCAAAAATAGCCTTTATCTCGCTTATTATCCTTAAAGACTAAATCCCTAAATAATAGCCTTTATCTCGCTTATTGTCCACATGAAATAAATATAATAAGATTCCCAAAAATAGCCTTGTGCCGTCCCCCTTACTCAATTAAGTGTCAAATCTAGCCCTATAACTTGGGCTTCAAGCAACCAAAAATTTGGGCCTTCCTCATGCACTAGTGACGCCACTTATAGCTAACCTTATCAGTGCCCCTAGCTGCTGGGCCACGAGCCAAATATGTCAATTAAACTACTACAACTTCAATTTAAGCCCTTAGAGTGTCTAAACAAAATATTTAAAACAAGGCCTCACCCCAAATTTGAGCCCCAATTGTACCTCAAATTCTCAAATTAATATTTTAAGCTTCCAAACACATAAAATGCATGACCCAATTATTCGAGATGTTACAGCTTCTACCCCTTAAAGAAATTTCGTCTCGAAATTTCCAACTAACTAGTAATCGTACTACCTAAGTTGCACCACTATGCTTTCATTGCGCACTCTAATTTCTAAAGCCAAAAAAATAAACACTTAGTATACTATGGTAGGGTACGCACCATTGTTCGCATTTGGGGCGCTCTTCTTCCCTTGGCGATGTGTCTTTGCATAGACCAACACCGGTTGCCTCGCCAAAGATAACCTGCACCTCTACCTGGTGCTTCACGACCGCGTTCACTACCATTATCCCCCCTGGCTTGTCTGCGGCCTCTTGGTGGTTGTTGATCACCTCTCCCAGCCTGAACAGAACCTCGTCCCGCGGGCTATACCCGATCCATCTGAGGACAGTCCTTAATCAGATGTCCTGTGGATCCACACCTAAAGCATCCACCACTTTTCATTCTGCACTCTCCATAATGCGTCCTCCCACATGTAGGACATGCTCGATTCTCGACCCGTCGAGCACGAGTAGCCCATCGATCCCAGGCCTTTTCTCGATAATTCCCGGATGCTCCCGATCGCTCAAACTTCTCTTACTCTTACTCCTATCCTTATCCCTTTCTTGTCTCTCGACCCGCTTCACTTCCTCACCTATTTTAACTTTATCTACCAAAACAAGAAAAAACTCTCTCCCGTTGTGGTGCTATCAGAACCCTTAACTTATTCCGCAGCCCATCCTCAAATCGTACACAACGTTCATACTCCATTGCTACCATTCCCGAGCGTAACGGCTCAAGCACGAAACGTAAACTCTCGTGCTCGACCACGGACTTACTTCCCGCGCACTGCATTCGGAATGCCTTCCTCTGTGCATCCACGTAGCCGGCCCCAACATACTTCCCTTGAAATGATTCCTTAAAGAAATCCCGATCAATACAATCAATGTAGTACCCTCTTTCACCGTGAGCCACCACCGATAAGCCTCGCCTGGGAAGAAGAGACACGACCCTTTCAACTTTTCCTCTACCGTGAAGTCTAAGTCATCCATTATGCGCTCGCCGCTTCCATCCAATACTCACCAGTGTGTTAGGGGCTACACCGTAAACTCCCTAAACACTCTCGCCCCATTGGCCTTAAGCCGCTCGAGACAGATTTCCGGCCTCTGTGCCCATGCCTACTCCAAAAACCCTCTCTAAAACCCTCAACATCGCATGAGATACAAAGATCATCTCGTGCGCCTTATCCTCGAAATTCTCCTTCTACACCTGGTAGAGTTCCGCATCTCGCTTCTTGACTGGGCTGCACCCTCACGGCTCGGCGCGGTCATTCTACCCCTACTGCAAGGTCCACGCGCGGATGTCCTCGACCCTTGAACTCATTCCTCCAATTGGCATTTATCCGATTAAGAATTTTATGGATTATTAGTTTTCTTTCACTAGTTAACCACTAACAGTCTTATTAATAATAGTTTTAAGAGTGGTTCTTTCGAATTCGCATTCACAATACAGTCTCAAGTTTGTAACCTCTAACTAAAATAAAACACATACATCATACAAAAATCATCCAAGCACTTACATTCTTCACGTAAAGGTGTTTTCGTTGATTCACTACCCAGGGGTATTTTCGTAATTTCATTCTACAGGGGTATTTTTGTAATTTTTCATAATAAAGTTCCTTGTTGATTTCGTGAAGTGAGGGTATTCTGGTAATTTTACAATCCGGGGGTATTTTGGTAATTTTGAAATCCGGGGGTATTTCGGTAATTTTGAAATCCGGGGGTATTTCGGTAATTTTACAATCAAGGGCAATTTAGTAATTTTACAAATCAGGGGTAATTTGGTAATTATACAAACCAGGGGTATTTTGGTCATTTGACAAAATGAGGGTAGGTTGGTAATTTTTTCTAACCAGGGATATTTCGATGTTGTTTTTTTTTTCTTTTCAAACAGGGTACTTTAGGGAAAAATCTAGTTTCATGGTCCGGGTTACTCTTATAAACATGAGATTTTCGGGTAAATTTTCAAAACATAGGTATTTTACAAATTCATGGCTGGTTGGTAGTTTTCACAAATCAAACGTATTTTGAAAATTTTGCAAAACTTGAGAAATTTTCTTTCTTTTTTTTTTCAAACTAGGGTGGCTGGTCCCTTTCGGGTTTTAATTATAAGGTTTAACCCATCAACAAGTCCTCGTAACTAGGGTGAATAGTCACCACGCACCAGGTAGGATTCTAGTGAAGAGGAGGTGAGTCGCTAGGACTGCTTAAGTACCAAGCTCTCCCTGAATCCACTCCTAGACATGCGTATGCCCATTGCCACACCCTAACTTGGCTAAGGTGAACAGTCACTACGCACCAGGTAGGATTCCAGCGAAGAGGAGGTGAGTCACTAGGACTGCTTAAATACCAGGCTCTTCCGGATCCAATCCTAGACATGCGTATGCCTGTTACCACACCCTAGTCTTGCGGCTCGTTCACGGGTTTGTTTAGTGAAGTTAAGTCTTATGAGATTTTAAGAGTTGTTTCAGCTAGGCCTAAAGTTCATCAAGTTCTAATCTAACTATCCTACGTCCCATCAAGCCCATCAAGCCCACATATATGTTTCACACAATGGTTCAGAGTACTTACAGCGCGACTTCGCCAGACGCAGTGCCATCTTTGAGCTAATGCACTGTATAAATATGCATGTTTCGAAAACCCAACTTTAGAAAAAGTTTTGAGCCCAAAAAACCCCCAGAGCCGAGTTTTGAACCGGGCTTTGATACCAATTTGTAACACCCCAAACCCGGTCCAAACGCTACAACCGGATTTGGTATGTCACTTAAGAGATTTTACATAACATGTCGCATTTTGGAAAACAATTACTAGGTTTACACCTTTATTTTGAAAGCTTAATAATTCATTAAAGTATAAAATATTAAGTAACCAATTATCTTAGTAGATTTTAAATAAAAACCGAAATTTCATGCAGGTCTTAACTTAATTGAAAACGTAAAACTTAAAACCCAGTAATAAAAGCCCAACAAAATCCCAAGACATAAATGGTAGTCTAGTGGCCCATGGCCTTATTACAAGGAAATTTGAACCCATTAATTAATTGAAAATAAAAAAAATTAGACTAAGTCTTTTTGCTGAATTCTCAAAGCTCTGTCGCATGGCCACCTTGCTCTCCTCTCCAGCCCGGTCCGATGCCCTAAGTGTCACCTGAGATGGTTAAAATTAAAAGGTGAGTCGCGAGACTCACTGTGCAACCCTCATGCACCATTAGATTTGGGCTTTAGCCCCATAAAACAGAATAATCAAAATATAAGTAACAAAAATAATATGCAAAGCCCAACCCATATCCTAGGTGTCCATCCGCTACACGCCCGTACCACCATTCACACCATTGGGGATTTCTACAATCAACCCACACCGCTACACGCCTTGGTGGCGATGCGTCTTTGCTAATCATCGATCATGGCCATAGCCACTACAATGAATCACGGCAGAGAAGCGCTACAAATAGATCACGGTAAAACCGCTACAACATATAACTTCCTCCTTTTATCAAACCCAACCCATGCAATCACATAAAATCAGTATACTTATAACATTTAATCAGATCATTTACTAACCTGGTGATTTGCTTTACCCTCTTTGGGTTTCCGTCAATATGCCGGGGTTTCGGCATTTAACAAAACATGTAATACTTATTTTCATATATTAATCAAACAGATCTAGATGGTGTGGAGAATTACACACCTGATATTGCGAAATCCAATATTCTTAGTCGATGTCCTTGCTATCTGGATCTATTATCCTCAATCTATAGCCTTGCTTAAAAGCCGAAACAATTGCGAAAATAGGCCTCTCCTATATTCGGCCATGGTTAGTATTCTACCCGATTTTATATATATAAATAAACAAATCCTCTTACCTTGAAATCCCGAAAGTAACACGATTCTATAACTTAGAGATCTATGCGATTGGCCTCCTTCTTCAAATCCCGGAATGCCGAAAAGAAGAGTGAAATAAGAGATTAGTTTCTAATAGCCATTCGACTAAGGACTTTTGAAAATCCGGAAGAACATTGAAATCCCAAAATCAATACTTACCTATTGTTTCCTTCAAGATTCGGCACAAGCGAACTCCTTTGAAGAGAATTCGGCAACTTCAGGAAGTGAGATCTAAGAATTTCGGCTTTTAGAAGATGTACAAATTGAAGAGATGGCTAAGAGATATTCGGCCAATGAATATTAAGGAGAAGAATAGAATAATAGAGATGTCATTTCGGCTTTTAGAGATTAAAAGAAGAATAACAATAGAGGTTAAAAGATTCGGTCAACCAGGAAATTTTAGAGAGGAAGAAAGGGTGAAGAAGATGGTGATTTTCGGCTTTTGAGAGGAAGAAGATGAGAAAATAAAATAAAAGAGAGGCTTTAAAATTTCGGCACACCCCCTATTCATATAGAAAACCGATTCCTCCCTTTAGCAGAGATTGATTTTCGGCCAACACTGCCACATATGATAGCTCCTATCCCTTTTCCCTTATCTTAATCTGTTATCTCCTCAAAAATAGCCTTTATCTGCTTATTATCCTTAAATACTAAATCCCTAAATAATAGCCTTTATCCGCTTATTATCCATATGAAATAAATATAATAAGATTCCCAAAAAATAGCCTTGTGCCGTCCCCCTTACTCAATTAAGTGTCAAATCTAGCCCTATAACTTGGGCTTCAAGCAACCAAAAATTTGGGCCTTCCTCATGCACTAGTAACGCCACTTATAGCTCACCTTATCTGTGCTCCCTAGCTGTGGGCCACGAGCCCAATATGTCAATTAAACTACTACAACTTCAATTTAAGCCCTTAGAGTGTCTAAACAAAATATTTAAAACAAGGCCTCAGCCCAATTTGAGCCCCAATTGTACCTCAAATTCTCAAATTAATATTTTAAGCATCCAAACACATAAAATGCATAGACCCAATTATTCAGGATGTTCCAGAGAAACTATGCCTTCGTGAGGTTTTCACCTCCGCATGGGCTAGTGGACTGCTTCCGGGATACATCTGTACCTATGTGCTTCGTGAGATTTTCATCTCCGCATGGCCATAGGGAAATGTGTCCCCCTGAACCGAACTCGGTCCGTATGAGCCTATAATGGGTGAGGATCGAGGAATCTGCTGGTTCAAGTACCTCAACTTTAGAACCGAACCACATATAGAAAGCCTTAAGAGCCTACCCTAGGTAGAATCATACCCAAACCCTAGTGGTTACCCTTTTAGGTGTTCTATGTTGTTTATTTCTCCGAGGTATTTTAAAATTTTTAAAATGGAATTGTATTCTAAAATATTTTCAAATTTTCGACATTATGACATCAATTAATCAATTTGGTACCAATTTTTGGGTGTTGCGAGGGTGCTAATCCTTCCTCGCATGTAACCGACTTCCGAACCTGTTTTCTTAGATTTCGTAGACCAAAATTATCGTTTAAATCTAAAATGTTTTATTAAAATAATCCATCTCAAGGTGACCCGATCACACCTTGAATAAAGGATCGGTGGCGACTCCATGTTTCATTTTAAAGTCGATCCCCGTTTTCCAAAACATAAAAATGGTTTCGACAATATTGAGACAAGAAAGAATGGTGAAGTTTTCATTGGAGGATTGGGTGTCATGTATGATTATGGAAGCACTTATATTTGGTTATGGGTATGCCTAAAAGAATTGTCCCCCACTGCCCATATTTCTCCCTCAACAAACCATCACTTTATTCATTTTCTTCCTTCGAAAATCTGGACTTTATTTGATGATAGACCAATCCAAGCAGTTCAGATCGGATATTATTTAAGAATTCACAAAATATTTCAATGATTAAAAATTTATTTAATCAGTAAAAATATCATAATCAACTAATAAAATTGATTTCTTTAAAAAATTATTTTTATAATTTAACGAGAATCGAAAATTAATTTTGTTTTAATTATCCATTACATTAAATATTAATATTTAAAAATTAATCCTATATGTCGAAACCATTTTTTTGTTTGGAAAACGGGGTCGACTTTTAAAACGAAAATAGAGTCGCCACCAATCTTTTTTGGGGTGAGATCGGGTCACCTCAAGATTGATCGTTAAAACCTTTTGATTTATTAAAACGATAGTTTTGGTCTACGAAATTTAGAAAAACAGGTTCGGGAGTCGATTACGCACGAGGAAGGATTAGCACCCTCGTGACGCCCAAAATTGGTACCTAATTGATTATTTAATGTCTTTATGTCGAGAATTTGAAAAGATTTTAAAATACAATTCCTTTTAAAGAATGTTTGTATAACTCGTTTTGGAATATTAAGACTCTTTTGTTCCAAAAGGATAAAATATCACATCCAGTACGTTAGGGTGAGACATTTTAACCCCCGAAACTAAGATCATCCCTTAATTTCCCAAAACCCGAAATTGAAAGGATATTTAGTTATTTGGACGAACGAAAAACCAAAACCCAGCACGTTAGGGCACAATTTCTCGAACTTCCAAACACGAAACATTGCCTTGTTTTCTGAAATCCTTATCCCGAGATAACAAAACGTCATATCCAGTGAGTTAGGACACGACAACTTTGAATTCTCGAGAATAAGTTTTTATTTAACTTTTAAAAAGAAAGTAATAGGTTCTTTGGACTCAAAGAGAAAAATCGAAACCCAGTAAGTTAGGGTACGATTTCTTTCGAACCCTAGAACGCGGAGTGTTTGCTTATTTTGAAAATCGGATAAAATATAATGCCTTGAATAAAATGTGATATGGCCGTAATAGAATTAAAGACGAATTATAGTAGACATACATACTAGGGTAGAAACGAGGGAGATACTATAAATTACAATAATAAAAGCAAGAATAAATGAAAATTCAAACAAATAATATGCAATAAAAGAAAAATAGTAACAAAAATGCAATAATAACAATAATAAAATGTATTAATAAACAAATATTAGTAATAATAAAAATAATAGAAAAAAATATTTAAAATAAACAATAGCATTAATAACAAAAATAATAGTAACAGTAATGATAAATAGTAATAATAATAATAATGGAAAAAAATTAAAATTAAAATAATATTAATAATAATAAAAATAGTAATAATAGTACTAGTAAAAATAAAAATAGTATTAATAATAAAATGATAGTAATAATATTATGATTAATAGTGATAAATAAAAATAACAGTAGTAAAAAAATAAAAATAATATTGACAATAAAAAAATAATAGGAATAATAAAAATAGCAATAATAATGTAAATAATAAAAATAATAATAGTACTAATAATAATAATAACTATAATACTAATAATACATATAATCATAGTAATAATAATATATATATAAATAACGGTAATAATAAAAATAATAATAATGAATATAATAATAATAATTTTGAAAATAAATAACAATAATGAAATAATGACATCAATAGCAAAATAAAAATAAAATAAGAAAAAAGGACTAAATTAAACTTAAAAATAAAATTTCGGGGCGAATTTTAAAAGAAATAAATGAATTAGGGCCCCCTAGCAACGCGCATAAAAGGGGGAGGACCAAAGGGGAAATATTCCCTCCCTCCAAAACGGTGTCGTGTGTCATGGGATTAAAATGAAAAAGCAGGTGAAAATACAGGGCCAAATTAAAAATAAAAGAGAACCTAACTGAAACATGCCTCAAAAGCGGAAGGACTGAGGACGCAAATAGACCCTTAGTCCAAAACACGCGGATCCTTGGCATTTGGGTCGGGTAATCGGGTCAGCCCCCCCAAAACGATGTCGTTTTAGGCGTTAAGGGGGCTGCCCAAAACGGCGTCGTTTCCTTCTTCTATATAAACTAATTTTTTTTTAAACAAATCATTTCTTCCTTCCTAAAAAAAACGAAAATTTTCTCTCTTCTCCCCCTCTCTCCAGCCTGATCTCAGGCAAGGGTTCCGGTCGCCGGATCGCCGTCACGCCGCCGTCGCCGCCGGCCACCGCGCACGGTGGCCGGAACTCAAAAAAAATGTAAGTTTTTTTTTATTTTTTTAATACTATATTTACATATATTATGCATATGAAAAAAATAAAATAAAAAAAAACAATGTTTTTACAGTTTCGGGAATGAAAAAAAATGGAAACCTTTGCCAATTTTGTATTGATTCGGTATATCAAAAACGTAGTATCGCTCTCGTCTCTCCGAAATAATCCCCCTCTTTACATTGTATTATTTCGGTTTTTATAGCCGAATTTAGGAAGAAAATAAATTGCAACAAATTCTGGATTTTGCTGTTGCTTTGTTCCATCTTTTCCGCGGGTATGGCGACATGGAGCGGACGTGGCTCGGTGGTGGAGGCGCGCGCGATGCGGAGGGGCGGATTGGCTGCTGGCTGCGGCGCTGGTCCTCTAGGGTTTCTGTTGGTTTAACAAATTTTGGGCCATTTGGGCCTCGCAATGTATTGGGCCATTGTGTATTGGGCTATGCTGCTTTTGTTTTTTTAGTTTTGGTTAATGGTACTGGGCCCGGGCTAAAATTGGGCCCTACATTATATATAATATTATTTTTTACTATAAGTTAAATTATTTTTAGTAAATTTATGATTTTGAGTTGGTACCCCTTAATTGAATGAGATTAAGCTTAATTAATTGATTGATGTTGAAGCAGTAGTTAGAGTGGTAAAGGCTGTTGTTGGTTGACATCATAGATCAAGGTTTGAGTTTAAAGGGTGAAGCGAAAAAAAAATTTGGAGACGAGAATTAAATTATATTTTTTTATAAATTAAATGTAATTTCATATTTGCATGAACATATAATTTTATAATTTATAGAGGGGTTTAACTATTAATTTATTATTTTAGAAGGGTCATAATTGAATTATAAATTTTTGGGAGTTAAAATTATGATTGTATTAATTTAAAAATTTATAATTTTTAAAGGGGCTAAACAAAAAAATTGCCATTTTTGGAGGGGCCTACTTGCCACTTGGCAATGCTCTTGTCGAGTCCCGTGTCACACCTCCCTTCCCCATATATGTAATTAAAAATTCTATCACACGTGTATATGTGTGGAAACTATGTATTTAGAACATAAAAGTGAGTTTAAAAATTAAAACATATAATAAATAACTAGAAATTCTATCACACGCGTATGTGTATGAAAATCACGGATTTAGAACGTAAATGTGTATTTAAAAATAACATCTAATAATTAATGAAATGTATGGTTTGAAACTAATTAGTACACCAGATTAACAATACTAAATGAACTACAATTGTTTATAATGGCGTTGTTATCAATTATGAATTAGTGTCGAGTTCAATTGTGACCGCAACTCAATTAATGATATTATCTATATACATAAATTTGGTGAATGAAAACCTTTTGTGTTAAAAGTGAATTTCTTTTTAAAGTTTACTTAATATAAAAAATATTTTACTAAAAGTTATATTTTAAAGATACGAAACATAAGGAGTGGGAAAATGAAAACAAAGAGATGGCAAATTGTGTGACAACATATTTTATTTAATTTCTGGGACCAATTAATGGTACAAAAATGAAGTGGCTGTTGCAAAGTACACATCCACCTACCTAGTATTGTAGAATTGGAATTTTAAAATTACCTTTTATTTTTCTGTCCCAGATTATAATGTTTTATTTAGAAGACTGAAACATTATTATTTTGTTAGTTTATAAAATGATGAATCATATTTATATTAAGACCTTAGGCTGCTTTTCAAAACCCAAATCTCCAACATCTTTTTTTCTTAAAAATTAAAAATAATTAGTGCGTAGCATGCGCAATTTCCTTCTACAAATTATACCTCCAAAATGTTTTGGAGGTTGGATTGATTCGGTGGAGTTTTTTTAATAGTAATAATTAAATAAATTAAAATTTTTATACGAAACCAATCGAAATTGTAGAGATAATCAAAATAATCGAACCGAATTTGATTAGTTTAATTCGGTTCGATTTGTTGATTTTTGTTATTTTTACTTCGTGTAATACAAATAGTCTTAACAGATAAAAAACCAAAAACAGCAAAATAAAATTTACACCAAAAAATACAAGCTGATCTTAACAAAAGACTCACTTGAAGAAAAAACCGAAAAAAAGAATAAATAAATATATATCTCGGTTCCATCGGGGAGGGGGTGTCGATCGAATGATGGCGGTGGATTGGTGGCATGGTGGACGTCGGAGGCCCTCCGGACTCCGGTAGTGGGTGAACATCGGGGAGGGGCTGGTGCTGCTTTTAGTTTTAAGGATTTTACATTAGATTTAGGGAGAAATGAAGGGAAGGCCCCATAGTTTTAGGTTTTTTTTTTTTTAAACTTAACTTTAAAATTATAATTAAATTAATTATTAAATTGAGTTTGAGTTTGATTTTTTTATATTTGGGTTGGATTTATATCTAGTTGGGTGTGATTATAAAAATATATTTTAATCTTCAAAAGATTGATTTATTCAATTATTTCGGTTTAAGTTTCTAAAATTGAAATTGAATCAAATTAATCATTTAAGTCGAAATAATTAATTGAATTAATCAAAAAATCAATTAAATAATTTTTTTTGGTTTATTTAGTTCGATTTAATCGGTTTAACCAATATTTTGCACACCCCTACTTTGAAGGTGAAAAAAACTCTTATGTGGCTACTTTTAAAAATAAGGGTAAACTATCTAATTGGTCACCCAATTTTTAAGGTACTTTCATTTTGGTCACTCAAAATGAAATCCTTACAATTTGGTCATTCAACTTTTAGGGCGGTTTCATTTTAGTCCCCCAAGTATTAAATCTCTAACAGCGGTTAACTTTGTACATCATATCATGTTTGCACTTTCATTTTGGTCACATAACTTTTAAGTCGCTTTCCTTTTAGTCACCCAAAAAATATTTTTTTTTAATATTGATTGGGGTAAAAAAAAAATCAAAGATTAAAGTGAAAATACAGTAGAAAATAAAACAATACACATAAATTATCAAATTGAATTCTAAATTTGGGTTTAAAATATAAATTTTTAAATATTACAAATTAAAATTATAATAGCAAATCAGTTGAAATTATCAATGGATAAAAAAATTTCAACAATTTATTTGATTTATTTTGATGTTTTGAAACTATTTTAAAAAAATATCGATGAAAAATTATTGTGTTTAATAGTTGTCTAAGAAACTTAAATTTCTTTTGATTATATGATTTTGAATCTTCCATGCTAAACTAAAAGTAAGGGAAAATCCTTACAATTAATTTAATTAATTAATTTTATCTTCCAATCCAAACAAAACTCATAAATTTTTTCATCACTTCTTTACCTAAACACAGAACAAACAACTAATTTAATTAATTACAAGTATTTTTTTTTCTTTACTTTTAGCTTACCATGAAATATTCGAGATTATATAATCAAAAGAAATTTAAGTTTCATAGAGAATTATTAAATATAAGTTATTTGAGTTGATTCCATTTAGCATAAAATAAAATTTTAAAATTTAAAAGGAGATTAAATTAATTATTTTTAATATTATAGTAAAAATTTGGATGACATTGTCAATGGATAAAAAAATTTCAACAATTTATTCAACTTGTTTTGATGTTTTGAAAATTAAAATTTCAAAAAAAAAAAAGAAATTTAAAATTTTGGCAATGGAAAAACAAGTACAATTCGGTAATTTTTGTGTATTATTTTAGTTTTCACCACTTTTTTACTTTAATCCCTGATTTTTTTTAGCCCAATCAATACTTAAAAGAAATATTTTTTGGATGACCAAAATGAAAGTGTAAATAAGATGTGGCGTGTACAATTAACACTATTAGAAATTTAACACTTGAGTGACTAAAACGAAAGTGCCCTAAAAATTGGATGACTAAATTGCAAGATTTCATTCTAAGTGACCAGAATGCAAGCACCTTAAAAATTGAGTGATCAAATAGGTAGTTTACCCTAATAATAATAATGATTTTGTTTACAAACTACACATTTTTTGTATATTTATCATGCCATAATTATATTTAAAATATCTTATATTTAAAATTTTAAAACATTGATAATTTCTATTGGCTTTTTTATCTAAATATTTTTTTTAAAAAAAGATTACTTGTGTTTAGGGGCAATTGACCCATAAATACCAAAAAATAAAAAAATTTACGGAAAAGGGCCGGAATTGGGAAAAATTACGGAAAAGGGCCGAATCCCCCAAAAACGCGCCACGTAAGCGCGTTTTGGGGGAAGGGACCAAAACGCCCCGCTGGGAAGCGTTTTTGTCCACGTCATCCAAAAACGCTCCCACGTGGACGCGCCTTGCTGACGTGGACAAAAACGCTTCCAGCAGGGCGCGTTTTGGTCCTTACTACCCGTGTTGAAGTTTTTGGCCCAATAGTCTCCGGCAAAATAATTTTGAGGAGACGTTTACAACAAACACCGCCAAAAACAAAGATGCGTTACGAAAACGCCGCGTGTGGACGCGCGTTTTTGCTCAAATGAGTCTACGGAGAAATAATTTTGAGGGGCGTTTACGAACAAACACCGCCAAAAACAAAGATGCGTTACGGAAAACGCTTAGCGGGGCGCGTTTTGCTACTGATGAGTCTACGGAGAAATAATTTTGAGGGGACGTTTCTGAATAAACAGTGGCCAAAAACGCTTCCAGCAGGGCGCACTGTCAGCATGCGTAATGAAAAACGCTCCCACGTGGACGCGCCTTTGCTACAGTAGCCTCCGGCAAAATTAGGCTATAAATCAGTGAAAATTCATTCTCAGTTGGCAGAAAGGGAAATTGAGGCAAAGGGAAAAAATTGAAAATGAGTGAACGTATTAATGCTGTTATTTACTACGACGGTGAAGTTCGTGACACCGAAAATGGCGTTGTTTTCTTATCGGAGAACACAACACGACTGAGTTTTAATCGGAACATCGATTTGGTTGAACTTCGCAAAAAAGAATTAGGCGTAAAATATTTGGAACAACGCCAATGAAAGTTCGATGTATTAAGTATAGGTTTTGCGCTTGGTTGATCCGGTGAGATATGAGTCGCTCGACATCAAAGGTGCTCGGGGCTTTGAGGCAATGGTGGAGACTCATATTGCCGGTGGATCACCCTATATGGAGGTATATGTAGAATTTTCATCTCTAAGTGATCTTGCTGCGACCTCGACATGTACCGCTGCTCGTTCGGGGAATACACGACCCCAAGCCGACACTCTGTAAGTGGGAGGCCAAACACGTATGCCCGTGTGCGGTCGTAGTATGGAAAACATAACCCCGCACGACACTCGGTTGGTGGATGGGACATGCATATCCGCTCGATCGACGTCCGATGATAGAAATACGTCTTCGGGGACGCGGCAAGTTCTAGTGGTGGACGGCGGACCCCAACTCAATTCACCGGTACTCAAGTCAAGTCAACAAGTTTCGTGGAGCCATCTCGGTGGACGAGGTTTCTAGAGAGGTCCGGCATCGATAGCCTCCAATTATTTGAAGAATGTATGCTCGAGCATACCGTATTCTTTCTACTTCATCGAATCCTCGTTCGCTGCGGGAATGTGTCTCGTAACCACGCCATATCGATCCGAGCTCCTCGAATTCTATCCGAATGGCACCCGAAGCTCGTAGCATACGGCCATCCAATCGAGAGATGTTACGGACCCGGTGACTACCGCCCGGCCCACCGTAATCCCAATCAGAATCGCACATCTTCTAAGGTGATGGTACACTCTCCGCATGGCAAATGGAAAGTGTGCGTCTCCGGTCTCCACCTCTCAATCAACGCTACCGATCAAAGCGGCTCCAACTTGAACCCTCGGCCTATCGTGGCCACATGCCAAAAACCCGCTTCACGCAGTAATTCTCGATCAACGGCGATGGGGATCATGCATGTTGCGAATATAACATTCCAACACCCGATCTACGATCGTTTAAAAATCATAAAATTCAAAATTAATTAAAATTACATAATTGGATAAAAATTAAATAATATTTCAAAATTAAAATTAAAACTTACCATTTTTATTTGCTCGACGGCAATGTGCTTCTCGCCTAGGCGAAGTAATTCCCCGGCCATTGTAATCGGCTTTAAAATTTTCCGATAAAAATATCTTAAAAAAAAATTAAGGGCTTTTTCGTAAATAGTAAAGGACTATTTTGAAATTTGAGCGTTAATTTCAAGGACCTTGAGAGAAAATTGAGAGAAAATTGAGAGAAAATTGAGAGAAAATTGAGAGAATATTGAGAAAGGATTGAAATGTGAAGAATAAAGGGGGTTTATAGTTTTTTTTTCGACGTTGTTAGAGCCAACGGTCAAAAAAATTTGACCGTTGGGACCAAAAACGCGCCCTGCTGGAAGCGTTTTTGTCCACGTCAGCAAGGCGCGTCCACGTGGGAGCGTTTTTGGATGACGTGGACAAAAACGCTTCCAAAGAGGAGCGCTTTTGTCCTCGCCCCCAAAACGCGCTTACGTGGCCGCGTTTTTGGGGGATTCGGCCCTTTTCCGTAATTTTTCCCAATTCCGGCCCTTTTCCGTAAATTTTTTTATTTTTTGGTATTTATGGGTCAATTGCCCTGTGTTTAGAACTATTTATCAAAATAATATGAAATAAATAGTATTTTAGTAAAATTAATATGATTGGTGGTAATTTGAGAATATCAAAGCTCAACTGTGGCAATTTGGGATCCCGAGGTGACAGGTCAGACATCAGTCTGATAAGATAGATAATATTTAGTCTTTAACGTATACAGTTTTTGTTAATTTGGATCTTATTTTTTTTTAGGCTTAAAGGTGTAAAAAGCCTTCAAACGATTTCAAAAAAAGCAATAAAGCCCCTACATTTTTTTTTTTGCACTTAATTGGGTACTTGAACTTTCAAAATGTAAAGACCTTCAAATGTTTTCAAAAAAAGCAATTAAACCCTTTATTTTGCACTTAATTGGGTACTTGAACTGTCAAAATGCCTCAAAAAGATCCTTTGACTGTTAACTTTAACAGTTGACCATTAAACTTAACTTTAACAGTTGACAATTAAAGTTAATTGTCTCTAATTTTTTCAGTTAAAGCTACCCTGTGTTACAATCATGGCGTGACATGTGGCAAAAAAATATAAAAAATAAAAATCAATAAAAGTTATAAAAATTATTAAATTTTAATAAAAAAATATTAAAAATTAGAATATATATATATATAATTTGTAAAAAGCCATAAAAATGTAAAATTTTATAAAAATCATATAAAAATTATAAAATAAATAAAAAAGGCCCTTTAACCATTAATTTTAACCGTTAACCGTTAAAGTTAATGAGCCCCAGTTTTTTTTCGGTTAAAGCTATCACGTGTCACAACATAGTGTGACATGTGATAAAAATGATAAAAAATCAATAAAAGTTATAGAAAAATTATAAAGTATTTCTTTTGGTACGATAATTTTTATAATTTTTTTTACGAATTTTATATTTCTTTACATTTTTATAATTTTCTTACGACTTTATAAAATTTTATAATTTTTTCTATATTTCTATATATTTTATAATTTTTTTAAGAATTTTATAATTTTTTTCTAATTTTAAATATTTTTATATTGTTTTATTAAAATTTAATAATTTTTATAACTTTTATTGATTTTTATTTTTATAATTTTAGGGCATTTTTGATACATTTTTGCTATCCAAGTACTCAATTGAGTGCAAAAGAAAGAATAAAATTAGGGGCTTAATTGTTTTCTTTGAAAAAGTTTGAGGGTTTTTTACATTATTAAGTCTTTTTTTAGCTAAATTTAACTATCAACCTTTTAAAAAAGAGTTAAATCACTTTTTTTTAATGAAAATACGAACTAAAACATTATTATTTTTTAATAATGCTGATGTGGTAATCCACGTGTCCTTCATAAAAATTCAAAAAAATAATTTAAAATTATAAAAATACTCAAATATTAAACAATTTCAAAATTAAAAAAAAAGTTAATAAAAATTCAAAAACTAGTATGAGTACATATGGATTGCTATGTGAGCTGCTATATTTAATAATTTAATATTTTAGTTAGTATTTTCGTTACGAGAACAACTAATTAATGTTTTTGAAAGGTTGGTTAATGATAAAATATGACATTTTTTTAAAAATTGAGAGCCAAATTTAACTTAAAAATATAAAGATCAAATTGATAAAAAAATTGAGAACTAAATTTTACATTATGTTTAGAAAATATAAAAATTCAAGATACTGATCAAAACATATTATTTTGATAAATAATAATTATTTTCGTATTATTATATGGATTTCAAGATGTATAATGTATTTACATAGAATTAGTAGTTATTTTTTATTTTTTTATATTATTATCATTTTTAATTATTTTTTTTCAATTTCGTACAATCATCATAACCGTAATTTAACATTGTCGGGTTTATTAATTTATTATTGTTGCATTACTTTGGCTAGAATCTGTCACCATTTTTAGTTACAGCATGATCATAGTTGGAATCCACTTGCTAATTTTTAATTTTATATTTTTATATCGTAATAAATGATAAAATTTTGGTCTTTGAAACCCCTGTTTATGGGGATTAAGGGGTTGACTATCATTAAATTTGATATAAATTTTCTTATTAATATTTTTTAAAAATAAATTTATGAAATAGGAAACTAATGAACATAATATTTGAAAAATGTAAATGATGCATAAAAGAATATTAAATTTAATTATTGAGATCTTGATTTAATGACAAGTTGAGATTTTAAAATTTTTATAATTTTAGATTTGAATCTCATTTTATTTTAATTTAAGTCCATATATATGAGCTTTATTTTATTTCAAATTCAGATATATTTTGATTATCAAGCGATTATTCTTATTGTAAACCAACTCTTAAATATTAACGAAAAACCATTAATGAAGGTTTATAAACATCACATTGATGGATTTCGAAAATGTTGAATGAGGTGAACCAATTATTGGAAGTTGAGGGAGCAAAGCAATTTTGTTTGAAACTTTCTAGGAATCTACACCTGAAGCTGAATCACATGGGTTATGGCCCAATAGCTATGGCATAATTCCGTTTCCCCAAAAAAATGGGCCGAGCTTGAAAGAGAGGTGGGCTTGTTTTGACCTTTTGTACAAAAACGGCTAAATCTATATACACAGCATCATGTTTCAGCCAATGATTCTTTATATATATGATCATGTACCTCAAATCCCGTTCCTAAAGCGGACGAGTTGCACTGGAGAAATCGGTAAAATGAATAAATCCCCTGACTCCAACATGACAGGCAGCAACAATTCTACATGCATTTACGGCCATGGCTGAACAACCACGGTTAAATCTATTCTCCGGATGACTACAAAAGAAGGATATTGTGTTTTTGCCGGTGTCTGTCTCCCAAGTTTCAACAATGTTACTCTTAAATCCTCCGGTAATTATTTTATACGGATCCATGTGTAAATGTGTTACTGGAGTCTGATGACGACCATACAACTCAGTGACTGGCTCTGTTTTCCATCTCTCCTGCCCTTTCCTGATATCCCAAAGCATTGCCCTGTGCATCTATCTCATGTTAGTTTCAAAAACAGACGACTAAAACCTGTGTTCAACATATGGAAAACTTTCCATTGTAACAACACCGACTTACCATTAATATAAGTTTACAAGTGCTCATAACAGCAAACGAGGTAAGACAGTAAATGAACCAATATGTTATTCGGAAAAATGAAATAATTCATCATCTTTACTTACTTATTCAATCCGCCAGTACAGACTAAAGATTTTGAGGGCATAATCGTGAGAGAGAATATTTTTGGTTTACATATTGCTGCAGTGCAAACATTTTGCATTATTCTCAAATCGAGTACTACGACAGAAGAATCAGCTGCGACATAGAGCAAGTTTTCATGGCATTTCATGTCCACAGGTTTACGGCGCACAGAAGTCAATCCCACGCAACGATTATCTGATAATTTAGTTGTGTCCCAAACTCTCACCTGTTTGTCCAACAATGGTGAAGTAGTTCAGAGTGAGTACAAGCATGGAAAGTAGAAATCAAGTGATCTTAAGATACGAATGTTCAACAAGTAAAGGTGGAAAAAGATACCCTAGAATCCCCTGACATAGTCACTAAGTTTGAAGGTTTGTTCCTGGAAATTGTTGGAAAAATCAACTATCGATTATAACTATAGAAAATATAATCAAAGATTATAGAATATAAACCTCAAAAATTTCATAATGTTTGTTTTTAAGTTTTAAAAATGGAGAAAAAAGTAATCTTTAAAGGAAAAAGATTCATACCCAGCGACTGACATCCATTTAACAGGTTTCTGATCCCCGCAAAATTTAGCCTTTAAAGCTTGTCTGTACCGTCTACCACTAGAACTAAGGGACCAAAGGCAAATAGAACCATCGTGCTCACCACTCGCCAATACTTTGACGTCGCCATTACCTAATAATTTATCAGACATGGTATGAACAGCAGCATGCCGACCTCCAAACACCCGTCGGCAAGCACCCTAGAAAGAAAGCATGCAATCAGGATATTTCAACAATTAATGGAGGCCAAGAAAAGCTTAGGCCTAGAATTCTATTTGAAACCTGAGCAACAAAAAAAAAAGGGTAATAACAAACAACCGACAGGAATTCCTTATAATATCTATGCCCTCCTGCTCAATGCAACGAAAACAAAAGCAAGGTTATCAAATACAACTATGTCGAAACAGGAAAGGCAAAACAATGCTTGGCACAGTACCTTCCACCATAGACGAATTGAGCCGTCGCAATTAGAGGTTAACAAAACATTCTCTTCTGTTTGCGCCTCACTTTGAGCTAAACTAGTTTCACTAAGCGGAAACAATCTGCATAAGGATCATCTCATATATTAAAAAATAACTCTAACCTTTTGTATATCGAGATACCCCCATTTTATGCCTAGTGTCCAAACACATTCTGATGTAAATAAGTATAAATGTTACAAAAATGTCAACAAATTATAATAAAGAAAAACATGATTTTTACTATAAATGCAATGCGGGTGATTGAATGCAGATAATGTCAATTATACAAGGATATACTTCAGATTGTCTCACCTCAAGCATGTAACTCTTGAGTTATGACCAGGCATTGTAACTAATGAGCCTCCACTCATAATGCTGTCGATTTTGGCCATCTTTATCGCAGGACCCTTAGTAAATGAGCTTATGTAAGTTTTTCAATGGCCAACAAATGCAAAGCATCACAAGAGTTAAAACACATGATTACGGAAGCTAAAGGGTCATACTTGAGAAAAGATTATATCATTCTTGTCAAGAAGTATATTGTCGACTGAGTAATATCCTTCAGCAAACAAGCTTGCAACAAAAGGATCATAATATTTAAACTGATGCAGCGCGGCACGCCGATTCAAATAGGCCTTCCTCACTCCCGATAAGGGGAAATTTTCCGGCCAAAGCTCCCTAGTTCAATTGAATAGAATAACAAATCATTAAAAAATCCATCTAACAAGAAAAAATTGGATAGATTCATGAGTTTCTGGTTTTCTTTGTTACAGTTTCTTCTAACTTCCTTTACCAAATTCAATCCATCTTTTTCAATTAATTTTACTAATATTAAAGAAAATGAAAGTCAAGCCTACAAAAAAGTTGCCTCAAATTAAAGATTCAGTATAAAAGTTGAGAACCGTAAACTCGGCCAAGCAAATTATATGAACATTGTGAAGAAAAAAAAAAAGAAAAGAAACCTGAAGCGGTCGAGCCAGATAGAGTCGGAGTATGCAAATGATTTGAGAGATTTGGAGGACATGGCGAGATTTGAGAGGTCCCGAAGGCTAAGGAAGGAAGCGCAATGAGCAAATGAGTCATGATCCAAATCGGTAATCCTCGTAGCCATCGTCGCTGGTTGCTCCTCCGCCATCTTCTTTCGATTCAAAGATTTAGAAAAAGAAAGAAGCTCTTCTTGCAATTTCAACTTCTTTTCAAATGGCCAATCAAAAGGGAGGGAACGCTTCGTTTTGTATATATATATATATTTAAAATTTAAAAATTCAATTATTCTTTTTTGATATTATGTTATGGTTAGAATTACTTCAGGTCCTTGCACTATTCCTCAGTTAGAATTTTTTTTTTTTTACTTTTATTTCCATTTTTTAATTTTATTTTTTCGAATTTTAAAATTCAGGTCTAATTATTAATATTGTTAAAATTTATTAGGGTGACATTTCAAAATGAAAGAAATATTCACTTAATAGTCATATAACAAAAACCAAAATTGTAATGAATTTGACTTTTAACATAAAAGTTGTAAGTGTGTCAACAATTAGACGTACATTTCAACAATCTTTCAGGTTAAAGTGATCCATTTCAACAATCTTTCTCAAAATGACGATCATTCACTTAGTTACTGCATTCCTTTAACTATTAGGAATCTGATTATCTTTTACAATAAAAAAAGCAAAGCAACTTATGTAGATTCAAGTGTTGATCCTTGGAGCTCTTACTTTTGTGGCCAAGTAGGGTGCACATTGTTGGTGATGGTATTAGCTAGTAAATCCTGGGACACTTTTAGTGTTATATCAACTACGTATTGATGGTTGAACAAATTTCTAATCTATTGTGGACCAAAGTCATACTATCTTTTTCGTAAGAAGATTTTGTGATACAATTCACTTTTAAGATTGTTGATGCTCTTCAACATAAAACTCCAAAACAATATTTTTTACATAGGGCTGAATAAAGTTGGCAATACCGAATAAATCATTTTTCTCCAAGAATGCATCAATTTCATTATCATAGAACCCTTCTCTTCAATGTTATGATGTTTAATGAAGTTGTTTTTATAAAAAGCCAAATACATGTTAGCATAGGCTATTAAGAGAAAGGTTTGCTCTTGCTTCTTCTTGAGAGATACTTCTTCCTCCTTAGCTTTTACAATAGCTTCTTGGAGCATTAAAGAGATACCAACTTCTTCCATTCTCTTGTTCCCCTAGTTAACAATTTAGCATTAATAACTAGGATGCTCTAAATATATAAGTACTCGAGTTGGAGTATAGCTATAGGTAGCTTTAATGGTTTGGGTAATTTACCCAATTAGTTGGCTCTTTTATCTTTCTTAAAACTTTACTAACATAACGTCACACAGATTAGCTGATAGCAAGATAAAATCGTGTTTTTAATGTATTTATTTTTGGCTAATTATCGAATAAGATGCTATTAAACTTGGGGTTTTTCTTATCAGGAATGAAGTTGGTATGTTGAAATTCAAAATTATACAAAAAGAGGCTAAATTGGAGCAAAAAGCAAATACGAGGGATAGATTGAAAGATTGAAGATTTGAAGTTTGGCTAGATAAAGATTAAATATTTGAAATTGGCTGGATAAAGATCAAATTATTTTTGATATTATCAAAATCCTGTAATTAGTTTAAATTTGATCTTTAATTTAAATTTGATTTTTAAATTTTGATTTATTTAGTGATAATGTTTGGGAAAATCTAGCTATATTTTAGCATTGGAAGTATGTATAAATACTTGGTGACTATAACCACCAGGGACTTGGCTTTTGAATACAAAAAATTCCTTTCTTTCTTTTCATTTTTCTGCCTCAATAAGCATTTGGCAATCTGTCAATCTTTTTCCAATTTCAATATTTTGGCTAATTTACCTTCTAAGTCCCTTCCCTTTCCACTTTCCACTAAAATCATTTCTAGAATCCATTTACCATGATTAATTTCATGTTTAACGAAGTCCCTTTTAGCCTTAGTCCAATTATCGCTCCGACAAAGTAATCGTGAGATATGAACCCACACTAAATATTTTGCAATTCGGTATTCGACATCTTTCCGGTATATGGGATAGTGCAAATTCTTCCCTTAAAAGTTGATTCGATTTCAATTTAAAAAGCGCGCGTTGGGTTGGAACCATTTGATGTACAGTTGGAAAGTTGAGTCGACTGTGTTGTGTTCAAAATCCCGCAAACAAATTGGTGTGTTCAAGTGGGAAAAACTAGTTGGATTCCATCGAGGGAGATAGTGATCGGATTTTAACGACCCACACGGTTGAGGTCATTGATTCGAGTTGAGATTTTTAGATCGCAAGGTTATCGAAGTCTTAAATTACGAGCACATGTCACGTGGTTAGAAATTTGACAAGGGTCGATCTGTAGGTCGTACCGGAACCGATTACAAGAGGAAAAGCTGGTGGTTTGAGGCGTCCTCGATCGCTGTAACCAACTTATCGGTTGGAGGGAAAAACCTTCTTTCAAGGATTGATTCAAGTTTGGGGTGTACCGAGGCTAAGGCTAAGCTTAAAAATATTTTATTTACCCATTTATTTTATTTGCTTAAAATTATTTTTGTAATTTCAAATCTTTTTTAATTTTATTACACTATATATTTATTTATTTTATTATCTTTATCAACTAAAACCCCACTTTTTCATTTTTCAGTATTGCTACGCACAAGTCGTGGGCATGACTGTGACCACGATAGTAATTTTGGTCATGATAAAAGGTGAAATTGGATAACCAATCCTTATGGATTCGACTCTACTGCTCTATACTGCTATTTAGTGTTACCTTGTCGTAGGAATTTATATTTGGTGATTTCGACGCCCATCAAATTTTGGTGTCGTTTCCGAGGATTAAAAAAAATTTCTAATTTTTGTTTGTTTTCTTTATGACCAGGTTAGAACCGGGGATTCTATAATTTGAACTGAAAATAGAGAAGTTGGCTCAAACATTGCGAAGAGAAGCTATTCGATGCGGTAAACGACTACATCCCAACTTCGAAGTAGGATCTTATACTAAAGATATTTTCTCATTCGACGAACCAGACAAAATGGCAAATCAAACTATACGCCAACTCGCAGCAGCACTAGATAACAATAGCCACTATGTCGTTCGAGTTGAAATCGAGCTTAATTCATTTATTGCCCACTTTCCACAGTTTGAAAAACGAGAACCCTCACACTCATTTGAAGGAATTCCACATGGTTTGTTTAAGCATGAAACCAAAAGGAGTATCTGAAGATCAAATTAAACTCCGAGCTTTTCCTTTTTCATTAGCCGACTCGTCTAGGGAATGACTATTTTATTTACCTCTAGGATCTATTAATACATGAATTGGTATGTCTCGGTTGTTTCTTGACAAGTTTTTCCCAATAGCTCGAGCAGCCGAATTAAGGAGAAGTATAGTTGGAATACAACAAAAAGAACTAGAGTCACTCTATGAATATTGGAAGCGATACAAGAAGTTGTGCGCAAGTTGCCCACAATATGGTCTGCCTGAACAGTCACTCTCACAAGATTTCTATAAGGGGTTACTCCCTATGGAAATAAAGATGATTGATGTCGCTAGTAGAGGAGCACTTGTGAACATGACTCTTCAAAGAGCTAGGGAATTAATTTCGACCATGGCTGTGAATTCTCAACAGTATTAACCATCTATAGAACCTACAAGATAGGTTCATGAGCTAAGTACTCCTTCCTTAGTAGATAAGATTGACGAGCTTACTAATGTGGTTAAAAATATGCTGATCGCTGTGAATCAGAGCTTTAAAATTTATAAAAAGAATGATCAAACCTGGAAACTAACTCTGACAACGATTGAGGCAAGTGCACCTATCGAACAGTAGTATAGCTTAGGCAAGACCGGATTATCGAACCCAAAGGAACTAAAAGTACTAATACTAACTTTCTGTCTATTATTTAGCCTAAAATAAGTGAAGTGTTTTATTAAACTAAATTAATTAACTATTAAACTAAAGACTCTAAGACAAAGAAGAATGAATTTGGAAAATAACTTGGGAAAAACTCAGTTGATTAAGACGATACCCTAGGAAGAATCCACCTAGACTTCACTTGTTATCTAACACTGAACCATACGATTTATTCACTTAGTTTGATCCTTAAGACTCCCTAACGTATATTAAACCCTCTCTCGAGGCGAATAACGTCTAACCCTAGGTTAATTAGTGGAACTCTCATTCTCTTATAATAACCCCCTAGAATAGCAGTAAATCGATCTATGGATTCCCATATCGTGTTTCACCCTAATTCGCAAAATCTCGTCACCCTATCTCTACGCTGCGTGCGATCAACTCCGCTTAATTATGTTGGATCTACTCTTAGGCGTATCTATTCCTCCTCCACCTAAGCACATTAAATTTGGATTAAGCTCACATAATTAAGAACAAACTAAGTATTTATCATATAATTCAGAAAACAATAACAAGATTCATCATAGGTTTCATCCCTCTCTTCTGTATCCGAAGGGTTTAGTTCATAACAATAAAGGAAAACATCTCAAGAGAAAAGATAAAACAAAACATAAGAAATCCCTAAAACCCCCTGAAGGAATTGAAGAGGAGATCCTCCGTCTTAAGTTTAATTCTGGCTTCTTGAGATGAATCAACTGGCTATCCCTGAGTGAATCTCTACAAATCTGCCTTCTCTGGCCTAGCACGACGCCCCTAGACGATGGCTTTGGGCTCCCCTTTTTCAGGTCATACTTAGGGTGTATTTATAGGCTTTTGAAATACGTTTCTTTCTCCCTAAGTATCCTTTCCCGAATGAAATTGCTCTTCTCCACGGCAGAGAGCACGGCCATGGCGCGCGCCCGTGTAAATCGTGGACAGCCGTGTTCGGATTTCTTTAATGAGACACAGCCGTGTGAGTCGGGTTAGACCGTGTTCTAGATGATTGACTTGGCACGATCGTGTGGATCCATGTCCAGGCCGTGTCGATTTTTTCTTTGGTCCGTTTTGGTCCGTTTTGAGCCCGTTTCTCATTCTTTTTATCCTTGGGTGCTTCCCCGAGTATAAGACATGAAAAGAAAGGATTAAGAGCACCTTTTACATAAATCAAAGGATAATTCATCCAAAAGCATACTAAATGTGGGCCTATAATATGTTACTATTTCGGTTTATCAAATACCCCCACACTTAAGCTTTTGCTTGTCCTCAAGCAAAATTCTCAACTTACAATTAAAACGAACTTCCTATAATTCATAACAGTTATTGATAGTGTCTCATCATAATTCAGGGATAATTTATACCTGGATAATTCAACTCAAAGAGTCCTAAAAAATTCAAACATTATAAGTCATAGATTTTGTAGCACAAAACATAGGTGTTTCCCTTCATCTAAATAATTACCTCTGATTCGAAATCGACAAGAATTGACATCCTCACAAAAGATTCACTCAAATCACTCAAAGTGTTTAAGGTTCAAAATTTAGGCACTCAAAAAGTCAAACATGAAGAGTTAATCCCATAGGCTTGCATGAAAATCAAATCTCCACCACTGAAATATGAGATGAAACACAAATCAAAAGGTCTTTGTTAGGGTTGTAACGGGGCTAGGGTTAAGGTGTGGGGTAAGGCTGAATTAGAGGGTTAGAATCGAGATTGAATTGACAAATTACCTAACTAAGAACTAACGAACTAATAATAATTACATCAATTGAAAACTAATAATACTAATAATACGAGCTTCTTCTTCGATATTTAGAATTTATGTATAAGCTCATTTAATCACATAACTAATAATGAATAATGGATATACTTCATTTTTTTTAAAGAACAATCATAAATACATAATAAAAGATAAATTACTGAAATAAAAACATAGTTAGGCTATTAATCAAATCAAATCCCGATATAAGGGTAGTCAAAAGGAATGGTGATAACAAAAATAAAGGGGTTCTGGGTTAATATTAGCGGTTATGTCAATAAATAGGGTTGTTAGGATTAAAAGGGGTTCATTAGGGGTTAATTGTGAAGGTAGGCTTTTTAATGGAGTTAGTGGGTTAGATCCTAGGTGCCTTTATCATCTCTGTGTATCAAATCAAAAAATGTGGTCTCGACATGTATAATCGATGCAAGTTCTAGAATAATAAATCAGTGTTGACATACTCATAATCAATAAAGTGAGCAAGAAAAAGAATTTATGCTCTATAAGGCTCAAAATCTCACAAAAATTATGGGTATTTTGATGTCAACCTCGTAAATTTCAAACTTCAAAGTAATATTTAAACTCGGTTCGACAACCTAGAAAATTTTTAATTTCTGAAAAATAGACTTATCATGCTTGATTCTCTAGTATTCTTTAAATTTAATTATCAATGCACAATTATCAATGACTTAATCTAAAACATATCAATAAAAATCATAAATCATCAGAAATTTCATCCTAATTAGTAATATGAGTAATTTACCTTCAAACAAGACTAAATTCAGGGATTTGAGAATAATGCAAAAAGTTTGGTACCTAATTTTAGAAATTTGAGAATAATGAAAAAAAGTTAGGCACCTTTTTAGGTTGTTCACCCCCCACACTTAAGATGTACATTGTCCTCAATGTACAAAGATAGATAAGATAAATGTAATGTTCAGATCAGAAGATATGGGGATAAGTGAAACTTCCTGAATTATGGATGAGCTCATTAAGTTGGCAGTGGTCGTGGTGAAGTATAAGTTGGAGGAGCGGTCTGGGTGACGATTCTGCGCTATATGAAGAAATTGGGAAGCTCATGCAGGATTAGCCAAGAAATCTAAAGAAACCTTAATAATATACTAATAATATAATTAAAGACAAGAAAGATAAACTAAGTTTAAAAGATAAAGGGGCTTGAGAATCCTTATGGTAGATGGTTCGAGAGGTGGGTGTGACTTTG
The DNA here is from genome assembly GCA_025698515.1 of Gossypium sturtianum. Taxonomy (NCBI): domain Eukaryota; kingdom Viridiplantae; phylum Streptophyta; class Magnoliopsida; order Malvales; family Malvaceae; genus Gossypium; species Gossypium sturtianum. Next base: position 125,681,890 of record CM046946.1, read on the forward strand.
AAGGTGACGGAGTTGTTGGTGATGGTGGAAGTGGCGTGATTCCCAAGCAGCCTTAAGAACCTAAAAACAAGAAACTAAAACAAAATAAAATAAATTAAGTAGAAGAGAAGTAAAGATAAAGAAAATAAAGGAGAAGATAAAAATAAAAGAATAGATAATTAGTCTCAAAGACCCTTGGCTTGTTGTTTGGATGAAGCTGCCGGCATGAACTCGGGGAGATTGGCCTTTAAGGCTTCTTTGCCATGGATATGATTTTGTTGTAGCTCAAGAGTCTGAGGATTTATTGGGAAAAGGAAAAAAAATAAAAGGGAGAAAAGAAATAAAGGAAGAAGAAGAAGATTAGGTAAGGAGAGAAATGAGAGGGGCATGATATTTAAATAGAATCTCAAGTCTGGAAATTTACCACGCCCGTGGGTTGAGGGTGTGTCGATTCACACGGCCGCATCGCACGGCCGTGTTCCTAGGCGCGTTGGTTACCCCACGCTCGTGTCTAGCCTGTGTTCGACAAGTCAGTATATTGGCACATGTTTAAGGCACGGGCGTGTTCTGCCCGTGGTTGGAAAGTCAGTAGCTTCACACGATTATGGGGCACGGCCGTGCCCCTTTGTCGGTGCCCGTGGTGTAGTGGTTGGATCCGTGATGTCGAAAAGTGGTTGGAATTGATTCGTACGGCCTCTGCTATGTCAGTACGGGGATTCTTATGGTCCACACGGCCACGGCCACGGCCGTGTGTAAGGCCGTGTGTCCTGGAATTCTGCACCCCTTGTTAGTTTAAAGCTAGGTGTAAAGAAGAGAAGAAAAAGAAAAATAAAAATAAATTTAAAGCAAGATGAAAAAATGAATTGTGTTAGTGCTCGGGTTGCCTCCCGAGAAGCGCTCGTTTATAGTCTTAAGCTAGACTCGCCTCTTGTTTGCTTTGTCAGGGTGGTTTGAGGAGTTGGAAGTCCTTCCTCATGCTATCATTTATGTCTTTGTGAAAAAAATTAAGTCGAGATGTGTTTATAGTAAAATTACCAAAAATAGGATTACTTACCTCGACTGTTCCGTGTGGGAAAACACTGGTTACCCTAAAAGATATTTCTTTGTTTGTGCTAGGTCCCAGAGAGATATTTGAGGATCTGCTGATCTAACGATGCACTGGTCCCCTATTTTGAAGTGGTTTGTTGTTCCTATTAGCTCTTTTGGGGCTCCTTCGGTTTTATCTTGTGTGGTTCCGGTTCTTCGTCGTGTATCCCTAATTTCTCCTTGAAGTGTGTCTTCCACTCATCTAGATCGTCGAACCGAATCCCTCGATCTTCATGGGTTATTTCTTTGTTGGCATGGGGTTTAGGATCGGGTTCGATTGTATTCTTTGGTGCCGCTTCTCGAAAATAAGGGTTAACCGAATGGTTATCGAGAGAATTTACGTTCTCACCTTGATTACTCGATGTTCTAGCCGAGTCGAGAGCCTTGATGGTGACTGCTCATTACCTACACAAAGTATGAGTTCTCCCGCATCAACATCAATTTTAGTCCCGCAATGCTAAAAAGGGTCTTCCTAAAATTAGGGGGATCGAATTATCCTCATCCATGTCTAAGACAACAAAGTCTACTGGGAAAACGAATTTGTCAATTTTTACAAGAAAATCTTTGATAATACCCCTATAAATTCTAACAGTTTTATCAGCTAATTGAATGCTCTTCCTAGTTTGTTTGGGTTTCCCTAGACCTAATTGTTTAAACAATTTATAAGGCATGACATTTATGCTTGCCCCTAAATCACTAACGCATTATCAACAGTTAGTCTACCAATTAAACATGGAATTGTAAAACTCCCTGGATCTTTTAGCTTTTGTGGTAGTCTATTTTGGAGAATTGCTGAGCACTTTGCGTTAAGTTCCACATGTGACGACTCGTCTAACTTCCGCTTGTTTGTCGAAGCTCTTTTAAAAATTTCCTAGAATCGCATCTGCGAAAGAGCTTCAAGTAATGGTAAGTTAATATGTAATTTCTTTAAAAGTTTAATAAACTTACCGAATCGTTTCTTCGTGGTCGCCTCTTGTTAACGCTTGGGATATGGTATGCGAGGTTAGTACTCCTTGATTACCGGTTTTGGCTTGTCTTGTGGTACCTCATCTTTACCTTCTTCTACCTCGTTTTCTTGTGTTGGACCGAGTTCGTCTCGCCTTCGCTTTCTTGAGCTGTTATGGCTTGGATTTGCTCCTTTGGATTAATTTCAAGATTACTCGGTAGACGCCTTTGCGGTCGTTCGATAATAGCTTTGCAATTTCTCCGATCGATCGGGTAATTTCCCGATTGCCTTTGTAAGTCCTCCAACTTGGTTCTCGATCTTTTTGATTGATATTTGTTGGGTGTCGAGTGTTACCTCAGTTTTTTGGAGACGGGCTTCTGTGGATGCTATAAATTTGTTCAACGTCTCTTCAAGATTCGGCTTCTTTTCCTGTGGATAGGGCTGATTTTGAAAATTTTGAGGAGGTTGTTGTCTTTGATTTCCTTGTCTTCCCCATGAAAAATTTGGTTGGTTCCTCCAACCTGGATTATAATTATTACTATATGGGTTATTATTAGATCTGAAATTGTTACCTATATAGTTCATCTGTTCGCTCTCTGTGCCCGGTTGGTAGGGTGGGTAATCAAGATTCGCCACAGTTCCACTTGCGTCCCACTGCATGACTGGATGTACCTGCGAAGAACACAAACTATCAAGCTTCTTATTCATCAATTCTACCTGATTTGATAGCATGGTTACTGCGTCGAGGTTGTAAACTCCGGCTGTTTTTGTTGGCCTTGTTCTTGTAACTTGCCATCGATAGTTATTCAAATGACATCTCTTCAATAAACTCGTAGGGTCGCCTCGGGAGTTCTATTATTCAAGGTTCCACCGGTGGCTGAATCAATTAGTTGTCTCGTTGAGGGGTTTACACCGTTATAGAAAGTCTGGACTTGGAGCCACAAAGGTAAACCATGGTGCGGACACCTTCTCAAGAGATCCTTATATCTCTCCCATGCATCGTATAATGTCTCTAAATCCATCTGCACAAAAGAAGAGATATCATTACGTAATTTGGCCGTTTTGGCCGGTGGAAAATATTTTAATAAAAAACTTTCGGTCATTTGTTCCCATGTAGTGATTGACCCTCGTGATAACGAGTTTAACCACTGTTTAGCTTTATTCTTTAATGAAAAGGGAAATAACCGAAGTCGTATGGCATCATCGTAAACGCCATTTATTTTGAAGGTATCACGCAATTCTAAAAATTAGCTATATGAGCGTTTGGATCTTCGTCCTGTAAACCATCAAATTGAACAAACTGTTGAATCATTTGTATAGTGTTAGGCTTTAATTCAAAATTATTAGCAGCTATAGCAGACCTAACAATACTAGATTCGGCTCCTGTTAAATGTGGTTTAGCATAATCAAACATAGTACGAGGAGCATTATTTTCTCCCACATCTTGTGGTGAAAGATTATTTTCGTCCCATCCCTTCAAAGGGATTGGATCTGTCTTCTCGCTCTCCTTGGTAATTTAGGGCTCGCCTAATTTCTCTGCGATTTCTTCGAGCGATAGCTTCAATATCACTGTCGTATTCTAAAGGTCCTCTCGGGTTCCTTCTAGTCATAAACTAGAGGTACCTTCTAGGAAAAAAAAAGAGAATTTAGCAAAAATAAAAACTAAAAACTAAAAATAAATTGCGAAAAAGAAAAATAAAAAATAATGGCTAAAGTAATAAAAATAGAGCGTTCTTAATATTTTAGTTCCTCAAAGAATGGCGCCAAAAAACTTTATCATTTGTGAATCGAGCTTTAAAATTTATAAAAGAATGATCGAACTCTGAAACTAACTCGACAACGATTGAGGCAAGTGCACCTATCGAACAGTAGTATAGCTTAGGCAAGACCGGATTATCGAACCCAAAGGAATTAAAAGTACTAATACTAACTTTCTTTCTATTATTTAGCCTAAAATAAGTGAAGTTGTTTATTAAACTAAATTAATTAACTACTAAACTAAAGACTCTAAGACAAAGAAGAATGAATTTGGAAAATAACTTGGGAAAAACTCAGTTGATTAAGACGATACCCTAGGAAGAATCCACCTAGACTTCACTTGTTATCTAACACTGAACCATACGATTTATTCACTTAGTTTGATCCGTAAGACTCCTAACATATATTAAACCCTCTCTCGAGGCGAATAACGTCTAACCCTAGGTTAATTAGTGGAACTCTCGTTCTCTTATAATAATCCCTAGATAGCAATGAAATCGATCTATGGATTCCCATATCGAGTTTCACCCTAATCCGCAAAAAATCTCGTCACCCTATCTCTAGGCGTGCGATCGGTTCCGCTTAATTATGTTGGATCTACTCTTAGGCGTGGTCTATTCCTCCTCTACCTAAGCACATTAAATTTGGATTAAGCTCACATAATTAAGAACAAACTAAGTATTTATCATATAATTGAAAAACAATAACAAGATTCATCATAGGTTTCATCCCCTTCTGTATCCAAGAAGGTTTAGTTCATAACAATAAAGGAAAACATCTCAAGAGAAAAGATAAAAGAAAACATAAGAAATCCCTAAAAACCCTCAAGGAATTGAAGAGGAGATCCTCCGTCTTGAGTTTAATTCGCTTCTTGAGATGAATCAACTGGCTATCCTCAGAGTGAATCTCTACAAATCGCTTTTTACGCCCTAGCACGACGCCCCTAGACGATGGCTTTGGGCTCCCCTTTTCAGAGTCATACTTAGGTGTATTTATAGGCTTTTGAAATACATTTCTTTCTCCTAAGTATCCTTTCCCGAATGAAATTGCTCTTCTCCACGGCAGAGGCACGGCCATGGCGCACGCCCGTATAAATCGTGGACAGGCCGTGTTCGGATTTCTTTAATGAGACACGGCCGTGTGAGTCGAGGTTAGGCCGTGTTCTAGATGATTGACTTGGCACGGTCATGTGGATCCAAGTCCGTGCCGTGTCAATTTCCTCTTTGGTCCGCTTTGGTCCTGCTTTTGAGCCCGCTTTCTCGTTCTTTTTATCCTTGGGTGCTTCCCGAGAGTATAAGACATGAAAAGAAAGGATTAAGAGCACCTTTTACATAAATCAAAGGATAATTCATCCAAAAGCATACTAAATGTGGGCCTAGAATATGTTACTATTTCGGTTTATCATATGCTTGTAGGAAAAATGAACCCAGCTCGGTTGTGTGGGATTTGTGTCAAGCCTGATCATCCTACCGACTCGTGTCCGATTTTACTTAAGGACTAAACAACACAAGTAGATGTTGTTAGGAACTTCCTAGGGCCACCTCAAAAGCATTATGATCCATATTCGAACATGTACAATACAGGGTAGATGGACCACCCAAGTTTAAGCTATGGGTCGAACTCTTGATATAATCAACATTTTCAGCCAATGCTACCTCCACCTCAATAATATCAACCTCCAAAGTCATCTCTTGAAACCATAGTAGAGAGGTTAGTCGTTAGCACTGAAAAGTTCAAAAAAAAGACTGAAGTACATATCCAAGAAATAGATCAACAAATAAGTAAGCTAGCGCATACGGTTAGTCGTCTGGAGAACCAAGAGAAATTATCGTCTCAAACTGAGCCAAACCCACGTCAAAGTGTGAGTGTTATGACCGTAAAAGATGGAATAGTGCTAGAACTAGTACCTGGCACATGTCGTGATCACGACACTGAACGAGAAGAACAGAAACTAGAACCAACAGCTCCTATGGAGTCGGCACCATTGAAACCATTCATTGAAACCATTCGTTGTACCACCCCCATTCCCTAGAAGGCTCGCTCAAGGTAAAAAGGAACGAGAGGAAAAGTAAATCCTTGAGACATTTTGAAAGGTAGAAATTAACATTCTTTTACTTGATGCAATTAAACAAGTTCCACATTATGCAAAATTCTTGAAAGAATTGTGCACTGACAAAAAGAAACTCCAAGGAAACGAATGGATGAAAGTAAGAGAAAGCGTTTTTGCAGTATTACAAAGGAAAATCCTGCCTAAGTGTAAGGACCAAGGCATGTTTTTTATATCTTGAAAAATAGGTAATATTGGCATAAAGAAATCCATGTGTGACTTGAGAGCATCTATTAATGTAATGCCTTTATCTATTTTCAAATTACTAAACATGGGTCCTTTGAAAGAAACATGGGTGATTATTGAATTGGCAGATAAGTCATGTGTGTATCCAGAAGGGGTGTTGGAGGATGTCTTCGTCAAGGTAAATGAACTAATTTTCCTGTAGATTTTTATATCATCGACATGGAGGATGACAACTCAAAAAATTCTTCCAATATTCTACTCGAGAGACCATTTTTAAGCACTGCACGTACGAAAATTGATGTTTGAAGTGGAACGCTCACTATGGAATTCAACGGTAAGGTGATCAAATTTAATGTTTATGAGGCGATGAGCCAACCCAGTACAATGTTGAATATTTCTAGTGTTGATATTATTTAACCACTAACGAAATTTCATTTTGAATATCTTGAAGAGGATGAGTTACAAACTGTGTTTTGCAGGAATTTAGACCTCAATGTTTTGGATAAACTGGATAAATTAATGACGTGAGAAAATCCAATTTGTGAAGCTTTCATTCGCATGGAGGCCTCGAAATTAGAGCTCAAATCGTTACCAAAACATTTAAGGAGTTCGATAGAGGAAAAGGCAAACCCAAACAGTAAAGCTCAAAGACGCCTCATTCCATCGATGATGGAGGAATTCATGAAGTGCTTCAAGGACAACTGGAAAAGGTTGAAACCCTTCAACGAGAACTTTCGAGTGTACGTAATGGAAGAATTAATTCTCAAGCAACCAAACGTATAACACTCAGGTTGTCGAGCTAGTGACGTTAAACAAAAGCGTTTTTTGAGAGGCAACCTATATTTATTTATTTAAATTTATTTAATTTTGAATTCAATTTAATTTATGTTGAAAATAAAAAAAATAAAGATTATTATTTAATCTATTTTATTGTGTTGTTTTCTAGGAACGATGGTAGAGGCTGTCCTTTTTCATCAAAAAATAAATCAGATTTGGACTTCTATGGTGTGGGCACGCCTCGTCAAATTTCAGTGCTACCATTTGTTGAAACATACACACAGGACCGAATCAATCAGAACCAACCTGAACTGCCTAAAACCACCCACCGTCAAATTAACACGGGGAGTACACTTAACCCTTCTATTCATTATTGCTTTAAAATAGCATATTTAGGACAATGTGGGCTAAGTAGAGGGGTTCGTAGGACATGCCATGCTATTTCTTCTTTGTATGTGCTCATTCACTAAGATAATTCCTCAATTCGTTTCGGAAATGAACCTCTATTTCTTATACTAAGTTTATTTAAATAATTGGGTGAATCATGAATAACTATTTCTTACTTGATTAATAAATATTTTGTAGAATTAAAAATGTTATGGCTTAGTCAATGTTTCATATAAATTGTTGGTTCTTTTAAACTTGCCTAATGAAAGTACCCATTTAAATGAATAAATAAAAATCTGTTAATGGCTTTGTTAATAGTGAAGATTCGGAAATGTAAACCAAATTAAGTAACCGGGATGAGGTGCTTGGGTTGTCATCTCATTTCGCATAAAAAGATTTGAGTGACGAGCCGAAACTTGTAACATTCCGCTAATCTAGCTGCCTTAAGAAAAGAGAAATAAATTCATTAGGGGCATGCCAAATTGAGTAACCGAGATGAGGTGCTTGGGTTATCATCTCATTTCGCGTCAAATTATTTGGCTATGTCTCGAATTCGTAAAAAAAAAAAAACATGTCGAGTTGAGTAATCAGGGTGAGATGCTTGGGTTGTCATCTCATTTCTCATCAAAAGACTTGACCATGTCACGAATAAGTTTAAAAAATATAATAAAATGAAAAAATATATATATTGAGTACAATTGTCTTGCAAATTTGATTAAGACTAAATTTAGTGAAATAGTTGAATTTGACATACTGTTCGAGATTTTATAAAATGCTTATTGGTTGAGTCTAGCAATTATTTATTTTTGATTCACCTAATAAAGAGGGTTTGATTTCGAAAAGGATCGTCGAATGATTTTTAGGAGACATCATGCATGAGGACAAGCATCAGCTAAGTGGGGGGAATTTGATAGCAAGATAAATTTGTATTTTTAATTTCTTTATTTTTGGCTAATTATCGAATAAGATGCTACTAAACTTTGGTTCTTATCAGGAACGAAATTGGTATGCTGAAATTCAAAATTATACAAAAAGAGGCTAAATTGGAACAAAAAACAAAGAGGAGGGGTAGATTGAAAGATTGAAGATTTAAAGTTGGCTGGATAAAGATTAAGGATTTGAAATTGGCTGGATAAAGATCAAATTATTTTTTATATTGTCAAAACCATGTAATTAGTTTAAATTTTGATTTATTTAGTAATAATGTTTGAGAAAATCTAGCTATATTTTAGCATTGGAAGTATGTATAAATACTTGGTGGCTATAACTACCGGAGACTTAGCTTTTGAATACAAAAAATTCCTTTCTTTCTTTTCATTTTTTCTGCGTAGTAAGCATTTGGCATTCTGTCAATATTTTTCCAATTTCAATATTTTGGCTAATTTACCTTTTAAGTCTCTTTCCTTTCCACTTTTCACCATTTCCACTAAAATCATTTCTAGACTCCATTTAGCATGATTAATTTGGTATTTGCTATCTCTCTGGTATATGGGATAGTACAAATTCTTCCCTTAAAGTTGATTCGATTTTAATTCAAAAAGTGCGGGGCTGGAATCGTTTGGCGTACAGTTAGGAAGTTGAGTCGGTTGTGCTCTATTCAAAATCTCGCGAACAAATTGACGTGTTCAAGTGGGAAAAGCTAGTTGGATTCCATTAAGGGAGATAGTAATCAGATTTAAACGACCCACACGATTGAGGCCATTAATTCGAGTTGGGCTTTTCAGATCGCAAGGTTGTTGAAGTCTTAAATTACGGGCACGTGTCACTTGGTTTGAAATTCGGCAAGGGTCGATTTGTAAGTCGTACCTGAACCGACTACAAGAGGAAAAGCTGGTGGTTTGAGGCCTCCTCGATCACTATAACCAACTTATCGGTTGGACGGAAAAACCTTCTTTCAAGGATCTATTCAAGTTCAGGGTGTATCGAGGCTAAAGCTATGCTTAAAAGTATTTTATTTACCCATTTATTTTATTTGCTTAAAATTATTTTTGCAATTTCGAATCTGTTTTCATTTTATTACAGTACATATTTATTTATTTTATTAACTTTATTAACTAAACCCCCCTTTTTCATTTGTCAGTATTGCTATACGCATAGGTCATGGGCACGACTGTGAACGCGACAGTAATTCTGGTCACGAGAAAAGACGAAATTGAATAACCAGTCACTGTGGATTCGACCCTACTGCTCTATACTACTATTTAGTGTTATCTTATCGTAGAAATTTATATTTGGTGGTTCCGACGCTAGCAATAATCACAAATTTCAATGGTGTATTTTCCTAAATCACTTTGGAATATTATCTGAGTGTAGAAATCAAATCAACACAACCGATCATGTAAAACATATATCAATGAAAACATAAATGGAATAAAAGCAAGATGGTGGCAAACTGCAAAGTTTATTGTTGAATCTGACATGGATCCTCAAGGAAAATCGAAGGCCGTGGCATTCAATGCTCCTCTACTCTAATTCAAGGAAAATCAAGACCGAAAATAATCTGAAAAACGAAAGAAAACTGAAACAAAGAAAGTCTAAACTACGTGATTTCTCTCTCTACTCTAATTCAATGCTCCTGATTTACCACATCTTCTTTAGGGTAAAAAGATGAATAGGATGGGAAAAGATCAATGCACCCTTGGCAAACATGCAGTGTTTAAATCCTTTCTTTGATCGCTCTGCCTTTCGCTTTCACTTTTCCTTTCTTTCAATCCTTCAAACAAGTAAGAAAACCTCATATATAAAATAAAAATACAAGTTAAATAAGCCCTAAGATGAGTTCATCAACTCACAGACAAAAGTTATGTTTGGAGCTTTGGACCAGTAGCTCAAAACTAAGCCTTATAAATATAATCTGGACCTTGTTGTGATACCCATAACTTGATAATGAACTTATCAACTATATATAAACGAAGTATGTTCTCTCAAAATACTGTTGTCTTATTAAAGACACAATTGCTAAGTGAAAGAGTTGGACATCTTATGCGAAAGAGTTCTTCGTATACATGCGTTAGAGATGGTCTCAATGCAACTGGGGGATGTTGAGATATGCCCTAGAGCCAATTCACCTAACAACCATATCAAGTTAAATATTGTTAAAACTGATAAAAGAAGGCTCTTTTTCATGCTTTTTCATGTTAATGGCATGATTAATTGATGATCATGAGACCACTAATTGGGTCAAACATAATGGGCTTGAAAGCGAATTATGATGATTCATAATTATGATATCATATTGCATCAAAGTTGTGTTTCTAAAAATGTTATTGGTCAATGTATTGTAGATGTTATCATATTTCTTTCCCAATATAGTACAAATTCTCAACCAAAACTACAATCACTCAGTTTTCTTTAACAAGAAATTGTAGATTTTACAAGCAACCATCCACAATTTTAGCTAATTATAATTAATTTACAACTTTGCATATTTACAAGGCACCCCAAACTAGATGTTCCTAATTTTCTATCTTTCTAATTTCATCTATACTGGTATAAGACAATATCCCTCAAAAAATTTTGAAATACATAGATAAACTTGAATTTTTTTTAATATATTCTTGTTACGGTGCTGGTTATGGTTGATCATTAAATGAAAGAGGACCCTCTTTCTTGCAATTCCATGGTATCTTTCATAGAAGAGCGAAAAAATGGGAATTCAGTTCCGATTCCATCATAAAACAGCCCACAGAACTCATCATCATTACCTGCTAAGTGTTTGTTCTTCTCTTCATCTTCATCAGTACTACCACTTTCATCTTCACACATATCTGCCACATTTTTTTCAACCAGATCTCGGAATATGGAAGATCGAAGGAGCAAGCCTAGTGCCGTAGTTGATGAACACTTGTTGGAGTTCATCACATGGATCTTGCTTTCATCAACTTGTTTTGGTGAAGAGTTCAAGTAATCTGCAGTAGAAGAGTGGTTAAATAAGGGCTTCGATTCCTCTCTCGGAGTGCTGGCTTGGCTTGGTAATGTCACTGGTTCAGGTTCTATCGCCATTGGCAGTGATTCATTAGGCTTTAACCATCTGATATAAGTGCTTAAATCAAAGTTGGTCACTGCATTGATCCCTCTGTATTCGATTGCTGCAATGTCGTAAGCTCGAGCAGCCTCTTCTTGGGTGCCTGTAAATGAGATATATACTCGGGTGTAAGTGTTAGATACAAATATGTATCTACCTGGGGTCCAAATATGAAACTTACTGTAAGTGCCAAGATAGAGATATTTGTTTCCAAAGACTCTCCCTATTCTTGCTTCCCATCTTCCATTGTTATGGTGCCTGCATGTTTTTATCCAAAGAAATCTTTAGTTCTTTGAGTTTTGGCATTAAAAAGAAAAAATGAACCCTAAAGTCTAGACAATGAAGAAAAATACCTTGCAACTCCCCTATACTTGGATACACCTCTTGAAAACCCACTGCTCTTTCTGTAACAAATAACTTCCAACAGGTTATTCAGTAAAAATACCTTGAGTAATAAACAACTAATTTAGAAATATAATATATATATATATGATTGTTCTTAAACAACCTTATCAAAGATGAACTCCAAGATGGATGTACCATTTTGTGATTGGTAGATAAAGCTTCCTTACCTTCTTAATGAGGCCAAGTACTCCTCTTTTGTGAGAGCCTGCATTATTTCAATCTCTTTTGCGTAATCTGATATCTGAAGAAATTATCAAGCGAGTTAGATCAGTTGTTTATATAATACTTTACTAAGTTAGTTCCACTCAAAATATGGGATAAGTCTATATGTTTAACATGATTATATTAAAAAAAATTAGTTTTTAAAATATTTGGAGGATTTTTAGTGGTTGAAATGCTCATAATCATATTTATGTATACATAAAAAAAAAAAAAAGGAGATTATATATTATACATACAGGAAAATTGGTGAAAGTGGAAGTCCCCCAATACTTAAGTGCAGCTAAATCATAAGCTCTTGCAGCAGCTTCTTCTTCATCATAAGCTCCTGAAAATATTCAATTTTTATTTAGTACGAAAAAGATGAGTGAAACTTGAATTAGCAGTTAAATGATGTGCACTCACCAAGATAAACTGCAGGGATCCATCCCAAAAGAGTCAATTCCACCACAGGAATGAATGAAAGGAATAACATAAAATCATGTAAGTATCATGAATTCAAAATTATAATGAAAGAGAAGGGAAATACACAAATAAATAATTGAATACGAATCTATATCTGGATTCATTTAGTATAGGAATGTTACTATCTAATTCTAAATCCACATCTGACTTAACAATAGTGTCGGATATTCAATTTTGTAACACAGTTTAATTACCTTGTTTCCCTTTCTTCTTCTGTGAAATATTCCAAGAAAGCTTATCCCACAAATGAGCTTCGTATCGCCCAGTCCATCGATGCCTGCTCATTTTCATATTTATTCGATGGTTATTGTAATTTTGCATATCCCCAAACACCTATTTAATTTTGCAGTACCTGCTAACTCCACGAAACCTTGAACTTCTTTTGACAGTGGTAGCAGTAGCAGCGGCATTGCGTTGCTGATGACCATCTCGATTGTCGAATGCAACCGATACTGCTGGATCTCTTCGCCTTCTTTTGGCACATCTTATACCCTCAACTTGGACATTCTCACTGTCTCCAAGCCCTAGGCATTGTTCATCGTTAACCATCCCCATTTCCATATCCATCGTTTGTTTTCCTCTCTATGGCTGTTTCATCTATAGGGGAATCATGTAAGAAGTCGTCATATATATAATGTGCTTAATTAATTATCAATTTTGGATTTTTATGTTTTCGTTATATGATTATATAATTATTTTCTGGTTTGAAAACAAGTTTATCGATCATCACTATGAGCCATTAAGACAATTTGCAATGTTCATATTCTGTTGGCCGACCTATATATATATATATGTATGTATCTGAAAGCTACGTATTCACTTCACCAAGTCGGTTACTTTATATGAAAAAGTATACAAGTAAAAAGAACCATCTCGAAAATGTTACGTGAAGATTAACTGAAACTATACTATAATTACATTAATTGAAGTATTTATAAATTTAATCCTTGCTTATTTACAAACATTATTTTATATGCTTTATATATAAGTCATTTTAAAGAATTAAGAAAGCATGAAATTGCTTCTTCTTTTTTTAATAAAAAATTATATTACATATTTTATCTAAGAAAAATTCAGATGTCGGTAAAATTTAACTACGGTTAAATCAGACAAGTTTAAGACATAACGAAGTATATGTTTTGTATACCAACAGCTTCATTGGATTCCCCGTCCATTTCGTTAAAACTAGAAAAAAAAAAAAAAAACTATAAATATTCCTTTTGTGATGCTCAAATTTTACATTGAGAGAACTATATATGTAAAATCTTAAAAAGAAAAATCATTTGTCTGTGATATTTTTTAATCAACACAAATAATATCTCGTAAAACACATTTTGTAAATAAAATCATATAAATTTTGAGTTAAAGCTAACAATTTGAGTAGGTATATCAGTAAGACAGTGGGCAGAATGGGAGTTTGTTTCCCTTACCAGCTGTAATTGACTGAGTTTCCTATGGAATCAACCAGGAAAAGATTCTTGTAAACAAATGTAAACTTTTTTTTTTTTTTTTACTTTTTTTTTATTTTAAAGCTGGAGAGTAGCACAAGAAATTCTTTTTGGATTCTAGGAGTGGGCGTTCGATCGAATCGAGTGAAAAAATGTCGAGTTAATTGAGTTGACGAGTTCTATTTTATCATCCTAACTCGATTTGAATTTTTTTCGAATTGAGTCGAGTGAAATGAAATTCGAGTCGAATGAAAATTTTCAAGTTAAATTAAAAAATTAAACATGTCAAATTAAAATCTTGTTACGGTATAACTAATTCCGTATTAGAGCACATAAATTTGAAAATATATATATTTGAAAACTTTTTCAAAGAAAAATAAAAAAGAATAAGATTATGATAAACTTGAATAATTAATTAACTTATTTAGGTCCCAAAATTATTATTTTAGAAAATTTTAAAAACTTTAACTTTCTTTATATATTCTTTAGATTTTTTTTAAATTATTATAATTTTTTAAAAATATAAAATTTGATTTTTTTTTATAAATATTTTGATTTTTTGAAAATTATTTTGAATTTTTTTTTAAAATTTTTGTTGAGAAAGACTAATTTACTCATTTTCAAAATTGGTCGGGACTAAATGGGTATTTATAACAATCTGTTATTCAAATTGTAAGATTCAACTCAAACTCAAATTACTTATTCGAATTGACTCGAATAACTGGATTTGATTAACTTGAAATTCAAATATATATTTTTTAATTTTTTCAAATCGAATCAAGTTTTGCTCACCCATCTTGGATTCTATTTCAAGTTTTTAACTACTCAATTCTGTCATAGTCCACTATTTTTTTTGTCTGAAAATAAAAATAATGCCTGGAAGTTGATTAATAACCTGCTATTGATTCATGGTTTTTCTCTATTTTCAATTGTTTTGTATGTTCCCATCATAATTTCTTTGCAAAACAAAACACATTACCTCGAGATTTTGTTCAGCCTTTTTTGATTAGAGACAATCAAAACAGCTATATTACCTTAATAATGATTATAATGGATTCATATATATGTCTGACATTGATTGTAGACATGAATACTTAATACGGGTAGTCTATGTTGGGTCCTTTCATTTTATAACTGCTTGCAAGTGCACAGCCATTGTATATTGTGTGCATATGAGACATATTAGGTTGTGGATGTTCCAACTGGTAGTCGCTGTCGTGAAATATGGTGAAGCAATGGAGGATGAGGGCTTTGTTATTGACAAAGACGAAGGAGGGTGTCCAACAGACTGATTCTGAGAGTGATGAAGAATCTGATGCTTAATGAGAAAGAGGCAATTCATTGTGTTGTGTTGCATGCTTTATCAAATTCTCAGACAACTTCTATCTTTTCGTATCTTCTTCTCTGCTTTCATGTTTTTCTCACAAATATTGTTTCGAATATATATATGGTTCCGATTCTTCATTTTATTATTCAACATTCTTGTTAGATGTATATATATGTAAATGTATATATAATCCTCTAAATACATAAAATTAAAAAAAAAAAACCTCTTAAAAAATTTGAACAGTATATAACCACAAGTGCAAAAACATGATACAATCACGTCAATTAACTTTAATTTACTTTCCCATAATACAAACAACAAAAATTTTAAACAACAAAGGGTTTGAGATCATTCAAAATCCATTCTTCGGTAGCATTCAAAAATGTTTCTATGGTAAGAGTTATACTGATTGGCTTGGGATGCAAATATCCAACACATATATTCCAATAGAATACATTCAAATTTCTTTAAACAAAAAAGAAAAAGTATGGTTAATATTTTGATTAAAATAGGGTAATCTCTTAAGTTTTATGGATAGATCTCAATGTATATATATATATCTATACAGTAGTAGTTGCATGGGATTCAAATTGCTAAAAGATAATATCTAATAATAATATCCTAACACCCCTCTCAAGTTGGAGCATGCAGATCATAAATGTCCAACTTGCTGAGAAGATATTCAAATTGAGATTTACCAAGCGCTTTTGTAAAAATGTCAACCAACTGAATGGAGGTCGGAACATAAGAAGGTGCAATCAACCCATCTTGGATTGCATCCCTAACAAAGTACAATCCACTTCAATATATTTAGTACGCTCGTGAAATACGGGATTCTGTGCAATATACAGTGCAGGTTGACTATCACAAAATAAAGGAATTGTTTTAGGATGATAAACACCTAAGCTCAATAGCAAGGCCTTCAGCCATTTGAGCTCACAAGTAACAGAAGCCATAGACTATACTCAACCTCAACAGAAGAATAGGAAATAGTATTTTGTTTCTTAGTTTTCCAGGAAATGGGAGATTGTCCCAGAAAGACAAGCCAACCAGTAAGCGAACGTCGAGTTAACGGACAAGCAGCCCAATTCGAATCACACCACCCTTTCAAGGACAAATCACTATTAGATATCAAAAGAATCCCTTGGCCAGACGAGCCTTTCAAGTATCGGACAACACGCAGAGCCGCGTCCCAATGCTCCTGCCTTGGCTTATGCATAAACTGGGATAAGACATGAACTGAGTATGCCAAATCTGGTTTGGTCACTTCCAAATAAATCAAACGACCCATTAATTGTTCGTACGACTCAGGATCAGACAAAATTACCTTCGTAGCATGTGCTAATTTATGATTTTGCTTTATTGGTGATCCTGCGGGCTTTACTCTCAAAAGACCTGCCTCCGAAACAATATCAAATGCATATTTTCTTTGACAAAGAAATAACCCCAAAGAGCTACAAGCTACCTCTATCCCCAAAAAATATTTCAAAACACCAAGATCCTTTATATGAAAGCAAGAACTAAGATACCCTTTAAAAATTTTCAAAACAGCAGAGTCGTTCCCAAAAATAAGAAAATCATTAACATAAACCAGCACATTCACGCGTACAAATCCCTTAGTGTATGTAAGGAGAGAATAATCAGAATATGATTGAAGAAATCCATACCCTTTCAATGCAGTAAAAAGCTTCACAAACCAACACTGAGGAGCTTGTTTCAACCGATACAAAGACTTGCGCAAACGACAAACCATTCCAAGCTAATCAGGAGCAAAACCTGGAAGAAGCTTCATGTAAACCTCTTCATCAAGATCACCATGCGGGAAGGCATTATGGACATCCATCTAATGTAACTCTCAATTTTTCGAAGCTACAATAGCTAAGAAAGCCCGAGCAGCCACCATTTTCGCCACAGGTGCGAAAGTTTCATTATAATCAATACTTTTTACTTGATGATTACCAAAAAAAACAAGACGAGCTTTAAGTCTCTCAATACTTCCATCAGAGTTATATTTAATCTTGTACACACACTTACTACCCAATGCTTTCTTTCTAGGAGGAAGTGTTTCCATAAACCAAGTGTCATTATCCTCCAGAGCACAAATCTCCTTTTGCATAGCGTCACGCCATCCTGCATCCTTCATAGCCTCTTTAAAAGACTATGGCTCGACCCCTGTAGTAATAGCTGCAAGAAAATTTCGGTGTTTCACAGTAAATTTGTCACAATTAATATAATGCACTATAGGAAATGGAGTACCTGAGGAAGGCACTGAAGTAGGTGAGGTGAGATGATAAACCGTAAAAGTAACATATTCTAAGCCCACATTTAGTATGCTTTTGGATGATTTAAGCCCCAATTTATGTAAAAAGGTGCTCTTAATCCTTTCTTTTCATGTCTTATACTCAGGAAAGCACCCGATGACGAAAAGAACGACAAACGGGCTTAAAATGGACCAAGTTGGGCCAAGCCACGAAATCGACACGGCCTGGACTCCAAGCCACACGGCCGTGCCACCATTCCTACTAGAACACGGCCTTGCTTGCATGACTACTGCACGGCCGTGCCTCATTCAACGATTTGAACACGGCCCACCACGATTTACACGGCGTGTGCCATGGCCGTGCCTCTGCCGTGGAGAAGAGAAATTCCATTTGGGAAAGGATACTTAGGGAGAAATAAACGTGTTTCAAAAGCCTATAAATACACCCTAGGTACCAGCTGAAAGGGGGCGGAAAGCTAGGCTAAAAAGCCAAGCTGAAAAGGTCAGATTTGTGGGAATCACTCGAAGATAGCCAGTTGATCCATCTCAAGAAGCCGGAATTCTACTCAAGACGAAGGATCTCCTCTTCAATTCCTTCAGGGGGTTTTAGGGATTTCTTATGTTTTGTGTTATCTTTTCTCTTGAGATGTTTTCCTTTATCGTTATGAACTAAACCCTTCGGATACCCGAAAGGGATGAAATCTATGATAAATCTTGTTATTTGATTTTTGAATTATATGATAATAACTTAGTTTGTTCTTAATTGTGTGAACTTAATCCAAATCTAATGTGCTTAGGTGGAGGAGGAATAGACCTTGCCTAAGAGTAGATCCAACATAATTAAGCGGAGTTGATCGCACGTCTAGAGATAGGGTGATGAGATTTTTTCGGATTAGGGTGAAACCTAATATGGGAGTCCACAGATCGATTTACTGCTATTCTAGGGGGTTATTATAAGCGAACGAGAGTTCCACTAATTAACCTAGGGTTAAATGTTATTCGCCTCGAGAGAGGGTTTAATATACATTAGGGAGTCTCACGGATCAAACTAAGTAAATAAATCATATGGTTCAAGGTTAGATAACAAGTGAAGTCTAGGTGGATTTTTCCTAAGGGTATCGCTTGAGTTAACTGAGTTTTTCTAAAAGTTATTTCCCGAATTCATTCTTTTTGTCTTTGCATCTTAGCTTAGTAAGTAGATTAATTTTAGTTTAACAACCATCACTTTATATTAAGGCTAAATAATAAAAAGACAGTGAGTATTAGTACTTTTAGTTCCTTTGGGTTTGATAATCCGGTCTTGCCTAAGCTATACTACTGTTCGATAGGTGCACTTGCCTCAATCGTTGTCGAGTTAGTTTCGTGTTCGATCATTCTTTTATAAATTTTAAAACTCGATTTACAAATGATCAAGTTTTTGCGCGCCGTTTCTTGAGGAACTAAAATATTAAGAAAACTCTATTTTTATTACTTTAGCCATTATTTTTATTTTTCACAATTTTTCGCAATTTATTTTTATTTTTAGTTTTAATTTTAAATTTACTAAATTTTCTTTCTTTCTTTTCCTAGCAGTACCTCTAGTTTATGACTAGAAGGAACCCGAGAGGACCTTTAGATTAACGACAGTGATATTGAAGCTATCACTCAAGAAAATCGCAGAGAAATTAGGCGAGCCCTAAATTACCAAGGAGAGCGAGAAGACTGATCCAATCCTCACCAAAGGGATGGACGAAAATAATCCACCACCACAAAACAATGTGGCGGATCGAATGCTCCTCGTGTACTATGTATGATTATGCTAAACCTCATTTAACGAGGCAGAATCGAGTATTGTTAGGCTTTGCTATAGGCGCTAATAATTTTGAATTAAAGCCTAACACTATTCAAATGATTCAACAGATTTGTTCAATTTGATGGTTTGCGGGGATCGAAGACCCAAACACTCATATAGCTAACTTTTTAGAATTCTCGTGATACCTTCAAAATAAATGGTGTTTCGATGATGCCATACGTCTTGATTATTTCCCTTTTCACTAAGAAATAAAGCTAAATAGATGGTTAAACTTCGTTACCACGAGGGTCAATCACTACATGGGAACAAATGACCAAAAATTTCTATTAAAATATTTTCCACCGCCAAAATGGCCAAGTTACGTAATGATATATCTTCTTTTGTGCGGATGGATTTAGAGACATTATACGACGCATGGGAGAGATACAAAGATCTCTTGAGGAGATGCCCACACCACGGATTACCATTGTGGCTCCAAGTCCAAACTTTTTACAACGGTGTGAATCCTTCAACGAGGCAATTAATTGATTCAGCCGCCGGTGGAACCCTAAATAATAAAACTCCTGAGGCAGCCTACGAGTTTATTGAAGAGATGTCGCTGAACAACTATCAGTGGCAAGTTATAAGAACAAAACCAACAAAAATAGCCGGAGTTTATAACCTCGACGCATTAACCAGGCTATCAAATCAGGTAGAGTTGATGAATAAAAAGATTGATAGTTTGTGTTCTTCGCAGGTACATCCAGTGATGCAGTGCGATACAGGTGGATCAATGGCGAATCCTGAGTACCCACCATACCAACCAAAGAGCGAACAAACGAACTATATAGGTAATAATTTCAGATCCAATAATAACCCATATAGTAATAATTATAATTCAGGTTGGAGGAACCACCCAAATTTTTTGTGGGGAGGATAAGGAAATCAAAGACAACAACCTCCTCAAAATTTCCAAAATCAGCCCTATCCACAGGAAAAGAAGCCGAGTCTTGAAGAGACGAACAAATTCATAGCATCAAGTGAGGCCCGCTTCCAAAAGACTCGAGACAACGGTAGATAATCAACAAACAAATGATCAAAACGATCGAGAGTCAAGTTAGGGAATTTATTCAGTCAATTAAACAACTTATCGAGATGGTTTCGAAATTCGATCATTTTCTCTAAAGAAATAGAAACGATTAAAGGCGATTACACTAAGAAGCGGAAAGGAGCTAGTCGAACCAGAGAAAAGAATACCACCCGTAGATGACAAAACACGAGGATATGGAAATTGAGGATGTAATTCCGATACATAAAAAGAAAGTAAACCACCGATCCCATATCCAAAAAGGTTGAAGAAAGAACGATTAGACTCCCAATATGGTAAGTTTCTCGAACTTTTAAACAAATACATATTAACTTACCTTTTGTTGAAGCTATTTCACAGATGCCGACGTACGCGAAATTCTTGAAAGAACTCCTGACGAATAAAAGAAAGCTTGAAGAAATATCAATGGTGGAGCTTAGTGAAAAATGTTCGGCCATCCTCCAAAATAAGCTACCAACCAAATTAAAAGACCCAGGAAGTTTTACTATTCCTTGTTTAATTGGCAGTTTAAATATTAAGAAAGTATTAGCTGATCTAGGTGCCAGTATTAATTTAATGCCTTATAAGATGTTTAAACGACTAGATCTCGGGGAACCAAAACCCACTAGGATGAGTATTCATCTAGCTAATAGATCTATTAAATATCCTAGGGGAGTTATCGAAGACGTCCTGGTAAAAATTGATAAATTTATTTTTCCCGTTGATTTTGTTGTGCTTAACATGGATGAAGACATTGAGGTCCCCTTAATACTAGGGCGCCCTTTTTAGCTCTTTGCTAGGTCATTATTGATGTAGGTGATGGTAAACTTGCATTAAGGATAGGTGATGAGGAAATTAGTTTTCAAATTTATGATGCCATGAAATATTCCGAGAGAACAAGATGATTCATGTTATTTTGTTGATACCAATGACCATCTTGTTCAAAACTCTTCTGACAGAAATCTGCATGATGACACGATGGAACTCTGTGTCTCACTCAAGAAGAGGGGAAGAAGATGAAGCTTAGAGCTAAAATTATCATCAAAACAAGCGGAGAAAGAAAGCATCGAATTTGATGACAATTTCAAACAAAACCCTCTGTTGATGAACCGCCCAATTTAGAATTAAAACAAGCGCCAAAGCACCTAGAAGTACGCATTCCTTGGGGAAAATTCTACGTTACGATGAATTATCTCTTCGTAATTAGAACCCAAGGAAAAAGAGGAGTTGATACAGTCTTGAGAGAGCATAAAAAGTCATAGCTTGGAAAATCTCTGACATTAAGGGAATAAGCCCAACATTTTGTACCCACAAAATTTTAATGGAAGATGAGTACAAGCCATGTGTGCAACCACAAAGACGTCTAAATCCCAACGTAAAAGAAGTCGTGAAAGCTGAGGTAATTAAACTTCTAGATGCTGGAATAATTTATCCTATTTCTAACAGCAAGTGGGTGAGTCCTGTGCAGGTTGTCCCAAAGAAAGGAGGCATGACCGTGGTAGCTAACGAAAAGAATGAACTAATTCCTACCAGGACAATCACAGGTTGGAGAGTTTGCATAGATTACAGGAAACTGAATGACGCCACTAGAAAAGATCATTTTCCCTACCCTTTATTGATCAAATGCTAGAAAGGTTATCAGGACACATGTACTATTGCTTCCTAGATGGACTCTCCGGCTATTTCCAAATCCTAATAGCACCTGAAGATCAAGAGAAGACAATGTTCACATGCTCATACGGTACGTTTTCTTATCGTAGAATGCCTTTTGGATTATGTAATGCTCCTGCTACTTTTCAACGTTGTATGCTAGCAATCTTTGATAAACTCGTGGAAGATATCATGGAGGTATTTATGGATGATTTCTCAGTTTACGGTAATTCTTTCCATCTTTGCCTTAAAAATTTAGAACGATTCCTAATGAGATGTGAGGAAACAAATCTTGTTTTAAATTGGGAAAAATGTCACTTCATGGTACAAGAGGGAATAGTATTAGGACATAAAATTTCTAGTAAAGGGATCGAGGTAGATAAAGCAAAGATTGAAACCATAGAAAAATTACCTCCTCCCAATTCAGTTAAGGCCATTAGAAGCTTTTTAGGACATGCAGGATTTTACAGAAGATTCATTAAGGATTTTTCTAAAATAGCTAAGCCTTTAACAAAATTACTAGAAAAAGATGTTCCTTTCGATTTTGATCAGGAATGTTTAGATGCATTCAATATCCTTAAGGATAAACTAATAAATGCTCCAATTATAATTGCTCTGATTGGAATCTACCCTTCAACTAATGTGTGATGCAAGTGATTTCGTGATGAGTGCGATTACGGGACAACGAAGAGGCAAGCATTTTCAGCCGATTTACTACGCTAGCAGAACACTAACACCCGCACAAGAAAATTATACCACCACAGAGAAAGAATTGCTAGCCGTAGTTTTTACTTTTGATAAATTTAGACAGTATCTAATATTGTCTAAAGTTGTCGTTTTCACTGACCATTCAGCTCTTCGTTATCTTTTAAACAAACTTGATGCAAAACCCAGACTCATACGATGGATTTTACTCTTACAGGAATTCGACTTAGAAATATAAGATAAGAAGGGAGCCGAGAATCTTGCAGCAGATCACCTTTCTAGACTTGAAAATCCACACCAAAGAAATCGATGAAGGTGAAATAAATGATTCGTTTCCCGAAGAACAACTCTTTTCTATAACACATTCTGAGGTACCTTGGTTTGCTAATATTGCAAATTATTTAGCAGCTAACGTCTTGCCAAGGAAATTAACACATCACCAAAAGAAGCGATTCTTTCCTGATGTGAAAAATTATTTTTGGGAAGATCCCTTTCTTTTTCGCATATGTGCAGATCAGATAATTCGAAGATGTGTTACAAAGACAGAAGCGAGCAAAATCTTGGAGCATTTCCATTCAGGACCATCGGGAGGACACTACTGATGGTATTAAGACAAAGACACAAAATACTCGAATCAGGTTTTTATTGGCCCACTCTATTTAAAGATGCCAACAGGTA
Organism: Gossypium sturtianum; assembly: GCA_025698515.1. Lineage (NCBI taxonomy): Eukaryota > Viridiplantae > Streptophyta > Magnoliopsida > Malvales > Malvaceae > Gossypium > Gossypium sturtianum. The sequence goes on from CM046946.1 coordinate 125,705,155, forward strand.
TGTTACCTCGTGTGATAGATGCCAAAGAATAGGTAATATTTCTAAACGTGATGAAATGCCTCAAACATATATGTTATCATGTGAAATATTTGATGTGTGGGGTATTGATTTCATGGGACCATTCCCTAGTTCGTTTGGAAACAAGTACATCCTAGTGGCGATTGATTACATGTCAAAATGGGTAGAAGCGGAAGCTTTACCTACCAATGATGCTAGGGTAGTAGTCAAGTTTCTCAAGAAACTGTTTTCCGATTTGGCACACCGAGAGCCATCATTAGTGATAGGGGTACTCATTTACGTAATACTCAATTTGCAAAAGTCCTAAAAAAATATGGAGTATACCACAGACAACCACCCCATATCATCCTCAAACCAATGCAAGTTGAGGTAGCGAACCGAGAACTTAAGCGCATTCTAGAAAAAGCGGTTGAATCAAATAGAAAAGATTGGGCAGTTAAAGTAGATGATGCTTTATGGGCCTATAGAACAGCATTTAAAACACCCCTAGGGACATCCCCATACAAACTTGTATACGGGAAAAGCTGTCATCTACCATTCGAATTAGAACACAAAGCTTTTTGGGCAATAAAATTTTTGAATTACGACCTAAAAATTGCAGGAAAAAGAAGAATGATGCAGATGAACGAGCTGGACGAATGGAGAACGGAAGCTTACAAGAACTCAAAACTATACAAGGAAGCAACAAAGTGAAGCCACGATGCTCTTCTCAAGAGATCAAAACAATTCGAAGTAGGAGACCTGGTCCTACTATACAACTCAAGGCTTAAACTATTTTCGGGAAAGTTAAAATCAAGATGGTCAGGCCCATTTATGATCAAAACAATTTTTTCATATGGCACCATCGAGGTAACTCATCCCACTAAAGGCACATTTAAGGTAAATGGTCACCGACTTAAAATTTATAATGGTACAGATTTTGGAGATATGAGAGAGGAGGTTATGCTCCATGAGCCTTCTTTTAGAACCGAAAACAGGGAAAGTCTAGCTTAAGACTATAAACAAGCGCTTCTCGGGAGGCAACCCGAGCACTAATTCACTAACATTTTATTTTCGATTCTTTTTTATTTATTTCTTTTACTCAGCATCTAACTCCATACTAACTCAGACTAATAAAAGCGTAGGTTTTAAACCACACGGCTGTCGACACGGGCGTGCTAATGGCCGTGTGGAAGACAGGGGATAAAACACGGGCGTGCCAGTAGCCGTGCACAAATAGGGACAAAACGATTTGCCCCACACGGGCTGTGACATCAGACCACGCCCATGCCAACCTTCCGTGCGAGGCTACTGACTTATTAAGCACGGGCTAAACACGCCCGTGGCTTACAACCGTGCGAGGCTACTGACTTATTGAGCACGGGCTACACACGGCCATGGCTTGCAACCGTGCGAGGCTACTGACTTATCGAACACGGGTAACACACGCCCGTGCGACCTCACTGTGTCCACATACTGACAATTAAAACACGGGCGTGCTAATTCACCCACGGCCGTGTCAAGAACCCTGAAACGCGCCCAAATGCCGAATATCGCGAAAAGCACGGGCATTTTCAAATGGACACGGGTGTGGCGATGGACCGTGCCACCTCCCCTATATAAATCCAACCCATCTCCCTCCCCCCCAAAACCTAACCCTAGAATCAGTTTTTAACACCCTTTTCTCCCAAATCTAGCCGCACATACACCCTCCCCCATCCAAAACATCCTCCCCTTGCCTTTTCTCTCCAAAAACCATCCAAAACCGCTCATGACGCCATACCACTACACGTGCAGTGCCGCCAGCATACGCCCGCTTTCATCACCGTGTTAGTCCTGCAAAACCCGCCCCACCCCCGTGCTCCGCCCGTGCTTGCTCGCATTCCACCATCACAACCCCTGGTTCCCTTCACTACCTTAATTTCTTGACTAAAAACTTGATAAATATTATGCCATTTTGCTTTATTCCTTTTCTTTAATATTAAGCATGATTTATATTTAGAGATTTCTCTAAAAAACTAATGATTACTTAGTAAAAATCTCTGATGAATTGGTTGCTGATTGGTTTCATTTTAGGAATAAACTTTTGCATTTGTTTTGATAAACTTCTTTGTTTGAAAGAATCATTATTGTCAATATCCACTAATTATCATTTGGCTTGATTTAGTACGAAATACTTTGGCTATATTATTGTTAAGGAACTTGCTTTATATCTGATTATTTTTCAGGTACAAATGTTATCACCACGACCAAAGTGATCCACAGCCGCCCCAAGCAAGAAAAGAAAGGGGCCCAGATCGTCTTCCACGAGTGCTTCTTCCGAGGTTAGGCATCCATTCCTCTGATTTTCTCAGAACACTCAGGAAGAACGTTACAAAGCACTCCGGGATAGACCCCTCGGCACCGGTAGGCGTATCGATTGGGCCACAGTGGAACACGTCGGGCTCACAACCGATATTCGAACCTTTATTTCAACCGATCCATGGGAGCAGTTCTTTTCCATCATCGAGCCCACATACATGGAGCTTACCCTCGAGTTTTGCACCACATTCACTTTACAAACTGTGATGGCACATTTCGATGATCCGAGCACGCGATGCGATTTTCGTCTCTAGAAGTACGATATGTCGACTGAGCATACCACACTTCGGCACAGCTCTAGGACTCTACACACTGGAATTCATAGAAGAAAACCCACTCGACGATCTAAATCGTGAGCTCCACTGCACTCCAATCGAATGCTGGTGAATCCTACACCCCACTACAAGCATCTACGATCCCAGTCGCTCTAAGGCGACGGCACTTTCCCCAGCCCTAAGGTATATTCATGCCATTCTCGCGCACACCATCACAGGTCGCAGAGAAAGCACGGGCGTCGTAAACAAGCAGGACGTTTACTTCCTATCATGCATGTCTGAAGGACATGTTTTCGATTTAGCATATTTTATCGCATGTACGATTCAACATCAAACAGAGCAACATAGGAAGGGGATTTTGTCAATGAGGCCATACATTACGAGGTTGGCTCGGCACTTCAACCTCCTCGACACTGAAGCCCAGATCACCTCCCTCACACTGATCGGTAACATGGTACCTCAAGGCATCCAGACAATGCTACACATGAGGATGATTAAACACCGACGAGGGACTGAACCCCCTCAATATCGATTAATGACCGCCACGCATTTGAGGGGGAGCCCGAGGACATTCGCGATGATGTCCCACCACCATCACAGAGGTACGGTTTACGAGTCGGCGACCGTCCCGCATGCAAACCATCATTAGCAGACATCTCTGCACGGCTTGACCAGTTCGAGCTGTATTTTGCTGAAAACACTCGGCGCTTTGACGGGCTAGAGGCCACTCTTCAACAAATATGCCAACACCTTCATATCTCACCACCAGGACCACCACAGGACCCAACTGAGGATGAGGACTTTTGAGTCCTTTTATCTAGTTTTCTTTTACTTTCAAGTTTTTTTTATTTTTATTTTTAATTTTATTTTATTTTATTGTCTAGTTATTTTCATTTAATTTCGATTCATCTTAAGTTTGAACATTTTAATCATACATTTGATAATTTTTATCATGATTATCATTAACTCCTAACCTTCGAGTATTCCTAACATTTATTTAATTACACCCCAAAATAATTCTAACTGATGACTTAGCAGTTTCAACAAGCAATAAACCACTACTCAAGTCATCAGCCAACACCAACACCATCCCGACGCCTCGCCGTGTTTTCCACATAAGAGATCATCCATTCATTCAGGGAGTGTCACTCTCTCCCCTCTCTTTTGATTTTACATATTAATTGTCATTATATATCTTTGTACATTGAGGTCAATGTACATCTTAAGCGTGGGAGGGGTGAACAACCTAAAAAGATACCTAACTCAAAGCCTGAATTTAGTCTTGTTTTTAAGTAAATTTCTCATATTGCTAATTAGGATGAAATTTCTGATGATTTATGATTTTTATTGATATGTTTTAGATAAAGTCATTGATAATTGTGCATTGATAATTAAATTTGAAGAATACTAGAGAATCAAGCATGATAAGTCTATTTTTCAGAAATTAAAAATTTGCTAGGTTGTCGAACTGAGTTTAAATATTACTTTGAAATTTGAAATTTATGAGGTTGACATCAAAATACCCATAATTTTTGTGATTTTTTGAGCCTTATAGAGCATAAATTCTTTTTCTTGCTCACTTTATTGATTATGAGTATGTCAACACTGATTTGTTATTCTAGAACTTGCATCGATTATACATGCCAAGACCACACTTTATGATTTGATTCACAGAGATGATAAAGGCACCTAGGATTTAACCCACTAATTTCCTAAAAAGTCTACCGTCACAAATTAACCCCTAGTTAACCCCGTTTTAATCAGACACCCTTTTTATTGACATACCCACTAATATTAACTCAGAACCCCTTTGTTTTTATTATCACCATTCCTTTTGACTACCCTTATATCGAGATTTGAGCTGATTAGTTGCCTAATTATGAATTTTAGTAGTTTATCCTTTATTATGTATTTAGTTTGTTCCTAAAAAAAATGAAGTATATCCATTATTCATTATTAGTTGTGATTAAATGAGCTTATATGTTTGGATTCCAAATATCGAAGAAGAAGCTCGTATTATTAGTATTATTAGTTTTCAATTGATGTATTTATTATTATTAGTTCATGAGTTCTTAGTTAGGTAATTTGTCAATTCAATCTCGATTCTAACCCTCTAATTCAGCCTTACTCCACACCTTAACCCTAGCCCCGTTACAACCCTAACAAAGACCTTTTGATTTGTGTTTCATCTCATATTTCAGTGGTGGAGATTTGATTTTCATGCAATCCTATGGGATTAACTCTTCATGTTTGACTTTTGAGTGCCTAAATTCTGAACCTTAAACACTTTGAGTGATTTGAGCGAATCTTTTGAGAGGATGTCAATCCTTGTCGATTTCGAATCGTAGGTAATTATTTAGATGAAGGGAAACGCCTATGTTTTGTGCTCTGAGAATCTATGACTTATACTTGTTTGAATTTTTAGGACACCTTGAATTGAATTATCCATGTATAAATTATCTATGAATTATGATGAGACACTATCAATAGGAATTATGAATTACAGGAAGTTCGTTTTAATTGTAAGTTGAGAATTTTGCTTGAGGACAAGCAAAAGCTTAAGTGTGGGGGTATTTTATAAACCGTAAAAGTAACATATTCTAAGCCCACATTTAGTATGCTTTTAGATGATTTAAGCCCCAATTTATGTAAAAAGGTGCTCTTAATCCTTTCTTTTCATGTCTTATACTCAGGAAAGCACCCGATGACGAAAAGAATGAGAAACGGGCTTAAAACGGACCAAGTTGGGCCAAGCCACGAAATCGACACGGCCTGGACTCCAAGCCACACGGTCGTGCCACCATTCCTACTAGAACACGGCCTTGACCGCGACTTACACGACCGTGCCTCATTCAACAGTTTCGAACACGGCCTGGCCACGATTTACACGGGCGTGTGCCATGGCCGTGCCTCTACCGTGGAGAAGAGAAATTCCATTCGGGAAAGGATACTTAGGGAGAAAGAAACGTGTTTCAAAAGCCTATAAATACACTCTAGGTACCAACTGAAAGGGGGCGGAAAGCTAGGCTAAAAAGCCAAGCCGAAAAGGTCAGATTTGTGGGAATCACTCGAAGATAGCCAGTTGCTCCATCTCAAGAAGCCGGAATTCTACTCAAGACGGAGGATCTCCTCTTCAATTCCTTCAGGGGGTTTTAGGGATTTCTTATGTTTTGTGTTATCTTTTCTCTTGAGATGTTTTCCTTTATTGTTATGAACTAAACCCTTCGGATACCGGAAGGGGATGAAACCTATGATGAATCTTGTTATTTGATTTTTGAATTATATGATAATAACTTAGTTTGTTCTTAATTGTGTGAACTTAATCCAAATCTAATGTGCTTAGGTGGAGGAGGAATAGACCCTGCCTAAGAGTAGATCCAACATAATTAAGCGGAGTTGATCGCACGCCTAGAGATAGGGTGACGAGATTTTACCGGATTAGGGTGAAACCTAATATGGGAGTCCACAGATCGATTTACTACTATTCTAGGGGGTTATTATAAGCGAACGAGAGTTCCACTAATTAACCTAGGGTTAGACGTTATTCGCCTCGAGAGAGGGTTTAATATACGTTAGGGAGTCTCACGGATCAAACTAAGTAAATAAATCATATGGTTCAAGGTTAGATAACAAGTGAAGTCTAGATGGATTTTTCCTAAGGGTATCGCTTGAGTTAATTGAGTGTTTCTAAAAGTTCACTACACCAAAACAGACTTTTAGCGGCGTTTTAATGAAAAACGCCGCAAATATTATACATTAGTGGCGCTTGAAAGAAAACGCCGCAAAAAGATGAGCAATAGCGGCGTTTATTTCCAAAACGCCGCTAAAAAGGATAAATAGCGACATTTTTTTCTCAAACGCAGCTAAAGATCTGAGAATTAGCGGCGCTTTTCCTCAAACGCCGCTAAAGATCTGAGAATTAGCGGCGCTTTTGTAAAAACGCCGCTAAAGATCAAAGCATTAGCGGCGCTTTTGTAAAAACGCCGCTAAAGCTCTGAGAATTAGCGGCGCTTTTGTAAAAACGCCGCTAAATTAAGATGTTAACTAATATGACGGCGTTTTGTAGTTGAGCTATAGTTGCTAGATCTAGTGGGGCTTTTGTTACAAGCGCCGCTAAAAGTATAGAATTGGCGGCGTTTTTGGTACAAGCGCCGCTAGAAAACAGTGCAATAGCGGCGTCTTTGTGAAAACGCCGCTAAAGATAGATTAATGTCGGCGTTTTTAACTGAAACGCCGCTAAAAGTTCTAGTTTGTGATTTTCATTTATTTCTTATTTTTTGTTTTGAATTTAATATTATTTTACTATTTGAAACTAACTTAATTATGAAAAGTTACAAATTGATATATAACTAAACTATTTAGAAGTTTTGCTTTATCGAAACCCCTAAACCCCTAACTAATTATATATATTAATTAAAATACAATTTGTTTTTAATTGAATATTTAAATTATAAATAATTTTTAAAGATGAAAAAAATTATTAAATAATTTATTATATAATCGTAAAAGAGATAGTAATAATTTTAAAATATTGAATTAATTTTCATTATAGTTTAGGGCTTATGGTTTAATTTAGGGTATATAGTATGGTTTAAGCTTTATGCATGGTTTAGGGTTTGGAGTTTAAGATTTGGGATTTAGGGTCTAGGTTTTAGGATTAAGGGTTTATGTTAGGGTATATAGTTTAGGGTTTTAGGATTTAGTATTTTAGATTTTTGGGGTTTAAGGTTTAGTGCTTAAACCATGTAGAATAATAAAGTTAGAGTACTCTTAGTGTTTAGGGATTTAAGTGTTAGGGATCTTGATGAAAGAGATAAAAATAAATTTATTTTAGGGTTTAGGATTTGCAATAAGATTATTTCTTTAATTACTTCTGCACCTTGTAATATATATATGAGTTGCTGTTTAGGGTTTAAGGTGTATAATTTAGGGTTTATGGTGTATAATTTGGGGTTTAAAGTTTATGATACACTATTTAGGTGTATAATTTAGGGTTTTATGTTTAGGTTTGAGAAATTAAATTATAAAACTGTACAAATTAAATATACTGTTGGAAACAAAACAAAATTAATTTAAAGGAATTTAATAAATAATTAAACTAAAAAATTTTATTGGTATTAGCGGCGTTTTTAAGCAAAACGCAGCAAAAAGCATATTAATAAACAAAACGACGCAGTTTACTTGGAGGCATTAGCGGCGCTAGCCAATAAAACGCCGCAATAGATGAGTATTAGCGGCGTTTTTCTCTAAAACGCCGTAAAAAAACAATTGTTTTTATTGAAACGACGCCGTTTTCTTTAGTGTGTTAGTGGCGCTTTATATGAAACACCGCAAATAACCCGACCATTTAATTGGAACGATGTCGTTTTATTTATAGTGTTAGTGGAACCAATTAATTAAATGTCGTCGTTTTTGTAGGGCATTTTAGTGGCGCTTTTTAAAAACGCCACAAAACACAGGCATTAGCGGCGCTAGCCAATAAAATGCCGCAATAGATGAGTATTAGCGGCGTTTTAAAATGCCGCAAAAAAAACAATTGTTTTTTTTGAAACGGCGCCGTTTTCTTTAGTGTGTTAGTGGCGCTTTCTATGAAACGCCGCAAATAACCCGACCATTTAATTGAAACGATGTCGTTTTATTTATAGTGCTAGTGGAACCAATTAATTAAACGTCGTCGTTTTTGTAGGGGATTTTAGTGGCGCTTTTTAAAAACGCCACAAAACACCAATTTTTTATAACAAAACGGCGCCGTATTTCTTCCTCAGTTTATACATCTGGTTACCCGAGCCATCCCCCCTCCCCCCAAAACAGAATCCCTAATCCCTAATCCCTAATTTCTCCCCAAAATCTCCTACCGCTCTCCTGCTGAAAACTCGATCGGACCGCTGCTGCCGGTGTCCTCTCTGCTCGTCCCGTCGCCGTCGCCCTTCTCTGCCGAAACCCGACCGGTAAATATAGATTTCTTGTGGAATTTGTTATAATTTTCTGCAAATTGGGTTCATTTTTGTGCGTGTGCGTGTGTGTGTCTGTTTTTCTTTCTCTGATCCTCCTATATTGTACATTCCCATTTACGGTAATGAATTCATTAGCTTGTTTCTGTTCATAATCTGATATTTACTTATCAAGTTTCGATGGATGTTCAGAAGAATTTGAAAATAAGTTGGGTTTATTTGCAATACGTTGATATGCTAGTGCCCTAAAGATATCCCTATAAATATGGAATATATTAGAAGACTTGTGTTGTAGTTAGTTTTTTGCTTAACTTGCTGGTCCTTTTGGTAGGTTGTATTTTCTGTTTATAAATTTGTGGAAGTTTTATTGACTGGTCTGTGTTGATAATATGCTAGTGCCCTAAAGATACCCCTATACATTTGTGTTGTATTTTCTGTTGACTGGTCTGTGGAAGTTTGGAAGTTGGACTTGGTTAACTTTTCTTTAAAATATCTTCCTTTAGAATAGGAAATTGGAAGCTCAAATTTTGTCATTAGCTTTATGTTTGCTAAGGCGCATTATTGCTTCTCTGCAACACTTATAAGTTTTATAATTTTTTTTATCTATGGTTCTATATTTTCTGCTTTCAATATTTTGAACTTTTAGTATGGAAAAGAACTTGCTTGATAACTTGAAATAATTTGTTATGGTTCTGTAATGTAATCAATGTTTTATTTTTACAATTGAATATAAAAATGCCTTTCAATTGTTGATAATTAATATTGTTTGTCCCCTTCATTTTCTTTTCCAGGTTGTACCTTCAAAAGCTATTGCATTCGTCACATATGAGGTGGTGAAGACATTTTAGGAGTTGAAATCAGAATATCAGACTAAACCGGTACCAATTCTACTCAATGTTTTTAGGGATGTGTGCTATTTTTGTAGGTAAAGGGGATATAGAGCAAGATAAACTAGGGGACAACCTTTTAACCTTTTTATTTTCGTCTCATCACACAAAAATGAGTTTACATACTTATACGAGCCTGCCCATAATTTGTTCCCATTTGAATCACAAAACGACAAGCAAATAAATTATGGGAGATTGAGAGCTTTTTCACCCTCAATTACTTAATTATTACTTTTTAAATATATTTTAATTTAATCTCCTCATGTTTGAATCTTATTCCATCCCATATGATTGATTATACCTCTAGATATTTTGATGTATTATTTACATAAATTTTCTAACTTTAAAACTATTATGTGGTTTGATGGAATTCTATATTTAAGATTTTAATTCCGTTAAAATAAAATACTTTATTGTTTATCCTAGTAGTTAACCAAGCTTAGGTTCGGGCCTAAATCAAGTTGGATTTTAAGTCCGTTAAAATAAAATACTTTATTGAGTCATTATGAGTTAAATCAAGTTGGATTTTGATTTCTTCAAATTCGGGCCTTCGAATCATTTTAGGTTCGAATTGAACAAATTCAAACAGTTATTTTTTTGTGATTAAATTAGCTTAAATAGGGTTTAAATTCAAATTGATTAGATTATATTTTCAATTTTGGGTCAAAATTAACAAGTCTAACACTTTGTTTTCTTCATATAATATGGTATTTTTATTTTTTTCTCCATATCTATAAAGGCTTAGTGCAAGATACACCAGCCATAGAAGCTAGAGAGGAACTTGGCCCCTCAAAAATATTGAAAATTTTCATAAAGTTTCTAAATTTTTAATTAAATCCCTAAAAAAATTTAAAATTTTTATAAACCCCAAAATTTAATACCAAGCATTTCATTTTTTAGATCCATAGATGATTATGAAATTAAGAATATAACATTTATATTTCTCATCTTGAACTCCAATTTAAATCAATCTTTGCCTAAAAAGGATCGTTTGAATAAAATGGTAGGGTAAGTTTGACATAATTAACTTACTATATAAATCAATCTTCCCTTTTATCTTGATTGTTTTGACTTTGTTTTATTTGTAGGTTCCACGCTTCTGGTCTTGAGGTTCAGAAAGCTCTTACTTGATTTTTGTAGATAAAATTCCAGTAGATATCAGCACTTATACTTCCATTGGTAAAATGTTAACTTAAATTAATGTTGTTCGATATTTTTTTATTTTCTATTTTTTATTTATAATTTAAATTATTAGTGAGTTAATGTTGTTTGTATTTCTGACTGCAGCCCCTGTTTCTTGGTAAGAGTGTAGTAGACCATATTCTTGAAATTATTAAGGTACGTTTTAGTTCAAAATTCTAATCAGTAACAGTTATATGGTGATGTATTTGTCCAAATTGTTGTTTATTATCCTGCTTGGTTTGTATTTATGCTGTTTATTATACTGCTGTCACAAAAAAAAAGATTCAAAGTATATCGACTGGAAACCTAACGGGTTGCCATCTCACTGTAAGATATAACGGATCCTCCCCAGGTGTAACAATGCCACGTATGATGAATCTTAAAGAATTTCTGTCCAATTTGATGTTTATTATTGCTTATTATTATTAATAATGTTTGAACAACCTCCAAATTGCTGTCTAATCATGCCGCTTAGATTTTTGACAAGGTCCCGTGTATTATCTTTTAAAATTTAAGGTATGGTACGATATAAAAAATAACATAAACAAAATATAAAAGTTAATTGTTAAAATATGTTATAAATTTTTTACATTTTTAAAAATTTATATGTTAATTGTTAATTCCTCATTCCTTTTAGTATGTTACCCATATTATGTTTTTTTCACATAATATACATAACTTAAATAACTCACATAACATACATAAATTACATAACTTACATAACTCAGATAAATTACATAATACATAACTCAGATAACTTACATATTACATAATACATAGGTTAAAGATCAAATTTCATAGCTTTCATCAAATTATTTAACTTACATAATACATAACTTACATAACTTACATAATACTTGTATAGATAAACAACTTACCCGTGTAATTTACTGTCAACTTTAGACTTCAACAACTACGAAATGGATAGAACTTGGATGAATTTGTCAAGGGTAAGCAACGGCTATCGATATAGAGTAGAAACTTTTCTAAATTTTGCATTTCAAAATGCAAGCCAAGAGAATATGATTCTTTGCCCGTGTAAGAAGTGTTGCAATATCAATTGGCATTATCGTGAAGTTGTCTACGAACATCTAGTTGTTGATGGCTTTGTCCGGGGGTATAAAAAATGGATTTTTCATGGTGAGTGTACATCTAGTGGAGCATCTTCATCGACGAATATGGGTTATCCTCATAGTGGTTACAATCAGAATGTTAGAGATGATAACATGGAAGGCATGTTGTGAGATGCTTTTAATATACGCACTGATAGTTTCGGGTCATTTCCACCTGACTTGGGTGCAACCGAAGATTATAATTTTGGTGGAAATACTTTCACCGAAAGAGGAAGAATTGTACCTGATGAACAGCCAAATGAAGAAGCGGCGAGGTTCTACACGTTACTTGGTGAAATGAATGAAGAACTGTATGAGGGATCAAAATTTTCCAAACTGTCTTTCTGTATTAGGCTTTTTCACTTGAAATGTTTGGGAGGGTGGACCGGAAACTCTTTGACAATGCTGTTAGAGTTTCTGCAATAAATGTTCTCGTTTGCGAAAATCCCTCAATCTTCCAAAGACATGAAGAAACTGATAAAGGATTTGGGCCTTGGCTACAACAAAATTCATAGTTGCCCAAATGACTGCACGATGTATTGGGGCGACCGGATAAACCAACAGTGCTGTCATGTATGCGGTCAATCCCGTTGGATTAATAGAAATACAGAGGATGGTAACGAGGATGAACACGATACACGGTCAAGGAAGCAGCCAGTTAAGATTTTGCGGTATTTTCCGCTAATACCAATGCTTCAAAGGCTTTTCATGTCGTCGAAGACAGCCGAGTCAATGATGTGGCACCGTGATGGACGAACTGATGATGGACTGTTAAGGCATCCTGCAGATTCTTTAGCTTGAAAATCATTTGACTCAAAATTTCCAAGCTTTGCAAGCGATCCTCGGAGTGTGAGGCTGGGGCTAGCAGCTGATGGATTTAACCCTTACAAAATCATGAGCACTGCGTACAGTACTTGGCCGGTGGTACTTGTTTCTTATAATTTTCCTCCATGGGTTTGCATGAAACAATCATCCTTTATCTTGTCTATGATTATCCCTGGAGAGAAAGGGCCAGGGAATGATATTGACATATATTTGCAGCCACTTATTGAAGAGTTAAAACAATTATGGGCTGGTGTTGAGACATACAATGTGCTGAGAAAGGAGAACTTCAATTTACGTGTGGCTTTGATGTGGACTATTAATGACTTCCCGGCGTACGCCAATTTATCTGGTTGGAGTACTAAGGGACGTTATGCTTGTCCTTGTTGTGCTGTGCAGACATGTTCGCAATGGTTATATAATGGGAAGAAGTTCTCTTACATGGGGCATCGTCGGTGGTTACCGAAAAATCATAGATTTAGATTTCAGAGTGCTCAGTTTGATGGTACTAAAGAGTTCGGAGAAGCTCTTTCGCAGACCAGTGGATCCGAAATATTGTTCATGTTGAAAGATATGAATTTTATTTATGGGAAGATGAATCAACCGGCCAACACGCAAATAAATAGAAGATCAAGGGATGGATCTGATGATGAATCTGATGAAGAGGATGATCCTAATGAGGCGGATTTGTGGAAAAAAAGAAGTATTTTTTTTTGAGTTGCCTTATTGGGAGTATCAAATTTTACGCCATAATCTTGATGTCATGTACATTGAAAAAAATGTCTGCGAGAACATCATTGGGACTTTTTTGAATGTCGATGGAAAATCGAAATACAATATTCAGAGTCGACTTGATTTAGTCCACATGGGAATTCGGTGTGAGCTTCATCCCCAAGCACTTCCGAATATGAAATATCGGTTGCCGCCTGCTATTTATTCAATGTCGAAGACGGAGAAAGAAGTGTTCTGTATGGTGTTGAAGGATATAAAGGTCCCGGATGCGTATGCATCAAATATATCTCGATGTGTGAGTCTTAAAGATTGAAGACTATATGGCTTAAAATCGCATGACCATCACATCTTGATGCAAGACTTACTGCCAGTTGCATTGCGGTGTTGTATGTCGAAAAAGGTGACGTCTTGTGTAATTGAACTGTCCAATATAATGAAAGGCATTTGTGGCAAAGTTTTGGATGTTCAAGAACTTGAGACACTACAAGATCGATCCGCACTGACTTTATGCAATCTGGAGAAGATCTTTCCGCCTTCCTTCTTCACAATTATGGTGCAGTTGTTAATTCATCTCCCTCGTGAAGCAATACTTGGTGGACCCGTTTTCTATCGATGGATGTATCCCATAGAAAGGTCTTACTTTATTTGTAAATTATTCCTTCATTCACCTAAATGCCTTTGGTTGCAACTTTTGATAATATTTTATACCGTGTTTAGGTTCCTATCCAAATTGAAGTCTTACTGCCGCAATAAGCGTTATCCGGAAGGATCAATTGCCGAAGGCTACTTGGCAGAGGAATGTATGACTTTCTGTTCAAGGTATTTGGAAGATGTTGAAACAAGAATGAACAGACCAACTAGAAATGCTGGGCTCACAGATCATAACTTGGCCGGAACTTATTTATTTCAAAGTTTCGGAGAACCAATCGGCAAAGTCAAAATTGCAGAATTAGATGATAGATCGTGGGTCCAAGCACATTGATATGTTCTTTTTAATCACGATTCAATGGAACCATTACGCAAGTAAGTTGTAGAATTCGATAAATACTCATTAATTATAATTTGTTTGTCTTCTAACAAAGTAGCCCTTTTTTTTAACATAGTGAGTACAAACAAATATTAAGAGCTCGTTCACGGTCCCGAAGATTACATCGACGAGAAATTAATAAGTTGTTCACGGAATCATTTCATGAATGGTTAAGCCAAACGGTATGCAATTGAAGTTTTCATTGACAAGTCATAATGTTTTCTCGTAACATTTATAGTTACTCAATTTACTTTCGGTTCAATAAGTTTGGAGCCGGAATGAAGTAAATGACGAAGTTAAATGGCTTTCACAAGGTCCAAATAGGATAGTGAAAAGATTTAGTGCCTTCCTCATCAATGGATTCAGATTTCATACAAAGTATCGCGAGAGATTGAGGAGAACACAAAATTGTGGAATTGTTGTTAATTCTTCAATTACGAGTTATGCTAGTGCTAGGGACAATAATCTTGTCGAGGGGAATGTGGAGTATTACGGACTTCTTACCGACATAATTGAGTTGGATTATTATGGCAGATGGAAAGTTGTCTTATTTCGAGGAGATTGGGCTGATGTAAATACGGCTCGCGGAATTAAAAACGATCAATATGGTTTTACAATGGTGAATTTTTCTCGATTGATTCACACTAGAGAACAATTGATGGACGAGCCGTATGTATTTTCTTCTCAAGTGAAACAAGTTTTTTACTCAAAAGATCCAACTGATGAGGGTTGGTATGTTGTACTCCGGAACACCCCTAGAGACTTGTTCGACATGGGCAATGGAAGTAGAGATGACATAGTCGAAAGATCTGAAACTTTGCATTTTCCAGAACAAAACTTGAATGAAAATATCCCTAGTACTAGTCAACAATTTCAATGGGTTCAATCACGATGTGGACGAAGATATTTATGAAATATGATGTAGTAAGATTTTAAGATTTTTATTTATATGTAATATTATAATTTTAATATTGGTCATGTTATATAATTTAACTATTTTAAATGTACTATTATTTTATTTGTCACTAAAATTTTGCACTATTTTATGTGTATTGCAGAAAAATGCCTAGAAGACGATTACGAGATTTAAGTATTGTCCACAATACTCCAAATTCGTAAGAAGAAAATAGTGAACAACAAACATTTGTTGGATCTTCTAGTGTGCTTGGACATAGATGACGAGCTGCGAGAGTTCGTAGTAATATTAATTTATTTTACATGCATGTTGAATTTTATTATTGATTCATTTTGCAATTTTAATATACTAATAATATATCATTTTTCAGTGAAGGTGGTGGGGCGCGAAGAGGTCGGGGACGTACACTCCTTAAAGATTTGTACGAGCTAGATCCTGCCGAGCGTGTTAAAGTAAGGAGAAATTGATCATGGCCAGCCCGTTGGTTCTGAGGCTCGATCATTAGCGAGCTATTTGGGCATTCTATCACGTAATGCCAATATGTTGCCCATTAACTACTTAATCATGGCATCACATGCCTGCGCCAACAACAATCGGGCTCTCGATAATATTAAGGTAAAAAAACGTGAATGTAATTTATAATACTTTGGTTTAACTTTCATTTATATTTACTTTTTAAACTTGTGTTTTTTCAGGAGAGATTTGCTTTAGAGGTCTCCGATGATTATATTAAGAAGACGTTGGGTAAAAAATGGAGAGACCATAAAAGCACGTTGAAAAAACAATATTTTAAGATAGACATCAGCCTCGACGAAAAATTAAGAAATGTCCCGCCAGGAATGTTGAGGTACCAATGGGAAGATCAAGTTAGATTCTGGAATTCGAAGAAAGGAGAGGTATTACGTACGTCTAAAGTCTTATAAATTTTTTGGTTTACGGTATTTACTATATACATAATTCAAATTTCATTATGTAGGACCGTGAGCGAGTTGGAACAAGAAGCAGACAGCAACAAAAATTCATGCACACGGCAGGGTCCAGAAGTTTTGCTTGTGTAGCTGAGGCTGAGGCTGAGGTATTATAATTTATTAATTATATCAAATATTAGTGAATTTATACTATTAATTTATATTCTTTCTGCTAAAATGTAGGAAGCCTCGTCTGGTCAAAAAGTTGGACGCCTTCAGCTTTTTGACATTACGCATAGGAAGAAGGATGGATCTCCGATGACATCCGAAGCTGTAGAAATTATGGTATATTTACTTAATAAAATTATTCAATTACAAGTTATGTTGCATTCCTTCTTATTATATATTTCGTTTCTAACTCTTTCATTGATTTATTAGGATAAACTAAAGGAGAAGAAGGCGGAGTATGAAGCGGCCGCTTAATTAGATGTTCTATTAATCTTGAGGAGATTGATAACGAGAATTATTACCAAGTTTTGGGTCCCGAAAGGTACGCATCGCTTCGATCGATAGTTCTGTTAATCTTGAGTATATTTATAATAGAATTGTCACTGATGTTTTTGGTTTTGAAAGGTATGGTCGAATGCGATTACAAGGATCTGGTGTTACCCCGACCCAATATTTTGGATCCGGCTCCCAACAATACATGCCTTCCGGGAGTCAATCTCGTGCTGAAGTTCAGAGGCTCAAAGACCGGATAGCTCGGATGCAAGAGAGCACGGCTTGAGCAGAGGCAAAGAAATTGCTGATGTTCAACAAAAATATGAAGAACTCCAGCAACGGATTAGAGCGAATGCGGAAGCGGCAGCAGTAGGGAGGCAGCGGCAGCAGCGCAGAGAGGTTCTGCGGTAGTAGTGCGAGGAGGCGGAGACAAAGATCGATGCTAGCAGAGCAGAACAGAAAGTACGATGAGCTCCAGCTACAGCTTCAGCAAATGATGTAGATGTTTCAGCAGTCGCAGAGGCCGCCATCTTAGACATGTACTTTCTCGTTGTTTGATTATTTTAAAACATTATTACATTTAACATTATTGTAAGAATATTTTCAGTTATAATGCATTTAGTTTATTGAATTTCAAGTTTCATTTACAATCAATGCATTTGGTGTGATTTATATTCTACATTTGCTGTTTTGGGTTGGAATTATATGCTATATTTACTGTTATTGGTTGGTTTTTAGTGCAGGAGGGGTATGATATAAAACAAATTGTACACTGCAAATCTGTACAAATTAGTGGCGTTTGTGAAAAAAACGCCGCTAAAAGTCATGACTTTTAGCGGCATTTTTTCACAAGCGCCGCTAAAGGTCATGACTTTTAGCGGCGTTTTTCTCACAAGCGCCGTTAAAGGTCATGACTTTTAGCGGCGTCTTTTTCACAAACGCCGCTAAAGGTCATGACCTTTAGCGGCATTTTTTGGAAAAGCGCCGCTAAATGTCATGAACTTTAGCGGCATTTTTTGGAAAAGCGCCGCTAAGTGTCATGACCTTTAGCGGCGTTTGTTGGAGAAGCGCCGCTAAAGGTCATGGCTTTTAGCGGCGTTTTTTTCTCATAAGCACCGCTAAATTTTGCGGCGTTTGATTTAGCGGCGTTTTTTGCGGCGCTTCTAAAAGCGCCGCAAATACTTTTAGTGGCGCTTATAAACGCCGCTAAAGGCCAAAAAAAACGCCGCTAAAAGTTTGTTTTCCTGTTGTGGTTATTTCCCGAATTCATTCTTTTTGTCTTTGCGTCTTAGCTTAGTAAGTAGATTAATTTTAGTTTAACAACCATCACTTTATATTAAGGCTAAATAATAAAAAGACGGTGAGTATTAGTACTTTTAGTTCCTTTGGGTTCGATAATCCGGTCTTGCCTAAGCTATACTACTGTTCGATAGGTGCACTTGCCTCAATTGTTGTCAGAGTTAGTTTCCAGGTTCGATCATTCTTTTATAAATTTTAAAACTTTGATTTACAGCGATCATGAGACATGGACTTTTCTTTATTACAGTATGAATAATAAAATCCTGAAGCTTCACAGAGGGAAATTTCTCCTATGCCCTCGTCCCAAATCAAGCACATTATTACCCAAAGCCCCTTGTACCACCATGTCATTAGAGGAAAAAGAAGATACCACAGGTGTCGGAGAACTCGCAGGAGGTGAACTCACAGGCTACGGAGTAGCAAGCGAAGGAACTGTCGCGGGTTGTAACACCTCTAATTCACCAAAATATGTATCAAAAATTGCATTTGCACTCGCATATGACAAAGCAACATTATCAGGCTCAATGGTTGTAGTATTCTTATCCAAATACAGAAAAATATCCTCAAAAAATTTCACATCGCACGACACAAAAAACTTTTTAGAATCCAAATCATATAAATACCAACCCTTTTTATCAAAAGGGTACCCAACAAAAATACACTTTCGACTAGCAAACTTACCACCCTTAGAACGTTGATTATGAGCAAAACATAAGCAATCAAACATACAAATATCATCAAACAAAAGAAGGCTACCAAACAACATTTCATAGAGTGTTTTATTGTGACGAAGAGGTGAAGGTATTCGATTAATGAGATGAGAAGCAGCCAACACACACTCCCCCCAAAAAAAGATATAGGTAGATTTCCCTGGAAATGCAAAGCACGAGCTACATTTAAAATATGGTGATGTTTCCTCTCCACTCTTTTTGTTGAGGAGTATCAACACAAGATGTTTGAAAATAATGTCATTTGCATGAAAATAATCTTAGAGACAATTAAATTCCGTCCCATTATCACTTCTGACATGTAATAGCCCAAATTTCAGCGATGTAGGAAATAGTGGTTCGAGACCACCAAATCCAGCAAATGAACTCGTAAATTATATTATTTAATATTTACGAGCCAAATGTAGCTTTTAAAAGATTTTTGAAATAGTAAATTGTGTTTTATAAAGATTTATTTGGTTAAGAAATTGAGAAAATGAGGTATTGAGATCTCAGTGTTATAAATCGAGTCATAAATATTTTTATGAATATTTACGGAGTGTCAATAAGGTAGTATTAAAATTTTGTCAGAAAATTTTAACGTTTCGGTAGTCAATTAGATAAAAAAGACTAAATTGAAAAAGTGCAAAACTTGCTAAAGTGATTAAATAGCTTAACCATTAAATAAGGAAGGACTAAAATGGAAAATGGGCCATTTTAAAATGGTTGAGGCGGCATAGCGTGAAAAAAATCAAAGATTTTTATGTGAAAAGGACAAAATTGGAATTTTAACAAAAGTTACATGGCCAAAGTTGATTTTAATGGTTTCTAGGTCATTTCTTCTTCAACTTTCTGTCAAAAACAGCCATGGAAGAGGGTTTTGAGCTGGTCTTTCATATTTTAGCTTCAAGTAAGTTCAATTCTTGCTTTTTCCTTGAAATTTTTATATTTTTGGGCTTTTACAATTAGGTTCAACTTAGTATTCTATTAATTTTTTATTTTTTGAAAATTTTGAAAGTTACCATTGATAAGTTCATATGATTTTTTTTATTTGATGATGAAATTGAGATGTTAATGGATGTTTAAAGGTGTTTTATTAAAGAATTTTGGATGAAAACATGTTTTAGAGGTTAAATTGAAAAGTGTTGAGTTTATGGAAAATCCTGAAATTTCATGGAATTCATGGGCTGTGATTGGTATGTATGAGAATATTTAGGCTTAGAATAAGGATTAAATTGCAAGAATTTTATTTTCCGAGCCTAGGGATGAAATTGTCATGTATTAAAAGTTCAGGGGAAAAATGGTAATCAACATTTTGCACTAAAATAGTTTTAGACAGCAGCAGTAGTCTAACTTTGAAAAATCACCAAAAATTGTGGAAATAAAATTATAGGATGAATAAAATATGAAATTAAAGCTTATTGAGTCTAGTTTCTCATAGAAGAAACGGTGTAAGCAATGAAATTGTAAATCATGAAATATAATAAATTTTGTGAGACAAGGTCATAATGATTTCGGGTTCCCCTGTTCTGACTTTGGAAAATCATCAAAAATTGGAGAAAAATAATTAGGGGCTTAAATTTATATTTTTAAATTATTAATGGGTCTATTTTCAATAGAAATAAACGGGAATATCATCCAAATTATGTGTTAAGAGATAATTAATTTTTAGTAAGCAAAGGTCAAAGCTATCAAACAGCAGAACAGGGATAAATTTGAAGATTTTACTGTACTAATTGGATAAACTATAAATTCTGAAATTTTTATGGTAGAAGGATATATGAATCTAGTTTCAAAAACATCAAGAGAATCTTAATTTAGAGTTCTGTAGCTCAAGATAAAACTAATTTAGTGACTATGACACGGATAGGCAACTTTGAATATACATATAAGTAAATAGTGAAATTATAGATAATGTTACTTATAAGCGTGACATATACATTAAGGATGTGGAATGGAGAGGAGGAGGAGGAAAATATATGAATGACTTGTGTATAAATTGATCACATGCCCGATTATAATCGATAAACGTTGAATTAGAAATGATATAATGTTTTATTTCAAATATTTATTATGAAATTAAGATTATCGTTATGGTATAAAAATCGAATTGTAAGTTTGTGTAACTTGAATTGTATTCTTAAATGTTTGAAATGTATGTTTATGTGATGAAAATGTGATTTCAATGCTCAATGTATGATTATTGATGAAATATTGATAATATTCAATAAAAAGGGAAATAAATCCCGGTTGAATGGAATGGAATTTGATGGATCACTGAAAAGGATTTGACGGTGAAAATGATCTAGCCCGGACAGGTGATCCTGATATAAGCCCTCCCGAAGAATATTTTTGAAATGGATTTAGCCTGGACGGGTAATCTAAATTAATCTCATTAGAGTAATTGTCATTGCAGGGGATTTAGCCTGGACTGGTAATCCCGACAATACTTTTTGAGCATATGTTACAGGGGATTTAGCCTGGACTGGTAATCTCACTGTAAGAAATGAGGTTCGCGGGAGTGTGCTCTCTGAAAAGGACTTATGTATATATGTGTACGAATTGACGGTTAATGAGATTGTACACCATGAGTGTACTACAGGAAATCCATCGAAATTCTGAGGAATTCAACAGGATAAATATGGAAAATGGTAAATACATGGAATTATGAAATTGGTGAGCGTATTCACAAGATTTTGTCATTTGAAATTGAGATTGACAGGAAGAAATAGCGAATTGCATACTTATGTATGGTTACAGGTATTTATCTGAAATACAAGAAAATGATGGTTATTGATATATGGAGACATGAGACTATGATATATGAACATGGAATATGTTTGATAAATATGTTCATTCATAATTATGGAATTATGTACCTCATGTGTACTATTTGCATAAAGATGATATTTCAAATACTTTGATGAGTAAAGCTCAAATATAAAATAGTATGAAATCAAGACAAGTTGTTATGAAAATGTATTTAAAATACAGAGATATGGTTGCTATATGTTATATAATTACATAATGTGAAATTGTCTATATATATATGAGAAATTTAATGAGAACTGAGCCTATACATGGTTCTTGGTATTCATATGAAGTGTACAACTAACAAAGGTGATGAGGTTATGTGTTAGGGCTCGTGATCAAGATGATTGAATATGCCTTGTATGTTTATATTAAATTGAAATGAGTGAGTTTTCGGAAGCTCGTTGGTTAGAAAGCTCGATGGAGATCACTCACACTATCCATCGGCCTATTTTGGTATGTATGGTAAATGAATTATGGTTATAATGGCATGTATAGGTTAATTAGTTAATGTTGGCTTATAAATGATTTAACTGTAATATGGCTTGTATTTAGTAAGTTTTGAGTTACATATAATTATGATTTTATCATGTTTGATATGGGTTTAAAATGAACAAATGATGAGATGGTATAAGTATAGGGATAAAGATGATGGTTAAGAATGCTATAAAAATTTATGAATATGTCTATATATATATATATGAATAGTTGATTGATAAAATTTAGATATTTAACCATATAAATTGAATCTTGAACATATTTAAATGTTGATGTAAGTAAAAGACCAATTGGGTGAGAAATGAGGCTTGGATATAGCCTTGTTTTTGTCCACACGGGTAGACACACGGGCGTGTGTCTAGGCCGTGTGTGACACACGATCTAGTACATGGACGTGTGTCAAGGCCGTGTGTCCCCTGTATCCAGAAATTGCAAAACAGAATGCCCAGGATCGAGCACACGGGCTCCCACACGGGCGTGTGCCCTGCCCATGTGAGGTACACGGCCTGGATACACGGGCGTGTGATACGGCCGTGTGAATCCTGTACCTAATTCAAAAATAAAAATTAACCACACGGCCTAGCAACACGGGCGTGTGCCTTGGCTGTGCGAGATCAGTTTGTTCCTGAGTTGCAAGTCAGAGAGTTACACGGCCTAGGGACACGAGCGTGTGAAGCCACACGGCCTGGAGCGAGGTAAGTCACATGGGTGTGTTGGTCACATGGCCTGAACCACACGAGCGTGTCCCTATAGCACATGGGCGTGTGACCCCTGTAATAGAGAAAAAAAATTTTGGGATTATGCGAAAAATTCCCTATGATCCCGATTTAGTCCCGAATCATTTCTAATGTATATTTTGGGCTTCGAGAGCCCAATAGAGAGACATTATAATTACGTTCGAAATATGAATAGTAAATTGACTCAGTTTAATAAAAAATGGTTGTGTAAACTCCGGTAATGCCTCGTACCTTATTCCGGCGACGGATACGGGTAGGGGGTGTTACATGACACACTTCACTTGTTGAGAAAATTGACGATCAATCATAACAATGAATGACATGAAAACTTTGAAAACCTCCTTTTTATTAGTCAATAGATATATCCAAACAGCTCGAGAGAAATCATCAACCAATGTAAAAAAATAATGAGATCCACAAGATGAATGAGTGTCATAAAACCCCTATAAATCACAATGAACTAACTCAAAGATACGAGTGGCTTTCTATTCACTAATTGGAAAGTTATTTCTTGTTTGCTTAGCACGATGACAAATTTTACATGCTTTATTCAAATGATCTTAAGAGTTACTAGCATAAGGAAGTAACTTTACAACTTTCTCGGAAGGGTAACCCAATCTTCTATGTCAAAGTTCCAAAGAGGATGAAGCTTCAATCGAAACCGCTTTGACTGTCAAAACCTGCCGGAAGTAGTAAAGTCCATCTTGTCTTTCACCCGCTCTAATCAGCTCCCTCGAATGAAGGTCATGAATAACACATATGTTAGTAGAAAATTGGACAAAACAGTTCATATCATCATTTAACTGGGAAACCAAAATTAAATTATAGTTTAATTTAGGAACGTAAAGAGCGTGTTTTAAGTTAATTTTATCCGTACCATTCCTTCTTGAGTAGCTACCATAGTTTGGCCATCAGGGAGGCCTATGGAACATGCTACAACATCTCTATCATTCGTCAAACACATAAGATCATCCGTAACATAATTTGAACACCTCGTATCAATAATCCAATTATTCTTACCATTCAATTGAGTGGAAGTTGATTGTTTATTACCCAACACCGCCAGAAGAGACTGTCATTGCTCAACAGTAAAACCAGG
The DNA here is from genome assembly GCA_025698515.1 of Gossypium sturtianum. Classification (NCBI taxonomy): domain Eukaryota; kingdom Viridiplantae; phylum Streptophyta; class Magnoliopsida; order Malvales; family Malvaceae; genus Gossypium; species Gossypium sturtianum. The sequence goes on from CM046946.1 coordinate 125,728,977, forward strand.
AAGTGTTGCCCCCCCCCCCCGATGGTGGTGGAGGAGAAGAAGACTCATCGCTAACCATTTAGAATGATGAAAAAAAATTAAAACCTTACTCAGATGCCATGACAAAAATAGGATAATCTCTTGAATTTTATTGATAGACCTCAATGGTATATATATATACAATAGTAGTTGCGTAGGAATCAAATTGCTAAAAGATAATATCTAATAATAATATCCTAACATATTTAAGATTTGAATTCTCGCTAAAGTATATGTTGCAAGAGTTGGCAAGTTTAGCAGGAATTTTATCATTTACTGTCGAGGCAACTGATAATTAGTTAACAAACAAATAAAAATTCTTGTAAATGCTCTAATGTTATGTTTCAAAATGTTGATTTGAGAATATGGATTTAAATTTTATTTATTATGTAAATAGTAAGAATGAAAGGCATATATTATGAACAAAGTAGTAGAGATTCAATATAATATTATTTTCAAAAAGTATAAAAATATGGATTTGTCAAATCCAAAAATATTTTGAAAATTTCAAATTAATGCATCTAACAAATCCATGGATTTGAGAAATTCTCATGAATGTTACATTTCTCAATAGTTTACTACTCAATTTACAATATTTTTGAAACCCAAATCCATATTATAAAATCTTAGACTCTTCTCTTCTTCTATCTCTCATTTACTCTTACTTCCAATTATTGGAACCTCATAGGTAAGCATTTCAGAGCTATTGCTTTCATAGTTTTTTTTGTTCTTATTGTTTTCTATACTCTGCATCAATTTACATGTGTCATCTTGGTATCAGAGTCAAGATTTTTTGTCATGACTGATAGAACTCGCTCCCATGATAGTCACTGATAAAAGAAGATGATCAATTCTTTTCAAACAGCTCACGAACAAAATCCAAGGTCCAAAAACGCAACAAGAAAGGGTTATAACAATGACCACAAATGATATTGGTTCCTTGAATGTTAGCAAAATTGATGAGTCGTTGAAAGCACAAAAAATATCCTATTCCCTGCGAAATAATGAAAAAAAACAGTAAAGGGGAAGTAGGGTCGAATCCTCAGGGACCGGATTATACGAATGCTTGTTTCTCAAAATCCTGGGAAGAATCGTGCCCAAGAAAACCTGCGTTCCTGAAAAAATAAAAATAACAGAATTAAAAGTTTTGATCTGGAAACAAAAATAAAATAAAAACAGAATTGAGAAGTCGAATTGGAATTGCGAAAATTAAAAATAGGAAATAGAGTTGAGATAAGGAAATTCTTATGGGGAGATTCCAGCCTCCAGTTGCATCGATCCGCCTTGGGTTCAATCCTTGGCTTTTAAGTAACCCTTCTCGAGCAAGATAAGCCAGTTATAGTGGAAGAGGACGCCTACGACCACCAGCTCCAAGGATTTAGACTTCGATTTAGTGGAACCTGACTCTAGCCAACAATCGCTCTTGTGGGATCATCTTATGCTAGATCAACGTTTCTCAATGGCGAATCCCACGCCATTTTGTCTCTTGGGCTCGCCAACCTCTGACGCAGTAAGTTAACGAACCGACGGTGCAATCCTTCCAAAACATACAAAGCGGCCGTCTTTGCATACGTTGGAAAGTTTACTTCTTAAGGGACATGGACGGAAGCGTCAGCCCCGTAGTGCGGAAAAACGATGAATACCCTGTTTGAGAAGGCTAAGTGCGGATTCTAAACCTCAAGAACCCTTTTTGGGGATTTTCGGCAACCTTTGGCTAGATGAGTTTTAGTGGCTCATGGTTGTGGTGGAAAAGAAAATAAATATATGATAAGAATGGAGATTTTATTAAAAGGAAATATGGAAAGAACAAAAGGCCCCCTATTTATAGTGCTAAGATAGATAGACTAGTCCTACTTAAATTCCTAAAGATAATTACAAATAATCAAAGATAAATAAAATAAATTCTAAATTAAATAATCCTTAATAATTATCTTAATATTAATTATCCTAATATTATCAAAATAGAGTCTAATAGAATAAAAACTCTTCTTTTTGCATTTCAATCCTTGTGTCCTCCATGCTTGCACTTTTGGCACCAACTTTTCCCTGTGTCGCACATTGACCCATTTTATCTCTAAATTCACGCTTTTGGCCCTTAATTTCGCTTTTGCCTCCAATTTAGTTCCTACAAGATAAAAGACTATAAATAGCCCAAATTAGTAGAATCATACTCAAATAAATATGCAATTAGCACATAAAAATATGACGTTCTAGAGTATTATCAAAAATATGGTCATAACTTAATTACAAGATGATCATCCTCATCAAAGTAACAAAAGTCAATATTTTTCCACTTGATAGATTAAGGTAGATTTCCCTCGCTTTAATGAGGACTACTTGAAAGGGTAGTTGTACAAGTGCTAATAGTTTTTTGAAGTAGATCATACACGTAAGAAAGCTAATAAGGTTAAGTTGGCGTTGTTAACTTTGAAGGGAAGGCACTCCAATGGCACCAAAACTGAATTAAACACTAGGGAGTTAATGATGTGGTGACATGGGTAGCCTATGAGTAACCATTAGAGGTTCAATTTGCTGACAAGATGAGAAATAGAAATTGGGCATAGATGTAAGAAGAATCATACATGATTGAAGTGGTTGAACTAGATCCTAAGACTTCAATGAAGCTCAGTGAGAGTTGGATTAGGAAAACACTCATATTTCTATGGATGCTTGATTAGTGATCATCATCATCATATATATATATATATAGAGAGAGAGAGAGAGCCCTTTTCACTTATATGTTAGTAAGTTTCTAAGTAAAATGTCATGCATTTAGAGTTAATTTAGGTAGTTTTCATAATTTGCATCATATTTACTTTTTATGCATTGTTACTAGTTTTTACTTATATTTTACTTTTTTTTTCGTATTAAGTAATTTTAATAAGTGTTTATGACTTTTATTTATGTTAATTCAAGCTTGAAACGCGAGATCAAACGCAAACAGAGGTGAAACGAGCGAGCAAAAACAAAGAAAATGTGGAGCACCAATGAAGGACGTGCACACCGCGCTGATTGCATCACGTGTCGGTGCACAAGAATTAACCAGTCTTTCAAAAAATCCCTTTATTAACCAAAAAGCAAGAATTTCGTCATCAAGAGAATCAAATCTCTTAACCAACTCAATCTGGAGACTGGAATTGAGCAGTGCAGTTAACAACTTCCCTAACCTTTTATTTTCTTTTATGTACTGAACTTGTTTTAGATAATAATAATAATAATAAACTCAACATCTTTGTATCTGCCATGAAACCAATGTCAAAGGAATCAACATTCCACCATCCAATAAATTTGAAACATACCTTCCTCATTCTCTAACTTACCCGTTTCCTTTTGGATCGATCTTACATTTGCTTAGGGATCGCCATATTATATCGACAAAGAAGGACAAGATCTTAGCTATTGTCATGATTGTCCTTGCTGTGTTTTCAAATATGGTGGCCATATAATCATATATAGTAATGCCTTAGCTTTGTTTTAGAAGAATGAAGGAGCATGAGTGAGGGCATGATTTATTTGGTTGTTCCCCAGATTACAGGAAACCGAGATTTATCATCGTGTTTTCTTTAAAAATAACTCAAGTTATAGAATCATCCATTCAAGGTCTAATTCAAAAATCTAGGTTTCAGTTTTGAAAATGGTTTCTGGAGCCATTTAATTAGATGAACTTCTCTTCAACTGTATAAAAAGTTAAGATTTTATAGGGAAGTGAATGTAGTTTTGTACTTCATCGTATTGCATGCAATATCCCAGTTCTTCATAAATGAATTTCAATCATATATATATTGTGCAGGCTTACAATAAAAAAAAAAAAAAGAAGATTTTGTTTGAAATAAGTGATTTGGAAGAAATTTAAAGATTTGTTGAGTTTTTTAATCATATTAAAATGGCGAATTTGGAATCTTGATGGTGCTGTGGAGAAAAAATGAAGATTTGTTTCTCGAGATTGAGGGAGTATGGCAACTAGGAAAGATGGTGGGTTGTGGGAGTACCTCAGCTAACGTGGAAAAAATGGTTGAAATCGCTTTGGACAGGACCATGCTTCATATAATAATTTCTCTATAAATTAGTGATAAGGGATGTATATAATCATACTATCTTATCAACATAATTCAATAATAATTGCACTTTTACAATTTAATCTGCACTATAATTAATTGTTTTCTCAATTCAATTAGTTGATCGTCCATTAATATATTTTCCAATTGAGTAAGAAAGTTCTTCTATTCATAGTTTTCACTGAATCGTTTTGCGGAATTTGATTCTGAAACCTCATTTTCCAACATTGGCTAAAATCAGGTTGTTACAAGAGGTATAAGTATAATGTGTAATAGCAATTATGTAATTAATTTGACCTACTCATGAGGAGACTCGAACCACCAACCTAAAACATATTTAACCACTTACCTACAATTAGCGAAGTGGTACCATACTTGCAATTATATTTCCTATATGCCTTAGATTGGTGGTTCGAGTTCCCTCGTACGTGGGTGACTTCAATAATTAAATCACGCACTATATTAACACTTCTTCCTTGAGTCTTGTATGTCATATCTCCACCAACCAATACGTTTCCCATCATGAATCGTACATGGCTCTCGACGGAGATGGAAGACAAAACCCTAGACATTGGACAATACTTTAACATCTAGGGGCGAAGACAAGGGTCCCTCCTCCCCCCACCCCCCCAAAAAAGGTAAAATTTCTATAGAGGTCCTTTAAATTTTATAAAATCATAAATTATTATAATGGTAAAATTATATTTTGTCTCTCCTAAAAGAATTATTATTCATTTATAGTCCCTAAAGTAATTTTCTAGCTTTACCTCTATAATTAACATAAATGGAGGGCTCAACCAGCTGCTCGGTGAACAATATTTCAAAGACTTCTCCTAAAATAATCGACCCCTCAATAAGTAAAGTAACTATTCTAGCTTTACCTATATTTCCTTCAATTTTACAAAACTCTCGTCTTTTTCTTTCTCTTATTGGAACCCCTAAGCACTCAATAGCTATTCTTTTCTTAACTTTTCTGTTCCTTTCGTTTTCCATACTCTTCATGAGGTTTATTAATCTCTCATCAAACAATTATCATTGGCTATATTATTCTCTTTTTAAATAGAGAAAGATTGCAGATTTTATTTTAAAAAAAGAATGGGACAAACTTTCCGAATCTGACAATGAGAGCTATGATTTTATTTTATTTTATTTTTATTACAGTTCTTATCAACATCTCTATAAATGTTCAACAATTCTACTGATCAGTCATTTCTTCATCAGAATATCTTGTATAATATTTTTGACGAGAGACACTTTGATGAATGGTTACATCAAAAGCTTCCAACAGAGTTTTGTTAATACAAAAACGAAACCAAATACAACTCCCCAGGAAAAGTTGAGGATCTCTGGGGCTTTCGGCATTCAACCTACCCAATTCAATCAGCAATTTGCAACATCTTGTGGGAATCAAATATTAATGTTGTTTGGTGGAGGAAAACAACATGTCAGCCATGAAGCAAGAGTATGATCTTATAATCGATATCAGATTTGACAGATTTGACTTCAACATTAAAAAAAAATATATGTTTCATACGTGATTATGTAAAAACAATAGTAACGATGAGATTAAATATTACAGTATGAGACAAAAAAATGAGTTAAATGCATTGCACCATCCATCCAAATTAACCCACACTAAAAACGTTTATAGATTTCCAGCTAGTTGGATTGCTATTAGAAATTTTGGAAATCTCATACCCAAGCCTCCTAGCTCAAAAACCCTTTCACTAATAAAAAGAATAACAAAAATTAAATTTTTTTTTTATATTTTTAGTTTTGGGTGAGTAAAGCAGGCCTTGGGCAGCTCTATCTTATACAAGTATTCTGATCAATTTTTCTGGAGAAATATACTCTTAATCTACATAAACCAAGAGTTTAGATAATATAGACTTTTTAACTTGCTTTTAAAATTATTTAATTGAAAATTCAAAAAAAATTTAATTGAAAGAAATAAATATAAAAACATTCTTTTCTTCAATATGAAGAGAATAGTAATGCAACCAAGAGTCAAGATCTTTTTTCCCTACAAAATGACACATTTATTCCTTAAATACTTTCAGTATATTTAATTTAAAGCCATACTTTATAAGTTTATATATATATACATACATTGCAGACAACAATCAGACAAAGATGCCCATTAAATTTGAAGTTTGGGACCTTTTTGTTAGACTGGAATTTTATTCTTAACTCTGTGGCACTTAAAACCCCTTTTAATGGCTTTGCCATGTTTATATTAATCCTTCCATTCCTTGGCATTCCTTTCTCCACGTACTGGATTTGACTATCAAAAGATTCATGGGGCCATTACATGACTTGGGTTTCTACTCTTTATTTTACTCAAATTTAGTATATACGTAGCTGTAATATAGAAATATACCACTATAGACGTTATACATGACAAAGTTAACTATATTTTATGGGACATTTATCATCATCCTCAACTCTATTTTCGAACTAAACTTCAAAAGGGATTAGATATAAATGGAAAGGCCTTGGGACAAAGATATTAACTAAATGATCCATGGCATTTAATTCATTCATGGCAAATTTGTTTTTTTTTTCCCATTTTGATTAATAACACCATGAAGGAAGAGACAAGAAGAGCTTTTATGGCAAAATTTCACATTTTAAAAAGTGAAATCACCATCACACTTATTCCCACACTTTTAACTACAAATAGAAAAAATGCTTCCCCCCCTCCCCCTCTGCCACTGTCATTTGTACTTCCAATTACTTCCCTCGCAATTCACTCCTTTATTCCTTCTACCTCACCTTAAGTACCAATAAAATTCCATGAAGCAATCCAAATCATAAGCTAAGAATACAAATCCCTCAGGGGTGTTTCTGACATTTTCATTTGTATTGCCAAAAAGTTTGGTTCATTTTGCCAAATGAAAATTAAAATGTAATGAAATGTGTCTTTTTCTTTTTCTTTTTTTACCTTTAATAACAGGAAAATAAGACATGAATCTTCCTTTGCTCTTTGAGGTTGAATTCATGAAAATCAAAAGCCTATTGCTATGATTTTGTTTTTTTAGGGTTTTAGACTATACACCTAAGCCCTCCCTCCTTTGCATCATGAAGTGATGAACCAGTAAAACAACCACAAGGAAACTAGAATCTACCTTTTGAATCAATTATGACAAAAATACCCTGACTTTCTATTCATAATAAAGCTCTTTATACTTGTATAATCACCATGTCTACCACTATCTTATACTTTAAACATTACAAGAGGAAAGAAATAAATTCATGTAAAGAAAAAATAATAAAGTAGATGAATATGTTCTAAAATCATACCAGTAATTCATGTAAAAAGAAATTAACATGGATTTCTTTTATATATATATAAAGAAATTGCGGTATTAAATTAAGTTTTGGGTTTAAATGAATCATGATTTATAACATAACACGTTTTGATTAAACTTTAACATATTGATATCAGTTTCGAGTTTGATATAAGAGAGTTAAGAAAACATTTGATTATATGAATTAAATAAGCTGAATTTAAGGTTTTAAATAATCAAAATTTGCAACTTGGAGACATTTTAATTAAACCTTAAGGCCATTTTGGGGAATAGGTTAAAGGAAACTTTTTGGTCAAGCTTCTGCTTGAAGAACAGATGATGTTTCCTCTCTTTATTATAAATCTGACAAAGCAGACCAAGGGAGCATATATAAAGAGGTTGAATTCCAAGGTTGTCATAAAAAAAGAAAAACAAGAAACCAAAAGCAATACATTCTTGTTTTTCACTGGTTTTAACCATGATTTCCCTGGCAGATGTTTATCATGTTATAGCAGCCACCGTGCCTTTATACTTTGCCATGATTTTAGCCTACGTATCGGTGAAATGGTGGAAGCTGTTCACACCGGAACAATGCGCAGGCATCAACAAGTTCGTGGCTAAATTCTCAATCCCACTCTTGTCTTTCCAAGTCATCTCCGAAAACAACCCTTACAAGATGAACCTCAAACTCATACTTGCCGATTTCTTGCAAAAACTATTGGCTTTCCTTGTCTTGTTTGCCCTCACTAAGCTCAGTTCCCGGGGTGGTTTATCGTCCATCATAACCGGTCTCTCTTTATCCACCATGCCTAACACTTTAATCCTCGGAATCCCACTGTTGAGGGCTATGTATGGAGATAAATCAGCCACTCTTTTGGCTCAGATTGTCGTTCTACAAAGCTTAATTTGGTATAATTTACTCTTGTTTTTGTTTGAGCTAAACGCTACCAAAGCTGCCTCTGAGACCACTGTTGCAGTTTCACAAGCCTCAGGTACTTTCTTTCAATTCAATGTTTTGATTAATTTCATAAACATCCATTTTTTATTTTGTTTATCATATAAAATCAATGGTTGATTGAATTTCAAGCTACTTTCAGTCAACTTTAGTAGTAAAAGATAAATCAGGTGGGTCCAAATTTCTTATGGGGTTTCCTCTCTATCTCTGTTTTATATTCAAGTTTCTGTACTCTCTCTCTTTTTCTTTCTTCTTTTCTATACATTTTTTTTTTCTGTTCAATTTCATCATTCCTCTTGCACGTGTAGCAAGTAAGATCTTCATATCGGGCTAGCATAGCCAACTAGAAATATAATATTTGTAGCATAGAATAATGCATTCAGATCATGATTTAGAGGTTGATTTCTCAATTATTTCTGAAAATAAAAAAGGGGACGAAGAGGCCCCCGAAGAAGCACAAGGGAAAGAGGGAGGAGAAGAGACACAAACGAGAGCAAGGAAATCCAAGACAATGCTGATTTTCTTGACAGTGGGGAAGAAGCTAATGGCGAATCCCAATACCCATGCTACCTTACTTGGTCTTATTTGGGCAAGCATTCAATTCAGGTTAACTTTTAAAAGCCTAAATATATATGATTATTTTCATCTTGTGCATAATTTTTTGTTCAATTTTCTGTAATGGGGCTGAAATCTGTTGTAGGTGGAACATTAAATTCCCCGCCATTGTTGAAAAATCAATAGCAATATTATCCAGTGGAGGACTTGGTATGGCAATGTTCAGCTTAGGTATGAATCATTCAGTTTCCACTCTCTCTACTATAAACACCATACAGAGCGTAATTTCTTTTTCTTAATAGGTCTATTCATGGCATCACGGCCAAGCATAATAGCTTGTGGTATACGAATGGCGGCAGTAGCCATGATCATGAAATTCATTGCTGGTCCAGCTCTAATGGCGGCCGCCTCCACCACTCTCGGACTTAAAGGCAAACTATTGAGAGTAGCAATTGTACAGGTTAGTATTCGGAATGTCTGCAATCACTATAGATTTATCCGTGACCGTAAATTAAATCCTGTAAACAATCTACAATATTTACAGGCAGCTCTCCCTCAAGGAATCGTTCCATTTGTTTTCGCCAAAGAGTACAATGTTCATCCTGATATATTAAGCACAGGGTAATCATCATTAACTGTTCTTAAAAGTTTTTTACTTTTTCTAATTTGAATCCATTGAGTAATGAGGTTTGATCTGGTGTTTGTTTCAGGGTAATCTTTGGTATGCTTATTGCCTTACCTGTAGCATTGGTCTACTATCTTCTTTTAGCATTGTGAAAATGTTTTCCTGGAAAATACTGCAAATTTTCTTTCCAGGAGCAGTAACCTGACATCAATTTCTGGGAAACTTCATAGATGGACATCATATATTTATAGATGTCCAATTCAGTTTTCTGGAAAATTCTTTGACATTATTGATTGTTTCCTGGGAAAAAAGAAACTATATTTATACAAGTTATTACATTTCATAGAACAGAGAACTAAACTGTTGATTGTGTGAAATATTTTCTCGTATTTATTCTTTAATTTTTTTTTTCAAGGTTTTGAATAGATTACTCTTATTCCCAGAAATTATAATCCAATCTCTAAAGAAAATTCTTAAATATGCCCACAAATTGTGCATAAAATCATGTGGCCTACTCATCTCCAAGCATGTGAATGCTAAAAGCATCAGACATTTATGTCTTCTTTTTGGGTTTCGGAATATATTCATCAAACAACTATCATTCATTTCTCACTATCTGGGTTTGGGTTGGGGTTGATCCTAGTGCCTTAAACATGATTAGAATACATGGAATGCTATGTCCACTCCACTGATGATGAATTTTTAGAGCATCAATAATTGGCCCCTGTCGTAATCATTTTTTTGGTAAAATAGTAAACGACGCGGTCGACTCGATTTTTTTTAAAAAAACGAAAGGGAAGGGAGTCGCCACCGATCTTTATTTGAGTGTGATCGGATCACCTTTGTTTTAATAAAACGTCTCAGTTTATTAAAACGATGCTTTTGGTCTACGAAAATTTGAGAAAAATGGGTTCGGAAGTCAATTACGTGCGAGGAAGGATTAGCACCCTCGACACGCCCGAAATCGGTACCAAACTAATTGATCGATGTCCTAATGTTGAAAACTTTGAAATGATTTGGAAATAGATACTTTTTATTAAAATTTTGAAAGAATTAGAAGGGGCGTTTAAGGCTCTCTTATTTTCAAGAGATAAAGCATCATGTCCAGTAAGTTAGGCGCAATACTTTAGACTCCCGAAACTAAGCTTGCCTTTTAAAACTTAGTTTTACATTTGAAGAGGATCTTCCGTCATTTGTCAAACGAGAAATCAGAACCCAGTGAGTTAGGGATCGTTTTCTCGAAAATCCAAATTAGGAATATTGCCTCTATTTCAGAAGAAACTTATCTCGAAGTATCTAGATGTCAAGTCCAGTAAGTTAGGGCGCGACATTTCAAATTTTCGAGATTAAGTGTTTTTTTTTAAATTGAGTTTTGTGATTTTAAAAGGGGTATTCCGTTGTTTAACTTAAACGAGAGAAACCGGAACCCAGTAAGTTAGGGCTCGATTCACTCGAATTGCTAATACGGAATATCGATTGCTATAAAAACTTGAATTTGCGATTTTTGAAAAGGATCTTCCGTCGTTTAGCTTAAACGAGAAAAATCTGAACCCAGTAAGTTAGGGCTCGATTCACTCGAATTGCTAATACGGAATATCGATTTTCATAAAACTGAAGCATCGAGACAAATTAGATTAAAAATGCAAAACAACACGATGTTATGTGTGAAAAGAATAATAAAAGGACACAAATATGTATAAGTAAGGATGATATATAATATATTGGAAATATTACGTATAGTAACAGTAGTAGAAATAGCGATGAAATAATAATAATGAAAAATAACAATGATGATAATAATACTAATGAAAATAATAATAATAATAATAATAATAATAATAACAATAATGGATAATAAAGGAAGTAAAATAATAGTAATAATTTTTAGAGAAAAGAAAAATAAAATAAAATAATAGTAAAATATTTATATAAAAGAATACGTCAATATTGAAAATAAATATAAAAATAACATTACTAACTATTCAATATGATAGTAACAAGATACATGCATTATATAGAAATAATAATATGGTAATAAATAATAATAATATATGCGTATGGAGATAATAGTGATAATAATATACTAATAATAATAATATAATAATAATAGTAACAACATAGTAATGGTAATGAAATATATATACATAGGATATAGTAGTATAATATTGATAATACTAATAATAATACAATAGGGTAATAATAATTAAGATAAATAATAATAAATAATATGACAACAAATAAATGAGCAAATTAAATAAAAACAAAAATTGTAAAATTGTAAATAACTGAAAATGGACTCCATTGCATTACAAATAAAAGTTCTGGGTCAATTATTGAATAAAACGGGGTTTCGGGGGTTAAATGATAAATAAAACGAAGTTCGGGGTCGATTTGTAAATAAAATGGGCTTCGGGTCACGAAAAGAACGCGCGTGAAAGATGATGGGGACCAAAAGGTAATTTCTCCGTAAGTAAGTTAAGCGCTTGACGTTTGTGGAACCGAACCGAGTCGCAAACCGCGAAAAATTATTGGGCCAATGTTGCAATAATTAAAAGTTTAATTTTGAAAAAACTAAAAATGCGGAAGGACCAATCGCGAATTTCCCCTTTGGCTTAAAAACACGCGGATCCTGAGGCGGGTCGGGTCGGATCGGGTCGGTTAGGGGTGAAACGACGTCGTTTTGGGCTTAAAGGCCAGCCCCCAAAACGACGTCATTTCGAGGGGCTATATAAGGCCCTAAAATCAGAAAAAAATCATTTTTGAGCCGCTTGTAAAAAAAAAAGCGATCCCCTCTCTCTTTTTTTCTCGCAGTCCGAAGGAGAGGGTTCTCGTGTCGCTCCGGTTGCCTCGCGCCGCCGCCGCGTCGCTCCGGCCACCGGTAAAATGTATATTTTTTTTTTACTTTTAATCCTTCATATTTTATACATGCGTGGATCAAGAAGAAACAGATTTAGAGATAAGGAAGAAAATAAAAATAAAAAAATACCTTAGGCTTCCGATTTCAATTTTGGTATTTGGTTCTCTGATTTTTGTCTCCCTTTGATATTCTAATTGCTATTCTTATTAATATTTTTATTTCGGATACTTGCCTGTGATTGACTCTTTTATTGATGAAAATCTCTCTGTTTTTGCATTGATTCCAAAAAAAAACCCCCCCACTTCAAATGTTTAGAATCGGCTTTTATAGCCCTGTATTTTACAATCTTGTTTCTGTTCTGTCCTGTCTTGTTTAATGCTTGCAGGGACTTTGGGCGGTGCTAGACGGTGGACAAGACCGCGGCGTCAGAGGCAAGTGGCCGTCAGATGGCTGAAGACAGAAGACCCTAGGTGCGGCACACCTAGGGTTTGAAAATTCTGAAAAATTTGTTGGGTTAGGGTTGTAATTGGGCCTGTTGGGTTTTAATTTTGGGTCTGGGTAGGTTGTATTAGGCTTGGGTTAAAATGGGCTTGTCAGCCCGGGCAAAATTGGGGTTGTACAGCTGCCTCTCTTTGCTCGTTGTCGTGTAACGGGAACAGAGCAAAGACTTTCAAGAAAGACCAATTTTACCCGGTATTGCTAAGTCTTGACTTTTTTGGTGCTTTTCCACAAGTAGCTTCATTCCTGTCCACCGCATCTTGTCGCTTTGATCCCCTCCACCGCTGCTTCAGAGAGATAGAACTTGTAGCTCCAATTTATTCTGTTGTGCTTTTATGGAGATAAGACTTGTATCTTCGATCCGCTCCTGCAATCATCAAGAATCGTTGACTTTGTTATTTTAATCTGATCCCTGCAAACTCAAGGATCACCAGACTGATGTATTCGATCTGCTTCCTACAACTTCAAGAAGGTCAAATCTGTTATTTTTCAATCTGATCCCTGCAAACTCAGGGATCACTAGACTGATGTCTTCGATCTGCTTCCTGCAACTTCAGGAAGGTCAATTCTGTTGTTTTCAATCTGATCCCTGCAAACTCAGGGATCACCAAACTGATGTATTCGATCTGCTTCCTACAACTTTAGGAATATCAAATCTGCTATTTTCAATCTGATCCCTGCAAACTCAGGGATCACCAGACTGAATGTCTTCGATTTGCTTCCTGCAACTTCAGAAAGGTCAAATCTGCTATTTTCAATCTGATCCCTGCAAGCTCAGGGATCACTAGACTGATGTCTTCGATCTGCAACCTGCAACTTCAGGAAGGCCAAATCTGCTATTTTCAATCTGATCCTTGCAAGCTCAGGGATCACCAGACTGAATGTCTTCGATTTGCTTCCTGCAACTTCAGAAAGGTCAAATCTGCTATTTTCAATCTGATCCCTGCAAGCTCAGGGATCACTAGACTGATGTCTTCCATCTGCTTCCTGCAACTTCAGGAAGGTCAAATCGCTATTTTCAATCTGATCCTCGCAAGCTCGGGGATCACTAGGTGATGTCTTCGATCGCTTCAACTTCTTCAAGAAGGTCAAATCGCTATTTTTAATCTGATCCCTGCAAACTCAGGGATCACTAGACTGATGTCTTCGATCTGCTTCCTGCAACTTCAGGAAGGTCAAATCTGCTATTTTCAATCTGATCCCTGCAAGCTCAGGGATCACTAGACTGATGTCTTCGATCTGCTTCCTGCAATTTTAAGAAGGTCAAATCTGTTATCTTTGATCTGCTCCACTGCAAACTCAGGGAGACAAGATCTGCTATTCTTTAATCTGTTCTGCCATAGTGTTTTGAGGACATAACCTGTAGAATGAGTACATGCTTATGCCCGATGATTAGGATGCCATGAGTATGATGAGTCAGAATGTTATGAGTGCGATTTCCATTTGAGGTGTTATCATCTATTTATCCGTCACAGTTTCATCTTCGTTTCTCTTGCAGTAACCGTTTTTGTATGAATGACTTGCCCCTGTGGACATTTTAAGGCCCCTTTCTTTTAGGCTTCGGGACACGGGTCTGCATTGACTTCTAACTGTCTTCCCGAGAATCATAACTCCTACTCGAAGAGTACCCGACTTAGTTTGTTTTTGGATTCGTTTCACAAATGATTTAGGGTTTTGAATCTTTCCTTGTCGAAAATTGGCCTGTCACCTTTCTGGGTGACTAGGTAATATTATTCACCCCGCCACGACATCGAATCAAAGTGAGGAAGTTTGAAGAAATGATTTCCATTAAGACCCTCTTTCTCCAATGTCTTTAATCTATGTACGTGGAAATTCTAAACAATTGTCCTGTTTCAGTTTCTTGTTTTATCTTAGAGATTCCCAAAGTAATACGTAGAACTTTCTTTTGTGAAATTATCAGTTCATCAATTATTATTTCAATGCAACATGTTTATGAATGATGGGTAACAATAGATTGACTTCAAAGAGAGTTAAAAATGAATTATCAAAGATTTGATTGGGAACATTTCCTTTTTTTGCGAAAAAGAATCCAACAATGTGCAAGACATAAATCAAATGCCCTAGACACCTCCGATTGGGCTTCTATACAAGCTTCATGAAGGCTGCTTTGAGCTTTAGCATGTGTTCAGAAGACTCAAAGTACTTTGTTGATGCCCCAATATGCAACGTGCTTCCTCTTCTGTTGATTCTAGCGCTGCAAGATCGCCACGTGTCTATTCAAAATTCGAGCCGCCCTTTTCGGGTTTTCAACTCAAAAGCCCTTTGGCCCCAAGACGCCCTCTGCGGGTTTTCACCTTGGCCTCTCCGTTTTGGTTTTTTTTTTTTGAAGTCTCAAAGTGCCCTTTGCGGGTTTTCACCTTGGCCTCTCCGTTTCAAGCAAAGTACTTTTTAACAGAATCCGAGTTCACGGGATTGGGTAAGCTTTTCCCGTCCATTTCAGTCAGAATTAGTGCGCCTCCCGAGAAAGCTTTCTTCACCACATATGGTCCTTCCAAATTCGGCATCCATTTTCCTCTGTAATCTTTTTGTATGGGAATGATCTTTTTCAGCACAAGGTCCCCCTCATGGAATTCTCTTGGGCGAACTTTTTTGTCATAAGCTCGCATCATTCATTTTTGGTACATCTGACCGTGATTAATAGCCCTCAATATCTTTTCTTCAATTAAGTTCAACTGATCATATCGAGCCTGGATCCACTCAGCTTCATCCAGCTTTATTTCTGACAAAACTCGAAGAGAAGGTATTTCTACTTCAATAGGAAGGACTACTCCCATCCCATAGACCAACGAAAAAGGTGTTGCGCCGGTAGAGGTTCTGACTGATGTCCGATAAGCATAGAGTGCAAATGGTAACTTCTCATGCCAATCTCTATAGGTCTCGGTCATCTTCCCCACTATCCTCTTGATGTTTTTGTTGGTCGCTTCTCTCGCCCCCATTCATCTTTGGACGATATGGCGGCGAATTGTGGTGTTTGATGTTGAATTGGTCTGCGGACCCACTATATCGTCTTTGTTGTTTAGGTTCGATGCATTGTCCGATATGATCCTCTCGGGCATTCCGTATCGACAAATGATCTCCTTTTTCAAAAATCGACTAACCACGATTTAGTGACATTAGCATACTGGCGACCTCTACCCATTTTGTGAAGTAGTCGATAACCACAAAGACGAACCGATGCTCATTCGAAGCTTTCGGAGAGATTAGGCCAATGACATCCATGCCCCACATGAAAAATGGCCATGGAGAAGTCATAACATGCAAAGGTGACGGGGGCACATGAATCTTGTCTCCATAAATCTGGCATTTGTGGCATTTCTTGGCATAGTTGATACAATCTCCTTCCATGGTGGACCAATAACATCCAAACCTCATTATTTGTCTGGCCATCGTGAAACCATTGGCGTGAGTTCCACAGACGCCTTCATGGACTTCTTCCAGGATTAACTTAGCTTCGGTGGCATCTACACATCTCAGCAGCACTTGATCTTTCCTTTTCTTGTATAAGACCTCTCCATCCAGGACGTAGTCACAGGCTAGTCTTCTCAACGTCCTTTTATCGTTCTCAGTCGCTTGGTCCGGATACTCGCGATTCTTCATGTACCGCAGTATATCGTGGTACCATGGTGGGCCAGTTTTCTCTTCCTCCTCGACATCGTAGCAATGGGCTGGGTCTTGATGAATGCTCATTTGTATGGGTTTCATATCCTCATTTTCGTTTATTCGGACCATTGAGGCTAAGGTGGCCAGAGCATCAGCCATCTGGTTTTTGTTTCTGGGTAAATAACGGAAAGTGACGTCGTCGAACTCTCTGATCAAATCTTGGGCCAGTCTTTTGTAGATGACCAGCTTTGGATCCCTGGTTTCCCATTCCCCTTTTAGTTGATAGATTACCAGGGCAGAATCTCCATATACTTCTAATATTCTGATTTTACGTTCGATAGCGGCGCGAAGACCCATGATGCAAGCTTCATATTCATCCATATTATTAGTGCAATCGAAATCCAGTTTGCAAGTAAATGGATGATAGTCTCCTTTTGGGGATATCAGAACTGCCCCAATTCCATTGCCCACGGCGTTTGACGCCCCGTCAAAATTTAGTTTCCAGGGATGGTTTTTAGTGGCACCTTCTCCAGCGTCTGCCACGTACATCAAATCTTCGTTAGCGAAATTGAAGTCCAAAGGCTCATAGTCTTCAAGGGCTCTACTGGCCAGAAAGTCTGCTATTGCACTCCCTTTTACCGCCTTTTGGTTCATATAGACAATGTCAAATTCAGAAAGCAGAATCTGCCATCTGGCCATCCTTCCATTCAAAGCGGTAGACTCCATCATATATTTAAGAGGATCTAGCCTCGAGATGAGCCATTTCGTATGATACAGCATATACTGCCTCAATCTCCGAGTTGTCCAAATCAAGGCACAGCACAATTTCTCGATTGGCGGGCACCTCGTTTCATATTCAGTAAATTTTTTACTAAGGTAGTATATTGCCTTTTCTTTGTTCCCCGATTCATCATGCTGACCCAGCACACATCCCATCGAATTATCAAGCACCGTCAAGTAAAGGATTAATGGCTTGTCTGGTTGAGGCGGCGTTAGTACCGGGGCATGGGACAGGTATTGTCTTAACTTTTTGAAGGTCTTCTGGCATTCTTCATCCCACGTGCCTGGGTTGTGTTTCTTAAGGAGACGAAATATGGGGTCACATCTCTCGGTCAGTTGAGAAATGAACCGGGCGAGGAAATTTAGCCTTCCTAAGAAACCTCTAACTTCTTTTTGGGTACGTGGTGGAGGTAATTCTTGTATGGCTTTGGCTTTATCCGGGTCAACCTCAATCCCTTTTTCGCTGACTATGAATCCGAGCAACTTTCCGGACCGAGCTCCGAAGGTACACTTTGACGGGTTAAGCCTCAACTGGAATTTTCTCAGCCTCAAGAACAACTTTCTTAAGACCTGCACATGTTCTTTTTCAGTTCGGGACTTGGCGATCATATCGTCGACGTAAACCTCAATTTCCCTGTGCATCATGTCATGGAATAAGGTTACCATGGCTCTCTGATATGTCGCCCCCGCGTTTTTTAGCCCAAATGGCATTACCTTGTAGCAAAATGTTCCCCACATGGTTATAAACATTGTCTTGTCCATGTCCTCAGGATGCATCTTTATTTGGTTGTATTCCGAGAAACCATCCATGAAGGAGAACAATGAATAGCCTGCTGTATTGTCTACCAAGGTGTCGATGTGAGGCAACGGGAAATTGTCTTTTGGGCTGGCCTTGTTCAGGTCTCTGTAGTCCACGCACATCTGTACTTTCCCGTCTTTCTTGGGGACCGGGACAATATTAGCTACCCAATCTGAGTATTTAACTACTTGCAAGAACCCAGCGTTAAATTGTTTTTCGACTTCTTCTTTTATTTTTAACAAGACGTCTGGTCTCATTCTTCGGAGCTTCTGTTGAACTGGCTTGCATTCTTCTCTTATGGGCAATCGGTGTACTGTGATATCAGTACTTAGTCCGGGCATATCTTGGTATGACCATGCGAACACATCCTTGAATTCATGGAGTAATTCGATGAGGTTTCGCTTGGTTTCTGCAGTAATACGAGCTCCAATCTTCACTTCTTGCCCCTCTCCTAGGTTCACCATTTCTACCGACTCTTCATGGGGTAGGATCTATTTTTCTTTTTGCTCCACCATTCTCAACAAATCTGGAGGTAAGTCGCATTCTGTGTCATTTTCAAAATCCTGAGATTCCTCTGAACACATGTCTTGCTCAAAGCAGACTTCCGAATCTGTAGTATCGTTGCTCACATCATTGATGTCTAGAGACCTGTGATGGGTTTCAAAGGGTGTGCAAAGAACAAATGAATTTGAAGACAACTATTCACATGATATGAATGAGACAAAGGATAAATAATAAAATGTAAAATGAGAGAATGTTTAGTAGATTTGAAGATGTATTTCATTAAAACAAAATGTCTGAACATGAGCCTATTTCATAAAAGAAATCTCATTGTTTCTAGGCTTAAAAACAACAAGTGTGTTCTGAATATTACACTGTATAATCTCTAAAAACTACAGGAAATTCCTCTGCAGTCTAATTGTCTAAAGTGCTTCCAGGTTCATACGGGCGAATGCCCGACAGATTTCCTTGATTAGTCTCCTCATCATGTATAGCATTGATGTGAGGATGTTCATCTCTAGGAGATTCTTTTCCCGGGTAAATCATTCCTCCTGATACGAAGGTGTGAGATATGTGGGGGAATGTCATCGGTTCCCACTTAACGTCCTCTCCATTCAGCCGGGCCCTTCTCTTTTCTTGCTTCTTTTTTATTTCCTTCTTCATTTGTTTGGCATCTGGTTTGAAACCTAAACCAAAGCGGTCTCTTTTCTCCTTCAGCATTGGGGTCTGGACTTTTCCTTGGAGATATTTGCCCAACCCTCTTCCGGGTAGGGCTCATTTTCCCATCGTCATTTGTAATCCCATCCTGGTGGTCTTGGATAGCTTGGACATCAGAACTTCATTTCCTTCCGAGATGAATGTCGCGTTTACAAATTCTAAGGATCGGAAGGAACATTCGATGGCCTCCTCATTCGTTTCTAGATATGGCGCTTCATTGGTAACGGTCGCTATGATATCTTCCTCGCCGCGTTTATAATTACCACCGATTTTTCATTTACTATTTGCTTTACGGTGTAGCGATGAGGGTACGGCTCCCGCCGAGTGAATCCACGGCCTCCCCAGTAAGCAGTTGTAAGAGGGCTTGATATCCATGACCAGGAAGTCCACTTCGTAAGTATTAGGCCCGATCAATAAAGGTATGTCTATTCTCCCCATCACTCTTCTTTTCGTGCCGTCAAATGCTCTCACTATGTTCGCATGCCTTCATGTGAGAACTGCCTATTGGCAACCTCTTGAGTGTAGCCAGTGGTAGGACATTTAACGCTGACCCATTATCTATTAGCACGCTTGGTAGAGTATATCTTTTACAGCGGGTAGTTATGTGTAAGGCCTTCGTTCATCCCATGCCTCCGAGTGGGATTTCGTCATCGCTGAAGTAGATGAAATTGTCAGCGCTTATGTTACTAACCAGACGGTCCAACTTGTTGACGGATATATCCTTAGTAACATAGGTCTCATTTAGTACTTTCATCAACGCCATGCGCACACTTCGAGCTTAGAAGTAGGGCTAACACGGAGATACGGGCTGGTTGTCCATGCGCTTGTTCCACCACGCTATATTCACTCGTGTTTCAAGAATTTTAAAAATTCTTTGGCCTCTTCTTCTTTTACGGGTTCATTGATAGGGGCTTCGGGTTCCTTTTTCCCCCCAATCTGCACACCTTTGGCTTCACTGTTTCCGCTCCTTTGTTTTCAGGATCGTAATGCTTTCCACTACGCGTATAGGATCCTTCATTCTTAGCTTTCTCAGAAATGCTAGTGGTGCTTTCCGCCCTTGGTATCGCCACATTACAATTGTAGTTCCAGGTACCTTTTTCTTGTCTTTGTAGGGAAAAGGAGTAGGTTTCAATTATAACCCTCGGCCTTCCTGCACTCGCCTTCCGTGTTTCATGAGATGATGATTCTCTGTAATTGACTTCGTGCTTTGTCGGTTCTTCATCGGCGCACAAATGTTCTCTTCCTCTACTCCTTCTTCATAAAACTCCAGTTCTTTGTCGTCCATAAGGCCTTGCACCAAAATTCTAAACTCGGCACATTCTTGAATCTCGTGCCCCCTCCTCTTATGGAGTTCGCAGTAATTCTTCATATGCCTCCCGTTTTTCGCAGGATCTGAATCTACCAATTCTCTCTTCGTCATCTCCCTCCAGACTATTCGCAATGGGGTTTTCACTTCTGTGACATCCTTCTTGATCTTCCTCACCACTGCATCACCAATCGCGTTTACACCTCTATCTTCGTGATTGGGTAGTGGGTTCCCCTTTTTTACCATATCGTCGAGTGTTATAACCTCTATTTTTATTAGCCTCTCGACTACCCTTTTAAAGGCGAGGCAATTCTCTATCGAATGCCCCGCCACCCCTGCATGGTAATCGCAGTGAGCGTTAGAGTCGTACCACTTAGGGTATGGGGGTTGCGGTGGTTGTAAATAGAACGGGGACACGATGTGCTCGTTGAACAAAATCGTATAGCTCCTTATGCGTTATTGGAATTGGCGTGAATTGAATCTTTTCGATTCGGTCCGTTCCCGATTGCCTTACCGGTCCTTGTTGTCTAGTCGTAACTGCCTTTGGCTGATTAACTGTGATCGCCTTCGAGTACCCCTTATTGTATGTACTCACGTTATTTACTTCACCGTCTTTCTTCTTAGGAGCGGCCCTCCTAGTGCTTTCTCCTGCCTCGATCTTGCCACCCCGTATGGCATGTTCAATCATCTCCCCTGCCATTACTATGTCGGCAAAGCTCTTAGTCGTACTCCCTATCATATGGGTTATAAAAGGGGCCTTCAAGGTGTTAATGAAGAGCATGGTAGTCTCTTTTTCTAAGAGGGGTGATTGGACCTGCATGGTGACCTCTCTCCACCTTTGCACATACTGTCTGAAACTTTCATTTTGTCTTTTCTCCATGCCTTGCAAAGTAATTCTGTCCGGTGCCATGTCTGTGACGTGGCTGTAATGCTTCAGAAATGCTTGAGTCAAATCTCTCCAAGAACTAATGTTAGCCCGACTAAAGTGGGTTATACCATCTAGTCATTGTGCCACCAAACTTTCTTGGAAACAAAGTGGATTAAGAGTTGATCATTGCTCACGTAGCGACCATTTGCCGAGAACATGGTGATGTGGGCCTCCGGCACTAGTCCCACTATATTTTTCGAATTCGGGCATTTTAAACTTATGGGCAATGCCAAATCGGGAACTAGACTTAAATCTTTGCGTCGATCCTCGATGATGATCGATACTTTCCAAATGCTTTGAATTTTTCCTCCAGCCATTTGCAACGATCCTCCAGTTGTCTTGAGGGTTCTATTCTCGACCCAATTTTCTCTACTGCATCTAGATCGGGCATAATAGGGTTGGCCGGGTTATCGCCAGGCTGGGATCCTGAGCCCACATGATAGCTCACGGGAGGTCTAATGTCATTCTGTCCTTGCTGGGGTTTGATTGTAACCGGTGGCCTTTGGAGATATTCCTCAGGCTGTGTTCTCGCGTGCGGCGGGGTAAAGCCCGGGGGGACGCCATCACTATCCTCTTCGACCGGCGGCATGGGACATTTCCCCTTATCCATTGCCCCGTTCATTATTTGGGCCATTTGGGCCATCATGCCTCTTTGGGCTTCCAACATTTGGTCCCTCATTTCCTGCTGGAGTTTTAACATTTGCTCTTGCATTTGTTCCTGCATTTCTTTCTGGAATTGTTCGAACCTTTGATCCATTTTCCTGGTTTTAGCGTGTGTTCCGTAGTGATGTTCCTCTTCCAGATTTTCTCTTTTTACTTTCTCTTTTCCTCTCTAATAATTTTAGCTAATTAGGCCCCCTTTTTTTTAAACTTAAATGCATGTAATGTGATGTAATGCAAATGCATGAATGCAAAAAGAAGGCATCGATTCAGATTCAACTTCATTTTAGAGAACTTTATTAGAAAATAAAATCTTTTACATAAAGCGAACTACAAATATGCTTTCGCCCTAAGGCCTAAAGTTTTGATTTTCCCGAGCAAAGAGATTAGCTCTTGACTACGACCATCGCAGCTCATATTTCATGCTCAACATATCGGCTGTCTTTGCCAAAGTTTGTAGATGATCGACTACCTTTCGAATCAAACTATCGCTTTACCCATAAGGTAATCCCGATTTCTAACTTGATCATGAGAATGGTGAAGTTCTTCTTTCCAACGCCTTCTCTTGTTTCCGTAAGCTCAATCCAAGTTCACAATCGTGCAATGCTGATTCTAATTCTTCAATCTTACACTTCATTTCCTCGATTTTATTTAGACTTAATTTCGCTTGCTTTCTGAGTTGCGACTTCGTAGTGATGCGAGGATCGCCCAAGCTCACCACCCTAGCTTTTAGCCCTTTCTTTTCTTTTTGGCTTTCGCCATGTCTTTCTCGAGAACCTCATTTTGTGTTTGCATTTCTGAACTTTTTCTCCCAACCGCTAGCTTTGGCTCTTTTCTCTCGGATCTCGCGTCGCCATTGCTCCGAGTTTTTCCTAATCCAGCGTTTTCATTGTCGACGTATCTTCTTATATTCCGTCTTCGATCATCTCTGCCTTCCTCTATTTTCCCTTTCTCCTTTCTTAGTTTTTCACTTCCGACTTTTGTCCATCTACGTCTAACTTGAGGAGCATATTCTCTTCTTCCGCCTCTATCTTTCTTTCGAGTTCCGAACTCATCCTTTCAAAATCTCGTTTCACGATTTCCGATTCTGATGGGACTACTCGCAAATATTCCTCTCTTGACCGGGCGCCTTCTAGATTTGGCTCGGGGATGTTATCGTTGATCCTCCTAGTCCTTCATTCTCCGTATTCCGAGGTCGTCATCGGGCCTGCGGATAATCTTTTCATTCTATGAATCTGATTCCAGGCATTAGAGATCTCCTTAACCTTTTTTCTTATAGCTCCTCCCTTCAGATGAGAACTCGTGACCGAGCCACCCGTAGGTCGTTCTGCAGTGCGAATTGTCTTGAACTATACTGTCTCAGGACCAGCAAAGGGGCATATGCAGTGGCGCCTCAAATTCCCAGTAGAGGAACCCAGTCGAAGCTTCCACAACGATAAAGGATTTTATCGAGAATCATCCAAGGAGCTTTCCACTCGATGTCATCTTCTTAGAGGTTTTGAAGGAGCGCTATTCAGTTTTCTTCGGACACATCTTCTCCCCTAGGCGTAGCTACTATCTCTTCCAACGGGGAGTAATTTTCTGACAAAAACCGATAAACACTTTCTCTACTTTCCAGAGGTGACTATAGAACCAGGCCATTAACAATTACGCGCATCCAATAAACCTGCCCTCACCCATTTTCCGACATGCAGTCAAAGATCTGAACGTTTCGGCCAAGATGGCAAGAACATGCGTGACCCCTTTGTCTAATCAGCCAAATAGATCAATAACTGCTTCATCAATGTGTCTTAAAGCTTTTGGGAAGATCACCAAACCGTAAATACACAAGGCCAAGACGTCAATCTTTTTCGTTGCATCGGGATGCGTTAGGATCAGGTCCCTCAAACATATCCAAGGTACGTATTTACCCTCGCCCTTTTTCTGCATTCTAGCTGAGACCCATTGTTCGCTTGTTCCAGTGATATTCATCAATTTCTTCGCAAAATTCGGGCCATTAACCGCTTTGGAATAAGCTTTATCAACTTGAATTCTTGGACAACGTAGTAAGGTCGTGTACTCATCTACCGTGGGAACCAAATCTACTTTCCCGAAAGAGAAACAACTATAAGCGGCATTCCAGAACTAAGTCATTGCTCGGAATAGATGCTTATCTATTTTGACATCAAGCAGGTATGGTAGATCGCCGTAGGTACTGTAGAACAACTGCTTTGCCTCGTCATCCCACTGGGTCCATATTTCTTTCAACTCCTAGAGTTCGCTCATGCGTGACATCGATATTGGTGAAATCACGTGGAGTTCCGACACACATCCCTCAAAAAAGTCGCCCTTTTTCTAATTGGCTTTGCTCGACCATGTGCGGTATGCCGCATTGTCTTCCACTTTATCAAGGAATTCGCTTTCCATAACCAAACTTTCTAACTCGAAACCGATCGTGAATCGATGCCTCTTAAAATATGAAATGATATGCACAAAATAAAACACAAAAAGTTAGTACCATGGAATATAAAGCAAGTGAAATAAACAAACACCTACCCGGGTAACTACTAAGGTCTAGCATAGTTCAAATTTCGGGGTGGGTTCTTAGGCTCTTTACGTGTGGTTGAGTTCTAAAGTTTGAGGTACCCGAACCAACGCAGATTCCTCGATCCTCACCCATTATAGGCTCATACGGATCGAGTTCGGTTCAGGGGAATACGTTTCCCTACGGCCATGCAGTAGTGAAAACTTCACGAAGACATAGGTACGGATGTATCCCGGCGATCCACTAGCCCATGCGGAGGTGAAAACCTCACGAAGGCATAGCTTCTCGCTTCCACTTAAGGTGTGACCACAATGGTCATGCAATGCAATGCCAAAGTATTCAAGAGATCCAATATAACATTTGAAAGTGCATTTAAAGAAACATGAATTCCGAAACCATTTTCCTATTTTAATCAAAAGGACAAGGATCAATCAATCTATGGCCTGACTCTCAACGAACTACTCCCCAGTGGAGTCGCCAAGCTGTCGTAACCATTTTTTTGGTAAAATAGTAAACGACGCGGTCGACTCGATTTTTTTGAAAAAAATGAAAGGAAAGGGAGTCGCCACCGATCTTTATTTGGGTGTGATCGGATCACCTTTGTTTTAATAAAACGTCTCAGTTTATTAAAACGATGCTTTTGGTCTATGAAAATTTGAGAAAAATGGGCTCGGAAGTCAATTACGTGCGAGGAAGGATTAGCACCCTCGACACGCCTGAAATCGGTACCAAACTAATTGATCGATGTCCTAATGTTGAAAACTTTGAAATGATTTGGAAATAGATACTTTTTATTAAAATTTTGAAAGAATTAGAAGGGACGTTTAAGGCTCTCTTATTTTCAAGAGATAAAGCATCATGTCCAAAGTAGTTAGGCGCAATACTTTAGACTCCCGAAAACTAAGCTTGCCTTTTAAAACTTAGTTTTACATTTGAAGAGGATCTTCCATCATTTGTCAAACGAGAAATCGTAACCCAAAGTGAGTTAGGGCTCGTTTTCTCGAAAATCCAAATTAGGAATATTGCCTCTATTTGGTAAGAAACTTATCTCAAGTATCTAGATGTCAAATCCAGTAAGTTAGGGCGCTACATTTCAAATTTTTGAGATTAAATGTTTTTTTAAAAATTGAGTTTTGTGATTTTAAAAGGGGTATTCCGTTGTTTAACTTAAACGAGAGAAACCGGAACCATAAGTTAGGGCTCGATTCACTCGAATTGCTAATACGGAATATCGATTGCTATAAAAACTTGAATTTGCGATTTTTGAAAAGGATCTTCCGTCGCTTAGCTTAAACGAGAAAAATCAACCCAGTAAGTTAGGGCTCGATTCACTCGAATTGCTAATACGGAATATCGATTTTCATAAAACCGAGGCATCGAGACAAATTAGATTAAAAATGCAAAACAACACGATGTTATGTGTGAAAAGAATAATAAAAGGACACAAATATGTATAAGTAAGGATGATATATAATATATTGGAAATATTACGTATAGTAACATGAGTAGAAATAGCGATGAAATAATAATAATGAAAAATAACAATGATGATAATAATACTAATGAAAATAATAATAATAATAATAATAATAATAATAACAATAATGGATAATAAAGGAAGTAAAATAATAGTAATAATTTTTAGAGAAAAGAAAATAAAATAAAATAATAGTAAAACATTTATATAAAAGAATACGTCAATATTGAAAATAAATATAAAAATAACATTACTAACTATTCAATACGATAGTAACAAGATATATGCATTATATAGAAATAATAATATGGTAATAAATAATAATAATATATGCGTATGGAGATAATAGTGATAATAATATACTAATAATAATAATATAATAATAATAGTAACAACATAGTAATGGTAATGAAATATATATACATAGGATATAGTAGTATAATATTGATAATACTAATAATAATACAATAGGGTAATAATAATTAAGATAAATAATAATAAATAATATGACAACAAATAAATGAGCAAATTAAATAAAAACAAAAATAGTAAAATTGTAAATAACTGAAAATGGACTCCATTGCATTACAAATAAAAGTTCTGGGTCAATTATTGAATAAAACGGGGTTTTGGGGGTTAAATGATAAATAAAACGAAGTTCGGGGGTCGATTTATAAATAAAACGGGCTTCGGGGTCACGAAAGAACGCGCGTGAAAGATGGGGGACCAAAAAGGTAATTTCTCCAGGTAAGTTAAATGCAGCGTTTGACGGGGGACCGAGTCGCAAACCGTGAAAAATTATTGGGCCAATGTTGCAATAATTAAAAGTTTGATTTTGAAAAAAAACTAAAAATGCGGAAGGACCAATCGCGGAATTTCCCCTTTGGCTTAAAAACACGCGGATCCTGAGGCGGGTCGGGTCGGATCGGGTCGGTTAGGGGTGAAACGACGTCGTTTTGGGCTTAAAGGCCAGCCCCCAAAACGACGTCGTTTCGAGGGGCTATATAAGGCCCTAAAATCAGAAAAAAATCATTTTTGAGCTGCTTGTAAAAAAAGCCGATCCCCTCTCCTCTTTTCTCTCGCAGTCCAAGCGAGAGGGGTTCCTGTCGTCGCTCGCTTGCCTCCGTCGTCGCCGGCCGTCGCTCCGGCCACCGGTAAAATGTATATTTTTTTTTTACTTTTAATCCTTCATATTTTATACATGCATGGATCAAGAAGAAACAGATTTAGAGATAAGGAAGAAAATAAAAATAAAAAAATACCTTAGGCTTCCTAAGCAAATTTTGGTATTTGGTTCTCTCGATTTTTGTCTCCTTTGATATTCTAATTGCTATTCTTATTAATATTTTTATTTCGGATACTTGCTCGTGATTGACTCTTTTTATTGATGAAAATCTCTCTGCTTTTGCATTGATTCCAAAAAAAACCCCACTTCAAATGTTTAGAATCGGCTTTTATAGCCTGTATTTTACAATCTTGTTTCCGTTCTGTCCTGTCTTGTTTAATGCTTGCAGGGACTTTGGGCGGTGCTGGACGGTGGACAAGGCCGCGCGCGAGAGAAGTGGTGGTCGGATGGTCGAAGATTAGAAGACCCTAGGTGCGGCGCACCTAGGGTTTGAAAATTCTAAAAAATTTGTTGGGTTAGGGTTGTAATTGGGCCTGTTGGGTTTTAATTTTGGGTCTGGGTAGGTTGTATTAGGCTTGGGTTAAAATGGGCTTGTAAGCCCGGGCAAAATTGGGGTTGTACAGCCCCGTCTTACCATTTTTGCTCTTTCCCACGGTTTCTCATTATCCACATTCCAATTTGTGAAAAGAGAGATTGGAAATTACAACTTTTCCCAAGTGAAATAAACATAATTCAAAAAGAAAAGCTGTATCTTTAATATAAACAGGCCAACTAAAAAACATAAAGGGAATGTTTGATAATTATTAGTACAGAAACTTTATTCACAGTTTCTTGCAAGGAAAACTATAAGCTCATAAAAATAAAAAGCAAAATCGAGAATAAACATAAACCAAACTTTATTAACACTATTCAGACACAACAGTCCTACGTTAACGGAACCTCGTTCAGGATATAATATTATCCAGTTAATCAAATCAACCAACTCAATAATATGTCTCTATTGGCTGAAGCTCAAAAACCCCTCTACAAGTAAAGTTTAAACGGCCCCAATAGATTTGACATACATCCAAGATTACTCTCAACACCACACAAGAGTTCTTCAACACTTAGATAAGAATATGATAATCTCAACACAAAGAAATAAAGAAAAGTTGGTAACAAATACTTGAGCAAGTTTAGTCGATTAGGGAATGAAGCTACCCTTGACATTTTGACATAACCTATACAACAAATGCAACAATTTCCTCTAAAATCAAACAATAAATAACAAAACAACACAACACAACACAACACAAAAAAAATATAATCCTTAGAGGAAAAAGTATCAAAATGGTAAATCAATCAACCAACTACCTGTTGGAACATTTTCAAATATTTATAGTGTTCCAATAACTATAAATGAATGGTGTAATTAATCAAAAGTTATATTATTTGATTTTTTGAAAAAGAATTATAACTATTTAAATAATATTATTTGATTAATTATAATATTAAATGAATAATTATGTGCCTATTTTAAAGACATTCTTATTCAGAAAGATACCTATTGAAAGATGTCTCTATGAAAAGACATGAAAATCCCTATAAATAGGAATGTAATTTCATTTGGAAATCACACCAACAAATTCTAATATTCTTTACTTCCTTCCTTCATTTTTAAATATTATTAGATTATTCAATAAAGTATTATTGCAGAAATTCTTTATAGAAATTGAGTTTATTGTTATATATTGCTCACTCAGTGCGTTGTGGACTATTCTCATCAGTGCAAAAGGTAAATAGTCATTGGCTTCATTGTATCATCGAGGTTAATTTTCTTGGAACTCATTTTGCACACCAAAGATAGGTGGAGGCGAATATAACCTTAAAGATAGTAGCTTGATACATGCCTTGGAGCCTTATCCTATTTCTTCTTTTTCTATTTGAGTTCCATTTGTATATTTGAGATTTTCCTCACTAAAAATTTATACTAACACTACCAAATAAAAACAACCAACATCATCTCAGTCAAACATAATGCAGAAAATAAAAATCAATACTCAAAAAATAAAACTAAATTCATAGCATAGGAACAAGCAACGAACAGCCGCAACCAAACAGCAACAGAACTATAAGCCAATAGGCAGTTGTGGCAACACATGTCATGCACGTATTTGTGGTGTCACATCTGAGATATGATATAATAGTAGCTAATTTTAAACAGCCATTGGGCATTTGTGTATGCATGCTTGTTAAAATACTAACTAGGGAAAAATTCGTGGCAAATGCTGCTTGAAAATGGCTTTATTCACAATTTAGTCATTGAATTATACTATTTTTTTATTTTGATATTTAAATTTTCTTTGTCCCATTCTAATACCTAAACTTTGCACTGTTACACAATTTATTATTTAATAACTAATGACATTAAAAAAAAAACTAGCCAATGAGAATACGTCATATTGTTGATGACATGACATGTTGACTAGTAATGTGACAAGTTGGCCAATAACATGGCATGTTGACCAAGTTGATTGACATTTACCTGCGTTGACCAATAAAAATCATTAAACATATTTTAAAATAGTGAAAATTAAAAAAATATAAAGAAAATTTTAAAATATAATTTTTTTTAAGTAAATAGCCGGAGTATATTAATTATTAAAAAAGCAATCCAACAACCGTAATAAATGGAAATTAAAGAACCTCCTAAACATTCAAAACTCATTTCCTAAAAATAGTAACTTTACTTTACTCTGTCATTTGAAATGACATAACACAATCAAAAGTACATTCTCAAATATTTCCTTTCCCCCAAAATCAAACCCTCATAGCTCTTGGAATTGGAAACGTTCTATGGTCTCCTCCTGACTCTTGCTTACCTTCGCTACTGTTTTCCACGATCGGTGTCCAGCCCAACAATATCCTGAACCCGATTCTCATTTCACAGTCTAGAGCTAATCCCTCAGACTATTCCCCATCGATCTTTCTCCACTCCTCCTCTGCAAAATCCGGCACCCCGTCAAAGAGATAAGTGTTTTCAGTGGCCAAAAGATGAGCCACTCGGTTCCCCTACCTCTGAATATGCAAGAATACACAGTTTTTAAATTTCTTCCTCAAGGAGTTTAGATCTGAGATATAAGCACTGATGCATGAAACGTCTTTCCTGTTTGCCTCGAATAATGGGGTGCCAGAGGCCGCACCAGTCAAAACATTTTCCATTTTTTATTTTTAAAATTTGTCTGTATTTAATTTAAAATTGATGTATTTAATTTATATAAAAAAGTACATTATTTACATGCTTTTTCAATAATATTTATAGCTCGGTTTATAACATCGAGATTTCGATATTTCTCTTTCTTAATTTCTTGACCAAATAAATTTTTGTAAAATATAATTTATTATTTTAAAAACCTTATAATATAAAAAAATAAAAACTAGAGTAAAATCAAAACCGCAAAAAACACCTAAAATTGATGGTTCGATGATGTGGTCCTAGGGGTATACTTCTGCGGAGGTCGATGCTCACGTTTTGGGTGCTCGCGACGACCAAAATCCTCTTCAGGCCCAGGTGGAGGTGTGCTAAACATGGCAGAAAAATAATGTGGCTCGAATGACATCGATGAACTTGAGCCAGAATGAGTGCCATTATGCAGTGGATACGACCCAGGAGGTCTGACAATATTAATAACTAATAATAATAATATTTAGGGTTCTTACTAACAATATTACTAATAATACTAACTAAAATCATAATTAGGGTTTTTTATTGACAATATTAATAATAATACTGATTAAAATAATAATTAGGTTTTTTACTAACAATATTAATAATTAACAATAATAATAATAATATTTAGGGTTTCTTACTAACAATATTAATAAAAATACTGACTAAAATAATAATTAGGGTTTTTTACTAACAATATTAATAGTTACTAACAATAATAATAATAATAATAATTAGGGTTTTTTACTAATAATATTAATAATAATACTAACTAAAATAATAATTAGGGTTTTTACTAACAATATTAATAATAATACTAACTAAAATAATAATTAGGATTTTTACTAACAATATTAATAACTAATAATAATAATATTTAGGGTTTCTTAATAACAATATTAATAATAATACTAACTAAAATCATAATTAGGGTTTTTTACTAACAATATTAATAATAATACTGACTAAAATAATAATTATGGTTTTTTACTAACAATATTAATGACTTACAATAATAATAATAATAATAGTTTTTTACCAACAATAATACTAACTAAAATAATAATTAGGATTTTTTACTAACAATATTAATGACTAACAATAATAATAATAATAATAATAGTTTTTTACCAACAATAATACTAACTAAAATAATAATTATGATTTTTTACTAACAATAATACTAACTAACAATATTAATAATTAGGGTTTTTAACAATAATAATATTAGTTTTTTACTAACAATAACACTAACTAAACTAACAATAATTACTTTTTTACTAAAAATTCAAAACTTAAATGATGCATGCCAAAATACCTATATTATGGTAGTAAAATTTCTTAATTTAATTTCTATATAATTATCAACTGAGCAAATGGACAAATTTGCTGCTGCATGGAGTAGTCCAGTCACTTGGGTGCCGCCTCTGGCACACCATTATTCGGTGTCGCCTCTGGCACCCCATTGTCCCTATTTTTTTTAAACAGTTTTTTTTTTTTGTAGTGTTTTTTTTTTTAACGGAAAATGGCAGAAATGGCAGAGAGTAGGGTGGTCACGCCTCTGCCATAGGCGGCACCACCCTACTTGTACCATTTTTGTACATAATTTTTTTCATGTACTATTTTGGTTTTTTTTATTATTTTGGATTATTTTAGTAAAAAATCCACAATTTCTTTATCAGCGTAAGAGAATCGCCTTCGATCACCACATCTTGAAACCCCAAATCAATGCCCAATCAGACTACCTAGAGACATGCAATAGCTTCCACAGCAAACCCCGTTGGTATGTGGTTGTTAATGATTGTTGTTGACCCCAGAACAACCCTCTTTTGATTTCTAATAACTATCCCCGAACATGATTTCAAGGAATAAACTTGAAAAGCCCCATCAAAAATTATCTTTATAAAAGCGCTGTCGGGAGGCCTCCATCTTTCAATCTCAACTCTGCTAACATGTAACATTTTGTTTGGGACATCTAATTCCTCTAATTAAGCTTGAATCCTTTCTACTATTGCTTGAGTCTGATTTTTAATCCCATCCTGCATAGATTTATCCCATCCTGCAAATCTAGTTAAATGAGGTAGAAAATAAATTATCAAGCCAATATTGGAAAATAAGATCAGTGAACTCCATATGCCAGTAAATAACAATCCCGGAACGAATGCTCAAGAGTTTTTGGACCATTCAGACATCTTGGGCAGACCAGTGACCTCACCAATCTTCTATTGTAGAGGTTGTAGAAATTAGGAATGTAGTTTCAAAAAATCCTCCAGAATGTAATTTTTATCTTCTTCAGCAAATTAAGTTTTTATATCTTCTTCAAAAAAATTTATAATTAATTTGATTCCTGTAAGGCATAGATAAGAATGTATTTTGTAGAAGAATGTTGTACCTACTACGAACCGAGTATACTCCAACGCCAAACCTCGCCAGGCAATTCATTCCTCCTCAAGTGTTTGTGCTAAAGGAATACACAGAATTTTAAAATATAGTTAAAAATATTAAAAAGTTGCAAAGATTCTTAAATTTGTAAAAAAAAAAAAAATTAAAATTATAAAAATTGTAAATTTTTAATAATTTTAAAATATTAAAAAAATTTACAGTTTTTAAATATTTTTAATGATTTTTTTATGAGTCAACACCAATCCACGTGGGTCAATACCAGTCAACTTGGTTAATATGCCACATCATCAATTAACTTGCCACGTTAGTGGTCAACTATCATGTCATTGATGACATGACGCATTTTGGTTGGCTAGCTTTTTTTTTAATGTCGTTAGTTGTCATATACTGAAAAGGATAACGGTGCAATGTTCAAGTACAGAATGAGCAAAAAAAAGTTTAAGTACCAAAGTGAGAAAATTAGTATAATTTAGGGGCTAAATTGTGAATAAAACCAAAAAAATCAAGAAATAAACCTTTTTTTATATTATTTAAGAAAATAGATCGTTTTTGTTGATTAGGCCGTTGAAGGGCAAAAACGTACTTTGTAGAACACACTTTTTTGAAAAGCATTTTATACAATATATGCTTTTGCTAGATAATTAAATGTTAATATTCTCATCCATCTATGTTTGGATCCTCTCCCAAGCTTTTTTATTATTATTTTAATTTGCTTGCAAGCTTTTATATTTTAATTCTAATTAACAAACAAGTTGTTTTCAAGTTTATTTTATTTTATGTTTTTAATTAATAACTTTTTTATTTATGTAAACAAAATAATAAATATGTAGTTATATAATTAAAAAATATATTTATTATTTATTATTATGTTAAAAATATTTTAAATTTTTAAAAATATTAAGTAATTTTTTATGTATTTTTCTTTATATATAATTTTTTATATGTCAAATATTTTTTTTTTTTCACCTACATTAAAATTTATATTATAAAATCATATAATTTTTTTAAATGCCATTATTTTTAGTAAATATGATTTTTATATGTAAAATATTTATTTTTTCCCATCCATATCATAGGTGTGGCAAATTTTAGCATTATATATATATATTGTGCATGTGTAGTTGAAATAATTGTTTAAAATATTTTACATATAAAAATAATAATATTTTTTTTATAATTTAGAATTTATCATACCCACAATATAGATGAAAATTATGCGAGGATCAAAGTCTAATTTTAGGCACATGAATGTGATGGGTTTACCTTTCTTCAAGACCCAATTACTTGCTCTATGTCGAAACAAATTAGAGGCTAATTGAATGTTTTAAAAAAATTAACATGATAATATATAAAAATATATGTTTTTCATTGTATAATTACATATTTATTATTTTATCTATATAAAATAAAAAAATTATTAATTAAAAATGTGAAGTGATAACATATTTATTAATTAAAAACATTAATTAAAAATAAAAACAAAAAAAAAATGTTGAAAGCAAGAAAAACAAAGAAACTTAAGAGAGCATGTTGTGCATGGATGAAAACACCAATATTTAACCATCCAACCAAGGAAAATAGCATATTAAAGAAAACGCAGGCATTTGCGACTAATTTTGCCACTAACTAGTTAAGGTAAACAATAATATATATAATAATAGCAAATATAATAGAAAGAATATGATTATAATAATAATAATATACATATATAAAAAAATGGTAATGAAAATAGTTAAAAATAATTAATTTAATGGTAAAATAACAAAATAAGCAAAAATGGCTTAAATTGGATTGAAAACAGAAGCTTTGGGGCAAATTTAAAACAAATGGAGGCAAAAAGTACCAAATTGTGATGCGCACGTAACGCAGAGAGACCAAGAAGAAAATTAACCCCACCCTCTGAAACGGCGTCGTTCGAATTAGGACCAAATTGAAACAATGGAAGAATTTTTGGGCAAAATCAGAAATAAAAAAAACTTGATTGTGAAACTATAAAAAAAAAATGGAGGGGCTAAATGCACAATTAGCCCCTCCCTCAAAAACACGCGGATCCTACCCCCCGTGCGGGTCGGGTCACGGGTCAGAGGCCCAAAACGACGTCGTTTTGGCCTCTGACCCCCATCTCCAAAACGGCGCCGTTTCATATGTAGTATAAAAGCCAATTTTTTTTTTGAAAATTCTCATTTCTTTCATTCCAGCAGGGGGAGAAGAAAAGAATTTCTAAAATGCTCTCCCCTAGCCCGAGTTCTCGCCTGTCAGTCCTGGTCGTCGATGGACACATGCACGCTATCACCGTGATGCTGCGCAGGTGGCGGAATTCATAAAACTGGTAAAAATTTCTCTTTTCTTTTATACTTTAATGCTTTAATATATATATACTGTAGTTCTTTTAAAAGACAAAAAAACAAAAAAAAAACAACAGTATTTGATTTCGAATGAAAAGAAATAGGGAAAAAAAAAGGAAAAAATAAACCTCTACTGATTTCTATCTCTGACTTTGTACCGATTTCTTTTGATATTCAGTGTGTTTGTCAAAAAATAACTATATATTCTCTTCTCTTTTAACCTCAAAAAAAAAAACCCCCTTTAAAATCGTTTCTGTTTTGGCTTTTTATAGCCGAATTTTACAATAAAATCTCTTATGTTTGCTGCTGCCTTATCCTCCTTTCCCGCAGGTGTGGTGACGTGGGGGCGCACAACACGGAGAGGAGTCGTGCGGCGTGAGGGCATGGCCTTGCTGGCGAGAGACGTGCGGCGCGAGGGCTTCCAGCAGCTGACCTAGGGTTCATTCTCCTTTTGGGTTTGGGCCGCTTTGTTTTGGGCCCTGTTTTGTTTTTTTAAAATTGGGTCTGTTGTTGTAAAATGGACTGCTTTGGAACTGTCTATTGGGCCCCGGGTTTTAAAATTAGGCCTTACAGCTACGGTGAACAAAAATATCGCTCCCTCGAGGACTACAAGTACTAGTAATTACCGTCTTTCTATTATTTAACTGAATAATTCGAGTGATCGATTAAAAACTAGAATTAACTAATTTAATTAACTAACGAACACGATAAAGAACAAATCACGAAAATAATCGAGTAACAACCAAGAAGCGAAACAATACCCAGGAAGAATTCGCCTAGATTTCATTTATCACTACCAATCTAAATTACGAAATTTCTTTACTTAGCACATTATTTCATAGAAATCCCTAAATTATATTAATATCTCTTTCGAGCATAAAAGCAACTGACTCTATGTTGATTAATTGAAATTTCTTTCTAATTCAAACCCCTATTATCGCATTAATTCGCACTATGGATTTCTCTATTAGATATAACTCTAATCTAGTAGATTTATGTCGTCTTATTTCTAGGATTGCATGCAACTCCACCTAACTATGCAATATCTACTCTTAAACAGGGTCTATTCAACACCGACTTAAACACATCGAACATGGATCAATAATCTAGAAATATCAGACCAAGAATTAAGCACACATAATTGAAAATAAGAAGCTAAGTATTTATTGCGTAAAATAAAAATCAAACGACAAAATCTATCATAGGGTTCATCTCCCTAGGTATTTAGAAAATTAGTTCATACTTGAAAATAAAAACATTCAAGAGACAGTATAACCAAAAGAAACAAAGAAACTCATAATAACTTCCTAAGAAATCAATTGTGAATCTTCAATCTTGACGGAAATCAACTTCAAAGTCAGCTTTAATGGTGTTTTTCGAGTTGTTTTCTTGAATATTTTATGACGGCTCCCTCTTACCTTCTTATTTCTATCATATATACGTCTTATAATGCCCGAAAAACCTAAAAATCATGATTTTCCGCAGTTCGGTGTGTAATCCCGTGAAATCGACACGGCCTACCACACGCCCGTGTGGCTCCTGTAGCTTGCTCCGACGCTCTGGTTTTCGCTCATTTTGCTCTCAAGTGCTCTATTAAACATTAAAACATGAATTTAAAGGATTATGAGTACAAAATTCACAATTAACATCAAATAATTACCCAAAAGCGCATCAAGAATGAGGTTAAAACATGTTACTTTTAGCACTTATCAAATATCCCCACACTTAAGCATTTGCTTATCCTCAAGCAAAATTCTCAACTCACATTAAAGTTAACTTCCCTCGATTTATTGTTTTCATACAAATAATCATGTATTGTAAATTCAAACTAAAATGACACTAAAGAATACAAACAATCAAAGTAAAAATATTTAATGCTTAAAAACATTAGGCATCTCATATGTCTCAATAATTACCTAAAATTCAAACTCAATAAGAATTAACACCCTTACTAAGGTTCAGTCAAACACTCAAGGTGTTGAAGGTTCAAGTAATGTGCACTCAACAGTCGAAAAAGAAATGATATTACCATAGGCTTGCTTGAAAATTAAATCTCTACCACTATATATCGAGATAACACACCAATTAAGAAGTCTTTACAAGGTTGTAACGAGGCTTAGGTTAAGAGTGTGGAACAAGTTAGAAGAGTTGGTTACAATCGAGAGTCGAGTTGATAAGTTACCAAACAAAAAAAAAATAGTTGTTGAATTAAAAAAATTTACATCAATAAGAAATAAAAAGTGAGTATGAGCTTTTAAACAAAATATGAAACTAACAATTCAAGCTTGATTTTTTTTCTTTTTTTTTTTTCATTTTTTTAGAACAAAGCAAAATTCAACAATACAAAAAGATAAAATATAGTCAGGCAACTAACCAAATCGAATCTCTACAAAAAAAAAAAAAGGAGTAAATAAAAATTGAAAAGTCTAATACGAACCTTGTCCAATACAAATTGAAAAGCCTCAAAACCAACACAAGTGTGGAAAAAGGCGACCCCCAGATAATTTCCTAAGTCATTCGCTTTTGTGAAACCCAGAATATTGCAAAGAAGAATTGAGACATCGTCTGAAACATTGTTCGAGAAGAATACCTGAGTTTTCTGACGATTCACACGATGTCTAGAGAAATGACAGAAGGAATTAAGCACACGTTGAAGGCACTCCACGTTCTTCTTGTCAGCTCTGCAGAAAAGGATAAGGTCATCGATGAAGAATAAATGGGATATACCATGCCCTCGATGGATAGAAGAAAAGGGTCCCATCTATCTTCCTCAATTGCAACTTCAATCAGGTGACCAAGGCACTCCATTCCCAGAGCAAAAAGATACGGGGATAAGGGATCCCCTTGTCTTACCCCTCTTGTCGGATTGAAACTATCAACGAGTGCCCCATTTCAAAGCAACTGCATGGATGATGAAGTCATGCAGTTCATTATTGTACGAATAAGGGCAACCGACAAACCTGTTTCATGGAAGGTGTCTTCTAAGAAATCCCATCGAACCGTATCATACGCCTTTTTTAAATCTACCTTTATTGCCAACCATCCCTTCTTACTCTTTGTGGTTTTTATTGTATGAATTGCTTCCTGTGCAATTATAATATTGTCTGAGATATTTTGTGAAGGTATGAAACTCGATTGATTTTGCTTTACTATAGTTTGCATCACTTGTCGAAGCCGGATGACAATTGTTTTTGTAATCACCTTATACAAAACATTGCATAAGTTGATTGGTCTGTATTGTTGGATGGATTCCGCATCAAATTCCTTTGAAATAAGTACCAAAAGTGTATGATTAATGTTGGGATCAAATTGTTGCCCCATAAAAACATCCCGTACCATCCTATACACGCTATTCCCTACGATGTCCCAATTGGCCTGAAAATTTTTGCAGGAAACTCATCAATTCCCGACGCTTTTAGAGGCGCCATATTGAACATCAAGTTTATAACTTCCTCCATCGATATCTCTGACTCAAAAATTTAGATAAGCGAAGGCGCAATCTTTGGAAAACGTCCCTTAACAGGGAACTCCCCCCTCACATACTTTTCCACATAATACAACCGCGTGATTCTTCAAGGTCTACTTATCATAGCACCATCCAACCTCTAAATCGAATTAACTTAAAAAATGGAAACAACTTAAAACTTGATTCCAGTATTCAACAGTATCCATGATAAATGAAGAGGTTGGTTTCTTTATGAAGATCCATCGTTAATTGAACAAGTATATTTAAAATTCTCTTACATTTTCCATGAAAATTATTTCTTAATCTCGACAAAACAAGTTTCTGAATCTCAGCATAATGCTTTTTCTTTATATAAAAACTGCAGATACCATTCCATAGATTCTTGAAGGCCTAAAACAATTATATAAACAAATAATCAATATATACTTTCAAATCATAGTATTTAAGAGAAGAAAATAAAACTCTGTCTCTCCATCTCCAATTCTTCCTGCATAATTTACATCAATTCATAAGATTCAACCAATAAAACCCACTGATTATTAACAACTTTTTTCCTTAAGGTTTTGTAAAATACTTATCATATATTGATATTTCTTAATACATGTACCTAAATCATTTTTAAATTAAAACAATTTTGTTGTCACTCAACATTAGTTTGTTGATTTATCTTATTAAACCTTTAACAAAGAAAAGTAATAATTTAGTTTTAAGTGCTCTTTTATTAGATATTAATTAATTAATTAATTAATTACTTTTTACATAAAAATTATTCCCAGCTTATCTTTATTAACAACATCAATCTTTTTAAAATTGGATGAACTCTGTTCACTGTTTTAAAGTTACTAGAAAAACAATTTATTTGGTTATTAAATGCTTAAAAATTGATAAGTTGATATCTGAACCAATTGGATATTTTATTTTATCATCCAATATTACAAGTCACATCATATTTTTATTAATATTACTAATACCATGCACCTTCCATTACTAAATCAATTTTAATTAACATTTTAATCCACACAGCCCATAAAAACTAAAACTTTCACATCAAGTGACCCTTAAAAATATATTTTTTTAATTTTTTCACTAACAACGAAATTGATAAAAATTCATGAACAAATGTTAAAGTTTATGTTTTCACTCACAGAAAGGCATCCCTTAACCTAGTCTAAATTAAATATCATACCACTTAACCAAATGCATACTTGTATTAAATATTTACTATATTTAATACTTAATTAATAGTTAAATTAACATCTAGTTCAACAACTAATCAAACTAAATGAACCGGCAAGCAAAGGCTTCACCGGCTTCTCCTCCTATCCGAGTTCGTAAACATAATTCAACATTTTAAAGGTACAAGGTAGAGTTACAGCAGCCATTGGACTTGTTAACTGAAGCTCCGTTGTTACAAACTGAAGAAAATTGAGAAATTTCCAGGCAGAATCTGAAATTGGGGGATGAAATTGAACCAAGTATAACAATAATTTGACCAAAAGATTGTTTAAGTTTCAAGCCAAGTCAAGGTTCCCATAATAAGATATTTGCTTGGCAATTCCCCAGCTGATGGTGCAAGGTATGTGATTTTCTTCCTGCAATCCACAAAATTGTGAATAACTGTAAAAGAAATTGGAGTTAAAAACTGATCATCAAAGCTCAGGATTCCAACCTCTGAATATCAATATCAGTGATGTAAATAAAGCCCGCTACATTACTGCAAACAGAAAGCAAGCCAATTGTTAGTAGGTTGCTCAATGCGTAAACTCATAGTCATATAAGCTAGTAGTGTGCTGCACACATCACAAAATGGTACCTAAGTTACTAGGACTTGGGGGTATGTTCAATTTTTCTCAAAGATATGGAAGGTCCTTGGAGAATCATAACCCCATGTTCATGAGCAAACATGCGTTGAACAAGGATGTTTCAAGAGAAATGAAGAGTCAGAATAACATGGAAAGAAACCGAGGTTAGATTTGCATAACAGGTTGATGGTAGTGATTGTGGTAGCACTCAATTTGAACACTCAAAAACAATATAAACCTTAGTAATTATTCCCAATGACTGAAGACTAGAAATTTATAAAATTGCTAAGGAGATGCTTTCTGTACTTGCGCTGTAAGAATTTGGTCATTCTCAGACATTTAAGATGGGAGCCTTGTTGACTTACATGGGATAGATCTAAAATATCACTTGTGCTTCCTGGTAAGACATTCAAGAAAGAACAACAAACCTAGACAAAATTTGATCAGGCTCCTTGGCATATGAAACAGCAAGAACCATATGAAGCAAATCCCGGTCAATATTCACAGGTGTTACTCTTAGTGGGTTAGCAATAGGATCTGCACCAATTGGTAAAGCCGATCTTGGTGCCTGTGGACCACCGCCAATTCGATAGACAAGCAGATCACTGAAGTTTGCAATATTAGAATGTGGGGAAAGATCATTTGCAAGGCCGTAGAAGTACTCCTGGTAGAATTGGCAGCATGTATGTGCTTTGTCAGAAGGATAAAAATAAAATGCAAAGTTTACGAAATCAAGAGAAATGCCTTCTAAATAAAGGAGCAAGTTAAAGAAAATAGAAAGAAACTAGCTTTTCAAGGCATCAATGAATTGGACTATCACGATGCAATCAAAACGAAGTATAAATTTGGTCCCCTAAACGCAAGAAGACCCTTGAAACAAAAACTATTATCAATTACCTTGTGATGTCAACAAAAATCAAAGTTGTCATTTATCATTCTTCATGCTTACTATTATTTTCTCACTAGAAAAGGTATGTCACAACTCACAATAATAGATTTCTGGTGAAACAAGCACGAAAGGAAACTCCAAGAAAATAATGAAAAAATCTATCCACAGATTGTAAATGTTGCATTTACCCTTATCCTGTAACCCCTAGACTTCTGACGATATTTTGCATTTCTTGATACAACACCGCCAGACTTCTGAAGCTTCACAACATCCACATTAGGCTTACTTTTTGCAACAGCCTTAAGCATGCTGAAAAGTTTTTCCTGCAAAGAGATTAGATAGATTACTTCATAAACAAATACAACTAGGAAACAAGAAAGATCATATATTATTAATTTAGAAATGATTCCGGAAGCAATGATAGCATTTGGACTGAAGGCTACGAGTTGGAAGTCTAAAGCAAAACATAACCATAAAAGAAAAGATAACATCAAAACAATGCTTCAAGAAGTGCTCAGTTTGAACAAGTAGAAAGGATAAAGTTGCTGATTACCTGACCCAAAACCAAGACAACATTGGCCTTGAATGTATCAATTGCATGGAGAAGCAACTGCAGTAAGATATGTTACATCAACATCATTCCGAAACACCAAAAAGAAAGGAGAGAGATAATAATACTTCTTATATCAATGCAAGAAACAGTCACTTTATCAGCATTTACATCGTTATAAGGTTTAGACTTCATTACCTCGTAGCCAGTACCTTCTATCCAACCCATAGTATTGATAACCATGCCTGCAGCTCGAGACTCAGCATTACGAGCAAATTGAGTCTCCAGCATTTGAGCCAGCTCATTCACGAGTGTCTTATATAAATCTACATTATTACTGCAGAACAGCAAGATCCATGAATATCATAATTAGTAATGAAAATTGAATCTAACAAAAAGCATTTCGCCAGACAAATTTTCTCATATGTATCAATCAGTCCATCTTTTAGCCAAAGAAAGTATACTACAACAAGAAAACATAAAAATTACTTACCTAGGAGTTGTATGGCCGTAAAAATAAACAAGAGGCATCTCAAGAGGAATTCCTTCCACAGGATCAATGGGCAGTTCAATAGGTGTAGCAGCGATACATCCAGGAACTGTTATAGACCCTTGGCCTATATCTAAATCCACAAAGGTAGGTTTCCAACCTTGTTTAGCTGCCCAACTAAGAAGCATCCTTGATAAGGTGCTCTTCCCAGAATCAGTAGGCCCCACAACAATCACTCTGGGTCCCTGGACCACCAAAAAGATCACATTGAGATAAAAACAAGGTTGCGCATGAGTGTTAATAGGAGCAGTAAATAACATAGAGTTGGCAAAGCAGAAGAGAAAATAAAGGAACCAAAATAAATCCTGCAGGGGTATTATAAATGCCATAAATGGATGGTAAGTGCAATATAACAATAGTAGCTCTAAGCTAAAGCCCGAGTTGTCTTAACTTAAAACCAAATGTCATACTTGTTTAAAGCCTACATGCCTGGACCCTTCATTTTCTCTAAACACCCATGTCTTACAACTATTTTTGAAACATCATCGGACATGGGTGCTAGATATGGATCCTCCAAATATATAAAAAATTAAAAAGGAAAAAAAGAAAACAAAAAACAAGCATACCTGTATCAAGAATATAGCCGTATCCAACACTCACTCTCAACCCTAGACTATTCATTGCAAGTACTCTGTTATAAGAAAGAAATGATAAAATACCTGGGATGCCTCAGAGTCATTTGGTGACAAAGCTTTAGCACGGTTTCTTCGTCCTTCGAGTACTGCATGTACATTCACGTAACTGACCATAGGTGTCTGCAAATCAACCATTGCAACAGCATCAGCAAAGACTATGTACAATTTGAGAACTGCCATTCATTTTACATTACAAATAAAACATCTATATATATACACACACAAACTCAAGATTCTAACTTTTAAAGAAATAGTTACCTCATCTGCCTTGTAATCAGTTTCAGTAGCACCATCCATCTCAATTGTAGCACCATACCAAGTGAAAACCTATAAATGAACAAATTCTCTTTAACACCACGTGGTATAAACATATCAGCAATGCATGAAAAGAAGCAACATGTTGTAACATAATGGATAAAGCAATTGACAACCAGAAACGCATCAAATAAAGATTACAAATCAAAGAAAGTACATCAAGTTTTACTTAAATTCCTCCTTAATGAAATTATTTGCAGAAAATCATCCTTTCAATAAAACCCCCATTATCACTGACAAAATTTGACAAATTTCAAACTTCCATATAAGATTGCATACAAAAAATCTAAGAACATATAAATATTTCTTCTTTCTTTTCAAGGCAAAAGAATCTTCTAAACTTACAGCGAATTTGAGGCGAGGGGGGAAAGTGAGCCACATCTCAGGGGCCAATTCGGACCCGAAAATCTCGGCTGAGCCGTTAAGTAATCGAAGTTTAAGCGGCGTTTCATTACCCA
The DNA here is from genome assembly GCA_025698515.1 of Gossypium sturtianum. Taxonomy (NCBI): domain Eukaryota; kingdom Viridiplantae; phylum Streptophyta; class Magnoliopsida; order Malvales; family Malvaceae; genus Gossypium; species Gossypium sturtianum. Next base: position 125,772,890 of record CM046946.1, read on the forward strand.
CCTCGATTCTCAGCTCGCTTTCTCTCTCTAACTTCTCTTGCTTTATAGTCGACGCCGACGCGGAGCCACCAATCGCCGGCGGCGCCGTCATGGTCGTTGCACCTCCGTAGGACATGGTTTGCGGGCAGAGTTAATTATGGGATTGCCGGACCTTTTTATAATTGGGGGCTTTATATAGGGTTTTAATGACCCGAACCGTTTGAAGAGTTGGGAAGTTAAAACGCCTTTTGGGCACCTTAGTACCTTACTTGCATTGAGAGAAGGGGAAAGGTCGGAATTACTATTACTATTACTATAATCTATTATCTATTTATGTCCTTTTATATAAATTTGTCAATCGAGTCTTGGTAATACAAGAGAATATGAGTTTAAGTGCGTTGAAACGTATTATTTTTTCGAAACTTATATAAAATAATTTAAATTTACATGAAATGTTCAACCAATTTTTTCAATAAAATAAATAAATACCTAATACTTAAATTGATTAATCTTATAATAACTCTAATCTCTTACTTTCTATTTGAATTTTTTCTAAAGAAAATTGAATGTAAAGATTATCCAAAAATTTTCACCCTAAGACTTCAATTACATAGTAAAATGGGTGCTTTTAGTTCTCATTTTAAAACTTTTCGTCACCCAGAACTTACGGCACGTTTGATTCATTGGAATGGAAAAAATTGTAATCAATAATTCAATTGTTTAGTTGAATGGAATGAAAAAGAACTGTAATAGTATTCTTGTGTTCGGTTGAATAAAATAAATTTGTAATAACATAAGGAAAAAAGCTAAAATGACCAAAGTACCCTTAACAGAATTTATTTAAACAGATAATTATTAGTATTAAATTTTAATAAGATTATTATTAAATATAATTTAATTAAAATAATATATAATATAATAGCATTCTTAATATAATTATTTTTATATAAAATAATCCTTAGAAAGAAGATTTATAAAATCCCAAAAATTTAAAAATTAGACATAAATATTACAACTTTAAAGCTTTCTTGTTTTAAAAAAAATGGTAATTTTATACCTCTGGCTCTCTTGCCAATTTTCAATGTAGAGACCAAGACCCTTGCCCATGAATTTCAGTGATAAAGAAATGTAAAAGAAATGAAGCTCAAAACCACAGAGGTGGATAAAATAAATAGGAGAATCTAAAAATTGAAAAAGGCTATCGGGTTGAAGGAGGAAGGTAAAGGTGAGGGCAAAAATTGAAAAGACAAAAAAAAAAAAAAAAAAACAAACAAACAAACAAACCAACAACAAATCCTATTCAACACCTATTCAATGGTGAGGGAAGGGAATGGTTATGCAACTTCTTCCCTGAATAGGAATAGATTCAATGCACGCAGTAATAAACATTACAGCCAATTAAACATTAATTTGATGGTTAGTCTATCGAATTGAGCTGTAATCTATTCCTATTCTTTCTAACTAAACATGCCCCTAAAAAAAAATCAATATTCTCATATTCTGTTACATATTTAGATGAAATGTTATATGCAAATTCAAGATTCAGCAACAGCAACAAACTATAACCAAATAAACTAATTAAAAAAATTAGGGAAGGCTAGACTTTTTGTTTATTAGGGTGAGTATTGCTAATGTATTGAATCAGTGGAAGCACCATTTTCTGTTGGTGCATTATTTTGAATTTATTATAAATATTAAATAATAATATTAAATATATTTTAAATATAAATTATTCATCAATTATATAAAACACTCATTAATAAACTCTACAAAATAAAAATCTATCATTCAATAAAATCCAAAACTAAGAAGAAAAAAAGAAGTTGAATGGTGAGTGGGGATTTTTTCTTTCATAATCAGGTGATATTTTAGTTTTTATATTTAAAATGTAAAAATATGTTTCGGGAAAAAAAGTTTAAAGTTTAAAAGTCTTTTTTGATTGGTCAATACATTCCAATTAAGTCTTTATAGCATGATAATAAATAGTTAAAATATTTATATTTTTATCATTATTCATGCGTTGACCGATGCACTATGCTCTAGTTGGTGTGACTGAAACTTGCTGGTGTAATCGATATAGGCCGAAATTTTCACTAGCATGAAAATGGGTGTTGTTTGTTTTGTTTTAGTATTAGAACAATATACACAGACCGATACAACTGAAATCAATATAAAACCGATAACCAACCTTAAATATAAATTTTTCTTTAAAAAAAAGGATAAATAAATGCTGATATCCAATATTTAATCCATTTTTTTATGCAAGTCTTAAACTGCCTATACCCCAACCTTTAAAATTTTAAAATAATGACCTAGGGCTAGGATAGGATCTCCAAAATTATTGCAACAACTGCTTTAATTTTTTTCAAAATTTTTAAATATGGAAACAAACTGAGCCCAACATAATGGTAAAGAAATAAAAGGCCGAAAGTAGAAAACCAGATTTTGCGAACCAAAACAAATAAACAATAAAATTGTGCAAAACCGCCATATTGTGGAGATGCGGGGTATCGATCCCCGTACCTCTCGCATGCTAAGCGAGCGCTCTACCATCTGAGCTACATCCCCCATTTGTTGTATTTTTAAGAACTATAGAAAATAAATTTTAGTTACGTTTGTTGTCCTTGTATCATTGCGATTTCGCCTATCTCAGCTTCCTTTGGTTTTCAAAGGGAAAGATAAAAAGAAGAATAAAAACTGTGTTTTTTTCTAGTGTGTGTTTGACGGTTTGAGCGACAAAAATGCTGCGGAAGCTGCTTTTTCGACAAGCCCCCAGAGCTTATCGATTCCTGTCTACTCAGTCAACGCTTCCTTTACTCAGCAAATGCTCTGTTTTCTCTTATTGTTCATCATCACGACCTGAAATCCCTCCTAGTAATTCCATCGAACACCTTGAAGATCAACCCACCAACACCATTTCCATTGATCGCTCTGGACTATATAGTCCCCCTGGTAACTTTTTCAGCTTCTCTCCATCTCTATATTCCTATCATTTCACTTCATTTTTTATTAATTTTTTTTTTGGTGGGGATGTTTTAGAGCATTCTCATGAACCTTCCTCAGACTCTGAACTTGTTAAGCATCTCAAAGGCATTATTAAGGTTAGTAAAAAGGGTCTGTTTTGATGTAATAAATTATGGGGTTTTGTTACTTTTGTTGTTAAAGTTTTATCTTCAGTTCAATGCATTGAAACCATCAAGATTAGCATTCAACTGCAGTATCATTAGGACACTCGTTAGCGAAAACCCACGAACTTGTACTCTTAATGTCTCCTTTTACTGCTTGAAACTTGAATTGAAACTGTGCATTTTGTGCTTTGGAACATTGGGTTTTATTTGCTGCCTTGTCAGTTTCGTGGTGGGCCGATATCTGTGGCAGAATATATGGAAGAAGTCTTAACAAATCCCAAGGCTGGGTTCTATATTAGCCGGGATGTCTTTGGAGCTGAAGGTGATTTCATAACATCTCCTGAAATAAGCCAGATGTTTGGAGAGGTAACTCAGTTTCTAATGAATTTGTGAATGTGAAGGAATATTGATTGAGACAATTTAATTTTCTTTCCTATTGGCATTATTTTAGATGGTTGCTGTTTGGGCTATGTGTTTATGGGAACAAATGGGACAACCAAAGAGGGTGAACTTGGTTGAGCTTGGCCCTGGCAGAGGAACTCTAATGGCCGATCTTCTTCGTGTATGATAGTCACTTGTATTTCTCACTCAAGTTTACTTCTAAATGTAAAAGATATGCAAGTTAGTGCTTTAAAGTCTTCATTTGGTTAGTTTTATGAGGACATAATATGGCATGTTTTTAAATAGGTGTTGGTTTTTTCTCCTTATAGGGTGCATCAAAATTTAAAAATTTTACGGAGTCATTGCATATACACATGGTAGAATGTAGCCCTGCATTGCAAAAACTTCAGCACCAAAGCTTGAAATGCATGGATGAAGAAAATACCAGTGAAGGTGTTGATAAAAGGTCTCTAAGCACATTGGCTGGAACACCTGTATCGTGGCATGCAACACTGGAACAAGTTCCATTTGGATGTATGGCATTAACTTTCAAGATTTTTCTTCTCTGAAAAGAAAGCAGCCAAATACCCTTTGGTTTATGAAAACAGTTCAATTATCCTATTTATATTCTATATAGTTTATGGATTGAGTTAAAAAATAACATGATCTGTTCTTACCTTGATGTTTTGAATCACTTGCTCATGTTGCAGTGCCGACCATAATTATTGCCCATGAGTTCTATGATGCACTGCCAGTTCATCAATTTCAGGTTTGTCACATGCATTCTGATAGTAGGGGCTAACCGAATATCTGTTGTTTCTGTATCCAAGTCTATTAGTAAGAGTAGGATTGCCTGTGCCAGCTGTTCTTTGCATCCTGAATATTAAATCCATGGAACTTTAAAATGTTGACATAGAAATTTTAACTCTAGAGAGCCTTTATTTGGGTTACTGTCATTATATGAAGTTTCTGTTATAATTTGCAGCTTACTTGATTACAGACCCACTATCATATTTATGAAAATTGTAAAAGGCATGTTACGTATCAATTGTCTACGGATAATATGAGATAATGAATAAATCCATGGTAGTTTGAAGATTATACAACATAATATACATCTAGCCTTGTAAGATGTGGACCAAGTTAATGATTTATGCTTTTAACAATAGCTGAGAACCAGGTATAGAAATTGTCAAATTGTTATGTAGTCGGGAGTTGTCATCTTTAAGTTAGACATCTAAACTCTTGTAATTTTAAAGTTTCCATACTGTTAATTATATAGCTTGTCATCTTCCATTTCATTTGCATTGCTTTAATTAAGAAGTTGTTTGCAGAGGGGTTCTCGTGGCTGGTGTGAGAAAATGATAGATGTCACGGAAGATTCATTGTAAGAATTTGAGATCTACTCTCCCGACATTCAATCACCTTTCTAATTTATGGAATTTAGTTGTTTGATACTTCCTTGTGTATGGGTTTAGGTTCCGCTTTGTTCTATCTCCACAGCCTACACCCGCAACTCTTTACCTAATGAAGCGCTGCAAGTGGGCTGTGCCCAAAGAAGTTGAGAAATTTAATCAAATTGAGGTTTGCCCCAAAGCAATGGACTTAACTAGTACACTTGCGAAGAGAATAGGTGTTGATGGAGGTGGAGCACTTATTATCGATTATGGCCTGAACGGTGTAGTGTCAGATAGTCTGCAGGTATAGCGGCTCACCATTCATCAATGATTCAATGAAAAAACAGACAATTAACTGATTCTAGCTTTTTGTCACTCTAACAGTTATAAAAAATCACTTTTCTTTAGTTTCATCTGCATCATTTTCGTAACCATTAAACATGTGCAGGCAATTCGGAAGCACAAGTTTGTTAACATACTTGACAACCCTGGGAGTGCTGATCTTAGTGCATATGTCGATTTTGCATCAATCAAGCACTCTGCTGAGGAAGCTTCAGGTTTGCATTTCTGTTTTATCTTCCATACGAGTGTCTGGTTGTATTAAGCATGTTTTATTTTGAAAGGAGTTCGGGATAAAATCTGTGAAAGAAAAAATAATGACTAAATTTCATGGTTCCAACATTGTTTTTTCAGATGATGTATCTGTTCATGGCCCTATTACTCAGTCTCAGTTCCTTGGTTCACTTGGAATAAACTTCCGAGTTGAAGCTCTGCTACAAAACTGCACTGATGAACAAGCTGAAGCTCTAAGGACTGGATACTGGCGTTTAGTCGGTGACGGTGAAGCCCCCTTTTGGGAGGGACCAGAGGAACAAGTACCTATCGGGATGGGAACCCGTTACATGGCAATGGCCATTGTTAACAAGAAGCAAGGCATCCCAATACCATTTCAGTGAAGTTTTAAACAATATTGCTAAATTATCTTTTCCTGTTACAATTGAATAAAAGCAGGATTTTGTTCAGTCTAAATCTTCGTTCAAGTTCCAGCTATGATGATAGAATGCACTTATAAATTCTTTTTGTTCTTCAGTGTTCCATATACCCTTTTGCTTAGATGATGGTCAAAGATAGCCCAGAACTCAAAAAAGTATAAATTTTTCACTTATGGATACCTCTATTTTGATCTTTGATATTCATATCAAGTATTCACATTCAAATCCGAACAATTACAAGCAAAAATCCTAAATATCCAAATGTAATCATATAAAAAGATGACAATTTCTCAAGGGAAGAAACAACTAGTGCTACACGCTTCATACTCTTCCATTAAAGCCTTTGTTTTCACTATCCTTACAATTGATCACTCTGCAAGCAAACCTTGTATTTCCACACTCATCCCCAAGCTTGGATCGTAATTGGTCAACAAACTGCAACGTCAATGAGCGAACAAATAAAAGAAATATTCATGTACGAAGGGTTCTGTCATCGAACAATATAAATGATACTAACCTCAGTTTCAGAAAATTGATCAGCATTACTATCATATCTGAATGTAAGAGTGTTTAGGCAACTGCAACATCTCAAAAAGTCAGCTATATCAATGTCCTTCAAGTTGTTTAAATCGACAACTGATGCTTCCAAATGTTCCAAATGTTGGAATGTTATGTTTTGCAGTTGAGCATGGTTTGACAAGGCCTGAAGAAACCAGAGACGTCAATACTTAAACAGTGTGTTTATCAGACATTTTGCCAGACACAGGCAACAAGGAACATAAAGATGTAAGGTGGCTTGTACCTCAATAATCTGAAAGTTCAATTGCAGACTTTTGGCATATCCTACACTGTAAATAAATTCAACTAAGCCATTACTATTAAATTCCTTGCACGTATAATCTGCAATGCCCAAAGTTGATGAATAAGGTACAGTGAGATTAACGGTGGCTTTGGATAGTGACCGCAAGTTGTCTGAATAGATCCTGCATCTGCTCAAAGATGCTTCTGGGACACAAAAACTTAGTTCCATTGTCAAACACAATGTTTGAAGTTGTTCTGCTGAGATTCTAACATCAAACGAGCCATAAATTTCACAGTTGGAGATTTGCAGATCCTTGAGACAAGGTGCATTGACATTGAGATACAAGTTATCAAAGCCACATTTACAAATTTCTAACTTCTCAAGAGAGGAACAATGGATGAAAATTATGCTATCTTCTGGTGCGGTATCATACCATCTTGTGTACCGATAATACAAGTCCTTGGGTTTTATTGCACTGCAACTTGATACTGTTAGCGCTTTGAGACATGAGTTGCTTATGTTGAGATCCTTTATTCCATCAACGTCTACCAGATTCAAAACCTTAAGGGATCTGCAAGAATGACTCATCCATTCTCCGAGTTCCAAGCCCGGAACCGATACGGACGATTAACGTCTCAAGGGAGGCGAAAACTAAAGCAAACAGTTTTGGTTTTCCCCCTTGCAATTTCAATTTTAATGCCCTCAGTGATTCAATCCCAGCAGGCAAGTGAAAGGCTCTACCAGCTGTTACAGGGACCCCTATGTCCAGTTCTTGAACCTTATGCCTTCAAGCCTTTTGAACACACAAGCTGAAAATTGATCCTTTAACATCATATCTGCTGGCACGGCAAAACCAATGTAGATGAAAACGATCAATCTGTGGTTCATTGTGTTGATTTAGAAAACCCTTTAGAAATCCCTGCACTTGTTTGCAATTGGGTGTGCACTTCTTGGAATCACACCCTAACTTGAAGTACAAGTTACGGCTACACATGGTTAACTGCCTAAATTTTCTAGACACATAACTTAGCCCAACAATATCATTGGAACCAATGAATGAAAGAACATGAAGAATGATGTATTCTGGAAGATCACTGAATCTATCATCGCCAGTTTTTAGAGCGATCAGGTCAGTCGGGGTTTCCATGGTCAGCAAAGCTTGTAAGTTTCGATACCTATGTATCTGCAATCACCATTAAAATGAAATTAACAGACTGAAACTGTGACACAGATTAGAGGCTTATTTACCTTGTATTAACTTCTTGATGGACAGCACTCTGCTTAAATCTCTCGTAGCTTTTATAAGAGTTGTAAATTGTAATGAGGTTAGAGCTTTTGTTGCATGGTTTAACTATGGGAAAAAACTTGAGAGTCAAGTAAAAGAAGATTATGTGGAAAGTGGGCTTTGGTTTTTTCCATTACAATATACATAATAACTCTTTTACAATCCCAAACTACAATTTTTTTTTTTTTTAACTTTGTATAAATATTTATACAATAAAAATTTAAACTTACACATCCACATACGAGTACAAGTAAACTCTCTTTGGCCTACTATTCAAGTTCAATATTTATTCAATATTAGATATTAATATAAAAATAAATAAATTTAATATCCAATTTATCTAAAAAAATAAATTTTATTTTTGAAAAATTAAAAATAACGTTTTTTATATAAAAATAAAAATTTATTTATGAAAATAGGTTTACTATCTTTTTTGTTTCATAATACAACGAGAATTCAAATAATTCTTGCTAATAGAGATTAGAGATTTGATATTTAATACTTATTAAAAAGAAGGTTTAAGGGCGTAAAAAGTTTTCAATTTTTTTTTAAAAAAAAGTAATTAAGTCCTTACTCAATTGGGCACTTGAACTTTTAAAATGTATCAAAAAGGCCCTTAAACTTTTTAAAAAAAAAGCAATTAAATCCCTATTTTTTTTTTCGCGCTCAATTGGGTACTTGAATTGTCAAATGCATCAAAAATGTCCTTTGACCGTTAAAGTTAATTGCCCCTCATTTTTTTCAGTTAAAGTCACCCGTGTCACAACCGCAGCGTGACATGTGGCAAAAAAATTATAAAAAGTAAAAATCAATAAAAGTTATACAAATTATTAAATTTTAATAAAAAAATATAAAAAGTATTTATATTTTATTAAAAATAAAAAAAAATTATAAAATGCATCAAAAAGGCCCTAAAACCATTGACTTTAACCGTTGACCATTAAAGTTAACGACCTCTAGTTTTTTTTTTTTTAGTTAAAGCCATCATATGTGGCAACACGACGTGACATGTGACGAAAAATGATAAAAAGTGAAAATCAATAAAAGTTATAGAAAAATTATAAAATGCTTCTTTTAGTACGATAATTTTTATAATTTTTTACGAATTTTATATTTGTTTATATTTTTTATAATTTGTTAGGACTTTATAAAATTTTATATATTTCTATATATTTTATAATTTTTTATGATTTTTATAAAATTTTATATTTTTTTGTGATTTTTTATAATTTTTAATATTTTTAATATTTTTATTTAAATTTAATATTTTTTATAAATTTTATTAATTAAGGGCAGTTTAAATATCTAATTGAGTGTAAAAAAAAAAGAAGAAGCTTAATTGCTTTTCTTAAAAATTTTTAAAGTTATTTTGATGCATTTTGAAAGTTAAAATACCCAATTAAGTAAAAAAAATAAAGACTTAAAAGATCTTTTTGAAATATTATAAAGTTCAATTATATAAGTGACTATAAAAAAAACACAGAAACTTAATTATTTTTCTTGAAGAAATTTAAAGACATTTTAGACCCTTAAACCTAAAAGCAAATTCTTTGCGTACGTGATGCTAAAGCCAAGTCAATTCAACGGTTTTTATCTTTAATATTTTTGCAAAAAATAATTTTAGTGTGAAGACCATGAAATTTATTTATTTTTTAATTTTTTACATATTTATATTTATATTTTTATTATGAACCCAAAAGAGTACAAATAAAAAGTGAAAACGATAAAACCGAAGCTTCCCTACTGCCAGCCGCCTGCACAGCATATTGTCCATTGTGTTCTTCCTTTTCGATTCTTTGATTTGAGAAAAGAAGCAGAAAAAAATGGGTTCTTTCTTTTCATCCGATTCAACGCCAGAAAAGTCATCATCTTCATCTGAGCATTCAAGCGTCCTAACCTTTCATTCATCACCCAGATGGCAACTTCACTTCAACTCTGTCAAAGAAACCTCACAGCTTGTACCTTTCTTTCTTAACCCTAAATCCTTTTCTTTTTTTCTTTTTTTTTTTGTGGGTTTTAAATGGTTGTTTTGATAATTATATGAAAAACCTGAATCTTGGTTTTTCTTTTCTTTTTCAGATGGTTATAGATTTCTCAGCTTCTTGGTGTGGGCCATGTAAATTCATGGAACCTGTTTTGAATGGCATGGCTGCTAAGTTCACTGAAGTTCAGTTTGTAAAACTTGATGTTGATGAACTGCCTGTATGCATTCTACCCTTTTTCTTTCTATGTATACACACACACACATATGTATATCTATACATGATTTATAAGTAAATTGTTTAAGAGTGCATTTAATGTACAGGGGAATGATGAAAAACATGTGATGAATCTGAAAATTTCTGAAACTTATTAGAAACTTTATAGGCTCCCATATCATTCTGTGCATTGAAAAGCACATTTCAATTAATTGAGTTGGGACAAGATATTTGATCATAGAGTCTGTATACTTGTAATTTGGATTCAAAAGATATACATCATCTTTTAGAGGTTAAAGGAAGGGGTATGATCAACCAATCTCAACTCAAGCTTATATTATAAGAAGCTCAAGCTGACTCAAAATTCAAGGCTTGAGATTTTTCTTAAGCTCAATCAAATTTCACATTTTGTACTCAGCCCTGATTTGAGATAAAAATCAAATTGTTCGAGCTCACTCAATTAAGCACGTGTTAAAAATGAGCTCAGTTACTATATTTCAAATTTGAATTGTCTCTCGAGCTCAACTTCAAATTGCTCCTACTTGAATTCAGCTCCACTTATAGCTTGAGTTCAAGCTTGAGAATTCGCGTTTTTTCAAGTTGAATCTTAGTTGCTTGTGAGCATAGGTGTGTTGTTTAGATATATATATATATATATATATTCCCTTGGTTTTTATTGGTTCTTGGTGGGAATTTAGGATGTGGCACAGGAATTTGGGGTTCAAGGAATGCCAACTTTCGTGTTGCTAAAGAAAGGGAAGGAAGTGGATAGGGTGGTTGGAGCCCAAAAGAATGATCTTGTGAAGAAAATTGAGAAACACAGGCCTCTGGTAGCTGGTACTTGAACTTTCAGCTTGTATATTCTCCATTAATAATGTCAAATGGGATTTCCCTGAATTTGATTATGTTTAAACTCTTTGTCGTGGAACAATGATTGGTTCCTTTCTCTTGCATTCATTTTCTTTTCATCGCCCCACAATCCCTCTTATGTGTTGCTTTAATGTTAACATGTTTATTCTTATGTATCCTGTCTGATGTTGAGTGGATCTGAGATTGGAAAGTATATTATCCTTTTCCATTCACTAGTGTTTAGAAGGTACGAATCTTCTAACATGCATTGCTTGTTTCTGTTCTATTTGTTAAAAACTTATCTATTGAAGGATTATAATACTATATCGACTAATCCCAACTGATAATGAAAAAAAAAGGATAAAGTGCCCGACCAACCAACTCATAAACCAAACCTACCAACCATCCTACATTTTTCTTTGATCAAATAAGAAAATTGCATTAATGAGAGAAAAGTTAAACAATTTCCAAAATTCTTCCAACAACTGTCTTTTTGTTGAAAGTCCAGGGGGGGAAAGTATTTACTCGAGCAAAGTGCTTAAGACCTCTCTTGGCCGTTCTTTTAACCAGAGGTAAAAAAATGAAAAGAAAGATGCATCAATGGTAAAACAAAAAGAATGGAAAAATTGAACAAAAAACCAAAAAGAATGGGGAAAACAAGTTAAAAGGAAGGAAATGGAGAACTAACTTCTTAGTTGTTACTTTCCATTGGTATGAGCATTCTTATGGAAAGGCCAAAGATTTACCAGACGCTCAAGCACCAGGGCGCTTCTCAAAAAGTACCCAGAAAACCCAGCCGGAGTAGATGGAGGAGGGAAGTCTTCTGCCGGCATTGCAAACGGCCTAATCATCTTTTCCATTTTCTCTAATGTGAGATAGGATGCAACATCTTGCAGCCTTTCTGGACCCATTATTGGCAGCGTATGCTCCTGGTTCAGTGAAGCAGCCTTGCCATCGTTACTCTGTCAAAGCAAAAGATCAATGCCCACACATTAATTGCATCAAGATAAATTATGAATTCAATTCAACAAACATCAATTCTGACAACATGGTAGATATATCCTACTATGATCACAAGTAACTGAAGAAATGGATCACACTCAAACAACAATCGGTTCCAACCAAAACCCATGATGAGCATCAACCTCACTATTAATAGAATATTTAAAGAATCAATGAAGTACATTTGCATTATTGTAGGTTCATGCGACCCACACACGCAAGAAAAAAAAAAGGTAATAGCCAAAACCTTTAATAAACATTTACTATAGTTTAGGTTTGCTTTATGATGTTTGACATTAACTTCCATTGTTGATCATTCTTCCACGAGGGTTTTTCTTTGTACATTAGACAGTATTACTATTACCTCCAATGGGGATGAATCTGCACCATGGCTAAATGTCAACTCAATGCGGAACCGTCGCGGGTCTTCTAAAGCTACCTATATTTCAATTCCATATTTAATGTCAATGACTCAAGGTGAAAGCCACTGTGTACTGTCTGAGAAAACACCTATCACTTATAATGTTGAAGTTCCTATCTTGGACACCGATTAAATTTAAAAAAAGAGGCACTAACCTCTGTGTTTTCAAACATTCTTATCACAATGTGACTCATGTAGTCAAGCTCCTTCGTTTTATACAAACTCTCCAAAGCGCTCTGGCAAACTAGACCAGCTTCTCCCTGAAGAGATTCATCTAGGTTACAGTACCGAATTACATTCATGAGGGAATGAATATGCGATTCCTGTCAGAGAGTTGATGCCAAATGATGTAACACTGTAAGTAAATAGGTAGCAAATATGGGAAGTCATGCAAATAAAGGCTGATGAGCAGGGCAAATGGTAAAGAACAAGCAAAAATAGTAGCTGAATGATTGAAAGAGGAAAGTTAGCTAGTTCTTTTACAGTTTGCACTTACTGATGTGAAGTAAAGGCGTGTTCGCAAGTGGCGCTCAGGTGTCATGACATTTGCATACCTGATTGAGTAAGAGTAAAATTTAAGAAGATAAAATAAAACATAGAGAACAAAGCATAAAGGTTCATATACGGACTTTGGGTCCAAACGGTATTTGGTCTCTTTATTATCATCATCATCTTGATCTATTGACATTTCACTTGTGGTATTAGATGATCTTATGTCATCAGTCTTGATGGAAATGTCTGGTGGAAAAACTTTATTAGCCTTTGCAGTTTTGGTTGAGTTTGAACAGTTGTCTTGATTACCCTTTACGTCAGCAACGTGAAGGGCTTCTTCACGAGTATTCCTCAGATCAATCAAAATTTTGCCCAACAAACGGCGTGCAATCTGAAGGGACAGAATAAAAATCAGGACATCTTTAATCACACAGCAGTACTAACAGTACTTCATTCGCATTAATGAAGGCTGCACAAATGTGCATTGTTGTTGAAGGGGGAATCAATAATCGTGCAAAGATATTTTATCCTTACTAAATGAAGTGCCACATCCCCATTTAGATTTTTAGTCTTTGACTTAGTTCCGGTGCTCAGTAAACGTACTAAAATTTTTATATTTAGTTCAAACATTTCTAATTGAATGAGACATGCTCCAAGGAAAAGGGATCACCTTTGAACCGATTTTTAGCTTCTGCTTTGGATTAATCCCATATTCATTAGGGATGACACCATCTGCAAGAAGCTGCAACAACAATTACACAGTGGTCAATTAGGCCAAAAATGATGTGGTGATCAACAAGCGGGATTCATGTTTGATAACAAGCCTATTCCATTTTTCCACACTCCCAACATAAAAAACTCGTAAATTTTACTATAGAGGCAAGGAAGCCAATCTAAAAAGCAATATGATGCAATCATCAAAATAAGCAAATGAGATTACGTAGACAAAGAGGTCGCAGATCAAAAGGCAAGTATAGCTACATGAGATTAAATACAAATAAATTGCTAATATAGCAATTATGAAAGATCAACATACATCTCTAAGGTCGTAAGTATTTTGTACCTGGGCAACTTTGAAGAGTTCATCCAAATCTTCTAGATTAAGATGCGCATTATGCAGAAGATCATATCTGTCAAAAATTAGATTAACAGAAAAAATATATAAGCAATCAGAAAGAAAAGCAGAAGCATTAAACTTCTAAGAGCTAAGACCTTTTTATATTATGAATGTTTGAATTTTATAATCAAGATAGAAGAACATGCTTCAGCTTTAAGGGACTTGCATAATGATTTGTTAAGAAACATTAAATTTCTTGTTACGTGGTATCATTCATATATCATAATACAGCAATAATGCAAGCTCCCAACCCTTGATCAGCCTACAACGTCATCATTGAGGGGTCAATCCAAGGAGTGCATTTCAACTTTGATGTGCAATGTTGGATGCAATTAGAATCATGCAACAAACTCCTTGAAAAAAATCATGGAACAAATTCAAAGGAATAAATCAAAAATATAAAAAAGAAATTAAATTTTGAGCAAGGAAAAGAGGAGGCAACTTGCAAAGATAAATTCTTAAACCAGGAATAAAGGATATTTCCACGTATGCTTTCTGAATTATAAAATTTGTTGAGCATAGGGTATTCTAACAAAATTTTATTAATAGAATGAAGCAATTACTCACTTGCAAGAGTCATAAACATCAGGAATTTGAGTTATATCAAAACGTCTGCATGAAAGTCCAATGTTAGCAAATACAATAAAGCCCTTCATATAAAATCTAAATGACAGGAAATATGATGAAACTGACAGCATATTTAGACACCTGCACCACAAGTATGATCAAGAAGAAAGGTAGATACTTACTCTTTACGTTCATTATACAAATCTCTTTCAAGTTTTTTCCACCGAGCAAACATCAAAAGGAATCCCTCACTACCACAAGGCAATCCAGCAGCAATACGATCAATGTCAATATTTGTCTTACCAAGTGCCTTTGCTTGGTCATATGGGAGAATCACATCATACGGGCTTGTCTCAGCAAGATTCTCATCTTCATGCTTGGCAAGTACTCTGACTTGTTCGGTAACCTTCTTAGTCAAAGTTACCTGCATATAACAGGTATAAAATGAAAAAAGAGGAAAAAGTAAAATAACTTAGCAAATCAATCTTGATTAGGGCAGTAAAGTTTTATATTGCCCCACCTAACCTCCTCCAGTGACTTGGAAATGAGCTAGAACTGATAGGTAAAAAGATCTGAAGGTGTCAATGCACTGTTGCATATTTAATTGATATGGTGAAAATTACCAGTTTGGGAAGGAGCTCAGAAGCATTAGAAGGCAATCCAGCTCCATCAACCATCCAAGGACACTCAGATGTTCCATTACTAGGAATTGTCCTTGCACCTGAAGTTATAATTTCATTCAGTCTAGTCTGCAAAACAAAAAAGATAGTCTAAAGCTGCACTCAAAAAGATTTGCAGATTGTTAAACATGAAACAATAGTTTTAACACCTTACATGACCGTTCATGTCTATCCTTATACCCTGTTCTAGGGGGAAGTGCGTGGTGGTAACTCATGGAACCCATGTATCAGAACAAGGTACTACAAAGTACCATGTAGAATAAAATGAAGTCAAAGGTGATAACTAATGACCATACAACTAAGTAACATGTCCTTAAAATTATAAACATTATTAAGCACACACTTAAAAGTTAGAACATAACTTTTAAGTTGTTCATGAACATTGTATCAAAGTCTCTTTTAATCAAAGTGATGCGAAGTTTCTACAATAGACACATTATGTAGAATCAAATTTGACCACAAGCTAGATGTCAATGTTCTTTCCCCATGTTTTTAAGCCCAAAGGGATTGCACATGAAGGAGAATGTTAGCAAAGGGAAGTATACAATTCACAATTGGACCCTCAACTCCTCACCTAGCGGCTTAAAGTTTTTAGGAGTTATATACAGATTCCTAAACTCAAAGTCAGGAAGAAACGCATAAAGATAACACACATAGCTATTAGTAGCATTAACAATCTTAGGGGTAAACTCCTCACTTTAAATTTGGCCAAACTTATAAAAGCTTGCTCATGTTCTTTTTTTGTTTTTTCCCTGAATAGCCATGATCCTTTTAATGGTTGCAAGTAAAAAATGAGATATAGAATGCTCAGAAAATCTGCTTTCCAACTGTTAAATTCCAACATCCAAAAGTAATTTCCCATGCATCTTCTTATTATTGTATCTTTCAAATCAACTAATGCCTGAGAATGTTTACATCTAGGTCATCAATATTAAAAGAAAACTTTTTATGTTAGTTCTTAATTTGACACTTAATGTTTAGCCAAAAAAACCAAGAGTATGATGCAAAGTTGAAAAGTTTCAAACGTCCATGAGAGAACTTAGTTGATTCTCTAGATTATAGACAACTTATTCAAGATCATAAATAGACCTGTTAAAAGCTCTCCTGTTGATCCAACCACACTTTAATCAATTTATGCAGCATAGTAGTTTTTATACTCGACGGATAGATAAATCAATCCATTTACCAAGCCAAGAATTCTAGTTTACTGAATTGTCATATGATATAAAAATTGCTTGTCAAATCAAGGCAAGAGGAGATACAAACCTTGGCTTTTTCCATCTCAATGCTCGCATTCTCAAGTCCGTCCAACATAGAGGAGTCCTTGCTAACAAGGGAGACCTTGATAAGATAACCAATTCAGTCATGCAAGCTCAATGTCAAAAGGCAGAATGAACTTGTTAAGGAAACATTACAAACCAGGATTGGCGTTAGCTGCCCTTCAAGGTCAAGTAGGCCTTTAGCAAAAGCAGCTGCAGACATCTGTTAAATGATTTAATTTAAAAACCTACTGATGATGCCAAATGGCAATGGAAATAAGCATATGGTAACTGAGCTCAGAATGAAGAACAAATAGTCAGATCAACAAGTTGTGAATAATGAGAAGATCAAATTATATATACTCATTTACCACTCAAAGCATACCTACCTGCACACGGCCCTCATCAGAACTGTAAATTTTCAGATCATGCCGATATGTACTATGAAGGCGAAGCAGGCCAGTACCTTCACCTGTAATTTTATAAAAATTCATCACGAAAAGATTCATACAACTAAAATTATCACTATTTTATCTACCTGGCACATATAACACACGTTACACTCATATAGGTTGCAGAAAACCATTAACAGTCAAAGGTTAGAATTGATTGTAGTGACCTGGATACATATTATTTCGGAAATATCTACCCAGTTCTTCTGCCTGCATGGTAATGAGAGACAAAAAAAATCAAATAGAAAAGAAAAGGAAAATCAAACAAATGAAGAGAGAAATTTAGTGAAACTTTTATCCCTCTCTGCCTAATGAATTTCCTTCCTTCCAACCTTAGATGTCTTAAAATGAATGCCCACTTTAAATTCACTATGCCCTTCTTAGATGTCTTAAAATGAATGCCCACTTTAAATTCACTATGCCCTTCTCATTTTGAACTTTCCAATGCTACCCTCACTTAAATTCAAATAATTCTTCTTAACTTTCAGGGGTGGTTTAGCATCTTAAGTGAAAAGTGACATTATAACTAAAGAATAATTTGATGAAATAGTTGAGAGCTCAATTATTACCTGCTTCCTCCCAGCATGTGTAAGCACACCCCCATATTTAAGAACCATCAGAGCTTCAACAGGCCGTTCTTCTTCACCTTCACCATTACTTTTTTGAACTTTAACCCACTTAAGGGGCTTTAATTGAACCTTTCTGTAAATACCAGAAAAATGTCCCCCCTGGAAACCAAAGAATTTATTATGTAACAAACAGCCCAAATAAACAATTAAAAGAAAAGGGAAAAAATAGTTATATACGTGTGTGTTGTGTGTATAAAGAAATGTTACATTTATGACAATGAAGGAATAAAGAACCGTGAACTTCTCTATCCACAACACAGAGATCATTTGAAGAGCAAAGTAACTAGAACAAAAAAATGAATATCCTAGACTAGAGCTAATAGATTGATAAAGCAAGTAATTTCAAGATAAGTTTGATAACCTCCTCAAGTACTGCCTTAACTTGACGAAGCTTTTCAGCATGCTCAAGATCTTCAGCTTCATTATCACTTCCAACACCTGGTCTATATCACATAAATAATCAACATTGAATCATTACCAATTTTCAAAATAAGTTCTAAATGTTCCATTTCATAATGTGCTTTCTTATGAAAAAAAGTAAAGATATGCAAATATTTCTTGAGGTAGTATACAGCCCCCCTTCCCCAACCCCTAAAGAATACAAAGAAAGAAAGCCTTCAAAGTTACTATAACATAACAGAACGACAGCTGAATTTATTTCTCCTTTTTTTTGTTCCAGCTCTCAAAACCGTGTCTTCTCCCTTTTAATCTAACCAAGGAGCACTAATCACCTTCTCAATTTCTCTTTATCCAATTTAACCATAAAATCACTAGTTTGCACCCACAATATAGCCAAAATTTTCCTCATTTAAAGCAACCCAAAATTCTATCCTACTAAATTTGTTGCAAATCCTCTTCCTGTCTGGTAAAAATTAACCATTACAAACTTTTGTTTTCATTCCTTTTGATGTTGAGATGTTGGGAGGGGAATATCTGAAAGTGTTTCTGCTAGATCAAAAACGAAGTATGAAATATGAAGAGCAACCTGGGTACAAGCATCCTTGTGGCATCTAATAAATCTTGCAGTTCAACAGCACTTTTAAGTTTTGTCTGAAAAAGTGATGACAAAGAATAGGTGCTTAGACAACAGAATTACCAGCAGAATAAATATAGGGTATACAAAACTGAAATAGTCACCTCAGATCTGGGTCGTCCCCCATTGTACTTTAGCATCAAGTTTAGAAGATTTTCCTCAGTAACCTTCAATTTCACCTTCTGCTTGGGAGTTCTATCACCACTGCTCAATGAGGATGTTTAGTTTAACAATGAAAAGTTGAGTGTTCTAACAAACCAAAAAAGAAACAGCAAGGAAAGTGTAGTAACATACTGTCGAATAACAACTATAACACAACGTAGCTCCTCAGACTGCCCAAATGAACCAATGACTCCACTTCCTTGGCGTGTAAGTCTTTCAGAAGGCTGGACAGGCTCATTTACTTTCCATGGTAATGTTGGTGGTATTACTGAAGAAAGATGAGGTGCTTTTGCATCTAAAAACATCTTCCTCAACACACAAGCAGCATCATCATAATACCTGTATTGGACTGTAAGTCTTATTCATAACAAATGAAAAAAAAGGAGACATGACAGTAGTAAGTTAAGAAAAAGGAAAAAATAAACACCAGTTCTACCAGTGGGTCTATCAATAGAAATTAATTAAATGAATACAAAAAAGAAACGAACATGCAAGCTTTAAATAAACTTCTTTTCCCCCATAATATATAAGGAGAAACAAGGCTTTGGATGGAAGCTTTTTGTTATCTTCCTGATAATTAGTAAACCAAAATCCATGGTTGACTTGTAGCAGTTATCATTAACACCTTGAATATTTTATATTGAAAGTGGAATCTAGCTCAATTTTATTGCATCTAACAAATGCAGAAGCATTTCTTTATAAAAGTCCAAATAATTGGTTGTCAGATTACAGTTTCCTAATAAGGAATATTGAGTGTATCAGATAGGGTCCTGTAAATATTTTATTGATTGCTATCCCTAACTTTAAGGCTGTGTTTTAAGGGACAGCATCCTAGAATTAGTTTGCTTCCTAGTATAGAGTTTCCTAAAGTTAGGCTCACTATGTATATAAATATTAGTGTAATTCCTTGTGAGATAATATAATAGAAAAAGCCTATTTCTAATATGGTATCAGATTAGACCGATTTCTGGGAATTTTTTTTTCTTTTGTCTGGTAATTTTTTACTCCCACTCAACCCTCAAGCCTGCCTATTTTGTTCAAAAGAAATATGTCTGAAATTGTCCAAACCAATACCATCGGGATAGTTCGAAGTCTCTATGAACAACTCCAACCCAACAAGTGAGTTGCAGAACATTCAAGTGGCCTCACAGGTTAAATGGGAAGAATTACCTGAAGTGGTCTCACTGGTTCGCACGTTCTTGAATGGAAGAGGAAAGCTGAGTCACTTACTCTCGAACGGGACCTAAAGAAGGAGATCCTAAGTTTGATGCTTGGGATGAACAAGACTCTATGGTAATGTCTTGGTTATGGAATTCTATGATGCCGTAAATCGATGACACATGCATGTTTCTTAACTCATCCAAAGAAATATGGGAGGTCAGTGAAGCGACTTATTCTAAAGTTCGAGATGTTGCTCAAATCTATGAAATCAAGACTAAGATTCAATCTACCAAGCAAGGAAGTCGTTCAATCACGGAGTATTCTAATCATTGCAAAGCTTATGGCAAGAGATGGATCATTACCAGTGCATTCGGATGAAGTGCGGTCAGCGATGACAAAGACTCCTTAAAAGGTTCGTTGAAAAGGATCGAATTTATGATTTTCTTGGTGGGCTAAATGTTGAATTTGATGCGATGAAGAGTCCAAATACTTGGAAAGGAGGAGCTACCATCACTAAATGAGACAATCGCGATTGTTCGTGCTGAAGAAGGAAGAAGAGGAGTTATGCTTGAGAACAGTCAAGTGGATAGTTCGCCTTAGCTACAAAGGCTGTCAAGTGAGAGGAGATTTGCCATGGAACAGCCAACTAGCAAAGATATTAAGCGACATGTAACTTACAAGGCCTATTAAAAGGAGTCCGTATGGTGCACCTCATCAGTAAAAATCTCGTCACACTAAGGAAAATCTGCTAGAAGCTTCATGGGAAGCCACAGACAATTAAAAAGAATTTTTCGAGACCAAAGTGGACAACCAAAGGAACAAGGGCGATCAAATATAGCAAGATAAATTTGGATGGAGAAAAGAATTCTCCGAAATCACCCGGTGTTTTTAATAAAGACGAAATTGAGAAGTTAAAGACTTTGCTGGGATCATTGGAAAAGTCTTCTTCAACAGTACTTGTAGTTTGGCGCTTTCAGTATATCCTCTTCTCAACATTCTAATGTCTCTGGACACAGTCACTAATGTGTCTTGGGTCATTGACTCAGAGCTACAGCACCATATGACCCACTCCTCACAAAAATTTGTTTCATATACACCTTGTCCTAGTAATAGAAAGATAACATGGCCAGTGGATGGTTCTGTGATCACAAGTACGGCTAGTCAAGGTGATATTGTTATAGACAAGACCCTTACTCTTAAAAATGTCCTTCACGTTCCTAAACTGTTTACCAATCTTCTCTCCATCAAAAAAATTACCAAAGACTCTAATTGTAGTGTGGTTTTTTATCCCAATCGATGTTTTTTTCAGGAAAAGAATACGAAGAGGATGATTGGACATGCTAAGGAAGTAAATGGCCTATACTATCTTGAAGAATCTAGTGGAGAAGTTAGTGCTCTGAATTCCTCACCATTATCTTTCATATCCAAGTCTATTCAAGCCAATAAAGACCAAATTTGGCTCCATCACCTCCGCCTTGGTCATCCTTCATTTCGAGTCCTTCAAATTATGTTTCCTTCATTGTTCAAAGGGATAACTGTTGAAAGATTCCATTGTGATGTTTGTGAACTTGCCAAACATAAACGTACCTCTTTTCCGGTAAGCAATAAAAGAACATCCGCTCCTTTTACTCTTATTCATAGTGATATTTGGGGACCATCAACTATTTCAAACATCTCTGGGGCTCGGTGGTTTGTATCCTTTATTGATGATTGTACCCGTGTGTCTTGGATATTTCTTTTAAAACAAAAATCTGATGTAAGGTCTGTATTTTCAACCTTTTACAACATGATCAAAACACAATTTGGGGCTGACATAAAACGGTTTAGGTCAGACAATGCTAAGGACTATTTCAATCAATTTCTCTCCTTATATTTTCAAGAAAAAGGCATTATACATGAGTCCTCTTGTGTTAGCACACCTCAACAAAATGGTGTTGCCGAAAGAAAGAATGGTCACATTTTAGCTATTACTAGAGCTCTATTGTTTCAAACAAATGTCCCTAAACAATACTGGGGGGAGGCTGTTTTAACTGCTACTCATATGATAAATAGGTTGCCTACAAAGGTCCTTAACTCTCAAAGTCCTATGCAAGTTCTAGCGAAATTCTTTCCTGATTTCAATATCTCAAACCTTACTCCCAAAATATTTGGATGTGTTGCCTTTGTACATGTAAATTCTCAAAATAGGGGAAAACTCGATCCACGAGCTGTCAAATGTGTCTTTCTCGGTTATTCCTCCACACAAAAATGGTACAAATACTATAATCCAAATACCAAAAATTTTATGTTTCAAGCGGATGTTACTTTTGCGAGAAGAAGAGAATTTCTTTACTCGTCCTTATCTTCGTGGGGAGAACTTATTCACGTAAGATAAGGACAGAGAATTCTTTCTTCTTGATTTTCCAGCTCTCCGTCCAGCGAGCCCAAACACTCGATCATTGCCTACCAACCACCCCCGCCTAACTTAATTTTCCAGCTCCTATTCAAAGACCAAACACTCACCCTTACCTACCAACCAGCCTGCCCAACTTGAACCTATGCAACCCGAAATAGAGCCTAATACACCTAAATCACTAAAAGGGATTCAGGACACTACTCGTCCTTTACTAGTTTACTCAAGGAAGAAGGCACCGGTGCAAGTTCAATCATCTTCTTCGGATGAACAACCTACTACTCTACAACCCGAGGTAATTATCAAACCTACTTTGAATACTACTGAAAATTCAGATCGAAAGACTATGATTTTCCTATTGCTATTAGAAAAGGAATTAGAGCCTGTACAAAACATCCCTTGTACTTATTCATGTCTTACAAAAATTTGTCCCAAAACCACAAAGCCTTTCTTACTAGCCTAAATTCTATCTCCATTCCCAAAATCGTATCCGAGGCATTAGATGATGAGAATTGGAAAAATGCCATGAAGGTTGAAATGGAAGCCCTTGAAAAAATAAGACATGGGATTTGGTAAAATTACCAAAGGAAAGAAACCAGTTGGATGTCGTTGGGTGTACACAAGGAAATATAAGTCGATGGTTCTTTGGAGAGGTACAAAGCAAGATTAGTTGCTAAAGGGTACACTCAAATGTATGGAATAGACTACCTTGAGACATTTGCCCCGGTTGTAAAGATGAACATCGTGTGAGTGTTTGTTGTCACTCACCGCCAACAGAGGTCGGAAATTACAAAGAATTTGACATCAAAAATACTTTTTACATGGTGATCTTGAGGAGGAAGTCTATATGGATGTTCCACTAGGGTTCAAAGCCAAATCACAGACAGTAGTTTGCAAACTAAAAAAGGCTTTGTACGGACTAAAACAGTCCCCGAGAGCTTGGTTTGGAAGATTTACCAAAGTAATGCTCAAGGTGGGGTATAAACAGAGTCAAGGAGATCACACTCTGTTTGTAAAGCACTCATCTTCAAGGGGAATGACTGCTTTATTAGTCTATGTAGATGACATTATAGTGACTAGTGATGATCTGGAAGGAATGGAAAATTTAAAGAAATGCCTAGTAAAAGAATTTGAGGTCAAAGAGCTTGGTAAATTAAAATATTTCCTTGGTATTGAAGTAGCACACTCTCTGAAGGAATCTTCATATCTCAAAGAAAATACATAACTCGATTTGTTGACAGTGAACGGGCAAGTTGGGATGTAAACCAGCAGAGACACCCATAGAGGTGAACCACAAACTTGGAAATGCACTAGAAGATGCAGTAGTTGATAAAGGTTCATATCAAAGACTCGTAGGGAAGCTCATTTACTTGTCACATACTAGACCGGATATTGCCTATGCAGCTTGGTGTTGTAAGTCAGTTCATGCACAATCCTAAAGAATCACATCTTCGAGTCAGTATATCGATTCTACAAGACTTAAAAGGCACTCCAGCAAAGGAATCCTATTTAACAAAAGGGGGGAAATTTAACCCTTGAAGCCTATAATCGATGCAGATTATGCAGATCTATGGTTGATAGAAGATCAACCTCTGCCATTGCACTTTTCTAGGAGGCAACCTTGTAACTTGGAGGAGTAAAAATGCAGAATGTTGTGGCTAGATCTAGTGCAGAAGCTGAATTTAGAGCGATGGCTCTTGGAATTTGTGAATTATTATGGCTGAAAATTATTTTGGAAGATTTGAAGATCAAGTGGGAAGGTCCAATGAAGTTGTATTGTGATAATAAGTTCATACCAATATTGCACATAATCCAAAGGCAACATGATCGTCTGGCACATTGAGGTTGACAGACATTTCATCAAGGAGAAACTTGACAAAGGCTTAATTTGCACTCCATATGTGTCCACCGATGGTCAATCGCGAGATATCCTTACCAAAGGATTATCTCAGGAAGACCTTTCGTAAACTAGTAAGCAAGGCGAGAATGGATGATATCCACTTCCCGACTTGAGGGGGAGTGTCGACATACGCTTTCCTAATAAGGAATATTGAGTGTATCGAGATAAGATCCTCAGTAAATATTTTATTGATTGCTATCCCTAACTTTAAGGTCAGTGTGTTTTAAGGGGTAGCATCCTAGAACTAGTTTGCTTCCTAATGTAGAGTTTCCTAAAGTTAGGCTCACTATGTATATAAATATTAGTGTAATTCCTTGTGAGATAATATAATAGAAAAAGCCTATTTCTAACATTGGTGAGCATGTTATATTGCACTTAGTTTCATTAACTGAAAAATACTAGATAATTTACATTGGAAACATAATAAAGCACACACAGAGAATAGAGAAGAAAAGAAAATAGAACACCAAGATCAAGCACTTAGACTTTGCTTGCTGGGTAGGAAGGATGGAAAAGGGGTAAGTATGGAAAATTTGCTAATCCAATGGTTAGGTTTCATAAATCATACTTTGTAGCTTAACCATTGGATTGACAACTTTTTCATATTTATCACTTTCCATCATCCGCACTGTGCAACACCTTAAAGACATCAATATATTCAGGGCCAGCATGCACGCATGCGAGTTTTTTTCTTTCTCCTCTTTCTGTCTGTGATACATGATATAAGGAAAATTAAAATTAAATGACGAAGAGTGATTACTTTACATGCATAGACAGAACATAATAACTGAGATATTGCATTCAAGACAATATGTAGCATAATCAAACGAAAAATAATGATATGAACAACACCGTGTATAATCACAAGACGAGAAACTAATACTTGTGTGAATTTTTCACAAAACTCCATCCATTCACATCACAAGCATATGACCGCCCCTCAGAACGCAAAAGATCAAATCCACACACCTGCAAGAATTCAAACTGGTTATTAAAATGGTATGCCATATAAACCATTACAAATGGAGAATATTAAGAATCAAACCTAAAACCAACTGGAAATAGGTGAAGGGACACAACTTCAATAGAAGACTACAGGAAACTTGACACTTAACAAATGTAGAATAACACCTAGTAACACTCCCCCTCATGCGTAGCTCACAAGATCTACATGTGGACAACATACCAAAGCTCATCAACCTCACATGGGGTTAGGTAGGGAGAACAAAATAACAAAACTAGGGCTTTGATATCATGTTGAGCATATGACCTGCTATCAATTGGTAATAGGTGGAGGGGCCCAACTTTGATACAAGACCACAAGAAACCTAATATTTAACAGATGTGGGATAAAACCACTTAATAGTGAAAAACAAATCTTGATTTAGGTTAAGCATTTCTGTCGACACCAGGAAAGCAGATACCTCATAATAAACCCCGTCTTCTACGTTTATTTAAAAAGAAAAGGTGGTTACAAGTGCCAGAAGACGCATGAAAGCATTCTTCATAAATCCAACTGATAGTAACTTTAACATGCGAACAAATCTTTTAATCCCATTACTTAAAACTTAGTTGGAAAAGGAAAAACTAAAATATGATGGTAAAATATATAACAAAGAAATGAGTGCCAATAATATTTCAACAAAACTCATGTTTCAAACCATCAGAAACCAGAAGACAAAAAGCTAAAGTTGCAAGAAAAGCAAAACAAATATAAGTAATTTCCGGTAGATATCATATAGCAGAAAACACATTGCCATAAATAGATAAGGATCAAAAACCAAGGCAAATTTCACAAATAAGATGGAATAGACATACCGCTTGCCTAAATGCAATGCAAACTTCCCTAGCCATTTGCTTCTCATTAGGTGTCAGCAACACAGGATATCTGATCTGTCATATATTCCAAACATCATATATTCCAACCTCCATGTGAAAATCAAATAGCAGTGAATCGGTTATGTTAGAAAATGAGGTAGTTATTATGTAATGAGCGAAATGTTCTATATTAGTAATAACTAAAAAACCTTCTGCATTAGTTATGTAGCCAATAAGATAGCTGATTATGTAATGTATTATACATTCTATGCATCGATAATAATTAATTAATCCTTCCATCACTTTTCACTCTGCAATTAAAGGAAGTGATGCCACAATGCAAAACAAATAATATAAAACATTACAGGAGCAAGATAGACCCAAATTACAGCTTTTTGCATATGATCTTTTACATATGATTTTCCTGCTAAATTATTGACTTGACCATCTATTTTATTGGCACTTCTTCACTCTGCAGCACCATAAAGGTAAGGGCAATGATTTAAGTCATTGCGCTGGATCAAAACATATCAAGCAATATGTACATCATAAGCATGTCTTAGTTATGATTAACTTCTTTTATAGATGTCTTGCATATACTTTGACTTTCAATATATTTTCACCAGATAACATGGATTTAATCTCTTTAGCATGACAAAATCCAACTGAAACAATCTCCTAATAATTTGAATCCAACAAATATTGTTCATCATCCACTTCAACTCTCAAAGATGATTAAAAAAACCACAGTTTTAACTTGAAACTACATGCTAATCTGCAGATAAAACATCCCTCCATAGCCCAAGCACTAAAAGAGTAAATGATAAGAGGTTGCTTGACAATCAAGAATTGACGAAGAAACAAGTGATTGTCAAGGAACCGAAATGACCAGATAGTGGGATTTCTGAATATGTGCTCAGGTGCATACATCAAATAGAAGAAGTAAAGAACATGCTTGATTAATATATTACCAAATACTTACTTCTTTGCCATCAGGATTTCTCATAACAACACCATCAACAACAGGAGACTTCCTAGCCTCAGCATGTGCATATTCAGGACCAACAGTATAGACCTATATTCATTTGACAGGATAAGCAGACAACCTTGCCAATAAGAGAGACAGACAGAGAGAGAGAAAGCAGCAATATGACTATCACTAAAAGTTAAAAGAACCTCAAAAATAGATCCAGCCGAACCATAAAAAACAAATGTACAGTCTGCATATAGAATAGTTGTTTCTTCCTAATGCAAATAACTGCCTAATCAACTGATATTCAATACCTGAACTAATACTATAAAAGTTCGCAGAAACAGCAAATGCGAAGCTACCCTTATACGCTGTTCCCTCCACTCTCCTAGTCAAACAGAGTTAAATGTAAAGAGTGCACTACTGAATGCAGAAAAGTTTGCAACAATAATAAGAATCAGGTTTCATATAATAACCAATCAAAGTAAACTAAATTAACTACAAAACTTGTACGCCAAAATGTACAACCTTGACATCTGTTCCTCCAGTTGGCATAAACTCCTCATATATATAAGAACCTTCACGTCTTACTCTTCTAACTTCAGGATGGAACTCACTTGATCTGTTTCCAACCTACAAAAGAGAAACTATACCACATTATAATCATTTGCCAGTAGAATATCAAAACAATCATGAACAGCTATTTGGCGTATTGGCTGCTGCATTTACAACAGTTTGCCCCTTATATCAGGCAAAAAGTTAAAAGCATTTCCCAAAAAAAGGCTTATAAAATCCATATCAGAGCTTCAAACATAACAAAAACGTTCTAGCCAGAAGTTCAAGATAATATTCAGACCTTCCTAAACAATTCCTTCATGCCTCCACCCGCTGAGCTAGGGTAATAAATCATTATACTATGATCATCCCCTTCAAAAAAAAAAAAAAAAAAAAAATAACATACAGGCAAAACTGGAAAAAGAGTTGCAATAAAGCCAGATTTGAGGCACAGTTACAAAGATCAAAGAACAGGAATCCTCCCAAGTGTCATGAATTAGGTTTCAAGACTCAACTTCATGAACCTATTAAACTGGTAAGATAATTTTAAAACTGAACTAGGTAAGCATATGGGTTTGTAGATGCAAATGTCTTAACAATTTTCATAAGGTGGATGGTTGTTATTCAACATACCATAAAATCAATAAGCAGATCTTATATTTTCATTCAAATCCTTTTTTTCAGAAAAATGGTTGTATAAGAAACCAAAAAAAGAAAAAGTATGCCCCTTTAATTCTATAGATCAAGCCAGTCAATAAAAAAAATATTATGTAAGGAAACAGTTCTCTAAATACATTGCACATGCAATAACTTTATTGATCCTTGCCCCATACTATATACAAACAGAAAGAACATATTTAAATATTGTCAGACGAGAATGAAATTAATGAGCAATAGATTAAGTGTCCAGTATTTGATCTTTTTTCATGAACAAAAAGAATAGACGCTTTAACATACTCTTCAAATTGCAAGTCAAATTTTATGGAAACAAGAAAAAGGCCACAAAGAACCACATTAAGTTCATGCTTAGGATACCAGTGAGGAGCTAACAGATGCAAGAAGATAAACAGAAGTTTAAGGACCAAACTCACCATCAACAGGCTTTTCCACATATGGCTTCCAGAAACGATTTCCATGGACCTCAACATAATCTTCATCTTCAATAAAGTAATCCAGCTCTTGGTATGGTTCTTCTCTATTTACAAGGGCATATCTTGGAACAGAGATACCAAACATTTCAAGTCGCTTGAATCCCAAAATAATAAGGTTAGTCTTTGTCAATCAACTACTATAATATCATACATTTCAACCATTTATATAATCAGTTCTCAGATAAGCTAAAAGGATAATGGTTTTGCTCAAAGAATAGAAGCTTTGACCGATTATGATATAGATCTAGCCTTAATCTTCCTGTCAATCAATATTCAAACTTTACAATATTACATGGGGGACAGGAGAACCAAACTACCACTAAGAGCCTCTCACCTACATTCCAAAGGATGAAGGTTTAGGACTATGAAAAGCAACATATATGACCTAAAAAAATGCCACAAAGTACTTAGGTGAGGTGGAGTGGTCTTGGTTTTTCTAACTGGAAAAGGGTCAAAACCACAACGTCAAGATGGATGCTTAGGATGTATACCTCGTATACCTTCCGTCGATCATGAAGAAGGTGTTGTGGCTCCAACTCATTCACAAGGAACGGTCTGAATCATAGAGCAGAAATAGTAGCAAAACATAATTAATTACTGCTTGCTTGGTATAGAAAAGAAGAAATTGTTATTATTCAAAGAACTAGAATGATCAAAATAATGTAATAAACTTGTAGATGTTCTATAGATTAAAAAATTGGAACTGTGGCAGAAATTAGCTTTCTCTAATCTTTAAGAGATTGATTCTGCTGAAAAAAAAAAACACATAGTTGAGATGGAATAATCTGATTGTGGCTCCACTTACACGGAAGGATAGATATAAGTTAAATTGACTATAAATAGGGCTAAAGTTACTGGAGGTCTAGACTCTAATAGTGGATACCATGGCACTTAATAAAACAGCCATACTGTGGCACTTCCCCTTGCAATCATGCAAAAGCAAAACTTTAGACTTTCCCAACCTAAACTAGAGAGATATTAATTGATCATCACCTTGAACATAATTATCTTCTGAATTTCAAAAAGTAATCCACTGTTCTTGAGCATTCACTAACACTCCATTTGGATTGAGACCTAATACTTTTATATCTATAGACCTCATACCTCATCATATTGATGGATTGATGCTGATGAGTTAGACCCAAGATCCAATCAGAATTAATATAAATAATTAACTTTTAATGGAATCTAATTTTA
This sequence comes from Gossypium sturtianum, assembly GCA_025698515.1. Lineage (NCBI taxonomy): Eukaryota > Viridiplantae > Streptophyta > Magnoliopsida > Malvales > Malvaceae > Gossypium > Gossypium sturtianum. The sequence continues at coordinate 125,802,859 of CM046946.1, forward strand.
AGACCTATGTACAAAAGAAAATATCAGAATTTTGAAGTAATCTCATCATGACTCTGAATTCTTTAATTTTTTAAGGCGTTACTTGACCAACATTTAGCACATTACTTGTAGCCAGATAGGAAAGTATGACAGTCAAAAAGTTATTCAATCATTATGTTAAGTTTCCCACATTGAAGTTACAAATTGATTCCCTATTGTGAACATGCAAATAGAATACATGCATACAAAATTAAATATATATATATATATAAGAACTTACTTCCTTAAAGCAGCATATTCTTCAGCCTTCTTAAGGGGAAATCCAGAGGAGTAGAATGCAATTAAACAATCACAGATTGGCCAGCTGAAACAAGCAAAATTACAAGAAATTACGACCTCTCAGCTATGTAAGAAAAACAATGTGAACCTTGACCGTTAGAGTTTGATAACAAGAAGTACACTCGTTACACAAATATGGACATCTCCCTCACACATCCTCCAACTTAACTCCCTCGAAAAATCATATAATCATTCAATGAAAGGAGACAGGGTAAATTATGATCTCAAATCACACAATTGCTCAGACTCAAACTATACCTTTCGAAGAAAAAACAAATGACAAGACAATAAATCAATAGGAAGATAACAGCTAAAAGTGAAGACTTCAAATTTTTCAACATAAATGCAACCGTCTATTTACTGCTTTCAACTGGAAATTTAATTAGCAAATCTGTGGATCTCCTCCACCCTTTTTTTTTTCTTCCTTTCTTCTGTCTTCTAAGTTTAAAATAAAAATAAACAAATGATAACGACACCAACAATGCCAATTGAAAACAAATAAAAAATATCACAATGTAAATATGAGACAATGTGATTCCACTAATTAACCAAAAATGTACCTTTCTATAGGATCTTCAAGAATAACCCTATCACCGAAATGGAGAATCTACAAGAAGAAAAAAAGAAAGACATTGCAATGCAAGAAATCCATAAGAACAAAACAACAAAACATTTTTCTTGAAGTACATGTCACCGAAATGGAGAATCTACAAGAAGAAAAAAAGAAAGACATTGCAAAGCAAGAAATCCATAAGAACAAAACAACAAAACATTTTTCTTAAAGTACATGCGTCCAGCACTCATATCTTATGCATATTCGGACATGGATGTAAGAAATATGGCCGTTGAAGTACCCTTCAACTGCATGGAAAAAAATTGAACATGCATGTGTTGAACACATATCATATCCAATACTTAAACCCAAGTCTGATTAACATAGGGTGCAATATAGCACACACTAACAAACTCCAGCATAGCATTCCAAACACTTAATTAGAGTTTTACCAAAAAATAAAATTTACATATTTCATCAATGTAAATGAGCAAACCATGATTTATCCATTTATATTTCCCGTAAACTAATTCACGTTACATCAAATTCAACTCATACATAAATAAAACAATTCTAATTCAGATTAATTTAAAGTTTAAAAGTTATATCTGATCTACCTCAAATTCGCCAAAAGCCTTAATCCTGTCCAAAATCTGTCTCATTGGAGCTGAAAAAGCCTGAAAAAAGAACAGGAAATGTTTTAAAAGCTTAAATTTAAGCATTAACACATAGCAATAAATAATAAATTATATTACTATACAAAGTCATACGTCGTCCAACTATATTATATTTTTTATGAAAAAATTATAATTTTTTCATATATTTAGTAGAAAACTCGAGCGAACAAAAGAGACAAGGACCTCGCTTCCGCATTTCACCTTCTTTTCCATGACGCAAACTCCAATAATTATCTTCTTATATCCTCTTCCATCTCCTGCTCCTACCATCTCTGAATCTTCCTTTTTCTCTTTATATCTCAAAAAAGAAAAGTAATCTCAGCGAACAAAAAAGAACACTGCGACGGAAAACTCTTCCGCTGCCAATCACCGCCAGAACGCAAATCGGAAACTTCCAGGTATATATATTATCATACGTATAATATAAGATCAAGAAGAAGTATAAAATAAAATAAAATAAAACAGTGAAAACGGGAAAAAAAAGAAAGAAAAAACAGAGAAAGCGATTCAGCGAAGAATAAAGAAGGCAAGGCGTTGAGTAAGTCGCGAGAAATATCGGAGAGGAAAATGAGATGGAACGCTTTCAAAGCCGAACAAAAATGAAAAACTTCTATTTTTTGAATTAAAAATATATTTATAGATTCCTTTTAGAATTGAGGGAGGGGGTGTTTGGAGAGGAAGATATTGGATTCCGGAATATTCAAGTGGATGATGATTTTGCTTTGTGACAGGGACGTGCATAGTTTAAGGGTTTTGTTTTTTTGGTAAATTTCTTACCCTTTTAATTCTAACTACATCTCCAACTTTAAAGCTTATATCAATTAAACCTATTGCTATAGGTATGTATGCATGTATTTTTAAATTTTTAATTATTTTACGTAGCACTTAACGGTGAAATGAAATGACTTAATCGATATAACCTTTAAAATTTGACAATGTGATTAGAACATTTTAAAGTTTGATGATCAATTTAAAATATTACTTGTAGTTTGAAAATGTTTGGTACAATTTCAGGGGCGAATCCGATGGCTAGCAGGGGCCTCGGCCCTCTAAAGTGAAATTTTTTTTTTATTTAGGTCCTTTAAAATTTTTAAAATTTTAAATTAGTAAAGGTAAAAATATACTTTATCCCCCCAAATGATAAAACTTTAATTTAATCATTTAAAAATTATAATTTAATTTCGACCCCTAAACAATTTTCTGGCTTCGCACATATACAATTTACTATTTTTCATAAGTTTAATGGAGTGTTTAATTTTGAATTTTCTTTAATATAAAACAAATATATAATAAATTTGATATTTTTAATCATAACACAAAAATAAGTTGTTTTAGATTTATTAATTTCAACTTTCATTATGTACTAATTTCAAACTAATATAAAAATAGTATAATACAAAAAAGTTTATATTTGGTAGATTCACATCTCTTTTATATATTTATATTTTAAAAAATTTTAGGAAAAGTTCGAAACCACACATAAATTTTAATCAAATGTGCAATTAGTGATGACAATGGTGCAGGGTGAATTGTTGCCCACCTCGACCTCGACCCTAAGTTGTACTCTCGTCTCTCGACTCTACCTCGATCCCGACATTATAAAAATAAACTTGCCCTTACCTCAACTCAAAATTTTATTAAAAGCCCAATTTCGACCTAACCTGATGGAAGTTTATTTTATTTTATTGCTTCAAATTAACCAATTCTTTGATTATAAAACAATTCACTCTAATATGTTGAAATCTTTTATTATGAAACAATGTCTTGAGAACGTGCTAACAAATTTTTATTTGCTTACTTGATAATATAAATTATGTATATTAGTCACTTTGCTAAATCTGATTCAATTGGAGCTATTAGTTCAGGAAGGAAGAACAATAGTGCAGTAGGCAGTAGATGAATTTATATAAGACGTTTAAAGCTATTTACTTGCCTACAATAGATGAGTTTATTCAATCAATGGCTCCATGTAAATAGCACAAGACAAACACTATTACATGGTCACATACGAATTTTGTATTTGGTTCTTTTCTACAGGTTTATGCCCCTTTCAAGCATCCAATGTCTAATTTCAACTATCATTACTTTAGTGTAATCACTAACAACCACTGCCAGAAATCAAGTAAGTACATAAATTTAAAGCCCTTAAAATCATTTAGGGGTTAAATCATAAATAAAAATAAAATGAGGAGCAATTTTGTAAATATCCCAGGGTAGGGCAGTCTAAACTCAATCTCGATCCGATCCGACAACTTTAAAAAAAGGATAATATCACATTTGGTACCTATACTTCTATAAAATGTCCATGTGATGCATGTACTTTAAAAATGTCTAATGTAGTAGTTGAACTATTAATTTGTATATTATTTGGTACTTGTACTTTTATAAAATGTTTAATGTGGTACTTCTACTTTGAAAATGTCCAATGTGGTACTTATACTTTGAAAATGTTTAATGTGGTACCCGAACTATCAGTCTGTGTATTATTATGATATATGAAATTAACACCTTTAGTAAATGCTAAACCAACCAATGAAAATTCGACACATAAATTTTTTCCAAATCATTAATTCCACGTAGATAATAATATTATGAAAAATAGATAATAAAGCATAAAAAATGGAATTAAATTAAATTAAATTAAAAAAATAACTATATCTAAACAATATAAGTTTAACTTTAAAAAACCATCATTTTTTAACTCAAGATTACTTAGATTTTCTTAAGAACCCTAAATTTTCCAAAATTTATATAAGCCAAATTTTCCCCAATTTTATGTCTCTTGCTTGATTTATTGAGCTTTGTTAGAATTAAGTGACCCGAATTCTTATTTAAATAAAATACAGGGGTAAAATAAAATAAAAGTAAAATCCTTATAGAACTACACTTCTTTTATTTTATTTTAGAATAAGGTTTTTTAAACCTTATTAAACTCCATCTATTTTATATTGATTAGAATAAGGTGTTTCAATCTTACTACACTCATATTAGAATATGGCTTTACAAGCCTATAAATAGACATAGTCTATTCCTCTTGTAATCATTCGAATTCGACATAATGAATTTTCTTCTCCTCTGCCCGTGGTTTTTTCCCGAAAGGGTTTCCACGTAAAATATGTGTGTTCTTTATTTTATTTCACTTTTCTTTGCGATATACTGTCATTACCGACATTCTATTTTATTTTCACAAATTGTTATCAGAGCTTCCGGGTTGTTCATCTCGATCACGGTAATTGCGTCTTTGAAGTATGAAATTTCGCTGTTGGATCGCAACACCAGATTTGCGTTGTTGTAGATTAAGATGCAAGCAGTTATTGCGCAGATGGATTTGGAGGATGCTGTAACACCCCAAACCCGGCCTATAAGTTTCGACCAGATCTGGTATGCTACGGTTTTAAGGTTAAAAACTTTACTTGGAATGATTCTGAAAAACTTAGTCATTTTTGTAGATAATCTTTAAATAGGTGGCACTGGTAGAAAATCTTTGAAATTCTATTTTTTTTCCAAAACAAGTGTTATTTTAAATAATGTGTGAAAATCCCATTTTTATTTCTTTTAATCATAAGTCCTTGATCATAAATGAAAAAAACATAAACATTGACAAGTATCAACTGATAACCTAAGCGATGGAGGCCTTATTACATCAAATAATTCCAAAATTTAAACTTAAAATAAAATGGAAATTTAATAAATAAAAGACTTGTTGGCCCCTCGAGTCCGTCTCGGCTCCCTTGTCCACGATCTACTGCTCATTTGCAAAGTTAGGGAAAAATAATAGGGTGAGTCACCAAGACTCAATGCGTAAATCCCGAAAACACATAAAAGGCTTTAGGCCCACAAACACATTATGGGCCTTGGCCCATACAAGGGTAACTATATATGCATCATGGCCCATCCCAGCCTAGAAATCCATCCTCTACACACCAACCCGTACCAACCATCACACCTTGGGGATTTCTACAATCAACCCTCCAACCGCTACACACCATATCGACAGCTGTGCTGCCTGTCTTAAAGACTGATCACTGTGTGACCTATGTGGCAAAACCACCTATCGCCATGCGACCTTAATAATACATCGTAGTATTTCGACACCGAAAGTTGTCATCATAAAGACCGATCACTATGTGACCTATGTGGCAAAGCCACCGATCGCTATGCGACCTTCTTCCCCTTCATCATATCAATCCCATCCCATGCATACATACATGCAGAATCAAAATAATATACTACCTAAAAGTTCACAGTCTATCACATACATCGATACACATAGAGAAGTTTCTATGATTACGCACTGCATCCTTTGCCTACCCTTTTTGGGTAATCCGACTGCCTATACAACCTTTTTCCGCTTTTAGCCCATAACATATATTTAGTACAGATTACTATACAACCTTTTCCCGCTTTTATCCCATAACATATATTTAGTACAGATTACTATACTGACCTTTTTTCTGGCTTTTTTAGCCCATAACATATATTTAGTACAGATTACTAGTGTGTTAGAGATCTACACACACGACATACCAAGTAGAACGAGACCCTCTAAGTCGACGCTTATCCGTAGCCAACACCACCGCTATCTACCTTGAAATCCCGAAAAGTGATATGAGATTCAGAACTAGTGTTTCCGCTTTTAGATCTAAGAGATCTTACTAGAGAAGATTCGCTACTCCTGAGGGATTCTCGCTTTTTATGAAAAATCAGAAGAGAAGATAATTCGAAGAAATCTATAGAGATTCAGCTTTTAGAAGAAAGAAGAGAAAAGAATAATAGAGTTTTCTTGCTTTCGGCTTTTTAGAAGAAAGAAGAGAAGAGAATAATAGAGTTTTCGGCTTTTAGAAGAAAGAAGAGAATAATGGAGTTTTCGGCTTTTAGGAGAAAGAAGAGAAAAGAATAATGGGGTTTTCGGCTTTTAGAAGAAAGAAGAGAAAGAAAAGGTGGAACCCTAAATGCCTAAAAATAAAGAAGAGAACCCTCCCTATTTATAGAAATTTCGGCACTTACCTATGAAAAACTGAAAGTGCCCTTCCTGATAACTAAAAATTAATCAAATAAAAAGGGAAAATTCGGCACCCCCTTTGCCATAAAGAAACCGATTTCTTCACTTCTCTAGGTGATGGAATTTCGACCAACTCCTAGCCTTGTAGATAGCTCCTATCTTTTCTCTTTTTTTTTTCTTCCATATTATCAACTATATTATCTACATTATCCCATTCACATAAATCCTCCTATTTTTGAGCCTTGTTGCCGTCCACTCTACCTAACCCTAATGCCGAAATTTAGCTAACTTAAATTAAAAGAGTTGGGCTCCATTTAACTTAAATTTGGGCCCCTTACTCCCTTGTGTGGCGTCACCTCCTTGCTCCCTAAGTGGCGCCACTGACCACTGGGCCACAAGCCCATTTTGATATTTTAAACTCAGATACCACCTTTTAAACCCTATAGTGCCCAAAAAAAATTTAACTAAGGCTTCACCCAATCCTCGAGCCCAATTTGGACCCCTAATGCTCAAATTAACTCATTACACATATTCACCCATTAAATGCATAGGCCCAAAAATTCGTGGATGTTACAGCTTCTACCCCTTAAAGAAATTTCGTCCTCGAAATTTCCAACTAACTATTAATCATACTACCCGAGTCTCACCACTATGCTTCCGCTGTGAACTCTAATTCTAAAGCCAAAAGAAACACTTAGGATAATATGATAGAGTACGCACCGGTATTCGCATCTGGAGCGTCTTCGTTCCCTTGTACTCATTCTACCGATTCGCGTTTATCTGATTAGAAATTTTATGAATTATTAGTTTTCTTCCACTGATTAACCACGAACAGTCTTATGAATAGTAGTTTTAAGAGTAGTTCTTTCGGATTCGCAATTATATCTACGATTCAGTCTCAAGTTTGTGTTTCCTAGTTCCAGGGAGCACATACATTCATCCATCAATGTACAAGTGGCATCACAGTCATCATGTAAGGGTATTTTCGTCATTTCACTACCCAGGGGTATTTTCGTAATTTTATCCTACAGGAATATTTTCGTAATGTTCCAAAATAGGGTTTCTTGGTGATTTTGCGAAATAAGGGTATTTTAGTAATTTTGCAATCACTGGGTATTTCTGTAATTCTACAAATCGTGATATTTTGGTCATTTATAAATCGTGGGTAATTTAGTAATTTTACAAAATAGGATGGCTGGTCCTTTCGGGTTTTAGTTATAAATTTTGGCCCACAACAAGTCCTCATGACTAAGGTAAACAAATACTACGCACTGTAGGATTCCAGTGAAAGGGCGTGAGTCACTAGGATCGCTTAAATAACAAGCTCTCCTCGAATCCAATCCTGGCATGCGTATGCCTGTTGCCACACCCTAATCTCGCGACTTGTTCACAGGTTTGTTTGGTTGGATTAAATCTTATGAATTTAGAGAGTTGTTTAAACTAAGCCTAAAGTCCATCAATGTCTAATATACTAGCCTACGTCCATCAAGCCCATCAAGCCCAACATACATATCACATCCAAAAGTTTAGAATACTTACTGCGTGGATCGGGTGCGCAGAGACTCAAGGCCATTTCTCAACCCAAACTTTTCCAAATTCTTATCAACTTTAAAAGCGATTAGACACATTTCACAAACCCAAGTTTTGAACTGGGCTCGATACTAAAATGTAACACCCCAAACCCGCCCATAAGTTTCACTCGGATCTGGTATGCTACGGTTTTAAGGTTAAAAACTTTACTTGAATGATTCTCAAAAACTTAGTCGTTTTTGTAGATAATCTTTAAATAGGTGGCACTTTGTGTAAAAATCTTTGAAATTCTATTTTTTCCAAAACAAGTGTTATTTTAAATAATGTGTGAAAATCCCATTTTTATTTCTTTTAATCATAAGTCCTTGATCATTAATGAAAAAATATAAACATTGACAAGCATTAACTGATAACCTAAGCGATGGAGGCCTTATTACATCAAATAATTCCAAAATTTAAACTTAAAATAAAATGGAAATTTAATAAATAAAAGACTTGTTGGCCCCTTGAGTCCGCCTCGGCTCCCTTGTCCACGATCTAACGCTCATCCGCAAAGTTAGGGAAAAATAATAGGGTGAGTCACCAAGACTCAAAGTGTGTAAATCCTGAAAACACATAAAAGGCTTTAGGCCCACAAACACATTATGGGCCTTGGCCCATACAAGGGTAACTATATATGCATCATGGCCCATCCCAGCCTAGAAATCCATCCTCTACACACCAACCCGTACCAACCATCACACCTTGGGGATTTCTACAATCAACCCTCCAACCGCTACACACCATATCGATAATTTGGCCGCTTTGTCTTAAAGACCGATCATGTGTGACCTATGTGGCAAAGCCACCGATCGCCATGCGACCTTAATAATACATCGTAGTATTTCGACAAATGAGTCGTCATCATAAAGACTGATCACTATGTGACCTATGTGGCAAAGCCACCGATCGCTATGCGACCTTCTTCCCTTCATCATATCAATCCCATCCCATGCATACATACATGCAGAATCAAAACAATATACTACCTAAAAGTTTACAGATCTATCACATACATCGATACACATAGAGAAGTTTCTATGATTACGTACTGCATCCCTTGCCTACCCTTTTTGGGTAATCCGACTGCCTATACAAATTTTTCTCGGCTTTTAGCCCATAACATATATTTAGTACAGACATTATACAAACCTTTTTCCGGCTTTTAGCCCATAACATATATTTAGTACAGATTACTAGTGTGTTAGAGATCTACACACCTGATTACCGTTAGAACGAGACCCTCTAAGTCGACGCTATCCGTAGCCAACACCACCGTTATCTGCCTTAAAATCCTAAAAAGTGATATGAGATTCAGGAACTAGTGTTTCTGGCTTTTAAATCTAAGAGATCTTACTAGAGAAGATTCGGCTACTCCCAGAGAATTCTGACTTTTTGCGAAAAATCAGGAAGAGAAGATGATTCGAAGAAATCTATAGAGATTCGGCTTTTAGAAGAAAGAAGAGAAAAGAATAATGGAGTTTTCAGCTTTCGGCTTTTTAGAAGAAATAAGAGAAGAGAATAATGGATTTTTCGGCTTTTAGAAGAAAGAAGAGAATAATGGAGTTTTCGACTTTTAGGAGAAGGAAGAGAAAAGAATAATGGGGTTTTCGGCTTTTAGAAGAAAGAAGAGAAAGAAAAGGTGGAAACCCTAAATGCCGAAAAATAAAGAAGAGAACCCTCCCTATTTATAGAAATTTCGGCACTTACCTATGAAAAATCGAAAGTGCCCTTCCTGATAACTAAAAATTAATCAAATAAAAGGGAAAATTCTGCCCCCTTTGCCATAAAGAAACCGATTTCTTCACTTCTCTAGGTGATGGAATTTCGGCCAACTCCTAGCCTTGTAGATAGCTCCTATCTTTTCTCCTTTTTTTTCCTTCCATATTATCAACTATATTATCTACATTATCCCATTCACATAAATCCTCCTATTTTTGAGCCTTGTTGCCGTCCACTCTACCTAACCCTAATGCCGAAATTTAGCTAACTTAAATTAAAAGAGTTGGGCTCCATGTAACTTAAATTTGGGCCCCTTACTCCCTTGTGTGGCGTCACCTCCTTGCTCCCTAAGTGGCGCCACTGACCATTGGGCCACAAGCCCGTTTTGATATTTTAAACTCAGATACCACCTTTTAAACCCTATAGTGCCCAAACAAAAATTTAACTAAGGCTTCAGCCCAATCCTGAGCCCAATTTGGACCCCTAATGCTCAAATTAACTCATTACACATATTCACCCATTAAATGCATAGGCCCAAAAATTCAGGATGTTACAGATGCCTTGCTAGGGATAGATAAGATGCCTTCGACATTAACAAATGAAGAGAAGAAGCGTAAGGATCGAAAGGCATTAACACAATTACATCTGCATTTGTCCAATGAAATTTTGCAGGATGTGATGAAGGGGAAGACCGCCGCTGCATTATGGAAGAGGCTGGAACAAGTATGTATGTCGAAAACTCTAACAAGCAAGTTGCATATGAAGCAGCGTCTTTATGCTCATCGTTTGGAGGAAGGTGCATCTGTACACGAACACTTAACAGTGTTTAAAGAAATTTTCTCAAACTTGGAGGCCATGGAGGTTCAGTATGATAAGGAAGATCTAGGGTTGATTCTATTTTGTTCGTTGCCCCCGTCTTATTCAACCTTTAGAGACACGATTTTATATAGCCGCATGTCTCTCACAGTTGATGAGGTTTATGATTCTTTAACCTCGTATGGTAAAATGAAGCATCTTGTGGTTAAACCCGACTCTCAGAGAGAGGGTCTCATTGTTCGTGGGAGACAAGATCGGAATGCTGATGATGATTGTGGAAGGACACAGGAACGGAATCCTCGCGGTAAATCTAAGGGTAGATCGAAGTCTTCAAACGGAGGTAAAACTTGTAACTTCTGCAAGAAGAAAGGGCACATTAAATCTGAGTGCTATAAGCTACAGAACAAGATTAAAAGGGAGGCTGCGAATTAAAAGGGAAAACAACAAGAAAATTTCGGTGAAGCTGATGTTGTAGAAGACTACAATGATGGTGAACTTCTAGTCGCTTATGTCAACAATTCTAAAGTGAGCGAAGAGTGGATACTTGATTCAGGCTGCACCTTCCATATGAGTCCCAATCGGAATTGGTTTACAACTTACGAAACAGTGTCTGAAGGTGTTGTTTTGATGGGAAATAATGCTTCGTGTAAAATCACAGGTGTTGGAACAATTAAAGTTAAGATGTTTGATGGAGTTGTCAGAATACTTAGTGGCGTACGACATGTTCCAGAATTGAAGAGAAATTTAATTTCGTTGAGTACTCTTGATTCAAAAGGGTATAGATACACAGCTGAAAGTGGGGTTTTAAAGATTTCCAAATGTTCCCTTGTTGTGATGAAAGGGCATAGAAAGACTGCCAAGTTATATGTTTTGCGGTGTTCTATCATCACTCTCATCGGTGATGCAAATTGTCACTTCCTCTTCCTTGTCAGATGATGATATTACTAAACTTTGGCATATGCGTCTAAGGCATATGAGTGAGAATGGCATGGCAGAATTGAGCAAAAGAGGACTTCTTGATGGGCAAGGAATTTGCAAACTGAAGTTCTATAAGCACTGCATTTTTGGGAAGCAAAAAAGAGTTCGATTCACCAGAGGAATCCATAACATGAAGGGATCATTAGAGTATATTCATTCTGATCTGTGGGGGCCATCTAGAGTGCCTTTGAGAGGTGGAGCTAATTATATGCTAACTTTTATTGATGATTTTTCTAGAAAAGTTTGGGCGTTCTTCCTGAAGCATAAAAGCAATGTATTTTCCGCATTTAAGTCTTGGAAAACTATGATTAAAAAAAAACGGGAAAACAAATAAAATACCTCCGCACAGATAATGGCTTAGAGTTCTGTTCTGATGAGTTTAATAAACTGTGCAAGTCAGAAGGGATCGTGTGACACTTGACAGTTCGTCATACTCCACAGCAAAACGGTGTTGCAGAACAAATGAACAGAACGATCATGGAGAAGGTTCGATGTATGTTGTTAAATGCCAAATTACCAAAGTCATTTTGGGCCGGAGCAGCCTCTACTGCATGTTTTTTTTATCAACCGATCTCCATCCGTTGCCATTGAGAAAAAGACTCCACAAAAGGTATGGTCTGATAATCCTGCTGACTATTCTGATTTAAAGATCTTTGGTTGTCCTGCGTATGCTCATGTTAATAATGGAAAATTGAAACCGAGATCCATTAAATGTGTTTTTCTTGGTTATAAAGTTGGTGTAAAAGGGTATAAGTTATGGTGTCCTAAAAATAGCAGAGATGTTATTTTTGATGAAACTGCTATGCTACCTAACTTATCTCTTAAAGACTTTTCCAATAAAGAAAATCAAAAGCATGTGGAGCATCAGATTAATCCAGAATCTACAACAGAGTCGACTCCTCAAGCCAGTACAGAAATTCAGAATAGAGTTGCTTCTTCACCACAATACTCTATCGCTAAAAACAGAACTAGAAGAGAAATTAAACCTCCAAAGAAGTATGTCGAGGCTGATCTAGTTACTTATGCTTTAAATGTGGCTGAAGATATAGATACAAACCAAGAGCCACCTAATTATTCTGAAGCGATTATGTAACACCCCTAACCCGTGTCTCTCGTCGGACTAGGGTTAATAGGCCTTACCGGACAATACACATTTCAGTATGGTCATATATTGCAATTCATGCACAATGCCATATCAACTTCTATAATTTACTTTATAATCAAATAGCAATTATCTACTCTATCAAATCAGCCAAATTTGCACATTTATAATGCATAGCCAAATAAGATCATACATGCTATATTTTCTACATTACATGTACAGAGAAATATCAACTTCTTTACCATACGGTCATTCGATTCAATTATGCACAAAGTGTTATTAACTCCTTTACAAACAATTTTAAACTCGAATAGTAACCATCTACTCAATCATATAAATCACATTCGGTCATATGAACCACATGACCAACAAAATCATATCATGCTTATTTAACTCTTTCACATATACAGAACATTTTTATTAATTTACCTTATTAGTATCAATTATCAATTCACAAATGCAAAATGTAGCATGTATCAACCTTACCAAAATGAGCCAATTATAAGCCATACATATCACTACTCAATGATGAATTTATATAACCAAACACCACATGTTTAAAGACCGTAAGGACATACTTCCAAAATAGACTTATAGCAAAACCGAAAATATACCAACATTAACATTACAATCAAGCCATTTTCGCATGGCTATACATACGCAAATCAGAATAAACTATATTAAAACTAGCCTATACATGCCACATAACCAAAACTCAAAGATTTTATTTACCGAAACAATAACCGGATAGTGTGATAAGGCCTCCTGCGACTTCCAACCCGAGCAAATCTCTGAAAATCTATAAACATAGGACAAACGCATAGAGTAAGCTTGAAAGCTTAGTAAGTTGGCATATTAATAATAATAAGCAATTTAATTAACAATATTAACCCATTTCTCAATAAATATGCTCAAGGAAATAGAATCAATATTCACATAATTTCACCTTTTTCTTAAGTTCAGCTTAGGCTGTTTTTCTAAGTCACAGTCACTGATTTAATTATTTCATAAGCTACAGAAATCAAAATTAAGTTCTGTGGATTTTCCCTGAAATTAGACCCATATACCTTCTTGCCATAAAATTTCCAGAATTTTTGGTCTGGTCAATCAATACCAGATTATTCTTAAATTTTCCCTTATTTCACAGTTCGACAGTTCTGACCTATCTTTACAAAAACTCAGTTATCTCATTGTAAAGAATACAAATAATGTTCTTGTTTATTCCAATCAAAAATAGACTCATAAAGGATTCTAAGAATATAAAATATGCTCCATGATTATTTTTGTACAATTTTTAATATTTTTTCCAAGACAGAACAGGGGATCACGAAGTCATTCAAAACCAGTCTCACTAAAATTTAAATATCTCATAATTTCCACTTCTTTTGCTTACTCTATTTCTTTTATATGAAAATAGACTCAATGATCTTTCAATTCATATCTCCTTCACTTTCTAATTCAATTTCCAATATTTTCGGTGATTTTTCAAATGTACACAATTGCAGTTGTCCAGTACTGTTTTAATGCAAATTTCACTTTTTCATGATTTTCATGTATTCACTTTCATTTAAATTCAATATATTTAATCATAGGACCGAATTCTCATATTAATCTCACATATACTTATCATTAATATTATCCATGATTTAACATAAAATTTCAAAATATTTACTTACCTTAATTTTTTCATAGATATCAAGATAATATATACTTGTCCATTTAGCTTGAATAACATACTCAATTACCACATCAGCATAAATCTTTAAAACACAAACTCATACATAATCACCGGCATAAAGCCTGCTAGGCATATAGCCCGATATCTTTCACCGGCACAAAGCCTGCTAGGCATAAAGCCTGATTCCTTTCACCAGCACAATGCTTGCTAGGCCCAAAGCCCGAATAACAATACTATAGACTAACTCATACACATTTTATATATCGAATAATTCAGATATTTCACATAATTCATACGAACTTTCAATTATTATATCTTAATCAATATAACTCAAACACAATATTCTCTTTTATGCTATTTCACATATTCGCAAGCTCACTAACAATTCCACAATTTCAATTCAAAGATATTAATAAACTACATTTCAATTTAACGATGTTTAATTGCTTAAAGACTTACATTTCATTTTCAAACATATTATATATTTTCAACGTGCACTGAATCGGAATGTCATTCACTTAATCATTTATTTATCGGAATGCCCGTTGAACCATTCGAATAAATAAGGATACTCGGATAGCTTGGAAAGCTCATACAATGCCAACGCCCCGCACGTGGTCTTACATGTAATTAAATATCGATGCCACCGTCCGCATGTGGTCTTACATGAAATCATATACGATGCCGATGTCCCAGACATGGTCTTACACGTAATCTCTGATCGATGCCAGTGTCCCAGACACGGTCTTACACGATATCACAAATCGTTGCCAACGTCCTAGACGTGGTCTTACACGAAATCATATCTCGGAATCCTATGTCATGACACATGTATCCTCTACTATTCCTAGGGTTCGAACGGGACTTTTCGGATGTCGTTACGTTATCGAAACTTTCTCGTATTCATATATCCTGCTTCTCGAATAATTCAATATCATAATAACATATATATAACTTATTCAAAATACATACATTTGCATTACCATTCGGCATTTAATTCAATCATACAAATAATATGCATTTATAACATGATTTTGTAATGTTTATTAAAATACGAACTTACCTCGATACCAAAATGGCCATTTTACCAACTTTCTCGATTTTCAATTTTCCTCCCGTTCTAGGTCAAAATCTCGTTTTTTGGGGTTTAAAGCATCACATTTCACTTATTTAATTAATGTACTATTCAAAACAGTCCTTAACTCAAATTTTGCAAAATTATAATTTTGCCCTTAAACTTTTACATATTTACACTTTTGCCCCAATACTCGAAAATTAAACTTCAGCCCTTATTATTATGTTTTATAACATGCTGATCATTTTTCCCTTCTATGGCAACATCAAATTCTTACTCTAACATACACTTATGAACAATAATAATTTTTACCGATTAGCTCGTTTTACTCGTTTTCACCGAAAATCACTTAGTAAAAATCGTTCCTCTACTCATTAACATGCATAATCTACCATCAAACATTAAAATACACAAGCTTTCAACAATGGCATAATTCAAAATATTCACCAAAATCAAAAATTCAAGCATGGGTTTTGTAGATAACTTAGCAACGATCTCAAAAACGTAAAAATTATTAAAAACCGAACAAAAACGGGCTTACCAATAAGCTAAGAAGCTTGGCCGAATGCTTGAAGCTTCCATGGCTGTTCATCTTTCTCATTTTCGGTGGAAGATAATGAATAGAAAGATGAAATTTGGCTTTATTATATTTTATTATCATTATTTACCTTTTTTACTAAATTAACCTTTAAAAATAATCAAATTAACACAAATGCCAAACCAAATATCATCCACTAACTCACAATTGGATTAATTATCACATAAGGACCTTTTCTTTATTGTTCTATAGCTATTTGACACTTTTAACTTATAGAACCCAACTTTTACACTTTACGCAATTTAGTCCTTTTTACCGAATTAACCACTTAAACGATAAAATTTCTTTACAAAAATTTCACACACTCTAATATCGTGCTGTAAATATTAAAATAATAATAAAATAAAATTTTCAATGTCGAATTGTGGTCCCGAAACCACTGTTCTGACTAGGGTCTAAACCGAGCTGTTACAGATTAACTGTGAAGACTCAGAAAAGTGGATGTTTGCTATGCAAGAGGAGATGGAATCACTCCACAAAAACAGAACATGGGATCTTGTGAAACTTCCTAAAGATAAAAAGGTTGTTCGTTGCAAATGGGTGTTTAAAAAGAAAGAAGGGACTCTAGGAGTTAAAGAACACAGATATAAAGCAAGGCTTGTTGCAAAAGGTTACAGTCAAATTCCAGGGGTGGACTTCACAGATGTGTTCTCCTCAGTTGTGAAGCATAGTTCGATTCGAGCTTTACTTGGTATTGTGGCCATGCATGATTTGGAGCTTGAGCAATTAGATGTAAAAACTGTATTTTTGCATGGAGAACTTGAGGAGGATATTTACATGCAACAACCAGAGGGTTTTACAGTCTTAGAAAAAGAGGACTATGTTTGCTTGCTGAAAAAGTCCCTTTACGGTTTGGAATAGTCACCAAGATAATGGTACAAGAGGTTTGATTCCTTTATGACTTCTCATGATTTCAAAAGAAGTAGTTTTGACAGTTGTGTTTACTTTAAGAAAAACAGTGATAGTTCTTTTGTGTATCTACTTCTTTATGTTGATGACATGTTGATAGCAGCAAAAGATAAAGGAGAGATAAGAAAGGTCAAAGCCCAACTAAGTGAAGAATTTGAGATGAAAATTTGGGACCAGCAAAGAAGATACTTGGTATGGAGATTCTCAGAGATAGAAAAGCAAGTAAATTGTACCTAAGTCATAAGGGGTACATTGAGAAAGTTCTTTGCAGGTTCAATATGCAGAGTGCTAAACCTGTTAGTACTCCTTTAGTAGCCCATTTTAGACTTTCATCGGCTTTGTCTCCACAATTAGATGATGAGATTGAGTACATGTCACATGTTCCATACTCTAGTGCAGTTGGATCTCTCATGTATATTATGGTTTGTTCACGTCCAGATTTATCATATGCAGTCAGTGCAGTTAGTAGATACATGGTGAATCCCGGTAAAGAACATTGGAAAGCAGTTCAGTGGAATTTAATATACTTACGAAGTACTACTGATGTTTGCTTACAGTTTGGAAGAACTAGAGATGGAGTCATTGGGCATGTTGATGTTGATTTTGCTAGAGACCTTGATAGAAGAAGATCTCTCACAGGTTATGTCTTTACAATCGGAGGTTGTGCAATCAGTTGGAAAGCCACTTTACAAACTACAGTCGCTTTGTCTACCACTGAAGCTGAGTACATGGCGATTACTGAGGCTTGTAAAGAAGCTATTTAGTTGAAGGGACTCTTTAGTTTACTCAATGAAGACCTTCAAATCAGTACAGTATTTTGTGACAGTTAGAGTGCAATCTTCCTTACAAAAGATCAAATGTTTCATGAGAGAATAAAACACATTGATGTTCGGTATCATTTTGTTCGTGATATTATTGCTCGTGGTGATATTGTTGTGAGCAAAATTAGTACTCATGAAAATCCTGCAGATATGATGACTAAGTCACTTCCTATAACCAAGTTTGAGCATTGCTTAAACTTGGTTGGTGTTCATTGTTGAAGTTAAACCCTTAAGGGGTTTTATGGAAGAGGTGGAGAACTTGTTCGTTGAGAGTTAACGATGAAGAACTTGTTTATTGAGAATTCGTGTCAAGGTGGAGATTGTTAGAATTAAGTGACCCGGATTCTTATTTAAATAAAATACAGTGGTAAAATAAAATAAAAGTAAAATCCTTATAGAACTACACTTCTTTTATTTTATTTTAGAATAAAGTTTTTTAAACCTTATTAAACTCCATCTATTTTAAATTGATTAGAATAAGGTGTTTCAATCTTACTACACTCCTATTAGAATATGGCTTTACAAGCCTATAAATAGACATAGTATATTCCTCTTGTAATCATTCGAATTCGACATAGTGAATTTTTTTCTCCTCTGCCCGTGGTTTTTTCCCGAAAGGGTTTCCACGTAAAATCTGTGTGTTCTTTATTTTATTTCTCTTTTCTTTGCGATATATTGTCATTACCGACATTCTATTTTATTTTCACAAGCTTTAATAGAAGTTTGAATATCTTGATCTCAAATATCATTTCATTTTTTTTTCATTTCACATAATATTATGTTATTCATATGGAATTGATGATTTGAAAAAAAATTATGTGTCGAATTTTCATTAGTTGGCTTAGTATTTACTATGGGTGTTAACTTTAGATACCATAATAATACATAAATTGATAATTTAAGTACTACATTGAACATTCTCAAAGTATAAGTACTACATTAGACAATTTATGAAAGTACAAGTACTAAATAATACACAAATTGATAGTTTAGGTACCACATTGGACATTTTATGAAAGTACAAATACCAAATAATACACAAATTAATAGTTCAGGTATCATATTGAACATTTTATAAAAGTACAAGTAACAAATGTGACATTACCCCTTTTAAAAACAAAAACTATCCTACCCTGAATCTGATTTTCAAAAAAAAAATCCAACCCTATTGGATAGGATTGTAACGCCCCGTTTTTCTTTAAATTCGACTTTTGTAATTTTGACATGTATGAGTGTCTGCTTCAGTGGTTATGTGTTCTGGGTGTGTGTGGGAGGTCCCAAGTTCAAGTCTCAACTTTGATAAATTTTGATATTTTTATGAATAAAGCCCAAACTCTGGTTGGTAGGCTTATAAGTTAAAGTGTGTAAGTAATTAACAGAATGGGCCTACTGGTCTAGTGGCTAAGTGGAGTGTTGAGGTTGTTGGAGGTTTGGAGTTCGAATCCCTGTGTTGTCAAGGGTTAGTATTTTTGCTTCAATATCCAGCTAGAGTTTGAGTTGTAGTGAACATCTGAGTAGTGGGATTTGAATTGAATTAGTTTCCCCAAATCTCTCTTTGGTGAACCGATGTCTATCTCTCTCCCTCCTCTGCCATCTTTTTCTTTTTCCATTTTTGTTCTCTCCTTAGCTGAATTCTGCTCTCCCTTCCTCACTCTTTCCGTTTCTCTTTTACAAATCGTTCCGTTGTGTGCAATCGTCATCCCGCTTGTTCGGTAAGTTTTATTTATGTTTTACCCTGATTATGATCGTGGATAAGTGACTTAAGGAAAAGTGGTTATTTTGATTGTTAGGAGTCATTCAAGGGGCTGTAGATTAGCCATTAACGGTGTGAGGTTATGAAGTTTCTGCGGTTCGTTTAGAGGTAAGTGTTAAATGGTTGTGTTGAGTCGTTGTTGGAATGATGGATTCATTTAAACCGTGGTTATAGGCTAATTCCGAGATTTGTAATGTCAATTTTAGGTTTGGTATTGCTCGAGATTGCGTTAGCATCGATTCGATACCAGGTGTGTACCCGGAAACGCAGATAATGATGTTTCTATGAAAGCTGAAAACCTTACTGTCGACGCCACACGGGCGTGTGGTCGCCCGTGTGGTAGGCCGTGTGCAAGACTGTAAGTCACCACACGGTCGTGTGATCTTGCGCACGGCCGTCTGAGGGCCGAGCGAGGTCGTGTGCGACACGCGAGCTCGACCAATTGGGCCGTGTGAGCCACACGGGTGAACCACACGGCGTGTGGGATTCTGGGCCAAGCCGTGTGATCCACACGGCCAAGGCCAATTTGGGCCGTGTGGGCCACACGGGCGTGTTGGCCCACACGGCGCCACATGGGCGTGTGAGCCCATTTTTCTCAAAAAACTCGTAGGTTGCACGGTCGCCTAAGTCGATCGTGACCTACCGTAGGGTCGGTAAGCAATACTTAGATCCCTAAATGAATGATCTATCTGTCTGATTTCTGTACTAAGCATGTATGCTGATCTGAATATATGAGTTTTAATTGCATAATAGCATGTCATTCTTGTGTGTTGCATTGCATCGAGGTGGGTGTATTATGATTGGAGGAAGTATCTGAAAGGCTCTTAAGCCTGTTATTGGCAGCTCAGCTACAAATTTCTGATTATGTGCCGCATTCGGTACAACATGGTGTGTAGGGCTGGGTGTGTTGGGTTGGACGGAGTTGGTGTGTAGAGGCTGGTGGGTAGGACTCTGTTTTCTGCATATTCTGTCTGAAATGGGCTAAGGCCCTATAATATGTCTGATTCTGTATCTGAGTGGGCTAAGGTCCACACCATTTCTGTAATGGGCTCAGACCCGAACTGTGGAATTATGTTTGTTAACTGATATTACCGTGTGTATGTTTTCTGTGGGGAGTGCACACTGAGTTTGCGAAAACTCACCATTTTCTGTTTAAACTGTTCAGGTAATCCCCAGCAGTAGATGGATCGGTGCAGTAAAGGACTCGGCGGTGACCATGGTTCTGGATATTTTTTTTATGGTTTATTCTTAATTATGATTTGGTTATATTTGGGTAAATTTCATGTAATAAGGCCTTTACGGATTTTCGCTTAAATTTGGGATTATTATTTTATGAACTGCTAGCAGTAGGACAAGACTCGAGTTTTCAAAATAAACAAATGTTTTATAAAAAACACACGAATTCGCAAATTACTTTTTAAAAGCTTCCGCAACGTACAAAGTTTTGAAACTGGATAATGAATAAATAAATAACATGTTTTGACGATAGCTGAAGATACCTAGAAATGGTTTTTAACGCAGTTACGTTTTCTAAAGCACTATCATGTGACATCGCCAGATTCGGCCATAACGTCTAGGCTGGGTTTGGGGTGTTACAAGGATTGGGCTAAAACCCGTTAGTTCGAGTTCTTTTTACCACCTTATGTGCAATGTTATACACGAACTTTAATTTTATGCATTTTTTACATTAAATGTTAATTTGATTCAACTTTCACAAATCACTAACACAATTATTGATCTAACACTAATTTACACTAACATGATGCATGCACAAATAATTATATTTATTCAATATAAAAATAATTTAATGTATTTTATTTTTTAAAAATGTATGTAATTGAATCAAAATTAGTGTTTCATGTATATATTTGAACAACTATCAAAGTTTCAAGTGTATGATTGCATCAAATCATAGTTCATGTATCAAATTGTATATTATATGATAGTTCATATATAGTTTTGATATTATCCTAATTTTTTACTATATCCTATGTATACTTGTCATCATCTCAACCCTTCTTGTAGAAATTTTAAATTCTACTAGTAATGTACCAAATATTTTCCCATATAAAAACTGATAAAAGTATACTGATGCTTCAAATTTTATATAATACATATTATTAAAATATCAAAATTTTACTATAATATTATAAAACTTTGATTGACGTGTAAAGCACTTAGTTTACATCGGACTAAAGTTTCAAATAAAACTATTTTAATTTAAGAGAGAAATCTACTTATACCGATGTAAAATTTAAGTGATTTTATATCTTTTTATAATTTTTATATGATTAATATTTTAATAATACAACTGTTTCAAGATACTTGTACTTGTCATGCATGTAAATTTTTTAATTGATTCAATATCTCTATCATATAGATCTAACATATTATCTATATATATTTAATAGTTGAAAGTTTTTTTTTTATATAAAACGAATAGTTAGAAAATTTTAATTTATGTCAAACTTGACATGCATGATCTATATGAATGAAGTATGAAATATGACGGTTAGATTGTTAAAATATTAACGGAATAAAAAGTTACAGAATGGTGTAAAACCACTCTAGTTTTACATCAGAGTTAGTGATCCCTCTCCTTTATTTTATACTATTTTATATCTTTTAGGCTGAAGTGTCAAAGAAGCCCTCAATAAAAAATCAATTGAACCTTTTATGAAAAAAGTACGTCCAACTGAGCCCTCAGTGACAAAAGAAAAATCAATTGACCCATTCTGTTAATGAAAACTGTTGCTAGTTGATATGTTTTACTGTTAATCGTGCTGATGTGCCCGACGAAAGCCACAAAAACTACCACGTGGCAATATATTAGAGTGGCATGCCACATCATCAAAAAATAAAAAATAATTAAAATGTAAATATAGAATAAGTCTGAATAAATGATTGTCTAGATTTATTTAAATAGCACAAAACCAAAAAAAAAAAACTTCAAAAATATATTTATCTTAAAAAAAAAAGTGTTACATATAGGTATCTAAAATATATTCTTAATATGATGCAGATAAAAGAAATTTAATGATTTAATATGTGACAAAATATTGGTCAATTTACCAGTAAATGCCTTTTTTTTTCAAAAATTACGGAAATAGACCTATTATTTAATTATTTACCGGAATGGGTCATTTTTCCGAAAGCGCGTCTACGTCAGCGCGATGTCAGGGTATGTGGCAGGAAAACGCGTCCCTGGGGGAGCTTTTTGCCACATCAGCAGAAAACGCTTCCTTGAGGGCGCGCTTTGCTGATGTGGCAAAAACGCTCCCCCAGGGACACGTTTTAGCCCGTGTTTTTTTCCCAAAAAAAAAACTATTCTCAAATTAAATTTTTAAAAAAAAGTCATTTTTTAGATATTATAAAAATAGACCAATTTTTTTTTAAAATTTACGAGAATAAACCTTTATAAAGGCTCAAAGTGACAACACCATTTTTTTAAAGTGTCACCAATTAATATGGAAATATAACTTACAAAGCAAATCTTTATATAGACTCAAAGTCTCATTTCCCTTGTTTTCTTGAGCAATGTGGGATATGAGATATGTGTATATATAAACTCATGAATATTTTTGCAGCTTGTTCCTAAACAATGTAGGATTCCTTCCTCTTTTAACTAACAACATGAGATTAAATGTTACACTATATTTGATATTTTTTTACTTAAGAGTTTAAATTTTTTTACAAAAAGTTAACATTTGTTACATTATAAATAAAACTTTTAAACTCTATAAGTAAAAAAAATATAAAATATAAAATGAGTATGGTAAAATATTAAAAAATAAATATTTAAAAAATTACTAATAGTTGAGTGATCATTTTGTAAGTTTTTATAATTCGATAGCTAAAAAATATAGTTAAGTGACTACTAATGTAATTTAATCTAGATATAAAATATGAAAAATAATTATTATATTTTATGTATATTATTTATTTCTATAAAAAAACTTATTTAACATAATTATATACTATGTTTAAATAGATTATCCATCTAGTCAAAATATATCTGAAATAAATTTATCGGCATTCATTAGGTGATGAAAATTAAATTAAAATTAGAATTAAAAAAATTAATTAGTATAGTAAAATATTTAAAATAAATAAATATTTAAAAAGATATATCAATTTTTTAAAATTACAAAAAAATACTATTTGAGTACCAAATACTCACCATTTATTTATTAATCAAACATTCATAATATAAAATAAAATAAATAAATAAAATTAAAAGTATAACTTCTAAATTTAAATAATGGAAAATTATTTTAAAAATTAGAATTGCATTGATATTAACTTCAAACATTTAAAATTGAATAGAAGATTATTGCATGTACAAGTTTCATATGTGCAATTTTTTCTCTTTTTTTTAATAGTTCTTTTGTATATGTTAACAATTCTAAAATGCAACAAGATTAAAGATCTCAAAAGATAATTTTATAATATGAGAAAATGTTAACAAAATATAAAAAAAATAGAAATTGTTTTGTAAAAAAAATATCAAATATAGTGTAGCATTTAATCTCATGTTGTTAGTTAAAAGAGGAAGGAATCCCACATTGTTTAGGAACAAGCTACAAACCTATTCATGAGTCTATATATACACATATCTCACATCCCACATTGCTTAAGAAAACAAGGGAAATGAGACTTTGGGTCTATATAAAGATTTGCTTTGTAAGTTATATTTCCATATTAATTGGTGACACCTTAAAAAAAAATGGTGTTGTCACTTTAAGTCTTTATAAAGATGGAAAAAAACACGGGCTAAAACGCGTCCTTGGGGGAGCGTTTTTGCCACATCAGTAAAGCGCGCCCTCAAGGAAGCGTTTTCTGCTGATGTGGCAAAAACGCTCCCCTAGGGACGCGTTTTCCTGCCACATACCCTTACATCGCGCTGACGTGGACGCGCTTTCGGGGAAAATGACCCATTCCGGTAAATAATTAAATAATAGATCCATTTCCATATTTAAAAAAAAAAAGCATTTACTGATAAATTGACCCAAAATATTTGATACTTTATCCATATATCTAATCTAATCTAATATATCTAATCATATAATATAATATAACATAATAAGATACATAAACATTAAAATTGCGACAAATAGTGCATTTATGGTTTTTATATTTAGATCAATATCTAATTAAATAAAAAATTATTTAGATAATTATCCATTTGGATTAAATTTCATATTTATTTATTTTTTAAAATTTTAATTTTAACATAAAAGTTTTTAAAAATTAATTATCGTATTTTAATTTTTTTTTAAATTACATACTACTCATTAGATTTTATCACTATTTTCAAATAATTTTAAAAATCATTATTATATATTTGTGGTATCTTAAATATTTAATTAGATAATCAGAGTTTTTAAAATTTAGATAATTTTTAATATTAAATATTTTATCCATTTGATTTAACTTAAATATTTATTTATATATTATCTATTTTAAATTTATATTTTAACATAAAAATTTTGAAAAACAATTATCACATTTAAAAAAGGTATTTTTTATTTATTCACTAGATCTTATCATCACTTTCAAATATTTTTAGATTAATTATTATATATTTATATTATCTTAAATGGAATTATGAAAAATAAATTTTAATAATCAAGTATTTAAAATAATCTATTCAAATAATTAAGTTTAAGATTTAAAACAAAATTTTATTATCTATAATCAAATATATAATATAATTCATTTAAAAAATAAACTATATTAGATTTTTCAAATAATCAAACATATATTATCTCTTTTTTTATGTAGTTTCTATATATTTTTTATTTTTTTATTTAATATTATCTATTAAATTAGATTTTTCAAAATTTTTACCAATATTATTTTGCAAGATTATGTGACATATTTAATTTTTTTTGTTCATTTTTTCATTATCTATTAGAATAGATTAGATTAGATTAGATATGTTTTAAAAAAAAAACATTAGATTAGATCTTAACATTTATTATCTTTTAGGTTTTAAAATTACACCGATTGAGTCTTAGCTCGAATGGTATAGACATTGTTATTAATATAGGAGGAAGTAGGTTCAAGTGCGCTGAAGCGTATTGTAATAGCCCATTTTGCCCGGGCTGGTAATAAACAAAAAGCCAGAAATAAATAATAAATAAATAAACCAATGTTTTTTTTAAACAGTCATTTTACAAAAATCCAAAATCAATAAGCCCAAAACCCTCTTACAGATGGCCCAAAAATTAGACCCAATACCACAAACAGAAAACCCAGACCCCAACTAAACTAACACCCAAATACCCAGTGGCCCAAAAACTAAAGAAGCCCAATGGAGATTCAGCTGTTGGAAACCCTAACAGAGGGCTCGCGCCGCAGGCACCAATGGAGACCCCTCGCCAAGTCGCGACCCACGCGAATCACGCCCTATCGCCGCCGCGTCCCGCGCCATTCACCTGCAAACAAGGGAAGAAGACCGACAGTAGCCGCAAAAATAGGAATTTTATATTTATTTTCGGTTTTGTTTTCGGGTTATAAAAACCCCATAAAAATCTGTAAAATGGGGGAGACACAATACAATAATAAAAAAAAAAAGAACAAGGTTTCTTTTTTATCTTTCTATTCTTCTTTTCCCCGAATCTGTTCTTTATTTTTTTTTAGTTTTTTTTATATATATAAGGGTTTAAAATATATTTAAAAAAAGGAGGAAAAAAAGGAGAAAAATCTTACATTTTTTGAAATTCCGGCCACCATGTACGGTGGTCGACGACGGCGGCGGGCGGCGGTGATCGGCGCCGGAGTTGGGCCGGAGACTGGCCGAAAATCGCCCAAAGGGGAGAGCTCCCTCTTTTTTTTTTTGGAACAAACGGGCAAATGAAATTTTTAAAGAAAATTTGGCTTTTATAGCCTATTGAAACGACGCCGTTTTGGGCAGCCCCCTTAACGCCTAAAACGACGTCGTTTTGGGGGCTGACCCGCGCCTCGACCCGACTCAGTCTCAGGATCCGCGTGTTTTTTATGGAGGGGCTAATTGCACATTTAGTCCCTCCGCTTTTCTACTGTTTTATAATTAAATTTATTTTATTCCCAATTTTGCCCAATAATTTTTCCTCTGTTTCAATTTTGTCCGCATTCGAACGGCATCGTTTCTGAGGGTGGGGTTATTTTCTATTTTGGTCCCTCTACGTTGAACGCGCGTTACATCGGGGTCCTTATTCGATTGTTTTTTTTAATTTGACTTTTTAATTTTATTTCCCTCTTAATTCAGTCCCTCCTTCAATTTAGTTGGTTTTGTTATTGTTTATTGTTTATTTTTTATTTTTTTTGAATGTTTGTTCATTTTATTTATTATTACTATTATTACTATTATTATTATTTACATTATTGATTATTTTTATTACTATTATTATTTATTATCACTATTACTATTATTTTTTGTTTTTATTATTGTTAATATTAATATTAATATTATTATTTTAATATTACTACCACTCTTATGTTTTATTTTTAATTAACTTTATTATTATTATTATATTTATTAGTATTATTTTTTATTACTAGTTTTTTTACATATATTATTATCACTATAGCTATACTTTTATTATTATTATATTTATTATTATTAGTATTGTTATTATTATTATTATTATTATTATAATATTACCATTATTATTACTATTAATTTTAATATCCTTACATTATTTTATTATTATTAATACTATTTTTATTTTTTGCTATTATTTTTATCATTATTTTCATTATTATTTTATTTTATAATTGTTAATATTATTTTTATTATTATTTATTTATTAACATATTTCTATTTTATTATTATTATTTTACTATTATTATTTTATACATATTATTTATCTATTTGTTAATTTGATATTAGCTTCATTTTTGTTATTATTTTCTTTCCTTTTATTTACTTATTTGTTTATTTATTTACTATTATTTTTATTTAATATTTTTATTATTATTGCCTTCATTATTATTATGTATATTATTACCCACTCTTTTATTCCGTTGAGCATGTTGCCATTATGATTTATTTTTCATTTTATTACAATTATATTATATTTTCTTTGATGCATCAAAAATTTGGTTTTGAAATAAGCAAATACCACCAGATTCTAGGGTTCGAAAGAAATCGTACCTAACTTACTCAAGTTGCGATTTTCTTCTTCGAGTCCAAAGAACCTATTACTTTCCTTTTAAAGGTAAAATAAAAACTTATTCTCTAGAATTCAAATTGTCGTGTCCTAACTCACATCGGATATGACGTTTATTCATCTCGGGATAAGGATTTCGAAAACAAGGCAATGTTTCGTGTTTGGAAGTTCGAGAAATCGTGCCCTAACGTGCGTTTGGTTTCGGTTTTTAAATGCGTCCAAATAACTAAATATCCTTTTAATTTCGTGTTTTGGAAAATTAAGGGACGATCTTAGTTTCGGGGTTAAAATGTTGCACCCTAACGTCTTCGGATGTGATATTTTATCCTTTTTGAACAAAAGAGTCTTAATATTCTCAAATGGGTTATATAAACATTCTTTAAAAGAAATTGTATTTTAAAATCTTTTAAAATTCTCGACATAAGGACATTAATTAATCAATTAGGTACCAATTTTTGGGCGCACGAGGGTGCTAATCCTTCCTCGTGACGTAACCGACTCCCAACTCGCTTTTACGGTATTTTGTGGACCAAAAATCAATGTTTTGAAATAAAACGTTTTATGAGGTGATCCAATCACACCTAAGTAAAAAGGGATTGGTGGCGACTCCCATTTTTGTTTTTAAGTCGATCTTCGTTTTTTTTAAATATAAAAATGGTTTCGACAGCTTGGCGACTCCACTGGGGACAAATAAGAGAGTCAAGCCGTAAAATTGATTATTTCCTGTCCTTTTGTCTAAATTTGAAAATTGGATTTGAAAAATTATGATCCTTTTATTGCATGTTGTTTTAATATTGAAAAGCATGTCTGCATTGCATTGCATGACCGTTGTGGTCACACCCTTTTAAGTGGGAGCGAGAAGCTACTCCTTCGTGAGGTTTTCACCTCTGTGCAGGATAGTGAATCGCTTTCGGGATACATCCGTACCTATGTCTTCGTGAGATTTTCATCTCCATACAGCCATAGGGAAATGTATTCCCCTGAACTGAACTCGATCCATATGAGCCTATAATGGGTGAGGATCGAGGAATCTGCTGGTTCGGGTACCTCAACTTTAGAGCTAAACCACATATAGAAAACCTAAGTTCTAACCCTAGATAGAGCTATATTAAACCCTAGTGGTCACCCAGATAGGTGTTTTATGATTATTTATTTCGCCTGTGCTGACGTGTTTTGTTTTGTTTTGGTTGCATTGCATTCACATCATAGAAAAGAGGTGTTGATTCAAATTCGATTGCTAAATAGAATAGTTTGTCATAAGAAAATGGATTTTTTGATAAAGTGGATTATAATACGGTCGTCCGAATATGGTCCAAGTAAACGAGAGAAGACTGATAGTCTGTGAAGGAATACAAGACTTTATTCCCCAAGGATTCAAGATGACAAAGACTATTCGAGAATCACCACGTTTCGGCTTTCTTGAAGAGACTAACGAGCATTACGAGGATAAGAGAGTAATGAGTCGCGGCCCAAGCAAAAAGGAGCTAGTGGAGGCATCTATTAGAAGTTTGCAAGATTTGACCTTTGCGAAGAAGAGGATTGATGTTTTTGCTTGGAATATGAGGGCAAGGCCGCGTATGTAATCTGATTTATGTAAAGGAATTTATTTTCTAGAAAAGTTGTTCTAATGTAACTGAATTCAGAATCAATGCCTCTCTTTCTTTTGCATTCATTCCATGCATTTGCATTACATCATATCATTTACATTTAAGTCCATAGAGAGAGTCTAATTAGTTGAAATTATAACAGAGAGAGAGAGAGAGAGAAAAAGAGAAAGAAAATCTAGAAGCTGAACATCCTTACGGTACACGTGCCAAATCAAATAAAATGGATCAAAGGTTAGAACAATTCGAAAAAGATATACAAGACCAGATGCAAGAGCAAATGGCAAAACTCCAACAAGAGATGAGGGACCAAATGTTGGAGGCTCAAAGGAACATGATGGCTCAAATGACCCAAATGCTGAGTGGGGCAATGGACAAAGGAAAAGGTCCCATGGCAATTACAGGAGAAGAGAGTGAAGGCATTCCACCGGGTTTTACCCCCACTACATGCGCCAGCATAGCCTGAAGAATATCCCCAAAGGCCGCCTGTCACGATTAGGCCTCAACAGGGGCAAACTGATACCAGACCGCCCATGAACTTCCAAATGGGTTCAGGATCCAACCCAGAAGATAACCCTGCTAACCCCGTTATCCCTGATTTAGATATAGCAGAAAGGGAAGGGATAAGAACTGAATCCTCGAGGCAGTTAGAGGATCGCTGTAGATGGTTGGAGGAAAAGTTCAAGGCTCTGGAAAATGCCGATCATCATCATGGCATTGACGCAAAGGACTTGAGTTTGGTTCTAGATCTGGTGCTTCCTCATAAATTCAAGATGCCAGAATTTGAGAAGTACAATGGGACTAGTTGCCCTGAAGCCCACATCACTATGTTTTGTAGACGCATGACTGGTTACGTGAACAATGATCAACTTTTGATTCATTGTTTCCAAGACAATTTAGTGGGGGCAGCATCCAGGTGGTACAATCAACTCAGCCGCGCTAACATTAGCTCCTGGAGAGACTTAGCTCAAGCCTTCATGAAGCAGTATAATCATGTTACAGACATGACGCCTGATAGAATCATGTTGCAAAAAAAGAAGTCAAATGAAAGATTCAGGCAGTATGCGCAAAGATGGAGGGAGGTCGCCATGCAAGTTCAGCCACCACTCCTAGAAAAGGAGACTACAATGCTTTTTATCAATACCTTGAAGGCTCCATTCATCACTCACATGATAGGGAGTACCACTAAGAGCTTTGCGGATATAGTGATGGCAGGAGAGATGATTGAAAATGCCATAAGAGGTGGCAAGATTGAAGCAGGGGAAACCACTAAAAGGTCTGCTCCTAGGAAAAAGGATGACGAGGTGAATAATACGAGTACATACAACAAAGGGTACTCAAAAGCAATTACTGTTAACCAGCCAAAGGTGATCACTGCTGGGCAACAAGGGTCGGTGAGACAAGAGTCGGGCACAAGGTAAAACTCTGAAAAGCTCTAATTTACGCCAATCTCAATGACGTATCAAAGTTTGTTTGACGCACACGTGGTGCCCCCATTTTATTTGAAACCGTTGCAACCTCCATTTCTAAAATGGTATAACGAGAATGCCCAATGCGAGTACCACGCGAGAATAAAGGGTCACTTAATTGAAAACTGTACTACGTTTAAAAAGTTGGTTGAAAGGTTCATTAAAATGAGAATTGTGAAGTTCGACGATTCATCAAAACCTGATCACTTTGACGAGGCACTAAATGCAATAATTGAAGGAGGAGACAAGAAAGTTGCGACCCCTTGAAGAAATCAAAAGCGAAGAGGGAATCGGGGAATGAAGTTTCCAAACCCTTGTATACTTGGGAGTGTTTTGAATAATGGACTGTGAAAGAGATCTCTGTATTTTTAGAGCTAATCTAGAGTAATATTCAAAACACGCTTGTGGCCTTAAGCCTAGAGACAAGAAGAACCCTTTTGTGAAATAGGCTTGTGTCCTAAATTCTTATTTCAATAAAATGTATCTTTTATTCTCTCCATGTATAGATTCTTTTATTTTTGGACTTTCTTTCAAATATTCTTTTATTCATTCATGATCATATCATACAAATAACCATTCTTTGAATCATTTATTCTTTGGAATCTTTCTTCGAGCCTACCATAGGTCTCAAGGTATCAACGATGTGAGCAACACTGTTACTGACTCAAAGTCTCCTTTCGAGTAAGATATGTGTTTAGAGGGATCTCAGGACTTTGAAGATAATAGAGATTGTAACCTATCTTCCAATTTGTTAAGGATGGAAGAACAGGATGAAAAGCAGACCCTACATTACAAAGGGTCAGTGGACATTACGAGCCTAGAAAAGGGGTGAAGATCGAAGCCCAGCTCACCACAAAAATAAGGCAAGACATCATTGAGTTGTTTTCAAGAATTCAAAGATGTTTTTGCACGATCATATCAAGACACGCTTGGGAAAATATTAAAAAAGGTCCATAAAGGTGTTTAGAGAACGTGATAATGGTTCTACAATAGCCAGGCCAATCATGAGGTTTGGGTACTGTTAATCTACATAAAAGGGGATGGCACCAGCTATGCCGTATTTAAGGAGACAAGATTCATGTGCCTTCTCCATTTCTTCACAAACTTTCCATACGTGGGGCATGGATTTGATGGGGCCAATCTCGTTAAAAGCTTTTAGTCAATATCGATTCATCGTCGTGGTCGTCGGTTACTTCACTAAGAGGGTAGAAGTAGCTTCATATGCCAATGTTGCAAAGTCGAAGTCATCAAATTTTTTTAAAAAAAAAGAAAAGAAAAGAAAAAGGAAAGGATCAGATGCTAGTAAAGAATGCCATAAAGGATCACGTTTAATAATGTAAAACTGTACAAAGTTAAAGTTTACAGTTTGTCCAAAGATCAGGCAGCATATCACAGTGCAGCAAAAGTTGCCAAAAAAAAAATGAAAGGTGACTAAGACTTGTAAAGATTGGCATAAGAAGCTATCATTTACTCTCTATGATTATCGAACGTTGGCCAGGACCTTTACCGGGGCAACATCTTACCCATTGGTTTATAGATTGGAAGCATTTTTATCAATTAAACCTAATCGAAGGAAAGGTTAAAAGCTATCTGACATGGCCAGATGATGCAAGTTCATGACAAAGAGATTCATCCTAGAAAATTCCACGGGGGGGAACCTGATGTTAAAAAAGATCTTTCCTATACAAAAGAATTTCAGAAGAAAGTAGATCTCGAATTGAGAAGGACCTTATGTTGTAAAGAAGACCTTTTCTGGAGGAGCATTGATATTGACCGAGATGGATGCTAAAGACTCGCCCAATCCGGTGAATTCAGGGTCAATCAAGAAGGATTTTACCTGAAAAAGGAAAGTCCAAGGTGAAAACCCGCAAAGGGCGCCTTGAGTTCAAATTCAAAAAAAAAAGAAAAAAGAAAAAGGAGAGGCCAATGCGAAAACCCGCACAGGGCACTTTGAGACCAAAGGGTTTTGAGCTGAAAACCTGAAAAGGGCGGCTCAAATTTTGATCAAAGATGGGGCATATGGTAGTCTTGCTATGCCTGAATTAACAGTAAGCCAGTAGGCTACATCTTGGGGCATTGACAAAGTACTTCGGATCCTCTAAACACGTATTGAGCTCAAAATGGTCCTTAAGAAGTTTGTACAGAGAAGCTCAGGCTGCGATATCTGAGGCACCTAGCTTCTATCTTACCCATTTTTTGAATTTGCTATCTTTGATTACTTCATTCTTTTCAAAGATACACCTTAATCAATTTTCTTTTATAGCCTTGGCTACCTTTGCTTACTTTATTCTTTTCAAGATACACCTCAATCAAGTTTCTTTTATGGTTTTTGTTATTTTTGATTACCTTATTTGTTTTGAGCTATGCTCCTGATTAATTTCTTTCACGTCCATTATAATGATCTTTTTCAAGCATTTTATATTGAAATGATGATTATTTGACTTATAATACTTTCATAAAAGGAGTTTTGCATATTACTCTGAAAGCTTCTAAATAATATGAGAATCTGAAACAGGACTATTGTTTAGAACTCACCAAACTTAAGAGTTGGAAATATTATCTCTTCGGATTTTTATTGGGCACATACATCTGGTCATTACACCCAAGGAATGATGTAACAAGTCAAATTGATTACCTTTGAGTGGTAACAGATTGGATGAAATGTTATCCCCCTAAAGTTGCAGTAGGAGGTACAAACTTTATGTCCCAAAGTACAGTGGAAGGGACTCTGAAATTACAGTGGGGCAAGCTTGCTGAACAAAATACGATTGTTTCTTTGGGTTTTCTGTCAAAGATACCATTGAATGAGAAAGCATGGTAGTGCATTAGTGATAGAACCTTGATGAATTATGAGCAATGACAACCTATAAGGACCATTCTCACATTTCCAATTAGGAGCATTTGATTCATTCCGATCATTGTATCCTAATCGTGGTACAAAAATAAAAGAAGAAATCATTCTCATGACATTCTGCATTCATGCGAATGTCATCCCTAATATCATTTAGTTAGGAGCATTAGATTCATCCCGATCATGCATCCTAATCATCATTCTCATGACATTCTACATTCATGCAAGTGTCATCCATAATACATTCAAGTCTACAGGACATGTCCCTCAGAGGATGGTGTAGCAACATCGGTGAATTCACAGATCTTATCTCCCTAAACAGAAGTGGAGCATGTCAAATTTGGCGAATCCTATCTCCATGTATCGGCAATGGAGCAGATTTTAGCCATTGGTCTAATCTCCTTGATGTAGCAAGGGAGCAGACTAAAAATTTTAGATTTTGTTCCCTCGAGATGGTAGTGGAGCAGACTGAAGATTGAAGTCTTCCTGAAGATAGTAAGGAAGTAAATTAGAAAGTTCAGATTTTGTTCCATCGAGATGGTAGTGGAGCAGGCTGAAGATTGAAGTCTTCCTGAAGATAGTAATGAAGTAAATTGGAAAGTTTAGATTTTGTTCCATTAAGATGGTAGTGGAGCAGGCTGAAGATTGAAGTCTTCCTAAAGATAGTAAGGAAGCAAATTAGAAAGTTCAGATTTTGTTCCATCAAGATGGTAATAGAGCAGGCTGAAGATTGAAGTCTTCTTGAAGATAGTAAGGAAGCAAATTGGAAAGTTCAGATTTTGTTCCATTGAGATGGTAGTGGAGCAGGCTGAAGATTGAAGTCTTCCTAAAGATAGTAAGGAAGCAAATTAGAAAGTTCAGATTTTGTTCCATTGAGATGGTAGTGGAGCAGACTGAAGATTGAAGTCTTCCTGAAGATAGTAAGGAAGCAAATTAGAAAGTTCAGATTTTGTTCTATTGAGATGGTAGTGGAGCAGGCTGAAGATTGAAGTCTTCCTGAAGATAGTAAGGAAGCAAATTGAAAAGTTCAGATTTTGTTCCATAGAGATGGTAGTGGAGCAGACTGAAGATTGAAGTCTTCCTGAAGATAGTAAGGAAGCAAATTTGAAAGTTCAGATTTTGTTCCATCGAGATGGTAGTGGAGCAGGCTGAAGATTGAAGTCTTCCTGAAGATAGTAAGGAAGCAAATTGAAAAGTTCATATTTTGTTCCCTAGAGATGGTAGTGGAGCAGACTGAAGAATGAAGTCTTCCTGAAGATAGTAAGGAAGCAAATTGAAAAGTTCAGATTTTGTTCCCTCGAGATGGTAGTAGGAGCAAACTGAAGATTGAAGTCTTCCTGAAGATAATAAGGAAGTAAATTGAAAAGTTCAGATTTTATTCCCTCGAGATGGTAGTGGAGCAGACTGAAGATTGAAGTCTTTCTGAAGATAGTAAGGAAGTAAATTGAAAAGTTCAGATTTTGTTCCCTCGAGATGGTAGTGGAGCAAACTGAAGATTGAAGTCTTCCTGAAGATAGTAAGGAAGCAAATTGAAAAGTTCAGATTTTGTTCCCTCTAGATGGTAGTGGAGCAAATTGAAGATTGAAGTCTTCTTGAAGATAGTAAGGAAGCAAATTGAAAAGTTTAGATTTTGTTCCCTCGAGATGGTAGTAGGAGCAAACTGAAGATTGAAGTCTTCCTGAAGATAGTAAGGAAGCAAGTTGAAAAGTTCAGATTTTGTCCTCTCGAGATAATAGTGGGGCAGACTGAAGATTGTAGATCTGGCATTTCTGAAGTTATAGGAAGGAGATCGAAGATACCAATCTGGCATCCCTGAGTTTGCAGGGAGCAGATTAAAATAGCAGATCTGGCATTCCTGAAGTTGCAGGAAGCAGATCGAAGACATTAGTCTAGCATCCCTGAGTTTGCAGTGGAACAGATTGAAGATAGTAGATTTGGCATTCCTGAAGTTGCAGGAAACAAATCAAAGACATCAGCCTTACTTCTCTGAGTTTACAGAAGAGCAGGCTAAAAGACAACAGATTTTGCCTTCCTGAAGTTGCAGTGAAGCTGATTGAAGCCATCAGATTTATTGAAATCAAGATCCAATATCGTTGAAGTTGCAGTGGAGTTGGAAGCTGTTTGAAGAAGTCAAGGCTTGGCAAAGACCGGGCAAAATTGGGCCTTTTAAAGTCTTTGCTCTATTCTTGTTACACGACAATGAGCAAAGAGGGGCAGCTGTAATAGCCAATTTTGCCCAGGCTGGTAATAAACAAAAAGCCAGAAATAAATAATAAATAAATTAACCAATGTTTTTTTTTTAAACAGTCCTTTTACAAAAATCCAAAACCAATAAGCCCAAAACACTCTTACAGATGGCCCAAAAATCAGACCCAATACCACAAACAGAAAACTCAGACCCCAACTAAACTAACACCCAAATACCCAGTGGCCCAAAAACTAAAGAAGCCCAATGGAGATTCAGCTGTTGGAAACCCTAACAGAGGGCTCGCGCCGCAGGCACCAATGGAGACCCCTCGTCAAGCCGCGACCCACGCGAATCACGCCCTATCGCCACCGCGTCCCGCGCCATTCACCTGCAAACAAGGGAAGAAGACCTACAGTAGCCGCAAAAATAAAAATTTTATATTTATTTTCGGTTTTTCTTCGGGTTATAAAGACCCCATGAAAATCTGTAAAACGGGGGAGACACAATACAATAAAAAAAGAGAAAGAACAAGGTTTCTTTTTTATCTTTCTATTCTTCTTTTCCCTGAATCTGTTCTTTATTTATTTTTTTTATTTTTAGTTTTTTTTATATATAAGGGTTTAAAACATATTAAAAAAATGAGGAAAAAAGGAAAAAATCTTACATTTTTTGAAATTCCAGCCACCGTGTACGGTGGCCGGCGACGGCGGCGGGCGGCGGTGATCGGCGCCGGAGTTGGGCCGGAGATTGGCCGAAAATCGCCCAAAGGGGAGAGCTCCCTCTTTTTTTTGGAACAAACGGGCAAATGAATTTTTTAAAGAAAATTTGGCTTTTATAGCCTATTGAAACGGCGCCGTTTTGGGCAGCCCCCTTAACGCCTAAAACGACGTCGTTTTGGGGGCTGACCCGCGCCTCGACCCGACTCAGTCTCAGGATCCACGTGTTTTTGATGGAGGGGCTAATTGCACATTTAGTCCCTCCACTTTTCTACTGTTTTATAATTAAATTTATTTTATTCCCAAATTTGCCCAATAATTTTTCCTCTGTTTCAATTTTGTCCGCATTCGAACGGCACCGTTTCTGAGGGTGGGGTTATTTTCTGTTTTGGTCCCTCTACGTTGCATGCGCGTTACATCGGGGTCCTTATTCGATTGTTTTTTTTAATTTGGCTTTTTAATTTTATTTCCCTCTTAATTCAGTCCCTCCTTCAATTTAGTTGGTTTTGTTATTGTTTATTGTTTATTTTTTATTTTTTTTGAATGTTTGTTCATTTTATTTATTATTACTATTATTATTATTTACATTATTGATTATTTTTATTACTATTATTATTTATTATCACTATTACTATTATTTTTTGTTTTTATTATTGTTAATATTAATATTAATATTATTTTAATATTACTACCACTCTTATGTTTTATTTTTAATTAACTTTATTATTATTATTATTATATTTATTAGTATTATTTTTTATTACTAGTTTTTTTACATATATTATTATCACTATAGCTATACTTTTATTATTATTATATTTATTATTATTAGAATTGTTATTATTATTATTATTATTTTAATATTACCATTATTATTACTATTAATTTTAATATCCTTACATTATGTTATTATTATTAATACTATTTTTATTTTTTGCTATTATTTTTATCATTATTTTCATTATTATTTTATTTTATAATTGTTAATATTATTTTATTATTATTTATTTATTAACATATTTCTATTTTATTATTATTATTTTACTATTATTATTTTATACATATTATTTATCTATTTGTTAATTTGATATTAGCTCCATTTTTATTTGTTTATTTATTTACTATTATTTTTATTTAATATTTTTTATTATTATTGCCTTCATTATTATTATGTATATTATTACCCACACTTTTATTCCGTTGAGCATGTTGCCATTATGATTTATTTTCATTTTATTACAATTATATTATATTTTCTTTGATGCATCAAAAATTTGGTTTTGAAATAAGCAAATACCCTGCGTTCTAGGGTTCGAAAGAAATCGTACCCTAACTTACTGGGTTGCGATTTTCTTCTTCGAGTCCAAAGAACCTATTACTTTCCTTTTAAAGGTAAAATAAAAACTTATTCTTGAGAATTCGAAATTGTCGTGTCCTAACTCACTGGATATGACGTTTCGTCATCTCGGGATAAGGATTTTAGAAAATAAGGCAATGTTTCGTGTTTGGAAGTTCGAGAAATCGTGCCCTAACGTGCTGGGTTTCGGTTTTTCGTACGTCCAAATAACTAAATATCCTTTTAATTTCATGTTTTGGAAAATTAAGGGACGATCTTAGTTTCGGGGGTTAAAATGTTGCACCCTAGCGTACTGGATGTGATATTTTATCCTCTTTGAACAAAAGAGTCTTAATATTCTGAAATGGGTTATATAAACATTCTTTAAAAGAAATTTTATTTTAAAATCTTTTAAAATTCTCGACATAAGGACATTAATTAATCAATTAGGTACCAATTTTTGGGCGTTACGAGGGTGCTAATCCTTCCTCGTACGTAACCGACTCCCGAACCTATTTTCTGGTATTTTGTGGACCAAAAATCAATATTTTGAAATAAAACATTTTATGAGGTGATCCAATCACACCTAAGTAAAAAGGGATTGGTGGCGACTCCCATTTTTGTTTTTAAGTCGATCTCCGTTTTTTTTTCATCTCCGTGCAGCCATAGGGAAATGTATTCCCCTGAACTGAACTCGGTCCGTATGAGCCTATAATGGGTGAGGATTGAGGAATCTGCTGGTTCGGGCACCGCAACCTTAGAGTTAAACCACATGTAGAAAACCTAAGTTCTTACCCTAGGAAGAACTATGCTAAACCCTAGTGGTCACCCAGATAAGTGCCCTATTCTTTTATTTATTTCTTTGTGCTAACGTGTTCTCTTTTGTTTTGATTGCATTGCATTCACATCATAGAAAAGAGGTGTTGATTTAAATTCGATTGCTAAATAGAATAGTTTGTCATAAGAAAATGGATTTTTTTGATAAAGTGGATTATAATACGGTCGTCCGAATATAGTCCAAGTAAACGAGAGAAGACTGATAGTCCGTGAAGGAATACAAGACTTTATTGCCCAAGGATTCAGGATGACAAAGACTATTCGAGAATCACCATGTTTCGGCTTTCTTGAAGAGGCTAACGAGCATTGCGAGGATAAGGGAGTAATAAGTCGTGGCCCAAGCAAAAAGGAGCTAGTGGAGGCATCTATTAGAAGTTTGCAAGATTTGACCTTTGCGAAGAAGGGGATTGATGTTTTTGCTTGGAATATTAGGGCA
This sequence comes from Gossypium sturtianum, assembly GCA_025698515.1. NCBI lineage: Eukaryota > Viridiplantae > Streptophyta > Magnoliopsida > Malvales > Malvaceae > Gossypium > Gossypium sturtianum. The sequence goes on from CM046946.1 coordinate 125,842,023, forward strand.
AGGCCGCGTATGTAATCCGTTTTATGTAAAAGAATTTATTTTCTAGAAAAGTTGTTCTAATGTAACTAAATTCAGAAGCAACGCCTCTCTTTCTTTTGCATTCATTCCATGCATTTGCATTGCATTGCATCATTTGCATTAGACTTTTACAAAAGGACCCTAATTAGGTAAAAATATTTCAGTTAACCTGGAAAACATGGAACAAAAGTTGGAGAGAATAGAGCAAATGCAAATACAGATGCAGGGGCAATTGACCAAGATTCAACAAGAAATGCGAGAACAAATGCTAGAACTCCAAAGGAATGCGATAGGCCAGCTAACCCAGTTACTAGCCGGAGGACTTGGAAAAAGGAGTGGCCTAATGATCAACAGTGTGGATGATGATGAAGACACCATTTATTCCCCAATAGGTGTCCCGACTCAACCAGACACGCTTTCGCATGGGGTACCCGTCATTATTGGACCCCAATGTCAAACTAATACTTCGGCCTTATTGAACCTACCGATGGGTTCATGTCTTAACCTGGATGATTGTCAAGCTAAACCGATTATTCTGGCAGAAACTCTAAAGATAAAGGAAAATAATGTGAGTAGTACGAGAAGGTATAACAAGGGCCATTTGGAGCCGATTACAGTAAGCCAGTCAAAGACGGTAACTACCAGCCATCAGGTCTCCCCAAGGCAAGAACCCAATTCAAGACCGAACTCAGAGAAACGTCAGTTCTCTCCCATTCCAATCACGTATAGGGAGTTGTACCGAATTCTATTTGATGCACATGTCATATCCCCTTTCTACCTAAAACCTATACAACCTCCATACCCTAAATGGTATGACACGAACGCTCAATGTGAATACCATGCGAGAATCAAAGGACACTCGATCGAGAACTGCACCGCTTTTAAAAAGATGATCGAAAGACTTGTCTAAATGGGTATTGTCAAATTAGATGATCCCTCTGGGACAAAAAATCCGTCACCCAATCATCTAGGTAAAGGGGTAAATATTATGAGATCTATGAGATTCAAGAATGCATCGAACTCAGGGCCCTAGTGCAAGGCTTGATGGAGGACCCGATGAAAATGTTGAGCATTAATGACATATTCGAAGAGAGAACCAGGAATGAAAGATTCCAAGCCCTTACATACTTGGGAGTGTTTTGAATAATGGGACTGTGGAAGAGGTCCTGTATTTTTAGAGCTAAACTAGAGTAATATTCGAAACACGCTTGTTGCCTTAAGCCTAGAGGCAATAAGAACTCTTTTGTGAAGTAGGCTTATGTCCAGAATTTTGATTTTAATAAAATGCATCTTTTTTGAGTAAATATTCTTTTATTTTCCATTTCATACTATACAAACAAATTTTTTTTGCTTGTTCTTTGGACTTTCTTTCAAATATTCTTTCATTCTTTATTCATGACTATACAAATAACCGTTCTTTGGATCATTTATTCCTTGGAAATCTTCCTTCGAACCTACACTAGGTCTCCAGATATCAACGATGTGAGCAACGCTATCACTGACTCAGAGTCTCCTTTCAAGTAAGATATGTGTTTAGGGGATCTCAGGACTTTGAAGATGACAGAGATTGTAACCTACCTTCTGATTTGTTAAGGATGGTAGAACAGGATGAAAAAGACCTTACTCTACAAAGGGTCATTGGATATTATGAGCCTAGAAAAGAGGTAAAGATTGTAGCCTAGCTCATCACAAAACTAATGCGAGACATCATTGAGTTATTTTCAAGAATGTTTTTGCACGATCATATCAAGACACGCTTGGGAAAATCTTAAAAGAGGTCCATAAGGGTGTTTAGAGAATATGCTAATGGTTATACAATAGTCAAGCTAATCATAAGGTTTGGGTACTGTTAATCTACATAGAATGGTATTTAAGGAGACAAGATTCATGTGCCTTCTCCAGTTCTTCACAAATTTTCCATATGTGGGGCATGGATGTGATGGGGCCAATCTCGTCAACAGTTTTTAGCCAATATTGATTCATCATCGTGGTCGTTGTTTACTTTACTAAGAAGGTGGAAGTAGCTTCATATGCCAATGTTACAAAGTCGATAGTCATCAAATTTACAAAAAAAAGGGTGCCGACAAAGAATGCCAAAAAAAACAATGTCAAAAATTTGTAGTCTGTTCAAAGATCAGACGCTATATCATAGAGCAACAAAGGCAGCCAAAAGGAAAAAATAAAAAAAATAAGAATCATGATTGAGATTTGTAAAAGTTGGCATAAAGAAGTTACCATTTACCCTCTTTGTTTCTTGAACGATGGCCAAGACTTTCATCGGGGCAATATCTTTCCCATTGGTTTATGAAAGGGAAGCAATTGTGGGAGGTTAAGATTCCTTTTCTCCAAGATTTGATAGAACTGGATGAAGCAGAATACCTCCAGTAAGTATGATTGAAAGTATCCATGGTCGAATGTACCAAAAATGGATAGTACAAGCTTATGATAAAAGGTTGCCCAAGAGAATTTCATGATCGGGACCTGGCATTAAGAAGGATTCTTCTCATACAAAAGAACTTCAGAGGAAAGAAAATGCCAAACTGGGAAGGACCTTATGTTGTAAAGAAGGCCTGTTCTGGAGGAGCATTGATATTGACCGAGATGAATACCAAGAGACTTGCCTAATCCGAAGAATTCAGGTTCAGTCAAGAAGGATTCTACCTGAAAAGGGAAGGGCCAAGGTGAAAAACCCGCAAAGGGCGCATTGAGCTCGAATTCATTAAAAAAATTAAAAAAAAAGAAAAAAGAGAGGCCAAGGTGAAAACCTGCAAAGGGCGCCTTGAGCTCAAATTCATTTAAAAAAGAAAAAAAATAAAAAATAAAAAGGAGAGGCCATGGCGAAAACCCGCGAAGGGCGCTTTGAGACCAAAAGGGTTTTGAGTCGAAAACCCGAAAAGGGTGGCTCAAATTTTGATCAAAGATAGGGCATGTGGCAGTCTTGCTATGCCTGAATTAACAATGAGGAAGCATGCTACGTCTTGGGGCGTTGACAAAGTACTCTGGATCTTCTAAACATGTATTGAGCTCAAAATGGTCCTTAAGAAGTTTTTACAGAGAAGCTCAGGCTGCGATATCTGGGGCACCTAGCTTCTATCTTACCCATTTTTTGAATTTGCTTTATTCTTTTCAAAGATACACCCCAATCAATTTTCTTTTATTGTTTTGACTATCTTTGATTAACCTATTTATTTCGAGCTATGCTCTTGATTAATTTCTTTCTCGTCCATTGTTGTGATCTTTTTCAAGCATTTTATATTGAAATAAAGATTAATGGACTAATAATACTTTCATAAAAGGAGTTTCGCATATTACTCTGGAAGCTTCTAGATAATACAAGAAATTGAAACATGACAATTATTTAAAATTTCCATGTGTAAGGATTGGAAATACTTGAGAAAAAGTCTAGATTGAGACTATTTCTTTGAATTTTCTGTCCAAATGGTGATTGGACAAAACAATGAGTTGAGCAATATCAATCCTAAAGGAGGATCATTTTGCAAAGCATTGGGTCATAACATTCGACGGTATGACGGACCAAATTGATGGGAGAAGATTCAAAACCCTTGAATTACATTGGAATGGATTGAAGTTGAAATAGATCTTGTACCCTTAAATTGCAACGGGAATGGATTAAAAATTTTCAAATCCTATAAATCATGGTGGGATGGTTTAAAAGTGGAACAAGCCTTGTGTCCCAAGGTTCAAGTGGAGTGGGCCCTGAAATTACCATGGGGTAAATTATTTGAGCAGAATATGATATATACTTCGAGAGGAACAAAAATGAAACCTTGAGGAGTGATGACACTTTAAATAGGAATCATTCTCATGAAATTTTGCATAACACATTCAGTTAGGAGCATTTGATCCATTCTGGTCATAACATCCTAATCATTTTGCATAAGCATATACCCATTCTATAGGTTATGTCCCTTAAAGGACAATGTAGTAGGGTAGATTGAAGATACCAGTCTGGCATCCCTGAGTTTGCAGTGGAGCGGAATGAAGATTGAAGTCTTCCTGAGATAGTAAGGAAGCAAATTGAAAAGTTCAGATTTTGTTCCCTCGAGATAGTAGTGGAACAGACTGAAGATTGAAGTCTTCCTGAAATAGTAAGGAAGCAAATTGAAGTTCAGATTTTGTTCCCTCGAGATGGTAGTGGAGCAAACTGAAGATTGAAGTCTTCCTGAGATAGTAAGGAAGCAAATTGAAAAGTTCAGATTTTGTTCCCTAGAGATGGTAGTGGAGCAGACTGAAGATTGAAGTCTTCCTGAGATAGTAAGGAAGCAAATTGAAAAGTTCAGATTTTGTTCCCTAGAGATGGTAGTGGAGCAGACTGAAGATTGAAGTCTTCCTGAGATAGTAAGGAAGCAAATTGAAAAGTTCAGATTTTGTTCCCTCGAGATGGTAGTGGAGCAGACTGAAGATTGAAGTCTTCCTGAAATAGTAATGAAGCAAATTGAAGTTCAGATTTTGTTCCCTCGAGATGGTAGTGGAGCAGGCTGGAGATTGAAGTCTTCTTGAAATAGTAAGGAAGCAAATTGAAGTTCGGATTTTGTTCCATCGAGATGGTAATGGAGCAGGCTTAAGATTGAAGTCTTCTTGAAGATAGTAAGGAAGCAAATTGAAAAGTTCAGATTTTATTCCATCGAGATGGTAGTGGAGCAGGCTGAAGATTGAAGTCTTCCTGAAGATAGTAAGGAAGCAAATTGAAAAATTCAGATTTTGTTCCATCGAGATGGTAGTGGAGCAGACTGAATATTGAAGTCTTCCTGAGATAGTAAGGAAGCAAATTGAAAAGTTCAGATTTTGTTCCCTCGAGATGGTAGTGGAGCAGACTGAAGATTGAAGTCTTCTTGAAATAGTAATGAAGCAAATTGAAGTTCAGATTTTGTTCCCTCGAGATGGTAGTGGAGCAGGCTGAAGATTGAAGTCTTCCTGAAGATAGTAAGGAGGAAAATTGAAAAGTTCAGATTTTGTTCCATCGAGATGGTAGTGGAGCAGACTGAAGATTGAAGTCTTCCTGAGATAGTAAGGAAGCAAAATGAAAAGTTCAGATTTTGTCCTCTCGAGATAGTAGTGGGGCAGGCTGGAGATTGTAGATCTGGCATTCCTGAAGTTGCAGGGAGCAGATCGAAGACATCTGTCTGGCATTCCTGAGTTTGAAAGAAGCAGATTGAAGATAGCAGATTTGGCATTTTTGAAGTTGCAGGAAGCAGATCGAAGACATTAGTCTGATCTCCCTGAGTTGTAGTAGAACAGACTAAAGATAGTAGATTTTGTCTTCCTGAAGTTTCAGTGAAGCAAATTGAAGCTATCAGACTTATTTGAAATCAAGATGAAGTTCCAATACCATTGCAGTGGAGTTGGAAGCCGTTTGAAGAAGATGAGGACCAAGAAGTCGAGGCTTGGCCAAGACCGGGCAAAATTGGTCCTTTTATAGTCTTTGCTTTATTCTCGTTACACGACAATGAGCAAAGAGGGGCAGCTGTAAGAACCTAATTTAGCCCGGGCCCATTTTATTCAGAAAAACAAAACAAAAAAATAAAAATAAAACCCAATGTTCAATAAACAGTCCATTTACAGGCCTGAATAACACCCCAAACCCAAACAACCCAAAACAGATCCCTAAACCTATTACACAGAGCCCAAACTAAAACCAAAAACCCGAATGGCCCAATGGCCCAAATTCAGGTTTCAGAAACTGGAAACCCCAAACCCTAGGGTTCCAGCCTCGCGCCGCAGCACTCGACACCACTCTTAAGTCGTGCCGCAATCCGCGCGCGAATAATGCTCCGTCGCCAGGTTTGCGTCGTTCACCTGCAAGAAAGAAAGAAAAGACAACAATAATGGCAGGAAACGAGCAGAATAGATTTTGTATTTATTTTTCTTCTATTTTCTTTGGGCAATAAATCTGTAAACAGAACACAAAAATATGGACATGGACAGGGAGAATATACACACAAAATATACAAAATACAGAAATAAAAATCAGAGGTGATTTTTTTTTTTGCGATTCCTTTTCATTTTCATTTTTTTATTTTCTAATTTTTTTTCTATCTTATTTTAAAAAAAAAACTGTATAATATAATATATTAAATAAAAAAAGAGTAAAAAATTACCTTTTTTTTATTTCCGGTGGTCGGCGACGGTGGTGGGCGGTGGTCATCGGCGCCGGAGTTTCGCCGGAATCCTCGCCGAATATCGCCTGGGCAAAGGATTCCTGAGTGTCTCTCTCTCTTTTTTTTTTTTTTGAAAAAGAAGAAAAATGATTTTTTTTGAAAAATTCTGACTTATATAGCCATTCAAAACGACGCCGTTTTGGCCAGAGTCCTAAAGCCTCAAAACGACGTCGTTTTGTCCTGGTCCGACCCGATCCGACCCGACCCGCCTCAGGATCCGCATGTTTTCTACGGAAGGGCTAATTGCACTTTTAGCCCTTCCACTTTTTTATTGGTTTATAATCACGTTTTTTTATTTTAAATTTGACCCTATAATTTATTTCTATTCCAATTGGGCCCTTATTCGAACGACACCGTTTTGGAAGGCAGGGATATTTTCCCTTTTAGCCCCTCCTGGTTACTCGCGTGTTCTAATCGGTCCCTCCTTTTAATTTTATTTTCGATTTTGCCCCAGATTCCTATTTTTAAGTTCAATTTTGCCCTTTTCTTTATTTCCTTTATAATTTTTAGTATTTTATTATTAATTTCATTATTAATATTGATAATTTTATTTTTATTATTATAACAATTATTATCATCATTATTATTATATTCATTAATATTATTATTATTTTTTATTGTTATCACTATTATTTTTATATATTTAATATTATTATTATAATTATATTTGTTATTATTATTTTCCATATTATTATTATTATTTTCTATTATTATTATTACTATAATTATATTTATCATTTTTACTATTATTAATTTTATACTATCTTTATTATATCATATATTTTCTTCTTTTGTATTTACTCACATCATTTTAATTTTCATTTTTTATAATTGTTATTATCATCATAATTATTATTATAATTTTCATTTTGTATTTTTTATTCTTTTCAATTATTATTTAAACTTTTATCAATTTTCATTTATTGTTTTATTATTAACTTATTATTTTATTCATATTGTTGATTCTTTTTGATTTCATATGTAAAGTTTCATGTTTATTTCGTAGTTTTTATCTTTTGTTATTTACTACTTTATATCTTTTATTCTTTATTTGTTTATTATTTTTATGTTTTCTTTGTGTAGTCATTTTATTTCCCGCATTATTCGCTATTTATGTTATTATTTCTTTATATTAGTATTAATTATTAATATGATTTTTAATTTGGAATTGGTATTTTAATATATATATGCCATATCTTACTCCAAAACCATTTGTTTTATAAAAACACGTTTAATTACATTCACGCATTTTATTCAAAGGCTCTTAAATACAACGATATATGATATTTGGGGACTTCGATAGAAATTATACCTTAACTTACTGGGTTTTAATTTTTCTCGTAAAACTTAAAATATCAAGTATCCACTTTTTTTAAAACCTATAAATTTCAAATTAAAACTCATTCTCGAAAATTCATAATGTTATATCTTAACTTATTAGATATAATGTCTTGTATCTCGAGGTAATGATTTTCTATAAAATAAAGGTGATCCTAGTTTCGAAGTCATGAGATGTTACATCCTAACTTACTGGATATAACATTTTATTTCTTTGAAATAGATAAGTCTTGGTTTTCTTTCAAATAAAAAGATTGTATTTTTAATTTTTTTTCAAAATTTCGACATTAGGACATTAGATTATCAATTTGGTACCAAATTTTGGGCGTTACGAGGGTGCTAACCCTTCCTCGTACGTAACCGACTCCCAAACCCGTTTTCTTATATTTCGTAGACCAAAATCAATGTTTTGAAATAAAATATTTTATAAGGTGGTCCAGCCACACCTAAGTAAAAAAGGATTGGTGGCGACTCCATTTCTGTTTTTTAAAGTCGATCCCCTATTTTTTCAAACTTTTTAAAAATGGTTTCGACACGTATTATTCTCCTATTTAGGAGGACATGGGTTCAAATGTGCACTTGATGCAATATTTGGTATATTAGCAATATACTTTTTTATTCGACAAGCAACCTTAAAAAATTACCATATGTGTCTTTCTTTTAAATATTTATTTTTTAATAATTTACTATGTCCCTATAAGACACTTGTCAACCTCTAACTCTACTAGTAGAGTTTAAAAACTCTATTGGCAATGCGGTAATTTTAAAAAATATTAACTTAACAAATAGTAAAATTAAATGTGTATATATATTTTTCATATTAAATATATTATTATATATTAATTTTTGAAATAAATATTACTTAAGATAATATAGATAATATTATTTAAAAATTTCCCAAAATTTGTCTTTTGCTTCTAATTGACCTTGAATGGCAATGAGATTGTAACATCCCGAAATAGGGGGTTCTGCATTTTATGTTTTCTGTGTGTTTGGCTAGTTCTGTTTGCTATTTGGATGTGTTTGGGGGTCTGGGGAAGGCTCGGGTCCAAGCCAGAGCCTTGGTTAAAATTTTGTTTTAGGGCACTTTAGGGGGGAAGCTTGTAGAGGTAGGCCTTATGAATATTTGTGTGAAGTTGATGACACAAGAGGAGTGTGGAAGAGTGGCAAATGACGCCTTAGGGAGCAAGGGGGGATGACGCCACAAGGGTAGCAGAGAGGGTGAAGGTTCGAATCCTGCAGGCCACACTAAGGAGTTTTATTTTTGGCGTCAGGATGGGGAGGTGGTAGCCTTCGGCTGGGACTCTTCTAGGAGGAGTTTGAACAAGTCAACAAGTTCAAATGGGTGGTAGAGAGGTGTTGGAGGAGTTTGAATGGGTCAACTGGTTTGAATTGGTGGATGAAGAGTGAATGGGGGAGGAAATCATGGGATGTGGAGAGAGGGAAAGAGTTTGGCCGAATGAGGGAAGGTGTGGGGGTGCATGTGCGGTTTTAGCTTGGTTAGGTAAGGGCCAAATCTCCCTTTGGTTCTTAGGCAAATTGGATGAGCATTTCAGTCATAAGTGTGGGAGTGTGCCATTTTTTTTAGTATCTTTTGAGAGTAGAATAGAACCGAAACCATCTTCTCTTTCTTTTGCATTTCAGTCACTTTGGTTTACTTCATTTCTACCAAAATCACAACACTCTTTTTCTTCATTTCTTCCCCTTCTTGCCTCTTTGGTTTTAGCCGAATCTTAGAGTGGTCAATTGTGCATTTCTTCTCTCTTTTCCCACATTTTGCTATTTGTTTCTTCTTCATAGCCGAACCTCTCTGGTAGCCGATTGGAATTGTTTCTCCTCTGAGTGAGTGCCATAGCTGAATCTTATTCTCCTTCTTTACTTCTTCTTTTATCTTCTCTATTCATTTCTTTTACAAGCCGAATCTCTTCTTGTGTCAATTGAATTCATTCTTTCATTCTTTTGCCTAAAGTCGAATGCTTGTAGACTCAAGTGGGGTATTTTGGTGACCATCAAATCCATCCTAGTTGTTCAAATCATTGGTAGCCGCAAGTTCTCCATCGATTAAGGCCGAATATCGTTAGGATCAAGCAAACTTTCATCTTTGGTCATTAATCGGTCGAGCTTCGAGAAGTGGTGGCCGAATCTCTGTGTGTGATTTCTCATCAACTAAGGTAAGGAGGTTCTCGTTAGTTCTTTGCGATTAGTCTCTCTCTTCATTATTCATTGCCATAACCCAACATCTTTGTTAGATAATCGTTGTTTCTGTTATAGTACTATATTGATCAAGGATTCTTTCATGGGTGCGAGTGCCAGTCAAACTAAGGAGGGGAGTGGACCCGTAGTCCCTGCCCCTAAGTTCAAAAATGGCGTGCGATGTCGTAGCGTCGGGATTTTCCACCGGGTTGTGGGCCGGCTTCAGATCTGAATAGACAGATCGTAGTTGTTCGTGATAGTGAGGGGGACGTCGATCAAGAGTGTATAGTCCTTCACATAATCAGGTGTGTAATTTCCACACCTTCGTTCGTTTGTTTTGTAATAAGTGTATGTTTTGCTTAAAAGCCAAAAATTCGGTAATGTTTGTTGGGTTACCTCTGAAGGGTAAAAACCGGGATACCAGGTAAGTTTTTTTTTTACTATGCCGTATATATACATTAGCATGATTATACGTATGTTCTGATCATTCTATGTATGATATATGTTGCATCTATTTTATTATGATTTTATGTTGCATGGGAATTAGATTATGATTTGATGAAGGGGCAGTGTATTCGGTGACTCTATCACACTATTTTGGTGGCTATGCCACATATTTTGGTGACTTTGTCACATTATTGCGGTGGCTATGCCACATATTTCGGTGACTATATCACAATTTCGGCGATGAGCAGCTGACTGCAGCACGACTGCCATCGACGGTGTGTAGCGATGAGGGTCGATTGTAGAAATCCCCACTGGTGTGTTTGGCTAGAATGGGTGGTGAGTAGCGGATGGATACCTGGGTTGGGTTGGGTTTGCATCATATTGCATCCTTTATCTGCTATACTGTGCTAATAGGGCTAAGGCCCAATTCGTTTCTGAATATGCTTCGCCTAATGTGATTTCGTAAGGGCTAAGGCCCAGATGGTATTTGAATGGGTTCAGGCCCAATCATGGTTCATGTAGGGTAATTGCACACCCGAGTCCTCTCGACTCATCCCTTACCTTAAATTTTTGCGGGTAATTCTTAGTCCAAAGGGATTGGGGCCGGAGTGGACTTCGTGGTGGCCATGCACGGTTTAAGTAAATTAAACTTTGCTATCTTTGAACTTTCTTTAATTTGGGACCCTGTTATGTAATAAGGCCGCTAGTATTTTTGATTTGGTTTTAAACGCTGTAATTTATGATTTAATTCGTATGGTGTTTTCCTAATAAAATGTAAATGATTGTTTTCCAAGAACGCATGTGACGATTTACAAACGATAATGGATAACACCCTGATTTCACTTAAAATGACATCAAGTATTTTCAAAATATCACATACCCACAATAGTTTTAATTCGATTTTCACCGAAAGGCCGATTTCAAATTAATTATAAGTTTTCAAAAAATAAACACTGGGTTTACAAACGATCAATATAACTCGGAGTTTCCTAAAGAGATTCTAAAACATTTAAGCGATTACTAAGTTTCACGAAAAACCTTTTCATGTGACGCGCCAAATCCGGTCGTAACGTCTAGGCCGGGTTTGGAGTGTTACATTTAGTGGTATCAGAGCCAAGTTGTATAACTCGGCTGAGGGTTATGGGTTCAAAGACGTTTTCCAAATTTGTTTGAAAATGATTTTAATAATAATGTTTTTGGAGGTGTGGCACCCGAGTCTCGGGCACCAAGTCTACACGGTAAGTTTTCTGACTATTGAGTGATTTTGTATGAAGCGATTATATTATGCTGTGAATGCTAGTGTTAGGAAATTCAACTTTAGAGATTGAAACCTTTAGGTATATTTGTTTTGCGAGAAACTACTTCTAACTTTATTTCCATAAGACTATCCAGTAATAAACAGAGAAAGAAACACTAATTCATAAAATTTGTAATCAGACCAAGACAATTCAGTAGACATGAGTGCTAGAGGACGTGGACGTGGTACACGCGGTCGTGGTAGAGGCCGGGGTGCCGAGGCTGAGTTCTCAGAATCAAGACATGAGCTTGAAGAAGAAGCGCCAGTATCACCCATGGCAGAAGCAAGATCTCAGGATCGAACTGGTGGGGGCGATGCTTTGTCCCAAGCAATGTTGCGTGTTCTGGAGTGGGTTGCTGGGGCAAGCAATGGATTAGTAGCTCGGAAGTCTATTCCTGAGCGACTTCGAGCAAATGGGGCGGAGACATTTAGGGGTATTTCTGGAGTGGCCCCAAACGTGGCCGAATCTTAGAGGCTAGAAAGCGATTGAGCGAGTTATGGACGACCTGGACTGCACGATAGAGGATAAATTGAAAGGAGCAGTGTCTCTTCTCCGAGATGAGGCATATCAGTGGTGGCTCACGGTAAGAGAGGGTACTTCAGCGGATCGTATTACCTGGGATTTCTTCAAGACAGCATTTCAAGGGAAATACGTTGGGGCAAGCTATGTGGATGCCTAGAGGAAAACATTCCTGAATCTGGTTCAAGGGGGTAAATCTGTGGCTGAATATGAGGCGGAATTTCTGCGCTTGAGCCGCTACGCCCGTGGGATAGTTGCGACCAACTATGGGCGTTGTGTACGGTTTGAAGATGGATTGCGAGATGAGCTACGAGTACTGATAGCCCCACAGCGGGAGAGAGATTTTGCCATTTTGGTTGAAAAAGCTAAAATAGCCGAAGAGGTAAAGCGGTTGGAACGGCAAAATAGGGATAAAGATAGGGGTGAAAATAAGAGGAGTTTTGGGTCGGCAGGATCGTCAGGGGGTTTTCAAAAGCGGCCGAGGTTTGATGGGCCAGCTCGAGTTGCGATGCCTGCTGCGGTAGGTCAGTTTCGACCATGTGCTTTGTGTGGGAAAATGCATCCAGGAGAGTGTTGGAGAAGAACTGGGGGATGTTTCAAGTGTGGATCTAAAGATCACATGATAAAAGACTGTCCATAAGAATTAGATAAGGTTCGACCAATAGGTCAGGGTTTTGCTCAGTTCAGGAGAGGTGGTCAGTAGCCGCTGAGAGGTCGTGGATCGGTCGGAGGGGGAAATGGTGTTGGTCGAGGTCGGGGAGCACCAGGCAGAGGTGTCGGTAGTGCAGATGCAAGACATCTGGGTTTAGTTTATGCAGCTCGACGGTGAGAGGATGGCGACGCACCGGATGTCATAACCGGTACGTTCTTTATAGCTTCTAAACCGTTTATTACTTTGATTGGTATTGGATCGACCCATTCATATGTTGCTAGAACTGTGTCTGAGTCCTTGAGCATTAAATCTGAAATTGCTGCTAGAGAAATGTCTGTGGTTAGCCCTTTAGGACAATCCGTAGTAGTGAACAAGTTATTTAGGGGTGTGCCTTTAGAAATTCAAGGAGTAGTATTTCCGAAAGACTTGATAGAATTGCCATTCGGTGAGTTTGACCTTATCTTAGGCATGGATTGGCTGGTTAAGCATCGTGCAAATTTGGATTGCGCTGCTAAGCAAATGGTGTTGAGAACTCCAGATGATAAAGAAGTGATTGTGATAGGAGAAAGAAGGAATTATTTGTCCAATGTGGTGTCTGCACTAAAGGCTGATAAGATGGTGCGGAAAGGGTGCAGGGCGTTTTTACCTTTCATCAGTGCATTGGATGCAAAAGAATTGTGTGTAAGGGATGCCAGAACGGTGAAGGAATTCACGGATGTCTTTTCTGAAGAGCTTCCGGGGTTACCTCCGGGTCGCGAAGTGGAATTTGGAATTGAGCTACTTCCAAGAATGGCTCCGGTGTCCATCGCCCCATATAGGATGGCACCGAATGAGCTAGTAGAACTTAAAGCTCAGATCCAAGAGTTGTTGGATCGTGGATTTATCTGACCAAGTGTATCTCTGTGGGGAGCGCCGGTGTTATTTGTAAAGAAAAAGGACGGGTCGATGCGTATGTGCATTGACTATCGTCAGCTGAATAAGTTGACGATAAAGAAAAAATACCCGTTACCAAGGATTGACGATTTGTTCGATCAGCTAAGAGGATTTTGACGGAGGCTCCGGTATTGATTCAGCCTGAGGCTGGGAAGGAGTTCGTTGTTTATTGTGATGCTTCGCACACGGGGTTAGGGTGTGTGCTAATACAAGAAGGGAAGGTAGTTGCGTATGCGTCTCGGCAATTAAGACCGCATGAGATGAATTATCCCACTCATGACTTAGAGTTAGCTGCGGTAATATTCGCCTTGAAGATTTGGAGACATTACTTGTACGGAGAAAAGTCGATCATCTACACGGACCATAAGAGCCTGAAGTATCTCCTTACTCAGAAGGAGCTGAATTTAAGGCAGCGGAGGTGGATTGAGCTGTTGAAAGATTACGACTGCTCGATCGAATATTACCCGGGTAAAGCTAACATAGTGGCGGATGCGTTAAGTCGTAAGGTGATATCGGATTTGAGGGCAATGTTTGCTCATCTCAGTCTGTATGAAGATGGTAGTCTGGTAGCTGAACTTCAAGTGAAACCGACGTGGGTAAGTCGATTAAAGAGAAGCGATTCTTCGGGTGATGTGTTAAGTTCTCGATTTCGAGCAAGTGCGAGAATGGTGAGGTAGAGGATTTTAGTCCGAATAGTGAAGGGGCGTTATGTTTTCGTGGAAAGGTTTGTATGTCGAAGGATTTGAGTTGAGGAGAAGGTTTACGAGGAAGCGCATAGTAGCCCATACGCTATGCATCATCTGGTGGAAGTAAGATGTATCGAGATTTGCGTGAATGCAGATATTGGTGGCCAGTGCAGGCGCGGAGGTTACCGAGTTTGTGAGCAAGTGTTTGACATGTCAATAGGTGAAGGCGAAACACCGATTGCCTTCGGGTTGCTCTGAAATGCAGAAAGATTCCACTTTGGAAGTGGGAAAGGATAACGATGGATTTTGTTAGTGGGCTACCTCTTACGCCTCTCGGGAAAGATTCGGTATGGGTAGTTGTCGATCGATTGATGAAGACCGCTCACTTCATACCTATTCGTGATCGACTATTCTTTGCGCAGGTTAGCTAAGGTATGCGTGCGAGATTGTGAGGTTGCATGGGGTACCAGTGTCTATCATATCGAACAGGGACCCTAGGTTTACATCACGATTCTGGAAGGCGTTACATCAGGCACTGGGTACAAGATTAGATTTCAGTATGGCGTTTCACCCGCAGACTGATGGTCAGTCTGAGAGGGTAATTCAGATTTTGGAAGACATGCTGAGGGGTTGTGTAATCGACTTCGGAGGTAGTTGGGAGGATTTTCTGCCGTTGGCGGAATTCGCGTACAATAATAGTTATCAATCCAAAGATTCGATGGCACCCTACGGGCTATAGTATGGTCATAGGTGTCGTACCCCTACTTGCTGGACAGAATTGGGTGAGCGACAGTTGTTGGATCCGGAATTGGTCGCAGAGACGGAGGAGAAGGTTAAGTTGATTCGAGCTCGGTTGAAGGAAGCTTAAATGATGTAAATTGTATGCGCACCTAAAAGCGTAAGAAAATAGAATTCTCGATGGGGATCAAGTCTTCTTGAAGGTCTCACCTTGGAAGAAGGTTCTAAGATTTGGACGGAAAGGTAAATTGAGCCCCCGATTCATTGGGCCTTACCGAGTGTTGAAACGTGTGGGACCAGTAGCTTATCAGCTTGAGTTACCTTCAGATTTAAGATAGATACATGATGTATTCCATGTCTCGATGTTGAGGCGTTATCGTTCGGATCCATCCCACATAGTACCAGTGGAGGAAATTGAAGTAAGACCAGACCTGTCTTTTGAAGAAGAACCAGTCCAGATCTTAGATCGAGATGTTAAAGTATTGAGAAGGAAGACAGTTCCGTTGGTTAAAGTTTTATGGCGAAATCACGGTGCAGAGGAAGCCACGTGGGAGCCAGAAGATGTGATACGACAACAGTACCCTCACCTCTTTTGATCAGGTAAATTTCGAGGCCGGAATTTCTTTAAGGGGTAGAACTGTAACATCTCGAAATAGGAGGGTTCTGCATTTTATGTTTTCTATGTGTTTGGCTAGTTCTGTTTGCTATTTGGATGTGTTTGGGGGTCTGGAGAAGGCTCGGGTCCAAGCCAGAGCCTTGGTTAAATTTTTGTTTTAGGGCACTTTAGGGGGGAAGCTTGTAGAGGTAGGCCTTATGAATATTTGTGTGAAGTTGATGACACAAGAGGAGTGTGGAAGAGTGGCAAGTGACGCCTTAGGGAGCAAGGGGGGATGATGCCACAAAGGTAGCAGAGAGGGTGAAGGTTCGAATCCTGCAGGCCACACTAAGGAGTTTTATTTTTGGCGTCAGGATGGAGAGGTGGTAGCCTTTAGCTGGGACTCTTCTAGGAGGATTTTGAACAATTCAACAAGTTTAAATGGGTGGTGGAGAGGTGTTGGAGGAGTTTGAATGGGTCAACTGGTTTGAATTGGTGGATGGAGAGTGAATGGGGGAGGAAATCATTGGATGTGGAGAGAGGGAAAGAGTTTGGCCGAATGAGGGAAGGTGTGGGGGTGCATGTGCAGTTTTAGCTTGGTTAGGTAAGGGCCGAATCTCCCTTTGGTTCTTAGGCAAATTGGATGAGCATTTCGGTCATAAGTGTGGGAGTGTGCCGTTTTTTTTTAGTATCTTTTGAGAGTAGAATAGAACCGAAACCATCTTCTCTTTCTTTTACATTTCAGTCACTTTGGTTTACTTCGTTTCTACCAAAATCGCAGCACTCTTTTTCTTCATTTCTTCCCCTTCTTGCCACTTTGGTTTTAGCCGAATCTTAGAGTAGTCAATTGTGCATTTCTTCTCTCTTTTCCCACCTTTTGCTATTTGTTTCTTCTTCATAGCCGAACCTCTCTGGTAGCCGATTGGAATTATTTCTCCTCTGAGTGAGTGCCATAGCCGAATCTTATTCTCCTTTTTTACTTCTTCTTTTCTCTTCTCTATTCATTTCTTTTGCAAGCCGAATCTCTTCTTGTGTTAATTAAATTCATTCTTTCATTCTTTTGCCTAAAGCCGAATGCTTGTAGACTCAAGTGGGGTATTTTGGTGACCATCGAATCCATCCTAGTTGTTCAAATCATCGGTAGTCGTAAGTTCTCTATCGATTAAGGCCGAATATCGTTAGGATCAAGCAAACTTTCATCTTTGGTCATTAATCGGTCGAGCTTCGAGAAGTGGTGGCCGAATCTGTGTGTGTGATTTCTCTTCAACTAAGGTAAGGAGGTTCTCGTTAGTTCTTTGCGATTAGTCTCTCTCTTCGTTATTCGTTGCCATAACCCAACATCTTTGTTAGATAATCGTTGTTTCTGTTATAGTACTATATTGATCAAGGATTCTTTCATGGATGCGAGTGCCAGTCAAACTAAGGAGGGGAGTGGACCCGTAGTCCCTGCCTCTAAGTTCAAACGGCGTGCAGTGTCAGCCGTTCGGGATTTTCCACCGGGTTGTGGGCCGACTTCGGATCTGAATAGACAGATCGTAGTTGTTCGTGATAGTGAGGGGGACGTCGATCAAGAGTGTATAGTCATTCACATAATCAGGTGTGTAATTTCCACACCTTCGTTCGTTTGTTTTGTAATAAGTGTATGTTTTGCTTAAAAGCCGAAAATTCGGTAATGTCTGTTTGGTTACCTTTGAAGGGTAAAAATTGGGATGCCAGGTAAGTTTTTTTTACTATGCCGTATATATACATTAGCATGATTATACGTATATTCTGATTATTCTATGTATGATATATGTTGCATCTATTTTATTATGATTTTATGTTGCATGGGAATTGGGTTATGATTTGATGAAGGCGGTGTATTCGGTGACTCACACACTATTTCGGTGGCTATGCCACATATTTCGGTGACTTTGTCACATTATTACGGTGGCTATGCCACATATTTCGGTGACTACGTCACAATTTCAGCGATGAGCGATTGATCGCAAAGACGATCGCCATCGATCTTTGTGTAGCGGTGAGTCGATTGTAGAAATCCCACCGGTGTGTTTGGTGGAATGGGTGGTGTGTAGCGGATGGATACCTAGGTTGGGTTGGGTTTGCATCATATTGCATCCTTTATTTGCTATATCAGTGCTAATAGGGCTAAGGCCCAATTGTTTCTGAATATGCTTCGCCTAATGTGATTTCGTAAGGGCTAAGGCCCGATGATGGTATTTGAATGGGTTCGGGCCCAATCATGGTTCATGTGGGGTAATTGCACACCGAGTCCTCTCGACTCATCCCTACCTTAAATTTTTGCGGGTAATTCTTAGTCCAGTGGATTGGGGCCGGAGTGGACTTCGTGGTGGCCATGCACGGTTTTAGTAAATTAAACTTTGCTATCTTTGAACTTTCTTTAATTTGGGACCCTGTTATGTAATAAGGCCGCTAGTATTTTTGATTTGGTTTTAAACGCTTTAATTTATGATTTAATTGGTATGGTGTTTTCCTAATAAAATGTAAATGACTATTTTCCAAGAACGTAACGAACGATTTACAAACGATAATGGATAACGCCCTGATTTCACTTAAAATGACATCAAGTATTTTCAAAATATCACATACCCACAATAGTTTTAATTCAATTTTCACCGAAAGGCCGATTTCAAATTAATTATAAGTTTTCAAAAAATAAACACTGGGTTTACAAACGATCAATATAACTCGGAGTTTCCCAAAGAGATTCCAAAACGTTTAGCGATTACTAAGTTTCACGAAAAACCTTTTCATGTGACGCGCCAAATCCAGTCGTAACGTCTAGGTCGGGTTTTGGGAGTTACAGAGATCTTCTAAAATTTGCTTCTGAAATGTTTGGGTTCATAAGTTAAGAAGGGTGAAGTATTTTAAAGAAAATTAGGAGAAAATCATGATCAAATTTCTACAATTAAAGTTTCATGGGGAGGAAACTTGACTTTAAATGGGAAGTTTATTGGGGAAGATAACTTTAGTATTTGCTTAAATGGATAATATGACGTTTTTACTTACGTAAGTTTAATATTTTCTTATTTTTTATTAGCTATATGTGGTTTAGGTTTAGTTATTTGTTTTTTTTTTCTCAAATTTAATTTAGTTTAATCTTTTTGTTTTACTTAGGATTTGTTCAGACAACATAAAGTAATTGAATGAAAGTGTAATTATTAGAATAGTAATTACATTATCTTGTAATATAAATTATCTAACTGTTTAATTACAATTTGTACTACCTAATATAACATATGAGATTATTCGTATGATAAAAAAAAATTTAAACGAGTAACAAAAATTAAAATCAAATCATCATATATAATATGTTAGCCCAAGAAAATAGTTGATAATACGATTATTAATAAAAAAAAAATATCATATGCAATTTTGTCTAATTTTTCTAGCATTGCATATTGTTGGGCTATTTCCTATTTAACATTTAACATATACTTCATCACTCCTTCTCATAATTTGTTGGTCATTCACTGAGTTCATTATCACTTGAGTCTGTATCTATATCATTTGAATCTTTTTTTAGAACAACAATAATACTCTCAACCATATTTCGAAGTTTTGAATGTCTTAAATTAAAGTGTTCACAAGTCAAATCTTTTTTATAAAAGCTTTTTATGAATAAGTATATTAATATTTTATAATATATTGCATGAACACATAAATAAGTTATACCCATACTTTTTTTTCGTATTTTTTTTATAAATAAGTATATTATAACACTTTGTCATTTTATAACACATAATTATTTTTTATAATATACTTTTTGGTCATAAATTTAGAATTTTTTAGAATTTAAATAATATAATTTTTTGTTATAACCTTATAAAATACGCATAAATTAATTTTTATAATATAATTTTTTAAAATTAACAATGTAACTTAGAAATTTTTTGTCATGATCATCCCAAATATTCATATGTTCTCATGCTTATAATATAATTTTTATGACTTAAACTTGTACAAAAATAATTTCTTAAAGTTAAATAATGCACGAGTGTTTGGAAAGTGATAAGGTAATTAATTAGATTTAGGTGTAATTACCCATGTAATTCAGTGGAACCCAAGAATCACAATGGTTACCCAAACATGCCTCCTTATGTAATTACAAGTAATTACACCCAAATTCAATTACTAGGTAACTTTCCAAACACTACATTAGTTTTTCACATAATAATTTATTATCCACGTGGATGATTTCGGAAAAAAAATTCACATGTTGAAATTTTAGTGGTTGGATTAGCATTCAATAACAATGTTAACTCTAGGTACCAAAATAATACACAACTTGATAGTTTAGGTACCACATTGGACATTTTATGAAAATACATGTACTAAATAATACAAAAATTGATAGTTCAAGTACCACGTTGGATATTTTCAAAGTATATGTACCGCATTGGACATTTAATGAAAATACATGTTCCAAATAATACACAAATTGATAGTTCAAGTACCACGTTAGATATTTTCAAAGTATATGTACCGCATTGGACATTTAATGAAAGTACATGTTCCATATAATACACAAATTGATAGTTTAGATATCACATTGAACATTTTCAAAGTATATATACCACATTAGACATTTTATAAAAGTATAAATACCAAATGTTAATTATCCCTAATATAAAATATTTTATTAATTGTATAATCTTAGCTATAATCAAGTCATATTTAAGAGATTTAATCATTGATCAAAATTGGCAGACTACTAATTATGTAAATGAACTATTAAATCGGCAACTGTTGTTTTTTTATTAGTTAGCTATATATCTTTTCTCATACTAAAAGAAAGTTCTTATAAGTAGGAGTGAAGTCAGGAAATTTTTTATTAGGGGTTGGACTTAAATTGTATATTTTTACAATAGTAAAAATGTAATTTCATCATTTTAATAGTTTATATCTTTATAATTTTTAGAAGATTAAATAAATTTTTTATCGTTTTGGGAGGCTAAAGTGTAATTTTACTATTATTAATTTAAAATTTTATAAATTATAAAGAGCTTAAATGAATTTTTTTTCATTTTAGGGGGGCTAGGGCCTTGCCAGCCTCTTGGATCCGCCCCTACTAACAAGAATTAATTATCCAACTAATTGATCATAAGAAAAACTCAAAGAATCATGACAAAGGTATTGTTGAACATAATAAGAAGGGCTTACAAGGAGCTTTAAGGCCATTTCTTCCAATGGGCATGATTTCGCCAAAACGTTCGCAACAATATTAGCTTCTCTGTAAACATGTTGAATTCTAATGGAAACGAAATTGAATCCAAGTCAGATAAAAAAAATTAAAATAAATAACTAAAATAAAAATAATAAATCAAAGATTAGAATAATAAGAAAGCAAATAAAGAAGATAAATGGAAAGATAGAACGTGGCGTGTAGAAGTCTTAAGAAGCCTTGGAAACACGAAGAATCCACAACCCTCTTCAAGCGGCTCTAATTTCTCCTCTAATATAGAAATCTTTGCAAGAAAAAGTTTGAACATGATCCCCACAATCTAAAAAGATTGTTAAAACTCTTCTAAAAGAAACTCAAGAGAAACTCTTGAAAAAGAAAAACCTAGAGAGAATTTATTAACCCAAAGAGAAATAGAATAATAATGTTTGTATGAATTGTGTAATATACAAAGGCCTGTATATAGGTTAGCTAAATAAATCTAAATAAAACTCTTAAAACTCTAATTTAATCTAAACAAGAAGTAGTTTTAAACTAAATTTTTTTGTTAACATAAAACTCCTAAATAACTTAAAATACTTAATAATTATAAAAAATTCAAAATAAAATAATAAGAGATGATAAATACAATATTGGACTCATATATAATAAAAATTAAGCCTAAAACCCGAACCCAATATGATTTAAACTCGAATTAAAAGCCCAAAATTCGTAATTCCCGTCATAATCCCGTTCAGAAATTATGCTCACGCAGTCTTCACTAAAACGGTAATAACTTGAGCTCCTGAAATCAAAATCGAGTGATTCAAAATGTGTTTCAAAGCTAAGAGATAGATCTTCAAATGACATGAGACATCTCAACCTAGAAATGCCAGGATCCCATCCCAAAAGTTGTCGCAAGTCTGATGATTTTCCAACCGTGAAAATTGGTAGCTTTGGTGATTGGAATTTAATAAATTTCACCCATCCGTGCATGTATCATTCTTCATTTTTTCAAAAAGATTCGTCCTCGAATATTGTCTTTGATTGAATCCTGATTTGATTTGCTTAGCCTTTGACATTATTTTTGGGCCTTGAGGTAATGTGAACCCATCACATTCATGGGTCTGAAATTGTGCCTTGAGACTGGCATCATCCCCCCTTCCTCAAGAAAATTCGTCCCTGAATCTTTAGTTGCATGGAAAAAAAGGGATTAGAATAAATAAAATGAATAAAATACTTACCTAAGCTTTCTTGTGCACCAAAACTATCTCCAGGATCAAAGATATGATTTTGATATCCCAAATCAGCATGGATCAAGTATCTCTCCTTCAAAAAACAAACCATCAACAGTAGATAAAGGAATATTAGGCACATGAGTGTTCAAGTAAAAAATAACTTGTAACTTTCTTTTAATATGCATGGTCATCTATAAGAATTTCCAACGATGAGTCAAGAATTTCACATAATTATAAAAATCAAGTAGTTTAATATTATTATGTAAAAATTCATATTTAGAGTTTAAGGTAAAAAAATTTGTTGCAAGATCAAATGCATGAAGTTTTTTAATAAACCTGTCGAATGCAACAAAAGTAAACTTTAAATACCTAGATAAACCCATAAAATCAATTGAACTTTCAGACTATTGTTTATTGAAACTTGACCAATGAGAAAGCATGTCGTAAGAAAAAATGAAACCAGTAGCATACTTATCATAAACATTCAAGGTATGCCTACATATTTCAATTTCCAATGTATCATTACTTTTCTTACCTTTTTGTACCTGTGGAGAATTATCAATGTTCAACTTACCTCTTTCCCACAAGTAAAATTGTCTATCGATGGTAGAGTAATATAATTGAGAGTCTGTCAATGGATCCTTGAAATCCTGTAATAAAGAAACACCACTAAACAAATTTAAGTTAGATTTAGTTAAAACATAATCATTCCTCACTTTTGTATAAGTATTTTCTTGCTTTTCATTTTCATTTTCCACTTGAGAACTCTCCAATTTTACCTCATATGGATTTTCACTCACCAAATTTAGACCATTAAGTAGACTTTTATCACTAAAGGTCTCTTTTCTCTCTGTCTTTTCACATGATTTTTCCTCACTTCCTATATCCCCCTCACAAGTATTATGAATATTCAATTCAGTACAATATATCTCAGTAGGAGAACATGATGTTTCTATTTCATCTAACTTTATAGATTCAAGGAAAAAAAATTTCATTATCATTTTTTTTTCGGTTCACAAAGTTCGCCATCTTCTTTGATCAACAAAAGTCTCATGTTGGCACAATCACGACTATAGTGTCCATGCCCTTTACACGTAAAACATTCAATGTCACAAGCTCTTTGTTATTTTAGTGAAAAATTAGTAGAAATGAGCTGCTTGAAAGACGTAGAAGAATGTTTTGTAGGAGCCCTACTTTTCCACTCAAAAAGTTTAGTCTCAGCATGTTTTAGCAGCAACTTATTAATAGCATAAGAAGGTTTCGAATTGTTGAAAGTAGAATCAGAACTTGTACCTCGGTAATAGTATGGTGTGCCAAATGGACGAGATTGATGTTGCTGAAATTGTTGCTCAACCTCAATTGTCTTGTGCACCATCTCCTCAAGATCAATATAAGTTTGAAGATTAAGAGCATTGGCTATCGAAATGTTCAAGCCATCTACAAATCCCACCATGGTAGTTTCTTCATCCTTTCGTATATTTTCTCTTTGCATAAGAATCTCCATCTCATTAAAGTACTCATCAACAGATCGATTACCTTGAACAAGGCGTTGAAGTCTCGTTGAGACCTCTTTATAGTAATGAGAAGGAACATAACACTTTCACATCACTTGCTTCAACTCGTCCCATGTTTCAATTACCCTTTTGCGGTTTCTTTGACGATCAATTCCAAGTTGAATCCACCAACTCAATTATATAAACCGAAAATCCAAGGGTTGCCAGTTGAACATTTTCCTCTTCTTGGCATTTATAGTAACGAAACATAAGTTTAATTTTTTATTCCCACTCACAATATGCTTCGGGATCATACTTCCCTCGAAATGGTGGAATGTTGAACTTTGGTTTAGCTAAAAAATGTTGCCTATGTCATTATTAATCAAAGTCTCATCTTTTGCATGAGAGACACGTTGAGCATTATTTGCATAAAAACGAGACTGATCAACCTTATCTTCTCAATTACGATTCTGACACTCAATTTAGGTACATAGACGTTTCAAATTTTTGCTGATCGTGTCTAGAATAGTGTCACGTTGCTGATCTCGAGCATTTCGAACCTCTTGATCCCTTCTCAACTTCCCAATCATAGTATTGTGAATCATTATGAAAGCCTGAAAAGAACACAGCACTCAAGAAAATAAAAATTAAGCAAACCTCATTGTTGTGCACTTAGAAATGAAAATCAAATTCTCAATAAGGTAAGAATTAATCTTGTGAGTCTTTTAAAAAGTGTCTATATCAATCAATCGTAATGTATTAGAATCAAACTAACAAAGCAAACCTAATAGCAATATGAGTCCAAAATCGGCTAGATATCAAATAATTCTGTTGCACAGAGGAAGGAATATGCAACGTGCTTTAACCTACTAGCACAAGAAACAAGAAAGTGTTAGAATGCATAAAGGAACAATAAAAAGTAAAAACAAATGAAAACCTAAAGCTAATAGTCAATGAAAATTTTTAAAACCCAAAAACCCGAAAAATTACAAAGCAACTTGACAAACTTCGTTCGAGGTGTTCCCAATTTCCAAATATCACGAAATTTAAATCGGAGCCTCCTCAAATAATGTAGATACGATCTGGAAAGTTTCGACACAAAATTCAACCCACAGATTTTTTTTTATTTTTTTTGTATTTTATTTTTTGGTACTTTTTCGATCATTTTTTTTGTGGGAAATATTTTTTAATACTCTAAAATAGTTCCAAGAAATAATATGTAAAATTTCAAATCGTTTGAAAATCGTTTACCCACTGAAAAATATTTTTTTACGAAAATTGTCGGGGTAAAAAATTGTTTTGAGGCTGTTGCTAGAAATCAGTTTATAAAAATAAAAAGAACACCTAAAACGCTTAAATCTGATACCAAATGATAAAGGATGAGACGAATGAATGCGGAAGCGGATCGTAAAGTTTGTCAAAGTCGCGAATTTGACCTAGGGCTCTAGACATTCGGAAAGAAACTTGAATTTTGACACAACCTGAAACGAAATTGAATCCAAGTCAGATAAAAAAAATTAAAATAAATAACTAAAATAAAAATAATAAATCAAATTTTAGAATAATAAAAAAGCAAATAAAGAAGATAAATAGAAAGATAGAATGTGGCGTGTAGAAGCCCTAAGAAGCCTTGGAAACATGAAGAATCCACAACCCTCTTCAAGCGGCTCTAATTTCCCCTCCAAGATAGAAATCTTGGCCAGAAAAAATTTGAACATGATCCCTACAATTTAAAAAGATTGTTAAAACTCTTCCAAAAGAAACTCAAGAGAAATTCTTGAAAAAGAAAAACCTCGGGAGAATTTATTAACCCAAAGAGAAATACAATAATAATGAATTGTATGAATTGTGTACAATACAAAGGCCTATATATAGGCTAGCTAAATAAATCTAAATAAAACTCTTAAAACTCTAATTTAATCTAAACAAGAAGTAGTTTTAAACTAAACTTTCTTGTTAACATAAAACTCCTAAATAACTTAAAATACTTAATAATTATAAAAAATTTGAAATAAAATAATAAGAGATGATAAATACAATATTGGACTCATATATAATAAAAATTAAGCCTAAAATCCGAACCCAATATGATTTAAACTCGAATTAAAAGCCCAAAATTCGTAATTCCCGTCATAATCCCATTCAGAAATTCTGCTCACGCAATCTTCACTAAAACGGTAATAACTTGAGCTCCCGAAATCAAAATGAAGTGATTCAAAATGTGTTTCGAAGCTAAGAGATAGATCTTCAAACGCCATGAGACATCTCAACCCAGAAATGCTAGGATCCCATCCCAAAATTCGTCGCAAGTCTGCTGATTTTCCAAGCCTAAAAATTGGCAGCTTTAGTGATTGGAATTTAATAAATTTCACCCCATCCGTGCATGTATCGGTACCTTTACCCAGACATATTTGGAAACAAAAAATCCATTTTCCTAAGCACTCCCCTGATTGAAGCCCGTTCTTTCAGCAGCTGTTAACACCATCGATGTTAAGTTTCATCCAACCCCAAGGGGGCCACTCTTATTTCACCTGTGTAACAATCTTCGTAATACTAAAAGTATTATTATATATAGAACTTTGAATACTTTTTGCCATACATAAAACTTGGTTCATGAGTGCCTCAAAGTTACTACCATTTTGTTGGAAAATAATGAGATTCCTATTCTTCCATATGTACCAACACAATACACAAAAGATGACTTGCCATTCAGCAATATCTGCATCAATTTTGTGATGATTACTTAAATTATCAACTAACCATGCATGCAAATCAGAATTGATAAAAACATCGCCAAAAGTGCCCAAGCACAATACAAGACCAACTAGCCTTAGCTATGGGACAATCACGAAGAGTATGGACAATGGTTTTGTAACACCCCTAACCCATATCCGTCACCGGATTAGGGTTAAAGGCGTTACCAGACCGATCGGAAACGTTTACAGACATTTCATATTGTAAGTCATCAATTACAACCACTATGTCCCTTAGATAGGTCACCGAGACCTTAAGCATACTTTAGAGAAGGGTCGGGACTAAACCGAACGTATACCAAAATTCTCGGAAATTTAAAACTTTTTGAACACTGCAGAGGTCACACACCCGTGCAGTCAGGCCGTGTGCCTCCCACGGCTACAAGACACCCCCATGTGTCCTGGCCGTGCCAAAACAGGGCAGGTATATTGACTTATCCCCACGGCCACCAGGCACGCCCGTGTACCATGGCCGTGTACTCTTAGGCTATATACTGACTAAATCCCACGGCGACTAGGCACTCCCGTGTGCCTCAACCGTGTTGGCAAAACAGGCCACTCGCATGGCCAAAATGCCACCCACAAAGGGTCAAACCTACAAGCCATCCACCAATTCATTTTATGCATAATTGACATTCAAAAACATATCAAACTAATCAACAAAGTTTTGCATTCAATCTCATTCTCAAACATTCCAATTTACACAACTAAAATACTTTTACCATCAATCAAGATTCATCTACATTTACCACTCATATAACCATTTCTTTTCTCAAAACATTTATACCTAAAATTTCATCCATATGCTTATCATAAACTTGTCCATTTCATAGCCATGAAATCATGCCAAAACCCATATCATATAATGTATTCACAAATACATAATACTAACACATAACTAGCCACATTACATGGCTAAGTTCATATCTCAAACTTATACCAAATAACTAACCTATACATGCCATACTTAGTATATACATTTCCAAAAGGTACCAAAATGAGTTTGAGTAGTGTGATGACGATCCTTGACGGTCCCGAGCCTTCAGTAGCTTTGACGATCTATAAAACAGAGCAAACACACACAGAGTAAGCTTTCAAAAGCTTAGTAAGCCATATACAAATAAATTTAACATAATTTGCACATAACCAAAGTGATATAATAACATTATTGGTACTCATAGCAAATTCATCTCATATATTCTTTGGCTCATTTTCTTAGCCATATCTTACCATATTTCTCAACTCAAATATCACATATACATATAGCTCATTCAAGCACATTTTCTCATATAATCTCATCATTTCATATACATAATCATCTTAGTAAGTTCATATAGATACTTACCTTTCATACAAACTTAGTGTACATACCAAACGTACCTGAAACGAATTTACAATTCACATAATCATTCGTATCTTGGATTTGCCCGTTGAACCGTTCGGAATCTAATAGGGTACTCAGAGTGCTCGAAATTGTCGTACAATGCCAACGTCCTAGACGTGGTCTTACATGTAATCTAATATCGATGCCACTGTCCCAGAAAGGGTCTTACATGAATCAAATACGATGCCGATGTCCCAGACATGGTCTTACACGTAAATCTCATATCGACGCCAACGTCCCAAACATGGTCTTACACGAAATCTCGAATCAATGCCAACGTCCCAGACGTAGTCTTACATGATATCTCGAATCAATGCCAACGTCCCAGACGTAGTCTTACATGATATCACATAACAGACACCTATGTCATGACATACGTAATTCCTATCTATTCCTAGGTTCACACGGGACTTCTCGGACTTTATCAGTTTACCGACTTATTAGCCAACTCGAATTTCACACACATTCCATCTCAATGGATGATCATAGTATTTCACATATCATATACATTCAAATAATTCAATGCAAATACATTTATTTGTATATCGACTTACCTCGGATTTGGATATTCGCTCGGACTCGGTTATTCAACTACTTTCGCCTTTCTGCGATCTAAGTCCGTTTTCTTCGGCTCTTGATCTATACATATTCAAATGTAATCCATTTATTCACTAATTCATTCAATTCAATTCATGAACACACATTTAGGGCAATTTGCATTTTAGCCCTCACATTTGCACATTTTATCAATTTAGTCCATTTTTCTCAAAACATCAAATATACAAAATCACCATATACCCATGTTTAGCCGAATGCTCATGTATTTCATACAAGTCCAAAAATTTCATTTATTTCATTAATTAATCCTTCAAAATGCTATTTTATCAGTTTAGCCCTATTTAGCTATTTTCATCAAAAATTCAAGAACAACATATGTTCATCTAACATATAGCTTTCATATAACACTATTAGACATCACAAAATTCATATGTTCATCCATGGCACTTTGCAAAATATTCATCAATTCATAAAATTGAGACATGGGTTTTGTAGAGCATGAAGAAACGATTACAGAAACGTAGAAATTATCAAAAACCGAAGTAAAAACTTACCTTAATTAAGCTTAAAAGCAACCGAAACCTAGCTTTCTTTTTCTTTTCTTCTTTTCTTTGTTTTTCGGCAATAGATGATGATAATGGCCCCCTTTTCTTTTATTATAATGTTTTTGTTATAATATTATAACTTATATTATATAATATAAACTTTTAACTTATAAAATTAATACTAAACACACATATATGCATAACCACACTTAATGCCGTCCACTATAACTAAAAATAGACTATTTGCCTTTTAAGGACTTCACAATAATAAAGCCACATCAATTTGGCCATTAATCAAATAGAAAGCCACTTTTACCCTTTTATGCAATTTAGTCATTTTCTCAAATTAAGCACACAGACAAACAAATTAATTCACGGAACTTTAGCACATACTTAATCACATATCAAAGACATAGAAAATAATATTAAAATATTTTACTGACACTGATTTGTGGTCCCGAAACCACTGTTCCGACTAGGGTATAAACCGGACTGTTACAATTCTCCCTCTTAGGGATTTTCATCCTCGAAAATCTTACCGATGAACAGATTCAGATATTACTATCTCATTGAAACTTCAGGCTCCCACGTAGCCTCTTCTATTCCGTGTCTATGCCATAACACTTTAACTAACGAAATTCTTTTATTTCTCAATTCTTTCACTTCACGAGCTAAGATACGGATAGGTTCTTCTTCATAGGTCATATCAGATCGGATTTCAATTTCAGACGGAGCAATTACATGTGACGGATCGGATTGATATCTACGGAGCATCGAACATGGAATACATTGTGTATCTTTTCTAGTTCGGAGGGCAACAACAATCTATACGCAACAGGTCCAACTCGTTCAATGATCTCATATGGTCCAATGAACCTCAGACTCAACTTGCCTTTGTGTCCGAACCGGAGTACTTTCTTCCATGGAGATACTTTCAAAAACACTTTGTCACCGATCTCAAATTCAATATCTTTACGTTTCAAATCCGCATAGGATTTCTGACGATTAGATGCTTCTTTCAGACTATCACGCATTATTTTCACTTTCTGTTCAATATCTTTTATCAGATCAACCCCGTGTATCTTATTTTCATTGAGTTCGGTCCAATACAGAGGTGTACGACATTTGCGTCCGTATAAAGCTTCATAAGTTGCCATTTTAATACTCGACTGAAAACTATTATTGTATGCAAATTCAATCAATGGAAAATCTCGCTCCTACGAACCATTAAACTCAAAGATGCAGACATCTCAACATATCCTCGAGAATCAATAATCCGTTCAGATTGGCCATCTGTTCATGGATGAAAAGTCAGATCGAAATGCGCTTTTGTGCCTAAGGCTTCTTGTAATTTCTTCCGAACCTTGATGTAAATCTCGGATCTCTGCTGACACAATGGATAGTGGCACCCCATGCGGTTTGACAATCTACGAAATATAAAGTTCAACTAACTTTTCAAGTGAGAAATTAGATCGCATTAGGAATAAAATGGGCGATTTCACAAGCGATCAACTACGACCCAAATCGCATCTTTCTTTCTCTGAGTCAGAGGCAATCCCGAAACAAAACCCATTGTCACTCTATCCCATTTCCACTTGGGAATCAGAATCGACTGTAACAAACCAGACGGAACCTGATGTTCTGCTTTCACTAGTTGACAGACTAAGCATTTCGACACAAAATCAGAAATATCTCGTTTCATACCAGACCACCAATAATATTGCTTCAAATCATGGTACATCTTTGTACTACCCGGATGAACAGATAGACGACTATTATGTGCTTCATTCAAAATCAACTGAATTAACTCAGGGTTTCTCGGAACACAGATACGATCTCTAAATCTCAAGCAATCATCAACAACTCGAAACTCAAAATCAGAATTCGAATCGCACTGAGCTCGTTTCGCTAACATTTCACTATCAACTTTCTGAGCATCACATATCTGCTGTAAAAACAACTGTTTCGCTTTCAATTCAGCTACCACTGAACTATCATCGGACAGATCTAATTGAGCTTTCATAGTACGTAATGCACACAGTGACTTTCGACTCTATGCATCGGCAACTACATTAGCTTTACCCGGATGATAATCTATTACAAGCTCATAACCTTTCAACAGTTCTAGCCATCTTCTCTGTCACAGATTCAAATCTTTTTGAGTCATTAGATATTTCAAACTTTTATGATCTGAAAACACGTAACATTTCTCGCCAAACAGATAATGTCGCCAAATCTTTAATGCGAACACAATCGTGGCTAACTCGAGGTCGTGTGTCGGATAATTCTTCTCATGAGGCTTAAGTTGTCTCGAGGCATAAGCTATTACTTTGCCTTTCTGCATCAGTACACATCCCAGACCATTCAACGAAGCATCACTGTATATTACAAACTCTTTTCCCGATTCCGGTTGTACTAACACCAGAGCTTTAGTTAACAGAGTTTTCAACTGATCAAAGCTTTTTTGACATTTATCGAACCATTCAAATCTCACATCTTTTTGAAGCAATCTGGTCAACGGAGTAGCTATCACTGAAAACCCTTTTACAAACCGACGATAATAACCAGCTAGCCCCAAAAAGCTACGGACTTCAGACACATTCCTCGGAGGTTTCCAATCCAAAATAGCAAAAATCTTATTCGGGTTGACTCGTATTCCAGAGGTCGATACAATATGTCCCAGAAAACTGACTTCATGCAACCAGAATTCACATTTACTGAATTTCGCATACAATTACTTTTCTCTCAAAGTTTGCAACAAAATTCTCACATGTTCAGCATGTTCAGTTTCATCCCGTGAATAAATCAGAATGTCGTCTATGAATACAACAACAAATCGATCTAGGTACGGTCTGAAAATTCTATTCATCAGATCCATAAAAATAACAGGAGCATTTGTTAGTCCGAAAGGCATAACTAAAAACTCATAATGCCCGTACCTTGTTCTGAAAGCAGTTTTTGGAATGTCTGAATCTTTTACTCGCAACTGGTAGTAACCCGATCTCAGATCTATCTTCGAAAACATAGTAGCTCCTTTTAACTGATCAAATAAATCGTCAATCCTGGGCAACAGATATTTGTTCTTTATAGTCACTTTGTTCAACTGACGATAATCTATGCACATTCTCATCGTGCCATCTTTCTTTTTCACAAATAGAACAGAGCACCCCAAGGTGAGAAACTCGGTCTAGCGAACCCTCTGCCAGTCAACTCTTGCAACTCTGTTGGTGCCATTCTATACGAAGCTATCAAAATTGGTGTCGTACCAGGCAACAGATCAATACCAAATTCAACTTTACGTATCAGAGGCAGTCCCGGTAATTCTTCCAGAAATACTTTAGAGAACTCACAAACAACTGGAACAGATTCTACTTTCTTTTCAGATACTTTCGAATCAATCGCATAAAAAAATGTACCTCGTAACCCTTTTTCATATAACTCTGAGCTTTCAACACAAATATCACAGCAGGCAATCCATTTAAATCATTCGACTCAATACGAATTATTTCACCATTCTGACAACTCAAATTAATAGTCTTTCTTTTACAGTTCACAACAGCATCATGCAATGTCAACCAGTCCATACCCAAAATTATATCAAACTCATCAGACGGTAATAGCATCAGATCAACATGGAAACATATATCTCAAAGCATTAACGGACAGTTCTTGCATATTTTGTCAACCAGGACACTTTTACCTAAGGGGTTCGACACTTTTATAACAAACTCAGTAGACTCTACAGGTAAAGTCTTACTGGATACCAAATTTATGCATATATACGAATGAGTAGAACCAGGGTCTATCAAAGCAATCACAGAAGTATCATAAAGAGTAAATGTACCCGTTATAACATCAGGAGATGAAGCTTCCTCACGAACTCGGATGGCATATGCTCTGGCAGGCGCTCTAGCTTCAGATCTCGCAACAGTATCTCTCGTAGTTCTCTGACTACCACTGACATTTCTTACATTTCACGAAGTTCTACCTCTCACTGGAGCATTATCTGACCTCAGATTCTGATTAGTCTCTGGCTCAACAGACTCTGGACAATCACAAATGAAATGATCTAACGATCCACATCGAAAACAAGCCTGATCATTCAATCTACAACTTCTCGGATGTCTTTTACCATAATGCTTACACTTAGGTCGTTCAGATCAAACATTCCCAGCACTTGCTACTGAAGTTGCCGGAGTTTTGGAGCTCATTTGTGATCTAGCTCGATCTCTATTCAATTGTCCCACATTAACTCTCGAACGACTTTGTTCATCTCAAAATTTCTTTGAAGCAGACTGAAATGATCTATTCTGAAATCTTTTTCTCACATCTTTAGCTTCAAACTCAGCTTTCCTTTTATCTTTCTCGAGGGCTTCGGCTTTGCACGCGTGATCAATAAGTACCACAAACTCTTTTATTTTCAGAATCCTAACAAGTAAACGAATGTCTTCGTTAAGACCATCTTCGAATAATTTGCACATTATTGCCTCTGTGGATACACATTCACGAGCATACTGACTCAGTTTTTCGAACTCTCGTTCGTATTTAGTAACAGTCATACGACCCTATTTCAAGTCCAAAAATTCTTTCCGTTTCTGATCAATAAATCTCTCACTGATGTATTTCTTCCGAAACTCAATCTGAAAGAAATCCCATGTCGCCCGTTCCTTCGAAACAACAGAAACTAGGGTCTTCCACCACTGATAGGCCGCATCTCGTAGCAAAGAAACAACACACTTTATGCATTCCTCGAGACTCAGTGACATTTCCTCAAATACTCAGATAGTGTTTTCTAACCAGAACTCGACTTTTTCGGTATCGTCGTCACTGGTAGCCCTAAACTCTTCAGTCCCATATTTACAAATTTTGTCAACCGGAGGCTTGTTCAACAGATTTAGATTCATAGTCGGAGGCATAGCAGAGGTCTAAGGGGGATTAACCGGGGGCGAAGGTTGCGAAACAGTCAGATTATTTCTAACAAACTGAGTGAACCACTCACTCATCATCTGGATGAAAGCTTGTTTAGCTTCTCCCTCATGACCACTCTTAGCGGTCTCTCGGATCGGAGGCTGCTGTTCTTCAAATGAGCGCGGCGTAATTCTTTCTATGTGTCGACTCACCACGCTTCTTTCGGGATCCATTACTATATGAAAATCACATTTTTCACGTCAGGATTCATCACACTATCACAATTCAGATATATGGCATGTATAGCTAGACTCTAACATGCTACGTTAGTCCGAGAATCGACTAAACCATAGCTTTGATACCAACCAAATGTAACACCCTTAACCCGTATCCGTCACCGGATTAGGGTTAAAGGCGTTACCAGACTGATCAGAAACGTTTACAAACATTTTATATCGTAAGTCATCAATTACAACCACTATGTCCCTTAGATAGGTCACCGAGACCTTAAGCATACTTTAGAGAAGGGTCAGGACTAAGCCGAACGTATACGAAAATTCTCAGAAATTTTAAACTTTTTGAACACTGCAGAGGTCACATGCCTGTGCAGTCAGGCCGTGTGCCTCCCACGGCTACAAGACACCCCCATGTGTCCTGGCCGTGCCAAAATAGCGCAGGTATACTGACTTATCCCCACGGCCACCAGGCACGCCCCTGTATCATGGTCGTGTACTCTTAGGCTATATACTGACTAAATCCCACGGCTACTAGGCACGCCCGTGTGCCTCAACCGTGTTGGCAAAACAGACCACTCGCATGGCCAAAATGCCACCCACAAAGGGTCAAACCTACAAGCCATCCACCAATTCATTTTATGTATAATTAACATTCAAAAACATATCAAACTAATCAACAAAGTTTTGCATTCAATCTCATTCTCAAACATTCCAATTTACACAACTAAAATACTTTTACCATCAATCAAGATTCATCTACATTTACCACTCATATAATGATCGCTGTGAAGTCAGATTTTTAAAATTTATAAAGATAATGATCGAACCTGGAAACTAACTATGACAACGATTGAGACAAGTGCACCTATCTAACAGTAGTATAGCTTAGGCAAGACCGGACTGTCGAACCCAAAGGAACTAAAAGTACTAATACTAACTTTCTTTCTATTATTTAGCCTAAAAATAAGTGAAGTTGTTTATCAATCTAAATTAACTAATTACTAAGCTAAAGACACAAAGACAAAAAGAATGAATTGGGGAAATACTTGGGAAAAACTCAGTTGATTAAGACGATACCCTTAGGAAGAATCCACCTAGACTTCACTTGTTATCTAACACTGAACCAGACGATTTATTCACTTGACTTGATCCGTAGGACTCCCTAACGTATATTAAACCCTCTCTCGAGGCGAATAACGTCTAACCCTAGGTTAATTAATTGAAATCTCTTTCCCATTAATAACCCCCTAGAATAGCAGTAAATCGATCTATGGACTTCCCATATTAGGTTTCACCCTAATCCGGCAAAATCTCGTCACCCTATCTCTAGGCGCGCGATCAACTCCGCTTAATTATGCTAGATCTACTCTTAAGCAGGGACTTTTGCTCCACCACCTAAGCACATCATACTTGAATTAATATCCGCAAAATATCAACACAAGAATTAAGCACACATAATTAAGAACAAATCAAGTATTTATCATATAGTTCAGAAAACAATAACAAGATTCATCTAGGTTTCATCCCCTTCAGGTATCTGAAGGGTTTAGTTCATAACGATAAAAGAAAACATCTCAAAAGAAAAGATAACACAAAACATAAGAAATCCCTAAAACCCACTGAAAAAATTGAAGAGGAGATCCTCCGTCTTGAGTAGAATTCCGGCTTCTTGAGATGGATCAACTGGCTATCCCTTGAGAGTTTCCCACAAATCTGACCTTTTCAGCTCGGCTCCTTGGCCTAGCTGACCGCCCGTCGACTCCCTTCGACTCCCCCTTTCAGGTTATACTTAGGGTGTATTTATAGGCTTTTGAAATGTGTTTCTTTGCCCCTAAGTATCCTTTGCCGAGTGAAATTACTCTACTCCACGGCAGGGGCACGGTCATTGTAACGTCCTAAATTAGGGCCTTTGCATTTTACGTGTTTGTATGTGAATGTGATGTTTTTCATGTTAGTTTAGGGTACTTTAGGGTCTAGGAATGACTTAGGGGTAAGCCAGAGCCTTAGTGAAAATTTTCGTTTTGGGCACTCTAGGGGTGAGCTGAATAGGAGTAGGACTTAAGGGGTTTTAGGTTGCGATTGGTGACATAAGAAAAGGGATGGCGAGTGGCAGGAGGCGCCACTTACGATCTTGGTAAGTGACGCCACGAGAGGGGAGAGGAGCAAGTTCGAGTCGCAAGGAGTTCATTTTGGAAGTTCTTTTTGGCGTCAAGGGGAGCAGAGGCAGAAATCGACTGAAACACCTCAGGATAGGGGAGTGGACTGAGTCAAATAATTTGAATGGTTGGCAGAGAGGAAAAAGTGGAGCTTGGAGTGTTCAAAATGTTTCAAATAAGTGGTCAGGAGTGGTTTAAGGAGAAAAACAAGGGATTGAGGAAG
Source organism: Gossypium sturtianum (assembly GCA_025698515.1). Classification (NCBI taxonomy): domain Eukaryota; kingdom Viridiplantae; phylum Streptophyta; class Magnoliopsida; order Malvales; family Malvaceae; genus Gossypium; species Gossypium sturtianum. The sequence goes on from CM046946.1 coordinate 125,878,295, forward strand.
GGGTGGTAGTGTTGGTCGAATTTCAAACTCTTAGTAGGGGAGGATCGATTTTTGTGTGGCTAGAGTGTGCCGAATTTCTGTATATCCAAGTAGGAGTTCTTTTCTCATTTTCGGTATTTGCATTTTTGGCATTTTGAAGTTCCTACTTTCTCTTCATCTCTTTTCTGCTAGAACCGAACCCTCCTTTCATTTTGTTTCTTTTTTCTTCTCTCAATTTCTTCTTAGGGCCGAAACCCCCCTAACTCTCTTCTCATCTCCAATTTCTTGCAAGAGCCAAACACCCCTTGCCCCATACTTTCTTTTTCTAAAGCCGAATCTCCTAGCCATTCTCTCTTGCGTTTTCTCTCAATCTCCCTAAAAGCCGAAACCTGTTTTTCATCTTTTTCCTTCTCTATTTGTTATTCTCAAAATCAAAACCTCAAACTTCCATTCCCTATTCCATTTTTCCCTAAAAGCTGAAACCCCTAAGCCTTCATTTGAATATCTTTATTTCTATTTTCGGGTTTTTTTATCTGATTCTCTTTTACTCTAGCCTTTGCCGAATCTTCTCTAAGGTGGTGTGGTGTTGATTCTTCCTAGGTGTTGAACGAATCTGTGGGTTAAGGTAAGGGGCGATTTCTCTTATTTCGTTATCACTCTTTCAGGTTTTCATGCCAAAGCTGAAATGGCTAATTGGCCTAATGGTGGGATGCTTGGCCGAATATAGGTAGAAGTGGTGTTGCTTTCTTCTTGGAGACTTTCGAGATTCGTTTGACTTGTGAATCAAGCCTAAAGCCTCAGCATTTATCGATCTAGGTAAGAAGATCTATTCGATTAAGCGTGTAAATCTATTCATATCTTACTCTACGTGTTAACTCGGTCTTCGACTAAATATCCATTCCATGGACTCAAATGCCGCGATTCTAGGAAGGGGTTGGACTCAGAAACCCATTTTCCTAAGTTTAAGAAGCGGCGATGTCGTGATTCGAGATTGGCCACCGGGTTGTAGGCCGCTTCCGAAAGCGAGTAGTAGGCGGATAAGCGGTAGTGCACATCAGCGATAGTGTCGACGTAGAAAGTATTGTGTTACGCGTTATCGGTGGGCAACTCTCACACACTTCATATGTTAATTTATTAGTTGCTAGTATGTCTGAAAGCTGAAGTGACGTTTTGGTCACTAAAATACCCTTGTGGGTAAAAGCGAGGATTCCGGGTAAGTCTATTATGTTCTGCTATCAATAAATGCATACGTTAAAACACAATGTGCCATGTCAACTAATCGTTAAGCATGATCATATCATATTAATTGTTGTACATGAGTTTGGGATATGAGATGAAGAGGAAGGAAACATGATCTTTCAGACTGTCATCAGTGGTTAGGTACCACAAGTGGGTTGACCCCACATATTATCATTTTGTGACTAAGTCTCAGTGGTTTGGAACCACCAGTGGTTAGGTACCACATATATTTCTGTGACTCGTCCCAGTGGTATGGTATCACAGTGGGTTGGCCCCACGTATTGATATTAGGGATTGTCACCAGTGGTTAGGTACCACAAGTGGGTTGGCCCTACATACTATTATTGTGACTTTTGTCACCAGTGGTTAGGTACCACCAGTGGCTAGGTGCCACAAATGTTGGGTAGACACAGGAGATGCAGATGGATATCTAGGTTGGTTGGGTTGCATGACATACATATTTTGCCTATGAATCTGTGGGAGAGTCTAAGTTCGATTGGACGGGGATTTACCCACTGAGTCTCGGTGACTCACCCATTCCGTTATTTTTGCAGGTAATCCTTAGATCGCGGATATGGAGCCGAGGTGGACTCGAGGTGGCCATGCACGATATTTCGGTTTTTATTTCAGTTATTTCAGATTTATTTTACTTTAAGGTAGATTTTGGGTAATGTAATAAGGCCATCTAAATTTTAACTTGGATTTATTTATTTTGTTAATTCCCTTAATTTTGCTTTGATCGTTAAGGCATGCCTAAAAGATTATGAAAGGGATGTTTTCAAAAACTTAAATAATCGCGTGATTTTTAAGATTTTACATTGGGTAATTAGCAATCGAGTATCGAGAACAAGACAACTCAGCTTTTCAAACTAAATCTCAAAATGGTTCAACTAGTCACTCAATACAAACTCTGTTTCTATAAATTCCAAGGTTTCCTTTCCTCTTCAAGACAATAACTCGGTTTTCAGAAATGTTTTCTCCCCTGTGACATGCCAGATTCGATCGTAGCATTTTGATCAGGTTTGGGGTGTTACAATTGTGGTATCAGAGCCAAGTTCAAAAGCTCGGCTATGGGTATAAGGCCCAAATTATTTTTCAATAAAGGGTTTACAAAATGGTTTCGATGAAATACATGATTTTGGGAAGCATGGCACTTGAGTCTCCGGCACCGATCCGTGACGGTAAGGTTTCTAACTATTGATTGTATGATTTAATCGTTTGTGACGTGGTTTCTAGTATTAGGAAATTTACCTTAAAGACTGAAGCCTGTAGGACTGTGTGCATTTGCGAGAACAACTACTCTGATAATATACTCATAAAACTGTGCCGTAATAAACAGTAGGAAGGAAGCTAACTCATAAAATTCTTAAAATCAGATTAAATCGTGAACGTTAGACATGAACACTTGAGGACATGGGCGTAATGTGCGTGGTCGTGGTAGGGGTAGAATTACTGTATCGGAACCAGTAGGGTCTGGCCATGGGTCAGAGAATGAGGTACCGCCACCGCCAGCTGTGGGCGCAGAGTTTCAGGATCAAACGGGTAGAGATGATGCGGTGTCTCATGCGATGATACGGGTCCTGGAGAGAGTTGCTGGAGCAGGCGTGGGTACGGGGGCTCGAAAATCTGTGTCTGAACGACTCCGAGCTAATGGAGTGGAGTTATTTAGGGGCGTTTCTAGTGTAGCCTCTAACGCAGCTGAATACTGGTTAGAGGCGACTGAGCGCATAATGGATGATCTTGACTTCACGGCTGAGGAGAAGTTGAAAGGGATCGTGTCTCTTCTTCGGGACGAATCCTATCAGTGGTGGCTCACGGTCAGGGACGGTGCGATGGCTGAGGATATCACCTGGGATTTCTTCAAAGCGACATATCAGAGGAAGTACGTCGGGTCCAGTTATGTGGATGCGCAGTGTAAGGCGTTTTTGAATTTGGTTCAGGGGAGTAAGTCGGTGTCCGAATATGAGGCGAAATTCTTATGGTTAAGCCGTTATGCCCGGGGTGTTGTGGCTACGGACCATGAGCACTGTGTTAAGTTTGAGGACGGGCTGAGAGATGAGCTGCGGGTGTTGATTGCTCCACAGTGAGAGTGAGAGAATTTGCCGTTCTTTTGGAAAAGGCCAAGATAGCTGAGGAGGTGAAGCAGTCCGAGAAACAGAATCAGGACAGAAATAGGAATAAAAGGAGTTTTGGGCCATTAGGGTCTGCTGGGGGTTTTCAGAAAATGGCTAAGTTTGGTGGGCGAGTCGAGCGTGGCTCGCTTTGCGCTCGATGGCCACCACAGTGTGCTCGATGCGGGAAGTTTCATTCGGGAGAGTGTTGGACAGGTAACAGAGGGTGCTTCGAGTGTGGGTCAATGGATCATCGGATAAGGGATTGTCCGCGGAGGCCAGTTAGGATACAGTCTGAGGGTCAAGGACGTGCACAATACAAAAGAGATGGTCAGCAACCGTAGAGGGGTCGTGGTCCAGCCAGAGGGGGTAATTGTTTCGGTCGAGGCCGTGGAGCACCTGGCAGAGCTGCTGGGAATACGGATGCAAGACAGCCTGGGTTTGTCTATGCGGCTAGGCGTCGAGAGGAGGGCGACGCACCAGACGTCATAACCGGTATGTTCTTAATTTATGGGTTGCCTTATACTGCCTTGATTGATATTGGTTCGACGCACTCGTATGTTGCTAGTACTATAGCGGGAATTCTGAACTTAGCCTATGAGACTTCTTCTAGGGAGATGACTGTAGTTAGCCCTCTAGGACACTCTGTAGTAGTGAATAAACTGTATAAGGATGTACCCTTAGAACTGCAAGGGGTAGTGTTTCCGGCTGATCTGATGGAACTGCCATGTGGGGAGTTCGATTTGATCTTAGGTATGGATTGGTTAGTAAAAAATCAAGCAAGTTTGGACTGTACAACCAAGCGCATGGTGTTGAGAACTGTCGAGGGTGAAGAGGTGGTGGTGATAGGTGAGAGAAGGAACTACCTATCTAATGTGGTATCCGCTTTGAAGGCCGAGAAAATGGTGAGGAAAGGATGTAAGGCGTTTGTGGCTTATATTTGTGCTTTGGGGGTTAAGGAATCAATTGTGGGGGATGTCCGAACGGTAAAAGAATTTTCTGATGTTTTTCCAGAAGAGCTTCCGGGATTGCCTCCAGATTGCGAGGTTGAGTTTGGTATTGACCTTCTACCCGGAATAGCGCCAGTGTCTAGTGCCCCATATAGAATGGCGCCGAAGGAGTTAGTGGAGCTGAAAGCGTAGATTCAGGAGTTGTTAGACCGGGGTTTTATCCGGCCGAGTGTATCGCCTTGGGGAGTACCCGTGCTTTTTGTTAAGAAGAAGGACGGACCGATGCGAATGTGTATTGATTATCGTTAGTTGAATAAGTTGACGATCAAGAATAAGTATCTGTTGCCGAGGATAGACGACTGTTCGACCAACTTAAGGGAGCATCGGTCTTTTCAAGATAGATCCGAGGTCGGGTATCACCACTTTTAAGGTCAAGGAGGTGGATATTCATAAGACGGCTTTCGTGCATCTTATGGTCACTACGAATTCTTAGTGATGCCGTTTGGATTGACCAACGCACCAGCAGCGTTTATGGATATGATGAATTGGGTTTTTCAACCATATCTGGATCGGTTCGTCGTAGTGTTTATAGACGATATTCTGGTGTACTCGAAGTCCGAGGAGGAGCATGATGCACATCTTCGTGTGGTTTTGCAAATTCTGAGGGAGAAACAGTTATTCGCAAAGTTTAGTAAGTGCGATTTCTATCTAAGGGAAGTTACCTTTTTGGGTCATGTGGTGTCAGCTGAGGGGATTAGGGTGGACCCTCGAAAGATTGAAGCTGTGTTGGATTGGAAACCACCTAAGACTGTGGCGGAGATTCGGAGTTTTCTGGGTTTAGCGGGGTATTACAGAAGGTTTGTGGAAGGGTTTTCTTTGATTGCAGCACCGTTAACCAAGTTGTTAAGGAAAGGGGTTCCGTTTGTGTGGTCTGACAAACAACAAGAAAGTTTTGAGAAGTTAAAGAGGATTTTGACAGAAGCTCCGGTATTGATTCATCCTGAAGCAGGGAAAGAGTTTACGGTTTATTGTGATGCGTCGCATACTGGGTTAGGATGTGTGCTGATGCAAGAGGGGAAAGTAGTAGCGTATGCTTCTCGCCAGTTGAGGCCTCACGAAGTGAATTATCCGACGCATGATCTGGAGTTGGCTGCAGTGGTTTTTGCCTTGAAAATTTGGAGACATTACTTGTATGGGGAGAAGTCTATTGTTTACACGGATCATAAGAGTTTGAAATACCTCCTTACTCAGAAGGAGTTGAATTTAAGACAGCGGAGGTGGATTGAGTTGTTGAAGGATTATGACTGCTTGATTGAGTACCATCCAGGAAAGGCTAACGTGGTGGCAGACGCATTGAGCCGCAAGGTAATATCAGACTTAAGAGCAATGTTTGCCCACCTTAGTTTGTATGATGATGGAAGTCTGTTAGCAGAAATACAAGTGAAGCTGGCATGGGTGAATCAGGTTAAAGAGAAATAATTATCAGATGGTGTCTTGAGCGCTCGATTTTTTGCAAGTGCAGAATGGTGGATTAGAGGGGTATAGCTTGAACAGCGATGGAGTGTTATGTTTCCAGGGGAAGGTTTGCATGCCAAAAGATGTGGAGTTAAGGCAGAAGATTCTTCAGGAAGCACATAGCAGTCCATACGCTATACACCCTGGAGGTAGTAAGATGTACCGGGATTTGCGGGAGTAGTTTTGGTGGCTGGGTCTGAAGCGTGAGGTAACTGAATTTGTGGGTAAGTGTTTGACGTGTCAGCAGGTAAAGGCAGAACATTAGTTACCTTCAGGATTGTTGCAACCGGTGAAGATTCCGCAGTGGAAATGGGAAAGGATTACGATGGATTTTGTTAGTGGGCTACCCCTCACGCCTTTTAAGAAGGACTCGATTTGGGTGATTGTTGACCGTTTGACAAAGTCCGCTCATTTCATACCTGTGCGTGTGGATTACTCTCTTCAGAAGGTGGCGGGATTATATATAGCAGAGATTGTAAGATTGCATGGGGTGCCAGTGTCGATCATTTCGGACAGAGACCCTAGATTTACGTCAAAATTTTGGAAGGCGTTGCATCAGGCTTTGGGTACAAAGTTGGATTTCAGTACAGCGTTTCATCCACAGTCTGATGGGCAGTCGGAGAGGGTAATTCATATTCTGGAGGATATGTTAAGGGGCTGTGTCTTAGACTTCAGGGGTAGTTTGAAAGAATTTCTACCGTTGGTAGAATTCGCGTATAATAATGGCTACTAGTCGAGTATTCAGATGGCGCCGTATGAAACGTTATATGGTCGGAAGTGTCGCACACCTACGTGTTGGACAGAGTTGGGTGAGCGTCAGTTGTTAGGTCCAGAGTTGGTTGCTAAAATGGAAGACAAGGTTAAGCTGATTCGAACTCGATTGAAGGAGGCTTCGGACATGCAGAAGTCCTATGCTGATCTTAAGCGGAAAGATATAGAATTTGTAGTGGGTGACAAGGTTTTCTTAAAGGTGTCGCCGTGGAAGAAGGTGCTGAGATTTGGTCGGAAGGGCAAGTTGAGCCCCAGGTTTATCGGGCCTTTTCGGGTGTTGAAGCTTGTGGGACCAGTAGCCTATCAGCTCGAGTTACCTTCAGAGTTGAGTCAGATCCATGACGTATTTCACGTTTCTATGCTTAGACGCTATCGTTTGGATTCGTCTCATGTTGTGCCAGTAGAAGAAATTGAAGTAAGCCCAGACTTATCTTTTGAGGAGGAACTAGTGCAGATCTTGGATCGGGACGTCAAAGTATTGCGTAGGAAATTGATTCCTTTGGTGAAGGTGTTGTGGCGAAACCATGGATCAAAAGAAGCTACGTGGGAGCCAGAGGATGTTATGCGGCAGCAATACCCTCAACTCTTTTGATCAGGTAATTTCGAGGCCGAAATTATTTTAAGGGGTAGAACCGTAACATCCTAAATTAGGGCCTTTGCATTTTACGTGTTTGTATGTGAATGTGATGTTTGTCATGTTAGTTTAGGGTACTTTAGGGTCTAGGAATGACTTAGGGGTAAAATGGAGCCTTAGTGAAAATTTTCCTTTTGGGCACTCTAGGGGTGAGCTGAATAGGAGTAGGACTTAAGGGGTTTTAGGTTGCGATTGGTGACACAAGAAAAGGGATGGCAGAGTGGCAAGGAGGCGCCACTTAAGATGCTGGTAAGTGACGCCACGCAGAGGGGAGAGGGAGCAAGTTCAGTCGCAAGGGAGTTCATTTTGGAAGTTCTTTTTGGCGTCAAGGGGAGCAGAGGCAGAAATCGATGAAACACCTCCGGATAGGGGAGTGGACTGAGTCAAATAATTTGAATGGTTGGCCAGAGAGGAAAAAGTGGAGCTTGGAGTGTTCAAAATGTTTCAAATAAGTGGTCAGGAGTGGTTTAAGGAGAAAAACAAGGGATTGAGTAAGGGGTGGTAGTGTTGGTCGAATTTCAAACTCTTAGTAAGGGGAGGATCGGTTTTTGTGTGGCTAGAGTGTGCTGAATTTCTGTCTAGCCAAGTAGGAGTTCTTTTCTCATTTTCGGCATTTGCATTTTTGGCATTTTGAAGTTCCTACTTTCTCTTCATCTCTTTTCTGCTAGAACCGAACCCTCCTTTCATTCTGTTTCTTTTTTCTTCTCACAATTTCTTCTTAGGGCCAAAACCCCCTAACTCTCTTCTCATCTCCAATTTCTTGCAAGAGTCGAACACCCCTTGGCCCATACTTTCTTTTTCCAAAGCCGAATCTCCTAGCCATTCTCTCTTACGTTTTCTCTCAATCTCCCTAAAAGCTGAAACCTATTTTTCATCGTTTTCCTTCTCTATTTGTTATTCTCAAAACTGAAACCTCAAACTTCCATTCCCTATTCCATTTTTCCCTAAAAGTCGAAACCCCTAAGCCTCCATTTGAAGATCTTTATTTCTATTTTCGATTTTTTTTATCTGATTCTCTTTTACTCTAGCCTTTGCCGAATCTTCTCTAGGGTGGTGTGGTGTCGATTCTTCCTAGGTGTTGAACGAATCTGTGGGTTAAGGTAATGGGCGTTTATGGTTTTAGGGTTTTAGGGTTTAGGGTTTAGGGTTTAGGGTTTTCATGCCAAAGCCAAAATGGCTAATTGGCCTAATGGTGGGATGCTTGGCCGAATATAGGTAGAAGTGGTGTCGCTTTCTTCTTAGAGACTTTCAGGATTCCTTTGACTTGTAAATCAAGCCTAAAGCCTCAGCTTTTGTCGATCTAGGTAAGAAGATCTATTCAGTTAAGCGTGTAAATCTATTCATATCTTACTCTACGTGTTAACTCGGTCTTCTGACCAAAGATCTGTTCCATGGACTCAAATGCCGGTGATTCTAGGAAGGGGTTGGACCAAACCCACCCCTAAGTTTAAGAAGCGGCGCATGTCGAAGTTCGAGATTGGCCACCGGGTTGTGGGCCGGCTTCTGAGCAGAGTAGTAGGCAGATAGCGGTAGTGCCTGTCAACGATAGTGTCGACGTAGAAAGTATTGTGTTACGCGTTATCAGGTGGGTAACTCTCACACACTTCATGTGTTAATTTATTAGTTGCTAGTATGTCTGAAAGCCGAAGTGACGTTTTGGTCACTAAAATACCCTTGTGGGTAAAAGCGAGGATTCCGGGTAAGTCTATTATGTTCTGCTATCAATAAATGCATACGTTAAAACCTGAATGTCCCATGTCAACTAATCGTTAAGCATGATCATATCATATTAATTATTGTACATGAGTTTGGGATATGAGATGAAGAGGAAGGAAACATGATCTTTCAGACTATCACCAGTGGTTAGGTACCACAAGTGGGTTGACCCCACATATTATCATTTTGTGACTAAGTCTTAGTGGTTTGGAACCACCAGTGGTTAGGTACCACATATATTTCTGTGACTCGTCCTAGTGGTTTGGTACCACAGTGGGTTGGCCCCATGTATTGATATTAGGGATTGTCACCAGTGGTTAGGTACCACAAGTGGGTTGGCCCCACATACTATTATTGTGACTTTTGTCACCAGTGGTTAGGTACCACCAGTGGCTAGGTGCCACAAATGTTGGGTAGACACAGGAGATGCGGATGGATATCTAGGTTGGTTGGGTTGCATGACATACATATTTTGCATATGAATCTATGGGAGAGTCTAAGTTCGATTGGACGGGGATTTACCCACTGAGTCTCGGCGACTCACCCTTCCGTTATTTTTGCAGGTAATCCTTAGATCGCGGATATGGAGCCGAGGTGGACTCGAGGTGGCCATGCACGATATTTCAGTTTTTATTTCAGTTATTTCGGATTTATTTTACTTTAAGGTAGATTTTGGGTAATGTAATAAGGTCATCTAAATTTTAACTTGGATTTATTTATTTTGTTAGTTCTCTTAATTTTGCTTTGATCGTTAAGGCATGCCTAAAAGATTATGAAAGGGATGTTTTCAAAACTTAAATAATCGCGTGATTTTCAAGATTTTACAATTGGGTAATTAGCAATCGAGTATTGAGAACAAGAAAACTCAGTTTTTCAAACTAAATCTCAAAATGGTTCAACTAGTCACTCAATACAAACTCTGTTTCTATAAATTCCAAGGTTTCCTTTCCTCTTCAAGACAATAACTCGGTTTTCAGAAATGTTTTCTCCCCTGTGACATGCCAGATTCAGTCGTAGCGTTTTGACCGGGTTTGGGGTGTTACAGTCATGGCACACGCCCGTGTGAATCGTAGCTAGGCCGTGTTGGACTCTGTTAGTGAGGCACGGCCGTGTAAATCGACATCAGGCCGTGTTCTAGTATATTTGAGGAGGCACGGCCGCGTGGGCTTTAGTCCAGGCCGTGTCGATTTCTTCTTTGGCCCATTTTGGTCCGTTTTGAGCCCGTTTCTCGTTCTTTTTATTCTTGGGTGCTTTCCTAAGTATAAGACATGAAAAGAAAGGATTAAGAGCACCTTTTTACATAAATCAAGGGATAAATCATCCAAAAGTATGCTAAATGTGGGATTAAAATATGTTACTATTTCGGTTTATCAAATACCCCCACACTTAAGCTTTTGCTTGTCCTCAAGCAAAATTCTCAACTTACAATTAAAACGAACTTTCCATAATTCATAATTCCTATCAACAATATCTTATCATAATTCATAGACAATTTATACATGGATAATTCAATTCAAAGAGTCCTAAAGATTCAAACAATCTAAGTCATAGATTTGTAGCTTGAAAATATAGGCATCTCCCCTTATCTAAATAATTACCTTTAATTCAAAATCGACAAGGATTGACATCCTCACTAGAGATTCACTCAAATCACTCAAAGTGTTTAAGGTTCAGGAAAAAGCGCTCAAAAGTCGAACATGAAAAGTTAATCCCATAGGCTTGCTTGAAAATCAAATCTCCACCACTATATTATGAGATGATGCACAAATCAAAAGGTCTTTGTCAGGGTTATAACGGGGCTAGGGTTAAGGTGTGGATATAGGCTGAATTAGAAGGTTAGAATCGAGATTGAATTGATAAAATACCTAACTAGAGACAATAAACTAAATAAAGGTAATTACATCATCTGAAAGCTAATAATACTAATAATATGAGCTTCATCTTCAATATTTGGAATTAAATGTGTAAGCTCAATTAATCACATAACTAATAATGAATCTACTTCTTTTTTTTTAAGAACAAATCAAATATACATAACAAAAGATAAATTACTGAAATAAAAACATAGTTAGGCTATTAATCAAATCAAATCTCGATATAAGGGTAGTCAAAAGGAATGGTGATAACAAAAACAAAGGGTTTTGGGTTAATATTAGTGGGTAAGTCAATAAAAAGGGTTGTTAGGATCAAAGGGGTTCACTAGGGGTTAATTATGAAGGTAGGCTTTTTATGGAGTAAGCGGGTTAAAACCTAGGTGCCTTAATCATCTCTGTATATCAAATCATAGGTGTGGTCTCGACATGTATAATCGAGGCAAGTTCTAGAATAACAGTTCAATGTTGACACACTCATAATCAATAAAGTGACCATGAAAAAGAATATATGCTCTATAAGGCTCAAAAACTCACAAAAATTATGGGTATTTTGACATCAACCTCGTAAATTTCAAACTTCAAAGTAATATTTAAACTCAGTTTGACAACCTAGAAAAAAAATTTTAATTTCTGAAAAATAGACTTATCATGCTTGATTCTCTAGTATTCTTAGAATTTAATTATCAATGCACAATTATCAATGACTTGATCTAAAACATGTCAATAAAAATCATAAATCATTAGAAAGTTCATCCTAATTAGTAATATGAGGAATTTACTTAAAAACAAGACTAATTTCAGGATTTTGAGAACAATGCAAAAAGTTTGGCACCTAATTTCAGAAATTTGAGAATAATGAAAAAAGTTAGGCACCTTTTTAGGTTGTTCACTCCCCACACTTAAGATGTACATTGCCCTCAATGTACAAAGATAGATAATATAAATATAATAATAAAATCATAAGATGGGGAGAGAAAGAATACTTCCTGAATTTTGGATAGATTCCTTGAGTCGGAGGTGACAGATGACTTATGTAGCAGTGAATTACTCCTAGTGATTTATTCGTTATTTTGGAGTGTACAATTGAAACTGCAAAGTCATTAGTTAGATGTTTCGGTGGCGAAATTAAATAAATGTTTGTTAGTAATACTCTAAGGTTAGATAGCCAATGATAATATGAATAAAATAAAGGTATTAAGCATAAAGGCAAAAGAGTTTAAATTAGAACAAATAAAAATTTAAGACGCATGAAGTAGAAATAAAGAAAATAAACATAAGAAAAATAGAAGGACTCAGAGGTCCTCATCGTCAGCTGGGGCCTGTGGTGGTGGTGGTGTAGAAATATGGAAGTGATGACAAATCTGCTGGAGGGTGGCCTCGATTCTGTCAAAGCGTTGAAATTGCTGAGTACAGTACTGCTCGAACCGATCGAGGTGTGCAGAAATGTCTAACAATGAATGTAATATCCTGAAAATGGGCTTATGCATTTATGCTTAATTTTATGAAATAGCATGCTTGAGTATGTTGTGAATGTGTATAATGAAATTTGTGAACCTTAGAAAATAGGTGAGAGCCTGGGGAAATATTAAGTTTTAAGTTAAAAAGAGGAGCTAGGCTGAAGAGGCCTTAAGAAAAGTTTTGGGGAGTTTAGAACACAAGGAAGTCATGTGGTAAAGTGGCTTGGGACGCTACCTTAGGGGCCTGGAAGGTTGCGTCAAAAGGGGAGCTTCAAGGGGATGAGGTTCGAATCACATTGACGGCATAGGAGTGTTTTATTTTTGTATTTTGCGTCAAGAAGGGAAGTTGGGCTAAAGAGGCTTTAAGTAAATATGTAAGGGGAATTTGACATGAAAGTGAGCTTGGTAAAGTGGCTGCAAGGCGCCACTTGAGGCCCTGGAAATGACGCCACCAGCATGTGAAGGGCTTGTGTTCGAGCAACGTGGAAAGCAGGGGGGACTTTTATTTTTGCGTCAAGGAGGAGAGCTAGTGGACTGCGCATGGACTCTCAAATGGATGAGGATAAAGCTTTGTTTTATTTCTTTTAATTTAATTGGAAGAGTTGGATATATATACATGGTTTTATTTTATTTTAAATGGGAAGATAAGGCTTGATTTTTCCTTTTTAAGATTCGGCTATAGGGTGGAGATAAATATTGATTTATTTTATTTAGTTTAAATGGATGATAAGGAGATTAAATAGGAAATTAAGAGCGGTAAGATTGGTGAGGAGGTAGTGGCCGGCCAAGGGGTTCTTTAGGGAGCTAGTGAGTGCCGAATTGGAGTAGCATAAATAGGGGTGTTCACCCTTTGGCCATTCTTTTCCCATTTACTTGCTTATTGCCGAATCTCTTTTCATTTTCTCCCCCTATTTTCTTTCTTTTCTTAAACCTTATTTTCTACTTACTTTCTTGTGTAGCCGAATCCTCTAAAAGCCACCTAGTTTCGGCTTGCTCATCCCTTCAAGTGTTGACCGAAACTCCAAGTGTTTCAAGGCCATTTATGTTCCTTTCTTCTTCTCCTCTACTTGTTTCTTAACCGAACCATTATAAGCATTCATCCATATTTCTAGTTTTACTTTCAAAAGCCGAAGTGTTCCTTTTAATAGTCGAATATGTCCCTCATACTTTGAGCCATAGCCGAATCACTAGGTGCCATATTCTTTTCTTCTGTCGCAAGTTGTAGAAGCCGAAACACTCCTTGAGGAGTAGCCGAAACCTTTCTATTTGGGGATCTAGAAGACGTTTTGTTGAGGGTGCTTTCATAGTGCCGACTAGAGGAGCATTAGAGGAGTTTTTTCGGATGTAAAGCGATTAAGGTAAGCAGTATATACCATTCGGCCAAAGGCCATTCTCATAGATTTATGAATAAACCAATACTAACAAGTGATTAGTAGGGGTCTCGACTATTCAAGGAGCAAGTATTTCGGGATTTAGTAGACTGTACCAAACAGGTGCGTAGTTATCGCACTGTTCTCTTGTTGTGTGTATGTGTTATACTTATAAATATGTATATGATGTGAATGATAGCCGAGATAAGGGCTAAAATGGTGGATACCCATGATGGGTAATCGATTAACAAGGTCAGTATTTTATGACGTTAATTTACATATAATATATGTATGAAAATGTGATGGCATGCGATGTATGCTTATTTTAATGATATTGTGGCATGATACATGGGGCTTGGGATATGATCAAAGAAGGAAAAGGGTGTACATATTTATGTACGTGGTCTAATGTTAGCCTTGTGCTACATTGGCGCTTGATGTTAGCTATGTGCTTCATCAAGGGAGGTGTTGGCTAGGTGCCCATCTCGGCGGTTGATAGCTGTGTGCATCACCGTGGACTGATTGATATGTGGGATCACTTAGGTGATCGGTGGCTTAGCCACGGCCTTGAGCAGCAGGTCTGTCAAGGTAAGATATGTGGGATCACTTAGTTGATCGGTGGATTAGCCACGGCCTTGGGCAGCAGGTCTGCCAAGGTAGGTGTAACGGATGGACCCTAGGTTGGATTGGGTGCACTTTGCATAAACTCATTATATGTCATATGGGTTGATGATGAAATGGGCCAAGCCCAGTATGTTATATGGATTAGTGTGGATATGGGCCAAGCCCATATGTGGAGATATGTGTAATAACTATGCACTGAGTCTGTTGACTCACCCAAATTCTTACCAACATTTCAGGTGATGCATAAAGCTTGGACCGGGTTGGAGTGGATACGAGGTGGCCCATGCAGAAGCTAATTTTATTTGTTCCCATATTTTATAATTTCAGTATTTCGATAAGTATTATTGTAATAAAGGCCACTTAAGCATTTGAAGTTTATTTTATGTTTTATTATGGATTGACGATTAAATTTTATTTGCGAATGATATTATTTTCTTAAATTTATATATATATTAAGGTTTTCAAAGTTGGATATTTTATGACATCAAAATTTTACTTAGCATTTCAAATACAAAATGTTGTTCTAAAGACAAAAAAATCTTTATGTTTTACATTAAGTTAAAATATTTTTCGAACGGTTTCCGCAGTGACATACCAGATCCGGTCAGGGCTTGTGGGCCGGGTTTGGGGGTGTTACAATGAAGCTGCTGCATGGGAGGGCCGCTGGCTTGGGACTAGTGCCTCCTGTGGTGGTGGGACATCATCAGTAATGTCCTCAGGGTCCTCCTCATCAGTAGTGGGCACAAGCTGATATTGAGGAGGGTCGATCCCACGTCGACGCTGGATCATCCTCATATGTAGCACCGTCTGGATGCCCTGTGGGGTCATCTGCCCTATCAGTGTAAGTGAGGAGGTTTGTGCGTCGGTGTTGAGGAGCCCGAAGTACTGAGCTAGGCATGTAATGTAGGGTCCCATAGATATGATTCCTCGCCGATGCTGCTCTGCCTGATGTTGTATGGCTCGGGCTATAAAGTATGCTAGGTCGATAACATGTTCGTTTGACATGCACCATAGGTAGTAGGCGTCATGAGTATTGAAGACGCCGGTGCTCTCCCGTCGACCTGTCAAAGTATGAGCCAAAATTGCGTGAATATACCTCAAAGATGGTGTCATGGTCATCGCTTTTTTGAGCGATCAAGTCATAGTTGAATGAGTGGGTAGCTAATTTGTGCCAACATTCGGTGGGGCGGAATGGATATGTCGATGCAATTACGAAAGATCATGCTCCGCTACGAAGTTGTCTCAGTATAAAGTCCTAATCACGCCCCAAATTGTGGTACGTTTAACTGTCGTATGGTTCCTCCGAGGCGGAATTGTATTGTCCCTGGATCATTGTGACGGTTCATCACTGTCTGAAGTTGGAATGTTGAGCAGAGCTCCAAGGTGAGCTCTAGGTATGTGGGTTCTACAATGTTGAAGAATTGGTCCCACGGATCTGTGAATAATAGGGCGCAAATCTCTGCTGCTAACTGGACTTGCTCCAAAGCGCCCGACCAATACACTGCGCATGTCCGGCGGGTCGCGCATGCGTAATACTTTATATCGGTCCTCTTGAATCCCTGAAGTAAATTGGAGGAACGGATGGCGGACTTCGGTAGATGCGCTTGCGGATGATGATCCGGGTCCTTTTCGCTTTTTCGAGCTCGGGGTTGTTGCTTTCTTTCCTCGAGACGATGATATTTTACCTGAAAATAACAGATATTTCATAATAACAGAAAATTCCAGCCATGAGATTTTGTATAAAGTTCCTTAGCATAACCATCAATTGCTTTTAAACAAGGATTAAATAACTAAATCAAGCTAAAAAGAAATCAATATGAAATAGTAAGTGAAAAATAAAGACTAAATAAAAACTAAATAAAACTAAATAAGAACTTAATAAAATTCTAGTAATAAAGCAAGTTTAATGTAGGAAAATGTAAAAATTAGAGGTAACCAGTGGTGTTTTTGGAGATAAGTGGCGCGATTGAAGTGGTAGCCGGAGCACGGGCATGTACTTGGTGGCGCGCGGTCGTGTCTTTGCAAAAATCTGGGTAGCACGGTGGTGGCGGCCCGGTCGTGGCTTCATAACACGCAGGCGTGGCTTCGGTTTTTTGGTGTTTATGTGAAAGGGAGAGGGTTGAGGAGGTGGTGGGAGGCAATGGGAATGAATTTTGTGAGTGATGGCGGAGTGGGGGTGGGGATTTTGGGGAAATCGGTTTAGGGTTATGAAATTTGGAGAAGATGAGTGTCATGTTCTATATATAGGATCGGCCACGGGCAAAGGACACGCCGTGCTTGATTTTTTCAGCCGTGCTTTTCGCAATTTTTAAATTTTGGGCGCGATCGAGTCTTGCCGCCGGCCGTGAATACTGATGACACGCCGTGTTCTTCAAGTCGATATAGTCCACGGTTGTGATGCACGCGCGTGTTGAACCCGTGTTTGGCAAGTCGGTATAGTCCACGGTTGTGAAGTATGGGCGTGTTGGGCCCGTGTTTGGCAAGTCCGTATAGTCCACGGTTGCTCAGCACGAGCGTGGGGTTATTATCGTAGCCCATGTTTGGGGATAAAAGTCACCTTTGTCGAGCACGGCTATAAGTGCGCCCGTGTTTCGCTTCCATGGCTTCCACACGCCACGCACGCCTGCAGTGTGCAAGGCGTATGGTCTAAAACTCTGCTTTTTATTGAATTAATTAGTATGGGATTAAATGCTAAAAATTAAGAATCTAATGTTAGTGTGGTTAATTCTCGGGTTGCCTCCCGAGAAGCACTCGTTTAAAGTCTTAAGCTAGACTTACCCTATTTTTATTTTAAAAGAAGGTTCACTGAGTGAAGCTCCTCTCTCATATCCCTAAAATCTTCACCTTTATAGATTTTGAGTCGGTGACCATTTACCTTGAATGTGCCTTGAGTGGGATGAGTTACCTCGATTGTGCCATAGGGAAAAATTGTTTTGATCATGAATGGACTCGACCATCTTGATTTCGATTTCCAGAGAAACAGTTTTAAGCCTCAAGTTGTATAGCGGACCAAGTCCCCTACTTTGAATTGTCTCGATTTCTTTAGGCGAGCATCATGGCGTCGCTTTGTTGCCTCCTTGTATAACCGAGTTCTCGTAGGCATCAGCTCTCTATTCATCTAGCTCATTCATCGCATCATTCTCTTCTCACCTCTGGTTTTAATATCGTAATTCAAAAAATTTATAGCCCAGTAAGCTTTATGTTCTAACTCAAATGGTAGATGACAACTTTTCCCGTAGACAAGTTTGTATGGGGATGTTCTTAAAGGGGTTTTAAAAGCTGTTCTATAGGCCCATAAAGCATCGTCTACTTTTATTGCCCAATCTTTCCTGTTGGATTCAACTGTTTTCTCTAAGATCCGCTTAAGTTCTCGGTTTGCTACTTCTACCGCCTTGCTTGGTTTGAGGGTGATGTGGGGTAGCTATCCTATGGTGTACTCCATATTTTTTAAGACCTTATCAAATTGAGTATTACAAAAATGAGTACCCTTATCACTAATGATGGCTCTAGGTGTTCCGAATCGAGAAAACAGTTTCTTGAGAAACTTAACTACTATTCTGGCATCATTAGTAGGTAAAGCTTCAGCTTCCACCCATTTTGACATGTAATCAACTGCTACTAGGATGTACTTATTTCCGAATGAACTAGGGAATGGACCCATAAAATCAATACCCCATATATCAAATATTTCACAAGATAGCATATAAGTTTGAGGCATTTCATCACGTTTAGAAACATTACTGTTCTTTGGCATTTATCACATAAGCGACATACACAGTGGCATCTTTGAATAGAGTGGGCCAATAAAAACTCTGATTCGAGTATTTTATGTGCTGTCTTAATGCCCCTGTAGTGTCCTCCTGAAGGTCCTGAATGGCAATTTTGTAGGATTTTGCTTGCTTCTGTCTTTGTAACGCATCTTCGAATTACCTGATCTGCACAAATACGGAAAAGAAAGGGGTCCTCCCAAAAATAGTTCTTCACATCAGAAAAGAATCGCTTTTTTTGATGATGTGTTAGCTTTTTCGGTAGGACGTTAGCGGCTAAATAATTCGCAATATCTGTAAACCATGGTACCTCGAAGCAGGTTATAGAAAAGAGTTGTTCCTCAGGGAATGAGTCGTTTATCTCACTTTAAATCGAGCTCTTCAAGATGTGGGTTCTCAAGCTGGAAAGGTGATCTGCTTTGCAAGGTTTTCACTCCTTCTTATCATGTATTTCCGGTCAAATTCTGTAAAAAGTAAAATCCATCTTATGAGTTGTGGTTTTGCATCGTGTTTAGTTAAAAGATAACGAAGAGCAGAGTGGTCAGTGTAAACGACAACTTTAGATAATACTAAATATTGTCTGAATTTATCAAACGCAAAGACCACAGCTAGTAATTCTTTTTCAGTAGTAGTATAATTTTCTTGTGTAGCTATTAATGTCTTGCTGGCGTAATAAATCAACTGGAAGTGCTTGTATTTTTGCTGTCCTAAAACTGCACCTATTGTAAAATCACTTGCATCACGCATTAGTTCAAAAGGGAGATTCCAATCAGGGGCAATTATAATTGGGGCGTTTATTAATTTCTCTTTAAGAATATTAAATGCATCTAAACATTCCTGATTAAAATTAAAAGGTACATCTTTTTCTAGCAATTTCGTTAGAGGCTTAGCTATTTTAGAAAAATCTTTAATAAATCTTCTATAAAATCCTGCATGTCCTAAAAAGCTTCTAATAGCCTTAACTGAACTAGGAGGAGGTAATTTTTCTATGGTTTCGACCTTTGCTTTATCTACCTCGATTCCTTTACTAGAAATTTTATGTCCTAATACAATTCCCTCTTGTACCATAAAGTGGCATTTTCCCAATTTAAGACAAGATTTGTCTCCTCACATCTCATTAGAACTCGTTTTAAGTTTTTAAGGCAAAGATGGAAAGAATTACCGAATACTGAGAAATCGTCCATAAATACCTCCATAATGTCTTCCACAAGTTCGTCAAAGATTACCAACATGCAACGCTGAAAAGTAGCAGGAGCATTACATAATCCAAAAGGCATTCTACGATAAGCAAACGTACCATATGGACATGTGAATGTTATCTTCTCTTGATCTTGAGGTGCTATTGGGATTTGGAAATAGCCGGAGAGTCCATCTAGGAAGCAATAGTACATATGCCCAGATAACCTTTCTAACATTTGATCAATGAAGGGCAAAGGAAAGTGATCTTTTCTAGTGGCGTCATTCAGCTTCCTGTAATCAATGCAGACTCTCCAACCTGTAACTGTTCTAGTGGGAATTAGTTCATTCTTCTCGTTGGCTACCACCGTCATGCCTCCTTTCTTTGGAAAAACCTTCACAGGACTTACCCAATTTCTGTCAGAAATAGGATAAATTATTCCAGCATCTAGAAGTTTAATTACCTCAGCTTTCAAAACTTCTTTTACGTTGGGATTCAATCGTCTTTGAGGTTGCACACATGGCTTGTATTCCTTTTCCATTAAAATTTTGTGGGTGCAAAACGATGGGCTTATTCCCTTAATGTCAGTGATTTTCCAAGCTATGGCTCTTTTATGTTCTCTTAGTACTGTATCAACTCCTCTTTTCCTTGGGTTCCAATTCTGAAGAGATAATTACTGGTAGCGTAGAATTATCCCCGAGGAATGCATATTCTAAGTGTTTCGGCAACTGTTTTAATTCTAATTTGGGTGGCTCATCAATAGAGGGTTTTTGTTTTAGTTCGTCATTGACTTCAATGCTCTCTTTTTCTGTTTGTCTAGATGAAGATGTATTCAGATTCAGCTTGTCAACTTCATCTTCTTCCCCCTCTTCTTGAGTTAGGCACAGTTCCATCGTGTCGTCATGTATAATTTCCTGTAATGAGTTTTGAATGATATGATCAGTAGTATCAACAAAATAACAGGAATCATCTTGTTCTTTAGAATATCGCATGGCATCATAAATTTGAAAAATAATTTCCTCATCGCCTATTCTTAATGCAAGTTTGCCGTCACCTACATCGATAACAGCCCTAGCAGTAGCTAAAAAAGGGCGCCCTAAAATTAAGTGAACCTCAATATCCTCATCCATGTCAAGCACAACAAAATCAACAGGGAAAATAAATTTATCAATTTTTACCAAAACGTCCTCGATAACTCCTCTAGGATATTTAATCGATCTATCAGCTAATTGAATACTCATCCTAGTGGGTTTTGGTTCCCCTAGATCTAGTTGTTTAAACATTTTATAAGGCATTAAATTAATACTAGCACCTAGATCAGCTAATACTTTCTTAATATTTAAACTTCCAATTAAACAAGGGATAGTAAAACTTCCTAGGTCTTTTAATTTGGTTGGTAACTTGTTTTGGAGGATGGCTGAACATTCTTCATTAAGCTCCACAGCTGATACTTCTTCAAACTTCCTTTTATTCGTCAGGAGTTCTTTTAAGAATTTTGCGTATGTCGGCATATGTGAAATGGCTTCAACAAAGGGTAAGTTAATATGTATTTGTTTAAAAAGTTCAAGAAATTTACCGTATTGGGCATCTAATCGGTCTTTCTTCAACTTTGCTGGGTATGGGATTGATGGTTTACTTTCTTTGCGCACTGGAGTTACATCCTCAACTCGCTCATCCTTTGCTTTGTCATCTTTATGTAGTATTTTTTTCTTTGGTTCGACTAACTCCTTTCCACTTCTCGATTATGCTCTGCTTTCTTTAGAAAAAATCTACGATCGAATGTCGAAACTATCTTAGTAAGTCGCCCAACCCGACTTAGTAATTTCCCCAACTGACTCAGTAAGTTCCCTAACTTGGCTCTCGATCCCTTTTATCGATGCTTGTTGGGTCTTAAGGGTGGTTTCAGTGTCTTGGAGACGGTTTTCTATGGATGCCATGAATCTTGTCAGCATCTCTTCAAGGTTCGGCTTCTTCTCCTGTGGATAGGACTGATTTTGGAAATTTTGAGGGGGTTGTTGTCTTTAATTTCCTTGATTTCCTTGACCTCCCTACGAAAAATTTGGGTGGTTCCTCCAACCTGGGTTATAATTATTACTATATGGGTTATTATTGGATCTGAAATTGTTACCTATATAGTTCATTTGTTCGTTCTCTGTGCCCAGTTGGTAGGGTGGGTACTCAGGATTCGCCACGGTTCCACTTGCGTCGCACTGCATTGCTGGATGTACCTGCGAAGAACACAAACTATCAAGCTTTTTATTCATCATCTCTACCTGTGTTGATAGCATGGTTACTGCATCCATGTTGAAAACTTCAGCGGATTTTGTTGGTTTTGTCCTTGTAACCTGCCACTAATAGTTATTCAGTGACATCTCTTCAATAAACTCGTAGGCTGCTTCAGGAGTTCTATTGTTCAGGGTTCCACCGGTGGCTGAATCAATTAGTTGCCTCATTGGGGGGTTTACACCGTTCTAGAAAGTTTAGACTTGGAGCCACAAGGGTAAACCATGGTGTGGACACCTTCTCAAGAGATCCTTATATCTCTCCCATGCGTCATATAATGTCTCTAAATCCATCTGCACAAAAGAAGAGATATCATTCTGTAATTTGGCCGTTTTGGCCGGTGGGAAATATTTTAATAAAATTTTTTCGGTCATTTGATCCCATGTGGTGATTGACCCTCATGGTAACGAGTTTAACCACTGTTTGGCTTTATTCCTTAATGAAAAGGGAAATAATCGAAGCCTTATGGCATCATCAGAAATGCCATTTATTTTGAAGGTATCACAGAACTCTAAAAAATTAGCTATATGAGTGTTTGGATCTTCGTCCTGCAAACCATAAAATTGAACAAATTGTTGAATCATTTGTATAGTGTTAGGCTTTAATTCAAAATTATTAGCAGCTATAGCAGGTCTAACAATACTAGATTCGGCTCCTGTTAAATGAGGTTTAGCATAATCATACATAGTACGCGGAGCATTATTTTCTGCCACATCTTGTGGTGGTGGATTATTTTCGTCCATCCCTTCAGTAGGATTGGATCTGTTTTCTCGCTCTTCTTCTTTGTAATTTAGGGCTCGCCTAATTTCTCTGCGATTTCTACGAGCGGTAGCTTCAATATCACTGTCGTATACTAGTGGTCCTCTCTGGTTCCTTCTAGTCATAAACTAGAGGTACCTGTTGGGAAAAGAAAGAAAGAAAAATTTAGCAAAGTTAAAATTTAAACTTAAAAATAAAAGTAAATTACAGAAAATAAAAAAAATAATGGCTAAAGTAATAAAAATAGAGCTTTCTTAATATTTTAGTTCCCCGATAACGGCGCCAAAAACTTGATCGCTATGAAGTCAGAGTTTTAAAATTTATAAAGATAATGATCGAACCTGGAAACTAACTATGACAATGATTGAGGCAAGTGCACCTATCGAACAGTAGTATAGCTTAGGCAAGACCGGATTGTCGAACCCAAAGGAACTAAAAGTACTAATACTAACTTTCTTTCTATTATTTAGCCTAAAAATAAGTGAAGTTGTTTATCAATCTAAATTAACTAATTACTAAGCTAAAGACGCAAAGACAAAAAGAATGAATTGGGGAAATACTTGGGAAAAACTCAGTTGATTAAGACGATACCCTTAGGAAGAATCCACCTAGACTTCACTTGTTATCTAACACTGAATCAGACGATTTATTCACTTGACTTGATCCGTAGGACTCCCTAACGTATATTAAACCCTCTCTCGAGGCGAATAACGTCTAACCCTAGGTTAATTAATTGAAATCTCTTTCCCATTAATAACCCCCTAGAATAGCAGTAAATCGATCTATGGACTTCCCATATTAGGTTTCACCCTAATCCGGCAAAATCTTGTCACCCTATCTCCAGGCGCGCGATCAACTCCGCTTAATTATGCTAGATCTACTCTTAAGCAGGGACTTTTGCTCCACCACCTAAGCACATCATACTTGAATTAATATCCGTGAAATATCAAGACAAGAATTAAGCACACATAATTAAGAACAAATCAAGTATTTATCATATAGTTTAGAAAACAATAACAAGATTCATCTAGGTTTCATCCCCTTCAGGTATCTGAAGGGTTTAGCTCATAACGATAAAAGAAAACATCTCAAAAGAAAAGATAACACAAAACATAAGAAATCCATAAAACCCCCTGAAGGAATTGAAGAGGAGATCCTCCGTCTTGAGTAGAATTCCGGCTTCTTGAGATGGATAAACTGGCTATCCCTTGAGAGTTTCCCACAAATCTGACCTTTTCGGCTCTGCTCCTTGGCCTAGCTGACCGCCCGTCGACTCCCCCTTTCAGGTTATACTTAGGGTGTATTTATAGGCTTTTGGAATGTGTTTCTTTGCCCCTAAGTATCCTTTTCCGAGTGAAATTACTCTACTCCACGGCAGGGGCACAGTCATGGCACACGCCCGTGTGAATCGTGGCTAGGCCGTGTTGGACTCCGTTAGTGAGGCACGACCGTGTAAATCGACATCATGCCATTTTCTAGTATATTTGAGAAGGCACGACCGTATGGGCTTTAGTCCAGGCCGTGTCGATTTCTTCTTTGGCCCATTTTGGTCCGTTTTGAGCCCGTTTCTCGTTTTTTTTATTCTTGGGTGCTTTCCTGAGTATAAGATATGAAAAGAAAGGATTAAGAGCACCGTTTTACATAAATCAAGGGATAAATAATCCAAAAGTATGCTAAATGTGGGATTAAAATATGTTACTATTTCGATTTATCATATAACCATTTCTTTTCTCAAAACATTTATACCCAAAATTTTATCCATATGCTTATCATAAACTTGTCCATTTCATAGCCATGAAATCATGCCAAAACCCATATCATATAACGTATTCACAAATACATAATACTAACACATAACTAGCCACATCACATGGCTAAGTTCATATCTCAAACTTATACCAAATAACTAGCCTATACATGCCATACTTAGTATATACATTTCCAAAAGGTACCAAAATGAGTTTGAGTAGTGTGATGACGATCCTTGACGGTCCCGAGCCTTGATGCTTTGACGATCTATAAAACAGAGCAAACACACACGAGTAAGCTTTCAAAAGCTTAGTAAGCCATATACAAATAAATTTAACATAATTTGCACATAACCAAAGTGATATAATAACATTATTGGTACTCATAGAAAATTCATCTCATATATTCTTTGGCTCATTTGCTTAGCCATATCTTACCATATTTCTCAACTCAAATATCACATATACATATAGCTCATTCAAGCACATTTTCTCATATAATCTCATCATTTCATATACATAATCATCTTAGTAAGTTCATATAGATACTTACCTTTCATACACACTTAGTGTACATACCAAACTTACCTGAAACGAATATACAATTCACATAATCATTCGTATCTCGGATTTGCCCGTTGAACCGTTTGGAATCTAATAGGGTACTTAGAGTGCTTGGAATAGTCGTACAATGCCAACGTCCCAGACGTGGTCTTACATGTAATCTGATATCGATGCCACTGTCCCAGACAGGGTCTTACACGAATCAAATACGATGTCGATGTCCCGGACATGGTCATACACGTAAATCTCATATTGATGCCAACGTCCCAGATGTGGTCTTACAAAAAATCTCTTATCGATGCCAATGTCCCAGACGTGGTCTTACACGAAATCTTGAATCAATGCCAACGTCCCAGACGTGGTCTTACATGATATCTCGAGTCAATTCCAACGTCCCAGACGTGGTCTTACATGATATCACATAACAGACACCTATGTCATGACATACGTAATTCCTATCTATTCCTAGGTTCACACAGGACTTCTCGGACTTTATCAGTTTATCGACTTATTAGCCAACTCGAATTTCACACACATTCCATCTCAATGGATGATCATAGTATTTCACATATCATATACATTCAAATAATTCAATGCAAATACATTTATTTGTATATCGACTTACCTCGGATTCATATATTCGTTCGGACTCGGTTATTCAACTACTTTTGCCTTTCCGCGATCTGAGCCCATTTTCTTCGGCTCTTGATCTATACATATTCAAATGTAATCCATTTATTCACTAATTCATTCAATTCAATTCATGAACACACATTTAGGGCAATTTGCATTTTAGCCCTCACATTTGCATATTTTATCAATTTAGTCCATTTTTCTCAAAACATCAAATATACAAAATCACCATATACCCATGCCTAGCCGAATGCTCATGTATTTCATACAAGTCCAAACATTTCATTTATTTCACAAATTAATCCTTCAAAATGCTATTTTATCAATTTAGCCCTATTTAGCTAAATTCATCAAAAATTCAAGAACAACATATGTTCATCTAACATATAGCTTTCATATAACACTATTAGACATCACAAAATTCGTATGTTCATCCATGGCACTTTGCAAAATATTCATCAATTCATAAAATTGAGACATGGGTTTTGTAGAGCATGAAGCAACGATTATAGAAACGTAGAAATTATCAAAAACCGAAGTCAAAACTTACCTTAATCAAGCTTAAAACCAACCGAAACCTAGCTTTCTTTTTCTTTTCTTCTTTTCTTTGTTTTTCGGCAATAGATGATGATAATGGACCCCTTTTCTTTTATTATAATGTTTTTGTTATAATATTATAACTTATATTATATAATATAAACTTTTAACTTATAAAATTAATACAAAACACACATATATGCATAACCACACTTAATGCCGTCCACTATAACTAAAAATGGACTATTTGCCTTTTAAGGACTTCACAATAATAAAGCCACATCAATTTGGCCATTAATCAAATAGAAAGCCACTTTTACCCTTTTATGCAATTTAGTCATTTTCTCAAATTAAGCACACAGACAAACAAATTAATTCACGGAACTTTAGCACATACTTAATCACATATCAAAGACACAGAAAATAATACTAAAATATTTTACTGACTCAGATTTGTGGTCCCGAAACCACTGTTCTGACTAGGGTATAAACCGGACTGTTACAGGTTTCTTGACACTCACCACAAAGACTGCAACTAGCATTATTAGTAAGGCCCCTTCAGACTCTTAAAACGTTTGTGAGTAATCTCCCGCAAACAACGATCCAGAGGAAGTTTTTAATCCGAGGGATCAATTTATTCTTCCAAACAGCAGACCAACTGATCGCTGTAAATCAGAGTTTTAAAATTTATAAAAGAATGATCGAACCTAGAAACTAACTCTGACAACGATTAAAGGCAAGTGCACCTATCGAACAGTGACCGGATTATCGAACCCAAAGGAACTAAAAGTACTAATACTAACTTTCTTTTTATTATTTAGCCTAAAATAAGTGAAGTTTGTTTATTAATCTAAATTAATTAACTACTAAACTAAAGACTCTAAGACAAAGAAGAATGGATTTGGAAAATAACTTGGGAAAAACTCATTGATTTAGACGATACCCTAGGAAAAATCCACCTAGACTTCACTTGTTATCTAACCTTGAACCATATGATTTATTTACTTAGTTTGATCCGTAAGACTCCCTAACGTATATTAAACCCTCTCTCGAGGCGAATAACGTCTAACCCTAGGTTAATTAGTGGAACTCTCGTTCTCTTATAATAACCCCCTAGAACAACAGTAAATCGATCTGTGGATTCCCATATTAGGTTTCACCCTGATCCGGTAAAATCTCTTCACCCTATCTCTAGGCGTGCGATCAACTCCGCTTAATTATGTTGGATCTACTCTTAGGCAGGGTCTATTCCTCCTCCACCTAAGCACATTAAATTTGGATTAAGCTCACATAATTAAGAACAAACTAAGTATTTGTCATATAATTCAAATAATCAAAAAACAAGATTCATCATAGTTTTCATCCCTTCCAATTATCCGAAGGGTTTAGTTTATAACAATAAAGGAAAACATCTCAAGAGAAAAGATAAAACAAAACATAAGAAATCCCTAAAACCCCCTGGAGGAATTGAAGGAGAGATCCTCCGTTTTGAGTATAACTCTAGCTTCTTGAGATGGATCAACTGGCTATCCCTGAGTGAATCCCCACAAATCTGCCTTCTCTGGCCTAGCAAGACGCCCCTAGACGATGGCTTTGGGCTCCCCTCGACAGAGGGTTTTTGTCGAACTCCCCCATTAAGTTGCCCTCTAGGGTGTTTATATAGGCTTTGAGATGTGTTACTTGGCCTCCAAGTATCCTAATTTGAGTGCAATTCCTAATTGGGGGTTTAATTAGACTTTGGAGTGTGTTTCTTTGCCTTCAAGCATCCAAATCCGAGTGAAATTACTCTTTCCAGTGACAGGGACACGGCCATGGCACACGCCCGTGCTCGAACTTCTTTAATGAGGCACGGGCGTGTGAATCGAGGGAATACCGTGTTCTAGATGATCAGTGAGGCACAGCCGTGTGATCTTTGGTCCAGGCCGTGTCGATTTCATGCTTTGGCCCATTTGTCCCGTTTTAAGCCTGTTTTGCGTTCTTTTCATCCCCTGGTGCTTTCCTAAGTATATAACATGAAAAGAAAGGATTAAGAGCACCTTTTTACATAAATCAAGGGATAATTCATCCAAAAGCATACTAAATGTGGGATTAAAATATGTTACTATTTTGGTTTATCAAATACCCCCACACTTAAGCTTTTGCTTGTCCTCAAGCAAAATTCTCAACTTACAATTAAAACGAACTTCCTATAATTCATAATAGTCATTGATAGTGTCTCATCATAATTCAGGGATAATTTATACATGGATAATTCAATTCAAAGTGTCCTAAAAATTCAAACAGTATAAGTCATAGATTTTGTAGCTCGAAAACATAGGCGTCTCCCCTTATCTAGATAATTACCTTTAATTTGAAATCGACAAGGATTGACATCCTCACAAAAGATTCACTCAAATCACTCAAAGTGTTTAAGGTTCAGAATTTAGGCACTCAAAAGTCAAACATGAAGAGTTAATCCCATAGGCTTGCATGAAAATCAAATCTCCACCACTGAAATATGAGATGAAACACAAATCAAAAGGTCTTTGTTAGGGTTGTAACGGGGCTAGGGTTAAGGTGTGGAATAAGGCTAATTTAGAGGGTTAGAATCGAGATTGAATTGACAAATTACCTAACTAAGAACTAATGAACTAATAATAATAATAATTACATCAATTGAAAACTAATAATACTAATAATACGAGCTTCTTTTTTCGATATTTGGATTTTAAATGTATAAGCTCATAATGAATAATGGATATACTTCGTTTTTTTAAGAACAATCATAAATACATAATAAAAGATAAATTACTGAAATAAAAATATAGTTAGGCTATTAATCAAATCAAATCCCGATATAAGGGTAGTCAAAAGGAATGGTGATAACAAAAACAAAGGGGTTCTGGGTTAATATTAGCGGTTATGTCAATAAATAGGGTTGTTAGGATTAAAAGGGGTTCACTAGGGGTTAATTATGAAGGTAGGCTTTTTATGGAGTAAGTGGGTTAAATCCTAGGTGCCTTTATCGTCTCTGTGTATCAAATCAAAAAAATGTGGTCTCGACATGTATAATCGATGCAAGTTCTAGAATAACAAATCAGTGTTGACATACTCATAATCAATAAAGTGAGCAAGAAAAAGAATTTATGCTCTATAAGACTTAAAATCTCACAAAAATTATGGGTATTTTGATGTCAACCTCGTAAATATCAAATTTCAAGGTAATATTTAAACTCAGTTCGACAACCTAGAAAATTTTTAATTTCTGAAAAATAGACTTATCATGCTTGATTCTCTAGTATTCTTCAAATTTAATTATCAATGCACAATTATCAATGACTTAATCTAAAACATATCAATAAAAATCATAAATCATCATAAATTTCATTCTAATCAGTAATATGAGGAATTTACTTAAAAACAAGACTAAATTCAGGGATTTTCAAATAATACTATAGTTAACCCCCACACACACTTAAGATGTACATTGTCCTCAATGTACAAAGGTAGATAATATCAAAATAATCATAAAATCGTAAGATGGGGAGAGAATGGAAACTTCCTGAATTTTGGATGAAGTCAATGAAAAGAAGTTGGATAGGATTGGAGGTGAGCATGGGGAAGCGTCTCGAACTGGTTGAGTCCTCAAAGCAGCCATCCTAATTTCTTTTGTATCCTAAGCTAAATCTAAATGGAATGAATAACAAGAAGAAAATAATAAAGAAAATAAAAGAAAGGAATTAAAAATAAAAATAAAATTGAAAATGAAAATGAAAATAAAAATGAAAATAAAAATAAAAATAAAAATAGAAATAAAAGTAAATATTTAAATAGTGATACGGTCCACGCCCTTGTTCGAGTTCAATCAGTCCGTGTTTTTTGTGATTTTGAATTTTGGGCGCGTTTAGGTGTTTTACCACGGCCGTGGGTCTCGTAGCACACCTGTGTATTCTTCTCATGGTCCTTTAGAACGGGCGTGTTTAACCCGTGCTCGTCAAGTCAGTAACCTCGCACGGTTGTAGGGCACAGCCGTGTCTCGCCCGTGCTCAATAAGTCAAGAACCTCACACGGGAAGTCGGCACGGGCGTGGCTTTTATCGCAGCCCGTGTTGGGAAAAGAAATCATTCTTTGTCATGCACGGTTACTAGCACGTCCGTGGTTTGTCCTTCTGGCTTCCACACGGCCACGGCCACGGCCACGGCCGTGTGCAAGGCTGTGTGAGCATGGAAATCTGTACTTTGGTTAGTTTATGGTTAGGTGCTAAAATGAAAAATAAAATTAAAATAATAAAAAAATGTAAAAATTAATAGGGTTAGTGCTCGGGTTGCCTCCCGAAAAACGCTCGTTTATAGTCTTAAGCTAGACTTTACTTCTCATTCGTATGGTCAAGGAGGTTTGAGGAGGTGAAAATCCTTCCTCATGCGATCAACTCGATTTTTGATATAAAATTTAAGTCGAGTAATGTTTACCTCATAAGTACTGAATTTAGGATTGCTTACCTCGACTAGCCCATATAGGAAGACATCAAGTACCTCAAAAGTGATTTCTTCATTTTTCTTGAGGGAATTGGCGATTCGAGGGTCTTCCTTATTCAACAATACCTGATCCCCTATTTTGAAGTGATTTGTTGTTCCTATCACTGTCTGGGTTTCCTTCAGATTTCACTTTGTGTATTCCTAGTTTCTCTTTAAAGTGTGTTTTCCACTTGTCTAGTTCCTCGACCTGAAGCCTTAGTCCTTCATGAATTATTTCTTTATGGGTACGAGGTCTAAGATCTAGCTCAGCTAGGTGATTTCGTGATGCTTCCTGTAAAGAAGGTTGAACCAAATGGTTATCAATAGAATTAACGTTCGTACCTTTATTACTCGATGTCCTAGCCGAGTCAAGAGCTTGAAGAGTGATTGTTTAAATGCGTCTACACGAAGTGTGAGTTCACCGACTTCTTCCTCTGTGTGGTCTTTCTTTATTGTATCGGGATATGGCGCACGAGGTTGGTACTTTGTAATTGCCGGTTTTGGTATATCATGGCACACTTCAACCTTACCTTCACTTACCACAGGTTCTTCCCTTGAGTTTGGTTTGTCTAACCCTTCACTATCGTAAATGGCTTGATTTTGCTCACTCGGGTTAGTTTCAGATGTTGCTTGGCAAGCTTCCTTGTGGTAGTTCTCGAGATCGACAGCAAGTTGTATAACCGACTTAGTAAGTTCCCAACCGACTCAAGTAGTTCCCCAACTTGGCTCTCGATCCTTTGATCGATGCTTGTTGGTCATTAAGTGTTGTCTCGATTTTTGGAGACGGTTATCTGTAGTCGCCATGAATTTTGTCGAAGATCTCTTCAAGGTTCGACTCCTCTTCCCGTTGGCGAGGTGGTTGTTGAAAGTTTGAAGGAAGTTCCGGCCCTTTGCTACTTTGATCATCCCACGAGAAATTGGGATGGTACCTCCAACCTGCATTATAAGTGTTATCATAACAATTATTTTATGGTCTAGAATAGTTACCCGTATAGTGAGCTTGCTCGTTTTCCATGCCATATCCGTAGAGTGGGTACTCAGGATTCACCACGCCTCCTAAATTCGAATCATATTTTATTTCTGGGTGTACCACGTCGAGGTTGAAGACACTGGCTGCTTTAGTAGGAATTGTCCTCATCGCTTGCCACTGATAATTATTCAGTGCCATCGTCTCTATAGACTAAAATTATCTGCCAAAAGCAAAATAGAAGAAAAATTAGCAAAGTAAAATAATAATAATAATTAATAAAAAAATTGCAATAATAAAAAATAATAATAATGGCTAAAGTAATAAAAATAGAGCTTTCTTAATATTTTAGTTCCCCGACAACGGCGCCAAAAACTTGATCGCTGTAAATCAGAGTTTTAAAATTTATAAAAGAATGATCGAACCTGGAAACTAACTCTGACAACGATTAAAGGCAAGTGCACCTATCGAACAGTAGATAAGTTTAGGCAAGACCGGATTATCGAACCCAAAGGAACTAAAAGTACTAATACTAACTTTCTTTTTATTATTTAGCCTAAAATAAGTGAAGTTTGTTTATTAATCTAAATTAATTAACTACTAAACTAAAGACTCTAAGACAAAGAAGAATGGATTTCGAAAATAACTTGGGAAAAACTCAGTTGATTTAGACGATACCCTAGGAAAAATCCACCTAGACTTCACTTGTTATCTAACCTTGAACCATATGATTTATTTACTTAGTTTGATCCGTAAGACTCCCTAACGTATATTAAACCCTCTCTCGAGGCGAATAACGTCTAACCCTAGGTTAATTAGTGGAACTCTCGTTCTCTTATAATAACCCCCTAGAATAGCAATAAATCGATCTGTGGATTCCCATATTAGGTTTCACCCTAATCTGGCAAAATCTCGTCACCCTATCTCTAGGCGTGCGATCAACTTCGCTTAATTATGTTGGATCTACTCTTAGGCAAGGTCTATTCCTCCTCCACCTAAGCACATTAAATTTGGATTAAGCTCACATAATTAAGAGCAAACTAAGTATTTATCATATAATTCAAATAATCAAATCACAATATTCATCATAGGTTTCATCTCCTTCGGGTATCCGAAGGGTTTAGTTCATAACAATAAAGGAAAACATCTCAAGAGAAAAGATAAAATAAAACATAATAAATCCCTAAAACCCCCTGAAGGAATTGAAGGAGAGATCCTCCGTCTTGAGTATAACTCTGGCTTCTTGAGATGGATCAACTGGCTATCCCTGAGTGAATCCCCACAAATCGCTTTCTCGGCCTAGCAAGACGCCCTAGATGATGGCTTTGGGCTCCCCGACGGCAGGGTTTTTGTCGAACTCCCCCATTAAGTTGCCCCCTAGGGTGTTTATATAGGCTTTGAGATGTGTTACTTGGCCTCCAAGTATCCTAATTTGAGTGCAATTCCTAATTGGGGGTTTAATTAGACTTTGGAGTGTGTTTCTTTGCCTCCAAGCATCCAAATCCGAGTGAAATTGCTCTTTCCAGCGACAGGGACACGGCCATGGCACACGCCCGTGTGGATCATGATCAGGCCATGCTCGGACTTCTTTAATGAGGCACGGCCGTGTGAATCGAGGGAAGACCGTGTTCTAGATGATCAGTGAGGCAGGACCGTGTGATCTTTGGTCCAAGTCGTGTCGATTTCATGCTTTGGCCCATTTGTCCCGTTTTAAGCCCGTTTTGCGTTCTTTTCATCCCCTGGTGCTTTCCTGAGTATATAACATGAAAAGAAAGGATTAAGAGCACCTTTTTACATAAATCAAGGGATAATTCATCCAAAAGCATACTAAATGTGGGATTAAAATATGTTACTATTTCGGTTTATCACCAACTATCCTCCCATGGATTCAAAGTATTTTTTACTAAACATTTATAAGCTTTTTTAACCAGAAATTTACCATTAGAAGACTTCCAAATACACTCGTCTGATTCAAGATTGTCATTGGATGGAGGGAGACCTACAATATGTTGGAGAATATTCTTAGTGAAGAACAAGGATAGTAATTCCCAATTCCATTGACCATTTACATCGCCATATCGATTAAATTATGTAACACCCCACATTCAACCTGATCGCCGGATCCAATATGTGATGTCACATTGTGTCGTCGAAGCAACTCAAGTTACTATAACACAAATATGATAAACCATAAATTACACATATTTTAACCCTATGCTTGGCTTAATTTTGGATGATTTTCCATTAAATTTGATGAATTCGATGCTCATAATCTCTTAATTTCATGTTTTTTACTCAGGAGAGCTTAGGGAGTCGAAATGAATGAGAAACGGGCCAAAAAGGGGCAAAACGGGCCTACTTAGAAAATCAACACGGCCTGGACCATTGGACACGGCCGTGTGTTTCGAGCAAGGATCAACCACGGCCTGGACTATCGACCACGGGCAGATCACATGGCCGTGTGTGGCGAACGAAATTGACCACGGCCGAGGGAGTCCACCACGGGCATGTCATACGGGCGTGTCCCTACCGAAATCAAGATGAATTCTATTCAGATTAGGGTACTTGTTGGCCAAGTAAGGTATCTCAAAGCCTATATAAACACCCTAGGGGGCAACCTAAAAGGAGAGCTCGACAGGACGTCGAATAGACGCCGAGTAGAAGGAGAAAATACTCTAAGACAGCCATCGGGAACAGCTTAGGAGAAGCATCTCCATCAAGACTGGAGATCTCCCATCAAGTTCTTTAGGAGTTTTTTGGGTTTTCTTATGTTTTGTTGTTTTTTTCTCTTTTATGATGTTTTCCTCTTTTAGTATGAACTAACTCCCTAAATATCGAGGGAGGATAAAACCTAGATGAATCTTATTATTATTTGATTTATGAGATAAATACTTGTGCTTATTCTTAATTGTGAGTTCTTATTCTTGTTTTGATAATTCAGGTTATTGATTCAAGTCGAATGTGCTTATTCAGTGGAGCAAAAGTCCCTGTCTAAGAGTAGATCAACACAATTAAGCGGAGTTGATCGCAACCCTAGAGATAGGGCGACGGAAATCTGTCGGATTAGAGTCAAACCTAATAAGGGAATCCATAGATCGAGTTAATGCGACAATAGGGGTTTTAATTAGAAAGAGATTTCAATTAATCAACCTAGAGTCAGTTGTTAGTAGCCTCGAGAGAGGTATTAATATAATTTAGGGATTTCCACGGATTAAGCCAAATGAATAAATCGCATGAATCAAAAGTAATAAGTGAAGTCTAGGTGGATTCTTCCTTAGGTATTGTTCATCTCATATAAGTTGTCCAAAGGTATTTTCCCCAATTTACTCACTGTCGCGTTCATAGTTAGTTAAATTAGTTAATAGATTTTAGATTAAAAATAAATCCTCTTAATTATTAGGCTAGATAATAAAAAGATAGTTAATACTAGTACTCTTGGTCCTTGAGGATACGATATTCTGGACTCACCACAGCTATACTATTGTTCGATAGGTGTGCTTGCCTTTTTCGAAATAATAGTTAGTTTCGAGCTCCATCAAGTTTTTGGCGCCATTGCCAGGGACTAAGATATTAGGAACACTAATTTTTTATTACTTTAGCCATTATTTTTATTTTATTGCAATTTAATTCTTTTTATACTTTTCTAATTTTTCTTTCTTTGCTTCTGGCAGGAACTTTTAGTTTATGACTAGAAGAAACCCGTCAGGACCGTTACTTTTTGACAGTGACAAAGAAGGTACAGCTCACAGAAACCGAAAAGAAATAAGGCGAAGTCTACAATACATAGAAGAAGAGCAAGAAGACGAACCCAATACTACCGAAGAGATGGCCGATAACAATCCGCTACCTCCTGTGGTTGCCGCAAACCCGGTGAATCAAAATCCTGCTCTTCGTACTATGTATGATTATGCTAAACCTAATTTAACAGGGACTGAATCAAGTATTGTTAGACCTGCTATTGCTGCAAATAATTTTGAACTGAAACCTAACACTATACAGATGATACAACAATTTGTTCAGTTTGATGGTTTGCAGGATGAAGATCCAAACAATCACTTGGCGAATTTTCTAGAATTTTGCGACACTTTCAAAATAAATGGTGTTTCTGACGATGCCATTCGTCTTCGGTTATTTCCCTTTTCGTTAAGGAACAAAGCTAAGCAGTGGTTAAACTTGTTACCACGAGGATCAATCACTACATGGGAGCAAATGACCGAAAAATTTTTGTTAAAATATTTTTCGCCGGCTAAAACGGCTAAGTTGAGGAATGATATCTCTTCTTTTGTGCAGATGGATTTAGAAACACTTTACGATGCATGGGAGAGATACAAGGATATACTGAGAAGGTGCCCTCACCATGGGTTACCATTATGGCTACAGGTTTAAACCTTTTACAACGGTGTGAACCCCTCGACTAGGCAGTTGATTGATGCATCCGCCGGTGGTACACTAAACAATAAAACACCTGAGGCTGCTTATGAATTCATCGAAGAGATTTCACTGAATAACTATCAGTGGCAAGTTACAAGGACAAGGCCAACAAAAGCCGCCAGTGTTTTCAACCTCGACGCAGTAACCATGTTATCAAACCAGGTAGAACTTTTAAATAAAAAGATTGATGGTTTGTATGGTTCTTCGCAGGTACATTAAGTGATGCAGTACGATACAAATGGAGGATCGAACAATACAAAATACCCACCCTACAACCCTGGCATAGAAAGCGAACAGATGAACTATATGGGTAATACTTCTAGACTTCAAAATAACCCTTATAGTAATACTTACAATCCATGTTGGAGGAACCACCCAAACATTTCATGGGGTGGCCAAGGAAATCAAAGACAACAACCCCCTCCAGGCTTTCAACAGCAACCCTACCCACAAGAGAAGAAGCCGAACCTTGAGGAGATGCTAACGAAATTCATCGCCAAGCAACACTGAAACTAACCCAAATGAGCAAATTCACGCCATTACTGTTCATGATAGTGAAGGGTTAGACGAACCAGAACTGAGGTAAGAGAATGTGGTAGAGGAAGGTAAGGTTGAGGTAAGCCATGATAAACCAAAACCGATAATTGCAGAGTACCAACCTCGTGTGCCATACCCCAATGCAATGAAGAAAGACAACATAGATGAACAATTCAGTAAATTTCTTAAACTTCTAAAGAAATTACATATTAACTTACCGTTTCTTGAAGCTCTTTCGTATATGCCAGATTCAAGGAAATTTTTAAAGGAGCTTCTCGCAAACAAACGAAAGTTAGACGATGCATCGCACGTGGAGTTAAACGCAGTTTGCTCAGCCCTTTTACAAAATAAACTACCCAACAAATTAAAAGATCCAAGGAGTTTTACTATTCCTTGTTTAATTGGTAGTTTAGATGCTAACAATGCCTTGGCTGATTTAGGGGCAAGTATAAACGTCATGCCTTATAAAATGTTTAAGCAACTAGGTCTTGGGAAACCTAAACAAACTAGGATAAGCATTCAACTAGCAGATAAAACTATTAGATTTCCCAGGGGAATTGTTGAGGATGTGCTTGTAAAAGTCGATAAATCTATATTCCTAGTTGACTTCGTTGTCCTAGACATGGATGAGGACAGTAACGCACCTTTAATTCTAGGGCGACCCTTTTTAGCAACTGCTAAAACTAGAATTGATGTTGGTACAGGTGAGCTCACACTTCGTGTAGGTGATGAAATGATCACTTTTCAAGCTCGTGACTCCGTTAGGATATCTAGTGATCAAGATGATATTACGAGTTCTGTTAATGTTAATGACCTTGTGGCTCAACATTCTTTGCAGGAAACACTTCGAAAAAACGTGATAGAACCACAGTCTAGTTTATATGACACAAACAGCACAAATCATGAAGAAAGTAGACTACAAATCGATGATCTAGATGAATGGCGGACACACGACAAGTGGAAATAAAAAATACACGATGAACCAAAGCGTCTCCATGACGAGCTTAAAGGAGGAACAAATCACTTCAAGGTTGGGGACCAGGTACTGTTAGATTCAACCGATCCTCGAATTACCACCTCAGAGCTTAAAGCGAATGGAGAAATTCCTTTTACGGTACTTAAGGTCTTTCCATACGGAATGGTCGAGGTAACTCATTCTAATTTCGGCACTTTTAAGGTAAATATTACCCGACTCAAACCATATGTTGATAGAATTGATAGTAAGAAAAAGGAGTTTTGACTCTGTAAACCACCATGACCATACGAATAAAAGGTAAGTCGAGCTTAGACTCTAAATAAGCGCTTCTCGGGAGGCAACCCAAGCACTAACCCCACTAACGTCCATATTTTTGAATTTTAGCATCTAACTAAAAACTAACCAAATTTTTAGGCGCATGTTTCCCTACCCACACGGCCTTGCACACGGGCGTGGTCGTGGCCATGTGGAAACAGGGCAAAACTTTTCCCAAAACACGGGCTGCGATAAAACACCACGGCTGTGCGATTCGGCCGTGGTCGAAACTGAGAAATCTACACGGGCGTGCGACACGCCCGTGGGACCTTTGAGTCCATTTATTTTTTCTTTTTCTCTTATTTTCATTTTTAATTCATTTTCTTTTATCTTTCTCGTCTTTATATTATTATATTTTGATTTTCTTAATTTAGGTTCAAGGGGTTGTTAACGAACGACCACACCACCACCGGAGTATCCTCCCCACCTTCACCTCTCTCTAACTTTACCGTTTCTTTTCATTGACTCCATCCAAAATTCAGGAAGTTTCACTTCTCTCCCTATCTTATGATTTTCTTATTATATTGCTATTATCTATTTTTGTATATTGAGGACAATGTACATCTTAAGTATGGGGGGTGAATTTTAAAAGCTCCTAACTTTTTGCATTATTCTCAAAACCTTGAATTATGTCTTGTTCTTAAGTAATTTTCTCATATTACTAATTAGAATGAAACTTCTATTGATTTATGAGTTTCATTGATATGTTTTGGATTAAGTCATAGTTAATTGTGCATTGATGATTTAAACTTTAAGATATTAGAGAATCAAGCATGATAAGTCTATTTTCCGTAATTAAAATTTTTAGGTTGTTTTCCTAAATTTAAATATTACTTTGAAGTTTGAAATTTACAAGGTTGACATAAAAAACCATAATTTTTGTGAGATTTTGAACCTTTTAGAGCATATTCTTTTCTTGCTCACTTTATTAATTATGAGTGTGTCAACATTGATTTGTTATTCTAAAACTTGCTTCGATCATACAGGTCGAGACCACACCTTTGATTTGATATACTGAGATGATAAAGGCACCTAGGTTTTAACCCACTTACTTCATAAAAAGCCTACCTCCATAATTAACCCCTAGTGAACCCTTTTTAGCCTAATAAACCGTTTCTTGACTCACCTATTAATATTAACCTAAAACCAAATATTTAATTCCCCTAATCTTTTGACGTCCCTTTTTGTCGAGATTAGATTTGAGCAGTTGCCTAACTATGTTCTCTATATCAGTTATTAAAGTTCTTTCTTATCATTGTTTGTTCTTATTCTAAAAAAAATGTTGAAGATTTATTCATTATTAGTGATTATGAGCTTAAACAGTCAATTTCATATCTTTAGAAGAAGCTCGTGTTATTAGTGATAAGTTTTCAATTGATGTAATTATTCAGTATGAGATCATATTTTTCTAGTTAGGTAATTTTTCAATTCAATCTTGATTCTAACCCTCTAATTCAGCCTGTATCCACACCTTTAACCCAAGCCCCAATACAACCCTTTAAAGACCTTTTTTATTTGTGTATCATCTCATTTTATAGTGGTGGAGATTTGATTTTCATGCAAGCCTATGGGATTAAATTTTCATGTTTGACTTTTGAGTGCTTAATTTTTGAACCTTAAACACTTTGAATGATTTGAGTGAATCCTTAGTGAGGATGTCAATCCTTGTCAGGTTTTGAATCAAAGGTAACTATTTAGGTAAGGGGAAACACCTATGTTTTCATGCTATAAAAATTTATGACTTAGATTGTTTGAACCTCTAGGACTCTTTTAGTTAAATAATCAATGTATGAATTATCTATGAATTATGATGAAACATTATTGATGAGAATTATGAATTGAGGAAGTTAGTTTTAATTGAGGGTTGAGGATTTTGCTTGAGGACAAGCAAAGGCTTAAGTGTGGGGATATTTGATAAACCATAATTTGCACATATTTTAACCCGATGCTTGGCTTAATTTTGGATGATTTTCCATTAAATTTGAAGAATTCAATGCTCCTAATCTCTTAATTTCATGTTTTTTACTCAGGAGAGCTTAGGGAGTCGAAAGGAACAAGAAACGGGCCAAAAAGGGGCAAAACGGGGCTACTTAGAAAATCAACACGGCCTGGACCATTAGACACGGCCGTGTGTTTCGAGCAAGGATCAACCACGGCCTAGACTATCGACCACGGGCAGATCACACGGTCGTGTGTGGCGAGCGGAATTGACCACGGCCGAGGGAGTCCACCACGGGCGTGTCCCTATCGAAATCAAGATGAATTCTATTCGGATTAGGATACTTGTGGGCCAAGTAAGGCATCTCAAAGCCTATATAAACACCCTAGGGGACAACCTAAAAGGAGAGCTCGACAGGACGTCGAATAGACGCCGAGTAGAAGGAGAAAATACTCCAAGACAGTAGTGTCGGGATGAACTTAGGAGAAGGATCTCCATCAAGACTGAAGATCTCCCATCAAGTTCTTTAGGAGTTTTTTGGGTTTTTTTATGTTTTGTTGTTTTTCCTCTTTTATGATGTTTCCCTCTTTTAGTATGAACTAACTCCCTAAATACCGAGAGAGGATGAAACCTAGATGAATCTTATTATTATTTGATTTATGAGATAAATACTTGTGCTTATTCTTAATTGTGAGTTCTTATTCTTGTTTTGATAATTCAGGTTATTGATTCAAGTCGAATGTGCTTATTCAGTGGAGCAAAAGTCCATGTCTAAGAGTAGATCAACACAATTAAGCGGAGTTGATCGCAACCCTAGAGATAGGGCGACGAAAATTTGTCGGATTAGAGTCAAACCTAATAAGGGAATCCATAGATCGATTTAATGTGACAATAGGGGTTTTAATTAGAAAGAGATTTCAATTAATGAACCTAGAGTCAGTTGTTAGTAGCCTCGAGAGAGGTATTAATATAATTTAGGGATTTCCACGGATTAAGCCAAATGAATAAATCGCATGAATCAAAAGTAATAAGTGAAGTCTAGGTGGATTCTTCCTTAGGTATTGTCCATCTCATATAAGTTGTCCAAAGGTATTTTCCCCAATTTACTCTCTGTCGCGTTCATAGTTAGTTAAATTAGTTAATAGATTTTAGATTAAAAATAAATCCCCTTAATTATTAGGCTAGATAATAAAAAGATAGTTAATACTAGTACTCTTGGTCCTTGAGGATACCATATTCCGGACTCACCACAGCTATACTATTGTTCGATAGGTGCGCTTGCCTTTGTCGAAATAATAGTTAGTTTCGAGCTCCATCAAAATACATTTAATTCAATCATTAAAATAATTCTTATACATGCATTATACATTCATTGATTTTATTTCATCAATTTACGGGGTTGTAAGGGTTAATTTCAAAGTTAGGACTTGAATCTAAACTCAAAAATCAAATTTCAAATTTATGTCTGGGTCTCCATGTCTCGAGAAAAGTCATAAATAACTTTGGGATTTTTAGCTTCAAAGTTAACATGTATCGAGATGCTACATGTTGTGATGCGAGGCTCAAGGCCCAATTTCAAGCCCATGGATGCGTTAGGCTTCCTCTATCACAAGGCTCAATTACGAGGTTGAAAGCGAAACAGATCAAGTTAAGATTGAACGTGACTATCCAAGACTTCATAATGAGGGCCTTAGAACCGCATACAAGGGAAAATGAAAATCAAGCTTCACTTTCTTGTTTTTAAGAAAATCCAAAAACCGAATCTTGGTCCAATTATGCGGTTTTGAGAGATTAAAATCATGCCTTTGGTCCTAGAGACAACTTTTTTGCATAATTGCAAAAGGAAAGCTTCGGTAAGTATTTGTTTATTTTCATTGTTATTGATTCGAGTCATTTTTCATTTTGTGCAGCTAAAGATTCCAGGATGAATCTTCTTGAGGAAGGGGGAATGATGTGAGGCTCAAGGCCCAATTTCATGCCCATGGATGAGTTGGGCTTCCTCTACCACACGTAACTTCCCCAACTTGGCTTAGATGTTAGGCTTAAATTCGGTAGATTACATCAGCCACCGAAATGGCCTAGCAGAGTTATCAAAATTTATAAAATAGACATTGTAACACCCCTTACCCGAGACCGTTGCCGGAGTCGAGCATGAGGCATTACTAGACTTAACTACTAATTCGGGGCATAAAAATTAAAACTGTCCATCTGCGTCATATTGTCTAAATTGACTATAACTCGAGTTAGGAAACTCGAAATTTGGATCCGTAAATTTTCCTTGAAACTAGACTCATATATCTTCTTACTGTAATTTTTTCAGAATTTTCCATGTGGCCAATTAATAAAGTTTATTCATTAAAATTTTCCCTGTTTCACTATTCAATGGTTCTGACCTATCCTTACAAAAACTCAGTTATCACATTGTACAGAATTCAATTAATGTTATCGTTTATTTAAATCAAAAATATACTCATTTAGAGTTCTAAGAATATAAACTATGCTCCATAATTATTTTTGTACAATTTTTAATAATTTTTCCAAGACAGAATAGGGGATCACGAAGTCATTCAGAACCAGTCTCACTAAAATTTTAGTATCTCATAATATAAAATTCCTTTGCCTACTCTGTTTCTTTCATATAAAAATAGACACAATAAGCTTTAATTCTATATCCTATTAACTTTCTAATCCCATTTCTCATATTTTTTGTGATTTTTCAAAATCACATCACTGCTGCTAACCAAAAACTGTTTCATTGCAAAATCATATAACCACATTACAAA
Organism: Gossypium sturtianum; assembly: GCA_025698515.1. NCBI lineage: Eukaryota > Viridiplantae > Streptophyta > Magnoliopsida > Malvales > Malvaceae > Gossypium > Gossypium sturtianum. Next base: position 125,920,444 of record CM046946.1, read on the forward strand.
CATATTTACCATGAAGCATACTTCCAAATTAAACTTAAGACAAGACCGAATATGCAACCATTAACACATAATCAAGCCATTTTCGCATGGCTATATATATATAATTTCAAAACCAACCATATCATAACTAGTCTACACATGCCACATAACCAAATCTTCAAGCATTTATTTACCGGGCGAAAACTAGATAGTGTGATGAGATCTCCTTCGACTTCCAACCCGAGCAAGTCTCTCAAAACTCTATAATCATAAGAAAAATACACAAAGTAAGCTTCAAAGCTTAGTAAGTTATAAGCAATTTCACAACAATAATGCATTATAACACTACACTAGCAAAGTCAGAATAATATACTCACAACCAAGGTTTATAACCATGACTTTAGTTCATATCACCTTTCGAAATCTTTCTCGTTTCATATCCCAAAGGCCGAACTTCCAAACCTTCGATAATAGGTTTCACATGCATATATATATTTTACTTACCGAACTTATACTTGCACTTTAAACCCATATAAATCACATATTCAAAATTTAAAACTAATCAAATGAATTCTTTATACAAACTTCCACATGGCCGAATACAATATATAAAATTCATGAATAAATCAATGAGATTTTGTAAGCATTACTCCATGTCAACTCATATCAATTGAACTATAAAATTAATTGATACATTCCATCCAAACTAATTTATTACTCTTATTTGATTTCAATTAATATCATCTCATAATATCCACTTACCCAAAATTAAATCCAAGATATAAAAATTAATCGCACACTTAGTGCTCCTTGTTCGATTTCGCACACTTAGTGCATAACGACCGATTTCGCACACTTAGTGCTCTCGGTATTTTAAAATTCGCACACTTAGACTTCAAGATCTATACAATAGTCAAATAAACACACGTCTGATAGCTAATATAGCTTAGTAAGTTATAAGCAAAAGGAAATATATACAACAAATCATTATACAATTTTAATCAATTCAACTTGATCATTAACCGGTTCAGATCAGCATTACATATAGCATTTTACTATACAACAATATCATATTCATTAGATCTCCAAAACCGAATGATCGCAAGCCCTATATCCATTTCAAACAAGCTCAAAGGTTAATGAATTTATCATATTTCCATAATTTAGTATACAAAAGCAACTTACCTCATTAGCACCACGTTATTCAATTTCCATGCATCACTTACCTACATGTCTCTTTTGATTATATCCATTCATTGGTTCATGTCCTTGAGAGGTTCAATAATCCGCATTAACACAGCAAACTCATGTAACGTGTCGCACACTTAGTGCCGTTACTTAATAATTCGCACACATAGTGCCATCTTCCGGTAATGTATCACACACATAGTGTCATTACTCGTTTCTCGCACACATAGTGCCATCTTCCGATAATGTATCGCACACATAGTGACATTACTCGTTTCTCGCACACATAGTGCCATCTTCCGATAATGTATCGCACACATAGTGCCATTACTCGTTTTCCGCACACATAGTGCCATTCAACCGATTTCGCACACACAGTGCTCGGTGTTTAAGCTCGCACACATAGTGCCTCTTATCCGAACCTTTCTTTATTTATGCGAACACTTAAAATTTCATTCTCATACATACATACACAAATATTCAAATATCCAACAACAACTCAATTTCATTATGTCATACCATTTCATTCGGCATAATTAATATACATGTATATATATTTACATCCATCTATTCAAAAACAAACATCTCTCTCATTTCATATTCACATTTAGCTACCTTTTTACTCATTCATATACTCACATTACTCCATGAACCAACACTTATACATTTATATATACACCAACTTTACATTCGGCTAATTTATAAATATTTGATCCCATTCCATTTCACATTCGGCAAATGTATTTTAATATGCTTAATTCAATTATTCATACACACATTAAATATATATTCAAATTTCATTTCATCCAATTGCTTAAAACTTACCTCGAAAATTGACGGTTTAGGTTTTCCGGCTATTCGTTCAACTTAGCTTTTCCCCGATCCAATCCCGTTTCTTTTTGTTCTTGATCTAATCATTTCAAAAACGGATTCATTCAACATTTTTCTCATTCAATTTAATCCAACAACACATAATTAGGTAAATTACAATTTTACCCCTGACATTTATAATTTTTACAATTTAGTCCCTATTGCATAAAACACAAAATATACAAAATTTGAGTTCACTCCCTAAGGGCCGAATGTTCACCATGCTTGTATAAGTTCATACAAGCCATTTATTTAGCATTTTAATCGTTCAACTATTTAATTTTTGTAATTTAATCCTTAATACTCAATTTAATCAAAATCTCCAATTCAAAACATATTGATTTAAAACATAATCATAATATTCTATCATCAACATTTCAAAGCATGAACATTCATCAATGGCCGAATCATCAACATGCCTCAAACTCAAAAATTTCAACATGGGTTAAGTAGTACTCGAAGCAACGAACTCAAAAACGTAAAAATTTTCAAAAACCGAGCTCGATTACTAACCTTAGTTTAACATGCAATGGTCGAATGGATGAAGGCTATGTTTTCTTCTTCTTTCTTTGAGTTTCGGCAATGAAGAACCAAAAATGAAGGATGGACATCCACTTATTCTTTTATGTTTTCTTTATTTTAATCATATTATAATATATTAATATAATATCACTTACTAAAACAAATAATAAAATACATTATGCAATCATCATGCCGTCCACTCACTTAGTTTTTGGGTAATTTACAATGCAAGTCCACCCATAAAAGAAAACAAGTCAATTAAACCACACAATTTAAATAAAGGCTACTTTTGCCACTTAAGCAATTTAATCCTTTTTCTTAAATTGAACACCCAAACAAACAAATTTACCCACAATATTTTAACACATGTTCAAACATATATCATAGATATTAAATAAAATATAAAAATAATTTTTCTAACTCGGATTCGTGGTCCCGAAACCACTATTCCGATTAGGGTAAAAAATCGGGCTGTTACAGACATTTTAAAACATTTTTTTATCTTTAGAAGAAAAATTAGCTTATTTTTAGAAAAACTCATGAGTGGACAGAAATACGAGTAATCTAATATTTTTCTTGAAAAAAAGGTGATTACCATTGAAAACTTAGTTAATTTCTATTTTATATTACTCAAAATTTATTTACAATCTAGTAGCGGAAAAGTGATACTCAATTTAGATTGAAATCAGATTATATGCATAAATAATTAAATACCATATTTCAATATCCTAAAATTAAATTAAATGTCATGCATGCTTTTTAAACTCAATTCCTAAGTCCCATGCCACAGATTGAAATTAAAACATTACAGTCTCTAAATAAAGAAAGTATCAAATGATAAATCGAAAGTATTTAATAAAAAAAGAACTTAGTCGAGTCCCTCCGAGTGTCGTGTCCACGTCCTAACCTGATGGGTTATTTGTAGAGATGAAAATAAAAAGGGAGTGAGCTATGAAGCTCAGTGTGAGTTCCATCACAAGCAAAATTAGTGCAACCACATAAGTATACAGAAACACAATATATAAAACAATTTACAATAGCAAATTCAGAATATTGATATTTCAAATCACTCAATAACTTACACAAATATGCATATATGTCATCTTAGAAAATCCAGTTTGTTTGCACATGCTTTATGAATGCCACACAATTTCGGTTTAATAGAAAAGAACCTACCCCACCGTTACACACTACAATGGGAGTTCCCCTAAACTCCAACCACCTACACATCGGGTTTTGGTTTAACCACCACTGGTTTCACAGATAAAATCTGCCACTGGGTTGTAGATACACAACAAAAATTTGCAGATGAAACCTGCCACTGATCTGTGGATGCACTGCAAAATATCGCAGATAAAATCTGCCACTGGGCTGTGGGTGCACAGCAAAATATCACAGATAAAATCTACCACTGGCTATAGATGCACAATATATTTGCAGGTAAAAGCTGTCAATGGGTTGTGGATGTACAACATATTTGCAGTTAAAGGATAAATACTGCCACTGGGTTGTGTGTGCACAACAAATTTGTAGATAAACTGCCATCCTTCCTTTGTATATATCGTCCCACCCCATGCAATGCAATATGGCAAACTCAAAACGGATCAATATGATACAATTTAATTATGCTTTTAATAGGACAATACAGTAGCAATTAATATGCTTATAACAGTTCAATACAGTAGCAAATAATATGCTTAAAACAGATCAACTCAGTAGCACAATTCATGCTTATCAAGTGTTCGATTTAACGGTAACATAAGACATGATGTATATACAATCACAAATACAGATACAATACAATAAACATATGTATTATTCACAATTCATGCAAATATATTTAAACATCATATTGATATAGTCAGACAATTCATGGATTCTAACATAATTCATATTATCGGGGACTTAATTGAATAATTTAAAACACCAAAAATAGTTCGAGAATAAATCAGAGACTAAATTTAACAAAACATAAAATTCTAGGCCAGCTTATAAAATTTGTAAAGTAGGGGACACACAGCCGTGTGATCGAACCGCGTGAAGGGGATACAAGGTCGTGTGGCTAGGCCATGTGACAAACTATAGCTGTGTGGTATTTGCAAAATCAACCTACTGAGGAGATAGGACCGTGTGTCAAGCCGTGTGGAAGGTCCTAAGCCGTGTGAGATTCGAAAAATCTAGGGTTTCAGGGGAACATGGCTGTGTGATCCACACAGGTGGCCCGCACACCACTGTGGCTGGCCATGTAGCCCTATTCCAAGGCACAGTTTACCCTAATTCACTTGTAAAAGAACACACACCTGCCACCAGGTTCTCAAGCAATGTTCCTCATGTTCAAATCTGATCTGGGGTACCTAAAACGGGTCCTTCAAATGATATTTATACACGATTTAACATTGGGTATCAAGATTAATGGAAGATTTCGACAAGAACTGTAAAAGATTGATTAATCGAACATAGAATTAACGTTGGATAGTAATATTACGAAAATTTGAGATTTAAACCTTGGAAACAATATGTACTTACCGATTCTTGGCAATAATAAATATGCTATTGACGTCAATCACAAATCCGATAGAAAGAACGATTGAATGAAAAATGTTTTTAATTCAGGAAAGTAAAATAATCAATAGTAAGAAAGTTGAAAATATAGTGTAAAGAAAAGAGAATGAAAATAAAAAGAGAATAAATAAAAGGATGAATGATAAATTCTATTAGGATTTGAAAATTGACAAATTGAAATTTTAATTAGAAGAAGGAGATAAAAAAATGGTAGAATTCTAATTCCATTGGAATTTTGAGAAATAATAAGATATGAATTCTAATTAGGAAAGAATCGGGTCAATACCTAGGGGGCGTCACCTACAATTTTCCCAAGATTTTGCCGAAATTTGAAATTAAAATTAAAATGAAGAAGAAAGAGGCTCAAACCTTAGTCACTTAATGAGGCTAACACCTTAACCATTGGGCTATTTCCCATTTCTTATTTATTTTTTATGCTTAATCATATTGATATGTTTTTAGGGCGTTTTTGATGAAATTATGAAACAAAAAAGAAAGAAGGGATTCAAACTTGGGTTAATTGAGAAAAGAACTAGCGTACTAACAATTGGGCTAAGCCTATTTATTGTTTAATTTTTAGACTCAAATAATATTCGTCTTTTATCCTATGTTGCTTGAAAATTTAAAAAGAAAAGAAAAATGAGAGGAGTGAATAAAATCTAAAACCTCTAAGTAGTGTGCTAACTACTTAACCACTTAGTCTATATCTTATTTTTTTATTTATTTTAGTCACTTAATTGTTTATACTTATTTCGAGCTCAACTTATATATTCTTCATTAGTTTACACATTTACTCAATTTTTTCTTTTTATTATTATTTAACGTTATATTTTTAACACATCCCTATTTTAGTTTATATACAATAATTAATACTCATAGTTAAGTCTCATTATTAATATTTTAATTCATTTTATCATTTTTCTAATTAGGTCCTAACTCAATTAAAATACACTATTTTCAAATTAAACATTTTAATCAAGTTTCATTTTAGATTAATTAATATAATAATACTTGATTATATTATTTTAATACTTTAATTAATTATTTATGACCCTAATTTTGTATCTGTTTCAAACCCTTGATTGATAAATGCTAAAAAATAACCTTATAAATCCGGGCATGATCACTTTCGATTTTCACAAACCCGATTCTTCTAACCCGATTTTTGGGGTGTGACACCACAATGCCCAATTACGAGGTTCAAAGCGAACCAAATCAAGTCAAGACTGAACAAGACTATCTAATAATTCGTGATGAAGGCCTTTGTAATAGCCCAAATTTCAGTGATATCAGAAATAGTGGTTCGAGACCACCAAATCTGACAAATGAACTCATAGATTATATTATTTAATATTTACGAGCCAAATGTAGCTTTTAAAAGATTTTTGAAATAGCAAATTTTGTTTTATAAAGATTTATTTGGTCAAGAAATCGAGAAAAAGAGGTATCGAGATCTCGGTGTTATAAACCGAGTCATAATTATTTTTATGAATATTTTCGGAATGTCAATAAGGTAGTATAAAAATTTCGTTAGAAAATTTTGACGTTTGGGTGATTAATTAAATAAAAAGGACTAAATTGAAAAAGGTGTAAAAGTTGCTAGAAGGATTAAATAGCTTAATTGTCAAATGAGGAAGGACCTAAAGTGCAAATAAGCCCAAAGGAGATATGTTGGGTGGCAATAGCTGAGAAAAATCATGAAATGGGTGAAATAAGGGCAAAATTGGAAAATTGCCAAAATTATTAAATAAAACTGAGACCAAATATGAATATCTAGAATTTTCTTCATTTCTCTTCATTTTCATCAGCTGAAAAACAGCCATGGAAGAGGGTTAAAGCTGGTTTTCATACTCTAACTTCATGTAAGTTTAATTCTTGCTTTCTCCTTGAAATTTCTATGTTTTTTGGAATTTTTACAATTGGGTCCAACTTATTAATTCATTAGTTTTTGATTCTATGGCTAAATTTTAAAGTTGATGTGGATTATTGCTGGAAGAATATGATGAATAAATATTGAATTGAAGCTTTAATTTTGTTATCTAATGATTTTATCAAGTGAAATTGATGAAAATTGGTTTACGACCTAATTGTGAAAGAGTTGAAATTAAGGCCTAGTGTTAAAATTCTGATTTTCAAAGGTTATGAAGTAATTTAAAATGATAGATAAAAGTATTAAATGAGAAAATTAGCTCAATTGAGGGGTGAATTGAGCAAGGACTGAATTGTATGAATTGTGGAATTTGGGACAAAATAGAAATCAACATGTTACACTAAAGCAGTTTTGGACAGCAGCAGTTTTCTAACTTTAAAAAATCACCAAAAATGGTAGAAATTGAACTAGAAGTTTAATGAGATATAGAATTAAAGCTTGTTGAGTCTATTTTCATATAAAAGAAACAGAGCAAGCAAAGGAAGTCTACATATTAAGATATTAAAATTTTTGTAAGACTGGTTTAGAATAACTTCGTGATCCCCATTCTTACTTTATAAATTCACTAAAAATTGTACAAAAATAATTATGAGTTATAATTTATATTTTTGTATTCCTTAGTGAGCCTATTTTCATTAGAAATAATCGGAAACACTATATGAAAATCGCACTATGAGATAATTGATTTTTAGTGAAGAGAGGTCAGAGCTGTCGGACTGTGTAACAGGGGAGAACTTAACTAATAAACTGTACTAATTGGCCACACCAAAAATTCTGGAAAAATTATAGTAAGAATACATGTGAGTCTACTTTCAAATAAAATTAACGGATCTTAATTTGGAGTTTTTTAGCTCAAGATAAAAATAATTTAGTGACTATGACACAGATGGACAGCTTGAATATTCACATAAGTAAATAGTGAAAATTATAAATAATGTTACTTACAAGTGTATTGTTTATATTAAGGATGTGGATGGAGAGGAGGAGGAGGAAAAATAATATATGAACGACTTGTGTATAAATTGATCACATGCTCGATTATAATTGATAAATGTTGAATTAGAAATGATATAATGTTTTATTTGGAATATTTATTATGAAATTATGATTATCGTTATAATACAAAAATTGTACTTGTGAGTTTATATGGCTTAATTTTAGTGATCATTTGTTAATTTTATGAACTTCATGATGTGTTATTTCATATGTATTGATGATAAATTCGTGAACAATGTAAAAGCATGAAAATTGAACAAATGATCAAATTGAGTACTTCAGTTCAGTGATAAGATGAATTGACGGAAAAGACCATAGTTGAACTATGGCAACAAGTGATAAGTGATAGCTTCGGCTACACTTATCTGATCAAGGACAAGTGAAAGTGATAAGTGATAGCTTCAGCTACACTTATCTGATCAAGGACAAGTGAAAGTGATAAGTGATAGCTTCGGCTACACTTATCTGATCAATGACAAGTGAAAGTGATAAGTGGTAGCTTCGGCTACCTGATCAAGTGAAAAGTGGTAGCTTCGGCTACCTGATCAAGTGAAAAGTGGTAGCTCCAGCTACCTGATCAGTGAAAAGCGGTAGCTCTAGCTACCTGATCAGTGGATAGTGGTAGCTTCGGCTACAAGTGACAAGTGATTTCGGTGTAAGACCATATCTAGGATATGGCATCAGTGTGATACGTGTTTAAGATGTAAGACCATAGCTGGGCTATGGCATTCTAGTGAAAAGTGATGAATTGACGGATAAGTCCATGGTTTCACCATGGCATAATGATAGTGAAGATGTAAGACCATGGCTAAGCTATGGCATTCTAGTGAAAAGACCATAGCTATGTTATGGCATCAGTGATTATCAGTGAAATTTAGTGCATACCGGTGCAGACCAATTCCATAAGAAGTTCACTAATTTGACAAAGTTTGGTAAGTGTTACATAAAATTATGTGATATAAGGAAATATGAGTTGATGAGACATGAACATAGAACTTGGTTGATGAATGAGTTCATTTGTGATTATATATTTGTACACCCTTGAATGTATTATCCGTATGAATTGGTATTCCAAATGAGTTAATGAGAAGAGTTCTAATATGAAATAATCTGAATTCGAAATGAAATATTATGAAAACGTACTTGAAATACATTGGTATGTCTTGTATATGTTATTTGAGTTCATAATGTGGAAAGTAAATGCATGTGGAAATTTGAGATGATGATATCGGTACATGGAATCTATTGGTGGATACGTACATCCAAATTTATATGATAGATTTTAGTGAACATTGAAATTGGACTCAATAAGTGACTTTTCAATTTAAATTTTGATTGGCAGGAAGAGTTAGTGAGTTGTGCGTCTATGAATTGTTACACGTATTTGTCTGAAATACGAGGAAACGATGGTACTTGATACATGGAAATATGAGATTGTGATATATAAAAACATGGAATATGTTTGATAAATGTGTTTATTCATAATTATAGAACTGTACATCTCAAGTGTACTATTTGTGTAAAGATAATGATTTCAAATTATCTGAAAGTGTTCTGTATTCTTTGGTAATGCCTCGTAACCCTGTTTCAGATACGGATATGGGTTGGGGTGTTACATTACAAGCGCATACGAGGGAAAAATAAAATTAAGATTTACTTTCTTGTTCTCGAGGCAAGGTCATTATGTCTTGAGACCAACCTTCCCAGTTTTCCTAATTTTACTTTGGTGTTTAAATGTCTTGAGACTTGGAGCAGGGCAAAATCTATTTAGCCTCGACGTTCTTCTATCTTGAGACAAATGTCATTTGTCTCGAGACCTAGGAAATATTGTCTTGAGACTTACAAATATGTCTTGAAATCTCAAGATTTTGAATGCAAAATTGAAATGAAATTTGTTTAGCAGTCTCAAGACATGTTTTTCTATCTCGAGATTCAATGACTAAATGGTCAAAATCCTACATTTTTAAGTGTCCAAAGCCTTAACCAAATGAACCTAAACATACTTAAAATGCACCACAAAACATATTCATCCAATTAACCTATCTAAACATGTTCAAACATTATCAAATTATAACCTTCAATACATCATTATTAAACCTACCACTTTTCACATTCAAAATCACATAATCAAGCATAATTAACTAGTAATCAAAAAATAAAATTCAACCAATATAACATTAAGGTCATTTACCAAAATTATCAAAACTAACTTAAGCAACAAACCAACTAACCTAGATACATGCCATATGATCTCAAAACCATATATACATACAAAAAAATTTCTATAGCTTTTATCTGAGACCTGGGTACAGAAACAAACAAATCCATACATTGAGTAATGATTACTTAATGGTGCTAATATAATTTGAATTCAATTAAAAACATAACAAAATCAAATAGAAATAAGTAACAAGATAACTTGAGTTAACCAACCATTTCAATATTAACATCAAGGATACATATATACCAATAATTCGTTTATCATTTCAACTGATTCATATCAATGCTTTGCTCAACTACTCGATATAGTTTCTGTTGCACCATCAAGGTATTTGCATCTAGTTTAGCATATCAAATCATGTAACATTTGTAACACCCCTAACCCTTACCTGTCGCCGAAACAGGGTTACGGAGTATTACTAGACTTTACGGACTAATTACGAATATTTCATTACCTTTATTATACAAATCAAGAATCAATCATATAACACTCATATTGTCCCTTAGATAGGCCCTCGAGGCCAAAAATACACTTTAGAAGTGAATCGAGACTAAACCGGACACTGAGGAAATTTTTCCCAAAATCTTAAAATTTCTCTTAGGAGCGGAGGACACACGCTCGTGTGGCCGGCCGTGTGAGGAGACACGCACATGTCTCAGGCCGTGTGGGCATTCGATGTGAGGCACACGGCTGTGTCTCAGCCCGTGTCCTTACCCGTATAACTCTTTGACTTGGGTCACACGGCCAATACACGCCTGTGTGCTAGGCCATGTGCAAAGTGCAGGGGTCACACGGCCAAGCCACACGCCCGTGTGCTGGGTCGTGTGCTAAAACCTGAGCATTCTGTTTCAAAATTTTAAGGTGCAGGGGACACACGGCCAGACTACATGCCCATGTGCATGACCGTGTGTCACACACGACTGAGACACACACCCGTGTGGACGAAAATAGGCCATTTTAAAGCCACTTTTCTCACCCAATCTTGGTGTCAACCTAGGCACAACCATTTACACACTCACAAAACACAATAAGACCTTCAACTCAAACCAATACCAAGTCTTATAACTAACATATCATTACATATATTCAAATATCCAATCTTATCAAACTAACCATATACCCATTTATGCATATTTTACTAAATTTACTAAGCCAAATTATAGCTCATTATACCTATTAATTAACCATCAATTAACCATTTTAAACACATCTCATGCATGTTTAATTCATACTTATATAAGTTGGTTGGAAACTTTAACAAAGTATACATCATAATATTACACAAACCAACTTTACTTAAAATCATACCAATCCCTATACATGCCATATAAACCATAGTATGTATAACAAAATCCACCGGAGTCAGCTAGATAGTGTGGCTCGATGTGCTGATCCGATCCTCCGATTTCACGTTAATATACAAGAACATTAAACAACACGAGTAAGCTTATCGAAGCTTAGTAAGTTTGTTAGGTTAAATATTGATCTTACCAAACTCAATATAATAAATTAAATTGCAAATAAATCATACGTTCTTCCTGTCAAACACAACATAAATCAATGAGCGCACTTCCTTCAAATTAATAACAATAATAATCAATAAATCTTTCAAATTCCAATCACATAAGTCTTTTACCAATTCTTACTAAATCAAAAAACGACTTACGGATATGAGTACATCATTTTCTTTGTGCCATAGTCCAACTATGGTCTTACATATATGTTGCCATGGTCTTACATTCGTAGTGCCATAACCCTGTTATGGTCTTATCATCAGAGTGCCATAGCCCAGCTATGGTCTTACATATAAACATTGCTATGGTCCAACCATGGTCTTACATTCATAGTGCCATAACCCAATTATGGTCTTATCCGTCAATTCATCCTTTACATTAATGCCATATCCCAGCTATGGTCTTACATATAAACATTTCCATGGTCCAACCATGGTCTTATCCGTCAATTCATCCTTTGTCACAAAACGATTATACTCAATCCCGCGTTTTACTCAATTTAATCATTCAATTCGATTTCACAATTTAACAATAATTTTTATTTTCAACAACAAAAATAAGACTAATTACATAATAACATTCATCAATTAGTAAATACACATTAAAATTTAACCAAACGAACTTACCTGGGCTAATTGTAGAATTTGTAGTAGTTAGGGACTATTTTGATAATTTTCCTTTTTCTCGTTGATCTACGGGCTATTGATCTAAAATGTAAAACTATTCATTCATTAGCATATATTTAAATTCAATTTAATTTACAATTAATACACCTTAATTTTTGAAATTACACAATTAACCCAACTTTTACAATTTTTACAATTTAGTCCCTTACCAATTATCCTATCAATTGAGCTAATTTTTCTCAATTGACAATTTATTCAATTATTCTAGGCTATCTTACAGCCTTACACATAGAAATTTAATAGAAAACCCTAATTCTTTAATTCTTCACAATTTAGTCCTAAAATCAATTTCTATTAAAATCACTTGATAAAATCATCATATAACAAAATTAAAGCTTTAATTCCATTTTAATTAATCATAAACATCCAGCACTCATCAATGGTAACTTTAAAAATTACCCATAAAATCAAAAAACTAATGAAATAGATAGTTGGACTAAATTGTAAAAGTCTCAAAAACACAAAAAATTCAAGAAAATAACAAGAATTGAACTCACATGAAGAAAAGATATGAAAAACCAGCTTAGAGGACCATCAATGGCGTTTTTGGACTGAAAATTAGAAGAAAAAATGTCTAGAATTCAATTTAGTCCCTTGTTTTATTTTTAATTTTAACCAAACTACTATTTTGCCCTTAGTTCACACTAATTTTTGTAATTTTTCTATGCCTATGCCGCCCAAGACATCATATTTGGGCTAATTTTCCTTTTAAGTCCTCCCTCATTTAACATTTAGGCTATTTTATCACTTTAGCAACTTTTGCACCTTTTTCAATTTAGTCCTTTTTAATTAATTAACTATCAAAACATTAAAATTTTCTAACGAAACTTTAATACTAACTCAATGACACACCGTAAATATTTTTAAAAATATTTACGGATCGGTTTATGAAATCGACGTCTCGATACCTCGTTTTCAAAATCACTTAACCTAATAATTCCTTCCAAAACACAAATAATTAATTCAAAAGTTTTCCTAAAATCATACTTGACTCATAAATAATAATTAAATAATAAAATTTTCGAAATCACTCATTGGATTTAGTGATTTCGAATCACTGTTTCCAACACCACTGAAAATTGGGTTGTTACAACATTTCAACGATTATATCTAATTTCAGTTACACATGTATACATTAATCAATATTACATTTTAATCCATATTAACCAAATCGAATATAATAATAGATACTCAAATCAATCCATCATCACTCTAAATATGCAATGAAGTGCTAATTGGGTATAAATGCATCAATCCCACCAACAACACTATAATACACTCATACCCCCAAGGTATTTGAGCTGGTGATACTTTCTTGACCCTTAAGGTGTTAGAGAACTATCACGGTATGTATTGTAACACCCCTAACCCGTATTCATTGCCAGAATAGGGTTACGGAGTGATAAACCGAAATAGTAACATATTTTAATCCCACATTTAGCATACTTTTGGATGATTTATCCCTTGATTTATGTAAAAAGGTGCTCTTAATCCTTTCTTTTCATGTCTTATACTCAGGAAAGCACCCAAGAATAAAAAGAACGAGAAACGAGCTCAAAACGGACCAAAATGGGCCAAAGAAGAAATCGACACGGCCTGGACTAAAGCCCACACGGCCGTGCCTCCTCAATATACTATAACACGGCCTGAAGTCGATCTACACGGCCGTGCCTTATTAACGGAGTCCAACACGGCCTGGCCACGATTCACACGGGCGTGTGCCATAGTCGTGCCCCTGCCGTGGAGGAGAGTAATTTCACTCGGAAAAGGATACTTAGGGGCAAAGAAACCTATTTCAAAAGCCTATATAAAGACCCTAAGTATAACCTAAAAGGGGCGGTTAGCTAGGCCAAGGAACCGAGCCGAGAAGGTCAAAATTGTGGGAAATTCTCAAGGGATAGCTAGTTGATCCATCTCCAGAAGCCGGAATTCTACTCAAGATGGAGGATCTCTCCTTCAATTCCTTCAGGGAGTTTTAGGGATTTCTTATGTTTTGTTTTATCTTTTATTCTAAGATGTTTTTCTTTATTATTATGAACTAAACCCTTTAGATACCTGAAGGGGGATGAAACCTAGATGAATCTTGTTATTGTTTTCTGAACTATATGATAAATACTTGATTTGTTCTTGATTATGTGTGCTTAATTCTTGTGTTGATATTTCGTGGATATTAATTCAAGTTGAATATGCTTAGGTGGTGGAGCAAAAGTCCCTGCTTAAGAGTAGATCTAGCATAATTAAGCGGAGTTGATCGCGCGCCTAGAGATAGGGTGACGAGATTTTGCTGGATTAGGGTGAAACCAAATATGGGAGTCCATAGATCGATTTACTGCTATTCTAGAGATTTTAATTAGAAAGAGATTTCAATTAATCAACCTAGGGTTAGACGTTATTTGCCTCGAGAGAGGGTTTAATATAAATTAGGGAGTCCTACGGATAAAGTCAAGTGAATAAATCGTCTGGTTCAGTGTTAGATAACAAGTGAAGTCTAGGTGGATTCTTCCTAAGGGTATCGTCTTAATCAACTGAGATTTTCCCAAGTATTTCCCCAATTCATTCTTTTTGTCTTTGCGTCTTTAGCTTAGTAGTTAGTTAAATTTAGATTAATAAACAACTTCACTTATTTTAGGCTAAATAATAGAAAGAAAGTTAGTATTAGTACTTTTAGTTCCTTTGGGTTCGACATTCCGGTCTTGCCTAAGCTATACTACTGTTCGATAGGTGCACTTGCCTCAATCGTTGTTATAGTTAGTTCCAGGATCGATCATTATAAATTTAAAACTCTGAAATACAACGATCACGGAGCATTACTAAACTTATTACACAATTGAACATACATTTCTCATACAATTATCAATATCAAATACAAGTCATTCATAATCAATCACATTGTCCCTAATACGAGCCTACGAGGCCCAAATCGTGCACCAGAAGTGGTTTGGGACTAAACTGATATCTCAGGAAAGTTTTGGAACACTTAGAAAATTTTACAAAATATAGGGGACACACGCCCGTGTGGCCCGACCGTGTGTCTCACACTACCAAAGACATGCCCGTGTCATAGGCCGTATGGACATTCGAATTGGGATCACATGGCTGTGTCCCAGCCCGTGTCTGACCCCGTGTAACTCTCTAACTTGAGTCACTCAGCCAACCACACGCCTTTGTGACCAACTTGTGTGCCCTTCAAAATGGCCTCACATGCCCGTGTGCCAGGCCGTGTGCTAGACCGTGCCAAACCTATAGGGTATACTGACTTATGCCACACGACCAAGTCATATGCCCGTGTACTGGGCCGTGTGGAGCATACTGACTTGGTTTCTAATTAAACACCAGGGGACACACGGCCGTGTCACCAGACCGTGTGTCACACACGGCTGAGACACACGCCCGTGTCTCTGGCCATGTGGACAAAAATAAGCTATTTACCAAGCCATCTTTCTTACCCAATTATTCAAACACCTATACAAATCAAATAGCATATAACCACAACTTCAAATGGCATTTAAACTCATCTAAACCAAGTTCAATTCATGCTAAATCAATACCAACAATTACAAAGCACACAAGTACCACAATATGCTATTCAATTTCATACCAATTTCACATTTCCAAATCACCTAAATGGTCACTTTCAATTATGCACAATTTTGCCTAAAATCAAAAGCATATCAACTTCCAATTTCAACCATTTGACATCCATAATGTGAATTCACAATAAGCATATAAATGGCAATTATCAACCATACCACAAAAGAGTATTTGCAAAAATATATACATCACCAAGTATACCAAAAATAAGCCAAGTCTCATGGCTATACACATAACAACCATTCATTATTTACATGCCAATTCAAATGGCTAAGTCCATTCCTCACATATACCAAAATGACCAACTCCTATACATGCCATATAACCAAAACATAATTTCAAAAAGTACCAAAGTGAAAGTTTGATAGTGTGATGCAAATCTCCGATGACTCTCAATCCGAGCAAGCTTCGATATTCACTATAAAACACGTAAAAGTAAACAGAGTAAGCTATAAAGCTTAATAAGCTCGTATGCTAAGTAAGTAAAACTTACCATTCATTCACAAGTTAAGTAGTATGAACATAATATACTACAAAGTCATTAAATAATAAGATTAACAAATATTCAATCACATGAGTAATCATGAATTCACACTTTTTATAGGTTCAATGCTCATATAGTTTCCGTACATACCTGTACTGATACGTATCTATATCTCACCATTTCATATCTTTGATATACTCATTAAACCATTTGGAATACTATCGGATACTCGAGAATCTCGCACCCTAAGTGCCAATACATAGTCGAAGCTATCTTAATCTCATATTTCATAAAATGCTCACTCTCGAGCTATCAACGGGTCTGCTCACACAAGCTGACGGTCAAGACGTAGCTACACGGTGTTGCTCACAGAAGCTAACGAGAATTCGCAACACATGTCGGATAACTCAGCCACCGGTAGGACATACGGACCAACACCTAAATCACATAACCTTTAATGACATGTCATTCGTATCCTAATCTATTCCTAAGGTTCAACCGGGATTTCACATTTGCCAAATTATCGTCGAACATATCCGCAAGGTCATATTCACAAATAATTCAATAATAAAGCATTTAAAACACAATTATATTAATTCTTATTAACATACGAACTTACCTCGATTCACAAAAACGACGGAATGAATCGATTAATCCAACACTTTGTTTTTCCCTCGATCTAGATTCGAACTTCATTTTTTCTTAATCTATATAATATCAAAATTAACTTATTTAATTATCATTCTATTCAATTTAGCCCAAAATGTATCTTAAGGCAACTTTACACTTTTTCCCCTAATATTTTAACATTTTTATAATTTAGTCCTTAGCTCATAAAAACACAAATTCATTCAATTAGATCCCGACCCATGCTAGCCGAATTTCCCTTATTATTACATCAGCCTATATTTTTCATTTATTTCACATTTCTACCACAAATTTTCCACATTTCTCAATTAAATCCCTAATTGACAATTTTACCAAAAATCACTTTATAAATGTGGTTTATCTAACAACAAGCATACATTTTCTATCATCAAACATCAAAATACACCTATGTTCATAAATGGAAAAACCCTAAACCTTTAAAATTTTTGCAAATTAGTCCCTAGGCTAGCTAGATTAAGTTACAACGACTCTGAAAACATATAAATCATTAAAAACGGGACAAAAATGAACTTACATGCACAAAGGATAGTTGGCTGAACCTTGAAGCTCTTTTAATGGTGTTTCTACTTCTTATTTTCGGTGGTGGAAGCTTATTTGGAAAGATGATACTATGTTTCTATTATTTTACTTAAGTTAATTTATTAATTTACTTATTTAACCTTTGTTATAATTCATTAAAATCAATTAATACATGTCCAAGAATGTCCACTAACTTTATAAATGGGCTAATTACCACATAAGGACCTCCACTTTAAGGTTCTATAGCTATTAGACACCTTTAGCTAATAAAACACAAGCTTTACACTTTACGCGATTTAGTCCTTTTTATCAAATTGAGCATTTTAACGATAAAATTTCCTAACGAAATTTTCACACAATCACACAATCATGCTGTAGACATCAAAATAATAAAATAATTATTTCAACCTTGGATTTGTGGTCCTGAAACCACTGTTCTGATTTGACTAAAAACGGGATGTTACATGTATGCACATAGCGTTGAATCTCTCACCTATCAAAACAAACCCTATGGCATGCCAACTATACCCGTGACTCTATCTGACCGTGTTAATAGGGTAAATATCATTATTATTAATCGTATTTCATCAACAAGCATATATACATGTACTCAACCAACCAAACAATTACAAATCATTTAATCAAGTATATATGTACCTTTCGAATATTTCACTTTCTTAGATTAACATTTTCGGACATTAACAAATCAAACATATACATATATTTGTATAATGAACTCAAATTATGATAGCATAAACCATATTAGCTAATTGTTATCGACTTTGCTTTTCCCTTTACTTTTTGATGTCCCGACGTTGCCTTTAGCTACATACGATAAATTCAGATACAGGAAATCCATTAGATATATAATTCAGACATAGAAACATGATGATTAAACATGAATGTGCATTATTTGATTTAGTCCTTAACAACGTTATTATCCGAGACACTTGTGTCTCACAAATCACCCGATAAATTTTAAATAAGGCTTAATAAATATAGTACAGAGACCTCCTACAATCATTATTTATTATTAAACCTTATAGTTTGATCCTTATCAATTAGGTCCTTAATTATACATAACTTAACTATATAGTCTAAGCTTAATTCTAGCCTAATTTAATACTTTTCACTACAATTTCAACATATATAATTGTAATCTTAACTAATATTAACATGTATGAATTTGAACATCAAGCTTCAAATTTTCCTTAAGCTACCATCTGTAACGCCCCAATATTTGTATAACTATTTCCGTGTGTTTGTGACACAACTATGTATCTGGTTCAGTGGTTATGTGTTCGGGGTGTGTATGGGAGGTTCCAAGTTCAAGTCTAAGCTTTGGCAAATTTTGGTACTTTTATGAATAAATCCCAAACTCTGGTTAGTAGGCTTATAAGTAAAAGTGTGTAAGTAATTAATAGAATGGGTCTGCTAGTCTGGTGGCTAGGTGGAGTGTTGATTGGTTGGAGGTTGTGAGTTCGAATCTCTGCATAGGCAAGGGAGATTAATTTTGCTCGGTTTGGTGACGAAGAGTTTTAGTTGGTTTCAAAAACTGAGTAGTGGGTTAGTGGAGAGAATTAAGGGGAGAGATTAGGGGACTAGCAGATTTTCTTTTGAATTTTCGGCTATCACCCTGTTCCCCCCAAATTTTCTCCTTTTTTTCTTGACGTGTTGCTGCCTATTCCCTGCTGAAATTTCTTTGTTTTCCCCTCTTCTTCGGTTTTTCGATTTGTTTTCTCCTTGTTCAATAGTGGTGTGCTCTTATGGTAAGTCCTACGTCGCTTAATCTTTTTGCTTTGGGTTAGGCGTTTGATGAGGGGTCTGTTGTACTCTTTTTGATTAGGTGAAATGCAATAATTGATCGGTGTTGTTGCAGAGAATTAAGAGTTACGATTTCGGTTGTTAACGGTAAGGGTTCGTTAGATTACCGATGATGGATTTCGATAGACTTTTGATTGAATGTCAAAACAAGTGGTTAAATGAGTGTTACGTTGGTTGATTTTTAGGTTCTGGAGGCTTAGGGGAGCTTACGCATCGTAAACGATAAAGGTGTGTGCCCGAAAATACAGATAACGAGGTTTCAAATAAGCCAAAACCTTATCGCCACGACGCCACACCCGCGCGTGTGGTCGCACGTGTGGTAGGCGCGTGTGTAGGGCGTCAGAAGTCACCACACGGCCGCAGTGATAGACGAGCCGGCCGCGCGCGCGCATGCGACACGGCCGTGTGATGGCCGAACGAGGCTGTGTGCGAGACACATGCTCGACCAATTAGGCCGTGTGGGCTACACGGGCGTGTGGGCCCACACAGGTGAACCACACGGGCGTATGGGATTCTGGGCTAGACCGTGTGATCCATACGGCCAAGGCCAATTTGGGCCGTGTGGGCCACACGGGCGTGTAGGCCTACATGGGCGTGTGAGCCTATTTTTATGAAATGTTCTGAAAGGTTGCACGGGTCGCCCAAGTCGACTGTGAACCTAAGGAAGGGTCAGTAAGCAGTACTTAGACCCGTAGTTATGTGATTTGATTATGTGAAATCTGTACTGAACTTGTTACACTTAGCATGTATACTGATTTGAAATGTATAGACTGTTATCTGCATTATAGCATGACATTTTGCGTATGTTGCATTGCATCGGGGTGGGTTGATGGTTTACTGGAGGAAGTATCTGAAAGGCTCTTAAGCTCGCTATCCGCGGCTTCACCGCAAATTTCTGACTATGTGCCGCATTCGGTACAGCTTGGTGTGTAGGGATGGGTGGGTTGATTTTATCCCCACATGGTGTGTAGGGTTGTACGGAGTTGGTGTGTAGAGGCTGGTGGGTAGGATTCTGCTGTTCTGTTCTGATCTGCATATTATGTCTGAAATGAGCTAAGGCCCTAGAATATATCTTATTCTGTATCTGAGTGGGCTAAGGTCCACACCGATTCTGTAATGGGCTCAGACCCAAATTATGAATTTATGATTGTTTTCTGATATTATACTATGTGTATGTTTTCTGTGGGGATTACACACTAAGTTTGCGAAAACTCACCCTAATCTGTTTAATCTGTTCAGGTAATCCCCAGCAGTAGACGGGCCGGTGCGGCGGAGGACTCGACGATGACCACGGTTCTAGACTTTTATGGTCTTCTTATTTTTATTTATGGCTTTGGATTTTATCTGGGAAAAAAATTACTGTAAATAGCCTTTATGGGTTTTACTTTAATTTAGGATTTTTATCTTGATTTATAACTGCTAGCAGTAGGATAAGACGTGTGTTTTCAAAATAAAACAAATGTTTTACCAAAACACCACGATTACACAAAATTATTTAAATGCTTCCGCGAACTATAAATAATTTGGAAAAAAATGGACAACGTTCTGAAAACGGGTAATGATTGAAACAAACGACACGTTATTGAAGGTAGTATAAGGTAACGAAAAATGGCTTTATCGTAACTATGTTTCTAAAACACTATCCTGTGACATCGCCAGATTCGGCCATAACGTCTAAGTCGAGTTTAGGGTGTTACACCATCAATGAAATTTAATCTAAAATCTTATTAATTCATCAAATTAACTAATGAGTGT
The DNA here is from genome assembly GCA_025698515.1 of Gossypium sturtianum. Lineage (NCBI taxonomy): Eukaryota > Viridiplantae > Streptophyta > Magnoliopsida > Malvales > Malvaceae > Gossypium > Gossypium sturtianum. The sequence continues at coordinate 125,941,754 of CM046946.1, forward strand.
TTAATATATATTATGTTTTAACAAAAGTTCAATAAAAATTTGATGGAAAGACTTACCAATTTCCTTAGCTACGTACGACAATGGTAAAAAGTATGAGAAAAGAGAATACTTTTCTTAGGCAATCGATGAAGAAGATGAGGGAAAGATGATGTTTTAACTCACTTTCTCTCTCCCACTATCTTATGGTATATATAATTAACTAGTTAATCAACTTAATTAATTGTTAATCAAATGGATTAATAAGCTTAGATCTTTGTTAGTGGAGAATGATGACACTATTAATAATGAATCATGAATCCTATTTATAAATGGTTTAATTGACAATATGTCTTTAGTATAATTGTTATTTAAGGCACTTGGCAACTTAAGGAAATCAAATTCCACCTTATTTAGTTACCAATCTATTTAGTCCTTGTTCCATTTTTATAAACCGTTTTAATTCAATAACACTCACTAACTCGACCTTTTGGATTCGTACCTGATACGTAGTTATTCTATTTTAATAATTTACTAACCTAAATCAATAAATTCGGTCCAAAACTAAATTTTATGACACTGTTGAAAACCGGATCATTACAACTTAGAAACTCTATATGTATTCCATAGCCATGTACTGTAATTCTTTAAAGGACCAAAATTTGGTATCCAATGATCCCCAAATAGCACGATGGTTTTACCATTACCAATGCTCTAACTAATATTCTCCTGAAGCAAATCCAAAATGTTAGTGAACGAAGGCCAAACAAAGGAACAATTAGTTTTACGAATAGAGTGGGGACATTTATCTTCAATCTTGTACTCGTTGCAAAGTACTTTAACCCAAAAAACATCAGTTTTTGTGATTAAATCAAATCCCAGTTTCATAAGAAAAGACATATTCTATCGAACGAGTAGTCGCAATCCCAAAGCACCATGGTTGACAGGTTGACAAACCAACCCTCAATCCTCCAAAGCCATCTTCCCATCTCCGTTAACAAACCCAAAACAAAATTGCGGACGATGGATTCAATTTTGTGACAAACTCCTATTGGGATCATTGTGTATTGCATAAAATATCTCGATATAGCAAAAAGATCAGATTTTGCAAGAGTGACCCGTCTTGCCATAGATAATAATTTCGCCTGAAACTCACTCAGTTTTTTCTAGAATTTGTCAACAATTTTAACTTTAGTAACTGAAAACAGTTAAAGCTTCTTTTTTAATCAAACTAACAAGGAAAAAAACATTTTTTATAATAAAATATGTTATTTGTTATGGTTTGAAGGCAAATTTGCTTGAAATGATAAAAGGAAATGGTAAATTATTACTATTCCAACTAGAATATAATAGACAAATTGTAATATGATAGACAAAACGATAAATTTCTCTCAATTTATGATGATGATGATGTTATTATCAAAATGTTTCTCAAAAAATATACCAAAGAATTAAAAGATTTGATTCATTAGTTATTATTTTTTTTTTGTTTAAGTAAAATTAATCAAAATCATTAAAATGGAAGTAAATTATTTACAAAACTCACATTATCATTTGTCAAGGTAATGTAAGATTATCTAACGAAAAATTGTTATGTAGGTGTTTTCTACCACATCAACTATGTCCCCTAGTCAATAATATAGTGCTAAATAAGCATAAATTTACAAGTCATTAAAAAATTTTGCCAGCTACTATAAGTTTCCATTTCAACTCATTATTCTTCTCGTTAGTGTGCTCCTTTCTCTTTCAAATCACCCCCTCCTTTCATAACTTTTTTTATCGAAAAATTTTGTTAACTTTTCAAATCGATCCATTCTGCCAAGAAATAAAAGAATAAAAGGAAATCTAAATTGAAAACGAAAATACGATGAATGACTACCTGCATCTTTGAAAAAAGGGTTGGTTTGGATAGTAAAATTCCTTTTGATTTGATATTTTTTAAACTTAAAAGAGTAAAATTAACAACAACAAAAAAACGAAATATTGAAGAATGATAATTTTAAAACCTAAAACAACTAAATCAAAAAATTTAACATTGATGAAAGATCAAATAGATTAAACACCAACAAGAATAAAAAAATAAAAATAAAGAATGATAAAATAATCTTTCAATCCTGTGATCCAATTATAAAGTCTAAACAATGATTAAACTCAAGAAGTATCAAAGGAAATTGTTAAGCTCAATAATCACCAAGAAGGGAGTGAATCGGTGTTTTAAAAACTTTAAGAAAATATGATAAATAATAAAGACTCAAGAATTTATAGTGGTTCGGCCCCAGTTTCTTACCTCCACTACCTTAGCTTACTACAACTAAAGATTTCTCAAATTCACTAGATTTCAACCTTTCAAGGACAATGTTTAACCTTTACAAACACTTTCTTTTAAATAAGCAAGATAGAGCCACTTCTCTTAAGGTTTTTCGGTAAACCTTAAGTACACCCTTAAAAAAAATGAGAAATAAGAATAAATATTAAACACAACTCTCAAAATAAGATATAACATTGATTAAGCTCACTTAATGACAATACAACACTTGAAATAATGAAAGAGATAGATGCCCAAGTGTGTATATGCATCACAAAGAGAGTATTATTGAAAAGATTGAGTTTTTGTACAATTGACTTTATAAACTTGTTCCTTGTCTTCGATATGGATAATTGACTTGTATTTATGCTTTCTAAAAACCTTGGGGACGTTTGGAGACGTTGGGAGTAAATTAGAGCCGTTGCAACATTAAATTTGAGCACTAATTGCAGAATGCAAACCACTTGTATTGGTACAAGTGACCTTATGCCGATAGAAGTATTAAAAAATTTGATTGTTGGAGCCTGATGTACCGGTAGAAGAGCACTTGTATCGATAGAAATCTGAGGGTTTCAAGGGTTCAGACTTGTACTGATAGTAGTATTACAGAAGATGCAGATTTACTTGTATTGGTAGAACTTCTCCTAAGTATCGGTAGAAAAGCCCCCAAGTATTGGTAGAAGTCTGGAGGAATGCTTGAGGTGCTCTCTAACTTACTTCTATCGATACAAGTATGCATTTGTATCGGTAGAAATGTCCCAATAAGATAAAAATGGTCTTGAATCAATATTTTCAAAGACATTTTATGTTAGAAATATACTACTGCAAAAAAAAAATCGTTAGCGCTGACAGGAAACCAAACTGAGTGTTAATAAATAAAGCAATCAGTGTGTCATTGAAGAACCATTTCCTTAGAAGCAAATCCATCCTAATCGGTGTAATTGTGTAGTGGGCGTCGCCCCTCAAGGTTAACATAGTACTTCAATATCCATACACCCAAATAAAAAAGGTAGAACACAACTTGTATTGCTCTTCTCGAAAGGACTCGAAATCGAAAGAACAAAATAAGTTGGTTGGAAATCTGATCGAAAATTAAAATGGAAGAAAACAGGTAAAACCATTGTTGGTTCAATTCTTAGGAAATATCGGAGGGGTCACAGATGGTCCTGCTTAAAACCCAATCTCTTAGACAGAATTTCCCTCTTGTGAAATTTCGCAGAACACCAGAATTTAGAGAATAGAAAGAAGTTGTTTTTCTCTTCTTATGTTTTGTAAAAAATGAGGAGCATGACCTTCAATTTATAAAGCTTTTTTAAGGGAAAAGTGGTAAAATAATAGTGTCAATTTCCAAAAATAGCAGAGGATTTTCCTCAACCGAAAATATTCTAAAAATACTTTTTTGCATTATCAACATTCCCCTAATGTAAAAGAATGAATTTTTGTAAACATGAGAAAAGATAAAACGTGAGAAGAGCAATAATGAAATTAGTCACTTAAGCATTAGTATCTTGTGGATTTGAACTAATACATAATGAAATGAGTGGTTCTTCTCTTTAACAAGTGAATGAATCTTGAACTTGTTAAGATAGGGGTTAACTCATGACACACAACTAATCTCAGAACCAATTGATGTTCCGTGATAGATCAACAAGTTTTAGCCAATACACCTCGAGATGGTGATAAGTGCTTTAGAAAGGTTGCCCAATGTCTTTCATAGAAGGTGGCTAATCCTTCACACTTATGTAGATGATTTCATCAAGTCTAACTTAATATAGACCACCCGAATCAGGACTATGAGATCATTAAGAGCATTTATTAAGCTCATCCTCTCAAATTTAAATTCGGTGAATTCATCAAGTCTGTCTTAATAAGACCACTCAAAATTTAGGATACAAACTCATTAAGAGTAATAAACTAAATCTCACATGTCGATGAATTCATCAAGTTCGTCTCAATAGGACCACCCAAATCCTGGATATGAATTCTTTAAAAGTGAGAACTCAACCTTATACATATACATCGTTTGCCATAGGGATAGGTAGAATGTACACTATGAGTGTTTCCATGGTTTCGTTTGATAAAATTGAACTTAGAGAACTAAGTTGGGTATCCACCATGAATTCCTCAACCATTGGGCTTTAAGACCTATCCCCCTCAACGAAACAAGAATCATTTTCCTACATAACCTCTTGGTTAACGGATCAACTAGGTTCCTTTTAGACCTCACGCACTCTAAAGCAAGTACTCCGTTCTCCCATGAAGAAATCTCTATAAGTAGATTCCTAAGCCACCTGGCCTCTTGCCCGACGCATCAAGAGTTATAACTCTGATTCCATCGTGGAGCGAGCAATACACGTCTATTTAATAGATTTCTAGGAAATAGCTGCTCCACCCAAAGTAAAGACATACCTACTTGTAAAGCTAACTTTATCAGTTACCCAATTTGCATCACAACATCCCTCTAAGACTGCATGGTATCTGACAAATTCCAACTTCTCGGTTATTGTACTTTAATTTCACTTAAAACCATTTGGGGAAAGCTCAACCTTGATAATTATCATAGTAAATTGCGAACCATGACAATCTCCAACTTACTATGTCAATGCCCTCATCAACATGAAGCTGCACTTTTATTAACCTTGTTACATCGAGTTGACATTTCAGTCTTAAGTCCATCTTGAGCCTTCAAGGACTAAGGTTATGATTCATTCAACGCGCATCGAACATAGACTCGAACTTGGTTTCATCTCAATCATTGGTCTAGTATTGTCAATGCCCATTCCTCTACCGAACACTTGGACTCAATGCCACAACACATAGTCATCATGTTACAACCTTGAGGAACCCTTAATGGTATGACCCTTTGTCGACTGAATATTACCATGTCTTGGATACTAAAAAAAATCCCTCTGGACGTGGCACCAACCACACTCTTGCGGCATCTTGTTGGATGCATCCATCTGGACATGGTTTATGCCAACCATCCCTTGCGACACCAACACAAAAGTTCTCAACATGGAAAATTCTGAAACATTGGCCATGCCCAACTTAGGCCTTCTTGGCCCCTCCATGGTCACCTCATTGGGTGTGGCCATATTGGCCAACCGCAACACATGCGACACCACCAAACTAAGTCAGTCTCAATCTCAATTTCAGATTTTAACGCTCATTCACACAAACTCATAGGTTGCCTAAACAAGACATACCCCACTAGTTCTCTTGTTCAAGCTTTAAGAATCGATAATCCTCCAGTCTACTTTGGTTAAAAACTCAGTGACGCTTGGACTAGATCCACAAATCTCATGTATTAGTAGCTTATCATGGATAAGGGCATCATAAGCCCTATCCTAAACACAATGATCCAGCAATATGCTCATGGTCCTTTGCCTAACTCAAACTCAAGGGTCCTTCGACCAACTCAAACTCAACGGCCTTCAGACCCACTGAAACTCAAAGGACCTTTGACCCATCTCGACTCAATCTTGCTAGGCCTTCCAAGCCTATCTTGATTACAATGGCCCACTGGCAAAAACAAATGGAGCTTGCAATTGCTCCAATGCTACTTAGGCACACTCTTGCACTACTTAGGTGCCCTCAAACCGATTGCCTGTAGGAGCCTTCATTGGTTCCAACAGTGGGAAATGAAAACGATTCCCATGTTTAAATAGTAGTATAATTTGCTTATAAATTGTTGGAAATATACTATTGCAAAATAAAATCGTTAGCGCTGACAGGAAACCAAACTGAGTGTAAATAAATAAAGCAATCACCGTGTCGTGGAAGAACCACTGCCTTAGAAGCAAATCCATCTTGATCGGTGTAATCGTGTAGTGGACATTGCCCCCCAAGGTTAACATAATACTTCAATATTCGTACACCCGAATAAAGAAGATGAAATACAATTTGTATTGCTCTTCTCGAAAGGAATCAAAATCGAAAAAACAAAAGTAGTTGGTTGGAAATCTGATCAGAAAATAAACTGGAAGAAAATCGATGAAACCACACTAGGTTCAATTCCCATGAAGCATTGGAGGGGTCACAGGCGGTCCTGCTTAAAACCCAATCTCCTAGACAAAATTTCCCTCTCGTGTAATTTTGCAAAACATTAGAATTTAGAGAACAGAGAGAAACTGTTTTTCTCTTCTTGTGTTCTGTAAAAAATGAGGAGAATGAAATCCTATTTATATAGTTTTCTGAATGGGAAAATGGTAAAATAACAGTGTCAATTTCAAAAAATAGCAGATGATTTTCCTCAACCAAAAATATTCTTAATATTTTCTGCAATAGTTAGAAAACTTTCCGCAACTAAAAATATTTTGAAAATACTTTTTTGTATTACCAACATTTTACCATTTTAATTATTTGATAAGTTTGTAAATACTTAAAAATAATTTTACAAAAGATTATATCAATTTGTTTCAAAATTTAACTAAATAAAACTTTAAAATTTCACTTTGTTATTTTAAAACATTTGAAAAACTAAACCTAATAGAAATCTAGTTAAATAATTGAGATTTGATAAATGAATTGTACAAAATTGTAAAATAATAATAAAATTTCTAGATTCGAGAAAGAAGATAAAAAATCTCAAGCCCCTTTAGAACCGCTAGGTTTCAGGAGGTTTTTTTTTATTGGGTTTAAAAAAGTGGAAAAATAAATTATGAATTGAGTGGGTGATTTAGAAGAGACAGGAGCACAGACGTGATGAAGGAGTTGTAATGGAGACTTATGGTAGATCGAGGATGGATCCGGGGTTGCGCTGCCGGGGGTCGCCCTCTTTGAAATTTTTTAATTTAATATATAAATTGTTATGTATTTTAGATTTGGTGTTCAAATTGCATAATATTTGTCCCCTGATAAAATTGTATTTGATATACTTTATATTAATAAAGTCATAAGATTATACTTTATATTAATAAAATATTTTTCAATTTTTAATGATTAACATTAATAATAACAATCAAATATTAATATATAATGGGCCTTGAAAGACAAAACTTAGAGGCCCAATATAGACATTAAAACAAAATTCCAGAATTAATTGATTTGACCCATATCCATACATATTAGGTTAGCGACTTTCTTATATTTTGATTTGTATATCTTACTAAGGAATTATCTACTTCCGATAAGGTGCTAACACTGTCAAGAGAAAAAGAAAAGAGTTTGATGCCGAGATTGAGAGCACAAAGTAAAAAAAATACAAATTATCTTCCTTTCGGCTCCTTATGTAAAAGACCTCTCGATAAATATTTTTGCGTAAATTATGTTCTTTATTTATTTGACTTATTTTTTTTTTCCTAATATGTTATTGTTTAATATATTATTACAGTCTTTAGGTTTTTCGATTAAATTATGGTCAACAAAAAGATCGAATCTTTTTATAAGAAAAGGGTGTTAGAAAACAATAATGATCAATCAGTTCCTCAACCTTGTATTATTAGTGGAGAAAAATTAAATATCGGATCTTCTCAAGCTCCTAAACGAGATATCAGGTCTTCTCAATCCCAAGCTCTTGAACGCGATATCAAGTCTTCTCAAGCTCCTAAACGTCCTCGTAAGGTGCCGAGATTCGAAACAAAGGAGTTTGATTTTTCTCTCCAAAATCAGTATATTTCCTTAAATATTCCAAAAACTGGCCTAATCCCATAATTTTTTTTATTTTTTTTTTTGACATTTTCAACTAATTTAGCAATATATATTCACCTCCCCCACTTTTTCTTCCTTAAATAAAAAATAATAATCCAAGGGAGTTTTTTTAATAAATGAATTTAAATAAAAATAATTAATTAATCGAATTAACCAAATTATTAATAATAACTATTAAATATTCTATATATAAGCCCATAAAGTTTAAATCCAAATTATAGCAGTGTGTAAATATAAAAATATTAAAAATTGAAATAAATATAAAATATCTAAGAATTAATAAAAGCAAAACTCAAAAACTCTAGCATTATTATTTTAGATATGTTAAACTCAATCCCTTAAATCTTTTTAGAAAATTTCATTAGCTTTTGTCAAAATTAAGCAAGGGAAAAATATGGTGGGCATTGCCTTGTATAATCGCATCTATGACCTTTGTGGAAACTAGTGCCACTTTCTTTAAAAATATTGTGGGACTAAAAGCTGAAGCAACTCCAGGTTGTAAGGGATATCTCCACGACCCTCCATTCATTTCACCTGCTTTGCCTCTCAGTTCTACTTGATATGATGAACCATGCCACTTGATCTTCTTCTCCAACTCGCCATACTAATTTCAAACAAGCTCTTCATTTTCTTTTTCTGTTATTATTTTATATGCTTAAGCTGAAATTCTGGGCAAATCTCAAAGAAAAATGCTGGTTAGAGAGAGATGGATAATCAATGCTGAAGAAAAAGAGAAGATAAATTGAGAAATGGGTGAAAGCAAAAATTTGTGTAATGTAGACCTCCCTCCCTTAGGTACCTGACGTGACAGTCGGACATAAAAATACAACACCAACACGATATGTTTAAATACAAGTATCATATTAATTTATTATATTTAAAATTTATATAGATTCAACTTGTTTAATCATGTGTATGTGTCTGAATTGTATTTGAATTAATATCCAAAAATTTAACACGTGTATATTTATACAAAATTATGAGATAAATATCAAGATTAGGCCTTGCAACTAAAAACTTTCAATATTGATTATAAAGGGTTTTTCCAATTTTCTGAATTAACTCGCAATTAATAAGCTAGCTTGTGGGGGTTCATTGAATGACAACATTACCTAATTAACCTAATTAACATTTTGAGAAAAAATTGTATGAAATTATGATTCCACGTTATTTCTATCATTTTTCAATAAGAAAACGACAAATGAATTTTTTTCTCCTGATTTTTAATATTTTTAATTAGAAAATACTAAAAATCAAGAGAAAAAATTCATTTGTCGTTCTTCTATTAAAAAAAAGATAGGAATGACATAAAATAACAGTTTCATATAATCTCTCCTCCTACCTCTTTTTGGTCATTTGTTATTGTATAATTAATTAACTAATTATAGTCTCAACACAATTTGGGGTTATGTTTGTGGAAGGGTAATTTCAAATTATAGATAATGGATGTTCAAATGATAGCAATATTTCTTTACAGCTACACATGATTAGTAGCAATCTATAACTATTGAATTATTAAAATTACGAATATCTGAGTGGGTTTTATTTGAAGGTTGGACTTATCACCTCGCTACTGTTTTTAAGAACAGGATGGCAGCCAATGATGAATATGGTATAACAAAAAGAAGATTAAATCTAACCCATATGCATTAAGTTGCTATCTTTTTGTTGTTTTGTCCTTGAAGATTGAACCAAGTGCAAGTGCAAGTGGCCATGTGTTAAATGTTGAAATCAATGCCTTTCATGATTGTCCTATTTCAGACACATGTAAAAAGCAAATAAAGATTCGCATTTCTAACATCCACTGGTTCCATGCCCTACTACTTAGCAGAAACATAGGCTTCTGTAAATATATTTACTTATTTAACTCCGCTTTTAATTAATGTTTGTTCCTTAAATTGTTGGCTCTACGGAAGCTCATTTTTCTTCCTTTTCTTTTTTAATGATTATACCTCAAATTTTCAAGTTTTTTACTTAAATGATATAAAAATAACTGATTACAAAAAAAATATAGAAAACATGATAATTACGAAAACAGACATTTATTACAGTGTTCTAGCAGTGCTACATGACATATTGACAGCACCAAACTAAAATGTGATGATCTAAAAACTCTAGGGATCTTATATGAAAATATTCCTTTTTAATTGGCAGCTGAAAAAATCTTGAAAGCTGCCACCTGATATGGCGGCACCAAATTTTAAAAGGGTAAATTGCACCTTAAACCCCTTATTTATTATTAATTTTTATTCTCCTTTAACACCAAAAATAGATTGACCTCTTATTAATTAGTCTAAAATGTTTTTCTACCAAAAAGTATTTTTGTAAGTAAGCCGATTCCAACTCGAAATAAATTTTATTTATTTTTCAAAAATTATTTTTATTGTTCAAATTATGTTTGACATAACGGTATTTATAGTAATTTTCTTTTGCTCTCATTATATTTAGAAACTATAAATTTAACTAATAATTATAATTTATACATAATAAGATTTTTCTAAAGCTTTTATAATTATAATTTTATATCTTGTCCGTAAATCAAATTAATAATAAAATTATAAATATTTTTTTAAAAATAAATAAAATTTATTTCCAGATAGAATCGACTTACTTACAAAAATATTTTTTGGTAGAAAAACTTTTTAGACTAATTGATAAGAGGCCAATATATTTTTGGTGTTAAAAGAGGATCAATAATAATAAATAAGGGGGGTTTAGGGTGCAATTTATCCTTTTAAAGTTCGGTGCCACCATACTGTCAGGCGGCACCCTTTGAAGTGTTTTTTCAGCACTTAATTAAAATGGAAAATTTACATATAAGATCCCTGAAGTTTTTAGATCATCACATTTTAGTCTGGTGATGCCAATATGTCAGGTGGCATCGTCAGACCACTGTAGCAAATGCCTATTTTTATAATTATTCTATTTTCTATATATTTTTCATAATTAATTATTTTTTATATTATTTGGGTAAAAAACCCCAAATTTTCAGATCTTGGCTAAAGGATTATCATAATTTTTATGACATGCAAAAAAGTGAAAGGATTGGAGCAGGTTTACTAGAATTTGAAGGCCTTGGAGATGATTTTTTAATGGGTTTGATGTTTAAATCAACCAAACTTATTATTTTTCTATAAAAAAAGAATGATACCAGAATATTAGAAAGCCATCAAATTTTCGACTATACACAACGTTGTTCACTAATCCATCGGATTAAGAATTGATTAATGTATTGATTTAGACATAAAAATTGAATTGGATTTTTGGTGAATAATTTGGAAATATTATTGAATTGAGAATCGAAATCGATTGATCTATTTTTTTCCCCAATTTATTAGCCTAAGTGCACAAAATTTGATCCAAATAAATAAAAGCCAACATAAAATAAAATCTAAAAACAAAATTATGGCCCAAATAAATAAAATCTAACCTAAAAATAAAAAATGGTGAGGGAGACTATTCTTTGGAATTTCGGTGATGATAGAACCATTGATTTTTAGAAACAATTAGCTCGGGGATAGAGATCCACTCCTTGCACGTTGTAAACGCTTGGACCTTTACCTCTGAATCATGTTCTAGTTAAGGGTATGGTTCATAATACGGAACAATGGGAATGGGCATAATCTGAATTCTTACTACCATTCCAATGTCTTACTAAGATTGTTACAATTCTTCCTCCGCTTGAAGATGGGCCATCCAATTGCCTAGGTTGGAGATGGCATAAAAGAATATTGTTCATATTAGACTATCAGTTGTTAGCTAATTTGTTAGCTTGGTTGTTAAGTCGATTGGTTAGTTAGCTTGCAGCTATTGTTAGTTACTAATGGTTGTTCAATTGATAACAATAGTTGGTTATGCAACTTAGGTTCTATAAAGCTCATTAGTCTTATATTTTCAAGTATGATCAATGCAAATTCTTAATTCTTTTTTATTCTATCTCTCAACTATTTTCTTTTCTTAGTAGCCAAACAAGCTACTTTAACTATATGTTAACATGGTACTAGAGCCGTCGATCATGGATCCACCACCTTCTTCCAATCATTTTGCTTTAGATACTCATGTCACTGCAGCTTGATCTAGCCTTATCGATCTTGCTGAATGAGCTGTGGACAATCGTTGTTCTCTACCAAGAAAATTAACATTATTTTTGGTGACTCTAATTACCTTCTATGGTGTCAATAGGTGTTGTTAGCTCTTAAAACTCATAATCTTCATAAATTTATTGATGCTTCAATAGTTCCTCCATCTCAGCATATCACAAATGTTGCTGGAGTGACCAAAGTCAATCTAGATGTTGAGAATTTTGAGTGGCAAGACAAGTCTTTTGCCTCATGGTTGCTTTTCTCTGTAAGTCAAAGTTTTCTTCCTTATCTGATTGGCAATGATTCTAGTGTTAAGATTCGATAAGCCTTGAGTTCTCTTTACAATAGTAAAACTATTTCTAAATTAATATACTATAGGAGGGCTTTACATTCTCAAAGGAAAGGTCTATGAAAGATTTCTTGATGAAGATTAAACTATTTTGTGAAAATTCAACTAGTTGTGGGGAGGTTATTAGTGAACATGAACATATTACTACTAGTTTTGCTGAAAATAAAGTAGGAGGTTAAGAAGCAATTCGATGCTAGTTTCTTACAAGTGGTTAATATACTCAGAATGGGTAGCCAATATCGTCCCCGTCCCTAAAAAAGATGGGAAAGTACAAATGTGCATAGACTACAGGGATTTGAACAAAGCCAGCCCGGATGACAATTTCCCATTACCTCATATCAACACCTTAGTGGATAACACGACAGGTTACTCACTGTTCTCCTTCATGGATGGTTTATCGGGATACAAATAGATAAAGATGTATCCTGAAGACATGAAGAAGACCACATTCGTAACCATGTGGGGAACATTTTGCTATAAGGTGATGCCATTTGGACTGAAAAATGCGAGAGCAACGTATCAAAGAGCCATGGTAACTTTGTTTCATGATATGATGCATAAAGAAATCGAGGTTTATGTCGACGATATGATTGCAAAGTCTCGAACAGAAAAGGAGCATATACAAGTCCTGAGGTTGAGAAAATTTCAGCTAAAGCTCAATCCAGCAAAATGTACCTTTGGGGCTAGAACGGGTAAATTGTTAGGATTTGTAGTCAGTGAAAAGGGGATAGAGATTGATCCGGACAAAGTCAAGGCTATACAGGAGCTGCCTCCACCGTACGTTTAAAAAGAAGTCTGGGGTTTCTTAGGGAGATTAAATTACATTGCCCGATTCATTTCACAATTGACCGAGAAATGCGACCCTATATTCCGTCTCCTTAAGAAACACAATCCAGGTGTATGGGATGAGGAGTGTCAGAAAACTTTTGACAATGTTAAACATTACTTGTCCAATGCCCCAGTGCTGATGCCTCTTAGCCCAGATAAGCCGCTGATACTGTACTTGGCAGTATTCGGGAATTCCATGGGATGCGTGCTTGGTCAACATGATGAGTCAGGAAGAAAAGAAAAAGCGATATACTATCTTAGTAAAAAATTCACTGAATGTGAGGCAAGATACTCGTCAATCGATAAGCTGTGTTACGCTTTGATCTGGACAACCCGAAGACTGAGACAGTACATGTTGTACCACACAACTTGGCTCATCTCAAAACTGGACCCTTTAAAGTACATGATGGAGTCGACCGCTTTGAATGGAAGAATGGCCCGGTGGCAAATTCTACTTTCTGAATTTGATATAGTTTATGTGAACCAGAAGGTAATAAAAGGGAGCGCAATAGCAGATTTTCTGGCCAGTAGAGCTCTAGAAGATTACGAGCCTTTAAACTTTGATTTCCCAAATGAAGATCTAATGTATGTTGCAACTACTGAAGAAGACTCTCAAGAAGGTCATCCTTGGAAGCTAAATTTTGACGGAGCTTCAAATACAGTGGGTAACAAAATCGGAGCAGTCCTGGTATCCCCAAACAGAGATCATTATCCATTTACTAGTAAATTGGATTTTGATTGCACGAACAATATGGCAGAATACGAAGCATGCATCATTGGTGTTCGTGCAACCATAGAATGCAAGATCAAAGTACTGGAGGTATATGGGGATTCTGCATTAGTGATCTATCAACTCAATTGTGAATGGGAGACAAGAAATCCCAAATTGGTCGAGTATAGAAGGCCGGTCCTAGAGTTAATTAAAGAGTTTAATGACATTACCTTCTGCTACCTTCCGTAAAATAAAAATCAGATGGCTGACGCCCTGGCTACTTTAGCTTCTATGGTCAAAATAAACAAACAAGAGAATGTAAAACCTATCTAGATGAGTGTTTATGAGGCTCCGGCTCATTGTTACAACATCGATAAAGAGGAAAAAGATGACCACCCTTGGTACCACGATATACTACGATACGTAAAGAATCGTTAATACCCTGATCAGGCGACCGACAATGATAAAAGGACGCTAAGGAGACTGGCCAATGACTATCTCTTAGATGGGGATATCTTGTATAAAAGAAGAAAGAATTAGGTGATACTAAGATGAATGGATGCCGTTGAAGCCAAGAAGATTTTAGAAGAAGTCCACGAGGGCGTTTGCGGAACACATGTTAATGGTTTTATAATGGCCAGACAAATCATGAGATTCGGGTATTATTGGTCCACTATGGAAGGGGATTGTATCAATTATGCCAAGAGATGCCATAAGTGCCAAATTTATGGAGACAAAATTCATGTGCCTTATTCACTTCTTCATGTTATGACTTCTCCATGGCATTTCTCCATGTGGGGCATGGATGTCATTGGGTCGATCTCACCAAAAGCTTTCAATGGGCATCGATTCATCTTCGTGGTCATTGATTACTTCACCAAGTGGGTAGAGGCCACTTCTTACGCCAATGTCATAAAATCAGCAGTCGACAAATTCTTGAAGAAAGAGATCATATGTCGGTATGAGATACCAGAAAGGATTATATCTGACAATACATTGAACTTAAACAATAGCATGATAGTGGAGGTCTGTAGTTAATTCAAGATCAAACACCACAACTCGTCACCATATCGTCCAAAAATGAATGGTGCAGTGGAGGCAGCCAATAAGAACATTAAGAAGATCGTGGGGAAAATTACTGAGACTTATAAAGATTGGCATGAGAAGTTACCATTTGCCCTTTATGCTTATCGAACGTTCACCTTTCTCATTGGTTTATGGAATGGAAGCGGTTTTGCCCATTGAAGTCAAGATTCCTTCTCTCCGAGTTTTATCAGAGTTAAAGTTGGATGAAGCAGAATGGATCCAATCTCGATATGATCAGTTGAACTTGATCAAAGAAAAGAGGCTAAAAGTTATCCGTCATGGTCAGACGTACCAAAAACGAATGATACGAGCTCATGATAAAAATGTTTGCCCCAGAGAATTCTATGAGGGGGACCTGGTATTGAAAAAGATCTTGCCCATACAAAAAGATTTCAGAGGAAAAAGGATGCCGAATTGGGAAAGACCTTATGTGATAAAGAAAGCTTTTTCTGGAGGAGCATTGATTCTCACCAAGATGGATGGAAAAAACCTACCCAATCCCGTAAATTTGGATTTAGTCAAGAGGAATTTCACCTAAAAAACAAAAAAGAAAAAAAAGGAGAGGCCAAGGCGAAAACCCGCAAAGGGCGTCTTGAGACCAAAGAAGTTTTGAGTTGAAAACCTGAAAATTGCGACTCAAATTTTGATCGAAGATTGGACATGTGGTAGTCTTGTCCCCTCAGAAGTAACAAAGAGGAGAAACTTTACATCTTGGGGCATCTACAGAGTACTCTAGGTCTCCCAAACACATACCAGGCTTAGATTGATCCTCAACAAGTTTGCTAGGAGAAGCTCATATTGCGATATCTGGGGCACCTAATTTCATCTCACTCACTTTGTGTTTTAGCAATGTTTGCTGCTTTGATTAATCTTTTCATTTTGAGCTTTTCTCCTAATAAATTTCAATCTTGTCCATTGTTACGATCTTTTTCAAGCATTTTTCAT
Organism: Gossypium sturtianum; assembly: GCA_025698515.1. Lineage (NCBI taxonomy): Eukaryota > Viridiplantae > Streptophyta > Magnoliopsida > Malvales > Malvaceae > Gossypium > Gossypium sturtianum. Next base: position 125,957,686 of record CM046946.1, read on the forward strand.
TGAAATAACGATTAATGGACTAATAATATTCAAGTAAAAGGATTTCTGCATATTGCTCTGAAAGGTTTTGAAATAGTACAATGACCTGAAACAGGACCACTAGTCAGAACTAACCAAATTTAAGAGTTTGAAATATTTGGGAAAGAATAGTCTAATTGTGATTATTTCTTCGGGTTTTCTGTCAAAGATACCAGCTGAACAAGAAGGCAGGGTAATACGTCAGTGATAGATCCTTGACGAAAAATAAGCAATGTCAACCTAAGCACTAAAAAGGGGATCATTCTCAAAAAATGACATTCTAAATTCATGCAAATATCATTCATACACATCTATTTGGGAGCATTTGATTCATTCTAATCATAACATCCTAATCGCTTGGCATAAATATAGGCCCATAAAATGGATTCTACAGGTCATGTTCCCTAGAGAACAGTGTAACAAATCAGTAAAACCATAAATCCTATACCCCTGATGTTGCAGTAGGACAGATTGAAGTCATCGTGGAAAATTTTATCTCCCTGAAGTTGCAGTGGAACAGATTAAAGCTACAAATTACAAATCTTATCTCCCTAAAGTTGCAATGGAGCAGATTGAAGTTACAGATCTTATCTCCCTGAAGTTGCAGTGGAGTAGATCGAAGATAGTAAATCTTATCTCTCTGAAGTTGCAGTAAAGCAGATTAAAGCTATAAACCTTATCTCCCTGAAGTTGCAGTGGAGCAGACTGAAAATAGCAAATCTTATCTCTCTGAAGTTGCAGTGGAGCAAATTGAAGATAGCAAATCTTATCTCTCTGAAGTTACAGTAGAGTAGATTAAAGTTATAAACCTTATATCCCTGAAGTTGCAGTGGAGCAAGTCGAAGTTACAAGTCTTATCTCTCTGAAGTTGCGGTGAAGCAGACTAAAAATAGCAAATCTTATTTCCCTGAATTTGTAGTGGAACAGATTAAAGCTGCAAGTTGCAAATCTTATCTCTATGAAGTTTCAGTAGAGCAGATTAAAGCTACAAATCTTATCTCCTTGAAGTTGCAGTGGAGCAGATTGAAGATAGCGAATCTTATTTCCCTGAAGTTGTAGTGGAACAGATTAAAGCTACAAGTTACAAATCTTATCTCCCTGAAGGTGTAGTAGAGCGGGTTGAAGCTACAAATATCATCTCTCTGAAGTCGCATTGGAGCAAACTGAAGATAGCGAATCTTATTTCCTTGAAGTTGCAGTGGAACAGATTAAAGTTACAAATTAAAAATCTTATCTCCTTGAAGTTGCAGTGGAGTAGATTGAAGCTACTAGTCTTATCTCCCTAAAGTTGCTATAGAGCAGCTTGAAGTGACAAGTCCTATACCTCTGAATTTGCAGTGGGTCGAATTAAATCTACCATAGCAAGTCTTATCTCCCTGAAGTTGCAGTGGAATAGACTAAAGCTACAAGCTACAAGTCTTATCTCCCTGAAGTTGCAGTGGAGTAGATTGAAGCAACGAATTTTATACCTCTAAAGTTGCAGTGGGATAGAATGAAGTTACTTGGAAAAGAGGAGAACCAAAAAGGTCGAGATTCGGCGAAACCGGACAAAATTGGTCCTTCTTAAAAGTCTTTGATCTATTCTCGTTACACGACAACGAGCAAAAATGGGCAGTTGTAAGGGCCCAATTCTGTCCGGGCCCTAAACAAAACTAAAAATAAATTACAAACCCAAAAATTACAAACAACCCAAAATTAATTAAAACCCTAATGGCCCAAATAGCCCAAAAGCCTAAACATTTTCAGTAAAACAAAAAAACCCTAGCCTCCCTTGTGCCATTTCTCCACGTAGGCAGACGTGCCGTCTGACACCCCTCTGCCACCACCAACTGCTCTGCCACCATCGCCTGTAAAAAGAAAAACAGAGACAAAAAACGCAACACGCAAGAACAATAGCAAACAGTAGAAAAAAATAGAAAAATAATGCTGTAAATCGGCTATAAGAGCCTAAGAAAAATCGATTGGAGGGGGGATTGTTTTTTCTTTTTGAAATAGAAATCGAAAAAAAAAAAGACAAAACAAAACAATCCAGATACAAAATCAAAAAGACTTCAAAGGTTATATTTTTTTTCTTTTTTTCTTTGAATCTATTATATTATATTATATATATATATATATATATATAAAGAGAGAAGAATACGAGAGGTTCTACCTTTGTTATCGTCGCGGCGGAGATCGGTTTAAAAATTGAAAAACTCTTCTTTCGTTGTCGGGCTTTGGCCGGATCTAAGAGTTTTTAACCCCAGATCCGGATTCCCCAAAGGACGGGGATAAAAAAAAGCATTTTTTATGATCTCCGCCACCGAGCGACGGGCCGCCGCCAAATGACCGGCTGGTCGCTTCGCCACGATGGACTACTGGCCGACGGTCCATGGCCGAATTTTGAGTTATGCCCAGAGAAAAAAAAACAAAGGGAATGTGTTTTTTTTATGTGGTTTAAAAATTATTTTTTTGTTAATATTTTAACTTATATAGCTAACATAAAACGATGTCGTTTTGGAGGAATCCAGAAGACCCCAAAACTACGTCGTTTTGGAGCAACCCGGAATCCGACCCGTCTATTCCCCTAGGATCCACGTGTTTTCGCATAGAAGGGATATTTTCTATTTTGGTCCCTCCGCTTTTCCTGTTCTTTTTAATCTAATCCTATTTCATTTTTTTTTATTTTTTTATTTTTGTCCTTTTATTTTGTCCTTGTGCAAATTAGTCCTTGGGCTCATTGTTGACTTTCAGGAGAAGGACATGTGTATCAGGCGCTGCGTCCCTATACTTTTTGTTTCATTTCAATTCGGTCATTTACATTCTGTTTTTGTTTTTTTTTAAAATTATACCTTAAGTTTCATCGTGTTTTCAATTTAGTCCCCTTTAGTCACTGACGATGACGCCAGATGTAACATAGGTATACTTATGGGGATAATTTCATTCTAACTCCTTGCATTTTATATTTTATTTTAATTTAACCCCACATTTTTGGATTCTTCATAATTTAATCTTTAAATTTCGTCACGAATTTTAATTTAATTCTTCATTCATTTAGCTTCAACCTTTTACAAAATTTTATTTATTTATTTATTTATTTATTCTTTCATTTATTACTCATTTATTTTTATTTTTTTTACATGTTTAAAAATAAAGTTGTTAGCATTTTTTTTATTTTTTATTTTTTTACATTTTTTTGATCGTTTATTATTGTTGTTATTATTTTACTTTCATCTTATTTATGCCATTATATCATTCCCTCTATTATTCCCACATTATTTATATTTATATTCGTCATAAGGCATCTAGCATTTTTATTTCTTTTATTTTATTACTTTATTTTTTTATTGTTAATGCTATGAATTAATATTCTTATTATTGTTATAATTATATTGATTTTATAGTATTCTTTTATTTATTATTTATCATTTTTAGTGTTCTACCCATATAGCTATTTCACACTACTGCATTATTATTATATCATACACTATTTAGACATATTTTTCCGTTTTCATATCACGCCGAAATAAATTAAATGCATACCACCTTACGTGTTACGTTCGTTCTTTTCGCGCGATGCATAAAAAAGGAAAATTTTTAAATCGAGGCAAATGTTCATTATTTTGGAATTAGAAATGTCGTGTTCCTAACTTACGGAATATGGCTTCCTTCTAAAACCGAGATAGTCGAATATCTACTTTAAAATAAAAAATGAGATTAAAGTAATGATCAATCGGCTTTTATTCTCGTTCTCGAGGATTTAAGGTATTGTGTCCTAACTCACGGGACATGATCCTTCCTTCTCGTTTAACTTGATATAAGCCCTTTTCCTGAAAATTAATTTAGTTAAGTAATGTCTTAATAATGGATCATATTTTAAATTCTCTTCAAATTCTCAATTCACGACACTAAAGACATTAAGTAACCAATTAGGTACCAATTTTGGGCGCACGAGGGTGCTAATCCTTCCTCGTGCGTAACTGACTCCCGAACCCATTTTTTGGATTTTTGTAGGCCGAAAAACATAGTTTTAATAAATCGAACCTCTTATTAAAATGATTAAATTACGAGGTAAAGTTTTAATAAATCGAACCTCTTATTAAAACGATTAAATTATGATGTAACCCGATCACACCTCCTAAAAGTGATTGGTGGTGACTCCATTTTCATTTTTTTAAAAATAAAAAGTCGATTTTAAAAATGGTTTCGACAACTGTTATATCAAAAAATCAAGTGTCTTGTAGCCTTCAAGGATTCACTACCATTCTATTGGATGTTGAGACTCAACAACAAAGTTTGGTGGTTGATGTGAATGCTTCAGCTCATGTTGCTGTTCAACAATAATCAAGTTTAGTTGCTAGTGAAAAGTCTCGTGAGCCTACTTATCCACCTTCTAATGGTTATGATTCATCTCGCGATTGTGGTCATGGAAGGCTCTCAAATTCCTCTCAACCACAATGTCAACTCTGTGGAAAGATAGGTCACTTGGTAGATCAATGCTATTATCAATTTGATGCAACTTACAAGAGCACCAACAATAGGCCACCACCTGTTCAGGCAAATGTTTGCTTTGCTTTTCCTTCTCCAAATTGGCAGCCACAGGGATCATTTGTTTCATCAGCTCAACTGGGCTATTGTGTGCCAGCCTATTCATCACTAATGTCATCAACTATACCTCAGACTCCTTATATGATGTCTCCAACATGTGCTTTTACTGTTACAAATAGTGTTGTTGTTCTTTCTTCATCATAACCACAATCATTTATTGCCACCTCTAGAGTCTTTGTTGATAACACTTCGTATCCAGACTCAGGGGTTACTCATCACCTCATTAATGATGCCAATAATATAGGGCAATATAGCATATATATTGGCCAAGGTAAGGTTTTTGTGGGAAATGGTCATTCTTTACCTATATTACATATTGGGCAATATTTTTTTTCCAGTGCAATCTCATTTTTTGCATATGTATGGAGTATATCGTGTATTTCAGTCAAATTTAGACACAAACAAAGAGTGACACCGCGATAAAGAGCCATGTGATGTCGCAATGATGCGACGACAAAAATAGGGGAGAAGAATAAACGATGTCGTGGTGACACGAAAAGGGATGTCGCGACGTGTAATGCAATTTTCTCGATTTTTTTCTCTTAGTTAAACTCAGAGTATTTGTTTTAGTCGAACTCTGATTTGTGTAGATTATTTTAATATTATTTGACCTACAAAATTAGCTTATAAATAGACCTTTTACAATCCTAGAAAGTACAACCCATAACACATTTAGGTATTAGCTTTTACAAGCTTTTAGAGAATTTTGTGTTTATGTTTTGAGGGCTCTTATTTTGTGTTTCAGGGTTTAGTTTTATCTCCATCTTTTCTACTCTTCATTTTTTTTGTTATAACGAAATTATCTTTGCCTGTGGTTTTTTATCCTCTTCGGAGGGGTTTTTCCATGTAAAATATTTATATTCGATCTTTTTAATTTCTTAGTTATTTTACTTATTTATTGCTTAATGGGTTTATCCCCAACAAATTGGTATCAGAGCTAGTTTGATTTTCGCATTCAACTCATTCAGATATGACAGCAACAAGGTTCAAAATTGAGAAGTTCAATGGCTTCACAAATTTTAATCCGTGGCAAGTTCGTATGACGACAATACTGGTTTAAGTCAATCTGAAAAAAGATCGTAACAAGGAATAATCCCGCAGATATGGAACAGTCAAAATGGAAAGAGCTTAATGATAAGACCTTGTATATAGTTTAGTTTTTCCTCTCGACTAATGTATTGCAGGAGGTGTTGATGGAGAAAATGGCATACATCCTGTGGAAAAGGTTAGAAACCCTTTACATGACAAAGTCTCTGGCTAATCTGTTGGTGTTGAAACAATGGCTATATACATTCCGCATGAACGAAAGTGAGCACCTTAAAGGTCACATCAGTCAATTTATTACTCTTTTGAATGATTTAAAGAATGTTGAGGTTCAAATTGACAATGAAGATCAAACTATGTTATTATTGTGCTCTTTACCTCTTCATACAAGTCTTTCAAGGAGACTCTAATTTATGACAGAGGTAATGTATCATCTCGCAGATGGGCCTGGAAGTTTTGGCCTTACAAGTGAAAGGTTTGCCAATAGCAATGTATGCCTGAAGATGTGGTAAAGGGTTCGCTAGATCCATTACTAAGTTGGGTTTGCCAGTCTATGATGGCAAGCTGGTGTTCACCAGTCCATTTGACGAATTGGGGTTTGCTAGTTAAGTTGCGAATAGGGGTTCACCAGTCAAAGATACAGTCAGACTCGAATTAGGAAATAAAGATTTAGTGTATCTAATAAATACTTTACGTACAAGTAATAACTTTTCTAATCCAAGTAGGGTATCCAAATATTATAAGGACTCTTAGGTCTATAAATACGACTCTTAATTTTGTGAATTCTTCACTGAATATTCTGTCGTCAAAGTCTCTGTTCTAAAGTTCAGTTCGTAGCTATCAGGGTAAGCCTCTGTCTTGTTGAGTGTGATTGTCCAGGTTTGCATTACATGAATTCTGTACTTCTTGTTCTACTTAAGTAATATGTGTGTATGTTGTTTGTTGTAAACCAGCCGGACCACCTACCAACAAGGATAAAGGCAAAGCTAAACTTGTTTAAGTTTCTTCGTTTCTAGTGAGTGGTCTGGAATTATTTGGAGTATGTTAACCGCTATATTGTTCAGTTTATACTGATATGTTTCTTTAAGAATTATGTTTTCGAAACAGGTTTCAAAGGTAAGTTTTTTGAAAATATAAGTTTTAAAGCTACAAACCTTTGTTTTCAAATACGATTTGAAAATATGATTTTTAAAGCACATTTTTGTGTGAGCTCCTATGCGAGCTAAGGTTTTAAAAAATGTTTTCAAAAATAATTTTACAAGTTGTGTATCAGTGAAGCTCCATATGTGAGCTTAAGTGACAAGCTGTGTATCAGTGAAGCTCCCCTCGTGAGCTTAGTGACAAGTTATACCCTATTCCTTTTAAACATTCTCCCCATTCATCCCAACCATCATCAAACAGTTCTACTCTGCCTACTTCTCAATAAATTTTATCCACTTTAACAGTTTCCTTCATTCCTCCTACCTCACTTGTAACAGCTCGTTTTTTAGTGGTGTCGAAAATAGTGATTTCAGGATCACAATTTCAACAAGTAAGTCTATAAATATTATTATTTAATATTTACAAATCAAGTACTATGATACAGTGAATTCTGATATGATATTTTTTATTAATTGGATTGTATAAGCCCAATATTTGCCCGGCCCATACACAACCAAACCCAATTAAACCCAACCCAAATAAAAAAAAAACCATGGCCCAACACAAAAAAGAAAAAAAAAAAAAAGAAACCCTAAAAGCTTCACTCCACCGCCCATGTCGATCTGTTGCCGCCATGCGCCACCGCCAAGACCGCCCATCCACCGCAAAAAGAAAAGAAAGACAAGACAGTGTATAATAATAAAAGAAATCGTGTAAATGGCTATAAAAAGCCATATAATCCGAATGTGTGGGGGATCGATTTCCTTTCAATACAAAAACAATAGAGATACGAATAAGAAGAAAACAATTTGATTGAAGAAACAAAAACAATTGCAAATATAGATACAAACACCATAAAGCGTAGAAAACCCTAAAAACTAAAACCAAAGCCGAGAGAGGTGATTATTTTTTTTATTTTCTTTTTCCTACATTCGACGTTCCTCTTTCTTTTTTTTTTCTTTCTTTACATATTCATATATATATATATATATATATATATATATTATTTTTTAAAAAAAAAAAGAGGAAGAAATTTTTTACTGTGTTAGGGAGCTCCCACAGACACGACTGCGCCGCGACGGAGCTCAGCACCGCGACTCTCGCAAAATCTCACCGCCCTCATACCTGCCGCAGAGAAAAAAAAAAAAGGTGTGTTTTTACAACAAATGAAAGAAATGAAATTTTTACAAAAATTTGATTTAAATACACCCACAAAACGGCACTGTTTTGGGTTAGAGCTCCAGCGCCAAAACGACGTCGTTTTGGCCCGGGATCCGCGTGTCGACCCGACCGCCCGGAGGATCCGCGTGTTTTGCTTTTGGGGTTATTTACGCCCGCGGTCCTTCCGATTTTTCTATGTTCTACGCAATCGTGTCCTTTTTATTTTTAGATTTTCCCCATGAATTTCATCCATTCATAATTTGGTCCCCTTTGCTTGCATGCGTTTGGCTAGAGGGTTTATTACACCATCGGTCCCTCCACCTTCTTAGCGTATAAATAAGTCCTTTTCTTTTATTTATTTTAAATTGGCCCTTAGATTTTATTTTTAATTCAGATTCACTCCCTTTCCTTTTTTGTTGTTATTTTACCATTTTATTATTATTTTAATTTTGCTATTAATATTATTATTACTACTATTTTATTAACTTCTTTATTATTATTATTACTATTTATTTTCATTATTATCATTATTTTATTTTTATTACTATTATTATTATTATTATTATTATTGTCATTTCTTTATTTTCATTATTATTTTATATGCTATTATTCTTTATTTTATTAGTCTTTGTCTTACTATTATTAATATTTTATTATCATTTTATTATTATTATTATCGCTCACTATTATACTATTAACATATTATTATCATTTGCTTTTTACTATTATTATCCTTATTAACATTTTACTTTTGTCATATTTATTATTATTATTATTATGTAATTATTACTTCCGTTATTATACTATTGTTTCAATTCTTTATTATTATGGCTATTATTTTTATTATTATTACTATTATAATTATATTTTCTTTTAAGTATTTATACTTATAATGATTGTTTTATTATTATTATTATTTTCTTACTTTATTTTTCATTGTCATCATGTTTGACTCGTTCATTTTATTCTATTTCATTTTCGTTCTTTATATTATCATTCGTACTAAACGCATTTATTTCCATTTTGCTACGCATATCCGTATTGTAATTTGTTTTTACATTTCATTATAAACTTGTCACATTAACTTTTACCCGACATCTCAATTTTCATAACAATCGATATTCCGTATTAGCAATTCGAGTGAATCGAGCCCTAACTTACTGGGTTCTGGTTTTTCTCGTTTAAGTTAAACAACGGAATATCTCTTTCAAAAAATCAAATTCAAGTTTGAAATCAACATTCCGTATTAGCAATTTGAGTGGATCGAGCCCTAACTTACTGGGTTCCGGTTTTTCTCGTTTAAAGTTAAACAACGGGATATCCCTTTCAAAATCGCAATTTAAATTTTAAACAAAACACCTAATCTCGGATATTCGAAATGTCGCCTTCTAACTTCTCGGGCTCGACATCTAGATACTTCGGATAAGTTTCTTTTTCTATTTAAATAAGGGGCAATATTCCTAATTTGGACCTTCGAGAAAACGAGCCCTAACTTACTGGGTTCTGATTTCTCGTTTGACAAATGACGGAAGATCCTCTTCAAATATAAAACTAAGTTTTAAAATGCGAGCTTAGCTTCGGGAGTCTAAAGTATTGCGCCCTAGCTTACTGGACATGATGTTTTATCTCTTTGAAAATAAGAGAGCCTTAACGTCTCTTCCAATTCCTTCAAGTGTTAGAAATAAAAAGTATCCATTTCCAAATCATTCCAAAGTTTTCAACATTAGGACATCGATCAATCAATTTGGTACCAATTTCGGGCGTGTCGAGGGTGCTAATCCTTCCTCGCACGTAATAGACTTCCGAACCCATTTTTCTCAACTTTTAAGTAGACCAAAGTATCGTTTTAATAAATCGAGACGTTTTATTAAAACAAAGGTGATCCGATCACACCCAAATAAAGATCGGTGGCGACTCCCTCCCTTTTCATTTTTAAAAAAATCGAGTCGACCGCGTCGTTTACTATTTTTATCAAAAAAAAATGGTTACGACGACTTAGCGACTCATTGGGACTTATTCGTTGAGAGTCAAGCCATAGATTGATTGATCCTTGTCCTTTTGATTAAAATTGGAAAAGGTTTCGAAAATCATGCTTCTTTTAATGCACTTTCAATATTGGGTCTCTTAAATATTTTGGCATTGCATTGCATGACCGTTGTGGTCGCACCCTTAAGTGGGAGCAAGAAGCTATGCCTTCGTGAGGTTTTCACCTTCGCATGGGCTAGTGGATCGCTTTGGGATACATCCGTACCTATGTCTTCGTGAAGTTTTCACTTCCGCATGGCCATAGGAAATGTATCCCCACGAACCGAACTCGGTCCACATGAGCCTATAATGGGTGAGGATCGAGGAATCTGCTTGGTTCGGGTACCTCAAACTCTAGAACTAAAACCACATATAGTGGACCCTAGAGAGCCACCTTAGATAGAACTACATCAAACCTTAGTGGTCACCTGGTAGGTGTTTGTTCATTTTCACTTGTTTTACTTTGCGATCTTCGACTCGTTGTATTTTATTTTCGTGCATTCATCTCATTTTCTTTGGAGGTATCGATTCACGGTCGATTCGAGTTAGAAAGTTTGGTTATGGAAAACGGATTCCTTGATAAAGTGGAAGACAATGCGATCGTTCGTATAGTTAGAACCTAGGCGCTTAGAAGGGTATGGATCCATTTGAGCAAAAGGAAATGTGGCGGTGCTAAAATCTGGTGGTCACCACAGAGAAGCGGCAAGGGTGTTGGAAGGAAAGTGATTGGCAGAGGGCAATGGACTGTGACAATGAATTGGCTGGAGAAGGACTTTGCTTACGACGGGGAAAAAGTTTATTTATCGTTGGTACTCTTCCAAATAACAAGCATGAGTTTATAGTTGTATTTGAGGATGTTACATCTAATGAAACAATGGTAATGCAAGACTTGATGTCTATGATGACTCAAATGGGCAAGATAGGAAGAGAATTAAACGGCCTTATCACCAAATCGACTTTGTTGCATAGACACCCATCCGAGCAACTCAAAATGCTTGGCGGACAGAATCGAAAACTCTCAAGAAGCATTGAGGGTGATAGATGTCATTTTAAGATAGTATCTTTGCGAAACAGGGGATGCCTCTTTGGTTTGCCAATCTTTCAAGATAATCGAAACGACTTCACGGATATTGGAAGAGGTGCCCTTGGTAATAGGGGCATCCATTCAAATTTCATGGCCACTCAAAGAGGCCTTTCCTAAATATTGATATTCGTCCTAGCCCGTTGTGGATCCTTTTCCAATCGAATGCCATGGATCCTCGGATGGACCATGGCTAAGCGAAGCTTTAAGAACACGAGGACAAAAGTCACCCATCCAATCACGAGTACAAGATCACCGGATTGAGCGGCGGTTGTGCAAAGATCCGTTGTTTTTCATTGAAGGAGAAAAGTGTGAAAAAGTTAATGGTGAAGTGAGAATCTAGCGACATCGTCTATAATCATTTTGTCGACCATCACAACATACATCGCGCTTCTCTGCAAGACTTGCCATGCTTTAATGTCGAGAGAGCGAAACAACCTACGTATATTCCTTTGGAGCTCCATTCCTTGATGTATTTGCAATTGACAAAGTGCTAACTAGAGAGCTTCTTTGGTTAAGACAAGTCTCGGGAAAGAATGAAAGCCTTATTCTATGCTTCACGGGGAGCAACCATAGTGCTTGGCCAATCTTTGTGTTCTTGTGGTGTTTCTTTTAGCACTAATTTCACCCAAGTCAAAGGTCGTGCTCTGTCAGGGGCAATGATGAAAATTTCTTTCTGAAGAATGGGTGTTGGAATTGGTGGAACCACCTAGGATGGAAGGATAGGCTGTTGTGAACTTCCAGGCTCATCGTGGTGATCCAAACAACATTGTAAGGGATTTGATTCGTGTGAAGAAATGAAAGGAATTTGTATTGACCCGGTTAGATAAATTCAAAAGAGACAAACCAGAATAGACGACTTTCACCTGATGTTAGAATTGGAAAAGCTATCGAACAGATACAATCTAAAATATCTGGAGCTCTGTAGTTTCTTCTTTGTCTAGAAAAACTCTAATCTTTATGAGCCTTGGAAGCGGAAGAATCCTTGGGGTATGGCGCTAGCTAGAGTGAATGATCAATACTTTTCTGAAGAATTGATGCTAAGCTTGGACAGCCTCTTCACTACCATCGAAGCTATAACTCTGTAATCGAGTTGAAGTTAAGTCTGAACAAGATTAATGAAATGAAGTGTGGGATCGAAAAGTTAGAACCAGCATTACACAATTGTGAACTGCGGGTAGAGCTTCTTGAAACAAGAGAGGAGTAGAAGACCTTCATCATTCTTATGATCATGAATTTAAAGAGTCGAGATTACCTCGTGAGGGAAGCGATAGTGCAGATTCAAGAGGTAGCTGGTCATCTACAGATTCTGGCATTACAGGTGGATATGTTAAGCATAAAATATAGGCTGCAGCTTGAACATAGTCAAGAGCTAGCTCCACTGCTTGGGAAACCAAAAACCTTTAGGACTTAGGGCGAAAGCATATAGTAGTCCGTTTTATGTAAAAGAACTTGTTTTCTAATAAAGTTTCCTAAAATGAAGTTGATCAGAATCGATACCTCTTTGCATTCATGCATTTGCATTGCATCACATTACATGCATTTAGGTTTTAAAAAAAAAAAAAAAGGGGGCCTAATTAGCTAAAATTATCGGAGAAAAAGAAAGTGAAAAGAGAAAATGCTGGCGCGGAACATCACTACGGAACACGCGCTAAAACCAAGAGAATGGATCGGAGGTTCGAACAATTCCGAGAAAGAAATGCGGGAAGAAATGCAACGAAGAATGTTGAAACTCCAGCGAGAAATGAAGGACCAAATGCCGGAGGCCCAGAGAAACATGATAGCACGGATGGCCCAAATCTTGAATGGAGTAACGGACAAAGGAAAGGTCCAATGCCTCCTGGTCGAAGAGGATAGCGAAGCGCTCCCGGGTTTTACCCGCGCACTTAAGAGCCACCGCTGAGGAATATCTCCAAAGGCCATCAATTACGATCGAGCCCGGCAAGGGCAAGATGACACTAGACCTCCTATGAACTATCACGTAGCCTCGGGATCCCAACCAGGAGATAACTCGGCCAACCTCACAGTGCGGATTTAGATGCGATAGAGAAAATGGGGTCGAGAATGGAATCATCAAGGCAACTAGAGGACCACTGCAAATGGTGGAGGAAAAATTCAAGCGTTGGAAAATTTTGATCATCATCATAGGATCGACGCGAAAGATTTAAGTCTAGTTCGGATTTGGTACTACCCCATAAGTTTAAAATGCCCGAATTTGAAAAATACGGTGGGACTAGTCGCCGGAGGCTCACATTACCATGTTCTGCGGCGGATGGTGCTACGTGAGTAAAGATCAACTCTTAATCCACTTGTTTCCAAGAAAGTTTAGTAGGTGCGCAACGGATGGTACAACCACTTTAGCGGGCTAACATTAGTTCTGGAGAGACTTGGCTCAAGCATTTACGAAGCATTACGACCACGTCACGGACATGGCACCGGATAGAATTACTTTGCAAGCCATGGAGAAAAGACAAAATGAAAGTTTCGATGCGGTATGCGCAAAGGTGGAGAGAGGTCGCCATGCGAGTCCAACCACCCTCTTAGAAAAGAAACTACCATGCTCTTCATTAACACCCTAAAAGCTCCTTTCATAACCCATATGATAGGGAATACCACTAAGAGCTTTGTCGACATAGTAATGGCGGGGAAATGATCGAACATGCCATCAAATGCGGCAAAATTGAAGCAGGGGAAACCACTAGAAGGTATACTCCTAGAAAAAATGATGGCGAGGTGAATAATACAAACATGGGGCACTCAAAGTCAATTCTCGTTGATCAGCCAAAAACGGTGACTCATCGAGTATCAAGGTTCATCAAGAAAAGAACCTCAGTACAAGGAAAAACGTTGAAAAACTCCAATTTACGCCGATCCCGATGACGTATAGCGAGTTGTATCAAAGTTTATTTGATGCGCATGTTGTGTCCCCCCAATATCCGAAACCGATGCAGCCTCCGTACCCAAAATGGTATGACCCAAACACTCAGTGTGAGTATCACGCGGGGATCATAGGCCATTCGATAGAAAATTGCCTTACTTTCAAGAAATTGGTGGAAAATCTCATCAACATGGGTGTGGTGAAGTTCGACGACGGAGCAGTGGTAATTGAAATTGGGGGCAGGAAAATTGTGTCTCCTTGAATGAGTCATCAGAAACCTAGAGATCGGGGGACCAGAACGCCAATGGTATACCCGAAGAGAGAACCGAGGAATAAAAGTTTTTCGAGCTTCTGCCCTTATGTACTTGAGAGTGTTTTGAACAACGAGACTGTGGAAGAAACATGTATTTTTAAAGCTAATCTAGAGTAATGTGCAAAACACACTTGTTGCTTTAAGTCTAGAAGCAATAAGATTCTTTTTGTGAAGCAGGCTTATGTCCAGAATCTTTTATTTCAATAAAATGCATCTTTCTAAGTAAATAATTTCATTCTTTACATTTCATACTAAATATTTTTCACTCATGACCGTATCATACGAATAATCATCCTTAGGATCATTTATTCTTTGGATTTTCTGCTTTCGCAATGGGTCCTCGATATCTATGACATGAGCGACGTTTATTCGACTCCTTTTTAATGAGATATGTGTCTAGAGGGATCTAAGGGCTTTGAAGATGACAAAGATTGCAACTTACTTCTCAATGGTAGATTCTACCTTATGAAGTGTCAGCGGACGCTATGAACTAACGAAGGAGGTGAAGATGGAAGCAACAACCTAGCTAATCAAGAGGTTCAAGCTATTAGTTCACCAAAAAGAAATTTGCTTCATTATGCCAGTAAATGCCAAGTTGAGGAAGATCTGTGCCTCTCCATTTTCCTTATATGAAGCATGGATGTTAACAAACCGGTTTTATCAAAGCTTCTAGCCCACATCGATTCATTCTCGTGGATGTCGGTTACTTCATAAAATCCGTGGATGTCGGTTACTTCACAAGATGGCGAAAGTCGCTTCATGTGTCAATCTTACAATGTTGATGATCATCAAATCCCACTCAAAAAAGATTTGCTCTTGACAAAAAAAAATGCCAAAAAGACAGTGTCAAAAATTTGTAGTATGTTCAAAGATCAGACACCATATCATAGAGCAACAAAGGCAACCAAAAAGAATGGAAGCCAAAAAAAAAAATGAGAGAAAAAGGGAACAAAAATAAAACAGGGATTGCAGGAAAGATGGCCGAGACTTATAAAGATTGGTACAAGGAAGTTACCTTCTATGATTACAAACGTTGGCGGGGTTTTTGCCGGGCAACCCCTTATCCATTGGTTTGGGAATGGAAGTTTTTAACCTAATCAAAGAGGAGGTTAAAAGTCATCCACCTTAGTCGAGATGATGCAAGCTTACAATAAAGGGAATTCCACGAAAGGAGAACTGATCCTTCTTTTACAAAGATTTCAGAGTAAAGAAAATGCCGATCTGGAAGGACCTTATGCAACAAAGAAGGCATGTTCATGGGAAACATGGGTTATTGACTTGATTCTTGAAAAAAAGAGAGGGTTTCAAAAAAACACGAGAAAGAAAATGAAGAAAAAGAAAAGGAGAGGCCAAGGCGAAAACCGCATAGTGGGCGCTTTGAGACCAAAGGGGCTTTGAGTTGAAAACCCAAAAGGGCGGCTCAAACTTTGCTTGAAAGTGGGGCATATAATAGTTTTGCTACGCTTGAGGTAACGATGAAGAAATATGTTATGTCTTGGGGCATCAACAAAGTACTCGCATCCCCAACACATATTGAGCTTAAAATGGTCCTCAAGAAGTTTGAACAGAGAAGCTCATGCTGCGATATCTCGGGGCACCTAGTTTCTATTTTACCCATTTGTAGTTATTTTCCTTGCAAAATACACTGCCAATAAGTTTCCTTCATTGCATTTGCTAGCTTTGATTAAACTTTTTGTTTGAGCTATGCTCCCAATAAATTTTCGTTTAGCCCATCATTATGATCTTTTCAAGCATTTTGCATTGAAATAACGATTATTGGACTAATAATACTTTCATGAAAAAGTTTCGCATATTACTCTGAAGTTCTGAAAAATACAATGACCTAAAACAGGACTATTGTTTAGAACTCACTCAAACTTAAGGTTTGAAAATATTGGAGAAAGATTATTATCTCTTTGGGCCTTTTGGTTGAACAAAAGACAAGACATTTTATCGGTGATACAATCTCGATGAATAACGAGCAATGTCACCCAAGTGTAAAAGGGGAATCATTCTCGAAAAATGATATTCTGCATCCATGCAAATATCATGCATACGCATTTGGTTAAGTCACCCGAGGAGTGATCGCTTGACCGAACAAGTTCTGAGATCCTACGCCCTTGAGTTGCGATAGGATGGGTTGAAGTTGATCTGATCCTATAGCCATAAGTCGCAGAGGATGGTTTCAAGATAATACAAATCTTACGTCCCTAAAGTACGGTGGAAATGAGACTGAAGTTACAGTGGGGCAAACTTGTTGAGCAAGATATAATGGTTCCTTCAAGCTCTATCAAAATACCAGCCGAACAAGATAAAGGTATAATATGTCAGTGATAAATTCTGATGGACGACGAACAGTGACAACTCTAAACATCAAAAAGGGATCATTACATCTTGCATTCGTACATCTTCATTCAAGACGCATTTAGTTAGGAGCATTTGATTCATTCTGATCATTGCGTCTTAATCATTGAAAAAATCATTCTCATAGAATTTGGCATTCATGCAAATATCGTCCATAAGGCATTTAGTTAGGGGCATTAAGGTCCCTTCTGATCATTGCATCCTAATTGTTATACATTTAACAAAGGATCATTCTCATGACATTCTGCATTCATGTAAATGTCATCCATGGTCATTTAGTTAGGAGCGTTTGATTCACTCTGATCATTGTTCCTAACCATTGTGAAAAGACCATTCTCACGACATTCTGCATTCATGCAAGTGTCGTCCATAACACATGTAGCTTAGGAGGCTTTGAGTCATTCCGATCATAGCATCCTCATCGTTTGCACAAGCATAAGCACATAAAATTAATTCTACAGGACAGGTTCCTCAAAGAACGGTGCAAAGAATATCAAAATTCGATTTTGTTCCCCAATGAAGCAGGTGAAGATTGAAGTCTTCACGAAGATAGTGAGGAAGCGAGTTGGAAAGCTCAGATTTTATTTCCTCAAAGTTCCCGTGGAGTAGGTTGAGATTACAAATCCCGTCTCCTTGAGTTAACAATGAGGATCAATCATTATTTCTTTGAAGTTTCAGCAGAGAGAAGATAGAGACTACGAATCTCTTCTCCCCGAATTCTCATTTCCTCGACGTTCAAAGGAGTAGGTTGAGATTACAAATCCTGTCTCCTTGAGTTAACAATGAGGATCAATCATTATTTCTTTGAAGTTTCAAAGAGAGAAGATGGAGACTACGAATCTCTTCTCCCCGAATTTTCATTTCCTCGACGTTCTAGTGGAGTAGGTTGAGATTACAAATCCCGTCTCCTTGAGTTAACAATGAGGATAAATTCTTATTTCTTTGAAGTTTCAGGTAGAGAAGATAGAGACTACGAATCTCTTCTCCCCAATCCTTATTTCCTCGAAGTTCCCGTGGAGTAGGTTGAGATTACAAATCCTGTCTCCCTGAGTTAACAATGAGGATCAATTCCTTTTGAAGTTTCAGTGAGAAGATAGAGACTACGAATCTCTTCTCCCTGAATCCTTATTTCCTTGAAGTTCCCGTGGAGTAGGTTGAGATTACAAATCCCGTCTCCTGAGTTAACAATGAGGATCAATTCCTTTTGAAGTTTCAGTAGAGAGAAGATAGAGACTACGAATCTCTTCTCCCCGAATTCTTATCCTGAAGTCACAATGGAGCAAGTTAAAGATGAACAAATCTCATTCCTCGAAGTTGCAGCGGGAGAAAATTGAAGCTACTGAGTCCTATCTCTCTCAAGTCACAATAGAGCGATCATTAAATCTCATTTTTCAAGGCTACGATGAAGTGGATTAAAGCAACAAGATGTGGAGGACAAGAATGAGGCTACTTGAAGAAGAGCACCGAGAAGTCAAGACTCGGCGAAGCCGGGCAACATTGGGCTTCTTTAAGTCTTTGCTCTATTCCCGTTACACGATAATGAGCAAAGAGGGGCAGCTGTATAAGCCCAATATTTGCCCGGCCCATACACAACCAAACCCAATTAAACCCAACCCAAATAAAAAAAAACCATGGCCCAACACAAAAAGAAAAAAAACAAAAGAAACCCTAAAAGCTTCGCCTCCACCACCCATGTCGATCTGTTGCCACATGCATCGCCACCGCTCAAACCGCCCATCCACCTGCAAAGAAAAGAAGACAAGACAGTGTATAATAATAAAAAGAAATCGTGTAAATGGCTATAAAAAGCCATATAATCCGAATGTAAGGGGGGATCAGATTTCCTTTCAATACAAAAACAATAGAGATACGAATAAGAAGAAAACAATTTCAGATTGAAGAAACAAAAACAATTGCAAATATAGGTACAAACACCATAAAGCGTAGAAAAACCTAAAAAACTAAAACCAAAGCCGAGAGAGGTGATTATTTTTTTATTTTCTTTTTCCTACATTCGACGTTCCTCTTTCTTTTTTTCTCTTTCTTTCGACATATTCATATATATATATATATATATATATTATTTTTTTAAAAAAAGAGGAAGAAATTTTTACTGTTAGGGGCTCTGTCGCACGACACGACGGCGGCGCGGCGGACGAGAGCTCAGACCGCGACTCGCCGAAATCTCACCGCCCTCATCCCTTGCAGAGAAAAAAAAAAAAGGGGTTTTTTTTTTTTTTTGCAAATGAAAGAAATGAAATTTTTACAAAAATTTGATTTAAATACACCCACAAAACGGCACCGCTTTGGGTTAGAGTTCAGCGCCAAAACGACGCTGCTTTGGCCCGGATCCGCGTGTCGACCCGACCCGCCTGAGGGATCCGCGTGTTTTTGCTTTTGGGGTTATTTACGCCGCGGTCCTTCCGATTTTTCTATGTTCTCGCAATCAGGTCCTTTTTATTTTTAGATTTTCCCCATGAATTTCATCCATTCATAATTTGGTCCCCCCTTGCTGCTGTGCGTTTCGGCTAGAGGGTTTATTACACCATCGGTCCCTCCACCTTCTTAGCGCGTATAAATAAGTCCTTTTTCTTTTATTTATTTTAAATTGGCCCCAGAGATTTTATTTTTAATTCGATTCGGTCCCTTTCCTTTTTTGTTGTTATTTTCGCCATTTTATTATTATTTTAATTTTGCTATTAATATTATTATTACTACTATTTTATTAACTTCTTTATTATTATTATTACTATTTATTTTCATTATTATCATTATTTTATTTTTATTATTATTATTATTATTATTATTATTATTGTCATTTCTTTATTTTCATTATTATTTTATATGCTATTATTCTTTATTTTATTAGTGTTGTCTTACTATTATTAATATTTTATTATCATTTTATTTTTATTATTATCGTCACTATTATACTATTAACATATTATTATCATTTGCTTTTTACTATTATTATCCTTATTAACATTTTACTTTTTTCATATTTATTATTATTATTATCATTATGTAATTATTACTTCCGTTATTATACTATTGTTTCGTTACTGTTATTCTGGCTATTATTTTTATTATTATTACTATTATAATTATATTTTCTTTTCGTATTTATACTTATAATGATTATTTTATTATTATTATTATTTTCTTACTTTATTTTTCATTGTCATCATGTTTGACTCGTTCATTTTATTCTATTTCATTTTCGTTCTTTATATTATCATTCGTACTAAACGCATTTATTTCCATTTTGCTACGCATATCCGTATTGTAATTTGTTTTTATATTTCATTATAAACTTGTCACATTAACTTTTACCCGACATCTCAATTTTCATAACAATCGATATTCCGTATTAGCAATTCGAGTGAATCGAGCCCTAACTTACTGGGTTCTGGTTTTTCTCGTTTAAGTTAAACAACGGAATATCTCTTTCAAAAAATCAAATTCAAGTTTGAAATCAACATTCCGTATTAGCAATTTGAGTGGATCGAGCCTAACTTCATCGGGTTCCGATTTTTCTCGTTTAAAGTTAAACAACGGGATATCCCTTTCAAAATCGCAATTTAAATTTTAAACAAAACACCTAATCTCGATATATTGAAATGTCGCGCTTAAACTTACTGGGCTCGACATTTAGATACTTGGATAAGTTTCTTTTTCTATTAAAATAAGGGGCAATATTCCTAATTTGGACCTTCGAGAAAACGAGCCCTAACTTACTGGGTTCTGATTTCTCGTTTGACAAATGACTAAGATCCTCTTCAAATATAAAACTAAGTTTTAAAATGCGAGCTTAGCTTCGAGTCTAAAGTATTGCGCTCTAGCTTATCGGACATGATGTTTTATCTCTTTGAAAATAAGAGAGCCTTAACGTCTCTTCCAATTCCTTCAAGTGTTAGAAATAAAAAGTATCCATTTCCAAATCATTCCAAAGTTTTCAACATTAGGACATCGATCAATCAATTTGGTACCAATTTCGGGCGTGTCGAGGGTGCTAATCCTTCCTCGCACGTAATAGACTTCCAACCCATTTTTCTCAACTTTTCAGAGACCAAAAGTATCGCTTTTAATAAATCGAGACGTTTTATTAAAACAAAGGTGATCCGATCACACCCAAATAAAGATCGGTGGTGACTCCCTCCCTTTTCATTTTTAAAAAAATTGAGTCGACCGCGTCGTTTACTGTTTTTATCAAAAAAAAATGGTTACGACATGGATAATTAGTTAGTATGGTTCAACCCTAAAGTCAAGTGGTTTTGGAAAATGAGGTATCGAGACCTCGTTTCCACAAACCAAGCTCGTAAATATTTAAAAATATTTACGGAGTTACTATATAAGTGAATTGAATTTTGGTCCGGAAATTTTATTGATTTGATGGTCAATTAGGGTATAAGGACTAAATCACAAAAACCATAAAATTAATCATATTGATTTTATTATTTAAAAAGGTTTAAAAGGTAAATGATTGAGGGTTTATGTGGAAAATTGACCATTTTAAGGTTAGTGCATATTAATTGATAATTTATATGTTAAAATAAAAATTAAAATATAATAAAACATAAGATAAAGAAGCCATCATCATCTTATTTGGCTTTCGCCATCGATTTTCACCATGGGAGGAAGTAAAGGAAGCTTCAAAATATTTCTAGGTTCGGTCATTGCATGGTATGAAATATAAGTTCGTTTTTTTTTTTTTATAATTTTTATGTTTTTGAGATTGTTGTAGCTTAATCTAGCTAACCCCAGATTAATTCGTAAAAGTGTTAAAGTTTGTTAAAGTTACCATTGATGAATTTTAGATGTTATTGATAGAAAATGTTAGATTTGAAAGCTAAGAGATGTTTAAAGACTATTTTGTTAAGTAATTTTTGTTAGTTTTGAACATAAGGACTAAATTATTAATATCTTAATATCGGTATGTAATCTCTGAAATTTTTGATAGTACGAGGCTTTAATTGAATATATTTGAAGTTGGTTTAAAGTTTGGTGTTGAAGTTATGTTAAGTTTGATTTTAGGGGCTAAATTGAATAAAATGTAAAACTTGAAGAAAGAACTAAAAGATGAAATTGAGCTTACATATATTTGTAACAGGCTGTTATATGATATTTGAGTGATTAAATTGAAATGAATTTATATTATAGATCAATATTTGAACAAGACGGAGGAAATTCACGAAAAATGAAAAAATCGCAGAATAGCCCCTGTTGTCGTGTTTATTGTTACTTTTTCCAGGTAAGTTCATACAATATAACTAAGTCTAAACTACTGTTGTGTTATGTTTAAATGTTTAATCATGTTTTATTGATAGTTGAATTGTTACATAAATTGAGGATTGGATTTAATTGAAATGGATTGATACGAAATGGAAAGGTTGAGGTTAAATCTCGATGCACTTAGTAAAAGTCTCATATACAAGGTTACGAGTTGATGCCTGATGGTATCGAGCTCTAGCATTTGTTGCAGACTCGAAGATACATGTATATTAAACTCTGGCCAAGCTATTTGTTGTGTAGGTTTAACCTAGATGGGTAATCAGACACTATTGTTTATGAATAGCTCAAATGAGCAATTGACATTTGTTGTGTAGGTTTAACCTGAACGGGTAACTAGGTAGTATTTTTTATGATTAGCTCAGTTGAGCAACTGATATTATTTTCACCTGTGTACTGAGTTCTTTTACGATGTTTCATTGAGTAGAAATAAAAGATATAAATGTGAATATATAGAATTGGTGTTGGTAAATGAATGAACTTGATATGGATATGAGATATAAATTGAATTGTGGTGGAAATATGAACATTTGAGGTTATATGTATGGAGTTAAATTCAAAACCTTACTTATGTAATGATGTTGTATTATGCCTTGATAGGGTTAACTATTTTGCTTAGTAAATGGTATATGATAATCAATTGAGGTAAATAGATGTTTATATTGTATGAGATTACTAAGTACTTATAATACTTACCCGCGTTACTACTTTTTCTGTAGATTTTGGACATCCAGAACATGTCGATCAGATTAATGAGAAGCACAGACCTTTCGTTTCCTGATTCGGTAGACTTTTGATGTTTCGAGTTTGGTTGCTTGTGGCATGTACATAGGATGGTTAAACTTTTGCAAGATAATAAATGTGTTTTGGTATAGTTGTTTTTTTGTTTAAGCATACACGGTAACTTGAATAATGATGGATGAATTGTTGAAAGTTTGGTGTTAGAATGTTGATGTGCATGGTAAAGTTTGAATGATGCTATGCAAATGTGACCTAGCTTGTGGTATAGAATGGTTAAGTGTTTTGGTATCAATTGTGGATTTTTATTGATGGTTATGTTGGTGCCAAATGTGGCATATTGGTTGTATGTTTAGTTGATTATGGAAATTGAAGTTTTGGCATAAATTTATACATGTGTTGGGCATGTCTAGTTGGTTATGGAATGTATTATAGGTAAATTTGGAAGGGTTGATTTATGCTATACCTTAGGTGGTCAATAATGTTGTACATATGATCAAGGTGTGTTTTGGTTAAACAAGGTCACAGTCTCTCACACGGCTGTGTGAATGTTTGTAAATTTTACAATTAAGTCCACACGGCCTGGTGACATGGCCGTGTGACTCAGATTTACACCACTTCAGTATGTAACACGGTTCGATGACATGGTTGTGTGATACAACACCACACGACCCTCAACCTGGCCACACGATTGTGTGACCCCTATTTTACATTTTACCCTTCTTTTTGTAAAAGTTTCAAAATAGTCCTGAATTGATTACAAGTCGGAGTAAGAGCTTTAGTAAGCTCGATTGAGACTTGGATTTGTTTGAAATTCATATTAAACATAAGACTTGATTTGTATTTATTGAATATTATTGATGAAAATGTATGTGTTGTTTCTGTTTACTGTTGTAGCATCTTGTAGCTCTAGTCCAGTGACTGGACCGGGTAAGGGGTGTTACATCACTTGTTACATCTCTTGCCTCACCTAACCTACATAGTCCACAATCACTTATGACTAGAACTTTCTCCCTTACTCCCATCTTCATTTTCTCTTGCCACCTACTACCAAAGTCTCCCAAGTTCATTGTTTACCTTCCCGCACTAACATTCATTCTATGAAAACTTGAAGCAAAACACGAGTCTTTCAACCAAAAACCTATCTAGCAACAACCTCAACCAATTTACTAAATACAGAGCCCTTGGACATACATGAAACCATGTAGGTTTCTTTGTGGAAAGATGCAGTTTATAATGATCTCCAAGCTCTTCTTAAGAATCAGGCATTGATTATTACTCGGCTACCTCCTGATAGCAAACTAGTTGCTTGTAAATGGTTGTTCAAGGTCAAAAGAAAATCAGATGGATCTGTAGATAGGTACAAAGCTCGACTGGTGGCCAAAGGTTTCTATCAAATGTTAGGGTCAGATTTTTCTGAGATTTTTAGTCTTGTTGTTCAAGCAAATACAATTCAAACTACGCTAGCTTTAGCAGTAATGAAAGGATGGTATTTGCATCAAGTAGACATAAATAATGCATTTTTAATGGGGCTTTAACTGAAAAAATATATATGAGTCAACCTCCAGGGTTTGACATTCTAGATGCAGTTGGAAAACCTTTGGCTTGTAAGCTTCAAAAGGCTTTATATGATTTAAGACAAGCAATCTGAGCTTGGTTTCATACATTGAAAGTTTGAAGTTAAGTTCCTACAAATGGAATCATTTGTATTACCATATATTGAGAAAGGTATGGCAAGCAAAATGTTGAAGATGTTACCAAGAAATATGAACCAAGTTTTGGTAGTATTGATAAAGGTTAAAGAATTGAGATTTTGAGTGTTCAGGTTCGAGTTTCACTATGTGCATTTATGTATGTGTGTGTTTTCAGTTTAGATTTTATTTTGGTTGAAGTCTCATCATGTGTGAGTTCGGTCCAAATTTATTCTAGTCTAGGTCCAAATATATTCCGACTATTTGTTTATTCATTTGTGTAATAATTTGATTCTACTTTTAGTTATATGAATATATTTGTTGTAATTGTAATTTTGTTTATGCATAATGTTGTTTGATTTAATTTTAATTTTATACATTAAATTCAACTTATTAAAAAATAAAAAAATTAAGAAATATTAAAAAACTCCTACCATTTCAATCCAATGCATTCATGGGCTGCTAACTCACCAGGTCACCTTCTAATGTTTAGTTTATTATTATTTAAGAACCCTGAAGCCATGATGAAGCAAAAGCATATGGTTATCTGGTTTATGAAGGATCATAAATAATTATAAATTGCTAAAAACTAATACTTCCAATCTGTGAGTAGGGGCAGCGCCAGCGGTTGCTTGGTCTAAAAAATATAAAACTTCAGGTTAAATCTCTTTAAAAATTTTGCAAGAGAAATTTATAATTTAATTTTCATCCTATGAATAGAAATTTTAATTTTTTAATTTAAATCATTTTAATATAATTTTTATTAGCTTTGACCTCTAAATCTTTTTAGTTTTATTTTGACTCTCAAACAAAAAATGCTCACGATCTGTCAATATTTAAATTATGATTTTTTGAAATCAGATCAGTGATTTAATTGCTCAGGCAGTCAATTAGACTGTTGGTCCACTTTTAATTAAATAAATTATTAAAAAATTATAAAATTCGGTTCAATCATCAGATCAGTTCAATTAATTCAAAGCAATTGACAACCCAATCAATTCAACTATTTTATCTGAATTGATATATCAATTGATTTTTTTATCTGATTGATGGATTCAATTTCGACAACTACTACTATAACCACCCTGTAATTAGAGCATGAAAGTCCACAACTTGAAAAATTCATTTTAGCTATACATGCATAAATATAAGGGTAAACTACATCTAAGGTCACTAAATTATAAGTAAGTTTACGTTTTGATCACTTAATTTTAAAAAGTTACAAAATGATTACTGAACTATTCAAAAAAAAAATATTTAAGTTACTAAACTATTCAAAAGTTTTTATTTAAGTTATTGGGTTGTTAACTTTGCTTTTTAAAAGTTCAACTGGTGAGCTTCAAGTGACAATTCAACGATTAATACGGTCAATCATTACCCATCGACAAGTAGAAGAACATACTTTAGATCTAGATCAGTTTGATGGTCAATGTTGGAAATCAGAGAAGAAACTTGTTTTAATTTTGGTTCGTAGATTCATGATGTTCGAAGTTGTTTCATAAAAAAAGTTGAACATAGAAAAGAAGGGGAATGAGAGCTTTTGATTGGTGCAAGAGGTGCAAACAAATAAGGCCATACAACAGTAATTTTAACAGTATAGTAATTTAAATGAAAACTTTTAAATAATTTAATGATATTTTATAAATTTTTAAAATTAAAAAAACCAAAACGTATAACTAAAAGTGGGGCACCTCAAAAACTGAGCTCTTTCTGAAAGTCAAAACATTATTCCAGCCAGAAATAAAGAAAGAATTAGACATTTTCATTATTTGGATAATATTTTAAAACCCTTAATTTGCTCATATTGGTGTTAAGCAAAGACTTAAAAGTCACTCTCATTATTCCTATAAATACCTTAAGAACTCATCTGCCTTGTCACATTCAAAATCCAAAACATGGCTAAGGTATCTTTGTTGTTGTTTTCCTTGTTCATCATAGTTGCTTCTGCAATTATCAATGGGTCAGCAGCAGTGGAGAAGGTTGGGATATATGAGCTGAAGAAAGGTGATCTGAGTGTTAAATTCACCAACTGGGGTGCAACTATTGTTTCAGTCTTCCTCCCTGACAAATATGGTCTGTTTCTTTCTCTTCAACTTTACCCCTTGGATTTTATTTTTCTCTCCAAAACACTCCCAAACTTGAAAACCTTTGGATTGTTTCTTCATGTCTTCTTTAAGTTTCAGCTTTTTGTTCTTCACTTATTTCAAACTTTCCCTCATAATTATTTTCAGGTAAAATGGGTGATATTGTTATGGGATATGATTCTGTCAATGACTACAAGGTAAATCTTGTTTCTCTCTTCTTCTTTTTTGTAATACTAAAATGGAAGGAAAAGAAAAAAGGTAGATGAAGCGACATTATTAATGTAAGCAACTTTTCTTTTCAACATACATGTGAAGGTGGATAAAATCATTTCTCACTTTTGTCTCACCTATTGTCATTTTCCATTAATATTGGTATCATATATATATATATATATATATATATATATTTATACAAGATTTTCATTGCTGTCTCTATGTGTAGATAAAATTTCTAAAGTGGGTCATGATTGATTGGTATCTCCTCTAAGAATCATAAAAAGATAAAAGGTTACAGCTGGATTTGTCATATAATCTGCTCATTAAATACAAATTTTTCTTTTGAAAGAAGCTGGCTGCATATAACATGAATTATTTAAACGGCAAGCAGGCTTGTTCTTTTATTTTTCGCTATTTTTTTATTTATATTATATTAATTATTTAAAACTAAGCACTGTTATATAGACTTGAAAAGTCAAATCTTTTCTTTTGAAAATTATATTATTGACTCTAGTACTTGGCTTGTATTGTTTTAAATAGGATAAAACTTTGAAAATTCAGTCTACAAAATCCCTTATTTTTTATTGTATTCACACATCTTCTTCAAGTACGACGAGGAGAAATTGTATAAAATTGTGATTACACGTCATTCTTATCTCTTTTCAATAAGAAAATGACAAATCAGTTTTCCTTCAAATGCATGTGGACACTTGAATATAATTTATGGGATAAAATTCATTTTGATTTAAAATTTTTGTTTCATAATAATGAACATATCTTAAAGGATTTTCCTAATTTTTCAGTTTGCAACTTTTTTTGACAGAATGATACTTCGTATATTGGTTCCACTGTTGGAAGGGTTGCTAACAGAATAGGAGGGGCTCAATTTACTTTGAATGGAGTCCATTATAAATTGATCCCTAATGAAGGCAAAAACATGCTTCATGGTACACTCATTCTTCAATGTTCATCCTTTAAATATCTCTTCTAAATTTTATGTTTTAATAACAATATTATTATTATTATTATTATTATTAGGTGGCCCTGTTGGATTTAGTGATGTTGTGTGGAAAGTGAACAAGTATAAGAAAGATGGCTATGCTCCATCCATTGTTTTTGCCTATGATAGTTATGATGGTGAAGAAGGTGACTGCACATTTTCTCTTTTACCAAATTCCAACCTTTTAATTTATCAGTGGTTGAAACATTCATCTGATGTTGAAGTTGTTTGTATAATGGACAGGATTTCCTGGTGCACTCAGAGTAACAGTGACCTACACCCTTTACCCAGGCAACAGGCTGACCGTGAGAATGAAGGCCAAAGCTCTAAACAAGGCCACACCAGTCAACCTCGCCCAACACACCTATTGGAACCTTGGCAACCACAACAGTGGCGACATCTTATCCGAACAAGTCCAGATTTTCGCTTCCCACTACACTCCAGTGGACAGCCAACTCATTCCCACCGGCAAATTCGCCACCGTCAAAGGAACCCCTTACGATTTCCTCAAACCTCACACGGTGGGAAGCCGAATCAACAAACTTGAAAATGGATATGATATCAACTACGTGATCGATGGTGTGGATGGCAAGCTGAAGAAAGCAGCAGTGGTGAAAGATAAGAAATCGGGGAGGGTGATGGAGTTGTTTACGAATCAAGCAGGAGTGCAGTTTTACACGGCTAATTTCTTGAAAGATGTGAAAGGGAAAGGTGGATATGTTTATGAACCACATGGAGCTTTGTGTTTGGAGACTCAAGCATTTCCAGACTCGGTCAATCATCCAAATTTCCCATCTACTATTGTTTATCCTGGAAAAGAGTACAAGCATGTTATGGTGTTCAAGTTTTCGATTTCCTCCTAGACAAAAAAAAAACCCTTGTCTCCTTTATTGTTCTTGTCGAATCTCCTACAACTTTAAACAATAATGTATTTCAGAATGGGATAATAAACATTTTTTTTATTAAGGTTTAGAGAAAGATTATGAGTAATAAATTGAAAAGTTATGAAAGTTTTTAAGATTGAAAATATTTTCTGTAAGAGAATGTGAGTTCTAGTGGACTGAAATATATTATCCTCCTATTTATGAGTTAAAAGAAGAAATTATGGGCAATTTTAAATATTATATAAAAAAATATAATTATAACTTATAATAAAATTATTTAAAAAAATTAAAAAAATTCTTTTCAAATATTGAATTTAAAAGAGTAGATAAACAATTTTGACTTGAAAATTATTTAAAATTTTGCCTTCAATCTTGAACAATTATCATAAATTTAATTTACATAATTATATTATTATATTTTTAATTAAAAATTTTCAACCCTCGGGAAATAATTCTAACATATATATACTATCCAAAATTAATGAGTCTATACTGAACTTAGAATAAAAGGCAAATGGCATACACAATTTAGTAATGGACAGCAAACCATTTTTCTTTTATTCTAAAGACCTGCAATTTCTTTTTTTTCTGAATTGTTCTAATTGATCACCACCATATCGGGCAACAATGGCCATAAATTACTCACTGTTAGGAAAAGAACATGTCAGCATGAACTTGCAAACTCATGCCTCATGTTCATTTTCCCAATGTTTTACTTAAATCCCCAGATCAAAAACATGTAAATGAAATCGAAACAGGCTGGGGATAAGCATATACTCAACGCAAAGGTTGGCCAGCATTAGGTTTTGGTGACCGGTAAGGAAGGTTGTTATGATATGGGGAGATCTGCGGACCATTCTGAGTGAGAGGGCTCCTTGTAGGTTGTCCATTCCTTATTGACAATGCTGCCGGAACTCTAGTTCCAGTTCTAGATTTTGACGTCGATGCCATGCGCTCAATTTGCATGGCTTGGAACTGGGAAGAAGTACAAGCCATGTCCTTGAGATTTGGCAGAGGCTTTAAGGTTTCAACAACTCCACTCATCAAAGGTCTGGCTTTCGGATCACGGCTAAGGCAATGTGCCGCCAATTGAATAGCTCTCTGAGCACCTTTTATCGAGAAGTGCCCTTCAAGGCGGGGATCTATAAGTCGATAAAATCTTCGTCTCTCTGCAAGATAGGGACGAGCCCATTCCACCAGGTTATGCTCCCCATTTGGTCGGTTTTTGTCCATGGATCTTCGGCCAGTCAACATCTCAAGCAGTACCACCCCGAAGCTATATACATCACTCTTTGATGTAAGATGACCTGGAAAAATATGGTTCTAATTAGGACAAAAATTTTCCATTTCCTTTCTCCCCGTTTTTACGAGGACATCAGAACACTCATACAACCTATACTCTAGTTAATGTTTACAAGTTCTCCGAGTTAACAGGATAATATCAATATTTGTCATATTTACCTGTCATAACATACTCAGGTGCCGCATAGCCATAGGTTCCCATTACACGAGTAGATACATGAGTCTTATCTCCCTCCGGACCATCTTTTGCAAGTCCAAAGTCAGAAAGTTTGGCATTGTAATCCTAAAGAAAATTCCGAAATATTTCAGAAGATAGACGATACAAGTTAAAGTAAGCAAAGAATTTTTACCACATTAGTCACACACCGCATCTAACAGTATATTCGATGTTTTGAAGTCTCGATATATTACAGGCCGTTCAGCCTCCTCATGAAGAAAAGCAAGACCCTTTGCAGCACCGAGTGCAATTTTCATTCGGGTGGACCAAGGAAGAGGCATGGACCCTGATAAAATGAATGCCATTAAACTAAATCTAAACAAACAATCACTATTTTACTAGACAGTTCGTATTGTGAACCAAAACAGTATGAAAAGTTACAATAATATGCTTTTATATTATCTCCATGTTGTCGGTGACAAACTCTTATTCCTTCCTAGTGTTCATAAATGAGATCAAACTTCTTGAACACAGAACGGTGCGTGGTTACTTTGAGGGGCGACAAACCAAAGATACAATGAAAACAAAATTCAGTTCCAGTCCTTATTACAACTTTATATGTAGCTAGGTATCTTAATCCGGTTTATGAAGAATAATAACAATCAATTACCTAGTTAAATCCGCATCCAATACTGAAAGCAAATTCCAGTACAAAAATATAGAAATATCTTTTCAGTGCTCTGGTGTTTCCTAAGGAAGCTTATAGTTAGACTATACAGTTAGCTATCAGCTTAATTTGGTAAAAGCTCTACCGATTACAGAAAGACAAGCAAGGCAAGTTAATAAATCTCTATGAATAAGGAGTTTAATTACATACTTCTGAAGAGATGATTCTCCAGGCTTCCTCGAGGCATAAACTCGTAGACAAGTAGTCTTTGATCATCCTCAATGCAATAACCGATCAATTTGACCAAATTAGTATGAAGGAGGTCACCGAGATAATTAACTTCAGCCTGCCACATGCAAAAGAGACAAAAGCATGATTCAGCCCTATGCCTTAATAAGAGATTCCAATGCGCTTTCAAGCATTAATAAATACTATAGATACAGAAACAGAGTATCTTACAAGCCATTCTCTATGGCCCTGAAGTCCGTCATGGTTAAGGGTTTTGACTGCCACAGGCAACCCTGTGCCTGGTTTCACCGGAGCATTTCCATTCTCACTGATCCAACCTTTGAATACACAACCAAACCCACCTTCACCAAGAAGACTCTCTGGTCTAAAACTCCTTGTTGCTAACTTAAGATCATTAAAGGAGAATTTTCTAAGCTGCGAAGCAATTTTAAGCTCCTCACTTATATTTGGAGTCGACGGAGTACTTCCAGCATTGGTAGTAGTTGAAGATGTCACAACTGGAACAACTGGCTGACCTCTGCTGGTGTCATTTGACTTATTTGCGGTGTCATTTGACTCGTTCGTTGATTTACTTTCAGCTGAGTTCCACAAAAACAGTGAGAAAAAAGATTAGAAATCTATATACACCTCCAAAACAAGGGGATGAACAGCAGAGGATGACCACGTGAACAAATTCCTGAGGTCATTGCCAATCACACCGACATTTTCTTATGCATTAAATGACAAATAATGAACTACAAGGCGACAATCTCAGTGATCATAAAGTAGACACGAATTACACAGTTGGTGGAATTACCATCCATCAAATATGCACGAATGGAAAATAATCACTGCAATAGTAATACATCAAGAGAATCAAATCAATATCGTAACGGGCATAATCAGCTAGCTCATTAAAGCATAGAACTAAATCGATCAACAATATGCAATTCATTGAACATCCACGTGGAAGAAAATGCATACAGTAAACATATCAAGACATAATCAGAAGGCCAAACGACAGACAAAAATGACATTATGCATTAGACGACAAACAAGAAACTACAAGGTGATAACCCTAGAGAATATTAAAGTACAACTTATAGGGCACAACAGGAAAGTGATTATCGTGTAGTACAGCAACAAAAACCAATATATATGAACACCTAAACAGACATAACATCATTGCTAAAGCATAAAACCAAATCGATAAACAGTATATTTTCATAGAACATATCAACAGTAACAAATGCATACAGCTAAGCATATCAACATACACTTAGAAAGCCAATACGATGGACGAAAATAAGCAATCGGATGAGACTAAGCAAAGCCAATTACCATTAAGCAGAGATTACATAATCAAGCAATAGATTTCACTTCAGCATTGGAATACCCCATTTTCAAATAATCAATCAATATCTAACAAGGAATATAATCAATGAACATGAACAAAGAAACAAAAAGCAGTGAAAGAAAACCAAGAAGAAATTTTAATTTATATACCATATTGAGTGCTTTTCAATAGATTTCAATTCATCATTAGAATGCCCCCTTTGTCAAATTACATTCAATCAACATGAACAAAGAAACTACAAAAGCAGTGAAAGAGAACCAATAAACAAATTAAATTTATATACCATATGGAGTGCTGGTTCCACTAGTGGAACCCTCCATTTTGGTTCTTGGAGACAAGCAGTTTCCCATAAACCTAAACTTAAACCAACATCCAGGCTCACCATCTTCACTATCTTTCTTCTTTTTCCCTTTGGATTTTTCAACATTCCAAGGCCCCACCTGGATATCACCTGGAACTAATCCCATTTTGCAAGTAATCTTCACACTAAATTCCCTTGTCTAAATAACACTTCATGTCACCATAAAACACCCAAAAAGATCAGTTTTTTAAAACAAAATTAATAATCAAAATTTACCAAGCAAGAGAAAGCATGGAATTCCCATGTAAACAGATACCCTTTTGTTTTAAACTGAAAAAAACAACTTGATTCTAAGAAAACTAAACAACACAAAATGACATAAACCCAGATTAGAAAATAGGTCTAAAATTAAATGGCATTCAAAGAAAAGAACATGCAACGCAAGAAATCAACTCAAAACAGTAATCCATAGCTAATATTAAGGAGAATGAGAAAATCCAAAACAAAAATAAAAACCCAAGAGAAGAAAACCCACCAAAAACCAAAAAAAAAAAAAAACAACAACCCCAGACTCTTCAGTTTAGCCTTGACACCCAACACAAAACATTAAACTCATATTTACTTGAAAGAGTAAGAAACAACTCCAAAAAACACACACAGACACAAAACAAAGAGTTCAAATTCTCCATTTTTTTTCAAAGAAGGGAAAGGAATGCAGCAGCATTTGAGAAATGAAAAAAACTTTGAAAGCTAACAATGAAAGAGAAGAACACAAACACACACACACACACACACACAAAAAAAAAAGGTGGGGAAAAGAGAAAAGAGCGGTATTTTCGCGTGAAAAGGAGTGAGAGTTTGTGTGTGTTTTTGTAATTTTTGAGAAAACTAAGTTTAAATTAACAAAAGAAAAAAAAAAAAAAGGAACAGTTTGGTTGGATTTGAGTTATCCTGTTCCAAGGCCTACAGGCTACTAACGTTTGCTTTTTTGTTTTGTTTTGTCTTGTTGTTGTAAATACTGAATGAGAAAAATAAATATATTATT
Source organism: Gossypium sturtianum (assembly GCA_025698515.1). Taxonomy (NCBI): domain Eukaryota; kingdom Viridiplantae; phylum Streptophyta; class Magnoliopsida; order Malvales; family Malvaceae; genus Gossypium; species Gossypium sturtianum. The sequence continues at coordinate 125,991,256 of CM046946.1, forward strand.
TATGACCTTTTTTGTTTGTATATATAAAGCCCAACTTAATTAAGCATACCCCAGAGAATAAAAACTCATATTAGACTCTAATTATGACTTGATTCTTTTTTTTTTTTTTAATTTTTATATATTTTCTTTAACAGTAATAAAACGTTACAATTACTTTGTTGTTTGTGGATTTAGACCAAGCTTCAACCACTATTTCTGTCTTTAATCAATTAAAAATTAGACTCCATTTTTAAAATTTTGTGTTGTTATATAAAAAACCAATTAAAGAAATTATTAAAAAACCAAATTTTAAAACAATTATGGTCTGGGTTCGAGTCGTACTAATCGCGTTAGTTATTCGAATTTTGTTTTGTTATTGTAATTCACCAAAAAAAATTCAAATCCAAAATAGGACATCTTTTTAATAAAAAATCCAAAATAGGATATTTAACTTTTCAAGTATCCATCTTTATAATTTCAATCAAAACCTCATTATTATTTTATGAATTTTTTTATACATAAAATTTATTTTTCACCCACATTATGGGGAGTGTACAAAAGATATGTTTTAATATGTACTAGATTATGTAACACCCGTATCGTGGGTGAAGAAAAAGTAAAAAAAATTTATCTCTCTCAACTTAACCACTCTGCTGTAATTTCAATTATTTAATTTTAAAATAAATCATAAAATTATTTAAAAGCATAAATATTGTTATAATAAGATTTATTTTAATTTTTTTTAAATTAATTTGATATTTGATTAACTCATGACACCAATTTACTGAGCAGTTTTTTAAGTAACTAGATTTATGTATATCCACAATGCGGGTGAAAAAAATTACGTAATAAACATATGTATTAAAATTCATTTAAAATCAAATGATGTTTTCAGGGGTGAAGCCAAAAAAAAAATTTAGGGGGGCGAAATAAAATTTTAATTTTTAATAGTCCATATCTTTATAATTTTTAAAAGACTAAATTAAATTTTTATAATTTTAGAGGGACAAAGTGTAATTTTACTTTTACTAATATAAAATTTTAAAAAATTTTAAATGGTCTAAATAGTAATTTTCCATTTTTAGGGGGTCAGGCCCCGGCTAGCCTCCTAGATTCGTCTCTGGATGTTTTAGTTGAAAAGGTAAAGGTTTGATATGCATAAAATCTTATCATTGATAATTTTTTATTGATTTGTAAAATTATAAAAACACTCTCGTAATAATATAATTTACATTGTGAATAGAATCATTTTTTTTAGTTTTTTAATTAAATTGAAACTTAATTGATGGATGATACTAATTTAATTGAGAATATAAATATAGATTCATAAATATATATATATATGGTAATATAAACAAGGTTAAAATTGTAAATTAAATCATTTTTAAAATTCAATATTTATGATTAATTCAGTACAATATAAAATTTTTAACTTATCAAACTACATTTCCATATTGAGAATCTGATGGGAGAAAATTACAATTACAATAATCTGATGGGAGATTTTGGAATTTTCCACAATTAGACTCAAAGCAGACATATATAATGTCTAATTAACGAATTTATTAAATTAATTCCAAAGTTGGTAAATGTATTCTTAACTTTGAAAGAAACCCACAAACAAACTTATCCCACATCCAAATTTTTTTTAAAAAATTTAGATTAACACATTTAATAATTCTTTGTTATACACTTGAAAAGAAATATGAGGGGAAAATTTGTAATAGTTTTATTACTTATTAACTATATTTAATATTTATTGAATATTAAAGTTAATTTTTAAATATACAAACAAATAGTATATGTTATTAATTACATTTTGTATCGTCCTTATCCATGTAGGTTTTGTGGAATGGCGTGGTGAGGGAGATGTTTAACTCGACTAGGGACATCTAACAATGAGATCCTTTTTTTGCTCTATTTATTTGTTATGGGAGTGGAATGGTTGAGTTATTTGATTGAACGCTTGGTGACAATAAGGAGTGGGAGCCAAATAGGCTTTCAAGGAGGGTTTCGGTTTTATCTCATCTCTTTTTTTGCCGATGATTTAATGCTTTTTAGCAAGGAGGATCTTCATCATGCAAATTATGTAGGCAACATATTAAATAAGTCCTGCTATTACATGTAACACCCCTAACCCGTATCCGTCACCGAAATAGGGTTATAGAGCATTACCTGGGGTTTACGGATCAATCAGACAAAAATTTCAAACGTTTCATTACATATCAATATTCATAATAAAACCAATCAAAATCATATATACTGTCCCTTATACGAGCCCTCAAGGCCCGAAATACGCATTAGAAACAAGTCGGGACTAAATCGGAAACTCAGAGAATTTTTCTGAAAAAGTAGAAAAGTTTTCAAAAATATAGGGGTCACACGGTCAGGAGACAAGCCCGTGTCTCAGGCCGTTTGGGCATTCGAAATAGGGATACACGGTCGTGTCTCAGCCCGTGTTCGTGCTCGTATAACTCTCTGATTTGGGTCACACGGCCAAGTCACACGCCCGTGTGCTAGGCTGTGTGAGCATACTGACTTGCATTTTTAAGAAGATACAAGGGACGCACGGCCGTGTGTCACACACGGCTGAGACACACGCCCGTGTGGACGAAAATAGGTCATTTTCCAAGCCACATTTCTCATCCAATTTGACACCAACCTAGACTCAACATATTGCACATCAACAAGCCATAACAAGGCATTCAAAACAAGCTAAAATCAAGTCTTAAACATGTATTATCACCACATACAACCAATATGCCCTTAGGCACCTCAAATGACAACTTAAAAAAAATGTCAACCAAATATCCAAACTTACCTAATTAATTTACCTAACAAAGTTACCAAAGTTCACAGCAATTCAAATACATGCATACATATATCACTCATACTAACATCTCAATTATACCTTATTCTCATACCAATATGTAAGTTGGTTATATAAACAAAATATTATTCGTAATATTTACATAAGCCAAACTTTGACCAAGACCATACAAAAAGCCTATACATGCCATATAAACTATATTGAACGTTTCAAAAACTACCGAGATAAGCTGGATAGTGTGACTTGAATGTTGATCTGATCGTCCAACTTTCCGAAAATCTACAATGACATTAAACAACCCAAATAAGCTTATTGAAGCTTAGTAAGTTCGACGAGTTAAACGAAAATCTTACCGAACTAATTATAATAAATCAAATAATAAAAATTATCCATAAAAATTCTCTGTCATTCACAATTTCAATCGATAAATACATCTGTATTAAAATCAGTACAAAAATAAATAATGTCTTTCAAATTCATTAAATAAATCACCTTACCGAGATTTTTCCATTTGAAGAACGACTTACGGATAAGCGTACATTGTCAACAAAAGCTCATAAGAGCTGGTCCTCTCGAATACACCAATAGAAGCTCGAAAGCTGAACAAAAGCTCATAAGAGCTGAACAGAAGCTCGTAAGAGCTAATCCACCCAACTATGCCAAACAGAAAGTAAAACACGAGAATTTGTAACAAATTCTGAACCCCAGTTTACTTGGGAATTGTAACAGCCCAGTTTAGACCCTAAACGGAATAGTGGTTTTGGGACCACAAATTCGAGGTCAGAAAAATAATTTAATATTATTTTTTATGTTTATGGCATGTGAAAAAGTATGTGTGAAAGTTCTGTGTGAAAATTTTATCGTCTGTGTGCTGATTTGTGAAAAAGGACCTAATTGCGTAAAATGCAAAAGCTGTGTGCTAGTTGTTAAAAGTGTCTAATTGCCATGGTTTATTAAATGAAAGGTCCTTAATATGTAATTGGACCATGGATAGTGGGATTGGTCATAAATGACCTTATAATGGATGTTTTAAATGTTTTATTTATTAAGGTTAAATTTTTAATTTGGTTATTAAAGTTATATTAATTAAAACAAAACAAAAATTAAGCCATTTTGTTCATCTTCTAGCCGAAAATAAGAAAAAAGAAATAGGGTTTTAAGCTTTCTTAACATTCAGCCATTAAAAGCTTTGATTGAGGTATGTTTTTTATTCGGTTTTTGATGATTTTTACGTTTTTGTGATCGTTGCTTCGTGTTCTATAAAGCCCATGCTTGAATTCATGAAATTAATGATGATTTTGAGTTATGCCATTGTTGAATATGTGAGCTTTGTGTTGATAGTTGGTGAAATATGAAAGCTTGATGGATGATAAACATATTTTGTATTTGGAATTTTTTATGAAATTGGTTATTAAGGGTTAATTTATTAAAATGAAACTTTGAAGGGTTAAAATGTGAAATAAATGAAAGATATGGGCTGCTAGGGACTATTGTGAAATTCGGCCAAGCTTGGGTGTGAGTAAATTATGTGTAATTTTTTGTGTAATTGTGAAAATTAGAGATTAAAATGTCAAAATGTGGAATTATGGGGGCTAAAGTGTAAAATGCTTCAACTATGTGTTGTGGATTTTTTGGATGAAAATGTAATTGAATGAGTTGAATTTGTTATTATATAGATCAAGAAAGGAGAAATTCGGACTTAGATCGAGGCAAGAACAAAGTGCTCAATTGATTGACTAGTGTCGTTGTTTTTACGTCCAAGGTAAGTTCGTGTATAATATGTATTGTTTAAACAATGTTTATATGTGATGAAATAAATCGAAATGTGGTTGTGGAGTTTGGTAATACGAAATGTGGATTCGAAGATATGTGGCACTAAGTGTGTGTAAATAAGATACAGTGATGAATGGCACTAAGTGTGCGAGATAAAGATTGCATTACTTATATTATTCGGCACTAAGTGTGCAATACCGATATAAATTCGGTTTAAGGTGATGGCACTAAGTGTGTGATATTATTATTGTTTCGGCTAATTAATTGACACTAAGTGTGCGAATTCATCGAACGCTTTAAAAGGATTGAACAAATTATGACATCGTGTATTGAGTGGTAAATGTGATAGATAAATACGTGATGGTACAGGTATGTTCAGAACCTATGTGGTTGATGATATTGTGTATGAGATAGATGGATGATTATGTGAATGAATTATGAAAAGGATTGGCTTGAATAGCATATTAAATGCTTGTACACGAACCTATAGATGTGGTATGAATGTGAGTATTAGCTATGGGTGAGATTGAGTATTGATGTGAATTGAACCATGGGATAGTTAACTTTGGATATTGAATTTGAATTGTTGAGTTAATTGTGTTATATTACGAACTTACTAAGCTTTAAAGCTTACTGTGTGAAGTTTTGTAACAGCCCGGTTTAAACCCTAGTCGGAATAGTGGTTTTGAGACCACAAATCCAAGGTTAGAAAAATATTTTAATATTATTTTTGGTGTTTATAATATGTGATTGAGCATATGTGAAAGTTCTGTGTGAAAATTTTATCAATTGAGTGCTTAATTAGCAAAAAGGACTTAATCGCATAAAATGTAAAAGTTGTGTGCTATTGTTAAAGTACTTATTTGGCATGGCTTTATAAATGAGAAGTCCTTATGTTGATAATAAACCATTAAAAGAATGGATGGACAAAAATGGGTTAAGTTAGTGGAAATTTAAATGATATACATTAAGGGTAAATTGGTAAATGGTGTAATAATATGAATTAAATAAAACAAAAAGAAAAATGAAGTCATATTCTCATCTTTTCTTGGCGAAAGTTGAAGAAAAAGAAAGAAAGAAAGCTTGTTAGGTTTCGGCTAGCAATTGGTTTAATCAAGGTATGTTTTGAGCTCGGTTTTTGATAATTTTTACGTTTTTGTAATCGTTGCTTTGTGTTCTATCAAACCCATGCTTAAATTTTAGAAATTGATGTTGATTTTGAGATATGCCATTGATGAATATGTGAGCTTTGTGTTGTTAATTGGTGGAATATGAAAACTTAGTGTTGGGTTAACATAGTTTGTATTTAGATTGTTGATGAAATTAAGTAATTTGGGCTAAATTATGAAAATGAAAAATTGGAGGACTAAAATGTGAAATAAATGAAATATATGGGCTTGTATGAGTATAAGGAGAATTCGGCCTAAGCATGGTATAATGAAATTATGTGTATTTTGTGATTTTATGAAATAGGGACTAAAGTGTCGAAATGTGAAAATGTGAGGGCTATTTTTTAAAATGCCCTAAATATGTGTGTTTGGACTAAATTAAATGAATTGGTGATTAAATGAGTTAAATTTGAATATGTATAGACCAAGAAAGGAGAGATTTGGATCAAGATCGAGGCAAAGACAAAGTAATCGATTGATCAGATAGTCTCGGTATTTTGACGTCCGAGGTAAGTTCGGATATAATACAAGTTGTTAAATTTATATCTATGTGATGAGAAATGAATGAATTGTATAGTTTATGAAATAGCAATGTTATATATATAAAATTGAGTAATGAGGCACTATGTGTGCGTAACTAGAAAAGAGACAAAGATGATTAGCACTGTGTGTGCGAAATAATAGAAGCTTCAGTTTTTTGAATGGCACTGTGTGTGAGATATCGAGATAAACTCGGTTTAATGTAAAGGCACCAAGTGTGCGATAACATTTAAGCTTCGGCTATGAATTTGGCACTAAGTGTGCGAATTAATCGAATGAATAACGAAGGTTGGTTGAAATGAAGTATTGAGCATTGAGTAGCATGAGTGATCAAATACTAAGTGTTGGCTAAGGTACGTACGAAACCTATGTGGTTGATGGAATCGTAAATGGATTTATGAATGTTTAAGTGAGCATATTAGCTATGGATGATATGATATAAGTATTTGTGAGTTGATCTATGTGATGAATTATCTTTGTATATTGTAATTGTGTTATTGAACTAAATGTATTATATTACGAACTTACTAAGCTCTTAAGCTTACTGTGTGATGTGTTTCTCTGTTTTACAGTGTCAGTAAAGCTAGCTCGGATCCGGGGATCGTTAGCGACTCAATCACACTATCGGCTATCTATTTTTGGTACTTTTGAAATATGTGTATATTTGGTATATGGCATGTATAGGCTAGTTAATGTGGCATGTTTTGAATTGTATAAATCTTGCCATGAGATATGGCTTAAAGGTTGAATGATGTAGTAAATATATGTGTGGGATAAGTGTATGATGAATATGGTTTGTTCATGCTTAAGTGATTGATGGGAATTGTGGTTTAAATGTGAATTGTGGAGAGGTTTATATGATGCTTGACCTATATGTTTTGGGATGTGAAATTAAGTGTCTTGGATGGACTTATTTGAGTAGAAATTGAGTATAAGAATAGATGGTATACTTGATGATTAATTGGTGCTTGAAATGGTATGTTTTGGTTGCATTTGAGGTATGAATTGGTATTGGTTGATGCATATAGGTGATTCCAAAGTGTGGATGGTAATTTGGCCTTGAAAATGGCCTATAATTATCCACACGGTTGAGTACACGGGCATGTGGCTCGACCGTGTCCTTCGTGGTTGTGTTTCAAAAACAAGTCAGACTCGACCACGGGCTGGACACACACGGGCGTGAGACCGCCGTGGTGTGCAAGTCGATGTCGACCACGGTGAGGCACACACGGGCATGTCTCGGTGCCGTGTGGACAAGTCGAGGTATGCCCTGTTTTGCCACGACTTGGACACATGGGCGTGTCCGAGGCCGTGTGAGGCACACGGCCTACCCACACGGGCGTGTAACCTCTGTAACTTAGAAAAATGTTTGAATTTCGAAAATTTTCGTATGTGTTCGGTTTAGTCCCAACCCCTTTCTAACATGTGTTTAAGGTCTCATTGACCTATTTAAGGGGCTTTATGTTTATATTTTAACATGTTTGATTGATGATTGACTTTGTGTTGAGAAGTGAATTTAAATGTTTCGATTTGCCTGGTAATACCTTTAACCCTAAACCGGCGATGGTTACGGGTTAGGGGTGTTACAAGTTTTTTCTCTGTTTTACAGTGTCATTAAAGCTATCTCAGATCCTGGGATTGTCAGCGACTCAATCACACTATCGGATGTCTATTTTTGTACCTTTTTGGAAGTTGTATATATGTTATATAGCATGTATAGGCTAGTGAGGTTGTGGAATGTTTTTGGTACATGTTTTGCTATGTGAAAATGGTGTAAGTAATGAGTAAATATGGTTTTGTGTGAATGGCCATTATGGTATGCTTTGGTGGTATTGAAATGGTATATTTCATACTTGATTGGTAGATGAGAATGGTGAATGAATTGTATGTAATTTGATGTTGGAATTGAGCATGTAGGGATGACCCAAATTGGGTGGTAAATTGGCCTTGTAAATGGCCTATAATTACCCACACGGGTGAGTACACGGGCGTGTGTCTCGACTGTGTCCTTCACTGTCCCTATTCGAAATAGGTCAGTCTTGCACACGAGCTAGACACACGGGCGTGTGATAGGCCGTGTGACCCAAGTCAGTGTTGCACACGGGCCAGACACACGGGAGTGTGACAGGTCGTGTGACCCTAAGTAGTGTTGCACACGGGTAAGACATGGTTTGAGACATGGCCGTGTGAGGTACACGGCCTAGCCACACGGGCATGTGCCCTGTATTGAAAGAAAAATTTTTTAGGTTCATCAAAGTTTCCGTATGAGATCGGTTTAGTCCCGAACCTTCTCTAAAGCATGTTTAAGGTCTCGTAGACCTTCTAAAGGGACTTTGTGCTATTGATTAACTATGATATGTTGATGTGTGAGAAATGATTGTTTAAATGTTATGATTCGACCGGTAATGCCTCTTAACTCTAGTCCAGCGATGGATGCGGGTTAATGGTGTTACATTTTATTGGTATCAGAGTTACGGTTTAGTCAATTCTAGGACTAACGTAGCATGTGAGAGTCTAGCTATACATGCCATATATATATCTGCGATAGTGTGATGATTCCTGATATTTAAAAATGTGTTTTTGTATAGTAAATGGATCCCGATTGAGCAGTTGCTGATGATGTTGAGAGTAATGCGCCTGCTTCCGCTCAAGGGACAGCGCCAGCTGAATTTAGGCCGATTGCTAGTAGTCACGAGGGAGAGGCAAAGTAAGCATTCTTCCAAATGATGAGTGAGTGGTTTACGGAGTTCGTTCGAACGAATCCGGCTGCTCAACAACCTCCACCCCCGCAAATTCCTGTAGCGTCATAAGTTGTAGACCCAATTCGATTGAGTAAACCTCCAGTTAATAAGATTCGTAAGTATGGGGCCGAAGAGTTCAGGGCCACAGTTAATGATGATGCCGAACGAGCTAAATTCTGCTTGAGAATACCATTAGAGTGTTTGATGAACTATCATGTACTCCTGATGAATGTATTAAGTGTGTTGTTTCATTGTTGAGAGATATGGCGTATCATTGGTGGAAAACATTGATATCTGTGGTTCCGAGAGAACGAATCACCTGGGATTTCTTCCAAACTGAATTCCAGAAAAAATATATCAGTCAACGATTTATAGATCAGAAACGCAAAGAGTTCCTTGAGCTGAAACAGGACCGTATGTCTGTTACGGAATATGAGCGGGAATCTATAAGATTGAGCCAGTATGCACGAGAATGTGTTTCGACAGAAACTACTATGTGTAAACGATTCATTGAAGGGTTGAATGAAGATAATAAACTTCTAGTTGGAATTCTTGACTTGAATGAATTTGTAGTATTGGTTGAAAGAGCTTAGTAAAGAAAAGAAGAAAGCAGACTCAGAAGCAGAGACGAGAGAAAAAGGTCGATGAATAAGTCTTATCACTCATCGTCAGAGAGATTCAGATATGCAACCAATCGCTCAAATGCTTCGATTGAACATTCGAGTAGAGATCGTGTGAAACAATATAAGAGTTCTAAAGCTCAAATTCTAATGGAATCAAGTGTTGGCAGTGTCAGAAGTAATAAGCCTAAGTGTAGACAGTGTGGAAGACGTCATATTGGGGAATGCTGGGGCAAGTATAATAATAGAGTTTGTTATAAATGTGGATCATGAGATCACTTCATTCGAGATTGCCTGGAGTTGGCAGAGAAAGATAATGCTCAGAGTGTAAGGCCGAGTAACACGACAGCTAGGAGTAGACCACCCAGAAATACAGGAATTGTGAGTGGTAGTCAGAAAGAAACAGCAGATACAGCTGTGAGATTTGAGGCGAGAGCACCTGCTAGAGCCTACGCTATTCGTACTCGTGAAGAAGCGCCATCTCCAAACGTCATTACTGGTACTTTCACTCTTTTTGATACTGATGTGATTGCATTGATAGATCTAGGATCTACTCATTCATATGTGTGTGCGAAATTAGTATCTAGTAAGACTCTGTCTGTTGAGTCTACTGAGTTTGTAATTAGAGTATCGAACCCCTTAGGCAAGTGTGTTCTGGTTGACAAAATGTGCAAGAATTGTCCGTTGATGTTTCGAGATATTTATTTCCCGGCTAATCTGATGCTACTACCCTTTGATGAATTTGATATAATTCTGGTATGGATTGGCTAACTTTACATAATGCTATTGTGAATTGCAAACGAAAGAGTATTAATTTGAGAAGTCAGAATGGTGAGATAGTTCGAATTGAATCTAGTGACTTGAATGGGCTACCGGCTGTAATATCTTCGATGAAAGTTTTGAATTATGTGAAAAAGGGGTGTGAAGCTTATCTTGCATATGTGATAGATACAAAAGTGACAGAAAAGAAAGTTGAATCTGTGCCTGTGGTTTGTGAGTTCCCTGATGTGTTTCCTAAAGAATTACCGGGATTACCTCCGATACGAGAAGTTGAGTTTGGTATTGATTTAGTGCCGGAGACGACCCCTATCTCAATAGCTCCGTATAGAATGGCTCTAACATAATTGAATTCTCAGTTGCAAGAGTTAACAGACAGAGGTTTTGCACGACCAAGTTTCTTGCCCTGGGTGCTCCTGTGTTGTTTGTGAAAAAGAAAGATGGTACTATGAGGATGTACATTGACTATCAATAGTTGAATAAAGTGACAATAAAGAATAAGTACCCTCAACCATGAATTGATGATTTGTTTGATCAGTTAAAAGGGGCTACAGTGTTTTCGAAAATAGACTTGAGGTCATGTTATTATCAGTTGAGAGTCAAAGAATCAGATGTGCCAAAAACTGCTTTCAGAACGAGGTATGGACATTATGAATTTTTAGTTATGCCTTTTGGACTAACAAATGCTCCTGCTATTCATAAACCGTAAAAGCAACATATTTTAATCCCACATTTAGCATACTTTTGGATGATTTATCCCTTGATTTATGTAAAAAGGTGCTCTTAATCCTTTCTTTTCATGTTTTATACTCAGGAAAGCACCGGAGGATGGAAAGAACGAGAAACGGGCTCAAACCGGACCAGATTGGGCCAAAGTGAAAATCGACACGGCCTGGACTTGAGCCAACACGCCCGTGTCTCCTTGATAGACTAGAACATGGCCTAAAGACGATTCACACAGGCGTGTGCCATGGCCGTGTCCCTGTCGTGGAGAAGAGCAATTTCACTCGGAAAAGGATACTTAGAGGCAAAGAAACCTATTTCAAAAGCCTATATAAACACCCTAAGTATAACCTAGAAGAGGGCGGTGAGCTAGGCCAAGGAGCCGAGCCAAAAAGGTCAGATTTGTGGGAAACACTCGAAGATAGCCAGTTGATCCATCTCAAGAAGCCGGAGTTCTACTCAATACAGCAGATCTCTCCTTCAATTCCTTCAGGGGTTTTAGGGATTTCTTATGTTTTATTTTATCTTTTTCTTACGAGATGTTTTCTTTTATTGTTATGAACTAAACCCTTCAGATACACAGAAGGGGATGAAACTTAGATGAATTTTGTTATCGTTTCTTTGAACTATATGATAAATACTTGATTTGTTCTTAATTATGTGTTCTTAATTCTTGTGTTAATATTTTCGGGATATTGATTCAAGTTTGATTTGCTTAGGTGGAGGAGCAAAAGTCCCTGCTTAAGAGTAGATCTAGCATAATTAAGCAGACTTGATCGCACGCCTAGAGATAGGGTGACGAGATTTTGCCGGATTAGGGTGAAACCTAATATGGGAGTCCATAGATCGAGTTAATGCAATTCTAGGGGTTTTAATTAGAAAGAGATTTTAATTAATCAACCTAGGGTTAGACGTTATTCGCTTCGAAAGAGGGTTTAATATACATTAGGGAGTCTTACGGATCAAGTCAAGTGAATAAATCGTCTGGTTCAGAGTTAGATAACAAGTGAAGTCTAGGTGGATTCTTCCTAAGGGTATCGTATTAATCAACTGAGTTTTTCCAACAGTATTTCCCCAATTCATTCTTTTTGTCTTTGCATCTTTAGCTTAGTAGTTAGTTAAATTTAGATTAAATAACAACTTCACTTATTTTAGGCTAGATAATAAAAAGAAAGTTAGTATTAGTACTTTTGGTTTCTTTGGGTTCGACAATTCAGTCTTACCTAAGCTATACTACTGTTCGATAGGTGCACTTGCCTCAATCGTTGTTATAATCAGTTCCAGGTTCGATCATTATAAATTTAAAACTCTAAAATTCAACGATCAAGTTTTTGGCGCCGTTGCCAGGGAACTAAAATATTAAGAAAGCTCTATTTTTATTACTTTAGCCATTATTTTCTGCAATTTACTTTTATTTTTATTTTTGTTTTGTTTTTAACTTTGCTAAATTTTCTTTCTTTCTTTTCCTAGCAGGTACCTCTAGTTTATGATTAGAAGGAACCCGAGAGGACCACTAGTATACGACAGTGATATTGAAGCTACCGCTCGCAGGAATCGTAGAGAAATTAGGCAAGCCCTAAATTACACAGAAAAAGAGCAAGAAGGCAGATCCAATCCTACTGAAGGGATGGACGAGAATAATCCACCACCACAAGATATGTCAGAAAATAATGCTCGGCGTACTATGTATGATTATGCTAAAGCTCATTTAACAGGAGCAGAATCAAGTATTGTTAGGCCTGCTATAGCTGCTAATAATTTTGAATTAAAGCCTAACACTATACAAATGATTCAACAATTTGTTCAATTTGATGGTTTACAGGACGAAGACCCAAATACTCATATAGCTAATTTTTTAGAGTTCTGTGATACCTTCAAAATAAATGGCATTTCTGATGATGTCATACGTCTTCGGTTATTTCCATTTTCATTAAGGAATAAAGTCAAATAGTGGTTAAACTCGTTACCACGAGAGTCAATCACTACGTGGGATCAAATGACCGAAAATTTTTTATTAAAATATTTCCCACCGGCCAAAACGGCCAAATTACGGAATGATATCTCTTCTTTTGTGCAGATGGATTTAGAGACATTATACGACGCATGGGAGAGATACAAGGATCTCTTGAGAAGGTGTCCGCACCATGGTTTACCCTTGTGGCTCCAAGTCCAAACTTTCTATAACGGTGTAAACCCCTCAACGAGGCAACTAATTGATTCAGTCGCTGGTGGAACCCTGAACAACAGAACTCCTGAAGCAGCCTAAGAGTTTATTGAAGAGATATCACTGAATAACTATCAGTGGCAGGTTACAAGGACAAAACCAACAAAAACAACTAGAGTTTTCAAATTTCACGCAGCGAAACCATGCTATCAACACGGTAGAGATGATGAATAAAAAGCTTGATAGTTTGTGTTCTTCGCAGTACATCCAATGAATGCAAATCACGACGCAAGTGGAACGTGGTGAATCCCGAGTACCCACCCTACCAACCGGGCACAGAAAGTGAACAGATGAACTTCATAGGTAATAATTTTAGATCTAATAATAACTCTTATAGTAATACTTATAATCCAGGTTGGAGGAACCACCCAAATTTTTAATGAGGAGGTCAAGGAAATCAAGAAATTCAAAGACAACAACCTCCTCAAAATTTCCAAAATCAGCCCTATCCACAGGAAAAGAGGCCGAACCTTGAAGAGATGTTGACAAAAATTCATGGCGACCCACAGATAACATAACCGTCTCCAAGACACTGAAATCACCCTTAAGAATCAACAGGCATCAATTAGGGGGATCGAAAGTCAAGTTGGGGAACTTACTAAGATAGTTGGACAACTTGCAAAGATAATTTCTGAACGACCGCAAGGGCGTCTACCAAGCAACACTAAGATTAACCCAAAGGAGCAAATCCAAGCTATCACAGCTCATGATAGTATAGGGTTAGATGAACCCAATCTAATATAAGAAAACGAGGTAGAGAAAGGTAAAGTTGAGGTAACACAAGAAAAGCCAAAACCAGTAATCAAAAAGTACCAACCTCGCATTCCTTATCCCGAAGCGATGAAGAGAGACGATACAGAGGAACAGTTCGGTAAGTTTCTTAAACTTTTAAAGAAATTACATATTAACTTACCGCTACTTGAAGCCTTTTCGCAGATGCCAGACTCTAGAAAATTTTTAAAAGAGCTTTTGACGAACAAGCGAAGGATAGACGAGGCATCACACGTGGAACTAAACGTAATGTGCTCGACAATCTTGCAAAATAAACTACCACAAAAATTAAAAGATCCAGGGTGTTTTACGATTCCATGTTTAATTGGTAGTTTACCTATTGATAATGCGTTAGCTGATTTAGGGGCAAGCATAAATGTCATGCCTTATAAATTGTTTAAACAACTAAGTCTAGGGAAACCCAAACAAACTAGGATGAGCGTCCAACTAGTTGATAAAACTGTTAGAATTCCTAGCGGTATTATCGAAGATGTTCTTGTAAAAATTGATAAATTCGTTTTCTCAGTAGATTTTGTTGTCTTAGACATGGATGAGGATAATTCGATTCCCTTAATTTTAGGAAGACCCTTTTTAGCAACTGCTAGAACAAAAATTGATGTTGGTACAGGAGAAATCATACTTCGTGTAGGTGACGAATCGATCAGTTTACAAGCTCTTGACTCGGCCAGGACAACAATTGATGAAGATGAGAAAGTAAATTCAGTTGATAACCAAGTTGTTCAACTTTCACCACAGGAAACACCACAAGGTTACAAACCTGAGCCGAATCATGGACCCCATAACAACAAAGAAGAATTACATAAGGAACGAAGCCTTAGGGTCGACAAATTAAAAGAGTGGAAAACACAATTCAAAGAAGAACCGGAACCACACGAAGTAAAACCTACGGAGCCCCCAGAAGAGCTCATAGGAACAACAAACCACTTCAAAATAGGAGACCAGGTACTGTTAGATAAAGCAGATCCTCGCCTCATCAAATCAGACCTGGACTCAAACGAAGAAATTCCTCTTGAGGTACACAATATTTTCCCATACGGAACAGTCGAGGTAAGTAATCCTATTTTTGGTACTTTCAATATAAACGCTTCTCGACTTAAACTTTATCAAGGAAATAGAACTGATAGCATGAGGGAAGATATTCAAATTTTTAAACCACCCTGATTTTTGTGAATACGAGGAAAGTCTAGCTTAAGACTTTAAACGAGCGCTTTTCGGGAGGCAACCCGAGTACTAACCCTAATTACTTTCGTATTTGTTTTTATTTTATTTTCTTCTCTTATCTTAGTCTTAAACACCTAGTTTTAAACTAACCAAAAGTGCAGATTTCCACTCACATGGCCTTGCACACCCGTAGTGGCCGTGGCGGTGTGGAGGTACAGAATCTTACGTCATCGACAATGGCGTAAGAGGAACAAGTCAGAAAGAATCAAATCTTTAAGTCACGGACTTCAACCACCACCCCACGGGCACCGACAAAATGCCACGGCCGTGCGACGCGGCTGTGGACGACACTGACTTATCACCAACGGGCGTGGAAATCTGTAAAATGGGCGTGGGAGACATGAACGACGCTCAACACGGCCGTGCGATACGGCCGTGGTCGACACTGGTAGTTTACACACAGGCGTGGTAACCAGAACATGGGCGTGGAAGAAATGATATGATGCATAACACGGCCGTGCGAGGCGGCCATGTGAATCAACACGCCCATGATACACGGGCGTGGGGTTGCACTAGGCCTGAAAATCTATTTAAACCCCTCTTCTCTTTTTTCTCACCTACTTTCCACTTCTTTTCTTCCTCCCCTTTCTCAGATTTCTCCCCTCCCTTCTCTATACTCTTGAGCTACACCAAAATCATGTCAAAGAAGCGGAAGAAGCCAAGCACAGTCTCCTCATGGAGACCAATCTATATAAGTTCATACCGGCCGCTTCATTCACTCGCCAAGCCAAGGGTCTTTGAGACCATTTATCTTTTCTTTTACTTTTATCTTCTCCTTTATTTTCCTTCTCTTTGACTATCTTATGCTTAATTTAGTTTATTTTAATTTAGTGTCTTAGTATCAGGTTCTTCAGGCTGCTTGGGAATCATGCCACTTCCGCCACTGCCAGCACCTCTGCAGCCTTAGAGGTCACACCCACCTCGCGAACCATCCAATAATAAGGACCCCTCAGTCCATCCATCTTTTCTTTTAATTTTATTTTACTTTCTTTTTTCTTTCTCTTTATCTTTCTTGTCTTTAATTATATATTTAGTTTATTTTAAATGTGTCTTAATAATTCCTGGCTAATCCTCCATGAGCTACCCAATTTCTTCATCTAGCACAGAGCTCGTTAGTAATTGCCACAACAAAAGACGACACCTCCAACTTATCTTTCACCTCCAACGCAAGGATTTCATCCATAATTCAGGGAGTTTCACCTCTCTCCATATCTTTTGAATTTATACTTAATTGTCTATATATATAACTTTGTACATTGAGGGCAATGTACATCTTAAGTGTGGGGGGTGAACAACCTAAAAAGGGGCCTAATTTTTTTCATTATTCTCAAATTCCTGAAATTAGGTGCCAAACTTTTTGCATTGTTCTCAAGTCCCTGAATTATGCCTTGTCTTAAAGTAAATTTCTCATATTATGATTAGAATGAAATTTCCATTATTTATGATTTTTATTGATATGTTTTAGATTAAGCCATTGATAATTGTGCATTGATAATTAAATTCTAAGATACTAGAGAATCAAGCATGATAAGTCTATTTTTCGGTATTAAAATTTTTTCTAGGTTGTCTATCTGAATTTGAATATTACTTTGAAATTTGAAATTTACGAGATTGATATCAAAATACCCATGATTTTTGTGAGATTTTGAGCCTTATAAGAGCATATATCCTTTTTCATGCTCACTTTTTGATTATGAGCGTATCAACATTGATTAGTTATTCTAGAACTTGCATCGATTATACATGTTGAGACCACATCTTTGATTTGATATACAGAAATAATAAAGGCACCTAGAATTTAACCCACTTACTCCATAAAAAGCCTACCCTCATAATTAACCCCTAGTGAACCCCTTTGATCCTAACAACCCTTTTTATTGACTCACCCACTAATATTAACCTAAAACCCTTTGTATTTGTTATCACCATTCTTCTTGACTACCCTTTTTTGTCGAGATTTGATTTGATCAATTGCCTAACTATGTTCTTTATTTCAGCTGTTAAAGTTCTTTATTATTACTTGATCTAAAAAAACATCGAAGTATATTCATTATTAGTATGATGAAAAGCGAGCTTATACAGTTAAATTCTATTTATTGAAGAAGAAGCTCGCATTATTAGTTTCAAAGTTTCAATTCATGTAATTATTTATTTTTCAGTTCGTTGTTTCTAGTTAGGTAATTTTTCAGGTCGATCTCGATTCTAACCCTCTAATTCAGCCTTTATCCACACCTTAACCCAAGCCCCGTTACAACCCTGATAAAGACCTTTTGATTTGTGCATCATTTCATATTACAGTGGTGGAGATTTGATTTTCATGCAAGCCTATGGGATTAACTTTTCAGGCTTGACATTTGAGTGCTTAATTCTGAACCTTAAACACTTCGAGTGATTTGAGTGAATCTTTTGTGAGGATGTCAATCCTTGTAGGTTTTGGATCAGAGGTAATTATTTAGATGAGGGGAAACACCTATGTTTTATGCTACAAATGTATGACTTATATTGTTTGAATCTTTAGGACTCTTTGAGTTAAATTATCCATGTATAAATTATCTATGAATTATGATGAGACATTGTTGATAGGAATATTGAATCATGGAAAGTTCGTTTTAATTGTAAGTTGAAAATTTTGCTTGAGGACAAGCAAAAGCTTAAGTGTGGGGGTATGTGATAAACCGTAAAAGTAACATATTTTAATCCCACATTTAGCATACTTTTGGATGATTTATCCCTTGATTTATGTAAAAAGGTGCTCTTAATCCTTACTTTCATGTTTTATACTCAGGAAAGCATCGGAGGATGGAAAGAACGAGAAACGGGCTCAAAATGGACCAAATTGGGCCAAAGTGAAAATCGACACGGCCTAGACTTGAGCCAACACGGCCGTGTCTCCTTGATAGACTAGAACACGGCCTAAAGACAATTCACACGGGCGTGTGCCATGGTCGTGTCCCTATTGTGGAAAAGAGTAATTTCACTCGGAAAAGGATACTTAGGGGCAAAGAAACCTATTTCAAAAGCCTATATAAACACCCTAAGTATAACCTAGAAAAGGGCAGTGAGCTAAGCCAAGGAGCCGAGCCGAAAAGGTCAGATTTGTGGGAAACACTCGAAGATAGATAGTTGATCCATCTCAAGAAGTCGGAATTCTACTCAATACGGCGAATCTCTCCTTCAATTCCTTCAGGGGGTTTTAGGGATTTCTTATGTTTTGTTTTATCTTTTCTTCTGAAATGTTTTCATTTATTATTATGAACTAAACCCTTCAGATACCTGAAGGGGATGAAACTTAGATGAATCTTGTTATCGTTTGCTGAACTATATGATAAATACTTGATTTGTTCTTAATTATGTGTTCTTAATTCTTGTGTTAATATTTCTGGGATATTGATTCAAGTTTGATGTGCTTAGGTGGAGGAGCAAAAGTCCCTGCTTAAGAGTAGATCTAGCATAATTAAGCGGACTTGATCGCACGCCTAGAGATAGGGTGACGAAATTTTGCCGGATTAGGGTGAAACCTAATATGGAAGTCTATAGATCGAGTTAATGCAATTCTAGGGGCTTTAATTAGAAAGAGATTTCAATTAATCAACCTAAGGTTGGACGTTATTCGCTTCGAGAGAGGGTTTAATATACATTAGGGAGTCTTACGGATCAAGTCAAGTGAATAAATCATCTGGTTCAGAGTTAGATAATAAGTGAAGTCTAGGTGGATTCTTCCTAAGGGTATCGTCATAATCAACTGAGTTTTTCCAACAGTATTTCCCCAATTCATTCTTTTTGTCTTTCCGTCTTTAGCTTAGTAGTTAGTTAAATTTAGATTAAATAACAACTTCACTTATTTTATGCTAGATAATAAAAAGAAAGTTAGTATTAGTACTTTTGGTTCCTTTGGGTTCGATAATCCGGTCTTGCCTAAGCTATACTACTGTTCGATAGGTGCACTTGCCTCAATCATTGTTATAGTCAGTTCCAGGTTTGATCATTATAAATTTAAAACTCTGAAATTCAACGATCAGCTGTCTTTATGGATTTGATGAATCGGATATTCAGGCCGTATTTGGATCGATTTGTCATTGTATTTATTGACGATATTTTAATTTATTCTTGTGATGAGACGGAACATGCCGAGCATTTGAGAATTGTGCTACAAACTCTACGTGATAAGTAATTGTATGCAAAGTTTAGTAAATTTGAGTTCTAGTTGCGTGAAGTTGGCTTTTTAGGTCATATTGTGTCAGTATCCGGTATACGAGTTGATCCAAGCAAAATTTCAGCAATTTTAGATTGGAAACCTCCGAGAAATGTGTCTGAAGTCCATAGTTTTCTGGGACTAGCGGGATATTATAGACGGTTTATGAAAGGCTTCTCGATGATTGCAACTCCGTTGACGCAATTGCTATAAAAATATGTTAAATGTGAGTGGTCAGAAAAGTTTCAGCAGAGTTTTGAACAGTTAAAAGCTTTGTTGACAGAGGCACCAGTGTTAGTTCAACCTGAATCAGGTAAATATTTCATAGTTTTTAGTGATGCATCGTTGAATGGTTTAGGTTGTGTGTTGAGCAAGAAGGTAAAGTTATAGCCTATGCTTCGAGACAATTGAAACCACATGAAAAGAACTACCCGACGCACGATCTTGGATTAGCAGCTATTGTATTTGCAATGAAGATTTGGCGTCACTATTTATTTGGTGAGAAATGTCACATTTATACTGATCACAAGAGCTTGAAATATCTGACGACTCAGAAAGAATTGAATTTGTGACAGCGGAGATAGTTAGAATTGTTAAAAGATTATGAATTAGTAATTGACTATCATCCGGGAAAAGCTAATGTTGTTGCTGACGCTTTGAGCCGAAAGTCTTTATTCGCTTTACGAGCAATGAATACTCAGATAGATTTGTGTGATGATGATTCGGTTATAGTTGAGTTGAAAGCGAGACCGTTGTTTATACAGTAGATTTGTGATGCTCAAAAAGTTGATAATGAGATGCTAACGAAACGAGCTCAGTGTTACCTGAATCTTGATTCAAAATTTCGAGTTGATGATGATTACTTGAGATTCCGAGATAGAATTTGTATTCCAAGAAATCCAGAGTTAATACAAATGATTTTGAAAGAAGCACATAGTAGTTGTTTATCTGTTCATCCGGGAAGTACGAAAATGTACAATGATCTGAAACAGTTTTATTAGTGGCCTGGTATAAAACGGGACATCTTAGAGTTTGTTTCGAGATGTTTAGTCTGTCAACAAGTCAAAGCTGAACATCAGGTACCTTCGGGCTTATTACAGTCGATCATGATTCCTGAGTGGAAATGGGAGAGAATTACGATGGACTTTGTGTCGGGATTGCCCCTATCTCCGAGAAAGAAAGATGCAATTTGGGTGATATTTGACAGATTAACAAAATTAGCACATTTTATTTTGGTAAGAACGGATTACTCGCTTGATAAGTTAGCTGAATTGTATGTTTCTGAGGTTGTGCGATTGCACGGGGTACCATTATCTATTGTGTCTGATAAAGATCCGAGGTTTACTTCGTGATTTTGGAAGAAATTGCAGAGGCTTTAGGTACGAAGTTGCATTTTAGTACTGCTTTTCATCTGCAAACGGATGGTCAATCCGAGCGGACCATTCAGATTCTCGAGGATATGTTGAGATATTGTATTCTCGAGTTTGAAGGTATGTGGGAAAAGTATCTACCATTGATTGAATTTGCGTATAATAATAGCTTTCAATCAAGCATTAAAATGGCACCATATGAGGCTCTTTACAGTCGTAAATACAGAACACCTTTATGCTGGATTGAGCTTAGTGAGAATAAGATTCACTATGTAGATTTGATTAGAAAGACTGGGCAGAAAGTGAAAGTGATCCATGATAGTTTGAAAGCAGCGTCTGATCGACAGAAATCATATGCAAACTTGAAACGAAAAGATATTGAGTATGAGATTGGGGATAAAGTGTTTTTGAAAGTGTCTCCGTAGAAGAAAGTACTCCGATTCGGCAAAAAAGGCAAGTTGAGTCTGAGATACATTGGGCCGTATGAGATTATCGAACGTATCGGACCGGTTACTTATAGATTGATGTTGCCACCTGAGCTAGAGAAGATTCATAATGTGTTTCACGTATCGATGCTTCGACTATAAAGATCTGACCCATCGCATGTGATTGCCCCTATTGAAGTTGAGATACAGTCTGATCTATCGTATAGCAAAGAACAGATTAGAATTCTAGCTCGTGAAATCAAAGAGTTGAGAAATAAAAAAATTGCTTTAGTGAAAGTGTTGTGGCACAAACACGGGGTTGAAGAGGCTACATGGGAGTCTGAGGATACTATGAGAGAGCAATACCCAATTCTATTCACTGGTAAGATTTTTGAGGACGAAAATCCCTAAGGGGGGAGAGTTGTAACAGCCCGGTTTAGACCTTAGTTGAAATAGTAGTTTCGGGACCACAAATCTGAAGTCGAAGAAATAATTTAATATTATTTTCGATGTTTATGGCATGTGATAAAGTATGTGTGAAAGTTCTGTGTGAAAATTTTATAGTCAGTGTGCTGATTTGTGAAAAGGGACCTAATTGCGTAAAATGCAAAAGCTGTGTGCTAGTTGTTAAAAGTGCCTAATTGCCATGGTTTATTAAATGAAAGGTCCTTAATATGTATTTGGACCATGGATAGTGGGATTGGTCATAAATGACCTTATAGTAGATGTTTAAAATGTTTTATTTATTAAGGTTAAATTTGTAATTTGGTTATTAAAGTTATATTAATTAAAACAAAACAAAAATTAAGCCATTTTGTTCATCTTCTAGCTGAAAATAAGAAAAAAGAAATATGGTTTTAAGCTTTCTTAACATTCGGCCATTAAAAGCTTTGATTTAGGTATGTTTTTTATTCAGTTTTTGATGATTTTTACGTTTTTGTGATCGTTGCTTCGTGTTCTATAAAGCCCATGCTTGAATTCATGAAATTAATGATGATTTTGAGTTATGCCATTGTTGAATATGTGAGCTTTGTGTTGATAGTTGGTTAAATATGAAAGCTTGATTGATGATAAACATATTTTGTATTTGGAATTTTTTATGAAATTGGTTATTAAGGGTTAATTTGTTAAAATGAAACTTTGAAGGGTTAAAATGTGGAATAAATGAAAGATATGGGCTGCTAGGGACTAGTGTGAAATTTGGCCAAGCTTGGGTGTGAGTAAATTATGTGTAATTTTGTGTACTTTTGAAAATTAGGGATTAAAATGTCAAAATGTGGAATTATGGGGGCTAAAGTGTAAAATGCTTTAACTATGTGTTGTGGATTGTTTTGGATGAAAATATAATTGAATGAGTTGAATTTGTTATTATATAGATCAAGAAAGGAGAAATTTGGACTTAGATCGAGGCAAGAAAAAAGTGCTCGATTGATCGACTAGTGTCGTTGTTTTTACGTCCGATGTAAGTTTGTGTATAATACGTATTGTTTAAACAATGTTTATATGTGATGAAATAAATCGAAATGTGGTTGTGGAGTTTGGTAATACGAAATGTGGATTCGAAGATATGTGGCACTAAGTGTGCGTAAATAAAATCGATACAGTGATGAATGGCACTAAGTGTGCGAGATAAAGATTGCATTAGTTATATTATTCGGCACTAAGTGTGCGATACCGATATAAATTCGGTTTAAGGTGATGGCACTAAGTGTGCGATATTATTATTGTTTCGGCTAATTAATTGACACTAAGTGTGCGAATTCGTCGAACGTTTTAAGAGGATTGAACGAATTATGACATCGTGTATTGAGTGGTAAATGTGATAGATAAATACGTGATGGTACAGGTATGTTCAGAACCTATGTGGTTGATGATATTGTGTATGAGATAGATGGATGATTATGTGAATGAATGATGAAAAGGATTGGATTAAATAGCATATTAAATGCTTGTACACGAACTTATAGATGTGGTATGAATGTGAGTATTAGCTATGGGTGAGATTGAGTATTGATGTGAATTGAACCATGTGATAGTTAACTTTGGATATTGAATTTGAATTGTTGAGTTAATTGTGTTATATTACGAATTTACTAAGCTTTAAAGCTTACTGTGTGAAGTTTTTTCTCTGTTTTACAGTGTCATTAAAGCTAGCTCAGATCCAGGGATTGTCAGCGACTCAATCACACTATCGGACGTCTATTTTGGTACCTTTTTGGAAGTTGTATATATGGTATATGGCAGGTATAGGTTAGTGAGGTTGTGGAATGTTTTTGGTACATATTTTGCTATGTGAAAATGGTGTAAGTAATGAGTAAATATGGTTTTGTGTGAATGGCCATTATAGTATGCTTTGGTGGTATTGAAATGGTATATTTCATACTTGATTGGTAGATGAGAATGGTGAATGAATTGTATGTAATTTGATGTTGGAATTGAGCATGTAGGGATGACCCAAATTGGGTGGTAATTGGTCTTGTAAATGGCCTATAATTGCCCATACGGGTGAGCACACGGGCGTGTGTCTCGACTGTGTCCTTCACTGTCTCTATTCGAAATAGGTCAGTCTTGCAGACGAGCCAGACACACGGGCGTGTGATAGGCCGTGTGACCCTAAGTAGTGTTGCACACGGGTAAGACATGGTCTGAGACATGGCCGTGTGGGGTACACGGCCTAGCCACACGGGCGTGTGCCCTGTATTGAAAGAAAAATTTTCTAGGTTCATCAAAGTTTCCGTATAAGATCGGTTTAGTCCCGAGCCTTCTCTAAAGCATGTTTAAGGTCTCGTAGACCTTCTAAAGGGACTTTGTGCTATTGATTAACTATGATATGCTGATGTGTGAGAAATGATTGTTTAAATGTTATGATTCGACCGGTAATGCCTCTTAACTCTAGTCCAGCAATGGATGCGGGTTAAGGGTGTTACAGGAATAATGCCGATTTCTCCCTCCAATACCATCATACACCAAATCACGAATGTACTCAAATCCTGCATTTAATTCAAACCGAATATCCAACTCAATATTATAATTAAAAAAAACTCGTTTCCAACAATAGAATATATGCATAATATCAATCATCAATTTATACAAATGTTAAATTTTAACCCTACGAACTTACCTGGACTGAATTGTAGTAATTGTAGAAGTTCAGGGACTATTCTGCTATTTTTCCATTTTTACGAGTATCTACGTGATCTTAATCTAGAATTTAACAAAATTCTAAATCAATATTTAACAAAATCATCACACAACACAATCAAAGCTCCAAATCCATGTTATTCATAAAAAAACATCTAATATTTATTAATGGCAACTTCCAAAATTTTTAATAAAATAAAAAACGAAGGTACGATTTAGCTGGACCTAATTGTAACGATCTCAAAAATATAAAAATTATAATAAACATGTAATAATTGAACTCACATGAAACAAAAATGAATAAACAGACTTATAGCTCCCTCCTATGGTGGTTTCGGCCAAAAATTTCAATTTTTTTTAATTTCATCAAAATTACAATTTTGCCATTCAATTGCTTTATTTTATTATTTTACCTTAACATGTCGTCCCACCACTTTAATTTAGGTATATTTATTACTTAAGTCCTTCCTTATTTACTAATCAAGCCATTTAATCACTTAATTATTATAATTAGCAAGTTTTGCATATTTTGCAATTTAGTCCTTTTTAATTAATTGACTATCGAAACGTTAAAATTTTTCAACGAAACTTTAATATCACCTTAATGACACTCTGTAAACATTTATAAAAATATTTACAGCTCGTTTTATAGAAACGAGGTCCCGATACCTCACTTTCTAAAATCACTTGACCATTAGGTCTTACCACTCGAACCTAATAAATTATTATAAAACATAAATTTCCAATTCAAAAATCTTTTTAAAACCATATTTGACTCGTAAATATTAAGTAATAATATTTACAAACTTACTCGCCAGATTTGGTGGCCTCGAAACAACTGTTTCCGACACCACTGAAAAACGGGCTGTTACAACTACTTTAGACATAAAGTTAACAAGAGGAAAACCCAAATTTATTTCTATAATAACACCACACAAGATTTAGCAACAAATATTAGCGGTAGGCTGAAGTTCTCTCAAGTGTCCAACTTGGGGAAGTATCTAGGAATGTTGTTGTTCCATAAACGGGTAACAATAGAAACCTTTCAATTTGTTGTGGATAAGGTGGGCTCAAAGTTGAATGGTTGGGATGTGAAACGAATCTCAATGGCGGGTGAAATAATTTTGGCGAAATCGATACTATTAGTTATTCGTAATTGATTATGACTCGCATTCTGTTGTTGATTTGCAATGAGATCGAGAAATTCGCCCGAAATTTTATCTAGGGGTTAAGCTCTATGTCAAGGAAACCTACTCTTACTAGTTGGAATAATGTTGCATGCCACTTAAGAATAGTGAACTTGGCCTTAGAAGTGTTCGATATCAAAACAAGGTTTTCCTTCTTAAACTTGGTTTCAACATTATCTCAAATGAGGATATTTTCTAGATTTAGATATTAATGAGTAAATATAATGCTAGAGGTATTTGTCACAAATTTATTTAGCGTAGCAATTGTTTCTATATTTTGGGGTTCCTTGCCAACATATGAGGGGAGGCTATCAAAGATATTCATTGGTCCACTGGTAATGGTAGATTTTTCAATTTTTGGAATGACTGTTGGATTAGAGATGTTGACCATTTCAAGATGTATTACTCGAGAAAGAAACCTTTGCATGAGACCACCATCATACATGACATGATTGATAGCTCTAGTGAATAGTCTTGGTAATGACTTGCAATGGTATTGTCCCAATATATTTCGACTCAAAGTGTAGGTGTCTTACCCCATATTGATGAGGCTAGAGATGACAAAATATATTGGAGTGTGATAGTGAATGGATGTTTTTCTTCTTCAACAACTTACAAACATCTGGTAAATAATAATTGGCAAGTAACTCGCAATGGTATTGCCCTATGATATTTTAACTCAAATTGCTAATGTCTTACCCCCAATGAATATTTGATGATGCTAAATAATAGAGATGATAGAATAGCTTAGAATTGGACAGTAAATGGGAGTTTTTCATTTTCAACAACTTACAAACATCTGGTAAGAAATAATTGGCAAGTGACTAGTATGAATTGCTCACTAATATGGAAAGGTAAATCTCCACAAAGCGTTAAATTTTTCCTTTGGTTGTTATAGAGAAACCGTCTACTGTCAAATGGGGAAAGGAGTCAAAGAAGGATGACTAGTGAAAGCCATTGCACCCCATGTAGGGCAAATGTAGAAATGTCCCTTCATGTAATATGGAATTTTCACTTTGTTAAAGGACTCTGGCATATGATTCTTCCAAATTCTTCTCATTGCTTATCAATTATTGACTAAGATGAAATTTACAAAACAAAGTCTATTAACGATATTTAAACTATTTGAGGTTTGATGAAAAATTCACTTATTTTCTTGTGGTTTGAAAAATACATGTGTGTGTCAAAAATCTTAGTGTCACCAATAGAATTATTTCGAAAGGTAAATAGCAAATTTCCCCAAAAAGCAAGAGTTTATAAATTGTATAATGATAGTAAATTCAAAATTTGGCATTGTAAAAGAAAGTATGAATAGTGAAGTTTTAGTAAAGATTAAATTAAAAATTTGTGAAAGATGGACTATAAGTGCAAATTTACCATTTTAGAGAAAGGGGAAGAATTTTAAAATATTTTTATGAATGTGACATGGATATGAATTGATAGATGGAGTCGGAAAATTAAGATATGGACTAGATTGAAAAGTGGTTAAAAGTACATAGACTAAAGTGCAATATTCCCATTTTGTGGAAGAAGGACCTAAATACAATTTTCTAACTTTTAATATATATTATGAGACATAATCATGAGATTATAATATCTAAGTGTTGAGGTGTAAAAGAGAGGAGAGGAGAAAAAAAATACATTTAATTCAATTTGGTCCTTTTCTTATTCAAGTATATTTCTAACCTAAATTCTTTGAAATTAAAGTGAGATATCATATCCAACTCTAATTCGACAATGTCCTTTCATATGAAGCCAACCATGGAGGCTTGAATATGAAGATGGAAGTGGAAGAAAGCTTGGGTAGGTTGTTCCAATTATTATGTTATGTTTATTTGAATGTATAATTTGATGTAAAATTGTAAGAATTAATTGTTTATAATTATTTTTGTTCTAAGGGGTGAAAGTATTATGTTCATTTATGGTGTGAATGGTGAATGATTTTCTGAACAATTTGATGGATGATTTTAAGTGATTAATTTGATAAAAATTGAAATAAGGACTAAATTGCAAATTATGAAAATTTAAAAATCAAGGAATTAAATATATAAATTATAGTTTAGATTTTTATGATAAGACCATAAGAATATGATATTTAAAGTATTGAAAAATTGTACTTAAATTAACATGTTTTAAATTAAAAGGATTAAATTAAGAAAAGTTTAAAAGTTCAAATTACGTGTTGAAATGTGGAAACTGAAATTTTAATGTTTTGATTATCATGTATGGTTTTTTATTTGAAAACTTGGAAAGGAGACATTATGTGATAAGATTTGAGTTAATGGGGACCAAATTGTAAGGATTTTAAAATTTGAAAATTCTGGTAAAAGAGACTGATTTGTAAAATTTGGAAATTCTAGGCTGTTTTTAAAAGGAATAAATTCTGTTTTTAAGGATTAAATTGTAGAACAATGAAAATTTGGATTTTAGGGATTAAATTGTAAAAACTACAAACATAAAATTTCATGGACTATTTTGTAAAAATTGTAAAATTTTAGGAATAGGGACTTTCTTTTCAATTCTGAAACATTTATTTATAAATTTGGGCATAATAATTATATACTTGATTCTATGAAATATTTTATAAATAATTATGTATGAAATTAAAAAAAAATTAGAAATTTAAAATTGATAAGTTTGTACGTGATTTAGAATATTTGTTTAAGTTGTATATATGAATTTGTGATGAATTAGTGAGAATAAAAATTAAAATTTAAGGCTATGAAATAAGCTTTTATGGCAGATATATGTATAAATTTTGATATAAAATATAAAATTCAATTTCAAAAGTCGAAATTGAGTCCAATAATAATAAATTAAGTGTTAGAATACTATGAAAAGTTTTGAAATTTTTTGATGTGACACTCTTACTTATATCTGTTATTGGATTGGGTAAAGAATGATTTTTTCCACCATTCTCTTTAGCAAACACAACATCTTAGCTAATCAAGATTTTCTTTGTCCCAGGATTGAATAATTATATGCCTTTGATGTTTTGCTAATACCAAGAAAGATAGACTTCTCACCTCTATCATCAAGCTTCTTCCTTTTCTCCTCTAAGACATGTGCATAGGCAATGTACTCAAAAATTCTGAAGTGATCTACTGCTGGTCTCCTTCCACTCCAAGCCTCCTTCGGAGTCGCAGCTTGAAGAGCATGAGTGGGACTTCTATTCAAGATGTGGATGCTATAAATTACAGCTTTTGACCAAAACACCTTTGGAATCCTCTCTCTTGCTAGTAGGCTCCGAACCATGTTAAGAATGGTTCTATTTTTCCTCACCAATACTCTATTTTGTTGTGGTGTATAAGCAATTGTGAGCTCTCTTCAGATGCCATAAACGCCACAAAAATCTTCAAACGCCTTTAAGCAATATTTATCACCACAATCAGTTTGGAGAGCCTGAATGGTTCTTCCCTTCTCATTTTCTACATGATCCTTAAAGCTTTTAAATGCGTTAAAAACCTCTGATTTTTATTGTTTTCTTAGGCCATATGTAAAACATTTTCTAAGCTAACAAGCTCGTTTTAACTCAAATGAGAGGAGATGATTTTTAGTCAATTGATGAATAACTTCAAATGGTTCTAACCTTTTATAGGCTTTACAATAACTAAAATTAGTAAGCTTAAAGCTAAAAATAGCAAAACTAAATATGAGAAAAATCCTCAACCATATTTGGTAATCCCTAATTTTTAGCGACTATTTATTTACCAAAGATAAAAAAAATATCTCAACAAGAATATATCTAAATAATTATAAATCATTCTAAAACAAGATCATATTGATAATCAAAATATATCCAAACCTTTTACCAGAATAAATCTATATAGAGTTAACATACAGTGGGACATAAACCAAAATAAATACAAATTGAGAGGCTACACAAGGTTTGCACAAGTGAGGCTTGAATTTGTGATATTAAAGTTCCTACGGTCTTAATGTAACAGCCCGGTTTAGACCCTAGTCAGAACAGTGGTTTCAGGACCACAAATCCGAGGTCAGAGAAATAATTTAATATTATTTTTGATGTTTATAGCATGTGATAAAGTATGTGTGAAAGTTCTGTGTGAAAATTTTATCGTCTATGTGCTGATTTGTGAAAAAAGACCTAATCGTGTAAAATGCAAAAGTTGTGTGCTAGTTGTTAAAGCACCTAATTGTCATGGCTTATTAAATGAAAGGTCCTTATGTTGTAATTAGACCCTTGATAGTGGGAATGGCCATAAATGGGCATATATTTGATGATTAAATGGTTTAATAACCAAGGGTAAAATGGTAAAATAAGTATTAATGTATAATAAATAAAACAAAAACAATTTTTAAGCTTATATTCTCATCTCTTTCACCGAATTTGGAGAAAAGAAATAACCATTGAAGCATTTTAGGGTTTGGCTCTTATTGTTCTTGATTGAGGTATGATTCGAGCTCGGTTTTTGATGATTTTTATGTTTTTTTGATCGTTGCTTCGTGTTCTAGCTAGCCCATGCTCTAATTTTTGAGTTTGTTGGTGATTTTGTAAAATGCCATTGATGAATGCTTAAGCTTTGTGATAGTTGATGATGAATAATGAGTAATTGTTAATAGATTTTAATGTTTTGGTGATTTTTGACAAAAATGCCAAAAATTGATTAAATTGTGAAGTGTGTAAATTGAGGGATTGAAATGTGAAATATGGGCTACTAGGGGCATTATGGTAATTCAGCTAAGCATGATTAAATTGGATTTTGTGAATTTGATGTATTTGAAAATAAAGACTAAAATGTCAAAATGTGTAATTGTGAGGGCTAAAGTGTAAAATGCTTTAACTATGTGTTGTGGATTGTTTTGGATGAAAATGTGATTGAATGAGTTGAATTTGATATTATATAGATCAAGAAAGGAGAAATTCGAACTTAGATCGAGGCAAGAACAAAGTGCTCGATTGATCGACTAGTGTCGTTGTTTTTATGTCCGAGGTAAGTTCGTCTATAATACGTATTGTTTAAATAATGTTCATATGATATGAAATGAATGGAAATGTGATTGTTGAGTTAGTAATGCGAAATGTGAGTTTGAAGATATGTGGCACTAAGTTTGCGCAAATAGAATAGTTACTGCGATGAAGTGCACTAAGTGTGCGAGATAAAGAAATGCATCGGCTATATTAGTTGGCACTGTGTGTGCGATACCGAGACATCTTCGGTTTAGTGTGATGGCACTAAGTGTGCGATATTATTGTAGCTTCGACTAATTAAATGGCACTGAGTGTGCGAATTCATCGAACGTTTAAAAAGGATTGAACGAATTATGGCATTGAGCATTGAGTGGTAAATGTGATAGATAAATACATGATGGTACAGGTATGTACAGAACCTATGTGGTTGATGATATTGTGTATGAGATAAATGGATGATTATGTGAATGAAAGATGGAAAGAGTTAGATTGAGTAGCATTGTAAATGCTTGTACATGAACATATAGTTATGGTATGAAAATGAGTAGTAGCTATGGATGAGATTGAGTAATGATGTGAATTGAACTAAGTGTTAGTAACTTTGCATATTGAATTTGAATTGCTGAGTTAATTGTGTTATATTACGAACTTACTAAGCTTTAAAAACTTCTCAGGTGAAGTCTTTCTCTATTTTACAGTGTCATTAAAGCTAGCTCGGATCCAGGAATCGTCAGCAACTCAATCACACTATCGGACATCTACTTTGGTACTTTTTTGGAAGTTGTATTTATGGTATATGGCATGTATAGGCTAGTGAGGTTGTGGAATGATTTTTGTACATGTTTTGCTATGTGCAAATGGTGTATGTGATATGTATATATGGTCTTGTGTGAATGACCATTATGGTATTGTTTTGGTGAAATAGAAATGGCATGCTTCATACTTGATTTGGTAGTTGAGAATGGTGAATGAATTGTATGTTAATTGATGTTGGAATTGAGCATGTAGGGATGACCCAAATTGGGTGGCAATTTGGCCTTGTAAATGGCCTATAATTGTCCACACGGGTGAGCACACGGGCGTGTGTCTCGCCTGTTTCCATCACTGTCCTTATTCGATGCAGGTCAGACTTGCACACGGGTCAAACACACAGGCGTGCGACAGGCCGTGTGACTCAAGTCAGTGTTGCACACGGGCCAGACACATGGGCGTGTGACAGGCCGTGTGACAATAGTCAGAGTTGCACACGAGGTAAGACATGGTTTAAGACATGGCCGTGTAAGGCACACGGTCAATCCACACGGGAGTGTGCCCTATTTTAGAAGAAAAATTTTCTAAGTTTGTAATGTTTTTGTATGAGATCAGTTTAGTCTTGAACCCTCTTTAAAGCATGTTTAAGGTCTCGTAGACCTACTAAAGAGACTTTGTGCTATTGATTACTATGATGTGTTGATGTGTGAGCCATGATAGTATAAATGTTATGATTTGACCAGTAATACCTCGTAACCTTAGTCCGGCGATGGATACGGGTTATGGGTGTTACACTTAACCTTTCCATTAAACTCAAGCCTTGTTTAGGGAGGTCGACTTGGCCTAGAGAAGTTTATGAAGTGTTGTCCGTTAAGAGATGGTGGACCCCTCAATGGGTCGGAATTGTCCCCAGTGAGAGTTGTCTCTTGACTCTAATGAAAGTCTGAGTGCCTAAAGAGGCGATAGGTTGCAGAGTGGAAGTACCTCATCAGATGGTTGATCAGGTGAACCATGCAAGAGTGTATGGTTACCCAACGAGAAAATCTCAGCATTTGTTCTTGGTGGGATTTGAACTCGTGTCCTATAACATATAGGATACTTGCAGGGAACTACATTAACACTTGGGTTAGGAATGATAATTATATTTTGTTTATTGTTTAATAATTCATTTATGCAAAAACATGTTAATTATTTAATTATAATATTAGCTTTGAGATAATTTTGTTCACCTTTATATTTTAATCAATTTTTTCTTTACAACCCTTATAATAATCGTAATTAATTACCGTAATTAATTAATTTCTCATAAAATAATTTAATGAGTTTATCTCAAGTTAATATATAATTTAATTAAATATACATTTAAAACATTTTATTTTGATTAAAGTTAAATTTAATTTTTATGAAAGAAGCCAAATATATTAAATTGTATAGCACTTTAATATATAATTAAAATTCCATTATTTTGTAATTTAAACCAATAAATAAGCTATAACTAATAAGGGTATAATTTTTTTTAAAAAAAATTAATAAGTAAATTTTAAAAGTTTTATGAGATTTACTTCAACCTTAAAGGATAACTGCGTATGATTGAAATTATAAGAGGTAAGTATATTTTATACCAAATTTAAGGGATAAGTGTCTTTTATCTTTTATTTTTATGGAGTTAATTATTCGATAAATTATGTTTATTTTCCATAATTATTTCCAATATCATCACACTATTAAGCAAATTTTCTTTTTGAGATTTCATATGAATTATGGCTAAATTTTTTTGTATATAAGAGAGAGAAAGAGAGAGGTTGTTCTACTTAGTTGCATCATGTTTTGCATGTATATATTGCTGATGGTTTTATCTTGGTTTTTCTTTTTTTGCATAACCTTTCATAAATTTTGAGTTTTCCTTGTTTGTTAAATTACTTTTTATATTATATAATAATTATTTACATATTTCAAAGAAATTATTCTAAGAAAAAAAGCTAATATATATGAAAAAATTAGTTCGAATGCTTAAAAACGAGTTTCTTTTGTTATATAAGAAGTAATTTCTATTTCGATGTAAATTTTACTCGGTATTGATCGTATTAGTGTGTACTGATTGATTTCGCCCGTGCTGTTTGAAATATAGTGTACCAATTGATTAAAAAAATAAACTTTGAAATATAAATATACATTTTTTAAAATTTTTATTTTGAATTTATTAAACATTTAATTATTATAATTTAATTTATAAAATAATTTTTTTAGGGTACATTAGAGAGTATTAATCTATCACGAGGTGTAATAAGGTGATATATCCCTACATCATTTCCCGCGTTATGTTCGCCAAGCAATCTATACAACGATTTCCTTCTTTATAAATATGTCACACATCAACAACCTACCTTTCCTAGATTAGTCTCAAGCGTCTTCAAAGGATGTTTATTGAATAATATTTTATATTTAAAATTTATTTAATATCATTATTTAATATTTATAAATGTTTTTAATATACATATATCAAATATGTTTATGGGCTTAGCCCAATGCCCACCATTAACCTTTTAAAGGAATGATAACTTTTAAATTTTGGGTATTTAGGCGACTTTATTTATTTTTATCTGTTGCCAATTTTAAATTCATTGGATTATCTTAATAATGCAATAATTTGCAAGTGCTTAATATCTCAACTTTACATTCTTTTCCTAACTTTGATATATAAAATTTTGTTATTTCAGTTTAGTACTTGACGCTTTTTCTTAATTTGGTATTTAAATTTTT
Organism: Gossypium sturtianum; assembly: GCA_025698515.1. Lineage (NCBI taxonomy): Eukaryota > Viridiplantae > Streptophyta > Magnoliopsida > Malvales > Malvaceae > Gossypium > Gossypium sturtianum. The sequence continues at coordinate 126,025,403 of CM046946.1, forward strand.
TGTTGTTTAATTTGATATTTAAATTTGACACTTTTTTTTAATTTGGTGCCTAAGCTTTTTTTAGGTTCAATTTGGTACCTAAGCTTTTTCTAGGTTTAATTTGGTGCCTAAACTTGTTAAGTGTCATACAAATTACTCCAAAGCACTAACGGCGTTAAAAGAAATTTGTGCTATGCTGTAAAAATATAGTCAATATTAGAGGAAATTCGTGTTAAAAATTAATAAAATAAAATAAAATAAACTGAACTAAAGGTAGTTAACATTTAAAATAAAAGAAAGAAATATCATGTCATTTGCCACATATTGATTATGCATTGGTTATTTTCGCTACCTCATAAAAAAATAACATTGTTAGTATATTGGAGTAATTTATATAACGTTTGACAACTTCAGGTACTAAATCAAACAAAACAATATTAGATACAAAAAAAAAATCAAGTTCAAGTATCAAATTGGACTTAAAAAGTAAAATACCAAATTGAAAAGAAATGTCAAATTGAAGTACCAAATTAATAAAAACAACAAAACAAATGTGATAATAACCCATTTTACAAGAAAGTGCAGCCCACATTGCTTGCAAAATATCCACAAACAATGAGTTAGAGAAGGCAGGTTCGATGTGGAGACTTAGAGATAATAGGGAGATTTATCTCTTCATTCAACTTTTATCCTTGAAAGTTGAAAACTTTGTAATTCTGGAAGCCTTGAAAGTAACAAACTCTAAAAGAAAAATAAAAGTAGAATCAATAAAGTATAAGAGAATTATAACTCCTAAAAATTAATTAAATATTCGATTTTACAAATCTTATATAACCAAAACTCTAATTGAACGAATTAATAAATATTTTATCTCTTAAATAAACTTCAAAGTGATACAAAACTCTAAAATTTAGGCCTAAAGAATAACAATCGGTGATTAAAGAGACTTCAAAGGTCATCAACTCAAAAATCTTGTATTGAACTCGTCAAGAAATTTATAGTTGCACAGCCTTCACTAAAACAATCATAACTTGAGCTCCCAAACTTGGATTGACGCATTTAAAAGTGTGTTTTGTAAACTAAGAGATAGATCTTTTGTAATACCCTTTACCCGAGTTAACCCGATAACTCAAGCAACAGTTGTCACATTTAGGCATTGAGTCACTTAAACATTGATATTACATTTTACATTTAATTTCAATCATATTAAACTCATTTAGGGCTTTTCAAAACATTTCCAGACAGCCTTTGCAATTTGGTTTCGATCGGAGTTTATTTGAGAACCATTTTGTGGGTACGACAATGAAAATATGATGGCCTGAAGAGTTATTGGTACCTATGAAGTTCAATACTAGTCTACATGGGCATTCCATGCTACTGAATTCACAATAATTAATCACAAATATTTTATTTCATGATTTCATTACTCTTTTACATTTCTTTCATTCTAACCCACTATTTAATATTATACGAATATATAAATTTGAACATCAAGATTTTCAAGAGCATTATCTTTATTCTTCCATTTCCCAACTTATTACAATCTTTATTCACACTGGTATTTATTTGGTGATTTTTATATTTTAACATACTTTTGCTTCATTTACAATTTAGTCTATAAATCTTAAATCTTAACAATTCAAAATAGTGTAGTCCACTACGCAATTGTACGTTTTTAGTTATATCTCGTTCATCGGACTTGATAATTAAGTTTTGTTTGAAATTTCCGAAACTCATCTCATCCCTAATATAAAAAGTTCGATCAAAATTTTCTACTACTAGGTATGAAAAGTTCAAACAAAATCACTAGGTATGAAAGTTTTGTTTGAAATCTTCACTTTCTTCACTTCAATCTCCAAATTACTTGCTTCCGAGATGATATTTAAACTCTCTAGGGTCTCTACTACAACTTTCCTCTTGGGTGCTTAAGGAAATTTTCAAGAATTTAAGGTGAAATAGTAGAAATGGATGACAAGAGACCAAATTGTAAGAAAGGCAAAGTGTCCTTTCTATTTATAATGGTGGTGGCTTGGAAAGAAGAAGCATGAAGAGAATTTTTCATGTTTCTACAAAAATATCTTAATTAATTAAATAATAAAATAACAATAACAAAATAAAAAAAACTAATGGTAACATGATAATTATCTTTTTTGAGAAATGATCATTTTGCTCTTGTAATATCTTAGTATTTACTTTTGGGTCATTTTTTATTTTTGGTAAAATTACAATTTAGTCTCTCCCAATACTCCACTTATTCAATTTGATCCTTACCTACCTAATTTATTTTACACGTTGATCCTTTCCACCTTTAGGGTATTTTCACTTTTGGTCCCTTAAATTTTCCATATTTATGTTTTAACACCATAAATTTTGAATATTTTAACTAAGACCACATCACTTTTCATGTCTTTACAATTTAGTTCCTACCTTAAATTAATATATCATGTTTACTCAATTTCCTTTGGTATTCATTAGCTTTCTCTTCTAACACTGATAAATTTTCATTTTATTTACCATCAAGAATCTATCACATATTTTCTCCGAAATTACACTATTTACAACCAAAGGGTTTTTGGAATGTTACATCTTCAATCTATAAGAACAACTAAACCAAAAATGCTAGAATTTCATCTAAAAATGGGTTGCAAGTTGGATAATGTTCTAGACTTGAAAGTCAAATAAATTTACCCCTCCTTAGTTTGTGTCAATATGGTGCTCTATAGTGATTTGACTTTGTTGGTGTTTTCAACATCTACTTTCAACATAATGTGCATTTAAACAAGAACACCAAAACTATTCTTTTCACATAATGATATCACATCTTTCATCACAATATTCTAACCATTTTCTCTCAAATTCCAAATCAACTTCTTGTACTTAAAACCAAATGCATAGCATTTATAATGTCTCGAGACTTTTGTTGCAAAGCTTGAAAATATATACAAAATGCCTATGACATTTTTCAAAAATGCAAACTAAGAATGAATTTAAATGATTGAATCAACTTGAATACTGTGAAAAACGAATGTCGATAATGACAATGAATCGTAAAGAAAGAGAGAAAAATAGAACACACAGATTTTATAAAGAAATCTTTTCGGGAAAAATCACGGGCAGAGGAGAAGAAAAATTCACTAACTGTTGAATTCGAATGATACAAGAGAAGAGACGACTACGTCTATTTATAGGTTTAAAAACTTATTATAATCAAAGTCTAATAGAAGCAATGCAGTAAGGTTGAAACACATTATTCAAATCAATATCAAATAAAAAAGTAAACTCAGAAAATAAAAAAAGAAGTCGAAAATATGAGTTGTCGTACAAGTTTTAGACTGAAGAATAAGTTGATGGACAATGATCTATTTTGAGAACTTTTATTTTGGACTTATTTGTTAAAATAATATTTTTAATTTTTCAATAGGAAAATATTTTAATATTTTAGTATTTTATCTTTTATTTATTTTTTAAATAACTTCAATATTAAATTGATGAGTTTAACTAGAATTAAGGTTTTATATATATCGGCGTGATGGCCTGACATTGAATTAAGAATTCAATTTTCCCTTTCACGATTTTAATTCTGTTCTTTGCGCCATTTCCCTTTAACTTTTCTTTCTTTTATTTTTATTTTTAATTTGTTGAAACTTTCGTTCGTATATGTTTCTTTTCATGAGTAGCTAAATTTTTAATCAACTTTTAGGCGGGTAGACAATCTGGGAGAAGGCCGTGAGATCTCAACCTCTACCTAAACAACTTTTATTTTAGTATTTGTTATTTCTCCTGTTTAAGAAATAGACACTGTCATCTTATAAAGTTGTATTGACATCAAGTCACAAAGAGCTCGTTGGTTCGTTATTCATAGGCGTACAATTAAAAGAACCGATACATCATTTGTCATATTCGGTCTATCGAGGAACATATTGGCGTGTCCAATTAAGTGGTTGGTTGGATCCGTCAAGGGAAATATCAATCGGATTTAAATGACCTGTGTGGTTGAGATCGCTGGTTCGAGTTGGCCCTTCTAGTTCGCAAGGCTACTGAAGAGCTTAATTATGGATGCGTGTTTCATGGTTGTTTATTTGGTAAAGGTTAGTTGTTGGACGTTCCTGCAATTAATTTATACATGGAAGGGTTGGTGGTTAGAGACGTCCCCGATCACTATAATTGACTTATCAGTTGAATGAGAAAAATTTTTATCGAGGACCAGTTCGAAACTAGAGCCAAAATCGAGCTTGAAGCTAGAGTATCATCATATCGATTTATTCAATTTAATTTTGTTTCTGTTTATTTTTACTATAATTATTTCAATTTTAATTATTTTTACTTTTATCATATTTAAATCTTTTTCTTTATTTTTGCACAGATCATCACACGTCATGGACATGACAACTGCCTAGGCACACAACTTGGTTAAGTCGAACAACAATTTTAGATATCTCAATTTCTGTGGAATCAACTTTTCTTCTTATACCGCTATTTATATATTATTTAGACATAAAAATTTATTTTTGCATACTCCACAACCATCAAATTTTGGGGTCGTCCACTAGCATAAAGATTATATATTCGTATGAATCATTATGTTTGTTAGGGGTGAGTATTCGATCGAGTCGAGTCGAATCGAGTCAAAAATTTTCGAGTTAGTCGAGTTAACAAATCCTATTTTAGCAACCGAACTCAATTTGAATTTGTTTTCGATTCGAATCGAATCGAGTCAAAAAGTTCTGAATCAAATCGAGTCGAGTTAACGAATCCTATTATTTATACTTAATGTTGCGATTAGATGGACCGATTATTTAACTAGTAGACGAAGTACAAGATTATTTAACTACATGAACAATATAATGATTCTACCTCTTAACTTAATGGGTAAACATTTATCAAAACGACGTAGTTTTGCCTTTTAACTTAATTATTTTGAATTTTAACTTTTAAAAAAGTAAACATTTATCAAAACGACGTAGTTTTGTCTTTTCTTATTCGGATTTTCGGATAACTCAAACTGTGTAATTCATATTCGAGTTAAACCGAAAAACTTAATTTTTTATTCGAGTTGATCCGAATAACTTGATTAACTCAAATAACTCGAACTATTTAATTCAAAATTTAAAATTTTTATCGAATTTTTCAAATCGAATTAGGTTTTGCTCACCCTAATGTTTGTCACAAAGATATCAAACTTAAATATTTGAAAGGAAAAAATAATGAAGAAAACATATAAGAGGGCCAATTGCGGAACAGGACACGTGCGTCTCGCTATCTGTGAATGTACAGCACAAACTTGTAGGCTCCATTGAGTAGGGAATCCAAGAAGTTTGTTTTTTGTTTTGCAAATTTCTGAGCTACACAGAATGCAAAAGTTGGGACCTTCTACAGTCTTTTTCTATGTGATGTGTCACATATTCTCCAACATGGTTACTGAGTGAATATTGGGTTGGACCTTTGCTGCATTCCTTTTGGTTAAAAAAACTCAACACACAAATGAATCAACTAGATCAAACCCTAGGTTCATGATCCATACCGAAGCTTGGGAAACCACTCAATGTCAAATAAAATTATTTCACAAGAAAAATGTTTAATTTCAGAGCCAAACCAACATATTGATTTTTCTGCCCAAATGATATCAAATGTATCCAATTCTATACACCAACCAACAACCAAAACAAGAATTTGAAGTTGACAGGAAAATTCCCAAATTTTCTTCTTAACTAACTTGCTAAGCTCAACCTGGCCTCTTGGCTCAATTGAACTTTTCTTATTGCTCACCCCATGGCCAAAAACCTTGCTGCTCATCAACTTCATTCAACAGATGGCAAAATCCCTCTTCTTGAACTACTTGGTCAGGTTTAGTGCATGGGAGGTCTGGTCTTGTTGAGCCTTGGAGAAGGTGAACCATGCTCGTTGGCCTCGTTGATGAAGTTGAGAAAAGGTTTTTACTGCTCCATGAACCCTCATTTACTTCATCCTTAATGCTTATTTCGTTTGAATCTTTGGTTTTCAAAGACAATAACTACATGACAACAGAACAATTAAAACCCGAGTCGGAAGCTATGATCAGATCAAGTGTTGATGAAGATAAGAAAGCGGTAGTTACCTCAGCACTAAGCTTGTTGTTTTGAGCCTGAAGTGCATCAGCGTCAGCCTTGAGTGCTTCACACTGTTTCTTCAAAACATCATAATCTTTCTCCAATTGTTTGGTTTTCCACCTGGCCCTCCTGTTTTGAAACCAGATGGCTATCTGCCTTGGTTTCAACCCCAAAGCCTTAGCCAGTTGCAATTTCCTCTGCGGTTCCAGCTTGTTACCCGACTCAAAACTCTTCTCCAGTGCCTTCACTTGTTCCAACTTAAGCCTCTTCTTCTTCTCACCAACATGCGATCCATCATCATCAGATGATTCATCCTCCACAAGAACTTGCTCAACACCTGTATAAAAGAATATACATGTATAGACAGATGGGGAGAGAGAGAGAGAGATCATACCAAGGAAGAGCTGGGGAGGGCAAGAAGGGGAAAAGAGATGATCATTACTATGATCTTCATTGGGCGGGAAGATGAAAGAATGAGGAGGGAAAGCCATGGCAATGTTAGCCTGAAAATCATTTATAAGCTACGGATATGATTTATATCATGGTTATAACATGATGGGGCTTAGGACATACCAAAAGACAGCGATTTTTAGTTCGAGAATTGAGATATGATCATCATCAACAGTGTAAACGATGGAGCGGCGGGCGACATTATGTAATATCATCTCTCTTCAAATTAAAAAGACGATAGGAGAGAAAATGATGTATCTATTTTAACTCTATCAAGCAATGAATCTATTTTTTTTCTCTCTCCTATTAAGCACACTTTAAAAAGAAAAATTATATTTTCTATAATTCTAATTTTCTATCACTTCAATTTTTCATTTTTCTTTTTTTTTTTTCACTTTACCGACCAAAACCATAAAGTTAGTTACCTAGTCCTTTGTTTAAAATATTTGCCTTTTTAGTTTAAAGGAGAAATTGTTTTACGGACTCTTTTCATTACATTATTTATGGTTCCTTTCCAACTATTTAACGAGATTTAAGTAAATTTTTTCTATGTCATTGATATATAGTTTTTGAAATTTTTTACCTTGAATCTCGAACCCAAAACCCTGAATCTCGAACTTCTCTTAAAGTTCAGGGTTTAAGATTCAAGGTTCGGATTTGAATTTAAGGTTCAAGATTTAAGGTTTGGGGTTTGAGTTTAGAGTTCGGTCTTCGAAGTTCAGGGTTCGAGGTAAATTTTTTTATCAAAAACATAATTTAGTTGGTTTTTGTACAATCATATTTTACTCTTGTGCATCTTTAAAAAGTTACATTAAATCAGGAGTTTGAATATCAATATTTTGGGTAAACTATGCAAATAGTTATTTAATTTTGAGAATATTTTTATTTAAGTTACTTAACTAAGAAAGTTTTTAATTTAGTCATCAATTTTTTTTTTGAATTTTAATTTTTTGGTCCTCTGTCTTTAAGTCTATAATAGAAGTTTGACCTGGCTTTTATTTTATTGGCATTATAACAAAATTAGCTCTCCATATTTTCAGAATTGATGTGGTTGAACCAATCAAATCATTGGTTCCTAATTCGACCGGTTTGTCGGTTCAATTGAATCAATTATTAAAAAAATATTTTTTTTAAAATTAAACAATTGCAAAAACCAATCCAACTGTCGGTTCGTACATCAACCGATCCAACCCTTTATTCTACATAGATACCTCGACTGACCGAATTTTGAATTAACTTTATTTTTTTAGAATGTTTTATTATCTTTTCTAATTCAATTGAATAAATTATTAAAAAACATATTTTTTTTAAAAAAAAATTAAACAATAGAAAAAATCAATTCAACTGTCGGTTTGCACGTCAACCGATCCAACCTTTTATTCTGGACTAGTATCTCGACCAACCGATTTTTGAATTATTTTTATTTTGTAGAATGTATTATTATATTTTATTCTTTATAATTTTTACATATTATAAAAAAATTGAATTTTTTAATTTAATAATTTTTTTATATTTTCTATAATTTTTTATTGTTCTTATTTTTTTGAATATATATTTTTGAATTTTTTTAATTTTATATCATGTTTTTATAAACTTTATATATTTGATATATTATAATAATAAAAACTTTTAATTTTTTGAATTTAATAAAATTTATAGTTTATACTTTTTTTGAATTTTTATATATTTTGGAATAATTATGTATATTGGATTTTTATATTTTATATATTATAAAAAATTTCAATTTTTTGAATTTCAATTTTTTTATAATTCTTTTATATATTTTGAATATTTTTATATCTTTTTATATATCATCAATTATCTAAAGATATTAGATGTATTCTCATTGGTTAAGCGTGTCACCTATTTTTTTAAATACTGTTAAGTTTTTTTTTTATTAAAAAAAAACTATAAAGAATTGATAAAATAAGATTCAAAATGAAAAAAAAAATAATAATACAAGCAAAATTGTGATAACTTCTATCCCTTCTTTGGATCCTGGAATGTACATTTTAATTTGGCCAAGAGCAAGCTTTTTTATTAGAAATTTAATTGGTACCCTTTGAAATAAGGATGGATCCCTTGTTATTCTTGGTTGTCTCACATCAATCCTCCTCCTTCGCATCTCAACTTTTCTTTTATAATTATACTTTCTATCTTTTCCATGTACAAATGGGTTAAGAAATGAAAAGATTGAGACAAAATTGACTAACTCAGATTAAGACTCACGCAAGGCATGAGTGTATGGTGGGAACTTTAAGACTTTGCTTACCAAGGAAAGAAAATTGAAAAATTGAAAGGGTGGAAAATTAGAAGGATGAAAAATATAAATTTTTTTTCTATACGTGTGCTTGGTAGAAAAGATAGGAAAATAGAAAGAAAATAAAATAAAATAAAATAAAATAATTGAAAAAATGTATAATTTGAACTAACATACACTTCTCTTCCATTTTTTCTCCTCCCATTATTCCAATTTGGAATGATTGATTTTAATGCATTATGATGGAAAATGATCACCCAAATTTTCTTTCAAGATGGAAAATTGGAAAGGGTGGAAAGCTAGAAGGACAAAAAATATATTTTTTCTTTCCATAGGTGTGCTTGGTAAGAGAGATGAAAAAATAGTTCATTTCATTGCTTGGTAGAGTTAAAATGGAAGGAAATAAAATAAAACATTTGAAAAATGTATACTTTTGAATTAACATACATATCTCTCCTCTCGTCTTCCAATTTGGAAGGATTAATTTTTATGCTTTAGGATGGAAAATGGTCATCCCTCCAATTGTGTTCCCTCTCACTTTTCTTTCCAACCAAACACACTCAAAATTTATTTTCTTCCCATTTTTTCAGTTCCTCCTCCCATCCCTCTACTTTTTCACCCAACTAAGCATACCCTTAACATTATCTAGAATATAGTGCGCATCTATGAGTAGTTTTAAAAATAAATAATTATGTATTATTTTAAGTAAACATTTATAATATTAGTGAGGGGTTACAAGTAATTTTAGACATGAACAGATATAATTAAAATTATTTAAAACAAATTATATCTTAACCTACCAAATACATAAACAAGATATAAATCTTAAAAAGTAAAATTATTATTGAATAAAAAAGGACTTAGTGGGAACCCAAGAACTTAAATTAGAAGCAATTAGCCGACAGACATTCCATCCAATAAGCCAATACCCCCGTCAAATGTTTTAATTTTTAATTTTTCAATTGCTTGTTACTAAGCCTGAAAAGTGGTCAAACTGGAATGTTAAATATAAAGATTTAATTGGTTGAAAGGTAATACCTTTTTCTTCTTCCCCATTTGAATTCCCAACTCAAAGTATGAATACTTTAATGGAACCACACTTTGTAGCCACAGCTGGGCAACACCATGTATTTATAATATATCAAATTTATCTTTTAATTCGTAAAGCATACATCAGCTTTCCATTTGAAATCCAATCAATAGCTGCTAGGGTTTATTTCACCTGATTACGAGAAACTCGTGTTTGATTTGAAGCTAAATCCAAGCTTAATTAAGTTGGATTTTGATATAAAATAAAATTTTAGTTGCTCTGTAAACTCCCTAATGTTAAGTTGATATGGGGTGAGACTTCGAATGATTTTTTCTCAACAAAATCAACCTATATGATTCTTGCAACTAAGAGAAGCTTGGAATGCCATATTGCAAAATTAATTTGGAGATTTCAATGTCAACCTAGAGTGCAAATGTTCTTATCACTAGCTTGTCAAAATGAAATCATCACCAATGCTAATAGAAAAAGTAGAAGAATGAATAAAGATGGGAGTTGTAAGATATATGTAGGTGGTTTAATGAAGACACTATACATATTCTCAGATAGTGATTTGCTGCAAAGGTGGTTTGGATGGTTTTCTTGGGAGGAAATGATAATCTCGATTTCTCCAATAGTAATATGGAAGATTGGTGGAGCTTGAACCTTCAAATGCACCCAGGTAGAGTGTCCTTTTTTGTTGCTTGTTGGAAGTGGCGAAATGAATTCAACTTGGCCAATGTAAGTACTCTCGTTGAATCGAATTTTTTTGCCATTTGCAAGAGCCTAAATGAATCTGGAATGATAGCTGGGAATAGTGTTAATATATGGCTAAGGAGGGAAATTTTATTAAGTTGGGAGAAATAGAAAGAAGGGAGTTTGAAGATTAATACTGATGGAAGCTGGGACTAGATAAGTTCCAAAGCTGGTGCTAGCAACGTTATACATAACAACTATAATAATAGGATTGTCGGATTCCAAAAAATATGTGGCAATTGCAGTATTGGTTTGGAAGAGATGTGGGTTTGTATCAAGGTCTAGTTCTTGCTTGGAACAAAGCCTCTAGATCAATTGAGCTTGTTTTACCCTTACCGCAGCTTGGACACAGGGCAAGATGAGGAATGGCTAAGTAGCTGCACTCATGGATGACCCTTCACTTTGTACTCTTAGTGGTGACCATCCAATTGGTAATGACCAATTACCCATGCACAGGGAAGTCACCTGCTTTTATCCTCCAATGGAGGACCACTGAAGGACCACTAAGGTATAACATTCTTGTATAACCTTTGCAAGGAAAATACTAGAGCAGAACCATATAGTACCTTGTATGGCAACAACTAACATGTAACGGACCTATCACCTAGCCGACAACACGAATAGCCGACCATCCATATTGTTGGTAACATGACACTACATGACAAGCAGACCCCCTATATATACCCTAATGCACGAGATACTGAGAATCTTCTTCTTCCTCCCCAAGCATTCCACCTGATAGCTTAGCATTGTCCAGCTTCCTCCTCTCTTTTCTCCCTCAGTTCTCTTAACTCACATTTCCCTATTCGGCTCTTCACCTATCATAGATGAACTTAACTCCTTATAATCACCACTTTTTTTTTTTTTTTTTTTGTCTCCTCCTTATTGATTCTTTGTATCAAGAGAACTTGAATAATTGATATGACAAAAAATGGAGTTCATGAGTGGCATCCTCTCTATTGTTTAATTGGGGTTATTTAAGAGCACTTGGCAGGAGAACGAGTCTGGGGAACTGAACTTTGGCGTTCAACCCAAGGGGTCATACACTTATTACTGGATGATTCTATGAGAATTTTCTTTCTTCGTTTTATTAATGATTAGTTAGTTAGTTTAGGGCGTTTGCCCTCTTTTATTACCAAAAATATTTTAGGTGACATTATTTTTTTTTTTTTATGTATACTTTAATTTTAAATGTTAATCTATTTACAGTACGACTAAATCATATCAAAATATTATTCTGAAAACAGCAAATCAGGTTGAAAATTACGTTTTTTAAACATCAATCGAGAACAAAATTATTTTCAAATAAATTTTAATGTGATTAATTTATTTGAAAGATATAAATGTTTCCAATTCAACTGATCACAAATACACATTTTCTCCTTAATTTATTAAATTTGAATTTATACAACATGAACTGTTGAAGTTAAGTAACTTTTAATTTGCAAGATTTTTTCTTTTAATTCATTCATCAATTTAAAAAAAATTAAAATTATTTTAATTCTATGTAGTCTTTATAAATTTTTCTAATTTTAATTTTATAAATTTAATTCCTCTATTTCTCAGATTTTAAAATTTAAGTCTAATTGTTAATTTTATTAAAATTATTTTGTTAAATTTATTGATGTAACACTTTGAAATAAAAAATAAATAAAAAAACTCACTTGACAATCATATAGAAAAAATAACTTGAATTTAACAAGAAAAATTTAATAGGTTAACAATTGAACTTATATTTTTAAAGGGTAAACTATAAAAATAGTCATTTTTATTTGTCTCAAATTACATTTTAGTCATTTATGTTTGAAATATTATGTTTTAGTCACTTATGTTATCATTTTGTTACAAAGTGGTCATTCTACCGTTAAGCTCCGTTACCTCTTTAACGGTAGTCTTACGTGGCAGTCCAAATAGATTTTAAATGCCAACTTGGATGTCCTACGTGGCAATCCAAATTAAATTCATTTAATTAAAAACCTATTTTCATCCCAACAATTGGACATCCAAGTTGGCATTTAAAACTAATTTGGACTGCCATGTAGGACTGTCGTTAGGAAGGTAACAGAGTTTAACGGTAGAGTGACCACTTCGTAACAAAACGAACTAAAGCGTAACATTTCAAACATAAGTGACCAAAATATAATCTTAGGCAAACAAAAGTGATTATTTTTTAAGATTACCTTATTTTTAAATTCTAAAAATAAATGGATTAAATTTCTTTTTTTAACCCAAAAAACTTACGCATCACTAAGAAAAAGAAAGGGTAATGGAGAAAGCGGGCAGCCATTATTGAAGAAAACTTGTTTATATTAATTGTTAAATTTTGGTCACCCTTTTTTGACACGTTCCACCATGTGGACATGGTGAAGCTATTCATTCCACTGCTCACGTAAATGTAATAATTAGTTTAGCCAATCCCCATGCATGGATACACGTGTACTCCTTGCTGTCAAATTTAATTTTGTTCTTTTTATTAGTTCAAAATGAGTTTTCCATATTTCATTTGGCATAAGTAAAATATTTAATTAAGAATTGGGTCGTTATATTTTGACATGTAACTTATTATAGCAACAAACATCATTAACCCAATATTCCCATTCATGAATTAATGAATCTGTTAAAAGGCAATTAATTTTATCTTAAAATAAAATTCACCCACTTTGTAAGTTAGGAAGATAATTTATAGGGTTACCAAAAAGTTGGTGGCATGTAAATGTAATTATGGAGACCACACTTTGCCACTTCAAAATTTTCTAATTAATTAGAATGATGATCCCACAACATTGATCTCTTTTTCAAATCACGATTCACTTAAAAAGGAAAATATTTTATAAAAATTATTCAATAAAGTTTACAAAAAGATTGAAAAGAAAATTCATCATGAAAACGTATAAAATCTTCATAATCCTTTCACCAACTTAATACATATTGTTCCATTTTACACGTTATTTGTTAAATCATTAATTTTTAGAAATGTTTAGGCCAATTTGTTTTTTAGGATAAAAGTTAAGGTTCAAAGTCATTCTTCTAAAAATTATGTATCTAGAAGCATACTGATATGAGTCCATTTTTTTCTTTAAAGAAAAGTCAAGTTCCACCTCCCTCATATTCAAATAATTCATCTTATTATTTTCCAATAATGAAATATTAAAAGTCTAATTTAAATACGGTATAATTAACAGATTATTTAAGGAGATAATTTATTTTTGCTAATTGAGCTGACGGCAAAACAAAAGCGTGTCCTAAAAGTACTCGTAACAAAACGTGCTTTATCATATTGTAGTATGCCATCCGGTTGTGACATGGTGATAGGAACCTAGTTAAACTTGTTATTTTATTATGCTAGTTCTGTTATGAGGTAAGTTTACAATTTTAATACCTATGAGCTTACTAAGTATTTATAATACTTACTCGTATTGTGTTTCCTATCCTGTAGATATTTTGCGGAACTTGAAGATTGGATTAATTAAGAGCTCACACTATCTAACTTCTAACTCGGTAGATCTTTTATGGTTTATGGATCGATTTTGTGGCATGTCATTATGTATAAAGGTCACCTTGGTTGATAATGTTTTGATATGTGCATAATCACTTGTTCATGTTTATAAGATGACATGCTTATAAGTCTTGGTAAATGTTTATGCTATCTTGAATGTTGTTTTGATATGTGATCAATGTGATGAAATGTATAAATGTGAATGTCAATTGATTGCTAAATGAGGTGAAATGGTAAGATAATGGAAATGGTATAAGGTGCTTAAATGAGTAAAGTTCTAACATGTTATATGGTATGCTTATAAGCCTTGAAATTTGTTTGTGTTTGTGAATGGTCAAATGAATATTTAGTTGATGAAATTAGGGAATGGAATGAGCATTTATGTATGTTTGGTGTTGAATGGAATGAATGTTTGGTATTAAACGTTTAAATGAATTGAGATGTTACATGTTGTGTTGAATGTGATTGAGGTGCCTTGAGGTATCGAGTTAGGAAATGGTACTTTTGGTGTATTTCGAATAGGTTAAAATAATGGGTAAGTGAATACTTTTGGCATATGTAATGGTTGATTTGGCAATTTGCACATTAAGACATTATTTTGGCATACACGGGTTATCACACGGTCGTGTGTCATACACGGGCGAGTGACACAGCCGTGTGTTCTGTATTATCAAGGTGGTTTTAGTTGAATACGATCACAGTCTCTCGCACGGCCTGACGACACAATCATGTGACCCTACTTTACATGGCCTGAGCTTATCACACAGTTGTGTGAACACTTTTACCCAATCTTTTTTGAAATGTTTTAATTTAGTCATTGTATGTTTCAAAATTGACTTTAAAGCTTTCGTAAGCTCGAATTAAGTTCAAATTTTGCATGCAAGACTTGATTTGTTAGCGAAATGATGATTCAATATTGTTTTGAATGAAATACTTGAATTAAATTGCATGTTTCGATTTTTTTATTTACTGTAGCGCCCCGTGGCCTGGGTCTGGCAACTGGACTGGGTGAGGGGTGTTACATATGGATTGTCATTCGAGCTACCATGTTTAAAATTTAATGTTTTAGTCAGTATTTCTATTTAAAAAAAATAACAATTTAACTAATTTTGAAAGGTTGATGGTCAAATGCGACTTTTTTTAAAAGGTTGAGGGTTAAATTTAACTAAAAAAAATAAAGGCCAAATTAAAAAAAAAATGTAAATGGTGATAGCTAAATTTAATATTATGGCAAACAATAAAAACAAAAAACAAAATCAAAGAGTTTCATTTCAAAAGTTGTTTTCCCCACGCGCGTCGACAGGCAGTCTAATGAACAAGCTATCGGACGGTCAATATCCCCTTAAATCAGTGAATAGAACCTATGAATAACCGTAAGATTGAAATACGGATTCACGCGTAGTAAGCGATTGGTATACGTAGAAAAAGACTGATAGTCATTTAAGCATTAATTCCCGCGTTTTGTTGACCTTTATAATTATTCCATTTTTCCACTAACAAAAATACAAAATACAAAATGATAAATTTTATAATCATTTCAATTATTTTCTTTTATTATTCAAAGTTTAGTCTTCTAGTAATTTTTTAGCTAAAATACTAACCCATTAATTTTACTTAAATATTAATATAATAAAAGTATTTAATTATATAAATATTGTAGATATAATAAATATATCATGTTAATTGCATTTAAATATATTTGATTATGGTTATTATATTCTTTCTATGTTTATTAAATGTGCTTTTAATAAGAATATAACATTAGGAAAATTATTAGAAAACCTGTTTAGTATTGTTTTTAAGAAGTATTTTTGGAAAAAAAAATACTTTCGAGATAAAAATATTATTAAACAAGATGCTTTTTGAGAGAAAAAATATTTTATTAGCTCAAAAGTGTTTTTGAAAGTAAAACTTTTTAACTTCTTCTCAAAAATTTTTTTTTGCCCAAAAGTACCTTTTACAAACAATATTAAACTGGTACTAAATTTTAAATAGCTAAATAAGAATGTTATCCAAAATTATTTGTTAGAATTTTTTAAAAAAAAGTAATATTTAGTTGAGGTATGTTAATACTTAATACTCCCAAAAAAACCTAACTTTTTTTAAAAGACAAACATCAAATACTTGATTAAGTGTTTTTAATGTAAATTAAAAGATTATGAATCATTTCTTAATCCAAACACTTTAATTTTTTTTCAAGTAGAATTAGCACTTTTTAAACAAATTATGGATATATTAATAAAATAAATTTTAAAAAATACTTTATACCTAAATAAGATTTCGAGAACAAGTGATTGATGTGACTAACCTCTTCAAGAGTCGAGCAACTTCAATATAGAGCTCGGCCCGGCCCGAAGGCCCGTCCGAAAAATGGGAGGATTCGGGTAAAAATATAGGCCCGAAAAATGGGCTTGGGCAAAAAAATGAGGCCCATTTAAAAAATGGGCCGAGCCTCGGGTATGATTTTTTGGCCCAGGCCCGGCCCGGCTCGGCCCGAAATATTTTAGTATTATTTTTTATTTTTTTATTAATAAAATTTTAACTTTAGAACATGTGTTTATTTTATTCCATATTTAATTTCTTTAAAATTGAATTTTTGAGAATATGAAAAAATTATTAACAAATTAAGCATCTATTTTCGTAAAGTACAAAATTAAATGGTAAAATAGTATCATTATGAGATTCAAAGTAGAAAATAAGCATCTATTTTCTTTAAATGTATTTGATTTATTATTTTTTATTTTTTATTTAATAAAATAAAAAAATAATACGGGCCGGGCCGGGCTCGAGCTTACCAATTTCATGTCGGGCCGGGCTTGGGCAATTTTTCAGGCCCATATTTCAGACAGGGCCAGGCCCAGACCTACAAAACGGACCTAGATTTTTAATTGGGCCCGGCCCGACCCATGTACACCTCTACTTCAATATGTGTTTGCAAAGATTATAATTTGCTTTCTGTGCATAAATGTTCGGAGAGGTCTCAATATCATTAGTAAATTTATTCTTATAAATTATATTATTTGAAATTATTAAAAGTGTAAAATATTTAATATTTTAAAAAACATTTGAGTCAGTCTAAGTTGGGTAGCAAAGTTATGAAATTAAAAAAAAAGTTGTTGCAATAATATTAATAATAAAAGAAAAGTAGAAAAAAGCTATAATAATATGTTATAAATATTTTATTAAGTGGGTGCCTATTATAATTAATTTGTGATATACTTTAAATTCTAATAATAATTAAAATTAAATATTTATTTCTTTTATACTTCTTATGTTTATAAATAAAAATTCTAATGAAATATTATAATCATCCTTTAATCAATAAAATACATTTACTTTCATATTTTTTTTTTTTTATTCTGGTTCATTTTTTTTAGTAGGAGCAATTATTTTGTCATTAAAAGCTTCATCTCACCTACAATTCCGTCTCTCACTCCCATCTCTCAACAATTCAAAAAGGAATAAAAGAAAAAATCATTAATCAGCTGTTGAATGTTGATTTTGAATAATCAATCTTTCTGAAAAAATTTCCCCCTTTTGTTTTTATAACCTTCAAATTCATATATATTTTCTTACTTTTTGACTTTGTTTTGCATTCCCATTGTTCTTCTTCTTCCTCTTGTTGTTTTCTTCTCAATCATTTCTGCAAAAGAAAACCCTTTTTTTTTTTTTTGGCTCTTCTTTTCTGTTCCAAATCCCGAGATCTCTGAAACCCATTTCTTCTTTTCACTTGATTCATCCAATTCCTCATCTGGGTATCTTCAGTTTTATTTTTCAAACTTTATTTGATTAGATAATTCTGGTAAATGATGAATAAAATCATGTCTGTTTATTGGATCTTTTCTGTAAGTGAAGCTTCCTAGGAATTCTCTGGTTTTTTATTTTTATTTTTTGGGTTTTCTCTCCTTTGTTGCATCATCAACAACATTTCTTTATTTCATCCCCTATTTTTAATGATTTAATCTCCACCAAAACCTCACAAATCCAGCTCATTTAACAAGGGATGTTCTCTTAGTCTTATTCATCAAATCACATTTCAAAATTCCCATATTTTTCTTCACTGTTTTCCCTTTTTCTTTTCCCCTGTTTTTTTTAATGGGTTGTGCTAGTTCCAAGCAAAAACGATGCCGCCATTGCCAGGCTCCTTATTCGCCTGTTCCAAGAAGCTATTCGATGCATGTTCATCATCCGGCTCAGCACACAGGCGATAGCTACCATGTCGTAGCGTTAACATCCACAACATTAGGCACTCTCAAGCTAGAAGACAACCACCACAGAAATGGCGGCACCATCAACGTTGCAGCTTTTGAAAACGGCTCCAAAATCAATGGGGATTTGAAGGAAGTTGAAGAAGAGAGTAAAGGGTTGAATATGAAAGTGATTGAAGCCAAAATATGGTCGAAAATGCTTGAAGATAAGATTCCAAAAGTTGTCCCCAAGACGCCTATTCGGACTCCTCCTGGAGAGCCTGAAACAATCAATACATGGGAAATGATGGCAGGGCTTGAAGATATTAGTCCCCTTCGATCTCCAGGTCATTTCAGGAGTTTTTCTTTTGATGTTCCAAAGCCTAAGTGGCTTCAAATTCAAGACACTGATGATAATAAAGCTGATTTGGGGGTCACAGATTTCGACCCTGAAATCATTTCTAGCTTTAGGGAATCACTTAAAAAGGATAAGGTTGTTCTGTATTTTACAAGTTTAAGAGGTGTTCGAAAGACATACGAGGATTGTTGTGATGTTAGAGTGATTTTGAAAAGCTTGGGAGTTCGTATCGATGAACGAGATGTTTCAATGCATTCAGGGTTCAAAGAGGAATTGAAAGAGCTAATAGGAGAAGGGTTTAAAGGTGGATTACCAAGGGTATTTGTGGGGAAAAAATACATCGGTGGAGCTGAAGAAATAAGGCGAATGCATGAAGAAGGTGAGCTAGAGAAGGCTGTCGAAGGGTGTGAAATGGTGGGTGATGATGGTGATGGCAATGGGGGAGGTAGTGGAGCTTGTGAAGCTTGTGGGGATATCAGATTCGTGCCATGTGAGACTTGTTCAGGGAGTTGTAAAGTGTATTATGAAGATGATGAAAGGGAAGAACAAGAAGAACAAGAAGAAGATGATGAGAATGGAGGTGAAAAGGGTGAGTATGGATTCCAAAGATGTCCTGATTGTAATGAAAATGGACTCATTCGATGTCCAATTTGCTGCTACTGAATTATTACTTCATGAAAAAACATAAAAAATTTGGCCTTATTATTGGTGTTGGTTTGTGAGTTTGCTTGGTGTACAGTGAGGAATTTTCATGATGTAATTTGAGTATATCAAATGGGTGTATACTTCTTATTATTATGTTCCCTTTCTAAAAGGAAACTCTGTATACTTTCCTATAAATGGAGAGATTGCAATTATAGCTCTTTCTTCTATGAAGCATTATTCTTGCATTCCAATACTAAAATGTGATTTTAATAGACATGGTTGAGTGGGGGGCTTGTCTTTCCAAACAAACCCTAGTGGATTTGATTATAATATAGCATGTAATAATATAAAGTGGGGGTGAAGAATGCATGGAGGTGGGTCGGCGAGTGGCGGAAAGCGGATGGTCAAATCCTGTTTTCAAATCCAAATTCAAAAAGATTGGTGGTTGGGCTTCATTGTTTTCAAGGTGTTTCAGCATTCAACGCCCATGGACTAAGGTCATTTCCTTCTTTGAGAGCTACACTACAGATCAAGCCATTCATTCCCACTCCCTAGTTAGGAGATTTCATTTATTATTTTTTTTTATGTATTTGAATTATTATTTTAATAACATAATTATAAATTTTGCATACTTTAGTTAATTAAATCCTTTTTTAACTAAATTTTATCCTTAAACTTTTTTTAAAAAAAAAAGTTAAATAAACATTCGACCACTGAATAAATTATTCATTAACATGACATATAAAATAAAAAATATCATATCAACATAAAGTACACAAATCACTATCCAGACATAATTAAATAGAAAGCAACTTTTTTTAATCTTAGAAAAACACTTTCATTATTTTGTGAAAGATTAATAATTAAATTCATCGAAATTAAAAAAAAAAGAAAAACAGAATTCCGAGAATTAAGAATCCCAGAATGAAATGATTAGTTGAGTATCCAAATGGCAGCAGATATGTTCACCAACAAAATGACAAGAGTTGTAGCTGAGGCATAATTATAAATAAAGAAGAAAAAGGCATAGTCAAAATTGGACTGTCGAAGCTAAGATTTTCAATGTTACATGCATTGGATATTGATTTGAAATTTGTATAGCCCCTTAGCTAAGGGATCATGTGATATGGTTATGCCATTAATAAAAGACGGTGTTGCTAAATGACATTAACCATAATACATCTACGATAAGCCAATCAATTTTTGCTTCCTTCTCCTCTTCTTATGTTTATGTCTTGTTTTCATCAATCATGACCTTGCTTTCTCATTCACTCCCCCAATTTCCCCTCTTTCAATCAATCAAGGAAAGAATATTTTAAGATTCCTTATAAATAATTCAATCCTAAATGATTTTGAAAAATATAAAATACAAATTCTATCTTTTAAATGATTAGGTAAATTACGCTCTAGGTCACTAAACTATTAGTAAGTTTACGTTTTGATCATTTAACTTCAAAAAATTACAAAATTGTTAAGTTTTCAATTAAGTCACTGGACTATTAAGTTTCTCAATCAATATAGTAGATCAATACTCATCAATAAGTAGAAGAACATACATTAGACTCAAGTCGATCTGACAGTTAGTGTCGTAGATCAAAGCAGAAAGTTGTTTGACTTTGGTTTATAGATTCATGACGTTTAAAGTTGTTTCATGGAAAAAGAAAATTAAATTACATAAGGGGAATGAGAGCTTTTGATTGGTACAGACGGTATGAACAGAGAATGCCATACAATATCGATTTTAATAGTTCAATAACTAGTTTGCAGCTTTTTAAAGTTAAATGACCAAAATATAAATTTATTAATAGTTTATTAACTTTGGATATATTATACATTTTTTTAATAAGATTTTGGGGGGGGTGAATTTTTTAATAAGACCCTATAATTGAGTTAAACTCCAAATGTATCAAACAACCTAATATTTAGAATCAAAGCCTGATAATTATTCTATTTGTCTTGTACCACAAAATCATGAGATGAAAGAGAAAGAAAATATACAGAATAACTTGATTCGATTATAATAGATAATAATTTATCGTAGAGAGTGGCATCTTTTATGAAATCTACACGGTTTGTTTATACATTGAGACATAAAGTTTTGTTAGCGATAGAAATATTGTTGGCTCCGGTCTGCCATTGTCCCTCTGAATCTACCTCAAAACTTAATATATTGTTCAAAACAAATAAGAAAATTATTTATTTTAATATTCATAATTATTTTTTACAATATTTATAATTAAATCTAAATAAATTTAAATTTAAAAACTTCACTCTGGAATAATTTCTCTATAAATATTAATTTGAGTTGAACCCAGCTGAAGAATATGAGACAAAAATCAGACTAGGAAGAAAATGAGCAATATTGAACCAACTTCGTAAATGTGAAAGCAACAAGTAATCAGTACAAAGCTATAGCTATCTTTCTATACTATAGATTTTAATTAAAAAGAAAAAAAGGGAAGTGATATTGAAATGTGGCATTTTAATTCATATATAAATTTTACATCTATTTCGTTTTCAGGTCCAGTTGGGCCCAAAAAATAATCTAAAATTTTGTCTAAATTTGGCCCAGATTAAAAATATTAAATTTGAGTCTGATCCGTCCGTATTAATTTTTTTTAGATTGTTTGTTTTGTATAAAAATAAATTTTAAAATATAATACATCAAATACAGTAAAAACATTAAAATAAATATTTTTCAACAAATTGAAAATACATTAAAAAAAGTCTTTATATTTAAGTAACACTAAGATAATTGCAACTTAGCAAGCAATTGTCTCTAAAATAACAGCAAAATTAACAATACAATAAGAGTTATATAATATCCGAACAATAACAACAATATAGTAACAACATAGCAGCAAAATGGCAGCAAAACAACTGATTCAGGCTGGGTCAGCCCGGGCAAAAAAATCCTACGCAAGGCCCGACCCATTTAGAAAACGAATATTATTTTTTTAGTCAAAATTTATTTTTCAAATTTATATTTTTACTCAAACTTTCTTACTTTTTGAGCAAACTTTTGGATTTAAACTGATCATCAGTCCATGATCAATTGCAGTGAGGAGAGTTGACTGACCCAACTACATGTTGGCTTTGTTTGTAGGGTGTATAAAGATCCTTAGCCAGTGGCTAAAGCAGTTGACAACTTTATGGCTGGACCATCACTAATGGTCCCTTCTACAAACTGACTCACAGCATGATGACGGTTTAGTGATGGTGTGAATTCCCATTAAAAGACAAAAAGGGTGTTATTGCAACTTAAAAGCTTGTAGTATTTGTTTAAGTCTGAATGACAGACCTCACTTGAGTTGTTCATGTCAGGTACATGGCTCTGTATCTGTACTCCTCTTTAGTATCATTATATCATTTTACAGGCAAGTTAATGGAAGGCCTTAGCTTTCATTGTTTCAGTAATGAACGCAGCCCTCTTTTTTCTGAAAGCATCAATTTCATGCAAATAACAATAAATGGTTCGGAGGTGGGAGATATTGGGGTCACCTATGTATTAAGGAAGAAAAGGGGTTGGAGGACTTCAACAATCCAGCTTTACATATTAGCCCCAATAGCCTACTCTAAACATTAAACTCCAATTAAACAATGTACCACACTGCTTATTCGATTTGATGACAATGTTTCAAATTTACGGATTTTCGAGTTTTTTGTTTATTTTGATTCTGAGTATCATTATATATAGGGGTGAGCATTTGATCGAATTGAGTGAAAAAATTACGAGTTAATTGAGTTCACGAGTCCTATTTTATTATCTTAACTCAATCTGAAATATTTTCGAATCGAATCGAATGCAATTATTCGAGTTAAATTAAAAAATTAAACATGTCAAATAAAAATATTGTTATAGTTTAACTAATTTCATGTTAAATCACATAAATTTGAAACCATATATATTTGAAAAAAAATTCAAAGCAAAATAGTAAAAAAATAATATACTTGAATATGAGAATTTTGAATCATTAATTAGGTCCCAAAATTATTATTTTAGAAAATTTTTAAATTTTAACTTTTTTTATATATTTTTAGAATTTTTATATTTAAAAATTTAAATTTTGAATTTTTTATAAATATTTTGAATTTTAAAATTTATTTTAAATTATTGAAAAATTATTTTGATTTTTTTTTTTATAATTTTTGTTGAGAAAGACCAATTTTCTTAATTTAAAAGTTGACAAGGACCAAAAAAGTATTTACACCAATCTGTTATTCGAATTATTCGAGTTATTCAAATTGTGAAATTCAACTTGACTCGAACTCGAAACTCAAATCGAGTTATTCGAGTTGACTCGAATAATTCGAATAACTCGATTCGATTAACTCGAAATTCAAAAAAAATTCGTTTTTTTTAATCGAATCAAGTTTTGCTCACACTTACTCATATATGCTTTATTTAGATTTATTTTAATTTAAATTCAGAGATATTTTATTTATTAATTAATTCATTTGTGGGATGTGTTATAACTATTTATTCTAATTATAGTTATATAAACAAATTAATTTTAAGTATAGTATTATTTGTACATTTTACTAATTTATTCTAATTGTAGTTGTAATTGTAAGACGGCTTGATTATGTGTTAGTGTCACGGGCCGCAGATCAAAGTTCGTGACAAATGCACAAAGAGCGTTTCATGGAAGTCAATTAATTAAATAGGGCTCATTTTACCCACTTGAACTGGCCTGATTCATGGTACATGTGGAGAAGCTCATCTACTTGAAGCTTTGGTGGTCTAGTGAAGCACTAATGGAAAATTAGGGTCGCCATGGTAAATATAAAAACTTATCTTAAAAGATGTGATATCTTAGAAGATTTTATTTCGTAATATTAAAAAATTGAGTCAATCCCATAAGAATCTCAATTGTAGATAAACTTTGCTTTAATCGTCAATATAACTCAATTTGTACCGTTGGTTTTTGGGAGAGTTCAACTATAAATAAAAGTCTTCTATGTCATTTGTAATCAATAATCCTTCAAAGTAATAGAGATGCTCTGAGAGCATTTACTCAAACAATGTGGCATTTTCTATTTTTTCGTTGCTCTTTCATTTTGACTTGTTTCCGCTTTATTTTTGGTGTCATGGAAAATTTCTATCGAGAATTTTCAATTTACGAGAGTTAGACTAGCTTATATAGATTTGAACTCAAAAAATTGTCTAAGACCACACGAATTATAAGATAAAAGTTCTAGCCCCATAATACTAGTGTGAAGAATAATTGCGGGTGTAAATTCTGTAAGGCTCAATTTTGGCCCGGGTCCAAACAAACCCAAACTAAACAACCAACCCAATTAAACCCAATACAACCCCATTACACCCAAAACCAAACTAAACCAAACAACTAAACCAAGCCTAACAAAACAAGGCCCAAATAATAAAAACCCTAGCCCAATACAACCCAAACCTAAAACAGAAAAAAACAAGAATTGCAAACCCTAGGTGCGCCGCACCTAGGGTGTCCGACCTTCTGCCACTGCCACGCTAGTCTGCTCCACCGCCTTGCCACCGCCCATGTGCCTGCAAAGAAGATGGAAAAGACAGTTATTATAAAAATAATTTGTAAATGGTTTTAAAAAGCCAAGAACCGAATGTAAAAGGGGGACATTTTTTTTGAATACAATAGAAACAAGATTCGCATACAAACAGATAAGAAAAACAACAAAGCAACTGAGGAAAAAACAAAGAGAAACGTGCTAAGGTCTTTTCGTTTTTTCTTTTTATTTTCCTTTTCCGAAACTGTTCATACACTTCATCTATCTCTTTATTTTTCTTTTTTTTTTCGAAACTATTTATATATATAGATTAAAAAAAAGAAGTTTAAAAAAGAGAAAAAGTTACATTTTTTTACTTCGCCAGAAAAAAAAGGCGACTTTTGGCCTTCCCGCCGCCGTGTACGGCGGCCGGCGCGGCGGCGGTTAGCCGGAGCTAGGCCGAAAATCAGAAAGGGGGAGAGGATTTTTTGAGAGAATTTTTGATTTTTTTTTTTTTTTGGAAAGGGAGAGAAGAATGAAAATTTTTTAAAAACAAATCTGACTTATATAGACCTACAAAACGAAGTCGTTTTGGGACTGGCCTCAGACGCCCAAAACGACGTCGTTTTGGCCTCAGACCCGAATTCTGACCCGACCCACTAGCAGGATCCACGTGTTTTTAACGGAAGGGCTAATTGCACCTTTAGCCCTTCCGCTTTTTTATTGTTTTGCAATTAAACTTTTTATTTTTTAAATTTTTACCCCAGGTTTTATTTCGATTACATTTTAGTCCATGATTGAACGACGTCGTTTTGGAGGGAAGGGGTTATTTCCCATTTTGGTCTCTCCTTGTTATTCGCGCGTTCAAAAGAGTCCTTTTTCTTTCTATTTATTTCCGATCTGCCCCGAATCTTTGTTTTAAGATTCAATTTGGCCCATTTATTTATTTATTTTTGTTATTTTTGCTATTTTGTTATTAAATTGGTTAATTTAATATTATTATTACTATTATTATTTTCCTTTTTTATTTATTTACTTGTTATTATTATCGTATTATTAAATTAATGATTTTGCATTATTATTTTCTATTATATTTCTTTATATATTTATTTACCTAAATTTTTTTTCCATATACACATGTATCTTTTTTATCTATCCTTTTACATAATTTTAATTTTAATTTTATTTTATTATTATTATTAATATCATCATCATCATTATTATTAATATTGTTATTATTCCTTATTTTTTGCACCATATTCATTTGTTTAATATTAAATCTTTAACTTCAAATGTTTAGTTTGTTGTCCTTATTATTTGTCTTTTTATTTTCGACTTGTTTATTTTATTTTCGTTCTTCATATTGTCGTACATATTAATGAATTTATTATTCTGTTATGCATATCACACCTTTTTACATTTTTTTACAAAATCGTGTTACATTAATCTTTACCCGATACATAAAATTTCGTTTTTTTAAATCATCAATCTTTCGTATTTCGAAATTCAAAAGGTCGTTCCCTAACTTACGAGGTTTCGATTTTCTCGATAAATTTGAACAAACGAGCATTTTAAAATTTTTAAATAATCTCGGGAATTACAAAAAGATCGTGTTCTAACTTACGAAACATGGTTTCTTTCTAAAACCGAGATAATCAAACATCTTTCAAAGTAAATTTTTCGGCGTTTATTCTCGTATCGGGAATTTAAGGCATTGTGTACTAACTTACGGGACGTAATTCTCTTTCTCGATTAACGTGAAACATGCCCCTGTCTCGACAAATTTTCAATATTTTTACAAAGGATCATATTTTTAAAATCTTTTCAAATTTTCAACTTTCGACACTAAAGACACCAAGTAATCGACTAGGTACCAATTATTTGGCGTACCGAGGGTGCTAATCGTTTCTCGTGCGTAACCGACTCCCGAACTCGTTTTTTGGATTTTGTAGACCAAAAATCATCGTTTTGATAAATTTAAATTTTTATTAAAATAATTGAATTACGAGGTGATCGGATCACACCTACATAAAAAGGATTGGTGGCGACTCCCATGTTCGTTTTCATTTTCAAAATCAAAGTCCACCCCTTTTTCAAAAAAATGGTTTCGACAAATTCAAATTAGTTTTGAAAAAGGTTGTGATTATTACCCACCAATCAAATTTTGAAAAATTTAAATCAAATTGAATGAAATGTCATTCTGTTTTTATATATTATATTTAAGTTGTTTTTATTAATTTAGATTAATTTATTTTTGCATAAAATTTGAATAAATATGTAAAAATATCTTTATGGTTTCTCTCAATTTTAATAGTGAGCAAATTGATCCTTTTAAAAAGAAATTGAAGTAATTTAATTTATGTCAATTTTAAAAGAAAATAATTAAGGACAACTAATTATGGTATTAATGTTTTCCGTCAATTATACATAATTTTTATTGATATAATAACAAATTTAATCCTTGATATTTATATATTCCGTGTAAATGATATAGGATAACTTTATCAAATCTAGACGAAATTAAAGTAGAAGCAAGTTGTAGGCTCTAGGGAAACCAAACCAAATATTATGATTTAATTTGATTTTTATTAGCCCAACCATAGATAAAAAGACAATAGATGAAAGAGTTTCCGACAAGGTAAATGAGATAAAGAAGTAAAGAACAAGTTCCTAAACGAAAAGCTTTTCAGACAAAATAACTTTTCTGGATTGGAATTCTCCTGAAAGAGTGGGTAAAGAGTAGCTAAAAGTTAAAAACAGTTTGATCATAATGAAATTTCCTTCATTGCTTCTAAATTACAATTTCTACAAAATTATGGGAATCATAATCCGAAGGAATTCAAATGAAAAAGATAGATTTTTCCATAAAAATCAGATGTTAGATTATGTATCAATTATCCAACAAGATATCATTTCAGACAAAACAACTTCACTTTTGTTTTTTTCTGCAACAAAAACAGCAAGTACAACGTTTACAAATGCAAATACATTAGTCAAGAAAGGTAATTATTGTTTTTTGTATTTGTGGAAATTAAAACTCTATAAACCCATACAAAGTGCCTTAATCAACTCCAAGATATGCTTGAATGTAGCATAAAAATCTTGTAATTTAGGTCAAAAGTAATAAAAGGGGACAACCAATAGCCCCTTACAATCCTCCAAAGCATTTCATTGTAATTAAAAGGTCAAACAATGCAAGCGTGAAGCAAAGATTATCAAACTTTCTGGCTAACATCAAACAACACAATTTCCATGATATTAAGATTGGAAAAAGGAGTACCGGGTAGAGGAAAACCAGGAACAAGGTAAAACATTTTACAACAAAAACTTATCTTGGGTGGTAAGGTTAATAATGAGTGAAAACAATTTTCTTCCTACTTTTTATTTATGGATAGAAACAATTACTCTGGGAGAATAATAGTTTTTAATCATGATATATGATGCGGTGGTTCTTTACTTTATTTTTTTTAATTATGTAATTGAGGATTTGATCTCTACTTATGGGAATGGAGCATATTTCATAATCAATTGTTTACTTCTTCAGAAAATACTTACGATGGAGGAATTAATCACTATTGTCGGAAAACACCTACGGCGAAGAGATTAGTTACTATTGTCGATAGTGGATAGATTGATTTGATAATAATAATAATAGTTTTGAAAGGTGACAAATTAATATTAATTTATTAAAAGAAATTACTTAAGTCTTACTAAAATTTTTATAAGCACACGATAAAAGTGAAAATGTTTATTTTTGACAAATGAAGTAGCATGCTATACATCCATTCAAATCATGTTTAATTGTTTAAAAAAAGATGAACAAGTTTGCTCAAGCTTTAGTACACCCTGTTCGGCTTTGGACGGGTCATGGGAAGGGGTCGGATTATTAATCAATATTGCCTCTCACACTTGTGAAATAATATTATTGTGGGTAAATTTAAAGGATAAATTCAGTTTATTTCTTTATTGATGTTGTAAGCGTCGGATGAAAATTTAAAAGTTACGTAAATTATAGATTTAATAGTTGTGTTGGAATCTCAAGTTGTTAATTGCTTAAACTATCGATTAAAAATGGAAGTGTTTGCTTGTAGTTGTTATTATGGTTTGACATTGTGAAAACTGTGTAAATAAAATAATAAAGAATATCAAAGTTTGTTTGCGCAATTCGATTTCCTTACGTAAGCGAAGCCTAGCTCAATGAGTAATTCCACTATTTTTAATCCTCAAAACAAAAGTGACTACACTTTATCACTCCCCAAGTATGGAGATCCCATTTTTATACTTAAAAACTAAAACACTCAACTCTAAATCCCCCCTCTAAAAATTTAGACCGTAAACAGTTAAGGTTTACTATTCAATTGCACTTACACAATAAGTGTTGGAAAAATCAGTTTAGAAAACAGTGTTTTTAGAAACAACGAAAGTTTAAATGATTTCTTAAAACTGAGTCATTGTGTTATTTATAGTAATAAACTTTAATCGAAATTATACATATGCTTTGTGCGAAGGCAATCTAGATTGCTTCTTGGCTTTCAATCAATCAATCTTTTCCGCTATTTTTGAACCTCGAATTACTCTGAGTGTGGCCTCAAACAAATCGAATCAATACATAGAATGAAATTTTTATTTACCTTTCAGTGAGAATTTTTTTTTTTATAACCGGAAACTATGTATTTTTCCTAGAAAATAAAATTTGAAATAAATTTCCACTATTTTTTTATAGAATAACGACACTCAAATATGTGTATAATATGTTCAACACATAGTTCCTATTTATAGAGAATTGGTGCAAGAGTTATGTTCAAATAAGGTCTAATTAAATAATAATATTTTAATAGAAAACACAACTTCTACTCTAAGTAGATGTACTAGGAGCGGCGACACCTTTAGGGAAATACTAGGGTTTACCGCCCTATGTAACAGTGCTTAGTTGTACCTTTCATGTATTAGGTCTAATTATATGTGTTATCTAGATTTTTATCCAACCCAATAACTATTTTCTATTTCTCAAAAGATTATTCATTTAACCAATTAATTTATATTAATTAAATTAGTTTTTCAATTAAATTATTTTCTAAACCCAATTCAAATTCCATTAAAGTCATGGCAATTTTACTGTGTTAGAATCTATGAGGAAATTAATTTAATTGCCTTATTCAACAAATATATGATGATTAATTAATTTAAGTATTTCTTCAAACTTCAATTATTTAATTACAATTAATCAAATAATAATTTGAAGAAATTAAATTAATTTTTAAGTCATCTTTTTTACTTAGCGAGAAAACACATTCACTGCGAATAGTGATACATGCGATCTATTTCTCTTACTTATTGTTTTCATTCATTCCACAATCTATTGATTCTACATGCAATTTGTTCCAGGTTATCTTGAGCTAACGGATGGACCGCTTTGACATATATAATTAGAGCTCAAATAATTTGTAATAAGTTTTGGCTCTTTGCCTATTAATTACAACTTATTTAATCATCGAGTTATTCTACTATAGTACCATGATTGAACTCTCCCTTATTATATATCATTATAAAAGCTACTTTATTAAGTGCACGCCCAATGACCTTGTCAAAAGTGTGCTACCCTCATAGGATATCCTTAATATCTTTTGGATAAAATTTGTTCCTATTTTATCTCATTATTTCCATTACATCTTCCGATAAAATCAATTGCTAACACATAGTAATTAAATCAATTTTCTTAATAAAAAATGACCCATGACCACGTTCCTTTTTCATTAATCATGTAATGCCAACGAGAGGATATCATTTATCCTCTATCGAGCTTTGAATTCCACTGTTGTAGAATGATGTTACATCATACAGAAGTCATATACCCAATACATCAGCTTTCGGATCTAATGATTGTTGTTTGTATCAAAATAGAAATTTCGAAATTCAAAGAGTATAAGGACTAAGAATGATTCAATTAATTGTAGAACATAAACTAAATCTATAACTTTATGCATAATACAAAACCAATAGAAAAATTTAACCAAACAAATTTAACTGCTGTTGTTTAGTTTGGATTGAAATCCCAAAATTCGAAAAGTATAATGACTAAAATTGGCTCATTAAAAAATACATAAACTAAAATTAATTAAATTAAAATACTTGAATTAAATCTACACCGAGTATAGGGACTAATAGAAAAGTTTAATTAAAATTGAATAGATTATTTTTTAGTAGAACGATAAATTGAACCCAGGTTATTTCTTAAAAAAATTCAAGCGAAGAATAAATCACAACAATATATCAAAATTTTTTTTATTTTATCGACTGTTTGTATGATAAATGATGTTAACGTCGACATTGATTTAGAAGCTTATTTGGATTGGAAGGATAACGCTCGTTTTATAATTTTTGGAACATTTGACTTTTAGGTCCTTCCTCTTTTCATGTTTTACATTTAGGCCCTTTTTCCATTATTATGTTGGATGATGTCGACTTTACATATATATATATATATATATATAATAAGAATAATTAGATGTTATTATTTACTATTATAAAATGTTAGTTTATATTAAAAATTAAGTTTTAACAAGGTTTGGTTGTTAAATAAAGTATAGGTAAAAATACATATATACTCGAGTAATTAATTTTTAATTGATAATTAATCAATTAGAAGTTAAAGATTAACGTGAAAAAATTATATATTAGGATTATATCTCAGATTATATATATTTATATAACTTTTCTGACATCTTATATTCAAAAACGAGAGAATCACATTCTTTAAAAGAAAGTATGTGCTAATTTTGAAATATTTAAACCACAAGACTTGAAGTTTGAATATATCAATAAATTTATATACGCTTCCTCTTCTGATCCTTATTATTAATGATCTAACATAACAAATCCTAATTTATTAAGTTTTACGTTACGAAAAAAGAAATAGCATTAAAGCAAAAAGGCGTTTGCTAGTGCAAATATTTTTTATTTACAGTCCCACAAAAGGGAAGCATAGTGTCTCAAAATATATAGTCATGTGTGTACGATGTAATGATTCATTAGAGCCCTAGCTAGTGAAAACTAAAGTATAAGCAGAGAATATTGAAGGAATACAGAAGGAGGTTTTTTTTGTATTAATTAAATAAGTAAGCTTCGGATGATGGCGGCTTCGGCACTGTCGGCATCGATAGTGGCTAGGAGCTGGGACAGCCGGTCACTCAGATCATCAACTTCACGATGCAAGGTTTTTATGTAATTGCATGTCTGTTTTAAAACCTTGGCCGCTGATGATGCCTGCAGAGAATATACAGTCAAAATCCAATGGCAGCATGTTGTTATTGAAAGAGAGAGATGGAGAAGTAATATACCTTGTGAGAATGGGAATGAGGAATCTCGGGAAGAAGTTGGCGTAAGGTGGAGAGAAGTTGAGTGATCTGCTCCTCTGAAATATCGGTCCTGGACGACTCCCTCCACCTTCTGCTTGACATCTTATCACTGCCTATAACCCTAGGGGTTCAGTATGTTGTATGGAAATCAATGGCCTATTTATAATGTTAATGTCTTAACTTGTGGGCACAGAAAGAAGGGGACAATCAACCATAGTGTGTAGATTTTGTTACCAATTTAGGGTTTGATATAAAGTGGGCTTTGAATATGTG
Source organism: Gossypium sturtianum (assembly GCA_025698515.1). Lineage (NCBI taxonomy): Eukaryota > Viridiplantae > Streptophyta > Magnoliopsida > Malvales > Malvaceae > Gossypium > Gossypium sturtianum. The sequence goes on from CM046946.1 coordinate 126,057,756, forward strand.
TTTGTATTCAAGCTTACATTGTGGGCCTTCACGTGCATGTCTTAATACGCCATCCCCAATTTTAAATATGTTTATTTTCAACAAAATCACATTTTTGTGAAATTTAAAAACACAAACACATAATTACTTTCTTTACTGAAGTTTAATTTTTGTATTAAATACCAACCCATTTTCTTTTTTCATTATAATTTTGGTTAAAATATGTAATAATTTTTTGTATTTTTCATAAATTTAAAACATTGTATTTTTATTTCTAAAAATTTAGTTCATTTACTTTTCAAATTTTAAAATTTAAGTTTAACTAGTAACACCGTTATATTTATTTTGTTAAATTCAGGTTCATTACAACGTCATTTTGTTTAGTTACATGGATACCAAGTGAGTTTTTTTTTTTTTTAATTTCAAAATGTCTCACCCACATTTTTTTTAAAATAACAGTGTTAACAACTATTGAATTTTAAAATCTAAAAAATAGAGGGATTAATTTTAAATTTGTGAAGGGTACAACAATTAAATTTTAAATTTATGAAGAGTACAAAGACCTATACCACATTTTAACCACTTCTACAATAATTCTCGTGAAGGATAAGACACATTAAGCACTACCAAGTGAAAGTATGTACATAGATAATAATCCACTCATCTAAAAGCAATGGTGGTGCCAATAGTCCACCATGCTTTCTCTGAAAGTTGTGGTGGTGTTATTATTTATGGTTTTAGTATCTTTTTTAGTTGTCGTTAAATTTAATTTTCGTTTTAGAAAGATACGAAAGAGGTTGGTTATTTGAGGACTAGTTTCGCGCATCACCAACGTAAGAGAGTATTTTAAACACCTTTGACATTGACATCACGATCGACCAAAGCATTGTCATACCAAATGTCTTGGTAGATTAGCACATTGTTGCCATTGGAATATACTTATTTTCATGAATGGAAACACATGACACCTTCCATTTTTGGATATCGAGTCTTTACTTACAGATATCACAGCTTCGAAGGATGTTCATCATCACCATTATCATCAATAATATTTAAAAGACTAACTGAGTTGGTATCGCTTATGAATTGGGTCTCAACTTAATTAAAAAAAATTGAAATTCGCTATTACTCCTTGTACTTTGTAAAAGTTGTGGATTTAGTCCATGTACTTTAATTTGATCACTTTTAGGGTCTGTTCTTATGTGCTTAAAAAAAGTACTTCTGGCTAGGGGTGAGCAAAACTCGATTTGACTCGAAAAAATCAAAAAAAAAATTTCGAATTTTGAGAATATTTGTGTTTTTATATTTTATATAAAATTTATTAAAAAACTATTTAAATCAATAGATGGTGAAATTTGAACACAGGCCATCATGATTTCCAAAACTTTAATTTTACCAATGCAAGCAAATCTCAATTTTTTTTTTTTGTTGTTGTTGTTGCTATTACAACCAAAAAATGACTTAATAGAAACGGAAGTACTAAAAGATATTTTAAATTGACACACTCTTAAAAAACAAGGCATAAACAAGGTTTTCATAATCAGATCGATGGTCAAACTGATTAGGCCATCGATTCTTCGATCCAATTGGTCTAATCAATTCGTCCGATTTGATTCAATAGATCATAAAAATTCATGAAAGAAAATTCGGTACAATCAATCTGTACTGATTCTTAAGTCGATTGATTTGATGCCTCTCTCCGAAAAAATACCCCGACTAATTCTCAATCTAGCCAGCCCAATTCGAACAACCATAGGCATAAAGATTATAAGTTTAAATAACTTATAATTTAATCCCATCATATTCATATATATGAATCTTTGAATATATTACATGATATAATACTTAAATTATTTATAATTCTCCAATAAGATATTACGCATTTAAGCATATGTAAATTCAGATTTTTCAAATGGTTACAACAACAATAATATCAATCAAGATAAGATTCCGTCGATATTGTATTTACTTTATTTATATGGATAATTGGTTTGAATATTTGAATTCGATACTCATTTACATATTTAATTCTTGTTTAAATTTATAAATATATTTTTCAAAAGAAATTAATAAATTTGAATATCTAGCTTATAATATTCCAAAAATTTTGGTATCATTTTTCACGTCGAATCAAAATAAATTAAATAATTTTTTAATACAATAAATTATTTCAAAATTTTCATATAAAATGATTAAATTTAGGTTTTCAGCATCTTTATGGGTTATGCACTTATTTGATTTTTTATTTTAATTTCAAGACTAAATTAAATTTTGAATTTTAATGATTAAATTGATTTTCAATTTATGGGAAACTAATCTTGAAGCTAACTTTTTTTAAAGGGATTAAAGTGGCTTGTGTAGGTTTAATTTTATTTGACTAAGAGGTATTTTGAGAACTAGTCTAATTTAGAATATGATTAAATTAAACTTAATTCACTATAAAATAATTTGAGTTAGGTTTTAGATTAAATTATAAATTAATTTGACTTAGAATGACTAAAATTTGTTTAAGATTAAAATTAGACTAATTGTTATGAAGATGAAAATTTAGATTTAATTTTAATAAGTTTGTATGTTTTCTACAATGAAGCAAAAGAGGTAGACGAATCGTGGAAAGCGAAGGGTATTGAAGATTGATATCTTCTAAGCCTCAAACACTTAGAAATTTGGTTTGTGATCCTTGAATTTCAATTCCCTTTTATCGTGGTTAATTTAATTGCTTGATGTGGTAAAATTACTTTGTGAAATTGATGGAAAGATTTTATATGTGTTTAAAAACTTGTTTTCAAATGATTCTTGAATATCCGGTAAAACGTGTCTAAAAGCTTTCAAATATAATTTATATGTTGTAGAGTATAGGGATCCCCATATTATTTATTGCCTTGTGCGTCTAGGAGTATTGCTATTGTTGCGCTTTGCGTGTTGGTGTTCAGTTAATTATTATTAAGTCACGTATAACGCACACTGAAATATTGTTATTGTTATAAGATACTCTGTGTTTGAACATATTTTAATTTTAAATTATGAATTTTATCTATATTGATAGGTTACGAAAATTGAAAAATTACAATTTGTTATTAAAAATATTTTATGTAATTATACGAATTGAGAAATCATTCAACCGTCATTTTCATGGACTTGAAGTGTTTGGAATTTGTTTTTAAATGAATTTTAATATTTGGTAAAGCTTACCTTACTCGAAGTATTTAAAATGTGTTTTTAAATTAACTTCAATATTTTTTAAAGTTAAATTGTGAATAACTTAACATTCGAGTTTTTACTTTTGTGCACAACAACAATATTATCAAAAAAAAAAAAAATAATTTCGTACGCAAGTTATAAATAATTAATGAGTTTGTGATTGAGTAATATCGTCAAAAAATATCCGCAATCTTTGTTCCATAAAAACAATTTTCACTTAATTTAACTTTTAACTTTGACATATACTTAATTCCATAAGATTATTTTTGTCATTTTTAAATCGATTAACTGTTAGGTTATTTGTTAAATTATTTTATTTTTTTATAAACATGATTTTTATTTTTATTTTTATAAGGATGATTTTATTAAATGGTTTATTAATTATTTTTATGTTTAAATTTTACATTTCAATGTGTGTAATTGAAAATTTGATAAAGTGAATTGCTTCCACCAATAGTGTGATGTGCCGCATCTTGTCGGAGCATTGGGCTGGGTTTGGGTTTACATAACCAATTTAAATTTTGGATATTAGTTAGATAATAAATCATTTCAAATTTCAAATAAATTGATGCATATAAATATAATTAATTATTAAATGGACACGATAATTACATAATCTATCCTAAAATATTCATACTATCTGTACTCAACTAATATGAGATGAATAATTTTGAATAGAAGTTTATCCCCATTTTTTCAAAATTGCAACTTATTTTTGGATAATTAAGGAGGAGAAAAATAGTGAATTTTTATTTACAAGAGAACAAAAGAAAGAAAATATTACGTACTACGTTGAGCTGTAGAATGATTCCATTGTACATTTGATACTGTTTTGTACATCATGATCTACAGATGAAAAACAGGATTTCTCCATCTAATTAAAACCCTACCTAATTAAGATTTCATAATTAAACGCTACTCCATAAAATTCATCTTCAAGCTTTCCCACACTAATTAAGCTAAACACTGCAAGTCTCCCTCAATGCAAGGTTCGCTAATCCTTCTCTAAAAACTCCCTGCCGTAATTTCAAATTAATACAATTATTAACAAAAATCATTCTCGCGAGGATCTGACTATTAGATTTCAAAAAGAACGAACGTTTCTTAGCATCCAAACAGGTTGAGGAGAAAACAAAGAAGAGAAAAAAAGAAAGTTTTTAAGAAAAAGAAAAATAGAAAACAAACCTTGATTGATTTCGATAGGTTCAGTGTAAGGCCTTTTAACGTTGCTCTTGCCGCTGAGAGGCGAACAAGGCAAGATCGGTCTCGAAACAAGAACCACGTTGACACGTCGTCGTCGTCGTCGTCGTCTTTCATCAAAGCCTCCACCGCCAACACCTCCTCCATATACGACGTCGTTGTTATTATTCTCGTCATCGCCGCCGAAGAAATCTTCGCCGAGATGCGACTCTTCCTCTCTTATCCTTAAAACCTGATTATGAACTTTCTCCACTTTCTTCTTCATCTGCACCACCACAGACCTCGGCGACTCTGATTCCGCCTCCTCCGTCGACGAATCACCACTCTCCACCTCCATAATCGGAACCTCCTTCTTCGCCTCCATCAAGTCGGTATCTCTTATTAGTTTTTTTTTGGTTCTTTCCTCTTACGTGGGATTTTTTAGGGTGGCGGGGGAATTTATAGGAGGGAAAGAAGAGATTAAAACGGTGAGTTTTTTGTGGGGTTCTGCAATTTCTTGTGGAATGACACGTGGCAGTAGAGTGAGACAAGAGGCAACTATCACTTGGTGTACGAAAAGACATGTGATGAAAAGGACTAGTCAAAAGGGTTCTGAAACGGTTCCGTTTTGTTAGGCTTGGAGTTTCATAGGGTATTTAACTATTCGCCACGTGGCTTGCTATTGCCACGTTATAAGAGTTTCATCTCGAGATTTTTTTCCCTTTAAGGTAAATAAATATTTTTTAAAGTTTTAATGGGAATGTTTTAAAATATTGAGGTGGAGGGAAATAAGTGGAGGATTAGTCAATTTCAAAAAATCGTATTTTGCATGCATGATTGAGCATTAAAGTCTGAAATTATTTGATTGGAGTACACGTCGCAAGGCATGTATGCGTGTGGGAGAGGTTCATTATTGTACACGTGACACCAAATTGCCATATACTTTTTATTATTTTTATTTTTCATGTAGATATTGAGCTAATTTTGTGGTTTTTGTTGAATGTTCACCATTGCTTCGCTTTTCAACATGACACTTTAAAAATCATAAAATATATGCATATCAATAATGTTTCGGTTACACAATCATACATTTACGTAAGATTTATTATCGAGGCAAGGCTTGTTGATAATAAGAAAAATGTTAAACTATCAACTTTTAAACAATAATTAAATATATATTGAAAGAGGAAATTTTATTGATATTAAACCATTATAAATAAATGAAATGAGTCACAAAGATCTCAGTATACTGGACATAAAGAGTAAAGAAACGATATAAATGCTTAGATTGAAAATCAAGTCATACCAAAGAAATATTTGACTCAAGAAAGAAATACGAACATCACAAATACAAATTATATCACAAGGCATCACAATCAGATCCAATATCACAAACTATGTATTTGATTCGACACTGATAATCTTATCATCGAAAAATCAACAAAACCTCAAATCCTTTAAATTAGGCATAGACAAAAACAAGTTGGGTTGAACCAAAGAAACCAAATCACCATGGATTCAAAAACCCAAAATGATCAAACACAAGTTCTCATTGACTCGTAAAATATCTCCCCAATGGAAGAAGCCAACGGCCAAACCCTACACCTAATTTAAAATTTAATAGACAAGAGGTTGAAGAGATGTCCGAAATGGAGAAATGAAAAGATGAAACAATGAAGCAAATGAGAAGAGCCGTCGGACTGCTGCCTGCCTATTGTCCCAACAATGAGGGGGGAAAAGGGAGATGGTAAAGACTAAGGACGCAACAAAGAGAAGAAAGGAGAGTGATGCCTTTAAGCAGCAGCTGGAAAAGCACAGTTTTCTCTTTAATTTATTTTGGAAGAGAAACAGGTGGAGAGGAAAGGGATTTGATGTTAGCTATAACATCTTATATTTATTGTGTTAATTTTTTATTTTTATTTTGCATTTATTAAATATATCTTCTGCATGTTGATTATACAAAATACATATCTATTATCAATCAAAATGGTGGAGCTTGCTAGTATAGAGATCACAATAATAAAGATGTTTTTTTTTTTAATCTTAAAACAGCAGACTTAATTAACTTCAAATCCGACCAAAACAGCAATAGTAAATGCAAAACATATATCAAGATCCACTACAACAAAGTTCTGGAAACAAAACTCAAAACCATGTCTACCAATGGAGGATATTGTAAGTTCCAAACAAAGGCTTTTAAAGGGTTCCTAGTGGTGGTTGATAGTAGCCTAAGGTTTACTCTTCATCATCTTCATCACCATCTCCACCAGCAGCCTTCTTGGCAGCTGCTCTCTGGTTCTTTCTCTTCACTCTTCCAGGGCGGCCACCTCCAAACGGACTAGTAAGAGAGAAATCAATATGCTTTTGGGAGTCGACCCTCACCATGAAGGACGGGATGTTCACAACCTGCCTCCCGACCCTATCACATAAATACCGAACATCAGGATACAACATTCAGAGCATCTATAACATCAGGATATAACTTGATCAAACTCGTGTAAGCTTTGAACCTCAAATTTCAAGTTGACTCAAGCTTCTTAAAGCTAGAGCTCGACCTGGTTATACAACTAGGCTTAACAAATATGAAACGGCTCAACAAGAAATCATATATAGGAATATGCAAAGCACAAGGCAATAAATTGCAACAACTAGCAAATCAGCATATCAGAAATCGATTAGGAATTTGGCAGATAACTAGTTGCAGCCTAACAAATAAATGCTTCAAGGGAAAGAATGTTTTCCAAGTGTATATCATCAAAACATACAGCTTCTCTAAACCAGAGCCTCATTCAAGCTGTTGAAGCAAACTAATACTGTTCAAACTAACACTTATCACTTAAGGGCACATTACAAAAGACGGCTGACAGATATATAAAATGAACATGAGGGAATAAAACAAATGAATTGTTGCAGGCAAACTACCAACTTTCACATTTAAATACATTGACAACTGTATCTACAATGTCATTTGAGAAGCAAAATATGGGAACGCACTGTATAATAAGAAATATAGTAAGCTTCTACCTTATGTGTCGTTGCCTGATCAACACACGTGCATGGTGAATTGACTTGGCCATACCAGTCTTGAAAACAAGCGTTTGCAAACGACGCTCAAGGAAGTTTTCAACAGTCAAAGCCAAGACATAATCGAGCTTGTTCTGGCTCTCATCCAAAAGTCCATACCTGTTCATCCTACGAAGAAGGGCTTCACCTTCAAAAATACGACGAGGATTCTTCTCATCAAGAGTGAGAAGGTCCCTAGCAGCATTACGGATGCGGCTCAAAGCATACTGAACCCTCCACAGCTCCCTCTTACATCGGAGCCCATACTCTCCTACAAGCCTCAACTCAGCATCCAATCGTTCCTTCTCATACGGACGTCGTGGCTTCTTAAAGGTCTTCCCATCTACAACCACACAACATTTTAATAATAGAAAAAAATAATCTCCTTTACTTAGGAAGTCAGGGACCAATAATCTAAAAAGTACTTCACAATTAGGATCCAAGAATACCATCAATTAGCCAGCATTTCTCAAGATTCAAACCCCAGATTTGAAAGTTGGTATCTTTCTAACAGCTAAATCAATTATACTATAATCTTCTCTTTATTTACCAAAATGTGTTCAAAATAAGTATATCAGCATCTAACAAATAGATCAAAGCGGCTAATAAGTACTAAATTTATAGCATAATCCAAGCTTTAAATCATTTCTAACATTCTAAGCTAGATTAAACAAAATAAACCCAGCTACATTATTAACCAAAAATGAGAATAAAAGTATCATAATATCTAAATACATATACCCATTTATAAGAACCAAATATAATTAAAATGGAAAAAAACAAAACTTTAATACTACAATCTTAGTTGGAACTATAGATTGAGCTAAAAATTCTGAAAAAAAAAAAGGTAAAGCGAGGAAAAAAGAGGAGAATGGAGTTATCTTACAGTTACGGTAGAAACTGACGTGAACCATGGTAGCGTCGGCTTCTCGTCACAGGCGAGAAAATAAAGATAGAAGGATGGAAGAAGCCGAGGTAAGGAAGGGAAAGGAGGCGAAGCGAGATCATTATATATTAGGGAAACCCTAAACCCTAATGTTTCCATCCTCTTCCATTTTGGGGATTTAGTGGGCTGCTCCATTTGAATAAAGGTGGGCCTTTGGGTCTTTTAATTTTGGGCATATTGAAATTTAATAACCATAACTAAAATATGTGATGTTTTTGATCCGTTATGGATATAGAGGAGTTTTAAATCTCGTGGTTAGTGTCTATGTTTTTAATGGGTTTACCGAACGCAAAGGGTTAATTATTTGGCTCGCTCCAGTAGATACGTTAGACAACAACAACAACAAAAAAAGTTTCATGTAAATATATATATAAATTTTTGTTTATATTTATTCTGAAGCCTCGTGTTTATACTATTCAAAACAATTATGATTTGAATAATGTTGATATAAGTTTCGATAAAAGAAGAGTTAAAAAAGAAGATGATATTGTAAAGGAAGTCAATTCACCTAATTTAATATATATATATATATATATATATTTTTAACGTTATGTGTTTGAATATTGAAGATGCTAATGCTTACCTTCTAGATTTATATATTTCCTTTGTTTTCTTTTCATGCTTTAATCTAAATTTCTTGTTTAAATTCTTTTTTACATATATAAAAAATAGTAAATTTTCCATGAGATAAAAGTCACAAACTATTATTATAAATTTTATATAAGGAAATTAAAAATATTAAATTTAAAACTTTTGAGAGACAATACATAATTTATCATATTTTTATATTTAATCTATCTATACTTATTTTCTTAAATAGATGGCTTATAAGTTAATCGAAGATAAATCTCATTTATCAATATATGTAATTTAAATTAAATTTTAATTAAGCATTGCTTATTATTAAGTTTTTATATATATAAATTATTATAAAATAAATTTCAATTGTAAAAAAGAAATGCTATTATAATATTTTTTTAACAAATATATTTATGTTGTGTTTGTTTCACAAAGAACAACTTTTAAAAAATAATTTTAGGAAAATTTGTCAAACAACGGAAAATATTTTACACAGAATCATCCAAATACTAGAAGATATAAGCTTTTTCAGAAATCAATTTCCAAATGATGTTTTCAGTGAAACAAACGTGACCTTATATTAAGTCTTTTATTGAGTTGGTTTCATAGGTAAACCGTACACCAACTCAATTGTGAAATTACTAAGGGCTAGTTTGGCAGTGCTTTTGAAAAGTGCTTTTCAGAAGTGCTTTTGAAAAGTTTGCTTTAAAATTTGAGTGTTTAGCATTGCTGTCAAAAAGTGCTTTTGAGAAATAAAATGTCTATTTATGACATATTATTATCAAGTAACAAATATACATTTAAATAAAATTTAAATTAGTTAATATTATTATATTTTAGTAAGAATATAAAAAAATTACTATAACTTGTTAATATTTTAATATATGAAATATAAATTTTAAATATTTTTAAGTAATAAATATTAATTACTTATAAAATTTAATTAGAATATATAAACTACATTTTAAATATTTAAATATAACCATTAAATATTTGTAATTAATATTTTAAAAAATATTTTTTTATTTTTAATTAATGATTTTAACACATTTGTAATTAAGCACCACGGAAAAAAAAAAAGAAAGTACTATGTTATTAGAGGGGTGAAAAAGTAATTAAGCACTAAAGTGCTTTTGGGAGAGGAAAAGCTAAAAAATTTAGCTTCTCCTTTTTAGAAGTGTTTTTCAAAAGCACTTCTGAAAATCTAAAAATTCCAATAAAAGCGACATTGCTCGCACACTTTTCCTCCAAAAGTGCTTTTGGAGCCAGAAGTACTTTTGAAAAGCAATGAAGAACTGGCCCTAAATTATTCTCTGATATACAAATTAAGTTATATTTTTACGAGAGTATTTTTGTCTTTTTATATATAATAAATCAGTAAAAATTGATTATAATGAGATTTAAACACAAAGCATCATACATAATAAATGTTTAACTTTACCACTGTAACCAAAGCATTAATTGATTTTTTTAATAACAGCTAACTTTCATTAATAAGCAAAGGTAGAAAAGTTAAGAGACTTAAAACGTTCCAACAACAAAAAGTAAAGTTTTCGAGAAAGCCAAAAGAAAATTAAAAGCAAACAACAGTTCCAAAAACCAGAAAACTAAAGAAAACCTTAAACACAGACCTCTCCTCTCTTGCAGAACAAAACGTTCGAAGCCAGTTGAAATCCTCTTTGAGATTGGTTAATGGGTCTACATGCAGCATTAATTGATTTTTATATGAACTTTTGATAAATATATTTGTTATTGTTAGAATTAAGTGACCAGAATCCTTATTTAAATAAAATACAGTGGTAAAATAAAATAAAAGTAAAATCCCTATAGAACTTCACTTCTTTTATTTTATTTTAGAATAAGGTTTTTTAAACCTTATTAAACTACATCTGTTTGATATTGATTAGAATAAGGTGTTTCAATCTTACTACACTTCTATTAGAATATGGTTTTACAATCCTATAAATAGACATAGTATACTCCTCTTGTAATCATTCGAATTTGACATAGTGAATTTTCTTCTCCTTTGCCCATGGTTTTTCCCGAAAGGGTTTCCACGTAAAAATCTGTGTGTTCTTTATTTTTATTTCTCTTTTCTTTGCGATATATTGTCATTACCGACATTCTATTTATTTTTCACAAATTGGTATCAGAGCTTCTGGGTTGTTCATCTCAATCACAGTAATGGCGTCTTTGAAGTATGAAATTACGTTGTTGGACCGCAACACCAGATTCGCGTTGTGGCAGATAAAGATGCAGGCAGTTCTTGTACAGATGGACTTAGAGGAAGCCGTGCTAGGGGTAGATAAGATGCCTTCGAAATTGACGGAGGAAGAGAAGAAGCACAAGGATCGAAAGGCGTTAACACAGTTATATCTGTATTTGTCTAACGAAATTTTGCAGGATGTGATTAAGGAGAAGACCGTCGCTGGGTTATGGAAGAGACTGGAACAAATATGTAGGTCGAAAACTCTAACTAGCAAGCTGCATATGAAGCAGCGTCTTTATGCTCATTGTTTGGAGGAATGTGTGTCTGTGCACGAACACTTAACAGTGTTTAAAGAAATTCTCTCAAACTTAGAGGCCATTGAGGTTCAGTATGATAAGGAAGATCTAGGGTTGGTTCTACTTTGTTCGTTGCCCCCGTCTTATTCAACCTTTAGAGACACGATTTTATATGGCCGTGAGTCTCTCACAGTTGATGAGGTTTATGATTCTTTGACCTCGTATGATAAGATGAAGCATCTTGTGGTTAAAACCGACACTCAGGGAGAGGGTCTCATTGTTTGTGGAAGACAAGATCGGAATGCTGGTGATGATCGTGGAATGACACAGGAACGGAATCATCGCTGTAAATCTAATGGTAGATCGAAGTCTTCAAACAGAGGTAAAACTTGTAACTTCTGTAAGAAGAAATGACACATTAAATCTGAGTGCTATAAGCTACAGAATAAGATCAAAAGGGAGGCTGCGAATCAAAAGGGAAAATAATCAGAAAATTCCGGTGAAGCTGATGTTGTAGAAGACTACAGCGATGGTGAAGTTCTAGTCGCTTCTGTCAACAATTTTAAAGTGAACGAGGAGTGGATCCTTGATTCAGGCTGCACCTTCAACATGAGTCCCAATCGGGATTGGTTTACAACTTACGAAACAGTGTCTGAATGTGTTGTTTTGATGGGAAATAATGCTTCGTGTAAAATTGTAGGTGTTGGAACGATTAAAGTTGAGATGTTTGACGGAGTTGTCAAAACACTTAATGACGTGCGACATGTTCCAGAATTGAAGAGAAATTTAATTTCGTTGAGTACTCTTGATTCAAAAGGGTACAAATACACAGCTGAAAGTGGGGTTTTGAAGATTTCCAAAGGTTCACTCATTGTGATGAAAGGGCAGAGAAAGACTGTCAAGTTATATGTTTTGTAGGGTTCTACTGTTACTGGTGGTGTAGCTATCGCTTCCTCTTCCTTGTCAGATGATGATATTATTAAACTTTGGCATATGCGCCTAGGGCGTATGAGTGAGAATGGCATGGTAGAATTGAGCAAAAGATGACTTCTTAATGGGCAAGGAATTTGCAAACTGAAGTTCTGTGAGCACTGCGTTTTTGGGAAGCAAAAGAGAGTTCGATTCACCAAAAAAATCCATAACACGAAGGGAACATTGGATTTTATTCATTCTAATCTGTGGGGGGCCATCCAGAGTGCCTTCGAGAGGTGGAGTTAATTATATGCTAACTTTTATTGATGATTTTTCCAGAAAAGTTTGGGCTTTTTTCCTGAAGCAGAAAAGTGATGTGTTTTCCACATTTAAGTCTTGGAAAACTATGATTGAAAAACAAATAGGAAAACAAATAAAATACCTTCGCACAGACAATGGCTTAGAGTTCTGTTCTGTTGAGTTTAATAAACTGTACAAGTTAGAAGGGATCGTGAGACACTTGGCAGTTCGTCATACTCCACAGCAAAACGGCGTTGCAGAACGAATGAACAGAACGATCATGGAGAAGGTTCGATGTATGTTGTCAAATACCAACTTACCAAAGTCATTTTGGGTCGAAGCAGCCTCTACTGCATATTTTTTGATCAATCGATCTCCATCCGTTGCCATTGAGAAAAAGACTCCACAAAAGGTATGGTCTGGTAATCCTGCTGACTATTCTGATTTAAAGATTATTGGGTGTCCTGTGTATGCTCATGTTAATAATGGAAAATTGGAACCGAGATCCATTAAATGTGTTTTTCTTGGTTATAAAGCTGGTGTAAAAGGGTATAAGTTATAGTGTCCTGAAAATAGAAAAGTTGTGATTAGCAGAGATGTTGTTTTTTATGAAACTGCTATACTACCTAACTTATCTCTTAAAGACTCTTCCAATAAAGAAAATCAAAAGTAAGTGGAGCATCAGATTAATCCAGAATCTACAATAGAGTCGACTCCTCAAGCCAGTACAGAAATTCAGAATAGAGTTACTTCTTCACCACAATACTCTATCGCTAAAAACAGAACTAGAAGAGAAATTAAACCTCAAAAGAAGTATGCCGAAGCTGATCTAGTTGCTTATGCTTTAAATGTGGCTGAAGATATAGATGCAAACCAAGAGCCATCTAATTATTCTGAGGTGGTTAGTTGTGAAGACTCAGAAAAGTGGATGTTTGCTATGCAAGAGGAGATGGAATCACTCCACAAAAACAGAACATGGGATCTTGTGAAACTTCCTAAAGGTAAAAAGGTTGTTCGTTGTAAATGAGTGTTTAAAAAGAAAGAGGGGGACTCCAGGAGTTGAAGAACCCAGATATAAAGCAAGGCTTGTTGCAAAGGGTTACAATCAAATTCCAGGAGTAGACTTCACAGATGTGTTCTCCCCAGTTGTGAAGCATAGTTTGATTCGAGCTTTGCTTGGTATTATAGCCATGCATGATTTAGAGCTTGAGCAGTTAGATGTAAAAACTGCACTTTTGCATGGAGAACTTGAGGAGGATATTTACATGCAACAAGCAGAGGGTTTTACAGTCTCAGAAAAAAAAGACTATGTTTGCTTGCTAAAAAATTCCTTTTACAGTTTGAAACAGTCACCAAGACAGTGGTATAAGAGGTTTGATTCCTTTATAACTTCTCATGATTTCAAAAGAAGTAGCTTTGACAGTTGTGTTTACTTTAAGAAAAACAGTGATGGTTCTTTTGTGTATCTACTCCTTTATATTGATGACATGTTGATAGCAACGAAAGATAAATGAGAGATAAGAAAGGTTAAAGCCCAACTAAATGAAGAATTTGAGATGAAAGATTTGGGGCCAGCAAAGAAGATACTTGGTATGGAGATTCTCAGAGATAGAAAAACAAGTAAATTGTACCTAAGTCAGAAAGGGTACATTGAGATAGTTCTTTCTGAGTTCAATATGCAGTGCTAAGCTGTTAGTACTCCTTTAGCAGCCCATTTCAAACTTTCATCACTTTGTCTCCACAATCGATGATGATGATTTGAGTACATGTCACATGTTCCATACTCTAGTGCAATGGGATCTCTTATGTATGCTATGGTTTGTTCACGTCCAGTTTATCATATGCGATCGGTCACGATTAGCGGATACATGGCAAATCCGGTAAAAACATTGGAAAGCGATTCGATGGATTTTAAGATACTTACGAGTACTACGATGTTTGCTTACGATTTAGAATAACTAAATATGGAGTCATTGGGTATGTTGATGCTGATTTTCTTTGAGACCTTGATAGAAGAAGATCTCTCACAGTTATGTCTTTACAATCAAAGGTTGTGCAATCAGTTGGAAAGCTACTTTACAAACTACAGTCGCTTTGTCTACCACTGAAGCTGAGTACATGGCGGTTACTGAGGCTTGTAAAGAAGCTATTTGGTTGAAGGGAATCTTTAGTGAACTCAATAAAGACCTTTAAATCGATCTGATATTTTGTGATGATCAGTGCAATCTTCCTTACAAAAGATCAAATGTTTCATGAGAGAACAAAACACATTGATGTTCGGTATCATTTTGTTCATGATATTATTGCTCGTGGTGATATTGTTGTGAGCAAAATTAGTACTCATAAAAATCCTGCAGGTATGATGACTAAGTCACTTCCTATAACCAAGTTTGAGCATTGCTTAGACTTGGTTGGTGTTCATTGTTGAAGTTAAACCCTTAAGGGGTTTTATGGAAGAGGTGAAGAACTTGTTCGTTAAGAGTCCGCGATGAAGAACTTGTTCATTGAGAATTCATGTCAAGGTGGAGATTGTTAGAATTAAGTGACCCGAATCCTTATTTAAATAAAATACAGTGGTAAAATAAAATAAAAGTAAAATCCCTATAGAACTTCACTTCTTTTATTTTATTTTAGAATAAGGTTTTTTAAACCTTATTAAACTCCATCTATTTGATATTGATTAGAATAAGGTGTTTCAATCTTACTACACTTTTATTAGAATATGGTTTTACAAGCCTATAAATAGACATAGTCTACTCCTTTTGTAATCATTCGAATTTGACATAGTGAATTTTCTTCTCCTCTGCCCGTGGTTTTTCTCGAAAGGGTTTCCACGCAAAAATCTGTGTGTTCTTTATTTTTATTTCTCTTTTCTTTGCGATATATTGTCATTAGAGGTGATCATGGGTCGGGTTTGGGCCGGGCCTAGACAAAATTTTAGGCCCGTTTTCTAGGCCCGGGCCTGGCTCGACCCGAAATATGAGCCTAAAAATTTGTCCAAGCCCGGCCCAAAATACAATTGCTAAGCCCGAGCCCGGCCCATATTAACTTTTTTTTAGCTTATTTCATTAAATAAAAAAATTAAAAATATAATAAATCAAATACATTTAAAAACATAAAAACAAATATTAAAACAAGAAACAAATAAAAAATGAGACTAAAAATACATTTCTCATCTTTTTGTTTTTAAAGAAATAGAACCCACATTATTCTTCCTAATTTTAATAGATTGATGCTTAAAAAAATAAATAAAAATTCTTCAAGAAGAACTAAAGCTTCATAAGAATAATGTAATGCACTTGAAAGTTTGAATAAATCTCAATTACTAAAATAAAACACAAAACCAAGCTTTGATAAAGTTAAAAAAAGAAGAAGAAGAAGAAGAATTCGAAAAGAATAGAAAAAAGAAGAAGGTTAAAAATATATTAACAACTAGCATTACTAACCAATAGATCCAACAACCAGCATTAGTGCATTACTAACCAAAATAATTGAAATGCAAAAAACCAATAGCTACAGTTAAAAATATTTTAAAAAGAAGAAGAAGAAGCTTATTATGTTGTGGGTAGTATGAGGAAGAAGAAGAGGCTTTCTGAGATAAAGTAAGGCACAGCAACAGTATGAGGAACCTTAGTAAGGACCAAAGAGGCTTAATTTATATAGCCAAACTCAAATAATAACTAAAGCAAAAATGAAGAAGAAGCTTACAAGCCTTGTGGGGAGCACCGAGATCGCAAATGAAGATGCTAGAGACAATGAGCTGAGCTGAGCTTGAGGCTAGTTGGAGGTGGTCGACAGACAGCTGGATTGGTGGATCGGTGGAGGTGGTGGTGAGCTAGGGATTTGGATTTTAGAAATAGGAATAAGGGGGAAGAAGAGGAAGGCAACACAAAATGAAAGTGGAAACTTAAAAAAGGGTAAAGTTAAAAATTAAAAAGGATTAAAAATAAAATAAATAATTTAGTATATAATTAGGGCCGGGCCCGAGCTAAAAAAATCTTACATGGGTCCTGGCCCGTTTTCTAAATGGGCCTCGTTTTTTGTCTAAGCCCATTTTTCGGGCCTATATTTTTACCCGAACCCTCCTATTTTTCGGGCGACCTGGCCCGGCCGATGCTCAGCTCTAATTGTCATTACCGACATTCTATTTATTTTTTACAGTTATATAATTTTTCACCCGTTCGTTGGTGTACCATAAATCTAGTATTTATTATAGGGGATAAAATTAAAATTTGAAATGGGTAAACTGCACCCAATATTACTAAACTATTAGTAAGTTTTTATTTCAATCATTAAATTAAAAAAGTTATAAAATGATCACTAAACTAGTTTGAAAGCTTTCATTTAAGTCACTGGGCTATTAAAATAATTCACGGACCATTTTTGTAACTTTTTGAAGCTGAATAACCAAAACGTAAATATACTAATAATTTAGTGACCTTTGGTGCAATTTATCCTTTTAAAATTTGGGTGATCTCTCCCAACCTCGTGCCTTCGCCTTGTTCAAATGGTTTTAGTGGCTTTGGAATAATCTATTCGGTTATTTTTGTAGATTGATCTTATTTGAATTATTATTTAATTAATAAAATGTTTTTATTTAAATTTAATTATTAAAAATAAATATTAAATACTTTAAATAATAAAACAGACTTTTAAATGTAATCGCACCCAAAATAGAATTAATTAAGTAAATATATATATATATATATATATATTCTATTCCTGCTTATGCCAGCCATGGACAGTACACTTTGCATATAAATGCCCTGAAGATAGCTACAAATTAGGAGTAATATATTAAAAAATCGCAAATAGATATATTTTTGGCTATTATTGATCCCTACTTGATTTGACAACATTAACTTTTTTATATATAACTGCCCATCTGTGTTCATTCCTTTGATCAGATCACCATCATCATCTTGTAATAAAAATCGATCATGGCTGTGACCATCAAGCGAGCGGCCCTTATCGTTGCCGGTCTTGGCGTCTTATCATTCATATTGG
Organism: Gossypium sturtianum; assembly: GCA_025698515.1. Lineage (NCBI taxonomy): Eukaryota > Viridiplantae > Streptophyta > Magnoliopsida > Malvales > Malvaceae > Gossypium > Gossypium sturtianum. Next base: position 126,075,427 of record CM046946.1, read on the forward strand.
GAGTCATAGCCGAAAACAAAAAGCCAGAAGCTGGAACCCCAATTCCTGGTAAAGGTGTGGTTATATGCAAGTATCCAAGGGATCCCTCCCTGGCCCTGGGCTACCTATCGGTTGCATTTCTGATGCTATCGACTATCGCTGGCTATTGGTCTCTGTTTTACCCTTACAAAGGGAAATCTGTTCCACACACTGTCCTCTTTCAAAGCGCCGGTTTCTTCGCCTTCTTCAACATTGCCTTGTAACCCACTGCTCTCTCTCTCCATCATCATTAGTATTATGTGATTCAATGATTTCCTTAATTATGTATGGCAGGTTTACAAGTGGGGTAGCAGCCACACTGCTGTTGTGGCCAACGATCACGGAGCAGCTTCACTTGATTCGCAATGTTCATCACAATCCCACCACCACATGCCCTACTGCTAAGACTGGACTCCTTGGTGGTGGTGCCTTTGTATCCCTGGATTCAGCCCTCTTCTGGTTAGTTGCCCTTATGTTGGCTGATAATGCCCGACATGATCACTTTTATGAAGTTGAAAAACACAGTAAAGCTCAGGTTCTCCCAGATGGCTGCTGATTACCATGTCAATAGGGGTGCTGTTTAATGTAGTTCATGCCTCATCAACACCCAAATATCTGTCCCCAACTATCTTTATCTTTCTGTATATGGTTTACACTTTGTTCCTATTTCACAGTATTCCTTCAGAAAAAGAAAAATTAAATTTCACCTTCTTTTACTTCTAAATCTTAAATTCTACACTTCGATCATGATAATTATTTATTATATTTGGATCATTCAGCATTAATGCCATTTATAATATGAAAGACAAAACATAACAAGTGTTAAATATTTTCGGTAAAAAATAATACGTTAATAATTACAATTTATTTGATTTTTTTAGAATTAAAGTATTTTCTATATTCATTTTTTAATTCATAAAATTTAAATTTTTGATGATTACTGATTATTTCTTTCAACAATGTCCAGTAAAAAATTCTTAATTTTTACTTAATCTACTTAAACACCGGTTCTCTCCTTTTATATCTCATAAAAGAAAAATGGAAAACAAAATCCAATTACTTGATTTAATTTATTTGATTAACTTTTTAAAAAGTGACGTGTGATGTGAAATTTAACCTCTTGAAATCTTTTCCTTTATTTTGATATTATATCCCTTTTGTAAATAAATTGAAGTTACCATACAAAACAGGGTAAATTAGAAAAAAATATATCGGTTTTAAAATATATTTAGTAAAGTAAGTCATTTTATTTTTCAAATTTAGAGAAATAGACAGATTTTAGAGACAGAAGTATAGAATACGCAGCTAACATGTTGGAAAACACTTTCTACAAAACGCGTTTTCTTTTATTACATTAGATTTTTTGGTTAGATGGTTAAATGTTAATAGTTTTACTCTTGAGTTATTAGTTCGATTCCTCTCCTATTCACATTTGTATTTTTCTTTTCATGTTATTTTAAATTTCTTTTAAATTTTTAATTAATAAGTATATTGTTTTCAAGTTTTTTAATTCATCTTTTTAATTAATAATCTTTTATTTATATAAATAAAACAATAAATATGTAATTATATAATAAAATGTATATTATATATGTTAAAAATATTTTTAATTAATAACTCCTTTATTTATATATATAATAAAAATTAGTTTTAATTTTGTAATATTAAAATTTACCATATCCACAATGCAGATGAAAAAAAATGATATTTGGAATATTTTACATATAAAAATAATAATGATATTTGAAATAATTATTTGATTTTATAGTATTAGAAATCACCATACCACAATGTAGGTGGAGAAAATAAATATTTAATATATAAACAAATTATATATAAAGAAAAAATAGATCAAACAAATTAGTTTAAAATAAAATATATTTAACATAATGATAAATATAAAAAATGTATAATTTCATTATATAATTGCATATTTATTATTTTATTTATATAAATAAAAGATTATAAATTAAAAGATGAATTAAAAAAATTTGAAAACAATATATTTATTAATTAAAAATTTTAAAAATATATAAAATAGAAAATACAAATGTAAGTAGAAGAGGAATCAAACCCAAGACTCAAGAACAAAACTACTAATATTTAACCATCTAACCAAAAAACTCATTTTTATAAAAAACGCTTTTTGACATGTCAACTTAAAACACTTACTATAAAAAAGCGTTTTCTATTTCTCTTTTCAAAATCGATTTTTTTTCCCTAAATATACCGAAAAGAAACATCGTGATATGCTCTAAATTTGATACTGTATTACAAGTGAGTTTACATTTACAGTCCAATTGACATTAATTTTATAAATGCCCACCAACCCACCTATTAATTAATTGATAAATATACTGGTATATGTTATTTTCATAATATCATTTATTTCCAATGTCACATCACTTAACCATTTCAACCTTTGTGGCCCAATTTTAATTTTAATTTATTGCATTTTGTGTAGTTTTGATTTTTGTGTTGTCTTCATTTTTTGGCTTCAAGTCCTTGAAATACCATGTTGGAATCTAAAACTTCACCATCAAAATGGAATTGAAAATTCCTTTAATATTGTAATTAAAATAAATTAATTAATCTTTATATCATGGTCTTGGATTGATATGAAAATTCCATTCATATTACATGCAAGATTTGTAAAGCAAACAATCACCGCTACCTTATCAATTCATATAAAAAATATTGGTTTTTTTTTTATGAAACAATTGTCGTGAATGTATATGGCTAAAGACTATCATTCAACATATTAAGAAAACATGTGGATTGTTTGTAAAGAATAATCATCAAAGGGAGAGTGTTGTACTGCATGTAGATTGCATGTCATGAATGACCAGATACATAAAAGAACTATTAGTATGTTTTATGGGGATTCATATGCTCATATATTATGAAAATGAATCATCTTCCTTTATTTATGTAATTCATGTATGTATTTTAGTACATTGAATTTTGAAATGTAGTACGTCTATGACCAATATTGCAATTTTGTCTATTATTGGCTCAATTATTTGATTTAGGCTACCACAAGTGTGCAAAAAGGAGAATCTCATTGCTCTTCTGCTGCTGTTAAATGATGTAATTTTAGTAAATTATATTACATAATTAAATTACATTAAAGATTATTTTGAAAATTTGAATTAGGTTAAGTTGCAAGTTTGATTTTAGTAGATTATTTTGAATAATTTTAATTTTCAAGTTATAGAAGAGTCATTTTAGTACATGCTAAATATGGATTCTCATATTTCTATTTGGATCAAAAAATTGAGTTCGTATTTAAGTTACATTGGGCTTGAACAGAGAAAAATGATATAGATATCTTGTATATGCTTGATTCAAATTAACCCACGAACAAGTATACGTTTAATGGTGAAATGTGACACTAAATTTGGGGTCTCACTAAAAAATTTAAGATTTAATTAATTTTTTTTCAAAAGTTCTAAGGTTTAATTAAAATTTTCAAAATTTTTATAAAACTTAATTATAATTTTTAGATTGTTGAGGGAGCCTAAGTAAAAATTTAAAAGATTTAAAGAGTTTTTTCAAAATTTTGAGAATGCCAAGCCCTTCTACAACGGGCAATATACCCATATATACTAAAAAAAAAAAAATTACGGAAAAGGGCCGGTTTTTTTAAAATTTACGGAAAAGGGCCATTTCCCTACAAAACGCGTTCACGTCAGCGCGTTTTGTGGGGATGCAGCAGGAAAGCGAGCCCCTGGGGGAGCGCTTTTGCCACATCAGCACAAAGTGCGCTGACGAGGATGCGCTTTGCTTGATGTGTGCAAAGCCTCAGGCAGCGCTTTTTGCTCTTAGTGTTAGGGTATGAAATTTTATTAAATATATTAAAATTAAATTACAAAAAAATTAAACAACTATTAATTTATTAAATATATTAAAACTAAATTACAAAAATAAAAATAAAAATAACTTCTTATTTTATTATATTACATATATTAAAATTAAATTACAATAAAATAAACAACTTCTATTTTATTAAATATATTAAAATTAAATTACAAAAAAATTAAACAACTATTAATTTATTAAATATATTAAAACTAAATTACAAAAAATAAAAAATAAAAATAACTTCTTATTTTATTATATTACATATATTAAAATTAAATTACAATAAAAAAATTAAACAATTTCTATGTTATTAAAGATATTAAAATTAAATTACAATAAAAAAATAAACAACTTCTATTTTATTAAATATATTAAAATTAAATTACAAAAAAATTAAACAACTATTAACTTATTAAATATATTAAAACTAAATTACAAAAATAAAAAATAAAAATAACTTTTTATTTTATTAAAAATTAAAATTAAATTACATATAAAAATAAACAACTTCTATTTTATTGAAGATATTAAAATTAAATTACAAACACAAATAAAAAATAACTTTTATTTTATTAAAAAAATAAAAATATTTTATTACAATTAAACAATAAAAAAGCCCGTCCAAATCAATGTTGATGCCGGTCGAATCGGTGCCACACGGGGGTGGTCGGCGATTCTGTGTTGGATTCCTCCTTCTTCTAGCTTGGCGGGGTCGTGGAACCTCGGGCGGGGATTCTGTTCCTCCAGGTAGTGGGTGCAGTTGTGGGTGTTGGGAGGATGACTCACCTTGATAAAATAACGATCGCGGAGGTGTTTGCATAAACCACGGCGGGTGTGTCGAATCCGTCTGGCGAAGGAGACCGGTAAAAGAAGTGCTCCCAGACGGCGCCTCCTCCTGTGATCCCTCACGCGACGGTAGCCTCAAGATCGGTGGCCGCCACGGAGTAGTCGGGAAGGGACTCGAACCGGGCCATGCATTCCAACCTGGGGTGGGACTGGGAAAAGGAAACATATATGGGTTAGGATACATATAAGGACTAGGGTACGCACTTGGCATAAAGGCCAAAGGCTGTGATGTCGGTGTCGTCGGCTGAAGTGATAGGCCCGGTGACTGTGTGGGCACTGTTGATGGGCCCGGTGACTGTGTTGACGCTGTTGATGGTCCCGTCTCATCACCCTTTCTCCTTGGATTTAAAGGGCCCCGTTGTTCCCTTTGTTCACGAAGTTGCCGTCGCCTCTCTTCTTTCGACAACAAATACGGCTTACCATGGATCCTAAACCATGGCATGTATTCCGGCACGCACGTTAACTTAGGAACGACGATCGGTTCCCGGATAGGTAAATAGTCATACCGGTTTTCCCACATCTCGATATATGCTGACCAAAATCTTGGCCAATCCGTATGCAACTGCCGTAAGTCGACTTTGTGCTCATCATCGAGCACCTCAGGTGGCACGGGAATCGGTTGTCGAAATCTAAATTGTCGCAGAACCCGATCTGATTGGTGCATCTCCACGGTCGCATAGTTGATCAATGGGACCTTCACGTGCCAAATGTTTGGATTTTGCAAGAACTCCTCCTAATTATCGCCTAATTGCGGATCCTCGTATAGTATCCATTGAAACTATATTAACATGACCAAAATATTAGTTATATACATAATACTAAACACTAAATACGAAATACTAAATTATAAATACAAAATTCAAAACTTACTTGTGATTCCGACCGTTGGTCTAATAGAAGCCGTATATCTTCAAGCGATGTAGGTATTCCAGCATAACTCGCCGAATGGTTCCACCTAATTAAATAAATTTTTAGCATACAATTATACTATAAATCTACGTAATAATTGTAAAATATAACATTAAATTTACCTCGTTATCAGTGGGAATGTATATGGGTGGTCGAGTCGAGGACATAAAAATGGAAATCGAAACCGTGCCCATGACTGCAGTAGTGATAGGCAACCTCTGATTTTCGCTTTGCTCGGCCGCGTCGCTCCGCACATCTCCCGATACAACTTTGATAGCACAGCGCACTTCCAACTCGGTTCACCTTTGCTCTCTAAAATCAACAAGTTTCAGCAGCCATCTCAAGTGTACGAGGTTTCTAGACAGGTCCGGCATCAGATAGCCTCCAATTATCTCAAGAATGTATGCCCGAGCATACCGTATTCTTTCTATTTCGGTCGAACCATCTTTCGGCTCCGGGAATGTGTCTCGTAACCAGGCCATCTCGATCCGACCTCCATGAATGTTATCCGGAATGGCACCCAGAAGCTCGTAGCATACGACCATCCAATCGGTAGAAGTTGCGGACCCGGTGACTACGGACCCGTCCACCGGTAATCCCAATTGCAACTGCACATCTTCCAGAGTGATAGTACACTCTCCGCATGGAAGATGGAAAATGTGCGTCTCGGGTCTCCACCTCTCTATCAACGCACTGATCAAGATTGACTCCAACTTGAACCCCCGGCCTATCGTGGCCACGTGCCAAAAACCCGCTTCCGCGAGTAATTCTTGATCAACGGCGATGGGGACCATGCATATTGCGAATATAGCATTGCAATACCCGATCTACTGATTTGTTTAAAAATTATAAAATAAAAATTAATTAAAATTGCATAAACATAAAAATATTAAATAGTATTGAAAAATTAAAATTAAAACTTACCATTTGCATTTGATCGACGGAGATGTGCTTATCGTCGAACGAATTAATTCCCTACCATTGGTAATACGATCGAAAATTTTCTAATTTATCAAAAAATATATTTTTAAAAATTAAAAAAGGGCTTTTTGTAAATAGTAAAGGACTATTTTGAAATTTGAGAGTAAGTTTCAAGGGCTTTAAGAGAAATTTGAGAGAAAATTGAGAGAAAGATGATAGAGGACTAATGTGTGAATAAAATAAAAGGGTTGGGGGGTATTTATAGGGTTTTATTTTTGACCGTTATTCTCAACGGTCAAAATTTTTTGACCGTTGCGGGAAAAAGTGCGCCCCAGAGACGCGTTTTGTGCCACATCGAGAAAGCGCGTCCCCATCAGTAGCTTTGGCGATGTGGCACAAAACGCGCCTCGAGCGCGCTTTCTGCATCCCCACAAAACGCGCTGACGTGGACGAGTTTTGTGAGGAAATGACCCTTTTCCGTAAATTTTAAAAAAACCGGCCTTTTTCCGTAAATTTTTTTTTTTTGGTATATATGGGTATATTGCCCCTTCTACAACACATGTATTTGTTAATTAATTCGGATGATTGTCTGTGGTTTTGCAATAATCTATTGGGTTATTTATCTAATTCGTATCAAATCAAATTTGAGAAAAAAAATAATTTAAATTGAATGGTTATTTCATTAATAAAATATTTTTTTTCTTAAATTGAATTCTTCATAATTAAAAAATAATATTAATATTTTAAATAATAAAACAAATTTCAAATCATAACTAAAATCAAGTAAAATTGTTTATTTCAAGCTTATCGACACTCTTAACAATAGAAAAAAAAAATAATAGATAAGATTTGGATTTAAACTTAAAAAGCAATCAAAGTTATTGCAACTATAAATATTAATAAAAAGACGAAAGAGTATAATTTTTCTCTCATTAGCCTCTCTCTCTTCCTAGTTCAATTAAAGGATTATTTTTCTATTAAATAGACATTAATTGCATTTTACTAATTCAACTAAGGTTTCACTTTCTTTTCCTATAAATAGATGACTCCATTAATATTGTTATTCTGCCTGAAAATAGTGAGAATTTATTTCTAAATGTAAATTCTATTTTTCGAAAATAACAATTCTATCGGTTTTTCATAAGAGAGAGATTAACTTTCCTACAAATTTGAAATTGTCGAGCCCACAATCGAAGTAATTCGTGATATGAGAATAGCGGAGAACACCATTCGGTTGAAAGCCGAGAACGTTAAGGATTCGTCTTGCACAAAGCACAAGTACTTTTCGGGAAAAAAGTTTATTGCTATAAATATCACAAACCAGCTCAGTTTTCAAATTTTATTTTTTTGCTTTGCAAGAAAACTATTTTCAAACCGAATTTTTTTCAACCGTCAATAACATTAGCATTATTATGAACTAAATAATTCAATTCAAGATTTAGTCATAACCATTTCAATTTTATCTATTCATCATATGCTTAAATTTATACATTGCCATAATTAGCAAATCTAAATGAACATATCATGTTAACATTCTACTTTCAGTGATGCATACATTACCATTTCAATTCATATATTCATAATTCATATGTCAAATTTCATATAGTATCTTAATTGGAAACTCAATTTATACATTTCATGCTATACTTTCTAAAGACAAAATACAATCACTTTTATTGCACATTTGCAATTTTGTCTGTTGGATCTGGTGCCCTGAGTGTAGTATATTCGTTTGTAAACTTATAATTTTTTTGAATAGATTGAATAACAAAACAAATTCATTGATTACATTAATATACTTTGTATGATTGTCCTCATATGATTTTTGCACGCAAAGCAAAATGGAAGCAAATGTTGCTCATTGATTGTCTAATGTTTAAACTAATACTAAGCGATATTACGTGGTCAGATCGTAATATGGAAAGACAACTTATGTTAGTAGACAAACCTAAACATGTCCTTAGTTTAATTGGAAATGAGCAAACCAATTGAAAGACTAATATGTCGTCTATCAAGTCCAATTAGGGAGATGCTTTGTCTTAGGCACCGGAGCGGATGACTCTTAGAAGATAGAGATATAGATGTGACTGACTGGACTGACAATACATTAGATTGGACCCAAGAAAATAGATTTTGAATCCGTTTATGAATTTATGAATTTGTGACATTCATAGTGTGGCATACCTAAATCCTAAGTGGATGACGGGTTATGTATGCATGACTCATACACTTTGATGTAAGTAAAAACCTGAGTTCGAATAGATAAGGAACCGAAAGCTGGTGCGATGGGTGTACAACTTCTACAGTTTGTAGCATCATTCACATTTACAGTGGAATTCATAATCCGAAACATGGGTAAATGATATCATCTCATTAGCATTACATGGTTGATGAAAGTAAACGTGGTCACGGGTCGTTTGTCTTTGTGATGGATAACTTGATCACTATTTGATGTGATTGACATTTTAATGAAGGAAGATGTAATGATTACCATGAGATAAAATAGGATCATATTAGCAGAACGGATATTATCCCAAAAATATTAAGGATATCCTATGAGGGTAACACACTTATGACAAGGTCATTGGATGAGCACCAATCGAGTTGCTTTCGTAATGGTATGCTATTGAGGAGAGCTTAGTCACGATACTATAGTCGAATGACTTTGTGACTAAATAAATTTATAATCAATAGGCGAAAAGTTGGAACTTAATTACAAATCATTTGAGCCTCAATTGCATATGTCCAATCGGTCCATCCTCTAGCTTGTTGAAACAAAAAATGAATTGCATGTTGAATCAAATGAGCAGAAATAAATAGAAATGGTGAAATGGAGAAATAGAAAACATTTGGAAATTATTAAGGTTTTCTCAAAAATGAAAATGAAAATAAGAAATGAATTCATTTAGAAATGAGTAAGGATTTCTCAAAAAGGATCGAAAGATTGAGTTTATATTTTTTAGCTATTTTAAAGCCCAAAAATGAAAATGAACCACACGATTATGGTGAACAAGTTGAATGATGAAATATTAAATATATTTTCTCAGAAATTTTATTAGGGGTAAAATCATCATAATTTTGCCGAGGGTAAAATTAGGATGAGAAATTTATTTAATATAAATATTGAAGCTTATTTTGGGAAATAGAAAAATAGAATCGGGTTGGATCAAATTACAAAATACTGAGTCAAAAAGTCCGGAAAGTACTTATAATTGGACCCAATGTGAGAGAGGCCCAAAATCCCCTCGTAGAACATGAAGGGGCAACCCTAGTAGGAATACTAGGGGTGTGCTGCCCACCCTAATCCTACTCTAAGTAGAAAGTATTTTTCTATTTGAAATAAACTTCTCTAATTCCATAAGGGTTCTACCTTCTCTCCTTATAAATAAATGGCATCGATAGAGCTATTTACACAACTTTCAGATATCGTTATTCTGCCTGAAAATAGAGAGACTTTTATTCTCTAAGAATTAAATATATTTTCCGAAATAACGATTCTGTCGATTTCTATTTGAGAAGAGAAATTTCGTTTTCACCCAAAAAGAAAAGAAAACTATTTCTATTTTTTATGTTTGATTTGAATCGTTCAAGCCCATACTCGAAGCAATTCGTGGGACGAGAATAGCTGAGAATATCGTTTGGTTGAAAGTCGGGAACGACAAGGATCCGTCTATCTAAAAACACAAGTACGATTTCGATCTAGGGTTTATTACTATAAATATCACAAACTGAGTTAGTTTTCAAAATTTTTATTTTTCACTGTACAAGAAAATCGTTTTCAAAATCGGATTTTTTCTAACATTGTCATCCCGGATTGCCCGACAACGATGTTTATTAGAACATGTACATGGTATCACCCCGGGTTTCCCGACAACGATGGCTTCTAATTATTATACATGACCTTATAACATGTCAATTATATCCAACTCTACTCGAACAGCTAATAGGATAACCAATGTTTCAATTTCATATTATAAACTAATTCAATATCATAATACCATACCATTTCCATCAACAATTCATATCACATATGTAACATCCTGAAATAGGGCCTAAACGGAACTGTGGTTGCGAAACCATGAATCTGAGATAGAAAAGGTTATTTTAAGTAATTATTATGATTTATTGAGTGATTAGATGCATGTGTTAGAGTATTGATAAGAAATTTTATTGATTTCATGTCTAATTTGCCTATTAGGACTTAATTGCAAAAGTTGATAAATATGAGTTTTAGATGGTAAAGGATTTAATTGAAGAGCATAATTGAAGTATAGGTCCTTAAATGGTAATTATACCATTAGGCTTTCATGGACAAAAATGGACATATATAGGTAGAAAGAACCAAAGTTTTTAATGAAGGGTAATTTAGTCATTTGGTAATAAAAAGAAATTAAAATGGAAAAAGATGGCAAAATATGCTCATCTTCTTCATTAGGACGAAATTTCAAGGGTTTTCCATAGCTAGGGTCTGTTTCAAGCTTCCAAGTTCCATAGTAAGTGATTCCAAGCCCGCTTTTAATGTTCTTTACGTTTTTGGAGTCCCTGTAACTTGATTTAGCTTAATCTAGCAATAATTTAACCTAGGGTTCATATTTGGAAAAATACCCATAGGTGAAATGTGTTTATTTTGATGTTTTATGATAGAATATGAAGTCTGAAATTATGTTAAACAACTTTTGCTAAGCGATTTTAAGTGAAAACGGGTAAAACGGCTTAATCGGTAAAAATACCTAATGTTCATAAGTACAAGTTAGAGTGAGAATTTGATGTTGTCAAAGAAGGGAAAAATGACCAGAATGTCATAAAACATAAGAATAAGGGATAAAGTTTAATTTCCGAGCTTTGGGGCAAATGTGTAAATATGTAAAAGTTTAGGGGCAAAATCGTAATTTTTCCAAAGTTAGAGTTAAGGGATGTTTTGGTAAATGTGAGTATTAAATAAGCTAAATTTGCTATTATAGATCAAGAAGAACAAAATCTGGAGTTAGATCGGGAAAAGAAAAAGATAGAGGACTAAATCGATATAGTTGATCGTATTTTGTTTCGAGGTAAGTTTATGTAAAATAAATACAATATTCTATTATTTTACATTCAATACTATTAAATTCCAGTGTTTGTATATTTGTTCTGTAAATTTATAATTTAAAGACTCAAGTATGAAAAGAAGAAGAAGTAATCTCAGAAAGTTCCGGTTGAACCTTAGGAATGTGTAGGATACAAATGTCATGACATTAGGGTTTAAGGAAATCATGTAAGACCATGTCAAGACATGGCATTGATAAGTTTCTATAAGGCAAAGGTCCCATGTAAGACCATGCCAAGGCATGGCATTGGTGAGTTCATAAGGCAAGGATACCACGTAAGACCATGTCAAGACATGGCAATGGTTAAGTTTCATAAGGAAAGGTACCCGCGTATCCTTAGTATTCCAAGTGGTTCAACGGAAAATTCAAAGAGTATACCAAAGTAAAGGTAAGACAAGTTCAAGATAAAAAGGTAAGGTAAGACAAATTCATGTTAAAAGGTACAGGTAAGAATACAAGTTTAAGTATATTGAGTTAAAAGTCTAAGTGATCTTGATAAGAAAAGGATAAAATAATTCATTAAGAATGTTGTTATCTATTTACTTGTAAACTTACTAAGCTTTATGCTTATGCCCGTTCTTTATTTTTTTATATAGTATTACAAGCCAATTCGGGGATCGAAAGGACGTGGAGATCGTTACACACTATCAAAGGATTATATTGGTATTTTGTGACTCGACGCTTTAAGTTATGGCATGTATAGGGACTTAGCTATCATGTGTGTATAACCTTATTATATGGCTTAAGATTGGCTTGTAAATGTTTGGTAGTGATTAGCTATTAAAATGACTAATTAAGAGCATGTTTTGGATATCATGTAATGCCTAGTTGGTAGTTATTAGAAAGAAATTATGTAAGTATATGCAGGGGAACAGTTTGGACAGCAACTGTGACGTGATTTTAAAAAATCACTAAAAATAGTATAAATGGAATTATGGTGTGAATGAGATATATAATTAAAGCTTATTGAGTCTATTTTTATATGAAAGAAACGGTGTAGGCAAAAGAGTTGTATATTATGAGATAATTGATCTTTTGTGCAGAGGGGTCAGAACTGTCGAACTGTGTAACAGGGGAGACTTTAACTAATAAACTGTACTAATTGGCCATACCAAAAATTCTGTAAAAATTATAGTAGTAAGATGTATGAGTCTAGTTTCAGGGAAAATTTACGGATCTAAATTTCGAGTTTCGTAACTCGAGTTATAGTCAATTTAGTGAACATGACGCAGATGGACAGTTTCAATTTTTATGCCCTGATTTAGTAAGTTAAGTCTAGTAATGCCTCGTGCTCGACTCCGGCAACGGTCTCGGGTAAGGGGTGTTACAACATATCACATGTCATTTAGCAATACATATCATACTCATTGCATGTAATTTCCACACTCTGATTTTGGTAAGTTTTGATCTCACTAAGGTTTAGGGAGGACCAGTTGGAAATGAACACGTTTAGATAACATTGTATGTAATTTCCATGCCACACATCCATACTTGATTTATGTCATTTGGTTGTGTTAATATATGTGATCAGGGATGGATTTAGTTACATTATATGTAACGAAAATCGTCTTGGTTTTATGTTAATATAATTAATGGATGAGATTATTTGGAATACCTTTTGGATATGATAGTAAGGTTTTGAGCTTATAAGGTTATATAATGACATGTAATTATAAGGAAATTGATATATATATGTGGTCCAAGTGGGAGATTGCTGGAAAAATATGGACATCACATGTATAATAGGCATAATTACATGTTATTATTTACTATATTAAAATATTAGCTTGATGGGCTCGAAACTAACTAATAATTCGACAAAGGCAAGTTCACCTATCGAACAGTAGTATAGATATGGTGAGTCCGGAATATCGTATCCACAAGGACTAAAATTACTAGTAATAACTATCTTTCTATTATTTAGCCTAATAATTAAGGGTATTTATTTTAATCTAAATTTTAACTAACTAATTAAGTATGAACGCGACAGAGAGTGAAGGAAATAATCGAATAAACCAATGATAAAGACAATACCTAAGGAAGAATCCACCTAGACTTCACTTATTATTCTGACTCTGAATTAAACGATTTATTCACTTCCCTTGATCCGTAGAAATCCTTGAATTATGTTAATATCTCTTTCGAGACTAAGAACAACTGACTCTAGGTTGATTAATTGAAATCTCTTTCTAATTAAAACCCCTATCGTCGCATTAACTCGATCTATGGATTCCCTTATTAGATTTGACTCTAATCCGGCAGATTTATGTCGTACTATTTCTAGGGTTGCAATCAACTCTGCTTAATTATGCTAGATCTACTCTTAAACAGGGACTTTTGCTCCACTGAATAAGCACATCAAACTTGAATTAATATCCTGAAAATATTAAAGCAAGGGTTTAGAACACATAATTAAGAACAAGAGCAAGTATTTATCATGTAATTCAGATAATTAAATAATGAGATTCATCATAGGTTTCATCCTCCCTAGGTATTTAGGGAGTTTAGTTCATAACGTAAAAGGAAAACATCTTAGAATCAAGAAAACAACAAGACATAAAGAACCCAAAAACTTTTAAAGAACTTGATGGAGATCTTCAATCTTGGAGTGGATCTGCTTCTGAGATGATTCCGACGGCTTCCTTCGAGTAATTTCTTCGTTCTACTCTACGTCCCCCTTAGGTCTTCTTCTAGTGTGTATTTATAGACTTTAGAATGCTCAGAAACCCTAAAAATTGGGTTTTTTCGCGTAACAAGGAAGCAGGGTGCGAAATCGACACGGGCTGGCACATGGGCGTGTGGCCAGCCCGTGTGGATCCTGAAAACTCCGATTTTGGCCCCTTTTTCGCTCTTTTTGCTCCCAAATGCTCTCCTAAGTATAGAAACATGAATTTAAGGGATTAGGAGCATCAAATTCACTAATTCTCTTCATAAATCATCCAAAAATATGCCAAGCATGGAATTAAAATATGTTACATTTATGGTTTATCATAGCTCAAATTAAAAGTGATCTAATTTGGTTAAGGTTTATTGAGCTTTAGTTATTAAATAAAGTATGAGTCAAATATGTGTAGATACTCTAGTAACTAATTTCTAATTGATGATGGGCTGATTAGAGATTAGGGTTAATGTGTGAAAGTTATATATTAGGGTTATGGTCCCCAAATTACACATATAGGTAACTTTTCTAATATCCCATATTTGGAAAATAGAGAGTCACCTTCTCAAAATTGCTTGTGTGTTAATTTAGAAGATCAAAACTATAAAATTCGAATATTTCAAAAAATTGATTAATTCAGTTACATTTCAGCATTTAATTTTGTTCTTAATGATTTTACATGACAAATCCGAGATAATAAATTTTATATTAGATCTTATTTTTAGGGTTCTAATAAATGTTGCTCTAACACTCTCCCTACTAGGCTTGGCGTATGGAAAAGAAGATGCCTAACCAACCCTCACCGTGAGATATGCGGAAAAGCAGAGGAAACAATTGAACATTTACTTTTGAATTGGGTTAGAGCTGTTTGGTTCAAAGCCTGTCTAGGGTTGAGAATCTAAAGAGAGTGTATTAGTACTTTTGATGTTTGGTTCACTCAAATGATAGGTGCTTTGGGTAAACATATAAGGGGAGAAGAATTAACTATCAGAATTGTATACACTGCCTGCCTGGTATATATGGAAGAAGAGATGTGAAAATTGATGCAAGATAAAAATGTGGATGTCTGGTCTACGATTAGGAAAATAAAGATAGCAGTTACTGAGCTGGGAAACATTAATGAGCAAGAAGGGAAACAAAGGGAACCTGGAAGTTCTGATATTATTACTAAGAGATGGATCAAACCAGAGGAGGGGTGGCTCAAAATGAACTGTGATGGTGCTTTTGACACAGGGACTGGTTCTGCAGGACTGGGAGTAGTGGTTAGAAATGGCCAAGGTTCGTTGGTTGATGGAGATGGAGCTAAAGTAATTGCGGATTATTCTGAAGTTATAAAAGCTTTAGCTGTGAAATTAGGTGTTGAATTAGCTGTAAAGAGGAAGTATGGTAAAATCATTCTTGAATCTGACTCGAAGATTGTTTGCCAAGAGCACTCATCATAACTCCAGACGTAGATGGAAGCTCAAGCCTATACTTCTTCAGGTGGACGGGCTCATTTCCCAAATTCAACAAGTGAGAATCCAACATATTAAGCGAGAGGCAAATCGAGTAGCAGATTGGGTGGCTTCTCACTATAAGAGGGAGACGTGCATTGATGGTTGGCTTGACAGGCCACCATCTCCCTTGGTGCATCTCCTGGACAAAGATAGGCTTCCAACTCCTAGTGATTGTTAATTTTCCTAGTTGTGGTCTAGGAGAGAGGTCATGGTTTGTTCTTTTGACTTGAGTTTTCACTTTTTGACTCTTGTTTACAAGTATTTCTTAATGAAACTTCTTTTGGCCAAAAAAAGATAAAAGAAAAAGAAAGACAAAGAATTATCCCAAAGCTTCTATCAAAGTTCATCCTCTTGCAAGAGGCTTGGCTACAAATTAGGGGTAATATATTGAACACTTGGTATTAGTTATTTTATTTACATAGTTTAGCTATTATTGACCCTTACTTTGACAACATAAATTTAAGGTGATGTTCTTTCTTTTTATAATAACTTATTTTAAATAAATTTTCATGTATTCACGATAATTACTTAAATTATTTTCATTAATTTGGATACATGAATTAATTTAAATCTATTTAATTTGAATAGAAGAAAAAGTCTTAGTTTCTGAATTGTCATTATACACGAAATTTACTTAAAAAGTAGTCTCTTTTTTTTTTTTTAATTCAGGAAGTAAGACTAATTTTAAGGTTAAAAAATTAGTATATGATACTAGAAGGTTGCTTTGTCATCTTGTATCTGATTTTTTCCAGGAGAAAAAAAAAACAAAAAGGTTTCCATGAATTAAAATTGAGTGCATGAAAACAATTTGATCTTCAAAAAAAGGAATTGTTGATATTGCGGTCAGATTCAAATCACTAAATTGGATTGAAACAAGTTTCGTATTATCTTATTGTGCTGAAAATGAAAGGAAAATTGAATTAATTTCTCAATACATTTGACTTGAGTTTCCATTAAAACCCAGTGTTTAAGCTCAAGTTTTCAGCAAAGTCATCTTCCTCAGTAGTTGCATTCAATCTAGAAGAAACATGGATGATGTTGAAAAGGTTGAAGATGTGATGTTGCCTGGTTTTCGGTTTCATCCCACAGATGAAGAGCTTGTGGAGTTTTACCTCAAGAATAAGATTCAGCAGAAATCTTTACCCATTCAACTCATCACCCAACTTGACATTTACAAATATGAACCCTGGGATCTTCCAAGTGAGTACTTTTCTTCTTTTTTATACTCTTTTACTTTAATCTTGAGAATATTAATGTTTGACACCCATACTAATAAATAACAGGGTGTTTTGATTTTGTTAGAGCTAGCAGCATCAGGCGAGAAAGAGTGGTATTTCTACTGCCCAAGAGACCGTAAATACAGGAACAGTGCAAGGCCTAACAGGGTAACGAGAGGCGGATTTTGGAAGGCCACTGGCACCGATAGGCCTATTTACTCTTCCGATGCCACCAAATGTCTTGGTTTAAAGAAATCCCTTGTGTTTTATCGAGGAAGAGCAGCCAAAGGGATTAAAACAGATTGGATGATGCATGAATTTCGACTACCTTCCCTCTCGGACAAAACCCTTTCTGCTAATGTAATGATAATAATCCATTCAATTGTCTCCAATGTTTGTGTTCTTTGATTATCAACTGTCTGAAATTTTTGCGTTGTTTTTCGTTACAGGATTCGTGGGCTATTTGTAAGATATTTAGAAAGACCAATTGCATGGCTCAAAGAGCTCTTTCCCATACTTCCATACCATCTGATACCCCCCACCATTACGGCCCTTTCAATCACTTCAATGAAATGCAACATGCACAACAATGGACAACTTCTCCATTGCCTGTTCCCAACGGAGACCTTCACAATAACTCCATGTTTTTACAGTGCACGGTCGATACTTCTTCCGTGGTATTGAGCCCAGATGCAACAATGATCGCTGATGATGTTAGGAACAACTCCAAGAGTATAGATTTCAAGGGGAAACAACAGAGTTTCAATGGCTTCTCAATCAGGTTGCCCCAAGATATGGAAGGCACGAGGAATGATGATGGGGATTGGGGGAGCATTCCATTAATGGGATTTCCATTTAGCTTGTCGCCAAATGTGCTTGATTCATGGAAGCCTAATCTACCATGGGATACATCTCTATATCCAACTGAGATGTCCACTACATATTCAACCGACAGATACTATACATAAATATACTTGCTTGTTATTTTACTCTTCACTTCTCTTTTCTTTTGTAAAATATATGTATACTCTTCTCAACATATAGAAATTTTTTAAAGGAAAAAATAAATATACATACTTATATATCATTATAAAAGTGGCGAATTTATTTATGATTATAGAATCAATTACTTAATGTGTTAAGTTGTGTTTTGATCATAAATTTTTAAAATTTATGATATGGTCATTAATATTATCAATTTGTTACATTTTAACATAACATGTTAATATTAAGTTGAATTGCACAACTAGTTCCTATACTTGTTTTTTGAGTACTTAAATTTTTTTTTTCCTTTACAAAATATTTGGGAACACAAAGCAAATAAACTTAATTTGGTCATATAATTCATATTAAAATTATACAAAGAGTTTGGTCATCCATTTTCTCTTTCATCTTCTTCCAGCAAGATTGTTACAATTACATCCACCATGACCTTGCTTCCCCTTCCCGATTCATCCTTGCCACTATCATCCAAACTCACTCTCTCCCATGCTCCCTACAGTCTTGACTCGACCCATCAATAGTCTTTGCCACCTGTTCCAAGATAACCCAAATTTAAGAAACTCACTCTACCTCACAGAGACAGACATATAGAAGACTGATTAGATTGGAAGGGTTGCAAGAGGATTATGAGAGACAATTGATTAAGGTGGAAGAGAATGTAGGTCGTCTATACCGTTCAGCTGCCAAGCAAATAAGAAGTGAAGATGAAGTAAATGATTGAAAGAAGCTGAAAATGGATTTATGGATGAAATAGATGAAAATTGAAGTAATTTTAATTTTCTTTTTTAACCAATAACTAATCATCTAATTCGCTTGATGTTGGTAAAATAAAAAATAAAAATTTTCTTCTTATTCATCTCCTTTGCGTCTCAATTTTTTTTAAAGAAAGAAATTCGTAAAAAGGAAATGTAGGACTAATGCAATTTAACCTTATTTTTTTTTTGTCTAAAATGATGATATAACATGTCATGTGTAAATGACAATTAATGACTCAATGATCAAAATACAATAAACTAATAACATTAGCGATCATACCATAATTTTTTTTTAAAATTCGATGATCAAAATGTAATCCAAAATGACTAAATTTGTCGTTTATCAAAACATTGTAAACATTGAAGTCCATTTGCCAATAGAAAAAGAGAACCTCTATTCTTCTGAAGTCATTGGTGGCACTTTCCAAAGCCTTGCTGATCACATATGAGAATTGAAATGATGATTCGACATCTAATTTCTTAGCTCTTTGAAGGTTGCTTTTCCTTGGACTTCTGGATCTTCAGAACCTTCTTCACAATTTTCTGCTCTTCCACCAAGAAGGCTCGAATTATCCTTCGAAAACAATTGGATTTGAATCAATGACAACCGTCAAACACCAGAACTAGCATCCATGATCATATAACAGCAAATAAATAATGCACTACTTTCTATTTATACCTCTCTCTAACAGCACTGCAGGACAAAACACCACCATAAGCACGATTCACAGTCCGGCGGTTCCTTGGCAATCTAGACCTTTTGTATTCAGCAGGTCTCAAGTGAGGAATCTGCAATGAACCCATGTAAGTAACCCATAAGACCACCCTCAAAAACCTCACAACCTAAATCTTCAGTAAGACCCTAGTTGATTGAATCTAAAGAAACAACCCCATGATGCTATTTTGGTCAAAAAGGTTTTACATTTCAACTTAATATACAGATGAAGTACCGTAATAAACGGATACAAAGTGAAATGCTCTAGTGGGTTCCCTCATATACAGAAAACATCCTTATGATGAAGTATCTTATACAAGTATGCTAAAGTGGGTTCCATCCATCATATATGATTATGCAATCTGGGGATTTCAATATCAATCAAGATATAATGTTAAAGCAAATATTTACAGCGATATACTGCTATAGCTTTCATTACATCCACAAGCACGAAAAACACACTCGACCAACAACACATTAAATTTCCAACAATCCAAAGTTCTTGCCAGCTCCGAAATGATTTGATTAATACATTTCCTTATTTTAGGATTTGAAACGTTTAAACTCTATACATAACATTTGACAAACTATACATACCATCAGCATCACTAACTCCATTAGATATTAAGCAATTATATAAAACCATCCCAAGTTTTTTTTTTTTTTTTATGCTTAATTCGGAACCTAAAATCCATTAAGCAAACAACAGCAGCAACATGAATATAAACAGAGAGAAAGTATTTTTTTTGTGTAAGCAAAAAGTATACCTAAATATCATACTCAAGGATCAAAATAACAATAAACTCAAAATTTCAACCCAAAATCCAAATTTTTCACCCCCAAAAAAATCAGAATTTAAATTCAAAAGGAAAAGAAAGTACTTACACCCTGAATTCTCTTGCCAGTGACAGGACACTTAGGCCCACTTGCTCTTTTCTTAGTTGTCTGATACACCAATTTCCCACCTTTAAAAGGAAAAAACAACATAAATTTCAATTAAAAATTAGACCATAAAAATGCGGCACCAATTTCTAAACTTGCAGACTTACCAGGGGTCTTAACGACACGGTGTTGGTTGGATTTGGTAGCGTAGCTATGGCGAGTACGGTAAGTGAGCCTTTGAACCATTTTTGATCGTTTTCAAACTTTGGGTTTTACCTTCTCTGCTCTGTTTTATGGGAAGACTTAAGAGAGACAAAGTGGAGACCAAAGGGCTTTGTACCAGAGAAGACAATGTATACGTATGGATTCTTTAGGAAGGAAGCCCTAGATCGTACGATTATGTTTTTTTGGTTTTTCTATCAAGGGTTAAGATTATGCGGATTTGTTAGTAAATTATATAATTGGTCACCTAATTTTAAAAACTTTTCATTTTGGACACAAAAAATATTTGCAATAAGGCATCACCGTTTTCATTTTGGTCACCCTCCATGAATTTGAGATTACGCAATATTATCGTACACTCATTTTAGTCAAATAACTTTAATAAATTTTATTTTAGCCACTCATTTTATCTTTTTTTATTTTCTTTAATTTTTTAGAAACTTAGATAATTTCATGTAACTAAGCCTCCGATTATTTTAGTAAATATAAGTCATTTTCATTTCTTAGAAAATAAAAAAGCATCAAAGAAAATGTGTTTTGATTAAAAATGTTAAAATGATTTTTGAAAAATGAAAATAAAAATATGTGAAAATTAGAAAACAATAAAAATATTATGAAATAAATAACAAATAAAGCAAGAGAACAAGAAATAAGGGAGCAAAGAGAACAGATAAATTTTATTGATGAATTGAGATGATTTACGATACTTCTCCAAAGTCTTTATTTGTAAACATAAGAAATATACATGATATAAAACTCTTCTGATAATGACTATTAAAGTCCTAAAGTACATCAAATTTATTTTGATCTTGATGAACATCCACTTAATAATAAAATATTCAGAATCCTTCTTCTTGAATGTCCATTGGCAGTTATAATGTGCTTCTTTCAAACCTTACTAAAATAAAAACTGTAGAAAAAAAATTCTCAATGAAAGAAAATGAAAGCACATGTCTATAATACTTATAAAGATAAAATAAATAACCAAAATATTGAAGTGGTAATTAAAGTGAATGTATAATAACATTATCTAACTCCAAATTGATAATAGTGAATAAAATGAAAATAATTGTTTACGACAGTGTTGTGTTGCAAGTTTTTTCAATGCCTAAAATGAAAATTTATAAAAGTTGGGTGAGTAATTGTGTAAGATTGCCTTCAAAAAATAATAGATATATTATTATTTGTTATCCAATTTTTATTTTATTCAAATTATAATTTTTTTCCTAATATTCAATTTTTTTTAGTCAAAACCAATATCAACAGCTGACATGTAACGTACCAAAATTATCATTTTTATTTCTGTGAAATCTTGACATAAGTGTATATCTGCTGCAGTGGTTAAGTGTTTTGGGTGTGTGTGGGAGGTCCCAAGTTCAAGCCTTGTTTTTGGTAAATTTTGGTATTTTTCTGACTTAAGCCTTATACTTGCTCAGTGGGCTTATATAAAGCTGTATGTTAATTTATATTAGAATGAGCCTGCTAGTTCAAGTGGTAAAGGAGTCTGTGTGTTGGGTGGAGGTTCTGTGTTCGAATCCCTGTGTGAGGGTGGGAGTTTATTTTTGTTCATTTGGCCGAGAGAGTTTCGGTCAAACAGGAATTCTGAGGAGGTTGAGTAGTGTGTTAGTGGGAGTCAAATTAGGGGATTTGGGGATAGTTGGATATTATTCTTTAATATAAAAAATTCCCTGTTTCCAAAAAAAAAATTTGTCGTTTCCTCTCTTTCCCCCTTTGCCGAAAATTTTGTCCCTTCCTATCCCACCTCTTTGATTTCTTTTTGAATCCATATCGTTCGTTTTGTGCAATCCTAACTGTGTTCATTAGGTAAGTTCTGTTTTCTTTAATTTTAACGATTTTCACCCAAGTGTTGATGAAGGTTTGATTTGTTGTTCTCGGTTAGGTGGAGAACAAGAGTCCTTTGGTGCTCTTGCAGCGATTTAAGCATTAGGGATTCCTTTCCGTTACCGGTAAATATGCGGTTGCATGGTTGCATGCTGTGAGATTTCGTTTGAGGAATATTTTCATTAGAGTTTCGAAGGTGTTACTGAAATTAGGCGTTGGTTTGTTGATTATTAGGTTCTGGAGGGTTCGTGGTTGCTGTAGCATCGAAACGATACTAGGTGTGTACCTGAAACGCAGAAAAATAGGATTCGACAAAAGCCAAAAAACCTCACTATCGATGCCACACGGCCGTGTGATCGACGAAGGCCAAGCCGTGCGCAGGAAACAGCCGTGTAATGGCCGGAGTGTGGCCGTGTGGGCCACATAGGCTAGACCAGACTGGGCGTGTGGGCTACACTGGCGCGTGGGCCCATACGGGTGATTCACACGGGCATGTGAATATTGGGCTAGACCGTGTGATCCACACGGGCAAGGCCAATCTGGGCGTGTGGGCCCATTTATCTGAATTTTTTCCTAGGGTCGCACGAGTCGTCTCAAACGACTGTGGACCTACTGTAGGGTCGGTAAGGTGTAGCAAAACCCTAAACTGTATGATCTGTTTGATTGATATTCTATATTGAGCATGATAGTATATACATGTTATATCTGCATGTAAGCATGTGAGCATGGTTAATCTGTATGTCTGAAACGAAATATTCTGTAACGGATATTGGGGTTGGGATGATATATATATATATATGGAGGAAGTGTTCTGAAAGGCGTTTATCGCCTACATTCTGGCAGCATGACTACACTATATCTGTTATGTGTCGCATTGTTACAACTTGCTGTGTAGGGCTGGGTGGGTGTTTTAAACCTCACATGGTGTGTAAGGATGGTCAGAGATGGTGTTAGAGGATGGGGGTAGGATATCTAATTTATAATTTTTATCTGCGTATCTATATCTGTATCTGAAATGGGCTCAGGCCCGAATTTGTATATGTATCTGTAATGGGTTTAAGCCCGAATCTGTATTTAACTGATTCTGTTTTCTGTGTGCATGCTTAACTCTGTGGGGTTACACACTGAGTTTACGCAAACTCACTCTTTTCTGTTTAATCTATACAAGTAATCCACAGAGTTAGGCGGATTAGTGCAGCGGAGGACTCAACGGTGACCACCCGTCATAAACCGTTATTTTGCTTTATGGTTTAAATTAAATTTTGGCTTTTAATTTGGGAGCTTGTATTTTCTGGGACTGTATGGACTGTTTTAAATTGTTTGGCTTTGGTTTTGGGTTTTTGGAGTTACTTACTTTTTACCTTGTCAGTTTAACCTAAAAACATGTTTTTCAAAAGTAAAAAGATTACGAACTGTTTCCCTAAAACACGACGAAACTCCTAAGCTTCAGCTACAAATGACATGTTTTAAGGCTAGTCGGTTATAAATGTTTTGAAATAAATAAACGTAACTAAGGGTTATAAACCTAAAGGTTTTTATCGAGTTCGCTACGTTTTCAAAACCCTTCCATGTGACACCGTCAGATTCGGCTATAATGTCTAAGCTGAGTTTGGGATGTTATATTTAGTGGTATCAGAGCCAGGTTGCAAAACTCGGCTGTGGATTTTGGGTTTCAAAATTCGATTTTAAAGAATTGGTTTCCAAATAATTTTAAACACTCCGATTTAATATGTGGTACACTGAGTCTCCTGCGCCAATCCTGTAAGTATTTTTGATTTCTGATAGAAAATTCTGAAAATATTATTGATAGTCTACTTGAAAACACTATAATTAGTAAACTCTGAAACTGTAGTGAAACTGATTAAGACTAAAACTCTCGAGAACAACTCTGAATTTCTGATACTCTATGCATAAAATATCTGTTAATAAATACTGAAACTGATTCATAGAATTCTTAATGTAGATCAATTCGAATTAGGCAATGAGCACACGAGGTATCCGTGGACGGGGTATTCCAAGCCGAGGTAGAGGCCGTAGGGGGCTCGAGCTGAGTCCTCATCTTTGGGCGACATCTTTGAATCGACACACAGTGAGACACCAGTGTCACCACCATCGAGACTGGGTCTCAGAGTCATTTGGCTGGTGACGACGCACTGTCCCAAGCCATGCTGAAGATATTAGAGAAGGTCGCTGGGCTCAATTCTAGATCTGGGGGCCGAGGGTCGATAACTGAGTGACTCCAATCTAATGGAGTTAAGTTGTTTATGGGTGTCACAGAAGTCGCCCCTAATGTGGATGAGTAATGGATAGAGGCCACTGAGAGGATTATGGATGATTTGAACTGTACCCCCGAGCAGAAATTGAAGGGTGCAGTCTCCTTGCTTCGGCACGAAACATATTAGTGGTGGTTAACGGTTAAGGAGGGCACTCAGCCTGACCGTCTAACTTGGGAGTTCTTTAAGACTACATTTCAGAGCAAATATGTGGGAGCCAGCTACGTTGATGCTCGCAGGCGTGAGTTTTTGAATCTCACGCAAGGTGGTCGATCTGCGGCTGAGTATGAGGCCGAATTTTTGAGGCTGAGCCGCTATGCTCGAAGTATGGTGGTATCAAAATATGAGAGGTGTGTTCGGTTTGAGAACGGGCTGAGAAATAATCTGAGGGTTCTGATAGCTCCACAGAGGGAACGTGAGTTCACGGTTCTGGTAGAGAATGCAAAGATTGCTGAAGATGTTAAGCGCGCGGAGCACCAGAATAGGGACCGTGAGAGAGGTAAGAACAAGAGGGATTTAGAGCCCTCGAGTTCTGTACAGACGCCTAAGAAAAAGTCCAGATCTGATGGGCCAGTTAGAGTAGGGGCCCTGCTTTCTTCCTCCTCTTCCCATTGCAGCCGTGCAGCAAAGGATTCTCGGTAGGCGCCATCCAAGCGAGTCTTTGGAGGAGGATTGGGGCTGTTTGAGATGTGGGTCTCTTGAGCACCGCGATTCGGGAGTGTCCATTGAGGGCTGATCAGGTGCAAGCTTCGGCATCAGGTCCCGTGCAGCCACAGAGAGTAGTTCAGCAGTCACCTAGGGGCTGTGGTTAGGCCAGGGGTGCTAATGGTATGGGCCGAGGACAGAGAGCACCGGGCAGATATGCTGTAACACCCCTAACCTGTAACCATCGCCAGAATAGGGTTAAGAGGCATTACCGGACAATTCGAAACTTTTACGTACATTTCACATCATAAATTAACAATTCATAATCAAGGAGTCCCTTATATAGGTCTACGAGACCTTAAACATGCATTAGAAAGGGGTCGGGACTAAACCGAACACATACGAAATTTTCTAAAATTCAAACATTTTTCAAAGTTACAGAGATCACACGCTCGTGTGGGCAGGCCGTGTCAGACACACCCGTGTGTCTAAGCCGTGGCAAAATAGGGCATACATACTGACTTGTCCACACGGCCGAGGACACGCCCGTGTGCCTCACCCGTGGCCGTCACTGACTTGCATCACACGGCCAGTCACACGCCCTTGTGTCTAGCCCGTGGTCGACACTGACTTGTTTTGAATTACAAATTCAAATGACACGGTCGAGCCATACGCCCGTGTGCTCAACCGTGTGGGCAAATATAGACCATTTTCAAGGCCAATTTGCCATCCATTTTAGGGTCAAACCTACATGTAAAAACAAGCATCATTTCAAGCACCAAAAGCAACCAAAACATACTAAAATGACCATATTTTCTAACCATTCAAGAGCATACCAAACATGCCAACTTATGTACCATTTATCTCATTCTCATCACAAGTATTTCTAAGTATCATCCATCCAAAAACTTACCAATTAAATTGACAACCTTTCATCAATAATATACTAAATTTTCATATCAAAACATAGACTAAAATTTATCATATTCACATCCCATTTACAAGCCATATCTCATGGCTTATATATATACAACTCAAAACATTATCTAATTCAACTAGACTATACATGCCATACTTCAATATGTACACATTCAAAAGGTACCAAAATAGAGTTTGATAGTATGGTGATGATCCTTGATGATCCCCGAGCCTTCTGTAGCTTTAACGATCTATAAAACAATACAAACACACACAGAATAAGCTTTCAAAAGCTTAGTAAGCCATATACAAATAAACTTAATATATATAACATTTATAACCATTTCAATTACAAGAACTTTAGCATATCTCAATAGCATATTCACATTTCTTCTTTAGCTCAAAGGTATCTAACCATTTGTTTGACAACAATTCACATCTCCATGTATCTCATTAGATTATAGCAGATTCATACAAATATCACATTTTGTTTCAACAATTCTATGCACATATCTCACTTTTGCAACTTCACATATACTTACCTTTCATACTCAAACATAGAATACATTTCAAACGTACCTGAATCGGTTACACATTTCACATAATCTTTTATTTCTCAGAATTTCTCGTTGAACCATTCGGAATCAAATAAGATACTCGAATAACTCGGAATACTCGTAGAATGCCAACGTCCCAGACGTAGTCTTACATGTAATCAAATATCGATGACACTGTCCCAGACAGAGTCTTACACGAAATCATTTACGATGCCAATGTCCCAGACATGGTCTTACACATAATTCTCAAATCGACGCCAATGTCCCAGACGTGGTCTTACACGATATCACATATCGGAACACTATGTCATGACATATGAATCCTATCTATTCCTAAGGTTCGTACGAGACTTTTCGGACATTGACACTTTGTCGATCCTTTCTCAGATTTCACTTGTACATTTTCCATAGTTATTCATCACAACTCAATTTCATATGTACATGAATAAATCAAATCAAATACATTTATTTGTATATAGACTTACCTCGTACGGATATAAACGGAAGGTTTCGATTACTCGATCACTTTCGACTTTCCACGGTCTAAATCCGTTTTCTTTGGTTCTTGATCTATACATATTCAAATTTAACTCATTTATTCACCAAACCATTCAATTCAATCCAAAAACACACATTTAGGGCATTTTACAAATTAGCCCTCACATTTTCACATTTTGACATTTAAGTCCTTATTTCACAAAATCACAAAATACACATAATATCTTTGTACCCATGCTTAGCCGAATTTTCATATGCTTCATAATAGCCCATATATTTCATTTATTTCACATTTTATTCCCTCAAAATATTATTTTCACAATTTAGTCCAAATTACTTAAATTCATCAAAAATCCAAAGACAAAACATGTTAATCTAACACATATATTTCATATTTTATCAACTAACATCACAAAGCTTACAAAATCATCAATGGCATATTTCAAAATCTTCATCAAATTCTAAAATTAAGGCATGGGCTTGATAATATACTAAGCAACGATCTCAAAAACGTAAAAATTATCAAAAATCGAAACCAAAACATACCTTAATCAAGCTTAAACCTAGCCGAATGAAGCTTGTTCTTTTTCTTTTCTTTCTTTGAATTTTCGGCACAAAGATGAATAAAATGGCTATGTTTTATGTTTGTTTTATTTTATTAAGTTTATTAACTATTTTACCTTTTTATCCTTAATAATAACATTAAAATCCCACTAACATATGTCCATCCTTGTCCATGCATTAATCTAAGGGTCCATTTACCACAAAAGGACATCACATTAATAAGACACATCAATTCGGCACATAATTAATTAGAAGGAAAATTTTACACCTTCTGCGATTAAGTCCTTTTTGCAAATCAAACACACAATTGATCAAATTAAATCACAGAACTTTCACACATGTTTAATCACATACTGTAAACACAAAAAATAATATTAAAATATTTTTTGACTCGGGTTTGTGGTCTCAAAACTACTATTCCTACTAGGGTCTAAACTGGACTGTTACAATTTTCCCCCTTAGGGATTTTCGTCCCCGAAAATCATACCGTTAAACAGATTCAGATATTGTTGTCTCATAGCATCTTCAGGCTCCCACGTAGCCTCTTCCACTCCGTGTCGATGCCACAGTACTTTTACTAACGAAATTTTCTTATTTCTCAACTCTTTAATCTCACGAGCCAAGATACGAATCGGTTCTTCTTCATAAGTCATATCAGATTGAATTTCTATCTCAGACGGAGAAATTACATGTGATGGATCAGATCTATATCGTCTAAGCATTGACACGTGAAACACATTATGAATCTTTTCTAGTTCCGGTGGCAACAACAATCTGCATGCAACAGGTCCAATACGCTCGATAATTTCATACGGCCCGATGAACCTCGGACTCAATTTGTCTTTTATGCCAAAACGAAGTATTTTCTTCCACGGAGACACTTTCAAGAACACTTTATCACCGATCTCAAACTATCACCGATCTCAAACGAAGTATCTTTTCGTTTCAAGTCTGCATAAGATTTCTGACGATCTGATGTGGCTTTCATACTATCACGAATCACTTTCATTTTCTGTTCAGTTTCTTTGATCAAATCGACCCCATGTATCTTATTTTCACTTAGCTCAGTCCAATATAAAGGTGTTCGACATTTGCGTCCGTACAAAGCCTCATAAGATGCCATTTTGATACTTGATTGAAAACTATTATTATACGCAAACTCAATCAATGGCAAATATTGTTCCCACGTACCTTTAAACTCAAGAATGCAACATCTCAACATATCCTCGAGAATCTAAATAATTCGCTTGGATTGACCATCCGTCTGCGGGTGAAATGTTGTACTAAAATGCAACTTAGTACCTAAAGCCTCTTGCAGTTTCTTCCAGAATCGTGAAGTAAACATCGGATCTTTGTCAGACACAATAGATAGTGCCACCTCGTGCAATCTCACAATATCAGAAATATATAGCTCAGCTAACTTATCAAGTAAGTAATCAGATCGTACTGGAATAAAATGAGCTGATTTCGTCAATCTATCAACTACGACCCAAATTGCATCTTTCTTTATCGGAGTCAAAGACAACCCTAAAACAAAATCCATCGTTACTCTATCCAATTTCCATTCGGGAATCATAATCGGTTGTAACAAACCAGATGGCACCTGATGTTCAGCTTTAACTTGCTGACAGATTAAACATTTCGAAATAAACTCTGAGATATCCCGCTTCATACTAGGCCACCAATAAAGTTGTTTCAAATCATTGTACATCTTTGTACTTCCCGGATGAACAGATAGGCGACTACTATGTGCTTCTTTTAATATCGACTGAATCAACTCTGGATTCCTCGAAACACAAATTTGATCTCAAAATCTCAAACAATCATCAACATCAACTCGAAATTCGGAATCAGAGTTCGAATCACATTGAGCTCGTTTTGCTAACATTTCATTATCAACTTTCTGAGCATCACATATTTACCGTAAGAACAACGGTTTCGCTTTCAATTCAGCTAAAACTGAACCATCATCAAACAGGTTTAAATAAGCATTCATCGCACGTAATGCATATAGTGATTTCTGACTCAATGCATCAGCAACAACATTTGCTTTACCCGAATGATAATCTATCACAAGTTCGTAGTCTTTCAACAGTTCTAACCATCTTCTCTGTCGTAGATTCAAGTCTTTCTGAGTCATTAAATATTTCAGACTTTTATGATCCGAAAACACATGGCACCTTTCACCAAAAAGATAGTGGCGCCAAATCTTTAAAGTAAACACAATCGCAGCTAACTCAAGATCGTGCGTCGGATAATTCTTTTCATGCGGTTTCAATTGTCTCGAGGCATAAGCTATAACTTTGCCTTCCTGCATCAAAACACATCCCAGTCCGTTCAACGAGGCATAACTATAAATCACGAATTCTTTACCTGATTCTGGCTGTACCAAAACTGGAGCTTCAGTCAAAAGGGCTTTCAACTGATCAAAACTTTTCTGACATTTATCGGACCATTCAAATTTCACATCTTTCTGAAGCAATCTAGTCAATGGAGTCGCAATCATCGAAAAGTCTTTTACGAGCCGTCGATAATAACCAGCAAGTCCCAGAAAACTGCGAACTTTAGACACATTTTTCAGAGACTTCCACTCTAAAATAGCTGAAATCTTGCTCGGATCAACTCGTATACCAAATGCTGACACAATATGCCTCAGAAAACTAACTTCTCGCAACCAGAACTCACATTTACTGAATTTCGCATACAATTGCTTATCTCGCAGAGTTTGTAGCACAATTCTCAGATGTTCAGCATGCTCAATTTCATCACACGAATAAATCAAAATGTCGTCAATGAATACAACAACAAATCGATCTAAATACGGTCTAAAAATTCTGTTCATCAAATCCATAAAGACAGCAGGAGCATTTGTTAGTCCAAAAGGCATAACTAAAAACTCATAATGCTCGTACCTCGTTCTAAAAGCAGTTTTCGGAATGTCTGAATCTTTTACTCGCAACTGATAATATCCCGATCTCAGATCTATCTTTGAAAACACGGTGGCTCCTTTCAACTGATTAAACAAATCATCAATTCTGGGCAGAGGATATTTGTTCTTAATAGTCATTTTGTTTAACTAACGGTAATCAATGCACATTCTCATCGTACCATATTTCTTTTTCACAAATAGAACGGGAGCACCCCAAGGTGAAAAACTCGATCGTGTAAATGCTCTATCGGTCAACTCTTGCAACTGAGACTTTAATTTTTTCAATTCTATTGGTGCCATTCTATACGAAGCTATTGAGATAGGTGTTGTCCCCGGCACTAAATCAATACCAAACTAAACTTCTCGTATCGGAGGTAATCTCGGTAGTTCTTCAGGAAACACGTCAGGAAACTCGCAAACTACTGGTACAGATTCAACTTTCTTTTCAGTCACTCTCGAATCAATTACATAGGCAAAATGAGCTTCATAACCCTTTTTCACATAACTCTGAGCTTTCATCACAGATATCACAGCCGGTAACCCATTCAAATCATTAGACTCAATCCGAATAATCTCATCATTCTGACATTGCAAATCAATAGTCTTCTGTTTACAATTCATAATAGCATCATGCAAAGTTAACCAATCCATACCCAAAATTATATCAAACTCGTCAAATGGCAACAACATCAAGTCAGCCGGGAGACACGAATCTCGAATCATCAATGGACAATTCCTGCACACTTTGTCAACCAAAACACATCGACCTAAGGGGTTCGATACTCTAATTACAAATTCAGTAGACTCTACAGGCAAAGTCTTACTGGATATTAAGTTCATGCATACATACGAATGAGTAGACCCTGGATCTATCAATGCAATCACAGAAGTATCATAAAGAGTAAATGTACCCGTAATAACATCTGGAGAAGAAGCTTCCTCACGAGCTCGAATAGCATAAGCTCTGGCAGGTGCTCTAGCTTCAGATCTCGCAACTGTATCTTTCGTGGCTCTCTGACTACCACTCACATTTCTTGTTTTTCTAAAAGGTCTTCCCCTAGCTGAAGCATTATCTGACTTCAGATTCTGTACAATCTCTTGTTCAACAGACTCGAGACAATCTCGAATAAAATGGTCTAATGATCCACATCTAAAACAAGCTCGGTCATTCAATCTACAATTACCCGGATGTCTTTTACCACAATGTTTACATTCAGGTCTTTCAGATCGGACATTTCTAACACTAGCTATTGAAGTAGCTGGAGCTTTAAAGTTCGACTGCGATCTAACTCGATCTCTGTTTGAATGTCCCACATTAGCCTTTGAACGGCTATACTCATCTCTGAATTTCTTCGATGCAGACTGAAATAATTTACTTGAGAATCTCTATCTCATATCTCTAGCTTCTGACTCAGCTTTTCTTTTATCTTTCCCGAGTGCCTCAGCTTTACACGCTCGATCAACAAGCACAACAAATTCTTTTATTTCCAAAATTCTAACTAGCAAACGGATATCTTTATTCAAGTCGTCTTCAAACCTTTTACACATTATTGCTTCAGTCGAAACACATTCCCGAGCATATTGACTAAATCTCACAAATTCTCGTTCGTACTCTGTGACAGACATATGACTCTGTTTCAATTTAAGAAACTCTTTTCATTTTTGATCTATAAATCTCTGACTAATATATTTCTTCCGGAATTCAGACAGAAAGAAATCTCAGGTAACTCGTTCTTTTGGAACAACAGAAGTCAAAGTTTTCCACCATTGATAAGCTGCATCCCGTAACAAGGAAATGACACATTTTAAGCATTCATCAAGAGTCAATGACATTTTATCAAACATTCGAATTGTGTTCTCGAGCCAAAACTCAGCTCTCTCAGCATCATCTTCACTAGTAGTCCTGAACTCTTCAACCCCATATTTACGAATTTTATCGACCAGATGCTTATTCAACAGATTCAGACTCATAACCGGAGGTACAACAGAAGTCTGAAGAGGTTTGGACGGGGGCGGAGGCTGTGAAACAGCCAAATTTGTTCTAATATATTGAGTGAACCACTCATTCATCATTTGGAAGAAGGCTTGTTTAGCCTCTCCTTCCTGACCGTTAGTAGCCGGTCTCGAATCAGATTGCGGTGTCCCTTGAGCGGGAGCAGGCGCATTACTTTCAACGTCGTCAGCTACAGCTCTTTCGGAATCCATTTACTATATGAAAAATATATTTTATACGTCAGCATTTATCACACTATCACAGTTCTTATATATATGGCATGTATAGCTAGACTCTCACATGCTATGTTAGTCCTAAAATCGACTAAACCGTAGCTCTGATACCAATAAAATGTAACACCCCTAACCCGTAATCGTCGCCAGAATAGGGTTAAGAGGCATTACCAGACAATTCAGAACTTTTACGTACATTTCACATCATAAATTAACAATTCATAATCAATGAGTCCCTTATATAGGTCTACGAGACCTTAAACATGCATTAGAAATGGGTCGGGACTAAACCGAACACATACAGAATTTTTTGAAATTTAAACATTTTTTAAAGTTACAGAGATCACACGTCCCATGTGTCTAAGCCGTGGCAAAACAGGGCATACATACTGACTTGTCCACACGGCCGAGAACACGCCCGTGTGCCTCACCCGTGGTCGTCACTAACTTACATCACACGGCCAGTCACACGCCCGTGTGTCCAGCCCGTGGTCGACACTGACTTGTTTTGAATTACAAATTTAAATGACACGCCACACGCCCGTGTGCTCAACCGTGTGGGCAAATATAGGCCATTTTCAAGGCCAAATTGCCACCCATTTTGGGGTCAAACCTACATGCAAAAACAATCATCATTTCAAGCACAGAAAGTAACCAAAACATACCAAAATGACCATCTTTTCTAACCATTCAAGAGCATATCAAACATGCCAACTTATGTACCATTTATCTCATTCTCATCACAAGTATTTCTAAGTATCATCCATCCAAAAACTTACCAATTCAATTGACAACCTTTCATCAATAATATACTAACTTTGCATATCAAAACATAGACTAAAATTTACCATATTCACATCCCATTTACAAGCCATATCTCATGGCTTATATATATACAACTCAAAACATTATCTAATTCAACTAGGCTATACATGCCATACTTTAATATGTACACATTCAAAAGGTACCAAAATAGAGTTTGATAGTGTGGTGATGATCCTTGATGATCCCCGTGCCTTCCGTAGCTTTAACGATCTATAAAACAATGCAAACACATAGAATAAGCTTTCAAAAGCTTAGTAAGCCATATACAAATAAACTTAATATATATAACATTTATAACCATTTCAATTACAAGAACTTTAGCATATCTCAATAGCATATTCACATTTCTTCTTTAGCTCAAAGGTATCTAACCATTTGTTTGACAACAATTCACATCTCCATGTATCTCATTAGATTATAGCACATTCATACAAATATCTCATTTTGTTTCAACAATTCTATGCACATATCTCACTTTTGCAAATTCACATATACTTACCTTTCATACTCAAACATAGAGTACATTTCAAACATACCTGAATCGGTTACACATTTTACATAATATTTTATTTCTCAGAATCGCCCGTTGAACCATTCAGAATCAAATCAGATACTCGAATAACTCGGAATACTCGTACAATGCCAACGTCCCAGACGTGGTCTTACATGTAATCAAATATCGATGCCACTATCCAGACAGGGTCTTACACGAAATCATTTACGATGCCAATGTCCCAAACATGGTCTTACACGTAATTCTCAAATCGATGCCAACGTCCCAGACGTGGTCTTCCATGATATCACATATCGAAACCCTATGTCATGACATATGAATCATATCTATTCCTAAGGTTCGTACGGGACTTTTCAGACATTGACACTTTGTCGATCCTTTCTCGAATTTCACTTGTAAATTTTCCATAGTTATTCATCACAACTCAATTTCATATGTACATGAATAAATCAAATCAAATACATTTAGTTGTATATAGACTTACCTCGTATGGATATAAACGGACAGTTTTGATTACTCGATCACTTTCGACTTTCCACGGTCTAAATCCGTTTTCTTTGGTTCTTGATCTATACATATTCAAATTTAACCCATTATTCACCAAATCATTCAATTCAATCCAAAAACACACATTTAGGGCATTTTACAAATTAGCCCTCACATTTTCACATTTTGACATTTAAGTCATTATTTCACAAAATCACAAAATACGCATAATTTCTTTGTACCCATGCTTAGCCAAATTTTCATATGCTTCATATAAGCCCATATATTTTATTTATTTTACATTTTAGTCCCTCAAAATATTATTTTCACAATTTAGTCCAAATTACTTAAATTCATCAAAAATCCAAAGATAAAACATGTTAATCTAACACATATATTTCATATTTCATCAACTAACATCACAAAGCTTACAAAATCATCAACTACTTTGGTTTATGCTGCACGTCGCAGAGAGGATAGAGAGGCTCCTAACGTCATTACCGGTACGTTCTTTATATTTGATGTACCTTACTTAGCTTTGATAGACATAGGGTCTACCCACTCATACATAGCTAGTATTGTATCTGAGACTTTGGGGATTTTTGTGGAGAGTACTGTTAGTGAGGTTAATGTACTGAGTCCGCTGAGGCAGTCTGTTCGGGTTAGTAAGCTATATAGAGATGTTCCCTTAGTGGTGCAAGAGACGATATTTCTGGTTAATTTAATAGAGTTACCATTTGGGGAATTCGATCTGATTCTGGGTATGGACTGGTTGGTCAAGCACCGGGTTAGTCTAGATTGTGCGACTAAGAGGGTTGCTTTGAAAACTGAAGCAGACAAAGAGGTGATTGTGATCGGAGAGCATCGAGATTATTTGTCTAACGTGATCTCTACGCTTGTGGTTGAGAAACTAGTCCGAAAAGGGTGTGAGGCGTACTGGCCTACGTAAGTGTTTCTGGTTCCGCGGACTCTACTGTTGGGAATATTAGAACAGTAAAAGATTTTCTGGACGTCTTTCCTGAGGAGTTACCGAGATTACCTCCTAACCGAGAAGTGGAGTTTGGGATTGAGCTTCTTCTGAGTACTGCTCCAGTGTCCATCACTCCCTATCGTATGGCATCGAAAGAGCTAACAGAGCTTAAGGCTCAACTACAAGAGTTAATGGACTGTGGTTTCATTTGTCCCAGTGTGTCTCCGTGGGGAGCACCAGTTCTGTTCATTAAGAAGAATGATGAGATAATGAGAATGTGTATCGATTACCGACAGCTGAATAAGTTGATCGTGAAGAATAAATACCCACTTCCGAGGATTAACGACTTGTTTGATCAGTTCAGAGGGGCTTTAGTGTTCTCTAAGACCGATCTTCGTTCAAGGTATCATCAGTTGAGGGTTAAGGAGGTTGATGTGCATAAGACAGCATTTAGGACTCGTTATGGACATTACGAGTTCCTAGTTATGCCTTTTGGGTTGGCGAATGCACCAGCTACATTTATGGATCTAATGAACCGAGTATTTCAGCCCTATTTAGATTAGTTCGTCGTGGTCTTTATCAACGACATTCTGGTATACTCTAAGACTGAGGATGAACATCTTAGAGTAGTGTTTCAGATTCTGCATGAGAAGCAACTTTACGCTAAATTCAGCAAGTGTGAGTTCTGGCTTCGTGAAGTAACTTTCTAGGGCATGTGGTTTCTGCTGAGGGGATTCGAGTTGATTCTCGAAAGATCGAGGCTGTGCTGGATTTGAAACAGCCTAATAATGTATCTGAGATCCGCAGCTTTCTGGGTTTGGTGGGGTACTATCGTCGTTTTATCGAAGGGTTCTCTTTGATTGCAACTCCTCTCACTAAACTTCTACGTAAGAGTGTCCCTTTTGTCTGGACTGATACACAGCAAGAGAGCTTTGAGAAGCTCAAGTCTGTTCTAACTCAGGCTCCTGTTCTGATACAGCCTGAACCTGGAAAAGAGTTTGTAGTATACAGTGATGCGTCACACGTTGGTTTGGGTTGCGTTCTGATGTAGGATGGTAAGGTTGTGGTTTAGGCGTCCCATCAACTTAAGGCACACGAGGGGAACTATCCAACGTATGATATTGAGTTGGCTGCAGTGGTCTTTGCGTTGAAAATCTGGGGACACTATCTGTATGGTGAGAGGTGTATCATCTATATTGATCACAAGAGCCTCAAGTATCTCCTTACTCAGAAGGAGTTGAACCTTAGGCAGCATCGTTGGATTGAGCTGCTCAAAGATTATGAATGTACCATCGAGTATCATCCTGGTAAGGCCAATGTGGTGGCCGACGCTCTAAGTCGAAGAGCGATGTCTGATTTGAGGGCGATGTTTGCTCGCCTTAGTCTCTTCAATGATGGGAGTATGTTGGCCGAGTTACAAGTTAAGCGGACTTGGATTGAACAGATTCGAGATAAGCAGTTAGGGGATGAGTCTTTGGGTTTGCGGTTCCGTCAGATTGAGGGTGGTACTACTTCTGATTTTGGGATAAACAGTGATGGTGTGTTATGTTTCCGAGGACGAATATGTGTGCCAAATGATTCTAATCTGAGGTAATCGATTCTAAAAGAAGCGCATAGTAGCCTTTATACTATGCATCCCGGGGGTAATAAGATGTATCACGACCTTCGTGAGTTATACTGGTGGTCGAGTTTGAAGCGTGAGGTTACTGACTTTGTGGCTCGATGTCTGACGTGCCAGCAAGTTAAGACTGAATACCAGTTGCCTTCGGGTTTATTACAGCCAGTCAAGATTCCCTTATAGAAATGGGAACGAGTGACTATGGGTTTCGTTAGTGGGTTGCCATTGACACCCACTAAAAAGGATTCTGTTTGGGTCATCGTGGATCGATTGACCAAGTCTGTGCACTTTATTCCGGTTCAGACGAACTTTTCTCTTCAGAAGTTGGCAAAGTTGTATATTTCCGAGATAGTTAGACTGTATGGGGTTCCAGTGTCAATCATTTCTGACAGAGATCCTCGTTTTACATCTCGATTCTAGAAGAAATTGTATGAGTCTCTGGGTTCAAGGTTGGACTTTAGTACTGCATTTCATCCTCAGACCGATGGTTAATTTGAGAGGGTGATTCAGATACTGAAGGATATGCTTCGGAGTTGTGTGATAGATTTCTGAGGTAGTTGGGAGGATTATCTGCAGCTAGCCGAGTTCGCCTACAATAACAGTTTCTAAGCTAGTATTCAGATGGCACCTTACGAAGCTCTGTATGGTCGTAAGTGTCGTACACCTCTATGTTGGACTGAGTTGGGTGAACGTCAAGTTTTGGGTCCTGAGTTGGTTTCTGAGATTGAGAATAAGGTTCGACTTATTCGGGATCATTTGAAAACGGCTTCTGATAAACATAAGTCTTATGCGGATCTGAAAATGCGTGAGATTGAGTACTCTGTGGGGGACTTTGTGCTTCTTAAGGTCTCTTCGTGGAATAAATTTTTGAGGTTCGGTCTGAAGGGCAATCTGAGCCCTAGGTTTATTGGACCGTACCGGATCCTAAAGCGTGTGGAACCAGTTGCATATCAGTTGGAGCTACCCCCTGAGCTGGACTGTATTCATGATGTGTTTCACGTCTCGATATTGAGGCGGTACCGTTCTGATCCATCCTATGTCATCTCGGTTGAAGAGATTGAGGTTAGGCCGGACTTGACTTTTGAAGAGGAGTCGGTTCAGATTTTGGATCGCGATGTTAAGGTTTTGCGGAAAAAGTCCATTCCATTAGTTAAGGTGCTGTGGCAGAATCATAGCACTGAGGAGGCTACTTGGGAACCTGAGGATTTGATACGTCAACAGTATCCTCATCTGTTCTGATCAGGTAAATTTTGAGGTCGAAATTTCTTTTAGGGGGTGGAGTTGTAACACCCTAAAATTATCATTTTTATTTCTGTGAAATCTTGACATAAATGTATATCTGCTTCAGTGGTTAAGTGTTCTGGGTGTGTGTGTGGGAGGTCTCAAGTTCAAGCCTTGCTTTTGGTAAATTTTGGTATTTTTCTGACTTAAGCCTTATACTTGCTCAGTGGGCTTATATAAAGCTGTCTGCTAATCCATATCAGAATGAGCCTGTTGGTTCAAGTGGTAAAGGAGTCTGTGTGTTGGGTAGAGGTTCTGTGTTCGAATCCCTGTGTGAGCGTGAGAGTTTATTTTTGTTCATTTGACCGAGAGAGTTTCGGTCAAACAGAATTCTGAGGAGGTTGAGTAGTATGTTAGTGGGAGTCAAATTAGGGGATTTGGGGATAGTTGGATATAATTCTTTTTTCAAAAAAAAATTCCCTGTTTCTAGAAAAAAAACTATCGTTTCCTCTCTTTCCTCCTTTGCCGAAAATTCTGTCCCTTCCTATCCCACGTTTTTGATTTCTTTTTGAATCCATATCGTTCGTTTTGTGCAATCCTAATTGTGTTCATTGGGTAAGTTCCATTTTCTTTAATTTTAACGCTTTTCGTTCAAGTGTTGATGAAGGTTTGATTTGTTGTTCTCGGTTAGGTGGAGAACAAGAGTCCATTGGTGCTCCTGCAGCGAATTAAAAATTAGGGATTCCTTTCTGTTACCGATAAATATGCAGTTGCATGGTTGCTGTAGTGTCGAAATGATACCAGGTGTGTACCCGAAACGCAGAAAAACGGGATTCGGCGAAAGTCGAAAAACCCCACTGTCGACGCCACACGACCGTATGGTAGGCCGTGTGCGACAACACGGTCGTGTGATTGACGAATGCCAGGCCGTGCGCAGGACACGACCATGTGATGGCCGGAGTGTGGCCGTGTGGGCCACACGCGGCTGACCGCATGGGCGCGTAGGATATCTCGATTTCGATTACGATATGCATATCTCAGATCATATCTCGAAAAGGGTTCAGGCCCGAATTTGCATCTGTATCTATAATGGGCTTAAGCCCGACTCATATTTAATCGATTCATTTTTACGTATGCGAGCTTAGTTACGTGGGGTTACACACTGAGTTTACGTAAACTCACTCTTTTCTGTTTAATCTATACAGGTAATCCACAGAGTTAGGCGGATCGGTGCAGCGGAGGACTCAACGGTGACCACCCGCCATAAACCGTTATTTTGCTTTATGGTTTAAATTAAATTTTGGCTTTTAATTTGAGAGTTTGTATTTTCTGGGACTGTATTGATTGTTTTAAACTGTTTGGCTTTGGTTTTGGGTTTTTGGAGTTACTTACTTTTACCTTGTCGGTTTAACCTAAAAACATGTTTTTCAAAAGTAAAAAGATTACGAACTGTTTCCTTAAAACACGACGAAACTCCTAAGCTTCTGCTACAAATGACATGTTTTAAGGCTAGTCGGTTATAAATGTTTTGAAATAAATAAACGTAACTAAGGGTTATAAACTTATAGGTTTTTATCGAGTTCGCTACGTTTTCAAAACCCTTCCATAACGTCTAGGCCGGGTTTGGGGTGTTACATGACAGTAGTGACTACAGTTGTTACTATTAAATTTAATCACTTTGTGGTAATTTAGGCATCATAAAAATACTAATATAATGTATTCAACGAATATAAAATTTGTTAAATAAATATCACAAAAAATATATAAAATAATTAATTAATATAATATTTTTGAAAGAATAAACTTTTTTTCAAATATAAAGATATGTCTAAATAATTACAAAATAAACTCACACATGCATGATTGTGCATAATAAAACTTAAACGTGAATACAATAACATATTAAGAAATCAACCTTTATTTACCATATCAAAATTTCACCGGTAATTAATACAATATATTAAACACATATGAAACTATCACGTGTAATATTTATATCATATTATCGTTTAATATTTAATAATTTATACTTCCTTGGTCATCCTTTGAAACAATTAATTATTTGATTATTCATATGTTTTATGGGTTAGTTTAGATTATATTTTAAAGTGTAGTTGTATATTGCGAGAGGAATAGATATACATGCTGTATTAATTTCAAAAATATCATGGGAAAAGCAAAAAGGATGGTTCAACATTAATCTTCCTATTAACAAAGTTAATCTTGCTTAATTTGGAATGGCACCATAAAAGTTGGTCTCTTGTCACATTAGACATGTTCAAAACTCTTGCCACTAATTTCAAATCCACTTGAGAGAAGAAGTAAAGCACTTGATCTGAATTCTCCTCTTCATTCTTCTTCAATTTCCTTAATATGCAGTTCCCACTCCTTACTATTTCTCTAAGCTTCTTATCCTTCTGCAATTTCATCATCCAACATGTTACTTCTTCAAGTAACTCGAATTCATGTATCTTAATACTTGAATCAATTAAAGACTAACCTTTTGTAAACTATTTTGAACGGTTGCTAGAAGTTGAAGCTCATCAGGCTCTGTAGGTTCCACTTGAGCACCTTTCCTCATCTTACGGATCACAATGTTGGCATCTTTATCAGCTCGAAGGAATCGCCAAAATATTCTTATTGCTTCCTCCATGATCTCCACTAGCATATCAGCTGTAATTGCATTGTCATCTTCATCTCTTCCTTTTCTTCTACCTTTCCTTTTATCCTTCAAGCTATCCTCTACACCACAATCACAGCTTCCATTAGTAACTCATTGAAATTATGGTTGATTAACATGCAAGAAGAACAAAATATTTACCTCGGATGACGGGAACTTGAAGGAGATTTCGTAGAACACATCGGTTCTTGATGTAGTTTCGTACCCTTGGACCTTCAAAGGGTTCATTCTCTATGAACCTTTGAATCAGAACTTGGAACTGTTGAAATTCACCGGCAACTTCATTGTATCGACGCATGCAGTAAGGATCCGATTCCCATATTCCAATGGCTTTCTCGTATTGCCAATGAAGTATTTCCCAAGAAAGGCACAGTTGCCCTACGTACACCATTTCCAGATCACCGTGGAGTTCGTTGATGAACTTCGACATGGGGTCAGAATCCGATGTTTTCCGCCTTCTTGGCCAAAGGTTTTGAGGGAGGAGAGATGTAATTGGTGGAGCTGAAGATGATTTGTGGGTTGAAATTGATTGAAATGGATCCTTTGAATGAAGAACCCCTATGAAATTGTCAAGAAACATAGAGTTAACTTTGCATGAAACCTAAACTATAATTTAACCAAAATAAAGGTATAAAACAGGCAGAATTGGCCACTTACACATTAATCATAATCTGAAAAGCCACTTGTTGAAAGAAAAAAAGTCCAAAGTGATTTTTCATGAAAAACAGCTTTCCAAGTTGTCTTTTGTTCACATTACTTTTAAAGTGCTTTGAAAAAGATTTTGTGGAGCATAGTGTTAGGTAAAGCTTTCTCATAGATGGTTGGTGTCTTGAATGAGACGTTGGAACTAGGCTAATATCCTAAGACATGAGCTGTTGGCTCGACATTAATATGCAAACATGCAAGACATATGATTAACAAATCAAAATTTATGTTTAAATGTAAAAACACTTTACATGAAAAAGGATAAGCAGGAAGATAATTCATGATTAAGCATTGAATTTTGTAATGATAGGCAGGAAATGAAATGAAAAGATAAGACTGACCTATTGCATACATCTTCTGGTAATTCAAGATGTCGAATTTCCTCATCCTTTCTCTATAACTCTTGTAGAATTTGTGAAGTTCACTCATTGTATCTGCATATTGGAACTTCTCATCAATTTTCCATGGCTTCAAATCATCCATTATCTTTGGGGATTCTGATTCTTCTAAGATGGTTGGCAGGCCTGTTGCTTTAACCCTTTTCAGCTCCATTTTCAGCTGTTCTATCAGTTCTTGATGTTCCCATAAAGTTTCCAAATCAGTTGAATCCTCAGGATCTGAAGCTAATGGATTCTCTAAATTGGACTTTTCTGAATTATCTAAAGCATTTATATCCTTATTCTTGCTCTGAAGCTCTTCCATTGTGTCTTCATCTTCAATGTTCCTTGAAGAATCAGCCTCAAAATCTTCACAATCACTCAGGTTTTCAGGGCTTGAAGTAATGGAACCCATATCAGTCTCTGGAACAGTGGTGTCCTTCTCTGAAAGAAACTCAAGATTCCCTGGGATATTTTCGCAAACAATTGGTTTACTTTGTTGGGTATCAACTTCATTCTCTGATGAATCGTCTTTCAAATTTTGTTCCATGAAATATTGTTCTGACAAGAACCCATTGCTGGAACCAGCATATAATTCTTTCACACAAAAGCTCAAATCCTCAGGCTTCTCCATTATACAACTAAGATCATCCCCTGACTTGAACTCATACTTGTTCGTGCTTGTATAAGGAATTGAAGGAATTGAGTCTAGGCCAAGGTTATAATTCTCTTTTGCTTCAAATTTCTTGCTGAATTCTTCGAAAGTCTGAGTTTGAAACTGAAACTTGAAAAAGAATTTTGGAGATTCATCTTCTTCAATGGTTTCAGTGTCTTCAACCTTCGGTTCAGTAGCCACAGGTTTGGTTTCCTTCGTTTTCTCTTCTGTGACATCCTCTGGCTCTGTTTCAGCTGGAATCGAATTATTGAGCTTAGAAATCTCATCACTTCGAATCCTGACACCATGAAAAATATATATAAAAAAAAATTGAAGGAATTATTTAAGAAAGAAACTATTATTTCCATTAAAAAAACAAAAGTGAAATAAAAATTGATTTACCATGACAAAGCTTTGCTGAAGATAGCAAACAGAAAGGAAAACAGGGCAGAGATGGAGATCAATAAAAACCCACCAAAAGGAACCAAATTTTGAAAAAAAAACAAGTTAAAAGAACTCATGTTCTTGAAATTAAAACGGGTTTTGATCATAAAATCATTCAGGGTACCCATCAATATAAACCATCAATCTCTTTCTTTTTTTCAAGCTGAAGCAAAAAAAAAAGAAAAAACAGAGTATCAGAAGTCCCTTGGAACTCTAATTATAACTTTGAAAACTTGGATTCAAAAATAGACACTTCACCTATTAAACAAACATAAACCCCATGAACATGATGAAATTCAAGAAGGATCAAAAGTGATTGAAATCTGACCTAATTAAGTGAGAATTAGAAAAAATAAAAAATAAAGGGAAGAAAAGAACATGTCAGCGACTATAAGGTGTTATTTTGATCTAATCTCTGGATTGCTTAAAGCCCTGGGAATTCTGAAGACCGTTATATGAGAGATTTTTGAGAGAAGATTTTGATTTTAGTTGAAAGGTCGGTTTTGTTGCCTTTGTATTTTAGTGTGCAAAATGTGTTTGTATGAAGAGCAAAAATTAATTGGGTTAAATTGAATGTTTACTCCTTTCATTTTTTATTTATTCTTTTTACTTTTATTTTTAAGGTTGAATATGAAAATTTTGGTTGGAAAGATGAAATTAGTTAGGAGAAAAATTTTGACCAAGCAATAGGAATATTTTAAGGCCAAATATTTGCTAGAATGCGAAAGAAATATATGAAAACTGTGATTCTACGTTATTAATCAGGAAGAAAAATATGATTTATTATATTACTATTGGACAGGAATAGGAATGACGTCAAATCACAATTTCATACAATTCTTTCTCGAATTGAGTGTTAAGATATTATAAATTATAAAAATAATTTATTAAAGAATATATGTAATAATAAATTTAAATTTCCTAAAAAAAAATTAAATTTAAATTTTAGCACATCTTTTCTTACAATTACAATATGGAGAGAAGATGACAATATTAGTTTTTGGGTGCCAA
Source organism: Gossypium sturtianum (assembly GCA_025698515.1). Classification (NCBI taxonomy): domain Eukaryota; kingdom Viridiplantae; phylum Streptophyta; class Magnoliopsida; order Malvales; family Malvaceae; genus Gossypium; species Gossypium sturtianum. Next base: position 126,119,975 of record CM046946.1, read on the forward strand.
ATGGAGTGATTTAAGTAATGCTCTAAAGGGGTATTGGCAAAATATAGTAGGCTTTATTCATTTAACCATTATTATAAAAAATGATATTTCATTGGGTTCAGAATTCCAATCTAACATTTTTTTTCCTTATTCTCAATTTGTAATTTATCAGGTGTAATGTAATGATAAATAATTTGTTTGGTTGACATAAAATTTCAAACTCCATTTAATTTATTTTTGAGAATTACTTACACGGGTGTAAAAATAAAATTAAGGTTGATTTATATTTTTTTGTAATTTTTTATACAATTAATATTTTAATAATTTTACCGTTATATTTTATAGTCCGTCCATATAGATCATGGATGTCAAATTTGACATAAATTTAAAATTTCTAACTATATAATTTATGTAAAAAAAAAAAAAACTTTCAATCATTCAATTACAATATTTTGAATCGGCATGATAGAGATATCCGATTAGTTCGAAAATTTACATGCATGACAAGTACAATTATATAGATAAATCCAACTGCTGAATCGTTAAAATATTAATCATACAAAAATATACGAAATGATGATAATTATTTGCTACATTAGTTATGAAAAAAAAATTTTAATTCCACAAATAGATTAGATTTTGTCGTGTATCTTTAAATTGTATTTAAAAATTAAAAAAAAAAAAGATACACGTGACTTGCATCCTAAACAATTACCCTATATATTAAAAAAAGTTTGGAATTCAAATATAGCTTTAACAACACACTTTTTATTGCGAAGATGAAATTTTCATTGAATGGAAAATTGTAAGAAAAGCAGCTAAAGTGAGAACATAGAAAGTAGACATTTGATTAGATATGTGGGCATGCTACTTATGGGATTAGATGAACCAAAACAAAGGAAAAATATGAAAGAGGGGAAAGCTTTGTTGAAATTAGAGGCATTTTTAGATGGAATTAAAGTGCCACTTTCCAAGTATTTAACAATTTCTTCCTGACCAAGTTTCACTTACCATCAACACTAAACCTAAAACAGAATTCAGCCCAATTTGTGTAATTAACAAATTTATTTGTTCTTTAAAAATCTTAATATGAAATATAAACAGAAACAAAAATAAATTGAAAGCTCGAGTTTTGCTTCGGTTTTGAACTAACCTTGATAACAAGTCTTCTCCTCTAACTAATAAGTCAATTATAGTGATCGAGGATGCCTGAAGCCACCAACTCTTTCATGTGTAAATTAATTGCTAGAACGCCCAACAACTTATCTTTACCGAACAAGCAACCACAAAACACACATCCATGATTTAGCTCTACGGTAGTCTTGCGAAGTAGAAAGACCCAACTTAAACTAATGACCTCAACCGCACAAATCATTTAAATCCGATTGTTATTTCCCTTGATGGATCCAACCAACCACTTAATTAGACATACCAATATGTTCTTTGGTAGACCGAATACGACAGAAGATCGTATTATTCCTTCCAATTGTATGCCTAACAACATTGAATCAACGAGCTCTTTTTGACTTGGTGTCAATATATAAAAATATTAAAAATCTAAAAACCAAAAAAGCGCGTCCAGTTTAGCGCTTTTTCCCCCCTCTAACCTCTAAGTAGCGTCCACGTTAGCGCACTTTACTAAAGAATTATTTTATTAACAAAATCAGGTTCCGTTGTTAACACCGTTAGAATTATTTTATTAATTTTTTTGGTGTGATATTTTGAAATAATAAAAATACTGATCACTTGGTAGCCATGCGAAAAAAGAAATGACATTGTAAATGACTTGAATATAACAAAAATTTTTTTAGTATTATTAACAATTGAACTTGTATTTTTAAATCCAAAAAGTAAAAGAATTAAATTACTGAAAATAAAAGTAAAACTAAATTCTAAATATTTAAAAAAATATAGAGACTTGAAACATATTTTAGCTAAACTTCTTATAAATTTCTAGATGTATTATATTATTTTAATACTTCATTTATAAAATTATTTTAACTAAACATATTTTTCGTTTCTTCTAACTCTTGAAATTGCATTATTTGTCAAATTACCTTAAAATATATAGATTTGTTAACTTTGCTGACATGACATACACGTAAATTGTCATGTATATGTACATAAACAATTAATTAATTTTTTAAAATTAAAATATTCTAAAAGAATATTTTTTGAATTTTTTAAAAATTTAAAAATTAATTAATTCTTGACATGGCTTCCACATGTCAATTTATATATATACCATGTAAGCAAAATTAGCAAATATTAATTTTGTCATTTATTTTGATGTGATTTAATAATTAAAAAAGAAAAAAATTAACGTAAATAAATTGTTATGACTAAATAAAAGGAGATTGCGGCATCTTAAAAGAGTGTGGGTGACTGTGGAAAGGATCAACACGCTTTCTTAAGGCGAAAAATAAAAGAAAATAGAAATAAGAAGTATGAGAATCTTTATATATCCAGAAGCATACACCAACCAAAGTCAACGCACGGCACGTACGAGGAAAATCAAATTCGAAGTTTCTTTTCCCACCTTCAACAAATCACTCTTAAATTCAGGCGTGTGAAAAATTCTTAAACCTTTTTTAAAAAATAATTAAGTTTGAGAATTTTTTATACTTTTATGTCTAAATTCATTTATAACTTGACAAATATTTTTGAATTTAATGGTACAGATATTATTGAAACACCCCACACCCGGCCCACGAGCTTGAACCGGATCTGGTATGTTCCTTAAATAAATCGGTTTTCAATGTTCTAAATGACTTAGAGAAAATTTGTGTAATTTTAAAAAAATTGTTTTGGGTTGGGCTTAATTTGAAACCTATTTAATAAATTCTGGAAATCCAACTTAAATAAGGTGACAAAATAATTTTTGGGTTTATTATTTTAAAAGAAATAAATTTACTTATCTTTAATCAAACATAATTTGTATCATATTTAAATAAAAATAAACAGGAATAAAGAAAATCCAACTGGGCCTTATGGCCTTATTACATCATTCAAACCCAAAATAAAGTACTAAAATTTCATAAAGTCCAAATTCCAAATAATTTCTTCAAGCGATGCATGGCCACCTTTAGCTCCTGCCGACCCGGTCCATTACTTGCTCATCACCTGAAAAATAATTCCCCAACGGGTGAGTCAACAGACTCAATGTGTACATAGTACTAATTTCCAACAAATCGGGCATACAAGTCATATCAATATCATGTTCATACAAAATAAAGGATGATGCAACCCAAATCCAAACCTATTTGTCAATCCGCTACACACCACCCGTACCAACTTTGTACACGCGGGGACTACTAAGTCGACCCTCCATCCGCTACACACCATCGGAAGGCGTCATTGCGGTCGACGTGCTCATCGCCCACTTATGTTGTGTCATTAGACATCGTATTCACCGGATGTAACCGGTTACCACTTTTCACTTTATGTGACCGTAGTCACCACTTTACGTTGGTGAGACCGTAGTCATCACCTTCACTTTCTTCCTCCACAAATATCCCGAATGCCCCAATTATTTCATAACATATTTCACATACTAAATTTTCATTCATGTTACTAATCACATGTTCAAAATATATCACATTCACAATCCTATCAAAAGTAGGAAACGTGCACAGGTACTCCTTACCACATTTGTGGTGCTTAGCCACATTCACATACTGTTACATATTTACATATCTAATGATTGCCATGCAATTTATTGAAAGTTAGTAAGAGTACACACCTTTTCGCTTAATAGTTTCCGTGAATTCCCGTAGAGCGATCTACCGATCTAGATCTTTCACTCCTATATTCGGCCATTAATTAAAACATATAAATAAACCTATTTGGTCTTAAAACCAAATCCTACTAGAAGTAGAATTACTTACCTAGTTGCCGAATTGATTTAATCAAGTCCCAACAGTTGCTAGAATTCCTCTTCCTTGAAATCGGCTAATACTAGGTATGTAACCAAGTCGGTTTTCGGTTTTGAAATAATGGAAAACACTTAAACAATTTATGCCTTGGCCGAATATCCCTTACCTTATGATGGGATTCCAAATCAAGAGGATTCCTTTATAAGCTGTTGAAATCCTATAACTTCGTGTTAGATTAGATCTAACTTTGAAAACGTGAATCATAATCTTTAACCACATATTTATATTTATAATCCTTACCTTAGATCCTTAGATTTCCAAAAGATCCCCTTTTGATGTTGTGGATGATTGCCCTCTTTCTTAGAATCCACAAAGATTCAAACTTTTAACAAAGAGAAACGGAGAAGAAAATAGAAGAAAAGAGAGGGATTTCGCTTAATGAAAATTCGGCAGAGAGGGGTTTTGCCTAGGAGAATTTCTGGCAGAGAGGAAGAGGGAGCAAGTGTTGATGAGTAGCCCTCTGTCCTCCTTTTATAGCCAAAGTTATCACCTAGGAGTCCTTTACTTGGCCACCACTCCTCTTTTGATAATATTATCTCTTTTATTTAAAAGATAAAAGCCTTTAATCCATCAATTATCTCCTCAATTATCTCATTAGAAAATAATCCTTTATTTATCTCTTATTATTCACATATTTATGTGAATAAAACTCCTTTATTTATCTCTTATTATTCACATATTTATGTGAATAAAACTCCTTTATTTCTCTCATATATCCAAGTTTCCCGAAATGTTCAAGTTTCCATTTTTGGATCATTTCCAAAAATGTTTAGGTTTCCAAAAATGTCTAAGTTTCCAAAATGTCCATTTCCATTTCCATTTTCATTTCCATCTCCATTTTCATTTCCATTTTCATTTTCATTTCTATTTTCATTCATTTTTAGGTTTCCAAAAGTATCAAAAATTTATTCATAATACTTAAGACTTGTCATTTCATACAATTGATCTGAAAATGCATAGGCCCTTCCTAGGATGTTCTGATTCTACCCCTTAAAAAAATTTCGTCCTCGAAATTTCCTAACTAAACAGCTTGAGGGTATTGTTTGTCGCATTGTCTCTTCTCGCTCACACGAAGCTTCTTCCGATCCATGATTGCGCCATAACACCTTGACTAAAGGCACCGACTTCTTTAGTAGTGCTTTCACGTCCACGTTCCAAGATCCGAATCGGCTCCTCCTCGTAGGATAGATCCGGCCTTAACTCCACTTCTTCAACAGTACCACATGAGACGGATCCGATCGATAGCGACGTAGCATGGACACATGAAATACGTCGTGCATTTGATGCAACTCGGTGGCAACTCCAATTGGTATGCCACTGCCCAACTTCGCTTCGAAGATTTGATAGGGCCCTATAAACCTTGGGCTTAGCTTCCCTTTGCGATCAACCGCATAACCTTCTTCCAAGGTGAGACCTTTAGAAACACTTGGTCTCATACTTCAAACTCAATTTCTTTCCTCTTAAGGTCCGCATCGACTTCTTCTATCATAAGCTTCTTTCAACCGTGCTCGAATTAATTCCACCTTCTCCTCGGCCACGCCACTAATTACGGACCCAAAACGCGGCGTTCTCCTAACTCGGTCCAACAAGTTGGTGTTCTACATTTCCTTCCATACAATGCTTCGTATGGTGCCATCCGAATGCTTGCACGATAGCCGTTGTTGTAGGCGAACTCGGCTAGAGGCAAGTAATCTTCCCAACTTCCTCGAAATCCATCACACGACCTCTTAGCATATCTTCCAACACTTGTATAACCCGTTGCATCGCCGTCGATTGTGGATGAAAAGCCGTAGTGAAGTCTAGCTTAGTGCCTAATGCTTGATGAAGTGCTTTCCAAAATCGAGACGTAAACCTTGGGTCTCTATCGGAGATGATCGACATCGGTACCCGTGTAGCCTTACGATCTCCGCCACATATAACTTGGCTAACTTTTGAAGGGAATAGTCGATCCTCACAGGGGATAAAATGTGCGGACTTGGTCAAACGGTCCACTATCACCCATACCGAGTCCTTCTTAGTGGGCGTAAGGGGAAGCCCACTAACTAAGTCCATGGTAATTCTTTCCCACTTCCATTGGGGAATCTCAATTGGTTGAAGCAATCTGATGGGACTTGGTGTTCACCTTTACTTGTGACATATCAAACATTTCCCCACAAATTCGATCACCTCTCGCTTTTGGTCCGACCACCAAAATTGTTCCCTTTAGATCTCTATACTGACTTGATGCCTCCGGGATGCATAGCATAAGGACTACCATGCGCTTCCCCGAAGAATCCTTTGTCTCAACTCCTTATCCTCGGCATACAAACCTTTTCCTTGTAGCACAAGTACTCCTTCATCATTGACGCCATAATCCTTTAATCCTCCTTGCCGTTTGTCAGTAACTTAGTACTTAAGTCCTTATCCGCCAACTGTCCCTCTTTCACCTCCTTCACCAGTTGGGCTTGACTTGTAACTCGCCAACAAAGCTTCCGTCTTCATACAAACTTAAGTGAGCGAACAAAGCCCTTAAATCCGACACAACCTTTCCTACTTAGGGCGTCGGCTACCACATTCGCCTTGCCGGATGGTATTCTATCGAATAGTCATAATCTTTCAATAACTCCACCCACCTTCGTTGCCTCAAGTTCAACTCCTTCGAGTCAACAAATACTTAAGGCTTTTGTGATCCGTGTAAATTATCGACCTTTCTCCATAAAGGTAGTGCCTCCAAACTTTGAGGGCGAAAACCACCGCCATGAGTTCCAAGTCATGAGTTGGGTAGTTCACCTCATGCGGCCTTAATCGCCGAGATGCATAAGCGACTACCTTTCCTTTCTTGCATTAGCACACACCTAACCACGTGTGCGAAGCATCACAATATACTACTGAAGTCCTTACCGCCTCCTATTTGAATTAACACCGAGCTTCACAAGACCTTTTAAGCTTTTCAAAGCTCTCCTGTTGCTTATCCGTCCACACAAACGGTACTTCCTTCCTTAGTAACTTTGTCAAAGGTGCGGCTATTGACGAGAATCCTTTCACGAACCTTCGTAATAGCTTTGCCAAGCCTAAGAAACTTCGATTTCAAACACCGACCTAGGTGGTTTCCAATCCAACAACGCTTGATCTTCCTAGGATCCACTCTTATTCCTTCTGCGGATACCACATGTCCTAGGAACGCCACTTCCTTGAGCCAAAATTTGCACTTGCTGAATTTGGCATAAAGCTTCTTTTCCCTTAACACTTCTAACACAACTCGGAGATGCTCATCGTGCTCCTCCTCCGTCTTGGAATACACCAAAATGTCGTCGATGAACACCACGACGAATCTATCCAAGTAGGGTTGGAAAACCCTATTCATCATATCCATGAACGCGGCCGGTGCGTTACAACCCAAACGGCATCACCACAAATTCAAAATGACCGTACCTTGTCCTAAAAGCGGTCTTATGAATATCACCTCCTTCACTTTCATTGATGATACCCCACCTTAAGTCGATCTTTGAGAACACAAATGCCTCTTTTCGGTTGGTCGAACAAGTCATCTATCCTTGGTAAAGGATACTTGTTCTTGATGGTCGGTTTGTTCAATCGACGATAATCTATGCACATCCGCATAGTTCCATCCTTCTTCTTCACAAAGAGAACCTGCTCCTCCACTTTGAGACACACCGGGTCGAATGAACCCACGATCCAACAACTCTTGGATTTGAGCCTTGAGCTCCACTAACTCCTTTGGTGCCATTCGGTAGGGAGCGATTGACACGGAGCTGCTCCCACGGTAGCAAATCTATTCCAAATTCCACTTCTATCCGGGGTATTCCTGCAACTCTCTCCTAAATACATCCTCAAAATCCCTCACTGTTCTAACTCCCTTAACACCTTCCTCTTCTCCTCTTAACGCACTCACGAAGGCTAAGAATGCCTTACATCCTTTCTTAACCATTTTCTCGGCCTTCATGTCAAAACTACGTTAGACAAGTAGTTCCTCCTTTCTCCGATCATCACTACTACCTCATCTTCCGGGGTTCTTAGTTCCATACGCTTAGTCGCACAATCCAACACGGCTCGATGCTCTACTAGCCAATCCATTCCAAGTATAAGCTCAAACTCTCCGAAGGGTAATTCCATTAAGTCACCCCAAAGTTCGCTCCCTGAATCTCTGGGGTACATTCCGAAAGATCCTATCTATCCTCACCGCTTGGCCTAAAGGGCTTACTACGATTATCCGCCTATCGTAAAGTTCGAGTCTAGGCCTAGTGTTTCAACCACACTACATGCAACATAGGAATGAGTTGAGCCCACATCAATAAGAGCAAAATAGGGTTTGTCATGAATAAAGAACGCACTGGTTATAACATCCGCCGCGCCTCCTCTTCCCTCCGGCGAACCGCGTAAACTAAACCCGGTTGCCTTACTTGGCGTTAGTCGCACACTCGCCCACGAGCTCCACGGCCTCGCCACTACCTCTGTTGGCCGACCCACGACCTCTTTGAGGTCGCTGTCCGCCTCTACCACCGGGTTAGCATTCCGAGTCTGCTGGTTGGCTCTCATCTAATAGCTTGGGGCAATCCTTAATCATATGGTCCTTGGACCCACACTTGAGACATCGTCCCGCCTTTTTCCAACACTCTCCCCGTGCTTCCTTCCACAATGTTCACAAGGGCGAAATTGCCCGGCCGTACCGGCTGTTGACTTTGTGGCTGTCAACTCTAGGCCTCTTTGTGGCCTTTTCGGATGGCCCAAAACCTCTTTTGGGCTTATTTCGTCCACACCGCTTGGTGGCGTCCTTAATTCCCTCACCACTTTAGCCTTTTCCACCAAGGCGAGAATTCCCGCTCCCGATGCGGTGCTATCAAAAGTCTCAAATCGTCCCTAAGTCCGTCCTCAAAACGAACACGGCGTTCATGCTCGATCGCCACTACTCCTCGGGCATATCGGCTCAACCTCAAGAATTCCGCTTCATATTCGGTGATGACTTACTTCCTTGTACCAACCCCGAAAAAGCCTTCCTTTGCTCATCTATATACCGTTTCCACATACTTCTTCCGAAATGCTTCCTTAGCATATTCCTGTGTCGATCTTCCGCCGTGGCACCGTCCCCGACGGTTAACCACCACCGATACGCTTCATCGCAGAATGCGGTGCCGCCATCCCTTTCAACTTCTCCTCGGGGTCAAGTCGAGCTCATCCATGATGCGCTCGATTGCTTCCAACCAAGATCACCAGTATCGGGTGCCACTCCCGATACTCCTCTAAACATTTCACTCCATTAGCACGGAGCCGCTCGAGTACGCACTTACGATTTCTGAATTGTTTCTGCACCACCACCAATTCCAAAACTCGCAAAGACACGACTGCGACACGGCATCTTCCTCGTGCGAGCCTGCTGCTCAACATTGGCAAACCGGGGTGATGGTGGTGGTGGTATCTCATTGTCGAACCTTGTCCCGATCTAACACTCATCCTTCCTCTACCTCTTCCACGACGACCCACGTCCTCTTGAGCTCATTATCGACGAGATCCGATTAAGGAATTTTATGTATTAGTATTCTTGTTTCACTTATTACCCGCGATGATATCTTATGAAGAAGAGTTTAAGAGTGGTTCTTTCGTATTCATACATGCATACAGATCTTGCATTCATTCATTCATCCATCAACAAATATGAACTTTCGTTCATTCAAAGAAACGTTGTAATTCTTGTTGTTGTTTTCGTTATTTTGCTTTTCCACTACCCGGGGGGCATTTTCGTAATTTTATCCTACTGGGGGTATTTTCGTAAATTTTCAAAAATAAAAAGTTCCCTGTGATTTTGACGAAAGTATTTTGGTACTTCTAAAGTTCCGGGAAATTTTGGAAGAATTTTGAAATCCAGGGGTATTTCTAATTTTTGACCTCGGGGGTATTTTGATAATTTTTCCAAAAATCGGGTAAATTTGTAAAATTTATTAAGTTAGGGATATTTTCCAAGATTGTAAAACATTGAGGGTTCCTTTGAGAGTTACACTTTTCAAAGCAATGATATTGTAAAAAATTTTGGAAATCGTGGTCGTTTTAGTAATTTTGTAAGTTAGAGCAATTTTGTAATTTTCCAAAATCAAGATAGTTTGATATTTTACAAATTAGGGTTTTTTGAACATTTGATAAAGTAATGAAATTTTGTTAAAACTATGGGTGGTTTGGTCATTTTATAAACCAGGGGTATTTTTTTTTTTAAAAGAAAACGGCTAAGTCCCTTTCGGGTTTTATTCTTTGTGTTTAGCCTATGACCGAGCCCTTTTGGTCGGGGTGCACCAAAGCTACGCACTGTGCAGATTCGAATGAAGAGGAGGTGAGTCACGCGGATCGCTTAAATACCAAGCTCTCACCGACCTTTTTAGACATGCGCATGCAGGTTGCCACACCACCGAGCCTTCGAGTTAGGGCGAACCGAAGCTACGCACTGGTGGGATACTGCGAAGAGGAGGTGAGTCTCTAGGACTGCTTAAATACCGTGCTCTTCCGATCCAATCCTAGACATGCGTCATGGGTTGCCACACCCTAGCTTAATAACTTAGTCATAGGTTTGTTAAGTTCATTAAGTCTTATGAGTTTCAAGTGTTTGAGTAGTCTAATCCTAGGGTTCAAGTTCCTATCACACTATTCTACGCTTCCATGCCTTTGCTACCCTTTTACAATTCATAATTCACATAATCACACGGATGGTTAAAGGTACTTACAGTGGATCATGGTCGGAGACTTAGGTGCCATGCCATAAAACTCGCTTATTTCAAAGAAATTCATTTGGGCTCGAATTGAAAACGTTTTGGGCACGAGCCCACAGGCCGAGAGTTTTAAAACGGGCTCGATACCAATGAAACACCCCACACCCGCCCACGAGCTTGAACCGGATCTGGTATGTTCCTTAAATAAATCGGTTTTCAATGTTCTAAATGACTTAGAGAAAATTTGTGTAATTTTAAAAAAATTGTTTTGGGTTGGGCTTAATTTGAAACCTATTTAATAAATTCTGAAATCCAACTTAAATAAGGTGACAAAATAATTTTTGGGTTTATTATTTTAAAAGAAATAAATTTACTTATCTTTAATCAAACATAATTTGTATCATATTTAAATAAAAATAAACAGAATAAAGAAAATCCAACTGGGCCTTATGGCCTTATTACATCATTCAAACCCAAAATAAAGTACTAAAATTTCATAAAGTCCAAATTCCAAATAATTTCTTCAAGCGATGCATGGCCACCTTTAGCTCCTGCCGACCCAGGTCCATTACTGCTCATCACCAAAAATAATTCCCAACGGGGTGAGTCAACAGACTCAATGTGTACATAGTACTAATTTCCAACAAATCGGGCATACAAGTCATATCAATATCATGTTCATACAAAATAAAGGATGATGCAACCCAAATCCAAACCTATTTGTCCATCCGCTACACACCACCCGTACCAACCTTTGTACATCGCGGGGACTACTAAGTCGACCCTCCATCCGCTACACACCATCGAAGCGCGCATTGCGATCGGCGTGCTCATCGCCCACTTATGTTGTGTCATTAGACACTTGTATTCACTGGATGTAACCGAAGTTACCACTTTTCACTTTATGTGACCGTAGTCACCACTTTACGTTGGTGAGACCGTAGTCATCACCTTCACTTTCTTCCTCCACAAATATCCCGAATGCCCCAATTATTTCATAACATATCTCACATACTAAATTTTCATTCATGTTACTAATCACATGTTCAAAATATATCACATTCACAATCCTATCAAAAGTAGGAAACGTGCACTGGTACTCCTTACCACATTTGTGGTGCTTAGCCACATTCACATACTTGTTATATATTTACATATCTAATGATTGCCATGCAATTTATTGAAAGTTAGTAAGAGTACACACCTTTTTCGCTTAATAGTTTCCGTGAATTCCGTGAGAGCGATCTACCGATCTAGATCTTTCACTCCTATATTCGACCATTAATTAAAACATATAAATAAACCTATTTGGTCTTAAAACCAAATCCTACTAGAAGTAGAATTACTTACCTAGTTGCCGAATTGATTTAATCAAGTCCCAACAGTTGCTAGAATTCCTCTTCCTTGAAATCGGCTAATACTAGGTATGTAACCAAGTCGGTTTTCGGTTTTTGAAATAATGGAAAACACTTAAACAATTTATGCCTTGGCCGAATATCCCTTACCTTATGATGGGATTCCAAATCAAGAGGATTCCTTTATAAGCTCGTTGAAATCCTATAACTTCGTGTTAGATTAGATCTAACTTTGAAAACGTGAATCATAATCTTTAACCACATATTTATATTTATAATCCTTACCTTAGATCCTTAGATTTCCCGAAAGATCCCCTTTTGATGTTGTGGATGATTGCCTCTTTCTTAGAATCCACAAAGATTCAACAACAATGAGAACGGAGAAGAAAATAGAAGAAAAGAGAGGGATTTCTTAATAATGAAAATTCGGCAGAGAGGGGTTTGCCTAGGAGAATTTCTCGCAGAGAGGAAGAGGGAGCAAGTGTTGATGAGTAGCCCTCCTGTCCTCCTTTTATAGCCAAAGTTATCACCCTAGGAGTCCTTTACTTGGCCACCACTCCTCTTTTGATAATATTATCTCTTTTATTTAAAAGATAAAAGCCTTTAATCCATCAATTATCTCCTCAATTATCTCATTAGAAAATAATCATTTATTTATCTCTTATTATTCACATATTTATGTGAATAAAACTCCTTTATTTATCTCTTATTATTCACATATTTATGTGAATAAAACTCCTTTATTTATCTCTTATTATTCACATATTTATGTGAATAAAACTCCTTTATTTCTCTCATATATCCAAGTTTCCCGAAATGTTCAAGTTTCCATTTTTGGATCATTTCCAAAAATGTTTAGGTTTCCAAAAATGTCTAAGTTTCCAAAAATGTCCATTTCCATTTCCATTTTCATTTCCATCTCCATTTTCATTTCCATTTTCATTTTCATTTCTATTTTCATTCATTTTTAGGTTTCCAAAAGTATCAAAAATTTATTCATAATACTTAAGACTTGTCATTTCATACAATTGATCTGAAAATGCATAGGCCCTTCCTAGGATGTTACAATTATTATATTATAAAATAGAACCAAATCAATATAAAATTTAAATGAACTTAAAATCAAAATAATTTGTATTAAAACTAATCTATTGAACTAAAAACTATACTCGATAACAACAACATATAGTAAGATTAGAAATATATATGCACAATTGCGCTTGATAGGAATAGTTATTAATAATACGAATATCTCGTTGTCATTGGAATAGTTAAAAATATTTTAAATTTAAACTAATTCAACTAATAGATAAAGAAAAAATTAAAAATTAATTATAAGAATATTTTAAATTTAATAATAAAAATATTAATAAACAAAATTTTAAACATTAATATTTAAAAAGATTACTTCTAAACCAGCACGAATCAAACTTTAATAAAATAATAATAATAATCTGTTGGCGATTTTGCTGGTGGACATGTCAGAGATAAGACCACAAATTTGACCTTTTGCTAAATTGAAATCAAACCTATAATATATATTTAGATTATGACAGGCTGAGTGAAAATTTTTTAAAATATATATATTTAATAAAAATTATATAAAGTTATTAATGGTAAAAATTAAATTTTCATATTTATAGTGTTGTTAATTTAAATTATTATTAATTTATAAAAATAAATAAAATACTCTCATAATAATAAAACTTGATGACACCAACTCAATCAAAACTTCATTATAGTTTGTGTGCTTATAGGGGAGGGATTTATTTACACTTATGTAAAACTTTTCTTTTGTATCTTATTGTATGATTAATATTGTAATAATCTAACAGTTGAATTTAATTTCACGGTTAAATAATTACAATATTAATCATACAAAAATATATATAAAAAAAATGTAAAATTATTTTAATTTTACTGAATGTTTCCCATATACAAAATTTTGATCAAAATTCAAATCTATGTACTTAATTATTTGGGACATTGTTTTTTCATTCATGGAGGAAGACCTAAAAGAGAAGGAAAGGTGTTTTGGCATTGTTTTCTTCAATTGTTGGACTAACATTTTTAAGGACTCGTTTGATTTTAAAATTTCTAAATTTTACTTTTGCATGCAACTTACAATTAAAAAAATGTAGAAAAACTGTAAAGTTTACCCATAAAGATTTATTCAAAGGTTTTGCAAAAGAGTGTGCAAATAACACCTATTATTATGAAATAAATTATTATTTTAATATATAACCAAAAATCATAAGATTGTTTATTTTTTAAGTACCAACTTTAATATAATAATATTATCTAATGTTTATATAATCTTGAAATAATAAAATAGGGTAAATTTCAACCTAAGTCACTGAACTATGAGTAAATTTACGTTTTGGTCACTCAACTTTAAAAACTTACAAAATGATATTTAAGTAATTGGGTTGTTAAATTTGATGTTGAATGACATTCTTTGTTCTCCATGCCTACACCAATTAAAAGCTCTCATTCCTCCTCTTTTCTACACCCATTTCAATCATATTTTATCTCATTGTCACCATTGAATCTTCCACGATTAAAAGATTATTACTAAAAAATAGTAATAACAACCATTCATTTCCGACAAATGACATGTGATCATGTCCCTTTTCATAATCCACACAATGCCAGTGAGAGGATATCGTTTACTCTTTAACCAAGCTATAGATTCCACTATTCTAAATGAAGTCATGTCAATATATTAGCTTTCGACTTCGATACCATAAGAAATATACATAAGGAATAAAAAATATACACGATAACATAAGAAATATACATGATATTAAAATAAAAAATCAAATTAAATTATAAGTAAAACAAAATTTAAATACATAAGATTAACAATACTAAATGTACTACAATTATTTATTACGGTGTTGTCATCAATCGTGAGTTAGTATCGAGTTGACTTGCGACACTAAATCAATTAACAACATTATTAATATATACAACCGTTGAAGGTAATAAATTGTGTATATTAAAATAAAAACATATAACAAATAAAAATGAAGTTTTGATTGAATGATAAATTTAAGGTTTTATTAATTTAATTGGTAATGATTCAAATCCCACCATATGCATATTTTTATTAAAATAAAATGATTAAAATATCATCGTATAATATAACTTATTTAATTATAAAAAAGTATTTTTGTAATTTTCTTAACCAAAAATCCAAGACTCTTAGATATGTAAGAGGCATATATCAACAAATAGACTATATATAAATGGATTGTAGAAAAAAGTGAGTCACCCTCGGTAGCCCAATAATTATTCGATAAGCCCAATAACAGTGGGTCAAATTTTTAACATTTCATTTTTCCAGCCATGATCCTCATCTATTGCTAGAAATAAAAAAGAAGCAAATCTCTCATTTTCTAAATTATAAAGGGTGGTTATCTCTTTTATTCGCATTTTAGGGACCAAAATTTAAATATTGTTGTCATTATTTTGGGAAAACATACTTTTTGATACTTATGTTTCGTTTCGGTGTTTATTTTGGTACATATTTTTTCAAATCTTTTTTTTAGTAAAAATAGAGAGTTAATTACAAACTAACAGAGACACCATTAGAATTAGACAGGAAGGGATGATTATCTAATCGGATCTGATCAACAACTTTAGTAGGGGCAACATGAAAAACACGAGGCTCAAGCGGAAGCTCTTTCATTAAACCGCCAGAATGTGGGGAACATGAATTCCTCTAATAGCCTACGCACAATTAGTCTCAACAATAACCTCTTTCCACTTGAAATCCCATGCTAGATGAAGGCTATCATAAATAGCCTAAAGTTTAGCTTGTTCAACACTACATCTTCTAATATTTCTCCCAATCCCCCAAAGCCACCTACCATGCTCATATTTCACTACTGCTGCTGAAGATGCAAGACCCGAAGACGAATTGTGGGCACCATCAACATTAATTTTATAAGAACCAGTAGATGGTGGACTCTACCGACAATTCCCACGTCGTTTGCTCATAGGTCCTGTAATGGCCTGAATTTTCAGTGGTGTCGGAATGGTGATTCGAGGTCACTAAATCCGACAAGTGAGTAGAAAATATTATTAATTTAGTGAGTATAAGTTAAATGTGAAGGTAGGAAATTTTTTTGAAATAGTGAATAGTGTACTAGAAATAAATATTAAAATAATTAGAATTGAAAACGAGGTATCGAGAACTCGGAGATTTTTAATCGAGCCATAAATATTTTATAAATATTTATGGAGTTTTAACAAGTTAGTATTAAAGTTTCTCCAATAAATTTTAAAGTTCCGATAGTTAATTGAACAAAAAAGACTAAATTGTAACAAATGCAAAATTATGGGAAATGATTAAATAGCTTAAATGATAAAAGAGAGAGGGCTTAAAAGGCAAATAGACCCAAGCCCTATTTGGGTTGGACGGCAAGGGCATAAAAACAGCAAGAAAATAAGGAGAATTAAGGGTAAAATTGGAATATTGCAAAATTTACTTAATAAAGTTAGGATTAAAGTGGAACTATCTAGATTTCTCTTTATTTTTTTGCATTCTCATCAGCAAAAACACCATATAAGGGTTTCCTTAAGCTGGTTTTTCATATTTTTACTGCAAGTAAGTTCAATTCTTGATTATTTCTTGAAATTTTTGTGTTTTTGTGACTTTTTCAACTAGGTCCACTTGTTGAATTCATTAGTTTTAGATTTTATGAATGAAATTGAAAGTTTCTATGAATATGTGCTGGAATTATATGATTATTTAGCATGGAATTAGAGCTTTAAATTTTTTATATGCCGATTTTATTGAAATAATTGAATAGAAAGTGAATGTTTGGGACCTAATTTTAAAAGAGTTTGAAGTTAGGGTTTTATGTGGAAATTCTGAATTTTAATAGTTGTGAAATAACTTATAATGTTTAGGTAAAGTATTATTTGAGAAAAATTAGCTTAATTGAGGGGTTAATTGAGCAAGGACTGAATTGTATGAACAGTGAAATTTGGGGCAAAATGGAAATCAACACTTTGCACTAAAACAGTTTTGGACAGCAACAGTAGTCTAATTTCGAAAAATCACCAAAAATTGTAGAAATCAAATTAGAGGATGAATAAAAATATAGAATTAAATCTTATTGAGTCTAGTTTCTTATAGAAGAAACGGTGTAAACAATGAAATTGTAAATCATGAGATATAATAGGTTTTGTGAAACAAGGTCAGAATGATTTCGGGTTTCCTTGTTCTGACTTTGGAAAATCATCAAAAATTGGAGGAAAATAATTAGGGGCTAAAATTTATATTTTTAAAATTCTGAATGAGTTTATTTTCAAGAGAATCAAACGGGAACATCATCCGAATCCCGTACAAGGAGATAATTAATTTTTAGCGAAGAATGATTGGAACTGTCAGACAGCAGAACAAAGGTGACTTTAAAGAATAAAATGTACTTATTGGCTAAACCAAAAATTCTAAAAATTTTATGGTAAGAATATATGTGAGTCTAGTTTCAGAGAAAATTAGAGGATCTTAATTTGGAGTTCTGTATCTCAAGATAAAAATAATTTAGCGACTGTGACACGGATGGACAACTTGAATATCCATATAAGTAAATAGTGAAATTATAGATAATGTTATTTATATGCGGGTTATAAACATTAAGGATGTGAAATAGAGTAAAGATGAAGTAAATACTGATAAGTGGATGATTTTACAATGATAGATCGAGAACCCGAAGCAAGTCGAGGAAAAGAAAAAGTAGCTAATTAGTCCCTGAACTTTCACAAATTCTGCAAATCGACCCAGGTAAGTTCATATGGCTGAAATTTAATGATTAAATGTTAATTTCATGAATTATATAATGTATGATGAGATATATTTGTTGATGAATTGAGAATAAAATAACAATGCGAAAACCAAATAAATGATCAAATTGAGCGGAATGTCGGATTTGAGTACTTCTGATCAGTGACAAGTGATAAGTAGTAGCTTCAGCTACACTTATCTGATCAGTGACAAGTGACAAGTGACAGTTGACAAGTGATAAGTGGTAGCTGAAGCTACACTTATCTGATCAGTGACAAGTGACAAGTGATAAGTGGTAGCTTCAGCTACACTTATCTGATCAGTGATAAGTGACAAGTGATAAATGTGATCCGTGTAAGACCGTGGCAGGGCTATGGCTTCGGAAAGTGATAAGTGATCATACGTAAGACCATAGTTATACTATGGCAAAGTGGAAGTGAAACACCCCACACCCGGCCCACGAGCTTGAACCGGATCTGGTATGTTCCTTAAATAAATCGGTTTTCAATGTTCTAAATGACTTAGAGAAAATTTGTGTAATTTTAAAAAAAATTGTTTTGGGTTGGGCTTAATTTGAAACCTATTTAATAAATTTTGGAAATCCAACTTAAATAAGGTGACAAAATAATTTTTGGGTTTATTATTTTAAAAGAAATAAATTTACTTATCTTTAATCAAACATAATTTGTATCATATTTAAATAAAAATAAACAGGAATAAAGAAAATCCAACTGGGCCTTATGGCCTTATTACATCATTCAAACCCAAAATAAAGTACTAAAATTTCATAAAGTCCAAATTCCAAATAATTTCTTCAAGCGATGCATGGCCACCTTTAGCTCCCGCCGACCCGGTCCATTATCGCTCATCACCGAAAAATAATTCCCAACGGGTGAGTCAACAGACTCAATGTGTACATAGTACTAATTTCCAACAAATCAGGCATACAAGTCATATCAATATCATGTTCATACAAAATAAAGGATGATGCAACCCAAATCCAAACCTATTTGTCCATCCGCTACACACCACCCGTACCAACCTGTACACCGCGGGGACTACTAAGTCGACCCTCCATCCGCTACACACCATCGGCGCGTCATTTGCGATCGGCGTGCTCATCGCCCACTTATGTTGTGTCATTAGACATCAGTATTCACTCGGATGTAACCGGTTACCACTTTTCACTTTATGTGACCGTAGTCACCACTTTACGTTGGTGAGACCGTAGTCATCACCTTCACTTTCTTCCTCCACAAATATCCCGAATGCCCCAATTATTTCATAACATATTTCACATACTAAATTTTCATTCATGTTACTAATCACATGTTCAAAATATATCACATTCACAATCCTATCAAAAGTAGGAAACGTGCACAGGTACTCCTTACCACATTTGTGGTGCTTAGCCACATACACATACTGTTACATATTTATATATTTAATGATTGCCATGCAATTTATTGAAAGTTAGTAAGAGTACACACCTTTTTCGCTTAATAGTTTCCGTGAATTCCTCAGTGAGAGCGATCTACCGATCTAGATCTTTCACTCCTATATTCGGCCATTAATTAAAACATATAAATAAACCTATTTGGTCTTAAAACCAAATCCTACTAGAAGTAGAATTACTTACCTAGTTGCCGAATTGATTTAATCAAGTCCCAACAATTGCTAGAATTCCTCTTCCTTGAAATCGGCTAATACTAGGTATGTAACCATGTCAGTTTTCGGTTTTTGAAATAATGGAAAACACTTAAACAAATTATGCCTTGGCCGAATATCCCTTACCTTATGATGGGATTCCAAATCAAGAGGATTCCTTTATAAGCCTGTTGAAATCCTATAACTTGTGTTAGATTAGATCTAACTTTGAAAACGTGAATCATAATCTTTAACCACATATTTATATTTATAATCCTTACCTTAGATCCTTAGATTTCCCGAAAGATCCCCTTTTGATGTTGTGGATGATTGCCCTCTTTCTTAGAATCCACAAAGATTCAAATTTTTTAACAAGAGAACGGAGAAGAAAATAGAAGAAAAAGAGAGGGATTTTTGCTTAATGAAAATTCGGCAGAGAGGGGTTTTGCCTAGGGAGAATTTCGGCAGAGAGGAAGAGGGAGCAAATGTTGATGAGTAGCCCTCCTGTCCTCCTTTTATAGCCAAAGTTATCACTAGGAGTCCTTTACTTGGCCACCACTCCTCTTTTGATAATATTATCTCTTTTATTTAAAAGATAAAAGCCTTTAATCCATCAATTATCTCTCAATTATCTCATTAGAAAATAATCCTTTATTTATCTCTTATTATTCACATATTTATGTGAATAAAACTCCTTTATTTATCTCTTATTATTCATCTCTTATTATTCACATATTTATGTGAATAAAACTCCTTTATTTATCTCTTATTATTCACATATTTATGTGAATAAAACTCCTTTATTTCTCTCATATATCCAAGTTTCCCGAAATGTTCAAGTTTCCATTTTTGGATCATTTCCAAAAATGTTTAGGTTTCCAAAAATGTCTAAGTTTCCAAAAATGTATAAGTTTCCAAAAATGTCTAAGTTTCCAAAAATGTCCATTTCCATTTCCATTTTCATTTCCATCTCCATTTTCATTTCCATTTTCATTTTCATTCATTTATAGGTTTCCAAAAGTATCAAAAATTTATTCATAAAACTTAAGACTTGTCATTTCATACAATTGATCTGAAAAATGCATAGGCCCTTCCTAGGATGTTACAAGAAGTGAAGTACTCAATTTTTCTGTAACCGCTCCCTAATTTGATTAAGGATAATAAGTGACAAATGGGCCCAAATGAGTTAAAGTAAATGGATAAGTGGTAGTGAGTTTATACAAGGGGATTCACCAATGATTGTGGTTGACAGGTGAACTTAGTAATTGTGTATAATGCATAAGTCTATGAATGTTTGGTAAGATTTATATTTTATGCCTTTGAACTTACTAAGTTTCTATAAGCTTACTTGAGTGTATTCAATGTCTCATGTAGATTGACGTGAAAATATACGGAGGATCGGATCAACACTGAGGATCACACTATCCAGATTATCTCCGGTAGTTTTTGTAAATTTCCTTTTTGATTTATATGGCATGTACATGGTTTGATGATTATATAAATACCAAAACTTGTTTAATGAATAGGTATTAAAGTAAAGAGTGATGAATATGCTAAATAGTATAATTATAATAGAAGTATGATTTGGTATCAAATTGATTGAATTGAGTTGGTCTCGGTTTTAAAATTGCAGGGAAGATTGGATATTTATAAAGGGACTATATTGAAATCGTAAAAAAAAAATTCAGTAAACTTTGGTAATGCCTCGTACCCTATTCCGGTGACGAATACGGGTAGGGGGTGTTACATTTAGTGGTATCAGAGCCCGGTTTAGCCGGTTCTCGAAACATTTGTGATGTATAAAGTGTTTAGAAATACATGCCATATAAATCTGTGATAGTGTGATGTGTATGATCTGATCTAATCTTTGTTATTTTTATAGAGACTCTTCCATTATAAAGATGTCAGATAGACCTGAACGTACTGAGCAGGAAGAAGTTAACAGTAGAATACAAATTTCTAAACAAGCAACAAGCAGTGATGTTCCGATTTCCCTAATGCGAGAGCAAGAATTAAATAATATGATTTATGGGATTATGAATCAGTGGTATACTGAAACGATGCAAGAAAGAAATCGTGCTCGACCACCTCCTCCTCCCACCATCGCTCCATCGGTGGTACCCTCGGTTGCTCCTCCACCTCCTACAACGATCGAATTCGATGGCGTTCTCCATTGAAAAGGCTTAGAAAACTTGGAGCCGAAGAATTTTGGGGAAGGACTGATGATGACCCCGTCAAAGCTGAATACTGGTTATAGAGTTTGATAAGAATTTTTAAAGAAATGGCTTGCTCACCAGATGATTATTTGAGATGTGTTGTGTCCCTATTGAAAGAAGAAGCTTATAGTTGGTGGGAAACGATTGAGGCTGTGGTACCGGCAGAGAAAATTTCTTGGGAATTTTTCCAAAATGAACTTAAGAAGAAATATGTGGGCAGACAATATTTGAATAAAAAGAAAAGGGAATTTTTTGACCTACGGCAGGGAAATAAGTCAGTGGCTGAATACAAAAGAGAATTTGTCTACCTCAGCAAATATGCCCGAGACATTGTACCTACTGAAGAAGAAATGTGTATCAGATTTGAAGAAGGGTTAAATGATGAGATTAGAATGATGATTGGGGGCAATGAAATACGGGAGTTCGTTGTTTTGTCAGACCGTGCTTAAAAGCTCAAAGAAGTATATAACAGAAAAATGCAGCGGGATCAGAAAAGTAAAGAGTCATTCAAAAGAGGTGCTTCTAAGTCATTTTTAGAATTGCCGGTGAAGAAATCTAGAGAAGAAATTAGTAGAACTACATTTGTGCCAGGAAGATCGGGTAGAGGTAGATCAAGACAATCTGATTTCAGGGTATTCGATAGACCTGCAGCAAGTGTGAGCAGTGTTCAGAATACTCACTGGCCTAAGTGTCAATATTGTGGAAGACATCATTTTGGTGAATGCAGGACTAAGATGGGGGCTTGCTATAAATGTGGGGCTACTGATCATCTTATTCGAGATTGTCCCCAGCTGTAAAAAGATGAAGAGGAACAGAAAGAGATACAGAGAACCACTCCCCAAAGAAGTAGACGTTCGGGCCAGAGCAGTGCTACAGGGACTACCCGTTCGGGTATGAGAGAATCAGTTGGTCGATTAGAGAATAGAGCACCAGCACGTACCTACGCCATTCGAGCAAGGGAAGAGGCTACTGCTCCTGATGTAATTGCTGGTACTTTCTATCTTTATGATGTTACTGTTTATGTATTGATAGACCCTGGATCTACTCATTCATATATTTGCGCTATGCTAGCATCTGAAAAGAAATTATCTGTTGAGTCCACTGTATTTGATATACATGTCACTAACCCATTAGGTCAAAGTGCAATAGTTAATTTGATATGTCGTAATTGTCCACTGAAAGTGAAAGGCTATGAATTCCCCGCTGATTTGATGTTGTTACCCTTTCGGGAATTTGATATTATTTTGGGGATGGACTGGTTAATGAAACATGATGCGGTAGTGAATTGTTGTGATAAAAAGATCAGTTTGAAATGTCAAACAGAGGATGTAATCTCAGTTGGGTCTGAAAATATGGGTGATACAGTCAGAATTATTTCAGCTCTCTCTGCTCAGAGGTTATTACGCAAAGGCAACGAAGCATTCTTGGCCTATATTCTTGATACTCGGGGTTCCGATTTAAAGCTCGAACAAGTGCCAGTGGTGAATGAATTTCCTGATGTGTTCTCTGAAGAGTTACACGGGTTACCACCTGATAGAGAAGTTGAATTTGTAATTAATGTGATTCCCGGAACAACTCCTATCTCAGTGGCACCATACAAAATGGCTCCAGCAGAATTAAGAGAGTTGAAGACGTAGTTGCAGGAGTTATTAGATAAAAGGTTCATCAGACTGAGTATGTCGCCCTGGGGTGCACTTGTCTTATTTGTGAAAAAGAAGGGCGGTTCTTTGAGACTGTGTATAGATTACAGACAGTTAAACAAGGTAACGGTAAAGAATAAATATCATTTGCCTCGTATTGATGATTTATTTGATCAGTTGAAAGGTGCTGCAGTATTTTCCAAGATAGGCCTTCGATCCTGGTATTATCAGTTGAAAGTTAAAGAGTGTGATGTGCCGAAAACTGCCTTCCGAACCCGGTATGGTCACTATGAATTTTTGGTGATGCCATTTGGTTTAACCAATGCTCCTGCTGCCTTTATGGATTTGATGAATCGAATTTTTCAGTCATATTTGGATAGATTCGTGGTTGTGTTTATTGACGATATATTGATTTATTCAAAGACAGAGTCCGGACATGCACAACATTTAAGGATTGTATTACAGATTTTGTGGGAGAAACAGTTGTATGCGAAATTCAGCAAATGTGAATTTTGGCTCCATGAAGTTGCATTTTTGGGTCATATTGTATCAGCTGATGGAATCAGAGTGGATCCAAGTAAGGTAGCTGCAGTGATAAATTGGAAAGTTCCGAAGAATGTTACTGAAGTACGGAGTTTTCTAGGACTGGCAGGTTATTATCGTCGATTTGTCAAAGATTTCTCAAGGATTACCTTACCGTTGACTCGATTACTACAAAAGAATGTTGAATTTATATGGTCAGGTGAATGTCAGCAGAGTTTTGATCAGTTGAAAAAGATGTTGACAGAGGCTCTAGTTTTGACTCAACCAGAATCGGGTGTACCATTTGTGGTATATAGTGATGCGTCTCTGAATGGTTTGGGCTATGTACTTATACAGTCAGTCAAAGTGGTGGCATATGATTCTTGACAACTGAAACCGCACGAGAAGAATTATCCTACACATGATTTGGAATTGGCAGCAATCGTGTTTACTTTAAAGATATGGAGACATTACTTATATAGTGAGAAATGTTACGTGTATACTGATCATAAAAGCTTGAAGTATTTAATGAATCAGAAAGAGTTAAATCTGAGACAGAGACGATGGTTAGAGTTGCTGAAAGATTATGATCTTGTCATTGACTATCACCCATGGAAAGCAAATGTCGTAGCAGATGCACTTAGTCGGAAATCATCATTATTTACATTACGGGCATTAAATGCTCATTTATCTATTAATGAAGATGGTTCTGTACTAGCAGAATTAAAAGCTAAACCTGTGTTCTTTCAACGGATTTGGGAGTTACAAGATGAAGACCCAAAATTGATGTTGAAACGACAGATGGTTCAAGATGAGTTAAGCTCAGAATACTCCATTGATGAAAATGGTATGTTATATTATCGTAATA
The DNA here is from genome assembly GCA_025698515.1 of Gossypium sturtianum. NCBI lineage: Eukaryota > Viridiplantae > Streptophyta > Magnoliopsida > Malvales > Malvaceae > Gossypium > Gossypium sturtianum. The sequence goes on from CM046946.1 coordinate 126,144,623, forward strand.
GAATATGTGTTCCAAATAACTTAGACTTGAAAAATGATATTTTATCAGAGGCTCACAGTAGTATGTGTTCTATTCACCCGGGTAGTATGAAAATGTATTGTGATTTGAAGAAAATGTATTGGTGGCCCAGAATGAAACGGGAAATTTGTGAGTATGTAGCAAGATGTTTAATTTGTCAATAGGTGAAAGCCAAGCATCAAGTGTCGACAGGGTTGTTACAGCCCATTATGATTCCAGAGTGGAAATGGGAACATGTCACGGTGGATTTTGTATCCGGATTACCAGTAACTCCGAAGAAGAAAGATTCGAACTGGGTGATTGTTGATCGGTTAACTAAATCAGCAAATTTTATTCCAGTCAGAATAGATTATCCCCTTGAAAAGTTAGCGGAGTTATATGTGTCAGGGATAGTGAGGTTACATGGGGTGCCAACATCTATTATTTCAGATCGAGATCCGAGATTTACCTCGAGATTTTGGGGTAAATTACAAGAAGCTTTGGGCACCAAATTAAATTTCAAAGATGACTTTTTCATCCCAGCATGAGACAGGCGATCAGAGCGAGTGATTCAGATTTTAGAAGATATGTTAAGGTGTTGTATACTTGAGTTTGGCGGCAGCTGGGAAAGGTATTTACCTTTAGCCGACTTTGCTTATAATAACAGTTATCAAACTAGTATTAAAATGGCACCGTTTGAAGCTCTGTATGGAAGAAAGTGTAGAACTCCATTATATTGGTCTGAATTAAGTGAACCGAAACTAGTGGGAGTAGACTTGATTCTGGAAACCGAAGAAAAAGTTCGTATTATTCGAGATTGTTTAAAAGCTGTCTCCGATCGGCAAAAATCATATGCAGATTTGAAGAGAAGGGATATAGAGTTTAATGTGGGTGATCGTGTATTTTTGAAAGTGTCACCGTGGAAGAAAGTTTTGCGGTTCGGCAAAAAGGGAAAACTCAGCCCACGATTTATCGGGTCGTATGAAATTATTGAAAGAATCGGTCCGGTAGCTTATAGATTGGCCTTGCCCCCGGAGCTTGAAAAGATTCATAACGTATTTCATGTGTCTATGTGGAGACGGTATAGATTAGATCCATCACATGTAATTCCTCATAAGGAAATAGAGCTCCAACCCGACATGACTTATTCAGAGGAACCGGTGAAAATTTTAACTCGGGAAGTTAAAGAGTTGAGAAATAACCGTGTACCACTAGTTAAAGTGTTATGGAATCGACATGGATCGGAGGAGGCAACCTGGGAGACGGAGGAATTGATGAGATTTTAGTATCCAAATTTATTTACAGGTACGAAATTTCGAGGACGAAATTTTCTAAAAGGGGGGGAGAGTTGTAATGGCCTGAATTTTCAGTGGTGTCGGAATGGTGATTCGAGGTTGCTAAATCCGACAAGTGAGTAGAAAATATTATTAATTTAGTGAGTATAAGTTAAATGTGAAGTTAGGAAAAAAATTTGAAATAGTGAATAGTGTACTAGAAATAAATATTAAAATAATTAGAATCGAAAATGAGGTATCGAGACCTCAGAGATTTTTAATCGAGCCATAAATATTTTATAAATATTTATGGAGTGGTAATAACTTAGTATTAAAGTTTCGCCAATAAATTTTAAAGTTCCGATAGTTAATTGAACAAAAAGGACTAAATTGTATCAAATGCAAAATTATGGGAAATGATTAAATAGCTTAAAGGATAAAAGAAAGAGGGCTTAAAAGGAAAATAGACTCAAGGTCTATTTGGGTTGGACGAAAAGGGCATGAAAACAACAAGAAAATAAGGAGAATTAAGGGTAAAATTAGAATATTACAAAATTTACTTAATAAAGTTAGGATTAAAGTGGAATTATCTAGATTTCTCTTTATTTTTTTGCATTCTAATCAGCAAAAACACCATAGAAGGGTTTCCTTAAGCTGGTTTTTCATATTTTTACTGCAAGTAAGGTCAATTCTTGATTATTTCTTGTAATTTTATTGTTTTTGTGACTTTTTCAACTAGGTCCACTTGTTGAATTCATTAGTTTTAGATTTTATGAATGAAATTGAAAGTTTCTATGAATATGTTCTGGAAGTATATGATGGTTTAGCATGGAATTAGAGCTTTAAATTGTTTATATGCCGATTTTATTGAAAGAATTGAATAGAAAGTGAATGTTTGGGACCTAATTTTAAAAGAGTTTGAAGTAAGTGTTTTATGTGGAAATTCTAAATTTTAATAGTTTTCAAATAAATTATAATGTCTTGGTAAAGTATTAATTGAGAAAAATTAGCTTAATTTAGGGGTTAATTGAGCAAGAACTGAATTGTATGAACAGTGAAATTTGGGGCAAAATGGAAATCAACACTTTGCACTAAAACAGTTTTGGACAGCAGCAGTAGTCTAATTTCGAAAAATCACCAAAAATTGTAGAAATCAAATTAGAGGATGAATAAAAATATAGAATTAAATCTTATTGAGTCTAGTTTCTTATAGAAGAAACGGTGTAAACAATGAAATTGTAAATCATGAGATATAATAGGTTTTGTGAAACAAGGTCAGAATGATTTCAGGTTTCCTTGTTCTGACTTTGGAAAATCATCAAAAATTGAAGGAAAATAATTAGGGGCTAAAATTTATATTTTTAAAATTCTGAATGAGTTTATTTTCAAGAGAATCAAACGGGAACATCATCCGAATCCCGTACAATGAGATAATTAATTTTTAGCGAAGAAGGGTTGGAATTGTCAGACAGCAGAACAAGGGTGACTTTAAAGAATAAAATGTACTTACTGGCTAAACCAAAATTCTAAAATTTTTATGGTAAGAATATATGTGAGTCTAGTTTCAGGGAAAACTAGAGGATCTTAATTTGGAGTTCTGTATCTCAAGATAAAAATAATTTAGCGACTGTGACACGGATGGACAGCTTGAATATCCATATAAGTAAATAGTGAAATTATAGATAATGTTATTTATATGCGGGTTATAAACATTAATGATGTGAAATAGAGTAAAGATAAAGTCAATACTGATAAGTGAATGATTTTACAATGATAGATCGAGAACCCGAAGCAAGTCGAGAAAAAGAAAAAGTAGCTGATTAGTCCCTGAACTTTCACAAATTCTGCAAATCGACTCAGGTAAGTTCATATGGCTGAAATTTAATGATTAAATGTTAATTTCATGAATTATATAATCTATGATGAGATATATTTGTTGATGAATTGAGAATAAAATAACAATGCGAAAACTAAATAAATGATCAAATTGAGCGGAATGTCGGATTTGAGTACTTCTGATCAGTGACAGGTGATAAGTAGTAGCTTCAGCTACACTTATCTGATCAGTGACAAGTGACAAGTGACAGTTGACAAGTGATAAGTGGTAGCTTCAGCTACACTTATCTGATCAGTGACAAGTGACAAGTGACAGTTGACAAGTGATAAGTGGTAGCTTCAGCTACACTTATCTGATCAGTGATAAGTGACAAGTGATAAGTGGTAGCTTCAGCTACACTTATCTGATCAGTGATAAGTGACAAGTGATAAATGTGATCCGTGTAAGACCGTGGCAGGGCTATGGCTTCAGAAAGTGATAAGTGATCATACGTAAGACCATAGTTATACTATGGCAAAGTGGAAGTGAAGTACTCAATTTTTTCATAACCGTTCCCTAATTTGATTAAGGATAGTAAGTGACAAATAGGCCCAAAGGAGTTAAAGTAAATGGATAAGTGGTAGTGAGTTTATACAAGGGGATTCACCAATGATTGTGGTTGACAGGTGAACTTAGTAATTGTGTATAATGCATAAGTGTATGAATGTTTGGTAAGATTTATATTTTATGCCTTTGAACTTACTAAGTTTCTATAAGCTTACTTGAGTGTATTCAATGTCTCATGTAGATTGACGTGAAAATATACAGAGGATCGGATCAACACTGAGGATCACACTATCCAGATTATCTCCGGTAGTTTTTGTAAATTTCCTTTTTGATTTATATGGCATGTACATGGTTTGATGATTATATAAATATCAAAACTTGTTTAATGAATAGGTATTAAAGTAAAGAGTGATGAATATGCTAAATAGTATAATTATAATAGAAGTATGATTTGGTATCAAATTGATTGAATTGGGTTGGTCTCGGTTTTAAAATTGCAGGGAAGATTGGATATTTATAAAGGGACTATATTAAGTTCGTAAAAAATAATAATAATAATTCGGTAAACTTTGGTAATGCCTCGTACCCTATTCTGGCGATGAATACGTGTATGGGGTTTATGGACCTCGAAACTAACTAATATTTCGACAAAGGCAAGCGCACCTATCGAACAATGAGTATAGGCATGGTGAGTCCTAATATCGTATCCTCAAGGACTAAAATTACTAGTAATAACTATCTTTTTATTATCTAGCCTAATAATTAAGGGGATTTATTTTTAATCTAAAATTAACTAACTAAATAATTATGAATGTGACAGAGAGTGAATTGGGAAAATACTTTTGCACAACTTATATGAGATAGACAATACCTAAGGAAGAATCCACCATGACTTCACTTATTACTTTTGATTCATGCGATTTATTCACTTGACTTAATCCGTAGAAATCCCTAAATTATATTAATACCTCTTTCGAGGCTACTAACAACTGACTCTAGGTTGATTAATTGAAATCTCTTTCTAATTAAAACCCCTATTGTCGCATTAACTCGATCTATGGATTCCCTTATTAGGTTTGACCCTAATTCGGCAGATTTTCGTCGCCCTATATCTAGGGTTGCAATCAACTCCGCTTAATTGTGTTGATCTACTCTTAAACAGGGACTTTTGCTCCACTGAATAAGCACATTCGACTTGAATCAATAACCTGAATTATCAAAATAAGAATAAGAACTCACAATTAAGAATAAGCACAAGTATTTATCTCATAAATCAAATAATAATAAGATCTGTCTTAGGTTTCATCCCCTTAGGTATTTAAAGGATTTAGTTCATACTAAAATAGGGAAACATCATAAAAGAGGAAAAATAACAAAACATAAGAAAACCCAAAAACTCCTAAAGAACTTGATGGGAGATCTTCAGTCTTGATGGAGTTCCTTCTCCTAAACTGTTCCCGACGGCTGTCTTGGAGTATTTTCTCCTTCTACTCGGCGTCTATTCGACGTCCTGTTGACCTCCATTTTAGGTTACCCCCTAGGGTGTTTATATAGGCTTTGGGATGTCTTTCTTGGCCCACAAGTAACCTATTCCGAATAGAATTCATCCTTATTTCGGCAGGGACACGCCCGTGGTCGATAGTCCAGGCCGTGGTCGATTCTTCTTAGCACACACGGCCGTGTGGTCTGCCCGTGGGCGATAGTCCAGGCCATGGTTGATCCTTGCTCGAAACACACGGCCGTATCCAATGGTCCAGGCTGTGTTGATTTCCTAGGTAGGCCCATTTTGCCCCTTTTTAGCTCTTTTCTCGTTCTTTTTGACTCCCTAAGCTCTCCTGAGTGTAAAACATGAAATTAATAGATTAGGAGCATCGAATTCATCAAATTCAATAAAAAATCATCCAAAATTAAGCTAAGCATGGGATTAAAATATGTGTAAATTATGGTTTATCAAATACCCCCACACTTAAACCTTTGCTTGTCCTCAAGCAAAATCCTCAACTCACAATTAAAATTAACTTCCTCAATTCATAATTCTTATCAATAATGTTTCATCATAATTCATAGATAATTTATACATTGATAATTTTAACAAAAAGAGTCCTAAATATTCAAACAATCTAAGTCATAATTTTTTATAGCACGAAAATATAGGTGTCTCCCCTTACCTAAATAATTACCTCTGATTCAAAACCGACAAGAATTGACATCCTTACTAAGGATTCACTCAAATCACTCAAAAGTGTTTAAGGTTCAAATTAAGCACTCAAAAGTCAAACATGAAAAGTTAATCCCATACGCTTGCATGAAAGTCAAATCTCCACCACTAGAAAATGAGATGATACACAAATTAAAAGGTCTTTAAAGGGTTGTAATGGGGCTTGGGTTAAAGGTGTGGATATAGGCTGAATTAGAAGGTTAGAATCGAGATTGAATCGACAAGTTACCTAACTAGAAACAATGAACTAATAATGAATAATTACATTAATTGAAAAATAACACGAGCTTTTTCTAAGTATGTGAAATTAACTGCTTAAGCTCAACAATACTGAACTAATAATAGATAAATTTCCATTTTTTTTAAGAATAAGAACATACAATGATAAGAAATAAACTTTAATAACTAAAATAGAGAACATAGTTAGGCAACTGCTCAATTCAAATCTCGACAAGAAGAGGTTAATTTAATAGGGAAAATTCTTTAATGAATAAAAAAGAGTGAGTTTTTTGGGTTAATATTAAGGGTAAATCAAGAAACGGTTTGTTAGGCTCAAAGGGGTTCATTAGGGGTTAATTATGAAGGTAGGTTTTTAGTGGAATAAGTGGGTTAAAACCTAGATGCCTTTATCATCTCAGTATATCAAATCAAAGGTGTGGTCTCGACATGTATAATCGAAGCAAGTTCTAGAATAACAAATCAATATTGACACACTCATAATCAATAAAGTGAGCACGAAAAATGTATGCTCTAAAGGCTCAAAATCTCACAAAAATTATGGTTTTTGATGTCAACCTTGCAAATTTCAAACTTCAACGTAATATTTAAATTTAAGGAAACAACCTAATCAAAGTTTTTAATTCTGAAAATAGACTTATCATGCTTGATTCTCTAATATCTTAAAGTTTAAATCATCAATGCACAATTACCTATGACTTAATCCAAAACATATAATAAAAATCATAAGTTAATAGAAATTTCATTCTAATAGTAATATGAGAAAATTACTTAAGAACAAGACATGATTCAGGGATTTTCTAATATTACTATAATTAACCCCCCACACTTAAGATGTAAATGTACAAAGATAAAAAATGACAATGTAGTGAGAAAATCGTAAGATAGGGAGAGAAGTGAAACTTCCTGAATTTTGGATGGAGTCAATGAAAAGAAACCGGATAGGATTGGGCAAAGGTGAACGTGAGGGGCACCTCGAACATTTGAAATTGAATCCTTGAAGCAGCCGGCCTGATCTTATTGTATCCTAAGCTAAATCTGAATGGCATGAAGAATAAGAAGAAAATAATAAAGAAAATAAAAAAATAAAAATAAAAATAAAGGTAAATAATGGAAAATGGATATGAGTTCAAAAATAAAGGGGAAAAAGAGTGACCAACGGTGGCAAGGATGGTGGTTGGTGTGAAGAAGGAATAAGGGAAGAGGGGGATATGAAAAAGAAAAGAGAAAGATAATAGAGAAAGGAAGGGGTGTGGTGGTTAGGGTTTGGGAGAAAAGAAAAAAAAAGTTCGGGAAGAAAGTGAGCTGAAAGGGGTTTAAATAGGAATCAGTGGCCTGGTTGCTGCCCACGCCCGTGTAGAGGTTTCCACGCCCGTGTAGATTGATCAGTGTCGGCCACGGTCTACAAGCACGGGCGTGTCGCACACCCGTGTAGATTTCTCAGTTTCGACCACGGTCGCATCGCACGGCCGTGGCGTTTTATCGCAGCCCGTGTTTTGGGAAAAGTTTTTGTCCTGTTTCCACACGGCCACAGACACGCCCGTATGCAAGGCTGTGTGAGTAGGGAAACTTGCGCCTAAAATTTTTGGTTAGTTTTTAGTTAGATGCTAAAATTCAAGAATATGGATGTTAATGGGGTTAGTGCTCGAGTTACATCCCGAGAAGCGCTCGTTTAAAGTCTTAAGCTAGACTTACCTTTCATTCGTATAATCATGGTGGTTTGAGGAGTTGAAACTCCTCTCCCCTGCTATCAGTTCTATGATTATTGTATAGTTTGAGTCGAGTGGCGTTTACCTTAAAAGTGACAAATGTAGGATTAGTTACCTCAACTGTTCCGTATGGGAAGACATTGAGTACCGTGAGAGGGATCTCTTCGTTTGTACTAAGGTCTGAAGTGGATATTCAAGGGTCTGTCTTATCCAACAATACCTGATTCCCGATTTGAAATTGGTTTGTCCCATCTTTAAGTTTGTCATCGGGTTGCCTCGTTTTTGCTTCGTGTGGTTTTAGTTTCTCCTTGAAATGTGTCTTCCACTCGTCTAGTTCATCGATCTGAAGCCTTCGTTCCTCATGAATTATTTCCTTGTTGGCACGAGGTCTAGGATGTGGCTCAGATGTGTAATTTCGTGGTGCTTCCTGAAAAGAAGGTTGAACCAAATGGTTATTGATAGAATTTATGTTTTCACATTTATTACTTGATGTCCTAGCCGAGTCAAGAGCCTGAAGAGTGATCGTTTCGTCACCTACACGAAGTATGAGTTCTCCTGTGGCAACATCAATTTTAGTTCTAGCAGTTGCTAAAAAGGGTCTTCCTAAAATTAAAGGAATATTATTTTCCTCATCCATGTCTAAAACAACAAAGTCTACTGGAATATAAATTTATCAATTTTTACTAGTACATCTTCGATTATACCCCTAGGAACTCTAATAGTTTTATCAGCCAATTGAATGCTCATCCTAGTTTGTTTGGGTTTCCCTAAACCTAGTTGTTTAAACATTTTATAAGGCATAACATTTATGCTTGCCCCTAAATCTGCTAAAGCATTATTAACAGATAAACCACCAAGTAAGCAAGGAGTCGTAAAACTCCTTGGATCTTTTAATTTTTGTGGTAGTCTATTTTGTAAGATTGCTGAGCACACTGCATTTAGCTCCACATGCGACGCCTCGTCTAACTTCCGTTTGTTTGTCAAAAGCTCTTTTAATTTTTTTTTTGAATTGGGCATCTACGAAAGAGCTTCAAGAAACGGTAAGTTAATATGTAATTTCTTTAAAAGTTTAAGAAATTTACCGAATTGTTCATCTGTGCGGTCTTTCTTCATTGCATTGGGGTATGGCACACGAGGTTGGTACTCCGTAATTATCGGTTTTGGTTTATCATGGCTTACCTCAACCTTAATTTCCTCTACCACATTCTCTTGCCTTGGTTTTGGTGCATCTAACCCTTCACTTTCGTGAGTAGTTATGGCTTGAAGTTGCTCATTTGGGTTAGTTTCAGTGTTGCTTGGCAAGCTGCATTGTGGTCGTTCTGAGATCAGCTTGGCAAGCTGACCTATTTGGTTCTCGAGTCTTTGAATTGACGCTTGCTGATTTTTGAATGCTGTTTCGTGTTTTGGAAATGGGTTTCTGACACCGCGATGAACTTTGTTAGCATCTCCTCAAGGTTTGGCTTTTTCTCCTGTGGGTAAGCTGCTGTTGAAAGCCGGGAGGGAGTTGTTGTCTCTGATTTCCTTGGCCACCCCATGAGAAGTTTGGGTGGTTCCTCCAACCTGGATTGTAAGTGTTACTATAAGGGTTATTTTGAGGTCTAGAATTGTTACGCATATAGTTCATCTGTTCGTTTTCTATGCCCGAGTTATAGGGTGGGTATTCTGTATTGTTCATCCCTCCTCCATTTGTATCGCACTGCATTATTGGATGTACCTGCGAAGAACCACACAAACCATCAATTTTCTTATTAAGAAGTTCTACCTGATTCGATAGCATGGTTACTGCGTCGAGGTTGAAAACACTGGCGGCTTTTGTTGGCCTTGTCCTTGTAACTTGCCACTGATAGTTATTCAGTGACATCTCCTCTATAAACTCATAAGTCGCTTCAGGGGTCTTGTTATTTAGGGTTCTGCCGGCGGCTGAATCAATCAACTGCCTGGTTGAGGGGTTCATACCATTGTAAAAGGTTTGAACCTATAGCTACAAAGGTAACTCATGGTGAGGGCACCTTCTCAGTAGATCCTTATATCTCTCCTATGCATCATAGAGTGTTTCTAGATCCATCTGCACAAAGGAAGAAATATCATTCCTCAACTTAGCCATTTTAGCCGACGGAAAATATTTAAGTAAAATTTTTTCGGTCATTTGGTCCTATGTAGTGATTGATCCTCGTGGTAACGAGTTCAACCACTGTTTAGCTTTGTTCCTCAACGAAAAGGGAAATAACCGAAGGCGAATGGCATCATCAGAAACGCAATTGATTTTGAAAGTGTCGCATAATTCCAGAAAATTCGCTAAGTGATTGTTTGGATCATCATCCTGCAAACCATCAAACTGAACAAATTGTTGAATCATCTGAATAGTGTTAGGTTTCAGTTCAAAATTATTTGCAGCAATAGTGGGTCTAACAATACTTAATTCTGTTACTGTTAAATTAGGTTTAGCATAATCATACATAGTACGAGGAGCAGGATTTTGATTCACTGGATTTACGGCAACCACAGGAGGTAGCGGATTATTATCGGCCATCTCTTCGGTAGTATTGGTTTCATCTTCTTGCTCTTCTTCTATGATTGTAGGCTTCGCCTTATTTCCCTACGGTTTCTGCGAACAGTACCTTCTATATCACTGTTAAAAATCAGGGGTCCTGACGGGTTCCTTCTAGTCATAAACTTGAATTACCTGCCAGAAGCATATAAAAGAAAAATTAGCAAAGTTAAAAATAAAATAAATATAAATTACAAATAAATAAAATGGCTAAAGTAATAAAAATATAGTGTTCCTAATATCTTAGTCCTCAAAGAATCAGAATACACCCTAACCCCGAGTGCATCACGATTAGGGTTACTGAACATTACCAGAAAAGCCAAAACCCCTATTCAGTCAATCATTCTTAATCAAACATGCTTGACAAGAGATACGATCATAAACAAAGAATCACTTAAGTGTAAAACATGCTAATAATAATAAACTAAGACATGCAAATAAGTAATATAGTTACTGATGAACATGATTGGTTACTCAATGTACACATTACTATTACATATTAATACTATAATTCTATAAACCTTAATTGTCGTATTTTCAATATTTATATAATACCTGAACCATTGAATCATTTGTGTCCAATAAGTATATATATATAAAAACATATAAGCATGATCAAAATGTCATCACATAATTACACCCTATTAAGACCGAATTCTTATAGCTTTAACCTAATTCCACATAATCGAATACATGCAACTTATTACACATCACTTACATACTTAAGCATTTGGCCGAATATACAAGGTCCCATTTATGACATTTCATGTTTATTACCTAACACAAGTCGAGTTTGGTAGTTTCTTGCACTCAGTAAAATTTAAACAATCTCACCAGCCATTTATATATATAAATGTATATATATATCATAGTTATGCACATTTCCATATTCGAACATAAGCCCAACTAACTAGTTCTTTGAACATGTTAACTACGTTTGACTATAGCACATAGACTTTGCCGAATATACATACATACAATACACAACGTAGCCCCCTTTTTCGAATTTATTTAATCAAAGCCACATTGAATACTAAGGTCATAAAGAAATACTATTAACCTACCAAACACATGAGCTAATATATCTAGCGGAATTGCATAAGTGTAAACAATTCTTCGACCACATGCTCGGATCTCAAATAAACACTCCAATGCTCAACTTCAATTATTCATGCATAAACCTTTTCACTATCATCATCGACTCATAACAAAACTTCTCAATATAAATGTCATAATATATGCTTTCAAGCTAAACTTAAAACATAACAAGAAGCACATAACCAAGAACAATTATACAAACCAATCTATCTAACACATAAGTAAAGTTTAGCCAAGAGTAATAGCCATTTCGCAAGGCTATACATATATATACAAGATTAAATACCATTAATGAACAACATAGCCTAGCTTATACATGCCTTTCGAATCAAACTAGATTTATAAGTACCAAAAGAGTTGATAGTGTGGTTGACTTCTCCGAAGATCCTTTGAGCCCGTAGCTGACCCAAAATCTATAAAACAGCACATTAAAACACACAAAGTAAGCTTACTAGCTTAGTAAGTCTCAAGCAAATATTAATGCAATAAGCGTACATTTAAACATATTAATCTCCATGCTTTCGTCATTGAATATAATCATTCCAACATGTAAATTATGCTTAGCCGAATACTAGTAATACTTTGACCTAAACATTAGCACTTGGTTATCATAAACGCATATACCAACAAATCATTGAGTATTATGTTTATTCATATATTTTGAGTCAAACAAAATCAATTACAAATACTTTCAAACACTTTTACCATTCATATTTTCATTATAACCGAATCTTCCATGTGTTATATATACATATCTCAACTTCACACATATTAAATGTTCATACCTGTTAATGATAAGATCATCATCACTAAATAAAATACTTAATGAATCATTCACTTCATCACACCATACTTAAGTAAAATGGTAATGAACTGAGCTACTTCATTTCTTACTAATACAATAAGCCAACTCTTACCGAGCTTCTAACACATATCATTTAATATGCCATACCTCATTTTATTCTCGAATTCTTCGTTTCTAGCGTATCACCGGTATTTATCCTACTAGGCATTCAAGCCCGAATTACCCATCGGCATTAAGCCTGCTAGACCAAAGGTCCGAAGTATAAACACCGGCATTAAGCCTGCTAGGCTGTAAGCCCGATTTAAATCACCGGCACGAGGCCTGCTAGGCTCAAAGCCCGAAATAAGTCACCGGCACAAGGCCTGCTAGGCTCGAAGCCTGAAATAACAACATAATAAATCGTTCAATGCACATTTCTCAACACTAGCATCTCAAACAACCTATGTAATGCTTATCACTTTCACATAACAACCGAGCATATCTATTACACATTACTTTCAACAAATAAAACTCAATCCAATATCATACCCCTACATTCGGCCATTTCATATATTTATGCTTAAAATATTCAAATTTAATCATTTATTATATTCATAAATAATTCTTTGACGTATATTTGCTTTGAGGACTTACCTCGGCTATCGACGGACGACCTTGCAGATATTATTCGATAACCTTCGCTTTCCCCGATCCAAATCTGTTTTTCTTTGTTCTTGATCTAAACACATTAAAATTTAGCTCATTCAAGCACAATTCATCTCAATTTAGTCCCAAAACACACTAATGGGTAAATTACCATTTTACCCGTAATGTTTCACATTTTTACAATTTAGTCCTATTTGCATAAAACACAAAATACACAAAATTTCACTAAACCATACAAGGGCCGAATGTTCATAGGGACCTCACTAGTCCATTTATTTCATTTATTTTGCATTTTAGCCTCCTCAAAAATTCATTTTTGTAGTTTAGCCCAAAAATATTCAAATTCACCAAAATTTCCAATACAAAATATACTACTCTTTAACATATCTTTAAAATAAAATCATCAAACATAAAAAACTACATGAACACATCAATGGCCGAATATCAAGCATGCTTAGATTCAAAAATTTCAACATGGGTAAGCTACCGTTCGGAGCAACGATCTCAAAAACGTCAAAATTAACAAAAACCGAAGTCAAACTAACCTTTAAATCAAGCTTCCACCATGACCGAATGCTCAAGTTTTTAACCTAAGCTTTTCTTTTCTTATTTCGGTAGCCAAATGATGAAGACAAAATTTTATTTCATGTTTTTAATTAACATATATTATGATGTTTAATAATTTACCCATTTAACCTTATAATTAATAATATTTTTAAACATAACATAATGGCAAATTGGACTTTAGCCGTCCACTTACTCTTAGAATGGGCTAATTGCCCTTTTAACACCTCATGTTAAAAAGCCACACTCAAATTAGTGCATTTCACTTTAGTTTGCAACTTTTACATTTTTTGCAATTAAGTCCTTTTTCTAAATTAAACACGCAAACGATTAAATTTTCCTACGAAACTTTCACACACATTAATTCACATCTAATAGGCACAAAATATAATATTTAAATACTTTTTGAACTCGGATTTGTGGTCCCGAAACCACCGTTCCGATTAGGGTCAAATTCGGACTGTTACAACTCTCCCCCCCTTAGGGATTTTCGTCCCCGAAAATCTTACCGTTAAACAAAGTCGGATATTGTTGCCTCATTGAATCCTCAGGCTCCCACGTAGCCTCTTCAACTCCGTGCCGATTCCATAGTACTTTCACTAATGGAATTCTCTTCTTTCTCAACTCTTTCATTTCTCTAGCTAAAATACGGATCGGTTCTTCCTCATACGTCATATCGGATCGGATTTCAATCTCAGACGGAGTGATCACATGTGACGGATCGATCAGTATCTCACGAAGCATCAAAGCGTGAAATACATTGTGTATCTTTTCTAATTCGTAGGGCAACTTCAATCTATAAGCAACAGGCCCAATACGTTCGATGATCTCGTACGGTCCGATGAATCTCGGACTTAGTTTGCCTTTCCGACCAAATCGGAGTACCTTTTTCCACGGAGAAACTTTCAAGAATACCCGGTCTCCGACCTGAAACTCAATGTCTTTACGTTTCAAATCAGCGTAGGACTTTTGACGATCCGAGGCAGCTTTCAAACTATCTCTGATTATAGCCACTTTCTGTTCCGTTTCTTTAATCAAATCAACCCCGTGTAACTTATTTTCACTAAGCTCGGTCCACTACAACGGTGTACGACACTTGCGGCCATATAAAGCTTCGTAAGGTGCCATTTTGATACTAGATTGAAAACTGTTATTATAAGCAAATTCAACCAAAGGTAAGTATCTTTCCCACGTACCTTCAAACTCAAGGATGCAACATCTCAATATATCCTCAAGTATCTGAATGGATCGTTCAGACTGACCGTCTGTCTGCGGATGAAAGGCTGTACTAAAGTGGAGTTTAGTACCTAAAGTATCTTGCAACTTCTTCCAAAACCGTGATGTGAATCTCGGGTCTCTGTCTGAAACAATGGAACTCGGCACACCATGTAATCTCATAATTTAAGATACGTACAACTCAGCAAGTTTATCGATCCACTATAACCCAGACTGCGTCTTTCTTGCTCGGTGTCGTAGGCAAACCAGATACAAAATCCATTGTGATTCTATCCCATTTCCATTCAGGTATCATGATTGGCTGAAGTAACCCAGAAGGCACTTGATGCTCTGCTTTTACTTGCTGACAAATTAAGCACTTTGAAACAAATTCAGATATATCTCGTTTCATGCCTGGCCACCAATACGACTGTTTCAAATCATTATACATTTTTGTGCTACCCGGATGTATCGATAACCGACTATTATGAGCCTCGTTCAAAATCATCTGAATCAAGTCCACCTTCTTCGGAACATAAATTCGACCTTTGAAGTTCAAACAATCATTTGCATCAATTTGAAACTCTGACTCTGCATCATTTTCACACTGAACTCGTCTAGCAATCATATCTTTGTCAATTTTCTGTGCATCACAAATTTGCTGAATAAACATCGGTTTTGCTTTTAACTCGGCTAAGATCGAACCGTCACCAGACATAACCATATATGCGTTCAACGTACGAATAGCAAACAATGATTTTTGACTTAATGCATCAGCGACAATGTTAGCTTTTCCTCGATGGTAGTCAATCACCAATTCATAGTCTTTCAACAGCTCTAACCATCTGCGTTGTCTCAAGTTCAGATCTTTCTGAGTCATCAAATACTTCAGACTTTTGTGATCCGAGTAAACATGACATTTCTCACCAAATAAGTAATGACGCCAAATTTTTAATGCGAAAACGATGGCTGCTAATTCCAGATCGTGAGTCGGATAATTTCTTTCGTGAGGCTTCAATTGTCTCGAAACGTAGGCTATGACTTTGCCTTCCTGCATCAAAACGCAACCCAAACCATTCAAAGAAGCATCACTATAAACAATAAATTCTTTACCCGATTCAGGCTGAGCTAACACTAGAGCTTCGATCAAAAGGGCTTTCAACTGATCGAAACTTTTTTGACACTTTTTCGACCACTCGAACTTGACATCTTTATGAAGTAACTTTGTCAAAGGTGTGGCTATCAAGGAAAAACCTTTGATGAATCGTCTGTAGTATCCCGCAAGTCCCAGAAAGCTTCGAGTTTCGGAAACATTCTTTGGTGGCTTCTAATCAAGTATAGCTGATGTTTTGTTCGGATCAACCCGAATACCTGACGCTGAAACAACATGACCCAGGAAGCTGACTTCTTTCATCCAGAACTCACACTTACTAAACTTTGCATACAACTGCTGATCTCGCAAAGTTTGTAGCACCATTCTCAAATGCTCAAGATGTCCTAAGCCATCTCTGGAGTAAATTAGGATATCATCTATAAACACTACCACAAATCGATCCAAATATCGTCCAAAACCCGATTCATCGGATCCATAAAAGCAAAGGTGCATTAGTAAGTCCAAAAGGCATGACTAGGAACTCAAAATGTCCGTACCTGCGTTCGTAATGCGCCTTTGGCACATCTAAATCTCTAACTCATGAATCGATAGTAACCCGATCTCGAGATCTATCTTTGAAAACACTTGAAGCCCTTTTAGCCGGTCAAACAAGTCATCAATTCGAGGTAATGGGTATTTATTCTTTATAGTCACCTTATTCAATTCCGATAATCAATACACATTCGCATCGTTCCATCTTTCTTTTTCACAAATAGAATCAGTGCGACCAAGGAGAGAAACTTCGGTCTTGCAAAGCCCCTATCTCACAACTCTTGCAAATCGTGCTTTCAACTCTTTCAACTCGATGGGTGCCATCCGATCACGGAGCTATTGAGATCGGAGTTGTCCCCGGTACTAATTCAATGCCAAACTCAATCTCTCGTACTGGTGGTAAACCCGATAATTCTTCAGGAAACACATCTGGGTATTCACACACAATCGGTACAGATTCAATCTATTTTTCAGACACTTTATTATCCAATACATAGGCCAAATAAGCTTCGCATCCTTTTCTCACATACTTTCGGGCTAACATCGAGGATATTACTGTAGGTAACCCATTTAAGTCACTAGATTCAACTCGGATGATCTCACCGTTCTGACATCTCAAATCAATAATCTTTCTTTTGCAATTCACCACTGCATCATGCAAAGTTAACCAATCCATTCCCAAAATTATATCGAACTCGTCGAAGGGCAACAACATTAAATCGGCTGGAAAGTAGGAATCCCGAATCATCAACGGGCAACCTTTACACACTTTATCAACGAGTACACATCGACCCAAGGGGTTGGACACATGAATCACAAACTCAGTAGACTCAATAGGCAGAGTCTTACTGGATACTAGAGTTTCACATACATATGAATGAGTCGAACCAGATCAATCAATGCAATCACGTGAGTATCATAAAGTGTGAAAGTACCGTAATGACATCCGGGAAGAAGCATCCTCTCTCCTCTCAGACGCATAAGCTCTAGCCGGGTGCTCGAGCCTCGATCGAATCTGCGGTGTCCTTCGTCCCTCTCTGACTGCCACCTACATTGCCTGAATGTCGGATGGTTCGCCTCGTTGTGACGCATTGCTCGGTTTAATGTTCTGAACCGTGTTTTGCTCAGCTAGCATAGGACACTCTCGAATAAAATGGTCCGACGATCCACATTTAAAGCAGGACCGATCACGGAATCTACAACTCCCAGAATTCCACTTTCCACAATGCTTGCACTCAGCTCGATTCTGCTAAACTTTACCAACACTAGCCATCGAAGTGGCTCGGGAACTCACTGGAGGTCGATCTTGTATAGATAGGTCTGAAGTAGCTTTATTTCGACTGAAGTCATCTTTGAATTTCTTAGGCGTTGAAGGGAAAGTCTTACTCGATGATCTTTTACGAGTGTCTCTAGCTTCTATTTCAACCTTTCTTTTCTCTTTTCCGAGCTCTTCAGCTTTGCAAGCTCGCTCGGAAAGTACTACGAACTCTTTGATTTCAAGAATGTCAACAAGCAACTTTATGTCTTCATTCAGACCGTCTTCAAATTTTTTGCACATAATGGCTTCAGTTGATACACATTCTCGGGCATATCGGCTCAATTTGACAAACTTCCGCTCATATTCCGTCACAGTCATACGACCCTGTTTTAGTTTCAGAAATTCTTTTCGTTTCTGATCGATGAATCTCTGACTGATATATTTCTTACGAAACTCAATTTGGAAGAAATCCCAAGTCACTTTTTCTTTTCTGAACCACGATACTAGTGTATTCCACTAGTGATATCACGTCCCAAGTAAAGATATAGCACACTTTAGGCATTCATCCGGAGTGCAGGATAGCTCATCAAGTACCGAATAGTGTTATCAAGCCACATCTCGGCTCGCTTCTGCGTCATCATCATCATCGGCTTTGAATTCTTCTTTATATTTCTTGATTTTATCAACGGGAGGCCTACTAGATCTAATCGGATCTATCATCGGAGGTGCTAAAGGTACGAGTTGGATTATTAGGGGTGGGGTGAGTGTATAGCCAGTTATTATGAAAAACTGGGTAAACCATTCATTCATCATCATCGGTAGAAGGCTTGTTTAGCCTCCCCTCATGGCTACCCGTGAATCGGTCGAGTCTCTCATCGGCACCGACCGCGTGCATGATCGGCGCTACACTCTCTACATCATCTGCTACGGCTCTGTGCGGATCGAGAATCCATTTACTATATAAAACACAGTTGGAAATGTCAGAAGTCACCACACTATCGTATATACTATAAAGGCATGTATAGCTAGACTCTCACGCGCAACGGTAGTTCTAGAATCGACTAAATCGTAAGCTCTGATACCAATCAAATGTAACACCCCTAACCCGAGTTCGTCACCAGATTAGGGTTACGGGCATTACCAGAAAAGCCAAAACCCCTATTCAGTCAATCATTCTTAATCAAACATGCTTGACAAGAGATACGATCATAAACAAATAATCACTTAAGTGTAAAACATGCTAATAATAATAAACTAAGACATGCAAATAAGTAATATAGTTACTGATGAACATGATTGGTTACTCAATGTACACATTACTATTACATATTAATACTATAATTCTATAAACCTTAATTGTCGTATTTTCAATATTTATATAATACCTGAACCATTGAATCATTTGTGTCCAATAAGTATATATATAAAAACATATAAGCATGATCAAAATGTCATCACATAATTACACCCTATTAAGACCGAATTCTTATAGCTTTAACCTAATTCCACATAATCGAATACATGCAACTTATTACACATCACTTACATACTTAAGCATTTGGCCGAATATACAAGGTCCCATTTATGACATTTCATGTTTATTACCTAACACAAGTCGAGTTTGGTAGTTTCTTGCACTCAGTAAAATTTAAACAATCTCACCAGCCATTTATATATATAAATGTATATATATCATAGTTATGCACATTTCCATATTCGAACATAAGCCCAACTAACTAGTTCTTTGAGCATGTTAACTACGTTTGACTATAGCACAAAGACTTTGCCGAATATACATACATACAATACACAACGTAGCCCCCTTTTTCGAATTTATTTAATCAAAGCCACATTGAATACTAAGGTCATAAAGAAATACTATTAACCTACCAAACACATGAGCTAATATATCTAGCGGAATTGCATAAGTATAATCAATTCTTCGACCACATACTCGGATATTAAATAAACACTCCAATGCTCAACTTCAATTATTCATGCATAAACCTTTTCACTATCATCATCGACTCATAACTAAACTTCTCAATATAAATGTCATAATATATGCTTTCAAGCTAAACTTAAAACATAACAAGAAGCACATAACCAAGAACAATTATACAAACCAATCTATCTAACACATAAGTAAAGTTTAGCCAAGAGTAATAGCCATTTCGCAAGGCTATACATATATATACAAGATTAAATACCATTAATGAACAACATAGCCTAGCTTATACATGCCTTCGAATCAAACTAGATTTATAAGTACCAAAAGAGTTGATAGTGTGGTTGACTTCTCCAAAGATCCTCTGAGCCCGTAGTGACCCAAAATCTATAAAACGAAGACATTAAAACACACAAAGTAAGCTTACTAGCTTAGTAAGTCTCAAGCAAATATTAATGCAATAAACGTGCATTTAAACATATTAATCTCCATGCTTTCGTCATTGAATATAATCATTCCAACATGTAAATTATGCTTAGCCAATACTAGTAATACTTTGACCTAAACATTAGCACTTGGTTATCATAAACGCATATACCAACAAATCATTGAGTATTATGTTTATTCATATATTTTGAGTCAAACAAAATCAATTACAAATACTTTCAAACACTTTTACCATTCATCTTTTCATTATAACCGAATCTTCCATGTGTTATATATACATATCTCAACTTCACACATATTAAATGTTCATACACATTAATGATAAGATCATCATCACTAAATAAAATACTTAATGAATCATTCACTTCATCACACCATACTTAAGTAAAATGGTAATGAACCGAGCTACTTCATTTCTTACTAATACAATAAGCCAACTCTTACCGAGCTTCTAACACATATCATTTAATATGCCATACGTCATTTCATTCTCGAATTCTTCGTTTATAGCGTATCACCAGCATTTAGCCTACTAGGAATTCAAGCCCGAATTACCCACCGGCATTAAGCCTGCTAGACCAAAGGTCCGAAGTATAAACACCATTATTAAGCCCGCTGAGGTCAGAAGCCCGAATTAAATCACCAGCACGAGGCCTGCTAGGCTCAAAGCCCGAAATAAGTCACCGACACAAGGCTTGCTAGGCTCGAAGCCCGAAATAACAACATAATAAATCGTTCAATGCACATTTCTCAACACTAGCATCTCAAACAACCTATGTAATTCTTATCACTTTCACATAACAACCGAGCATATCTATTACACATTACTTTCAACAAATAAAACTCAATCCAATATCATACCCCTACATTCGGCCATTTCATATATTTATGCTTAAAATATTCAAATTTCATCATTTATTATATTCATAAACAATTCTTTGACGTATATTTGCTTAGGGACTTACCTCGGCTATCGACGGACGACCTTGAGCCTCCAGCTTATTCGATAACCTTCGCTTTCCCGATCCAAATCCATTTTTCTTTGTTCTTGATCTAAACACATTAAAATTTAGCTCATTCAAGCACAATTCATCTCAATTTAGTCCCAAAACATACTAATGGGCAAATTACCATTTTACCCCTAATGTTTCACATTTTTACAATTTAGTCCTATTTGCACAAAACACAAAATACATAAAATTTCACTAAACCATACAAGGGCCGAATGTTCATAGGGACCTCACTAGTCCATTTATTTCATTTATTTTGCATTTTAGCCTCCTCAAAAATTCATTTTTGCAATTTAGCCCAAAAATATTCAAATTCACCAAAATTTCCAATACAAAATATATTAATCTTTAACATATCTTTAAAATAAAACCATCAAACATCAAAAACTACATGAACACATCAATGGCAGAATATCAAGCATGCTTAGATTCAAAAATTTCAACATGGGTAAGCTACCGTTCGGAGCAACGATCTCAAAAACGTCAAAATTAACAAAAATCGAAGTCAAACTAACCTTTAAATCAAGCTTCCACCATGACCGAATGCTCAAGCTTTTAACCTAAGCTTTTCTTTTCTTATTTCGGTAGCCAAATGATGAAGACAAACTTTTATTTCATGTTTTTAATTAACATATATTATGATGTTTAATTATTTACCTATTTAACCTTATAATTAATAATATTTTTAAACATAACATAATGGAAAATTGGACTTTAGCCGTCCACTTACTCTTAGAATGGGCTAATTACCCTTTTAACACCTCATGTTAAAAAGCCACACTCAAATTAGTGCATTTCACTTTAGTTTGCAACTTTTACATTTTTTGCAATTAAGTCCTTTTTCTAAATTAAACACGCAAACGATTAAATTTTCCTATGAAACTTTCACACACATTAATTCACATCTAATAGGAACAAAATATAATATTTAAATATTTTTCAAACTCAGATTTGTGGTCCCGAAACCATCGTTCCGATTAGGGTCAAATTCGGACTGTTACAGCAACGGTGTCAAAAACTTGATGGACCTCGAAACTAAATAATATTTCGACAAAGGCAAGCGCACCTATCGAACCGTAGTATAGCTGTGGTGAGTCCGGAATATCGTATCCTCAAGGACTAAAATTACTAGTAATAACTATCTTTTAATTATCTAGCCTAATAATTAAGGGGATTTATTTTTAATCTAAAATTAACTAACTAATTTAACTAACTAAATAATTATGAATGTGACAGAGAGTGAATTGGGAAAATACTTTTGGACAACTTATATGTGATAGGCAATACCTAAGGAAGAATCCACCTAGACTTCTCTTATTATTTTTGATTCATGCGATTTATTCACTTGACTTAATCCGTAGAAATCCCTAAATTATATTAATACCTCTTTCGAGGCTACTAACAACTGAATCTAGGTTGATTAATTGAAATCTCTTTCTAATTAAAACCTCTATTGTCGCATTAACTCGATCTATGGATTCTCTTATTAGGTTTGACCCTAATCCGGCAGATTTTCGTCGCCCTATATCTAGGGTTGCAATCAACTCCGCTTAATTGTGTTGATCTACTCTTAAACAGGGACTTTTGCTCCACTGAATAAGCACATTCGACTTAAATCAATAACCTGAATTATCAAAATAAGAATAAGAACTCACAATTAAGAATAAGTACAAGTATTTATCTCATAAATCAAATAATAATAAGATCTGTCTTAGGTTTCATCCCCTTAGGTATTTAAGGGATTTAGTTCATACTAAAAGAGGGAAACATCATAAAAGATGAAAAATAATAAAACCTAAGAAAACCCAAAAACTCCTAAAGAACTTGACGGGAGATCTTCAGTTTTGATGGAGATCCTTCTCCTAAGCTGTTCCCGACGGCTGTCGTGGAGTATTTTCTCCTTCTACTCGGCGTCTATTCGACGTCCTGTCGACCTCCCTTTTAGGTCACCCCCTAGGGTGTTTATATAAGCTTTGGGATGTCTTTCTTAGCCCACAAGTAACCTATTCCGAATAGAATTCATCCTTATTTTGGCAGGGACACGCCCGTGTGACACGCCCGTGGTCGATAGTCCAGGCCGTGGTTGATCCTTGCTCGAAACACACGGCCGTGTCCAATGGTCCAGGCCGTTTTGATTTCCTAGGTAGGCCCGTTTTGCCCCTTTTTGGCCCGTTTCTCGTTCTTTTTGACTCCCTAAGATCTCCTGAGTGTAAAACATGAAATTAAGAGATTAAGAGCATTGAATTCATCAAATTCAATGGAAAATCATCCAAAATTAAGCTAAGCATGGGATTAAAATATGTGTAAATTATGGTTTATCAGGGGTGTTACAGGTCCACTAGGCTTGCCAGGCCTCGACTTAATATAACTTGCCGAAAACCATGAAAACTGTATAATTTTGGCAAAATCAAAAGAATCCCCTTGAAAAATCGTAAGATTCATTTGTTTCCAAAGCTTCCAGCAGATAATACCAAATAAAGATTGCCACATCACATCCTGGTATTCTAAGCCAAAAAAATTCCTCAAGTTCGCCGAAATCCAATCTTGCAAAGAAAAAGAAAAAAAATTGAGCTAAGAGTCTGGAGGGAATAATTTGTTTCCAAACCTCATGCGCTTGACAATAGTCTCTTAAAAATTGAATACAAGATTCCTCGGCTCTCCTACAGATCGCACAAGAAGGATTCGTCAAAGCTCCTCATTTACAGCGTTCCACATTAGTTAATAGACGTTCCTTAAGTACCAACAAAAGAAAATGACAAACCCGCTAAGGACCATCTAATGATCAAACAAGCTTTCATTTTTCATCTGAAGGGTTAAATGAATTCTTCAAAAGCATACTGTAAGTGGATTTGACTATATAAACACCATTTGGAGACCATTTCGAGATAAGAGCATCTTGACCAACCAGAGAATTTGGAGCCAGTATTTTGGAAATATAAGAGGAAGTATCACGATCCAAGAAGCAACGTAAATAATCCCAATTCCAATTACTATCTGTAGAAACAACCTCACTCAAGGTGATAAGGGACGGGAACCGAAAAAAATTAAGAAGAGGACCCACATCTGCTATCCAATTATCAGTTCAAAATTTCAAAAGATTCCCATCACTAACAGACCAGAGTAAACTTTGGTGTAGCAGAGGCCAAACCTTTGAAAGAGATCTCTAGACAAAAGAACATTTACTATAATAGATGTCGTTTGGAATTACCTCAGTAATCTTGTATTTTGCTCGGAGGATTCTAACCCATAAAGCTTCCTTATTAGTAAAGAGATTAAAACCCAACTTAAGCATAAAAGAATCATTTTGTTCTTTAAGGCATTGGAACCCAAGGCCCTCGTTAGATAAGGGTTGGCAACAATCTCCCCAACTAACGAAAGACATCTTCTTTCTAGAATCTATCTTTCCCCAGATAAAACTTCTAGCAATTTTCTCATACCATAAGGGATCTTCATAGTTTGCATAAAATAATTGGGTATCGATAACATAACAGCCCGAACTAAAGTGACCGCCCAACCATTGAAAGCATATTAGCATTTCAACTATCCAACTTCCGTGTAACTTTGTCAACGATAAAATTAAAGGTATTCTTTGTGACTCGCTTGTGAAACAAAGGCAATCCTAGATAGGTTTCCAAATCATTTGAGTGGTGAAAACCAAGAATTCTACAAATGGCAATAGCATTGATAACATCCATATTTTTTGAGAAAAACATCGTAGTTTTTAGTCCATTAACTCTATGTCCTGAAGCCGCTCCAAAAAAATTAAGAGCATCCTTAATTCTATGCGCTTGATCAACATTATCTTTAACAAACAAGAAGAGATCATTTGGAAAGAAAAGATGTGAAATTGGCAGCTCATCCTTCCCCAGAACAATTGGTTTCCAGTTCTTATCCTCAACATTTTTATGAATTAACTACCCTAATCTCTCCATACAAAGAACAAAGATGTCAAGAGACAATGGGCAACCTTGCCTAATACCCCTATTAGGAACAAACTCATTAGAAAGCCTTCCATTCCACACAATCTGCATGGAGACCGATGTGATACATTCCATGACGAAATTAACCAAGGTCAAAGGAAAACCAACATCCAATAAAGTGTCCTCAATAAAGTCCCAACGGAGTCTATCATATGCTTTCTCTAAATCCACTTTGATGGTCATCCATGACTTCTTCCCTTTTTTGGTATGCATCGAGTGCACAATCTCTTGAGCAATTACAATGTTATTCATCACCCACCATCTTCCTTGGTGTTTATCTTGAAAAAGGATGGCTTGCCAACTCCACTTGTTGCCTAATTTCGAATTTGGCCTAACATTGGTAGAGTTGATTTTATGTTTGCTCTTTCAACTTTGTTAGGCTCTTATTTTTCTTTATTTATTTAATCAATACATGGATGTGTTTTTCTGAAGAAAAAAAACAACTTTTACTTCAATTTTGAGTATAATTATTTTACAATAAAAAAATTGAAAAAGGAAAAATTTGTATTAATTATTTCATATTTGATAAATGCTAATTTTTTATATAAAAAAAAAAGATAAATACTAGTTTTTAATAAATTTTTAAGTTGTGGTAAAATCACATTAATTTCATGATTATGTTGAATAATTATAATATTTATGATAAGATTTAAAAAAAAAACAAATTGTCTAAGAATTGATTCCCATTTATATGATATTTATATGAATTCAATTACACTATTAACCACATATAAAGTTTGAATTTGTATTAATTTTTTTTAGATATTTCAGCTGGATTTTATTATTAGAAACTTAAAAATAAAGCCCAAAATAGAAGTCTAATACAATTATGAATTGGCCCAAACCCAACAAAAATAACAGAGCTTGCCCTAGAATCATCCAAACTA
The DNA here is from genome assembly GCA_025698515.1 of Gossypium sturtianum. Taxonomy (NCBI): domain Eukaryota; kingdom Viridiplantae; phylum Streptophyta; class Magnoliopsida; order Malvales; family Malvaceae; genus Gossypium; species Gossypium sturtianum. The sequence goes on from CM046946.1 coordinate 126,170,491, forward strand.
TCTGCAACAAAGCAAACATAGGCACGACTCCTGAGAATCCCAATTGTAAAATCAACCCCATTATTTATGTTCCACAAAACCTTTCATCTGCTCTCCATTTTCTCCTCTCCAAAACTCTTCAACTCTCCCAGATTGCATGTCGATCACAGCGCACATCAAACAGACACAATCCTCTGTCGGTCTCTTTCCACCTCCTCCTCCGCATAACTAACTACCCCACTGCTCATATCACTTTGTTCCCCTTTCCTGCAAGCAAATGAGCGACTCTATTCATCAGTTCTTGCCCATTACAAGTACACAAAGGTCATAAACAAATAAAAATTTATTTACAAATTTTCTTAAAAATTTCATTTCATATACAAAGGTCATAAATAGTTTACATAAAAAATAAATATTTTGTAATTCATAATTAAAATTAAATTTCCTTAAAAAATTCACTACATATTTATTTTAATTTTATTAAATTTACATATATGTTTAAAAATGGTTTAAAACGTATTAAAAAAATAAATTAAATAAACACATTAAAATAGATGTTAATTCAAATTATAATAATATTTAAAAATATAATTAGTATTATGTTTAAAAACAAAAAAAAAATCATGTTCTTTTGTTAACCAATAATTTATTTTAAATTGTCTGTTTAATTAAAAAATTAGAAACAAAATTTTAAACAGAAATTTTAAATTGTTTTAAAAAATTGTTAATTAATTAATTAGTTTTGTACAAGAATTCACAAGTTATTAGGTACACCAATATATAATTTGTATTGTTTTTTACACACAAACTAATATTACTAATTTAATATTTTGTTGGGGATGAAGCTCTTTTTTTCCAATTCTAAACATTGATTAGTTAAATTAATATTAAAGTTAAAATATGTCATAGGCCCCTGTACTCTTCATAAATTTATAATTAAGTCTTTATATTTTTATTTTTAAAATTTAAATTCCTCTACTTTTCGTATAAAAAGCTTGAAATAAATGAAAACATTATGAATATTTATCAAGAAGATTTCATGGATTCAACTAATTGATAAGTTAAACAATATAAAATATTTTATACAATATTTAGAGTATATTATTTTATATTATTTGTAAAAATGTACAGTTATTTTTTTAAAAATAAAAAATATATTTAATATTTTATAATTAATACATACAACTAGCCTTAATATCTATGTTCAGCTTCTATTACACAAAATGGTACTTAAGACAAACGGTGTTAATTTTTTTATGTTGTTCAATGAATAATTGATACATGATGAATCTAATATTTGACATGTAACAATGATGACATTACAATGATATCATCATCCGAAAATTATAAAAGAATTTAAAAATTAAAATTATATCAAATGTAAATAAAAAAAAAAGTATTAAACATATAAAAGGTTGAAAATATTTATAACACTTCATAATTATAAACACATCTTTTATAATTTTCATAATATTTTATAATAAAAAATTTTATTTTTTATAAAATAAAAATATAAAAATCAAATGTTTTTATAAACATAATTTTTTTTAATTTTATAAAAAAATAAATCAAAATCATGAAAATATTAATTGGGTCAAAACATTTTTTTAATAAATTTTATAAAAATAAAAAAAATACATATTTTTATATAAAATTAGAAAAGTTATAATTCTTTTACATAATTTTTTAATAAGTTTTAGATTTTGTATTTTTTTAAAAAAAATTGGATGATGACACAATGATGATTTGATCGTTGTCACATATCAAATATTCATTAGACTGCGTACAAAGTTAATATTGTTTATCCTGGTAGGTACCATTTTGTATAATGAAAACCAAACATAGGTACCAAATTTGAACGAAGAAAAACATAGGTACCAAAATGAACATCGAAGTCAAACATAAGTTCCAAAGAGTATATTTATCCCATAAATTTTCTTGTGGTAAAAGTACCACAAAGCCCCTTGTACTATACCCTAGATTGAATTTTAACTCCTATATTGAAAAATGGGCAAATTAACCCTTGTACATAAAATGAGTGAGCAAAACTGCTCATTCGTTAAAATTGCACCGTTAAATGTCTATTTTAGTGTTTATATATGAGGTATAATAACAAATTTAGCCTTCAACACATTTATTCAATTTGACTCCTACTCTTTTATTAGAAATAAATTAGAAAATTTTGAAACTAATAAAGCTAAAAGGTCAAAAGGGCCTTAGTAACAAATTAAAAAAAAAATTAAGCCCTTTTAAAATTTAAAAATTATTTAAAAATCATAAAAAATATAAAAAAAGGTTATAAAATTTTTATTAAAAAAAATAACAATACCAACCTATTAAAATCTAACTATTTTATTGGACCGATATTGTTATTTTTTAAATATTTTTTTATGTTTTCATAAATCTCGTTTTTAATTTTTATGATTTTTTAATGATTTCTAAATTTTAAAAGGGCTTAATTGATTTTTTTAAAATTTGTTGCTAAGGTCATTTTTACCCTTTAACCATATTAGTTTAAAAAAAATTCTAATTTACTTCTAATAAAAGAATAGGGGTCAAATTAAAAAAATATAAAGATTGAGGACTAAACTTGTTATTATACCTAAATTTTAATATAAAAAATTATTTTATTCACTAATCTAACCTACATGAAGTAATTTATTTTTTTAATAGTGAAAGTAAAATGTAATTTAAGACATAGTATAAGGGATTTTTTCATACTTTTATTTTTTTTCTCCCTCAGTTTGTCACATGTACCAAAAGAAAATTAGCCCCGAAAAAGCTAAATAAAAGAAAAACTATTATTTGGTACATTTCAATTAAAGCTAAAAATTCTATAAGTCAAGTCAGAATAATGAATAATATTCCTTAAAATTTTTAAATTTAAAAATATTATTTAATAACATTAAAAATATATAAATGGGACACGTATCATCATTCTAAAACTAGTCCTGGTTATGAAATTTTTTATTTCAATTGGCCTTAAAAAATTCATTTGTTTTAAAAAAAAATATTCTGTCTTTATTAAATTGTGTCCATATTTTCATTTATTTGAGTTTTATGTAACTTTGTTAGCCAATTAGTTAACATTTAAGCATTCATAGAGCTAATTCATTCAATAACGTTTTAGATGTATATTAGTAGTATCTCACCTACGTAACATCTTCAAGCTTAGTGTTGGATATTTGATGTACTTTTAATTTTTTAAATTTGTTTAAACAGAATTATACTTTTACCCTAGTTTATTGCAACAATCACATATTATCTTTTGATTTAAAGATTCGGAGGAGTAAAATTATCCTTTTATATATATTTTTTGATAATCTTCATTTTCATTTTACGATTTATGTTTGAGGTTTATAGTTGTCCCTTCCAATAATGTCGTCTCCAAGGTTTGAATTTGCGTTCTCCCTTAAGAGTGCAATGTGCCTTATCACTGCACCTAACATTTATGTAACACCCCTAACCCCTATCCGTTGCCGGAATAGGGTTACGAGGTATTACCGATCACTCACTTAATAACATATACATATCTCATACATTTAGACATTCAAATACATATGTTATTCAAACACAGACATATTGTCCCTTACGAGGCTCTACGAGGCCTTAAAACATGCTTAGAAATGGTTCGGGACTAAACCGAACATATACAAAAATTCCCAAAACTTAGAATAATTTTCACATTTTCAAGCGTCCACACGCCTGTGTGTGACAAAGACACGGCCTCCGGACACGTCTCGTGTCACGGCTGCATCGTGTGTGGAAACAGGGCATACATATCGACTTGGTCACATGGCGATCCTGCGCCGTGTCGACCCATGTGCCTATTCGAAATGGCCACACACGCCTATGCGCCAAGACTGTGTGCCACACACGGCCATCAGACACGCCCGTGTGTCTAAGCCGTATAACTCACTGACTTATTTTATTAAAGCAGCCGGGGTCACATGATTGAGTCACACGCCCGTGTGCTCAGGCCATGTGGCACGAAATTAGGCTTGGTTTAAGCCATATTTCTCACCGTCCTCATGCATACCTAAACCACATCATTTTGTTCCATTTCAATACAATTAATAGGCAGCCAAAACATATTGTTACATATACATTTCATGCCATTCAAATTCCTAACCATATCAATGCACATTTCAATACCATTTGCTTAACCAAGAACATCCCAAATATACAAGCTATAATCATCAATATAACCTATTTCAATTATACAATATTTCCCAATTCAAACATCAATCCCTACATAAAAAATGAACCAATTCATCAACTTAATTTTATGCATTTCTTAAGCAAATACTCATCATCTATCAAATGATCATATGAATAACTCAAACCATTATTAAAATGGCCAAATACATTTAGATCATATCAAGCAAACCTCATAACAATTCTAAGCTATTTAGCCAATATCAAGGTTATCAAAATATACTAAATTCCACAACCACATACATAATCAACCATCTCAAATAACCAAATACATTTCAACCATAATATCAAATACCATAGCCTATACATGCCATATAACCAAGTCATAAAGGGTATAAATATCGAAATTATTAACCAGATAGTGTGATGCGATCTCTGTCGACTTCCAACCCGAGCGAACATCCGAAAAATCTATAAACATAGGAAAAACACACAGAGTAAGCTTTGAAAGCTTAGTAAGCTCGTATCTTAATAAACTTAACATAACAAATAATTTCATTAAAACAACATAAGCATAATATGCTATCTCACATGCCAAAACACAACTTATCTCAAGTTTATAACATAATTTTCATAACGAATCATCATCATTCAATAATATACTTATTTACTTACTAACTTTAGCTTTCACAAGCTTATTCAATTTAATTCTCATATAACATTCCATTCTCACTTTCATATATCCAAATGAGCACATTCTGTAAATAACATATCCAATCACATATATTTCTCATACGAATCACATATCAACACTTATACCCAAACTCACCTTTCATTCATATAGTATTTGACAATTTCACTTATGCTACTTTATAAATCACATCTTATTCATTATTCATGTTTCATTTGCACATATTCATATTTCGTTTACAAATACATCACATAACATTCTTTGCACATATATACTTACCTTTCATTATCAAATATTATATACCTTTCTACGTACCTGAATCGGAATGTCATTCACCTAATCACTTATTTCTCGGAATGCTTGTTGAACCGTTCGGAATCAATAAGGATACTCGGATAGCTCGAAAAACTTGTACAATGCCAACATCCCAGACGTGGTATTACATGTAATCATATATCGATGCCACTGTCCCAGACATGGTCTTACACGAATCAAATATGATGTCGATGTCCCAGACATGGTCTTACACGTAAATCACAAGTCGATGCCAACGTCCCAAACGTGGTCTTACACGAAATCACATATCGGAATCCTATGTCATGACATATGTATCCTTTACTATTCCTAGGGTTCGTACGGGGCTTTTAGATGTCATCACATTGTCGATGCTATCTCGTATTCATATAACCTACTTCTCGAACAATTCAATATCATAATAATATATATAACTTTTCAAAATACATATATATTTACATTACCATTCGGCATTGAATTCAATCACACAAATAATAAGCATTTATAACATGATTTCGTAACGTCTATTAAAATACGAACTTACCTCGTTCGTAGTAATGACAAATTAAGTCGATAAATCCGATATTTTGACTTTCCCTCAATCTAGATTCGAATTCCGCTTTTGCCAATCTAATTAATACCAAAATTAACTTATTTAATCATTAATTCATTCAGTTAAACACAATTTACACATTTTGACAAAATTACACTTTTGCCCCTATTATTCCACATTTTTGCAATTTAGTCCTTATCACATAAAATCACAATTTCATGAAATTAAACACAAACCCAAGCTAGCCGAATTTTCCATATATTATTATCCACCCATATTTCAATTTATTTCACATTTCAACCCCTCAATTTACACTTTTCATAATTTAATCCTTATTTGGCATTTTTACCAAAAATCACTTAACAAAACATATTAATCTATCAACAATTATTCATTTTCCATCATCAACACTCAAAAACATCAAGCTATCATCAATGGCAACTCACAAATTCATCAAAAAATTCAGAAATTAGGGTACGGGCTAGCTAGAACACGAAGTAACGATCACAAAAACATAAAAATAATCAAAAAACCGAGCTCGAAACATACTTCAATTAAAAAAAACAAGGGCCGAACCCTATAATGCTTCCATGGCTATTTCTTTTATCTATATTCGGTGGAAGATGAAGGAAAATAACATGATTTTGGCTTTTATTTTATTTATTATTAACTTTAATTACCTATTTACCTTTTTACCCTTTAAAAACATTAATAATTACACCAAATGTCACTCCACTAACATCCACTATCTCATAAATGGGATATTTGCCACATAAGGACCTTCACTTTTAAGTTCTATAGCTATTTGACACCTTTAGCTTATAGAACTCAACTTTTATGCTTTACGTGATTTAGTCCTTTTTACCGAATTAACCATTTAAACGATAAAATTTCTTTACGAAAATTTCACACAACTCTAATATCATTCTGTAAATATTAAAATAATAATAAAATAAATTTTTCAATGTCGGATTGTGGTCCCGAAACCACTGTTCCGATTAACCCTAAAAATGGGCTGTTACAATTTATTGATTATTATACTTTTATAATAATCATGTGTTGAATTTACGTATTAAATTTAAATATATATTTTCTAAAATAGGTCAAATATAATAGAAGGTTTGTGTACTATACATACTTTGTAGATTTAGATTGTAACCTCCCCAACTCGTCCTAGACGTTAAACCCAAATTCAGGAGATTACATCGGCCACCGAGATGGCCTAGTATGATCTGGGTTTATAAAACAGTCAATTTAAAATATATTTTTTTTATTTTAGAAGAAAATTTAGTCATATTTTCAAAAAAGTGATGAGTTATAAAAAACAACGTTTTAGTTTAACTTTCCTAAGTAACGATGACTTCTTTAAGGAAAACTTAGTTAGTTTTTCCATTTATTTATTACTCACAATTTTTAAATTTTAATCTGGTACTAGAAAGGTGATTTTTACTCGGTTTTAGTAAAACTATTTTTCATGCCTTACTTAAATAAAAATCATATTTTAAAATTAAGTTAAATGTTATGCATGCTAAATTAACCCTAAATATGAGTCCCATGCCACAAAATAAATAAAACAATATAGTTTTGAAATAACATAAATTATAGAAATAAGCCTAATAATACTTTCATAAAAATAATACGTTTTCGAGCCCTCCGTATGTCGCGTTCACATCCTAACCTGGTGGGTTATCTGTAAAGTTGGACATAAAGGGGGAGTGACCTATGAAGCTCAATGTGAGTTCCGTCACAAGGGAACCAGTGCAGACAATAGACAAGTCATGTAGAATATCAACTCATAGAATAAATCATAATTAATTAGCAATACAAAATATCGGTAATTCAGATCAACCAATCAACAAAATATTTCAATGTTTGTAGCCATGTAATTTTCTTATGAATGCAATGCAAGTTTGGCTTAATAGTAAAAATGTTCCTACCCTACCGCTACACACCACAGTAAGAATTCCTCAGAACTCCTCTACCTTTATACCACGTTGTGGATGAACCATCCGTCTGTGCAAATAAAAGCTGCTAATACGCTGTGGATAAACCATTGGTCAAGTAGATGTTTGTCGACTAAAATCACTACACCAAAACAGACTTTTAGCGGCGTTTTTTTGGGCTTTTAGCGGCGTTTTTAAGCGCCACTAATATAATTTGCGGCGCTTTCGAAAGCGCCGTAAAAAACGCCGCTAAAGAAAGCGCCGCAAAATTTAGTGGCGTTTTTTCTGAAAAAACGCCGCTAAAAGTAGGGGCTTTTAGCTGCGCTTTTTAAACAAACGCCGCTAAAGGTAGGGGCTTTTAGCGGCGCTTTTCGTACAAACGCCGCTAAAGGTAGGGGCTTTTAGCGGCGCTTTTGGGACAAACGCCGCTAAAGGTAGGGGCTTTTAGCGGCGCTTTTGGTACAAACGCCGCTAAAGGTAGGGCTTTCAGGGGCGCTTTTGGGACAAACGCCGCTAAAGGTAGGGGCTTTTAACGCGCTTTTTTGTACAAACGCCGCTAAAGGTAGGTAGGAGCTTTTAGCGGCGTTTTTGTACAAACGCCGCTAAAGGTAGGGGCTTTTAGCGGCGCTTTTCGGACAAACGCCGCTAAAGGTAGGGATTTTAGCGGCGCTTTTCGGAAAAACGCCGCTAAAGGTAAGGGCTTTTAGCGGCGCTTTTCGTACAAACGCCGCGAAAGGTAGGGGCTTTTAGCGGCGTCTATTTCAAAAACGCCACTAATTTGCACAGATCTACTCTGCTCTTTTTTTCCAATATCTTACCCTCCCTGCATTAAAAACCAGCCAAAAACAGCAACAATTGCATATAATTCCAACCCAAGGCAGCAAATAAAATATTTAAATCTCAATAAGAGCATTAAATCTAAACGATACTTCAAATTTAATAGAAGATATATGATATTTATTAATAAATGAAACATAATTCAAACAATTCTTACAATAATGTTTAACTGTAACAATGTTAAAAAAAATCTTACAAGAAGAAAAGAAATGTCTAAGAGGGCGGCCTCTGCATTTCTTTCTTGGGAACAATCGCATCATAGTCTGCAAATGTGGTGGAGTTCTTCATACTTTCTGCTCTCTTTCTGCCTCCGCTTTCTTTGCTCCGCTCTAAGTTGAGCAATATGGTCCGCCTCTCTCGCTGCTTGCCTCGCTATAAGTGAGAAATTTGCTCACCGTGCTCGCTTCCATCGAGAGATATCTGGTCTTTCGGTCTACGAACTTCAAGACGAGATTGACTCGGAAGGCATGTATTGCCGGGAGCGGATCAAAATATTGGGTCGAGTAACACCGATCCTTGACATCGAACCCGACCATACCTTGTAAGACCCAAAACATTAGTGATAATTCATTATAAATATACTTAAGATTAACAAAACTATCAATCGAAGGCATGTATTGCCGAGTCGTACCTTTCGGGACCCAAAACATCGCAATAATTATTATCAATCTCCTCGAGATTAACAGAATCGCGAACAAACAAACAACCGCTTCATACTCCGCCTTCTTCTTCTCCTTTAGTTTATCCTAATAAATCAATAAAAGAGTTAGAAACGAAATATATAATAAAAGGAATGAAACATAACTTAAAATTAGAAATTTAAAACTACAAAAGATGAATTAAACCATTATAATTAAACATTATAAATATTTATAAAAATCAAATTTTATTAAATAAATATACCAAAATTTCTGCATGACCTTGGTCATTCATGAGAGATCCATCCTTCTTCCTATGCGTAATGTCAAAAAGTTGAAGGCGTCCAACTGTTTGACTGACGACTAAAACTTCCTACATTATGGCGAAAAAATATAATTTAATAGTATAAATCATTAATATTTGAAAGAAGTAATAAATTATAATACCTCACCCTCATTACACAAGCAAAACTTACGGAACTGCCGTAAAGTGAATTGTTGTTTCTTTAAGATTCATTATACGTGGCATTGTTACACCAGGGAGGATCTGTTATATCTTACAGATGAGATATAAGGCAACCCCTTAGGTTTCCAAATTATATACTTTGAATCTTTTTTTTTTTTTGGACAGACAATAGAACAAAACAACATATATACCAACCAAGCGGGATAAAAACCGCAATTTGGACAGCAATTTGGTCAAATTCATCATGATATAACTGTTATTGATCTGAATTTTGAACTAAAACGAACCGTAAAATCTTACCAAAGAAATCCAATCCGGCGATTCTGCGGGAGCGATAGGAAGCGATGGCGAAATACAAACAACATATGAATTAACAAAAGCTATTGATTAAGCATAATACAACAACATAATAACTAGGCTAGGGTGAGTGTCAGATATATATCTTCTAAATTATGCAAGTTTTTTCTTACATTTGGACCATTGGGCCTCCATGCCCATATCTTTCGAATATGTATCACATAAGAGTAATTGAAGGAGAATGAAGAGATGTAAAACAGCACATAATAAGGGACGAACTTCCTAGTTCATTAAATTAGCTCCTAAAAAACATGCAATGGATAGATCCCATCTTGGCGGTGATTATGATTACAGAGTTCAACTAACACATATGAGGGAACAAATTGCAAAGAGAATTTTAAGAGAGCCATGGAAGCTTGTTCTTTACACAAATTACTTGCAAGTCCTTTTGGCCATGCATTGCATTAACTATAATCAATCTGTTTATAATCAATCAGAGCGAGATCATGCATTGCAAAGTCTCTCATTCTATTTATAGCGATTGCATTAACTATATCTTTGTCCTTCTCTATGTTTTATCATATATTTTACACAAGGCCACTTCAAATCTCCCCATGATCATAGTCATAGAATCTTGCTTTGCTTTTTAAACCTTTTGGATTATGCATTTCCTTTAGCTTAGCATGTTGCGATCAAATATATAATGGCATCATAATCCACGAAAATCACATTCTTTGTCAACTCAATCAACTTAAATTAAAAAGAATGAATTACCTTCACCAAGGCACCAATGACACCTAAGCTAGTAAGCCTCAAATACTCAAACGGCCTTGACTTACTGGTCGTATTAAGGAAAGGATACAGATACAAGGGTATATGAGCTACAAATGGAAAAATAGTTAGTGAGAGACGTCAAATAAAATACATACAACTATACACAGGTGATTAAAAGACTATCTGTCATTTGTTAAATAAATACAGAAAGCAAGAAAGAAACATCATTAGTGCATTAGCATTGCAAATTTTCCAGAGATATTATTTAAGAAGGAAAGAGAAAGGGCTCAAGCAAGCAAAATGACCAAGCAACCGAATGATAATGTGGAAACACCCAAGACCATGTAACCTCTACAAAAAACTATGCACATAGCCAAGGCGCATGGAGTCGTGTACAGAGAAAGGACCTTCATTCAAAGGTACATAGAAAAGACAAATACACAAATGTCCAACACTGATTCAAGCTTTACGCCATTACAACCTCGGAAAAGGCACAAGAAATCAATTTACTTCCACAGTCAATATTTTCTCTTCTAAAAAGCTCAAAGACTAAGAAAATCCATTAAATTTAAGTTCACGATTTTACCCCTACATAAAAGACTATAAGTCACTTTTGTATCACAATTCTAAAAGTTATTAAGAGAAAATAAAATTTTGGCAATATTTAGTCTTTGACTTTTGATTATATACAATTACTCAGAACACTCAAAAGTAGAAAATGAAGGCAATTGTTATAAGATTAAGTAAATATCAATCTATTCACATTTACCAATCAGAGCTACCATATAAACTTTCCAGTAGTCTTCTCACGAGTGTATTTATCGAATAAAATTTTAGAAAACAACAACTATAGGGATGCATTTAAGTTAACGCATTATTATTTGAAAAGAAAAATTACATTAAAAGTAGTATTGTATTATAAGCTGTAGGTGAAATTACAACATCCATATGCATGGTTACAGGTTCTCCATATGGAAAATGATTTACTACTTTTCATAAATATGTCCATCTAAACCCAGTGAAGTTTAAAAACCCAATGAGCATGTTTCAACTAATTTAAATATACTTTCTTTGTGTTTTCTATATTCCATTGGTTTCATAAACTTCAAAGTTACCATTTGAAATACACATCCATCAATGATCTTTATATATAAAACAAGTTACCATTTGTCTCAAGATATATAAAGTCCAAAATTGGAGTACTGACTTTGAATGTTGGGGAAGACAAAGGTCGAGAGAGTGGTGAGGAGTCATCATTTCTCTCAAATTGTAAATTTGTTTTGTTTTGAGCAATTTGTATGGCAAGAGACCGACACGTTGGGAGCATGCATTTGACTACTACACTCGAGCATGAAGACAAACTCACGACCATCCATGTTTACATATTTTTAGTATTATTCTAAAGTACTTAAAAGTTTTTTTATTTTTGGGCGATATTGTTCCAAGTAAATCCTCATGCAAAGAACAAGATGGGGCTTTACAATGAAATCTTTTAATATAACAACTATCATAATATCTTAATATAATCAACCGAAACTCGGTGGAAGAAGAATAAATAAAGCAATAGCAATCAATCAAGTCTCGATAAAACAAGAAGAGCCGACTCTGTTACGCTATTTAGGTCAACGAAACTAAAATATCAACATCTAAGCACTTGCAATGAAATAATTGTCTCTAAGCAAACCGAGGTAATAGAGTTCGATATTAACCTAAAATTATAACAAAACCAATCGAAACGAAAGAAATCGACCTTTCTGCGCGAGAGAGAGCGGTGGTGAACTCGCACACAACGCCATGAGCAACGCCACAGAGATTACGCCCTTTTCGCGAGCAAGACGCGGATGCTAAAGAAGCTAGAGGGTGGGCAAATAGGAAATTATCATTACAATATACAAAATTCGAACTGAATTTTCAGGAAATATATGGAGAAATAGTTACTGAACCTTGGTAGTTAGGGGAAGATTACTTACGAAAATATATGTAAATTTTAGAACAGATGGACGAAGATCGGTGGGAAACCGATTTGGGGATTTTGGTTTGGGGATTTTGGGAGGGAAATTTTGGGACTTAGAAATTTTGATTTTGGGAAAATGATATCCCTAAACCCTAAACGATATATCATTTTTAGCAAACAAATTTTGTGGCGTTAAAACGCCACTATAGGTTATTTTTTGCAGCGTTTTTAACTAGAAACGCCACTATAGTTTTATTTTTTGCGGCGTTTTTTGAAAAAACGCCACTATTACATAATTTTAATTTTACCTATATTTTTTTATGTTTTTTCTTCTAAAAATTGTGTGTTCAGATTATTATTTTTTTGAATTTTTTATTATATTTTGAGTATTGAACTTTTTAACTAAAATATTAAATATAAAAAATTTAAGTTTTTAATTTTTATTATTAAATTTTAAAAATTTAATTACGAATTCTTTTAAGTATGGTCTGCATTAGTTGTTTAGATTTTTATATAAATAGCATTTAATTATATGTATACATCTAAATTTTGATATAGATACATCTCAGAATTATATATGAATTTTAGTTTAATGTGTAATTCTAGATGTGAAATTCTAATTGTGGTTTAAATGTATAGTTGAAACTTTAATTTTGATTTAATCATACACATTATTTTAAAATATAAATACATCAATATATTTTTATATTGAATAAATATAAATTTTTATGTATGCAATATATAAATAAAAAATGATGTTAATTATATCAATAATTGTGTTAATATTTTCCAATATCTGGATCAAATTAAAGTTTATGTATACAATTACACACTAAACCATTGTTCATGTATGCTTTTGGGATTTAACCCATTTTGATATATATTTTTTTTAAATAATAATTTATATTTATCTTATTTTGATTTATATTCTAAAAAATCTAAGATTAATCCTTAACGTTTTTATTAAAGTCTTAAACCCCAAAATCCTAAGTCTTAAACACATAGCCTAAACCTCAAACTCATAACCCCTAAAATCATATACCTTAAACCTTAAATCATAACCCTTAAATGTTGGAACCCTAAACTCAAAACCATACCCCATAACAAACCCCTAAACCCTTAACTCCAAACCTTAAACTCTAAATTAATTAGATAAAATTTTAATATTATATATTCTTTCAATATTTTAGGAAATTTAAATAATATTTTCAATTTACTAATTAATTTTGTTTCTCTAGAGATGCATGGGTTACCAATTTTTTTAATTTCAATATATATAAAGTTTACCTATTATTTCTTAAATAATTTAAACTATACTTACAATTTTAATATATTCATATTAATATAATTATATGGGTTAGACAATTTAGGGTTTAAGGTTTAAGATTTAGGTTTAAGGATAAATGATACACAATCGATTTTTTATAGCATATATTTTTATAATTTTTTAATGAATAAATCAAAATTGATATCCTGTCTTCATTCGATAAACCCTAAATCCGTGAACCTTAAACCATACACCCACAAACCCATAAACTCATAAACCCTAGCCATAAATTATATGAAAATTTACATGTATTTCATTTTTTTTAATTTTATAAACTTTTTATTTTTTGATTTTTACTTTTTCTTTATTTTTTGAATTTTTTAAAAAATTTCATCATTTAACAAATCTCAAGTAAACCTTAAATCCTAAACCATTTAATATATGTAAAGTTTATCTATTTATCTCTTAAATAATTTAAACTAGAATCATAATTTTAATATATTAAAATTAATATTATCTCTTAAAAAGGCGTCGTTTTTGTTTCGAAATAAAAAAATATTTTGTGGCGTTTTAAATTAAAAACGCCGCTAAAAATCACATTTAGCGGCGCTTTATTCACAAACGCCGCTATAAGCTATCCTTTAGCGGCGTTTAAAAACGCCGCTAACTTTTTGCCATTTTTAAATTGCAATTAAAACGTCGTCGTTTTTGTGCTTTTTTAATTGGTCATACCTTTAGCGGCGTTTTTCCAAAAGCGCCGCTAAAGTTCGGACTTTTAGCAGCGTTTATCCAAAAGCACCGCTAAAGCTCGGACTTTTAGCGGCGTTTTTACGGAAGCGCCGCTAAAGCTCGGACTTTTAGCGGCATTTTTCCGAAAGCGCCGCTAAAGCTCGGACTTTTAGCGGCGTTTTTTCGAAAGCGCCGCTAAAGCGCGGACTTTTAGCGGCGTTTTTCCGAAAGCGCCGCTAAAGCTCAGACTTTTAGCGGCATTTTTCGGGAAGCGCCGCTAAATCTCAGACTTTTAGCGGCGTTTTTGCCGAAGCGCCGCTAAAAGTCAGTTTTTTAGCGGCGTTTGTATAATAAACGCCGCTATATATCATTTTTTGCGGCGTTTTTTTTAATAAACGCCGCTATTGCTCATTTTTTAGCGGCGTTTTCCTTCAAACGCCGCTAATGTATACTATTTGCGGCGTTTTTCTTTAAAACGCCACTAAAAACGCCGCTAAAAGTCTATTTTGGTGTAGTGAATACTGGTGGATGAACCATCCATTTGTGCAGATAAAAGCTGCTAATATGTTGTGGATAAACCACTGGTCGAGCAGATGACTGCCGACTAAAATACGTTGTGGATAAACCACTAGTCGAGTAGATGATTGCCGATTAGAATACATTGTGGATAAACCACTAGTCGAGCAGATGACTGCCGACTAGAATACATTGTAGATATACTAGAATATATTGTAGATATACCACTGGTCGAGCAAATGAACTGTCAACTACTTCCTCCGTTCAAATGTCCTACCCCATGCAATGCAACATGGCATGCTATAACAATTAAGTACGGTAGATTAACATGCTTATATCAAGTATATACAACAACAGTTATTATGCTTATAATATATCATAACAGTAGCAACAAACTTGCTTTTCATATGTTCGATTTTACGGTAACAATGACATGTATCTCATGCAATCAGTATCATCAAGATTTTGGATAATAGTATCAATTCATCAAAAATATAGTTATAGTAGATATATAACAATCACATAACATGCATTCACAATAATGATTCAATCAATTTTATCATGGATTCTAGCATTATTCATATTATCAGGGGCTTAATTGAATAAAATAAAATACTAAAATAGTTTAGGAACCAATCAGGGACTAAACTGAACAAAACATAAAATTATGGGTCAAAATTGTAAAATTTGAGAAATAGGGGACATATGGCTGTGTGATCAAGTAGTGTGGAAAGTCGTGGACCATGTGGAAGGTTACATGATTGTGTGACTAGGCCGTGTAACAGACTGAGGCTGTGTGGCATTCGTAAAATCAACCTACAAGGGAGACACGGCCGTCTGGTAGGCCGTGTGGATGAGTTTTGGTCGTGTGGTTTATGAACTACACTATGGTTTTAGAGAGACATGGCTGTGTGAGGGGGTTGTGTGGTCTACACGCCCGTGGGGCAGAACGTGTGGCCTTATCCTAGGCACGGTTCTACACCGATTCACTTGTAAAGAATACACATCTTTCGCCGAAAGCCCGAACGACATCCCTTGCAATCAAATCTGGTTCGATTCACTTAAGACGAGTCCTTCAAACGACATTTACACAAGAATTAATGGTTTATTTCAAGATTAATCAAGATTTATGGAAGTTTTCGACAAAAAAAGAAGAAGAGAAAGATCATTTAATCGACCGTAGGATTGTCATTAGATAGAAATTCTATAAGGATTGAGTCTTACTTACCGATTCTTGGCAAAGCTTAAAGGTATTTTGAACGATAATTACGAATCCGGTAAAAAAATGTTTCAAACGGAAATCAATTTCGATTTGGTAAAACAGAAGTAATTCTCAGTAGTAGAATGAAAATTTGATGAAAAGAAAAGGGAAGAAAAGAAAAATAGATTTAAATAGAAAGATGGAGAGCTTATTCTATTAGGATTTAAAAAGGGGCAAATTGAAATTCTAATTAGAAAAAGAAGATAAAAAGATGGTAGAATTTTAATTCTATTGGAATTTTGAGAAAGGGTAAGATATGAATTCTAATTAGGATAGAATTTAGTCAATTCTTAGGGTTTGTAAACCCTAGGGGTGTCACTTGCAATTTCCCCAAATTTTTACCAAATATGAAATTAAAATGAAAGGGGAAAAGGAGGTAGCAACTCAAACCCTAGTTTCAAGAAGTACTAACGCCTTACCATTAAACCTGTTGCTCATTCTTGCTTAATTTTTACACTTAATTTTACATATTTTAATGTTTGGGAGGGATTGGGTTTTTTGGGAAGTGTTCTAGTGCTTTAACCATTGGGTTATTGCCCATTTCTTATTAAGTTTTATCCTCAACAATATATATTTTTTGGGGTGTGACATAGATATTATATTACAATTTTATTATTTTAGATTTTTAGTTCCGATATTTTTCGGAATGTGTTTTTTAATTTTTAGATTAACTTTTTTTTTTTGTTAATTCCAAGGGCTGCATCAGGATATGGTCTTGGTCTCCCTCCTTAAAAGGTAAAATTATAATTTAATCCCTCAAAAAATTATAAAATTATAAATTAATACAAACATAAAATTACATTTTGCACATCAAAATTTATAAATCAATTTTTCCCTCGAAAAGTTGTCTAGGTTAACTTCTAGTTAATTTAATCAAATATGACGTGACTATACAACATTGGGAAAATTCTGTTGTCCACTCAAAGCATACACCAAATTTCTAACGCTTTTATTAGAAATTCTGATATTGGTATAAATTAAAAATCTTAATTTAAGTTGGAGTGTGCAATATAACTTTCCTACAACATTGATTTTTTTTGGGTACAAATCATGCATTTTCTTCACACTCGTTCAAGAAGACACACACAAAAGAGAGTATAATATATATTCAACTACACAAAAAAGTCAAGATATTTATGCCACATCTTTTATGTTAAAACAAATCAGCTATGCCAAGTTATTTGAGGGAATGGAAAAAATAAGTAAGCATTGGGACTAAAAATACAAAATTTTAAAAGCAGAGCAATTAAAAGGATTAAATTCACAAGAAATACATAGTAGATGGACTTTCTACAAACTTTGACCATATCAATATCTTCACCACCAGTCTCTTTCTGATCCCTCGAAAGAAAGTATATAATGAGTAAATTTCATTAGCATCTTATAAATTAAATAATTTAAAATATATGATAAAAATAGAAAAAAAAATGAAATTCTAAGAATTATGTGTGAATTTATAATTTTTATAGGATTACAGAGTGGAGTAAACAGACAATAACGAAAATTTATTTAATATAAATAAACGCATGAGTACACAAAAGGTCAAGTTATTGCAGAAGTCCACAACATTAATTTTGCAATTAATTCAATTGCTAGACTTTTTTTTAAAAAAATTTGAAACTTTTTTTTTAATAAGTTATAAGTATATAGAAGTAAAATTATAAATAATATACATCCAACAAATTTTAATTCTACAAATTAAAATTAAAATATATTTGAACAAATACACCTGTAAGCCCGTTCTTGACATTTTTGGGACTCTAGGTAAAACAATAAAATGGAGTTTTAAGTTCATTAAAAGTTGAGAAATTTTTTTTTTAGATTCTTTAAAAGTTGGTAAAAAAAAATTTTGAGCACCTTAAAAATTGAAAAACAATATTTTAGACCCCTTTCTGCCTTGGGCTTTGGGTGGCCACAGCTCCAGAGTCGAGCCTACCCATGATAAGACTTGAACCATAATAAATATGGTGGAAGTGGAGAACTCACACAATTACATATGAAGAGACTTGAACATAAGTTCTTAAAATTCTCCAAATCTTAACCTTACCTCTAATCTAATATAAAGATTTGCAAAATTTGAAAGTTAACTTATGTGACCCTAGTACTAAATTTGAATATAATTAATATAATATTAGAAAATGCTTTTATTATATTTATAATTAAATTAAAATAAAATTATTTTTTTAATTATTAAATAGTCAAATGGAATTGTTAAATATATTGTTTAGGGTTTGACATGAATGAATAAATTTATCGAGCGAAACGGATAACCTAATCCTTAGATAATATAAAAGTATATATTTACGAGGATTCACTCCAAACAAATCTAAAAGGTATACATAATTGTTAATTATGTTATATTTATGAATATTCTCTTTTAAATTCTAAAATTTTGACACATGTAACCCTTTAAATTTATAAAGTTATTTTTAATATTTAGGTGGTGTTTGATGTGGATTTGAAATATTTGGTAATAAAGTTTGGGACCATAGAGATAATTAAAGAGGTTGAGATTAGTGGCAAAGCAAAGCTTTCACCCATTTAGCATTGAAAGGATGATAAATGATGGGTCCAAAGACCCCCATAATTGAAGACTAGTTTAACACACTCCACCAAGGTGTCTCTTAATGTGCCAGAAAACTGAAAAATGTCCACGTTTATGCATGTTCATTTATTGAACTCACTAATGAGCTGGTTCTCAATTCCTTTGATTTCACTCTTGGTCCATTCCCCTATTATTCAAACTTGAGACCAATCAAAAATGAGTAGAAAATCAGTACCAATATATTCAAATATATCTATATTATCCATATTTATTGATATAAATATTCAACATGAATATTTTTAAAAACGCATATCTTCTCTATAACAAATTTCATTAAATATCATAAATGAGAGAGAAAGCAACCTTCGGGAACAGCACCAACAGCATTGGACTTTCAGTTCCAGCCTCAATCCTAACATATCATAAGAAAAATGAAAAACTGGTCATCCAAGTCTTTCTTAATTATGCATTTCTGTACTAGTTTTTTTTTTTGCTGCATTTTCTATAGGTTTTTTAAAAGTAGGGAAATGAACCTTTTGTTTATGCTATTACTGTCAACCGGTGGAATTAACAAGGAGAGGCAGTGATGGATTAGATGTGGTGGTTCACCTCTGAGTAAGGTGAAGAGCCACTAGAAATAGGATGGGTCTTTTGGTGAGAGCGTTTGAGAAGTTTCTCATATGGAATGAAACTTGGGTACTCTTCAGCTATTGTTGTTGGCTTTTATATTGAGAGACAGAGTTGCCTATGTGTTTAAAGAGTAAATTATACACGATTTTCTTGCAATGACGTTCTAAGATATTATATTTTAAAACAATTGGGTAATCAATCATTTTGAAATTCACTATGTAAAGATATGATGTGATACGAGGTTCAATAGGTTTAAATTTACGATAAAAAGTGGAAGGTTAATTAGGTGTGTGATTCACTAATTTATTTAAATTTGTTGGATCGTGTGGCATCATTTATGCGATATAAATATAACAAGTAATAATAGCAAACAAACACAAAATCTACACAAAACGGATTGATACAAAAGTTATAAGAGGAATCGAGTTTTACCATTCCTGATTTTAGATTAAAGCAAGAAAACAGGAGGCACTTGTTAACAGCAAATTGTCAAATATTAATGTTGTTGCAGGTTCAATTGACCAATGCGAAGGGCTCAAAGATCTTTCTTGTTGTAAGGACTGTCGATTACGTTAACACTTTTCTCAAACAGTTGCTGTTTTAGATGGGGTCCTGTGTCCTTGTATCATACAAGTTGTATGTGTCTGTTTTTTTCAATTGTCATGTCGTGATCTTGTATTTGACTTTGTACTCTGCTGTTGGACTACTAAAGAGTTTGACAATTAAGTTAGTATATTTTTGTAGGACGGTGGCATGGGTTCTTATTACGTGCATGTAGGGCCTGCATTTGTTTGACGGTGCCATTACATTAATATTAAACACACAATACGAAAGAAAAAAGAAGAGAAAATCATATGGATATCTCAAAATTTATAAAAATATCTTAAATAAATAAACCCTTACTATTTGAATCAAGCAGTCGAAGGGTACGTTCTATTTTTTATCTTAATTTTCTTCATTTCTAAATATATTTTAAGAGGTATTTCTTATTTTGTTAATCTAGTTGTTTAAAGTTTCGATTACGTGAATGGAATAATTTTGTTTTGAATCTTAATTTAATTTAATCCAATTTGGCTACTTTCAAAAGCAGCCATGATACAGTTGCACATGTTAATAAAGTGATAAATTGGTAATCGTCATCAAGTTTTGATTGGCGAATTACCTGATAATGAATTCACCAGCCAAACATGATAAGAGCATATTTATTAAATTTGATTATTTCATTTATTGACTAAAGTTAATAAAGAAACACATGTACATCCCATGCAATACATGCATGCATGCCTCATGCACTTTTCTCACCGGACCATGCGCAAGAAACTATTTTATTTATTACCATTACCATACTTACAATGATTTATAAGCAACTAAAAGATAAAATCCCATTAACAGGTGTTTATAATCAGTGTATTTGCTTTTAACAAGATTGTGATTATATTTTAGTGTTCACATAATTCCTCCAATTTGGGAGTTAATATTAATGTATATTTAAGTATTTTCAAATTTACGTCATTTTTGAACTAAGGCTTAATCAACTATATTCTTGTCTATATATGCATTATAGAGTTAAATCACTATTTGAGCCTAAACTTGACAACTATGTTCACATTGGGACGTGAACTTTTTTTTTGTCTAAGTCTTGAACTTGATAATTCTTCTCGTATTGGAGTCTGATCTAGGTAATTATTCCTACATTGGGGCTTGAGCTTTTTTTTCCAAGTTAGTTCTTAAACTTGGCAATTGTTCTCACATTAGAGCCTAAACTTTAGGGTTTTTAAGGAAAGATCAAGGACTAACGTGGACAAAAAAATGTTTAAGCCGAATGTGAGAACAAATTGACAAGTTTATGGCCTGACTTGTACAAAAAAAAGTTCAGTCGCGAAGCATAAATAGTTACCAAGTTCAAGCTTCCAAAAATGATTTAATCCTATTAAACTTTTCACTAAGTTGGTGTCATCTATCAATCGAGTGTCAACTCAATTTAGAAATTACTAAAAACCCTTTTACTTTTACAAAGTATCAAATGTTAATATGAGGTTATTTTTGTCTTTTCATTTTTTTTAATAAAATAATACTATATAAGATTTGAACTTGGGTTACATTATATAACTTTTAACTTGACTATTTCAACCGGGGATGAATATCAAAATTATATTTGAACTTTGATCTAATTTACAATGTCATTCATGAACTTTGATTTTATGCAATTTTATACATGAAAAGTTAATTTGATTCAATTTTCACAAATTAACAACAAGATTATCGAATTAACAACATTTTACGTTTATGTATTGCGTACACAAACAATTATATTAATCCAATATAATAAAAATGTATGTATTTGTTTCTTTAAATGTATACAATATTTGAATCAAAATCAAAATTTCATGTATATATCTGAATCACAATTTAATTTTTATGTGTATAATTGCACCAAATCAAAATTCATGTATTAAATTGCATATTAAACCAAAGCTCATGTATAAATTTAATATTTATCTCCAACCAAAGCCTTAAATTTAAGATATTTTTTTATAAATATATATTTTTTGTATTGTTCATGTCCATTTTATATAAATTTTCTTATACTCACGTCATCGATGTAACATAATTTAATATTCATAGTATTACATTTGTTATCATAATACCTTTAACTAAACACACATTTATGATAGTAATTAAATCTTGATTAGAGATTTTTTTGATACAAAAATTTAAAACTACTCATAACTACTCTTTTAACTCTTAAATAGGAGAATAAACGCGATTCAACGCACTCGTACTCACATCCTCTTATACTAATAATAATGTCGATGCCAATCGAACTAATACTTAGTAGGCATCTCGATAAGATATTTATCATCAATTTTTATAAACAATGTATTTGCTTTTTAGAAAATTGTAAATTTTGAACTTAAATTATTCTTATAATGTAATTTACCTCCAATATTTATTGATAATTTTGACTTTTGTTCATCGTGAATATTCGTTAAATTAATTACTTTTCGTCGCTATAAAAAATTACACGTAACTAAGACTAAGTCTACAACGGCAATTTAAATCTGCAGACTTGCATATACTGTAAATTAATTAACTCCATTATTCATAACCTATTTTTCTTGATTACTACTTTTTTTTAATACAGCAATAAAAATGGCAGAGTCTGGCCAAAAATATAAATAAAAATGGGAGAGAGAGGAGAGAGAAATAACTAGGTTTCCTTTGTACAGCAGAAACCACATTGAATGCAACGCGGTTTTGTGAGGCAGAAGAGGCATTGGCTTTGCCGTAGCTCAGCTGACTTCGCCATTTCATTGAATTAATGCCCCTTGCTGTCATCTTTTGACTCTTTGCATACACCCCCAGTTGCAAAAAACGGTCTCTTTAAAGTTTAACCCCCTCTCTCTCCCATTTTTTTTCTTATATATGCCAATTGCAAAGTCATAAACTCTGCCTTAGACCCTTGTCTTCAATTAACCCCAGAAATTCCTATAGAATATCTGTTTCTTTGGTTGAGGTTTTCAGAAGGTAACTGGTAATGGGGAGACCACCTTGCTGTGACAAAGTCGGTGTGAAGAAAGGTCCATGGACTCCTGAAGAAGATATCGTCTTGGTGTCTTATATTCAAGAACATGGTCCTGGGAATTGGAGAGCTGTTCCTACCAATACAGGTTTTTCATCTTTTTGATTAAATCATAAATGGAATGCAATCAAAATTCAAGATATTAATGAATTTTTTTTTATTTCCCAGGGTTGCTCAGATGTAGCAAGAGTTGCAGGCTTAGATGGACTAATTACTTGAGGCCCGGGATTCGAAGGGGTAACTTTACAGAACATGAAGAGAAGATGATAATCCACCTTCAAGCTCTTTTAGGCAACAGGTAATTAATTGATTCATCTTTTTTTCTATGATTTATTTTAATCTTAGATGGAAATGAATAAATGGGGAGTTTTAATATTGTTGCAGATGGGCTGCAATAGCATCTTACTTGCCTCAAAGAACAGACAATGACATTAAAAACTACTGGAACACTCATCTGAAGAAGAAGCTGAAGAAACTCCATGCAAGTGAAGGTTATTGCAGAGATGGGTTCCCATCATCAGCTGCATCAGACCAGATTTCACGAGGTCAATGGGAGAGAAAGTTGCAGACTGATATAAATATGGCTAAACAGGCTTTATCAGATGCATTGTCCCCTGAGAAATCAAGTGATTTAACTGAGTTAAATCCTTGTCAAGGGAACACTTATGCCAAACCAGAAGGGTATGCATCAAGCACGGAGAATATAGCTAAGCTGTTGAAAGGGTGGATGAGAAAGAACCCATTAAAGCCTGCTTCAACAAACTCTGGTGTCACTCAACAATCATATGACAACATGGTGGCTACTGGGGTGACCACTGATTCGGCTAATTCTAGTGAAGGGAATGATCAAAGGTGCAGCAAGCCAATGTGTGAGGGTTTTGAGTCATTGTTTGTGTTTGAATCTTTTGATTCTTCAAATTCAGATGATTTCTCACAATCCATGTCAACTGAGGCAAGCCTTAGTTTGCAAGATGAAACAAAGCCAGATCTTAGTCCCCAACTTTCATTGCTTGAGAAATGGCTTTTTGATGATGCTGCAAATCAAGGGAAATATTACCAGCTTAGTGATATCACATTAGAAGAAAACCCTAGTTTTTTCTAGAGGGGGGGATTTGAGAGTTCTTGTTTTAGGAGCTTTTGGGGATTCTTTCTTGGCTTATTTTTTTCAGTCACCCCCTTTAGTGGTACTACAGAAGTGTAAATTTTCACAATATTAGTGTGTTGGCAGATACCTTTGGTCGAGAATAAGTAATTTCTGCCTTCAATCCTATTTAGACAATGATTTGTCTGCTTTGTAAAATCTTGAATTTGGAATTATAAGATGATTTAAACTTACTCCCAAGTATGTGTTTATATGATAGTATATAACAATACAGGTAAGCTAGATTTTTTTCTTCTTCATATTTTTAGAAAGTTTTCTAAAAAATTATATGATATTATACATGAATTTTGATTGAATATGCAATATGATATATAAATTTTAATTCTGTGCATTGCATGAATTTTTTTTATTTTAATTTGGTTATAACAAACCATTAATAAAGTTTTAAATTAATAATTACGTTTACCTATCATAAAAATAATTAAATTAATTTTTTTTATAAATGTATACAATAGAATTAAAATCAAAATTTTGTATGTATAATTATATAAAATCAACATTCATGTATCATGTTGCACATTAAAATGAAGTTCATCTCGTATATTTATATCTAAATAGGAATATAAATATTAAAAAAAGCAATATTATTAGGTTTTTTTTTCCTGGCTTTAGCTGTACTGAGCATTTACTATAGGAACTTGTCATTAATTGTTTTCTTGGATTGTAAAGAGAAAAGAAAAAAGTTGCCAAAAAAAAAAAAACAAATAAATGAATCAACAACTTATTAATAGCACACACTGGCTTCAATTTATTGGATGTGCTGAGGAATTAAAGTTTGACTTACTTTCTTGTGATGCTGAGTGCATTATTTCATGACCCTATGATATAAACAAAGTCAACTACCAAATACCAATGTATTGCAATTGCTTTTTGTTTGATTGAAAGTTAATTGAAGTAAAGGTTGGCCATTAATTAGGTAGGCTACAACCTTGTTTAACAAGTTATTGTGAAGTAAATTCCCAAGTTAATATCTTCAACAAACTTTTGATTCCTTTTAATAAAATATATTTTAGAAAAGTTTTTTAAATCTTATTTCATGTTTACAAGTAGGGTTTGATTTGATGAAAAATTTTACATTTTTTAGAGTTATTTTTTAATGGGTAATTTTTTTTTTTTGGGTTATTTCAATTTTGAAATTGAGTAGATTAATTTTTTTTCAAAAATTTGGAGTAATTTAATCCTTTTTCATTTTGAAATTGAGTAACTAAGGATAATTAATTATGTTATTAATATTTTTCGTCAATTGTACATAATTTTAATTGGTATAACAATAAATTTAGTCTTTGATATTTACATATTTTGTCATTTTGGTTTTGATTCTAAAAAATTCAACAAATTTAGCCTTAGCATTTACACATTTGCACAAATGTTGCGGAGTAAATTTATTAAATTAGGAGTAAATTGACAAAATGTGTTGACTTCAAAGTCTAAATTTGCTATTATATACCAATCAAAATCATGTACAATTGATATAAAATATTAACGTCGCAATTAATTGTCTTTAGTTGCTCACTTTCAAAATTGGTAGTGATTAAATAAGTTACTCCAATTTTTTTTTTAGAATGATCAATTTACTCAATTTCGAAATTGAGAGAGATTCTAATAATTTAGATTTGATTAAAATTATGAGAATGTTCCAAATGTATTTTATGATAGGATTGAAATTTAAACTTAAATTTTTTTTGGTGAATAGTAAAGATGGCCAGATCATATACAACCCAAAATGTCACAAGATCCTTACTAATTCTAGAATCTTTTAAAACTTGGATTATAAGTCTGAGAAAGTTGTTCGGCCAAAACCTGTACATGAAATAGGGAGATATTGCTTGGTTTGCAAATCACCACCAGGGTCGTCTGGTCATAAATGCAAACATGTGAAAGCCTTTTGATTTTCCTTGCTTGATTTCACAGGTTAGACTGGGAAGATGAGTTTTCAATAATAATCCTGGCCACCCAATTTTGCAACAAAATTGATACACACTGTAAAGCCATATACAAAGTCATGAAAACCACCATTTTCTCCAAATGTCAACCAACACCAATGCAAAATTTTCAACTTGGTTAACTTCCTTTTTTCTACCCACAATTCCAATTTCCAATGCCACCTCTCCTTCTATCACATGCCATTTCAAACTTTGTATTTCGTACTCAGAAACTTGAATCAAGTTTTTTTATGATTTTATTTTCTCTATCAATAATATTTACGGTTGTGATCATATTAATATTAAATATATTGGTAATCTACATAAACTTCGAGATTGCTATGGTAAAATCACCTCTCTAATTCCACTCAATTTTAAAATAAGTAAATTGGTTCTTAAAGTAATTATTTAATTCTTATCAATTTCAAAAGCGAGCAACTAAAGATAATTAATTAAGGCGTTAATGTTTTCCATCCATTGTATATGATTTTGATTGGTATAATAACAACTTTAGCATTCAAAATTTACACATTCTGTCAAATTGATCTTAATCCAGCGATATTTTGAAAATGTATAAATGTTGAGGCAAAATTTATAGATTGTTTTAGAATTAAGGCCAAAATGATAAAATATATAAATATTGGAAGCTAAGTTTATTATCATACCAATCAAAATTATATACAATTGACGGAAAATATTAACGCTGTAATTAATTATCTTTAATTCCTCGTTTTAAAATTAACAAAAATTAAATTATTTTAATTTTTTAAGAAAAACTAATTTATTCAAATTTAAAATTCGGACAACAATTGAAATCTCGGTATTTAGTATGTATATAATCGGGCACAACAAGTCAAATATAACTTGTGAAAGACAAATTTTCTTATCTCAGACGCCATTTAGTGCAGTTACATGCCGAAGTGATGGGCATAATTTTAATTTTCACATTTTATATTTGCAGATTTTTTTAAGTATTTATATTTAAAAACATTTAGTATATTTTTAAATATACGTATAAAATTTTAAATTTCATTATGTGTATCCTCTTCAAAAATATTTCTGTTAAATATTTCTGTTTGGTCTCAGATGTATTTTTTTATTATTAACTCAGTTGCGCTTTATAATGTTTGATTCTTGTTATAATTTATTTAAATATGTATTATCAAGGGGCAATGCTAGAAAGGAATAAGCAAAGGCCTTGGTGATAAAAAGGGAGTGGAGGAAGCGGAAGAAGAATCGTATTCAAGTTATTCGGCTTAAGAAAAAAAGATTCAAATCAGACCCGTAAAGAAGAAATAAACAAATTTAGAAATTAAAGAAAATACTAAATAAATAAACAAAATTTAAAAGTGGAAGATAAATAGAATAAATCGATGAATGCGATAAATAGATGGATAAATATCCAATTGAACCTTTTGAAATATAAACTCCAACAAACTCAATTAATTACTCTAATTAACCCTCCAAGAAATAATCATTGGCAAATTGAAGGATGAAAAATGAATTCTCACGACTCATTGAAGAAAATTGAGAAGAAAACTACTTCTAAAAATCACAAGAAATAAATCTTGCACAAAAAAACAAACTCCTAGAGTTGAAAACTTTATTAATTAAAACAATTGTTAGTCTTTATATAGACTAGCTAAGTACATCCAAATAAAACTCTAAAGTATACTGAAACTCTAATTAATCTAAATAAGAAATAGTTTTAAACTAAACTTTCTTTTTTTGACTAAGAAACATAAAACTCCTAAACAATTTAAAATACTTAAACAATATTCAAATTTTGGAATAAATAAATAATAAAATAATAAAACCTAATAAATACAACATTGTGCTCATATATAATAAAAATTAAGCCTCAAAATCAAACCCAATAGATTTAAACTCGAACTAAAAACCTGAAACTTATAATTTCTGTAATACTCCTATCTAGAAATTCTGTTCGTGCAGTTTTTACTAAAATGATCATAACTTGAGCTCTCGAACTCAAAATTGAGTGATTTAAAGTTCTTTTCAAAGCTAAGAGATAGATATTTGAACGCCATGGAAACATCTGAACCTAAAAATGTCTGGATCCTATCCAAAAAGTCATCACAAGTCAGTTGATTTCCCAAACTTGAAAATTGGTAGCTTCGGTGAGTGAAATTTAATAAATTTCACCTCATCCGTACATGGATCACTTAGCCTATCCTAAAATAGAAAAATTATGTTGTAGTCTCTCTAAAATATGAAAAATTATTAATTAATACATGATGAAATTGTATTTTACCCCTTAAAAAAATGATAAAATTGTGATTACTCCTAAAAATTATAAAATTATAAGCTTACAATTATAAAATTATATTTTAACTTTGATAAAAATTCAATTTTAGCCCATCCAAAAATTTTAACTTTGCCCATGTATATTTCTTGTAATTAAATTGTGCTAATAAACTTCCCCAAAATAAACCTTCAAATTTATCTATTACATTAATTTTCTTTTGTTATGCTCTCTTATAATTTTTTTTAAAATAATTTATTATTAACGTAAAATAATAAAGATAACCAAAATATAAAAAGTTTTAAACCATGATTAGATTCATAGATAAACCTACCAATTTGCTATTAAACACTTCAATTTATTTTTGTTCTCTAAATGCCACGTCTATTTACAGGGAAGAAGTCAGGATGTTATTAAGAGCATGCATAAAAAGGTAATTTAAAGATTTGAAATATTCAAATATATTTACTATTATTATCTTAACTTTTTAATTATTTTGAAATTTATAAGATGTACCTTGATTTGAAGCCTTACTACTGATGGAAAATGATGAAGAAAGACATAGCTGAGTATGTTTAAACGTGTTTAACTTGTCAACAGGTGAAAGCAAAACATCAAGTTCGTTCAGGATTGTTACAACCTATAACAATACCTAAATGGAAATGAGAAAGAATCACCATGGATTTTGTTATTTAATTACCACTTACACCCAAGAAGAAAGATGTTGTTTGGGCGATTATTGATTGATTAACTAAGTCTACTTATTTCATACATGTTCAAATGGATTATTCGTTAGAGAAATTAGCAGAGTTGCATGTAAGTGAGATAGTAAGATTGTATGGTGTGCCAATTTCCATTATTTCAGATAGGGATCCAATATTTACTTCGCGATTTTGGAAGAAGTTACATGAAGCATTAGGAACTCAACTAAATTTTAGCACTGCTTTTCATTCTCAAATAGATGGACAATCTGAACAAGTAATTCAAGTGTTGGAAGACTTGTTGAGAAGTTGTGTTATAAAGTTTGAAAGGTGAATTTGATCAGAGACTGTTTGAAGGCAACTTCCGACAAACAGAAGTCTTATGCATATCTTAAAAGAAAAGACATTGAGTATAGTGTAGGAGAGAAAGTGTTTTTAAAAGTATTATCGTGGAAAAAGGTTCTCTGATTTGGAAAGAAAGGAAAGTTAAGTCTAAGGTTTATTGGACCATATGAGATTCTTGAGCGTGTTGGACCAGTAGCTTATTGGTTAGCATTGCAACCAGAGTTAACAAGAATCCACTAAATGGTAGAATGGAAAAGTTATGTGTGACTATGAAATTATGAAACTTGATTGTGCTTGTGTTGAATATTGCTTTGATAATAATGTTAAAGCCCTTATAGACAAGTTTTTAACTTGTGAGATATAAATGACATGCCATTAGAAATTCCATAGCGCGCTTGTGGGTTTAGCACTTTGGTGCTCGTGTTTTAACACTTTTGGTGTTCGCGATAATCCAACACTTATGTGTTCATGAATTTCGTGATTACATTTTGTATATATCATTCTTGTTCATTTGAGTCTACAATGGGCAAAGTGAGTGGTTAATGAATGATAAATGAATGATGAAAGTATGGTAAGTGAAATGGGTTAATTAACTTTTTTGTTGTTGTTGTTGTGTACTTTATCTTTAATTTAATTATTGTAATTATGATAAATATGTTTATTTATTAAATTAGTTAATTAAATCAAATGGTAAGATTTGAAGCTTTCACAAGTTTAATGCGTTTGTTGTTTTAAAATGCACAGATAAAGTTTAGTAGAAATCTCTTGCTGAAGTGGTCGTTCTCATCCAAATCTCAGCACCAAGGCATAATTGAAAGTGTATGGAACTTAGATTTTGGTAATAGAGTGGCTTGTACATAGATTTAGAACCATATGGATTTTTGTTGTAAAGTAGCTAAGTGGTTCCAAAACTATGTCATGCATGTTTAATATTATTTTGTACCTTGAGATAATCTTTCTTAGATGGATATACTCATGCATTATATGAATTTTTTGAATGGTAATCTATCATATTTCGGTAATAGAATGGCTTGTACGTAGATTTAGAATCATATGGATTTTTGTTGTAAAGTAGCTAAGTGGTTCCAAAACTATGTCATGCATATTTAATATCATTTTGTACCTTGAGATGATCTTTCTTAGATGGATATACTCATGCATTATATGAAGTTTTTGAATGATAATCTAACATATTTTGAGTCCTAAAAATGTTTAGAAGAGTTATGGAATTGAAACACCCCACACCCGGCCCACGAGCTTGAACCGGATCTGGTATGTTCCTTAAATAAATCGGTTTTCAATGTTCTAAATGACTTAGAGAAAATTTGTGTAATTTTAAAAAAAAATTGTTTTGGGTTGGGCTTAATTTGAAACCTATTTAATAAATTCTGGAAATCCAACTTAAATAATGTGACAAAATAATTTTTGGGTTTATTATTTTAAAAGAAATAAATTTACTTATCTTTAATCAAACATAATTTGTATCATATTTAAATAAAAATAAACAGGAATAAAGAAAATCCAACTGGGCCTTATGGCCTTATTACATCATTCAAACCCAAAATAAAGTACTAAAATTTCATAAAGTCCAAATTCCAAATAATTTCTTCAAGCGATGCATGGCCACCTTTAGCTCCTGCCGACCCGGTCCATTACTGCTCATCACCTGAAAAATAATTCCCCAACGGGTGAGTCAACAGACTCAATGTGTGCATAGTACTAATTTCCAACAAATCGAGGCATACAAGTCATATCAATATCATGTTCATACAAAATAAAGGATGATGCAACCCAAATCCAAACCTATTTGTCCATCCGCTACACACCACCCGTACCAACTTTGTACACCGCGGGGACTACTAAGTCGACCCTCCATCCGCTACACACCATCGAAGGCGATCATTTGCGGTCGGCGTGCTCATCGCCCACTTATGTTGTGTCATTAGACACTTTGTATTCACCGGATGTAACCGGTTACCACTTTTCACTTTATGTGACCGTAGTCACCACTTTACATTGGTGAGACCGTAGTCATCACCTTCACTTTCTTCCTCCACAAATATCCCGAATGCCCCAATTATTTCATAACATATTTCACATACTTAATTTTCATTCATGTTACTAATCACATGTTCAAAATATATCACATTCACAATCCTATCAAAAGTAGGAAACGTGCACAGGTACTCCTTACCACATTTGTGGTGCTTAGCCACATTCACATCTTTGTTACATATTTACATATCTAATGATTGCCATGCAATTTATTGAAAGTTAGTAAGAGTACACACCTTTTTCGCTTAATAGTTTCCGTGAATTCCCGTGAGCGCGATACCGATCTAGATCTTTCACTCCTATATTCGGCCGTTAATTAAAACATATAAATAAACCTATTTGGTCTTAAAACCAAATCCTACTAGAAGTAGAATTACTTACCTAGTTGCCGAATTGATTTAATCAAGTCCCAACAGATTGCTAGAATTCCTCTTCCTTGAAATCGGCTAATACTAGGTATGTAACCATGTCGATTTTCGGTTTTTGAAATAATGGAAAACACTTAAACAAATTATGCCTTGGCCGAATATCCCTTACCTTATGATGGGATTCCAAATCAAGAGAGATTCCTTTATAAGCTGTTGAAATCCTATAACTTCGTGTTAGATTAGATCTAACTTTGAAAACGTGAATCATAATCTTTAACCGCATATTTATATTTATAATCCTTACCTTAGATCCTTAGATTTCCCGAAAGATCCCCTTTTGATGTTGTGGATGATTGCCTCTTTTCTTAGAATCCACAAAGATTCAAACTTAACAATGAGAACGGAGAAGAAAATAGAAGAAAAGAGAGGATTTTTGCTTAATGAAAATTCGCAGAGAGAGGGGTTTTGCCTAGGGAGAATTTCTACAGAGAGAGAAGAGGAGCAAGTGTTGATGAGTAGCCCTCCTGTCCTCCTTTTATAGCCAAAGTTATCACCTAGGAGTCCTTTGCTTGGCCACCACTCCTCTTTTGATAATATTATCTCTTTTATTTAAAAGATAAAAGCCTTTAATCCATCAATTATCTCCTCAATTATCTCATTAGAATAAAACTCCTTTATTTCTCTCTTATTATTCACATATTTATGTGAATAAAACTCCTTTATTTATCTCTTATTATTCACATATTTATGTGAATAAAACTCCTTTATTTATCTCTTATTATTCACATATTTATGTGAATAAAACTCCTTTATTTATCTCTTATTATTCACATATTTATGTGAATAAAACTCCTTTATTTATCTCTTATTATTCACATATTTATGTGAATAAAACTCCTTTATTTCTCTCATATATCCAAGTTTCCCGAAATGTTCAAGTTTCCATTTTTGGATCATTTCCAAAAATGTTTAGGTTTCCAAAAATGTCTAAGTTTCCAAAAATGTCCATTTTCATTTCCATTTTCATTTTCATTTCCATTTTCATTCATTTCTAGGTTTCCAAAAGTATCAAAAATTTATTCATAATACTTAAGACTTGTCATTTCATACAATTGATCTGAAAAATGCATAGGCCCTTCCTAGGATGTTACAGTTCTACCCCCTATAAAAAAAATTTCGTCCTCGATTTCCTAACTAAACAGATTGAGGGTATTCTTTGTCGCATTGTCTCTTCTGGCTCCCACGAAGCTTCTTCCGATCCATGATTGCGCCATAACACCTTGACTAAAGGCACCGACTTCTTTCGTAGTGCTTTCACGTCACGCCCAAGATCTGAATCGGCTCCTCCTCGTAGGATAGATCCGGCCTTAACTCTACTTCTTCAACAGTACCACATGAGACGGATCCGATCGATAGCGACGTAGCATGGACACATGAAATACGTCGTGCATTTGATGCAACTCTGGTGGCAACTCCAATTGGTATGCCACTAGTCCAACTCGCTTCAGTACTTGATAGGGCCCTATAAACCTTGGGCTTAGCTTCCCTTTGCGACCGAACCGCATAACCTTCTTCCAAGGTGAGACCTTTAGAAACACTTGGTCTCCTACTTCAAACTCAATTTCTTTCCTCTTAAGGTCTGCGTAAGACTTCTGTCTATCAGAAGCTTCTTTCAACCGTGCCCGAATTAATTCCACCTTCTCCTCGGTTTCGCCACTAACTCGACCCAAAACGCGCGTTCTCTAACTCGGTCCAACAAGTTGGTGTTCTACATTTCCTTCCATACAATGCTTCGTATGGTGCCATCCGAATGCTTGCACGATAGCTTGTTGTTGTAGGCGAACTCGGCTAGAGGCAAGTAATCTTCCCAACTTCCTCGAAATCCATCACACACCTCTTAGCATATCTTCCAATACTTGTATAACCTGCTCAGATGCGCGTCGATTGTGGATGAAAAGTCGTAGTGAAGTCTAGCTTAGTGCCTAATGCTTGATGAAGTGCTTTCCAAAATAGAGACGTAAACCTTGGGTCTCTATCGAGATGATCGACATCGGTACCCCGTGTAGCCTCACGATCTCCGCCACATATAACTTGGCTAACTTTTGAAGGAATAGTCGATCCTCACAGGGGATAAAATGTGCGGACTTGGTCAAACGGTCCACTATCACCCATACCGAGTCCTTCTTAGTGGGCGTAAGGGAAGCCCACTAACTAAGTCCATGGTAATTCTTTCCCACTTCCATTGGGAATCTCAATTGGTTGAAGCAATCCTGATGGGACTTGGTGTTCAAACCTTTACTTGCGACATGTCAAACATTTCCCCACAAATTCGGTCACCTCTCGTTTGTGTCGACCACCAAAATTGTTCCCTTAGATCTCTATACTGACTTGATGCCTCGGGATGCATAGCATAAGGACTACCATGCGCTTCCCGAAGAATCCTTCGTCTCAACTCCTTATCCCTCGGCATACAAACCTTTTCCTTTTAGCACAGTGACTCCTTCATCATTGACGCCATAATCCTTTAATCCTCCTTGCCTTACTTGCTCGTAACTTAGTACTTAAGTCCTTATCCGCCAACCGTCCCTCTTTCACCTCCTTCACCAGGTTGGCTTGACTTGTAACTCGCCAACAGGCTTCCGTCTTCATACAAACTTAAGTGAGCGAACAAAGCCCTTAAATCCGACACAACCTTCCTACTTAGGGCGTCGGCTACCACATTCGCCTTGCCGGATGGTATTCTATCGAATACATAATCTTTCAATAACTCCACCCACCTTCGTTGCCTCAAGTTCAACTCCTTCGAGTCAACAAATATTTAAGGCTTTTGTGGTCCGTAAATTCTTGACCTTTCTCCATAAAGGTAGTGCCTCCAAACTTTGAGGCGAAAAACCACTGCCGCGAGTTCCAAGTCATGAGTTGGGTAGTTCACCTCATGCGCCTTAATCGTCGAGATGCATAAGCGACTACCTTTCCTTCTTGCATTAGCACACACCCCTAACCACATGTGCGAAGCATCACAATATACTACGAAGTCCTTACCGCTCCCTTGAATTAACACCGAGCTTCACAAGCACCTTTTAAGCTTTTCAAAGCTCTCCTGTTGCTTATCCGTCCACACAAACGGTACTTCCTTCCTTAGTAACTTTGTCAAAGGTGCGGCTATTGACGAGAATCCTTCCACGAACCTTCTCAAATAGCCCGCCAAGCCTAAGAAACTTCGATTTCAGCCACCGACCTAGGTGATTTCCAATCCAACAACGCCGATCTTCCTAGGATCCACTCTTATTCCTTCTGCGGATACCACATGTCCTAGGAACGCCACTTCCTTGAGCCAAAATTCGCACTTGCTGAATTTGGCATAAAGCTTCTTTTCCTTAACACTTCTAACACAACTCGGAGATGCTCATCGTGCTCCTCCTCCGCCTTGGAATACACCAAAATGTCGTCGATGAACACCACGACGAATCTATCCAAGTAGGGTTGGAAAACCTTATTCATCATATCCATGAACGCGGCGGTGCGTTAAATCAACCCAAACGGCATCACCACAAATTCAAAATGACCGTACATTGTCCTAAAAGCGGTCTTATGAATATCGACCTCCTTCACTTTCGATTGATGATACCCCACCTTAAGTCGATCTTTGAGAACACAAATGCCCGCTTTTCGGTTGGTCGAACAAGTCATCTATCCTTGGCAAAGGATACTTGTTCTTGATGGTCGGTTTGTTCAATCGACGATAATCTATGCACATCCGCATAGTTCCATCCTTCTTCTTCACAAAGAGAACCGGTGCTCCCACGGAGACACAATCGGGTCGAATGAACCCACGATCCAACAACTCTTGGATTTGAGCCTTGAGCTCCACTAACTCCTTTGGTGCCATTCGGTGGGAGCGATTGACACGGGAGCTGTTCTGGTAGCAAATCTATTCCAAATTCCACTTCTCTATCTCGGGGTATTCCGGCAACTCTCCTCAAAATACATCCTCAAAATCCCTTACTGCTTCTAACTCCCTTAACACCTTCCTCTTCTCCTCTTAACGCACTCACGAAGGCTAAGAATGCCTTACATCCTTTCTTAACCATTTTCTCGGCCTTGATCACAAAAACTACGTTAGACAAGTAGTTCCTCCTTTCTCCGATCATCACTACTACCTCATCTTCCGGGGTTCTTAGTTCCATACGTTTAGCCGCACAATCCAACACGGCTCGATGCTCTACTAGCCAATCCATTCCAAGTATAAGCTCAAACTCTCCGAAGGGTAATTCCATTAAGTCAGCCCGAAAGTTCGCTCCCTGAATCTCTAGGGGTACATTCCGAAAGATCCTATCTATCCTCACCGCTTTGGCCTAAAGGGCTTACTACTGATTATCCGCCCTATCGAAAAGTTCGAGTCTAGGCCTAGTGTTTCAACCACACTACATGCAACATAGGAATGAGTTGAGCCCACATCAATAAGAGCAAAATAGGGTTTGTCATGAATAAAGAACGTACCGGTTATAACATCCGGCGCGTCTCCCTCTTCCCTCCGGCGAACCGCGTAAACCAAACCCGGTTGCCTTGCTTCGCGTTAGCACGCACCACCTCCCCCGAGCTCCATGGCCTCTCGCCACTATTTCGTTGGCCGACCCACGACCTCTTTGAGGTTGTTTGTCCGCCTCTACCAACACTGGTTTAGCATTACGAGTCTTTGGTTGGCTCTCATCTAATAGCTTGGGGCAATCCTTAATCATATGGTCCTTGGACCCACACTTGAGACATCGTCCCGCCTTTTTCCAACACTCTCCCCCGTGCTTCCTTCCACAATGTTCACAAGGGCGAAATTGCCAGCCCGTACCAGCCTGTTGACTTTGTGGCCTGTCAACTCTAGGCCTCTTGTGGCCTTTTCCAGATGGCCCAAAACCTCTTTTGGGCTTATTTCTGTCCACAGCCTGCTTGGTGGCGTCCTTAATTCCCTCAGCCACTTTAGCCTTTTCCACCAAGGCAGAGAATTCCCGCTCCTGATGCGGTGCTATCAAAAGTCTCAAATCGTCCCTAAGTCCGTCCTCAAAACGAACACAGCGTTCATGCTCAGTCGCCACTACTCCTCGGGCATATCGGCTCAACCTCAAGAATTCCGCTTCATATTCGGTGACAGACTTACTTCCTTGTACCAACCCCAAAAAAGCCTTCCTTTGCTCATCTATATACCTGGTTCCCACATACTTCTTCTGAAATGCTTCCTTAGCATATTCCCAGGTCAGATCTTCCGCCGTGGCACCGTCCCGAACGGTTAACCACCATTGATACGCTTCATCGCGTAACAGTGCCGTCATCCCTTTCAACTTCTCCTCGGGGGTCAAGTCGAGCTCATCCATGATGCGCTCGGTTTTCTTCCAACCAAGACTCACCGGTATCGGGTGCCACTCCGATACTCCTCTAAACATTTCACTCCATTAGCACGGAGCCGCTCGAGCACGGACTTACGATTTCTGAATTGTTTCTGCACGACCACCAATTCCAAAACTCGCAAAGACAAACCTGCGACACGGCATCTTCCTCATGCGAGCCTGCTCTCAACATTGACAAATGGGGTGATGGTGGTGGTGGTATCTCATTGTCGAACCTTGTCCCGATCTAACACCATCCTTCCTCTACCTCTTCCACGGCGACCACGTCCTCTTGAGCTCATTATCGACGAGATCCGATTAAGGAATTTTATGTATTAGTATTCTTGTTTCACTTATTACCCGCGATGATATCTTATGAAGAAGAGTTTAAGAGTGGTTCTTTCGTATTCATACATGCATACAGTCTTGCATTCATTCATTCATCCATCAACAAATATGAACTTTCGTTCATTCAAAGAAACGTTGTAATTCTTGTTGTTGTTTTCGTTATTTTGCTTTTCTACTACCCAGGGGCATTTTCGTAATTTTATCCTACAGGGGTATTTTCATAAATTTTCAAAAATAAAAAGTTCCCTGGTGATTTTGACGAAAGTATTTTGGTACTTCTAAAGTTCCGGGGAAATTTTGAAAGAATTTTGAAATCCAGGGTCGTTTTGCTAATTTTGTAAGTTAGGAGCAATTTTGTAATTTTCCAAAATCAAGATAGTTTGATATTTTACAAATTAGGGTTTTTTGAACATTTGATAAAGTAATGAAATTTTGTTAAAACTATGGGTGGTTTGGTCATTTTATAAACCAAGGGTTTTTTTTTTTTTTAGAAGAAAATGTTGTAAAATAGTTCTCATAAGTTTCTAAGAGTTTTAAAACTAAATTTTGGTTATACATTTTTTTATTTTTTTAAAAGAAAAACGGCTAAGTCCCTTTCGGGTTTTGTTCTTTGTGTTTAGCCTATGACCGAGCCCTCTTGGTCGGGTGAACCAAAGCTACGCACCAGCAGATTCGAATGAAGAGGAGGTGAGTCACGCGGATCGCTTAAATACCAAGCTCTCACCGACCTTTCTAGACATGCGCATGCAGGTTGCCACACCACCGAGCCTTCCGAGTTAGGGCGAACCGAAGCTACGCACTGTAGGATACTGCGAAGAGGAGGTGAGTCACTAGGGCGCTTAAATACCGGGCTCTTCCGATCCAATCCTAGACATGCGTCACGGGGTTGCCACACCCCAGCTTTAATAACTTAGTCATAGGTTTGTTAAGTTCATTAAGTCTTATGAGTTTCAAGTGTTTGAGTAGTCTAATCCTGGGTTCAAGTTCCTATCACACTATTCTACGTTCCATGCCTTTGCTACCCTTTTACAATTCATAATTCACATAATCACACAGATGGTTAAAGGTACTTACCGTGGATCATGGTCGGAGACTTAGGTGCCATGCCATAAAACACCGCTTATTTCAAAGAAATTCATTTGGGCTCGAATTGAAAACGTTTTGGGCCTCGAGCCCACAGTGCCGAGAGTTTTAAAACTGGCTCGATATCAATCAAACACCCCACACCCGCCCCACGAGCTTGAACCGGATCTGGTATGTTCCTTAAATAAATCGGTTTTCAATGTTCTAAATGACTTAGAGAAAATTTGTGTAATTTTAAAAAAATTGTTTTAGGTTGGGCTTAATTTGAAACCTATTTAATAAATTCAAAATCCAACTTAAATAAGGTGACAAAATAATTTTTGGGTTTATTATTTTAAAAGAAATAAATTTACTTATCTTTAATCAAACATAATTTGTATCATATTTAAATAAAAATAAACAGAATAAAGAAAATCCAACTGGGCCTTATGGCCTTATTACATCATTCAAACCCAAAATAAAGTACTAAAATTTCATAAACTCCAAATTCCAAATAATTTCTTCAAGCGATGCATGGCCACCTTTAGCTCCTGCCGACCCGGTCCATTACCGCTCATCACCTGAAAAATAATTCCCCAACGGGTGAGTCAACAGACTCAATGTGTACATAGTACTAATTTCCAACAAATCGTGCATACAAGTCATATCAATATCATGTTCATACAAAATAAAGGATGATGCAACCCAAATCCAAACCTATTTGTCCATCCGCTACACACCACCCGTACCAACTTTGTACATAATCGGGGGACTACTAAGTCGACCCTCCATCCGCTACACACCATCGAAGCGATCATTGCAGTCGACGTGCTCATCGCCCACTTATGTTGTGTCATTAGACATCAGTATTCACTGGATGTAACCGAAGTTACCACTTTTCACTTTATGTGACCGTAGTCACCACTTTACATTGGTGAGACCGTAGTCATCACCTTCACTTTCTTCCTCCACAAATATCCCGAATGCCCCAATTATTTCATAACATATTTCACATACTTAATTTTCATTCATGTTACTAATCACATGTTCAAAATATATCACATTCACAATCCTATCAAAAGTAGGAAACGTGCACTGGTACTCCTTACCACATTTGTGGTGCTTAGCCACATTCACATACTGTTACATATTTACATATCTAATGATTGCCATGCAATTTATTGAAAGTTAGTAAGAGTACACACCTTTTCGCTTAATAGTTTCCGTGAATTCCCGTGAGAGCGATCTACCGATCTAGATCTTTCACTCCTATATTCGGCCGTTAATTAAAACATATAAATAAACCTATTTGGTCTTAAAACCAAATCCTACTAGAAGTAGAATTACTTACCTAGTTGCCGAATTGATTTAATCAAGTCCCAACAGTTGCTAGAATTCCTCTTCCTTGAAATCGGCTAATACTAGGTATGTAACCATGTCGATTTTCGGTTTTGAAATAATGGAAAACACTTAAACAAATTATGCCTTGGCGAATATCCCTTACCTTATGATGGGATTCCAAATCAAAGAGGATTCCTTTATAAGCTGTTGTTGAAATCCTATAACTTCGTGTTAGATTAGATCTAACTTTGAAAACGTGAATCATAATCTTTAACCGCATATTTATATTTATAATCCTTACCTTAGATCCTTAGATTTCCCGAAAGATCCCCTTTTGATGTTGTGGATGATTGCCTCTTTCTTAGAATCCACAAAGATTCAAATTTTAACAAAGATAGAAACGGAGAAGAAAATAGAAGAAAAAGAGAGGGATTTTTGCTTAATGAAAATTCGCAGAGAGGGTTTTGCCTAGGAGAATTTCGAGCAGAGAGGAAGAGGAGCAAGTGTTGATGAGTAGCCCTCCTGTCCTCCTTTATAGCCAAAGTTATCAGCCTAGGAGTCCTTTACTTGGCCACCACTCCTCTTTTTGATAATATTATCTCTTTTATTTAAAAGATAAAAGCCTTTAATCCATCAATTATCTCCTCAATTATCTCATTAGAATAAAACTCCTTTATTTCTCTCTTATTATTCACATATTTATGTGAATAAAACTCCTTTATTTATCTCTTATTATTCACATATTTATGTGAATAAAACTCCTTTATTTATCTCTTATTATTCACATATTTATGTGAATAAAACTCCTTTATTTATCTCTTATTATTCACATATTTATGTGAATAAAACTCCTTTATTTCTCTCATATATCCAAGTTTCCCGAAATGTTCAAGTTTCCATTTTTGGATCATTTCCAAAAATGATTAGGTTTCCAAAAATGTCTAAGTTTCCAAAAATGTCCATTTTCATTTCCATTTTCATTTTCATTTCCATTTTCATTCATTTCTAGGTTTCTAAAAGTATCAAAAATTTATTCATAATACTTAAGACTTGTCATTTCATACAATTGATCTGAAAAATGCATAGGCCCTTCCTAGGATGTTACAGGAATGATTGATGATAGTTTAGTCTTGGTTTTAAATGTTTCAAACATGTTTTGGGTAATTTGTATTGGATTTGGTGCCATAAGTGTAGAATATTCGTTTGTATACTTCTATTTTTTCGAACAAATTGGTTTAATAAAATTATTCATAAATTATATTAATTCCCTTTTTATATTGTCCTCAATGGTTTTTTACATAAAGCAAAATGAAAACAAATATTGACTCGTTGGTTATCTATCATTTAACTAATACTAAGCGGTATTACGTGGTTAGATAGTAATACAGATAGGCAACTTGTATTACTAGATGAACCTAAACATGTCATTATTCTAAAAAAAATGAGCAAACCAATTGAAAGACTAATATGTTGTTTATTAAGTTCAATCGGGGAGAGGTTTTGTCTTGGGCATAAGAGCGGATAACTCCTAGAAGATACAAACATAGATGTGACTGACTGGATAGATAGTAAATCGGACATGACTCAAGTAGAATAAATCCTGAATCCGTTTATGGATTTATTCACTTGTGATGTTTATAGTGTGACATACCTTAATCCTGAGTGGATGATGGACTATGTATGCGTGACTCGTATACTTCGATGTAAGTAAAATCTTGATTTTGAATAGATAAAGAATCAAAAGCTGGTGCATTAGGTATACGACTCTTGCAGTATGTAGCATCATTCACAATAGTGAAATTCATAGACTAAGAAATGGGTAAATAATATCCTCTCATTAGCATTACATGATTGATGAAAAGTAAACGTGGTCACAAGACGTAATGATTACCATGAGATAAAATAAGATCGTATTTATCCCAAAGAGATTAAGGATATCCTAGATGGTAACACACTTATGACAAGGTCATTGGACAAGCACTAATCAAGTAGCTTTTGTAATGGTATGTAATTGGGGAGAGCTCAATCATGATTCTATAGTGGAATGACTTCGTGACTAAATGAGTGTATAATTAATAGGCGAAATGTTGGAACTTAATTATAAATCATTTGAGCTCTAATTATATATATGTCCAATCGGTCCCTCCACTAGCTCATTGAAACAAGAAATGAATTACATTTAGAATCAAATGACTAAAAATAGATAGAAATGATAAAGTTAGAGAAATTAGTTACATTTGTGAATTAAAGCAGTTTCTCACTAAATATGGAAATGACCTTTTGAAACAATAAATGAATTGCATTTAGAATCAAATGACCAAAAATAGATAGAAATGATAAAGTTAGATAAATGAGATACATTCGGAAATTAATGCAGTTTCTTACTAAGTATGGAAATAACTTGAGAATTAATTTAAGTTTTTCAAATTATTATTTAATCAAATAATTAAAGTTCGAAAATATAATTAAATTAACCAGTCATTGTGAATACATTGAATATGGAAATTAAACATATTTTCTTATAGATTCTTTTACGAAAAAGTTTCCATAACTTTAACGAAATTAAAATTGGATCAAGAAAATTATTTAATTGGAAAATTAATTAATTTATATTAATTTAATAAATAATATTTATTTTGGAAAATGAAAAAAACACATGTATTGAGTTAGATTAAATTATAAAATGTTGGATTAAAAGTCTTAGAAGCACATATAATTGGACCCAATATAGGATAGGCCTAAAAATCCCTCATAATACATGAAGGGTGGCAACCCTAGTATATTTAGCTAGAGTTTGCCGCTCTTCTCTCCTAGTTGAACTAGGGGACTAGTTTTTTTTTTTTTTTATCAAGTAAGTATTATTTATGCTCTTCTTATCTCTTCCTATAAATAGATAGGACTGATAGAGCTAAAATACATAAGTTATTCACAACTTTGAAATATTGTTATTCTGCCTGAAAATAGTGAGAATTTATTTCTAAGTATAAATTATATTTTTTAAGAATAAAAATTCTATTGGTTTCAATTAAGAGAAAGATTTACTTTCTTACTGAAAGTAAAAAATTGTTTTTGGTTTTGTGTTTTATTCATGATTGTTCGAGCCCACACTTGAAACGATTCATAGTATGAGAATAGCGAAGAGGGACGTTCGATTGAAAGCCGAGAACGTTAAGGATTCGTCTCGCACAAAGCACATGTACTTTCCAGGAAAAGTTTGTTGCTATAAATATCACAAACTAACTCAATTTTCTAAATTTTAATTTTTCGCTATAACAGAAAACCGTTTTTAAACCAGATTTTGTTTCCAACAATCTACCCTCAATATTGCGACATTGGAGCCTTCTTTCCTCAATATTGTGACATCCATTTTCTAATGTCGCAACACTGACATTGTTTATCCTATTTTAACCCGAATAAGCTTCAAATGGAACTCATTTATAATCAAACTTTAAAAGAAACTTATAAATGACTTAATTAGCTTCAAATGAGTTTATTTATGATAAAACAAAATTTTGAAATTGATGTTCGAGTTAAGTGGTCTTAGTGTCCAAATGTGACATCCCTTGCTTGGGATATATTCGTTCATTCCGGGTGAAGGGTGTTACAATGTCGAGATAGATATTTCTTGTGTTAAAAAGGTATTTTGATTTTTTGTTTAAAAAATTATGTTAGCATTTTAACTAGTGGAGAAGCCAAAAATTTGGTTTAGGTGGGCCAGAGATGAATCATAAATTTTTGGGGTCAAAGTATAATTTTACCATTACACTAACTTGTAATTTCATAAACTTCAAAGGGGCTAAATGACATATTTATCATTTGGGGGGGGGGGGGGAAGGCAACTTCCTGCTCGCTCTTATGTACGCCCTTAATTTCAACTGAAATAGTTGAAGATAATAATTATTT
The DNA here is from genome assembly GCA_025698515.1 of Gossypium sturtianum. NCBI lineage: Eukaryota > Viridiplantae > Streptophyta > Magnoliopsida > Malvales > Malvaceae > Gossypium > Gossypium sturtianum. Next base: position 126,214,451 of record CM046946.1, read on the forward strand.
GGACTAACTACTATCATTATAAAAATAAAGGACCAAATTATATTAAATTAAAATATAACAATTAACTTCCAAAAGTAATCATGGTTGAAGGACCAGAATTGAAAATTTACTGTCGTCTTTCTAGAAGCAGCAAACGTGTCATGAAGTTAACGTTATGGACAATACTTTCATACAATTTAGATAGATTGTATTTTTGTTCAATAGATTTTGCGGAACAAGAAATTATGGGTTATTAAGGCTAAAGATTTTGTAAAGATTGGGCAGTTAATGAAAGAGTGATGATCTTCCTATAATGTCCCATCAAATCAATCACCCCAAATGCAACACTCAGTCTTCCCTATATTTAATGTTGCTCACATACACGGGTTTAGTCTTCCCAATTTTCCACCCATTAGCTAAATTCATTCTCTCTTTATTTATTTATTTATTTTTGATTTTTTAATATATTTATTAGAATAAATTCAATAATTAATTATCCGCGAAAATTAAACCCTCAACTCATTTAAAATAATTAATTATATTAGTGATTTTATGAGAAAATTGCTTATAATAGATGTACTATGTTAACAAGTTTGATTCCTTATAAATTAAGGAGACTTGTATAAGTGAGAGATTGATTGGAGATCACTTATTCATTTAGATTTTAGGTATAAAAGTGATGAGTCTAATCTCATGAGTGTTAAAAATTGTAATCATTTGTTGTATGGATTACTAATATAGTGGATTATCTTTCTAGGCAAGCCTTTGCAAGCGTAGGGAAATCAAACTATATAAATATATCGAGTGTTCATTATTATTTTTGTTCATCATCAGTGTTTGAAGCTGCTATCACTACCCGTAAACACTGCTTCTGATACTACTTGTATTTGCCTACCAGTATCATTTTAGAATTTTCAGTTGGTACCAAAACTTCCTCTTGACACATCTACTAATTTCCTAGTGTTGATATTTGAAGTCGGGCAAAGAAGTTTTTAAAATATGAACTCCAAAATCAAATTGTAGTCTCAGACTTTAACCAAAATTTAGACAAAAAAAATGCATTTACAATCAAATCCTCAACATTGGGTCCTAGTGGGCTTCAAAAATAGGTATAAGAACAATTTACAAAAGGCCTCAAACTGGAGCTAAAATGAGCCAAAACATGGGCTCTAAAATTGGACCAATATTGGGTTGAGCACACAATTCAAAGTAGACACCAAATTGGAATCCCCTTTGAATTTAATGGACTAGAAATAATTGAGCTCAAAGGGGTGTAAAGACAATTGGATTTTCAAAAATAAATTTCCAAATTTAAAAGGGCTCAAATGTACTCCTTTTCATACATGGGTTTAGGCTCACTTGGGACCCAGAATTAGGTCTTCCAATTATTTCACCCAAATAAAAAATGTGTTGGCCTAATTCAACTTCCCTTCTTATTTTACCCTTACATTTTGATGTAATAATTCTGGTCCCCAACACTTACAACCAAACCTTTACATTTTAATTAAGATTAATCCAGAAAGCCCCACTAGACCCCCTATTTCATGAATTCAAAGTTCAATCAATCTTAAATAGAATAGTCCAGTACATACAACTTACTTCTTTTTTTCTTTTTTTTTTTTGCATTTTCTATATCTAATTACTTTCGACCCCTTTTTTTATTCAAAAAAACAAGACTTCTATCAGATGATTTCTTGATTCGATCTATAAAGATTTCTATTGATATAATTTTTTGTGTTAATGAAAATATTTATGAGCATGCAAATGATATTTGTAAACTCAACTGACAATCTATGAGATGATTTTCCTGAATTAATAATATATCAAAGCTTGCTATTTTGTGGTCCAAATTGGAAAAGGGTTCTTAATTATTCGCAGTGTTTGAGATGCTTTTTTGCATAGAAAGACAAGCAATGCAATAGGATAGAAATATAGTTTCAAAGAGGGTAAGAGTCTTTTTTTGTCAATTTGCATCAATCAACACAAATTTTCTATTTCTATATTAAGTTTTCCACTTTAATCTCCATTATTGGGTTATCTTCATCAAAATCGCTTGTCTTTGGTGAATCCCTAATGTCTTTTTAGGATATGTATTTTAGCTTTTTTGTCATTTTTAAAATATTCTTGTTTTAGCTTTAAAACTCGTGGGCAGCATCTACCATTAATGAACTTACAGAATACGGATGATTAGTTACTGGATTCGCTTTAGTAGATACATTAAGAATTAAAATAATGGAGACTAAAATCGACCAACTATGTTTTATTTAAAATTGCAAATGAGATTATGAAATAAAATTGGAAGCCTAAGATGCTTTGTTGAAGACCTAAAAAGCCAAAATGAAACTATAGGCTTTATTAATTACTGTGGACATCTTTAGTTGGGTTGGGTTGGTGAGTGGCAGAGAGGGTCTCATCTTTTCAACATTTTAAAACATAATCATATACTTAAGTCTTTATCAATCCTCAAATCCATCCTTAATAAGTAAGTGCCTTTCTCCCCTTTTTATATTTTATACTTTAATTGTGTTTTGTTAATTTCATAATTCCATATCCATACCCTTAACCTAAATAAAATACCCTAATTAGTATAAATTATTGTAGGACCAATGCATCTCTATTTCAGTAATTGCCAAACATTTTCCCCCACACCTAATATGCAATTTCTATTCTCAATTTTTTTTTATATTACCAAAATTTGGGATATATCAAAAAAAGTCTCATCAACATTTTTATTACAAAAAAAAAAAGAAGAAGAAAATTTTGATTTATATGTCCTTACCTCTTATAATTATTTTTAAATAATAATGGAGCAGAAGAAAAATAAATAAAATATTGGTCATACCCACCTGGTGGATGGTGGTAATCAAAATTGGGAAAATTTGGCATGTTATTGCAACATCGCATACTCTCCCATCGCTGTCCATACCGACATGACCTAACTATATGTCCATTGATTGGCAGATTTGCTATATTTCAATGACCAAACCAAGTAATATTGGAATTTAATTTTAAATTGATGGTTTTTTAAAAAAGGATTTAATTTCCTTTCTTTTGGGTCTCAATACTTATTACTTGAATTGGGCCCAATAAAAACACAAAAATAAAGCTATTAAACTTTTGTGTTCCCAAATATTCTCAGTAATAACACATAAGACATATGAGTAAATTATATGGATACTTATGCTTTGCTTTTTAATCCTATCTTTGCCAATCAAACAAGATCAAAGAGTGATAACATGTAATAAATATATTTTAAAAAAATAAAGTGAAAATATTGAAAACTATATTGTCTTGATTTTAAATTTTATTATGTGTGTACTTTTTTTATTATATATATATGAAAGATATGAAAAGACAAACACTCTAAAAATAATATAATATAATATTTTATAATATGTAGCTTTATTTTTATTTTTTAGGGTAAAGTGGATGAGTTAGATTTTTTTTTGAAATTTCCGAATTCTCTTGTGATAATTTAATTTAGTTCGATTTAGTTTTATTTTATGACTTTTGGATATTATCTCGTAAGAGTTTAATGTCGTATTAAAAAAAGTCTATAACTCTTACATATTATTTTGAAGTTATTTAACTATTTTAAATTAATTGTGGGAAAAAAAAAAGCATCCAAATATTATGGGTTTTTAACCACAGCTTTTTAACCCAACTAGATGTGATCTCATGTATAAAGTAATTAAGGGTGGGTTTTCAATTTTATGAGATTAGATATAGGTAAAAGACAGGAGAAAATTTTATGAAAAGAAGTAAAGGAGCTGTGTTTTAATTGATTTTATCTATAAGAAGAAAATTATATATAGATTGAGCAACCTCTTTGTCTCACCATTTTCCCAGTAGAAACCGAACAAGATAGAAAAAATATCTTGATGCAGCAGCTTCATCTAAATTAAACAAACAATAAGTAATTCATTTCGATAAATAACATTAAACCACGTGGAAATGTTAGCATCAAATCCATGTCTTCTTCACAAAAGAAAGAGGCATTGGCCATTACCAATTCCATCACGTGATGGTAAAAACAAATTTACCCAAACAAACGAGTAATGGGGGAAAGAGAAAGAGCACATGAAATCTTACTATTCAAGTCTTAAATTCGCACGCACATGTTGAATTAGAATCATGAATGAAAAAGGTTAATGTATTTTCATACATACATCATGCAGGGCAATGGAGGTAAGGCAACGTATATGCCGAAAACCTGTTACATGCAGTGTTTTCCCCTACAGAATGACTCCGGTTTAGAGGTGAAGGAAGAGACAATTGTTGCTGGCATCGTATCAAAGCACTGAGACAATGACTTTTAACATCAGTTTAGGGGCCACACAGTGTAAATTAGGCTTTTATCTATATATATAAATTTTAAAGGCTAGTGTTTAGCTGTTTCATTCCATTTTAAACCAATCATTGTTTTGAATTAAAGAAAAAGGTTTTATCATCATTTTAGGGTTTTCCAAATTAGCTTAATGGTAATATAGTTTTTATTCTATAATTAATCATAATAAACAACTATAATGAGTTGTTAAGGATGTTGGACAGTCTTATCACAACGACCATTCTAGGGTTCACTAGTGAGAAAAAGAAATAAAGAAAAGCAATATAATAATGATAATGATAATAAATGGTGTTTTGGGGTTTTTTTTTTTTATAATCAAAATTTAAAAACAATAATAGAGTAAAGGGATGTTATAAGCTAAGTTTATTAGTGATATATGTACAAATTAAATATTATGTTCTAATAAGGAAGGTGTTCATGCTATAAATATATACACTAGGGTTAGGGTTTTGCCATAACATTAGCAGACTATAGCTCTACCTCTTTTTGTTTATATGTTAGTACTCGTAATTTTCTCTTTATCTTTCTTTTTTTATTTAATTCCAGTTTCTTGGTCCCTTGGTAATTGATCACAGTTGATAATTGTGGTTTCAGTTCTTCTCAGGGGATATAGCGACGCCAAAACGATGAAGCGAGTAGTACTGAAAAGGGTGGAGCCACCAAGGCCCGTTACGACTGTGAGATATGTGGAGTGCCAAAAGAATCATGCGGCGGCTGCCGGAGGCCATATTGTCGATGGGTGCAGGGAGTTCACCCCCAGTGGAGCTGAAGGAACCGATGCAGCCTTTACTTGTGCTGCTTGTGGCTGCCATAGGAATTTCCATAGAAGGGTTGAAAGTTAAGCTTGTTGGCCACTGTTATTCGCCTCCATCTTCTAATGGAGCATAAAAATAATATATTTATATTTCAAACCTCTTTCGTTACCTATAATTTGTGTTATATATGTTTCTTGAAGGAAGGTTTTTTTTTTTTTTTTTTTGATCTTAGCTTCTTTATCTATCTCATAAAGAGGTCAAAATTTAAAGAATTTGTGCTATGTTCTTGATGAAGGGGGGAATTTTCTTTTGAGTTGGTACATTAGAATTTGATTGATGGGTGACCTAGCTTTGGGGAATTTCATGATATATTGAACTATATAGAAATCTTGATAATATGGTTTCTGGTATAACAGATGAAGTAGCCTAAACTCTAGGTGCAAATCATGATACTTAAAGTGTTACTAAAGCTTACTTGATAGCTCTGAAGAACAATCAGCTAATTAAGTATAAGCTGATGATTTTCGCTAACTAGACTAGGAGAATATATTTCTATCAACTTTAGAGCATCTTCTTTTCTTTTCTTTTTTAATTTTTAGTTTGTCTCTGCTTACGAAATTTGCTATAATTGCGAGGTTACATGCTGCGTAATTTGGTTTGATGCATATGGTAATCTTAAAGCAAGGGGAATATATTGTTGTTCCACTTAAGCATGGCTTCCTACTAATTTGATTATTATTGTTAGTGCGAAATATCATAAAATTTAATCTGTTTGAGGTAGTCTAAAAAATGTATTAAAAATAAATACAGGTATTAAAATAGGTAAAATGTAGATTGTACTATCTCTTCTTTATATCAACATTAACATTAGTTATGAATGAAACTATTGCTTAATTTGTTTGTTTATGAGCAGTAAATTTCCTTTCAAACTTGTGCATTTGCAAGTATTTTCACTTAATTGAACTATGAAAATAATTGAGTTCAATTTTATTTACATTAGGGTTAAAGTAAGTTTTCGATATTTTTCAACCCTAATCAGACATCATGTAGATGATGGTGAGTGGCAGTAAAAATATTTTAATTTCGCCAAACCATGAGCAACATTATCTTGTGGTTGCGAGGGCAAAAATCCATGGAATAATTCCTAAATGTGGAAGTCTAATCTGTATGGTAATTAAGAATACTTTGTATTTAAGTTCAAAGGCCCACATATTTAATCACTAGTGGAATATTTCTTAATAGGGTCTAATGTGCTGGTTGTTAGTGATGGGAAATTTTCTTAGTGATATGTACTTCAAAGGCAATTATAAAAAAGCTTAAACCATTCATTTGTGTTTTCTTGTAAATATGCCACCACAACATGAGAGAAAATCAAAAAGGTCTCACTAAAATAATGATGCTTTGGAAGGATTAGGGAAGTCTCACTTTGAGTTACTCAAAGTTCAAATTTTATTATTTGTATTTATGTTGTATTTTTTTTTATTAATGAGACCAAAAGCCATGTGAGAACAAAGCTCTCAACATTATTCATCTAAAAGCTATAGCAAGAGCCCATAGAAAACTACACACACCTCAAACAAAAACAGTTGAGAACAACAATGCTAATCACCACAGATATCATCAAAACGTAATACAGAGTACAATCACAATGAAGAAGAATTACTCTCCCCTCCATGCCTCGCGACAATAAACCAAAACTCCATTCAACATTCAACACCAGACAAAAATAGAGAGAAAATCTCTAGTTCATCACCATAGCAAACAAAAAGTCTTGCCCAAAATCAAGATCCCATCGCTTCATAATTCAAACTATCATATCCAATCATCAAAAACACCCATCCTAAAAAAATGCGTTCACGAATAATATCCATCATGCAAACAACATATCGGATCTCTTGGTTCTACCGTTTGCTAACAAAAACCATGTAAGTTGTTTCTTTTTTGTATTGTATTCATTGAGTCTATAGCTATACGAATTATTTGTAATTGCAAATTTTACTCGTATGCTTCACCTGGTCAACTTTTGAATTTGATAAAGATGTCAGTGCTTCATGAAAGGGTTAACAAGGATAATTTTCGTTTTATTAATGAGAAGGTAAGGCGCAAGCTTAGTGGTTGGAATGCTAATCTACTGTCCTTCGCGGGTAGAGTAGCCTTAGCAAATGCAGTTCTGTAAGCTATGCCATGCAGACAAATCTCTTTCCAGCTAGCATTTGCATGGTACTGAAAAGCTGATTTGAGATTTCATATGGGGCGGTAGTGGAACAAGGAAGCGAGTTTCTTTGGTATAATGGGAGTCACTTTGCCAACCGAAAAGGAATGGAATTGCGAAAGATTACAAGTCAAAATAGATCTTTCCTTGTTAAACTTGGGCTCAACCGTTGATAAATCCCAACACTTTTTAGGGTACAACTGCTTTGCAATAACTATCCATGGTAGAGAAGGGACGGTATCAAACTGTGATTTCATGTCATCCTTATTTCTTTTGTATGAAACTGTGATTCCACGTCATCCTTATCTCTTTTTAATAGGACTTAGTATTTTTAGTTGGATTTAAATTTTTTTAAGAGGAAAAAATTGAAAACCAAGAGAAAAATTATGATTTGTCGTGCTCCTATTGAAAAGGGATAGAGATGACGTGAAATCACAGTTTTATACAATCTTTTCTCATACATGGTATGAGATGTTTATGAGTCTTTGGAGATAAGTGGTTGTATTAACAGTATTTTAGGTCTACTAAAGGTATCTTAAAAGATATGGAGTCGTGATATTTATGAGCTTTTCTAGAGAAGTTCATCACATGGATTTCGTCGCCAATTTTTTGATTAGGTGTGATTGTTGACCTAAAAACATCTTTTTAATAAAAATTTAAAATTAAATTAATTTTGCTAAAAAGATAATTTTTTTATCTATGAAACAAAAATTGGGTTCCGGAGTACAGTTGCACATGAGGAATGTATTAGCACCCTCATAACGTCTATTAACAAAAACGGTACCATTCAATTATGTATTATCCTTAATTTTGAAATGATGAATTTAAATTTGATATCTAAAAAAAAATTATTGTGTATAAAATCATTTTATTGTGAATGAATTGATGTATTTTATAAATCTCATTTCATTCATGAAAAAGGATATTCTTCTACGATGAATAATTATTGAATGTCCCAGTGGCACCCCGACAGTAACCCAAAATGTGACTAATACAAATCAATACACACATATGAACTACAAAGAGAAAAACATGCCAGTAAATAGAGGTGTCCATGGGCCAGGCCCAACCAAAATTTTAGGTCCGTTTGTTAGGCTTGGGCCCAACCTGCCCGTATTAATTTTTTATATTATTTTTTATATAATTTTTTTTAAAAAAATATAATACATCAAAAATACTAAAAACATTATAATAAATGTTTCCTAACAAATTGAAAATAAATTAAAAAAATATGTATACTTAAATAACACTAATATAAGTGCAACTTAACAAGCAAATGCCTCTAAAATAGTAAAGAAATTAACAACAAAACAAGAGTTATACAATATTCAAACAATAACTACAAAATAGTATCAACATAATAGTGAAATAGTAGTAAAATAGTGGGAAAAAAAGAAAATAGCAACAAAATAATAATAAAAAAGAGTAAGAAAATAGTAAAAAGAAAACAACAATTTTTTTTTGCACATTCGGGCTGAGCCGGGCTCGAGCCAAAAAGCCTTACCCGAGGCCTGACCCATTTTCTAAACGAGTCTTTTTTTTTTTTGTCCAAGCTCATGTTTCAAGTCTATATTTTTACCCAAATCCTCCCACTTTTTAGACAAAACTTTGGACCGAACTGAGCGGCCTGACTCATTAACAGGTCTACTAGTACACAATAGAACAAAATGAAAATTTATATCACAAGCTTATTAAGACGTAACATGAAATTTCAAAGCATTTATACAAGTATATTATACACAACATAAATTCATAAGATGAAAATAATTATACATATATTTTTATAAATTATATAAGTCCATAGCAACTCGGGGACTCTAGAAAAATCATTTAGAAAAAAAATTATATAATTGTTAAAAATTAATTAATCTACAACATCCGGAGGACTCAAAAAAATATTTTAAAAATAAATGAAATTTAAATTTTTTAAAAAGAATTATTGAATGATTTGTATGATAATGAATCCCTAATAAAGAGACAAACAAAGTAAATGGCACAAATGGTTGCGTACTTACAAGGTACCATGAAAGGAAAACAATGGCTTTACACATACACTTAGATAAAAGAAACAATATCAAGACACATATATACTATACGACTATACACATATTGCATATATCATAACAAATAATTATGCGCACATAACCATACATATACAGAGACATATATATATATATACACCATGCTTATAACATGCATGAATTACCCCAAATATTTACATGGAACCATGTGCCATCATGCGCTATAAATTCTTTATCATGGATTGGGAAAAAAATGTCTTAAATCTATTTACATGAATGATTTCATATCTATTTACCAATTGAAGATATATATACATGAAACACCCACTAGCCTTATACCTTCATTCCAAGAAAAAAGACAATACCTTCGTTCCAAGAAAAAAACTTAAAGCCGCGTTTACATTATAAAAAAAAAAAAAAAAAAAAAAAAAAAAAAAAAACCGTATGAATTTCATTTTAAACCCAAAAGAATAATGACGTAAAATTTATTGTGTTACTCAAGTTTTCATACCAATAAGGGAATCACTCATGAGCTTTAAACATGACAAATCAAAGAACAATATTAAACACATTGAGTTGGAAAGGCTAATGTAAAGGAAATTTATCCCCGCTAATTTCAAACAAAATCAAGATGAGTATAGTAAAGTTACGAGATTTAAAGTATACAAGACATGGTTGTGTGACCGGACTGTGTGGGAAGGCTTGGACCGTGTGGAGGTGGTACACGGTCGTGTGGCTCAGCTGTATGAGAGACTGTGGCCGTCTAACATTCGAAAATTCAATCTACAGGGAAGACACGGTCGTGTGGGGGGTCTTAGGCTGTGTGAAAGTCGAACACGCTAGGGTTTCAAGGGCGGCATGGCCATGTTTGGGGTCATGTAGTCCACACGGGTGGCCCACACACCCGTGTGGTGGGACGTATGGTCTGGGCTAGGTTCGCTTTTGCCTCAATTTTCTCGTAAAAGAACACACACCTGACTTCTGAGTTCTCGAGCAACGATCCTCACGTCCAAATTTGATCCGGAATACCTACAACAAGCCTTTCAGATGACATTTACGCGAGAATTAGATATTGTTTTCAAGATTTTCGAGAAACTCGTAAAAGATTCGTAATCGAGTTGAAAGATTAGCAAGAACGGTGAAACCTCAGAATTTATGGGTTCTACAAATTGATAACAAGAATTCTTACTGATCTTTTGACGAGAATTCAAAGATTAAAAACGATAGTTTCAACAATCGGTGGATGAACGAGTTAGATTGTGAATTGATTTTGACTTAGATTTTCAAGAAATCAATTTTCCAGCAGAGGCTTCAAGATTTTTATGAAAAGAAAAATGAAAAACAAAAAGGATGAAGAATTTAAAGAGAGAAAAGAAAAAACAAGAGGTCAATTTAGGGTTGAAAAGGATTTAAAATCAATGTATAATTAGAAAACTTATTTAAATAACTAGGGTTTTAAAATTAGAGGGGTTGATTGGGCAAATAACCCTTCTTACTGTCCAAAAAAGAAATGGAAGGAGAGTGCCATGACTTGAACTTAAGGATAAAGGGGAAATGAAAAGCCTTGCCACCTAAGCTACTTCCCATTCTTAACTTATTTCTACCACATTTAATATATACTATATTGAGTTCGTTCCTTAATTGGAGAAAAATGAGAAAAGTACTCAATTCTCTTGATGGTATATTAAGCTCTTAGCTATCAAAGACTAAGACTCATTTCTTAATGACTTTATTGCTTCTAACCCTATTTATTTTTGGGTGTCACAATAAATATAACTACTAAATATAGTTATGTTATTTGATAAAAGTAAATACTGATTTTTAAAAGATTATTTATTTTTAATTTTAATCTTATCAATATAATATTTTATATTATTTTGAATAATTTTGGGTAAAAGATAAATATAATAACCTGAATATCTCATTTTTCTTAAAAATGATAATTTATTTCATTTATTAATAAAATAAAATCAACTTAATATTTTCTAAGTTAAGTAATAAGTAGCTAAATACCTACTTATCTCATTCAATATTTTTTTGTTGAAAATTTTTATATTAAATAAAAAATTAAAATAATTATCAAACACATTTAAAATATTAAATAATTTATTAAACATGCCCTAAATTTAAAAAATAATTCAATAAATAAAATTTTAGAATTAACGCATTTATTCTCACTACAAATTCATTGGAAACTTAAAACAAAACTATAATGAAAACTTTATAATGAAAAGTATCAAAAATTGAAATGTATAAATTATGGATGTGACCCAAAAATTGGACTAAAATACAATTGGTTATTTATGTTCCATGGGCTGCTTTGTTCTTTTGGGTCCGAAGAATTGTAGATGCATTAAACCCATATCTTCTATATCTATATGAATTAATTCAGTTTGGAAAAAAAATTAATATACATACTTTTATTTTTTAAAACACATAACCTTTAAATAAAACAATTAAAAATTATACATCCAAAAATCAATCACAAAAGGGTAAAGTCCGAACAATAAACGCGACTAGCGCGATTTGAACTCAGGTTATACTTGAGACGATGAACATCAGGCCATTAAATAGATTCGTTAGTTTATGTCAGGAGTATTTTAACAAAACTTGTAATTAACAAATTAAAAGGTTAAGAGGTAAAGTTTGGGTTGGAGCAACTGTGTTGGTGTGTCTTACCATATCCTAATCATATTTAAAATATTTATATTTGTATACATGCTGTGTTTTGAGTCAAATTTGCCAACAACAATTAAAATAGGCCACCAAAGGGAACCAAAAAGGGCCACTTTTATTTCATGTTTGTTATATTTCATGTTTTGGGTCTGGAAAACTGGCTGTTTGAAAGTCCAAAACTAAGACCAGATATGTGTATTGGTTCGTAGCAAGAGGCTTGATGCTTGCATAAGCAAAGTATTTTCAGTATGCTAATAATTCCTTATAATGATGTTACCAAGGGACATGACAAAATGCCAAAATCAAATATAAAATGCTTATTTCATTTGGATAAATTAATGAGGACAAATGTAGGAAACAACTTCTTTTTTCTAATAAGAGAGGGTCATATAAATCTACTTTATAATTCACATGTGAATTTACTTATTTAAATGATATTCCAATTTTACTTCTTTAAAAAAAGGGGCCAACTTAATTTAAGATCAAGCTTTGAATGTTTGAGTTCGAGTTCAATCTATACTTTAAACGAAGTTAATTTTTTACTCAAATTTATTTTCTGAGTCTAATATTTTTATCCAAACCGTGACTCAACCATAGAAAAAAACCTAAATTTAGAGCATAGAAGGTAGATATGAAGCTTACATTGTGGGCAATATGGACATGATCAATTATAAGCTAGCAAGTAAACCAAGGTAGGGGTAGATTCTGTCTTGGACCTAATTGGAAGCTAATTAACAAGGCTACTTTCCAAGAAGAAATTTTCAACTAAGGAATGCTATTAAATACCTTAATTATTTTGAGATTGACTCCAAATTTTCAACCCTTGTTTGAATAGTATACCAAACTTTGGTATTCATTTCAAAATCTAAAAATCTTATTAATTTCATCAGAATTATTATATGATAAGTATGAAATTTAATTAATTTTTTTATTATGTAAATATAAATATATCAACCATTTTTTTTTTATAGTTTAAAATTGGAAAAGCAATTTTTAAAGTCATGGAATTTTCAAATAGCAAATTTTCGTTGACTAAATCTGATATAATCTAATTCAATTCTTAAATCATTCTAGGTTCAATGTACATAAAAGATATTATAAATACAATCATAATTACAAGCACTAATACATCTGAATCAATCATTCCAATACGTAATCAAATTGATAATCATAATATATCTAAGCCAGATTCACAGGTAGTCAAATTTAAATATAAAAAAAATAATACATAAAAATCAAATCTAGAATTTCAAATATCCCAAAACATCAAATTTAATTTAGTTGTTATTTATAATGTAGAAAGGGTTAAAAAGTTGAAAATTGTAATTTGGAGTAGTTGCTGCTCAAACATCAATGCTATTCTTAGATTCTTCATAATCTTATATTCTAAAACAAAATCATTTTTGTCAAGTCTTCTTGAGTGGAAATAGTTACCCAAGGAGATCAAATTCAAAATTTAGGGTTTTTCTTGTATTAATTACATAAATAAATAAAAATTATTACATAAATCCTTCTATATGTTACAATTTTTTTTTTTTCTATATGGAAATTAAGTGTAGTTGTTATTTTAGTAACTATTTTTATTTTTGTATTATTATTAGTATATTAACAGCTGTGAAATATACGATTGGGCCATACATGCTTTGATAGTAAAAATATTTTTTAAGAAAAGAAAAATAAATCTAAATTTGTACAGCTTTTTGCATGTGCCACTATCATGCGTAAATACCACGCAAAGTTTTATCCTTTTATTCCAATTTATATTTTATAATTAAATAAAATAATTACCTTTTTTTTTTAATTTAAATTTTTATTCAATAAATTTAAATTTTCACATAATCTATAATACAAAGTTTTAAAAATTATATTTTTATTCAATATTTTTTATATATAAAAAAAACAAAGGTTAATAATAATAATAATAATAAAATAATAACCCACAAAGTGATGGTCAATGAACCATATCTAGTTATGGGCAAAGGTGATGTGAACAATAACTTTACCCAACAAATTTCAAAACTTCAAACTTCTAATCACCAATATTATTATACATTGCAATGTCATATTCAATCAATAGTATGCAGTTATGTGGGGACATAAATACAATTGCCCCATCAAGCAAAAAATAAATTACTTAATTTATTTTTTTTTAAAGAAAAAAAAAACCCCTTCAAGTTAACTCCTTCACTAAGCAATTTCTTAATTATTACCAGTTTTGGTGAATTTCAAACAGCCTTTCCCAACATGAAGTAAGGTATGGTTGATGTAATGTCATTAATCTAAACTATATTATATTATTGATGTAATGTCAGTTTATTACACCTAACATTTTTTTCATCATCTGTTTAACCTCTTAATTAGTTTATTAATATATCATTCTGTGTTTGAAAATTATACTTAAAGCTACCACCAAACTTCTAAATATACCCTACACATATTAATTAATGATTAAGAAACAACCTATTAGTCTATTACTGAATTATAAACTTTCCCCATTCAACATCTTATTGCAGTGGGTAAATTATACACAATTAAGTACTAAATTATGGGTACGTTTACTATTTAAAAATTTTCATTTAAGTTACTGGACTGTTAAAATTGAAGCTACATGTCTTTATTTGCTCGTATTATCTGTATCAATTGAATACACTCTTTCCCATTCTCTTCTAAAGTTTAGTTTTTTTTTTTCCTTCATGAAATAGTTTTTTTATCTAATTTTCGACATTGACTGTTAGATTAACTTGGATTTAAGTATGTTCTTTGACTTGACAATGGGTACTGATCCACCGTACCTATCATCGAATTGTCGCTTAGAGCTCGTTGGTGGAACTTTTCACAAATTGACCCTAAACTTTTTTTGCAATTAATATAAATTGACCCTTAAACTTAACAACTTCTTTCAAATTGGCCCCTAAATATTTTTTGGATCTGTAACACAGATTGGCCCCTTATTTCTCCACGTATTTGTCTACATCAACAAATTATTAAAAACTAAACTGTATTAATGTAAGGATCAATCTGTATAACGAATACTAATTTTAGGGATGGAAAAAAAGTTTAAGGGAGAATTTGAGGGTAAGAAAAGAAAAGAGGCAAAAGAAACAGTTGAAGCATTAAATAAAAATAAATGAAAAGTGAGTGTTGGAAAGAGAAGAAAAGCACAAAATTCAAGTAAAACAAGAGAATCTCCCTGGTCTTAAGGGTGGACTTTTTTTAGGGGAAACGAAACCGACTCATCTTTACACAAAAACAAAACCCATTTCACTTGTTTTAATTTTATAATTTGGTGTGGTCAGTGTAATTATAGTATCAATAATGGGATCCCTTAAAAGGAACGAGAAATTAAAAATTGCATAAAGCAAAGATATGATAGATTGTCCATAAATCCCATTATTTTAACCCTAAATCCAAAGCTTATCTCATCCTTGAGAGAATTAAGAAGCCTTCCTTTTTTGTACTTTAAGAAGAATAAATTATAGCTCTTTTTTAATATAAAATATTAGTCTTATCAGTTTATCTCAACCATTATTATACTGCACAAACAAACATACAAAGTGTGCTAATTATTCTGCAAAAGAAAATTGAAGTCCCATTTTCCTTTTTGGGTTATTTTCTCCCAACACAACTATTGTAACAAAGATGGCAACCCTAATTGTATACATAAAAGTATTAGTATAAAGTTAATGGGGGTATTTTAATATTAATTATCTGATACAAGTTTTACAACACTTTTTGCTTCTTTTTGTGAGACAGATGATAATGGAAGCTATTCTCCCTTCTTTTAACTTGGATTAAGGAAAATGTTAATAGATTCAAAGGGGGTTTTAAGATGGTTTTTTTCACTGTCTGGAAACACAGAAAACATGGAAGTTTATGATCCCAAAGAAGAACTCAGATTCTAAATCAAATTCCCTTTTGGATTGCAAAGCAGCTCTTAATTCCCAGGTTATATATTGGCAGCAACGTGATGATCCTTAATTAAACTAATTAGGAACAAAATGAAAGGAACAAAATTTAAACTAATAAACAAAGTCCCTTACTCTATATCTAAACAGATTATTATCTCCCCCCCCATGAGGTATTAAAAAAAAAAAAAAAGAACAATGAAGCTGATCATCATCATCAACAACAGCAGCATCAAGAGGAAGAAGAAGAGCAGCCATTAGTTCCAACATGAGCAACACTATCAGTTTCGAAGTGATGGTTCAGATTCTGACCGTTGTTGTTGTTGTTGCTGCTGTTGTTATGTTCTTCATGGTTGAATCGAACACTTCCATTTCCATTTCCATTTCCATTTCCATCTCTAGTCAAGGACCCTCCATTGGCTTGATCTTTCTTCCCAAAAGTGTTCTTATTGTTATGCATCCAAACTTTTAAAACCCCTCTATCAACTCCAACTTCATGGCAGAATTCTTGAATATCTTCTTCATCTCTTTTCTGGATTTTCCACCCAATTTTCTCAGCAAACTCCAGCATCTTATCCTTCTGGTACTGAGTGAACTTAGTTCTGAATCTTTTCTTTGAGTTGGAACCAAGATTAGCAGTATTTGGTGTCAGCCCACCAGCTGGTAAATGGGAGTTTGTAAGACCTCCTGAAAGAGCTAAAAGCATGTGGGGAGCTGAAGGGTAGTAAGATGATGAGATCGGTGGGGGGGAAGCTGAGTTAGGACTACGATTTGGTTGACTTGCCGTTGCTGGTGGTGGCGGATGGTGGCGGTGGTGAGGCTGGTATTCTATTGTTGGGGTAGCTGTTGTGGGTGGTGGGTCATCCGGTTCACGGCGGTGGAAGTTGCGGTGGCACCCACAAGCAGCACATTTGAGGGAAGTTGGGTCAGTTGGGGTGGCTGTTGGCGACGGCATGAATTCACCGCAACCGTCTAGAGCATGGCCGCCTAAGCTGGCTGCATGGTTCTTCAGACATTCTTTGTAGGTTATGACGATGGGTGGCGCTTGGTGGTGGTGGTGGTGGTGGTGGTGAGGCTTGTGACGCTTGAGAACACCGTTGGTCAAAGATACAGGCTTGGTGGGTTGGATCAGAGTTGGTGTTTCACTCACTGGCTCAGGCTCGGGCTCAGCCTCTGGCGATTTTGGTGCGGTGCTTGCAAGAGCTATATCCATGGCTTTAACATCTAGAGTTAACACCAAACAAAAAAGAAAAAAGGGTAAAAATTAAAGAAAAAGGCTAAAAAGGAATTTTAAAAGGGTTTTGAAGATGGGTTTTATGAGAAATATTTGATAATATGCAAGAAATTACGAAGCTTGGTAATGAAAAAGGCAAAGGGATAGAGAAATGGGTTCTTTTTTCTTGGGTTGTTAAATGGGGGAGATGAAGGAAAAGAAAGGGTGGGAGAGGAATAGGAGAAAGAGGGGAGTGATGATTGTTGATAATTGAAAAATCTTTGTTTTTTGGTGGTTCTCCTTCTTAACCCTTTTTCTAACCCTAGTTATAATCCATGGTTAAGTTGTTAACCCTCTTCGGGGGTTAGATATGCCTGCGTAATCCTGGTAAAATATTTAGCATTCCATGTATTTTTAACCTCTTTCTCCATTTTACTCACATGTTTTGTTTTAGTGTATGAGTTAATTCAATCCGCCACGATTTATTTTTATTAAAGAGAAGATTTTGAATTTTAAAGAGTTATTTACACTAATAACTAAACGAGGCATATAAAAAATATTTCGTTGGTAATATTATTATTGCAATTTCTTTTTCATATTTAAAATTAAAAACTGTTAAGTGAAATTACATTTTTATTTAAAATTTATTCAATAATGAGGTTCGCAAATTGGATAAAAGTCACAAGTTTTAATCACTTAAAATTGGATAAACAGAAGCGAAAGAAATGAGTAAAACATTATTGAAAATTAAAATGAGTTATACATTCTTGTTGTTTTATTTTCTAAAAAAGTTATTTTTCCACTAAATGAAAATTTATTTTTATTAACAAATATATGTTTAAAATTTATGCTAAAGGTTTCTTTTTAAATTAAGAAATATGACTAAAGGATTAAATAATTAATTAATTTATTGTCGTATCATTGATTCATTTCCAAAGCTTAAACTTTGGACATAGACAGAGGCATATCTGATTATTTCTACATATATATATATATAAGGGTATACGGTTAAAATTTGATGAGAGATAGAAATAATAATAATTAAATTTTTTGAAAAGAGTTAATTTATCTCTTTAATTCTAATTAAAATATTAATTTTTAACCATATTGGTCTGAAGTCAATATACATGTACTTCATACTCAACGGTACTATATATTATTATATATTATATGCTGCCGTCAATAAATAATTTTAAAAATTATAAAAAAATTTAATAAATTATTATAAAGTACATGTAGACTGTCATGTTTAAAATTTTTATATTTTAAAGAAACTCTTTTTTAAAAAATTAATGATTAAATTTGAATATTTTTAAAAAATTTAGAGCCAAATGTAGCTTAAAAAATATAAGAGTCAAATTGACAAATATTAAACTACTAAAATTGACATTATATCCTTAAATTTAATATCAATTAACAATTTTAACAAAATTGTTTTAGCATTTATATGAATAAATTAGATTCAATATAATTAAAAGCAAACATATATGTTTATAAAAAGTAATTAAACTAAAATATAAAACCAACATCACAGCATTATGAGTTGATGTCATGAGTTAATCGGACATTAATTCAGTTATGAAATTATGAGAATATCCTTCCATTATTTAAGAGTATCTTACTTTTTTCAATTAAAAAATTAATAAAAATATGCATATGATGGTATTTGAATTGCATTAAAAAAAAATTAATCTACCATTCAACTAAAATTTTATTTTTATATTTATAGATACTTTATTACCTTCATCAATTGTTTATATTTATACTATTATTTAAGTCATTAATTGAGTTGATGTCATGAGTTAACCAGACACTAACTCGGTTAGAAAAATTACGAAAACATCCTTCCATATTTAAAATAAATTATATTATTTGAGAGCACTTTAATATTTTTATTTTAACAGAAAATAATAAAAATAAAAATACGCATATTGTGTGTTTTAAACTCACGTTTAGTTGAATTGATAAAAAAACTTAAATTTATCACTAAACCAAATTGTTATTTTAACGTATTTATATATATTTTTATCTTAATATACACAATTTATCTTCATCAATTGTATATATTAATAATGTTCTTAATTGAGTTTGTGTTATATGTAAACTCAATGCTAACTCACGATTGATAATAACATCATGAAAAACAATAATAATACATTTAAAATTATTAATTTGATATATCTTTATATTTAAATTTTATTTTACTCATAATTAATTTCAAACATTTATATTTTAAATATGTGATGAGAAGAATGTAAAGATAAAAAGGATGATATAAGATGAAGGGTGTGAGGACTGAGTTGACACGGATAAGAAGAGTTGGTAAGAATGAATGAAAGCATTGGAAAGAGAGAGAAGAAATGACCTGCAATTTCTGATTTCTCAGACATTGACTGTATCCCCTCTTAAATTTGTCAAGTGACCTCCTCAGTGGACAACCCTCTTTTTTTTTTTTTATTCCTTTTTACTTTAAGTAATAATATTTTGAAATTATTTATCCACTTTTTAAAATTTGATGTATAACGTCGTGACTGAATTTTTTAAATTTTCAAAAACATTTACCTTTTTCTCTAAAAAGATTAAAATTTATAAAATAATAACTTTAAAAATTCAAAATTTACAATTGTCAAATAAAATAATTATACTCGATGCTTAATTTTTAATAATATATTAAACAGTTTTATAATATCAATTCAAATCTTACATAATTCATTACAAAAACTTGGCAACTAAATTTTGGATATCTAATTTTTTAATTTATCAAATATTTGCAATTAAAAATAATAAAAATAAAATATTTATAAGTTTTAATTTAAAAATTTTTCTGTTTTAAAAATAATTTTCATTATAAGTGTGTTAATTAAATATTTTGACAAAAACGTCTGTGTATATAATAATATATTGCAATTCTTTAATAAAAATATTGAAGCTTTGGTTAACAAATAAGTTTAAATATTTGCACCATCTCTGTACACTTCAAACTATTCAAAAAAAAATTTTTTATTTTTTTTCCAAGAGTTTAGTTCATTTGTTTGTATAATTTGAAAATTAAATTATAATTATAACATCGTTAATAATTTTTTTATTAAATTTGTATACAAGACAATTTAATATTTATTATTTGTTAGAATTATATGACCTGAATCTGTTCACTTGTTAAAGAAATAAAATAGAGAGGCAAACGCGATAAGAACCATACCGCACAAGTTGAATCCGTGTAGAACTGTACTTCTTCCAATAAACATTGATTATAATAGGGTTGTTTAACCCTTAAAACTGTGTGTAGTTGAAAACTTATTATATTGTTATTTTTCAATATTAGTAAATTTCTCTTATTCTACCCGTGATTTTTTTCGAAAAGAGTTTTGCACGTAAAATCTGTATGTTCTTATTTTTCTTTCTTATTACTTTGCGATTATTCCTACTATCATTATCGACATATAATATAACAATATCTAAATTTAAAAATCAAAATTCGAGTAATAAAACATATTCAATAGATGATTGGAGTAGCTAAGAGGACTCGTAAGTGCAATGGCCTTTGGAAATTTTGAAAATCTTCCATACATTTAAGAATTTTATTAAAAATAATATTTATTGTTTCAGCATCCTATTCAAGACGGACTATTCTTGTGTTTGTCCCCCTATATTTTTTAAATTTACTTAAATGGAATACTTTTTTTAATGGGGTAAATTTGTATTTGGTCCCCCTAAATGTTGATTTTGATATCTTAAAACCTTTTAATTATTATTAGCTTAATTTTATTCATTCATCTTTTCAATCCATCAAATACATATTTAGATTAATTATTAAATTAATATAATTTTTCTTTTTTCCGATATTAATATATATTAACATTTACTTTTTCCCAAACATATATATTGAGACTTTTTTTTTTTTTGGTAAAATAAACAAAGAAATTTACGTAGAGTAGATCATAATCACATTATCAAAAGAATTATCATCCTTCAAGATCTCTTTAATCTCCAGAGGGGGAACCTCGAATATGTTCAAAGATTCAGCACTCGACAGAGCCATTTTTGCCTAAGCATCAGCTACTCGATTGGTCTCTCTAGGAACATAGTTCAAGGACCAATTCTCTTCAAAAGCTAGAATTTGTTGAATCATCCTTATCAAAGAGTTTTTTGGACCACTAGACTTGCTGTCACTGATGGAAATCACATTCTCAAGATTGTCTGATTGAATAATGACCTCATCATAACCTTGTTTCTGAAGTATAAGTAATCCATCCAATAAGCCCCACAATTCAGCATTCGCAACTGAGCATTCCCCCAAAAAGCGATTATAGCCTAGGATTCACTCCCCTTTGCTATTACGTAACACACCACCTGCAGCAGAGAAACCAGACACAGAGTGAACAGCACCATCAGTATTAAGGAATATGCACGTACCTGAGTTTTGGCGGACTGAGAATTGCTTTGGCTGAGAAATCAACTCTTCATTATGGATGGAGAGAAAGTGCTTCGCCCAACTATAAGAGACATTGATAATGTCCTTCGGATTCATAGCATTTCCTTGAAAAATAGTCAAGTTGCGGTTCTTCCAGATGCGCCAAAGAATGATCCCAAAAAGACAAGCCTAAGATGAGTCACCCAACTTGTTTGTAGAAAGAAATTGCAGATTCGAGAAAATCCACTACGAGATATTGCCAAAAAAAAACTTCCAAGTTAATTAGCAGGGATGATTTTATGCCAAATCTTCCTCGCAAAAGAGCAATCTTTAAGGATATGAAGAATATCTTCCTTAATATGGCCACAAAGATGACACGACGCGTCTTACACAATCCCCCTTCTAACTCTTTCAGAGTTAGTTAAAAGTCTCTGTTTGAAAATTAACCAGATGTGTAACACCCCTTACCCGTATCCAATATCGGAACGGGGTACGAGGCGTTACCGAACTTAAGCCTCACGGTCGCTACTTAGGCTAATCGTGACTACTCTCTTCATTCACCTCAATCACCTCATTCTCGACTTACGAGGCTTCACTCATACACACGAAGGCTCTCGAGACTAATCCGAAACTTTTACGATTCTTAAAATCTTTCTATTCAATTACAGGGCTCACACGCCCGTGCATAGGCACACACGCCCATGTCCCCAGACCGTGCCTAAAAACCTAATATTCTGCCAATTTACCCACGGTTAAGGCATACGCCCATGCATTTTGGGAGCACGCCCGTGTACCCTATCACACATCCGTGCCTTTCACCCATGGTCGACACTGACTAATCACACACGGTTTTGACACGCCCGTGGGCCTAAACCGTGTGCCATACCTTAGTATTCTGACTTATTCAACACGGCCTCGGCACGCCTGCAGTGCTTTAACCGTGTGACCATTCCAATTCTAATTTTAAAGTGCAGACTTCACACGGCCTAGACACACGCCCGTGTGCCTACCCATGTGGACCAGAACAAGGCTATTTGCCAAGCTATTTGCATCCCTATAGTTACACAACTTATACTCATCCATCACATTCATAATCACTCAAATTGAATTGCCATCCCATATAGATAAATACATCTTTTTATATAACATAATAGCCAACAACTATGGCATTATACAATTATCCCATAACTCATTTAGGCCAACACATTTGGCACAATAACAATGACTTAATCAACCTCATGTACTAGCCCTATACATGCCATGACTCATAATGACTTGATACCTCATACCAAGTGTCTCATCGATAGTGTAAAAACATCTCCGGCGGTCTCCAACCCGAGCTAGCTAAATTAACCTACAAGAGATGAGAAAGAAAGAAGGGTAAGCAATAATGCTTAGTAAGTTCATATGCAATTAAGAATCAACTATCAATATTCATATGCTTATACTCAATCACAAGGTATTAGAATGGGTATTACTCTTGAACGCACAGTTACCTATTCAATCATTCATAATGCTTACTCATTTCGTCTCTTACCACATTCTGACCATATTTTGGCTTAATGCTCTCATTCATTAACTTACCATGGCACAAGCCAATTCACTCGTTTATTTAGCATACATCCTGCATTGATCATCACAAGATCATATAAAACAACACATCATGCATTCTCAATAAACCACTCATGCTACCAATCTCTCGGTGGTTACGTACTTAGCCCACCATCGAATCTCTTATAGGGTGGTATCGCACTTAGCCCACCATCGTTCTTTAATAAGGTGGTATCGCACTTAGCCCACCATCGTTCTTTAATAGGGTGGTATCGCACTTAGCCCACCATTTGAAACTAAACTCGATGGTATCGCACACAGCCCATCGGTAATGAATAATAAGGTGGTAATGCACTCAGCCCACCATTAATAACATTATTGATGGTATCATACACAGTCCATCACTAATAATTAGGAAGGTGGTATCGCACACAGCCCGCCATTATTATACATTTACGGATTTACATATATATAATCACCTGCATTTCTCTATTTCAAATGTTCATATGATAACATTCTCACACACTGACATCCTTACATAGATTTCTACAATAATCATTTACTTTTACGCAATGCAATTATAAAAACAGCACATACAATTAAGATGCATCATACACACATAACCCACTATGGGCTAATCACATACCCAATTCACCTTAATTTAGTTCTAACACATACCTGTACCTCTCATGATACAACCACATACATTCTCATTTTCCACATATCTGTGGAATCACTCAAATTATTAAATAACACTTTTGAATCTCATACTTACAATCTCACCTCGTCATCATGCCCCTGATAGGGCCTCACATGAAATATCATATCGGTGCCATGTCCCTGACATGGTCTTATTCAATATCTCATACCGAGGCCATATTCCAAATATGGTCTTATACGGGACCTTAATTATCAACATATCTTACTATTTACTTTCCCTCTATTCCTAAGAACAATTCTCTTGACATCTCGTTAAAATACATTCAATACACTCATAGTGTGATTATGCATTCCACACGACATTGGAACATTAAATACTTCACTTAGAATTGCATAATTTAGCACATGAACTTACCTCGATGTCGAAAGGTCCGAAAATGGACTTTTTCCCACCTTTCTCTTTTCACCCGTTCTAGGTCCGAAACTCGATTTCTTTAATCTAGAACAATGGAATTTACCAATTTAATCACTTATAAATCATAATATATCATAATCTACACTCTAGGAAAAAATGACTATTTTGCCCCTACACTTTAGCAAAATTACGATTTTGCCCTTAGGCTCGTAAATAAATTTTTATCACATTTTCTCGATAAACAAGCCTAGATGAACATTTAATCCTCTTACAAATATCCACAATTCCAACTATTTCATGCTCTAATAAACAATTTATAACTTTTGCATTTTAGCCCAAATTAGGTGTTTTCATAACAACACCTTTCACAAAAGTTGTTTATCATCATCCTACCATTCATTTTCTTCCATAAAACACATCAACCAACATGAGACCTATCATGGTAAATCCCTAAAATCTCAACCGTTTTGCAAAATAGTCCCCTCATTAGCTAGCTTAAGCTTTGGGGACTCCAAAAGTACAAAAATTATCAACTAAAGCCATCAAAATCACTTACTTGAAGAGGAATTGAGTTGCTGAAATTTTCAAGCCTTCAAAGCCCTCCCGTGGCTGATATTTTTGGTTGGGGAAGAAGAAATGAGGAAAAGATGACAACTTTTGCTTATATCATCTTATTTTATTTATTTGACCAACTAATACCACCAACTTTTGACCAAAATTTAATGTCTTTGTCCCCCTTGTCACATGGCCAGCCAACTCACTTAAAACAAGGCCAAATTTCACATTAAGGACCTCCAATTAATAATCCATAGCTATTTGGCACCTCTAGCAACTAAAATAGAATTTTCGCACTTTATGCGATTTAGTCCTTTTTCACGATTTAGCTAGAAATTGCTAAAATTAAGGCACCAAAATTTTCATGCACCCTTATAAACATGTTATAACACATAAAATAATATGAAAATAATTCCCTCTATCCTCGGTTTAGTGATTTCGAGATCACTGTTCTAACTAGCCCCTAAATCGGGCTGTTACAAGATGAAATGTTTCACACGTTGGGGCCCTGGGATTTTCCAAAGCATGCTCCATTTCACTTACTTTGGATTCCAAGTCTTCTCCTTAAGCATAAAGTACGCACTCTTCACAGAAAAGACTCCTTTTTAACTTTTTTACGTATGCAATATGAATGGTAATATTTGAAAATTAAAAAAGAATTTTATTCTACAAATTTCATACAGGTTTATAATAATAATATTATATATAATATTTAAAGATGTTTTCGGGTTAGAGATTAATTCTCGAATAGAAGAAACTTTTTTTTTGTTTATTTTTTCAATGTCTAATCAAACTTGTTTAATTTTTTAAGATTTTTTATTTTAAAAATATGTTTAAAATTTAAATAATAAAAGTAATTTTAAATTTAAAAAATGAGTAAATTCCAAAATTTAAAGGCTTATTTCATAATAATTTGTATTTGTATTTTTATTTATTGTTTTGCCCTTGCACATGTTCAAATTTCAAATTTAACATAAGTAAGTTAACATTATTATCATTGACTTTAATTTTTAAATGTATGTTTAGACATCACAAAGTAATTGGATGGAAGTATATTTATTAAGGTAGTAATTATACTCTACTGTAATTACGAGAAATTTTAATTCCTTAAACATGTTTGACTAATAAAGTATAATTACATTGTAATTCCTTATGTGTAACACCCCTTTACTCGACCCGATTGTCAGGTCCTAGTTACAAGGTGCCACATTCGTTGTCGGAGCAACTAAGATCAAACATAGCCAATTCATATTGTCAAATGTTCAATTTTCAACTCAATTAAGCATACAATACAATACACAACAACTTTTGGGTCATATACGAGCTTACGGAAGCTCTAAAGCTAACTCGAGACTGAAAAGGACCAATTTGTAACAATTTTAAAACATCGAGTTGACGTCGTGAAAAAACATACTGTCTAGCCTCTAACTTCAATTCATGTACTTTAATGCTTTACTCAACAAAATGCAAATGCTATATCACCTATAAGTTTAATATCTATTAAAATACATTCAAATTATATACATTCATACATATTTCACCAAGGCCATTAATATTTCATCATATCATACCATTTCAAACTAAACTTAAATCTTTTTACAAGTCATAATCAACTAACCAAATTCATACATCAACTTTTTAAACCAAAATACATGTAACATGGTTATACTAAAAAATACTTAACCTAGGTACATGCCAAACTTAGAACAAAATAGAATTTGTACGAACTTTGCTGAGTCGGAGATCGATTATTGGATGCTGGGTCAACTGCTCGAACTACCGAAATCTACTTTACCTACGCACGGAGAAAAACAAATCGTATGTTGAGTAAATATGCCCAATAATAAATCTATGATTCAAGACAATATAATAAGATTATGCAAAATGCACATATTCAATTCCTAACCCGATCTCCTACCATTTTATGTCAAACACTTTCAATTTCATATAATTATGCTTATATCAATCTTACATGCCAATTCATTTACCTATTCATGTCAAAACTATTATTTCTACTTAACTTGTACACATATTCGTTTTTGCAAATCAATTGATCACATGAGCATCTAAAGATACCATTCAATTCACATATATAAGTTCTTCATTTTGAACTCATTTATACATATATTTCTATTCAATCCCATGTTACCATTTCAATCATTTTCGAGCCCATAAGCTTATTCGTACTCAACCGACCCCTAGAGCTTGTTTTCCATTCATTTTGCATATTACAATTGAAATTCATTTATCACTTCACGTAACATTTATACAATTCATTCATTTGTAACCTTATTAACCAACACGGACTCAGA
This sequence comes from Gossypium sturtianum, assembly GCA_025698515.1. Lineage (NCBI taxonomy): Eukaryota > Viridiplantae > Streptophyta > Magnoliopsida > Malvales > Malvaceae > Gossypium > Gossypium sturtianum. The sequence goes on from CM046946.1 coordinate 126,241,464, forward strand.
TCGGATATGCAGATCCGTCACTTTACATATCAATATGGCACCGCAGTGCATCGTCGGATAAACCGAAGGAAAGATACTGGAACAAATAGTGCATCATCGGGCAAGCCGAAGCAATTATGTGGCACACAAGGTGCATCATCGGATAAACCAAAGCAATTATATTGGCACGTAAGTGCATCATTAGATATACCGAAGTAAATATATTGGCACGTAAGTGTATCATCAGACATAACGAAGTAAATATACTGACACATAAGTGCATCATCGGACATACCAAAGTAAATATACTGGCACGTAAGTGCATCATCAGACATACTGAAGTAAATATACTGTCACATAAGTGCATCATCGGACATACCGAAGTAAATATACTGGCAAGTAAGTGCATAATCAGACATACCGAAGTAAATATACAGACACGTAAGTACATCATCGGATATACCGAAGTAAATATACTGGCACGTAAGTACATCATCGGACATACAGAAGTAAATATATTGGCACGCAAGTGCATCATCAAATATACCGAAGAAAATATACTAGCAAGTAAGTGCATAATCAGACATACCGAAGTAAATATACTGACACGTAAGTGCATCATCGAATATATCGAAATAAATATACTGGCATATAAGTGCATCATCGGACATACTGAAGTAAATATACTAGCACATAAGTGCATCATCGAATATACTGAAGTAAATATACTAGCAAATAAGTGCATAATTAGACATGCCAAAGTAAATATACTGACACGTAAGTGCATCATCAGATATACCGAAGTAAATATACTGGAACGTAAGTGCATCATCGGATATACCAAAGTAAATATACTGGCACGTAAGTGCATTATTAAATATACCGAAGTATAAACCTATACAGTTAATAGAGTAACCAATTTCTAATTTCATTACCTATTTCAATTCACATCTCATCATTCTCAATTCATCATATATTATAACATAATTCAACTCAATTTCATACCAATTTCATATATCAGTTAAGCCATACAATTTTCTATTCTATTCAATTTAGTCAATATCTCAATATTCAATCTCAACTAAAGCAATTCTATTGAAAAATCCAATAGAAAATCACCTCAATATTATATGGTGCAAATTAACATGAACATGCAAAAAATAAATGGTTCCTGAATCATAGAAATACAAACCGAAAGCTCGTGTCACTTGTCGTCGACTCTCGCCTTTCCTTTCCCTTTCGACAATCCTGCATCGTCTTTAGCTACGAATAATAATTCAATAATAATAAAATATCAAATTCTATATTAAATCACATTCAATTTCAAAGTCATACATATTCTGCAATTTATTCAATTTAGTACTTAAAACTAGGACAATCATAACTTTCAATTCAAGGCCTCAGATTAAAATTCGTTTTCACCAAAACCCATTAGGGACCCTCTATTTTTTATCCCTACCAACGATTCTCAATAGTTTTCCATTTTATTCAATTTGGTCCCTAATGTACGGAATTAACAATTAAGCTTTACAATTTAATCCTTTTCTTAAACCAAGCTTAATTTCTATTGATTTAAAACCTAAATCATTCAATTCTCAACAATGACATCTCATAAAAAATTCACTAATTGCTCAAATTAATCCTTGGGTTAGTTTAATCAAGCTTCCAAGATAAAAAAAAAATCTATAAAAATCAAAGGAAAATGACTAGAAACTTACTTGAAATTAAGGTTAAAAGCTTGAAGAAACAACAATAGCGTCCATTCCTCTTAGTTTCGGTGTTTACTCCATATGGAAAAGATGATTCTTCTCTCTATCCACTAGTTAATATATATAGTTACATTAAGTTTATAACTAGTTAATTAATTAGGTTTTAGTTTTAATTAACTTTAATTTATTTAATTAATCCACCATTATCATTACCATCCATTCACCCACTTTCACATGGTTTAATTGCTATTTTAGACATTTGGTTAATTTCAATTTAAGTCTCTAAGCCATTTCGTAAATAAAAATTTATAGTGATTGGGCTTTATAGTTTAGTCCCTAGGCCTTAATTAAATCATTGTATATAATGTTAGTCCAAAATATTATTCAACAATACGATTACAAACAAAATTAATAGTAAAAATAAAAATACTAAGCAATTTTCTCTAATCACTTTAGCATTTTGTATTTGCTGATTTATTCTCTCACTAGCATTAAACATGTGCTCATTGTTATTATTGATGGATCCTTGACTAAGTATAAATAATTAATAACAAACACAATATAATTTAGTATAAATAATTTATAATAAATACTATGTAATATAATTAGTTATTTAGTAGGTTAAAATGTATAAGAAATTATCTCTCATCAATAATATTTTTAAAATATTTAAACAAGATTAATAAAATAAAATAAAATAAAATAATATTTTAAAATATAAACCTAAAATTAAAATACTATTATGACTAGATAAAATTAACTTTTTTAACTTAATTATGTACCAACATATTTTAAATCTCATAGGATAATTGAATTTGAGTGTAATTATTTGTAATTATCCGTGTAATTACTCCAATTCCTACTATCCTTTAAGAATTGAAAAATGTAATTAAGGTACTCCAATTACATTCAATTCAGTGAAACCAACAAATTATAGTGGTTACCCAGACATGCTACACGTGCGTAATTACAAATAAATTCAATTATTAAATGACTTTTCAAAACGAATCCTAAATTTCTAAAATTGAAAGTAGAAAGAAAAATTTTAAAGTTGGAAAAGTAGAGGGAGTGAGAGCAGAATTAAACGTACCAAATAATTTATAGGATACTATTCTGATTAGCCCTAAAATTAAAGGCATCTGTGTCGGGTTGCCAGAATTTTACGGACCTTTGGAACGGTGTTTGTCTGAAACCTTCCCTCAATTCTTCTGTTAAGACAGTTCAGTAGTACACGACATCCTTATTACACCCTCCACGTTTTGAAACCGTACCTTAATTTAAGGGTCATTCATTTTAATTTTCAAGACGAAAATACCCTCCTAAATCTAAAACATCAACAAACCACCCCCATATTATTTTGAGCTTATTAGTGCTTCATGATAAATGCAAACCATAATAGTAAAATCATTAATACAAAAGAAAACCTTGACTGGATGACACGTGTTTACTAATCCAATACCTGTTGACACGTGTACCTCACCAAATATATATTTTCATGGTGCGATGTGGAACAGTTAAATAATAAGTACTCTTTCTGGCAGGTCAAAATTTTGATTAATGTACCGTTAAATTGAACAACAGTGTGAAAGCAAAGAGAAAGAAGAATTATTAATGAATTTTTTTATTGTATTTTAAAAAGAAAAAGTAATTTTAAATTTTAAAAAATATTATTAAGTGTGTTAATCATAAATTTTAAGTATATATGAAAAGATATTAAAAAAAATTGCATCAAAAGGACATTTAGATAAAGGAATATGTAATTATTTTTGTAATGAAATTAGTATTAATTTTGGTTTAATAATGTTCTGATATAATAATATTTGAGAATAAAATTAAATTTATTTCTGTGTAAATATTAATGAAAAATTATTAAACATTTTTAAGATTTTAAAATACTCAAAAATAATTTAATAAAATGATTTGATAGGTTAAAAATAATCCAAAATGATTCCATCTCCTTGAAGTCAAGTAGATATAGTCAATTCTAGAAGAGTAGAGGATCAATTCTCCCATTGTCTAAATAATAGATTAGACAAAGAGATCGATGTCTCCTTGATGGCTATTTTTTGTAGTAAAAGACTGGCTCCCTATTAAATTTCTAAACATACAAATTTTCATGGAATAATGGCAATATTTTGTATCTAACGATAATAAACTATTAGAAATTCTTTTTTTTTTTTGTATAAATTCATTATGTATATATATATTTGTTTGGATAAAAAAATATTAGTAAATGAAAGTAAAGTAAAGAGATATTTATAATCTTTGTTTGATTAAATTATGGAAAATAAATGAAATAATTTATCATAATAAAATTTTCCAATTATGTCTTTCTGTAAAATAACTCAAATAAAAAAAATCAATAGGATAAAAATGTAATTTCACATCTTAAAAGTAACCTCATTTTTCTTTCTCTACCTTTTCCCGCCAAATTGAGGTAATTAAAAACTAACTCAAGGGAAAGATAAATTCATCTCCTTTTACTTTCTGTTATATCCTTCCGCCAAGTGAACATGTTTCAGCACTAGAAGCACCGTTGACCCCCGCGTCGACTTCCTCTGAAATAATGTCCTAACAGGCCTTCCGACCTTAGTATCTCTAAGTATAACCATCCGTTTTCGCTCAATGGAGTCATCCACCTAGACTTGAGTGTGAATATTGTCCTAATGTGAACACGCTTCCAAGGCAACAAGGAGTATATTTAGGCTAAACTACCTCGTACTGATAAAGTCCCATGATACGTGCCTATGATTATCCATTACGCATTCAGCTGGCCTAAATGTATATCCTGACATGTCATATCCGTGAAGAAATAGACCTCTCCTATAAATACCTTGAGAAAAGATGAATAAGGGATCAAACCTTTAACACCCTAAGGTTATTCTGAACACTCATATTCTTGATCAATATGTCCCATTGTCCTTGTTCCGGCTCTCTGCCTCTTTAGGTAAACCAACCTCCATTGCATCAGCTTAGTCTTCTTCTTGCTCCTTATCTACCTCCCTCGTTGTATCTTGTGTCAATAATTGGTGTGGTGAGCGTGGACAACAATGTCTCAAAATCAAAATAATGCTACCCACAACCCTATTACCTAAAACAACAAAACCAATCCTGCCAACATTTCCACTCTGATGAATGGCAACGATGGTACCAACAACGACTTACCCTCAATACAAATTGAAATGTCAGCTTGCCCAACCATATCTACCAAAGAAGCTCTTACCTAGCTCTTAAACATCCTTACTACACTATTGGCTAACCTAGCTATTGAAGCCCTACACTCTTGGCTAACCTAGCTACTGAAGCCTTTCCTTCAATTCCTAACTCCCCATCATTTCTTGCTACTCCATTAGACCCTAGAATGAATTTTTAAGGAAAAACCTCTCTTTTCTAGCCCCACAAACTTAACCCACTGCCATAGCTATTCCCCTAGACCAAATTTCCCAGCAACAATAATTACTAAGTTCTCAACACCATGTTATTGAGATGCAGAAAAAAATGCGTCATATGGAAGAACAACTCTTGGCTCAACAATGCCAATTCCAAGAACAACAAGAGCGATAATGCCTCCTAGATCAACAAAATGCCCATAATAAATAACTAATTGCAGAGTTGTGTACAACTAAGAACACTGCAAAGGGTGGAAATTTACCTATTCCGTTGGAACCAGAAGGTACTACACAGTCCATTATCCGTAGAGATGAAAAAGGTCACAATGATAATAAGGTTCTACAAGATACTTAAAATATCAACTTTCTGGAATGGGAATCTCAAAACAAGGTTATTTCTATTGAATAATAGATTGCAACACTTAAATTGAAACTTTTATAAGAGGCTAAAGGTTCTAAGTCTGATGAACTTTCTTAGAGCTATACTAATGAACCCTTAGCCCCTTTCGTGTTGACACATAATCTGCCTGATTCTTTTAAGTTTTCTAAGTTGACTTACATTGGTACTAGAAACCCGGAAGATCACCTAACTCACTACAACAACCATATGAACATTCTTGGAGACTTAGATGCTGTGAAATGCAAAGGTTACTCATGAGTAATTTTTTTGCCAATAAAACTTTACAGCAATCCCTAACTTACCTTCTGTCTATTCGAAAAAAGAGAACAAACCCCTTCATGATTTCATGAAGAGGTTTAATGCTGCAACTATGATCAACAAGGGTGTTTCTAATGCTTGAATTTTGGTATCAAAATAGGCACCATGTGCGGAGACCCAAGAGGGATTTCCATTTACAATCCGGAAACCCTACATAATCCAAGGGGAAGGTCAGAGGTTTCTGACACAAACCTTGAAGGTATTTGGCAAAAGCATCCTTCGAGTCATACGGTCAAGAATGTTCACGTCTCTTCCAATGCTTAATATCCCTTAATCCTTCTATTAAATCTAGAGGTGTCTACCTCATAGCCCACTTGTCGCGAAGACAATAACAAAACATGTAACACCCATACCCAACCTGATCATCGGGTTTGAGCTATGTGATTTCACATTAGTTACCGGAGTAACTACGATAAATAATGATTCAAATTAATAATTTATGCGTGCTAATAATTATAATATTCATTCATAATAAGATAAACTATTAGATTGATGTCGCGATTTCAGGGTTTTCTCAACATTAAGAATACGTCGTCCCAACGTAACTCTCTACTTAATTTCATCGCGACGTTGAGAGTACGTCATCACGACGTGACTGACTATTTTCTATAAAACCAAATGGTACAAACTTTAGGGTGCTTGAAACAAAGTTTAAACACTTAAATTTCAACCATTTCAATGACATACCAATTCCATACATGCCAAAGTACACTAAAATCTTGATTCAAGTTAACATTAATCAACAAACTTTCAAAAAAACCAATTGTGATACAAAAACTTACTCAAACCCTAAGTACATGCCATATACTAAGCAAAAGAGGACTATATAAACATCGTTGATTCGGACATCACTTCCTAGATGCTAGAATCACTTCTCATAACCTTGAGATTCACCTATTCTTGCACACAAAATAAACAAATCGTACGCTGAGTGATAAAGCTCAGTGGTACTTCTTTGATTCAAGTCAATTAAGTAATTACAACATCAAACACATATATACATATAACACCTTTTATGAACATCTATTAATCAACCAAAACATTTATTGTTCATGCATCAAAATAGGGATTATACACCATTTCAATTAATTAAATCATAACCTTCACCATTAAAATCAAGTAGCATGTCATGCTATATCATCAAATTAGCATTAAGATATTCAATTCCATTTCAAATTCAATCATTTTATACACTAACAATCCAATTCCAATTCGAATCCATTGATTTTTCATGTTTTCATATAGACCCTTCGGGCTTGTATAACCGATTCGCATGATTTTTTGCATGCTATCGAAATTAATATATCGCAATTCATCTTTGTATCACCCAAATCATATTATCAATCCAATTCACATGCCATTTTTCTAATTTATGTTTTACATCCTTATTAACCTGACTCAGACTCGAATGGGTACATGAATTCCAACTGGCACATCAATTTGGCACTTAGTGCCTTATCAGAACATATGAAGTAATTAAATTGTGCCCGGTGCTCATTGGTATAACCAAAGTAAAAGTTGTGCCCAACAATCACCGAAACGCCCGAAGAAAAATGCGCTCATTGATCTTTCGTAATTCTGTGTTATAGATTAAACTAATTTTTGCATTTTAGGAGCTTGAAAGCAAGCATTTCCATTTGGTTTTAGTTTTGTTGTCGTAAGTTTTCATTAAGTTAATAAAATGTGCAAGTTGAGTCTTTTATTGACTTCAGGGGTCGAATGAGACTTAAGGGTGAGCTAATGACCTTTGTAAGTAGGTGAAATAAACAAACATTGGTCATTATGTCGCAACATTGAATGATCAATATCGCAACATAAGGAGCAGAATGGAGAAAATACGAAGCTTCCTTCGATGTCGTGACACATCCTAAGAGTGTCGCGACATACCCCTAAAGATATCCCAAGAGGAGGATACTAACTCCTATGTCACAACATAGGTCCTGGTGTGTCGTGACATCGACTTTGGATGAGAATTAAAAATGAGCTAGGGGATGTTTTGGTTTGCACAATGAAACTTTAAACTCAGGAATGTCAACTAACCTAGGGTTAATGATGACGGCCACTTGGAATCTATAAATAGGCTCTATTGTCACATGTTAAAGACACCAATTACTTAGTTTAGAAATTCACTTTTAAATTTCAGTTTAGTTTTATTTCTTATTAGGTTTTAGGTTTATTTTCAGTTTGTTCTTGTTTTATCTCAAGAGATCTAATTTGTAGATATAGTCAAACTCTCTGGATTCGTTTTTATCTTTAATACAAATCAGACGTTTTCTTAAACTCTACACTTTAATTCATTTATAATGTTTTCTCTTTACATCAATTCCATATTGTTTATGAAAATTGTGAGGAATTAATCCTTTTATGGGGGATTAGTGAGTGGAGGTATGATTTGTTAACTGTTTTATAAGGTTATTCAACGGATCAACTGTTTGGGAAATGAAAAGTTTAAACCCTAGGCTTGACAACCCTAGGAAGTCATCAAGGTGGGAATTAACCCAAAATTGGTATGGCCTATCCATGAACACCTTAACCCCAAACCGATTTGGACTGTGAGATTGAAAGATAAATAGCTTTTGCTGACTCGTTATTTAAGTGGAAGGTCGAAAGATCCTGTTGGGGTAGCGACTAGTTGATTGACGAGGAACTCAAAGTGACAGTTAATGGGGATCACTGAAACAAGCTAATTACCCATAATCAAATATGATTTATTCTATATTTTGATCTCTTGAACTTTTATTTCCTTATGTTATTTTATTTTATTATCGTAAAAATTCCCTTTTATTTTACTATCGTACCATAACCAAATCAAAGTACTAATTAGATCTTTCAATATTTAGTTTAAAATTGACCGAGTACTAGCCTCCCTAAGGTACGATCCTGGGAGTACTCAACTACTCCGTTGTAACTATATTACAACTGGACTTGTATACTTGCGGATACCGCCTTCTTGATATATCTTTCACTGTAGTATTTACACTCTAGACGTTAGTGTGTCCAGAGGTGGTCAAGTGGTTGGCGCCATTACTAGGGAGGCAATGTCACTTGTTTGGTTTTAATTTTACACTCAGTAGGAATAATTAGGAAATCTTTAGGTCATAGATATGATTTATTTAGCCATAAATAAAACTACTAACATTATGCAAGTCTTAAGAACACTGTTTGGTATAGACTTTCTACGATTTAGCATTTTCGGTTCTGTCATTCATAACTTACATTTTAAACTAAATCCTTCTTTACTAACATGGATTTCTAAAAATGTCAGATTTACCAATCGGAAAACTGAGGACTCGATAGCGTTTTTATGGAGATTTAATCACATATGTAGTACCGTTACTTATGCAAGTGTTTTACCAGATGTCATCAAATTGTTATTAATTCCATTTGCACTGGATGGGAAGGAAAAAATGTGGTTAGAAGTGCTTCCCCTAGACACAATTACTACTTGGGCCGAGTTTGTGCAGATATTTCTTTGCTGAGAAGTACCCATGACCAAGGTACTAAATACTTATACACAATTATTTTAATTTAAAAAAAATATTACTGAAACATTGGGACAGACTTGGGAAAGGTTTAAAATAAATCTCAGATCCATATTAGGCGGGGGTACACACTTCGCAGTTCAGATACAACATTTCTATCATGGGTTGGACAGTTAGAATAGATGAAAATTTGACATCATGACTGGTGGATGCATTTGGACAAAAACTCGGGAGGAAGTTATGGGAATATTGGAGAAATTTAACATTAATGAATCTACCTAGGAGGAATGCTATGAAGTGCAGGTCGAGGGATTGGAATATATAAAAAAATAAAACTAAGAGTAAGAATGTAACTAGTTGGAATTAATTATAAGAATGTAACTAGTTAGAATTAATTATAAAAGAATCAAATGGTTACGAAACATGAGAAGAACGAGACGATACTGAGCAAAAGAATGCTCACATGGTATCTCAACTTGATTAATGGAGGCATAATAAGGGGTAGCCAGAACAAATTATCCCGAGTTCAACAAAATTGGTGCCATCTATTATTAGACCTCCTGAATTAGAATTGAAGTTGTTACCTGCACATTTAAAATATGGCTATCTAGAAGAACAAAATACTCTGCTTGTGATTATTGTTATAGGCTTAGAAGCAACCCAATAAGAAGCTCTACTGAGTGTTTTGAATATGTATAAAAAAGAGATAGGATGGACAATTGTTGATATTAAAGGAATTAATCCTTCGTTTTGTCAACATAAGATCAGATTAGAAGAGGGAAAAAACCTGTAGTTGATGCTCAGCGTAGACTTAATCCAGCTATGAAAGAAGTGATAAAGAAGGAATTGCTTAAATGGCTGGATACAGGTCTTGTTTATGCCATTTCCGATAGTGAATGGATTAGCCCTACTCAATGTGTTCCAAAGAAGGGAGGGCTAACTATTGTCGAGAATGATAAAAATGAGTTAATACCAACGAGAACAGTTATTGGTTGGAGAGTAAGTATTAACTACCGGAAATTGAATGATACAACAAAAAAAGACCATTTCCCTTTGCCCTTTACTGATCAAATGCTCAACTGCTTAACAAGTAAAGATATATTATTTCCTTGATGGACTCTTAAGATATCATCAAATCCCAATACATCTCGATGACCAAGAGAAAACCACTTTCACATGTCCTTTTGGTTCTTATGCTTTTAAAAGAATGACTTTTGACCTATGCAATGCTCCAACAACCTTTATGAGATGCATGACCGCTATCTTTGCTGATATGGTAGAAAAGGGATTGGATGTATTAATGGATGACTTTTTGGCCTATGGAGACTCTTTTCAAAAATGTCTAAGTAACCTTGAGAAAGTTTTAAAAAGATGCGAAGAGGCTAATCTAATGCTTAACTGGGTAAAATATAATTTCATGGTAAAACAAGGATTGATGTTGGGGCATTAGATATCAGGAAAATGAATAAAAGTGGATAAAGCCAAAATTGTGGTCATAAAAAATATTCCCAATCCAACAAATGTTAAATGTGTTTGAAACTTTTTAGGCCATGCAAGATTTTACCGGAGGTTTATAAAAGACTTTGCTCACATCTCTAAGCCTCTAAATCAACTCCTTCAGAAAGAGTCACTTTTCACATTTGACCAAAGTTGAGTTAAAGGTTTTGAGGTAATAAAAGAAAAACTTATATATGCTCCAATAATCATCACCCTTAATTGGTTAAAACCTTTCATTATTTTGTGTGATACTAGTTATTATGCAGTAGGTGCAGTATTAGGACAAAAGCGAAATAACATCTTTGGGGCTATTCACTATGCTAGCAGAACGATAAATCCGACACAATGCAACTACACTACAACTAAAAAAGAGTTGTTGGCAGTAGCGTTCGCTTGTGAAAAATTTCGACCCTACTTGATGGCAAACAGAGTATATGTGTATACTGACCATTCTACATTAAAACACGTTATGTAGAAAAAAGATACATTATTATCAAATGTTTTCTATTTTATCTATTATGATCAATTTTGTTTGAGTTAGCTGATTTAAGATTGCATCTTCGAACAACTCGTTGATTTAAGATTGCAGTTGATATTATGAAGGTTAGCTTATTTAAGATTGCAACCTAAGTTCTTTTGATTTAAGATCATGAACAATTTTATTTTAATTAGCTGATTTAATATTGTAACTCCGATGAACTCGCTGATTTAAGATCGTAGCTGATATTATTAAGGTTAGCTAATTTAACATTGTAACCTAAGTTCATTTGATTTAAGATCATGAACAATTTTATTTAAGTTAGCTGATTTAATATCGCAACTCCGAACATCTCGTTGGTTTAAGATTGCAACTAATATTATTAATGTTAGCTAATTTAATATCGCAACCTAAGTTCATTTGATTTAAGATCGTGAATAATTTTATTTGAGTTAGCTGATTTAAGATTGCAACTCCAAACAACTCGCTAATTTAATATCACAGCTGATATTATTAAGGTTAGCTGATTTAAGATTGTAACCTAAGTTCATTTGATTTAAGATAATGAACAATTTTTATTTGAGTTAGCTGATTTAATATCGCAGCTCACTGATTTAAGATCACAACTGATATTATTAAAGTTAGCTTATTTAATATCGCAACCTAAGTTCATTTGATTTAATATCATGAAAAATTTTATTTGAGTTAGCTGATTTAAGATTGCATATTCGAATTGCTAGTTGATTTAAGAACGCAACTGATATTATGAAGGTTAGCTGATTTAAGATCGCAACTCCGAGTAGCCCGCTGATTTAAGATCACAACTGGTATTATTAAGGTTCACTGATTCAAGATCACAACCTATGTTCACTTGATTTAAGATCATGAACAATCTCACTTGTGTTAGTTGATTTTGCAATCTTTATTCTTTAGCTCATTTATGCTAACAACTTGATTATGCAGTTTGATTAAATAAATTTGCAGTTAAATACAACACCGTTTCAATACAAAACAAACATAGATTTTTCATTTTATATTTAAAAGAAACAAGTACAATAAAAATAAGGAAATTAAGAATTAGTGCTGGTATCTTGGGAATTGGCGAGCACTTCATCTTTTTCTTTGTTTTCTCCTTCATTTCCATCACCTTCACATCCAACTGTGAGAGCCATACTATTCTCTACAGGATCTTCAGTGAAGTATAGCCTGCTGGAATTCTTCCATTTCTCTACAAATTCTTCTCAAGCTACTGCAAAAGGGAAGTGAACATTGAAATCCAACTGAGCATTAGTGAGATTACTAAGAGCATCAAAATTTAACCCGTGAGCATCAAAGGGACCTCCAACTACTTGAGCATGCAATAAGAAGTTAAACTTTAAATCAACTAAGTAGTCTTAGAAGCTTTGCCTAGTTTCCCTTTTGCATTTCTCTAAAGCTTCTTCATAGCTCTTCACCAAATTAGCCATAGTAGCTTTTTTTTGTTCATCCATACTTTTTATGGTTGCTTCCAAAACACTTTTATTGGCTTGCTCACCTACAATCTCTCTATGTAACTTTTCAACTTCTTTTTTAGTAAAGGTGAGATGCTCTTGTAGTATCCCATTCTGCTCCAATAATTTATTATTCTCTTAATCCAAGTTCGTATGTAATTCGTGAGCCGTTTTTAGTGTCCCCATGGTAGACTGATAAACATTTCTAGTCTCTTTCTTTTTTATTTATGCTTCACCAACACCCTCAGCGAGCCCCACGTTGACCATGCCAGCTTTAGCTAAGACTACTTGGAGAGAACATGTAAGCTCTTGCAAGGAAGGTTTCCTTGTAGTGTTGGACAATCCAGATAGACAGATATGCTCCTTTGCCTTTTCAGATATACAATTTTTCCCTTACTTGCTCACCTCACTAGGACTATAAGGAAACCTCTACATGCTAATATGCTCGTGCTATGGAAATAATGTTCTTGTCTAACCACTAGAAGAAGTGAATTTCATAGAGCCACGAGAAGAGCCATACATCAAAAATTACTCCAAAGGTATCATCAGCTGCTGGCCTTAGTGGTGGTTGAGGATCAACAAGATAGTTGGGAGGAGATGGAATTGTGGCAGTAACTGTAGTAATAGGGGTTACGTTGTCAGATATTCCAACATGATCTTTCCTTTTCTTTTTGATGAAGCCCCTTTAATTAACTACCATCATATTCACTACTTAGTATGATGTTGGCAGTTCCTGTAGTAGTCTTTTGCTTCTTTCTACTTCTCGCACTCCATTTCCCAACAACAATACCAAAGGGACTACCTTGCACATTCTGTATAAAAAATCGCACATCTATGTATTCATCGATCTCTCTTAATAACCTGGTGGATTCTTCTAAACTTTCTTCAACATCGCAAATTGTGCGTGCATCAACAACAAGTGTAATATCAGCACCAACATTTAGTATAAGGGGATCGCACTGCTTTCTACATTCCCTGAAGATTTCGAAGACCATAGATGAAGCTTTAATTTACAAAAGCTATAAAAATAATTTCTAGGTTTTTCTTTTCTCCCCAATAGTATAAGCCCCAACTCATCAGTAGCTCAATGTAGCTAGGCAAACTGTGTGAGTAGTAATCCAACGGTGTCCACACCAGCATTAGCATCAACTAGCCTCCATCTATTAGAAATTAGATTTAAGAGGCAGTTTTGAAACACGTTCTTGACAGTTAGCACTTCCTCCAAATCTAGTATGCAATCTTTGCGAAGTCTATAATATTTTCCCCAACCTACTTTTGTCATAATCTCTCACTTCCTTAGACGCATACTTTTACCAGGTATCGACCACTCAGTTGGAAAGTCAAAGCCACTGTTAAGCTTGTACTTGACCTGTATGTACTTGCAGCAGTTTAGGCGAAGGTTCGAAGATCAGTTTGTAATGATTGACTCCACATCTTCGCGAGAAGAGAAATAAAATAAACCCACCAAACCCCATCGATTCCATTCCTTCAGTTGGTACAAATTTTGAAAAACGACGACCAATGGCACTTCCTTTCGCCGATTGCATTCAATGAAGTATGTCATTGCAAATCTACCATGAAAAACCAGATAATTGCGTTGAAAGTATCATGTATTCATCGAGAAGGTGGATGAAGAAGGGGTGCAGTGGTAAATGGAAACCTGCCTCTATCACGTATAGTGGAAGTATAAAACTACCGTCGCTAGTATCGCTAAACTAATTTAATCTTTTGGGGATTGTGAAGTTGTAAGTGAAGTTCGGTATTTGAATTCCCTGAGTAGCCGAAATGCGATTCATTTCTTCTACATTCGTAGTGCAAACATAAGCCTTAGCCTCCACCAGAGTATTCACTTGACAGCATCGTAAATGGATGTTCTGAACAGTACGACCACTTCCTCTAATCCTAGCCATGGTGTTCTAATAAAACCAGGAAAAAATCGAAAGAACGATGGAAATTTTAGGGAAATTACCTCTAAAACTATTCTTCTCAACAATGGCTTCTTCTCCAAAATCTTGAATTTGAACAATGTAATTTTTAGGGCTCAGGTAACTTCTTTTTAAAAGGGTTTTTTGCACTTTAACGATTCATATATCTGAGAATAAAGGCACAATCAGCTGCCTACAGTTGTACCCTTTCTTGACACATGGTGAAGTGTACTTTGCAAGTTCAGGTATAAAGCATGTTTAATAAGCTTCTCCTTATGTTACCTTTTGTCTCATAGAACCAGGTTCTAAGAAGATTCACTTTATAACTCTTATTTGAACCAGGTGGGGGAGAAATCATTATGATGCTCACTATTACTGACTCGTAACTCGATTGGGTCTGGGTCGAGTTCTACACGGTTCGCACTTCAAGTTTGCGTGGCACTATGATTTCGTGTCTAAGGCACTCATACCTTTTTATGAGACCGCACGATGTGGGTTCGCACACCATCACATAGGCGAACCTACATCGTATAAACACGTGTTAAACCTAAAGTAGGGTACGTGTTGACATGCATGGAACCTACCTACGATATCACATCTATAAACAGTAATAGTATCATATAAATACACAGCTCCACCCATCTAAAAGATACACAAAAACACTCAACAAAGACATTTAGTGGTCAAATTCTTTAAGGGAAATTGCATAATTCTTTAAAGGATTCTTTAGAACAATGACTTTTTTGTTAACTGGAGATTGAGACCACTAGTGGAAGATATAAGAAGAGTCAACAATGTTGAGATTGTTGAAAGAAGTGTGGGAATGATGTTAACGACAATGGGAGAAGTGAATAATTGGGCGAAAATTGCTTATAATACGAAAATTAGTTTTCAATTACCATATTCTAACCAAGTGTAATTTGATATGAAAAAAAATTCCGGCAAGCTTCGACAGTTCAACAACTGCCCTATTAGCAGCGAAAGAGATGTGCTGCAATTTGATTTCCTAGCTTTGTGCTAGCAACTCCTGAATATCCAAAACTAAGCTCGACACATCAGCCCTATCCATCTCTAGAATCAAGTTAACTAGAACCAAACTATCACTCTCTACAATTGGCTTCTTGATACCATGTTTCCATGCCAGTCACATCCCATCGTAAGTTGCCCAAAGTTCGAAATTCAAGACTGAACATGCTCAAATATTCTTGTTGAACCCTATCAACCAGTCCCTTTTCGAGTCTCGTATTCAAGACTGAACACGCTCAAATATTCCTACTGAAATTAGAAAGATAAGTAAAAATTCTTGTAAAAAATAAGACCTTCAAAATAAGTGAAAAATTTTCCTTCTCTTTGTTAAAAGTAAGTCAGGAGAGTGACTAAATATTACCAATTGAATTAGTTTATTGCTAACTCAACTACTAAAACATATATAAAAAATAATATTATTATCAAATGTAGCATAAAAGTCTTAAATCTAAATGTATTTAAACACGTAATATTATAAATGTATTAAAAGTTTATGAATGATTTAAAAATTTATTTATAAAATAATTTAAGGGTTTTAAGGCTTCCTTTAAATGCACGGAAGCATCAATGCATTAGATCAGTAAGCCAAAAAAATAAAAATAAAAATTACAACTGAAACGCAGGTTAAATGAAGGGCTGTTTGGATGATTTCAAGTTGACTTTTCAACCAACTAGCTATACATTTTTCAATTGGTGTTTGGGGCCCCACTGGTCCAGTGCACAAACTGGACCTCCAATAGATGATAAAATTCTCATTTATTATAATATAATATAATATAACATAAATATAAATATATTTTATTATTAATTTTAAATATAGTATTTAATAATTTATTATATACAAATATTTTAATTTATTATTCTTAAATATCATTTTTATTTTAATTATATTATTACTACTATATTTGAATTCAAACACATTTCGCTTTGTTGATATTAATAGTAACCCTAAACCCTAAAACTCAATCTCACTAATATAGTAATTAATCTCATAATCATCATTATTTTTAATGACACTTGAGTCAATCTCACCACTTTCGGCAAAAAACCCACGCCCAAGTTCTATAACTTTGGGCCTGCTATCTCGATCATGATTTTCTTACCCCCAGAGGGAAAGGTCCTTCCCTTTTGGGCTGGTTGTGGACGAGAAGGGATTCGAACCCCGGACACCGTGGTTCGTAGCGAAGTGCTCTAATCCTTTGAACTATAAACTCCACTTTGCCTCCGCTGGATCTATTCTAAAGAGTACCTTAAAAAAAAAAAAATCTTTCCTCTCTACCGTCATTTTGAGTTAAGAAGATGTGAAAGTGTCTTTCTCTCTATAACAATAATGTTCCGAGATGTGAAGTGAAAAAAAAAAAATCATAATTGGGATTTTGAATAATACTACACTTTCATTTTTCATTCTCATTACTTTTTCATGTGTGGAAAAGGAGCATTTAGATTTGAAATAACTCCCACTGCGGTACGATTTGGTTTCTTTTTTGCCCAAACGTACCTCAACAATCTGCTTGGATTGCAAGCTTCAGTGGAACGCACTGAAGTATGTTTTTTGAGTAGAGCTTTTCACTCCTGTGTAAGCTTACAAAATCAGTTGGTAATTCTTTTACCATTTATGCCCATGTATTATTAATTGTCCATTTTTTTTATTTGTCTTGTGTCATATATGCACCCTTTACGTCTTATATTAAAATTTTAAAATATTTTTATTTATTCAATATTTGTATCTTACTATCAAATCTCAATATATCTTTTAATTTTTAAAATAAGAGTTTTAAAAATTATTTATTAAAATTATTAATTATTTTTATTTAAAGATTTTCAATTTTTTATTTAATATAATAAATATTTAAATAAATATACAAAATAATGTACCTATGTTTTAATAATGATAACATTTCTAATTATTTATTAAATTTTCAAATATGTTATAAGTTTCACTACATACAAATATTATTCTAAGGTACTAATGGTCATTTTCTCTTTTCATTATAATGCACTTCATCGCTATTATTGCGATTGAATCTAATCACATTTTCCACTATTGATTTTAACCTTACTGTTATTGTAACTAACTTCACCATCCATCCAAACTAAGGTTTCGTTTTTCATTATTTTTCGAAAGTGCTTTTGGAGAAGTAAGCAATGCTAAACATACACCATTTGAAAAGTGTTTTTGAAAAATAATTTTATTTAGCTTTTGCTAAAAGTACTTTTGAAATCAAATGATTTTTTAACTTTTTTTTTATAACCTAATATAGTTTATGTAATATTTATATTAGGTATATAATTATTTTTCTATTGAAATTTATTTCAAATATATAACATTATATTTAAATTTGTATTGGTTATATTTTAATATTTAAAATATAGATTATATATTCAAATTAAATTTTACAAATAATTAGTATTAATTGCTTACAAATGGTTAAAATTTATATTTCATATATAAAAAATATTAATAATCAGTTACAATGTAACACCCTCGCTCGACCCGATCTCTGGATTCGGGTATGGTATGTCACAACATAAAACCATTCGGGTTTAACAAAAACACTTGAAAAATTTTGAAAGTATCGAGGTCTTGGCATAAAGCTCATTATGAAAAAGACAAAACAACCAAATTAGTAGTACACCAAGTAAAAACCTCTTTAGATAAAACATTTGGCGTTAGCCTTATATAAGTTGATAGATTTTATAAATCACAAGATGAATTATTTACCATATAATAGTTTCAAGTGCATCATTAGCAGTTAAAACAAAATTCAAAATCATTTGGCGTATATGTCAAAAGTTAATCTCATAAACCACGATTTCTTAGATTAAAATACATACTTCAAGAGTTCACAAAAGTTCTTAAATAAAAATTTCATGACAAAAGTTGCAAATCATTATACAGGCTGATTATAGAGCAGATCTACACACCACCCCCAAAAGGTCATACATGATAAAGAATTAAACAGATTGCTCACTATCAACAGTTCTCTGGCATAGTCCTTTCAATAGAATCTCTTCCTTCAGTCAACACAACTGAGAAGGAAAGGATAACAGAGTAAGTTCGATTGAACATGCTTAGTGAGTAAGTTCGATTGAAACTTAGTGAGTTTCATAAAGAAAACACAACTGATGTACAATGATTTTACTGATGAACAAGCTTTAATACCATAAGGATACCTAACCTTTCAGATAGATTCAATGCAATAATCATAATATGCCTAATGACGTTCATTGAATATGAATAGACTTGATACACCAACTTAACATGACGTATGGGCAATTACTATCCGCCAACTTAACCATAACTTTTACACAACCCATCCTTATGCCAACCTCGTACCCAGAATTCAGAGTCAGAGTCATATTAATCAGTCGAATTCATATGCACATACAACCTTAATTTCTCATATCATTTCAGTTCAGTCGAGCATGTTCTCTCATGATTTGCCAGTCCAATTTGCAATATAGCTGCCCTACCGGAGGCATCACAAACATATCCTTCTTCATCATTACATCTCACATATAACATATCACATATTGGTGGTACTGGCTCACGCAATAAGAAGGGTGTTTTTCATCGAAACATAAATAGACCATACCCATACCGATTATGCTGTCAAACACCACACTTACGTTATTGAGAAGGAACACTTACCTTACACAATTCATACAACAACAAAATTTACAACACATGGAAGTAAGAAGGAACTTACTAGAAAGTCTAATACAGTAATTTACTCAGCAGGTCCTTTACCCTTGTTGTTGGGACCTTCGTTAGCTTTTTTAGCTAAAAGAGAGACAAATAAATCTACCAGATCATCAAACTACTAAAATTTGACATGCATGCATGAATCGATAGCATGCAACCTAGAATCAGGAAGTTTCCGTCCTCAAGAACAATTCTAAAACTTATGCATGCATTACTGTAAACACGTAAATTCCTTTGATAATAACCTAAAGGTTTACCAGAAATTACCAGTAATCTGGTGTTAACAACGGTGTTAGCCAAACGATGAAAACTCCTTGCTAAAGATGCTAACATAGAATTTCTAAAGGTTCAACGAAAATGCAAGGAAGAAGAATAAGTAGAAACAAAACGTACAACATGTAACACCTTAATTCTGGCAAATCGAAAGTTTTGGGCGTATAGTAGTAAATAGTCTATCTAGCGTGGTGTTATCCACCCAGATGATCATTTTCGCACATACGTGTGGGCGTATTGTAACTACCACTTGAGTTAGTAAGAATTTGATTTCATTTTACTATATTAATGAGATGTTCGTGTCAAGGGATAAAAGGGAAATATGGGATGAGTATTCGCCAAATGCATAGTACGCCTGGTTTGTATGAAATATTATGCTAGTTAAACATTAAGTAATCTGGTTAGAAACCAACTATATAGTTGATAAGTTTGAAGAAGAGAACTTATTTATATTTTTCTCGGAAATTGTAGGCCAATAAGAAGACAAGTTTTGATACATATGACACATGTTAAATTCCACTAAGCAGGATGAGTCATATTTATATGTAACACCCTAAAATTTTGGATTTTTGAATGTGTATGTTTGTCAAGTAATTTGATTTGGTGTGATGGTGTAGTGCTTTGGATGTGTGCTTTAGGTCCCAAGTTTGATTCCCTTGTTTTGAGTTTTTCTATTAAATTTTGGCTTTATGTTGAGCTTGAGCCTTAGGGTTTAAATTAATTTCTTTGTTAGGTTGTGGCAACGATGAGCCTAGTGGAATATTTTTTTTTTGGGCTTTTTTTGGGTGTTGAAGTTTTATTAAAATTCTATTAAATCTTTTATACATCTATTTTAACTCAATTTGATCTTATTCCTAATTTTTCTCCCCTATTCTTGTCATATTTCCACCCCCTTTTTGGCACGTTCTCTTTTATTTCTTTTCATTTTTTTCCCTCTTTTACTTTCTTGTTCTTATTTCTTTTCTCAGTTTTGGGTGTGTCGATTACCTCTCCTCTGCTATCATTTTTGTTCCTTATTACTATGTTTGTTTTCGTCTTTTCAATCTTTTCAGGGTTGCGTGTGAAATGGGGTTATAATTCCTTCCTAAGTGTAAGTATCATCAAGTTAATTTTCTACCATAAGAATTCTTAATCATTCTTTGTTTAAGGTTGAGATTGTATAGTTTTGTTTCGTTCGAAATTGTGACGATTGTTCTTGTGCTTTGTTTAGGCGACGGATGTGCGAATCAAACTCCTCTAGCGGAGTAATATTCGTTTTGGGCGTTGTTTCGCATGAGTAAGCTTTTGAATTATGTTTTAGGGTATGCAATTACGGTTTAATAATGTAATTTGTAGTGTGTTTTCATTGACTAATTAGTGAGATTTAATGAACGAATGTAGGTTTTGTGAATTTCCGAGAGCGTGGTTAATTGTTGACATCATCAGGTGTGTGATAATTACCCTAAAACTTGTTTGAAACTCAATTATTCGTGAAACTGGGCATTTTTTGAAACTGCCCAGTATCACACTGTCGTGTGTGTAGGCCGTGTGATTGATTGTGTGTTGCCACACGGTCGTGTGTGTGGTGCACACAGATGTGTGTGATTTTGCAGGCCGTGTGGGACACACAGTCGTGTGAGGTTTTTACAGACCGTGTGGTAGGCCGTGTGGACTACACAGGCTGGATTTTTAGGCCATATGGACCCTTAAGGCCAATTTTTGGGCTTAATTTGGGTCCGGATAAGGGACTCGAAATTTAGGTTCGTAGGCATCGTACGGGGAAGGAGAAACGTAAGTTTTAGCACATTAAAACATATGGATAAGCTTGGGAGGTATGTTAAATAGGACATGTTTAACTATACCATGAGTTATGTTATGATATGGATGTGAATATGCATGTATGCTATGTGATATATGATATATGTATGTATGATTTATGTCTATATATGCATATGTTTGGGGGGTGGGTTATGATATGATGGAGGAAGTGTTATATGACAATTTATACTACATAAATGACAGTTAGACCATAATTCTATGCATGGAAGCTCAAATAGGGGTGTGCAAAATTCGGGTAAAACCGAAAAATTTTGGTTAACCGACCGAATTCGGTTAATCGGTAGGTTAACCGAATTTTTTCGGTCGGGGGTCTGTTAATTATTTTGTGATTTTTCGGTTAACGGTTAATTCGGTTCGAAACCTATCGGTTAATCTAATCTTTCTGGTTTTAACCAAAAAATTAATAAATAAAATTATAATATATAAATAGGCCCACTATTCACCTAAATTCAATCCCTAAACTCAATCCAAACCCAAATATCCAACCCAACCCAATTACCCAATCCAACCCAATCATAAAAATTACAAATAATTTAATAAATAAAAATAAAATTCTAAAATTAAAACTAAAATTATGTAATCTTTTTAATTATGTAGTGATTCATTTCAGGTAATTTGGGTAATTCGGTTAATTCGGGTAATTCGGGTAATTCAGTTAATTCGGTTAATTTTTAACCAAAAATAAAAAACATATAATTTTCGGTTAATTCGGTTAACCGACCGAATTAACCGAAAAAATTTCGGTTTGGTTAATTTTTTTGAAAAAATTTCGGTTCGGTTAACGGTTAAAAATTTTGAAAGGTCGGTTAATTCGGTTAATGTTATTTTTGTTCGGTTAACCGACTGAACACCCCTAAGCTCAACTGCAAATATCTTAGTGGCACACCGCCACATATTGGTGTGATTGGATGGATGGACTCTTGTAGTCCTATATGGTGTGATTGGCTGTA
Organism: Gossypium sturtianum; assembly: GCA_025698515.1. Classification (NCBI taxonomy): domain Eukaryota; kingdom Viridiplantae; phylum Streptophyta; class Magnoliopsida; order Malvales; family Malvaceae; genus Gossypium; species Gossypium sturtianum. Next base: position 126,263,904 of record CM046946.1, read on the forward strand.
CGGAGATGGTGTGTAGCGGATGGAGGTAGAGCATGATATAAATATAATAAGATATGCTATGTATTTGATATGATATTATTCGTTAAAATATGATAAGTTATGCTACAGTACGATTCAATATTATATGATTTGTTTAGGTATGATAAAATATGATCTGTATAACAATTTGATATGATAAGAAATATTTCGATATATGCTATGAGACGATCAGATACACGTGTTCACTTGTATTGTGATTATGGGCCAAATCACACATTGGGCTTAAAGCTCACTTTTTGCTTGCTTCATTTCAGGTAATCCTCTGACCTAGGAATGGACAACGACTTTGGAGCTCGGGATTCATGTTTTGGTTTTTGCACTGTAGACACTTTATTTGTTTATTACGGGCATTCTAGACTATATAGGGTTTTTCATTTACTTTTGGACATTTTAAATTTTGGTTTAGCTCGTTAGGACTATTTTGGATTATATTGCACAAAATCTTTTATCATTTAAGGACGTTTAAATTAAGACAACTAAAAATGAACTGCAGTTTTATAAACAATATTATACTAGGTTTTTCGCTGCAAGATTAATGGAAGTTCTCTAAAATATTTTTAGCTTCCAAATGTTTTAAAAGTACTTGGTTTTTATTTTAGGAACACAATTAAGCAGTGATTTCGAAAAATCATTATGTTTTTCAAAAGAGTTATTTGGTTTAATTTTCCTTCCACTGAAGTTGGTTTCCATCAAGTGAAACATTTGTTTCTTTTTTCATAAGCATTTTAACCTCTATAGTCCGACCGTAACGTCTAGGCCGGGTGTGGGGTGTTACATTATATGTGAAAGTGTGTTCTGAAATGTGTTCTTCTTCCTATTCCTTAAGTGGAAATTACTGAAACCTTCTTTAAGTCTAGATGTATCTTTTTATCGATACTTTAGAAGCTAAGGTTATGTTATGATCAGTAGCTATTCCATTTATAGGTAAGTATTACTATTTTGCATGTTAAATTTTGAAAGAGTAAGTCTGTAAGAGGGATGTAAGTATAAGGCTTTGCATGGGAGTTGTCAGTGCTTGAACTGATGGAAAATTTTATACGAATGAGCCTTAATGATGTCTTTATGTTCTGAAACCAGTGGTTGCTATTAGATCGAGATGGATTTACGGATATAGAGTTATGAACTATCGTTAGTGGGAATCAAGTGAGTTTTATGCTGACTCTTGAATGTATACTGTTCATATCGAGAGATACCTAGTGGAAATGAATTGAACTATGAATTTGAAACTATGAGAAGTATATTATGTATATGGGTAGTGAATCTGATAATTTCAAGTATGTAATGATTGGTTTATGAATACTAAAATGTTGAAGTATGAATGTATATATATGTATGAAATGTATGTTATGAGATGTATGTTCTGTTAGGGTTATGTTAGTAAATTACAGATGTTGGGTTTTGAGTTTGTCAGCGTATGAAGAGTTTGTGTCTAGTCACCAAGGTGATATTTGATGAAGTCCATCGAGACGAAAAACAAGAACTCTTATATGAAACTTTGAAGGAAAGTCTATGGCCATGGCATGTTTTGAAAAAGAACTAAATAATAGTGATTACCCAATGGGGTTCTCTGCGTGTCCTAGGACAATGATGGGAAAACCTCACGTAATAGGAGTTTAGGTAAATCCATATTGTAAACACGACAATGAAGAATAACATTTGTGGCGAATTCTGAAAGGAATGTCTTTGTGGCAAATTCTAAATGGAACGCCTCAGTGGCGTAAACTATATGATTGTCTGTATGGCATGTTTTGTTAGGCCTTTGTTGTGTAAATTGTCAGTGATGTCTGGTAAGATCTGATTTTGAATGTTTATCTCTATTGTAAGGTTTGAGTAAATTCTTTTAGTTTTGTAATAAGTAAAGATAAGGTGAGGCATTGATATGTTCTAGGTTATGAGGGACTAAGTCTTAAGGGTTTTCCAAGAAAAAGATTTGTGTATCTGTATGTTAAGAAGGGGTATCTGTTATGATGATTTGTAAATATGGAAAGTGAGGGGTATTGTATCTTCTTCTAAAATTATTTCGAACTAGAGTTAATGTAATCTTGAATTATGGTATTTTTATATATCACGTCATGGAATTCGTCAGAGTGGTTTATGCAATGATTTATTAGTAAGGTTATGTGTGGTACTTAATCAGAATATGACTGAGTATGAATTGATAGTATTATATTCTACATAAGTATTCACCAAACATATATGAGTATCCGCCAATGAAAAATGTCAGTGAATAATTGTTTGAAATAAGAATATGAGTTAATGCATGGATTGTTGGAAGTGTTTTATGAGGGTATATTCTGTTAAGAAAGTATTATGGGACAAGAGATTTATGACTGTATTATTTCTTTAACAAGGATTCGGATCACACAGCTCTAACAATCTCCACCTTGATACGAATTCCTAACGAACAAGTTCTCCACCTCTTCCAAAAAGCCTCTAAAAGGGTATTCTTCAACAATGAACACTAACCAAGTTCAAGTAATGCTCAAACTCGGTTATAGGAAGTGACTTAGTCATCATATCTACAGGATTATCATGAGTACTAACTTTTCTCATAACAATATCACCATGAGCAGTAATAGCACACACAAAATGATACTAAACAACAATATGCTTTGTTCTCTCATGAAACATTTGATCATTCGTAAGGAAGATGACACTCTGACTATCTCAAAAAACTATACTGATCTGAAGGTCTTTACTAAGTTCACTAAAGAGTCTCTTTAAATAAATAGCTTCTTTACAAGCCTCCGTAATCCCTATGTACTTAGCTTCAGTTGTAGACAAAACAACTGTAGTCTACAAAGTGGCTTTGATAAACCATAATTTACACATATTTTAACCACATGCTTGGCTTAATTTTGGATGAATATTCATTAGATTTGATGAATTCGATGCTCCTAATATCTTAATTTCATGTTTTATACTCAGGAGAGCTTAGAAATCAAAAAGAACGAGAAACAGGCCCTTAAAGGGACAAAATAGGCCTACCTTAGAGACTCACACAGCCTGGGCTATCACCCACGGCCGTGTATTTCGAGAAACAACCGAGACACGGCCTGAATCAACGTACACAGCTAGATCACACGGCCGTGTGTGGCGAGCAGGATCGACCACGGGCGTGTCCCTACCGTGGCCAAGATGAATTTCATTCGGATTAGGATACTTTTGGGCCAAGTAAGGCATCTCAAAGCCTATATAAACACCCTAGGGGGCAACCTAAAGGGGGAGCTCGACAGGACGTCAAATAGACGCCGAGTAGAAGGAAAAAATACTACAAGACAGCCGTCGGGAACAGCTTAGGAGAAGGATCTCCATCAAGACTGAGGATCTCCCATCAAGTTCTTTAGGAGTTTTTGGGTGTTCTTATGTTTTGTTGTTTTTCCTCTTTTATGATGTTTCCCTCTTTTAGTATGAACTAAATCCCTTAGATACCTAAGGGGATGAAACCTAGATGAATCTTATTATTATTTGATTTATGAGATAAATACTTGTGCTTATTCTTAATTGTGAGTTCTAATTCTTGTTTTGATAATTCAGGTTATTGATTCAAGTTCGAATATGCTTATTCAGTGGAGAAAAAGTCCCTGTTTAAGAGTAGATCAACACAATTAAGCGGAGTTGATTGCAACCCTAGAGATAAGGCGACGAAAATCTGCCAGATTAGGGTAAAACCTAATAAGGGAATCCATAGATCGAGTTAATGCGACAATAGGGGTTTTAATTAGAAAGAGATTTCAATTAATCAACCTAGAGTCAGTTGTTAGTAGCCTCGAGAGAGGTATTAATATAATTTAGGGATTTCTACGGATTAAGCCAAGTGAATAAATCGCATGAATCAAAAGTAATAAGTGAAGTCTAGATGGATTCTTCCTTAGGTATTGCCTATCTCATAAAAGTTGTTTAAAAGTATTTTCCCAATTTACTCTCTGTCGCGTTCATAGTTAGTTAAATTAGTTAGTAAATTTTTAGATTAAAAATAAATCCCCGTAATTATTAGGCTAGATAATAAAAAGATAGTTAATACTAGTACTCTTGGTCCTTGAGGATACTATATTCCAGACTCACCACAGCTATACTACTGTTCGATAGGTGCGCTTGCCTTTGTCGAAATAATAGTTAGTTTCGAGGTCCATCAGGCTTTCCAACTGATTGCGCAACCCCCAATAGTAAAGACATACCCTGTGAGTGATCTTCTTTTATTAAGGTCTCTGGCAAAATCAAAATCAACATACCCAATGTCTCCATCTCTAGTTCTTCCAAACTATAAGCAAACATCAGTAGTACCTCGTAAGTATCTAAAAATCTATTGAATTGCTTTCTAGTGTTCTTTATCGGGATTCGTCACGTATCTACTAACTGCACATGATAAATTTGGACGTAAGCAAACCATAGCATACATGAGAGATCCCACTGCACTAGAACGTTGAACACATGTCATGTAGTCAATCTCATCATCTGATTGCGGAGACAAAACTAATGAAAGTCTAAAGTGGGTTGCTAATGGAATACTAACAGGCTTGGCACTTTGCATATTGAACCTATAAAGAGCTTTCTCAATGTACAATTTCTGGCTTAGGTACAACTTACATGCTTTTCTATTTCTGAAAATCTTCATCTTGAGTATCTTCTTTGCTGCTCCCAAATCTTTCATCTCAAATTCCTTACTAAGCTGGGTTTTGACCTTTCTTATCTCTCTTTTATATTTGGCTGCTATTAACATGTCATCAACATAAAGGAGTAGATATACAAATGAAGCATCACTGTTTTTCTTAAAATAAACACAATTGTCAATGTTATTTCTTTTGAAATCATGAGTAGTCATAAATGAATCAAACCTCTTGTATCATTGCCTTGGTGACTGTTTCAGACCATAAAGGGAAATTTTCAGCAAGCAAATAGGGTCCTCCTTTTTTGAGACTATAAAACCCTCTGGTTGTTGCATGTAAATATCTTCCTCAAGTTCTCCATGCAAGAACGTTGTTCTTACATTTGACTGCCCAAGCTCCAAATCATACATAGCCAGAATACCAAGCAAGCTCGAACCGAACTATGCTTCACAACTAGAGAGAACACATCTATGAAGTCTACACCTCGAATCTGAATGTAGCCTTTTGCAACCAGCCTTGCTATATATCCGGGTATTTCAACTCCTAGAGTCCCCTTCTTTATTCTTAAACACCCATTTACAATGAACAACCTTTTACCCTTAAGAAGCTTCACTAGATATCATGTTTTATTCTTATGGAGTGATTCAATCTCTTCTTGCATGAAAATCATCCACTTTCCTGAATCTTCATAGCTAACTGCCTTGGAATAAGTTGATGACTCTTGATTTGCATCTATATCTTCAGTCACGTTTAAAGCATAAGCTACTATATCAGCCTCGGCGAACCTCTTTGGAAGTTTAATTTCTCTTCTACGTTTGTTCTTGGCAATAGAATATCGTGGTGAAGAAACAACTCTACTCTCAGTTTCTATTCTAACTTGAAGAGTAGAGTCTGCTCTAGATCTTGGATCAATCTGAAGCTCCACCTACTTCACATGTGTGTTTGAACTTTGCTGGTCTTTATTGCAATATTTTTTAATAGGTAAGTTAGGCAACATAGCAGCTTCATAAAAAATAACATCCTTGCCAATTACAACTTTCCTCGTTTTAGGACACCATAACTTATACCATCTAACACCAGCCTTATAACCAATAAAAACACATCTATGGATCTAGGTTCCAATTTCCCATTATCAACATGAGCATACGCAAGACACCTAAAAATCTTCAAACCAGAATAATCAGCAGGATTACCAGACCATACCTCTTGTGGATTTTTTTCTTAATGGCAACGGACGGAGAACGATTAATCATAAAACATGCAGTAGATGCCGCTTCAGCCCAAAACGACTTTGGTGAACAAGTATTGGATGACAAACATCGAACATTTTCCATGATTGTTCTATTCATGTTCTGCAACACCATTTTTACTATGGAGTATGATGAATTTTCAAGTGTCTCACGATTTCTTCTGATTTTGACAATTCATTAACCTTATTAGAACAGAATTCCAAGCCATTATTTGTGCGAATGTGTTTTATCTGTTTTCTCGACTATTTCTAGATCATAGTTTTCCAAGCCTTAAACATGAAAAACACATCACTTTTCTGCTTCAAGAAGAATGCCCAAACTTTTCTTGAAAAATCATCAATGATTGTCAGCATATAATTAGCACCACCCCTCGAAGGCACTTTAGATGGTCCCCAAAGATCAGAATGAATATAGTCTAGCATTCCCTTTGTGCAATGGATTCCTCTGGTGAATCAAACTCTCTTTTGCTTCCCAAAAATAAAGTGTTCACAAAACTTCAGTTTACTAATGCCTTGTCCATCAAGAAGTCTTCTTTTGCTTAATTTTGCCATGTCGTTCTCAATCATTTCCTTAGACGCATATGCCTAATTCTAGTAACATCATCATCTGACAAGGAAGAGGAAACGATGATTGCATCACCAGTAATAGTTGAACCCTGCAAAATAAATAACTTTGTAATCTTTCTCTGTATTTTCATCACAATGAGGTAACCCTTGCCAATGTTTAGAACCCCACTTTCAGTTGTGTACTTGTACCCTTTTGAATTAAGAGTTCTCAAATATTTCTCTTCAATTCTGGTACATGTCATACGATACTAAGTGTTTTGACAACTCCATCGAACTTCTTAATTTTGATCGTGCTAATATTTGCAATTCTACATGAATCATTGTTTTCCATCAAAACAACACCTTCAGACATTGTTTCATGCGTTGTAAACCAACCTCGATTGGGACTCATATAGAACGTGCAACCAGAATTGAGGATTCACTCTTTGCTCACTTTGGAGTTGTCGGCATAAGCAACTAGGAGTTCACCATCGTTGTAATCTTTTACAACATTAGCTTCACTAGATTGTTCTGGTTGTTTTCCCTCTTAATTTGTTGCCTCGTTTTTTATCTTATTCTACAATTTATAGCACTAAGACTTAATGTACCCTTTCTTGTTACAGAAGTTACAGGTTTTACCTTTGTTTGAAGATCTCGATCTACCCTTAGATTTACTACGAATATTTCGTTCTTGTGTCCTGTAACACCCCTAACCCGTATCCGTCGCCGGGATAGGGCTACGAGGCATTACCAGACAAAACACAGCTCAACACGTTCATATAATACATTACATGTACATAAATATATCAACTTCCTTCCAATAATTTTCAAACTCGAATAGCAACCATTTACTAATTCATATAAGTCAAATGCGCACATAAAAAAAACATTTAACTAATTAAAATTAATCATGCTTTAATATTCATATTTCAAATACAAACCATGCTTCAAAACTCAACTATTCCAAAATTATTTATTTAATCAAACTTTCGAACCAACTACCATATAACTAAGCCATATTACACATACTCCATAAATACATAGTTCGAAACATGTGACCATCAACTTTATGGCATTCAAATTCGCAAATCATAAACAAGCATTTTTTATTCCATACGCCGAACATACATTGAGACATTATTTAGTACAAATTCATTCCTGTGACTAAAGTCTAATCATACCATTTTGCAGATCTATGCACAATCGCATATTAAACCATATCAACCCATTTTACAAGGCATAATATATATTAGCATGTACGACAATAGTTAACTTTGCAGCATAGCCAATTATAATTTTTGCTACTACCAATTTAGGTGCAAATCACCATAAAAGCCATAGTCATTTCTAAGCATAATTACCGAATCAAAACATTCCAAAATTCATATGCTAGCATCCTATCAAAAATATATATACACAACCAATTTATTTCTCACTTATTCGGCTATCAAATTAACCACAAAAGTCATACCATCTCCACAATTCAATCTTATCAATATCAACTCGTCACCTTTCAACTATCCATAAGACCAACAAAAAATAACCCAAATCATAGTCATTATTTACCATTATAAAGCGTACCAAAATAACCAACAAATTAACAAATAAATCACATTCATTCTTTATCATCACAACCCGTACCTAATTATCCAAACCACAAACAATGACATGATCATCACATAACTTATAGATATACATACCATAAATCGAGAATGCATCCATCATTTACCTCATTACTTAGATCGAATTATAAGACCATCCATCACACAAGATATACCTTAAAACATACTTTCAAAATAAGCTAAATACATGGCTGATCACACATCATAATTAACGTCATCATCAAGCCATTTTCGCATGGCTACTTATACACAATTCAAAACCAACCATATCAAAACTAGCCTATACATGCCATATGTCAAAGGTTCAAGCTTTCAAAATACCGAAATAGTGATCGATAGTATGACGATGTTCCTTGACGATCCCCAAACTCGAGCTAGCTTTCAATATCTATAAAACAACGAATAAACACACAAGGTAAGCTTGGAAAGCTTAGTAAGCCATAAGCAAATAAATCATTACAAGAACATTCATAATTCAATTCGAAATAGCCGAACCTAATTAGTTCCATACACATAAATATAATCACATTTCTCATGAAGTTCATATGATCACATTAAGTATCCACACTTACCTTTTTCTTTCAATGTTCATATAAACCTCGTACGTACCTGAATTATTTAGCTCAAATTCACCTTTGGACTCATTTTGACATTGCCCGTTGAAACATTCGGAATCATAAAAGATACTCGGAAACACATATATCACATACAATGTCATATCTCAGATATGGTCTTACATGTTATTACATATCGATGCCTCTGTCCTAGACAGGGTCTTACACGAATCATATACGATGCCAATGTCCCAGACATGGTCTTACACGTAATCTCATATCGAAGCCAATGTCCCAGACATGGTCTTACACGAAATCACACTTCGAAAGTCCTAATGTCATGACATACGTATCCTATACTATTCCTATGGTTCATAAAGGGCTTTTGGACGTCGTAATTCAATCGATTCAAGCTTGAAACAAAACTTCCAATGCTCAATTCAATTCGACACAGATATATATATATATATTTATTTACAATTCAATTCAGCACATATAATATATATACATTTGAATTTAATAACATTTATTTACTTATGAACTTACCTCAGATGCGAGATCGAACTGACCTAACTACTATTCGACAACTTTCGACTTCCCCCGATCCAAATTCGATTTCTTTCTCTCTTGATCTAAATTAATTCAAATTTGACTTGTTTAATAAAATTTTCACTCAAATTCATCCAAAAATACATAATTTGGGCATTTTGCACTTTAGCCCCTAACATTTCATATTTTCTCAATTTAGTCCCTATTTCAAAATAACACAAAATACACAAAATTTCACTAAACCCATGTTAGGCCGAATTCTCCCTAGATCCCTAGCAACCCATTTCTTTCATTTATTTCACATTTTGACCCCTAAATTTTTAAATTTCATGATTTAATCCTTAATACACATTTTTACAAAAAATCAATTAATTAAACATAATAATCTATCAACAAGGATTTATTTTTCATCATCAAAAAACAAAAAGCTTAATTACTCATCAACGGCATTTCATGAATACATCAACAAATTCGAAAATTTAAGCATGGGCTAGCTAGAATACGAAGCAACGATATCAAAAACGTAAAAATTATCAAAAACCGAGCAAAGAACATACCTAAATTAAAGCTTCAAAGTGCCAAACCTAAAACAACAACCATGGCTTCTTTTCTTCTCAATATTCGGCCATGAAAAAGATGAAAATGCATGATGTTTTATGTTTTATTTTATTTATTACATATTAACACATAATTTACCATTTTGTCCATTAATAATATAACATTAAAATTCACCTAACCTTGTCCAAAATTGTCCATCACTATTATAAATCGTATAATTGACATGCAAGTGCTCCACACTTCCATTTAATAGCCATTAAACACCTTTAACAATTAGAAAGCCACTTTTACATTTTATGCGATTTAGTCCTTTTTATCAAATTAACTAACCAATCGATAAAATTTTCACACATATCACATATCATACTGTAAACACAAAAAATAATATTAAAATATTTTCTGACTCAGATTTGTGGTCCCAAAACTACTGTTTCGACTAGGGTCTAAACTGAGCTGTTACATGTCCTCCCACGATTATCATCAATATTTTGCTCTTATCTCCCACGAACAATGAGACCCTCTCCTTGAGAGTCAGATCCAACCACAAGATGTTTTATCTTGTCATTGTCATACGAGGTTAAGGAAGTATAAACTTCATCAACTGTGAGAGATTCGCGACTATACGAAATCGTATCTCTAAAGGTTGAATAAGATAGGGGCAACAAACAAAGTAGAATTATCCTTAAATCTTCTTTATCATATTGAACGCTCTATGACCTCGAGGTTTGAGAGAATTTCTTTAAACATGGATAAGTGTTCGTACACAGACGAACCTTCCTCCAAACGATGAGCATAAAAACGGTGCTTCATATGCAACTTGCTAGTTAGGGTTTTCAACATGCATAACTCTTGTAGCTTTGCCCATAATGCAGCGACAATCTTCTTCTTTAACACGTCCTGTAGAATTTCATTCGATTGATGCAGATTAAATTGCATTAAAGCCTTTCAATCTTTACGCTTATTCTTTTCCTCCGTCAATGTCGAAGGCATCTTATCTAACCCTAGCAGTGCATCCTCCAAATCCATCTTCGCAAGAATTACTTGCATCTTTACTTGCCACAATGCGAATCTGCTGTTACGATCCAATAGTGGAATATCATATTTCATTGTCACCATTACCATGATCGAGACAAGCAACCCAAAAAACTTTGATACCAATTTATTAAAATAGATGTCGATAATGGCAATAGAATGATTGCAAAAATAAAGAAAAAAAAAGAACACACAGATTTTACGTAGAAACCCTTTCGGGAAAAAAACCATGGGTAGAGGAGAAGAAATTCACTAATGTTGAAAAACGAATGATACAAGAGGAGTTTCGACTACATCTATTTAAAGATTGAAAAACCTTATTCTAATCAATGTCAAATATACGAAGTGTAGTTCTATTTAAAGGATTTTCGGCTACAACTATGTAACACCCCTAACCCGTAACCATCGCCAGAATAGGGTTAAGAGGCGTTACCAGACATTCCAGAACATTTATAATCATTTCACGTCATAAGGTACATTATCATCTTAACATAACAAACCATATTCATAGAGTCCCTTAAATAGGTCTACGAGACCTTAAACATGCATTAGAAAGGGGTTGGGACTAAACCGAACACATACAAAATTTTTCTGAATATCAAACATTTTTCAAAGTTACAGAGGTCACACGCCCGTGTGGGAAGGCCGTGTGCCTCACACGGCCTCAGACACAATCGTGTGTCTAAGCCGTGTCAAAACAGGGCATACATACTGACTTGTCCACACGGCCGAGGACACGCCCGTGTGCTTTACCCGTGGTCGACACTGACTTATTTCACACGCCCGTGTGTCCAGCCCATGTGCGAGTCTGACTTGTTTCAATTTGCAAACTTAAAAGACACGGTCGAGCCACACGCCCGTGTGCTCAACCGTGTGGGCAAATATAGGCCATTTGCAAGGCCAATTTGCCACCCACACTTTGGGTCACACCTACAACATCAAACCATCTTACATTCATACTTCAAAAGCATTCAAAACATATCAAAACATTCAAAATTTGACCCTTAATCACATCATACATTTACATATACAATTCCTACTCAAATATACCAATTCAAAATATCAACTTTCATTCAAACATAATACTAATACTTTATCTACCAACCATGAACTCACCTATATATGTATCATTTCATTAGTCTAACATTATGCACATAAAACCATACCAAATCATGCATCATATAGCTTGAACTACTCATTCATAAACATATTCAATACCAAGCCATATCACATGGCTATATTTACACAACTCAAAACACCGTCCAAATACTCTAGTCTATACATGCCATACTTCAATATATACAACTTCAAAAGATACCAAAAGATAGTTTGATAGTGTGGTGATGATCCTCGACGATCCTCGAGCTTCTCGTAGCTTTAATAATCTATAAAACAATCAGACAAACACACACAAAGTAAGCTTTCATAGCTTAGTAAGTCATAAGCAAATAAAGAACTATTAAACATTTGCATTTAAATCAACTAACTAAAATCATATATACATTAACCAATTACACAATTAATATGTTTACAACTCAAATATCATCACATTTACAATATCCAAATAACATCAACTTTCAACTCACATATACTCATAAGCACATATAAATTTATCTTTTACCATGTTCAATTCATGTAATCATCATAAGCATATACTTACCATGTTTACATATACATACCACAAAGCACATACCTGAATCCTTTAGTTCATTTTCACATTTGATCTCATCTCGATAATGCTCATTGAACCATTCAGAATTAATAAGGATACTCGGATAATCAGAAGGCTCGTACAATGCCAACGTCCCAGACGTGGTCTTACATGTAATCACATATCGATGCCAATGTCCCAGACATGGTCTTACACGTAAACACAAATCGATGCCAACGTCCCAGACGTGGTCTTACACGAAAACAGATATCGGAGTCCTATGTCATGACATATGTATCCTAACTATTCCTAAGGTTCGTATGGGGCTTTCGGACGTCTTTACTCGATCATTTCAGGCTCGTAAATATTGCTCCCATGCTCAATTCATTTCAGAGTATTCATTCACATAAATAACAATTCAATTCGGCACTAATAAAATTGATACAATATAATTTAACAACATTTATTTACTTATGAACTTACCTCGAATAACAACGGATGAAATCGACTACTCGACTACTTTCGACTTCCCCCGTTCTAATTCTGATTTCTTTCGTTCTTGATCTAAATAAATTCAAATTTAACTAACTTAATCACACATTCATTCAATTTAATCCATAATTGCATAGTTAGACCTTTTTACACTTTAGCCCTTATATTTACACACTTTTACAATTTAATCCTTATTTCACAAAACACAAAATACACATAATTTCATAATTTCATGCTTAGGCCGAATCTTCTTCATGCTCATACAAGTCCATAAATTTAATTTATTTCACATATTAGTCCCTCAAAATATTATTTTCACAATTTAGCCCAAATTACTCAAATTCATCAAAAATCTAAAGACAAAATATTATAATCTATCACATATCTTTTATTTTCTATCATCAAACAACAAAAATCACAAGCTATCATCAATGGCAAAACACAAAATCATCATCAAATTCAAAAATTAAGACATGGGCTTTGTAATACTCAAAGCAACGATCACAAAAACGTAGAAATTATCAAAAACCGAATAAAAACGAACCTTTAATCAAGCTAGATGTTGGCCGAATGCTTCAAAACTCTTAAACCTTTATTTTCTTTCTTTCAATCGGTTAGAACAAAGATGAATGCATGTGTTTTTACCTTTTTTTATTAAATTAATCTTTTATTTACTAAATTACTAACTTAACCTTATTAATCACATTTAAAATCCACTAACTATTTACATATATGTCCATTCATTAATCCAAGGGTCCAATTGCAACATAAGGACTCCATTTAATAAGAGCCATAACAAATAGGCACTTAATCAATTAAAATTCAACTTTTACATTTTACACGATTTAGTCCTTTTATTAAATTAAACACACAAACGGATAAATTAAATCACGAAAATTTCACACATGTAAATTCACATACTAAAAACACAGAAAATAATATTAAATATTTTTTTGACTCAGATTTGTGGTCTCGAAACCACTGTTCCGACTAGGGTCTTAACCGGATTGTTACAACTATTTCGGCCCTTAGCCTGAAGCCTTGCCCTACACAGATCCCTTAGTTTTACCACTATATTATTTCTTTAACAAGGATTCGGGTCACACAACTTTAGCAAAAAACAATTTTTTTCCATCAAGCGACTATGTAGAGGAGAAGGTGGAATAAAATTTTTAGAGTGAAAGATGATAATGGATTGTGGTTGCATGATGAAAAGCTAATAGTAAATCATATTGAAGACTACTATAAGGGTTATTTTTTGGCTAAAAATAATAGTAGAGAGGATGAGATTTTAAAGGTGATTCGGAGTTTGGTTGATGATGTTGCAAAGAAGAAGTTGGTTAAGGAAGTCAGTGAGGAATACTACTACAAGTTTACAAACGAATATACTACACTTAGGACATCATATCCAACACTTTTTCCATTTTTAGTTGAGGCAATGCAGATAAGGGAAGCCATAGATTTTTTCATACTTATAGTGTAGACACACTAAATGATCACATTACAAGTAGGATGGATATCAATTACAATATTATAAATGAATACCCTAAATTTTTGGGTCAAACTATATCTCAAAAGAATAAAAGATGGTCCTCCTTCCTTTAGAATAATTTCTTTCATGTTCAGAGGTAATTTAACATTCATGCTCAACCCTTTTAGTTTTTCCTTGACATCAGTTATTACAACTCTCTCATTTAGCCTCCGTCACTAAGTTATTACAAAATTCAACAACGTTGTTTCTTTCTTTATTATTTGATTCAACACCTAACCTAGACAAGTTTATAGGAGTAGTGAAAGGTCTTGCACCATTATTTCGCAAGTATTGCTTCAAGCAATCAAGTCCCAAATAATAAAACGTAGAATTAAGTTAAGGTTATTGGTTCATAATTGTATATATATGATAGCAGTAAAATCAAAATTAGTCTTACTTTGCTGGTGTATTTCAAGAGGCAGCCTTAGGGTGATGGTCAAATCTAGGGGAAGTATTCAAGAAGCTTTACATTATACCTCTGGTTCTTCAAATTCTAAAACGGACTAAAACCCCATTATGAGAAGATTTTCTAATGGAGAATTAAGTGAATTTATCGATCCATTCATATTCTTTAAACCCAGTAAACATGTCGGCTCATTCCGGTTGCAAGTAATACTAGAAGTTTGACTTAATTTCTCATGAAAAGAATTTGGGCCATCACTCGAATGGAAGGGTTCCAATTGGATTCACAACTATGGATAAAATATTTCACTAGAACATCCCGCAACCTGAGTAGAAGTCAATTTAGGTTTAAGCCATATAAATTTAAAACCTTACAAAAGAAAGGCTTAAAGGGATATGAAATCCTCTTCTAAAAATATGAAGGGAAAAGCATAAATGATTATCATTTTTCTTTGAAATTATTTGGCATTCTTTACTTTATATTGTATAACCATTAGGAAAATCAGGAGATAGACCTCTCTCTTTTAGAACATCCTTAATAGTTTCCATAGCACAAATTAACACGAGTAGACACAAAGGTTTCAAAG
Source organism: Gossypium sturtianum (assembly GCA_025698515.1). NCBI lineage: Eukaryota > Viridiplantae > Streptophyta > Magnoliopsida > Malvales > Malvaceae > Gossypium > Gossypium sturtianum. The sequence goes on from CM046946.1 coordinate 126,279,323, forward strand.
GTACTAAAAAAACCTCGAAAGAAACATTTCTTCTCAGAAGAATAATGAAAATTTGAAATTGATCCCATCATGAAGAGTAGATTAAATAATCGTGCAACCACTGTAATCATTTTTGGCACGTGGTCACCCTTTACTAATTTTGATTTTCTCAAGCTTTGTGGCAACAAAGCATGATTATCTTCTCATAATAACACGCTATTAGCATGTCAAGAAACATTTCTAAATACCAAATTTTCACAAATTCACAATCGGCCTTACACAAGCCACTTTGAAGCCTTCTACAGATCTTATTTGGTTGAGGACTATTGTTAATACACTATTAATTTTGGTTTAAATAACTCACTAGCCTGCCTAACACAAGTCCACAAAGGACTACAAAGATCTAACAATGATCTACCTCAAGGGCTTAAGTCGCCTAGGCCCAAAGGGATTTTTTTCTCGCTGTGTAAATGTTTGTATTCACACTTGAGTTTTTAAAAAATTCAACATTAGGAAGCTTCTTTAACTAATTCCCAACAAGTCAAAGGGAAACACATGAGAAAGGATAAATCCTTGAAAAAAAGGATTTGCTATGGATGCTAGATATGCACACTTGCTTGTTCTCCATGAGGCAGAAATCAAAGGCCTATATATATGCGCCAAATGAGGTAAGTACTCTATTTTTTCCAAATTTTTATTTTCTTCAACCTTTAATCCTTGAGCCAATTCTTACTTGAGCATTTGAAGGTGTTTCAAAGTTCAAACTCCAGTGCTCTTCTAATTTTATTTCCTGTCTTTGCAGATCAATAGAATGACCTAGTCATATTCTCAATCCTCTCACCCAAAGTCGCATAAATAAATGTATGGTATTAAAAATTATAAAAATAAATATTTCTAAAGTATTATAAAAGATTCAAGAAATAATGAAAACTTAAAAGTTTTATAGAAAATTGAAAAAAATCGAAAAAAAAGTAAAATTACTAAAAACTTAATATTTATTAAAAAGTGTAAAGAGATAAAGAAAATGTATTAGAAAATATGAAAAATTTATTGATTTTTAAAAAAAAGTTATAAAAATTCTTAATTTAATAATTAGCCCTTATTTCAAAAGAAATATTGGAGAAAATAGTTGTATAGTTAGCACTACAGTGACAGTTGTTAGTTGTTTTTGTTAGTTAGTTGTAAATAATAGATTAGTTAGTTTTTCAACTAAACCAACACTTTATAAAGATTACTTATAATCTTATTGAGCTAAATGAAGATAACCATTCCCCAAAGCTAGTTCGTGATCATTTCTCTCTACTAGCAGTCAATATTAGTGCTTATTTTAATATGGTATTAGAGCCAAGTCCTCCGACGATCTAAGTACTTCGATCATGGATAGTTTTGTGTCTTTATGACCAAGATAAGTCATGAAGGTTGTATTCCTATTTTAGATTTTTTGGTTTGATCAGTAGTTCAATATGGTGAGTTCAGATAAATCCACATTTATACAACCTTTTGATACCCCAAGGACTTTACTTGTTTCACATCAATAAGTTGGGTTGGAAAATTATAATGTCTAAAGTAGGTCAATGAAGATTGCTTTGTTAGCAAAGAAAAAACTTGGTTTGGTAGATAATACTTATAAAAAGGAGTCGTCGCAAAATACTCTTCATTCACAGTAGGAGCGTTGCAATGTCATTGTGCTTTCGTGGATCTTGAATACTGTTAGTCAAGAATTGTTTGTTGGGACTATTTTTGCATCCAATGTTACTTTAGTTTGGAAATATTTGTAGGAACAATTTCATAAGGTTGATGGATTGTATTATTTTCCTTCATTAAGGTTTTTTCTCATAGTTAAGATACTTCTTCAATATCAGTTTATTTTACAAAACTAAGGCTTATTGGGACGCATTTGTACCTAACTCATACAAGGCCAGACATTACTTTTTTTTGTTCAACATTTAAGCCAATTTATGTAACGAACAAAGAAGTCCAATTATAAAGCTACCATCAAAGTTGTTTGGTATGTCAAAAAGCTTACTGTAATTCAGGCTAGGTTGCATGTCCAATGACAAGAAGATTAGTAACAAGGTTTTGTGTGGATGTAACATCCCAAAAATCGGGTTAAAAGAAATTGGGTTTTGAAACCAAGAGTGGTCATCCCTCGATTTTGAGTTTAGATTTTGGAAATTTTTATAAGCAAATTGATCTGGTTTAGTGATTAAATGTTCTGGGTATGTGTATGATGTTATGGGTTTGAATCATGTTTCTGGAAATTTTGAAATTTTGCTTAAATCCTTACCTTGGAACGTGTGGTTTATAAGTTAATTGTGTACAATTGATATAAAAAATGAGTCTACTGGTTCAGTGGTTAAGCATTGGAACACCATTAGTCTTGTGTTCTAGTCTCGGTAAAAGCTATGGAAATGTTTTTACTGAACTGCCTTTGGGGTAGTTTATTTTAGTTAATTAAACTTTCCCCAAAACAAAAACTCTCTTTTCCTTTCACTTTGTTTTCATTTTTTTTCTAACGTTACCATTTCCTTCCTTCTTTATTGTTTTGGTTTCACCGTTTCAAGTTCCTTTCTTTTCGCTATGTTACGTTACATTGCTTCTGTACGGAGCCTGACTTCTCCTTTCTAGTTCAATTCATTGGCCAGTAAGTTCGATTTTAAGTTTTGGTGTCGAAAGTTCTTCAACGTAACTTTGATTTTGGAATGTTAGTTTTTAGCGATTTGATTGTGAGTTAACTGTTTGTTGGACAATTGCTTGTCCTTTAGGGACAGAAACTTATCCTTGTTGTTTCTACTTCGAATTCGTATCAAGTGGGTATCGAAAACCCCTTCTTCTTCGAGTTTTAGTTGTCGAAAAGTAGGACTGTCGACGCTACACAGCCGTGTGCCAAACCGTGTGATAGGTCGTGTGAGCCACACAGTCGTGTAACTTACTGTTCACAAAAATTGGAAGGAAACAGACATGTGTCAAGTCTTGTGAGACACACAGGCAAGCACACGGGCGTGGGCTAGACCGTGTGAAGTCACACGGGCCAGTTCTCTAGGTCATGTGAAACCGTTCAAGCCTGTGAAGCATTATTTGGAATTTCCCTCGTGCCACAAGCGTCGTTCAAAACGAATGCAGGCCTACTGTAGGGTCCGTACGATCTGAATTAGACTGTATAACTTGATATCTGATAATATGACGATGAATAACTTGTGATATGTACATATGTTTTTTATGTTTGAACCTAAGTGAGTAAGATCTGTCAGAACGTGATGTGCTACTGTCTAATGTGTGCGAATTATCTAGGTATGATCTGTATTTTGTTATGTTTGTTGGTACGCTTCTGCATTACTCTATTGATGGAGAATAAGCAATATTCGAATATGTTAGATTGATTGTTATTGATTCTGATTTATAACCGTGCATGTGATTTCATGGAAAATTTGATATGATCTATTAAGGTTTGATAAGTCTGTTTTACAAAACAAAGACTCCCATGTTTACTGATTTCGTTATTGAAAGATAGCATGACTTACATGCTCGTTACTGTGATTCTGCATATGCATGCCATGACACAATGCATGAGACTTGGGTTGATGTGAAAGGAGGAAGTTTCTGGCAGTTCAATGATCTACATTATCTGGTGGTTTATCCACAATTCTGTTCTGGCAGCTTGACTGTACTATAGTGGCTTGACCACATGTATCCGGTCTGGCAGTTTTAACTACAATTTTTTTGTGGCACCGGCCACAATTATTTATTTGTGTGATTTCGGTGGATGAGTTTTGGGGGAACTCTATTTTGGTGTGTAGCGGAGTTTGGGTAGGATGTTTTCTGATAAATCTGCATTTTGACCTGTTTGAAAAATAAAACATTTGCATAATGCACATATTCTGTTTTGTTCTCCTCTGCTCTACTCTGTCCGGTTCTGTTCTGCTTGATTTGTTATGTTCTACTTCATTCTGTTTTGTTCGATTCTATTGTACTACCATTGTGGGAATCTTCAGGATACTCTAGATATGTTTCGTACTGATTATTAAATTGTTATTAAGTCTTTGCGTTACTTTGATTTATATAATAAGATTTGTTTAATTATATTTGAGTTTGGTTATACGCGATGCTCGGTAGCTCACCCTTTGTCTTACCTTAACCTGTTTAGGTGGACATCTGACTTAGGACCGGACATCGTATGGGAGCTCGGATTGTTCTACATAGATATAACTAGGATTTGATCTTTTGGGTTGTAAATTGTTTTTAGATTTACCTTGCTTCTCTTTTGATAATCTCGTCAGTATCTGTCAACTTCTAACATGAAACTACAAAACCACCTAAATCGAAAAAAATGAATTTTTGGTTTTGAAAGTTAAAATTTCGAAAAGAAATCAATCTTGAATACGTTGGTGTAACTCATCCAAATTCGGCTTAAACTTCTAGGCCGGTTTTGAGGTGCTACAGTGAAGCTAGGAGTTTCTTTGATTTCTTGGAAGTCAAAGAAGCAAAGTACAATGTTAAGGTCTTCAGTAGAAGCTAAATATAGAAGCATGGCTTCCACAGTGGTTGAGCTAGTATGGCTTACTAGCATTTTGAAGGAACTTGGTGTTTTAAACAATGAACCTATTGTGTTGTTTTGTGATAGTCAAGCGGCTATACATATTGCAGCTAACCCTGTGTATCATGAAAGAACAAAACATATAGAAATTGATTGCCATTTCATTAGATAAAAAATACAACAGGGCTTGTGCACACTAGGCATGTTTCTACAACAAAACAACTTACAAACATCTTTACAAAAGGCCTTGGTGTGCAGTAGTATGAATTTTTGGTGTCCAAGTTGGGTGTGAAAGACATTTTTCACCCTCCAACTTGAGGGGGAGTGTAGAAAGCAGTTGTATAGTTAGCTTTGCAACTAGTTAGTTGTTAGTTCTTGTTGTTATGAGTTAGTTGTAAAGAACAAATTAGTTAGCACTAGTTGGTTAGTTTTTCAGCTAAACCAACACTTTATAAAGACTGCTTGAATCTTATTGAGTTGAATGAAGCTAACCATTCCTCAAAGCTAGTTCTTGATCATTTCTATCTACTAGCAGCTAATATTAATGCTCATTTTTTTTTAAAAAAAAATATTGATATTAAGAATTTTGTATATATATAAATTAAGAGCTTATTTGGATACAAGTAAAAGAATAAAGGACTTATTTGGGTGCCATTTAAAGGTTAAGGGCTTATTCGAACACCAATTAAAGTTCAAAGACTTACTTGAGTGATGAAAATATCAGGGCTTATCTAAATAAAATAACAAAGTTTACTGGCTTTAGCCAAAAAAAAAAAGCTATGGGATATTTTGTTCTAAGAAAAGGAAAGAATTTTTTTTCTAATCAATCTCATATGTAGGCTTAATAATTATATTTGGTACAGAAAAAAGGAAGAGGAAATACGGAGCGAGGCAAAAGGAGAGACATAGGCTATTGTCGTATTTATATTTTGGTTTAAATCCACCAAAAGTCACTATACTCTTTGCAAATTTAGAATTTAATCTTTATATTTTTATTTTTAAGAATTTAATCCATCTGTCTTTTAAATTTTAAAATTTGGCCTTATTATTGGCACAGTTAAAAAATATTTTTTTTGGGTTAAATTTGTTAATATAGTATTGATTTCAACCAGTCAATAAAGAAGAATCGTTCATACAATTATTATCGATATATAACCCTTTCAACATTATCAATATAAGAGAAGCGAACAAAACCAAATCTCATATTACACTCAATTTTTTTTCTAATCAATCTCATATTACACTCAATTACTACAGTTTTATTTGGAAAACATATGAAATAATAATTCATAGGTTGTTTTTGTTTGATAGGATATCATATGATGTGAGATTGAGAAACAAAAAGCCGACTCTTATTTGATTTTCATTGGATCACAGCTAATTGATGAAATTCCACTGTTCTATGTTGTTGTATTTCAAAAATATTCCTGCTGAAACAGAAGAGATGTCATAATCTTGAACTTGAATTTAGGGAGAGAGTTCATTTTCTGAGGGTCCCTACATATATAGGCTTTTACCTAAAGACTTTTTAGGGTTTTCTATATTTTCCTAAATCTAGATTTATAGATTTACTCAATATATGTCTTTGGAGATGAAATGTTAAGATTTCTTCCACCATATAAAAGAAAGTTATCATCAAATTTATTTTTGATCCAAGTTTTAGTTCTTGCAACAGTGCATGCAATAAGGTGCAGAAACAAAGACAGAACACCATACTCACCTAAAGACAAGGCCTAGGTTAAGGTAGATTGTTAGGGACAAAAGTCACATGTCTGGGTTTTGACAATAAGTTAATGGTCTTTGATTCCTTTTCAATTGTTAATTTCTTGTTGGGTATGATTTGATTGTTGGGGGAAAAAGTCTTACCATAGTCTATACTGGTGCCAAATATAAAATCTTCATCTACACGACTGCCTCCTCCTCATGCACAACCTCAATTCTCTCCTCTTTTTTTATTCATTTTCCTATTCTGCCTAATTCTAATCTTTCTTTGGCTTTAAGTGTCAATGGGGAACTGAGACCTTCGTTAAATAGTAAAGAAAAAGATTTTAAGAATTTTGAGATTTTATGTTTTTGTTTCAATATGTGTGTATTTTTTTTTTTTAAATAATTTCTAATTTAAATTTTATCACGTGTAATTCTTGCTCATATATAGTGATTATCAATTATGATTGGTTTTCATCATAATTATTGGGATGTTTTGAATGTAATTGTACTAATAAGTTAATAGGTTAATATAATAAGTTTTAAATATTTTTAAGTAATTAATAAATTATTTGTAAATTTAATGATACATGTAATATTTTAAAATTATAAAAATAATAGTAAATTATTTTTAAATATAATTTAATATAATGATAATTTTATTTAAAATTAATATATTAATGATACATAAAATACAAAATAATCTACAATTTTAAATAAATTTTACATAGTTATTATAAATTAGGATATTTTAATAATTATAAGTTAAAGTACCTAAATCTTAACTTTTATATTTGGGTGGAAAAATACTTTTTGACTACAACCAAACAAGGCCTAAGTTGATTCATCTCAACATTTTTAATAGGTAGAAACTATCATTTCCCAGTAACCTCTTTTGTACTGGTAACAATAATAATAGAATTATTATAATAGTTAAAATATAATATAAGTTAATATACTCTTTGTAAATTTAGATAAATCATTTAAGCTAAATCACCGATTTAAATTAATTTTCATGTTCAAATCTTAATATAACTACTTGTATTATGTAATATAAATTTCAAACAATTGAATATTAATTTCAAATAGAGTAATTGAAATATTAATATTAGGAATTATATATGTTGCAATGACAATATATAATTTTATGCACCATCGGTGAATTGAATAATAACATTTAATAAAAAAAATTAAAATTAAAATCATTTAACTTTATGTTTAATGATGTGGTGCCGAATCCATTAAATATAGAATTCTAGGCCCAAACAGAATATAAATTAGTAATCTATAGTTAGTTATAACTAAGACATGTTGCAAGGAGTTTTCATGCTCACGACTTGTGTCAACTTGTACAAAAAAAAAAAAGATAATTAAATCTGAATATAAATAAATGACATAAATTAAATAAAAAAATGCAATGGAAATAAACAAATCTAAATTAAATATGAATAAACCAATAAAACGGAAGCTCTAGCTTCAGGCGCTATTTTGACTCCGACTTTGAATTGATCATGGACAATGGATTCTCTCCTCTAATCGATAAGTCAATTATAGTGATCAAGGAACAACCTTAGACCACCTGCCCTTCCGAATGTAAATTAATTGCAAGAACAATCCAACAATTAATTGTTATTAAGTGAATAACCTTGAAAGCAGCTTCCACGATTTAATTCCTCAATAACCTTGCGAACTAGAAAGACCTTGCTCAAGTCAACGAGGTCAACTGCACAGATCGTTTAACTTGATCGATAATTCCTTTGACGAATCCAACCACTCACTCAATTGATCATATTAAATTGTTATTCGGTGAAACAAATACGACAATTATGAAACGTATCGAATCACCGATAGTATATTGTTCAACACTGAACCAAGGGACTCCTTTCTCGATTTGATGCTAAAATGACAATGTGAGATGGTCAAGTCTATTTCCTAAACCAGAGAATCAACTAATACCGAAGTAGAGAGTGTGAGTATGATTTCAAGCCTCATAGTTCTAACTTGAATTAATACCAACCTAAAGCCACAATCGATATTTAGTTATTCATAAAAAAATCAATCAAGGAAATAAAATAGAATTAATAATAACTAGAAAAAATAAAAGGTAATTATAAGGAGTCTATGTATCAAATATTAACCTCTATTATAATACCATAACGATAATTCGAATCCAAACTATTCTTGAAAAAATGAACACCTAATTAAAATGCCATAACTAGAATTCGTATTTAAAACTACATAGATTTAATATATATTATTATCCAATGTAAGATGTTTTATAGAAGATGATTTAATTCTTAATTATAATTTCAACACAAATATAATTTATTATTTAATAATAAACATAAATATCTTAAAAGATAAATAATACATTTTTTAACATTTCAAAAGATATATAAAAGAATAAAGTAAGAAAATACAGATATAATCATTAACATTATGACTTGATTAGACGAGTGACAAACTAATGTCATTTCTTTTCCATTTTTAATCATTAGATTAAGCTTTTTCTTTTGATTAAATCATTGATGTGATGTAATTCGCATGTCGTACGCTTTTATCACCAAATTCGAATTTCTTTCTTTCTTTTCATGAAAATAAGAATTTTTGTCCAATATATTTTATTTAAAAAATTAAATCAAGGGAACTTATATTTCCATATTTGAGTCTTTCTCTTTGAAGAGTTACACATTGTTAAATTTAATTAGTGTGAAATATATTATTAAGTTTAATGTTTAAATTTTTTTTTCTCATTAGATTTATTGATATAATTAATTGAAGGTAACTTTAAAAAAAAAATTATCTCCGCTAAGATGAATTTATTTTGAATATATATATATATATATATATACGATATTTCCCCATTATTATTGTTACATGTTGATTTCTTTTAAAACCTAAACTAGTAAAGCCAGCGGATTTATATGAAATTTGGAATATTGAAGTTGGAATTTCTTTTAGATCTTAGCCACTACAAAAATGTCACTAAATAATATAGATGCTTACAAATTTTGTCCTTTTTTGTGCCCTATTCAAAATTCCTTTGGTAGATCAACACTAGGCAATCCACTTTGGGTAAATTAGCAATATATGCTGATTTTGAAAGATATTTAAGGATTTTTTATATTTAAGGAAATATGTTAATTTTAGAGAGAAAAATAGTGCGCTTTTTTTTGAAACATCAGCTCCTTTGGTTAAATGGTTAAATATTAGTGGTTTTGTCATTGAGTCTTAGGTTTGATTCCTCTTTTACTCACATTTGTATTTTTTGTTTCATGTTGTTTCAAACTTTCTTTTAATTAATATTTTTAATACATTAGCTTTTTTGGTTAGATGGTTAAATAATAGTGATTTCATCCTTAAGTCCTAGGTTTGATTCCTCTTCTAAGCACATTTTTATTTTTTATTTCATGTTGTTTCAAGCTTTTTTTTTATCTTAATTAATGTTTTTAATTAATAAATATATTATTTTCCATTTTTTTTAAATTTTTAATTAATCTTTTTAATTAATAACTATCTTATTTATAAAACCAAATAATAAATATGTAATTATATAATAAAAATATTATATATATATCAATATGTTAAAAATATGTGAAATTAATAACTCCTTTATTTAATAAATAAATTAATAATAATATAATAAAATATATATTTTATATTTATCATTATGTTAAATATATTTTATTTTTAAAAACATCAACTAATTTTTTTGATATATTTTTCTTTATATATAATATTTAATTTCTCCACCTATATTGTGGGTACAGTGATTTCTAATATTATAAAATCAAATATGATATTTTTCATCTACATTGTAGATATGATATTTCAAATATTTTTATATGTGAAATATTTCAATTAATTATTTCAAATATCATTCACCAAACTTATGGATAACAAAAATAAATTCAACCTAATCTAACTCAGACATTAATTAATATCCTATTTCTCCTGTTTTGGGGGTTTTTTTGGCAAATGGAAAGTCCTTTTTATTCAATAGTTTTAATTAATTAGTTATGGGTTGGCCTTGGATATTATAATTTCCTTCTATTCAACTTGTTCAACAATCAAGTCATTAAACTGGTCTCCATTTTTTAATCCAAATTTTGAGCTTTTGATTCCGTCAATGTGTCAAATATCATTTAATTATAAAAATATAAATTTAATTTTAAAATATAGCATGAATAATGTTTTTAAATAATAAAATGAAATAAAATTTTAAATTAAAAAAAATGTAATTGCCAACAAAATTTCACTCGATGGGATGAATTGATTCAATCACGAAAACAATAAATATCAATAAATAAGTAAGCTCCCGTGATTAATTGCAACTATGTATTTTCTTTAAAACATTTACGATTACAATCAAAAGTATAGATGTAGTAACGTATGAATATTTTTAACTAGAATTAAGTTAAATTGAAGTACAATTAGATTGAAAATTGTAATATATTCAAATTTAAATTAGAATAAATTTTGATAAAATCTACATACATGATCATATTTAAACTTAAAATAAATTTAAAAGAGAATCTACCAATCGTTAATACGGTGAGAAAAAATTTATAATGTCTACTTTTATTCATAATTTCTCAAACCCTTAAATCTAAAAAGAAATGTATTTAAGCACACTCAAATCAACATCATTCATATTATTACAATAACAACAGTATCGATTATACTAAAACTTAATAGACTTTTCATGATAATAGTGAATCATTAATAGTAAAAAGTTACCAATATCTTACTTAGCTTTTAGCCAATACCTCGGTCCCTAGTCCTAAGGGATCTATTTAAGAATTTTAATTACTATTAGAAATTTTATTACACGCGTATGCATGTGGAAATTACAGATTTAGAATATAAATGTGTGTTTAAAAATAATATACAATAAATAATAAAATGTATGGTTTGAAACTAATTAATCATAATAGCATATGAAATATGTACGATATTAAAATTAAAAAAATTATTAAATTGTGAGTAAAATAAAATATAAACACATAAATACATCAGATAAACAATACTAAATGCACTACAATTTATTATAGTTTTGTCAACAATTGTGAGTTAGTATCGAGCTGACTTGTAACACCAACTCAACTAGCAATATTATTAATATATATAATTAACTAATAGAGATAATAAACTGTGCACATTAAAATAAAATATACAAAAATAAAAATTGGTTGAATGGTAAATTTAAAGTATTGTTAATCCAATTAACGTGAATTCAAGTCTCACCGTATATAAAATTAAAATACCTTAAAATAGCATATTTTTATAATTTTTTCAATATTTACATCAACAATCTAGTCTAATAGTCATTATTTACGGTAAAGAAAAGAAAAAAAAAACATTTGATCTTTTAGAAGACATAAACCAATGGCCAATTTACCAGAAAATACCAATTTTTAACAGAATTTACGGAAAAGGACCTAAAAATAATTATTTATCGGAAAAGGCCATTTCCCCCAAAACGAGTCCACGTCAGCGCGTTTTCAGGGGATGAACCAGGAAAGCGCATCCACGAGGGAGCGATTTGTGCCATATCAGCAAAAAATGCGTCCTTGAGGGCGCGCTTTGCTGATGTGGCAAAAGCGCTCCCTCGTGGACGCGCTTTTGCCCTTTCCCCCCGATGGGTTTTTCAGTTGTTTTTAGTGTTAAGGTATGAGTTTTTAGGGTTTTAAGGCTACGATTTAGGGTTTTTTAGGGTCTTAGGGTTTAAGGTTTTTAGGGGAAAATTAATGAACTAGATTTTAGGGTTAATAATTAAAATAATTTTAGGTTTAGGGTTTTGGAAAAAAATATATCAGCAAAAAAAATTATTTGAATTTTTTTTACAGTAGTATCTGGCAAAATAATTTTGAGAAGACGTTTCTGAACAAATAGTGACCAAAACGCTTCAAGCAGGATGCACTGTCAGCAAGAGTACTGAAAAAAGCTCCCACGTGGACGCTCTTTTGCTACAGTAGTCTCTGGCAAAATAATTTTGAGAAGACGTTTCTGAACAAATAGTGACCAAAACGCTTCAAGCAGAATGTACTGTCAAGAAAAGAGTATCAAAAAGCTCCCACGTGGGCGCTCTTTTTGCTCTGATGTCTCTGGCAATCCTTTTTTGAGAAGACGCGTTTTTGAACAAATAGTGACCAAAACGCTTCAAGTAGGATGCACTGTCAGCAAGAGTACCGAAAAAAGTTCCCACGTGGGCGCTCTTTTGCTACAGTAGTCTCTTGGCAAAATAATTTTGAGAAGACGTTTCTGAACAAATAGTGACCAAAACGCTTTCAAGCAGATGCACTTGTCGGCAAAGAAGAGTAAAAAAGCTCCCACGTGGGCGCTCTTTTGCTCTGATAGTCTCTCGCAATCCTTTTTTTGAGAAGACGTTTCTAAACAAATAGTGACCAAAACGCTTCAAGCAGATGCACCGTCGGCAAGAGTGCTTAAAAAGCTCCCACGTGGACGCTCTTTTGCTCTGATGAGTCTCTGCAATCCTTAGACTATAAATGAGCCAAATTTCATTCTCAGGTTGCATAATAGAAATTGAGGCAAAAGTAAAATAGAAACTGAAGATGAGTGAACGTATTAGTGCTGTTATTTACTATGATGGCAAGGTTTGTGACACCGAAAATGGTGTTGTTTTTTTATCGGAGAACACAGCGCGACTGGTTTTTAACCGGAACATAGATTTGACAGAACTTCGCAAAAGAATTAGGCGTAAAATCTTCGGAACAACGCCAATGAAAGTTCAGTCTATTAAGTATAGATTTTGTGCTTCGGTTGATCCCGTGAGATATGACTCATTCGACATCAAAGGTCCTCGGAGCTTGGAGGCAATGGTGGAGACTCATCTTGCCAGTGGATCACCCTATCTTGAGGTATATGTACAATTTTCATTGCCAAGTGATCTTCCTTCGACTTCAACATCTACTGCTATTCGAGGGAAATACACGACCCCAAGCTGTAACTCTGTTAGTGGGAGGCAGAATACGGAAGCGCCCGTGTTTTGTGGTAGTATGGAAAACACAACCCATGCACAACACTCGATTGGTGGATGGGACATGCATATCCTTCCTTCGACGTTCGATGCTAGAAATACGTATTGGGGAACGTCATCAACTTCTAGTGGTTGGCAATCCACATATGATTAGGAATGTTACAAAAGTTGTTTAAGAAGGGATAATGTACTCCCAACGACATCCACCGGCGAGGGGCCCTCGTTCGTTGCAGATGATGGTGGGTCGAATGATGAGTCCGATGTGGTTCCACCTCGAGAGCCCGACCCTGATGGTGCAGAAGTTGTATTATTTTCTGAACCGGAGCCTGTTTCAACCGTACCTGAAGATGTTGAAGGCGGTTCAGATGAAGAAGAAGAAGATTCGCGATTCAGGGCGTACTCGCCTCCAGCCCATATGCATAATGTCGATCTATCTCAAGAGGATATATTGGAGTTTCCTGAACTACCATACAGAATGTGTGACCGTACAAGTTCGTCGTTGGATTCGGGCGAATTAGAAGTTACTAAAGAGTTTTCCAACAAGGATACTTTTCTTGTTGCATTGAAACAATATAGCATCAAGAACGGGGTTAACTACAACGTGGTTAAATCCAAACTCGATAAGTATGAGGCCAAGTGTGCAGTGCAAGACAGTACATGTTCATGGAAAATTATGGCCTCGTTGAGGAAAAGGATAGACTTGTGAGAGATTAAAAAGTACAAAGGTCCACATACATGTCTTGCTGGTACAGTATCACTAGGTGTTCAAAGTTTTTGAATAATACTGATATTACGTAATGTTGAATTATTTAACGTACTTCGTTGACAGGTGTTTCACAAGATCACCCGAAAATGGATTCAGAGATGTTGGCTAACTTAATAATACCAACGGTGAAGGTGGATCCCAAGACTACAGTGCCGACCTTAATTGGCAATATTCGTAGCCAATTGGTGTACATGCCCTCTTACCGGAAGACTTGGATAGCTAAGCAGAAGGCGTTGAAAAAGTTGCATGGTCGGTGGGACGCTTCATATAATGAAGTGTGGCAGTGGTGTCAGGTGCTGGAGAGATATATCCCAGGCAGCATAACAGACCTTGAAACGGAACCGGCGTACTACAACGATCGATTGCTCCGTGGATGCCAAGTGTTCAAGGGACTGTTCTGGACATTTAAGCAATGCCGATACGCATTTCTATACTGCAAGCCATTGGTACAAATTGACGGTACCTTTATGCATGGTAGATATACGATCGGCTATTGCTAGTCGTAACGCACAGATGGCGTGGGGAGAATCCTTCCAATTGCGCTTTGTAATAACACCGGGAGTCACCGGTGATGATGGGATTTCTTTCTATCTAGGTTAAAGAGGCATGTCCGCTCAACCTCGATATATGCGTTATATCGGATCGGGGCCCTGGAATACTAGCCGCAATAGAGCGAGAGGGAAGCCTGTGGCATCGCACACACCATCGATATTGCCTAAGGCATGTTGCGTCCAACTACCACGGGCAACATCGATCTACAAGTGAACGACGGCAAGTGACCAACATGGGTATGTAATATCTATTAATATAATTTCGTTTGTAATATTCAATTTATTCTTAATTGAAGAGTGGTATGTAATATTCGCTATCAACTTATATTGGCAGGGTACGAGATCAATAAGGATCGTTTTCACGAGATGTTGGCGAGTTTGCGCTCAGTTAACGAAGAAGGCGCAAACTACCTATGCAACATACCTTTCGAACAGTGGACACAAGCATATGACGATGGCCTACGATATGGTCATATGACCTCAAACCTGGTCGAATGCATAAATTCTGTTCTAAAAGGAACGTGTCATTTGCCGATAACATTGGTTATGCGAGAGACATATTTTCGTTTAGCAGTACTATTTCCGAAGCGAGCAGTGAGTTATAAAGGCCAAATGCAAGGAGGCCATGTATGGTGCCCGAAGGTATTGCGAGAAATTAACAAGGGGAAGACACGGGCCAATACCATGCACACAGTGTGTCACGATCGCGACAACCTATGGTTTCGTGCGACGGAGTTTGACAAACCGAACCAAGGTATTGTTGGCAGGTAATATCGTGTACACTTGAGAAATAGGACCTGCGACTGTGGGATATTTGATGCACTTCGTTATCCATGCGCTCATGTAATTGCGGCTTGTCAGAATCTCCGTCTAGATCCCATGAGCTATGTCGACGAAGTGTATAAAATAGAAGACATGTACAACGTGTGGAGACACGTATTCCCACTAGTCCCGGATGAACGTAAGTGGTCGTCTGTATTGCTTGCTCCGTATAAGCTATTACCGGATAGAGAATTGCGTTGCAAACCAAAGGGTAGACCTTGCTTGACTAGAATACGCAACAATATGGATATCTGAGAAACAACGAACCAACGAAAGTTATGCGGATGGTGTAGGAACCCAGGCCATACATCTCGCTCGTGTCCAAATCGGAATAGTTGATATTCTCCTTATCATTTTTTGTCTATTGGTGGCATTGAAAATTCTTTTAATTTCTTGATGAAAATGGTGAAATTTTGTAGAAGGACTAAGTTGCAAAACAAAAAAAGGTTATTCAATTAATCTAAAATATCACCATCATCATTATTCTTCAAAATTATCTTTCTTGCTAAATGCTTATTTTGCCCCTTACGATCATTCAAAATTCATACATTGGATCAACATCCATCTTGATAAAATTACAAATTAACTCGTCATACTTTTTCACTTATTCAATTTAGTCCTAATTCATCCATTTCTTATTAATTTCTATATATAAAAAATAAAAATAAATTACAATAAAAAAATAAATTACAACTTTTATTTTATTTAGGATATAAAAAATAAATGAAATTACAAAAAAATAAAAAACAAATTTTATTTTATTAAAGATATAAAAAAATTACAAAAAATAAAAAAACAACTTTTATTTTATTAAAGATATAAAAATTAAATTACAATAAAAATAAACAACTTTTATTTTATTAAAGATATAAAAATTAAATTACAATAAAAAAATAAAAAAAACTTTTACTTTATTAAAGATATAAAAATTAAATTACAATGAAAAAATAAAAAAAAAACTTTTATTTTATTAAAGATATAAAAATTAAATTACAAAAAAAAATAAACAACTTTTATTTTATTAAAGATATAAAAATTAAATTACAATAAAAAAATAAAAAAACAAATTTTATTTTATTAAAGATATAAAAATAAAATAAAATTACAATAAAAAATTAAAAAACATCTTTTATTTTATTAAATATATATAAAAATTACAATAAAAAATAAAATAATGACGGTCGAAATCAATGTTGGTGCCGGTCAGAATTAGTGCCACATGGTGGTGGTCGATTGATTCTGTATGCTACCGGATTCCTCCTTCTTCTAGCTTCTCCAGCGGGGTTGTGGAACCTCAAAGGGGATTCTGATTCCTCCGGCAGGGGGTCTGGTTGTGGGTGTTGGGAGGATGACCCACCTTGATAAAATATTGACTGGGTTGGTGTTTGCATCGCCCATGGCGGAGGTGTCTGAATCCCATAAGGCGAAGGAGATTGGTAAAAAGAAGAGCTCCCGACGGCGCGCTCGTGTGATGCCTCATGAGACAATGCCTATAGATCGGCCGCCGACGGAGTAGTCGAAACGGACTCGGCGGGCCATGCATTCCAACCTGCCATGGGACTAGGAAAAGGAAACATATAAGCGTTAGGATACATATAAGGGCTAGGGTACGCACCTAGTATAATCTGAAAAGGCTGTGATGTGGGTGTCGTCGGCTGAAGTGTTAGGCCCGGTGATTGTGTGGGCGCTGTTGATCGGCCCGGTGGTTGTGTCGGCGCTGTTGATGGTCCCGTCTCATCACCCATTCTCCTTAGATTTAAAGGGCCCCGCTGCCCTTTGTTCACGGCTTGCCGCCGCGCCTCTCCTCTTCCGACAATAAATACGACTTGCCATGGATCCTAAACCATGGCATGTATTCCAGCACGCACGCTAACTCAGGAACGATGATCGGTTCCCGAGTAGGTATATAATCATACCGGTTCTCCCACAATTTGATATACGCTGACCAAAATCTTGACCAATCCGTATACAACTGCCGTAAGTCGACTTTGTGCTCATCATCGAGCACCTCAGGTGCCAGGAGAATTGATTGTCGGAATCCAAATTGACGCAGAACCCGATCTGACTGGTGCATCTCCACAGTGGCATAGTTGACCAATGACACCTTCACATACGAAATGTTCGGATTTTGAAAAAACTCTTCCGGAATTACTGCCCAAATTGACGGATCCTCGTATGGTGTCCATTCAAACTATATTAACATGATAAAAAATATTAGTCATATACTAAATACTAAATACTAAATACTAAATACTAAATACTACATACTAAATATTAAATACTAAATACTAAATACGAAACGACTATTTTATTACGAAATTATATTTTATTTAATACTTACTTGTGCTTCCGACCGTTGCTCTAATAGAAGTCGTATATCTTCAAGCGATGTAGGTATTCCAACATAACTTGCCGAATGGTTCCACCTAATTAAATAAATTTTTAGCATACAATTATATTTTAAATCTACATAATAATTGTAAAATCTAATATTAAATTTACCTTGTTATGAGTGGAAATGTATATGGGTGGTCGACTCGAGGACGTAAAAATGAAAATCGAAACCATGCACATGATTGCAGTAGTGATAGGCAACCTCCAATTTTCACTTTATTCGGCCGCGTCGCCCCGCACATCTCCCGATACAATTTTGCTAGCACGACAAACCCCCAACTCAATTCACCGGCTGCTCTAAAATCAATGAGTTTCAGCAGCCATCTCAGATGTATGAGGTTTCGTGACAAGTCCGGCATCAAATAGCCTCCAATCATCTCAAGAATGTATGCCCGAGCATACCGTATTCTTTCTATTTCGGTCGAATCATTATCCGGCTCCGAGAATGTGTCTCGTAACCAGCCCATCTCGATCCGACCTCCGTAAATGTCATCCGGAATAGCATCCAGAAGATCGTATCATACGGCTCCCCAATCACCAGAAGTTGCGGACCCGGTGACTACGTACCCATCCACCGGCAATCCTAATTGCAACTACACGTCTTCTAGAGTGATAGTACACTCTCCGCATGGAAGATGGAAAGTGTGCGTCTGGGTCTCCACCTCTCTATCAACGCACTGATTAGCTTCGAGTCCAACTTGCACCCCCGGCCTATCATGGCCACGTGCCAAAAACCCGCTTCCCGCAGGTAATTCTCGATCAACGGTGATGGCGGACCAGGCATATTGCGAATATAGCATTGCAACACCCGATCTAGAGACTGTTTAAAAAAATTTAAAATAAAATTTAATTAAAATTGCATAAACCTAAAAATTAAAATTAAAATTAAAATTAAAATTAAAATTAAAAAAATTTAAAAAAATTAAATAGTATTGAAAAATTAAAATTAAAACTTACCATTGTCATTTGATCGACGGAGATGTGTTTATTGTTGAGACGAATTAATTCTCCGGCCATTGCTAATACGATCGAATATTTTTAAATTTATCAAAAAAATATTTCAAAAAAATTTAAAAAAGGGCTTTTTTTGTAAATATTAAAGGACTATTGTGAAATTTGAGAGGAACTTTAAAGGAATTTGAGAGAAATTTGAGAGGAATTTGAGAGAAAGTTGAGAGAAATTTGAGAAAAAAATGAGTAAGGACTTTTGTGTGAAAAAAATAAAAGGGTGGGGGGTTTTTATAGTTTTTTTTTGACCGTTGGAGGCCCAACAATAAAAAAAAAAGACTGTTGGAGGGCAAAAGCGTGTCCACGATGGAGCGCTTTTGCCACATCAGCAAAGCGCACCCTCAAGGACGCGTTTTTTGCTGATGTGGCACAAAGCGCTCCTCGTCGTGGGCGCGCTTTCTCTGTACATCCCCAAAACGCTACCGACGTGGAGCGCTGCTTTTCGTGAAAATGACCCTTTCCGGTAAATAATTATTTTTTAGGTCATTTTTCGTAAATTTTGTTAAAAATTGGTATTTTCTGGTAAATTGGCCTAAACCAATGATGTCGAATTATTTTTCTTAAATAGTCCAAAATTTTGGGTTACTAGATTTGTAAGCCGATATTTGATGACACTGGCTAAGGTAATATTTATAAATAGATTCAATAAAAATATATTAAGGGTCAGTTTGCTTACATGTAAAAGGTTTTATGGAAAATATTTTATGCATTTTCTTATGTTTGTTTCATAGAAAATAGTTTGGTCAATGGAAAATGACTTACAGATCAAGGTAAAATAAGCCCTTTTTCCGGTAAAATGACTTACCATTTTGAAAAGCATAAGTCATTTTCCGGAAAAGAGCTCATCTATAGATAATTTTATTTTTATATAAAAATTAACTTAAATCACACTTAATATTATTATATTGATAATAAATTTTATTTTTATTTTTAAAAATATTTAAAATATCATATTTTTCAATATTATAAAACATACATATTTAATTATTTATATTTTATCATATAAATAAATTATTAATATAATAAATATAATTTATTATTTTAATAAATTATTTAATATTTCAATTTTATTTTAATAATAAATTTTAAAAATAATAATTTTAAATAATATTATTCACATATTATTGAAAATATTTAATATTAATATTTTAATAATAAATATTTATTAAAATTATAAATATACTAATAATAAATGTTTTGTAGTATAAATGTTGTCGTAACCATTTTTTTTTTAAAAAAAAAGCGGGGATCGATTTTGGTTTTTGAAAACGAAAATGAAAATGGGAGTCACCACCGATCTTTATTAGGTTTGATCGGATCACCTTTGTTTTAATAAAACGTTTTGGTTTACTAAAACAGTGCTTTAGGTCTACGAAATTTGAGAAAACGGGTTCGAGTCGGTTACGTGCGAGGAAGGATTAGCACCTTCACACGCCCAAAATTGGTACCAAATTGATTAATCATGTCCTAATGTTGAAAATTTGAAAAGATTCAAAATACGATCCTTTTACTTTCAAAACTTCGAGATGGATGATAAGGGCCTCCTATTTTAAAGAGATAAAGTATCATATCCAGATAAGTTAGGTGCGACACTTTAGGCTCCTGGAACCGAGTTTGCCTTTTGATTTTAAAACTTGGTTTTAGAATTGAAGAGGATATTCCGTTATTTGTCGAATGAGAAACCGTAACCCAAAGAAGTTAGGGCTTGATTTCTCGAAATTCCAAATTCGAATATTGCCTTTATTAAAAAAACTTATCTCGGGGTATCTAGATGTCGTGTCCATAAGTTAGAGCGCAACATTTTGATATTTCCGAGAACAAGTATTTTATTTGAAACTTATATTGCGGTTTTAAAGGGATATTCCATTGTTCGATTAAAAAAACCGGAACCCGAGTAAGTTAGGGCTCGATCTTCTCGAATCTTTAATACTGAAATATTGGTTGTTATAAAACTGATGCATCGAGAAAAATTAGCGTGAAAATATGAAAACATGATGTTATACGTGAAAAGAATAAAAAACACACACATATATACGTATAAGTAAGGATGATATATAATATATTGAAAATATTACGTATATTAACAGTAGTAGAAATAACGATAAAATAATAATAATAATAATAATAATAATAATAATAAAAATAAAGGAGAAAATAGTAATACATTTAAGAAAATAATAATCTAATAATAATGAGAGAAAATGTAATAAATAATAGAAAAGGGATAAAACGTGAAAACAATAGTAATGATGATGATTAAATGATAAGAAAAATAATGAAATAAGGAAATAAGAGAATTAATACTAATAATAATAGTATAGTAATAATAGAATAATGACAATAGGTATATAATAATATTAATGATAAAATAGAAAATAATCTAAAATAAAAAGCACACATACGTACGTATACAAATAATAAATAATAAGAATAATAATAAGGTAGTAAAATAAAACGATAAAGTAAGAAATAATCGAAATGATAATGATGAGGTTTATAAGAACAAATAAAATGGTAATAGTGATAATACATGGTAATAATAATAATAAGATAAAAATAATACAACACAATATAACATTTAATGTGATGTAGTAATAAGGTTAAAACGATTAATTAAAAAAATATAGGTGAAAATAGCAAAAAGGGACTAAAATTGAATAAAAAAAGGAATATTGGGGTCAATTTGAAAATAAAAAAGGGAAGGAAGGACCTCATTGTAATGCGCTATAAGGCAGAGGGACCAAATCGGAAATAACCCTTCCTTTCAAAACGCTTGCAGACATGGGGGGACAAATGAAATCCGAATGAAAATTCGGGGTCAAAATTAAAAACGCGGAAAAATTGATTACAAATTGATAAAAAAGCGTAAGGACCAATACAGAAATAAACCCCAAAAGTAAAAAACACGCGGATCCTCCTGGGTGGGTCAGGTCGACACACGCGGATCTTGCCAAAAAGCGGCGTCGTTTTGGGCATTAAAACCACACCCAAAACGACGTCGTTTTGAGGGGATATTTAAGGTGAAAAATGTTAAAAAAATCATTTGAGCTGCTTGTTTTTTTTTTAAAAAAATTCTTACTCTTCTTTTTTCTCTGTATGTCCGAAAAGGGGAGAGGGATTCCAGCCATGCTCCGCCACGGGTTCCGTTCGCACACACACAAGACATTACGTGATCGGTCGAGCCCGATCGGGTAAGTTTTTGCTTCCTTTCTTTTATTAGAATAATATTTATATATATGTACTTATATCGAGTGAAAAAAAAAGAGGAAAAAGGCTTTCGAAAATAGGGAGAAAAAAAGTCACCTTTTAGCCTCGGCTTCTCTTGATTTTTAGTAGTTCTTTTTGCGTTTTTTGATGCCTTCTTGTTTAATCAATGTTTGCCGTTCACTGATATGTTTTCTTTTGTTTGAATCTCTCTATTTTTTATTGATAAAAAAAAAGGTCCTACAAACAGATTTCGATTGGCTTTTTATAGCCATTTTTACAATTGATTTCCCCCTTTTCTATCATTCTGTCATTTCATTTTCAATGCTTTTGCAGGTAAGTGACCAAGTGGAGGGCGGTGCTCTGACAGTGGTGGTGGAGCAGCTGGTGGAGGCGACGGGCAGGAGGCTAGTGTCAGAAAGCAGGTTCGGCGCCGCAAAGGAGGACCTAGGGTTAGGGTTGATTTGGGTTTTGGTGTTTGGTCTGTTAATGGGCCATCATATTTGGGTTTAATTGTTTTTAGGCATTGGGTTTTAGTGGTCTAAGGTTTAGGCTGATGGTTTGTGGGCCATTCGGGTTTGTAATTGGGCTGGGAAAAAATGGGCTTGTAAGCCCGGGCAAAATTGGGTTATGTTTTGTTGGGTTTAGGTCTGATTTGTGAGGGTTTGGGCTTGGGTAATGATAAAATGGGCCATTCGGGTTGGGTTTTATTTGGGAAATGGGCCCCGAGCAAATTATAGGTCCTACAAATGTTAAAATATGTCATAAGCCCATGTACACTTCACAGATTTGTAATTTAGTCTTTGTACTTTTATTTTTATGAATTTAGTCCATTTACTTTTCAAATTTGAAAATCAAGTCCAATTGTTGACATTGTTAATTTTTTTGTCAATTTTGTTGATGTCACATTTTTAAATTAAAAATATTCTCTTAGTAGTCATGTAATTAAAAAATGATGTTGTAATGAATCTGAATTTAACATAATATTTTTAATATATGCAAAAATAATGTAAAATATAAAATTATAGATAAAAATAAATTCAATTAAACAATGAAAAAAAAAAGAAAATCTCAAATGTATGTTTGTTTTTAATTGAAAACAACTTTTATGAAATATTTTTAAGAAATCTACCAAATAACAGAAAATATTTTATATAGATTCCTCCAAACACCATAAAATTTTAGCTTTTCCAGAAAAGTAAATCATTTTCCAGAAATTATTTTCCAAAAGTCATTTTCAATGAAATAAACGGAGCCTAAATAACAAAAAAAAAAAATTCTAAAATAGTAATGAAATAAATATAAGCAAACAAACCTTTAATCTATATAGATTAGACTTGAGAGATAAAGATATTTATTTATTACAAGTTTTTGTCCCACTAAATTGAAATAAAAGAGAGATGGTGAAAGCAACCAGCAGCATATCTTTAGTGCAATAATTGTGTAATAGGCCAATTTTGACTTGGGCCTAGATAAAAAATAAAACACAAAATAAATCAAAATAAATATAAAGTTCAATTTTTTTTAACAGTCCATTTACAATTAAACAGCCCAAACATTAAACCCAATTCAAACAAACCCTAAACCCAACTAACCCGAGCCTAAAAGGGCCCAAACCTAAACCTATCTTCAGCAAACCAGGAACCCTAGCTGCTAGTCGCCGTCGCCGCTCTCTCCTTGCGTCGTACCTCCACGTCAACCACCAGCTGGCCTTCGTACCTGCAAAAAAGGACAAACAGACAACATGAAATACAAAAGCAAAAAAAAAAAAAAAAAAAACATTGTAACTATTCGGCTATAAAAAGCCACCATAAACACATGTAAATTTTTTTACACACGAATATCAATCAAAAAATAGAATAGAAATTTAAAAAGGTGATTCCTTTTTTTTTTATTTTGTTTTATTTTCGAATAGATTTATTTTGTAAATAGAAACAAAAAAAAAACAACCAAAAGAAAGGTTTAGAGAAAACAAACCTTCACGCTCCGTCACCGGGAGCGGCCGAGGTAGCCACTTCCGATGAAAAGTGGCCGGAAACCGAAGGGTTTTAACATTCGGGTCGTTTTCGTGAGGTTTCCGGGCGATTTGAGGCCGGATTTGGGTTCAGGGGGTCAAGATCATGAAAAATCATATTTTTTATCTTCGCCGGCCATCGCGCACGGCGGCGCTGATGCTGGCGACTGGCTGACGGCATGGTGGACGACCGGCAGTCCGGTGACCGGACCAGAGGGCGCGAGAGAGAATCTGAGAGCTCTCAAAATTTTTTGGGAAACAATAAAAAGGGAAATGTTTTTTTTTTCTGATTTCGGCTATTTATATAGGGTTCAGAACGGCGCCGTTTTGGACTTAAGCACCAATTGCCAAAATGACGCCGTTTTGGCCTCTGGCCTGATTACCCGACCCGCTCCAAGCCAGGATCAGCGTGTTTTTAACGGAAGGGCTAATTGCACTTTTAGCCCTTCCACTTTTTTATGGTTTTGCAATTAAGTTTCTTTTATTTCTAATTTTGCCCTAGAATTTTGCTTTGATTTCATTTTAGCCCCGTGTAAAGTGCTGCGTTTTGGAGGGCGGGGATATTTTCCCCTTTAGTCCCTCCTTGTTATTCGCGCACTCGATTCGGTCCTTTTCTTTTTTATTTATTTTCAGATTCACCCCAAACTTTTGTTTTAAGTTCAATTCAGTCCTTTTTTTTGTTATTTTGACTATTTTATTAAATTAATTAATTTTAAAATCATTATTATTATTATTACTATTATTATTTTTATTATCAACATATTATTATTCTTATCAATGCATTATTATTACTGTTATTATTATTATTATTAACATATTATTATTATTATTTTATGTTCATTATTTTTACCTAAATTTTATATTTGTTTATACTGATTTATTTAATTTTCATTCTTTTATCTTTCAAATATTTAAACTTAACTTTGTGTATATGCATTTTATCTATTTACTTATTACCATTTGGTTTCATTTTTCATTTGTATTTTTTATTTTATTCCTTTTTATTTGCCCTTTATTATTATTATTTTATTTTTACTTAATTAATGTTAGGTTTAATTAGCTAATGCCATTACTTATTTTACTTATATCATCGTGTCATGCATCATCATTTTATTATTATTGCAATCACACCGCGAACCGTTTTAAATTTTTGTTCTATCACGTCCCGAATAAAATCCTCGACATTTCGAATGTTATATTCATTTTCACATAATCGCATGAAAAAGAATTTCTTAAAAGTAAGCATTGTTTTGTATTTGGAAATTCGAAAGGTCGTTCCCTAATTTACGGGGTTTCGATTTTCTCGACACATCCAAATACCCGAACGTTTTTAAAGTTTTTATTTATTTTCATATTCTCGGGAATCAAGAAAAGATCGTGTTCTAACTTACGAAATATGATTTCTTTATAAAATCGAGATAACCGAATATCTTTCAAAATAATTTTTTCTCGTTTCGGGAATTTAAGACGTTGTGTCCTAACTTACGGGACGTAATCCTTTTTCCCGATTAACATGAAATACGCCCTTTTCTGTAAAAAAAAAGTTTTCAATTAAACAACATTTTAACAAAGGATCGTATTTTTAAAATCTCTTCAAATTTTTTATTATCAACATTAAGACACTAATTAATCAACTAGGTACCAATTTTAGGCGTTACGAGGGTTTTAATCTTTCCTCGTGCGTAACTGACTCCCGAACCCATTTTTTTGAATTTCGTAGACTAAAACCGTTATTTTAATAAATCAAATCTATTATTAAAATGACCAAATTATGAGGTGACCCGATCACACCTTATCAAAAAAAATTAGTGACGACTCCCGTATTTCATTTTTCAAATAAAAGTTAACCCCGTTTTAAAAAAAAATAAAATGGTTTCTACAAATTGTATGTTTTGTTCTTAAAGGTTGGAATGACCCTACAAAGGCTGTAATTGGAGATTCAAATAGGCCAAATGGCTATTGATTTGACCATTTTAGTGGAGATGAGTGCTTTAATCTCATTCAACAGCCTGGTTTAGTGGCCCTCTGAGAGTGAAAGAGAGCCTCCTAAAAGGGCATATCACCTTCTCTCTCATACATCATCATCATCATCATCAATCTTCTTTATTTTAGTTTTTATTTGCATTTATTTAATTAAATCACTTAATTGTAAATTTATAATTTTGAATATCAAAATACAATAAGAACATGAGACGTTTAATAGACAGGAGAATGATGTAATAAGAGGGGCATAACATAAATAAATACAATTAGTAAAATGTATCTTATAAAAGATGTTACTTGATGGCTTCAACCATCCTCGTGCATATTTTTCCCACTTTTTAATCTTTCCAAGAATGATTTTTTTTTAATAAAACACTTTTTCATTAAATAAATAAATAAATGTATCATATTTGTGTTTACGATGTTTTGACATTTTTAATAATTATATATTTCCTTTATGTTTACATGGTTGACACGAAAGAAAATTCAAAGCGCATCACACACGTATATATTGCCAAATCTAACCATAAACTTTTTCTTTTTTAATGTATGTTGAGAGAAATATCATACACCTTTTTCCTTGAAAGAAAAAAAATACACATCAAGGTGTTATTTAGCCTAACTAATAAAGTTTAAAGTTTATAAATATTTTATGAAGAAAATAAAAAATTAATAAAATTTTTAGAAAATCGAGACTTGGATTAATGAATAATTTTACATTTAAAATAAATTTTGGGTTGATGTACTCCATAAACAATAATTTTACTTGCAAGAGGTAATCCATATATGGTAAATGATTAGAATTATTCCATAGAAAGTAGTAGTTCAAATTGGAAAATCCAGTGGTACTACAATATGTAGGCGATAAAACTGGAAGTTCGAAAGAAAAGATTGTCGATACATAGTATTGAGATTAAAGATTGAAGGCGGTTCACATGGTGGTTGAGCAGAGAGTCGTAAGATGGTAGATTTTGGTTCAGAAAATACTCTAGAGGGAATTTAATAGAATGATCTTGGTTAAAAGGGGTCTTTGTTTTCATTTGATTTTGGAAACAATTTATATACTCCCAGGATTGGTGTCTGTCGTTGGAAGCTTAGGAGCTAGGTTAAAGTGGTATCCTACATGTGTGCTTGGATGTGATGGATTAGCTAATTGTTGCCCTTTGTGGATTTCCTAGTTTGCATGGTTCGATTCTATACATGGTTAAGTGTTCAGTAGGGGACCAATAGTTGACTCTTTGTGAGGTTCTTCCAAAGAGGTCTTGACGAGGTATTTTGAGGTATTCATTAGTGGTCAACAAGATTGACTAGACGAGGTAGAAATGCATAACAATTGCCCCTTAATCTATGGTGGTGTTCTAAAGTGACCTTACTTGAGACCAAATGTAATTGACAAAGAATACTTTTGGCAAGGTTGTTTCTATAGAATTTGAATTATTAGGTTTGGCATGTGAAAAGTAAGAGTGATAACCATTGAAGTAGTGGGAGTGCAAATCTAGGAAATATGACTAATGAAAAATCCTTGATGCTATCCACTTTAGACAAAGTGTTGAATTTGAAGTTAAAAAGACTTAATGATTTAGATAAGTTGGTGCCAAAATTCAATATTTACAAAAGGGTGTCATTGCTTATTAGAATGAAAGTAAAGTTAATGGAAGAGTTGGAGTCGGTCCTTCATCATGAGGAGTTGTTGTGGAAACAAAAAGCTAGGTGTGATTGGCTTAATCTTGGGGATTGTAACACTAGATACTTCCATAGTCGTACGATCAGGAGGAGAAAATTTAATCGTATTGATGCCTTGCGAAATCATGATTGAGAGTGGATCTACGACTCTAAAACTATTCAATATGAGGTAGTGAGATTTTTTTAAGGAGTTGTAGAGGGAAGTGCCAAATCCAATAAGGGGTTGTAATCCTAATCTTGGGAAAGGCGGTATCGGATGAGGAAATTAAGAAAGGTTTATTTGTATGGCTCCTCTAAAGGCTCTGAGAAGTCTTCTTCCAGAATCAGTGGGATGTTGTTTGTAATGATATTTGTAAGTGGGTTAAGCAAATTTTTGACGGGTGCACTATTGACCCGGATCTGAATAATACACTTATTTTTTTGATTCCCAAGTTATGTAATCTTAAGAACATATATCAAATTAGGGCAATAAGTCTTTGTTCGGTGCTATACAAGCTGATTATGAAAATCATAGCTAATCGTTCCAAGATAATTTTCCCTAAAATTATCATGCAAGAGCATACTGGCTTCATTGCAGGAAGGAGTATTTCTGATAATATTCTTATAGTACAGGAGGTTATCCACCCAATGAAAGGCAGCCATAATAAGAAGTAGTGGATGGTGGTTAAAATCGATTTGGAAAAGGCATGTGATAGGGTTCGTTGGGACTTTATTGATGTTTCTCTTCAGCCTGTTGACATTCTGGATTTTCTTAGGAAGGTGATCATGTTGTCTATCTCGACTTCCACTATGCAAGTTTTGTGGAACAATGTTCCAACAGAAAAATTCAAGCCTGCTAGAGGAATCCGTTAGGGGTGTCCTTTGTCATCGTATTTATTTTATGTATGAAATGGATGGGGCATGACATTCAGACGGCTATTTCTACTGACAAGTGGAAACCTATCCGGTTATCTTAATTCAACCAAAATCTCTCACATTTATTATTTGTTATTGATTTAGTTATCTTTAGCAACATGAACATGCAGCATGCTCGACTACTCAAGGAAATTCTAGATAATTTCTGTGGTTTTTTGGGTCATTGTCTCAATGTTAGGAAAACTAATATTTTCTTTTCAAAAGGAGTCGATGATGGCTCAGGGAGCTTGATTAGCAGTTTTCTCGAATTCTAAAAGGTGCAAAATCTCGGTTTGTATTTGGGTGTGCCTCTCTTCCACGAAAAAGTTACTAATAGTACATTGAGATTTGTAGTGAATAAGGTTCGCAGTAAGTTAGTTAACTGGGAGGCTAAGCAACTCTCTTTTACCGGCAGTGTTACTTTAGCATAATCTGTTCTCTTACCTATTCCTAATTACTTTATACAGACCATGTTGATCCCTAAAGGGATATGTGACGAGATTGAACGGTTAACTCTGCAGTTTATAAGGGGGCTACGAATGGTAAAAGGAAGTTGTCCCTAGTCAGTTGGGATTCTGTTTGTCAACCTCGTTCTATTGAAGGTCTTGGATTTCATCAATTGAGAGATGAAAACACTTCTTTTTCTATGAGGTTGGGATATAATATAGTGTCTAATGAAAACGCACTATGGGTACGAGTTTTGTGATTGAAGTATAAGATGTTGGAAAGGTTGCCAATGTGTATTTCACAAAGCAGATGCTCCTTTTTTTGGAAGGCTCTATCAAAGGTATGGACTTTATTGCACAAAAATTTAGTTTGGCCCATTGGAAATGTTAACTCTATTCATCGTTGAGAAGATCCTTGGATTTTGAATACAGGCCATTGATCAAGCTTATACCCTCTAATGAAAACTTGAAGTCTAATTGTCAGCTTAATGAAATGGTAACAAGAAAAGGTGTGTGGAATCTTGAGTTATTCTGTGTTTGGTTTTCGGAAGACTTGGTAAAGAGAATTGTGAGCATTCCTCTTCCGCATCCCCTAGAGGGACCTAACAGAATTGTTTGGTGTCGTATTTCAACAGGGGCTTTGTATGTCAAAAGTGCTATTGGACACTAAGTGAGAATTCTTAGCGTCCTAAAGATGAGTCGTGAAAACTTGCTTGGAAGTTTCAAGGACCCCAACGAGTTCGTTTATTCATTTGCATTGTCATATAATGACGATTACTTACCAATGTGGAACGAGTTAGGCGAGGTATTGGCCAAGACTGTTCATGCTCTTTATATGGTCATGATTTAGAAGATGCTCTCCATGTTTTGAGAGATTGTTCGGCACTAAAGGAAGTTTGGTTACATATAGTGCCTAATAGTCAACAAAACAAGTTCTTTTCTGTGATATTCTAGAGTGGTTGAAATCCAACTTGTCTTTGCAATTGGATTTGTCTTTCGAGGGAGTTAGTTGGCCCTTTTTTTTTTTTGGTTTAATCATGTGGCCTATTTGGAAAAATAGAAACTTTTTTGTTTTTCAAAGTTTATCTTAGAGTGTTTCTGAGACAGTTAAAAATTTCTTATAGCTGGGCTAGATTATATATTAATACCCATAAGAAAGACCCGTTTAGAATGCAAGAGTTGTACACTAATCATCATCTATCAGGTAATTGGTTTTATTGAAATACCAATGGAGCAGCAAATGGCGAGAAATGATTCGCATCTGCAGGAGGAGTGCTACGAAATCAAGATGGGAATTAAATCCTAGGCTACAATCATTACCTAAGGGAGTGTTCAGTGTTTGACGTTGTGTAACACCCCCAAACCCGGCCCATGCATTTCGACCAGATCTGGTATGCTACGAGTTGTACATTGAAAACTTTTACTTTGTCGGTTTTGGAAGTCGTAAGTTAATTAGACATTTCTTTTTTTTTTGAGTGAATAAGTGACATTTTAAAAATAAAACCTTTGAATTTTTATCATTAAGTATAATAAAACCTTTGACACAATTTCATAAGTTGCAGAACATTAAAACTACTTAATTGAATAAAACTATGGGGCCTTATTACATAGAAAAATTCCAAAATAAAAATAAAATAAAACTTAAAGAAAAAGTCGAAATAGTCTATAAAAAGAAAATAATAAAAGCTTGATGGCCCCTCGAGTCCGTCTCGGCTCCCATGTCCACGATCTACTGCTCATCTGAAGGAGTAGAGAAAAAGGAAAGCGGTGAGTCACCAAGACTCAGTGTATAAATCTCAAAACACACAACGACCTGAGCCCACAAACACATTATGGGCCCTGGCCCGTACATAAAGGCAACAATCATGAATATACATCAAATATTAAACAATGAATAGCCCAACCCATCCTAGGTTTCCATCCTCTACACACCAACCCGTACCAACCATCACACCTTGGGGATTTCTACAATCAACCCTCCATCCGCTACACACCATAACGACAGCTGTACTGCCTATTCCTGTTAATCAGGAATCATTAAACGTGGCATAGCCACCGATCACTATGTGACCTAACATTTATATTTGTGGGATTTCTACCATCGATCACCAAGTGACCTATCATGCACTTCCCCTTCAATATCATAATCCCACCCCATGCATGCACATAAAAGAAACATCATGCAGACTTATACATATTTCGATACACATAGAGAGTTCTATGTTTACGTACCTGGCATCTTGGCATAACCCCTTTTTGGGTTCCATTCGACTGTCTATACAGCCTCTTTTCGGCTCTTTAGCCCATAACATAAATATATAGACATACATACAGGATTAATAGTCTGTTAGAGATCTACACACCTGATTACTGATAGAATGATACTTTTTATGTCGACGCTATCCGTAGTCGACACAACCGCTATCTGCCTAAGATGTTGTTCAGAAGCCGGTCCACAACCAAGTGGCCAATCTCGAACGGCAGATACCGCTCGTTTCTTAAATTTAGGGATTCTCTCCTTTGCCTGATCCATATTTAATTCCATCACAAGTCCTTGTCAGAACTACTATCACAATTTATGATCGTTAATCCTCATCATAAAGTTAAGATCTTGCATATAATGAACGAATCTAGTAAAAATCTAGGGAAAATCTTCTTACCTTAAAATCCCGAAATTGGAGACTAACGATTTTCGGCTTTTAGATCTAGACGACCAAGTTTCCTTCAAATCTCGGAATGCCGCCCAACATAGAACTATTAAACTATTAGCTTTTCGCTTTTGCCTTTTAAAAAGCGAAAATAGAACGTGAGAGCTTAACAGGTTTGACGCTACCGTAAACACGGATTCGGTTAGCACTAGAGAGAAGATTCGGCAATGCCAAAGGAAAAGATTAAATGCCGGAAGAATAGAACTATTCTCACAAATGGGATGAATAGAGAAAAACTATGGAGATTTCAGCTTTTTAGAGAAATCGGCTCAAGAGAAAAAGAATGGAGAAGAGAGTGAAATGAGAGGTTTCGGTTTTTGAAGAAATTGAAGAAAAGAAATTGTAGAGGGAAAGGCTAAGAATTTCGGCACAAAGAATGAAGAGAAAATTAGGGTTTAAATGCCAGAATCAATGAGATATCCCCCCTATTTATAGAAATTTCGGCATCTATTGCTTAAACCGAAAACGCCCTTCCTGATAACTAAAAGTCAAGCTAATAAAAAGGGAAAATTCAGCACCCCTTATCCATGAAGTAGCCGAATTCTTTACTCCTCTAGGTGGTGGATTTTCGGCCATCACCTTGCCTTGCAGATAGCTCCTATCTTTTCTCCTTTTTATCATCTATATTATCAATTATGAAATCCACATAAATCCTCCTATTTTTGAGCCTTGTTGCCGTCCACTTCACCTAACCCTAATACCGAATTTAGCTAACTTAAATTAAAGGATTTGGGCTCTATGAAACTTAAATTTTGGGCCCCTAACTCCTTGCGTGTGGCGTCACCCCTTGCTCCCTTTAAAGTGCCGAAAATGGCCCAAAACATGGGCTCCTTGTGGCCAAAACTTGGGCCCCTTTAATTGTTAATGACGCCACCTTCTAATTCCCTTGCAGTGCCACCTTTTGTTGGGCCACAAGCCTACATTAGTATTTTAAACACAATTACCACCCTTTAACTCTATAATGCCTCATCAGATAATTTAACCAAGGCCTTTGCCTAATCCTGAGCCCAATTTGGACCCCTATCACTTAAATTAACATATTAAACATATCCTTACACTAAACGCATAGACCCATTAATTCAGGATGTTACACGTTGAGCTTTGGGGCATTTTGGATGGGCTGCTTATTTTACATGGACGAGGATATGATAAAGTGTTGATCTAAACAGATAGCTTAGAGGTGATTAAAGCCATTGAAGACAGACAATCGGATGTTACTAATTCATCCTTGGTTAGAAGAATCAAACAAATGTTGAAATTTTGAAGACAATGGATTTTCAGGTATACTCCTTGGAAAGATAACCGAGTCATTGATGGGCTTGCTAAATTGACCTCTGATAGTAAGGAAGGTGTGCATATTTTCGATGAGGCTCTTAATGAGTTATTAATAATTTTATGTTCGGATAAAATAAGTGATTTTTTTACTTCTAATAATTTAATGTATTAACTTTGGTTTTGTTTTAGCACATTTATATTAAATATGGAAATTATAACCTTTTAAAAAGTTTGCAATATATTAATGAAAATTCATAACTAATAAAATTGTGAAAAATGTCAAATATCTAACTATGCTAGAATTGAGTGTTACCATATTTGTGTGAATGTATTACTTTAGTATGATAAGAGTAGAACAAAAACAATTAATTCACATAATATCACAAGCCGCAAAACAGGACATATTTTAATTAATGGCAGTTGGTTTGATTAGAAATTTTATGGTTTGAAAAAATTTTCCAACCTTGTTACAGTATAATAAAATGTCAAAAATTAAAAATTAAAAAACAATAGGAATACTTTATTTACACGAAAAATTATATATATATATATATAAATATAAAAATATCTTAAATAGTCGATTGAATCTTAACTCAATTAGTATGTGTATTATTGTTAATATAGGAGGACGTGGGTTCGAATGCGTTGAAGTACATTATCTTTCTATTTATGAGTTGGGGAGGCGCTATAGATAGTTCTAGACATTATCTCAAAAAGAGCAGATATGATCAAAACTTATAATGAGATTGTTAAAAAAATAATCTTAAATACGATAGTTTAATCATAAAATTTTAATAGATCCAATTGAACCGACAATTGGACTGCTTGAATTAGGATTTTAATTTTTTTTAAAATTTTTAATCATTATTAATCGATCTAATTAAATCAATTGAATCAATAAATTTATAAACCAATGATCTAACCCATTCGATGAATGATTAGATTTAAAAAACATGAAACACGTATGTACTTTTTCCTTATTCTAGCTAAAAGCACAAAGAGAGGAGGTGGTAGGGTTAAGAGTTAATTGATTAGAGGGTTTGGTCTTCAATTATATATTTGAGATTGATGCTGACATGACTGAATACAAAGAGTTGAATCCCCTCCACACATTTCTTTTTCTATTTCATGGGTCAATTTTGGAGATTGTCTTTTCAATTAGACCTAAATTTAAGAATTAGATATCTATTTATTCCATTTGAATTAGACCAAATTCAATCACCATTCAAATAATTAAATAATTTGGCCTAAATTTCTTTTGGACTTAATAAGTTAGGTTGGGTTATCTAATTTATGACCATTTTTATGGTAGTATAATAATTACGAAACGAAAATCAAATAAAAATAGTATATGAATATGTAAAAATTGGAATAACTTTAGCCTATCATTAGTGAGAAGGTTTTACTTAACACTAGTTTCGTGGGGAATAAATTTAGCATCAAATCGTAAAAGGATGAAGGTATTTTATTTGTAATTACACCAAAAGATATGAATTTATGTAAATATAATTTCATGCTAATACGATGTAAATAAATCCAAGGTAGGGTATCCAATAATTCAAGGCTGGGCCAATTGTAAACTTTTAGTGGTTCTTGGGCCCATAGAGATCTCAGAATTTAGCACTTGAAAAGGAGTTTTCGGCATAAAATTGTGCACTTTGCAACTTCTGAAGGAACAAGGTATTTTGATGTTTATATATAAAAATGTTATAAATAAATATGAATGTCCATATTCTAACCCCCACTCATTTATAAGGTAACACCCCTCATTCATTACAATTTGTTTAATGTGTTAATGAAGCACTTAAATAAACTTCATTTATTGTGTTGCATTGAATTTCAATTTACTTATAAATAAGACACTTTCATAAATAAAAACAATGAGATACGAGAAAATTATCTGTTTACTTTAAGTATTCTTTTATTTGATTATTTTATAACATGTTATCAGCACGAGCTTCTACGAGTTCATAGTGAAGTTCACGTCATTTCGACTTTATATAATTTGCTCGTATAACTCCCGTTAAACTATATACGGTATACGTATTTTCATAATTCTTTTATTTTATTTTCTAGATAAAATATTTGCTTTGGGTAACATTTGCACATTTATTTTTACAACTAAAATCTAATAATGATAATTATATATACATGTTTTTTTTATTAAAAGAAATTTCAATTAATTTAATTTGTGTTAAGTTATTATTATGACTATTGCTCTTTATGCCAATATTTGACATACATATTATTATTTAGCAAATTTGGTATATATAATTGAATTATTTCACGATTGAAAATACTTATTATTTTACTATTTATTATTATTATTTTGATTCAAGTGATTATAATGTCCAATCTTGCCAAACTTGAATTTGCGGCTTTAGACATCTCAGGCAAGAATTATTTGTCATGGGTGTTAGATGCTGAAATTCACCTAGATGCTAAAGGTCTAGGAAATACTATATTAGCGGATAAAAGAAGCATCTAATCAAGACAAGGCAAAAGCAATGATTTTCGTCCCGTCATCATCATGCATGAAGGATTAAAAGTGGAATATCTCACTGTGAAAGACCCCCTTGAGTTGTGGAAAAAATTGAAACAACGATTTGACCATCAGAAAACTGTGATACTCCCTAAAGCTCGTTATGATTGGATGCACTTACGGTTACAAGATTTTAAGATCGTAAGTGAATATAATTCGAACTTTTCAAAATTAGTTCTCAACTAAAATTATGTGGAGAAAACATAACCGATGAGGACTTGTTAGAGAAAACATTTTCAACCTTTCACGCTACTAATGTGCTCTCGCAGCAGCAAATACCGTGAAAAAGGTTTTAAAAGGTATTCAATTGATTTCATGCCTTTTGGTGGCTGAACAAAATAATGAGCTATTGATGAAAAATCATGGAATTCGTCCCATCAGTTCTCGCACCATTCCACAAAGTGAATGTAGCGATTACACAATAATTATGAAAATAGAAAATATAGAAGTCGCGCCGTGGTCGTGGACGTAGTGGGGACGTGGTCGAGGACGTATTAGTAATCGTTATCGTGGTGGTCATAACAATGATACTTCTAACCACCGAGAAAAGAATAACAATGAAAGACAAGAAAGAAGTGGTCAAAATAATCCTTCAAAGATTGTTGAGAATATATGCTACCGATGTGGTATGAAGGGGTATTGGTAAGGTACCTGTCGTACGTCTGAGCATTTAGTGAAACTTTATCAAGCATCCATTAAAAGGAAGGGAAAGCATATGGAGACAAATTTTATATCCCAAAATGATGAAATGGAGGCAAAAGATGAAGATATTCACTATAATAATAAAACTAACCATGCCTACGAGGATGATAAATTTAATGACCTTAATAATATAACTCACCTAGATGTGGCAGATTTCTTTGAGAATCATTAGAAAAATTGATGTTATTTTGACATTTTTATGTTGTTTTAAGTATATTTTATTTTCTTGCATAAAAAATAATTTATATATTTAATAAATAATTGCAATGTTTCTCATATTATATTTTGTTTGTTTTTTTGAAGAATATGAATATTCAACAACATTTCGATGGACCCAAAATCAATGAAGACATGTGTCTTGCAGATAGTGCTACAACACATACGATACTCAAAAATAAAAAATATTTTTCTCATTTGACAATGAGTAATGCCCATGTTAATACAATATCGGGTAGTTCAAAACTTATTGAAGGCTCTGGAAGAGCAATTATATTATTACCTAAAGGTACAAAATTTATCATTGATGATGCTTTATATTCCACCAAGTCTCAAAGAAATTTATTGAGTTTTAAAGATATTCGTCTTAATGGATATCATATTGAGACTATGAATGAGAAAAATGTTGAATATATATATATATATATATATATATTACAAATGTTGAATATGGAAAGAAATATATTTTGGAAAGGTTACCTGCTTTTTCATCAGGTTTATATTATACACATATTAGTGCAATTGAGTCACATGTTACTACAAACTAGAAGTTTGTAGAACCACATACTTTTACTATTTGGCATGACTGATTAGGCCATCTCGGATCTATTATGATGCGAAGGATCATCGAGAATTCAATTGGACACCCATTAAAGAAACAAAAGATTCTTGAATTTAAGGATTTATCTTGTGTCGCTTGTTCTCAAGGAAAATTGATTATTAGACCATCACCAGCTAAAGTTGGGATTGAATCTCCAGCATTTCTGGAAAGTATTCAAGGTGATATATGTGGGCCCATTCATCCACTATGTGGACCATTCAGATATTTTATGGTATTAATAGATGCATCTAGTAGGTGGTCACATGTGTGCTTATTATCGACTCGCAACCTGGCGTTTGCGAGACTACTTGCTCAAATAATTTGATTAAGAGCACAATTTCCAGATTATGCAATCAAAACTATTCATCTTGATAATGCTGGTGAGTTTACATCCCAAGCTTTTAATGATTATTGTATGTCAATTGGGATAAAAGTTGAACATCATGTAGCTCATGTTCATACACAAAATGGTTTAGCTGAATCATTTATCAAACTCCTCCAACTAATAGCTCGACCATTGCTTATGAGAACAAATCTCCCTGTTACAGCTTGGGATATGCTATTTTGCATGCAGCAGCACTTGTGCGCTTAAGGCCAACAAGTTATAATAAGTACTCCCCATTACAATTGGCTTTTGGTCAGGAGCCAAATATTTCCCATCTTAGAATTTTTGGATGTGCATTATATTTTCCAATTGCTCCACCACAACGCACAAAGATGGGTCCTCAAAGGAGGTTAGGAATATATGTTGGTTATGAATCTCCTATAATTAAATATGTTGAACCATTAACAGGAGATTTATTTACTGCACGATTTATTGATTGTCATTTTGATGAAACAACATTCCCAACATTAGGGGGAGAGAAAATACAAGTGGTAAAAGAAATTACATGGAATGGATCATCATTATATCAATTAGATCCTCGTACAAGTCAATGTGAACAAGAAGTTCAAAGGATTATACATTTGCAAAACATTGCCAATCAACCGCCAGATTCATTTACTGACCTAAAGAGAATTACAAAATCTCACATACCAGCTGAAAATGCTCCAATACGAATTGATATCCCAATAAAGCAAATTGTTAGTGCAAAAGAAAGTAATCCACGCCTGAAGCGTGGAAGACCAATCGGTTCCAAAGATAAAAATCCTCGTAAAGAGAAAGGATCAATTATTCAAGATGGTAATATTGTGGAGGTAAGTGCCCCAGAAGAGGCCAAAGATATAACTAATCAAAAAACCCCAGAAGAGGTTCAGGTACCTGAAAATGGTGATAACGAAGAAATCTCAATAAGTTATGTTACTTCAAGAAAAAGATGGAACCGAAAAAATATAGTTGCCGACAACAATTTTGCTTATAATGTTGCTATTGAAATAGCAAAAGAAAATGAGGATCCTGAACCTAAATCTATTGAGGAATGTAGAAATAGAAAAGATTAGCCAAAATGGAAAGACGCAATTCAAGCAGAATTAAATTCACTTTCTAAACGCGAGGTTTTTGGACCTATAGTCCAAACACCTAAATATGTAAAGCCGGTAGGATATAAATGGATATTTGTGCGAAAATGAAATGAGAAAAATGAAGTTGTAACATATAAATCACGACTTGTAGCACAAGGATTTTTGCAAAGACCCGGCATTGATTATGAAGAGACATATTCTCCTGTGGTGGATGCAATCACGTTTAGATACCTTATTAGTCCGGGTAGATGAAAATCTTGACATGCGTCTAATGGATGTTGTTACAAACTATTTGTATGGTACACTTGATAGTGAAATTTATATGAAAATCCCGTAAGGATTTAAAATCCTCAAGGATATAGTGTTTCGGGAAAA
Source organism: Gossypium sturtianum (assembly GCA_025698515.1). NCBI lineage: Eukaryota > Viridiplantae > Streptophyta > Magnoliopsida > Malvales > Malvaceae > Gossypium > Gossypium sturtianum. The sequence goes on from CM046946.1 coordinate 126,318,185, forward strand.
TTGCTCAATCAGATTAAAGAAAAGTTTATATGGATTAAAACAATGCGGACGTATGTGGTACAATCGTCTTAGTGAATATTTGTTAAAAGAAGGTTATAAAAACGATCCAATCTGCCATGTGTTTTTATAAAAGGTCCGAATCAAACTTTGTGATAATTGCTATTTATGTTGATGGTCTAAATATTATTGGAACTCCTGAAGAGCTTCAAAATGCAGTAAATTATTTAAAGAAAGAATTTGAGATGAAAGATCTCGGAAAAAAAAATTTATCTTGGTCTGCAGATCGAGCATTTAAAAGATGGAATTCATGTCCATCACCAACATATACTGAAAAGATCTTAAATAAATTTTATATGGATAAAGCACATCCATTGAGTACCCCGATGGTTATACGATCGTTAGATGTGAATAAAGATCAATTTCGTCCTTGTGAGAATGATGAAAAGTTTCTTGGTCCTGAAGGACCATATCTAAGTGCCATAGGAGCATTGATGTATCTTGCAAATAACACAAGACTGATATAGCTTTTTTCAGTAAACTTGTTAGCAAGATTTAGTTCCTCTCCAACACGTAGACATTGGAATGGAATTAAACATGTATTTAGATATCTTAGAGGGACCATTGATATAGGGTTATTTTATTCAAATGATTCAAAATCCCTATTAGTTGGTTATGCTGATGCTGGATATTTATCAGATCCACATAAAGGTCGATCTCAAACGGGATATTTATTTACATGTGGAGGTACTGCCATATCATGGCGTTCGACAAAGCAAACATTAGTCGCCTCTTCAAATCATGCTTTGAAATAATTGCAATGCATGAGGCAAGCCGAGAGTGTGTTTGGCTAAGGTTATTAACCCAACATATCCAGAAGATATGTAATTTGCCTTTACAAGAAAATATGCCAACTATCTTATACGAAGATAATGCAGCATGTATAGCTCAATTAAAGGGTGGTTATATCAAAGGTGACAGAACGAAACATATTTTACCAAAATTATTCTTTACTCATGATCTTGAGAAGAAAGGTGACATAGAAGTTCAACAAATTCGTTCTAGTGATAATTTAGCAGATCTTTTTACCAAGGCATTGCCAACTTCAACATTTGTAAGATTACGAAACAAGATTGGAATGCGTCGACTCAAAGATATAATGTGATTTCGCCATTAGGGGGAGTCTAAAACATGTTGTACTCTTTTCCTTTAACCAAGGTTTTGTCCCACTGGGTTTTCCTGGTAAAGGTTTTTAACGAGGCAACTTGTAATAGGAGATTGTGTACTCTTTTTCCTTCATTAGGTTTTTATCCCACAGGGTTTTTCCTAATAAAGGTTTTAATGAGGCACAGTTTTCTCTAATGGACATCCAAGGGGGAGTGTTATAAATAAATATGAATGTCCATATTCTAACCCCCCCTCATTTATAAGGTAACACCCCTCATTCATTGCAACTTGTTTAATGTGTTAATGAAGCACTTAAATAAGCTTCATTTATTGTGTTGCATTGAATTTCAATTTACTTATAAATAAGACACTTTCATAAATAAAAAGCAAGGAGATACGAGAAAATTATCTGTTTACTTTAAGTATTCTTTTATTTGATTATTTTATAACAAAAAAAAGCTTAATGACATCACCCTCAAACTCAAAAGTATTCCAAAAAAAAAAATTAACTAACCCTTGCACTCAATTAATTTTTTTTCTTGACAAAATCAATTAAGTTTTTTTTATAGAGATTCAATTTGATAATTAAATTTTAACGGTTTTATTGACGCAGTTATTAACGATCATCATGATATTAATATGAAATAAAAATTTAATATATAAAAATATTTAAAAAATTCAAGTCAAGAATGAATCTTGACAAATAAATTTCTATGTTCATTTGAATCTAAACATCTATTTGTGTAAGTTCATTCTAGATGTAATTTTTAAATTATAAATTTTTTAAATATATATAATACTAAGACATTATATTTTTTTCTAAAATAAAAAGAAAAATGGTGCTTTTTTGAGTGCTTGATATATTTTTGTACTAAAAAAGAAACAAATCGTAGAATCGCAAATTAGAATGGACTAGATTTCACAAAAGTTAAAAACAATGGACATATGGTTAAAAATTTTATATTTTACCATCTGTGCTAAATAAAATAAATTTGTTACATATTTTTTATTTTATACACATGTTTAACTATAACAATAAGAGTGTTTTTCGATATTGCAACTTTATAACAACTAACAAAAAAATAACTCTGAAAGCATATAAAAAAAATTAAATACCACAATATAAAAAAAATTAGATAAAAAAAACAGGGAATAAGAATTTTAAATGCTTATAAGAAAATGGGAGATATCTATTGTGAGATAATAAGAAAAGAAAGAACCATTATTTCTTGTTTATATATATATATATATATATATATTTAATTTTTATAACTTTTAAATATTTTTTAAGATTTATTTTTATTATAGTTTTTAAAACCACGTCTATAATGAACTTGAACAAATAAATATCCAAATTCAAATTAACTTGGACATCCATTTATTGAGACTCATCTTGAACTTGATTTTTTTTTTATAAATAATTTGAAATTTTTTTATTTTTGTTGATGTGGATCACCACATTAGTATTACAAGGTTGACTCAGTCACTATTAATGGGCACATCAGAAATATCGTAAGAATTTATTGATTAATTGTTAAATCTAACGATCAAATAGCTTAATTAATGAATTTTGATAGTTGGAGGACCTCAAATGATTTTTTGAAAATACTACGAAGGCTTTTTATACCATTAAACCTTTAAAAAATATTGGCTAGAAAAACAAAAGCTCTACTTCTAACACCCCAAACTCGGCCTAGAAGTTAGGCCTGAATCCGGCGTGTCACATTGAAGTGTTTTTGCAAAAACCTTGTTTTCATTGAAACCCTTCTAGAGAAAAGTTAAGTAAAATCCAATTTGCTTTCAAAACGAGGTGTAGCCAAAAATCATTTCCTTGTTACTAAGTAAAAATTTCCTTTGACAGCGGAAGCTCGTTCTTAAAACACAATTATTTTCAAAAACCTTGAAATACGTTTAAAAGAAATAAATCCAGGTCCCGTTTCAAAATTTCAATGCATAGTGGAAGTAATGGAATAATAACTAGAGGGAAAGCCTTATACAATCCGAAATAAATTAACTTAAAATAATTAACTTAAAATCCAGCATTTAGATATTAAGAAAACAAGTCTAATCGTTTTGCTAGTTGGCCACCACTAAGTCCCTCCATCCGTCGAACCGCCTACTGAGGATCACCTGAGAAAAATAAAAGAGGGAGTGAGTTTTCGAAAACTCAGTGTGCATGACCCTCGTCAAACAAATAGCATACATATCTTATTGTTAACATAATAATATCATACATGCAATGCAATGCAAACCCTCCCCAAATAATCCATCCGATACACATCGTCTCCGTCCAACCGAAACACATCTGTGGGGATTTCTAAATCGACCCACCCATCCGATACACATCAAGGGTAGCCCGGTTGCGGTACTACCAAACGCTGCAGCAAAGCTGCTTAACATATAATATGCTTAAAAAGCCATCGGTGGATCCACAGTTGTTCAAGCAACCATGCGATCCTCATATACTTCCTCCGTTCCATAATTCCCACCCCATATGCAACCTAAACGAATATCATATGAATGCATCAAATGTACATGTAACATCCATAAATCTTACATTCAACACATAGGGGTATTTTAGTCATTTCACAAATCAAGGGTATTTTAGTCATTTCACAAACCATGAGATCGCTCTCTTGGTCCCGGTAATTGTATCGGTGTTCCCACACGAATTTTCGCACGCTCGTGTGGTTACCGGCGCCAACCTTTTAGCTTTTCGGCTTTTTGGCATTCCGATTTTTCGGTATTTCGGCTTTTGCCGATTTGTCGTGTGTGAAGTGTATGTACACACCTGATAACAAAACGCGCCGTGATCTCCTTAGCCACGATCCTACAAACGATGTCACTCAAAGATTAATCACATATTCTTTTCGAATACTTAACCAAAAGCCGAAGTCTCACCTTAACCTTACCTGAAACACCACGCCTTAATAGCCCTTCTTTGATCACTAATCACGCGTATCTCCTAAATCTGCATCAATCTTAATCATTAAAAACAGAATAATAGGTGACTTGTATCCAACACAAGTCCCCCTTTCCCTATCTATAACCATTCGGCCAACACCTAAACCAAAATAGAGAATACTTACCCAAGAAGCAATCGGCCCAAGAGATATTCTGATTTTGAGATTAGTATAGTGGAAGGGGTTATTCAGCACAAATAAGAAAAAGAAGAGAAGCAAAGGAAAGAAAAGAGTTTGATGAGAAGGAAGGGAAGAAATCGGCACAAAATAAAAGAGGAAGAATAAGGGATTTCAGCTTTTAGGTATTTGGAGAGAAAAGTAGTTTTCGGCAAAATAAAAAGAAAGAATTTGGCATTAGCCTAGAACCCCAAAATCGACACCTATTTATAGCCTATAGCCGAATTTCCTATCCCCAAATTCCCAATTCGGCTCAACCTCTTCCACATATCTCATCTCCTAATTTTTCTCCACGATAACTCCCCAATCATTTTCCTAAATTTTCTCTTCTGATCACTCTCCTTAGAGTCCATCATCACACCACTTCCAACCTTCTAGAAGGCCAAAATTAAACTCCTAAAAAAAATACTAAGCTAGGATTCGAACCTAGGATCTCCTTGCTGGCCCATAACGCCACCTTTTTATACCCTAAGTGGCGTCACTTAGCCACTCCACCACAAGGCTCTTTGATGCCATTTTTCCCTATTTTTATCTAAAAGCCCAACTACTCACCGCCCTGGTTCTTTTAATAATTAATTAAAAATTCCTTCTCCTCAAAGTTCGAACCCAGCACTTCTCCAATACCCCTAGACACTCCAAGTTTATTAAACCCTTAAAGCCAACATGTCATTTGTCATTTTCTTGCTCACTTAAAAATTTTCTGAGACCTAAAGCCCAATAGGCCCAATTCTACTAGGCCCAAATTCGGGGCGTTACACTACTTTAACTTAATTTATAGTTTCAATTATTGGTAAGATTGATTCCATTCAAACAAAAAAAATGTTTTTTTTTAAATAATTTGAAATATTAGATAAAATATCAAAGGATGTGGCTTTATCCAAATTAATTCTGATCTAGATTCAAATATGTTATTGTTATAACTTATCAATTTGATTGTGCTTCTTAATGATTGGTTCAACTAATAGTTATTAGCACTTTATTGCTTATAATGGTTGAAGAATGGGATAGAAATACCTCTTACTTCCATAATTTTACTTCCAACAAAAAGAAATTAATAAGATAGATCTTCTAGATTGCTTGTGATTATTTTTCGAAGCTATTTGCTTCGTAAGGAGTGGGATACCCAACCAGACTTTTATTGGGGGTAAGGAGATGTATTTTGGATGGAATAAACCATTTTAGACTCAAAGGCCTCTAAGGAGGAAGTTGTTGTCACAATAAAAGGAATGCACCCTACCAAAGCCTTTGACTGTGATGGTACATATGCTATATTTTTTCGATAGTGTAGGCATATTATAGGTAATGATGTATCAAATGATTGTCTTTCTATTTTAAACCATGGCTTCCTAGTGGATGATATCAATCATACGAAGATACTTCATTTCCAGACAATTAAATCATTGTAATATTATTCATTTTTTGTCGATAAGCTTATGTTTTATATTAATGAATCACATAGTGCTTTTGTTCTTAGACGACTTATGATCGATAATATTATTGTGGCCTACGAGTTAATGCACTCTTTTAAGTGAAAAATAATTGAGAGAAAGGATTCATTTGCTCTGAAGCTAGATATGAGCAAACCATAAAATAGGGTTGAATGGCATTTCATTGAGGCAATGATGGGTCGACTGGATTTTCCAAATAATTGGGTGAATCTAATCATGAGGTGTGCTTTTACAAAGAAATTGAATATATTTTCAATCAATATTAGTGGGAAAAATCTAATGATAGGCGGGGTATTCATTGGTGTTATTGGGCTACATTATGTAATTTGAAGGAACTTGGAGGTATGGGTTGCAGGGATTTTGCTAAATTTAGTATTGTCTTTTTAGGTAAATAAGGTTGGCACTTGGTAACTTGTCTACATTTGTTAGTTGCACATGTTTTAAAAGTCAAATATTATGCACATAAAGATTTTAAAATAGCTGAATTAGGAGCATAACCTTTTCTAATTTGGTGTAATATATGGACTGCTTTGAAGCTTGTTTGAGAAGGGATGTCAATAGATGGTGGAAATTGGTAAAAAAAATTTCTATAAGGGATGATTGATGGATTCCAACAGAAAGGCTATGCAAAGTTTAGTTAACCCAAAATTATGAGTTAACCTGGGACAGAAAAATGCGAGAGATCAAACCACCGCAAAAATATTATGAATGAAATCTCATGGCATATGCTCTAAGTGTTGCGGAGAGCATTAATTCAACCGACCCTTCAAATTATTCATAGTCGGTTCGGGCTTCTGAGTCTAACAAGTGGCTCATTTCCATGGGAGAATAGATGAGTCTCTTCAAAAGAATGAGACATGACAACTTGTTAAACCACCCATCAGGAAGAAAATAGTTGGTTGCAAGTGGGTGTTCAAAAAGATAGAAGGTTCAGATCAAAGTGACACGAGATATAAGGTAAGATTGGTCGCAAAGGGCTACAGCCAAGTGGAGAGAGTTGATTTTTATGATGTTTTCTTTCCAGTTGTGAAGCACACATCCATTCGAGCACTTTAGCTCTTTTTGCATCAAACAATCTAGAGTTAGAGCAGTTAGATGTGAAAACTGCATTCTTTTACGGGGATTTGGATAAGGACATTTACATGCAGCAACCTGAAGGCTTCAGGATTAAAGGTAATGAAGACCATGTTTGTCTTCTTCAAAAATCATTATAAAGACTGAAGCAGTCTCCTTGGCAGTGGTACAAAACGTCTGATTCATTCATGTTAGGTATTGGTTTCATTCGAAGTAAGTATGAAAATTGTGTTTATCTACAATGTTTAGATAATGGATCATTTATTTATTTGTTACTTTATGTTGATGATATGTTAATTGCAGTTCAGAATCCATCCGAAATTGAACGACTTAAAATCATGCTTAACTCTAAGTTTGAGATGAAGGATCTTGGTGCAACCAAAAAAACTTTAGAGATGGAAATTTCGAGAGATTGACACTCCGGAAAGCTATTTCTGTCATAACGTAAATACATTGAAAGGATTCTCAAGCGATTTGGAATGCAAGATTCTAAACCAGTTAGTACTCCATTAGCTGCACACTTTAGACTTTCGGCTTCAAATTCACCACAAATCGACGACGAAGAAAGGTACATGTCCTCGATTCCCTATTCTGGTGCAGTCGAAAGCCTAATGTATGCAATGGTTTGTACTACTCTCGATATTTCACATGTTGTTAGTGTAGTAAGTAGATATATGGCTAAACCTAGAAAATTACACTGACAAGTTGTTAAGTGGATTTTAAGATATTTAAGATGGACTTCTTGTACTTTTTTGAAATTCGACAGATGTTCAGAAGGTCTAGTCGGCTATGTAGATTTAGATTAGGTCGGAGACCTAAACAAAAGAAGATCTTTCACAGGTTTTTTGTTCATTTTCGAAAATTGCACTATTAGTTGGAAAGCCACCTTTCAAGCCACTATGGCTCTATCTACTAACGAAGATGAGTACATGGCAATCACAGAAGCTGTGAAAGAAGCCATTTGGTTGAGAGGTCTATTTGGAGAGCTGGTTAATAAAAATGAAAAAACTATCATATATTGCGATAGTCAAAATGTCATACATCTCACTAAAGATTAGATGCATTACGAAAGAACAAAGCATATAGATATTCGGTACCACTTCATTCGAGAGGTGATTGCTTAAGGAGATGTTATGATTCACAAAATCGGCACATAGAACAATCCAGCAGACACGATGATAAAAAGTCTTCCAATTTCCAAGTTCGAGCATTGGTTAGACTTGGTAAACAATCGATAGAGATCGAGTTAGGCCCTTGGTGGGACTTGACAAAGAAGGCGTTTCGAAAATACAAGTCAATGTGGAGACTTGTGGAGTGTGTTTCACATTTCGGACGAAACAGGGTTGACATCGGGACGAGAAAGAGCTGACGTCTCGATGAAACAACATCGACATCACGACGAGAAGATTCATCACGTCCCGGTGACGCGATGAAGGACATCCTCACGAGGTAGCATGCCACATCATGACTAGGCGACGTGTTCCCTACTCCACCAGGTTTCTTCTCCTTGTTAAGCTCTATTATCTTTTCTTAGTCTAACTTTGATTATTTTAGAGATTTTTAATCATGTTTTTACATGAAATTCAACCTATAAATAGGCTTCGTAGCAACCTTATATAGTTTAAAATAAAAACAATAAAATTAAGAGAGAGTTTGTGGGAATTTCGGGGAATCTTTGTATTTCAAGTTCAAGGTTTATTTGTTTCTCCATCTTGACTCCTCTTTCAATTTTTTTTCGTTTTAGTGAAGGTTTATTTGCCTGTCGTTTTTTATCCTCTTCTGAGGGGTTTTTTCTCGTAAATATTTGTGTTCAATTTTCTTAGTTTGCGTTCACGTTCGTTACATAATTTAGGTTCAACCCAACACTACTGATGAGGTGTGGAGCACAATATATTTTGAACGTACCGGTGATGCACTGAGTGCTAGTTATATTGGTTTGATGGTTGGATGATCCGTATATCCATCTTGAGTCTGTTTTTGGTTTATAGGGATTATAAAATATGCAAATTGATAAATGGTAATGAAAATTTATTGATGATTTTGAATTTGTATATGAACATTATAACATTGATAATAACATGTGAAAGACCATGCGATACAATTACTACGAGCCTTAAGGACTGATACGGTTATAAAATGAATCAATAGATTTGAGTATGAAATAAGAAAGTGGAATGGTTCATTTGATATGCCTTAATTTAGTGAGAAAGTGGAATGGCTCATTTGAATTTAATATTAAATGTATTTGGTTACTTGTTTATAATTCATTTAAAAAAAATCATGTTAGCACCATTGAGCCCTATTGCTAAACATACGGTTTTGTTTGTACTGTGTGCAAGTCTCGAATGAGAACTTTAGTAGACTCAAGCTCAAGCATCCGGTTTCTCCAAACTTAGCTCAGAAGACATACATGTACCTAGGTTAGTTGGTATGCTCTTAAGTCAATATTTGGTACTTTTGCCTTTAAATTGTATCACTTGATTTTGTGATTATCTATGTTTGTTTATGTAAGTTTAAATGTGTTAGTTAGTAGATTAAATCTTAATGCTTTGAATACTATGATTTAATGACATTTAATTCTATTTACATGTGTTAAATTGATGATTTTACGTTGGTGTAATATTTGGGTATGTTTTAGATACAATTAGGTGATGTTTGAATGTTTGAAAGTGTGCATTTTAGGCTATTTGACCATTAAGTCTCGAGATAGCGAAATCATTTCTCAAGACCATTAGAACAAAAACTTACCATATTATGCATTCATTTGCTTAATGTCTCAAGACATGTTAATTTGGTCTTGAGATAAACTCATCTAGGTCTTGAGACTAATGGCCTATGTCTCGAAACAAGGGTACATCGAAGCTAAATATCTTTTGTCTTGTTCCAAGTTTGAAGACATGAAAACATTGAAGCTAAAATAGGAAAACAGTGGAGATCTATCTCAAGACTTGAGGACTTTTGTTTCGAGACATGAGCTCCATTGTCTCGAGACATGTAAACTTCGAAGCAAACTTTCAAAAACTTATGATGAGGCAAGTCTCGAGACATAGAGTTCATGTCTCAAGATATTGTTAAAATTTGACAAAAAGAGTTTGAATATTTAACCTCATTTATACCTGAATGCTTAAATTGTGATTGAAATGTGTTTATGTGGTTTAATTATACAAAATGACATGTATGTTTAGTATGAGTTGCTCTGACAATGAATGTGTCATCTTATACTCGGATTTGATGACCGAGTCGGGTGTAGGGTGTTACAATATGCACCGTTATTTATTCATCGCAACTTGTGAAGACAACAAAAATACCAACAGAATAGATCTGCAGACTGAAAAGAGAGAATACACATGAAGTGAATGAGAAAAAAAAAGATTGGTTGGAAGAAGAAAAAGACGAGTGGCAGCTAATTTGGAGGTTGACACCACCATTGGACAAAACGAAACAAAAGAAATAAACTGCTTGAAGAAAAAAATATTAATTATATTTAAATGTATTATATCATATTTCTTAAATATATTCTAAATTTAACCTCAAGTATACAAACCTAAATTCCAAAAACAAAAAACAATTGGGGCCATATAATTAATACATAGATGCATACATATATATATATATATATATAAGCTTAAATAATGGCAATCTGAAAAATTCACCTAATAGTTCTCTACATTTTTATAGTTCATAAATTTCGTGGGGAACAAATTAAATTGTGAGGGCTTTGAGAGGAGGACTGCTATTATTATCTGCAACTGTCCCTACTTGCTCTTTGCCCATTGTCCACTGATTAGTGCAGGGTTTTCAAAAAAGAAAAGAAAGAATATTACTAAATTTTCCTTTTTAATATATTTATATAATTCTAAAAAAACATATGATGAATATATTACCAATTAATTGATTTTTTTAATCCATTGAAATGAGACTTAACACCTATCCATGGCCATGCGTTTGGGATTTTTTCCCTCTCAATGGAAAGTTTTTATTTCATACATATTTTTTTAATTTCTTTTAATCTTTTTAATACAATTTTAAGACACATAATTTTTTTTTAACTTAAATGTTATAACTCAATATAAGCTTAAAATTTTATTATTAAATAGTAATTTCAATTAGACTAATGGAATTAAAAAAAAATTTATCAAAATCTATAAATCAAGCTTGTTGGATTAGACAAGTAATTTGGTCCTTGTATGGTACTAGTTTAAGGTCATAGAAAATGAAATGTTATTAGCAACAACTAGCAAAATTGTAGCAATGATTTATGTAAGGGTGGTTTGTTTGCAAGAACCCATCAATCTAATTTTCTGTTGAGGCTTAACCAAACTAAATAATTGATTGTTGTAGGCAATGAACCCATGCGGTGGTTTTTATTTTGAAAAATTATTTGATATCTTACTATTGGAATTTTTTAGATTCCATAAGGAAGTTGAAGCTTTTTCAAGTGTATTATAATATGTAGTAAATATATATATATATATATATATATAAATAAATGTGACACTTTTCATATTCTCATCCTGCTTGTAAAGCCTATTTTTTTTATTTTTAAAAATTAAAAGAGAAAAAATAATGAAGAAAATAAACAATCAAAGCATAGTATGCAACAAAATCATCCATTCTCACACCAACAAGTGTTGGTAAAATATTAAGCTATATTGTATTTTTTAATAAAAGAATTTAAGTTTAAATTTAAAAAAATGATAAGTTTCGACAGCTGTCCTTAAATTGCTTTGATGGTGGGGTGTTCATGAGTTTAGCCTATGGTGTAATAAAAAGAGGAAAAAATATTGTGTTTTTATTTTTATTTTTTAAAATATCATATATCATTCGACATAAAATTGAATAAAAAAAAAATCTGAAAACACCATTTTCTTATGCTTTCACCTAAATTTAACAATTAACCAATATAATTTTAAAAAACTCTAGTTATTGATGTAGTGGTAAATGAAATATATGGCTTAAATTTTTATCCCAATCAAATTTTGGGTTAATCCTTCCTTAATCAAAACGAAAAAAGCTTTAGACTTGACCAACCCATGTAAAATATTTTGTAACAAAACAATTATATTTGACCATTACAAATATATTAAGTTGGCGATATGAAATTTTATATTTGGATCCAATATTTTGTATTCTTTTATAAAATATATTTTATTATAACCTATAACTTGTAAAACTTAATTACCTTAAGCTTTAACCCTAGAAGTGACATGCCATACATCCAATGGAAGATTAGTTCTTTAAGCTTTTTGAGTAAAGGGCTGTGGAACTCCAAATATAAGTCTAGAAAAAGAATGAGCTTTGTTTTTGTGTATAAAATTAGCCCTTCCTAAAATTATATGGTGTCCAAAGCCTGTAACTAAAATTAAAAACTTCAAGTTAGCCCAATATAAAATTGTGAAGATCCACTTGAATTGTCTAACATGGGCTGATGTTCATTTCGGCAAAGGTGAACAATTATAACTACCTTCCCATACATAGTTAAAATATTCGGAGTTAAAATAGAATAGTTTTGAATATAGATTAAGAGATAAACGTCATATATCAAAATCCTAAATTCTCAACTATTACCAATATTGAACATTGATAAACTTAAATAAATTTTACTCAATAACCTTAAAAAAATTTTTACAAGCCATTTTCTTCTTTTTTGTTTTGTCCAGCGACGATGCCAGCTTCCAGGCTGACTATTGCATGCCTTTTTCTCCCTCCCACCAACCCTCTCTTTCTTTCTTCTTCTCATTCACTCAATGTGTCTTCTTTTTTTTTTTCAATTTCCAGATCTATTTTGTGGATATCTTTATTGTTTTCACAAACTATGATGGATAGATGATGATGTTTGTCATCGCTGAAACTCCACTGGCCACCTACAGTTTCCCTTATAAAGTGGGTGACTCTTCGTCGATTTCTTAATTTGTTTTAATTTTAAGAGTATTTCAAAATAATAAATGATTTCACGAGTTGGTTTGGATCCATGTTGTCTTAAGTTTTATATATATTTTTTGTTTGTTTTCTATTGTTTAATAAGTCTTCACTTTTAGAAGTTTCTGTTTACTTTTGTAGCATGTTTTTTTAGTCTTGTTTATGCATGTAGTATTACTTTTGCAAGTGATTTTAGGAATGGTTTTATCGTCGTCCTCTCCAATTTGGTGGATGCTTGATTCTTTTGCCAATTTTTGTTTTCCGCTTTGGACCATTCGAGACTAATTTCCTTATCGTATTAAGTGCTTGTAATCATTCCAAATATGTCGTGCTTAAGTTGTAATAGAGCCAACTGTCAATGTGCCATAATGTTCTATTAGTGTTAAGTGTTGAGATATTAATAGTTGGAACCTGCAACTATTAGTGTTTGATGCCTGCAATTGGAACTTGCAACTCAGACATCAAAGACTCCAATCATGCTATTTCAGCAGCGACATGTTCAAGACTCCTATACTCAGCTTCTGTTGTGAATCACGACACAACTTGTTGCTTCCTTGATGCCCAAAAGACTGGATTGGCTCCTAGAAACACACAAAACCTCGTAGTAGACCTCCTATCATCTGGATCAATACCCTAGTTTGCATCAAAATAACCAACGAAGGACAACTGAGAACCAACGGTGAAGGAAATTCCATAATCTAAAGTAGCTTGAAGATACCATAGAATACATTTTACAGTCTTAAAATGTTGATCTAAGGGTCTGTGCATAAATTGACAAACCTTATTGACAGCAAAAGCAATATCAGGCCTTGTGATAACTATATATTGAAGAGCTCCCACAATACTTCTATACACAGATTCATCCTCCATGGGGCTGCCGACATGTGCAAACAGACAACAAGACATGACCATAAGGGTGGAAGTATTTTTTGCCTAATGCATATAAGCCTTCCTCAATAAATCATATATGTATTTCTTTTGAGAAAGAAACAAACTATTAGAAGTATAAGATACCCTTATACCTAAGAAGTAACTCAATTTGCCAAGATCTTTAAGAGAAAATGCAGAATCCAAGTCTCAAACAAACCCATCAATACCAGTCTGGCTGCTACCAGTGATAATTTTTTCATTGACATAGACAATAACATAGAGGACCACATCCCTTGTTCGCTTGATGAAAAGAGAGGCATTAAACTTTGACAAAATAAAACCTGTAGCAAGCAAATACTCCCCGAGTTAATGAAATGAAGCCTTAGGAGCCTGCTTGATACCATAAAGAGTCTTTTTCAACCTATACACTAACGGTACATCGCCTCTTTGTTGCTCAAACCAGGAGGTTGATGCATGTAGATCTCTTCTGAAAGATCTCCATTCAAAAAATCATTATTAATATCCATCTATCTCAACTACCAGTCAAAACTTACAACCAAGGAAAGTACTACGCGAATTGTTTGTGGCATAACCACAGGACTGAAAGTTTCATGAAAATCTACACTAGCCTTTTGTGAATAACCTTTAACCACTAGCCGAGCTTTGTGTCGGGCTATAATACCATCAGCATGTCGTTTAAGCTTAAATACCAATTTACATCCTACAGCTCGTCTATTAGCAGGTAAATGAACTAGTTCCCAAGTGTTGTTCTTCATAAGTGCCTCATACTCATCCTAAGTTGCCTTAGTCCATTTAGAACTAGAAAATGCTTCTTCAAAGGTCACGAGGTCACACTCATTAAGGTCCACTAAAAAAATCTTTGGCTTTAGAAATACCATTCTAGAATGAACGGTCACAAGATGAATGTTAGCGATCGGCTGGCGGACTGTCGCGTGAACAGGTGACTAGTAGATTGCTTGGCAAACAGTTGACTGGCGGGCTATCTTGCTAACAGGGGATTGGCGGACTATCTCGCAGACAGGTGGTCGGGAGCCGTGCGCGCGAGCAGTGATTGGTGGGTTGCTTGGTGAACAGTGTGATCGCGGTATGCGGAGGCAGGTGACTAGTGAGTTGCACGGCAAGCAGTGGTCGCGCAGACTATCTCACGAGCAGATGGTCATGGGATCGCCTCGCAAAATGATAAGCGGTGAACTACTGAGGGCTACAAAATCACAAGACTCTTGGAACGAGAGTTAGACTACGAGCCAAAAAGGTCAACTGGTTCGTTTCTGTTAACGGATATAAAAAATGTAGATTCATCAAATATAACATGTCATGTAACAAACAATCTACCAATCGAGTCCAGACACTTATGACCATTTGATATTGTGCTAAACCCAACAAAAGTATAAGGTTGTGATCGATACTGAATCTTATGATTGTTGTAAGACCACAAGTATGGATAACAACAGTAACAACCAAACACTTTAAGACTAAGATAATTTAGCTTCGTCTTGTACAAAACCTCATGAGGTGATCTCCCTTCTAAAATGGAAGTAGGAAGAATGTTGACTAGAAACACAGCATGAAGAAACACATGCGCCCACAAGTACATAGGAAGATTAGCCTGTGCCATCAACGCTAACCTGTTTTTACTGTGTCGATTTTTTCTCTCAACCACACCATTCTGCTCCAATGTGTAGGGACAAGTCAAGCGATGTTGTACACCCATCGTGGATAGTACTTGAGTAAAACAATGAAATTCCCCTCCTCAATCACTCTAAAACACCTTAATCTTGCTGTTGAATTGAACTTCAACAAAATTTTTGAAATTGGAGAAATCGATCAAGAGCTTCTGACTTGTGTTTAATAAAGTAAATACATGTATATCGACTATGTACATCAACAAAAGAAACATAGTACAAACAGTCTTCTGAGGAAATATGAGTAAGTTCTCATAGATCTAAAGCAACCAGTTCAAACGCAAAAGAAGACAACGTTGTGGAAGTGGGAAATGGAAGATTGTGTGATTTCCATAGTTTACATATTGAACACACCTTGTGAATGTCAGACTTAGAAAGCTTCAAATTACAACTAGTCGACACTGTTTAAAATACTTTATTACATGGGTGGGAAATTCTTTTGTGCCACAGATCAAATGAAGATTCAGAAAACTTAGAGACTAAACAAGAACTGCGGAACAGATGATTGGCGAGCTGCCTAAGGGACAGATGACTAGTAGACTGCCTGGCGAACATGTGACTAGCGAATTGCTTCATCCTAAATTGGTGAGACATCAAACTGATACAAGCCTTCATTCTTCACTAGCAAAACATTCCATGTCTGTTTATCATTCACAAAACATCGAAGACGGTGAAACTCAAAATAAACATGATTATCCTTGGCAAACTGAGCAACAGACTACAGATTCTTGCACACTTTATGTAACACCCCTAACCCGTATCCGTCGTCGGAATAAGGTTAAGAGGCACTACCGGACATATAGGATCATAACACAAACATTTTGTAACATCAAATAATCACAAACTTTTCTTAACAAAATATACACATAGAGTCCCTTTAGGAGGTCCACGAAACCTTAAACATTCATTGGAAAGGGGTCGGGACTAAATCGAGCACATACAAATTTTTTCGAAACTTAAACATTTTTCAAAGTTACAGAGGTCACATGCCCGTGTGGTCAAGCGGTGTGCCTCACACGGCCACAAGACATGCCCAAGTCTAAGACCGTGTGAAACAGGGCATACATTCTGACTTTCACCACACGGTCGAAGACACGCCTGTGTGTTTGACCCGTGGGCAACACTGACTTAATTCACATGGCCTGTCACACGCCCGTGTGTCTGGCCCGTGTGCAAGTCTGACTTGTTTCGAATTACAACCTTAAGAGACACGGTCGAGACATACGCCCGTGTGCTCAACCGTGTAGACAAATATAAGCCATTTGCAAGGCCAGTTTGCCACCCAAAATTGAGTCATACCACAAGAATCATTCAAGCCTCAACTCATGTCCCAAAGGCAACCAAAAACACACCAAATCATGCAAAATTTGACTCTTAGCAACATCATTCATTTCCATATATAAATCTAACTTAAACATACCAATTCAAGGCACAAATTTCATATTAAAAACATATGATTCATGCATCATTTTAATCCATATCAATTCATAGCATTTCTCATCATATCAAATTTCCAGTTAACCATAAAACTTACCATAATTGACCATTTCATTTGGCCATTCATGAGCATATCAAAACATACCAATCTTTGCATCATATATCATGGCTAAACTCATCCATAAGCACTTTCATTAACAAGCCATATCACATGGCTATATTTACACTTTTCAAAACATAATCGAAGTTCTCTAGCCTATACATGCCATACTTCAATATGTACATTTTCAAAAGGTACCAAAATATAGTCGATAGTGTGGTGATGATCCTCAATGATCCCCAAGCTTCCCGTAGCTTTGAAAATCTATAAAACAATGAACAAACATACACACAGAGTAAGCTTTCATAGCTTAGTAAGTCATAAGCAAATAATGATCAAATAAACATTCACATTATAACAACTAACCAAATTAAACAAACCTTAACCAATTGTACATTTATTATGCTGGCAAACTCAACTTTATCACATATACAATAGCATTATAACATCATTGACTGAATGCACATATACTCATAAGCACATATAAATTTCTCTTTTACCATATCTAATTCATATATTCATCCCAAACTTATAATTACCTTACTTTCATATTCATATAACATAGTACGTACCTGAACCCTTTTAGTTCGTTTTTACATTCGATCTTAACTCGATAATGCTCGTTGAACCATTCGGAATCAATAAAGATACTCGGATAGTCGAAAATCTCGTACAATGCCAACGTCCCAGACGTGGTCTTACATGTAATCACATATCGATGCCACTGTCCCAGACAGGGTCTTACACGAATCAAATAAGATGCCAATGTCCCAGACATGATCTTACACGTAAACACAAGTCGATGCCAACGTCCCAGACATGGTCTTACACGAAAACACATATCGGAATCCTATGTCATGACATATGTATCCTAACTATTCGTAAGGTTCGTACAAGGCTTTCGGACGTCGTAACTTGATCGATTCAAGCTCGTAGATATTTCTTCCACACTTTTATCAATTCGGCATTCACATATATATATACAAGTGATAATTCAATTCGGAACATTTAAATATATATACAATCAAATTTAACGATATTTATTTACTTATGAAATTACCTCGGATCACGACGAACGTAAATAAACGACTATTCAACGATTTTCGATTTTCCCCGATCTAATTCCTTTCTCTTTGGTTCTTGATCTATACACATTCAAATTTAACTCTTTTATTCAAAAAAAAATCATTCAATTCAATTCATATACTCATATTTAGGGTATTTTACAAATTAGCCCTCACATTTTCACATTTGACACTTTAGTCCCTATTTCACAAAACACAACATATGCATAATTTCATTATACTATATCATGGCCAAATGTTCACCTAACTCATACAAGTCCTCATATTTCATTTATTTCATAATTTAACTCCTCAATTAATACATTTCACAAATTATTCCTCACTATGCATTTTCACCAAAATTCACTTAACAAAATATGTTAATCTATCATCACATGCTTATTTTCTATCATCAAACTCCACAAAGCTCAAACTATCATCAATGGCATCTTATGAAATCATCAACAATTTCAGAAATTCAAGCATGGGCTAGCTAAAACACGAAGCTACGATTACAAAAACGTAGAAATCATAAGAAACGGATCGAAATCAAACCTTAATCAAGCTTGCACAAGAGCCGAATGCTTCAAAACTCTTAAACCCTTTTCTTTTTCTATGTTTCGGTTGTGGATGGACAAAAGTGATGAAAGAAATGATTTATTTTCTGTTTTAATCATCATAATATCATATTTACTAAATTACCCTTGATTAATAAACATAATAATCACTTAATGGTTGTCCATAAATGTCCACTCATTACAACCATGGTCTAATTGCAACATAAAGACCTAATATTTAATTCATCATGACAAATAAACACTTAAACAAATAGTATGCCACTTTCGCACTTTATGCAATTAAGTCCTTTTTGCAAATTAAGCACATAAACGATCAAATTAAATCACAGAAATTCACACATGTCTATTCACATACTATAAACACATAAAATAATATTAAAATATTTTCTGACTTGGATTTGTGGTCCCAAAACCACTATTTCGATAGGGTCTAAATCGAATTGTTACACTTTAGGAACATGTAGAACGTTCTTGAGTTGCAACACCCTAGAACTAGAATAAATAAAAGAAGAACCAATATGAGCAACAAGCACGCTGACATTATTGCCCACAACAAGCTTACCAGTACATGTATAATCAACATCAGTAAGTATATTGGACAAATCATTAGTGACATGATTCGTAGCTCCTGAGTTTGGATACCACTATTGACCTGAGTTGTAGGGCGAGGTCGAAACAAAATAACACCTTGGTGAAATAGATGATTGAGCCTTAACATGCATGGAAAACCTACACTGGTTGCGATCAGAAACACATCACTGATGGTGAGACTTGCTTGACTGCTTCTATTAATCATTGAACTGATGGAAATTAACAGACATATGTTGGTCGTGATTAACATCGAAAACACTTGAAAATGATTCATCAAACCGATAATAGCATTTCTGAACTACATGTCCAATCTTGCCACACAATTAACACTGAGGTTGATTTTGAGAAAAATGGCCCTCGCGGCCTTTGAATTATTGACCTCAACCATGATAGGATCCTCCTCTAAATTGTTTGTTACTTTGACTGCGACCTCTACCACCTGCTTTGCTTTCATTATTTTCTTGAGACTGAATAGCATAGGCCTCTAAAGGAATACTCGCTACAAACTCCAACTGTTGTGTCTCACAATCTAACAACATCTCAGTAAGCATATCCAGATAAACATTCATAGCTGAAGCTACCACGCGAACTGACTTATACTCCACTGGTAATCCTACCAAAATAATACTGATTTGTTCAGGATTAGATACCAAACTACCGGCTGTAGTGAGAACATCACACATGTTCCTTATCTTAGTCAAATATTCTTTAATGGACAACTGTCCTTTTTTCTGAGAAAAAAGACTATGTCTCAGACTAGAAATCTTCATGCTTGACTTTTGGTGGCCAATGTAATCTCCAGGATTAGGTTTAAACTTCTAGGCTGGGTTTTGGGGCATTACATTTAGTGGTATCAAAGCCAGGTTTGCAAAAACTCGGTCTGTGTTTTTACGTAACTGTGTGCGCACGTGTTTGTTAAAAAAATTTAAAAAAATTGTACCACAGTGTTTCGAAAAAGTTTTTGAGAAAATAAAATGTCTGAGACTCCGATGTTGGTCTGTGCGAAACTCCGAACTTGTCAAATTAATTTTGTAAGATTAGAACTGTAATGCTTAGACAATTATCTTTGTGTTCGGTTTTGGTATTGTAGATTCTTAAGGTTAGTTCGATGTTCGATATGGATTCTGGTGATAAGAAAGATCATGAGGGTCAGTCTGGCGAGACTCTTGAGGAGTCGTCAGCTTATCTGGGATGTGTGTCTGTTCAGGAGTCAAAAGTCAATACGATTTCGCCAGCTTCGGGTAGCGATGACCCGGAGGTTGGTACTGAGGCATTGACTCGGGTTGTGAGAGAAGTGTTAGAGAAAGTCTTCGAGGTTAGTTTAGAGAGAACTAGAGAAACGGTTCAAGGTAGGTGTGTGGATTGTGGGAAGAAAAGAGATCGTAATCCTTCGAGGTTGGAGCCTCGATCTGCAAAATGTGTCAGGTCTCAGCGGAATGTCAGTAAGAGTAATATGGGAAGTTCCAGTAGTGGCGCAAGTGTGTCAGTTTGTGGGCATTGTAAGAAGCATCATCCGAGCGATTTTTGGAAAAAGTTTAGAGCGTGTCTCAGATGCGGGTCCACGGGGCATCAGATTAGGGACTGTCCTCGGCGACATTGAGTCAGGTATGGTTATGTGATATTGTCTACTTTGTGTGCTATTGTTTGTGAATGATTTGACTTTCTGAATATGGCATTGTGTTTGTGTGTGTAATAGAAAATGAATTGATCTGGTTCAGTGGTTAAGTGTTTTGTGTATGTATGCGAAATTTTAAGGTTTTGTATTATATGGTAATGTTTCGAGGTCAGAGTGCACAGCGGGAATGTAGTGGTGAGTTTTGTGTTTAGAGGTTGTTCTATTAGTTGGAAATTTTAGGGACGAAATTTCTTTAAGGAGGGGTGAGTTGTAACATCCCGGAATCTGGGGTTAGAAGTTTTGAGGTTTGTGGTTAGGGTCAGTGAGTGGGTTGAATGTTTGGGTTCAGTTTCGCGTTTTAATGTCAGAATGAGCCTGTTGGTCTGCCGGTTAGTTGTGTTAGTGTATCTCTGGGTCTCGTGTTCGAATCCCTGTGAGTGTTTTTGATATTTATTTGTTTTTATGTTATGTTATTTTATTTTTAAAAGGGGAAGTTAATTTTAAAATAGAAAATAAGTTTCACGTTCTTCTTTTTTATTTTTATTTTTCTTCCGTATCGTTTCTCTTTTTCTGTTCTTTTCAATTTCAATTTCGTTTGTTCTTGCTTCTTCTTTTTTACGCAATTTTTATTTATCGTTCCGTCAAAGGAGATTGCTCTTGTGTGTTTCATGTTATCGAATGTGAGTCAGAATAGTCTTGTGGAGGCGAAGCGGTTAATCTTTGCTGTTTGCAATTCTGATTTAAGGTGTGTTTCCAAAACTATTGATTTTAAGTGTTGAGTTATTGATGGATTGCATGATATTCTGCATATTTCAGTACATTTCTGGATTTCCAAAGGATGGGGATCGTTTCGGTGTCAAAAACATGATTTTCAGGTTGTTTCGGTGTGGTTTTGTGACTACACGGGTGGCCACATGGGCGTGTGCCCCACATGGGTGGCTCACACGGCCGTGCGAAATTGGGAATTAGGGTTTTTGGACAAATTTTGCTACCACACGGCCTGGCCACACGGGCATGTGTACCCACACGGGCATATGAGATCTTCACGTAGCCGTGTCTCCTCTGCTTTTTATTTTTTCCATTTTTGGACAGTGAGTTACACGGGCTGCTCACACGGGCGTGTGTCCCCTCTACACGGGCGTGTGTGGCTTTCACACGGGTATGTGTGGCCTTCACATGGGCGTGTAGACCCCCACAAGGTCGGGGCACACGGCCATGTGGCCCTATTTTGCAGAATTTTTGTTTTGAGTAATAAACTATCTGTTTTATGTTTCTGTGTAATCCGACCCTCGTTCAAGCCTCAGTAAGTGTGTTTGGGACTCGATTTAGGTTGGTTCATGTATATATATATATGCGTTTATGGGCTTTAATTTTATTGCTCGTTTATGTGATGAATAAGTATGAGTTTATTATTGTTGTCGTAACTGAATATTAGAATACAAGTGTAATCAAATCTGAATCTGTTCAACCGGAAATGTCAATTTCTGTTTCTGTATGTTGTCTGCGTAATGTGTGCATTGTTGCATAGCATGAAAATTTTGGGATCTGGTTATGAAGAGAAGGAAGACAGACTTAGCAGTTTTAACTGCGATACTTTTATATAGCGGTTTACCGCACTATCTTATACGTATATCAGCTCAGCTGTATATAGTTACTCAAGTGGCATAGTTCCACGTTGTGGTATGTTGGGTGGATGAACCTATTATGGTTCTATGTGGTGTGCATGGTGGACGGGCCTACCATAGTCCTTATGTGGTGTGCTGGATGGAAGAAGTGGTGTTTAGTTGGTGGGGTAGGATTTTGACTTGTGCATCCGTTCGCATCTGAATATACGTCTGTTTGTCAGAACATTTTGTCTGTTTGTGTGAACTTTTGGTTATTGACAATATAGTTAATGTCATATAATATGTTCTGATTATTGAGTATGATTGGAATATCATTTTTGTGGTTTGATACTGTATTTGACTTACCGATTGAGACTTTCGTAAGTGATATTATTATACATATGCTTGTCTGAAGTATTTATTGCGTCACTCCGTCTTTTTCCATCTGTTCATGTTTTGGACTCACACTGAGCTCGCGTAGCTCATCTGATCTATAGTGTTTTTCCTTTCATGTACTTTTCGTGTTTTGGAGCTAGACTCGGCATACTGAAGGTCTCAGAAAGATATGGTTTGATTCGGTTTAAGTAGAATCTCATAAGTTTTATACGGGTAATTTTAAGTCGGTTTGTAAAACGATTATATAAACTGTGGTACAAGTTTTTATGTTAGACTTTCATAAGTTATTATTTGGACTGAACTTTAGAAACTGTGGATTTTCTTTCCGAATGTTTGATGCCGGTTTAATATTGTTTCAAACATAATGAACAAAAAGGTTTTCTTGGTTTGAATTAAAGTTTTTGTTTCCGCCACTTTTGGTGGCCAATGAAACCTCCAGGATTCGGTCTAAACTTCTAGGCCGGGTTTTGGGGCGTTACATGGAGCACGTTTACTCACTGTGAAAGAATCATACCCAAGATCCAAGTGACGAGAAGATACTTGTGTAGCACCATTACCATCATTAGCAGATTGTCGATGACTACCACCATCTCCTGAGATTACTTCTTCAGCCATCATACACCAACGAAACTTCAACAACTTTCCACAACACTCTACTTTCAGCAAGAAACCATAGCTCTTGATATCATGTTGAAATATTAACATATAAAGAAAGTACATATGAACCTTAAAGAATCAAGGAAGAGAGAACATCAAAGAGAAAGAAAGAATAATTTCTTCACTAAGTCCAACATGAATACAAAGAACCCACAACTATAGTATTTATACTAAGCTTTAACAAGAAAAGAATAACAACCTAAATCAACTAACTCAATAACTTACTAACAATCTAACTGCTGTTGCTGCAGTTAAGCAGAATGAACTGCTGCAACTCATTCCTTAACATTGAGGCTGAAGCCTTTGTTGTATTTATGGAGTTTGTCCTTCATTGTCTACGACGTGTATATTTTTTTTCCTCTATATGATTTCATTTATGGAATGAATTAATAAACTTTTCATTTAAAAAAACTTTTACCAATATCGTCATAATCTCAATAGCTAAAAAGATTTCAACTTGAAAAAGAATAAATACATAATTGAAGTGAATTGAATTTCAACATTTTAAAATCAATTTTTTTCTCAATTTGACAATATTATAATATATCTATAAAGGCGTGTTAATTCTTCTTATGTTCAAATTATTTATAATTATTTTAAAACTATCATTTGATTAATATCCTATTTTTCTTAGAAAAATGTGTTTTGACTTTTTTTATATAAAGCTTAACAAAAAATACTTGTATTTTATTTTATTTTATTTTGTCAAATAGGGTCCCCTTATCGACAACTACTTAACCAACTCAACCCTTTACTCTTCAATGCAATGCACCGTCCTTATAAAAAGGTAACTAAACTATTTATTAGGGTTCTTTTTTCTTATTTTTTATTGCTTTATACCACCTCTAGTTGGTTTAATTCACCTCTAAATTCAACTACCTTCAACCCCAAAAATTTATTTCCTCAATTTATGATTATTTTCATATAATAATTAGATTTAATATTCTCTTAATAAAGTACTTAATTTGTGTCTAAGGTATGAAAATTTTGATGAAAAACTTCCTAGGAAAATGAGAGAAAATATCTGATACCATTCTGTTATTCATTAGTGCATGATAACTTAGTTTTTCTTCTTTCTTTTTTTTTTTTTAATTTCTTTTCAATAATATAATAATTCAAAAGTTGCCTTACAACATGTCTGAGCAAAGTTTAATAACTAAAAGCGTTTTATAACATTTTTTTTAATATGCAAATTATTAACTAGTAAAAGCTTGAAGATAAGTTTCATGGGAAACGACAATGATGAATAAGTAGAAAAATGTTTGAAATAAGCAATGATACTAATTTTTATTTATAAGGTTTGAATCGTGTGAATTAGGTGCTAAACAAAAACTTAACCAGTGTTTGAAGTAAATTTTAATGCAAACTTTAAACTTGTTAAATTTCACATTTTAAAATGATTGTGAAATTAAATGACTTCCATGTGCAATTTGACTCCAAAGTAAAATCATGAAGGAAAGAAACAACTGCACCCCACAACAGGATAAAGTTATTTGCTTTTTGAGTTCCATAATAATGAAGGTAACCCTATAATTTCGGCAGATCCTTGATATAAGGCAAATCTTCTTTATTCCATCTAAATTCAAAATAGATTGGGAATAAAATCTTTTTTATATATCACATCAAACTAGACATAATATCTATATATTTGTAATTATATCCAGAAACAACCCCATAAAGCTAGAAGCACTAAATTATGTGAAATTGATTCAATAATTTCATTTTTGTAAACTTTGGTGAATTGATATGCAGATAGATTTTTTACCCACCTGTCAGAATAGATAAAATAATAGCATAGCATTTTTGACCCTCTAGAGTTTCAATCTCAGTATTACATTTCTCTCCCTAATTATAATGTAAGTTTTGATTATATTAAGCAGGATCAAAAGTGATATTTTAGATTTGGGAATTAAGAATAAATTTATCAAAAGGGATAAATTAATATTGGTAGAAACCACT
This sequence comes from Gossypium sturtianum, assembly GCA_025698515.1. Taxonomy (NCBI): domain Eukaryota; kingdom Viridiplantae; phylum Streptophyta; class Magnoliopsida; order Malvales; family Malvaceae; genus Gossypium; species Gossypium sturtianum. The sequence continues at coordinate 126,343,504 of CM046946.1, forward strand.
AATTAGTTTGAGATTCATTACCTTCTAACCTTCAAGGAATAGTTGTCACTTAAATCATGGAAAATAATGTAAAAAAAAATTGTTAATCCATGTCTAGTGATGTCAATGAAATGATTGAGAAATATTAAATAAGGACCTATTTTTCTCTCAATCAAGTAAAAGTAATGTATTGGGTGAAACTAATTCTGAAATTAGTTTTTTTATTTTTTATTTTTGCCAAGACATTGGTTAGAAAAAAACTAACCCAAAAGATATTTATAAAAGTAAAATTGTTAATTAAGTTAAAAGTTGCTTTCTGAAGACTCCAACTCAAATTTTATCTTGAAAAAAAAATTTTAGTATAGAAAAATTAAGTTTGAATTTAAGTTATAAATTTCATTTGATATGTTACATAAAATTAAATAGAGTATAATTAAATTTTTGATAAATGATAATATAATTTTAAATGAAAAAAATAAAATAAAAATAATTAAATTTTTTACCTTGATCTCAACATTTTGAACCGTTTTTAGCCGAAGCCAAATCTACTGTAACCATTCTGGAGTTCGTCATTACTTGGCTGATAATTGGGTTCACCTTTTTTCTGATGGAGCAGTCGCTAGAGATTCAGGAAATGCCTCAGCGGGAGGTGTGATTAGAGACCGAAGTGGCAATTGAATTTTGGGGTTCAATCACTATCTGGGTAGATGCTCACCTTTGGAAGCAGAACTTTGGGGCGTTCTTGATGGAGTTCTTATTTTATTAAGCAAGGGTTATAAAAAATTTCGGATTCAGACTGATAGTCTTGAAGTGGTAAAGGTTTTGTCCATGGAAGTATCAGTGGATTCAGGCATTACCGTGCTTAGAAGAATTAATAGACTTTTGCGTTCTGAAGGCCAATGGGAAATTAAGTATGTTAACTGGGAGTGTAATTTAATCGCAGATCAATTGGCAAAGATCAGTCTTTCTTGGAAATCACCTCTCCAGATTTTTGAAGTACTTCATGATTTGGTTGACACGTTTATTCAGCAAGATAAAGCTTTTAGAATCTCTTAGGAGGTTTTAAGTTGTATTTTCGTTTATTTTTCAAAAAAAAAAAATTAAAAGTTTTTTTTACTTTGATGTCTTATATATTTGTTCCTAATATGTATGAGCTAAGTGAAAAAAAAGTACCCTTCCCAAAAAGTCCCAACCTTGTTGACATGAAATTCTCTATAAATGCTCCACACTCAAAACCTACCTATCTTCACCTCATACCCTCTTCCTTCATTACATCACATTTCCCTTTCACTTCCTTCCTTGCTTTGTAGCAATTAAGCCAATGGCAAAATTTGTGGCTGCTTTCTTCTTGGCTCTCATTGCCATCTCCATGCTTCAAGTTATGGTGTGTATCCAATCCTTTTTCTCATTACATTCAACTATTAAAATCAAAATTCCATTGCAATTTCCTGAAATTGAAAAAGTTTTCCTTTGATTTCTCTTCATTTATAGGTCTTGGCATCGCATGGACATGGAGGTCATCATTATGATCAAGTAATGCTACATCCCTTTTTTAATATTTTCTTAAACCTTTTGTGAAGAAGTTAATTCTCACATTCTTTTGATCTGCAGAAACATTACGGCCCTGGAAGCCTCAAGAGTTACCGTAAGCAAACTTCAACTCATCTCACATTTTCCTTTTGCTTTTCTCTTAAAGATCTCATCTGAAGCATTGGAAAACAGTAACATGGAAAAAAAGAAAGAAAACCCAGTAGTAAAAAGTTTCATAAATATTACTCTTTCTTGAATGGATGAGCAGAATGCCCATCACAGTGCTCGAGGAGATGCAGCAAAACCCAATATCATAAACCATGCATGTTCTTCTGTCAGAAATGTTGCAACAAATGCCTGTGTGTGCCCCCTGGTTATTATGGGAACAAAGCTGTTTGCCCTTGCTACAACAATTGGAAGACCAAAGAAGGAGGACCCAAGTGCCCTTAAAAATTCTTATTTCATAATTTATGCCTAATGCTTATTGCTAACAAACATATGTTTGTTGCTCTAATTATATGGTTATTATTACCGTCAGTTTTTTTTTTTTTTTTTGGGGAATGTGATGGGTTTTGTATCAATTTGTCACTCCATTGAGGGACCATACCCTCTAAATGAGTGTGGCTAAACAAAATTTTATTAATGAAGGTGTTATTTACTTTATTACCTAAGATTTTCTTTTTTGTTTTTGAAGATTGGGACATTGGGTTACTTGTGAATTTTAGTGAAAAATTAAATCAATAAATTTTTTTATCCAGAATTAAAAGGAAGGGATTATCCAAGTTTAAATCCATGATACGATGTTAACATATAAATAATTTGTCATTATATCGATCATATTATATCTTGTACAAACATTTTAAAAAGAATGGATTCAAATTTGGTGGTGGCTACTTCTTGTTGCAGAAATTCAAAGCTGAATCAATTGGTGTCTCTGGATCTGTCTTTTTGCCCTGAATTAGAGGGGAGATCTATTCATAGGCTTTGGATATGGAACATGTTTGTCTCTTGGAGAGCCGAATTGTTGTAATAATTAAGGATATACCCTAATTTGTCAAATACACTATTTTGTCTTTTTCATAATTGTAATATACCCAAAAAAACTATTAATTATAACTTTAAACGAATTAATGTATTTCGGAAACACCACCAACATTAAATTAATTAGTTCTTAGAAAATCCAAGAAGTGCAAGTGGTACTTATCCATCCTTTGATTAAATTTGGGCTCAAATTGTACAGTTTTGGGCTTGATGTTGGGCCGTTACCACGAAGATATGGGTATAAAATATTTTTATTTTATACTAATAAAAAAATTTAATATTTTCAATAATTTAATTTTTTAAATACGTTTCATAATTAATAATAAATTATATTTAAATTTTTTCAATAAAAAAGTGTTGAAAATAATAAGTAGGTAAGAGTTACTTATCACTTAATGAAGAATATGTTAAATTAAATTAATTTATTCTATTTATTTATTTTGAAGATTATCTTATCTTTTAACTATTTTGAATACTATCTTATCAATTATATGATTATTTAAATTAATTACTTTTTTTAAGATATTAAACTCGAATTTCACATTGTTCTCGATTTAAGATTTATAATGTTTATATTTATTAAGAATATACTTTATACCAAATTTTTAATATGTATAAAATATTATTTAAGATTTGAACTTTGTTTAAAATAATATTAAATGTTTAAAATGTAAGGATAGAAATGTAAAATAAAAATTTTCATAATTTAAATTTTAAATTTATCAAATAGTTTAATTATGTTTAGTACTTAATTTTAAGTAACATACTAAATAAATTTTATAATTCAAATCTAGTACTTAAATTTTTTAATAACTTAATTTTCAGTTTATCAAACAATACCTTAATTTTTTTAATAATGATTATCATAGTTAATTTCATAATATTGAGTAAAACTATTTAATATTTGTAGACATATTCACTTAAGTGACAAAATTAAGCTTTAATAAATTTGATGTAAGATATATGTATATTTTATATTTAAATTTATTTTAAAAATTAGGGGATGATATATATATTTTTAACTTAATTGTATTTTTTAATTATTTAATTCATTTATAGGTTGAAATATATTTCATTTTTAGTTTAATTGTACTTTATATTTATTCGATTTTAATTATAATTATTTAAATATATATTATTTATAATTTTACTTATATTTGTAACCTTCTTAAAAATATTTATAAACCAACAATATATTCTTCGTTAAAAGTTTTAAAAATAATTACAAATATAAAAATTTTAAATTTCTTCAATAAAACAATCAATTTTATTTAAAAAATATTTTAAACATAATTTCCCAATCAAGCTTTTGAGGAGCAGTAGTTGAATTTGTCAAGCCATTGGTTTGTTAGTTCAATCAATATGATCAATCCTGATGATTCGATTAAATAAATTATTAAAAATTAATGAAAATTAAAAGAATATATATTAAAATTCAGTTCAACTTATTTTTTTAGGCTGAGTAAATCGATCTATATCGATTTTTGACTCAATCAATCCAAAAACTTTTCTTTAGACCGATACCTCGATCGACTTTAATCTCATCAATCCAATTCAAATAAAATTGGATTTAATTGTAAATTTAAGGTGAGGTGTTAAATAGAAAATCCAAATATGGCCACATAGAAAGCCATTAAAGTATCTCTGGCTACAACAAAAGGGGTTAAATCATTCTACGAAAGTTATGGATTTAATCCTTATAATTTGATTATTTTTAGTCATTGTATTTTTCAAATTTTAAAATTCAATCATCATCAAACAATAACTATTAAATTCGTTAAGTTAAATTATGTTATTTCTAAAATTTCATGCGTCAAACATATTACCATTTGTATAATATCATGTTAGCATGTTATTTCTACATATTACTTACTAAAAATCCAGTTAAAGGATTAATGAATGTCATTTGCGTCAAGACTAAAATTTCAAAATTCGAAAAATATAAGAACTTAGAATGATCAAATTGAATATAAGGGCTACATCTACAACTGTATGCATAGTACATGACTAGTAAATGAAATTAATTGAATAAATTTAACTGCTACTATTTAAGTTAGGACTAAAATTTTAAAATTTAAAAAGTATAAAGACTAAAATTAATAAATTATTAAAACACATTTAAATCTATAACATTCTCAAAATATAATAGAATTTAACCTGAAAATTAATGAATTATTAACAGTAGAATTAAACTGAAGCAATTATATATTTAATCAATCAATTTGGATTTGGTTGTACATCAAGTGATCTTATATACGGGATAAAAATATGGTCAACCAAAGGGTTAATGTTAGATTTAGCATTTGAAGTTTGACAAACTTTCTAATGTTGTATTTGAATTTTCGAAAAAATTGTTGAGTATTTTAACTTTAACGTGGGAGAAAGGATTGTATGAAACAGTGACGCCACGTCATATGTATCCCTTTCCAATAGATTTATGCCACGTCAGTATTCTTATCCTGAATTTCAGGATTTTAATTTGGATTTAATTTTTTTAAGGATGAAAATGCTGAAATTCAGGATGAAAATGCTGATATAGCATAAATCTATTGGAAAGGGATACAGATGACGTGGCGTCACTGTTTCATACAATCCTTTCCCTTAACGTGGTTTATCAATGTTGCACCTATGAGTAACAGTTTTAATTTTTTGACATGTCATGACACGTGGTCCAGTTAAAATGTGACACATGGCCTTTCTATTTAATTTTCCCCTTTTTTAATTCAACCAGGGACCAGAAAGAAATATACATTTAAGTTTTTTAATTAGAAAAAGGAAAAAAGTTATTAACATTTTTTAAACTTTAAAAAATAAAAATAAAAACAATCTAGAAAATTTAAAAAGCCATTATCTCCTCAGTTTTTCCAGCCAAAATTAAGGGTATGTTTGTTTGCATGTAAAATAGTTTTCGGAAAATGATTTTTGAAAAATGACTTATTTTCTTGAAAAAGTTAATACTTTCTGATGTTTAAATGAATCTGTGAAAAATATTTTTCGTTGCTTAGCAGATTTCATGAAAATTTTTCATAAAAATTGTTTTAAAATGAAACAAACATACATTTGATAATTTATTGTCTTTTTATTGTTTAATTAATTTTATATTATATCTATTAAATTTATATTTTACATTGTTTTTTCATATATTGCAATGATTTATTTATAAATAAATACAAATATATAATAGTACCCAATTATTAAGTTAAAATATTAACAGTCATAAATTGAAAACAACTAAAATGAATAGATGATTCCTGATTGTGTTATAAAAAAAAAGATTGAATAATAATAAATTAGCTTCCAAACCACAATTAGTACTACAAATTAATAATATTATCTAAGTGCATAATTAGTAATACACCACATGATGGCTACGGTATTGTCCAAGTGCATAATTAGTACTACACATAATAATATTGTCTAATTGCATATTTAGTACTACACCACATTAATACATTGATATCTTTAACCTTGGAAAAATTTTTGAAGCCAAATTTTTCTATGTTTCATACTTTTAGCCAAGAAAGCTTTGGCCTCGGATTCACAACCCACAAGATAATCAAACACACTACAAAGGAAGTCGTCATCAAATCCTTCCACCTCCATTGATATCACTTCTCCATAAAGATGTGGTGTCTTATCCTCAGTAAATTGTTCCAATGTATTAGCAATCTTACTAAGTTGTTCACCCACAAATTTGATTTGTTCATTAACAAAACTTTCTTGAGTATTTTTCCTTTTATGTTTAGATGTGCCAGATGAATATGCTTTTGTTCTTACCTCCTCAACATCTTCATTGTCGCAGTTTACAGGCACTAAATCTTGGTTACCATCATCCACGTCTATGTCAGCAAATATTCTGGCAAAACTCCTTGTTGCCATATTTTTGCCAACAACCAGAGCCATTTCATCATAATGATCAATGCTTTAGTTCAAAAATGGTTCATACTTCTTGTGTGTTTATTGGATATTATACACAATTAAAATAACAAGTAAAAAGCAACTGAAATATATTTAACATATATATATATTACCATCATTTGTAACGCCCCAAAAATCCCTTACATATTTATTTTCGTATGTTTGTGACAATTGTATGTCTGCTTCAGTGGTTAAGTGTTCTAGGAAGTGTTTGAGAGGTCCCAAGTTCAAGCCTTAGCTTGAGCTAAAATTTTGTTTTTATTGAATAAACCCCTATCTTTAGACAGTAGGCTTATAAATAAATGTTGGTAAAACATGTCAGAATGGGCCTGCTGGTCTAGTGGTTAAGTGGAGTGTTAATGTTGCAAGGGGTCTGGAGTTTGAATCTCTGTGCGATCAAGGGGATTTATTTTTGTGCTTGTGCCATGTAAGAGTTTGAGGATAGTGGAATACTAAGTGGTTGAGGGATAGGGATATAGTAGCCGATTTTGAGGAGGAAATTGAGGGATTAGATTTTGTTTATTGTTATTTTTTTTTTAAAAAAAAGGTTTTGGTTTCCATACCTTCCCAAAATTATTTTGACGCTAGTTTTTCTTTTCCCGAAAGGCTGCCATTTTTTTTTAATTTTGCTTTTTCCCTTTTGGCCGAACATTGTTGTGAGGTTACTGCTAATTTCTTTTCTCCTCTCCAATCTTCTTTTTGTTTATCTGATCTCTTGGTTCCGCCGATTCCCTCCATCCCCTTGTGCTGCCGATTTTTCTGTTTCCTAATTCTCTTTTTATTGCCGCGACTGGTCACCTTTGTGTAGTTCTTACATTATTGGTAAGTTCTTAAATATGGTGTACTGTGGTTATGGATTTTTGATAATCAATCGACTGTGTCTTTAATGAAGGTTAAGAGTGGGAGCGTTCGGTTATCGTTGGAGTGTTGTGGTTCCGCTATTACTCGTTTGGTAGGTAAGGTGGTTGTGATTTGATGTAATTTAAGGAAAAGTTTTTCTTCTTTTTTGGTTGGGGATCACAGGTGCTGGTGGTTTCGGAAGCGTTTTAAGTCACAAACGAACTAGGTGTGTAAACACAATCGCGATAATGGAAATCGGCAAAAGCCGAAATAAGTGAACGTCGACGCTACACGGGCATGCGCTCGCCCGTGTGGTAGGCCGTGTGACTAAACATGTGTGTGAGATCGAAGAGGCCGGCCATGTGTGATTTCATGGGCCGGGCCATTATGGGGCTGTGTGGGCCACACGGGTGTGTGGGCCCACATGGGCTAGCAACATGGGCTCATGGGCCCATTTTCACTATTTGACTGCTAAGGTTGCACGGGTCGCCCGAGTCGACTGTGAACCTACTGTTGGGTTGGTAAGCTTACTTAGACCCCTAATTGACTGAATGACTATTATGCCTCTGTGTGATATATTTATATATATGTACATCTAAGGCTATATTTTAGCATGCTATGTAGACTGTACTGAATACATACACGATACTATGATATGACATGACATGATTGCATGATGCATTGCATGGGGATGGGTTGTTATTGATCGGAGGAAGTGTACTGAAAGGCTTCGAGCCTAAATTACTGGCAGCCCAGCTGCATATGTAATAGCCCCTACCCGAATCCGTTGCCGGAATAAAGTATGAGGCATTACAAAGAAGTATGGAACACTTACAGACAATTTAAACCATTTATCGCTCAAATACCGAAATTGATTATAAAAGTTTCTTTAACGGACCCTCGAGGTCCAAATCATGCATTAGGATCGGGTCGGGACTAAATCAGAATCTTATGAATTTTTTTTTGCAAAATCCCAAAATTTATTTCATTTACAAGGGTCCCACGCCCGTGTGACTGGGGACACTCCCGTGTGGCATGACCGTGTGGCTCACATGGCCGTGCCTCTGAGGCGTGTAACTCTCTGACTTGCATTTATGAAGGAACTCGGGTCACATGGCCTTAGTACACGCCCATGTTGCTAGGCCGTGTGGTAAAGTTAATTTTCACAAATAAGGCTATTTTTCCAAACCATATTTCTCACTCATTTGATCATTATTCTTCACCCACATTTAATACATACAAAAACCAATTTAAGATATTCGACCGAGCCTTATACTTAATACCATTTGTTAGTCGTACACTTCATATAAATAACAAGAAACGTATATGAGCTCAATTCTCATTAAATTTCTCATATATATGTATAGACAATTTCACATTATGTAATCATATAACGTATAGCAACCATATCTTAGTATTTTAAATACATTTTCATAACAACTTGTCTTGATTTCATACTATTTAGAATGTGAGCTTTACTCATCAAAGTATTTGAAATATCATCTTTATGCAAATAGTAACATAAGGTACATAATTACATAATTATGAATGAACATATTTATCAATCATATTCCATGTTCATATATCATAGTCTCGTCTCCATATATCAATAACCATCATTTTCTTGTATTTCAGATAAATACTTGTAACCATACATAAGTATGCAATTCGCTATTTCTTCCTGTCAATCACAATTTCAAATGACAAATTCTTGTGAATACGCTCACCAATTTCATAATTCCATGTATTTACCGTGTTCCCTATTTATCCCGTTGAATTCATCGAAATTTCGATGGATTTCCTGTAGTACACTCATGGTGTACAATCTCATTAACCGTCAATTCGTACTCATATATACATAAGTCCTTTTCGAGAGCACACTCCATGAACCTCATTTCTTACAAAGAGGATTACCACCAGCTAAATCCACAGAGAGAGCACACTCCCATGAACCTCATTTCTTACAATGGGATTACCAGTCCAGGCTAAATCCCACAGTAAGAGAGCACACTCCCGCGAACCTCACTTCTTACAGCGGGATTACCAGTCCAGGCTAAATCCCCTGTAATATAAACTCATAGAGTATTGTCGGGATTACCAGTCCAAGCTAAATCCCCTACAACGAAAATTACTCTAATGAGCTTGGATCCAAATTACCACCCAGGCTAAAATCAGACCTAATTCGGATTACCCTTCCGGGCTAAATCCATTTTCCACATATTCTTCGGGAGGACTATATCAGGATCACCCGTCCGGGCTAGATCCTTTTCACACATATTCTTCGGGAGGGCTTATATCAGGATCACCCGTCCAGGCTAGATCCTTTTCACACATATTCTTCGGGAGGGCTATATCGGGATAGGATCACCCGTCCGGGCTAGATCCTTTTTACCGTCAATTCCTTTTCAGAGATCCATCGAATTTTCCTTTCATTCAACCAGGATTTATTTTCCATTTTCATCAAGAATATCAATACTTCATCAATTATCATATAATAAACATCCAAATCATATTCACATCAATAAAAATATGTTTCAAGCATTTAAGAATATAATTCAAGTTACACGAACTTACAATTCGATTTTTATACCATAACGATAATCTTAGTTTCATAATAAATATTTGAAATAAAACATTATATCATTTCTAATTTAACGTTTATCGATTATAATCGAGCATATGATCAATTTATGCATAAGTCATTCATATATTTTCCTCCTCCTCCTCTCCATTCCACATCCTTAGTATAAATAACACATTTGTAAGTAATATTATCTATAATTTTTCACTATTTATTTATGTGAATATTCAAGCTGTCCATCCGTGCCATAGTCACTAAATTATTTTTATATTGAGCTATAGAACTCCAAATTAAGATCCTCTAATTTTCCCTAAAACTAGACTCACATATATTCTTACCATAAAATTTTCAGAATTTTTTGTTTAGCCAATAAGTACATTTTATTCTTTAAAATCACCCCTATTCTGCTGTCTGACAGTTCCGACCCTTCTACACTAAAAATTAATTATCTCCTCATACAGGATTTGAATGATGTTTCCGTTTGTTTCTATTGAAAATAGACTCATTCATAATTTTAAAAATATAAATTTAAGCCCCTAATTATTTTTATCCAATGTTTGATGATTTTCCAAAGTCAGAACAGGGGAACCCGAAATCATTCTGACCTTATCTCATAAAACCTATTATATCTCCTGATTTACAATTCCATTGCTTACACCGTTTCTTCTATAAGAAACTAGACTCAATAAGGTTTAATTTCATATTTTATTAATCCTATAATTCGATTTATATAATTTTTAGTGATTTTTCAAAATTAGACTACTGCTGCTGTCCAAAACTGTTTTAGTGCAAAGTGTTGATTTCCATTTTGCCCCAAATTTCACAGTTCATACAATTCAGTCCTTATCCGATTAACCCCACAATTGGGCTAATTTTTCTCAATTAATGTTTTATTCTATCATTTTAAACTACTTTATAACCCTTGAATATCAGAACTTTAGCATTAGACCTTAATTCCAAACTCTTTTACAATTAGGTTCTAAAACCAATTTCCATCAAATTTACTTGATAAAATCATCATATATCAAAATTAAAGCTTCAATTATATATTTATTCATCATATGCTTCCAGCACTCATCCATAGAAACTTTAAAAATAAGCCATAGAATCAAAAACTAATGACATAGTAAGTTGGACTTAATTGTAAAAGTCCAAAAACATAGAAATTTTAAGGAGAAAGCAAGAATTAAACTTACATGAAGCTAGATTATGAAAACCAGCTTGAACACTCTTCCATGGATGTTTTTCAACTGATGAAAATGAAGAGAAATGAAGAGAATTCTAGATATTCCAATTTGGTCCCATTTTTATTTAACTAATTTTGGCAATTTTCCAATTTTACCTTATTTCACCCATTTCCTGATTTTTCTCAGCTATTGCCGCCCAAAATATCTCCTTTGGGATTATTTTCACTTTAGGTCCTTCCTCATTTGACAATTAAGCTATTTAATCATTCTAACAACTTTAACACCTTTTTCAATTTAGTCCTTTTTATTTAATTAACCACCCAAACGTCAAAATTTTCTAACGAAATTTTAATACTACCTTATTGACATTCCGTAAATATTTATAAAAATATTTATGACTCAGTTTATAACACTGAGATCTCGATACCTCTTTTTTTCTCAATTCCTTGACCAAATAAATCTTTATAAAACACAATTTACTATTTCAAAAATCTTTTAAAAGCTACATTTGGCTTGTAAATATTAAATATATAATCTACGAGTTCATTTTTCGGATTTGGTGGTCTCTAACCACTATTTTCGACATCGCTAAAATTTGGGCTATTATAGCATATAATTGTATAGTGCCTCATTCAGTACTCTCTGGAGTGTAGGGATGGGTGGGTTGATTATATCCCCACATGGAGTGTAGGGTTGGATGGAGATGGAGTGTAGAGGCTGGATGGGTAGGACTTGTATACTGTTTTCATATGTTATTGCACTGATTAATGTTACTGTAATGGGCCAAGGCCCAAGCACATGACTGTTCTGTTCTGAGATGGGCCAAAGCCCAAACTATTATTGTCACTGATACTGAAGAAGGGCTTAGGCCCAGACTGTGTTTGTTTTCTATCTATTTGCTATTATGGGATTACACACTGAGTTTTCGTAAACTCACCCATTTGTTTTAACTGTACAGGTAATCCCCAGTCATAGGCGGATCGGTGCAACAGAGGACTCAACGGTGGCCACACGACCCATCTAATTCGATTTAGTATTTTATGATTTCAACTTAATTTTTGGGGTATTTTATTGTAATAAGGGCCTTTGGATTTATATTTTTAATTTGGGATTTTATTTTTGTTTTGGTTTATAACTGCTAGCAGTAGGAAAAGCCGCGAGTTTTCAGAAAGACAAATGTTTTATCAAAATTTCCTCAAATATGCAATCGGTTTAAAAGCTTCCGCAATAAATGACGCTTTGAAAATTTATAATGTTTTTAAAAGTAAATAAATTTTCAATGATTCATGCCTTGAAAATGAACGACCCGTTTTTTGACTTATCATTGAATAACACAAAGTGATTAAATAGAAATGAGGATTTCAACGACAACATATTTTACGAAAAACACTTCAATGTGACATCGCCAGATTCAGCCATAACGTCCAGGCCGGGTTTGGGGTGTTACATCATTGCTGCATCATATGTCGCTCTATCACATGTAATCATTTTCATGGTATCATCCCATCCAAAACCACTTTCAGTCCGAATTGTGCATATAATTTGTCATGCGTGTTTTACAATCCTCAAATGATTTTCCACATGCTTAGCATCACATTGAACTTGGAATCTTTCAGAAATAGCTGCAGCAACTCGATTAATAGAAACTACTTTGAAAGAGTTAGAAGGCTTATTTCCTTTTTGGGCCTCATCTGCAAGAATGTTGAGAAAAAAATGTTTCATTGATTTTGTCCACATGAATTGCTTTATTGTCCTTTCTTTGTTTTACTTACCCATTCTACATTAATAATTCACATTGTCAATAATTCCAATATCCAACCAACATTAAAAAAATAACAATTTTAATACTAAAACATACATAACATAGAAAGATTAACCTTAAGCCCTAAACCTACCTAATGTTTCTAGTTGTATAATCAGTCCACATAGATTGTGCAATTTCATCCCTCTTAGTAGACAATTTTTTTTCTTCTTCTCTTTTTTCTCGCACTGTAAGAGTTGGTATTATCAAATCAGATTCAAACTCCTCATATAATCCTTGATTAATTAAATCATTAGGATCAACTCCCATTATATGATTATAAATGATACAACAAGCCATATCTATTTGGGTTTGGAAATTCCAAAATGGTTCAGCATCTAGCACACAAAATCGTTTCTTCAAAATCCCAAAAACACGCTCAACAATGATTTGCAATGATGAATGATGAAGATTAAAGATTTTCTTTGCATTTTCTGGCTCCTGATTACTGAACTCTTTAAAATGATATTGGACACTAGGATATGGCGTAATATATCCATTTTGGATGCCATATCTAGCATCAGTAAGATAATATTTACCTACAATTTTACAAAACATAATTATTATTAATAAATTATTAGCTTAATTAAACTATTTTGTATAATTAATGTTAATTTTTACCTTACAGAATTCTAAATCCTATTAGGCATGCAAGTGCATCAATTAAAACACGAGAATCATGTGCACTACCTTCCTAACCAGCTAGAATGTAGGAAAATTTTAAATCAAATGTAATGGCAACCGATACATTTTGTGTCATCCCCCTTTTACGGCTACGAAATCTTCATTGAATGCTAAGGGGAACGGATGCACGAAAATGAGTTCCATCTAATGCTCCAATACAATTGATCGCTGTGATGTCAGATTTTTAAAATTTATAAAGATAATGATCGAACCTAGAAGCTAACTATGACAACGATTTGAGGCAAGCGCACCTATCGAACAGTAGTATAGTTTAGGAAAGACCGGATTGTCGAACCCAAAGGAACTAAAAGTACTAATACTAACTTTCTTTCTATTATTTAGCCTAAGAATTAAGCGAATGGTTGTTTAATCTAAATTAATTAACTACTAAACTTAAAGACTTTAAGACAAAGAAGAATGAATTTGGGAGAATACTTGAAGAAAAACCAATTAATTAAGACGACACCCAAGGAAGAATCCACCTAGACTTCACTTGTTATCTAACTCTGAACCAGACGATTTATTCATTTGACTTGATCCGTAGGATTCCCTAATTTATACTAAACCCTCTCTCGAGGCGAATAACGTCTAACCCTAGGTTGATTAATTGAAATCTCTTTCTAATTAAAACCCCTAGAATTGCATTAACTCGATCTATGGACTCCCATATTAGGTTTCACCCTAATCCGGCAACTCTAGGCGCGCGATCAACTCCGCTTAACTATGCTAGATCTACTCCTAGGCAGGGACTTTTGCTCCTCCACCTAAGCACGTCAAACTTGAATTAATATCCGCGAAATATCAACACAAGAATTAAGAACACATAATTAAGAACAAATCAAATATTTATCATATAGTTCAGCAAACGATAACAAGATTTATCTAAGTTTCATCCCCCTCAGGTATCTGAGGGTTTAGTTCATAACAATAAAAGAAAACACCTCAGAAGAAAAGATAAAACAAAACATAAGAAAATCCCTAAAACCCCCTAAAGGAATTGAAGAGGAGATCCTCCGTCTTGAGTAGAATTTTGACTTCTTGAGATGGATCAACTGGCTATCCCCGAGCGAATTCCCACAAATCTGCCTTCTCTGGCCTAGCAAGACGCCCCTAAACGGTAGCTTTAGGCTCCCGTCGACTCCCCCCTTTTAGGTCATACTTAGGGTGTATTTATAGGCTTTTGGAATGTGTTTCTTTGCCCCTAAGTATCCAAATCCGATTGAAATTACTCTTTTCCGCGGCAGGGACACGACCATGGCACACGCCCGTGTGAATCATCTTTAGGCCGTGTTTAGACTTTATTAATGAGGCACGGCTGTGTATTTCATGGCTTAGACCGTGTTCGAGATTATTGAGGAGGCACGGCCGTGTGGTCTTGGGCCCAGGCCGTGTTGATTTTGTGCTTTGGCCCATTTGGCTCGTTTAACCCGTTTCTTGTTCTTTTCATCCTCCTGCTTCCTCGAGTATAAAAATGAAAAGAAAGGATTAAGGGCACCTTTTACATAAATCAAGGGATAAATCATCCAAAAGTATGCTAAATGTGGGATTAAAATATGTTACTTTTATGGTTCATCACATACCCCACACTTAAGCTTTTGCTTGTCCTCAAGCAAAATTCTCAACTTACAATTAAAATGAACTTTCCATGATTCAATATTCCTATCAACAATGTCTCATCATAATTCATAGATAATTTATACATGGATAATTTAACTCAAAGAGTCCTAAAGATTCAAACAATCTAAGTCATACATTTGTAGCACAAAACATAGGTGTTTCCCCTCATCTAAATAATTACCTCTGATTCAAAACCTACAAGGGTTGACGTCCTCACTAAAGATTCACTCAAATCACTCGAAGTGTTTAAGGTTCAGAATTAAGCACTCAAATGTCAAACCTGAAAAGTTAATCCCATAGGCTTGCATGAAAATCAAATCTCCACCACTATAATATAAGATGATGCACAAATCAAAAGGTCTTTAACAGGGTTGTAACGGAGCTTGGGTTAAAGGTGTGGTTAAAGGCTGAATTAGAGGGTTAGAATCGAGATCGACCTGAAAAATTACCTAACCAGAAACAATGAACTAAATAAAAGTAATTACATCAACCGAAGGCTAATAATACTAATAATACGAGCTTCTTCTTAAATATTTGGAATTCAAACGTATAAGCTCATTTAATCACAAAACTAATAATGAATAATGAATATATATTTTTTTTAAGAACAAATCATAAATACATAACAAAGGATAAATTACTGAAATAAAAAACATAGTTAGGCTATTAATCAAATCAAATCTCGATATAAGGGTAGTCAAAAGGAATGGTGATAACAAAAACAAAGGGTTTCAGGTTAAAATCGAGTGGGTGAGTCAATAAAAAGGGTTGTTAGGATCAAAGGGGTTCACTAGGGGTTAATTATGAAGGTAGGTTTTTAGTGGAGTAAGTGGGTTAAATCCTAGGTGCCTTTATCATTTCTGTATATCAAATCAAATGTGTGGTCTCAAAAAGTATAACCGATGCAAGTTCTGGAATAACAAATCAATGTTGACACACTCATAATCAATAAAGTGAGCAAGAAAAAGATTTTATGCTCTATAAGGCTCAAAATCTCACAAAAATTATGGGTATTTTGATGTCAACCTCGTAAATTTCAAACTTTAAAGTAATATTCAAATTCAGGTAGACAACCTAGAAATTTTTTTTCTTCTGAAAAATAGACTTATCATGCTTGATTCTCTAGTATTCTTAGGATTTAATTATCACTGCACAATTATCAATGACTTAATCTAAAACACATCAATAAAGATCATGAATCATAGGAATTTCATTCTAATGATAATATGAGAAACTTACTTTAAGAAACAAGACATAATTCAGGATTTGAGAATAATGCAAAAAAAATTAGGCACCTTTTTAGGTTGTTCACCCCCCACACTTAAGACGTAGATTGCCCTCAATGTACAAAGTTAGATAATAACACAATAATACTAAAATCATAAGATATGGGGAGAAGTGAAACTTCTTGAATTATGGATGAAATCCTTGGAGGATGTGGAAAATACGTTGGAGGGGTCGGTCTGGATGACGATCCTGCACTAGATGAAGAAATTGGGTAGCTCGTGGAGGATTAGCCAGGATATAATAATAATAATTAAAACTATACTAATTAAATAATTAAAGAATAGCAAGCTAAAGTGAAGAAAAATAAAGATGAAACTAAAATTAAAAGAAAAGATAAATGGACTGTAGGGTCCTTATTGTTGGATGGTTCGCGAGGTGGGTGTGACCTCTAAGGCTGCGGAGGTGCTGGCGGTGGCGGAAGTGGCGTGATTCCTTAGCATCCTGTAGAACCTAACACTAAGAAACTAAAATAAAATAAACTAAGTTAAGCAGAAGAGAAGTAAAGACAAGGAAATTGAAGCAAAAGAGAAAAACGAAATTAAAATTAAATGGCCTCAAATATCCTTGGCTCGTCGAATGATTGAAGCGGCCGGCATGAACTTATATGGATCGGTCTCCCTCAAGGAGACTATGCTTGTTTCCTTCCGCTTCTTCGGCATTTGGTGTAGCTCAATGGTTTTGGGAATGTATTGGAGAAAATGAGTAGGGGAAAGATGCAAAGGGGTGGAAAAAAAATAGGGAGAGGGTTGAAAAAGAAAAGGAAAATTGAATGGGTTGAATGGGTGAGAAGAGGGAGGGGTGGGTGGTTTAAATAGAATTCTCAAATCAGGTGCAACCCCACGCCTGTGTATCGTGGGCGTGGCATCTCACACAGCCGTATCGCACGGTCGTGGTAGGCTTTGTTCGTTTCTCCCACGCCCGTTGGTGCTAAGTCAGTGTCATCCACGGCCGCGTCGCACGGTCGTGGCATTTTGTCGGTGTCCGTGGGTTGGTGGTTGGAGTCCGTGACTCAAAGATTTGATTCTTTCTAACTTGTACCCTCTCTGCCGTGTCAGTACGACGATTCTGTACTTCCACACGGCCACGGCCACGGCCGTGTGTAAGGCCGTGTGGCCTGGAAATCTGCACTTTTGGTTAGTTTAAAGTTAGATACTATAAAGAAAAGATAAAATAGACAAAATAAAAATGAAAAAGTTAATGGGGTTAGTATTCGGGTTGCCTCCCGAGAAGCGTCCGTTTATAGTCTTAAGCTAGACTCTCCTCTCATTTGTATGTTCATGGTAGTTTGAGGAGTTGAAAGTCCTTCCTCATGCTATCGGTATTATCATGATAGAATTTACGTCGAGATGTGTTTATATTGAAAGTGCCAAAGATAGGGTTACTTACCTCGACTGTTCCGTATGGAAAAACACTAATTACCCTAAACGGTATTTCTTTGTTTGTGTTAGGGTCAGGAGGAGATGTTCGAGGGTCTATTTTTTCTATCAATACCTGATCTCTGATTTTGAACTTGTTTGATTAGTGGAGTGGTTCTGGTTCTGCTTCGTGTATTCCTAATTTCTCCTTGAAATGCGTCTTCCACTCATCTAGATCATCGATCTGAATCCCTTGTTCTTCGTGTGTTATTTCTTTGTTGGCATTGGGTCTAGGATCGGGTTCAGTTGTATTCTTTTGCAGTGCTTCCTGAAAAGAAGGGTTAACCGAATGGTTATCAATAGAGTTTGTATTCTCACCTTGATTACTCGATGTTCTAGCCGAATCAAGAGTTTTGAGAGTGACTGTCTCGTTACCTACACGAAGTATGAGTTCTCCTGCATCAATATCAATTTTAGTCCTGGCAGTTGCTAAAAATGGTCTTCCTAAGATTAAGGGGATCGAATTATCCTCATCCATGTCTAAAACGATAAAGTCTACTAGGAATACAAATTTTTCAATTTTTACGAGTACATCTTCGATTATACCCCTAGGAATTCTAACAGTTTTATCAGCTAGTTGAATGCTCATCCTAGTTTGTTTGGGTTTCCCTAGACCTAGTTGTTTAAACAATTTATAAGGCATGACATTTATGCTTGCCCCTAGATAAGCTAACGCATTATTAACAGTTAGTCTACCAATTAAACATGGAATTGTAAAACTCCCTGGATCTTTTAATTTCTGTGGTAGTTTATTTTGCAAGATTGCTGAGCACATTGCATTTAGTTCCACGTGTGATGCCTCGTCTATCCTTCGCTTGTTCGTCAAAAGTTCTTTTAAAAATTTTCTAGAATCTGGCATCTGTGAAAGAGCTTCAAGTAACGGTAAGTTAATATGTAATTTCTTTAAAAGTTTAAGAAACTTACCGAACTGCTCCTCTCAGATCGCTCTCCTTAATGCTTGAGGTATGGTATGCGAGGTTGGTATTCTTTGATTACCGATTTTGGCTTTTCTTGTGTTTCCTCAACCTTACCTTCTTTGACCTCATCCTCTTGCCTTGAATTGGGCTCGTCTAACCCTTCACTTTCTTGAGCTGTTATGGCTTGGATTTGCTCCTTTGGGTTAATCTCAGTGTTGCTTGGTAGACACCCTTGCGGTCGTTCGGAAATTATCTTTGCAAGCTGTCCAACTGTGTTAGTAAGTTGTCCAACTGTCTTAGTGAGTTCCCCGACTTGGCTCTCGATCCCTTTAATTGATGCCTGTTGATTCTTAAGGGTGGTCTCAGTGTCTTGGAGACGGTTATCTGTAGCTGCCATGAATTTTGTCAGCATCTCTTCAAGGTTCGGCTTCTTCTCCTGTGGATAGGGCTGGTTTTGGAAATTTTGAGGAGGTTGTTGTCTTTGATTTTCTTGTCCTTCCCATGAAAAATTTGGGTGGTTCCTCCAACTTGGATTATAATTATTACTATAAGGGTTATTATTAGATCTGAAGTTGTTACCTATATAGTTCATCTGTTTGCTTTCTGTGCCCGGTTGGTAGGGTGGGTACTCAGGATTCGCCACAGTTCCACTTGCGTCGCACTGCATCACTAGATGTACCTGCAAAGAACACAAACTATCAAGCTTTTTATTCATCATCTCTACCTGTGTTGATAGCATGGTTACTGCATCGATGTTGAAAACTCTGACTGATTTTGTTGGTTTTGTCCTTGTAACCTGCCACTGATAGTTATTCAGTGACAACTCTTCAATAAACTCGTAGGCTGCTTCAGGAGTTCTGTTGTTCAGGGTTCCACCGGCGGCTGAATCAATTATTTGCCTCGTTGAGGGGTTTACACCGTTATAGAAAGTTTAGACTTGGAGCCACAAGGGTAAACCAAGGTGCGGACACCTTCTCAAGAGATCCTTGTATCTCTCCCATGCATCGTATAATGTCTCTAAATCCATCTGCACAAAAGAAGAGATATCATTCCGTAATTTGGCCGGTGGGAAATATTTTAATAAAAAATTTTCGGTCATTTGATCCCATGTGGTGATTGACCCTCGTGGTAACGAGTTTAACCACTATTTGGCTTTATTCCTTAATGAAAAGGGAAATAACCGAAGCCGTATGGCATCATCAGAAACGCCATTTATTTTGAAGGTATCACAAAACTCTAAAAAATTAGCTATATGAGTGTTTGGGTCTTCGTCCTGCAAACCATCAAATTGAACAAATTGTTGAATCATTTGTATAGTGTTAGGCTTTAATTCAAAATTATTAGTAGCTATAACAGGCCTAACAATACTTGATTCGGCTCTTGTTAAATGAGGTTTAGGATAATCATACATAGTACGTGGAGCATTATTTTCTGCCACATCTTGTGGTGGTGGATTATTCTCATCCATCCCTTCAGTAGGATTGGATTCGTCTTGTTGTTCTTCTTCTTGGTAATTTAGGGCTCGCCTAATTTCTCTACGATACCTACGAGCGGTGGCTTCAATATCACTGTCGTATACTAGTGGTCCTCTCGGGTTCCTTCTAGTCATAAACTAGAGGTACCTGGAAGGAAGAAGTAATAAAAGAAGAAAAATTAGCAAATAAAATAAGAAATAAAATTGAATTGCAAAAAAATAAAAATGGCTAAAGTAAAAAAAATAGAGTGTTCTTAATATTTTAGTTCCCCGGCAACGGTGCCAAAAACTTGATCACTGTGATGTCAGAGTTTTAAAATTTATAAAGATAATGATCGAACCTAGAAGCTAACTATGACAACGATTTGAGGCAAGCGCACCTATCGAACAGTAGTATAGTTTAGGCAAGACCGGATTGTCGAACCCAAAGGAACTAAAAGTACTAATACTAACTTTCTTTCTATTATTTAGCCTAAGAATTAAGCGAATGGTTGTTTAATCTAAATTAATTAACTACTAAACTTAAAGACTCTAAGACAAAGAAGAATGAATTTGGGAGAATACTTGAAGAAAAACCAATTAATTAAGACGACACCCAAGGAAGAATCCACCTAGACTTCACTTGTTATCTAACTCTGAACCAGACGATTTATTCATTTGACTTGATCCGTAGGATTCCCTAATTTATATTAAACCCTCTCTCGAGGCGAATCTAACCCTAGGTTGATTAATTGAAATCTCTTTCTAATTAAAACCCCTAGAATTGTATTAACTCGATCTATGGACTCCCATATTAGGTTTCACCCTAATCCGGCAACGCCTCGTCACCCTATCTCTAGGCGCGCGATCAACTCCGTTTAACTATGCTAGATCTACTCCTAGGCAGGGACTTTTGCTCCTCCACCTAAGCACATCAAACTTGAATTAATATCCGCGAAATATCAACACAAGAATTAAGAACACATAATTAAGAACAAATCAAATATTTATCATATAGTTCAAAGAAACGATAACAAGATTCATATAAGTTTCATCCCCTCGGTATCTCGAGGGTTTAGTTCATAACAATAAAAGAAAACATCTCGTAAGAAAAGATAAAACAAAACATAAGAAAATCCCTAAAACCCCCTGAAGGAATTGAAGAGGAGATCCTCCGTCTTGAGTAGAATTCCGGCTTTTTGAGATGGATCAACTGGCTATCCCCGAGCGAATTCCCACAAATCTGCCTTCTCTGGCCTAGCAAGACGCCCCTAAACGGTAGCTTTAGGCTCCCGTTGACTCCCCCCTTTTAGGTCATACTTAGGGTGTATTTATAGGCTTTTGGAATGTGTTTCTTTGCCCCTGAGTATCCAAATCCGATTTAAATTGCTCTTTTCTGCGGCAGGGACACGACCATGGCACACGCCCGTGTGAATCGTCTTTAGGCCGTGTTCGGACTTTATTAATGATGCACGGCCATGTATTTCGTGGCTTAGACCGTGTTCGAGATTATTGAGGAGGCACGGCCGTGTGGTCTTGGGCCCAGGCCGTGTTGGTTTCGTGCTTTGGCCCATTTGGCTCGTTTTAAGCCCGTTTCTTGTTCTTTTCATCCTCCGGTGCTTCCCTGAGTATAAAACATGAAAAGAAAGGATTAAGGGCACCTTTTTACATAAATCAAGGGATAAATCATCCAAAAGTATGCTAAATGTGGGATTAAAATATGTTACTTTTATGGTTCATCAACAATCTTTAAAATAAATAGAAAACCTTGGGTTGTTTCTAATTTCACGAGGAGTTGAGTCATTAGGTAATCTAATGACTAGTTTATACAATTTCAAAATAATCTCAAAACAACCCTAAAATATCGATGAATTGTCTCAATTGATTTATAATATCTTGATCCAATCGCTTGAAACCTTACATTATGACCAATTATATTTAAAAATATAACCACTTTCTCCCTAATATTTGATCGATTTAGTTTATTGTAACAATTTGTTCCTAGTAAGAATGTCACACAATTTTTTTTTTAAAAAAAAGCAATTGGTCTAACCCTTATCACATCAATACAATGCTAGTCACCTCTATATAAAATACTATTAATCTAGTTTTCTCTGTCATAATCTCGATTCAGACAAGGGTGACAAGCAATTTGCTTCCTAGTTTTTAATTTTTTAATCCAAAGAGCCCCAAAAGCTAAAACTAAAGCCATGACCCCAACAATTGCATTATGATCTTGATTACGGTCCATCTACACAAAATAATGCCATACAAATATTTGATCATTAAAAAATATAATTTCAAGTTGTGTTTGAGCTCAAGAACTAACGAAGCCAACATCAACAATAAACAATACTTCTTTATAAACTAGTATAATGGTAAATGTAATTTTTGGTCCATTCAATATGGTCCATTTCAAAAGCCTCATTTGTAGAGTCAGCAAATTCTATTTGTAAACATGGTCCATGCTTCATTAATTAATAAACTTGTATCTTACATGTTTCTTGAGTGGATTTACAACTTTATGAAATGATATCAACAAGATAACAATTTAACTTGTTCTCGAACCTCTATTATATATACATAGAGAGACATATGTAAGCAAGCATGTAACTAGTTAGAATGCTTAATTTATAATCAAATTATTTGTGTATTTAGGTACCCTTTCTCAAAAGAGAGAAAACAAAAAGATTCCATTGATTACAAAATTATATCTATCTTTCAAATCCTAGATTTGTCTCTATATATGTCAATATTTGGATCTCATATTCAAAAGGCTGACAAAGGTATCATTAAGTGCATACATTTGAAAAAATTATAATGAAGCTTGAAATATTCAGTTATGGTTTATGAAAATATAAATTTTTCCACTCATTTTTCATTTACAATGCAGTTCCTAAACACGAAAGAAGCAATATCATTGCATGAAAAATCAGAACATATCACCAATTAACAAAAATATTGCAAGAAGAATGAGAATTCTTTCCAAAAAAGAAAAACTCTACCAAGGAAAAAGGGATTCACATCAATTTCATAAAGTCACAATTTATTTCTTCAAGGTTTGCAGATTACCACAAAACAAAGAAGTAGAGCTCTAGGATTGAGCAGATAAAGTTCTTTAAAATAACCTATTTTAATAATAAAATTTGTTAACTCTAAAATCTAATCCATCAAATACACCCAAAGTTAAAGAATTTCGGACTGCAAGACCAACACCAATCAAAAAGGTTTTATCTTTCAATCCTTTTTGAACAATTCAAAGTCACCCACCAAGACCCAAATTTTTCCAAATTAAAGTATCTCGCTAGTAAATGTCAATATCGCGGCATCAAAAAATAGATAAAGAAATAATTAAAAAAACTCAGAAGTAATTCAAAGCAACTGACAATCTGGGAAACAAATGAAATAGAGAAACTTTAATTAATAGAGAAGGAAACTATTGCTGATATTGGAATTTTTTTGGAATAAACATGTAGGCATAAATGTGTTTAGAAAGTAGATTTTGGATTCAAGAAAGGAAAAAAAATAAAAGGAAAGGTGGTTTATTTTTTCATTCTTACCTTCAATAGAGGAAGACGAACGCCGGCGACTGGTGCTGAGAAGCGTTGTTGGCTAACGGTAGGCACTGGGTCAGTGGTGAAACACGACGTTGGGGGAACAACTATTATTCAAGTCAGTGAAGAGAAGACTCTGTGGAGAGGAGAAGGGAAAATTTCTTACGATATGATTACTTAAAAATGCCTTTGTTTTACCCGTGTTTTGGAGAATATTTTCCTTTGAAAATTCATTTTCCATAAAGAAAACACCGTAAAACAATGAAAATCTTTTACAGAAAAGATTTTACTAACAAACAAACTGTAACACACCCCAAACCCGACCTAGACGTTACAATTGTATCTTGAAGGTTACATTAACTTCTCAAAACCAGTTTGTTTGTTTTTCAAATCATTGTTTATCCATTATTTTCCAGAAACTTGTTACTATTTCTTTATTAGAAAACCCTACTATAGTCTAAGAATTTTTTTTTTCAAAACTTTCCTCTTATCTTTCAAAATAGAAGAGTCAGATCATTAAATTCGTTATCTTTTTGAAAACTTAATTTGCAGTCTGATTCGCAGCAGAAAAAATCTGTAACTTAGTTTTGAAAATCAGACATCTTTTAAATATGCAGAAATCAGACAGATTTCAAAAAAACATTTAACTAAAAATCTGACAGAAAACCCAAACAAAAAATAGAATCCAAAACTCAACTCGAAAGTCCAATAATCCGAAAAGTTTATTTAATAATTAATTCATATAATCTTATGCAAGTAAAACCAATTTGAGCTCCCACGTCGACTGATCCTAAGATTGTTGATTACCTGAAAAGTCAGAAAAATTGGGTGAGCTTACAAAGCTCAGTGTGTAACTTAACGCAACCAAACAATACAAATAGCAAAATTACATAGAAGTCAAAAATCATATAAAATGCACAGCATACCATGCTACGCAGTGCAACATAAATAGTTAGATCAGATATGGATGTTGATGTAGATGCAAATACAAACACAGTTATAGATGCAGACACAGATACAAATTCAGATCCTACCCCCAACCGCTACAAACCGTCTCTGTCTATCCCTACACACCAATTAGGGTAATAAATACCCATCCAACACCACACACCTATAAGTGAGCGTATGTCACTTTTTAGAATAGCGCAGTCAAGCTACCAGAAATAATGCAGTAATCCACCAGAATAAGATAAATATGGTCAAGCCACCAGTATTGCAGTCAAGTTACCATAATAGATATGTGGTTAAACCACCAATTAAGTCATCCTGGGTTGCCCAACAACGATGGCTTATCAATATGCGCGTCAACACTTCCTCCATCACATCATTATCCCACCCAATGCACATGTCAAAACATATTACATACTCGGATGCACATTAATGAATCATGCTTTAACATATTACTCAAATCACAGATAAGATGCATAAATTATAACACAAACATGTTCTCAGACGTTACGCATACAATATCAGTATTTCAGATTTCATATATAAAAGTCGTACATGCTATACGCATCAGAATATACTAACATGCATTCAAAAATCACATTAACAAAGGCAGAATATCATATTTCACATCCATAATACACACATAACACATTTTTGAACCTATAAAGTGACTAATTTCGAATTGCACTTCAAATATGTTCTGTAACACCCCAAACCCGGCTTAGACGTTATGGCCGAATCTGGCGGCGCCACATGATAGTGCTTTGGAAAACATAATTGCGCTAAAAACCAGTTGTAGATAACTTAAGCTTTCGTCAAAGCGTGTTGTTTAATTATTCATTTTCCATTTCAAAGCTCTATGTGTTGCGGAAGCTTTTAAAATAGTTTGCAAATTCGTGTGTATTTGATAAAACCTTGGTTTATCTTGAAAATTCGCGTCTTGTCCTACTGCTAGTAGTTCATAAAATAATTATCCCAAATTTTAAGCAAAAATTTGTAATGGCCTTATTACAAGAAATATACCCAAAAGTAACCAAATCGTAATTAAAAATAAACCGTAAATAAGTGTCCGGAACCGTGGTCACCGCCAAGTCCTCCGCTGCACCGATTCGTCTACTGCTGGGGATTACCTGAACAAATTAAACGGAAAAGGGTGAGTTTTCGCAACTCAGTGTGTAATCCCCACAGAAAACATGCACACAGTAATATCAGAAATTAGACATAAGTTCATAGTTCGGGTCTGAGCCCATTACAGAAACGATGTGGACTTTAGACCACTCAGATGCAGAATCAGATATGGTCTAGGGCCTTAGCCCATTACAGTCATAATAAACATATCAGACAGGATAGCAGAATCCTACCCACCAGCCTCTACACACCAACTTCGTCCAACCCTACACACCATGTGGGGATAAAATCAACCCACCCATCCCTACACACCATGCTGTACCGAATGCGGCACATAATCAGAAAGTCACAGCTGGGCTGCCAGATAACAAGCTTGAGAGCCTTTCAGATACTTCCTCCGAATCATCAACCCACCCTGATGCAATGCAACATCCATAAAATGTCATGCTATTATGCAAACACAGCTCATACATTCAGATATCAGAATTCATGCTCGGTACAGAAATCAGAAAGTCAAGTCACATAATTAGGGGTTTAGGTAAAGCTTACCGACCCTACATTAGGCCTACAGTCGACTAGGGCGACCCGTGCAACCTTACAGAACATTACAAAAAAATGGGTTCACACGCCTATGTGGCCTGCCCGTGTGGGTTACACGGCCTCGCTCGACCCTCACAAGCGCACGACCGGGCTCGCCGATCACACGGCCTGGCCCAGAATCCCACACGCCCGTGTGGTTCACCCGTATGGGCCCACATGGCCCAATTGATCGAGCCCGTGTGTCGCACACGGCCTCGCCCAGTCGTCACACGGCCGTGTCGCTCGCGCACGGCCTGGCTCGTCAATCACACGGTCGTGTGGTGACTAACAGTCTTGCACACGGCCTACCACACGGGCGACCACACGCCCGTGTGGCATCGACAGAAAGGTTTTTGGCTTTCGCTGAGACCTCGTTTTCTGTGTTTTCGGGTACACACCTGGTTCAATTTCGACGCGTAACCACTCTCGAGCACTCCGAAACCTATATTCAACAATTGCAAGCCCAATTTCAGTCACTTAATCCGAATTATCATGAACAGGAAATTCCCGAAAACTTACCAACAACCTTACCTTTATCGAACGACAATGGTTTCCCACTGTTAAAACCCCGAAAAGCAGTCCACAGTTCCTTGATTGTCCCCTAATCAGAAAAGTAAACCTTTAATAATCCATTACTATACCAAAAACGAATCATAACGTACCTCTTGACTTACCGAATACACACTAACCACAGGGATGTGCGCTGACGAAGGGAAAAAGAGAAATAAAACGAAATCGAAGTGGGAGGGAAAAGTGGAAAAAAATGGCAGCAAGCTAGGGGAAAAAGAAACGGCAGAGAGTTTGGGGAAAAAGGGGAATGCCGAAATTGTGTTTTTGTTAGGGAAGGCAAAACTGAACAGATTTTCTGCTATTCCCCCTATCATCTCTCCAAATCTCTCCTTACTGTCAAATTTTCAATCAAACACAAACTCTTTGGGCGTGATAGCCAAAAATAATGCTCACGCTGAGATTCGAACACAGGGCCATCCACACTCCCAACACTCAACTTAACAACCAGACCAGCAGGCCCATTCTGTTAATTCCTTACATAGTTTAACTTATAAGCCTACCAACCAAAGTTTGGGCTTTATTCATAAAAAAAAATACCAAAATTTACCCAAGTTGAGACTTGAACTTGGGACCTTTCAGACACACCCAACCACACCCAAATCACTCAACTACTAAAGCTGACACCCATTCATGCCAAAATTTACAAAAGCCGAAATTAAGCAAAAACCGGGGTGTTACATGTCCATAACGATATTTTACGGGAAATGGGCCCACACGGTCTAACTGGCCCAACTCGTGTGCCCATACAACCGTTTGCACCGTGTTACACACCTGATTGATTCTAAAACACGACATTACGACATGCTATTAGACCTTAAAACAAGCATACAAAAGAACTAATTAGCAAAGATAAACTAAAATCCAATCATTAACTCATCCACAAGCATAAAACCTTCAGCGTTAACACTAAAAACCAGCGCCTTCCAAACGGTAATCACTTACTCACCCTTACTAAATCAATTTCTGAAACACTTCAAACCAAAACTTTTTAAACCAACCTACATACTTAGTAAAATAACTCTTAAGGAAATATAAATTGAAAATACTTACTAACTGAACGCCATAGTAAGCCAAAACACTTAAATCACGCACAACCTACACACAGAAAAATAAAATAGGACGATGACAAATAATCAACAACGATGATAATTAGAATCAAGCGAAAAAAAAAACAACGAATTGTAGGAGCAGAACGACAAACGAGACTTTGTGGCAAAGGAATGAAAGCAACCTTAAATCAAAAGCAGAAGAACTCGGGGAAGAAAAAAAGAAAGCTAAAAAGAAAGAATTACCAGAGAAATTTTGATAGAAGAAAGGGTTAACATGAAAATCCAAAAAATGGGAAAAAGAGGAAAAGGAAGAGATGATCATAAAAAATTGAGGAGATTTTTTGGGAGAATTTTTTTTTTAAAAAAACCTACCCATATCCCACTAAATCCTATTAGTTATCCACATCAGATTTATCCCTTAGAGTTTAAAACAAAATAATTTCGCACGCATGAGATTCAAACACAAGACCCCTGGGTAAGCTAAAGCTTTACCATTGAACCAACAAACTCATTCTTATTAAAGTTGAACAAAAATAATAGATAAGCTTAAAGTTCAAAGATATGAACAAAAATACAAGGGAAATGATTGAAACCCAGAACCTCTCACACACAAGCAACACACTTAAAAACTGAAACAAAGCAATTCACTAGACATAATTCCACATCGTTAATCCCAAAAAAAATGTGACCACTCTTGTCTCACCGACCCAATTTCTACTATCCCGGTTTTTGGGATGTGACACAAACAAACCCTAAAGAATTTTTTTTCAATTTTTCCACTTTTTTTCTCATTCAACATTTGCACTCCCTTTCATTAAACCTATTTTTTTTCTTCCAAGCCTTTTTCTTTTATCCCAAAATAAATTTAAGCAATAACTTTCCTTTTTTTCAAGATTCCATCATAAAAAATCCTAAAAAAAAAATTCCTTTCTTTTAGAGTTTGCTATCGCTAGTCCTCCATCAAAGTTGCTCGTCCAATCATCTTCTACGATCACCAATTTTTCTCTTTTTATTTATTTACTTTTAATTTAAAGCTTTTTTTTCTAAAAAGAATCATTATATCATCTTCTCCTTTGACAAAAATCTTTTCTTCTCTTTATTTCTCTCATTTCATGATCGTTGCTATTGCTTACTCCAACACCAAAAATGGTCCAATCGACCATTTCTCCTACAAGCATAAACATTGCTTTCACTAACGATCCACAAACAGAAGAATGGGTGGGATCTTAGAGGGAAGATGAAAGGGATTTTTGGTTTTGAAGAGGTGGGTATTCAGTTGAATGAAAAAGGAATAAAAAAGGTTTTGGAAAAATAATTGGGTTTCAGACATGGCCTCATAAAATCTTACAAATTCATAGGTCGTGCAAAAAAGTCTGCAACCAAGACACACTTTGATGATCCATCTTGTTCATTTGGGGTCATTTAGCCCAACAGGACTAACCCATTTCTTGAAGATACTGAAGGCCCATCTACTTAGCGTGATGAATATTTTGTAATCTTAGAAGATCTGTTAAATCCCTTAAGAATCTCAATTTGTAGTTGACTTTAACTCAACCATTGGTGTATTTTAAACTAGATCGTTGTATCATGGGGAGCTAAACTATAAATAGAGTCATTCTCCTTCATTTGTAATCACTTCATTCTTGAGTAATACAATACATCTGAGAGCATTTTCTCAAACATTTACTGTGCTTAGTTTTCTTGTGTCTTTTCTGTTCATCTTTTGCTTCTTTATTTGAGAGTTTGCTTTCGCTTTATTTCAGTACCTTAGGGAATTTCTGTTGAGAATTCTCATCTTTCAAGAGTTTAATTGACTTAGGGAGGCTCGTGTTTGATAAGGTGCTGATCGAGATGACAAAAGGGGTAGATGAGCAAATTGAGCTAAAGGAGGCTTGTGAGGGGAAGGAAAGCTAGCAGATTGGTGGATATGTTATTGGTTTTTGAAAGTCGAGTGGTCAATATCGAGGAATCCATAGGTGGTGTGAAGGAAACACTCGAGGTAAGTGAGGGGCACACCAATGAGCTAGACTCGATGAAAGAGTAGCTCAAGAAATATGTGGCGGAGGCTCTCAGTTCCAATATGGATGCGATGCAAGGGCCCCTCAATACCACTGTGGATATTCAAACAGAGAAAATTGATCCTCTCGAAGCCATGGTAACAACTTTGGAGGAACAAATTGTGGGGCTTAAGGGGGAGCTCACTATCTATAGGGCTGCTTTGGGTAATCAGATGTTGGCTCATTTTTTTTACAAAGAATTTTATTAATATTTCAAATTATACTAATATATATATATATATATATATCAAGCATAAGAATACGTATAGCACAAGATAGGATAGTAAGTTTCATATGAACTTACCTATTCGAAACACAAAACGAGTAGATTCTTCAATGACTAATCCACAATTTTAGCTTTTCCTCTATTAACTCCACTTTGATCCAATTCTTGATCTATAAAAATATTTTATATACCAAATCAATACTAAACATTATCATACATTTTCATGAGATGCATTTTCTAAATAATTCCATTTTTTATTTTTCCATATTTTACATTTTTTTCAATTTAGTCCCTAAACTCGAGATAAGCATAACTTTTGATTCCTAGCTTCGGATTAAATCCCGATTTCACATACTCTCATTAAGGACCAAATACTTTCTATTTATAGAATAATTTCATGACAAGTTTCACATTTATTCAATTTTCCCCTAGTGTAATAAAGGTTAACAAACAAGTTAAATTAACTTTATAATTTGGTCCTTTTCACAATCTAAACTCAATATCTATTAAATTCAAGCCTAAATCATCAAATAATCAATAATGACAACTTGCTCAATTTCCAAAAATTGATTAAATTGATATATGATCTAGCTAAATCAAGTTCTTATGATCATAAATCTATAAAAAATACAATAAAATGACTTAATTTACTTACCAAATTAATGGCCGAATGCTTATTAACTCAAAGCTTTTCTTATTAGGTTTTCCCTAAGCTTTAGATGGTTGAACATTATGGAAGATGACAATCTTCCACTATATTTACTATATATACATAAATTAGTCTTAGTTTAGTTTAATTAACCTTGTTTAATTAGTTAATTAAGACATAATTAATCATTACTTAATTATAATTTAGCCTAAGTGGAATATGTCATCATTATCCACTAAATCATACCAAAATTTGGTTTATTTGCATTTTTATTCTTTGATTAGTTGTCCTATAAGTCCTCAAACCTTTTATCAATTAAAACTCTATAGCGATTGGACTTTTACAATTTAGTCATTGAGTCTTAATTAACTATTTAATCGAAAAAATTACTTTACCATTCTTCAATATTATTTTACATTAACTCTGTAAATATTCATATTTTATATTTTTGAACTGAGTTTATGAAAATAGGGTTTTGAAACCATATTTTTCGGTACCACTAAAAATCAAGCCGTTACACCACACCCCTCTCATGTAATACATAACACATCATTCATTCTTTGAGATTTAAAACTCTTTGAGTTTATCTTTTTGCAATCTCTATTTTGTGATTTTTAGAATTTATTTTATGTTGGTTTTCTTCAAGAAGCCATGGGAAGCATTCTTCACCTTCCAATTTACTAGGTTACCATCCTAGGGGTTTGGTAGAACCATTTGTGAAGTTTGTTGAAGTTTCTTCTTCAAAGGGTTTCACAGGACATCGCCTTTTCATCACCTTCCATCCAATCTTTTCCCATTTTCCCCATATATTTATCTATCTTGATTATGCTAATTTGAATCTTTTTCTCATGCTCTTTCTTCTTATTTAATTTTAGGCGTCAAGATCCAAGATTTTCCTTTCAAGAAACGTGATTCAAACATCAAGAAACCCAGAATCTTTTGTTTCATTTGAGCGATTATATTTTATTCTATTCTTCTCTTTATTGTTCAGTTTATTAAGTTCTCTCTAGTTCCTTGTTGTGTGTTACTTGTAGATCAAGAAACCATCAAGAATAGTTTGATTTTGGTTGTTTTTGCACTCAAGATCACATTTTTTGATAAGATAAAACTGATTGCTTCTTCAATTCTATGCTTTATGTTCTCTTCTTATTGATTGGTTTCTAATATGTTTGTCTTTATTTTTTTCAAATCTGGTTCGATGCTTCTTTCCCTTTCTAGATTGGTTTCTTTTGCTTCAACTAATCCTAATCCAAGCTAATCCTAATATCTTGTCTTCAATTGAACCCTAATCTCTCAGTATCATTTATTTTTCTCTTTAATTTTGTAACGCCCCAAAATTTTGAGAATTGAATGGTGAGAATCTATAGTAATTAAATTTTTGTATTTGTGGTTCTGTGCTCTATTATTATGTTTAAGGTCTGGAGTTCGAGTGGCATCGTTAAACATTTTATTATTTTTAAAACAACCATTGTCCATGCGTTACATAGTTAAGTGTAATTCTGTGTAAATCTGTGTCAAGAATGAGCCTCCTGGTTTATTGGTTAAGCATCTGTATTATGTCTGGCACTGAGTTCGAGTCCCATCGTATGCATTAGGAAATAGTTTGCTTGTTGTTGAAAATACGTTGGTGGTTAATACAAAGGAATTTTTAAACGTTCTTTTATTCTTTCTTTTCTTTTTTTCCCTTTCATTTTTTTCTTTTTCTTTTCTTTCTTTTACTTCTTCAGGTTTTTCCTTTTCAATTGTGTTTGACAAGTGAATATCGAAATTATTGAGACCCCTAAGTTGTGGGAAGATTTTTGTGTAAGTTATGTCAAAAAATATTATGCCTCTACGAAGTTTCGTTAGGTTCTATTTGCGTTGCTAAATTGAGAATTCTCTGACTGTTTTGCATAAACTCTTTAATAATTAGTCACTTTTTTTTCCTTAGGCGTGAATATGGAGGGAGGTGGTCTTTCGCATGTTGTGTCGAATTAGTGTTGTTGAATTGTCGGTAAGAATTCATCGTCGGAAGTTTAGCGTTGAGGTTTCAACATTCTTAGTTGAATGTTAATGTATGCAATGGTTTGTCATTTTAGTTGTTTGATTGGTTGTTGAAAGGGTAAATTAGGTTTTGAGACTTCTCCGTGTTGATTCTACTTCAAAACGAGATCAGGTGCATACCAAAAACCTTAAATTTTGTGAATTTTGGACGTTAGAAAATATGGTTGTTGACGCTACACGGCTAGGCACATGGGTGTGTGCCCAGGTTGTGTGAGCCACATGATCATGTGCCATGCCTTATAACCCACTGTTCATCGATTTGGAGCCACACGAGCAAGGTACACGGGCGTGTGTCCAGGCCATGTATGGCCATGTTAGTGCAGGGTTCACACGGGTTCACACGGGCGTGTGTCTAGGTCGTGTAACTCACTGTTTGTGACTTAGGACCATACGGCTAGGGACATGGGCGTGTGCCCAGGCCGTGTGAGTTACACCGGTAAGGGCACGTGCGTGTGTCCAGGTTATGTAACTCACTGTTTACATTTTGGAACCATACGGGTAAAAAACATGGGCATGTGTCCAGGCCGTGTGGCAAATAAATGGGGTTCGAATTATATTTTTGATGCTGTGAGTGTTACATAACACTAAAATTGACCTCCCCAATGTATGAATAACCTGAATTTAGTTGTACAAGGACTCTCTGACGCTCTGTGACTGATATATGAAACACATAACTGTATGTGTACTGTGATAGCTATTTCTGATATTGAACTGTATTATCTAATTATGAAATGAATTAGAATGACTGAATACATATTGTGGATATTGGTACTCTGCATTTGCATGGATTGGGATATTGTGAAGAAGGAAGTAATTTGCTCTGAATTAGTGGCTAAGCTACATTGCGTATAAATATGAATCTGGCGCCTTACCGCATTTTGATCTAGTAGCTAAGCTGTTTCTCTTTAAACGTGTCAGACAGACACTACATGGTGTGTAGGGTTGGTTGGGCAATGAACGCCCTTAATGGTGTGGGGATGGCTGAAGACGGTGTGTAGCGGATAGGGGTAGGAATATCTGCATCTGAATTTGATCTGTTTTGCATATGAAACTGAAAATGCTTCGGCATATGTAACTGATCTGTCCAGAATTTGAATTGAAACTGTTTATGTTACCAAACCGAATTTTGGGATTTGGGAATTTTCTTATAAACGTGCTCTAATTAAACAAATATTTTTTACGCACTGATGGGCGTTGAAACCACAAAAAATAATTCATACAAAAATAACTCTAAATAGTAATAAAGAGTGGTAGTAGGGTCGAGTCCACATGGATTGGATGTTATAATCAACTTCCATGTTTAACTTGTGATCAGAATTTTTTTCGTGTCAAAGTCGTGGCAAAAGTCGTGCCTACGACTCCAAACGGGCCTGCTGAAAAATAAATGATCGCTGTGAATCAGAGTTTTAAAATTTATAAAAAGAATGATCGAACCTGGAAACTAACTCTGACAACGATTGAGGCAAGTGCACCTATCGAACAGTAGTATAGCTTAGGCAAGACCGGATTATCGAACCCAAAGGAACTAAAAGTACTAATATTAACTTTCTTTTTATTATCTAGCCTAAAAATAAAGAGAGATTGTTTATCTAATCTAAATTAATTAACTACTAAACTAAAGACTCTAAGACAAAGAAGAATGAATTTGGAAAATAACTTGGGAAAAACTCAGTCGATTTAGATGATACCCTAGGAAGAATCCACCTAGACTTTACTTGTTATCTAACACTGAACCATACGATTTATTCACTTAGTTTGATCCGTAAGACTCTCTAACGTATATTAAACCCTCTCTCGAGGCGAATAATGTCTAACCCTAAGTTAATTAGTGGAACTCTCGTTCTCTTATAATAACCCCCTAGAATATCAGTAAATCGATCTATGGATTCCCATATTAGGTTTCACCCTAATCCGGCAAAATCTCGTCACCCTATCTCTAGGCGTGCGATCAACTCCGCTTAATTATGTTGGATCTACTCTTAGCGTGGTCTATTCCTCCTCCACCTAAGCACATTTAATTTGGATTAAGCTCACATAATTAAGAACAAACTAAGTATTTATCATATAATTGAAAAAACAATAACAAGATTCATCATAGTTTCATCCCCTTCTGTATCCAAGGGTTTAGTTCATAACAATAAAGGAAAACATCTCAAGAGAAAAGATAAAACAAAACATAAGAAATCCCTAAAACCCCCTGAAGGAATTGAAGGAGAGATCCTCCGTCTTGAGTATAATTCTGGCTTCTTGAGATGGATCAACTGGCTATCCCTGAGTGAATCCCCACAAATCTACCTTCTCTGGCCTACCACGACGCCCCTAGACGATGGCTTTGGGCTCCCCCT
Source organism: Gossypium sturtianum (assembly GCA_025698515.1). Lineage (NCBI taxonomy): Eukaryota > Viridiplantae > Streptophyta > Magnoliopsida > Malvales > Malvaceae > Gossypium > Gossypium sturtianum. The sequence goes on from CM046946.1 coordinate 126,378,902, forward strand.
CTTAGGTCATACTTAGGGTGTATTTATAGGCTTTTGAAATACGTTTCTTTCTCCCTAAGTATCCTTTCCCGTATGAAATTGCTCTTCTCCACGGTAGAGGCACGGCCATGGCACACGCCCGTGTGAATCGTGGCCAGGCCGTGTTTGGATTTCTTTAATGAGACACGGCCGTGTGAGTCGGGGTTAGATCGTGTTCTAGATGATTGACTTGGCACGGCCGTGTGGGTCCAAGTCCAGGCCGTGTCGATTTCCTCCTTAGCCCGTTTCTCGTTCTTTTTATCCTTGGGTGCTTTCCTGAGTATAAGACATGAAAAGAAAGGATTAAAAGCACCTTTTTACATAAATCAAGGGATAATTCATCCAAAAGCATACTAAATGTGGGATTAAAATATGTTACTATTTCGGTTTATCAAATACCCCCACACTTAAGCTTTTGCTTGTCCTCAAGAAAAATTCTCAACTTACAATTAAAACGAACTTCCTATAATTCATAATAGTCATTGATAGTGTCTCATCATAATTCAGGGATAATTTATACATGGATAATTCAACTTAAAGTGTTCTAAAAATTCAAACACTATAAGCCTTATATTTTGTAGCGCAAAACATAGGTGTTTCCCTTCGTCTAAATAATTACCTCTGATTTGAAATTGTCAAGGATTGACATCCTCACTAAAGATTCACTTAAATCACTCAAAGTGCTTAAGGTTCAAAATTTAGGCACTCAAAAGTCAAACATGAAGAGTTAATCCCATAGGCTTGCATGAAAATCAAATCTCCACCACTGAAATATGAGATGAAACACAAATCAAAAGGTCTTTGTTAGGGTTGTAACAGGCCTAGGGTTAAGGTGTGGAATAAGGCTGAATTAGAGGGTTAGAATCGAGATTGAATTGACAAATTACCCAACTAAGAACTAATGAACTAATAATTACATCAATTGAAAACTAATAATACTAATAATACGGGCTTCTTCTTCGATATTTGGAATAAATGTATAAGCTCATTTAATCACATAACTAATAATGAATATACTTCGTTTTTTTTAAGAACATAATAAATACATAATAAAGGATAAATTACAAAAATTCATAATTAGGCAACTAATCAGATCAAATCTCGATATAAGGGTAGTTAGAAAGAATGGTGATAACAATTACAAAGGGTTTTGGGTTAATATTAGTGGGTGAGTCAATAAATAGGGTTGTTAGGCTTAAAAGGGGTTCACTAGGGGTTAATTATGAAGGTAGGCTTTTTATGGAGTAAGTGGGTTAAAACCTAGGTGCCTTTATCATCTCTGTATATCAAATCAAAAATGTGGTCTCGACATGTATAATCGATGCAAGTTCTAGAATAACAAATCAGTGTTGACATACTCATAATCAATAAAGTGAGCAAGAAAAAGACTTTATGCTCTGTAAGGCTCAAAATCTCACAAAAATTATTGGTATTTTGACGTCAACCTCGTAAATATCAAATTTCAAGGTAATATTTAAATTCAGGTAGACAACCTAGAAAATTTTTAATTTCTGAAAAATAGACTTATCATGTTTGATTCTCTAGTATTCTTAGAATTTAATTATAAATGCACAATTATCAATGACTTAATCTAAAACATATCAATAAAAATCATAAATCATCAGAAATTTCATCCCAATTAGTAATATGAGAAATTTACTTAAAAACAAGACTAAATTCAGGATTTTAAGAATAATGCAAAAAGTTTGGTACCTAATTTTAGAAATTTGAGAATAATGAAAAAAATTAGGCCACCTTTTTAAGTTGTTCACCCCCCCACTTAAGATGTACATTGCCCTCAATGTACAAAGTTAGATAATATAAATGTAATGTTCAGATCAGAAGATATGGGGATAAGTGAAACTCCCTGAATTATGGATGGGCTCCTTGAGTTGGCGGTGGTCGTGGTGAGAGATAAGTTGGAGGGCCATTCTGGATGTGGTGGTTGCCCACGAGTTCTGCGCTAGATGAAGAAATTGGGAGACTCGTCGGGGATTAGCCAGGATTTATTAAGACAAATTTAAAATAAACTAAATATATAATTAAAGATAAGAAAGGTATAGAGAAAGAAAATAGAAATTGAATTAAACTAATGCTAAAAGATAAAGGGGCTTGAGAATCCTTATTGGTAGATGGTTCGCGAGGTGGGTGTGATTTCTACGGTTGTGGTGGTGCTGGCGGTGGTTGAGGTGGTGTGATTCCCAAGCAGCCTTTAGAACCTAAAATTAAGAAACTAAGATAAAATAAACTAAATTAAGCATAAGATTGTTAAAGGGAAGGAAATTGAAGCAAAAGAGATAAATGAAATAAAAACTAGATAGCCTCAAATATCCTTGGTTTGTTGTTTGGATGAAGCTACCGGCATGAACTCATGTGAATCGGTCTCCTTTGAGAAGACTGTGATTGGCCTTTTACGCTTCATTGCTATGGATATCAAGAGTCTAAGGATTTATTAGGAAAAAGGGAAAAAGAAAAAAGAAAAAAAAGAAATAAAGAGAGAAGAAGTAAGTAAGAAGAGAAAGGAGAGGGGCATGGTGTTTAAATAGACTTTCAAGTCTGGCACTTTCCCACGCCCGTGGGTTGAGGGTGTGTCGATTCACACAGCCGCATCGCACGGCCGTGTTCCTAGGCGTGTTGGTTACCCCACGCTCGTGTCTAGCCTGTGTTCGACAAGTCAGTATGTTGGCACGGTTTTCAGGCACGGGCATTTTCTGCCCGTGGTTGGAAAGTCAGTAGCTTCACACGGTCATGGGGCACGGCCGTGCCCCATTGTCGGTGCCCGTGGTGTAGTGGTTGGATCTGTGACGTCGAAAAGTGGTTGGAACTGATTTGCACGGCCTCTGCTATGTCAGTACGGGGATTCTTATGGTCCCCAAAGCCATGGCCACGGCCGTGTGCAAGGCCGTGTGACTTAGAAATCTGCACTTTTGGTTAGTTTATAACTATGTGTAAAGAAAAGAAGAAAAAGAAAAATAAATTTAAAGCAAGATGTAAAAATAAATTGTGTTAGTGCTCGGGTTGCCTCCCGAGAAGCGCTAGTTTATAGTCTTAAGCTAGACTCTCCTCTCATTTGCATTGTCAGGGTGGTTTGAGGAGTTGGAAATTTTTCCTCATGCCATCATTTGTATCCTCGTGAAAAGATTTAAGTCGAGATGTGTTTATAGTAAAAGTACCAAAAATAGGATTACTTACCTCGAGTGTTTCGTATAGGAAAACACTGGTTACCCTAAAAGGTATTTCTTTTTTTGTGTTAGGGTCCGGAGGAGATATTCGAGGATCTGGCTGATCTAACAGTACCTGGTCCCCTATTTTGAAGTGGTTTGTTGTTCCTATTAGCTCTTTTGGGGGCTCCTTCGGTTTTATCTTGTGTGGTTCCGATTCTTCGTCGTGTATCCCTAATTTCTCCTTGAAGTGTGTCTTTCACTCGTCTAGATCATCGATCTGAATCCCTCGTTCCTCATGAGTTATTTCTTTGTTGGCATGGGGTTTAGGACCGGGTTCAGTTGTATTCTTTGGTGGTGCTTCCTGAAAATAAGGGTTAACCGAATGGTTATCATTAGAATTTACGTTCTCACCTCGATTGCTCAATGTTCTAGCCGAGTCGAGAGCCTTGAGGGCGACCGTCTCATTACCTACACAAAGTATGAGTTCTCCTGCATCAACATCAATTTTAGTCCTGGTAGTCGCTAAAAAGGGTCTTCCTAAAATTAGGTGGATCGAATTATCCTCATCCATGTCTAAGACAACAAAATCTACTGGGAAAACAAATCATCAATTTTACAAGAACATCTTCGATAATACCCTAGGAATTCTAACAGATTTTATCACTAATTGAATGCTCATCCTAGTTTGTTTGGGTTTCCCTAGACCTAATTGTTTAAACAATTTGTAAGGCATGACATTTATGCTTGCCCCTAAATCAGCTAACGTATTATCAACAGTTAGTCTACCAATTAAACATGGAGTTGTAAAACTCCCTGGATCTTTTAGCTTTTGTGGTAGTCTATTCTGTAACATTACTGAGCACACTGAGTTTAATTCCTCATGTGGATCCTCGTCTAACTTGCGCTTATTCGTCAAGAGATGTTTTAAAAATTTCCTCGAATCTGGCTTCTGTGAAAGAGCTTCAAGTAGCGGTAAGTTAATATGTAATTTCTTTAAGAGTTTAAGAAACTTACCGAACTGTTCCTCTGTGTCGTCTCTCGTTAACGCTTCGGGATATGGTATGCGAGGTTGGTACTCATTGATTACCGATTTTGGCTTGTCTTGTGTTACCTCAACTTTACCTTTTTCTACCTCGTTTCCTTGTGTTGGACTGGGTTCGTCTACTTCTTCGCTTTCTTGAGCTGTTATGGCTTGGATTTGCTCCTTTGGATTAATTTCAGATATTACTCGGTGACGCCCTTGCGGTCGTTCGGATAATAACCGTAATTTGTCCGATGATGGGTAATTTCCCGATTGCCTTTGTAAGTCCTCCTACTTGGTTCTCGATCGTTTTGATCGATGTTTGTTGGGTGTCGAGTGTTACCTCAGTTTTTTGGAGACGGGCTTCTGTGGATGCTATGAATTTGGAGACGGGCTTCAGGATTCGCCACAGTTCCACTTGCGTCGCACTGCATGACTGGATGTACCTGTGAAGAACACAAACTATCAAGCTTTTTATTCATCAACTCTACCTGATTTGATAGCATGGTTACTGCGTCGAGGTTGTAAACTCCGGCTATTTTTGTTGGTTTGGTCCTTGTAACCTGCCACTGATAGTTATTCAGTGACATCTCTTCAATAAACTCGTAGGCTGCCTCAAGAGTTCTATTATTCAAGGTTCCACCGGCGGCTGAATCAATTAGTTGTCTCGTTGAGGGGTTTACACCGTTATAGAAAGTCTGGACTTGGAGCCATAAAGGTAAACCATGGTGCGGACACCTTCTCAAGAGATCCTTATATCTCTCCCATGCATCGTATAATGTCTCTAAATCCATCTACACAAAAGAAGAGATATCATTACGTAATTTGGCCGGTGGGAAATATTTTAATAAAATTTTTTCGATCATTTGTTCCCATGTAGTGATTGACCCTCGTGGTAACGAGTTTAACCACTGTTTGGCTTTATTATTTAATGAAAAGGGAAATAACCGAAGACGTATGGCATCATCAGAAGCACCATTTATTTTGAAGGTATCACAGAACTCTAAAAAGTTAGCTATATGAGTGTTTGGATCTTCGTCCTGCAAACCATCAAATTGAACAAATTGTTGAATCATTTGTATAGTGTTAGGCTTTAATTCAAAATTATTAGCAGCTATAGCAGGCCTAACAATACTAGATTCGGCTCCTGTTAAATGAGGTTTAGCATAATCATACATAGTACGCGGAGCATTATTTTCTGCCACATCTCATGGTGGAAGATTATTTCCGTCCATCCCATCAATAGGATTGGATCTGTCTTCTCGCTCTCCTTCTTGGTAATTTAGGGCTCGCCTAGTTTCTCTGCGATTCCTGCGAACGGTAGCGTCAATATCACTATCGTATACTAAAGGTCCTCTCGGGTTCCTTCTAGTCATAAACTAGAGGTACCTGCTAGGAAAAAAAAGAAAGAAAATTTAGCAAAATTTAAAATTAAAACTAAAAATAAAAATAAATTGCGAAAAAAATAATGGCTAAAGTAATAAAAATAGAGCTTTCTTAATATTTTAGTTCCCTAAGACATGGCGCCAAAAACTTGATTGCTGTGAATCAAAGTTTTAAAATTTATAAAAGAATGATCAAACTGAAACTAACTCGACAACGATTGAGCAAAGTGCACCTATCGAACAGATAGTATAGCTTAGGCAAGACCGGATTATCGAACCCAAAGGAACTAAAAGTACTAACACTAACTTTCTTTTTATTATCTAGCCTAAAAATAAAGAGAGATTGTTTATCTAATCTAAATTAATTAACTACTAAACTAAAGACTCTAAGACAAAGAAGAATGAATTTGGAAAATAACTTGGGAAAAACTCAGTTGATTTGGATGATACCCTAGGAAGAATCCACCTAGACTTCACTTGTTATCTAACATTGAACCATATGATTTATTCACTTAGTTTGATCCGTAAGACTCCCTAACGTATATTAAACCCTCTTTCGAGGTGAATAACGTCTAACCCTAGGTTAATTAGTGGAACTCTCGTTCTCTTATAATAACCCCCTAGAATAGCAGTAAATCGATCTATGGATTCCCATATTAGGTTTCACCCTAATCCGGCAAAATCTCGTCACCCTATCTCTAGGCGTGCGATCAACTCCGCTTAATTATGTTGGATCTACTCTTAGGCAGGGTCTATTCCTCCTCCACCTAAGCACATTAAATTTGGATTAAGCTCACATAATTAAGAATAAACTAAGTATTTATCATATAATTCAGAAAACAATAACAAGATTCATCATAGGTTTCATCCCCTTCGGGTATCTGAAGGGTTTAGTTCATAACAATAAAGGAAAACATCTCAAGAGAAAAGATAAAACAAAACATAAGAAATCCCTAAAACCCCTGAAGGAATTGAAGGAGAGATCCTCCGTCTTGAGTATAATTCTGGCTTCTTGAGATGGACCAACTGGCTATCCACGAGTGAATCCCCACAAATCTGCCTTCTCGGCCTAGCACGACGCCCCTAGACGATGGCTTTGGGCTCCCCCTCTTAGGTCATACTTAGGGTGTATTTATAGGCTTTTGAAATACGTTTCTTTCTCCCTAAGTATCCTTTCCCGTATAAAATTACTCTTTTCCACGGCAGAGGCACGGCCATGGCACACGCCCGTGTGAATGGTGGCCAGGCCGTGTTCGGATTTCTTTAATGAGACACAGCCGTGTGAGTCGGGGTTAGACCGTGTTCTAGATGATTGACTTGGCACGCGGTGTGTGGGTCCAAGTCCAGTAGTGTCGATTTCCTCTTTAGCCCGTTTTGGTCCGTTTTGAGCCGTTTCTCGTTCTTTTTATCCTTGGGTGCTTTCCTGAGTATAAGACATGAAAATAAAGGATTAAAAGCACCTTTTTACATAAATCAAGGGATAATTCATCCAAAAACATACTAAATGTTGGATTAAAATATGTTACTATTTCAGTTTATCAATAAACAAATAAATCAGGGGAGTTTTGAAATATCTAGAAACTAAATAATTGAAACCGTAGAAATAAATAATTAAATAAATGAAAATTTTAATTGGAAATTAAATTTGAATTTTGTAATCAAAGATAATAAGCCTTAGCCCTAAACTCGGCGGATTCCAAATTTTTGAATCGATCCGTGAAAATTAATTTTCTCCTCCAAACAATAATCTGGTTATAGCAGTTAAGAACGTCATAACCACCAATTCTTCCTCTCGTAGTTGGTCCCGGTACGACCTGCAAACCAACCCTTACCGATTTCCTGACCGAGATACACGTGTTTCCGATTCAAGATTCCGGTAGCCTTACGCTCTGAAGAACCCAACTCGAATTAACAGCTTCAACCGCGTGGGTCGTTTAAACTCAATCACTTCTTCTTTGATTTGTTCCCGGAGATCCGAATGCAGCACGGCCGACTCGTTTCTCCAACTGTCAGCAAACACGACTCCAACCCAACAATGTGAATACCGATTGGAAGGATTTTTAGTATGGATATGTATCTCACGATTCTCGACCGGAAAGAACACTAGCCTAAAGCTAAGATGGAATTTAGTGAAGCATGGATTTAATCATGCTTCATAGGTTTTGAAAGGTGATTTGATGATAATGGAGGAAATTGGGATGGGAAAGGACTTGAAAGGAAATTAAATGAATTTTGAAAGAATAAAGAAATAAGAATGGAAGTAACAGAATGCTACTCACGCCCAAGTTGGAAGAAAAAGTATAATTCTTTTAATTCCAAATGAAAATCAAAATGTAAAATTAAATGTGTCTTTCCTAAGTACATTAAAACCCTATTTATATACATGATATTTACTAATTTTGGCTTTAACCACTTTAACATATAATTAAATAAAATTAAAATTAGATTTTTTTTCTATTTTTGGGTTTTACAAAGTCAAAAGAATCTGATGACTCATTGGCTTTTCCATATTTTTTATTCGGCCTCACTTTATTGATTGTGTTTCAATTTGGTCATTTTCTGCTTGTTTTTTACTCTTAGCGTCCTAATTGCATCCCTGACAAGATTAAAACATAAAAACACTAATTCAGCAAGGATCAATAAAAAATTAACCTAATTAAACACAAAAATTCATGCAAATTAACATGTTATCACGCACTGAGTTCACAACTCATTTTGTTATTGATTCGATTTTAAGTGGTTCTCAGACTTGAACGGGTCGGCGCCGCGGGAGCTCGGTCAAGCTTTTACCTTTCTTTTAAATACTACTATTAGGAATTTCGGTATTCTATGATGATATGATGTTTGGGAAGATTATATGCTTAGTTAATTATTGTGATGGATATTATGTGATGAATGGTTTAATTTTTAATGCACTATGAATGTGGTTTATTAGTTTCGATGATGTAACTCTTTGGACTTGGTCTGGACGTCTAGGCCGGGTTTAGGGTGTTACAAATTTCATTAGACACTAGTATGTTAGGTGTCTTTTGTTTTCAGGTCTGTTCGACAACCTTCTTTTCCGTCAAGAACCACTCATTGGGCTTCAAGGAAGCTTGCTTCATTCAGTTCTTATGTTCTACTTATTTAATAAACCATCATTGCTCTTTTCCCATTCTTTTCTTTTGGTTTCTAATCTGTTTGAACCAAATTTGTTTACTAATCAATCTCTTATTTTTGGCAGCCTCTTTTCATAAAGAATCCTTCAAGAACATGTCATTCCTTCTAAGATCCAATCCACCTACCTTAAAAATCATTTGAATATTTATTATTTGTTCTTGGATTTCTTATTTCAGTTGTTTTTGTTGATGTTGATTCCATCTAACTCTTTTGGCTTTCTTGTTATGTTTCAGGTTGCTTGAGCACCAAGTTAGGGCTCAATCCTTTTCGATTCAGGTTTTCCTTGTCCCAAACAACTTGAATCTCAATCCTATTTGATGTGCCCTATCATGCTCCCCAAACTCCATGAATCCGTTAGGTTGTCCTAAGAGTTGGGAGACAGAATCTAGGGCTAAAATTGAGCATAAACACCCCAGGTACAATACCTCCACTATTTGATGGTTCGAGATTGACCTCCCACAAAAATGTCTCTCTCAAATTTCAACTTTCAAGATAGGCAAAAAAACTAGAAAAGTAATTAGAAAGAAAAGAAAGTTATTAAATAATAAAGTAATTTTTGAATATAATAAATAATAAAATACTTTAAAATCTAAAAAAATCATTTATAGTTGTAGGGAGAGTAAGCTAATAAATTATGTCATGAAGAAAGAAAGAGTAAAAAGTAATTTTTATATTTATTTACTTATTTTTTGAAATTTTCAAAATTATTTTATTTTAATATTTGAAGTGATCGGTTCGATTAATCGAAAATCAATTATTTGACTGATCCGATCATCAACTCGATTCTAAATACAGTACTATTCACTTTGATAAAAGAAATTGTTCTCTTCTATAATATCAACTTCCTAGATTAAAAAAAGGAAAAAGAAATAATAATTTATGCGTCTCATACGAATAATTTGTTTTAACATAACAAACATGAAAGAAACGGGAAATAAATATATTATTCACATACAAGATTTGAGAATTTAGGGTAAACTATCAAAATAGTCATTTTTATTTGTCTTGGGTTACATTTAGTCACTTATGTTTGAAATGTTAAATTTTAGCCACTTACATTATCGTGTTGTAACATTTTAATCACCGAGCGTTAATTGTCGTAATCGGTGTAATGGTAAGTTGACGTGGTGTAACACCCCAAACCCGGCCCAAACATTACGACCGAATTTGGTATGTTACAGAGGAAAACATTTTGTAAAAATTCCTTTAGCCGCTTAAGTTTGGGTGAAAACATCTCATTTTATATCGTTTGTTAAAACCCTTGAGGTGTGTGAAGAAACCGCACTTAGTTATATTTAAAGATCTATTAAGTCGGGTTTATTCTGATTTGAATGTACCCGATGGCACAATAAAACATTTTGCGTTAAATTTAAGAAAACGTGTGTACCCATTTTTAAGTCATTAACCACTTAAAACAAATTATCCAAAATATGTAAAGTAAGCAAAATAAAAATCTTAGGAGGCCTTATTACAACTTGAACAAATAAATCCAAATAAAATAAAAATAATTCAAAGTTCGTCTAAATCCCATTCCCACTGCATGGCCACCTCGAGTCCATCCGGCTCCTCATCCGCGATCTACGAGTCACCTGAAAAAGTTAAAGGAGAAGGTGAGTCACCAAGACTCAATGTGTAACCCTTCCCCCGGATTAGTGCAACATCATACACAATTTATAACTAAGTTAACATGCACTAAATTTAACATGCACCCAACCTAGCCATCCAATACACCTTTCTCTACCCCGTGTGGTACCAAACCACTGGTGGTGCCAAACCACTGGTGTCCAAAGACACAATATCCATCAATATTGTGGTGCCAAACCACTGGTGACCCGAAGTCACAAATAGTAATGATGGGGCCAACCCATCGTGTAATACCAAATCACTGGCGTCAATCCCGTTATATTATCTCGTGGGGCCAACCACAGTGGTACCAAACCACCGGGACGAGACGCTATGAGGTGCCAAACCTCTGGTGACCGTAGTCACGAAATGTGGTACCAAACCACTGGTGTCCGTAGACACGGATATCACTTCCCCCTCCACTCGTTTAACCCACATCAATCAATGATATGCATTTAACAAAAATCATGCCAACATGTTTATTTAACAACATATACTGGATTTATCATCAGCCACATATTTATTTGCCACATATACCAAATATGTCATGCTTCCCAAAAGCATCATAAAGAAAACTCATAACAACAAGGACTTACTCAATCCTTGCCTATACCATGATGGTATTAAATCCAAATCTACACCAATTCAGTTAGCATACACAATGCATTTAGCACAGTTATTAGTTATAAAGTGTGTATGTACACACCTGTTACTAACGATAGCCCTAAATCCCAAAGAGTCAATCGACCACACTAGATTTCCTTGCCCCTATATTCGGCCAACATAAAGGTTAGTGCCATAGACCATTCGGTCAAACCAAATAAATCCAAAGGGTTAACTTATGAACCCGAAACCTCACCTAAACGCCCTTGAGTACTAGCCACAGCACACGTTTTGGTGAATCTGCTTTACTACCCTACAATCGGCAATTATTAGTAGCCACTATAATAGCCTTCGGCTTTCGATTACTTAAAAGAATTAATGATCTTAAAATGAATCCTTACCACCCTTACCAAAGCCGATTGTCAGAGAATAGAGGTTTGGATTGAATACCTCGAAATCCTGGAGCACCTAGACAGAATCGGTTCCAACACACTGATTAGCCCCAAATCATCAGTATATTTCGGCCCTTTTTATTCATCCCAAATCGACAGAACATAAGAGAGAAGAACAATAAGCATTCGGCTAGAACACTTACCTTCTCAAATCGATTGCCACAGAATATGCGAAGAGATCTATACCTCCTTTAACATTCGGCCAAAGTGCTTCAAAATAGGAGAAGGGAATTTCGGCACAAAAGTAGGGAGTAGATTCGGCTAAAAGGAAGGAAAAATAAATGAGAAGGGAGTTTCGGTCGACAAGAGTGGGGGATATTCGGCCAATAGAGAAAGGAAAAAAAAGAAGGGGAAAAGAAGATGGGAATTCGGCAAAGACTAAGAAAAAGAGAATGGTTTTCGGTTTTGAGAGAATGAGAAAGGAGAGAAAAATCAAAGATGGAAGAGTAGAGAATTTGAAACTTACTTGCAAATGGAGAAAAGAAAAAAACAACAAAATGAGGAGTATGTGCCTTAAGAGAATTCGGCACCCCCTTCACCTAGTCTCCTTGCCGTCCCACTCCTCTTCCACAAGGAGTTCAAATTTCTACAACTCCCAAATCACTCTAGGCCAAGCATTTGAAATTATTCAAAGGAATTTGAATCAGTCAAGTTCCTTCTTTTTCTCCTTGCCACCCTTTAAAAATATCCACATAAAATCCAATTAAATCCTTATTTATCTAAAAGAATTTGAATTGAGCACTCCTCTCTTTCTCTTGCCACAAAATAAAGAGCACAAAAGGAGTTTTCCGCGACTCGAACATAGGCTCCTTTGCTCCCCCTTGTGGCGTCAATTCCAGGCTCCTAAGTGGCCTCCTTTTGCCACTTTTCCAAGGCCTTTTAGTGACAAATTTCCCTCATTTAACTTGTAACCCCTACTTACTAAGGCTCCCTATCTTTAAAGCTTACAAATAAAATTTTCTACTACTCAGACCTGCTCTAGACTTACAACTAAGTCTTGAAACATCTCAAACAACGACACCACAGCCCAAACACAAGCAAAACAATGCAATCTAAAATTAACCCCCAATTCAGGATGTTACAATTCTACCCCCCTTAAAATAAATTTCGGCCTCGAAATTACCTGATTAGAAGAGCTGGGGGTATTGCTGCCTCATCACATCCTCGGGTTCCTACGTGGCCTCTTCCGTACCATGGTTCCGCCATAGTACTTTCACCAAAGGTACTGACTTTCTACGCAAAACCTTGACATCTCGATCTAAGATCTGAACTGGTTCTTCCTCAAAAGATAAGTCCGAGTTTACCTCAATCTCTGCTACTGGCACAACGTGTGATGGATCTGACCGATATCGCCTAAGCATTGACACATGGAAGACGTCATGAATTTGTCTCAACTCTGCCGGCAGCTCGAGCTGATAAGCTACCGGTCCCACTCGCTTTAACACTATATATGGGCCGATGAACCTTGGGCTCAGCTTTCCTTTTCGCCCAAATCTCAATACCTTCTTCCAAGGCGACACCTTCAGAAAAACTTTATCCCCTACTGCGTACTCCATTTCTTTGCGCTTAAGATCAGCGTAGGACTTCTGCCTATCCGACGCTTCCTTGAGACGAGCTCAAATTACCTTAACCTTGTCCTCAGTTTCTGTCACCAACTCTGGACCCAACACTTGTCGTTCACCCAACTCCGTCCAACATGTAAGAGTACGGCACTTTCGTCCATACAGTGCTTCATATGGTGCCATCTGGATACTCGCTTGATAACTATTGTTATAAGCGAATTCCGCTAACGGTAGGTACTCCTCCCAACTACCACTGAAATCCAAAACACATCCTCTCAGCATATCCTCTAAAATCTGAACGACCCTTTCCGACTGCCCGTCAGACTGTGGATGGAATGTTGTACTGAAATCCAGTCGTGTGCCCAAAGCTTGATGCAACGCTTTCCAGAACCTTGATGTGAACCTCGGATCCCTATCCGAGATAATTGATACTGGCACGCCGTGCAATCTTACTATTTCCGACACATACAGCTTAGATAGCTTCTGAAGTGAGTAATCCACCCTTACCGGTATGAAGTGAGCTGATTTAGTCAGACGGTCCACAATCACCCAAACTGCGTCTTTCCTGCTGGGCGTGAGGGGTAGCCCACTGACAAAGTCCATAGTGATCCTTTCCCATTTCCACTGAGGGATCTTCACTGGTTGGAGTAACCCTGATGGCAACTGGTGTTCAGCCTTAACCTGCTGACAAGTCAGACACTTCCCCACAAATTCAGTTACCTCACGCTTCAACCCTGGCCACCAGAACTGCTTCCGCAAATCTCCATACATCTTACTACCTCCAGGATGCATGGCGTATGGGCTGCTATGTGCATCTTGAAGAATTCTTTGCCTCAATTCCCCATCCTTTGGCATACAGGCTCGTCCTTGAAAACATAGTACACCATCACCCGACAAACTATACCCTTCTAAACCACCATCTTGAACTTGTAACCTCCGCGCACTCAAACTGTCATCTACCAATTATTTTTCCTTAATCTCCTCGATCCAAGTTGGCTTGACTTGCAGCTCTGCCAAAAGACTTCCATCGTCGTATAGACTGAGGAGAGCAAACATCGCTCTTAAGTCCGTCACGACCTTCCGGCTCAACGCGTCAGCCACCACGTTAGCCTTGCCCGGATGGTACTCAATTGAGCAGTCATAGTCCTTCAACAGCTCAATCCATCGACGCTGCCTCAAGTTCAAATCCTTCTGGGTCAAAAGATACCTCAGACTTTTGTGATCCGTGTAGACTATCGACTTCTCCCCAAACAAGTAATGCCTCCATATTTTCAAAGCGAAGACTACTGCCGCTAACTCCAAATCGTGAGTTGGATAGTTAACCTCATGCGGTCTTAGCTGACGGGATGCATAAGCCACTACTTTCCCTTCTTGCATTAACACACACCCCAAACCAGTATGGGATGCATCACAGTAAACCGTGAACAACTTTCCAGCCTCAGGCTGAACCAGAACCGGAGCTTCCGTCAGAATCTTCCTTAGCTTGTCAAAACTTTCTTGCTGTTTCTCCGTCCATACAAATGGAACTCCTTTTCTTAGTAACTTAGTCAACGGCACTGCGATTAAAGAGAATCCTTCCACAAATCTTCGATAGTACCCTGCCAGACCCAGAAAACTTCGAATTTCTGCCACTGTCCTAGGCGGTTTCCAATCCAACACCGCTTCAACCTTGCGAGGGTCCACTCTAATCCCTTCAGCTGATACTACGTGACCTAAGAAAGCCACCTCCCTAAGCCAAAATTCGCACTTACTGAATTTGGCATATAACTGCTTCTCCCTTAGTACTTGTAAGACTATACGTAAATTCCTGTCATGCTCCTTCTCCGTCTTTGAATAGACCAATATGTCGTCTATAAACACCACGACAAACTGATCCAAGTACTGCTGAAACACTCTATTCATTAAGTCCATGAATGCTGCCGGTGCGTTGGTCAACCCAAATGGCATCACCAAAAACTCATAATGCCCATACCGAGTACGGAATGCCGTCTTGTGCACATCAACCTCCTTCACCTTAAGTTGATGATAACCCGACCTAAGATCTATATTCGAGAACACCGATGCACCCTTCAGTTGGTCAAACAAGTCATCAATCCGGGGCAACGGATACTTGTTTTTGATCGTTAACTTGTTTAGCTGACGGTAGTCGATACACATTCGCATTGAACCGCCCTTCTTCTTGACAAACAACACAGGTGCTCCCCATGGAGATATACTTGGTCGGATAAACCCTCGGTCCAAGAGTTCCTGAATTTGAGCCTTCAGCTCCACCAATTCCTTTGGTGCCATTCGGTACGGTGCTATAGACACAGGTGCCGTTCCGGGTAACAAGTCTATACCGAATTCAACTTCCCGATCTGGAGGCAGACCTGGAAGTTCTTCTGGAAATACATCAGCGAATTCCCCTACTGTTCGAACCTTCTCAACTGCTGTCTCCTTAGCCTCCAAGGCACATATACGAACCAAAAACGCTTCACAACCCTTCCTGACCATCTTCTCAGCCTTCAAAGCAGATACCACGTTAGATAGGTAATCTCTTCTATTGCCTATCATGACCATTTCACTACCCTCAGCCATCTTTAGAACCATGCGCTTAGCGTAATGATCCAACCTTACTTGATACTTAACCAACCAGTCCATTCCAAGAATCAAATCGAACTCCCCAAACGGCAGTTCCATCAGATCAGCCATAAATACTACCCCTTGGAGTTCTAGGGGTACATCTCTATATAGCTTGTTCACCACTACAGAGTGACCTAGAGGGCTAATTACTGTCATCTCCCTAGAAGCAGTCTCAAAGTCTAAGTTCATAGTCTCTACCACACTACTAGCAACGTATGAATGCGTCGAACCCACATCAATTAATGCAACATATGGAAGACCAAAAATTAAGAACGTACCGGTTATGACGTCCGGTGCGTCACCCTCCTCTCGTCGCCTTGCTGCGTAGACTAAGCCAGGCTGTCTCGCCTCTGTGTTGCCTGTACCTCTGCCCGGTGTACCGCGACCTCGACTAGAACCATTACCTCCTCTACCATTACCACGACCCTTCTGTGGTGGTCCTTCGTTTCTAACCTGAGCACGGTTCTGACCCTCTGGTTGATTCTTAGCTAACTTCCGAGGACAGTCCCTTACACGGTGATCCAACGATTCACATTCAAAGCATCCCCTTTCACCGGTCCAACAACCTCCCCAATGTGATTTCCCACGATTACAATCGAGCTGGTCTCGATTAGCGACCATGGGCCTCCTGCGCTGATTCGCCCACTCGCCTAGCCCTCTTCTGTGCATTACTACCCGATCCAGACGACCCAAAGCCTTTTTTCTGTTTATTCCTATCATAGTTCTGTCTCACGGACTCCTTGACCCCTTCGGCTACCTTAGCCTTTTCCACCAGAACATCAAACTCACGCTCCTGCTGTGGAGCAATCAGCAACCTTAACTCATCCCTAAGTCCGTCTTCAAAGCGGACACAGCGCTCATGCTCTGTTGACACAATTCCCCGAGCATAGCGGCTCAGCCTCAAGAATTCTGCTTCATACTCGACCACGCACTTAGTTCCTTGTACCAACCCCAGAAAAGCTTTCCTCTGCGCATCAGTGTAGCTGGTGCCCACATACTTCTTCTGATAAGCAGTTTTGAAATACTCCCAAGTAAGATCATCTGCCGTAGCACCATCCCGAACCGTGAGCCACCATTGATATGACTCGTCCTTTAGAAGCGACACTGCTCCTTTCAGCTTCTCCTCATCCGTCAGGTCAAGATCATCCATGATTCTCTCGGTCGATTCTAACCAATATTCGCGCCTTTGGGTGCCACTCCCGATACACCCCGGAATACCTCCGCTCCGTTGGATCAGAGTCGCTCGGGTACAGACTTTCGAGCTCCCGAATTTCCTCCCGTACCAGCCACCAACTCTAGAACTCACAGCACAGCCTGCGATACAGCGTCATCCCCCGTTTGGGCTTGCTGCTCAACGCCCACAGCTGGGGGTGGTGGTGGCGGTGGTGCCTCATTGTCCGATCCTTGACCTGACCTAACGGGTTCCGACATGGTGATCCTGCCTCTACCGCGTCCACGACGGCCACGTCTTCTAGAGCTCATTCTAACTATTGCGCTTTAATCTGATTAAGGAATTTTCATGGATTAGTACTTGTTTCACTTGGTTATCCGCGAAGAAATTTTATAAAGAGAGTTTAATAGAAATTATTTCGATCAATCAAAGGTTTAAGTCCTCTATCCTAGTTTACACAGAAGGTACATCCATTCCCTAATACCTTTCATACTTACTCACTCCTCCCAGGGATAGTTTCGTCTTTTTCCTATAGGGGTATTTTCGTAATTTCCAAAGTCAGGGTATTATTTATTGTGTTTGGCCTATGACCGAGTCCTCTTGGTTAGGGTGAACCGAAGCTACGCACCAGGTAGGAATCCTGCGAAGAGGAGGTGAGTCACGAGGACTGCTTAAGTACCAAGCTCTTCCGGATCCAATCCTAGACATGCGCACAAGGGTTACCACACCCTAACTCGGCGACTTGGTCGTAGGTTTGTTTAATTAGTCATTTAAAGTTTTATGTCTTTTGTTGGAGTGGGCTAGTCCTAAAGTTCAAACACCTATCATACTATCTACCTACCCTTCTACCAATAATTCATACGAGAAGTCGGAAGTACTTACAGGCGGCGGATTGGTGCCTGAGACTCGGTGCCATGCTGTTCAAAACCATTATTACTTTAAGAAGGCCTACCAAAAACATTTTGGGCCTTGGGCCCCCACAGCCGAGTTTTGAACCGGGCTCTGATACCAATTTTGTAACACCCCAAACCCGGCCCAAACATTACGACCGAATTTGGTATGTTACAGAGGAAAACATTTTGTAAAAATTCCTTTAGCCGCTTAAGTTTGGGTGAAAACATCTCATTTTATATCGTTTTGTTAAAACCCTTGAGGTGTGAGAAGAAACCGCACTTAGTTATATTTAAAGATCTATTAAGTCAGGTTGTTACCGATTTGAATGTACCCGATGGCACAATAAAACATTTTGCGTTAAATTTAAGAAAACGTGTGTACCCATTTTTAAGTCATTAACCACTTAAAACAAATTATCCAAAATATGTAAAGTAAGCAAAATAAAAATCTTAGGAGGCCTTATTACAACTTGAACAAATAAATCCAAATAAAATAAAAATAATTCAAAGTTCGTCTAAATCCCATTCCCACTGCATGGCCACCTCGAGTCCATCCAGCTCCTCATCCGCGATCTACGAGTCACCTGAAAAAGTTAAAGGAGAAGGTGAGTCACCAAGACTCAATGTGTAACCCTTCCCCCGGATTAGTGCAACATCATACACAATTTATAACTAAGTTAACATGCACTAAATTTAACATGCACCCAACCTAGCCATCCAATACACCTTTCTCTACCCCGTGTGGTACCAAACCACTGGTGGTGCCAAACCACTGGTGTCCAAAGACACGACATCCATCAATATTGTGGTGCCAAACCACTGGTGACCCGAAGTCACAAATAGTAATGATGGGGCCAACCCATCGTGTGATACCAAATCACTGGCGTCAATCCCGTTATATTATCTGTGGGGCCAACCCACTGTGGTACCAAACCATTGGGACGAGACGCTATGAGGTGCCAAACCTCTGGTGACCGTAGTCACGAAATGTGGTACCAAACCACTGGTGTCCGTAGACACGGATATCACTTCCCCCTCCACTCGTTTAACCCACATCAATCAATGATATGCATTTAACAAAAATCATGCCAACATGTTTATTTAACAACATATACTGGATTTATCATCAGCCACATATTTATTTGCCACATATACCAAATATGTCATGCTTCCCAAAAGCATCATAAAAAAAACTCATAACAACAAGGACTTACCTGAATCCTTGCCTATACCATGATGGTATTAAATCCAAATCTACACCAATTCAGTTAGCATACACAATGCATTTAGCACAGTTATTAGTTATAAAGTGTGTATGTACACACCTGTTACTAACGATAGCCCTAAATCCCAAAGAGTCAATCGACCACACTAGATTTCCTTGCCCTATATTCGGCCAACATAAAGGTTAGTGCCATAGACCATTCGGTCAAACAAAATAAATCAAAGGGTTAACTTATGAACCCAAACCTCACCTAAACGCCCTTGAGTACTAGCCACAAAGACACGTTTTGGTGAATCTGCTTTACTACCCTACAATCGGCAATTATTAGTAGCCACTATAATAGCCTTCTGCTTTCGATTACTTAAAAGAATTAATGATCTTAAAATGAATCCTTACCACCCTTACCAAAGCCGATTGTCAGAGAATAGAGGTTTGGATTGAATACCTCGAAATCCTGGAGCACCTAGACAGAATCGGTTCCAACACACTGATTAGCCCCAAATCATCAGTATATTTCGGCCCTTTTTATTCATCCCAAATCGACAGAACATAAGAGAGAAGAACAATAAGCATTCGGCTAGAACACTTACCTTCTCAAATCGATTGCCACAGAATATGCGAAGAGATCTATACCTCCTTTAACATTCGGCCAAAGTGCTTCAAAATAGGAGAAGGGAATTTCGGCACAAAAGTAGGGAGTAGATTCGGCTAAAAAGAAGGAAAAATAAATGAGAAGGGAGTTTCGGTCGACAAGAGTGGGGGATATTCGGCCAATAGAGAAAGGAAAAAAAAGAAGGGGAAAAGAAGATGGGAATTCGGCAAAGAATAAGAAAAAGAGAATGGTTTTCGGTTTTGAGAGAATGAGAAAGGAGAGAAAAAATCAAAGATGGAAGAGTAGAGAATTTCGGCTTACTTGCAAATGGAGAAAAGAAAAAAAACAACAAAATGAGGAGTATGTGCCTTAAGAGAATTCGGCACCCCCCCTTCACCTAGTCTCCTTGCCGTCCACTCCTCTTCCACAAGGAGTTCAAATTTCGGCAACTCCCCAAATCACTCTAGGCTAAGCATTTGAAATTATTCAAAGGAATTTGAATCAGTCAAGTTCCTTCTTTTTCTCCTTGCCACCCTTTAAAAATATCCACATAAAATCCAATTAAATCCTTATTTATCTAAAAGAATTTGAATTGAGCACTCCTCTCTTTCTCTTGCCGTCAAAATAAAGAGCACAAAAGGAGTTTTCCGCGACTCGAACATAGGCTCCCCTTGCTCCCCCTTGTGGCGTCAATTCCAGCTCCTAAGTGGCCTCCCTTTTGCCACTTTTCCAAGGCCTTTTTAGTGACAAATTTCCCCTCATTTAACTTGTAACCCCTACTTACTAAGGCTCCCTATCTTTAAAGCTTACAAATAAAATTTTCTACTACTTAGACCTGCTCTAGACTTACAACTAAGTCTTGAAACATCTCAAACAACGACACCACAGCCCAAACACAAGCAAAACAATGCAATCTAAAATTAACCCCCAATTCAGGATGTTACACGTGGCACGTTAAATCATCATTTCAAACGAAATTTTTAGGTTAAACATTTGGTCCCTATATTTTTTTCGTTTTGAGCAATTAATTTTTTTATGTTTTATGGACTTTCCTTTTATTTTCTTTATTTTCTATTCTTTTTTCCTTCTCCCTTTGTTTTCCTCCCTTCTCCATTTCTTTTAAGCTAGTTCTTTTATGTTTTCTATTTGTTAAAACTAGTCCCTATACTTTTATTTTTTTGAACAATTTAATTTTTTTTCTTTTTCTTTTATTTTACTTTTCTTCTTCCCCTTTATTTTTCTCTCTTCTCATATTTTTCACTGCAAAAACATAATCTTTGCCCACCAATAACCAAGTCCTTGTTTCTTTTACATTGAATTTCACTCAAAATCGAATATCAATCATTCTTAATCAAATCTCGATTTGAATATAACCTAATTTTGAAACTAAAATTGGACCTAACTAATCAATATAAAAAATCATATCCTTAATCAAATCTAAACATAAATTGAATTCTTTATATTCAAAATAATTTTTTTCCAGTTCCAAACTTTTACATGATCGTATAGATTATTCCTTTCCTTTTCTTTTAATTTCTGACGAATAAAATTAAGCAAATGATAAAATTGATCTAAACCTTCTTGGATATTCCCAAGCAAGCTTAATTGGAAGTCGAGCATAGATGGACCGCAGAGAGAAAGGGAGCATGGAACCAAACTGATTTGGGTAAAATTGAGAGTAAGTTTTGTATGGTGGTCATTTTAGTCATTGAGAGTGTAGAGCTTGTTTGAAGAAATCGTGAAACAATGTAGTTTCGAGAGGGCTAGAATGTTGTAGGTAAGATAGATAAGTTAATCGTGGGGGTTGGTTAGGAGGTTAAAGGAATGGGCTCAGGAAACTTTGTTGAGGGCAAACTACCATAAGTCACGACAGGCGAGGTCTTTGAGTGAGACGATCTTGTGGACTAGGTCATTGAGAGATCCAAATTGGTTCGTTAAAGCGACGATGGACGATGAGGGTTTGTAATTGTGGGGTGAGATTATGCGAAACAAGTTTTATTTTGGTTTCAGTTTTTGCCTTTTCTTTTTTCATAAGCATAAAAAAATTTTAACAAATGGAAAACATAGAAAAACTACGCTAAAAAAGATGGAGAAGGGAGAAAAACAGAGGGAGAAGCAGAAAAGAATGGAATAAAAAAAGGAGAGAAAGTTAAAAGAATATAAAAGAAAAACATTAAATTACTCAAAACAAAAATAATATGGGGACCAATTGTATAATTTAACCTAATTTTTTTAAAATGATGATTTAACATGCCACGCCAGCTTACTGTTACACCATTAATAACAACTAACGGCTTGGTGACTAATATGTTACAAGACGTTAACGTAAGTGACTAAAACGTAACATTTCAAACATAAATGAGTAAAATATAATCTGAGGTAAACAAAAATGACTGCTTTGATAGTTTACACCAGATTTTATTTTCGAAGGAACCAACCAATGCTTAATATATTAAATAAAATAAAGCTGCAATTTATTGGTTATGTGCCGGATTTGGTACTACTTGGAGTGTAGGGATGAGTGGGTGTTTTAAACCCCACATGGAGTGTAGGGATGGACAGAAATGGTGTGTAGAGGCTGGCTGGGTAAGATTCTGCTACTGATAAATGTATATCTGATACTGTTACTGTGACGGGCTTAGGCCCTAATGCATATTTGTTACTGAAACTGAAATGGGCTAAGGCCCGAACTGCTACTGAAACTGAAATGGGCTTAGGCCCAAACTGCTTTTGACTGTTTGTTGCGACTGACTGTATGCATGTGATTTGTGGGGATTACACACTGAGTTTAGGAAGACTCACCCCTTTGTATTTTATCTGTACAGGTAATACCCAGAATTAGACGGATCGGTGTGGCAGAGGACTCTAAGGTGACCACACGGTTACTGGACTGATTTAATTTTTAATTTTTTATTATTTTGGGGGTATTTTGTTGTAAATTGGACTTTTGGACTATTTGCTTTCGTTTTGGTTTATTTTACTGTTTTCTTGAACTTTTGAACTGTAACGAAAACTCGATTTTAATAAACACAACGTTTTCTTAAACGCGAACGATTTTCTCTAAATAACACATTTTAAAAAACTTCCGCTACAGAATATGTTTTTAAATGAATCAAAATTAACGAGGAATTTATTTTTGAAATTAACGAGAGGTAAATAGATACTAATAAACATAAACGACTTTAACTGGGTAAATTCGATTTCAAATCCCATTCTCTGTGACATCGCCAGATTCGGCCATAATGTCTAGGCCAGGTTTGGGGTGTTACATTTAGTGGTATCAGAGCCATTGCAAAATTCGGCTGTGAATTTTGGGTTTTAAAACTTGGTTTTTAAGAATTGATTTTCAAATGATTTAAAATGAAATGACTGAGAATATGGTACACCGAGTCTCCGGCACCGATCCTGAAAGTATTCTGATAAACTGTTATAAATAGCCTATTCTGAAAACACTTTAGTAGTGTATACTAAAGCAGTAGTGAAACTGAGGCTGATAGAGACTTTACTTGCAAAAAATAACCTCTAAATTTATGATACTGCTTTGCATAAAATATCTGTTAATAAATACTAAAATTGTAACTTATTCATAAAATTCATAATACAGACAAATCCGAATAGATATGAGTGCTCGAGCTATTCGTAGACGTGGTACTAGAGGCCGAGGTAGAGGCCATAGGGGGGCTCGAGCTGAGTCCTCTTCTCTGGGCAGCATGCCGAACCTGGATACAAGTGAGTCACCGGTGTCACATGTTACTGAGACTAGGTCTCAAGATCGCATGGTTGGGGACGACGCATTGTCCCATGCTATGTTAAGGATACTTGAGAGGGTCGCTGGGCTCAACACTGGATCTAAGGGCCGAGGGTCGGTTACTAAACGACTCCGGTCTAATGGAGCTGAGTTATTTATGGGTGTCACAGGAGTCACACCTAATGTGGCTGAATACTGGTTGGAGGCCAAAGAGAGGATAATGGACAATATAGACTGTACCCTAGAGCTGAAATTGAAGGGTGCAGTCTCGTTGCTTCGCGATGAGGCCTATCAGTGGTGGCTGACCGTTTAGGAGGGCACCTAGCCCGATCGTCTGTCTTGGGAGTTCTTTAAGTTTGCCTTCCAAGGGAAGTATGTGGGAGCCAGTTATGTTGATACTAGGAGACGTGAGTTTCTGAACCTCACTCAGGGAGACCGATCTATGACCGAGTATGAGGTCGAATTCCTGAGGCTCAGCCACTTTGCTCGAGGCATGGTAGTAGATGAGTGTGAGAGGTGTGTCCGATTTGAGGACGGGCTGAGGGATAACCTAAGGGTTTTGATTGCTCCACAGAGGGAGCGAGAGTTTGCTGTACTAGTAGAGAAGGCGAAGATAGCCAAGGATGTTAAATGCGCTGAGCGCCAGAATAGAGACCGTGAGAGGGGTAAGAACAAGAGGGATTCGGAGCCCTCAAGTTCGGTACAGAAGCCTAAGAAAAAGGCCAGGACTGATAGGCCGATTAGAGTTGGGCCCCCTGTTGTTCCTATTGGTTTGCAACTGTGTGGGGATTGTGGTAGACGCCATCAGGGCGAGTGTTGGAGGAGGATTGGGGTATTTTTTAGGTGTGGGTCATTAGAGCACCGTATTCGGGAGTGCCCGCTGAGGGCTGATCAGATGCCAGCTCTGGGTTCTGGTGCTACGTAGCCACAGAGGGTAGTTTAGCAACCACCGAGGGGCGGTGGTCAGGCTAGGGGTGGTAACGTTATGGGCCGTGGACAGAGAGCACCGGGCAGAGGTATTGGGCAGATTGAGGCGAGACAGTCTGCTCTTATTTTTGCTGCTCGTCTCCGAGAGGACCGAGATGCTTCAGACGTCATTATCGGTATGTTCTTTATTTTTGATGTACCATATCTTGCTCTGATAGACATAGGATCTACTCATTCCTACATAGTCTATTCTGTTTTTAAAAATCTGGGGTTATCGGTTGAAAGTACTACGAGTGAGGTCACTGTACTGAGTCTGTTGGGGCAATTTATTTGGGTTAGCAAATTGTATAGAGATATTCCGCTAGAGGTGCAAGGATCGGTATTTCTGGCTAATCTGATGGAGCTTTCATTTGGGGAGTTCGATCTGATTCTGGGTATGGACTGGTTGGTCAAGCACCGTGTCAGTCTGAAATGTGCGACGAAGAGGGTCGTCTTGAGAACTGATGAGGATAATAAGGTAGTCATGATTAGAGAACGTCGCGATTATTTAGCTAATGTGATCTCTGCACTGGTGGCTGAGAAACTGGTTCATAAGGGGTGTGAGGCGTTCTTGGCCTATGTTAGTGTTTCTGTTTCTGGGGACTCTACTTTAAAGGACATTAGAATGGTAAGGAATTTTTCAGACGTCTTTCCTGAAGAGCTACCGGGATTACCTCTGAATCGAAAAGTGGAATTTGGGATTGAGATTCTTTTTGGTACAGCTCCAGTGTCTATCGCCCCCTATCGAATGGCACCGAAGGAACTTGTGGAGCTTAAGGCTCAACTTTAAGAGTTGTTGGATCGTGGTTTCATCCGTCCAAGTGTGTCTCCGTGGGGAGCACCGGTCCTATTTGTTAAGAAGAAGGATGGGACCATGAGGATGTGTATTGATTATCGGCAGCTAAACAAGCTGACTATTAAGAATAAGTATCCACTTTTGAGGATCGACGACTTATTTGATCAATTCCGAGGGGCTTCGGTATTTTCTAAGATAGATCTTCGTTCTGGGTATCACCAGCTCAGAGTTAAAGATGTGGATATTCATAAGACTGCTTTTAGGACTCGTTATGGGCATTACGAGTCCCTAATTGTGCCTTTCGGGTTGACGAATGCACCAGCCGCATTTATGGATCTGATGAACCATGTGTTTTAGCCCTATTTGGATCAGTTCGTCGTAGTATTCATCGACGACATTTTGGTATACTCTAAGACTGAAGATGAGCACGATGATCATCTTAGAGTTGTACTTCAGATTCTGCGTGAGAAGCAACTCTACGCTAAATTCAGTAAGTGTGAGTTCTGGCTTCGTGAAGTTACTTTTCTAGAGCATGTAGTGTCTGCTGAGGGGATTCGAGTTGATCCTCGAAAGAATGAGGCTGTACTGGATTGGAAACAGCCTAAGAATGTGTCAGAGATCCACAATTTTTTGGGTTTGGCGGGTTATTATCGGTAGTTTGTGGAAGGTTTCTCATGGATTACAGCGTCCTTAACTAAGTTGCTGGGTAAGGGTGTCCCTTTCGTCTGGACTGACGCATAGCAAGAGAGCTTTGAGAAGCTCAAGTCTGTTCTGACTCAGGCTCCTGTTCTGATACAGCCTGAATCTGGAAAGGTGTTCGTAGTGTATAGCGACGCATCACATGTGGGTCTGGGTTGTGTTCTGATGCAAGATGGTAAGGTTGTGGCATATGCGTCTCGTCAGCTCAAGACGCATGAGGTAAACTATCCAACGTACGATTTGGAATTGGCTGCCGTAGTCTTTGCCTTGAAAATTTGGAGGCATTATCTATACGGTGAGAAATGCATTATCTACACTGATTACAAAAGCCTTAAGTACCTACTAACTCAGAAGGAGTTGAACCTTAGATAGTGTAGATGGATTAAGCTACTTAAGGATTATGATTGTACCATCGAGTACCATCTTGGCAAGGACAATGTGGTGGCCAATGCGTTGAGCCGTAGGGCGATGACTGATCTGAGGGCGATGACTGATCTGATGGCGATGTTTGCTCGCCTTAGTTTGTTTGATGATGGGAGTCTGTTGAATGAGTTGCAAGTTAAGCCTATTTGGATTGAGCATATTCGGGATAAGCAGTTAGGGGATGAGTCTGAGCTTGAGGTTTCGACAGATTGAGAGTGGTACTACTGCCAAATTTGGGTTAAACAGTGATGGTGTGTTGTGTTTTCGAGGACAGATCTGTGTACCGAACGATGTGGATCTAAGATATTCGATTTTGAGGGAGGCGCATAGTAGCCCTTATGCTATGCATCCCAGTGGGAATAAGATGTACCGAGATCTTCGAGAACTGTACTGGTGGCCGGGATTGAAATGGGAAGTTACTGATTTCGTGGCACGATGTCTGACATGTTAGCAGGTTAAGGCTGAGCATCAGTTACCTTCGGGTTTGCTGCAGCCTGTTAAGATTCTGCTATGGAAGTGGGAACGAGTAACGATGGACTTCTTTAGTGGGTTGCCTCTAACACACACTAAGAAGGATTCTATCTGGCTCATGGTAGATCGATTGACCAAGTCTGCGCACTTCATTCCGATTAGGACCGACTATTCACTGCAGAAGTTGGCGAAGCTCTACATTTCTGAGATAGTGAGACTGCGTGGGGTATCAGTCTCAATCATTCCTGATAGGGATCCTCGTTTCACGTCTCGGTTCTGGAAAAAGTTACATGAGGCTCTGGGTTCGAGATTGGACTTCAGTACTGCGTTCTATCATCAGACCGATGGTCAATCTGAGAGGGTGATTCAGATAATGGAGGATATGTTGAGGAGCTGTGTTATCGATTTTCGAGGCAGTTGGGAGGATTTTCTGCCGTTAGCCTAGTTCATCTACAATAACAGCTTCCAGTCGAGTATTCAGATGGCACCTTACGAGGCTTTGTATGGTCGTAAGTGCCGTACTCATTTGTGTTGGACTGAGTTGGGTGAACGTCGAGTGTTGGGTCCTGAGTTGGTTTCCGAAATTGAGGATAAGGTTTGATTGATTAGGGATCGTCTAAAGGCGGCTTCTGACAGACAGAAGTATTATGCTGATCTGAAGAGACGTAAGATTAAATATTCTGTGGAAGATTTCGTGTTTCTCAAGGTCTCGCCATGGATGAAGGTTCTGAGTTTTGGTCACAAGAGCAAGTTGAGTCCTAGGTTTATTGGGCCTTACCAAATTCTGAAGCAAGTGGGATCGGTCGCTTATCAGTTGGAGTTACCTCCAGAGCTAGACCGTATTCATGACGTATTCCACGTCTCGTTGTTGAGGCGTTACCGCTCTAATCCTACTCATATTGTCCTTGTTGAGGAGATTGAGGTTAGGCCAGATTTGACCTTCGAGGAGGAGCCGGTTCAGATTCTAGAACGCGATGTAAATGCTCTTCGAAGGAAGTCTATTTCGTTAGTGAATATGCTGTGGCGGAACTATAGTACTGAGGAGGCCACGTGGGAGCCTGAGGATGTGATGTGTCAGCAGTATCCTCATTTGTTCTGATCAGGTAAATTTTGAGGCCGAAATTTTTTTAGGGGGTAGAGTTGTAACGCCCCAAAATTTTTACTTTTGTTTCGGTTAAAATGTTACACAGTCATGTATCTGTCTCAGTGGTTAAGTGTTCTACGTGTGTGTGTGAGGTCCCAAGTCTGAGCCTTGTCTTGGGTAAATTTTTTTCTTTTTTACAATAAAGCCTTAACCCTGCTCAAAGGGTTTAAGTTTAATTGGTTGTAGGTAACTAACAGAATGGGCCTGCTGGTCTGGTGGTTAAGATGTGGGTAGGTGTGTTGGAGGTCTGGAGTTCGAATCCTTGCTGGAGCATAAGTGTTATTTTTGCGAGGGTATTGGACAAGAATTTCGGCTGAGTGGGGATTCTGGAGTGGTTGTAGGTTAGTGGGATTGTGGGAGTGAATTTAGGGATATAGGCGTTATCGGGATCACTTTTGACTGGTTCCTAATTCTTTTTGCAAATTTTTGGTTCTCCCCCTCTCTTCTCAAATTTTTCTTGTGTCATTTTGCTATCTGTCTCTTCTTCTCCCTCTTTTGTCAATTTGTTCTCAAACGCTACTACTCTTTTTGCTATTCATTTGTATTTACTCTTCCCGAGTTTGCTCTCTATTTTCGTCGGTAGTAGTAAGTGATTTTGGTGCTTTGTAATCTCGATTTTTAATATATTAATTGGAAACCTATGTATACTGTTTTGACAGTCGAGAATCGGGCGTAAGGGGTTGTTTAGTGCCGAATTGTAGTGGAAAAAGTTCGGGGTTTTTGAGGTAAGTGTTAATTGGATGTTCTAAATCTTTGATAGTGTGGTGGTTTCGGATTAATCGTGGTTTTAAGCTAAATTTTTGGGCGTTGAAATGTCGTGTGTAGGTTCGGGAGTGCTCGTGGTTGTTTCAGCAGCATAAACGATACAGGTGTGTACCCAAAAACGCAGAAAGCGGGGTATCGGTGAAAGCTGAAAACCCCACTGTCGACGCCACATGGGCGTCTGGTCGCCCGTGTGGTAGGTCGTGTGCTATAACATGGGCGTGTGATCGACGAGGCCAGGCCGTGCGAGTAAGACACGGCCGTGTAATGGCAAGGTAAGCCGTGTGCGACACACAGGCTAGACTGATTTGGGTCGTGTGGGCCCACATGGGTAGTCCACACGGGCGTGTGGGAATTTGGGCCAGGCCGTGTTATCCACACGGGCCAAGGCCAACCTGGGCGTGTGGGCCACACGGGCAGGCCACATGGGCGTGTGAGCCCATTTAAGCGAAATGTGTTCTGGGTTGCGTGGGTGCGCCAAGTCGATCGTGGAACCTCTTGTAGGGCTCGGTAAGCACTACTTAGACCCTTAAATGCGTGAATTGTATGTATGATTATATGAATGAATATTGAACTGTATGTTTAACTGATAATCATGTATTAGCATGTCATATACTGTATGTTGCATTGCATTGGGTTGGGATGTTGATATTTGGAGGAAGTGTACTGAAAGGCTCTTAAGCCTACTATATGGCAACTCAGCTGCAATTTACTGATTATGTGCCGCATTTGGTACTACTTGGAGTGTAGGGATGAGTGAGTGTTTTAAACCCCACATGGAGTGTAGGGATGGGCAGAGATGGTGTGTCGAAGCTGGTTGGGTAGGATTCATTCGATAAATGTATATCCGATCATCATTATCGTGTGATGGGCTTAGGCCCTAATGCATATCTCATTCTTGAATCAAAATGGGCTAAGGCCCGAATCTCTATCGAATCGAAATGGGCTTAGGCCCAGACTGCTTTTGACTATTTGTTGTGACTGACTGTATGCATGTGATTTGTGGGGATTACACACTGAGTTTAGGAAAACTCACCCATTTGTGTTTTATCTGTACAGGTAATACCAAGAATTAGACGGATCGGTGCTGCAGAGGACTCTACGGTGACCACACGATTATTGGACTGATTTAATTTTTATTTTTTATTATTTTGGGGGTATTTTGTTGTAAATTGTACTTTTGGACTATTTTCTTTCGTTTTGGTTTATTTTACTATTTTCTTGAACTTTTGAACTGCAAAGAAAACTCGGTTTTAAAAACACAACGTTTTCTTAAACGCAAATGATTTTCTCTAAATAACACGTTTTAAAAAGCTTCCGCTACAGAATATGTTTTTAAATGAATCAAAATTAACGAGGAAATTATTTTTGAAATTGACTAGAGGTAAATAGATACTAATAAACAGAAACGGTTTTAACTGGGTAAATTCGATTTCAAATCCCATTCCCTATGACATCGCCAGATTCGGCCATAATGTCTAGGCCGGGTTTAGGGTGTTACAATAATCCATCTCAAAAAACCAATTACATGAATCCACACACTTTTTCTTACAAATAAAATTTGCCACAGAATTACATTGCCGACTAGTCCAAACACAAGTGACAGACCGAAATTTATCTTAGGCCTTAAGACTGTTCTGTATCCGCGCACCAATGATTGTCAGGTCCTTTTTCTAGCCATTTATTTTGTTGACCAGCCCTGCACTATCAGACTCAAAAAACACGTCTCCTTTAATATTGAGACGACATGCTATCTCAATGCTCTCATCAAAAGCATACCACTCAGCATCCTTAACCGACTGCTGCACATCTTTAAAACCCCCACCTCCACTCAAGACAAAGTCATCGTCATCCCTTACAATAACCCCATATCCGGTTCTGTTATTACTAGTAGAAGCATCAAAATTAATTTTAATGCAGTTTTTCGGAGGTTTAACCCATTTTTTCCATCGAGCTGGGCAGACATCATCGGCACATTTAACAGATTATGGATATGGAACTCTTTACTAACCATACTGGCCCTTTCCCATATAGCCTTCGCCTCTTCTTCTTTACCCCTAAATAAACGGTTGTTTCTGTTATTCCAGCAATTCCACAGGATAGTCATAAAGTCCACCATTGCATTTTTTTCAAGAATTCTCAACATATCTTCCTGCCAATCGATACATCTCTCATACTCCTTAGAAACAATGCTACTGTCCAGATCGCCAAACATAAGAGTGGCCCTCAAAATCAGGCATTCTTTGAGGGCGTGTACGAGAGTCTCATAGTCGGCACCACACCTAGGTCAAGCTTGACCAAAACCACGACGAATAGAGGCAATCTTGACATTAGTTGGTAGGATCTCGTTACCCACACGCCAGGTGAATACACGGATCTTAGGGAGAGTATCGAGTTTCCAGATTGTTTTCCAAAAAAAACCTATAGGGACCAAACCCAATTTGCTTCAAGAGAAGCCAAGAGTAACCAGACTTTCAGGTATAATCCCCTAAAAAATTGTGAAACCACACCTTTCTACCGTTGTGATTCTCGTCCCCGATTGGTAAGTTACAAATTTTCTCCCCTAGGTCTTGAATGCCTAATCAATTAATCAATAATTAGGGTCTCGTATTTTTTTTTATTTGAAGTTGGCTCCATTTTTTTTGGTTATCTTATATGTGATGCGGATTTATTATTAAATATTAAAAAATCTAATTTAGTTCAGATGAAATAATTCAAATTACAGAAATTAGATCATAGCACATCTATGAGGTGAAAATTTTATATATTAAATTTATTTTTTATAAAATAATAAAAACTATTTTAGTTGAAATGATAAATTTAAAAGTTATTAAAAATTAAAATGCTTGAGGTTAAAACCTCATAACGAGTAAATATTTTTTTTTAGAAAAATAAAATTACCCTTAAAATAATATTTATTGTTTATTAAAAATAATGTAAACTATATCATTAGTCATTAATTATGGGTAAGTTTTAGTTTTGGTCACTTAACTAAAAATAATTACAATTTGATCACTAAGCTATTCAAAAATTTTTAATTAAGTCACTTAACTATTCAAAAAATTTTATTTTAGTCACTAGATTGTTACTTTTGTTTCTTAAAAGTTTTGCCAGTGAACTCCAAGTGACAATTCGACGATCAGTATGGTGGATCAGTACCTATCGACGAGTAGAATAACATACGTTCAATGTTGGAGATCAGAGAAAAAAGTTATTTGAATTTTGGTTCGTAGATTTGTGACGTCCAAAGATATTTGATAAAAAAAAATGAACTATAGAAAAGAAAGAGAAAAAGAGCTTTTGATTGGTGCATATAGTGCAAACAATAAAAGTCATATATCATCGATTTTAACAGTTTGATGACCAAATTGTAACTTTTCTTAATTAAACAATCAAAACAAATACTTACCCATAATTTAGTGACTAATGATGTAATTTATTTTTTTAAAATAATAAGGTTTTGGTAAATTCCCCACTGGATCGGATAGTATAACACGATCTTCAAATGCTATATATTAATTAAACGTTCACGACATATATATACCCCCACACACAACACATGTATAACATCCCTAAACAAATTATGAGCTAAACAAGTGTAAGAGGAGTTGAATTTACTAATAAAAGTCCTTTTCAGATTCTATATTTTCGTTGGCTCTTTTGAAAACTTGTTTAGTTGGATCGATCAGTCGTAGTGCCGGAACTTGGAAACCATGTTCTTCCATATATAATTAATTTTTCTTCTTTTTCTTTTCCCTTCATAACTTTTTAATTAAAATTTTACAACTCTTGCAATGGCGACTGATCACCAAAATGGTGGATCTGATCTTAATGCACCCGTCTTTGATGATCAAAGCCAAACCCAATCACTGGATTTAGGAGATCACACTGTTGCTAATACCAAAAAGGCCACCTCTTTTTTCAACACTCATTTTAATGGACTCAATGCTTTATCAAGTACGGTCTTCCTCAACCAATTATCCTTCTTCTTTTTTTTGGCATTTTCACATACAGAAGCTAGGCATGAAGTTATTTAAAAGCAATGCCATAGAAAGTGATAGAATTGTTTTCACTGTTAGGGAAAGCTAGCTAATAGGTTAATTTGGTTCAAGAAAAAAACATGGGAAATTATGAAAAACCCAAGATTTTTGTATTGCTGAAGATAAAAGGAATTTAATATAAAAATATTTCGGTACCCAGAATTTTTTGAGCAGGAATCAAACAAGTGGTGTCATTATCTAAATGTAGGGAAACGTATGAACCATATCTTCCTTTATAACAGAGAAAGTAAAAGAAACCTAGGTTTTCTGTCAATCATTGTACACTGATTTCCAATTTTCCATCACTGTTTATCTTTTGATGATAGAACTTGATTTAGAGCCTTGCTCCTTTTGGCTTTCGCTTCTTTAATCCAAATAACATCCCATATCTTTACGTATTTGGATTTGCATTTTATATAATATCTCAAAACGCTGCTTTTCAAAAAGAATTAGCTTACTTATAATTTATATTAGTTAATTCTTTTTTGGTAATATATTAGTTTATTATAATCACTTTTTCTTATATGAAACCTTTGATTCTTTGATTTTGGGAATTGAGTTAGTACGGATTTTCAAATAAAGTAAACTTTTTCAAATTCGATTCTTAATAAATTAAGTATTAAAAAATGTTAACCAATGACTACTACTGAAATGTCCATTCCTTAGTTATGTACTTTTGACAAAAGCATCATCAAGATTCTTGAATTAGGAGTCAAATTGTATTTTAATCCTCCTTTTACTTAAGAATGAGCAAAATAGTCTTCATACGTTAGTTAAAAAGTAATTTAATCATTTCTGTTAAATTTTTTTATCTATTTATACTGCTAAAACCAACGTGACTGGCGAAATAACCAAACAATTACACCTGACATGCTATTTATACCTCATACTGACGTATAAAATCGATTTTTAACAATAAAAATTGATGAATTTTTTAACAGAAGGACCTGTTTTCTCTTTGATCTTATATACATGGATTAATTTGCTTATATTTTGAGTATAGAGGGCAAAATACAATCTTACTCATAGTACAAAAGCTTCCATGATACTTTTATCTATACTTTTCACAGCTATGTATGCATGTTTCAATTACTTTTTTTGATAATTATATATATTTCAGTTATTAGTTATTTTAAATTCTTTGATGGAATTTGGTCTATCACTAATGTAGTCAGAAAAATAATATAAAAATTAAAATAAAAAATAGATATTTATAAAGATAATTAAGTTTTTGGTTAATTTTTAAATTTAAACCTAAAATTAACTTTAAAAAAGAAGTTACTCATGACCTTTTTTTACTAATAGTCATTAAAAAAATCTGCTTTAGAAAAATCATAAAAAAATTGTATAAAAAATAATCATAAAAATTAATATCTTTCATAGTTGAATTTTTTTCACACACCCTAGCAATTCTAATGATAATTAAATAATTTTTAAGTTCTAATAGGATGGTAATAATAGGTTTGATTTCATTGATATCATCTATCAATCGAGTTTTAAATTAGTTGTGAAATTACCAAAAGCTTATTCATTATATAAAGTAATAAATAATATTTTGAGAGTATTTATATCTTTTTATATTTTGATAATTCTAAAAAAATACATGTACATAATGAGAATCATGATATTTAAACCTAAATATCATGATGTTCACCTCTAAATTTTATCATTTCAACCCAAGTTATATTTAATTTTTATATCAATTTTTTTTTATAAATTTATTATTTTTTTCACCCATTGTAGAATAAGCTATGATCTAATTAAGTTACTAAAATTTTGTTTTACCCTTTTAGGTGATGTATATTATGAACTGTGGTGCCTTTTGGTGTTTACCTCTTATATGAATTATTTTATTTTAATAAAAAAATTAATAATCTAAATAAAATCATACCATATGAATTTATTTGACAAAATCACTAATTTA
The DNA here is from genome assembly GCA_025698515.1 of Gossypium sturtianum. Taxonomy (NCBI): domain Eukaryota; kingdom Viridiplantae; phylum Streptophyta; class Magnoliopsida; order Malvales; family Malvaceae; genus Gossypium; species Gossypium sturtianum. The sequence goes on from CM046946.1 coordinate 126,413,365, forward strand.
TTTGAATTTGCAAGGACTAAACAATAATTTTATCTTTTCCCTAGTTATCCTCTGTTCGGTTCAATTCTCAATCTATACAACAATTCAGTTCAATTTATCAATTTCAAACATTTCATATTATTCAATTATATGCATGGAATAGTTCAATTTCATTATTCAAATGCCCTTAAAGTTTTGCATTTTGTTAAATCTAATCCCTAAAACCGAAATTGCCATAACTTTCAAATTTGAGCTTCGATTTCGAAACCGATCTCAATTACATCCTTCTATAACCTTCAATTATCTAAAATTACAAAAAATTCACATCAATTTTGAAATTTATACACTTTAGCCCCTATGTTAAAAAACTAGCAATTATAATTTACAAACTAGTCATTTTTCACTTTTAAGGTTAAAATCTAACAATTTAGTACCAATTTCTTCAAGCATTCATCAACGAAAAATTTTAGAAATTTTAGCAATTTTTCAAATTGGTACATGAGTTGGCTAAATCAAGCTCCCACAACCTCAAAAATATAAAAAAATATATATACAAAAAAATGACTAAATTGAACTCACCAATTGAGGGACTAAAACTTGGAACCCTAAGACCGATTCTTTTCTCCATAACAATAGAGGTTTCGATGCATGAAGAAGAAAGGAGAAAGGAGAAATTTTATCTCAATTGAACTCACCAATTGAGGGACTAAAACTTATTGTTGACAGTGTTGTTTTAGAAAAATCGTTTATTTGTCGCTTTGCTTTGTAAAAACTCGATGTTAACTAATGCAGCGGAAAAACCATTATTCATGTCATTTTGGAAATCTAGTTTCCTTATCGATTTGTTTTTCAAAAATGGTTTCTTTGCATTGCAGCGGATATTGGAAAACAATTTCAAATTTTACTTAAGCCAGATATCATGCATTTCTTGATTATTATGCTTAAGTAATCCATGCATGCAAAAATCCTCAAAAGAAAAGTTACCAAGTCACAGACCAGAAATAATTTAAAATTAAAAACCAAAACCAATAGAGACTTATTAATAATACTTATTTAAAAATAGTCTAATGTTCGAGGTGATGCTTCGTATGCCGGGTCCGGTCTTAGTTTCGAGGTTTACTTGAAAAGTTAAACACTGGGGGGGGGAGTGAGCTTATGAAGGCTCAGTGTAAGTCGAATAGTTGTTTAAACAGACATAATATCAATACAATGAGACGTAGAAACATTAAATCAGTGACCAGAATGAACAAAGCAATTCGTCAATCAATGCCATCAATACAAATTCATAGCAAAACATAGCAATTAACGGATTGTTGTATAAGCATGGAATGATGCAAATGATGCAATGCAAAGGTTCCTACTTAGCCATCTGCCACACACCACGAGTTCCCCAGAACCCAACTACCAAACTCCAAAATAGTAAGAGCCGAAGCTCGATGTAGATAAACCACTAGTACAGTAATGCAGATAAAAGTACTGGTAAAAATGCAGACAAGCTGCCAGTAAAAATGTGATAAATCGCCGAATCTCCTCAAATCTTCGGTGCAGTGCACTGACAACAATATTGCGGACTTTAAATGCTACTGGATCTCTACGAAACTCCTCCGTCAACCACAAATACCCACCCTATGCAGATGCAAAATGACATACAATCATTGAGCAATTTATGCTACCAAAATCAATATCGGTACAATGGCATGCTTAACATGCATATAAATAATTAGTGTTAGTGTATGCCTTGCATATTTTTCATTTAATATTAACATTATCATATACTTTCAGTACATATTCAATTTCAAATTTTCATATAGTCAATCAACCCATTTAACAATCTCACTGGTATGTGACATACAATATAATCAAGTCATATGAGTATACAATTGAACAATGTCATAGCATGTCGAACATTACGCATGCAACCATTAACCAATATTCACGATATATTATCATTTCAGAACATGTCACAACAAACATTTAATAATCCATAACCATGGCATTCAAGCAGACAATCATAAATAGCAATTTCCCATTCAAACAACCCCGATAAGGAGCTTAAACACTCGTCAATATTTTAGGATACGTACCTTCATGACACCTTTTATTTCTCCTATTAGGCCATTCGGCAATGCCCAACTAGCAAGAATTTTTTTTATCAAATTATATTCTAAATGATCAAGTTGCAACCAATTATGTAAAGTTAGGACCCACACCTTATTACGCAATTCGCAGCACTAAGTCGTAAAAATCCACGCTTCCGCACTAACGCCTTAAATGAGCACTGATCCAAAAAACAACATTTAAAATGTTGATAATACATTTAGGAACAGCCTTGAAACACCCCTAAGGGTTTGGCCAAAGCAGTGACACATCAAAAAATTTTCCGATTTGAAACGATAAGTGAACTTACACTGTTTTGACCCTAAACGAGAGTGCGAATAAGATTTGACTTCACTGTTGAACCGAGGCATTAAAATCAGTACCTAAGACCAAAATATTATTAAAAATTAGTAGGTAAAAATCAATCTAAGGCCCTAGAACAATCGGCCCAAAACAACAAATTTTAAACGGAATAATCCGCATTACATTTTCCTTTTCCTAGATCTGAATCAACAACCTAAAAGATATCAAATGCACACTCAATTGAAAAAATTTGAGGCAGTTCTAAACAAGGAATAAATGATGGGAATAAGGTATCAAATAGTTCAGAAAAAGAAGGAAAAATGGCAGTCCCAAAAGTGATGATCAAAGGGCGACACACCACCACAAGCGATAGCAAAAGAGAGCTGATTAGAGCGGCAAAAAATGGAATTTTTGGAAACAAAAAGAATGATTTTGGAGGCTAGAAATGTAATGCCCAAAAAATTTTTTAATTTCGGCTTTTGTAAATTTGATACAAATGTGTGTCTGCTTCAGTGGTCAAGTGTTCTGGGAGTGTCTGAGAGGTCCTAAGTTCAAACCCTGCCTTTGGCTAAATTTTGTTATTTTTCTGAATCAAGCCCTATCTCCGATCAGTAGGCTTTTTAGTAATTGTTTGTAAGTATATAACAGAATGGGCCTGCTGGTCTGGTGGTTGAGTTGAGTGTTGTGATGTTGGAGGACTTGTGTTCGAATCCCTGCATGAGCAAGGGGGTTTGTAACAGCCTGATTTAGACCCTAGTCAGAACAGTGGTTTTGAGACCACAAATCTGAGGTCAGAAAAATATTTTAATATTATTTTATGTGTCTGCAGTAGATGATTAAGCATGTGCTAAAGTTCCGTGAATTAATTTGTCTGTTTGTGTGCTTAATTTGAGCAAAGGACTAAATCACGTAAATCGTAAAAGTAGCTTTCTATTTGATTAAGTGCCTATTTGATGTGGCTTTTAAATATGAGGGCTTTATGAGGCAATTAGCCCATTAATAAAGATGGTGGATGGCCATGGACGGTTATGCCCTTAAATGAATAAGTTTAATATGTTGTAATAAAATGTTAATTTTGTAAATGAATTAATGATGTTAATTCATAATAAAACAAAATAAAATTTGATAGTGGAAATGTTCATCCTCTTCCACCGATTTGAGAAAGAAAAAGAAAGGTTTTTAGCTATTCAAATATTCGGCTATTAAAGTCTTTGATTCAAGGTTAGTTTTTGTTCGATTTTTGATAATTTTTACGTTTTTGTAATCGTTGCTTTATGCTCTACAAAACCCATGCTTAAATTTTGTGAATTGATGATGAATTTGAAATGTGCCATGGATGAATTCATGAGCTTTTTGAAGTTTGGTGATGGATTATGAAAGATATGTGTTAGATTAACATATGTTGTATTTGAATTTTTAGTGAAATTGAGTAATTTGGGCTTAATTGTGAAAATGAGAAATTGGAAGACTAAATGTGAATTAAATGAAATGTGTGGACTTGTATGAGCATAGAGAGAATTCGGCTAGGCATGGGTGAAGCGAAATTTTGTGTATTTTGTGATTTTGTGAAATAGGGAATAAAGTGTCGAAATGTGAAAATGTGAGGGCTATTTTGTAAAATGCCCTAAATATGTGTGTTTGGATTAAATTGAATGAATTAGTGATTGAATAGGCTAAATTTGAACGTGTATAGAATAAGAAAGGAGAGGTTCGGATCGAGATCGAGGCAAAGACAAAATGCTCGATTAATCGACCGTTTCGGTATTTCGACATCCGAGGTAAGTTCGGATATAATACTAGTTGTTAAATTATATCTATGTGATGAGAATCGAATGAATGTGCAATTTTTGAATTAGGAATGTTAAATATGAGATTGAGAAATGTGGCACTAAGTGTGCGTAATTGAAATCGAGACTGAGATGAGTAGCACTGTGTGTGCGAAGAAATAGAAGCTTCGGCTTTATCGATTGGCACTGTGTGTGTGATGCCGAATTAAGTTTGGTTTTGTATCTAGGCACTAAGTGTGCGATGTTAATTAATTTTCGGCTATGATTAGGCACTAAGTGTGCAATTGAATCGAAGAGTGAACGAAGTTTGATCGAATGAAGTATTAAGCTTTGAATAGCATGTGTGATCGATATCTAATTGTTGCCTAAGGCACGTACGGAACCTATGTGGTTGATGAAATCGTGAACGGATTATTGGATAGATGAGTAAGCATATTAGTTATGGATAACATGGTATATGTGTATTTGTAAGAGGATCTATGTGATGGATTATATTTGTACTTGGTGAATGTATTATTGAGTAGTATGTGTTATATTACGAACTTACTAAGCTTTGAAAGCTTACTGTGTGATTTGTTTCTCTATTTTACAGTGTCAGTAAAGCTAGCTCGGATCCGGGCATTGTCAGCATCTCTATCACACTATCAGCTATCTAATTTGGTACTTTTGAAAGATGAATATATGTGGTATATGACATGTATAGGCTAGAAATTATGGTATGTTTTGTAATGTTGGACCTTGCCATGTGATATGGCTAGATGGATGAATGTTGGTGATGCATTTATATACGCTATAAAAATGATGGATGAGTTATGAAATAGTAAGAATGGGAATGGTATGTTTTATACTTGAATTGGTTAATGAGATTGATGGATAAACTATGGACTTGTAGTATGAATTACTTGATGCTTGGCTTATATGAATTGAGTTGTGATCATGGTGCTTAAATGGATTTATTTGATTAGGAATTAAATATATGAATAGATGGTGTTGTTAATGATTAATAGGAGTTTGAAATGGTATGTTTTGGTTGCAATTGAGGCATGAAATGGTATTAGTTTGATGCATATAGGTGATTAAATGTGTGGATGGCAAATTTGGCCTTGAAAGTGGCCTATAATTGCCCACACGGTTGAGCACACGGGCGTGTGGCTCGACCGTGTTCTTCAAGTTGAAATTTTGATTCAAGTCAGTAGTGACCACGGGCTGGACACACGGGCGTGTGGCTGGCCGTGTGATGCAAGTCAGGATCCACCACGAGTGAGACACACGGGCGTGTCTCAGGCCATGTGGACAAGTCAGTATGTATGCCCTGTTTTGACACGGCTTAGACACACGGGCGTGTCTGAGGCCGTGGGAGGCACACAGGCTGCCCACATGGGCGTGTGATCTCTATAACTTAGAAAAATTTTCAAACTTTCGAGAATTTTCATAAGTGTTCAGTTTAGTCTCGACCCCTTTCTAGCATGTGATTCAGGTCTCGTAGACCTCATTAAGGGACTATATGTTTATAATTGAATACGTTTGATTGATGATTGACTAAGTGTTGTGGATTGGATGTGAAATGTTCGAAAATGTTCAGTAATGCCTCTTAACCCTATTCCGACGATGGTTTCGGGTTTAGGGGTGTTACATTTTATTGGTATCAGAGCTACAGTTTAGTCAATTCTCGGACTAACGTAGCGCGTGTGAGTCTAGCTATGCATGCTATATATAATTGCGATAGTGTGATGAATCCTGACAGTTGAAAATGTGTTTTCATATAGTAATGGTTCCCGATCGAGCAGTTGCTGACGATGTTGAGAGTAACGCGCCTGCTCCCGCTCAAGGGACATCGCCGGCTACATCTGGGCCGAATGATAGTTTTGAGGAAGGAGAGGCTAAGCAAGCCTTCTTTCGAATGATGAGTGAGTGGTTTTCAGAGTTCGTTCGAACGAATCAGGCTGCTCCATAACTTCCACCCCCACAAGTGCCTGTCGTGCCACAAGTTGTAGATCTGATTCGATTGAATAAGCCTCGTGTGGATAAGATTAGAAAGTATGGGGCCGAAGAGTTCAAAGCCATAACTGATGATGATGCTGAGTGAGCTGATTTTTGGCTCGAAAATACTATTCGAGTATTTGACGAGATGTCGTTGACTCCTGACGAATGTATAAAATGTGCAGTTTCTTTGTTGAGGGATACGACTTATAACTGGTGGAAAACGTTGATCTCAGTGGTTTCGAGAGAGAGAATCACCTGGGATTTCTTTCAAGCTGAATTTCGGAAGAAATATATTAGTCAATGATTCATAGATAAAAAACGTAAAGAGTTCCTTGAGCTGAAACAAGGCCATTTGTCAGTTACTGAGTATGAGCAAGAATTTGTGAGATTGAGCCAGTATGCACGAGAATGTGTTTCGACCGAAGCTACCATGTGTAAACGCTTCATAGAAGGGCTGAATGAGGATATTAAGTTGTTGGTTGGGATACTTGACATAAATGAATTTATTGTGTTAGTTGAAAGAGCCTGCAAAGCCGATGAGCTTAGTAAAGAAAAGAAGAAAGCTAATTTTAAAGCTCGTGATAAAAGAAAAAGATCGATGAGTAAGTTTTCTCAACCTTCGATGAAGAGATTTAGAGATGCAAGCAATCATTCAAATGCTTCATTTGGACATCCGAGTAGAGATCGTCCGAGACAGAGTGTTGGTTCAAAAGCTCAAGCTCCAATTGAATCAAGTGTTGGCAGTGTTAAAAGCAACAAGCCTGAGTGTAGACAGTGTGGAAGGCGACATGTGGGAGAATTATGGGGTAAGTATAACAATCAAACTTGCTATAAGTGTGGATCATGAGATCACTTTATTCGAGATTGCCCAAAGTTAGCTGAGGAAGAAAATGATCAGAATGTGAAACCAAGTAATATGATGGCTAGGGGTAGACCACCCAGAAATGTCAGGAATGTAAGTGGAAGTCAAAGAGGGACTACCGATACAGCTGTGAGATCAGATGCGAGGGCATCTGCCCGAGCCTATGCTATACGTGCATGAGAGGAAGCGTCATCTCCAGACGTCATTACTGGTACTTTTACTCTATTTGACACTGATGTGATTGCATTGATAGATCCAGGTTCTACCCATTCTTATGTATGTGTGAATCTAGTATCAAGTAAGACTCTACCTGTTGAGTCTACTGAATTTGTGATTAGAGTATCAAACCCTTTAGGTAAGTGTGTCTTGGTGGATAAGGTGTGCAAGAACTGTCTGTTAATGTTTCGAGATGTTTACTTTTCGGCTAATTTGATGTTGCTACCATTCGATGAATTTGATATAATTCTGGGTATGGATTGGCTCACTTTGCATAATACCATGGTGAATTGTAAACGAAAGAGTATTGAATTGAGAAGCCAGAATGGTGAGATAGTTCGAATTGAATCCAGTGATTTGAATGGGTTATCGGCTGTTGTATCCTCGATGAAAGCTTTGAATTATGTAAGAAAGGGTTGCGAAGCTTATCTGGCATATGTGATTGATACAAAGGTGTCAGAAAAGAAAGTTGAATCGGTACCTGTGGTTTGTGAGTTTCCAGATGTGTTTCCTGAAGAGTTACCGGGATTACCTCCAATATGAGAAGTTGAATTTGGAATTGAATTAGTGTAGGGGACTACTCCTATCTCAATAGCTCCGTATAGAATGGCACCAACGGAATTGAAAGAGTTAAAGTCTCAGTTGCAAGAGTTGATTGATAGAGGATTTGCACGACTGAGTTTCTCGCCCTGGGGTGCTCCTGTGTCTTTTGTGAAAAAGAAAGATGGCACTATGAGGATGTGTATCGATTATAGGCAGTTGAACAAAGTGACAGTAAAGAATAAATATCCGTTACCCCGTATTGATGATTTGTTTGATTAGTTGAAAGGAGCTACAGTGTTTTCTAAGATAGATTTGAGATCGGGCTACTACCAGCTACGAGTCAAAGAATCAGATGTACCGAAAACTGCTTTCAGAACAAGGTACGGACACTATGAATTCTTAGTTATGCCCTTCGGACTAACGAATGCTCCTGCAGTGTTTATTGATCTGATGAACCCGATATTCAGACCGTATTTGGATCGTTTTGTTGTGGTGTTCATTGATGATATTTTGATTTATTCCTGTGATGAGGCGCAACATGCTGAGCATTTGAGAACCGTGTTACAGACTCTGCGTGAGAAGCAATTGTATGCAAAGTTTAGCAAATGTGAGTTTTGGTTACATGAGGTTAGTTTTCTGGGGCATATTGTATCAGCTGCGGGAATACGAGTTGATCCGGGTAAAATCTCAACTATTTTAAAATGGAAGCCTCCAAGAAATGTGTCTGAAGTCTGTAGTTTTCTGGGACTAGCGGGATACTATAGACGGTTTGTGAAAGGCTTCTCGATGATTGCGACTCAGTTGTCGAAGTTGCTTCAGAAAGATGTTAAATTCGAGTGGTTGGAAAAGTGCCAACAGAGTTTTGAGCAGTTGAAAGTATTGTTGACAGAAGCGCTAGTGTTAGTTCAGCCTGAATCAGGCAAAGAATTTATAGTTTATAGTGATGCATTGTTGAATGGTTTGGGCTTTGTGCTAATGCAAGAAGGCAAAGTCATCGCTTTTGCTTCGAGGCAGTTAAAACCGCATGAAAAGAACTATCCGACGCATGACCTTGAATTGGCCGCGATTGTATTTGCATTGATGATTTGGCGTCACAATCTATTTGGTGAGAAATGCCATATTTATACCGATCACAAGAGCTTGAAATACTTGATGACTCAGAAGGAATTGAATTTACGACAGAAAATATGGTTAGAATTGTTGAAAGATTACGAACTTGTGATTGATTGTAACACCCCAAACCCGGTCAACACACAACGACCGAATCTGGCATATTACGGAGTGAAAACGTTTTAAGTAAAACAAGTTTGTCGATTTATTTCTATTGAAAACGTTGTTATCGTTTAAGGTTTAGAAAACCCCATATAAAGTGATGTTGAAATCGTTTTAGTGTTGTTTTAAAATTCGGAAAATAAGTTTTGGAACATCCAATTGCTGTTTCTAGTTTTGGAAAACCTTTCGATACTTATTAAAAACCGAGTGAGTTGAACATAGTCAAGTTTAAAACCACTTGCATTTGAAGTTGTTTGAAAATTTAGGTTTGAAAATCATCTATATTACCTTTGTTATTACCCTATGAATAATGTTACCCGATGGTAATGTTTGAAAACCCCAAAATAGAATATAGTTTTTGAAAACGTTGCTATTTATCCGGTTACTTAAGCAATATCAAATTGTTAATCACTAGCATAAGATAGGTAAAATTAAAATCCAAAAATAAAACCCAAAATAATACTTAGCTGCCTTATTACAAAAAACCAAACCAAATTTAAAGTAAATAGATAAAACTAGAGTAGTAATTTAAAACCAAAAACCCGAAAATAAGTTTGCATGGCCACCTCGAGTCCTCCCCGGCTCCCTCTCCGCGATCTATGCCTCATCTGCAAAATGTAAGGGAAGGGGTGAGTCACCGAGACTCAATGTGTAAATCCCCAACCCGATGGAATAGCACTTACACAAATCATTAATAAAACATGCAATCATGCACCCCATCATCTAACCATCCAATCTCCTTTATCTACCCCGTGTGGTCAAAATCACTGGTGGTCAAAACCACTGGTGACCGAAGTCACAAATATATATATCGGTGTGGTCAAAACCACTGGTGACCGTAGTCACAAATCAAGTGATGGGGCCAACCCATCGTGTGGTCAAAACCACTGATGACAATCCCGTAATCAATATGTGGGGCCAACCCACTGTGGTACCAAACCACTGGGACGAGTCACAATATCCACATGTGGTCAAAACCACTTTGTGACCGTAGTCACAAATATCATCAATGTGGTCAAAACCACCGGTGGTCAAAACCACTCGGGACTTAGTCACAAATAATAATATCAAAGACGGGGCCAACCCGTCGTGTGGTCAAAACCACCGTGATAGTCCAAATAGATCCTCCCCTCCTCTCATCAAACCCATCATCATGTCCAAATCATAAGTATCATAATATCATGAAATCATGCAATTAATGCATAGCATAGCATTTAACGGTAACATGACGATGTATATCGAAAATCACATAGCAGGGGACTTACCCGGAGTCCACGCTCATGCCCACAAGGCAAAATCACTGATTTCGATGACTAATCGGTTTATAACAGTTAACACAATAACATGTAATACTAATGAAGTGTGTAAGGTTACACACCTGGTTACTAATGAGACTACGAAACCCCGTAGATCACGATCTAACGCACAAGTTCCCCTTCCTACATTCGGCCAATATCACCCTATTAGCAAAAAGCCATTCGGCTTCACCTGTAAATCCCGAAGAGTTAACGCACAGAACCACAATCCTTACCTTAACGCCTTTCGAGCACTAGTCACAACCCTTCCCCTACAATCGGCCAACACTAAACAACATAAACTTAATAGCCTTCGGCTTTTCAAATGAATAAGGGAATGGTTAAATCGACATGTAACCTTACCACGGTCTTTAACGAAACCGATTGGTAGAGAGTAGATGATCACGATCCACTGCTTCAAAACCCGAAGAACCTAGGAGAAACCGATTGCATAGTTGATTAAAAGTCAAGACAAATGCCGAAATTCGGCTTTTGTTCTATACATGTCGACAGAGAGAAAAGAAGAAGATGATAGAGTTTCGGCCAAGAACACTTACCCTCTTCAAACCCGATTAGCGAAAATCACACAAGAGAGATCTATGCTTAGTTGATATTCGGCTAAAAGTAAAAACAAGAAGGGGAGAGTTGAGAGCGATTTCAGCAATGGGGTTGAGTGATCAAGGGAGATTCGGCTATGGCTTAAGAAAAGAAAAAGCAGATGAGATTCGGCCAAAATGGAAGGAGAGAATGGAAGGGGTATTCGGTTTGAGTGATGGTGAAAAAAAGATGAAAAAAACAATTGAAAGAATGGCTTGAGGAAGAAGAAGGTTCGGCCAACCAATAAGAATGGAGAGTAAGAAGAGATGAGGTTTAGGGAGGGTAGTGTTTCGGCTTCAAAGAAAATAAGTGAGGGGTTCAAATGGGGATTCGGCTCAATGCCTAAGAGAGAAGTCGACAAGAGCCTAAAAGCTTTCACTTTTTTACTTGACAAAGGTGCACTAAGGAGAGAAATCGACAAAGGGCTAAGGGATTTCGGCTTTTGGTTTCCAACCGAAAACACCAAGGCATGACTTAGCCGAAAATGTCCACTTAGCTTGCCTAAGGAATTTCAACACTCCCCTAAGTCTTTCAGCCGAACACTCCACCTCACACAATTCAAAATTCGGCCAACTACTCAAACTTCTCCTGGCCACTCATTCAAACGAGTTTGAATTGCTCAAAATCCTAAATTCTCTCTTCTCCATCCGTTTGAATCTGTTGACCTGTTCAACAGTTACCCTTCAGAGTTTGAGCTGAGCACAACTCTTCCCTCTCTTGCGTCAAAAAGAAATTCCCACAAAGGGATTCCTGCAGCTCGAACCTCAGCTCCCTTCCTCTGCTTGTGGCGTCACTGCTCAAGGCCCTAAGTGGCGCTTCCTTGCCACTTTACCAAGGTAATTCTTGTGCTAAAGTTTACTACATAAAACACTTAACCCCTAGCTCCTTCAGCTCCTCTTAACCAAAGCTTAAAAATAAAAATTTTCCTATAGTTCGGGCCTACCCTTGGCTTCTCCCTAGACCCTAAAACACCTCACCTAATATCACAACCAAGCCATACACATGCAAACAGTTCAAACATAATAGCCCCTATTTAAGGATGTTACTGATTCTACCCCTTAAAAATAATTTCACCTCGAAATTACCGGGTCAAAAGAGTTGAGGGTATTGCTGTCTCATCACATCCTCTGGTTCCCACGTAGCTTCTTCCACGCCATGGTTTCGCCACAACACCTTCACTAATGGAACCGACTTCTTGCGCAAAACTTTCACATCTCGGTCTAGAATCATGCTTCGGTTCTTCTTCCATAGTCAAATCTGGGCTCACCTCAATTTCCTCCACCGATACAACATGCGATGGATCGGAACGGTAGCGTCTAAGCATGGAGACGTGGAACACGTCATGTATCTGACTCAGCTCTGTTGGCAACTCGAGCTGATAAGCTACTGGTCCTATTCGTCTCAACACCTTATACGGGCCAATGAACCTTAGACTTAGCTTGCATTTTCTTCCAAATCTCAGCACTTTCTTCCACGGCGAGACCTTCAAAAAGACCTTGTCTCCCATGGCAAACTCTATATCTCTCCGCTTAAGATCGGAGTAGGACTTCTGCCTGTCCGAAGCTTCCTTCAAACGAGCCCGAATCAACTTGACCTTATCCTCAATTTCCGTAACCAACTCTGGACCCAACATCTGACGCTCACCTAACTCGCCCAAAGTGTAGGTGTACGACACTTCCTACCATACAACGCCTCATACGGTGCCATCTTAATGCTTGCCTGGTAACTATTATTGTACGCAAATTCAGCTAACGGTAGAAATTCTTCCTAGCTACCTCTGAAATCCAGAACGCAACCTCTTAACATGTCCTCTAGAATCTGGATTACCCTCTCAGACTGTCCATCAGATTGCGGATGAAAAGCCGTGCTAAAATCCAACCTCGTACCCAATGCCTGATGCAAAGCTTTCCAGAACCTCGACGTGAACCTGGGATCCCTATCTGAAATAATTGACACTGGCACTCCATGCAACCTTACTATCTCTGCCACATACAACTTGGCTAACTTCTCGAGCGAAAAGTCAACTCGCACGGTATGAAATGAGCCGATTTAGTCGACGATCCACAATTACCCAAATCGAGTCTTTCTTGCTGGCGTAAGGGAAGCCCACTAACGAAGTCCATCGTAATCCTTTTCCACTTCCATCTGCAGAATCTTTCACATGCGGCAACCACGGCGGCAAGCGATGCTCGGCTTTAACTTGCTGGCATGTCAAACACTTGCCCACAAACTCTGTTACTTCCCGCTTAAGTCCTGGCCACCAGAACTGTTCCCTCAAATCACGATACATCTTACTGCCTCCAGGATGCATAGCGTATGGGCTGCTATGAGCTTCCTGAAGGATCCGCTGTCTCAACTCAACGTCCTTGGGCATACATACTTTCCTTTGAAAACACAGTACTCCATCACTGCCCAAACTATAACCCTCCGATTCGCCATTCTGCACTTGCAACCTTCGAGCACTCAAAACCTCATCTATCAGCTATTTCTCCTTAACCTGATCAATCCAATTCGGCTTTACTTGCAATTCTGGCAAAAGACTCCCGTCGTCATAAAGACTAAGGTGAGCAAACATCGACCTCAGATCTGCTACCACCTTACGGCTCAACGCATCAGATACTACGTTAGCCTTACCCGGATGGTACTCAATCGAGCAGTCGTAGTCCTTCAACAACTCGATCCACCTTCGCTGCCTCAAATTTAAATCTTTCTGAGTTAAGAGGTACTTCAGACTCTTGTGATCCGTGTAAACTATCGACTTTTCCCCATACAAGTAATGCCTCCAAATCTTCAAAGCAAAAACCACTGCAGCCAATTCTAAATCATGTGTCGGATAGTTACCCTCACGAGGCCTCAACTGTCGAGATGCATACGCTACAACTTTTCTATCTTGCATCAGCACACACCCTAAGCCAGTATGCGATGCATCACAATAGACCGTGAATTCCTTCCCTGCCTCAGGCTGAATTAAAACCGGAGCTTCAGTTAGAATCTTCTTCAACTTGTCAAAACTTTCTTGTTGTTTCTTAGACCACACAAACGGAACCCCTTTTCTCAATAACTTAGTCAGCGGCGCTGCGATCAAAGAAAAGACTTCCACGAACCTCCTATAGTATCCTGCCAAACCCAGAAAACTTTGAATCTCTGCAACCGACTTAGGTGGTTTCCAATCCAACACTGCCTCGATCTTACGAGGATCCACCCTAATCCCCTCAGCTGATACTACATGACCCAAGTATGTCACCTCCTTAAGCCAGAACTCGCACTTACTAAACTTGGCGAATAGCTGCTTCTCCCTCAAAACCTGCAGCACCATTCGAAGATGCGCGTCATGTTCCTCCTCAGATTTCGAGTACACCAAAATGTCGTCTATAAACACCACGACGAATCGATCCAAATACGGCTGAAACACCCGATTCATCATGTCCATGAATGCTGCCGGTACATTGGTCAACCTGAATGGCATCACGAGAAACTCGTAATGCCCATACCGAGTACGAAACGCCATTTTATGGATATCAGCCCCCTTCACCTTGAGTTGATGATATCCCGACCTAAGATCGATCTTAGAGAAAACTGATGCACCCTTGAGTTGATCAAACAAGTCGTCTATCCTGGGCAACGGATACTTGTTTTTAATCGTCAACTTATTCAGCTGGCGGTAGTCTACACACATCCGCATAGTACCGTCTTTCTTCTTAATAAAAAGCACAGTGCTCCCAAGGTGATACACTCGGCGGATGAAACCTCCGTCCCAAAGAACTCCTGAATCGAGCCTTTAACTCTACCAATTCTTTCGGCGCCATCCTATACGGGGCAATAGACATGAAAATGCGGTTCCGGGTAACAAGTCTATACTAGAACTCACCCTGCATGATCGGGGGTAAACCCGAAGTTTCTCTGGGAATACATCAACAAATTCCCTATAGTTCGGACATTCTCCACAAATTGCATCCTTGGCTTCCAAAGAATGACATGCACCATAAATGCTTCACAACCTTTCCTAACCATTTTCTCGCCTTGTTGTGAGAGACCACATTGGATAGGTAATCCCTCCTATTACTGTCATCACTACCTCCTCACCTTCCACTGACTTCAACACCATGCGCTTAGCTGCGCAATCCAAACTGGCTTGATACTTTACTAGCCAATCCATCCCAAGAATCAGATCGAACTCCCCAAACGGCAGTTCCATCAAGTCAGCCAAAAACACGACCCCTTGAAGTTCTAGGGTACATCCTATATAGTTTATTTACTGCAGCGAGAATGACCTGAGGGCTTATTCATCGTCATCTCCTAGAAGTAATCTCAAAGTCTAAGTTCATTGTTTCCGCTATGCTACTGGCAACATACGAGTGCGTCGAACCCACATCAATCAAAGCATTATAAGGTAGACCAAAGATTAAGAATGTACCAGTTATGACGTCCGGTGCGTCGCCCTCCTCTCGACGCCTCGCTGCGTAGACCAATCTAGGCTGTCTCGCCTCTGCACCACCTGCACCTCTGCCCGGTGCTCCACGGCCTCTACCAGAGCTATTACCTCCCCTGGCTGAACCACGACCCTCTGTGGCTGCTGACCATCCCTCCCGATCGTATGCGATTCTCGATCCCGGTGCGCAGCCTAGCTGATCTCTGTGGACAATCCCTCACTCGATGCCCCATCAATCCACACTCGAAACATCCTCTGTTTCCAGTCCAACATTCTCCCGTGTGAGTTTTCCCACACCGAGCACATCGTGACGGCCACTGAGTGTTAGCAGCAGCAGGCCTCGCAACTTGATTCGCCCACCATATCTACCCCTTTTCTGCTGATTCCCGGCAGACCCAGATGATCCAGAATTCCTTTTATTCTAACCCTTATCCTGATTCTGTCTTACCGACTGTTTTACTTCCTCAGCAACTTTGGCCTTTTCCACTAAGACCGCAAACTCTCTTTCCTACTGTGGGGCAATTAACATCCGCACTCGTCTCTCACCCATCCTCAACGACGACACGCTCATGCTCCGTGCCCACAATACCACGTGCATAGCGACTCACCCAAAGGAATTCGCCTCATATTCGACACAGTCTTATTACCTTGGACCAAGTTCAGGAACGCCTTGCGCTGCGCATCAATATAGCTAGCCCCTATGTATTTCCTCTGATAAGCTGCTCTAAAGAATTCCCAAGGAGGATCATCCGCCATTGCTCCGTTCCTAACTGTGAGCCACCACTGATATGACTCATCTCGCAGCGAGAGATACTACCCCCTAAGCTTCTCCTCGGTAGAAGTCTAGATCATCCATATCGTTACGCTCGCCGCCTCCAACCAATATTCCGCTGTGCTAGGAGCCACACCGGAGATACCTCTGAACACCTCAGCACCATTAGCCCGGAGTCGTTCGGGCACAGATTTCCTAGTTTCCGTTCCAACGCCTGCACCCGCAACTCTCTCCAGAACCCGCAGCATTGCCTGTGACACTGCGTCATCACCACCCGTCTGATCCTGAAATTCTGCGCCCACAGCTGGCGACGGTGGTACCTTGTTTTTCGACCCGTGTCCAGACCCGACCGGTTCGGACACTGTCATCCTACCCCTACCTCATCCACGTGTATTACGCCCACGTCCACGTGCATTCATGATTACCGATACGAATTGATCTGACTACAAGTTTTATGCATTAGTCTTTATTCCACTGTTTATTAAAGCACAGTCTTATGAGAAGTTTAATCAGAGATTGTTTCGTAAGTACATCCATCCTATAGTTCAAATCTCTAGAGTAGTTCCTACTACTATTAGTCACTACTATATAGTCATGCCAATATCACCATAATCACATCATCAAAAGCAACAGTTTGGGGTACTTACAGGCGGATTGGTGCCGGAGACTTCGGTGCCATGCTTTCACCACTGTACTTTATCCCATAAAAGCCTTTCATAAACCATTTTAAAACATTTATGGGCCTCGGACCCACAGCCGAGCTGTTGAATCTGGCTCTGATACCAAAATTGTAACACCCCAAACCCGGTCAACACACCACGACCGAATCTGGCATATTACGGAGTGAAAACGTTTTAAGTAAAACAAGTTTGCCGATTTATTTCTATTGAAAACGCTGTTATCGTTTAAGGTTTAGAAAACCCCGTATAAAGTGATGTTGAAATAATTTTAGTGTTATTTTAAAATCCAGAAAATAAGTTTTGGAACATCCAATTGCTGTTTCTAGTTTTGGAAAACCTTTCGATACTTATTAAAAACCGAGTGAGTTGAACATAGTCAAGTTTAAAACCACTTGCATTTGAAGTTGTTTGAAAATTTAGGTTTGAAAATCATCTATATTACCTTTGTTATTACCCTATGAATAATGTTACCCGATGGTAACATTTGAAAACCCCGAAATAGAGTATAGTTTTTGAAAACGTTGCTATTTATCCGGTTACTTAAGCAATATCAAATTGTTAATCACTAGCATAAGATAGGTAAAATTAAAATCCAAAAATAAAACCCAAAATAATACTTAGCGGCCTTATTACAAAAAACCAAACCAAATTTAAAGTAAATAGATAAAAGTAGAGTAGTAATTTAAAACCAAAAACCCGAAAATAAGTTTGCATGGCCACCTCGAGTCCTCCCGGCCCTCTCCGCGATCTATGCCTCATCCGCAAAATGTAAGGGAAGGGTGAGTCACTGAGACTCGGTGTGTAAATCCCCAACCCGATGGAATAGCACTTACACAAATCATTAATAAAACATACAATCATGCACCCCATCATCTAACCATCCAATCTCCTTTATCTACCCCGTGTGGTCAAAACCACCGTGGTCAAAACCACCGTGACCAAAGTCACAAATATATATATCGGTGTGGTCAAAACCATCGGTGACCGTAGTCACAAATCAAGTGATGGGGCCAACCCATCGTGTGGTCAAAACCACTGATGACAATCCCGTAATCAATATTTGGGGCCAACCCACTGTGGTACCAAACCACCGGACGAGTCACAATATCCATATGTGGTCAAAACCACTTTGGTGATCATAGTCACAAATATCATCAATGTGGTCAAAACCACTTTGGTGGTCAAAACCACTTTGGGACTTAGTCACAAATAATAATATCAAAGACGGGCCAACCTGTCGTGTGGTCAAAACCACTGGTGACACCCAAATAGATCCTCCCCTCCTCTCATCAAACCCATCATCATGTCCAAATCATAAGTATCATAATATCATGAAATCATGCAATTAATGCATAGCATAGTATTTAACGGTAACATGACGATGTATATCAAAAATCACATAGCAGGGGACTTACCAGGAGTCCACGCTCATGCCCAAAAGGCAAAATCACTGATTTCGATGACTAATCGGTTTATAACAGTTGAAAGAATGGCTTGAGGAAGAAGAAGGTTCGGCCAACCAATAAGAATGGAGAGCAAGAAGAGATGAGGTTTAGGGAGGGTAGTGTTTCGGCTTCAAAGAAAATAAGTGAGGGGTTCAAATGGGGATTCGGCTCAATGCCTAAGAGAGAAGTCGACAAGAGCCTAAAAGCTTTCACTTTTGCTTCAAAGAAGGTGCGAAGGGAGAAATCGACAAGGGCTAAGGATTTCGGCTTTTGGTTTCCAACCGAAAACACCAAGGCATGAATTAGCCGAAAATGTCCACTTAGCTTGCCTAAGGAATTTCGGCACTCCCCCTAAGTCTTTCAGCCGAACACTCCACCTCACACAACTCAAAATTTGGCCAACTACTCAAACTTCTCCTGGCCACTCATTCAAACGAGTTTGAATTGCTCAAACTCCTAAATTATCTCTTCTCCATCCGTTTGAATCTGTTGACCTGTTCAACAGTTATCCATCAGAGTTTGAGCTGAGCACAAGTCTTCCCTCTCTTGCGTCAAAAAGAAATTCCCACAGAGGGATTCCTGCAGCTTGAACCTCAGCTCCCTTCCTCTGCTTGTGGCGTCACTGCTCAAGGCCCTAAGTGGCGCTTCCTTGCCACTTTACCAAGGTAATTCTTGTGCTAAAGTTTACCACAGAAAACACTTAACCCCTAGCTCCTTCAGCTCCCCTTAACCAAAGCTTAAAAATAAAAATTTTCCTATAGTTCGGGCCTACCCTTGGCTTCTCCCTAGACCCTAAAACACCTCACCTAATATCACAACCAAGCCATACACATGCAAATAGTTCAAACATAATAGCCCCTATTTAAGGATGTTACATTGATTATCATCCGGGCAAAGCTAATGTTGTTGCTGATGCCTTGAGTCGAAAGTCCTTATGTGCTTTGCGAGCTATGAGTACTCAGATAGATCTATGTGATGATGGTTCAGTTTTGGCTGAGTTGAAGGTAAGGCCGATGTTTATACGTTAGATTTATGATGCCCAGAAAAGTGATGATGAATTGATGGCTAAACGAGTTCAATGTGATTCGAATTTCGATTTAGAATATCGAGTTGATAGTGATGATTGTTTGAGATTCAAAGATCGGATTTGTGTTCCGAGGAATTTAGAGCTGATTCAGTTGATTTTGAACAAAGCTCACAATAGCCGTTTAACTGTTCACCCGGGGAGTACGAAATTGTACAATGATTTGAAACAGTTTTATTGGTGGCATGGTATGAAAAGAGACATCTCTGACTTTGTGTCGAAATGTTTGGTTTGTCAGCAAGGTAAAGCTAAACATCAAGTTCCATCCGGTTTGTTACAGCCTATCATGATTCCTGAGTGGAAATGGGAGAGAATTATGATGGACTTTGTGTCGGGAGTGCCCTTAACTCCGGGAAAGAAAGATGCAATCTGGGTGATAGTTGACAGATTGATGAAATCAGCTCATTTTATCCCGATGAGAACAGATTATTCACTTGATAAGCTAGCTGAATTGTATGTCGCTGAGATTGTGAGATTGCACGGGGTGCCACTATCTATTGTATCTGATAGAGATCTGAGATTTACCTCGCGATTTTAGAAGAAATTGCAAGAGGCTTTAGGCACAAAATTACATTTCAGCACTGCATTTCATCCGCAAACAGATGGACAATCCGAGCAGATCATTCAAGTACTCGAAGATATGTTGAGGTGGTGTATTCTTGAGTTCAAAAATACGTGGGAAAAACATTTACCGTTGATTGAATTCGCATAGAATAAGAGTTTTCAATCTAGCATTAAAATGGCACCATACGAGGCTCTTTACGGTCGAAAATGTCGAACTCCATTATATTGGACTGAACTGAGTGAGAATAAGATTCACGGGGTTGATTTAATAAAAGAGACTGAGCAGAAGGTAAAAGTGATTCGTGACAGTTTGAAAGTGGTGATCGTGTGTCGAGAGTCTTAATATTTATATAATGAATGATCAAGCCTAGAAACTAACTATCACCACGATTGAGGCAAGCGCACCTATCGAACAGTAGTATAGCTTAGTGGCAAGACCGGAATGTCGAACCCAAAGGAACCAAAAGTACTAATACTGACTTTCTTTTTTATTATTTAGCCTAAGAATTAAGGGATTTGTTGTTTATTCTAAAATTAACTAACTACTAAGCTAAAGATGCTAAGACACAGAGAGTGAATTGGGGAAATACTTGTGGGAAAAACCAATTGATTAAGACAATACCCGAGGAAGAATCCACCTAGACTTCACTTGTTATTTAACTCTCACGACTGCACGATTTATTCACTTGACTTGATCCATAGGATTCCCTAATTTATATTAATACCTCTCTCGAGGCTGCTAACGTCTAACCCTAGGTTGATTAATTGAAATATCTTTCTACTTAAAGCCCCTAGGATTGCATTAACTCGATCTATGGAATCCCATATTAGGTTTGACCCTAATTTGGCAGATTTTTGTCATCCTATCTCTAGGGTTGCGATCAACTCCGCTTAACTATGCTAGATCTACTCTTAAACAGGGAATATTCCTCCACTACCTAAGCACATCAATACTTGAATCAATATCCTGAAATATCAAAACAAGAATTAAGCACACATAGTTAAGAACAAATCAAGTATTTATCATATAGTTCAGAAAACAATAACAAGATCCGTCTTAGGTTTCATCCCCCTCAAGTATCTAAGGGGTTTAGTTCATACTGATAAAAGAATACATCTCAGAAGAAAATATAAAACAAAACATAAGAAAACCCTAAAACCCCCTGAAGGAATTGAAGGATAGATCCTCCGTCTTGAGTATGATTTCGGCTTCTTGAGATGAATCAACTGGCTTTCTTCGAGTAAATCCCACAATTCCGACCTCTCTGGCTTGGCTCCTTGGCCTAGCTGGACGCCCCTTCAAGGTTGGCCTTTAGGGTGTTTATATAAGCTTTTGGAATGTCTTTCTTTGCCTCTAAGTACCCTATTCCGAGTGAAATTCCTCTTTGTCACGGCAGGGACACGCTCGTACAACACATCCGTATGAATCGAATCCAAGCCGTGGTCGAGCCTACTAAAGGGGCACGACCGTGTGGCTTGGGCCCAGGCCGTGTTGATTTCCTACTTTGGCCCATTTGGTCTGTTTTTAGCCCGTTTCTCGTTCTTTTCTTCCTCCTATGCTTTCCTAAGTATAAAACATGAAATTAAAGGACTAGGAGCATCAAATTCCACAAGTCAAGGGATAAATCGTCCAAAAGTACGCTAAATGTGGGATTAAAATATGTATATATTACGGTTTATCAAATACCCCCACACTTAAGCTTTTGCTTGTCCTCAAGCAAAATTCTCAGTTCACAATTAAAATTAACTCCCCTCAATTCATAACTTTCATCAAAAATGTTTCATCATAATTCATAGGTAATTCATACATGGATGATTTAACCAGAAGGTTCCTAAAGATTCAAACAGTCAAAGTCATAGTTTTTGCAGTACGAAAAATAGGTGTTTCCCCTTACCTAAATAATTACCTTTAATTCAAAAATCAACAAAAATTGACATCCTCACTAAAGGTTCACTCAAATTACTCAAAGTATTTAAGGTTCAAGAAAAGCACTCAAGAGTCAAACACGAAAAGTTAATCCCATAAGCTTGCATGAAAATCAAATCTCCACCACTGTAAGATGATATGATACACAAATCAAAAGGTCTTTAAAAAGGGTTGTAACGGGGCTTGGGTTAAAGGTGTGGATAAAGGCTGAATTAGAGGGTTAGTATCAAGGCTAAATTGACAAATTACCTAACTAGAAAGATAACCAAAGCTTAAATAATTACATCAATTGAAAACTTAATACTAATAACATGAGCTTCTTCTAAAGATAATGAAATTAACAGTTTAAGCTCAAATATCATAGAACTAATAATTAATATACTTCGTGTTTATTTTTTTTTTTAAGAACAAATCAAGTAGTAATAATAATAAGATAGAATTTAATACTGAAATAAAGAAAATAGTTAAGTAACCGATCAAATCAAATCTCGATATAAGGTAGTCAAGAGAAATGGTGATAACAAATACTAGATGGGTTTTGAGTTAATATTAGTGGGTGAGTCAATAAAAGGGTTGTTAGGATCAAAGGGGTTCACTAGGGGTTAATTGTGAGGGAAGGCTTTTAGTGGAGTAAGTGGGTTAAAACCTAATTGCCTTTATCATCTCTGTATATCAAATCATAGGTGTGGTCTCGACATGTATAATCGAAGCAAGTTCTAGAATAACAAATCAATGTTGACACACTCATAATCTATAAAGTGAGCACGAAAAGTAATGTATGCTCTAAAAGGCTCAAGGTCTCACAAAAAAAATGGGCTTTTGACGTCAACTTTGTAAATTTCAAACTTCAAGGTAATAATTAGATTCAGGTAGACAACCTAACAGGTTTTTAATTCTGAAAATAAACTCATCATGCTTGATTCTCTAGTCTTCTAAAGTTTAAATCATCACTGCACAATTAACTGTGACTTAATCCAAAACATATCAATGAAAACCATGAATCAAAGGAAATTTAATTCTAACAGTAATATGAGAGAATTATTTAAGAACAAGATATAATTCAGGGATTTTGAGAATAATGAAAAAAGTTAGGCACTTTTCACGATAAAATTCACCCCCACACTTAATATGTACATTGCCTTCAATGTACAATTAACAATAATAACCATGTAGTAATAGATCATAAGAGAGGGATAGAGGTGAAACTTCCTGAATTTCGGATGGATATCTTGAGTTGGAGGTGTGAAAACTTGATTCAGAGGTGAAAGATAAGTTGGAGGAGGCGTCTTTGGTGGTGGTATGGTGGCCACCAACAATCACTGCACTAGATGAAGAAATTGGGTAACTTGTGAAGAAATAGCCAGGAAATAATAAGAATAATTCAAAATATACGAAATATGTATTTAAAGACAATGAAGATAAAGAGAAGGAAAATAAAGGAGAAGAGAAAAGACATAGGTAAAATAAATGGATTCAAATGTCCTTGTCTTGTCGAGTAAATGAAGCGGCCGGTATGAACTTATGTAGATCTGTCTCACACGGAGAGACTGCGCTAGGGTCCTTCCGCTTCTTTGGCATGAGGATGGTGGTGAGGATGGTGAATTAAAAGGAATGAGGGGAAGGGGAATGAAAAATGAAAGGAGAGGATAGTGAGAATAGAAGAGGTGTGGTGGTCGGGGGTTGGTGGATGAAGAACTTGGGGAGGAAGTGTGAAGAAGGGGGGCAGCCTTAAATAAGAAACAAGGACCTGGTGCTGCTCACGCCCGTGTGCTGGGGGCGTGTTTGGTCACACGACCGTATCACACGGTTATGTGGTTGCTCATTCGTTTCTCCCACGCCTGTGTAGAGGTCTCCATGCCCATGTCTCTTTCTCAGTGTCGGCCACGGCCTCAAAGCACGAGCGTGTCTCATACCCGTGTGACTTCTTCAGTGTCGGCCACGACCATATCGTACAGCTGTGGCAATTTATAGTTGTCCATGATCTAGGGATTCTTCGTCCTTGGCCTTTACGACCTCTGTCATGCCAGTGTGTAAATCCGTGATGCCCACACAGCCATGCCCACGCCCGTGTGCAAGGTCGTGTGGCACGGAAACCTATGCTTTATTTACTTTACTTAGTCTTTAGTTAGGTACTAAAAATCAAAGATATGAAAATAAAGGGGTTAGTGCTCGGGTTGCCTCCCGAGAAACGCTTGTTTAAATTCCTAAGCTAGACTTACCTTTCATCCGCACGATCAGGGTGGTTTGAAGAGTTGAACATCCTCTCTCATGATATCAGTTCTACTATCATGATAAAGTTTGAGTCGAGTAGCGTTTACCTTAAAAGTGCCTAATATAGGATTACTTACCTCGACTGTTCCGTATGGGAAGACGTTGAGTACCTTAAAAGGGTTTTCTTCGTTTGTATTAAGGTCTGAAGGAGATATTCGAGGGTCTGTTTTATCTAATAATACCTGATCTCCGATCTTAAATTTGTTTGTTCCATGGAATGGCGTTGGTTCTGCTGCGTGTATCCCTAATTTCTCTTTGAAATGTGTCTTCCACTCGTCTAGCTCATCGATCTGAAGCCATCGTTCCTCGTGAGTTATTTCTTTGTTGTCATGATATCTAGGATCTAGCTCAGTTGTGTGGTTCTGTGGTGCTTCCTGAAAAGAAGGTTGAACCAATTGATTATCAATAGAATTTATGTTCTCACCTCTTTCACTTGATGTCCTAGCCGAGTCAAGAGCCTGAAGACTGATTGATTCGTCACCTACACGGAGTATGAGTTCACCTGTACCAACATCAATTTTAGTTCTAGCAGTTGCTAAAAAAGGGTCTTCCTAAAATTAAAGAGATCGTATTGTCCTCATCCATGTCTAAAATGACAAAGTCCACTGGGAATACGAATTTATCAATTTTTACTAGCACATCTTCGATAATACCCCTAGGAATTCTAATAGTTTTATCAGCTAATTGAATGCTCATCCTAGTTTGTTTGGGTTGCCCTAGACCTAGCTGTTTAAACATTTTATAAGGCATAACATTTATACTTGCCACTAAATCAGCTAAAGCATTATCAATAGATAAACTACCAATTAAGCATGGAATTGTAAAACTCCCTTGATCTGTTAATTTTCGTGGTAGTCTATTTTGCAACATTGCTGAACACACTGCGTTTAGTTCCACATGCGACTCCTCGTCTAACTTCCGCTTGTTTGTCAAAAGCTCTTTTAAAAATTTCCTTGAATCTGGCATCTGCGAAAGAGCTTCGAGAAACGGTAAGTTAATATGTAATTTTTTTAAAAGTTTAAGAAATTTACCGAATTGTTCATCTGTGTTATCTTTCTTCATCGCATCGGGATATGGTACTCGAGGTTGGTACTCTTTAATTACCGGTTTTGGCTTATCATGACTTTCCTCAGCTTTACCTTCTTCTTCCACATTATCTTGCCTTAATTTGGGTTCATCTAACCTTACACTGTTATGAGCTGTTATGGCTTGAAGTTGCTCCTTTGGGTTAGTTTCAGTGTTGCTTGGTAGGCTTCCTTGCGGTCGTTCGGAGATCAGCTTAGCAAGTTGCCCTAACTAGTTTTCGATCCCTTGAATCGATGCTTGTTGATTTTTAAGTGTTGTTTCGGTGTTTTGGAAACGTGTTTCTGACACCGCTATGAATTTTGTCAGCATCTCCTCACGGTTCGGCTTCTTTTCCTGTGGGTAGGGCAGTTGTTGGAAGTTTGGAGGGGGTTGTTGTCTCTGATTTCCTTCACAACCCCATGAAAAATTGGGGTGGTTCCTCCAACCTGGATTATAAGTATTGCTATAAGGGTTAATTTGAGATCTGAAATTGTTACCTATATAGTTTTTTTGTTCGCTTTCCATGCCATGTCCGTAGGGTGGGTACTCAGGATTCGCCACACCTCCACTTATTTCACACTGCATTGCCGAATGTACCTGCGAAGAACACAAACCATCAATCTTTTTGTTCAACATCTCTACCTGATTTGATAGCATGGTTACTGCGTCGAGGTTGAAAACTCCGGCTGCTTTTGTTGGCCTTGTCCTTGTAACTTGCCATTGGTAGTTTTGTTATTCAGGGTTCTGCCGGTGGCTGAACCGATCAATTGCCTTGTTGAGGGGTTCACACCATTGTAGAAGGTTTGAACTTGAAGCCACAAAGGTAGCCCATGGTGAGGGCACCTTCTCAACAAATCCTTGTATCTCTCCCATGCATCGTAAAGTGTCTCTAAATCCATTTGCACAAAAGAAGAGATATCATTCCTCAACTTAGCCGTTTTGGCCGGTGGAAAATATTTTAACAAGAATTTTTCGGTCATTTGATCCCATGTAGTGATTGACCTTCGTGGGAGAGAATTCAACCGCTGTTTTGCTTTATTCCTCAAAGAAAAGGGAAATAACTGAAGACGGATGGCATCATCAGAGACGCAATTTATTTTGAAAGTATCACAAAATTCTAGAAAATTCGTCAAGTGATTATTTGGATCTTCATCCTGCAAACCATCAAACTGAACAATTTGTTGTATCATCTGAATTGTGTTAGGTTTCAGTTCAAAATTATTTGCAGCAATAGCAGGTCTAACAATACTTGACTCAGTTTCTGTTAAATTAGGTTTAGCATAATCATACATAGTTCGAAGAGCATGATTTTCGGCCACCTCTAGAGGTAGCAGATTATTCTCAGCCATCCCTTCGGTGGTATTGGTTTCGTCTTCTTGCTCTTTTTCTATGTAATTTAAGCTTCGCCTTATTTCTCTACGATTTCTGCGAACGGTACCTTCAATATCACTATCGTAAATTAAGAGTCCTGTCGGGTTCCTTCTAGTCATAAACTAGAGGTACCTGCTAGGAACAAATAAAATAAAGAATATTAGCAAAGTTAAAAACAGAATAAAAGTAAATTGAAAAAAATAAAAAGGGCTAAAGTAATAAAAATTGAGCGTTCTTAATATTTTAGTTCCCCGGCAACGGCACCAAAAACTTAATCGTGTGTCGAGAGTCTTAATATTTATATAATGAATGATCTAGCCTAGAAACTAACTATCACCACGATTTAGGCAAACGCACCTATCGAACAGTAGTATAGCTTAGTGGCAAGACCGGAATGTCGAACCCAAAGGAACCAAAAGTACTAATACTGACTTTCTTTTTTTTATTTAGCCTAAGAATTAAGGGATTTGTTGTTTATTCTAAAATTAACTAACTACTAAGCTAAAGATGCTAAGACACGGAGAGTGAATTGGGGAAATACTTGTGGGAAAAACCAATTGATTAAGACAATACCCGAGGAAGAATCCACCTAGACTTCACTTGTTATTTAACTCTGAACTGCATTTATTTATTCACTTGACTTGATCCGTAGGATTCCTTAATTTATATTAATACCTCTCTCGAGGCTGCTAACGTCTAACCCTAGGTTGATTAATTGAAATATCTTTCTAATTAAAACCCCTAGGATTGCATTAACTCGATCTATGGACTCCCATATTAGGTTTGACCCTAATCCGGCAGATTTTCGTCATCCTATCTCTAGGGTTGCGATCAACTCTGCTTAACTATGCTAGATCTACTCTTAAACAAGGAATATTCCTCTATTGCCTAAGCACATCAATACTTGAATCAATATCCCGAAATATCAAAACAAGAATTAAGAACACATAGTTAAGAACAAATCAAGTATTTATCATATAGTTTAGAAAACAATAGCAAGATCCGTCTTAGGTTTCATCCCCCTCAGGTATCTAAGGGGTTTAGTTCATAATGATAAAAGAATACATCTCAGAAGAAAATATAAAACAAAAAATAAGAAAACCCTAAAACCCGCTGAAGGAATTGAAGGAGAGATCCTCCGTCTTGAGTATGATTTCGGCTTCTTGAGATGAATCAACTGGCTTTCTTCGAGTAAATCCCACAATTCTGACCTCTTTGGCTTGGCTCCTTGGCCTAGCTAGACGCCCCCTCAAGGTTGGCCTTTAGGGTGTTTATATAGGCTTTTGGAATGTCTTTCTTTGCCTCTAAGTACCTATTCCGAGTGAAATTCCTCTTTGTCACGGTAGGGACATGCCCGTGCAACACGCCCGTGTAAATCAAATCTAGGCCGTGGTCGAGCCTCCTAAAGGGGCACGGCCATGTGGCTTGGGCCCAGGCCATGTTGATTTCCTACTTGGGCCCATTCGGTCCGTTTTTAGCCCGTTTCTCGTTCTTTTCATCCTCCTATGCTTTCCTAAGTATAAAATATGAAATTAAAGGATTAGGAGCATCAAATTCCACAAGTCAAGGGATAAATCGTCCAAAAGTACGCTAAATGTGGGATTAAAATATGTATATATTACGGTTTATCAAGCGGCTTCAGATCGTCAGAAATCTTATGCAGACTTGAAACGAAAAGATATTGAATTTGAAGTCGATGACAAAGTATTTTTGAAAGTATCCCCGTGGAAGAAAATACTTCGATTTGGCCGAAAAGGCAAGATGAGTCCGAGGTTCATCGGACCGTATGAGATCATTGAACGAGTTGGACCAGTTGCTTATAGATTGATGTTGCCACCTGATTTGGAAAAGATTCATAATGTGTTTCATGTGTCGATGCTTTGACGGTACAGATCTGATCCATCTCATGTAATTTCTCCTACTAAGGTTGAAATTCAGTCAGATTTGTCATATAGTGAGGAACCGATTCGAATTTTGGCACGAGAGATTAAAGAGTTGAGAAATAAAAGAATTTCCTTAGCGAAAGTGTTGTGGCACAAACACAGAGTTGAAGAGGCTACGTGGGAGCCTGAGAACGTTATGAGAGAGCAATATCCACACCTTTTCACTAGTAAGATTTTTGGGGACGAAAATCCCTAAAGGGGGAGAGTTGTAATAGCCCGGTTTAGACCCTAGTCAGAACAGTGGTTTCGAGACCACAAATTCGTGGTCAAAAAAATATTTTAATATTATTTTCTGTGTCTACGGTAGATGATTAAGCATGTGCTAAAGTTCCATGAATTAATTTGTCTGTTTGTGTGCTTAATTTGAGCAAAGGACTAAATCGCGTAAATCATAAAAGTAGCTTTCTATTTGATTAAGTGCCTATTTGATGTGGCTTTTAAATATGAGGGCCTTTGAGGCAATTAGCCCATTAATAAAGATGGTGGATGGCCATGGACGATTATGCCCTTAAATGAATAAGTTTAATATGTTGTAATAAAAGGTTAATTTTGTAAATGAATTAATGATGTTAATTCATAATAAAACAAAAGAAAATTTGATAGTGGAAATGTTCATCCTCTTCCACCGATTTGAGAAAGAAAAAGAAAGGGTTTTAGCTCTTCAAATATTCGGCTATTAAAGTCTTTGATTCAAGGTTAGTTTTTGTTTGGTTTTTGATAATTTTTATGTTTTTGTAATCGTTGCTTTGTGCTCTACAAAACCCATGCTTAAATTTTGTGAATTGATGATGAATTTGAAATGTGCCATGTATGAATTAATGAGATTTGTAAAGTTTGGTGATGGATTATGAAAGATATGTGTTAGATTAACATATGTTGTATTTGAATTTTTACTGAAATTGAGTAATTTGGGCTTAATTGTGAAAATGAGAAATTGGAGGACTAAAATGTGAATTAAATGAAATGTGTGTACTTGTATGAACATAGAGAGAATTTGGCTAGGCATGGGTGAAGTTAAATTTTGAGTATTTTGTGATTTTGTGAAATAGGGAATAAAGTGTCTGAATGTGAAAATGTGAGGGCTATTTTGTAAAATGCCCTAAATATGTGTGTTTGGATTAAATTGAATGAATTAGTGATTGAATGGGCTGAATTTGAATGTGTATAGACCACAAAAGGAGAGGTTCGGATCGAGATCGAGACAAAGACAAAGTGCTCGATTAATCGATCGTTTCGGTATTTCAACGTTCGAGGTAAGTTCGGATATAATACTAGTTGTTAAATTATATCTATGTGATGAGAATCGAATGAATGAAAATTTTTTGAATTAGAAATGTTAAATATGAGATTGAGATGTAATATCCAGGATTTAGGGCTTGTGCATTTTTGCTAAATTGAATGTGTTAGTATGCCTATGTGTGTTTTGATGTGTTTTTGTGAATCATGAGAACTTTAGAGTGTAGGAAAAAGCCTTAGAAAATATTGTATTTTAAAGTTTTAAAGAGGAGCTAAGCTTGATAGGCCTTAAGAAAATTAGTAGGGGGAATAGGACATAAAAATCAGCTTGGTAAAGTGGCAAGGAGGCGCCACTTAAAGCCCTGGTAAGTGACGCCATGTGCAAGGTGCAAGGGCCTAGGTTCGAGCCACAAGGGATGCAAAATGGGAGTTTTTATTTTGCGGCAAAAAGGAGTAATAGTGGACGGCATTGGGAGATTGAGAAAGGAGTTTTAGATGTGATTAAATTCTTTTTAAACTTTCGGCTAAGGGCAAGGATAATGATTGATTTAATAAAATTATTTTGAATGAAGTGATAGAGAGAAAAATAAGGGATTTGATAAGTGAAGATGTAGTGGCCGAATGTGGGGCTCTAAGGGTGCATAATCGGTTTTGGGGTTTTGATAGGGGAAGTGTGCCGAAAATTCATAGTTGATAGTTTTGTTTTTCTCTTTTTCTTTCTCCAAGTTCGGTCACTTAGTGCATTAAGGGGTCATTTCTTAGAATTTTTCTAATCTCTTCCAAACCCATCATTGCCGATTCTCCTAAAGCCTCATACTCTTCCCTTTCATTCTTGTTGAAGCCAATCTCCTAGTGCCCATCAAGAGCCGAATTCCATACTCTTTAGCTATTAATCTCCATAGCCGAATCTTCAAAGAGAGATCTCTTTTCCCGAAGGTGCACAATAGCCGCATATACCTCTCTAGTTTGGCTCGGTTGATTTCACTCCTTATTCCTACATAGCCGAATGCTCCTCTATTCCCTTTGAAGCTGATTTGATCATTTAATCAGGAGCCGAAACTCTCTGTTCCAAGCAAGGATATTCGACTAAGTTGGTAAGGGATTCGTGGCATGTAACTTTCCTATCTCTTTCTTTTTCTTTTAGCCGAAAGTTAAGGACTAATCCCATTAATATTCTTGTTTGCCGAAACTTGGAAGGATCTTTCGGGATTTCTAGTGTAGCTGACTTTTAGGGGAGGTCTTCGGGATTTGTGTAGTAACCAAATCAGCAACAAGGTAAGAAGTTGGTTGCGTTAATCCTTCGGGATTTGGTTATTTGGCCGAATGGCTTGTTGCTAACATGCTTAAGGTGGCCGAATATAGGAACTAGAGATCTAGAGCATTAGATCGAGACTTTCGGAATTCAGTGAACACGTTAGTAAACCAGGTGTGTACCCCACACTAATTCTTAATAGATTTATGGCATCAATTTAGTATATGTGCTTATAATATTGTGAAAAGTGGGCAAAGGTACCATGCAATGGTACAAAGTACTCAGGTACGTAGCTTTAACGTTATGTTATCATATGTGAATAATGATAAGAATATGAAATAAGGCATAAGGCATGATATTGCATGTTTTGTATGACTTGGGGCATACGGGTTATATGGAAAGGGGAAGTGATCTGGTGGTTTATACCACAATATCTGAATGTGGTGACTCATGTCACGAAATCTGAATGTGGTGACTTATGTCACGAAATATTATCTGGTGGCTATGCCACAAAATTTATAAGGGCGATGAGCACGCTGTCTGCAGCGGATCGCCTTCGATGATGTGTAGCGGATGGAGGGTCGACTTAGTAGTCCCCACGGTGTGATGGTTGGTACGGGTGATGTGTAGCGGATGGTTATCTAGGTTTGGGTTCGGGATTGCATCATTATTTATATTCGTTATATGTGTATGATTTGATGTGCCTAAATCGTTGGGATTGGTGTTGGTTATACACACTGAGTCTGTTTGACTCACCCCGTTGTGGGATATTTTTTAGGTGACACTCGATGAACCAGGACCGGCGGGGAGCTTAGTGGTGGCCATGTTCAACTCGGACTTTATTTTAATTTTTGGACTTTTTATTTCTAAGTATTTTGGATTTATTCGGGTTTTGTTTTAATGTAATAAGGCTATAGCTATAAACTGATTATGCATGCATTTTTATTTATTTCACTATGATGCAATTTTTATCAATTTAAAGTTTAAGCGAATTTTCTTAAAAATAAATTTTAAATGTTTTGACACCTAGACACAAACGATTTTCGAATTAAACATTAACTCCAAGACAACTCGGTATTTTTATAAAACCACCCAAATTTTCCAAAGTAATGAACATGAATTTGAACCATTTTACTCGAGGAACATACCAGATCCGGTCTGGGCTCGTGGGCCGGGTTTGGGGTGTTTCAGCTTGGTATCAGAGCTAAGTTTTAAACTCTCGGACTTGGGTTTATAGCCCATAACGTTTTCAAAATAGAGCCCAAACAAGTTTTGTGAAAATTTTGTGAAATAAGCAGGTTTTTCTGGCATGGCAGCTAAGTCTCCGGCCCGAAGTCCACCAGGTAAGTACCCCTAACCGTTGTGTGAATTAATGTATGATTTGTATATGGGTATAACGGGAACGTAGATTAGTATATTAAGTTATGGAACCCTAGGATTAGTTTACCCCAACACAAGAACTACATAAAATTTAAGGCCTAACTAAACAGACCTGTGAGTAAGTCGCGAGAGTTAAGGGTGTGGCAACCATTGTGCGCATGTCTAGGATTGGATTCGGGAAGAGCACGGTATTTAAGCAATCCTAGTGACTCACCTCCTCTTCGCTTTCGAATCCTACTCGTGTGCGTAGTGACGGTTCACCCTAACCAAGAGGACTTATTCACGGGCTAAATTCAATAATTAAAACCCGAAAGGGACTAGCCATATCTTTTATAAAAACCCTAGTTTTAAAATCATCAAATTACTCCTTTGGTCCATAGCAAAATTTATCTTGAACATTCTTCCAAAATATTTCCGATTTACCAAAATTACCCAAATACCCCTGGTTGTAAAATTACTAAAATGCCCTTGGTTTATAAATTTACCATACTACCCTCGATTTTTACTAAAGTAATCTTGCTTTACAAAAATATCCAAAAACCCCTACTTTGCGAAATATTAAAATACCCTGATTTGGAAAATTTACGAAATTACCCCTAATTTACAAATTTGTCAAAATGACCCCGATTTCCAAAATTTCCGCCGTATCTCTGATTTGAGAAAATTTTCAAAAGGTACCCTTGAGTTTTGAAAATTTCAAAGTGCCTTGATTTATTCAAATTTTCAAATTGACCCCGATTTATTACCAAAATACCCTTATAGGATAAATGACGAAAATACCCCTAGGATAGGAATAGACAACAATGTTTGAATAGTGAATGTGTTCGGTAGGTACTACTGAATGATTGTGTTTCTCTGAATTAGGGTAGAAAACTGGGAACGAAAACTCTGAATGATCGAAAGAACCTCTATTAATTTTATTTTCATGAAATTTCTTCGCGGGTAATCAGTGGAACAAAATACTAATGCATAAAACTTTCTAAAACAGATTAAGGCGCGATCGTAGGAATGAGTTCTAGGGGACCCGGTCGTAATGTGCGAGGACGTGGTAGAGGTAGAGTGACCGTATCGGAACCCGTTAGGTCTGGACAAGGGTCCGAAAATGAGGTACCACCACCCCACCACCACCGTTGGTGTTGGCGCAAAGAAGATCGACGGGGATGATGCGATGACGCAGCGATCTGCGAGTTCTTGAGATGGTGGCTGAAGCCGGTGGAGGTGGGGGAGCTCGAAAATCTGTACCCGAGCGACTCCGAGCCAATGGAGCTGAAGTATTCCGTGGCGTATCTGGTGTGGCACCCAATACGGCTGAGTATTGGTTGGAAGTGACAGAGCGAATTATGGATGAGCCGGATCTCGATTTCTTGAAGAGAAGTCAAGGAATGGTGTCGCTACTTCGCGATAAGGCATATCGCTGGTGGCTCACGATTCGGGATGGTGCTACAAATGAGGATCTCACTTGGGAGTATGTTAAGGCGGCATATCGGAAGAAGTATGTTGGAACTAGTTATACGATGCTCGAGGAAGGCATTTCGGGGGTGGTTCAAGGAACAAGTCCGTAGCGGAATATGAGGTTTGAATTCTTAAGGTTGAGCCGGTATGCTCGAGGAATTGTGGCTACGGGCATGAGCGATGTGTCCGGGTTTGAGGACGGCCCGAGGATGACCTAAGGTTGTTGATAGCTCCACAAACAGAGCGAGAGTTTGCCGTGTTGGTGGAAAAGGCTAAGGTAGCCGAAGGGATTAAGGACTCTGTGAGACGAGAATCTTTGAACGGAATAGGCACAAGAGAGGTTTTGGGTCATCGAGGTCATCCGGAATGTTCAAAAGAGGCCTAGAGTTGATGGGCATGCGAGGTCGCAAAGTCGCATACAGGAGGGCGATGCTCGTACTTGTGATCGGTGTGGGAAGAGGCACCTAGGAGAGTGTTGGAAGAAGACAGGGGGATGTTTCAAGTGTGGGTCCAAGGACCACATAATTAAGGACTGTCCTATAAAAATAGACGGGGGCCGACCAACAGGTCAGAATTTCAATCAGGCTAGAAGAGGTGGACCGCAGCCACCGCGGGGTCTTGGTCTGATTGGCAGAGGTAATGGTTCTGGAAGAGGACGTAGAACACCGGGCAGAGGTATTGGTAATACGGAGGCAAGGCAGTCGGGTCTGGTGTATGCAGTTCGTCGGAGGGAAGATGGAGACGCACCGGACGTCATAACCGGTACGTTCCTTATAGCTGATAAGCCTTATTTTGCTCTAATTGATGTTGGCTCGACCCACTCGTATGTTGCAAGTAGAGTAATTGAGACTCTAGGCATAGCCTTTGAACTATCTAGTAGGGAAATGACTGTAGTAAGCCCGTTAGGTCAAACTGTAGTGGTGAATGGGATATTTCGCAATGTACCTCTAGAGATTCAGGGAGTGATATTCTCTGCCGACTTGATGGAACTACCTTTCGGAGAATTTGATCTCATACTTGGCATGGATTGGCTAGTGGAACATCGGGCTATATTGGATTGTGCAGCTAAGCGAATGGAGTTAAGGACCCCGGAGGATGAAGAGATAATTATGATAGGAGAAAGAAGAAACTACTTGTCTAACGTAGTTTCTGCATTAAAGGCTGACAAGATGGTTTGGAAAGGGGGCAAGGCATTCTTGGCCTTCGTTAGTGCGTTGGATGCGAACGAAGAGGGAGTTAGTGGAGTTAGAACAGTAAGGGAATTTGTGGATGTTTTCCCAGAGGAGTTACCTGGAATACCCCCTAACAGGGGGGTGGAGTTCGGAATTGACTTATTGCCTGGAACGACGCCAGTATCTATCGCTCCGTATAGAATGGCACCGAAAGAGTTGGTTGAGCTCAAGGCTCAAATTCAGGAATTGCTTGATCGTGGGTTTATTCGACCCAGTGTGTCTCCGTGGGGAGCACCGGTCTTGTTTGTGAAGAAGAAGGACGAGACTATGCGTATGTGCATAGATTATCGTCAGTTGAATAAGCTGACCATCAAGAACAAGTACCCGTTGCCAAGGATAGACGACTTGTTCGATCAGCTTAAAGGGGCCGCAGTATTCTCGAAGATAGATCTAAGGTCTGGGTATCATCAGCTTAAGGTGAAGGAAGCGGATATCCATAAGACAGCTTTCCGGACAAGATACGGGCATTATGAGTTCTTAGTAATGCCGTTCGGATTGACGAACGCCCCAGCTGCGTTCATGGATATATGAACTGGGTTTTTCAACCTTACTTGGATAGGTTCATCGTTGTGTTCATAGACGACATCCTAGTGTATTCTAAGTCGGAGGAAGAACATGACGAGCATCTCCGGACAGTGTTGCAAATGTTAAGGGAGAAGAAGCTCTACGCCAAATTCAGCAAGTGTTAATTTTGGCTTAAGGAGGTTGCATTCTTAGGGCATGTAGTGTCTGCAGAAGGGATAAGAGTGGATCCTAGGAAGATTGAGGCAGTGTTGGATTGGAAACCACCTAAGTCTGTGGCGGAGGTTCGTAGTTTCTTGGGATTGGCAGGCTACTACAGAAGGTTTGTAGAAGGGTTCTCATCATTAGCCGCACCTTTGACGAAGTTGTTGAGAAAGGAATTACCTTTCGTATGGACAGATAAGCAACATGAGAGCTTTGAGAAGCTTAAGAGGGTTTTGACTGAAGCTCCAGTCTTGATTCAGCCTGAGGCGGGGAAGGATTTTGTGGTGTACTGTGACGCTTCTCATACAGGATTAGGATGCGTATTGATGCAAGACGGGAAAGTAGTCGCTTATGCGTCTCGACAATTAAGGCCACATGAGGTTAACTACCCGACGCATGATTTGGAATTGGCGGCAGTGGTCTTTGCTCTTAAGGTATGGAGGCACTATTTATATGGAGAAAAGTCAGTGATCTACACAGACCACAAAAGCCTTAAGTACTGGGCCGACTCGAGAAAGAGCTGAACTTGAGACAGCGAAGGTGGGTGGAGTTATTGAAAGACTACGATTGTTCTATAGAGTATCATCCGGGCAAGGCGAATGTAGTGGCAGATGCCCTAATTCGGAAAGTAGTGTCGGATCTGAGGGTAATGTTTGCACATCTTAGCTTGTATGACGATGGAAGTCTGCTGGCAGAATTGTAAGCTAAACCGACATGGTTGGATGAGGTGAAGGAAAGTCAGTTAATGGATGAGGATCTAAGTGCTAAGCTACGGCAAGTGAAGAGTGGAGAATTGGAAGATTATAGTATTAGTGACGAGGGAGTATTGTGTTTTAAGGGTAAGGTTTGTATGCCGAAAACTAAGGAGTTAAGGCGGAGAATTCTTCAGGAATCGCATAGTAGCCCCTATGCTATGCATCCTGGAGGTAGTAAGTTGTATAGAGATCTAAGGGAACAGTTTTGGTGGCCTGGTCTTAAGAGGGAAGTTACCGAATTTGTAGGGAAATGCTTGACGTGTCAGTAAGTCAAGGCTGAACACCAAGTTCCGTCAGGATTACTTCAGCCGATAAAGATTCCGCAGTGGAAGTGGGAGAGAATTACCATGGACTTCGTTAGTGGGCTTCCCCTTACGCCTACTAAGAAGGACTCGGTATGGGTGATAGTGGATCGATTGACAAAGTCCGCGCATTTCATTCGATGACGGGTTGACTATTCTTTCTGAAGTTGGCGAAGTTATATGTAGCGAAATTGTGAGGTTGCATGGAGTGCCAATGTCGATTATCTCGCATGAGGATCCAAGGTTTACGTCTCGGTTTTGGAAAGCACTACATCGGGCTTTAGGCACCGATTGGATTTTACTACGGCATTTCATCCACAAAGCGGACGGTCAATCTGAACGAGTAATCCAAGTGTTAGAGGATATGTTGAGAGGCTGTGTAATAGACTTCAGAGGAAGTTGGGAAGAATATTTGCCTTTAGCGGAATTTGCATATAATAACAGCTATCAAGCCAGTATTCGGATGGCACCATATGAAGCGCTGTATGGACGGAAGTGTCGCACTCCTACATGTTGGACGGAATTAGGAGAATGTCAAGTTTTAGGTCCAGAGATTGTGGCAGAATCTGAAGAGAAAGTTAAGGTAATTCGGGCACGGTTAAAGGAAGCATCTGACAGACAGAAGTCGTACGCAGATCTTAAGCGGAAGGAAATAGAATTTGATGTAGGAGATCAAGTGTTTCTTAAAGTTTCGCCTTGGAAGAGGGTGATGAGATTTGGTCGCAAAGGGAAGTTAAGTCCCAGGTTTATAGGACCTTATCGGGTATTGAAGCGGGTTGGACCAGTGGCATACCAGTTAGAGTTGCCTCCGGAGTTGAAGCAGATGCATGACGTATTCCATGTTTCTATGCTACGTCGTTATCGATCGGATCCATCTCATGTGGTGTCAGTTGAGGAGGTGGAGCTAAGACTAGATTTGTCCTACGAGGAAGAGCCGATTCAGATCTTGGAACGAGATGTGAAAGTGTTGCGAAGGAAATCAGTTCCTTTGGTCAAAGTGTTATGGCGTAATCATAGATCGGAAGAAGCTTCTTGGGAGCCGGAAGAAGCAATGCGACAGTAATACCCTCACCTATTTTAGCCAGGTAATTTCGACGACGAAATTATTTTAAGGGGGGTAGAACTGTAATATTCGGGATTTAGGGCTTGTGCATTTTTGCTAAATTGAATGTGTTAGTATGCCTATGTGTGTTTTGATGTGTTTTTGTGAATCATGGGAACTTTAGAGTGTAGGAAAAATCCTTAGAAAATATTGTATTCTAAAGTTTTAAAGAGGAGCTAAGCTTGATAGGCCTTAAGAAAATTAGTAGGGGAAATAGGACATAAAAATTAGCTTGGTAAAGTGGCAAGGAGGCGCCACTTAAAGCCCTGGTAAGTGACGCCATGTGCAAGGTGCAAGGGCCTAGGTTCGAGCCACAAGGGATGCAAAATGGGAGTTTTTATTTTGCGGCAAAAGGAGGAGTAGTAGTGACGGCATTGGGAGGCGAGAAAGGAGTTTTAGATGTGATTAAATTCTTTTTAAACTTTCGGCTAAGGGCAAGGATAATGATTGATTTAATAAAATTATTTTGAATGAAGTGATAGAGAGAAAAATAAGGGATTTGATAAGTGAAGATGTAGTGGCCGAATGTGGGGCTCTAAGGGTGCATAATCGGTTTTGGGGTTTTGATAGGGGAAGTGTGCCGAAAATTCATAGTTGATAGTTTTGTTTTTCTCTTTTTCTTTCTCCAAGTTCGGTCACTTAGTGCATTAAGGGGCTGCCGAATTTTTCTAATCTCTTCCAAACCCATCATTGCCGATTCTCCCTAAAGCCTCATACTCTTCCTTTTCATTCTTGTTGAAGCCGAATCTCCCTAGTGCCCATCAAGAGCCGAATTCCATACTCTTTAGCTATTAATCTTCAAAGAGAGATCTCTTTTCCCGAAGGTGCACAATAGCCGCATATACCTCTCTAGTTTGGCTCGGTTGATTTCACTCCTTATTCCTACATAGCCGAATGCTCCTCTATTCCCTTTGAAGCTGATTTGATCATTTAATCAGGAGCCGAAACTCTCTGTTCCAAGCAAGGATATTCGACTAAGTTGGTAAGGGATTCGTGGTATGTAACTTTCCTATCTCTTTCTTTTTCTTTTAGCCGAAAGTTAAGGACTAATCCCATTAATATTCTTGTTTGCGAAACTTGGAAGGATCTTTCGGGATTTTTAGTGTAGCCGACTTTTAGGGAGGTCTTCGGGATTTGTGTAGTAACCAAATCAGCAACAAGGTAAGAAGTTGGTTGCGTTAATCCTTCGGGATTTGGTTATTTGGCCGAATGGCTTGTTGCTAACATGCTTGGTGGCCGAATATAGGAACTAGAGATCTAGAGCATTAGATCGAGACTTTCTGAATTCGATGAACACGTTAGTAAACCAGTGTGTACCCACACTAATTCTTAATAGATTTATGGCATCAATTTAGTATATGTGCTTATAATATTGTGAAAAGTGGGCAAAGGTACCATGCAATGGTACAAAGTACTGCTCAGTGCGTAGCTTTAACGTTATGTTATCATATGTGAATAATGATAAGAATATGAAATAAGGCATAAGGCATGATATTGCATGTTTTGTATGACTTGGGGCATACGGGTTATATGGAAAGGGGAAGTGATCTGGTGGTTTATACCACAATATCTGAATGTGGTGACTCATGTCACGAAATCTGAATGTGGTGACTTATGTCACGAAATATTATCTGGTGGCTATGCCACAAAATTTATAAGAGGCGATGAGCACGCCGTCATGCGCGGCATCGCCTTCGATGATGTGTAGCGGATGGAGGGTCGACTTAGTAGTCCCCACGGTGTGATGGTTGGTACGGGTGATGTGTAGCGGATGGTTATCTAGGTTTGGGTTCGGGATTGCATCATTATTTATATTCGTTATATGTGTATGATTTGATGTGCCTAAATCGTTGGGATTGGTGTTGGTTATACACCTTGAGTCTGTTTGACTCACCCGTTGTGGGATATTTTTAGGTGACACTCGATGTGGACCGGTCGGCGGGAGCTTAGTGGTGGCCATGTTCAACTCGGACTTTATTTTAATTTTTGGACTTTTTATTTCTAAGTATTTTGGATTTATTCGGGTTTTGTTTTAATGTAATAAGGCCATAGCTATAAACTGATTATGCATGCATTTTTATTTATTTCACTATGATGCAATTTTTATCAATTTAAAGTTTAAGCGACTTTTCTTAAAAATAAATTTTAAATGTTTTGACACCTAGACACAAACGATTTTTGAATTAAACATTAACTCCAAGACAACTCGGTATTTTTATAAAACCACCCAAATTTTCCAAAGTAATGAACATGAATTTGAACCGTTTTACTCGAGGAACATACCAGATCCGGTCTGGGCTCGTGGGCCGGGTTTGGGGTGTTTCATGAGAAATGCGGCACTAAGTGTGCGTAATTGAAATCAAGACTAAGATGAGTAGCACTGTGTGTGCGAAGAAATAGAAGCTTCGGCTTTATCGATTGGCATTATGTGTGCGGTTCTGAATTAAGTTCGGTTTTGTATCTAGGCACTAAGTGTGCGATGTTAATTAAGCTTCGGCTATGATCATACACTAAGTGTGCGATTGAATCGAAGAGTTAACGAAGTTTTATCGAATGAAGTATTGAGCTTTGAATAGCATGTGTGATCGATATCTAATTGTTGGCTAAGGTACGTACGGAACCTATGTGGTTGATGAAATCGTGAACGGATTATTGGATAGATGAGTAAGCATATTAGTTATGATTAACATGGTATATGTGTATTTGTAAGAGGATCTATGTGATGGATTATATTTGTACTTGGTGAATGTATTATTGAGTAGTATGTGTTATATTACGAACTTACTAAGCTTTGAAAGCTTACTGTGTGATTTTTTTCTCTGTTTTACAGTGTCAGTAAAGCTAGCTCGGATCCGGGGATTGTCAGCATCTCTATCACACTATCGACTATCTAATTTGGTACTTTTAAAAGATGAATATAGGTGGTATATGGCATGTATATGCTAGAAATTATGGTATGTTTTGTAATGTTGGACCTTGCCATGTGATATGGCTAGATGGATGAATGTTGATGATGCATTTATATAGGCTATGAAAATGATGGATGAGTTATGAAATAGTAAGAATGGGAATGGTATGTTTTATACTTGAATTGGTTAATGAGATTGATGGATAAACTATGGACTTGTTGTATGAATTACTTGATGCTTGGCTTATATGAATTGAGTTGTGATCATGGTGCTTAAATGGATTTATTTGATTAGGAATTGAATATATGAATAGATGGTGTTGTTAATGATTAATAGGAGTTTGAAATGGTATGTTTTGGTTGCAATTGAGGCATGAAATGGTATTAGTTTGATGCATATAGGTGATTAAATGTGTGGATGGCAAATTTGGCCTTGAAAGTGACCTATAATTGCCCACACGGTTGAGCACATGGGCGTGTGGCTCGACCGTGTTCTTCAAGCTGAAATTTCGATTCAAGTCAGTAGCGACCACGGGCTGGACACACGGGCATGTGATTGGCCGTGTGATGCAAGTCAGGATCCACCACGAGTGAGACACACGAGCGTGTCTCAGGCCGTGTGGACAAGTCAGTATGTATGCCCTGTTTTGACACGGCTTAGACACACGGATGTGTCTGAGGCCGTGGGAGGCACACGGCCTGCCCACACGGGCGTGTGCTCTCTATAACTTAGAAAAATTTTCAAACTTTCGAGAATTTTCATAAGTGTTCGGTTTAGTCCCGACCCCTTTCTAGCATGTGATTAAGGTCTCGTAGACCTCATTAAGGGACTATATGTATATAATTGAATATGTTTGATTGATGATTAAATAAGTGTTGTGGATTGGATGTGAAATGTTCGGAAATGTTCAGTAATGCCTCTTAACCCTATTTCGGCGATGGTTTCAGGTTTAGGGGTGTTACAGGGTTGATTTTTGCTCGGTGGACTGTAGGAGTTTCAGTTTAGCTAAAATACTGAGGTGGTTGTGAGTAGTGGGGATTGTGGGAGTGAAAGTAGGAGAGAATTTAGGAATTTGTGATCAGAATGTTAGTTTCCTGATAATCTTTGTTTCTTTTTCAAAATTTCGGTGACTCTTAGGGAAAAGTCGTGACGTTTTCTTCATTCCTCCCTTCTCCCATATTCGACTTTTGCTCTTCTTTCTTCCATCTTCTCTTTGATTTCGTTTCTTTTTGTTGACTTTCACCGTCACCTTTGTAGTTCGATTTTCGTCACACGTTTCTGTAAGTGGGTTCTCGTTGTTTGTAAGTTTTGAATGTTAAGTTTTTTATTGAGGTTATTGTCGCATTGGCAGCAGCATACTGCGAGGATCAATGTTCTCCTCTTGATGTTTCGTGATCGATTGATTCGAGGTGGTTGGGGTAAGTTTCGTCGCTTTAAGGATGAGTATCTCGATTTGGGTTCAGTTTTAGTTTAAGTGTTTAATTCATTGCTTTATTGGTCGATTATAGGTTCTGGAGTGCTCGGAAGTGTTTCTACATCGAAATTGTACCAGGTGTGTACCCAAAAATGTAGAAAATAAGGTTTCGGCGAAAGCCGAAAACCTCACTGTCGACGCCACACGGGTGTGTGGTCGCCCGTGTGGTAGGCCGTGTGATGGGATACAAGCGTGTGATCGACGAGGCCAGGCCGTGCTCATAAGACACGACCGTGTGATGGCCAAGTAGCACACGGGCCTGATCGAATTGGGTCGTGTGGAACACATTGACATGTGGGCCCATACGTAAAGTCAACACGGACGTGTAGGATTTTGGGCCAGGCCGTGTGATCCACACGGCCAAGGTAAATTTGGGCAATGTGGGCCCACACGGGCAGGCCACATGGGCGTGTGAGCCTATTTTCACTGAATTGATTGCTAAGGTTGCATGGGTCACCAAAGTCGACTGTGAACCTACTGTAGGGTCGGTAAGCATTACTTAGACCCCTAATTGTGTGAACTGACTAATTGTTGGGTATATATTAAGCATGATGATAGTATGCATGTATATATTTACTGATTATATGTACTGGTATCATGAGATAGCATGTCATGCATTGCATGTGTAACACCCCTTACCCGTATTCAATGCCGGAACCGGGCACGAGGCGTTACCGTAATAAAATCTTCAAGATCGCCACTTAGGCACCACATGACCACTCTCTTTGGCCATCACAACAACCTCAGACCCGACTTACGAGGCCTCTCTCAACCACACGAGGGCTCTCGAGACCATATCGAAAACTCTTACGATCTTAAAATTTTTCCATCTATACAGGGCTCACACGCCCGTGTAAGATTTGGCACGCCCATGGATGTCACACACGCCCATGGTCACTACCCGTGCATGAAAACTCAAGCATTCTGCCAATGCCCCATGGCTAGGGAACACGCCCGTGCTCTCCGCCCGTGGCGCACACTGACCACCTTGACACGGCCTAGAGTCTAGACACACGCCCGTGTGGCTAGCCCGTGGCCAACACTGATTAACACACACGTTCTAGGCACACGCCCGTGTGACTAGTCCGTGGTCTATTCTGACTTCAAATACTAACATGCAGGGGACACACGGCCAAGTCACATGCCCATGGACTGACCGTGTGTCACACATGGCCTAGACACACGCCCGTGTGTCTACCCACATGGACGATAACAAAGCTATTTGTCAAGTTCTTTTCACCCATCTAGCATACACAATCATGCACTCATACAACACATCCATAATCAACTCAAAATCTTACAATCTCACATAGATAACTACATCTTCTCATATAATAAAGTGCCAAGAACTATGGCATTATACAAAATAGATTATCCATCTAAAGGCCAACACATCATAGCCATATACAACAAAATTCACAAACTTGTCTAGCCCATATACATGCCATATACAAAACATTGAGTCTAATGTACCAGAGTGTTCTGATAGTTTGGGCGATCTTCCAATTGATCCTCGTATCTTGATTCAACACTTTTGCTCTATAAGACAAGGGAAAAGAAGGAGAGTAAGCTTTGAGCTTAGTAAGTTCACACATAAACAATTAAGCACCATAGTATAAGCTAAACAACAATTAGCATTACACTAACATATAATGTACAACTATGCTTACTCTTTTTATCCCTTACCACATTTCCAACACATCATGAGTCACTTACTCATAACCATTGACAAGCACTCCTGCATTCAATATCACATTTACACAATATACAACACATCATTATTTCTCGATAATACATCCACACGGCTAATCCACACAGCTAATCTCTCGGTGGTTTCGCACTTAGCCTACCACAATCAATTAATAAGGTAGTATCGCACTTAGCCTACCAACAAGGTATTCATAGTGGTTTCGCAAATAGCCCACTAGATAATATACCTAACGATAGCATCGCACATAGCCAGCTCATCGTCAATATGCATTAGGATGGTATCGCACTTAGCCCACCATTTAGCATTATCACAACACATTCACAAATCTACTTACTTAATCATT
Organism: Gossypium sturtianum; assembly: GCA_025698515.1. Taxonomy (NCBI): domain Eukaryota; kingdom Viridiplantae; phylum Streptophyta; class Magnoliopsida; order Malvales; family Malvaceae; genus Gossypium; species Gossypium sturtianum. The sequence goes on from CM046946.1 coordinate 126,457,724, forward strand.
CATCCATTCATTTCACTTGAACCACATAGGTTCTCAACCATTCTCAACCATGCTATACACTATCTAGCATTAACCAATTGTAAGTATGAATGCATTGTTTATGCATAGACTTACCTCGATACTCAAAAGTATAGAAACGTGCAATTTAGTCCACCACTTTGCTCTTGCCTCGGTTTCGATCCGGGCTTTGTCTTTCTTGATCTATAATGAATAAATCAGCTTATTCAATACACACATTGACTAAATCGACCCACATCTCATACTTTGGTAAAAATTACTCTTTTGCCCCTAATCTTTCTCATAATTACACTATTGCCCCCAAGGCTCGTAAAGTGATTTTTATTCAACTTTCTAGCCTTTCATGCTTACCCGAACCACTTACTCAACTAAATCAATCATCAATTCTCATCACAACACACATGTATGACCAAAATCAAGATTTTTACAAACTAGTCCCTACATGCATTTTCTATGGAAACTCATTTAGCAAAAGATGTTTCTACTACATCAAGCTTTCATAATCTTCCACAAAACATCAAAATACATGCATGTCATACATGGCCACATTTTTGAACATCCATCATAGCTCATCAAATAGCTAAAAATAGCTTACTCATGCAACAAGGACTTAAAAAATACTAAGAATATCAAAAACGAGGCTAGATGCACTTACTAGCAAGTGAAAATTTTGAAGAACCCTAACAATGGCTCTTGAAAATTTCAAGTGCCTTCTTGGAGAAGAAGATGAATGAATTTTGTCATCTTTTCTCCTATTTTAATCACTTAATTGATAAATGACCAAAATGCCTTTTTGATAAACTTTCTATTTTAACTCATCCATGCCCAATTTTGTCCAAATATTAAAAATTAGAAAAATTTCTATTTAAGGACCTCTAATTAATATTCTAAAGCTATTTCACACAAATCGCTTCTAGAATCTCACATTTTGCAACTTTTGCAATTTAGTCCTTTTGGACAATTCAACCGTAATTTCACAAAATTGCTTCATGAAACTTTCACACTAGCATGCATACATAGCATAAACCTTAAGAACTCATTCATAAACCTTAGATTTGTGGTCTCGCACCACTATTCTGACTAGGCCCTAAATCAGGATGTTACAGCATGGGGTTGGGTTGATTTTATTTGGAGGAAGTGCACTGAAAGGCTCTTAAGCTTAATATATTGGCAGCTCAGCTGTAAACTACTGTTTGTGCCGCATTCGGTACTACCTGGAGTGTAGGGATGGGTGGGTTGATTTAATCCCCACATGGAGTGTAGGGTTGGACGGAGATGGTGTGTAGAGGTGGGTTGGGTAGGACTTTGTTCTTGAATCACCGTGTATCTCATTCTTGGTATTGTGATGGGCTTAGGCCCTAATGCATATCTGATCTTTGAATCAAAATGGGCTAAGGCCCAAATTACTACTGGAACTGGAATGGGCTTAGGCCCAAACCGTATTTGACTTTTTACTGCTAAGTGACTGTGTGCATGTTTTCTGTGGGGATTACACACTGAGTTTACATAAACTCACCCCTTCTGTTTAATATGTATAGGTAATCCCCAAACTTGACGAATTGGTGTAGCGGAGGACTCGACGGTGGCCACACGTATTTTAAACTGTTTTAATTTCAGTTTTGGTATTATTTCTTAATTATTTTCTGGGTTATTTTTTATGTAAATTGGACTTCTTGGACTGTTTGCTTTTATTTAGGATTTGAGACTGTTTTTGTGGATTTAAAAACTGCATAAATTCAACGAACAAACGGTTTTCTCTAAAACAAAGGGGTTTTTCTAAAATGGATGGATTTACCTAATTAACTCGATTTTTTCATAAAATAAATGATTTTTAAAGCTTCTGCAACGAATTGTGTTTTAAAACTATCGATTAAATAAGTAAGCGAGTTTAGAGTCAACAAGAGTAAATAAATAAAAATAGTTTTATCGTAACAACTTAGTTTCAACACGCTATCATGTGACATCGCCAGATTCGACCATAACGTTTAGGCCGGGTTTGGGGTGTTACATGAAATAGCAATAAATTGGTTGTAAAAAAAAAACAACAATGGGAAACAAATGGAGAGGAGAAAAGGATAAAAAGAAGCAAAACGATACCAAACAAAGAGAAGGAGAGGGCGACACAAGGAGGAGGAAGAAGAAAAATATGAGAGAAAGAAGAGAGGGAGTGGGATGGCTAGGGAAGAAGAGAAAAGAAGAAAGAGAAATACAAACCGAAAATTTGAACTACTTGTCGTTGATTCTCGTCTTTCCTTTCTCTCTTGACGTTCCCGTGTCATGTTTAGATAGGAATAATAATTTGACAATGTATAATATCAATTTCCAGCTCAAATCATAATAAATTACAAAGTCACGCATATTTTGCATTTTATTTAATTTAGTCCCTAAAACCAAAACAAGCATAACTTTCAATCTAGACCTTCGGATTAAAATTCAATTTCACATTTATTCATTAGAGATCTCCTAATTTCTATTCATACAAATATTTATTATAGTTTGCATTTTATTCAATTTGGTCATTAACGTAAAGTGATTTTTATTCAACTTTCTAGCCTTTCATGCTTAGCCGAACCACTTACTCATCTAAAGCAATCATCAATTCTCATCACAACACACATGTATGACCAAACTCAAGATTTTTACAAACTAGTCCCTACAAGCATTTTCTATGGAAACTCATTTAGAAAAAGATGTTTCTACTACATCAAGCTTTCATAATCTTCCATAAAACATCAAAATACATGCATGTCATACATGGCCACATTTTTGAACATCCATCATAGCTCATCAAATAGATAAAAATAGCTTACTCATGCAACAAGGACTTCAAAAATACTAAGAATATAAAAAACGAGGCTAGATGCACTTACTAGCAAGCTTGAAATTTTTGAAGAACCCTAACAATGGCTCTTGAAAATTTCGGCAGCCTTGGAGAAGAAGATGAATGAATTTTGTCATCTTTCTCCTATTTTAATCACTTAATTGATAAATGACCAAAATGCCCTTTTTGATAAACTTTCTATTTTAACTCATCCATGTGCAATTTTGTCCAAATATTAGAAATTAGAAAAATTGCTATTTAAGGACCTCTAATTAATATTCTAAAGCTATTTCACACAAATAGCTTCTAGAATCTCACATTTTGCAACTTTTGCAATTTAGTCCTTTTGGACAATTCAACCGCAATTTCACAAAATTGCTTCATGAAACTTTCACACTAGCATGCATACATAGCATAAACCTCAAAAACTCATTCATAAACCTCGGATTTGTGGTCTCGCACCACTATTCCAACTAGGCCCTAAATCGGGATGTTACAACTCTCCCCCCTTTAGAGATTTTTGCCCCCGAAAATCTTACCAGTAAAGAGGTTTGGATGTTGCTCTCTCATAGCTTCTTCCGTTTCCCACGTAGCCTCTTCCACACCGTGTTTCTGCCATAACACTTTCACTAGTGCTATGCTCTTATTTCTTAACTGTTTCACTTCTCTAGCCAAGATCTTAATCGGCTCTTCATCGTAAGACATATCCGGTCTTATCTCAATTTCCGTCGGATGACTCACATGTGAAGGATCGGAGCGATACCGTCGCAACATCGACACATGGAACACATTATGAATCTTTTCCAACTCTACCGGCAAAGCCAACCGGTATGCTACTGGCCCAACTCTATCTGTAATCTCATACGACCCTATGAATCTTGGACTCAATTTTCCTTTTCGTCCAAATCTCATAATCTTCTTCCATGGGGACACTTTCAAAAACACTTTGTCACCCACTTCAAACTCAATTTCTTTTCTTTTCAGATCCGCGTATGACTTCTGTCGGTTCGAAGCAACTTTCAGACTATTACGGATTATTTTCACTTTTTCCTCGGTCTCTTTTACTAGATCGACCCCATGGATCCGCTTCTCACTAAGCTCGGTCCAATACAAAGGAGTTCGACACTTACGACCATACAAGGCCTCATACGGTGCCATCTGTATACTCGACTGATAACTGTTGTTGTAAGCAAATTCAACTAAAGGTAGATATCTCTCCCAACTACCCTCAAATTCTAACACACAGCATCGAAGCATATATTTGAGAACTTGAATCACTCTTTCAGACTGACCATTGGTTTGCGGATGGAACGCAATAATGAAATTCAACTTTGTTCCCAAAGCCTCTTGCAACCTCTTCCAAAACCTTGAAGTGAACCTCGGATCCCTATCCGATATTATAGACACAGGTACACCATGTAACCTCACTATGTTTGCAACATACAACTCAGCTAACTTATCAAGTGAATAATCAACACGTACTGGAATAAAGTGAGCCGACTTCGTTAGTCTATTCATAACCACCCACACAGCATCTCTCTTTTTCGGAGTTATCGGCAACCCCGTTACAAAATCCATGGTAACCCGATCCCACTTCCATTCGGGTACCAACACTGGCTGAAGAAATCCCGAAGGCACTTGATGCTCAGCTTTCACTTGTTGACAAATCAAACACTTTGTCACGAACTCTAAAATATCTCTTTTCATACCCGACCACCAATAAGACTTCTTCAAGTCATTATACATTTTCGTACTGCCCGGTTATACTGACAAACATCCATTGTGGGCCTCATGCAAAACCTTTTGGATTAACTCCTCATCTCTAGGTACACAAATTCTGTCACGGTACAACAAACAACCATCCGAACCCACTCAAAAATCAGAATCACTTTCTGATTCACACTTAGCTCTCTTAGCTAGCATATCATTGTCATATCTCTGAGCCTCACATATCTGTTGAACAAATGGTGGCTTAACTCGCAACTTTGCCAGAATAGCACCATCATCAGACAATGCTAAACTCGCCCTCATAACTCTTAGAGCATACAAGGATTTCCTACTCAGGGCATCCGCAACCACATTCGCTTTTCCCGAGTGGTAATCAATGACTAACTTATAGTCTTTCAACAACTCCAGCCACCGTCTCTGTCGCAAATTCAGATCCTTCTGATCCATCAAATATCTCAAACTCTTGTGATCCGTAAAGATTCGGCACTTCTCACCATATAAGTAATGTCGCCAAATCTTTAACGCGAAAATAATCGCAGCCAACTCTAAATCATGAGTCGGATAATTCTTCTCGTGCGGTTTCAACCGTTCGAGGCGTAAGCGACTACCTTACCCTCTTGTATCAGCACGCAACCGAGACCATTAAACGACGCGTCACTGTAAACCACGAACTCTTTCCCCGATTCGGTTGAACCAAAACCGATGCCTCAATCAATAATGTCTTCAGTCTCTCAAAACTCTGTTGACATGTCTCAGTCCATTCAAACTTGACATCTTTGTGCAGTAGTTTTGTCATCGGGGTAGCAATCACAGAGAACCCCTTTACGAAACGTCTGTAATATCCTTCGAATCCCAAGAAACTTCTGGTTTTTGACACGTTCCTCGGCGGTTTCTAATCCACAATAGCCGATATCTTACTCGGGTCAACTCTAACACCATCACCCGACACAATGTGTCCTAGGAATCCGACCTCTCAGAGCCAAAACTCACTCTTGCTGAACTTAGCGTACAACTGCTTATCTCTTAAAGTTTACAAGACAATTCTCAAATGTTCTTCATGATCGTTCTCATCCCGAGAATAGATCAATATGTCGTCAATGAAGAAAACTACAAACTTGTCCACATATGGTCTGAAAACACGGTTCATCAGATCCATAAAAATCGCTGGTGCATTCGTCAAACCAAACGGCACAACCAAAAACTCATAATGGCCATACCTCGTCCGAAATGCAGTTTTCAACACATCCTGCTCTTTCACTCTCAACTGATAATAACCAGACCTCAGGTCTATCTTGGAGAACACTGTAGCTCCCTTCAGTTGATCAAAAAGATCATCAATCCTTTGTAAAGGATACTTATTCTTAACCGTCACTTTGTTAAGCTTTCTATAGTCTATACACAACCTCATAGACCCAGCTTTCTTCTTCACAAATAATACCGGAGCACCCCACGGTGAGTAGCTCGGTCTTGCAAAACCTTTATCTATCAAATCTTGCAACTGAACCTTCAGTTCTTTCAACTCTAAAGGTGCCATCTTATACTGTAACACCCCAAACCCGGCCCATGCGGTATGACCAGATCTGGCATGTCAAATGAAGAAAACGTATAAAGAACTTTTGATTCTTACTAAAGTAGGCGTTATTTGGTTATAGTTAAGAAAACAAGTTTGGTCATAAATATTCGATAAAATACTAATAATCTCAAAAGGTTGATTGATGAATCGAAAATCGAACTAGTGAACTTTAAAATCGTGACTTTAAAAAAAATGTTGATATAATCCGAAGGAAGATCCAGTTAAATTATTTATACTTATTTGTTATGAAATCAGTTTGTTAATCAATTTTGGAAAACTGTTGTTTATGATCTCAGAATATCCCCATTTAAAACAATTCATGGAAAATAATAAGTACGTCAAAACATAAAGCAAAATAAAAATATCAGAGGCCTTATTACAACTTTAAACCCAAAATAGTAAAAGTAATGAAATAAAGCAGAAAGAAGTTTACTAATGTTCGAAAACATTATTTTCAAAGTATGGCCTCCACCGAGTCATCCATGGGCCCAAGTCCTCATCACTGAGCATCACCTGCAAGGATTAAGAAAAAGGAGTGAGTTACAAGAACTCAGTGTATAATCCCCTTACCGTCATCCACTGGGCTTGAACTCCCATAGCAACATCTTGGGCCTAAGCCCATTTACATAACAGTATTTAAATGAAATGAATGCAACCCAACCCATCCATCCATCACACCCCCGACCAGCCAATCACACCTGTAGGGATCAAGTCAACCCACCCCGCCGCTCACACCAAATTTGCAGTCAAGCTGCTATAATATATTATTATTGTGGCCATGCCACCGAAATCATAATTTAGCACAATAATAAGCGAATTGTGGCTATGCCACCAGGCTACACTGCTCTCCATACAATTTTTCCCAACCCATGCAATATGTAAAGATGCAACATAATAAAAATTATATCCACATATATAACAACCATTAATCTAGTGAAAAATTTCGGTGAATCGGCCCATTAAAGCACTTTGGTAATTCGGCCCACTAAGGCATTCTAGCACATCGGCCCATCGAGGGCATTTTGGTAAATCGGCCCATAGGGGCATTTTTATAAAAATGGCCCATTAAAGCTTTTTAGTAATTCGGCCCATAAGGAAATTTTTGAAATTTAGCAAATTAATACCGATTTCGACAGATCTTTAGAAATAATGTTGTTTAAGCAAGTTATTCGATTCATGCCATATTACGGTTATTAGATTATAAGCAACAACGATCTATTTTTCGAACATGATGGTGAATCACGGATTTATAGGATTTCGGTGTGAGATTACACACCTGATTACGGTAAGGACTAAACCTTCTTGAACGTCGGCACCTATGTCACCATAACACTCGATTAACTAACAGGAGATAGTGTTTTAATCCAAATCTAAATCAAACGATCTAAAGAAATGCTTACCCTTAGTATCGTGAACGACCATGATTTGCCTACTCTCACCAGAAGATGGTCCACAACCTGGTGGAAAATCCCGAACTGCCGATACCGCCTTACGTTTGAACTTGGGAGTAGAGATTGCAAGTCCACTCCCTTTTTGCCCTCCTATCGATTTTCCCTTAATAACTCTACCACTTGCCTCCATTGAAAGAGTCTCGATCAGAATAATACTACGATGAGAGAAAGTAGTTATCTAAGGAGAGGGTTTCGGCTTACCACTACTTCCAAAAGATCAAAGAGTAGAGAAGATCGAGTGATTCAATCCCTATAATAATCGATTAGTCAAATCTATCGAACCGTTTAGCAAAATAACCAAGTAGCGATATCGAATGGACTAAGAAGAGACTCCTTACCTTATCGATGATGAAACCGACTCCCACCGATTTGACTTAAGGCTAAAGATGAGTCGGCAAGGATGTGATATTCGACCAACCTATTAGAGCACTATAAAAATGAGATGATCACGATATGAGGGAGTGGAAGGGAATGGTGTTTCGGTTTAGAAATAAAGTGAAATAGCCGGATGATGATGGACACACATTCGGCTAGGGAGAAAAGAAGATGAAAGGAATAGAATGAAGCCACTTACCCGATTCAACCAAAGAAGAAATGTCCAACGCGCAAGAATGGAGAAAAGATAATGGCTAAGAGTATTCGGCTACTTTGAGAGAAAGAAAATAGGAAGATTCGTCCTCCAAATATGGTCGACTAAAGAAAGAAGAGAGAAAGATAGGTGGAACGGTGAGAAAAAAAACAAGAAAAGAATAGCAAAATGGCTTTAGTGTTTCGGCAAAACAAAGGAAAAAGGTGAACAAATTGGCTTGAGTGTTTCGGCAAAACAAGGGAAAAAGGTGAACAAATTGGCTTGAGTGTTTCGGCAAAACAAGGGAAAAAGGTTGGAAAACAAAGTACCAAAATGTTAAAAAGAAACAAAACCTTTCATGCACAAACTTGCAAATAGGCTATAGGAAATTTGGCTCCCACATTCCCCTACCAAAACCGTATACCTCTAACACCATAAAGGTAATGGTTGACCAAAAATTCTTTCCCCAAGCACCTCCCAAAATTCAGCCAACATACTCCCCTTTATCTCTTTCCTTTATTTCTTTCCTTATTTTCTCCTTGATCTCCTCCTTACTCTTCTCCTTAGTGTTCTTTCCATCATTAGAAAGTCTTTCTTACCTTCTTTAGAGTCTTGGCCGACACTTACCATATTCCACCTGATTAGCACAAAAAAAATTAATCCAAAATTTGCAATAGGTGGGATTAGAACTCCACCCCTTAAGCCCCTTCATGTGACGCCTCACCACTCTACTACTAGCTCCACTTGTGCTAGCAAAATACATACTTATTTCCTTAAGTCTTGACGTCACTTGCCTTCTCCCCCTTAAGTTCTTAAACACAAAAATTCTACCAAGGTCCAACTCAACCCCAAGCCTTCTTAAGGCCCCTAAACATACACAACTAACATTTTTAACTAGCCTAACGCATGGTATAATGCAAAACATAAAATCCCGAATTTCAGGATGTTACATATACGGAGCAATCGAGATAGGTGTCATTCACGGAACTAACTCAATCCCAAACTCAACCTCTCTCACTGGAGGTAATCCGGGTAACTCTTCCAGGAATACATCCGGATGCTCACATACCACTAGTACTGTTTCAAACTCTACTCCAACCTCTCGAGTATTCAACACAAAAGCAAGATAGGACTCACACCCTTTTCTCAAGCATTTATCAGCCACTAAGGAAGAAATCATCACTAGTAGACTATCTGATCCACCTGATTCAACCCGAACCACATCTCCACCCACACATTTCAATTCAATAAAATTATTACCACAGTTCACTAAGACGCTATGGGTAGTCAACCAATCCATGCCTAGGATTAAATCAAACTCATCAAACGACAACAACATTAGGTTTGCCGGAAAGCAATGACTCTCAATCATCAAAGGACAATTCTTACACACCTTTTCCACTAACACATGCTTACCTAACGGGTTTGACACCTTAAACACAAAGTCCGTAGACTCAACAGTCATACTCAAACTAGATGCCAATCTCATGCAAATATAAGAATGAGTAGACCCTGGATCTATTAAAGCAATAACAAGGGTGTTAAAGAGAGAAAAAGTACCCGTTATTAAATCAGTGGAGGATGCCTCTTCGCGAGCGCGAATGGCATACGTCCTCGCAGGTGCCCGACCCTCCAGTCTCACGGCAGAGACTCTAGATGCACCTCTACCAATATTCTCGCCTCTCGGGTTCCTTGGTGGTCTACCCCTTGCAGACACATCATTGGATCTCATCTCTTGCTTCTCTTCCTTATCATTCCTCTCGGGGCAATTTCGGATAAAATGGTCGGGGGAACCACACTTATAATAGTTCCGACTTTTACCCCAACACTCTCCGGTGTGATATCTACCACAACTTGGACACTCCGGTTTGCTCTTCGGATTGCCCACAATTTCCATCGAGGAAGCTTGGACTCTCGAACCCGAACGAGTATTTCCTAAGTCTCGATGCGAATAACCCACTAGTGCTGTCGTCCTAGGACTCATTTCCTTGGACCTTTTCGACAGGGCTTGATACGACTTGCCCATCAGCCTCTTTCTAGCATCTCGGGCTTCACTCACAGCCCTTCTCCTTTCTGTACTTAACTCTTCGGCCTTACTTGCCCTTTCGACCAACACCACAAATTCTTTCAACTCCAATATACCCACTAGGAGTTTGATGTCCTCATTCAGTCCGTCTTCGAACCTCTTACACAACATGGTCTCTGACGACACACATTCTTAAGCGTATTTGTTAAGCCTAACAAACTCACGCTCATAATCCGCTACTGACATTCTTCCTTGCTTTAACTCAAGGAATTCCTTCCTTTTCCGATCAGTAAACCTCAGGCTTATATACTTCTTCCAGAACTCTTCCAGAAAGAAGTCCCACGTCACCCGCTCTCTCGGGACCACTGACGTCAATGTCTTCAACCAATGGTATGCCGAGTCCCTCAGCAAGGATACGACACACTTCAAGCTCTCTTCAGGAGTACAAGAGAGTTCATCGAATACTCTCATCGATATCCTCAGCCCCGTGTTTTCTAATCTTATCTACCGGGGGTTTCGATATCCTCACTACATCAATACCTTGAGGAGCCACAGGAATTGGCTGAAGTATAGGAGGAGGAGGAGGAGGAGGAGGAGGTTGAGCATTAGGGTTCGCTCGAACATAATCCGAGTACCAATTGCTCATCATCTGGAGAAAGGCTTCCCGAGCCCCTTCCCCTTGACCCCTAGCCTTGGGTCCACTTTAAACAGGTACGGTTCCTTGAGCAGGAGCCGACGCATTACTAGCTGCTTCATCGGCAGTCAATGGATCGAAATCTATATTCTATATAAAACAAGATTTAAAATCATCAGAAGCCACCACACTATCGTTATACACTTATGGCATGTATAGCTAGACTCTTACACCACTACGGTAGTCCTAGAACTGACTAAACCATAGCTCTGATACCACTAAATGTAACACCCCTTACCCGTATGCAACCCCGGAACCAGGCACGAGGCGTTACCGTAATAAAATCCTCAAGATCGCCACTTAGGCACCACATGACCACTCTCTTTGGCTATCACAACAACCTCAGACCCGACTTACGAGGCCTCTCTTAACCACACGAGGGCTCTCGAGACCATATCGAAAACTCTTACGATCTTAAAATTTTTCCATCTATACAGGGCTCACACGCCCGTGTAAGATTTGGCACGCCCATGGTCACTACCCGTGCATGAAAACTCATTCTGCCAATGCCCCACGACTAGGGAACACGCCCGTGCTCTCCGCTCGTGGCGCACATTGACCACCTTAACACGGCCTAGAGTCTAGATACACGCCCGTGTGGCTAGCCCGTGGCCAACACTGATTAACACACACGTTCTAGGCACACGCCCGTGTGACTAGTCCGTGGTCTATTCTTACTTCAAATACTAACATGCAGGGGACACATGGCCAAGTCACACGCCCATGGACTGATCGTGTGTCACACATGGCCTAAACACACGCCCGTGTGTCTACCCACATGGACGAGAACAAAGCTATTTGCCAAGTTCTTTTCACCCATCTAGCATACACAATCATGCACTCATACAACACATCCATAATCAACTCAAAATCTTACAATCTCACATAGATAACTACACCTTCTCATATAATAAAGTGCCAACAACTACGGGCATTATACTAAATAGATTATCCATCTAAAGGCCAACACATCATAGCCATATACAACAAAATTCACAAAGTTGTCTAGCCCCTATACATGCCATATACAAAACATTGAGTCTAATGTACCAGAGTGTGCTGATAGTTTGGGCGATCTTCCAATTGATCCTCGTATCTCGATTCAACACTTTTTGCTCTATAAGACAAGGGAAAAGAAAGAGAGTAAGCTTTGAGCTTAGTAAGTTCACACATAAACAATTAAGCACCATAGTATAAGCTAAACAACAATTAGCATTATACTAACATATAATGTACAACTATGCTTACTCTTTCTATCCCTTACCACATTTCCAACATGAGTCACTTACTCATAACCATTGACATGCACTCCTGCATTCAATATCACATTTACACAATATACAACACATCATTATTTCTCGATAATACATCCACACAGCTAATCCACATAGCTAATCTCTCGGTGGTTTCGCACTTAGCCCACCACAATCAATTAATAAGGTAGTATCGCACTTAGCCTACCAACAAGGTATTCATAGTGGTTTCGCACATAGCCCACTAGATAATATACCTAACGATAGCATCGCACATAGCCAGCTCATCGTCAATATGCATTAGGATGGTATCGCACTTAGCCCACCATTTAGCATTATCACAACACATTCACAAATCTACTTACTTAATCATTCATCCATTCATTTCACTTAAACCACATAGGTTCTCAACCATTCTCAACCATGCTATACACTATCTAGCATTAAATAATTGTAAGTATGAATGCATTGTTTATGCATAGACTTACCTCGATACTCAAAAGTATAGAAACGTGCAATTTAGTCCACCACTTTGCTCTTGCCTCGGTTTCGATACGGGCTTTGTCTTTCTTGATCTATAATGAATAAATCAGCTTATTCAATACACACATTGACTAAATCGACCCACATATCATACTTTGGCAAAAATTACTCTTTTGCCCCTAATCTTTCTCATAATTACACTATTGCCCCCAAGGCTCGTAAAGTGATTTTTATTCAACTTTCTAGCCTTTCATGCTTAGCCGAACCACTTACTCAACTAAAGCAATCATCAACTCTCATCACAACACACATGTATGACCAAACTCAAGATTTTTACAAACTAGTCCCTACATGCATTTTCTATGGAAACTCATTTAGCAAAAGATGTTTCTGCTACATCAAGCTTTCATAATCTTCCATAAAACATCAAAATACATGCATGTCATACATGGCCACATTTTTGAACATCCATCATAGCTCATCAAATAGCTAAAAATAGCTTACTCATGCAACAATGACTTCAAAAATACTAAGAATATCAAAAACGAGGCTAGATGCACTTACTAGCAAGTGGAAATTTTGAAGAACCCTAACAATGGCTCTTGAAAATTTAGTGACCTTGGAGAAGAAGATGAATGAATTTTGTCATCTTTTCTCCTATTTTAATCACTTAATTGATAAATGACCAAAATGCCTTTTTTGATAAACTTTCTATTTTAACTCATCCATGCCCAATTTTGTCCAAATATTAAAAATTGGAAAAATTGCTATTTAAGGACCTCTAATTAATATTCTAAAGCTATTTCACACAAATCGCTTCTAGAAGCTCACATTTTGCAACTTTTACAATTTAGTCCTTTTAGACAATTCAACCGTAATTTCACAAAATTGCTTAATGAAACTTTCACACTAGCATGCATACATAGCATAAACCTCAAAAACTCATTCATAAACCTTAGATTTGTGGTCTCGTACCACTATTCTGACTAAGCCCTAAATCGGGATGTTACAGCATGGGGTTGGGTTAATTTTATTTGGAGGAAGTGCACTGAAAGGCTCTTAAGCTTAATATATTGGCAGCTCAGCTGTAAACTACTGTTTGTGCCGCATTCGGTACTACCTGGAGTGTAGGGATGGGTGGGTTGATTTAATCCCCACATGGAGTGTAGGGTTGGACGGAGATGGTGTGTAGAGGCTGGTTGGGTAGGACTTTGTTACTGAATACTGTGTATCTGTTACTGGTATTGTGATGGGCTTAGGCCCTAATGCATATCTGATACTGAAACTGAAATGGGCTAAGGCCCAAATTACTACTGAAACTGGAATGGGCTTAGGCCCAAACCGTATTTGACTTTTTATTGCTAAGTGACTGTGTGCATGTTTTCTATGGGGATTACACACTGAGTTTACATAAACTCACCCCTTCTGTTTAATATGTATAGGTAATCCCCAAACTTGACGAATTGGTGTAGCGGAGGACTCGACGGTGGCCACACGTATTTTAAACTATTTTAATTTCAGTTTTGGTATTATTTCTTAATATTTTCTGGGTTATTTTTTATGTAAATTGGACTTTTTGGACTGTTTGCTTTTATTTAGGATTTTGAGACTGTTTTCGTGGATTTAAAAATTGCATAAATTCAACGCACAAATGGTTTTCTCTAAAAAAAAGGGGTTTTTCTAAAATGGACGGATTTACCTAATTAACTCGATTTTTCATAAAATAAATGATTTTTAAAGCTTCCGCAACGAATTGTGTTTTAAAACTATCGATTAAATAAGTAAGCGAGTTTGGAGTCAACAAGAGTAAATAAATGAAAATGGTTTTATCGTAACAACTTAGTTTCAACACGCTATCATGTGACATCGCCAGATTCGACCATAACGTTTAGGCCGGGTTTGGGGTGTTACATGAAATAGCAATAAATTGGTTGTAAAAACAACAACAACAATGGGCAACAAATGGAGAGGAGAAAAGGATAAAAAGAAGCAAAACGATACCAAACAAAGAGAAGGAGAGGGCGACACAAGGAGAAGGAAGAAGAAAAATATGAGAGAAAGAAGAGAGGGAGTGGGATGGCTAGGGAAGATGAGAAAAGAAGAAAGAGAAATACAAATCGAAAATTTGAACTACTTGTCGTTGATTCTCGTCTTTCCTTTCTCTCTTGACGTTCCCGTGTCGTGTTTAGATAGGAATAATAATTTGACAATGTATAATATCAATTTCCAGCTCAAATCATAATAAATTACAAAGTCACGCATATTTTGCATTTTATTTAATTTAGTCCCTAAAACCAAAACAAGCATAACTTTCAATCTAGACCTTCGGATTAAAATTCAATTTCACATTTATTCATTAGAGATCTCCTAATTTCTATTCATACAAATATTTATTATAGTTTGCATTTTATTCAATTTGGTCATTAACGTACAAAACTATCAATTAAGTTTTACAATTTAGTCTTTTTTTGTTAAACTAAGCTTAATTCCTATCAATTTAGCACTTAAACCTTTAAGAAATCAATAATGACAAGTTTTAAAAATTTTAACAGTTTTACAAATTGGTACATGGGCTAGCTAAATCAAGCTCTCACGATTTCAAAAATATAAAAATTACAAGAAAAGAACTTGAATTACTAACCTTATTGTTTAACCGAATATTAGAATGAAAAATTGAAGTTTAATATTAGAATGAAAAATTGAAGTTTTCTTTGTTCTACTATGGAGGATGGTTTTAGTGTAGAAGATGAAGAGAATTTCTCTTTCTTTCCACCAAATTTTTTTCTTTTATACTTTAATTAAGTTTTAATTAATTATATTTTATTTTTAACAAACCTATATCAACTTAATTAATTCACTAACATCATTACCATCCACTATCTATACAAAATATATGGTTTAATTATCATTTTAGACCTTTTATTAATTGCTATTTAAGTCTTCAAGTCATTTTCTAATTAAAAATCTATAGCGATTGGATTTTTACAATTTAGTCCTTAAACTTTAATTAATCACTATTTCAACTAAATTATTTATTCAAAATTCAATTCATCTATAGAATAGCTCCGTAAATATCTCTATATCTCTATTTAATATTTACGGACTCAATTTACGAAAATGGGGTCCTAAAACTGGATTTTTCAACACCACTAAAAATCGAGTCGTTACATAATCTTTCTAATAGAGTCCTACTTTATTATAGAAGTGACACTTATCTACCATTCAGTCATTTTTATCATCATTAGATAAATTAACAAGTGTATTTATCTTTTCTTTAAACTTGTTGGTTTTTACCTTAAGTTCTATGCCAGCTCTTAGACCCACAAGGTTGATGAAATGACTTTTTTTTATTCTTTAATCTTACTTCCTCCTAAGCAAGCTAACTAGCCAATTCATTATCATTCCATTTATCTTTAATAGTGTTGTAGATAATTTGAAATGACCCATAATTTGAAGGCGGTGAGTTCAAAATGAACTGCACCAAAAAATAGTCATTCGCAAGGTCTTTAATCGTACTACAATATTTGTCATTTCAATGATATGTTTTTGCATTTTACTCGAACCATCAAACTTCATAATTAGACATACTAATTTTAGGTCAAACCACAAAACTCAAATCGATCAGGCCAAACTCAAACTCGACCCGATTCGATTTGGCCATGGAAAGTCAAGAACCCAAACATAAATTAACCTAACCTTGAAATTGATCCAAACTCGAAATGACCTAAACAAATAACCCAAAGTGACCCGAACTTAAATAAAGTATATTTTTTAAATAATAATAATAGTGTAACACCCCACACCCGGCCTAGATTTTATGCTCGAATCTTGAGGAATTAAGCAAATTCATTTTAAAACTCCAAATTTTAAACTAGAAATGTGTGTGTTTCGAAAATATTAGTTTTGGCAAATCTCTTATAGTTTTTCAGAAAAAATACGCGTTGAACTTATTTATTTAACAGAAAAAACACTTATTTGGTTACTTAGTTTTGCAGCGAAAATTTCAGAGTTGTTAATTTGTAAACCGTGATTTCAAAATGAGAAAACGTATAATTTTCAAATTATTGAAAACAAAATCCAGCAAAAAATCCAAAAATGAAAAATGAAGTCCAAAACATTTCTACAGTCCAAAAAGTCCAGAATTAAGTTTAAAATTATAAACCATCTTTTTATTTAGCCAAAATCCAATTTGAGCTCTCGCACACCGCTCAATCCTAAGTTTGTTGATTACTTGAGGAGATAAATTATTGGGTGAGCTAACAAAGCTTACACCATGTTTGGTTGGGTGTAATGGCTATGCCATTACACTCCTATTCCTTGGGCCCACCTAATCACCCGTTTGGTTCAATGGAACGCCCTATTACGGGCTTATTCCATTACGCGTCTATGCCAAAAATTAGCTGATTTCTGGGGGATTTCTATTCCCTTCCCAGACCACCGTTTGGCTATTCCTTTCCATTTTTACCCTCCCATCTCAAGAGCCCCAAAAACAAGAGCAAATGAAGTCGCTAGCAAAGCCACCCCACAAGGCTCACCCTCTGAATGGCCATTCAGAGCACGGTAGAATCTTTGAAAGATTTTTTTTCATTTTTGCCCTCATTGTTTCATCATCATCTCCTTTTTGCAGTTTCAACTATAGCCTCCATGTTCACTATGTTCTCCATTTACAAAGCCCTAAACACCATTACCCCTCACCGTCTGCATTTCTTTTACTTTGTTTTTCATTTTCTTCTTTCCTAAAGTTTAGTTTAGTAAAGTTTTTCTCTGCATGTGATGAATCAAAATCCTCATCTATTTATTTTGTGATCGTGTTTTATATTGAAGAAAGCATTACCTCTTTTTTTTCTTTGTTTGAATTTAGATTATTTTCTATGCTTTAATTTTGGTTTCTTTACCTTTGATCTAAGCCCTAAATCAAAAGCCCTCAAGCCTCAATCTGCTTGAACCTCATTAATAGCTTGCTTCCCAAAATATTTAGACCGTGGAACAACAAAGATAATTCATTAGCTTAATGAAATTGGTATCTCTTATATCAACCTAAAATGAAGGTAAAAGTTGTGTGCGAGAAGTTGTATGACTACGTCCGATACGATCTCAAAGAAATAGCTTTCCCTTCTTTATTGCCTGATCCTCCCCACATAAAAAAGTGCCGCAAATTGACTTGGCACGAGCGCTTCTTGGTCCTTTTCTTTTCCAATTTCTCTTCCACAGTAAGAGTTTTGTTTGCTTATTGATTTTTGGGTTTTAATGATAAATGCTGTTAGATTTTGGGTTTCCCCCCTTCCTTTATATAATTGTATTTTTTGATGGTTTATGTGATGGAGAAGCTATATTAGAACTAGATTGTAGTTTAGATATTATTTCCAATTTAAAGAGCATGGCTCTTTCATTTCTCCATCATAGTACAACATTATAGTGAGCTTGGTTTGTATTTTTTTTTTTTTTGCGTCGTTGCTATTTGCTTTAAGCAAAACATTTTAGAATTCTGAAGCCTTTTTTTGGAAGAAAAAATGCATGGTTTTTTTTTACTTTAAATCAAGAACGTATGTTTGGAAGTACTTTACATTTGAACTATTAGCAATTTCTACTCAAATATGATGCTTTTGCCACTTCCTTTCTATAATATACATATATATTTTTGCTTTTGTTCCATTTAACAAATTTTAAAGAAGCATAATGGAAATTTGAAATCTCACAGATGCTAGCTAGTGATCAGGGTGGAAATTAGATCATTGGGATATTGAACAAGAGCCTATTATTTGCCTATGCATAAGGAATAAGAGGCATTTATTTTTAGTATATAATTAGTAAAAACCTATCATCCTTCTTTAGGACTTGAAGGAGGCCTCTAGGCTTTATACTGCAAGTTGGGTAAGGGATATTGGTCTTGATCTTTGACCAAACGATTATAAGAAGGATGATGGGATTAAAGGTAAATCCAATGGAGATAAGAGTAGGAGTACAGAGATAGAACCTTCGACCTTGGAGGATATTGGTGAGGAACTTTACTTTGTGGTTTCTTATCTTGAAATGTTCAAATGTATAAGTTGTCTGTAATGAATCAAGAAGTATATAGCATGACTTGCAAAATATACGGCATATTATATGTGCAATAAACCGTTAGATTCGTGCTTGAGACATCTTATGGAGGTCAAGGAATAAAGTCCCGTAATGCTTGAGTTCAGTTAGGTTTTCATTTCAATTTCCTTTTTTAGTAGAACTTGTCTGGAGGTAGTATGGAATTTATTCTTTGATTTCTTTTTCCCTTGCTTGCTCGAGTCATCTGTGATCGCATTTTGTTTTATTTTGTTGTTGGAACCTGTGTTCAAGTCTTATATTTTACACTTCTATTGGCATATTTTTGGTGAATCCCTTCTTCACCAAGCCAAGGTTTAGTTGTTAATGAAGATATTAAATTTTTGACTAAAATTTTTTAGGCCAAATTTCACTCCTCTCACCCTTTTCTCTCTCTTATATTCTTGGTATTATAGTTTATTTTGTTGAATTTTACATTGTTTTGATGTTGTATATGGAAATGATTTAATAGTGATTGCTGCAAGAAGAGGGATAGAGACTTTGAGGCCTGCTTTACAGAGGTTATACATGACAAGGGCTTCTGCATATAGAGATGCTCTTAAGAGTTTCATAGAAGGATATCAAGAAGGTATCCAGCAGATCATGGAGAAAAAGGAAGATTCTTCTAAAGCACAAAGAAGAAGGCAATCTCGATAAAAATTCAACTTGATGGCTGATAAGTGCATAATCGAAGATGCATGTGAGTACTTCTCCAAAGATACCTATTGTAGATACAAGTTTAGAGATTTCGTGGAGTCAGGTTGGTATGAAATCACAAGAATGATACATGTCCCGAGAATTTTCCTGTATTGAGAAAGTGACATTTAGAAACTACAAATATAATGGGAATCTCCATTGACAATGGTGATGCTCTTTCCTTCTTGCCATTTCATGTTTATTAATTTTTGTTGTAGTTTAGTATTCTACGTGCTTGAGCTTGGAGAAATGTAAAAGAACCTTAATGCTTTATGTCTTTGTTAAGTGCAATGAAGAATTACTTAGATATCTGCTTTATAACCGCTTGATGATCTAGTCTCGATGAATGAGTTTCAATTTGTTCATTTTGCTACTTCTAGTTTCAATACATTAACTCTGTTAATCTTAGTTTGAGGTGATGTGAATGTGGTTAATTATTTCTTTGCTGCTCATGGATTAGTAAAATAGCTTGATCTGTTAATTATTGATGCTTTTGAGTAAATTCGGTTTGGTAAATGGATTCGATCTGCTGTGGAATCTACTGTCTTGGATCGAGTAGCTCTTGAATTATTTTCTATTGCTATCTATCTACTCGATAGTTTGTTTCTTTGGAGCTTATTGTTACTCAAGGTACCAAGATTGCTTTAGAAGGATTTACACATACTTTGTGTGTTTGAGATCTCAATGGATGATCTTCAAGGAGAATGTGTTCATTAGGATCCATTACTTCATACTTCGTGTGGTGCTACATTGCACGATCATGTTTCATCATCTAATTAATGTCACAAGTTCGAATATGTTAGGTGGATCAATTTCTGGACCATCTTATATATGGTATGGTCAATGAAAGCAAAAATGCTAACGTTATCAAGGCGTCTTTGCTAGATTTAGTTGGTATTGCTGTGTGTGAAAAGCTAGTATTCTAACAGTCTAGCTTCCACGTTTTTTGTTCTAACTCTAATAAACTTAGTTATGTTGGTGAAAAGTTAATTGCTTAATAGATTAGCTATGAAAAGCTTATAGATTAACAGACCTAGCTTTCAAGAAAAGAAATTGAAAGGAAATTATTTAGATTACCTATAAAAGTCCTGGAATTTGATTTGAAGTAAATGTGCAAAGAATTGTGAGTTGTAGACTTCAAGGCTTAATCCTACATTGGAGACTATCACTAACATGGATATGATATGACAAGTAATACATCTCTTTGTTGATTCTTTCCCATTATTTAGCTCTTTGTACATTAATAGCATTTTAACAATGAAAGATGATGGTATTACGTGTTATTAACATGTAAAAGGGTATCGAACATGGTTGTTCATTATGTTTTATCATTGAATTTAATTGTTAAGGATGTTCATTTATATTGTTATCAGGTACAGTCTTATTCATTGAGAATACGGCATGTGAGCTGAACATTTGACAATAGTTCCCATTTCTTTCTTACGGGGCCAATACATAGATAAGGGGTTCTCTAGGGCTTTCCAAAAGTCAGATTATTGTTAATCATTCATTCATCTTTTTTCTATATTGATATTTATATTTTTTTATAATTAATTTTAAATGTAATATTTTTTATTAAACGATCGCACATATTCCCACTGATTAGATTAATTAAAGTAGAATAGTTTATACGTATGTGGTGTTTAATATTTTTCTGTCACAATTTAAATGAAATGAGAATGTGAAATGTAACATTATAATGCTTGTTATATGTGACAAAGTATCAACTAAAATTATTACATAACTCATAAATTAACATTTAAATTATATCATTATTTCTATTTTAGTGTCTAATTTTTTTTAATCACAAGCTATTTATTACTTCTAATACTTTGTTTTTTTTTTGTAGAATAATTAAATTATTTGATTCACTAATAATATTTTAGCACATTAAATATGTATTGCAGTTTAAAAATAATAAAGTAGGTTATATATTATTTTTATAATGTTATATATTATGATTTTTTTTAATTCATATAATAATTATATTAAGAATGTTATTAAATTATATATTATTTTATTAAATTGTATTTAATAATAATTATATTAAAATATGATTAAATTATTATTTTTTATTAAAATATATTTAACAGTAATTTTATTAAAATTTAATAAAAATAACAATAATCATCTTCCTGGTTGGGAAGGTTCTGTTGCTGATGGACGAGTTCTTCGAGATGCTATTAGTAGGAGACATGGACAAATATATATTTTGATTTTTTAATTCATATAATAATAATTATATTAAGAATATTATTAAATTACTTTTTTATTAAATTATATTTAATAATAATTATGTTAAAATATGGTTAAAATATTTATTATTTTTATTAATTTATTTTCAATAATAATCTTATTAAAATTTAATAACAATAACAATAATCATCTACCTAAAAAAAATTTTGTTAAGGGTATTCTGGTCATTTTAGTTCTTTTCCTTATGCTATTACAACATCATTCCATTCAACCAAACACAATAATTCTATTACAGCTCTATTCCATTCCATTCAACCAAACAGTTGAATTACTTATTACAGCTCTATTCCATTACACCTCTATTCCATTACAGCTCTATTCAATTACAGCCCTATTCCATTACAGTGAACCAAACGTACTCTTAGTGTGTAACTCAACCCAAATACTAAACATAAAATGGATAGTCATACAAATATCAGTAACCAAACAAACATAAACGGCAAGGCATATCATCTGATGCATCATAGCAACAGATCAGATACAGATGGCATGACATTTTATGCAATGCAACACTTTATACATATCAGAAAAAGATCCTACCCCTATCTGCTACACACCATCTCTGTCCCGCCCAACACACCAAATAGGGTAATTAATACCCATCCAACCCCACACAACAATTAGTGATTGTATGTCATTGTAGAGAAATATGCAGTCAAATTGCAAGATTTAGTGCGGAAAACCGCCAGAATAAGAAATATGCATTGTTTAACTGCCAAATACAGAAATATGCAGAACGTGTCTGCCAAAACTTTCTCCGTCACATATCATAACCCACCCCAATGCACATGCAACAACAACTTACACATACAAGTAGCATGCTTACATATCGGAAACATGTTTATTATATACTCAAAATTTCAGATCAGATACAAAATTTATACAAGTAGCATGCTTTCAAAACTTACACATACAATAACAGAACCACAAATTTCATTTATCAGAATCATGCATATCACTCAATAGACCCTACAAATTAGCTGACCTCGAAACGCTTTTCTAAACATGACCCTAACCTAATTTACTCAAAATGGGCTCATACGCCTGTGTGGCCCACACGGCCTACTTGGTGATATGGATGAAAGCAAAAAACAAGATTGCAAGTTTGTCCAAGTTGTGAATTTGACTTAGGGCTCTGGACGTTTGGAAAGAAACTTGGATTTTGACACAATCTGAAACTGTAACACCCCAAACCCGGTCTATGCGTTTAGACAAGATTTGGTTTGTCACACCAATCATACATTCGTTTATTTTCATAGGGTTAAGATAAAATAGTGCTACAAAACTTTTTGTTATAAAACCAATGTTCTTAAGAAAACTTAACATATTTGAGATAAAACCATATTAAGAGTTTAGAAATAAAATTTAAATCATCCACACAATAAAACCATAAAACATAATAAGAGGCCTTATTACATCAACCCAATAATAGCAATTAAAATAAAAACTTAAATAAAGTCATAGTTTATTAAAAACCCAAGTTTGTAGTATGGCCTCCACCAAGTCATCTCCGGCCCAAGTCCACGTCAATTTCCATTACCTGAAATGGTTAATAAAATTTGGGTGAGTTACAAAGAACTCAGATGTGCAACTCACTTACCACCATTTTTAGGCGGATCGTCAAGATATCATGCTGGGCTTGAGCCCATTAACAGATTTCAACCATACATCGTAAAGTAACATAATTTAAAGAGAAGAATGCATGAAATATGAATTTCCCAAACCAACCTAGTATCCATCCGCTAACACCCCCGTACCAACCAACACACCTGTGGGGATCAAGTCAACCCACCCCGCCAAACACACCAATCATGGGCTTAAAGCCCTTAAATAATTTTGTAGTGCACTACCGAACTAGATTGTGACATTGTCACCGAACTAGAGGCATTTAGCCGAATTTGTGGCAGAGCCACCGAACTAGAGGCAATGAGCCATATTGTGGCAGAGCCACCGAACTAGAGGCAATGAGCCATATTTGTGGCAACTGGCCATTCTTCTCTTCATATAACCCACCCCATGCAATCATGCGTATATAACAAATATAATCATATAACAGATTTTCATTAATCCATATCATCGGTGGGCTTATCAATTAACCCTTCATTAGGCTCATATAAACAATTTATCAACTAGCCCATCTAGAGGTTTAGTGACTTTGGCCCATTTTAGCCTAATTTATCGAAACAGAGTATTTTCAGCCCATTTAATCGAACTAGAGTATTATCGGCCCATTTTATCGAACTAGAGTTTTATCGGCCCATTTTATCGAACTAGAGTATTATCGGCCCATTTTATCGAACTAGAGTTTTATCGGCCCATTTTATCGAACTAGAGTATTATCGGCCCATTTTATCGAACTAGAGTGTTATCGGCCCATTTTATCGAACTAGAGTATTATCGGCCCATTTTATCGAACTAGAGTGTTATCGGCCCATTTATCAAACTAGAGTATTATCGGATTTTATTTTCTCGGTTTTAACCGTTTTCATGCATTTACTCAAAAATATGAGTTACTACGTATTTTTTTTCCCGTTTTTACTATTTTACGATTTTATCACAGAACTTACAACTTGATGTCCAACCCGAAAATGAGTGTGAAGTTACACACCTGGTTATGGAGAGAACTAAACTTTCCCGCTCTTCAACACCTATACGTATTGCGTTAATTAAAACACTATAATCTATAATAAAACCGATCTAAATATAGCGATCTAGAAATTTACCCTCGGATTTCCGTAAGACTTCTACTTGCGATTTCTCTCCGATTGATGGTTCGCTAACCGAATCGAATCCACGAACAAATAATGGTTCGAGTACGAACGACTTGAGCAGTTTGATTTTCCTCGGTTGAACGTCCACAACCCGGTGGGAAATCCTTGATTCTTTGAAACAAATCCTTTGCTTGTACTTAGGGAATAATGTAACCTCCTTCTTCCGAAGGCTAAACACCGCCCGCTTCTTCCCTATGTTGAATGTCTTCAAAGGCAAAGAACATTAATCTAATGATATCGAAAAATTTCTAAAGTTTAAAAGATGTGATTTCCTTACCACGAGAATCGATTCCTATGCTTTGTCACCCACCACTTCTTGATTCCAACTTTCCGTTATCGCACTAAAGTTTAACAAAATAAACGTTAATAAAATAAACGTTTATTTTGATCCAAATAATGCCTTCAAGCCAACATTAATATTCGGCACTAACCACTAATAACTAATCGAAACAAAAGAACTCTTACCTATATTCCACGTCGAAAAGAAAGGATTTGAGAATAGTATGGTTTTAAGGAGGATTCGCTATGAAAGATTAAAGAGAAAGGGAAATAATTTGGCTTATGAACACCTTAGCATTCGGCCATGAGAGAAATATTGGAGAGAAATATTGATTGATAATGAATAAAAATAAGAAAATGGAGATGATGATGAATTCGGTTTTCAAAGAAAATAAAAGAGAAAGAAAGAGAGGAGATTAGAATCAAGACACATTCGGAATGAAGAAAAGAGAGAAAAGAAAGGAATGGTCATTTGATGTAGGTGATTTCGGCACTCAAATGAAATAAGGCACAAAAGAATACCAATTGATGTGCAAAATGACCAAATGGTCAAAAACTTTAGGACTTACCAATGCTCAAATTCGGCAAAAAGGAGAAAAGGTTGAGAGAGTTTCAAAACTTGCACAAACTAACAAAAATGACCAAAACAAGACTAAAATTCCTAGCCAAAACTATCACCAAAATTCGGCTCCCCTATAGCCATATTGCCGTCCAAGTACATGGTCTTTAGGCCAAGATATTGTTTCCAAAAATTCTTCCTTGATTCATGCCTCATATCTTCACATTTTCCTTATTCTTTTGATACCCTTCCTTAAGTTCAAAATTTCCTTATTCCTTTGATATTCTAACCAAAAATAACAAGTCAACACCTTCCATAAAAGCTCTTGGCCGACACTTGCTATATTGGTGCATAAAAATTCAAAATAAAAATTCACCTAGATGCTAAACATGGGATTCGAACCTTCAACCTCATGCACAAGCTCATGCGCCATCACCACTTGTCCAATAATTCATCTTATGCTACACATTGACACTTAAATTAATTTATGTGTCAATGCCACTTAGTCCATTTCCATAAATTCTCAAAATCAATATTATTCCATCTTAATAAAATTTCTAATTCTTCTTCAGACTATACTAACCACGAAAATTAATAAGAAAAATTTACTTCATAATCTAAACACCTAAATACTGAAATAAATCGATACTCGGATTTTTCCTAAAACCCAATTCCCAATCGCCCAATCCTACTAGGCCCAATTTTGGGATGTTACAATTCTACCCTCCTTAAAGAAATTTCGTCCTCGAAATTTCCAACTAGCTAACAAATGTACCTCTCCTATCTTGCCTCACTACGCTCTTGCTTGCGCACTCTGATCTTAATGAAACCACAATGTACTTTTAACAAAATCTTGCATCCTTTTTCTCACACAACCAAACATCCAATCCACCATAGCAAACCATTATCTACCACTTATACCAAAATTTTTTCCTACATTCAATCATCACTTCCAATCAAAACATACCTGACTTAAGGATGAGAAAACAATCCCGAGCCTTATGCTCACTAGACCCGCATCTCAAGCATGCTCCAACTTTTTCGCACCAACTTCTCCGCCTTTAACGCAGAAATCACGTTTGCCAAGTAATTTCTCCGCTCGCCTATCATAACTATCTCCTTGTCCTCCACGCTTCTTATCGACATCCGCTTTTCAAAGACACCCAAATTGCGCCGTGCTTAACCAACCAATCCATGCCCCAAATGATATCGAATTCGCCAAAAGGCGCTTCCATCAAATTTGCCAGAATGTTTCTCCTTGAATTACTAAGGGCACGCTCTAAACAATTTATTAACCAACACCGATCGTCCTAAGGGACTAATTACCCTTATTTCACTATCGAAAATTTCAGATTCTAAATTCAAATTCCCACTTATTTCCCTTGAAAGGAAACCTTGAAGAATTCTCAATTAACTAAAGCAAAGATCGCTGCCTTCTCGGATAGTAAGCCACCATTGGTAAGCTTCGTCTCAACAAAAAGATACCGCTCCTCTTAGCTTTTGTTCCACGATGCACTCAAGATCGCCCATAATTCGCTCTATCGCCTCAAGCCAATATTCAAATGACATTGGGAGCTACACCGAGACACCTCACGAAAACCTCACTCCATTGGATTTCATGCTCGATATCGACCCACGAGTGTTGTTGGTCCAGCTTCGATCCAAATGACCCTTTCAAGTACTCGCAGCATTGCTCGTGTCACAAAGATTATCCTCTTCCATATGGTCGCGTGCGATCCCGCCTCACTCTCGAGTGACGCAGTGCATCCATTTCCGACATATGACCCGGCACATCGCTTGCGCCCCTAACACCTCGTCCCTCTACCACGGCCACGCCTACCGCGTCCACGACCACGTCCTCTAGTGCTCATGGCGACTAATTCGATTTAATCTGATTTAAGAGTTTTATAAATCGAATAATATTTCAGATTGTTTATTAACGATGTCTTATGATATGAAAGAGATAGAGTGTTTTCGCATCAATATCCTATTGTCTCAATCTCTACGGTTTTAACACCTAAAACTAGAAGTTCTAGAGTGTTTCTTATAATCATATCACAATGATAATAAACATACAAAGATACTGAATACTTACTTGACTTGGCGCGGGATGCTCATGGTGCCATACTACCTTTAATCAAAACTCTAGAAATTATTTTCAAACAAATTTCTTTATTGAACCCAAACCACAAATAGAGTTTTGAAACCGGGCTCTGATACCATTAAATGTAACACCCCAAACCCGGTCTATGCGTTTAGACAAGATTTGGTTTGTCACACCAATCATACATTCGTTTATTTTCATAGGGTTAAGATAAAATAGTGCTACAAAACTTTTGTTATAAAACCAATGTTCTTAAGAAAACTTAACATATTTGAGATAAAACCATATTAAGAGTTTAGAAATAAAATTTAAATCATCCACACAATAAAACCATAAAACATAATAAGAGGCCTTATTACATCAACCCAATAATAGCAATTAAAATAAAAACTTAAATAAAGTCATAGTTTATTAAAACCCAAGTTTGTAGTATGGCCTCCACCAAGTCATCTCCGCCCAAGTCCACGTCAATTTCCATTACCCGAAATGGTTAATAAAATTTGGGTGAGTTACAAAGAACTCAATTGTGCAACTCACTTACCACCATTTTTAGGCCGGATCGTCAAGATATCATGTCGGGCTTGAGCCCATTAATGATTTCAACCATACATCGTAAAGTAACATAATTTAAAGAGAAGAATGCATGAAATATGAATTTCCCAAACCAACCTAGTATCCATCCGCTAACACCCCGTGCACTAACCAACACACCTGTGGGGATCAAGTCAACCCACCCCGCCAAACACACCAATCATGGGCTTAAAGCCCTTAAATAATTTTGTAGTGCACTACCGAACTAGATTGTGGCAATGAGCCACATTGTGGCAGAGCCACCGAACTAGAGGCAATGAGCCATATTTGTGGCAACTGGCCATTCTTCTCTTCATATAACCCACCCCATGCAATCATGCGTATATAACAAATATAATCATATAACAGATTTTCATTAATCCATATCATCGGTGGGCTTATCAATTAACCCTTCATTAGGCTCATATAAACAATTTATCAACTAGCCCATCTAGAGGTTTAGTGACTTTGGCCCATTTTAGCCCAATTTATCGAAACAGAGTATTTTCAGCCCATTTAATCGAACTAGAGTATTATCGGCCCATTTTATCGAACTAGAGTTTTATCGCCCATTTTATCGAACTAGAGTATTATCGCCCATTTTATCGAACTAGAGTTTTATCGGCCCATTTTATCGAACTAGAGTATTATCGCCCATTTTATCGAACTAGAGTGTTATCGCCCATTTTATCGAACTAGAGTATTATCGCCCATTTTATCGAACTAGAGTGTTATCGGCCCATTTATCAAACTAGAGTATTATCGGATTTTATTTTCTCGGTTTTAACTGCTTTCATGCATTTACTCAAAAATATGAGTTACTACGTATTTTTTCCCGCTTTTACTATTTTACGATTTTATCACGAACTTACAACTTGATGTCCAACCCGAAAATGAGTGTGAAGTTACACACCGGTTATGGAGAGAACTAAACTTTCCCGCTCTTCAACACCTATACGTATTGCGTTAATTAAAACACTATAATCTATAATAAAACCGATCTAAATATAGCGATCTAGAAATTTACCCTCGGATTTCCGTAAAGACTTCTACTTGCGATTTCTCTCCGATTGATGGTTCGCTAACCGAATCGAATCCACGAACAAATAATGGTTCGGGAGTACGAACGACTTCAATGATTGATTTTCCTCGGTTGAACGTCCACAACCCGGTGGGAAATCCCGGATTCTTTCAAACAAATTTTTGCTTGTACTTAGGGAATAATAGAACCTCCCTTCTTCCGAAGGCTAAACACCGCCCGCTTTCTTCCCTATGTTGAATGTCTTCAAAGGCAAAGAACATTAATCTAATGATATCGAAAAATTTCTAAAGTTTAAAAGATGTGATTTCCTTACCACGAGAATCGATTCCTATGCTTTGTCACCCACCACTTCTTGATTCCAACTTTCCGTTATCGCACTAAAGTTTAACAAAATAAACGTTAATAAAATAAACGCTTATTTTGATCCAAATAATGCCTTCAAGCCAACATTAATATTCGGCACTAACCACTAATAACTAATCGAAACAAAAGAACTCTTACCTATATTCCACGTCGAAAAGAAAGGATTTGAGAATAGTATGGTTTTAAGGAGGATTCGGCTATGAAAGATTAAAGAGAAAGGGAAATAATTTGGCTTATGAACACCTTAGCATTCGGCCATGAGAGAAATATTGGAGAGAAATATTGATTGATAATGAATAAAAATAAGAAAATGGAGATGATGATGAATTCGGTTTTCAAAGAAAATAAAAGAGAAAGAAAGAGAGGAGATTAGAATCAAGACACATTCGGCAATGAAGAAAAGAGAGAAAAGAAAGGAATGGTCATTTGATGTAGGTGATTTCGGCACTCAAATGAAATAAGGCACAAAAGAATACCAATTGATGTGCAAAAATGACCAAATGGTCAAAAACTTTAGGACTTACCAATGCTCAAATTCGGCAAAAAGGGAGAAAAGGTTGAGAGAGTTTCAAAACTTGCACAAACTAACAAAAATGACCAAAACAAGACTAAAATTCCTAGCCAAAACTATCACCAAAATTCGGCTCCCCCCTATAGCCATATTGCCGTCCAAGTACATGGTCTTTAGGCCAAGATATTGTTTCCAAAAATTCTTCCTTGATTCATGCCTCATATCTTCACATTTTCCTTATTCTTTTGATACCCTTCCTTAAGTTCAAAATTTCCTTATTCCTTTGATATTCTAACCAAAAATAACAAGTCAACACCTTCCATAAAAGCTCTTGGCCGACACTTGCTATATTGGTGCATAAAAATTCAAAATAAAAATTCACCTAGATGCTAAACATGGGATTCGAACCTTCAACCTCATGCACAAGCTCATGCGCCATCACCACTTGTCCAATAATTCATCTTATGCTACACATTGACACTTAAATTAATTTATGTGTCAATGCCACTTAGTCCATTTCCATAAATTCTCAAAATCAATATTATTCCATCTTAATAAAATTTCTAATTCTTCTTCAGGACTATACTAACCACGAAAATTAATAAGAAAAATTTACTTCATAATCTAAACACCTAAATACGAAATAAATCGATACTCGGATTTTTCCTAAAACCCAATTCCCAATCGGCCCAATCCTACTAGGCCCAATTTTGGGATGTTACAATTCTACCCTCCTTAAAGAAATTTCGTCCTCGAAATTTCCAACTAGCTAACAAATGTACCTCTCTATCTTGCCTCACTACGCTCTTGCTGCACACTCTGATCTTAATGAAACCACAATGTACTTTTAACAAAATCTTGCATCCTTTTTCTCACACAACCAAACATCCAATCCACCATAGCAAACCATTATCTACCACTTATACCAAAATTTTTTCCTACATTCAATCATCACTTCCAATCAAAACATACCTGACTTAAGGATGAGAAAACAATCCCGAGCCTTATGCTCACTAGACCCGCATCTCAAGCATGCTCCAACTTTTTCGCACTAACTTCTCCGCTTTAACGCAGTAAATCACGTTTGCCAAGTAATTTCTCCGCCGCCTATCATAACTATCTCCTTGTCCTCCACGCTTCTTATCGACATCCGCTTTTCAAAGACACCCAGCTTGCGCCTGCTTAACCAACCAATCCATGCCCCAAATGATATCGAATTCGCCAAAAGGCAGTTCCATCAAATTTGCCAGGAATGTTTCTCCTTGAATTACTAAGGGCACGTCTCTAAACAATTTATTAACCAACACCGACTGTCCTAAGGGACTAATTACCCTTATTTCACTATCGAAAATTTCAGATTCTAAATTCAAATTCCCACTTATTTCCCTTGAAAGGAAACCTTGAAGAATTCTCAATTAACTAAAGCAGCATCAGTGCCTTCTCGGATAGTAAGCCACCATTGGTAAGCTTCGTCTCTCAACAAAGATACCGCTCCTCTTAGCTTTTGTTCCACGAAGCACTCAAGATCGCCCATAATTCGCTCTCTATCGCCTCAAGCCAATATTCAACGACATTGGGAGCTACACCGAGACACCTCAAAAACCTCGGCTCCATTGGATTTCATCGCTCCGATATCGACCCACGAGCCGTTGGTCGATTGCTCGATCCAAATGACCCTTTCAAGTACTCGCAGCATTGCTCGTGTCACAAAGATTATCCTCTTCCATATGGTCGTGCGATCCGTCTCACTCTCGAGTGGACGCAGTGCATCCATTTCCGACATATGACCCGGCACATCGCTTGCGCCCCTAACACCTCGCCCCTCTACCACGGC
Source organism: Gossypium sturtianum (assembly GCA_025698515.1). Classification (NCBI taxonomy): domain Eukaryota; kingdom Viridiplantae; phylum Streptophyta; class Magnoliopsida; order Malvales; family Malvaceae; genus Gossypium; species Gossypium sturtianum. Next base: position 126,489,399 of record CM046946.1, read on the forward strand.
CACGCCTACCGCGTCCCACGACCACGCCCTCTAGTGCTCATGGCGACTAATTCGATTTAATCTGATTTAAGAGTTTTATAAATCGAATAATATTTCATTTGTTTATTAACGATGTCTTATGATATGAAAGAGATAGAGTGTTTTCGCATCAATATCCTATTGTCTCAATCTCTACGGTTTTAACACCTAAAACTAGAAGTTCTAGAGTGTTTCTTATAATCATATCACAATGATAATAAACATACAAAGATATCTGATACTTACTTGACTTGGCGCGGGATGCTCATGGTGCCATACTACCTTTAATCAAAACTCTAGAAATTATTTTCAAACAAATTTCTTTATTGAACCCAAACCACAAATGAGTTTTGAAACTGGGCTCGATACCATTAAATGTAACACCCCAAACCCGGTCTATGCGTTTAGACAAGATTTGGTTTGTCACACCAATCATACATTCGTTTATTTTCATAGGGTTAAGATAAAATAGTGCTACAAAACTTTTTGTTATAAAACCAATGTTCTTAAGAAAACTTAACATATTTGAGATAAAACCATATTAAGAGTTTAGAAATAAAATTTAAATCATCCACACAATAAAACCATAAAACATAATAAGAGGCCTTATTACATCAACCCAATAATAGCAATTAAAATAAAAACTTAAATAAAGTCATAGTTTATTAAAAACCCAAGTTTGTAGTATGGCCTCCACCAAGTCATCTCCTACCCAAGTCCACGCCAATTTCCATTACCCGAAATGGTTAATAAAATTTGGGTGAGTTACAAAGAACTCGAGTGTGCAACTCACTTACCACCATTTTTAGGCCGATCGTCAAGATATCATCGTCGGGCTTGAGCCCATTAATGAGATTTCAACCATACATCGTAAAGTAACATAATTTAAAGAGAAGAATGCATGAAATATGAATTTCCCAAACCAACCTAGTATCCATCCGCTAACACCCCGTACTAACCAACACACCTGTGGGATCAAGTCAACCCACCCCGCCAAACACACCAATCATGGGCTTAAAGCCCTTAAATAATTTTGTAGTGCACTACCGAACTAGATTGTGGCAATGAGCCACATTGTGGCAGAGCCACCGAACTAGTGGCAATGAGCCATATTTGTGGCAATCGCCATTCTTCTCTTCATATAACCCACCCCATGCAATCATGCGTATATAACAAATATAATCATATAACAGATTTTCATTAATCCATATCATCGGTGGGCTTATCAATTAACCCTTCATTAGGCTCATATAAACAATTTATCAACTAGCCCATCTAGAGGTTTAGTGACTTTGGCCCATTTTAGCCCAATTTATCAAACAGTATTTTTCACCATTTAATCGAACTAGAGTATTATCGCCCATTTTATCGAACTAGAGTTTTATCGCCCATTTTATCGAACTAGAGTATTATCGCCCATTTTATCGAACTAGAGTTTTATCGGCCCATTTTATCGAACTAGAGTATTATCGGCCCATTTTATCGAACTAGAGTGTTATCGCCCATTTTATCGAACTAGAGTATTATCGCCCATTTTATCGAACTAGAGTGTTATCGCCCATTTATCAAACTAGAGTATTATCGGATTTTATTTTCTCGGTTTTAACCGCTTTCATGCATTTACTCAAAAATATGAGTTACTACGTATTTTTTTCCGCTTTTACTATTTTACGATTTTATCACGTAACTTACAACTTGATGTCCAACCCAAAATGAGTGTGAAGTTACACACCGGTTATGGAGAGAACTAAACTTTCCCGCTCTTCAACACCTATACGTATTGCGTTAATTAAAACACTATAATCTATAATAAAACCGATCTAAATATAGCGATCTAGAAATTTACCCTCGGATTTCGTAAGACTTCTACTTGCGATTTCTCTCCGATTGATGGTTCGCTAACCGAATCGAATCCACGAACAAATAATGGTTCGGAGTACGAACGACTTCGAACAGTTGATTTTCCTCGGTTGAACGTCCACAACCCGGTGGAAATCCCGATTGTTGAAACAATCCTTTGCTTGTACTTAGGGAATAATGAACCTCCCTTCTTCCGAAGGCTAAACACCGCCCGCTTCTTCCCTATGTTGAATGTCTTCAAAGGCAAAGAACATTAATCTAATGATATCGAAAAATTTCTAAAGTTTAAAAGATGTGATTTCCTTACCACGAGAATCGATTCCTATGCTTTGTCACCCACCACTTCTTGATTCCAACTTTCCGTTATCGCACTAAAGTTTAACAAAATAAACGTTAATAAAATAAACGTTTATTTTGATCCAAATAATGCCTTCAAGCCAACATTAATATTCGGCACTAACCACTAATAACTAATCGAAACAAAAAGAACTCTTACCTATATTCCACGTCGAAAAGAAAGGATTTGAGAATAGTATGGTTTTAAGGAGGATTCGGCTATGAAAGATTAAAGAGAAAGGGAAATAATTTGGCTTATGAACACCTTAGCATTCGGCCATGAGAGAAATATTGGAGAGAAATATTGATTGATAATGAATAAAAATAAGAAAATGGAGATGATGATGAATTCGGTTTTCAAAGAAAATAAAAGAGAAAGAAAGAGAGGAGATTAGAATCAAGACACATTCTGGCAATGAAGAAAAGAGAGAAAAGAAAGGAATGGTCATTTGATGTAGGTGATTTCGGCACTCAAATGAAATAAGGCACAAAAGAATACCAATTGATGTGCAAAAATGACCAAATGGTCAAAAACTTTAGGACTTACCAATGCTCAAATTCGGCAAAAAGGAGAAAAGGTTGAGAGAGTTTCAAAACTTGCACAAACTAACAAAAATGACCAAAACAAGACTAAAATTCCTAGCCAAAACTATCACCAAAATTCTGCTCCCCTATAGCCATATTGCCGTCCAAGTACATGGTCTTTAGGCCAAGATATTGTTTCCAAAAATTCTTCCTTGATTCATGCCTCATATCTTCACATTTTCCTTATTCTTTTGATACCCTTCCTTAAGTTCAAAATTTCCTTATTCCTTTGATATTCTAACCAAAAATAACAAGTCAACACCTTCCATAAAAGCTCTTGGCCGACACTTGCTATATTGGTGCATAAAAATTCAAAATAAAAATTCACCTAGATGCTAAACATGGGATTCGAACCTTCAACCTCATGCACAAGCTCATGCGCCATCACCACTTGTCCAATAATTCATCTTATGCTACACATTGACACTTAAATTAATTTATGTGTCAATGCCACTTAGTCCATTTCCATAAATTCTCAAAATCAATATTATTCCATCTTAATAAAATTTCTAATTCTTCTTCAGGACTATACTAACCACGAAAATTAATAAGAAAAATTTACTTCATAATCTAAACACCTAAATACGAAATAAATCGATACTCGGATTTTTCCTAAAACCCAATTCCCAATCGGCCCAATCCTACTAGGCCCAATTTTGGGATGTTACAGAAACGTAAATGAATCCAAGTCAGATAAAAAAAATAAAGAAAGCAATTACAATAAATAGCTAAGATGAATAAAATAGAACAATAAAATCAAAGATTAGAACAATAAAGAAGAAAATAAAGAAGGTAGATGGAAAAGATGAAACGTGGTGTGTAGAAGTCCTAAGGAGCTTTGGGAACAAGAAGAATCCACAACCCCCTTTAAGCGGCTCTAATTTCCCTTCCAAGAAAGAAAACTTGACAAAAAAGTTTGAAGATGATACCCACAATCTGAAACGATTGTTAAAACTCCTCCAAAGAAAACTCTAGAAAAATTCTTGAATAGAAAACTCAAAGAGAATTTTATAAACACAAAAGTATATCATAACTCTAATTAACCAAAACAAGACAGTTTTAAATTAAACTTTCTTATTGATATAAAACTCCTAAATAACTTAAAATACTTAATAATTATAAAAAATTCAGAATAAAATAATAATAAAATAATAAGAGCTGATAAATACAATATTGGGCTCATATATAATAAAAATTAAGCCTAAAATCTGAATCCAATATCTTAAACTCGAATTAAAAACCCGAAACTCGAATTAAAAACCCAAAACTCGAATTAAAAACCAGATACAGAGCAAAACCCTCCACGCCTCCTCAAAACCCTAAGAAACCCTTACATACTAGAATCACCACACCAACATGCTACACAAGCAGACAGCGAGAAAACCAAACAGACTTGCTACAAGACATACTTTTCATAGAAGTTGATATAATCAAATTTATAATAATTTATATAATTAAGTAATATTTTTATAATTACATAAAAGAATTACGAATATTGTAATAATTTATATAATTATATTAAATATTATGAAATTTGTGTAATGGCCCATTTTTACCCGGGCCCATGAAAACCAAAATGAAAATAAATAATAATAAATGTCCTTATACAGTCCATTTACAATAAAAGGGCTTAAAGCCCAAACAAATACCATCAGACTGCCTTAAGCCGATTACAAACCCAATAGCCCAGATTTTAATTACCTACCAAACAAGCCCAATACCCGTGACCCAATTCAGAGGCCCTAGTTTCTAAACAGATTATCCAGCAGCCCACTTACACCCTTTAGCCCAGAACCTAAACTACCCAACAGACCCAAAACATACGGGGCCCAAAATGGCCCAAATTTTAAACGGAACCAGCAGAAACCTTGTAACACCCCAAACCCGGACCAAACACCATGACCGGATCTGGCATGTCACTTAGGGAGATTTTAAAAGATGTCGCAATTTTAGAAAATATTTTTCTTGAGTTTAACACTTTATTCGAGAAAACTAAATGGTTGGATGATTTGTAAAAGATATACATTTTATATTTATGCCTTAGTGGATTAAAAACCGAAATTTGATACATGCCTTACTTAATTCAAACGTAAAATGTAAATGTCTAATAATAATAAAAGCCCAAACAATCGAAAATATGACGCTAGTTGCCCATGGCCTTATTACAACGAAATTTAAACCCACTAATTAAAAATATTAAAAATAAATAAACTAGTAAAGTCTTTTCTTTGAATCAAAATAATCCTCGCATGGCCACCTTGCGCTCTTCTCCAACCCGGTCCGATGCACTAGGTGCTACTGAAAGATGTTAAATAATGGGGTGAGTCGCGAGACTCGGTGTGTGCAACCTCGTGCACCATCAGATTGGGCCTTAGCCCACAGCAGAATAACAGAGTATAATATATTAGAAAATATGCAAAACCCAACCCAATCCTAGGTTTCCATCCGCTACACACCACCCTTACCTGCCAATCACACCATTGGGGATTTCTAAAATCAACCCACACCGCTACACACCATCGATGGCAGTCATGCTACAGATAGCTGCTCATCGTCAGATCATGGCAATAGCCACTACAACAGATCATGGAAAAAGCCACTACAATAGATCATGGCAAAAGCCACGACAACAGAACACTTCCCCTTTCATCAATCACCCAACCCCATGCATACATAGAAATTGGCATACATATAAAGCATATCTTCTCATCAGAAACATTCACTTTAGAATGACAGAGATCACTAACCTGGTGATTCGCCTTTACCCCTTTTCCGGTTTTCAACAGTCATGCCGGTATTTCGGCATTTAACAGAATATACAGAATATAACAGGTTTGTATGCATACTAATCAAGCAATCTAAATGGTGTGAGAGTGTTACACACCTGATTAATGCGTAAGACTACCCTCTATGTCGATACCCTCGCTAATCGGATCTACTGCCCTCTGTCTACAACTTTGCTCAAAAGCCGGAAAAACGCGAATATAAGGCCTCTCCTATATTCGGCCAAGGGTTAGTGTTTACCCAAATCTATACTTTTAGATTAACAGATCTCCTTACCTAGATCTATTAAATCCCGGAAGTAGTATGATTCGTGTGCTACTGATTTAGAAACCTAGGCAATTGGATCTCCTTCAAATCCCGGAATGCCGCCCATGAAAGATAATACGAGGTTAGTCAACCATCTAGCCATTCGGCTATGGTCTCCAAAAGCTGGAAAAGATTGAAAGAATAACATAATCGACACTTACCACTTCAGAAGATTTCGGCTACCCCTTGTAGGAAGATTCGGCAAACACCAGAGAAGAGATCTAAGAATTTTGGCTTTTAAGAAAATCCCGAGAAAGTATGAACAAAAGAAGGATGATGCATTTTCGGCTTTTAGAAGAACTGAGTGAAGAGTTTCAGTTTCTAGAAAAAGAAAAGAAGAAAATAAATCAAGAGAGAAGCTTGGAGATTTCGGCTAGGAAGAAAAAGAATGGAAAGGATTTCGTCAACTGATAAGGCTTCAAAGGGTTTTGGTTCTTAATGAATGGAAGAAGAGATGAACAAATGGGTAGGGAGAATTCAGCTTTTCAGAGAAATCAGCACAAGAGGAAAAGAATGGAAAAGAGAGTGAAGGGAGAGGTTTCGACTTTTGAAGAAATTAAAGAAAAGAAATTGTAGAGGGAGACTGAGGATTTCGGCACAGGAAGAGAAGAAAAGGGTAGGGTTCAAATGCCTAATTGATGAGCTATCCCCTATTTATAGAAATTTCTACACACCTTTAGCCTATACTCAACCAATTTTCCCCCCTCTCCTGTGTTTGATTTTCGGCCAACACTAGCCTTCCTGATAGATCCTCATCCTATCCCTTATCCCTATCAAAACACCCATCCGAAAGAGGCTTAATTATCTCCAACTCTTCCCTCCTTTATTAGCTTTAATTATCCATATATTAAAACAATAAAATCCCCTAAATAATAGCCTTGTTGCCGTCCAACCTACTCCTCCTTATAAGTGTCGAATTTGGCCCAAAAACATGGGCTCCAAACGGCCACAAATTGGGCCTCTCCCCTTGCCTATTGATGCCAACTCCCTTCCCTCTTAGTGGCGCCATTTTGCCACTGGGCTACAAGCCCATTTTGCCATTTAAGCTACCAAAACTTTATTTTAAGCCCTATAGTATCTAAACAGAATATTTAATTAAAGCCTCATTGACTTTGAGCCCAATTTGCACCTCTAATTCTCAAATTAACACATTAAACACATCCACACCCTAAACGCAGAGGCCCAAAAATTCGGATGTTACAGCTTCTACCCCTTTAAAGAAATTTCGTCCTCGAAATTTCCAATTAACTATTAATCGTACTACCCTAGTCTCACCACTATGCTTTTGCTGCGCACTCTAATTCTAAAGCCAAAAGAAACACTTAGTATACTATGGTAGAGTACGCACCGGTATTCGCATCTAGAGCATCCTCGTCCCCCAGGCGACGTGCTACATAGACGAAAGCTGGCAGTCTCGCCTCAGCATAACCTACACCTCCACGACCATGTCCTGTGCCATTGCCACCATTGACTTGACCACGGCCCCTTGGTGGTTGTTGACCTCCTCTCCCAACCTGATCAGAACCTCGTCCAGCTGGCTGCACCAGATCCTTCTGTGGACAGTCCTTTATCATATGATCCATAGACCCACACCTGAAGCATCCACCAGTTCTCCTTCTGTACTCTCCATAATGTACCTTCCCACACGAAGGACATGATCGATTCTGACCCGTTGGAGCACGAGCTGGCCCATCAGACCTAGGCCTTTTCTAAAAACTCCCAGATGATCCTGACGGCCCAAAATTCCTCTTATTCCCATTCCTATCCTTATCCTTATTCTGTTTCTCAGTCCGCTTAACCTCCTCAGATATCTTAGCTTTCTCAACCAAAACCGCAAAGTCCTTTCCATTGCGGTGCTACTAATACCCTCAGCTCATCCCTTAGTCCATCCTCGAACCGTACACAGCGCTTATAGTCAGTCGCCACAATCCCTCAAGTGTAACGGCTCAACCGCAGAAACTCCGCCTAGTATTCAGATACAGACTTACTTCCTTGCACCAAATTTAGGAATGCCTTCCTCTGTACATCCACATAGCTGGCCCCAATGTACTTTCTTTGAAATGATTCCTTAAAAAATCCCGACCAATTCGGTCTGCATGGCGGTACCCTCCTTTACCGTGAGCCACCACCGATAAGCCTCGCCTCGAAGAAGAGACACGACCCCCTTCAACTTCTCCTCTACAGTGAAGTCCAGGTCATCCATTATGCGCTCAGTCGCTTCTAACCAATACTCAGCAGTGTTAGGGGCTACGCCAGAAACGCCCCTAAACATCTCCGCTCCGTTGGCTCGAGTCGTTCGACACGATTTACGGGCTCTCGAACTCGTGCTCGCCCCAAAGAACTCTTTTCGGACCCGCAACATCGCTCGAGATATCGCATCATCTCCGGCGCCCGATCTCGAAATTCTCCCTCTACGATCGGCAGGTCCCATCTCGCCTCTCGACCCGTGGCGGACCCTACGGCTCGACACGGTCCTCCTACCCTACCACGACCACGCGGTGGGCGACCTCCGACCCTTTGTACTCATTCTTCCGATTGACGTTTATCTGATTAAAAATTTTATGAATCATTAATTTTCTTCCACTGATTATCCACGAACAGTCTTATGAATAGTAGTTTTAAGAGTAGTTCTTTCGAATTCGCAACTATAACTACAATTCAGTCTCAAGTTCACATCTCCTAGTTCTAGGAAGCACACACATACAATAATCAACCACCACATACAAGTAGCATTCACGAACTTACGTTTATCCTGTAGGGGTATCTTTGCCATTTCACTACCCAGGGGTATTTTCGTAATTTATCCTACAGGGGCGTAATTTTCCAAAATAGGGTTCCTTGATGATTTTGTGAGAGAAGGGTATTTTGTTAATTTTGCAATCTGGGGGTATTTTGGTAATTTTACAATCCGGGGGTATTTTGGTAATTTTACAAATCAGGGATATTTTGGTCATTTATAAATCAGGGGTAATTTAGTAGTTTTACAAAATAGAATGGCTGGTCCTTTTCGGGTTTTAAATTATTAATTTTGGCCCGTCAACAAATCCTCGTGGCTAGGGTGAACAGTCACTACGCACCGGGTAGGATTCCAGCGAAGAGGAGGTGAGTCACTAGGACTGCTTAAGTACCAGGCTCTTCCGGATCCAATCCTAGACATGCGCAAGCATGTTGCCACACCCTAGTCTTGCGACTTGTCTACAGGTTTGTTCGGTTGGATTAAGTCTTATGCCATTGAGAGTTGTTTAACTAGGCCTAAGGTCCATCAAGCTCTAATTAAAATAATCAACGTCCCTTAAAGCCCATCAAGCCCACATACATATATAACACACAACGAGTTCAGAATACTTACCTGGCGGACTTGGGCCGGAGACGCAGGTGCCATGCAGAGAAAACCCTCCTGTGTTATTTATAAACATGCATGTTTCCAAAACCCATCTTTAGAAAATGTTTTGAGCCCAAAAACCCAAAGCCGAGTTTTGAACCGGGCTCTGATACCAACTTGTAACACCCTAAACCCGGCCCAAACACCATGATCGGATCTGGCATGTCACTTAGGGAGATTTTGAAAGATGTCGCAATTTCAGAAAATATTTTTCTTGAGTTTAACACTTTATTCGAGAAAACTAAATGGTTGGATGATTTGTAAAAGATATACATTTTATATTTATGCCTTAGTGGATTAAAAATTGAAATTTGATACATGCCTTACTTAATTAAAACGTAAAATGTAAATGTCTAATAATAATAAAAGCCCAAACAAACGAAAATATGAAGCTAGTGGCCCATGGCCTTATTACAACGAAATTTAAACCCAATAAATAAAAATATTAAAAATAAATAAACTAGTAAAGTCTTTTGCTGAATCAAAATAATCCCTCGCATGGCCACCTTGCGCTCTTCTCCAACCCGGTCCGATGCACTAGGTGCTACTTGAAAGATGTTAAATAATGGGGTGAGTCGCGAGACTCGGTGTGAAACCCTCGTGCACCATCAGTTGGGCCTTAGCCCCACGAATGAATAACGCAGTATAATATATCGAAAATATGCAAAACCCAACCCAATCCTAGGTTTCCATCCGCTACACACCACATTTACCTGCCAATCACACCATTGGGGATTTCTACAATCAACCCACACCGCTACACACCATCGATGGCAGTCATGCTGCAGATAGCTGCTCATCATCAGATCATGGAAATAGCCACTACAACAGATCATGGCAAAAGCCACTACAACAGATCATGGCAAAAGCCACTAAAACAGATCATGGCAAAAGCCACTACAACAGAACATGGCAAAAGCCACTACAACAGAACACTTCCCCTTTCATCAATCACCCAACCCCATGCATACATAGAAATTGGCATACATATAAAGCATATCTTCTCAGCAGAAACATTCACTTTAGAATGACAGAGATCACTAACCTGGTGATTTGCCTTTACCCCTTTTCGGGTTTTCAACAGCCATGCCGGTATTTCGGCATTTAACAGAATATACAGAATATAATAGGTTTGTATGTATAATAATCAAGCAATCTAAATGGTGTGAGAGTGTTACACACCTGATTAATGCGTAAGACTACCCTCTATGTCGATACCCTCGCTAATCGGATCTACTGCCCTCTGTCTACAACTTTGCTCAAAAGCTGGAAAAACGCGAATATAAGGCCTCTCCTATATTCGGCCAAGGGTTAATGTTTACCCCAATCTATACTTTTAGATTAACAGATCTCCTTACCTAGATCGATTAAATCCCGGAAGTAGTATGATTTGTGTGCTACTGATTTAGAAACCTAGGCGATTGGATCTCCTTCAAATCCCGGAATGCCGCCCATGAAAGATAATACGAGGTTAGTCAACCATCTAGCCATTCGGCTATGGTCTCCAAAAGCCGGAAAAGATTGAAAGAATAACATAATCGACACTTACCACTTCAGAAGATTTCGGCTACCCCTTGTAGAAAGATTCGGCAAACACCAGAGAAGAGATCTAAGAATTTCGGCTTTTAAGAAAATCCCGAAAAAGTATGAACAAAAGAAGGCTGATGCGTTTTCGGCTTTTAGAATAACTTAGTGAAGAGTTTCGGTTTCTAGAAAAAGAAAAGAAGAAAATAAATCAAGAGAGAAGCTTGGAGATTTCGGCTAGGAAGAAAAAGAATGGAAAGGATTTCGTCAACTGATAAGGCTTCAAAGGGTTTTGGTTCTTAATGAATGGAAGAAGAGATGAACAAATGGGTAGGGAGAATTCGGCTTTTTAGAGAAATCAGCACAAGAGGAAAAGAATGGAAAAGAGAGTGAAGGGAGAGGTTTCGGCTTTTGAAGAAATTAAAGAAAAGAAATTGTAGAGGGAGACTGAGGATTTCGGCACAAGAAGAGAAGAAAAGGGTAGGGTTCAAATGCCGGAATTGATGAGCTATCCCCCCCTATTTATAGAAATTTCGGCACACCTTTAGCCTATACTTAACCGATTTTTCCCCCCTCTCCTGTGTTTGATTTTCGGCCAACACTAGCCTTCCTGATAGATCCTCATCCTATCCCTTATCCCTATCAAAACACCCATCCAAAAGAGGCTTAATTATCTCCAACTCTTCCCTCCTTTATCAGCTTTAATTATCCACATATTAAAACAATAAAATCCCCTAAATAATAGCCTTGTTGCCGTCCAACCTACTCCTCCTTATAAGTGTCGAATTTGGCCCAAAAACATGGGCTCCAAACGGCCATAAATTGGGCCTCTCCCCTTGCCTATTGACGCCAACTCCCTTCCCTCTTAGTGGCGCCATTTTGCCACTGGGCTACAAGCCCATTTTGCCATTTAAGCTACCAAAACTTTATTTTAAGCCCTAGAGTATCTAAACAGAATATTTAATCAAGGCCTCAGCCCAAGCTTGAGCCCAGTTTGCACCTCTAATTCTCAAATTAACACATTAAACACATCCACACCCTAAACGCGTAGGCCCAAAAATTCAGGATGTTACAAACCTAGGGTTTCAAACCCTAGGCGCCGCAAGAGTAAACACCCCAGCAGAAGCTCGATCGTCGCGTCGCAGCCACCGGACCTCGTCAAGCCGCGAATCGCGCAGCAAGTCACGCCGTTGTCACCACCAGAATCGTCCACCTGCAAAAAGAAACAAATCGCAGCAGAAGAGGCAAACAGTGGCGAAAATCTTTTTATTTCCTTTTATTTTGCTTATTTTGAAGGCTATAAAAGCCTTCCCAAAACCTGTAACAAAGGGGGGAATACGAACGGAGAGAAGGAGAAAAATAGAGGAAATATTGAGATACAGAAAAATACCAATACAGAATACACAAGCAATAAAAAAACAGAGGTTATTTCAAAGGATTGTTTTTTTTTTTGTTTTTTTTTATTTTTCTCTATTTTCGAATACTATTTCTTTTTTTTCTTTTTATCTTTTTTAGCTATATATTATATATATTAAAGTACATAAAAAAAGCAGGAAAAATACCTTTTTTTAATTTCAGCAAGTGCAGTGCATGTGGCCGGGTGACTAAGCTGATCAGCGGTCCGAGCCTCACTGAGCTTGCTTGGAAATCGCCTACCGCATTTGAGCCTTGAGAGCGTTTTTGAATTTTTTTTTAAAAACAGATTACTAAATGATTTTTTTACCTAAATATTAGTTTATATAATATTGTAAAACGACGCCGTTTTAGCTTAAACAAATAAGCGTTGAAACGACGCCATTTTGAAGGCTAGGATCCGCGCGTTGACCCGACCCAGGGAGGATCCGCGCGTTTTCATTGAATGGTCTAATTTCCATTATAGTCCTTCCGCATTATTTCTATTTTACGAATAAGTCCTGTTACATTTTTAAATTTTTATAAATGCGCCCAGAATTATTTTTGAGTCTCAATTTAGTCCCTCTTATATCTGTTTTATTTAATTTTTTTATATATTATTTTAATTTTATCGTATTAAAATGTTATATTATCTTTTATTATTTTATTAATTTTTAAAAATATAAAATTCATATATATATATATATATATATATATTATATGTATTTTATATATATATATATTTAATTATTATTATATATTATTTTAATTGGTATAATTTATATATTATTTTATAATTTATATATTATCTATTATATTGTATTTTGACTTGTATATTATATAGTATTATATTGTGTATATATATATATTATTATATTATATAATCTATTTTATTTATATTATTTATAACATATAATTCTTTTATGATTAGTATATTATGTGTATATATGTTTTATTTAAAGTTATTTTATATATTAGTTACTAATTTTTTATGTATAATCCTTATTAATTATTTTATATTATATTACATATTATGATTTTCATTAATTATTATACATTTATTTGTATCTTTATATTAGTTTATTATTGCTAGCATGTTTTTATATATATTATATCATATTATTCTTTTATTAATTATTGTTTGATAATTTGTAATTATGTAGAATAGCTATTAAATATGTATGTTGTATACTTAAATCATTGTTTTCTAAAAATACCTTTCGAATTAAAATGGTTTTCAAAATACGGTGATATGTGATATTTGAAGGATTTCGAGAAGATTTTTGCCCTAACTTATTGGGTTCGATTTTTCTCGTGAAACTTTAGGTATTACATGTCCCTTTTTCCTTAAAATGAGATTTACCAATTTCAAATAAAAAACCTATTCTTGGAAATTCAAAGTGTTATGCCTTAACTTACTGGGTTCGACATTTTGCATCTCGGGGTAGGAATTTCCTAAAATAAAGACGAGCTTAATTTCAAAGTCATAAGGTGCTATACCTTAACTTACTGGGTAAGGTACTTTATTTCTTTGGGATAGGTAAGTCTTGGTTTTCTTTCTAATAAAAGGATCATATTTTGTAATTTTCTTTATTTTCAACATTCGGACATGATTTTATCGATTTGGTACCAATTTTTGGGCGTTATGAGGGTGCTAACCCTTCTTCATACGTAACTGACTCTCGAACTCGTTTTCTTGTTTTTGTGGACCAAAAATACATTTTTGTAAAATAAAACATTTTACAAGGTGATCCAATCACACCTAAGTAACAAAGATTGGTGGCGACTCCCATTTTGTTTTCAAAAAGTCGATCCCCGTTTTTAAAACACGATTTTAAAATGGTGTCGACAGCTTGACGACTCCGCTGGGGACTAAGAGAGTCAAGCCGTAGAATCGATAATTTCATGTCCTTTTGTCTGAATTTTAGAAATTTGGTTTTTTTAAAAAAATCATGATCCGTTTATTGCATGTGGTTCTATTTTTATAAAATGTCTCTGCATTGCATTGCATGACCATTTTGGTCACACCCTTAAGTGGGAGTGAGAAGCTGCTCCTTCGTGAGGTTTTCACCTCCGTGTAGGATAGTGAATATCTTTCGGGATACATCCGTACTTATGTCTTCGTGAGGTTTTCACCTCCGTGCAGCCATAGGGAAATGTATTCCCCTGAACCGAACTCGGTCCATATGAGCCTATAATGGGTGAGGATCTAGGAATCTGGTGGTTCGGGTACCTCAACTTTAGAGCTAAACCACACGTAGAGAACATAGGAACCCACCCTAGGTAGAACTATGTCAAACCCTAGTGGTCACCCTGATAGGTTCTATGTTATTTATTTTTCCTATACTAACGAGTTTTCTTTTGTTTTGATTGCATTGCATTCATATCATAGAAAAGAGGTGTTGATTTCAAAATTCGATTGCTAAATAGAAAAGTTGGTCATAAGAAAATGAATTTTTTGATAAAGTGGATTATAATACGGTGCGTGCAATATAGTCCAAGTGAATACAACGACGTAAGACCGATAGTCCGTGAAGGAATACAAGACCTTATCACCCAAGGATTCAAGTTGGCGAAGACTATTCGAGAATTACCACATCTCGGCTTTCTTGAAGAGGCTAACAAGTGAACAGAAGTCGCGATCCAGATCAAGCAAAAGGAGCTAGAGGAGGCATCTATTAGAAGTTTGCAAGATTTGACTTTTGCGAAGAAGGGATTCATGTTTTCACTTGGACTATGAGGACAAAGCCGTGTATGCGATCCGTTTTGTGTAAAGAGATTTATTTTCTAGTAAAGTTTTTCTAATGCAACTGAATTCAGAATCAACGCCTCTCTTTCTTTGCATTCATGCATTTTCATTACATTGCATCATTTGCATTAGACTTTTACAAAAAGACCCTAATTAGGTAAAATGTTTCAGTTAACCTGGAAAGCATGGAACAAAGATTGGAAAGAATAGAGCAAATGCAAATACAGATGCAGGGGGCAATTGACTGAAATTCAACAAGAAATATGGGAATCTCAAAGGAATATCATAGGCCAGCTAACCTAGTTACTAGCCGAAGGACTTGGAAAAATGAAAGGCCCAGTAGTCAACGGCGGGGATGATGATGAAGACATTGTTTATTCCCCGATTGGTGTCCCGACTCAACCAGGCATGCATTCACATGGGGTACCTGTCATTATTGGACCCCAATGTCAGACTAATACTTCGGCCATATTGAGTCTACCAATGGGTTCAGGTTTTGACTCGAATGATGATCAAGCTAAGTCGGTTGTACTGTTAGAAATAAGGGAAAGAGGAAAATGGACCTCAAAAGCCCTAAAGAAGAAATAAAAGAGAGTAAATAATACTGGTAGGTATAACAAGTGCCATTCGGAGCCAATTACAATGAACCAGCCAAGGATGGTAACTACCAACGATCAGGTTTCTCCAAAGCAAAAGTCTGAAAAGCTCCAATTTACGCCAATCCCGATGACGTATAAGGAGCTATATCAAAGTTTATTTGACGTGCATATGGTGTCTCCATTTTATCTAAAGCCGTTACAACCCCCATATCCTAAATGGTATGACTCAAACGCTAAATGTGATTACCATGCGGGAATATCGGGGCATTCCATAGAAAACTGCACTGCCTTCAAAAAGGTAGTTGAGAGGTTCATCAAAATGGGAATTGTAGAAGTCGGTGATTCATCAAAATCTGATCACTTTGATGAGGCAGTAAATGTGATAATGGAAGGAGGAGACAAAAAAGTTGCGATCCCTTGGAGAAATCGAAAGTGAAGAGAGAATTGGGGAACAATGTTGCCAAACCTTGTGTACTTGGGAGTGTTTTGAATAATGGGACTGTGGAAGAGATTCTTGTATTTTTAGTAGCAGACCTAGAGTAATATTCAAAACATTCTTGTTGCCTTAAGCCTAGAGGCAATAAGAATTCTTTTGTGAAATAGGCTCATGTCCAGAATTATCATTTCAATAAAATGCATCTTTTTTGAATATATATTCTTTTATTCTTCATACTGTACATTCATTTGTTTTTTTTTTTTAGAATATTCTTTCATGACTATCCAAATAATCATCCTTAGAATCATTTATTCTTTGGATTTGTTCGCCTTCGTACCTAGGTACCTAGATATCAACGTCATGAGCGACATTGTTCTCGACTTCCTTTTGAATGAGATATGGGTCTAGGGGATCTAAGGACTTCGAAGATGACAGAGATTGTAACCTACCTTCTGATTTGTTAAAGATGGTAGAACAAGATGAAAAATACCTTACTCTACAAAGGGTCATTGGATATTATGGGCCTAGGGAAAATGAGAAGACCGAAGCCTAGCTCACCATAAAAATAAAGCAAGACATCATTGAGTTGTTTTCAAGAATTCAAAGATGTTTTCGCACAATTATATCAGGACATGCCTTGGCTAATATGAAGCAGGCTAAACAAAAAGGATCGGGCACTGTTGATTCACCATGGAAGGGGATTGCATCAGTCATACCGCAAATATGGAATTAAAGAGGACAAGATTCATATGCCTACTCCAGTTCTTCACAAATTTTCCATACGTGGGGCATGGATGTGATGGGGCCAATCTCGTCAAAAGCTTTTAGTCAATATCGACTCATCATCTTAGTTATCGTTTACTTCACTAAGAGAGTGAAAGTAGCTTCATATGCCAATGTTACAAGGTCGAAGTCATCAAAGTCAAATTCATCAAATAAAAAATGAAGGAAAAGATCAAATGCCACAAAGGATCGTGTTTAAATAACTGTACAAAGTTAAAGTCTACAGTTTGTCCAAAGATCAGGCAGCATATCACAGTGCAACAAAAGTTGCCAAAAAAAAAAGGAAATGAAAGGTGGCTAAGACTTGTAAAGATTGGCATAAGAAGCTATCACTATTCTCTATGATTATCAAACGTTGGCTAGAACCTTTACTGGGGCAACATCTTGCCCACTATGGAATTGAAGCATTTTTGCCATTTGAACCTAATCGAAGAAGAGGTTAAAAGTTATCCATCGCAGTCGGATGATGTGAGCTTACGACAAGAAGGTTCAATCAAGGGAATCCCACAAAGGGAACCTGATGTTGAAATTTTTTCCTCTACAAAACGATTTTAGAGGAAAGAATATGCCAAACTGGGAAGGACTTATATAGGGCCTGTTCTAGAGGAGCATTGATATTGATAGAGATGGATGGCAAAGACTTACCCAATCCGTTGAGTTCAGGTTTGGTCAAGAGATATTTTACCTGAAAGAGGAAAGATTAAGGTGAAAACCCGAAAAGGACGCCTCAAAAAAAAGGGAGAGGCCAAAGCGAAAACCCGCAAAGGGCGCTTTGAGACCAAAGGGGATTTGAGTTGAAAACCCGAAAAGGGCGGCTCAAATTTTGACTAAAAATGGGGCATACAGTAGTCTTGCTACGTCTGAATTAGCAATGAGGAAGTATATTACGTCTTGGGGCATCGACAAAGTACTCCGGATCCCCTAAACACATACTGAGCTTAAAATGGTCCTCAAGAAGATTGGAACAAAGAAGCTCAGACTGCGATATCTGGGGCACCTAGTTTCCCATCTTACCCATTTTAAATTTTCTGTCTTTGATTATTTTATTCTTTTCAAAGAAACACCCAAATCAATTTTCTTTTATAGCCTTTGCTATCTTTGCTTACTTTATTCTTTTTAAGATACACCAATCGATTTTCATTCATTGCCTTGGTTATCTTTGATTAGCTTATTTGTTTCGAGCTATGCTCCTAATCAATTTCTTTCATGTCCATTGTTGTGATCTTTTTCAAGCATTTTATATTGAAATAATGATTAATGGACTAGTAACACTTTCATAAAAAGAGTTTCGCATATTAATCTGTAAGCTTCTAAATAATATGAGAATCTGAAACAGGACTATTGTTCAGAACTCACCAAGCCTAAGGGATTGGAAACATTGGAAAATGATTATCTCTTCGGATTCTTATTAGCTAAGACAATTTTGTTGGTAATACCACATCGACAAATGACGAACAAGGTCAATCCAAGTGTAAAAAGGGATCATTGTCGAGATACCCTGCATCCATTCAGACACCCTGTAAAAAGGGATCATTGTCGAGATACCCTGAATGGTAACAGAAAGATGGAAGAAATTAAAAGTTATTCCCCTGAAGTTGCAGTGGGAGATACCAATTCATGTCCCAAGGTTCAAGTAGAGAGGACCTAGAATTACCATGGAGAAAATTATTTGAGCAGAACATGAATGAAAAAACAAATGAGTAATAATACCTAGGATAGGAATCATACTCATAACATTTTGGTAGGAGCATTTGATTCATTTCGGGCATTGCATCCTAATCCTTGAAACAGGAATCATCTTCATAACATTTTCATAACATGTCTAAATAGGAGCATCTGATGCATTTAGATCAAAGCATCCTAAATATTGGACATAAACATATACCCATTATACAGGTTATGTAGCAAGGTTGAAGACATTAGTCTGGTATCCACGAGTTTGCGGGGAGCGATTAAAATAGCGGATCGACAATCCACGAGGTTGCGGGAGCGGATCGAGCCACCACCCTATCTCTCTCGACCAACAATGGAATAGGTCAAAGATTGTAGATCTTGTCGCCCTAAGCGATGAGGACCAAGATCGAGCGGCAAATCTTGTCTCCTAAGCGATGAGTGGAACAAATTTAAGCCACTGAGTCTTATCTCCACGACCAAAGATGGGAATAGGTCAAAAATTGTAAATCTTGTCACCCTAAGCGTTAGGGAACCAAGATCGAACGGCAAGTCTTGTCTCCTAAGCGGTGATGGAGCGATTTAAGCCACTAGTCCTATCTCCCGACTAGCGATGGAATAGGTCAAAGATTGTAGATCTTGTCACCCTAAGCGATGGGGAACCAAGATCGAGCGGCAAGTCTTGTCTCCTAAGCGATGAGTGGAACAGATTTAAGCCATCACCCTATCTCCCGACCGGCGATGGAATAGGTCAAAGATTGTAGATCTTGTCGCCCTAAGCAGTAGAGGACCAAGATCGAACAACAAATCTTGTCTCCCTAAGCAGTAGTGGAACAGATTTAACCACCAGTCTGGCATCCCTGAGTTTGCATAGGAGCAGACCGAAGATAGCAGATCTGGCATTCCTGAAGTTGCAGAAACAGATCGAAGACATCAGATCTTGCCTTCTTAAGCTTTTCAAGAAGCAGATCGAAGATGCCAATCTGGCATTCCTGAGCTTTGCAGGAAAATTGTAGATCTTGTCACCCTAAGCAGTAGGGAACCAAGATCGAACGGCAAATCTTGTCTCCCTAAGCAGTAGTGGAATAGATTTAACCACCAGTCTGGCATCCCTGAGTTTGCAGAGGAGCAGACCGAATATAGCATATCTGGCATTCCTGAAGTTGCAGAAACAGATCGAAGACATATGATCTTGCCTTCTTAAGCTTTGCAAGAAGCAGATCGAAGATACCAATCTGGCATTCCTGAGCTTTGCAGGAAGCAGATTGAAAATGACAGATCTGGTCTCCCCGAGTTTGCGATGGAAGCGAGATCAAAAGATAGTGGATCTTTGCCTTCATAAAGTTGAAGCTACCAAACTCACTGAAATCAAGATGAAGCTCCAATGCCGTTGAAGTTGCAGTTCGGATTGGAAGTTATTTGAAGAAAGCGAGGATCAAGAAGTCGGGGCTCGGCCAAGACCGGGCAAAATTGGTCATTTTATTGTCTTTGCTCTATTCTCATTACACGACAATGAGCAAAGAGGGGCAGCTGTAATGGCCCATTTTTGCCCGGGCCCATGAAAACCAAAATGAAAATAATAAATAATAAATGTCCTTATACACTCCATTTATAATAAAAGGGCTTAAAGCCCAAACAAATACCATCAGATCGCCTTAACCCTATTACAAACCCATTAGCCCGATTTTAATTACCCACCAAACAAGCCCAATACCCGTGACCCAATTCAGAGGCCCTAGTTCCTAAACAGATTATCCAGCAGCCCACTTACACCCATTAGCCCAGAACCTAAACTACCCAATAGACCCAAAACATACGGGGCCCAAAACGGCCCAAATGTTAAATGAACCAGCAAACCTAGGGTTTCAAACCCTAGGCACCGCAAAGAGTAAACACCCCGCCAGGTCCCGATCGTCGCGCGCGCCCACGGACCTCGTCAAGCCGCGAATCGCGCGAGCAAGTCACGCCATGCTCATCCACCACCAGAATCGTCCACCTGCAAAAAGAAACAAATCGCAGCAGAAGAGGCAAACAGTGGCGAAAATCTTTTTATTTCCTTTTATTTTGCTTATTTTGAAGGCTATAAAAGCCTTCCCAAAACTCAGAACAAATGGGGAATACTGAACGGAGAGAAGGAGAAAAACAGAGGAAATATTGAGATACAGAAAAATACCAATACAGAATACACAAGCAATAAAAAAACAGAGGTTATTTCAAAGGATTGTTTTTTTTTTTGTTTTTTTTATTTTTCTCTATTTTCAAATACTATTTCTTTTTTTTCTTTTTATCTTTTTTAGCTATATATTATATATATATATATATATATATATATATATTAAAATACATAAAAAAAAAGCAGGAAAAATACCTTTTTTTAATTTCCGGCAGCCGTGCACGGCGGCCGGCGACGGCGGCGAACGGCGGTCGGAGCCTCGCCGGAGCCTGCCAGAAATCGCCTACCAGACGAGCCTTGAGAGCGTTTTTGAAATTTTTTTTTAAAAACAGATTACTAAATGATTTTTTTTTACCTAAATATTAGTTTATATAATATTGTAAAACGACGCCGTTTTAGCTTAAACAAATAAGCGTTGAAACGATGCCGTTTTGAAGGCCAGGATCCGCGCGTTGACCCGACCCGGGGAGGATCCGCGCATTTTCATTGAATGGTCTAATTGCTATTATAGTCCTTCCGCATTATTTCTATTTTACGATTAAGTCCTGTTACATTTTTAAATTTTTATAAATGCGCCCAGAATTATTTTTGAGTCTCAATTTAGTCCCTCTTATATCTGTTTTATTTAATTTTTTTATATATTATTTTAATTTTATCGTATTAAAATTTTATATTATCTTTTATTATTTTATTAATTTTGTTAATAATATAAAATTCATATATATATATATATTTTTTATATGTATTTTTATATATATATATATTTAATTATTATTATATATTATTTTACTTGGTTTAATAATTTATATATTATTTTATAATTTATATGTTATCTATTATATTGTATTTTGACTTGTATATTATATAGTATTATATTGTATATATATAATCTATTTTATTTATATTATTTATAACATATAATTCTTTTATGATTAGTATATTATGTGTATATATGTTTTATTTAAAGTTATTTTATATATTAGTTACTAATTTTTTTATGTATAATCCTTATTAATTATTTTATATTATATTATATATTATGATTTTCATTAATTATTATACATTTATTTGTATCTTTATATTAGTTTATTATTGCTAGCATGTTTTTATATATATTATATCATATTATTCTTTTATTAGTTATTGTTTGATAATTTGTAATTATGTAGAATAGCTATTAAATATGTATGTTGTATACTTAAATCATTGTTTTCTAAAAATACCTTTCGAATTAAAATGGTTTTCAAAATACGGTGATATGTGATATTTGAAGGATTTCGAGAAGAATTTTGCCCTAACTTATTGGGTTCGATTTTTCTCGTGAAACTTTAGGTATTACATGTCCCTTTTTCCTTAAAATGAGATTTACCAATTTCAAATAAAAAAACATATTCTTGGAAATTCAAAGTGTTGTGCCTTAACTTACTGGGTTCGACATTTTGCATCTCGGGGTAGGAATTTCCTAAAATAAAGACGAGCTTAATTTCAAAGTCATAAGGTGCTATACCTTAACTTACTGGGTAAGGTACTTTATTTCTTTGGGATAGGTAAGTCTTAGTTTTCTTTCTAATAAAAGGATCATATTTTGTAATTTTTTTTATTTTCAACATTCGGACATGATTTTATCGATTTGGTACCAATTTTTGGCCGTTATGAGGGTGCTAACCCTTCCTCATACGTAACTGACTCACGAACTCGTTTTCTTGTTTTTGTGGACCAAAAATGTTTTAAAATAAAACATTTTACAAGGTGATCCAATCACACCTAAGTAACAAAGATTGGTGGCGACTCCCATTTTGTTTTCAAAAAGTCGATCCCCGTTTTTAAAACACGATTTTAAAATGGTTTCGACAATTTGTAATAATTTATATAATTAAATAATGTTTTGTATGGTTGAAGATGATGAAAAGCTTATTTTAGAAAACTCATCCTATAACTTCTCCCTAGTTTATTAATGGAATACAAGTATGCCAAATCGTATAATATTTGTTGACTCGGTAGACAGTTTTTTTTTCTCAAATTAAGGTTGATCAACCCAAATTATATACTTAACGATCAATACTATTTAAACAAATAATAATTATAATATATATAAAAGTATAATCATTTTAAATTAAAATTAATAAAATAAAAATATTTTACAAGCGGATATGACAAATTAGATTTTTTTTCTCAAATTAGGGTTGATCAACCCAAATTAGAGTATAGATTGTATGAAACGTTGATTCCACGTCATCTCTATTCCTTTCTAATAAGAGAATGACAAATCAGATTTTTCCTTCTATTTCTCCATGATATTATCTTACATTACTTGTATTTTTTTTAAATCACTTACAGATATAGAATAATAATCTAAAAATAAATTATTTAATTGAGAACTAAATTACTGAATTGACTCATAAAATTAGAGGAAAATATTTATAAATTGAAGACAGCTGCTTGACTTGATCCTATCCTTGAACAAATGTTATTGAAATTATTTGGTCCACCTACGAGATAAGGATGGCTAATATATACATATATATATATATACATATTTTTTTAATATATAAGTTCAATTAAATTTTAATAGCTTACCGCTTCGTATTTGAGTTTGATGTTTTTGTAATGCAGTATTTATATTTTTTTATCTAATGTGATATCTATATTTAACAAAAGTTATATATTTTGGAGTATTCTCTAAAAAATAATTTTTAGAATGGATTGAAAAGAATAAAACGCATTGACGTGAACGTGTTTTTAGGAAAAAACAAAGAAATGCGTGCTGACAGGGATGTGCTTTGCCCGTGTTAGCAAAAGCACACTGACATGGACACGCTTTTGCCCGTGCTCGGACTAAATTTTCAAAAAATGTCATTTTTTAAAAATATTATAAAAATAAACTAATTTTTTGAAAATTTATGAGAATAAGCCTTTATAAAGACCCGAAGTGGCAGCACCATTTGTTTTTTTAATTTTTTGGTGCCACCAATTAATATGAAAATAAAACTTACAAAACAGATCTTTATATAGACCCAAAGTCTCATTTCCCTTATTTTCTTAAGCAACGTGGGATGTGAGATATGTGTATATATAGATTCATGAATAGGTTTGCAACTTGTTCTTAGACAATGTAAGATTTCTTCCTCTTTTAACTAACAACATAAGATTAAAGGCTACATTTTATTTTATAATTTTTTTACAAAACAATTTTTATTTATTTTTAATATTTTGTTAACATTTTCTAATATTATAAAATTATCTTTTGAGATTTTTAATCTTGTTGCACTTTAGAATTGTTAGCATATACAAAAGGACCATTAAAAAAAAAAGAACAAATTGCACATATGAAACTTGTACATGTAGGAATCTTCTATTTAATTTTAAATGTTTGAAGTTAATATACATGCAATTCTAATTTTTAAAATAATTTTTCATTATTTCAATTTAGAAGTTATACTTTTAATTTTTTATTATTTATTTTATTTTATGCTATGAATGTTTGATTAGTAAATAAATGGTGAGTATTTAGTACTCAAATAGTATTTTTTTTTGTAATTTTAAAAAAATTGATATCTCTTTTTTAAAATATTTATTTCTTTTAATATTTACTATACTCATTAATTTTTAATTCTAATTTTTTAGTATTTTCAGCCCATTCCAGTAATTATTTTTTGGAGTGACACATTTCCGTAAATAATTTAGGAAATGGGCCTTTTCTTGTACAATGCCGTATAATTTAAGAAATGTATTTAACAAATTAAATAAAATCACAATTAAAACTAAATTTATTCTATTAATAAAATGATGAAAATTCAAACATAATAATATAATTAATTAATTTTCTTAAATTCCACTTAAACATTAAATTCGACACTAAAATATTAATAACCTGACATTTGATATCAAAATGTATATTTCTTTTCCAATACGACACCATACTAAACAAAAAAAACAAGTGTCTCATAAAAAAAAAAGTTAAATTCAAGTAAAATAAAATATTATTATCCTAATTAAATATCATTATTAGATGAATATTTCAATCTGTTAACTATTAAGATTAATAAGTAAAAGAATAATTAAAATACAAATTTAGATACCTAACAGGAAACTTTTCTTTTAAGTTGAAAGTAGTACTTTGGAATTCAATGAGAAGGTTTTCCAGATAAAACAAATTGAGAATGGGAATCCACCCGTACCACAATATGTCTGACAAAAGAGTTACTTGCAGAGCACAATGTTCGAAGTTTTTGTTTTCTGTGATTTTGTAGCTGTAATACTTTATTCCTATTTGAATATTTACAAAAAATTTTATTTAATTTTATGAATAATTTTTTAAGAAACAAACAAGTATTTGCAGAAAACAAAACTTTGGTGCTTTGACAGTTCTCTCTTATGATTTCTTTTTTTCTTTTAACTAATTTTTTAGGAGTTGGGATATTATCAACCTCATATGCACTAGCATCAGGAGGATGGTTAAGCTTGATTCTTCTTTTCGCCATTGCCACTGCTGCATTCTTCTCTGGCTTATTAATCCAATGATGCATGGATTCGGATTCGAATATCCGAACTTATCCCCACATCGGCAAGCTTGCATTCGGGAAGAAAGGAAGATTGATAGCCTCCATTTTCATGTACATCGAGCATTACTTAGTTGCTACAGGATTCTTGATTTTAGGAGGAGATAATCTTCAAAAGTTGTTCCCAAATATGGAATTTGAAGTTGGTGAAGGACTAACAATTGGTGGGAAACGAGGCTTTATCATAGTAGTAAGCCTCATAATATTGCCTACAGTTTGGTTAGATAACTTGAGCCTTCTTTCATATGTGTCAGCCAGTGGGGTATTAGCTTCTGGAATCACACTTGGTTCCATTATATGGACTGGTGCGTTTGAAGGGATTGGGTTTAACATTGGTCAATTGGGATGAAATGTTGACTGCTATCAGCTTATATGCTTTCTGCTATTGTGCACATCCAGTTTTCCCTACACTCTACACTTCTATGAGGAAAAAACATCAGTTCTCCAATGTCTGTATTTCTTCTAGATAGTAATTTCTATTGGATGTTATTTTTTATCGAAAAACATGTAATGGGGTAATCTTTTTTTCAGGTACTGGTTGTATGATTTATCTTGTGTACCATCACGTATGCATCAACGGCAATCTTCGGGTACTTAATGTTGGGACCACAAATTCAATCACTGGTAACATTGAATCTTCCAGCAAGCAAGATCAGTTCAAAAGTGGCCATCTACACGACCCTGGTGAACCCCATAACCAAATACGCATTGATGGTTACTCCAATCGTTAATGCCATTAAAACCCGGTTTCCATGCTATTACAACCCGGGATTCCTCAGCATCTTCATCGGCACCAACTTGTTGATCAGCACCGTTTTCGTGGCACTGGCGATTCCGTTCTTTGGTTCACTGATGTCCCTGGTGGGAGCACTTTTAAGTATCACTGCTTCTGTAATACTTCCATGCTTATGCTACTTGAAGATTTCAGGTATTTATCGAAGATTCAATGGCCAATTGGTTGGTATATGCCTTATAATTATAGTGGGTGTTTGGTTATTTTTGGCACTTACGCATCTGTTCTAGATATCATAGGCAATTTATAAATGTCAATGACTTAAACCCGAAGTTTAGTTTGATTAATTTATGCATTTACTTTTATGAATTTGCATTTAGAAGATTTAAATTTTAAATATTGACATCAACTCATTCTCATTTTCTCAAATTGCAGCCTTCTAACCAAAAAATAATGATAATAATAAATAAATGTCAATTCATCGGCACTTCTACATCTGTTCTAGCTATCATAGGCAATTTATAAATGCCAATGAATTAAACCTCGGGGCGCGTTTTTTCCCTCACGTTTTTCAACCTTAACCCTAAAATGTGTATTTCAGAATTTGGGAATCTCGGAGTGTAACCAATATTTTTACCCAAAAATGCTTCTAACAAGATGTGTTTATTTAAATTATTTAAATTTTTCAATAATTAGAAGCGCTTTTTAGATTTGTCTTCTCCAATCCTTTTCAACATTTCAAAGGTCTTATTTCCTATAAAATGAATACATTCTGTCAGGGGCGTAGCCAGAGGGTTGGCATGGGCCCCGGCTCCTCCTAAAATGTAAAATTATTATTTAGGCCCTTAGAATTTTTTAAAAATTTTAAATTAGTAAAGGTAAAATTACACTTTGGCCTCCCCTAAAATTATAAAAATTCGATTTAATCCTTTACAAATTATAAAGATATAAACTATAAAAAATTAAAATTTTATCCGAATTTCTAAAAATTGTTCTCAACACTTCTACATTCTGTAGAGGTTCCATTTTGAAATTTT
This sequence comes from Gossypium sturtianum, assembly GCA_025698515.1. Lineage (NCBI taxonomy): Eukaryota > Viridiplantae > Streptophyta > Magnoliopsida > Malvales > Malvaceae > Gossypium > Gossypium sturtianum. The sequence goes on from CM046946.1 coordinate 126,516,326, forward strand.
GAGTAGGTTGTTTTAATAAGGAGACTTGTATAGGGAGAAAATTGTTTTTTGTTAAAAATCTGAATTTCGAAAATAGACTTATCAAAGGTAATTCGTTTAAGTACGAGTAATTGTTTTAATTTGGGTAATACGTACTAATTTTTCTATATTATTTTTTACTAAATTACCAATAAATACCAAAAAAATTTCAAACTTACCAAATTAGACCATTTTTGGGAAGAATTTCGTGAATAGATCGACTTTACGAAAACACTTCCAGTTGGAAGCGTTTTTAGGTGAAATTCAGAAAAACGCTCTTCCAGCTGCAACGTTTTTTTGCCAAATCAGCACTAAAAGTGGAAGCACCAATAAAATTTTTTATTTTCTGGTGCTACCTATTAATGTGAAAATAAAACTTATAAAACAGGTCTTTATATAGACCCTAAGTCTCATTTCCATTGTTTTTAAAAATTAAGTGTAGCCTTTATTGGTAATTTTGCTTAAGAAAACAAGGGAAATGAGACTTGGGGTCTATAAAAGAACAATTTTTTAAGTTTTATTTCCACATTAATAGGTGTCACTAGAAAATAAAAAAATATTGGTGTTGCCACTTTTAGTAATGATGTGGCAGAAAGCGCTTCCAACTAGAAGCGTTTTTCTGCAAATCACCTGAAAACGCTTACAGCTGGATGCATTTTTTTCTAAATTTCACCTGAAAATGCTTTCAACTGGAAGGATTTTCATAAAAGCTGCCTATTCCCGTAATTCTTCCAAAAAACGGCATAATCTGGTAAATTTGAAAAAAAAAATTGGCATTTATTGGTAATTTAGTCTTATTTTTTTTGGCTTTAAAAATGTGAAATAAGCTATTTGGTTGAAGATGAGTAGACAATTTAGAGCAGTTATTTATTACGATGTTCAAATTTGTGACATAGAGATTGGACCTATTTTTGTATCAACCCAATCTTTAGATTTGACTTTCAATCGAGACATAAAATTGCACAAGCTTCGGTAAAAAATTAGGAAGAAAGTGGGAAGTTCAAGACGGAGAAAAATTTTGAGCTTGAAATATAGATATCTAATGTCACTAGACCCCGTTAGATATGAAATATTTGAGCTTAAAGGGGACATCAAGGTAGATGCTATGCTAGATTCACATTGCTCTAGTGGGAATGTTTTACAAAAGTTATATGCCAACTTTGTCGATGTCGAGGAAGGTGGTCCGAGTTCGACAAAAGTTCTGCCAAATCTGTATCCAGAACAATAAGAAGAAAGTCCAGCCACACGATTTTGAAGCCCGAAAATGAAAATAAACCTGTAACATCCTGGAATTAGGGGTTTGGCATTTTGTTATGTTTCCCGTGTGTTTGGTTTGTTCTGCTTGTTGATTTGGTGTGTTTGGGGGTCCCCGGGAAGGTTTGGGGTCAAGCTTGAGCCTTGGTAAAAATTTTGTTTTTAGGCACTTTAGGGGAGAGCGGGTTGAGGCAGGTTTTAAAGGTAATTTCTTGTGTTTGATTGACACAAAAAGAGATGTGGTGGAGTGGCAAGAAGACGCCACTTAAAGTGCAGGGGTGTGGCGTCACAAGGGAGCAGCAGGGGGAAGGAGTTCGAGTCACACACAAAGATTCGAAGCTTTATTTTTGCACTTAGGGAGCTAAGGTGGTGGTTTCGGCAAAGACTCTTCAAGGGTGGGTGTTGAATGAGTCAAAGTGTTTGAATGAGTGGCCATAAGGAAGGGGTGGAGTTTGAATTGGTCAAACTGATTCAAATGATTGAAGGGGAGTGAAAGTAGGAGGAAATTGTGGGATTTGGTGTTGGTTGTGGAGTTGGCCGAATTTGGGGAGCTTGGAGGGGGAAATTTCGGCTATGTGTGTTGTTGGGGCTAGGAAGTGGCGGCATTGGATGTGTGTTGGCAAAACCGAGAGCTTGGAGCAGTGTGTGTGCCGAATTAGTGAGTGTGTGAGCTTTTGTTTTCTTTTCATGTTGCTTAGCTTTTGTGTGCCGAAACTCCCTAAGTACATCTAGGGTCTCTCCTCATTTCTTTTCGTTTCTCAATATTTTCCTTATCTTTTTCTCTTGTTGGCAAATCTCTCCATTCGTGCACTTCTTTTTCTCTAAGGTTACCAAGACACATTTGGCCGAATCTCTCTTCACCATCCACCCTTCACATTCTAGCTCGTTTTCTTTTGCTCTCTCCTTCACAAGCCAAAACTTTCCTTCTCCTCTACCATTTTCTTTCTTAGCCGAATCATCTCTCAAACTCATCTTCTTATTTAGCCAAAACCTTGCACCATCTCCATTGACACTTTTCCTTTTCTTTTTTCTCTTTAGTCGAATTTTCTAGTGTGTCAATCGGTATCTCTGCTCAAGGTAAGGTTCTCTTTTATTTTCTTATGATCAATCTATCTATTATTTCTTTTCAAGGTGAAGCCGAACCTATTCTGTTAAGCAACTAAACCTGTTTCTTCATTCTGTGCCTGTAGACCAAACCTCTATTTCTCTCAAGACTCATCTCTGATTCGAGGACGAATCAGGAGTTGTGCGGTTCATCGTTTATCAAGGTAAGGAGTCATTTTTTTCGGGTTCTTTACTGTTATTTCCTTTTCGTGTAGTCTACCTTAACCGAATTCTATTATTAGACAATCAACATTTCACTTTGAGTACTGATCAAGTCTTGTCATGGATGCGAGTGCCAGTCAATCTAAGGAGGGGAGTGTACTCGTAGTCTCTAATCCGTCTTTCAAACGTCGTGCGGTGTCGGCGGTTCGAGACTTTCCGCCAGGCTGTGGTAGGGAGCCAACATCTGCCTGGGATAGACAAATAGCTGTTATCCCTGCTAGTGAAAGGGTCGACGTAGAGAGTCTAGTTTTACGCATAATCAGGTGTGTAATGTTCACACTTTAATCTGTTAAACAATTCATGTTAATAATCGTGTTGTTGGTTGAAAGCCAAACGATCGCTTGATAGACGAGATACCCTTGTGGGTAAAGTTGGAGACATCGGGTAAATTCTGCTGTAACGTTACTTTCGTGTTAATGTATGTATGAGTTGATTATACGTTATACATTCAAAGTATGTTGCATTCATCTCATTATGTTAATATGTGCATGGGTTTTGGGATGTGATGACAAAAGGGAAGTGTGATCATAAGATCATCACAAAGGTTTGGTACCACAATGGGTTGGCCCCACATAATTTATCCAAAGACTATGTCTCAGTGGTTTGGTACCATAGTGGTTCGGCACCACATATATATTATTTCAGTGACCCGTCCCAGTGGTTTGGTACCACAGTGGGTTGGCCCCATATATGTTTATCAGGGATTGTCACCTATGGTTTGGTACCACAGTGGGTTGGCCCCACATATTATATTTAGTGACTCTGTCACCAGTGGTTTGGAACCACCAGTGGTTTGGTACCACAGTGGCTTGGTGCCACAAGCGTTTGGATGATTCAGGTGTGTAGAGGATGGAAAACTAGGTTGGGCTGGGCTGCATTGCATACATGTGATATATGCTATATTGAGTGGGCTAAGGCCCAATGTGCATCTGGGGGCTTAAGGCCCGATTGTGTTGTAAGGGGAATTACACATTGAGTCTTGGTGACTCACCCCTCTACTTAATTTTGCAGATAATCCCTAGTTCGAGGATTTGGAGCCGAGGAGGACTTTGCGGTGGCCATACAGTATTTCTTTCATAAATACGTTTTCTTTATTTGAAACTTATTTTAGATTTGGGAATTTGTTATGTAATAAGGCCTCTGGGATTTTATTTTGGTTTTAATTTTAACTCGGTTATTATCTATTGCTGATTGTTCAAACGGGGTTTTCATCAAACATTAATAGTTTTTTTCTAAAATATTAACAAATGGATCACAAGCTATAAATAACTAAACTTGAAATTTTTAAACGATCACAAAGTTTCTTTAACGACCTTTCCATGTGACATGCCAGATCCGGTCGTAACGTCTAGGCCGGGTTTGGGGTGTTACAAAACCATTCGGTCATAGTGAACATATTGAGTTGTGACATATTGAACGAATTTTCTCAAAATTTTACCAGGGGTAAAATCGTGAAAATTTTATCAGGGGGTAAAATTATCAAAATTTTACTGAAGTAAAATTGGGATGAGAAAATTATTTAATATGTAAATATTAAAGTTTATTTTGGAAATAGAAAAGCTGAATCGAGTTGGACCATATTATAGAGTACTAGGTCAAAAAGGCCTAGGAAGTACTCATAATTGGACTCGATGTGAGAGAGGCCCAAACCCCTCATATAACATGAAGAGAGAATTTTCGTTTTCACCTCAAAAGGAAAAAAATTTCTAGTTCTGTGTTTTGATTCAATTGGTTCGAGCCCACACTTGAAGCAATTTGTGGTACAAGAATAGTGGTGAAGATCGTTTGGTTGAAAGCCGAAAAACATTAAGGATCCACTTATCCAAAAACATAGGTACGAATTCGGTTAAGGTTTATTGCTATAAGTATCACAAACCATGTCCGTTTTCAAATTTTTTATTTTCCTCTGTGCAAGAAAACCATTTTCAAACTAGAGTATTTTCCAACAGAAAGCTGGTGCATTGGGTGTAAGACTTCTACAGTATGTAGCGTCATTTAAAATAGTGGAATTCATAGACCAAAACATGGGTAAATGATACCCTCTCATTGGCATTACATGGTTGATGAAAAGTAAACGTGGTCACGGGTCGTCCGTCTTTGTGATAGATGACTTGATCACTATTCCATAGTGATTGATGTTTTCATGAAGAAAGATATACTGGTTACCATGATATAAAATAGGATCATATTGGGAGAATGAACATTATCCCAAAAAGATCAAGAATATCCTATGATGGTAACACACTAATGACAACGTCATTAGATGAGTACTAAGTAGTTGTTTCCGTAATGGTATGTCATTGGGGAGAGCTTAGTCACGATACTATGGAATGACTTTGTGACTAAATGAGTTTATAATTAATAGGCAAAAAATCAAAACTTAATTATAAATCATTTAAACCCTAATTACATGTCCAATTGGTCTTTCCACTAGCTCGTTGAAACAAGAAATGAATTGCGTGTTTGAATCAAAATGAACAAAAGGAATAGAAATAGAGACATGGAAAACATTCAAAAATGATTATGGTTTTCTCCGAAATGGAGAAATGTGATCATTTGGAAACGAATGTGGTTTTCTTAAAATTGAAATGGAAATGAAAATGAAAATGAGAACTGATTCATTTGCATTTGTACATGGATTACTAAAAAATGATCGAAAGAATAAGTTTATGTTTTTGAGTAGTTTTAAAGCCCAAAAATGAAAATAAATCATTCAGTCATAGTGAACAAGTTGAGTTGTGAAATATCGAATATATTTTATTGTAAATTCTACCATGGGTAAAATCATCATAATTTTACCGGGGTAAAATTGGGATGAAAAAATTATTTAATTTGAAAATTAATGTTTATTTTGGAAAATAAAAAATATGTATTAGGTTGAATTAAATTATAAAGTGTTGGGTTAAATCTCCAGAAAATACATATAAGTGGACCTAATACAATGAGAGGCACGAATTCTCATATAATACATATGAGGGAAGCACACCCTATTAGCTCTTCTCCCTCTCCTAATTGGACTAGGAAATTATTTTTCTATTTGCAATAAACATCTACAATTCAATAAGGGTTCTACCTTCTCTTCATATAAATAGATGACACCGATAGAGCTATTTACACAACTTGAAGATATTGTTATTTTGCCGAAAAATAGAGAGAATGTATTCTCAACTATTATATATGTTTTTCCAGAATAACAATTCTGCCAATTTCTTTTTTGAAGAGAGATTTTTTTTTCCTCTCCAAAAGTAAAGAAATTTTTTTCTAGTTCTGAGTTTTGATTCGATTGGTTCGAGCTCACACTCGAAGTAGTTTGTGGTATGAAATAGTGAAGATCATTTGGTTGAAAGTTGAAAAACGTCAATGATCCACTTATCTGAAAACACAGGTATGATTTTAGTTCAAGGTTTATTGCTATAAATATTACAAACTCGTGCAAGAAAACAATTTTCAAATTGAAATTTTTTCCAACAATACCCATGTGACTCACGTAGTTGTTTCACTTATTCAAATAACATGTTTCTTCAAAATTATAATAATGGAGAAATACTAGAATAATGATATTATCAAATGAATTTTACCTTATTACGAGTGGGAATGGATAAGGGGTGTCTACTTTGGGCCGTAAAAATGGTAGTCGGTTCCATGCCCACAATTGAAGGAGGAGCATGGAACCGCCAATTTTAATTTTTTTTGGTTTCGTCGCTTTACACATCTCTCAGTACAATGTCTCCAACACGGCTTGTAACACCCCAAACCCGGCCTAGACGTTATGACCGGATTTGGCATGTCACATAGAAGGGTTGTTTAAAAACTGCGCTTGTAACACCCCTTACCCAGGTTCTACGCCGGGAACCGGGCTCGAGGCGTTACCGAACTCAAACCACTTAATCGCCACTTAGGCTCAACGTCATTACTCAATATAACCTCATTCTCGACTTACGAGGCCTCACACATACACACGAGGGCTCTCGAGACTAATTCGGAACTTTTACGATCCTTAAAATTTTTCTCTTTTATACAGGTCTCACACGCCCGTGCAAGATTAGACACGTCCGCGCATGGACACACACGCCCATGTTCCCTAGCCGTGCTAAAAACTCGAGCATACTGCCAATTGCCCCACGGCCATGGCACGCTCGTGCTCCCCAATCGTGGTGAACATTAACTTCCCTCGCATGGCCTAGAGTCTAATCACACGCCCGTGTGACTATCCTGTGTTACTATACTGACTTAAAAACATTAACATGCAGAGAACACACGGCCAGATTACACGCCCGTGGGCTTACCATGCATCACACATGGCCTAGACACACGCCCGTGTGTCTACCCACATGGACAAAAACAAGGCTATGTGCCAAGTTCCTATCACCCCTCTAGCATCCACAACATATATTCAACCAACACAAGCATAATCAACTCATATTTAAACATCATCTCACATAGATAACTATAACTTTTCAATAACATAATGGCCAACAACTATGACATTATACAAAATGAGCTATCATCTAAAGGCCAACACATCTTAGCCATTTACAACAAAACCTACTAACTTATCTAGCCCCTATACATGCCATATACAAAACATTAAGTTTCATGTACCAAAGTGTGCTGATAGGTGGGCTATCTTCCGATGATCCTCGTATCTCGATTCAACACTTTTAATCTATAAGACAAGGGAAAAGAAATGGAGTAAACTTTGAGCTTAGTAAGTTTACACATAAACAAATAAGCATCATAGTACAAGCTAAACAACAATTAGCATTATACTACCAAAATAATGAACGACAATGCTTACTCTTTCTAACCCTTACCACGTTTCCAACACATCATGAGTCACATACTCATAACCATTGAAATGCACCCCTGCATTCAATATCACATTTACGTAATATACAACACATCATTATTTATCATAATACATCCACACAAATAATCCACATAACTTATCCACACACCTCATCCACACAAATTAGTTTACATAACTAATCCACACAGCTCATCCACACAGCTAATATACACAGTTAATCCACACAGTCAATTTTTCGGTGGTTTCGCACTTAGCACACCACAATCGATTAATAAGGTGGTATCGCACTTAGCCTACCACAATGGTATTCGTAGTGATTCAAAGACATAGCTCACTAGATGATATACCTCACGATAGCATCGCACATAGCTAGCTCATCGTCAATATGCATTAGGATGGTATCGCACTTAGCCTACCATCTAGCATTATCACAACACATGCACAAGTCTACTTAAACCACATAGATTCCCAATCATTCTCGATCATACATTCATTCACCATTTCTACTACATTCATTCTACTTGAACCACATAGGTTCTAAATCAATCTCAAATTAGCTACACACTAGCTATCATCAACAAATTGTAAGTATGAATGCATTGTTTATGCATAGACTTACCTCGATACTCAAAAGTACAGAAATATGCAATTTAGTCCACCACATTGGTTTTGCCTCGGTTTGATCCGGGCTTCGTCTTTCTTGATCTATAATGAATAAATCAGCTTATTCAATACACACATTGACTAAATTGACCCACATCTCATGCTTTAGCAAAATTACTATTTTGCCCTTAAACTTTCTCATATTTACACTTTAGCCCCAAGGCTCGTAAAAGTGATTTTTATTCAACTTTCTAGACTTTCATGCTTAGTCGAATCACTTACTCAACTAAAGCATTCATCAATTCTCACTACATCACACATGTATGACCAAACTTAAGATTTTCACAATCAAGTCCCTACATGCATTTTCATGGAAAATCACTTAACAAAAGATGTTTCTACTACATCAAGCTTTCATAATCTTCCATAAAACATCAAAATACATGCATGTCATACATGACCACATTTTTGAACATCCATCATAGCTCATCAAATAGCTAAAAATAACTTACTCATGCTACTGGGACTTCAAAAATACGAAGAATATCAAAAACCGGGCTTAGGAGCACTTACTAGCAAGCTTGAAAAATTGAAAGAGCCTTAACAATGGCTTCTCTAATTTTTGGCAGCTTGGGGGAGAAGATGAGTGAATTTTATCATCTTTTCACCTATTTAATCACTTATTTGATAAATGACCAAAATGCCCTTTTTGATAAACTTCAAATTTTGACTCATCCATGCCCATTTTTGTCCAAAAATTAGAATTTGGATAAATTACTATTTAAGGACCTCTAATTAATAATCTAAAGCTATTTCACACATATAGCTTCTAGAAACACACATTTTGCAACTTTTGCAATTTAGTCCTTTTGGACAATTGAACCACAATTTCACAAAATTGCTTCATGAAATTTTCACACTAGCATGCATATATAATATAAGCCTCAAAAACTCATTCATAACCCTCGGATTTTTGGTCTCGCACCACCATTTCGACTAGGCCCTAAATCAGAATGTTACAGCGCTCTCGTTGAAAACTCTGTAATCTTTTTTTGAAAACTTCGAGCTTTGTTGTTTATGAAATTCAGATTTGCTTTTACGGTGTTATTGTAAAAACGTTTTTATTACCATTATTGAAAACTTTATTTATAATTGAAATCAGTTTCGATGATTTGCGAAAATGTGACATTTTGGAAATCGTTATTGTAGTTTTAAGAAAAATCCCGAGTCTAATCATCTATAGTTTGAAAATAATTGAAATGGAAGTTTAAAAGAAAAATTAAGTCCAATGGCCTTATTACATAATTTTAACCCAAAATAAGTAAACTTAAAATAAAGTTAAACTGAAATTTATTAGAGTTCATGAGAAATACTCCGATGTATGGCCACCACAGAGTCCTCCGCTATGCCAAATCCTCTAATGCTTGGGATCACCTGCAAGGTTAAAGCAGAGGGGTGAGTTATGAGAACTCAGTGTGTAATCCCCTAAACAGTCATTAACTGGGCCTGAGCTCATACAGAAGAAAACTGGGCCGAAGCCCATACAGTAGTAGACTGGGCCGAAGCCCATACAGAAACAGACTGGGCCGAAGCCCTATTAACATGATAATGCAACAGAACATGTAGCCCAACCTAATAATCCATCCACTACACACCACCCGTACCAGCCCCACACCTGTGGGGATTTCTAAATCGACCCACACATCCGCTACACACCAATATGGCAGACAAGCTGCTAATCACAGAATTTGTGGTGAAGTCACCTGAATAACAGAATATACGTGGCATAGCCACTATACAAAATTTGTGGCAGAGCCACCAGAATATGTGGCAGAGCCACCAGAATATGCGGCAGAGCCACCAGATTACACTTTCTCCGATCATCAATATCCCAATCCCATGCAGAATGTCATGTATGCAAAGCATATATCAAATATGATGTATGAAATAAATTACCATCATAACCAGCTAAACAGAATACATGCAATCATACTAATCAGCCCTTAAGGGTATAACAGTAATTTACCCACCGAGGGTATTTCAGTATTTTACCCACTGAGGGTATTTCGGTAATTTACCCACTAAGGGTATTTTATTAATTTTACCCTCCAGGGGTATTTTGGTAATTTTCCATTCAATGGCCTTTCCGAAGGCCTACTGTCGCCTCGAGCGTCACAGGACCCTTTTTAGGTCACTACGGAACTATTGGGCCTAAAATCCATCTTAGGCCCAATCGGGCCCGCATGCTCGTGTGGCCCATTTCGCATGATTTCCGGTCTCAAATTTGTAGATTTCACATTCAGACTTATCATTTGACAGTTTTTCTAATAGTTTTGCCCAAGTGGGCCGGATAGCCCTTTGGGCCCACTTGGCCCGTTTTGGCTCGATCAAGCCCGTTACAGCATCAGTTTCGCGAGAGCGCTCGGGACACTCTCAACGACTTACCGTCTTTATTCATACTTCGATTTATCACTACGAGCGTTCACACGCTCGAGTGGTCACAGATGCCGATTTTCTGGCTTTCCGGCTTTTGACCGAATCACAGAACATTCCAAGCATGTATTTGGATTGGTGTGAGATTACACACCTGATTTGGAATACGAATCACGGTACTCTCCAAAGTACCTAAGGATACAATCGGTTAATAGTTAGTCTTCTTGTTCGCTATACCCAAAATGTGAACACATAGGATTATAGACTTAACTTACCCACCAATATTAGTCTTCCTTCTGAAGAGGGTTTTCAATCCACCTCTATCGTTCAAAGATTCGCCCCTCTAATGAAAAAAAAGTGTTAGAACACCACTCCAGATAATAATAAGAGAAATAGCTTTTCGGCCCTAACAAAATCAATCCAAATAAGAGGACCATCACCCATAGTCCACCATGTCCTCAACTTACCAACAATCAGACAATATCCCGAAGCAGTTGAACCAACACGACACGAGTTCGCAACCTAGAGAATTTGACCCTTTAACAACAAAGAGCAAGAGGGGTTCAAAAATAAAAAGAGTGAGAGTTTCGGCTTTAAGGAAAAGCGAAGAGAAAGAAAAGATGGAAAAGAAATAAGATATTACCTTGTGAACACAGACGAACCAAATAGACAGAATAGGTTTGACGATCAAGAGGACACCAAGCTTCAGACTAGACAATGTTCGGCTATTGGCAAAAGAACATAGAAACCGATTCAAATGGGATAAAAAAGGGGGTTCGGCTTATGGAGAAATTCTAGAGAAAAATATGAGAGGAGAATGGGAAGAACAGTTAGAGAACAGTTAAAGAATGAATCAAAATTCGGCTAAAAGAATCAAAGTAGAAGTAGGATGGCTATTGACTTATGAAAAGAGAAGAAGTGGATGCAACAAAAAGAATAGGTGAGTAGAAGAGAAGATGTGCATTCGGCTATGAAGAAAAACCAAGGAAAGGAGATGAGAGGAGAAGAAAGAAAAGGTTCGGCCAACAAATGAGAAAAAGAGAATAATAGATATTGGGATTTCGGCTAAGGAAAGTAAACACTTAGAAGTAAAGTTGAAAGGAAAAGGTCTCGAAAGGTTAAGAAAAACTTTCGAAACCCAAAAATCACAAGGAAGAAAATGACCCTCAAAGCCCCTATACAAATTCAGCAGCTACTATATAAATTCAGCACCACCACCAGAGAATCCCTCAAGTGCCGAATCCACACCACAAAGAACCCTAGATTCTGCCAACTCCCCTCACACCATAATCCTACGATTTCCTCCATAATTCTCTCCCCAATTCACTCTCCACCTCCCATTCAAAATCACCCAACCACCTTGACCAATTCAAACACTCCTCCATCAGTATTTGATTCCAACATAACCTCTTGTCATCTCCTGAGCAAAATAAAAGCCTCCAACTTGCCATCTGTGAGATTCGAACTCCTCCCCTCCTTGCTCTGCCAATGACGCCAAAGCCACCTTGCCACTAGACTCCTTGTGTCTCCTAAACACACACAATTTTACTTAAGTCCTACTTCCAGTAGCCCTCTCCCCTAAAGAGCCAAAAATGAAAATTTTTCCTATGGCCTAACTTGAACCCGGGACTTCATAGAAACCCCGTAACCTTCCAAAATCACCTTCCTAACAGGTCCAACTCAAAATAATGCCGTTCTCATTTTCCGCAAAATTCTAAAATGCTCTACGCTCAGGGCCCAATAGGCCCAATTCTCCTAGGCCCAATTTCGGGGCGTTACATTGCTGATCCCCAAATAAGTCACCCTACTTATTTCAAGTCGACTAGTTTCAGTAGCCACCTTAAATGTACCAAATTTTGAGATTTATCTGGTATGAGAAGACCCTCGATTATCTTCAGGATGTATGTTAACGCAAATTGTTCTCTTTCTACGACACTCGCGGAGTTGTCGATATGATTGAAGTTATTTTCTAACCATTTCATCTCTATTCGGCTACCCAGAAACTTGTTCGGTACCTTGCCCAATAGTTGCTCACAAGTTGCACTCCAATCGTCAACGACCACTTCCCCCGTAAAGACTGGCTCATCCACCGGTAAACCAAGTTGTAAAGCAACGTCCTCGAGTGTAATTGTACACTCATCGCACAGAAGATGGAATGTGTATGTTTCCGGTCTCCATATTTCTACCAAAGTGCTGATAAGTGTGGGGTCCAATTTAGTTCCCTTGAGCATATGAGACACGTGCAAGAATCTCTCCTTTTACAAGTGTTGTTGAATAACAATCAGTGCATTCGCACTTAAATTGTGCATGTACGTCTCCAAAATCCGATCTTTAGCCTAATTATATAAACATAATAAAATTATAAAATTAATAATGTTAACAACATAATAATTAACTTAATTAAAATTAGAAAATTTTAATAATATTTTCTTACCATTTGCAATTGGATGCTAGAGATGTGCTTGCCATCCAAACGAATAAGCGGAATTGCCATTTTTAAGATCAGAAAAATCAAATAAAATCGAATAAAATAGGATTGAAAGAAATTGAGAGAAAAAACTAAATTGAAATATTTGAGAGAATTGAGAGAATATGATTGAGAGAAAAGGGTTTGAATGAAAAAGAATGAAACTATAGGAAAAAAATATTGTTGTTGGAAGATTTTACCGTTGGATTTTTAGGCTATTGAAGGAGTAGACGTTGGCTGAAAACACATCCTACAGGGCGCGTTTTCACTTTCTTTTTCTAAAAATGACTTATTTTCTTAAATTTTGAAAAAAAGGTACATATATCAAATTTAAGACATATTCTGATAGTTTTACCTTATAACCACTAAATTTTAAAAAAAAAATCATAAAGCTAAAATTTAAATTCAACACCCAACAAAAAGTTAAGGCTTTCTTTTTCCTTTTTCTTGAAAACAAAATCTAATTTTCATACTCAATCAAATATGAAAAATTAATTGAAGAATATTACAATTGATAAATAGAACATATATATTTAAAAATTAGATTTATATCTATATCTATATATGAACATTAATTAAATACAAATATATATTTGTCTAGCAATCAAATACAAATATTAATTGCAAAGGAAAAAAAATCCATTTCATATATTTTTATACAATTAATACTTTAACGACTCAATCATTAAATTTTCAATATAATTGTTGTTACATCCTGAAAATCGGGCTAGAAGAAATTGAGTTAATGAAACTTAGTGTGGTCACATTCAGATTTTTTTTGAGTTAAGATTGTGAAATTATGTTAAGTGTGTTAATCTAGTTCAATTGATAGGTATTGTGCTTGTATATCTGAGGTTTTGGGTTCAAATCTTTTCTCTTGATTTTTTGTTATTTTTTACTAAACCCCTATCTTTGAACATTTGATTTATAAATTATTTTCACTCATTTGATAACAATGATGAATCTAGTGATTTAATGGTTAAGCATTTGTTTACTCCTTGGTTTTGTGTTCAAATATTGTGTTGTGCAAATTGGAATATTTTTGCTCCGGCTTTATTTTATTTTATTTTATTTTTATTAAAAATGCCTACTTTCACTCACTAATAAATAATAATAAACCGTCCATTTTCCCTACTTCATTCACGTTTGTTTTGCTTTTATTTTGTTTCTTCTTTTCTTCTGTTCGTTCTTTTCTCTTACGTGTTCTTTTGTTCTTCTCCTTTTAGTTGATTCTCACTTGATGCCGTTAAATCATTGTGGGATTTTGTTGGACTCTCTGTTTCCGATCATAAACCATTAATAAGCATAAGTTTTATCGATTATTCTTCTGTTATGATTAGCTTTAGTTTGTTTGTTGTGCAAGATTGGGTTTCGTATTAGCTTTCGTTCCACATCATGTTAAGTGCTCTCATGGTTTTCTAATTAGGCGAAGGGGTGGGAATCTAAATCCTCCAGCGGATTAATCATTGTTTTGGTCGTTGTTTCTGTGGAGTTTCGTAATGCGATATTCGTGTGGGTTATCAGAAATAACATCAGGTGTGTAAAATTGACCAAAAAACTTAGTAGAAACTTGATAAAATCGTGAAACAATCGTTGTTTTTGAAATTGCCAAGTGCCACACGGCCGTGTGGAACACACGACCGTGTGGGGCACATGGCCATGTGAAATTATGCAGATCGTGTGGGCCACAAGGGCTAGCTTTTTGGGTCGTGTGGGTCTTTTGGGCTAATTTTGAGGCCTGATTAGGGGTCGATTAAGGGAGTAAAAAATTGGGTCCATGGGCATTATGTAGGCCCAGAAAAGCGTAAGTTTCAGTAAACAAACATGGGTAAATGTAAGAGGTATGTTAAATAAGTTTTGATTAGTATAATAATGCGACATGATTTGCTATAAGTAGGTACGTGAGTTAGCCATGATTATTTTGTAAATCATGTGTGCTATAAGTATTCTGTCATCTGTTCTGATAAGCTATTTGATTCGACTATGCAATATGAATATGCTATGATCTGTATACATTATGTGTAAGTTAGGTTCCATATAATATTTGTTTTTGTATGCGTACATACAATCTATGTGAAATATATGTATGTTAACGTGACTCTGCATATGCATTGGGTGGGTTCTGATTTGATGAAGTGTTATATGGTAGTTTTATTGCAATTATGGTGGTTAAACCGCAAATATCTGTTTGGCAACTCAGCTGCATATTTATGAGTGACACACCGCCACATATTGGTGTGATTGGATGGATGGACTCTTGTAGTCCTAATTGGTGTGATTGATTGGACAGATATGGTGTATAGAGGATGGAGTAGGATTTGTTCTGATCTGATACGACATTTTGATTTGATATGCATATGCTTTTGAAATTATAACATTCTGATATGTTATATGTCTCCGGATATTTGAAAATTTGATATGTTATTTGCATACGTGAACGCTATAAGTAAAACTCGGTTATGATATTTGCAAATGTGCATGTTATAGTAAGAAAATATTGTATGTGGGTTAAGTTACACACTGATCTTCTAACTCACTCGTTTGTTTAATACATTTCAGGTTAGCTTCCGACTTAGGATCGGACAGCGTGCGGGAGCTCAGATTGGTTACCAGTTAAAATATTTGTGGGTTTATGTTTAATTATTTTTGGACTATAATCTATTTTGGGCTTGGTTTTGGTTTTTGTTTTATTCGTCGGCATTTAATAATTTCGAGCATAAAACTGCAAATCACACGAGCTAACAAGTTAGGTTTTGGTTTTCAAAACTAAAACAAGCTAAAGATTTTCCGTTGCAAATTTGAAATGTATTTTATGAAAATTTATAACGAATGATTTAGAATACACCCGAATGGCGAATTGTACGTTTTCACTTATTGAGATCACAGTTTTCAAAGAACTAAAACTTTGATAAGTTTTTGCTGCAAGATTAAGTACTCATTTACGTATTTTCTAAAAATAAAATATATGTTTTTAGCAAATGATTGTTTTAATTTTGGAAATGGTCTGCCAATGTTAATACTTTCAAAACGTGCGCTTTTGAATGTGAAACCCAGGTTTTAAATAAGGGTTTTCGAACGTTGGTTTTGTTTCTCTAATCATTTATGAGAGTTTTTGTCAAGTTTTATGTTTTTGAGACAGACACTGAGTTTGATTTAAACCAAAGCTTTGAACGAGTTGATGTAATCCCTCAATATCCGGTCATAACTTCTAGGTCGGGTTTGGGGTGTTACAATTGTATTTATTGTACATATAAATTTTTGGACCAATCCGATATTTTTATCATATCAATCAAAATATTATATCTTTATTCGTCCCGAAATACATGATAGGAAGCCCCTAAGACATATTTCAAGAAACATAATACCTTTAAAATCATACCCTTCTAGAGTTTCTTCCTCTACAATTATTACCCAACAACACTTGATCGGAAACCCCTTGATTTAAAAGAAAATTAATGCATTTATTTTCATTTGGATATTAGTTTTTAATCTCACATTTTTTAAAGTTTTTTTGCAAGTGACTTGAATGAGGTTACTATTTTTCTTATTTTAATATCTCACATAGGTTAGCTCATGGGTTATAAAATGCTAAAAATGAATTCTTTTAAAAAATTTTTTTGTAATTTTTTTAGTTGGGATTCAATTGACAGATTTTTTAAATGTTGAGGCCAAATTTATTATTATTTTTAGAAATAGAATTAAAATGAAAATTTTTTGTAAACATTAGAGGGAAAATTTTGTTACTAGCCAATAAAAAGAGCCCACATCATCTCAAAGTGATTAAAATATTTTATTTCGAAAAGTTTAGTGACTAAATCAAAAAAAATAATAGTTGGGCAATCAAAATAGAACGAAAAGCATAGTTGGGTGACAATTTTTATAGTTTATCCATAAAAAATAATTTTCAGCATGGATTTAACGTCCTACGTCATCATTTAACAGATACAATTTAACAGAAGGACTCATTTACACATTTTGAAATGTATAATGGCTAATTTGCGCATTTTTAGTAGAAAGACCTAAATGCAATCCGTCTCTAAGTACAGGGGCTTCCCTTTTAACTATTAACTTCTTATTTATTTTGTATAATCTATCACATTAAGGGATTGTCTCCTTAAAAGATGTGTTAAGTGTAAACCTATCACAACTACTTTACATCCATAAAATGTAAATATAATTCTTTCTATATTTAAGCTTTTTTAGGAATCTGATCCTATAAGTTTAAAAATTATGAAAATTACCCAATTTCAAGATTAATTAAGGGAATGATCTAATTTCTATAGTAAAGTTGGGTGCCGCCACTTTCCTAGACGGCACTACCCTAAAAATCCTTTTAAAAAAACCTTCTTTTTTTTTTGGTGCAGCCTAATAAATTAGAGGCACTGGACGGAAGCGTGTAGGGGCAAAACGTTTAGAGACCTGATGACGTAATTACCTTTTTTAGATTGGCTAATAAAAAGTGTCACATGAAAGTATGGCTGTAACACCCCAAACCCGACCTACACGTAATGGCCAAATCTGGAGGTGTCACCGTAGATCGTCTAAAAATTCAGAATTTGTATGTTTAGAAAGAAAATGACGTAAACTCTTAACACTAAAAAACCCACTTTATTTAAAAACATATCTTACTTAATTGTTTTAGTGAAAACGTTGTTTGTTTACATTTTTCAAAAAACGTATAACCTTTCAGTGAGTATTCATAAAACATTGAATTTTGGAAAACATAGTTCGTTGATTTGAAACCCATTGTTTTTCAAGAAAATGAACCTTGTCGATTAAACGTTTAAGCGGCAATTTGCAAAAAATGAAATTAAAGTCCAAAATCCAAAACCACCAAAAATGTCCAAACAGTCCAAAATTTACAAAACTCTCAACCTAAATTAAAATTAGTTAAATTTATGAAAATATGATTATTGTAACACCCCAAACCCGGCCCAGAAGTTAGACCCGAATCTGGCGTGTCACATTGAAGTGTTTTTCGAAAACCATGTTTTCATTGAAAACCCTTCTTATTTAAAAGCTTGAGAAAAATCCCAATTACGTTAGTTTATTCTTAACACGTGGTACATAGAAAAATTATTAAGTTTATTCCCAAAGTTCCTTTTCAGATGTGGAAGCTAAGTTTAAAAGTAACCGATTTACGAAAACGTGATGTCTAAAGATTAAGCCTCGAAACCATTTTGAAAATGTTGCGGAAACGTAGTATTGTTGAAAACCGTTATCATTTTGGAAAACCGTGACTTACTTCCAACCGATATAAACCAAAGTAAAGAACGACCCAAAGATAAAATCCAGAAATTTAAAGAGGCCTTATTACAACCCAAATTAAAATACTTGAATGTAAATAATCAAAACGAAAAACACAAGCAGTGTGTGGCCTTCCCCGAGTCCCTCGCAGCACCGATCCTCCTAACTTTGAGGATTACCTGCACAGTTAAAAATAGGGTGAGTTTACGAAAACTCAGTGTGTAATCCCCTTACTAGAGTAATAGTCGTTATACTAAAATGCAAATCGAAATGATGCAGGCCAAAGCCCTTTAACGATAAATATGCAGTCCGATTCCAGAGCATACGTGGCCAAAGCCCACTATAATATCATTTGGGTCACAGCCCATAACAGAATCAATTGGGCCTAGCCCACACCAATAACCAAATAAGTGGGCCTAAACCCAGTACAGTGACAGATCTCGTAACAGATATGCAATAGTATGAGGATGCATCCCATCCCGATCCAGCCAACACACCACCCGTACCAACCCTACACTTACGTGGGGATAAAATCGACCCACCCAACCAACACACCAATGTTAGCACCGGTTGCGGCCCTAACCAAAATCGCAGCAAAGCTGCTAGTATATATATGCGGCTCTAAGCCTTAAGTAGCGATATTATAATTGGCACAAAGCCATCAGTAACCATATTATGTTTGGCACATAGCCATCAGCGACGGTAATATAATCGGCACACAGCCTTGGTTTGTGAAAAAAGTTTAGGTTGTTGGGCCATGGGCTGTTAGGTTTTTGTATATTGGGTCTTGTATTGGACTTATTGGACTGTTAATTTTTATTTTGTTGTTTTGGTCTATTCTAATGGGCCCCGGGCTAAAATTGGGCTCTACAATGGAGATAAAAACTAAACCCCGAAAACCCAAAAACAAAGAACCCTCAAACTATAAACACAAAATTCTGTAAATGTGTTATAAGTTCTAATCTCTAATGGGTGTATTTTCTAAGGTTGTAAAAGAACCTATTTATAGGCTAAATTATTAGGTCGAATAAACTATGCTAATAAATGCTAAATATATTATACTAATAAATACTAAATCTTCTAGAAAGAAAAATATATTTTGTTTAACTTGACTTGCAAGTAATCTCTTAGAATTTGGGTCACACAACTCTAACAAATTTTAATTTTAAAAGACGACAAACCTAACATGCAAATAGACCAAAAATTTAATTAGGTGCCTCTACACTCTCATGCCTCACTCTTTTTTCAGCCAATCTAAAAAGGGTAATTACTTCATCAGGTCCCTGGACATTTTACCCCTGCATGCTTCAGTCCGGTGCCGCCAATTTGTTAGACGACACCAAAAAATTATTTTTTGGAAGGGATTTTTAGGGTGGTGCCACTTGGGAAAGTGGCAGCACCCAACTCTACTGTAGAAATCAGATCATTCCTATAATTAATCTTGAAGTTAGGTCATTTTGATCATTTTTTTAATTTATAGGGTAAAGTTCTTAAAAAAAAAGCCTTATATTTAATTTTGAAGGCATCAAGGGATTGTCTCCTTAAAAGATGTGTTAAGTGTAAACCTACCACAACTACTTTACATCCATAAAATGTAAATATAATCGTTTTCTATATTTAATTTTGAAGGCATCAAGAAGTAGTCTCTTTAAAAGACAGCAAGGGGTCGTCTCCTTAAAAGATATGTTAAGTATAAACCTAACACAGCTACTTTATATCCATAAAATGTAAATATAATTGTTTTCTATATTTATTTAGCTTAAATCTATATTTATTTTATTTGAAAATTTTATATTTACTTTTTATTGTTTAAGAATGGAGTTATTCATACATATTTAAAATTTCACCCAATATTTGAGAGATTTCAATAAATATATTAAGGCAAAAGATAAGTTTAAGACAAAAAAATTTATTCTATTCAAAATTTCATATTATATTATATTTTAGAGGAAAATTCACTAATGGTCATTTTATCTATGTTTTATTTTCATCCATAACCTTTAAAATGCCGATATTCATTTAATATTTATGGGATTAGGTCACTTTTTGAATAATGCTGAGATGGATGCTTTTTAGCCGATTTTGCAGAAAAAAGTGTTGAGCTGGACGTGTTTTCAACGTATGTTGCAGGAAAAGGCTTCCAGTTGGACGCACTTTCTTGCTCTATCAGCAAAACACTTCCAGCTGAACGTATTTTCTCATTCTCTCTCATGAACCAATTTAGGATTTTTCTTTTAGGGTTTTTAGGTTTTTTATGATTTTTTAGGGTTTTTTAAAAGGCATGTTTTTAAAGGTTATGAGATAAAGGTTTAGGGTTTAAGTCATTTTAATGATGTTCATGTTTGAGGGTTAAAACTCTCAAGTTTTTTAATTTACCAATTCAATTCCAATTCTTAATACCAATAATTTTTTTTTATTAAATTTACTAGAGTGATACTTTAATTATTTTCTGTTAAATATCCATGTGGTGATCATGTAACAAAAAAACACTCCAATAGACGTAAATTTATTAGATAATTTTGGTAGCTAATGTTGATTTTTTCCAAAAAAAAAAAAAAATTCTAACACATCATGCAAAAGTATTTTTTTGTTAGAATAATATTTTGTTTAAAAATTCACATAATTTTTTTTATCAAAGTAATCAACAATATTAACTTTTGAAGTAAATATTATAATAAAAAATAAAAATAAAAATATGACCAAATAAATCAGTCTATGTATGAATATTATAACTTTACTTTTATGTACACATTCTCTAATTAAAATCGTATTCGATTGTATTGTACAATTAATTGATTAATCAATTGAATTATTAATTGTGTTCGTGTTTGAGGTAGACATTGGGAAAGGAGAATCAACAATGCGAACGAGTAAATATGCAAAAGCTACTTGCATGCCTTGAAAATATTACCCGGAAATCTCTGGATATTTGAAGTATTCCCAAATGAGGAAAACTTTTCAGGGCAGGTTGATAATAAGAGAGTGAAAACGCTCTAACAAAGAGCATTTTAGAAAAATAGATTGAAAGCAGATCCAACTGAGCCTAACAAACATGATGGAAATGAAAAATAAACATATTATTCACAGAGGCGAAGCCAGGGGGGCTGGCATGGGCCCCGCCCCCCCTAAAATGTAATATTTCTGTTTAGGCCTTTAAAATTTTTTAAAAATTTTAAATTAGTAAAGATAAAATTGCACTTTGGCCCTCCTAAAATTATAAGAATTCGATTTAATCCTTTACAAATTATAAATATATAAACTATAAAAAATTAAAATTTCATCTGGCCCCCCCTAAAAAATTATCCTGGCTTCGCCCCTGATTATTCACACACAATATTTGAGATCAATTTATTTTTAAAGGAAGCAACCGATATTTTATATATTAAATAAAATAAAGCTAGGAAGTGAATGCCTAATCGATTAGGCCACAAATTTTATTTGAAATTGGTCCATTTCTTCTTCTTCTTTTTGTTATCTAATATGTGATGCGGATTTATTATAAAATATTAAAAAATCTAATTTAGTTAAGATGAAATAATTCGAATTACAGAAATTAGATCATAGACATTTATGAGGTGAAAATTTCATATATTAATTTTTTTATAAAATAATAAAAATGATTTTAATTGAAATGGTAAGTTTAAAATTTATTAAAAATTAAAATGCCTGATGTTAAAATATCATAATGAGTAAATATTTTTTTTTAGATTTTATATGAAAAACAAAATTATCTTTAAAATAATATTTATTACTTATTAAATATAAGGCAAACTATACCATTAGTCACTAATTATGGGTAAGTTTTCATTTTGGTCACTTAACTAAAAAAGTTTACAATTTAGTTACTAAGCTATTCAAAAATTTTCATTTAAGTCACTGAACTATTCAAAAGTTTTTATTTTGTCACTAGATTGTTAAGTTTTTTTTTCTCTTAAAAGTTTTGCCGTGAGCTCCAAGTGACAATTCGATGATCGGTATGGTGGACCAGTACCTATCGACGAGTAGAAGAACATACGTTCAATGTTGGAGATCAGAGAAAAAAGTTGTTTGAATTTTGGTTTGTAGATTTGTGACGTCCGGAAATGTTTCATGGAAAAAATGAACTATAGAAGAGAAGGAGAATGAGAGCTTTTGATTGGTGCATATAGTGCGAACAATAAAAGTCATATAGCATCGATCTTAACAGTTTATTGACCAAATTGTAACTTTTCTTAGTTAAACAATCAAAATGAAAATTTACCCATAATTTAGTGATTAATGATGTAATTTATCCTTAAAATAATAAGCTTTTCGTAAATTCCCCAATGGATCGGATAGTATAACACGATCTTCAAGTGCTATATATTAATTAAACGTTCACAACATATATACTCCTACACACAATACATGTATGACATCCCTAAACAAATTATGAGCTAAACAAGTGTAAGACAAGCTGTATTTACTAATAAAAGTCCTGTTCAGATTCTATATTTTCGTGGCTCTTTTGAAAACTTGTTTAGTTTACTCGATCAGTCGCAGTGCCGGATCTTGAAAACCATCTTCTTCCATATATAATTACATTTCCTTCTTCTTTTCCCTTCATATATTTTTAATTAAAATTTTACAACTCTTGCAATGGCGATTGATCACCAAAATGGTGGATCTGATCTTAATGCACCCGTCCTTGATGATCAAAGCCAAACCCAATCACTGGATTTAGGAGATCACACTGTTGCTAATACCAAAAAGGCCACCTATTTTTTCAAGACTTGTTTTAATGGACTCAATGCTTTATCAGGTACGGTCTTCCTCAACCAATTATCCTTCTTCTTTTTTTTGGCATTTTCACATACAGAGGGTAGGCATGAAGTTATTTAAAAGCAATGCCAGAGAAAGTGATGGAATTGTTTTCACTGTTAGGGAAAACTAGCTAATTGCTTAATTTGGTTCAAGAAAAAAACATGGGAAATTATGAAAAACCCAAGATTTTTGTATTGCTGAAGATAAAAGAAATTAATAGAAAAATATTTTGGTACCCAGAATTTGTTGAGCAGCAATCAAACAAGTGATGTCACTATCTAAATGTAGAGAAACGTATGAACCATATCTTCCTTTATAATAGAGAAAGTAAAAGAAACCTAGGATTTGTGTCGATCATTGTACACTGATTTCCAATTTCCCATCACTGTATCTTCTCATGGTAGATCTTGATTTAGAGTCTTGTTCCTTTTGGCTTTCTCTTCTTTAATCCAAATAACATCCCATATCTTTACGTATTTGGATTTGCATTAAAAAATTTTGGGTTTTTCATAATTTCCCATGTTTTTTTCTTGAACCAAATTAATCTATTAGCTAGCTTTCCCTAACAGTGAAAACAATTCTATCACTTTCTATGGCATTGCTTTTAAATAACTTCATGCCTACTCTCTGTATGTGAAAATGCCAAAAAAAGAAAAAGAAGGATAATTAGTTGAGGAAGACCGTACCTGATAAAGCATTGAGTCCATTAAAACAAGTGTTGAAAAAAGAGGTGGCCTTTTTGGTATTAGCAACAGTGTGATCTCCTAAATCCAGTTATTGGGTTTGGCTTTGATCATCAAGGACGGGTGCATTAAGATCAGATCCACCATTTTGGTGAACAGTCGCCATTGCAAGAGTTGTAAAATTTTAATTAAAAAGATATGAAGGGAAAAGAAAAAGAAGAAAAATTAATTATATATGGAAGAATATAGTTTTTAAGTTCTGGCACTACGACTGATCGATCTAACTAAACAAGTTTTTAAAAAAGCCAACGAAAATATAGAATCTGAAAAGGACTTTTATTAGTAAATTCAACTCCTCTTACACTTGTTTAGCTCATAATTTGTTTAGCTCGAATACTTACCCACATTCACAGCTTCCCCTAAAACAACTAAATCGCACGAGGGGATTTCCGATTCTCACGTTCGTCACCTACAACAAAACAATAATTTAATATTGGTACATCCCACCAACTATCCTCAACACAATCACAACAAACGACGGATAAATCCGCAATGAGAAAGAAAGCGTCAAGACTTAAACACGAGACACGTTGGCACCTACTCGATTAACACCACTACCGATCTTAAATGGTGAAATAATAAGGCTTTGGCATTAAAAATCAAGAACCCAGAACAACTACCCCTCTTTTCCAAACCCACGTGGAAAGAATGAAAAGAAAAAAAAGGAAGAAAAGAGAAATTGTGTGAACAGAATAGCCAAAAACCAAAGTGGCGTGAAACTAGGGAGAATATTTCCCTTGAATTATCATCTATTATCTTCTTTTTCTTTTAAATAAATAATAAATAACTAAATAAAACAAACTTAATAAGTTAATTCCTATCCACTAACCCACACCTATCCAACAACATCCAAGATTTTAAACTCACCCAACTTAACTCCAACAACCTGTTATGCGGCCCAAGCAAAACACTAGCAAAAATTAACTCTTGTTTGCACACACAAGAGCTCGAAGTTAAGATCTCCAACAACCCAACAAGGCACTGAACCACTAAAACAAACAATTTATTGCAAAATTAACAAAACAGAGACTAAGATTTTTGGAACGTTACAATGGCCACACTTAATTAAACTTTTTGGTCTATTTGCATGTTAGGTCTGTCTCTTTTTGAAATTAAATTTAAATAGCCTTAAAAGATATGAGAATAACAAAAATAAACTCTTTTCATTTTTCTATTTTTTTTAAAAACATTAAAATTAAAAAATATATTAAATTCTTATTTAAAGTATCCGATATGTCTCTCAAAAAATTTCCTCAAGTTTATCTGAATTCAAATATGCTAGGGAATGAATTGGAAATGTTTAAATTTAAATAAACTTAAGGAAATTTTTTGAAGGACATATTGGATAATTTAAATAAGAATTTTATATAGTTTTTTAAGTTTATTGTTTTTTAAAAGAATAAGAAAAATGAGAAGGGTTTATTTTTGTTATTCTTTATCTTTTAAGGGCTATTTAAATTTAATTTTGTTAGGATCAACCCGATTAAGCAATAAGTAAAAAAAAAAATAGCGGAATAAATTGAGAAATTGAATACACAAATTTAACATGAAAAAATTCCTCCAAAAATGATAAAAAACCACGGGCAAAGATAATTTTACTATAATGGAAAAAAAACGAAGAGTACAAAACATGGATGTCGAAACCATTTTTTTGAAAACGCGTCGACTTTATATTTTGAAAACGAAAATAAAAATGGGAGTCGCCACCAATCCTTTTTGATGAGGTGTGATCGGGTCACCTCGTAATTCAATCATTTTAATAAAAATTTAAATTTTATCAAAACGATAATTTTTAGTCTACGAAATCCAAAAAACGGGTCCGGGAGTCGGTTACGCATGAGGAAGGATTAGCATCCTCGTGACGCCCAAAATTGGTACCTAGTTGATTAATTAATGTCTTAGTGTCAAAAATCGAAAATTTGAAGAGATTCTAAAGTACGATCATTCGTTAAAAATGCGAATTGTTCGAGAACAGGGTATATTTCACATTAATCGAGAAAAAAAATACGTCTGGCAAGTTATGATACAATATCTTAAAACCTGAAACGAGAATGAATACCGAAATTTTTTTTTTTTTTGAAAGATGTTCGGTTACCTCGATTTTAGAAAGGAATCATATTCTATAAGTTAGAACACAATCTTTTCTTAATTCCCAAGATTATTAAAAATGTTTTAAAAACGTTCGTTATTCAGATTTACCGAGAAAATTGGATCCCGTAAGTTAGGGTACGACTTTTTGAATCTCGAAATACGAAAATTTACTGATTTAAAAGATTTTATGTGACGGGTAAGGATTAACGTGGTACGATTTTGTGGTAAAATGTAAAAATGAATTACGGTACTAATATGCATAACGAACGAATAATAAATGCGTTAGTGTGAATACCAAAAATAGGGGCGAAAATAAAATAAAATAATCAAGCCAAAAATAAAATAAACAATAAGTAAATAAACACAAAAAGGAAAATATAATTATAATAGTAATGAAAATAATAGCAATAAAAATAATAATAATAATAATAATAGTAATAATAATAAACGAATAATAATAGTAAAAATAAATAAATAATAGTAATAATAATAGTAATGATAAAAAAAATAATGATAATGGTAATAGTAATAATAATAGTAGTAATAATAATAAACGAAATATAATAGTAAAAATAAATAGATAATAGTAATAAAAGTGACAATAACACAAATAAAAATAATGACAATGATACATGTCAAAATAAAACATAAATAATCTAATTTTAAAAGTATATAAAAAATAATAAATAAATAAATGAGTAAAAAATAGTGAAATAATGACAGCAATAATAAAGGCCCCAAACAATAAAAATAAAAATAAATAAAATAAGAAAGCACATTAAAAGGAAATGAACTAATTTTTAAATACTAAAAATAATGAATCAATAAATAAATGAATAAATAATAAATAAATAAGATAAATAAAATAAAGCAATTATTCATATAAAATAAATGCTTGAAATTGAGTAAATAAACAAATTATGAGCTAAACAAGTGTAAGACGAGCTGTATTTACTAATAAAAGTCCTATTCAGATTTTATATTTTCGTGGCTCTTTTGAAAACTTGTTTAGTTTACTCGATCAGTCGCAGTGCAGGATCTTAGAAACCATCTTCTTCCATATATAATTACATTTTCTTCTTCTTTTCCCTTCATATCTTTTTAATTAAAATTTTACAACTCTTGCAATGGCGACTGATTACTAAAATGGAGGATCTGATCTTACTGCACCCGTCCTTGATGATCAAAGCCAAACCCAATCACTGAATTTAAGAGATCACATTGTTGCTCATACCAAAGAGGTCACCTCTTCTTTCAACACTTGTTTTAATGGACTCAATGCTTTATCAGGTACGTTTTTCTTCACCCAATATTCCTTAATTTTTTTTTTTGGCATTTTCACATACACAGGGTAGGCATGAAGTTGTTTAAAGGCAATGCCAGAGAAAGTGATGGAATTGTTTTCACTGTTAGGGAAAGCTAGCTAATTGCTTAATTTGGTTCAAGAAAAAAAAAACATGGGAAATTATAGAAAACCCAAGATTTTTGTATTGCTGAAGATAAAAGAAATTAATAGAAAAATATTTTGGTACCCAGAATATGTTGAGCAGCAATCAAACAAGTGATGTCACTATCTAAATGTAGAGAAACGTATGAACCATATCTTCCTTTATAATAGAGAAAGTAAAAGAAACCTAGGATTTGTGTCGATCATTTTACACTGATTTCCAATTTCCCATCACTGTATCTTCTCGTGGTAGATCTTGATTTAGAGCCTTGTTCCTTTTGGCTTTCTCTTCTTTAATCCAAATAACACCCCATATCTTTACGAATTTGGATTTGCATTCTATATCACATCTCAAAACGCTGCTTTCCAAAAGTAATTAGCTTATTTCTAATTTTATATTAGTTAATTCCTTTGTTTTTTTGGTAATATATTAGTTTATTATAATCACACTGTTTTTATATGAAACCTTTGATTTTGGGAATTGAGTAAGTACGGATTTTCAAATAAAGTAAACTTTCAAATTCCATTCTCAATAAAGCATTTAATTAACTTTTTCTAAAATTTTAAAATAAAAAAACTATAAAAATTATTTTAAATATTAAAGATATTAAAAAAGTATAAAAATATAAAACAATATTTTTTTAAATATTTTAAAATTTAAAAAAATAATTAAATATTGATATGTCATCCACGTGTATGATACATCAGCAAAGTTGACGTACGTTAATTTTTCCATCTATTTAAAAGTGATTTTATAAAAAAAAATATAAATTTAAGAATTAAAAGAGAGAGAAAAAATAAATAAAAAAGTTAAAATAATTTTTGTTAAAACTAAAGGACGAAAAAAAGTGATCATAATTTTTAAGTAGTATTTGCATTCATTAACCAAATCCATAATTATAACTTTTAGAAATATTAAGAAAATGCTCAAATATAAAATATATTAAAATTTTCTTTAAAGTTAAGGATAAACTTTGTTATTAAATTAGTGGGAGATAAGAGTGACAAGCCTTAGCCAAGTGAGAAATTCATGATTGATAATATTCTTTACAATTGTCAATATCTTTTACAAACCTCCAATTGACGTTAAGCATTGTGTTGTCTTTTGTCAAAATGAAAATAATTTTTCTTTTCCGAAATGCAATTTGTAATAAGATCATTTTGCCCGGCCTATAAAAACTAGAGTAAAAAATAATAATAAAAAAAATAATATCTTTAAACAGTCTATTTATACAGTCCTTTTACAAAAACCCCAAAACAATAAACTAAAAGCCCGTTACATTTAGCCCAAATACCCTAAACCACCCGAGCCCAACACTTAAACAGTTGACCCAGATCCTAAACACCCTACCCAGACCCAAACAACACACGGCCCAAAAGGCCCAAGAAGTAAACAGTCTCAGCGGAAGCCTAGGGTTTCTGGAAACCCTAGGCGCCGCAAGCAGGAGTGCAGCGCAATCGTCGCAGCCACCAGCCTTCGATCGCGCCTCAGTCCGCGAGTCACGCCGCCATCAACGCGCCTCATCGCCGTGTTCTTCGCGTTCGACCTGCACAGAAAAGGAAAGAATCGCAGTAAAAAATGGCAAGAATATATGTATTCCTTTTATTTCATTTTATTTCGGGTTATAAAAACCCATCAAAAACCTGTAACAGAGACACACAGAGAAAAACAAAGAATACAAAAATATACACATAATCCAAAGAAATAAAATACAAGAATTTCGTTCTAGAGGTGATTAGTTATATATTATTCTGTTTTTTTTTTACATATCTGTGCATGAAAATATTGTTTTTTTTTAAAAAGGGGTGCGAGTTTACCTGTTAATAGCGCTAAAAGATCGAGGATTTAGCCTCCGCCGCCAGGCCGTGAGGCGCGTGTAGCGTGGGGCGCGCGGAGCCAGACGAGGAACAAGGGGATTTGAGCTTTTTTGAATTTTTTTTTAAAATAGATTAGAAATGTTTTTTTTTAATGAAAACTGACTTATATAGTATTTAAAAAACGACGCCGTTTTCGCTT
The DNA here is from genome assembly GCA_025698515.1 of Gossypium sturtianum. Taxonomy (NCBI): domain Eukaryota; kingdom Viridiplantae; phylum Streptophyta; class Magnoliopsida; order Malvales; family Malvaceae; genus Gossypium; species Gossypium sturtianum. Next base: position 126,545,564 of record CM046946.1, read on the forward strand.
AAGCAAAAAAGCGTTAAAACGACGCCGTTTAGGAGGCCAAGATCCGCGCGTTGACCCGAAAACCCGGGGAGGATCCGCGTGTTTTGTAAAAAAGGGAAATTTACCCTTTTAGTCCCTCTGTTATTTCATTAAATTTATTTTAGTCCAATTCAATTTTTATTTATTTTAAATTAGCCCAAAAATTTATACTCTGTTTCAATATGATCCTCGAGCTATTAAATGGTTAAAAACGGCGCCGTTTTGGGAAGAAGGCATAATTGCCTAATGAGTCCCTACAGTGTAACGCGCTTTACATTTTAATCCTTTTATATCTATTTTATTGCTATTTAGTCCTTATTCATTTTAAAATCTTTTTATTTTATTTTTTAATTATTCTAATAATGTACTTAATTATTTTAATATATATTAAACTATTTTATTATTTTATTTTATTAATTTTGTTAACAGATAAAATGTATTTATATATATTTTTATTATCTTTATACATATTAAATTATGATTTATTATTTTATTTGGTTTAATATGATTTTTATGATTTATATATTAATTACTATATTATGTTTTACTTGTATTCAATATTATATTATATCACCTATTATTTTTTAAATTTGTTTTATAAAATTTATTTATATTATATAACCTATTTTAATACATATTTAATTTTATGATTAGTATATTATACATATGTGTTTTTATATAAAAATATTATATTTTACTAAATCATTTATATAGGTATTTAATTATTAAATTATATATGTATTTATTATAAGTTTTTTTTACTTTAAATTTTTTTATTTATATATATATATATCAGATCATTTTAAAAATCACCACATTCTTTTATTGTTATTTTTTGATGTCTAAATATTCTCATTTCTTATTTATTTTTTTATTTTTTATTTTTAAATTATTCCCTTTTTCATTTGATCTTGAAAGTTTTAATTATTGCTATTTATTTTATATTTACTTATGTTATTCTGATCATTTATTATTGCTTAAATTCTTTATGTATTTATGTTGTATTATTCTATTATTCTTTATTAATATGATTTGTAGTTATATAGAATTGCTATTAAATATATATGTTGTAATGTATTCATACAATGTCCTACTCAAACCATTTTTATAAAAAATACCTTTTAAATTAAAGCATTTTATTCAAATATTTTAAAATACGGTGATATGTGATATTTGGGGACTTCGAGAAGAATTGTGCCCTAACTTACTGGGTTTCAATTTTTCTCGTAGAACTTAAGGTATTAGATATTCTCTTTTAAAACCGAAGTTTACAAATTTCAAATCAAAAATCTATTCTTGGGAATTCAAAACATTGTGTCCTAACTTACTGGATGTGATATTTTGTGTCTCGAGGTAGGAATTTTCTAAAAAAGGACGTGCCTAGTTTCGAGGTCATGAGATGCTATATCCTAACTTACTGGGTATGGTGTTTTATTTCTTTGAGATAGGTAAGTCTAGGTTTTTTTTTTTCTTCAAACAAAGGGACCATTTTCTAAAAATTTTCAAAGTTTCAACATTAGGTACCAATTTTTGGGCGTTATGAGGGTGCTAATCCTTCCTCATACGTAACCGACTCCCGAACCCATTTTTCTTGTTTTTCGTGGACCAAAATCAGTATTTTGAAATAAAACGTTTTTAAGGTGATCCAATCACACCCAAATAAAAAAGGATTGGTGGCGACTCCCATTTTGGTTTTTAAAAGTCGATCCCCGTTTTTAAAATCAACATTTAAAATGGTTTCGACAGCTTGACGACTCCACTGGGGACCAATAAGAGAGTCAAGCCGAAAAATCGATAATTTTGTGTCATTATGTTTGAATTTAAAATTCTGATTTAAAAAATATGATTCTTCTATTGCATTTGGTTTTAATTTTAAATATATTTCTTTGCATTGCACTGCATGACCGACGTGGTCGTACCCTTAAGTGGGAGCGAGAAGCTATGCCTTCGTGAGGTTTTCACCTCCGCATGGGCTAGTGGACTGCTTCCGGAATACATCTGTACCTATGTCTTCGTGAAGTTTTCACTTCCGCATGGCCATAAGGAAATGTATTCCCCTGAACTGAACTCGGTCTATATAAGCCTATAATGGGTGAGGATTGAGGAATCTGCTGGTTCAGGTACCTCAACTTTAGAGCTAAACCGTATATAGTAAGCCCTAAGAACTTACCTTAGGTAGAGCTATGCCAAACTTTAGTAGTTACCCAAATAAGTGTTCGTTTTACTTGCTTTATATTTTATTATGTGGTACTAACTTGTTTTGTTTCATTCTTGTGCATATCATTTCATATTTAAAGAGGTGTCGATTCACGGTCAATTTCTGAAGTTAGAAAGCTGGTTATGGAGAACGAATTCCTTGATAAAGTGGAAGACAATGCGGTCGTTCGTACATGGTCAGAGCAAACGCAATTGGAGAAAGGGAATAGCTTAGTTGGCCGTGCACGATCGAAACTATGGGATTTTACTCGTATTAGTATTACACAAAATGAGTTCCAAGAGTTGAAAGAAATATGGGCTCAATGGAATGATGAGGTTAAGCAGCTATTTTATCGTAATTATGGAGATCTACCCTATTTACTCGACATCAAGGTAGATAAGCATCTGTTCCGGGCCATGACTCAGTTTTGGAACTCCGCCTATAGCTGTTTCACTTTTGGGAAAGTAGATTTGGTGCCTACGGTGGAGGAATATACAACCTTGCTTCGATGTCCAAGGGTCCAAGTCGACAAAGATTATTCTAAGGCTGCTAACGTCCTAACTTTTGTGAAGAGGTTAATGAATATCACGGGGATGAGTGAACAGTGGGTCACAGCCAGAATTCAGAAGAAATGTGATGGTAAATGCATACCATGGGTTAACTTGAGGGACTTGATCTTAGCTCATCCAGACGCAAAGAAAAAGCTTGACGTCTTTTCCTTGTGTATCTATGGGTTGGTAGTCTTCCCAAAGGCTCTAAGACATGTAGATGAAGCAGTCACAGAGTTATTCGACCGACTTGACAAAGGGGTCACTCCAGTACCTGCGATCTTAGCCGAAACGTTCAGATCTTTAAACGCATGTCGGAGAGCAGGTGAAGGTAGATTCATTGGATGTGTACAGTTGCTGTTAGCTTGGTTTCATACTCATTTTTGGAAGGTGGAAAAAGTATCCTGTCGGGTTTTTTCTGAGAACTATTTTCTGTTAAAAGAGATAGTAGCTACACCGAGGAGAGAAGACGTGTCCGAGGAAAGTTGGATGGTGCTTCTACAAAACCTTCAAGAAGAAGACATTGAGTGGAGGGCCCCTTGGATGATTCCAGATGAAATTCTTTATCAATGTGAGAGTTTTGACTGGGTTCCTTTACTTGGAGTTTGGGGAGCCGTTGGATATGCCCCTTTGCTCGTACTGAGGCAATATAGGTCGAGACAGTTCGTACCAACGACATATGAGCTGGCTCAGTGTGAGTTCTCTTACAGAGAGAAAAATTATAAGAAGAGGGTTAAGGAGATTTCTAGTGCTTGGAATCAGATTCGTAGGATGAAGAGGTTATCCGCAGGCCCAATGACGACCCCAGAATACATTGGATAGAGGATTAGAAGGATTAATGATAACATCCCCGAGCCAAATCCAGAAGATGCCCGATCAAGAGAAGAATGTTTGCAAGTGGTCCCATCAGAGTTAGAAATTGTGAAGCAAGATTTCGAAAAGAAGAGTTCAGAGCTGGGAAAGAGGATGGAAAAGTTGGAAGAGGAAAAGACGTATTTTAGGTTAGACGTGGATGTTCAGAAATCAGAGGCCGAAAAGTTGAGAAAATAGAAGAAAAGGGTCGAGGAAGATCTGAGCGACCTAAAGACGGAATATAAAAAGCTGCGTCTATCACTAAAAAATGCTGGATTGGGGAAGACTTCACAACAGTGGCAACAAGAGGCACAAGAGGAAAAGGCCAAGGCTGACCATTGGGAGAAGAAGTTCCTAGAGATGCAAATGCGGAATGAGGCTCTAGAAAGAGTTTGGCCGAATGCCAAAAAGAGAAAAGTGGATTGAAGGCTAAAGTCGTCGAACTGGGACGATCTCTTCACCTCCATCGAAGCCATAATACTACAATTGAGTTGAAGTCAAGTCTGAACAAGATTGAGGAAATGAAGGGCAAGATAGAGGGATTAGAATCAGTGTTGTAGAATTGTGAAATCCGGATCGAGCAACTTGAAGCAAGAGAGGGGCATTGGAAGGAAGAGCTACACCAGTCGCATGATCAAGTTAGAAATCATGATCATCTCATGGGTGAAGCAATAATTCAGATTCGAGAAGTAGCTCATCACCTACAGACTTTGGCATCACAGGCTGATATGTTAAGCATGAAGTATGAGCTACAGTCCGATCGTAGTCAAGAGCTGGCTTCATTGCTTGGGAAAATCAAAACCTTAGGACTTAGGGCGAAAGCATATTTGTAGTCCGTTTTATGTAAAGAATTTTGTTTTCTAATAAAGTTTTCTAAAATGAAGTTGAATTAGAATCGATGCCTCTTTGCATTCATGCATTTGCCTTACATCATATTATTTGCATTTAAGTCCATAGAGATAGTCTAATTAGTTGAAATTATAACAGAGAGATAGAGAGAAAAAAAGGGAAGGAAAATCTGGAAGCTGAACATCCTTACGGAACACGTGCTAAATCAAGGAAAATGGATCAAAGGTTAGAACAATTCCAAAGAGACATGCAAGACCAGATGCAGGAGCAGATGGCAAAACTCCAACAAGAGATGAGGGACCAGATGTTGGAGGCTCAAAAGAATATGATGACCTAAATAGCCCAAATGCTGAGTGGGGCAATGGACAAGGGAAAGGGTCCCATAGTTAACGCTGAAGACAATGAGGATTTTCCTAGGGGATTCACTCCACCACACGTTCAAACACAACCTGAGGAATATCCCAGAAGGCCACCTGTCACAATTAGGCCTCAGCAAGGGCAAGCAGACACTGGAATGCCTATGAACTTTCAAGTTGGCATAGGATCCAACCCAGGGGATAACCCTTCTAATCCTGTTATTCCTGATCTGGACATGGCAGAGAGAGAGGGGATCAGAACTAAATCTTCAAGACAGTTGAAAGATCGTTGTAGATGGTTGGAAGAAAAATTCAAAGCTTTGGAGAATGCCGACCATCACCATGGCATTGGCGCAAAGGATTTGAGTTTGGTCCCAGATCTGGTACTTCTTCATAAATTCAAGATGCCAGAATTTGAGAAGTACAACGGGACTAGTTGCCCTGAAGCCCACATCACCATGTTCTGTAGACGCATGACTGGCTATGTGAACAATGATCAACTTTTGATTCATTGTTTCCAAGATAGTTTGACGGGAGCAGCGTCTAGGTGGTATAATCAACTTATCCGTGCTAATATTAGCTCATGGGGAGACTTGGCTCAAGCCTTCATTAAGTAATACAATCATGTCACAGACATGACGCCTGATAGAATCATGTTGCAAAACATGGAAAAGAAATCAAATGAAAGCTTCAGGCAATACGCACAAAGATGGAGGGAAGTGGCCATGCAAGTTCAACCACCTCTCCTAGAAAAGGAAACCACCATGTTGTTTATCAACACTCTAAAGGCACCTTTTATCACCCATATGATAGGAAGCACCACCAAAAGCTTCGCAGATATAGTGATGGCAGGGGAAATAATAGAAAATGCCTTAAGGGGTGGTAAGATTGAAGCAGGAGAAACCATTAGGAGATCTGCTCCTAGGAAAAAGGACAATGAGGTAAACAATACGAGTACATATAACAAAGGGTACTTAAAGGCAGTTACTGTTAGCCAGCCAAAAGTAGTTACTGCCGGGCAACAAGGGTCAACAAGACAAGAATCAGGCCCAAGACAAAATTCTAAAAAGCTCTAATTTACGCCAATCCTAATGACGTATAAGGAGCTATATCAAAGCTTATTTTATGCACGTGTAGTATCCCCATATTATCTACAGCCGTTACAACCCCCATATCCTAAATGGTATGACTCCAACGCTCATTGTGATTACCACGCGGGAATATCGAGGCACTCAATAGAAAACTACACTGCCTTCAAAAAGGTAGTTGAGAGGCTCATCAAGATGGGGATCGTGAAGTTCGACGATACACCTAGTACAGAGAACCCGTTACCCAATCATGGAGATAAGGGGGTAAATGCGATTGGGGAAAATGTTGTGAGACAGATTAAAGGAGATGTCTAAGAAGTAAAAACTCCGTTGAGAATAGTATGGAAGGAAATGGTAAGAAGGGGGCTGATAAAATCAAGTCTCGAGGAATGAGGTGAAGAACCAAGGAACTACTGTGAGTTCCACAAAGCTGAAGGAAATAAGATCCAGGAATGTGCTGAATTTAGACTATTGGTACAAAGCTTCATGAACATTAAGGAGCTAGAGTTTTACGAAGAAGGCTCAGAGGGAGGAAACATACATGCAACCGAAGGAGAGTTGACAACTCAAAAAGTCAATTATCCGAGGATCATTATTTCCAGATCGAGAAATACAGAGGGCGGAGCATAAATTGTGCCTAAAGTTGTAATCCAGAGACCTGTGTCCTTTCCTTACAAGGATAACAAGATGGTACCATGGAATTACAATTGTATCGTGACAACACCGGGAGTAGAAAACTCAACTAGCACTTCTAAGGAGGTCTAAAGAGAGGGATTCTACACACGAAATGGGAGGCGTTACGACTCGGTAAACGTCAGAACAGAACCAGTAAAATCAAAGAATGTGCCAGTTGAACCAGAGAAAGGACTTGATACCCTTATCAACGTACCTGTAAAGGAGGAAGAGACTAAAGAATTTTTAAAATTCCTAAAGCACAGTGAATACAGCATGGTGGAGCAGCTACGCAAACAACCGGCTCGTATATCGATGCTAGCCTTACTTTTAAGTTCAAAAGTTCATCGTGAGGCTTTGATGAAAGTGCTGAACGAAACATACGTTACTAAAGATATATCTGTCAATAAACTTGATCGATTAGTTAGTAACATAAGTGCTGACAACTTTATTTCCTTCAGTGACAATGAAATTCCACCTGGGGGTATGGGATCGACTAAGGCCCTACACATAACTACTCGTTGCAAGGGATACACTCTGCCAAGTGTATTGATCAACAATGGATCAGCCTTAAATGTCTTACCGTTGTCAACATTGAAGAGGTTGCCGATAGACAGTTCTCACATGAAGACTTGTCAGAACATAGTGAGAGCGTTTGATGGCACCGAGAGAAGAGTGATGGGACAAATTGATATACCGTTGCAGATTGGGCCAAACACGTATGAAGTGGATTTTTTGGTGATGGATATCAAGCCCTCGTACAATTGCCTGCTGGGAAGGCCCTGGATTCATTCAGCAGGGGCAGTGCCCTCGTCCCTTCATCAAAAACTGAAACTGGTGACGGATGGTCAACTAGTCACTATAAACGTGGAGGAAGACATTATAGCGACTGTTACCAATGACGCGCCATATGTAGAGACAAATGAGGAGGCCATTGAGTGTTCTTTCTGGTTCTTAGAGTTTGTCAACGCGACATTTATTTTGGAAGGAAATGAAGTTCCGATGCCGAAGATATCCAAGACCACGAGGATGGGCCTACAAATGATGGTGGGGAAAGGAGCCTTACCAGGAAAAGGACTGGGCAGACATCTCCAAGGGGAGGTTCAAGTGCCGTTGCTGAAAGAGAAAAGAGACCGTTTTGGCTTGGGTTTCAATCCAGATGTTAAAAAAAAAGAGGAAGGAAATAGAGAGAAAGCAGGAGAGAAGAAGGGCACGGTTGAAAGGGGAAGAAGTTAAATGGGAATTGATGACATTCCCCCATATATCCCAGACCTTTGTATCCGGAGGGGTAATTCACCCTGGGTTAGGGTTATTGGAAAGTCCTCACATCAATGCCATACATGAGGAGGGAATTAAACCAAGAAACCTGTTGGGCATTCGCCCTTATGAACCTGGAAGCGTTTTGGACAACTGGACTGCAGAGGAACTTCCTGTAGTATTTAGAGATTGCACAGAGTAATGTTCAGAACGCTCTTGTTGTTTTTTTAGCCTAGGAACAATAAGATTTCTTTTGTGAAATAGGTTTATGTTCAGAAATTGTTGTTTCAATAAAATACATTTTTGATAATTAACTTGAGGAAAATATATATATAAAATGGAGAGGCCAAGGCGAAAACCCGCAAAGGGCGCCTTGAGACCAAAAGGGTTTTGAGTTGAAAACCCGAAAAGGGCGGCTCAAATTCTGAATGGACACGCAGTCATCTTGCTACACTTAAATCAACAATGAAATGAAGAAAGTTGCATATCGGGGCATCAACAAAGTACTTTGGGTCTTCTAAACACATGTTGAGCTTAAGGCAGTCTTCATAAAGTTTGTATAAAGAAGCTCAATCGGCGATATCTAGGGCATCTGATTTTTGTCCTATTCATTTTACTATCTTGGGATTCTTTTTCTTCTCAAAGATATGTTCTCAGATAATTTTCTTTGTATCTTTGATAATTTATTCAATTTTAACCCTTTTTGAGATCAATTTATTTGTTACCCATTATTCGTAAATGTGTTGCATTAAAATAATGATTGACGAACTAATAATTTCACAAAAATAAGTTCTACATATTACTTTGGAAATTTCTAGATAAGACAAGGAACCAAAGTAGGACAATTGTTTAGAATTTCCATGTGCATAGAAATATTTAAGAGGAGTCTGGATAGAGACTATTTCTTTAAATTCTTGGTCCAATTGATAATTGGACAAAGTAAAATGAGTTGATGTGATGGAAGTAAGTGATGACATCAGGTCATAACATTCGGGGGTGGTGTGATGAACTAAGAAACCCTGAATTATGGTGGAGTGGGTTGAATTCGAAATAAACCCTACACCTTGAAAATTAAAGATGGGTCAGATTGAAAAAGTTTCAATTCCCATTATGGTAGGATGGTACAAGCCTTGTGTTCTCAAGATTCAAGCGGAGCTGATTCAGAAATTACATTGGGGAAAACTTTTGAGCAGAACATGATTGATGAGTAAGAATGAAGAACAAATGAGTGATAAAACCTAGAGTAGGAATCATACTCATAACATTTTTGCATCATAGCAAATCTCATTAAAAGCATTTGGTTTATTCCAATCATTGCATCCTAATCCTTTAAAAGGAATCATTTTAATGACATGTTACATTCGTTTCACTCATAACACATGTAGCTAGAAGCATTTGATTCATTCTGATCATAGCATCTTAGTCATGTGACATAAACATATGGAACTGAGTCTACAGGACATGTCTTTCAGTGGACGGTGTAGCAATATCGATGAATTTGCAGATCTCATCTTCTTGAAGTTGCAGGAAGCAGATCGAAGAGACTTTCAGCCTTATCTTTCTGAAGTTGCAGTGGAGTAGACTGAATAAAGAAGACCTTATTTTCCTAAAGTTGCAGGAAGCGGATCAAAAGAAGATTTTAGTCTTATCTCCCCGAAGTTGCAGTGGAGCAGACTGAAGAAAGAAGATCTTACCTTCCTGAAGTTGTTGGAAGCAGATCCAAAGAAGATTTTAGTCTTATCTCCCTGAAGTTGCAGTGGAGTAGACTGAAGAAAGAAGATCTTATCTTCCTAAAGTTGCAGGAAGCAGATCAAAAGAAGATTTTATTCTTATCTCCCTGAAGTTATAGTGGAGTAGACTGAAGACAGAAGATCTTATCTTCCTGAAGTTGCAGGAAGCAGATCAAAAGACACTTTCAGTCTTATCTCCCTGAAGTTGTAGTGGAGTAGACTGAAGACAGAAGATCTTATCTTCCTGAAGTTGCAGGAAGCAGATCAAAAGCCCTTTCAGCCTTATCTCCCTGAAGTTTCAGCGGAGTAGACTGAAGATAGAAGATCTCATTTTCCTGAAGTTGCAGGAAGCAGATCAAACACACTTTCAGCCGTGTCTCCCTGAAGTTGCAGCAGAGTAGACTGAAGATAGCAGATTTGGCATTCCTGAAGTTGCAGGAAGCAAATCAAAAACATCAGATCTTATCTCCCTGAGTTTGCAGTGGAGCAGATCGAAAAATAGTAGATCTGGCATTCCTGAGGTTGCAGGAAGCAGATTGAATACATCAAAGTAATTGAAGTCAAGATGAATTTCCAATATCTTTGAAGTTACAATGGAGTTGGAAGCCATCTGAAGAAGACGAGGACCAAAAGTCAAGACTCGACAAGATCGGGCAAAATTGGGCCTTTTATAGTCTTTGCTCTATTCTCGTTACACGACAATGAGCAAATAGGGGCAGCTGTAATAAGGCCATTTTGCCCGGCCTATGAAAACCAGAGTAAAAAATAATAAAAAAAATAATGTCTTTTAACAGTCCATTTATACAGTCCTTTTACAAAAACCCAAAAACAATAAACCAAAAGCCCGTTACATTTAGCCCAAATACCCTAAACCACCCAAGCCCAACACTTAAACAGTTGACCCAGATCCTAAACACCCTACCCAGACCCAAACAACACACGACCCAAAAGGCCCAAGAAGTAAATAGTCTCAGCAGAAGCCTAGGGTTTCTGGAAACCCTAGGCGCCGCAAGCAGGAGTGCAGCGCAATCGTCGCAGCCACCAGCCTTCGATCGCGCCTCAGTCCGTGAGTCACGCCGCCATCAACGTGCCTCATCGCCGTGTTCTCCGCCTTCGACCTGCACAGAAAAGGAAGGAATCGTAGTAAAAAATGGCAAGAATATATGTATTCCTTTTATTTCATTTTATTTCGGGTTATAAAAACCCATCAAAAACCTGTAACAGAGACACACAGAGAAAAACAAAGAATACAAAAATATACACAGAATCCAAAGAAATAAAATATAGGAATTTCGTTCTAGAGGTGATTTTTTATATATTATTCTATTTTTTTTACATATCTGTGCATGAAAATATTGTTTTTTTTTAAAAAAAGGGTGCGAGTTTACCTGTTAATAGCGCTAAAAGATCGAGGATTTAGCCTCTGGCCGCCGGCCAAGGAGGCGCGTGTAGCGCGTGGGGCGCCGGAGCCAGACAAGGGAACAAGGGGATTTCAGAGCTTTTTTGAAGTTTTTTTTAAAACAGATTAGAAATGTTTTTTTTTAATGAAAACTGACTTATATAGTATTTAAAAAATGACGCCGTTTTCGCTTAAGCAAATAAGCGTTAAAACGACGCCGTTTAGAAGGCCAGGATCCGTGCGTTGACCCGAAAACCCGGGGAGGATCCGCGTGTTTTGTAAAAAAGGGAAATTTACCCTTTTAGTCCCTCTGTTATTTCATTAAATTTATTTTAGTCCAATTCAATTTTTATTTATTTTAAATTAGCCCAAAAATTTATACTCTGTTTCAATATGATCCTCGAGCTATTAAATGGTTAAAAACGGCGCCGTTTTGGGAAGAAGGCATAATTACCTAATGAGTCCCTACAGTGTAACGCGCTTTACATTTTAATCCTTTTATATCTATTTTATTGCTATTTAGTCCTTATTCATTTTAAAATCTTTTTATTTTATTTTTTAATTATTCTAATAATGTACTTAATTATTTTAATATATATTGAACTGTTTTATTATTTTATTTTATTAATTTTGTTAACAGTATAAAATGTATTTATATATATATATTTATTATCTTTATACATATTAAATTATGATTTATTATTTTATTTGGTTTAATATGATTTATATGATTTATATATTAATTACTATATTATGTTTTACTTGTATTCAATAGTATATTATATCACCTATTATTTTTTGAATTTTGTTTTATAAAATTTATTTATATTATATAACCTATTTTAATACATATTTAATTTTATGATTAGTATATTATACATATGTGTTTTTATATAAAAATATTATATTTTACTAAATCATTTATATAGGTATTTAATTATTAAATTATATATGTATTTATTATAAGTTTTTTTTTACTTTAAAATTTTTTATTTATATATATATCAGATCATTTTAAAAATCACCACATTCTTTTATTATTATTTTTTATGTCTAAATATTCTCATTTCTTATTTATTTTTTTTATTTTTAAATTATTCCCTTTTTCATTTGATCTTGAAAGTTTTAATTATTGCTTTTTATTTTATTTTTACTTATGTTATTCTGATAATTTATTATTGCTTAAATTATTTATGTATTTATGTTGTATTATTCTATTATTCTTTATTAATATGATTTGTAGTTATATAGAATTGCTATTAAATATATATGTTGTAATGTATTCATACAATGTCCTACTCAAACCATTTTTATAAAAAAATACCTTTTAAATTAAAGCATTTTATTCAAATATTTTAAAATACGGTGATATGTGATATTTGGGGACTTCGAGAAGAATTGTGCCCTAACTTACTGGGTTTCGATTTTTCTCGTAGAACTTAAGGTATTAGATATCCCGTCTCTTTTAAAACCGAAGTTTACAAATTTCAAAAAAAAACCTATTCTTGGGAATTCAAAACATTGTGTCCTAACTTACTGGATGTGATGTTTTGTGTCTCGAGGTAGGACTTTTCTAAAAAAGGACGTGCCTAGTTTCGAGGTCATGAGATGTTATATCCTAACTTACTGGGTATGGTGTTTTATTTCTTTGAGATAGGTAAGTCTAGGTTTTTTTTTTCTTCAAACAAAGGGACCATTTTCTAAAAATTTTCAAAGTTTCAACATTAGGACATGATTTTATCGATTAGGTACCAATTTTTGGGCGTTATGAGGGTGCTAATCCTTCCTCATACGTAATCGACTCCCGAACCCATTTTTCTTGTATTTCGTGGAAAAAATCAGTATTTTGACATAAAACGTTTTTAAGGTGATCCAATCACACCCAAATAAAAAAGGATTGGTGGCGACTCCCATTTTCGTTTTTAAAAGTCGATCCCCGTTTTTAAAATCAACATTTAAAATGGTTTCGACACAATTGAAGACAATTTGAAGATATTCTTTTATCTGAAGTAGCATTTGACCTTCTTTTCTATTGATAAGGAATGTAGGTATATTCCTTCCTTGCATATTAATTAGTATATTACGTATAATAATTTGTTTACTTGAATCGAGTTATAATTTATTATAATTATTAAACATTACTATCATATAAAGATTCGGCTTAAATAAACAACAAATATATTAAACAACATCAACACAAGTATGATTGATTTACTATCAGGCATTAATTAAGTATACAAGACCTTTAAATTAACTCGATAATAACTTAGGACTAAACTGAAACTTTTACAAAAAAATCAGGTAAAAAGTGTAAACAGGGGTCACACGGCCATTTGCCACACACGGTTGTATGGCACGACCATGTGGTCTATTTGATTTTGGTGCAGGTTTGTGTTGGAAAAAATCCGGTTTGAAAACAGTTTTCTTGCACAGCTAAAAATAATTTTTTTTAAAAACTGACCCGATTTGTGATATTTATAGCAATAAACATTAGACCGAAATCGTACTTGTGTTTTTGGATAAGTGGATCATTTAAATTTTCTAGCTTTCAACTAAATTATCTTCTCCACTTTCCTCATACCACAAACTGCTTCGAGTGTGATCTCGAACCAATTAAATCAAAACATGGAACTAGAAAAGAAATTTCCTTTTGGGGTGAAAACGAAAAATTCTCTCTTCTATATTAGAAACTGGTAAAATTTTTATTCTGAAAAATATATTTATAAGTTGAGAATAAATTCTCTTTATTTTTTGGTAGAATAACAATCTCTCAAAAGTTGTGTTAATAGCTCTACTGGTGCCATCTATTTATAAGAAGAGAGGGTAGAACCCCTGTAGAGTTGTGCGTGTTTATTTTAAATAGAAAAATAACATCTTACTTAGAGTAAGAGAGGGGTGAACGACTCACCCTTATATTTCTACTGGGGTTGTTGCCCCCTTCATGTTATATAAGGGGTTTTGGGTCTCTCTCACATCGAGTCCAATTATGAGTACTTCTTTGGCTTTTTTGACTCAATACTCTGTAATGTGATCCAACCAGATTCAGTTTTTCTATTTCCAAAAATAAACTTTTAATATTTACGTATTAAATAATTTTCTCATCCCAATTTTACTCCAGTAAAATTTTGACAATTTTACCTCCCGGTAAAATTTTGACAATTTTACCTCCCGGTAAAATTTTGACAATTTTACCTCCCGGTAAAATTTTGACGATTTTAACCCTAATAAAATTTCGAGAAAATTTGTTCAATATCACAACTCAACATGTTCACTATGACCGAATGATTTATAATTAAGTTCTGACTTTTCGCCTATTAATTATAAACTCATTTAGTTACAAAGTCATTTCACTATAGTATCTTGATTGAGCTCTCCCCAACGACATACCATTATGAAAACAACTACTCAATGCTCGTCCAATGACGTTGATCTCTTTGAGATAATATCTATTCTCCCGATATAATCCTATTTTATCACATGGTAACCATTACATCTTCCTTCATGAAAAATCATTCACTATCAAATAGTGATCAACTCATCTATCACAAAGACAGACGACTCGTGGTCACGTTTACTTTTCATCACCCATGCAATGCCAATGAAAGGATATCATTTACCCATATTTTTTGCTATGAATTTCACTGTTGTGAATAACGCTACATACTACAGAAGTCGTACACCCAACGCACCAACTTTCGATTCCATATCTATTTGAACTCAGGCTTTGTAACACCTCTCACCCGTATTCAACGTCGGAATAGGGTTACAGAGTATTACCAAACATATCATACATTTAAACATTCATTTCACATACATTTACATATTTCACGCAACTATCATTAAAACTCAATCATGATGTCCCTAATACGAGCTTACGATGCTCAAATCATGCATTCGGGGTGTTTCGGGACTAAACCGATAACTTTAGAAACTTTTTGAACACTTAGAATTTTTTTGCAAAATATAGGGGATACACGCCCGTGTGGCCCGGCCGTGTGAGACACACGGCCAAAGACATGCCAGTGTCACAGGCCGTGTGGACATTCGAAATGGGAGCACATGGCCGTGTCCCAGCCCGTGTCCGACCCTGTGTAACTCTCTGATTTGGGTCACACGGCCAACACACACGCCCGTGTGGCTAGCTCGTGTGCCCTAAAAATTGCCATACACGCTCGTGTGCCAGGCCGTGTGCTAGGCCGTGCCAAACCTATAGGATATACTGACTTATGCCACACGGCCAACTCACACGCCCGTGTGTGAGGCCGTGTGGAGCATACTGACTTGATTTCTAATTCAACACCAGGGGACACACGACCGTATACATGACCGTGTATCACACACGGCTGAGACACACGCCCGTGTCTCTGCCCGTGTGGACAAAAATAGGCTATTTACGAAGCCAATTTGCCACCCAACTTGTGCACACCTACACCCATTTCAAAGGCACCAAAACAAGGCATAAATATTCACTCAATCAACCTCAATCAAACATCATTTATACCATTTCAAAAATAACGAATACCAAACATATCGATACCACAATGAACCATTTAATTTATACCAAACTTCACTTATACAATTCAACTAGGTAAACATTTCCAAACATGCATCATTATGATCAATTTCACAAACATATATCTTCTCTAATTTCTACCATTTGAAAACCACAATATCTACATCAATAAGCATCACAAAGCCAACCTCAAATACATAACATAAGCCATAAACACATTTATATACATAATTAAACCAACCAAATTAAGCCAACTCTCATGGCTATATATACAAATCAAAACATAAAAATTTATAAGCCAATTCAAATGGCACAACTCATTACCATACTACATAACAAAATGACCATAATCCTATACATGCCATATAACCAAAACATAAGCTTAAAAGTACTAAGGTGATAGTAGGATAGTGTGACGAAGTCTCCGACGATCCCTGAATTCGAGCTAGCTTTGAAATCACTATAAAACACGATAAAATAAACAAAGTAAGCTATAAAGCTTAGTAAGCTCGTATGAAAATAAGTATAATTTCCAAATCAATCACAATTTAAAGAACATAAGTAATACATTCAATTCAACAATTTGTACATTGCCATGATTATTGATATCATGTAAAAGTTCATCAACTTACTTACTTTACAAATAACTTATCAATTATCACTTGCTTGCCAAACTTATCACAAGTACCTGAACTGGTCCATATCATTATTTTCATCCTCATACCATAATCTTTTCTCGTTGAACCATTCGGAATATTATTACTGGATACTCGGGAAACTCGCACTCTCAGTGCCACATATATAGCCGAAGCTATCTCAATCTCATATCACATATATGCTCACTCTCGAGCTATCAACGGACCTGCTCACACAAGTTGTGGGTAAAGACGTAGCTACACGGTGCTGCTCACACAAGCTGTCAAGTAACTGCAACACATGCCGGTATACTCAGCCATCGGTAGGACGTACAAGACCAGCACCCGGATCACATCATCACAATAATCCCTAATGCCATGTCATTTGTATCCTAATATATTCCTAAGTTTCAACCGGGATTTCCAATGCCGAATCATCATCAAATTATTGTCGAACATGTCCGTAGTCTCTTGTTCACAGTTTATGTAATATCAAAGCATTTAAAATACATTTATAATGAAACTTATTACATACGAACTTACCTCGGATGTAAAAACAGCTAAACTGGTCGATTAGTCGAGAATTTTGTTTTTCCTCCAATCTAGATTCGAGTTTCATTTTTCTTGATCTATATGTAATCAAATTTAACTTATTTAATTACCTCACTATTCAATTTAATCCAAAACATTTATTAAAGCACATTTACACTTTTGCCCCAAGTATTTCACAACTTTTACAATTTAGTCTTTATTTCATAAAAAAAAAAATTCATGCAATTCAACCACAACCCATACTAGTCGAATTAGAATTAGGTCCCTAGCAGCCCATGTTTTCCATTTATTTCACATTTTAACCACAAAGTTTCCACATTTTAAAATTTAATCCCTAATTTGCATTTTCACTAAAAATCACTTAACAAAACTTATATAACTATCATCAAACATTCATAATCTATCATTAACATCAAAATACTCATATATTCATCAATGGAAACATCTAAAATCTTTAACAATTTTGCAAAATAGTCCCTGGGCTAATTAGACTAAGCTGCAACGATCTCAAAAACATAAAAATCATTAAAAACAGGACAAAAATTGAACTTACATGCAAGGAGAGAGATGGCCGAATGCTTGAGATAAGAACAATGGTGTTTTTCTTAGGTTAATTTTGGCTAGAAGATGAAGAAAGATGATAACCATTTATTTTTCTATTATTTTACTAACATATATTTACAAATTTACTATATTAACCTTAATAACAAACCATTAATTCACCTAATTAATGGCCATACTTGTCCACTCATAAAAACAATGGGTTAATTTCCACATAAGTACTCTTACATTAAAGTTCTATAACTATTAGACACCTTTAGCTAATAGAACACAAGTTTTACATTTTACGCGATTTAGTCCTTTTTATCAAATTGACTAATCAAACGATAAAATTTCTTAACGAAATTTTCACATAAACATATTATCATGCTGTAAACATTAAAATAATAATAAAATAATTATTTTGAATTCAGATTTGTGGTCCTGAAACCACTGTTCTGACTTAACTAAAAATAGGCTGTTACAGGCTTTTACTTACATCAAATTGTACGAGTCACACATACATAGTCTGTCATCCAATCAAGATTTAGGTATGTCACACTATGAACGTAACATGTGAATAAATCCATAAACGGATTCAAGATCTATTATGTTTGGGTCATGTTCGATGTACTGTCGGTACAGTTAGCCATATCTGTGTCTCTATCTTCTGGGAGTCATCTGCTCCGATGCCCAAGACAAGACATCTCCCTAATTGGAATTAAAGACAACATATTAGTCTTTCAACCGGTTTGCTGATTTCAGATTAGACTAAGGACATGTTTAAGTTCGCCTACTAATACAAGTTGTCTTTCTGTACTACGATTCGACCACATAATATCGCTTAGTATTAGTTAAACATTTAAACAACCAATAAGAAACATTTACTTCTATTTTTCTTTGTGTGCAAAAACCAAGTGAGGACAATTATATAAAGCATATTAATGTAATCAATGAATTTCTTTTATTAATCAATCTGTTCAAAAAATTACAAGTGTATATTGACAAAAATACTACACTAAAGGCATCAAATCTAACAATCTCCCACTTGCCCTAGTGATGTAGATGAGTCATGTTTCACATTCTTATGCCCCTTCATATGTTTCCCAAAGAGCTCTCTAGCTATAAGAGTATTAACTAAACAGATCCCTGGAGTTTGTCCTCATATGCGATCTTTGACTACGTCTACCATTTCGTTAAACACTATTATTTCCCTTATGTGTTTTGTCCATATATGGTTAATTCAGGTATAACTATATCCATACTATTATAGTGCCATAGCTTTTCTATAACTCATAATTTGGCCCTCCATAGTGAAGTTAGCAGTGTAACCGTGCTTGAAACTTATTCACACTATAGATAAGCCGTTTAGAACAAAAACATAGCCTAATGTCGATTTCCTCGAATCTTGACACATTTGGAAGTCAAAATTAGTATATCCAATAGGAGTGAGATCTCCTCTAGAATGCACAAGTATATAATTCTCCGTAAATACTTGAGTATATACTTAACTGCTTGCCAATGTCTTGGTTATAGATTCACCTGATATCGACTTACCAATCCTACTACAAAACAAATATTTGGGCGTGTGCATAACATAGCATAACATACATGAGACTTCCTACTACCAAGGCATAAGGAACCTGATCGCTGTGAAGTCAGAGTTTTAAAATTTATAATGAGAATGATCGAACCTGGAAACTAACTATGACAATGATTGAGGCAAGTGCACCTATCGAACAGTAGTATAGCTTAGGCAAGACCGGATTGTCGAACCCAAAGGAACTAAAAGTACTAATACTAACTTTCTTTCTATTATTTAGCCTAAAATAAGTGAAGTTGTTTATAAATCTAAATTAACTAATTACTAAGCTAAAGACGCAAAGAAAAAAAGAATGAATTGGGGAAATACTTAGGAAAAACTCAGTTGATTAAGACGATACCCTTAGAAAGAATCCACCTAGACTTCACTTGTTATCTAACACTGAACCAGACGATTTATTCACTTGACTTGATCCGTAGGACTCCCTAACGTATATTAAACCCTCTCTCGAGGCGAATAACGTCTAACCCTATGTTAATTAATTGAAATCTCTTTCCCATTAATAACCCCCTAGAATAGCAGTAAATCGATCTATGGACATCCCATATTAGGTTTCACCCTAATCCGGCAAAATCTCGTCACCCTATCTCTAAGCGCGCGATCAACTTCGCTTAATTATGCTAGATCTACTCTTAAGCAGGGACTTTTGCTCCACCACCTAAGCACATTCGACTTGAATTAATATCCGCAAAATATCAACACAAGAATTAAGCACACATAATTAAGAACAAATCAAGTATTTATCATATAGTTCAGAAAACAACAACAAGATTCATCTAGGTTTCATCTCTCTTCAGGTATCTGAAGGGTTTAGTTCATAACAATAAAAGAAAACATCTCAAAAGAAAAGATAAAACAAAACATAAGAAATCCCTAAAACCCCCTGAAGGAATTGAAGGAGAGATCCTCCATCTTGAGTATAATTCTGGCTTCTTGAGATGGATCAACTGGCTATCCCTTGAGAGTTTCCCACAAATCTGACCTTTTCGGCTCGGCTCCTTGGCCTAGCTGACCGCTCGTCGACTCCCCCTTTTAGGTTATACTTAGGGTGTATTTATAGGCTTTTGGAATGTGTTTCTTTGCCCCTAAGTATCCTTTTCCGAGTGAAATTACTCTTCTCCACGGCAGGGGCACGGTCATGGCCAGGCCGTGTTAGACTCTGTTAGTGAGGCACGGCCGTGTAAGTTGTGGTCCAGGCCGTGTTCTAGTATATTTGAGGAGGCACGGCCGTGTGGGCTTTAGTCCAGGCCGTGTCGATTTCTTCTTTGGCCCATTTTGGTCCGTTTTGAGCCCGTTTCTTGTTCTTTTTATCCTTGGGTGCTTTCCTGAGTATAAGACATGAAAAGAAAGGATAAAGAGCACCAAATTACATAAATCAAGGGATAATTCATCCAAAAGTATGCTAAATGTGGGATTAAAATATGTTACTATTTCGGTTTGTCAAATACCCCCACACTTAAGCTTTTGCTTGTCCTCAAGCAAAATTCTCAACTTACAATTAATACGAACTTTCAATAATTCATAATTCCTATCAACAATGTCTTATCATAATTCATAGATAATTTATACATGGATAATTCAATTCAAAGAGTCCTAAGGATTCAAACAATCTAAGTCATAGTTTTGTAGCTCGAAAATATAGGCGTCTCCCTTTATCTAAATAATTACCTTTAATTCAAAACTGACAAGGATTGACATCCTCACTAGAGATTCACTCAAATCACTCAAGGTGTTTAAGGTTCAGGAAAAAAAGCTCAAAAGTCGAACATGAAAGGTTAATCCCATAGGCTTGCCTGAAAATCAAATCTCCACCACTATAATATGAGATGATGCACAAATCAAAAGGTCTTTGTCAGGGTTGTAACTGGGCTTGGGTTAAGGTGTGGATAAAGGCTGAATTAGAGGGTTAGAATCGAGATTGAATTGATAAATTACCTAACTAGAAAAAAATGAACTGATAAATAAATAATTACATGAATTGAAACTTTGAAACTAATAGTTCGAGCTTCTTCTTCAATATTTGGAATTCAAACGTATAAGCTCACTTAATCACATAACTAATAAAACTAATAACGAATATACTTCGTTTTTTTTAAGTTTTAAGAACAAATAAAGTAATAATAAAGAACTTTAACAACTGAAATATAGAACATAGTTAGGCAATTGCTCAAAATCAAATCTCGACAAAAAGGGAGTCAAGGAATGGTGATAACAAATATACAAAGGGTTTTGGGTTAATATTAGTGGGTGAGTCAATAAAAAGGGTTGTTAGGATCAAAAGGGTTCACTAGGGGTTAATTATGAAGGTAGGCTTTTTATGGAATAAGTGGGTTAAATCCTAGGTGCCTTAATAATCTCTGTATATCAAATCATAGGTGTGGTCTTGATATGTATAAACGAGACAAGTTCTAGAATAACAATTCAATGTTGACATACTCATAATCAATAAAGTGAGCATGAAAAAGAATATATGCTCTATAAGGCTCAAAAACTCACAAAAATTATGGGTATTTTTGACATCATCCTCGTAAATTTCAAACTTCAAAGTAATATTTAAACTCAGTTCGACAACCTAGAAAATTTTTAATTTATGAAAAATAGACTTATCATGCTTGATTCTCTAGTATTCTTAGAATTTAATTATCAATGCACAATTACCAATGACTTAATCTAAAACATATCAATAAAAATCATAAATCATTAGAAATTTCATCCTAATTAGTAATATGAGAAATTTACTTAAAACAAGACTAAATTCAGGATTTTGAGAACAATGCAAAAAGTTTGGCATTTTAGAAATTTGAGAATAATGAAAAAAAAAGTTAGGCACCTTTTTAGGTTGTTCACCCCCCACACTTAAGATGTACATTGCCCTCAATGTACAAAGATAGATAATATAAACAATAATACTAAAATCATAAGATATGGAGAGAAGTGATACACCCTGAATTTTGGAGGGATTCCTTGAGTCGGAGGTGAAAGATAAGTTGGAGGGGCCGGTCTGGATGACGATCCTGCACTAGAGGAAGAAATTGGGTAGCTCGTGGAGGATTAGCCAAGATATAATAGTATTAATTAAAACTATACTAATTAAATAATTAGAGAAAAGCAAGCTAAAGTGAAGAAAAATAAAGATGAAACTAAAATTAAAAGAAAAGATGGATGGACCGTAGAGTCCTTATTGTTGGGTGTGATTTCTAAGGCTGAGGATATGGTGGTGGTCGTGGCGTGATTCCCTAGCAGCCTTTAGAACCTAAAATCAAGAAACTAAGATAAAATAAACTATATTAAGCATAAGATTGTTAAAGAGAAGGAAAATAAAGGAGAAGATAAAAATAAAAGAATAGATAATTGGTCTCAAAGACCCTTGGCTTGGCGAGTGATTGAAGCGGCCGGCATGAACATATATGTATCGGTCTCCATAAGGGAGACTGTGCTTGGCTTCTTCCACTTCTTTGGCATTGTTTTGGTGTAGCTCAAGGGTATAGAGAAAAGGAGTAGGAAAAAAAATGAAAAGTTGAAGGTTGAAAGTTAGTAGGAGAAGAGGGAAGGGAGGGGTGGGTTAAATAGATTTTCAAACCTGGTACCATCCCACGCCCGTGCTCCTTAGGCGTGTCGATTCACACGGCCGCCTCGCACGGCCGTATGTCTAGGTGTGTTGGTTCACCCACGCCCGTTTTACAGATTTCCACGCCCATTGGTGATAAGTCAGTATCGTCCACGGCCGCGTCGCACGGTCGTGGCATTCTGTCGGTGCTCGTGGGGCGGTGGTTGGAGTCTGTGACTTCGAAGATTTGATTCTCTCTGACTCGTACCACCTCTGCTATGTCAGTACGATGATTCAAGGCATCCACACGGCCACGGCCACGGCCGTGTGCTAGGCCGTGTGGCCTGGAAATCTGCACTTTTGGTTAGTTTAAAGCTAGATATTATAAAGAAAGGATAAAATAGAATCAATAAGGAAAAATAAAAATGTAAAAGTTAATAGGGTTAGTGCTCGGGTTGCCTCCTGAGAAGCGCTCGTTTATAGTCTTAAGCTAGACTTTACCTCTCATTCGTATGGTCAAGGTGGTTTGAGGAGGTGAAAATCCTTTCGCATGCGATCAATTCGGTTATGGATATATAGTTTAAGTTGAGTAGTGTTTACCTCAAAAGTGTTGAATTTAGGATTGCTTACCTCGACTATGCCGTATAGGAAGACATTAAGTACCTCAAAAGTGATTTCTTCATTTGTCTTGAGGTCTGAATTGGTGATTCGAGGGTCTTCCTTATGCAACAATACATGATCCCCTGTTTTGAAGTGATTTGTTGTTCCTATCAGCTCGTCTGGGGTTTCCTTCAGTTTCACTTCTTGTATTCCTAGTTTCTCTTTAAAGTGTGTTTTCCACTCGTCTATTTCATCGACCTGAAGCCTTAGTTCTTCATCAATTATTTCTTTATGGGTACGAGGTCTAAGATCTAGCTCAGCTAGGTGATTTTGTGATGCTTCCTGTAAAGAAGGTTGAACCAAATGGTTATCAATAGAATTAACGTTCGTACCTTTATTACTCGATGTCTTGGCTGAGTCAAGAGCTTGAAGAGTGATTGTTTCGTCGTCTACACGAAGTGTGAGTTCACCGAATTCTTCCTCTGTGTGGTCTTTCTTTATTGCATCGGGATATGGTGCACGAGGTTGGTACTCTGTAATTGTCGGTTTTGGTATATCATGGCACACTTCAGTCTTACCTTCACTTACCATAGGTTCTTCCCTTAGGTTTGGTTCGTCTAACCCTTCACTATCGTAAATGGCATGATTTTGCTCACTCGGGTTAGTTTCAATATTGCTTGGCAAGCTTCCTTGTGGTAGTTTTGAGATCAGCTTAGCAAGTTGTATAACTGACTCAGTAAGTTCCCCAACTTGGTTCTTGATCCCTTTGATCGATGCTTGTTGGTCATTAAGTGTTGTCTTAGTTTTTTGGAGACGGTTATCTGTAGCTGTCATGAATTTTGTCAGCATCTCTTCAAGGTTCGACTCCTCTTCCTGTTGGTGAGGTGGTTGTTGAAAGTTTGGAGGAAGTTCCGATTTTTGGCTACTTTGATCATCCCACGAGAAATTGGTATGGTACCTCCAACCTGCATTATAAGGGTTATCATAAAAATTATTTTGAGGTCTAGAATAGTTACCCATGTAGTGGACTTGTTCGTTCTCCATGCCATATCCGTAGGGTGGGTACTCAGGATTCGCCACGCCTCCTAGATTTGAGTCA
The DNA here is from genome assembly GCA_025698515.1 of Gossypium sturtianum. Taxonomy (NCBI): domain Eukaryota; kingdom Viridiplantae; phylum Streptophyta; class Magnoliopsida; order Malvales; family Malvaceae; genus Gossypium; species Gossypium sturtianum. Next base: position 126,569,619 of record CM046946.1, read on the forward strand.
TATTACATTATTGGGTGTACGTCGAGGTTGAAGACACTGGCTGCTTTGGCTGGCCTTGTCCTTGTAACTTGCTATTAATAGTTATTCAATGACATCTTCTCTTAAAACTAAAATTATCTGCCAAAAGAAAATGGACGAAAAATTAGCAAAGTAAAAATAATAATAATAATAATAATGAAAATAAATTGCAATAAAAAAAATGGCTAAAGTAATAAAAATAGAGCTTTCTCAATATTTTAGTTCCCCGGCAACGGCGCCAAAAACTTGATCGCTGTGAAGTCAGAGTTTTAAAATTTATAATGAGAATGATCGAACCTGGAAACTAACTATGACAACGATATAGGCAAGTGCACCTATCGAACAGTAGTATAGCTTAGGCAAGACCGGATTGTCGAACCCAAAGGAACTAAAAGTACTAATACTAACTTTCTTTCTATTATTTAGCCTAAAATAAGTGAAGTTGTTTATTAATCTAAATTAACTAATTACTAAGCTAAAGACGCAAAGACAAAAAGAATGAATTGGGGAAATACTTAGGAAAAACTCAGTTGATTAAGATGATACCCTTAGAAAGAATCCACCTAGACTTCACTTGTTATCTAACACTGAACCAGACGATTTATTCACTTGACTTGATCCGTAGGACTCTCTAACGTATATTAAACCCTCTCTCTCGAGGCGAATAACGTCTATCCCTAGGTTAATTAATTGAAATCTCTTTCCCATTAATAACCCCCTAGAATAGCAGTATATCGATCTATGGACATCCCATATTAGGTTTCACCCTAATCCGGCAAAATCTCGTCACCCTATCTCTAGGCGCGCGATCAACTCCGCTTAATTATGCTAGATCTACTCTTAAGCAGGGACTTTTGCTCCACCACCTAAGCACATTCGAATTGAATTAATATCTGTGAAATATCAACACAAGAATTAAGCACACATAATTAAGAACAAATCAAGTATTTATCATATAGTTCAGAAAACAATAACAAGATTCATCTAGGTTTCATCTCCCTTCAGGTATCTGAAGGGTTTAGTTCATAACAATAAAAGAAAACATCTCAAAAGAAAAGATAAAACAAAATATAAGAAATCCCTAAAACCCCCCTAAAGGAATTGAAGGAGAGATCCTCCGTCTTGAGTATAATTCTGGCTTCTTGAGATGGATCAACTGGCTATCCCTTGACAGTTTCCCACAAATCTGACCTTTTCGGCTCGGCTCCTTGGCCTAGCTGACCGCTCGTCGACTCCCCCTTTTAGGTTATACTTAGGGTGTATTTATAGGCTTTTGGAATGTGTTTCTTTGCCCCTAAGTATCCTTTTTCCAGTGAAATTACTCTTCTCCACGACAGGGGCACGGTCATGGTACAAGCCCGTGTGAATCATGGCCAGGCCGTGTTGGACTCCGTTAGTGAGGCACGGCCGTGTAAATCCTGGTCCAGGCCATGTTCTAGTATATTTGAGGAGGCACGGCCGTGTGGGCTTTAGTCCAGGCCGTGTCGATTTCTTCTTTGGCCTATTTTGGTCCGTTTTGAACCTGTTTCTCGTTCTTTTTATCCTTGGGTGCTTTCCTGAGTATAAGACATGAAAAGAAAGGATTAAGTGCACCAAATTACATAAATCAAGGGATAATTCATCCAAAAGTATGCTAAATGTGGGATTAAAATATGTTACTATTTCGGTTTTGTAACATCCTAAAAATTGAGTATCGATATGTTGCATAATTTTGGTGCTTAGCTTGTGAATGATTTAATTTGTGTGTTTAATATAGTCTTGAGAAGGCTCGGGATTTATTCGGAATTAGAATAAATTTTAGTAATGAATACTTTATTGAAGTGGAACAAGTAACCTTGATGTTTAAGGAAATTAAGTGATAAAAAGATAGCATAAAAAGAGCCATTAGTGAAGAGGTTATGCGCTACATGTATGGTCTTGAGGGGAGAGGTTCGAATCCCCTAGTATGCATTTTGTGAATATTAATTTTTGCTCTTTCCTAGCAAGTGTCGGCCAAGCATCATATTCTTGGTAAGTTAGACTTTTATTTTTATGGTATGATGGCTAAGAGATATGGTAAGAGTGAACTTAAGGAAAAGAATCATATAAAAAAGGCAAGTAAGGGGGGACATAAGGCATGAAACAAGGGTGATGTTTTGGAAACTTTGGGGTGGCTAAACTTTGACTTTTGGCCAATGTACTTGGACGGTTTTGGGGTTAGAAGGGGTTGGCCGAATATTGGTAAGGATTAGGAGCTAGTTGGCCATAATGCTTTAGCAAATTAGTGCATTTTTCCTTTTCTCTTCACAACTTCTCTCCCTAGCCGATTGTGTCTTGTGCAATAGGTAAATTTTGTTTTGGTTTTGGTCATTTCTTCTAGACCAAATTGATATCATCTTTCATTCTTCCCAAGTTTCTCCTCTTTGTGCCGAAACTATACCATCTTGAAAGGTCATATTCTTTTTCTTTCTTTTTGGCCGAATATACACCAACCCCAAGATCATTTCTTTGTTCATCTTCCATCATTGAATATTTACACATAAACACTTTCTCTTTTATTTCTTTTTCTCCTTTCTTTCTTCTTGTAAAGAACTCTTAACATCACTATTTCTTTTCCAAAATCTTTCATCATGGCCGAATGTTAATAAACATCTTCATAGCCGAAATTTCCATTTCTCATATATTTCTTCTCAATCATTTCTTCTATTCAATCCTTGGACAATCGGTAAGAACCCTCTTCGATTCTTTATTTTTTTTATCTTTATTTTTTTTATCTTTTCTTTTGTCGAATCTACTTTTGTTTGGAAGGGTCTTTTGACCGAAAGTATCCTCTATCTCTTTCTCTTAGACAATCTTTCTCGTCTTTATAGTGATATAGAGAAGGCCGAAACTCGGAGTATTCGTAATCATCGTGAATCGCTAGGATTTGGTTCAAATTGTTAAGGTAAGGGTTTCTATCAAGGACTTCCATATTACTCGTTATTTCGTCAAAGATGGGTTACTAATTGATTTTATCATAGGAACGTTATCGCTCGATTTTCATCCCGTGAACGTAAGATTTCGTGGTGTTTCGATTTCGCCCTTAAAACCTATAAACTTAATTTCCAAAATATTAGTTGGACTAATATTCTTTCGTCAATGGAGGCAAGCAAGATAGGGTCGAAAAGGGTGGTGAATAGTGTTCGAAAGAGGGGCGGATTCGCTATTCCCTCTAGATTCAAGCGAAGGGCTGTTTCGGCAATCCGAGATTTTCCACCGGGTTGTGGACCCTCATCCGGGGAGAATCAATTATTCGAAGTTGTTCGTAGTTCGGAGCCATTAGCTATTCGGGATTTTCCACCGGGTTGTGAACCGTCAACCGGGGAGAACCGCCAAATAGTAGTTGTTCGAGATTCCGAGGGTAAGGATCTAGATCGCTTATCTTTAGCATAGATTTATATTAAGTATTAGTGTTCTAATCGAGCGTTATAACGTTTTTAGGTGTTGACGATCAGGAAAGTGTAGTGCTCACCGTAATCAGGTGTGTAATCTTACACCATATCTCGCGGGTTAGATAACCACATCGCAATAATCCTAGATTAAAATCACAAAGTTGGTGAAATCGGGTAAAATGGTTTATTTTATCACTTTAATCGTAAAAACTATGAAATTGGTATCAAGATTATGAAAATTACGAAATTGCCCTTAATGGGCTAAATCGATAAAAGTGACTTAATGGGCCATATGTGATAATTGTTAAATGGGCCATATGTGATATTTGTTAAATGGGCCATATACGATATTTAATAAATGGGCCATATGTGATAATTGTTAAATGGGTCATATGTGATATTTGTTAAATGGGCCATATGCGATATTTGATAAATGGGCCATATGCGATATTTGATAAATGGGCCATATGTGATAATTGTTAAATGGGCTATATGTGATATTTGTTAAATGGGCCATATGTGATAATTGTTAAATGGGCCATATGCGATATTTGATAAATGGGCCATATGTGATAATTGTTAAATGGGCCATATGTGATATTTGTTAAATGGGCCAAATGTGATATGAGATTATGTGGGCCAAAATGTGAAATGGGCCAGTTTGTGATAACTTTTATAATGAGCCTTATGTTGAAATTATTATATATGAATGAATTGTCATGCATTTTATATACATGATTGCATGGGTTGGGATATTTGACGAAGAGAAGATGGCTTCATGCCCAGTTAATGGCTTCGTGCCCAGTTAATGGCTTCGTGCCCAGTTAATGGCTTCGTGCCCAGTTGATGGCTTCATGCCCAGTTTAATATATGGCTTAATGCCCAGTTGGTGTGTTGGCGGGGTGGGTGACTAAAGCTCCCCACAGGTGTGCTGGTTGGTACGGGTGGTGTGTAGCGGTTGGAAATTTAGGCTTGGTTGGGAATTGCATATCACATGCATTATATACTTGTTACATTGTACATTTGTAAATGGGCTCAAGCCCAATTAAATGTTTAAATGGTTTTGGGCCGATGGACTGTAAGTGGGTTACACACTCGAGTTCTAAGTAACTCACCCCGCTTTCTTTACCCATCTCGGTAACGATCATTAATGGAGTCTTGGGCGGGGATGACTTCGTGGAGGCCATACTTGAATGATGGTTTTGTGAACTTTGAACTACTCTTAAGTATTTTTATTTAATTACTATTCCAGCTATGATGTAATAAGGCCTCTGGTATTATTTTTATGGATTTTTACTTGTGGATGGATTTTAATTATGTTTAAATACTAAAATGGGACTACTCTATTTTTAATAAATGTTTCTTAAATTCTCGTGCAAAAAGGGGTTTTTCTTAAATATTTTATTCTCGTAAATTTTTCTGTAAAATTCTTTAAGAATCTTGTTTTCAAATTTCCTTTTGAACTCTTTTAAACTTCTCGTAAAATTGTTACCAATTAATTTCTAAGTTTTAATTTATAAACTCTTATGTCTTAAATCATAGATTTTAAATTAACCTCGGTTTTAAATAAACTTCAATTCCAAAATAGTTTTGAGGATCTATTTTATTTAAATCAATAAATGACTAGATGTATGTTTGTTTTGTGTGACATACCAAATCTGGTCTTAACGCATAGACCAGGGTTTGGGGTGTTACATTTTATGGTATCAGAGCCAGTTTCAAAACTCGGCTGTGGTTTGGGTTCAACAATAATTTTTGTTTAAAGCTGTTTCGAATTTATAGAATTTACACTACACCAAAACAGACTTTTAGCGGTGTTTTTTTTGGCTTTTAGCGGCGTTTTTAAGCGCCACTAATAGTCGAAAGCGCCGCAAAAAACGCCGCTAAAGAAAACGCCGCAAAATTTAGTGGCGCTTATCAAAAAAACGCCGCAAAAGGTATGGGCTTTTAGCGGCACTTTTCAAAAAAACGCCGCTAAAGGTAGGGGCTTTTAGTGGCGCTTTTAATAAAAACGCCGCAAAAGGTATGGACTTTTAGCGGCACTTTTTCAAAAAAACGCCGCTAAAGGTAGGGGCTTTTAGCGGCGCTTTTCAAAAAAAAACGCCGCAAAATGTATGGACTTTTAGCGGCGCTTTTAACATAAACACCGCTAATTTGCACAGATTTGCAATGCTCATTTTCTCCAATATCCTACCCTCCCTGCATTAAAACAAACCAAAAACAAAGAAGAATTGCATATAATTTCAACTCAATACAAAGAAATAAAACATTTAAATCTCACTAAAAGCATTAAATCTAAACGATACTTCAAATTTAATAAAAGATATATGATATACATTAATAAATGAAGTATAATTCAAACAATTCTTACAATAATGTTAAATGTCATAATGTTAAAAATCATCTTACAACAAGAAAACAAATGTCTAAGAAGGCGGCCTCTGCATTCAGCTGGAACATCTTCATCATAGCCCAAGTCAGAGCCGGAGTTCTTCATACTTTATGTTCTCGCTCTGCCTCCCTCACTCGCGCTCCGCTCTAAGTTGAGCAATATGCTCTGCCTCCTCGCCGCTTTGCCTCCGCTCTAAGTTGAGAAATTTGCTCACCGTGCTCGCGCTTCCATCTAAGCTATCTGGTCTTTTAGTCTCTCGAACTTCAAAGACGAGATTGACTCCGGAAGGCATGTATCTGGGGGAGCGGATCCAAAATATTGTGTCGGGGTAACCCTGCATCCTTGACATCGAACCCGACCATACCTTTTAAGACCCAAAACATTAGTGATAATTTAGTTATAAATATACTCAAGATTAACGTAACTATCAATCGAAGCGTTCGTATCTCTCAGACCCAAAACATCGCAATAATTCACATTATTAATCTCCTTGAGATTAACAGAACTATCACTCAAGCAACCATTTCATACTCCGCTTTTCTTCTCCTTTAGTTTATCCTAATAAACCAATGAAAGAGTTAGAAACGAAATATATAATAAAAAGAATGCAACATAACTTAAAATTATAAAATTAAAACTACAAACGATGAATTAAAGTACTATAATTAAACATTATAAATATTTATAATAAATCAATTATTAAGTAAATATACCAAAATTTCAGAGCTTTGGATGTCATCGGAGATCCGCCCTTCTTCCTCAGACGTAATGTCAAAAAGCTGAAGGCGTCCAACTTTTTGACCAGACGAAGCTTCCTACATTATAGTAGAAAAATATAATTTAGTAGTATAAAGTCATTAATATTTGAAAGAAATAATAAATTATAATACCTCGGCCTCAAACTACACAAGCAAAACTTCCGAACTCCGCCAGTGTGCGTAAATTTTTGTTTCTGTCTGCTGCTTGTTCCAACTCGCTCACGGTCCTAAATAATGGAATTTGAATTATGTATATAGTAAATACGATAAACCGAAAATTTTATAAGACTTTACAAGTACGTAATACCTCTCCTTTCTTTGAATTCCAGAATCTAACTTGATCTTCCCATTGGTACCTCAACATTCCCGGCGGGACATTTCGTAATTTTTCGTCGAGGCTTATGTCTTTCTTAAAATATTGTTTTTTTAGCGTGCTTTTATTATCTCTCCATTTTTTACCCAATGTCTTCTTAACATAGTCATCGGAGACCTCTAAAGTAAATCTACCCTGAAGAAAAAAAGTTTAAAAAGTTAATATAAATGAAAGTTAAATTAAAGTATTATAAATTACATTCACGTTTTGTTACCTTAATATTATCGAGAGCCTAATTTTTGTTGGCATCAGGCATGTGATGCCATGATTCGTAGTTAATGGGCAACATATTGGCATTTCATGCTATAATGCCCAAATAGCCTCGCTAACAAATCGAGCTTCGATCCAATAGGTGGCCATGATTGTTTCTCCTTACTTTAACACGATCGGTAGGCTCTAAGTTGTATAAATCTTTAAGTAATGTACGCCCCGCCTCTGCGCGTCCCACCACCTTCAAATGAAAAATGATATATTATTATATTAAAATTGAAAAATGAATCAATAATAAAATTCAACATGCATGTAAAATAAACTTAACATTACTTTCAAATTCTCCAGCTCATCATCTATGTCCTAATAGACTAGAAGATCCAACAACCGCTTGTTGTTCACTAATTGCTTCTTCTAAATTTGGAGTAGTGTGGACAATGTTTAAGTCTCGTAATCGTCTTCTAGGCATTTTTCCTGCAATACACATGAAATAGTTCAACATTTTAGTAACAAATAACAATAATAATAGTACATTTAAAATAGTTAAATTATATAATATGCCCAACATTAAAATTATAAGATTACATATAAATAATAAATCGTAAAATCTTACTAAATCATATTTCGTAAATATCTTCGTCCACATCCCGATTTAACCCATTGAAATTGTTGACTCGTACTAGGGATATTTTCATTTAAGTTTTGTTCTGAAAAGGCAATGTTTCGATCTTTCGACTATGTCATCTCTACTTCCACTTGCCAATGTCGAAGAAGTCTCTAGGGGTGTTTCAAAGTACAACGTACCAACCCTCATCGCTTGGATCTTCCGAGTAAAAACTTGTTTAACTTGAGAAGAAAACACATAGGCTCGCTCTATAAGTTGTTCTCCTGTGTGAATCAATCGAGAGAAATTTACCATTGTAAAGCCATATTGATCGTTTTTAATTCCGCGAGCGTATTCACATCAGCCCAATCACCTCGAAATAAGACAACTTTGCATTTTCCGTAATAATCCAACTCAATGATGTCGATAATAAGTCCGTAATACTCCAGATTCCCCTCGACAGGATTACTGTCCCTAGCACTAGCATAACTTGTAATTGAAGAATTAACAACGATTCCATAATTTTGGGTTCTCCTCAATCTCTCGCGACACCTTGTATGAAATCGGTATCCGTTGATGAGGAAGGCACTATATCTTTTCACTATTCTGCTTTGGACCTTGTGAAAGCCATTTAACTTCGTCATTAACTTCATTCCGACTCCAAACCTATTGAATCAAAAGTAAATCGAGTAATTATAAATGTTATGAGAAAACATTATTACTTGTCAACGAAAACTTAAATTGCATACCATTTGGCTTAACCATTCATGGAATGATTCTGTAAACAACTTATTAATTTCTCGACCGATTTAATCTTCTGATCGTGAACGAGCTCTCAATATTTGTTTGTACTCACTACGTTTAAAAAGATTTACTTTGTTAGAAGACAAACAAATTATAATTGATGAGTATTTATCAAATTCTAGAACTTACTTCCGAAATGGTTCCATTGAATCGTGATGAAAAGAACGTGATCGATGTGCTTGGACCCACGATCTATCGTCTAATTCTGCGATTTCGACTTTGTCGATCGGTTCTCCGAAACTTTGAAAAAAAATAAGTTTTGGCCAAGTTATGATCTGTGAGCCTAGCATTTCTACTTGGTCTGTTCATTCTTGTTTCAACATCTTCCAAATACCTCGAACAGAAAGTCATACATTCCTCTGCCTAAGTAACCTCAAAGAATTGATCCTTCTGGATAACGCTTATTGCGGCAATAAGACTTCAATTTGGATAGGAACCTAAACACGATATATAACATTATCAAAAGTTGCAACTAAAGGCATTGAGGTGAATGAAGGAATAATTTGCAAATAAAGTAAGACCTTTCAATGGGATACATCCATCGATAGAAAACGGGTCCACCAAGTATTGCTTCACACGGGAGATGAATTAACAAGTGCACCATAATAGTGAAGAAGGAAGGCGGAAAGATCTTCTCCAGATTGCATAAAGTCAATGCGGCTCGATCTTGTAGTGTCTCAAGTTCTTGAACATTCAAAACTTTACCACAAATGCCTTTCATTATATTTGACAGTTCAATTACACAAGACGTCACCTTTTTCGACATAGAACACCGCATAGCAACTGGCAGTAAGTCTTGCATCAAGATGTGATAGTCATGCGATTTTAAGCCATATAGTCTTCGATCCTTAAGACTCACACATCGAGATATATTTGATGCATATGCATCCGGGACCTTTATATCCTTCAACACCATACAGAACACTTCTTTTTCTTTCTTCGACATTGAAAAAATAGCAGGCGGCAACCGATATTTCATATTCGGAAGTGCTTGGGGATGAAGCTCATGCCGAATTCCCATGTGGACTAAATCAAGTCGACTCTGAAGATTGTCTTTCGATTTTCCATCGACATTCAAAATAGTCCCAATGATGTTCTCGCAGACATTTTTCTCAATATGCATGACATCAAGATTATGGCGTAAAATCTGATGCTCCCAATAAGGCAACTCAAAAAAAATACTTCTTTTTTTTCACAAGTCTGCCTCATTAGGATCGTCATCTTCATCAGATCCATCATCAGAATCATCCCTAGATCTTCTATTTCTTTGCGGGTTGGCCGGTTGATTCATCTTCCCATAAATGAAATTCATATCTTTCAACATTAACAATATTTCGGATCCACCGGTCTGCGAAGGAGCTTCTCTGAACTCTTCAAGCATCACAAACCGAGCACTCAAATCTAAATCTATGATTTTCCGGTAACCACCGACGATGCCCCATGTAAGAGAACTTCTTCCCATTATATAACCATTGCGAACATGTTTGCGCAGCACAACACGGACAAGCATAACGTCCCCTGGTACTCCAACCAGATAAATTAGCATAAGCCGGGAAGTCATTAATAGTCCACATCAAAGCTGCACGTAAATTAAAGTTCTCTTTTCTCATTGCATCGTATGTCTCAACACCAGCCCATAGTTGTTTTAACTCTTCAACAAGTGGCTGCAAATAGACGTCAATATCATTCCCGGGCCCTTTCTCTCCAGGTATAATCATAGACAAGATAAAGGATGATTGTTTCATGCAAACCCATGGAGGCAAATTGTAGGGAACAAGCACCACATGCCAAGTACTATACGCTGTGCTCATGAGTTTGTAAGGGTTAAATCCATCGGATGCTAGCCCAAGCCTCACACTCTGAGGATCGCTTGCAAAGCTTGGAAATTTGGAGTCAAAAGATTTCCAAGCTAAAGAATCTGCAGGATGCCTTAACAATCCATCATCGGTTCGTCTATCACGGTGCCACGTCATTGACTCGGCTGTCTTCGACGACATGAAAAGCCGTTGAAGCCTTGGTATTAGCGGAAAATACTGCAAAATCTTAACTGGCTGCTTCCTTGACTGTGTATCGTGATCTTCCTCATTGCCATCCTCTGTATTTCTATTAATCCAACGGGATTGACCGCATATATGACAACACTGTTGGTTTATTCGGTCGCCCCAATACAACATGCAGTCATTTGGGCAACTATGAATTTTGTTGTAGCCAAGGCCCAAATCCTTTATCAGTTTTTTCATGTCTTTGGAAGATTGAGGAATTTTCGCAAACGGGAACATTTCTTGCAGAAACTCTAACAAAGATTGTCAACGAGTTTTCGGTCCATCCTCCCAAACACTTCAAGTGAAAAAGACGAATCTACGAAAGACAGCTTTGGAAAATTTTGATCCTCATATGCTTCTTCATTCATTTCACCAAGTAACGTGTAGAACCTCGCCGCTTCTTCATTTGGTCGTTCATCGTGTACACTTCTTCCCCTTCAAAGAAAGTATTTCCACCGAAATTATAATCATCGGTTGCACCCAATTCAGTGGAAATGACCAAAACCATCATCACAAGATATTAAAAGCATCCTGCAACATGCCTTTCATGTTATCATCTCTAACATTCTAATTGTAAGCACCATGAGGATAACCTGATTCATCGATGAAGATGCTCCACTAGATGTACACTCTCCATGAAAAACCATTTTTGTACCCCTGACAAAGCCATCAACAACAAGATGTTCGTAGACAACTTCACGATAATGCCAATTGATATTGCAACACTTCTTACACTGACAAAGAATCATATTCTCTTGGCTTGCATTTTGAAATGCGAAATTCGTAAAAGTTTCTACTCCATTTCGATAGCCGTTGCTTACCCTTGACAATTTCATCCAACTCCTATCCATTTCGTAGTTGTTGAAGTCTAAAGTTGACAATAAATTACAGGGGCTAAATTGTTAATTTATAATTTATGTAAGTACTTGATATGATCACATATATATCCGAGTTATGTATTCTTTAAGATTCATCATACGTGGCATTGTTACACCTAGGAGGATCCATTATATCTAATGAGTGAGATATAAGGCAACCCGTCAGTTTCCAAATTATATACTTTGAATCTTTTTTTATCTATACAAGTATTATGTATGTTATGTATTATGTAACTTATGTATTATGTAAGTTATGTAAGTTTGATCTTAAAATTAAGTAAGTTATGTATTCTTTAAGATTCATCATACGTGGCATTGTTACACCTAGGAGGATCCATTATATCTAATGTGAGATATAAGACAACCCACAAAGTTTTCCAAATTTATATACTTTGAATCTTTTTTTTTTATCTATACAAGTATTATGTAAGTTATGTATTATGTAAGTTAAATAATTTGACGAAAGCTATGTATGTAACAACCCAAACCCTGGCCCAAACATTACGACCGAATTTGATTTGCTACGGAGAAAAACTTTTAAACACCATCTAGAACCAATTTAAGTTTTGTTGAAAACCCCTCGTTTTTGGTTATCTTGCCAAAACTATACTTAGATTTAATTTGGAAGTTTAATTAAGTCCGGTTATTATACAAATTACAAGTGTGCCCGATGGCACGATAAAACATTTTCGTGTTAATTTAAGAAAACATGTGATTTTAATTCAGTTTTAATAATATAGTTTAAAGTAAATATCCAACATATAAGAAATAACACAAATAAAGTTTATGGAGGCCTTATTACAACCAAAACAAAAACAACCCAATACAATAAAATAACCAAGTTTAAGTTCAGTTTATGCAAGTCCACTGCATGGCCACCTCGAGTCCAACCGGCTCCTCAACCGCCATCTACGAGTCACCTGAAAAATGTTAAAGGAGAAGGTGAGTCACCAAGACTCAGTATGTAACCCTTCCCTCGTGTTTAAACAATTTCATACACAGCATATAATCAATCATCATGTACTAAGTCATGCACCCGTCCTAGCCAACCAAACGCCTTTGTCTACCCCATGTGGTACCAAACCACTGGTGACCGTAGTCACAATGTGTTACCAAAACACTGGTGGTGCCAAACCACTGGTGACATATAGTCACGATGTGCTACCAAAGCACCGTGTCCGTAGACACAAATCGGGTGATGGGGCCAACCCATCGTGGTGATACCAAATCACCGCGCATTTATCCCATATCTCAAGTGGGGCCAACCCACGGTGGTGTTAACTACACGAGGGACAAGTCGCTATGAGGTACCAAACCTCTGAGGTACCAAACCTCCGGTGACATATAGTCACGATGTGTTACCAAAACATCGGTGCTCGTCAAGACGAAACATCACCGCCCTCCACTCAATCAATCCCACATCAATATTTATATCACATAATTTATGCTACCACATACTTAATCACATGTACAGTTTTTATCATCAGCAATAAGCAACGTGTACTAGACACACCATGCTTCCCAAAAGCATCTTAAAATATTTCATAGTCAACAAGGACTTACCTTGTTCCTTGCTCATACCTTTCATGGTATTAATCCCGAATCTACACAGATCCTAAGCAGCACACACAATTTTAGTACATTTAATCAATTATAAGTGTGTATGTACACACCACACCCTTGGATGCTCTAAAATCGAAAAGAAACGCTTGGCCACCCTAGATCTCACTTGTTCCTATATTCGCCAACACTTGTTAGTATTATGGCCTATTCGGCCAAATCAAATTATTAGAGAGGGTTCCTTGTGAACCCGAAATCTCACCTTCACACTTTTGGATACTAATCGCAATACTTGATTCCCAAATCGCTCGTCAATCACCATTGATTAGTAAGTAAAACTAATAGCCTTCTGGCTTAATTGAATACTAATTAAATGAAATCTTCTTACCACTACTTACCCAAAACCGATTGATAGAGAATAGGAGTTGGGATTGAGTACTTCAAAATCCCGGGATACCTAATGGAATCGGTTCCAAAGAAGAGAAATAGTTAGCCATTAGAATCTCGGATTTCGGCTTTTCTCCAACCTATAAGTCGACAGAGAAAAGAAAATATGGAAAGAAGGGTTTCGCCATCACTTACCCTTTACAACTGATTGGAGAGGAAATCTTGAGAAGAACCTATGCCCACTTGATATTCGGCCAAAGTAGATCTTTTTGGAAGAGAAGAGATTTCGGCACACCAATGGGGTATGTTCGGCTAGAGAGAAGGAAAGAGAGAAATAGTGGAAAGGGAGATAGGGTTTCACAAAGAAAGGAGTAGAGGGGTTTTTGGTGTTAAGCAAAAAGAAGAAAAAGAGAAAGATGACAATGGTGCTTTCGGTTTTGAGAGAATGAGAAAGAAGTGAAAAATAGAAGATGAGAGAGAGGGAAATTCGGCTATTTGCAAAGGGAAAAAGAAAAGAATCAAATGGTGAACAGTGCCTTAAGAGAATTCGCACTCTCCCCTATACTCGGTCTCCTAGCCGCCCACTCCTCTTCAACAGGAGTTCCAAATTTGGCAAACACCTAGCTTTTCTCTAGGCCACCCATTTGATTTAATTCAAACAATTTGAATTAATAAAATAATAATCCCTTAATAATCCATAACCTCATTTATCACTATAATTAAACAAATAATAATCTAATTTTAATCGCTCATATTATCTCTTATTAATAACACTTAATAAAAGAGTTTGAAGGGAGAAAAACTCTCCCACTTGTGCCGTCCCAAATAAGAGCAAAAGAAAGGGGATTTTGTGACTCGAACCAAGGTTCTCCCTTGCTCCTTGGTGGCGTCACATGCTAGCTCTTAAGTGGGCTCACTTTGCCACTTATTCTAGGCTCATCTTTGTGTTAAAATACCCACATCTATTCTTATAACACCCTCCCGCTGATGCTCCTTGCCTTTAAAGTTAAAACTGAAATTTTTCTATCAAACCGGGCACACTCAAAGCCTTAAATTGAGCTCTATTATTCCATAAATAATATCACATCAGTTCGTAATACGAAAAATAATTAAATTCCACATAACCCAATTTTTGGGATGTTACAGCTTCTACCCCTTAAAAATAAATTTCGTCCTCGAAATTCCTTGATCAAAAGAGATGGGGGTATTGTTGCCGCATCACCTCCTCGGCTCCCACGTAGCTTCTTCCACTCCGTGGTTCCGCCATAGCACTTTCACTAAAGGCACTGCCTTCCTACGTAGGACTTTCACATCTCGGTCTACAATCTGAACCGGTTCCTCTTCGAAAGATAAATCCGAGTTCACCTCAATCTCTGCCACTGGCACAACGTGCGAAGGATCTGACCGATACCGCCTCAAAGATTGATACATGAAATACGCCATGAATCGATTCGATTCTGCCAAGCAACTCTAGCTGATAAGCTACCGGTCCTACTCGCTTTACAACTGTATATGGCCCGATGAACCTTGGGCTTAGCTTCCCTTTTCGTCCAAATCTCAACACCTTTTTCCAAGGCGATACTTTCAGAAAGACTTTGTCTCCCACAAAGATACTCCATTTCCTTGCGCTTGAGATCGGCATAAGACTTCGCCTATCTCGATGCTTCCTTGAGACGAGACCGAATCACCTTGACTTTGTCTTCGCCTCTCTCACACCAATTCTCGACCTAACTTGTCGCTCCCCAACTCCGTCCAGCATGTAGGAGTACGGCATTTTCGTCCATATAGGGCCTCGTATGGAGCCATCTGAATACTCGCTTGATAACTATTGTTATAAGCGAATTCCGCTAATGGTAGGTATTCCTCCCAACTACCACTAAAATCCAATACACAACCTCTTAACATGTCTTCTAAAATCTGTATTACTCTCTCCGATTGTCCGTCAGATTGTGGATGGAAAGCCGTACTGAAATCTAACCGTGTACCCAAAGCTTGATGCAACGCTTTCCAAAACCTTGACGTGAATCGGGGATCCCTATCCGAGATAATCGACACTGGCACACCATGCAACCTCACTATTTCGCCCACATACAGCTTCGCTAGCTTCTGGAGTGAGTAATCCATTCTCACCGGCATGAAGTGAGCTGATTTAGTCAGGCGATCCACAATTACCCAAACTGCATCCTTCTTGGTGGGCGTAAGGGGTAGCCCACTAACGAAATCCATGGTGATCCTCTCCCATTTCCATTGAGGGATCTTTATCGGTTGAAGTAATCCCGATGGTAATCGGTGCTCACGGCCTTAACTCGCACGCACGCGTCGGACACTTCCCTACGAACTCGCTTATCTCACGCTTTTAACCTGTGCCACCGTAATCGCTTTCCGCAAGTCTCCATACATTTTGTCGCCCCGTGATGCATAGCGTATGGGCTGCTATGTGCATCTTGGAGAATTTTCTCGCCTTAATTCAAGATCCCTTGACATACAAGCTCGCCCCTGAAAACAAAGCACTCCATCACTAGACAGATCGTACTTCTTCCAAACCACCATCCTCGAACTTGCACCCTTTTAGCGCTCAAGCCTTCATCCACTAATTGCTTTTCCTTAATCTCCTCAATCCATGTTGGCTTTACTTGAAGTTCCGCCAAAAGACTCCCATCATCATATAGACTCATCCGAGCAAACATTGCTCTTAAGTCCGTCACAACCTTCCGGCTCAATGCGTCAGCTACCACATTAGCCTTACCCGGATGGTACTCGATTGAACAATCGTAATCCTTTAGTAGTTCAATCCACCGACGTTGTCTCAGATTCAGATCCTTCTGAGTCAGAAGATACCTCAAGCTTTTGTGATCCGTGTAGACTATCGACTTCTCCCCATACAGTAATGTCTCCATATCTTCGAGAGCGAAGACGATCGCCGCTAACTCCAAGTCGTCGTTGGGTAGTTAACCTCATGCGGTCTTAATCGACGGGATGCATAGGCTACTACCTTCCCATCTCGCATCAACACACATCCCAAACCGGTGTGAGATGCATCACAATATATCATGAATAACTTTCCCGCTTGGTCAGTACTCAAAACCGAGCTTCCGTCAAAATTTTCCTTAACTTATCAAAGCTTCCTTGCTTTTCCGTCCATACAAATGGGACACCCTTCCTTAGCAACTTAGTTAACGGCGCCGCTATTAGAGAGAATTCTCCACGAATCTCCGATAGTACCGCTAAACCTGAAAAACTTCGTTTTCACCCACCGACCTAGGTGGTTTCCACTCCAATATCGCTTCAATCTTGCGAGGGTCAACTCTAATTCCTTCAAATTGACACTACGTGACCTAAGAAAGCCACTTCCTCGTACCAAAATTTGCACTTTCATCGAATTTGGCATATAACCGCTTCTCCTCAATACTTGCGTAACTATCCGTAAATGCTTGTCATGATCCTCCCCCGTCTTAGAGTAGACCAATATGTCGTCTATGAACACCACGACGAATTGGTCCAAGTACTGTTGAAATACTCTATTCATCAAGTCCATAAATGCCGCCGGTGCATTGGTCAACCCGAATGGCATCACCAAGAACTCGAAATGCCCATACCGAGTTCGGAATGCCGTTTTGTGAACATCAGCCTCCTTCACCCTTAATTGATGATAACCTGACCTAAGGTCAATCTTTGAGAATACCGACGCACCTTTCAGTTGATCAAACAAGTCATCGATCCGAGGCAACGGATACTTGTTCTTGATCGTTAACTTGTTTAACTGACGGTAGTCGATGCACATCCGCATAGAACCGTCCTTCTTCTTGACAAACAACACAGGTGCTCCCCACGGAGATATACTTGGTTGAATGAACCCTCTATCCAAGAGCTCCTGAATTTGAGCCTTTAGCTCCACCAACTCCTTTGGTGCCATTCGGTATGGTGCTATAGACACAGTGCCGCTCCAGTAGCAAGTCTATACCGACTGACTTCTCGATCCGGAGGCAAACCGGAAGTTCTTCTCGGGAACACATCTCAGTAAATTCCCAACCGTTCGGACCTTTTCAACTACTAACCCTTAGCTTCCAAAGCACGATTTGAACCAAATACGCCTCACAACCCTTCTTGACCATCTTTTCACCTTCAAGGCGCTCACTACATTGGATAGGTAATTCCTTCTATCTCCTATCATAACCACTTCATCACCTTCACCGCCTTAAGAACCATGCGCTGGGCGCGCAAATCCAAATTCGCTTGATACTTAACCACCAAATTATTCCAAGGATCAAATCGAACTCCCAAACGGTAGTTCCATTAGATCACCTACAAATACTACCCCTTGAAGTTCTAGGGTACGCCTCTATAAAGTTTGTCTACTACTACAGAGTGACCTAAAGGGCTAACTACATCATCTCCCTAGAAGCGGCCCAGAGTTTAGGTCCATGGTTCCTACCACACTACTAGCAATGTACGAAAAAGCCGAGCCCACATCAATCAATGCAACATAAGGAAAACCGAAAATTAGAAACGCATCGGCTATGACATCCGGTGCGTCACCTTCCTCGCGACACCTCGCCACGAAAACTAAGCCAGCCGCCTAGCCTCTCGTGTTGCCCGAACCTCTCGCCTTGAGTTCCACGACCTCGGTTAGGACCGTTGTTTCCTCTGCCATTACCACGACCCCTCTGTGGTCCCACATTTCGATTCTGAGTACGATTCTGCCCCTCCGGCTGATTCTTAGCTAATTTCTGGGGACAATCTCTGACACGATGCTCCAAAGACCCACACTCAAAACATCCTTTATCACCGGTCCAACAACCTCCCCAATGGGTCTTTCCACAGCGATTACACTGAGTCGGCCTCTGATTAGTAGTCGTGGGCCTTGCCGCCTGATTGGGCCCACTTGGCCTAGCCTTTTTCTGAGCACCACCGCTTGATCCAGCTGACCCAAATCCTCTCTTCTGATTGTTCCTACTATAACTTTGCCTCACAGTCTCCTTGATCGCTTCGGCTACCTTAGCCTTCTCCACTAAGGATGACAACTCACGAACCTGCTGTGGGGCAATCAGTAACCTTAAATCATCTCGGAGTCCGTCCTCAAAGCGGACACAGCGCTCATGTTCAGTAGCCACTATGCCTCTAGCATACCTACTTAGCCTTAAAAATTCCGCCTCATATTCCGACACGGACTTAGTTCCTTGCACTAATCCTGCAAAAGCCTTTCTCTCACGTCGGCTGCAGTAGCCGATACCCACATACTTCTTCCGGTAGGTGGTTCCAAATACTCCCAAGTCAAATCATCTGCTGTAGCCCCATCTCGAACCGTAAGCCACCACCGATACGCTTCATCCTTTAGAAGCGACACGCCTTTTCGCCTTTTCTTCCTCGGTCAAAGTCAAGGTCATCCATGATTCTTTCTTGTTGACTCTAGCCAGTATTCCACAGACCGGGTGCCACCCGACACACCTCGGAATACCTCCGCTCCGTTAGATCGGAGTCGCCGGGACAGATTTCCGAGCTCCAACATTTCCACCAGCCCCAGCCACCATCTCCAAAACTCGCAACACAGCTTGCGATACCGCCTCGCCACCGGTCTGATCCGGCTCCTCAGCTCTAAAAGTAGGAGGTGGTGGTGGCAGTGGTACCTCATTTTCAGAACCTTGTCCCGACTGACGGGTTCGTACACCGCATCCTACCCTACCACGTCCACGGCGTCCCACGCCCTCTAGAAATCATTCTATCTACCGCGCTTTTAATCTGTTAAGAAAAATTTTATGCGTTAGCATTTGTTTCACTTTTATTACTCGCGACGAAATTTTATGGATAAGGTTTAATCAGAGATTCTTTCGAGCAAACAAAGTTTCAGTTTCCTATCCTAGTTCACACAAAGAAGTTCATGCATCCATTCCTTAATACTTTCCATACCTATTCACTCATCGGACATTTCGCCATTTCTATCCTGTGGGTATTTTCGTCTTTTTCCTGAGGGTATTTTCGTAATTTTCCCGAACCAAAATATTTTGCTGATGATTTTCAAAGCAAGGTTTTTGAATGTCTATAAAATCATTGAAATTTTTGGGCAAAACCATTGAATTAATATTTTATGGGTTAGGGGCATTTTGGTAATTTTACTCCTAAGGGTATTTCTGTAATTTTTCACAAGTCAAGTTTTTCGAGAAAAACGTTGTAAAAGTAATGTTCTAGGATTTGAGAAAGTTATTGCACAAGTTTTGAAAACATTAGGGTTTGTTGTTTCATTCTTTTTCGAAAACATGGCTAATTCCCTTTTCGGGTTTTAATCATTGTGTTTAGCCTATGACCGAGCCCTCCCCGGTCGGGTGAACCAAGGCTACGCACTGTGCGTAATTCGAGTGAAGAGGAGGTGGGTCACGCGGACCGCTTAAATACCAAGCTCTCACCGAACCTTTCTAGACATGCGCACGCAGAGGTTACCACACCACCGAGCCCTCTCGAGTTAGGGTGAACCGGCTACGCACTGCAGGGATACTGCGAAAGAGGAGGTGAGTCACGAGGATCGCTTAAATACTGTGCTCTTCCGGATCCAATCCTAGACATGCGTGCAGGGGTTACCACATCCTAGCTCATTGACTAAGTCATAGGTTGGTTTAGTCCTTTAAGTCTTATGCTTCGCTTGTGTTTGAGTAATCTAACCTTAGGGTCCAAGTCCTATAAGTCTATCTACGCCCATGCTTCCTACCCTTCTACAGAATATAATTCACCAAGAGGTTTAGATATACTTACCTGGGCGGATTGGTGCCGGAGACTCGGGCCATGCTGTTCAAAAACCAAAAATCATTCCATAAGGCCTACCAAAACATTTTTGGGCCTTGGGCCTACAAACCGAGCTTTGAACTGGCTCGATACCAATTTTGTAACAACCCAAACCTCCTGCCCAAACATTACGACCGAATTTGATTTGCTACGGAGAAAAACTTTTAAACACCATCTAGAACCAATTTAAGTTTTGTTGAAAACCCCTCGTTTTTGGTTATCTTGCCAAAACTATACTTAGATTTAATTTGGAAGTTTAATTAAGTCCGGTTATTATACAAATTACAAGTGTGCCCGATGGCACGATAAAACATTTTCGTGTTAATTTAAGAAAACATGTGATTTTAATTCAGTTTTAATAATATAGTTTAAAGTAAATATCCAACATATAAGAAATAACACAAATAAAGTTTATGGAGGCCTTATTACAACCAAAACAAAAACAACCCAATACAATAAAATAACCAAGTTTAAGTTCGGTTTATGCAAGTCCACTTTGCATGGCCACCTCGAGTCCAACCGGCTCTCAACCGCCATCTACGAGTCACCAAAAATGTTAAAGGAGAAGGTGAGTCACCAAGACTCGATATGTAACCCTTTCCTCGTGTTTAAACAATTTCATACACAAACATATAATCAATCATCATGTACTAAGTCATGCACCCGTCCCTAGCCAACCAAACGCCTTTGTCTACCCCATGTGGTACCAAACCACTGGTGACCGTAGTCACAATGTGTTACCAAAACACCGGTGGTGCCAAACCACCGGTGACATATAGTCACGATGTGCTACCAAAGCACCGGTGTCCGTAGACACAAATCGGGTGATGGGGCCAACCCATCGTGTGATACCAAATCACCGCGCATTTATCCCATATCTCAAGTGGGGCCAACCCACGGTGGTGTTAACCACAGGGGACAAGTCGCTATGAGATACCAAACCTCCGAGGTACCAAACCTCTGGTGACATATAGTCACAAAGGTGTGTTACCAAAACACTCGGTGCTCGTCAAGACGAAACATCACCGCCCCTCCACTCAATCAATCCCACATCAATATTTATATCACATAATTTATGCTACCACATACTTAATCACATGTACAGGTTTTATCATCAGCAATAAGCAACGTGTACTAGACACACCATGCTTCCCAAAAGCATCTTAAAATATTTCATAGTCAACAAGGACTTACCTTGTTCCTTGCTCATACCTTTTATGGTATTAATCCCGAATCTACACAGATCCGGTTAGCACACACAATGCTTTAGTACATTTAATCAATTATAAGTGTGTATGTACACACCACACCCTTGGATGCTCTAAAATCGAAAAGAAACGTTGGCCACCCTAGATCTCACTTGTTCCTATATTCGCCAACACTTGTTAGTATTATGGCCTATTCGGCCAAATCAAATTATTAGAGAGGGTTCCTTGTGAACCCGAAATCTCACCTTCACACTTTTGGATACTAATCGCAATACTTGATTCCCAAATCGCTCACAATCACCATTGATTAGTAAGTAAAACTAATAGCCTTCGGCTTAATTGAATACTAATTAAATGAAATCTTCTTACCACTACTTACCCAAAACCGATTGATAGAGAATAGGAGTTGGGATTGAGTACTTCAAAATCCCGGGATACCTAATGGAATCGGTTCCAAAGAAGAGAAATAGTTAGCCATTAGAATCTCGAATTTCGGCTTTTCTCCAACCTATAAGTCGACAGAGAAAAGAAAATATGGAAAGAAGGGTTTCGGCCATCACTTACCCTTTACAACTGATTGGAGAGGAAATCTTGAGAAGAACCTATGCCCACTTGATATTCGGCCAAAGTAGATCTTTTTGGAAGAGAAGAGATTTCGCACACCAATGGGGTATGTTCTTGGCTAGAGAGAAGGAAAGAGAGAAATAGTGGAAAGGGAGATAGGGTTTCGACAAAGAAAGGAGTAGAGGGGTTTTTGGTGTTAAGCAAAAAGAAGAAAAAGAGAAAGATGACAATGGTGCTTTCGGTTTTGAGAGAATGAGAAAGAAGTGAAAAATAGAAGATGAGAGAGAGGGAAATTCGGCTATTTGCAAAGGGAAAAAGAAAAAGAATCAAATGGTGAACAGGTGCCTTAAGAGAATTCGGCACTCTCCCCCCCTATACTCAGTCTCCTAGCCGTCCACTCCTCTTCAACAGGGAGTTCCAAATTCGGCAAACACCTAGCTTTTCTCTAGGCCACCCATTTGATTTAATTCAAACAATTTGAATTAATAAAATAATAATCCCTTAATAATCCATAACCTCATTTATCACTATAATTAAACAAATAATAATCTAATTTTAACTGCTCATATTATCTCTTATTAATAACACTTAATAAAAGAGTTTGAAGGAGAAAACTCTCCCACTTGTGCCGTCCAAATAAGAGCAAAAGAAAGGGGATTTTGTGACTCAAACCAAGGTTCTCCCTTGCTCCTTGGTGGCGTCACATGCTAGCTCTTAAGTGGGCTCACTTTTGCCACTTATTCTAGGCTCATCTTTGTGTTAAAATACCCACATCTATTCTTATAACACCCTCCTGCTGATGCTCCTTGCCTTTAAAGTTAAAACTGAAATTTTTCTATCAAACCGGCACACTCAAAGCCTTAAATTGAGCTCTATTATTCCATAAATAATATCACATCAGTTCAGAATACTAAAAATAATTAAATTCCACATAACCCCATTTTTGGGATGTTACAATGTAAGTTATGTAAGTTATGTATTATGTAAGTTAAATAATTTTATGTAAGTTATGTATTATGTATTATGTAAGTTAAATTAAAATTTCAAATCGAGAATCAGTTGAGGTGTGAACATCTATGGCATGCATTACATTGTAGTTTTTTTTTTTTAATATTAATTGGTTTTAGTTTTTCGTTTGAGGTATGCTGGAAAATGTTATTATATGTTTTTTTTATAATTGAAATTTGTTGTGATGTTGTTAAATTTAAAAAGTTTTTAACTTACTTCTTTTAAAAAAAGAATTTATTCTCTATATTAAAACATATTTAAATAATGATCTATATTATTATATTGATAACAAAATATTTACAAGTTTTTAAATTACTTCTTCTAAAAAATAATTTATTTTTTATAATAAAACATATTTAAATAATGATCAATATTATTATACTGATAACAAAATATTATTACCATTTTGGAAAACATTGAAAATATTAAATATTAAAATCAAACATTATTAATATAAAAAATTAGTAATAAACCAAAAAGCCATATAAATGTAAGTATTCTTAAAAAAATTAACTTTTATATTTTGTTTATGTTATTTTTATATCGCATCACCATCTGTAAATTTTAAAAATAATACACGGAGCTTCTAAAAATCTAAGCGGCATGATTAGATAGCAAATTGGAGGTTGTTCAAACATTATTAATAATAAACAGCAATTTAGACAGAAATTCTTTAAGATTCATCATACGTGGCATTGTTACACCTGGGGAGGATCCGTTATATCTTACAGTGAGATATAAGGCAACCCGTTAGGTTTCCATCCTATATACTTTGAATCTTTTTTTTTTTTTTGACAAAGAATAGAACAAAACAAAGATATATACCAACCAAGCAGGATAATAAACCGCAATTTGGACAGCAATTTGGTCAAATTCATCATGATATAATCGTTATTGATCTGAATTTTGAACTAAAACGAACCTTAATAGTTATTACCAAAGAAATCCAATCCGACAAGCTAGGTGCAGGAAGCGAGAGGAAGCGAAGAATCAAATACAAACAACATATGAATTAACAAATGCTATTGATTAATTACAAAAATGCTATTTACTAAAAACTAATACTCACATTCTTTGACCGAAAGAAAAATAGTCAATTCAATGAGTCGATCACGCTTCTCTTCAATTCTACTCACTTTTAAAGTACGGATACCTTTCTCAATACAACCTATAACAAATACATATGAAATTTATTAAAACAAAAGTCTATTCACATACATTATTAAACACTAGTATTCTAATTTTGTTAAGTTGAAAAAAAACAAAACGCTTTGTTTGAAGAATTGTAAATTTATCTCAAAAAAAGAATCAATGGTCAAAATTTATCTCAGTAAATCAGTCTCCTTTTGTTTGAAGAATTGTAAATCGATTTCCAAGTTAGTGGGAGAGTGTTGAAGGAAATTAATAATGCTGATGATTGCAATTGTGGAATACAATTATAAACCTTTAAATATAATTTGGGGTCAACATTTGAGAGCTTAATTTCGTTTCATCCAATTAAGATTTTGTTCAATTCTTCAATCAAACAATGCTGTCGTTTCATTTTCAAATTTCATAAACGCGTTAAGTAATTAAGTCTAATTATATTCCAGTAAATTAGAGGGTATACCCGATCAATCTTTTTTTAATCTATTACTTCTGCAAATATAATCACCATACACCCAAAAAAAAAATAAGAATGAATTGATAAAAATTTAAAATATATTAAAATTTAAATCAAAATAATTTTATTATACATACACATATGTATATATGCCGAATGTTGCATATATAGTCCAACTATTTTTCAAGTTTCGTAAAATATAATTACCAAATTCAATGAATTTACGTAAAATAAAGAGAGAAACTTCACAATTAAACATAATCCTAAGCAATAGATTATGATCAAAAAGTCTATTCGTGTCGCACATTTTGAACTAAAGTAAAACAACTCAAAACAAATTCAATAACAAGAACATCCGCATAATAAATCGATTTAATTTATTTAAAAATATTTATTAACCCATACATACCTTAGATCGAAGTTGACATTAATACCAAACCTGAAGACTAAATTGATGAAATGATTTGATAAGTTTTGAAGATCCCAATCCCAACTGGAAAGCAACAAAGCCAACCCCAATTCTAACCGCACTGTAAAAAAAAACATTGTTGAGATATATTGCTTTAATTTTAGGGAAAGGCAATTTGTTACAAGGACAAAACTTGCCCATAGGTAGTGAAACAAGTTCTAATTAAACAACATTTTTGGCTTAACAATAATCAATCAAAAGTAAATAGAAGAAAGATCATCAACTTCACAGGTTGTCTTCTTTTTTTATATAAATTGTGAGTGGGTAGGGCATACAGCAGTCTGAAAAAATCATGAAAGCATTGTACTCTTCTTATTATATCTCATTAATGGCCCAAATACTTTTGATGGAAAAGACTATGATGAGAGGTTAATGTGCAGTTGTTTTGTCCTCATATTCCCCTTCCCTTACAACCATGCCCATGTCCTTCATTATACTTTGGATAGTGGTACTTGTTGCTACATATTTTTCTGCTGATATTTTGCAGCACTAATGTCAAAAAGGAGACAACATTACAAGCAGTTTTTATTTTTTTTTCCTTGTATTTTTTTGTGAACCTAAAGTGCTAATCCTACTCGACACAGGCCCCCAATAACAAGAGTTTGAGTCATCGATGCCAATAAACTGATTTAACTAATATTCTTAAAGTTAGATCTTTTCCTAATTCAATAACAAGAACATTCGCATAATAATAAAGAAAAAAACAAAATATTTCACAGAAAAACACAATGAAGAACAAAAAATCCAAGCATCCAAACTAAGAAAGGAATTAGAAAAACAAATAAAGAAATGGGTTTTGGAAAAATGAAATCAAAATTACCATAAAACAAGGTAGAGGGTTTCCGTGATAACCTTGAGGGGTTGAAAGTCAAGTTCTTGATAACAAATTTGAGCCCAAAGGGAATCGTCGGAAAATGAACTCAGAAACCTTTTATTAGCGGAAGAAACTTTAATAATGTCTGAAGGAGATAATGTTGATAGTTTTATGCGGAGAGGTAAATACCCTAGCCCATCTAATTCCAACAACGATGGAGTAGAGAAGATACGTCGGAAGAGAGAAGAAGCGAAGAAGCGAAGAGAGTTGCAACAATTAAACCGAGGAGAGAAGATTGGATATTGGGAAACTAGGTTAAAAATTTTTGGGAAGAAGAAGTTGTGGGAATTTGGGGGAAAACGGGGAAATCAACAGAGGCAGAGAATAAAGCAAATTCGGGCCTCTAATACAAGAACAAAGACGACGACGTTTTGCAAAAATCCTAAATGAAATTCGTGGCGTTTTTATTCAAAAACACCGGCAATTATAAACTTTAGCGGTGTTTTATAAAACGCGCCACTAATAAAACTGATGGAACGATGACGTTTTTTCATGATTTTTGCGGCGTTTAAAATAAAACGCCACTAATAACCAAAAAAAATGACGCCGTCTGCGATCTCTTCACGGCTATTTGTGGCCTTTTTAAACAAAACGCCGGTAATTCATAGATTTTGTGGTGTTTTCAAACAAATGCCGGTAATTCATACCTTTTGTGGCGTTTTTTGTACAAGCGCCACTAATAATAAAGTATCATTTACTATATATATTTTTATAATATTATTAATTAATCAAAATACCTAATATTATTAACACTAATTAATCAAAACCCTAAACATTATACCATTAAACTATATCCCCCTAATCCTAAACTCTAAACTATATCCCCTAAAACCCTAAAATAATGACACTAATTACCCTAAAACCCTCAAAACCTTAAACCATTAAACTATATCCCCTACTAAAGTACCCTGAACTATATATTTAGGGGTAGATATTTAGGGTTTATTGTGTCGAGTGCAGTGTGTATGACGTAGGTTTGGGGTTTAAGATTTAATAATTTAAGGTTTAAAGGTTTTAAGATTTAAAGTTTGGGGATTAAAGGTTAGGGGTTTAGTGGTTTAGGATTTTATACCCCTAAATATATGTACATTTTTTATCTCTAATCCATAAACACTAAACCCTTAAACCCTTAAATACAAAACCATAACTCTTAAAACCTTTAACCCGAAACCCGAAACCCGAAACACTAAACCCTTAAACCATTAAATATATATAAATCCTGAAACTCTAAACCTTAAACCTTAAATCCTTAATAGTGAACCCCAAACCTACACCATACACACTGCATTTGAAACACTAAACCCTAAACCATTAACACTAAATCATAAACCCTAAATAGTAAACCCCAAAATAAAATAATTTTTATATTGAATTATTATACGAGGACCAAAACGGCACCGTTCTAGTTTCGAAACAATTTGATTTTTTGTGGCATTTTTTATAAAAACACCGCTATTCTTGGGCCTTTTTACAATTTTTATATTGAATCATTAAACGGGGACAAAAACGGTGCTGTTCGAGTTTTGAGATAATTAGATTTTTAGCGGCGTTTTTATAACAAACGCCACTATATCTCTAACCTTTTGTGGCGTTTTTAATAAAAACGCCGCTATTATTGGGCCTTTTTACAATTTTTATATTGAATCATTTAAAGGGGACCAAAACGGCACCGTTCGAGTTTTGAGATAATCAGATTTTTAGCGGCATTTTTATAACAAACGCCGCTATTTCTTACCTTTAGTGGCGTTTTTCGGAAAAACGCTGCTATATCTCTAACCTTTTGTGGCGTTTTTAATAAAAAAACCGCTATTATTGGGCCTTTTTACAATTTTTATATTGAATCATTAAAAGGGGACCAAAACGGCGCCGTTCGAGTTTTGAGATAATTAGATTTTTAGCGGCGTTTTTATAACAAACGCCACTATTTCTTACCTTTAGTGGCGTTTTTCGGAAAAACGCCGCTATATCTCTAACTTTTGTGGCATTTTAATACAAACGCCGCTATTTATCAGTTTGTAGCGGCGTTTTTATACCAAACGCCGCTATTTCTTAGTTTTTAGCGGTGTTTTGGCCAAAAACGCCACTATTTCTTAGTTTTTAGCGGCGTTTTATTTCAAACGCCGCTAATGTATAATCTTTGCGGCATTTTTTGTCAAAACGCCACTAGAAACGCCGCTAAAACCCTATTTTCCTGTAGTGTTATGTTTTAAAGGTAGTATGGCACCACGAGCATCCGGCACCAAGTCAAGTAAGTATTCGTATATTGAATGTTTATTATTGTGATATGATCATAGGAACATTCTAGAACTTCTAGTTTTAGGTGTTGAAACTATAGAGATTGAGACTATAGGATGTGATTGCGAAAACAACTCTATCTCTTTTATATCTCATAAAATATCGTTAATAAACACTGAAATAGTATTCTGATTCATAGAACTTGTAATCAGATTAAACCAAATTAGCTATTATGAGTGCTAGAGGACGTGGACGTGGTAGACGTGGCCGTGGAAGAGCCCGAGGTGCTAGAGCCATGTCCGAGGCATCGGGACATATGCCGGAAATGGATGCACCGGCATCCCCTGTGTCGGATACTGGATCCCACGACCGTATGAGGAAAGATATTGCTTTGTCTCAGGCAATGTTACGAGTTTTGGAAAGGGTTGCTGGGGCTAGAACAGGGCCAGTAGCTCGAGGATCAATATTGGAGCGGCTCAGATCTAATGGTGCTGAGACTTTTAGGGGTATTTCTGGTGTAGCCCCAAATGTTGCAGAATATTGGCTTGAGGCTGTAGAGCGAAGTATGGATGACCTGGAGTGTACTGCCGAGCAGAAACTAAGAAGAGTCATGTCCTTGTTGAGGGACGAGGCGTATCAATGGTGGCTTACTGTGCGAGAAGGCACCCAGGCTGAACGTGTTACTTGGGATTTCTTCAAAGCCGCTTTCAAGGGAAGTATGTCGGGCAAGCTATGTGGATGCTCGGAGGAAGGAATTCCGAATCTAGTTTAAGGAATAAGACAAAGGCGCTTCTGAGGCAAAATTTTTTCGCTTAAGCCGATATGCTCGCGCAATAGTGCCAACTGATCATGAGCGCTGTGTACGTTTTGAGGATGGGCTGAACGATGAGTTACGAGTACTATAGCCCCACAACAAGAAAGGATTTTTGCCACGCTTGTGGAGAAAGCCAAGATAGCCGAAGAGGCTAAGAACTGAGAACGCCGTAACCGGGAAAGAGTCAGAGGCAAGAGGGATTTTAAGTACTGGTTCTCTTAAAAGGTTCCAAAAGCGGCCTCGAAATGATGAGCCAGCTTAAGCTAGAGCACTGTGGCTACCAATCGATTCGAGAATGTGTCGATCAGGGGAGACGACACCCGGGGAATGCTTTGGAAGAGAGCGGTGGTTGTTTTAAATGTGGTTCTAAGGACCATCGGTTTAGGAATTGCCCTCGACTGCATCGCTCCGACTCAAGAAGCTCGTAACTCGATGCACACCACCAGAGGCGCCAAAGACCACCGAGAGGCCGTGGACCAGTCGTGGTGGTAATGGTGCCGGGCGTGGTCAAGGTGCACCGGTCGAGGTAATGGCATTAGAGGTAACGCGAGGCAAGGCAAGATATCGGGGTTGGTCTATGCGGTCGCGGTCCGGGAGGATGGCGATGCACCGATGTAATAATCTGCACGCTTCTTCATCTTTGATGTACCTTTATCGCTTTAATAGATATCGGGTCTACCCACTCGTATGTTGCTAGTGCCATATCTAGAAATCAATATTAGATCCGAGATTACCGATAGAGTGATGATGAATTAGTCCTTTAGGACACCGTGGTCGTGAATAAATTGTATAGAGACGTGCCTTTAGAAATTCAAAGAGAAATATTTTTATGCGGATTTGATGGAACCGCCAAATGTGAGTTCGATCTTATTTTGGGCATGGATTGGTTGGTAAAGCACGCGCAATTGGATTGTCTTGAAAAGCGGATGTCAATAAGGACTTTGGATGATAAGGATGTAGTAATGATAGGCGAGCGAAGAAACTTTTTGGCAAATGTGGTATCCGCTTTAAAGGCGTAAAAGTTGGTACGGTAAAGGGTATAGAGCGCTCCTAGCCTTCATTAGTGCTTTGGATGCCAAGGAATTATCGCTGGAAGGTGTGAGAACGATGAAAGAATTTTCGATGTCTTTCCGAAGAACTTCCTGGTTTACCTCCGGATCGGAAAGTAGAATTTGGCATTGAGCTTTTGCTCGAATGGCTCCGTGTCCATTGCTCCTTACGCATGGCGCCAAGGAGTTAGCGAGCTTAAAGCACAAATTTAAGAATTATTAGATCGTGATTTATTCGACCGAGTGTGTCTCGTGGGGAGCACCGCTTTGTTCGTCAAGAAGAAGGATGGGTCGATGCGTATGTGTATTAATTATAGGCGCTGAATAAATTGACGATCAAGAATAGGTATCCATTAATCGAGAATCGACGACCGCTTGATCGGTTGAGAGGAGCTTGCTTTTCTCAAGATTGATTTAAGATCGAGTTATCATCAACTCACTAAGTTAAGGAGGCGGATATTCATAAGACGACATTCTCGAACTCGTTATGGACATTATGAGTTTTTGGTGATGCCATTTGGTTTGACCAATGCACCACCGCATTTATGGACATGATGAACTCGAGTCTTTCAACCCTATCTAGACCGGTTCGTGGTGGTGTTCATAGATGATATCTTAGTATACTCGAGGAATGAAGAAGAGCATGACTCATATTTGCGCATAGTATTGCAAATATCGCGAGATAAGCAACTTTATGCCAAATTCAAGAAGTGTGAATTTTGGTCAAGGAAGTGACTTTCTTGGGTCATGTGGTGTCACCAAGGAATAAGAGTTGATCCTCGGAAGGTAGAGGTCATGTTGGATTGGAAACCACCGGCCGCGTGGCTAAGATTCGGAGTTTCTTAGGTTTGGCTGGTTATTATAGACGCTTTGTTGAGGGGTTTTCGTTGATTCGCGCTCCTAACTAAGTCATTGCGAAAAGGGAGTACCATTTGTGTGGGCAGTTAAACAACAAGAGAGTTTCGAGAAATTGAAGAAGATTTTGACGAAACGCCAAGATCGATTCAACTCGAGGTCGAAAAGAGTTCATTGTTTACTGCGATACGTCACACACGGCTTGGGATGTGTGTTGATGCAAGGTGGTAAAGTGGTAGCTTATGCATCTCGTCAGTTGAGGCCGCACGAAGTCAACTATCCTACCCATGACTTGGAGTGGGCTGCGGTGGTTTTTACTTTAAAAATTTGGAGGCACTATCTCTACGGTGAGAAGTCGATCATTTATACGGATCATAAGAGTCTTAAGTACCTCCTTACCCAAAAGGAGTTGAACTTGAGACAACGGAGGTGGGTGGAGCTGTTAAAGGATTATGATTTCTCAATCGAGTATCATCCTGGAAAGGCTAACGTGGTGGCAGACGCGTTGAGTCGTAAGGTAGTATCGGAGTTAAGAGCAATGTTTGCTCATCTCGCTTGTATGAAGATGGCGATCACTAGCGGAACTTGTGTTAAGCCTTTGTGGTTAGAAAAGATTAAGGAAAAGCAGTTATCAGATGGAAAGTTGGGTCCGTTAATGCAACAAGTTGAAAGTGGTGTAATAGCGGATTTTGGAATGAACAAGGATGGAGTGCTGTGTTTTCGTGGAAGAGTTTGTATGCCCATGGATTCGAATTTGAGACAAATGATTCTCGGGAGGCGATAGTAGCCCTTATGCTATGCACCCTGTGAGGAAATAAGATGTATCGAGACCTCCGTGAGCGATATTGGTGGCTTAGGTTAAAACGGGAGGTTACCGATTTCGTGGGTAAGTGCTTGACTTGTCAACAAGTGAAGGCGAACACCACCACCGCCGTCGGCTTATTGCAACCGGTAAAGATTCTTTTATGGAAATGGGAGCGGATAACGATGGACTTTGTTAGTGGGTTACCCTTAACACCCACTAAGA
Organism: Gossypium sturtianum; assembly: GCA_025698515.1. NCBI lineage: Eukaryota > Viridiplantae > Streptophyta > Magnoliopsida > Malvales > Malvaceae > Gossypium > Gossypium sturtianum. The sequence goes on from CM046946.1 coordinate 126,601,532, forward strand.
AAGATTCCGTCAGGGTGATAGTGGATCGCTTAACGAAGACCGCCCATTTTCTACCGGGCGTATGGATTACTCGCTACGGTTGGCTAAGTTGTACGTATCGGAGATTGTGAGGTTGCATGGGGTACCAGTGTCATTATATCGGACAGGATCCTAGGTTTACATCACGCTTTGGAAAGCTTTGCATGAGGCTTTGGGAACAAAGTTAGACTTCAAGACGGCTTTTCATCCTCAATCGATGGTCACGGAAAGAGTAATCCAGATTTTGGAAGACATGTTAAGGGGTTGTGTGATTGATTTCAGAGGTAGTTGGGAAGATTTTCTACCGCTGGGCGAGTTTGCATATAATAACGCTTACCAATCCAAAGATCCAAATGGCACCTTATGAAGCGTTATATGGTCGTAGGTGTCGCACTTCTACTTGTTGGACCGAATTGGGGAACGGAAGTTATTGGGTCCCGAAATGGTATCCGAGACGGAAGAAAAGGTAAAGGTGATTCGAGCACACGTTAAAGGAAGCTTCGGATAGAAAAAGTCGATATGCGGATCCAAGCGTAAGGATATTGAGTTTGCGGTGGAGATCGTGTCTTTCTCAAAGTCTCACCTTGGAAGAAGATTTTCGATTTGGAAGGAAGGGTAAGTTGAGTCCTAGGTTCATTGGACCGCACTGCAGTGTTGAAGCGTGTAGGACCAAAGTGGCCTATCACCTTGAATTACCTCCGAGTTGAGTCGATTCAAGTGTCTTCCATGTCTCTATGTTAAGGCGTTATCAATCGGATCCGTCTCACATAGTACCGTAGAAGAAGTGGAGATAAGGCCGCACTGCCTTTTGAGGAGAAACAGTGAAAATTTTAGATCGAGATGTTAAGGTGCTAAGAAAGAAGTCGGTACCGTTAGTTAAGGTTCTATGGCGTAATCACGGAGCCAAGAAGAAGCTACGTGGAGAGCTCGAGGATCGCAATTCAAAAACAATATCCTCACCTCTTTTAACAAGGTAAATTTCGAGGACTAAATTTTCTTTTAGGGGTAGAATTGTAACATCCTAAAAATTGAGTATCGATATGTTGCATAATTTTGGTGCTTAGCTTGTGAATGATTTAATTTGTGTGTTTAATATAGTCTTGAGAAGGCTCTGGATTTATTCTAATTAGAATAAATTTTAGTAATGAATACTTTATTGAAGTGGAACAAGTAACCTTGATGTTTAAGGAAATTAAGTGATAAAAGATAGCATAAAAGAGCCATTAGTGAAGAGGTTATGCGCTACATGTATGGTCTTGAGGGGAGAGGTTCGAATCCCCTAGTATGCATTTTGTGAATATTAATTTTTGCTCTTTCCTAGCAAGTGTCGGCCAAGCATCATATTCTTGGTAAGTTAGACTTTTATTTTTATGGTATGATGGCTAAGAGATATGGTAAGAGTGAACTTAAGGAAAAAAAAATATAGAAAAGGCAAGTAAGGAGGGACATAAGGCATGAAACAAGGGTAATGTTTTGGAAACTTTGGGGTGGCTAAACTTTGACTTTTGGCCAATGTACTTGGATGGTTTTGGGGTTAGAAGGGGTTGGCCGAATATTGGTAAGGATTAGGAGCTAGTTGGCCATAATGCTTTAGCAAATTAGTGCATTTTTCCTTTTCTCTTCACAACTTCTCTCCCTAGCCGATTGTGTCTTGTGCAATAGGTAAATTTTGTTTTGGTTTTGGTCATTTCTTCTAGACCAAATTGATATCATCTTTCATTCTTCCCAAGTTTCTCCTCTTTGTGCCGAAACTATACCATCTTGAAAGGTCATATTTTTTTTCTTTCTTTTTGGCCGAATATACACCAACCCCAAGATCATTTCTTTGTTCATCTTCCATCATTGAAAATTTACACATAAACGCTTTCTCTTTTATTTCTTTTTCTCCTTTCTTTCTTCTTGTAAAGAACTCTTAACATCACTATTTCTTTTCCAAAATCTTTCACCATAGCCGAATGTTAATAAACATCTTCATAGCCGAAATTTCCATTTCTCATATATTTCTTCTCAATCATTTCTTCTATTCAATCCTTGAACAATCGGTAAGAACCCTCTTCGATTCTTTATTTTTTTTTATCTTTTCTTTTGCCGAATCTACTTTTGTTTGGAAGGGTCTTTTGACCAAAAGTATCATCTATCTCTTTCTCTTAGACAATCTTTCTCGTCTTTATAGTGATATAGAGAAGGCTGAAACTCGAAGTATTCATAATCATCGTGAATCGCTAGGATTTGGTTCAAAGTGTTAAGGTAAGGGTTTCTATCAAGGACTTCCATATTACTCGTTATTTCGTCAAAGATGGGTTACTAATTGATTTTATCTTAGGAATGTTATCGCTCGATTTTCATCCCGTGAACGTAAGATTTCGTGGTAAGCTAATTTCGCCCTTAAAACCTATAAACTTAATTTCCAAAATATTAGTTGGACTAATATTCTTTCGTCAATGGAGGCAAGCAAGATAGGGTCGAAAAGGGTGGTGAATAATGTTCAGAAGAGGGACGGATTCACTATTCCCTCTAGATTCAAGCGAAGGGCTGTTTCGGCAATCTGAGATTTTCCACCGGGTTGTGGACCCTCATTCAGGGAGAATCAATTATTCGAAGTTGTTCGTAGTTCGGAGCCATTAGCTATTCGGGATTTTCCATCGGGTTGTAAACCGTCAACCGGGGAGAACCGCCAAATAGTAGTTGTTCGAGATTTCGAGGGTAAGGATCTAGATCGCTTATCTTTAGCATAGATTTATATTAAGTATTAGTGTTCTAATCGAGCGTTATAACGTTTTTAGGTGTTGACGATCAGGAAAGTGTAGTGCTCACCGTAATCAGGTGTGTAATCTTACACCATATCTCGCGGGTTAGATAACCACATCGTAATAATCCTAGATTAAAATCACAAAGTTGGTGAAATCGGGTAAAATGGTTTATTTTATCACTTTAATCGTAAAAACTATGAAATTGGTATCAAGATTATGAAAATTACGAAATTGCCCTTAATGGGCTAAATCGATAAAAGTGACTTAATGGGCCATATGTGATAATTGTTAAATGGGCCATATGTGATATTTGTTAAATGGGCCATATGCGATATTTGATAAATGGGTCATATGTGATAATTGTTAAATGGGTCGTATGTGATATTTGTTAAATGGGCCATATACGATATTTGATAAATGGGCCATATGTGATAATTGTTAAATGGGCCATATGTGATATTTGTTAAATGGGCCATATGTGATAATTGTTAAATGGGCCATATGCGATATTTGATAAATGGGTCATATGTGATAATTGTTAAATGGGCCATATGTGATATTTGTTAAATGGGCCAAATGTGATATGAGATTATGTGGGCCAAAATGTGAAATGGGCCAGTTTGTGATAACTTTTATAATGAGCCTTATGTTGAAATTATTATATATGAATGAATTGTCATGCATTTTATATACATGATTGCATGGGTTGGGATATTTGACGAAGAGAAGATGGCTTCATGCCCAGTTAATGGCTTCGTGCCCAGTTAATGGCTTCGTGCCCAGTTGATGGCTTCATGCCCAGTTTAATATATGGCTTAATGCCCAGTTGGTGTGTTGGCGGGGTGGGTGACTAAAGCTCCCCACAGGTGTACTGGTTGGTACGGGTGGTGTGTAGCGGTTGGAAATTTAGGCTTGTTTGGGAATTGCATATCACACGCATTATATACTTGTTACATTGTACATTTGTAAATGGGCTCAAGCCCAATTAAATGTTTAAATGGTTTTGGCCCAGTGGACCTGGTAAGTGGGTTATACACTGAGTTCTAAGTAACTCACCCCGTTTCCTTTACCCATCTCAGGTAACGATCATTAATGGAGGCTTGGGCCGGGGGGATGACTTCGTGGAGGCCATACTTCGAATAATGGTTTTTGTGAACTTTGAACTACTTTTTAGTATTTTTATTTAATTACTATTCCAGCTATGATGTAATAAGGCCTCTGGTATTATTTTTATGGATTTTTACTTGTGGATGGATTTTAATCATGTTTAAATACTAAAATGGGACTACTCTATTTTTAATAAATGTTTTCTTAAATTCTCGTGCAAAAAGGGGTTTTTCTTAAATATTTTATTCTCGTAAATTTTTCTGTAAAATTCTTTAAGAATCTTGTTTTCAAATTTCCTTTTGAACTCTTTTAAACTTCTCGTAAAATTGTTACCAATTAATTTCTAAGTTTTAATTTATAAACTCTTATGTCTTAAATCATAGATTTTAAATTAACCTCGGTTTTAAATAAACTTCAATTCCAAAATAGTTTTGAAGATCTGTTTTATTTAAATCAATAAATGACTAGATGTATGTTCGTTTTGTGTGACATACCAAATCTGGTCTTAACGTATAGACCAGGGTTTGGGGTGTTACAGGTTTATCAGAACATTTCTCATGTTCTCTCTTTCTACGTGCTTTCTTAGGATATTCCTCTAAAGAGAGATGAAATCCCGATATAAAGAGTTTATTTCCCTTCTTTGAATTAGTCATTGTATAATGCTCCAATATATTGTTTATGTATGAACCCTGAGATAGTGCTATTACTTTGTTCTTTCTATCCTTTAGGATTTTAATACCTAGAACAAAATTAGTTTTTCCCAAGTCATTCATACTAAATTATTGGGTTAACCACATTTTAACCAATGACAATGTCCCTACATCATTTCCAATTAGTAGAATTTCATCGATATATAGAACGAGAAAGATCACATTTCCATGTGATAAACCGTAAAAGTAACATATTTTAATCCCACATTTAGCATACTTTTGGATGATTTATCCCTTGATTTATGTACAAAGGTGCTCTTAATCCTTTCTTTTCATGTTTTATACTCAGGAAAGCATCAGAGGATGAAAAGAATGAGAAACGGGCTTAAAACGAACCAAATTGGGCCAAAGTGAAAATCAACACGGCCTGGACTTGAGCCAACACGGTCGTGTCTCCTTGCTAGACTAGAACACGGCCTGACCATGATTTACACGGGCGTGTCACCTCATTAAAAGTCTGAACACGACCTAAAGACGATTCACACGGGCGTGTGCCATGGCCGTGTCCCTGTCATGGAAAAGAGTAATTTCACTTGGAAAAGGATACTTAGGGGCAAAGAAACCTATTTCAGAAGCCTATATAAACACCCTAAGTATAACCTAGAAGGGGGCGGTGAGTTAGGCCAAGGAGCCGAGCCGAAAAGGTCATATTTGTGGGAAACACTCGAAGATAGCCAATTGATCCATCTCAAGAAGCCGAAATTCTACTCAAGACGGCGAATCTCTCCTTCAATTCCTTAAGGGGGTTTTAGGGATTTCTTATGTTTTGTTTTATCTTTTCTTCCGAGATGTTTTCTTTATTATTATGAACTAAACCCTTCAGATACCAAGGGGGATGAAACTTAGATGAATCTTGTTATCGCTTATTTAACTATATGATAAATACTTGATTTGTTCTTAATTATGTGTTCTTAATTCTTGTGTTGATATTTCCGGGATATTGATTCAAGTTTGATGTGCTTAGGTGGAGGAGCAAAAGTCCCCGCTAAGAGTAGATCTAGCATAATTAAGCGGAGTTGACCGCACGCCTAGAGATAGGGGTGATGAGATTTTTCCTGATTAGGGTGAAACCTAATATGGGAGTCCATAGATCGAGTTAATGCAATTCTAGGGGTTTTAATTAGAAAGAGATTTCAATTAATCAACCTAGGGTTAGACGTTATTCGCTTCGAGAGAGGGTTTAATATACATTAGAGAGTCTTACTGATCAAGTCAAGTGAATAAATCGTCTGTTGAGTTAGATAACAAGTGAAGTCTAGGTGGATTCTTCCTAAGGGTATCGTCTTAATCAACCGAGTTTTTCTAACAAGATTTCCCCAATTCATTCTTTTTGTCTTTGCGTCTTTAGCTTAGTAGTTAGTTAAATTTAGATTAAACAACAACTTCACTTATTTTAGGCTAGATAATAAAAAGAAAGTTAGTATTAGTACTTTTGGTTCCTGTGGGTTCGACAATCCGGTCTTGCCTAAGCTATACTACTGTTCGATAGGTGCACTTGCCTCAATCATTGTCATAGTTAGTTTTCAGGTTCGATCATTCTCATTATAAATTTTAAAACTCTGACATCACAGCGATCACCATCCTCTAAACGTTTTTAAACACAAGGTTTATCTACGTTTTACTCAAATAAAAAAGTCTTGATCACTTGATCAAATCTTTGATTCCATGAGTGGGATGTTTACTTAAGTCTATATATGGATCTAAGTAGTTTGCAAAATTTGTGCTCTCTTCCTTTAGCTATATGTCTGGTGGGTTGCATCATGTAGATGCTCTCTTCAAGATAGTCATTCAAAAATATTATCTTAACATCCATTTTCTAGATCTCGTAATCGAGAACTGCTGTAATATAGAGTAATATGCGAATTGACTTGAGCATGACAACTAGAGAGAATGTTTCTTCATAATCGATGCCTTATTTATGAGTATAACCTTTTACGACAAGTTTCGCCTTATAAGTTTCCGCATTTCTTTTACTCTTATAGATCTACTTACACCTTATGAGTGTTATCCTTTCTGGTAAGTTTACAAGTTCCCACACTGAGTTGGAATACATATAGTCCATCTCAGCTTTAATACTTATTTTCCAGACTTTAGAATCAACACTTTGCATCACTTCATCATATGTAAGTGGATCTTCATCTTCCTGTTCGGCAGACTTAGTGTTAAAAACACTTCCTCAATATTGGAAGAACTCAGGCCTACAAGAGACCCTTCTACTGCGATTAAGCACCTTATGCTTTTGGTCATTTACAGGTATACTATTGGAAGTTGGTTCTAAAACCGTTTTCATATGGTTTCATATATTTCCCAAAAGCTCATCGAGTACCTCTTTACTTTGAGATTTGAATTCATTAATATAATTTTCTTCAAAGAAAGTAGCATGAGTTGACACTATAACAGTTTTCTCTTTCGAGTTATAAAATAAACCACCCTTTGTTCCCTTTGGATATCCTAAAAATATACAGAATTCTGTCCATAAGTTCAACTCCCTTGCATCTTTATCCAATATGTGGGTTGGACATCCCCAAATCCTTAAATGTTCTAGACTTGGCTTCTTGTGTAACACTCCGCCCGGTGTAGTCCTAGTTGATGGTTTGTGTGGGTTTATAGTTAGCTAAGTTTAAGATAAGGAAAGACTAATTTGTGTTCTAACCTCTAGTGTTGTATTTGTAATTTTTATTACGCCATGAGTGGTGGGCTATCTAATTAATCGGGTAGGTTTTTAATTATTTTGGTTGAAGGGTTCGCCTTTTGGGAAAAGTGTTAGATTTTTTGTTTTATAGTTTGGTGTGGTCATAATGGGCACCCGCCAATAGTGTCTTCTCATGGTAAAGATGAGTGATAGACCCTTCTATTAGTATACGCCAATAGTGGATTGTGGGATTGTTGACCCAATTGCTTCCTATTTGAAAATGTGTGTTTAGTGTTCCATTTTAGTTGAGTCATTGTTAAGATTCAAATCGAAATTAACTGAATATTAATGATTATTTTATTATGTGATATACTTAGAACGATTATGTTGGCAACAATAGAGTATGAGCTAGCTTTGCATATTAGCCACGTGTAAGTGGTGTGAGATTTGTGTCAGCTATAAATATCTATGAAACTCTGGTATCCTGCTTGAGGAAGAGTTATTCATTGGAAAGCAATTAGCAAGTGGTCGAGATTAGTAAGAAAGGGTTGTGCATGTAGTAATATAGATAGTATAATAAACCTCGTAGGGATTATCAGTGAGTATCTAGTTTGTTTTGCTCTTCTTTGAGTTTCCTTCTATCTTGTGTATACCATTAATTATGGGTGTTATAGCTTAGTGTTCAAGTGAACCCATCAGCACAGAACTATGTGAACTTATTGCATGTAATCGTCTATGTGTGCGTGTTTATGGAATGAAATGGATACAACTTCTTTAGGGTATAGACGCTATATCCAGATATGAAGAGCCATTGGTAGAGCATGTTAGTTGGAAACCAGAATGGCATATGTGCTAGGCCACTGGTAGGGCATGCTAGTTGTTAACCAGGTGAGAGAATATGATAGGTCACTAGTAAGGCATGTTAGTTGCTAACCAGATTGGCGTGTATGTTGGGCCACTAGTAGGACATGCTAGTTGTTAACTAGGTTGGCGAGCACTAGTAGGGTATGTTAGTTACTAACTACTTGGCGTGAGTGCTAAGATTGGTAGGGCATGTTAGTTACTAACTAACCTAGTAATATGGGTGTTTCCTACTATAGGACATGTTAATTGTTAACCATGGCAAAGAGCCTTGAACTCACGGGAATATGCATGTGTTTAAAATGATAAGAAATGTGATATTTGTTCTAACAAGTGGTTGGAGGATCCGAGGTTTAACCCAAGGAAGGATTTGAAAAGAGTAAGTTACTATGACTCTGTATGTGATATATGTTATGTATTGAAAAGAGTAAGTTAATATGACTCTGTATGTGTTATATGTTACGTATAATTACTGATAGAAAGGAAAAGTTGAATGTTAAGTGGTAAGTTTTGTTCCATGTTTATTATGTTAAAAACATAGTGTATTTGTTTAGTATTGGTATTTGGCGTATAAAATCCATCCTAATGAAGGTGTGTATGATTTAGCCTAATGAGATGTATGAAAATTTAGCCTGATGAGATGTATGAAATGCAAATGTATGTGTTAGAAAAGATTGTGTTTGGTTGGGAAGGGTCAACTCTGTTAAGGCTAAAGTTGTCTTTGGTGTAAGGATGAAAGTATCCACTCGATGTTAAAGAAGAAGGTATGCGCTTGATGTTAGAGTCTGCCTGAAAATGTTATCCGCCATGGTTAAGTATTCGCCAATGATATGAGAGTGTCCACCAGAATGTCTCGTCGTGTAGAGTTAGTGTATTAGTCTATGTGCATGAGTTTACAGTTTTAGTTTTAATCTTGTTTTTGTATTTCATCAAAGGGTTGAGTCTTTTTATTTTATAGAGCTCACTAAGTTCTTATGAACTTACCTCTCTTTTCTTTTCCCCATTCTAGGTGGTACTCCATCATAGGTTGTTGAAAGGACTCAACTAGAAAGAGTGACCTTTGCAATGAGCTTCGCCTCTGTTTGTTTTATAACATGCATATGTTCTATAGGGGTGGTGTGTAACTCTGATTTGAATTTGAATCTATAATAAAGTACCTTTTATTTAACTACAATTTTATTTGAATGATACCCTTGAAGGATTTGATAAATTTTATGAATTATGTTTTGTGAAATGTTTTCTGCTTGTATACGCCAAACTGTTTTATATGTTATGACCACTGCCAGTAATATTGTATTTTCATAGGAAAAAAAATTCAATTGAAAGTTTAAAACTCAATTGCATATACATCATGGAGTATACTAGGTTGGATACTTGCATTTTTGAAACTTTTCAAAGTTAACACGTCATTGTAATTATTGTACCTTGAAATAATGTATAAGTCTGCTTTCCGTGTAATGCCTCAGTCGACCATTGGGGATTAGGGTGTTATATCCTATCATGCCACAATTCGTATGGAGTTTTCAATGTTGCTTTAGTTGTCTCATCATTCAGAATATAACAAGTCGTTTGTACTGCATAACCCAGAAAGAGATTGACAGCTTCGAATAACTTAACATCGAACGTACCATGTCTAACAACATTCAATTCCTTCTCTCTTTCACACCATTCTATTATGGAGTGCTCGACATGGTTAAATAGGATAGAATATCATTCTCTATGAGGTACCCTAACAACTTACTATATAAATATTCCCCACCTCGATCAGACTGAAGTGCCTTTACGGGTAAACCTATTTGTTTCTAAACTTCCCGACGAAACTCTTTAAATTTGTCAAATATTTCACTCTTGCAGTGCATCAGGTATACACACCCTCTAAAATAGTAATAAATAAAGGTTACATAATAATCATAACCACCTCTTATGCTAACACTCATGGGGCCGCATACGTCAGTGTGCACAAGTTCTGAGGGTTTTTCGGCCCTCATTTCTTTTGCATTAAAATATTGCTTCGTCATTTTACCATTCAAGCAAGATTCACATTGTGGAAAATCAACTTATTTAAGCAAACTTAAGATGTTGTCTCTCACAAGTCTAGTGATTCTTTCTCAATTAATATGACCAAGTCTCAAATGCCAAAGGTAGAGTGAGAAATTTTAAGTATTTTATTCGATATTTCAATCTTAAGAAGTGTGTACATATTTGATTTGATAAAATAGAGATTATTTGGCATCTAACCATTATAGATAAGATTTCAATTTCTAAATATTGCAATTCCATTATTAAAAGTCACGGTCAAGCCGTCTTTATATAAACATGCAACATAGATTAAGTTTCTTTTGAAACTTGGTATATAGAAAACGTTTTTTAAAATAATCTTCCTAAACTTATCAAAATAAAGATGTACATCTCCCACTACTTCAGCTGCCACAGTTGTCTCATTTCCGGTCCGCAATGATAAGCTCTTATCTCTAAGATCTTTCGTCTTCTCGATCCCCTATAGAGAAAAAAAACATGATTAGTGGCTCCCGAATCAATAACCTAGTGGTCTATTGAATATTCCATTAAACAAGATTCTATCATCAAGAGTTCCATACCTTTGCCTTTGGTAACTAGGTATTCCTTCCACCCTTTACAGTTTGCTTTGAAGTGCCCTTTCTTGCTGTAGAAGAAGCATTTAGACTTAGATAAGTCTTTAAGCCTTCTGGTTCTCTTCCTTTCCACTTGTTGTGGCCCAGATATCTTAGCCATGCCTTTCTTAGTGTGTTTTCCCTTCCCTTTTGAAGAAGAAGCGAAGACTATATTCGCTTCTGCTCTTTGATAAACCTTAAAAGTAACATATTTTAATCCCACATTTAGCATACTTTTGGATGAATTATCCCTTATTTTATGTAAAAAGGTGCTCTTAATCCTTTCTTTTAATGTTTTATACTCAGGGAAGCACCGGAGGATGAAAAGAACAAGAAACGGGCATAAAATGAGCCAAATGGGCCAAAGCACGAAATTAACACGGCCTGGGCCCAAGGCCACACGGCCGTGCCTCCTCAATAATCTCGAACACGGTCTAAGCCACGAAATACACGACCGTGCCTCATTAATGAAGTCCACTGATAAATCGTAAAAGTAACATATTCTAAACCCACATTTAGTATGCTTTTGGATGATTTAAGCCCCAATTTATGTAAAAAGGTGCTCTTAATCCTTTCTTTTCATGTCTTATACTCAGGAAAGCACCCGAGGACGAAAAGAATGAGAAACGGGCTTAAAACGGACCAAGTTGGGCCAAGCCAAGAAATTGACACGGCCTGAACTCCACTCCACACGGCCGTGCCACCATTCCTAATAGAACACGGCCTTGCCCACGACTTACACGGCCGTGCCTCATTTAATAGTGTCAAACACGGCCTGGCCACGATTTACACGGGCGTGTGCCATGGCCGTGCCTCTACCGTGGAGAAGAGGAATTTCATTCGGGAAAGGATACTTAGGGAGAAAGAAACGTGTTTCAAAAGCCTATAAATACACCCTAGGTACCAAATGAAAGGGGCGGAAAAGCTAGGCTAAAAAGCCAAGCCTGAAAGGTCGATTTGTGGGAATCACTCAAGATAGCCAGTTGATCCATCTCAAGAAGCTTTAATTCTACTCAAGACGGAGGATCTCCTCTTCAATTCCTTGGGGGTTTTAGGGATTTCTTATGTTTTTGTTATCTTTTCTCTTGAGATGTTTTCCTTTATTATTATGAACTAAACCTTCGAATACCCGAAGGGGATGAAACCTATGATGAATCTTGTTATCTGATTATTTGAATTATATGATAAATACTTAGTTTGTTCTTAATTATGTGAGCTTAATCAAAATTTAATGTGCTTAGGTGGAGGAGGAATAGACCCTGCCTAAGAGTAGATCCAACATAATTAAGCGGAGTTGATCGCACGCCTAGAGATAGGGTGACGAGATTTTACCGGATTAGGGTGAAACCTAATATGGGAGTCCACAAATCGATTTACTGCTATTCTAGGGGGTTATTATAAGCGAACGAGAGTTCCACTAATTAACCTAGGGTTAGACATTATTCGCCTCGAGAGAGGGTTTAATATACGTTAGGGAGTCTCACGGATCAAACTAAGTAAATAAATCATATGGTTCAAGGTTAGATAACAAGTGAAGTCTAAGTGGATTTTTCCTAAGGGTATCGCTTGAGTCAACTGAGTTTTTCCAAAAGTTATTTCCCGAATTCATTCTTTTTGTCTTTGCGTCTTAGCTTAGTAAGTAGATTAGTTTTAGTTTAACAACCATCACTTTATATTAAGGCTAAATAATAAAAAGACGGTGAGTATTAGTACTTTTAGTTCCTTTGGGTTCGATAATCCGGTCTTGCCTAAACTATACTACTGTTTGATAGGTGCACTTGCTTTTAATCGTTGTCAGAGTTGGTTTCCAGGTTCGATCATTCTTTTATAAATTTTAAAACTCTGATTTACAGCGATCAAGTTTTTGGCGCTGCTGTTCTTGGGAACTAAAATATTAAGAAAACTCTATTTTTATTACTTTAGCCATTATTTTAATTTTCGCAATTTATTTTTAGTTTTTAATTTTAATTTTGCTAAATTTTCTTTCTTTCTTTTTCTAGCAGGTACCTCTAGTTTATGACTAGAAGGAACCCGAGAGGACCTTTAGAATACGATAGTGAAATTGAAGCTACCGCTCGAAGAAATCGTAGAGAAATTAGGCGAGCCCTAAACTACACAGAAGAAGAGCGTGAAGACAGATCCAATCCTACTGAAGGGATGGACGAGAATAATCCACCACCACAAAACGATGTGGCGGATCAGAATGCTCCTCGTACCATGTATGATTATGCTAAACCTCATTTAACAGGGGTAGAATCGAGTATTGTTAGGCCTGCTATAGCTGCTAATAATTTTGAATTAAAGCCTAACACTATTCAAATGATTCAACAGTTTGTTCAATTTGATGGTTTGCAGGACGAAGACCCAAACACTCATATAGCTAACTTTTTAGAATTCTGCGATACCTTCAAAATAAATTGCGTTTCTGATGATGCCATACGTCTTCGGTTATTTCCCTTTTCATTAAGGAATAAAGCCAAACTGTGGTTAAACTCGTTACCACGAGGGTCAATTACTACATGGGAACAAATGACCGAAAAATTTCTATTAAAATATTTTCCACAGGCCAAAATGGCCAAGTTACGTAATGATAAATCTTATTTTGTGCAGATGGATTTAGAGACATTATACGACGCATGGGAGAGATACAAAGATCTCTTAAGGAGATGCCCACACCACGGATTACCATTGTGGCTCCAAGTCCAAACTTTTTACAACGGTGTGAATCCTTCAACACGGCAATTAATTGATTCAGCCGTCGGTGGAACCCTGAATAATAGAACTCCTGAGGCAACCTTACGAGTTTATTGAAGAGATGTCATTGAATAACTATCGATGGCAAGTTACAAGAACAAAGCCAACAAAAACAAAGGAGTTTACAACCTTGATGCAAGAACCATGCTATCAAACCAGGTAGAGTTGATGAATAAGAAAATTGATAGTTTGTGTTCTTCGCAGGTACACCCAGTCATGCAGTGCGACACAAGTGGAACTGTGGCGAATTCTGAGTACCCACCCTACCAACCAGAGAGAAAACAGATGAACTATATAGGTAACAATTTCAGATCCAATAATAATCCATATAGTAATAATTATAATCCAGGTTGGAGGAACCACCCTAATTTTTCGTGGGGAGGACAAGGAAATTAAGGAAATCAAAGACAACAACCTCCTCAAAATTTCCAAAATCAGCCCTATCTACAGGAAAAGAAGCCGAGTCTTGAAGAGACGTTGAACAAATTCATAGCATCCACAGAAGCCCGTCTCCAAAAAAATGAGGTAACACTCAACACCCAACAAACATCGATCAAAATGATCGAGAACCAAGTTGGAGGACTTACAAAGGCAATCAAGGAAATTACCCAGTCAGTCGGAGAAATTGCAAAGCTATTATCCGAACGACCGCAAGGGCGTCTACCAAGTAACACTAAAATTAATCCTAAAGAGCAGATCCAAGCCATAACAGCTCAGGAGAATACAAGGGTAGATGAATCCATCTCAACACAAGGAAACGAGGTAGAAAAAGGTAAAGATGAGGTAACACAAGACAAGCCAAAACCAGTAATCAAGGAGTACCAACCTTGCATACCTTATCCTGAAGCGTTGAAGAGAGACGACACAGAGGAACAGTTCGGTAAGTTTCTTAAACTCTTAAAGAAATTACACATTAACTTACCACTCCTCGAAGCTCTTTCGCAGATGCCTGATTCCAGGAAATTCTTAAAGAAGCTTCTGACAAACAAGCAGAAATTAGATGAAGATTCGCATGTGGAACTCAACGCAAAGTACTCAGCAATCTTGCAAAATAGCTACCACAGAAACTAAAAGATCCAGGGAGTTTTACAATTCCATGTTTAATTGGTAGACTAACTGTTGATAATGCGTTAGCTGATTTAGGGGCAAGCATAAATGTCATGCCTTATAAATTGTTTAAACAATTAGGTCTAGGGAAACCCAAACAAACTAGGATGAGCATTCAATTAGCTGATAAAACTGTTAGAATTCCTAGGGGTATTATTGAAGATGTTCTTGTAAAAATTGACAGATTCGTTTTCCCAGTAGATTTTGTTATCTTAGACATGGATGAGGATAATTTGATCCCCCTAATTTTAGGAAGACCCTTTTTAGCCACTGCCAGGACTAAAATTGATGTTGATGCAGGAAAAATCATACTTTGCGTAGGTAATGAGACCGTCACCATCAAGGCTCTCAATTCGGCTAGAACATCGAGTAATCAAGGTGAGAACGTAAATTTCCCTAATAACCATTCTGAAACACCCCGAACCCGGCCCACGAGCCCTGACCGGATCGGGTATGTTCCTTGAGTAAAACAGTTCAAAACTTATTTGTTTCTTTTGGAAAGTTTGGGTGATTTTGAAGAAGATTTGATTTGTGTTGGGTTCAATGTTGAAAACAGCATTATTTTTGAAGTCTAAGTTTTAATAAAACTTTATTTTCAAAACAATAAATTTAAAATGTTGCCGAGTTCTTAGAGTTTACTATTTAAACTGAAAACCATTTGTGTTAGGTGTCAAAACATTTTAAGGTTTATTTTTAAGAAAAGTTACTTAAACTTTAATTTGATAAGAATCGTGTCATAATAAAATATTTAAAAGTGCATGCATAAACAGTTTCATACTAGTGGCCTTATTACATCAAAACCAAACCCAAAATAAATTCGAAATACTAAAAACAATAAAAAGTCCAAAATAAAATAAATCATGTGCTGAGCATGGCCACCACTAAGCTCCTGCCGACCCAGTCCATCACCGAAAGGCGTCACTGAAAAATATCCCACAACGGGGTGAGTCAAATAGACTCAGTGTGTAACAACCAACACTAAGTCTCAACAATTCAGGCATAGCAGATCATACATATACATATAGCAATTAAATATAATAATGCAATCCCGAACCCAAACCTATATAACCATCCGCTACACATCATCGAAGGCAGTCGCTGCAGACGACTAGCTCATCGCCCTTATAATTTTGTGGCATAGCCACCAGATAATAATTTTGTGACATAAGTCACCACATTCAGATATTGTGACATGAGTCACCACATTCAGATATTGTGGTATAAACCACCAGATCACTTCCCCTTTCCATATAACCCATATGCCCCATGTCATACAAATCATGCAATTATCATGGCTTAGGCCTTATTTCACATTCTTATCAATGTTCACATATGTGCCATAACAGATATTCATAATATCATAACTACAATAGTAGTAAGTAACGTACCTGAGTACTTTGTACCATTGCATGGCACCCTTAGCCACATCTTACTTATTCTTACTAACACATTCAATAAAACATAACCATAAATCTATTAAGGCTTAGTGCAGGGTGCACACCTGGTTTACTTAACGCTTCCACTGAAATCCCGAAAATCCCGATCTAACACTCTAGATCCTTAGTTCGTTGCTGCCAATTTGATTACTAATCAAATCCGAGAACTTTATGATGTTCCCTCTTGCAATCGGCTAGACACTAAATCACTTAACTAGTTAGTTTTGGCTTTTGAACAAATAAGAAACAGATCCGAAACATCAACTATGGCCTCGGCCGAATATCACATACACTTACCTTATGGATCTAAATCCCGAAATTGCTACTTACCTTTGGTATCTGTCGAAATCCCTACAAGCACTATGTTAGATCCAATTCTAACATTTAATCTCAACAAATGGCCCTTGGCCGAATATACACATGACTTACCTTAGATCTTTAAAATCTCGAAGGTCTTCCCCTTGTAGTCGACAATCACAGAATCCCGAAACCCTCCTTCAGAGTTTCCGCCAAGATACATTAATAAGATTAATCTTTAACTTTCGGCTAAAAGAAAAGAAAAGAAATTGAATAGCATCTGATCTTACTCTTAATGCTGTAGTCGACTGCCCCCTTGCTTGAATCCACAGAGAAATTCGGCTATGGCTAGATGTTAATCAACAAATTTCGGCTTTTGGGGCTTATTGAGGAATCGGCTTCAACAAGAGTGAAAAGAAAAGTATAGGACTTAGGGATAATCGGCTATGGTGGGATTTTGAGAGGAGGATGTTCGGCCTTTGATGGGAAGAAGAAGAAAGTGTGGCTCGACGAAATTCGGCTTATGGAAGTGAGTAGCAAAAAGGAAAAAAAAGAAAAGGGACACAAGCTGATCTCTTTTTTGAGAATTTCGACACAAAAGAAAAGATGAGAAGAGAAGAATTTTCGACACACCTACCTTGCTATCATTAAACCGAAAATACCATCCCTTGTACCCCATATTCGTAACTCCTCATCCCTTATCTAATCCCTTGTTTTTCTCTTTATCACTTCATTCAAAAATTAATAAAAATAATCCATCATTTATCCCTTATCTTAGCCGAATTTTAAAAAGGATTAAACTCATCCCTTTAGTGCCTTAATGCCGTCCACTCATCATTTCACTCCTGCAGCAAAATAAAATTCTTTTATTTGCTTCCCTTGCAGCTCGAACCTTGCCCCTTGCCCACTGCTTGTGGCGTCACATACTGAGGCCCTAAGTGGCGCCTCTATGCCACTTAAACAAGCCCATTTTTTTGTGTCATATTTCCCTTACAAATTCTCTTAAGGCCACTCTTGTTCAGTTCCACTTCAAGACTTAAAATCTGATATTTTCTAAGGCAGTTTCCTATGTTCTAAAGTCCTCAAAATTCATAAAACATACTTATAATTCATGTAGGCATGCTTTCACGTAAAATTCAGCAATAATTCATAAGCCCAAAATCCCGGATATTACAGTTCTACCCCCCTTAAAATAATTTCGACCTCGAAATTACCTGGCTAAAATAAGTGAGGGTATTGCTGTCGCATTGCTTCTTCTGGCTCCCATGAAGCTTCTTCCGATCCATGATTACGCCATAATACTTTGACTAGAGGAACTGATTTTCTCCGTAACACTTTCACATCTCGTTCCAAGATCTGAATCGGCTCTTCCTCATAGGACAAATCTGGCCTTAGTTCCACTTCCTCAACTGGTACTACATGAGATGGATCCGATCGATAACGACGTAGCATAGAAACATGAAATACGTCGTGCATCTGCTTCAACTCCGGAGGCAACTCTAACTGGTATGCCACTGGTCCAACTCGCTTTAATACCCGATAAGGTCCTATAAACCTGGGACTTAACTTCCCTTTGCGACCAAATCTCATTACCTTCTTCCAAGGCGACACTTTAAGAAACACTTGATCTCCTACATCAAATTCTATCTCCTTACGCTTAAGATCCACGTACGACTTCTGCCTGTCAGATGCTTCCTTTAATCGTGCCCGAATTACCTCAACCTTCTCCTCAGATTCTGCCACAATCTCTGGACCCAAAACACGACGTTCCCCTAATTCTGTCCAACACGTAGGAGTTCGACACTTCCGACCATACAACGCATCATATGGTGCCATTCGAATACTCGCTTGATAGCTGTTGTTGTATGCAAATTCTGCTAAAGGCAAATATTCTTCCCAACTTCCTCTGAAGTCTATCACACAGCCCCTCAACATATCTTCCAACACTTGGATTACTCGTTCAGACTATCCGTCCGATTGTGGATGAAAAGCCGTAATGAAATCCAATCTGGTGCCTAAAGCTTGATGTAGAGCTTTCCAAAATCGAGACGTAAACCTTGGATCCCTATCTGAGATAATTGATACCGGCACTCCATGCAACCTTACAATCTCTGCCACATATAACTTTGCCAACTTCTGCAAAGAATAATCAACCCGCACTGGAATGAAATGTGCGGAATTTGTCAACCGATCCACTATCACCCATACCGAGTCCTTCTTAGTAGGAGTAAGGGGAAGCCCACTAACGAAGTCCATGGTGATTCTCTCCCACTTCCACTGCGGAATATTTATCGGCTGAAGCAATCCTGACGGAACTTGGTGTTCAGCCTTGACTTGCTGACACGTCAAGAATTTCCCTACAAATTCGGTAACTTCCCTCTTAAGACCAGGCCACCAAAATTGTTCCCTTAGATCCTTGTACAACTTAGCACTTAAATCCTTATCCACTAACTGACTTTCCTTCACCTCATTCAGCCATGACGGCTTAACTTGCAACTCTGCCAGCAGACTTCCATCGTCATACAAGCTCAGATGTGCCAACATTGCCCTCAGATTCGACACCACTTTCCGACTTAGGGCATCTGCCACTACATTCGCCTTGCCCGGATGATACTCTATAGAACAATCATAATCCTTCAATAACTCCACCCACCTTCATTGTCTCAGGTTCAGCTCTTTCTGAGTCAACAGATACTTAAGGCTCTTGTGGTCTGTGTAGATCACTGACTTTTCTCCATATAGGTAGTGCCTTCATACCTTAAGGGCAAAGACCACCGCCGCCAATTCTAAGTCATGCGTCGGGTAGTTAACCTCGTGTGGCCTTAGTTGTCGAGATGCATAAGCAACAACCTTCCTGTCTTGCATCAGAACACATCCTAATCCTGTGTGAGAAGCATCACAGTACACCACAAAGTCCTTTCCTGCCTCCGGTTGAATCAAGACCGGAGCTTCAGTCAAAACCCTCTTAAGCTTCTCAAAGCTCTCCTTTTGCTTATCTGTCCAAACGAAAGGTACTTCCTTCCTAAACAACTTTGTCAATGGTGCGGCTATTGATGAAAATCCTTCCACGAACCTTCTATAGTAACCTGCCAATCCCAAGAAACTTCGAATCTCAGCCACAGACTTAGGTGGTTTCCAATCCAGCACTGCCTCAATCTTCCTAGGATCCACCCTTATTCCTTCAGCAGACACTACATGCCCTAAGAACGCATCTTCTTCTTCCAAAATTCACACTTGCTGAATTTGGCATAGAGCTTCTTCTCCCTTAATACTTGCAACACAATTCGGAGATGCTCATCATGTTCCTCCTCAGACTTGGAGTATACTAGGATATCGTCTATGAACACAACGATGAACCTATCCAAGTAAGGTTGAAAAACCCGGTTCATCATATCCATGAACGCGGCTGGGGCGTTCGTCAATCCGAACGGCATTACTACGAACTCAAAGTGTCTGTATCTTGTTCAGAAGGCTGTCTTATGGATATCTGCTTCCTTCACCTTAAGCTGATGATATCCAGACCGTAGATCTATCTTCGAGAATACTGCCGCCCCCTTTAGCTGATCGAACAAGTCATCTATCCTTGGCAAAGGGTACTTGTTCTTGATGGTCAGCTTATTCAACTGACGATAATCTATGCACATACGCATAGTTCCGTCCTTCTTCTTCACAAACAAGACCGGTGCTCCCCATGGAGACACACTGGGTCGGATAAATCCACGATCAAGTAACTCTTGAATCTGAGCCTTGAGCTCAACCAATTCCTTTGGTGCCATTCTGTACGGGGCGATTGACACAGGAGCTATTCCCGGTAGCAAGTCAATTCCAAACTCTACCTCCCTATCCGGGGGTATTCCAGGTAACTCCTCCGAAAAGACATCCATAAATTTCCTTACTGTTCTAACCCCTTCAACACTTGTTTCCTTAGTGTCCAAGGCACTGACCTACATCAGAAAAGCCGGACATCCTTTCCTTACCATCTTCTCCGCCTTAAGAGCGAATACTACATTCGACAAATAGTTCCGTCTTTCGCCCATCACCACAACTTCCTTATCGTCGGGAGTTCTCAACGACATGCGTTTAGTGGCGCAATCCACATTCACACGGTACTTCACTAACCAATCCATGCCTAAGATTAGATCAAATTCCCCGAATGGTAGTTCCACTAAGTCAGCTGGGAACTGCGTCCCCTGAATTCTAAAGGCACTTCCTTAAAGAGTTTATCTACTATCACAGTCTGCCCTAAAGGACTAAGTACAATCATCTTCCTAGGTACAGTCTCAGAGTTCACATGCAAAGTTTCGGATACTTCACTAGCAACATAGGAATGAGTTGACCCTATGTCTATCAAAGCAATAAAGGGTAACCCCGAAATAAGGAACGTACCCGTTATAACATCAGGTGCATCGCCGTCTTCCCTCCGACGAACTGCATATACCAGTCCTGGTTGTCTAGCCTCAGTATTACCAACACCTCTGCCTGGTGTTCTACGTCCTCTTCCAGCACCGTTTCCTCTGCCAATCGGACCACAACCCCGCTGAGGCTGTTGTCCACCTCTACCAGCCTGATTGACACTCTGCCCTGTTGGTCGGCCCTCGTCTATCTTTATAAGACAGTCCTTGATCATATGTTCCTTAGATCCATACTTGAAACATCCCTATGTCTTCTTCCAACACTCTCCTAGGTGCCTCTTCCCACACTCAGCACAAGTACGGTATTGCTCTCCTGTACCAACTTGCTGACCTCGCGGCCCATCAACTCTAGGCCTTTTCTGCGCACTCCCAGATGACCCTGACGACCCAAAACCTCTCTTTTGCCTATTCCTGTCAGTATTCTGCCTTACAAAGTCCTTAACTCCTTCGGCTACTTTAGCCTTCTCTACTAACACGACAAACTCCCGCTCCTGTTGCGGAGCTATCAACAACCTCAGGTCGTCCCTAAGTCCGTCCCCAAACCAGACACATCGTTCATTCTCCGTAGCCACAATTCCTCGAGCATACCGGCTCAACCTTAAGAATTCATCCTCATATTCAGCTACGGACTTGTTCCCTTGAACCAGCCCTAGAAATGCCTTCCTCTGTGCATCAGTATAACTAGTACCAACATACTTCTTCTGGTACGCCACCTTGACATATTCCCAAGTGAGATCCTCAACTGTGGCACCATCCCGAACTGTGAGCCACCATTGATATGCCTCATCGCGAAGTAGCGACACCATTCCCTTCAACTTCTCCTCAGCAGATAGATCCAGCTCATCCATAATTCGCTCTGTCGCCTCCAACCAATACTCAGCCGTACTGGGTGCCACACCAGATACACCATGGAACACCTCGGCTCCGTTGGCTCGGTCGCCGCACAGATTGAGCTCCCATATTTCCACCGCTCCACCCACCATCTCAAGAACCCGCAGCATCGCTCAGTGATATCAGTATCATCCCCGTCGATCTTGCTGCGCTCAACGCCAAAGAAATGGTGGTGGTGGTACCTCATTCTCGGACCCTTGACCAGACCTAACGGGTTCCGATACGGCCATTCTGCCTCTACCACGCCCTCGCGTATTACGACCATGTCCCCTAGAACTCATTTCTACGATCGCGCTTTAATCTAATTACAAAGTTTTATGTATTAGCCTTTGTTCACTGATTACCCGCGAAGAAATTTTATGAAAAGAAGTTTAATAGCAGTTGTTTCGATCAATAAAAGTTTTCGTTTCAAGTTTTCTACCCTAATTCAGAGAAACACGATCATTCAGTAGTACCTACAGCACACATTCACTATTCAAACATTTTCGTCTGTTCCTATCCCAGGGGTATTTTCGTCGTTTCTCCTACAGGGGTATTTTGGTAATAAATCGGGGTCATTTTGGTAATTTTGTAAATCAGGGGCAATTTCGTAAATTTTCCAGGTCAGGGTATTTTAATATTTTGCAAAATAGGGGTTTCTGGAATTTTGAAAAATATCTTAGTAAAAGTCGAGGGTAGTATGGTAGTTTAAAATTTTTCAAACCAAGGTCATTTTAGTAATTTTACAATCAGGGGTACTTAGGTAATTTTTGTAAATCAGGAATCTCTTGGAAAAATAATTTTGCTACAAATCAAAGAGGTAATTTGGTGATTAAAACTAAGATTTTACAGAAATATGGCTAGTCCCTTTCGGGTTTTAATTATTGAATTTTAGCCCGTGAGTAAGTCCTCTTGGTTAGGGTGAACCGTCACTACGCACTGCAGGATTCGAGCGAAGAGGAGGTGAGTCACTAGGATCGCTTAAATACCGTGCTCTTCCTGAATCCAATCCTGAGACATGCGCACAATGGTTGCCACACCCTAACTTTCGTGACTTAGTCACGTGTTTGTTTAATTAGGCATTAAGTCTTATGTAATTCTAAGGTTGGGGTAAACTAATCCTAGGGTTCAATAACTTACTATGCTAATCTACGTTCCCGATATGCCCTTCTACAAATCATACTATAAATCACACAACAGTTAGGAGTACTTACCTGGTGGACTTCGGGTCGGAGACTTAGGTGCCATGCCAGAAAACCTGCTCATTTCACAAAATCTTTCACAAAATTCGTTTGGGCTTAATTTTGAAAACGTTATGGGATTTAATCCCAAGGCCGAGAGTTTAAAACTTGGCTCTGATACCAAGCTGAAACACCCCGAACCCAGCCCACGAGCCCTGATTGGATTCGGTATGTTCCTTGAGTAAAACAGTTCAAAACTTATTTGTTTCTTTTGGAAAGTTTGGGTGATTTTGAAGAAGATTTGATTTGTGTTGGGTTCAATGTTGAAAACAGCATTATTTTTGAAGTCTAGGTTTTAATAAAACTTTATTTTCAAAACAATAAATTTAAAATGTTGCCGAGTTCTTAGAGTTTACTATTTAAACTGAAAACCATTTGTGTTAGGTGTCAAAACATTTTAAGGTTTATTTTTAAGAAAAGTTACTTAAACTTTAATTTGATAAGAATCGTGTCATAATAAAATATTTAAAAGTGCATGCATAAACAGTTTCATACTAGTGGCTTATTACATCAAAACCAAACCCAAAATAAATTTGAAATACTAAAAACAATAAAAAGTCCAAAATAAAATAAATCCTGTGCTGAGTATGGCCACCACTAAGCTCCTGCCGACCCGGTCCATCACTGAGTGTCACCTGAAAAATATCTCACAACGGGGTGAGTCAAACAGACTCAGTGTGTAACAACCAACACTAAGTCTCAACGATTCAGGCATAGCAGATCATACATATACATATAGCAATTAAATATAATGATGCAATCCCGAACCCAAACCTATATAACCATCCGCTACACATCACCCGTACCAACCATCACACCATGGGGACTACTAAGTCGACCCTCCATCCGCTACACATCATCGAAGGCAGTCGCTGTAGACGACTAGCTCATCGCCCTTATAATTTTGTGGCATAGCCACCAGATAATAATTTTGTGACATAAGTCACCACATTCAGATATTGTGACATGAGTCACCACATTCAGATATTGTGGTATAAACCACCAGATCACTTCCCCTTTCCATATAACCCATATGCCCCATGTCATACAAATCATGCAATTATCATGGCTTAGGCCTTATTTCACATTCTTATCAATGTTCACATATGTGCCATAACAGATATTCATAATATCATAACTACAATAGTAGTAAGTAACGTACCTGAGTACTTTGTACCATTGCATGGTACCCTTAGCCACATCTTACTTATTCTTACTAACACATTCAATAAAACATAACCATAAATCTATTAAGGCTTAGTGCAGGGTGCACACCTGGTTTACTTAACGCTTCCACTGAAATCCCGAAAATCCCGATCTAACACTCTAGATCCTTAGTTCCTTGCTGCCAATTTGATTACTAATCAAATCCAGAAACTTTATGATGTTCCCTCTTGCAATCGGCTAGACACTAAATCACTTAACTAGTTAGTTTTGGCTTTTGAACAAATAAGAAACAGATCCGAAACATCAACTATGGCCTCGGCCGAATGTCACATACACTTACCTTATGGATCTAAATCCCGAAATTGCTACTTACCTTTGGTATCTGTCGAAATCCCTACAAGCACTATGTTAGATCCAATTCTAACATTTAATCTCAACAAATGGCCCTTGGCCGAATATACACATGACTTACCTTAGATCTTTAAAATCTCGAAGGTCTTCCCTTGTAGTCGACAATCACGTAATCCCAAACCCTCCTTCGAGTTTCCGCCAAGATACATTAATAAGATTAATCTTTAACTTTCTATTAAAAGAAAAGAAAAGAAATTGAATAGCATCTGATCTTACTCTTAATGCTGTAGTCGACTGCCCCTTGCTTGAATCCACAGAGAAATTCGGCTATGGCTAGATGTTAATCAACAGATTTCGGCTTTTGGGGCTTATTGAGGAATCGGCTTCAACAAGAGTGAAAAGAAAAGTATAGGACTTAGGGATAATCGGCTATGGTGGGATTTTGAGAGGAGGATGTTCGGCCTTTGATGGGAAGAAGAAGAAAGTGTGGCTCGACGAAATTCGGCTTATGGAAGTGAGTAGCAAAAAGGAAGAAAAGAAAAGGGACACAAGCTGATCTCTTTTTTGAGAATTTCGACACAAAAGAAAAGATGAGAAGAGAAGAATTTTCGGCACACCTACCTTGCTATCATTAAACCGAAAATACCATCCCTTGTACCCCATATTCGGCCAACTCCTCATCCCTTATCTAATCCCTTGTTTTTCTCTTTATCACTTCATTCAAAAATTAATAAAAATAATCCATCATTTATCCCTTATCTTAGCCGAATTTTAAAAAGGATTAAACTCATCCCTTTAGTGCCTTAATGCCGCCCACTCATCATTCACTCCTGCAAAGAAAATAAAATTCTTTTATTTGCTTCCTTGCAACTCGAACCTTGCCCCTTGCCCACTGCTTGTGGCGTCACATACTGAGGCCCTAAGTGGCGCCTCTATGCCACTTAAACAAGCCCATTTTTTTGTGTCATATTTCCCTTACAAATTCTCTTAAGGCCACTCTTGTTCAGTTCCACTTCAAGACTTAAAATCTGATATTTTCTAAGGCAGTTTCCTATGTTCTAATGTCCTCAAAATTCATAAAACATACTTATAATTCATGTAGGCATGCTTTCAAGTAAAATTCAGCAATAATTCATAAGCCCAAAATCCCGGATATTACACATTCGGTCAACTCTTCTTTTCAAGAAACACCACCGAAGAATACAACTGAACCCGATCCTGACCCCAACCCCAACAAAGAAATAACTCACGAAGATCGAGGAATTCAAATCGATGATCTAGACGAGTGGAAGACACATTTTAAGGAGAAATTAGGGATACACGACGAAGAGCCAGAACCACACGAGGAAAAATCGAAAGAGTCCCCAGAAGAGCTTATAGGAACAACAAACCACTTCAAAATAGGGGACAAGGTACTGTTAGAAGAAGCGGATCTTCAAATATCTCCTCCGGACCCTAGCACAAACAAAGAAATATCTTTTAGGGTAACCAGTGTTATTCCATACGAAACAGTCGAGGTAAGTAATCCTATTTTTGGTACTTTTACTATAAACACATCTCGACTTAATTTTTTTCACGGAGACAGGTAATAATATGAGGAAGGACTTCCAACTCCTCAAACCACCTTGAAGATACAAACGAGAAGAGAGTCTAGCTTAAGACTATAAACAAGCACTTCTCGGGAGGCAACCCGAGCACTAACATAACTTATTCTCACATTTTGCTTTAAATTTATTTTTCTTTTCTTCTTTTCTTTCTGAATACGTAGTTATAAACTAACAAAGGGTGCAGAATTCCAGGACACACGGCCTTGCACACGGCCATGGCCGTGGCCGTGTGTACCTGAAGAATCTTAGTACTAACAGGGCAGGACGGTACAAGTCAGAATGACCTAATTTTCGGCAATCACGGACTCAACCACTCTCCCACGGGCACTGACAAAGTGACACGGCCGTTCTTGACGGTCGTGTGAGGCTACTGACTTGCCAACCACGGGCTGAACACGGTCGTGCCAGCTAACCGTGCTAATATACTGACTTGTCGAACACATGCTAGACACGAGCGTGGGGAATCAACACGCCCTAGAGCACGGCCGTGCGAAGCGGCCGTGTGAATCGACACACCCTCAACCCACGGGCATGGGAAACTGCCAGACCTGAAATTCTATTTAAACATCATGCCCTTTTCCTTCCCCTTATTAACCCACTTCTTTCTTCTTTCCTTCTTCCTTCATTTCCTTTCTCTTTCCTTTTTCTTTTTCCTAATAAATCCTTAGACTCTTGAGCTACATTAAAATCATATCCATGGCAAAGAAGCGTAAGAGGCCAATCTCCCCAAAGGAGACCGATTCACCTGAGTTCATGCCGGCAGCTTCATCCAAACAACAAGCCAAGGGTCTTTGAGACCAATTATCTGTTCTTTTGTTTTTATCTTCTCCTTTATTTTCTTTATCTTTACTTCTATACTACTTAATTTAGTTTACTTTATTTTAATTTCTTGTTTTTAGGTTCTTAAGGCTGCTTGGGAATCACGCCACCACCACCACCATAACCTCAGCCTTAGAAATCACACCCAAAAATAAGGACTCTACGATCCACCCATATTTTCTTTTAATTTTAGTTTTCTTCTTAGTCTCCTTCTCTTTATCTTCCTTGTCCTTAATTTCATATTTAGTTTACTTTAATTATGTATTAAAGATCCCTGGCTAATTCTCTACGAGCGACCCAATTTCTTCATCTAGCGCAGGTTCGTCATCAAGACGGCCCATCACCACCACCAAAGGCACAATCTCATCTCAAGGAATCATCTAAAAATTCAAGAAGTTTTCACTTACCCCCATATCTGATGATTTTATTACAAGGTTATTGTATATCTTTGTACATTGAGGGCAATGTACATCTTAAGTGTGGAGGGTGAACAACCTAAGAAGACACCTAACAAAAACCCTGAATTGAGTCTTGTTTTTAAGTGAATTTACTCATATTGCTAATTAGGATGAAATTTCTGATGATTTATGATTTTTATTGATATTTTTAGATTAAGTCATTGATAATTGTGCATTGATAATTAAATTTGAAGAATACTAGAGAATCAAGCATGATAAGTCTATTTTTCTTTAAATTAAAATTTTTTCTAGTCACAAAAAGAGTTTAAATATTACCTTGAAGTTTGAAATTTACGAGGTTGACATCAAAATACCCATAATTTTTGTGAGTTTTTGAGCCCTATAGAGCATAAATTCTTTTTCGTGCTCACTTTATTGATTATGAGTATGTCAACATTGATCATTATTTTAGAACCTGCATCGATTATACATGTCGAGACCACATTTTATGATTTGATTCACGAGAGATGATAAAGGCACCTAGGATTTAACCCACTAATTCCCTAAAAGCCTACCGTCACAAATTAACCCCTAGTTAACCCTGTTTTAACCGAACACCCTTTTATTGACATACCCATTAATATTAACCTAACCCTTTGTTTTTGTTATCACCATTCCTTTTACTACCCTTATATCGAGATTTGATCTCGATTAGTTGCCTAATTATGAATTTTAGTAGTTTATCCTTTATTATGTATTTAGTTTGTTCTAAAAAAATGAAGTATATCCATTATTCATTATTAGTTGTGATTAAATGAGCTTATACGTTTGGATTCCAAATATCGAAGAAGAAGCTCGTATTATTAGTATTATTAGTTTTCAATTGATGTATTTATTATTATTAATTCATTAGTTCTTAGTTAGGTAATTTTTCAACTCAATCTCGATTCTAACCCTCTAATTCACCTTACTCCACACCTAAACCTAGCCTCATTACAACCCCAACAAAGACCTTTTGGATTTGTGTTTCATCTCATATTTCAGTGGTGGAGATTTGATTTTCATGCAAGCCTATGGGATTAACTCTTCATGTTTGACTTTTGAGTGCCTAAATTCTGAACCTTAAACACTTTGACTGATTTGAGCGAATCTTTTGAGAGGATGTCAATCCTTGTCGATTTCGAATCAGAGGTAATTATTTAGATGAAGGGAAACGCCTATGTTTTGTGCTACAGAATCTATGACTTATACTGTTTGAATTTTTAGGACACTTTGAATTAAATTATCCATGTATAAATCATCTATGAATTATGATGAGACACTATCAATAGGAATTATGAATCACGGGAAGTTCGTTTTAATTGTAAGTTGAGAATTTTGCTTGAGGACAAGCAAAAGCTTAAGTGTGGGGGTATTTGATAAATCGTAAAAGTAACATATTCTAAGCCCACATTTAGTATGCTTTTGGATGATTTAAGCCCCAATTTATGTAAAGAGGTGCTCTTAATCCTTTCTTTTCATGTCTTATACTCAGGAAAGCACCCGAGGATGAAAAGAATGAGAAACGGGCTTAAAACGGACCAAGTTGGGCCAAGCCACGAAATCGAAACGGCCTGAACTCCACTCCACACGGCCGTGCCACCATTCCTACTAGAACACGGCCTTGCCCTTGACTTACACGGTCGTGCCTCATTTAACAGTGTCGAATACGGCCTGGCCACGATTTACACGGGCGTGTGCCATGGCCGCGCCTCTGCCGTGGAGAAGAGGAATTTCATTCGGGAAAGGATACTTAGGGAGAAAGAAACGTGTTTCAAAGGCCTATAAATACACCCTAGGTACCAGCTGAAAGGGGCAGAAAAGCTAGGCTAAAAAGCCAAGTCGAAAAGGTTAGATTTGTGGGAATCACTCGAAGATAGCCAGTTGATCCATCTCAAGAAGCCGGAATTCTACTCAAGACGGAGGATCTCCTCTTCAATTTCTTCAGGGGGTTTTAGGGATTTCTTATGGTTTGTGTTATCTTTTCTCTTGAGATGTTTTCCTTTATTATTATGAACTAAACCTTCAAATACCCGAAGGGGATGAAACCTATGATGAATCTTGTTATCTGATTATTTGAATTATATGATAAATACTTAGTTTGTTCTTAATTATGTGAGCTTAATCCAAATTTAATGTGCTTAGGTGGAGGAGGACTAGACCCTGCCTAAGAGTAGATCCAACATAATTAAGCGGAGTTGATCGCACGCCTAGAGATAGGGTGACGAGATTTTGCCGGATTAGGGTGAAACCTAATATGGGAGTCCACAGATCGATTTACTGCTATTCTAGGGGGTTATTATAAGCGAACGAGAGTTCCACTAATTAACCTAGGGTTATACGTTATTCGCCTCGAGAGAGGGTTTAATATACGTTAGGGAGTCTCACGGATCAAGCTAAGTAAATAAATCATATGGTTCAAGGTTAGATAACAAGTGAAGTCTAGGTGGATTTTTCCTAAGGGTATCGCTTGAGTCAACTGAGTTTTTCCAAAAGTTATTTCCCGAATTCATTCTTTTTGTCTTTGCGTCTTATCTTAGTAAGTAGATTAGTTTTAGTTTAACAACCATCACTTTATATTAAGGCTAAATAATAAAAAGACGGTGAGTATTAGTACTTTTAGTTCCTTTGGGTTCGATAATCCGGTCTTGCCTAAACTATACTACTGTTCGATATGTGCACTTGCCTTTAATCGTTGTCAGAGTTGGTTTCCAGGTTCGATCATTCTTTTATAAATTTTAAAACTCTGATTTACAGCGATCATCCACACACGGCCCCAAAGACGATACATACGGGCGTGTGCCATGGCCGTGTCCCTGCCGCAGAAAAGAGCAATTTCAATCAGATTTGGATACTTAGGGGCAAAGAAACACATTCCAAAAGCCTATAAATACACCCTAAGTATGACCTAAAAAGGGGAGTCGACAGGGAAGTCAACGAGAGCCTAAAGCTACCGTCTAAGGGCGTCTTGCTAGGCCAGAGAGGGCAGATTTGAGGGGATTCACTCGGGGATAGCCAGTTGATCCATCTCAAGAAGCCGTAATTCTACTCAAGACGGAGGATCTCCTCTTCAATTCCTTCAGGGGGTTTTAGGGATTTCTTATGTTTTGTTTTATCTTTTCTTCCGAGATGTTTTCCTTTATTGTTATGAACTAAACCCTCGATATACACGAGGGGGTGAAACTTAGATGAATCTTGTTATCGTTTGTTGAACTATATGATAAATATTTGATTTGTTCTTAATTATGTGTTCTTAATTCTTGTGTTGATATTTCGCGGATATTAATTCAAGTTGGATGTGCTTAGGTGGAAGAGCAAAAGTCCCTGCCTAGGAGTAGATCTAGCATAGTTAAGCGGAGTTGATCGCGCGCCTAGAGATAGGGTGACGGTTGCGTTTGCTTGGATTAGGGTGAAACCTAATATGGGAGTCCATAGATCGATTTAATACAATTCTAGGGGTTTTAATTAGAAAGAGATTTCAATTAATCAACCTAGGGTTAGACGTTATTCGCCTCGAGAGAGGGTTTAATATAAATTAGGTAATCCTACGGATCAAGTCAAATGAATAAATCGTCTGGTTTAGAGTTAGATAACAAGTGAAGTCTAAGTGGATTCTTCCTTGGGTGTCGTCTTAATTAATTGGTTTTTCCTCAAGTTATTTTCCCAATTTCATTCTTCTTTGTCTTAGAGTCTTTAATTTAGTAGTTAATTAATTTAGATATAATCATCAAATTCCCTTTATTTTAGGCTAGATAATAAAAAGAAAGTTAGTATTAGTACTTTTAGTTCCTTTGGGTTCGACAATCCGGTCTTGCCTAAGCTATACTACTGTTCGATAGGTGCACTTGCCTCAATCATTGTCATAGTTAGTTTTCAGGTTCGATCATTATCTTTATAAATTTTAAAACTCTGACTTCACAGCGATCATTCTTCAAACTAGTTGACCACCGTTCAACATT
Source organism: Gossypium sturtianum (assembly GCA_025698515.1). Taxonomy (NCBI): domain Eukaryota; kingdom Viridiplantae; phylum Streptophyta; class Magnoliopsida; order Malvales; family Malvaceae; genus Gossypium; species Gossypium sturtianum. Next base: position 126,632,697 of record CM046946.1, read on the forward strand.
AACTCATAGGATTGTAACTCCTTCATGAGTTGTGTAAGCGTCAGGTTTTTGTTGCCAAGGTTATATGCGGCCTGAAAACTAGGAAAATCCTTTGACAAGGTTTTGAACACCATCTCAATTTGAGAGCTTTGGTCCAGATTGGCCTCATTGTCCATAGCCTCAGCAAAGTAGCCCATAAAAGTGATCATATGGTCTTTGACCGGGGTAGCGGGCTTTTGTTGGGCATTCATCAAGGTAGTTATGGCAGACTGTCAAGCCAAGGTAGCTTGTCCTCTAAACATGTTTTCTAGCTTCTCTAGAATCACTTTAACAGTCTTACAGCTCTCTAGTTGCTTATATAAATTACTTGGTCACGCTTGCCAGCATATAGCAATTAGCTATCTCGTCAGACTCTTCTCAGCATTTTCTCAGCATATAGAAAAGTCCCCTAAACATTGTTTTAAAGTAGTATTTATAGTACTTTTAAAGTTAACCTAAATTAGACCAGTATGCCATTGATTCACATAATCATTAGAGCATGTTTTGACCAAAAAAATCCTTCAAAGTTTATCTCGTCAAGTTTCAATGTTGCGACACCAAAGATCTTGTGTCGCAAATTTCTACACAGTTCGCTCCCAATTCTATATAGAAGTTAGAGTGTCATGACTTCAATTCTCGGTGTCGCAACTTTGCTCCAAAATGGTTGAGATTTTTCAACCTTGGTAACTGTCTTCGATGTTGCAACTTTATCAGTATGTTGCCATGACTTCCAACCCTCGATGTCTCAACTTTGGCCACAATTTACTTGCAATGTTGTTGTTGCTCGAAGTTCATTCCTAGGTGGGTGATCATCTTCAATGTTGCGACTTCACAGATTTGGTGTCGCGACATCCATGGAAGCCTCAAGGTTTCTTTCTATTTTCACCCAAGTCACCTCCTACACAAGCTACAAATAATCATTGCTAAAAATGCAAGATTTTGCCTAATTTGTCACTAGGCACACTTCAAATATATAATTTAATTTACTAACTGAAAATTCAACAAATCCAAAAAAAACAAACTTAATTACAAGCTTTTTTAAGTGTAAAAAAGAACTCAATTTATCATATCAAATTATGGAAAATCATAAAACTTTCTACTTTGGCGACTTTGGTGACTAATAAATTACGTACATCACATAGATGTCAAAATAAAAAATATATAGTCAACTTTAATGAATAAAAACTTTTAATACTCATTCATATAAAATACATAGAATACTCATAATATGATTTATCTCCAAATTTATATATCAAAATATAACTCATTAATTATTATTTTATTTTAATTATCACTTTAAAACATAATAAATAATAAAAATTAAATTTAATAAATAACAAAGTCAATAAAAATAGTAAAGTGATTTCTTTAACTAATGCCACCATGATGATAATATTTCAATGTTACTTAATAAATTTAATCTATTAATGATTTGAAAATATTATAAGAAATCATTACAACATTATTTTTATAAGTACGATAATGCAAAACTAAAGGCTATTATTTTTATGGATTGTCAATCATACAAGACACATAGCACTAATATTCATTTTAATAACATTCATTCAAAAACCACATTGCATTGAGATGCTTTATTCCTTGAGACTTAATCAAAAATAAAAAATATGAATTTATTTTAATGCGTGTCTACTAAGTTACCCATGAAATCTATTTTATATAAAAAAAAATCATGAAAAATCTTTATGATATTGATATTATGCAAACCAAATTATTAATATTGCATAAACAAATATTTTAATATTTTTAGAATAATATGAATTTCACAAGTCTTTAAATTATTTGATGCACAATTGGAGTTGACCATTGATTTGACGACGAAGAACAACTAATTTAATTTGCAAAATTAGATGTAACTTTTCATTAGTTTTTATATGTGTAAACATAATAGGTATAGGAAGGATTAATTTATATATGATTAATTTTTAATTTGTTATGTCTATTAAGTACTTGGATGAATAGACATAATTTAATTTGCTATTAAAGTAAATAACTTAATTATCTTAAATTGGGTCACTTGATTTTATACTTAAATATGGGATAAAATGTTACACTATCTCATTTGACACATTGATCGTGTCTGAGAGTTTTAATATTTATATAATGAATGATCGAGCCTAGAAACTAACTATTATTTCGACAACGGCAAGCGCACCTATCGAACAGTAGTATAGCTGTGGTGAGTCCGGAATATCGTATCCTCAAGGACCAAGAGTACTAGTATTAACTATCTTTTTATTATCTAGCCTAATAATTAAGGGGATTTATTTTTAATCTAAAATTTTACTAACTAATTTAACTAACTATGAACGCGACAGAGAGTAAATTGGGAAAATACTTTTGGGCAACTTATATGAGATAGGCAATACCTAAGAAAGAATCCACCTAGACTTCACTTATTACTTTTGATTCATGCGATTTATTCACTTGGCTTAATCCGTAGAAATCCCTAAATTATATTAATACCTCTCTCGAGGCTACTAACAACTGACTCTAGGTTGATTAATTGAAATCTCTTTCTAATTAGAACCCCTATTGTCGCATCAACTCGATCTATGGATTCCCTTATTAGGTTTGACCCTAATCCGGCAGATTTTCGTTGCCCTATGTCTAGGGTTGCAATCAACTCCGCTTAATTGTGTTGATCTACTCTTAAACAGGGACTTTTGCTCCACTGAATAAGCACATTCGACTTGAATCAATAACCTGAATTATCAAAACAAGAATAAGAACTCACAATTAAGAATAAGCACAAGTATTTATCTCATAAATCAAATAATAATAAGATCTATCTTAGGTTTCATCCCCTTAGGTATTTAAGGGATTTAGTTCATACTAAAAGAGGGAAACATCATAAAAGAGGAAAAACAACAAAACATAAGAAAACCCAAAAAACTCCTAAAGAACTTGATGGGAGATCTTCAGTATTGATGAAGATCCTTCTCCTAAGCTGTTCCCGACGGCTGTCTTGGAGTATTTTCTCCTTCTACTCGGTGTCTATTCGACATCCTGTCAAGCTCCCCTTTTAGGTTGTCCCCTAGGGTGTTTATATAGGCTTTGAGATGCCTTACTTGGCCCACAAGTATCCTATTCCGAATAGAATTCAACCTGATTTTGGCAGGGACACGCCCGTGGTGGACTCCCTTGGTCGTGGTCGATCCTGCTTGCCACACACGGCCGTGTGATCTGCCCGTGGTCAATAGTTCAGGTCGTGGTTGATCCTTGCTCAAAACACACGGCCGTGTCCAATGGTCCAGGTCGTGTTGATTTCCTAAGTAGGCCCATTTTTTTCCCTTTTCGGCTTGTTTCTTGTTCTTTTCGACTCTTAAGCCCTCCTGAGTATAAAAATGAAATTACGAGATTAGGAGCATCGAATTCATCAAATCTAATGAGAATTCATCCAAAAATAAGCCAAGCATGGGGTTAAAATATGTGTCAATTATGGTTTATCACACATACATTTAGCACACATAAAAAATATAATGTTTGTCATTATTACCATATTATAGTGAATTAAAAATGTGTGTTATGATAGTTGTATATTGTCGAAACCATTTTTCTATCGAGTTTTGAAAAACGGGAATCGACTTTAAAAAATATGGAGTCGCCACCAATCCTTTTTGTTTAGGTGTGATCGGGTCACCTATAAAATAAATTTTGGTCTACGAATTTCAAGAAGAAAACAGGTTCGGGAGTCGGTTACGTGCAAGGAAGGATTAGCACCCTCGCAACGCCCAAAATTGGTACCAAATTGATTAATTGATGTCCTAATGCTGAAAAGTTTGAAATGATTTTGAAATTCTGTTCTTTTTTTATATAATTTTAAATAACTTGATTGAATATTGAGATTCCCTTGTTACGAAGGAATAGAGTATCACATCCAGCACGATTGGATACGACAATCTGAGTCCTTGAATTCGAGATCATCCCCAAAATTCTCCAAGCACATGTATTGAAATTTTGAAAGGGTATTTGGTTATTTGGACAAACGAAAAACCACACCCAGCACAATTGGGCACGATTTCTTCGAATTTCCAAACGCACAAATATTACCTTATTTTGAAAATATGGACAAAATTTGAAAGGATGTTCGTTTATTTGGTCAAACAAGAAACCACACCCAGCACGATTGGGCACGATTTCTTCGAATTTCCAAACGCACAAATATTACCTTATTTTGAAAATATGGACAAAATTTGAACGGGTATTTGGTTATTTGGACAAACAAAAAACCACACCCAGCACGATTGGGCACGATTTCTTCGAATTTCCAAACGCACAAATATTACCTTATTTTGAAAATATGGACAAAATTTGAAAGGGTGTTCGTTTATTTGGTCAAACAAAAAATCACACCCATCACGATTGGGCACGATTTCTTCGAATTTCCAAACGCACAAATATTACCTTATTTTGAAACTTTAAATAAGTGATTTAAAAAACGACTCAAAATGCTTTTATTGAATCATGAGAAACAGTAATATAATATGAAAGAATAATATGCGAATATAACATTTATACAAATGGATGACAAGAAAAATAATATGAATATACAATTCAATATAAAATTAATAATCTCACAACTCTTATTTTGGAAATATCAACATTATTAATTAAGAAATAACGAAAGCTAAAAATATAGCTAAGTGAAAATGAGTTAAACTTAAATATAGCATATTTAAAAATAATAAGCAAATAATACGTGTCAATTTAAGTAATATATGTAAATAAATAAAAGAAACTTAATATAAAATAATGTACATATAAAAATAATAATAATATATAAACATGTATAGAATAAGTAAATATAATTTTGAAGAAATAAATTATACACATAACAGATATATATATATATAAAATAATATAAAATATATACATAAAAATAATTTAATATAAATAATATGTATATATAAAAGTATATATATAGAATTAATGAAAAAAACATGTAAATAAAATAAATAATAGCTAAAACAATTTAAAATATTTTATATTAAATATTAATTAAAAGAATAATTAAAGAGATCAATAAACAGATAATTAACTAAATAATTTAAGGATTATATTGAAATCAGAACAAAATTAGGGGGCTAAAAAAGCAAATAACTAAAGTAAGAAAAAACAAGGACCCTAACAACATGCGCTTAAACTTGCAGGGACCAAATGGGTGAATAACCCAGTTCATAATACGCAGCGTTTCGTTGGGCTGAGGCACGGATCGAATTAGAATGAAATAAAAATAACAGGGCAAAAGTGCAAAAACAGAAAAATGCAACATGGGACTTGATCGATTAGCGCCGCAAGAGGGAGGGGTCTGTAGTGTAAATATCCCAAAGGCTATAAAACACGCGAATCCCATTTCAACGGGTCGGGTAATCGGGTTGAGCCTCTAAACGACGCCGTTTTGGTCATTAAAAGACCATACCAAAACGACGACGTATCATGAGCTTATAAAAACCAAAAATCAGTTAAAAAAAACATTTTAACCCTGTCCTTAAAAAAAACAAAAGAAAATCCTCTGAAAACAAGCACTAACCCTTTGAGCTCCGGCCATAGCACGGCCAGGCTCCGAGCATCGATCCACCGGGCTCCTCCGCTTCTGCCACCGCATACGGCGCTCGGAGAGACCTAGGAGGGCTCTTTTAACCCTTTGAAACCCTCTAAACCCGAATCTAAACGCGCCGATACTCAAAAATCAACCCGAAACTCCCAAACGTGGCGGTGACCCTTCGTGTTCGAGACTTTTCCGAGTGCGAAACAAGGTAAAGTTTGTATCTTTTATTCTCTTTTTCTGTATGTATGATATATCGAAGTAAAAATAGGCTAAAAAACTAACAAATACCTCTGCTTTGGTATTTTTTCTTGTATTTGAAAATCGTCCCCAAGCTTACAAATTTTCGCTTCAGTTTTTTATAACCGAAAAGAAAAATAATAGATAAAAATAAAAAATACAATATTTTTGTTATTTGCTTTGCTGTTCGTTCGTCATTTGGTGTAGGTACGGAGGCTGTTACGCGGATGTGGCGCCGTACGGAGGCCGTACGCGCGGACGTGGCGTCGTGCGCGTGTGAGGACCGAGGCAACCCAAACGTCTGGCTGGGGTTGAGGCGCAAGGGACTCCCGAAACTTCTAGGGTTTCCCAGATTGAAACCCTGTAACACCCCAAACCCGGCCCATGCTGTATGACCGAATCTGACATGTCACATGAAGAAAACGTGATAAATTCTTATGATTCGTACTAAAATAGGTGTAATTTGATTATGGTTAATAAAACAAGTTTGGATGTGAATATTTGATAAAATACAACTAATTTTTGAGAGGTTGATTGATGAGTCGAAAATCGAGGTAGTGAGCTTTAAAACCATGACTTTTGAAAATGACGTTGAAAATTTGAAAGATAATCCGAGTTAAATTATTTGTACATATTTATTATGAAAACCATTTATTAATCAATTTGGAAAACCGTTATTTATGATTTTAGAAAAATCCCCATTTAAAATAATGCAAGAAAAATAATAAGTACGGCTAAACATAAAACCAAATAAAAATATCCCAGAGGCCTTATTACAACTTTAAAACCCGAAATAATAGAAGCAACAAAATAATACGGAAAAGAAGTTTACTAAAGTCCGAAAATAACAATCCAAAAGTATGGCCTCCACCGAGTCATCCATGGCCCCAAGTCCTCGTCACTGAGCATTACCTACAAGGGTTAAGAAAAAGGGGGGAGTGAGTTACAAGAACTCAGTGTATAATCCCCTTACCGTTATCCACTAGGCCTGAACCCGTATAGCAACATCTTGGGCCTAAGCCCATTACAAAGTAATAAATAAATGACATGAATGCAACCCATCCCATCCAGTCAATCTCTCCCCCGACCAGCCAATCTCTCCTGTGGGAATCAAGTCAACCCACCCCACCAATCTCTCCAATTTGCAGTCAAACTGCCATTTATAATATTTTTGTGGTTGAACCACCAGAGTCATAATCAAGCACATTAATAAACAAATTGTGGCAATGCCACCGGGCTACACTTCTCTTCAACATTTTTCCCATCCCATGCAAATTATGTAAATGCAACATACATAATAAAGCATAATATCCATATATATAAACAAAAATCATTGATTCAGAGAATTATTACGGTAAATCGGCCAATTAAAGAACTTTGTAAATAGGTTCACTCAAGCATTCTAGCAATTCGGCCCATAGGGGCATTTTAGTAAATCGGCCCGTAGGGGCATTTTTGTAATTTGGTAATTTTAACCACTAAGGGTAATTCGGTAATCTCGCAACCCAGGGGTATTTCGGTAATTTACACTCCAAGGGTATTTTGGTAATTTCGCAACCCAAACTTAACTACTAATGTGGGGCATAAAAATTGAAACTGTCCATCTGCGTCATATTGACTAAACTGACTATAACTCGATTTAGGAAACTCGAAATTTAATTCCATAAATTTTCCTTGAAACTAGACTCATATATCTTCTTACTAAAATTTTTCTAGAATTTTTTTGCTTAGCCATTTAGTACAGTTTATTCATTAAAGTTTCCCTTGTTTCACTGACCAACGGTTCTGACCTCTCTTACCCGAAATTCAAATATCTCACTGTACAGTTTTCATATGTTGCTCCCAATTATTTCTATTGAAAATAGGCTCACTAAGGAATCTATACATATAAATTATAACTCATAATTCACTTTTTACAATTTTAAATGATTTTTTCAAGACAGAACAGGGAACCACGAAGTCATTTAGAACCAGTCTCACTAAAATTAAAATATCACAGAATATAAAATCCATCTTACTACTATGTTTCTTTCATTTAAAAATAGACACAGTAAGCTTTAATTCTATATCTTATTTGCTTTCTAATTCCCTTTCTCCTATTTTTGTGATTTTTCAAAATCACATCACTGCTGCTAACCAAAACTGTTTCATTGCAAAATATGGTTACCACTACGAACATACGCATGCCCGAGTGGTCACGGATGCCGGTTTCTGGTTTTCTTTTGTATTTCAACCGAATCACAGAACATTTCATGCAAACATTCAGAGAGGTGTGAGATTACACACCATTTCAAACATGTATTCGGAAGGGTACGGGATTACACACCTGATTTGGATTTCCTAAAGAACCACTCTTCGTTGACCCTAGAACAATACCAACCAAAAGTTAGCCTCGGATTTCCAAAAGATTTCATACCCAATGTATTACTTATACTTGAATCACTTACCACTACGTGATCTCCCTCTACGGAGTCCCGATAATCAACCCCGCCTTTTGACTACCACCACACGCTCCTTTACTTCAACTGATGTTAACGATCCTCACCCTTTGATTATCAAAAGAATCGGCAAAAGAGTGTTTTAGCTTAACTTAACTCAGAGAAAAGTCGAATGGAAGAAAAGATTCAGCACAACAGCAAAACGTAAGAACCACTATTCAGTTTTGGGACACACTACAATGGAAACTGAAAGATGAGAAGAATGGAATCAACCACTTGAAGATTAGGAGGGAAAAAGAAGTATGGGTTTCGGCCAAGAAGGGATTTGCAACACACGGCTCAAATTGTACTAGCTAGAATTGGATGAAAAGAGAGAAAAGATGAGTAGAAGGAACACTATAGAAGAAGAGGGAATTTCGACAAGGAGGAAATGTAACCAAAAGAAACAAAATATTAGGTAAAGAAAAAGTGACCCAAAAATGTGAAAATACAAGGGAGAGCTAGAGAAATTCGGCTCCCCCCCCCCCCAAAACCATGTATCATCTCTTCCAAAAGATGAGTGTTGACCCCAAAATATTCTTTCCAAAACATCCACCTCATAATAGGCCAACATGTTCCCTTCTCTTACCTTTTTCCTTCATTTCTTTCCTTGTTTTTCCCTTGCTTTCCTCCTTACCATATCCTTAGTCTTATTTCCCAAATTAAAAAGTCTTCCTTACCATAATAAAGCCATGGCCGACACATGGAATGTAGCACAAAAAAAAATTTAATACAAAATTTACAATAGGTGGGTTTCGAACCTCAGACCATTAGTACACTCCACATGCCACTTTCCACCTTTACCAATAGACTCCTTGTGCTAGCAAAATGCACACTTATTTCCTTAAGTCTTTGATGCCACTTACCTTCTCTCCTTTAAGTGCTTAAACACAAAATTTACCTATAGCCTAACTTGAACCTGGAACTTCCTAGAAACCTCGTAACTTTCCAAAATCACCTTCCTATTAAGTCCAACTTGAAATAATGTCGTTCTCTTGTTCTCAAAAAATTTAAACACTCCTACTCCCCAAGGCCCAATGGGCCTAATTCTACTAGGCCCAAATTCGGGTCGTTACAAACCCACTGTTGGGCTATTTGGGCCATTCGGTTAATTCTGATTTGGGCTAATTTTGTATCTGGGTTATTTTAGGTAGTCTAGGCTTATTCAATTTGGGCCCTGGTACTTGTAAAAAAAATGAATTGGACATTGGGTTGTTATTGGATTTTTAATAGACTGTTTAATGGGCCCCGGGCATAAATGGGTTCTTACAGCTGCCCCTCTTTGCTCGTTTTCGTGTAACGAGAATGGATCAAAGACTTAAAAAAGGACCATTTTTGCCCGGTCTTCCAATCTTTGACCTCTTTCGGTGCTTTTCTTCTTCGATTAGCTTCATTCCATCCCACTGCATCTTTAAGGGCATAGGAACTAGCACTTCGATCCAATTCCGATGTAATTTCAGGGAGAAGAGATTTGTAACTTCGATCTGCTCCACTGGAACTTCGAGGAGAGAATTCAGAGAGAAGAGATTCATAGCTTCGATCTTCCTACTGAAACCTCTCGAAAATGAAGGCTGATCCTCAATACACTCAGGGAGGAGGGATTTGTAGCTTTGACCTGCTCCACTAGAACTTCGATGTGATAAGAATCCAAAGAGAAGAGATTTGTAGTTTTGATCTTCTCACTGAAACTTCTCGGAAATAAAGGTTGATCCTCAATAACCTCAGGGAGAAGGGATTTGTAGCCTCAACCTATTCCACTGGGGCTTCGAGGTGATAAGATTTGTATCTTCAATCCACTTCGCTCAGGAAGGCAAGATCTATTTTCAATCTGCTCCACTGCAAACCCAGGGATGTTAGACTGATGGCCTAAATCTGTTCCACTACTGTTTTGGAAGACCAGATTTGCCATTCGATCTTGGTCCACTACTACTTAGGGTAACAAGATCTACAATTTTTTGCCTATTCCACTGCTGGTCAGGGAGATAGGGCTGGTGGCTTAAATCTATTCCACTACTGCTTAGAGAGACAAGATTTGTCGTTCGATCTTGGTCCACTACTACTTAGGGCAACAAGATCTACAATCTTCAACCTATTCCACTGCTCGTCAGGGAGATAGGACTGGTGGCTTAAATCTGTTCCACTACTGCTTAGGGAGACAAGATTTGCCGTTCGATCTCGGTCCACTACTGCTTAGGGCGACAAGATATACCATATTCGACCTATTCCACTGCTGGTCAGGGAGATAGGACTGGTGTCTCCGATCTGCTCCTGCAACTTGAGGATTGCCAGATCTGCTATCTTCGATCCGCTTCGCTCAGGAAGGCAAGATCTTCGAATTCACCGATGTTGCGACAACGTCTTCTAGGGGACCTATCCTGTAAAATCAGTTTTGTTGTTTATGCTTATACAAAATGGTTAGGATGCAATGATCAGAATGAATCTCATGCTTCTAACTAAATGTATCATGGACGACATTTGCATGAATGCAGAATGTCATGAGAATGGCCTTTTTAGAAAGATTAGGATGCAATGATCGGAATGAATCAAATGTCCCTAAATAGATGTGTCTTATGGATGACATTTGTATGAATGCAGAATGTCATGATAATGATTTCTTACAATGATTAGGATACAATGATCGGAATGAATCAAATGCTCCTAACTAAATGTGTTTTGCATGAACGCGGAATTTCATGAGAATGATCCCTTTTAAATGTTTAAGGTGGTCATCGCTCATTGTTTATCAGGGCTATATCACTGATGTCTTATGCTGCGATCTTGTTCGGCTGGTATTCTTGACAGAAAACCCGAGAAAACAAATATCTTGCTCAACAAATTTGCCCTACTGTAACCTCAGGGTTCATCTCATTATGACTTAGGAATATAATATCTGAATCCATCCCACTGCGACTTCAAAGGTATAGGATCTGTATCATCTTCCATCTATTGATCACTCCCCGGGTGACCCAACCAGATGTGTATGCATGATGCTCGTATGGATGCAGAATATCATTTTTTCTTGCGAATGATTCCCCTTTTTACACTTGGGTTAACATTGCCTATTTTCGTCAAGATTGTAACACCAACTATTTTTTAACAGAAAATCCAATGAGATAGCCTCAACTTAGACTCTTCCTTAACTTATTGAGTTTGAAACAATAGTCCTATTTCAAGTTCTTGTATTATTCAGAAGCTTCCAGAGTAATATGCGAAACTCCTTTCATGAAAGTATTATTAGTCCACTAATCGTTATTTCAATGCAAAATACCTGAAAAAGATCATAATTATGGACAAGAAGGAAATTAATTAGGAGCATAGCTCGAAACAAATAAGCTAAGCAAAGATAGCAATCGCAATCAAGAAGGAAATTTATTGTGAACATATTTTGAAAAGAATAATATAATCACAAATAACAAATTTAAAAATGGGTAAAATGGAAACTAGGTGCCCCCAGATATCGCAGCCTGAGCTTCTCTGTTCCAACTTCTTGAGGACCATTTTAAGCTCAATATGTGTTTAGGGGATCCGAAGTACTTTGTCGATGCCCCAAGACATAGCATACTTCTTCATTGTTAATTCAGGCATAGCAAGATTGTTGAATACCCCGGTTTCGATCAAAATTTGAGCCGCCCTTTTCGGGTTTTCAACTCAAATCCCCTTTGGTCTCAAAGCGCCCTTTACGGGTTTCCGGCTTGGCCTTTTCTTTTTCTTTCTTCTTTTTTGCTAAAAATTTCTATATATTTTTTTTTTGGATACTTTTTGACTGAATTCACCGGATTTGGGCATATCCCTGCCATCCATTTTGGTCAATGTTTCCAGAACAGAATAAAGTCTTTTTCTAGTTTGGCCTCTATTTTTCTCTGAAATCCTTTTGTATATGAAGGATCTTCTTCCATATCAGGTCCCCCCTTGGGAATTTTCTAGGATGAACCTCTTTGTCGTAAACCCACATCATCTGACTGTAACGGATAGCTATTAACCCTTCCTCAAAAATTTGATTGATCCCATCGGGATTGGATCCATTCTGCCTAATCCAACTTCAGTTCTAATAAAACTCGAAGAAAGGAATTTCGACTTCAATGGGCGAAACCAATGAGAAATGTTTGCCCTGTGACGATTCTTCCGCCAATGTTTGATAAGCATAGAGGGTAAATAGCAACTTCTGTATGCCAATCTTTACAAGTCTCGGCTCCTTTTTGATCTTTTGTTTTTCTTTTTGGCTGCCTTCGCTGCACTATGATGTGGCACCTGATCTTTGAACAGACCGCAAACTTTTGACATTGTGCGGTTAAATATGATCTTTCCGATATATTTTTTTCGGTATTCTTTCTTTCTTTTTCCTTTTTTGTTCTGATGACTATCGACTTTGTAATATTGGCACATGAACCGACTTTTACCATCTTAGTGAAGTAACCGACATCCACGAAAATGAATCGATGTTGGCTAGAAGCTTTTGATGAGAATGGCTTGGTAACATCCATGCCCCACATATAGGAAATCTTATTTCTGCATTGATCTAAGCTTTGATCTTCATCTCCTTCCTTGGCTCGCGACGTAGGATCTGTTTTTCATCCAGTATTAACAAATCAGAAGATATGTTACAATTTCTGTCATCTTCAAAGCCTTGAGATCCCTTAGACCCATATTTCATTTAAAAAGGGAGTCAGTAACAGCATCGCCCATGTCATTGATATCTGGGGACCTATTGCGGGTACAAAGGTAAATTCCAAAAATGATTTTTTGTATGGTATGATAAAGAATGAAAGAATATCTAAATAGTAATCCAAAGTACGAAAGAATCTATAAATAGAAAGAATGGAAAAATATTTGCTCAAAAAGATGCATTTCATTGAAATAAGGATTCTGAACACAAGCCTATTTCACAAAATGACTCTTATTACTTCTAGACTAAAAGCAATAAGCATGTTTTGAATATTACTCTAGATTAGCCTTAAAAATACACGTCTCTTCCAGAGTCCTATTGTTCAAAACACTCTCAAGTATATAAAGGCCGATGCTTGGAAAACTTTTATTCCTTGGTTCACTCTTTGGATATGCCATTGGTGTTCTGACTTCCCGATTTCTAGGCTTCTGATGACTTCTTTAAGGAATCGCAACTCTTTTGCCCCCTCCTTCAATTATCGTAACCTACTGCTCCGGTCGACTCATCGAACTTCAAAACCCCTATTTTAATAAGCCTCTCCACCAATTTCTTAAATGCAATGCAATTATCGATTGAGTGACTCGTTATTCCCGCGTGATACTCGCATTGAGCATTCAAATCATACCATTTGGGGTATGGGGGTTGTATTGGTTCCATGGAATGAGGAGCCACCATATGTGCATCAAATATGCTTTAATACAACTCCCTATATGTTATTGGAATTGGTGCAAACTGGAGTTGCTTTGCACTAGATTCTTGTTTTGATGAGCCCTGATGACTAGTGGTCACAGCCCACGGTTGACCTGCAGTGACTGATTTGGAACGCTTGCTCAAGCTGTTCACTTTATTTTCCCTATTTCTCGGGGTTGATCTTTTGACACTTTCCCCCGCGTCTATCTTTCCGCTTCTTATAGCATTCTTAATTATCTCGCCGGACATTACCATATCTGAGAAGCTCATGGTAGCACTTCCCAACATATAGTTAATGAACGGGGCCTTCAAAGTATTGATGAAGAGCATCGTGGTTTCTTTTTCCAGTAGAGGTGGCTGGACTTGTATAGCGACTTCCCTCCATATTTGGGCATACTGTCGGAAACTCTCACTTGTTCTCTTCTCCATGTTCTGCAGAGTGATTCTATCGGGGGTTATATCTGTTACATGACTATACTGCTTCATGAAAGCTTGAGCTAAATCTCTCCATGAACTAATCCTGGTACGACTCAATTGGTTATACCATTTGGACGCTGCCCCAGTTAGACTGTCTTGGAAGTAGTGAATCAGTAATTGATCATTGTTGACATGCCCAGTCATACATCGGCAAAACATGGTTATGTGAGTTTCGGGGCAACTAGTCCCAACATATTTTTCAAATTCTGGCATCTTGAATTTGTGGGGAAGTATTAAATCTGGAACCAAACTCAGATCTTTAGCGTCGATTCCATGTTGCCTATCAGCATTTTCCATGGCCCTGAATTTGTCCTCTAGCCATTTGCATCGATCCTCTAACTGTCTTGGCAGTTCAGACCTTGTCTTTTCCTTTTCTGCTGCCTCATCAAAGTCGGGAATGACAGCATTAATTGGGTGATCCTCTAAGTTAGAACCCGATCCTGCTTGGAAGTTCGTTGGTATCGAAACACCCTCCTGAAGTTGTTGAGGTTTAATTGTGACAGGTGTTTTTTATGGGTACACCTCAGGCTGTGTCGGGGTAAAACCTGAAGGATATAGTGGTTCCTCATTATCTTCACCAGTGTTAACCATGGGGGTCTTTCCTTTGTCTATTCCTCCCGCCAGTAATTGAGTTAATTGAGTCATCATACTCTTTTGTGATTCCATCATTCTATCCATCATATCTTGCTGGATCTTAGCCAGCTGTTCCTGCATTTGCAGCTGAAGTTTATCCTGCATCTCCCTTTGGAGTTGTTCAAGCTTCTCTAATCTCTGATCCATATCTTTCATTTTGGTTCGGGTACCGTAGGGATGTTTGGTTTTACCGGTGTCCAGGTTAATGCTGAAATAATTTCAACCAATCAGGGTCTTCTCATAAAATCTAATGCATATGATGTAATGCCATGTGAATGCATGCCATGGATGCAAAAAGTATCGATTCTAATTCAATTTCCATTAGAAAACTTTTCTAGAGGGCAAATTTTTTTACATGAAACAGATTACAAATATACGAACAACCATATTGTATTCCGTTTTATGACAAACTTTCTAATTTGGTAATCAAATACGAATCGACACTCTTTTAGATATGAGATGATATGTGATCACAACCAAAACAAAATGAAACACATTAGTAAGAGATAAAAATAAACAAAAAGAAACCAGTAGAGTACTTATTCGGATGACCATTATGGTTTATTACAGCACCATTCAGGGTGGGCTTTTAGGGTTTACTATATGTGGTTTAGTTCTAAGGAATAGATACTGAACCAAAGTGATTCCTCAATCTTCACCATTATAGGCTCATATGGATTGAGTTCGATTCAGAGGAATACATTTCCCTATGACCATGCGGAGATGAAAATCTCACGAAGCACATAGGTACAGATGTATCCCGGAAGCAGTCCACTAGCCCATGTGGAGGTGAAAACCTCACGAAGGCATAGTTTCTCACTCCCACTTAAAGGTGTAACCACAACGGTCATGCAATGCCAAAGTATTCTATGAGACTCGACATTATTGCAATCATAGCACAAATAAATGCATCAAAAAAAATATGATTTTCCAAAACAATTTTCCAAATTTTCAATCAAAAGGACAAAAATTAATCAATTTATGGCCTAACTCTCAACCAGTCCCCAGTGGAGTCGCCTAGCTGTCGAAACCATTTTTCTATCGAGTTTTGAAAAACGGGAATCGACTTTAAAAAATATGGAGTCGCCACCAATCCTTTTTGTTTAGGTGTGATCGGGTCACCTATAAAATAAATTTTGGTCTACGAATTTCAAGAAGAAAATAGGTTCGGGAGTCAGTTACGTGCAAGGAAGGATTAGCACTCTCGCAACGCCCAAAATTGGTACCAAATTGATTAATTGATGTCCTAATGTTGAAAAGTTTGAAATGATTTTGAAATTCTGTTCTTTTTTTTATATAATTTTAAATAACTTGATTGAATATTGAGATTCCCTTGTTACGAAGGAATAGAGTATCACATCCAGCACGATTGGATACGACAATCTGAGTCCTCGAATTCGAGATTATCCCCAAAATTCTCCAAGCACATGTATTGAAATTTTGAAAGGGTATTTGGTTATTTGGACAAACAAAAAACCACACCCAGCACGATTGGGCACGATTTCTTCGAATTTCCAAACGCACAAATATTACCTTATTTTGAAAATATGGACAAAATTTGAAAGAATGTTCGTTTATTTGGTCAAACAAGAAACCACACCCAGCACGATTGTGCACGATTTCTTCGAATTTCTAAACGCACAAATATTACCTTATTTTGAAAATATGGACAAAATTTGAAAGGGTATTTAGTTATTTAGACAAACAAAAAACCACACCCAGCACGATTGGGCACGATTTCTTCGAATTTCCAAATGCACAAATATTACTCTATTTTGAAAATATGGACAAAATTTGAAAGGATGTTTGTTTATTTGGTCAAACAAAAAACCACACCCAGCACGATTAGGCACGATTTCTTCGAATTTCCAAACGCACAAATATTACCTTATTTTGAAACTTTAAATAAGTGATTTAAAAAACGACTCAAAATGCTTTTATTGAATCATGAGAAACAGTAATATAATATGAAAGAATAATATGCGAATATAACATTTATACAAATGGATGACAAGAAAAATAATATGAATATACAATTCAATATAAAATCAATAATCTCACAACTCTTATTTTGGAAATACCAACATTATTAATTAAGAAATAACGAAAGCTAAAAATATAGCTAAGTGAAAACGAGTTAAACTTAAATATAGCATATTTAAAAATAATTAGCAAATAATACGTGTCAATTTAAGTAATATATGTAAATAAATAAAAGAAACTTAATATAAAATAATGTACATATAAAAATAATAATAATATATAAACATATATAGAATAAGTAAATATAATTTTGAAGAAATAAATTATACACATAACAGATATATATATATAAAATAATATAAAATATATACATAAAAATAATTTAATATAAATAATATGTATATATAAAAAGTATATATATAGAATTAATGAAAAAAACATGTAAATAAAATAAATAATAGCTAAAACAATTTAAAATATTTTATATTAAATATTAATTAAAAGAATAATTAAAGAGATCAATAAACAGATAATTAACTAAATAATTTAAGGATTATATTGAAATCGGAACAAAATTGGGGGGGCTAAAAAAGCAAATAACTAAAGTAAGAAAAAACAAGGACCCTAACAACATGCGCTTAAACTTGCAGGGACCAAATAGGTGAATAACCCAGTTCATAATGCGCAGCGTTTCGTTGGGCTGAGGCACGGATCGAATTAGAATGAAATAAAAATAACAGGGCAAAAGTGCAAAAACAGAAAAATGCAACATGGGACTTGATCGAATAGCCCCGCAAGAGGGAGGGGCCTGTAGTGTAAATATCCCAAAGGCTATAAAACACGTGGATCCCATTTCATCGGGTCGGGTAATCGGGTTGAGCCTCTAAACGACGTCGTTTTGGTCATTAAAAGACCATACCAAAACGACGACGTATCATGAGCTTATAAAAACCAAAAATCAGTAAAAAAACATTTTAACCCTGTCCTTAAAAAAAACAAAAGAAAATCCTCTGAAAACAAGCCCTAGCCCTTTGAGCTCCGGCCATAGCACGGCCAGGCTCCGAGCATCGATCCACCGGGCTCCTCCGCTTCCGCCACCGCATACGGCGCTTGGAGAGACCTAGGAGGGCTCTTTTAACCCTTTGAAACCCTCTAAACCCGAATCTAAACGCCCGATACTCAAAAATCAACCCGAAACTCCCAAACGTGGGCGGTGACCCTTCGTGTTTGAGACTTTTCCGATTGCGAAACAAGGTAAAGTTTGTATCTTTTATTCTCTTTTTCTGTATATATGATATATCGAAGTAAAAATAGACTAAAAAACTAACAAATACCTCTGCTTTGGTATTTTTTGTTGTATTTGAAAATCGTCCCCAAGCTTACAAATTTTCGCTTCGGTTTTTTATAACCAAAAAGAAAAATAATAGATAAAAATAAAAAATACAATATTTTTGTTATTTGCTTTGTTGTTCGTTCGTCATTTGGTGCAGGTACGGAGGCTGTTGCGCAGATGTGGCGCTGTACGGAGGCCGTATGCGCGGACATGGCGTCGTGCGCGTGTGAGAACCGAGACAACCCAAACGTCTGGCTGGGGTTGCGGCGCAAGGGACTCCCGAAACTTCTAAGGTTTCCCAGATTGAAACCCACTGTTGGGCTATTTGGGCCATTCGGTTAATTCTGATTTGGGCTAATTTTGTATCTGGGTTATTTTAGGTAGTCTAGGCTTATTCAATTTGGGCCCTGGTACTTGTAAAAAAAATGAATTGGACATTGGGTTGTTATTGGATTTTTAATAGACTGTTTAATGGGCCCCGGGCATAAATGGGTTCTTACATATATAGTTTAAGTCATATGTTTTCTTATGATAGGTTTTTAAATAACATGCATATCACAATATAGTCACAACAATATCTTACACATGATCATATTAAACATTAAATACTTTAATTTTACACCAAAAACTTAGTAATTGAGCTCAGAGTGTTACATTATCATAAAATTTCATCCACCAATACAACCAAGCCCTATTCTATGTACATGTTCATTAAATGTCTTTGGTTGTAAGTCTTTAGTTAACTGATATGTTATCATAAGATCAGTTCTAATTTGCTCTATAAATACTCTTTACTTTTGAACATCTTCCGTAACGGTAAAAATATTTTAATTCTATATGTTTTGCACATTCGAAATATTTTTCATTCTTAGAGTAAAATATAGCTATAGAATTATTACAATAAATTTTCAGTAGCTTGATAATGATGTTAACTACCCTAAGTCCTAAAATAAAGCTTTGCAACCACAATGCATGAATAATGGCCTCAAAAGATGTCACAAACTTTTTTTCCATCGTAGATGTTGCAATGATAGACAATTTAGCACTTTTCCATAACATGAATTCTTCAATATATAGAAATAAATAGCCAAAAGTGAATTTTCTACTGTTAAAACATTCGATAAAATCTTAATTTGAATATCTATTTACTTTCAATAGATTAGACCTCATTTATATGAGCATGTAATTTTTTGTTCAAACTACCCACAACAAAAGTATAAGGAGTTGATTCCATTATTTTTCGTTCCTTATCATTATTTAGATATTGCATAAGACTAAATTTGTCTATTTTTATATAAGAACAATTCTTGTTGAGTAATTATACATGTTAATTTTCTTTATAACTCTTTCGTATGAGGTTTTCTGAGACAATCTTAATAATCTTTGTAATCTATCACTAAATATTTCAATTCCTATAACATAGGTTGTCTCTCTCAAATATTTCATTTCAAAATTATTCGAGAGAAAAACTAGTCTCCTGCAATAAATCTAAATCATTTGCCGTTAGCAAAATATCGTTAACATTTAAAATTAAGAAATTAAGCTTGCTCCCACTAATCTTTTGGCATATACATCAATCAACATTGTTTTCTGAAAATAAAAGAAAACCTTTACTGTATCACTAAACTTAATGTACCATTGTCATGAAGCTTGTTTAAGTTCATACATTGACTTTCAATTTATAATCGTGCGACATTTTCCTTCAATTGAAAAACTTTTAGGTTGGTTATAATCGTGCGACATTTTCCTTCAATTGAAAAAAATTTTAGGTTGGTACATATAAACTTCTTCCTTAAGATCTCCATTTAGAAAGGTTGTTTCACATTCATTTAGTGTAAGTACAAATTACAATGAGCCACCATCGTCATAATAATTCTTAATGAGTTATTTTTAGAGAGTAATGAGAAAGTTTGCTTAAAATCAATATCTAAGCCTAGTTTTATATCATTCGATACTATCATTTCAGTCACGTTTAAATTTAAAACTGATTTGCATCCAACATGTTTTGAACATTTTGGCAATTCAACGATATTAGACTTTGATTTGTTTTATAGATTTATCTGATCTTTCAAGGAATTGAACAAGTTATCAAACTCGTTACTATTTATAGCTTGTGAAAACAAAATTGGATGTTTATTGATTCTAATATTAAATGTGATTCTTGTAAATAAACCATATAATCGTAAAAAATGATTAATTTTCTTAATCACATTATTTATTATTTACTTTCATCATACATTTGTGAGTTAATTTCTTTTAGGGATGTTTCGTCATTTAAATGATGTGTAGTAATTGATATATGCATTAATTGTTGGAACAATATTTGTGATAATTGTGGATAAAGTAAAATTTATAGGTGTAGAAAATTCTACTCTAATTTATTATATATCCACAACTTGTTTTGAAGCATATCCACTAACTTCACCATTTTCAAAGAATTTAGCATTACTAGTTTCTACGATTCTCAAACTATGGTTTTGAACTTAAAACCTATATCATTTAGATTTCTCTAGATGATTAATAAAGCATCCATTTATTGTATGAGAATACAATTTTATTTCATGTGGATTATATATTATCACTTCTGCTTGGAAACCCAAACATGTAAGAGTCTTGGTTAGGTTTCCTTCCAATCCACAACTCAAAAGGAGTTTTAGGAACTATCTTTCTTGAAATCTTATTTAATAAGTATATAGCGGTTTGGGTGCATACATCCATAATAACATAGGTAACAAGGATTTGCTCATCATGCTCTTAATCATATCCATTAAAGTCCACTTATGCCTTTTTTTTCATACCATTTTGTTGAGGTGTGCCTATCATAGTATGTTATGCACATATGCCACAAATTTCAAAGAGTTTTGCAAATAGATTTGGACATATATTAAAAATCCTTATGCCTTCATTTGGAGCCTTCATATTGTATCCCATATGTAGAAAATCCTCATTTTGGTTTGTGGTTTAAATCAAAAGGAATTCTCACACCATATTGGATACATGAGTACTAACACCAAAATCAGATTACCATATATTAATAGGAACTTCAATTAAGTTTGATTCGAAATATATATAAGCATAACAATTACATTTCTTTTTGAATCAAGATTTTCGTTTTTGGTAATCTTTCTAATAGTGTCCTACTTTATTATAGCAGTGACACTTATCTACCATTAGATCATTTTTCTTATCATTAGATACATTGGCAGGCATGTTCTAACACCTCTTGTCCGACCCGATTGCTAGGTCCGAGCTACAGAATGCTACATTCAATGTCGGAGCAACTACAGTCAAATATATCGTAAATAATCTTTTACACATGCAATCCAATGTCAAACACATGTAATTAACGTTAAACAATCAAATCTAAGTCTTAATCGAGCTTATGGAATCTCTTTTATCAACCCAAGCACGAAAATGACCAAATTACAAAGTTGTAGAAATTCATCACCGACGTCATGGTGTTGCCAAATAGTTTGTCATGTCGTGTCCTCAAGCCACTCAATGTCGCTACGTGACTAGCTGTCGGTCAATGTTACGACAAGGTAAGTTGGTCATTGATACATGGACTCTATTTTTGGTAAAAATGAATCATTTCGGTACCTATTTCAATTTCTCCAAACAATCACCCAAAAACATGCATCAAGCATTAACCTTATTTGGTTCAAAACATGTCAAAATCATACCAAAAAAGCTAAATACTCATATCCAAATTTACATCAAAGCATTCATTACTTTAACATCAACAAATCTTGAGCATTTCAATATCATTAAGGCATATCTACTAAATCGTTCAATTACCAATCTTACTTATGCCAAACCATCTTGGAACATGCCATTTCCTTTCATTATAAACATTTATGAGCACATGTAAATATCTATGACAAATAAACATTAAGTTTAACCATCAACTATCAAAATTAAACTACATTACACAAGCATACTTCAACTTACTTATGTTCAAGTACATTTCCATTTCATTCACCAATCAAACAAGCTACCATTTCTACCTTATTTCATACCATTCCATATGCCATTCATATAGTTATAGAACATCACATATTTAGCATAAGAGCACATATATGTCCAATACCATATGCAATCCAAAACATAAATTCAACATGATATATAATAGTTAAAAACAAACTTGCCACAAGTTGCAAACATACACAAACCAAGATACACTTAGTCACTTATATACATGCCACAATCCTAGATTCAAAATAACCAAAATTCTACCAACTCGGTGATAGGATAGTGTGAGCTTCGAGATAATCCAGCTTGACGTGTTTTACAAGGTAACGATCTACAAGGAAAAAGGAAAACAACTAAGTAAGCATATAAAATGCTAAGTAAGTTCATATGAAATTTACATTACTTACCTTAATCAATTCATCAAGCTAAGTTAATATTCACATTGGAATTTAATATGAACTTCCTTGACATATATTAGTACAACTACTACATATCATCATATACAACCAAATAGGTTAGTCGATTTCCATATCAAGAACATTAAGAAAAAATTCATATAATGCATCTCAAATTTAATGCATATGCAATCTATTTCAAACAAGTTCAAGTTTTCACTTCCATTAGATTAATATTTTGCCCAAGTAAACTATAGTAAAATGGACTCGGATACACGAGAATATTTTATTCACACAATCTGACATTTTAACAGAATTGCACACACAAGCTGACGTCGTATCGAGGTTCCCGTCTGGGCTAAACCAAATATACGTATAACCCGAGAATCTGCAAAAATGCTAGATCTCATAACAACATGTAAATCCTTGATCAATTACATGTATAACCCTAATGGCATGTCATACATATCCTAATATTTTACTATGTTCATGTAACCTCCCAAACTCGGCCTAGGCGTTATGGCTAGTGTAACACCCCAAACCCGGCTTAATCACTACGACCGGATCTGGCATGTCACTAGGAAACACTGCTAAAAGAGTTACGATTCTTAGAAGGTCTTTAATTTAAACTTTCTTAAAAGCCTCAAGTTCTGTGGTTCCATTGCAAGCCCAATATTTATTTAAGATAAACTTTAATTAATCAAACCTTGTGTTTTAAGTGAAAGTTGAAAACACCTATCGTTTACTAGATTAAACCCAAAGTTGGTGGCAAAATCTCTTTATGTTTTTAAAAGAAGTGTTGTTTGTCAGATTGAGAAGAAAACTTTCGTTCGTATTTTATAAAAACATTTTGTCGAGTAATTTATATTAAATACGTCCAAAGATTAAAATTAAAATTTACCCAAATTAGAAGTGGCCTTATTACATTTCCAAAATCCCAAAAATTTAAAGAAAATAACGTTCTATTTAAAAACAAAGAACCCGTGCATGGCCACCTCGTAGTCCCCTCCGGCCCGGTCTGCTGAACTAAGCGTTACCTGTACAGATGTTAAACAAACAGAGTGAGTCAAAAGACTCAGTGTGTAATAACCAAACACCCCTTATTGGGCTCAAGCCCGTTAGAACAGATTGGCCTTAGCCCCCACAGTACAGAATAGCACAATAACATATGCATGATGATGCAGAACCCATTCCAACCTAAACTTCCATCCGCTATACACTATTGATGGCAGTCATGCTGCTCACCGTCAGAAATTATGACGAAGTCACCAGGCTGAAATGGCACAAGCCACCAGATTATCAGAGTTGTGACAGAGTCACCAGGCTGAAATGGCACAAGCCACCAGATTATCAGAATTGTGACATAGTCACCAGGCTGAAATTGCACAAGCCACCAGATACACTTCCCCTTCTATTCATGGCATCTTTTCCCCCCATGCAACATGAAATCATGGTGTGAGCATGCAACATATCTCAACATGTATCAAATGCAACATAAACTCATGTCAAAATAATCGCATAATTATCACAAATACAAATCACTAATCTGATGTCTCGCTTTTACTTACCATATATAGAAGAACAACTAATGCCGTTATTTCGGCATCTCACCGTACATACACATACTTAAAAGTAACAACAAAGAGGTGTGAATATTACACACCTGAACACGAGAAGGACTAAGCTCTCAACACTATCGACACTCTCAGAAGAGGGAACGACTGCGATCTGCCTATTCTGTTCTGAAGTCGGTCCACAACCCGGTGGCCAGTCTCGTACTGCCGAAACAGCTCGCTTCTTGAACTTAGGGGCTGGGACTACAGGTCCAACCCCTTCCTTCCCTTGATTGGCACTCGAATCCATGACAGATCTTGATCAGAGAACCAGATTAAAGTAATGAAAAGGACGAAGGATAGGTATTCGTATCAAAGAAGTTGCTTACCTAGATTAACAAAAACCGAAAGCTAGCAGTCTAGGCTTAAGAAATCGATTGAGTCCCTAAACAAACACCATGTTAAAGCCGATTCTTAGAAATAGAATAGAAGAAGTGACCTTTCGGCCAAACGAATCAATAGAGGATTCCCTTACCACCCATTCGGCCAATCCATTACTTACCCAAAATCTTCTCGAAAGTAGGCCACATGAAGCAGAAGAGATAAAGATGCACCCCTCTACAATCGGTCAATGCTCAAAGAAGTAAGTCGAGACTTTGGTTTTACCCAAACCAAGAGAAAAGAGAACAATAAAGAACATAGAAGAAGGCTTCTTACCAAGACCAACGTTTGCCAAAAGAGGAGTCAATATTCGGCTACCAACACAAGTCGATAGAAAAAGTGCCTATTCCTGAAACAACAGTAAGATTCGGCCTTCACACAAAAAGAAGTGCAGAAGAGGAAAGAAAAAAAATGAAAAATAAGGTTCGGCTATACAGAAAGAATGAGAAGAAGAGCTAGGGAGATTCAGCTACTCAAGGCACTAGCATGAGATGAAAACAAAAAGGAAAAAAGGAGGGTTTCGGCTTCAAAAGAAAATGAACCAACAATGTGAAGGGTGGATGGTGATGGTAAATTCGGCTATGAGAGAAACAATGTGAGAGTTTTGGTTTTTGTAAAAGAGAATAGAAGAAGAAATGTTCCAAAAGTGCAAAAAGAGAGAATGGGAATGTTTCTAAGAGTGCTTTGACTAACGAAATTCTCATAAAATGAACACTTGAAAATGCGGCACCCCCCTATAACCAAGATGTTCAACAACATGCCTATGTGCTACTAAAGAAGGTCCGGCCCCTCTTAGCCCCACTAAACCGTGCACACACTCTCACACACCTTCCCAAATTCAGCCAACCTCTCACCCAACATCCCCATTCCACGATTTCCTCCTACTTTCCCTCTCCATCATCCATTTGATTTTGTTTGACCCCTTCAACCTCCACTATTACCTCATGGCCACTAATTCAAACACTTTGACTCCTTCAACTCTCACCCTTGAAGAGTCCATGCCGAAACCACCATCCCTCCATCCTGACGCCAAAAAGAACTCCAAAATGCAACATATGCGACTGGAACCTTTTCCCTTTTGTTGCTCCCCTTGTGATTCCACTTCCAAGCACTCTAAATGACGTCTCCATGCCACTCTACCACCTCTTTTCTTGTGTCAAATAAACACAATTAATTAACCTTAAGGCCTGCCTCAACGAACTCTCCCCTAAAGTGCCTAAAAAACAAAATTTCACTAAGGCTCAAGCTTAACCCCGAGCCTTCCCGGGGCCCTCAAACATACCAGATTAATAGACAAAGCATGCCAAACACATAGAACATAACAAATGCAAAGCCCCTAATTCCCGGATGTTACAGCTAGAATGAGAAGGCTACATTAGCCTCTGAAATGGCTAACCTAACTTATGTTACTTTTAAAGACCTTAAATAAACTCATTTTAGAGAAAATCGTTGTTGTATTTTGAGTTAGCTTAAAAGCATTCATTCATTTGGTCGTGTATACTTAGGATTCATTTTATTGTTGATAGTGTTGTTTTAGAAAAATCGTTTGCTTATCGCTCTTCTTAAAAAAAAACTCGATGTAAAACTAATATAGCAAAAAAAAAAACATTTTTCAAGTCATTTGGAAACTTAGTTTCATTATCGATTTGTTTTTCAAAAATGGTTCCTTTGCAATTCAGTGGAAATTTAGGAACAATATCAAATTTTACTTAAGCCTGATATCATGCATTATCCGATATCATGCATGCAAAAATCCCCAAAAGAAAAGTTACCAAGCCACAGACCATAAATAATTAAAAATTACAAGCCAAAACCAATAAAGACTTAATAATACTTAATTAAATAATAATAATCCGAGGTCCAAGTTGATTCTCCGAACGCTAAGTCCGGTCCTAATTTTGAGGTTTACCTGAAAAGTTAAACATTGTTGGGGGGTGAGCTTATGAAAAGCTCAGTGTGAGTTGAATAATTATTTAAACGGGAAAAAACATCAAATACAGTGAAACATGTTAGCATTAACAGAAGAAAACAGAACCATCATAGGAATTTCATGACATTACATAGCCATTATCAAATTAATGTCAAATGGTGTATGAGCATAGGTCATCATTTGTTCGAGTAACAATCATTGATTTTGATACCATTCAATACAACAAAATACAGTGCGTAGCATAAATCAATAACATTCGAATATGTCGTGCACATGATACAATGCAAAAAGGTTCCTACCCATACCATCTGCTACACACCACGAGTTCCCCAGAACCCGTCTGCCAAACTCCAAAACATTATGAGCATAGCTCGATGTTGTAAAACCACCGAATAATCAATAATGCAGAAAATCTGTCAGATATCAAATAGTGCGATACAATCGCCAATAACATATAATATGCGATAAAATAGCCAATCCCCTCGGTACTTCAGGTACAGTGTACTGAATACAAATAATGCGGACTTAATATGCCTCCGGTACTCCACGGAACTCCTCCGTCAACCACAAAATCCCAACCCAATGCATATGCCATATATCACACAATCTCATACATAATCATATCTCAATACTTTTCACATTCATTTGACATGCTTAGCATGTCCTCAGTAATCACATACTTTCAATAAATGGAAATAGTGTTCCAATCTTTCAAATTACCATTGTGTTGGTATCAATCAATATCGTTCAATTTCACATACTTTACGAATTTTCATTGTGCATAAATAGCACCCTTTTTAGTACACAGTATAACAAATATCTCATGCATTTAAATCATACATAAGCTTAACAACTCAACACATTATATCATTCAATCAAACATTCTCATATCTCAGAACTCAAATATGCAATTACAAACTCAATCAAACATCCATACTATCAAACTAGCAATTTTGCCAACATGTCAATCTTTTAAGGCTCAAAACATACCTGGTTCGGCCACTCACAAAATCAATAATTTGGCTATTAAGAAAATCCAATAAGCAAGCTAATTTATCATATATAACATGATATTTAACATTTTCAAATAATTTTATGAGTTTAGGACCCACACCTTATTTTTCGCTTCCTCGCAGCACACTAGCGAATCTTCCAATTTTCCTTAATAATTCCTTAAACGAACCTAAACCAAAATTCAGTATAAATTCAATCAATTTACCATTAAACCGTCCCCCAAACACCCACTTATGAGTTCAAATCAATCGTTAAAATTATAACTATTTTATGAATCCAAACTAGTTAGATTCCTTACACTGTATCGAAGCAAACCGTACGTACAATCGTTCTTCGCCTTTACGGATGATTTGGGGCGTTTGGGTCAGAACCTAATTCAATAATATATTGGAAAATCAGTATCTAATTAATGATTAAATTCCTTAATTTAATCAATTCATAACCTTTACCCAACAACTATGTCGAAATAACAAACTAGTTACCCTTAATTGCACTTACGCTTCACGATTTGTGGGATCCGAATGGCTAATCGATCAAGAACATTTTTCCCTAATTCAAACGTGTTTAAAAGGTGATTAGTAGGATTCAAGAACTCAAATTAATGCTGGAAAAATATAGGCATGAACCAAGAAACAAAACAACCCCCTTTATTGCACATAGGCGCATGCACCACCACCAATGGTGGCCAAAATTGGGGCTATATTTTAAAATGGTTTGAGATCTTATTAAATTCAGGAAAAATACCTTTTGTAATCATTTAAAATCCCCCAAATTATAGATATGGAAATTTAGGTTTTTAATGGACAAAATTAATTAAGAAATTGAATAGAGAAGAGACCTTACCCAAGCTAGTCGAGAGAAACGGCAATGGCACTTTTTTGGCAATGTTTGGGATCGATCTTGGAGTTCAAGATTTTATATTTGGGGCTGATTTTAATGAGGAAAAATTACAGCAATATGGTGGAGAATATGTTAACAAATCTTGCGGCAAAAAGAAAAAGAAAAAAAAAGGAAAGAGATGGTAAAACTAGGTGTAGGTGACAACAACAATAGAGGAAAGGAAAAAAAATTAAAATCAAAGAGAAGGAGAGGAGGAGAGGAACGGCTAGGGCAATGAGGAGGAGGATTAAAGGCTGGTTATTAGTAAAAAAAATTAATATTTATACCTAGGTTAACTAGGCTTGGATGGCCCACACATTAAAACAAGGGGTTTTTGTCAAAAAATTAAATTATTTGTAATACCCCAAACCCGGCCTAGATGTTATGGCCGTATCTGGCAATGTCACACGATAGTGTTTTTGAAACCTCGTTGTTACGATGAAAACATTCCTCGTTGCGGAAGCTTTAATAAAACAGTCTAGGTGATCATGCGTTTAGGAAATACTTTAACTTTTTGAAAATCGAATTTCCTACGACCAGCAGGTATAAATCCATAAAGTAAAATAAATAAATAAAAACCAAAATTTAAAACCAAAGTCTCAGAGGGTCCTTAAATTACAACCCAAATAATCAATAATAATCAAATCATAAACCGTAAATTGAAAACCATGAAGTCAAAAAATTATCGTGGTCACCGCCGAGTCCTCAAATCGCATCCGATCCGTCTAAGTTCGGGATTACTGTGCACATTAAACGAAAAGGGTGAGTTTACGTAAACTCAATGTGTAATCTCGCAAAAAAAACAAACAATCAAGATTCACGATTACAGCTGATGAGCAGTCTTGAGCCTAAGCCCTTTTTCATGATCGATGTGATTTTGGGCCTTAGCCCATCTCGAGACAATGTTAAAAATGCAATAGGGCCTTAGCCCATCATAATATCGATGCGATACGATGATGCTTATGCAAAGAGCAAAATCCTATCCAACCAGCCTCTACACACCATCTCCGTCCAACCATACACTCCATGTAGGGATATAATCAACCCACCCATCCCTACACTCCAAGTAGTACCGAATGCGGCACACAAGCAAGAGTTTGCGGTGAGTCGCCATAAATTAGGCTTAAAGCCTTTTAGTACACTTCCTCCGAATAACAACCCCCAACCCAATGCAATGCAACATACAACGGATGACATGCTATTATGCAATTTCAATACATATATTCAGTTTAAATATTAACATGCCCAGTACAGATATCATTCAGTCAATTTCACACATTTAGGGGTCTAAGTAGTGCTTACCGACCCTACAGTGGGTTCACAGTCGACTTGGGCGACCCGTGCAACCTTAAAAACATTTCGGTAAAAATAGGCCACACGCCCATGTGACCTACCCATGTGGGCCCACACGCCCGTGTGGCCCACTCGGCCCAAATTGGCCTTGGCCGTGTGATCCATTTTTTTAAAGTAACCCGTGCTAGCTCAATACTCATATTTGTTCTCACTATTTACTTATATGTTTATTCAAAGTTGTCTACTTGAGTCATTATCACTAAATTATTTATATCTTGAGCTACAGAATTCCAAATTAAGATCCGCTTGATGTTTTTGAAACTAGACTCAAATTACCTTTCTACCATAAAATTTTTAGAATTTATAGTTTATCAAATAAGTACAGTAAAATATTTAAAGTTATCCCTATTCTGCAGTTTAACAGCTTCATCCTTTCCTTACTAAAAATTATTTATCTCTTAATACGGAATTTAGATGATGTTTCCGTTTGTTTCTCTTGAAAATAGACTCATTAAGGATTTAAAAATATAAATTTAAGCCCCTAATTATTTTTTAAAAATTTTTGATAATTTTCCAAAGCCAGAACAGGGGAACCCGAAATCATTCTGACCTTGTCTCACAAAATTTATTATATCTCATGATTTACAATTCCATTGCTTACACAAAATTTTATTGAGTCTAGTTTTTCATGGAAGAAACAGTGTAAGCAATGGAATATAATAAATTTTGTGAGACAATGTCAGAATGATTTCGGGTTCCCATGTTCTGACTTTGGAAAATCATCAAAAATTTTAAAAAAATAATTAGGGGCTTAAATTTATATTTTTAAATCCTTAATGAGTCTATTTTCAAAAGGAATAAACAAAAACATCATCTAAATTCCGTACTAAGAGATAAATAATTTTTAGTAAGGAAAGGATGAAGCTGTCAAACAGCAGAATAGGGATAACTTTAAATATTTTAATGTACTTATTTGATAAACAATAAATTCTAAAAATTTTATGGTAGAAAGGTATTTGAGTCTAGTTTCAAAAACATCAAGCGGATCTTAATTTGGAATTCTGTAGCTCAAGATATAAATAATTTAGTGATAATGACTCAAGTAGATAGCTTTGAATGAACATATAAGTAAATAGTGAAAACATATATGAGTTTTGAGCTAGCACGGGTTGCTTTAAAAAATGGATCACACGGCCAAGGGCAATTTGGGCCGAGTGGGCCACACGGGCGTGTGGGCCCACACGGGTAGGTCACATGGGCGTGTGGGCCCATTTTTACCGAAATGTTTTTAAGGTTGCACGGTCGCCCAAGTCGATTGTGAACCTCATCAGAGGATCGGTAAGCGCTACTTAGACCCCTAAATGTGTGAAATTGATCAAATGATATCTCAGATCGGGCATGTTAATATCTGAACTGAATATATGTACTAAAATTGCATAATAGCTTGTCATCCATTGTATGTTGCATTGCATTGGGTTGGGGGTTGTTATTTGGAAGAAGTGTACTAAAAGACTTTAAGCCTAATTTACTGGCAGCTCAACTGCAAACTACTGCTTTGTGCCGCATTCGGTACTACTTGGAGTGTAGGGATAGGTGGGTTGATTATATCCCCACATGGAGTGTAGGGTTGGACGGAGATGGTGTGTAAAAACTGGTTGGGTAGGATTTTGCTAATGCATAATTGTTACTACTACTGATACTTTGATGGGCTAAGGTCCTACTGCAGTTTTAACACTATACTGAGATGGGCTAAGGCCTAAACTGTCACTGATACTGAAAAGGGCTTAGGCTCAAGACTGTTCAACTGTGCACTGTGAATACTAATTGTTTGTTTGTTTCTGCGAGATTACACATTGAGTTTACGTAAACTCACCCTTTTCGTTTAATGTGCACAGGTAATCCCCAAACTTAGACGGATCGGTGTGACGGAGCACTCAGCGATGACCATAGTAATTTTTTGACTTCATGGTTTTCAATTTACGGTTTATGATTTGATTATTATTGATTATTTGGGTTGTAATTTAAGGACCCTCTGGGACTTTGGTTTTAAATTTGGGTTTTTATTTATTTATTTTACTTTATGGATTTATAATTACTGGTCGTAGGAAATTCAGTTTTCAAAAAGTTAAAGTATTTACTAAATGTATGATCACCTAAACTGTTTTATTAAAGCTTCCGCAACGAGGAATGTTTTCATCGTAACAACGAGGTTTCAAAAACACTATCGTGTGACATTGCCAGATACGGCCATAACGTTTAGGCCGGGTTTGAGGTGTTACATTTAGTGGTATCAGAGTGGTAGCGCCTCAACATCGAGACGTGGAACACGTCATGGATACGATCCAACTCTAGAGGTAGCTCCAACTGATAAGCGACTGGTCTCACTCGCTTCAAAATACGGTAAGGTCCAATAAACCTAGGGCTCAACTTGCCCTTACGACCAAAACTCTCGTGAACTTCTTCCATGGCGAGACCTTAAGGAATACAAAGTCCCCACCGAATACTCAATCTCACGCCGCTTGTGTCCGCATAGGATTTCGTCATCAAAAGTCGCTTTCAATGATCCCGAATCGGTCTAACCTTATCTTCTATCTCGAAAACCAACTCGGGACCTGAACACGTCGCTTGCCCAACTCACTCCAACATAAAGGACTGCGACACTTACGACCATACAGTGCCTCGTAAGGTGCCATCTGGATGCTAGACTAGAAACTGTTATTATAGGCAAACTCCGCTAACGGCAAATACTCCTCCCAACTATCATGGAAATCAAAACTCGCACTTGCTAAACTTAGCATAGAGCTGCCTTTCCCTCAAAGTCTGAAAGACAACTCTAAGGTGCTCATCATGCTCATCCTTAGTCTTCGAATAAACCGGTATGTCATTGATGAACACCACCACAAACCGATCCAGATAGGGCTGGAATACTCGGTTCATTAGGTCCATAAAAGCTGTCGGTACATTCTTCAGTACAAAAGGCATCACTAGGAACTCGTAGTATCCATAACGAGTCTTAAATGCCGTCTTAAATATATCAGCCTCCTTAACCCTCTGATGATATCCAGAATGCAGATCAATCTTGGAGAACACAGAAGCCCCTCGAAACTAGTCAAACAAATTATCAATCCTCGAAAGTGGGTACTTATTCTTAATCGTTAGCATATTCAGCTGCCGATAGTCTATACACATCCTCATCGTCCCATCCTTCTTTTTCACAAACAGCAGAGGTGCTCCCCATGGAGACACACTGGGACGAATGAACCCACGATCCAACAGCTCCTGAATTTAAGCCTTAAGCTCCGTAAGCTCATTCGGTGCCATTCGGTAGGGGGCGATAGACACCAGAGCTGTACCAGGAAGAAGCTCAATCCCAAACTCCACTTCACGATTCGGAGGTAAACCCGGTAGCTCTTCAGGAAAAACGTTCGGAAAATCCTTTACAGTCCTGATGTCCTTGACGGTAGAGTCCTCAAAAATAGAAACACTCACATAGACCAAGAATGCCTCACATCCCTTACGAACCAATTTCTCAGCCACCAGTGCAGAGATCACATTAGTCAAATAATTTCGTCATTCCCCAATCATGACTACCTCAGTATCCTCCTCGGCGATCTTCGCCTTCTCCACCAGTGCAATAAAATCTCGCTCCCTCTGCGGAGCTATCAGAACCCTCAGATTATCCCTGAGACCATCCTTGAAGCGGATACATCGCTCATATTCAGTTGCCACCATACCTCGCGCATAGCGGCTCAGTCGCAGAAATTCGACCTTCAAAAAGTTAAAGTATTTCCTAAACGCATGATCACCTAGACTGTTTTATTAAAGCTTCCGCAACGAGGAATGTTTTCATTGTAACAACGAGGTTTCAAAAACACTATCGTGTGACATTGCCAGATACGGCTATAACGTCTAGGCCGAGTTTGGGGTGTTACATTATTTGCATGGGAAGGGAATTGAAGTTAGGACCTCAAGGATAAATTCATAATATTTAACCATCAATCCAATAACTCATTCTTGATATAATTTTAAAATATTTATTTTAAAAAACAAGGCATATCACATACTAGGGTTTAAGGCAAATTTTGCAAAATAATAAAACTAATGCGAGAGAAGAGATTTGAACTTGGCTTTCAAGAAACGTTACACTAACACTTAACCAACAAACCAATACCTCATTTATTTCCTAAAAATGCATAGATAATTTAAAAAATTAAGGCATGATCACTCTCTTTCAATTCACAAACCCGATTCTACTAACCCCCGATTTTTGGGATGTTACAGTTCACACGAGAATCGTTGTCGTATACATATCATTAACAAACCTTATACCAGTTTACATATTTCATTACAAGTCATGTAATTATTCAACATTCATATTGGTACTTCGTACATTTTCGGAATAGCCAATATTTTTATGATTTTTAATTCAATCCATTGTGAGCCAAATATGCCAAATTCACTGAATTCACTTCAATCTAAACACATAAATAAAATAAAACACCATTCAACATAATATAAAATAAAGCAGTAAGTTCTATATGAACTTACCTGGTCAAAACAACAAACAAATTGAATCTTCAAAGACTAATCGATAATTTTGGCTTTTCCCCAATTATCTCTCGTTTGATCTAATTCTTGATCTATACAAATATTTCATTCAATTCATCAATATCAAACATTTATACACTGTGCCATGACATTTATGAACCCATATAGTTTCATTTTTCGATACCCCTAATTTTTTACATTTTATTCAATTTAGTCCTTAAAAATGGAATAACCATAACTTTAAATTTTAAGCCTCGATTTAAAAACAGACCTCAATTACATTCATTATAGACCCTCTAATATCAATTATTACTAGAATTTCACATAAATTTAACATTTTATTCACTTTAGGCCTTATGAAAAAAACTAACAAGTTTACAATCTAGTCCTTTTTCATATTTAATCTTTAAATCTATCAATTTAACACCAATTTCTTCAAGAAACCAACAATTGTACCTTTTAAAAACTTTAACAGTTTTGCTAATTGGTACATGGGCCAGCTAAATCAAGTTCCCATGAACTCAAAAACATAAAAATTACAAGAAAAAGACCTAGAATTACTTACCAAAAAGTGACAGAATGCTTGAAGCCCTAACTTGGTTTTTCTCTTTTCTTTTCTCTTTAGATTCAAATGTGGAAGAATGGAGAATATGAACATCTTCTCTTTCATTCCTCTAACCTAAGTGTTTATAATAGGATTAAACTTAACTAACCTTGTTTATTAGTTTAATTAATTCATTAATCACCTTTTACTGTAATAATCTATCATCATCCACTATCACACACTCCAAATGGTCGAATTGTCATTTTGGACCTTTGGCTAAATGCAATTTATGTCCTTAAATCTTTGGCCAATTAAAAACCTATAGCGATTGAACCTTTACAATTTAGTCCCTATACCTAAATTAATAATCATTTTACAAAAATTATCAGACCAAACTTTATAAAAAATTTTATACTAGATATTTATATTACGGAAATGGGGTTCCAAGATCGTCTTTTCTGGCACCATTAAAAATCAGGTTGTTACATGTTTTTTTCTTCATTAAACTTGTTACTTTTCACCTTAAGTTCTCTGTCAGCTCCTAGACCCACAAGGTTGATAGAATTACTTTCTTGATTCTTCAGTCTTGCTTCCTCCTAAACGAGTTTACTAGTCAATTCATTAACTTTCCACTTATCTTTAATAGTGTTGTAGATAGTTTGAAATGATCCATAATTTGAAGGCAGTGAGTTCAAAGTGAATTGCACTAAAAAATAGTCATTCGCCATCATTCACAAGGTCTTGAGCCGTGCTACAATATTAGTTAACTTGATGATATATTTTTGCATTTCACTCGAACCATTAAACCTTATAATTAGACTTATTAATTTTTGTTCGAACACCAAAACTTGAATCAGTCAACCCAAACTCAAACTTGACCCAAATCGTTTTGGCCATGAAAAGTCAACAACCCAAAAAAAAAAAATTAACTAGACCTTGAAATTGATCCGAAATTAAAACGATAAAAAAATAACCCAGAGTGACGCAAACTTAAATTAAGTATATTTTTATAAAAGTAATAGTAATAGTACTTATAACCTAAATTATTAATTTATTTTAATTTTTAGCTTGCTAATTATAATTATCGTTATCTATTATCATGAAATATACAATTTCAACTAATATATGTCAAAATCACAAAGAACTTGAAAAATTTTAAAACTTAACTGATTCTATTTCTGTTTTTATAATCTTAAAAAAGATTTTTTATTTTTTAGTTTGTATAGATTTTAAATCTAAAAAATCTAATTGATTTCTATTTATCCAAGAAATTTTAAATTAAATTATCTTATTAACAATAAAATATTAAAATTTTAGATTAAATAATTTTACAATAAAAAAATGAAAATTTTAGATTAAAAATAACTATGAATTATTTATAATGAAAATTAAAAAAAAAACTAAATAAAAATAACTATTTTGTCAATTCAAAAAGATTTTCATTTTTATGGTTTTATATTATAAGCTAATTAATTTAAATTTATAATAATTTATCTTATTTTATTTCAAAAATTATTTTTATAATTATTAATTTTATAATAAATTTAAATCAATTAAATCACGTATATAACTTTCATTTTATTTTTATTTTAAAATTA
The DNA here is from genome assembly GCA_025698515.1 of Gossypium sturtianum. Classification (NCBI taxonomy): domain Eukaryota; kingdom Viridiplantae; phylum Streptophyta; class Magnoliopsida; order Malvales; family Malvaceae; genus Gossypium; species Gossypium sturtianum. The sequence goes on from CM046946.1 coordinate 126,668,944, forward strand.
AGAAATACTTTGTTGGTTTTAATAGTCAAACCAAACATACAAATAACTTAAATCTGAAATGGTTCGTCTTAACATAATCCATATATTAAATTAAACTAGAATGACTAAACATGAAATGATTGTAATCTGAAATGACCAAAACCTGAAATTACTAACCCAGTGAACTTAAACCTCAAACTCAAAATGATCCAAACTTGAAACTAATTGTAACACCTCTTGCCCGACGCGATCGTCGAATTCGAGCTACGAGATGTCACATCTGTTGCTTGAGCAACTTCAATTAAACAAACCATATATTCCATAAATACAACAATTTATTCTAAGTATACGGTTATTAAACCATTATATCATATCAAATTCAAAACTGGGGTTTATACGAGCTTACAAAAGCTCTATTGTTAACTCGGGACGGTTGGAGGACTAAAATGTAATCTTTTTTAAAAGTTTTCAAGTTGATGTCACGACATCAGTGGTTCAATTTCCTGACTACCACCAAGTTAGTAACCAAGCTTCACTATTCGAGGACCAAATTGCAAAGTTTTCCAAACTATACCAGATGGACATCGTAACCTTGTGGTTCAATGTCACGACTTCAAAGGTTGGTGTTGCAACCTTGAAGATAGTAAGCAAACTTCCCAACCCGAGGACAAAATTATAAAGCTTTCAAAACATTATAGAGCTGATGCCAAATCATCAACAGGGGACGTCGAGATGAGATAGCCTGGCATTGCGACATTCAGGGTGTGAAGTCGCGACATTCTCAACAAAACACTATGTTCCAAATACCATAGATTTCCAAGCTAACATAAGACATACAAGGTTGGCTATAAGGCCCCAACATGACCATTCCCACACATATGATAATTCAGTATACAAACTCAATTCAACCTAAACCATTTTCATGCAAGACCAATATCATTTCCATATATCCACAATCAAAACACCATCATTTCATACCAATTTATACCAATTAATGCTTATGACATTTATATCTATGTAATTTGAGTATCAAGAACTCACATAACCTTGACATGAACCAAGCCTAACATTCAAACATACCATTCCCAAACCATTCATCCACTTGGCTAACCAAACTACGTCACTTTGTAACTTTTAACATGTTAAAGCATACAAAATTAACATGATCACACATGCTAGAATTAGACATGACCAACATCATGCATTAAATATGTCACAAGGCAACTTTATTACACAAGATCAACCATAATCACAATAGCCATGTAATTAACCATCCAAAAATCACCATTTGCACACTAAGGTGCCCCTATATACATGCCACAATATTTAGACTCAAAATGAATATAACTCTATCATCTTGTTGATAGTGTGTGCTTCACGCTGATCCAGCTCATCAAGTTCCGCAATGTGATGATCTACAAATAGGGAAAACAACTATAGTAAGCATATAAATGCTTAGTAAGTTTAAATGAAAAATACAATGCTTACCTTGTTCCTACATAAGCATAATAGCTACCTTAGTTTGGCATAATGTTGGCTAGGACATGGCACTTTAAGACATTAACAAGGTAAACATATATATCCATGATCATTCGACATTATCAACAACTTAAAACATACCAATTCATATTACTCTCACATAACCTTTCACTATGTCATATTCAATCAACCATCCATATGATTGTACCAAATACACATAATTCATTTCAATGACATATTTTATCTTTAATTAATAAGGATATGCCAATTACATATAATTTCTTTCAAAAACATATCAAATTGGTTATCAAATCCATTTCATCATATTTTCAAGTTTCCATTTTCAATTATAATGTTTCGCCCGATGGAACTCTAGTAAAACAGACTTGGATACCAAGTTGCTCGTCTGAGCTAGAAATTATACCAAGCTACTCGTCCAAGCTGAAATTATACCAGGTTACTCATACAAGCGCGCATATGACCCTATTGGCATGTTAACTGTATCCTAACCTTTTACTAAGTTCACGCGAGCATCAATTTCATATATTTCATTATCACCCCTATAATTATTCACATTTATATATCACACCCTGTAAATGGTCACAATTTCATTTCCATATCATGTAATCATTTGTCAAGTATGTACCATGTATTATTCATAGTCATTCATCACATAATATTTCAATTCAACTAATTACTAGCCATATATGTCAAATTCACTAGCATTTCAACTATACTTAAACATATATATATTGAATTAAACACAAGCATACATTTAACACAAAGTGAGATAGTAAGTTACATATGAACTTACCTATTCAAAACACGAAAACGAGAGGATTCTACATGGACTAATCCGAAATTTTAGTTTTTCCCCTATTAGCTCCACTTTGATCCAAATATTGATCTATACAATTATTTCATATAACAAATCAATATCAAATATTTTCTTATTATGTCATGATATGCATGATCCTATATAAATCCATTTTTCGATTCCTCCATATTTTACATTTTTTTATCAATTTAATCCCTCAACTTGTGATAAGCATAACTTTCGGTTCCTAGCTTCGGATTAAAATACGATTTCATATATTCTCATTAGGGGCCTTATACTTTCTATTCCTAATATAATTTCATGATAAGTTTTGACTTATTCAATTTGGTCGCTAATGTAACAAAGTTAACAAACAATCTAAATTAACTTTACAATTTAGCCCTTTTCATAATCTAAGCTTAAATTCCATCAATTTCAAGCTTAATTAATCACTTAATCAACAATGGAAACTTTGTATAGCAGTAAAAATTTCACAAATTGGTACATGGGCTAGCTAATTCAAGCTCCTGTCACCTCAAATCTATAGAAATTACAAGAAAAGGACCAAAATTACTCACCTAATCAAGTGGTCGAATGGTAGAAAACCCTTTGAAGTTTTTCATTAGTTTCTCTTATGGTGGACAGTCAAGGGGAGAAAGATGATGCATTTTTCTCCACTAACTTATGCTTATATACCATGATCAATCACTAATTAACATAGTTTAATTAAGTTAATCATGCATTAATTACATTAATTATTTCTTAATCATCTACATAGTAGAAAATGTCATCACTCTCCACTTATTCCTATTGGAAAATGGTTTAATTACCATTTTTTACTTTGGTTGTCCCCTAAGCCTTTTTTCAATTAAAACTCTTTAGCGATTGGACTTTTACAATTTAGTCCATGAGCCTTAATTAACTATTAATTCAACAAAATTATTTGAAAAATCTTTAATATATTTTTATATTAACTCCGTAAATATTATTATTTTATATTTGCGAACTCGATTTAAAGAAATAGAGTTATGAAACTGTATTTTTTGATATCACTAAAAATCGGGTTATTACACTAACCAAAACTCAAAGTTACCTGAACTTGAAACAGACTAACCCAAAATAACTTGAAATTTTAAAAGTTTTAATTGACTTGATCCATATTGTTTGTACCTAAAACCAACCAAACTTGCCCCATTTACGAGTCTAATTCACGATCTAAGTTGTTATTAAAATTTCAACAAGTGACTTGTTCACAAATCGAAAATACTCTTTGAAACTTCAACATTATGCATAAATAAAAGAAAGAAAAAGAAAAAAAACTTATCATAGTAGACTTGAAAAAGTTATATATTCTTCAACCATGCTCCAATATCACATAAAAAAGTTCAAGATCCTAAGATTATATAAGTCAAAACCTAATATTGCATAAACAATAATTTTAAGGTCTTTAGAATAATATTATTTTCACAAATATATAAAATTATCTAAAGAAGAATTAAAGTCGACTATTATATATAATAAATAAAATCGCAATAATTTTATTTCTCCTTCTTGAAATTTATCTTTGTCACACAAAACCCATAATGATTGAGGTTATAAATTTTTTATTAGATTTTATGTGTAACCCTAATAAGTAAAGAAAGATCAGTTTATGTATCATCAACTTCTAATTTGATACATTGATTAAGTAATCGAATGATTAAACAATATTTAATTTTCTATTAGAGTGAGTATAACATAATTATCTTAAATAGAAGAACTTGATTTTAGACCTAGGGTCAAAATCTTACTGTAACTCGTCAGGTCCGAGTTACAGGATGCCACATCCATTGTCCGAGCAACTATCATCAAATATACAACAAATATAACATTCAAACAAACATTCGAGTCATAAACACATTCATATTAAGATACATAATCAATTTCGGTCTCAATCGAGCTTATGAAAGCTTTTTCTGTTGACCCGAGAGTAAAATAGGACTAAGATGAAAAGTTACCAAATGTGATAGGACGATATCGCGATATCCATGTCTTCGTATCACAATACCAAAGACAATATCCAAACTTCAAAATATATTAGGTGGGTATCGTAATATCTAGAGCTTGGTATTGCGATTTCAAAGGCAGTAGCGAAACTTCCCAACTTGAGGACCAAATTGTAAAATTATCAAAACATACAACAAGAAAGGTATCACGATATCTAGGGTGTGGTATCACGATATCGAAAATAGTTCACTAATTCCCCTGTTTTTGCCAAAAAAACACAATTTTTGTACCAAATCACAACAAACTTTTTAAATTTTAAGTTTGGTGCATAATTACATACTATACCTGCATAAAAACAATTCAAACACATACCAAACATTGCATATAACCATTTCCCAATCAATCAATTCAACAAGCCTCACCTTGACACATTTCATACCAATTCAACCTATTAAATCACTATTCATCTTCTTATGAATTTAACCATTCCATATCATCATTTTTCTATACCAATTAGTGCTCAAATATGTAATTATAAGTACCATACCCACAACACAACATATTGTCAAACTTACATATACCAATTTGCATTAACCTTCACAAGATCAAGCATTAACCAAAATTTCAAACCAAAACATAACAACAACTATGTATATGTCACATAACCAAGTCTAAAAATGATCACAAAAATTCCGAGTCTATGGTAGGATAGTGTGAGTTTTGGGATGATCCAATCGACACGTTCTGCAAGTCAACAAATACATCAAATAGGTTAGTTCTTATACATATCATGAACTTATACCACAATCATATAGATATATAACATTCCATCTTATAGCATGTATAATTTCATTCACATACATTCATTTCAACCATTTTGTTTCCATTTAATACATTTTTATTTTTTATTTCACCTAGAGAACTATAGCAAATTGAACTTGGATACACGAGACTGATTTGCTCATACAAGCTGACAGAAGCTTAGTTTGATGTTGCTAACACAAGCTGGTCACCCAAGCTTCAGAATAGGGTTGCTCACAGAAGTTTAGTTTGATATTGCTAACACAAGCTTCAAAGAATCTACAACACATGTTGGATCTCAAGCAATCATATTAATCCCTGATCAAACACCCGCTACCGTTTGTATCCTAATGGCATGCCATTTGAACTAATCCATAATTTTATTTTTTTTCCACGATTATCCTTCCAATTGATTCAATTCTTGATCTATACGGTAATCTATTTCAATTTATCAATTACAAATACATTATTTCATCCTATTATAAGCATAAGTCAATTCAATTTCACTTTTCGAATGTTCCATAAAGTTTTTCACTTTATTCAATTTATTCCTTAAAACCGAAATTGTCATAACTTTCAAAATTGAGCTTCAATTTTGAAATCGATCTCAATTTTATCCTTCTATAACCCTCTATTATAAAAAATTATAGAAATATTATACCAATTTCGAAATTCATGCATTTTAGTCTCTATATTCAAAAACTATCAATTAAACTTTACAAATTAGTCATTTTTCACTTCTAAGCTTAAAATCTAAAAATGTAGTACCAATTTCATCAAGAATTCATCAATGGAAACTTTTAAAAACTTTCACAATTTTACAAATTGGTACACGAGCTAACTAAATCAAGCTCCTAGGACCTCAAAAATATATTAAAAAAATTACAAGGGACTAAATTGACTTACCAAGCAAAGACCGAAAGATTGAAGCTTAAAACAATGGCTTCTTTAGAAATTTTTTTTTTTAGGTGGAAGAAGAAAGAAGAACCAAGAAATTTTTCTTTCTTTTAACTCTTATTTGTTTTATTATTATTTCATACATATAATACCTTTTTTTAATTATAATTTAATATAACTTATAATAATAAAAAAACCCACACCTAACCATCCACTATAGTTCCAAAATGGTATATTTGTCATTTTAGACATTGATTTAATTGTTATGTAAGTCCTTAAGTCTTTGACCAATCTTAAACCTATAATTGAGAACTTTTACAATTTAGCCCTTTTACCATAATAAACTAGCAATTCGATTTTAATATATTTTTATACTAACCTCTTAAATATCAAATAATAATATTTATGAACTCAAACATCGAAAATGGAGTTCCGAAACTGCCATTTTCAATACCACTGAAAAATAGGCTATTACATTTACCTTTTAAATATTTATAGATAATAATTGGTAGACAACAAATACATATAATAAAAATAAACAAAAATATTGACCCTTGCATAATTTTTTTTAAAGAAAAAGCCTAAAAAGGCCCAACTATATTAAATTAAAAGGTATCATCCAACACCAACCAGTGGATGAAATCCTAATAGCTCAAATTGAACTCACAAGCAACATTCTCATCCATCAACCAATGTGCCAAACAATGAGCAACATGAATCACAAACACCTAAAGCCTCTCTAACAATACGACCATAAAGAGATAAATCTAGAGTCCAACTATTAAACTTATTAACAATAAATGCACAATCAGACTCGAAAATAACTCTGGAAAAACCTTTCTAAAAGGCCTTTTGCAAAGCACAAGCCAAAGCGAGAGCCTTAGTTGAAGGAGCGTCGAAAGCCTCGATGATTGAACAAGAAAAATCGACTAGCACCATTTCCCTCATGGTCACGAACAATGGCACCGCAAGCAACAAATCTTGTTACTATATTCCATTCGTGTCAACATTAACTTTGATCGCATCTTCACAATGTGGAGTCCATCGAGCCATAATTAGATGTCAAGAGAACAATGGCGCACAAAGGAGATTATGCACTCGAAAGTCATGATGGATGTCGAAACCATTTTTTAAGTTTGATTTCAAAAACGGGTGATCGACTTTAAACCGAAAATGGAGTCGCCACCAATCCATTTTTACTTAGGTGTGATTGGATCACCTTATAAAACGTTTTATTTCGAAATGTTGATTTTGGTCCACGAAATACAAGAAAACGGGTTCGGGAGTCGGTTACGTACGAGGAAGGATTAGCACCCTCGTAACGCCCAAAAATTGGTACCTAATTAATTAACTAATGTCCTTATGTCGAGAATTTAAAAAGATTTTAAAGTACAATTTCTTTTAAAGAATGTTTGTATAACCCGTTTTGGAATATTAAGACTCTTTCATTCCAAGAGGATTAAATATCACATCCGGTACGTTAGGGTGCGACATTTTAATCCCCGAAACTAAGACCGTCTCTTAATTTCCCAAAACACGAAATTAAAAGGATATTTAGTTATTTGGATGAACGAAAAACCGAAACCCGGCACGTTAGGGCACAATTTCTCGAACTCCCAAACAAGAAACATTGCCTTATTTTCTGAAATCCTTATCCCGAGATAACACAACGTCGTATCCAGTGAGTTAGGACACGACAATTTTGAATTCTCGAGAATAAGTTTTTTATTTAACTTGTATGTTTGATTTAAAAATAATTGGTTCTTAGGATTCGATGAGAGAAGTAATAACCCAGTAAGTTAGGGTACGATTTCTTTCGAATCTTAGAACTCGGAGTGTTTGCTTATTTCAAAACAAAATCTCATATTTTAAAGAACAATTATGCGACATAAGTCTAATAAATTAATAAAGCATAAAGATCATGATAGTAAAAACACAATAAACCAAAAATACGAGCCTATTTAGAAATTCAAGAATAAAAGTAAAAAATAAAAATATGTACATATATATATAAGTAAGAGAACAAAAAATGAGATAAATAAATAAATAAGAATAAGGGAGTAAATGAAATAAATATGTGATATTAAATTTAAGTATTTTCTAAGTAAAATAATAAATTAATTAATAATACTAATACAGAATTTAAGTAAGAATAATGATAATAATGATAATGATATGTCAAAAATGATGATAAAAACTAGTAAAAAATAGGTATTATATACAATAATTTAAAGGTAATAAAATAATAATAATACAATAATAATAAAAGTAATAAAGTTAATAAAGAAAATAATAATAGTAGTAGTAATATTAAAAATAATAGTAAAATAATAATAATAATAACATATATTAATAAACAAATAGTAATAGTAAAAAAATAAAAGAAATAATAAAAATAGCAATAATAAGGTCGATGATAAAATAATAATAATAATCATAATATGAAAAATAATAATAATAAGTATAATAATAATAATAATAAGTATAATAATAATAATAATATTAAAATAATAATAATAGTTATGGTGGTAATAAAAATAATAATATTAATAATAATAAGAATTAAAAAAATAAAATTAGTAATGAAAATAGTAAATGAAAGAAATAAAAAAAAAGGACGAAATTGAACTAAAAATAAAAATTTGGGGCAAAATTTGAAGAAAATAAAAAAAATGAGGGACCTATTCGAACGCGCGGATAACATGGAGGGACTAAAAGGGGAAATATTCCCTCCCACCAAAACGCACAGCAGCAGGGAGGACCCAATTGAAAACCGTTGTATATTATCGGGTAAAATTAAAAATAAAATAAACTTAATTTAAAAAACAAAAAATGCGGAAGGGCTAAAAGCGCAAATAGCCCTTCCGCAAGAAAACACGCGGATCCTGGGCTTACTGGGTCGGGTCGCGGGTCGGAGGCTCAAAACAACGTCGTTTTGGCCTCCGAAAATGACCCTCAAAACGACGTCGTTTCACTGGTATATAAATACCACTTTTCAGCCAAAAAAAATCATTTTATGAAGCTATTCAAAAAAAAACAGAGAGCTTCAGAAAAAACTCTCTCCTCCAGGCGATTTCAGGCGATGCTCACAGTATCTCCGTGCGACCACCACCACCGTCTGTCTGTCACGACCTCATGTGTGATGGTGGCTAAGCCCAAAATTGTAAGTTTTTTTCTTTTTTTTAAAACAATATTCATGTATAAAAAAAATTCGCATGATTCAAAAAAAATAGTTTGAAAAAATAATAATCGAAAATCACCTCTAAAAATTTTATTGTATTCTGTATTCTTTGTGTCTGTTTTTGCCTATTGTCCCCTCTTACAGATTGTTATTTGGGGTTTTATAACCCCGAAAATAATGAGAAAAAAAGGAAAATACAAATATTTTGTTGCCATTTTGCTGCTCTTTCTTTCCTTTCTTGCAGATGAGAGGCGGAGATCTCGGCAGTGACTGGGCGCGACTCGCGCTGACTGCGACGCAATAGGTGGCTTCGGCGCGAGGAAAGGGGCTGCTGTCGGGACACTTGCGGCGCAGTGGAAACCTAGGGTTTCCTGCGTTCGCAAATTACTTGGGCCGCTTGGGCCGATTATGTTTTGGGTCTGGGTCTGTTTTTTAGGCTAATCGGGTTTTGGGTCTTTATTGGGTTAGTTTAGGCCTGTTTTGGGTCTGGGTTTTAGGGTGTAATTGGGTTGCTGGTGATTTTCGGGTTTGGGCTTTAAGGCTGTAAATGGACTGTTTAAAGAATCTGGACTTTATTTTATATTTTATTCTGGTTTATTTGATTTGCATGGGCCCGGGCAAATTGGGCCAATTACAATGGATAGATTAGGCTTTCAAAAACACATCTTGCGAGGAAGAATTCTGCCCCTGAATCATGAACAAATTCCTTGCTTCCCATAATTGCAAGAAAAGCACAAGTAAACTAGTGAAAGCTTCTTTGTCTTCCGCATAGCCGCCCCAAGCCAACCGATCGCATTATAGAAAGACATACAAAGCAAATCATTATGAATACTACAAAAAGTTAAAGCCTCCCTCGAAATTGGGCAATCCTTAAGAACATGCATAACATCCTCCTTGAAGGCCTTACATCTAGGACAATTCGGATTCGTCCCTTGAGAGTACAAAGCACATCGCTCAAATGTAGGGAGGATGTCATGGCCAAGCCTTTATCCAGAAAGTCAGAATTTTGGAAAGGTTTACACCTTCCATTTTAGAAAGAAGGTGGTACAAGAAAGAAACTTGTGATGCAAGAAAGAAATTTAAGAGAAGATAGAAATAGACTTGAAGCGTTATATATAGGCTCATTGTGTTTTTTTTTTTTATTATCAAAGAATATGTCACTTGGTACGTAACTTGTGTCACAAGTTACTTTTTCCACAACATTATAACTTTCCAAAAAAACCTATGTTTATTTGTTACGAGTCTTTTCTGAAAGTTATATTTATTCAAATAAGTCTGTTTAGATGCAAATAAAAAATTATTAGTATTTCTGAAAATAAAAATAAAAATTATTATATATAAAATTATTTACACCACCAACTTCAAGCCCAAGTGTCTCATACCAATTTTTTGACCTTGCACATGTGTAGGTATAGCCAATGGCTAAGCCTACTTATCCAATCGACTAGGCACCCAACTCAATTACCCAAGTTATAAAGAATTCTTTATTTATATTCTTTAAATTTTATATATGTTAGCAATGTAATTACTAACATTGCAAACTACTAACATTCCAGAGTTCCTTCCAAAAGACCCTATCAGGACCTATACCCAAAGCTTGAAGAAGTAACTGATTATACCCCGATCTCGTGGTATAGACATTGTTGGGTGCAGGTCCCCACACCAACTTATCATCTTCATGTGCCTCCCCAATAGGCAAATGGATATTCCTAGAGGCTACCTCATTATTGCAAAAGGATTGAATTGAAGTTGCATTCCATCTTCGTGCTTCTAAAAATAACTGAGACATGCATCATGGAGAATAGAGTTACATTGACCTATATCCGGGCCATTTATAAACCTTCCCCCCATCTATCCATCCAAATATGGGCTTACTACCATTTCCTATCCTCCAATAAAATCCTGGACTAAGCATATTCAAAGCTTTCATAAAATGTCACCAAGAGGGAAGTATTTAGTCGAAAGAACCTTAAAACAAAGCATATCCTATAGTGCAAAAGTCACCATAATTATCGTCCAAGGAGAGCAATATTAAACAATTGAATATCCCAAAAGTCGAGACTTCTTGTACCTTTGCTTCCAATCTAACATCGCATATCCCTTATCCGCCCCCGCTTTTGCCCACTAATATTTTCTAATTGCCTTAATCATATCATCTATGATGCTTTTTGACAATAAAAAGTGTTCAGAGTATATGTTGGTATTGCTTGTAAGACCCGCTTAACAAAGATCTCCTTACCCATATGAAACAGAATTAGGTTAAAGTCCCAATCTTAAATCTAACAGCCAAATTAGACTAGGAAGCCCGCACTTAATTTCTAAAATTAGGCATAAAAGTTGATATTATACTTCATAGTGCACACGATAACTCAACATGGAAAAAAACGATTTGAACAAAAAAAAAATATTCAAAATATGATATAAAATAAAATAAAAAGTAATACGAATTAATATAAATATTATAAAATTTGTAGACTTGGTCGAACCCAATAACTTATGACAATTGTATCAATCTTCCCCCTCATGATCGTCTTTTCTATTACGTCAATCTCACAATATTGCTCTTCCGTTTTTGTCTAAAATGTCCATTGTCCCAAGTCCTCAAATAATTTCAGCACTAAGGAAAGGTGATGGGTAAAGATAAATAACTCTTGTTCCAACATAAGTTGAAACTAATAGTAGACCTACCAAGTTGTAATATTTTGTATAATTAAATAATATTGTTATGTATTTTGTGTTAGATTTATAATAATTTATATAATTGAGTAATATTTTTATAATTACATAAAAGAATTACGAATATTGTAATATTTTATATAATTATAATAAATCTATTTATATAATTAAATAATGTTTTGTATGGCTTTGACGATAATGAAAATCTTATTTTAGAAAACTCATCCTATAACTCCTAATTTGTTAATGGAAAACAAGTATACCAAATCGTATGGTATTTGTTGATTCGGTACCCAAATTAAATATTTAACAATCAATACTATTTTAAAAAATAATAATTATAATATATATTAAGTATATTTTATTTTATACTACCATTAATAAAATAAAAATATTTTACAAGCGGATAATTTTTTTTATTTCACTGGAAGTTATAGAATAATTATCTAAAAATCAATATAATTTTATTGTGTTGAGAAATAAATTACTAAATTGACTCATAAAATTAGAGGAAAATATTCATAAATTGTAGACAGCTGCTTGACTTGTTCCTATCCGTGAACAAATGTAATTGTATTCCATCCAAAATTATTAGGACCACCTACGAGATAAGGATGGCTTATATATTTACATTTTCTTTTTTTTAATATTTAAGTCAAATTAAATTTTAACGGCTTAATACATTATTTAATACTCGAGTTTGATATTTTTGTAATGTGGTACTTATATATATTTTTTGCTTGAGTGATACTTATATTTAGCAAAAGCTATATATGTTGGTATCCAACAAAAAAAAAAAATCACAATCATGAAGTTGTATTTAATAAATTAAACAAAATTGTTGAGTGTTTTGTATGTCTTCCCCTCAAAGAGGTTGATTTTCCTATTTATATGATACGGTTCTTGGGTGTGATATGCATGCCAACACATACCCTATTCTAAGATTAACACGTGTTCTTTAGACATGAGTTCGCTTGCATGATGATGCGAACACCCCACGTGCGAACCTATATGGAGATGCGAACCCTCCATGTGCGGACTTACGTAAGCAAACTATATAGCCTATCACTGTTGGAGTAAAGAGAGTCGGGTCGATCTTAGTCAAGCAGTCAAATAGCGGATCGATAATAACGAACACCATAACAAAAATAACAATTAAAATTAATTTTGTTATATTAACAAAATCATGAAAATTCAAACATCATAATATAAGCAATTAACTTTCATGAAATTCACTAAAAATTGAATTAAACACTAAAAAATTAATAATGTTACATTTGATATCAAAATGTATATTTCTATTCCAATATGATACCATGTATATAAAAAAAAAAAAAAAAAAGACAAGTGTCACATAAAAAAGTTGTTAAACTCAAGTAAAATAAAATATTATTATCCTAATTAAAAATAATTATTTGATGAATATTTCAATCAAGATTAATAAGTAAAAGAAAAATTAAAATACAAATTTAGATACCTAACAGGAAACTTTTCTTTTAAATTGAAAGTAGTACATTGGAATTCAATGAGAAGGTTTTCCAGCTAAAACAATATGAGAATGGGAATCCACCCATACCACAATATGTCTGACAAAAGAGTTACTTGCAGGGCACAATGTTCAAAGTTTTTGTTTTTTGTGATTTTATTTAATTTTATGAACACTTTTTTTTATAAACAAACAGTATTTGCAGAAAACAAAAACTTTGTTGTTCTGGAAATTACTCTTTTGTCGAGATATTGTGGTATGGTTGGATTCCCATTCTCAATTCGTTTTTTTCTGGCAAACCTTCTCATTGAATTCCAATGTACTATCAATTTTCAAAACTGTTTGTTGTTTGCTATCTAAACTTGTATTTTTGTTAATTAAATTATCTCAATAAAATAATGCATATATTTAAGTTTTGATGTGTTTTGATTGATTAATACACAAATTCAAATACGTAACTGTGTGTGTGTATATATATATATATATTTGGTTTATGACTGCTATCTATTTTACACTTTCTTACCTTTTCAAAAGCTTTTATCTTTGAACCTTTCCCTAATCAATCATGGTGACCATGGATGAAGAGGAATCATCCTTCACTCTTCCTCTCATTGAAGATGATGAAAATAAACAAGCTTTAGTAACCAAACTAGAGGAAATTGAACCAAATTCATCCCATTCATGTTCAACAACTAACTCTTTCTTCAAAACCTGTTTCAATGGGCTTAATGCTCTTTCAGGTTCTATTTTTAAGTTCTTTGTTCTTAAAATTTTCATCTTAAATAGATCCTTTTCCCAGTTTCTATTTTAAGTTGTCAAGAACAGTTTGAGTTCCTTTGACAATTCTCTGATATGATTTTTTTTTTTTAAACTAATTTTCTAGGAGTCGGGATATTATCAACCCCATATGCACTAGCATCAGGAGGATGGTTAAGCTTGATTCTTCTTTTCGCCATTGCCACTGCTGCATTCTTCTCTGGCTTATTAATCCAAAGATGCATGGATTCGGATTCGAATATCCGAACTTATCCCGACATCGGCGAGCTTGCATTCGGGAAGAAAGGAAGATTGATAGTCTCCATTTTCATGTACATCGAGCTTTACTTAGTTGCTACAGGATTCTTGATTTTAGAAGGAGATAATCTTCAAAATTTGTTCCCAAATATGGAATTTGAAGTTGGTCAAGGACTAACAATTGGTGGGAAACAAGGGTTTATCATAATAGTAAGCCTCATAATATTGCCCACAGTTTGGTTAGATAACTTGAGCCTTCTTTCATATGTGTCAGCCAGTGGGGTATTAGCTTCTGGAATCATACTTGGTTCCATTATATGGACGGGTGCGTTTGAAGGGATTGGGTTTCAACAAAAGGGAACATTGGTCAATTGGGATGGAATGTTGACTGCTATCAGCTTATATGCTTTCTGCTATTGTGCACATCCAGTTTTCCCTACACTCTACACTTCTATGAAGAAAAAACATCAGTTCTCCAATGTAAGTATTTCTTCTAGATAGCAATTTCAATTGGATGCTATTTTCGATCGAAAAACATGTAATCGGATAATTTTTTTTTTCAGGTACTGGTTGTATGCTTTATCTTGTGTACCATCACGTATGCATCAATGGCAATCTTCGGGTACTTAATGTTCGGACCACAAATTCAATCACAGGTAACATTGAATCTTCCAGCAAGCAAGATCAGTTCAAAAGTGGCCATCTACACGACCCTGGTGAACCCCATAGCCAAATACGCATTGATGGTTACTCCAATCGTTAATGCCATTAAAACCCGGTTTTCATGCCGTTACAACCCGCGATTCCTCAGCATCCTCATCGGCACCAACTTGTTGATCAGCACCGTTCTTGTGGCACTGGCGATTCCGTTCTTTGGTTCGCTGATGTCCCTGGTGGGAGCACTTTTAAGTATCACTGCTTCTGTAATACTTCCATGCTTATGCTACTTGAAGATTTCAGGTATTTATCGAAGATTCAATGGCCAATTGGTTGGTATATGCCTTATAATTATAGTGGGAGTTTGTCTGGTAATTTTTGGCACTTACACATCTGTTTTAGATATCATACGCAATTTCTAAATGCCAATGACTTAAACCCGAAGTTTAGGTTGATTAGTTTATGCATTTACTTTTATGAATTTGCAGTTAGAAGGTTTAAATTTTAAATATTGACATATGCAACTCATTCTCGTTTTCTCAAATTGCAGCCTCCTAACCAAAAAAATAATGATAATAATAAATAAATGTCAATTCATTGCATATGCTTATGTTGTTATAATATTTTGTTTGAGATAATTTTGGAGGGTTCTTCATAGTTTCGTTACGTGTATATTTCTTTCATGTTTTTTTGGGCCATATCTTTTATGTTAGTGTTATGGGGCTAGACTTTCAATATCACAATCTGTGTGGTTTTAGGCGATTTCTTCGACTCAAATATATTTAAGTCAACTTAACCACCACAAAGTGAGGATTCTCGTAGAATTCTTCTAAGGCACCAATTTATACAATGGAAGTAACTTAAGTCAAAAGAATGCTCAAAATGACAAAATAACCACAGAAAAACAAAGCACGAGAGGTGTTTTGAGTAAATTTGATGCGTCGTTGAAAGCACCAAAAATATCCTATTCCCTATAAAATAGTAAAAATAACAGTAAAGGGGAAGTAGGGTCGAATCCTCAGGGACCGGATTGTACAAATGCTCGTTTCTTGAAATCCTGGACAATTTCTTGGCCAAGAAAACCTGTGTTCCTGAAAAATAAAAAAGCAATTAAGAATTTCGATCCGGAAAAATAAAACAATTTAAAGTGAATTGAAATTGTAAAATTAAATAAATTGCGAAAATTAAAATGAGGAATATGAAAATAAATAGAGTTTAAGGAAGAGTAAGTTTCTTATGTAGCGAGATTCTAGCCTCCGGTTGTCTCGTTCCGCCTTGGGTTCAATCCTTGGCTTTTAAGTAACCCTTCTCGAGCAGGATAAGCCAGTTATAGTGGAAGAGGACGCCTACGACCACCAGCTCCAAGGATTTAGACTTAAAATTTGGTGGAGTCTGACTCTAGCCAATAATCGCTTTTGTGGGACTATCTTCTGCTAGATCATCACTTCCCAACGGCGAATATCACGCCGTTTTGTCTCTTGGATTCGCGAACCTCTGACGTAGCAAGCCAACGAACCGACTGTGCAACCTTCCCAAGACGTACAAAGCGGTTGTTCCTTGCACAAGTTGAAAAGATCACCTATTAAGGGACATGGACGGAAGCGTCAGCCCCATAATGCAGAGAAACGATGAATATCTTGTTAAGAAGGCTAAGCGCGGGTTCTAAGCCTCATGAACCTTCTTGGAGAATTTTGACAACCTTCGGCTAGATTGGTTTAGTGGCTCATGATTTTTGGGAAAGAAATAAATATAATAGAAATGAGATTTTTATTGAAGAAAATATGGAGAGAACAAAAGACAGAGTTTTTGGGAGAATGAATGTTTACAGAAAAAAGAGATGGATCCATTTTGAGTCACTTCACCCCCTATTTATAGCTAGGGGAGATAGTCTAATCTTACTTAAACTCCCAAAAGATAAATACATTTAATTGAAGATAAATAAAATAAAATCCTAAATTAAATAATCATTAATAATTATCTTAATATTAATTATCCTAACATAATTAAAATAGAATTTGATAGAATAAAATCTCTTCTTTTTGCATTTCAACCCTTGTGTCCTCCTTGTTTGCACTTTTGGCACCAACTTTTCCCTGTGTCGCACATTGGCCCATTTTATCTCTAAATTCACGCTTTTGGCCCTTAATTTCGCTTTTGCCTCCAATTTAGTCCCTATGAGATAAAAGATCATAAATAACTCAAATTAGCAGGATCATACTCAGAATAAACACATAATTAATACATAAAAATACGTTATTCTAGAGTATTATCAAATTCCCCCTGCTTAGCCCATGCTTGCCCTCAAGTATGGTTCCTATCCACTGTGAAAATTAGATTTTGCCATAAAAGAAATACCACTCCAAAGTTTTATAAAAATTAGTCAAAAATGCATATGAAAAATAAAGAGAATCCTAAGCTTGCTTTAAGTAAAATAGAAAAAGTTTTCCAATTAATACAGACATTAATATCAACTTGAATTATTTCATGGAAATTAGGTAAATTACTAAACCTACCAAGACACCCTCTTTGTTTCTTCCTTTAGTCCCAAATTTTATTTATTTACACATATTTTTTTTCTTTTTCTTTTTCTTTTTTTTCTTTTTCTTTTTCTTTTTCTCTTTTTTTCTTTCTTTCTTTTCTTTTATTTATTTATTTATTTATTTGCTTAGAAATATATTGCTATTTCCGGTTAGCAGAGTTTTACCCATCACGTCACACAACCTTTTGACGCGAAGTAGAATGACAACCCAAGCACCCTACCCCGGTTACTCAGTCAGTCACGTTCTAAGCTGTACTCATAACCATGGAAAAATTTATTAACAATTAAACGAAATTTAAATTTTTGAGAACTTAGGAAAAACAATTTAAGTGTCAAGAATAAGTTTCAATAATCACCTAATATCCATGAACATAAATTAAGCATGCAATCATTTTAAGTGTTCACTTTATATTAAACTTGATCAATTTTACAAAAAGCAAGGTAGAGTTAACTCTATTTATCACAATTTTTTTTAGCCTAATAAAAATAAAGCAGTGGAGATGGCATCAATTATGGGAAAAATCATAATTTCCTCAGAAGGCAAGAATCATGCTTGTGGGGCAAACAGTAGGCAATTCCTGGTCAAAATCTTGGGCATGAAAAGAGGCAGGATATTCTAAAAAAATAAATAAATATGGACAAAATGGGACCTCAAACAGCTACACCAAACAAAAACACGGCAGCAACAACAACCAAAATCACAGCAGAAAATGATAGAAACAACGAAGAGTTCCTCCCCCTACTTAAAACACATTGTCCTCAATGTTGACTAAAAGAGATAAATAGGTAGAAAGGTTTAGTAAAACTCCCCATGTAGTTACAGTCGATCGCTCATGATGGCAAGGAGCTCGATGATTTGCTGGCCAAAAGTGTCAACTCGAGCCTCAATACGCTCTAAGTATTGCTCAATGGTCAATGTCGGTTGAGCTTGGGCGGGTGCCTCATTTTGAGTTTGTTGGCGAAAGACTCGTTCAAATGGTGAAGAACGAATACCAGGAGGGACAAAATGGAAGGATGATGGAGTGCCACGAAGTAGTCCCTTCGAGTCGAGGCATCGAGCATCTAAAGGATCGGCCTGACAAGCAATATGTAAGTCTGAAACGGGAGCGTTAGAACCACGTAAAGAAAATAACAGCTGTGTAATTAGAGATCCTAAAATTAGAGGACGTTTTGCTTTGATAACATGCTCAAATTGAAGTGCAAACTAATAACACAAATTAACCGGATGACCGGTATACATACACCATAAAAAGAATAATTTCGTCTTTGAGACGGTAGTCGGAGCATCTTGTCGGCCTGAGAAATTATAAGCTAGATAACGGTGTATGTAACACAAGACAGGGTCGCGAAACCATAAATCCTTTGATGTTTTTGGGCTATACATGGATTCGGCATTATCTATTAACAAAGCAAAGGCCTTGATAGCCCTAAAATCAGTAGGAAATGTACACAAACTATTATGAAAATCTGAAGACATAGCATACTCTTCAGTGATAAATGATAATGCAGTATTAAATTCAAGAAGAGATAGGCTATGCATGGTACCAAGTAAAATCGGATCGGATCATGCAGTGTATCCAACGATAGTTGACCATGTCGCTCAATATGAAATATGGAATAGAACTCTAAAACTAACTCATAATAGGTACAGTGAGCAATATCAAAATTTCTAACCCAGCCAATACTCCTAAAATAATCTGTAATAATATTTTCAATACGCAAAGTAGCCCAAACAGGTATCGAGAGGCATTTACAAGGCACGATCAATTTATGTCGAAGAGAGTCATACCTGCTCCGATCAGTATCGGAAGTAAAAGTAAGGTTACCATGTAAATGGGCTTCCGGTGGTAGGACGTTGACGCGAGAATGGTAGGTGCGGCCTCGAGAAGGAATTGGGCGGTGCTCGTTAGGGGGTGTCGAGGAGTCGGCAGTGTCATTAGAGGAAAAATCCGAAGGCGCCTCTGGTACGGGCTCGGGTTGTCACCATGGGTGTGGGTGTTGTCGATGGTGTGAAGGCTCGGCGCCAGAGGAGGGGGCAGTGGTAGACGGTGGAGGGCAGGTCGAGGTCCTGGACGGTCGTCGTCGGGGCTGGTTAGGAGCGGGCGCCTCCGTTGGTTGGGTTGCTCGGGGCACGGAAGAACGGCATGCTCGTCGTCGCCGTAGCGCGGTGGCGCGCGGTGTTGGGCTCGTGGTGTTGGACGAAGTGGATACGAGCACGGGCTTCGTTCGGTGCGATGGTGACGTCGCGTGTGTTATGAAAGATGAGCGTGGTGGAGAGGGAGAGGGCGAGTGAGAGTTAAGCGGTGTTGGAGAAGAGGGTTGCGGTGATGATGAGGCAGAAATTAACGGCAGAGAAGAGGATGAAGACGCGTTGTCGGTCAAATCTACAGCCTGAGGTGCGGAGAAGCGACATCAGCGTGGGTTAACGGTGAAAGTGAGCTCGGCAGCGGCGCGACTCTGAGTTTGTACCATAGTGAATGGCGAACGGTGGTGATTGGTGGAGAGTAAGAGAGTTCGGCAGCTATGGAGGTTGTGTGAAAGAAATTGGGAAAATATTTTAGGTTTTGGGATTTTATTTGGCTGAAATAGGATGTTTGGGTGCAGGGATAAGGGTGGTTGGCTGTAGGAATGGGGTAGCTTGGCTGCAGGGATATGGCATTCTGGGCTGGAATAGTATCTGGAATAGAGGCTGTTTGGTACCATTTTTCTAACTTTTCTCCTTTTTCTTAGTATTTTCGCTCCGTTCTGCATAGGCAAAGAAGATAATTTTATTAAAACGAGGTAAAATAAATCAAATAAATTTAGAATAAAATAAATAAATAAATGATAAATAAATAAATTAAAAATTAGGTTGCCTCCCAATAATCGCTTGTTTAACGTCATTAGCTCGACGCCTTAAACAGTTCTATGGTGGCTCTAAATAGATTTTTTCAATCGTGTGAGCTTGGAAATTCTCATAAAATGGTTTCAACAGCTGGCCATTGACTATGAACCGCTTTCCTAATTCTTCACTCTTTATTTCAACCGTACAATGGGGAAATACTTCAGTAATAACAAAAGGTCATTGCCATCGTGATCGAAGCTTACCTGGAAATAATTTTAACACGAAGTTATAAAGTAAAACATTTTGTCCTACCGAGAAATTCTTCTGAGTTATCTTTTTATCATGGAATAACTTTGTCTTGTCTTTATAAATGCGAGCATTCTTGTAGGCATCATTGTGGATTTCTTCTAACTCTTGGATATATAATTTCCTCGCCCTTCCTGCAGGTTCTAACTCCATATTACATTGTCGAACAGCCCAATAGGCTTTATGTTCTAATTCTACCGGAAGATGGCAAGCTTTTCCAAATATAAGGCGATACGGGGTCATTCCAATTGGTCCCTTATATGCAGTCCGATAGGCCCAAAGTGAGTCATTTAGCCGAAGGCTCCAATCTTTCCGGTTAGGTCGAACTATTTTTTTCCAAAATAATCTTTATCTCCCTATTTGAAACCTCGGCTTGACCATTCGTTTGGGGATGGTAAGCCGTAGCTATACGGTGGTGGACTCCGTATTTTACTAACAGTGCCTCCATGACCCTATTGCAAAAATGGGTACCACGATCACTGATTAGGGCTCGAGGTGTGCCAAACTTGGAAAAGATAGTTCGTTTTAGAAACTCCACAACAGTCTTAGCATTATCATTGCGAGTAGGCTTTGCTTCTATCCACTTAGAAACATAGTCTACCGCAAGAATTATGTATACATTGCTAAATGAAGAAATAAATGGGCCCATGAAATCGATGCCCCAAACATCAAAGATTTCACATGCATAAATCGGGGATAGGGGCATCTGATTTCGTTTAGTTATGTTACCTGTATGTTGGCATGTCTATCGCAAGACTTACAGAAGTTATATGCGTCTCCAAAAATTGTGGGCCAATATAGCCCACATTCTAACACCTTATGAGCAATTCATTTAGGGCCAAAGTGTCCTCCACAAGCTTCAGTATGACAAAAATTAAGGATAGAAGTTACCTCAGTTTCTGGAACACGTCGTCGTATTATCTGATCCAAATAGTGTTTCCACAAGTATGGGTCATCCCAAATGTAGTATCGAGCTTCTCGTCTAAGCTTGCCCCTCACGGAACGTGCTAACTCAGTGGGTAACGAGCCTGTGGCAAGAAAGTTTACCATATCTGTATACCATGGGAGACGTGCCTCGGTCGAGAATAGGCTTTCATCAGGGAATTCTTCTTTAATAGGGACATCGTCAAAAGGTACCTTTATTCTACTTAAGTGGTCAGCCACTAAATTCTCTCATCCCCTTTTGTCTCGAATTTCGATGTCAAACTCTTGGAGTAGTAAAATCCACCTGATGAGCCTCGGTTTTGCTTCCTTCTTTGCGATCAAGTACTTAAGGGATGGATGATCAGAAAAAATAATTACTTTAGATCCCAATAAATAATGTAGAAATTTATCTAGAGCAAATACAACAGCTAAAAGTTCTTTTTCTGTAGTGGTGTAGTTGCTCTGCGCAGCATCTAGGGTTTTTGAAGCATAACAAATAACATGTGGTTCTTTGTTTATCCTTTGCCCCAACACAGCTCCTACACTGCGTTCGCTAGCATCGTACATAATTTCAAATGGAAACTTCTAATCTAGCAGTTGCACTATAGGAGCGGAGACCAATTTTTGCTTGAGTGTGTCAAAAGCCTCCTTACACTTTGGGTTAAACTCAAATTTCTTATCCTTCTGTAGCAATCCACACAGTGGTTCAGCTACCTTCGAGAAGTTCTTTATGAAGCGCCTGTAAAACCCTGCATGGCCAAGGAAAGAGCAAATTTCCCTCACAGTGGAGGGATAAGGCAAAGAATTTATGATATCAATTTTGGCTTTATCGACCTCAATTCCCTTAGATGACACAACATGACCTAGAATTAAACCCTTGTCTACCATAAAATGACATTTTTCATAATTCAAGACAAGATTAAATTCTATGCATCTACTCAAAATTATCGTTAGGTTTTTAAGGCATTCATCAAAACAATTCCCATAAACAGTAAAATCATCCATAAAAACTTTGATGATTTTTTCCACATATTCAGAAAATATACTCATCATGCATCTCTGGAAGGTGGCCGGCACATTGTACAGACCAAATGGCATCCTTCTGTACACAAATGTACCGAATAGGCACGTAAAAGTGGTCTTTTCCTGGTCTTCCGGAGCGACTGGAATTTGAAAGAAACCTGAGTATCCATCAAGACAACAAAAGTGAGTTTTTCCAGCTAATCTTTCAAGCATTTGATATATAAAAGGAAGAGGGAAATGATATTTTCTAGCATAAGAGTTCAACTTCCTGTAATCTATGCAGACGCACCACCCATTTTGTACTCGGGTAGGTACCAAGTCACCTTCAACATTTTTCTTTACTGTCACGCCCGTTTTCTTGGACACGACTTGTACTGGACTTACCCATCTACTGTCGGAAATGGGGTAAATTACGTCAGCATCTAGAAGCTTGATTATTTCCTTTTTTACTACCTCCATCATATTCAGATTTAGCCATCTTTTTGCCTCTCGCCTTGGTTTCGTGTCTTCCTCCAAGTAGATCCTGTGTGTGCACGTCAAAGGGCTTATCCTTTTTAAGTCTGCAATGGTCTAGCCAATCGCCTCCTTATGACTTTTTAGTACATGAACCAAACTTTCCTCTTCATGCGTGGAGAGTCTATTGGAGACTATGACTGGTAGAGTATCATCCTTACCCAAAAATGCATATTTCAGATGCTCAGGAAGCGGTTTCAACTCCAACTCTGGTGCCTGTATAACATAAGGTAAAAGTTTAGTACTTGGAGATAATAACTCATTAACAAATTCAAATTCATCGAGTTCAGATTTATCTCCATAAATTGACTCAATTTTTTTTTCCACTAAAGAGTCAATTATGTCGATACAATTTACGCTCAAGATTTTGCTTGGATGGCTAATGGCATCGTAGACATTAAACTTCACGATTTCCCCATCAAACTCCATCGTGAGAGTTCCACTTCGAACGTTAATTTTAGTACTAGCTGTACTAAGGAATGGTCGACCCAACAAGAGGTCTGAAGATCCAGGAGTGCTATTCCCCTCCATTTTAATCACATAAAAATCTGCAGGGAAAATGAGCTCGTTAACTTTAACCAGAACATCCTCAATGACTCTTTCCGGATGCACAACAGACATGTCCGCCAATTGAATGATAACACATGTTTTTGTCAAAAAAAACCTGCGTTAAGTGATTCATAAATAGAATATGGCATTACATTTAAGGAGGCCCCTAGATCACACATAGCCTTCTTAATTCCCAAATGGCCTATTTTGCATGGTATTGCAAACATGCCCCTATCCTTGCATTTCGTCGGCATTTTCCGCTGCAACACTGCGGATATATTTTCACCAACATTCACCCTTTCATTACCCGTTAACTTCCGTTTGTTGGTGCAAAGCTCTTTAAAAAATTTAGCATACCTCGGAATTTGCTTGATAGCATCCAACAGCGGAATGTTGATCTCGACATTCCTAAATGTTTCGAGGATTTCCTTGTCCTATTTACCTCTTCGAAATTGGTTGAATCGTTCTGGAAATGGAGGTTGAATTTTAGGTAATGGAGGCTTGTATCGGACATGCTTGTCTTTCTCGGGTTTTTCCTGGGCGATTCCTTGGCCAAGATTCCTGTCAAGAATCTGTTCCAGTACCTTTTCACTTCGCAACGTTACTGCATTTGTATTTTGTCTAGGATTTGGTTCTGTTCGTGACGGTAGCTTCCCTTGAGAGGTTAATTTCTCGATCGATGTGGTCAACTCCCTCATAGATGTCTCGGTTTTCTGTTGGAAATCCTTTGTCTCTTTTTGGAAATTAAGAGTTTGCTATTGGATTTGCTGTTGAAAATCAAGAACATTAACTGCTAACTTATTGACCATGGTTTCCAGAGAATTACCTGAACCTTGCGGCTGTTACGAAAACCGATTTTGGTATGGCTAGTTATTTCATGGATTGGCCCCATAACTTAAGTTAGGATGGTCCCTCCACCCTGGGTTGTAGGTATTAGCGTAGGGGTCGTATCGCCTTTGTGGCGGCCAAGGGAAATTTCCCACAGCATCCAGATGGGTCATGGTATCATCATACAAACTGAGGCATGCATCAGTTGCATGATCAGGTGTAGCACATATTCCGCATAACCGAGCTGTCTTTGTTTTTTCTGCAAGAAGAGTATTCATCATATTAGTAAGTTTATCAAGTCTATCTTCTATTATAGAATTACTTAGCTGGTGAACCCTTCTAGGGGTTTAGAATTGGTTCGAAATTGCTGAGAATTTGCAGCCATCGTGGAGATCAAGTCTCTTGCTTGTTGGGGAGTCATGTTGACCAATGCTCCTCCACTAGCGGCATCTACCATATTCATCTCCATGGGCTTCAAGCCTTCATAAAAGTATTGGAGGAGAGATTGCTCCGTTATACCATGTTGTGGGCAACTTGCACACAATTTCTTAAACCGCTTCCAATAGTCGTAAAGGGACTCAGCTTCTTTTTGCCTTATTCCAACGATCTCCCTTCTTAGCTCAAATTTGCTCGAGATCTTTGGAAAAACCTGTTGAGGAATAAACGAGATAAATCAGCCCAAGTGGTAATAGATCCAGTGGGTAAATAGAATAACCATTCCTTAGCAGAATCTGCTAGGGAGAAAGGGAAAGCACGCAATTTAATTTGATCCTCGGTTACCCCCTGAGGTTTCATGCTAAGACAAACTATATGAAATTCCTTCAGATGTTTTTGGGGATTTTCATTTTGTAACCCACGAAAAGTTGGCAGTAGCTGGATTAAACCTGACTTCAGTTTAAAATCAGTATCCATAGTAGGATATGCGATGCACAATGGCGGTTGTTCTGCCGGAGCTTCGGCCATTGGTTGATGTGCTAAATTCGGGTTTTCGTTAAACCTAGTTTCAAGCACTTCTTCAGGTGAATCGACTTCTACTTTTTCGCTTTCAATTTCTTGAGCAGGGTTTTCGTTAACCCTAGACTCAGCTTTGTCGACTTCGATTTCTGGCGGTGGGTTACTTTGAGTCCCCACCACCGCTGATTACTTTTTCCTTAGTTTTGTTTCCTTGCGATTGGCTCTAGCAGTCTTCTCTATTTCAGAATCGAACGCAAGAGTACCTGGAGCAGATCTGGTCAAAAAACAAGATTAGTACGTTACCGATCCCCGGCAACGGTGCCAAAATTTGATGAGTCATTGAAAGCACCAAAAATATCCTATTCCCTGTAAAATAGTAAAAATAACAGTAAAGGGGAAGTAGGGTCGAATCCTCAGAGACCGGATTGTACGAATGCTCGTTTCTTAAAATCCTGGACAATTTCTTGGCCAAGAAAACCTGCGTTCCTGAAAAATAAAAAAAAATAGAATTAAGAATTTCGATCTGAAAAAATAAAAACAGAATTTAAAGTGAATTAAAATTAAGAAATTAAATAAATTGCGAAAATTAAAATGAGGAATATGAAAATAAACAGAGTTTAGGGAAGAGTAAGTTTCTTATGTGGCGAGATTCTAGCCTCCGGTTTTCTCGTTCCGCCTTGGGTTCAATCATTGGCTTTTAAGTAACCCTTCTCGAACAGGATAAGCCAGTTATAGTGGAAGAGGACGCCTACGACCACCAGCTCCAAGGATTTAGACTTAAAATTTGGTGGAGCCTGACTCTAGCCAATAATCGTTTTTTGTGGGACTATCTTCTGCTAGATCATCACTTCCCAACGGTGAATACCACGCCGTTGTCTCTTGGATTCGCGAACCTCTGACGCAAAAAGCCAACGAACTGACTGTGCAACCTTTCCAAAACGTACAAAGTGGCCGTTCCTTGCACAAGTTGAAAAGAACACCTATTAAGGGACATGGACGGAAGCGTCAGCCCCGTAATGCGGAGAAGTGATGAATATCTTGTTGAGAAGGCTAAGCGCGGGTTTTAAGCCTCATGAACCTTCTTGGGGAATTTTGATAACCTTCGGCTAGATTGGTTTAGTGGCTCATGATTTTTGAGAAAGAAATAAATATAATAGAAATGAGATTTTTATTGAAGAAAATATGGAGAGAACAAAAGACAGAGTTTTTTGGAGAATAAGTGTTTACAGAAAAAATAGATGGATCCATTTTGAGTCACTTCACCCCCTATTTATAGCTAGGGGAGATAGTCTAATCCTACTTAAACTCCCAAAAGATAAGTACATTTAATTGAAGATAAATAAAATAAAATCCTAAATTAAATAATCATTAATAATTATCTTAATATTAATTATCCTAACATAATTAAAATAGAATTTGATAGAATAAAATCTCTTCTTTTTGCATTTCAACCCTTGTGTCCCCCATGTTTGCACTTTTGGCACCAACTTTTCCCTGTGTCGCACATTGGCCCATTTTATCTCTAAATTCACGCTTTTAGCCCTTAATTTCGCTTTTGCCTCCAATTTAGTCCCTATGAGATAAAAGATTATAAATAACTCAAATTAGCAGGATCATACTCAGAATAAACACATAATTAATACATAAAAATACGTTATTCTAGAGTATTATCAAAATGCTCTCAATATGTTATTTCTCTCAAAGAATACACAAAACAATGGATACAATGGGTGATTTACATCTGAGGGGGGGCTCTCTATTTATAGTTGAGCTCCCCTAAAACCAACGGTATAGATCGAGTTACATCAACTAACAAGATCGAAGCATATCTACAATAAAGGGATTTACATAATCTCCTAGGTTACAAATCAAATCTTATCAGATTACATATCTTCTAAGATTAATTTCCCTATTTACCAAGGTAGCCTAATTTCTCATATTTGCCTCACTAGGCCACCAAGGTTTTAAGTATATAAGCTTCATCGCTTGTTCTTCAAATCGGGTCAGCTCTCGTGGGTCAAATGAGCTCCATCTAATATGTAGACCTCCGTGGGACATCTTTCGTACGATGATCACGGGCTTTGAACTGTGGTCCATGACATTCTCCCCTACCCATTCTCGGTTGCCCTCGTTGCGCCCTTCGAATGGCACTGACTTGATTCACCTCGAAACTTTTACCTCGATTTCCATCGTCTCCTAACTCAAACTGTTGTACTCGTTTTCAGTACATCTCGTTCGCAAGAGTCCACCACTCTTACTTTCCTACATTTCGACTTGCCTCGATTTGAAACCTCTTAATCCACACAAACAGGCTTTGGCACCACCACGTTGAACACCGAGTTAACCTTGAGTATTCCCGCTAACTCAGGTTTGTAAGCCCTTCAACTTACCCTCTTCTAAACTCTAAAAGGGATCATGTGTCTTTACAAAGCCAACAAGTTAGAATAAAAAACACTACCAATGTGTTTAGGACGTACCTCGCTCGTAGCATTTATTTGTCTCAACTGTCCAATTTACATCGTTACTTTTCCCTCGAAGTTTGATGCACAGCCCACCTCTCTCATAGGTGGTAGCTCCACTGATGACTCTACAAGCCTCATATTGGTTTCATGTCCCACCAGCTGATGGAGCTCGAAACTAACTATTATTTCGACAAAGGCAAGCGCACCTATTGAACAGTAGTATAGCTGTGGTGAGTCCGGAATATCGTATCCTCAAGGACCAAGAGTACTAGCATTAACTATCTTTTTATTATCTAGCCTAATAATTAAGGGGATTTATTTTTAATCTAAAATTTACTAACTAATTTAACTAACTATGAAGGCGACAGAGAGCAAATTGGGAAAATACTTTTGGACAACTTATATGAGATAGGCAATAACTAAGGAAGAATCCACCTAGACTTCACTTATTACTTTTGATTCATGCAATTTATTCACTTGGCTTAATCCGTAGAAATCCCTAAATTATATTAATACCTCTCTCGAGGCTACTAACAACTGACTCTAGGTTGATTAATTGAAATCTCTTTCTAATTAAAACCCCTATTGTCGCATTAACTCGATCTATGGATTCCCTTATTAGGTTTGACCCTAATCCGGCTCGTCGCCCTATTTCTAGGGTTGCAATCAACTCCGCTTAATTGTGTTGATCTACTCTTAAACAGGGACTTTTGCTCCACTAAATAAGCACATTCGAATTGAATCAATAACCTGAATTATCAAACAAGAATAAGAACTCGCAATTAAAAATAAGCACAATTATTTATCTCATAAATCAAATAATAATAAGATCTGTCTTAAGTTTTATCCCCTTAGGTATTTAAGGGATTTAGTTCATACAAAAAGAGGGAAACATCATAAAAGAGGAAAAACAACAAAACATAAGAAAACCCAAAAATTTCTAAAGAACTTGATGGGAGATCCTCAGTCTTGATGGAGGTCCTTCTCCTAAGCTGTTCCCGTCGGCTGTCTTAGAGTATTTTCTCCTTCTACTCGGTGTCTATTTGATGTTCTGTTGAGCTCTCCTTTTAAGTTGCCCCCTAGGGTGTTTATATAGGCTTTAAGATGCCTTACTTGGCCCACAAGTATCCTATTCCGAATAGAATTCATCCTAGTTTCGGCAGGGACACGCTCGTGTAACACTCCCGTGGTGGACTCCCTTGGCCGTGGTCGATCCTGTTTGCCACACACGGTCGTGTGATCTATCCGTGGTCGATATTCCAGGCCGTGGTTGATCCTTGCTCGAAACACACGGCCGTGTCCAATGGTCCAGGCCGTGTTGACTTCCTAAGTAGGCTCGTTTTGCCCCTTTTTGGCCCGTTTCTTGTTCCTTTCGAATTCCTAAGCTCTCCTGAGTATAAAACATGAAATTAATAGATTAGGAGCATTGAATTCATCAAATTCAATGGAAAATCATCCAAAATTAAGCCAAGCATGGGGTTAAAATATGTGTAAATTATGGTTTATCACCAGTATTTCCAAAAGGGCTTCCTTAGCAGTTTGATCTACCGAGTTAATGTTTCTCCCATACAAAACATCCTCGGCTAACTAGATTGCCGACAACACTTTGATCCCAACCTTCATATCTTGATTTATCGGCATAACAATTCGTGATAATAGACCATCAACGATATGAATTTGATCGGCCAAGGAAAAAGAACTGGCTCAATCTTGTCAAGGAAGTTTAAGCCAAGCACAAAATCGTAATCATCTAACTAGGTTACCTCAAAATCTTTCTTGCCCTTTCATTCGCTGATTTGTAGCTCCACTCCTTGTGCTACTCCCACAGTTGGGGCCTCTTCGTAATTTACCATCTTGATCTTCTTATTCGATTTTCTAACCAAGAGACCAAGTTTCCTCGCAGCTTTTTCTTATATGAATAAGTTCGATGCTCCCGTATCAAAAAGTGTAGTCCTTCTATAGCCTGCGATGTTGATGTCCACAAACATCAACCCTACCTCCCTGTTATTCCTCTTCGTAGGAGTGAATATCATTGAATTAAGCTTCAATGTCTTCCTCTCATCAAGCTCCACTTCCTTCCTTTTACTGGTCGCAGATAGATTAACTCACTCTGGACAGTCCCACAACCTATGCAGCCCACAACACAAGAAGCATTTCACTAGCTTCTTCTCACTCTCATTGGCCCTATTGGCTTCGACTCTACTCACGATCGAAACAAGCTTCATGGTCGCTTTTTCCAGCATTCCCTTTGACAGCCAAAAACACGGATTGTTTCAAACAATTCCTTACCATATGTGGTCCTTGACAAAAGAAACATTTTATCTTGCTCTCATCTCTTTTGAGTTGTTGGGTCTCCGCTTTCCATTTCGTGGTTTCCTATTACCTTTATTATTGTTGTCATCATCGCTATGTCCCTCTTCATTTTCCTCATGGTCTCCTCCATCATTGCCCTTCCAATTGGGATTGGAAGACTCGAACTTGTCTTTCCTTGAAATAAGCTCAACCAAAGACTCCTCTACAATCATGGCTTTTAACAAATCTTGGGCCCCTCGACATTTTAATTACTACTTAACCCACAATTTCAACCAATCCATAAAATAGAAGAAGGCATCATCCTCACTTAGATTGGTGATTTGAAGCATTAACTCGCTAAACTCTTTCACATACTCTCGGATTGTGCCTCGTTGCGAGAATCGACGCAACTTAGACCAAGTCTCCTTCTTGACATATTGAGGGTAAATTTGTTCCTTGAAATCATTTTGGAACTCCTCCCAAGTTCCAATCGCAACCTGACCATGCTTTTCACCTGTAGACCTACGCCTCCACTATAAAAGAGCAAAGTCAGTAAAATATCGAGCAACAGTATTTACCTTAGCATCAACATCTTTGATGCCCACGGCACAAAAGTATTGTTCCATCTCCCACAAGAAGTTGTCCACTACACTTGCGGACCTTGTCCCCTTGAACTTCTTCGATTTGGGGACACTCATCTCATGGTTGAGTGTCGCACCTAACATTCCTTTGCCCACAGAAGCTCGGCACAAAGCAAGCTCTCCCACGAGCTCCTCAATTTTTGTACTTAAAGCCCTCATCATGGCCATTGTTTCCTACTTCAAAGCCATTGCCATGGCCTCGAGAGCATTGTCTCTCTCTGTCAACTTACCCACAGTGGAATTGAGCATCTCTCGCATCTCCTCCACATTGGAACCAAGAGACTTCAACACCACTTCCTTGAATTGCTCTTCCTTTGAGTCTAACTCCACAATGCTTCTCTCAACTTCCTCAAGTGTCTCCTTCACGTCCCCTATGGACTCCTCGAGATTGACTACCCGTTCCTCCAAAGCCAACAACATGTCCCTCGAACGACTTACTTTTTTGGCCCTCCCATAGGTCTCCATTGGCTCATTCTAATCAGTAATTTCTTTCAACATCTCAAACGGTGCCTTCGCAACCTTAGCTCGGATACCAACTATCATAAGGCTAGACTTTTAGTCTCACAATCCGTGCGGATTTAGGCGATTCCTTCGACTCAAATATGCCTAAGTCAGCCTAACTTCCACAAAGCGAGGATTCTCGCGGAATTCCTCCAATGCACCAATTTATATAGCAAAAGCAACTCAAGCCAAAAGAGTGCTCAAAAGAACAGAATAATCACAGAAAAACAAAACACGAGAGGTGTTTGACTAAATGCTCTCAATATATTCTTTCTCTCAAAAAATACACAAAACAATAGATACAGTGGGTGATTTACAATTGAGGGGAGGCTCTTTATCTATAGTTGAGCTCCCCCAAAACCTACGGTATAGATCGAGTTACATCGATGGACAAGATCGAAGCATATCTACGATAAAGGGATTTACATAATCTCCTAGATTATAAAATCAAATCTTATTAGATTACATATCTTCTAAGATTACTTTCCCTATTTACAAAAGGTAGCCCAATTTTTCATATTTGCCTCACTAGGCCATCAAGGCTTTAAGTAGATAGGCTTCGTCACTTGTTCTTTGAATTGGGCCAACTTTTGTGGGTCAAATGAGCCCCATTTAATATGTAAACCTCCATGGGACATTTTTTGTGTGACGATGACGGGCTTTAAACTACAGCCTGTGACATTATTGTTTTCTTTTTTTATTCATGGTATTATATATTTATAGAAATTAAAACATTAACAAGTACTAAACGATGTCACTAAGTGAAAATAATTTTACAAATTATTTTAACGAATGATTATTGGTGGAATGGTAAGAGAGTTTTTTTTATTTGAGTTTGTTGGTTTGTGTTTAATTCCCAAATAATGTTTTTCATTTATTTTATTTAAAATATTATATAAAAATATTAAAAGACAAAATATATTTATAATAATATCAATTACCTTTTAAAGTAAGAGTATTTTGATATGATTTTAAAACTAAATCAATGTAGAGTTGACTCGTGTTTTGGGTGTTTGCCAAAGCGTTTCTGATCAGCTCATGGTGCTTGTCAATATTTCTTTTCTTTTGCTGCGTTGTGGAGCTGGCTGCACTGGGTTTTGTTTAGGGATTTTTTTCCTTTTGTTTGCTTCCTACTTTCTGCTTGTTTTCGTTTTCTATTTGGTTTGGTTTGTTCTATTTGGGCTTGGAATGCTTGGTTGAGTGTTGGGTTGGGTCCATTCTGATGTTGCTTTTGTTTTTTTAGACTTCTTAATGAAAGCCCGACTTTTTCTCAATATATATATATATATATAGTATAGACAACTAATATATATTTAGTATTAATTATAATCAAGACTTATTAGGAACAGTGAATAAAATTTTTTGTTTGACACCCATATGGTACGGATTTACCTTGGATCCCTCTTTTCCCTCCCTGATATTGTAACCAAAAAAAAAGTAAATATTATAAATTTTTATATATATAAGATTATTTATTCAATGCTAATGGAATAAAAAAAAATTCACAAAATTCCTCACTCATAATATATTAATAGAATAAAAAATTATTCTTAGAAAAAAATCAAATTTTAGTCAGCTGAATAGCCTCGAGTAAGGCTCAAATTTCTTACAACTTGAGCTACACTTAACCCAACTACATGTATATGTTTGACACAAGTAAAATTAATCTTTCCTTTTTTTTGGTAGAAAAAATACAGCTTAAAGCGAAAAACTCAAAAAATTAAATTAGTGGTTCAAAGCAAAAACATAATCCGCATCAATTAAATTTCTAACTGATTACGGGGTTCTTCAAACCGATAAATTTATGTGAAATTACTTCAAACCAATCAATCTTTTAATAGGTGTTTTCATATATTTAGAATATTGTATTGTTAAATTCATGTTCGAATATAATTTTTTAATAGGTACTTTCACATATTTGGAATATTGTATGTTTGAATATGTATCGGGAGTGATATAATCACATTTTAAGGATTTTAAGAGAAAAAAAAAAGGAATAACTGAACCTACCTACTTCCAGACGCATATAAAAGCAAGAAAAAATTGGGGCAATGAAATACAGTACAAAATCGCAGGTTGTACAATGAATATTTTCTATGTTCTTGAGCGAAAAAAGCTAACATACCAAGTAATTCAACTACGAAAGGCTAATCATTTTCATGTGTAAGATTAGAGTATGTAGCAATGGATAAATATCATTGCAATGAAATTGAGAATCATACCCTGAAAAAAACCGATAAATCGAACCATTCAACTCGAGACAGCTCTCACCAGCCATCTTTTTCAACCCTCCATCTCTCATAAACCTTCGGACATTTGCTGCTCTATCCCACATTCCGGATTCTGCATACATGTTAGCCACCATTACCAGATTCCCACTCCTCCTTGGCTCCAACTCCAGCAACCTTTTTCTCACCTCATCACCAACTTCATCACTGCCATTAACATTATGAACGCTGCATGCACTTAGCAATGTCCTCCATAAAACCGGGTCTGGCTCGATAGGCATGTTGTTTATGAAAGTGTAAGCATCTTTCAAATGACCAGCACGACCCAAGATGTCAACCATGGCACCGTAATGAACCATCATAGGTTTGATCCCGTGAACATACTCCATTTCGTGAAAATATCGGAACCCGTCGTCGACCAACCCGGCATGGCTACAAGCACAAAGGACTCCAAGGAAAGTGACATAATTCGGTCTTATACAAGAACTTTTCTTCATCTCCTTAAAAAGTTGAAGGGCTTCCTTAGCGTAACCATGTTGAGCAAATCCCAATATCATTGCACTCCAAGTCCACACATTTTTCTGCTTCATTCTCTCGAAAACTCGGCTAGCATATAGAACATCTCCACTCTTTGCATACATATCAACAAGTGCAGTCCCCAACTGAAAATTCAAAACCAAACCTCTTTGAATAACTTGCATATGAAACAACCTCCCAAAGCTTAAGAACCCTAGCTCTGCACATGTTGAAAGCATGATCACCATCGTGGTTTCATCGGTATCAAAGCCACAATCCCTCATCTTACCAAAATACCCAAGCGCATCCTCAATGCAGAAATTCTCAACACAAGTGGTTATCACCACATTCCACGAAACCACGGTTCTATCACACATTTCATCGAACACTTTCTTTGCATCCATTATCTTCTTACAACACCCATAGAAGTGCACCATATTGTTATCAACATAAACATCATCATCTAAACCATGCTTTACAATCTCCCCATGAACCTGTCTCCCTTCCTCTAGCGCTTCAGCCTCCGAGCACGCTTTTAAAACAAACGGGTACGTAAGCTTATTGCGTTTAAGTCCTCGTTTGCGCATTTCTTTAAGTACCCAGATTGCGTTTTGGGGAGAATTACTGGAAGAGTAGCCTCGGATGAGCATATTCCATGTAGACGGGGTTGAATTGAGTGAGTTCATGAGAATAGAATGCGCGTAGCTGAGGTTTTTGAATGGAGATAGTGAAGAGAATCTAACGAGTTCAGTGAGAAGGAAAGAATCTTGGTGGAGACTAGAGATGACAATTTGCGCGTGGATTTGAGAAACATGTTTGATCGAAGAACAGAGCGTTAAGAAAACCAGACACTGATGCTTCTTCGAAATGAAATTCCTATTAGACATTATGGACGGCAATGCTATTAGTGTTCTTAGAATGAAATAATATATATTTTATAGAATAACGTGTAAATTTATGTACATGTATATAGCGACTCAAGCGTTGATCATCTCACGAACAGGAGTTCTATCTACTTTTATTACAGGTTCATCAACAAATTCTGACAGGATTGCTCTGAACTCATCTCCTGTAAGAGTTTCTTTCTCTAACAAAACTTCTACAAGCTTGTCAATGGCTTCACGGTTATTCCTTATATGGTTCTTTGCAATCTCGTATGCAGTTTCCGTTATTTTCTTAACCGATGAATCAATGTCTTCAGCGAGTTTCTCAGACATGGAATTCCTCGCAAGCATCCTTAACACAACGTCGCTGCTTTGTACTGCAGGATCAGTTAACGCCCATGGTCCAATTTCCGACATCCCAAACTTTGTCACCATCTGTTGGAAAGTGAAACAAAAAACTTGTTAGCCACATTTGCGGTTCGACCCGAATCGACTCTAGAATAAGCAAGGATCCAAACCTGTCTGGCTATTTGAGTTACTTGTTGCAGGTCCCCTGCTGCACCAGTAGTAATCTCTGGCTCACCAAAGATTACCTCTTCGGCCGCTCGACCGCCGAGCCCTCCAACAACTCTAGCAAAGAGTTGTTGTTTTGAAATGAGATCTGAATCTTCAATTGGTATGAACCATGTTAGACCCCGAGCTTGCCCTCTAGGGATTAAAGTCACTTTTTGAACTGGATCATGGCCTGGTGTCAATGTCCTGTAAGTACAAAATGCTTATCAGAACTACTATCAATCTCGAATTCCAGAGAGTATTGGAATATGTTTGCAACATTTTACTTACGCGCATACAGCATGACCAACTTCATGGTACGCCACGAGAATCTTGTTCTTTCCATCTGTCATCTTTGTTCCTTCCATTCCGGCAACGATTCGATCGATCGAATCGTCGATCTCTTTCATCGTGATCTTGTCTTTGCTTCTTCTACCAGCAAGAATGGCAGCTTCATTCATGAGATTTGCCAAATCAGCACCACTGAATCCCGGTGTTCTCATGGCGATTACACTGAGTGAAACATCCTTATCTAGCCTCTTCTTGTCGCTGTGTACCTTCAATATTTCTTCCCTTCCTCTTATATCTGGTAATCCAACAGTTACCTGCACAAATTTTGGTAGAAATTGTATAACTCTCCATCGAGAATAAATAGGGATTAGACTGTGCACAATCCGACAATGCTTACCTGTCTATCAAATCTTCCAGGCCTAAGCAAGGCAGAATCCAGAATTTCAGGCCTATTAGTAGCAGCAATGACAATAACTCCAGTATTACCAGTAAAACCATCCATTTCAGTCAACAGCTGATTCAAAGTTTGCTCCCTTTCATCATTCCCTCCACCAATCCCAGTTCCTCTCTGTCTTCCAACAGCATCAATCTCATCGATGAACACCAAACATGGGGAATTAGCCTTTGCCTTGTTAAACAGGTCCCTAACTCTGGAAGCTCCAACGCCTACAAACATCTCGATGAACTCTGAACCAGAAAGGGAAAAGAAAGGAACCCCTGCTTCCCCTGCAATGGCCTTGGCCAGCAATGTCTTACCAGTCCCTGGAGGTCCAATTAGAAGCACTCCTTTGGGAATTGTGGCACCAATTGCTGCAAATTTTTCTGGGGTTTTTAAGAACTCCACTACCTCTTGAAAATCTTGCTTGGCTTCATCAATACCAGCTACATCGTTAAATGTGACTCCTGTATTGGGTTCCATCTGAAATTTGGCTTTGCTCCTGCGTTGTACAAAGCAACAAGTACATACTCATGTTATCAGGTTGAAGTAACTAAAATAATGTTTTTATAGTAAACATTTAAGGATGTAAGTTACCTTCCAAGTCCGAAAGGCAAGTTGGGACCTCCTCCAGGATTATTAACAGATGAGCTCCTTAGCAACAAAGTGCCAAGCAATACCAAGGGAAAAGCCAAATTCCCCAACAAATCGAATAAAGCAGCCGACCAGTTCATCTCCATAGGATGAGCGGCGAAGTCCACGTTTTTCTCCTTCATTTTCCTCACCAGTTCTTGGGGCAATCCCGGCAACTGAACTTTTACCCTCTGAATTTTCTCCAATGCAGGGTTATATATCTCAGCAATGGCCACTGTCCCATTCTCAAACAAGTCCACCTTTTTCACCCCACCTTCATCCAAGTACTGCAGAAACCTCGAATACGATAGTCTACTTGATGAGCTTTCCATTGGGGTCTCTGGTTCAGCTTTTGCCGGCTCACCAACTAAGACACCTCTTCCAATAAGAGCCGAAGCCATTGAACTCAACAACAGGTTTCTTTTGCTTAATTTGATGTCAGAGGAGGCTTTAGAAGATGGGTTGTCTTTGTTAGTTGGTTTGGGGAGATGAGAGAAATCATGAGCTTTGCAGCCGGGAAGGTGGGAGACAGAAAGAGAGACTGTCACTGCCATGGTCCTTTGGCTTTAGCTGTTAAATATTTAGACAAACAAAGATATGTTTGAAGCTGTTGTTGGAACAATTTGTGCGGTGACTGACTTAATGGGTTATGTTTTAAGGTTGCAGTGAGTTGGATCGTTGTTTGTGATTTGAAGGGAACGGGTTGGGAAAGGAGGATGGTTCTAGCGATTTAATTTGGCTTTGTTTTCATTGATTTGGATGGGATATTTGTTTCTCAAATTTTCCATTTCTTGAACTCTCTGGAAATTCTAAGTTTGAAAAAGGCAATAAGTTAATTTTAAATATCTTTGACTGTTCATCTTCCAATTTTATCATAGCTATTCATAATATATAAATTTTCGTTTACGTATTTTATGTTTTCCATCCATTATCTTCAATCATTATATTTATAATATCCACAAAAATTCTAATTAAACTTTAATTCTCTAATTTCAAATCTAACTCATTTTACATCCAAAATTAAATGTAATTAATTGATGAGTTAAATTAATTATGAATTTAATATTTATAATAATTCATTTAAATGGTATTCTTTTTTTCTTTTAATAATTGAAGAATGGGATAAGATTGCTTGAAAATAAACTTAAGAATCATTGAACTAAATAATTGTTGGCATTCAATCGCAATTGTTAATAAAATTTTATGGGATAACCAAAATAAATATTTAAACACATATATTATCTCCTACCAAACACAACATAATATCTTTTTATTTTAATATATATATATATATAATTAAATCTCTAAAAAAAAATTTTTACAATCAACTGGATATTTGAATTGTCAAAATGTATCAAAAAGGCTCTCATATTTTTTTCAAAAGAAAACAATTAAGTCTTTGCTTTTGTTTTGCACTCAATTGTGTACTTAAACTTTTAAAATCCATAAAAAAAAAGTCCTCAAACTTTTTCAGAAAATGAAATTAAGCCCCTACTTACTTCTTTTTTTTAACTCAATTGGATACTTGAACTCTCGAAATGTATCAAAAAGACTCTTTGACTTTCACAAAAAAAGAGGCTATTTGACCGCTAACTTTAATAGTTAACTGTTTAAGTTAATTGCCCTTAATTTTTCAATTAAAGCCACCACTTGTTACAACCACGGCGTGACATGTGGGAAAAAAATTATAAAAAACAATAAAAATTATAAAAATTATTAAATATTAATAAAAAAATATAAAATATTTAAATTTTATAAAAATCGTGAAAAATTATAAAATATATAAAATGTAGAAAAAAATATAAAATTTTATAAATTCATAGGAAAATTATAAAATTTCATAAAGTCATAAGAAAATTATAAAAAAATGTAAAGAAATATAAAATTCGTAAAAAAAATTATAAAAATTATTGTACCAAAAAAAGAATTTTATAATTTTTCTATAACTTTTATTGATTTTTATTTTTATCATTTTTTGCCACATGTCAAGCTGTGTTGCGACATGTGATAGCTTTAACTAAAAAAAAACTAGGGTCGTTAACTTTAACGGTCAACGATTAAAGTTAATGGTTAAAGGACATTTTTGATGCATTTTATAATTTTTTTATGATTTTTATAAAATTTTACATTTTTTATTATTTTTTACTATTTTTATAATTTTGAATAAATTTTAAATATTTTTATTTTTTACTAAAATTTAATATTTTTTATAACTTTTATTTGTTTTTATTTTTTATAATTTTTTGTTACATGTCACGCCATAGTTCTAACACGGTGTGACTTTAACTGGAAAAAAGTTAGAACAGTTAATTTTAACAGTCAACTATTAAAGTTAACGGTTAAAAAAAATTTTCATGTATTTTGACAGTTCAAATATTCAATTGAATGCTAAGAATAAAGATTTAATTATTTTTTAAAAGTTTAAAATCATTTTTGATAAATTTTGAAGTTTCAAATTCTCAAGAAAACTTAATTTTTTTGTAAATATTTTGAAGCGTTTTTACACTTGAAAATCTTTGACTAACTCATACATTAATTATCATTTCCTGTTCTGGTAACCATACATTTGGCAATTAAAACAGTACATATTCATGTATTTAGTGAGTCGAATCATACAATCTAAAAAGATGCCACGTTATATTTTCTCTGTGGTACAAAATTTTTCTCAAGCATACATATTAATATTACCGCTAAATTTAAAAAAAATAAAATTATAAAGCTAACACCCAAAAAAAGTTATAGCTTTCTTTTTCTTTTTTCTAAGAAAAGTTGCTCTAGATTATTGAAAATGGATTTTTTAGACTCAATCAAATATGAAAAATTAATATTTACTAATTATATTTTTATCCATATGTGAACGTTTAATCAATACAAATATAGCCAGCAATCAAATGCAAATATTTTTTTTAAATAAACAATTAAATACAGATATTAATTGCAAAAGAGAAATGTTCATATTTTTATATCATTAATATTTTAATAATTTAATTGTTAAATTTATCAATATAATTGTAATTATCATGCACGTAATTTTTCGAACTAATCCGGTATTTCTATCATTTCGATCTAAAATATTGTATATATTAATATTTATTGAATGGTTGAAAAGTGTTTTTTTTTTTTTTACATAAAACACTTAGTTAGAATTTTTTAAATTTATAACATATATGATCTACGTGAATGGAATATAAAACATGCCAGTTGGATCGTTAAAATATTAATTATGCAAAAAAACACAAAAGAGTGTACAGCTAGCTTAGTTTGTTTACGCTAGTGTAAATGGATTCATCTTCAATTGTAAATATTATATTTATATTTATCTATACTATTATTTAAGCATATAATTACGTTAGTGTCCCAAGTGAACCAAGACTAATTTAATTATGAAATTACTAAAAAAAGATTACAAAGCAAATTATATTGTTTTAAGGATATTTTGTCTAAAATCGATATAAAATTAACATATGACAAGATTTGAACTTAAGACATAATAGTTTATATACCTTTTAACTTCACCATTTTGACCAAAAATTCATTAAACTATTGTATAAAATTTTAATAAATATATTTTTACATAATTTTTACACTCATATTGTGGGTATGATTATGATATAATATAGTCTAGTTATATTTAAATCTTTATGTTAGTTGATATCACAAGTCAAACGATTATTTATACCTATAGCTATACTTACTATATTTAAGCTTGCGATTAAATTAATGTTACAAGTCATTCAAGCATCAACTCAATTGGAAAATATTTAAAATATTGTTCTTTATATAAAGTAAGTTATATTATTATAAGGTGATTTTTTTTTATCTTTTTATATTTTTATATAATACAAAAAAATTCAAACATGGTGAGATTGAAACTTGGAATACAATAATTTTTTTGTTTTACCATCTTAATCAAAGTTTTATTTGATTTTTATATAAACTTCTAATAAATATATTTATTGCATAATTTTTTTTTCCACTCACATCATGTGTGTGTCATAATCTAATTGTGACTTAAGCTTGAATGGGTGTCGAGTCCATCAAAAAAAATAATTCTACGCCTAAACCGTAAATGCATAGCGGTATAAGGAGTAGAGTCGATCCCACAGAGACTGAATATCTAAATTTGTTGTTTGATTTAACCATATTACGCGCTTAGACAATCGGATAGTATAACACGATCTTCAAATGCTATATATTAATTAAACGTTCACGACACATATATACCCCCACACACAACACACGTATAACAACCTTGAACAAATTATGAGCTGAACAAGTGTAAGTGGAGTTGTATTTACTAATAGTATATACTCCCACACACAACACATGTATAACAACCCTAAACAAATTATGAGCTGAACAAGTGTGAGTGGAGTTGTATTTACTAATAGAAGTCCTTTTCAGATCCTATATTTTCGTTGGCTCTTTTAAAAACTTGTTTAGTTGGATCGATCAGTCGTAGTGCCGGAACTTGGAAACCATGTTCTTCCATATATAATTAATTTTTCTTCTTTTTCTTTTAGTTGGATCATACCCTTCTAGAGTTTCATGCACAAACCGAGTAAAAGCTAAAACTTGTTGCCATGTATCCTCGGAAATATTGTGCCACTGATTTTTCTGAAAGGAAATGAAAAACAGTACTTTGCCTTAATCGAAAGATTACAGTAATTCATTAGCAAGTATACTTTCAACTTGAACTAATAGTGCAGTAACAGAACACATGTCTTGCCCAAGGGATGACTATCATCCATATTTCTATAATTGACATCCAAAGGGTTGAAACCATGTA
This sequence comes from Gossypium sturtianum, assembly GCA_025698515.1. NCBI lineage: Eukaryota > Viridiplantae > Streptophyta > Magnoliopsida > Malvales > Malvaceae > Gossypium > Gossypium sturtianum. The sequence continues at coordinate 126,710,602 of CM046946.1, forward strand.
CAGGGATTTTCAAAGGCTTGATTAAGGCAATGAAAGTCAAAATTTAAGAACGCTTCTTAAATAATAACAATTCAAACTAAAGCAGCAGACAAGTTACTCCCTAGACAATACAATGAAGTGCAATCGAAAAAAAGACATACATGATTTATGTCATTTAATTTAAGTACACAATAACAACCAATATCACAATTCTAATGAAATTTAATGCAAAAGGTAAAGTCAGCTTAGACATCGAAACAATAACCAAGAGTTTCACGAGATGCTTCCAAGCAGCTTAGTATCAGCCTTACTCATACCTCAACGAAGTGACACCATTGGTTAAGCAGACGGAACCTGCCGGCTAAGACTAATCTCCAAGCAGCAACAGCCCTGCTTACAGCTACCAATCAGGCATAAAAAGAGAGAGAGAGAGAGAAAGAGATTCAAATCCAAGACCAAAGAAATTCATTGTAGTTTAGCTTATATATCCTTAATATTTATTCCAAAGATAAATCAATAAAATTATTTGCATTTAACTAAGTAGTACATGATAACTTACTAATATTTTTTTGACCATTTTCTCGATATACGAAGAAACAAAATCATAGAAGCGCGAGAATTCAGAAAAGCCTACCTACAAGCAACATCAGAAAGTCAAATTTCAGTATGGATAAAACGAAATCAGAGCATATAATCAATGTAACAACAAAAAAAATAAAAATGCACATCAGGTTCATAATAGAGGCTTAAAGTCTACTTAAATAAGTCCTTTCAAGAACTTCAATAAATAGGAATATCACCATGAAGTCGAGCTGTAACATGAGCTTGAGAAGTTCATCAAAGATTGCATTCCTGTCAAAGGAAACATAATGAAATGTTGAAATAAATGAAAGAATAATTAGTGTGCAATTGAATTAAACAAGACTGGATACTGAAAATACACTTATGCCTTGGGTCAATAATATCTTTTTCACTAAAAAATTAGATTAAAGTTTTCACTAGTTTAGACATTAACATATATAGGAGGCTGACTGCAACCCAAGATCAAGTTGCAGTCTTCAAAATTCAATCTTAAGTCAAGATGGGATTGAAAGATTCCAATGGTTGAAGCTAAATTAAATACATCTTCAACAAGAACAACATTAAGTTCACCTGAAACCCCTAAAATATCAAATCGTTCCTTTCATGCATACATATGCCTTGCGCGCATCCTTGACTCCACCATCTTTAAGAGATGGTTCAATGCGTCCCTAGTGAACTTAGCTCTTTGTGATTCCTCGTCTTTTCGGTAGCCTTCTCCACCACAAACATGTCCATATCCTGTTCTCAGTTCTGCAGGACAGTTCAAAAGTTAATAAATTACAGCATCAGCCCTTTCGAACAGAGTAACATTCCAATCTCAGCACAATTTTCTGAGCTGTTGAAAAATTCTGAAATGAATGCAAATCATAAAAGAAAATATCAAAACTTTAAACATTTTAACCAAACCAAATTGCATTGCCTATATTTTGGCCTACTTTTCTATTGACTTTTTAGGATACCAAATTACACCCAAAAAAAATCCATGATTAAATCAAAAAAGAAAAAAACATTTTCAACTCTCTTCCTCCACAATTATTACCCAACAACACTAGACTGGAAACCCCTTGATATAAAAAGAAAAATAATGCCTTTACTTTCACTTACATCTTAAATTTTGTTGTGTTTTATCTTCGTTTTAGAGTGTGATTTGAAACAACTTACTATTTTTTTTATTTTAATATCCCATATAAGTTAGCTGATAGATTATAAAGGATTAAAAATAATTTTTTTTTCTAAATATTTTTTAAATTTTTTGAGTTAAGACTAAATTGACAGATTTTGTAAATATTAAGGGTTAAATTTATTGAATTTTTTAAAATTAGAACTAAAATGACAAATTTTGTAAATATTAAGGACTAAATTTGTTGAACTTTTGAATGTATAAACATTAAAGGGCTAATTTTATTACTAGACCAGTAAAAAAAACCCACAAAATAACTAAAATATTTTATTTTGAAAAGTTTAGTAATTAAATCAAAAAAAATAACGATTGGATAATCAAAATAGAACGAAAATCATAATTAAATGACCATTTTTATAGTTTAACTATAAAAAATAATTTTTAACATGATTTAACATTACACGTCATTATTTAACAGATGAATTAATTTGCACATCTAAAACTTTATCCAGGTTTAAACAAATATATTCAAATTTTCATATTGTATTAAATGTTAGTGGAAACCTTTAAAAGTTATATCATTCATTATCTTTATTTATTTTTATCAATCATCCATTTTCCTAATCAACATAAAAGACAAAATATCCATTTAACCACGTGACATAATTCACATTTAATTTTTAATGAGCTTCGCAATTCTTTTGGAAAAAATTATCATATTCATATACTTTATATTTAATATATTTAAGATTACTTGATTAATTTCTTCAAAATTTAATTGAGACTTGACTCCGAATTTTTTTTTCAAAACCCATATTTTCAATCAAATTGTTTTAAAGATGCTTATTTGTTTTTATTTTTCAACGTAAAGATGAATTTTGTTCAAAAAATATGATATATTTATAAAGTATTTATACTAATGACAACGCAATATTAATAAAGGTAATGGATGAAAATGTTATAAAAAATCAAAGGTAATTAGTCCGTTCATGGATCAAAATGCAACATTGATAAAAAAAATTATAAATCATTATTGAATTTCACCCTCTATTTTATATTATATATATATTTTTTATTGATGATATTTAAGTGTCTTAATCTAGTCGAAGCTAATAATGTTAAAAATGTACATTTGAGTGTTTTTGTTTAGGCAAGGTTTTTGGCAAAAGCAAGATCAAACCTTCCTCACCTACGCTTGCTTTAAAAGGTACCTAGAGCATGACTTGGACACTCTCCTCAACAGCAATAGCCTTACTAGCTTTGTCAGCTTTGTGAAGCTTTATATAAGGAAAGTGGTGCTCGAGTTCTATGCCAATTTGTTGAGGAGCGTCACTGATGACCAGAGTGAATTCTACTAAAAAGTGTTTGTTCGAGGGAGATGGTACAATTTCAATCCTACTCTGATCAGGAAAGTGCTCACCTGCTACTGCCAGAACATGGTGGAGTTGGAGGAATCATTGGACATTATAGCCTCCATCATTACCAACAATGTCCATCTCACTTGGCTTGAGAAGATTCGAGCCTCATCCCTGACCACTGTCTATGCTGCCTTGTTTGTCATTACTAAAGGAACTGGTTGCCCAATAGCCAAAGGGATGCAGTAAGTAAGGAAGTTGCAGTGTTGATTAGAAAGGTTGTTAAGATGGTGGAGTTTGACCTAAGCCAGTTGGTCTTTGATGAAGTGGTCAGGCACGCAAAGAAAGTACATGCAAGGTATATTCTCCCCTTTCCTTCTCTTATATTTCAAGTTTTTATTTCTCAAAATCCCAGACTTATAAGAGCCACTAAACAGCATGAGCGAGTTTTTCCTTAGTTCAAATTCTCTCCATAGTGGCTTGAGGGAAAACACATCTCAACTGATCCAACAAACCAGCATGATGAGGTATCTAAAGTGGCAGTTGAAATGCCTACTTTCGCAGGCACTTTGAGGAACCCTGTTGGATTTAACAGGATAATGATTGATCACCTGTCCTCTTCCATTGAATCTCATAATCGAGTCATTATCAAGTTACGCACAGAAATTCAAGTTATCTAACATATTAGAGAGAGTGAGATAGCTTTGCGCAATGATCTATTAACTCACCCTAAGGAGTAAAGAGTTTGGCACATAGTTTAAACAAAAAAGCGAGTAGAGTTAGAGAGGATTGGAAGTTGGTACTGCTGCTAATGTTGTCATTGATTTTTATCTATTTTTTATTATCCCCATTTCAATTTTCTTTTTCTCCTGGTTGTAAAACAAACTTATGAATTTTGTCAGTGGATTGATGACTTACATTGCTATGCTTTGGGAGTTTTTTTCTGAACCAAACTAATCAGAATTCTTGCTTATTTATTTTAGGGGACTTAAGTGTATAGAGTAGAGTAGATAATTTTAATTTGTTCATGATGATGATTTTGTTGAAACACACCCTTCTACAGGACTAGTATTGAGTAGCACAATGATCTTCCATATTAGTCAATATTGAATTCTGATTTTAGGGGCGTTCTGATTCCTTAAAAAAATAAAATCAAACATGATTACGAGGAATGACATCTATGTTGATCATTACTAGTCCTCAAAAGGAAAAAAGAAAGTCCGCACCCTTGCATAAGGGAGTAGTGTTGCTTGAATTGTAACTATATGACCAAGGGTCACTATTCTTCTCTCTTTATTTTAAAAAAAGATACTAACTCAAAGGAGATACAGTCCCACCACAAATCTACTTTAACAAGAGAGTTAAGAATTTATTTGAGCTGAGCTTTTTGTTTAAAGGGATAATATATAATTTGACCCTAAACTTGTTCATTTATACCCCTAATTGATCCTTAAATTTGTTTGCCACGTGAGAGGCTGCCATATGGTAACATAGGATTGATTAGCAATGTTACATCAACACTAACTAACAGTATTAATGCGGGGGAACAAACCTACTGATGGAATACAAATTCAAGGATCAACTAGGTACAAATGAATAAGTTTAGAGGCCAAATTATATATTATCCCGATTAAAAAATTATATTTATGTTTTCCATGTGGCGTTTTGAGTGGCTGTCGCATGGCACCATTGAATTGGCTAGTAATGTCACATCAACACAAACTAACGGTGTTTGTGTGAATGTATCAACTTGATTAACGAAATACAAGTTCAGGAACCTACTAGGTCCAAAAATAAATTTAAAAACCAAGTACAGATGGACAAATTCAGGGGCCAAATCATATATTATCCCTTGTTTAAACAAAAATTGTGGTGAAATGTCATGGATAAAGATATACAATTAAGGTTTACAATCTTTTTCTCTAAAAAGGAATCCTATGATTTGTATATTACAACAATAATGGCCAATTCATGCAAGTAGTAGTGCTTATCCCTTCCCAATCACATCTTAAAAAATATGCTCTATCTTTCAATCCACTCCTTTCTTTCTTTTGCTACTTACAAATATTTAACTTCGCATTCAAAGAATACTAGTAAATTACTCCAACACACCGGTATGTTCAAATTATCTTTAAAGATTTTAATGTAGATCATATCCCCATGCCATGTCCGTATATTTGTCGGACATAAATGCTTTATGAAAGATATAAGAGTGTTGGAGCAACATAACATAGACACAAATAAGAGACTGAACCAATGTTAAACTAACATGCAAAGCAAAATCGGTTTATCCTTAAGTGCTAACAGCTTAAATTCATGAGAACTAGGTAGAGCAATAATTGTGATGAATCATAAAAAGGGAAGAAACTAGATTACCTTTGCGCTATATCTGCATGCTGTTCATCTTACCTTTTCTTCCTTTAACTGAATATGCTTGAAACAAGGAAAAAGGCACTTTTAGTACTAACTGGTAACGCTTCAGTGACAGAAAAAGAACAGAAAACATAAGTAAATATAACAATCGACTTTGTTAATATCGAATATGATAAGATATACTACTATCAAATGTACACAACAATAGAACATAGAAGATTCAGCAGAGAATACTAGAAACGCTATCATGCGAGACATATAACCTTCTCGAAATCATCTGGTTCAGGAACTGTATGAGCAATAATTCTCACTACACCAAGTTGATGTAATCTGCAGTACACTACTATGAAGCTGAAAATGTAGGAAATATTACTTGTAAAACAGATTAAAGATTCAAAAGACCTTGTAGTTAAGCCCTAAAGTATGCCCGAGTGAGAGAGCTAATCCCGGACCTTGCTTTTGTTCCAAGAACCTGTCTTTGTGAGATGACCCATAGATCAAACTCAGACTAGGGACTTAGATAATGCTTATTGCCTGCCCAAGGGTTAAAGATCAAATCAGAGTAAGAGGTGCCGGTAACACCTATAGGGCTCGCTAAATAAGTAGGAGAGAGAGTCCCATCCATCGAGGATAAGATCTGACCAAGCTTGACTTAGAACTCCTTATCTGACTCCTTGTACAAGCCGCATCACGATCAAATAGTTCTCATAACACACCATGAATCAAACAGCTCAACAAAAGCATGAATATCTAATGCCTAAAAGGTCTCAAATTTCAATGATTTATAGCTACACAAAAATAAATTGCAAAACTAAGAACACAAACACATAAGCTTTAAAACATAAATTTCCATAAACTAGCGATGAAATAAACGAAAGGGTTATTATATTCTCCGCTAATAGCCCGACTGTATATAATCCTTACAACTTATTGCTATGAGAAGCTTATTTAAAGACAACATAACTTGAGAAGGCACTCAAACTCCTCTCAGCATTATGAGCTAGTTTCTGTATTTGCTTTAAAATTAATCTATCTAATTGTATCCTTAAACCCTATTTCTTGATCTTTCTTTGCTTCTTCAGTCCCGGAACCTCCAATCTGCCAACGGAACATCCACATTTAGCTCGAAACACAAGCACTGCTCTTCCATTAACCGGCGCCAGCCTCTTTAACTCGGCTTCCAATTCCTTGTGACGATTGTGCAGCAATTGGAGAAGTCCTTTGGAAACACCATCTTTAACCGTAGGGCTCAAGTTCTTAACACACTCCTCGGTTTCCAACTGAATATCGAATTCGGTGGCCTTATTGAGCCCTTTACAGTGAGGGTTCCCACATTTCCTAGTTGTACAAAGAAGCAAAATCCAAGCAGCTATTGCAGAACAAGAAAAACCAAGTCCTATGGATCCATATATCATTGGAGATATCATCATTTCATCTCTAACCAAATCATAGGCGGCTTCGATGAATTCAATCACTTTCAAAGATATGCATTTTATAGTTGGAAACAATAAGATTCCAAAAGCAGCAATCACAGCAATTAAGATTACAACATCAACGGCAGCAGATCTTGATCTTTCACAAGAGGGGATTTTTAAACAACTTGGTGGATTGAATACCTTTTGTGGCGGATTGAATACCTTTTGTTTCTTACAAAAATTGCCCTTTGATGACGCTGATTTGGGGTTCATCATGAGATCACTTGAATTCCCAGAATTTGCCATTGGAGAAGCCTGGTCAGCCGAGTTGCAGACGGAGATTGATCTATGGAAATATACCATTTCAAATCAAACCCTGAAATTTAACTTCAAAGAGAACCCAATAAATCAATTTTTTCCTTCAGCCCTAAACTCCAAATCCAGACCAAACCCACCTCATAAAAACTCAAAAAACAAAGGGAAATAACTTTATTATTTCCACCTCAACAAGATCAGGTGCTTCAATTCGTATCCAAATGATTAAATCCCTTTAAAAAAAAACACCAAAAAGTTGGGAAATTTTCAGTCCTAAATTTAGATTTGAGATTGAATTATTAAAGAGCAAGAGAAGAAGTGGAACTGAATTAAATTAAGAGAGGCCGGCTACGGGAAGAGAGAGAAAGGGGACAAAGGAAGTCTCTTTATCACAAAAATTTCTTCAGCTAATATACAATGCTATAGTTGTTTTACACGTTTAAAGAAAAAAAATTAAAAATGGAAACTTTTTTCTGGGCTTGTGATTATTAGCATGGGCTTCAACTTTGCTGCTGCTTCTTCTTCTTCTTCTTTTTAATTTGAAAAAATTGTGTTTTCAATCATGTGTTGATTATGGCCGAAAAAAGAAAATAATGTGTTGATGATTTTGTGGGTCATTATTTGGGCTTTGTTCCATCTCTTTTTCCTTTATTATTTTTATTAAGATATAGTTTTTTATAACTATATTTTAATAAAAATATATTTTTATTAAAAATTTAAAAATGAAAACTTTTTTCTTGGTTTTTTATTTTTTTTATTAAAATAAAATTTTAATAAATCATAAATATTTTATTTTATAATATATTATTTAAAATAAATATGATTTCGAGTTATTTTTCATAGTGATCTAATTTTTCATAGTGATCTAATTTTATCTTGTTAAAAGAAAAAGCGCTGACGTGGAAGCGTTTTGCTGACGTGGCAAAAAATGTTCCATTGGGGGCGCGCTTTGTTGGCAGATTTTCAACCCCAACGGCTAAATTTTTTTGACCGTTGGAGGGGGTTCCAACGGTAAAAAAAAAACTATAAAAACCCCTCCCCTTCTATTATTTTCACACAAAATTTCTTAACAATTTAGCAAAAATTCTCTACAATTTCTTCCTAGAGCTCTCAAATTTCTTATTAAATTTCTCAAAGCTCTTTATAATTAGTTATTTACTTTTATTTTTTTTAAATTAGTATTATTTTTTTATAATTTCAAAAATATTTGATCGTGTTAGCAATGGTCGGGGGATTAATTCGTCTCGATCATAAACATATCTCCGTCGAACAAATGAAAATGGTAACGGTTTATTTTAAATTTTGAATATTATTTAATATTTTTTCATTTATGTAATTTTAATTAATTTTTGTTTTTGAATATTATTTAGTATTTTTTTCATTTATGTAATTTTAATTAATTTTTATTTTATATTTTTTTATAATAGTCTGTAGATCGGGTGTTACAATGTTATATTTGTAACATGTCTGGTCCGCCATCACCGTTGATAGAAAATTACTTGAGGGAAGCGGGTTTTTGGCACGCGGCCACTATAGGCCAGGGGTGCAAGTTGGACCCGAAACTCATCAGCGCGTTAATAGAGAGGTGGAGACCGGAGAGGCACACAATCCATCTTCCATGCGGAGAGTGTACTATCACTTTGGAGGACGTCCAGTTACAATTAGAATTTTCGGTGGATGGGGCCGCACTCACCGGGTCCGTTCAATCTGCTGATTGGGGAGCCATATGCTACGATCTTTTAGGTGCGATTCCGGATAATATTTACGGAGGTCGGATCGAGATGGGCTGGTTGCGAGACACAATCCCGGAGCCGGGGAATGATTCGACTGAATTAGAAAGAATACGATATACTCGGGCATACATTCTTTAGATGATTGGAGGTTATCTGATGCCAGACTTGTCATGAAACCTCGTACATCTGAGGCGGCTGCTGAAACTCGTTGATTTTAGAGCAGCTGGCGAACTTAGTTGGGGGTCTACCGTGTTGGCAATATTGTACCGGGAGATGTGCGGGGCGACGCCACCCAATAAAGCAAAAATTGGAGGTTGCCTATCACTACTACAATCATGGGCTCGGTTTCGCTTTCCATTTTTACGTCCTCAAGTGAACCACCCATATACATTCCCACTCATAACAAGGTAAAATTTTTATTTGATTTTACAATTATTCCATAGATTTAAAATAAAATTGAATGCTGAAAATTTATTTAATTAGGTGGAACCATCCGGAGAGTTATGTTGGAATACCTACCGCTCTTGAAGATATACGGTTTCTATTAGACCAACGGTCGGAAGCGCAAGTAAGTATTAAATAAAATATATAAACATAAAATAGTCGTTTCATATTTAGTATTTAGTATTTAGTATTTAGTATTATGTATATAACTAATATTTTTATCCCGTTCATATAGTTTCAATGGACACCATACTAGGATCCGGCAATACGGGCAGTAATTCCGGAAGAATTCTTTCAAAATCCGAACATTTGGCATGTTAAGATCCCATTAGTCAACTATGCTACTGTTGAGATGCACCAGACGGATAGAGTGTTGTGACAATTTGGATTCCGACAACCGATTCCTGAAGAACTTGAGGTGCTCGATGAGCAGCACAAAATCGACTTACGGCTAATGAATACGAATTGGTCGTTATTCTGGTCAGAATATATCGAAATTTGGGAAAATCGATACGATCATATACCTGATCGCGAACCGATCATCGTCTCAGAGTTAGCGTGCACCACGGGTTACATGCCATGGTTTAGGATCCATGGCAAGCCATATTTGCTGTCGGAAGAGCAGAGGCGTCGGCAAATCCGTGTGAAAAGGGAACGACGGTGCCCTTTAAATCCAAGAAGAAGGGATGACGGCACGGGCCCATCAACAGTGCCTACACAATCACCTGGGCCATCAACAGTGCCCACACAATCACCGGGCCTAATGCCTCAACCTACGACACCCACATCACAGCCGCTTCAGATTATGCCAGGTGCATATCCTAGCCCTTATATGTATCCTAACCCATATATGTTTCCTTTTCCCAGTCCTATGCCAGGTTGGAATGCATGGCCCGATGTATCTCATTTCCCGATGACTCTGACTCAACTGATGATATATAGGCCATCGTCGTCGGAGGGATCGCACGAGGCACCGTCGGGGAGCTCATCTCATTACCATTCCCCATCGCCTTATGGGATTCAAACACCTCCACCGTGGGTGATGCAAACAACTCCACATTCTTTATTCTACCAAGGTGGGTCATCCTCTCAACACCCACAACCGGAGCAACCACAACCCCCACTGGAGCAACCATAACCTCCGCTGGAGTAACCAATGAGGAATTCAGCGCGTAATCGTCGTCCACCCCTATGTGGCACTGATTCCTCCGACCGGCATATACATTGATTTATTTTTAATATATTTGTAGAAGTTGTTTCTATATTGTTTCATTTAATAAAAAAGAAGTTTTTTTTTATATTTTAATAGTAAATTAATTTTTTTATTTTATAATTTTAATAAAATATAAGTTCTTTTGAATAAGGCGGAATATAAATAATGCAACATCGTTTCATTATAGCAATTATCAACTATTTCAGTTTGGACATGATCGAATTGTATGACCTGGGTTCCTACATCATCCATACAACTTCTGTTGGTTTGTTCTTTCCCGGATATCCATATTATTACGTATTCTACTCGAGCAAGGTCGACCTTTTAGTTTGCGATGCAATTCTCTATCCGGTAACAATTTAAACAGAACAAGCGATACAGACGGCCACTTACGTTCATCTGGGACTGGTGGGAATACGTGTCTCCACACATTGTACATGTTTTCTACTTTGTACACTTCATCGACATATCTCATGGGATCCAAGCGGAGATTCTGACAAGCTGCAATTGCATGAGCGCATGGATAACGAAGTGTGCTAAACATCCCACAGTCGCAAGTCTTATTTGTCAGGTTTACACGATATTGCCCACCGGTAATACATTGGGTCAGTCTGTCAAACTCCGTCACACGAAACCATAGGTTGTCACGATCGTGACACACAGTGTGCATCGTGTTGGCCCACGCCTTCGCCTTGTTAATTTCTTGCAATACATTCCGTAACCATACATGGCCTCCCTACATTTGGCCTTTATAACTCGTTGCTCGCTTTGGAAATAGTACCGCCAAACAAAAATATGTCTCTCGCACAACCGAGGTTGTCGGCAAATGACGCGTTCCTTTTAGAATAGAATTTATACATTCAGCCAGGTTTGTGGTCATATGACCATATCGTAGGCCGCCGTCGTATGCTTGTGTCCACTATTCGAAGGGTATATTACAGAGGTAGTCTGTGCCTTGATCGTTAACTAAACGCAAAATCCCCAACATCTCATGAAAATTGTCCTTATTGATCTTGTACCCTGCCAATATAAGTTGATAGCAAAAATTACATACCAATATTCTATTCAGAATAAATTGAATATTACAACCGAAAGTATATTAATAGAGATTAAATACCCATGTTGGTCACTTGCTTTCGTTTAATCGTAGACTGATATTACCCGTTGTAGTTGGACGCAACGTTCCTTAGACAATACCGATGGTGTGTGCGATCCCATAGGCTTTCATGTCGCTCAACTGCGGCTAGAATTCTAGTGCCCCGATCTGATATAACGCAGATATCAGGTTGGGGGCATACATGCCTCCTTAACCTAGAAAGAAATAAATCTCAGTCATCAGCTGACTCCTCCGGTGTTATTGCAAATGCAATTGGGAGGATTCTCCCACTGCCATCCTGTGCCACAGCTAGCAATAGTCGATGGGTATATCTACCATACATAAATGTACCGTCAATTTGTATCAATGGCTTGTAGTACACAAATGCATCTCGACATTGCTTAAAGCTTCAGAACAGACGTTTGAACACTTGGCATCCACAGAGCAATCGGTCGTTGTAGTACGCAGGAACCGTTTTAAGGTCTGTTATGCAACTTGGGACGTACCTCTCTAGCACCTGACACCACTGTCAAACCTTATTATATGAAACGTCTCACCCATTATGCATCTTTTCCAACTCCTTTTGCTTAGCTATCCAAGCCTTGTGGTAAGAGGGCGTATACCTCATTTGGCTACAAATACTGGCAATTATGCATGACACAGAAGTCCTGGGATCCGCCTTCAAAATCGGTAGTATTAAGCTAGCTATCATGCCTGAATCTATCTTGGAATGATCTTGTGAAACACCTGTCAACGAAGTACATTAAATAATGCAACATTAAGTAATAACATTATTATTCAAAACCTTAAACACCCAGTGATACTGTACCGGCAACACAGGTATGTGGACCTTTGTACTTTTTTATCTCCCACAAGCCTGCCTTTTTCCTTAAAGAAGCTATTATTTTCCATGAACATGTACCATCTTGCACTGCACACTTGGCCTCGAACTTCTCGGATTTGGATTTAACCACATTGTAGTTAACCCCGTGATTGATGCTATGTTGTTTCAAAGCACCAAGAAAACTATCCTTACTAGAAAACTCCTTACCAACTTTCAAATTACCCGAATCCAATGTCGAACATGTACGGTCACGCGTTCTGTGTGGTAATTCTGGAAACTCCAACGCATCATCTGCCAATATATCGACATTATACATGTGGGTTAGAGGCGAGTACGCCGTGAATCGCTGATCTTCTTCTTCATCTAACCCCCTTCAATGTCTTCAGGTTCGGATGGAACAGGCTCCGATTCAGAAAATAATGCAACTTCTACACCATCGGGGCTGGGCTCTCGAGGTGGATCCACATTGGACTCATCATCCAACCCACCATCATCTGCAACATACGAGGTCCCCTCGCTTGTGGACGTCGTAGGGAGTACATCATCCCTTCTTGTGGACGTTTCGTAACGTCCCCAATCATATGTGGATTGTCAACCACTAGAAGTTGATGTCGTTCCCTAATACATATTTCCAGCATCGAACATCGACCCACCGATGTGCATGTCTCATCCACTAACCGAGTGTCGTGCAGGAGTTGTGTTTTCCATACTGCCACCAAACACGGGCGCTTCCGTGTTCTGCCTCCCACTAACGGAGTGTTGGCTAGGGGTCGTGTATTCCTCTCGAACAACAGTTGATATTGAAGTCGCAAATGTTTCATTTGGCGATGAAAATTGAACATATAACTCAAGATAGGGTGATCCACTAGCGAGATGAGTCTGCACCATCGCCTCAAAGCTACGAACACCTTTGATATCAAATGAGTCATATGTCACGAGATCAATCGAAACACAAAATCGATACTTAATAGAAGAAACCCTACTTGGCGTCGTTCTGAAGATTTTGCGCCTAATTCTTTTACGAAATTCTGTAAAATCTATACTCTGGTTAAAAGCCATTCGCATTATGTTCTCTGATAAAAAAACAACGCCGTTCTCGGTGTCACGCACCTCACCATCATAGTAAATAACAGCACTAATACGTTCATTCATCTTCAATTTCTATTCTGCTTAGCCTCTCTAATTTTTCTTGCTGAAACTTATGCAACCTGAGAATGATATTTGTCTCGTTTATAGCCTAAGGCCAAGCATGAACTACTGTAGAAAAAGAGCGTCCACGTGGGAGCTTTTTTCAGAAATTTTGCTGACAGTGCATCCTGCTTGAAGCGTTTTTGACACTATTTGTTCAGAAACGTCTTCTCAAAATTATTTTTTAGGAACTATTGTAGAAAAAGAGCGTCCACGTGAGAGCTTTTTTCAGAAATTTTGCTGACAGTGCATCCTGCTTGAAGCGTTTTTGACACTATTTGTTCAAAAACGTCTTCTCAAAATTATTTTTTCAGGAACTACTGTAGCAAAAGAGCGTCCACGTGGTAGCTTTTTTCTGTATTTTTACTGACAATGCATCCTGCTTGAAGCGTTTCTGACACTATTTGTTCAGAAACGTCTTCTCAAAATTATTTTTTCGAGGGTAAAAATAGTCAATTTTGTCAAAAAAAATAAACACAATGTTATTTTAAAAACCCTAAACCCTAATTTACTTAATTTTAACCCTAAACCCTAACTTGATTTATTTAAAACCCTAAAACCCTAATTTACTTAATCTATTCTTAAACCCTAAACTCTAACTTAATAAACCCAAAACCCTAATTTAATTTATTTTAAACCCTAATTTAATTTATTTAAAATGCTAGAACCCTAATTTACTTAATCTATTTAAAAAACATAAGCCCTAATTTAATAAACCCATAACCCAAATTTAATTTATTTTAAACCCTAACTTAATTTATCTAAAACCCTAGAACCCTAATTTACTTAATCTATTTAAAAAACATAAACCTTAATTTATTAAACCCAAAACCCTAATTTAATTTATTTTAAACCATAATTTAATTTATTTAAAACCCTAACTTAATTTATTTTAAAACCATTAACCCTAATTTAAATATTTTTTTTATAAAATAACACTAAATCCTGATTTATTTTTAAAAATTCTAAAACCCTAACTTGTTTTAACAAAAACCTAAATACTAAACCCTAACTTATTTTACCAAAATCCTAACCCTAAAAACCCTAAAAAACCCTAGGGACTAAACATGTAAATATCCTTAACATTTAAAAACACGGAGAAAATCGCTCCCTTGAGGAGGCGTTTTTGCCACGTCATCAAAACGCTTCCACGTAAGTGCGTTTTGCTAACGTGGTGGAAAAAACGCTTCCTCAAGGGAGCGATTTTCTGATTTTTTCCCCCTAAAACGCGGCCACGTAAGCGCGTTTTGCAAAAAACGGCCCTTTTCGATAAATAATAGTATAATCGGCCCATTTCCGTAAATATATGTAGAAAAAAAGGCCTTTTTAGGTAATTTAATCGTTGTTTAGTCTTTCTTTCAAATTTTGTTGTGGTTTTTTTTTATTATTATTATAAATTCTATGTATGATATCTTTACAAAAACGTATCATTACCAATGCATAAAGAAGTTATGGTGGTTGTGATCGGTTCAAGTCATAGCTTTTAAGTATAATCTATAACATCTATGATCATTCATACATATGTAATGAAGTCTACCAACTAAAAAAGTTGAGATCATGTTTGAATCCATGCTTTATACGATTTTGTTATTTTTATCTTTGATTGTGGTGTATGTGTGTTTTTGATTATACCTTTTAAGACTTGGATGAGATTTTTAAATCTCTTTTAATTTGGCCTTAATACTTTTTATGAACGAAAGGTTGAAAAAAAAAACTTAAGCTCAGTTAAGATGTATGTAAATATACCACCATGAGATTTTCTTAATCAAGATTTTCAATCGAGTCCTTGAAATAAAAAGTTGAGTTAATCATAAGTTATGCACAACAGAAATTGTCAAATATCGTATCTTACTCAACACCTTCTTCTACATCTAATAATAAACCCGCGGCGTCTCTGAAAAGATCTTATGCTACTTTCCTTTTTCTTTTTGATAGAGTATTATTCAAGATTTTTTAGAAAAAATTACTTCTACAATCACCACGACATTGACCCTTAATTGTCTCTAGAAAAACATAGCCCCCAAAACAGAATTAACCATGGAAAACGTAAAGTATCATTTGCACTCTGAATTTGACAAATTTTTTATTTCAGTTTTTGAAGTAAATAGTTGAGCCAATCACAAATTATATGCACGACATAGAATCCAAATTTAAAGGATCGAATTAAGAAATTTGCCATTTTTAGAAAAGTCATGTAGAGAAAAATAAGGATCAAATTCAAGGAATAATTAAAACAACCGCCTATGAACATCCAAGAAACTTCATTGTCCTAACAACAAAAAGTCAAATTCAGAAATTGCAGTTAAACAAGACAAAAAGGCAGCAGGTTCTAAGAAACAAAGCAGGTAAATGGAAGCACATAAAGACAAAACAAAGGTAGGCCAACCAAGCGAAGGTCCAAGTTGACCAACTATTTCTAGCTACTCCCATTATGCAGGATATTCGAAATTTCCTCCCTTTTACCACCCCCATTGATTTACACTTTCATGCTTGAATTAATCTTGGTATCTGAAAAGAAAAAAGACCCATCCTTTTCTTAATTTATTTCATGGTGGTGGACAATCGTCATGGGGCTGAACCGTACAGGCAATTTCCCTTTTCAAATCAAACCGCCTCTGAAAACTTAGCAGGGTTTTCCATGCCTTTAAAATACCCCACCCAAGACCTCAAAATTCAATCAATTTCATTTCTTTTCTTTTCTCTTCAATATCATTCTTTCAACATAGAAAAATAAACCCATATTTTTTTCCAATTACTCAGCCAATCTACTTGTTTCAATGGAAACATCATCTTCAAACTCAAACTCCAATATGATACTGTTGTTCCATGGTTTTTCATGTTATAACACCGTTAAAAGTTATGTCTCAAGATATTGGTCGTTTTCCCCACAATCCCAGACTTCAGATTGGGACCTGAAGAACCAGAAATCTGGGTTTTCAAGCAAGGAAGTTTTATCTGGTGGTGAGAGATTATGCAGAAAAGAAGTGGAGATTTTGATGGGGAACCTGGGGATTTTTTGCAGCCAAGAAAGTGAAGAACAGTTGAATGAATCATACGGTTGTGAGGAGATTTCAAGGTTGTTTGAACAAGAGCCAAGCTTGGAAGAAGTGAAGCAAGCTTTTGATGTTTTTGATGTGAATAAAGATGGGTTTATTGATGCAGAGGAATTGCAGAGAGTTCTGTGTGTTTTGGGGTTGAAACAAGGTTTAAAGCTGGAAAACTGCAACAACATGATCAATACCTTTGATGAAGATGGTGATGGCAGAATAGATTTTCAGGAATTTGTAAAATTCATGGAGAACAGTTTTTGCTGAATCAGTTTCTTTGTTCTTTTTTTTTTTTTTAATCATTAAATATTACATATTATTTTATATATAGTTGATTTTGCTTTCTTTTTTTGGGTGTAAATGTGATTAGAAACCGAGAAACTAATAAACCTGAAAACTGGGAAGAAGTTTAGCTGATACTTTCTAAGAAAAAAATAGCTTGCAGTTGCAGACATCAACAATTTACAATCAAATCAATGGAAATTATTTATTCAATTAATGCTTCTAGAATCCTAACTTGTGATAAGTATGATGAAACGATATATGAACATTAGAGGAAGCTGAAGACAAGCTAAAAATCTCTTCTTGAACCAACTCTTTAGGAGGGCAATAGTATATCTACGACCAAAGGATTCAGGGTTGAGTTCAAGCCTATGGTAGGTTAATGATAAAGTCTCAAGAACATCTGCCTTCTGCAACAGATGCTTGTTAAATTCAGTCTCACTTTTATAGCCAAAGAAGTGATGTACCATAATTTTCTTCACATTATCCAGAATTCCAACTGTTGGTTGCCCATCTCCATTGTTTTCAACAAAGAGATGTTCCAAAGCAAAAGGTGGTCTATGCTCACCAGTTTCTTCCCGGAAGGAAGATTTGAACTGCAAATCCATCAACATGTATGAGAATTAGTGTTGTAGATCAGGGATTTCAATTGTGACGTCAGAGATTTACTGAGGTGGAGACAGGTGAAACTGTAAAATAACATTGTAATGATCGGGTTTTAGGACATCTCCCCCATGTCATCCTATACCTGACATACACTTGCATCAACAATATTCTCTTTTAATACCGTTTAAATTTGGAAACACAGAACTCACATCTATTTCAATGCTTTACATTTCCATCAAATTAAGACATAAATAGAGAGCAACGTTATGACGAGGAGCCATGTGACATCACGACTATGCGACGATGAAAAAGGGGAGAAACATAAATGACGTCACGATGATACCATAGTGGACGTAGTGACGTGTCATGCAATTTTCTCAGTTTTCTCCTTGTAGTCAAATTCTAACTATTTGTCCCAGTTGAACTTTGATTAATGTGAATTATTTAACCTACGAAATTTGACCTATAAATAGTTCATTTTATACCATAGAATGATTAACGCATAACAAATTTAAGTATTTGGGGAATTTTGTGTTTAAGTTTTGAGGTTCTTATTTTCGAGTTTTAGGGCTTAGTCTTTGTACTCTATGTTTTTGCCGATTTATTGAAATTATTTTTACTTGTAGTTTTTTATCCTCTTTGGAGAAATTTTCCACCTAAAGTTTATATGTTCGATTTTTTTAATTTTTTTTATTATTTTTCTTGTTCGTTGCTTACACGGGTTTATCCCTACAGCAATGAACCAAGAAGTCAATAACTGCAATGAGATTACACTATTTTTGCCAAATTTTCCAATATTTTCCATCCATTATTGTTCACCTCGTGTTCTCTAGCAAGAAACATTCACATACCAAGAACAAAAGAAGGGCATGAGACTTCAATAAAACAATCAAAATTAATTTAAAACGAAGTAACAAATATTTAGTGAGAAATAAAAACATTTCAGAAAATTTGTTTACATGGGCAAAATTTCTTAACCATGTTCTAATGACAAAGTCTTGCACACTGTGGCTTCAGCAATGGAAAACAATGAACAGACAGAGATGTTCATTAAATCTCCATCGACTTTAAAACTGGAGGCATCAATTTCTAGATTGAAACCATGGTTATTCATGCATCTAACTACATGGTTAATACTCATATGCTTGAATATACAAGTAGGATCTATGAATGTTGGTGACCAATAGATTTGAAACCTTAAATAACAACTAAAATTATAAGTCCAAACTTCTATAGAGAGCAAGAAGAAACTTAGATATAATCTATTGCTACCATTTCTTTCTGCAGCGTAAGACTTCCTCCTCAACCACCACCAAACAAGGTCATTTTGTTTCTTTTAGTAATATTGTTCTCCTTGTTTTGGTCTTGTTAGCATGAGTTTTTTCTTCATTTTATTTTAAAATAATCTCTCTGTTTTGTATATGTTTCTTCTTGTTGTTTGACTTCATTAATTAATTTGGTTTGCCTTTCAATATTCTGTTGTGCAGCACTTATTTCTATTTTGACATATGATACGAAGCACTTATTTCTAATATGGGTAAATTATTATTTTTACTCCTTACTTTTCAATTTTTTAAGTTATTTCATGCATTTTGTTTAAATTTATTTCCTTTATAATTTTTTATATGTTAAATACAAAGTTGATTTCAAATAAATTATCTTTGTGTTTCAAAATTTTACTTCATGGAATTAACTTTTTATGTTATAATATTAAAATTACTAAATATTAAGTTATTAAGCTTAAAATATAGTTCTAAAAAATTACACATATTAATAACATTTATCAAATTAAATTTATATTTTTCAAATATAATAAGAATTAATTACATTTATTGAGTAAAGTAAAGCAAAGATAAATATAAAATTATAAATAAAATCGAATATTAATAATTTTAACTGTTGAGTATGCCTCATATTTCAATCAAATTTGAGAGATATGTTACAGTTAAACTCTGTTTATTTGTTTCAGTCGAACTCTGATTAATTTAGATTATTTTATTATTATTTGGCCTATAAATAGGCTCTTTAATAACCTTAAGAAATACACCCATTAAAGATTAGAACTCATAACACTTTTAGAGAATTTTGTGTTTAGGTGGGTTCTTTATTTTCGGGTTTCGAGGTTTAGTTTTTATCTCCATCTTTTGTACTCTTTGTTATTTTGCCATTATAGTAAAATTATCTTTGCCCGTAGTTTTTTATCCTCTTTGGAGGGGTTTTTCCATGTTAAATTTGTGTGTTCAATTTCTCAATTTCTTCCACTATTTTTTACTTGTTCATTACTTAATCGGGTTGATCCCCAACAACCGGTATCAAGAGCTAGTTCAATTTTTAAAGATCAACCCGTTCAGATATGGCAATAACAAGGTTTGACATTGAGAAGTTCGATGGTGTCACAAATTTCAATCTGTGACAAGTTCAGATGATGGCAATTCTAGCTTAGACAGACCTGAAAAAGGTCGTTACCGCGGGAAAAAGCTTGAGAATCTAAATTAGACAAAATGAGAAGAGCTTGATAAAAAGGCCCTATCTGCAATCCAGTTGTGCCTCGCGAATAGGGTATTGCAGAAGGTATTAATGGAGAAAACCTCATCCTCCTTATGGAAAAGGTTAGAAACTCTTTATGCGACTAAGTCTCTGACTAACCGTTTAGTGTTAAAACAACGTTTATTTACGTTTTGCATGAACGAAGGTGAGCTTCTTAGATATCACATTAGTCAATTTATTACTCTCTTGAATGATTTAAAGAATGTTGAGGTTAAGATTGATGATGAAGATTAAGCTATACTATTATTGTACTCTTTATTCTCTTCGTACAAGTTTTTCAAGGAGACCCTGATTTATGGCAGAGACAAACTCTCGTTCAAGGATGTGAAGGGTTATTTGTTGAGTAAGACAAACTCAACAATGAGTTTGGTTCGGGTAGTAAGGCAGATAGGCAAGCTTCCATTTTGGTAACATCAAAGAAGCGAGACAAAAGGTGTTGCTATTGCAAGAAGTTAGGTCACATCAAAGCAAATTGTTATAAACTGCAAAATAAAAGGGTTGTTGAGAGTAATGAGGAAGATGTAGCTGATACTAATTTGGCCGATGAAAGTGGTGATGATTTCTTGTTAGTGTCAACGAGTGATAGTTCCGAGCTTACGTCTGAGTGGATCCTAGATTCGGGATATTCTTTCCACATGTGTCCCAACAGAGAATGGTTCTCCATATACAATTTAGTTGAAAGTGGAGTTGTGTGCATGGGAAACGATTCATCCAGTAACGTAATTGGTATTGGTACTGTTAAAATTAGGATGCACGATGGGACAATTAGGACACTCTCAGATGTCAGTATGTACCTGATTTACGAAAGAATCTCATCTCATTGAGTATTTTAGACTCGAAAGGTTGCAGAATCAACATCGAGTCAAGCGGCATTAAGGTGTCTCGTAGGGCTCTCATTTTGTTAAAAGGTAAAAGGACCGGCAGTCTTTATATTCTGGAAGGTTCTATAGTGACCGATGAAACTGGACATCCCTCATTTGTTCTCGTTTGAAGCGGAGGCAACTTAGACATAAAAGGGAAAAATGTATGACCGTTTCGTTGAAAAGAGGTTCTCTTTTGGATGCAGGTTTTGAAAATTAGGGCAGTGCTTTCATGAAAATCAGACCTGAGTTAGTTTTGATTTAGCAGTGCACAAGTTGAAGGCTAGAAGTCTTCCAACTTCTAAGCACAGATTCAGCAAAGTTAATTCCCTACATAGTTCAAGATAGGCCCATGGCGGGCTTTGACAAAGATGGCGTTGTGGAAATACAAGTCAAGGTGGAGATTTGTTAAGTATGCCTCATATTTCAGTCAAATTTGAAAGATAATCTTTATTTGTTTCAGTCAAACTCTGATTAGTCTAGATTATTTTATTATTATTTGACCTACGAATTTAGCCTATAAATAGTCTCTTTTACAACCTTATAACTCATAACACTTTTGGAGAATTTTATATTTATGTTTTGAGGGTCTTTTATTTTCGGGTTTTGGGGTTTAGTTTTTATCATCTTTTGTACTTTTCATTCTTTTGTCATTATAGTAAAATTATCTTTACCCATGGTTTTTTATCCTATTTGAAGGGGTTTTTCCATGTTAAATTTGTTTGTTCAATTTCTCAATTTCTTCCTATATTTTTTACTTGTCCATTGCTTAATCGGGTTGATCCCAACATTAATATTAAAACAAATTAATTTAAGAATATATATAAAATAAATAACCTACAAAAATTATTAATATTATTATTTAAATTATAATAAATTCATATTAAAATTCTAACCATCATGAATTTTTATATTGTTTTAATATTAAATATTTTTAAGATTAAAGAAAATTAGTTGAATTTTTTTAAAAAAAATATTGTGATTACATTACTTTTTCAATTTATTAATGGTTTTTTAAGAAATTTATTAATAATTTTAAAAAAAAATAATGTTATAAAAATATTTTAAAGTTGATATATTCAAAATCGAATATGAATACAAACTAATAGTAGTATTATATAAGGTAAATTACATGGATAGTATTATAAAAAATTCTCATTTTAGGCAAGTCAAAATAAAAAGTTTACAATTTAAGCATTCACGTTATATAATTCGTTCATTTTGGTCACTCCCTTTAAAAAATCTAACCAAAATCTAATATGGCATTTTTTTGACACATAGACCAATTATTAGAAGCCACATGGCACAACGTGTTGCATACTACTTTAAAGGACTAAAATATAATTTGCCCAATACTAATTATTAACCAAAATAAAAGAACAAACAATAATTAAATAATTCAAAAAACCCAAAAGTCATCTTCTTCTTTGATTTTTATTCAAACCAATAAGGCCATTTATTATATAGTCCCATTCCCTGTTTGACTCGGCTCAACTCATGAGCACCTCTACTTAGATCAAGATTTTTTTTTTTAACTTTAGAAATCAGAGTTTTAGTGGAATTGAAAGGACAAGATGTGGAAATGGGATGTTGAGCTCTTTTAGTTATAAAAATTAACTCAACCGAGTTGATTTTTCCTTAAAAGTCTCATCTTCTTTTGCACCTATAGACCAACCAAGAACCCTAGATCAGTACAATGAATCAAACCCACCCTAACATCAACTTAGACAATCCCAGAAACGATCTAGACCATGACCTGGATCCAATTTTAGCTCCGACTCCAACAATTGTTGGTCCAACGTCAACGACTATAAACTCGACTCCTTTTATCAGATATAGAGAATGTTTGAAGAACCACACTACCAGCATGGGCAACCATGTCGTCGATGGTTGTGGAGAATTCATGCTGAGCGGCAAAGACGACACCCAAGAAGCCTTTTGATTCTGCTTCTAGTCCTTGTACTTCTTTAGACTTTTGAATTTCAATTATATAAAAAAAAAATCATAAAGTGAAAAGAATAGATTTGGCATCAATAACTTGAATTTAATTTAAGTTAATCATGAGTTATTTATAGTTAGGTCCCTAGATTATGACTGATTTAATCCTTGAATTCGAGTTTTGGTATATTTGATTTAGTCTAGCATGATTGGATTTAATTACTTTTGTTGCTCTTATATGTTGAGTTTAGACTTAATTTATTTGTAGACATATGATATTGAATGTGTTGTATAATTTAACCTTTGGTTAATGAAAATTATTATTATTCCTCGCAAATGGATTGCTGTTAAAAACATCATAAATGACAGACCTGGACAAGTATTTCACTCAAATGATTGAGGATGTCCATTGTTTCTATAATACTTTCTCCTCAACTGGACGAGGATTTTCATTCCAATTTAAGGTATCCTTTGGGACAGGCATTGTAGGAACGTATCTTCTATTTCGTTGATTCTTTTGTTATGCATGGTGGTTCCATGTTTATGTATATATTTTCAATAATTTTATATTCTCATTATCAAACCATCTAAACAAATGTTTAGGGTTAGTGGGAGATGTTGATTTAACTAAAATTTTCAAAAATTTTAATTATTAATTTCAGGATCGAAACATCCACAAACCAATGATATTAGCACCCCTCAAACATTGAAACAAAGGAAATCAACCCCACACAGTAATCCGAAAATGTTGGCACTCTGTTTATAACCCTCCCCCCACAAGCTAACATATGAATTTATCTAATTCATAGACTTGTAGTAAAGCATGTATCCATTTTCTTTTCCCCCCCATAGGGAGCTTCTACCTATAGCAAAACTCTTCTTTCCCAATCAAACTGCAAAATACGAGCAACACGATAACAGCCCTGCTAAACCCTTTGACATGCAACCTTCAACTGCACATGGAGACTTGGAAGAACCCACCGGACTACTTTGTTTAACAATTTCCATGCTTTCATCGCATGAATTCTGGGGAAGATTATCTTCCCTCTCATCAGATCTGCACAAAATAAACCTTCTCTTGGAATTTGATGTGCAATTCGGGTTCAGAGAGCTCGAGAATAATGGTTCTAAGGACTCCATTTTATCATTGTTACATTCACGCAACTTCCTCTTCAACCCCGGAACTAGTTTTAATCCTGCCATTTGATATTGTTATCATAACATTAATTGTCTATTCTAGTCCATAAAACTAGCAACTTATCTAAAGCCAGAGATAATATTTTGATGTACCGGGCAAAGAGTCATCATATGTACACAACTGGGACCCTGAATCACCATAGCTACAGAAACCATTTGTATCTTTATTCGACCCCGAAATTCTGCAATTGGAAGAGGGGAGTCTTAAGACATCTAGACATTGTGTGCATAAAAAGTAACACTATTCAACTTGAAGCATTCAGAAAACACGGGATCATGCTTGAACCAACAAATAACACAAAGGTACGATTACAAGTCAATACAAAAACAAATATGACCAAGTGATCATACTGCTCTTATTCAGTAATATACAAACTGAAAACAAAATAAGTAGAACAATGAATGACAATAGATGAAAAAGATTACAATAAGAATCTTAAATTGTCACCTAAAATAGACCAAGTGATAATGAAACAGCTATTAGAACTTTTATGATCATATTAAGTGCTGAGGATATAAAAGCAAACCTGTACATATGCTCAACAAAGTCATCGATTAAAACGGGCCAAGCACCTGCAAAATAACCAAACAAGTAAGATCCACGAGGCATAAATACATGAGAGGGAGCCCATAAGACATATTCCGAGAAAGTTTATACCTTCAGGGTCATACCCTTCTAGGGTTTCATGCACACACCGACTAAAAGCTAAAACTTGCTGCCATGTATCCTCAGAAATATTGTGCCGCTGATTTTTCTGAAATGAAATGAAAAACAGTACTTTATCTTAATTGAAAGCTTACAGTAATTCATTAGCACGTATACTTTCAACTTGAACTAATAGTGCAGTAACAGAACACATGTCCGGCCCAAAGGATGACTACCATCCATATTGCCATACATAACATGCAAAAGGTTGAAACCATGTACAAGGATTTTCAAAGGCTTGATTAAGGCAATGAAAGTCAAAATTTAAGAACGCTTCTTAAATAATAACAATTGAAACTAAAGCAGCAGAGAAGTTACTCCCTATACAATACAATGAAGTCCACGAAAAAATTACACGGTTTATTTCATTTAATTTGAGTACACAATAACAACCAATATCACAATTCTAATGAAATTTACTGCAAAAGGTAAACTCAGCTCAGACATTGAAACAATAACCAATAGTTTCACAAGATGCTTTCAAGACAAACAAAAAGGGTTAGCAGCTTAGTATCAGCCATACTCATACCTCAACAAAGTCACACCATTGGTTAAGCAAACGGAACCTGCCTGCTAAGACTAATCTCCAAGCAGCAACTGCCCTGCTTACAGCTATCAATCATGCAAAAAAAAATATAGTCAAATCCAAGACCAAAGAAATTCATTGTAATTTAGCTTATATATCCTCACTATTTACTCCAAAGATAAATCGATAAAATCATTTACATTTAACTAAGTAGTACACAGTAACTTACTAATATTCTTTTGACCATTTTCTCGGCATACGAAGAAAACAAAATCATAGAAGCGCGAGAATACAGAAAAGTCTACCTACAAGAAACATCAGAAAGCCAAATTTCAGTATGGATAACACGAAATTAGAGCATATAGTCAATGTAACAACAAAAAAACTACAAATATACATCATAATAGAGGCTTAAAGTCTACTTAAATAAGTTCTCTAAAGAACTTCAAGGAATAGGAATATCACCATCAAGTCGAGCTGTAACATGAGCTTGAGAAGTTCATCAAAGATTGCATTCCTGTCAAAGGAAACATAATAAAATGTTAAAAAAAATAATAGAATAATTAGTGTGCAATTGAATTATAACCAAATAACCAATAAACAAGACTGGATATTGAAAATACACTTATGCCTTGGGCTATAAAATCTTTTTCAATAAAAGATTAGATTAAAGTTTTCACTAGTTTAGGCATTAACATGAATGTATAGGAGGCTGACAGCAACCCAAGATAAAGTTGCAGTCTTCAAAATTCAACCTTAAGTCAAGATGGGATTGAAAGATCCCAATGCTTGAAGCTAAATTAAATACATCTTCAACAAGAACTGCCAAGAACAACACTAAGTTCACATGAAATCCCTAAAATATCAAATCAATTCTTTCATGCCAAATGTCTCAAGACTCATCAACTGATTCTCGGGTCATCCTAATGGCAAGCCAAACTCAGTAAACTTCTAAATACAGATTATATATATATATACACACATATATGCATACACACATACAATCATGCATAAATACATACATATGCCTCTCGCGCATCCTTGACTCCACCATCTTTAAGAGTTGGTTCAATGCGTCCCTAGTGAACTTAGCTCTTTGTGATTCCTCGCCTTGTCGGTAGCCTTCTCCATCACAAACATGCTCATATCCTGTTCTAAGTTCTGCAAGACAGTTCAAAAGTTAATAAATTACTGCATCAGCCCTTTCGAACAGAGCAACATTCCAATCTCAGCACAATTTTCTGAACAGTTGAAAATTCTGAAAATGAATGCAAATCATAAAAGAAAATATCAAAACTTTAAACATTTTAACCAATTCTTTAAACAAACCAAATTGCATTATATATATATATATATATATATATAAACACATATTATGTTGATGAAAATTTTGCATTACTTATATTTTGGCCTACTTTTCTATTGACTTTTTTAGGGTACCAAATTACACAATTTTTTTCCATAATTAAATCAAAATTTGAATTCTTCTATTAAAAAGAAAAAACATTTTCAACTCTCTTCCCGCACAATTATTACCCAACAACACTAAACTGAAACCCCCCTGATCTAATTTCCAATCTTTTTACCCGAAAGTTCACCACTTTTCTTTTGTACACCAACCCAAAATATTTAAAATTTATAATTAAAGAACAGCAAAGAATAAAGAAGTAAAATCTCAAGAACAAAAAAGAAAAGCGAAAAATAAAAAAATACCACAGAATCGCCGATAAATCTCGAAGATATCAAACCGATTCGGACCCAAGGAGTCCATCGGATTCTTAACTGTTTCCGGAGCTCCGGCAAGTTAGGCTTCCTTTTATATATTTTGGTTGAGCTTGAAGGAAATGAAAAAAAAATGGGAACTTTCTCTTTACCGGTATGGTTTTAAAGATAAAGTACTCTCTCTTCTATGCGTTTTACAGAAATCAAAATATTGTCAAGCCTTTCTTTTCCATTTGGATTTTGATTTTAGAGAAAGAATACTAAGGAAAACAAAAGTTTTGGTTTTACGGTGAGGATTGAACCGGATCTTACTTCCGGTTCAGGTAAACCAGGGTATTGGAGTACTATGTGACGCAGCCAATATGCTGTATCTTACTCTCTTTGATTTCATCCGTTTAGATTTCTTTCATCAAATGTAATGTCCCAAAAAGCAAAAAAAAAAAAAATATATATATATATAAATTAATTAATTAATTAACTAATAACCTTATTTATTCGGTAGCAACTATAATAATAACTTTTATAATGAAATAATGATAATTTTTTTGGACTTGAAATAATGATAATTAAATATTATTTGCTCTTGGGTTAAAATGATAGGTAAATTAGTAATATATGTCGATTTTGGAAGATAATGAGAGAAATAGATCGACTTTTTCGATATTTAAGAAAACAGGCTGATTTTGAAGGTTGACATGTCTGAAAATATATTATGCAAAATGTGTTTTCTTTAATAACTTAAAATATCATCTCTTTTGAACCCTGTGTGTGTGTTGGCCTGATGGTCAGGGTGTTCACTGCCCCATGTGTGGCTTGGGTTCGAGTCACGCTAGTCACGTTGTTGTTAGGGTTTTGCTCTCCTCTTGTAATTCACCAAAAAAAAATATCAGCTCCTTTAGTTAGATGGTTAAATATTAGTGGTTTTGTCCTTGATTTTCAGGATTCGGTTCCTATCGTACTCACATTTGTATTTTTTATTTCATGTTGTTTTAATTTTTTAATTTTAATTAATAAATATACTATTTTCAAGTTTTTAAATTCATATTTTTAATTAATAACTCTTTTATTTATATAAATAAATTACTAAATATGTAATTATATAATGGAATTATATATTTTTTGTTATAAAATAAAAGACGGAATAAAGAACAAATAGAATAGGAGAGCAAAGAGAGAATGTATTTTATTGATCAATCGAAATATTTACAATACTTCTCTAAAGTCTCTATTTATAGGTATAATAAGTATAAAGGAAGTAGATATTCACTTCTAATCACTATTAGAGTTTAATGTACATCAAAACTTATCTTGATATTAATGGATATCCACTTAATAAGATATTCATAACACTCCCCTTGGAGTCCATTGGTAGATAATGTGTTTCGTTAAAACCTAAGATAAAAAACCCCGTGGGGAAAAAAATTCCTGGTGAAGGAAAAAGAGTACGCATATGTAACACCCCCTACCCGTATCCGTTGCCGGAATAAAGTACGAGGCATTACCGAGGAGTACGAAACACTTACAGATAATTTAAACCATTTATCGCTCAAATACCAAAATTGATTATAAAAGTTCCTTTAACGGACCCTCGAGGTCCAAATCATGCATTAGGATTAGGTCGGGACTAAATCAGAATCATATGAAATTTTTCGCAAAATCCCAAAATTTATCTCATTTACAAGGGTCCCACGCCCGTGTGACTGGGGACACGCTCGTGTGGCATGGCCGTGTGGCTCACATGGCCGTGTCTCTGGGGCGTGTAACTCTCTGACTTGCATCTACGAAGGAACTCGGGTCACACGGCCTTAGGACATGCCCGTGTTGCTAGGCCGTGTGGTAAAGTTAATTTTCACAAATTAGGCTATTTTCCAAGCCATATTTCTCACTCATTTGATCCTTATTCTTCACCCACATTTAATTCATACAAAAACTAATTTAAGATATTCAACCGAGCCTTATACTTAATACCATTTGTTAGCTGTACACTTCATATAAATAACAAGAAACGTATATTGGCTCAATTCTCATTAAATTTCTCTTGTACTTATACTTTTTCACATTATGTATTCATATAACATATAACAATCATACATCTGTATTTCAAATACATTTTTATAACAATTTGTCTTGGTTTCAAACTACTTCATATTTGAGTTTTACTTATCAAATCATTTGAAACATCATCTTTACACATATAGTGCACTTGAGGTGCACAATTCTATAATTATGAATGAACACATTTATCAAACATATTCCATGTTTTTATATATCATAGTCTCATATTTCCATGTATCAATTATCATCATTTCCTCGTATTTCGACAAATACGTGTAACAATTCATAAACATGCAATTCACTAACTCTTCCTGCCAATCACAATTTAAATTGACAAATCACTTATTGAGCCCAAGTTCAATGTTCACTAAAATCTATCATATAAATTTGGATGTACGTATCCACCAATAAATTCCATGTACAGGTATCATCATCTCATATTTCCACATACATTTACTTTCCACATTATGAACTCAAATAACATATACAAGACATACCAATGTATTTCAAGTACGTTTTCATAATATTTCATTTAGAATTCAGATTATTTCATATTAGAACTCTTCTCATTAACTCATTTGGAATACCAATTCCTACAGATAATACACTCAAGGGTGTACAAATATATAATCACAAATGAACTCATTCATTAACCAAGTTCTATGTTCATGTCTCATCAACTCGTATTTCCTTATATCACATAATTCTATGTAACACTTACCAAACTTTGTCAAATTAGTGAACGTCTTACGAATTTGAGTACGTCATTGCTCAGTGCCACGTTTCACAACTCAGTATGGTTTTTCTCGTTGAAATACCATACCTACATTTCACAACTCGGTATGGGAAATGCCATACCTACGTTTCTTAACTCAGTATGGTTAATACTATACCTACGTTTCACAACTCAGTATGGATGATACCATACCTACGTTTCACAACTCAGTATGGTTAATACCATACCTACGTTTCACACTTTGCCATAATATAGCTATGGTCTTTTCACTAGAATGCCATAGCTCAGCCATGGTCTTACATCTTCACTATCATTATGCCATAGTGAAACCATGGACTTATTCGTCAATTCATCACTTTTCACTAGAATGCCATAGCCCAGCTATGGTCTTACATCTTAAACACGTATCACGCCGATGCCATATCCCAGATATGGTCTTACACGGAAATCACTTGTCACTTGTAGCTGAAGCTACCACTATTCACTGATCAGGTAGTTGGAGCTACCACTTTTCACTGATCAGGTAGCCGGAGCTACCACTTTTCACTTGATCAAGTAGCCGAAGCTGCCACTTTTCACTTGATCAGGTAGCCGAAGCTACCACTTATCACTTTCACTTATCCTTGATCAGATAAGTGTAGCCGAAGCTATCACTTATCACTTGTTGCCATGGTTCAACCATGGTCTTTTCCGTCAATTCATCTTGTCACTGAACTGATGTGCTCAATTTGATCATTTATTCAATTTTTATGCTTTTACATTATTCACGATTTTATCATCAATACATATGAAATAACACATCATGAAGTTCATAAAATTAACAAATGATCACTAAAATTTAGCCATATAAACTCACAAGTTCAATTTTTGTATTATAACGATAATCATAATTTCATAATAAATATTCCAAATAAAACATTATATCATTTCTAATTCAACATTTATCAATTATAATCGGGCATGTGATCAATTTATACACAAGTCGTTCATATATTCTTCCTCCTCCTCCTCTCCATCCACATCCTTAGTATAAATAACACACTTGTAAGTAACATTATCTATAATTTTTCACTATTTATTTATGTGAATATTCAAAGTTGTCCATTCGTGTCATAGTCACTAAATTATTTTTATCTTGAGATACAGAACTCCAAATTAAGATCCGCTAATTTTCCCTAAAACTTGACTCACATAT
Source organism: Gossypium sturtianum (assembly GCA_025698515.1). Taxonomy (NCBI): domain Eukaryota; kingdom Viridiplantae; phylum Streptophyta; class Magnoliopsida; order Malvales; family Malvaceae; genus Gossypium; species Gossypium sturtianum. The sequence goes on from CM046946.1 coordinate 126,741,676, forward strand.
CTTCTTACCATAAAATTTTCAAAATTTTTGGTTTAGCCAATATGTAAAGTTTATTCTTTAAAGTCACCCATGTTCTGCTGTCTGACAGTTCCGACCCTTCTTCACTAAAAATTAATTATCTCCTCATACGGGATTCGGATGATGTTTCTATTTGTTTCTATTGAAAATAGACTCATTCGGTATTTTAAAAATATAAACTTAAACCCCTAATTATTTTTATCCAATTTTTGATGATTTTCCAAAGTCAGAACAGGGGAACCTGAAATCATTCTGACCTTGTCTCACAAAACCTATTATATCTCATGATTTACAATTCCATTGCTTACACCGTTTCTTCTATAAGAAACTAGACTCAATAATATTTAATTCCATATTTTATTCATCCTATAATTCGATTTCTAAAATTTTTGGTGATTTTTCAAAGTTAGACTACTGCTGTTGTCTAAAACTATTTTAGTGCAAAGTGTTGATTTCCATTTTGCCCCAAATTTCACAGTTCATACAATTCAGTCCTTGTCCAATTAACCCCTCAATTGGGGTAATTTTTTCTCAATTAATACTTTATTCTATCATTTTAAACTACTTCATAACCCTTGAAAATCATAACTTTAACATTAGACCTTAATTCTAAACTCTTTCACAAATAGGTCCTAAAACCAATTTCCATCAAATTTACTTGATAAAATCATCATATATCAAAATTAAAGCTTCAATTCTATGTTTATTCATCATATTCTTCCAGCACTCATCCACAGCAACTTTAAAAATTAGCCATAGAATCAAAAACTAATGACATAGTAAGTTGAACCCAATTGTAAAAGTCCAAAAACATAGAAATTTCAAGGAGAAAGCAAGAATTAAACTTACATGAAGCTAGAGTATGAAAACCAGCTTGAACTCTCTTCCATGGCTATTTTTCAGCTGATGAAAATGAAGAGAAATGAAGAGAATTCTAGATATTCCAATTTGGTCCCATTTTTATTTAGCTAATTTTAGCAATTTTCCAATTTTGCCATTATTTCACCCATTTCCTGATTTTTCTCAGCTATTGCCGCCCAAAATATCTCCTTTGGGCTTATTTTCACTTTAGGTCCTTCCTCATTTGACAATTGAGCTATTTAATCCTTCTAGCAACTTTTACACTTTTTTCAATTTAGTCCTTTTTATTTAATTAACCACCCAAACGTCAAAATTTTCAAACGAAATTTTAATACTACCTTATTGACATTCCGTAAATATTCATAAAAATATTTATGACTCGGTTTATAACACTGAGATCTCGATACCTCTTTTTCTCAATTTTTTGACCAAATAAATCTTTATAAAACACAATTTACTATTTCAAAAATCTTTTAAAAGCTACATTTGGCTCGTAAATATTAAATAATATAATCTACGAGTTCATTTTTTGGATTTGGTGGTCTCGAACCACTATTTCTGACATCACTGAAATTTGGGCTATTACAGCATATCTATAATACGCATAATATGTTGTCTCGTTAAAAACCTTACCAAGAAAACCTAATGGGACAAAACCTTAGTTAAGGGAAAAAGAGTACAGCGCGTATTTAATCCCCTCATGAAAACATTACATATTTGCTCATATTCTACGTATTCAATCTTGAATACTAGTTTTTCAAATGATTATTTGAATGTATTTGCTAAGCATTTATATCACCATTCTTTTGAAAGTCATGAGTGAGTGAAATTTTGAGAGAAATATATTTTGATCTCTTAAGGAGTTTCACAAATAATCATAGTAAACTTTAATCATGATTCTTCTATAAAAACACAAATAAGTATTTTAGATCATTTTATAATCCTCCTTCAACTTTTATTCACTATGTCAAATTTACCACATATATTCTAATTATTTCTGTAACAGTCCGGTATATACCCTAGTCAGAATAGTGGTTTCGGGACCACAAATCCGAGTCTAAATAATATTTTAATATTATTTTCTATGCCCTTGATGAGTGTTTAAGTATGTATTAAATTTTCATAAGTTAATTTGTCCATTTATATGTTTAATTTGACAAAAGGATTGAATTGCATTAAATGTGAAAGTTGCTTGCTATTTGTTCAAGTATCCATGTGTTGTGGCATTGTAAAGGTGAAGGCCTTATGTGGCTATTAAACCACTATTTAGTTAGTGGATGGATATGGAAAAATATATCCTTAATGCATAGTTGTTTTATTTATTAATTGGAAGGTTAATTTAGTAAATGAAATAATAATAATGTTATAATGAAAATAACATGGTAATAAGCTATTATCATCCTTCACCTAGCCGAATATTGAAGGAAGAAAAGAAAGAAAACTATCCTAGGTTTCGGCACTTACAAGCTTGAATTAAGATCAAGAACCGAGGAAAACGGACCTTGACCGAGGGAAGGCGAAAGTAACCGAGTAGCCGTTTCCATTTCCGAAAAATCGAATCCGAGGTAAGTCATATTGCAAATAAATGTTGTTATATTGAATTGAGCTTATTTATTAGATTATTGATGAAAATGAATGCTTATGAGATGCTTTGTATATGAATTTCGAGTTATGGATGATATAGTGTTAGGTCCGAGAAGTCCCGTACGAACCTAGGAATATATAGGATTAGCTATGTCATGGCGTAGGTATACATTACTCGCTTTATCATGTAAGACCACATCGAGACGTTGGCATTGATTTGAAATTTCGTGTAAGACCTCGTCTGGGACATAGGCATCGAGATGAGCGTTACGTGTAAGACCACGTCTGGGACGTTGGAATTGATATGATCTTTACGTGTAAGACCATGTCTGGGACATCGGCATCGTATTGATTCGTGTAAGACCCTGTCTGGGACAGTGGCATCGATATCTGATTACATGTAAGACCTCGTCTGGGACGTTGGCATTGTACGACCATTCCGAGCTTTCTGAGTATCCTACTAGATTCCTTACGGTTCAACGGGCAAGTCTGTGATACGAATGGCTAAGTGAATTGTATATCCGTTTCAGGTACGTTAATTTATACACTAAGTGTGTATATAAGGTAAGTACCTATGTGATCTTAATATGATTTTTAAATTGATGAATGTGGCAAATATGGAAAAGAATATGGACCAAGGTATATATGTGAGAAATTTGCTATGTATATGAATTGTACCAATGTGGTAATATGCTTATATGCTTTACATATTAAGTTTATTTGTATATGACTTACTAAGCTTTTGGAAAGCTTACTCTGTGTATGTGTTTTCTCTGTTTTATATGTCGTTAAAGCTACTGAAGGCTCGGGACCGTCAAGGATCGTCATTACACTACTAAACCTATTTTGGTACATTTTGGAAATGTATAAATCTAGATATGGCATGTATAGGCTAGCATTTGGTATAAGTTTGTTATATGAATTTAGCCATGTGATTTGGCTAGTTTTGATGTTGATAATTTGTTTAAAAGAATGTGATATATGAAGTATGTTTTGGTACGGTTAGTTGATGCATAAAATGGTCAAGTTTTGATTAAGTGAATGAATGAAATATGTTTGTGATGAGATGAGTTTTAACCTTGTATTTTAGTATGTTTGGAATTGGTATTAGATGTATAGATTGAATGGGTAATTTGGTATGTTTTTGTGTGTCATCTGAGTATGAAATGAGTTGGTAAACATTGCTTGTAGGTATGACCTATGTGGGTGGCATTTTAGCCTAGCAAATGGCCTATTTTGCCACACGATTGTGGCACACGGGCGTGCCTAGTGACCGTGGGACAAAGTCAGTAGCTAGCCTAATAGCACACGGTCAAGACACACGAGCGTGTCTAGTAGCCGTGTGAGAAAGTCAGTATATGGTCTAAGAGTACACGACCAAGGCACACGGGTGTGCTTGGTGGCCGTGGAGCAAAGTCAGTTTCAACCACGGAGAGGATACACGGGTGTGTCTAGCAGCCGTGGGAGGCACACGGCCTACCCCCACGGGCGTGTAACCCCTGAATCTTAGAAAAGTTTTAAATTTTTGTGAAATTTCGTATGTATTTCGATTTAGTCCCGACCCTATTTTTGAGCATGCTTTAGGTCTCGATGACTTACTTAAGGGACAATATGAATGTAATTGATGAGTTACTTGATGAATTATCTGTTAAAGTTTCCGATCTGTCAGGTAACGCTCTTAACCCTAATCCAGCGACGGACACGGGTTAGGGGTGTTACATTTGGTTGGTATCAGAGCTACGGTTTAGTCGATTCTCGGACTAACGTAGCATGTCAGAGTCTAGCTATACATGCCATAATTCTGAATTGTGATAGTGTGATGAATCCTGACGTATAAAATGTGATTTTTGTATAGTAATGGATCCCGAAAGAGCCGTAGCTGACGACGTAGAAAGCAATGCGCCTGCTCTCGTGCAAGGGACAGCGCCCTCTGAATCGAGACTGGTTACTAGCGGTCAAGAGGGAGAAGCTAAACAAGCTTTCTTCCATATGATGAGTGAATGGTTCACTCAATTCGTAAAGAATAACCCGACTGTTTCACAACTCCCACCCCCGGTTAATCCCCCTCAAACCTCGGTTGTACCTCCGGTGATGGGTATAAATCTGTTGAATAAGCCTCCGGTTGACAAGATTCGCAAGTATGAGCTGAAGAGTTCCGAGCTACCAATGATGATGATGCTGAAAAGATCGAATTCTGGTTAGAAAATACTATCCGGGTATTTGACAAAATGTCTCTTACTTCAGAAGAATGCATAAAGTGTGTTGTATCATTGCTCCGAGATACGGCGTATCAATGGTGGAAAACTCTGATATCTGTTATTCCGAAAGAACGGGTGATATGAGACTTCTTTCAGAGCGAGTTCCGGAAGAAATATATCAGTGAGAGATTCGTAGATCAAAAACGAAAGGAATTTTTGGAACTAAAACAAGGCCGAATGACTGTATAGGAATATGAACGAGAGTTCGTGAGACTGAGTCAGTATGCTCGAGAATGTGTATCATCTGAAGCTATAATGTGCAAAAGGTTCGAAGATGGGCTAAATAAAGACATCCGTTTACTAGTCGGGATTTTAGAGATAAAAGAGTTTGTTGTACTCGTTGACCGAGCGTGCAAAGCTGAGGCACTCGGGAAAGATAAAAGAAAAGCTGAGTCAGAAGCTCGAGAAGTGAGAAAGAGATCTCAGAGTAGATCATTTCAGTCTGCTCCAAAGAAATTTAGAGATGATCAAAGCCGTTCGAGAGTTAATACGGGATATTCGAATAGAAATCGAGATAGATCACAAATAAGCTCCAAAGCTCCAGCAACTTCAGTGGCAAGTGTTGGAAATATACGATCAGAGAGACCTGAATGTAAACATTGTGGAAAAAGGCATCCGGGAAGCTGTAGATTAAATGACAGAGCTTACTTCAGATGTGGATCACTTGATCATTTTATCCGTGATTACCTTGAATCTGTTGAGCCAGAGATTGTTCAGAACCTGAGATCTGATAATGCACCTGTGAGGGGTAAACTTTCGAAGAATGTAAGAAATGTCGGTGGTAGTCAGAGAACTACGATAGACAATGTTGCAAGATCTGAAGCTAGAGCGCCTGCTAGAGCGTATACTATCCGAGCTCGTGAGGAAGCTTCATCTCCTGATGTTATAACGGGTACTTTTACACTTTATGATACTTCTGTGATTGCATTGATAGGCCCTGGTTCTACGCATTCATATATATGCATGAATTTAGTATTCAGTAAGACTTTGCCTGTAGAGTCTACTGAGTTTGCTATAAAAGTATCAAACCCCTTAGGTAAAAGTGTTCTTGTTGACAAAGTATATAAGAACTGTCCGTTAATGTTTCGAGATATCTGTTTCCCTGCTGATCTGATGATTTTTCCATTTGATGAGTTCGATATTATTCTGGGTATGGATTGGTTATTTTTGCATGATCTTTGTTGTGAATCTGTAAAGAAAGACTATTGATTTGAGATGTTCGAATGATGAGATTGTACGAGTGGAGTCTAATGATTTGAATGGATTTCCTACTGTGATATCTGTTTTGAAAGCTCAAAGTTATGTGAAAAAGGATTATAAGGCATATTTTGCTTATGTGATTGATTCGAAAGTGTTTAAAAAGAAAATTGAATCAGTACCTGTTGTCTGTGAGTTTTCTGATGTGTTTCCGGAAGAATTGTCGGGTTTGCCCCCGATTCGTGAAGTTAAATTTAGTATTGAGTTATTGCCTGGCACTACACCTATATCAATAGCTCCGTATAGAATGGCACCAACACAGTTGAAAGAGTTAAAGTCACAGTTGCAAGAATTGACCGATAGAGGGTTTACTAGACCGAGTTTCTCGCCTTGGGGTGCTCCTGTTCTGTTTGTGAAAAAGAAAGATGGCACGATGAGAATGTGCATTGATTATCGTCAGTTGAACAAAGTGACTATAAAGAACAAATATTCGTTGCCCAAGATTGATGATCTATTTGATCAGTTAAAATGAGCTACTGTATTTTCCAAGATTGATCTGAGATCGGGATATTATCAGTTGAGAGTAAAAGATTCAGATATTCCAAAAACTGCCTTCAGAACAAGGTACGGGCATTATGAGTTTCTAGTTATGCCATTTGGACTAACCAATGCTCCTGCTATTTTTATGGATCTGATGAACAGAATTTTTAGACCGTACCTAGATCGATTTGTTGTTGTATTCATAGACGATATTCTGATTTATTCACGTGATGAGACTGAACATGCTGAGCATCTGAGAATCGTATTGCAAACTCTGTGAGAAAAGAAATTGTATGCGAAATTCAAAGAATGTGAATTACAGTTGCATGAAGTTAGTTTTCTGGGGCATATTGTGTCAGCTTCTGGGATTCGAGTTGATCCGAGCAAGATTTCTGCTATATTGGATTGGAAACCTCTAAAGAATGTATCTGAAATTCGTAGTTTTCTGAGACTTGCTGGTTATTACCGTAGATTTGTAAAAGGCTTTTCGATGATAGCTACTCAATTAACTAGATTACTTCAGAAAGATGTTAGATTTGAATGGTCTGATAAATGTCAGAAAAGCTTTGATCAGTTGAAAACTCTGTTGACTGAAGCTCCGGTTCTAGTACAGCCAGAATCGGGTAAAGAATTCGTGATATACAGTGATGCTTTGTTGAATGGTCTGGGATGTGTATTGATGCAGGAAGGTAAAGTAATAGCTTATGCCTCGAGATAACTTAAGTCACATGAGAAGAACTATCTGACGCACGACCTTGAGTTAGCTGCGATTGTGTTTGCACTAAAGATTAGGCGTCATTATCTGTTCGGTGAGAAATGTCACGTGTTTTCGGATTATAAAAGTCTGAAATATCTGATGACTCAGAAAGATTTGAACCTGCGTCAAAGAAGGTGGCTAGAGCTGTTAAAAGATTATGAACTTGTGATAGATTATCATCCGGGTAAAGCAAACATTGTTGCTGACGCATTGAGTAGAAAATTATTGTATGTACTACGTGCTTTGAATGCTCAGTTAGATTTATCTGATGATAGTTCTGTGATAGCTGAACTAAAAGTGAAACCGTTGTTTATACAGTAGATATGTGATGCTCAGAAATATGATAATGAGTTATTAGCGAAACGAGTTCTGTGTGATTCGAATTCTGAATCTGAATTTTGAGTTGTTGATGATTGTTTGAGATTTCGAGGTCGTATCTGTGTTCTGAGGAATCCAGAGTTGATTCAGTTGATTTTGAGTGAAGCACATAATACTCGTTTTTCTGTTCATCCGGGGAGTACTAAAATGTATCATGATTTGAAACAACTCTATTGGTGGTCTGGTATGAAACGAGACATTTCTGACTTTGTTTCGAAATGTTTAATCTGTCAGCAAGTGAAAGCTGAACATCAAGTTCCGTCTGGGTTGCTACAACCGATTCTGATTCTTGAGTGGAAATGGGATAGAGTAACGATGGACTTTCTTTCTGGATTGCCTCTGACTCCGAGAAAGAAATATGCGATTTGGGTCGTAGTTGATCGATTGACGAAATCTGCCCATTTTATTCCGGTAAGATCTGACTATTCACTTGATAGATTATCCGAGCTTTATATTTCTGAGATTGTGAGATTGCACGGAGTGCCACTATCCATTGTGTCAGATAGAGATCCTAGATTTACATCGAGGTTCGGAAGAAATTGCAAGAAGCTTTAGGCACGGCGCATTTCAAGATCTGACTTTTCATCCGCAAACGGATGGTCAATCCGGCGGATCATTCGATTCTCGAAGACATGTTAAGGTGCTGCATTCTTGAATTTGACGGTACGTGGGAAAAATATTTGCCATTGATTGAATTTGCATACAATAACAGTTTTCAGTCGAGTATCAGAATGGCACCATATGAAGCTCTGTAAAGACGTAAATGTCGTACACCTCTGTACTGGACCGAGCTCAGTGAAAAGAAGTTACTTGGAGTCGATTTGATAAAAGACTCAGAACAGAAAGTGAAACTGATCCGAGATTGCTTGAAAGTAGCATCTGATCGTCAGAAATCGTATGCGGACTTGAAACGAAAAGACATAGAATTTGAGATCAGCGACAAAGTATTTCTGAAGGTGTCACCATGGAAGAAAGTACTTCGTTTCGGACGTAAAGGCAAGTTGAGTCCGAGGTTCATCGGACCGTATGAGATCATTGAGCGAGTTGGACCTGTTGCATATCGATTGTTATTGCCTTCCGAGCTAGAAAAGATACATAATGTATTCCATGTCTCGATGCTTCGTAGATATCGATCTGATCCGTCGCATGTAATTGCCCCATCTGAAATTGAAATCTGATCGGACATGTCATATGAAGAAGAATCGATTCGTATCTTAGCTCGTGAAGTAAAAGAGTTGAGAAACAAGAAAATTCCGTTAGTGAAAGTATTGTGGAATAGACATGGTATTGAAGAGGCTACGTGGGAGCCGGAAGATTCAATGAAATAGCAATATCCGACTCTGTTTAACGGTAAGATTTTCGGGGACGAAAATCCCTAAGGGGGGAGAATTGCAACAGTTCGGTTTATACCCTAGTCGGAACAGTGGTTTCGGGACCACAAATCCGAGTCTAAATAATATTTTAATATTATTTTCTGTGCCCTTGATGAGTGTTTAAGCATGTATTAAATTTTCGTAAGTTAATTTGTCCGTTTATATGTTTAATTTGACAAAAGGATTGAATTGCATTAAATGTGAAAGTTGCTTGCTATTTGTTAAAGTATCCATGTGTTGTGGCTTTGTAAAGGTGAAGGCCTTATGTGGCTATTAAACCACTATTTAGTTAATGGATGGATATGGACAAATATATCCTTAATGCATAGTTGTTTTATTTATTAATTGGAAGGTTAATTTAGTAAATGAAATAATAATAATGTTATAATGAAAATAACATGGTAATAAGCTATTATCATCCTTCACCTAGCCGAATATTGAAGGAAGAAAAGAAAGAAAACTATCATAGGTTTTGGCACTTACAAGCTTGAATTAAGATCAAGAACCGAGGAAAATGGACCTTGACCGAGGGAAGGCGAAAGTAACCGAGTAGCCGTTTCCATTTCTGAAAAATTGAATCCGAGGTAAGTCATATTGGAAATAAATTTTGTTATATTGAATTGAGCTTATTTATAAGATTATTGATGAAAATGAACGCTTATGAGATACTTTGTATATGAATTCCGAGTTATGGATGATATAGTGTTAAGTCCGAGAAGTCCCGTACGAACCTAGGAATATATAGGATTAGCTATGTCATGACGTAGGTATCTGTTCTGTTTTATCATGTAAGACCACGTCTGGGAAGTTGGCATTGATTTGAAATTTTGTGTAAGACCTGCAAACGCGGGCGTAGGCATCGACATGGCGTTACGTGTAAGACCACGTCCGGGGCGTTGGCATCGATATGATCTTTACGTGTAAGACCATATGCGGGACATCGACATCGTATTGATTCGTGTAAGACCACCGTTGCGGGACGATTAGGCATCGATATCCGATTACATGTAAGACCTCGTCTGGGACGTTGGCATTGTACGACCATTCCGAGCTTTCTGAGTCTCCTACTAGATTCTTTACGGTTCAACGGGCAAGTCTGTGATACGAATGGCTAAGTGAATTGTATATCCGTTTCAGGTACGTTAATTTATACACTAAGTGTGTATATAAGGTAAGTACCGATGTGATCTTACTATGATTTTTAAATTGATGAATGTGGCAAATATGGCAAAGAATATGGACCAAAGTATATATGTGAGAAATTTGCTATGTATATGACCTGTACCAATGTGGTTATATGCTTATATGCTTTACATATTAAGTTTATTTGTATATGACTTACTAAGCTTTTGGAAAGCTTACTCTGTGTATGTATTTTCTCTGTTTTATGGGTTGTTAAAGCTACTGAAGGCTCGGGACCGTCAAGGATCGTCATCACGCTACTAAACCTATTTTGGTACATTTTGGAAATGTATAAAGCTAGATATGGCATGTATAGGCTAGCATTTGGTATAAGTTTGTTATATGAATTTAGCCATGTGATTTGGCTAGTTTTGATGTTGAGAATTTGTTTAAAAGAATGTGATATATGAAGTATGTTTTGGTATGGTTAGTTGATGCATAAAATGGTCAAGTTTTGATTAAGTGAATGAATGAAATATGTTTGTGATGAAATAAGTTTTAACCTTGTATTTTAGTATGTTTGGAATTGGTATTAGATGTATAGATTGAATAGTTAATTTGGTATGCTTTTGTGTGTCATCTGAGTATGAAATGAGTTGGTAAACATTGCTTGTAGGTATGACCTATGTGGGTGGCATTTTGGCCTAGCAAATGGCCTATTTTACCACACGGTTGTGGCACACGGGCGTGCCTAGTGACCGTGGGACAAAGTCAGTAGCTAGCCTAATAGCACACGGCCAAGACACACGGGCGTGTCTACTAGCCGTGTGAGAAAGTCAGTATATGGTCTAAGAGTACACGGCCAAGGTACACAGGCGTGCTTGGTGGCCGTGGAGCAAAGTCAGTTTCGACCACGGGGAGGACACACGGGTGTGTCTAGCAGCCGTGGGAGGCACACGGCCTACCCCCACGGGCGTGTAACCCCTGAATCTTAGAAAAGTTTTAAATTTCCGTGAAATTTCGTATGTGCTCTGGTTTAGTCCCGACCCTATTTCTTAGCATGCTTTAGGTCTCGATGACTTACTTAAGGGACAATATGAATGTAATTGATGAGTTACTTGATGAATTGTCTGTTAAAGTTTCCAATCTGTCAGGTAACGCTCTTAACCCTAATCCGGCGACGGACACGGGTTAGGGGTGTTACAATTTCAATTCATATAAATGAACAATTTCCCAATAATTTCAATATGCTTCTGGCATTCTAAATCCTTTAAAGATTTTAATATAAACTTTACTATATAGTGATTCATAAAAAGGTTGCAATAGCAACTATTAGACGCAAGTTAAATCTTTTATGAACTGCCAATTTAATAATATATTTAAAGGTTATTGCATCTACCACAAAGGAATATTATATCTTTTCATAACCAATGTCAGGTCTTAGTGGAAAACTTTATATTTTTATTCTGCTTTTGCAAAACTACTTCATTTGTACCCTCACTGGCTTTATACTTTTAGGTATTTGGGCTACTGGTCTAAAAACTTCACGAATTTAATTGTACTTGAGTTGCGTCTTTCTATTTTGAACAATCTATTCAATATCTATATTTCTCAATAGACTTATTCAAGATTCTCCTTTCATTTCATTATTTCAACAATAATATTGCATGCAAAATTATTGTCGACCACTTTTATTATCGGTTCGACATTTTCTTGAATTGACATAACTTATTGAGATATCTTATTTTCTTTATTTTAATCTTTAATTTTAGATACCTGAATCTCTTCTGGAGTTTTGCTTATTACTCATGTCTTGTGTCTCTTATGGAGCACTCGCCTCCACTATATAACTATTTAGAAGAATTTTCATCTTTGAAACCAATCTATTTATCATTTGTTCTAACTGATTGTCCTACTGGGATTTTGATTCAAAATATTAGATGGTATATAACACTTGGTTATTCTCATTAGGTTTGTGAATACATCTGACAGTTAATTTGTAATAAAGTGAGTTATCCTTTTTAAACTTCTGGTTCAAATTTCTCTCTATAAAAGGATCCATATAATGATAACTCATTACAAGTAGTAATTTCATTTAGCTATTATTTCTCTCCCCTTAATATCGGGAAAACTATCAAATTAAAATAATAATCACAAATCATGTCATAATTGAATCTCCAATACATTCAAAACATCTAATAATACAAGGAGACTTGTAATTAATATATATTCTCAACTTTCTTTAAGGATTCACTCATCTTTGTGCATTGTGGTGGAGCAATTGGAATATATACACACATACAAAAATTCAAAGATGAGAAATATTTAGCTTTTGACTAAAAACCAATTGTAATGGAGAGTATTTATAACTTATTGACTTGATGCGTATAACACGTAAATCAACATAATCTCATGTTGAAATAGAAAGTTTAGTTCTCATAAGTAATGGTTTAGATATTAATCAGAGGCGTTCAATCAATAATTTTTCTAAACCATTATGCGCATAAATAATTAACTTTTACAAAAGGTTTTCAAACTCAATCAATAAAAGACTAAGATATAAACTCATCAGTATTAGCAAGATGAATTGTCTTAATTGCATGATCTGGAATTAATTATTTAAACAAATAATCTTGCAAACGACGGGTTGTAAGTTGATAACACATACGTGATTATTTTGTAGATGCATCTACCAAAATCATATAATATCAAAATCATCCACATGGTGAATGAATGAGCTTTAGCTAGTGAATTTCTAATAAGCAATTTTCATTGAGAACAAGCAACAAATGAGAATTCTTTAAATTAAAGAATCTTTTGGTTTTTTCATGAATATTCATATGAATTCTCAATTAATTTTCACATCATATATGATCCAGGATGGTTTAACTGGTCACGCCAAGTAGTAAATGTATTTGCATCAGTAAACTTCTGGTTTACTTTAACATGTATTTCAATTATACTAATAATGTCAATATAAATTGTGACAAATTAATAATTTTACTGTCATTCCTTTTACTTTGTATCCACATATAAGTACTATTGTGACATTTACTGTTAGAAATGTCTAAATCAATGTGAAGTCTATAATGTCACTAAGTCAACAAAATAAATATAATTTCCAAACAATTATACGCAATATTCGATTTAGGGAATATGCCAAAATCTTTAAATCAAATCAATAACTTAATCCTCCCCTTTTTTTTCATCCTTTTAAAATAGATATTTATAGCAATAGTGATTCATATGAAATATAATATTTTCTTCATTCACAATCTCAATATGATATCCATTATAATGAATATATTTTAAAACTAATGCATTAAACATCACAAATTTTGTGCTCTTTTAGATATTGATATATTAGCTCTTCTGAAGCTTTCAACTAATTTTATACTACAAATTATTGGAATAATATTATTTTTATTTTCTTTTATGTTTGCGTTCACCTCGGGAAATGCAATAGATTTACCAGGACAAATTTATAATCGTCCCAATAGGTTCTTTATTTTATAATTACCATCACAAACATGCGTGGATTTCAAATCAAAATCTATCTATTCATATTGTCATAATTAGTCTTCAATTATAATAAACATGGTATAATAAATAAATCATAGTCAAATATACCTGAGGATCTGAGTGGTTAAAAGCTCTAATGATTACCCATAGTGCGCAGTAGGGGTGAGTATTCGATCGAGTCGAGTCGAATCGAGTCAAAAAAATTCGAGTTAGTCAAGTTGACGAATCATATTTTAGCAACCAAACTCAATTTGATTTTTTTTCGAATCGAATCGAATCGAGTGAAAAATTTTCGAGTTAAGTCGAGTCGAGTTAACGAATCATATTATTTATACTCAATGTTATGTTTACATGGACTGATTATTTAACTAGTAGACGAAATACAAGATTATTTAACTACATAAACAATATAATTGTTTTACATTTTAACTTAATGAGTAAATATTTATCAAAACAACGTAATTTTTCCTTTTACCTTAATAGTTTTGACTTTTGACTTTTAACTTTAGAAAATGTAAACATTTATCAAAACGACGTAGTTTTGCCTTTTCTTATTCGGATTTTCGGATAACTCGAATTGTGTAATTCATGTTCGAGTTAAACCAAAAAACTTAATTTTTTATTCGAGTTGATCCGAATAACTTGATTAACTCAAATAACCTGAACTATTTAATTCAAAATTTGAATTTTTTATCGATTTTTTCGAATCGAATCGGATTTTGCTCACCCCTAGTGCGCAGGCCTTAATTGAAGACTGAAATTGCAATAGCTCTAGAAGGTAATCGGCAACAACTTGAGCAACAAATTTGGAGTGACCGTATTATAAAATAAAAGAGAATTGTGTTCATAATGTGTTATAAAATAAAAGACAAAGAATAAAGAAAAAAGAAAATGGGAGAGCAAAGAGAGCATATTTTATTCATCAATCGAAATATTTACAATACTTCTCAAAAGTCTCTATTTATAGATATACGAAGTATAAATGAAGTAGAGATATACTTCTAATCACTATTAGAAATTAAAGTACATCAAAATTTATCTTGATTTTGATGGACATCCACTTAATAAAATATTCATAACATTTTTTTATATTTATCATTGTGTTAGATGTATTTTATTTTTAACAAATTTGTTTGATATATTTTTTCTTTATATATAATTTTTTATATATTAAATATTTATTTTCTCCACTTATATTGTGGATACGGTGGTTTCTAATATTATAAAATCAAATATTTATTTCAAATATCATTATTTTTTTATCTATATTAACGGTATGATAAATTCTAATATTATAAAATCAAAATTATTTGTTATTATATATATAAATAAATGAGTTATTAATTAAAAATAAACATAATGATATATATAATATATATTTTATTATATAATTACATATTTATTATTTTATTTATATAAATAAAAGAGTTATTAATTAAAAATTTTAAAACTTAAAAATAATATATTTATTAATTATTAATTAAAAAAATAGAAAAAAAGTTTAAAACAACATAAAATAAAAATTATAAATGTATTTAAGAGAGGAATCAAACCCAAGATTTAAGGATAAAACCTCTAATGCTTGACCATCTAATCGAAGGAAATGATGTGTGAAGTTATTAAAGAAAATATGTTTTGCACAACGCATTTTTAGACACATCAAAAGAAAACGCTTCTTAAATGACGTGTTTTCTGTTTCTCTCTCCAAAATCGACCTATTCCTTTATATATCGAAAAAATAAACCTAAATCCCTAATTATTTTTTTAAAAACAACATTTTCTTCAAATTTACCCTTAAAATGATTGTTTATAAATTTTTAGATTTATTATTTATTCTAATTCACCTAACACCTAATTTTTTTTCTTTCAATTTTACCCTTTAAATAAAAATATAAAAAAGAATTATACAACTCTACTTTCATATTTAATTTCCTGTAAAAAAAAAGTTTGGATGTTGTGTTTAGTGTGTATAACAATCTTTGAATGTTCATCTACTTTCATTTCATATATTGAATATGTCGATTATTTGAAAATTTGTCGAATTTTGTGAATAATGAAATTATCAAAATGTTTGGCATTCGTAAAAACTTATCTATGAAGTTAAAATTATGCTATTATTTTTTATGTTTAGATTGTAAATTTAATCTTTATATTTAATTTGTATATTTTTAATCTTGTAATTTATAAATTTTAAAATTTCAATCTTGAACAAATAATAATCAAAAAATTCATTTAGTTAAATTTTTTTTTTTCAAAATCTGTTGTGATAAATATATTACCATATATATATAATGTCACGATAACTTATTATTTTTATATATTACTCATAAAAAAATTAATTATGAATTTAAAGTGCGTTAAGATTAAAATTTCAAATTTTGAAAAATATAAAGACTAATAAATTATTTAATTGGAGAACATGGATTAAATCTACAACTTTAGATATAGTACAAGATTAATAGCAAAATTCAACAAATTTAACTACTACCATTTGGTTAGGATTAAAATTTCAAAATATGAAAAGAACAAAGACTAAAATTGACCATTTCAAAAAGTATTTAACCAAATTAAAGTATAGGGACTATCCACAAATTTATACAAAGTACAAGGGCATATCAAAAGATTAAACCATTAATCTAACATATATTGAATATGTATATTGAACCTTGAAGAAAGGGAAAAAAATAGAGATTCATGGTATGGAAAAATGGCTCTTGTTTGATTGTATGCTTGCTCCTTTATTACTGTTTGCCTTCTAATATCTACCACATGGGTAAAGTTAAAAAATATTTTTAGGGGTCGAAATTAAATTATATATTTTTACGATAGTAAAAATATAATTTTATCATTTTAATATCTATATTTTTATAATTTTTAAAGGATTAAATTAATTTTTCATCATTTTTAAGAGGACTAAAATATAATTTTACATTTATTAATTTAAATTTTTATAAATTTTAAAAAATCTAAATAAAAAAATTTTCAATTTAAGGAGGCCGGACCTACCAACCCCTTAGCTATGCAGCTAATCTACCATGTACGGTACAAGAAAAATGGCCTCTTAGAATCTGTTAAGCATCATAAATATTAATAAAAAAAATAAAATTACAATACAAAAATGAATGGACTTTGAATATCAGAAAATAGAGTAAATATTTTAAATATGCCAAAAGTTTTTGTAATTGTGTGAAATTTAAAATTTAGTTATATATTTTAATTTTGAGACATTTAATTTTTATATTTTTTATTTAAAAATTTTGGTTCCTCCATCAATTTTATCTTTAGAATTGTTGATGTGATTGTTATAAAAAAGATAAAAATAACTCTTTTAACCCTTAATATTTATATTTTTTTTGTCAATTGAGTCCTTATTTTTTAAAAGTACATAAACAATTATAAAAAATATTTTAAAATTAAAAGTTTTTTTTTGTATTTTGAATAAAAATATAAAAAATTTTGAAATATAAAAACTCTTAAAAATTTAAAATAAATTAAATTAAATAGTCCATTTTAAATAATTTTCAAAAGGAAAATATAAAAATTTCCAAATTTTTTTTAAAAAAAGTGTTATTTACTCCAAGTATAGTAATAAACTTTTTTTTTAATTTTAAAGAATAATATGACAAAATTAATGCTTAGAAATATTCATTTGGATCCAATGTTGAGAATAATATAGTTTTCATTATTCTCATTATAATTTTATTATTATTATAGTTGATATTGGATAGTTTTATATAAATTTTAAGAACTAAGATGTGCTCCAACAAAATTGATTTTTTTTAAAATAAAAGAAATAATATTGGGTTTTTAATAATATAAAATCATTGATTATGAACTAATAATTATTCTGAATTATATTAATTTCTTATTTATTTTATATAATCTAACTCACCTAAATTTTGAAAGCATCAAGGGGTCATCTCTTTAAAACTTGTGATAATTGTAAACCTACCACAACTACTTTACATTCATAAAATGTAAATATAATTGTTTTCTATATTTATTTATCTTAAATCTATATTTGTTTTACATTGTTTTAGAGTCTAGTTATTAATGCATATCTAAAACTTCATTTATATTAGAGAGGTTTGAACAAATATATAATGTTCGAAAATAGGTTTCGACAAAATTAAAAATAAGTTTATTTAAAATATAAGTTGAATTTGGACTTCAACGTTTACGACCTGAGTTCGGTCCAATCTGTTTTCAAGTTATGTAATATTTTATTTTACATTATGTGATTTATATCTATTAAAAATTAAATTTGTAATAATATTTAATACTATAACATAAGCAAAGTCATTTTCCTCAAGAAAAAGATGATTGATAAGGGAATCAGTAAGGCGACTAAGAAGGTGTGACGAAAAAGGGATGATACGATTGACATGAGTGATTCGATGAGTGCATTTGATGGGGGTCATGAGTCTCGTTCAAGGATGTGCTCTTAGAAG
The DNA here is from genome assembly GCA_025698515.1 of Gossypium sturtianum. NCBI lineage: Eukaryota > Viridiplantae > Streptophyta > Magnoliopsida > Malvales > Malvaceae > Gossypium > Gossypium sturtianum. Next base: position 126,759,737 of record CM046946.1, read on the forward strand.
AAGATAGTATTAGGAAAAAGGTTCATGAAGATGATGATATGGAGCTACATGATGGCGATGTAATAATGACAATTATATATGGTATCCTGTTTATTTGCTTATTAAAAAGAGTGCTTTCCTTGATTGAGAGAACTATGAGCCTTACGGTGATTATCAAACTGATGGGAAGGAGGGTATGGTTTAATTCTCTATTGAGTAAGGTATACGCACTCTAAAAATAAAATGAGTATTATTAAGTTGGAAATGAATAAAGTTCGTGCTAAACAAAATGGATGGGCTCTCTATGGTGAGAAGAATCACTCTTGCTAAATCGGTGCTTTTAGCTATCCCCAATTACTTCATGAACTCAGTGTTGATTCCCCTATTTGTTTGCAATGGAATTGAGAAGTTGACTCATGCGTTCATTTGAGGCTCAACTGTTGACTCTCGTAAACTAACCCTTGTTAGTTGAGATCATTGTTGTAGGCCGCTTGCTAATGATGGTTTGGGTATTCACAATTTGAGTAAGCTTAATAATTTATTTTTTTTGTTCAAACTCCGTTTTAAACTTTTATGTGATGTTGGAGTATTTTGGGTTCAAGTTATGAGAAGCAAATACAATGTTGTTCGTATGTTTGGTGTTTTCTGTCGAGAGTTTGGAATGAGGTGATTCAAAGAGTTCATTAGTTGGTTAGTGATGGTCAATTATTTTACAACGAAATAATTCTGAATCTCTTACAAAATTATTTTAAACTAATGGAAAGATTATTTTAAGAGTTCCATATTCTACAATCACCCAATCTTACCAACTTCAACGAAGAAAATTCATGTCTGCAAAGCATTTTGAAGGATTTGAGATGACTAATATTTTTTTTTTCTTTCTTTTGGGTACAATGAATCAATTCATACGACCATTATACACTTACCACGATATTCAGTCATGCAATTAACATGAATATGGAAACAAATATTTTGATCTCGAATCATAAAAGTACAAACCGAATCCTCACATCAATCGTTGACGATTCTCACTTTTCCTTTCCCTCTCGACGGCCCAGCATCATCTTTAGTTACGAACAATAGTTCAATAAATAAACAATATCAAATTTCATCCAATTCACATTCAAATACAAAGCTAACTATATTTTGCATGTTATTCAATTTAGTCTCTATACTCGAGATAAACATATTTTTCGAAATCTAGATTCAGATTAAAATTTGATTTCACATTCTTTCATTAGGGACCCCATACTTCCTATTCATGGAATAATTTCATGAAAAGTTTTAAATTTATTCAATTTGGTCCCTAATGTTACAAAGTTAATTAACAAGATTAATTAGTTTTACAATTTAGTCCTTATCATGATCTAATGTTAATATCTATTAAATTTAAGCCTAATTCATCAAATTCTCAACAATGATGACTTACTAAAAATTCATCAATCGAACAATTTGATACATGGACTAGCTAAATCAAGTTCCCATGATTACAAATCTATAAAAATTATAAAAAAAATAGATTAATTACCTTATGGATTTTGATGGTCGAATGTTGAAACAAATGGAGGATTTTTTTTTTCTTTCTAGGGTGGGACGGCTAAGCTAAATGAAGAAAATGTTTCATCTCCACTAACTTTTAATATATATGCTAATTAATCTTAATTAATCATAATCAATTTTTTAATTAAATCGTTTCTAAGTGCAAATCATCATCACACTCCTCATCTATTTAAAACCAGTTTATTAACCATTTTAATCCTTTGAATAATTGTTACTTAGGTCTTCAAGTCTTTTCTAAATTAAAATTCAATAGTAATTGGACTTTTAGAATTTAGTCCTTGAGTTTTAATTAATTATTTTCTCGATTAAATTAGTTAACGAAACTTCAATATAATTTTATCTTAACTCATATATACTCTTATTTTATATTTACGGACTCGATTTACAAAAATAAATTTCAAAACCATATTTTTCCACACCCCTAAAAACTAATTCATTACAAATTTAGTCAACCCAAAAACTCCTCGTAATATTAGTCTACGCTACTATTGTACTTGAGACTTACCAAGTCAGCCATTGGATCATCAAACTCTTTTAGGTCAGATCTGGCCTTCATGTCTTCCTTGTAAGTACCCCATTCCAACTTATCAGACCCTCCTTCGTATTGAGTGTAATATTGGTGCCATTGTAAAGCTTTTCCCTCTACACTTTCTGTTCATCGACCACCGATGCTACGACGAATTATTGTTCTAACTTCATGAGCCATCCTTTAAAGTCGCCACTGTTAAACTTTGGGCATTCCCGCTTAAAGGTTCGTTGAAGCCCTAACTCAATATATTGTGGTTGCCTGAAAATTGGTTGCTGAGCCACCATGGCTCCTTTCCTTTTGCAGAGCTAGCAGAACCAAATAACACCGCAGATTTGTCTGGGGTATCTTTCTCTGTTATAAACTCGAAAAAAGACTTAAGATCAAACCAGAGTTCATTGAACCGCTCATCCCTCTTCTTATCTAATGCTTGAAGTTTTGCTTAAGTTTTCAACAGATCTTGCTGCTGTTGGGAAACTTGATTCTGGAGTCTGGTGGTAATGTCGTCTGTCAGCATGATGCCAGAGTCAAGGCTTAGATACCACTGATGAGGGGTGAAGTTTCACTAAGAAAAGAAAATAATAGAGAAGAAAGATTCTATAGACGAGGAATACAAAATTTAAGAAAACATTGAGAAGAGAAAAAATAGGGAAAATTGCCTACTCAAAAGCATGACTAATATCATATATATATATATATATATATATACCCAGCTAATTACATCAGTCAAAAGAACAAACAAAATAACAGAAGCAATACAATATATTGTAATAGAATAGCAATGGCGGCTATAACCGACCAAATAACAACAGAAAGAAAAGACAAATTCTCATAACAATATCATTATAGATTCGAATCATATTTGATTTTTTTTGACGCAATACTTAGAACTACACATAGTCTCTCCCCAACTTATAAATAGTAGGATAATGTACTTCAACGCACTCGAACTTACATCTTCATATCAATCAAGTTAAGACTTAGTTAAATATTGGAATTAAGGATTTGTAATTAATAAAAGTATGACATATGTAAAAATAAAAGAAAAAGATTTAAAAACCATTTAATTAAAATTAAGCACTTTAAAATTTTTAAAAAAAGTAATTAAGTGCTTTAATGGCAAAAAAATTTATAAATTAGAAGTTTATTTGAATACAAAGAAGTAAAAGGGCTTGTTTGAACATAATGTAATAGTTTGAGGACTTCCAAATATTAGCCTAAATCTTAATACCATAACTCTAGCCCTAAACTGCTTCAACTTTGGGGGAACGCCTCCACCGTATCCTATATATAATCCTTGATTTTTTTTTTTTGGTTATTCATAATTAAAAATTTATTCTTTCTGTAATATTGTTTTCTTTAATCTTTGAATTTTGAATTTGTGTATTTAATAAACCAGGGCGGGCGTGTCCTCGCTTTGAAGGCTGCCATGGAAGCAATTGCGAGGAAAAAAGTGGAAGAAGGGTACGATTGTTCGATTTGTTTGGAAAAGTTTAAAGAGGCAGAAGAAGGAAGTGAGATGCCATGCAAGCATGTGTTTCATTCCGATTGTGTTGAAAAGTGGCTGCGCATCAATCGGTCCTGCCCGGTTTGTCGGTTTGTGATGCCGGGTGAGGAGGGTGAAAGCAGCGGCGGCGGTGAGGGCAATAGTAATTTGGGAATATTGGGATCGGGAAATCAGGAGATTGTACAGTCGGTTGTAAGAGTATCTAGCTTGGCTAATTTGATAGCATTAGCAATGACGGCTTCAGGTCTGAGGTCGGAACAATGATGATGGTGAGGAGTGTTTAGCTGAAGCTATGCTTTCAGAGTTTTAGTGAACCAAACCAATCAAAATGCTTTCAGATAATTATTATGATGATGTTGAAGCATGCCCTTCTAGAGGACTAGTATTGAGTAGCACAATGATCTTCCATACTGGTAGTATCAATATTGATTTCTGATTTTAGGGGTGTTTTGATTTATTGAATATATGATATTTTTTTTTAGGTTGAAAAGTAAATTTAAAAATTTGATAGTTTTTATTATTGTTTTAAAAAGTAGTTTTGAAAATTGTAATGGAATTATTATTGTTGTTAAAAAATGCTTTTTTTAAAATAAAACATCAATTCTAGATATATATGTTTTAAAGTAGAAAATATAATAAAAGATAAAAAGGTAATTTCATTAATAAAAAAAAAAAAACCTTTTGCTAAAAATCAAAAGTTAAAATTATTTACTTAGATTAGAATTTAAGTTTAAAATCAAGGTTTTGAACACAAAGTATTAAAAGGGTTTATAAGGATGTAAAATTATTTAGCATGGTAACTATATAGTTTGATTGGAAGTTATGATTTTAGTGTAATATTAAAACAAATTTATATACAATAATTATTATAGTTCATATCACCAATCATAGTTTATAAATCATATTTACTATATCTACTCTTTAATGTTTAAGATTTGCTAATCATGCCATTGACTTTGTGGTCAACTTGAGTGAATTTCAAGTTCATTAGCATGAGCTCCGATGTTTGATCTTAATATTTGTAAAATCTTTTTTTATTGTAATCTAATTATTCACTTGCATAAAAAATGCTTAAATCTTGTTTTTACTTAGATTTCAATTCTATTTAACAAAAAAGATAAAATTGATTAAAAATAATAGAAAAAAAACAGAGTAAATTTGTCCAAAAATTCAAATTTTGCTCAAAATCTTACTGTACTTAAAGAATTAGGAAGAATATAAATGAGACACAGTGTGCTCACAAGCTATTAAAGCAAGTAATTATCGAACCAAGTTTGAGATATTAATTAAGCTAAATTCAATATTAATAGTACTTGACTCAAACGGCTTGCACTTCTTATCGAGCTTTTCATAATAACGGTGTCAATATAAAATTTTATACATAGATATTATTTATATTAATATATATTTATTTAACGGTTGAACATTGTTTTTATAAAACAAATAGTTAGAAATTTTTATTTTAAGTCAAAATTAATATGCATGGTTCACATTAATAAAGCATAAAATATGACACTTAGATTGTTAAAATATTGATTGTATAAGAAGATAAAAAAGTGAAATTATTTTTTATATTATTAAATTACATTATAGCCCTTGATATATATTATTAACCCTAAACTTAATTATTGAGTCGAACTAGAGCTCAGGTTTGACCTTGACTATAAAAATTGATAAACGAACTTAATCGAGCTCGAGCTCAAGCTCAAGTGGTGAAATGTCATGGATAACGACATATAATTAAGGTTTACAATCTTTTTATCTAAAAAAGAATCCTGTGATTTATATATATCAACAATAATGGCCGATTCATGCAAGTAGTAGTGCTTATCCCTTCCCAACCACATCTTCAAAAATATGCTCTATCCTTTCTTTCTTTTACACTGGTATGTTCAAATCATCTTTAAAGATTTTAATGTACATCATATCCCCATGCCGTGTCCCTACATAAATGCTTTATGAAAGATATAAGAGTTGGAGCAACATAACCAATGTTAAACCGACATGCAAAGCAAAATCGGTTTATCCTTTACTGCTAACAGCTTAAAATCATAAAAAGGGAAGGAACTAAATTACCTTTGCGATATATCTGCATGCTGTTCATCTCGCCTTTTCTTCCTCTAATGGAATATGCTTGAACCAAGGGAAAACGCACTTTTAGTACAAACTGGTAATGCTTCAGCGACAGAAAACGTAAGCAAATATAACAATCGGCTTTGTTAATATCGAATATGATAAGATATACTACTATCAAATGTACACAACAATAGAATGTAGGAGATTCAGCAGAGAATACTTGCAAGACATATAACCTTCTCGAAATCATCTGGTTCAGGAACTGTATGAGCAATAATTCTCACTACACCAAGTTGATGTAATCAGCAGTACACTACTATGAAGCTGAAAATGTAGGAAATATTACTTGTAAAATAGATCAAAGATTCAAAAGACCTTGTAGCTAAGCCCTAAAGTATGCCCGAGTGAGAGAGCTAATCCCGGACCTTGCTCTTGTTCCACAAACCTGTCTTTGCGAAATTGACCCATAGATCAAACTCAGAGTAAGGACTTAGATAATGCTCATTGCCAGCCCAAGTGTTAAAACATCAAATCAGAGTAAGAGGTGGGAGTAACACCTATATGGCTTGCAGGAGCGGAAGTCCCATCCATCGAGGATAAGATCTGAGGAAGCTTAGAACTCCTTATCGGACTCCTTGTACAAGCCGCATCACGATCAAATAGTTCTCGTAACACACCAAGAATCAAACAGTTCAACAAAAGCATGATTATCTAATGCCTAAAAGGTTTCAAATTTCAATGATTTATAGCTACACACAAATAAATTGCAAAACTAAGAACACAAACACATAAGCTTTAAAACATAAATTTCCCTAAAATAGCTATAAAATAAACTAAAGGGTTATTATTTTCTCCGCTAATAACCCGACTGTATATAATCCTTACAACTTAGTGCTATGAGAAGCTTATTTAAAGACAACATAACTTGAGAAGGCCCTCAAACTCCTCTCAGCATTATGAGCTAGTTTCTGTATTTGCTTTAAAATTAATCTATCTAATCGTATCCTTAAACCCTATTTCTTGATCTTTCTTTGCTTCTTCAGTCCCGGAACCTCCAATCTGCCAACGGAACATCCACATTTAGCTCGAAACACAAGCACTGCTCTTCCATTAACCGGTGCCAGCCTCTTTAACTCGGCTTCCAATTCCTTGTGACGATTGTGCAGCAATTGGAGAAGTCCTTTGGAAACACCATCTTTAACTGTAGGGCTCAAGTTCTTAACACACTCCTCGGTTTCCAACTGAATATCGAATTCGGTGGCCTTATTGAGCCCTTTACAGTGAGGGTTCCCACATTTTCTAGTTGTACAAAGAATCAAAATCCAAGCAGCTATTGCAGAACAAGAAAAACCAAGTCCTATGGAACCATATATCATTGGAGATATCATCATTTCATCTCTAACCAAATCATATGCAGCTTCAATGAATTCAATCACTTTCAAAGATATGCATTTTATAGTTGGAAACAACAAGATTCCAAAAGCAGCAATCACAGCAATTAAGATTACAACATCAACGGCGGCAGATCTTGATCTTTCACAAGAGGGGATTTTTAAACAACTTGGTGGATTGAATACCTTTTGTGGCGGATTGAATACCTTTTGTTTCTTACAAAAATTGCCCTTTGATGACGCTGATTTGGGGTTCATCATGAGATCACTTGAATTCCCAGAATTTGCCATTGGAGAAGTCTGGTCAACCGAATTGCAGACGGAGATTGATCTATGAAAATATACCATTTCAAATCAAACCCTGAAATTTAACTCCAAAGAGAACCCAATAAATCAATTTTTCCTTCAACCCTAAACTCCAAATCCAGACCAAACCCACCTCATAAAAGCTCAAAAAACAAAGGGAAATAACTTTATTATTTCCACCTCAACAAGATCAGGTGCTTCAATTAGCATCCAAATGATTATACCCCTTTAAAAGAAAAAAAAACACCAAAAAGTTGGGAAATTTTCAATCCTAAATTTAGATTTGAGATTGAATTATTAAAGAGCAAAAGAAGAAGTGGAACTGAATTAGATTAAGACAGGCCGGCTACGGGAAGAGAGAAAAAGGGAACAAAGGAAGTATCTCTTTATCACAAAAACTATAGTTGTTTTACACGTTTAAAGAAAAAAATTAAAAATGGAAACTTTTTTCTGGGCTTTTGATTATTAGAATGGGCTTCAACTTTGCTTCGTTCTTCGTTCTTCTTTTTCTTTTTTTAATTTTAAAAAATTATGTTTTCAATAATGTGTTGATGATTTTGTGGGTCATTCTTTGAGCTTTGTTCCATCTCTTTTTTCCTTTATTTTTTTATTTTATTTTATAAAAACATTTCTAATCTAAGCTAAAATACAAAAAAAGCGAATTTTTTTGAAAAATTACAGGATTAAGTCGGTTTTTTTTAAATTTATGAAATTAGGTCAAAAAAACTAAAAACAAATTGAGGTTATTTTATTGTTTTAGGGTTAATATTTAGATTTTTGTTAAGGGTTTAAAATTACGGTTTGTAAGATTAAGGGTTTTAGGGTTTATAAAATAATGTATTAAGGTTTTTTTTTACTTTTTTACTTTTTATATATTCTTTATAAACTTTTTATAACTTTTTGAGTTATAAAATTAATATTATTTTCAAAATTTTGAAATTATTTAGTGCCCAATTTGGTATAATTTTCATAAATAACAAGTAGGAAAAGGGTATTTACAACAATCGTATTTACACCAATCATATATCTGAATTATTCGAATTGTAAAATTTAATTTGATTTGAAATCAAAACTCAAATTACATTAACTCTTTGTTTGTATTTTTTTTTCCAAATGGAACTGAGTTTTGATCACCCGTAGTTTACGACAAGTTGAGGTCGATCAAAATTTTTCAAAAAATATTATCCCGGGAATCTCGAGATATCTAATGGGTGAGTGGGAAGTTTGTAGGAGTTGAATTTGGTAATGGGAAAACGCTCCACATAAGGTGCGTTTTCAGTGCAATGTCAGAAAAGTGAAAGCGTGCCCAACTAGATGCATTTTCGTTGTAACATCCTGAATTTTTGGGCCTATGCGTTTAATGGGTGGATATGTTTAATGTGTTAATTTAAGTGTTAGGGGTCCAAATTGGGCTCAGGCTTAGGTAGAGGCCTTGATTAAAATTATCTGTTTGGGCATTATAGGGTTTAAAAGGTAGTATCTATGTTTAAAATACCAAAGTGGGCTTGTGGCCCAATCTTAGGAGGTGACGCCACATAAGGGAGTAAGGGGCCCAAATTTAAGTTTCATGGAGCCCAATTCTTTAATTTAAGTTAGCTAAATTTTGGGCATTAGGATTAGGTGGAGTGGATGGCAACAAGGCTAAAATTTAGGGGTTTTAATGTTTAAAATATGTGGATAATAAGCAGATAAAGGCTATTATTTAGGAATTTATTTTATGTGGATAATAAGCGAGATAAATGCTAAAATTTAGGGATTTTAATGATTAAAATATGTGGATAATATCTTTGATAAAGGAGGGAGGAGTTAGAGATAATTAAGTCTCTTTTAAATGAGCTAGTAGATTAAGATAAAGGAGAAAAGATAGGATTTATCTCAAAGGTTAGGTAAGTGCAGAAATTTCTATAAATAGGGGATATCTCATTGATTACGGCATTTAAACCCTAATTTCCTCTTCATTCTTTGTGCCAAAATTCTTAGCCTTTCCTCTACAATTTCTTTTCTTCAATTTCTTCAAAAGCGAAAACCTCTCATTTCACTCTCTTCTCCATTTTTTCTCTTGAGCCGATTTCTCTAAAAAGTCGAAATCTCCATAGTTTTTCTCTACTCATCCCATTTGTGAGAATAGTTCTATTCTTCCCAATTTTAATCTTTTCTTTTGGCATTGCCAAATCTTCTCTCTAGTGCTAGCCGAATCCCCATGTTAAGGTAAGCGTCGACTTACATTAAGCTCTCACGTTCTATTTCGGTTTTTAAAGGCAAAAGCCGAAAAGCTAATAGTTTAATGGTTCTATGTTGGGCGGCATTTCGGGATTTGAAGGAAACTTGGTCGTCTAGATCTAAAAGCCGAAATCGTTAGTCTCTAATTTCGAGATTTCAAGTTAAGGAGATCTATTGATATTAGTGTAAAAATTCGGGATTTACTAACCTTTGGCCGATTATAGGGGAGGTCAATTTTCGTGATTTTCCGGCTTTTGGTTGAACCAAGTTATAAATTCGGATAGCAAGGATACCGACTAAGAGTTTAGTACTTCGCGATAACAGGTGTGTAATACTTCCCCACTATCTAGATCCGATTATTAATGTATGCTCATAAGTTTATATGTTGTGATAAATACCGATATCTCGGTTTAATGTTGGAAACCCGAAAAGGGTGAAGCAAATCACCAGGTCAGTGAATGTTTGACTTTATATGATAAAAGCATATTGATTTTATGACTGCATGGGTTGGGTTGATGAAAGGAGGAAGTTATACGTTTTATGTGTAGTGGTTTATACCGTGATCTGTTATATGTTGTAGCGGCTAATGCCGTGATCTCATTATAAGGGCTTCGCCATAATATGTTGATGAGCAGCATGACCGCCATCTTGGCGTAGCGGTGTGGTCGTCGATTGTAGAAATCCCCAATGGTGTGAATGGCTAGTGCGGGCGTGTAGCGGATGGAAACCTAGGCAAACAGGTTGGGCCTTGCATATTATTTGTTATTTTTTTATAAATGGAATTATTAATCTGCTTTTATGGGCCTAAGGCCAAAATCTAGTGATGCATGAGGTTGCACACCGAGTCTCGCGACTCACCCTATTAATTAACCTTTCAGTGATACCTAGTGCTTGGACCGGGCGGAGAGAAACACAAGGTGGCCATGCAAAAGACCCAGCTGGATCCAAAGAAAAAGTCTCAAGTTAATACTTTATATTTTTAATTAATGGATTTTAAATCTCGTTGTAATAAGGCTATGGGCCACTAGTTTATGTTTTGTTTTATTTTGGGCTTTAATTACTTTTAGTTATTTAAATTCTTATTGAACTAATGTATCTATTTAAATTTGGGTTTTTAATTTATAAAGGCATATTTTATTTAAACTATCAACTATTAAATTTCTCTCGAATAAGAAGATAAACTTTAGAAAAATATTTTTTTGAAAATACGACATGTTCTTCCAAAATTTTCTTAGTGACATACCAGATCAGGTCGTGGTGTTTGGGCCGGGTTTGGGGTGTTACATTCGTGCCATGCCAGCTAAAATTGCGTTCAGCTAGATGCGATTTCAGTGTATTTTTCTGACATTGAATTGAAAACGCATCTAGCTGGGTGCGTTTTCAGTGACATTTTTTTTACATGTCACTAAAAACATGCCCTACGTGGAGCGTTTTTCCTCTACCAAATTCAACACGTGCAAAGTTCCCATTCACCCGTGAAATCCTCGAGAATATTTTCTAAATCAATTGTCGCTCACCCCTACTCTATAAAAGGATGGCTTTCAGCATTGGGTGTCATAAGACAACTTCGAGCAAACTAAATCGCACGAAGAATCGAAAGAATAGGAAGTTCACAAAGCGTTTCATAAGACAGAATTTGGAGCAAACACGTAATTGCATCAAGTAAGGTTTGATTTTTATTGTTCATATATAATTACAATTTTATTTTTCTGCATAATGTTTTTGTTTCCAACATGTGAAAGAGGTTATTTCGTTAAAATGAGTGGACGCATTAATGTTGTTGTTTATTACGATAGTGAAGTTTGTGACACCGACAATGGAGTCATTTTTTCATCAGAGAACTCAACGCGATTGGCTTATCTGAACATACAATTGCTGAAGCTGCGCACAAGAATTAGGCAAAAAATTGTTGGATCCACCCAGATAAGAGTATTGTCATTGAAATATCGATTTTGTGTTTCGGTCAACCTCGTCAAATATGACACATTCGATATCAGAGGCGCAAAGGGGATGAGTCGATGGTTCGTACACATATTACTAATGGATCACCAATACTCAAGTTACATGTGGAGTTTACAAACACAGATAAAGGCGGTCGGAGGTCGACATATGTTCCAATTCAAAAGACTGGAATGAAAGAGCAAGTTGAGAGTCCAACGACACAATTATGCGGTGGGTTCATTGATTTGTTAGAAAGTTCCCATTATAATATCCTAGAATCATCAATGGAAATACACTCATCGGTTTTAGCCCTAGATTTCAACCGCGGCAGACAGAACGTCCAGTAGTAGGGGTTTGGTGGTAACCCAGAATACTGACCCCAGCACGACACTCAAGTAGTGGTTTTGATTTGAACTTCGATTAGGCGATGTTCAACGCTAGGAACACTTATAGGGGTATAGAATCAAGTTCTAGTGGTAGGCACTCAGTAGGTGATTTTGTTTGTTTCGACAACTATACAAGAAAGGATGATGTACTCCCTACAAACTACACTAACGAGGGGACATCCAACTATGGACATGTTGATAGGGTTGAGAATGAAGAGGGCACTGAATCCGATGTCGATACAATCTAGGAGTCTGGGTCAAATGGTTCAAAAATTACATTATTTTCTAAACTAGAGTCGGTTCTAACTAAACCAGAAGATGAAAGTTCAGACGGTGAAGGTCCAAGCGAAGATACCGAAGAAGATCTGCAGTTCAGGGTATACTCACCTCTATCCCACATGCATAATGTGGACCTCTCAACAGAAGTTGGTTGGAGTTTGTAGAACTCCTACACAGATGACCGGGCCATGCGAGTTCTGCGTTGGATTCGGGTGATTTAGAAGCGGGAAAATAGTTTTCCTCTAAATATAGTTTTATCACAGCGGTAAAGCGATACAACATAAAGAAATAGGTAAACTTCCACGTTGTTAAATCCCAATTGGAAAATTTTGAGGTGAAATGTGTAATGCTCGTTCTGCATGCGCGTGTTGTCACGGGTACTGCGTAAAGACTGTATTATATTTAGGGTATTGAATTCCTAATTTTAACATACTCGTGTTATTGCAGGTATTTTACAAGATCATTCGAAATTGGATTCGGAGATAATAGCGAACATAATACTACCTTTAGTGAAAGCGAGTCTTAGGATTGTTGTGTCAATTTTAATTGTAAATGTCCGTAGCTAGTACAATTAAAAGTCGTCATACTACAAGGCATGGATCGTAAAAAAGAAAGCATTGAAGAAGATGCATAATGGATGGGACGCATCGTACAATGATTTGTGGCAATGGTGTTAGGTACTAGAGCAGTACGTTCCAAATTGCGTAACCGATCTAGAAACAATGCCTACGTATAACAACGACTAATTGGCCAATGGATGCCGAGTATTTCATTGTTTCTATTGGACTTTCAAGCAATGTTGACAAGCAATCCGGTACTGTAAGCCATTAGTACAAATCGACAACACCTTTATGTATGGGAGATATACGCATTGATATTGTTGGCTGTAGCACTGGTGGTAATCAAAAAATTCTACCAATTGCAAAGACGCCGTCAAAGAAGGTAGACGATTAGGATTTCTTCTTGTCTAGGTTGATGAGGTATGTTGTCCCCCAACACGATACATGCATCATCTATGACAAGGGGCCTAAAATATTGGTCGCAATTGAACAATAAGGAAGCCTTTAGGACCGCACACACCATAGGTATTGTTTAAGACATGTTGCGACGAACTACTAGAGACATCATGAATCTGAAGCTTAACACTCACAAGTAATTAACATATATATGTATTCGCTATTATTTCAATTTTCTGATATTTAGCCGGTAAGCAGATGTTACAATGAATGGATAAACTATTCACTTTTCTCGACGGGGTACGAGCAAGTTAAACACTGTTTCCATGAAATGTTGGAAAACTTACGGGCCATTAACAGTGCCGGTACGAGCTATCTCTCTAACATACCCTTCGATCAATAGACACAATTGTATGAAGGGGGTCTACGATATGGGTACATAATGACAAACCTGGCGGAATGCATCAATTCCGTATTGAAGGGAATGCGTCATTTGTCGATAACTTTGGTTGTGAATGAAACATATTTCTGTTTGGCAGAAATATTTCCAAAGAAATTAGGGAGGTTATAACACTAGCGAACTGTATGCATTCAACGTGTCACTCGTACGAAGACCTATCGTTTCGAGTTACAAAGTTCGACAGACCTGACCAAGGTATTGTCGGGGGAGCGTATCGTGTACACTTGAGACCACGGACCTGCGACTATAGGAGATTTGACGCACTTCATTTTCCATGCGCTAATGCAATTTCAACATGTCTCTCCGTACATTTGGATCACATGAGTTTTGTGGACAAAGCGTACAAACTACAACACATGTATAACGTGTGGAGATATGGATTCCCACTGATCCCAGATCAAAGTATGTAGCCACCAGTATCGAGCGTTTTGTTACCTAATAGTTCATTGTGTCGTAAACCAAAAGGTCAACCAAAATCTACTCGGATACGCGACAATATGGATATTCAGGAGAAGACAAACCAGTCGAGGTTATGTGGGTTTTATAGAAACCCATGGTATAAAATGCCATCATGTCCACACCAACAGGATACTATAAGGACAACACTTTATTAACCGATTTACTAATTTTTTTAACTGAAATCTCTTTGTTGATTTTTTCATTCATACTCAATTTTGTTGTAATTTGTAAATATAAATTTTTATTACACTATAGAGCATAATACAATATACAACTTTGTTCCATTTTTCTCGTGCAAACTGGATCATTGTACATATTTATCCTTAGAAAATGACCGAATTAAACTTGGTTTAACGATGTAAATTTTTATTAACCATCGATTTTAATTTTCTGTGGTTGCGTCGCCCGACATATCTCTCGGTACAACGTCGCCAACACGCCTGACCCCTAACTAAGTTCGTCCGCTTTTCTAAAGTTCACGAGTTTTAGCAGCCACCTTAAATGGACAAGATTTTGTGATTTATCGGGCATTAGAAGACCCCCAATGATCATAAGAATGTACGCCTAAACGTGTTGTTCTCTTTCAACTTCACTCGACTCTACATCGAGGCCACCAAAATTTTCTTTTCAACCAATTCATATCTATCCAGACTCCATAAATCATGTCAAGAACCCTCCCTAAAATTCTATCTTCCAACTATATAAAAAAAAACATACAAAATTTTAAATTTTAGTATAACAACAAAATATTTAAATTAAATTATATTTAATATAATAAAAAAATTCTTAACATTTGCAATTAATCGACCAAAATGTGCTTGCCATCCAAACGAATTAGAGATTTTTCATTACTAATTTCAATAAACATGAAATAAATTGTAATACAAAATTAATTTAAAAAACCTTAATACAATTTTAATAAAAAGAGAGAATTGCAAGGGGAATAAAAATTGGTGTGAGAATTAGAAGGAAATAGAGAGAAATCTAAAAGAGATTTGAAAGAAAATTGAGAATGTGAGAGGGAGTGGAATTGAAAAATAATGAAATTAGGGGTTTAAATAGGAAAAAAAAAAGACTTTGGGGTGGGGGAGTAGTCGTTATGGAAACGTTTCCGGTTGGAAGTGTTTTCCTCCCAATCCACTAAAATACGTCCAATTGGATGTACTTTTTTTTAGCCTAATTCGGTAAATTTTGAAAAAAAAAAAGAAGAAGACCTAATCCAATAATTTTAAAAAAAAAAAAAACCGAAATTTTTCTATATTTTACTTATAGACAATATGCTAAATATTCTTCATTACATAATTCTTTTCGTTTAGATCGGGTTTTGAACTTATACTAGCATTAATCCCCCTACTTTGTTAGTGTTTTTATTTATGTATATATTTTTAATTAATTAAATAATAAATTATATAAATTATATTATACTGAATAAAATAAAAAATAAATGATTATTTTTATTTTTTGCATTAAGAATCTATATTATTTATATGAATATTTAAAATATACTTAAATCTTATTATTTAAAATAAATAAAAATATTTATCACCTAAGTAGCAGCATTCGTTTTTCATTTTAGCTTTTTTCTGATATGATTGGACATTGATTATGAGTAAATTTATAATTTAATATGTACACTAACCCTTAAATATATTATTTTGAAAATAAAATAAAATAGTCAATTTTTTAATATTTTCTTCAAGCAGCGATGGTAGGATACTAAACTACATATATCCAATAGTCGGATACATAATTTAAGAATAAAAATAATTCTACAGGTTTTCATACACATTGAGTACGAATCTTAAACTAATATACAAGTCACCATGTGGACTCAACTTCACTCGATTCTGAATCTTAAACCTGTAGGGTAATAATGTATGCTATATGGTTTTTGTGGGCATCAAGGAATAGATTGATCCATGACAGAGTCGCACAAACACTATAGGATATAATTGATAAAGTAGGAGCTTACATTGGTGAACTCAATGCTCTAAGGACCAGGTCGTCTGCAAATATAATTGAATCAGAGGTCAGATGGAGTCCTCCGGGTGGCGATTTCATTAAGATTAATTAAGATGCAGCACTTCAAAAGCACTCTCTGAGATCATGCACAGGGATTATCATCAGAAATCAAGTAGGAGATACTTTGGTATCCTCAATAGCACGGAACAAATACATACCTACTGAGTTTGCTGTGGAGGCTCTAGCATGCCTTCAAGCAGTTCGGTTGGGGCTAGGTCTGGACAAGAGTGAAGCTAGAACAAATTTTTAGGGGCGGATGAATTTTTAACTTTTTTATAGTCTATATATTTATAATTTATAAAAGATTAAATCGAATTTTTATAATTTTAGGCGGGCCAAAGTATAATTTTATCTTTACTAATTTAAAACTTTTAAAAAATTTTAAAGGCCTAAATAACAATTTTACATTTTAGGGGGTTGGGGCTCCTGCCAGCCCCTAGCTTCACCTCTGAATCTAGAGCTCCAGAAGGTTATTATCCAACGAGATGCTCTTACGATGGTTAAAAGACTTCTGGATAAAAATAAAGATGGATCAATTATTAGTACATACATTGAAGAGTCAAAATTTCAAGAAATGCATGTTTAAGCATACTTCAAGAAAGGGGAATGAAACAGCACATTGCTTGGAGACAGAAGGTTTAAAAAGGGGGAGGGACACTTATCTTGTTGGAGGAGTGTCGGATTTTGCTGAACCACAAGTGGATAATTTTAGATTTTGTATAAATATAAAACTTAAAATTTAAAAATTTTAAAAAATGAAATTTAATTAAAAAAGTTGTCCACATATTCAGCATTCACTCTATTTAGGAGAAATTATTTTATGAACTCTTTCTACCATATTATCCATAGTCCCGTCTAATTAAAAGAGGGCACATCATTTTTTTTTCACATCATATATACATTTGGACTAAATTTTTAAATAAAAAATGACGTGTCTTCTTTTAATTGAGCGGAATTATAAATGATGTAATAGAAAGAATCTATAAAATAATTTCTTCCATTTAGGGATTCGTTTTAATACAAAGCTTAAACTAAGAATAAACACGTGGCTTTTTTTTACTTCTCATGGTAAAGGAATATGAAAACTTAGCTATTGTATCCAATGACCCGTCATAGCTAATAACCCAAATGTCAATTAGCTTAAGCTTATATGACTGCCTTCGCATAAACAAAACCATAAAATCTTTTGTATGCTTTCTTTCTCCTGTTATATTTGTATAACATCTTTAGGGTTTTTCTTTTATGTTTTTGCTCTCATTTTTAATTAAGGATGAATATTAAATTGAATCGAATTGAGTGAACAAATTTTGAATTAATTGAGTTGATGATTCTTATTTTATCATCTTAACTCAATTCGAAATTTTTTTCAAATTGAGTCGAGTGAAATGAAATTCAAGTCGAGCCGAATCAAGTAAAATTGTTCGAGTTAAATTAAAAAATTAAATATGTCAAATTAAAATCTTGTTACAGTATAACTAATTCTATGTTAGAGCAAATAAATTTGAAACCATATATATTTGAAAAAAATTCAAAGCAAAATAAGAAAAAAAAAAGATACTCTAGTATGATAAACTTCAATCATTAATTAGTTTATTTAGGTTCCCAAAATTATTATTTTAGAAGGTTTTTAAAATTTTAACTTTCTTTATATATTCTTTAGAATTCTTAAAAAAATTATATATATTTTTTTAAAAAAATAATTTTTTTAAATATTTTGAATTTTAAAAATTATTTTGATTTTTTTTAAAATTTTTCTTAGAGAGAGATCAATTTGTTCGTTTTCAAAATTGATAGGGACCAAAAGAGTATTTATATCAATCTGTTATTCGAATTGTAAAATTTAACTCAACTTGAACTTTTAATCGAATTGCATTTTACACACTCCTATATTTAATTGAATTTACTCTAAAAATCAAATAATTTGAAACTCAATTTTTTTAATCGAATCAAATTTTACAAACCGCTCTATTTAATAATCCTCTATCTTTAGTGGTTTCCCTTTGTTTACTTTTTGAGAGTTGTTGTGTTATTTAATCTTTCTGTTGTGAGTTTTTTTTAAGTGTGATGAATTCTATGCATAATATCTTTCTACTATGAAAACAAGACATGTTATTACCAATACACTAGGAGTTTCTAGTGGTTAAGAACAGTTTAGTTCATAGCCTTCGGTATGATCTTTAGCATCCATGATCCATGGGGAAGTTAGAATTTTTTTCTGAAATAGTCTAAATTAAATTGTATATTTTTACAACAGTAAAAATGTAATTTTATCATTTTAATAGTATATATCTTTATAATTATTAAAGGATTAAATAAAAAAATTGTTATATTTGGGGGCCAAAGTATAATTTTACCGTTACTAATTTAAAATTTTATAAATTACAAAATATCTAAATAGAAAAATTTTCTATTTAATGGGGGTCGGTGCCCCTACCAGCCCCTTGACTTCACCACTACCATGATTATTGATACATATATGTAGCGAATGCTATCAACTAAAGAGTTGAAATCATATTTGAATTAATGTCTTATGTGACTGTTACTTTATATTTTGTTGTTTTTCTTTTCCATTTGCCTTTTATCCAACTATTCTTTTTAAAACTTGTATGGGATCTTTAAATCTCTTTTTACTTACACCAATACTTTTTTATTAATGACATGTTGAAAAAAAAAATTAAGCTAAAGTCGATCGGGTCGGTATTAGATTGAGTCTAAATATGATATTAACACACTTTATATTTGTTCAAACTTGACCCGACCTCGAAATATGACTCTAAATTTTTTTCTAAACTCCTCTATATTTACAAAATGACTAACCCAAACCTATTTTAAACCCGTCTATATTTAAAAAAAAAGTTGTATTTAGATTATTTTAATTTAATATTTATATTTTTTATTTATTAAAATTTTATATATAATTATCTTGACATTTTTAAATATTTACATTATAGTAGTATTGTATATTACTATAAATTTAATTATTATGTTTTATAAATTGCACAATGTATAAAAAAAAAACATAATATAAAATAATATGAACTAAAAAAGAGTCGGGCTAAACTCGGGCTTTGAATGTTTAAGCTTGAGTCTAACCATATCTTAAATGAGCCTAATTTCTTTGCCCAAATTCATATTTCGAGCTTAATATTTTTACACAAACTTCTCAAATTTCGAATAGGCCTGAACAGATAACCCAACTCATAAACAAGTTTAGTTAAAGATGTATTATAAATATACTATCACAAGATTTTCTCAATATATAAGGTTTTAAGATTTTAAACCGAGTGTTGAAATAAATAGTTGAGCCCATCACGAGTTATATACACTGTTCTAAAATTCAAATTAAAGGATAAATTTAAAAAACTATCAAATTCAAGGAATAAATAAAACAGCCACCTATCAACACCCAAGGAACTTCATTGTCCCAACAACAAAAAGTCAAATTCAGAAATTGCAATTAAACAAGACGGAAGGCAGCAGGTTCTAAGAAACAAAGCAGAGAAATGGAAGCACATAAAGACAAAAAGACAATGGTAGGGGAACGGTTTTTTTTCAAAACTGATCAAATAAATTGATTATTTACGAAAATGAATTAGATGCAAAATTTTGTATGAAAATGACTTGTTTTTTATGGTACTATTGGTGTCGGTCATTTCACTTTTGACACCACCCTCCATCATCACGTAATCATTGTCTAATAATTTTCCGATCCATAAAAAATAAATTTTTTGTGTTAACATTGTGTTCGTCGATATTAATATATTTTTTTTAAATACACTTAAAAAATATGCGTATTCCAAGATTAAAAAATAATAATATTTTAATAGATGTTAATATTCTCGTTGCTAGCAGTGCTTCAAATTAAAAAAAAGTGATTTATTGCTCTCTCTTTTTGTGCCAGCATTCTCTTTGTCGACATCGGTGTGATTTTTAAAACTTTTTTTTACTAGCGTGTTATGATTGTCAGGACCAATGAAAAGAAGAGATAAAAAAAGGAAACTAACAAATTAAAGACAAAGTTTTTTAATTAATTTGTAGTGCATCAATTAAATTACATGGGTAATTACAAAAAAAATTAATTAATGAAAATTTCTTTTAATTAATGCAAAATTGTGATGCATTAATGCTCTCCCCTTGATTTTGTACTGTCTTGTCTGCATTTTTTTTTGCATTAATTATGGTCTGTATACAGTTTTTTTACTATTTAAATGATTTTTTATATTAAAAAACATGTACAACTTACAATTTTTTAATTGTGTGGTAACTTTTTAAATTATTCATGACTTTTTTAACGTTTAAATGGTTTAATTGCATTAATTAAATGGTTTAAAACCTTTTTTTTAACGTTTAAAATATTTTTCATTAATTAAAAAGTTCCCATGCAATAAACCATTTAAATATAAAAAAAAATACAAGGTTTAAGGGTGTAAAAAATATTTAAATTTTATTAAAAAAATTAAACTCTTACATTTTTTTCACTCAATTGGGTACTTAAACTTTCGAAATGCATCAAAAAAAGACCTTCAAACTTTTAAAAAAAAAGCAATTAAGGTCCTACTTTTAATTTTCACTTAACTACATACTTAAACTTTCAAAATGCATTAAAAAAGCCCTTAAACTTTTTCAAAAAATGCAATTAAGCCCCCTTTTTTTTTGCACTCAATTGGGTACTTAAATTGTCAAATGCATCAAAAAGGCTATTTGACCATTAACTTTAATAATTGACAGTTAAATTTAACTATCTTTAAAATTTTTTAGTCAAAGCCATCTCATGTTACAACCACAATGTGACATGTGGCAAAAAATTATAAAAAAATAAATATTAATAAAATTTATAAAAAATTAACTTTTAATAAAAATATAATAATATTAAAAATCATAAAAATCTTAAAAAATTGTAAACTTTTATAAAAATCATAAAAAAATTTATTAAATACATCAAAAAGGTCATTTAACCATTAACTTTAACCGTTGGTCGTTAAAGTAAGCAACCCCCGATTTTTTTAATTAAAGTCATTATGTGTCGCAACACAGCGTGGCATGTGGTGAAAAATGATAAAAAAAAATCAATAAAAGTTATAGAAAATTTATAAAATGTTTCTTTTAGTACGATAATTTTTATAATTTTTTTTACAAATTTATATTTCTTTACATTTTTTATAATTTTCTTACGACTTTATAAAATTTTATAATTTTTTTCTATATTTCTATATATTTTATAATTTTTACGATTTTTATAAAATTTTACAATTTTTTATAAATTTTTTAAAATATTACAATTTTTTATAATTTTTAAAATTTTTTTATTAAAATTTAATAATTTTTATAACTTTTATTGATTTTTATTTTTATCATTTTTTGCCACATGTCACGTTGTGGTTGTGGCACGTGGAGATTTTAATTGAAAAAATTAAGGGCGGTTTAAGTATCCAATTAAGTGAAAAAAAGTAAGGGCTTGATGGGCGTCAAAACCACCAAATATAAATTCCTACGACAAAATAACAATAATAGCAGTATGATGCAGTAGGGTCGAATCCACTGTGACTGACTAACTAATTTTGCCTTTTTCCATGACCAGAATCGCTATCGTGGCCACAGTCATGCCCACGACCTGTGCGTAGTAATGCTAAAAAAATAAAAAAATAGGGGGTTTAAATTGATAAAGATAATAAAATAAGGAAATACGAAGTGTAATAAAATAAAATAAAAATAGATTTAAAATTGTAAATAAAATAAATTTAAGCAAATAAAATAAATTGGTAAATAAAATATTTTTAAGCTTAGCCTTAGCCTCGGTGTACTCCAATCTTGAATCAATCATTGAAATAGATTTTTCCTTCCAAGCGATAAGCTGGTTATAGCAATCGAGGATCCCTCAAACAGCCAACTCTTCCTCTTGTAGTCAATCCCACTATCACCTACAAATCGACCCTTGTCGAATTTCCAACCACGTGACACGTACCCGTAATTTAAGACTTCGACAACCTTGCGATCTGAAAAGCCCAACTCGAATTAACAGCCTCAACCGTGTGAGTCGTTTAAATCCGATCACTATCTCCCTTGACGAAATCCAACTAGCTTTTTCCAATTGAACATGTCAATTTGTTAGCGGGATTTTGAATACAATACGACCGACTCAACTTCCCAACTGTACGCCAAACGTTTCCAACCCAACACGTGCTTTTTGAATTGAAATCAAATCAACTTTAAGGGGAAATTTGTACTATCCCATATACCGGAGAGATAGCGAATATCAAATTACAAAATATTTAGTATGGGTTCATATCTCACGATTACTTTGTTGAAGCGATAACCAGGCTAAAGCTAAAAAGGGTTTAGTTAATCATGGAAATAATTGGCAGAATGAAAAAGTGACGCACGGAGGAAAAAAAAAATAAAGGAATTTGATTAATTTCAAAAGCCAAAGTGTGTGTTTAATTAGCTGTAGCCACTGGGTATTTATACACACTTCTAGTGCTAAAATTTAGCTAGATTTTTCATAAATATTATCACTAAATAAATCAAAATTTTAAAAATCAAATTTAAACTAGAGATTAAATTCAAACTAATTACAGAATTTTAACAATATAAAAATCTTTCAATCTTTATCCAGTCACTTTTTTTTTTAAATCTTCAACCTTTCAATCTTTATCCAGCCATCTTTAAATCTTCAACCTTTCAATCAAGTCTTCCTCTTTGCTTTTTGTTTCAATTGTAAGAGTTTGAATTTAGCACACCAACTTCATTCCTAATAAGAAAATCTCAAATTTAATAGTATTTTATCCGATAATTAGCCAAAAATAAATATATTAAAAATACGAATTTACCTTACTATTAGGGCTTAATTGCTTTTTTGAAAAAGTTTGAGGGTTTTTTTGATACATTTTAAAAGTTCAAATACTCAATTGAGTGCAAAAAATAAAATCAGGGGCTTAATTATATTTTTTAAAAAGTTTGAGGACATTTTTTATATATTTTAAAAGTTTAAAAGAACTTAATTACTTTTTTTTAAAGAAAGTTTAAAATTTTTTTACATCCTTAAACCAAAAAAATAATTAGTCTCATTAATAGTTTCCATGCAATTTAATTAATGCAAACTTTTTAAACTTTTCAATTGCCTTTTCAACGGCTTTATTAATGGAATTAATGGTTTTCATGCAATTTAATTTCATGCATTTATCTTGTCTTTTCTTGTCTTCCTTAATTTCTTCTCTTTTTTTCATCGTTCTCGGCAACCAGAGTACGTCAATTTTTTTTTCAAAAATCTAATCGGTGTCGGTTAAGAGAATGCGGACAATAAAAATAGACAAAAAACAATTTTTTTTAAAAAAAATAACTAGTGCCGGCAACTTGAATGCCAATACTTATTAAAATATATTTTCTTTTTTTAATCCCGGAATATATATATTTTAAGTATATTTGAAAAAATAATACATATTAGTATTGATACCAAAAAATAATTTTTATGGACCGGATAATCATGGGGCGATGATTACGGGACGATGCAGGATAGTGCCTATGGTAAGATGGTCACCAACATGTACTGTAAAAAATAAATCAATTTCATACAAAATTTTACATTTGAATATTTTTATAAATAATTAATTTATTTGGATGAATTAGGAATAGAAAAGCCTAAGCGAACCAAGACAAGGTACAAGTTGACCAAATATTTCTAGCTACTCCCATAATGCAGGATATTGGAAATTTCCTCTCTTTTACCACCTCCATTGATTTACACGTTCGTGCTTGTAACTATATTATACAGGCTTTAATGTATGTGAAAAGGAAAAGACCCATTCTTTTCTTATTTTATTTCATGGTGGCGGTCAATCGACATGGGTTGAACCATACAGGCAATTACCCTTTTCAAATCAAACCGCCTCTGAAAACTTAGCAGGGTTTTCCATGCCTTTAAAATACCCCACCCAAGACCTCACAATTCAATCAATTTCATTTCTTTTCTCTTCAATATCATTCTTTCAACATAGAAAAATAAACCCATATTCTTTAGCCAATTACACAGGCAATCTACTTGCTTCAATGGAAACATCATCTGCAAACTCAAACTACAATATGTTACTGTTGTTCCATGGTTTTTCATGCTATAACACCGTTAAAAGCTATGTCTCAAGATACTGGTCATTTTCTCCACAATCCCAGACTTGCGGTTGGGACCTGAAGAACCAGAAATCTGGGTTTTCAAGCAAGGAAGTTTATTCTGGTGGTGAGAGATTATGTAGAAAAGAAGTGGAGATTTTGATGGGGAACCTGGGGATTTTTTGCAGCCAAGAAAGTGAAGAACAGTTGAATGAATCATACGGTTGTGAGGAGATTTCAAGGTTGTTTGAACAAGAGCCAAGCTTGGAAGAAGTGAAGCAAGCTTTTGATGTTTTTGATGTGAATAAAGATGGGTTTATTGATGCAGAGGAATTGCAGAGAGTTCTGTGTGTTTTGGGGTTGAAACAAGGTTTAAAGCTGGAAAACTGCAACAACATGATCAATACCTTTGATGAAGATGGTGATGGCAGAATAGATTTTCAGGAATTTGTAAAATTCATGGAGAACAGTTTTTGCTGAATCAGTTTCTTTGTTCTTTTTTTTTAATCATTAAATATTACATATTATTTTATATATAGTTGATTTTGCTTTCTTTTTTTGGGTGTAAATGTGATTAGAAACCGAGAAACTAATAAACCTGAAAACTGGGAAGAAGTAGCTGATACTTTCTAATAAAAAAAATAGCTTGCAGTTGCAGACATCAACAATTTACAATCAAATCAATGGAAATTATTTATTCAATTGATGCTTCTAGAATCCTAACTTGTGATAAGTATGATGAAACGATATATGAACATTAGAAGCTGTAGACAAGCTAAAAATCTCTTCTTGAACCAACTCTTTAGGAGGGCAACTAGTATATCTACGACCAAAGGATTCAGGGTTGAATTCAAGCCTACGGTAAGTTAATGATAAAGTCTCAAGAACAACTGCCTTCTGCATTAGATGCTTGATAAATTCAATCTCACTTTTATAGCCAAAGAAGTGATGTATGATAATTTTCTTCACATTATCCAGAAATCCAACTGTTGGTTGCCCATCTCCACTGTTCTCAACAAACGGACGCTCCAAAGCAAAAGGTGGTCTATGCTCACCAGCCTCTTCCCAGAAGGAAAATCTGAACTGCAAATCCATCAACATGTATGAGAATTAGTGTTGTAGATCAAGGATTTCAATTGTGATCCAAGAATGTTATTGAGGTGATGGAGGGAGACAGGTGAAACTGTAAAATAACATTGTAATGACTGGGTTTTAGGACATCTCCCCCATGTCATCCTACACATACATCAACAGTATTCTCTTTTAATACCGTTTAAATTTGGGAAACACAGAACTCACATCTATTTCAATCTTCTCTAGGGAAGGGCAATGAACCAAGAAGTCAATTAGTGCAATGAGATCACACTCTTTTTCCAATGGACCAAACCAAGCAAATACCTTTAGATTTTCGAATATTTTCCATTCATTGTTGTTCGCCTCATATTCTCTAGCAAGAAACTTTCACATACCAAGAACAAAAGAAGGGCATGAGACTTTCATTCAACAATCAATATTTCAATAAAAAAACAGAACAATAACGAAGGAATATTTACTAAGAAATAAATCTACCTGAGAAAACCAAGAATTCACACCAAATTTCTTTACATGGGCAAGATTTCTTAACCATGTTCTAGTGTCAAAGTTTTGCACATACGGATATCTGGATCGAAAAACTGTGGCTTCAGCAATGGAAGACAATGAATTGACTGAGATCTTCACTGAATTTCCATAGACTTTAAAACTTGACAAACTTGACGAATCAATTTCTAGATTGAAACCAGGGTTATCCATGCATCTAACTACAAGGTGTTTAAGCCTCATACTTTGACACCAAGAAGCTTTGAAGTTGAGTAATCTATGGCACAAATCGATTGTCAAGCTTTCAAGAACAGGAAAGTTAGATAACAAGCCCTTTAGAGTTCCATCGTCAATCACACAATCAAAGAGGCAAAGGGCTTTCAGAGAAGCAAAGGGTAGATCACATGGTGGATTTGGATTGAAAAGAAAACCCTTTAAAGAAACTTGTTCTAATGATGGGACATTATCGTGGGAATAAAACACGTTAGGCAAAACATAATAATCTTCAAAGTCTTCAAATAGTAACTCAGTTGAAACTGAGAGAATCTGAACCTGTCTTGAAATGGCAAACTCAATGTAGTGTTGAAGTTGAACATTAGCGACAAGGTACTGTAAGGCTCCGTCGGAGAAGTCAAGGCTGAACTTATGGAGTTTGAAGGCTTGGTGTTGGGTCAAAGTGTTGTGTATGAAGGTACGTTCAGATGGAGTGGTCTCATGGTAAGGAGTTGCCATTTGAATGTCGATGACAGGGGTGAATTTCCAGAGGTTGATCCATCTTTTGGACAAGATGCAGGTTTGAATCGATTGTTTGGTTGTCAAGAAAGACAGAATGTGATGGAGAATTTCATCTGGTAATACGCTGATCCAATCTTGTCCTTCAGACATGTTGATTCACCCACGAAAGAAAGAACCAAAAAAAGTTGACTTTAAAAGTTTGTCGGGATGTAAGATGTCAGCTTGTATTGCTAATTGATATCATTTGTTATACATACAAAAGCGATTGGTGTTGACAATTTTATAATAAGTTTTTAATTTTTTTTTAATAATTGATTGTTAAAGTAACACTAATTATGGAACAACTTTTTTTAATAAAATTAAATTTCTTAAATTTAACTTTGAATCAATCAAATTTAACACTTAAATTATTGAGTTGGAATAATTCTTAAAAATAAGTACCAACTATATATATGATGGATAATAGGTTAGCTAGACCAACATTGAAAAACATTTTTATTTGTTCAAGCTAAAGCCTAAGTTAAAAAAAATTGATCTTTTACTATTTTAAAATATTAAGAAATTTAAAAACATGATTTATTTAATATTTTAATTGTAATTAAAATTCGATAACCCCAAGGGGTTGCAGGTTTTTTCTTACCAATTGGAGCCCTCCCTTCACCACCCCCATAGGGATAGTCTATAGGGTTCATAACTACTACTCTTACTACAGGATGCTTACCTAGCCAACATTTAGATCTAGCTCTAACCAAACTTTTCTGGTTCATCCCAACATTCCCCATCTGTCCGACTGTTGCTAGGCAGTTTTTGGATATCAAACGGACCTCCCTAGAAGGTAATTTTAATGTGGCCAATTTTCCCTCTTTTGTAATCAGTTTTGCAACAGCACCCGCTGCTCTAGCTAAGAAAACTTTGTTTGAGCAATTTGAATCTAAACTCATTACAATTCAATTTGATCATAAAAATCAACAATTCAAACCTAACCTGAAATGATTTGAATTCAAAGTGATTATGATGTTATTATAACATTCATATGCTTGAATTACATCGAGTTCGGATGTATGAATGTTATTATAGTGAATCTTGGTGACGAACAAGGGTGAAACCTTAAATAACAACCATATAAACATTGTAATGACCAAGTTTCAAGACATCTTCCCAGGGTCGGATTTTGATCTTCACCTTTCGTACACTTTCTTACATCAAAGGTATTGTACTCATTGAACATTCGACAACCCCTCAAGGCTTTATCACCCAATGATGCACCTCCACTGAATCGAACAAAAGATCTCTCCTTTAATATATTTCTTTAGCGAAGCAATAACGACCAAATATCAATATTTATAATGACACACAATGAGTGAAGCAAATGGTCGTACACTGGGTGAATTTGGACTAAAAAGAAAACCATTTAAGGAAACATGTTGCAATGATTGAATATTACAATAGGAATACATGTTAGGTAAAACATAATGTTCTTGAGGCAAGGGTACGCCTATATGGGGTGATTAGTCAACAAAATTGATGATTATTAGTCTTGTAGATTGTTATACAGTTATAATAAATATATTATATAATAATCTAATTCGGGATCTGACCCGAAGTCTGACACGGTAGGAAAACCCACTTTTATACGATTTCAAATACCCTCTTTGGGAGGAAGGAGGTCAGACCTCTATTTTTTTTTTATCTTCTTCTCTACTTCTTCACGTAGCCCTTCCTTCTCCACTTTTTTTGAAACATGGTATCAAAAATTGGTGCAGTGAGCGTGGATCGAACCCGATAGAAAGTTCGTCGTTCTCTGTGATGCTAAGGTTCCTGTCATCATTTTCTCCTAGCAAACTCTTTGGGTTCTACAGTTTTGGTTTAGAAGCAGTAGATGAGAAGCAACAGTACTCAATGGCAATGAGGGATGTCGAGAGGAAGCGAGTAACACCGGCAGAAGAGACATGCACTGACTGCAGTTTCACGATTTTATGGTTTCTATTTCTAATCCCTTTTAAGCTCCCACATCCCGAACCTCTTTATTTTCCTTTTTTTGTCCAACTAGTTTTGAATGTAGAATTGCAGAGAAATTATGCATGTTGATAAATGATTTTTGTAATACCCTAACAATTTCTACAGTAAGAAAGTAAGATATTATCCTTGATATTGTAAAATAAGGAAATAAAGTGACAAAAAGAGAAATTTTGAGATATGTCAACATTGGGAAGTATATTATGATATATTAATTCAAGAAAGGACTAAATCGTAAAAGTGAAAAAAGTTTTGTTGCTGAAAAGTAAATACTCAAAATTTGAGGGGTTAAAGTGTAAATATGAAAATTTTGAAGGACCAATAGTGCAAATATTTTAAGGGTGGAATGATCTATAAACTAAGTAAAATGGATGAATTAGGACCAAATTGAATAGGTGAAAAATTTTGAGGGACTAAATCGCAATTTTACCAAATCAACTGATGACTCAAGGATGAAATTTTAAAAGATCATGAAGGGAAAAATGGTCAATTAGTAAGAGAGAGAATTCTAGAATGTAATGATTATATTGATGATATTTTAAATTAATTAATTAGATAAATATTATTTTATTAATATTTTAATAAGATATTTTTGAATATTTTATTTAATTAAGGCTAATATAAAAAGAAAGGAAGATGAAAAAAAAATTCTTCATCTTCATTCAAGGCTTCCAACGGTTATGAAGAGAGAAAGAAAGAAAGTTTTGCTTTCTTTACAATTTGGTCCTTCCACAAAAAAATCACCATTTTCACCTAGAAATCAAAAGAATTTCCATGGTTACCAAGAGAGAAAAATAATAAGGAGACCATGGGGAGCTAGAATATCAAGTTAGATTCAAGAAATAGAAGCTGGAGGAGAGAGAAAATTAAGTTAAAGATTGAAATCAATATGACAAGGTAAGAACATCAAGATTTCAATATATTTTTAAGTTTGATATTATTGAAAAAGCATGGAAATGATGTTAAAGTAGAGTTTTCTTATATAAGGTTCTATGTTCTTGATATGTTAGTGAAGGGAAATGAGAGAAAGTGATGGGAAATATTGTAGAGAAAGGAAATAAGGGTGTTATAAACTTGGTAATCAACATTTTGCACTAAAACAGTTTTGGACAGCAGCAATAGTCTAACTTTGAAAAATCACCAAAAATTGTAGAAATAGAATTAGAGGTTGAATAAAATATGAAATTAAATTTTATTGAGTCTAGTTTCTAAAACATCAAGCGTATGTTAATTTAGAATTCTGTAGCTCAAGATATAAATAATTTAGTGACTATGACTCAAGTGGACAGCTTGATATGAACATATAAGTAAATAGTGGAATTATATATATACATTAAGGATGTGGAATGGAGATGAGGAGGATGAAAATATATGAATATTCAGCTAGTTTGGGTTTACATTAAAAATGGCTAATTTGCATGTTTTAGACTCGGAGGCTAAATTGAATAAAAGTAAAACTTTAGGGGCAATTTTGTAAAAAAGTCAAAAATGACCAAATTGAAGGAAATGAATTGTTTTATTTTCTAAATTAATGAATTGAATGAAATTATTAATTTAGATCAAGATTGGGTGAAAATCGAGGAAAATAGAAATTTCCAAAATGCCCCTGAATCATTGTACTTTTGCAATTTAGCCAGGTAAGTTCATATGGTTGAACTTTTATGATTATTTGTTAACTTAGAAATGATATAATGTATTATTTCATGTGTTTGTCACTGAATTGTGACTATTGAAAGTATATGAAAAGTGATTTGAATGTTCAAATTGAGTAGAACGCTGGATTGAGTACGATCGTTTAGTGACAATTGAAATGATAAGTGATGAATTGACGGATAAGACCATGGTTGGACTATGGCAAGCATGTAAATGTAAGACCATAGCTGGGCTATGGCATTTCAGTGAAAAGACCATAACTGGGTTATGGCATCGTGAACGTAAGACCATGGTTGGACCATGGCGTTATATGTGCATGTGTAAGACCATAGTTGGGCTATGGCATCATGAAGATGATAAAACCATATTTGGGATATGGCACTACATGAGTAAGACCATGGCTGGGCCATGGCAATACAAGTGAAAGACCATAGTTGGACTATGGCATAAAGAAAACGATGTACTCAAATCCGTAAGACGTTCTCTAATTTGACAAAAATTGGTAAGTGACATATGAAATTAATATTTAAAGACTTATGGTTATTATTGATATTGATATGAAATAAGTGTACCCATTGATATTTAAATGATCCAACGAGCAAAGTTCTGATATGAGATAACATGAGTATGAAATGAATTATTACCGGTATATACTTGAAATACATAGAAATGATGGTACATGAAATATTGATATAATGAAATGAATGATATATGTTTATGGAGAAACGACAAAAGAATGATATGTATTATGACATGTAAACATGTGATTATCTTTATTATGTTGATACGAGAAAATTATGTATGTTGTAATGAGTAACAAACTCAAGTGTAACCTATTGAGAAAATAAGTTTATCAATGTTGAAATTATATGTAATGTGTACAAGTACGCTAACCAGTGTTGTTGCTTGATACTTAGACAAATGCCAAGCTGTTGGTCGAATAGTGATATGTTTATTTATATGATGCATTGGAATGGTAAGTATTTAAGTGAAAATATGTTACTACTCATGAAAGAGTGGTAAGGTTTAAATTATTCAATTTCTTATGAAACGACTTATCATGTGATCAATTCGAAAAAGACTTTGGCTAAATGCACTAGCTTGTTACCATGGTTGAATGATATGTTTATGACTTGTCACTACACCAAAACAGACTTTTAGCAGCGTTTTTTTTTGGCTTTTAGCGGCGTTTATAAGCGCCACTAATAGTATTTGCGGTGTTTTGGAAAGCGCCGCAAAAAACGCCGCTAAAGAAAGCGCCGCAAACTTTAACGGCGTTTATGGGGAAAAAAATGCCGCTACAAGTCTTGACTTTTAGCGGCGCTTTTCCCACAAGCGCCGCTAAAAGCCATTACTTTTAGCGGCGCTTTCCCCACAAACGCCGCTAAAAGTCGTGACTTTTAGCGGCGCTTTCACCACAAACACCGCTAAAAGTAATAACTTTTAACGGTGCTTTCCCCACAAACGCCGCTAAAGGTCGTGACTTTTAGCGGCGCTTTTCACACAAACGCCGCTAATTTGTACAGATTTGCAATGTACAATTTGTTCAATATCAAACCCCTCCTGCACTAAAACCAACCAAAAACAGCAACAATTGCATATAATTTCAACCCAAAACAGCAAATATAGCATTTAAATCTCACCAAAAGCATTAAATCTAAATGATACTTCAAATTTAATAATAGATATATGATGTAATAAATTAAGTATAATTGAAACTATTCTTACAATAATGTTAAATGTAACAATGTTAAAAATAATATTACAAAGAGAAACTAAGGGACTAAGATGGTGGCGACTGCTGAAACATCTACATCATCTCTTGAAAAGTCAGAAATGGAGCTCATCGTATTTTTGCTCGCTTTGTCGCCATCATTGCCGCCGTTGCCTCTCGCGCTCATCGCATCCGCTCGAAGTTCTTCATATTTTCTTTCAACCTCAGCAATTTGTTGAACCGTGCTCGCTTGCATCTGAGATATTTGGTCTTTTAACCTCTAAACTTCGGCTTGAGCTTAACTACCGGAAGGCATGTACTGGTGGGAGCCGGATCCAAAATATTGGGTCGGGGTAACACCAGATCCTTGAAATCGGACCCGACCATACCTTTCAGGACCCAAAACATCAGTAATAAAAAACAGCAAATGTAGCATATAATTTAAGCCAAAAACAGCGAGAAATGTAGCATAAAAATTCCGACCATACCTTTCAGGACCCAAAACATCGGTAATAATTACATTATCGATATCCTCAAGATTAACAGAACTATCACTCGAAAGCGGTAAGCTTCATCATGCCTTCTTCTCCTTTAGTTTCTCTTAATAAATCAATCAAAAAGTTAGAAACGAAATATACAATACGAATGAATGCAACATAACTTAACATTATTAATTTAAAACTACTAACGAATAATTAAACTATTATAAGTAAACATTATAAATATTTATAATAAATCAAATTTTATTAAGTAAATATACCATAATCTCTCCGACTTTGGATGTCATCTGAGACCCATCCTTCTTCTTATAGTGTAATGTCAAAAAGCCAACGCGCGTCCAACTTTTTGACCTGTGGAGACTTCCTACAATGTAGTAGTAAAAATATAATTTAATAGTATAAAGTCATTAATATTTGTGAATTAATAAATTATAATACCTCGGCCTCACCACGAAGCAAAACTTTTGGACCTGCCGGTGTGCGTGAATTTTTGTTTCTGCGCTGCTTTGCTGCTCCAACACGCTCACGGTCCTACATAATGAAATTATTATTACGTATATAGTAAATACTATAAACCGAAAAATTTATAAAAGTTTACAACTAGGTAATACCTCTCCTTTCTTTGAGTTCCAAAATCTAACCGCATCTTCCCATTGATACTTCAACATTCCCTGGGACATTTATAATTTATCCTTGAGGCTTATTTCTTTCTTAAAATATTCTTTTTTCAGTGTGCTTTTATGGTCTCTCCATTTTTTTCCCAGTGTCTTCTTTATATAGTCATCGGAGACCTCCAAATCAAATATCTCCTAAAAAAACATAAGTTTAGAAAGTAAATATAAATGAAACTTCAACCAAAGTATTATAAATTACATTCACGTTTTGTTACCTTAATGTTATCGAGAGCTTGATTTTTGTTTGCATCAGGCATGTGATGCCATGACTCGTAATTGATGGGCAACATATTTGCATTTCGGGCAATAATGCCCATATAGCCTGCTAGAAGTCGAGCTTCAGGGCCAACAGGCTGGCCATGATTGTTTCTCCTTACTTTCACACGCTCGACGGGATTTAATTCGTATAAATCTCTAAGCAGTGTACGTCTGCGACCTCTGCGCGTCCCACCAGTCTCAGCTGAACAATGATATATTATTGTTATATTAAAATTGAAAAATGAATTAATAATAAAAGTCAACGTGCATGTAAAATAAACTTAACATTACTTTGTAATTCTGCAGGCTCATCATCTATGTCAGGCACAGTCGAGGATCCAACAACTGTTTGCTGTTCGCTATTGCCCTCTTCCGAATTTACGGTATTCTGTACAATATTTAAATCTTGCAATCTTCTTCTACTCATTTTTCCTGCAATACACATAAAATAGTTGAAATTTTAGTAATAAATTACTACAATAATGGTACATATAGAATAGTTAAATTATATAAAATGACCAAGATTAAAATTATAATATTACATATAAATAAAAAAACCGTAAAATCTTACTACATCATAATTCGTAAATATCTTCATCCACGTCCTGACGAACCCATTGAAATTGTGTACTAGTACTAGGGATATTTTCATTTAAGTTTTGTTCGGAAAGGCGAGTTTTCTCGATCTTTCGACGATGTCATCTCTACTTTCATTGCCCATGTCGAACAAGTCTCTAGGGGTGTTTGAAGTACAACGTACCAACCCTCATCGATTGGATCTTTCGAGTAAAAACTTGTTTCACTTGAGAAGAAAACACATACGGCTCGTCTATCGATTGTTCTCCTGGTGAATCAATCGAGAGAAATTCACCATTGTAAAACCATATTGATCGTTTTTAATTCCGCGAGCCGTATTCACATCAGCCCAATCACCTCGAAATAAGACAACTTTCCATTTACCGTAATAATCCAACTCAATTATGTCAGTAATAAGTCCGTAATACTCCAGATTCCCCTCGTGATTCTTCATTCCCTAGCACTAGCATAACTTGTAATTGAAGAATTAACAACAATTCCACAATTTTGGGTTCTCCTCAATCTCTCGCGATACCTTGTATGAAATCTGTATCCGTTGATGAGGAAGGCACTATATCTTTTCACTATTCTGTTTGGACCTTGTGAAAGCCATTTAACTTCGTCATTTACTTCATTCCGACTCCAAACCTATTGAATCGAAAGTAAATTGAGTAATTATAAATGTTATGAGAAAACATTATTACTTGTCAATGAAAACTTCAATTGCATACCGTTTGGCTTAACCATTCATGAAATGATTCTGTGAACAACTTATTAATTTCTCGTCGATGTAATTTTTGGGACCGTGAACGAGCTCTCAATATTTGTTTGTACTCACTATGTTAAAAAACGGGTTACTTTGTTAGAAGACAAACAAATTATAATTGATGAGTATTTATCAAATTCTAGAACTTACTTGCGTAATGGTTCCATTGAATCGTGATGAAAAAGAACGTATCGATGTGGTTGGACCCACGATCTATCGTCTAATTCTGCAATTTCGACTTTGCCGATCGGTTCTCCGAAACTTTGAAATAAATAAGTTTCGGCCAAGTTATGATCTGTGAGCCCAGCATTTCTACTTGGTCTGTTCATTCTTGTTTCAACATCTTCCAAATACCTCGAACAGAAAGTCATACATTCTTCTTCCAAGTAGCCTTCGGCAATTGATCCTTCCGGATAACGCTTATTGCGGCAATAAGACTTCAATTTGGATAAGAACCTAAACACAATATACAACATTATCAAAAGTTGTAACTAAAGGCATTGAGGTGAATGAAGGAATAATTTGCAAATAAAGTAAGACCTTTCTATGGGATACATCCATCGATAGAAAACGGGTCCACCAAGTATTGCTTCACGAGAGAGATGAATTAATAAGTGCACCATAATAGTGAAGAAGGAAGGCGGGAAGATCTTCTCCAGATTGCATAAAGTCAATGCGGCTCGATCTTGTAGTGTCTCAAGTTCTTGAACATCCAAAACTTTGCCACAAATGCCTTTCATTATATTGGATAGTTCAATTACACAAGACGTCACCTTTTTCGACATACAACACCGCATAGCAACTGGCAGTAAGTCTTACTTCAAGATGTGATAGTCATGCGATTTTAAGCCATATAGTCTTCGATCTTTAAGACTCACACATCGGGATATATTTGATGCATACGCATTCGTGACCTTTATATCCTTCAACACCATACAAAACACTTCTTTCTCCGTCTTCGACATTGAGAAAATAGCAGGCGGTAACTGATATTTCATATTCGAAAGTGCTTCGGGATGAAGCTCACGCCGAATTCCCATGTGGACTAAATCAAGTCGACTCTGAAGATTGTCTTTCAATTTTCCATTTACATTCAAAATAGTCCCAATGATGTTCTCGTAGGCATTTTTCTCAATGTGCATGACATCAATATTATGTCGTAAAATCTGATGCTCCAATAAGGCAACTAAAAAAAATACTTATTTTTTTCCACAAGTCCGCCTCATTAGGATCATCCTCTTCATCAGATTCATCATCAGATTCATCCTTTGATCTTCTATTTCTTTGCGTGTTGGGCGGTTGATTCATCTTCCCATAAATGAAATTCATATCTTTCAACATGAACAATATTTCAGATCCACCGGTCTGCGAATGAGCTTCTCTGAACTCTTCAGTACCGTCAAACTGAGTACTCTAAAATCTAAATCTATGATTTTCCGGTAACCACCGACGATGCCCCATGTAAGAGAACTTCTTCCCATTATATAACCATTGCGAACATGTTTGCGCGAAAGACAAGAAGGACAAGCATAACGTCCCTTGGTACTCCAACCGCATGTGATTGGCATAGGTAGGAAGTCATTAATAGTCCACATCAATGCTGCACGTAAATTGAAGTTCTCCTTTCTCAGTACATCGTATGTCTCAACACCAGCCCACAATTGTTTTAACTCATCAATAAGTGGCTGCAAATATATGTCAATATCATTTCCGGACCCTTTCTCTCCAGGGATAATCATATATAATATGAAGGATGATTGTTTCAAGCAAACCCATGGAGGAAAATTGTAAGGAACAAGCACCACAGGCTAAGTACTATACGCAGTGCTCATGATTTTGTGTAACATCCAAAAAATTGAGTATCGATATGTTGCATAATTTTGGTGCTTAGCTTGTGAATAATTCAATTTGTGTGTTTAATATAGTCTTGAGAAGGCTCGGGATTTATTCGGAATTAGAATAAATTTTAGTAATGAGTACTTTATTGAAGTGGAACAAGTAACCTTGATGTTTAAGGAAATTAAGTGGTAAAAAGACAGCATAAAAGAGCCATTAGTGAAGAGGTTATGCGCTACATGTATGGTCTTGAGGGGAGAGGTTCGAATCCCCTAGTATGCATTTTGTGAATATTAATTTTTGCTCTTTCCTAGCAAGTGTCGGCCAACCATCATATTCTTGGTAAGTTAGACTTTTATCTTTATGGTATGATGGCTAAGAGATATGGTAAGAGTGAACTTAAGGAAAAGAATCATATGGAAAAGGCAAGTAAGGGGGGACATAAGGCATGAAACAAGGGTGATTTTTTGGAAACTTTGGGGTGGCTAAACTTTGACTTTTGGCCAATGTACTTGGACGATTTTGGGGTTAGAAGAGGTTGGCCGAATATTGGTAAGGATTAGGAGCTAGTTGGCCATAATGCTTTAGCAAATTAGTGCATTTTTCCTTTTCTCTTCACAACTTCTCTCCCTAGCCGATTGTGTCTTGTGCAATAGGTAAATTTTGTTTTGGTTTTGGTCATTTCTTCTAGACCAAATTGATATCATCTTTCATTCTTCCCAAGTTTCTCCTCTTTGTGCCGAAACTATACCATCTTGAAAGGTTATATTCTTTTTCTTTCTTTTTGGCCGAATATACACCAACCCCAAGATCATTTCTTTGTTCATATTCCATCATTGAAAATTGACACATAAACGCTTTCTCTTTTATTTCTTTTTCTCCTTTCTTTCTTCTTGTAAAGAACTCTTAACATCACTATTTCTTTTCCAAAATTTTTCACCATGGCCAAATGTTAATAAACATCTTCATAGCCAAAATTTCCATTCTCATATATTTCTTCTCAATCATTTCTTCTATTCAATCTTTGGATAATCGGTAAGAACCCTATTCGATTCTTTATTTTTTTCATCTTTTCTTTTGCCGAATCTACTTTTGTTTGGAAGGGTATTTTCACCGAAAGTATCCTCTATCTCTTTCTCTTAGACAATCTTTCTCGTCTATATAGTGATATAGAGAAGGCCGAAACTCGGAGTGTTCGTAATCATCGTGGATCGCTAGGATTCGGTTCAAAGTGTTAAGGTAAGGGTTTCTACCAAGGACTTCCATATTACTCGTTATTTCGTCAAAGATGGGTTACTAATCGGTTTTATCTTAAGAACGTTATCGCTCGATTTTCATACCGTGAACGTAAGATTTTGTGGTAAGCCAATTTCGCCCTTAAAACCTATAAACTTAATTTCCAAAATATTAGTTGGACTAATATTCTTTTGTCAATGGAAGCAAGCAAGATAGGGTCGAAAAGGGTGGTGAATAGTGTTTAGAAGAGGGGCGAATTCGCTATTCCATCTAGATTCAAGCGAAGGGCTATTTCAGCAATTCGAGATTTTCCACCGGGTTGTGGACCCTCATCCGGGGAGAATCAATTATTCAAAGTTGTTCGTAGTTCGGAGCCATTAGCTAACCGGGATTTTCCAAGGGTTGTGAATCATCAACCGGGAGAACCGCCAAATAGTAGTTGTTCGAGATTTCGAGGGTAATGATCTAGATCGCTTATCTTTAGCATAGATTTATATTAAGTATTAGTGTTCTAATCGAGCGTTATAACATTTTTAGGTGTTGACGATCAGGAAAGTGTAGTGCTCACCGTGTCGGTGTGTAATCTTACACCACCATATCTCGCGGGTTAGATAACCACATCGTAATAATGCTAGATTAAAATCACAAAGTTGGTGAAATCGAGTAAAATGGTTTATTTTATCACTTTAATCGTAAAAACTATGAAATTGGTATCAAGATTATAAAAATTACGAAATTGCCCTTAATGGGCTAAATCGATAAAAGTGACTTAATGAGCCATATGTGATATTTGATAAATGGGCCATATGCGATATTTGATAAATGGGCCATATGTGATAATTGTTAAATGGGCCATATGTGATATTTGTTAAATGGGCCATATGCGATATTTGATAAATGGGCCATATGTGATAATTGTTAAATGGGCCATATGTGATATTTGTTAAATGGGCCAAATGTGATATGAGATTATGTGGGCCAAAATGTGAAATGGGCCAGTTTGTGATAACTTTTATAATGAGCCTTATGTTGAAATTATTATATATGAATGAATTGTCATGCATTTTATATACATGATTGAATGGGTTGGGATATTTGATGAAGAGAAGATGGCTTCATGCCCAGTTAATGGCTTCGTGCCCAGTTAATGGCTTCGTGCCCAGTTTAATATATGGCTTAATGCCCAGTTGGTGTGTTAGCGGGGTGGGTGACTAAAGCTCCCCACGCAGTGTCTTTGGTTGGTGCGGGTGGTGTGTAGCGGTTGGAAATTTAGGCTTGGTTGGGAATTGCATATCACATGCATTTTATACTTGTTATATTGTACATTTGTAAATGGGCTCAAGCCCAATTAAATGCTTAAATGGTTTTGGCCTAGTGGACTTGGTAAGAGGGTTCACACTGAGTTCTAAGTAACTCACCCCGTTTCCTTTACCCATCTCAGGTAACGATCATTAATGGAAGCTTGGGCCGGGGGATGACTTCGTGGAGGCCATACTTCGAATGATGGTTTTTTGTGAACTTTGAACTACTCTTAAGTATTTTTATTTAATTACTATTTCAGCTATGATATAATAAGGCCTATGGTATTATTTTTATGGATTTTTACTTGTGGATGGATTTTAATTATGTTTAAATACTAAAATGGGACTATTCTATTTTTAATAAATGTTTTCTTAAATTCTCGTGCAAAAAGGGGTTTTTCTTAAATATTTTATTCTCGTAAATTTTTCTGTAAAATTCTTTAAGAATCTTGTTTTCAAATTTCCTTTTGAACTCTTTTAAACTTCTCGTAAAATTTTTACCAATTAATTTCTAAGTTTTAATTTATAAACTCTTATGTCTTAAATCATAGATTTTAAATTAACCTCGGTTTTTAATAAACTTCAATTCCAAAATAGTTTTGAGGATCTGTTTTATTTAAATCAATAAATGACTAGATGTATGTTCGTTTTGTGTGACATACCAAATCTGGTCTTAACGCATAGACCAGGGTTTGGGGTGTTACATTTTGTACGGGTTAAATCCATCAGATGCTAGCCCAAGCCTCACACTCCTAGGATCGCTTGCAAAGCTTGGAAATTTAGAGTCAAATGATTTCCAAGCTAAAGAATCTGTAGGATGCCTTAACAATCCATCATCGGTTCGTCCATCATGGTGCCACGTCATTGACTCGGCTGTCTTCGACGACATGAAAAGCCTTTGAAGCCTTAGTATTAGCGGAAAATACCGCAAAATCTTAACTGGCGTCTTCCTTGACTATGCATCATTTTCATCCTCGTTACCATCCTTTGTATTTCTATTCGTCCAACGGGATTGACCGCATATGTGATATTTGTTAAATGGGCCATATGCGTTATTTTATAAATGGGCCATATGTGATAATTGTTAAATGGACCATATGTGATATTTGTTAAATGGGCCAAATGTGATATGAGATTATGTGGGCCAAAATGTGAAATGGGCCAGTTTGTGATAACTTTTATAATGAGCCTTATGTTGAAATTATTATATATGAATGAATTGTCATGCATTTTATATACATGATTGCATGGGTTGGGATATTTGACGAAAAGAAGATGGCTTCATGCCCGATTAATTCCGTGCCCGATTAATGGCTTCGTGCCCGATTAATGGCTTCGTGCCCGATTGATGGCTTCATGCCCGATTTAATATATGGCTTAATGCCCGGTTGGTGTGTTAGCGGGTGGGTGACTAAAGCTCCCCACACAGTGTGCCGGTTGGTACGGTGGTGTGTAGCGGTTGGAAATTTAGGCTTGGTTGGGAATTGCATATCACATGCATTTTATACTTGTTATATTGTACATTTGTAAATGGGCTCAAGCCCAATTAAATGCTTAAATGGTTTTGGCCTAGTGGACTTGGTAAGAGGGTTCACACTGAGTTCTAAGTAACTCACCCCGTTTCCTTTACCCATCTCAGGTAACGATCATTAATGGAGGCTTAGGCCGGGGGATGACTTCGTAGAGGCCATACTTCGAATGATGGTTTTTTGTGAACTTTGAACTACTCTTAAGTATTTTTATTTAATTACTATTTCAGCTATGATGTAATAAGGCCTCTGGTATTATTTTTATGGATTTTTACTTGTGGATGGATTTTAATTATGTTTAAATACTAAAATGGGACTATTCTATTTTTAATAAATGTTTTCTTAAATTCTCGTGCAAAAGGGGTTTTTCTTAAATATTTTATTCTCGTAAATTTTTCTGTAAAATTCTTTAAGAATCTTGTTTTCAAATTTCCTTTTGAACTCTTTTAAACTTCTCGTAAAATTTTTACCAATTAATTTCTAAGTTTTAATTTATAAACTCTTATATCTTAAATCATAGATTTTAAATTAACCTCGGTTTTTAATAAACTTCAATTCCAAAATAGTTTTGAGGATCTGTTTTATTTAAATCAATAAATGACTAGATGTATGTTCGTTTTGTGTGACATACCAAATCTGGTCTTAACGCATAGACCAGGGTTTGGGGTGTTACATTTTATGGTATCAGAGCCAAGTTTCAAAACTCGGCTGTGGTTTGGGTTCAACAATAATTTTTGTTTAAAGCTGTTTCCAATTTATAGAATTTATGTTTTAAAGGTAGTATGGCACCACGAGCATCCGGCACCAAGTCAAGTAAGTATTCGTATATTGAATGTTTATTATTGTGATATGATCATAGGAACACTCTAGAACTTCTAGTTTTAGGTGTTGAAACTATAGAGATTGGGACAATAGGATGTGATTGCGAAAACAACTCTATCTCTTATATCTCATAAAATATCGTTAATAAACACTGAAATAGTATTCTGATTCATAAAACTTGTAATCAGATTAAACCAAATTAGCTATTATGAGCGCTAGAGGACGTGGAAGTGGTAGACGTGGCCGTGGTAGAGGTCGAGGTGCTAGAGCCGTGTCCAAGGCATCGGGACATATGCCGGAAATGGATGCACCGACATCACCTGTGTCGGATATTGGATCCCACGACCGTATGAGGGAAGATATTGCTTTGTCTCAGGTAATGTTACGATTTTTAGAAAGGGTTGCTAGGGCTAGAACGGGGCCAGTAGCTCGAGGATCAATATCGGAGCGGCTCAGATCTAATGGTGCTGAGACTTTTAGGGGTATTTCTGGAGTAGCCCCAAATGTTGCGGAATATTGGCTCGAGGTCAGTAGAGCGGATTATGGATGACACGGAGTATATTTGCCGAGCGTAAACTAAGAGGAGCCGTGTCCTTGTTGAGGGGACGAGGCGTATCAATGGTGGCTTACTGTGGGAGAAGGCACCCAGGCTGAACGTGTTACTTGGGATTTCTTCAAAGCTGCTTTCCAAGGAAGTATGTCGGGGTAAGTTATGTGGATGCCCGAAGGAAGGAATTCCTGAATCTAGTTCAAGGGAATAAGACAGATGGCGACTTACGAGGCGTAATTTCTTCGCTTAACCGATATGCTCGCGCAATAGTGCCAATCGATCATGAGCGCTGTGTACATTTTGAGGATGGGTTTGAGCGATGAGTTACGGCATCGATAGCCCCGCAACAAGAAAGGATTTTTGCCACGCTTGTTGAGAAAGCTAAGATAGCCGAAGAGGCTAAGAACTCAGAATGCCAGAACCGGGAAAGAGTCAGAGGCAAGAGGGATTTTAAGTACTCGGGTTCTGCTAAAAGGTTCTAAAAGAGGCCTC
Organism: Gossypium sturtianum; assembly: GCA_025698515.1. Taxonomy (NCBI): domain Eukaryota; kingdom Viridiplantae; phylum Streptophyta; class Magnoliopsida; order Malvales; family Malvaceae; genus Gossypium; species Gossypium sturtianum. The sequence continues at coordinate 126,802,141 of CM046946.1, forward strand.
GGAATGATGAGCCAGCTCAAGCTAGAGCACCTGTGGCTACCAATCAAATTCAAGAATGTGCTGACTGTGGGAGACGACATCCTGGAGAATGCTGGAAGAGAATCGGTGGTTGTTTTAAATGTGGTTCTAAGGACCATCAATTTAGGAATTGCCCTCGACGGACTGCTCCGACTCAAGAAGCTCGTAACTCTGATGCACAGCCAGTTAGGGGCGCTCAGCAGCCACCGAGAGGCCGTGGACCAGGTTGTGGTGGTAACGGTGCTGGACGTGGTCAAGGTACACCGGGTCGAGGTAATGGCTTTAGAGGTAACGGAGAGGCAAGACAGCCGGGGTTGGTCTATGCGGTCAGGCGTCGGGAGGATGGCGATACACCTGATGTGATAACTGGTACGTTCTTCATCTTTGATGTACCTGTTACTGCTTTAATAGATATCGGGTCTACCCACTCGTACGTTGCTAGTGCCATATCTGGAAATCTGAATATTAGATCTGAGATTACCGATAGAGTGATGACGGTAATTAGTCATTTAGGGCGATGCCAGTGGTCGTGAATAAATTGTATAGAGACGTGCCTTTAGAAATTCAAATAGAAATATTTTTGGCGGATTTGATGGAACTGCCTTTCGGCGAGTTTGATCTTATTTTGGGCATGGATTGGTTGGTAAAGCACTGGGCGCAATTGGATTGTCTTTGAAAAGCGGATGTCAATAAGAATTTTGGATGATAAGGAGGTAGTAATGACAAAGTGCAGCGAAGGAACTTTTTGGCAAATGTGGTATCTGCTTTAAAAGCAGAAAAGTTGGTGCGAAAAGGGTATAGAGCATTCCTAGCCTTTATTAGTGCTTTGGATGCCAAGGAATTATCAGTGGAAGGTGTGAGAACGATGAAAGAATTTTTAGATGTCTTTCCCGAAGAACTTCTTGGTCTACCTCCAGATCGGGAAGTAGAATTTGGCATTGAGCTTTTGCCTGGAACGACTCCGGTGTCCATTTCTCCTTACAGAATGGCGCCGAAAGAGTTAGCGGAGCTTAAAGCACAAATTCAAGAATTATTAGATCGGGATTTATCCGACTGAGTGTGTTTCCATGGGGAGCACCGGTTTTGTTCGTCTAGAAGAAGGATGGGTCGATGCATATGTGTATTGATTATAGACTGTTGAATAAATTGACGATCAAGAATAGGTGTCCATTGCCGAGAATCGACGACCTGTTTGATCAGTTGAGAGGAGCTTCAGTTTTCTCCAAGATTGATTTGAGATCGGGTTATCATCAACTCAAGGTTAAGGAGGCAGATATTCATAAGATAGCATTCCGAACTCGTTATGGACATTATGAGTTTTTGGTGATGCCGTTTTGTTTGACCAATGCACCAGCTGCATTTATGGACATGATGAACCGAGTCTTTCAACCCTATCTAGACCAGTTCGTGGTGGTGTTCATAGATGATATCTTGGTATACTCGAGGAATGAAGAAGAGCATGACTCACATTTGCGCATAGTATTGCAAATCTTCATGCGAGATAAGCAACTTTATGCCAAATTCGTGAGGTGTGAATTTTGGTGAAGGAAGTGACTTTCTTGGGTCATGTGGTGTCACCAAGGAATAAGAGTTGATCCTCGGAAGGTAGAGGCTGTGTTGGATTGGAAACCACCGAAGTCAGTGGCTGAGATTCGGAGTTTCTTATGTTTGACTGGTTATTATAGACGCTTTGTTGAGGGGTTTTCGTTGATTGCTGCACCCCTAACTAAGCTGTTGCGAAAGGGAGTACCGTATGTGTGGACCGATAAACAACAAGAGAGTTTCGAGAAACTGAAGAAGATTTTGACGGAAGCGCCAGTACTGATTCAACCTGAGGCTGGAAAAGAGTTCATTATTTATTGCGATACGTCACACACGGGCTTGGGATGTGTGTTGATGCAAGGTGGTAAAGTGGTAGCTTATGCATCTCGTCAGTTGAGGCCGCACGAAGTCAACTATCCTACCCATGACTTGGAGTTGGCTGCTATGGTTTTTGCTTTAAAAATTTGGAGGCACTATCTCTACGGTGAGAAGTCGATCATTTATACGGATCATAAGAGTCTTAAGTACCTCCTTACCCAAAAGGAGTTGAACTTGAGACAACGGAGGTGGGTGGAACTGTTAAAGGATTATGACTTCTCAATCGAGTATCATCCTGGAAAGGCTAACGTGGTGGCAGACGCGTTAAGTCGTAAGGTAGTATCGGAGTTAAGAGCAATGTTTGCTCATCTCGCCAGTTGAAAGATGGCGATCTGCTAGCGGAACTTCAGGTTAAGCCTTTGTGGTTAGAACAGATCAAGGAAAAGTAGTTATCAGATGAAAAGTTGGGTCCGTTAATGCAACAAGTTGAAAGTGGTGTAATAGGGGATTTTGGAATGAACAAGGATGGAGTCTTGTGTGTTTCGTGGAAGAGTTTGTATGCCCATGGATTCGGATTTGAGACAAATGATTCTCGCGGAGGCGATAGTAGCCCTTATGCTATGCACCCCGGAGGAAATAAGATGTATCGAGACCTCCATGAGCAGTATTGCTGGCCAAGGTTAAAACGGGAGGTTACTAATTTCGTGGGTAAGTGCTTAACTTGTCAACAAGTGAAGGTGGAACACCAATTACCGTCGGGCTTATTGCAACCTGGTAAAGATTCCTTTATGGAAATGAGAGCGGATAACGATGGACTTTGTTAGTGGGTTACCCTTAACAACTACTAAGAAAGATTCCGTCTGGGTGATAGTGGATCGGTTAACGAAGATCGCCCATTTTCTACCGGTTAAATGCGGATTACTCACTGCGCAGAAGTTGGCTAAGTTATACGATCGGAGATTGTGAGGTTGCATGGGGTACCAAAGTGTCATTATATCGCATGTGGATCATAGGTTTACACCGCGGTTTTGGAAAGCTTTGCATGAGGCTTTGGGAACAAAGTTAAACTTCAGCACGGTTTTTCATCCTCAGTCAGATGGTCAGTCAGAAAGAGTAATCCAGATTTTGGAAGACTTGTTAAGGGGTTGTGTGATTGACTTCAGAGGTAGTTGGGAAGATTTTCTACCGTTGGCAGAGTTCGCGTATAATAACAGTTACCAATCCAGTATCCAAATGGCACCTTATGAAGTGTTATATGGTCGTAGATGTCGTACCCCTACTTGTTGGATTGAATTGGAGGAACGACAATTGTTGGGTCCTGAAATGGTATCTGAGACGGAAGAAAAGGTAAAGGTGATTCGAGCACGGTTAAAGGAAGCTTCGGATAGACAAAAGTCGTATGCGGATCTGAAGCGTAAAGATATTGAGTTTGCGGTGGGAGATCAGGTCTTTCTGAAAGTCTCACCTTGGAAGAAGATTTTCAGATTTGGAAGGAAGGGCAAGTTGAGCCCTAGGTTCATTGGACCGTACCGTGTGTTGAAGCGTGTAGGACCAGTGGCCTATCAGCTTGAATTACCTCCGGAGTTGAGTCAGATTCATAGTGTCTTCCATGTCTCAATGTTAAGGCGTTATCGATCGGATCTGTCTCACATAGTACCGGTAGAAGAAGTGGAGATAAGGCCAGACCTGTCTTTTGAGGAGGAACCGGTGAAAATTTTAGATCGAGATGTTAAGGTGCTAAGAAAGAAGTCGGTACCGTTGGTTAAGGTTTTATGGCGTAATCACGGAGTGGAGGAAGCTACGTGGGAGCCTGAGGACGCAATTCGGCAACAATATCCTCACCTCTTTTAACCAGGTAAATTTCGAGGACGAAATTTTCTTTTAGAGGGGTAGAATTGTAACATCCTAAAAATTGAGTATCGATATGTTGCATAATTTTGGTGCTTAGCTTGTGAATGATTCAATTTGTGTGTTTAATATAGTCTTGAGAAGGCTCGGGATTTATTCGGAATTAGAATAAATTTTAGTAATGAGTACTTTATTGAAGTGGAACAAGTAACCTTGATGTTTAAGGAGATTAAGTGGTAAAAAGATAGCATAAAAGAGCCATTAGTGAAGAGGTTATGCGCTACATGTATGGTCTTGAGGGGAGAGGTTCGAATCCCCTAGTATGCATTTTGTGAATATTAATTTTTGCTCTTTCCTAGCAAGTGTCGGCCAAGCATCATATTCTTGGTAAGTTAGACTTTTATCTTTATGGTATGATGGCTAAGAGATATGGTAAGAGTGAACTTAAGGAAAAGAATCATATGGAAAAGGCAAGTAAGAGGGGACATAAGGCATGAAACAAGGGTGATGTTTTGGAAACTTTGGGGTGGCTAAACTTTGACTTTTGGCCAATGTACTTGGACAGTTTTGGGGTTAGAAGGGGTTGGCCGAATATTGGTAAGGATTAGGAGCTAGTTGGCCATAATGCTTTAGCAAATTAGTGCATTTTTCCTTTTCTCTTCACAACTTCTCTCCCTAGCCGATTGTGTCTTGTGCAATAGGTAAATTTTGTTTTGGTTTTGGTCATTTCTTCTAGACCAAATTGATATCATCTTTCATTCTTCCCAAGTTTCTCCTCTTTGTGCCGAAACTATACCATCTTGAAAGGTCATATTCTTTTTCTTTCTTTTTGGCCGAATATACACCAACCCCAAGATCATTTCTTTGTTCATCTTCCATCATTGAAAATTGACACATAAACGCTTTTTCTTTTATTTCTTTTTCTCCTTTCTTTCTTCTTGTAAAGAACTCTTAACATCACTATTTCTTTTCCAAAATTTTTCACCATGGCCGAATGTTAATAAACATCTTCATAGCCAAAATTTCCATTTCTCATATATTTCTTCTCAATCATTTCTTCTATTCAATCTTTGGACAATCGGTAAGAACCCTCTTCGATTCTTTATTTTTTTTCATCTTTTCTTTTGCCGAATCTACTTTTGTTTGAAAGGGTCTTTTGACCGAAAGTATCATCTATCTCTTTCTCTTAGACAGTCTTTCTCGTCTTTATAGTGATATAGAGAAGGCCGAAACTCGGAGTGTTCGTAATCATCGTGGATCACTAGGATTCGGTTCAAAGTGTTAAGGTAAGGGTTTCTATCAAGGACTTCCATATTACTCGTTATTTCACAAAGATGGGTTACTAATCGGTTTTATCTTAGGAACATTATCGCCGATTTTCATCCCGTGAACGTAAGATTTCGTGGTAAGCCGATTTCGCCCCTTAAAACCTATAAACTTAATTTCCAAAATATTAGTTGGACTAATATTCTTTTGTCAATGGAGGCAAGCAAGATAGGGTCGAAAAGGGTGGTGAATAGTGTTTGAAAGAGGGGCGGATTCGCTATTCCTCTAGATTCAAGCGAAGGGTCGTTTTGCATCGTCGGGATTTTCCACCGGGTTGTGGACCCTCATCCGGGGAGAATCAATTATTCAAAGTTGTTCGTAGTTCGGAGCTATTAGCTAACTGGGATTTTCCACCGGGTTGTGAAACGTCAACCGGGGAGAACTGCCAAATAGTAGTTGTTCGAGATTCCGAGGGTAAGGATCTAGATCGCTTATCTTTAGCATAGATTTATATTAAGTATTAGTGTTCTAATCGAGCGTTATAACGTTTTTAGGTGTTGACGATCAGGAAAGTGTAGTGCTCACCGTAATCAGGTGTGTAATCTTACACCATATCTCGCGGGTTAGATAACCACATCGTAATAATGCTAGATTAAAATCACAAAGTTGGTGAAATCGGGTAAAATAATTTATTTTATCACTTTAATTGTAAAAACTATGAAATTGGTATCAAGATTATGAAAATTACGAAATTGCCCTTAATGGGCTAAATCGATAAAAGTGACTTAATGGGCCATATGTGATATTTGATAAATTGGCCATATGTGATAATTGTTAAATGGGCCATATGTGATGTTTGTTAAATGGGCCATATGCGATATTTGATAAATGGGCCATATGTGATAATTGTTAAATGGGCCATATGTGATATTTGTTAAATGGGCCATATGCGATATTTGATAAATGGGCCATATGTGATAATTGTTAAATGGGCCATATGTGATATTTGTTAAATGGGCCAAATGTGATATGAGATTATGTGGGCCAAAATGTGAAATGGGCCAGTTTGTGATAACTTTTATAATGAGCCTTATGTTGAAATTATTATATATGAATGAATTGTCATGCATTTTATATACATGATTGCATGTGTTGGGATATTTGACGAAGAGAAGATGACTTCATGCCCAGTTAATGGCTTCGTGCCCAGTTAATGGCTTCGTGCCCAGTTTAATATATGGCTTAATGCCCAGTTGGTGTGTTGGCGGGGTGGGTGACTAAAGCTCCCCACAGGTGTGCTGGTTGGTACGGGTGGTGTGTAGTGGTTGGAAATTTAGGCTTGGTTGGGAATTGCATATCACATGCATTTTATACTTGTTATATTGTACATTTGTAAATGGGCTCAAGCCCAATTAAATGCTTAAATGGTTTTGGCCCAATGGACTTGGTAAGAGGGTTCACACTGAGTTCTAAGTAACTCACCCCGTTTCCTTTACCCATCTCAGGTAACGATCATTAATGGAGGCTTGGGCCGGGGGATGACTTCGTGGAGGCCATACTTCGAATGATGATTTTTTGTGAACTTTGAACTACTCTTAAGTATTTTTATTTAATTACTATTTCAGCTATGATGTAATAAGGCCTCTAGTATTATTTTTATGGATTTTTACTTGTGGATGGATTTTAATTATGTTTAAATACTAAAATGGGACTATTCTATTTTTAATAAATGTTTTCTTAAATTCTCGTGCAAAAAGGGGTTTTTCTTAAATATTTTATTCTCGTAAATTTTTCTGTAAAATTCTTTAAGAATCTTGTTTTCAAATTTCCTTTTGAACTCTTTTAAACTTCTCGTAAAATTTTTACCAATTAATTTCTAAGTTTTAATTTATAAACTCTTATGTCTTAAATCATAGATTTTAAATTAACCTCGGTTTTTAATAAACTTCAATTCCAAAATAGTTTTGAGGATCTATTTTATTTAAATCAATAAATGACTAGATGTATGTTCGTTTTGTGTGACATACCAAATCTGGTCTTAACGCATAGACCAGGGTTTGGGGTGTTACATTTTGTACAGGTTAAATCCATCAGATGCTAGCCCAAGCCTCACACTCCGAGGATCGCTTGCAAAGCTTGGAAATTTGGAGTCAAATGATTTCCAAGCTAAAGAATCTGCAGGATGCCTTAACAATCCATCATCGGTTCGTCCATCATGGTGCCACGTCATTGACTCGGCTGTCTTCGACGACATGAAAAGCCTTTGAAGCCTTGGTATTAGCGGAAAATACCACAAAATCTTAACTGGCGTCTTCCTTGACTGTGCATCATTTTCATCCTCGTTACCATCTTCTGTATTTCTATTCGTCCAACGGGATTGACCGCATACATGATAGCACTGTTGGTTTCTTTGGTCGCCCCAATACAACATGCAGTCATTTGGGCAACTATGAATTTTGTTGTAGCCAAGGCCCAAATCTTTGATCAGTTTCTTCATGTCTTTGGAAGATTGAGGGATTTTCGCAAACGGGAACATTTCTCTCAAAAACTCTAACAACATTGTCAAAGAGTTTACGGTCCACCCTCCCAAACATTTTAAGTGAAAAAGACGAATACGAAAGACGCTTTTGAAAATTTGGATCCTCATACGCTTTTTTCGCTTCATTTCACCAAGTAACGTGTAGAACTTCGCCGCTTCTTCATTTGGCTGATCATCGGGTACACTTCTTCCCCTTTCGGTGAAAGTATTTTCACCAAAATTATAATCATCGGTTGCACCCAAATCAGGTGGAAATGACTGCAAACCATCACCGCGCCTATTAAATGCATCCCGCAACATGCCATCCATGTCATCTTCTCTAACATTCTGATTGTAAGCACTATGAGGATAACCCAGATTCATCGATGAAGAGGCTCCACTAGATGTACACTCTCAATGGAAAATCCATTTTTTATACCCCCGAACAAAGCCATCAACAACTAGATGTTCTTAGACAACTTCACGATAATGCCAATTGATATTGCAACACTTCTTACACGGGCAAAGAATCATATTCTCTTGGCTTGCATTTTGAAATGTAAAATTTAGAAAAGTTTCTACTCCATATCGATAGCCGTTGCTTACCCTTGACAAATTCATCAAAGTTCTATCCATTTCGTAGTTGTTGAAGTCTAAAGTTGACAGTAAATTACACGGGTAAGTTGTTTATCTATACAGGTATTATGTAAGTTATGTAAATTATGTAAGTTATGAAGTTTGATCTTAAAATTATGTAAGTTATGTAAATTATGTAAGTTATGAAGTTTGATCTTAAAATTATGTAAGTTATGTATTATTCAAGTTAAATAATTTGATCTTTAACCTATGTATTATGTATTATAATTTGATCTTTTAACCTATGTAAATTTGATCTTTAACCTATGTATTATGTATTATAATTATTTAAGAAATTTTACATTTTACATGCAAAGTAAGGGTACTAATCCCATGGCTGCATCCTTACTCAATATTAAAACCAAACCACCCATCAGGATTTTATTTAATCATAAAGTTGAAGCTCCTAGCATTGTGCATTTTACCTCAAGTTTAAATATCGCTTTATATAAATTATGTGCAAGTTTTCTTCAAATTTATTCTCGCTTAAATTTTATTATATATCAGTTTTGTCTAAATATATTCCGGTTTAAATTCGAAGATATTCAGTAACTCATAATTTTAATTATAAATATTTAAACTTGTATTATTTATTATTGTAATTGTGATTTAATTCGTAGTCTTAAATAAAAAGGAGACAAAGTTGAAGCTTTGTGAAAAAGGAAAAAATACAAATCAATATAATAAACAAAGAATTTGGACAAACAATTTGAATGTAAATTTTTAAGATTTATCATACGTGGCATTGTTACACAGGGAGGATCCGTTATATCTTACAGTGAGATATAAGGCAACCCGTTAGGTTTCCAGCCTATATACTTTGAATCGTTTTTTTTGGACAGCAATATAATAAACATCATATATACCAACAAGCAGGATAATAAACATCAATTTGGACAGCAATTCGAACAGAAATTTTTTAAGATTCATCATACGTGGCATTGTTACACCTGGGGAGGATCCGTTATATCTTACAGTGAGATATAAGGCAACCCGTTAGGTTTCCAGCCTATATACTTTGAATCTTTTTTTTTTTGGACAGCAGTATAATAAACAACATATATACCAACCAAGCAGGATAATAAACAACAATTTGGACAAATTCATCATGATATAACTGTTACTGATCTGAATTTTGAACTAAAACGTACCTTAATAATTTCAAGAAGATATTCTACTCCACTCTCACCAAGAAACAGGGGCTGCAGTCAGAAACACAAAAGATTAATAATCCTGACTAACAAGTGGATATCTAATGTTTTTCTATCAAATGAATATAAATCAGCAAAATGAATATAAATAAGAATAATAATGATTTTATACCATTAAGTTATTACCACCAAATCCAATCCAACAAATTGCGGAGAAGCGGAAGCAAGAATCGAAATACAAACAACATATGAATTAACAAATGCTATTGATTAATTACAAAATGCTATTTACTTAAAACTAATACTCACATTCTTTGACTAAAAGAAAATAGTCAATTCATGAGTCGGTCTAAGTCCTCTTCAATTCTACTCACTTTCAAAGTACGGATACCTTTCTCAATACAAATCAGAACAAATACATATGAAATTTATTAAAACAAAAGTCTATTCACATACATTATTAAACACTAATATGAAATTTTATACAAATATATGTATATGTATTACACATATATTCAAATTAGTATTCTTATTTTATATCACTTTTTTTTTAAATACCTATTACTTTTATTATGCATACACATATGTATATTGTGTTCATGTCCTTTAGAATAATGGATATATAGTCCAACTATTAATAAACACATAAATTTAGAATGTCGATTGCTAACTAATTTGCCGCATATAATTTTCTAAACTAAAAATTTTAATTTTAATTTAGGAGGAAAGTATAATTGTATTAACTACTCAGACTAATTTTCAAGTTTCATAAAATATAATTACCAAATTCAATCAATTTTTGTAAAATAAAGAGAGAAAATTCACAATTAAACATAATATAAAATTTTAAGATGGTTGGGAAGTTTTGAAATTCAATCTTTATATCTAAATCTACTTTTATAATATTATTAACTCTAATTTATATTTACATTTAAGTGTTTGATGTGAAATTTCATAACAAAACAACTTTAAAACATTCGATTAACGCATTAAGTTGTTCAACTATATTTTTTTTAAATACCATTAAAGTACAAGGCCTAGAACCCAAAATTTAGCACCAAAACCAGAATTTGGCCTTAAACTTTTATATCTTTGATTTATTACAAACAAGTAGTGACAATTTTAATTTGACAAATCCTCTAAATGCAAGTAAAAATTAATAACAATTTTAATAAAAAAAATCGACTAAATGATGATACCATAATAGGGACTGACGCCATTATCGTCCCTAAATTTTATCCTTATTATTTTATGCAAATATTCCAAGTTCAATTTATGTGAACTCTTAAAAAAATCCATAAAAAATGTTCAAAGAAAATTGAATCAATTGTTACATGTTACTATACCTTCAAGGTATTCATGTAACACCCCAAACCCGGCCCAAACACCACGACCGGATCTGGCATGTCACTAAGAAGACTTTATAAAACATATCGCGTTTTGTTTTGTTTTTAAAAAAAAACATAGTTTTGGCGTTTATACGGGAAAAACTTAATAGGTTGATAAATTGTAAAAGAAATAAATTTTATTTAATGCCTTAATGAATATAAAACTGAATTTTCCTTTGATTTTTATCATTTCAAGACATGCCATAGTTTAACCTTTTTACGTAGGATTTTAGATGTCCAAAACCCGAAACCCAAAAGAAAACATAAAATAAATTATAACAACCGGTGGCCTTATTACAATAAAATATAAACCAACTAATTAAAAATATTAAAAATAATTAAACTAGTAAAGTCTTTTCTTTGAATCAAAATAATCCCTCGCATGGCCACCTTGCGCTCCTCTCCAACCGGTCCGATGCACTAGGTGCTACCTCGAAAGATGTTAAATAATAGGGTGAGTCGCGAGACTCGGTGTGTGCAACCCTCGTGCACCATCAGATTGGGCCTTATCCCCACAGCAATGTATAACGAGTATAATATATCGTAAAATATGCAAAGCCCAACCCAATCCTAGGTTTCCATCCGCTACACACCACCCTTACCGCCAATCACACCATTGGGGATTTCTACAATCAACCCACACCGCTACACACCATCGATGGTAGTCACGCTGCAGATAGCTGCTCATCGTCAGATCATGGCAATAGCCACTACAACAGATCATGGCATAAGTCACTACAACAGATCATGGCATTAGCCACTACAACAGATCATGGTAAAAGCCACTACAACAGTAACACTTCCCTTTCATCAATCACCCAACCCCATGCATACATAGAAATTGGCACACATATAAAACAAATCATCTCAACAGAACATTCACTTTAGAATGATGACAGATCACTAACCAGGTGATTCGCCTTTACCCTTTTCGGGTTTTCAACGACCATGCCAGTATTTCGGCATTTAACGAAATATATAGAATATAACGAGTTTGTATGCATACTAATCAAGCAATCTAAATGGTGTGAGAGTGTTACACACCTGATTACGGTTAAGACGACACTTTCTATGTCGACGCTATCTGTAGCCGACACAACCGCTATTTGCCTAAGGTGTTGTTCAGAAGCCGATCCACAACCCGGTGGCCAATCCCGAACAGCAGACATCGCGCGTTTCTTGAACTTTGGGGCTGGGACTACAGATCCAACCCCTTCCTTTGTCTTACTTAAAATCCCGAAAAGAGATTGAGATCCCAAAACTAGTGTTTCCGGCTTTTAGATCTAAGCGATCTACCTAAATTCCTGAATGTCGTCTCAGCAAGAATATATATAAAACCATTAAACCATCAGCTTTTCGGCTTTGTCTTCCAAAACCCGTAAGAGAAAGTGAAGAGATAGGAAGATCGTCACTTACCCCACACAAAGAGTTTCAGCAACTTCTAAAAGATTCCGACTTTATGGAGAAATCGTCACAAGAGGAAGAGAATGGAAACAGAAATTGAAGTGAAAGGTTTCGGCTTTTAAGAAAAGTCCGAAGAAAAGATGAACAAGAAGAGACTTAGGCGTTTTCGGCTTTTAGAAGAAATTAGCGGAAGTTGTAGAGAAAGACTGAGAAATTCGGCACAGAGAATGAGAGAAAAGAATAGGGTTCAAATGCCAGAATTGAAGAGATACTATCCCTATTTAAAGAGAATTTCGGCACCCAGATATATACTAAAATAAATAAATAAATAAATAAAATAAACCTACACTCCCTAATCAGCTCAAACTTATCACCAATTAAATTCCTTTATTATCTCCAAAATTTATCCTCATCCTCATCCCAAAAATTCCTTTATTAGCCAAAAATCCAATTTGAATTACATTCAAATTGCTTTCCCCGTACAGCAACCATCTTTTGGCGTTTTGGTCTACTTCAAATACCTTTCCCACGCCAGCAGCAAAATAGTATATTGTTGTGCACAAGACAACTCGAAACCAAGACCTCCAAGCACCACCACACGCTACCAGCCACTACACCACAACCATTCTTGTGATATATTCCATTGTCAACTTCTTTTAAAGCCTATTTTTCCAGCGACCGAATCATCAAAGAAATCTAAAAATATTAGCCAACACCCAGCTTCGAACCTCCAACCTCTTCATGATGATACACGCCTCTTGCCACTGCACCACCCGATTTCTTTGAGACATATTTCACCCCTAATTAATTATAAACCTTTCTGTCGCGCTCCAGGTTTACTAAAAAAAAACACCAACATCTAGAGCATAACGCGACTAAAACCCTGCACCTCCTGCTGCTCCTAACGCCTTTGCCACTGGGCCAGGCATTTCTTTTTGTCGTGAATCAGCCCCAACTAATTATAAGGCCTACACTTTGGCCTTTATACTAACATATGCGAAATAAAAACAATTTTTTGCCAAGTCCAGGACTTGAACCTTTGACCACCAACTTATTCAGAATGCCCTAGGCCACCAGACCACCTACTTCCTTGTGTTATCTTCAACCCAAAAATATTTTAAAAGCCTTTTAACTAAAACACCAACCACTCTTAAGGGTAAAAACAAAATTTTTGCTAAACCCCTAGATCGAGCCTAGGACTTTTCCAACACTACCAACCCTTCCTAAATCACCTAAAAATTAAACTAAACATGAAATCATAATTTTTTTTAACCACACTTAATTCATTATTCTTATTCTTTTTTTTTCCGATCGACAAAATCCATTCTCTCGACACACGAAACCCATTTATTCTAGGCCCAAATTCAGGATGTTACAATTCAAATTTCATCAGATTATAAAAATGAAAATATAAATATGATGGTGCCTCAAGCCTGCATGAGTTTCTTCATCATCCAATCCCCTAGTTTACATGCATTTTGCGTAGAAATAAAAATGAAGGGCATGAAACTAGCTTTCACATTTCATTATTAAACTAATTTGAGAGCTTTATAATGTTCCAAGCTGACCTGAGTGGCACTTTTTATATAGTCTTGAATGACTTCTTATCAACCCAAAACTTCATTGTATTTAAAAACGCAATCGTATAACCGTCCTCTGAGAAACTGGGCTACTTCAGGATGTTTTACCTGCGAATTGAATATATGCCTGAAATATTGCAAAAGCTATATATATAGAGGTGGAACTTTTACCATTCCGATCTTGAGTGAATCACACTTAAACTGAGCATAAAGATTAGTCTTTATTCCGCGACCCTGCAATATACATATAAAGAAACCGAATATATTAGTTGCAAACAGTTGATTGACAAGGATTAAATTTGAGCATAAAACACAGAAGCAACCTAAATCATAGTCAGCAGCACATTTGACCTATTCCACCAAATACATAGCAAAACAGAAATTTCTAAACATGAAATCCATAAACCAAAAAACACTTGTAAAAAACCATAAACATTGAATTAAACACTGAAACGAAAGCCCAATAACCCCCGCCCAACGATATTCAGCTAAGTATAATATCCATGCCGAGAATCAAACAAATAGAATTTGGGGGACGACATACAAAATTCTAAAAAAATAATAAATAAATACCTGATGGGGGAAGTAATCAATTTGGGGAAGAAATTTGCACCAGAATCGAATAAGAAATTAGGGATTCGGAGGGGAATTCTAAAGGGGGATGAACAAATTAGGGATTTCGGGAGTTAGAAAAAATGGGGAACAGACAAAATGACTTAAGGTTTTTGAGTAAGTAAAATGGATGTAAAAAGAACGACACCGTTTCTGTAAAATTTATCCCTATTGCGGCGCTTTTAAATAAACGCCACAAAATAAATTATCAAAAACGCTGTCGTTTTTTCTCAAATTTGTGGCGTTTTGGGCAAAAACGCCACTAATAACATCAGTAAAACGAACATGTTTCTGGCATTTTATTAAAGGCACCACTAATAAGAACGGAAAACGGTGACGTTTCCACTAATAACAAACCACCAAAACGGCGCCGTTTTGTAAACACTTGATATATATTAGACGCCGGTAAAACACAACCTTTTGTGGTGTTTTGATGAAAACGCCACTAAACATTCAGCAGAAAACGACGTCGTTCCTTAACGTAATACATATTTGCGGCGTTTTTACTAAAACACCACTAATAGCAAATCACCAAAACGACGCCGTTTTGTAAACACTTGATATATATTAGCGGCGTTTTTTGGCTAAAACGCCGGTAAAACACAACCTTTTGAGTCGTTTTGGCGAAAACGCCACTAAACATTCAGTAGAAAACGACGTCGTTCAGTAATTTTCATATATTACCGGCGTTTTTATGAAAAACGCCACTAATGCTAACTTATTAGTATTGTTTTTATTTATTAGATTTATTCTTTAATAAATAAATTTCATGTTAGAAAATTGAAAAATAGATATTCATTTACTTATAAATATTTTTTAGTTTTGTATATATTTTTATAGAAATTAAACATTCAAATATATATATTTTTCAAAGTTTTTTAGGTTTTTAAATTTTTGTGTTTTTAAGAATAAAGATTAAATTAACAGAATGTGTAAAGTTATGGGTTAAATTTGTTGAATTTTTAAAATTAAGATTAAATTGATAGAATCTGCAAACATTAACTTTAATTAAATTTCGATCAGGTTTGTGCGTAAAATAGAGAATAGTTAGGTAATTATTTTTATAATTTTTGATTTATTATAATTTATTTATTACAGCAAAATCAAATTTTATTATTTATTATAATTTCTAAATTATAATAAACTTTTTAATCAATATTAAGTGCTTCCACTAATTATTATAAACATAAGATTTTACATTAATATCTACATGTATACACATCAATATATATCCCTATGAAATAAAGTTTCAAGGTTTAGAGTTTTTAGGGTTTAATATTTTGGGGTTTAATGGTTAATGGTTTAGTGTTTGTAGTTTAGGGGTTTATGGTCGAGTATTTAGAGTTATGATTTAGGGTTTAGAATCTAGATCCAAGGTTTACAGTTTAGGGTTTATACCGTTTAAAGTTTAGGATTTACGGTTTAGGGTTTAGGGAAAAACAGATGCACAATCAGATTTTTTATAGCATATATTTTTATAATTTTTAATGGTTAAATCAAATTTGATATCCTGTCTTCATTCGATAAACCCTAAACCCTAAATCTTGAAATACTGAACTCGAAACCCTAGTCAGCCCATACAAACCACTAAAGTACCCTTAATTATAACCTTAAAACCTAAATTATTTAGATAAATTTTGAATATTATATAATTTTCTTTCAATATTTTAAGAAATTTAAATAACATTTTCAATTTACTAATTAATTTTGTTTCTCTACAGATGCATGGGTTACCAATTTTTTTAATTTTAATACATATAAAGCTTATCTATTATCTTTTAAATAATGTAAACTATAATTATAATTTTAATATATATATATATATATAAGAAATTAAATAATTTAAACTATAACATATATATATATAAAGTCTGTTTTCTTGTAGTGGCTAAACCCTAAATATAAATTTTATAAGAGACAAAAGTAATTAAAATAGAATGTTAATGCTTACATAGACTCTAAAATAAATTAATTTTTTATTAATAACCCTAACCCCTAAAGCCTAATAGCCAACCCCTAAAATCATAACCCTTAAATTAATTGTTTTTGCGGCATTTTTTAGAAAAACGCAGCTAATGACATACTTTTTGCGGCGTTTAACAACAAACGCCACTAATTCTCGATCTACCAACTATAGCTCAACTACAAAAAGTCGCCGTATTGATTAACATTTTTGCGGCGTTTTTGACGAAGCGCCACTAATACTCATCATTTAGTGGCGTTTCTAAAGAAGCGCCGCTAATGCTCAGATCTTTAGCGGCGTTTTTATAAAAGCGCCGCTAATGCTCAGGTCTTTAGCGGCGTTTTTACAAAAGCGCCGCTAATGTTCATATCTTTAGCGGCGTTTTTGTAGAAGCGCCGCTAATGTTCATATCTTTAACGGCGTTTTTGTAGAAGCGCCGCTAATGATCATATCTTTAGCGGCGTTCGGGGAAAAAACGCCTCTATTTCTCCTTTTTAGCTGCGTTTGGGATAAAAACGCCGCTATTGCTCAACTTTTTGCGGCGTTTTCTTCAAAACGCTGCTAATGTATAATATTTGCGGCGTTTTTCATCAAAACGCCACTAAAAACGCCGCTAAAAGTCTATTTTGGTGTAGTGTGTGTGTCATGCATTGGAATAAGTGTGGAAAGTAAAGAAATACAAATGAAAATAAAGAAACTTGGAAGAATTAAAGATGTTTAAAATTTTAGTAAGCTTGGGATAATAAATATAAGTAATGTTGTGGATTTATTCACCTTGTAAATTGATGAATATAGCTTCATGAGTATTGTGATTATCAGAAGCTCGATTAGGTTGGAAGCTTGTCAGAGATATATCATACTATCCATTGGTTCTATCGGTAATTTTGGATTATTTGATTCTGGTTATAATGGCATGTATAGGTTAATTTGGCCAATGATGACATGTAAATGATTGGTTATGACTAGTCATTGGAACGGCTAGTGATGAATATGTTTTGGTGTTTATGTATAAAAGTCCATATCATGGTATGTGTTTGAAATGGTTGATTGATAAAAATCATATTGGCATATTAATGATTGAATTTAGTTAGCATATTTGATATAATATGCATAAATGTTAAATTGGTATCTAGGCAAATATGAGTTTAAGATTGATATGAAAATAAATTGTCATTTGAGGTATCTATGGGTACATTGGTTGTATGTGGTTAATTGTCATGTATAAGACTTGATTTTGGTATGAATTAATTGTCATGGAATAGCCTATTTTCGTCCACACGGGCAGAGACACAGGCGTGTGTCTCAGCCGTGTGTGACACATGACCTAGCACACGGGCGTGTGACCCCTGTACATGAGAAAATTTTTAAATTTTCGCGAAATATTTTTCTATGTTCCCGATTTAGTCTCGACTCGATTCTAATGTATATTTTAGGCCTCGAGGGTCCATCTTAGGGACATTGTGGTTGATATCAGAAAATGAGCAGTAATGATATGAATTATCTGTAAATGTTTTGAAAACTCCGGTAATGCTCTGTAACCCTGTCCCGGTGACGAATACGAGTTAGGGGTGTTACAATTTTTTAAAGGAATTGATGGGTTTTTGGTTTTTGTTTGTAAAATTTTATCAATGTTTGGGCACATGCATGATATACAAATTTGGGAGATGGTTGGTTTTTGCATTATCCTATACCAGATTTTTTCTTGCTTGCACAAGTTTGTTTGCTTTAGGTAATCTTGTAAATAACTCTATTTTCGTCGACTTATCTGATAAAGATGGATTATCATCAAACAACTCTCCTGGGGAAGGTATGAAAATCTATATTTTGAGTGCTATTGAATTCTCTTTTGACATTTGCATGAAAGGATCATTATTAGGTTGGCTCCAGAAATATGAATATATCTTTAAAATTTCTCATCAGTGACGTAATTCTGAAGTTGTGCATTTACAGATTATTTCTATTTTACAACATTAAGCTTGAAGAGTTGTTAATTTTTCTGTTAGGATATTATTCGAAAATTTTGTTTTCATTTCCTCGCTTCCTGACAACGGATAAAACTCATTATGTTCTCAGATTTTATTTAATTATGTTTACTACTCTGTGGATGGAGAGACCAAGGTATTCATTGTGTTATCAGGTTTGGTTTCTGCTTTAGGTGTTTTAAGATTAGTAGAGGAAACCTTTAGATTGTTAAATTTGAGGAATAATGGTGTCGATATAGCATTGAAGGACATGTAGTGCAAGTGAACAAATATGTGGTTCACCATTGTTCGTCCCACAATCTTGCTTTTTTGAACTTTGTTTGTAGTCATGAGCATCGGTCAGCTCAACTTATATTAGGAAAGAATTTGCTCAGCTTTGGTGTTTGGGTAAACCTTTCACGTATATATATTCTAGCACACTATTCTTTGACATTCTTATAAGGGGATATAATCTTGTTGATTTCTTTAAAGATTTCAGCAAAGTTAATTTCTTTTAGTTGTTTTAAGGTTGAAATGTTAGTGTTTTCCGCAGTCTAGATCTGAAATTTATTTCAAAAAGTTTGGATTTCAAGCTCTTTTTAATTTTGAAAATTTGAAAATAAACAAATTATTAAATTGGTTTCATTGCTTTCTTCTATAAAAGCTATATAAAATTGACAAATGATTATTATAATATATACCTTGTTTATTTTGTCCTTACTCCTTTTTCCAGAAGCGGTAAAATAATTGGACTTTGAGTTGCTTGTGGAATTGCAGTGAATTTCATCGAATGATATAGGCTCTGTTAGTATTATTTTAGGGTATTATAATTTGTGGTTATATTTGGTTTATTTCTTGCAGCATCTGAAGTGTTGAATAAACGTAGTTGCTGACCCTGATTTGTATAGTTGAAGCAAATAAATGATACCATGTTCTGGACTGTTTCTAGTTGCAAAATATTTATTTCTTTTTTATCTATCTTTTGAGCCACAACATAAGCAGAAAAATACGTCGGTCTCTGATTTTTCTTTGTGAAGCTCACTTCGCATTATTGTACCTTTTTCAGATCGATTTGATCTCTAATGTTTGCTTCCTCAAATTTTGAAATCATGTTGTAGTTAGGTGTCCTTGAACATCACAACTCATGGAACTTTCTAGAGATAGCTTTGCTTGGTTGCTTCTGTGCAATACATAACCATGGGTTTGAGGTGCTTTTTTCATTCTCAACAATTGTGCAACACACCCCTTGTCCTCCTATTAGGTTCAGCATCTTGAAAGATGGTCTAAACAAATTTGTCCTCTTGTCAATATATGTATCCCCAAACACATCCTTCTGCTATGATAATCCCTCTTATGAGAGAACGGTAGCATCATTCCTTAGTGGAATTAGGCAGAATTTTTTATCAATATATCGATCATGTGGAACCTACATCGCTTTGCTGATTATTCTTCTTATAGTTTTCATGGTGACAACCTAACTGTCGAAACCATTTTTTTTGTAAAACGGGTCGACTTTATATTTTGAAAATGAACAGGAAAAACGGAGTCGCCACCAATCCTTTTTGATGAGGTGTGATCGGGTCACCTTGTAATTTGGTCATTTTAATAATAAATTTGATTTATTAAAACAACAGTTTTGGTCTACGAAATTTAGAAAACGGGTTCGGGAGTCGGTTACGCACGAGGAAGGGTTAGCACCCTCGATACGCCCAAAGTTGGTACCTAGTTGATTAATTAATGTCTTTATGTCGAAAATTTGAAAAAAAATAATTTTAAATTATGATTTCTTTTAAAACATTTGAATATACTCGAGTTGAATATTAAGATTTTCTTGTTCCGAAGGAATAGAATATCACATCCAGCACGTTAGAATATGACAATTTAAATCCTCGAATTCAATATCATCTTATAATTCCCAAAACTCATGCATTGAAATTTTAAAAGGGTATTTGATTATTTGGTCTAACGGTAAATTGATACCCAACACGTTAGGGCACGATTTATCGAATTTTCAAATACGAAATATTGCCTTGTTTTTAATTTAAGAAAACATGGACGAAATTTCGAAGGGATATTTAGTTATTTGGTCAAACGGAAAATCGAAACCCAGTACGTTAGGGCACGATTTCTCAAATTTCCAAACACTAAATATTACCTTGTTTTGAGAAGTTTTTAAATAAGCAATTATGAAACCAAATCCCAAAATGCATTTATTGAATTTGTTTGGGATAAAAATGAAGCATCTATTAAAAGTTTAAAATAAAATGAATCAAAAAATAAAAAGAATAAAAATAAAAATAAAAATATGATAAATAATAAAACAAAAAAGCAAATTAATTTTAGAAAAATGAGTAAATGAACGTTTAAAAATAATAATAATGATAATAGTAGTAAAATAAAGTACTAATAATAATAGAAATAATAATAAACAAATAATAGTGAAAATAATAGTAGTAATATTAAAATGAATAATAACAATAGTAATACTAAAATTAATAATAATAATAGTAGAAACAATGATAAAATAAAATAAAGAATACGATAAAAGAAATAAATTGCTTTAAAGTACTAAAAATTAAAGAGCAATAACAACTAAATAACAAATAAATGAAATAACAAATAAATAAATAGCAAACAAACTAATATACAAAAACAAAATAAAATAAATGTGATTCTATAGATGAATGAAGTGTTAAATTGCAATTAAAATAAAATTGGGAGCCCCCAAATCATAAATAAAACATTGAAAAGGACTAAATTAAAAGAAAAATAAAATTAAGGGTCCGAATTAAAAGAAAAAAAAGATTAGGGCCTAATGTGACGCGCGTGAAAAGGGAGGGACCAGATGGTGAAATATCCCCCTTTTCCAAAACGCAGCGTTCTAGAAGGGACTCAAATGAAACCAGAATAAAACTAAAAGGGCAAATTTAAAAATAAAAAAAACTTAATTTAAAAGAATAAAAATGCGGAAGGGCTAAAGCGGAAAATAGCCCAATTCCACAAAACGCGCGGATCCTTCCCCGGGTCGAGTCACGTGCGCGGGTTGGAGCTTCATACGACGCCGTTTTGGTGTTAGTAACCCTTACCCAAAACGACGTCGTTTCTGGTTGTTATAAAAGCCAAAATCTTGCCTAAAAAAAAAATCAGTTTCACTCCTTTTCAAAAAAAAAAAAAAAAACAAAAGCCTTTAAAAAAAAATCTCTCAAGCCCCCCAGAAGCCGGTCACCGTCCAGTCACGGACCACCGCGCCGCAGTGCCGTGGGTCTTCAGTGCCAAGGCAGCTGTCTGGCGGCGGGGTTTTAAAATGCCTTTTTTCGGCCGTTCAATCCTCTAAACAACATTTTAACGTTAAAACACTCGAAAACCTTCAAAAATCCGAGAAAAATCGGGCCAATCCTTTCGGCTCCCCAAAGAAACTCCGATCATCGAAAAGATAAGAACTTTTTACCCTTTCTCTCGTGTTTTATATACCAGAATGAATAAAAAATTTAAACAACAAAATAAAAATAAAAGAACCGAAGTCACCTCTTTCTATTCTGTTTTTTGATATTTTTGTGAGTTTTCTTTTATTTCATCGAACTCTATTTTTTATTATTCAAAAAAAAAAAATTCCCTCTACACTGGTGTTTTTGCTTGGCTTATATAGCCGAAATAAAAATACATTTTGATCCACTTTTTTGCTATTGTCTCTGCTCGCTTTTGTGCTGTTATCTGTCTTACGTGTTTACAGGTGACTAGGGGCGGTGGCAGCGTTGCAGCGAAGAAGGCGCTGACACCACGTGGGGAGCGGCGCGGCGCAAAGGATGTTCAGGAACCCTAGGGTTCCTGAAGTTGTTTTCGCTTTGGCCTATTGGGCGATTTGAGAGTTAGGCTAGGTTTAGCCTTTTCTTTTTTTGTCTGAATTGACTTTAGGTTTTGGGCTCTTGTAATTGGGCCTCAGATTTTGGGGTCTGTTTGGACTGTATTTCATTTTTTGTTTGGTTTGTTCTAATGGGCCCCGGGCTAAAATTGGGCTCTACACTAACAATATATCGTTTGGATACATCTTCCTTGTTCTTATTTGGATCATTGGAAGACAACTTTGTGAGAGAACAAAAAGGCACTTATGGTTTCATGTGTGGACACTTTTAGTCAACAGCTCGTCGATTTGAGGTCGCAGTTGATGATTAAAGGTTAGCTAAGTTAAGCTCATAACTTCCAGTTATTTGAGTTAGCTGAGTTAAGCTTGCAACTCCGAAATAGCTCGCGGACTTATGCTCCCAGCTGATGATTAAAGGTTAGATGAGTTAAGCTCGCAACTCCGAAATAGCTTGTAGACCTACGCTCCCAACTGATGATTAAAGGTTAGCTGAGTAAAGCTCGCAACCTCCAGTTATTTGAGTTAACTAAGTTAGGCTCGGAACTCCGAAACAGCTCGTGGACTTACGCTCCCAGCTGATGATTAAAGGTTAGCTGAGTTAAGCTCGCAACCTCTAGTTATTTGAGTTAGCTGAGTTAAGCTCGCAACTCCGGAATAGTTCGCGGACCTACGCTTCCAACTGATGATTAAAGGTTAGCTGAGTTAAGCTCACAACCTCCAGTTATTTGAGTTACCTGAGTTAAGCTCGTAACTCTGAAACAACTCGCAAACCTACACTCCCAGCCGATAATTAAAGGTTAGCTGAGTTAAGCTCGAAACCTCCAGTTATTTGATTTAATTGAGTTAAGCTCGCAACTCCGAAATAGCTTGTGGACCTAAGCTCCCAACTAATGATTAAACGTTAGCTGAGTTAAGCTCGTAGCCTCCAATTATTTGAGTTAGCTAATTTAATATCGTAACTCCACACAGCTCACTGATTTAAGATTGCAGCTGATATTGAACAATTCCCTCTGAGTCTGCCAATTTACAAAATTTGTTCTTACGGGAAATACAATTCACAATATTCTGCATTACAATTCTTGACTCCTATTCCACACTATCGGACAACAAAATTTGTTCAATAAAATTTCAAGTTAAAACTTATATAGTAAGCCCCAAACTAAACACATTATAAGTGTGAGCTTGTCTCAGAAGAGTCACTTTATAACTCATCTTCGACAAAATGGAGGACAAATTGTTATACAATTATAATAAAATATATTATATAATAATCTGACCCGAAGTCTGACCCAATAGGAAAACCCACTTTTATACGATTTAAAATACCCTTTTTAGGAGGAAGGAGGCCAGACCTCCATTTTTTGGATCTTCTTATTCTCTGCTTCTTCACCCAACCCTTCTTCACTTCTATTGAAACATGGTATCAACATAGATCATGGATTTAAATTGTGATTCTAGACATTTATTATAATAATGATGTATGAATGTTGCGATGAATATCGGTGATGGAAAGAGATGAAACCTTGAATAAGTGATGGGTGTCGAAACCACAAAAAATAATTCCTACAAAATAACTCTAAATAGTAGTAAAGAGTGGTAGTAGGGTCGAGTACACAGGGATTGGATGTTATAATCAACTTCCATGTTTAACTTGTGATCAGAATTTTTTTCGTGTCGAAAGTCGTGGCAAAAGTTGTGCCCACGACTCCAAACGGACCTGCTGAAAAATAAACAAATAAATCAGGAGAGTTTTGAAATGTTTAGAAACTAAATAATTGAAACTAAATAAATAATTAATTAATTAAATTAGAAATTAAATTGGAAATTAAATTCGGATTTTGTAATCAAAGATAATAAGCCTTAGCCCTAGACTCGGTGGACTCCAGATTTTTGAATCAATTCTTGAAAATTAATTTTCTCCACCAAACAATAAACTGGTTATAGCAGTTCAGAACGTCCTAACCACCAATTCTTCCTCTCGTAGCTGGTCCCGGTACGACCTGTAAACCAACCCTTACCTATTATCTAACCGAGATACACGTGTTCCTGATTCAAGATTCCAACTGCCTTGCGCTCTGAAGAACCCAACTCGAATTAACGGCCTCAACCGCGTGGGTCGTTTAAACTCGATCACTTCTTCCTTGATTTGTTCTCGGAGATCCGAACACAGCACAGCCGACTCATTTCTCCAACTGTCAGCAAACACGACTCCAACCCAATGTGCACTTTTTGACTTGAAATCGAGTTAACTTTAAGGGATGAGTTGTCAATCCCGATACTTAATAAAAATGTGAATACCAATTGGAATGATTTTTAGTATGGATACGTATCTCACGATTCCCTGACCATAAATAACATCGGCCTAAAGCTAAGATGGAATTTAGTGAAGCAAGGATTTAATCATACTTGTAGGTTTATGAAAGATGATTTGATGATAATGGAGGAAATTGGGAAATGGAATGACTTGAAAGGCAATTAAACGAATTTTGAAAGAACAAAGAAATGGAAATGGAAGCAACAGAATGCTCACGCCCAAATTGGAAGAAAAAAAATAATTTCTCTTAAATTCCAAATGAAAATCAAAGATGTAAAATTAAAATGTGTCTTTTCTAAGTACATTAAAGCCCTATTTATATACATGGAATTTACTAATTTTGGCTTTAACCACTTCAACATATAATTAAAATTAAATAAAAAATAAAATAAGAATTTTTTTCTATTTTTGGCTTCTACAAAGTCAAAAGAATCTGATGAGCCATTGGCTTCTTCTATATTTTTTATTCGGCCTCATTTTATTGATTGTGTTTCAATTTAGTCCTTTTCTGCTTGTTTTTTACTCTTAGCGTCCCAATTGCATACCTGACAAGATTAAAACATAAAAGCATTAATTCAGCAGGGATCAATTCAGAAATAAACCGAATTAAACACAAAATGTCATGCAAATTAACATGTTATCAAATCCCCCTACTTAGCTCATGCTTTTCCTCAAGCATATTGTTCCTTCAAACATTAGAAATTATTCTACAATTTATTAAAAATCGAGCCTCTTTTCCACATCCATAATCAATGCAAACAACATAGGCAAAAATAAATAAATGCTCAGAATATATAGTTTGACCAACAAGTGTAATAAAACTGAAATATGTAAACTAAATCATTTCACTAAATTGAGTTTGAATCCAAAATTTGCAAGGTATTATTAATTAATCACACATTAATAAAAAAAATTAGACACAGTCAAACCTTTTTACGCGAACTAGGATGACAACCTAAGCACACTATCTCGGTTACTCAATTCAAACAGTCTTTTTTTTTGGAGGCTCGATTAGCGGAATGTTTGTAAGTTTTCGATTTGTCACTCAAACCTTTTTACGCGAGATAAGATGACAACCCAAGCACCTCACCCCGATTACTAAATTCGGTCATGTTTTCGAAACTTCCACTCATAACTTGAGCCTTTATTAATCTATTTATTTTTCATTTTATTTATTTACTTATGTACAAGCAAATATTTTTTTTCCAAACAATCAATTTATATGAAAAATCAAGTTACATATATCAACTTTAAAACACACATGTCGATTAATCTAGATACTTGAACATTTTAATTCAAAAATTGCTCAATTGTCCAAATTGACTAAGTAATGAGATTAGAGGCTCAATGTCAAATAAACTATCGAATAAATCTAGCATAAGATTGAACATATGAAAAAAAAAACATGTAGCAAAAATCAATCAATCATCCATGCATACTTACCATTTTCATCCCCCCCCCCACTTAATCTATGCTTGTCCTCAAGCATGTTTTATATGCAATAAAGTTCAGTAACTCAAACAACAAGCAAAGAGAAAGGTTAAGAATACTTCCCATATGTTTCTAACGATCTTGTCTGTAACACCCCAAACCCGGCCTAGAAGTTAGGCCCGAATCTGGAATGTCACATGAAAGGCGCACTTCAAAACAATTTACTAGTTAACCATTTAAGGCCCAAAAGCCCAAAACAAAAGATTATTTCGAAAACCATATTAACACTTTAATAATTTTATGAAATTTCTTAAGTGGGCAGTTGAAACAATAATAATAATAAACCCAAAATTCAAAGTCAAATAGGAGTTACATGGCCTTATTACAATCCAATGGAAAAAAAAGTATTTAAACAGAATCATTTGAATAAATTAAAACATTTGAACAACTTGTAGTGTGGCCATCTCCGAGTCATCTCCTCGTCGAGCCGCCTATTCGGGATTACACTCAAACATTTAAAATTAAGGGTGTGAGTTTGAAACTCGGTGTGTGTACAGACCCTTGGCAATCAAATCACATACAAATATTCACATTGGGCCTAAGCCCTAACAAAATCGGTGGTCTTGGGCCTTAGCCCACAATGACCTCATATCATATCATATCGTATCATTTATAAACAGATAATGCAAAACCCACCCCAAAAATCCATTCGCTAAACACACCATTTCCCTTCCAACCTTATGACACCTGTGGGGAATTCTAGCTCGACCCACCCCTCCGCTACACACCAAGGGTAGCCCGGTTGCGGTACTACCGAATGTTGCAGCAAAGCTGCTAATCATATGTTGGGCTTAAAGCCTTCTGTGGATCCATACCATACGGCTATGCAATCCCGGATCCATACCATACGGCCATGCGATCCTCAAATATTGACACAGAGTCATCAATATATATATATGTTAGGCACATAGCCACGGTAAATATGATTGGCACAAAGCCATAATAACAGCACAAAACCTTCGGTATTTGCACAAAGCCCATAATTACGGCACGAAGCCCATATTAGTAGCACACAGCCCTCGGTAACATTATCGGTGCAGCATGGCTGCTCGGTGGCTAAAAAACCTGTGGTGGATCCATACCATACGGCTACGCGATCTTGGATCCATACCATACGGCCATGCGATCCTCAAATCTTCCTCTGTACCATAATTCCCACCCATATGCATCCTAAGCAGAATATCATATGAATGCATCAAACACAAAAGTAACATCCACAAACCCATATTCATCACATAGGGGTATTTTCATCATTTCACTACCCAGGGGTATTTTCGTAATTCTACCCTACAAGGGTATTTTGGTAATTTGGCAAATTAAGGGTATCTTGGTAATTTTACAAACAGGGGTATTTTAGTAATTTTACAATATAAGGGTATTTTAGTAATTTTACAATATAAGGGTATTTTAGTAATTTTCCAACATAAAGGTATTTTAGTAATTTTCTAATATAAGGGTATTTTAGTAATTTTACAAATATAAGGGTATCTTAGTAATTTTACAAATATAAGGGTATTTGGTCCCTCTCGGGTTTTAGTTATGAACTTTGGCCCATAAACAATTCCTCGCGGTTAAAGTGAACAAACACTATGCACCAGGTAGGATATCAGAAAAGAGGAGGTGGGTCACTCGGACCGCTTAAATACCAAGCTCTCACTAGATCCAATCCTAGACATGCATATGTCGGTTACCACACTCTAACTAATCGACTTGTTCATAGACATGTTTAATTAGATTAAGTCTTATGAAATTGAAGAGTTGTTCAAACTAGGCCTAAGTCCATAAACCCTAGCATATTTGTCTACGTTCCCATAAAGCCCATCAAACCCAAATTCCAACCTTACGGCCCATTAGGCCCAAAGCTTATAATATGGCCTATTAGGCCCAAAACAAGTCCAAATCGTGTATCATGCGTGACTAACTCAATATGTTTAACAAGCCAAACCATTTAATCAAACTTAGCCTCAGGGCCCACCGGGCCCATTTAGCTACTTTCAGCTTTTCGGCTTTTCGGTATTGCCGATATCGTGTGTGTAGTGTTTGTACACACCTGGTAACCTTGCGTGCTGCGAACTCCTTATTCACGAACCTACAATTGACATTACTAGCGATTAACCAAAATGTTAACATATACTAACCAAAAACCGAAACCTCACCGTACCCTTACCGTGTGCCTTACGTTCTAGTAGCCCTTCCTTTGCTACTATTGGCGATTATCCTCTAGATCTGCACCCAAACACCTATATCATCAAAACTAAGTGACCTATATTGTTCATAAGTCACCCCTATGAGCCACATTAGATTCGGCCATTTACTAAACCATGACTGAGTCGAGAACACTTACCACCTTGTTAGCAATCCTTACTTACCACGCTTGCGATTGTTGAGCCTTACCCTTATTAATACAGGTTAACGACAAGGATTGGGTTAGATAGCCCTTCGGCTTTTAACAAAACACACTAAAAAGTTTAACTAAGCACTTACCGAAATTCTCTTTTGATCCTGCGGCTTAGATATCTACTTGAACAAGATTCAGCTTCCAAACGTGACTAAGAGTAGATAATAATCGATTGAGGTGGAAGAACAAACAACAAAGAAACGGCATAAACAGGGGTTTTGGCAAACAGAGATTTTGGCAAACAGGGATTTCGACAAACAGAGATTTTGGTAAACAGAGATTTCGGCAAACAAGGATTTCGGCAAACAGGGATTTCGGCAAATAGGGATTTCGGCAAACAGGGGTGGTGGTATTCGGCAATGGAAGAAAATAAGGATGAGAGAAAGAAAGATGGAAACTCCAAGAACCCCTTCTAAGGATTTCGGCACCCCCCTTTTATAGCCAAAGCCGAACTACCTTCCCCCCACAGTCCTATTCGGCCCCAACACTTCACCCTCCTCATCTCCTGTCTTTTCTCTCTGATAATACCTTCATCTTATCCGAAATCTCCTCCACATGCATCAGTCCTGCTTCCTTCAAACTCTCCACTGCAAGAGTTCAAAATCCACACAACTCTTGCCGTCCACCTATGCAAAATAAAACACTCCAAAATGCACTCCTCCTACTCGAACCTTGGACCTCCTCAGCTTCCACACACGCCACCTCATAACTCCCAAGTGACGCCACTTTCCACTGGACCACAAGCCCATTTGTGTCCTATTTTCTCTTAATCTACTTAAGAGGCCTCATGCCTGAGACTAGGGTCCGCTGAGAAAGAAAAATAAATTTTTCCCTATGGTCTCCCTTATCTCTCAGGCTTCAAATAATCCCGATAATACCTTAATATTAATATTCTAAGTGCTACATATATCCCAAACCCATTCCCAAGGCCTATTGGGCCCAATTCTTCTAGGCCCAAATTTGGGGTGTTACATTGTCGGCGTTGGGAAATAATTGTCAGCATTTAGCACGGCGTGCCCACGCCACCATCAGTATCTGATTTTGGGAAAATTGACAACCTCTATTACGTACCTAAAAATAGCACATTAACCTGATTAAATAATAATCTGATTATTATTCATTTTATTTTTAATCCAAATTAAACTAAAATTCAAAAAAAAGTTCAATAAATTAAAAATAAATTTGGGTTGCCTCCCAAAAAGCACTTTTGTTTAACGTCGTTAGCTCGATGACCTTAAATGTTATCCGTTTGGCTCATTAAGAATTAATTTTTCCATCTCATGCACTTGGATGTTCTTGCAGAAAAGTTTCGACCTTTTCCCATTATCCTTGAAGCCATTCCCGGATTCCTCTATCATTAGTGGATTGAGGTGTCTTTGAGCTTCTCCGTTCAAGTTTGCATTTTTCTCTATCGGTGTAACACCCTGATTTAGGGGCTATGCAGGTTGTGTGTAATTCGGGTGTTGGTAGGTTTTTGGGTGTGTTTAGAGGTGTTTTAGAAGTTTTGAGAATGCTCGGATAATAGGGGAAAGCTGTGGAAAATTTTGGATTTCTAAGTAATAAAGAGGGGGCTTGGTTTTTGAGGGTTTAAAAGAATTAATTGGGCGTTTAAGGCATAAGAAAGGATCTGGCAAAGTGGCTTCATGCGCTGCTTTAGAGGGGCTGGAAGTAGCGCCAGTGGGGGGCTTGGGTTCGAGTCCAAGCGGCAGCAATTGTGTTTTATTTTTGCGTCAAGGGATTGGGCTAGGTAGGCCTTAAAAACAAAAGGGGCAGGTTTGATGGGCATGAAAGTCCAATTGGCAAAGTGGCTCTTGGGCGCTACTTAGGCGCTGGAGGGGAGTGAGGTCGCGGTTTCGAGGGGCCGGAGGAGCATTTGGCGTTTTATTTTTGTTTTGGGCGTTGGGCTTAGTAAGGCCTTAAAGATATATGGCGAGGAATTCGGACAAGAAAGATGGGCTGGTGGAGTGGCTCTCATGCGCCACTTAGGCGCGCGGAGGAGCAAGGGGCGCAGTTCGGCGCTGGAGTCTGCGAGGATGGCGTTTTTATTTTTGTGCGGTTATGGGCTGAGATAAGAAGGGTTTAAAAATAAACGTTGGGGGTTTCTAGCATAAAAATCAAAGTGGCCGAGTGGCCTGGGCGTTGGGGGCAAGGTGTGCGGCAGCTGGTCCCAGGTTCGAACCAAGGGAGCTGCGTTTTGGAATTTAATTTTTTTGTTGCTTTTTGGCAGCAATTTTGAAGGAGTTGGACGGCTAGAAGACTCTTAATTAGATGAGGATAATGTGTTTTTTTTTTTATTTTTATTTATCTATTATTTATTTTTGATAAGTGGGATAATAGTGGAGTAATTCAACTTGTTTTGAATTGAACTAATTCAAATGGAATTGAATTAGTGGCTAGGAAGGTGTTGGCCAAATCTTGGAGTCTTCAAGGGGTTGGCGAGAATGCTATAAATAGGGGGTAGAATGCCAATTATTCTTCAAGTCTTTGCTAAATCTCTCCTCTCTCCCTCTTGGTGTGCCAAATTCCCTTCCCTATTTAGTGTCATCTTGGCGAGAATAGTAGAGTGGTGCTGATCTCCTTGGTGTCCTAGTGTGGTTGGCGAATCTTAAGCAAGAGTGGTAAGTATGTTCGCCCTTAGTAATCGATTTATGAATTCCTTGTGGTAGTGGCCAAAACCGAATGGTTGGCCTTAGTTTTGGCATGGCCGATTGTCATAGTGCCATTAAGTATGTTCTCTTGTGTGTAGCCGAAAGAAGGAAGCATTGAGGAAGTCTCTTGGATTCGATCATCTAAGGGGCATATCGACAAGAGCAAGGGAAACCTTCGGGATCTCAGATTATTTCGGTAAGGATATTAGTAAGTGACTTAGAATTAGTTGATTATGACTTCGTTGATTAATCGTGTGGTTCTGATTAAGTGACTTTCGATGGAGGCCAATACCAGTCAAGAAGGGAAAGGGAGGGTCCCTGTCCCAAAGTTTAAGAAAAGAGCCGTCTCGGCAGTACGTGATTGGCCACCGGGGTGTGGACGTGCAACAGAAAATGATAGGCAGATAACGGTAGTTTCGCTAGACGATAGCGTCGAGGATCGAGAGTCTAGAACTCCTAGTAATAAGGTGTGTAACTAACCCACTGTTTCCGGGTTTTATGTGTTATATGTTTTACTAACAAGTGCAGTAATAAGTGTGCCATATATACCCCTAAAGGGTATAGCGATGACCAGGTTAGTATCGGATCTGTTGCAATGTGATTATTTGTTTATGAGTATGTTTATGGACATTAATAAGCATGTGCATGCATGATCACGATTATATTTTATGTGGCATGTGCATGGGTGGGTTATGAAAAGAAGGTGCGGGTGTACTTGAGTGCGTGGTTGATGTCGGCTTTGTGCTACATCGTGGATTGGCGCTGACTGAGGTCGCGTTGTGGATCTTTGCGATTTAGTTCGCGTGGTTACCTTGATTGATATGGGCTTTATGCCATATCGTGGCTTGATGGATTGCTGTGTGCTCCATCGTGGTTTGATGTTAGCTATACGCTACGTCTTGGATGGCATTGGTTGCCTTTTTGGAGGAAAAGGAGAGGTGACTCGATAGTCCCCGGTGTGTGGTAGGTTTGGATAAGGGGGTGTGTAGCGGATGGACCCTAGGTTGGGTTGGGAATCATGTTGCATTATTTTTTTGTAATAATATGGAAATGGGCCAAGCCCAATATGACATGTGGATAGGTATGTTTTGGGAACATACGTGGAAATGGGCCAAGCCAGTTGATATGTGGTTTATTGAGAAATGGGCCTAGCCCGATATTTGAGTATGATTTGAATGTGGGCCAAGCCCGTGTTGTAGTAATTGTTAAAATGAATATATATATTACTTGTTGCATTTGATAATTGGGATATTATGTGGCTAGCATGTGGGTGGATTTCATGGTTAACTTACACACTTGAGTGCAGTATGACTCACCCAACTTTTTAATCATCGCAGGAGAGTCATGATTAGTGGACGGGTTGGAGTGGATACAAGGTGGCCCATGCGAGAAGGAGATTTTCATACGTAAGATGTTTTACTTTATTTAAGTATTTTATATTATCGATTCGGAATTTTATTTGATGTAATAAGGGCCTCTTTGATTTAAAGTACTCTGTTTATTAATGCTGAAGTTTACACTACACTTAGTAATATTTTCGCAAAAGATTCATATTATAGCAACTTATAATAATGTTTTAATTCGGAAATTTTCAACAAGCTTATATTATTTATTTTTTTTTAAATGGACACGATTTTCAGAGATAATAAATTTTCAAGTTTTATTCTACAGTCAAAGATTTCCAACCGTCTTTCCGCAGTGACATAACCAGATTCGGTCGAGACTTGTGGGCCGGGTTTGGGGGTGTTACAATCGGAATCCTTGTACATTCCAGAAACGGTTTCAGATCTAATTTCGAAGCTTTCATGACAGCTTCACGTATTGGGTTTTGGATCATCGATAATTCCTCTTGCTTAACATCGAGATCTACATTCCTGTAAGGTACGATTTGTAACTTATCATTGGGATATCCCATATCCTCATAAACATTAAACCTAACCACTTCACCGTCAAATTCCTTGGTGAGTGTTCCACTCCAAACATCAATTTTTGTTCGCGCGGTACTTAAGAATGGTCTCCCAAGAAGTATCTCAGACGAATTGGCCGAGTTGTCATCCTCCATATTGATGATGTAAAAGTCTGCAGGAAATATCAGTTCGTTTACCTTAACAAGAATGTCCTCCAGCACTCCTTCCAGATGCACTACAGATCTATCTGCAAGTTGAATAATTACACCTGTTTCCTTCAAAGGACCCGCATTAAGTAGTTTATAAATTGACAAAGGCATAACATTAATTGATGCGCCTCAGTCACACATGGCTTTTTTAATACCGACACTACCTATTTTGCAAGATATGGAAAACATACCTTGGTCCTTACATTTAGGTGGTATTTTCTTTTGTAAAACGGCGGAGACATTTTCTCCGACACTCACCTTTTCATTGCCCAGGAGCTTCTTCTTACTTGTGCATAATTCTTTTAAGAATTTTACATATCGTGAAATTTGTTTAATCGCATCAAGAAGAGGTATGTTGATTTCTACCTTTCGAAAGGTGTCGAGGATCTCCTTCTCTTCTTGCTCCTTCTTGCATTGGACTAGTCTTCCAGGAAACGGAGGTGGTACTGCAAATGATTTTTGTGGTGTTAACTCCACTAGAGCCTTTGTGTCAAGTTTCTTCTTATCTCGACCAGCGTCATGGGCACGACTCGTCCCAGGTACGAGCTCTAAAACATTTCTACTCCTTAACATCATAGCACTTACATTGTGTCGAGGAATAGGCTCAGTTTGGGTCGACAGCTTACCTAGGGACTCCAAACGACTAACCGTGAGCGCAAGCTTGCTCACTTTCTTATCTAACTCCTGCAAATGTATTTCAGTTTTTTGCTGAAACTTCTTAGTACTATTGGCCAGCCTTTCCATTATGGCTTCCATAGATGACTTTGGGGTGGTAACTGTTGACTCGGAGGTGGCCTTTATTGGTACAATTGATTGAACTGAGTATTTGACCCATAACTTAGATTCGGGTGATCTTTCCACCCCACATTATACGAGTTCGAGTAGGGGTCATATCACCTTTGAGGCGGTCGTGAAAAGTTCCCGACAACATTTGTTTATTCTGTCGAATTATCATGTAAAATCAGACATGAGTCCGCCGGATGGTCTGGCTTAGCGTAAATTTCGCACAACCGTGCGGGGCCCATTTTATATGTAAGCAAAGTCTGAACAACGTTAGTTAGCTTATCAATTTTATCTTCTAGAGATAGAAAACTTAACCCATGAACTCGTCTCGTGGGTTCTGTGGCCGGTCGGAATTGTTGAGAGTTAGCAGCCACAGTCGAAATCAACTCTCTAGCTCTCTGATGCGTCATATTAACAAGTTTCCCTCCACTTGCAGCATCTACCATTTTCATTTCCATCGGGAGCAATCCCTTATAAAAATACTGTAAGAGTGACTGTTCAGTGAGTCCATGTTGTGGGCAACTTGCACATAACTATTTGTATCGTTCCCAGTAATCGTAGAGCGATTCAGTCTCTTTCTGACGGATTTCCGCGATGTCTCTCCATAGTTCGACCGCTCGAGCTATAGGGAAGAACCTGTCAAGAAACAAACGATACATATCAGACCATGGTTAATAAATCCCGGGGGTAAATAAAATAGCCACTCTCTAGCAAAGTTGGCTAATGAGAAAGGAAAAGCACGAAGTTTGATTTGGTCTTCGGTTACTCCCTGAGGCTTCATGCTCATGCACACCATATGGAATTCTTTAAGGTGGGTGTCCGGATTTTCGTTCTGTAATCCACGAAAAGTGGGTAGTAAATGGATCAAACCCGAATTTACCTCGAATGACATTTTCCCTGTAACGCCCTGAATAATTTATTTCTATCTCTTTAAAATCTGACAGAAAATGTGTATCTGTTCAGTGGTTAAGTGCTCTAGATGTGTGTCTGAGGTCTTAGGTTCAAGTCTCACCTTTGCTAAATTTTGTTATTTTGGGAATCAAACCTTATCTTTATTCAGTGGGCTTATTTTAAATTACCTATAAATTCATATCAGAATGAGCTTGCTGGTTCAAGTGGTAAGAGAATTAATGCATTAAAGGTCTTGTGTTCGAATTCCTGCGCGAGCATGGATGTTATATTTTTGCTCGGTTGTCTGAGAGAGTTTCAGTTCAGTGGAAATTCTGAGTGGTAGTGGGTTACTGGGAGAGATTTTAGGGATGTGGCAAATAAGTTTTATCTAATTATATTTGATTTTTAAAAAAAAAAATTGCCTTTCCCCTAATTTTCACGTTCTTTTTCCCCATCTTCCACTTTGTCTTTTTTTTTTTTACTTTCTGGTGGTTGAAACTCTGTTGAAACTCTATCTTTTAATCCTGATTCTCAGTTTTTCGGTGTTCTTTGTGCGTTTCTGGTAAGTGTGGTAAGTGTAGTATCTATTTTGGGTTAAGGAATCAGTGAATAATAGGATTTGTTTTGTGTTTAGGAGAAGATTAAGTGGTTGGGGCTTTCAATCGGTGCTGTAGTGGTACGAATCGTCATTGTTCATTCGAAGGTAAGGGTTTCTGTGGTTTAAAGGATTGTCTTTTTCATGGTAGTTTGATTTGGTATCGATTTAAGCGGCTAATGCGATGTTTTATCGTTCAATTATAGGTTCTGGTGGTCTCGGGAGTGTTTTTGTATCAGAACAATACCAGGTGTGTTCTTGAAACGCAAAAAACTAAGTTTTGGCAAAAGCCAAAAATGGCCACTGTCGACGCCACACGGGCGTGTGGCCGATCGTGTAGACGGTCGTGTGTGAGACACGGTCGTGTGGTCGATGAAAGGATACACACGGCCGTGTGGTGGCTTGAGTGTGGCCGTATGGGTCACACGGGCTAAGCCAAGTTGGGTATGTAGGCCCACACGGGCATGTAGATTTTGGGTCAAGTCGTGTGGGCCACACGGGCAAGGCCAATCTGGGCGTGTGGGCCACACAGGCGTGTTGGCTCACATGGACATGTGGGCCCATTTTTTTGAAATTTTCCCTAAGGTCGCATAGGTCATTCCGATCGACTTTGGGTCTACCATAGGGTCGGTAAGGGCAAACCAAACCCTAGATTATGTGTTTGATATTCTGATAGTTACTCTGAGTAGGAGACTGATAAACATGTCTGATTATTTTGCTATTTATATACATCTAATATCTGTGTGCGAGCATGTCTAGCATGTTGTTTCTGTATCTGTAAACTGTGTCTGTAATATTGTATCTGTGACTAGGGTGGGATTTGTATATGATGAGGAAGTATTTTGTTTGGCGTTAACAGCCTATATTCTGGCAGCTTAGCTGCATATTATCTGATATGTGTCTTAATGGCACGATACGATGTGTAGGGATGGGTGGATGTTTTTAACCCCACATGGTGTGATAGGATGGACGGAGTTGGTGTGTAGAGGATGGGGGTAGGATTTTTGCATATCTGTTTCTGTAATCTAAATCTGAATTTGTATCTATTTTTTACTGTGTCTATGATTCTGCATGTTTGCATGCTTAATTCTATTGGGTTACAAACTGAGTTTACGTAAACTCACATTTGTTTGTCTATTCTGTCAGGTAATCCTCAGACTTAGGCGGATCGGTGCGGTAGAGACTCAGTGGTGACAACTCGACCGTAAACTGTTAAAACTTGATCATTTATGGTTTATTTATAAATTGGGTTTTCAATTGAGAGTTTGTAATTTTTGGGACTCTCTGGATTGTATGGATTTTTAACTGATGGTTTTGGTTTTATTTGTTTGACATTTTGCATGCTTTAGTAAAACGTTCCTTCTTTAAAAACGACGGTTTATACGCACCAAAGGTTTTTCTAAAGACACGACTGTATTTTCAAAATATAATAGTTTTAAGGCTTCCGCTGTAATAAGATTTGGCAAATGAACTAATTAAATGTAGTTTTCGATAAAATTTGTGAACGGTTGCGAATTATGAAATGTGAATGATTTGATGAGACAACTCTGTTTTCAAAACCCTTACCTTGTGACACCTCCAGATTCGGCCATAACGTCTAGGCTAGGTTTGGGGTGTTACATTTAGTGGTATCAGAGTCAGGTTGCAAAACTCTGGCTGTGAATTTTGGGTTCCAAAATTTTGTTCTGAAAAGAATTGATTTTTAAATGGTTTGAATAATAAGAGAAAGTATGTGGTACACCGAGTCTCCGGCGCTGATCCTGTAAGTATCTCTGTACTTAGATAAAATTGTTCTGAAATACTGTAGATAGTACTTTTTGAAACTGTACTGAAATAATTAGAAGACTGAAACCTCTGAAAACATCTTTGAACTTCTAATAATTTTCGCATAAAATATCTGCTAATAAATATTGGAACTGATACATAAAACTTTATAATGTAGATAAGAATTCAAAATTTACGATGAGCGCTCGTGGAACTCGCGGACGTGGTATTCGTGGCCATGGTAGAGGCCGTAGGGGGCTCAAGCTGAATCTTCTTCTCTGGGCAGTATCCCAAATCTAGATATGAGTGAGACACCGGTTTCGCTTGCCACCGAGACTGGGTCTCAAACCCACTCGGCTAAGGACGATGCACTGTCCCAAGCCATGTTGAGGATTTTGAAGAGGGTCGTTGGACCCCATTCTGGTTCTGGGAGTCGTGGGTCGGTAACTGAACGACTCCGGTCCAATGGTGCTGAGCTATGTAGAGGTGTCACTAGAGTCACCCCTACTGTGGTCGAGTATTTGTTGGAGGCCACCGAGAGGTTTATGAACAATATTGACTGTACACCTGAGTAGAAACTGAAGGGTGCAGTCTCTTTGCTTCGCAATGAGGCATATCAGTGGTGGTTATCGGTTGAGAAGGGTACTCAGCCTGATCGTCTGAACTGGGATTTCTTTAAAACTACCTTTCAGGGGAAGTATGTGGGAGCGAGCTATGTGGATGCTCGTAGCCGTGAGTTCATGAATCTTACGCAAAGTGATAGATCTGTGGCCGAGTTTCTAAGGTTGAGCCGCTATGTTCGAGGCATGGTGGCGTCTGAGAATGAGAGATACATTCAATTTGAGGATGGCTTGAGGGATAATTTGAGGGTACTGATTGCTCTACAGAG
The DNA here is from genome assembly GCA_025698515.1 of Gossypium sturtianum. Lineage (NCBI taxonomy): Eukaryota > Viridiplantae > Streptophyta > Magnoliopsida > Malvales > Malvaceae > Gossypium > Gossypium sturtianum. The sequence continues at coordinate 126,840,094 of CM046946.1, forward strand.
GGAGCGAGAGTTCACGGTTCTGGTTGTGAAGGAGAAGATCACCAAAGATGTTAAGCGCGTGGAGCGCCAGAATAGAGACCAAGAGAAGGGTAAGAATAAGAGGGATTCAGAGCCCTCTAGTTTTGTTCAGAGGAATAAAAAGAAGGCCAGACCTGATGGGCCGGTTAGAGTGGGGGTTCCTGTTGCTCCTACTGGGATTCAGCCTTGTGGGGATTGTGGTAGGCGTCATCCGGAAGATTGTTGGAGGAGGATTGGGGCTTTTCTGAGGTGTGGGTCATTGGAGCACTATTAGAGAGTGTCCACAGCGGGCAGATCAGATGCAAGCTTCAGGACCGGGTACTGTACAACTTCAGAGGGCAGTTCAGCAGCCACCTAAAGGCCGAGGACCGGCTAGGGGTGGAAATGGTATGGGCAGAGGTGCTGGTCAAACTTAGGCGAGGCTGTAACACCCCAAACTCGGCCCAAACACTACAACCGGATCTGGTATGTCACTTGAGTGATTTTGCAAAACATGTTGCATTTTGGAAAACGATCTCTGGGTTTAATCATTAATACCGAAAACTTAATAATTTATTAAGTCATATAAGATATAAAGTTATAAATTGCCTTGATGAATTTTAATTAAAATCCAAAAAAAAAGAAACCTTGTACATGTCTTAGCTTAATTTTAATCATAAAAATAAAAATGTCTAATAATTAAACCCAACTTAAACCCAAAAACATAAACAATAGTCTAGTGGCCCAAGGCCTTATTACAACGAAATATAAAACCCACTTAAGACATGTAACACCCCAAACCCGGCCCATTCGTTACGACCGAATTTGAAATGCCACTGCGGAAAAACGTTTGAGAAGATTCGACCTAAAGATAAAATCATGACAACTTGTTGAGTTTGTAAAACGGTGACCATTTAAAATCTTAAGTAAAGTGTGGTGTTTATAAAAATATCCTGGTTAAAACTTTATGATACATTTGTAACACCCCAAACCCGGCCCATTCACTATGACCGAATTTGAAATGCCACTGCGGAACACGTTCGAAAATATTCTTACTTAAGAGTAAAAATAGTTAAAAATTTGTTTCCTTTAATAAAACCTTTTCGTGACTTAAAATATTCCAGGTAAAAATTAAATTATTATGAAAACACCGGATCCAAAACTTTATTATACACACTTAAGAAAATGAAATCATTTGCAATCAATATTTAAATTGTCAATCCATAATAAATATAATAAATAAACTTAATGAAAAATACTTAAACAACCTTAAATACTTTAATGGGCCTTATTACAATAAAGGCTTAATCAAAATACTGAAACTATAAAACTTAATTAATTAAATTATCTTCTGCATGGGCCACCTCGTATCCACTCCAACCCGGTCCGATCATCATATCACCTGCGATGTTTGATAAAATATTTGGGTGAGTCACACGGACTCAGTGTGTAATTAATCCACTGAATTCCACCCACATGTTAACCACGTATTAACCCATTTATCAGATAACAAAATAGCATACTCACATATTAACACATTCTGGGCTTGGCCCATATTCATATCACATTCATCCAATAGGGTAGTTACCCACAAAATTTCCACATACTGGGCTTAGCCCATTTCCACACTGATCCACATATCAACTGGGCTTGGCCCACTTCCACATTAAATACTCATATCACATTAATCCACACATCATATACAATTATGCAAAATGCACCCAACCCAAACCTAGGGTCCATCCTCTACACACCCCCGTATCCAAATTTACCCACACACGTGGATTATCAAATCACCCTCTCCTTTTTTACTCCAAAGGCAATCATCGCCGTCCACGTGCAATTAAGCACAATAATCCACAATGCGACCTCGATCGGCGCCAATCCACGATGTAGCCATAGCTAACACCAAAACCACGATGGGACACATAGTCACTCATCAACCACGATATGGCACATAGCCGATATCAACCACGATGAGGCACATAGCTACTCATCAAACCACGCGAACTTAATCGCAATTAATCCACAACGTGACCTCGATCCAACGTCAATCCACGATGTAGCTCAAGGCTAACATCAAACCACGTGCTCAAGTACACCCGTACCTTCTTTCATATCCCAACCCATGCACATGCCACATAAAATAATGATACAATGTAATGATGCATGAGCATGTTCATCAAGCATATTATCACATATTCATATTAATAATCACATATCATCAGGTTTGGTACTTACCGGATTATCGACATACCCCTTGAGGGTATCCTTATCATAATTTCCACTGCACTAGTTAGCACAATTTTAACACATACAGATATAACACAAAAACCCGAAAAACGGTGGGTTAATCACACACCTGACTTTCTAGCGAAATTCCGAACTACTCGAATCTAACACGATCTAGAATCCCGATACTCTGCTTACTTGTCGATTAGCCCCTAAAAATCATAATACACAATCGGTCATACCTAAACTTATAAAATGGCCTATGGTCGAATACCACATTAACTCACCTTGAGTAGTCGAATCCAAGAGGCTCTTCTAAGACTCCTTAACGCTGGCACTATTGTTGCTTGTGAAGACTAAATGAGAATAGGTCGGCTCTTTTATGGTGAAGAAGAAAACACAAAAGTAGAGGGAGTTTACTGCCTAGAGGATTCGGCTATGGTTCACCAAAGTATTTCGGCTTTTAAAAGAATTCTTAAAGAAAGGAAGAGAAGAAGGAGTTGAGCAATACGACAACGGTGGCAAAGGGAAGATTCGGCTAACAAAAATAAAAGAAAGGAATTGGGAAAGGGATATAGATTCAGCCAAGAACAAATAGAAAAGAGGAATGAAACATAAGCGGCTTTACACAAGGAAAAAGGGGCACTAATGGGGAAAAGAAACTAAATTCGGCACCCCTATTTATACTACTCAATTTCGGCACTCCTACCTCCTCTCAAATTCCACTTCCTTCTCCTATAATAACTCTTGAACACATATTCAAAATATATAAAATAAATCTATACTAATCTTCTATTTATCAACTTAAAATAAATCCACCTTAATTAATAGAATAAAAATTATCCATCATTAATCCCTTATCAAACTCCTAAATCATCTCTTATCACCTCTTCAAAAACAAATAAGATAAAATAAAAGCTTTATCTCCTCTTTATCTCTTATCCACATTTAAACTAAATAAAATAACACCTCTATTATCTAAAATAAATAATACAACCATTATCTCTACCTATTCAAAATAAACAAATAAAATAAATCCAACACTTATCCTTACTCCAGCCGAATTTCAAAAGGATAAAAAGCTTAATCCACTTTCAATTAAAAGTCTAATTGCCGTCCAATGCTTCTCTCTCTCTTGACGCCAAAAGCCAAAATTAAAACACCCATTTGCTTTCCACGCTACTCGAACTCCAAACCCTTGTTGGCGTCATTCCCAGGCCTTAAGTGGCATCCTTAAGCCACTTTACCAAGCCCCCTTTCGTGACCCAAAACGCCCACAAATTATTCTTAAGGCCTCCTAAGCCTAATTTCCTCTTTTTACACTTAAATCCAAAATTTTTCCAAAGCTTTCACCCTCATTCTAAAGTTCTAAAAACTCTTAAAACATCTCCAAATACCCTTAAAACCCACTAGCACTTGGGTTATGCTCCAAACGCATAACCCCTAATCTAGGATGTTACAAGACAAATTTCTTAAAAATAAATAAAATAAAGTCTTTTTTTTTTCGGAATCCTCAGTACTCTATCGCATGGCCACCTTGCTCTCCTCTCGGCCGGTCCCAGATGCACTAAGTGCTACCTGAAATTATTAAAATAATAGGGTGAGTCGCGAGACTCGATGTGCAACCCACATGCACCATTAGATTTGGGCCTTAGCCCCACGAACATATATCGAAATATATTATAACAGAAAATTATGCAAAGCCCAACCCAACTCCTAGGTTTCCAACCGCTACACACCACCCTTACCCGCCAATCACACCATTGGGGATTTCTACAATCAACCCACACCGCTACACACCATCGATGGCGGTCATGCTGCGATTAGTCGCTCATCGTCAAATCGTGACAGAGTCACCAGCCGAAATGGCATAAGCCACCGAAAAATGTGAGTTGTGACAGAGTCACCAGGTGAAATAGCATAAGCCACGAGAAATGAGTTGTGACAGAGTCACCAGGCTGAAATGGCATAAGCCACCAGAATAGAACACTTCCCCCTTTTCATCAATTACCCTACCCCGGGCATACATAGAAATTTACATGCAAAACATATCTTTTTAACAGAAACATTCACTGAAGAATGGCAGAAAGCACTAACCTGATATTTAGCCTTTACCCTTCTCGGGTTTTCAAACGTTATGCCGGGATTTCGGCATTTAACAGAGTATAGCGGTTTATTACACATATACATATATATATAAACAATCTAATGGTGTGAGAAGTTACACACCTGGTTACCGTTAGGACATCACTCTCTATGTCGACACTATCAGAAGCTGCTAAAACTGCTATCTGTCTAAGATTTTGTTCGGATGCTTAGGTCCACAACCCTCTTCGCCAATCCCGAATCACGACACACCGCCGCTTTTTAAACTTAGGGATTAGTTTTACAGATCCAATCCCCTCATTTGCCTGAACTATATTTGATTCCATCGAGGGACCTTATCAATTGCTACCATCGTAACATGTGGTTGTTGATCCATAACATAGGGTTAAGATTACGAATACGATAATCTAACGTAACGAAAATCTAGAGAAAACTACCTTACCTTAAAATCCCAAAAAGAGGTATGATGCTTAGAGACTAACGATTTTCGGCTTTTAGATCTAGACGATCAGGTCTCCTTCAAATCTCGGAATGCCGCCCAACATAGCACCATTAAACTATTAGTTTTTTGACTTTTGCCTTTCAAGAACCGAAATAGAATATGAGATCTAACAGAAGTTGACACTTACCTTAGTATAGGGAATTCGGCTAGCACTTGGAGAGAAGATTCAGTAATGTCAAAGAAAAAGATTTAAATGCCGGAAGAACTAATTCTCAACTAGGATGAATAAAGAAAAACTATGGAGATTTCGGCTTTTTAGAGAAATCGGCTCAAAGGGAAAAAGAATGGAGAAGAGGTTTCGGCTTTTGAAGAAATTGAAGAAAAGAAATTGGAGAGGGAGAGACTAAGAATTTCGACACAATGGAAGGAGAAGAAATTAGGGTTTAAATGTCAGAATCAATGAGATATCCTCCCCTATTTATAGAAATTTCGGCACCTATTGTTCAAACCCAAAACGCCTTCCTGATAACTAAAAGTCAAGCTAAAAGAAAAGGGAAAATTCGGTACCCATATATACTAAAATAAATAAATAAATAGAATAAACCTACACTCTCTAATCAACTCAAACTTATCACTAATTAAATTCCTTTATTATCTTAAAAATTTATCCTCATCAAAAAGTCCTTTTATTTAGCCCAAAAATTCAATTTGAATTTCATTCAAATAGCTTCCCGAACAGTAGCCATCTTTTGGCATTTTGGTCCAATTCAAATACCTTCCCACGCCAGCAGCAAAATTTCAAGCTATTGCGCACAAGGCAACTCGAACCCGAGACCTCCAAGCACAACCACACGCTACCAGCCACTGCACCAGAACCATTCTTATATATATTCCGTTGTCAACTTCTTTTAAAGTATACTTTCCAGCGACTGAATCATCCTAAGAAATCCAAAATTATTAACCGACACCCAGATTCGAACCTCCGCCCTTTTCACTATGAGGCACGTCCCTTGCCACTGCGCCACCCATTTCATTTGAGTCATAGTTCCTTCCCAATTAATTATCAACCTTTATTCCGTGCTCTAGGTTTACTTAAAAAAAAACCCAACATTTCGCGCACAACGTGACTAGAACCTTGTTCCCCCTACTACTCCTAACGCCTTTGCCACTGGGCCAAGCATTTCCTTGTGTCATGAAACAGCCCCAACTAATTATAAGGCCTAAACTCGCCTTCATACTATCATATCTGCGCAATAAAATTTTTGCCATACCCAAGACTTGAAACTTTGACCTCCAACTTATTCACAACGCCCCAAGCCACGGACCACCTACTTCTTTGTGATATCTTTTAACCCAACAATATTTTAAAAGCCTTATGACTACCACTAACCTCCCTTAAAAACAACATTTTTGCTAAAGCCCTAGATCGAGCCTAGGACTTTTCCAACACTACCAACCCTTCCTAAACCTCCCAAAAAATTAAACTAAACATGCAATAATATTTTTTTAAAAGACAATGTCCATTCAAACTTTTCATGATAAAATAATTTATTTCTGTTTGAATAATATTTTTAAGAAAAATTAAATATTTAAATGCATTAGTGACATTATAAAAGTAGAGGACAAACTGTGTAAAAGTAAAGCATATAAATCAAATCCCCAAATTTTAGCATAATCTAGGGGTCAATTAAAATTGACCATTATCTTATTTTAGTATAAACCACATATTAATTTTTTTTAGTACATTCAAATTATATATACTCATATTGTATATTAACGAAAATTTAACGATAGAAATTGATATTATAAAAAAAATATAAGAACTAAATTATATTAAAATATAAAAATTAAATCGAGAATAATAGAAAAATTAATATTTCTAAATTATAACTTCGTTCATCACACTGATAACATAAATAAAATAATTAATTATATAACAAGGACAAAGTTATGGAAAATATTTGATAAATTGATGCATAAATTGACTACATAGAGTTTAATATTATGCCACATTAAATTTTATTATAATTCATTTAATATATTTAAAAAGGAGGAAAAATTAGTAAACAATAATTACAAGTTTTTTTTTTTTAACGACAAAAATCCATTCTCTCGACACACGAACCCACTTATTCTAGGCCCAAATTCAGGGTGTTACAGAGGCAGCTTGCGTTGGTTTATGCTACTTGACGCCGAAAGGATAGAGACGCTCCAGATGTTATCACTGGTACGTTCTTAATTTTTTTATGTACCTTACACTACTTTGATAGACATAGGTTCTACGCACTTCTATGTAGCTAGTTCTGTTTCTGAAAACCTTGGGATTTCTGTTGAGAGCACTCATAGTGAGGTTACTGTACTGAGTCCATTAGGGCAATCTGTTCGAGTTAGTAAACTTTATAGGAGTGTTCTGTTAGTGGTGCAAGGGGCTACTTTTCTGGCAAATCTGATGGAGCTTCCGTTTGGGGAATTTGACTTGATCCTGGGTATGGACTGATTGGTTGAGCACCGTATTAACTTAGACTGCGCATCTAAGAGGGTTGTTCTAAATACTGAGGATAATAAGGAGGTGGTTGTGATTGATGAGCGTCGAGATTACCTGTCCAACGTGATCTCCGCTCTTGTGGCTGAGAAACTGGTTCGGAAAGGGTGTGAGGCATATTTGGCTTACATTAGTGTTTCTGTTTCTAGGGACTTGTCCATTAGGGATATCAGAACTGTGAAAGATTTTTCAGACATCTTTCCTGAGGAGTTATTGGGTTTACCTCTGAATCAAGAGGTTGAGTTTGGGATTGAGCTTCTTCCAGGTACAGCTTCGGTGTCTATCGCTCCCTACCGAATTGCACCGAAAGAGCTTACAGAGCTTAAGGCTCAACTTCAAGAATTTATGGATTGTGGTCTCATCTACCCTAGTGTGTCTCCGTGGGGGGCACCGGTTCTATTTGTAAAAAAAGAAGGATGGGACCATGAGGATGTGTATTAATTATCGGTAACTGAATAAATTGACCGTGAAGAATAAGTATCCACTTCCGAGGATCGACAACTTGTTTGATCAGTTTCGGGGGGCTTCAGTGTTTTCAAAGATAGATCTTCGTTCTGGGTATCATCAGCTTAGAGTTAAGGAGGTGGATGTTCATAATACTGCATTTAGGACTCGTTATGGGCACTAAGAGTTCCTAGTTATGCCTTTTGGTCTAACGAATGCTCTAGGGGCATTCATGGATCTGATGAACCGAGTCTTTCAGCCATATCTGGATCAATTTGTCATGGTTTTCATCGACGACATTCTGGTGTACTCTAAGACCGAGGATGAGCATGATGATCATCTTATAGTAGTTCTTCAAATACTCCGCGAGAAACAACTCTACGCTAAGTTGAGCAAGTGTGAGTTCTGGCTGCGTGAAGTGAATTTTCTAGGGCATGTAGTTTCTGCTGAAGGGATTCGTGTTGATCTGATAAAGATCGAGGCTGTGCTTGATTAGAAACAGCCTAAGAACGTATCTGAAATTCGCAGTTTTTTGGGTCTGGCGGGTTATTGTCGGCGTTTTGTCGAGGGGTTCTCCTTGATTGCAGCTCCTTTGACTAAGCTTCTGTGTAAGGGTATTCCTTTTGTTTGGACGGATACGCAGCAATCCATCTTCGAGAAGCTCAAGTCTGTTCTAACTCAGGCTCCTGTTCTGATACAGCCTGAATCTGGTAAGGAGTTTATGGTGTACAGTGATGCATCGCATGTCAGTTTGGGATGCGTATTGATGCAAGATGGTAAGGTTGTGGCTTATGCGCCCCGTCAGCTTAAGATACACGAAGGGAACTATCTGACACATGATCTCGAGTTGGCTACTGTGGTCTTTGTGTTGAAAATCTAGAGGTACTATCTGTATGGTGAGAGGTGTATCATCTACATTAATCACAAGAGCCTCAAGTACCTCCTTACTCAGAAGGAGTTGAATCTTAGACAGCGTCGATGGATTGAGCTACTCAAAGATTATGACTGTACAATTGAATATCATCCTGGTAAGGCCAATATGGTGGCCCATGCTCTCAGTCGTAGAGCGATGACTGATTTAAGAGCGATGTTCACTCGCCTTACTCTGTTTGATGATGGGAGTCTGTTAGCCGAGTTGCAAGTTAAGTCATCTTGGATTGATCAGATTCGAGTTAAGTAGTTAGGGGATGAGTCTCTAGGTTTGCAGTTTCGTCAGATTGAGAGTGGTAGTACTTCTGACTTTGGGCTGAATGGCGATAGAGTTCTGTGTTTTCGAGGTCAGATCTGTGTGCCGAATGATTCTGATTTGAGGCAGTCAATTCTAGGGGAAGTGCATAGTAGCCCTTATGCTATGCATTCCGGTGGTAATAAGATGTATCGGGATCTCCGTAAACTGTATTGGTGGCTGGGTTTAAAGTTGAGGTTACAGATTATGTGGCTCGATGTCTGACGTGCCAGTAAGTTAAGGCTGAGCACCAGTTGCCTTCGAGTTTGCTCCAACCCGTTAAGATCCCCTTATAGAAATGGGAACAAGTGACGATGGACTTCGTTAGTGGGTTGCCCTTGACACCCACTAAGAAGGATTCTGTCTGGGTCATCGTGGATCGATTGACCAAGTTCGTTCATTTTATTCCAGTTCGAACGGACTACTCGCTACAAAAGTTAGCAAAGCTCTATATCTCTGAGATAGTAAGACTGTATGGGGTTCCTATTTTGATAATTTCTAATAGCGATCGTCGCTTCACTTCTCGGTTCTGGAAGAAATTACATGAGGCTCTGAGTTCGAGATTGGACTACAGTACTACGTTCCATCATCAGACCGATGATCAATCTAAAAGGGTGATACAGTTATTGGAGGATATACTTCGGAGTTGGTGATTGATTTCCGAGGTAGTTGGGAGGATTATCTGCCGCTAGCTGAGTTCACTTACAATAACAGTTTCCAGTCTAGCATCCAGATGGCACCTTACGAGGCTTTTTGTATGGTCGTAAGTGTCGCACTCCGCTATATTGGACTGAGTTGGGTGAGCCTCGGGTTTTGGGCCCTGAATTGGTTTCTGAGACCGATGATAAGGTTAGACTAATTCGAGATTGTCTGAAAGCGTCTTCTGATAGACAGAAGTCTTATGCAGATCTGAAGAGGCGAGATATTGAGTATTCTGTGGGTGATTTTGTGTTTCTCAAGGTTTCTCCATGGAAGAAGGTTTTGAGATTCGGTAGTAAGGGCAAGTTGAGCCCTAGGTTTATTAGGTCGTATCAAATTTTGAAGCGTGTGGGACCGATCGCTTATCAGTTAGAGCTACCTCCAAAGTTGGATCGTATTCATGATGTGTTTCACGTCTCGATATGGAGGCGGAATCGGTCTGATCCATCTCATGTAGTCTATATTGAGGAGGTCGAGGTTAGACCGGACTTGACTTTTGAGGAGGAGCCGGTTCAGATTCTAGATCGAGGTGTTAAGGTTCTAAGGAGGAAGTCCATACCACTAGTGAAGGTTCTGTGGCGGAATCATGGCACTGAGGAAGCCACGTAGGAACCTGAGGACTCGATGCATTAGCAGTATCCTCATATGTTTTGATTAGGTAAATTTCGAGGTCAAAATTTCTTTTAAGGGGTAGAGTTTTAACGCCCTGAATAATTTATTTCTATTTTTTTAAAATCTGACACAAGATGTGTATATGCTTTAGTGGTTAAGTGCTCTGGATGTATGTGTGTGAGGTCTTGGGTTCAAGTCTCACCTTTGCTAAATTTTGTTATTTTTGGAATCAAGCCTTATCTTTGTTCAGTGGGCTTATATTAAATTACCTGTAAATTCATATCAGAATGAGCCTGCTGGTTCGAGTGGTAAGGGAATTAGTGCGTTAAAGGTTCTATGTTTGAATCCCTGCGCGAGTATAGATGTTATATTTTTGCTCAGTTGTCTGAGAGAGTTTCGATTGAGCAGAATTTCTGAGTGGTAGTGGGTTAGTGGGAGAGATTTTAGGGATGTGGAAAATAAGTTCTATCTAATTATATTTGATTTTATTTTTCTTTTTTGAATTTTTTTCCTTTCCCCTAATTTTCAAGTTCTTTTTCCCCATCTTCCACTTTGTCTTTTTTTTTCTTTTTTGCTTTCTGGTGGTTGAAACTCTGTCGAAATTCTGTCTTTCAATTTCGATTCTCAGTTCGTCGGTGTTCTTTGTGCGTTTCTGGTAAGTGTGGTAAGTGTAGTATCTATTTTGGGTTAAGGAATCATTGAATAATAGGATTTGTTTTGTGTTTAGAAGAAAATTAAGAGGTTGGGGCTTTCAATCGATGCTGTAGTGGTACGAATCGTCGTTGTTTATTCGAAGGTAAGGGTTTCTGTGGTTTAAAGGATTGTCTGTTTCGTGGTAGTTCGGTTTGGTATCAGTTTAAACGGCTAATGTGATGTTTTATCGTTCAATTATAGGTTCTGATGGTCTCAGGAGTATTTTTGCATCAAAACGATACCAGGTGTGTTCCCGAAACACGAAAAATTGAGTTTCGACGAAAGCCGAAAATGGCCACTGTCGACGCCATACGGGCGTGTGGCCGACCGTGTGGATGGTTGTGTGCAAGACACGGTCGTGTGGTGGCTTGAGTGTGGCTATTTCCCTATTTCCCTATCTTTCAACGTTTGCAACCACATGCGTATTTGGGGTAACGATTTCCCCAGCAGAACTGTTTGAATAGGGAAATAGCCAATAGGGTTTCAGGAAATTTTTTGAAATCTGATGGCACTAATTTATTTGGCTCCACCAGAAAAAAGGTAAAATTGCTAAAGTCCCTTTTTATACTTTTAAAAATCACAGTATTTTCCTAGTATTTATAGAAGTGGTGTCATTCTACATGGCTCCACCAAAAAATTAATTTTTTAATGTAGATTGCTGACGTGGCATGTTGGTAGCGCCAAACACTTTGGCTCCACCAACTTTCCTGTAGATTTAGGTTATTTTCGTATTTTATAAAAAAAATTATTTAAGTAATTAATTAATTTTTTAAGGTTATTTTTATAAAAAAAGCCAAAAAAAAAATATATGCTACACCAATGCCCTTTTATCAGTGTCATTATTATTTTGGGTAAGGAACACCAATCTCGTTTTTAAGTATAACATATTATAGGAGAAATGATTGTATGAAACAGTGACGCCACGTCATCTGTATCCCTTTCCAATAGTTTTATGCCACATCAGTATTCTTATCCTGAATTTCAGGATTTTAATTTGGATTAATCCTTTCCCCATATTATAGTAGTAGCAGCTGAGATATTACATTCCAGCGAACTTCCACAGTCAAAGCTTTTATTGTGTGTGTATTGATGAGTATGTGTGAAGAACAAGATTGGATCAGTGCATTACCAGATGTAATTCTCCATCACATCCTCTCTCTTTTTGCCTACTCAACCTATGGAAGTTCACCCCTGTCATTGACTTTTCAATCACACCTCCTTATCAAGGGATCACTGAATCAGAATCCATTTTCATACACAAACACTTTGACCCAACACCAAGCCTTGAATTCAGCCTTGAGTTCTCCGTTGGAATCTTTTGGGACCATGACCTTGATGTTCAGCACTGCATTGAGTTTGCCATTTCAAGACAGGTTCAGATTCTTTCAGTTTTAGCTCATTTACTGCCATAAGAACATTGCGTTTTGCCTAACATGTTGTATTCCCATAATAATATTCGATGGTTGGAACATGTTTCGTTGAAGTTTTTTTTTTTTTTTTCAATCCAGATCCACCAAGTGTTCTACAGTTTGCTTCACTGAAAACCCTTTGCTCTTTGATTGTGTGATCGATGATGAAACTCTAAATGGCTTGTTATCTAACTGTCATCTTCTTGAAAGCTTGACACTTGATTGGTGCCATAGGTTACTTAAGACTTCTTGGTGGCAAAGCATGAGGCTTAAACACTTAGATGGATAGATGAGCTTGCTTTGAATGTAGAAATTGATGTGCCAATTTGTCTACTTTTAAATTCTATGGAGATTTAATGATGATCTCTCTCAGTTCTTTGCCTTCCATTGTTAAAGCCACAGTTCTTCAATGAAGAAATAGACAATATGAGCAGGAATTTGAGTATATTGCAACATGTTTTGGAAATCTTTCCCATGTAAAGAAACTTGGTGTAAATTCTTGGTTTTGTCAGGTATAATTACTTCTTAGTAAAATATTCATTAATTATCTTTTCATTGTTGAATTTGATTGTTTGATAGAAGTTTTATGCCTTTTCTTGTTCTTGGTATGGAAAGTTTCTTGCTAGAGAACACAAGGTGAACGGTAATGGATGGATCATTTTCGAAAATCTCAAAGGTCTTTTCTTGGTTTGGTCCATTGGGAAAAGAGTGTGATCTTGAGTCATTGCCCTTATATGGAGAAGATTGAAATGGATGTAAGTGATTACTCTTTGTTTCCTATATTTAATTTAAACTGTAGGTAGCACACGCTGCAACCACATGCGCACACGGGTACCGTAGTGTTTGGAACATCCTGCACTCACACCGCCTGTTTCGGAGATCAACTCCGTAGGACCGTGGCGGGATCCTCGACCGGCAACTGATATATTCTGTCACTCAAAAAGTTTCCAAATTTCAGGAATATAGTTTTGCATTCATCGACCTAGCCCTTTGAGCGTTCTCTTTCACGGCATCCCTAAATTTTTCGACGTACACGTGTCCTGCCTCTAACTGTTTTGCTTGTTTCAACCCCATTTTTGGCATTAAGGTTGCTAGCCTATAAAATGTGACTGAAAAACCCGCTGAAATTGGCAAGTGACGCGTACGCCTCAAGACGGAGTTAATGGCCTCAACGAGGTTAGTTGTCATTTGACCATACCGGTACCCCTCGTCAAAATATTGAGCCCATTGCCACGGCTCCATGCTACCTAACCATTGTCTGAGAGAAGGATTGGACCCCGCCATATCAGTCTCTAACCTCGCCAACTTATGTCTGAAACGGGGTGCTTCCAGCTCGTATCCTACGTATGTATTCCAATTTTAAGTTATGTTACTATTCGAATTAGGAAATGGACTCGAAATAATTACAAATACGAATTTAAATACAATATTTTTACCCATGTTTACAATTCTTTTGCGCCAATCTTTGTTCTTGTACTCATTGTGAAAGTTGACAGCGATGTGACGAATACAATAGACGGACCTCCACAGAACCTCAGATTGCCGAATCGCAGCAACAAGACCCTTCAATCTGTCGGAGATAATGCAAATGTTATCTTGCCTGACAACATGTCTTCGCAAGTTCTGAATGAAATATGCCCACAATTCAGAGTTCTCCGACTCTACGATGGCAAAAGAAATTGGTAGTACATTTCCGTTACCGTCTTGTGCAACCGTAATCAGAAGTATCTGCGTGTATTTTTCATAAAGCCATGTTCCATCAACTTGCACTAGCGGTTTGCAGTGGGAGAAGGCCCTAACACATAGATCGAAAGTTTAGAACAGTCAACGGAAAACTCTTCCCCCCAGTTCTAATTGTCCATTAGGGCCTCTATACGAAAACGTTTGCAAGTCCACGATAGTTCCTGGGATGTACTCCACCATCGCTGAAATCCAACCCTAAAGTTCATTGTATGACTCATCCTAGTCGCCGTACAATTTTTTCATGGCCATTTGTTTCGCCCACCACGCTTTCATGTATGACACTCTGTACTGAAATCGAGCTTGTATGTCTACAATCAATGTCGACACAGGAATGGTTGGGCTATCTTTCACTAGTGGCATAATGCAGTTGTAAATAATTTTGGCATCCAATTTTTGGTGGTCTTGAGACATACGTGTGACAGTACATGTATGACGCCCTTCTAATTTTCATATTTGACACTGCTGAGTCCTCTGTATAAATGCAGCTCGAACTCGCCAACCACACCCATCGCCGGCTCTTCAACATTCCCCAACATATAATGTCGATGTAGATTTGGCAACCTTGTAATCAATTGACAACTTCATGCTGTATTGTTTGATGGCAAACACACAGTCCGCCTTGTTCTCGAACTGTTGCCTAACGAACAACTCCTTGAACTGTGAATTTGACGCCAATCTATGAGCAGGTACTATATCGGCGTACTCAGGGAACTCGGATGCATGCGTTGCATCTGGATCTACGTTCAACATGTCGCCTCCAGGTTCATTTTGTAAAATAATGCCACGACTCGGGTTACTGAATGAAGGGCCGTGAACATCTTCAACCTCCTCCGGGCCTTCATCATCGATATCGTCCAGAACTTCATCAACATCGGGGTCACTAAAATCTTCAACTTCTTGATCAGAATCTTCACCATTATTGGTCATTTCTCTGACATTTGCCTCTATGCTTACTATCACCTCTGGATGTATTTGTAGACGGAAATCGGGGGTAGGGTTGTTATACGAACTCCCACCATAATTAGGATTTTTGGGTATCTGCGATGTCCTTTCGCATTCTAATTGTTCTGTCCATCCAACATTAAGATCAAAGTCAAATTCACGATGTTGACTTATTGGACTAACATTCTCAATAGGCTCTAAGTCTGCTAACTCAGCAAATAATTCAACTGGTTGGGGGTTCTCACTCCCAGTCGACCACCATATTTCCATCATAGTGCCCAAGTCATCATCATCTAACAGTTGCATCTCGCAAAATCTGAACGGATCTGTAGAGATTGGAAACTTGTAAAATAATTTGGACATCGCCCTTCCACAACGGATAGCTATTTTCGCACTGATCTTCCTTTTCATTTCTGCTAGCTTCACATTTTTTTTGAATATCAAACCTACTATTTGCCGACCTTGAAATACACAACCAACATCACCTTCTACAATTTCACCATAAAAAAGAACATACACCAAAAACACCTCATTATTCATCTTCAATAGATTTTTTTTAACTCTTCTACTGAACACAATAATTTCACCATTCTATATATGCTAGAGAACCAAGAGGTGGAGCCATAAAGAAGGGCTCCACCAAAATAAAATATTAAATATTAAATATTAAATATTTATATTAATAAAATATAAAAAAGTACACTATAAAGTGATGGAGCCATTTACACCAAATAAAATTTTAAAATTTTAAATTTTAAATTTAATTTAAAAAAGTTTAAATATTTTTAAAATTAATTTTAAAATTAATAATTTAAAAAAATTATATTTAAAATTTAAAAAATATCTAAAATATACCTTTAAAATATTATAAAACAAATAATAAATTTGAAAGGTCATATCTTTAAAAATAATATATTTTAAAAAAATTAAAAAAATTAAAAATATTTTAAAACAAATTAAAAATATTTTAAAAATTTAAAAATATTTAAAATTTAAAATATACATTTAAAATATTATAAAACTAATAATAAATTTGAAAGGTCATATCTTTAAAATATTTAAATGTTTTATATTATTAAAAATATATTTAAATTTTAAAAAATAATTTCAAAAATATATATTTAAAATTTTAAAAAATATATTATAAAACATTTCAAATAAACATTTCAAGTTTTTTAAAATTAATAATAAACAAACAAATAAAATAAATAAATAAGGAAAAATAAAAAACTTTAAAAAAGTAAATAAATAAATAAATAAGAAAGAAAAAAGTAATAAAACAAAGAATCTGACGAAAAAAAAATAAAAAACTTGCCTCAAAACTATTTGAATAGGAAAATAACCAATAGGGTGTCAGGAAATTTTTTGAAATCTGGTGGCGCCAATTTATTTGGCTCCACTAGAAAAATGTAAAATTGCTAAAGTCTCCCTTATACTTTCAAAAATCACAGTATTTTCCTAGTATTTATACAAGTGGCGCCATTCTACATGGCTCCACCAAAAAATTTATTTTTTAATGTAGATTGCTGACATGGCATGTTGGTGGCGCCAAACACTTTGGCTCCACCTAGATTTTGGGTTACTTTCGTATTTTATCAAAAAAATAGATTATTTAAGTAATTAATTAATTTTTTAAGGTTATTTTTATAAAAAAAGCCCTATTTTTTAAGCTTTTTTAAATAAAAAAGTTTTTATAATTATTATTAAAGTTAATTTTAAGAATAAAATTGATTTACGACCGGTTTTAATTTCTTAATAATAAGTTATTGAACTCGTGCTAAATAAGTGTGAGTTTTAATCATTATTTTATACAGGTCAAAATAATAATATAAATATTTAGGTAAACTAACTAGTTAGTCATCCAATTTTTAGGGTGCTTTCATTTTGATCGTCCAAAATAAAATCCTTACAATTTTATCACCCAACTTTTAAGGCGTTTTCATTTTAGTCGCTCAAACGTTAAATCTCTAACTGCAGTTAATTAGTACACGTCACATTATGTTTATACTTTTATTTTGGTCACCCAATTTTTAGGTCACTTTCATTTTGATCACCCCAAAAAATATTTTTAAAGTATTAATAGGGGTAAAAGAAATTAAGAATTAAAGTAAAAAAAAAAAAAGGTAGCAACTAAAATAATGCATTCAGAATTTGTCAAATTGTACTTATTTACCCCCTTACCAAAAGTTCTAAGTTTCAAAACATCAAAATCAAATAAAAAATTTATTGAAAATTTTTATCCCTTCATAGTGTCTATAGATTTGATACTATAATATTGAAATTAATTAATTTAATATTATTTTAAAATTTTAAAATTTATTTTATTTTTCCAAATTAAAATAACTAAATAAATTATTTTTTATAATTGTCTATGAAACACAATTTTTTTTTTGATTATATGATCTTGAATCTTCTATGCTAAGCTAAAAGTAAAGAAAAATTCTTGCAATTAATTTAATTAATTAATTTCATCTTCCATGCAGGGGCGAAGCCAGAACAATTTTTTAGGGGGGCCGGATGAAATTTTAATTTTTTATAGTTTATATATTTATAATTTGTAAAGGATTAAATCGAATTTTTATAATTTTAGGGGGGGCCAAAGTGCAATTTTACCTTTACTAATTTAAATTTTTTTTAAAAAAATTAAGGGCCTAAATAGCAATTTTACATTTTAGGGGGGGTCGGGGCCCATGCCAGCCCCCTGGCTTCGCCCTTGCTTCCATGCCAAATAAAAACTTATAGTTACAAATTGGAAGATTCGAGATTATATCATCACAAGATTTATGTTTCGTAGACAATTATTAAATTTGAATTATTTGAGTTAATTTCGTTAAGGATAATTTGGAAACATAAAATAAAATTTCAAAATTTAGAAGGAGATTAGATAAATTAATTTCAATATTATAGTTACAAATTGGTTCACATTATCAAGGGATAAAAAACTTCCAACAATTTATTTAATTTATTTTGATATTTTGAAATTTCAATATTTAAAAAAAAAAGAAATTTAAAATTTTTAGCAATGGGATAAACAATTGCAATTTGAAAATTTTTGTGTATTATTTTAGTTTCTACCGCTTTTTTCACTTTAATCCTTAATTTTTTTTTTTATCCCAATCAATTCTTAAGAAAAGAAAAGATACTTTCTAGGTGACCAAAATGAAAGCAGCCTAAAAGTATGGTGACTAAAATGAAAGTGTAAACATGATGTAACGTGTACAGTTAACTGTTGTTAGAGATTTAACGCCTGGGTGACTAAAATGAAAACTCTTTAAAAGTTAGGAGACGAAACTGTAAAGATTTCATTTTGGGTGATCAAAATGAGAAGCCTTAAAAATTGAGTGACCAACTAGGTAGTTTACCCTAAATATTTAAAATAATCAACACAACAGCATAAATATTAAATATAATGAATATTAGAAATTTTTAATAAAAAAATAAATTAATAAAATTTTGAACAACTTCTATATATTTAAAAAAGAAGTAAAAATTCTATAATTTAAAGGATTAAAATATTTTAAATAATGTTTGTAAATTCATAAATAAATAGATGTTCATATAACTCTCATAATCCCGACTTTTTTATAAAAATAACCCCAAAAAATAATTAATTATTTAAATGACTTAATTTTTGATAAAATACGAAAATAACCCAAAATCTACAATAAAAGTTGGTGGAGCCAAAGTGTTTGGCGCCACCAACATGCCACGTTAGCAATCTGCATTAAAAAATCATTTTTTAGTGGAGCCATATAGAATGACGCCACTTGTATAAATATTAGGGAAATACTATGATTTTTGAAAGTATGGAGGGTTTAAGCAATTTTACCTTTTTTTGGTGAAGCCAAATAAATTAACGCCACCAGATTCTAAGATATTAGCCTGTCCTGCCTATTTGCCTATTGAAACAGCCTAAATTTTTTTATTTTTTTTTTTTCATTCGTTACTTTTTTTGATTCTTTGTCCTTTTTCATTTTTTTTTGTTTTTCTTTTTAAGTTTTTTTATTTATTTACTTTTTAAGTTTTTTTATTTGTCATTTATTTATTTTATTTATTTGTTTATTATTGGTTTTATAAAATTTGAAATGTATATTTTAAATATTTTATAATATTATTTTTTAAAAATTTAAAAATTATTTTTTTAATATTATAAAATATTTAAAATATATTATTTTTAAAGATATGACCTTTCAAATTTATTATTTGTTTTATAATATTTTAAATGTATATTTTAAAAATTTTAAATATATATTTTTAATTTTAAATATACTTTTCTAAAATTATTTTTAAATATATTCAAACGATTTTTTAAAATTCTATTTAAAATTTTAAAAAATAATATTTTATTTTAAAAAAGTGAAAATTGAATTGATTGGAAAAAAAATAAAAAATGATTTATTTGTTAAAAAAGATTAAAAATATATACTAGAAAATTTATATATATTAAAAATTAAAAATATATATTATAACTGGTCACATTGTGTCAGTGACATTAGCAATATAACTAGTCATTAGCCTAATTGTTAGTTAAAAAAAAAGAAGAGAGAGAGAAGAATAACATCCTATTTAAGAAGGTGGGGTTTAGTCTCCCCTTTAAATATTTTGTAGAAGGAGGGAAGAAAAGAGAAAAAAAAAAGTAAGTTATTTATAGTTTTTATTTTGTATTTTTATATTTTATAGCTATTGTAATATAATAGTTAATTATATTTAATTTAATTATTTTTTTAAATTATGTAGATATCAAAATGTCTTCTAGAGCAAATACGGCTCACACTTCATCGAGGATCAACGAAACAGTAAAATTAATTATAAATTAAAAAAAAATCGTTTTGATTCCATGAAACTAATCTCTATTTGGTTGCTATTATCCCTTTTTAACTCATTTTCGCATGAAATTGATCTCTACGTGTTAGTTATAATTTTTTTTTAATTTATGACATATTCATAAATTTATATATTAATTTTTTTTAATATGACGACCTTTCTACTTAACTTTGCATTGTTACTATGCTTGGTTCCATTTGTGGGGTACAAAAAAGTTACATTTGTCTTTAGCAAGTGAATTTTTTATTTATAAAAGTTCTCGTATGTAAGATAAATTTTCGAGTTTGAATATGCCTGGTTTATATTATATGTAAAACTCTATGTATTATTATAGATATTGATTCAATAAAAATAAGTCTTTTTTTATTTTTATATTTACCCATACCACCTATGTTTTTTAGGACATTATTGTTTTTTTTTATGTACTTTTTGTAGTTATATGGTTGCCCTTTGTTTTAATGCTTAACTATGATTAGGACATAATAATCACATTTGATCTCTACGTGTTATTATTAATATTTTATGATAAATCTTCATTCTTTTATTAATATTTTATTACTCATTTAATTTAACTTAAATAAAAAATACTTAGAATGACTACGTTGGCATAGTATAAATGTGATGTTTTTTTTTCTCAGCCTTTCAATTTTACTCTTCAATATATAAATTTATGTTAAAATTATATAGATAATTGATTTATCATATTTTTATAAAAATTTTATCATACAGGATGGGTATCGGGTTTTGAGGTCACGGTTTCATTTTCCCAAGTATGATCCAGATGAGTAGATCATGCAATACTTATAGTTAGCGGGATTTGGGGACGTCACATTGATCTGAAGGCTTGAATTGAGGGCAAACTTAATATCCGTCTTGGTTGAGCGGTGGTGTACGGAGACCCGCACCTTCATTATGCCGTGCGGGGAGT
Organism: Gossypium sturtianum; assembly: GCA_025698515.1. Classification (NCBI taxonomy): domain Eukaryota; kingdom Viridiplantae; phylum Streptophyta; class Magnoliopsida; order Malvales; family Malvaceae; genus Gossypium; species Gossypium sturtianum. The sequence continues at coordinate 126,860,932 of CM046946.1, forward strand.
GCACTATCACATTAGAATACGTCGCTATGCAACTTGGGTTACGAGTTGACGGTGCTGTGGTCACGGGTCGAAGCAAAGTGTTGGAACCTTTAGTACTATGCCACAGATTGCTTGGACGGTCCCCTAGTGATGGGGAACAGAATTTCACATGCTTGACATTGGCATGGTTGAAAGCAAATTTTAAGGAGTTATCGAGCACTACCACTGAGCACGAGGTGATGTGTGTTGCTTGAGCCTATATTATGCAACTGATCGGGGGGTACTTATGCCGAACAACACGTCTAATAGGGTCTACTTAAAGTACTTGCCTCTATTGAAGGATTTCGCTCGTGCCGGTAGTTACAGCTAGGGATCGACAGTGTTGGCCATATTGTACCATAAGCTTTGCCAAGCAACAAAACATGGGGTTAGTTACATGGCTGGTTGTCTGGGTCTGCTGCAGTCCTGGGCTCTATACAGGATGCCGTTTCTAGCGGCTGTTAGGCACCAACCATATTTGTGGCCACTTGTAAATAGGTAAAAAATAAAATTATTGTAACATCCTGAATTTTTGGGCCTATGCATTTAATGGGTGAATATGTGTAATGAGTTAATTTGAGCATTAGGGGTCCAAATTGGGCTCAGGATTGGGCTGAAGCCTTAGTTAAATTTTTGTTTGGGCACTATAGGGTTTAAAAGGTGGTATCTGAGTTTAAAATATCAAAATGGGCTTGTGGCCTAGTGGTCAGTGGCGCCACTTAGGGAGCAAGGAGGTGACGCCACACAAGGGAGTAAGGGGCCCAAATTTAAGTTACATGGAGCCCAACTCTTTTAATTTAAGTTAGCTAAATTTCGGCATTAGGGTTAGGTAGAGTGGACGAAAACAAGGCTCAAAAATAGGAGGATTTATGTGAATGGGATAATGTAGATAATATAGTTGATAATATGGAAGAAAAAAAAAGAGAAAAGGTAGGAGCTATCTACAAGGCTAGGAGTTGGCCGAAATTCCATCACCTAGAGAAGTGAAGAAATCGGTTTCTTTATGGCAAAGGGGGTGCCGAATTTTCCCTTTTTATTTGATTAATTTTTAGTTATCAGGAATGGCACTTTCGGTTTTTCATTGGTAAGTGCCGAAATTTCTATAAATAGGGAGGGTTCTCTTCTTTATTTTTTGGCATTTAGGGTTTCCACCTTTTCTTTCTCTTCTTTCTCCTAAAAGCCGAAAACTTCATTATTCTCTTCTCTTCTTTCTTCTAAAAAGCCGAAAGCCGAAAACTCCATTATTCTTTTCTCTTCTTTCTACTAAAAGCCGAAACTACTTAGATTTCTTCCTATCATTTTCTCTTCTGATCTTCTCAAAAAGCCGGAATCTCTAAGGGGTAGTCGAATTCTCTGCGTTAAGGTGAATGCCGATTTTCCTATCTCTTCAATCTCTCTTTCGGTTTTTAAGAGACAAGGTCGAATGGCCACTTGGTTGTTAAGGCTGCCGAATGAAGCTAATATTTCCTCTCTTTTGCGTTTGGGCGGCATTCCGGGATTTGAAGGAAACCTGATCATCTAGATTTAAAAGCCGGATATCGCTAGTCTCCAATTTCGGGATTTTAAGGTAAGGTGATTTCCCCTAGATTTTCACTAGATTCGTTCATCGCATGCGAGATCTTAACTTTATGATGTGGATTAACGATCATATGTTGTGATAGTAGTTCGACAAGGACTTGTGATGGAATTAAATATGGATCGGGCAAAGGAGAGAATCCTAAGTTTAAGAAACGAGTATGTCGGTGATGCGGGATTGGCCACCGAGTTTGTGGACCTGCTTCCGAACAACACCTTAGGCAAGTAGCGGTTGTATCGACTTACGATAGTGTCGACATAAAGAGTGTCGTTCTAACGTGAATCGTGTGTGTAGATCTCTAACACACTAATTAATCTGTACTAAATATATGTTATGGGCTAAAAGCCGTAAAAAGGTCAGTATAGACAATCGGATTACCCAAAAGGGTAGGCAAGGGATGCAGTGCGTAATCATAGAAACTTCTCTATGTGTATCGATGCATGTGATAGACTGTGAACTTTTAGGTAGTATATTGTTTTGATTCTGCATGTATGTATGCATGGGATGGGATTGATATGATGAAGGGGAAGAAGGTCGCATAGCGATCGGTGGCTTTGCCACATAGGTCACATAGTGATCGGTCTTTATGATAGGCAGCTCAGCTTTCAAAATGCTACGATGTATTATTAAGGTCGCATGGCGATCGGTGGCTTTGCCACATAGGTCACACAGTGATCGGTCTTTAAGACAGGCAGCACAGCTGTCGATATGGTGTGTAGCGGTTGGAGGGTTGATTGTAGAAATCCCCAAGGTGTGATGGTTGGTACGGGTTGGTGTGTAGAGGATGGATTTCTAGGCTGGGATGGGCCATGATGCATATATAGTTACCCTTGTATACGGGTCAAGGCCATAATGTGTTTATGGGTCAAGCCTTTGATGTGTTTTCGGGATTTACACACTGAGTCTTGGTGACTCACCCTATTATTTTTCCCTAACTTTGCAGATGAGCAGTAGATCATAGACATGGGAGCAAAGGCGGACTCGAGGGGCCATCAAGTTTTTATTCCTATAGATTATTTCGATTTTTCCTTAAGTTTTTAATTTTGGAAACATTTATGTAATAAGGCCCCATAGTTTATACTCACTACTTAGTTTTTAATATTTGCAACTTATGGAACTTTGTCAAAGGTTTTATTATTCAAAATAATAATAATACAAGGTTTTCTTTTCAAAAGTCACTTGTTTATTTGAATTTTGCCTAATAACTTATGATTTACTAAAACCAACTTAGAAAAAGTTTTCAACGTACAACCCGTAGCATACCAGATCTGGTCGAAACTTATGGGCCGAGTTTGGGGTGTTACATTTTGGTATCAGAGCCAAGTTCAAAACTCGGAATGTGTGAAATGGGTCTAGTCTTGTTTTAAAATTGATAAGAATTTGGAAAAGTTTGGGTTGAGAAATGGCCTTCAGTCTCTGGCTTTGACTGATCCACGTGAGGTAAGTATTCAACTTTTGGATGTGATATGTATGTTGGGCTTGATGGGCTTGATGGACGTAGGCTAGTATATTAGACATTGATGGACTTTAGGCTTAGTTTAAACAACTCTCTAAATTCATAAGATTTAATCCAACCAAACAAACACAGTGAACAAGTCACCGAGATAGGGTGTGGCAAAAGGCATACGCATGTCTAGGATTGGATTCAGGGAGAGCTTGGTATTTAAGCAGTCCTAGTGACTCACCTCCTCTTCACTGGAATCCTACCTGGTGCATAGTGACTGTTCACTCTAGCCACGGGGATTTGTTGACGGGCCAAAATTAATAATTTAAAACCCGAAAGGGACCAGCCATTCTATTTTGTAAAACTACTAAATTACCCCTGATTTATAAATGACCAAAATATCACTGATTTGTAGAATTTCCAAAATAACCCTGGATTTGCAAAAAAAATTTACCAAAATACCCGTCTTTCACAAAATCACCAAGGAACCCTATTTCGGAAAATTACAAAAATACCCCTGTAGGATAAATTACGAAAATACCCCTGGGTAGTGAAATGACAAAAATACCCCTAGGTGATAAATGTAAGTTCGTGAATGCTACCTTTATGTTGATGTGTAATGATTGAATGTATGTGTTTCCTAGAACTAGGAGATGTGAACTTGAGACTGAATAGCAGTTATAGTTGCAAATTCGAAAGAACTACTCTTAAAACTACTATTCATAAGACTGTTCGTGGATAATCAGTGGAAGAAATTAATAATTCATAAAACTTCTAATCAGATAAACGCGAATCGGTAGAATGAGTACAACGGGTCGAGGACGATCGCCGCGTGGTCGTGGTAGGGGACGGAGACGCTCCAGATGCGAATGATGGTGCGTACCCTACCATAGTATACTAAGTGTTTATTTTGGCTTTAGAATTAGAGTCTTGCAATGAAAGCATAGTGGTGAGACTTGGGTAGTACGATTAGTAGTTAGTTGGAAATTTCGAGGACGAAATTTCTCTAGAAATAGAAGAACTGTAACATCCTGAATTTTGGGGCCTATGCATTTAATGGGTGAATATGTGTAATGAGTTAATTTGAGCATTAGGGGTCCAAATTGGGCTCGAGATTGACCAAAGCCTTAGTTAAATTTTTGTTTGGGCACTATAGGGTTTAAAAGGTGGTATCTGAGTTTAAAATATCAAAATGGGCTTGTGGCCCAGTGGTCAGTGGCGCCACTTAGGGAGCAAGGAGGTGACGCCACACAAGGAAGTAAGGGGCCCAAATTTAAGTTACATGGAGCCCAACTCTTTTAATTTAAGTTAGCTAAATTTCGGCATTAGGGTTAGGTAGAGTGGACGGCAACAAGGCTCAAAAATAGGAGGATTTATGTGAATGGGATAATGTAGATAATATAGTTGATAATATGGAAGAAAAAAAAAGGAAAAAGGTTGGAGCCATCTACAAGGCTAGGAGTTGGCCGAAATTTCATCACCTAGAGAAGTGAAGAAATCGGTTTCTTTATGGCAAAGGGGGTCTTAATTTTTCCTTTTATTTGATTAATTTTGAGTTATCAGGAAGGGCACTTTCGATTTTTCATAGGTAAGTGCCGAAATTTCTATAAATAGGTAGGGTTCTCTTCTTTATTTTTCGGCATTTAGGGTTTCCACCTTTTCTTTCTCTTCTTTCTCCTAAAAGTCGAAAACTCCATTATTCTCGTCTCTTCTTTCTTCTAAAAAGTCGAAAGCCGAAAACTCCATTATTCTCTTCTCTTCTTTCTTCTAAAAAGCCGAAAGCCGAAAACTCCATTATTCTTTTCTCTTCTTTCTACTAAAAGTCGAAACTACTTAGATTTCTTCCTATCATCTTCTCTTCTGATCATCTCAAAAAGCCGGAATCTCTAAGGGGTAGTCGAATTCTCTGCGTTAAGGTGAGTGCCGATTTTCCTATCTCTTCAATCTCTCTTTTGGTTTTTAAGAGACAATGCCGAATGGCCACTTGGTTGTTAAGGCTGCCGAATGAAGCTAATATTTCCTCTCTTTTGCGTTTGGGCGGCATTCCGGGATTTAAAGGAAACTTGATCATCTAGATTTAAAAGTCGGAAATCGCTAGTCTCCAATTTTGGGATTTTAAGGTAAGGTAATTTTCCCTAGATTTTCACTAGATTCGTTTATCGCATGCGAGATCTTAACTTTATGATGTGGATTAACAATCATATGTTGTGATAGTAGTTCTGACAAGGACTTGTGATGGAATTAAATATGGATCAGGCAAAGGAGAGAATCCCTAAGTTTAAGAAACGAGTTGTGTCAAGATGCGGGATTGGCCACGAGGTTATGGATCAAGCTTCGATAACACCTTAGGCAAGTAGCAGTTGTATCGACTTCTGATAGTGTCGATATAGAGAGTGTCGATCTAACGGTAATCAGGTGTGTAGATCTCTAACACACTAATTAAGCTATACTAAATATATGTTATGGGCTAAAAGCCGAAAAAAGGCTGTATAGTAATCATACTAAATATATGTTATGGGCTAAAAGCGGGAAAAAAGGTCAGTATAGACAGTCGGATTACCCAAAAAGGGTAGGCAAGGGATGTCAGTGCGTAATCATAGAAACTTCTCTATGTGTATCGATGTATGTGATAGATCGTGAACTTTTAGGTAGTATATTGTTTTGATTCTGCATGTATGTATGCATGGGATGGGATTAATATGATGAAGGGGAAGAAGGTCGCATAGCGATCGGTGGCTTTGCCACATAGGTCACATAGTGATCGGTCTTTATGACAGGCAGCTCAACTGTCAAAATGCTACGATGTATTATTAAGGTCGCATGGCGATTGGTGGCTTTGCCACATAGGTCACACAGATGATCGGTCTTTAAGGCAAAGACACACGGTATCGATATGGTGTGTAGCGATTGGAGGGTTGATTGTAGAAATCCCCAAGGTGTGATGGTTGGTACGGGTTGGTGTGTAGAGGATGGATTTCTAGGCTGGGATGGGTCATGATGCATATATAGTTACCCTTGTATACGGGCTAAGGCCATAATGTGTTTATGGGCCAAGCCTTTGATATGTTTTCGGGATTTACACACTGAGTCTTGGTGACTCACCCTATTATTTTTCCCTAACTGCGGATGAGCGATAGATCGTGGACATGGGAGCAAAGGCGGACTCGAGGGCCATCAAGTTTTTATTCCTATAGATTATTTCGGTTTTTCCTTAAGTTTTTAATTTTGGAAACATTTATGTAATAAGGCCCCATAGTTTATACTCACTACTTAGTTTTTAATGTTTGCAACTTATGGAACTTTGTCAAAGGTTTTATTATTCAAAATAATAATAATACAGAGGTTTTCTTTTCAAAAGTCACTTGTTTATTCGAATTTTGCCTAATAACTTATGATTTACTAAAACCAACTTAGCAAAAGTTTTCAACGTACAACCCGTGAGCATACCGTGATCCGGTCGAAACTTATGGTAGGGTTTGGGGTGTTATATTTTGGTATCAGAGCTAAGTTCAAAACTCAGTCTGTGAAATGGGTCTAGTACTATTTTAAAGTTGATAAGAATTTGGAAAAGTTTGGGTTGAGAAATGGCCTTCGAGTCTCTGGCACCTAAGACCCTATCCACGCAGTAAGTATTCGAACTTTTGGATGTGATATGTATGTTGGGCTTGATGGGCTTGATGGGCGTAGGCTAGTATATTAGACATTGATGGACTTTAGGCTTAGTTTAAACAACTCTCTAAATTCATAAGATTTAATCCAACCAAACAAACCTGTGAACAAGTCACCGAGATATGGTGTGGCAACAGGCATACGCATGTCTAGGATTGGATTCAGGGAGAGCTTGGTATTTAAGCGATCCTAGTGACTCACCTCCTCTTCGTTGGAATCCTACAGTGCGTGGTATTGTTCACCTAGCCACGAGGATTTGTTGACGGGCCAAAATTAATAATTTAAAACCCGAAAGGGACCAGCCATTCTATTTTGTAAAACTACTAAATTACCCATGATTTATAAATGACCAAAATATCCCTGATTTGTAGAATTTCCAAAATAACCCCTGATTTACAAAAAAAATTACCAAAATACCCTTTTTTCACAAAATCACCAAGGAACCCTATTTCGGAAAATTACGAAAATACCCTTGTAGGATAAATTATGAAAATACCCCTGGGTATTGAAATGATGAAAATACCCCTAGGTGATAAATGTAAGTTCGTGAATGCTATCTGTATGTTGATGTGTAATGATTGAATGTATGTGTTTCCTAGAACTAGGAGATGTGAACTTGAGACTGAATAGTAGTTATAGTTGCGAATTTGAAAGAACTACTCTTAAAACTACTGTTCATAAGACTGTTCGTGGATAATCAGTGGAAGAAATTAATAATTCATAAAACTTCTAATCAAATAAACGCGAATCGGTAGAATGAGTACAAGGGGTCGAGGACGACTGCCGCGTGGCCGTGGTAGGGGACGGAGACGCTCCAGATGCGAATGATGGTGCGTACCCTACCATAGTATACTAAGTGTTTATTTTGGCTTTAGAATTAGAGTGCGCAACGAAAGCATAGTGGTGAGACTTGGGTAGTACAATTAGTAGTTAGTTAGAAATTTTGAGGACGAAATTTCTTTAAGGGGGTAGAACTGTAACATCCTGAATTTTTGGGCCTATGCATTTAATGGGTGAATATGTGTAATGAGTTAATTTGAGCATTAGGGGTCCAAATTGGGCTCAGGATTGGGCTAAAGCCTTAGTTAAATTTTTGTTTGGGCACTATAGGGTTTAAAAGGTGGTATCTGAATTTAAAATATCAAAATGGGCTTGTGGCCCAGTGGTCAGTGGCGCCACTTAGGGAGCAAGGAGGTGACGCCACACAAGGGAGTAAGGGGCCCAAATTTAAGTTACATGGAGCCCAACTCTTTTAATTTAAGTTAGCTAAATTTCGGCATTAGGGTTAGGTAGAGTGGACGGCAACAAGGCTCAAAAATAGGAGGATTTATGTGAATGGGATAATGTAGATAATATAGTTGATAATATGGAAGAAAAAAAAAAGAGAAAAGGTAGGAGCTATCTACAAGGCTAGGAGTTGGCCGAAATTCCATCACCTAGAGAAGTGAAGAAATCGATTTCTTTATGGCAAAGGGGGTGCCGAATTTTCCCTTTTTATTTGATTAATTTTTAGTTATCAGGAAGGGCACTTTCGGTTTTTCATAGGTAAGTGCCGAAATTTCTATAAATAGGGAGGGTTCTCTTCTTTATTTTTCGGCATTTAGGGTTTCCACCTTTTCTTTCTCTTCTTTCTCCTAAAAGCCAAAAACTCCATTATTCTATTCTCTTCTTTCTTCTAAAAAGCCGAAAGCCGAAAACTCCATTATTCTCTTCTCTTCTTTCTTCTAAAAAGCCGAAAGCCGAAAACTCCATTATTCTTTTCTCTTCTTTCTACTAAAATCCGAAACTACTTAGATTTTTTCCTATCATCTTCTCTTCTGATCTTCTCAAAAAGCCGAAATCTCTAAGGGGTAGTCGAATTCTCTGCGTTAAGGTGAGTGCCGATTTTCCTATCTCTTCAATCTCTCTTTCAGTTTTTAAGAGACAAGGCCGAATGGCCACTTGGTTGTTAAGGCTGCCGAATGAAGCTAATATTTCCTCTCTTTTGCGTTTGGGCGGCATTTCGGGATTTGAAGGAAACCTGATCATCTAGATTTAAAAGCCGGAAATCGCTAGTCTCCAATTTTGAGATTTTAAGGTAAGGTGATTTTCCCTAGATTTTCACTAGATTCGTTCATCGCATGCGAGATCTTAACTTTATGATGTGGATTAACGATCATATGTTGTGATAGTAGTTCTGACAAGGACTTATGATGGAATTAAATATGGATCGAGCAAAGGAGAGAATCCTAGGTTTAAGAAACGAAATGTGTCAAGAAGACGGGATTAGCCACCGTGTTGTGGACCTGGCTTCGAACAACACCTTAGGCAAGTAGCGGTTGTATCGACTTACGATAGTGTCGACATAGAGTGTCGATCTAACGGTGTCGTGTGTGTAGATCTCTAACACACTAATTAATCTATACTAAATATATGTTATGGGCTAAAAGCCGGAAAAGGTCAGATAGTAATCTGTACTAAATATATGTTATGGGCTAAAAGCCAAAAAAGGTCAGATAGACAGTCGGATTACCCAAAAAGGGTAGGCAAGGGATGCTAGGTACGTAATCATAGAAACTTCTCTATGTGTATCGATGTATGTGATAGACTGTGAATTTTTAGGTAGTATATTATTTTGATTCTGCATGTATGTATGCATGGGATGGGATTGATATGATGAAGGAGAAGAAGGTCGCATAGCGATCGGTGGCTTTGCCACATAGGTCACATAGTGATCGGTCTTTATGACAACACAAACTCAAATGTCGAAATGCTACAATGTATTATTAAGGTCGCATGGCGATCGGTGGCTTTGCCACATAGGTCACACAGTGATCGGTCTTTAAGACAGGCAGCACAGCTATCGATATGGTGTGTAGCGATTGGAGGGTTGATTGTAGAAATCCCCAAGGTGTGATGGTTGGTACAGGTTGGTATGTAGAGGATGGATTTCTAGGCTGGGATGGGCCATGACGCATATATAGTTACCCTTGTATACGGGCCAAGGCCATAATGTGTTTATGGGCCAAGCCTTTGATGTGTTTTCGGGATTTACACACTGAGTCTTGGTGACTCACCCTATTATTTTTCCCTAACTTTGCAGATGAGCAGTAGATCGTGGACATGGGAGCAAAGGCGGACTCGAGGGGCCATCAAGTTTTTATTCCTATAGATTATTTCGGTTTTTCCTTAAGTTTTTAATTTTGGAAACATTTATGTAATAAGGCCCCATAGTTTATACTCACTACTTAGTTTTTAATATTTGCAACTTATGGAACTTTGTCAAAGGTTTTATTATTCAAAATAATAATAATACAAGGTTTTCTTTTCAAAAGTCACTTGTTTATTCGAATTTTGCCTAATAACTTATGATTTACTAAAACCAACTTAGCAAAAGTTTTCAACGTACAACCCGTAGCATACTTGATCTGGTCGAAACTTATGGGCCGGGTTTAGGGTGTTACAATTATACTTAACATTTAACGACTCATAAGTGTGGATAATATTTTCCCAAGTTTAACTACTAACGTGTTTATTTCGGTTTTAGATGGGTCACGTCTCTCGGAATTGGTACAAGCCAAACATTAATCATTTACCACCAAATGATAGAGGCGTCCGCTAGAGAGAAAGTAATATATATTAATATGGTTTAAGTAACGTTGATTTAACTTATCCACTTATAGTATGTGATGTGACTTGACTCATTATGTTATATAATGCAGTTCTTGTGGATGTCGTATTCTGCACCGATTGTCCAGAAGGCCCTAACACATGGATCAAAAGTTCAGAACAGTCGACGGAAAACTCTTCTCCCCAGTTCCAATTATCCATTCGGGCCTCTATAAGGCAACGTTTGCAAGTCCATGATAGTTCCTAGGACGTACTCCATCATCGCTAAATTCCAACCTTGAAGTTCATTGTATGACTCATCCCAGTCGCCGTACAATTGTTGCATTGCCATTTGTTTCACCCACCATGCTTTCCTGTATGACACTCTGTATTGGAATCGGGCTTGCATGTGCTCAATCAATGTTGACACAGGAATGATTGGGCTATCTTTCACTAGTGGCATGATGCAGTTGCAAATACTTTTGGTATCCAATTTCCGGTGATCTTGAGACATACATGCGACAGTGCATGTATGATGCCCTTCTAATTTTTGTATTTGCCACTGTTGAGTCCTTTGTATAAATGCAGCCCAAACTTACCAACCACACCCATCGTTGGCTCTCCAACATTCCCCAACATATAATGTCGGTGTAGACTTGGCAACCTTATAATCAATCGACAACTTCATGCTGTACTGTTTGATGGCAAACACACAGTCCGCCTTGTTTTCGAACCGTTGTCCAACGAAAAAATCCTCCAACTGCAAATTTGACGTCAATCTATGAGCATGTACTATATCGGCGTACTTAGGGAACTCGGATGCATGCGCTGCATCTAGATCTACGTTCAACATGTCGCCCCCAGGTTCATTTAGTAAAACAATGCCATGACTCGGGTTACTGAATGAAGGGCTGTGAATATCTTCAACCTCCTCCGAGCCTTCATCATCGATATCGTTTGGAACCTCATCAATATCGGGGCCACTAAAATCTTTAACGTCCTGATCAGAATCTTCACCATTATTGGTAATTTCTCCGACATCTGCCTCTGTGCTTATTATCACCTCCGGATGTATTTGTAAACGGGAACCGGGGGTAGGGTTATTATACGAACTCCCACCATAATTTGGATTTTCAGGTATCTGCGATGTCCCTCCGCATTCTAACTGGTCTGTCCATCCGACATTAAGATCAAAGTCAAATTCGCGATGTTGACTTATTGGACTAACATTTTCAACAGGCTCTAAGTCTGCTAACTCAGCAAATAACTCAACTAGTTGGGGGTTCTCACTCCCAGTCGACCACCATATTTCCATCATAGTGCCCAAGTCACCATCATCTAACAGTTGCATCTCACAAAATTTGAACGAATCTGTAGAGATTGGAAACTTGTAAAATAATCTGGACATCACCCTTCTACAACGGATAGCTATTTTCGTACTGATCTTCCTTTTCATTTCTGCCAGCTTCACATTTTTTTTGAATCGCAACCCTACTCTTTGCCGACCTTAAAATACATAACCAACATCACCTTCTACAATTTCACCATAAAAAAGAACGTACATAAAAAACAACTCATTATTCATTTTCAACAGAATTTTTGAACTCTGCTACTAAACACAACAATTTCACCATTCTATATATGCTAGAGAACCAAGAGGTAGAACCACCAAAATAAAATATTAAATATTAACTTTTTATATTAAAAAATATATTTTAAAAAAATTACACTTGTAATAAAGTGGTGGAGCCATTCTAAAAAACCATATTATTTTTTAAAAATTTTAAATAGAATTAAAAAAAACATTTGAATGTATTTAAAAATAATTTAAAAAAATTATATTTAAAATTAAAAAATATATATTTAAAATTATTAAAATATACATTTAAAATATTATAAAACAAATAATAAATTTGAAATGACATATCTTTAAAAATAATATATTTTAAATATTTTATAATACTAAAAATAAAATTTAAAATTTAAAAAAGAATATTTAAATTTAAAATAGTAATTTTAAAAAATATATATTTAAAATTTTAAAAAATAATATTATAAAACATTTCAAATATACATTTTAAATTTTATAAAACCAATAATAAACAAATAAATAAAACAAACAAATAAAATAAATAGAGGACAAATAAATAAAACTTAAAAAGTAAATAAATAATAAAACTTAAAAAGAAAAACAAAAAAAGTGAAAAAGGATACTTTCAAAAATCACAAGATTTCCCTAGTATTTATACAAGTAACACCATTCTACATGGCTCCACCAAAAAATTAATTTTTTAATGCAGATTGCTGACGTGACATGTTGGTGGTGGCAAACACTTTGGCTCCACTAATTTTTAATATAGATTTTGGGTTATTTTTGTATTTTATAAAAAAATAAGTCATTTAAGTAATTAATTTTTTTGAGTTATTTTTATAAAAAAAAACCCATAATCCCCAATAGTTTATTTTCTTGTAACTCTTGTAATCCTTAAATAATTTACCATGTACCTTAATTATTTTTGTTATATTTTTGTAACATATAGTAATTGAGACCCTATAAATAAAGAGCATGTATAATTTTTTTGTATCGCAAGTAAAAGTTGAATTATCCTTTCGTTTTTTCTATTATTCTATTTTGTTCTTTTTATAATTTCATTTCTCTTTTAGTTTAAAAATAATGATATTCACCGTAACTTTGTTGGACCCAAGATCGATGGAAATATGTATCTTGTAGATAGTACTACAACACATATTATATTAAAAGATAAAAAAAAATATTTCTTATTTGATAATAAACAATAAAAAAAACTTTATCGATAATTTATGATTTGATGCAGAAAATTGTATTGAATAACTATGGCTGATAGCATAAAAAAATAGGTAGAGATAAAAAAAAAAAATTAATAATTAGAATTAAATTGAAGAATTAAACTTATTGATTTTTTAAAATTAAGTCTAAATTGATAAAATCTATAAATATTAAAAAACTAAAATTATTATTAAACAAATAAAAAAGCCACGTCAAACTTTCGACTTGGACTTAACATACAGTGACTAAAACCCTGGCTTTTTTATTTAAATAACCCAAATAATTTAATTAAGTACCAAAATGACCCACCTTTTTAATTAAACACCAAAATGACCTGAAATCTACAGTAAAAGTTGGTGGAGCCAAATTATATGGCGCCACCAACTTGCCACGTCAGCAGGGAGCATTAAAAAATTAATTTTTTGGTGGAGCCATGTAAAATGGTGCCACCTGTATAAATACCATGGAAATACTGCAAGTTCTGGAAACATGGGGACTTCAAAACAATTTTCCATTTTCTGGTGGAGCCAACTTAAATGGCGCCACCAGACCAGACCTAACACCCTTCTTTTACTTTTTTTTTTTTACTTTTTTATTAACTTTTGTCTTTTTCTTTAAATTTTTTTCTTTTTTTAAGTTTTATATTTTTCTTATTTTATTTTGTTTATTTATTTTATTTATTTTTTATTATTAATTTTAAAAAATTTGAAATGTATATTTGAAATGTTTTATAATATATATTTTTTAAAATTTTAAATATTATTTTTAAATTATTTTTAAAATTTTAAATATTATTTTTTTAAATTATGTCTTATAAATTTTAAAAATATATTTTTGAAATTAATTTTTCTAAATTTTAAATTTTAAATATATTTTTAAAAATATATTTTTAAACAAAATAAAATAATTTTAAATATATATTTTTAAATTTTAAATATATATTTTTGAAATTATTTCTTATAAATTTTAAAAATATATTTTTGAAATTATTTTTAAATTTTAAATATTATTTTTCAATATTAAATATATTTTTAATAATATTTAAACATTTAAAATTTTTAAATAATTTTTTTATAAAAATTCTTTTAAAAAGGTTTAAATATCTTTAAAAATAATTAAAAAACATAATTTAAAAAATTCTGAAAAATGAGGGACTTTAAAAACAATTTTCCAATTTCTGGTGGAGCTAATTTAAATGGCGCCACCAGAACACCCTGCTTCTATTTTTTTTTTTAAATTTGTTTTTTTCATTACTTTTTTTTAACTTTTGTCATTTCTCTGACATTTTTAAATTATTTTTTAAAATTATGTCTTATAAATTTTAAAAATATATTTTTGAAATTAATTTTTCCAAATTTTAAATTTTAAATATATTTTTAAAAATATATTTTAAAAACAAAATAAAATAATTTCAAAAATATATTTTTAAATTTTAAATATATATTTTTGAAATTATTTCTTATAAATTTTAAAAATATATTTTTGAAATTATTTTTTAAAATTTTAAATATTATTTTTAAATATTAAATATATTTTTAATAATATTTAAACATTTAAAATTTTTATAAAAATTCTTTTAAAAAGGTTTAAATATCTTTAAAAATAATTTAAAAATCATAATTTAAAAAATTCTGAAAAAATGAGGGACTTTAAAAACAATTTTTCAATTTCTGATGGAGCCAATTTAAATTGCGCCGCCAGAACACCCTGCTTGGCTGCTTCTATTTTTTTTTTAAATTTGTTTTTTTTCTTTTTTTTTAACTTTTGTCATTTCTCTGACATTTTTTTTATTTTTGTCTTTATCTTTATTTATTTATTTTTATTTTATTTATTTTTTATTATTAATTTTAAAAAACTTGAAATGTATATTTGAAATGTTTTATAATATATATATTTTAAATTTTAAATATATATATTTTAAATTATTTTTATAAATTTTAAATTTTATTTTTAAATTATTGTTTAAAAATTTAAATATTATTTTTAAATATTAAATATATTTTTAATAATATAAAACATTTAAATATTTTAAAGATATGACCTTTCAAATTTATTATTAGTTTTATAATATTTTAAATGTATATTTTAATTTGTTTTATATTTTTTAATTATGATTTTTAAATTATTTTAATTTATGATTTTTAAATTATTTTAAATATATTATTTTTAAAGATATGACCTTTCAAATTTATTATTTGTTTTATAATATTTTAAATATATATTTTAAATATTTTTAAAATTTTAAATATAATTTTTATAAATTATTAATTTTAAAATTAATTTTAAAGATATTCAAACGTTTTTTAAATTAAATTTAAATTGTAAGAATTAATATTTTATTTGGTGGAGCCATTTAGAATGGCTCCACCACTTTATAGTGTACTTTTTTATTTTTTTAATATAATAATTTAATATTTAATATTTTATTTTGGTGGAGCCATTCTTTATGGCTCCACCTCTTGGTTCTCTACCATATATAGAATGGTGAAATTATTGTGTTCACTAGGAGAGTTAAAAAAATCTATTCAAGATAAATAATGAGGTGTTTTTGGTGTATGTTATTTTTTATGGTGAAATTATAGAAAGTGATGTTGGTTGTGTATTTCAAGGTCGGCAAAGAGTAGGTTTGCGATTCAAAAAAAATGTGGAGCTAGCGAAAATGAAAAGGAAGATCAAGTCATAAAATAGCTATCCGTTGTGGAAGGCGATGTCCAAATTATTTTACAAGTTTCCAGTCTCTGAGATCCGTTCAAATTTTGTGAGATGCAACTGTTAGATGATGATGACTTAGGCACTATGATGGAAATATGGTGGCCGACTGGGAGTGAGAACCCCCAACCAGTTGAATTATTTGTCGAGTTAGCATACTTAGAGCATGTTGAGAATGTTAGTCCAATAAGTCAACATCACGAATTTGACTTTGATCTTAATGTTGGATGGACAGACCAATTAGAATGTGAAGGGACATCACAGATGCCCAAAAATTCTAATTATGGTGGGAGTTCGTATAACAACCCTACCCCCGGTCCCCGTTTACAAATACATCCAGAGGTGATAATAAGCATAGAGGCAAATGTCAAAGAAATGACCAATAATGGTGAAGATTCTGATCAAGACGTTGAAGATTTTAGTGACCCCGATGTTGATGAGGTTCCGGACGATATCGATGATGAAGGCCCGGAAGAGGTTGAAGATGTTCACGACCCTTCATTCAGTAACCCACGTCATGGCATTATTTTACAAAATGAATCTGGGGGCGACATGTTGAACGTAGATCTAGATGCAGCGCATGCATCCGAGTTTCCTGAGTACGCCGATATAGTACCTGCTCATAGATTGGCGATAAATTCACAGTTCGAGGAGTTATTCGTTGGGCAACAGTTCGAGAACAAGGCGGACTGTGTGTTTGCCATCAAACAATACAGTATGAAGTTGTTGATTGATTACAAGGTTGTCAAATCTACACCGACATTATATGTTGGGGAATGTTGGAGAGCCGGCGATGGGTGTGGTTGGCGAGTTCGAGCCGTATTTATACAGAGGACTCAACAGTGGCAAATACAAAAATTAGAAGGGCGTCATACATGTAGTGTCGCACGTATGTCTCAAGACCACCGGAAATTGGATGCCAAAAGTATTTGCAACTGCATCATGCCACTAGTGAAAGATAGTCCAATCATTTCTATGTCAACATTGATTGCAGACATGCAAGCTCGATTTCAGTACAGAGTTTCGAAGAGGAAAGCATGGTTGGCGAAACAAATGGCTATGCAACAATTGTACGGCGACTGGGATGAGTCATACAATGAATTTCAGGGTTGGATTTCAGCGATGGTGGAGTACATCCCAGGAACTATCGTGGACTTGCAAACGTTGCCTTATAGAGGCCCTAATGGACAATTGGAACTGGGGAGAAGAGTTTTTCGTCGACTATTCTGAACTTTCGATCCATGTGTTAGAGCCTTCCCCCACTGCAAACCACTAGTGCAAGTTGATGGAACATGACTTTATGGAAAATACACGCAAATACTTCTGATTGCGGTTGCACAAGACGGTAACGGAAATATACTACCGATCGTTTTTGCCATCGTGGAGTCTGAGAACTCCGAATTGTGGGCGTATTTCATTCAGAACTTACGGAGACATATTGTCAGGCAAGACAACATTTGCATTATCTCCAACAGATCGAAGGGTCTTGTTACTGCGATTCGACAATCTGAGGTTCCATGGAGGTCCGTCTATTGTATTCGTCACATCGCTGTCAACTTCCACAATCAGTACAAAAACAAAGACTGGCGCAAACGAATTGTGAACATGGGTAAAAATATCGTATTTAAATTCGTATTTGTAATTATTTCGAGTCCATTTCCTAATTCGAATAGTAACATAACTTAAAATTGGAATACATACGTAAGATACGAGCTGGAAGCACACCGTTTCAGACATAAGTTGGCGAGGTTAGAGACTGATATGGCGGGGTCCAATCCTTCTCTCAGATAGTGGTTAGGTAGCATGGAGTCGTGGCAATGGGCTTAATGTTTTGACGAGGGGTGCCGGTATGGTCAAATGACAACTAACCTCATTGAGGCCATTAATTCCGTCTTGAGCTGTACGCGTCACTTGCCAATTTCAGCGGTTTTTTCAGCCACATTTTATAGGCTAGCAACCTTAATGCCAAAAATGGGGTTGAAACAAGCAAAACAGTTAGAGGCAGGACACGTGTACGTCAAAAAAATTAGGGATGCCATGAAAGAGAACGCTCAAAGGGCTAGGTCGATGAATGCAGAACTATATTCCCAAAATTTGGAAACTTTTCGAGTGACAGAGTATATCGGTTGCCGGTCGGGGATCCCGCCACGGTCCTACGGAGTTGATCTCCGAAACAAGCGATGTGAGTGCGGGATGTTCCAAACACTACGTTATCCGTGTGCGCATGTGGTTGCAGCGTGTGCTACCTACAGTTTGAATGCCGAACAATATATCGACGATGTGTACACACTTGAACGTACGTTGCGTATTTGGGGTAACGAGTTCCCCGTATTAAGGGATGTATCAACATGGGAAATGCAACCGCCTGTGTTCGAGATGTTGCCAGATCGGTCACTACGTAGGAGAATCAAAGGTAGACCGACAACAATGAGGATTCGGAACGACATGGATATAAGAGAACAAGTCGATCCAAAACATTGCACCATATGTAGAACAGTTGGCCACAATCGGAGCAAATGTCCCCATAGAAACGTCTACACTGGTCAATCTTCACGGTCTGAAAGAAATTAAATGTTGTACCTGATGTTTGCATTTTATGATCTCTTAGAAATAAATTTTGTATTATTTAGTGTTAAGTTTTTACTTAAAATTAACAGTTGCAACTTTAAATACTTTAAAAGATATTATAAATTATATAAAAAAAAGACTAATATATAAGTTGTGGAACCCTAAACTAATACAAGAAATATTACATAACACTTGAAATTTACATAACTTAAAATTGGAAAGAACCGGAAGTGGTATCGTCGTTCGGGGTATAGCGATTCACGGGCCTTCGTTGACGAGGTGGATGTTGGGGTGTACTGTACACATCAGGAAGATCGGCAGCTGGATCGAACGTGGCCTGAGGCGGGGTGGAGTACATGTTATTACCAAACATATCAAATGATATCGGTGGTTGCTCTGGGTGAAATGAACTCGATCCGCCTATGTCTGGGTGATATGAACTTGAACCGCCTATGTCTGGGTGATATGAACTTGAACCAGCAATGTCCGAGTGATATGAACTGCTCTGCGACTCATCACAAAAAGCGTCAACCCATTGGTCTGATGTGTTCAAAGGTTGGTCCTCCGAGTTGGGCTCTACCATATGTTGATCCTCTAGCTCCCTCATAGGTTGATTTCCACGTCTGTAGCCGTGACTCGGTACTATCATAATTTGTCCACCATATAAATAAACACGCCATCGAGTCATTTACCACTGCATGTATTCAGTCGAGGGACTAAAGTCAAACATGCACGAGTGCATCTCAGGCCGCCTGTCGTACCGGGCATTCCATAGTGCTACAAAAGATTGATGTTCCACACTCCAATCTGTTGTATGTTTCCCCCTCATGGTCTTACCGTGGACTTCATCAAATTGTTCTGGCTCGACCGGCACAAATTGTCTACACCCAAATTGCCGCATAACTCGATCACCGTTGTACCACTCAATGGTTGAAAAGTTGAGCACTGGCGTGTTAATGCACCACATATGGGCTTTAGCGTGAACCCACTGAGGAATAATGGTTGCAATGTTCATTGCAGAATACGACATCCACAGGAACTACACAATATAACATAATGAGTCAAGTCACATCACATACTGCAAGTGGATAAGTTAAATTAACGTTACTTAAACTATATAAATATATATTACTTTCTCTCAGGCATATGCCTCTATCATTTGGCGGTAAATGATTAATGTTTGGCTCGCACCAATTCCCGGAGACGTGGCCCATCTGAAACCGAAACAAACACGTTAGCGGTTAAACTTTGGAAAATATTATCCACACTTATGAGTTGTTAAATGTTAAGTATAATTTTGTTTTTACCTATTTATAAGTGGCCACGAATATGGTTGGTGCCTAACAGCCGCTAGAAACGGCATCCTGTATAAAGCCCAAGACTGTAGCAAAACCAGACAACCAGCCATGTTACTAACCCCATGTTTTGTTGCTTGGCAAAGCTCATAGTACAATGTGGCCAACACCGCCGATCCCCAACTGTAACTACCAGCATGAGAAAAGTCCTCCAATAGAGGCAAGTACTTTAAGTGGACCCTATTAGACGTGTTGTTTGGCATAAGTACCCCCCGATCAACTGCATAATATAGGCTCGCGCAGCACACATCACCTCGTACTCAGTGGCAGTGCTCGATAACTCCTTAAAATTTGCTCTCAACCATTTCAATGTCAAGCATGTGAAATTCCGTTCCCCATCATTAGGGGACCGTCCAAGCAATCTGTGGCATAGTACTGAAGGTTCCAACACATTGCTTCGACCCGTGACCACAACACCGTCAACTCGTAACCCAAGTTGCATAGCAACGTCTTCCAATGTGATAGTGCACTCCTCGCACGGCATAATGAAGGTGTGGGTCTCCGTACACCACCGCTCAACCAAGGCGGATATTAAGTTCGCCCTCAGGTCAAACCTCCGGATCAATGCGACGTCCCCAAATCCCGCCATCTGTAAGTATGGCATGATCCACTCGTCCGGATCGTACTTGGGAAAATGAAACCGCGACCTCAAAACCCGATAACCATCCTGTATGGTAAATTTTTTATAAAAATATGATAAATCAATTATCTATATAATTTAAACATAAAATTATATATTGAAGACAAAAACATCACACTTATACTATACCAACGTAGCCATTCTAAGTATTTTTTATTTAAGTTAAATTAAATAAGTAATAATATATTAATAATAGAATGAAGATTTGTCATAAAATATTAATCATAGTTAAGCATTAAAACTAAAGGCAACTATATAACAACAAAAAGTACATAAAAATAATAATAATATCCTAAAAAACTATAGGTTGTATGGGTAAATATAAAAAAAAAACTTATTTTTATTGAATTGATATCTATAATAATATATAAGTTTTACATATAATATAAACTAGGCATATTCAAACTCGAAAATTTATCTTACATACGAGAACTTTTATCTTACATATAATATATAGACTTAATTTTTTTTAATATGTTCAAAATTTTAATATATTTAAATATATTCAGTTATTAAAAATTTAAAATTGGTTATACTCAACATTTTCTTTTAATATATTTAAATATATTCAGTTATTAAAAATTTAAAATTGGTTATACTCAACATTTTCTTTTAATATATTTAAAAATTTAATATATTTAATTTTTTTACGTTTTTTAAAATTTTAAATATATTAAAAAGTCATTTTTCTCTTTTCCTATTAAAAATATATTAAATATATTAACATTTTAAAATATATTTTTAAAAAATATATTGAATATATTATAATTTTAATATTGGTTATACTTAACATTTTTTAATATATTTAATTTTTTAAAAATATATTAAATATATTAAAATTTTAAAATTGGCTATACATAACATTTTTTAATATATTTAATTTCTTTAAGTTTTTAAACATTTTAAATCTATTAAGAAAATCTTTTTTGTCTTTATCTATTAAAAATATATATTAAGTACATAAATTTATGAATGTGTACTAAAATTAAAAAATTAATATATAAATTTATAAATGTGTACTAAAATTAAAAAATTATAATCAACACATAGAGATTAATTTCATGCAAGAAAATAGTTAAAAAGGAATAATAATAACTAAATAGAGATCACATTCATGAATCAAAACACGTTGAGCAAAGTAGTGCTTAGCAAGAAAAAAAGAGAAACTAAAACGATTTTTTTATTTAATTCATAATTAATTTTACTATTTCGTCGATCCTCGATGAAATGTGATCCGTATCTCTAGAAGACATTTTGATATCTACATAATATAAAAAAAACACATAAATACAATATAAATAATTATTATATTACAATAACTATAAAATATAAAAAAAATTAACTAACTTAACTTTTTTTTTCTCTCTTTTCTTTCTTCCGAAGGGGGACCAAAACCCCCTTATATAAGATTGGTTTTTTTATTTAATATTTAATTTCATGTCTAGTCACATTACTGACATGATGTGATCATATAATATATATGTTTAACTTTTAATTTAAATTTTTACTTTTTAATATATATATTTTTAAATAAATTTATTTTTTAACAAATAAATCTTTTTTAACAAATATTTTTTTATTTTTTAATTAATTCAAATTTCACTTTTTTAAATAAAATATTATTTTTTAACTTTTAAATAGAATTTAAAAAATGGTTTGAATATCTTGGCTTTTTTATAAAAATAACACAAAATTTAATTCATTATCAAAATAACTTATTTTTTAATTAAACACGAAAGTGACTTGAAATCTACAGTAAAAGTTGGTGGAGCCAACTTAAAAAAATGGGTCATTTTGATAATTAAGTAAATTTTTTGGGTTATTTTTATTAAAATGCCGAATATCTTTAAAAATAATTTAAAAATCATAATTTAAAAATATTATAAAACAAATTAAATAATATTAAAAATATTAAAAACTAATAATAAATTTGAAAGGTCATATCTTTAAAATATTTAAATATTTTATATTATTAAAAATATATATTTAATATTTTAAAAAATAATATTCAAAATTTAAAAATAATTTAAAAATAATATTTAAAATTTTAAAATATATATTATAAAACATTTCAAATATACATTTCAAATTTTTTAAAATTAATAACAATAAATAAAATAAATAAATAAACAAAATAAAATAAGAAAAAATATAAAACATAAAAAAAATTTAAAGAAAAAGACAAAAGTTAATAAAAAAGTAATAAAAAAAAGTAAAAGAAGGGTGTCAGGTCTGGTCTGGTGACGTCATTTAAGTTGGCTCCACCAGAAAATGGAAAATTGTTTTGAAGTCTCCCATTTTTCCAGAACTTGTAGTATTTCCATAGTATTTATACAGGTGGCGTCATTTTACATGGCTCTACCAAAAAATTAATTTTTTAATACTCTCTGCTGACGTGGTAAGTTGATGGCGCCATATAATTTGGCTCCACAAACTTTTACTGTAGATTTCAGGTCATTTTGGTGTTTAATTAAAAATGTAGGTCATTTTGATACTTAATTAAATTATTTGGGTTATTTAAATAAAAAACCCCTTAAAACTCTAAAAGCGAGAAAGGGTCTAACAGGAGTACGAAACCCTAGTATCAATCAAAAAATAAAGGTGACGAAAAGCGTGACAAAATATTTCTATTCTTTTTGTTTTTTTCGTGTCTAAACACTCATCGTCTTCTCTGAGAATCGATTTCATTTGTCAGGTAAAATCCCCATATTTTGCCTATTATTATTTCCCCTTTATGTGCATTCTTGCCTGTTGATTTCTCTGTTCTTTTTTTCTTTCTTTATAATTTTTTTTAATTCGAGTCTCTTTTTATGAGATCTATGTTTTTTCTGCTGTTATTTATAATCTCTTTGCATGCAATCTATTGTTTGGGGGGTGATTTTGGGTTCAAGTTATTGGGTTTGAAAATGTTGTTGTTTTCTTTTTTCCTGGTCAATTTTAGAAGACCATTTATATGTATGCTGTTCAAATTTTCGGGTTTGATTTGATTTTTTTCCCTGTGATAGAATCTTTGAGATATTGTATTCTTTTTCCTCATTATATGTTACATTAAGGATAGTTGATTAGAAGCGGGATTTTAGTTTGTTATAGATTATAAATTTGTAGGTCGAAGTTGTAATTAGTAGGTTACATTGTGAATTTGTGTAGTTGAAATGCTAAGTTGTAGGAGGTGTTGAGTATTTATTTAATCGTATTGTTCAAAATAGTTTTACTATTTGCTTTCACTTTCTTGAATTTTCTGAAAAAATTAATGTCTTATGGTTGAATTATAGTATTTAAGTTAGCATTATATTCTGAATTTTATGGAAATAATTGGCAAAAACAAAGGGTGCAATTCATTTGTTTTATATGTATTGCTATTTAGAAAATAAAAAGGGGGCTGGGGGGGGGGGGGGGGTTAAACATATACTTAGTTAATAATTTGTTTATGTTTTGAAAATGAAGATGGTAATAATTTGTTTATGTTTTGAAAATGAAGATGGCATTGCGAGGAGTTTGGCAACTTAAAAAGCTGATTGTAAGCTATTGTGATTGGGGAGGTAGTAGTAGGGGCATCAGGTATGATTTTAATCCTTCTTTTTTTTCCACTTGTTAACTTTTATATAAACCTCTTGAGTATTATCTTCTAAACTTTCTGGCTTATATTGTTTTTGGTATATTTGCTTGACACCTCTGGAGTAAAGTACTTTTTCGAAATCTCAATGTTTGTTGCATTTCTCTTTTCAATTCCAACATTGCAATGTGTTTTTCTCGTCTTTGTTTGCCTAATAAAGCAGGTACCTTTTTGTTAAATGTTTTCTTGATCTGTTGGCCAAGAGTTTGTGCTAAGATTTGCATTTCAACTTTAGGTATTATTCTTGTTTATGCTGTGGAGACTCGTATCTATATATAAACTAAACTATTGAACCACTTCTGAGTAATTTGCAAATAATGAATGAATCAGCTTCTCAAGCTAGTATTAAGCTGTGTCACTTTCATCTGCGCATAATGTGATGGTTTGATAGTTGAAATTATGGATGATCTGAATCTAGCTGTAGGTGATTAAATATATGATCACCAAAGTAGTGGGATATCATAGATTAAGCAGGATATCTTGGATGATGTTGGAGTTCATCTTGAGATAGGCTGCTTTCTTTAATATTTGTACAAGTATATTTGGATGCTTAGCACTTTGGGTTACATTAGTGTAGAAATTTAGAGATAAGATTCATATGTATTTCTGCTTGTTAGCTTACAAATATATAGAGAGAAATTATCCTAAGGTAAGAAACAATCCCTAAAAAACAGAAACAGCCTAAGAATCAGTAATTAGGATTAGTTTCTATTTACAGAAGATCTCCTAGTAATCTATCCTTAATTTTAGGAATTCCAACACTCCCCCTCAAGCTGGAGTGTAGATGTTTATCAAACCCAGCTTGCCAACAAGTTCTTCAAACATGTTTCTGTTCAAGCTCTTTGTTAACACGTCTGCAACCTGTTGTCTGGTAGGTAGATAGGTAACACTCACTTCTCTTGAGTGTATTTTCTCTTTTATGAAGTGACGATCTATCTCAACATGTATTGTGACAATCAAGCTGCTGTCAGTATAGCTCACAATCCTGTGCATCATGATCGTACCAAACATGTTGAGATAGATCGTCACTGCATAAAAGAGAAAATACACTCAAGAGAAGTGAGTGTTACCTATCTACCTACCAGACAACAGGTTGCAGACGTGTTAACAAAGAGCTTGAACAGAAACATGTTTGAAGAACTTGTTGGCAAGCTGGGTTTGATAAACATCTACACTCCAGCTTGAGGGGGAGTGTTGGAATTCCTAAAATTAAGGATAGATTACTAGGAGATCTTCTGTAAATAGAAACTAATCCTAATTACTGATTCTTAGGCTGTTTCTGTTTTTTATCTGGATAACCATGGAGTTTAAAACACTTTTCCTTTGTGTGACCAACACGGTTGCAGTGGCTACACCATGGTCTGTTCGATCCAGAATCATTTCCAGCACGTGGTTTTTGTGTCTGTGGACCTTTGGAGACGAGAGCAGAAGATTCAGTAGGCTGGTTTCCAGAAGAGATTATCGGTTTGGGTTCTCCCATCATGACAAGACGACGTTTTTCTTCTCTTCTCACTTCTGCAAAAGCTTCACCAATGGTTGGGAGAGGTGATCTGCCCAGAATTCTGCCTCGGACCTCATCTAACTCATGCCTCAGTCCAGCTAGAAACTCATAGAGACGTTCGTTGTTGAGATGAGTCATAAACCTAGTGTGTTCTAAGCCTTCACCCCAATCTGCCTCATAGTACATATCTAACTCCTGCCACAAGATTTTCAGATTGTTGTAGTAGTGAGTTACCTCGAGTGTCCCTTGTCGAATATCTTTTAACTTGAGTTTGATCTCAAATACTTGGGAAGCGTTTCCAAGGTCAGAGTAGTTTTCTTTAACTGCATCCCACATGTCTTTTGCAGTCTTGAAGAGGAGATAGGTTCGGCTTATATGGCCTTCCATCGAATTAATCAGCCACGCCATAACAATGGAGTTATTGAGTTCCCAAGTAGCATAAGTAGGGTCAGCTACATTCGGTCGTGGAAGTTCTCCATTGATGTATCCTAATTTGCCTCGGCCACGGATCACCATAAGAACGGATTGAGACCATTGTAGAAAATTCTTCCCATCTAGTCGATGACTAGTGATCATAAGTGAAGAATTAAGATCACTTTGATTGATTCCCTGGTTAACATTCTGAGATATTTGTGAAATCTCAGTTTCAGACAAGGCTTCATTAAGGTCACCCATGGGAGAAAAAAAAACAGAGGGATTTTTAGGAAGATGGATGAGAAATCGGAGGGATTTTTAGGAAGATGGATGAGAGGATCGAATAATTCCTAGAGCTCCGATACCATGTAGAAATTTAGAGATAAGATGCATATGTATTTCTGCTTGTTAGCTTACAAATATATAGAGAGAAATTATCCTAAGGTAAGAAACAATCCCTAAAAAACAGAAACAGCCTAAGAATCAGTAATTAGGATTAGTTTCTATTTACAGAAGATCTCCTAGTAATCTATCCTTAATTTTAGGAATTCCAACAATTAGGGTACTCAAGTCATCTCTGCATGTGTATGCACTGATAATTACTGTGGCCCGGTGAAAGAGTAGTGAAAATTTGAACTTTGTCATTACTCATCCACCCAAGTATTTGGGGACCAAAATAGAAACAGAGAAGCACATTTCCCTCCCTTTTCTTTTGTAATGTGACTGAGGCTATTCTGGAGGGGGAATTGACGTGAGAAATTCTTGAAAAGAAATTTGCTGTGGGGATGGTAAAATCTAACGGACTGCTTTTGCTAGTCATTATCACACGAATAGGTTTTCTAATGACTTAATGATACAATATTGGGATGCCTTTCAAGTAAGGTAAATGAAAAGGCCATACTTTGTTAACATTTGGTTTTTGACTCATATACCATGGTAGTCTCAAGTTCAACTCTGTTATAATTAATAATAACAAGAAGCATGTACAAATATGAATTCTCTCCTTTAAATGGATTCTGAATTCTTCAAACTCATGGTAATTTTGACATGGTTATGCCAGGGCATTTATGGAGTCAGAGTTACCAACTTTTAAAGAGAAAAACCCTCAGCTGGAGGTGGTTACTGAACTCATTCGTGGGCAGCATCCACATTTGAAAGGCTTTTACAGTAAGTTACTCTTTCTTGGATGAGTTTCAGACATGATGCATACACGTATGCGTTGTTTTTAACCATGTCTCAAAACATGTATCTTGCCAATTTCTCAGAGAACAAAAACGAGCGGGTGGTATGCGTGAAGAATATGACTCCTGAAGATATCCTTCTTTATGCAACCAGGCTAAGAAACGCATTGGGAAGAAAGGTGGTGAAATTGAAGACAAGGCATGTAACTAAACACCCTAGTGTGCAAGGTACATGGACAACTGATGTGAAATTTTGAGACACAATAGTACCAAGTTCTTCACAATTTTGTCTGTATGTTTCTTTATTGTTCTATGTAGTCATGATGGCAACTTTGCTGAAACATTCACTCTTTGGAGGTGAATGAAACTATTAAAACTGTTGTGTAATGAACAAAGGCTAATGATGTCGTAATAGATGATTGGACCCAAATATTTAATAATTTTAGAGCATCTGTACCTCTTCCAAACATCATAGCATTCAACCTTCTCAGGTTTTGAACTTCTAATAATTTGTCTAATGAAACAATATATGAACAAGAGAGGAAACTCTAGGCAAGCTAAAAATTTCCTCTTCAACTAACTCTTTAGGGCTATTATTACATCTATCACTAAATTCAGGATCAAATTCAAGCCTATGATAGGTTAAAGATAACGTCTCAAGAACAACTGCCTGTTGCAACAGATGCTTAATAAATTCAATCTCACTTTTATAGCCAAAGAAATGATGTACCCAAATTTCCTTAACATTATGCAGAAACTCTGTTGTTAGTTGTCCATCTCCTTTTTTCAGCTCAACAAAAGGAGGCTCCAAAGCAAAAGCTGGTCTACTCCCACCAGCTTCTTCCCAATACGAAGATCTAAACTGCAAATCCATCAAGAATCATAGTGCAAATAGAATGATGAGAATTTAGGAAACTGAGTAATTACTCACATCTATTTCAATCCTCTCCAAAGAGGGGCAATAACCCAAGAAGGCAATTGGCGCTATGAGCTCACACTCTTTTGCCAATGGACCAAACCAAGAAAAGATCTTAAGATTTTTGAAAATCTTCCATCCATTTTTGTTTACCTAATGTTCTCTAGCAAGAAACTTTCCATACCAAGAACAAAAAATGGATATGAGACTTCAATTAAACAATCAAAATCCATTTAAAACAAAGCAACAAATATTTACTGAGAAATAAATATACCTGAGAAATCCAAGAGTTCACACTGAGTTCCTTTACATGGACAAGATTTCTTAACCATGTTCTAATGGAAAATTATTGCCCATATGGTCTATAACTCCATTGAAAAACGGTGGCTTCAACAATGGAAGGCAAAGAAGTGAAAGAAATCTTCATTAAATCTCCACAGAATTTAAAAGTTGACAAACTTGACGCATCAATTTCTAGATTCAAATCATGGTCAACTATGCATCTAAGTACTAGGTGCTTAAGCCTCATACTTTGACACCAAGCAACTTTAAAGTTACGTAATCTATGGCACCGGTCAATTGTGAAGCCTTCAAGAACAGGGAACTTAGAAACCAATGCCTTTAAAGTTTCATCGTCAATCACACAATCAAAGAAGCAAAGGGTTTTGAGTGAAGCAAAAGGTAGATCACATGGTGGGTTTGGATTGAAAAGAAAACACTTCAAGGAAGCTTGTTCTAATGATCGGACATTATCATGGGAATAAAACATGTTAGGCAAAACATAATGTTGCTCAAGCACTGCTGTGCATAAATGAGCTGAAACTGAAAGAATCTGAACCTGTCTTGAAATGGCAAACTCAATGCAGTGTTGAACATCAGGGTCATGATCCCGCAAGGGTCCAGTGGAGAACTGGAGGCTGAACTTAAGGAGTTTCGGAGCTTGGTGTTGGGCCCAAGTGTTGTGTATGAAAGTACATTCAGATGGAGTGATGTGTTTGTAAGGACTATACATTGGAATGTGAATGACGGGGGTAAACTTCCAGAGGTGGATCCATCTCTCGGATAAAATGCTGGTTTGAACTGAATGTTTGGTTGGCAACAAAGACAGAATTTTGTGGAGAATTGCATCTGGCAATGCAGTCATCCAATCTAGTTCTTCTTCACACACGCTCATCAATACACAAAATGAGCTTTGACTTATGAAGTTTGCTGGAATTTTGAGATCTCAGGTGCTGCTATAATATGTTTTACTTTAAATGGGGATTGGTGTTCGACTATTTTATAAATACTCTAAACGCATTACAACCACTTACTTTACCTACTCACGGTATATCAAAGTGTACCGTCCCACAATATATTTCCCTTTTCTTTCCCAAAATTCCCCATGTGAAGAGTTCATGAGAGTTTATCTCTGGATTTTCAGACACAAATACTTCATGAAAAAGAGTGTCAGGATGATGGAAATTGCAGGCAGCTTCATCATTTCTAAATCACAACTTCAATTTTAGCATGAAAGCATCTCTTGTACATTAATTTACCATTTCATTTTCAACGTTACCTTTTTTTTACATCAATGGTGGAGATGGTTTCCAAAACAAAACAAAAAAAAAAAAACAACACACTTCCAATCCAATAAAATAAATTTAATTTCAGTCATAACTTAAGAGATCCAATTGGCGAATCCTTATGAGGAATATAAGATAGACAAGGGATCATTTAATTTCATTATAGAATAGACACAGGTCATCGACTGTAATAAGGAGGCTGACCCAGCACCGCTGCACCTCCTTGTCTAACATTAGCCCATGGCGGCTGCTGCTGCTGCTGCATGGGCATGGAAGATGCACCAGGTTGTGAAAGGGGTGATGAACCTGCAGGTCTTGCCGCATTAACGTATGTAGGGGCTGTCAACGATTGATATGTTTGACCAGGAACTGATCCATATGGCGGCCTAGCCTGAAAATTTGGATCCCAAGCAGGAACTTGTCCAGCAGGAGGTTGACCCTGTATTGCAGCTGAAGCCGAATAGTCAGTACCATGGTGCACCGGAACACCCTGAGGATTCTGCCAAGCATTTGGAGCAGCAGGCAATCCTGGAACTTGTGTTGCAAGCAAACTCGGGTCTGAGATTGTGTAATCTCTACTTTTATCACTGTATGCCTGCGGCAAAAGATGAACTCATCAGAATCATGTGACAACATTGCCATGACTCTTCATTTTTCTTTAAGTACCGATGTCACATTTTTGGATATGAATGTAGGGATCCTCCAGGGACCCTTTAAATATAGGGAAAAACTTATTAAAAATTTGAGCATACCTGTGCCAGACACATACACTTATCTGACGCTTATATCTAAATTCGAATAACATAGTCAAGAAGCATACAATTTAAGGCCAAGATCCCCTTTTTTTCCCAATCAAGAACAGATTCCCTTTATCTTCTAACAGATTCCCTTTATCTTCTAATGAAGTCCTAAGTTATTTTTCCTACATCAACTCAAAAAGCACATATTTATACCTTTACATTGAGATCAGTATGACGAGAGTATGATAGATGAAGCTTACAATAGCCACCATCATATATGCAGTGTCCCTCTAAGGATTCTTTGGCAACTGCTGCGGTTGTAACATCTGGATATAATACATTCAACATCAGTAAAATCGATCAAAATACTCTCTAACGTAAAAACATGAATTACAAAAACAAGTAATTTGCAGGTCATTACATGTCTAATGGTCCCCAAGGCATATCCCATAGACCTGGACGCTCTCAAAGTTCAAATCTTTGAGATAAGGTGTGGAAAAAAGTATCCCACAATCATCAGAAAGAGAACAAATTTCAAATGAAACCGAACAAAGCGAAGCCAAGAGAATGGTATTATAGTTATTATATAATATACACATCAATGCACTTTGCATGAAACTTTAAAAGAGAAGACATTAGATCTGATTTGCTTTTGCTTTTGCAAAGGTGCCGAAGATGCATCTTAACAAATTCCCTTCACAAAGAGTGGTGAGGCACATATACTGTCCGGTCTTTCATTAGTGCCTAGGTGCCCGCCTTAATAATGAAATAAAATTTTAAAAAAATAACATATGTAGGAAAGGTTCGTGAAGTAGGGAAAGAATGACCAAAAAAGAGAACAAACTCAATTCTCCAAGTCCTCTTTGCATGGAAGGATAATTGGGTATCAAATCATTAGGTATGTACGGATTACCGAAGACGGAAATAAACAAATTCAGAATTCATGTAATGAAAGCATACCGGGATATTGAATAAGTGCCTGTGTTCCACCATTCTTCTCAAATATGGCAATCTTTTGGACTGTGCCAAATGCTGAGAACACCTACAATATGTAACCAGTAGGATAAAAATATGAGAAAATTTTCAAGCAAGAACCCAGTACTGGCATGCCAATGGAGCAGCAACACAACATCCTACCGTGTGAAGAACATCAACTGTCACAGCATACTGCATATTTTCAATTGAAGCAAGTAGCACATTACTCTGAGGTTCTTGCTTTTTTCCATCCGGACCGACTACAGGCTGGAGATTACCACATATTAATGAACACCCAACGTTATAAAACAGGTCAAATGTTTGTAACTGAAAAATCTACCTGCATAAGTCCTTCCATTGCAGTAGGATTCACAGGAAGGTAAGGATTGGTATAGTCCCTGCATAAAATGTGCAAACAAAATCAGATCACGTTAAGTACAAATGCATCACCTGATGTCAAATAGAAATTTGCATCTAGCAAGGATAAATGATGGTAACAAAGAGATGATACTGCAGATGTAATAGAGATGATCAGATGACATGAAAAGTTATGGGTTCAAGTCAAGAACCATCTTGTTTGACAGGAATAGTAGATCAATCACTATAACTGCATCCAGTTGGTTCCAACCATATAGCAAATAGCAACTCAAAGCTTTCAAATACATGCCAATTGAAGACTCTTAGCAAAATTACAACTCATTCTCTGAATGCTACAGCCTTGAATTCGACCAATGCTTCCAGAAACAATTCCTAATGTTCAAAGAGAAGCAACATAGATAATATTTTTATGGAATACAACAAATGAATGTTATTAATAAAAATTACATTAACATACACAAGTCTCTATCCCCCACAAGTAAGTAAAGCTTCTGCCAATTTGCATGCTGACCCACTTTCATTATATAAGAAAAATGAACATCATAGCAGAGACTATTGTTATGACTTTAAAATACTTGAAAAAACTCAGGTTCCACAACGACGAATTGTTCAGCTAATAGAATAAATAATTGCAAGCATACAACAGTTGAATACAAGGTTCGCAATGGGAAACACTAAACAAGTTTAAAAGCAATATTCAAACATCATATCAGATTAATTTTACTAGCATGTTACATGATATGCTCCAATGATCAGTCAATTACAAAATTTATTTGTATGAAAGAAGGAGCAAAAGCTCCCCCTACTCATGATGCCGCCAAAGTCGTAATTCCACAATCAACATATAAACAACTGCAACTATAATGTGATTTGAAAATGCAGGGAACTGTGGTCAAAAGATTAAGAAAATTACTAAGCGGCCATGACAACACATCTGTGTGCTGACTACCAGGCTTCACTAACACCCTAGATGACAAAAAGCATACACATTGATTAGAAACATATCAGATGCCAAAATAAATATTTCGCAGGATCATTACTTCAGATTTCAGAAATGAACATGACCAAACATTGATGAACTTTATATAGAAAATATCATGATATTTTGGATGCACTTTTACCTGCTCCGATGAGACTGAAACTTGATATTCAGATCAGTGTGTGCTGAATATGAGATTCTCAGGTAACAAGAAGTAACATGATCTGGAAGCAAGTACCTAAATTCAAAATATCATGATAAAACATTACAACACAACCACATTTTATGAAATTCCTGAACTACATATCGTACAATAAATATGAAGAAGGGAATTAAGTGATGCTAGATGAGAAAAATGAGTATATGTGTTAAAGTAGGAGGATGCAAGGCTATAGTACTTACCTGGGAATACTTCTCCCATCCAATGCATTCCTCGCCGAAGATGCAGTTTCAGCATCAGTGAATTGGATTAATGCCTGCCAAATTTACCATAAAATGAGTATGATATTGGAAGATATGCAATCTCCAAAGATCCAAATGCATATTTTTGACATCTCACCTGGAATCCAGCAGCCTTTTCAAAAGTAGCAATCTTGTGCA
The DNA here is from genome assembly GCA_025698515.1 of Gossypium sturtianum. Lineage (NCBI taxonomy): Eukaryota > Viridiplantae > Streptophyta > Magnoliopsida > Malvales > Malvaceae > Gossypium > Gossypium sturtianum. The sequence continues at coordinate 126,894,167 of CM046946.1, forward strand.
CAAAACCAAATGCAGAAAATACCTGAAACCAAATTCAATTAGATACAATCACAGATCATAAATTCAAAAATATAAATTAAAAAGAACACTAGCAAACATTACAAGCAATAGTATAATGGGAGAAATCACTGTTAGCATATGCAAATGGATGAGAAATAAGTTCAGAATGACACCTGAGCATACATGCCTCAAGATATACCCTAGAAACGAGTATGACGTACATGACAATATCTCCAAACTATCTCCAACAAAGGAATTTAAATAAGGGGCATAACCATCTATGATACAACTGATTTCAATTAAAATGATGCTATTATGTAAAAGAACAAGAAAAAAATAACAGTTTAATTCATTGTATATTATGATAGTTAAAACTGATACTTTCACTGTATGGTACCTTTAACTTCAGAGGTATATTACCTAAAAAGACCATCAATCTGTTGACTGAAGGACACTTCATGAACTTTCTATTTTAATAGTTCACAATCGCAACAAGTATTCTCATTCAAAACAAAGCTTCACAAGATTTAGACGGACTAAAAACAGGTCAATTTATAACTATAAATACAAGATATCTTCATTTACTCATACCAATAGGCTCCTTGGAGCAAGATTCATCCAAAACTCCAATTCCTTATGCAAATACCAGAAGCCCCTAAGCATAAAAAGGCTTTAACACCTTAAACTACCTATTCTTTTAGCAGAATAACAGAAAATCTGTAACAACTGGTCGAATTTATTTGAAGAAATGCATGTGCCAGAAATAATCACTTACCAAGTGAATGGTCTCAATGGTCACGTCATTAGGTTCCACACCCTCAATGGTAACCAGCAACACATTTCCAGGGGTATCTCCAGGACTTTTGTTGTTGACAATTTCATGTCTGTTTGAATATTGAATATACACAGTTTTTCCACGAATCTGTGCTGGTTCTGATGATGAAGCATAGTATGAAACCATTGAAATAGCCTGATTTAAGTCTGCCTGCAAATAAAAGTAACACCTTTTCTTAACATCAAACCATCACTGATCACCCTTTAAAAAGATTATCTAGACTTCACTAATTGAAATTAACCCATAAAATATTTACACTAAAAAATAAAACCATCATCGATCAAAAATTCCAATTGCCAACTAACCCACCAAATTTATATTTGTGATTTGATAGAAAAGAAAAGAAAAATAAAATTTTATCTTGCGCATTAGTAATTAACCTTAACCTAACACAGTGGAACAAAACCATCATCCCCAAAACACACAAAAATGAATAAAAATAAAAATTCAATTCTGCCATCGACCCATCAAATCTACATTGCAAAGAACAAAATCAGCCGAAAATTAAATTATTATTGCCATGCTAAACAAAACAAACTGTCACCCAAAAAAGACTAAATTTTCCAATTTACAATTCAAATTTACACAAGAAAGTATCAGTAAATAATTGAACTCAACCTAACACAAGGCAGTATATGAATTACAAAAAAAGAAAAAAAGAAAAAACTATTGATGGATTTAGAAGCTTACGAATTCAACAAAAGCTTGGTTTCGATTGGCGCCAACATTGCATTTAGTATTAACGATCTTCCCAAAGGGTTTACAAAGTTCGACGAGTTCCTCTTCCGCACACTCCCATGGGAGATTACGGAGATGGAGGACCTTCGATGGCGTCTGGGTATAACGGAACTGGGGTTGGCTTGATGTTGACATCTAGGGCTCTCGCAAGGAGGGAGTATTTGTTTAGATAGAAAAATACGGGAATTTTCTAGGGAAAATTTTATATCTTTGAGGAGGAGGAGATTTATTCCTGTAATCAGTTCTGGTGGGGTTCTTTTTATATTGTTGACGTACCGCTGATGGAATTTTGGTGAGACTTGACAAATACTGTAGCATTGCATTTACTGATTTGTCCATGTCTTAAGAAAAACTTTCAAAGTAACATGTTATATTTACTAATTTGTCCTTCATTTAAAAAACCTTACATTAAAAATTGTTAGGTCGAATTCGAATTATGCAACAACACAAATCAAAATTGAGAAAATTGGATATAAATATTTATATTAAAAGATTTATCCGAAAAGAATAAAAATTATGGGCAAAGAAATTTCACTAAAAATGCAAAAAAAAAGAGTACAAAATAGAGAAACAAATAAACATTGAACCTTAAATACAAAGATTTATCGAAATTCTCACGAACCCTCTCTTAAAGGGGCCTATTTATAAGCTCAATTTAATGTATAGGCTGGAAAAATATAATAGAGTTTAACTAAGAGAAAAAATTCGGTTAAGTGAGGAACACATCGCCTCGTCATAAAGTTGCTATTGGCTCGTCAAGATGTCCATCATCGCGTTGTCGAGACGTGGCGTTACTTCTCCTCGGGACGTTGTAGTTGCGTCTTTGGGACAACAGCTCTTCCTCGTCACGACGTCAACTCTGTTTTGTCTAAAATACGAGGCACACTCTACAAAGATAAAATAAAATTTTTAATTCATCATTTGTTACTTGAATTTAACAAAATTTTTAGGGTAAACTATACTTAAAGTCATCCAACTAATGGTAAGATTTTTTTTTTTTGTCACCCAACTATGAAAAGTTATAAAATAGTATCATAATTATTTGATTTTTTTTATCACCATGGATGATGGAAAGATGGTGTGAGCTTTTAAAATTGGCATAATAGTAACATTAACCCGTAACATTTGTACATTGTGTCAATTTAATCTTAATTCTAAAAAAATTAACCATCAACGCTTACACATTGTGTAATTTGGTTTTTTTTTCTTCCAATTATGTTTTTCATTATGGTGCTTTCACTTAAAAAGTTAAAAATATTATCAATTAAATTTGATTGGAAATATACAAAAATAGAAACATCCAAAAATCCAAGATAATAATTTTCATCTTTTTTCATTCTTTTAAAATTAACCCTCAATGTCACAAATAAAAGTGAAACTACAAAAAGAAAAGAGACCAAATTACATAATGTGGAAATGTTGAAGGTTAATTTTTTAGAATCAATACTAAATTGACATAGTGTATAATGTTGAGTGCTAAAGTTGCTATTATGCCAATTTTAAAAGCTGACAAATTTATTTTTGTTCGTAATTTAACAACTAGTGACCAAAAAGAAAAAAGTTGAATAATTGAGTGATCATTTTGTACTTTTCATAGTTGAGTAACTAAAAAAAGAATTTACTAATAGTTGGGTGACTACTAGTGTAGTTTACCCAATTTTCAAATGTAATACATGTGGGTTTTTTTCCAATATGTTACTTTTATTTTGCAAAAGTTATACATTTTTGGTATACAAAGTTATAGTGTTAACTTTTAGAATTTAGGGCTAGTTTGGCAATGCTTTTGAAAAGTGCTTTTGAAAAGTGCTGTCGAAAAGTGTTTTTGAGAAGTACTTTTGAAAAATTTGAGTGTTTGGTATTGCTGTCAAAAAGTGCTTTTGAAAAATAAAATGTCAATTTTAGACATGATATTATAAAGTAACAAATATATATTTAAATAATGTTAAAATTAGTTAATGTTATGATATTTTAGCAAAAATATAAAAAATAATTTATTATAACTTATTGTTAATATTTTAATATATAATTTTAATTTTAAATATTTCTAAGTAATTAATATTAATTATTTATTAAATTTAATTAGAATATATAAACTATATTTAAATATTTAAATATAATAATTAAATATTTGTAATTAGATATTGACACAATTGTATTATTTTAAAAATTATTTTTTTATTTTTAATTAATGCTTTTAACACATTTGTATTATTTTATTTTAAAATGTATTTGAATATATAACTCATATTAGATATTAACATAACATAGAAAACATAAACCTAACAAATTAAAATATTACATATATTTGGATTAAAGTTTCAAAAAGGATAATATTTATATACCAAATATAAATACTAAAAATTTTACAATAGCATTTACAATTTAAAGTGAATTCATTAAAAAGCTATAGCATCTCTTGTTAATTCCATTTCAAAACCACTTGAATTGTTTGATTCACCGTCATTATCACCATCATCATCGTCGTCGTCATCATCATCACTTTCTCGACCATGCGTATTTTCTGAATCAATAATATTCTCATATGTCCAGTTAATATCTTCGTATTCCATAAAATCTACATCATTTCGACCAACATGTTTTCGGATAAAATTGTATATCGTGATTGTAGCAACAACGATCATCGTTTGCTTTTCAAAATTATAACTTGGCATATCCCTTAAAATGACCCTTTTTTTTTTCAAAACACCAAAAGTTCGTTCAATCACACTACGTAATGATGAATGTGAATGATTGAATATCTCTTCTTTACCAGATACCGGTCTACCTCTACGAAAGTCAGGTAAATGATATCGCTGACCTCTATATAGTCCAAGATAACCTTTCATTTGAGGATATCCAGAATCAACAAGATAATATTTTCCTACATGTCATAATATAATAAACAATTAATTCAAGAATTTTTTTATAAAAATTATCAATTAAAAAACTTATACTTTATTATTTAAAAAATCACATATAAATAAAATATCTAACCATTTGGTGGGTGCAGAAATTTGTATTTTGGATCTCGAATTGCATCAAGAAATATTCTAGTGTCATGTGCCGATCCTTCCTATCCATCCATGACAAAGGTGAAACACATATTAAAATCACATACTGCCATAACATTTTGAGTCGGGATACCTTTTCTTCCAATATAGGGAATTTGTTCATTTGGTGGAAGAATAGCGGCAATATGAGTACCATCAATTGCACATATGCAATCCTGAACAAATAATCATATTAGTCTCGTGCATATTTTTAGTCGACCAAAAATATTAAAATATAATAATATAAAATTAAATTTTAACCTTAAAATGCGGCATATATCTAGAATCATTACGTATTTGTTCGGGTATTGAGCTAAAAAAAGGATCTTTGGGTGCAATTAGATCAGTGGCCATCCTTGAAACTTTCTCAAGCACAATTGCAAAGTATCGACTTATTGTTGATCCAGACCTTTGAAATCTTTCTCGATATTTGGAAACTTTTGCACCGGTGCCCAAGATGTATAAAAAAAATTCTCAACTTTTCACTAGAAGATATGTTTCTTGAAGTTTGCAAGTTGTATCTTGTCTCCAAAACTCTCAACAAACTTGTGAATACCATTTTAGACATCCTAAAATTAATCATACAACGTGATTCGTGACCGTCAAGGATCTCTCGGATCCATGTCTCACCTGACTGTTTTGAATCCATGCATGGTTGCTTCAATATATACTTCTCGTAATATAATTGCACGGAAGAAGATGCAACAACAAATAATCGGTTAAAACATTCCATGCGTTGTAAAATCTTTTTCATTTCTCTTTCATCATCACTTTCATCACCGCTGTAATTCTCAACTATACTCATCACCTGTGAATAAATTTTATATCAAAAATCCTATATAAACAACTATTGATAAAACTAATTTAGTATAAATAAGTAGAACATAAATTCAAAATCCAAAGACCAAACATAAACAACTATTAATAAAACTAGATTACACATAAATAAGTAGAACATAAATTCAATACCCAAAAACCAAACATAAACAGCCATTGATAAAACTAGATTACACATAAATAAGTAGAACATAAATTCAATATCCAAAAACCAAACATAAATAACTATTGATAAAACTAGTTTAGCATTGTTGTTTAGTCACATAATAGATATCTCTGAACCCTAGAAGATTAGAAAATTTTCAACTATCCTCCATTTCCGTCTTAAGCCACAAAGCTCTAATCTTGGGATTAATTGATAAAAACATAATTCGCTTGTCCTTATTGAGCAATAATTTAAGTGCGAAAAAGTATAGTGGACTAGCTTCTGGAACTTCTTCCGACATGCTGTCAAGCACTTTGACTGCTTGTGGAATACCATATGGATCCATAACAGGAGTCAAACTAGATGTGGCTTGACTCATATTGTCAGCTTCATTGCATAATTTTTCTATTTGACTGGACAATCTTGCAGCCCCTCTAATTTGCTTTGAGGATTTCTTTCTTCCAGTTTTAAAATGTGAACTTGATATCTTAGGGTTTTTTCTTTTTTGACCGCTTCCATCAATTTGAACATCATTTGAAATGTGAACATCATTTAAAATGTGAACATCATTTCTCACATTTTCTTCTTCATTCTCTTCAGGTATTTCGTTGTTAACATCCTCAAAAAAAATCACTACGGAGTGTACCAGAAGAAGGTGCACATGCTTTATCACCTGTTGCAACTATCCCCATGAGCATTTGGTCCAACTTCCCTTCGAATTCAGGATCAATGCCCGATGTTCTAAATTTTTGAGCTTCAGGCACAACCTACATAAAAAATGATAGTTTAATAACAGTAATTATCAATAACCTCATAAATAAGAAAAAAAACAAAAATATTCAGAATTATTAATGTACCTTTAGCCTACTCTCCCACCAATCATCCGATGAATCAACGGTTCTTTTTATAGGATTCCACCCTAGACCAGTATCTTCGCCTTTAAGTTTCTTCCAAGCTTTCCATTCTTTTTTTAGGGCATCCCACCTATTTTTAAGTTGTCTTTGTGAAAAAGCCTTGCCCGTTTCTTTCTCAAAGTTGGTCATTATTTTCAACCATCCATCTTTTGTGAAATGAGTACCAGGCCTATTGCCTTTCAATATCTCTTTAATACAAATATCACAAAATATTTCTGTCAATCTCTTATCCCACATTGCTTTCACTTTTTTCACCACTAACTTCAACCGTCGAAGTACTCATCTATTGTGTATATGAACAGATTCGTTTCAGCCAATAAAGCAATCAAGAAAATCAAATGTCACATAAGTATATTTGTTTACATGTGTATCAAAATATTTTCCTCTAATATTAATTTTACCAAAAATGGACCCGACAGTAAATGTTTAGGCAAGAAGACATGCATAATAGACATTATTGCTCTTAGAAATATTCTATCATTTCGTATAACACAAAAGACCAATAATTTTGAATTTTGATCACGAGATCCCAGGATATAATAGTCCAGTTCAAAGAAGCATAATTACCTTCCCTCAGACTGTTTGTTGTTGCCCCCGGTATCAACTAGGCCACCATTGCTATTCACAAGTTCTCTTGCAGCTTCAAGCTTAGATTTGTCTGCTTGATAAGTTCCTGAAGCTATCACTTCATGCTTTGCTAGTATACGCTGCAAATCATCATTCAATGCTAAACCTTGACATAAGAGTGATTCATCCCTACAAGAGAGACAAATGTTTATATGAAAAAGATATTTCTTACAATTTAAATCATGATTCCACGGATGTTAAACTAACTACCAATGCAACTCATACACCATACATTCAAGAATAGATGACAATGTCTTGCGGAAATTGAATATAAATGCACATAAATGTATTTAGTAAGGTAATCACAGAGAGGTTCAAGCAAAAAAAGTAAAAGAAAAGAAATTAATCCTTTCACAGAGTGCTCTGGTAGCTAGCCAGAAAAGCATTAAAAGGAATATAATTGAATAAAAATAATGAAATCCTTTGATCTCAACAGTCGGGATTCCATTCCCTCTTTCACCATGCATTTTACCAAGTGATACTTGCACAATAACCTAAAGGGTCGTAATACAAAATGGAATGCATCAAAGAAGCCCTGGGAAAGAATGTCGAGACCATGACAACAAATGATAACATCAAATCATCAAACTATAGAAATGTACTAAGTAACTAGGAAGGTAATGGTAAAAGTGTTAAGAACCGACCTAAAACCAATTGTCAGTAACTCTCACTCACATGTAGCTTAACGAGTTCTACATGTGGACAACCTCACGTGTTTAGGCAGAAACAAAAGAAGACAGATGGCCTCTGCTACTATATTAAGCATCCAACTAAAAATCAATCAGCAATAGGTGGAGAGATCCAACATGAATAGAAGACAAAGGAAATCTAAGACTTAACATATGTAGGATAACACCACTTTAACAGGGTGTCTTTACGTTGTTGAATTAACAAGGTGTACAACTCTTTGCTTGTAGGCACGGCACTGCTCCACTAAGTCAATAATCACCTCCTGCTTAAGTCCCTGAAATTGTAGAAGAAAGATCAGTGAACATGCAAATAGAAAATGAAGTTTAAAAAACCATAATATTCAAAATAAAGATTATCAGCGTCAAACTTTCATGAATTTTGAAATGAAGATAGCCATAAGCCTAGATGGAGGCTAACAACTTAAAGAGGAAGTCTATCAAACATGAAAGAATGAAATGAAGAAACGTAATAAGCTCACAAACACAGGATTTACTTTGTCAAGTCCAAGAACCAAGAACCACAACAAGCAAAAGAGAAAAGCTGAAAAAATGTGAAAAAATTAAACTATATTTCATAATTATTTCTTAAAATCAAACAATCAGAAAATAGCTAAAAATTAAAGCATAATGAACAATTAAAGAGAAGAAAAAGAGAAGAAAAAGATAAACTCACCGGTGGAGAAGAGGAACAAAGAACCAGGAGGAAAAGTAAAAAGTTCAGATAAAGAGAGAAAAGGGGAAAAAAAAGTCTTCTAACGTCTATTTGGAAGAAGAAATAGTAAGGTTAAAAAAGTAAAATACCAGCCAAAAGCACTTTTGGGCTGAAAAAAGCTAAAAATTTCTGCTTTTTCATCTGTGAAAAAGCACTTAAAATAAGTTAAAAAAATTTATGCACTGACGTCTGTTCTTTATTGCTTTTCAGGAAAAAACACTTTTTAATGGAAAAGCTCATCTGAGAAGCATTGGAGAACACAACCTTAATTCGGATTTTAAATTTGATTTGATGGATATTAATTACTAATATTATTAGGTTTGACTTTTCATAAATTTATTAATAGACTAAATTTAGTATTAATTGTGAATTTATTTAATTTATTAAATAAAGTGTGATCTAGTGATTTTTTTTTAGTTTGGTTAATTTCTTGAAAGTTAATTGTTGATATTATTAATTAATTATAATTTTTTGTTAAATTAACTCTAAAACTCGAATTGAACTTTAAAAAGTTAACATTGCTTCCTATAAGTATTAAAATAATTTCTATCATATATATGTATCACATTGGACAAAAATAAATATAAATATCATAATAAAAAAAATAACAAACCCATATATTAAGTCAAAATAAAATCACATGAGCTCACTCAAGAAATTGATAAAATAAATTGGATTTTTATGTTTGGTTTTAAATTTAATTATTTACCTTAAGCTATGCATAAGAAAATTAACAGAAATTGTTTTCAACATAATATATATAAGGAAATCATCCGATTCTCAAGTAAATGAAGTTAGAATTAAAATTAAATTACCATAATAAATTATATAAAACATGCGATAAGCTAAGACATTGTACAAAAGTAATAGGAAAAATAATTGAAATATGAAATGACATATATGAATATAGCATAAATACAAGAATGTATCGAATTCCACAAAAAATGTATTACTAAGTGAAACATAAAGGTTAAAAAAATTTCATAATTGTTGAAGGGTATTTGCTCCTCCGGAAGAAATATTTGATGTGTCGTTCTTGACGATGTCAACATGATCCCTCAACAATGGAAGGTATTATCCATTAAGGGAAAGTTTTGTCCCCCTTTACGAAGAGTTGTGTACAATTCATGGAAGGGGCGCCTCGACCATATGTCCTCATACAGGCTTTTATTGTAAGGGAGAATTGGCTCATTTGAAAAAAGTCTTTGAAGTGTCATCCTCGGGAACGCCAACCTGATCCCTCAACAATGGAATGTATTGTTCCCTGAAAGAGGATTCGGGGTGGGTTTTGTCCCCTCGGGCGAAGAGCCGTTCACGATTCACAGAGGGGTACCTCGATAGTAAATGAACATATGGCCACCCACCAAAATACAACGTAAGTGTCTCGACCTTGGTGAGATTCTAACCTGTAACCTTTGGTATATAGGTCACATGCTGGGGTATATGGTACTACTTGAGATACGCAGCTCAAGTGGTATCATATACCCTAACCCTTTTATTGTTAAGGGGGGTCAGCTCCTCCGAAAGAAGTTTTCGAAGTGTTATTTTTTAGGACACCGACCTGATTCCTCAAAATGGAAAGGTTTACATCTATAACACCATGAATACAAAAATAATAATAAAACACGAACATATGCAAATAAAAAATAAAAAAAATCAGCATCATAGATACACAAAAATGGAAACATTAGCATGAATAAATTATGGGTAAACTATCTATTTAGTCACTCAAGTTTACCAGTGTTTTTATTTTGGTCATCCATTTAAAAAATGTTAATTTAGTCACTTCAGTTAGATAAGTTGTCAATTTTAGTCACTCTACCGTTAAATGCTTTTGGTCACTAGACGAAATGCTAACACGGAAGTCTTTTGATTGGCATACTAACAAATTTATCCTCTAATACTTTGCATATTCTATCAAATTGGTCCTAATTCTAAAAAAATTAGCAAATTTAACCCTCAATGTTTACACATTTTGTCAATTTAATCCAAATTCTAAAAAGTTGTAGGTTTAAGAACTTGAATATATATTATTTATTATAAAAAAACAAAATATTAAATATTAAAAAATATATATATAATTACATTATAACTTTTAAGTCGTCTTTGGCCAGTAAAATTTTAGGCCTATAAGATTGTGGCACGCATTAAAATTATGTAAATATATTTTAATTTTAAAACCTTTTAATATATTTATATTTTTATGTCTTTTTATAATAAATAATATATATTTTCAAGTTTTTAAAGTTATATTTTTTGAATTTTTAGAATTTGGACTAAATTGACAAAATGTGCAAATATTGAGGGTTAAATTTATTAAAAAAATTAGAATTAGGACTAAATTGGTAGAATATGCAAAGTGTTAAGGGTTAAATTTGTTATTATACCAATCAAAAGACAAACACGTCAACATTTTGTTTGGTGACCAAAGGCATTTAACAGTGAAGCGACTAAAATTGAAAACTTATCTAATAGGAGTGACTAAAATTGACAACTTATCTAATGGAAATGACTAAAATAACAATTTTTTGAAATGGGTGACCAAAATAAGAACACGGATAAACTTAGATGACTAAATAGGTACTGTACCCATAATTTATTAACGCTTAAAAATTACATAAATTTATAAATATTTGAAAGATAGAAATAACATAAACACATAAACATGAATTTATTTTGATCCCAATAAATATTTTAAAAGAAAAACCTCTTAAAATATCTAATTTCTCATTACTATAATTGGCCCTCTTACAATCTTTATCTTTCAAGGACATATCTGATTTGCTAAAAAAATAACCAACTTCAATGTTGAATTCATTGGGATATAATTAAACTTAGGTCGGATCCATTTGAAATTATAATAAAACTACCGATTGGTATTTGGTAGTTATAAAAAAGACATTCAAAAAAGAAAGTTATATATAGAAAAAACTGCCCTTGGGTGTTTCTTTATAGATAGGGAAGGTAACTTCCTTTCATTTATAAATATAGAATTTTAAAAGAAAAAAAAAAGCCATGCGAATTTACAAAAGAAAATGGCATTTAAATAACAATGACATTTTTGGAAGCGGTTTGTGTTTTATCTTTTGTTTTGCTCAGCGATGCTGTCAGCTTCCGAGTTGGCTATCACCAACTTTTTTTCCCTCCCACTGACTCTTTCTTTCTTTCTTCTTCTCATTCACTTCACATGTCTTCTCTCTTTTTTAGTTTGCGGATCTATTTTGTGGGTATTTTTGTTGTCTTCACAAGTTGTGATGAATAGAAGACGATGCTTGTCGTTCGCTAAAACTCCACCGGTCACTAGTAGTTTTTCTTGGAAAGTGGGTGACTCTTCGTCAGTTTCTTAATATATGTTTTGAGAATATTTCAGAATAATAAATGAATTCACGAGTCAATTTGGACTCGTGTTGTCTTAAGTTTTATATGTTTTTTTTGTTTGTTTTTTCATTGTTTAATAAGTCTTCAATTGTAGAAGTTTTTGTTTGCTCTTGTAGTACGGTTTTTAGTCTTGCTTATGCATGTAATATTAGTTTTACATGTGATTTTAGGGATGACTTTGTTGTCGTCCTCTATAGTTTGGTGAATGCTCGATTTTTTTGTCGATTTTTGTTCACTACTTTGGACCATCCAGGGTTGATTTCCTTATCGTGTTAAGTGTTTGTAATCACTCCAGATATGTTGTGCCTGAGTTGTGACAAAGCCAATTGTCAACGTCATGATATTATATCTAACGACCAGTTTTCAGTGAAATCGGAACAGTGGTTTCGAGACCACAAATTCGAGTTCGGAAAAAAGTTATTTTAAAATTATTTTATGGTCTACCGTATGATAGGAATATCATATAGAAACTTCGTTAGGAAAATTTTACCGATTACAAGTCTAATTAGATGGAAAGGACTAAATTGCATAAAATGCAAAAGTTGAGTTCTAGTAGCTATAGGTATCAAATAGCTATGGAATTCAAAATTGGAGGTCCTTATATGTTAAATAGACCATTAAGAGGAGTTAGTAGATAAGTATGATGATTCATCCATGGAAAATTAAATAAAGAAAAGGACTAAATTGGAAAGATGAAATAATAAAAGATGATATTTTAATTAAATAATAAATATCATCATTTTATATCATCTTTCCCCAAAAAAATACATGGAAACCCTAGCTAAAAGAAGAGAACTCAAGCAAGTTTATTTGGCTTTATTGGATCTGGATAGACCAAATACGGAGTCAAATAGTGGAAAAGAAAAAGTGTCGGATTAGTAAATTTTGCGTACACGAACAATTGTCGAGGTAAGTTCGTGTAACTAAATTGTGTATATATATATGTTTGAATTTAATGTTGTATATGTGAATTGTATAAATGTCATATGTATGAAATTGATCACATATTCGATAATGCCCGATAAATAATAAATCTCGTTTGGATAAATGTGATTCGATGGATACAGGGTTCCCGGATTGATTATGGTCCTGCATATGTTGCAGACACACCATAGCTCAAAAGAGCATCTCGTTATTAGCTCTCATGAGCATCCTGATATATGACCCTCTCGAGCTTCCCGTTATATGGTTCTTGCGAGCTTCCCGTTAAAAGCTCTTCGGAGCATCCCGATTGGTTGTGATTCTGCATGTGTTATAGACACACCACAACTCTTATGAGTGTCCCGATATATGGCTCTTTGTGAGCTTCCTGATTAATGGCTCTCCGGAGCTTTCCGATATTGGCTCGCTTGAACTTCCCGCTATATGGCTATCTGGAGCTTCCTGATTAATGGCTCTTCGGAGCTACCCGTTATTGGCTCACATGAGCTTCCCGATTATGGCTTTTATGAGCTTCCCGTTATACAGCCCGGATAAGCTTCCCATTACATGGCTCACTTGAGCTTCCTGTTATATGGCTCGAGAGAGGACCTCCCGATTATGTGCTCAAATAAGCACTCCCGAATATGAATTGACAGATTTTAGATTCGTACACTTCATGTGTACTACACGTGTATCCATCAATATTTTAAATGATTCAACGAATAAAGTTCTGATGTAAGATGATATGAATTCAAGATGAATTACTATGATAAATACTTGAAATACAAAGATATGATATGTACATGTTCATGGACACTTGAAGTGATAAATACATGTATGTGGAAATTGAATATTGATGAGCTCATTCATGTTTCTTGGTATTTATGTTAATTACTTTACTAACATGCTTGATGAGGATATGTGCTAGGCAATTGACCAAATTGGTTTGAGCATGTTTATTTGCTTACCTTAAATGTGAATTTAATTGGTAAATAAATTCCTGTTATACGAACTTACTAAGCATAATATCCTTACTCTGTTTTATTTTCCTCTGTTCTATAGTAATTTGAAAGCTCGTTGGGTTAGAAGCTTGGCGGAGATATCATCACACTATTCATCGGCTCAGCTCGATATATTTAGTAAATCAACTTTGGTTATAATGGCATGTATAGGTTAACTTAGCCAATGTTGGCATATAAATGTTTTGGTTGTAACTAGCCATTGGAATAACTTGTGATGGACATGTTTTGATGTGAATATAAAAGGCTATATCATGTTTGATATGTGTTTGAAATGGTTGATTGATAGAATCATATTGATATATTAATGATTAAATTGAGTTAGCATATTTGATAAAATATGCATATATGTGAATTTGGTAAGTTAGGTAAGTTTGCATATTTGGTTATAAGAGGTATTATATCATGTATAAGACTTAATTTTGAATGGATTTGAATGTCTTGTATTGGCTTGAGAATATGTTTAAGAGTTAATGTAGGTGGAAGACAAGTTTGGGAGAGAAATATGGTTAGGAAATGGCCTTATTTTGTCCACACAGGCAGAGACACGGGCGTGTGTCTCAGCCGTGTGTGACACACGGCCTAGCACATGGGCGTGTGTTTTGGCCATGTGTCCCCTGCATCTTAAAAATTTCAAAACAGAATGCTCAAAATTGATCACACGGCCTGGCACACGGGCGTGTGGCTTGGCCATGTGACCCCTGCACCTATTTAATGAAAATTATTATGTTCACACGGCCTAGCACACGGGCGTGTGACTTGGCCGTGTGACCTAAGTCAGAGAGTTACACGGGTAGAACATCGGCTGGGACACTGCCGTGTGCCCTACTTCGAATGCCCACATAGCCTGAGACACGGGTATGTCTCCTGACCGTGTAAGCCACATGGCCTGGCCACACGGGCGTGTGTCCCCTGCACCTTGGAACAATTTTGAAATTTTACGAAAAATTTTCTGAGTACCCGGTTTAGTCCCGACTTGTTTCTAATGCATATTTTGGATCTCAATGGCTAATTTAAGGGACAATATGATTCATTATGAATGATTTCTGATATGAGTGTTAAATGTTATGAAATATTTGTATTTGAACTGTAAATTTCAATAATGCTCCGTAACTCTGTTTTAGCGACGGATACGGGTTAGGGGTGTTACATTTATTGGTATCAGAGCTACGGTTTAGCTGATTCTCGGACTAACGTAGCATGTACGAGTCTAGCTATACATTCCATTATATACAACCTGTGATAGTGTGATATCTCCTAACAATTTCAAAACATGTTTTTCATATAGTAATGCCATCTAAACGAGATGAATTTGAAGAAACTAATAGTAATGCTCAAGCTTCCGTTCAAAGAGTAGCCTCAAGTAGTAGAAGGCTCATATCTGAGGGCTGAGGAGGAGAGGTAAAAAAAGCCTTCTTCCAAATGATGAATGAATAGTTTACCAAATATATAAGAACAAATCCGACTGTGCAACAACCTCCACCCTCTCCTGTTTCTCAATCGGTTCCCAATATGCCACAATGTGTAAAACTTGTTAGAACAGGTAAGCCTCCTGTAGATAAAATTCGTAAATACGGGGCAAAAAAATTAAGAGCTACTGTTGAAGATGATCCGGAAAAAGCTGAATTCTGGCTAGAAAACACTATCAGGGTTCTGGATGAATTGTCATATACACCAGTTAAATGTCTAAAATGTGTTGTATCACTGTTAAAAGACTCAGCTTACCAGTGGTGGAATAATTTAATTTCTGTTGTACCGAAAGAAATGGTCACTTGGGAATTTTTCCAAACTGAGTTAAAAAAGAAATATATCAGTCAGAGATTCCTTGATCAGAAACGAAAAGAATTTTTAAAGCTCAAACATGGGCATATGACAGTATCTGAGTATGAACAAGAATTTTTCCGATTGAGTAAGTATGCCAGAGAGTGTATCCCGACTGAAATTGCAATGTGTAAACGGTTTGAAAAAGGTTTGAATGAAGATATAAAATTGCTAGTTGGGATTCTTGAAATAAAAGAATTTGTTGTACTTGTTGACCGGGCATACAAAACCGATGAGCTTAGAAAAGAGAAAAGACATGAGGAGATGGAAGCCAGAACATCAAGTAAAAGATTTACGGGAAAGTCATATCAGTCAGCCTCAAAGAAATCAAAGAAAAATTTTAATCGTTCTACTACCTTCGCGGGG
This sequence comes from Gossypium sturtianum, assembly GCA_025698515.1. Taxonomy (NCBI): domain Eukaryota; kingdom Viridiplantae; phylum Streptophyta; class Magnoliopsida; order Malvales; family Malvaceae; genus Gossypium; species Gossypium sturtianum. Next base: position 126,910,219 of record CM046946.1, read on the forward strand.
TACTCTGAGAGAGATAGAAGTATTCAACGTTCCAGTTCAAGATCTCAGGCTACATCTGTAGCAAGTGCGGGCAGTGTTAGAAATACCAAAACCAGATGCAAGCACTGTAATAAAATGCATTTTGGTGAGTGTAGATTGAAAAATGGAGCATGATTCAGATGTGGTTCCTTTGACTATTACTAAGAGATTGTCCGGAGAAAGTTGAAAGAGATATTGTTCAAACTTCAAAGCCGAGCAATACAGCTACCAGAGGTAGACCACCTCATAACCCCGACAATGTCAGTGGTAGTCGATGCACGACAAAAGATTCAACTGTCAAATCTAAAGCACGAGCACCGGCAAGGACATATGCTATTCGTGCACGTGAGGATGCCTCTGCACCCGACGTTATTACTGGTACTTTTTCTTTTCTTGATACTGATATAACTGCTTTAATTGATCCCGGTTCAACTCATTCATATATCTGCACAAATTTGGTGTCCAGTAAGAATTTGCCTGTCGAGTCCACTGAATTTGTGGTTAAAGTATCGAACCCCCTAGGCCAGTATGCGATGGTGGATAAAAGTTGTAAAAATTGTCCGTTAATGATACGGGGTTATTGTTTCCCAACTAATTTGATGTTATTACCGTTTGATGAATTTGATATAATTTTAGGTATAGACTGGTTAACTTAGCATGATGCCGTGGTAAATTGTAAGCAGAAGCATATTGTATTGAAATGTCAGAATGGTGAATTGCTCTGTATTGAATCTGATAAATTAGACGGATTGTCTAATGTAATATCAACTATATCAGCATAGAAATATGTCAGAAAATGGTATGATGTTTATCTTACTTATGTGTTGGACACTAAAGTATCTGAATCCAAGATTAAATCAGTGCTAGTGGTATGTGAATATCCTGATGTATTTCTAGAAGAATTACCCGGATTACCGCCGGTCAGAGAAGTTGAATTTTCTATAGATCTTATTCTGGGAATAACACCGATATCTATAGCACACTACAGAATGGCTCCGAAAGAATTAAAGGAGTTAAAAGCACAGTTGTAAGAACTGACTGACAGAGGTTTTGCTCGACCTAGTTTTTCACATTGGGGTGCACCAGTTTTTTTTGTTAAAAAGAAAGATAGATCGTTGAGATTGTGTATTGATTACCGACAGCTCAACAAAGTTACAATTAAGAATAAGTATTCACTGCCTCGTATTGATGACTTGTTTGATCAGTTGAAGGGTGCTACAATATTCTTAAAAATAGATCTCTATTCTGGTTACTATCAGTTACGTGTGAAAGACTCGGATGTATCGAAAACAACTTTCAGAACCAGGTACGAGCATTATGAATTTGTTGCGATGCTGTTTGGTTTGACAAATGCACCTGCAATATTTATGGATTTAATAAATAGAATTTTTAGACCGTATCTGGATAGATTTGTTATTGTATTCATTGATTATATTCTGGTATATTCCCGAGATAAAAAGGAACACGCTGATCATTTGAGAATTATTCTGCAAACTTTATGTGAGAAACAGTTGTATGTTAAATTCAGTAAATGTGAATTTTGGCTTCGTGAAGTTGGTTTTCTGGGACATATAGTGTCTGCTGAAGACAATATAGTGGATCCGAATAAAATATCAACAATTGTTAATTGGAAGCCACCAAAAAATGTGTCTGAAGTCAGAAGTTTTCTGGGATTAGCCGGTTACTATAGGAGGTTTGTAAAAGGATTCTCGATGATAGCTTCGCCGATGACACGACTATTGCAAAAAGATGTGAAATTTGAATGGACTGATAAATGTCAGCAAAGCTTTGATCGGTTGAAAGCCCTGTTGACTGAAGCACCAGTTCTGGTTCAACCTGAATCAGGTAAGGAATTTGTAATATACAGTGATGCGTCATTGAATGGTTTAGGCTGTATCTTGATGCAAGAAAGTAAAGTAATAGCATATGCTTCTAGACAGCTAAAACCACATGAAAAGAATTACCCGATACATGATTTAGAACTAGCAACTATTGTATTTGCACTGAAAATCTGGCGACACTATCTGTTTGGTGAAAAATGTCATATATTCACCGATCATAAAAGCTTAAAGTATTTGACGTCACAGAAAGATTTGAATCTGAGACAGCGCAGGTGGCTTGAATTGTTAAAAGATTATGATCTGATTATTGATTATCATCGGGAAAAGCAAATGTGGTTGATGATGCTCTGAGTAGAAAGTCTCTATTTGCTTTGCGAGTAATGAATACCCGATTGTCATTGTCTGATGATGGTTAAATCTTGGCTGAGTTGAAAGCTAAGACGACATTTCTATAGCAAATCTATGAAGCTCAGAAAAGTGATAATGAGTTGCAAACTAAACAGGTATAGTGTGAATCGGTTTCTGATTTAGAATTTTAGATTGGATCCGATGATTGTTTATTATTCAGAGGTAGAGTATGTGTACCGAAGAAATCAGAGCTTATATAGAAGATTTTGCACGAAGCTCATAATGGTACTATGTTTGTTCATCCGATGAGTAATAAAATGTATAATGACTTGAAAAAGATGTACTGGTGGTAGGGAATGAAGCGTGATATCTCATAATTTGTATCTAGATGTTTGATATGTCAGCAAGTTAAAGTTGAACATCAGGTACCTTCTGGATTATTACAGCCAGTGATAATACCGGAATGAAAATGGAAAAGAGTTACCATGGATTTTGTGTCAGGGTTACCCCAATCTCTGAAAAAGAAAGATGTCATTTGGGTAATCGTTGACCGTTTGATGAAGTCTGCACACTTTATTCCGGTACGTATGGATTTTTCACTTGACAGATTGGCTGAATTATATGTTTTAGAGATTGTCAGATTACATGGAGTGCCATTTTCAATTATTTCTGATAGAGATCCGCGATTTACATCCCAATTCTGGAACAAGTTGCAAGAGGCTTTGGGTACGCAATTACATTTCAGTACTGCATTCCATCCTCAGACTGATGGTCAATCTGAATGTGTAATACAGATTTTAAAATATATGTTTCAGTGTTGTATTTTGGAATTAGAAGGTAATTGGGAAAAAATATCTGCCATTAGTCGAATTCGCATATAATAACAGCTATCAATCAAGTATAAAGATGGCACCATACGAAGCTCTGTATGGTCGTAAATGTAGAACTCTGTTGTATTGGACTAAGCTCAGTGAGGAAAAAATACATAGAGTTGATCTGATCCATGAAACCGAAGAAAGAGTGAAAGTTATCCGAGATAGTCTGAAAGCAGCTTCTGATTGTCAGAAATCCTATGCGGATCTTAAACGAAAAGAAATAGAATTTCAGGTGGGCAACAAGGTATTTTTAAAAGTTTCGCATTGGAAGAAAGTTCTTCAGTTTGGTAGTAAAGTAAAACTGAGTCCATGATTTATTGGACCTTATGAGATCACTGAAAGAATAGGACCTGTTGCGTACTGATTGGCATTACCGCCAGAGCTTGACAAAATTCACAATGTTTTCCACGTGTCTATGTTGAAACGGTATCGGTCAGATCCTTTACATGTTATCTCCTCGACAGAGGTTGAGATTCAGCCTGACATGACTTACAGTGAGGAACCGATCAAAATTTTGGCACGTGAAGTAAAAGAATTGAGAAATAAAAAGGTAGCTTTAGTGAAAGTTCTCTGGCAACGACACAGTGTAGAAGAAACTACCTGGGAACCTGATGAAACAATGAGAAAGCAATATCTGAATCTCTTTACTGGTAAGATTTTCGAGGACGAAAATTCTTTAAGGGGGAGAGTTGTAACGACCCGTTTTCAGTGAAATTAGAACAGTGGTTTCGGGACCACAAATCCGAGTCCGAAAAAAATTATTTTAAAATTATTTTATGGTCTACCGTATGATATGAATATCGTATAAAAATTTCGTTAGGAAAATTTTACCGATTACAAGTCTAATTAGATGGAAAGGACTAAATTGCATAAAATGCAAAAGTTGAGTTCTAGTAGCTATAGGTATCAAATAGCTATAGAATTCAAAATTGGAGGTCCTTATATGGTAAATAGACCATTAAGAGGAGTTAGTAGATAAGTATAATGATTCATCCATGGAAAATTAAATAAAGAAAATGACTAAATTGGAAAGATGAAATAATAAAAGATGATATTTTAATTAAATAAGAAATATCATCATTTTATACAATCTTTCCTAAATAAAATACATGGAAACCCTAGCTAAGAGAAGAGAACTCAAACAAGTTTATTTGGCTTAATTGGATCCGGATAGACCAAATACGGAGTCAGATCGTGGAAAAGAAAAAGTGTCGGATTAGTAGATTTTGCGTACTTGAACAATTATCGAGGTAAGTTCGTGTAACTAAATTGTGTACATATATATGTTTGAATTTAATGTTGTATATGTGAATTGTATAAATGCCATATGTATGAAATTGATCACATATTCGATAATGCCCGATAAATAATAAATCTCGTTTGGATAAATGTGATTCGATGGATACATGGTTCTGAATTGGTTGTGGTCCTACATATGTTGCGGACACACCATAGCTCGAAAGAATGTCCTGTTATTAGCTCTCATGAGAATCTCGATATATGGCCCTCTCGAGTTTCCCATTATATGGTTCTTGCGAGCTTCCCATTAAAAGCTCTTCGGAACATCCCGATTAGTTTTGGTTCTGCATGTGTTGTAGACACACCACAGCTCTTATGAGCGTCCTGATATATGGCTTTTTGTGAGCTTCCCGATCAAAGGCTCTTTGTGAGCTTCCTGATTAATGGCTCTCCGGAGCTCCCCGATATTGGCTCGCTTGAACTTCCTGATATATGGCTATCCGGAGCTTCCTGATTAATGGCTCTTCGGAGCTACCCGTGATTGGCTCGCATGAGCTTCCCGATTATGGCTCTTGTGAGCTTCTCGTTATACAGCCCGAATAAGCTTCCCGTTACATGGCTCACTTGAGCTTCCTGTTATATGGCTCGAGAGAGGACTTCTCGATTATGTGCTCAAATAAGCACTCCCGAATATGAATTGACGGATTTCAGATTCGTACACTTCATGTGTACTACCCGTGTATCCATCGATATTTTAAATGATTCAACGGATAAAGTTCTAATGTGAGATGATATGAATTTATGATGAATTACTATGATAAATACTTAAAATACAAAGATATGATATGTACATGTTCATGGACACTTGAAGTGATAAATACATGTATGTGGAAATTGAATATTGATGAGCTCATTTATGTTTCTTGGTATTTATGTTAATTACTTTACTAACATGCTTGATGAGGATATGTGCTAGGCAATTGACCAAATTGGTTTGAGCATGTTTATTTGCTTACCTTAAATGTGAATTTAATTGGTAAGTTAAATTCCTGTTATACGAACTTACTAAGAATAATATGCTTACTCTGTTTTATTTTCTTCTGTTCTATAGTAATTCGGAAGCTCGTTGGGTTGGAAGCTTGGCGGAGATATCATCACACTTTTTATCGTCTCATCTCGGTATATTTAGTAAATCAACTTTGGTTATAATGTATAGGTTAACTTAGCCAATGTTGGCATATAAATGTTTTGGTTGTAATTAGCCATTGGAATGGCTTGTGATTGACATGTTTTGATGTGAATATAAAAGGCTATATCATGTTTGATATGTGTTTGAAATGGTTGATTGATAGAATCATATTGATATTAATGATTAAATTGAGTTAGCATATTTGGTAAAATATGCATATATGTGAATTTGGTAAGTTAGGTAAGTTTGTATATTTGGTTATAAGAGGTATTATATCATGTATAAGACTTAATTTTGAATGGATTTGAATGTCTTGTATTGGCTTGAGAATATGTTTAAGAGTTAATGTAGGTGGAAGACAAGTTTGGGAGAGAAATATGGTTAGGAAATGACATTATTTTGTCCACATAGGCAGAGACACAAGCGTGTGTCTCAGCTGTGTGTGGCACACGGCCTAGCACTTGGGTGTGTGTTTTGGCCATATGTCCCCTGCATCTTAAAAATTTCAAAATAGAATGCTCAAAATTGATCACACGTCCTGGCACACGGGCGTGTGGCTTGGCCGTGTGACCCCTGCACCTATTTAATGAAAATTATTATGTTCACACGGCCTAGCACACGGGTGTGTGACTTGGCCGTGTGACCTAAGTCAGGGAGTTACACGAATATGAACACGGGCTGGGACACGGCCGTGTACCCTACTTCAAATTTCCGCACGGCCTGAGACACGGGCGTTTCTCCTAACCATTTGAGCCACACGGCGTGTGTCCCCTGCACCTTTGAACAATTTTGAAATTTTGCAAAAAATTTTCTGAGTACTCGGTTTAGTCCTGACTTGTTTCTAATGCATATTTTGGATCTCGAGGGCTAATTTAAGGGACAATATGATTCATTATGAATGATTTCTAATATGAATGTTAAATGTTATGAAATATCTGTATTTGATCTGTAAATTTTGGTAGTGCTTCGCAACCCTATTTCGACGACGGATACAGGTTAGGGGTGTTACATTCTATATTTCTATTGATGCTGAGGTTAAAGCCTTTGTTGTGTTGATGGAGCTTGTCGTTCCCCATTTACGATGAGTGTTTGTTTTTTCCCCTAAATTGTATGGTTCCATTCATTGAATGAATTAATGAATTTATCTTTAAAAAAAAAACAATCACATTTGGCTATTCCAACAAAATGCATTTAGTCATTTTGTTTAATAATAGCGTAAGGCCATTAATAAAAGAAGATAATGGCATTCTTTTAGCATTTAAAATAAGTATGCAATTAGCGGAAATGGTTGGTTTTAAAAATTAATTAGGAGATTAGATTTTTTTTTTCTCAAATTTAAAGAAATAGATCGATTGTAGAGAGAGAAATAAAAACACGTCCAGCAAGACGTGTTTTCGTCCAACGATAACTTTTTCCAACAGCCAAAATATCCAACGACTAATTTATAATAGCTTTTTTTCAAACGGTTAGTTTATTTGCTATATATATCAAACTTATTTTTCTTTCTTTTGCATTAAAATCCTACTCTCTCAATCTTATTCATCCATTCTTTCAACTATTTTATTCTCAATTTTTCATTCAATCTCTCTCAAATTCTTATTGTCTTAATTTTATATTTTGTAATTTCTTTGATTTTATTTGATTTTATAATTTTAAAAATACCAATGCCTCTTATTCGTTTGGATGACAAACACATTTCTGGTATCCAATTGCAAATGGTAAAAAAATATTATTAAATTTTTAATTTTAATTAATATAGCTATTAAGTTGTTAACATTATTAATTTTATTAATTTTTTATGTTTATATAATCAGACCGAAGATCGAATTATCGAGACGTATATGCACAATTTAAGTATGCACCGCACATTGGCTCTATTGGAGGACCGATACTGTTAGCCTCATCTTGGTGATGATGTTGAGACCTATGTGAAGACTTGTCTTGTGTGCCAACAAGACAAGGTAGAGTTGAAAACGTCGACTGGTTTATTGCAACTTTTGCCCATTCCGAACGTCCATAGGAGAGTGTGTATATGGATTTTATTATTGGTTTGCGTAAATCTGATGGGTTTGCGAGCTTTGTTGTTGTGGTTGACAAATTTTCCAAGTATGAAACCTTTATACCAAAAACCGATGAGTGCCCTGTTGAGGAGGCAGCTCGTTTTTTCCTTTGACATGTGATGAAATATTAGGGAGTGCCACAATCTATTGTTAGTAATCAAGATGGATGGTTTACGGGCCGGTTTGGATAGAGTTGTTCAAGTTGATGGGTCAGATTTGAACTTTTCTACTAGCATGCATCCATAAATTGATGAGCAAACTAAGAGAGTAAATGATTTATTGGAGACTAATCTTAGAGAGTAAATGATTTATTGGAGACTTATATTTGGCACTATGTAAATGCCACACAGAGGGACTAGCCAAAATTGTTGGATGTGACCCAATTTTCTTATAACTTGTAGTGGAGTGGGGCCACGAATCAGAGTCCATTTGAGATATTGACAGGGCAACAACCACTTACACCCAATGTTGTTGCTGCCCGTTATACAAGACTAAATCCAACAACTTATCGATTTGCTAAAGATTGACAAGAGCATAATAACTTTGCTAAAGCTTGCCTACACAAGGTAAATAAGCGCAACAATAAGTGGGTTGATCAGAATTGCAGAGATATGCAATTTCAGGTTGGTGACTTAGTCCTTGCTAAATTGCACTTGATTTTGCACCACACCGGTTTGCACAAGGGTAGGCAATATGGTCTACAAACTAGATTTACCAACAAAACTCAAGGTTCATCTGGTTTTCCATGTCAGTATGTTTAAGCCTTTCCATGAGGATCAGGAGAATCCAAATTGAGGCAATTTCGAACGAGCACCAATTGGGGTAAAGATCTCATATGATCATGATGTTGAGTGCCTCATGGCAGATTGAGTAATCCGACAGAAATACTACAGGCCAAGGCATGAGTACCTTGTTCGTTGGAAGGGACTTCCCAACAGTGAGGTTAATTGGGAACTTGCTAATGTGTTAGAAAAAATCTGGTTCGAAAATGGTTTTCTTATATAATGGAAAATAAAAATTTTGAAAACCAAACCAATTTGTGATATTTATAGCAATAAACCCTTTAACGAAATCTCACCTGTGTTTTTGGCTAGGCGGATCCTTATCGTTCTTGGCTTTCAACTAAACGACCTTTTCTGCTATTCTCGTACCATAAACTGCTTTGAGTGTGGGCTCGAACGATTTGAATCAAACATAGAATCAGAAATAGTTTTCTTTTCTTTTAGCGTGAAAACGAAAATCTCTTCTTAATAGAAAGCAACATAATTGTTATTCCAGAAAATATATTTAATACTTGAGAACAAATTATCACTATTTTTGGGTAGAGTAACAATATCTTAAAGTTGTGTAAATAACCCTATAGTGCCATCTATTTATAGGGAGAAGAAGTAGAACCCTTATTGAATTATAGAAGTATTAAAATATATTTAATACTTGAAAAACATAAAATCATTTCTAGATCAATTTCATTTTTCATTTTCATTTTGGAGAAAACCATAATTATTTCCAAATGTTTCTCATTTATCCATTTTTACCATTTCTATTTATTTGATTCAACATCAAATTCATTTCTAGTTTCAATGAGCTAACAAAGGAACTGATTGGACATATGTGATTAGGGTTCAAATGATTTATAATTAAGTTATGGATTTTCGCCTATTAATTATAAACTCATGTAGTCATGAAGTCATTCCACTATAGTATCGTGACTGATCTCTCCCTAATGGCATATCATTATGAAAGTAACTCGATCAGTACTCGTCCAATGACCTTGTCATAAGTGTGTTACCCTCATAGGATATCCTTAATCTATTTGGAATAATATCCATTCTCCCAATATGGTCCTATTTTATCTCATGGTAATCATTACATCTTCCTTTATGAAAAATCAATTACTAGTAATCAAGTCATTCATCGCAAAGACGAATGACCCGTGGCTACGTTTACTTTTCACAAACCTTGTAATGCCAATTAGAGGATATCATTTACCCATGTCTCGAGTTATTAATTCCACTATTGTGAATGACGCTACATACTGCAGAAGCCGTATACCTCACGCACCAGCTTTCGGTTCTTTATCTATTTGAACTTAGGCTTTTACTTACATCAAAGTATACGAGTCACACATACATAGTCTGACATTCACTCAGGATTTAGGTATGCCTCACTATGAACGTCACAAATGAATAAATCCATAAACAGATTTAAGATCTATTCTTTTTGGGTTTAGTTCGATGTACTGTCAGTCTAGTTAGTCACATCTTTGTCTCTGTCTTTTGGGAGTCATCCACTCTGATGCCCAAGATAAGACATCTCTCCAATTGGACTTGATAGACGACGTATTAATCTTTCAATCGATTTGCTCATTTTCGATTAGACTAAAGACATGTTTAGGTTCATCTACTAATATAAGTTGTCTTTCTGTATTACGATTCGACCACGTAATACCGCTTAGTATTAATTAAATATTAGACAACCAATGAGCTAATATTTACTTCTATTTTACTTTATATGCAAAAACCATGTGAGGACAATATACAAAGTATTAATATAATTCGTGAATAATTTTATTAACTAATCTGTTCGAAAAAAATTACAACTGTACTTAGATGGAAATACTACATTTAGGGCACCAGATCCAACATGAGGCTCTATGGCAATTCTAAGAGAAGATAGACTAGTTTCATTCCGAGGACGTGACGAATGTGTCGCGAGAATAGGTGGTAGAGAATGTCACGGGCCGCACAAAGGAGCCTGCAATTGATGCGCGTATTTCTGACCTTTCATGTTCCCTTGGGGTCATTTAGCCCTACAGGACTAGCCCATTACTTTGAAGAGACTCAAGGCCCATCTTTTTGGATTCTAGTTAAAATGTAAACACTCGAGTAAATTATATTATACCAGGATAATTATTATAAATCTTAAAGGATAAACATGTATAAAATTTAAATCCCTTAAGACTCTCTTATTTTAGATGAGAACTAATCTCAGCCATTAATGTAATTCGATTTTTACCGTTGGATTTGGGGGAGCTTAACTATAAATAGAGCCCTCCTCCTTCATTTGTAATCACTTCATTCTTGAGTTAAAAATATTATTGAGAACATTTACTCAAACACTTGGTGTGCGCTATTTTTCTGTGGCTTTTCTGTTCGTTCGTGGTTTTTTTCTCTTTTGCTTCCACTTTGCTTCGGTGCCTTAGAGAATTTCTGCGAGAATTCACATTTTTCGAGAGTAATGCTGATTTAGACGGATTTGAACCCAAGAAATCGACTAAGGCCGCATAATTTGCCAGACTAAAGTTCTAATCCTATGAAATAGGCAATGACTCGACATGAATGATGAATAATGAAATGTACATAAAATGGGATTGTAGTATTTGTTGAGAAAACTAAAATCATGACACTAAGACAAAGCCCTAAGATAAATCAAATGTTGAAGAATCTATAAGAAAGCAAAACAATGACAGGAACTGCGTTGAATATTGCAAATATATCATCAGAGCCTTATTTTTCTCCCTATACCTATAATTTATATGAAGATCTATTTAAATAAATTTTCTTAAAACATTTTGATGAATACCAAGTTAATATAATAACCGAACAATCTTTATGCTAATACTTGTTCTTTAAAAATAAATCAAATGTGAAAGAAGTATATATGGCTAGCAACAACACACAACATATGAATAGTACTACTTATGGGTTTGGATGGGTGATGGGGTGCAATGCGGTGTGTTTAGCTTACTTTTTGTCTCACGCTACAGTGTCGCTACAGTATCTAATCTCACCGCCACCGCTATTTTTACACTAATACCTTTACTCTATTTATAGAAAAAGAATGTTAAAAATTGAAAGATGGTATAGCTGGCTGTTTGGAACGAATATACCTTTTAATTCCAACACATTCAATTTAATAATTTCTTTAATTTTACATTAAAACATTTGCAATTTAACAATAAAAGTACTATGGTACCTTATAATAGAAGTTAAATTGCATGTTGTCCTCTTTACTAAAAAAAAAAAGGTAAATTAGTCTCAGTATGTTAGATTAAAGAGTAAGCTAGCCCTTTCTGTTAAAAAATTCATCTATTTTTACTGTTAAAAACTGATGCAGTTGATAGAATAATTAGACAGTTACACGTGATGTGTCACGTGTACCTTATATTAACATATAAAGACTAATTTTTAACGGTAGAAATAGATGAAATTTTTAACAGAATGACCAATTTACTCTTTGATCTAATGTCTAAGGACTAATTTACCTATTTTTTTAGTAGAAAAGGTAAAATACAATCTAACTCTAATATAAGGCCTTTATAATACTTTTACCGCAATTTAACTTATTCATTTAAAAAAATAAAAATAAAAATATTGAATGCATGGCTAAAGTAAAATTCTTAAATGTTTTCTTTTAAGGTATGGTTAAATTAAAATTTTAATTTTAGTTATATAAAATTATGTTTTTTTACTTTATCACATATAAGTTGACAATTAATGTTACTGATGAGATTAGGTTGCATTTATTGTTCTATTCGATGACTTATGGTGTTTTTGATGTCGGAAATTAATTTTTTTTGAATTTTTCAACTTGGAGAATCACTATTTAATTTAAAGTGTTAAAAATTTTACCCATAAATTATGATTTTTCTGGCATAAGAAATTGAAAACTTTTAAAGTTTTTCTACGTTGAATAACATTGACTAAGAGAGTAAAGGAATAGGTAGAAAGAAAAAAAAAACCAATAATTAAGATAAAATTGACAAATTTTGCAGATGTTGAGAGTTAAATTTGTTGGTGTTTTAAAGTTAAGACTAAATTGATAGAATGTATAAATATTAAAGGGCTAAACTTATTATTTGATAAATAAAATAACCAGGTCAAACTAATGTTATTAACTAATTTTTTTTATAATTGGGTGATCAAAATAAAGGTACTCTCATAATTGAATGACCATTCATGTAATTTATCTAAAAAATAACAAGTCACATCATCCAGTTGTTTTATACTTAACACGACATAGTGACTAAAAAGTTGAACTTAAATAATTTAGTGATTAAATTAAAAATTTACATAGTTGAATGATGGTAAAGATTTAGTCACTAATTCAGTTGTTTACCCCCAAAAAACATATTTTCAATAGCACACGACAGGATTAACCGTGCATCACACGATGTGGAAACTAGCTTGTTTTTAATTATTTAAACGCATATAGAAAACAGAATAAAAGCAAGAATGGGTCAACCAAAACCCTAGAATCAATCAAAAATAGAGGAGACGCTAGGCGTAACAAATATTTTTTTTTTTTTTTTTTTGTCTAAACACTCATCGTCTTTTCTGAGAATCGATTTCATTTGTTAGGTAAAACCCCCATCTTTAGCCTATTATTATTTCCCCTTTATTTACATTATTGTCTGTTGATTTTTCTGTTCTTTTAAATTTTTTTTTTTTACTTCGAGTCTTTTTTTATTATCAGATCTGTGTTTTTTCTGCTGTTATCTATAATCTCTTTGCATGCAATCTTTTTTTTTGGGGGGAGGGGGTGATTTTGGGTTCAAGTTATTGGGTTTGAAGAGATAAAATGTTTTCTTTTTTCCTGGTCAATTTTAGAAGACCATTTATATGCGTGGTGTTGAAATTTTTGGGTTTGATTTGATATTCTTTTTTATGTTATAGAATCTATGAGATATTACTTTTTTCCTCATTATATGTCATATTAAGGATGGGTTATTAGAAGCAGGAGTTTAGTTTGTTATAGAATATAAATTTGTAGGTCGAAGTTGGAATTAGTAGGTCACATTTGAATTTGTGTAGTTGAAATGCTAAGTTGTAGGGGGTGTTAAGGATTTATTTAATTGCACTGTTTTCAATATAGTTTTACTATTTGCTTTCACTTGAATTTTCTGAAAAAAATCCTATTTGACTAAAAATGATCAAATGGTTGAATTCTAGTATTTATTCAAACATAATTTTTTTTGTGAAAATAAACTTTTGATAGACTTTGAAACAGGTAATTGTTCTGCTGATAATATGGCTGGTCAGAGAAATAGTTATGGGAAGCGGGCTCGTTCTCAGTCTGACTATCCCGATAATGGAGCAAATAAAAGGAGAAATGCTGGTGATGACAGGGAGCAATTTGTTGTTGATTCGGAAGATACTGTTTATCGGTATTTATGCCCTGTAAGAAAGATAGGAAGCATTATTGGAAGGGGAGGGGAGATTGTGAAGCAATTAAGAGTAGACACTAAATCAAAGATTAGAATTGGTGAGACAGTTCCTGGTTCTGAGGAGCGAGTGGTTACTATCTACAGCTCACGGGATGAGACAAATGCTGTTGAAGATGGTGACAGTTTTGTTTCTCCTGCTCAAGATGCTTTATTCCGGGTGCATGACAAAGTTGTTGCAGAAGATTTGCATGGTGATGAAGAATCAGAAGGCCACCCAATCACTGCTCGGCTTCTTGTATCTTCTGATCAGATTGGATGTATCATAGGAAAGGGTGGGCAGATTGTTCAGAACATACGCAGTGAAACTGGTGCTCAGATCCGCATTCTTAAGGATGATTTACCTTCTTGTGCCTTGCCCACTGATGAACTTGTACAGGTAATTTTACTTTTTGATAGTTGAGGTTGCACTTTTAGATAATTCTGATTCGTTATGCAATCCCCCCTTCCCTCTAAAACAAAGCTCGGGCCATAGTCGTACATTGATATTGAGGGCATTTACAAGGAGTTTTTACTGTGGCAGGGCTGCAGGGGCCTGTAAACATTTCCGGTAACGGAGTTGACAAATTCAACACTTTAAACTTCAGCCTTTAGTACTGAAGTCTTTTGTCTCTATTCTTTGGGATGTCTAGATAATTCTAATATGTTCTAAGTTTTTGTTTCTTTTCAATTTTTTGTAGTTAATTTCTGTTTTAGTTTGTTTGGTTATACTGTTTATGATGTTCTCCTACAGTTGGATATTTATATATGTATTTTTGGCTTTAGATATCTGGGGAAGCTGCAGTTGTGAAGAAGGCTCTGCATCAAATTGCATCTCGCCTTCATGAGAATCCTTCACGATCTCAGCACTTGCTTGCTTCTGCCATGTCCAATGCATATACTGCTGGTGGTGCACTGCTTGGTCCTGCTGCTGGTGCTCCAATTGTACCATTAGCTTCATTGGTGGGTCCTTACGGAGGATACAAAGGTGACGCTGGAGAATGGCCACGCTCATTGTACTCTGCTCCAAGAGATGAGAGATCATCAAAAGAATTTTCCCTTCGTATAGTTTGTCCGAATGCTAATATTGGAGGTGTAATTGGCAAAGGTGGTGCAATAATCAATCAGATCAGGCAGGAATCTGGTGCAGTCATTAAAGTTGATAGCTCAAGCAGCGATGGAGATGATTGCTTAATAACAATATCAGCCAAGGAGGTCAGCTTTAAACTTTGATTATATTTCTTTAGAAATCCTCTATGTTATGCCTTGTGCTAGGCTTGTGACAGTGTTCCAAAATTTGTGATGTATTAGTTTTTTGAGGATACATTTTCACCTACTATTGAAGCTGCTGCAAGGTTGCAACCAAGATGCAGTGAGAAGGTTGAAAGAGACTCCGGAATTATATCATTCACAACCCGTTTACTTGTGCCAACCTCACGTATTGGCTGCCTTATTGGTAAAGGAGGATCTATTGTAACTGAGATGAGGCGGATGACAAAAGCTAACATTCGTATCTTGTCTAAGGAAAACCTTCCTAAGATTGCATCTGAAGATGATGAGATGGTCCAGGTGAAGTACTTATATAGTTTTGACAGTATTATCTTAATCATTACTTTGTATTTTTTGGTTCATAGTTGTTTTAGTTAATACTTGCATAAAGTGAACATCTCTGTTTTTTTATTATCAGATTGCTGGAGACCTTGATGTTGCGAAGGATGCCCTTGTACAAATAACAACACGGCTAAGAGCAAATTTTTTTGATAGGGAAGGTGTTGTTTCTCCATTAGTGCCAGTTTTACCATATCTCCCTATGCCAACTGACGGAACAGATAGTTTGAGTTATGAAAGTAGAGAGAGCAAGAGGCATGGACGGGGGCATACCTATTCTGGTGGTTATGGCAGCAGTGATTTAGCTCCTAGTGAAAGCTATGGAACTTATGGTGCTCCCCAGGTATTTCTTTTGAGGACTTAACTGTTTCATGAGCCTTGTTCACGTCATCCTTTAATTAGTTCTCTTGTGACTGCCCTATTGCTCCTCTTACTGCACTGCTCATGAGTAATAATGATTCTTTATATATTTCTAGATTGGTGTTGGTAACAATGCTTATGGAGCTTATGGAGGTTATTCATCAGGACGCAGTGGTCCCTCTGGGTGAGAAATTTTCTTTCCTTAAAAGGAACGTCTTTGTTGTTGCCTATATTACTATTCATGACAAATGCTTTGAGATGAGTGAGCATTGCACTATTATAAACATCATATTTAAATATGTGAACTACATGACTTAAAAGTTTTCTTCAAGGGTAACAATGCCACTTTATCCTTCCCCAAGCATGTCTACGACACGTTTAGTTTTGATTAGATATGATTACTCTCTTAGGATTCTGCAACAATTCTCACCAACTTTTCTTACCAGGTTATCCAGCCATAACTCTGTTTCCCGGCGCAAAAACTATGGTTACTAAATTCTTTTTGATTGGTACGTGCTGACAGACTATAGTTTTACTTTTGGTTCTGTTATGTCTATTATTATAACTGGCAATTCTCTGATTGGACTGGTACATACTAGTGTATGACAGTTGGATAACATAGCCTCTCCGATCTCCATATTTAGGGTTCTGATGCACTTGTTTTCCCTTTGTTGCCTATCCATTCCCATTAAAACAGCTGAGATTTACGAAGCCTGAAGCCCGCCTAGTGCATACTTTGATGAAGCCTGCCTAAACCGGAAGACCAGATGAACCAGGGCCCACCTTGATGCTACTACCTAGAAGGACCAAATAAATGTGGAGATATTACTATTCTCTTTGAAATTTGCCATGTCCATGCCACCAAAATACCAAGCTCTATAATATGTGCTCCCAAGAACCTTGCTAGCCGGAAATGCCTGTTGCTGCCTTACAGTTCCTTTTTTGTTTGATGTCTTTTCTGCTTAGTAGTTTTGCATTTGTTTAGTCGTTCAAAACCTTGTTGCTTCTTCCATCCACTGACACTGTTGTACCAAGTGCCTGGTTTATAATTTGTCTTCTGCTTTCTCTTAATTGTTCAGTTGTCTGAATTTATGGTTGGATCTTATCCTGAACTTAACCAGTTTACCCTGAAAAGTATTGCAGAAGACAATCTGGTTTGCAGGAATTTTTATTATATGTTATTAACATCTAAAGCATCTCAGTAGTCCTTGAGCCGATTAATGTTTATTAATCAAGTTGTCATTTGCTTTCCTACTTAAAATTCTCGAGGGAATACCTCGGGAAACATATCTAAAAAGAACTTCAAAATGAAATACCGAACTTTCCCTCAGCTTAATCCTGAGAGAAATGGACTGCCAATGGTGCATTTCCTTTTAATCATGTAGCAACTTTATTGTATAATAATGTATAGCTAGTTTTGGCACGCACTATCTTAATGATGCTGGGAATTGATGCATTGAGTCGTCTACCGTTACGGTGTTGACTCGATATTGGTTTTCAGTGGTATATGTATATAGCAATGTTTCTAGGAAAATTGCTAGTTCAGGGAGTTGCAGAGCTGGATGCAGAATGATCATAAGCATGAGAAAGGGCTATGTCTTGTTTGTCTTCTGTAATCCGTAGATTTTTGGATTTTGGCATGCGCAATGATCTCAAGAGGAAGGTAAGAGCTTAAAGTTTTTGCTTGTTGTTTGTAACTCGAGAAAACGGAGCTTGTGTCTATGTTACCTGGACTTGGGTGAGTGTTGGATATTTGTTTGTTTCCGACTTGGGTAGACCCAATTTTTTTAAAAGCTTTCTATAAATTGAAGGGTCATACTCTACCATGTCCAAATAAATGTAGGAGATGGATATTTTAGTGAAAATGAAGAGTCCGGGTAACATAAGTTAATGAAGTTTTTCTGGTTAAGTGATATGGCTTTTATCTCCCAATATTATTGTTTATTACATTTCTTCCGCTGCTTAGAGTGTTTATATTCTTATGAGAACAGGCCTGGTGGCAGGTTCTGGGCACATGCCTGCTAAGCTGGAGAGTTGATGAACTTGAGATATAAAACATATTATTTTTAGTTGTTGGGAAGAGAGATTTGAACCTGCGAGAAATACATGCATCTATGGTTGGTAGTGTGTATTGTGTTTAAATCTAACATTTATGTAACAGTTTGGTGGAGCTGTTCAATAATCTGAACTTGTACCCTATTCGTATTCAATCTCGTTAGTGTTGGTTTCGATGGTCAACCGAAGAATGTTGTGATGCTGAGATTGGTTTCGATGGTCAACTGAAGAATGTTGTGAACGTTTTAATTGTTATCAGTAGTAAGTATTTGGATGTGAACTGCAATGATGACATAGATATAAATGGTCGATATATATTTATTAATTTTAACGTTTATCTATAAAAATATAAAATAAAAAAGTATCTTAATTTAATTTAAATTTAAATTATTTTATTATTAATTGATTGAAAAAATATGTACGTCCTGTTTTGGAGTAAAAATCATTTATACTTCGCTGTGCACACTAAATTAATGAGTATTCTATTCACTAGTACTTGTTTTTGAGTAAAAACTATGATATTGGGTAACATGAGACTATAAGGCCAAAGATTCAAATATCGTCCTGTTAAAAATATTAAGAGTATAAACTAAACAGGTTTTTCTTTTTAATTTTATCCCTAAAATCTACCCATTCAATTAATAAACGGTTTCATATAATGTATTGAATGGATTAGTCTCCCAATTCTTGCTTGTACCGTTTAGTGCAATTCGATTCTAACCCTAAAAACTTCACCCACTTATCCAAAAACAAACCTTATTTTGATTAATAAGGCAAACATAGTTTTATTTGGAAAAAATATACACAAAGTGCAATTTATTTTTAGGCTTCAAAAGTAATTGAATAATAACATATTACATCATATTGACCATAAGTGGAGTTAGCTAAAGTGGTATCATATACTCCAACTATTGATCTATATGGCATAGGTTATGGGTTTGAATCCCACCAAGGTTGAGATGTTCACATTGCCTTTTGGTGGGTGGCCATACATCCAAGTACGGTTGAGACGCGTCCCATTCATGAATTGTACATGGCTTTTCGTGAAGTGGGGGCAAAATCTCCTCGAAGGGCCATACCAGATTATATACTGAGATGTGTAGCAATTGCACGTGTGCATAGAAAATGAAGTGCTTGAAGTCTCCCACAATTTCAGGTCCCTTTTGTTTCAAGTATACACGATACGATCCCCCAACAAATCCTTGTTTGGTCTACGGAACTCTGTAACATGAAATATTTCATTTGGATGCGAGTGACACACTACCATCATAATGTCCACCCCTGTTGCATTTTCCACCATATCTTTCCTCGCACCAAATGTGTCAACCCTTTATCTGTCTAACATATTTTTCTGCTTGCTTCAGAAACAAGTTTGAAAAGTGGAAATATGTTTCTTTCACCACCGATGTTATCGGAAAATGACACGTCCCCCCATTCAATAAGGAATTTATGCATTCCGCTAGGTTTATTATTATATGCCCGTATCATAGACCTCCATCATATGATTGAGTCCATTGTTCCTTAGGTATCTCATCGAGGTAATCAATACCTTTTGTGTTTATTGCCTGCAAATTCTTCAACATTTCATGGAATCGATGTTGGACGAACTCGTATCTTGTCGAAGAAAATAAAGAATATCCATGAATGCAAACAATGTATATGCTAAAAATGAATATTTACTACATACCCATGTTAATAACATATCATCGTTCCTCATCTTTGTGGAATTGACCCATGTAATTTGCCATGCTATGATGTATACAATCCCTATGGTGTGTACGATTCCATAGGCTTTCATGTTGACCAATTGCAACTTGTATTTCGGGTGCCCTATCAGAAATGATGCATATATCGAGTTTGTTGGAAAAAACTCGATTTGAAAACGGTTTTCTTGCATAGCGAAAAATTAAATTTTTTAAAACCGATCCGATTTGTGATATTTATAACAATAAACCTTAACTGAATACGCACTTGTATTTTTTGATAAGCGTATCCTTGATATTTTTCGACTTTCAACCAAACGATATTTTTCGCTATTCTCGTACCATGAACAACTTCGAATGTGGGCTCGAACCAATTTAACCAAAACACAGAACTAGAAAAAGTTTTCTTTTTAGGGTGAAAATGGAAATTCTCTCTTCTTCAAAAGAAACCGACAAAAATGTTATTCTTGAAAAATATAATTAAAAGTTGAGAATAAATTCTCACTATTTTTCGGCAGAATAACAATATCTCAAAAGTTGTGTAAATAGCTCTACCAGTGCCATCTATTTATAGGAAGAGAAGGTAGAGCCCTTGTAGAGTTGTAGAAGTTTATTTTAAATAGAAAAACAACATCTTACTTAGAGAAGGAGAAGAGTGAACGGCCCACCATTGTATTTTTACTAGGGTTGCCGCCCCTTTCATTTTATATGAGGGGTTTTGGGCCTCTCTCACATCGGGTCCAATTACGAGTACTTCCTAGGCCTTTTTAACCTAATACTCTGTAATACGATCCAACCTAATTTAGTTTTCTATTTCCCAAAATAAATTTTAGTATTTACATATTAAATAATTTTCTCATCCCAATTTTACTACAGTAAATTTTTGACAATTTTATCCCGGTAAAATTTTGATGATTTTACCCCCGGTAAAATTTCGAGAAAATTTGTTCAATATGTCACAACTCAACATGTTCACTATGACCGAATGATTTATTTTCATTTTCGGGTTTCAAAACAGTCTAAAAACATAAACTAATTCTTCAATCATTTTTTAAGTAATCCTATAGGATTACAAGTTTTCGTTTCCATTTTCATTTTCATTTCCATTTTTGGAAACCTACATTTATTTCCAAATGATTCCATTTCTACATTTTGGAGAATACCATAATTATTCCTGAATGTTTCCCATTTCTCTTTTTCTATTCATTCCGTTCATTTCTATTTAAACATGCAATTCATTTCTGGTTTCAACGAGCTAGCGAAGGGACCGATTGGACATATGTAGTTAAGGCTCAAATAATTTATAATTAAGTTCCTAATTTTTGCCTATTAATTATAAATCAGGAACTTAATTATAAATCAAATAGCGGAGGGACCAATTGGACATATCAAATAGTGATCAAGTCATCCATAATTAAGTTCTCGAATCCGTCACAAAGACGGACAACCCGTGACCACGTTTACTTTTCATCAACCATGTAATGCCAATGAGAGGATATAATTTACCCGTGTTTTGAGCTATGAATTCCACTGTTGTGAATGTCGTTACATACTACAAAAGTCGTACACCCAACGCACCAACTTTTGGTTCCTTATCTATTTGAACTTAGGCTTTTAGTTACATCAAAGTGTACGAGTCACGCATACATAGTCCGCCAATCACTGAGAATTTAGGTATGCTACACTATGAACGTCACAAGTGAATAAATCCACAAACGGATTCAAGATCTATTCTGCTTGGGTACTGTTCGATGTACTGTAAGTCCAGTTAGTTACATCTATGTCTCTATCTTCTGAGAGTCATTCGCTCTAATGCCCAAGACAAAACATCTCCCCAATTGGACTTGATAGATGACATATCAGTCTTTTAATCGGTTTGCTCATTTCTGATTAGACTAAGGACATGTTTAGGTTCGTCTACTAATACAAGCTATTTTTTCGTACTACGATCCGACCACGTAATACCGTTTAGTATTAGTTAAACATTAGAAACCAATGAGCAACATTTGCTTCCATTTTGCTTTACGTGCAAAAACCATGTGAGGAAATTATACAAAGTATTAATGTGATTCATGAATAATTTTATTAACCAATCTGGTCGAAAAAATTACAAGTGTACTTAGATGAAAATACTACACTTAGGGCACCAGATCCAACAGGATTGTGGCATGACATGCCTTCTCAAGTTAGTCAAGAAGAAGTCCAAGACATCCGTAATTTCTTGTTAAACAATTGCAAAATCTATAAGCATGATTTTTTTATTATTGTCCTGTGCAACGACCAACAAAAAGTGATGCTTATATCTCCTATACTTGAATGTACCATCAATTTGGACTAATGGTTTACAATACCGAAATGCTTCAATACATGGCTTAAATGTCCAGAAAAGACGATGAAAAATTCTTTTTCCTTGGACCATTCGATTTCCATGATATGCAGGTTCCGTTTACAAATTGATGACGGTACCTAGGACGTATTGATTCAATACCTTCAACCATTGCCACATATCATTATATGTTTTATCCCACTCTTTATGCATTTTTTCCATTGTCTTCTATTTTGCAATCAATGCATTGTAGTATGACACATTGTAATTGTACTAACTACGAATATTAACAATCAAAATCATTACGAGAATCCTAGGATTTGCTTTCACCACAGGTAAGACAATGTCAGAATCCAATTTCGGATGATCCTGTGACATACTTGCAACAACACAAGTATATGGAGCATCATATTTCTTTATTGTCCAGGATCCCGTCTTCTTTCTTGCCAATGTCATGATTTTCTAGGGACATCTACTACCACGCATTGCATATTTTGCCTCATACTTTTCTGCTTGTGATTTTGTAACATGGAAATAGACCTCATGCTTTATGCTATACCATTTCACTACAACAACATCTTTGGAGGAAAACTCCATTCCAACTTGTAAATCGCTGAAATTTGTAGAAGAACTTGCATGGCCCAATCTTCTATGAGAAAGTTCTAGAAATTCTAACCCATATTGAGCATCAATGTTGACATGAAGCATGTAGGGTGGGGGTTCATACGCCATAAAATCTGGTTGGGTTCCTCCACTATTTTTTGGACCTTTACTGTCAGAACCACTTCCATTTTGTTCAGTAGGAATGACCATTGGTTTAGAAAATAATACAATTTCGACCATTGGGCCTGACTCCCATACTAGATCATCATTGGTTTCAACTTCATCTTTGTTTTCAACCCTAGTTTTGATTTCGTGTACCAGATTGGATGTCTCTTCATGAGTGCAGGTTGTAGGGAGAACATAATATGTTCTTGTCAACCCTACATTAAAACCAATATTACTTATGGATTTCCCACTCGTGTAACTTGATGGCATACCTGTAATGCCCCAATTTTTCTTAAATTTGGATTGTTAAAGTATGTTAAGTAATTTGATTTGGTTTGGTGGTTAAGTGCTTTGGATGTTTGCTTTAGGTTTTGAGTTCGATTCCCTTGTTTTGGATTTTCCTTATTAATTTTGGATTATGCCCAACTTGAGTTTTAGGGCTTACCTTTCGATTTTGCGAGTTTGTTGACAAGAATAAGCCTGTTGGTTTAGTGGTAAGGCTTCAAATTACCTCTTGGTCTTGTGTTCGAATCTTGTTGTGTACAAATGTGAAATATTTTTGTTATTTTCTATTTGTTGGAGGTGGAATTCAATTTGAATTTTATAATATCTGGTGGGTTAGGATGTGGATAAGTTATTCTTATTATATTTTTTGAATTATTAAAAAAATCACTAATTTTGCTCCCAACTCCAACCGTCCAACTCACCCCCACTTATTTCACGTTTCTTTTCCTTCTATTGTTTTTTTATCTACTATCTTCTTTTCTTTCTCTTCTTTGAGTTTTCTTTATTTTTTCTTTTGCTATTAATTTTTGCTTGCTGCCGTCCACTTTCTTTTAGTGATCATACGTGGTATTTGCTTTTGGATCGTGGTTTGAATGTAGTGTAAGTTTTGTCAAATTATTTTTTTGATTTTCTTTTCTTAATCCATTCTTTGAGCAAGGTGGGGTTGTGTTAGTGTTATTCTCATTTTGCATTGTGATAAGTGTTCATGTTGTTTTTGATTAGGTGAAGGGTGTGAGAATCGAAATCCTCCAGCAAAGTAATTGTTGATTTGGATGCTGTTTCTGTGAAGTAAGTACTCGAATGTCATTTTGGGACTGTTTTCTTTTAGGAAAAAGAGGGTATTTAAGTGAAATTTTGGGTTAATTTATGTTTGTAATTGATGTGTTTTTGGTACTGTATGTAGGATTCGGAGTGTGCTATTGTGTGATTTATCAGAACTATCATTAGGTGTGTGAAACTAACCTGAAACCTTGACTGAAACTCGGAAAAACCCAAAAATAGGGGCTGTTTTTTAAACTTCCCAAAGATCACACTGGCCGTGTAGCAGTCGTAATGTAGACCATGTGCGCCACATGGCTATGTAGTTGGCTGTATGCCAGACAATGTGGAGCACATGGGCGTGTTTGATTACACAGCCTGAATAGGTAGGCCGTGTGGGCTACACGGGTTGGTTTGTTGGGCCGTGTGGGCCCTTTTTGGCCAATTTGAAGGCCTGATAGGGGCCGATTAAGGGACTCTAAAATTGGATCTGTGGGCATTCTGTAGGCTTATAAAATCGTAAAATTCAGTATGTTACACATGAGTATGCTTAGAAAGCATGTTGAGTAGGCTTAATTTTGAATAGGTTATTTGATATGATATTATCTGTGAAAGTATGTTTAGGTATGCATGCCATGTAATTCATGTGATTTATATGTATGTTAATAAGATTATGCATCTGCATTGGGGTGGGTTTTGATTTGGTGAAGGAAGTGTATTATGGCAGTATTACTTCAATTCTAGTGGTTAAACCGTAATTTTGTCTGGCAGCTCAGTTGCACTTTTATGAGTGACATACTTCCACATACCGGTGTGATTGGATGGATGGACTCTTGTAGTCCTAATTGGTGTGATTGGATGGACAGAGATGGTGTGTAGCAGATGGGGGTATGATATGCTCTGATATGATATAGGTGTTTCTGAAAATATGAAAATTCTGTTCTGATGTTCGCGTATGTAAACATTATAACATTCTGCATGTAGGCCAAGTCACACACTAGGCTTCTTGCTAACTCGTTTGTTTTGATTCATTTCAGGTGTTCCTCAGATTAAGTATTGGGCGGCTATTCCGGAGCTCGGTTTAGACTTTTTGGTTCAAGCATGTTTTGGGATTTAATTATGGACTTTCAGACTGTTAACTTTATTTTGGGACATTAATTTTGGTTTTTGTAATTGTTTTGTTCTTTTCTACAAATTTATTACTTAAAATTGGTATATTTAAACAAGACGACATAACTAACGAAATACTAATATTTTATAAATTAGAAATACTAAAATGTTTTTTGCTGCAAGGTTTTGGAAATTGGATACAATGTTTTTCGAAGCAAGTGTTTAAGCAATTGGGTCTATTTTAATAAAATAAATAAAAAGCAGTTTTTGTCAAAGGACACACATAATTTTCTGAATACTTATGTTTTCAAAAATTAATCGATAATGTTTTTATATAATGATGTAACCTTCATAATTCGACCGTAATGTCTAGGCTGGGTTTGGGGTGTTACAATAACCGCGTTTCCTGCATAGGACATCAACGTTCTGAAGTTGAAATCAAAGGCACTCACAGAATATCGTGCCGGGTTTTCTGCGTTCGGGTTACAAACTAACCCCAATTGTACACTAAAGTTGAAATCGAAGACTGGAATTGAGGAATGCATTCCCATTAATGATTCCAACATTCCCTAATACGACCTTCCCAACAGCACAGTGAAACCACCACACAACTGTGTGGTTGTACTTTCTGCTTCCTATTCCTTAAACAAATTAACTAGAACTATTGTCAAACTCAGACCACCTTCTTCTGCATCAACAAACTAGGCATATAACTCTAGTATAACATCCAGTTGAGTAATGTATATCAAGCATTAACTCAATATCCGTGATGCCTTTGAGCTCAAATGTATCATATCTAATAGGGTTCATTGATGTTAGACATCTGTATTCCAAACTCAAAATTCTCCTCTGACTTAAAGTCAAGAATTTCCTTTCAATTCTCAACAGAAGCTTGTTCAATTTGATGCTTCGATTGAAAGTCAATTCTTTAGATTGGGCTAATACAAAAATGACTCCAATTTCGATGTCGCAAATTTGACCATCGTAATAAATAACAACTCAAATTTGTCTACTCATCTTCACCAACCAAACCTGTTTCACATGCTTAATATTCATTTAAAACAAAAACATTATACAAAAAATAAAAATAAATACTCATTAGCCAAATTCAAACAACGACACCATATTTACTTACTTGAACTAATTTATTTTGTTGGGTCGATTTTTCAACTTTAGATTTTTAACATCAACAATATTCTCCTCAACATGCAAATATTCTGCTTGAAATTTAACTGTGAAAACCTTTCCATATCAATCTTCATTTTATAGGAAACTCTACCACTAAATATGAAACAATTTTCAAAATGTTGGAAAAGATCAAACATGAATCACAAATTTGCCAAGATTTATATTCTTATGTTAAAATTTGCCACGAAAAAATGAGGCAAACTGTAAATTTTATCCCAGGCTTATTATATTTTTGATCACAACACGAATTACGAACGTAGAATAGAGAATCAACACAAAATATTAGAAATTAAAGTGGCTTGACTAAAAGTGTGACAAGTCAGTTGTAATATTTGTATGTTACAATGGAACATAGAGTATTATGAGGATTGAACCAAAGAGAGATCGGGTGATGAGGTTACTAACAGTGATAACGCATGCAACTAAGAAGTCTAGCTAGCTAATCACTAAGCATTATATTACGAAAAATCATCGTCAAAGATTAATTACACTAAACTACACCTAGGATAACTAAATCGAATAACAGATAAAAGTGTCCAAATATCAATTCAATGAGATAAAGTGGTTGGCTGATATCCATGTTTCTAGTTAATTCTTGGATTAGGGATCTATATTGCTCAAACTCCTAATTGGTCTAATTTTTCCATTCGACCACCATTTCACCCAATTAGATAGTTTAGTTCGATTTATCTTTCGACTTCACTAAACTAAATTGAGACAATCAAATTGGTTTGCAATAGGCTTTCCTCTTGCTCTCACCTATCTAAATGTTCATATAGAAGTATCGATTCTTGGTTTTTAAGTCTATTCAATTTATTCTCATTTTTACAATTTAGTCCCTAACCCAAAAACTAACCATGCAACGTTTCAGTCAACAAACCACTATAAGATTTAGTGCATATTCATCATCAACATACAAATATCAGCCAAGTTCATGCTTAAATGACTTATCAAAGAAAACATAAAAATGCAAAGTTGAGGAGTTCTTAGGGGCTCTTGGAGGAGTCTTTGTTGAAGATGATAACATCAATAAAAGTAAGGAAAGCAAACCAAAGTTGAGATTTTTACACTTTTGAAAGTTTACAAATAGAAAATCTATTGAACACTTTAAGGAGAAATCAAAATAACAAGATAAATTTTGGTGTCTAATTTAAGAAGGTTAAAGCTACAGTAAAAATGAACAACTAACAACTACTAACTAACTATGTTAAGAACGGAAAAACTGAAAACCTAAAAATGGTGAAAGGAATAAAAGAGAGAAGTAAAAAGATCACAAATGAGGCTCTTTTATGTTTGGCATCAAGTATGCCTTTAATAAAACCTATTTTACAACCCTAAAATTTGACCAAAATGCCCTTGGAGTGCATGAGTTGACTTGAGTTGATGTTTGACACAAAATTACCCTTGCAGTATTTTTCATCCCGTCATACTTCTGTGTCGCAACATTCAAGCTTTGGTATCATGACATCCTCGATAGCAGGCACAATATTGGCTTGGAGGTTCTCAATGTCGCAACACAGGCTAGCTTAGCCTAGGCTCCGTCACTTCAACAATCAACTTGGAGTTGCGAGCCTGAAGGCTTGGAGTTGAGACATTGGGGCTTAATGTCGCGACATAACACACCTAGTGTCATGAAATCCTTGGCAGATTGCTCTAGGTTGGTTTTTCATTGTTGTTTTGCTCCCTAGAGGTGATGGAGGGTCGGTGTCGCGACACACATGCATCAGTGTCATGACACCCAAAGGAGTTGATGTTTTCCTCAAGGTTTGGATATAGTTATTTCCCTACATACGCTCAAGTAAGCCATTAGACTCCTAATGGCATAGTTTTACCAATTAGGGTCTCCAAAGGATCAAAAGGTAAGAAAAACTACCATTAACACTAGAAACTAAAAACAATTAACAAAAAGCATTAAAAAGACTCGTAAATTTCTTGAGAACAAACTCATCAAGTGTTCGAGAGATCCTAATTTGATATATCAGATTACGACAAATTAAACTCCCCCACACTTAAGTCTTTGCTTGTCCTTAAGCAAACACCTAAGATACTAGCAAATGCAACTAGACGACTCTAACAATTGTGAGACATGGCAATCAATTAGTGAAATAAATTCTTCTACTATACAACTTAAGAATGATGGATCGTGAATTCAAAAATTTAAAAACAAATCAACCTAGTTCACAAAGTTACAAAATAAATAAACATAGAGGAAATCATAGAAAAACATTATACTTCATATTATTCCATCAAAATAAGCTATTCAGATATGATGTATATTCACAAGAAGGAATGAACGTCTTCTCAAACGCCTCTTCGAAGTAGTCAAAATGGGGGCGTCGGGGCATCTTCTTTTCCTTTCTCTCCCCCTTGCTGAAATGCGGGGTAGAGATTCATCGGCTACTGCGGGACATCCTACCCTTGTTGCTTTGTGAATCTGCCAATGTAGGGTTGTAGAGTGGTGACCCATTGGTTGAGGAGCATCAGCTCGACGGTCTTACCATGGGGTCCACCTTTTGGGAGATTCTCGTTAGATTTAATGACCTAAGCGTAGTATTTTCATCTATGTACACGTGTATATTTTCAAACATATTGGTGTAATATAAATTACATTAATACCATCTGTATATTGTCTTCAAATTTTTTTGCATGCAAAGCAAAATGGAAGCAAATGTTGGCTCATTAATTATCTAATGTTTAACTAATACTAATTGGTATTACTTGGTTGGATCGTAATATAGAAAGACAACTTATATTAGTAGATGAACCTAAAGATGTCCTTAGTCTAATTGGAAATGATTAAACCAATTGAAAGACTAATATTTCGTCTATCAATTCCAATTGTGGAGATGCTTTGTCTCTAGCATTGATCATGTGTCAGAGTCTTAAAAATTTATATAATGAATGATCTAGCCTAGAAACTAACTGTGACAACGATTGAGGCAAGCGCACCTATCGAACAGTAAGTATAGTTTAGTGGCAAGACCGAATGTCGAACCCAAAGGAACCAAAAGTACTAATACTGACTTTCTTTTTATTATTTAGCCTAAGAATTAAGGGAATTGTTATTTATTCTAAAATTAACTAACTACTAAGCTAAAGACGCTAAGACAAAGAGAATGAATTGGGGAAACACTTGTGGGAAAAACCAATTGATTAAGACAATACCCAAGGAGGAATCCACCTAGACTTCACTTGTTATCTAACTCTGAACCAGACGATTTATTCACTTGACCTGATCCGTAGGATTCCTTAATTTATATTAATACCTCTCTCGAGGCTACTAACTTCTAACCCTAGGTTGATTAATTGAAATCTCTTTCTAATTAAAACCCCTAGAATTGCATTAACTCGATCTATGGACTCCCATATTAGGTTTGACCCTAATCCAGCAGATTTTCGTCATCCTATCTCTAGGGTTGCGATCAACTCCGCTTAATTATGCTAGATCTACTCTTAGACAGGGTCTATTCCTCCCCTGCCTAAGCACATCAATATTTGAATCAATATCCTGAAATATCAAAGCAAGAATTAAGAACACATAATTAAGAAAAAATCAAGTATTTATCATATAGTTCAGAAAATAATAACAAGATCCGTCTAAGGTTTCGTCCCCCTCAGGTATTTGAGGGGTTTAGTTCATAATAATAAAAGAATACATCTCAGAAAAAAAGATAAAACAAAACATAAGAAAACCCTAAAACCCCCTGAAGGAATTGAAGGAGAGATCCTCCGTCTTGAGTATGATTTCGGCTTCTTGAGATGAATCAACTGGCTTTCTTCGAGTAGATCCCACAATTCTGACCTCTCTGGCTCGGCTTTTTGGCCTAGCTGGACACCCCCTGACAAAAAGCACCTTTTAGGTTATACTTAGGGTCTTTATATAGGCTTCGGAATGTGTTTCTTCGCCTCTAAGTATCCTAATCCGAGTGAAATTCCTCTGTCACAACAGGGACACGCCCGTGTAAATCGAGTTGTAGGCCGTGGTTGGGTCTGCTAAGGAGGCACGGCCGTGTGGTGAAACCCCAGGCCGTGTTGATTTCCTACTTTGGCCCATTTGGTCCGTTTTTGGCCCGTTTCTCATTCTTTTCATCCTCCAGTGCTTTCCTAAGTATAAAACATAAAATTAAAGGATTAGAAGCACCAAATTCCACAATTCAGGGAATAAATCATCCAAAAGTATGCTAAATGTGGGATTAAAATATGTATATATTACGGTTTATCAAGCATCAGAGCGGATGGCTCCTAATAGGTAGAGACATAGGTATGACTGATTGGATTGGCAATACATCAGACATGACCCAAGTAGAATTGATCTTGAATCCGTTTATGGATTTATTCATTTGTGACATTCATAGTGTGACATACCTTAATCCTTGGTGGATGGTGGACTATGTATACGCGACTAATATACTTTGATGTAAGTAAAAGCCTGAGTTCAAATAGATAAGGAACTGAAAGCTGGTGCATTAGATATATAACTTCTGCAGTATGTAGCATCATTCACAATAGTGAAATTCATAGCCCAAGAAATGGGTAAATGATGTCCTCTCATTGACATTACATGATAGATGAAAAGTAAACGTGGTCACGAGTTGTTTGTGTTTGTGATAAATGACTTAATTATGATTTAGATATTGATTGACTTCTCATGAAGGAAAATGTAATTATTACCATGAGATAAAATATGATCATATTGGGAGAACGAATTTATCTCTAAGAGATTAAGAATATCTTATAAGGGTAACACACTTATGACGAGGTCATTGGACGAGCACTGATCGAGTAGCTTTCGTAATGTCATGTAATTGAGAAGAGCTCAGTCATGATACTATAGTGGAATGACATCGTGACTAAATGAGTTTATAATTAATAGATGAAAAGTTGGAACTTAATTATGAATCATTTGAGCCTTAATTATATATGTCCAATCTCCGCTAGTTTGTTGAAACAAAAAATGAATTGCATGTAAAATCAAATGAACAAAAATGGAATGGAAATGATAAGTTAGAGAAATGAGTTACATTCAGAAATGAATGTGGTTTCTCATAAGTATAGAAATGACCTAAGAATTAATTTAAATTTTTCGAATTATTATTTAATTAAATAATTGAAGTTCAAAAATAGAATTAAATTAATTGGATATTGTGAATCCGTTGAATATGAAAATTAAATATATTTTCTCATAGTCTATTTTACGGTAAAGTTGCCATGACTTTAACGTAATTAGAATTGGGTTGAGAAAATTATTTACTTGGAAAATTAATTAATTAATTAATTTAATAAATAATATTTATTTTGACAAATAGAAAAACTTATACTTGGTTGGATGAAATTATGAAGTGCTAGGTTAAAAGTTCAAGAAACACATATTATTGGACCCAATACAAGAGAGGCCCCAAACCCCTCATAATATGTATGAAGGGCAGTAACCCTAGTATATTTAATTAGGGTTTGCCATCCATCTCTCCTAGTTGAATTAGGGGATTATTTTTTCTATCAGATAAGTATTATTTATATTCTACTAATTCAACCAGGATTCTTTTATCTCTTCCTATAAATAAGATGTATTGGTAGAGCTAAAAATATAAGAAGTTATACACAACTTTGAGATATTTTTGTTCTACCCAAAAATAGTGAGAATTTATTTCCTAAGTATAAATTCTATTTTCTGGGAATAACAATTCTACCAATTTCTATAAAGAGAGATTTACTTTCCTACTGAAAGTAAGAAAATCATTTCTGATTCTGTGTTTGATTCGTGATTGTTCGAGCCCATGCTCGAAGCGATTCGTGGTACGAAAATAGCAGAGAAGGTCATTCGATTGAAAGCTGAGAACATCAAAGATTCGTCTCGTACAAAGCACATATACTTTTCGGGAAAAAAATATTACTATAAATATAAAAAATTGGCTAGGTTTTCAAAATTTTAAATTTCTGCTGAGAAAGAATCATTTTTAAATCGATTTTTTTCCAACACTTCTTGCCTTCAAATTTCTTCTTTAGTAGAGAATGTGGCATTTCCATTTTCTACTTTTGGCGCTAGTTCCACTCCTGAATTTTCTTCCTTTGCAGCTCTTGATACTGTTCGAGGATGGTATCACCAGTAATGCTTATCGCAGATTTGTGGAACTATTCAGTTGGCTCCATTCTCACTCGACTTTACGATATATATCTGTGATTAGGTGCGAAATATATATACCAATCTTACCTGTAACACCCCTAACCCGTATCCGTCGCCAGAAAGGGGTTACGAGGTATTACCAGACGAAACATAACTTCCGAATATATAATCATATGCATAATTTTATTGAAACTCTTAAAACAAATAATTATTAATATAAATAAAACTAAATTAATCTCTTTGCAAATCATATGGCGGTACTTTCTAAATACATAATCAGATTTATAATTCATAAGCAATAAGCACCGAACATATCATTTTATCACATTGCATTTGTTTATACCATAAATATAATATAGTACTACAATCTATAAACACATATATAATATATAATAAATAAAGATATTCAAACACATCTCATTTTTTTTTTGGGCAAGTTCCATTTGGCACCATTTAGAAAATAACAAACTTAAGTCCTTATAACTTAAAGTACTATTTGTCGAAACCATTTTAAAATTTTATAAAAAACGAGGATCAACTTAAAAAACGAAAACGGGAGTCGCCACCAATCCCTTTTTTACTTAGGTGTGATTGGATCACCTTATAAGACGTTTTATTTCAAAACATTAATTTTGGTCCACAAAATACCAGAAAACGGGTTCGGGAGTCGGTTACGTACGAGGAAGGGTTAGCACCCTCGTAACGCCCAAAATTTGGTACCTAATTGATAATTCCACGAAATTTTGAAAAAAATTTAAAATATAATCCTTTTATTTGAAGGAAAGCCAAGACTTACCTATCTCAAAGAAATAAAATACTGTACCCAGTAAGTTAGGATATAGCATCTCATGACTTCAAAACTAGGCACGCCTTTATTTTAGAAAATTCCTACCTCGAGACACAAAACATCATATCCAGTAAGTTAGGATACAATGTTTTGAATTCCCAAGAATAAATTTTTTTGATTAGAAATTTGTAAGTTTCAGTTTTTAAAAGAGAAGGGATATTTAATAATTTAAGTTCCACGAGAAAAATTGAAACCCAGTAAGTTAGGGCACAATTCTTCTCAAAGTCCCCAAATATTACATATCACCGTATTTTTAAAACTTTGAATAAAATACGACAATTTCGCGAAAATGTGTTTTTATAAAAATGATATAAATTCGATTTTGTATTGATGCATTACAAAATATAAATATAGAATATTGATTCATTATAATCACAGGTTAAACTAACAATTAATGCTAATATAGTCAATTAACAAAAGAATATAGCAACTAATATATGAAATGAAAATGAGTATGCTAAGCGATAATAAACAATTAAAGGGACATAAATAAACATATACAATAAGCAGCAATAATTAAAAATTCATATGAAATATAAAAATTTAAGAAATGAATATTAAACTTTATCAACAAGATCAAATGTAGAAATAAATAAATGAATGATATACTTAAGCATTGAATAAACAGTATAATAAAAAAAAAGAATATGACAATTTCTAAAACTATTTAATATATATAAAAATATTTTAAATAAATAATAAAAAGTATATAAAAAATACTTATAACAAATACATAATTTAATACATATATAAATGATTATATATAATAAAAACGATGAGTAAATAGTATAATAATAAAAATATATATAATATACTAATCATAAAAATTACATATGTAATAAATAATATAAATAGAATATGTTATATATTATAAATAAATTTTATACAAAATAAAATTTTAAAAATAATATATGATATAATATAATACTATATAATACACAAAATTTTAAAAATATATAATATAATAACTAATATAAAAAATTATAAAATAATATGTAATAAATAAATAATTAAATTAAATAAAATAATAAATAGTAATAATTTAATATTTAAAAATAAATAGTATTTAAGAAAAACAATACACAAAAACTTTATACTATTAATAAATTAATATATAAATAAAAAAAATAATTTTTAATATGATAAAACAATTTTAATATAATGTTAAAATAATTAAAAAATAACATAAAATAAAAAAAGATTTTAAAAATAAACAAAAAAATAAAAAATCTAAAAATAAAATGTAAAAGGATCAAATCAAAACGCGCGTCATATCTCAGGGACTTATTAGGCAATTATGCCATATCTCCTAAACGACGCCGTTCTGATATTGGCCTTTAAGTAGCCCGAAGGATTAAATTGAAACTGAATATAAATTTTAGGGCTTAATTTAATAAAAATTTAAAAATTAAATTGGACTAAATTAAAAACAACGAAATTGCGGAAGGACCAAAAGGGAAAATTCCCCATTTATGAAAAAATACACGGATCCTCCCGGGTTTCGGTCAACGCTACGGATCTCGTTCTGAACGACGTCGTTTTGTGCTTATCATCCTAAGCAAAAACGGCGCCGTTTCAATCTTGTTATATAAGCTAAAATCAGATAAAAAAATCATTTTAAACACTTTCTAAAAAAAACAAAAACAGAAGCCTTGAAAGGCTCTCTCCCCTTTGGCTTGAGGCCGGAGTTCGGCCTGGGTTACGACGACGCGCCGCCACACACACCGTCACACACGGCGGCCGGAAGGTTAAAAAACCTCCATTTTCAACGCCAATCCAACGATATACTCTTTTTCTTTATTTAGTAATATATGTATATAAAAAAATGCATGAAATGAAAAGAAAATAAAAAAGGGATAAGACGGATATATTAAAAAAATTACCTCTGTAAACCGTTTTTGTATTTTTTTCTCTGTATATCTTTTTTTGAATATTTGTATATTCGTATCTCTCCCTCAATTACAGATTACATCAGGCTTTTATAGCCTGGAAAATAAAAAAGGAAAAACATCTTTTGCTGCTGCGTTTTCCTTTTTTGTGTAGGATAACTGAGATCTCGCGCGATAGGGGATTTGTGCAAGTCATGGCGCGATCAAGCGGTGTGACCGAGGGGCTGCTGGGGCGCGAGGGTGCGTGCTAACTCCTGCGGCGCCTAGGGTTTCAGAAACCCTAGGCTACTGAAATTTTTTGAGCCCCTTTGGGCCGTGTAAATTTTGGGTTAGGGTTACTGGGGGGTGTTTTGTAATTTGGGCCAGGGTGTATTCGGGTAATGGGTATTAGTCTTAGGTTGTATTTGGGCTAATCGGGTTTGGGTATTTTATTGGTTTTCGGCTTTGTAAAAGGACTGTAAAAGACTTTGGTCATTTAATTTTTTTATTATTTTTTTTGGTTTGTTACAAGCCCGGGCAAAATGGGCTGATTACAGCTGCCCCTCTTTGCTCATTGTCGTGTAACGAGAATAGAGCAAAGACTATAAAAGGACCAATTTTGCCCGGTCTTGCTGAATCTTGACCTCTTGGTCCTTGTCTTTCTCCAAATGGCTTCCAACTCCACTGCAACTTCAACGGTATTTGAACTTCATCTTGATTTCAGTAAGTCTGATGGCTTCAATCTGCTTCCTGCAACTTCAGGAATGCAAGATCTACTATTTTTCGATCTGCTCCACTGCAAACTCAGGGAGATAAGATCTGATGTTTTTGATCTGCTTCACTGCAACTTCAGGAAGACAAGATCTCCTATCTTCAATCTGCTCCACTGCAAACTCAGGGATGCCAGACTGATGTCTTCGATCTGCTTCCTGCAACTTCAAGAAGATGCTATCTGTTGTCTTCAGTCTACCCCGTTGCAACTTCAGGGAGACAAGGCTAAAAGTGTCTTCGATCTATTTCCTGCAACTTCATGAAGATAAGATCTGTTGTCTTCGATCTGCTCCACTCCTGCTCAGTGGAGATAAGATCTACTATCTTCAGTCTGCTCCATTGCCGATACATGGAGATAAGACTTACTGTCATCGATCTATTCCACTCCTGCTCAGTGGAGATAAGATCTGATATCTTCAGTCTGCTTCATTGCCGATACATGGAGATAAGACTTGCTGTCCTCGATCTGTTCCACTCCTGCTCAGTGGAGATAAGACCTGATATCTTCAGTCTGCTCCATGGCCGATACATGGAGATAAGACTTGCTGTCTTCGATCTGCCCCACTCTTGCTCAGTGGAGATAAGATCTGATATCTTTAGTCTGCTCCATTGCCGATACATGGAGATAAGACTATAATCTTCAGCCTGCTCCCTTGCTACTTCAGGAAGATAAGGCTAGTGGCTTGAATCTGCTCCATTGCCGATATATGGAGATAAGATTCGCCAAATTCGATCTGCTCCACTACCGCTTTAGGGAGATAAGATCTGTGAATTCATCGATGTTGCTACACCGTCCTCTGGGGGACATATCCTGTAGACTCGAATGTATTATGGACGACATTTGCATGAATGCAGAATGTCATAAGAATGATCCCTTTTTTAAAAAAAATGTAAAATGATTAGGATGCAATGATCGGAATGAATCTAATGCTCCTAACTAAATGATATTAGGGATGAAATTTGCATGAATGCAGAATGTCATGAGAATGATCTCCTTTTTTTTATGAACAATGATTAGGACACAATGATCGGAATGAATCAAATGCTCCTAATTGGATGTGTATGAATGATATTTACATAAATGCATGAGAATGATCCCCTTTTAATGTTTGGGTTGTCAGTGCTCATAGTTCATCAAGGTTCTATCACTGACGCGTTATCATGCTTTCTCGTTCAGCTGGTATCTTTGATAGAAAACCCAAAGAAACGATCATATTCTGCTCAGCAAGCTTGCCCCGTTGTAATTTCAGAGTCCCCTCCACTGTACCTTCTGGGACATAAAGTTTGTACTTCCCACTACAACTTCAGGGGAATAACATTTGGTTTCTTCCATCCATCCTGTTACCACTCAGAGGTATGGAATTTGTATCAATTTGATCCGTTACACCATTCCCTAGGTATAATGACCTGACGTATGTGCCTGAAATTTGCATGAATACAGGGTATCTTTTTCTTTCCTCGAGAATGATTCCCTTCTACACTTGGGTTGACATTTCTCGTCATTTGTCAAGATGGTATCACTTGACAAAATGTCTTGTCTTTTTGTCCAACCAATGAGATAATCATCCTTCAATGTTTCCAACCCTTAGGCTTGGTGAGTTCTAAATAATAGCCTGTTTCAGATTCTCATATTATTTAGAAGCTTCCAGAGTAATATGCGAAACTCCTTTTTTGAAAGTATTATTAGTCCATTAATCGTTATTTTAATATAAAATGCTTGAAAAAGATCACAACAATGGACAAGAAAGAAATTAATCAAGAGCATAGCTCGAAACAGATAAGTTAATCAAAAATAACCAAGAAAATTGATTGGGGTATATCTTTGAAAAGAATGAAGTAATCAAAGATAGCAAATTCAAAATGGATAAGATAGAAGCTAGGTGCCCCAGATATCGCAGCCTGAACTTCTCTGTACAAACTTTTTGTGGACCATTTTAAGCTCAATACGTGTTTAGAGGATCCGGAGTACTTTGTCAATGCCCCAAGACGTAGCGTATTTCCTCATTGTTAATTCAGGCATAGCAAGACTACCACATGCCCTATCTTTGATCAAAATTTGAGCCGCCCTTTTCGAGTTTTCGGCTCAAAACCCCTTTGGTCTCAAAGCGCCCTTTGTGGGTTTTCGCCTTGGCCTCTCCTTTTTTTTTGGTTTTTGAATTTGAATTTGAACTCAAGCCACCTTTTGCGGGTTTTCCTTGGCTTTTCCCCTTTCAGGTAAAATACTTCTTGACTAAACCTGAATTCGCCGAATTGGGCAAGTCTTTGGCATTCATCTCGGTCAATATCAATGCTCCTCCAGAACAGGCCTTCTCTACAACATAAGGTCTTTCCCAGTTCGGCATCTGCTTTTCTCTGAGACCCTTTTGTAAAAGAAAGATCAGGTTCTCCTCGTGGAATTCTCTAGGATAAACATCTTTATCGTAAGCTCGTATCATCTGATCGTGATGGATAACTTTTATCCTTTTCTTCGATTAGGTTCAATTGGCAAAACTGTTTCTATTCCAATGAGAAATGTGTTGCCCCAGCTAAGGTTCTACCCGATGTTCAATAAGACAGAGGGTAAATAATAACTTCTTTATGTCAATCTTTACAAGTCTCGATCATCTTTTCTACAATCCTTTATTTTTTTTAGCTGCCTTTGTTGCTCAATGATATGGCGTCTGATCTTTGAACAGACTACAAACTTTTGACTTTGTCCTTTTTGGCATTCTTTGTCGGCGCCTGATTTCTCTTTTTTTTTTGAAAATTTGATGACTATCGACTTTGTAACATTGGCATATGAAGCTACTTCCACCCTCTTAGTGAAGTAAACGATGACCACGATGATGAATCGATATCGACTAAAAGCTTTTGACTAGATTGGCCCTATCACATCCATGCCCCATATATGGAAAATTTTTGAAGAACTGGAGAAGGCACATGAAACTTGTCTCCTTAAATACGACATAGCTGATACTATCCCCTTCTATGTAGATTAACAGTATCCAAACCTCATGATTAGCTTGACTATTGTAAAACCATTAGCATGTTCACTAAGCACTCTTATGGACCTCTTTTAAGATTTTTCCAAGCGTGTCTTGATATGATCGTGTAAAAACATCTTTGAAATTTTTTGAAAATAACTCAATGATGTCTTGCCTTATCTCTGTGGTGAGCTAGGCTACAATCTTCACCTCTCATAATGTCTACTGTCCTTTTGTAGAGTAAGGTCTATTTTTCATCTTATTCTACCGTTATTAACAAATCAGAAGATATGTTACAATCCCTGTCATCTTCAAAGTCTTGAGATCCCTCTAGACACATATCTTACTCGAAAAGGAGACTCGAGTCGATGAATGACGTAGCTCACATCGTTGATATCTGGAGACCTATTGTAGGTTCGAAGGAAGATTCCAAAGAATAAATGATTCAAAGAATCGTTATTTGTATGCTATGATCATGAATGGATAAAAGAATATTTGAAATAAAGTCCAAAAATAAAAGAATATATACATGGAAAGAATAAAAGAATATTTATTCAAAAAGATGCATTTTATTGAAATAAAAAATTCGGACACGAGCCTATTTCACAAAAGGATTCTTATTGCCTCTAGGCTTAAGGCAACAAGCGTTTTTTGAATATTACTCTAGATTAGCTCTAAAAATACAGGGATCTCTTCCACAGTCCCATTATTCAAAACACTCCCAAGTACACAAGAGCTTGGAAATCTCGTTCCTTGGTTCCCTCTTCGCTTTTGATTTTGTCAAGGAGTCGCAAATTTCTTGTATCCTCCTTCAATTATCGTATTTACTGCCTCGTCAAAGTGATTAGGTTCTGATGAATCATCGAACTTCACAATTCCCATTTTGATGAACCTTTCGACCAACTTTTTAAATGTAGTACAGTTTTCAATTGAGTGACCCGTTATTCCTGCGTGGTACTCACATTGGGCATTCTCATTATACCACTTTGGGAACGGAGGTTGCACAGGTTCCGAGTAGGATAGAGACACCACATGCACATCAAAAAGATTCTGATACAGCTCTTTATATACCATCGGGATGGGTGTGAACTGGAGCTTTTCTGTATTTGGCCTCGAGTTGGGTTCCTGCCTTGAAGAGCCTTGATAGCTAGTGGTTACAGCCTTTGGCTGGCTTATGGTGACTGATTTGGGATGCCTGCTCAAGGTACTCACTTTATTTTCCTTGTTTCTCGGGGCTGATCTTTTGGCACTTTCTCCCGTGTCTATCCTCCCACTCCTTACCGCATTTTCAATCATCTCGCCAGACATTACTATATCTGAAAAGCTTATGGTGGCGCTTCCCAACATATGGTTAATGAATGGGGCTTTTAGAGTATTGATAAAAAGCATCGTGGTCTCCTTTTCTAGGAGTGGTGGCTGAACTTGCATGGCAACTTCCCTCCATCTTTGCGCATACTGCTTGAAGTTTTCATTTGACTTCTTCTCCATGTTTTGCAAGGTGATTCTGTCAGGCGTCATGTCTGTGACATGATTGTATTACTTCATGAAGGCTTGGGCCAATCTCTCCAAGAGCTAATCCTAGCACGACTGAGTTGATTGTACCACCTAGACGCTGCTCCCACCAAACTGTCTTGAAAACAATGAATCAAAATTTGATCATTGTTAACGTAGCCGGTCATCCGTCTACAGAACCTAGTAATATGGGCTTCAGGGCAGCTGGTCCCATTGTACTATTTAAATTTTGGCATTTTGAATTTGTGATGAAGCACCAAATCTGGAACCAAGCTCAAATCTTTAGCATCAATACCATGGTGATGATCGGCATTTTCCAAAGCCTTGAACTTTTCCTCCAACCATCTACAACGATCCTACCTCGAGGATTCAGTCCTTGTTCCTTCCCTTTCTACTATATCCAAATCAGGGATAACAGGATTGGTTGGGTTATCTCCTGGGTTGGATCTTGAGCTAACGTGGAAGTTCATGGGAGGTCTAGTATCAACTTGCCCTTGTTGAGGCCTAATCGTGACAAATGGCCTTTGGGATATTCTTCTGGCTATGCATGTGGTGGGGTAAAACCCGGGGGAATGCCTTTGCTATCCTCTTCAGTAATAGCCATGGGACCTTTTCCTTTGTCCATTGCTCTATTCATCATTTGAGCCATTTGAGCCATCATGTTCCTTTAGGCTTCCAATATTTGGTCTCTCATTTCTTGTTGGAGCTTTGCCATTTGCTCTTGCATCTGGTCTTGCATGTCCCTCTGGAATTGTTCAAGTCTTTGATCCATTTTCTTTGTTTTGGCACGTGTACGGTAGTGGTGCTCAATTTTCAGATTTTTCTTCCTCTCTCTCTCTCTCTGTTATAAATTCAACTAATTAGACTCTCTCTATGGACTTAAATGCATATGATGTTATGTAATGCAAATGCATGAATGCAGGGAGGTATCGATTCAGATTCAACTTCATTTCAGAAAACTTTATTAGAAAACAAAATCCTTTACATAAAACGGACTACAAATATGCTTTCGCCCTAAGGCCTAAAGTTTTGATTTTCCCAAACAAAGAGGTTAGCTCTTGACCACGATCCGACTGTATCTCATACTTCATGCTCAATATATCGGCCTGTGCAGCCAAAGTCTGTAGATGATAAGCTACCTCTCAAATCTGAACTATTGCTTCACCCATGAGGTAATCCCGACTTCTAACTTGGTAATGGGAATGGTGGAGCTCTTCCTTCCAATGCCCCTCTCTTGCTTCAAGTTGCTCGATCTGGAGTTCACAATTCTGCAATGCCGATTCTAATTGATAAATCGTAAAAGTAACATATTTTAATCCCACATTTAGCATACTTTTGGATGATTTATCCCCTTATTTATGTAAAAAGGTGCTCTTAATCCTTTCTTTTCATGTTTTATACTCAGGAAAGCACCGGAGGATGGAAAGAACGAGAAACGGGCTCAAAACGGACCAAATTAGGCCAAAGTGAAAATCGACACGGCCTGGACTTGAGCCAACACGGCCGTGTCTCCTTGATATACTAGAACACGGCCTGATCACGATTCACACGGGCGTGTCACTTCATTAAAAGTCCAAACATGACCTAAAGATGATTCACACGGGCGTGTGCCATGGTCGTGTCCCTGTCGTGGAGAAGAGCAATTTCACTCGGAAAAGGATACTTAGGGGCAAAGAAACCTATTTTAAAAGCCTATATAAACACCCTAAGTATAACCTAGAAGGGGGCGGTGAGCTAGGCCAAGGAGCCGAGCCGAAAAGGTTAGATTTGTGAGAAGCACTCGAAGATAGCCAGTTGATCCATCTCAAGAAGCCGAAATTCTACTCAAGACGGCGGATCTCTCCTTCAATTCCTTCAAGGGGTTTTACGGATTTCTTATGTTTTGTTTTATCCTTTCTTCTGAGATGTTTTCTTTTATTATTATGATCTAAACCCTTCAGATACCTGAAAGGGATGAAACTTAGATGAATCTTGTTATCATTTGCTGAACTATATGATAAATACTTGATTTGTTCTTAATTATGTGTTCTTAATTCTTGTGTTAATATTTCCGGGATATTGATTCAAGTTTGATGTGCTTAGGTGGAGGAGCAAAAGTCCCTGCTTAAGAGTAGATCTAGCATAATTAAGCGGAGTTGATCGCGCGCCTAGAGATAGGGTGACGAGATTTTGTCGGATTAGAGTGAAACCTAATATGGGAGTCCATAGATCGAGTTAATGCAATTCTAGGGGTTTTAATTAGAAAGAGATTTCAATTAATCAACCTAGGGTTAGACGTTATTCGCTTCGAGAGAGGGTTTAATATACATTAGGGAGTCTTACGGATCAAGTCAAGTGAATAAATCGTCTGGTTTAGAATTAGATAACAAGTGAAGTCTAGGTGGATTCTTCCTAAGGGTATCGTCTTAATTAACTGAGTTTTTCCAACAGTATTTCCCCAATTCATTCTTTTTGTCTTTGCGTCTTTAGCTTAGTAGTTAGTTAAATTTAGATTAAATAACAACTTCACTTATTTTAGGCTAGATAATAA
The DNA here is from genome assembly GCA_025698515.1 of Gossypium sturtianum. Lineage (NCBI taxonomy): Eukaryota > Viridiplantae > Streptophyta > Magnoliopsida > Malvales > Malvaceae > Gossypium > Gossypium sturtianum. Next base: position 126,952,765 of record CM046946.1, read on the forward strand.
AAAGAAAGTTAGTATTAGTACTTTTGGTTCCTTTGGGTTCGACAATCCGGTCTTGCCTAAGCTATACTACTGTTCGATAGGTGCGCTTGCCTCAATCGTTGTCATAGTTAGTTTCCAGGTTCAATCATTCTTTTTATAAATTTTAAGACTTTGACATCGCGATAGACATACAATCAAGTTTTTGGCGCCGTTGCCGGGGAACTAAAATATTAAGAAAGCTCTATTTTTATTACTTTAGCCATTATTTTCCGCAATTTACTTTTATTTTTATTTTTATTTTGTTTTTAGCTTTGCTAAATTTTCTTTCTTTCTTTTTCTAGCAGGTACCTCTAGTTTATGACTAGAAGGAACCCGAGAGGACCACTCGTATACGACAGTGATATTGAAGCTACCGCTCGCAGGAATCGCAGAGAAATTAGGCGAGCCCTAAATTACACAGAAAAAGAGCAAGAAGGTAGATCCAATTCTACTGAAGGGATGGACGAGAGTAATCCACCACCACAAGATGTGGCAAAAAATAATGCTCCGCGTACTATGTATGATTATGCTAAACCTCATTTAACAGGAGCACAATCAAGTATTGTTAGGCCTGCTATAGCTGCTAATAATTTTGAATTAAAGCCTAACACTATACAAATGATTCAACAATTTGTTCAATTTGATAGTTTACAGGACGAAGACCCAAATACTCATATAGCTAATTTTTTAGAGTTCTGTGATACCTTTAAAATAAATGGCGTTTCTGATGATGCCATCTGTCTTCGGTTATTTCCCTTTTCATTAAGGAATAAAGCCAAACAGTGGTTAAACTCGTTACCACGAGGGTCAATCACTACATGGGATCAAATGACCGAAAATTTTTTATTAAAATATTTCCCACCGCCAAAACGGCCAAATTACTTAATGACATCTCTTCTTTTGTGCGGATGGATTTAGAGACATTATACGACGCATGGGAGAGATACAAGGATCTCTTGAGAAGGTGTCCGCACCATGGTTTACCCTTGTGGCTCCAAGTCCAAACTTTCTATAACAAAGGTAAACCCTTCAACGAGACAACTAATTGATTCAGCCGCCAGTGGAACCCTGAACAATAGAACTCCTAAAGCAACCTACAAGTTTATTAAAGAGATGTCACCAATAACTATCGCAAGCGGTTACAAGGACAAAACCAACAAAATCACCGGAGTTTTCAACCTTGAAGCAAAGAAACCATGCTATCAACACGGTAGAGATGATGAATAAAAAGCTTGATAGTTTGTGTTCTTCGCAGTACATCCAAAGAATGCAAAGCATGACGCAAGTGGAACTGTGGCGAATCCAGAGTACCCACCCTACCAACCGGGCACAGAAAGCAAACAGATGAACTATATAGGTAATAATTTCAGATCTAATAATAACTCTTATAGTAATACTTATAATCCAGGTTGGAGGAACCACCCAAATTTTTCATGGGGAGGACAAGGAAATCAAGGATCTCAAAGACAACAACCTCCTCAAAATTTCCAAAATCAGCCCTATCCACAGGAAAAGAGGCCGAACCTTGAAGAGATGCTGACAAAATTCATGGCAGCTACAGATAACCGTCTCTAAGACACTGAAACCACCCTTAAGAATCAATAGGCATCAATTAAGGGGATCGAGAGTCAAGTTGGGGAACTTACTAAGACCGTTGGACAACTTGCAAAGATAATTTCCGAACGACCGCAAGGGCGTCTACCAAGCAATACTGAGATTAACCTAAAGGAGCAAATTCAAGCCATAACAGCTCAAGAAAGTGAAGGGTTAGATGATCCCAATTCAAGGAAAGAGAATGTGATCAAAGAAGATAAGGTTGAGGTAAGTAATGATAAGCCAAAACCGATAATCAAAGAGTACCAACCGCGCATACCATATCCCGAAGCATTAATAAGAGACGACACAGAGGAACAGTTTGGTAAGTTTCTTAAACTTTTAAAGAAATTACATATTAACTTACCGTTACTTGAAGCTCTTTCACAGATGCCAGATTCTAGAAAATTTTTAAAAGAGCTTTGTACGAACAAACGAAGGATAGATGAGGCATCACACGTGGAACTAAACGCAATGTGCTCGGCAGTCTTGCAAAATAAACTACCACAAAAATTAAAAGATCCAGGGAGTTTTACAATTCCATGCTTAATTGGTAGTCTATCTATTGATAATGCGTTAGCTGATTTAGGGGCAAGCATAAATGTCATGCCTTATAAATTGTTTAAACAACTAGGTCTATGGAAACCCAAAAAAACTAAGATGAGCATTCAATTAGCTGATAAAACGGTTAGAATTCCTAGGGGTATAATCGAAGATGTACTCATAAAGATTGATAAATTCGTATTCCCAATAGACTTTGTCATTTTAGACATGGATGAGGACAATAGTATCCCCCTAATCTTAGGAAGACCATTTTTAGCAACTGCCAGGACTAAAATTGACATTGATGCAGGAGAACTAATACTTCGTGTAGGTAATGAGACAGTCACTCTCCAAGCTCTCGATTCGGCTAGAACATCGAGTAATCCAGTGAGAAAATAAATTCTATTGATAACCATTCTGCTTAACCCTTCTTTTCGTGAAGCACCACAAAAGAATACAACCGAACCCGATCCTATACCATGTGCCAACAAAGAAATAACTCATGAGAAACGAGGGATTCAGATCGATGATCTAGACGAGTGGAAAACACATTTTAAGGAAAAATTAGGGATACACAAAGCAGAACCAGAGCCACTCCACGCGGCAAACAAGTTCAAAATCGGAGATCAAGTATTGATTGATAAAGCAGACCCTCGAATGTCTCCTCCTGACCCTAACACTAACAAAGAAATCCCTTTTAGGGTAATCAGCGTTTTCCCATACGGAACAGTCGAGGTAAATAATCCTATTTTTGGTACTTTCAATATAAACGCATCTCGACTTGAACACTATTATGATAATGAAACTGATAGCATGAGGAAGGACTTTCAACTCCTCAAACCACCCTGATGATACGAGTGAGAGGTAAGTCTAGCTTAAGACTATAAACGAGCGCTTCTCGGGAGGCAACCCGAGCACTAACTCTATTTTTCATATATTTTAGTTTATTTTATTTTCTTTTCACTTTTATTTCTCATCTGAAGCTACTGACTATAAACAAACCAAAGGCCAATTTCCAGACCACACGGCCTTACACACGGCCGTGGCCGTGGCCGTGTAGAAGTACCGAATCTCCGTACTGACACTGCAGATATGGTACGAGTCAAGACGAATCATATCTTCGAGTCACGGAGCCAACTACCCCGCCACGGCCGTGCGACGTAGTCGTGGCCGACACTGTTAGATTGGACACGGGCGTGGTGACTTGAACATGGGCGTGGAAGACACGAACGACGCCCAAAATGGCCGTGCGATGCGGCCGTGGTCGACACTGGTAGCTTACACACAGGCGTGGCAACCTGAACATGGGCGTGGGAGAAACGATACGATGCTCAACACGACCGTGCGAGGCGGCCGTGTGAATCAACACGCCCATGATACACGGGCGCGGGGTTACACCAGGCCTGAAAATCTATTTAAACCCCTCCCATCTCTTCCCTTACTCACTTTCCTACTCCCCATCCCCTTTATTCTATCCCATTATTCAAACCTTCCCCTACTTCTCTTCTCCAATACATTCCCAAAACCCTTGAGCTACACCAAATGCCGAAGAAGCGGAAGGAATCAAGCATAGTCTCCCAGAGGGAGACTGTAACACCCTAAACCTGGCCTATGCGGTATGACCGGATCTGACATGTCACATGAAGAAAACGAGTAAAGAACTTGTGCTTCTTACTAAAGATTAGAATTTAGTTTAAGAAAACAAATTTGGATCAGAAATATTTGATAGAAATACTACAATTCTTGAAAGGTTAATTGAAGAATCGATAATTGAATTAGTGATCTTTTAAATCCGTAATTTTTGAAAATAATATTGATATTTCGAAGGAAAGTCCAAGTTAAATTATTCGAACATATTTGTTATGAAATCCGTTTGTTGATAAATTTTATGAAAAACCGTTGTTTATGATTTTCAGAAAAATCCCCGTTTAAATCAAACCATGATAGAAAATAAATAGTCAAACATAAAATCCAAATTTAAAATCCCAGAGGCCTTATTACAACTTTAACCTAATATAGTAAAAGTAACGAAAATAAACGAAAAAGGAATTTACTAAGTTCGAAAACACCATTTCTAAAGTATGGTCTCCACCGAGTCATCCATGGCCCAAGTCCACATCACTGAGCATTACCTGCAAGGATTAAGAAAAGGGGGTGAGTTACTAGAACTCAGTGCATAATCCCCTTACCGTCATCCACTGGCCTGAATCTATATAGCAATAACTTGGGCCCAAGCCCATTTACATAATAGTATTTAAAATGACATGTATGCAGCCCAACCCATCCATCCATCACACCCCCGACCAGTCAATCACACCTGTGGGGATCAAGTCAACCCACCCCGCCGCTCACACCAAAATTTGCAGTCAAGCTGATATCATATATTTTTATTGTGGCCATGCCACCGAAATCATAAGTAAGCATAATAATGAATATATTGTGGCAATGCCACCAGGCTACACTGCTCTCCATACAATTTTCTCATCCTATGCAATATGTAAAATGCAACATACATAGAATAATATCCACATATATAATCGACCATTAATCCAATATTTATTACGGTGAATCGGTCCATTATAGAACTTTGTAATTCGGCCCACTAAGGCATTCTAGCAAATCGGCCCATAGAGGCATTTTCATAATTCTTGCCCATAGGGGCATTATCGTAATTCGGCCCATATGGGCATTTTCATAAATTAACCATTTTAATACCGATTTTGACAAATCTATAGAAATAATGTAGTTTAAGCAAATTTCTCGATTTATGCCATATTACGATTTTTAGCCTTATAATAATAACGATCTATTATCCAACATGTTATCGAATCATGAATCTGCGGGATTTCGGTGTGAGATTACACACCTGATTACGGTAAGAATTAAACCTTCTTGATCGTCGGCACCTAAATCACCATTGCTCTCGATTAATCCAACAAACGAGATTTTATTAATCTAAATCTAAATCAAACGATCTATAGAAATGCTTACCCTTAGTATCGTGAATGACCACGATTTGTCTATTCTTACCGGATGATGGTCCACAACCCGGTGGAAAATCCCGAACCGCCGATACCATCCTTCACTTGAACTTAGGAGTAGGAATTGCAAATCCTCCCCTTTTGTCTCCTACTATCGCTTTTCCTTTCAAATCGTTACCACTTGCCTCCATTGAAAAAGTCTCGGTTAGAAATATACTATGATGGATGAACGTATTTATCTAAGGAGAGGTTTCGGCTTACCACTACTTCCGAAGGATCAACGAGTAGAGAAAAACGAGCGATTTAGTTCCCTATAATATTCGATTAGTCAAATCCATCGGTCCGTTTTAACGGAATAACCGAGCAATGAAAGATATCCAAATAAACCATAACGAAACTCTTTAACTTATCGATGATGAATCCAATTTCTACCGATTGACTTATGGCTACGGATGAGATAAGGATATTAGATTCGGCCTTCCCACTTTAATACTACGAAAAAGAGATGATCACGCTTTGAGTGAGTAGAAGAAAGTGATGCTTTCAGTTAAAAAAAAACCGTCCCAAGTCAAGGGCACATATTCAGCATAAAGAAAAGAAATTGAAAAGAAGAGGATTACTTACCGGTTCGGTCAAGAAGATAGTGACCAACACGAAAGAAAAAGAAATAGAGAGGAAGTAGGATGTTAATAGATTTGACTATGGAGAGAAATGAATAAGAAAATTCGGTCACAAGGTAATGTTGATTTAAGAAGTGGAAGGAAGGTTGAAGAAATAATAATAAAAAGAAAAGAGAAGATGGAAAATAGGTGTTAAGAGGTTTCGGCCAACACCAAAATAGAAATGAACCAAAAGATGTGAGTATTTCGGAAATCAAAGAAGAATGAACAAGGATAGATTAAGGGTTACGGCACAACAAGGGAACAAGGTGAACAATGACTAGGTATTTCGGCCAAAACAAGGAAAAGAATTGGGAAAAGAAAACACCAATATGCTAAAAAGAAAATAGGCCTTTCTTGAACCAAAACTAGCAAAATGACTCTAGGAATTTCGGCTATCAAGTTCCCCTTCCCAAAACCGTGTATTACTTTTTCCAAAAGGATGAGTGTTGACCAACATTCTATTCCAAGCACCTTCCAAATTTTCGGCCAAAATATCCCCCTTCTTTCTCTTTTCCTTTTTACTTCTTTCCTTACCCTCCTCCTTACCTTATTTTCTTATTCATCTTTCCATCAATAAAAAGTCTCCCTTACCAAATTTAGAACCATGGCCGACACTTGTAATAAGGACACAAAAATAAATCCAAAATTTTTGCACTAGATGGGATTCGAACCCAAGCTCTCCCCTCTGCCATTTCACGCCACAACCACCTTGCCAAAGCTCCACTTGTGTTAGCAAAATTACATACTTATTTCCTTAAGTCATGATGCCACTTACCTTCTCTCCTTAAAGTGTTTAAACACAAAAATTTTGCTAAGGCCCAACTCAACCCCAAGCCTTCTTAGGACCCCTAAACATACACAATTAACATTCTTAACTAGCCTACAGCATGATATAATGCACGGACATAAAATTCTGAATTTCAGGATGTTACAATTCTACCCTCTTTAAAGAAAATTTTGGCCTTGAAATTTACCTGATTAAAAGAGATGAGGGTATTGTTGCCGAATCGCATCCTCTGGCTCCCATGTAGCTTCCTCTGATCCGTGATTACGCCATAATACTTTGACTAACGGAATCGACTTCCTTCTCAGCACCTTAGTATCCCGATCTAAAATCTGTACTGGCTCTTCTTCAAAAGACAAGTCAGGTCTTATATCAACTTCCTCCACAGGCACAACATGAGATGGATCTGAACGATAACGCCTTAACATAGAGACATGGAATACACTATGTATCTGACTTAACTCCGGAGGTAACTCTAGCTGATAAGCCACTGGCCCAACTCGCTTCAGTACACGGTATGGTCCGATGAACCTAGGGCTTAACTTGCCCTTCTGTCCAAATCTTAAGATCTTCTTCCAAGGTGAGACCTTCAAAAAGACCTCATCTCCCACTGAGAACTCTATCTCCTTACGCTTCAGGTTCGCATATGATTTCTGTCTGTCTGAAGCTTCTTTTAACTGAGCCCGAATTACCTTAACTTTTTCTTCTGTCACCAAGACCATCTCAGGACCCAATAACTGTCACAAACTCTACCAATGGTAGGAAATCTTCCCAACTACCCCTGAAATCGATCACACAGCCTCTTAGCATGTCTTCTAGAATCTGGATTACTCTTTCTGACTGGCCATCAGTCTACGGGTGAAACGCCGTGCTGAAATTTAGTTTTGTACCCAAAGCTTTATGTAAAGCCTTCCAGAACCGTGATGTAAACCTAGGATCCCTGTCTGATATGATAGACAATGGTACCCCATGTAACCTCATGATCTCTGCTACATACAACTTGGCCAACTTCTGCAACGAATAATTCGTACGAACAGGTAGGAAATGAGCAGTCTTCGTTAATCGTTCCACTATAACCCATACTGAATCTTTCTTAGTAGGCGTTAAAGGTAACCCACTAACAAAATCCATCGTTATCCTTTCCTATTTCCATAATGGAATTTTCACCGGTTGTAGCAACCCTGACGGCAGTTGATGTTCCGCCTTCACCTGCTGACATGTCAAGCACTTGCTCACAAAGTCAGTAGCCTCTCACTTCAACCCTGGCCACCAATACTGCTCACGAAGGTCTCGGTACATCTTATTTCCCCCGGGGTGCATAGCCTATGGGCTACTATGCGCCTCACGCAGAATCATTTGCCTCAATACCGAATCCCTGGGCATACAAACTCTTCCGCGGAAACACAATACTCCATCACTAATCAACCCAAAATCCCCTATCTCACCACCTTCCACTTGTTGAAGCCGAGAACTCAGTCTTTCATCTGACAACTGCTTTTCCTTAATATGATTTACCCATGCAGGCTTCACCTGAAGTTCAGCTAACAGACTACCATCTTCATAAAGGCTGAGATGAGCAAACATTGCTCTCAAATTCGATATCACCTTACGACTCAACGCATCTGCCACTACGTTAGCTTTTCCTGGATGATACTCGATTGAGAAGTCATAATCTTTCAACAGTTCTATCCACCTCCGCTGTCTTAAGTTCAACTTCTTCTAGGTAAGGAGGTACTTCAGACTCTTATGATCCGTGTAGATAATCAACTTCTCCTCGTACAGATAGTGTCTCCAAATCTTCAGAGCAAACACTACTGCAGCTAACTCCAAATCATGAGTGGGATAATTTATCTCATGCGACCTTAATTGACGAGATGCATAAGCCACCACTTTTCCCCAGCATCAAAGACACAACCCAAGCCCGTATGACGTATCACAATAAACGCGATAAAACTCCTTACCACCTCAGTTGAATCAATACGGGCGCTTCGCCGTAATCTTCTTTAATTTCTCAAAGCTCTCTTGCTTGCTTATCTCGACCACACAAACGGTACTCCTTACGCAATGACTTAGTTAGGGGTGCGGCAATCAACGAAAACCCCTCAACGAAACGCTGTAATACCCAAACCAAACCTAGAAAACTCGACTTTACGCCATCGACTTCTGGTGGCTTCGGTCCAACACAGCCTCGACCTTCCGGGGATCAACTCTAATTCATTTGATAGACACAACATGTCCCAAAAAGGTCACCTCTCTCAGCCAAAATTCACACTTACTGAGTTTGGCATACAATTGCTTCTCCCTTAATATCTGCAATACGACCCGTAAATGCGAATCATGCTCCTTTTCAGTCTTTGAGTACACCAAGATGTCATCTATGAACACTACCACAAATCGGTCTAGATAGGGTTGGAAGACTCGATTCATCATGTCCATAAATGGAGCTGGTGCATTAGTCAACCCGAACGGTATCAGTAAGAACTCGTAATGCCCATAACGAGTTCGAAACACAGTCTTATGAATATCTGCCTCCTTGAACTTAAGCTGGTGATATCCTGATCTCAAATCTATCTTTGAGAAAATCGAAGCTCCACGCAGCTGATCGAATAGATCATCGATCCTTGGTAATAGATACTTGTTCTTGATCGTCAACTTATTCAATTGTCTATAATCGATGCACATACGCATCGACCCATCCTTTTTCTTAACGAACAACACCGGTGCTCCCCACGGCGACACACTTGGTCGAATAAATTCGCGATCCAACAACTCCTGAATTTAAGCTTTAAGCTCCGCTAACTCCTTCGGCGCTATTCTGTAAGGAGCAATAGACACCGGAGCCGTTCCTGGCAATAGCTCAATGCCAAATTCCACTTCCCGATCCGGAGGCAATCTTGGAAGCTCCCCGAAAAAGACGTCTGAAAACTCTTTCACCGTTCTAACACTCTCAATCGACAACTCTTTGGCCTCCAAAGCACTGATAAAGGCTAAGAACGCTCCACACCCCTTTCGCACCAACTTCTCTGCCTTTAAAGCAGATACCACATTAGACAGATAGTTTCTTCTTTCACCTATCATCATCACTTCCTTAACCTCTGAAGTTCTTAATACCATCTCGCTGCGGCAAGATCCCAAATTTGCACGATGCTTAACCAACCACCCATGCCCAATATAAGATCGAACTCCCGAACGGCGCTTCCATCAAATCGCCGAGAAATACTTCCTCTGAACTTCTAAGGGCACATCTCTAAACAACTTATTTACTATCACCGATCATCCTAAAGGACTAATTACGCTTGTTTCTCTAGCAGTAATCTCAAATCTAATATTCAGAGTTCCAGACACAGCACATGCAACATACGAATGGGTGGATCCAATGTCTATCAAAGCGGTAAAAGGTACATCAGATATGAAGAACGTACCGGTTATGACGTCCGGTGCGTCGCCATCCTCTCGACGTCTGACCTTATAGACCAACCCTGGCTGTCTCGCCTCCGTGTTACCCCTGTTACCGGTACCTTTACTCGGTGCACCTTGACCTCGTCCTACACCATTACCACCTCGACCTGGTCCATAGCCTCTCGGCGGCTGCTGAGCGCCTCCAGTTGGCTGCGCAAATCTGTTATGAACTACCTGAGTTTGATCAGGCTTTCGAGGGCAATCCCTAAATCGATGGTCCTTGGATCCACATCTAAAACAACCACCAGTTCTCTTCCAGCATTCTCCCGAGTGAAGTTTCCCACAATCCACACAAGGCTGTAACTGATTAGTAGCAGCTTGAACTCTCACTCGAGCTGGCTCCTCATTTCTGGGCCTTTTCTGAAACCCTCTAGCAGGACCTGAGTACCCAGAGTCTCTCTTGTTCCTGCCCCTATCCTTGTCTCGATTTTTCTGTTCCGAGTGCTTAACTTCCTCCGCAATTTTAGCTTTTTCCACCAGTGTGGCAAAATTCCTCTCCTTCTGTGGGGCTATCAGTACCCGCAACTCATCACGCAATCCATCCTCAAAACGCACATAGCGTTCATGATCAGTCGGCACTATACCCCGGGCATACCGACTCGGACGCAGAAATTTGCGCCTGCGTAGTCGCCACGCATTTACCTCCTTGAATCGATTTCAAATTTCTTCCTTCGGGCATCCACATAACTAGCCCCGACATACTTTCCTTGAAATACTGTCTTAAAGAATTCCCATGTAATACGATCAGCCTAAGTGCCTTCCCGAACAGTTAGCCACCACTGATACGCCTCATCTCTCAGTAATGACACAACCCCCTTCAGTTTCTGCTCGGTGGTGCAATCCAGGTCGTCCATAATCCGCTCCACCGCCTCAAGCCAGTACTCCGCTACATTAGGGGCTACACCCGAAATACCCCTAAAGACTTCAGCCCCATTCGATCTGAGTCGCTCCGATATCGACCCACGAGCTGCCGACCCAGTTCTTGCCCCAGCAACCCTTTCCAGAACTCGCAACATCGCTTGGGATAGAGCGTCGTCCTCTCTCATTCGATCATGTGACCCAGCTTCAGTCACAGGTGACGCAGGTGCATCCATTTCAGGCATATGTCCCGATGTCTCAGATACAACTCTAGCACCTCGGCCTCTACCTCGTCCATGTCTACCACGTCCACGTCCTCTAGCGCTCATGTTTACTAACATCGATTTAATCTGATTAAGAGTCTTATGAATCAGTATGCTATTTGATGTTTATTAAACAATGTTTTATGGAGTATAAGAAATAAAGTTGTTTTTCGCAAAACGTATCCTAAAGTCTCAATCTCTATAGTTTCAGCTCCTAAAGCTAAAAGTTCTAGAGTATCTCTATTTTGTGAAGTTTTCTTACTACAGTAATATCACAATAATCATAAAATGAAAACAAAACTTACTGACTTGGTGCCATACTTTCTCTAAAATATACATTTAAAATTTAAAATTTTAACAGCTTTGGAAAACGCTTTTGAACTCAAACCACATACGAGTTTTGCAATCGGGCTCTGATACCATAAAATGTAACACCCCAAACCCAGCCTATGCGGTATGATCGGATCTGACATGTCACATGAAGAAAACGAGTAAAGAACTTGTGCTTCTTACTAAAGATTAGAATTTAGTTTAAGAAAACAAATTTGGATCAGAAATATTTGATAGAAATACTACAATTCTTGAAAGGTTAATTGAAGAATCGATAATTGAATTAGTGATCTTTTAAATCCGTAATTTTTGAAAATAATATTGATATTTCGAAGGAAAGTCCAAGTTAAATTATTCAAACATATTTGTTATGAAATCCGTTTTTTGATAAATTTTATGAAAAATCGTTGTTTATGATTTTCAAAAAATTCCCCGTTTAAATCAAACCATGATAGAAAATAAATAGTCAAACATAAAATCCAAATTTAAAATCCCAGAGGCCTTATTACAACTTTAACATAATATAGTAAAAGTAACGAAAATAAATGAAAAAGGAATTTACTAAGTTCGAAAACACCATTTCTAAAGTATGGCCTCCACCGAGTCATCCATGGCCCAAGTCCACATCACTGAGCATTACCTGCAAGGATTAAGAAAAGGCGGTGAGTTACTAGAACTCAGTGCATAATCCCCTTACCGTCATTAAGGCATACGGCCCTTTAAGGCATTCTAGCAATTCGGCCCTTTAGGGGCATTTCCGTGATTTGGCTCATAGGGGCATTTTCGTAATTCAGAACTTAGGGGCATAAAAATTGAAACTGTCCATCTGCGTCCTATTGACTAAATTGACTATAACTCGAGTTAGTAAACTCAAAATTTAGATCCGTAAATTTTCCTTGAAACTAGAGTCATATATCTTTTTACTACAATTTTTTTCAGAATTTTTGGCTTAGCCAATTAGTACAGTTTATTCATTAAATATTCCCTTGTTTCACTGACCAACGGTTCTGACCTCTCTTACCCTAAATTCAAATATCTCACTGTACGGTTTTCATATGTTGCTCCCACTTGTTTCTATTGAAAATAGGCTCAATAAGGAATCTATACATATAACTTATAACTCATAATTCACTTTGTACAATTTTAAACGATTTTTCCAATACAGAACAGGGAACCACGAAGTCAATCAGAACCAGTCTCACTAAAATTAAAATATCTCAGAATATAAAATTCCTCTTCCTCATCTGTTTCTTTCATACAAAAATAGACGCAGTAAGATTTATTTCTATATCTTATTCACTTTCTAATTCTCTTTCTCCTATTTTTCGTGATTTTTCAAAATCATGTTACTGCTGCTGACCAAACTGTTTCATTGCAAAATATGGTTAACACTACGAATATACGCACGCCCGAGTGGTCACGGATGCCGGTTTCTGATTTTTCTTCGGTATTTCGACTGAATCACAGAAAATTTCATGCAAACTTTCAGAGAGGTATGAGATTAAACACCATTTCAAATAGGTATTTGGAAGGGTACGGGATTACACACCTGATTTGGATTTCCGTAACACGATACTCTCCGCGACACCTTAAGGTACAATCGGTCAACAATTAGTCCAAAGCCCAATTTACAACTTCAACCAAGTATTGCGATTGATTAACAATCTATATCACTTACCAACAATCCGAGTCTCTTATTACGAGGGATAGGTGATCGATTGGCCCTCTGATAAAGTACTTCGAGATTCTACTTACCAACCCTCTTCCGAAAGCCAAAGGCTAGAAAGATGACAAGAGTATAAGCTAACACTCTACCGGTTCGGTCAAGGAAGAGATTGTCCAACACGATAGGAAAAAGAAAAAGTGAAGAGATAGGGTGATAATAGGTTCGGCTATGGAGAGAATCGAACAAGAAAATGTGATCACAAGGTAATGTCGATTTAAGAAAAAAGAAAAGGTTGATGAAATGGTCAAAAGAAAAAGAATGGATGGAGAGAAGAGTACTAGATTGTTCGACTATCAAAGGGGAGATGAGCAAAAGGTGAGTGTTTCGCCCAAACAAAAGAAAAAGATGCACACTTTGGTTTTAGAGTTTCGGCATAAGAGGGAAGGAATTGGAAAAGAAAAAGACACCAAAATGCTAAGAAGAAATAACCTCTCATGCACCAATATTTGCCAATTGCCTCAAGAAAATTTGGCTATCCCTTTCCCCCCTACAAACCGTGTATTACCTTTGCCCAAAAGGAAGAATGTTGACCCAAAATTCTTTCCAAAACATCTTCCACACTTTAGGCCAACATGTCCCCCTCCCTTATCCCTTTCTTTGATTTCCTTCCTTCTTTTTCCCTTATCTTCCTCCTTACCATATTCCTTAGTCATCTTTCCCAAATTAAAAATTCTTCCTTTCCTTATTAAAGCCTTGACCGACACTTACCTTATAGTACAAAATTTTAATCCAAAATATTTGCACTAGATGGGATTCGAACCTTAAACCATTAGTACACTCCACACGCCACTTTCCACCTTTACCAATAGACTCATTGTGCTAGCAAAATGCACACTTATTTCTTTAAGCATTGATGCCACTTACCTTCTCTCCTTAAAGTGCTTAAACACAAAATTTACCTATAGCCCAACTTGAACCCGGAACTTCCTAGAAACCTTGTAACTTTCCAAAATCACCTTCCTAATAAGTCCAACTTGAAATAATGCCGCTCTCTTGTTCTCAAAAATTTTAAACACTCCTACTCCCCAAGGCCCATTGGGCCCGATTCTACTAGGCCCAAATTCGGGTTGTTACAATTCTACCCTCCTTAAAGAAATTTCGTCCTCAAAATTTCCAACCAACTACTAAACGCACCGCTCAAATCACACCACTATGCTTTCGCTGCGCACTCTGGTCTTAATAACACTAATGTACTTTTAACATAATCTTGAATCCTCTTTAACACAACCAAACATCTAACCACAGAAGCAAACAGTTATCAACCACTTATACCTAAAATTTTCTACATTCAATCATCACGCCCAACCAAAACATACCTGGCTTGATGATGATGAAATAATCCCGAGCCTTATGCTCCTTACACCCGCATCTCAAGCATGCTCCTGACCTCCTCCAGCATTCTCCCTGATGACGCCTTCTGTAATATTCGCAAGCCGGAAAATTTGGACGTGCCTTAACACGCTTTACGGAACGAGACTGCGACCCAAAAGAACCGTGATCTCTTTTCTTCTTACAGTCCATACACCCAACTCGAAGTGCTTCACTGATTCCTTTAACCTCCTCCAATACCTCCTTAACTATTTGAGTCAGCTCATCAACCCTAGCTCGATCATGAGATCCCGTCTTAGCCACTGGTGATGCCAGCGCCTCCCTTTCGGGCACATGCCTCGGTGCCAAAAATCTGGCCCTAGCACCTCGGCCTCTATCACGGTCGCGTCCACTACGTCCACGTCCTCTAGCGCTCATATTTGCTAAGTCGATTTAATCTGACTAAGAGTCTTATGAATCAATATGCTATTTCAGTGTTTATTAAACAATATTTTATGGAGTATAGTAAGTAAAGTTTTTTTCGTAGTACATATCCTATAGTCTCAATCTCTATAGTTTCAGCTCCTAAAACTAAAAGTTCTAGAGTATTTCTACAGTCACACCACAATATTCATAAATGAAAACATAAACTTACTTGACTTGGTACCGGATGCCCGTGGTGCCATACTTCCCTTAAAACATGCATTTATAAATCAAATTTCAAGTAGTTTCGAAAACATTTTTGAACCCAAACCACAGCCGAGTTTTGCAACCGGGCTCTGATACCATAAAATGTAACACCCCAAACCCGGCCCATGCGTTAAGATCGGATCTGACATGTCACATGAGAAAAACATGTTAAATCCTTTTGAGAAAACGAGTTGATTTGAAATGTTTGATAAAGTACTACTAACCTCGAAGGTTGTTTAATAAATCAATAATTTGAACTAGAAATCTTTATAAATCGTGACTTTTGAAAATATCGTTAATAGTTCGAGAAAAACTTTTCGAGTTAAAATATTTGTAAAAGTTTGTTATGAAATCCATTTGTTAATCTATTTTGGAAAAACTTTATTTAAGTTTTTAGAAAAATACCCATTTAAAATCATTCAAGCAAAATAGTAAGTACGACAAACATAAAGCAAAAATAAAATATTCCAGAGGCCTTATTACAACATAAAAACCCAAAATAGTAAGAGTAGTAAAATAAGCGAAAATAGAAATCTAAAGTTCAATAACACCATTTGTAACATCCTGAATTAATGGGCCTATGCGTTTAGTATGTGGATATGTTTGATGTGTTAATTTAAGTGTTAGGGGTCTAAATTGGGCTCAGGTTTAGGCAGAGGCCTTGGTTAAATTCTCTGTTTGGGCACTATAGGGTTTAAAAGGTGGTATTTGTGTTTAAAAGACCAAAGTGGGCTTGTGGCCCAATATTAGGTGGCGCTGTAAGGGAGCTAGAGGGTGGTGTCACTAGCAGTTGAAGAGGCCCACGTTTTGGTCGTAAGGAGCCCATGTCTTTGGGCCATTTTCGGCACTTAAAAAGGGAGCAAGGGGGGACGGCAATGGGGCTAGAAAATAGGAGGATTAAATGATTGGGATAATGTGGATATTATGCTGATAATAGTAGGGAGAGGTGGTGTTATTTAGGCCTCTTCTAAAGGTATGAATAGATCAAGATAAAGGAGAAAAGATAGGAGCTATCTCACGAGTGCAAGGTTGGCCAAATTCCATCACCTAGAGGAGGGAAGAAATCGGTTTCTTTATGGCAAAAGGGTGCCGAAATTTCCCCTATTATTTGATGAGTTGTTAGTTAGCAAGAAGGGCACTTTCGGTTTTTGATAAGTAAGTGCCGAAAGTCTCTATAAATAGGGGTAGTATCTCTTCAATTCCGGCATTTGAACCCTATTCTTTTCTTCGTTCTCTGTGCCGAAACTCTCAGTCATTCTCTGTAATTTCTTTTCTTTTGATTTCTTCAAAAGCCGAAACCTCCCAATTTTTCTCAACATCTTTTCTTTCAAAAGTCGAAACTCTGAACTCTATTCTCATCTCCATAGCCGAATACTTCCTATTCCCTTTTGCCGATTTCTTCACTAAAGCCGAATCTACATAGGCTTCTTCCTATCATCTTTCCTTCTGATCTTCTCAAAAACCGGAATCTCTAAGGGGTAGTCGAATTCTTTGTGCTAAGGTGAGTGCTGATTTTCCTATCTCTTCACTTTCTCTTTCGGTTTTTGGGAGACAAAACCGAAAAGCTAATAGTTTAATGGTTTTATGTATTCTCTTGTTGGGCGACATTCGGGAATTGAAGTAGATCTCTTAGATCCGAAAGCCAGAAATGCTAGTCCCTGAATCTCATATCACTTTTTGGGAATTTCAAGGTAAGGGATTCTCTTTAGGTTCTCGTTAGATTCGATATCAAAATTACAATCTTAACCATATGTTATGATTAATAAGGCCTTTTTGATGGAATCAAATATCGATCAGGCGAAGGAGGGGATTGGATCTGTCAAACCAATCCCTAAGTTTAAGAAACGAGCGGTGTCAGCAGTTCGGGATTGGCCACCAGGTTGTGGACCGGCTTCTGAGCAACACCTTAGGCAAATAGCGGCTGTGTTGGCTACGGATAGCATCGACATAGAAAGTGTCGTCTTAACCACAATCAGGTGTGTAGATCTCTAACACACTAGTTAACTGTATTATATATATATTAGGCTAAAAAGCCGAAAATAGGCTGTGTAGACAGTCGAATTAAACCTGAAAGAGGGTCTGTAAAGGATGCCAGGTACGTAATCATAGAAATCTCTAGGTGTATCGATAAATATATATATGAAAGCCTGTTTTCTTAAAGATGGTATGATGTTTTCAATTTTTCATGTGTGTATGCATGGGGTGGGATTATGATAATGAAGGGGAAGAGCATGATAGGTCACTTGGTGATCGGTGGTTAAACCACGAATTCAAATGTTAGGTCACATAGTGATCGGTGGCAAAGCCACACTTAAATGATTCCTGATTAATAGGAATAGGCAGTACGGTTGTCGATATGGTGTGTAGCGGTTGGCGGGTTGATTATAGAAATCCCCGAGGTGTGTTGGCTGGTACGGGTTGGTGTGTAGAGGATGGACTTTTAGGATAGGTTGGGCCAGTTACCATTCATCATTTATTATGTATGTATGATTGTTGCCATAACGTATGGGCCAAGGCCCATAATGTGTTTGTGGGCCTCAGGTCGTTGTGTGTTTCGGGATTTATACACTGAGTCATAGTGACTCACCCTTTCATTTTTCTCTACTCTTTTAGATGAGCAGTTGGTCGTGGACATGGGAGCCGAGGCGGACTCGAGGGGCCATAAAGTTTTATTTTATTTATTTTTATAGACTACTTTCGGCTTTCTTTAAGTTTTAAGTTTGGGATTATTTATGTAATAAGGCCCCATGGCATAGGTTATCGTTTTTTTTATTTGTTAATGTTTACAGTTTAAAATTTATGTTCAAGGACTTAAGTCTTAAAAAGTAATAAAATGGGTTTCCGATCATGTTCAACGTAAAACAAAGGTTTTCAACAAATATCTTATTTTTATCAAATGCCTAAGTAAAGAAACTGAGATTTTCCAAAAAAACCATTAAAGTAAAGTTTTAATAATAACCCCGTAGCATGCCAGATCTGGTCGTAGCGTTTGGGTCGAGTTTGGGGTGTTACATTTTGGTATCAGAGCCCAGTTCAAAACTCGGGCTGTGAATGGGTCTAGTAGTGTTTTGAAAATTTGATGAGAATTTGAGAAAAAGGCTTGGATGAAGATATGGCCTTCGAGTCTACCGGCACCCGATCCACGCAGGTAAGTATTCTAACTTCTAATATGATATGCATGATTGGGCTTGATGGGCTTGATGGACGTAGACTAGTATGTTAGGCATTGATGGACCTGAGGCCTAGAATAAACAACTCTTCAATTTCATAAGATTTAATCCAACCAAACAAACCCATGAACAAGTCGCTGGGTCAGGGTGTGGCAACAGGCATACGCATGTCTAGGATTGGATTCAGGGAGAGCTTGGTACTTAAGCGGTCCTAGTGACTCACCTCCTCTTCACTAGAATCCTACCTGGTGCGTAGTGACTGTTCACCTCAGCCATGAGGACTTGTTGACGGGCCAAAATTTATAATTAAAACCCGAAGGGGACCAGCCACCCTAATTTTGAAAATTTCCAAAATACCCCTGGTTTGTGAAAGAAATACTAAATTACCCCTGATTTGGAAAAAAAGACCAAAATCCCCTGGTTTGGAAAATTTCCAAAATACCCCGAAATGTAAAATTAGCAAAATACCCTTATTTCGTAAAATCACCAAGATATCCTATTTTGAAAAAAAATATATATTTCGAAAATACCCTGTAGGATAAAATTACGAAAGTACCCCTGGGTAGTGAAATGATGAAAATATCCTTATGTGATGAATGTGAGTTCATGGATGTTACTTGTATGTTGATGTATGATGGTTGAATGCGTGTGGAACTAGGAGATATACACTTGAGACTGAAACCTGTAGATATAATCGCGAATTCGAAAGAACTACTCTTAAAACTACTGTTCATAAGATTGTTCGTGGGTAATTAGTGGAAGAAATTAACAATTCATAAAATTTCTAATCAGATAAATACGAATCGGTAGAATGAGTACAAGAGGTCGTATACGTCCGCCGCGTGGTCATGGTAGGGGTAGGATGACGGTGTCAGAACCAGTAGGGTCTGGCCATGGATCTGGAAACGAGATGCCGGTACCACCAGCTGTGGAGGAGGAATTTCAGGACCAGACGGCCGGAGATGATGCGGTATCTCAGGCAATGTTAAGGGTTCTAGAGAGGGTTGCTGGGGCAGGCATGGGCACAGGAGCCCGGAAGTCTGTGCTGGAGCGACTTAGAGCCAACGGGGAGGAAGTGTTTAGGGGAATTTCTGGTATAGCCCCAAGTTCAGCTGAGTATTGGTTGGAGGCAGTTGAATGCATAATGGATGATTTGGATTTCACGGAGGAGGAGAAGTTGAAAGGGGTTGTACCCCTCCTGCGGGACGAAGCTTATCAATGGTGGCTTACGGTTAAGGATGGTACGGTGGCTGACCGTATCACTTGGGATTTCTTCAAAATGGTGTTTTAGAGTAAATACATTGGGACAAGTTATGTGGATGCGCAGCGTAGAGCATTTCTGAATCTAGTGCAAGGAGGTAGGTCGGTGGCTACGTACGAAGCAGAATTCTTACGCCTTAGCCATTATGCTTGAGGAATGGTGGCCACAGACCATGAACGTTGTGTTCGATTTGAAGATGGTCTGAGGGATGATTTGCGTGTATTGATAGCTCCACAGCGGGAGAGGGAATTTGCTGTGCTTGTGGAAAAAGCTAAGATAGCTGAGGAGGTGAAGCGGACAGAAAAACTAAATCGGGATAGAGATAGGGGTGAAAGTAAGAGGAATTTTGGATCGTCAAAGGCAGCTGGACGTACTCAGAAAAGGCCTAGGTCGGACGGGCCGAGGCGGGAAGAGAGACTCACTGCTTTGTTGGTCGAACACGTATGTGCTCGATGTGGTAAATTCCATGTAGGCGAGTGTTGGGCAGACAGTGGGAAGTGCTTTAGGTGTGGATCTACGGACCACCAAGTTAGGAACTGTCCGCAACAACGGGGCAATGAAGGGCCCACAGGACAAGGAAATGCTCAACCGGGAAGAGGAGGTCAGCAGCCACAGAGAGGTCGTGGTCCAGCCAGAGGTGGTAACAGTTTCAGTCGGGGCCGTGGAGCACCGTGCCAAGGGCGAGAAACACTTGGGCGAGACAAATGGGTTAGTCTATCTTTGCCCAGACGTCGAGAGGAGGCTGACGCACCGAATGTTATAACCGGTACGTTTTTAATTTTTGGTTTGCCTTACACTGCCTTGATTGATATTGGTTCGACGCACTCTTATGTTGCTAGTGCTATAGCGGGAACTTTGAACTTAGATTATGAGACTTCCTCTAGGGAGATGACTGTAGTAAGCCCTCTAGGACAAACTGTAGTGGTGAACAAACTGTATAAGGACGTACCCCTGGAAGTTCAAAGGGTAGCTTTTTGGGCTGATCTGATGGAACTGCCATTTGGGGAGTTCGATTTGATCTTAGGAATGGATTGGTTAGTGAAGTATGAAGCGAACTTGGACTGTGCAGCCAAGCGTATGGTGTTAAAGACTCTCGATGGCGGTGAGGTGTTGGTGATAGGTGAAAGGGGGAACTGGTTGTCAAATGTGGTGTCTGCCCTAAGGGCAGAAATGATGGTGAGGAAAGGATGCGAGGCAATTCTAATGTTTGTTCGGGCTCTGAAAGCCAAGAAACTAACTATTGGAGATGTCAGGACGGTGAAGGAATTTCCTGATGTTTTCCCAGAAGAGCTTCCGGGATTACCCCGGATCGTGAAGTGGAGTTTGGTATCGATCTTCTTCCGGGAACAGCGCCAGTATCTATCGCTCCATATAGGATGGCGCCAAAAGAGTTGGTGGAATTGAAAGCGCAGATTCAGGAGTTGCTGGATAGAGGGTTTATCCGACCAAGTGTGTCGCCTTGGGGAGCGCCGGTGTTATTCGTTAAGAAAAAGGATGGATCAATGCGTATGTGCATTGACTATCGTCAGTTGAACAAATTGACGATCAAGAACAAATACTCGTTGCCGAGGATCGATGACTTGTTCGATCAGTTGAAGGGGGCCTCAGTCTTTTCAAAGATAGATCTGAGGTCAGGGTACCATCAGCTTAAGGTTAAAGAGGCGGATATTCATAAGACGGCTTTTAGGACTCGCTACGGTCACTATGAGTTTATGGTGATGCCATTTGGGTTGACCAACGCGCCAGCAGCGTTCATGGACATGATGAACTGAGTGTTCCAACCCTACTTGGATCGGTTTGTCGTGGTATTCATAGATGATATCTTGGTTTATCCAAGATCGGAAGAGGAGCATGATTCACATCTGCGGGTGGTTCTGCAGATTGTGAGGGAGAAGCAGTTGTATGCCAAATTCAGTAAGTGCAAATTTTGGCTAAGGGAGGTTACTTTTCTAGGTCACATTGTGTCGGCAGAGGGGATTAGGGTTGACCCTCGGAAGATTGAAGCGGTGTTGGATTGGAAGCCGCCTAAGTCGGTAGCGGAAAATTCGAAGTTTTCTTGGGTTAGCCAGGTATTACAGAAGGTTTGTGGAAGGATTTTCATTGATCGTAGCGCCGTTAACTAAGTTGTTACGGAAAGGAGTTCCGTTTATTTGGTCTAGTAAGCAGCAAGAGAGTTTCGAGAAGTTAAAAAGGATTTTAACGGAGGCTCCGGTATTGATTCAGCCGAAGGCTGGGAAGGAATTCGTGATTTATTTTGATGCTTCACACACGGGATTAGGATGCGTGTTAATGCAAGATGGAAAGGTGGTTGCGTACGCATCTCGACAGTTAAGACCGCACGAAGCAAACTATCCCACACATGACTTAGAGTTGGTGGCGGTGGTTTTTGCCTTGAAGATCTGGAGGCATTATCTGTACGGGGAGAAATCTGTCATCTATACCGATCACAAGAGCCTAAAATACCTTTTGACTCAAAAGGAGTTGAATCTAAGGCAAGGGAGGTGGATTGAGTTGTTAAAAGATTATGACTGCTCGATCGAGTACCATCCGGGTAAAGCCAACGTGGTGGCGGATGCTCTGAGTCATAAAGTAATCTCTGACTTGAGAGCAATGTTTGCTCACCTTAGTCTGTATGAGGATGGGAGTTTGTTAGCTGAACTTCAAGTGAAACCTTCATGGGTCAGTCAGGTTAAGGAGAAACAGCAAACTGATGAGTTGCTAAAGGAGAAGTTTTCGGTAGGACCAAGTAAAGGATCAACAGAATTTAGAGTGAATGAGGAAGGGCTATTGTGTTTTCAAGGGAGAGTGTGCATGCCGAAAAATCCTGAACTGAGGCATAGGATTTTGCGAGAAGCGCATGGTAGTCCATACGCTATGCACCCTGGAGGGAGTAAGATGTATCGAGATTGGCGGGAACAGTTTTGGTGCCCAGGTTTAAAACGAGATGTGACTGAGTTTGTGGGGAAGTGTTTGACTGTCGTGAGTAAATGTGGAACATCGATTACCATCGTGGTTGTTGCAATGGTGAAGATCCCACAATGGAAGTGGGAAAGGATTACAATGGACTTTGTTAGTGGGCTACCCCTCACGCCTACTAAGAAAGATTCGGTCTGGGTGATTGTTGACCGCTTGACGAAGTCTGCTCATTTCATACCAGTACGTGTCAATTACTCTTTGCAGAAATTGGCTAAGCTATACATAGCGGAGGTAGTGAGGTTGCATGGGGTACCAGTATCAATCATATCGGACAGGGACCCTAGGTTCACCTCACGATTTTAGAAGGCGTTGCATCAAGCATTGGGTACGAAGTTGGATTTCAGTACGGCGTTTCATCCTCAGACCGATGGACAGTCTGAGCGGGTAATTCAGATCTTAGAAGACATGTTAAGAGGTTGTGTCATTGACTTCAGAGGTAGTTGGGAAGAGTTCTTACCGTTGGCGGAGTTTGCGCATAAACAATAGCTACCACTAAGTATTCGGATGGCGCCCTATGAAGCATTGTAGGCGGAGGTGTCGTACACCTACCTGTTGGACGAAATTAGGGGAACATCGAATGTTGGGTCCGGAGTTGGTTACCGAGACCGAGGAGAAGGTAGAGTTAATTCGGGCTCGATTAAAGGAAGCGTCAGACAGACAGAAGTCCTATGCTGATCTGAAGCATAAGGACATAGAATTTGCAGTGGGTGACAAGGTTTTCTTGAAGGTGTCGCCATGGAAGAAAGCATTAAGGTTTGGTCGAAAGGGTAAATTAAGTCCCAGATTTATCGGACCATATCGAGTGTTGAAACGAGTAGGACCGGTAACTTATCAGCTAGAGTTACCTTCTGAGCTAAGCCAGATTCACAATGTGTTCCATGTCTCTATGTTAAGACGTTACCGTTTGGATCCATCCCATGTAGTGTCTGTGGAAGAAATCGAAGTAAGACCCGATTTATCCTTTAAAGAGGAACCAATAGAAATTCTGGATCGTGATGTCAAAGTGTTGCATAGGAAGACGGTTCCGTTGGTCAAGGTTCTATGGCGGAATCACAGTTCTGAGGAGGCTACTTGGGAACCAGAGGAGACGATGCGGCAGCAATACCCCCATCTTTTCTGACCAGGTAATTTCGAGGACGAAATTTCTTTAAAGGGGGTAGAACTGTAACATCCTGAATTAACGGGCCTATGCGTTTAGTGTGTGGATATGTTTGATGTGTTAATTTAAGTGTTAGGGGTCTAAATTGGGCTCAGGTTTAGGCAGAGGCCTTGGTTAAATTCTCTGTTTGGGCACTATAGGGTTTAAAAGGTGGTATTTGTGTTTAAAAGACCAAAGTGGGCTTGTGGCCCAATATTAGGTGGCGCTGCAAGGGAGCTAGAGGGTGGCGTCACTAGCAGTTGAAGAGGCCCACGTTTTGGCCGCAAGGAGCCCATGTCTTTGGGCCATTTTCGGCACTTAAAAAGGGAGCAAGGGGGGACGGCAATGGGGCTAGAAAATAGGAGGATTAAATGATTGGGATAATGTGGATATTATGCTGATAATAGTAGGGAGAGGTGGTGTTATTTAGGCCTCTTCTAAAGGTATGAATAGATTAAGATAAAGGAGAAAAGATAGGAGCTATCTGCTGAGTGCAAATGTTGGCCAAATTCCATCACCTAGAGGAGGAAGAAATCGGTTTCTTTATGGCAAAGGGTGCCAAATTTCCCTATTATTTGATGAGTTGTTAGTTAGCAAGAAGGGCACTTTCGGTTTTTGATAAGTAAGTGCCGAAAGTCTCTATAAATAGGGGCAGTATCTCTTCAATTCCGACATTTGAACCCTATTCTTTTCTTCATTCTCTGTGCTAAAACTCTCAGTCATTCTCTGCAATTTCTTTTCTTTTGATTTCTTCAAAAGCCGAAACCTCCCAATTTTTCTCAACATCTTTTCTTTCAAAAGTCGAAACTCTGAACTCTATTCTCATCTCCATAGCCGAATACTTCCTATTCCCTTTTGCCGATTTCTTCACTAAAGCCGAATATACATAGACTTCTTCCTATCATCTTTCCTTCTGATCTTCTCAAAAGCCGGAATCTCTAAGGGGTAGTTGAATTCTTTGTGCTAAGGTGAGTGCTGATTTTCCTATCTCTTCACTTTCTCATTCGGTTTTTGGGAGACAAAGCCGAAAAGCTAATAGTTTAATGGTTTTATGTATTCTCTTGTTGGGTGACATTCGGGAATTGAAGTAGATCTCTTAGATCCGAAAGCCAGAAATGCTAGTCCCTGAATCTCATATCACTTTTTGGGAATTTCAAGGTAAGGGATTCTCTTTAGGTTCTCGTTAGATTCGATATCAAAATCACAATCTTAACCATATGTTATGATTAATAAGGCCTTTTTGATGGAATCAAATATCGATCAGGCGAAGGAGGGGATTGGATCTGTCAAACCAATCCCTAAGTTTAAGAAACGAGCGGTGTCGCTAGCCGGGATTGGCCACCGGTTGTGGACCAAACTTCGAGCAACACCTTAGGCAAATAGCGGTGTGTTGGCTACGGATAGCATCGACATAGAAAGTGTCGTCTTAACCACAATCAGGTGTGTAGATCTCTAACACACTAGTTAACTGTATTATATATATATTAGGCTAAAAAGCCGGAAATAGGCTGTGTAGACAGTCGAATAAAACCTGAAAGAGGGTCTGTAAAGGATGCCAGGTACGTAATCATAGAAATCTCTAGGTGTATCGATAAATATATATATGAAAGCCTGTTTTCTTAAAGATGGTATGATGTTTTCAATTTTTCATGTGTGTATGCATGGGGTGGGATTATGATAATGAAGGGGAAGAGCATGATAGGTCATTTGGTGATCGGTGGTTAAACCACGAATTCAAATGTTAGGTCACATAGTGATCGGTGGCAAAGCCACACTTAAATGATTCCTGATTAATAGGAATAGGCAGTACGGTTGTCGATATGGTGTGTAGCGGTTGGCGGGTTGATTATAGAAATCCCCGAGGTGTGTTGGCTGGTACGGGTTGGTGTGTAGAGGATGGACTTTTAGGATAGGTTGGGCCAGTTACCATTCATCATTTATTATGTATGTATGATTGTTGCCATAACGTATGGGCCAAGGCCCATAATGTGTTTGTGGGCCTCAGGTCGTTGTGTGTTTCGGGATTTATACACTGAGTCATAGTGACTCACCCTTTCATTTTTCTCTACTCTTTTAGATGAGCAGTTGGTCGTGGACATGGGAGCCGAGGCGGACTCGAGGGGCCATAAAGTTTTATTTTATTTATTTTTATAGACTACTTTCGGCTTTCTTTAAGTTTTAAGTTTGGGATTATTTATGTAATAAGGCCCCATGGCATAGGTTATCATTTTTTTTGTTAATGATTACAGTTTAAAATTTATGTTCAAGGACTTAAGTCTTAAAAAGTAATAAAATGGGTTTCCGATGATGTTCAACGTAAAACAAAGGTTTTCAACAAATATCTTATTTTTATCAAATGCCTAAGTAAAGAAACTGAGATTTTCTAAAAAAACCATTAAAGTAAAGTTTTAATAATAACCCTGTAGCATGCCAGATCTGGTCGTAGCGTTTGGGCCGGGTTTGGGGTGTTACACCATTACTGAAGTATGGCCTCCATCGAGTCATCCATGGCCCAAATCCACATCACTGGGCATTACCTACACACCACCCGCTAGTAATCCATGGCCCAACCCCTCCTAGTAATCTTTCCGCTACACACCACCCGTACCATCCCATCACACCTATGGGGATCAAGTCAACCCACCCCGCCAAACACACCAATCGCAGGCAAGTTGCCATTTATATTATAATTTGATTGTGGCCAAGCCACCGGAATCGTAGTAAAACATATTAACAAACATTTTTGTGGCAAAGCCACCGGGTTACACTTCTCTTCAACATTTTTCCCATCCCTTGCGAAAATTATGTAATGCAACATATATTATAAAACATAATAATTTCAAATATAAACAACAATCATTAATCCAGAGATTTGATACGATAAATCGGCCCATTATCACACTTTTTAGTTTGGCCCATTAGGGTAATCTATCAAATCGGCCCATAGGGGCATTTTCGTAATTCGGCCCATAAAGGTATTTTCGTAATTCGGAACTGTAACAGTCCGAATTTGACCCTAATTGGAACGGTGGTTTCGGGACCACGAATCCGAGTCTGAAATATTTTTAAATATTATATTTTGTGCTTATTATATGTGAATTAATGTGTGTGAAAGTTTCGTAGAAAAATTTAATCGTTTGTGTGCTTAATTAAATAAAAAGGACTTAATCGCGTAAAGTGTAAAAGTTATAAACTATAGTGTAAAGTGCTAGAATGATGATGGCTTTTTAATATGGAGTATTAAAAGAGTAATTAACCCATTTTATGAGTTAGTGGGTGGCAAAGGTCAAGTGTAACCTTATATTATAAGTTATTTTTATTATTAATTAAAGGTTAAAATGGTAAAACATAAAAAAAATGTTATTATATGTTATATTATATGAAATTAAAAGCCATTTTAGTTGTTCTTCTTCTTCCATTGCCGTGAGTTAGCTAAGAAAAAGGGGTTTAAAGGCTTAAAACATTCGGCCATCATCAAGCTCAATTAGGTATGAATTTTAGCTCGGTTTTGATAATTTCTACGTTTTTGTGATCGTTGTTTCGTATATTATCCGACCCATGCTAAAATTTTTGAGATTAGTGTGTATGTGATATTCGCCATTGATATGTTCATGTGTTTTTTGATGTTTGATAATTTTAAATTAAAGATATGTTAAAGATTAGTGTGTTTTGTATTGGGAATTATAGTGAATTTAAGTATTTTGGGCTAAATTGCAAAAATGAATTTTGAGGGGGCTAAAATGCAAAATAAATGAAATAAATGGACTAGAATAGTCCCTATGAACATTCGGCCCTTAAGTGTTATAGTGAAATTTTGTGTATTTTGTGTTTTGTGCAAATAGGACCAAATTACAAAAAATATGAAATAGTAGGGGTAAAATGGTAATTTGATTGTTTATGTATTTTGGGACTAAATTAAAATGAAATGTACTTGAATGAGCTAAATTTTAATGTGTTTAGATCAAGAACAAAGAAAAACGGATTTGGATCGGGGAAAGGCGAAGATCATCGAATAGTCGGTATACGTTATCCATCGACGGTCGAGGTAAGTCCTTAAGCAAGTTATTACTGTAAATATTGTTCGTAATATAGTTTACATGTCGAACTTTGAACTGTTGGATTGAAATTTAATCATATCCGAATGTGACATAAAGATTTGATTATGAATGGTAGTTAAACCTACTTGATTTCATTTTGTACAAGTGATTTAAATCAAGCACGGCACATGTTATATTTGAATTATATCGAATGTATCGGGCTTAATGCCTAGTAGGCTTTGTGCCGGTGAAATGTATCGGGCTTAACGCCTAGCAGGCTTTGTGCCGGTTAAATGTATCAGGCTTCGAGCCTAGCAGGCCTCGTGGCGGTGAAAGATTTCGGGCTTATTGCCTAGCAGGCTAAATGCCGGTGATTTTAAATACGAGCTTATGCATATAAATTGGTGGACTTATGTTGACAAAAGGACAAACTTAAGCTTATTCGTATGAATTAAATTACAGAGTCCGCATGTAAGTATCGTGAGTTGTTTAATTGAGTTTTTATATATATATATATAAATATATGTGATGTGGGACGAAAATGTGGTATATGATTATGTATGTATATTCAAATTTGTTTGGTTAGGAAATCATATTGATATTTCGTGCATATTGAACCTTTAGAGTGATAAGATGTGAAGTGAATAAGCGTATATATATGCTCTTGTATATGATTCCATTTAAAATGATGTGCATACGAATTGAGTATTTGGCAAGAAATGGATGCTTATCAATTGAATTTTGAGTTGAATTAATGAACTTTTTGTTAAAGGTAGGATAATGAGAAATGTTAAGTTAAAAACGATATTGAAGTTCAAAGAATGTGACACCATATGTGTGATTTGTTAAAGTTTGAAGTAATATTAAGTATTTGACTTGGAAAGTTTAGGTGTTAAATTGAATTATTTTATTTAAATTTTCTTAAGACTTACTAAGCTAGTAAGCTTACTCCGTGTGTTCTCTTTGTTCTGTTTTATAGATTTTGATCAAGCTACGGGTATCTGAGGATCGTCGGAAAAGTCAACCACACTATCACCCCTTTTGGTACTTAATCTTAGTTTTGAATCGAAGGCATGTATAGGTTAGACTAAGGTTTAGACTAAGGACATTCGGTCTTGTATATATGTATAGCCTTGCGAAAATGGCTATTTCTTTTGATCAAGTTTAATTCCTATGTTCATCATAATATAATGGCTTGATTATAATATTAAGGAATGTGAAATTCGGTCATGGTTTAATCATGTATGGAAAGTGGTCATATGATATACATGTTGTGGTGTGTGGTCATGTGTTTTAACAATGAAGAAAATGACGGATGCTTGATGAGTTATAACATGTAGTATATTAAATAAGTAATATGCCTATTGTCGTAACCATTTTTTGTTGAGTTTTAGCAAAAAAACGGGGTCGACGTGGGTTTTGAAAACGAATAAAAAAACAGGAGTCGCCACCAATCTTTTTTGATGAGGTGTGATCGGGTCACCTTAAAAGTGTTTGTTTTTAATAATCGATTAACTTATCAAAAACACAATTTTGGTCTACGAAAATCGTAAAATGGATTCGAGTCGGTTACGTCTGAGGAAGGGTTAGCACCCTCGATCGCCCAAAATTGGTACCTAATTGATTATCTAATGTCTTAATGTCGAAAGTTGAAAACTTAAGAATTCAAAATACGATCCCTCTTGTTGTTGAAGAATAAATTTGGATAAATTGGAAGTGTATGCCAAGGGTCGTCTCGTTTTAAGGTGAAGTGTTACATCCAATACTTTAGGACGCCACATTTCGACCTTTAAAGTTGAACTTGCCTTTTACTCAAAACTTATGGATTTAATTGAAAGGATATTTTGTTATTTAGAATGGACGAGAAAAGGAAACCCAATACTTTAGGGCACGTTTTCTCGAGCTCCTAAATACGTAGAACATTGCCTTGGTTTTAGAAAATATTATCTCGAATAACAAAACATCACATCCAAATGCATTAGGACACGACATCTCGAGTTTACGAGAATAAGCTTTTAGTTTAAAAATGTATTTGTTTTAAAAGGATATTCGGTTATTTAGATCAAACGAGAAGAAACCGGAACCCATGTAAGTTAGGGCTCGATCTTCCCGAATCTCTAATACGAAATATTTGGTTATTATAAAACGAGGCATTGAGAAAAATTAGCGTAAAAATGTGAAAAACACGATTTTATACACGAAAAGAATAAATAAAAGACACATACGCATACATACGTATAAATAAAGAGGACATATAATATATTAAGAATATTACGTATATAGTAATAAAGAGTAGAAATAACGATGAAATGGTAATAATAACAACACGATAATGATGATAATATGATACGATAATAATGGTACTAAGACAACGATAAAATGTTAGTAAGACTAATAATGAGAAGCAAATGATGATAATACTATAGAAAGAAGAAATAAATAATAGTAACGATATTAACGATATAAGATGCGAAAACAAAAGATAGCAAGGATAATAGGCAAAGAGAATACGAATGATAGTATTTAACGAATAAACGACAAGACGTAGACATGCAAGAGATATAGTAATAATAATATAATATACACACTATATATAAAAAGGATAATATGATAACTATAATAATGATATAACGTATAAGATATATAATGGTGGTAAACGTATTATGATAACAATAGTATAATATATACTTATATGAATAGCAAAACTTATATGATATAAAATTTATAATATACGAAAACGATTTAAAACATAGATTGGTTTTTAGCACAAATAATAATATAATATAACAACAATTATAACAACACTAGTAATAATAATAATAACGATAATAAATAAGAAACATAATAATAACGCGTAAAACAAAACATATAATGTAATAAATAAAGTAAAATAATAATACTTGGTAAAAATAAATGTGATAAATAAAATAGTAAAAAATAACGTTGAGAATAATACTTAACAATTATAATAATATATTAAAATAATAATGGTAACTATAATTAAAATAAAACGTGTAAAGATAATAATAAAGAAAAACTAATAATAACAAAGTAATAAAACTAATAATAATAAAGTAATAAAACTAATAATAATAAAGTAATAAAACTAATAATAATAATAATAATAATAATAATAATAATAATAATAATAATAATAATAATAAGGTTAGTGAATTTAGTAATAAAATAACCAAAGTAATTAGAAATGACTAAAAATGAACAAAACGGGATACTTGGGGTAAATTTGAAATGAAATAAAAGAGTTGTTAGGGATCAAGATATAGCACGCTTAAAGCAAGAGGGGCCGATTGGAAAATATCCCCATCCTCCATGCGCATATATGGGTCAAGGACCCAATTGAAAGCCCGATAAAATTTAAAGGAAAATCAGAAAAAAGAAAAACCAACGAAAAGTCTAATTGAATAAGTAATGCAAGAAGGAGGGACCAATCGTGGAAATATCCCTTTAAAGGGACAACACGGTTCCCCTAAGATGCTAAACGGCGTCGCTTTTATTAAGGGCATATAAGGCCCAAAATTTCCTAAAAATCAGATTTTTAACCCTAAATTTTCCTTCGAAAACCAAAGACCTTCACCCTTCTCTCCTCTTATCCTTTCATGCCCGACGATTGGGTTTCTGCTGCCGCCGACCATCGCACCACCACCGCGTCACGGTGGCGGCGGTATGGTGCGCAAGGCCAGTTCGTTTTCTTTCTCCTTTGCTCTTTTCTTTTTACTTTGTTTTAAAAGTTTAAAAATAATAAACAAAAATAGATAGGAATCAACATAATAGTAATAAAGTCGAAAGGAAAACGAAAATCAACCTTGAAAATTTTATTCTTGTTTTTTTGATTTCTCTGTATTCGCTTTTCTTTTGAATTCGGAAAATCCCCCTTACATCCGTCTTGAACCTTTGAATCATTATGGTGTTTGATTTTTGCTTGTATTTCTATTGATCAAAAAGAGAAAAAGAAGAAGCCCCTTTACAATATTCGTATTCGGCTTTTATAGCCATTGTTACAACCCTTCTTTGCTTTTCTTTACATCGTTTCTATTTAATGTTTGCGAGTTTGGGCGGTCTTGAGCGCGCATGGCGGTGGCGGTGGCGGCGGCAAGCGAGCAAGTGGGCGAGTGGCCTAGGTCACAAGCGCTAGGTTAGGGGCTAGGGTTTAGTTTCTTTTTTTTTTTTTTTGAAAATTTAGTGTTGGGCTGAGTTTTGGGTTAGTGTTGATTGGGTTTGGGGTATTGGTTTGTATTGGGTTATGGGTTTGTATGCTTAATGGGCCCCGGGCAAAAATGGGCTTGTACAGCTGCCCCTCTTTGCTCGTTGTCGTGTAACGAGAATGGAGCAAAGACTTTTAAAAAGTCCAATTTTGCCCGGTCTTGTTGAGTCTTGACTTCTTGATGCCCCTTTTTTTCTTCAGATAGCCTCGTTCTAGTCCATCGCATTTTGTTGCTTTGATCCATTCCATTGCTGCAACTTCAGAGGTAGGACTCTTCGTTTTAATTTACTAACTTCAATCTGCTCTTGCACAACTTCGAGGATGAGACTTGTTTATTTTAAATCGCTCCACTTTGCAACTTTAGGGGATAGATTTTCATCTTCAAACTGCTCCATTGCAACTTCGGGGGGTAAGGTTTGTAATCTTGACTTATTCCACTTCTTGGCCAAGACAATAGGATGATGGCTTAAATCATGTTCCCTACTGTTTAGGGAGACAGGATTTGCCTTCGATCTTGCCCCACTACTGGTTAGGGCGACAAGATCTACAAATTTGACCTATTCCACTGCTGGTC
This sequence comes from Gossypium sturtianum, assembly GCA_025698515.1. Lineage (NCBI taxonomy): Eukaryota > Viridiplantae > Streptophyta > Magnoliopsida > Malvales > Malvaceae > Gossypium > Gossypium sturtianum. The sequence goes on from CM046946.1 coordinate 126,985,358, forward strand.
AGTGGTAATAGGACGGTGGCTTAAATCATGACCCCTACTGTTTAGGGAGTCGAGATTTGCCTTCGATCTTGCCCCACTACTGGTTAGGGCGACAAGATCTACAAATTTGACCTATTTCACTGCTGGTCAGTGGTAATAGGACGGTCTTCAACCTATTCCACTGCTGGTCAATGGCAATAGGAAAATCTTCAACCTATTCTACTACTGGTTAGTGGCAATAGGACAATCTTTTACCTATTCCGCTGCTGGTCAGTGGCAATAGGATAATCTTCAACCTATTCCACTACTGGTTAGTGGCAATAGGACAATCTTCAACCTATTCCACTACTGGTTAGTGGCAATAGGACAATCTTCAACCTATTCCACTACTGGTCAGTGGTAATAGGACAATCTTCAACCTATTCCACTACTGGTTAGTGGCAATAGGACAATCTTCAACCTATTCTACTACTGGTTAGTGGCAATAGGACAATCTTTTACCTATTCCGCTGCTGGTCAGTGGCAATAGGATAATCTTCAACCTATTCCACCGCTGGTCGGTGGCAATAGGATAATCTTTAACCTATTCCACCGATGGTCGATGGCAATAGGATGGTGGTTTCTCCAGTGTTGATACTCCGTCCTCTAGGGGACATATCCTGTAGACTTGGTTTCATATGCTTGTGTTTATGCCAAATGATTAGGATGCTATGATCGGAATGAATCTAATGCTCCTAACTAAATGTACTATGGACTACACTTGCACGAATGTAGGTGGTCTTTCTACAATGATTAGGATGCAATGATGAGTCGAATGCTCTTAACTGAATGTGATGATGTATGAATGTAAAGCTAAATGGTCCCCTTTTAATGGTTAGGGTTGTCACTGCTCGTCTGTTCCTCAAGGCCGCGCGATCTGAGCGTAATTTTTGTCTTCTCGTAGTCATGAGCTATGATTTTAGACTCCTCTTTCTCGAGCGTTTCCAACCCCTAGGCGTGTTGGTTTTAAACAAAAGTCCGGTTTCAGGTTCCTGTGCTGTTTAGAGACTTCCAGAGTAATAGGCAAAACTCCTTTTATGGAAGCATTATGGGTCCATCGGCCGTTATTTCAATTGCAAAAACAGTTTTTTTTAAAAAAAACTTAAATGATGAATATCAATGAAGAATGGAATTGGATTAATCAACCAAAGCAAACATGATTGAAATACAAAAAGATGAGTGAGAAGGAAGAAAGGTAGGTGCCCCAAATATCGCAGCCTGAGCTTCACTATCCAATCTTTCTGAAGATCATTTTGAGCTGAATGGATGTTGGGAGATCTGCAGCGCTCTGTAGATATCCCGAGGCGTAACATTCCTCCTTTTGCCAATTCTGGGAGAACAAAAATCGTCACACATTTCGTCTGTCGTTTGAATTTGAGCCGCCCTTATCGGGTTTTCGACTCAAAGCCCCTTTGGTCTCAAAGCGCCCTTTACGGGTTTTCGCCTTGGCCTCTCCGTTTTTTTTTTTTTTTTTTTTTTTTTTTTTTTTTTTAAGAGAGCGCCTTTGCGGGTTTTCGCTTTAGACTTTTCCTTCTTTCACGCGTAATACTTCTTGACCGAATCTGAATTTACGGGATTTGATAAGTTCTTCCCATCCATCTCGGCCAAGATCAGAGCTCCTCCAGAGAAAGCCTTTTTCACCACATAAGGTCCTTCCCAATTAGGCATCCATTTCCCTCTGAAATCTTTTTGTATGGGGAGGATCTTTTTCAAAACTAAGTTTCCTTCGTGGAATTCTCTTGGGCGCACCTTTTTGTTGTATGCTCGCGTCATTCGCTTCTGGTACATCTGACCATGACGAATAGCTTTCAACCTTTTTTCTTCAATCAAATTTAACTGATCATATCGAGCCTGGATCCATTCTGCTTCGTCCAACTTCAGTTCAGACAAGACTCGAAGGGATGGAATTTCAACTTCGATAGGTAAAACTGCCTCCATCCCGTAGACCAGTGAGAAAGGAGTTGCCCCGGTGGAGGTTCTGACCGACGTTCGGTAAGCAAAAAGGGCAAACGGTAATTTCTCGTGCCAATCCCTGTAGGTCTCAGTCATTTTCCCCACTATCCTCTTGATGTTCTTATTAGCTGCCTCTACTGCCCCATTCATCTTTGGGCGATATGGCGATGAATTGTGGTGTCTGATCTTGAATTGCCCACAGACCTCTGCGATCATGCTATTGTTCAAGTTTAACGCATTATCGGATATGATCTTCTCGGGCATTCCATATCGACATATGATTTCCCTTTTAAGAACTTGCTAATCACTGATTTTGTCACATTGGCATATGAGGCAGCCTCTACCCACTTAGTGAAGTAATCGATTACCACGAAGATGAACCGATGTCCATTAGAAGCTTTTGGCGAGATTGGCCCAATGACGTCCATGCCCCACATAGAAAAGGGCCATGGGGAAGTCATAACATGTAGAGGTGAAGGTGGTGCATGAATTTTGTCCGCATAAATTTGGCACTTATGACATTTTTTAGCATAATCAATGCAATCTCCTTCCATGGTAGGCCAATAATACCCGAATCTCATGATTTGCCTAGCCATCGTGAAACCATTGGCGTCGTTCCACAAACACCTTCATGGACCTCTTCCGGATTTGCTTAGCCTCTGCGCGCCTACACACCTTAATAGCACTTGATCTTTTCTTCTTTTGTATAGGATTTCTCCGCCCAAGACATAGTCACACGCCGATGCGTCTTATCGTCCTTTTGTCATTCTCGATCCGCCGCTCGGGGTATTGACGATTCTTTATGTATTGCAAGATATCATGATACCACGGACGATCCCTTTCTCTTCTTCTTCGACGTTGTAGCAGCAAGAGGCGGGGCCTCATGAATGCTCATTCGGATAGGTTTCATATCTTCGCTTTGTTTAATCGACCATGGAAGCCAAAGTGGCTAGAGCATCGACCATTTGATTATCGTCTCTTGGCGAGATAATTGAAAGTGACATCGTCGAACTCTCCGATCAATTCTTGGACCAATCTTTTGTATTCGACCAACTTGGGATCTCTCGTTTCCCATTCTCCTCTAAGTTGATAAATCACCAAAGCGAGTCTCCGTACACTTTTAGCACCCTAATTTTGCGCTCTATAGCGGCACGGATGCCCATGATACAAGCCTCGTACTCGCCATATTGTTTGTGCAATCAAAATCCAACCTACAAGTGAAAGGGTAATGATCTCCGTTTGGGGATACGAGACTGCCCCAATTCCATTGCCCACACATTTGATGCCCCGTCGAAGTTCGGCGTCCAAGGACGATCCTCTGGGTACCCTCTTGATGGTTGCCACGTACATTAGGTCCTCATTGGGAAATCAAAGTCCAAGGGCTCAGTGTCTGCTAGAGCTCTACTTGGCTAGAAAATCCGCTATTGCACTCCCTTTCACCGCCTTTTGGTTTACATAAACTATGTCAAACTCGAAAGCAAAATTTGCCATCGGGCCATCCTACCATTCAAGGCAATCGATTCTATCATGTATTTCGAGAGGGTCCCGCCGAGATGAGCCAAGTCGTATGATACAAAGATATACTGCCTCAATCTCCGAGTTGTCCAGATCAAGGCACAACAAAGTTTCTCAATTGGCGAGTACCTTGTCTCACATTCGGTGAACTTTTACTAAGGTAGTATATTGCCTTTTCTTTCTTTCCCGACTCATCGTGTTGGCCGAGCACACATCCCATTGAGTTATCAAGCACCAGTCAAATAGAGGATCAATGGCCTATCTCGGATTAGGCGGCGTCAATCTTTGGAGCATTGGGCGGTATTGCTTCACTTTATCGAAGGTTTCTGACATTCCTTGTCCCACACACTGGATTGTGTTTTTTTAAGGAGACGGAATATGGGGTCACATTTCTCGATTAATTGTGAGATGAACCGAAGCGATGTAGTTTAACCTTCCTAAGAAACCTCGAACTTCTTTTTGCGTGCGAGGTGGAGGCGCTTCTTGTATTGCTTTGACCTTGTCCAGGTCAACCTCAATCCCCTTTCACCGACTATAAATCCTAGCGCAGCCACGATCGGGCTCCGAAGGTACATTTTGGTTGGATTAAGCTTTAGCTGGAATTTCCTTAACCTCAAGAATAGTTTCCTCAAGACTTGGACATGCTCCTTTTCATCCGAGATTTGGCGATCATATCGCCTCACGTGCACTTCAATTTCTTTGTGCATCATGTCGTGAAATAGGGTTACCATGGCTCTCTGATATGTCGCTCCCGCATTCTTTAGTCCGAACGGCATCACTTTATAGCAAAAGGTCCCCCACATGGTTATGAACGTAGTCTTGTCCATGTCCTCGGGAAGCATCTTTATCTGGTTGTATCCCGAGAAACCGTCCATGAAGGAGAACAACGAGTAACCTGCCGTGTTGTCCACTAGGGTATCGATGTGAGGCAACGGGAAATTATCTTTTGGGCTAGCCTTGTTTAGATCTCTGTAGTCTACACACATTCGTACTTTCCCGTCTTTCTTGGGGACGGGGACGATGTTGGCTACCCATTCTGAGTACTTAACCACTTGCAAGAAACCCGCATCAAATTGTTTCCTGACCTCCTCTTTTATTTTCAACAGACGTCCGCCTCATCCTTCAAAGTTTCATTGGATCGGCTTATATTCTTCCTTTATAGGCAACCTGTGTACCACGATATCGGTGCTTAGCCCGAGCATGTCTTGATACGACCACGCGAAGACATCTTTGAATTCATGGAGTAACTCAATGAGGTCTCGCTTTGTCTCTACTTGTAATACTAGCTCCGATCTTTACTTCCTTCTTTTCTTGTCCTGCTCCCGTGTCCACTATTTCCACTAACTCCTCGCGAGGCGGGATCTGCTTTCTCCTCTTGTTCTACCATCCTTACTTGATTCAGAGAGATAGGTCACAACCTTGGTCATCTTCGAATCCTGAAAATCTTCCATACCCGAATCTTGCCCAAAAGGATATTCTGAGTTATTGGCGTGAGTGTTGCTCACGTCGTTGATATTTGGGGACCTGTTATGAAGATGAATAAAAGCTCATAGAATAAAGGGATCTAAGCATGTTTATTGGCATTATGAATGAAGAATGGGAATATTTAGGAATATCTACGAATAATAATGATGAATGAAGAAGAAGATTTGCTCAAAAGGTAATGGAGATGCATTTCATTGAGAATAACGATGCCTCGTACAAAAAGTCATGCTTTCACAAAAGGGGCACTTATCGCCTCTAGACAACAAGTGTGTTCCGAGTATTACTCGAATAAGTTCTAAAAGCTACAGGAATCTCCTCTGCATCATCCGATTGTTTAGAACGCTGCCTGGCTCGTAAGGGCGGATACCATTCCAGTTTTCTTCCTCTATTCTCTCCCCGAATATGGCATTGATGTGCATGTTTGCCCGTATTCCTTTTATGGCTTTCTCATCTTTCGTTCCTCGTCCTTGGTGGATAGTCCCTCCTGATATAAAGGTCTCAAGAATATGAGGAATTATCATCGGTTCCCACTTAATCTCATCTCCGCCCAAACGCGCTTTCCTTCTTTCTTGTCTTTTTGCTAATCCTTTCCTTTTTTGCTTCGCGTCCGGTTTGAACCCTAAACCGAAGAGGTCTCGTTTTTCTTTCAATCTCGGGACCTCGATCTCTCCTTGGAGATACTTCCCAAGTCCTTTCCCAGTGCGGCTCGCTCCCGATCATCGATTGCAAACCCATTTTCGTGGTTTTAGATAATTGAGGTATTGGGATCTTGTTCCCCAAATGACGAATGTTGCATTGACAAATTCCAAAGAGCGGAAGGAGCACTCGGTTGCTTCATCATCTCGCTTCTAAATATGGCGCGCCATTGGTCACGATTGCGATTACGTCCTCTTCAAAGATTTATTGTCACTGACGACCCTCTATAATTAGCTTCAACTTTTGGTGCAATGATTTGAGGCATCGCTCCCGCCGAGTGTATCCAAGGTCTCCCAAAGAAGCAATTATAGGATGGTCTCGATATCCATTACTATGAAATCCACCTCATATATACCGGGCCGATTAATAGAGGTACCTCGATCCTTCCATAACTTTCCTTTCGGTTCCATCGAACGCCCGACTACATTGTGGCGAGCCTTCATGTGAGAGCATCAATGGGTAATCGATTCAAATCGGCGATGGCAAAACATTTAGTGCTGACCCATTATCGACCAAGACCGGGTAACGTGTATCCTTTGCATCGGGTGGTGATGTGGAGAGCCTTGATGGTACCCGTACCTCCGAGGGATTTCATCATCATTAAAGAAAATGAAGTTATCCGCGCTTATATTGCTAATCGGCGATCCAACTTGTTAACGGTGATATCATTAGCAACAAAAGTTTCATTTAGTACTTTCATCGATGCGTTGCGGTGCGCGCTCGAGCTTAATAGTAAGTCAAGCACGATATATCTGAGCCGGTTGCTTATGTAATCGCTTTCTACGACATTTGTATTCGCTATGCTTTAAAAACTTTAAGAATTCCCTAGCCTCTTCTTCCTTCAACGCTCATTTATAAACGCCTCGGTTTGGTCACTTTCCCTTTCTTTGGTTCGCCTACCGTGGTTTTCTCCTTTGTGAGCTCCATTCGTGTATTCACCGCGTCGTAGCGCTTTCCACTGCGCGTATAGGAGCCTACCCCCTGGTTTTCTTTTGCAGCGTTGGACGAGCCTTCCTTTTCAGGAACCGTCACGTTGCAGTTATAGTTCCAGGGAACCTTTTTGTCATCTTCATATGAAAAAGCCGCCGGTTTTCGAATCACGATCTTCGGAGGCCCCCTGTTCCCTTTTGCGATCTTTGGGCGAGTCCCCTTTTTCAGGAATCGTCATGTTGCAATTATAGCTCTCGGGAACCTTTTTGTTATCTTCAGATGAAAAGACCGCAGGTTTCCGAATCACGATCCTCGGAGTTATTTTTATTTCGGTTCCATCATTCTTTGGTCGCGAGATGGTGACCAAAGGGTAGCTGGTCTTCGAAGTTTTTACCCTTGCTTCATCTTCTAACATGCAGATGTTTCTTTCCTCTTGGTCTTTGTTGCCTTCGTAGAATTCTAACTCTTTATCGTCCATCAGCCTTTGTACCGAATCCTAAACTCTATACGCTTTTGGATTTCGTGCCCTCCATGTTGTGAAATTCACAACCCTTGCTTGTTCTTTCATGCTCTCTTCTTGGGCTTGACACAACCAATCCCTTTTCATCATTTCCTTCCGGACTCGTCTCATTGGGGTTTTCACTTGGCAATATCCCTCTTAACTCTTTTTCCCATGTTCTCGCCTATCATATTGACCCCATGATTAGGCGGTGGGTGCCCCGTGATTAGAGGTATCGTCTACTTCTACAACACCCATCCGGATGAGTCTTTCCACCGATTTCTTGAAAGCGAGACAGGTGCTCTCATTGAATGCCCCACAATTCTGCATGGTATTCGCCTTCGTGCGTTAGCGCATCATACCACTTAGGGTATGGGGGCTGCGAGGTTTTTTAAGTAATGCGGGGCAACAATGTGTGCATCGAATAAATTTTGGTACATTTCTTTGTACGTGGATCGGGATTGGTGTGAATTGAATTTTCTCCGCATTTTGCTTCGCATTGGATTCCCGTCTAGAGGACTCGATGGTGGGCGATTCTGACCACTGAGGCAGTTCACGATTATAGGCTTTGAATAACTTTTGCTTATGTTGTTTACATCGTTCTCTCTTTTCTTCGGGATCGTCTTTCTAGCACCTTCTCCTGCCTCTATCTTGCCACATCCGATTATGTTCTCTATCATTTCCCTGACAACACAATATCGAGAAACTTTTGGTGGCGCCCCAAGATGTGGTTAATGAAGGAGCTTTCAATGTATTGACGAACAACATGGTTGTCTCCTTTTCTAGGAGCGGCGGTGGTTTGAACTTGTGTGGCTACTTCCCTCCACCGTTGGGCATATTGCCTAAAGCTTTACTCCGACTTTTTCTCCATATTTTGGAGCGTGATTCGGTCGGGAGCTATATCGCCTACGTAGCAGTAGTGTTTCGTGAAGGCTGTGCGGTCCTTCCACGACTTGATCTGAGTACGGCTAAGCCGATTATACCATTTAGCCGCGGACCTGCTTAAACCGCCCCGAAACGATGAATCGATGGTGATCATTGTTAACGTGCCCGCCATTCGCGCGACGAACGAACATTGTGATGTGCGCCGACACCGGTTCCACTGCATTTTCAAAATCGGGGTCTTGAACTTTGGCGGAAGTGCGAGGTCCGGGACTAGACTTAAATCCTTAGCGTCTACTCCGTAACGGTGGTCAGCAGTCTCTATTTCTTTAAACTTTTCCTCTAGCCACTTGCAACGATCCTCGAGCTGCTTTGGGAAATCCATTTTCGCCTTGTCCATTTCGGGCATTTCGTCGAAATCGGGGACCACTTTGGGTTAGCTTGACCTTCCCGTGATTAGTACTGAACCGGTTGGGAGATGCGTTGGTACCGTGGTATCAACTCGATATTGTGGCCTGATAATAACGGTGTTCTTTGGGGATACGATCCGTGGCGCTTGGGTATTTGGCGGGTAAAACCGGAGGGTAAGCGGGATCGTCATTGTTGTTCCCCGAACTAGCGAAGCAACGCCCTTTCCTTTCTCACGTTCATTGGCCAACAAGCTGCGCTTAGCTGGTTTATCATGTTATTTTGGGATTCTTCCATCCGCCTATCATGTCCTGTTGTATCTTGGCCAATCGTTCTTGCATTTGATCCTGCATTTCTTTTTGCATTTGCTCTAATCTTTCCATTCTTTGGTCCATCACTTTTGTTTTGCCTCTCGCATGCAGTAGTGATGTTCCAGGTAACTCTCTCTGTCATAATTTAGGGTTCCTTTGTGAGATTTGATGTGTATGATGCAATGTAATGCAGATGCATGAGATGTGTGCTACAAAAAGGCATTGATTCTCGATTCAATTTCCATTAGCATAACTTTTCTTAGAAAACAAGTCTTTATTCATGAAATGGATTACATATAAGGCCTCGCCCTAATACTTAAAGCCTTGACTTTCTCAAGAAGATCACCTAATTCTTGTCCTCTCTCGATCTTGACTCGTACATTAAACTTAGTAAGTCGGCTTGGACTGCTAAGGCTTGTAGATGATCCGCCACCTCTCGTACTTGGGCCCACGACTTTCCCCATAATATAATCTCGGTCTCGACTTGGTTTTGATAGTGATGCGCTTGTTGCTTCCAACGTTCCTCGTTGACTTCAAAAAGCTCACTGTAGCTCACAACCATGTAAAGCGATTCTAGTTCTTCGACTCTTGCTTTCATCTCTTCAATCTTGCTCGAGACTAGCCTTCAATTCGACCACGAGTTGCGGCTTCGATGCTTTGGTACAATGATTTCTCTAATTCTGAGATCCGCGTCTTTAATTTTTCTTTCTCATTTTGGCTCTCTACTAGACTTCTTTTCAGGGCATCCTCCCGCTCTTGAGTCTCTCGGAGTTTCCTTTCCCATTGACTTGCTCTATGCTTCTCCTCTTTAATTTCTTGACGCCATTGCTCTGACGTTTTCCCAAGTCCCGCAGTTCTCATCGATCTTCGTAGCTTCTTGTAGTCCGTCTTTAGACTGTCTAAATCTTCTTCAGCTTTATTTTTTCCTTTTCTCAGCTTCTCGGCTTCTAGCTTCTGAATGTCGACATCCAATCCCAACTGTATTTTCTCTTCCTCTAGTTGCTCTATCCTTTTTCCTAACTCTCGGTTCTTCCTTTCGACATCTTGCTTGATGATTTCAAGTTCCGAGGGGACCACCTGTAAGTGCTCTTCTAGTGACCGGATGTCTTCTTGGTCCGGCGTGGGGATATTATCATTGATCCTTTGACTCCTCCACCAGTCATATTCAGGGGTTGTCATCGGATTGGCAGCAAACCTTTTTATTCTGTGAATTTGACCCCAGGCTTTTGATATCTCCCTTACTCTCCTCTTGTAATTTTCTCCTTTGTAGTCAAACTCGCATTGAGTTAACCCTTGTGTCGGTGGCGTAAACTGTCTCGATCTGTATTGTCTTAATACGAGGAGAGGTGTATACCCGACAGCTCCCCATATTCCAAGCATAGGGACATAGTCAAAATCCCCGCATCGATATATAATCTCATCGGGGATCGCCCAAGGGGCTCTCCATGCTACATCCTCTTCTTGTAATTTTTGCAAGACCATAACCCAATTTTCTTCCGTAATATCATCTCGTCTTGGCGTGGTTGCCATTTTTTCCAGCGGGGAGTAGTCCTCGGAGAAAATTTGACACGACATCTTTTCCATTTTCCAAAAATGGCCATGAAACCATGCTAATAGGAGTTGGGCGCAACCGATGAATCTTCCCTCGCCCGCTCTTCGGCATGTGCTTAGGGACCTGAATGTTTCGGTTAAAATTGTAGGAACAGGAGTAATCCCTCTTTCTAATTTGTCAAACAAATCAGTGACCGCTTCATCTATATGTCCTAGGGCTTTGGGGAAGATAACTAGCCCATATATGCTCAAGGCTAAAGCGTCAACCCTTTTTCTTTGCTCGGGATGTGCTATGATCAAATCTCTTAGATTTTTCCAGGGATGCATTTACAATCTCCTTTCTGCTTTGTTCGAGTCAGTAACCCATTGTTCGCTCATTCTGTAATGTTCATTAACTTTTTTACGAATGTGGGGACATTAACGCCCTTACATAAACTTTGTCGTCGAATCTTCTGCAAATGAGCGAGCAAAGGTATTCTTCCATAGTAGGTACCAAGTCCACTTTCCCAAAAGTAAAGCAACTATAAGCGTGATTCCAAAATCGGGCCATAGCTCGGAATAAGTGCCGGTCTATCTTAATGTCAAGCGTGTAAGGCGGATCGCCGTAATGACAATAGAAACGATTTTGCTTGATACCTTCGTCCCATTGGCTCCATATCTCTTTCATTTCTTGAAGATTATTCTGGTTACGCTGATACGGTGAAGTCCCACAGTTCGACACGTACCCTCTCGCAAGGCTATCACCCTTCTCTTCTTTGCACGGTCTCGGCCCATATTCGGACGGCCGCATTGTCTCCCACTTTATCAAAAAACTCTTTTTCCATGAAAAGCTATCCATTTGGTAATTGAATGTGAATCGATACATTTTTGATGAATATGCCATGCAAAATAAATGAAGCAGGTCAGTATTTCATAAATAGTAAGTAGAGGATAACATTCATAATCAGGTAAGCACTAGGGTTTGGCATGGCTCTACCTAGAGTGGTTCTTAAGGCTCGCTATATGAGGTTCGGTTCTAAAGTAGGGGTACCTGAACCAGCAGATTCCTCGATCCTCACCCATTATAGGCTCATATAGACCGAGTTCAGTTCAGGGGAATACATTTCCCTATGGCTGCACGGAGATGAAAATCTCACGAAGACATAGGTACGGATGTATCCCTAGGCGATCCACTATCCTGCACGGAGGTGAAAACCTCACGAAGGAATAGTTTCTCACTCCCACTTAAAGGTGCGACCACAACGGTCATGCAATGTACTGTGCACAAGAAAATAGAAATCATATGCAATGACACAAATGAATGCAACACAAGGATAGTAAAAAAAATTTTAAATCAAATTTCCAAACTTTCGACAAAGGACAAAAAATAATCAATTTACGGCCTGACTCTCTTTCTGGTATCCCCAGTGGAGTCGCCAAGCTGTCGTAACCATTTTTTGTTGAGTTTTAGCAAAAAAACGGGGTCGACGTGGGTTTTGAAAACGAATAAAAACAGGAGTCGCCACCAATCTTTTTGATGAGGTGTGATCGGGTCACCTTAAAAGTGTTTGTTTTTAATAATCGATTAACTTATCAAAAACACAATTTTGGTCTACGAAAATCGTAAAATGGATTCGGAGTCGGTTACGTGCGAGGAAGGGTTAGCACCCTCGATACGCCCAAAATTGGTACCTAATTGATTATCTAATGTCTTAATGTCGAAAGTTGAAAACTTAAGAATTCAAAATACGATCCTCTTGTTGTTGAAGAATAAATTTGGATAAATTGGAAGTGTATGCCAAGGGCCGTCTCGTTTTAAGGTGAAGTGTTACATCCAATACTTTAGGACGCCACATTTCGACCTTTAAAGTTGAACTTGCCTTTTACTCAAAACTTATGGATTTAATTGAAAGGATATTTTGTTATTTAGAATGGACGAGAAAAGGAAACCCAATACTTTAGGGCACGTTTTCTCGAGCTCCTAAATACTGAAACATTGCCTTGGTTTTAGAAAATATTATCTCGGAATAACAAAACATCACATCCAAATGCATTAGGACACGACATCTCGAGTTTACGAGAATAAGCTTTTAGTTTAAAAATGTATTTGTTTTAAAAGGATATTCGGTTATTTAGATCAAACGAGAAGAAACCGGAACCCAGTAGAGTTAGGGCTCGATCTTCCCGAATCTCTAATACTAAATATTTGGTTATTATAAAACTGAGGCATTGAGAAAAATTAGCGTAAAAATGTGAAAAAACACGATTTTATACACGAAAAGAATAAATAAAAGACACATACGCATACATACGTACAAATAAAGAGGACATATAATATATTAAGAATATTACGTATAGTAACAGTAGTAGAAATAACGATGAAATGGTAATAATAACAACACGATAATGATGATAATATGATACGATAATAATGGTACTAAGACAACAAAAAATGTTAGTAAGACTAATAATGAGAAGCAAATGATGATAATACTATAGAAAGAAGAAATAAATAATAGTAACGATATTAACGATATAAGATGCGAAAACAAAAGATAGCAAGGATAATAGGCAAAGAGAATACGAATGATAGTATTTAACGAATAAACGACAAGACGTAGACATGCAAGAGATATAGTAATAATAATATAATATACACACTATATATAAAAAGGATAATATGATAACTATAATAATGATATAACGTATAAGATATATAATGGTGGTAAACGTATTATGATAACAATAGTATAATATATACTTATATGAATAGCAAAACTTATATGATATAAAATTTATAATATACGAAACGATTTAAAACATAGATTGGTTTTTAGCACAAAGAATAATATAATATAACAACAATTATAACAACACTAGTAATAATAATAATAACGATAATAAATAAGAAACATAATAATAACGCCAGAAAAACAAAATATAATGTAATAAATAAAGTAAAATAATAATCTTGGTAAAAATAAATGTGATAAATAAAATAGTAAAAATAACGTTGAGAATAATACTTAACAATTATAATAATATATTAAAATAATAATGGTAACTATAATTAAAATAAAACGTGTAAAGATAATAATAAAGAAAAACTAATAATAACAAAGTAATAAAACTAATAATAATAAAGTAATAAAACTAATAATAATAAAGTAATAAAACTAATAATAATAATAATAATAATAATAATAATAATAATAATAATAATAATAATAAGGTTAGTGAATTTAGTAATAAAATAACCAAAGTAATTAGAAATGACTAAAAATGAACAAAACGGGATACTTGGGGTAAATTTGAAATGAAATAAAAGAGTTGTTAGGGATCAAGATATAGCACGCTTAAAGCAAGAGGGGCCGATTGGAAAATATCCCCATCCTCCATGCGCATATATGGGTCAAGGACCCAATTGAAAGCCCGATAAAATTTAAAGGAAAATCAGTAAAAAAAAAAACCAACGAAAAGTCTAATTGAATAAGTAATGCAAGAAGGAGGGACCAATCGTGGAAATATCCCTTTAAAGGGACAACACGGTTCCCCTAAGATGCTAAACGACGCGTCGTTTTATTAAGGGCATATAAGGCCCAAAATTTCCTAAAAATCAGATTTTTAACCCTAAATTTTCCTTCGAAAAACCAAAGAATTTTCACCTTCTCTCCCTCTTATCCTTTCATGCCCGACGATTGGGTTTCTGCTGCCGACCATCGCACCACCACCGCATCACGGTGGCGATGGTGCGCAAGGCCAGTTCGCTTTCTTTCTCCTTTGCTCTTTTCTTTTTACTTTGTTTTAAAAGTTTAAAAATAATAAACAAAAATAGATAGGAATCAACATGAGAATAGTAATAAAGTCGAAAGGAAAACGAAAATCAACCTTGAAAATTTTATTCTTGTTTTTTTGATTTCTCTGTATTCGCTTTTTCTTTTGAATTCGGAAAATCCCCTTTACATCTGTCTTGAACCTTTGAATCAATTATGGTGTTTGATTTTTGCTTGTATTTCTATTGATCAAAAAGAGAAAAAAAGAAAAAGCCCCCTTTACAATATTCGTATTCGGCTTTTATAGCCATTGTTACAACCCTTCTTTGCTTTTCTTTCTGTCGTTTCTATTTAATGTTTGCAGGTTTGGGCGGTGCTGAGCGCAGTGGCCAGTGGCGGTGGCGGCAGTGGGCAGAGCAAGTGGGCGAGTGGCCTAGTCATGCGCTTAGGGTTAGGGGGGCTAGGGTTTAGTTTCTTTTTTTTTTTTGAAAATTTAGTGTTGGGCTGAGTTTTGGGTTAGTGTTGATTGGGTTTGGGGTATTGGTTTGTATTGGGTTATGGGTTTGTATGCTTAATGGGCCCCGGGCAAAAATGGGCTTGTACACCTATTATATAGAGATGTGTTGCGTTTGGGATAAGCATGACATATTGATATGTGTTGCATTTGTTTTGATTTGGTTCGAATGAGGTAGATATAGTTGAGAGAATGTACTTTTCGGTTGTGACTTAATTTGGTCTATTTGGATTATTAAAGATGTTAAGTTAATGTTTATGAATGGCAAGTTATTAGTAAAAAAGAAAAGAAAAGATGCATATGCCTTTGTAATAGTCATAAGTAATTGAATATTTAGGTTCGGCTTGTGATGACTAAGGATGATTATAAATTGTACTGACAAAGGTTAGCTTAATATTGAATTGTAAAGCTCTCTGTGCTACCCTTGAACTTATTTTTAATAGCCGAAATGGGTGAGAGAGAGAGGAATCGATTTGTAAATGTGATTTATGCTTGGTAATTAACATGCGAATAGTGTATATAAGGGTTGCATTTTGTGCTTTTATATTGGTTCATAATGATAGATTATTATGCGTATTAAAAATGTTGCATAAATGTTATGTTTGTCCATAGGATGATGACATTAAGATTGCATATCTGTTTGGATAGAAATTTGTATGATATTTTACTTGCCAGCCGAATTAGATATGAGTCACATGGTTAAGTGTATACATGCCGTGAATGAATGGCTAATTTCGATATAGTTAAAAGCGCATATAATTTTTGTGATTCATATTTTGCTTAATTATATATGGTGGATTGAAAATGCAATATTGCTTGTGATTGTTAATTCATATATCTGTATGCTCAAAATTTTAAAGCAAAGTGTTCAAATTTTGTTAAGTAACACCTTGTGACCCCAATTCGGCGACGGATAAGGGTTTGGGGTGTTACATTTGATTGGTATCAGAGCTTACGGATTAGTCGATTCTAGGACTACCGTAGCGCGTGAGAGTATAGCTATACATGCCTTTATTGTATATACGATTGTGTGGTGACTTCTGACATTTCCAATTGTGTTTTATATAGTAAATGGATTCCGATCCTGACAGAGCCGTAGCTGATGATGTAGAGAGCGTAGCGTTTGGTGTCGCACGCGAGTCTGCGCCGGTAGACTCCCAACCTGTCTCGGGTAGCACGAGGGGGAGGCTAAGCATGCCTTCTACCAGATGATGAATGAATGGTTTACCCAGTTTGTTCAGAATAACCTGGCTGTACAACCACCCCCACCCCCGAATAATCCAACTCCGGTACCTTCAGCACCCCCAATGATAGATCCGATGAGATCTAGTAGGCCTCCCGTTGATAAAATCAGGAAATATGGGGCCGAAGAATTCAAAGCCAATGATAATGATGACACAGAGCGAGCCGAGACGTGGCTTGATAACACTATACGGGTACTTGACGAGCTATCCTATACTCCAGATGAATGCCTAAAGTGTGCTATATCTCTACTTCGGGACACTACCTATCACTGGTGGAACACACTAGTATCAGTGGTTCCGAAAGAAAAAATGACTTGGGACTTCTTCCAGATCGAGTTCCGTAAGAAATATATCAGTCAGAGATTCATCGATCAGAAACGAAAAGAATTGCTGGAATTAAAACAGGGTCGTATGACTGTGACGGAATATGAGCGGAAGTTTGTTAGATTGAGCCGTTATGCCCGAGAGTGTATATCAATTGAAGCCATTATGTGCAAAAGATTTGAAGACGGTCTGAATGAAGACATAAAGTTGCTTGTTTACATTCTTGAAATCAAAGAGTTCGTGGTACTAGTCGAGCGAGCTTGCAAAGATGAAGAGCTCGAAAAAGAGAAAAGAAAGGCTGAAATAGAAGCTAGAGACACTCGTAAAAGATCATCGAGTAAGACTTTCCATTCAGTGCCTAAGAAGTTTAGAGATGACTTCAAATTGACATAAAGCTACTTCGACTTGCCTAGACGTGATCGACCTCCAGTGAGTTCCCGAGCCACTTCGATGGCTAGTGTTGGTAATGTTCCGCAGAATCGGGCTGAGTGCAAACATTGTGGGAAGTGGCATTCTGGGAGTTGTAGATTTCATGATCGGTCCTGCTTTAAGTGTGGATCGTCGGACCATTTCATTCAAAAATGCCCGATGCTAGCCGAGCAAAATACGGCTCAGAACACTAAACCGAGCAACGCGCCAGCACGGGGCAGACCACCCAGACATTCAGGCAATGTAGGTGGAAGTCAGAGAGGGACGAAGGACACTGTAGTTCGATTAGAGGCTAGAGCTCCAGCTAGAGCTTATGCTATACGAGCTAGAGAGGATGCTTCTTCCCCAGATGTTATTACCGGTACTTTCACACTTTATGATACTACTGTGATTGCATTGATTGATCCTGGTTCGACTCATTCATATGTGTGTGAAACTCTAGTATCCAGTAAGACTCTGTCAGTTGAGTCTACTGAGTTTGTAATCCGTGTGTCTAACCCTTTGAGTAGATGTGTACTCGTTGATAAAGTGTGTAAAGGTTGCCCGTTGATGATTCGAGATTCCTGCTTTCCAGCCGACTTAATGTTGTTTCCTTTTGACGAGTTCGATATAATTTTGGGAATGGACTGGTTAACTTTGCATGATGCAGTGGTGAATTGCAAAAAAAAGATTATTGATTTGAGATGTCAGAACGGTGAGATCATCCGAGTTGAATCTAGTGATTTAAATGGGTTACCTACAGTAATATCCTCGATGCTAGCCCGAAAGTATGTGAGAAAAGGATGCGAAGCTTATTTGGCCTATGTATTGGATAATAAAGTGTCTGAAAAATAGATTGAATCTGTACCGGTTATGTGTGAATACCCAGATGTGTTTCTTGAAGAATTACCGGGTTTACCACCAGTACGAGAGATTGAGTTTGGCATTGAATTAGTACCGGGGACGACTCCGATCTCGATAGCTCCGTATCGGATGACACCTACTAAGTTGAAAGAGTTGAAAGCACAGTTGCAAGAGTTGACAGATAGGGGCTTTGCACGACCGAGTTTCTCTCCTTGGGGTGCACCAGTTCTGTTTGTGAAAAAGAAAGATGGAACTATGTGAATGTGTATTGATTATCGGCAGCTGAATAAAGTGACAATAAAGAATAAATACCCGTTACCTCGAATTGATGATTTGTTTAACCAGTTAAAAGGGGCTTCAGTGTTCTCAAAGATAGATCTGAGATCGGGTTATTATCGATTCTGAGTCGAGATTCGGATGTGCCCAAGATCGCATTTCAAACGAGGTACGGACATTTTGAGTTTCTGGTTATGCCTTTTGGACTTACTAATGCGCCTGCTATTTTTATGGATCTGATGAATCGGGTTTTTAGACAGTTTTTGGATCAGTTTGTGGTAGTGTTTATAGATGATATCCTGATCTACTCTAGAGATGAAACCGAGCATGCGAGCATTTGAAATTGGTGCTACAAACTTTGCGAGATCGCAGCTTGTATGCAAAGTTTAGTAAGTGTGAATTCTGGATGAATGAAGTCACTTTTTGGGACATGTTGTTTCAAATGTCGTATTCGGGTTGATCCAAACAAAATATCGGCTATACTTGATTGGAAGCCACCAAGAAAGTTCCCGAGATTCAAGCTTTACGGGACTTGCGGGTTACTACGAGACGATTTGTGAAAGGTTTTTCTATAATAGCTACCCCGTTGATAAAGCTATTACGAAAGACGTTAAATTTGAATGGTCGGATAAGTGCGTAAAAGCTTTGATCGCTTGAAAGCCCTTTGACTAAGCTCCAGTGTTAGCTCACCTGAAACCGTAAAGAATTTATTGTTTATAGTGATGCTTCTTTGAATGGTTTGGGTTGCGTTTTGATGCGGGAAGGCAAAGTCATAGCCTACGCTTGAGACAATTGAAGCCTCATGAAAGAAATTATCCAACTCATGATCCGAATTAGCGGCCATTATTTTCGCATTGAAAATTTGGCGTCATTACTTATTCGGTGAGAAATGTCGTGTTTTCTCGGATCACAAAAGTCTGAAGTATTTGATGACTCAGAAAGATCTGAAACTTGAGACAACGCAGATGGTTAGAGCTGTTGAAAGACTATGAATTGGTGATTGACTACCATCCGGAAAAGCTAACGTTGTCGCAGATGCATTAAGTCGAAAATCATTGTTTGCTCTTCGTGCGCGTTGAACGCACATATGGTTATGTCCGGTGATGGTTCGATCATAGCCGAGTTAAAAGCAAGACCGAGGTTTATTCAACAAATTTGTGATGCACAAAGAATTGACAAAGATGTGATTGCTAGACGAGCTCAGTGTGAAAATGATGCAGAGTCAGAGTTTCAAATTGATGCAAATGATTGTTTGAACTTCAAAGGCCGAATATGTGTCCCAGAGAATGTGGAATTGATTCAGATGATTTTGAACGAGGCTCATAATAGTCGATTATCGATACATCCGGGTAGCACGAAAATGTATAATGATTTGAAACAGTTCTATTGGTGGCCAGGCATGAAACGAGATATATCTGAATTTGTTTCAAAGTGTTTAATTTGTCAGCAAGTAAAAGTAGAGCATCGAGTGCCTTCTGGGTTACTTCAACCGATCATGATACCTGAATGGAAATGGGATAGAATCACTATGGATTTTGTATCTGGTTTGCCTATGACACCGAGCAAGAAAGACGCATGCAGGTTATAGTGGATAGATCCGACCAAATCACTCACTTTGTATTAGTTCAATGCGGACTATTCGCTCGATAAACTTCTTTGTTGTATGTATCTCAAGTTGTGAGATTACATGGTGTGCCGAGTTCTATTGTTTCAGACAGAGACCCGAGATTCACGTCGCGGTTTTGGAAGAAGCTGCAAGATGCTCTAGGTACTAAACTCCACTTTAGTACAGCCTTTCATCCGCAGACAGACGGTCAGTCTGAACGAACCATTCGAATACTTGAGGACATGTTGAGATGTTTCATCCTTGAGTTTGAAGGTACGTGGGAAAGATACTTACCTTTGATTGAATTTGCTTATAATAACAGTTTTAATCTAGTATCAAAATGGCACCTTACGAAGCTCTATATGGCCGTAAGTGTCGTACACCGTTGTACTCGACCGAGCTCGGTGAAAATAAGTTACACGGTTGATTTGATTAAAGAAACGGAATGTAAAGTGGCTATAATCAGAGATAGTTTGAAAGCTGCCTCGGATCGTCAAAAGTCCTACGCTGATTTGAAACGTAAAAACATTGAGTTTCAGGTCGGAGACCGGGTATTCTTGAAAGTTTCTCCATGGAAGAAGGTACTCCGATTTGGTTGGAAAGGCAAACTAAGTCCGAGATTCATCGGACCGTACGAGATCATCGAACGTATTGGGCCTGTTGCTTATAGATTGAAGTTGCCCTCTGAATTAGAAAAGTTACACAATGTATTTCACGTTTCGATGCTTCGTTGATATAGATCAGATCCGTCACATGTGATCACTCCGTTTGAGATTGAAATTCGATCCGATATGACGTATGAGGAAGAACCGATCCGTATTTTAGCTAGAGAAATGAAAGAGTTGAGAAACAAGAGAATTCCATTAGTGAAAGTACTATGGAATCGGCACAGAGTTGAAGAGGCTACGTGGGAGCCTGAGGATTCAATGAGGCAACAATATCTGACTTTGTTTAACGGTAAGATTTTCGGGGATGAAAATCCCTAAGGGGGGAGAGTTGTAACAGTCCGAATTTGACCCTAATTGGAACGATGGTTTCGGGACCACGAATCCGAGTCTGAAACATTTTTAAATATTATATTTTGTGCTTATTATATGTGAATTAATGTGTGTGAAAGTTTCGTAGAAAAATTTAATCGTTTGTGTGCTTAATTAAATAAAAAGGACTTAATCGCGTAAAGTGTAAAAGTTATAAACTATAGTGTAAAGTGCTAGAATGATGATGGCTTTTTAATATGGAGTATTAAAAGAGTAATTAACCCATTTTATGAGTTAGTGGGTGGCAAAGGTCAAGTGTAACCTTATATTATAAATTATTTTTATTATTAATTAAAGGTTAAAATGGTAAAACATAAAAAAATGTTATTATATGTTATATTATATGAAATTAAAAGCCATTTTAGTTGTTCTTCTTCTTCCATTGCCGTGAGTTAGCTAAGAAAAAGGGGTTTAAAGGCTTAAAACATTCGGCCATCATCAAGCTCAATTAGGTATGAATTTTAGCTCGGTTTTTGATAATTTCTACGTTTTTGTGATCGTTGCTTCGTATATTATCCGACCCATGCTAAAATTTTTGAGATTAGTGTGTATGTGATATTCGGCCATTGATATGTTCATGTGTTTTTTGATGTTTGATAATTTTAAATTAAAGATATGTTAAAGATTAGTGTGTTTTGTATTGGGAATTATAGTGAATTTAAGTATTTTGGGCTAAATTGCAAAAATGAATTTTGAGGGGGCTAAAATGCAAAATAAATGAAATAAATGGACTAGAATAGTCCCTATGAACATTCGGCCCTTAAGTGTTATAGTGAAATTTTGTGTATTTTGTGTTTTGTGCAAATAGGACCAAATTGCAAAAATGTGAAATAGTAGGGGTAAAATGGTAATTTGATTGTTTATGTATTTTGGGACTAAATTAAAATGAAATGTACTTGAATGAGCTAAATTTTAATGTGTTTAGATCAAGAACAAAGAAAAATGGATTTGGATCGGGGAAAGGCGAAGATCATCGAATAGTCGGTATACGTTATCCATCGACGGTCGAGGTAAGTCCTTAAGCAAGTTATTGCTGTAAATATTGTTCGTAATATAGTTTACATGTCGAACTTTGAACTGTTGGATTGAAATTTAATCATAGCCGAATGTGACATAAAGATTTGATTATGAATGGTAGTTAAACCTACTTGATTTCATTTTGTACAAGTGATTTAAATCAAGCACGACACATGTTATATTTGAATTATATCGAATGTATCGGGCTTAATGCCTAGCAGGCTTTGTGCCGGTGAAATGTATCGGGCTTCGAGCCTAGTAGGCCTCGTGCCGGTGAAAGATTTCGGGCTTATTGCCTAGCAGGCTAAATGCCGATGATTTTTAAATACGAGCTTATGCATATAAATTGGTGGACTTATGTTGACAAAAGGACAAACTTAAGCTTATTCGTATGAATTAAATTACAGAGCCATACAGGTAAGTATCTGTGAGTTGTTTAATTGAGTTTATATATATATATATATATATAAATATATGTGATGTGGAACGAAAATGTGGTATATGATTATGTATGTATATTCGGCTGTTTGGTTAGGAAATCATATTGATATTTCGTGCATATTGAACCTTTAGAGTGATAAGATGTGAAGTGAATAAGCGTATATATATGCTATTGTATATGATTCCATTTAAAATGATGTGCATACGAATTGAGTATTTGGCAAGAAATGGATGTTTATCAATTGAATTTTGAGTTGAATTAATGAACTTTTTGTTAAAGGTAGGATAATGAGAAATGTTAAGTTAAATACGATATTGAAGTTCGATAAATGTGACACCATATGTGTGATTTGTTAAAGTTTGAAGTAATATTAAGTATTTGACTTGGAAAGTTTAGGTGTTAAATTGAATTATTTTATTTAAATTTGCTTAAGACTTACTAAGCTAGTAAGCTTACTCGTGTGTGCTCTTTGTTCTGCTTTATAGATTTTGATCAAGCTACGGGCATCCGAGGATCGTCGGAAAAGTCAACCACACTATCAACCCTTTTGGTACTTAATCTTAGTTTTGAATCGAAGGCATGTATAGGTTAGACTAAGGTTTAGACTAAGGACATTCGGTCTTGTATATATGTATAGCCTTGAGAAAATGGCTATTTCTTTTGATCAAGTTTAATTCCTATGTTCATCATAATATAATGGCTTGATTATAATATTAAGGAATGTGAAATTCGGTCATGGTTTAATCATGTATGGAAAGTGGTCATATGATATACATGTTGTGGTGTGTGGTCATGTGTTTTAACAATGAAGAAAATGACGGATGCTTGATGAGTTATAACATGTAGTATATTAAATAAGTAATATGCCTATTATATAGAGATGTGTTACGTTTGGGATAAGCATGACATATTGATATGTGTTGCATTTGTTTTGATTTGGTTCGAATGAGGTAGATATAGTTGAGAGAATGTACTTTTCTTGGTTTGTGACTTAATTTGGTCTATTTGGATTATTAAAGATGTTAAGTTAATGTTTATGAATGGCAAGTTATTAGTAAAAAAAAAAAAAAAATGTGCATATGCCTTTGTAATAGTCATAAGTAATTGAATATTTAGGTTCGGCTTGTGATGACTAAGGATGATTATAAATTGTACTTGACAAAGGTTAGCTTAATATTGAATGGTAAAGCTCTCTGTATACCCTTGAACTTATTTTTAATAGCCAAATGGGTGAGAGAGAGAGGAATCGGTTTGTGAATGTGATTTATGCTTGGTAATTAACATGCGAATAGTGTATATAAGGGTTGCATTTGGTGCTTTTATATTGGTTCATAATGATAGGTTATTACGCGTATTAAAAATGTTGCATAAATGTTATGTTTGTCCATAGGATGATGACATTAAGATTGCATATGTGTTTGGATAGAAATTTGTATGATATTTTACTTGCCAAATTAATTGGATATGAGTCACATGGTTAAGTGTATACATGCCGTGAATGAATGGCTAATTTCGATATAGTTAAAAGCGCATATAATTTTTGTGATTCATATTTTGCTTAATTATATATGGTGGATTGAAAGTGCAATATTGCTTGTAATTGTTAATTCATATATCTGTATGCTCAAAATTTTAAAGCAAAGTGTTCAAATTTTGTTAAGTAACACCTTGTGACCCCAATTCGGCGACGGATACGGGTTAGGGGTGTTACAGGAACTTTTAAGGATCTTTAAGCAATACAGCCCATTAGGGCATTCTAGCAATTCGGCCCTTTAGGGGCATTTCCGTGATTCGGCTCATAGGGGCATTTTCGTAATTCGGAACTTAGGGGCATAAAAATTGAAACTGTCCATCTGCGTCTTATTGACTAAATTGACTATAACTCGAGTTAAGAAACTCGAAATTTAGATCCGTAAATTTTCCTTGAAACTAGACTCATATATCTTCTTACCAAAGTTTTCTAGAATTTTTAGCTTAGCCAATTAGTACAGTTTATTCATTAAAGATTCCCTTGTTTCACTGACCAACGGTTCTGACCTCTCTTACCCTAAATTCAAATATCTCACTGTACGGTTTTCATATGTTGCTCCCACTTGTTTCTATTGAAAATAGGCTCAATAAGGAATCTATACATATAACTTATAACTCATAATTCACTTTGTACAATTTTAAACGATTTTTCCAAGACAGAACAGGGAACTATGAAGTCAATCAGAACCAGTCTCACTAAAATTAAAATATCACAAAATATAAAATTCCTCTTCCTCATCTGTTTCTTTCATACAAAAATAGACACAGTAAGATTTATTTCTATATCTTATTAACTTTCTAATTCGTTTTCTCCAATTTTTCATGATTTTTCAAAATCACGTCACTGCTGCTGACCAAACTGTTTCATTACAAAATATGGTTACCACTACGAATATACGCACGCCCGAGTGGTCACGGATGCCGGTTTCTGGTTTTTCTTCGGTATTTTGACCGAATCACGGAACATTTCATGCAAACTTTCAGAGAGGTATGAGATTACACACCATTTCAAATAGGTATTCGGAAGGGTACGGGATTACACACCTGATTTGGATTTCCGTAACACGATACTCTCCGCGACACCTTAAGGTACAATCAGTCAACAATTAGTCCAAAGCCCAATTTACAACTTCAACCAAGTATTGCGATTAATTAACAATCTATATCACTTACCAACAATCCGAGTCTCTTATTACGAGGGATAGGTGATCGATTGGCCCTCTGATAAAGTACTTCGAGATTCTACTTACCAACCCTCTTCCGAAAGCCAAAGGCTAGAAAGATGACAAGAGTATAAGCTAACACTCTACCGATTCGGTCAAGAAAGAGATTGTCCAACACGATAGGAAAAGAAAAAGTGAAGAGATAGGGTGATAATAGGTTCGGCTATAGAGAGAATCGAACAAGAAAATGTGATCACAAGGTAATGTCGATTTAAGAAAAGAGAAAAGGTTGATGAAATGGTCAAAAGAAAAAGAATGGATGGAGAGAAGAGTGCTAGATTGTTCGACTATCAAAGGGAGATGAGCAAAGGTGAGTGTTTCGGCCAAACAAAAGAAAAAGATGCACACTTTGGTTTTAGAGTTTCAATAAGAGGGAAGGAATTGGAAAAGAAAAAGACACCAAAATGCTAAGAAGAAATAACCTCTCATGCACCAAAATTTGCCAATTGCCTCAAGAAAATTCGGCTATCCCTTTCCCCCCTACAAACCGTGTATTACCTTTGCCCAAAAGGAAGAATGTTGACCCAAAATTCTTTCCAAAACATCTTCCACACTTTAGGCCAACATGTCCCCCTCCCTTATCCCTTTCTTTGATTTCCTTCCTTCTTTTTCCCTTATCTTCCTCCTTACCATATTCCTTAGTCATCTTTCCCAAATTAAAAAGTCTTCCTTTCCTTATTAAAGCCTTGACCGACACTTACCTTATAGTACAAAAATTTAATCCAAAATATTTGCACTAGATGGGATTCGAACCTTAAACCATTAGTACACTCCACACTCCACACGCCACTTTCCACCTTTACCAATAGACTCCTTGTGCTAGCAAAATGCACACTTATTTCCTTAAGCATTGATGCCACTTACCTTCTCTCCTTAAAGTGCTTAAACACAAAATTTACATATAGCCTAACTTGAACCCGAAACTTCCTAGAAACCTCGTAACTTTCCAAAATCACCTTCCTAATAAGTCCAACTTGAAATAATGCCGTTCTCTTGTTCTCAAAAATTTTAAACACTCCTACTCCCCAAGGCCCATTGGGCCCAATTCTACTAGGCCCAAATTCGGGTCGTTACAATAATAATAACGATCTATTATCCAACATGTTATCGAATCATGAATCTGTGGGATTTCGGTGTGAGATTACACACCTGATTACAGTAAGAATTAAACCTTCTTGATCGTCGGCACCTAAATCACCATTACTCTCGATTAATCCAACAAACGAGATTTTATTAATCTAAATCTAAATCAAACGATCTATAGAAATGCTTACCCTTAGTATCGTGAACGACCACGATTTGTCTATTCTCACCGGATGATGGTCCACAACCCGGTGGAAAATCCCGGACCGCCGATACCGTCCTTCGCTTGAACTTAGGAGTAGGGATTGCAAATCCTCTCCTTTTGTCTCCTATTATCGCTTTTCCTATCAAATTGTTACCACTTACCTCCATTAAAAAAGTCTCAGTTAGAAAAATACTATGATGAATGAACGTATTTATCTAAGGAGAGGTTTCGGCTCACCACTACTTCCGAAGGATCAACGAGTAGAGAAAAATGAGCAATTTAGTTCCCTATAATATTCAATTAGTCAAATCAATCGGTCTGTTTTAACAGAATAACCGAGCAATGAAAGATATCAAAATAGACCATAACGAAACTCTTTACCTTATCGATGATGAATCTGATTTCTATCGATTGACTTATGGCTACGGATGAGATAAGGATATTAGATTCGGCCTTCCCACTTTAATACTACGGAAAAGAGATGATCACGCTTTGAGTGAGTAGAAGAAAGTGATGCTTTCAGTTAAAAAAAAACCATCCCAAGTCAAGGGCACATATTCGGCATGAAGAAAAGAAATTGAAAAGAAGAGGATTACTTACCGATTCGGTCAAGAAGATAGTGCCCAACACGAAAGAAAAAGAAATAGAGAGGAAGTAGGATGTTAATAGATTCGACTATGGAGAGAAATGAATAAGAAAATTTGGTCACAAGGTAATGTTGATTTAAGAAGTGAAAGGAAGGTTGAAGAAATAATAAAAAGAAAAGAGAAGATGGAAAAGAGGTGTTAAGAGGTTTCGGCCAACACCAAAATAGAAATAAACCAAAAGATGTGAGTATTTCGGCAATCAAAGAAGAATGAACAAGGATGGATTAAGGGTTACGACACAACAAGGGAACAAGGTGAACAATGACTAGGTATTTCGGCCAAAACAATGAAAAGAATTGGGAAAAGAAAACACCAATATGCTAAAAAGAAAATAGGCCTTTCTTGAACCAAAACTAGCAAAATGACTCTAGGAATTTCGGCTATCAAGTTCCCCCCTCCCAAAACCGTGTATTACTTTTGCCAAAAGGATGAGTGTTGACCAACATTCTATTCCAAGCACCTTCCAAATTTTCGGCCAACATATCCCCCTTCTTTCTCCTTTCCTTTTTACTTCTTTCCTTACCCTCCTCCTTACCTTATTTTCTTATTCATCTTTCCATCAATAAAAAGTCTCCCTTACCAAATTTAGAACCATGGCCGACACTTGTAATAGGGACACAAAAATAAATCCAAAATTTTTGCACTAGATGGGATTCGACCTAAGCTCTCCCTCGCCATTTCACGCCACAACCACCTTGCCAAAGCTCCACTTGTGTTAGCAAAATTACATACTTATTTCCTTAAGTCATGATGCCACTTACCTTCTCTCCTTAAAGTGTTTAAACACAAAAAAATTGCTAAGGCCCAACTCAACCCCAAGCCTTCTTAGGACCCCTAAACATACACAATTAACGTTCTTAACTAGCCTACAGCATGATATAATGCACGGACATAAAATTCTGAATTTCAGGATGTTACAGAGACTGGTCTATATAAGTTCATGCCGGCCGCTTCAATCATTCGACGAGCCAAGTATATTTGAGGCCATTTAGTTTTTATTTCCTTTTTCTCTTTTGCTTCAATTACCTTATCTTTACTTCTCTTCTGCTTAATTTAACTTATTTTATTTTAGTTTCTTGGTTTTAGGTTCTTCAGGCTGCTTGGGAATCACACCACGACCACCACCATATCCACAAAATTTAGAAATCACGCCCACCTCATGAACCATCCAACAATAAGGACTCTACGGTCCATTTATCTTATCTTTTCCTTTAATTTTATTCTATTTTTTATTCTCCTTCACTTTAGCTTGCTTTTCTTTAATTATTTAATTAGTATAGTTTTAATTATTATTATTATATCCTGGCTAATCCTCCATGAGCTACCCAATTTCTTCATCTAGCGCAGGATCGTCATCAAGAATGACCCCTCCAACTTATCTTTCACCTCCAACACAAGGATTTCATCCATAATTCAAGGAGTTTCACCTCTCTCTATATCTTTTGAATTTACACTTAATTGTCTATATATATATCTTTGTACATTGAGGGCAATGTACATCTTAAGTGTGGGGGGTGAACAACTTAAAAAGGTGCCTAATTTTTTTCATTATTCTCAAATTCCTGAAATTAGGTGCCAATGTAACATCCTTAAATAGGGGCTATTGTGTTTGAACTGTTTGCATGTGTATGGCTTGGTTGTGATATTAATTGGGATGTTTTAGGGTCTAGGTATGAGCCAAGGGTAGGCCCGAACTATAGGAAAAAAAATTGTTTTAAGCTTTGGTTAAGGGGAGCTGAAGGAGCTAGGGGTTAAGAATATTTTGTGGTAAACTTTAGCACAAGAATTTCCTTGGTAAAGTGGTAAGGGGGCGCCACTTAGGGCCTTGAGGAGTGACGCCACAAGCAGGGGAAGGAGGCTCAGGTTCGAGCAGCGGAGATCCCATTTTCTGCTTATTATTTTGATGCCAAGCTGAGGAAGAGTTGTGCTCAGCTCAAACTCTGTCGGATAACTGTTGAGCAAGTCAAACTGATTTGAACGGGTGGAGAAGAGAGAATTTAGGAGTTTGAATAATTCAAACTCATTTGAATGGTTGGCTATGAGGAGTTGGAAGAGGTTGCTGAAATTTGAACTCTAGTGTGAGGAGGAGTAATCGGTTGGAAGACTAGGGGAGGGAGTGCCAAAATTCCTTAGTGACATTTTCGGCTAGTGAATGCCTTGGAGCATTCGGTTGTGAGCTAAAGCCGAAACCCCCTTAGCCTTGTCGATTTCTCCCTTAATGCACCATGTTGAAGCAAAAGCCGAAAGTACTTTAGGCTCTTGCCGATTTCTTTCTTAGGCATTGAGCCGAATCCCCATTTGAACTCCTCTCTCATTTTCTTTGAAGCCGAAACATTCTTCTTTCCAAACCTCATTCCATTTTGCTCTCTAACTCTCATTTGGTGTGACCAAATCCTCTTCTTCCTCAAGTCACTCTTTACTATTGTTTCTCTCATCTTCTTCTCACCATCATTCAAACCGAATACTTCCCTTCCATTCTCTCATTTCATGTTGGCCGAATCTCTTTTGATTTCCTATCTTAAGCCATAGCCGAATCACCTTGATCACTCTACCCCATTGCCGAAATCTCTTTACTCTCCCCTTCTCATTCTAACTATTGGCCGAATATCAATCAAGCAGAGATCTCCCTTGATTTCTTCTCTAACCGGTTTGGAATAGGTAAGTCTGTCATGACCGAATCTCCTCTATTCTCACTTTCTTTTCTCTGTCGACTCACATGGGACAAAAGCTGAATTTCGGCATTTGTTGACATGATTTCTAACCATCTTTGGAATCGATTTCTTCTAGGATCTCCGGGATTTTGAAGCAGTGGATCAGGGTTATTTATTCTCTATCAATCGGTCTCAGTAAGTCAGTGGTAAGGATGCATATCGATTCGATCTTCCTCTTATTTGTTTGAAAAACCGAAGGCTATTAGTGATCTTGTTTAGTCTTGGCCGATTGTAGGGAAGACGTGTTATCGAGTGCTTTGGGATTTGATTTAAGCGCGAAAGGCGTAAGGTAAAGGATTATGGTTGTCGTTAACCCTTCTGGATTTGCTAGTTTAGCCGAATGGCCTTTGTTAATGATCTTGGTTTGGCTGAATGTAGGTAAAGGGGATCTAGTGCGTTAGATCGGGATCTTCGGGATTCAGTGATCGCGTTAGTAACCAGGTGTGTATCTTACACACTTCATAATCTATGTAAACTTGCTAAAAACCTAAACTACATTAAAAGCCAAAACTGTGTAGATTTCGATTTGGTACCCTTATGGGTAAGAGCAAGGATTCGGGTAAGTTCGTTTGATAAGTTTAAGATATTTGATTCTGATGAAATTGCATATGCTATGTTTCACTGTATGTTTAATGATTAAGCATGATGGCATGATATGTATGTGCATTGCATTATTGTGGGTGATATGAGAGGAGGGGGAAGGATTAATATCTGTGACTTTGGGTCACCAGTGGTTTGGCACCACCAGTGGTTTGGTACCACAGATTGATTTCGTGACTTTGGGTCACGGTGAGGTTTGGCACCTCATAGCGACTCGTCCCGATCGCTTAGCACCACAAAGGGTTGGCCCCACATTTGATAAAACGGGATTGTCGCCAAGGATTTGGTATCACAACATGGGTTGGCCCCACATATGGATTATTCGTGACTTTGGGTCACCAAAGGTTTGGCACCACCAAAGGTTTTTTGTACCACACGGGTAGAAAACGGAGTTGTGGATGGCTAGGTTTGGGTGCATGATGTGTTTGCTTGATTATGATTTGTGTAAGCATGTTGTAATAATCGGGAGGGGGATTATGCACTGAGTCTTGGTGACTCACCTTCTCCCTTATCTTTTCAGGTGATTCGTAGATCGCGGATGAGGAGTCGGGTGGACTCGAGGTGGCCATGCGATACTTGTTTTCGATTTACATGGATTTTCGACTTGGGTACTTTGACTTTATATTTCAGTTTCATTTGGGTTTGTAATAAGGCCATTACTTGTTTTTATTTTGGGTTTTCAGTTAATCCGCTTAAAGTTTTCAAATATGGCTAAGTAGACTACTTGACATGTTAATAACCTGAAAATTGAGGTTTTCTAAACTAAGCTTTGCAACGAATTTTCTAGACATTACCATCGGGTATAAACCACAAGATGATAAAAAGTTAACTTAAAATGAATTTCAAACCTAAGATTTCCAAAGCTTAAATACAAAGCGGTTTTACAAGTAACTAAGTTAATTTCATCCGGGTTTCGATAGACTTAGACGTTTTCTTAAGTAATGAATGACAAACGAGTTTTAAAAAGATTTTCGGGATTTCTGCGCAACTTAACATTTTCAACCATACATGCACCTGATTTCTGCAAAGACAAAGCAAACAAAGAGTTTTTCACTGAAATTAAACCGGCAACTTGTTTTCTTCGAATCATTTTCTCTCTGTGACATGCCAAATTTGGTCGTGGTGTGTTGACCGGGTTCGGGGTGTTACAGCCAAACTTTTTGCATTATTCTCAAATCCCTGAATTATGCCTTGTCTTAAAGTAAATTTCTCATATTATCATTAGAATGAAATTCCCATGATTTATGATTTTTATTGATATGTCTTAGATTAATTCATTGATAATTGTGCATTGATAGTTAAATTCTAAGATACTAGAGAATCAAGCATGATAAGTCTATTTTTCGGTATTAAAATTTTTTTCTAGGTTGTCTACCTGAAATTGAATATTACTTTGAAATTTGAAATTTACGAGGTTGATATCAAAATACCCATAATTTTTGTGAGATTTTGAGCCTTATAAGAGCATATATCCTTTTTCATGCTCACTTTTTGATTATGAATGTGTCAACATTGAACTGTTATTCTAGAACTTGCCTCGATTATACATGTTGAGACCACATCTTTGATTTGATATACAGAAATGATAAAGGCACCTAGGATTTAACCCACTTACTCCATAAAAAGCCTACCTTCATAATTAACCCCTAGTGAACCCCTTTGATCCTAACAACCCTTTTTATTGACTCACCCACTAATATTAACCCAAAACCCTTTGTATTTGTTATCACCATTCTTCTTGACTACCCTTTTTTGTCGAGATTTGATTTGATCAGTTGCCTAACTATGTTCTTTATTTCAGCTTGTTAAAGTTCTTTATTATTACTTGATCTTTAAAAAAAAAAAAAACATCAAGTATATTCAGATTAGTATGATGAAAAGCTTAGCTTATACTGGTTAAAGTCTATTTATTGAATAAGAAGCTCGTATTATTAGTTTCAAAGTTTCAATTCATGTAATTATTTATTTTTCATTCGTTGTTTCTAGTTAGGTAATTTTTCAGGTCGATCTCGATTCTAACCTCTAATTCACCTTTATCCACACCTTAACCCAAGCCCCGTTACAACCCTTTCAAAGATCTTTTGATTTGTGCATCATCTCATATTACAGTGGTGGAGATTTGATTTTCATGCAAGCCTATGGGATTAACTTTTCAGGTTTGACATTTGAATGCTTAATGCTGAACCTTAAACACTTCGAGTGATTTGAGTGAATCTTTTGTGAGGATGTCAACCCTTGTAGGTTTTGGATCGGAGGTAATTATTTAGATGAGGGGAAACACCTATGTTTTGTACTACAAATGTATGAATTATATTGTTTGAATCTTTAGGACTCTTTGAGTTAAATTATCCATTTATAAATTATCTATGAATTATGATGAGACATTGTTGATAGGAATATTGAATCATGGAAAGTTCGTTTTAATTGTAAGTTGAGAATTTTGCTTGAGGACAAGCAAAAGCTTAAGTGTGGGGGTATGTGATAAACCGTAAAAGTAACATATTTTAATCCCTCATTTAGCATACTTTTGGATGATTTATCCCCTGATTTATGTAAAAAGGTGCTCTTAATCCTTTCTTTTCATGTTTTATACTCAGGAAAGCACCGGAGGATGGAAAGAACGAGAAACGGGCTCAAAACGGACCAAATTGGGCCAAAGTGAAAACCGGCACGACCTGGACTTGAGCCAACACGATCGTGTCTCCTTGATAGACTAGAACACGGCCTGATCACGATTCAAACGGGCGTGTCACCTCATTAAAAGTCCGAACACGGCCTAAAGATGATTCACATGGGCGTGTGCCATGGCCGTGTCCCTGTCGTGGAGAAGAGCAATTTCACTCGAAAAAGGATACTTAGGGGCAAAGAAACCTATTTCAAAAGCCAATATAAACACCCTAAGTATAACCTAGAAGGGGCGGTGAGCTAGGCCAAGGAGCCGAGCCGAAAAGGTCAGATTTGTGGGAAACACTCGAAGATAGCCAGTTGATCCTTCTCAAGAAGCCAAAATTCTACTCAAGACGGCAGATCTCTCCTTCAATTCCTTCAGGGGGTTTTACGGATTTCTTATGTTTTGTTTTATCCTTTCTTCTGAGATGTTTTCCTTTATTATTATGAACTAAACCCTTCAGATACCTGAAGGGGATGAAACTTAGATGAATCTTGTTATCGTTTGCTGAACTATATGATAAATACTTGATTTGTTCTTAATTATGTGTTCTTAATTCTTGTGTTAATATTTTCGGGATATTGATTCAAGTTTGATGTGCTTAGGCGGAGGAGCAAAAGTCCCTGCTTAAGAGTAGATCTAGCATAATTAAGCGGAGTTGATCGCGTGCCTAGAGATAGGGTGACGAGATTTTGCTGGATTAGGGTGAAACCTAAATGGGAGTCCATAGATCGAGTTAATGTAATTCTAGGGGTTTTAATTAGAAAGAGATTTCAATTAATCAACCTAGGGTTAGACGTTATTCGCTTCGAGAGAGGGTTTAATATACATTAGGGAGTCTTACGGATCAAGTCAAGTGAATAAATTGTCTGGTTCAGAGTTAGATAACAAGTGAAGTCTAGGTGGATTCTTCCTAAGGGTATTGTCTTAATCAACTGAGTTTTTCCAACAGTATTTCCCCAATTCATTCTTTTTGTCTTTGCGTCTTTAGCTTAGTAGTTAGTTAAATTTAGATTAAATAACAACTTCACTTATTTTAGGCTAGATAATAAAAAGAAAGTTAGTATTAGTACTTTTGGTTCCTTTGGGTTCGACAATCCGGTCTTGCCTAAGCTATACTACTGTTCGATAGGTGCGCTTGCCTCAATTGTTGTCATAGTTAGTTTCCATGTTCGATCATTCTTTTTATAAATTTTAAGAATTTGACATCGTGATAGACATACGATCACTAATCTTTCAATCTTGCCCTTCATTTCCTCGATCTTGCTCAGACTCGACTTCAACTCATTCACATAATTACAGTTTTAGTGGTGGTGAAGAGACCGTCCCAATTCAGCCACTCTAGCCTTTAATCCACTCTTTTCCTTTTGGCTTTCTGCTAACCTCTTTTCTAGGGCCTCGTTTTGCATCTGCATCTCTAAGAACTTCTTCTCCCAATAGTCAGCTTTGGCCTTTTCCTTTTGAACCTCATGTCGCCACTGTTTCGAAGTCTTCCCCAATCCAGCATTTTTCGTCGACAGACGCAACTTCTTATATTCTGTCTTTAAATCATTCAGATCCTCCTCGACCCTTTTCTTCCTTTTTCTTAGTTTTTCAGTCTCTGACTTCTGAACATCCACGTCTAACCTCAGATACATTTTCTCTTCTTCCAACTTCTCTATCCTCTTTCCAAGCTCTGAACTCATCTTTTCAAAATCTTGTTTCACAATCTCTATCTTTGATGGGACCACTTGCAAGCATTCCTCTCTTGATCGGGTGCCTTCTGGATTCAGCTCGGGGATGTTATCATTAATCCTTCTAATCCTCCATCTACTGTATTCTGGGGTCGTCATTGGGCCTGTGGATAACCTCTTCATCCTGCAAATCTGATTCCAAGCACTAGAAATCTCCTTAACCCTCTTCTTATAGTTTTCCCCTCTGTATGAGAACTCACACTGAGCCAGTCCATATGGCGTTGGTACGAACTGTCTTGACCCATATTGCCTCAGTACGAGCAAATGGGCATACCCAACGGCTCCCCAATAAGTAAAGGAACCCAGTCAAAACTCCCACATCGATAAAGGATTTCGTCGGGAATCATCCAAGGAGCTCTCCACTCGATGTCTTCCTCTTGAAGATTTTGAAGGAGCGCCATCCATTTTTCCTCGGACACGTCTTCTCTCCTAGGTGTAGCCACTATCTCTTTTAAAGGAGAGTAATTCTCAGCGAAACCCGATAAGAAACTTTCTCCACTTTCCAGAAATGACTATGGAACCAGGCTAATAACTACTATGCGCATCCAATGAATCTGCCTTCACCTTCTCTCCGACATGCATTCAATGATCTGAACGTTTCGGCTAAGATCACAGGTACAGGTGTGACCCAGTAACTGCTTCATCTACATGTCTTAAAGCTTTAGGGAAGATTACCAAACCGTAGATACACAAGGCAAAGACGTCAATCTTCTTCTTTACGTCTGGATGTGTTAGGATCAGGTCCCTCAAACTCACTCAAGGTATGCATTTACCCTCACCTTTCTCCTAAATTCTGGCCAAGACCCACTGCTCACTCATCCCTGTGATATTCATTAACCTCTTCACAAAAGTTGGGACATAAGCAGTCCTAGAATAAGCTTTGTCAACTTGGATCCTCGAACAGCGAAGCAAGGTCGTATACTCCTCCACCGTGGGCACTAAATCTACTTTCCCAAAAGAGAAACAACTATAAGCAGAATTCCAAATCTGAGTCATTGCTCAGAACAGATACCTATCTACCTTGACGTCAAGCAAGTAAGGTAGATCGCCATAATTACGATAGAACAGTTGCTTTGCCTTATCATCCCACTGGGTCCATATTCCCTTCAACTCCTGAAGCTCATTTTGCGTGACACTGATACGAGCGAAATCTTGTAGTTTCGACACATACCCCTCAGCTAAGCTATCCCTTTTCTCTAATTGCCTTTGCTCTGACCATATGCAGACAGCTGCATTGTCTTCCACTTTATCAAGGAATTCGTTCTCCATAACCAACTTTCTAACTTAGAAACTGACCATGAATCGATACCTCTTAATATATGAAATGACATGCACAAAAATAAAACATAACAAGTTAGTACCGCAGAATGAAATATAAAGCAAGTAAAATAAACCAATACCTATCTAGGTAACCACTAAGGCTTGGTATAGTTCTACTTAGGGTGAGCCCTTAGATTTCCTATATGTTGTTCAGCTCTAAAGTTGAGGTACCCGAACCAGCAGATTCCTCGATCCTCACCCATTATAGGCTCATATGGACCGAGTTCAGTTCAGGGGAATACATTTCCCTATGGCCGTGCGGAAGTGAAAACTTCACGAAGACATAGGTACAGATGTATCCCAAAAGCAATCCACTAGCCCATGCGGAGGTGAAAACCTCACGAAGGCATAGCTTCTTGCTCCCACTTAAGGGTGCGACCACAACAGTCATGCAGTGCAATGCAGAGAGATATATTAAAAATTAGAACCACATGCAATAAAAGGATTATGTTTTTTTTAAATCAAAATTTTAAATTCGGACAAAAGGACATGAAATTATCAATTTTACGGCTTGACTCTCTTATTTGTCCCCAGCGGAGTCGCCAAGCTGTCGAAACCATTTTAAAGTTTTATAAAAAACGGGGATCGACTTAAAAAACGAAAACGGGAGTCGCCACCAATCCCTTTTTTACTTAGGTGTGATTGGATCACCTTATAAGACGTTTTATTTCAAAACATTAATTTTGGTCCACAAAATACCAAAAAAGGGGTTCGGGAGTCGGTTACGTACGAGGAAGGGTTAGCACCCTCATAACGCCCAAATTTTGGTACCTAATTGATAATTCCATGTCCTAATATTGAAATTTTGAAAAAAAATTAAAATATAATCCTTTTATTTGAAGGAAAGCCAAGACTTACCTATCTCAAAGAAATAAAATACTATACCCAGTAAGTTAGGATATAGCATCTCATGACTTCAAAACTAGGCACGCCTTTATTTTAGAAAATTCCTACCTCGAGACACAAAACATCAGATCCAGTAAGTTAGGATACAATGTTTTGAATTCCCAAGAATAAGTTTTTTGATTTGAAATTTGTAAGTTTCAGTTTTTAAAAGAGAAGGGATATTTAATAATTTAAGTTCCATGAGAAAAATTGAAACGCAGTAAGTTAGGGCACAATTCTTCTCGAAGTCCCCAAATATTACATATCACCGTATTTTTAAAACTTTGAATAAAATACGACAATTTCGCGAAAATGTGTTTTTATAAAAATGATATAAATTCGATTTTGTATTGATGCATTACAAAATATAAATATAGAACATTGATTCATTATAATCACAGGTTAAACTAACAATTAATGCTAATATAGTCAATTAACAAAAGAATATAGCAACTAATATATGAAATGAAAATGAGTATGCTAAGCAATAATAAACAATTAAAGGAACATAAATAAATATATACAATGAGCAACAATAATTAAAAATTCATATGAAATATAAAAATTTAAGAAATGAATATTAAACTTTATCAACAAGATCAAATGTAGAATTAAATAAATGAATGATATACTTAAGCATTGAATAAACAGTATAATAATAAAAAAGAATATGACAATTTTTAAAACTATTTAATATATACAAACAATATTTTAAATAAATAATAAAAAGTATATAAAAAATACTTATAACAAATACATAATTTAATAATTTAATACATAGATAAATGATTATATATAATAAAAACGATGAGTAAATAGTATAATAATAAAAATATATATAATATACTAATCATAAAAATTACGTATGTAATAAATAATATAAATAGAATATGTTATATATTATAAATAAATTTTATACAAAATAAAATTTTAAAATAATATATATGATATAATATAATACTATATAATACACAAAATTTAAAAAAATATATAATATAATAACTAATATAAAAATTATAAAATAATATGTAATATATAAATAATTAAATTAAATAAAATAATAAATAGTAATAATTTAATATTTAAAAATAAATAGTATTTAAGAAAAACAATACACAAAAACTTTATATTATTAATAAATTAATATATAAATAATAAAAAAATAATTTTTAATATGATAAAACAATTTTAATATAATGTTAAAATAATTAAAAAATAACATAAAATAAAAAAGATTTTAAAAATAAACAAAAAAATAAAAAATCTAAAAATAAAACGTAAAAGGATCAAATCAAAACGCGCGTCATATCTCAGGGACTTATTAGGCAATTATGCCATATCTCCTAAACGACGCCGTTCTGATATTGGCCTTTAAGTAGCCCGAAGGATTAAATTGAAACTAAATATAAATTTTAGGGCATAATTTAATAAAAATTAAAAAAATAAATTGGACTAAATTAAAAACAACGAAATTGCGGAAGGACCAAAAGGGAAAATTCCCCATTTATGAAAAACGCGCGGATCCTTCCTGGGTTTCGGGTCAATGCGCGGATCCTGGTTTCTGAACGACGTCGTTTTGTGCTTATCATCCTAAGCAAAATCGGCGCCGTTTCAATCTTGTTATATAAGCTAAAATCAGATAAAAAAAATCATTTTAAATACTTTCTAAAAAAAACAAAAATAGAAGCCTTGAAAGGCTCTCTCCCTGTAACATCCTAAAATTTGGAATTTTATGTGTTGCATTGTTTTTGGTGTTAAGCTTGTTAGATTATTAATTTTGTATGTTTAGGAGGTCCTGAGAAGGCTCGGGGTTTATTTGGACCTAGTAAATTTTTTTGTCATTTAGCACTTTAAGGAAGTGGAGTAAGTGACCTTGAAGCATATGGGAATAATTTAGTAAATAGCTTGCATAATTGAGCATTTAGTAAAGAGGTAGTGGCGCCATATGATGGACTTGATGGGAGGAAGTTCGAATCAGTTTGTGTACAAATTTGGACTTTTTATTTTTGCACTCATCCATCAAGTGTCGGCCAAGCATGTTATTATGGCAAGTTGGACTTTCATTTTTATGGCAAGATGGCTAAAGAGATTAAGGAAAGATTGAAGTTGGGGAAATGAATCAAAGGAAATAGGAAAGAAAGGGGGACATGAGGCTTAATTCGTGGGTGATGTTTTGGAAAGCTTGGGTGGCAAATTGTTGACCATTTTAGCTATGTATGTGGACGGTTTTTGGGGCTTAAGGGGCATAGCCGAATTTTTGTTGGTGTTGGTAAGGCTTTAGTGTTAGTTTTGGACAATTCCATTAGCATCAAGTGTGTTTTTTTTTCTCTCCCCAAATTCTTTTCTCCTAGCCAATTTTGGTCTTGGCAATTGGTGAAAGTTTTAGTTTTGTTTTTTTGGCCAAAATTCATTTATGCAACATTGGTGACATTTTTCTTTCTCTCAAAATCTTCCTTCTTGCCGATTCTTCAAGCCATTGGTGAATTTATTCTCATCTTTTCTTCTTTTGTTGCCGAATGTACATAACTTTGAGACCAATTCTCTTGTTCACTCATCATTCTTGAAAACCGAAACTAATCCACCATTCTACTTCTTTTCCTTCTTTTCTTTTCGCAAAATCCTTCAAGCATCACTTCCACACTAATATTATTCACCATAGCCGAATATTGATTTACATTTTCTCTATAATCGAACTCTCATTTCTTTTCTACCGTTCTTCTCATTCGTACTTACATTCAATCTTTGATCAATCGGTAAGCGTTCTTCCAACATTTTATCTTGTTTTCTTTCTCTTAGTGCCGAATATAAGTTTTGATTTGGGAGGGTCATATGAACCGAAACCATCATATTATTATACTCTCTCAAATAAAATCATTCTCTTCCTTGTAGTGGAATAGTGGAGTGTCGATTACTACAACATCGCTTAATCGACTTTAGCCATAGGAAGATCGTGTGAAACGGGAATTTCATTGTTCAAGGTAAGGAAGTTCTCTCATAGTCTTTTCAATAACTCCCTTGGTTATTGTATTAATCGGACTGAAGGATAATTTATCGACTATATGTTTTAGGTACTTAATCGCTCGATTTATCATCTTGCGATCATACGGATTTTGTGGTGTTTCGACCTTACTCCTAAGATCGATCGTTCATAGTAACGTAATATTAGTTGGACTAATAATTGTTTTCAATGGAGGCAAGCAATATCGAATCAAGAGGGGTAGTGATTGGTGATCGAAAAAGGAGCGAATTGACGATCTCCACTCCTAAATTCAAGCGAAGGGCTATTTCGGCTATTCGAGACTTTCCACCGGGTTGTGGACCCTCATCCGGTGAGAATCAATTATTCGAGGTCATTCACAATTGTGAGGCATCAGCGATTCGGGATTTTCCACCGGGTTGTGGACCGTCAATCGGGGAGAACCGACAAATCGTAGTTGTTCGCGATTTCGAGGGTAAAATCTTAGATCGTTTGTTTTAGAGTAGATTTATTAAATAGAAAGCAATGTCTAATCGAGCGTTATAATATTTTAGGTATCGACGATCGAGAAAGCGTAGTGCTAACCATAATCAGGTGTGTAATCTCACACCGTATTTCATGGGTTAGATATTTTAAAAACGTGTTAGTGGTAAATCGCTTGATTAAATCACATTTTGGTGAAATTGGGTAAAATGGCATAGTTATCACTATTTTGGTAAAGACTATGAAATTGGTATTAAGACTGTGAAAATTTCGAAAATACCCTTAATGGGCCAAATAAAAATATTTTGCTAAATGGGCCAAATCGATATATGACTATATGGGCCGATTGATATTTGACTATATGGGTCGATTGATATTTGACTATATGGGCCGATTGATATTTGACTATATGGGCCGATGTGATAATTTGATATATGGGCCAATTTGAGATTTGACTATATGGGCCGATGTGATAATTTGATATGTGGGCCAATTTGAGATTTGTTATATGGGCCGATGTGATATTTTGATATATGGGCCAAGATGATAATTTGCTTAATTGGCCTACTTGATAAATTGTTATAATGGGCCATAATGTTTGTAAGAAATATCTGAATAAATTGTTGTGAATGGCTATGCAATATATACATGATTTGCATGGGATGGGATATTGATGAAGAGAAGTTCTGGTAGCTCTGCTCCGTAATTCTGGTGGCTCTGCCACAAATATGAAAAATGGCAATGCCATGTAAATTCTGTTAATCTGGTGGCTTGTCCACAAACTTGATATACACGGCTTAATGCCTACTTTTGGTGTGTTGGCGGGGTGGGTGACTAAAGCTCCCCACAGGTGTGCTGGTTGGTACGGGTGGTGTGTAGCGGATGGAAATTAAGTTTGGTTTGGGAATTGCATATCATATGCATATTATATATGATTTCTTTTCTTTTGTAAATGGGCTTTGGCCCAAATAAATGCTTAATTGGATTTTGGCCCAGTGGACAATGGTAAGTGGGTTACACATTGAGTTCTAGTAACTCACCCCTATTTTCCTTACCACTTTTAGGTAATGATCAGTGATGGAGACTTGGGCCGTGGATGACTCGGTGGAGGCCATACTTCGTAAACGATTAAATCTGGATTTTGGATTTCTTTTAATATTTTTATTACTTTACTATTTTGAATTAAGGTTGTAAAAAGGCCTCTGGATTAATTTTTGTTTTGTTTATTGTGTGATGAATTTTATAAACTGCTTAAAGTATTTCAAATTATAATATTATTTTTCTAAAAACTTAAACAAATGATTTATAATTAAAATGAATATTTAGAAAGGATTTCATAATAATTTTTCATATTTTTAAACCGAAAAATTTCTCTCGAACTATTAACGATATTTTCAAAAGACTTGAATTCTCTTTTGAAATTTTCAACGTCGTTTTCAAAAGTCACGGTTTTGTAGATCATTAGTTCAAATTTATCGATTTATCAATCAAATCTTTGAGATTAGTAGTATTTTATCAAATCAAACTTGTTTTCTTGATTTTTAGCAAAGCAATATTTTAGTACGAACAAAAAGGGTTTAACATGTTTTGCTCGTGTGACATACCAAATCCGCTCATAACGCATGGGCGGGTTTGGGGTGTTACATTTTATGGTATCGTCGGTCGTTCAAAACTCACTGTGGTTTGGGTTCAAAACATTTTTGTTCAAAACTGCTTTGAATTATAGAACGTATGTCTTTAAAGGAAGTATGGCACCACGAGTATCCCAGCACCAAGTCAAGTAAGTGTATGTTAATTGAATGATTATTATTATTGTGATATGACTATAGGAACACTCTAGAACTTTTAGTTTTAGATGTTGAAACTATAGAGATTGAGACTATAGGATGCGTTCATTTAAAACGACCTTACTTCTTATACCTCATAAGATATTGTTTAATAAATATCGAAATAGTATACTGATTCATAAAACTTGTAATCAGATTAAATCGAAATATTCAATATGAGCGCTAGAGGACGTGGACGTGGTAGACGTGGCCGTGGTAGAGGCCGAGGTGCTAGAGTTTTGTCTGAGGCATCGGGACATGTGCCGGAGATGGACGCACCAGCGTCACCTATGTCAGAAAATGGACCACATAACCATATGAGAGAAGACATTGCTCTGTCCCAAGCAATGTTACGAGTCTTGGAAAGGGTTGCTGGGGCTAGATCGGGGCCAGTAGCTTGTGGGTCAATATCGAAGCGACTCAGATCAAATGGTGCTTAGGTTTTTAGGGGTATCTCGGGTGCAGCCTCAAATGTTGCGGAATATTGGCTCGAAGCTGTGGAACGGATCATGGATGATCTGGAGTGCACCGCCGAGCAGAAGCTAAGAGGAGCTGTGTCCTTGTTGAGGGACGAGGCATATCAATGGTGGCTTATCGTCGGGAGGGCACTCAGCCGATCAGCGTTATTTGGGATTTCTTCAAAATCGCATTCCAAGGGAAGTATGTCGGGGCTAGCTATGTGGATGCCCGAAGGAAGGAATTCCTTTATCTGGTTCAAGGGAGTAAGGCCGTGTGTAACAGCTTAAATTTTTGGGCCTATGCATTTAATGGGTGAATATGTATAATGAGTTAATTTGAGCATTAGGGGTCCAAATTGGGCTCAGGATTGGGCTGAAGCCTTAGTTAAATTTTTGTTTGGGCATTATAGGGTTTAAAAGGTGGTATCTCGAGTTTAAAATAGCAAAATGGGCTTGTGGCCCAGTGGGTCGATGGCGCCACTTAGGGAGCAAGGAGGTGACGCTACACAAGGGAGTAAGGGGCCCAAATTTAATTACATGGAGCCCAACTCTTTTAATTTAAGTTAGCTAAATTTCGGCATTAGGGTTAGGTAGAGTGGACGGCAACAAGGCTCAAAAATAGGAGGATTTATGTGAATGGGATAATGTAGATAATATAGTTGATAATATGGAAGAAAAAAAAAGGAGAAAAGATAGGAGCTATCTACAAGGCTAGGAGTTGGCCGAAATTCCATCACCTAGAGAAGTGAAGAAATCGGTTTCTTTATGGAAAAGTGGGTGCCGAATTTTCCCTTTTTATTTGATTAATTTTTATTTATCAGGAAGGGCACTTTCGGTTTTTCATAGGTAAGTGCCGAAATTTCTATAAATAGGGAGGGTTCTCTTTTTTATTTTTTGGCATTTAGGGTTTCCACCTTTTCTTTCTCTTCTTTCTTCTAAAAGCCAAAAACCCCATTATTCTTTTCACTCCTTTCTCCTAAAAGCCGAAAACTCCATTTTTCTCTTCTTTCTTCTAAAAGCCGAAAACTCCATTATTATCTTCTTTCTTCTAAAAGCCGAAAACTCTATTATTCTCTTCTTTTCTTTCTTCTAAAAAGCCGAAAGCCGAAAACTCCATTATTCTTTTCTCTTCTTTCTTCTAAAAGCCGAATCTCTATAGATTTCTTCGAATCATCTTCTCTTCCCGATTTTTCGTAAAAAGCCTAATCCTCTCGGGAGTAGCCGAATCTTCTCTAGTAAGATCTCTTAGATCTAAAAGTCGGAAAACACTAGTTCCCGAATCTCATATCACTTTTCAGATTTCAAGGCGTATAAGCGGTGGTGTTGGCTACTGGATAGCATCGACTTAGAGGGTCTCGTTCTACAAGATGTCAGTGTGTAGATCTCTAACACACTAGTAATCTGTACTAAATATATGTTATGGGCTAAAAGCCGTAAAAAGGTCAGATAGTAATCAGTACTAAATATATGTTATGGGCTAAAAGTCTAAAAAGGTCAGATAGTAATCACTAAATATATGTTATGGGCTAAAAGCCGTAAAAAAAGGTCAGATAGTAATCTGTACTAAATATATGTTATGGGGTAAAAGCCAAAAAAAGGTCAGATAGATACTGGATTACCCAAAAGGGTAGGCAAGGGATGCCAGTGCGTAATCATAGAAACTTCTCTATGTGTATCGATGTATGTGATAGATCGTGAACTTTTAGGTAGTATATTGTTTTGATTCTGCATGTATGTATGCATGGGATGGGATTGATATGATGAAGGGGAAGAAGGTCGCATAGCGATCGGTGGCTTTGCCACATAGGTCACATAGTGATCGATCTTTATGACAGGCAGCTTAGCTATCGAAATACTACGATGTATTATTAAGGTCGCATGGCGATCGGTGGCTTTGCCACATAGGTCACACAGTGATCGGTCTTTAAGACAGGCAACACAACTATCGATATGGTGTGTAGCGGTTGGAGGGTTGATTGTAGAAATCCCCAAGGTGTGATGGTTGGTACGGGTTGGTGTATAGAGGATGGATTTCTAGGCTGGGATGGGCCATGATGCATATATAGTTACCCTTGTATACGGGCCAAGGCCATAATGTGTTTGTGGGCTAAGCCTTTGATGTGTTTTCGGGATTTACACACTGAGTCTTGGTGACTAACCCTATTATTTTTCCCTAACTTTGCAGATGAGCAGTAGATCGTGGACATGGGAGCAAAGGCGGACTCGAGGGGCCATCAAGTTTTTATTCCTATAGATTATTTCGGTTTTTCCTTA
Source organism: Gossypium sturtianum (assembly GCA_025698515.1). Lineage (NCBI taxonomy): Eukaryota > Viridiplantae > Streptophyta > Magnoliopsida > Malvales > Malvaceae > Gossypium > Gossypium sturtianum. The sequence continues at coordinate 127,029,713 of CM046946.1, forward strand.
AGTTTTTAATTTTGGAAACATTTATGTAATAAGGCCCCATAGTTTATACTCACTACTTAGTTTTTAATATTTGCAACTTATGGAACTTTGTCAAAGGTTTTATTATTCAAAATAATAATAATACAAGGTTTTCTTTTCAAAAGTCACTTGTTTATTCGAATTTTGCCTAATAACTTATGATTTACTAAAACCAACTTAGCAAAAGTTTTCAACGTACAACCCGTAGCATATACCGTGATCCGGTCAAAACTTATGAGCCGGGTTTGGGGTGTTACATTTTAGTATCGAGCCCAGTTCAAAACTCGGGCCGTGAAATGGGTCTAGTATCTTGTTTTAAAGTTGATAAGAATTTGGAAAAGTTTGGGTTGAGAAATGGCCTTCGAGTCTACTCTAGCACCGATCCACGCAGGTAAGTATTCTGAACTTTTAGATGTGATATGTATGTTGGGCTTGATGGGCTTGATGGACGTAGGCTAGTATATTAGACATTGACGGACTTTAGGCTTAGTTTAAACAACTCTCTAAATTCATAAGATTTAATCCAACCAAACAAACCTGTGAACAAGTCGCCGAGATAGGGTGTGGCAACAGGTATACGCATGTCTAGGATTGGATTCAGAGAGAGCTTGGTATTTAAGCAGTCCTAGTGACTCACCTCCTCTTCGCTGGAATCCTACATGGTGCGTAGTGACTGTTCACCCTAGCCACGAGGATTTGTTGACGGACCAAAATTAATAATTTAAAACCCGAAAGGGACTAGCCATTCTATTTTGTAAAACTACTAAATTACCCCTAATTTATAAATGACCAAAATATCCCTGATTTGTAGAATTTCCGAAATAACCCCGGATTTGCAAAAAAAATTACCAAAATACCATTCTTTCAAAAAATACCAAGGAACCCTATTTTGGAAAATTACAAAAATACCCCTGTAGGATAAATTACGAAAATACCCTTACATGATGACTATAATGCCACTTGTACATTGATGAATGAATGTATGTGCTCCCTGGAATTAGGAAACACAAACTTGAGACTGAATCGTAGATATAATCGCGAATTCGACAGAACTACTCCTAAAACTACTATTCATAAGACTGTTCATGGTTAATCAGTGGAAGAAAACTAATAATTCATAAAATTTCTAATCAGATAAACGCGAATCAGAAGAATGAGTACAAGGGGTCGAGGACGCTCCAGATGCGAATACCGGTGCGTACTCTATCATATTATCCTAAGTGTTTCTTTTGGCTTTAGAATTAGAGTTCGCAGCGAAAGCATAGTGGTGAGACTTGGGTAGTATGATTAATAGTTAGTTGGAAATTTCGAGGAAGAAAGTTCTTTAAGGGGGTAGAACTGTAACATCCTGAATTTTTGGGCCTATGCATTTAATGGGTGAATATGTGTAATGAGTTAATTTGAGCATTAGGGGTCCAAATTGGGCTCAGGATTGGGTTGAAGCCTTAGTTAAATTTTTTTTTGGGCATTATAGGGTTTAAAAGGTGGTATCTGAGTTTAAAATAGCAAAATGGGATTGTGGCCCAGTGGTCAGTGGCGCCACTTAGGGAGCAAGGAGGTGACGCTACACAAGGGAGTAAGGGGCCGAAATTTAAGTTACATGGAGCCCAACTCTTTTAATTTAAGTTAGCTAAATTTCAGCATTAGGGTTAGGTAGAGTGGACGGCAACAAGGCTCAAAAATAGGAGGATTTATGTGAATGGGATAATGTAGATAATATAGTTGATAATATGGAAGAAAAAAAAGGAGAAAAGATATGAGCTATCTACAAGGCTAGGAGTTGGCCAAAATTCCATCACCTAGAGAGGTGAAGAAATCGGTTTCTTTATGGCAAAGGGGTGCTGAATTTTCCTTTTTATTTGATTAATTTTTAGTTATCGTGAAGGGCACTTTCGGTTTTTCATAGGTAAGTGCCGAAATTTCTATAAATAGGAGGGTTCTCTTTTTTATTTTTCTAAGCATTTAGGGTTTCCACCTTTTCTTTCTCTTCTTTCTTCTAAAAGCCGAAAACCCCATTATTCTTTTCTCTTCTTTCTCCTAAAAGTCTGAAAATCCATTATTCTCTTCTTTCTTCTAAAAGCCAAAACTCCATTATTCTCTTCTTTCTTCTAAAAAGTGAAAACTCCATTATTCTCTTCTCTTCTTTCTTCTAATAAGCCGAAAGTCTAAAACTCCATTATTCTTTTCTTTTCTTTCTTCTAAAAGCCGAATCTCTATAGATTTTTTGAATCATCTCCTCTTCCCGATTTTTCGCAAAAAGCCGTAATCCTCTAGAGTAGCCGAATCTTCTCTAGTAAGATCTCTTAGATCTAAAAGCCTAAACACTAGTTCCCCGAATCTCATATCACTTTTCGGGATTTCAAGGCGGATAAGCGGTGGTGTTGGCTACTGGATAGCGTCGACTTAGAGGGTCTCGTTCTAACTGTGAATCAGTGTGTAGATCTCTAACACACTAGTAATCAGTACTAAATATTTGTTATGGGCTAAAAGCCGTAAAAGGTCAGATAGTAATCAGACTACATATATGTTATGGGCTAAAAGCCGAGTAAAAGGGCTATATAGTAATCAGACTAAATATATGTTATGGGCTAAAAGCCGAAAAAGGTCAGATAGACACTCGGATTACCCAAAAAGGGTAGGCAAGGGATGCCAGTACGTAATCATAGAAACTTCTATGTGTATCGATGTATGTGATAGATCGTGAACTTTTAGGTAGTATATTGTTTTGATTCTGCATGTATGTATGCATGGGATGGGATTGATATGATGAAGGGGGAAGAAGGTCGCATAGCGATCGGTGGCTTTGCCACATAGGTCACATAGTGATCGGTCTTTATGATAGGCGACTCACCACAAAAATACTACGATGTATTATTAAGGTCGCATGGCGACGGTGGCTTTGCCACATAGGTCACACAAAGATCGGTCTTTAAGACAGCAAAAGACAAATTGCCGATATGGTGTGTAGCAGCTTTGAGGGTTGATTGTTGAAATCCCCAAGGTGTGATGGTTGGTACGGGTTAGTGTATAGAGGATGGATTTCTAGGCCGGGATGGGCCATGATGCATATATAGTTACCCTTGTATACGGCCAAGGCCATAATGTGTTTGTGGGCCAAGCCTTTGATGTGTTTTCGATTTACACACTCGAGTCTTGGTGACTCACCCTATTATTTTTCCCTAACTTTGCAGATGAGCAGTAGATCGTGGACATGGGAGCAAAGGCGGACTCGAGGGGCCATCAAGTTTTTATTCCTATATATTATTTCGGTTTTTCCTTAAGTTTTTAATTTTGGAAACATTTATGTAATAAGGCCCCATAGTTTATACTCACTACTTAGTTTTTAATATTTGCAACTTTTGGAACTTTGTCAAAGGTTTTATTATTCAAAATAATAATAATACAAGGTTTTCTTTTCAAAAGTCACTTGTTTATTCGAATTTTGCCTAATAACTTATGATTTACTAAAACCAACTTAGCAAAAGTTTTCAACGTACAACCCGTAGCATACCAGATCTGGTCGAAACTTATGGGCCGGGTTTGGGGTGTTACACCGTGGCAGCTTATGAAGCGGAATTTCTGCGTCTGAGCCGTTATACCCGAGGTATTGTTCCAACTGACTACGAACGCTGCATGCGTTTTGAAGACGGGTTGAGTGATAAGTTGCGGGTACTGATAGCCCTACAACAAGAAAGGAATTTTGCCACACTGGTGGAGAAAGCAAAGATAGCCGAAGAGGCTAAGCACTCGGAGCGACAAAATCGAGAAAGAGATAGAGGCAAGAGCAAGAGGGACTTTAAGTACTCGGGTCCTGCTAGAAGGTTTTAGAAGAGGTCTAGGAATGATGAGCCAGCTCAAGCTAGAGTACCAGCTGCTTCCAATCAGATACAACCATGTGCTGACTGTGGAAGACGACACTCTGGTGAATGCTGGAAGAGAACCTGTGGTTGTTTCAAATGTGGTTATAAAGACCATCAGCTTAAAAATTGTCCCCGATGGACTGCTCCGACTCAGGAAGCTCGTATCCATGATGCACAGCCAGCTAGAGGCGCTCAGCAGCCATCGAGAGGCCGTGGGCCAAGTCGAGGTGGTAATGGCGGAGGACGAGGTCAATGTGCACCGGGTAGAGGTAATGGCTTCAGGGGTAACGCGGAGGCGAGGCAGCTAGGGTTAGTTTATGCAGTTAGACGTCGATAGGATGGCGATGCACCTGATGTGATAACCGGTACGTTCTTCATATCTGATGTACTTGTTACTACTTTGATAGATATCGGATCTACCCATTCGTATGTTGCTAGTGCTATATCTGGAAATCTGAACATTAGATCTGAGATTACTGCTAGGGAGATGACAGTAATTAGTCCTTTAGGACAATCTGTGATAGTAAATAAATTGTTTAGAGATGTACCCTTAGAAGTTCAAGGAGAAACATTTTTGGCGGATTTGATGGAATTGCCTTTCGGTGAGTTCGACCTTATTTTGGGCATGGACTGGTTGGTGAAACACCGTGCGAACTTGGATTGTGCTGCAAAGCGGATGACGATAAGAACTTTGAAAGATAAAGAAGTGGGGATGATAGGTGAAAGGAGAAATTATCTATCGAATGTGGTATCTGCTTTAAAGGCAGAAAAGTTGTTGCGAAAAGGGTATGGAGCATTCCTAGCCTTCATTAGCACGTTGGATGCCAAGGAAGCGTCAGTAGAAGGTGTTAGAACGGTGAAGGAGTTTTCGAACGTCTTTCCCGAGGAACTTCCTGGATTACCTCCGGATCGGGAGGTAGAGTTTGGCATTGAATTATTGCCAGGAACGGCTCCAGTGTCCATTGCTCCATATAGAATGGCGCTGAAAGAATTGGTGGAACTTAAAGCTCAAATTCAGGAGTTGTTGGATCAGGGATTCATTCGACTGAGTGTGTCACCGTGGGGAGCACCGGTCTTGTTCGTCTAGAAGAAGGATGGGTCGATGCGTATGTGCATCGATTATAGGCAGTTGAATAAGTTGATAATCAAGAATAGGTATCCATTACCGAGAATTGATGACCTGTTCGACCAACTACGACGAGCTTCGGTTTTCTCGAAGATAGATTTGAGATCGGGTTATCACCAACTTAAGGTCAAGGAGGCAGATATTCATAAGACGGCATTTCGAACTCGTTATAGAAACTATAAGTTCTTGGTGATGCCGTTTGGGTTGACCAATGCACCAGCTACATTTATGGACATGATGAATCGAGTCTTTCAACCCTATTTAGACCGGTTCGTGGTGGTGTTCATAGATGACATCTTGGTATACTCGAAGAATGAAGAAGAGCATGATTTACATCTGTGAATAGTATTGCAAATATTACGGGAAAAGTAACTTTATGCCAAGTTCAGTAAGTGTGAATTTTGGCTGAAGAAAGTGACCTTCTTGGGACATGTTGTGTCGGCCGAAGGAATTGGAGTTGATCCCTGGAAAGTAGAGGCTGTGTTGGATTGGAAACCACCAAAGTCAGTGGCCGAAATTTGAAGTTTCTTAGGGTTGGCTGGTTATTATCGGCATTTTGTTGAGGGGTTTTCGTTGATTGCTTGCACTCTAAACTAAATCAAGGCGCAAGGGAGTACCATTTGTGTGGTCAGATCAACAGCAAGAAAGTTTCAAGAAATTGAAGAAGATTCTAACGGAAGCGCCAGTATTGATTCAACCTGAGGCTGGAAAAGAGTTTATTATTTACTGCGATGCGTCACACACGGGCTTGGGATGTGTGTTGATGCAAGGTGGAAAAGTGGTGGCTTATGCATCTCGTCAGTTAAGGCCGCACGAAGTAAATTATCCCACTCATGATTTAGAGTTGGCTGCGGTGGTGTTTGCCTTGAAGATTTGGAGACACTATCTATACGGTGAGAAGTCGATCATTTATACGGATCATAAGAGTCTAAAGTACCTCCTTACCCAAAAGGAGTTGAACTTAAGACAATGAGGTGGATAGAATCAGAGAAGGATTACGACTTCTCAATTGAGTATCATCCCTAAAGGCTAACGTGGTGGCGTACGCGCGCTGAGTCGTAAGGTGATATCGATTTGAGAGCGATGTTTGCTCATCTCACCTTGTATGAAGATGGTAGTCTACTAGCCGAACTTCGTGTGAAGCCTATGTGGTTGGGTCAGATTAAGGAAAAGTAGGTATCAGATGAAAAGTTGGGTTCCTTATTTCAGCAAGTGGAAAGTGGTGTAAAAGGGGATTTCAGAATGAATAATGATGAAGTATTGTGTTTCCGCGGAAGAATTTGTATGCCTAAAGATTCGGATTTGAGACAAATGATTCTGCGGGAGGCGCATAGTAGCCCTTATGCTATGCACCCTGGGGGAAATAAAATGTATCGAGATCTCCGTGAGCAGTATTGGTGGCCAGGGTTGAAGCGAGAAGTTACTAATTTCGTGAGTAGGTGTTTGACATGTCAGCAAGTAAAGGCGGAACATCAATTACCGTCGGGACTGCTGCAACCGGTGAAGATTCCCTTATGGAAATGGGAACGGATAACGATGGACTTCGTTAGTGGGCTACCCTTATCGCCTACTAAGAAAGACTCCGTCTGGGTGATAGTGGATCGGTTGACGAAGACGCCCATTTCCTACCGTTCGTGCGGATTACTCATTCATTACGTGTTGGCCAAGTTGTACGTAGCAGAGATTGTGAGGTTACATGGGGTACCAGTGTCTATTATCTCGGACAGGGACCCTAGGTTTACATCACGATTTTGGAAAGCTTTACATGAAGCTTTGGGAACAAAGTTAAATTTCAAAGACGACTTTTCATCCTCGATCGGATGGTCATCGATCGAAAGAGTAATCCAGATTTTGAAGACATGTTAAGGGGTTGTGTGATAGATTTTAGGGGTAGTTGGGAAGATTTCCTACCGCTATGTAATTTATGTATAACAATAGTTATCAATCCAAAGATTCGGATGGCACCCTACGAGGCATTGTATGGTCGTAGGTGTCGTACTCCTACTTGTTGGACTGAATTGGGGGAGCGACAGTTATTGGGTCTTGAGCTGATATCAGATACGGAGGAGAAAGTAAAGGTAATTCGCACGGTTACAATAAGCTTCGGATAGACAAAAATCTTATGCGGATCTGAAGCGTAAGGATATTGAGTTTGTGGTGGGAGATCAGTCTTTCTAAAGGTCTCACCTTGGAAGAAGATCTTCAGATTTGGAAGGAAGGTCAAGTTGAGCCCTAGGTTCATCTGACCGTCATGTGTGTGAAACGTGTTGGGCGCTGGCTTATCGGTTTGAGTTACCTTCGAGTTGAGTCGATACATAGTGTATTTCATGTCTCAATGTTAAGGCGTTACTCGATCGGATCCGTCTCATATAGTACCTGTAGAAGAAATTGAGATAAGACTCGATTTGTCGTTCGAAGAGGAACCAGTGCAAATTCTAGATCGAGATGTTAAGGTACTGAGAAGAATGACTGTGCCGTTAGTCAAAGTTCTATAGCGTAATCACGGAGCAGAGGAAGCCACGTGGGAGCCTGAGGACGCGATTCGACAACAATATCCTCACCTCTTTTAATCAGGTAAATTTCGAGGACGAAATTTTCTTTAAGGGGGGTAGAATTGTAACATCCTAAAATTTGGAATTTTTTGTGTTGCATTGTTTTTGGTGTTAAGCTTGTTAAATTATTAATTTTGTATGTTTAGGAGGTCCTGAGAAGGCTCGGGGTTTATTTGGACCTAGTAAAATTTTTTGTCATTTAGCACTTTAAGGAAGTGGAGTAAGTGACCTTGAAGCATATGGGAATAATTGAGTAAATAGCTTGCATAATTGAGCATTTAGTAAAGAGGTAGTGGCGCCATATGATGGACTTGATGGGAGGAAGTTCGAATCAGTTTGTGTACAAATTTGGACTTTTTATTTTTGCACTCATCCATCAAGTGTCGGCCAAGCATGTTATTATGGTAAGTTGGACTTTCATTTTTATGGCAAGATGGCTAAAGAGATTAAGGAAAGATTGAAGTTGGGGAAAGGAATCAAGGGAAATAGGAAAGAAAGGGGGACATGAGGCTTAATTCGTGGGTGATGTTTTGGAAAGCTTGGGTGGAAAATTATTGACCATTTTAGCTATATATGATAGCCAAATTTTTGTTGGTGTTGGTAAGGCTTTAGTGTTAGTTTTGGACAATTCGATTAGCATCAAGTGTGTTTTTTTTTTTCTCTTCCCAAATTCTTTTCTCCTAGCCAATTTTGGTCTTGGCAATTGGTGAAAGTTTAGTTTTGTTTTTTTGGCCAAAATTCATTTATGCAACATTGGTGACATTTTTCTTTCTCTCAAAATCTTCCTTCTTGCCGATTCTTCAAACCATTGGTGAATTTATTCTCATCTTTTCTTCTTTTGTTGCCGAATGTACATAAATTTGAGACCATTTCTCTTGTTCACTCATCATTCTTGAAAATCAAACTAATCCACCATTCTACTTCTTTTCCTTCTTTTCTTTTACGCAAAATCCTTCAGCATCACTTCCACTCTAATATTATTCACCATAGCCGAATATTGATTTACATTTTCTCTATAATCGAATTCTCATTTCTTTTCTCATTTCTTCTCATTCGTATTTACATTCAATCTTTGATCAATCTGTAAGCGTTCTTCCAACATTTTATCTTGTTTTCTTTCTCTTAGTGCCGAATATAAGTTTTGATTTGGGAGGGTCATATGAACCGAAACCATCATATTATTATACTCTCTCAAATAAAATCATTCTCTTCCTTGTAGTGGAATAGTGGAGTGTCGATTACTACAACATCGCTTAATCGACTTTAGCCATAGGAAGATCGTGTGAAACGGGAATTTCAGTGTTCAAGGTAAGGAAGTTCTCTCATAGTCTTTTCAATAACTCCCTTGGTTATTGTATTAATCGGACTGAAGGATAATTTATCGACTATATGTTTTAGGTACTTAATCGCTCGATTTATCATCTTACGATCATACGGATTTTGTGGTACGCCAACCTTACTCCTAAGATCGATCGTTCATAGTAACGTAATATTAGTTGGACTAATAATTGTTTTCAATGGAGGCAAGCAATATCGAATCAAGAGGGGTAGTGATTGGTGATCGAAAAAGGAGCAGATTTACGATCCCCACTCCTAAATTCAAGCGAAGGGCTTTTTCGGCTATTCGAGACTTTCCACCGGGTTGTGGACCCCTATCCGGTGAGAATGAATTATTCGAGGTCGTTCGCAATTGTGAGGCATCAGCGATTCGGGATTTTCCACCGGGTTGTGGACCGTCAACCAGGGAGAACCGACAAATTGTAGTTGTTCGCGATTCCAAGGGTAAAATCTTAGATCGTTTGTTTTAGAGTAGATTTATTAAATAGAAAGCAATGTCTAATCGAGCGTTATAATATTTTAGGTATCGACGATCGAGAAAGCGTAGTGCTAACCGTAATCAGGTGTGTAATCTCACACCGTATTTCATGGGTTAGATATTTTAAAAACGTGTTAGTTGTAAATCGCTTGATTAAATCACATTTTGGTGAAATTGGGTAAAATGGCATAGTTATCACTATTTTGGTAAAGACTATGAAATTGGTATTAAGACTGTGAAAATTTCGAAAATACCCTTAATGGGCCAAATAAAAATATTTCGCTAAATGGGCCAAATCGATATATGACTATATGGGCCGATTGGTATTTGACTATATGGGCCGATTGATATTTGACTATATTGACTATATGGGCCGATTGATATTTGACTATATGGGCTGATGGTGATAATTTGATATATGGGCCAATTTGAGATTTGCTATATGGGCCGATGTGATATTTTGATATATGGGCCAAGATGATAATTTGCTTAATTGGCCTACTTGATAAATTGTTATAATGGGCCATAATGTTTGTAAGAAATATCTGAATAAATTGTTGTGAATGGCTATGCATTATATACATGATTTGCATGGGATGGGATATTGATGAAGAGAAGTTCGTAGCTCACACGTGATTCAGTGGCTCGCCACAAATATGAAAAAATGGCAATGCCACGTAAATTCTCGTTAATCCGTGGCTTGTCCACAAAAACTTGATATATACGGCTTAATGCCTACTTTTGGTGTGTTTAGCGGGGTGGGTGACTAAAGCTCCCTACAGGTGTGTTGATTGGTACGGGTGGTGTGTAGCGGATGGAAATTAGGTTTGGTTTGGGAATTGCATATCATATGCATATTATATATGATTTCTTTTCTTTTATAAATGGGCTTTGGCCCAAATAAATGCTTAATTGGATTTTGGCCCAGTGGACAATGGTAAGTGGGTTACACACTGAGTTCTAGTAACTCACCCCCATTTTCCTTACCCTTTCTGTAATGATCGGTGATGGAGACTTGGACCGTGAATGACTCGGTGGAGGCCATACTTCGTAAACGGTTAAATCTGGATTTTGGATTTCTTTTAATATTTTTAATTACTTTACTATTTTGAATTAAGGTTGTAATAAGGCATCTGGATTAATTTTTGTTTTGTTTATTGTGTGATGAATTTTATAAACTGCTTAAAGTATTTCAAATTATAATATTATTTTTCTAAAAACTTAAACAAATGATTTATAATTAAAATGAATATTTAGAAAGGATTTCATAATAAATTTTCATATTTTTAAACCGGAAAATTTCTCTCGAACTATTAACGATATTTTCAAAAGACTTGAATTCTCTTTCAAAATTTTTAACGTCATTTTCAAAAGTCACGGTTTTGTAGATCATTAGTTCAAATTTATCGATTTATCAATCAAATCTTTGGGGTTAGTAGTATTTTATCAAATCAAACTTGTTTTCTTGATTTTTAGCAAAGCAATATTTTAGTACGAACAAAAAGGGTTTAACATGTTTTGCTCGTGTGACATACCAAATCCGCTCATAACGCATGGGCCGGGTTTGGGGTGTTACATTTTATGGTATCAGAGTCAGGTTTAAAACTCGACTGTGGTTTGGGTTCAAAAACATTTTTGTTCAAAACTGTTTGGAATTATAGAACGTATGTCTTTAAAGGAAGTATGGCACCACGAGTATCCGGCACCAAGTCAAGTAAGTCTATGTTAATTGAATGATTATTATTATTGTGATATGACTATAGGAACACTCTAGAACTTTTAGTTTTAGATGTTGAAACTATAGAGATTGAGACTATAGGATGCGTTTACGAAAACGACCTTACTTCTTATACCTCATAAGATATTGTTTAATAAATATCGAAATAGTATACTGATTCATAAAACTTGTAATCAGATTAAATCGAAATATTCAATATGAGCGCTAGAGGACGTGGACGTGGTAGACGTGGCCGTGGTAGAGGCCGAAGTGCTAGAGTTCTGTCTGAGGCATCGGGACATGTGCCGGAAATGGACGTACCGGCGTCACCTATGTCAAAAAATGGATCACATAACCGTATGAGAGAAGACATTGCTCTGTCCCAAGAAATGTTACGAGTCTTGGAAAAGGTTGCTGGGGCTAGATCGGGGCCAGTAGCTCGTGGGTCAATATCGAAGCGACTCAGATCAAATGGTGCTAAGGTTTTTAGTGGTATCTCGGGTGTAGCCCCAAATGTTGCGGAGTATTGGCTTGAAGTCAGGAATGATCATGGATGATTTGGGGTGCACCGCGAGCGTAAGCTAAGAGGCCGTGTCCTTGTTGACTTTGACGAGGCATATCAATGGTGGCTTATCGTTGGGGAGGGCACTCGTGCCGATCATCGTTACTTGGGATTTCTTCAAAACTGCATTCCAAGGGAAGTATGTCGGGGCTAGCTATGTAGATGCCCGAAGGAAGGAATTCCTTAATCTGGTTCAAGGAAGTAAGACCGTGTGTAACATCCTGGATTTTTGGGCCTATGCATTTAATGGGTGAATATGTGTAATGAGTTAATTTGAGCATTAGGGGTCCGAATTGGGCTCAGGATAGGGCTGAAGCCTTAGTTAAATTTTTGTTTGGGCATTATAGGGTTTAAAAGGTGGTATCTGAGTTTAAAATAGCAAAATGGGCTTGTGGCCCAAAAGAGTCGATGGCGCCACTTAGGAGCAAGGAGGTGACGCTACACAAGGGAGTAAGGGGGCCCAAATTTAAGTTACATGGAGCCCAACTCTTTTAATTTAAGTTAGCTAAATTTCGGCATTAGGGTTAGGTAGAGTGGACAGCAACAAGGCTCAAAAATAGGAGGATTTATGTGAATGGGATAATGTAGATAATATAGTTGATAATATGGAAAGAAAAAAAGGAGAAAAGATAGAGCTATCTACAAGGCTAGAGTTGGCCAAATTCCATCACCTAGAGAAGTGAAGAAATCGGTTTCTTTATGGCAAAGGGGTGCCGAATTTTCCTTTTATTTGATTAATTCTTATTTATCGGGAAAGGGCACTTTCGGGTTTTCATAGGTAAGTGCCAAATTTCTATAAATAGGAGGGTTCTCTTCTTTATTTTTCGGCATTTAGGGTTTCCACCTTTTCTTTCTCTTCTTTCTTCTAAAAGCCAAAAACCCCATTATTCTTTTCTCTCCTTTCTCCTAAAAGCCGAAAACTTCATTATTCTCTTCTTTCTTCTAAAAGTCGAAAACTCCATTATTCTCTTCTTTCTTCTAAAAGCCGAAAACTCCATTATTCTCTTCTCTTCTTTCTTCTAAAAAGCCGAAAGTCTAAAACTCCATTATTCTTTTCTTTCTTTCTTCTAAAAGCCGAATCTCTATAGATTTCTTCAAATCATCTTCTCTTCCCGATTTTTCGTAAAAAGCCTAATCCTCTAGAGTAGCCGAATCTTCTCTACTAAGATCTCTTAGATCTAAAAGCCTAAACACTAGTTCCCGAATCTCATATCACTTTTCGTGATTTCAAGGCGGATAGCGGTGGTGTTGGCTATGGATAGCATCGACTTAGAGGGTCTCGTTCTAACAAAGAATCGTGTGTGTAGATCTCTAACACACTAGTAATCAGTACTAAATTTATGTTATGGGCTAAAAGCCGTAAAAAGGTCAGATAGTAATCAGTACTAAATATATGTTATGGGCTAAAAGCCGGAAAAAGGTCAGATAGTAATGCAGTACTAAATATATGTTATGGGCTAAAAGCCTAAAAAAGGTCAGATAGTAATCAGTACTAAATATATGTTATGGGCTAAAAGCCGGAAAAGGTCAGATAGACAGTGGATTACCCAAAAGGGTAGGCAAGGGATGCAGTGCGTAATCATAGAAACTTCTCTATGTGTATCGATGTATGTGATAGGCTCGTGAACTTTTAGGTAGTATATTGTTTTGATTCTCGCATGTATGTATGCATGGGATGGGATTGATATGATGAAGGGGAAGAAGGTCGCATAGCGATCGGTGGCTTAGCCACATAGGTCACATAGTGATCGATCTTTATGATAGGTAGCTCAGCTGTCGAAATACTACGATGTATTATTAAGGTCGCAAGGCGATCGGTGGCTTTGCCACATAGGTCACACATGATGATCGGTCTTTAAGACAGCAAACACACACGTTGCCGATATGGTGTGTAGCGGTTGGAGGGTTGATTGTAGAAATCCCCAAGGTGTGATGGTTGGTACGGGTTGGTGTATAGAGGATGGATTTCTAGGCTGGGATGGGCCATGATGCATATATAGTTACCCTTGTATACGGGCCAAGGCCATAATGTGTTTATGGGCCAAGCCTTTGATGTGTTTTCTGGATTTACACACCGAGTCTTGGTGACTCACCCTATTATTTTTCCCTAACTTTGCGGATGAGCAGAGATCATGGACATGGGAGCAAAGGCGGACTCGAGGGGCCATCAAGTTTTTATTCCTATAGATTATTTCAGTTTTTCCTTAAGTTTTTAATTTTGGAAACATTTATGTAATAAGGCCCTATAGTTTATACTCACTACTTAGTTTTTAATATTTGCAACTTATGGAACTTTGTCAAAGGTTTTATTATTCAAAATAATAATAATACAAGGTTTTCTTTTCAAAAGTCACTTGTTTATTCGAATTTTGCCTAATAACTTATGATTTACTAAAACCAACTTAGCAAAAGTTTTCAACGTACAACCCGTAGCATACCAGATCTGGTCAAAACTTATGGGCCGGGTTTGGGGTGTTACATTTTTGTATCGAGCCCAGTTCAAAACTCGGGCTGTGAAATGGGTCTAGTACTATTTTAAAGTTGATAAGAATTTGGAAAAGTTTGGGTTGAGAAATGGCCTTCGAGTCTACCGGCACCCGATCCACGCAGGTAAGTATTCTGAACTTTTAGATGTGATATGTATGTTGGGCTTGATGCGCTTGATGGACGTAGGCTAGTATATTAGACATTGACGGACTTTAGGCTTAGTTTAAACAACTCTCTAAATTCATAAGATTTGATCCAACCAAACAAACCTGTGAACAAGTCACCGAGATAGGGTGTGGTAACAGGCATACGCATGTCTAGGATTGGATTCAGGGAGAGCTTGGTATTTAAGCAGTCCTAGTGACTCACCTCCTCTTCGCTGGAATCTTACATGGTGCGTAGTGACTGTTCACCCTGGCCACGAGGATTTGTTGACGGGCCAAAATTAATAATTTAAAACCCGAAAGGGACCAGCCATTCTATTTTGTAAAACTACTAAATTACCCCTAATTTATAAATGACCAAAATATCCGTGATTTGTAGAATTTCCAAAATAACCCCAGATTTGCAAAAAAATTACCAAAATACCCTTCTTTCAAAAAATCACCAAGGAACCCTATTTTGGAAAATTACGAAAATACCCCTGTAGGATAAATAATGAAAATACCCTTACATGATGACTGTAATGCCACTTGTACATTGATGAATGAATGTATGTGCTCCCTGGAATTAGGAAACACAAACTTGAGATTGAATCGTAGATATAATCGCTAATTCGATGAACTACTCCTAAAACTACTATTCATAAGACTGTTCGTGGTTAATCAAAGGAAGAAAACTAATAATTCATAAAATTTCTAATCAGATAAACGCGAATCGGAAGAATGAGTACAAGGGGTCGAGGACGCTCCAGATGCGAATACTGGCATGCATTTCTATCATATTATCCTAAGTGTTTCTTTTGGCTTTAGAATTAGAGTTCGCAGCTGAAGCATAGTGGTGAGACTTGGGTAGTATGATTAATAGTTAGTTGGAAATTTCGAGACGACGAAATTTCTTTAAGAGGGGTAGAACCGTAACATCCTGAATTTTGGGCCTATGCATTTAATGGGTGAATATGTGTAATGAGTTAATTTGAGCATTAGGGGTCCAAATTGGGCTCGAGATTGGTGAAGCCTTAGTTAAATTTTTTTGTTTGGGCATTATAGGGTTTAAAAGGTGGTATCTGAGTTTAAAATAGCAAAATGGGATTGTGGCCCAGTGGTCAGTGGCGCCACTTAGGGAGCAAGGAGGTGACGCTACACAAGGGAGTAAGGGGCCCAAATTTAAGTTACATGGAGCCCAACTCTTTTAATTTAAGTTAGCTAAATTTCGGCATTAGGGTTAGGTAGAGTGGACGGCAACAAGGCTCAAAAATAGGAGGATTTATGTGAATGGGATAATGTAGATAATATAGTTGATAATATGGAAGAAAAAAAAGGAGAAAAGATAGGAGCTATCTACAAGGCTAGGAGTTGGCCAAAAGTCCATCACCTAGAGAAATGAAGAAATCGGTTTCTTTATGGCAAAGGGGGTGTCGAATTTTCCCTTTTTATTTGATTAATTTTTAGTTATCAGGAAGGGCACTTTCGGTTTTTCATAGGTAAGTGCCGAAATTTCTATAAATAGGGAGGGTTCTCTTCTTTATTTTTCGGCATTTAGGGTTTCCACCTTCTCTTTCTCTTCTTTCTTCTAAAAGCCAAAACCCCATTATTTCTTTTCTCTTCTTTCTCCTAAAAGCTGAAAACTCCATTATTCTCTTCTTTCTTCTAAAAGCCAAAAACTCCATTATTCTCTTCTCTTCTTTCTTCTAAAAAGCCAAAGTCAAAACTCCATTATTCTCTTCTCTTCTTTCTTCTAAAAGCCGAATCTCTATAGATTTCTTGAATCATCTTCTCTTCCCGATTTTTTGCAAAAAGCCGTAATCCTCTAGGAGTAGCCGAATCTTCTCTACTAAGATCTCTTAGATCTAAAAGCGGAAACACTAGTTCCCGAATCTCATATCACTTTTTGGGATTTCAAAGGCGGATAAGCGGTGGTGTTGGCTACGGATAAGCGTCGACTTAGAGGGTCTCGTTCTAACGATGTCAGTGTGTAGATCTCTAACACACTAGTAATCTGTACTAAATATATGTTATGGGCTAAAAGCCGAGGAAAAAGTCAGATAGTAATGTCAGTACTAAATATATGTTATGGGCTAAAAGCCGAGAAAAGGGTGTATATAGTAATCAGTACTAAATATATGTTATGGGCTAAAAGCCAAAAAGGTCAGTATAGACAATGGATTACCCAAAAAGGTAGGCAAGGGATGCAGTGCGTAATCATAGAAACTTCTCTATGTGTATCGATGTATGTGATAGATCAGAAACTTTTAGGTAGTATATTGTTTTGATTCAAAGCATGTATGTATGCATGGGATGGGATTGATATGATGAAGGGGGAAGAAGGTCGCATAGCGATCGGTGGCTTTGCCACATAGGTCACATAGTGATCGGTCTTTATGAATGACAAAGTACTCAATTTGTTGAAATACTACGATGTATTATTAAGGTCGCATGGCGATCGGTGGCTTTGCCACATAGGTCACACAGTGATCGGTCTTTAAGACAGGCATTTCTCTTGTTCACTCATCATTCTTGAAAACCGAAACTAATCCACCATTCTACTCTTTTCCTTCTTTTCTTTTCGCAAAATCCTTCAGGCATCACTTCCACTCTAATATTATTCACCATAGCTGAATGTACATAAATTTGAGACCATTTCTCTTGTTCACTCATCATTCTTGAAAACCGAAACTAATCCACCATTCTACTTCTTTTCCTTCTTTTCTTTTTGCAAAATCCTTCAGGCATCACTTCCACTCTAATATTATTCACCATAGCCGAATATTGATTTACATTTTCTCTATAATCGAATTCTCATTTCTTTTCTATCGTTCTTCTCATTCGTACTTACATTCAATCTTTGATCAATCAGTAAGCGTTCTTCCAACATTTTATCTTATTTTCTTTCTCTTAGTGTCGAATATAAGTTTTGATTTGGGAGGGTCATATGAACCGAAACCATCATATTATTATACTCTCTCAAATAAAATCATTATCTTCCTTGTAGTGGAATAGTGGAGTGTCGATTACTACAACATCGCTTAATCGAATTTAGCCATAGGAAGATCGTGTGAAACGGGAATTTCATTGTTCAAGGTAAGGAAGTTCTCTCATAGTCTTTTCAATAACTCCTTGGTTATTGTATTAATCGATCAAGGATAATTTATCGACTATATGTTTTAGGTACTTAATTGCTCGATTTATCATCTTGTGATCATACGAATTTTGTGGTGTCGACCTTACTCCTAAGATCGATCGCTCATAGTAACGTAATATTAGTTGGACTAATAATTGTTTTCAATGGAGGCAAGCAATATCGAATCAAGAGGGGTAGTGATTGGTGATCGAAAAAGGATCAGATTTACGATCCCCACTCCTAAATTCAAGCCGGGCGGGTCGTTTGGCTATTCGAGACTTTCCACCGGGTTGTTGACCCTCATCCGGTGAGAATGAATTATTCGAGGTCGTTTGCAATTGTGAGGCATCAGCGATTCGGGATTTTCCACCGGGTTGTGGACCGTCAACCAGGGAGAATCGACAAATCGTAGTTGTTCGCGATTCCGAGGGTAAAATCTTAGATCGTTTGTTTTAGAGTAGATTTATTAAATAGAAAGCAATGTCTAATTGAGTGTTATAATATTTTAGGTATCGACGATCGAGAAAGCGTAGTGCTAACCGTAATCAGGTGTGTAATCTCACACCGTATTTCATGGGTTAGATATTTTAAAAACGTGTTAGTTGTAAATCGCTTGATTAAATCATATTTTGGTGAAATTGGGTAAAATGGCATAGTTATCACTATTTTGGTAAAGACTATGAAATTGGTATTAAGACTGTGAAAATTTCGAAAATACCCTTAATGGGCCAAATAAAAATATTTCGCTAAATGGGCCAAATCGATATATGACTATATGGGCTGATTGGTATTTGACTATATGGGCCGATTGATATTTGACTATATTGACTATATGGGCCGATTGATATTTGACTATATGGGTCGATGTGATAATTTGATATATGGGCCAATTTTAGATTTGACTATATGGGCCGATGTGATAATTTGATATATGGGCCAATTTGAGATTTGCTATATGGGCCGATGTGATATTTTGATATATGGGCCAAGATGATAATTTGCTTAATTGGCCTACTTGATAAATTGTTATAATGGGTCATAATGTTTGTAAGAAATATCTGAATAAATTGTTGTGAATGGCTATGCATTATATACATGATTTGCATGGGATGGGATATTGATGAAGAGAAGTTCTGGTAGCTCTGCTACGTAATTCTGGTGGCTCTGCCACAAATATGAAAAATGGCAATGCCACGTAAATTCTGTTAATCTGGTGGCTTGTCCACAAACTTGATATATACGGCTTAATGCCTACTTTTGGTGTGTTGGCGGGGTGGGTGACTAAAGCTCCCTACAGGTGTGCTGGTTGGTACGGGTGGTGTGTAGCGGATGGAAATTAGGTTTGGTTTGGGAATTGCATATCATATGTGTAACATCCCCAAACCCGGCCCACAAGTCTCGTCCGGATCTGGTTATGTCACTGCGGAATGATGGTTAAAAATCTTTGTCTTTAGAGTAAAACTTGAAAATTTTGTTAACTTTCGGGAAGTAAGTCCATTAAAATTATTAAATAATATAAGCTTGGTTTGAATTAAAACTTTATTATAATTTATTATAATATAAATCCTTTGTAAAAATATTACTAAATACGATATAACCTTTATCAACTATAAATAGAGTACTTTAATCAAAAGTGGCCCTTATTACATCAAATAGATTCCCAAAATACGGATAATATAAAAATCACTATTAATTAACTAAACAAGTAAAACATCTACTGCGCATGAAAATCATACGCATGGCCACCTTTGTATCTACTCCAACTCGGTCCATTACTCACGACTCACTGCGATGTTGGATAAATAATTGGGTGAGTCATACAGCACTCGATGTGTAATTTAACCACCGATATCCACCCACATGTTAGCCACAAATCAACCCAATTATAAAATGCATAAATATAATCATTTAAACATTACCACAACCTGGGCTTGGCCCACAATCAAATCATATCAAATCTTGGGCTAGGCCCTTTCTCATCAATCCATCGATCGGGCTTGGCCCATTTCCACGTATGTTCTCAAAACATACAAATCCATTAAGTCATATTGGGCTTGGCCCATTTCCATATCAATTCATAACGAAACCATGCAATCATGATACCCAACCCAATCCTAAGGTCCATCCGCTACACACCCCTTATCCAAATTACCACACACCAGGGGACTATCGAGTCACCCTCTCCTTTTCCCTCCAAAAGGCAACCAATGCCATCCACGATGTAGCGTATAGCTAACATCAAACCACGATGGAGCACACAAAGAATCCATCAAGGCTGCGATATGGCATAAAGCCCATATCAATCAAGGTAACCACGCGAACCAAATCGCAAAGATCCACAACGCGACCTCGATCGGCGCCAATCCACGATGTAGCACAAAGTCGACATCAAGCACGCACTCAAGTACACCCGCACCTTCTTTCAAAAACCACCCATGCACATGTAACATAATATGATGTTGAGATGATGCATGTACATGTTATTCACAAATATAGGCATGCTCACATAGTTAAAATCAATTATCACATATTAGCCAATTTGCTACTAACTGGTCGTCATCATACCCTTTAGGGTATCCATTACACATATGGCACTCGCATTCATTAGTAAACATATAACACAAATGTATATCATACAAATCCGGAAACAATGGTCTAACCACACACCTTATTACTTGGAGTTCTAGACTCTCGATCCTCGCCGCTATCGTTTAGTGAGACTACGGCTATTTGCCTAACGCTTTTGTTGTTGGCCCACACCCCGTGGCCAATCTCGCATGTTAGCAAAACGGATCTCTTCTTGAACTTCGGGATGGGAGCTTTCCCTTGCCCACTTTGGTCGGCACTCGCATCCATCGACGATACTTAATCGTAACCACACGATTAATCACAAAAATCAAAACCTACAAATATCGAGTCTAGATCACCTATTAACATCCTTACCGAAATCATCGAGATCTCGAAGGCTTTCCTTTGCTTCGCTCGATTTACCCTATAACCAAAGTCAACATCGGTCAACACAAGAACATATCTAATGGCCTAAGGCCGAATACCCAAAGGATCACTTACCCACTTACTCGGATCACTGAAACACCAATAGTCTCAAGGAACCGCCAAAATCCTCATACAAAACCATTAGAATCGGCCTACAACAACAATCCATGAAAAGGCCCTTTTAGCCGAATACTCACCATCACCTTACCTTAGATGATCGAATCCAAGAGACTTCCTCAATGCTTCCTTCTTTCGGCTACACACAAGAGAACATACTTAATGGTACTATGACATTCGGCCATGTTATAAAAACTAAGACCAATCACTTGGTTTTGACGTACCAATATAAGAACTCAAAACCAATTGTTTAGAGTGACGATTACTTACCACTACACTTGAGACGAAATTAAGAGCAAGAGATCGGCAACACCATCCTAGGAGATTCGGCAATGGCTTTAAAGGTAATGAGATATTCGGCTCTTGAAAACAACAATGGTAAGGAAAGATGCTTGATGAGGCTTACTTAGAAATTCGGCTATCAATAAAACAAATGTGGAGTTGAAGAAAAGAAAAGTGGAAGAAACGGTAGGGACTTAGGAGCATTAAACACATAGGAACATAAAGAAATTTGGCAAACAACTAAAAAAACAAAAGAAAGAAACAGGGGAAAGGGTGCTTATTCAATGAAGAATTCGCACTACCCCTTCTATTTATAGAATTCGCCACCCCCTTGAAGACTCCAAGATTCGCCAACACCCACTAATTCAAATCAATTTTGAATTAGTTCAATTCAAGAACAATTTGAATTGCTCCACTATTATCCCACTTATCAAAAAAAAATAAAAAAAATAAATAATAATTATCCCACACTTCTAAATAACTAAATAGATAAATAAAAATAAAAACCATTATCCTCATCTAAATAAAAGCCTTCTAGCCAGTCCAACACCTCCAAAATTGCTACCAAAAAGGAATAAAAATTTAAACTCCAAAATGCAACTCTCTTGGTTCGAACCTGGGACCAATCTGCTGCACACCTCTCCTCCAACGCCCAGGCCACTCGGCCACATTGATTTTTATGACATAAGGCCCCAACATTTATTTTTAACCCCTTCTTATCTTAGCCCATAACCGCATATGAAAAATAAAACGCCAAAATGTTTGCTGCAGCCCCTCGAAACCGCGACCTCTCTCCTCTCCAGCTGCCTAAGTGGACGACGCTAGCCACTCCGCCAATTGGACTTTCATGTCCACCAAGCCACACCATTAATTTTAAGGCATACTTAGCCCAAATCCTTGACGCACAAAAATAAAACAAAAATGCTGCCCAAAGAAATCGAACCCTGCTCCCTTAGGCGTCACCTTCCAAAGCCCCCAAGCAGCGCCTCCACGCCACTTTGCCAGATCCTTTCTTGCGTCCTAAACTCCCCCAATTTATTTTAAGGCCTTCCTGCCCTATTTCCCCTTTTTACCCTAAAAATCTAAAATTTTCCAAAGCCTTCCCCTTTCATCCGAGCATTCTTAAAACTCTAAAACACATCCAAAAACACCCCAAAAATCTTCCAACACCTGAATTATACTCAAATTGCATAGCCCCTAAATCAGGGTGTTACAATTCTACCCTCCTTAAAAATAATTTCGTCCTCGAAATTACTTTACTAACAAACGTCCATACAACCTATCTTACCACCTTACGCTTATGCTGCGCACTCTGATCTTACTAAGGCTATCGTACCTACACAATCTCTAAGTTCGCGCTCAAAATTCGAAACACCTCTCTTAGCAACACAGAAAAGGCTAACTCATAAGCAAGCAAAGTAATTAAAGCATGTACCAAAGCAAAGGAGCTTACCTGATATCACATCCTTGGTTGACTCTCACTAGAACCATTCCTTCCATGACTTGAACCACGACCCCTCGTCGCTCAAGGACAATTCTTAACCAGTTGTGCCTTAGATCCACACCGAAAACATTCTTTACTATTTCCCCAACACTCTCCTGTGTGAGGTCTTCCACATCGAGCACAAGAACGATTCTGATCCACTGGTACAAGTGCACTTACAGGGTTCTCGGTCCTTGGTCTTTTCTGGCATTACCCAACGATCATCGATGGTCCAAAGATTTCTCTTATTCTCGCTCCTATTCTTTTCTCGGTTTTCTCTTATAGTCTTCTTAACCTCTTCAATCGATCCGAGCTTTCTCCACTAGCACCGCTGTCTCTCTCCCTCTGCGGAGCAATCAAGATTCAAGTTCATCTCGCAATCCGTCCTCAAACCGGACGCACCTCTCATAATCGGTGGCCACAATTCCCTTAGCATACGGGCTTAACCGCACAAATTCCGCTTCAGACTCATTTATCGACTTACTTCCTTGCACTAGATTTAGAAACGCTTTCCTTTGCGAGTCCAAATAACTGGCTCCTACGTACTTTCCTTCAAACTTAGCCTTAAAGAAATCCCAATCCAATCGATCTGCCGGTACACCTTGTTTGACAGTGAGCCACCAACGATAAGCTTCGTCGCGAAGTAATGAAACAACACCTTTCAGCTTTTCTTCGTTGGTACACTCCAAATCGTCCATGATTCTTTCGACTGCTTCTAGCCAATACTCCGCTACGTTCGAGCTACTCCCGACACTCCTCTAAAGATCTCGGCTCCGTTCGATCTAAGCCTTTCCGATACTGACTTTCGAGTTCCATTTCCCCTACTAACTCCTACTACTCGTTCTAGCACTCGAAACATGGCCCGCGATCATCGCGTCATCTTCACCTATCTCGATCTTGTTCCTCCGCGCCCTTCACCGCTGGTGGCGGCACTTCACTTTCGACCCATGGCGGACCTACCGGATTCCGATCTTTGCCATTCTACCTCTACCGCGTCCCCTAGAACTCATCTCTATCGTCGCGATTTAATCTGATTAACAAGTTTTATGCATTAGAGCTTTTGTTTCACTTGTTTATCCGCGAACAAATCTTATGAAAAGAATTTCTAGAGGTAGTTCTTTCGATCACACAATGTTTCAGTTCGAGTTTACTACTCTAGTTCAAGAATCACATTCACACACACATCCGTTCATCAACAAGGACACATTCCTTCCTCATTAAAGGCACATTCAGTGGTATCCACCACACACATTCACTATCCAGACATTTCTGCCCGTTTCTACCCCAGGGGTATTTTCGTCATTTTCCTACCGGGTATTTTTGGTAATTTTGTAAATCGAGAAAACATCTTTCAAAATCAGATTTAGAGTTTACAAACCAAAGGGGTAAATTTTGGAAATTTTAAAACTAAGGATTTTAAAACAGTGAGGCAAATCCCTTTCGGGTTTTAATAATTAGTTTAGCCTATGAACAAGTCCTCTTGGTTAAGGTGAACCGTAGCTACGCACCAGGTAGGATTCCAGTGAAGAGGAGGTGAGTCACGAGGACTAGCAAGTACCGAGCTCTTCCGGATCCACTCCTGACATGCGCACAATGGTTGCCACACCTTAACTCGGCGACTTAATCACAGGTTTGTTTAATGGTCCTTAAGTCTTATGCATATGTTTGAGTAGACTAGTCCTAGGGTCCAACAGATCCTAGTATTCTAATCTACGAGCCCAAATAAGCCCATAACAATTCACATATAACAAATCACTTCAAAAGTCCGAAGTACTTACCTGGTGGACTCGGGCCGGAGGTACAGGTGCCATGCCAGAATACCTGAAAATATTTCATAAAAACCCATATTTTTGAAGAACCCATTTTTAAAAAATGTTTTTGGGCCCAAAACCCTCAAAGCCGAGTTTTGAACCGGGCTCTGATACCAAACTGTAACATCCCCAAACCCGGCCCACAAGTCTCGTCCGGATCTGTTATGTCAACTGCGGAATGATGGTTAAAATTCTTTGTCTTTAGAGTAAAACTTGAAAATTTTGTTAACTTTCGAGAAGTAAGTCCATTAAAATTATTAAATAATATAAGCTTGGTTTGAATTAAAACTTTATTATAATTTATTATAATATAAATCCTTTGTAAAAATATTACTAAATACGATATAACCTTTATCAACTATAAATAGAGTACTTTAATCAAAAGTGGCCCTTA
Source organism: Gossypium sturtianum (assembly GCA_025698515.1). Lineage (NCBI taxonomy): Eukaryota > Viridiplantae > Streptophyta > Magnoliopsida > Malvales > Malvaceae > Gossypium > Gossypium sturtianum. Next base: position 127,054,211 of record CM046946.1, read on the forward strand.
TTACATCAAATAAATTCCCAAAATACGGATAATATAAAAATCACTATTAATTAACTAAACAAGTAAAACATCTACTGCATGAAAATCGCATACGCATGGCCACCTTTGTATCTACTCCAACTCGGTCCATTACTCACGACTCACTGCGATGTTGGATAAATAATTGGGTGAGTCATACAGACTCGATGTGTAATTTAACCACCGATATCCACCCACATGTTAGCCACAAATCAACCCAATTATAAAATGCATAAATATAATCATTTAAACATTACCACAACCTGGGCTTGGCCCACAATCAAATCATATCAAATACTGGGCTAGGCCCTTTTCTCATCAATCCACTGATCGCTGGGCTTGGCCCATTTCCACGTATGTTCTCAAAACATACAAATCCACAAGTCATATTGGGCTTGGCCCATTTCCATATCAATTCATAACGAAACCATGCAATCATGATACCCAACCCAATCCTAAGGTCCATCCGCTACACACCCCCTTATCCAGCCTACCACACACCAGGGGACTATCGAGTCACCCTCTCCTTTTCCCTCCAAAAAGGCAACCAATGCCATCCACGATGTAGCGTATAGCTAACATCAAACCACGATGGAGCACACAGCAATCCATCAAGCTACGATATGGCATAAAGCCCATATCAATCAAGGTAACCATGTGAACCAAATCGCAAAGATCCACAACGCGACCTCAGTCAGCGCCAATCCACGATGTAGCACAAAGTCGACATCAACCACGTACTCAAGTACACCCGCACTTTCTTTCAAAAACCCACCCATGCACATGTAACATAATATGATGCGAGATGATGCATGTACATGTTATTCACAAATATAGGCATGCTCACATAGTTAAAATCAATTATCACATATTAGCCAATTTGCTACTAACCTGTCGTCATCATACCCCTTTAGGGTATCCATTACACATATGGCAATCGCATTCATTAGTAAACATATAACACAACAGATATCATACAAACCCCGGAAACAATGGTCTAACCACACACCTTATTACTTGGAGTTCTAGACTCTCGATCCTCGACGCTATCGTTTAGTGAGACTACGGCTATTTGCCTAACATTTTCTCGTTGTTGGCCCACACCCCGTGGCCAATCTCGCATGCAACAGAACGGATCTCTTCTTGAACTTCGGATGGGAGCTTTCCCTTGCCCACTTTGGATCGGCACTCGCATCCATCGATGATACTTAATCAGAACCACACGATTAATCACAACAATCAAAACCTACAAATATCGAGTCTAGATCACCTATTAACATCCTTACCGAAATACTTGAGATCCCGAAGGCTTTCCTTTGCTTCATCGTCGATTTGCCCTATAACCAAAGTCAACATCGGTCAACACAAGAACATATCTAATGGCCTAAGGCCGAATACCCAAAGGATCACTTACCCACTTACTCGATCCTGAAACACCAATAGTCTCAAGGAACTGCCGAAAATCCTCATACAAAACCATTAGAATCGGCCTACAACAACAATCCATGAAAAGGCCCTTTTGGCCGAATACTCACCATCACCTTACCTTAGATGATCGAATCCAAGAGACTTCCTCAATGCTTCCTTCTTTCGGCTACACACAAGAGAACATACTTAATGGTACTATGACATTCGGCCATGTTATAAAAACTAAGACCAATCACTTTGTTTTGACGTACCAATATAAGAACTCAAAACCAATTGTTTAGAGTGACGATTACTTACCACTACACTTGAGACGAAATTAAGAGCAAGAGATCGGCAACACCATCCTAGGAGATTCGGCAATGGCTTTAAAGGTAATGAGATATTCGGCTCTTGAAAACAACAATGGTAAGGAAAGATGCTTGATGAGGCTTACTTAGAAATTCGGCTATCAATAAAACAAATGTGGAGTTGAAGAAAAGAAAAGTGGAAGAACGGTAGGGACTTAGGAGCATTCGGCTTACATAGGAACATAAAGAAATTTGGCAAACAACTAAAAAAACAAAAGAAAGAAACAGGGAAAGGGTGCTTATTCAATGAAGAATTCGGCACTACCCCCTTCTATTTATAGAATTCGGCCACCCCCCCCTTGAAGACTCCAAGATTCGGCCAACACCCACTAATTCAAATCAATTTTGAATTAGTTCAATTCAAGAACAATTTGAATTGCTCCACTATTATCCCACTTATCAAAAAAAAATAAAAAAAAATAATAATTATCCCACACTTCTAAATAACTAAATAGATAAATAAAAATAAAAACCATTATCCTCATCTAAATAAAAGCCTTCTAGCCGTCCAACACCTCCAAAATTACTGCCAAAAAGGAATAAAAATTTAAACTCCAAAACGCAACTCTCTTGGTTCGAACCTGGGACCAATCTGCTGCACACCTCTCCTCCAACGCCCAGGCCACTCGGCCACATTGATTTTTATGACATAAGGCCCCAACATTTATTTTTAACCCCTTCTTATCTTAGCCCATAACCGCATATGAAAAATAAAACGCCAAAATGCTGCTGCAGGCCCTCGAAACCGCGACCTCTCTCCTCTCCAGCGTCTAAGTGACGCACGCTAGCCACTCCGCCAATTGGACTTTCATGTCCACCAAGCCACACCATTAATTTTTAAGGCATACTTAGCCCAGTCCCTTGACGCACAAAAATAAAACAAAAATGCTGCCCAAAGAAATCGAACCCTTGCTCCCTTAGGCGTCACCTTCCAAAGCCCCCAAGCAGCGCCTCCACGCCACTTTGCGAGATCCTTTCTTGCGTCCTAAACTCCCCCAATTTATTTTAAGGCCTTCCTGCCTATTTCCCCTTTTTACCCTAAAAATCTAAAATTTTCCAAAGCCTTCCCCTTTCATCCGAGCATTCTTAAAACTCTAAAACACATCCAAAAACACCCCAAAAATCTTCCAACACCTGAATTATACTCAAATTGCATAGCCCCTAAATCAGGGTGTTACAATATGCATATTATATATGATTTCTTTTCTTTTATAAATGGGCTTTGGCCCAAATAAATGCTTAATTGGATTTTGGCCTAGTGGACAATGGTAAGTGGGTTACACACTGAGTTCTAGTAACTCACCCCCATTTTCCTTACCCCTTTCAGGTAATGATCAGTGATGGAGACTTGGACCGTGGATGACTCGGTGGAGGCCATACTTCGTAAACGGTTAAATCTGGATTTTGGATTTCTTTTAATATTTTTAATTACTTTACTATTTTGAATTAAGGTTGTAATAAGGCCTCTGGATTAATTTTTGTTTTGTTTATTGTGTGATGAATTTTATAAACTGCTTAAAGTATTTCAAATTATAATATTATTTTTCTAAAAACTTAAACAAATGATTTATAATTAAAATGAATATTTAGAAAGGATTTCATAATAATTTTTCATATTTTTAAACCGGAAAATTTCTCTCGAACTATTAACGATATTTTCAAAAGACTTGAATTCTCTTTCGAAATTTTCAATGTCGTTTTCAAAAGTCACGGTTTTGTAGATCATTAGTTCAAATTTATCGATTTATCAATCAAATCTTTGAGGTTAGTAGTATTTTATCAAATCAAACTTGTTTTCTTGATTTTTAGCAAAGCAATATTTTAGTATGAACAAAAAGGGTTTAACATGTTTTGCTCGTGTGACATACCAAATCCGCTCATAACGCATGGGCCGGGTTTGGGGTGTTACACTCCCCTTTGGCCCGAGGCCGGAGTTCGGCCTGGGTTCCGGCGACGCGCTGCCACACGTACCGTCACCCACGGCGGCCGGAAGGTTAAAAAACCTCCGTTTTCAACGCCAATCCAACGGTATACTCCTTTTCTATATTTAGTAATATATGTATATAAAAAAATGCATGAACTGAAAAGAAAATAAAAAAAGGGATAAGACGGATATATTAAAAAAATCACCTCTGTAAACTGTTTTTGTATTTTATTTCTCTGTATATATTTTTTTGAATATATGTATATTCGTATCTCTCCCTCAATTACAGATTACATCAAGCTTTTATAGCCTGGAAAATAAAAAGGAAAAACATCTTTTGCTGCTGTGTTTTCCTTTTTTTGTGCAGGATAACGGAGATCTCGGTGGCGATAGAGGGATTTGTGCAAGCTGCGGCGCGACTGGCAGCGTGACCGAGGGGCTGCTGGGGCGCGAGGGTGCGTGCTAACTCCTGCGGCGCCTAGGGTTTCAGAAACCCTAGGCTACTGAAAATTTTTGGGCCCCTTTGGGCCGTGTAAATTTTGGGTTAGGGTTACTGGGGGTGATTACTGTAAATCAGAGTTTTAAAATTTATAAAATAATGATTGAACCTGGAAACCAACTCTGACAACGATTAAAGGCAGTGCACCTATCGAACAATAGTATAGTTTAGGCAAGACCGGATTATCGAACCTGAAGGAACTAAAAGTACTAATACTTACCGTCTTTTTATTATTTAGCCTTAATATAAAGTGATGGTTGTTTAAACTAAAATTAATCTACTTACTAAGCTAAGACGCAAAGACAAAAAAAGAATGAATTTGGGAAATAACTTTTGGAAAAACGCAGTTGACTCAAGCGATACCCTTAGGAAAAATCCACCTAGACTTCACTTGTTACTTAACCTTGAACCATATGATTTATTTACTTAGTTTGATCCGTGAGACTCCGTAACGTATATTAAACCCTCTCTCGAGGCGAATAATGTCTAACCCTAGGTTAATTAGTGGAACTCTCGTTCACTTATAATAACCCCCTAGAATAGCAGTAAATCGATCTGTGGACTCCTATATTAGGTTTCACCCTAATCCGGCAAAATCTCGTCACCCTAACTCTAGGCGTGCGATCAACTCCGCTTAATTATGTTGGATCTACTCTTAGGCAGGGTCTATTCCTCCTCCACCTAAGCACATTAGATTTGAATTAAGTTCACACAATTAAGAACAAACTAAGGTATTATCATATAATTCAAAAATCAAATAATAAGATTCATCATAGGTTTCATCCCCTTCGAGTATCCGAAGGTTTAGTTCATAACAATAAAGGAAAACATCTCAAGAGAAAAGATAACACAAAACATAAGAAATCCCTAAAACCCCCTGAAGGAATTGAAGAGGAGATCTTCCGTCTTGAGTAGAATTCCGACTTCTTGAGATTGATCAACTGGCTATCTTCGAGTGATTCCCACAAATCTGACCATTTCGGCTTGGCTTTTTAGCCTAGCTTTTCGCCCCCTTTTCAGCTGGTACCTAGGGTGTATTTATAGGCTTTTAAAATACGTTTCTTTCTTCCTAAGTATCCTTTCCCGAATGAAATTGCTCTTCTCCACGGCAGAGGCACGGCCATGGCACACGCCCGTGTAAATCGTGGTTAGGCCGTGTTCAACACTGTTAAATGAGGCATGGCCGTGTAAGTCGTGGGGAAGGCCGTGTTCTAGTAGGAATGGTGGCACAGCCGTGTGGAGTGGAGTCCAGGCCGTGTTGATTTCGTGGCTTGGCCCAACTTGGTCTGTTTTAAGCCCGTTTCTCGTTCTTTTCATCCTTGGGTGCTTTCCTGAGTATAAGACATGAAAAGAAAGGATTAAGAGCACCTTTTTACATAAATTGGGGCTTAAATCATCCAAAAGCATACTAAATGTGGGTTTAGAATATGTTACTTTTACGGTTTATCAAATACCCCCACACTTAAGCTTTTGCTTGTCCTCAAGCAAAATTCTCAACTTACAATTAAAACGAACTTTCCTCAATTCATAATTCCTATTGGTAGTGTCTCATCATAATTCATAGATAATTTATACATGGATAATTCAATTCAAAGTGTCCTAAAAATTCAAACAGTATAAGTCATAGATTTTGTAGCTTGAAAACATAGGAGTCTCCCCTTATCTAGATAATTACCTTTAATTTGAAATCGACAGGGATTGGCATCCTCACAAAAAAAAAAAGATTCACTCAAATCACTCAAAGTGTTTAAGGTTCAAAATTTAGGCTCTCAAAAGTCAAACATGAAGAGTTAATCCCATAGGCTTGTATGAAAATCAAATCTCCACCACTGAAATATGAGATGAAACACAAATCAAAAGGTCTTTGTTAGGGTTGTAACGGGGCTAGGGTTAAGGTGTGGAATAAGGCTGAATTAGAGGGTTAGGATCGAGATTAAATTGACAAATTACCTAACTAAGAACTAATGAACTAATAATAATTACATCAATTGAAAACTAATAATACTAACACTACGAGCTTCTTCTTCGATATTTGGGATTCAAGCGTATAAGCTCGTTTAATCACAACTGATACTGAATAATGAATAAACTTTTGAATTTTTTTTAGAACAAACTATAAATAGATAACTGAAATAGAAATCATAGTTAGGCTATTAAACAAATCAAATCTCGATATAAAGGTAGTCAAGATGAATGGTGATAACAAAAACAAAGGGGTTCTGGGTTAATGGGTAAGTCAATAAATAGGGTTGTTAGGATTAAAAGGGGTTCACTAGGGGTTAATTGTGAAGGTAGGCTTTTTATGGAGTAAGTGGGCTAGATCCTAGGTGCCTTTATCATCTCTGTGTTTCAAATCAAAAAAATTGTGGTCTCGACATGTATAATCGATGCAAGTTCTAGAATAACAAGTCAGTGTTGACGTACTCATAATCAATAAAGTGAGCAAGAAAAAGAATTTATGCTCTATAAGGCTCAAAAACTCACAAAAATTATGGGTATTTTTGATGTCAACCTCGTAAATTTCAAACTTCAAAGTAATATTTAAACTCAGTTTGACAACCTAGCAAATTTTTAATTCCTAAAAAATAGACTTATCATGCTTGATTCTCTAGTATTCTTCAAATTTAATTATCAATGCACCATTATCAATGAATTAATCTAAAACATATCAATAAAAGTCATAAATCATCAGAAATTTCATCCTAATTAGCAATATGAGTAAATTACTTTCAAACAAGACTAAATTCAGGGTTTTTGTTAGGTATCTTTTTAGGTTGTTCACCCCCCCACACTTAAGATGTACATTTCCCTCAATGAACAAAGATATATAATGAAAATTAATATGTAAGATCAAAAGAGAGGGGAGAGAGTGAAACTCCCTGAATGAATGGATGATTCCTTGAGAGGGGATTGTGCCTTTGGTGGTGGTGATGGGCCGTCTAGATGACGAACCTGCGCTAGATGAAGAAATTGGGACGCTCGTAGAGAATTAGCCAGGGATCCTTAAGACATAATTAAGGTAAACTAAATATAAAATTAAGGACAAGGAAGATAAAGAGAAGGAGACTAAGAAGAAAACTAGAATTAAAAGAAGAGATGAATGGACTGAGAGGTCCTTATTGTTGGGTGTGATTTCTAAGGCTGAGGTTATGGTGGTGGTGGTGGCGTGATTCCCAAGCAGCCTTTAGAACCTAAAATTAAGAAAATAGGATAAAATAAGCTAAATTAAGTAGAAGAGAAGTAAAGATAAGGAAAATAAAGGAGAAGAGAAAAATAAAAGAACAGATAATTGGTCTCAAAGACCCTCGGCTTGTTGTTTGGATGAAGCTGCCGGCATGAACTCATGTGAATTGGTCTCCTTTGAGGAGATTGGCCTCTTACGCTTCTTTGCCATTGATATGATTTTGTTGTAGCTCAAGAGTCTAAGGATTTATTAGGAAAAGGAAAAAGGAAAAAGAGGGGAAAGAATGGAAGAAGGAAAGAATAAAGAAGTGTGTTAAGAAGAGAAAAGAAGAGGGTATGATGTTTAAATAGGATTTCAGGTCTGGCAGTTCCCACGCCCGTGGGTCGAGGGTGTGTCAATTTACACGGCCGCATCGCACGGTCGTGCTCTAGGGCGTGTTGGTTCCCCACGCTCGTGTCTAGCCTGTGTTTGACAAGTCAGTATATTGGCACGGTTATCTGGCACGGGCATGTTCCGCCTGTGGTTGGCAAGTCAGTAACCTCACACGGCCGTATCGCACAGCCGTGCCACTTTGTCGGTGCCCGTGGGGTAGTAGTTGGGTCCGTGATTCTGAAAATCTGTTTTGCCCTGACATGTACCTTCTCTGCTCTGTTAGTTCAAAGATTCAGAGTACCCACACGGCCACGGACACGACCGTGTGTAAGGCCGTGTGGCCTGGAATTCTGCACTTGGTTAGTTTATAACTATGTGTTCAGAAAGAAAAGAAGAAAAGGAAAATAAATTTAAAGCAAAATGTGAGAATAAATTATGTTAGTGCTTGGGTTGCCTCCCGAGAAGCGCTCGTTTATAGTCTTAAGCTAGACTCTCTTCTTGTTTGCATCTTCAGGGTGGTTTGAGGAGTTGGAAGTCCTTCCTCATGTTATTATCTGTATCCTCGTGAAAAATTTTAGGTCGAGATGCATTTGTAGTAAAAGTTCCAAAAATAGGATTACTTACCTCGACTGTTTCGTATGGGAAAACACTGGTTACCCTAAAAGGTATTTCTTTGTTTGTGTTGGGGTCCGGAGGAGATATTCAAGGATCTGCTTCGTCTAACAGTACCTTGTCCCCTATTTTGAAGTGATTTGTTGTTCCTATAAGCTCTTCTGGGGGTTCTTTCGATTTTTCCTTTTGTGGTTCTGGTTCTTCGTCGTGTATCCCTAATTTCTCCTTGAAGTGTGTCTTCCACTCATCTAGATAATCGATCTGCATTCCTCGATCTTCATGAGTTATTTCTTTGTTGGGGTTGGGGTCAGGATCGGGATCAGTTGTATTCTTTGATGGTGTTTCCTGAAAAGAAGGGTTGACTGCATGGTTATTAGGAAAATTTTCGTTCTCACCTTGATTACTTGATGTTCTAGCCGAATCGAGAGCCTTGATGGTGACGGTCTCATTACCTACACAAAGTATGAGTTCTCCTGCATCAACATCAATTTTAGTCCTGGCAGTGGCTAAAAAGGGTCTTTCTAAAATTAGGGGGATCGAATTATCCTCATCCATGTCTAAGACAACAAAATCTACTAGGAAAATGAATCTGTCAATTTTTACAAGAACATCTTCGATAATACCCCTAGGAATTCTAACAGTTTTATCAGCTAATTGAATGCTCATCCTAGTTTGTTTGGGTTTCCCTAGACCTAATTGTTTAAACAATTTATAAGGCATGACATTTATGCTTGCCCCTAAATCAGCTAACACATTATCAACAGTAAGTCTACCAATTAAACATGGAATTGTAAAACTCCCTGGATCTTTTAGTTTCTGTGGTAGCTTATTTTGCAAGATTGCTGAGCACTTTGCGTTGAGTTCTACATGCGAATCTTCATCTAGTTTCCTCTTGTTTGTAACATCCTGAATTTTTGGGCCTATGCATTTAATGGGTGAATATGTGTAATGAGTTAATTTGAGCATTAAGGGTCCAAATTGGGCTCAGGATTGGGCTGAAGCTTTAGTTAAATTTTTGTTTGGGCATTATAGGGTTTAAAAGGTGGTATCTGAGTTTAAAATATCAAAATGGGCTTGTGGCCCAATGGTCAGTAGCGCCACTTAGGGAGCAAGGAGGTGACGCCACACAAGGGAGTAAGGGGCCCAAATTTAAGTTACATGGAGCCCAACTCTTTTAATTTAAGTTAGCTAAATTTCGGCATTAGGGTTAGGTAGAGTGGACGGCAACAAGGCTCAAAAATAGGAGGATTTATGTGAATGGGATGATGTAGATAATATAGTTGATATTATGGAAGAAAAAAGAGAGGAGAAAAGATAGGAGCTATCTACAAGGCTAGGAGTTGGCCGAAATTCCATCACCTAGAGAAGTGAAGAAATCGGTTTCTTTATGGCAAAGGGGGTGCCAAATTTTCTATAAATAGGGAGGGCTCTCTTCTTTATTTTTCGGCATTTAGGGTTTCCACCTTTTCTTTCTCTTCTTTCTTCAACTAAAAGCCGAAACTACTTAGATTTCTTCCTATCATCTTCTCTTCTGATCTTCTCAAAAAGCCGGAATCTCTAAGGGGTAGTCGAATTCTCTGCGTTAAGGTGAGTGCCGATTTTCCTATCTCTTCAATCTCTCTTTCGGTTTTTAAGAGACAAGGCCGAATGGCCACTTGGTTGTTAAGGCTGTCGAATGAAGCTAATATTTCCTCTCTTTTGCGTTTGGACGGCATTCCGGGATTTGAAGGAAACTTGATCATCTAGATTTAAAAGCCGAAAATCGCTAGTCTCCAATTTTGAGATTTTAAGGTAAGGTGATTTTCCCTAGATTTTCACTAGATTCGTTCATCGCATGCGAGATTTTAACTTTATGACGTGGATTAACAATCATATGTTGTGATAGTAGTTCTGACAAGGACTTTTGATGGAATCGAATATGGATCAGGCAAAGGAGAGGATTGGGTCTGTAAACCCAATCCCTAAGTTTAAGAAACGAGCTGTGTCAGCAGTACGGGATTGGCCACCAGGTTGTGGACCGGCTTCTGAACAACACCTTAGGTAAGTAGCAGTTGTATCGACTTCTGATAGTGTTGACATAGAGAGTGTCGTTCTAACGGTAATCAGGTGTGTAGATCTCTAACACACTAGTAATCTGTGCTAAATATATGTTATGGGCTAAAAGCCAGAAAAAGGCTATATAGTAATCTGTACTAAATATATGTTATGGGCTAAAAGTCGGAAAAAGGTCAGATAGTAATCAGTACTAAATATATGTTATGGGCTAAAAGCCGGAAAAAGGTCGTATAGTAATCAGTACTAAATATATGTTATGGGCTAAAAGCAGGAAAAAAGGTCATAGGCACTCGGATTACCCAAAAAGGGTATGCAAGGGATGCCAGTGCGTAATCATAGAAACTTCTCTATGTGTATCGATGTATGTGATAGATCGTGAACTTTTAGGTAGTATATTGTTTTGATTCTGCATGTATGTATGCATGGGATGGGATTGATATGATGAAGGGGAAGAAGGTCGCATAGCGATCGGTGGCTTTGCCACAAAGGTCACATAGTGATCGGTCTTTATGACAGGCAGCTCAGCTGTCAAAATACTACGATGTATTATTAAGGTCGCATGGCGATCGGTGGCTTTGCCACATAGGTCACACAAATGATCGGTCTTTAAGACAGCGACCACAATTTGTCGATATGGTGTGTAGCGGTTGGAGGGGTTGATTGTAGAAATCCCAAGGTGTGATGGTTGGTACGGGTTGGTGTGTAGAGGATGGATTTCTAGGCTGGGATGGGCCATGATGCATATATAGTTACCCTTGTATACGGGCCAAGGCCATAATGTGTTTGTGGGCCAAGCCTTTGATGTATTTTCGGGATTTACACACTGAGTCTTGGTGACTCACCCTATTATTTTTCCCTAACTTTGCGGATGAGCAGAGATCGTGGACATGGGAGCAAAGGCGGACTCGAGGGCCATCAAGTTTTTATTCCTATAGATTATTTCTGGTTTTCCTTAAGTTTTTAATTTTGGAAACATTTATGTAATAAGGCCCCATAGTTTATACTCACTACTTAGTTTTTAATATTTGCAACTTATGGAACTTTGTCAAAGGTTTTATTATTCAAAATAATAATAATACAAGGTTTTCTTTTCAAAAGTCACTTGTTTATTCGAATTTTGCCTAATAACTTATGATTTACTAAAACCAACTTAGCAAAAGTTTTCAACGTACAACCCGTAGCATACCAGATCTGGTCGAAACTTATGGGCCGGGTTTGGGGTGTTACATGTTTGTCAGAAGCTTCTTTAAGAATTTCCTGGAATCCGACATCTGCGAAAGAGCTTCGAGGATAAGGTATGCGAGGTTGGTACTCCTTGATTACCTGTCTTGGCTTGTCTTGTTTTACCTCAACTTTACCTTTTTCTTCCTCGTTTCCTTGTGTTGAGATGGATTCATCTACCCTTGTATTTTCCTAAGCTGTTATGGCTTGGATCTGCTCTTTAGGATTAATTTCAGTGTTACTTGGTAAACGCCCTTGCGGTCGTTCAGATAATAGCTTTGCAATTTCTCCGACTGACTGGGTAATTTCCCCAATTGCCTTTGTAAGTCCTCCAACTTGGTTCTCGATCGTTTTGATCGATGTCTGCTGGGTGTTGAGCGTTACCTCATTTTTTTGGAGACGGGCTTCTGTGGGTGCTATGAATTTTTTCAACGTCTCTTCAATACTCGGCTTCTTTTCCTGTGGATAGGGCTGATTTTGGAAATTTTGAGGAGGTTGTTGTCTTTGAATTCCTTGACTTCCTTGTCCTCCCCACGAAAAATTTGGGTGGTTCCTCCAACCTGGATTATAATTATTGCTATATGGGTTATGATTGGATCTGAAATTGTTACCTATATAGTTCATATGTTCGCTCTCCGTGCTCGGTTGGTAGGGTGGGTACTCAGGATTCGCCATGGTTCCCCTTGCTTCGCACTGCATCACTAGATTTACCTGCGAAGAACACAAACTGTCAATCTTTTTATTCATCAACTCTACATGATTTGATAGCATGGTTACTGTGTCGAGGTTGTAAACTCCGGCTGTTTTTGTTGGCCTTGTTCTTGTAACTTGCCACTGATAGTTGTTCAGCGACATCTCTTCAATAAACTCGTAGGCTGCCTCAGGAGTTTTATTATTCAGGGTTCCACCAGCGGCTGAATCAATTAATTGCCGCGTTGAGAGATTCACACCGTTGTAAAAAGTTTGGACTTGGAGCCACAATGGTAATCCGTGGTGTGGGCATCTCCTCAAGAGATCTTTGTATCTCTCCCATGCGTCGTATAATGTCTCTAAATCCATCTGCACAAAAGAAGATATATCATTACGTAACTTGGCTGTTTTGGCCGGTGGAAAATATTTTAATAGAAATTTTTCGGTCATTTGTTCCCATGTAGTGATTGACCCTCGTGGTAACGAGTTTAACCACTGTTTAGCTTTATTCCTTAATGAAAAGGGGAATAACCGAAGACGTATGGCATCATCAGAAACGCCATTTATTTTGAAGGTATCATAGAACTCTAAAAAGTTAGCTATATGAGTATTTGGATCTTCGTCCTGCAAACCATCAAATTGAACAAATTGTTGAATCATTTGAATAGTATTAGGCTTTAATTCAAAATTATTAGCAGCTATAGCAGGCCTAACAATACTCGATTCTGCCCCTGTTAAGTGAGGTTTAGCATAATCATACATAGTACGAGGGGCATTCTGTTCCGCCACATCGTTTTACGGTGGTGGATTATTTTCGTCCATCCTTTCAGTAGGATTGGATCTGCCTTCTTGCTCTCCTTGGTAATTTAAGGCTTGCCTAATTTCTCTACGATTTCTTCGAGCGGTAGCTTCAATTTCACTATCATATTCTAAAGGTCCTCTCGGGTTCCTTCTAGTCATAAACTAGAGGTACCTGCTAGAAAAAGAAAGAAAGAAAATTTAGCAAATTTAAAATTAAAAACTAAAAATAAAAATAAATTACGAAAAATAAAATAATGGCTAAAGTAATAAAAATAGAGTTTTCTTAATATTTTAGTTCCCCGGTAACGGCACCAAAAACTTGATCCCTGTAAATCAAAGATTTAAAATTTATAAAAGAACGACCGAACCTAGAAACCAACTCTGACAATGATTAAAGGCAAGTGCACCTATCGAACAGTAGTATAGTTTAGGCAAGACCGGATTATCTAACCCAAAGGAACTAAAAGTACTAATACTTACCGTCTTTTTATTATTTAGCCTTAATATAAAGTGATGGTTGTTTAAACTAAAATTAATCTACTTACTAAGCTAAGACGCAAAGACAAAAAAAGAATGAATTTGGGAAATAACTTTTGGAAAAACGCAGTTGACTCAAGCGATTCCCTTAGGAAAAATCCACCTAGACTTCACTTGTTACTTAACCTTGAACCATATGATTTATTTACTTAGTTTGATCCGTGAGACTCCCTAACGTATATTAAACCCTCTCTCGAGGCGAATAACGTCTAACCCTAGGTTAATTAGTGGAACTCTCGTTCGCTTATAATAACCCCTGGAATAGCAGTAAATCGATCTGTGGACTCCCATATTAGGTTTCACCCTAATCCGAAAAAATCTCGTCACCCTATCTCTAGGCGTGCGATCAACTCCGCTTAATTATGTTGGATCTACTCTTAGGTAGGGTCTATTCCTCCTCCACCTAGGCACATTAGATTTGAATTAAGTTCACACAATTAAGAGCAAACTAAGGTATTATCATATAATTCAAAAATCAAATAACAAGATTCATCATAGGTTTCATCCCTTCTGGTATCCGGTTTAGTTCATAACAATAAAGGAAAACATCTCAAGAGAAAAGATAACACAAAACATAAGAAATCCCTAAAACCCCTGAAGGAATTGAAGAGGAGATCTTCCGTCTTGAGTAGAATTCCGCTTCTTGAGATGGATCAACTGCTATCTTCGAGTGATTCCCACAAATCGACCTTTTAGGCTTGGCTTTTTAGCCTAGCTTTCCGCCCCTTTTCACCGGGGTACCTAGGGTGTATTTATAGGCTTTTGAAATACGTTTCTTTCTCCGTAAGTATCCTTTCCCAAATGAAATTGCTCTTCTCCACGGCAGAGGCACGGCCATGGCACACGCCCGTGTAAATCGTGGTCAGGCCGTGTTCGACACTGTTAAATGAGGCACGACCGTGTAAGTCGTGGGCAAGGCCGTGTTCTAGTAGGAATGGTGGCACGGCCGTGGGGAGTGGAGTCCAGCCCGTGTTGATTTCGTGGCTTGGCCCAACTTGGTCCGTTTTAAGCCCGTTTCTCATTCTTTTCGTCCTCGGGTGCTTTCCTGAGTATAAGACATGAAAAGAAAGGATTAAGAGCACCTTTTTACATAAATTTGGGCTTAAATCATCCAAAAGCATACTAAATGTGGGTTTAGAATATGTTACTTTTACGGTTTATCAGGGGGGTGTTTTGTAATTTGGGCCAGGGTGTATTCGGGTAATGGGTATTAGTCTTAGGTTGTATTTGGGCTAATCGGGTTTGGGTATTTTATTGGTTTTGGGCTTTGTAAAAGGACTGTAAAAGACTTTGGACATTTATTTTTTATTTTTTATTTTTTTGGTTTGTTACATGCCCGGGCAAAATGGGCTGATTACACTATTCATTTAGTAACTTTACAAAACCTCATCCGAATATAGTAATGCATATTTCAATGTCCACTTTTAACTTACTAAATCCCTTTACAAGCGTATATTCTTACATAGAACTAATTCCAAACATTATCCAAAATTTTTATATCACACTAAGAATAATACAACTGCGTATTTGCAATATAACAAACTTCATATTCAAGACCAATTCAACAAATACATATTCAACTAAGCACAAACAATTATATATAAATCAACCCATCACTTCATATACTTATATGTAAATATATATATAAATACCAAATCATGATTTATTTACCAACATAATTCTTATCCATTTCTTTATTTAATGAAAGAATTTTAATAAGCTAACACATCCATTATATATAAACATCATGTCTTAAACATATATCTCTTACGCAACAATAATTATTAATAAACTAACATAATTTGAAAACACACAACAAAGCATCCAAATTTACTATTCAAATGGTCAAAACCCAAATACAATTACCGAATATAAACAAGTTAAATTCATATGCTTTAAAATACATATAGGAATTATACTTTTTCCAAATCACAAGACCATATTAAGTCATTTTATATTCGGCTATTCAATAAAAGTACACTATGAATCAAATTTTATACCTATCATTATAAAACCAAAGTATTAGCCATATATGCACAAAATCCCATTTCTCAATAAAACCAAATACAAGACATATTCGAATCAATAAATTCATGAGTAAAATATCAAACATAACCATACTTATTGTCGAAACCATTTTGTAAGTTTTAAAAAAAATGGGGGTCGACTTTAAAAACGAAAATGGAGTCGCCACTAATCCCTTTTTACTTAGGTGTGATTGGATCACCTTATAAAACATTTTATTTTAAAATGTTGATTTTGGTCCACGAAATACAAGAAAACGGGTTCAGGAGTCTGTTACGTACGAGGAAGGATTAACACCCTCGTAACGCCCAAAAAATTGGTACCTAATTGATTAATTAATGTCCTTATGTCGAGAATTTGAAAATATTTTAAAATACAATTTCTTTTAAAAAATGTTTATATAACCCGTTTTGGAATATTAAGACTCTTTTGTTTCAAAAGGATAAAATATCACATCCAGTACGTTAGGGTGCGACATTATAACCCCGAAACTAAGATCATCCCTTAATTTCCCAAAACACAAAATTAAAAGGATATTTAGTTATTTGGATGCACGAAAAACTGAAACACAACACGTTAGGGCACAATTTCTCAAATTTCCAAACACGAAACATTGCCTTATTTTCTGAAATCCTTATTCTGAGATAACAAAACGTCATATCCAGTGAGTTAGGACATGACAATTTTGAATTCTCGAGAATAAGTTTTTATTTAACTTTTAAAAGGAAAGTAATAGGTTCTTTGGACTCGAAGAGGAAAATCGAAACCCAGTAAGTTAGGGTACGATTTCTTTCGAACCCTAGAACGCGGAGTGTTTGCTTATTTTGAAAATATAATGTGATCGTAACGAAATAAAAAATGTATTTAAAATAAAATGTAAAACGATTTACAATGCCAGCTTGTGTAACGACATGATGACGATAAAATATAATAACAATAAAGGCAGAAATAAAATACAATAAAGTAAAAGCAAGATAGACAACTGAAATAAAATAAAAGAGAATAGTAACAAAAAAAATATAGAATAATAATAGTAACAAAAATAATAATAAAATATATTAATAAACGAAAAAAATAAAAATAATATTAGTAATAATAAAAATAATAATAATAACGAATGTAGCAGTAATAATGTTAATAATAAAATAATAATAATAAATGTAATAATAATAATAGAGTTAGTTATAAATAAAATAATAGTAGTAGTAATATCAAAATAATAGTAAAATAATAATAATACTAAATTAGTAATAATAATAGTACTAATAATAATATAAATAGTAATGAAAATAATAACAAAAGTAATATTAAAAATAAAAATAGTATCAATAATAATAAAATAATAGTAATAATATTGAAATTAATAGTAATAATAATATAAAAATAACAAAGAGTAGTAAAATAAAAGTATATTAAAAATAAAAAAATAATATATGTTAATATACAAATAATAGTAAAAATGATATAAAAAACAATAATAGAAATGATGAAAATAACAATAATAATGATGATACTAAAAATAATAATAATAATAACAATACTAATAATGATAGATATAATAATAATAAATATAGCTATAGTAATAATAATATATAAATAAATATTAAAATAACATTAATAATAATAACCACAATAATAATAATGATAATAATAATTGTTATAATGATAAAAAAATAAAATTACTAACAATAATAATGGAATTAATAATAAAATCGAAAATTATAAGGGAAATAAAGAAAAGGGCGAAATTGAACTAAAAAAAAATCTGGGGCAAAATCAGAAATAAAATTAAAAGAGGGACCGATTAGAACACGCGAGTAACCAGGAATGGCTAAAAGGGAAAATATCCCCGCCCTTTAAAACGACGTCGTTCGAGTAAGGGTTTAATTGGAATAGAAATGAAATATAGGGCCAAATTAAAATTAAAAAAAACGTGATTATAAATCAATAAAAAAGCGGAAGGACTGGGGCTGTAATTAGCCCATTTTTAAACAAAACACGCGGACCCCAGGTGGATCGGGTCGGGTCAGTCCGACCCATCTCAAAACAACGTCGTTTTGGTGTTAAATGCCCCAGGGTGAAACAACGCCGTTTCATCCCTCCTATATAAGTAATTTTTTTTTTAAAATTTCATTTTCCTTCTTTTTCTTCAAAAACCCAAAAATTTTCTCTCCCCCTCTCTCTCCCTGGCGATTTCCGGTGTAATTCCGGCGAAGCTCCGGCATGGCCCGCCGCCGTCGCTGGCCACCGTGCACGGTGGCCGAAACTTCAAAAGTTGAGGTTTTTTTCTCTCCCTTTTTTTACTATTTTTTTAGACTTTAATATTTGTAAAACAAAGGGAAAAAAGAACTTAAAAAGAAAAAAAAACGAATTCGAAATAGAGAAAAAAAAAACCTTTGGTATCGTTCTTTGATTTTTTTATTGTATATACACCTCTATATTTTTTGAATATTTGCCTCTATTCTTTTCTCTCTGTCCCCCCGATTTACAGATTAGGTCAGGCTTTTATAGCCTTGACAAAAAATAAAAAAAAAGGAAATGCCATTTTTGCTTCTGCTTTCTTTCCTTTCTTGTGCAGGAGAGTGGCGCAGGTCTCGGTGGCGAGGGGCGTTATCCGCGCGCGAATCGCGGCTTGACGAGGGGCGGATTGAAGCCTGCGGCGCGAGGACAGGGGCAGCTTGCGGCGCCTAGGGTTCTCAGAAACCCTAGGCTTCTGATTTCGTTTAGGCATTGGGCTCTTTTGGGCCATGTGTTGTTTGGGTCTGGGTAGGGTAGTTAGGATCTGGGTCTGAATGTCGTTTTGGGTCACGAGTTTAGTCTGTTTGGGTTATCTGTTTAGGTTTAAATGGGTTCTGGGCTTCTTTAGTTTTATAAATGGACTGTACATGGACATTGCTGGATATTTTATTTTTTATATATTTTTTGTTTATTCTGGTTTACATGGGCCCGGGCTAAACTGGGTTCTTACAGCTGCCCATCTTTGCTCATTGTCGTGTAACGAGAATAGAGCAAAGACTATAAAAGGACCAATTTTGCCCGGTCTTTTCCGAGCCTTGACTTCTTAGTCCTCGTCTTCTTCAAATGACTTCCAATTCCACTGCAACTTCAATGGTATTAGAACTTCATCTTGATTTCAATTTTTCTAAAAATAAGTCTGATGACTTCAATCTGCTTTACTACAACTTCAGGAAGGCAGTATCCGCTATCTTTAATCTGCTCCGCTGCAAACTCAGGGATGCCAGATTAGTATCTTCGATCTGCTTCCTGTAACTTAAGGAATGCCAGATCTGTATCTTCAATCTGCTTCCTGCAAACTTAGGAATGCCAGGCTGCTATCTTTAATCTGCTTCCTGCAAACTCAGGAATGCCAGATTGGTATCTTCAATCTGCTCCACTGCAAACTCAGGGATGCCAGATTTGCTATCTTCAATCTGCTTCCTGCAAACTCAGGAATGCCAGACTGCTATCTTCAATCTGCTTCCTGCAAACTCAGGAATGCCAAACTGCTATCTTTAATCTGCTTCCTACAAACTCAGGAATGCCAGACTGGTATCTTCAATCTGCTCCACTGCAAACTCAGGGATGCCAGATTTGCTATCTTTAATCTGCTCCACTGCAAACTCAAGGATGCCTGATTAGTATGTTCGATCTGCTTCACTGCAATCTCAGGAATGCCATATCTGCTATTTTTAATATGCTCCACTGCAAACTCAGGGATGCCAGATTAGTATCTTCGATCTGCTTCACTGCAATCTCAGGAATGCCAGATCTACAATCTTCAGTCTACCCTACTACTATCTCGAGAGGACAAAATCTGAACTTTTCAGTTTGCTTCCTTACTATCTCAGGAAGGCTTCAATCTTCAGTCTACTCCACTACCATATTGAGGGAACAAAAACTGAATTTTTTAGTCTGCTTCCTTACTATCTCAGGAAGACTTCAATCTTCAGTCTGCTCCACTACCATCTTGAGGGAACAAAATCTGAACTTTTTAGTTTTCTTTCTTACTATCTCAGGAAGACTTCAATCTTCAGTCTGCTCCACTACCATCTCGAGGGAACAAAATCTGAACTTTTCAGTTTGCTTCCTTACTATCTCAGGAAGACTTCAATCTTCAGTCTGCTCCACTACCATCTCCAGGGAACAAAATCTGAACTTTTTAATTTGCTTCCTTACTATCTCAGGAAGACTTCAATCTTCAGTCTGCTCCACTACCATCTCTAGGGAACAAAATCTGAACTTTCCAATTTGCTTCCTTACTATCTCAGGAAGACTTCAATCTTCAGTCTGCTCCACTACCATCTCGAGGGAACAAAATATGAACTTTTTAATTTGCTTCCTTACTATCTCAGGAAGACTTCAGTCTTCAGTTTGCTCCACTACCATCTCTAGGGAACAAAATCTAAACTTTCCAATTTGCTTCCTTACTATCTCAGGAGGACTTCAATCTTCAGTCTGCTCCACTACCATCTCGAGGGAACAAAATCTGAACTTTTTAGTCTGCTCCCTTGTTACATCAAGGAGGTTAGACCAGTGGCTTAAATCTACTCTATTGCTGATACATGGAGATAGGATTCGCCAAATTTAATATGCTCCACTACTGCTTTGGGAGATAAGATCTGTGAATTCACCGATGTTGCTACACCGTCCTCTGAGGGACATGTCCTGTAGACTCGGTTCCATATGCATATGTTTATGCCGAATGATCAGGATGCTATGATCAAAATGAATCAAATGCTCCTAGCCACATATGTTATGAACGCAACATGTCATGAAAATGATTCCTGATTAGAATGCAATGATCGGAATGAATCTAATGCTCTTAACTAAATGATATTAGGGATGACATTTGCATGAATGCAGAATGTCATGAAAATGATCTTCTTCTTCTTTTTTATGTACAACGATTAGGATACAATGATCGGAATGAATCAAATGCTCCTAATTGGAAGTGTATGCATGAGAATAATCTCTTTTTAATACTTGGGTTGTCATTGCTCATGGTTTATCAAGGTTCTATCACTGATGCGTTACCCTACTTTCTCGTTCAGCTGGTATCTTTGACAGAAACCCAAAGAAACGATCATATTCTGCTAAGCAAGCTTACCCCGCTGTAATTTCAGAGTCTCTTCCACTGTACCCTGAGACATAAAATTTGTACCATCTTTAAATCATCCTACTGCGACTTATGGCGATAGGATCTGTATCAAATTCACCCCATCCCACTACAACTCAAGGGCATAGGATTTGTAACTTGTTCAATCAACTGATCACTCCTAAGGTGACCTAACCAAATGTGTATGTATGATATCTGCATGGATGCAGAATATCATTTTTAGAGAATGATTCCCCTTTTACACTTGAGTCAACATTGCCCATTTTCGTCAAGATTATATTACTGCCGTAATATCTTGTCATTTTGTTCAATCACCATTTTTGACAAAAATCCAGAGAGATAGTCTCAGTTTAGACTCGTCCTCCCCCAATATTTCCATCCCATAAACTTGGTGTGTTTTAAACAATAGTCCTGTTTCAAGCTCTTGTATTATTTAGAAGTTTCCAGAGTAAAATGAGAAACCCCTTTTATAAAGTATTATTAGTCCACTAATCGTTATTTCAATGCAAAATGCCTGAAAAAGATCATAACAATGGACAAGAAGGAAATTAGGAGCATAGCTCGGAACAAATAAGTTAAGCAAATATAACCAAGGCAATAAAAGAAAATTGATTGGTATCTTAAAAAGAATAAAGTAAGCAAAGTTAGCGAATTTAAAATGGGTAAGATAGAAGCTAAGTGCCCCAGATATCGCAGCATGTACAAACTCTTTGAGGACCATTTTGAGCTCAATACGTGTTTAGGGGATCCGGAGTACTTTGTCAATGCCTCAAGACGTAGCATACTTCCTCATTGTTAATTCAGGCATAGCAAGACTACAACATGCCCTATATTTGATCAAAATTTGAGCAGCCCTTTTTAGGTTTTCGGCTCAAAACCCCTTTGGTCTCAAAGCGCCCTTTGCGAGTTTTCGCCTTGGCCTCTCCTCTTTTTTTTTTTTTAACTTAAGGCGCCCTTTGTAGGTTTTCACCTTGGCCTTTCCCCTTTCAGGTAAAATACTTCTTGATTGAACCTGAATTCGTCGGATTGGGCAAGTCTTCGCCATCTGTCTCGGTCAATACCAATGCTCCTCCAGAATAGGCCTTCATAAGGTCTTTCCCAGTTTGGCATATGCTTTCCTCTGAAATCATTTTGTAGAAGAAAGATCTGTTTCAACATCAGGTTCCCCTTGTGGAATTCTCTAGGATGAACCTCTTTGTCGTAAGCTTGCATCATCCGACCGTGATGGATAGCTTTTAACCTTTTCCTCAATGAGGTTCAATTGGCAACAATGCTTCCATTCCATAAACCAATGGGTAAGATGCTGCCCCGGCAAAAATTCTGGCCAACGTTCGATAATCATAGAAGATAAATAGTAACTTCTTTATGCCAATCTTTACAGGTCTCGATCATCTTTTCTACAATCCTTGTTTTGTTTTTTTCTTTTTTTTTCTTTTTGGCTACCTTTGTTGCTTAATGATATGGTGTCTGATCTTTGAACAGACTACAAACTTTTGACTTTGTCCTTTTTGGTATTCTTTGTAGGCACCTGATCTTTTTTTTTTAGAATTTAATGACTTCGACCTTGTAACATTGGCATATGAAGCTACTTCCACCCTCTTAGTGAAGTAAACGACGACCACGATGATGAATCGATATTGGCTAAAAGCTTTTGACGAGATTGGCCCCATCACATCCATGCCCCTACATATAGAAAATTTGTGAAGAACTGGAGAAGGCATATGAATCTTGTCTCCTTAAATACGGCATAACTGATACCATCCCTTTCTATGTAGATCAACAGTGCTTGACCCTCATGTTTAGCCCGCGTCTTAGTAGCCCAGGCATGTCCTGATATGATCGGGCAAAAACATCTTTGAATTCTTGAAAATAACTCAATGATGTCTCGCATTATTTCTATGGTGAGCTGGGCTTCGATCTTCACCCCTTTTCTAGGCTCGCAATGTCCATTGACCCTGTGTAGGGTAGGATCTGTTTTTCCTCTTGTTCTACCGTTCTTAACAAATCAGAAGATAGGTTACAATCTCTGTCATCTTCGAAGTCCTGAGATCCCTCTAGACACATGTCTTACTCGAAAGGAGACTCTGAGTCAGTAGTAGCGTTGCTCACATCGTTGATATCTGGAGACCTATTATAGGTTCGAAGGAAGATTTCCAAAGAATAAATAATTCAAAGAATGATTATTTATATGGTCATGAATAAAGAATGAAAGAATATTTGAAAGAAAGTCCAAAGAACAAACAAAAAAAATAATTGTTTGCACTGTATGAAATGGAAAAAATAAAAGAATATTTGCTCAAAAAGATACATTTTATTAAAATAAAAATTCTGGACATAAGCCTATTTCACAAAAGGGTTCTTATTGTCTCTAGGCTTAAGGCAACAAGCATGGTTTGAATATTACTCTAGATTAGTTCTAAAAATACAAGGATCCCTTCCACAGTTCCATTGTTTAAAATCTTCCCAAGTATGTAGGGCTTGGAAACTTTTATTCCCCGGTTCTCTCTTCGAATATGTAGTTGATGCTTAGATTCCCCCAACATTCCCATCGGGTCTTTGATCTCCTCAACTTATTATCCATCAAGCCTTGCATTAGGGCCCTGACCTCGATGCATTCTTAGATCTCTTGCCCCTATCTACCGTGGAACTCGCAACGTTTACCCCTTTAATAGAAAGGTTGGGTAACGAAATTTCTGCACCAGAGGGACCATCGAATTTTACAATACCCAATTTGATGAGTCTTTCGATTATCTTTTTAAAAGAAAAATAGTTCTAGATCGAATGCCCTGTGATTCCCCCATGGTATTCGCATTGGCCATTTACGTCGTACCATTTGGGGTATGGGGGCCGTATTGGCTCTATATAAAAAGGGGATATGACATGTGCGTCAAACAAAATTCGGTACAACTCCCTATACATGATTGGAATGGGTGCGAACTGAGGTTTCTCTGAGTTCGGTCTTGAATTGGGTTCTTGCCTTGGGGAGACCTGATGGCTGGTAGTTACCGTCCTTGGCTGGCTTACTGTGATCGGCTCTAAATGGCCCTTGTTATACCTTCTCATACTATTCGCTTTATTTTCCTTTTTCTTCAGGGCTTTTAAAGTACACTCTCCTTTTCCTTTTGTTTCTGCCAGTACAACCAGTTTAACTTGATCATCATCCAGGTTAAAACCTGAACCCATCGGGAAGTTCAATAGGGCCGAAGTATTAGTCTGACATTGGGGTCCAATAATGACGGGCACCCCATGCGAATGCGTGTCTAGTTGAGTCGGGACACCTATTGGGGAATAAACGATGTCTTCATCCTCATCCACACTGTTGACCACTGGGTCACTCCTTTTTTCAAGTCCTCCGGCTAGTAACTGGGCTAGCTGTCCTATCATATTCTTTTGGAATTCTAGCATTTGTTCCCGCATTTCTTGTTGAATCTTGGTCAATTGCCCCTACATCTGTATTTGCATTTGTTCTATTCTCTCCAAACTTTGTTCCATGTTTTCCAGGTTAACTGAAATATTTTTACCTAATTAGAGTCCTTTTGTAAAAGTCTAATGCAAATGATGCAATGCAATGCAAATGCATGGAATTAATGCAAAAGAAAAAGAGGCGTTGATTCTGAATTCAGTTACACTAGAATAACTATAACACCCCAAACCCGGTCAATACGTTACGATCAAATCTGGTATGTTACAGAAAAGATAGTTTTGAAATTCTTTTAACGGAGCATCGTAATTTGAGAAAAAAATTTTGTTTAGTGATTCCCTTTTATGGTTAATTTAAAGATTCTGTTTGAGAATATCTTACCAACTTCTTATTAAAATAACTAAGAGTTGGAAACGGGTTTCTTTTGTAAAAGCCGATCTTAGGGAAATTTCAGAAATGTGACAGTTGGAATCCATCTATCGGTTTTAATAAAATCTCCAAATTAATTAGCCATTCGTATGTCATCTTTTGTTAACACCATTTTAGGAAAATATTGATTTATGTTTCTATTCTAGGAAAAAAAATCCCACGTTCGATAAGTCATAAAAAGTGTGATAACAGTATAAATGCAGATCCTAAATTTAGAGTTATAGTGGCCTTATTACATAATTAAAATCCCCAAAATTTAAGAGTAATATTAAATAAGAACCGAAAGTTTACGTGGAAAACAATGCATGGCCACCTCGAAGTCCGCCTTGGCTCCCAAAACCGCAATCTACGGATTACCTGAAAAATTAAGCAGAGGGGTGAGTCATCGAGACTTAGTTTGCAAAACCCCTTTTAACGCAATCTGGGCTTTAAGCCCACAGATGCACATTAGGCCTTAGCCCATACAATACAGCATATTAAACATGTATGCAATGCAGCCCAACCCAACCTAGTTTTCCATCCTCTAGGTCTCCTGAATCAGCCAAACACCCGTGGCATTATGCCACTGTGGTTCTAGACCACCGTGGTCCCAAACCACTCGTGACAAAGTCACATGATATATAATTGTGGGGCCAACCCACCGTGGTTCTAGACCATCGTGACGATCTTTGAATAATATACGTGGGGCTAACCCACTGTGGTCCCAGACCACCGAGACAAGTCACTGATATATGTATATGTGGTTTCAAACCACCGTGGTCCTAGACCACCGTGACATCGATCCATCGAAAAATACGTGGGGCTAGCCCACCGTGGTTCTGCACCACCGTGACAGAGTCACATAATCACACTTCCCTTTTTAATCATTTCCCACAAGCCCATGCAACATATTGTCATACTGTGATGAATGCAACATACTTTCAGTGTATAACATATAATTAATTGAAACATACAAAATCTATAAGTGACGTAGTAGCGGAACTTACCCGGTGTCTCCAACCTTACCCATAAGGGTATCTCGACTATCTAAAAAGTCGTTTCGGCTTTCAGCCAGCACAAACATTAACATAGATTAATAAGGTGAAGTGTGAGCGTTACACACCTAATTACGCGTAAAACTAGACTCTCTACGTCGACGCTCTCACTAGCAGGGATAACAGCGATTTGTCTATCCCAGGCAGACATCGGCTCTCTACCACAGCCCGACGGAAAGTCTCGAACTGTCGACACTGCACGTCTTTTAAACTTAGGGGCAGAGGCTACTAGTCCACTCCCCTCCTTAGTTTGACTGGCACTTGCATCCATGAAGAGATTTGATCAGTACTCAGAGTGAAACGTCGCTTATCTAACAAGAGAATCGATTATGGCAGACCACAACCAATAAGGGATATAACAGCCAAGAATCGAAAAGAAGTGACCCTTACCTTGGTAAACGATGAACCACACAATCACTGATTCGCCCCCGAATCAGAGATGAATCGCGAGAGAAGCAAAGATTCATCCTAAAAGTCAAGAATAGGCCTTGAGCATTCGGCTTAAAAGAAGTCTTTAAAGAAAGATAATAAGGTATTGCACGAAGTTACCTTGTGTTGAAACGGATGGTGAAAGCCAAAGTAGATTCGGCAGGAAAGTAACCCTTCACACCCTAGGCTGCTCAAACAACATTGATTCGAGATGAAAAGAAGAAACAAAGATTCGGTTAGTGAAGATGGAGATAGAGGAGTTTAGAGAAGAAAAGAAAAAGAAACCGAAAGAAATAGAAGGAGAGGGAGATTCGGCTCTTGCAACAAGAGAGAAAAGAAACATACCTTCAACAGTCCAGAAGCAGGGTGAAATCGATTGACTTGGAATTAAAGGGACTATTCAATGGAACAAATGCAAGGTTTTGGCTAAAGAAGAAGAAGTAGAGAAGAAGAGAGTTTCGGCCAAGAGAAACAAAGAAAGAAAAAGAACAGAAGAAATGCCCGAATGGTGACCACTTTCGGCTAGAGTCAAAAGAGCAAAAGAGATGAATAGCAACAAAGATAATTTCGGCACAGAGAAAATAGGTAAACTAAAGAGAGAAAAAGAGAGCTCAAGAAGGCTTGCAAAAATCGGCACTCACCCCCTTAATGACCGAATATGCACCAAAAGAAATGAGAGAAATGCCTAAGACCTATGGAATTTTCGGCACACTCACCTCTCCTAGCACTAAACCGAAATTTTCCCCCTTCAAGCTCCCCACATTCGGCCAACACCTCCACCAACACCAAATCCCTTGATTTGCTCCTACTTTCACTCTCCAACACCCATTTGAATTGGTTTGACCAATTCAAACTCCACCAACTACTCATGACCACTCATTTCAAATGCTTTGACTCCTTCAACAACCACAAAGGAGAGTCCCAGCTGAAAGCCAACACTCCACCACCTTGAGCATAAAAATAAAGCGCCACTTGCTGTAGAGAAGACTCGAACTCCTTCCTTCCTACTGCTCCCTTGTGACGCCACTCCCTTGCACCTTAAGTGGCGTCACTTGCCACTCTACCACACTCCTCTTTGTGCAAACAACTACAAGCAATTACACATAAGACCTGCCTCAGCTAGCTCTCCCCTCCAGAGTGCCCAACAAGCAAAATTTTCTAAAGTTCTGGCTCGAACCCGAGCCTCCCCAGGACCCCCAAACATACCAAAATAACATACTAAACAAACCAAACACCTCAATTAGCATAAAATGCAGAACCCCTAATTCTAGGATGTTACAGTTCTACACCCTTAAAGAAATTTTGGCCTCGAAATTTACCTGATTAAAAGAGGTGATGGTATTACTGTCGAATCACATCCTCTGGCTCCCACGTAGCTTCTTCTGAACCATGATTCCACCATAGAACTTTAACCAATGGAACTGTCTTCCTTCTTAACACTTTAACATCTCGGTCTAAGATCTGCACGGGTTCTTCTTCAAAGGACAAATCCGGTCTTACTTCAATTTCTTCCACCGGAACTATGTGAGATGGATCCGAATGATATCGCCTTAACATTGAAATGTGAAATACCTCATGTATCTGATTCAACTCCGGAGGTAAC
The DNA here is from genome assembly GCA_025698515.1 of Gossypium sturtianum. Taxonomy (NCBI): domain Eukaryota; kingdom Viridiplantae; phylum Streptophyta; class Magnoliopsida; order Malvales; family Malvaceae; genus Gossypium; species Gossypium sturtianum. The sequence continues at coordinate 127,081,956 of CM046946.1, forward strand.
TCGAGCTGATAAGCTACCGGTCCCACACGTTTCAACACACGATAAGGCCCGATGAACCTGGGGCTCAACTTGCCCTTCCGTCCAAACCTTAAAACCTTCTTCCAAGGAGAAACTTTTAGGAAAACCTGATCACCCACTGAGAACTCTATTTCCTTACGCTTCAGATTCGCATACGATTTCTGTCTGTCAGAAGCTTCCTTCAACCGAGTCCGAATCAGCTTAACCTTTTCCTCTTTCTCAGCAACCAAATCCGGACCCAACAACTGTCGCTCACCCAAATCTGTCCAATAGGTAGGAGTACGACACTTACGACCATACAACGCTTCGTAAGGTGCCATCTGGATACTGGATTGATAGCTATTGTTGTACGCGAATTCTGCCAACGGTAAGAAATCCTCCCAATTACCCCTGAAGTCAATAACACAGCCTCTTAACATATCTTCCAGAATCTGAATTACCCTCTCGATCGCCATCGATGCATGGATGAAATGCTATGCTGAAATCCAGTCTTGTACCCAGCGCTTGATGCAACGCTTTCCAGAACCGTGATGTAAACCTGGGGTCTCTGTCTGATATGATAGACACTGGTACCCCATGTAATCTCACAATCTCCGCTACATACAGTTAGGCAAACTTCTGTAATGAGTAATCAACACGAACCGGTATGAAATGAGCAGACTTCGTTAACCGATCGACAATCACCCACACCGAATCTTTTCTAGAAGGCCTAAGAGGAAGCCCACTAACAAAGTCCATAGTTATCCTCTCCCACTTCCAGAGTGGAATTTTCACTGGCTGTAGCAACCCCGAAGGCAACTGATGTTCTGCTTTCACCTGCTGACAAGTCAAGCACTTACTCACAAACTCGGTAACTTCTCGCTTCAAACCTGGCCACCAAAACTGTTCACGCAAATCTCGATACATTTTGCTTCCACCGGGATGCATAGCGTATGGACTACTATGCGCTTCTTACAGAATCTTCTATCTTAACTCGAAATCGTTCGGCATACAAGCCTTTCCACGAAAGCACAATACTCCCTCACTGTTCAAATTAAAGTCTTCTGTCTCACCACTTTCCACTTGCTGAAATCTAAGACTTAACAATCCATCTGATAACTGTCTCTCTTTAACCTGGCTTACCCACGAAGGTTTCACTTGCAGTTCAGCTAACACACTTCCATCATCATATAAACTGAGATGAGCAAACATTACCCTCAAATCACATATCACCTTATGGCTCAACACACTCGCCACTACGTTAGCTTTACCTGGGTGGTACTCAATTGAGCAATCTTAGTCCTTCAACAATTCAATCCACCTCCATTGCCTTAAATTCAACTCCTTTTGGGTAAGGAGATATTTCAGGCTCTTATGGTCAGTGTAGATAACTGACTTCTCACCATACAAGTAGTGCCTCTAAATCTTCAAAGCGAACACTACTGCAGCTAACTCCAGATCATGCGTAGGATAGTTCACTTCATGAGGTCTCAATTGCTGAGACGCATATGCCACCACTTTTCCCTCTTGCATCAACACACATCCTAACCCTGTGTGCGACGCATCACAATAGACAACAAACTCCTTGCCAGCCTCAGGTTGAATCAACACCGGTGCCTCCGTCAAAATCTTTTTCAATTTCTCAAAGCTTTCCTGCTGCTTATCTGACCAGACAAATTGTACCCCTTTTCGTAATAACTTGGTTAACGGTGCAGCTATTAATGAGAATCCCTCAACAAACCTTCTGTAGTACCCAACTAACCCAAGAAAACTCTGAATTTCTACTACTGACTTCGGTGGTTTCCAATCCAAAACAAATTCAATCTTTCGGGGATCGACTCTAATCCCCTCGGCAGCCACAACATGCCCTAGAAAGGTAACTTCCCTCAACCAAAATTCACACTTGCTGAATTTGGCATACAGTTGCCTTTCTCTCAAAATTTGTAGAACAATCCGAAGATGCGAATCGTGCTCCTCCTCCGTCCTTGAATAAACCAAGATATCATCTATGAACACTACAATAAACCGATCCAAATAGGGTTGGAATACCTGGTTCATCATATCCATAAACGCAGCTGGTGCATTTGTCAACCCAAATGACATCACTAAGAACTCGTAATGACCATAACGAGTTCGAAAAGCAATCTTATGAATATCTGCCTCCTTGACCTTAAGCTGATGATAACCTGACCTCAAGTCTATCTTCGAGAAGACCGAAGCGCCTCGTAACTGATCGAACAGATCGTCTATCCTTGGCAATGGGTACTTGTTCTTTAATCGTCAACTTGTTCAGTTGCCTATAATCAATACACATCCGCATCGACCCATCCTTTTTCTTGACAAATAACACCGGTGCTCACCACGGAGACACACTTGGTCGAATAAAACCACGGTCCAACAATTCCTGAATCTGAGCTTTAAGTTCCACCAACTCCTTCGGCTCCATTCTATATGGAGCAATAGACACCGGAGCTGTTCCAGGAAGAAGATCAATACCGAACTCTACCTCACGATTTGGAGGTAACCCTGGAAGCTCTTCTAGAAAGACGTCCGGGAACTCCTTCACCGTCCTAACATCTTTTACAGACAACTCCTTGGCTTCCAACGCACTGACGAAAGCTAGGAAAGCCTCACACCCTTCTCTCACCATCCGTTCAGCTTTTAGAGCAGACACCACGTTAGACATGTAATTCCTTCTCTCACCTATCACCAACACCTCCTTATCCTCAAGAGTCTTCAGTATCATGCGCTTAGCAGAACAGTCCAAGTTTGCTCGATACTTAACTAACCAGTCCATGCCTAATATCAAATCGAATTTGCCAAACGACAACTCCATCAAATCAGCCGGGAAAACTATCCCTTGAACTTCTAAAGGCACATTCCTAAAGAGTTTGTTCACCACTACAGATTGTCCTAAAGGGCTAATCACAGTCATTTCCCTAGGAGCAACTTTAGATTTTATGTTCAATGTTCCAGACACAGTACTAGCAACATACGAATGTGTAGACCCAATATCTATCAGTGCTGTAAAGGGCAAACCAAAAATAAGGAACGTACCCGCTATAACCTCCGGTGCATCGCCATCCTCTCAACGTCTAGCTGCATAAACAAACCCAAACTGTCTCGCATCTGTATTCCCAGCACCTCTGCCCGGTGCTCCACGCCCTCGACCATAACCATTTCCTCCTCTGGCCGGACCACGACCTCTCGGTGGTTGCTGCCCACCTCTTCCAGGCTGATAACCCTGACCTACTGGCCGTGCCCTATTTGACTCTTGTGGAAAATCCTTTACCCAATGTTCTTCAGATCCACACCTATAACATCCTTTACTCCAACACTCCCCTGAATAGAATCTACCACATCTAGCACACTGCTGAGTCCGAGCAACAGCAACGGGCTTTACCACTCGACTTGGCCCATCAAACCTAGGCCTCTTCTGGAAACCCCCAGCAGAACCTGACGACCCAAAATTTCTTTTATTCCTACCCCTATCCTTATCTAGATGCTGCCTCCTAGATCGCTTCACCTCTTCGGCTATCTTAGCCTTCTCAACCAGAACAGCAAACACTCTTTCCTGTTGCAGAGCTATCAGTATTCGCAACTCGTCCCTTAGACCATCCTCAAATTGGACACAACACTCGTGATCTGTTGCGATAATACCCCGGGCATATCGACTTAGTCGTAAAAATTCTGCCTCATATTCAGCCACCGACTTATTCCCCTGGACCAAATTGAGAAATGCCCTCCACTAAGCGTCCACATAACTTGCTCCAATGTATTTTCCCTGGAACGCTGACTTGAAGAAGTCCCAGGTAATATGATCCGCTGACGTACCATCTCTAACCGTGAGCCACCACTGGTACGCTTCATCTCGAAGAAGAGACACAACTCCTTTCAACTTTTCCTCCGCAGTACAATCAAGATCGTCCATGATCCGTTCCACCGTTTCCAACCAATACTCGGCCACACTAGGAGCTACCCCAGGAATGCCCCTAAACATCTCAGCCCCATTAGCTCGAAGTCGCTCAGAAACAGATTTTCGAGCCACTAACCCCGTGCTCGCACCAGCAACCCACTCCAGAACACGCAACATAGCCTGAGACACAACATCGTCTCCTCCAGTTTGGTCCTAAAATCCCACTTTCGCAATTGGTGATGCTGGCACTTCACCTTCCGGCCCATGCCCTGATTCCGAGGGTTCAGCTTTAACACCTCGGCCTCTACCACGGTCGCACATACCACGTCCACGTCCTCTAGCGTTCATATCTACAATTTTGTCTTAATCTGATTAAAATTTTATGAGCTTGTATTTCTTCCACTGTTTATTACTGGACAGTCTTATATTAGAAGTAGTTTTCGCACGACCTATTTCTAAAGGTCTCAGTTCTAAAGTTACATTTCCTAGAACTATCTACCACAATATTTCATACAATTTCAAGTAATAACCAGAACACTTACAGTGCGGTTGGGTGCCGGAGACTCGGGTGCCATGCTTCCAAAAAATATGTATTTTCAAAACCATTTTTTGAACCTCTTGAACCTCATAACCCACATCCCAGTTTTGCAACCTAGGCTCTGATACCATAATTGTAACACCCCAAACCCAGTCAATACGTTACGACCAAATCTGGTATGTTACAAAAAAGATAGTTTTGAAATTCTTTTAATGGAGCATCGTAATTTGAGAAAAACTTTTTGTTTAGTGATTCCCTTTTAAGGTTAATTTAAAGATTCTGTTTGAGAATATCTTACCAACTTCTTATTAAAATAATTAAGAGTTGGAAACAGGTTTCTTTTGTAAAAGCCGATCTTAGGGAAATTTCAGAAATGTGACAGTTGGAATCCATGTAGCGGTTTTAATAAAATCTCCAAATTAATTAGCCATTTGTATGTCATCTTTTGTTAACACCGTTTTAGGAAAATATTGATTTATGTTTCTATTCTAGGAAAAAAAATCTCACGTTCGAAAGTTCATAAAAAGTGTGATAACAGTGTAAATGCAGATCCCAAATTTAGAGTTATAGTGGCCTTATTACATAATTAAAATCCCCAAAATTTAAGAGTAATATTAAATAAGAACTGAAAGTTTAAGTGGAAAACAATGCATGGCCACCTCGAAGTCCGCCTTGGCTCCCAAAACTGCAATCTACGGATTACCTGCAAAATTAAGCAGACGGGTGAGTCATCGAGACTCAGTGTGTAAAACCCCTTTTAACGCAATCTGGGCTTTAAGCCCACAGATGCACATTAGGCCTTAGCCCACACAATACAGCATATTAAACATGTATGCAATGCAGCACAACCCAACCTAGTTTTCCATCCTCTAGGTCTCTGAATCAAATGAAACACCCGTGGCGTTATGCCACCGTGGTTCTAGACAACCGTGGTCCCAGACCACTCGTGACAAAGTCACATGATATATAATTGTGGGGCCAACCCACCGTGGTTCTAGACCACCGTGACGATCTCTGAATAATATATGTGGGGCCAACCCACTGTGGTCCCAGACCACCGAGACAAGTCACTGATATATGTATACGTGGTTTCAAACCACCGTGGTCCTAGACCACCGTGACATCGCGATTCTTGAAAAATACGTGGGGCTAGCCCACCGTGGTTCCAGACCACCGTGACAGAGTCACATAATCACACTTCCCCTTTTTAATCATTTCCCACAAGCCCATGCAACATATTGTCATACTGTGATGAATGCAACATACTTTCAGTGTATAACATATAATTAATTAAAACATACAATAATCTATAAGTGACGTAATAGCGGAACTTACCCGGTGTCTCCAACCTTACCCACCAGGGTATCTCGACTATCTAAACAGTCGTTTCAGCTTTCAGCCAACACAAACATTAACATAGATTAATAAGGTGAAGTGTGGGCGTTACACACCTGATTACGCATAAAACTAGACTCTCTACGTCGACGCTCTCACTCGCAGGGATAACAGCGATTTGTCTACCCAGGCAGACGTCGGCTCTCTACCACAGCCCGGCAGAAAGTCTCAAACCGTCGACACCGCATGTCTTTTAAACTTAGGGGCAGAGGCTACTAGTTCACTCCCCTCCTTAGTTTGACTGGCACTTGCATCCATGAAGAGATTTGATCAGTACTCAGAGTGAAACGTCGCTTATCTAACAAGAGAATCGATTAAGGTAGACCACAACCAATAAGGGATATAACAGCCAAGAATCGAAAAGAAGTGACGCTTACCTTGGTAAACGATGAACCACACAATCACTGATTCGCCCCCGAATCAAAGATGAATCGTGAGAGAAGCAAAGATTCGGCCTAACAGTCAAGAATAGGCCTTGAGCATTCGGCTTAAAAGAAGTCTTTAAAGAAAGATAATAAGGTATTGCACGAAGTTACCTTGTGTTGAAACGGATGGTGAAAAGCCAAAGCAGATTCGGTAGGAAAGTAACCCTTCACACCCTAGGCTACTCAAACAACATTGATTTGAGATGAAAAGAAGAAACAAAGATTCGGTTAGTGAAGATGGAGATAGAGGAGTTCAGAGAAGAAAAGAGAAAGAAACTGAAAGAAACAGAAGGAGAGGGAGATTCGTCTCTTGCGACAAGAGAGAAAAGAAACATACCTTCAACAATCCAGAAGCAGGGTGAAACCGATTCACTTGGAATTAAAGGGACTATTCAATGGAACAAATGCAAGGTTTCGGCTAAAGAAGAAGAAGTAGAGGAGAAGAGAGTTTCGGCCAAGAGAAACAAAGAAAGAAAAAGAAGATAAGAAATGCCCGAATGGTGACCACTTTCGGCTAGAGTCAAAAGAGCAAAAGAGATGAATAGCAACAAAGATAATTTCGGCACAGAGAAAATAGGTAAACCAAAGAGAGAAAAAGAGAGCTCAAGAAGGCTTGCAAAAATCGGCACTCACCCCCCTTAATGACTGAATATGCACCAAAAGAAATGAGAGGAATGCCTAAGACCTATGGAATTTTCGGCACACTCACCTCTCCTAGCACTAAACCAAAATTTTCCCCCCTTCAAGCTCCCCACATTCGGCCAACACCTCCACCAACACCAAATCCCTTAATTTGCTCCTACTTTCACTCTCCAACAACCATTTGAATTGGTTTGACCAATTCAAACTCCACCAACTCCTCATGACCACTCATTTCAAATGCTTTGACTCCTTCAACAACCACCAAGGAGAGTCCCAGCCGAAAGCCAACACTCCACCACCTTGAGCATAAAAATAAAGCGTTACTTGCTACAGAGGAGACTCAAACTCTTTCCCTCATACTGCTCCCTTGTGACGCCACTCCCTTGCACCTTAAGTGGCGTCACTTGCCACTCTACCACACTCCTCTTTGTGCAAAAAACTACAAGCAATTACACATAAGACCTGCCTCAGCTAGCTTCCTCTCCAGAATGCCCAACAAGCAAAATTTTCTAAAGTTCTGGCTCGAACCCGAGCCTCCCCAGGACCCCCAAACATACCAAAATAACATGCTAAACAAACCAAACACCTCAATTAGCATAAAATGCAGAACCCCTAATTCTAGGATGTTACAATAACTTTTCTAGAAAATAAATTCCTTTACATAAAACGGACTACATACGCAGCCTTGCCCTCATATTCCAAGCAAAAACATCAATCCTCTTCTTCGCAAAGGTCAAATCTTGCAAACTTCTAATAGATGCCTCCACTAGCTCCTTTTTGCTTGGGCCGCGACTCATTACTCACTTATCCTCGCAATGCTCGTTAGCCTCTTCAAGAAAGCCGAGACGTGGTGATTCTCGAATAATCTTTGTCATCTTGAATCCTTGGGCAATATTCCTTCACGGACTATCAGTCTTCTCTCGTTTACTTGGACCATATTCGGACGACCGTATTATAATCCACTTTATCAAAAAATCCATTTTCTTATGACAAACTATTCTATTTAGCAATCGAATTTGAATCAACACCTCTTTTCTATGATGTAAATGCAAAGCAACCAAAACAAAACGAAACACGTTAGCACAAGCGAAATAAATAACATAGAACACCTATCTGGGTGACCACTAGGGTTTAATATAGCTCTACCTAGGGTTGGCTCTTAGGTTTTCTATATGTGGTTTAGCTCTAAAGTTGAGGTACCCGAACCAGCGGATTCCTCGATCCTCACCCATTATAGGCTCATACGGACCGAGTTCAGTTCAGGGGAATACATTTCCCTATGGCTATGCGGAGGTGAAAACCTCACGAAGACATAGGTACGGATGTATCCCGGAAGCAGTCCACTAGCCCATGCGGAGGTGAAAACCTCACGAAGGCATAGTTTCTCACTCCCACTTAAGGGTGCGACCACAACGGTCATGCAATGCAATGCAGAGATTAAAAATTAGAACCATATGCAATAAAAGGATCATTATTTTTTTTAAATCAGAATTTTAAATTCAGACAAAAGGACATAAAATTATCGATTTTACGGCTTGACTCTTTTATTAGTCCCCAATGGAGTCGCCAAGCTGTCGAAACCATTTTGTAAGTTTTAAAAAAAATGGGGGTCGACTTTAAAAACGAAAATGGAGTCGCCACCAATCCCTTTTTACTTAGGTGTGATTGGATCACCTTATAAAACATTTTATTTTAAAATGTTGATTTTGCTCCACGAAATACAAGAAAATGGGTTCGGGAGTCGGTTACGTACGGGGAAGGATTAGCACCCTCGTAACGCCCAAAAAATTGGTACCTAATTGATTAATTAATGTCCTTATGTCGAGAAGTTGAAAAGATTTTAAAATACAATTTCTTTTGAAAAATGTTTATATAACCCGTTTTGGAATATTAAGACTCTTTTGTTTCAAAAGGATAAAATATCACATCCAGTACGTTAGGGTGCGACATTTTAACCCCGAAACTAAGATCATCCCTTAATTTCCCAAAACACGAAATTAAAAGGATATTTAGTTATTTGGATGCACGAAAAACTGAAACCCAGCACGTTAGGGCACAATTTCTCAAATTTCCAAACACGAAACATTGCCTTATTTTCTGAAATCCTTATCCCGAGATACCAAAATGTCATATCCAGTGAGTTAGAACATGACAATTTTGAATTCTCGAGAATAAGTTTTTATTTAACTTTTAAAAGGAAAGTAATAGGTTCTTTGCACTCGAAGAGGAAAATCGAAACCCAGTAAGTTAGGGTACGATTTCTTTCGAACCCTAGAACGCAGAGTGTTTGCTTATTTTGAAAATATAATGTGATCGAATTTAAATAAAAAAATGTATTTAAAATAAAATATAAAACGATTTACAATGCCAGCTTGTGTAACGACATGATGACGATAAAATATAATAACAATAAAGGCAGAAATAAAATACAATAAAGTAAAAGCAAGATAGACAACTGAAATAAAATAAAAGAGAATAGTAACAAAAATAATAATAAAATATATTAATAAAAGAAAATAATAAAAATAATATTAGTAATAATAAAAAAATAATTATAACGAATGTAGCAAAGAATAATGTTAATAATAAAATAATAATAAATGTAATAATAATAATAATAGAGTTAGTTATAAATAAAATAATAGCAGAGTAATATATCAAAATAATAGTAAAATAATAATAATACTAAATTAGTAATAATAATAGTAATAATAATAATATAAATAGTAATGAAAATAATAACAAAAGTAATATTAAAAATAAAAATAGTATTAATAATAATAAAATAATAGTAATAATATTGAAATTAATAGTAATAATAATATAAAAATAACAGTAGTAGTAAAATAAAAGTATATTAAAAATAAAAAATAATATATGTTAATATACAAATAATAGTAAAAATGATAGAAAAAACAATAATAGAAATAATGAAAATAGCAATAATAATGATGATACTAAAAATAATAATAATAATATATAAATAAATATTAAAATAACATTAATAATAATAACCATAATAATAATGATGATAATAATAATTGTTATAATGATAAAAATAAAATTACTAACAATAATAATGGAATTAATAATAAAATCGAAAATTATAAGGGAAATAAAGAAAAGGGCGAAATTGAACTAAAAAAAATCTGGGGCAAAATCAGAAATAAAATTAAAAGAGGGACCGATTAGAACACGCGAGTAACCAGGAATGGCTAAAAGGGAAAATATCCCTGCCCTTTAAAACGGCGTCGTTTGAGTAAGGGTCTAATTGGAATAGAAATAAAATATAGGGCCAAATTAAAAATAAAAAAAATATGATTATAAATCAATAAAAAAGCAGAAGGACCAGGGCTGTAATTAGCCCATTTTTAAACAAAACACGTGGACCCTGTGTGGATCGGCCGGGTCGGGCGACCCATCTCAAAACGACGTCGTTTTGGCGTTAAATGCCCCAGGGTGAAACGACGCCGTTTCATCCCTCCTATATAAGCATTTTTTTTTTTAAATTTCATTTTCCTTCTTTTTCTTCAAAAACCCAAAAATTTTCTCTCCCTCTCTCTCTCCCTGGCGATTTCTGGTGTAATTTCAGCGAAGCTCCGGCATGGCCCGCCGCCGTCTGGATTTGTTAGACTTTACTATATGTAAAACAAAGGAAAAAAAAAGAACTTAAAAAGAAAAAAAAAGCGAATTTGAAATAGAGAAAAAAAAACCTTTGGTATCGTTCTTTGATTTTTTTTATTGTATATACACCTCTGTATTTTTTGAATATTTGCCTCTATTTTTTTCTCTCTGTCCCCCCGATTTACAGATTAGGTCAGGCTTTTATAGCCTTGACAAAAAACAAAAAAAGGAAATGCCATTTTTGCTTCTGCTTTCTTTCCTTTCTTGTGTAGGAGAGTGGCGCAGGTCTCGGTGGCGAGGGGCGTTATCCGCGCGCGAATCACGGCTTGACGAGGGGCGAATTGAAGCCTGCGGCGCGAGGACAGGGGTAGCTTGCGGCGCCTAGGGTTTTCAGAAACCCTAGGCTTCTGATTTTGTTTAGGCATTGGGCCCTTTTGGGCCATGTGTTGTTTGGGTCTGGATAGGGTAGTTAGGATCTGGGTCTGAATGTCGTTTTGGGTCACGGGTTTAGTCTGTTTGGGTTTAAATGGGTTCTGGGCTTCTTTAGTTTTATAAATGGACTGTACATGGACATTTCTGGATATTTTATTTTTTATATATATATATATTTTTTATTCTGGTTTACATGGGCCCGGGCTAAATTGGGTTCTTACATTTATATATACCAAAACCAAATCAACCAAAACCACAACCAAACATAATCATCAAGCCAAAATATAAATTCCAAGATTAACAAGATGGACAAGCCATTTTCGCATGGCTTATTCATATATATACAACTTCAACCATATTCGAAAAGTAGTATAGCCTATACATGCCATAAATTTCTAATTCAACTTTTAAAAGTACCGAAAGCAGTCGATAGTGTGATAAACTTCGCTGACGATCCCCGAGCCTGCAACTAGTCTCCAAAATCTATAAATAGAAGTAAAAATACACACACACAGAGTAAACTATCATAGCTTAGTAAGTCATAAGCAAATATTAACTCAATAACAATAATAATTTAATAATACATAACCAAACCATACTTGTAAATTCAAATATCCACATATAACTAAACATGAATTAAGTTTTGTCCAAACACGCATCCGTTCTTTATCCAAAATCATCTTTCATACTCAATATCAATAGAAATTTCATTTGACTGAATACATACTATCATAATACATTTATACAATTCACATTTTCTTAGTCATAATTTCACATTCAATTACCATATAGACAAATGCACATATAAACTTTGGCATGAGTATGAAATTCACATTTCCATATCATACATATATTTATATCATTAAACCGAATATGACCAATCATATACTTAAACATATGGTTTCATTCACTTCATTCATAGCTTAATTTTTAATTCAAATATTGTAACATCCTAGATTAGGGGTTGTGCGTTTGGAGCATAACTCAAGTGTAGTAGGCTTTAAGTGTATTTGGAGGTGTTTTAGGGGTTTTGAGAACCCTAGGGTGTAGGTGAAAGTTTTGGGAAAATATTGGATTTTAAGTATAAAAGGGGGAGCTGGGTGAAGGAGCCCTTAAGAAAAAGTTTTGGGAGTTTAGGACACAAGTAGCTGTGTGGTAAAGTGGCAAGGGACGCCACACAGGTGCCGGGAGTTTGCGTCAAGTGGAGTGCCAAGGGAGGAGGTTCGAGCTGCAGAATCGCACTTGGGAGTTTTTATTTTTGTCGTTAAAGGGGAGCAAGGCCAGGGAGGCCTTAAGGGAAAAATCTTAGGCGTGTTTATAAAAGCAGGCCTTGGTAAAGTGGTCGCAAGGCGCCACTTAAGGGCTCGGAAATGACGTTGTCTTTGGTCTTGGGTTCGAGCAATGTAGGAAGCAATGGACTTTTATTTTTGGCGTTAAAGGGAGTTGGGCTAAGGAGGCCTTAAGAATAATTGTAAGGACTTTTGGACATGAAAGTGAGCCTGTAAAGTGGCTTGGGCGCTTGCAAAGGGAGCTTCAAGAGGGCTCGTGTTCGAGCCTTGTTGACAAAGATAAGCGTGTTTTTATTTTTCCAAGTTGGCGCTAAGGGAGAAGAAGGTCTTAAAAGGAATTATGGGGAGTTTATGTCACAAAGGAGCTAGCAAAGAAAGTGGTTGGTAGCGTGTCGACTCGATGAGGTCCCATGTTCAAACACAGGGGGCAAAGAAATGGGTGTGTTATTTTATTTTTACATGTGACGTCAAGGCAAGGGAGAAGAGATGGACGACTTTGGGACTTTGGAAGGTAAGGATAAGCCTTGTGTTTCTTTTAAATATTTGGCTATAGATAGTGGATAAATAAGATTTTATTTTATTTATTTTAGGAGGTGATAAGCTTGATTATTATTTATTGGAAATTCGGCTATAAGGTAAGATAAATGTTGGTTTATTCAATTTATTTTGAATAAAAGGTTGATTTATTTTATTTAGTTTAGATGAGTAGATAGAAGATAATTATGGTGATATTTTATTTGAATAAGTAAGGATTAATTCAAGTTATTTTGAATGAGCTGATAAAAGGATAATTGTGGATTTATTGTATTTATTTTGAATAGGTAATTAAGAGATAAAATAAGAGATTAAATTGGAATTTGATAGTGGAGATAGGTGTGCCGAATTTGGGTAGTATAAATAGGGGATGATCACTCTTGGGATTTCTTTTCTTCATTCTCCTCTTTGACCGAAAGTTTTTAGTCAAAAGAGGTTCTCTTTCCTCTTTTTCTTTGAAGCCAAAACCGAATGTTGAAGTAGCCATATGTATCTTTTCTTCTTTGTTTTGTTCATTCGAAATCATCATCTTCCCAAGAACTATTCTTTCTTCCATTACTTGACAAAAGCCAAAACCCTCTACCCTCGTTCTTTATTGCCGAATCCTCTAAGCATAAATCCCTCCACTTTGTCGTGATCTCTTTTCATCATTAAGGTGCCAAAACTCTTTCTTTTTGGGATCTAGAAGTCGTTTCTCTAAGGGTGTTTGGCGTAGTGGTAAGTAAGTTCTCTCCTAGCAATCGGTTTTGAGTTCTTCTTCATAAGTATACCAAATCTATAGTGGGCTTTGGTCTAAGGTGGGCGAATGTCCATTAAGGCCATAGTGATATGTTCTCTTATGTGTAGCTACCGTCAAGGTGCATTGAGGGAGTTTCTCGATTCGTTTCATCAAGGAAGCACTAAGGAGCCTTTTGGAATTAAAGTGATTAAGGTAAGCAAGTATGGTATTCGACCCTAGGCCATATTATTGGTATTAAGTGTGACCGATTTTGGCTATGTGTATTTAGGGCCAAGTCGACGATGTGGTAAAAGAGAAGCCTTCGGGATCCAAGTTCGGATATTCATAAGTATAGTTTAGATTGGGTATATTTGGATTATGATGTTATCGGTTAACCTGATGTTTTTGATTAAGATATCATTAATGGATTCGAGTGCATCCAAGGAGGACAAGGGATAGTCTCTATCCCCAAGTTTAAGAAGAGATCTATTTTTGCGATTAGGGATTCGCCACCGGGTGTGGACCAAATCGTAACAAGAAAGTAGGCAAATAGCCGTAGTATCGCCTAGTGATAGCATCGATCGGAAGCGTAGTTCTCCAAGTGATCGTGTGTGTGATTAACCCACCGCTTTCCGGTATATGATATGTATGTGAAATGTGTATGTGTTATGAATGTGCTAACTAGTGCAATGGAAATTGTGATAAGGATACCCTCAAGGGGTATGTCGATAATTCGGTAAGTACCAAACCTGATGATATGTGATTATTAATATGAATATGTGATAATATGCTTGATGAACATGCTCATGCATCATTACATTGTATCATTATTTTATGTGGCATGTGCATGGGTGGGATATGATATGAAAGAACGTGCGGGTGTACTTCGAGTACGTGGTTTGATGTTAGCCTTGAGCTACATCGTGGATTGACGTTGACTGAGGTCACGTTGTGGATTAATTGCGATTTAGTTCGCGTGGCTTGATGAGTGGCTATGTGCCTCATCGTGGTTAATATCGGCTATGTGCCATATCGTGGTTGATGAATGACTATGTGTCCCATCGTGGTTTTGGTGTTAGCTACGGCTACATCAGAGATTGCGCCGATCGAGGTCGCGTTGTGGACTATTGTGCTTAATTGCACGTGGACGGCCGTGATTGCCTTTGGAGTGAAAAGGAGAGGGTGATTTGATAATCCCCGTGTGTGGTAGGTCGGATAAGGGGTGTGTAGCGGATGGACCCTAGGTTTGGGTTGGGCTTCATAATTGCATGATTTCGTATGTGAACATATGTGGAAATGGGCCAAGCCCAATATGATATGTGGATTAATGTGGAAATGGGCAAAGCCCAAAGATATGAATGTGGATCACAGTGTGGAAATGGGCTAAGCCCAGGTATGTGGAAATTATGTGGTTAACTACCCTATTAGATGAATGTGATATGAATATGGGTCAAGCCCGAATGTGATAACATGTGAATTTGATAATTGATATCTAATATATGAGTTAATATGTGGTTAACATGTGGGTGGAATTCAATGGACTAATTACACACTTAGTCCGTATGACTCACCCAATTTTTATTAAACATCGCAGTGATCGTGATTTTTGCACCGGGTTGGAGTGGATACAAAGGTGGCCATGCGTATGCATTTCCATGCGAGAAGATATTTTAATTAGTTAAGTAGTTATATTTTCATATTTTTGATTAAGTGTTTATTGTAATAAGGCCCATTAAAGTGATTGAACATTTTTATTATGTTTAAGCTAGACGACCATTAAATTATTATTGGGAAGTGCTTTTAATTTTGGCAACTTATATTTTAAAAGCTTATAATAAAGTTTTAATTTGGATATTTTTATCAAGCTTATATTATTTAGAATTTTTAATTGGACATGGTTTTCAAATGACAAAATTTTTAATGTTTTTCCCAAAAGTGAAATCGGTCTTCAAACGTTTTTCATGAGGGCATTTCAAATTCGGTCGTAACGAATGGGCGGGTTTGGGGTGTTACTGCTTGGTATCAGAGCCCGGTTCAAAACTCGGCTTTGAGGTTTTGGGCCCGAAAATAGTTTTCAAAAAAAATGGGCTTTTCAAAATATGAACTTTTATTTCAGGTTATTCTGGCATGGCACCTGTATCTCCGGCCCGAAGTCCACCAGGTAAGTACTTCTGACTTCTGAAGTGATTTAGACATGTGAACTGTATGGGCTTTTATGGGAACGTAGATTAGTAGATTAGGGCTATTGGACCCTAGGACTAGTCTACTCAAACACAAGTGCATAAGACTTAAGGACTACTAAACAAACCTGTGACTAAGTCACCGAGCTAGGGTGTGGCAACCATTGTGCGCATGTCTAGGAGTGGATTCAGTAAGAGCCTGGTATTTAAGTAGTCCGAGTGACTCACCTCCTCTTTACTCGAATCCTACCTGGTGCGTAGCTGCGGTTCACCCTAACCAAGAGGACTTAGTCACCGGCCAAACCAATGATTAAAAGCCGAAAGGGACTAGCCTTACTATTTACAAAAACCTTAATTTTTAAATCTCCAATTTACCCTCTTTGATTTGAAAATACTAGATTAGATTTTGAGAAACACATTTTTTTGAATTATTCCCGGTTGACAAAATTACCAAAATACCCCCTGGTTGTAAAATTACTAAAATACCCCTGGTTTGAAAATTTTTGAAATTTCCATACTACCACAAATTTTACTGAAATATTCCTACTTTGCAAAAATATTAAATCTCTATTTTTCAAAAATTGGTTTGTAAAAAAAAATTTACGAAAATACCCCTGACTTACAAAATTACCAAAATGACCCTGATTTCCGAAATTTTCGCCATACCTCTGATTTGAGAAAATTTTCAAAATAACCCTGAGTTTTGAAAATTTTGAAATAACCTTTGATTTGTAAAGATTTTTAAATTGACCCTAATTTATTACGAAAATACCCTGGTAGGACGAATGACGAAATTACCCCTGGGTTGGGAAAGGACTGAAATGGCCATAAAAGTGTAGTGAATGATGTTGTGAATGAATGTGACTTCATGGAGAAATGAATGTGTCTCTGCTTATGAATGTGAATGTGACTCCCTGAGTTAGAGTAGTGAACTTGAACTGAACCTTTGTGTGATCGAAAGAACTACTTCTAAATATCTGTATATCATAAAATTGTTCGCGGTTAATAAGTGGAACAAAAGTCTGATACATAAAACTTTTTAATCAGATAAATCGCGACGTTAGAAATGAGTTCTAGGGGACGTGGTCGTCGTGGACGTTGTAACATCCTGAATTAGGGGTGTTTGAAAATTTAATTAATTGTTCCCATGTGTGTGTGTGTGCTTGAAGAAATAAATATTATGATTTATTGGGCATGTTCTAAGGTCTAGAATTAAACCCGAGCTAGGCCTGACTTAGTATTAAAATTTTTTTTTAAGTACCTAAAAGGAGGGAGCTAGGTGAGATAGGGCTTTAAAGAAATTTCGGGCAAGGTTTGAGCATGAAAGTCCAAGTGGTTGGAGTGGCTTGGGCGCCACTTAAGAGTTTAAGAGTGGCAGGTCTCGGGTTCGAGACACAAGGGACGCAAGGAGCATTTTATTTTGGGCTTTTTGCGTTAAAAGGAGGAGGGCCAGGAAGAAGGCCTTATAATTAAATGGTGGGGTAATTTGACATGAAAGTCAATTGGGAAGGTTGGAAAGGGGCGTTATGGGAGGTCAACTGGCTTTGTTGCCTTCACCAGTCATTGTTCGAACCCTGTGGGCTGCACTTTGGGTATTTTATTATTATTATTATTATTTTATTTTTTTTCACAGCGTGAATGGGAGAGTGTTGGTTCAATTTTGGACTCTCAAATTCTACTGGAAGGGGGTAATTGTAGGTAGTTTATTTGCTTTTAAATAGTTCAAAGAAGATTAGGAGATAGAGGGAAGATTAAACCTTGCATTATCTTGGATAATTCAAGGCTGAATTATCACAAAAACAAGGTGGTTGCTGATTGAGGACTCTTTGGGGTCAGTCTATAATCGGTTTGTATAGCAAAGAAGTGTCAAAAAGTTCAACCAAAACTCTTTTCTTCTCCCCAAATTTTGTCATTGTTGAATTCTCAATTGTTTCATAGCCAAAACTATTCAAAACTTCCAGCTTTTCTTGCTTCCTTTAGCCGAGTCTACCCTCCTCTTTTAAGAGATAATTTCAAAGAAATTCTTTTTCTTCTTCCTCTCTTCATTGTCTTTGAATTTCTCTCCTAACTCTTAGCCCAAAATTTGCTTAGAAATTTCCAAAGATTGTTTGTTTCTTCTTAGCCGAATACCCCTTCTCCTCTTCTCAAAATTCCAGCCCTCCAATTGTGCTTGGGCCGAATCTCCCTTGGGGGAAAAGGTGCTACCGATTTTCAATAAGTGTGCTTATGGATTTATTTTTCCAAGGGTGAGTTGGTAAGCACATTCGACCAAGGGCCTTTGATAAAAGTTTATTGTTTAAATGCCAAACTAATATGTGCGCCATGGACTTAGGGGCTAAATAAGGTTTCAGGGTTGTTGGAAATCAAATCCACTCAAAGGTAGGACCGCAAGAGAACCTTGGTAAGAACTTTTGGTATTGAGTAGATAGGGCCGAATAAGCCTTGGGTATTAACACTGACAATTGGCCGAATATAGGGTCAAGATCTAGCATCGTAGATCGGCTTTTCGGGATCTAGGAATTACGATAGTAACAGGTGTGTAAGATCTCTCTACACACTTTATTAATTTACATGTTGTTATTATTTGCCTTGGATCTTTTGTTTGTGGTTAGCTTGTGGCATAATCATGGATATCGGGTAAGTCCCCTAACTTGTAATTTTTGATATATGTTTGCATGCCATCACATGATGTTTAATACTATGACATGATTTATGAAATTTGATGTATAAGCATGTGATGGTGGGATTGATGAGAGGAGGGGATGAATTATGGATCTGTCGTCGCGGTTTTGACCACAAGATGGGTTGGCCCCATCGGACTATTTTGTGACCTATGGTCATCGGTGGTTTTGACCACAACGATTGATTATTTGCGACTAAGTCCCAAAGTGGTTTGGTACCACCATGGTTTTTGACCACATTTGATATATTGTGACCTATGGTCATCGGTGGTTTTGACCACACGATGGGTTGGCCCCATCATTTAAATTTTGACTTTAAGTCATCAGTGGTTTTGACCACACGGGGTAGAAAAGGAGTGTGGATGGCTAGTTGGGTTGCATGAGCATGTTTATTAATGAATTGTGTATGAGATGTATTTTCCGGGTGGGGGATTTACACATTGAGTCTCGGTGACTCACCCCTTTCCCTTAACATTTTGCAGATGAGTAGATCGCGGACATAGAGCCGGATGGACTCGAGGTGGCCATGCAGTGGAAATTTTAATTAGAAGAACTTGGATTTTGTTTTATTTTATTTAATGTTGGTTTTATTTTAATTAAGTTGTAATAAGGCCTCCTAGATATAATTTTTATTATTCTATGTTTTGGATTAATTTGTTTAAACTATTTCTTAACATTAAATTAAGTCCACATGTTTTCTAAAATTTTAATCGCAAAATGTTTTATCGTACCATCGGGCACACCTAAATCGAGAACAATCGACTTAATGAATATTTTTAAAATAAACCTAAGTATGGTGTTTATACACCACAAATGTTTTAAATCGGACGCTATCTTTTATCAAAAGTTAATTTGGCCTAAAGGGATTTTCAAAAAAAAAAATACTTTCTCTCAGAGGACACCAAATTCGGTCGTAGTGTTTGGGCCGGGTTTGGGGTGTTACAAAATTGGTATCGAGCCAGTGTTCAAAGCTCGGTTGTAGGGCCCAAGGCCCAAAAATATTTTGGTAGGCCTTTTGAATTGTTTTTGGGTTTTGAACAAAGATGGCACCGAGTCTCCCAAGACCTATCCGCCTGTAAGTACGCCTAACTTCTCTGTATGAATTATTTTTACTCAGAGAAGGGTAGGAAGCATGGAACGTAGATAGTGATAAGTACTTTAGACTTTAGGACTAGTTACCCCAAACAAGGACATAAGACTTTAAAAGCCTAATTAAACAAACCTACGACCAAGTCGCGAAAGTTAGGTGTGTGTAACCTTGGTGCGCATGTCTAGGATTGGATCCTAAGAGCTTGGTACTTAAGCAGTCCTCGTGACTCACCTCCTCTTCGCGAGAATCCTACCTGTGCGTAGCTTCTGGTTCACCCTAACCAAGAGGACTCGGTCATAGGCTAAACATTATGACTAAAACCCGAAAGGAACTAGCCAAGTTTTTTTAAGGAAGAAAACAACAAAACCCTAGTTTTGCAAAACTCTTAAAACTACTCTTTCAAATTTGTGGAAACTATCTTTACAACATCCTTCGAAAACTTCAAAAATGCCCTTAGGGGTAAAATTACCAAAATGACCCTGATTTCTAAAATTTTTGCAACGTCATCGTTTTAAAAAGGGAAACTCTCAAAAAAAACCCCTCACAGTTTTATAATTGTTAAAATACCCCTAATTTGTTAAATTTACAAAATTACCCCCGATTGACAAAATTACCAAAATACCCCTGGTTTCCAAAAACGTTGCCATGTCTTTAATTTGACAAATTTTCAGAAACACCCTCTAGTTTTGGAATTTTAAAATGCCCTGAATTATTAAAGTTTTAAAATTTCTTTAACTTATTACGAAAATACCCTTGTAGGAAAATGATGAAAATACCCCTGGGATAGAAACAGGACAGGAATGTCCGAGGAGTGAATAAGTATGGAAGGTATTAGGAATGGATGTTCTTCTCTGTAAAACTAGGGTAGAAGACTTAAAACTTTGTTTGATCGAAAGAATCCTATTAAACTTTTCATAAAATTTCGTCGCGGATAACCAAAGTGAAACACATACTAATCCATAAAAATTTCTTAATTAGATAAACGCAATCGTTAGAATGAGTTCAAGAGGTCGTGGACATCCGCCGCGTGGCGTGGTAGGGGTAGGATGACCTTGTCCTGAGCCAGCAAGGTCCGGTCACGGTCCGAAATGAGATGCTTGGATTCGCCAACGGCGGAAACTAAATTTCAAGATCGACGGGTGGTGATGATGTCGTATCTCAAGTCAGATATTGCGTATTGGAACGAGTTATCGAGGGTCGGCGCGGTGCAGGAGCCCGTAAATCATGTGGTTGAACGACTCGCCAACTGAGCGTAAGTATTTAGGGAGTTTCCGGAGTGGCACCCGGTCTTGCGCGAGTAATCGTTGGAAGCAATCGAAAGGATCATGGATGACATAGATTTTACGGCTGAGGAGAAATTAAAGGGTGTAATTTCTTTGCTTCGGGATGAGTCATATCAGTGGTGGCTCACTATAAGGGATGGAGCGGTGGCAGAAAATCTCACCTGGGAATTTTTCAAGGATGCCTATCAAAAGAAGTACATCGGAACTAGCTACGTAAATGCACAGTGAAAGGCTTTCTTGAACCTGGTTCAAGGTAATAAGACAGTGGCGGAGTATGAAGCTGAATTCCTTCGGTTGAGTAGGTATGCTCGTGGTATTGTGGGTACCGAGCATGAACGCTGTGTTAGATTTGAAGATGGGCTGAGAGATGAGCTGAGAATGATGATAGCTCCACAAAGCAGAGCGGGAGTTTGCATGTCCTAGTGGAGAAATCTAAGGTTGTTTGAAGGGTAAGGCAATCGGTTAGACGGAACCAGATCGAGTGGAATAAGAGGAGCTCGAACCTTCAAAGTTTTCGTAATCAACAAAAGAGGGCAAGGTTTGGTGGGTCGGATCAAGCGCTAGGCCTATCGCGCCAATACTCAATGGCCGCCATTAGGTGTGCCGGGTGGCAAGCCTCACAATGGGGGTGTTGGAATGGTAATCGTGGATGCTTCGAGTGTGGGTCTATGTAGCATCGAGTTAGAGACTCATCCTAAGAAAGTCGCTAGGCCCGAGATCCGAGGGGCAGGATCATGCACCGAATGAAGGACAATCAACAACCAAAGAAGGGGTCGCGCGCAGTAGAGGAGGTAATGGTGCCGGGCAGAGGTCGTGGGGCACCAAGGGGAAATACCGGTGGTACTGAGGCTAGACAACCTGGTTTAGTCTATGCCGCGAGGCGTCAAGAGGAGGACGACGCACCGGATGTCATAACCGGTATGTTCTTGATCTTTGATGTGCCTTATAATACCTTGATAGACATTGGCTCAACCCACTCGTACATTGCTAGTAGGGTAGTGGAAACTTTGCATCTAGACTCTGAGCTTACTTCTAGAAAGATGACTGTACTAAGCCCCCTAGGTCACTCTGTAGAAGTAAGTAGACTTTATAGGGACGTACCCCTAGAACTCCAAGGGGTCGTGTTTTTGGCTGACTTGATGGAACTACCATTTCGAGAGTTTGATCTAATCCTCGGGATGGATTGGCTAGTAAAGTATCAGGCTAGCCTTGATTACGCGACTAAGCGCATGGTGTTAAAGACTGAGAAGGGTGATGAAGTGGTGATGATAGGTAAAAGAAGAGATTGCCTGTCCAACGTGGTGTCTGCCTTGAAGGCAGAGAATGTAACACCCTGATTTAGGGGCTGTGCATATGGGGTATAAATCAAGTGTTAGTAGGTTTTTGGGAGTGCTTGGTTGAGTTTTAGAGGCTCTAAGAATGTTGGGATGAGAAGGGAAGGCTTTGGAAAATTTAGATTTTTAGGGTAAAAAGGAATTGGGCCTAGGAGAATTGAGCCCAATGGGCCTTAGGCGTAGTAGCGTTTAAATTTTTGGAGAACAAGAGGCCGGCTTAAATGCAAGTTGGACCTATTGGATAAGTGATTTTGGAAGGTTAGAAGGCTTCTATGAAGTCCCGGGATCAAATATTAGCTTTGGGGAAATTTTGGTTTTAGGTGAAAAAAAACCTGAAGTTGGCGGTGTAGGCCTTAAGAATAAAATGTGGGGAAAAATGACACAAGTGGAGTGTGTGGTGTAGTGGCAAAGTGACGCCACATAAGAGACAAGGGGGTGACGCCACAAGGGAAGGAAGGAGGTCCAAGGTTCAAGTCTTGGCTTTTGCATTTTGGTTTTCTTTTTACTTGGACCTCGAATTTGGCTATAGTTTATATTTAGTTAAGCATGGTTTAAGACACAAGAGGAGCTTGTGGCTTGGTGGCAAGTGGTGTGTTGAACTATTGAAGGGAGCCCAGGTTCGAATCTCATGAGAAGCAAGGGAGTATTTATTTTATGATCTGACGGGAAGAGTTTCATTGAATTTAAACTCTACTGACGAAGGATCCTACATCGGAAAGATACAAAGAAGGAAGGTGAAGTGCTAGCTATATAAGGAGCATCCTAGGAGGAGAGTAAACACATCTTGGAGGGCGTTTGGGCACAGGAGTGGTCGGAGCGCGGATTAACACCAGAGTCCTATCGTGTGTGTAACTCTCTACTCTAGTTGTAGAGCGGCAATGCCGGCGTGCGGTCCACGGCAATAGTAGCCACACGAGCGCGCGGCGCGCATGTGGGGCTTCGACGCGATAATTGAGGCCATAAGTAGTATTCTTGTGGGTTGGGGCTGCTTGGGCCGCGATGGGCCAAAGTGGGCCCAATGGGCCCGTAGGCCCTTATGAGTAAATTGTGCGATTGTGTAGTATATAGTGAACTAGACTAGGTGGAACTTATATACGTGGCTAGATTTGTGTTAGGTGGGCCACACGAGCGTGTGGGCCCGAATGGGCGAAATTGGGCTTTAGGCCCAATAGTCCATTTCGACTGAGAAATGGTAGTTGGGTCACTCGGGCGACATCGGGCCTTTAGAAAGGCCATTCCAGGTGAAATTACCGATATACCCTTGGTGGGTAAATTACGAAAATGCCCTTAGTAGGTAAAATTACGATTTTACCCTTAAAGGTTGATTAGCAAGGTAGGGCGTGTTAGTTTTCTTTGTGCTATAGTTTTTGTCTTGGCCGAATGGCCTAAGTGTTCATTGTTTTTATGCCAAGGCCGATTGTAGGGAAGAAGAGCCATCATTTGGAAACCTTTGTAAGTCCGTTAGTCTGCGGTGCGAAGCGTAAGCGCGCTTTGGGTTTTGGTATCATTTAGGTAGTGCATAAAGTTCGGACCGGATCGGAGAGGACAAGGTGGCCCATGCCGAGGATGATGTTCAATTATTCCATGCTAAATTTTGATATAAGTACTTTATTTGAATTGTTGGGTTGTAATAAAGGCCATTTTATGTTTTTGGTATTACTTTAACTATGGTTTATTTAAATTAAATTGCTACGTGAAAATGATTTATGGTTTGCAACCTATTTATTCAAATTGGATATTATAAACTAAAGTTTTAAAATGAATGAGTTTTATAGCAAAGTTTTATTCCAAAGATATGTTTTCCAAAATTCAAAGAAACTACGATGTTTTATTTTAAGATTTTCAACCGTCTTTTCCCGGTGACATAACCAGATTCGATTCGTAGCGAATGGGCCGGGTTTGGGGATGTTACGATTTGGTATCGTGAGCCAGTTTCAAAACTCGGCTTTGAGGGTTTTGGGTCCAAAAATGTTTCAAAATGGGTTTTATGAAAGGTTTTCGTGTTAGGTGGCATGGCACTGCACCCCAATTCCGAAGTCCACGGTAAGTACCCTTACTATTGCTTGTGAGTTATTGATGTGATCGGATGATTGCAATAGTGGATTACTTTAGAATCAAACTTTGATTGCTCGAAAGAACGACTTCTAGAAACTTCATTCATAAAATTTGCTCGTGGATTAAACAAAGGAACAAAATTTCTAATGCATAAAACTTTTAATCGAGTTAAATCGCGACGCTAGATATGAGTTCTAGGGGCGTGGTCGTATTTCTCGTGGACGTGGTAGAGGCGCTTTTGGTGATTGCTTGTTTTGTTGCTCGTAAAGTATGTTAGCTCTTGGAGATCGTGAGTGCGCAAATGATAGCGTAGTGGAGAGAATTGGACCGTTAGTTTAGACAAGTAATTTCGAGGACGAAATTATTTTAAGGAGGGTAGAATTGTAACACCTGGTTTAGGGGTTTGTGCATATGGGGTATAAATCAAGTGTTAGTAGGTTTTGGGAGTGCTTGGTTGAGTTTTAGAGGCTCTAAGAATGTTGGGATGAGAAGGGAAGGCTTTGGAAAATTTAGATTTTTAGGGTAAAAGGAATTGGGCCTAGGAGAATTGAGCCCAATGGGCCTTAGGCGTAGTAGCGTTTAAATTTTTGGAGAATAAGAGACCGGCTTAAATGCAAGTTGGACCTATTGGATAAGTGATTTTGGAAGGTTAGAAGGCTTCTATGAAGTCCCGGGATCAAATATTAGCTTTGGGGAAATTTTGGTTTTAGGTGAAAAAAACCCTGGAAGTTGGCAGGTAGGCCTTAAGAATAAAATGTGGGGAAAAATGACACAAGTGGAGTGTGTGGTGTAGTGGCAAAGTGACGCCACATAAGAGACAAGGGGGTGACGCCACAAGGGAAGGAAGGAGGTCCAAGGTTCAAGTCTTGGCTTTTGCATTTTGGTTTTCTTTTTACTTGGACCTCAGAATTTGGCTATAGTTTATATTTAGTTGCGCATGGTTTAAGACACAAGAGGAGCTTGTGGCTTGGTGGCAAGTGGTGTGTTGAACTATTGAAGGGAGCCTGGGTTCGAATCTCATGAGAAGCAAGGGAGTATTTATTTTATGGATGCAGACGGGAAGAGTTTCAGTTGAATTTAAACTCTACTGACGAAGGGATCCCACATCGGAAAGATACAAAGAAGGAAGGTGAAGTGCTAGCTATAT
Organism: Gossypium sturtianum; assembly: GCA_025698515.1. Lineage (NCBI taxonomy): Eukaryota > Viridiplantae > Streptophyta > Magnoliopsida > Malvales > Malvaceae > Gossypium > Gossypium sturtianum. Next base: position 127,107,236 of record CM046946.1, read on the forward strand.
AAGGAGCATCCTAGGAGGAGAGTAAACACATCTTGGAGGGCGTTTGGGCACAGGAGTGGTCGGGCGCGGATTAACACCGTGAGTCCTATCAGTGTGTAACTCTCTCTACTCTAGTTGTAGAGCGGCAAATGCCGAAGTGCCGGTCACGACAATAGTAGCCACACGAGCGTGCGAGCGCACGTGTGGGGCTTCGACGCGATAATTGAGGCCATAAGTAGTATTCTTGTGGGTTGGGGTCGCTTGGGCGCGATGGGCGAAGTGGGCCCAATGGGCCCGTGGGCCTTATGAGTAAATTGTGCGATTGTGTAGTATATAGTGAACTAGACTAGGTGGAACTTATATACGTGGCTAGATTTGTGTTAGGTGGGCCACACGAGCGCAGTGGGCCCGAATGGGCCGAAATTGGGCTTTAGGCCCAATAGTCCATTCGACCAGAAATGGTAGTTGGGTCGCTTCGGGGCGACACTGGGCCTTTAGAAAGGCCATTCCAGTACGAATTACCGATATACCCTTGGTGGGTAAATTACGAAAATGCCCTTAGTAGGTAAAATTACGATTTTACCCTTAAAGGTTGATTAGCAAGGTAGGGGCGTGTTAGTTTTCTTTGTGCTATAGTTTTTGTCTTGGCCGAATGGCCTAAGTGTTCATTGTTTTTATGCCAAGGCCGATTGTAGGAAGAAGAGCACATCACGGGAACCTTTTGTAAGTCCGTTAGTCTCATGCGTGCGAAGCGATGTAGCGCTTTGGGTTTTGGTATCATTTAGGTAGTGCATAAAGTCGACCGGGATCGGAGAGGACAAGGTGGCCCATGCCGAGGATGATGTTCAATTATTCCATGCTAAATTTTGATATAAGTACTTTATTTGAATTGTTGGGTTGTAATAAAGGCCATTTTATGTTTTTGGTATTACTTTAACTATGGTTTATTTAAATTAAATTGCTACGTGAAAATGATTTATGGTTTGCAACCTATTTATTCAAATTGGATATTATAAACTAAAGTTTTAAAAATGAATGAGTTTTATAGCAAAGTTTTATTCCAAAGATATGTTTTCCAAAATTCAAAGAAACTACGATGTTTTATTTTAAGATTTTCAACCGTCTTTTCCCAAAGACATAACCAGTTCTTGGTCGTAGCGAATGGGCCGGGTTTGGGGATGTTACTGATTTGGTATCGAGCCGGTTCAAAACTCGGCTTTGAGGGTTTTGGGTCCAAAACGCTTTCAAAACGGGTTTTTATGAAAGGTTTTCGTGTTAGGTGGCATGGCACTGTACCCCGACCCGAAGTCCACTGGTAAGTACCCTTACTATTGCTTGTGAGTTATTGATGTGATCGGATGATTGCAATAGTGGATTACTTTAGAATCGAAACTTTGATTGCTCGAAAGAACGACTTCCGTAAACTTCTTCATAAAATTTGCTCGTGGATTAAACGATGGAACAAAATTTCTAATGCATAAAACTTTTAATCGAGTTAAATCGCGACGCTAGATATGAGTTCTAGGGGCGTGGTCGTACTTCTCGTGGACGTGGTAGAGGCGCTTTTGGTGATCGCTTGTTTTGTTGCTCGTAAAGTATGTTAGCTCTTGGAGATCGTGAGTGCGCAGCGATAGCGTAGTGGAGAGAATTGGATCGTTAGTTTAGACAAGTAATTTCGAGGACGAAATTATTTTAAGGAGGGTAGAATTGTAACACCCTGGTTTAGGGGCTGTGCATATGGGGTATAAATCAAGTGTTAGTAGGTTTTTGGGAGTGCTTGGTTGAGTTTTAGAGGCTCTAAGAATGTTGGGATGAGAAGGGAAGGCTTTGGAAAATTTAGATTTTTAGGGTAAAAAGGAATTGGGCCTAGGAGAATTGAGCCCAATGGGCCTTAGGCGTAGTAGCGTTTAAATTTTTGGAGAATAAGAGACCGGCTTAAATGCAAGTTGGACCTATTGGATAAGTGATTTTGGAAGGTTAGAAGGCTTATATGAAGTCCCGGGATCAAATATTAGCTTTGGGGAAATTTTGGTTTTAGGTGAAAAAAAACCCTGGAAGTTGGCAGGTAGGCCTTAAGAATAAAATGTGGGGAAAAATGACACAAGTGGAGTGTGTGGTGTAGTGGCAAAGTGACGCCACATAAGAGACAAGGGGGTGACGCCACAAGGGAAGGAAGGAGGTCCAAGGTTCAAGTCTTGGCTTTTGCATTTTGGTTTTCTTTTTACTTGGACCTCAGAATTTGGCTATAGTTTATATTTAGTTGCGCATGGTTTAAGACACAAGAGGAGCTTGTGGCTTGGTGGCAAGTGGTGTGTTGAACTATTGAAGGGAGCCTGGGTTCGAATCTCATGAGAAGCAAGGGAGTATTTATTTTGCGGTCTGGACGGGAAGAGTTTCAGTTGAATTTAAACTCTACTGACGAAGGGATCCCACATCGGAAAGATACAAAGAAGGAAGGTGAAGTGCTAGCTATATAAGGAGCATCCTAGGAGGAGAGTAAACACATCTTGGAGGGCGTTTGGGCACAGGAGTGGTCGGAGCGCGGATTAACACCAGAGTCCTATCAGGTGTGTAACTCTCTCTACTCTAGTTGTAGAGCGGCAATGCCGGCGCCTGGCCACGGCAATAGTAGCCACACGAGCGTGCGAGCGTACGTGTGGGGCTTCGACGCGATAATTGAGGCCATAAGTAGTATTCTTGTGGGTTGGGGCTGCTTGGGCCGCGATGGGCCGAAGTGGGCCCAATGGGCCCGTGGGCCCTTATGAGTAAATTGTGCGATTGTGTAGTATATAGTGAACTAGACTAGGTGGAACTTATATACGTGGCTAGATTTGTGTTAGGTGGGCCACACGAGCGTGTGGGCCCGAATGGGCGAAATTGGGCTTTAGGCCCAATAGTCCATTTCGACCGTAAATGGTAGTTGGGTCGCTTCGGGGCGACATGGGCTTTAGAAAGGCCATTCCAGTGCACGAAATTACCGATATACCCTTGGTGGGTAAATTACTTAAAATGCCCTTAGTAGGTAAAATTACGATTTTACCCTTAAAGGTTGATTAGCAAGGTAGGGGCGTGTTAGTTTTCTTTGTGCTATAGTTTTTGTCTTGGCCGAATGGCCTAAGTGTTCATTGTTTTTATGCCAAGGCCGATTGTAGGAAGAAGAGCCACGTCGTCGGGAACCTTTTGTAAGTCCGTTAGTCTGCATGTGCGTATGATAAGTAGCGTTTGGGTTTTGGTATCATTTAGGTAGTGCATAAAGTCGGACCGGGATCGGAGAGGACAAGGTGGCCCATGCCGAGGATGATGTTCAATTATTCCATGCTAAATTTTGATATAAGTACTTTATTTGAATTGTTGGGTTGTAATAAAGGCCATTTTATGTTTTTGGTATTACTTTAACTATGGTTTATTTAAATTAAATTGCTACGTGAAAATGATTTATGGTTTGCAACCTATTTATTCAAATTGGATATTATAAACTAAAGTTTTAAAAATGAATGAGTTTTATAGCAAAGTTTTATTCCAAAGATATGTTTTCCAAAATTCAGCAAACTACGATGTTTTATTTTAAGATTTTCAACCGTCTTTTCCCAGTGACATAACCAGATTCGGTCGTAGCGAATGGGCCGGGTTTGGGGATGTTACAGAGAAGATGGTCAGAAAGGGTTGTGAGGCATTTTTGGTTCGAATATGTGCCTTGGAGGCTAAGGAGTCAGCAGTTGAGAAGGTTCAAACAGTAGGGGAGTTCACTAATGTGTTCCCAGAAGAACTTCCGGGTCTGCCTCCTGATCGGGAAGTTGAATTCGGTATAGACTTGTTCTCCGAAACGGCACCTGTGTCTATAGCACCGTACCGAATGGCACCAAAGAAATTGGTGGAGCTGAAGGCTCAAATTCAGGAACTCTTGGATCGAGGGTTTATTCGACCAAGTATATCTCTGTGAGGAGCACCTGTGTTATTTGTCAAGAAAAAGGACGGTTCGATGCAGATGTGTATAGACTACCGCCAGTTGAACAAGTTAACGATCAAGAACAAGTATCCGTTGCCTCGGATCGATGACTTGTTTGACCAATTGAAGAGTGCATCGGTGTTTTCGAAGATAGATCTTAGGTCGGGTTATCATCAACTTAAAGTGAAGGAGGTTGATGTACACAAGACGGCATTCCGTACAAGGTATGGGCATTACGAGTTTCTGGTGATGCCATTTGGGTTGACCAATGCACCTGCAGCATTTATGGACCTAATGAATAGAGTGTTTCAGCAGTACTTAGATCGATTTGTCGTGGTGTTCATAGATGACATATTGGTTTATTCAAAGACGGAGGAGAAGCATGATAAGCATTTGCGAATAGTTCTGCAAGTATTGCGGAGAAAAAGCGAGCTATATGCCAAATTCGGTGAAGTGCAAATTTTGGCTAAGGGAGGTGGCTTTCTTAGGTCACGTGAGTGTCACCGAAGGATTAGAGTGGACCCTCGCAAGGTTGAAGCGGTGTTGGATTGGAAACCGCCTAGGTCGGTGGCTGAAATTCAAAGTTTTCTGGTCCAGCGGGTACTATCGAAGGTTTGTGGAAGGGTTCTCTTTAATCGCAGTACCCGTTGACTAAGTTATTAAGGAAGGGAGTTCCATTTGTTTGGTCGGAGATGCAAAGAGAAAGTTTTGACAAGCTAAGGAAAATCTTGACTGGAAGCTCCGGTTCTAGTACTGACTTGAGACAGGAAATTGTTCACGGTTTATTGCGATGCATCCCATAATCGGTTTGGGATGTGTGTTGATCTGATGCAGAAGGAAGGTAGTGGCCTATGCATCCCGTCGCTTAAGACCGCATGAGGTTAACTATCCAACGCACGACTTAGAGTTAGCGGCGGTGGTATTTGCCTTGAAAATATGGAGACATTACTTGTATAGAGAGAAGTCGATAGTCTATACGGATCACAAAAGTCTGAGGTATCTCTTGACTCAGAAGGACTTGAATTTGAGGCAGGGCCGATGGATTGAACTGTTGAAGGACTATGATTGTTCAATTGAGTACCATCCAGGCAAGGCTAACGTGGTGGCTGATGCATTGAGTCGTAAGGTCGTCGTGACAGGACTTAAGAGCGATGTTTGCTCACCTCAGTCTATACGACGATGGAAGTCTTTTGGCAGAACTTCAAGTTAAGCCAACTTGGATCGAGGAGATTAAGAAAAAACAATTGGTAGACGAAGTGTTGAATGCGATAAGGTTGCAAGTTCAAGATGGTGGTTTGGAAGGGTATAGTTTGACCGAGGATGGCGTATTAAGTTTTCAAGGCGGCCTTGTATGCCAAGGATGTGGAATTGAGGCAAAGAATTCTTCAAGATGCACATAGCAGCCCATACGCTATGCATCCTGGAGGTAGCAAGATGTATGGAGATTTGCAGAGACAGTTCTGGTGGCCAGGGTTGAAGTGTGAGGTAACTGAATTTGTGGGAAAATGTCTGACGTGTCAGCAGGTTAAGGCGAGCACACGGTTGCCATCGTGGTTACTTCAACCGGTGAAGATCCCGCAGTGGAAATGGGAGAGGATCACTATGGATTTCGTCAGTGGGCTACCCCTCACGCCCAGCAAGAAGGACGCAGTTTGGGTGATTGTGGATCGTCTGACTAAATCAGCTCACTTCATACCGGTGAGAGTGGATTACTCACTTCAGAAGCTAGCTAAGCTGTATGTGTCAAAAATAGTGAGGTTGCATGGCGTGCCAGTATCAATCATCTCGGATAGGGATCCCAGATTTACGTCAATGTTCTGGAAAGCGTTGCATCCAGCTTTGGGTACACGATTGGATTTTAGTACAGCTTTCCATCCACAGTCTGACGGGCAATCGGAAAGGGTTATTCAGATTCTAGAAGATATGCTGAGAGGGTGTGTTTTGGATTTCAGTGGTAGTTGGGAAGAGTATCTACCGTTGGCGGAATTCGCTTATAACAATAGTTATCAAGCGAGTATTCAGATGGCACCATACGAAGCACTGTATGGACGGAAATGCCGTACTCCTACATGTTGGACGGAGTTGGGTGAACGACAAGTCTTGGGTCTAGAGTTGGTGACGGAAACCGAGGATAAAGTTAAGGTGATTCGGGCTCGCCTCTCAAGGAAGCGTCGAGATAGACGTAAGTCTTATGCGATCTTAAGCGTAAGGTAATGGAGTATGCGGTAGGGGATAAAGTCTTTCTCAAGGTGTCACCTTGGAAGAAGGTGTTGAGATTCGCGAAAAGGAAGCTAAGCCCAAGATTCATTGGCCCGCATACGTTGTTGAAGCGAGTGGGACCGGTAGCTTACCACTTGAGTTACCAGCAAGGTTGAGCCGATACATGACGTTTTCCATGTTTCGATCTTTGAGGCGCTTATCGATCGCACCCCTCACACGTAGTGCCGCCATGCGAAATTGAAGTGAACTCGGACTTGTCTTTCGAGGAGGAGCCATTACAAATCTTGGATCGGGATGTCAAAGTTCTACGTAGGAAGTCGCTGCCTTTGGTGAAGGTGTTGTGGCGGAACCATGGTACGGAGGAGGCCACATTGGAACCCGAGGATGCGATGCGGCAGCAATACCCCCAGCTCTTCTAATCAAGGTAATTTCGAGGTCGAAATTCTTTTTAAGGGGGGTAGAATTGTAACATCCTGAATTAGGGGTGTTTGAAAATTTAATTAATTGTTCCCATGTGTGTGTGTGTGCTTGAAGAAATAAATATTATGATTTATTGGGCATGTTCTAAGGTCTAGAATTAAACCCGAGCTAGGCCTGACTTAGTATTAAATTTTTTTTTTAAGTACCTAAAAGGAGGGAGCTAGGTGAGATAGGGCTTTAAAGAAATTTCGGGCAAGGTTTGAGCATGAAAGTCCAAGTGGTTGGAGTGGCTTGGGGCGCCACTTAAGAGTTTAAGAGTGGCAGGTCTCGGGTTCGAGACACAAGGGACGCAAGGAGCATTTTATTTTGGGCTTTTTGCGTTAAAAGGAGGAGGGCCAGGAAGAAGGCCTTATAATTAAATGGTTGGGTAATTTGACATGAAAGTCAATTGGGAAGGTTGGAAAGGGGCGTTAAGGGAGGCTGCTGCTGTTGCCTTCACCAGTCATTTAGTTCGAACCCCAGGGCTACACTTTGGGTATTTTATTATTATTATTATTATTATTATTTTTGCTGCTGGCGTGAATGGGAGAGTGTTGGTTCAATTTTGGACTCTCAAATTCGGCTGGAAGGGGGTAATTGTAGGTAGTTTATTTGCTTTTAAATGGTTCAAAGAAGATTAGGAGATAGAGGGAAGATTAAACCTTGCATTATCTTGGATAATTCAAGGCTGGAATTATCACAAAAACAAGGTGGTTGCTTGATTGAGGACTCTTTGGGGTCAGTCTATAATCAGTTTGTATAGCAAAGAAGTGTCAAAAGTTCAACCAAAACTCTTTTCTTCTCCCTAAATTTTGTTTCTTTGCGAATTCTCAATTGTTTCATAGCCAAAACTATTCAAAACTTCCAGCTTTTCTTGCTTCCTTTAGCCGAGTCTACCCTCCTCTTTTAAGAGATAATTTCAAAAATTCTTTTTCTTCTTCCTCTCTTCATTGTCTTTCCAATTCTCTCCTAACTCTTAGCCAAAAATTTGCTTAGAAATTTCTAGCATTGCTGTTTCTTCTTAGCCGAATACCCTTCTCCTCTTCTCAAAATTCCAGCCCTACAATTGTGCTTGGGCCGAATCTCCTTGGGGGAAAAGGTGCTTTGCTGATTTTCAATAAGTGTGCTTATGGATTTATTTTTCCAAGGGTGAGTTGGTAAGCACATTCGGCCAAGGGCCTTTGATAAAAGTTTATTGTTTAAATGCCAAACTAATATGTGCGCCATGGACTTAGGGGCTAAATAAGGTTTCAGGGTTGTTGGAAATCAAATCCACTCAAAGGTAGGACTGCAAGAGTACCTTGGTAAGAACTTTTGGTATTGAGTAGATAGGGCCGAATAAGCCTTGGGTATTAACACTGACAATTGGCCGAATGTAGGGTCAAGATCTAGCATCATAGATTGGCTTTTCGGGATCTAGGAATTACGATAGTAATAGGTGTGTAAGATCTCTCTACACACTTTATTAATTTACATCCTGTTATTATTTGCCTTAGATCTTTTGTTTGTGGTTAGCTTGTGGCATAATCATGGATATCGGGTAAGTCCCCTAACTTGTAATTTTTGATATATGTTTGCATGCCATCACATGATGTTTAATACTATGACATGATTTATGAAATTTGATGTATAAGCATGTGATGGTGGGATTGATGAGAGGAGGGGATGAATTATGGATCGTCGTCGTGGTTTTGACCACAAGATGGGTTTGCCCCATCGACTATTTTGTGACCTATGGTCATTAGTGGTTTTGACCACAAATGATTGATTATTTGCGACTAAGTCCCAAAGTGGTTTGGTACCACCAAAGGGTTTTGACCACATTTGATATATTGTGACCTATGGTCATCAAGTGGTTTTGACCACACGATGGGTTGGCCCCATCATTTAAATTGTGACTTTAAGTCATCGGTGGTTTTGACCACACGGGGTAGAAAAGGAGTATGGATGGCTATTTGGGTTGCATGAGAATGTTTATTAATGAATTGTGTATGAGATGTATTTTTCGGTGGGGATTTACACATTGAGTCTCTGTGACTCACCCCTTTCCCTTAACATTTTGCGGATGAGTAGATCGCGGAGATGGAGCCGGATGGACTCGAGGTGGCCATGCAAAGGAAATTTTAATTAGAAGAACTTGGATTTTGTTTTATTTTATTTAATGTTGGTTTTATTTTAATTAAGTTGTAATAAGGCCTCCTAGATATAATTTTTATTATTCTATGTTTTGGATTAATTTGTTTAAACTATTTCTTAACATTAAATTAAGTCCACATGTTTTCTAAAATTTTAATCGCAAAATGTTTTATCGTACCATCGGGCACACCGAATCAGAATAATCGACTTAATGAATATTTTTAAAATAAACCTAAGTATGGTGTTTATACACCCCAAATGTTTTAAATCGGACGCTATCTTTTATCAAAAAATTAATTTGGCCTAAAGGGATTTTCAAAAAAAAAAATACTTTCTCTGTAGCACACCAAATTCGATCGTAGTGTTTGGGCCGGGTTTGGGGTGTTACAGATGTGGTAGAGGTAGAATGGCGATGATCGGAACCAGTGAGGTTTGGCCATGGGTCAAAAATGATGTGCCGCCGCTTGAAGGCGATGGCGCGAAGGATCAAGATCGACAGAGGCGATGACGCAAAGATCGCGCGGGCCATGTTCGAGTGCTCGAGCGAGTAGCAGGAGCTAGTGTAGGAAATGGAGCTCAAAAGTCAGTATCGGAAAGGCTTAGGTCTAACGGGGCTGAAGTTTTTATAGGAGTGTCTGGGGTAGCTCCGAACGTAGCGGAGTATTGGATGGAAGCAGTCGAAAGAATAATGGACGATTTGGACTGTACCAATGAGGAAAAGCTGAAAGGTGCTGTTTCGTTGCTCTGAGATGAAGCTTATCGATGGTGGCTCACTGTCAGACAAGGTGTCCCGGCAGATCGATTGGATTGGGATTATTTTAAGGTTAAGTTCGAAGGAAAGTACGTTGGAGCTAGCTACTTAGACTCGCAGAGAAAGGCATTTCTTAACTTGGTACAAGGAAGTAAGTCGATGAGCGAATATGAAGCGAGAATTTGTGCGGTTAAGTCAAGACGCCAAGGGGATCGTGGCTACTGAGTATGAAAGGTGCGTCCGATTCGAAGATGGGTTGCATGATGAGCTACGAGTGTTGATTGCTCCGCATAGAGAAAGAGACTTTGCCATTCTAGTGGAAAAAGCTCGGATAGCTGAGGAAGTTAAGAAGACCGTAAGGCGTAACCGAGATAAGGAAAGGAATGGGAATAAGAGAAGTTTTGGACCGTCAAAGATCGTTTGAAGATGTTCGAAAAGACCAAGGATCGAGAATTCAATGCGGGCACTGTGCGCTTCGAGAATCGGAGTCGTTTATGTGCTCGGTGTGGAAGAGCTCATGCGAGGAGAATGTTGGGGAAATAGTAAGGCATGTTTCCGTGTGGATCTAAGGTTCATTTGGTTAAGAAATGTCCTCAAGTGATGGATAGGGCTCGAGGTCAAGGTCGTGGAACCCCAAGCGAGGAGTGAAGGTTCGGATGTGAGACAACCAAGGATGTGATAGCGGGTAAGTTCCTTGTTTTGGAATATTATTTATTGCTATAAAGATAGTTCGTGTTTGTATGCTAGTGAAGTGTAAGGAACTTTGAATGCGAATCTTGAGATAGTATCCAAGGAATGTGTTAGTTTTGTTAAGATCAGAGTCTTGAGCTGTAGAGAGTAGGGTGATGAGTTAAGAATGCACGATTGTTTGATAGTAAGTAATTTCGAGGACGAAATTATTTTAAGGAGGGTAGAACTGTAACATCCTAGATTAGGGGTTGTGCGTTTGGAGCATAACTCAAGTGTAGTAGGCTTTAAGTGTATTTGGAGGTGTTTTAGGGGTTTTGAGAACCCTAGAGTGTAGGTGAAAGTTTTGGGAAAATATTGGATTTTAAGTATAAAGGGGGGGAACTGTGAAGGAGCCCTTAAGAAAAGTTTTGGGGAGTTTAGGACACAAGTAGCCGTGTGTGGTAAAGTGGCAAGGGACGCCACTGGGTCTTTGGGAGTTTGCGTCAAGTGGAGTGCCAAGGGGAGGAGGTTCTGAGCTGCGGGAATCGCACTTGGGAGTTTTTATTTTTGTCGTTAAAGGGAGCGAGGCCAGGGGAGGCCTTAAGGGAAAAAATCTTAGGCGTGTTTATATAAAAGCAGGCCTTGGTAAAGTGGTGTTTGCAAGGCGCCACTTAAGGGCTCTGAAATGACGCTGCTGCCGGTCTTGGGTTCGAGCAACGTGGGAAGCAATGGACTTTTATTTTTGGCGTTAAAAGGGAGTTGGGCTAAGGAGGCCTTAAGAATAATTGTAAGGACTTTTGGACATGAAAGTGAGCTCTGGTAAAGTGGCTTGGGCGCTTGCATGCAAAGGAAGCTTCAAGAGGGCTCGTGTTCGAGCCTTGTTGACAACATAAGCGTGTTTTTATTTTTCCAAGTTGGCGTTAAGGGAGAGAAAGGTCTTAAAAGGAATTATGGGGAGTTTATGTCACAAAGGAGCTAGCAAACAAAGTGGTGGGTAGCGTGTCTTGACTCAGCAGTCCCATGTTCAAACACAGGGGCAAAGAATGGGTGTGTTATTTTATTTTTGCATGTGACGTCAAGGCAAGGGAGAAGAGATGGACGACTTTGGGACTTTGGAAGGTAAGGATAAGCCTTGTGTTTCTTTTAAATATTTGGCTATAGATAGTGGATAAATAAGATTTTATTTTATTTATTTTAGGAGGTGATAAGCTTGATTATTATTTATTGGAAATTCGGCTATAAGGTAAGATAAATGTTGGTTTATTCAATTTATTTTGAATAAAAGGTTGATTTATTTTATTTAGTTTAGATGAGTAGATAGAAGATAATTATGGTGATATTTTATTTGAATAAGTAAGGATTAATTCAAGTTATTTTGAATGAGTGATAAAAGGATAATTGTGGATTTATTGTATTTATTTTGAATAGGTAATTAAGAGATAAAATAAGAGATTAAATTGGGATTTGATAGTGGAGATAGGTGTGCGAATTTGGGTAGTATAAATAGGGGATGATCAGCTCTTGGGATTTCTTTTCTTCATTCTCCTCTTTGACCGAAAGTTTTTAGTCAAAAGAGGTTCTCTTTTCCTCTCTTTTCTTTGAAGCCAAAACCGAATGTTGAAGTAGCCATATGTATCTTTTCTTCTTTGTTTTGTTCATTCGAAATCATCATCTTCCCCAAGAACTATTCTTTCTTCCATTACTTAACAAAAGCCGAAACCCTCTATCCTGTTTCTTTATTGCTGAATCCTCTAAGCATAAATCCCCTCCACTTTGTCGTGATCTCTTTTCATCATTAAGGTGCCGAAACTCTTTCTTTTTGGGATCTAGAAGTCGTTTCTCTAAGGGTGCTGGCGTAGTGGTAAGTAAGTTCTCTCCTAGCAATCGGTTTTGAGTTCTTCTTCATAAGTATATCGAAATCTATAGTGGGCTTTGGTCTAAGGTGGGCCGAATGTCCATTAAGGCCATAGTGATATGTTCTCTTATGTGTAGCTACCGTCAAGGTGCATTGAGGAGTTTCCAGATTCGTTTCATCAAGGAAGCACTAAGGAGCCTTTTTGGAATTAAAGTGATTAAGGTAAGCAAGTATGGTATTTGACCCTAGGCCATATTATTGGTATTAAGTGTGACCGATTTTGGCTATGTGTATTTAGGGCCAAGTCGACAGTGGTAAAAGAGAAGCCTTCGGGATCCAAGTTCGGATATTCAGTAAGTATAGTTTAGATTGGGTATATTTGGATTATGATGTTATCGGTTAACCGAATGTTTTTGATTAAGATATCATTAATGGATTCGAGTGCCAGTCAAGGAGGACAAGGGATAGTCTCTATCCCCAAGTTTAAGAAGAGATCTGTTTCTGCAGTTAGGGATTGGCCACCGGGTGTGGACCAAATACGAACAAGAAAGTAGGCAAATAGCCGTAGTATCGCCTAGTGATAGCATCGATGATCGAAAAGCGTAGTTCTCCAAGTGATCGGTGTGTGATTAACCCACCGTTTTCCGGGTATATGATATGTATGTGAAATGTGTATGTGTTATAAATGTGCTAACTAGTGCAAAGTGGAAATTGTGATAAGGATACCCTCAAGGGTATGTCGATAATCCGGTAAGTACCAAACCTGATGATATGTGATTATTAATATGAATATGTGATAATATGCTTGATGAACATGCTCATGCATCATTACATTGTATCATTATTTTATGTGGCATGTGCATGGGTGGGATATGATATGAAAGAAGTCACGGGTGTACTTCGAGTACGTGGTTTGATGTTAGCCTTGAGCTACATCGTGGATTGACGTTGGATCGAGGTCACGCGTTGGATTAATTGCGATTTAGTTCGCGTGGCTTGATGAGTGGCTATGTGCCTCATCGTGGTTGATATCGGCTATGTGCCATATCGTGGTTGATGAGTGACTATGTGTCCCATCGTGGTTTTGGTGTTAGCTACGGGTACATCGTGGATTGGCGCTGACCGAGGTCGCATTGTGGACTATTGTGCTTAATTGCACGTGGACGGCGTGATTGCCTTTGGAGTGAAAAGGAGAGGGTGATTTGATAATCCTCGTGTGTGGTAGGTTTGGATAAGGGGGTGTGTAGCGGATGGACCCTAGGTTTGGGTTGGGCTTCATAATTGCATGATTTCGTATGTGAACATATGTGGAAATGGGCCAAGCCCAATATGATATGTGGATTAATGTGGAAATAGGCAAAGCCCAAAAGATATGAATGTGGATCACAGGTGGAAATGGGCTAAGCCCGGTATGTGGAAATTATGTGGTTAACTACCCTATTAGATGAATATGATATAAATATGGGCCAAGCCCAAAATGTGATAACATGTGAATTTGAGAATTGATATCTCGATATATGAGTTAATATGTGGTTAACATGTGGGTGGAATTCAATGGACTAATTACACACTGAGTGCAGTATGACTCACCCAATTTTTATTAAACATCGCAGTGATCGTGATTTTTGGACCGGGTTGGAGTGGATACAAAGGTGGCCATGCGACGATTTCCATGCGAGAAAGATATTTTAATTAATTAAGTAGTTATATTTTCAGTATTTTGATTAAGTGTTTATTGTAATAAGGCCCATTAAAGTGATTGAACATTTTTATTATGTTTAAGCTAGACGACCATTAAATTATTATTGGGAAGTGCTTTTAATTTTGGCAACTTATATTTTAAAAGCTTATAATAAAGTTTTAATTTGGATATTTTTATCAAGCTTATATTATTTGGAATTTTTAATTGGACATGGTTTTCAAATGACAAAATTTTTAATGTTTTTCCCAAAAGTGAAATCAGTCTTCAAACGTTTTTCCGCAGTGGCATTTCAAATTCAGTCGTAACGAATGGGCCGGGTTTGGGGTGTTACAAATATTATCTCAATGGAATTGATAATTTATTAAGGTATAACCAAGCCATACTTATGAAATTTAATTACCAAACATTTATCTACACATAAATTATAACATTTCGAAACACACATTGATTCATTAACATGTTTAATATCCCATAGACCTTATTTTGCCGAATATATATATATTTCCCTATAAACACGTTCAAGGTTCACATTTCAAATACCTACTAATCGAATGCACATAAATCCTTTAATATCAATATGAATTTCACATTTCAATTTATTCCTCATGTAACATTAGGCCGAATATAAGCTCAAAAATCAAACATTAATATCACATATTTATGCATTAATCCACATATAGATTTTCATATACACATTCACTACCATTAACGTCATTTATAACTTGTATTACATATCAAATAATCAACTTACCTTACTTCTGAAAAGGTAATAAATTGTCACATACCTGTTCACTTTAACTCATTTAACACATTTGATTACTTTTGCTGTTGCTCACGTAAAATTTGCTAGGCATAAAGCATAATATAATACACCGGCACAGAGCCTGCTAGGCAATAAGCCTGATATAATTCACCAGCATAAAGCCTGCTAGGCATAAAGCCTAATATTATATACCGGCACAAAGCTTGCTAGACATAAAGCCCGATATTATACACCGGCACAAAGCCTGCTAGGCATAAAGCCCGATATCACTGATACAAAGTCATCTTACACATAATTCATATATCAGAAATCTTAACTAATCCTTAAGGTTCTTACGAAGCTTTTCAAACATCCTATCTCAATTGAATCGAACTTGTTCCCAAATCTCATAAACATTTATACATTTGGCTAAGTCAAATAAAAATTCATATATTTATTTCTACATGTATACTTCACATTTTATAAAATTTAGTATGTCTTTTTGCTTATAAACTTACCTCGGACAACGGTAATCGGAAAAGGACGATTGATCGACGATTTTAGTTTTCCTCCGATCCAAATCCGATTTCTTTGATTCTTGATCTAAATGTATTCAAAATAAACTAATTCAATATAATTTCATTCAACTTAGTCTAAGAACACATAAATATGCAAATTGCCATTTTACCCCTAACATTTACACTTTTTACAATTTAGTCCCTATTGCACAAAACATAAAATACACAAAATTTTAGCATACCCATGTTGAGCTGAATTTTACCCACTCTCAAACAAATCCACATATTTCATTTATTTCACATTTTAGTCCTTCAAATTATTATTTTTGCAATTTAGTCCTAATTACTCAAAATCATCAAAAACTCCAATACAAAACATGTTAATCTAAAACATATCTTTCATATTTCATCATCAAACAAAAAAAATCACAAGCTTTCAACAATGGCATAATTCAAAATATTCACCAAAATAAAAAATTCAAGCATGGGTCTTGTAGATAACTTAGCAACGATCTCAAAAACGTAAAAATTATCAAAAACCGAAATAAAATCATACCTTAATTTAGCTTCCAAAGTGTCGAATGTATAAGGATTTTTATTTCTTTCTTTTGTTTTTGCTATTCGGTCATGACAAATAAAGATGACAATCACTTTTAACTTATGTTTTATTATTATATAGCTTATTATATGTTTTACTAATTTAACCTTATTATAATATATTTATAAACATAAGGCTAATGGATATTTTAGTCCATTGCCACCCACTATATGTTAAAATGGGTAAATTGTTACTTTAATGCTTCCATTTAAAAAGACAACATCAATTTAGCCCTTACACATTAAACTATCAAATTTCCAATTTACGCGATTAAGTCCATTTTACTAATTCGACATTCAAATGAAAAAATTAAAATACGAAAATTTAACACATATAAATTCACAAAGAATAAACATAGAAAATATTTTTTAAAATTTTTTTCTGACTCAGATTCGTGGTCCCGAAACCACCATTCCGATTAGGGTCTAAATCGGGCTGTTACAACTCTCCCCCCTTAGGGATTTTCGTCCCCGAAAATCTTACCAGAAAACAGATTAATAATAATTCAGATCACTCTATCATTTTCAACGATAAGAATAATCTCGATTCAAAGTTCATCAAAATTCTATTTCATTATTACTCAGATATCAACTCATGCTGAAACAGTCTCGAACGAACAGACAAATTATCACTGCGAGATTACCTATAGCAGTTGTTGTACAATCTCAGAACTTTTCAGTAACCAATCATTGATCTGAAATTCTGAATCAGAAACCCATTTACTTTAAATCCCTTATAACTTACAAATTCAAAAGTTTTCAACAATTCGAACTATCTTTGCTATGCCAAGTTCAGATCTCACTCTGCAATATCAAATATTAACTCAAGGTCTTTTAAAAGTTCAGGCCATTTTTACTATTCCCAAATACGGATCTTTCTCTGACATTAAACATTTTAAATTCTTATAATCATTGAATATGTCACATAACCCTTTTCATGTAGCTTTAACTGTATAGAATCATAAGATATTTTTCCATACTCTTTCATTAGAACACACTTCAAACCGTTCATTAACGTATGACTGAAAATCATAAACTCTTTATTCAACTCAAACTAAATTAGATCTGACATTTTGGTTGATATTGTCTTCGTACAAAAGAAAACTTCAACAATCGAATTATCTTTAATTTACCATAACATTTCTCAGATAGAATGGTCCCGATAGATATAATTCTGTATCAAATCTTTAGGAACACAAATTCTGTAATGGGGCTGGACGTGGTCAAGGTGCAGCGGGTCGAGGAAATGGTCCTAGAGGCAACGCAGATGCAAGACAGCCAGGATTGGTATATGCGGTTAGACGCCGTGAGGATGGTAATGCACTGATGTGATAATCGCACGTTTCTTCATTTTTGATGTACCATTATTGCTTTGATAGATATTGGTTCTACCCATTCGTATGTTGCTAGCACCATATCTGGGAACTTGAAATTAGACTCTAAAATTTCTGATAATGAGATGAAGGTAATTAGTCCTTTAGGACAATCGGTATTGGTAAATAAATTGTTTAGAGATGTGCCCTTAGAAATTCAAGGAGAAATATTTTTGGCAAATTTGATAGAGTTGCCTTTTGGAGAGTTCGATATCATTTTGGGCATGGATTGGTTGGTTAAGCACCGGGCGAAATTGGATTGTGCTGAAAAGCGGATGTCAATAAGGACGGTGGAGGATAAAGAAATAATTATGATAGGCGAGCGAAGGAATTACTTGGCAAATGTGGTATCTGCACTTAAGGCGAGAAAAGTTGGTGCGAAAAGGGTATGGAGCATTTATAGCATTTATTAGTGCTTTAGATGCCAAAGAGTTGTCGATGGAAGATGTGAGGATAGTGAAGGAATTTCCGATGTATTTCGGAAGAACTTCCTGTGTACCTCGGATCGGAAGTGGAATTTGGTATTGAGCTTTTGCCGGAGCGGCTCGGTGTCCATTGCTCCTTATAGAATGGCACCGAAGGAGTTGGCGGAGCTTAAAGCTCAAATTCAAGAATTGCTAGATCGAGGCTTTATTCGACCGAGTGTGTGTCTCCGTGGGAGCACCGGTTTTGTTTGTTAAGAAGAAAGATGGGTCGATGCGTATGTGTATTGACTACGAGCAATTAAATAAATTGACGATCAAGAATAGGTACCCTCTGCCAAGAATTGATGACTGTTTGATCAATTGAAGGAGCTTGAGCTTTCTCAAAATTGATTTGAGATCGGGTTATCATCGACTTAAGGTGAAAGAAGCGGATATTCACAAGACGGCTTTTCCGAACTCGTTATGGACATTATGAGTTTTTGGTGATGCCGTTTGGGTTGACCAATGCACCACCGCATTTATGGATATGATGAACCGGGTCTTTCAACCATACTTAGACCGGTTTGTGGTGGTATTCATAGATGACATTACGGTATATTCGGAATAAAGAAGAGCATGATTCGCATTTGCGAATTGTATTGCGATTACTTCGAGATAATCAATTGTATGCCAAATTCGATAAATGTGAATTCTGGTTAAGGAAGTGACTTTCTTGGGTCATGTGGTGTCACCAAGGAATAAGGGTGGATCCTCGGAAGATTGAGGTCAGATTGGATTGGAAACCACCAAAGTCGATGAGTCGAGATTCGGAGTTTCTTGGGTTTGGTTGGTTACTATAGACGCTTTGTTGAGGGTTTTCGTTGATTGCTTTGCACCCCCTAACTAAGTTTTTTTGCGAAAGGAGTACCGTTTATATGGACTGAAAAACAACAAAGAAAGTTTCGATGAATTGAAGAAGATTTTGACTGAGCCACGGTATTGATTCAACTTTGAGGCCGGAAAAGAGTTTACAGTTTATTGTGATGCGTCGCATACGGGATTAGGTTGCGTATTGATGCAAAATGGGAAAGTGGTAGCTTATGCTTCTCGTCGCTTGAGACCACACGAAGTAAACTACCCTACTCATGACTTGGAGTTAGGCTGCGGTGGTGTTTGCTCTAAAGATTTGGAGGCATTACCTCTACGGTGAAAAGTCTATCATCTATACGGATCACAAGAGTCTTAAGTATCTTCTTACTCGAAAGAGTTAAACTTGAGACAACGAAGATGGGTGGAGCTGTTAAAGGACTATGATTTCTCAATCGAGTATCATCCCGGAAAAGCTAATGTGGTAGCGGCACGCCATTAAGTCGTAAGGTGGTATCTCGATTTGAGAGTAATGTTTGCCCATTTAAGTTTGTACAAGGATGGTAGTCCGATAAGCGGAACTTGGTGAAGCCTGCGTGGTTGGAGCAAATTAAGAAAAAGCAAATATTAGATGGAAAGTTGGGACCTTTACTTCAACAAGTTGAAAATGGAGGAATAGAGGATTTTGGTATAAACACGGAAGGTGTGTTGTGCTTTCGTGGAAAAGTCTCAGATGCCTAAGGACTCGAGATCTGAGACAAATGATTCTTCGAGAGGCGCATAATAGCCCTTATGCTATGCACCCCGGAGGAAATAAGATGTATCGGGATCTTCGTGAACAATATTGGTGGCTAGGGTTGAAGCGTGAGATTTTTGAATTTGTGGGAAAATATTTAACTTGTCAGCAAGTGAAGGCGGAACATCAATTGCCGTCAGGATTATTACAACCCAGTAAAGATTCCTCTTTGGAAATGGGAGCGGATAACAATGGATTTTGTTAGTGGGTTACCTTTAACACCTACTAAGAAAAACTCTGTTTGGGTAATTGTTGATCGTTTGACGAAGACTCGCTCATTTTCTACCGGTTAAATGCACGATTACTCGTTACAAAAGTTGGCTAAAACATGCGTATCCGAAATCGTGAGGTTGCATGGGGTACCCGTGTGTCTATTATATCGATAGGGATCCTAGGTTTACGTCACGGTTTTGGAAAGCATTGCATGGAGCTTTGGGAACAAAGCTAAACTTCGTATGGCTTTTCATCCTCAGTCAGATGGTCAATCGAAAAGAGTAATTCGGATTCGGAAGACATGTTAAGGGGTTGTATAATCGACTTCAAAGGTAGTTGGGAGGATTTTCTACCATTGGCGAATTTGCTTACAACAATAGCTATCGATCTAGCATTCGGATGGCACCCTACGAGGCATTATATGAGTCGTGAGTGTCGCTCCCCTAGTTGTTGGACCGAATTGGGCGAACAGCATGATGTTAGGTCCGGAGCCGATCTCTCAAACGGAAGAAAAAGTAAAAGTTATTCGAGCAAGGTTAAAAGAAGCTTGAGATAGACAAAGGTCGTATGCAGATCTGAAGCGTAGAAGTATCGAGTATCTCGCGGGGATCAAGTGTTCTTGAAGGTCTCACCTTGGAAGAAGATCTTTAGGTTTGGGAAGAAGGGCAAATTGAGTCCTAGATACATTGGACCATATCGTGTGGTGAAGCGTGTTGGTCCAGTGGCCTATCGAGATCGAATTACCTCGGGAGTTGAGCCAAATTCATAATGTTTTTCATGTTTCCATCTTTGGCGCTATAGATCGATCCTTCGCACATAGTACCTGTGAGAAGAAGTAGAGTTGAAGTCGACTTGTCTTTTGAGGAGGAACCAGTGGAAATCTTAGGCCGAGATGTTAAGGTGCTAAGAAAGAAAACCGTGCCGTTGGTCAAGATTTTATGGCATAACCACGGAGTAGAGGAAGCTACGTGGGAGCTTCGAGGATGCAATTCGACAACAATACCCTCACCTTTTTCAACTGTAAATTTCGAGGACGAAATTTTTTTAGGAGGGTAGAGTTGTAACACCCTAAAATTTGAGTATCGATTATTGCATGTTTTGGTGTTTAGGTTATGTAGGAAAAATTTTCTTATTTCTTTTTGTGCCTACTATAGTTCGGAAGAGGGGTGGTTTCGTTATTCCCCCTAAGTATAAACAAAGGATCAAGACAATCCAGATTTCCCACCGGTTGTGGGCGTTCATCCGAGGAGAATCAATTGTTTGAAGTAGTTCGTACTCTCCGAACCATTATTTGTTCGTGGATTTGATTCGATTAACGAACCATCAATCGGGAGAAACCACAAGTAGAAGTAGTTCGAAAATCCGAGGGTAAAAGTTAGATCGTTAATTTCTAAGATTGATTTCGTTAATAAAATATAGTGATTCTAATTTATCGTGATACGTATAGGTGTTGACAAGCGGGAAAGTCTAGTTCTCACTATAACCAGGTGTGTAACTTCACACTTATCTTTCGGGTTAGATAATAAACAGTAAGTATTATGATAAATCGTAAAAATGGAAAAATCGAAAATTATGTGATAATTAACACTTTTGTGTAAATGCATGAAAACGGTTAAAGTCGGAAAAATTACTAGATCGATAAATTGAGCCGAAATACTACTAGATCGATAAATTGAGCCGAAATATTGCTAGATCGATAAATTGAGCCGAAATATTGCTAGATCGATAAATTGAGCCGAAATATTGCTAGATCGATAAATTGAGCCAAAATATTGCTAGATCGATAAATTGAGCCGAAATATTGCTAGATCGATAAATTGAGCCGAAATACTGCTAGATTGTTAAATTGGGCCGAAAGACTGCTAGATTGTTATATTGGGCCGAAAGACTGCTAGATCGATAAATTGGGCCATAAAACTGCTAGATCGATAAATTGGGCCATAAAACTGCTAGATCGATAAATATGGGCCAAAGTTTGCTAGATCGCTAATGGGCCAAAAACCCTCTAGTTCGAGATATGGGCCAAAGTTTAATACTATATTGTTAATAGGCCCAAATGAAAGGTTTTATTAAAGACTCAATTGTGTTATGGGTTACTTGATAAAATTTTTATGTTTTAAAGTTTGTTATTCATACATAATTGCATGGGATGGGATTTGATGAAGAGAAGAAAGGTCTTTGGCCACGTATCTAGTTCGGTGGCTCTGCCACAAATTTTGGCTTAATGCCTCTAGTTCGGTGACTATGTCACAATCTAGTTCGGTAGTGCACTACAATATTATTTAAAAGGCTAAATGCCTACGATTGGTGTGTTTGGCGGGGTGGGTTGACTTGATCCCCACAGGTGTGCTGGTTGGTACGGGGGTGTGTAGCAGATGGAAATTAGGCTTGGTTGGGAAATTCATTTTACATGCATTTTATACATTTTATTTCATTTTATATTGTTAAAATTTGTAATTGGGCTCAAGCCCAAATTAATGCCTTGATGGTCCAGCCCAATAATGGTGGTAAGTGAGTTACACACTGAGTTCTTTGTAACTCACCCGTTTTATTATCCATCTCAGGTAATGGAAATTGATGTGGACTTGGGCCGGGGATGACTTGGTGGAGGCCATACTACGAGCTTGGGTTTTATAAACTATGAACTTTATTTAAGTTACTTATTTTAATTACTATTTTGGGTATGATGTAATAAGGCCTCTAATTATGTTTTTATGGATTTTTATGTGTGGATGGATTTAATTTTATTTTAAGACTCTTAATATGGGCTTATGTTAAATCTATAAAGTTTTCTAAAAAAATATATATTGTGTTTTATAACAATTTTGGACACCTAAATTACTTTTCAATTTCTTTCAAATTCTTTTAAAACTACGTTAAGGTTTTGACTAATATATATAAGATTTCAAACAAGTATTTTTCTTAATTCATAATCATTGTACTTAGTTTTTATTAAACCTTATTTATAAAGGTTTTGCATTACTATTTTACTTAAATCATTAGAGAATTGTGGATGTTCGTTCGGTGTGACAAACCAAATCTCGTCTTAACGCATAGACCTGGTTTGGGGTGTTACAATTATAATTAATAAAATTGTGGAGGGACTAAAATGGCAAATTGCCCTTTTTATCAAAACACGCGGATCCTCCCCGGGTTTTTGGGTCAACGCGCGGATCTAAGGTCAAATGACGTCGTTTTAACGCTTATTGGCTTAAGCTAAAACGGCGTTGTTTTTATGTGACCATATAAGTCAGTTTTCAGAAAAAAATTCATTTGCTCCCCGTTTTCTAAAATTTTTTTTGAGCATTCTCTCTGTCCTTTGGCCTTCGGCCAGGACACCGATGATGAACGCTGTCACACGCGTCTCACGCGCCGTCGTCCACGGGGGCTCAAAGGTAAAAACTCCATCCTTCTTTTTTTTTAAACACTTTTTTGTATATGAAACATGGATGGATCAAAAAAAATAAAAAAAAGAAATAGCACGGATAGAAAAGAACGGAAATCACCTGTGTAAACAGGTTTTCATATTTTATTTCTTTGTATTTTTTGTGAATATTTGCCTATTCTTTCTGCATTATATCCATGTAAGACAACATCTGTGTCCTTTACAAATTTTATGGGGTTTTTATAGCCCCAAAATAGAAAAAAATACAAAGATTCTGTTGTTTCTTGCCATTTTTGTTGTCTTTTCTTTCCTTCTTGCAGGCGAACAACGAAGAATCCAGCATTGGAGTGATTCGCGCGCTGATTTCGGCACGACCAAAGGCTGGCGTGGGCGCGAGGAAGGGGCTGCTTGCTGAGGCGCTTGCGGCGCAGTGGAAACCTAGGGTTTCCTGCATCCGCAAGCTTTTTGGGCCACTTGGGCTAGCTTAGTTTTGGGTCTGTTGGGTTAGTTTAGGTCTGTTTTGGGTCTGGGTCTTAGGGTGTAATTGGGCTTCGGGTTTTTAGGTATTGGGTCAAAGGTTTTAAATGGACTGTAAAGAATAAACTTGCTATTTATTTATTTTTATTTTTTATTCTGGTTTCTTACATGGGCCTGGGCAAAATGGGTCGATTACAACAGCCCCTCTTTTCTCATTGTCGTATAACGAGAATAGAGCAAAGACTATAAAAGGACTAATTTTGCCCGGTCTTGCCGAGTCTTGATTTCTTGGTCCTCGTCTTCTCCAAATGGCTTCCAACCCAACTGCAACTTCAGGTGTATTGGAATATAAGTTTGACGGCTTCAGTTTGCTTCACTGTAACTTCAGGAATGCAATATCTACTATCTTTAGTCTGCTCAACTGCAAACTCGAGGAAACGAGACTAGTATCTTCGATCTGCTTCATTGCAATCTCAAGAAGACAAGATCTGCTATCTTCAATCTGCTCCACTGTAAACTCAGGGATGCCAGAATAATGTCTTCGATCTGCTTCACTGCAATCTCAGGAATGCCAGATCTACTATTTTTAATCTGCTCCACTGCAATGTAACACCCCAAACCCGGCCTAGACGTTACGACCGGATCTGGTGTGTCACATGGAGAGGTCGTTTTCAAAAACTAAAATTTGTGTTCGTTAAAATGTTTGTATTCTTTCTGAAACCTCGATTTTAGGTGTTTGTTTGAAAACTAGGCGATTGCTTAGCAAAGTTGCGTCTCCTCTTGGAAAATCTTAAGTTTCGTTATTTATTTTGAAAGAAAAAAAAACTAACTTGCTTAAGATCCGATTCTTTTAAAAATTGTTGTTGTTTAAGATTAGTTCTAAATTTAAAATCCGGGTTTGAGTATTTGCCGAAATCGTGATATTTTGGAAAACGATTTGTTAACACTTTTAGGGAAACACCCAGGTTAAGCATTTATCAATGAATATAAAAAAATAAAACAGGTTTAAAAGAATAATTAAGTTTAGAGGCCTTATTACAAAAACGTTAACCCAAATAGCAAAATAGTCTTAAAAATAAAGTGAAAGGATAGTTACTGAAAATCGCAAACGACGTTCCTAAAGCATGGCCTCCACCGAGTCATCCAAGGCTCCAAGTCCTCACTGCTGAGTCTTACCTGCAAGGTTAAAGGGGGAAGGGGTGAGTTACGAGAACTCAGTATGTAATCCCCCTTACCGATACCAACTGGGCCTGAGCCCATCAGTCATCAATTTAGGCCAAAGCCCTACAATATAATAGTGCAAATGAATTAATGCAGCCCATCCCAATCCATCTAACACACCCTCGACCAGCCAATTACACCTGTGGGGATCAAGTCAACCCACCCCGCCGCTCACTGTAATAGCGCGTCAAGCTGCTAAACATAGAATATCTGTGGTTGAGCCACCGGAATCATGATTACGTATACACATGTATGAATGTAACACCCCAAACCCGGCCCATGCGGTATGACCGGATCTAGCATGTCACATAAAGAAAACGTATAAAGAACTAAAGTTGACGTTATTTGGTTATAGTTAAGAAAACAAGTTTGGTTATAATTAATCGATAAAATACTACTAATTTCTAGAGGTTGATTGAAGAATCGATAATCGAACTAGTGATCTTTTAAAACCGTGACTTTTGAAAATATTATTGATAATTTGTAAGAAAAATCCAAGTTAAATTATTTGTACATATTTATTATGAAATTCGTTTGTTGATAAATTTTAAGAAAAACCATTGTTTATGATTTTAGAAAATCCCCGTTTAAAACAATTCATGGAAGATAATAAATACGTCAAACATAAAACAAAATAAAAATCCCGCAGAGCCTTATTACAACTTTAAACCCAAAATAGTAAAAGTAACTTGAAATAAAGCGGAAACAAAATTTACTAAGGTTCAAAATATTATTTCCAAAGTATGGCCTCCATCGAGTCATCCATGGGCCCAAGTCCTCATTCTTTGTTCATTACCCGCAAGGATTAAGAGAATGGGGTGAGTTACTAGAACTCGATGTATAATCCCTTACCATCATCCACTTTGGGCTGAACTCGTATAGCAACATCTTGGACCGAAGCCCATTTACATAACAATATTTAAATGAAATGAATGTAACCCAACCCATCCATCCATCACACCCCGACCAGCCAATCACACTTGTGGGGATCAAGTCAACCCACCCGCGCCGCTCACACAATTTGCAATCAGTGCTATTTGTATAATATTTTTGTGGTCAAGCCACCGAAATCATAATTAAGCACAATAATAAACGAATTGTGGCAATGCCACCAGGTTACACTGCTCTCCATACAATTTTTCCCAACCCATGCAATATGTACAGATGCAACATAATAAAAATATATCCACATATATAACAACCATTAATCTAATGAAAAATTTCGGTGAATTGGCCCATTAAAGCACTTTGATAATTCGGCCCATAAGGGCATTCTAGCAAATCGGCCCGTTAGGGCATTTTGGTAAATCGGCCCATAGGGTATTTTTGTAATTTAGCAAATTAATATCGATTTTGACAGATCTTTAGAACCAATGTTGTTTAAGCAAGTTACTCGATTCATGCATTATTATAGTTATTAGATTTATAAGCAACAACGATCTATTTTCCAACATGATAGTGAATCACGAATCTATGGAATTTCGGTGTGAGATTACACACCTGATTACGGTAAGAATTAAACCTTCTTGATCGTCGGCACCCTTAGTATCATGGACGACCACGATTTGCCTACTCTCACTAGAAGATGGTCCACAACCTGGTGGAAAATCTCGAACTGCCGATACCGCCCTTCGTTTGAACTTGGGAGTAGAGATTGCAAGTCCACTCCCTTTTTGTCCTCCTATCGATTTTCCCTTAATAACTCTACCACTTGCCTCCATTGAAAGAGTCTCGATTAAAATAATAATACTACGATGAGAGAAAGTAGTTGTTTAGGGAGAGGATTTCGGCTTACCACTACTTCTGAAGGACCAACGAGTAGAGAAAAACGAGTGATTTAGTCCCTAGAATAAATGATTAGACATAACCATCGATCCGTTTTAACGGAATAACCAAGTAATGAAAGAGATCGAAATGAACCTTGAAGAAATTCCTTACCTTAACAATGATAGATCCGACTCCCACCAATTGGGCTTATGGCTACGGATGAATCGACAAGGATGTGATTTACGGCCACCCACTAGAACACTACGGAAAAGAGATAATCACGATATGAGGGAGTAGGAGAGAGTGATGTTTTCGGTTTAGAGAACCATCCAATGATAAGAGCACCTAATCGTCCATGAAGAAAAGAAAATGAAAAGAGGAGAACGAAACCACTTACCGATTCAGTCAAAGAAGAGAGTGCCCAACACAAAGGAAAATGAATAAGAGATAAAGTGTTATAAGGTTCGGCTATTTAGAGAGAAAAGGACAAGGAAGATTCGGCCATCAAGTATTATTGACTAATGAAAAAGAGGAAGATTGGGGAATAGTGAGAAAGAAAAGAAAAGAAAAGCAAACTATGAAAAGATGAGAAAAAGAAGAGAAAGTATTCCTTAAGGTCACGGTTTTAGGCAAGGAAAGAAGTACCAAATGGTCAAAAGAAAAGAACTTTCAAATAGAACAAAAACTTCTCAAAGTGCCTAAGAAAATTCAGTAATCAAAGGAAAAAAAAATTGGAAAAGAGAGTACCAAAATATTAAAAACAAATGAAAGCCTTTCATGCACAAACTTGCAAAAAAGGCCAAAAAAATTTCGGCTCCCCTTGTAACGACCCGAATTTGGGCCTAGTAGAATTGGGCCCAATGGGCCTTGGGCGTAGGAGTGTTTAAAATTTTTGAGAACAAAAGAACGGCATTATTTCAAGTTGGACTTATTAAGAAGGTGATTTTGGAAAGTTACGAGGCTTCTAGGAAGTTCCGGGTTCAAGTTAGGCTATAGGTAAATTTTTGTGTTTATGCACTTAAGGGGGAGAAGGTAAGGGGCATCAAGATTTAAGGAAATAAGTGTGCATTTTGCTAGCACAAGGAGTCTATTGGTAAAGGTGGAAAGTGGCGTGTGGAGTGTACTAATGGTCTGAGGTTCGAATCCCACCTATTGCAAATTTTGTATTAATTTTTGTGCTACATTCCATGTGTCGGCCATGGCTTTATTATGGTAAGGAAGACTTTTTAATTTGGGAAAGAAGACTAAGGATATGGTAAGGAGGAAAGCAAGGGAAAAACAAGGAAAGAAAGAAAAGAAAAGGGAAGGGAAGGGAACATGTTGGCCAATTTTGGGGATGATGTTTTGGAAAGAAAATTTTGGGTCAACCATGACCTTTAGGTGTAGTAGGCACACAGTTTTGTTAGGGAGTGTGAGAGCCGAATCTCTCTTGGCTATTTTGCTAAGCTTTGTTCATTTTGGCACTTTCTTTACCAACTTTTTTTCCCTTGTTTTGGACAAAATACCTAGTCATTGTTCATCTTGTCCCTTTGTTGTGCCGTAAGCCTTAATCCATCATTGTTCATTCTTCTTTGATTGCCGAAAGTTGTTGGCAATTTTTGAGCTTTTGAATACTTTTACTTCAATCATTTTTGGATTATTTTTTCTTTTCTCTCAACTTGTGATTGCTGAATTTTCTTTGTGGTTTTTTTTCTTCCTCTTCTTCATTTTTCTTTTCTTTCATTTTTTTTCTTTGTTACCAAATTCCATACCCTCCCACTTTCTCTTTTCTACACCATAGCCAAAACATCAACTTCATCTCATAGCCAAAACTTGGTTCTTGTGGTTGCCGAAGCTTCTTTGCCTTCTTGGGTTTTCGGTGGCTGCAAGGCCGAATCTATTCCCTGCTACTTCCATTCTCTTGGTTCTCTTGGTGTGGGCCGAATCGGTAGAGTGTTAGCTTACACTCTTGTCATCTTTCTAGCCTTTGGCTTTCGGAAGAGGGTTGGTAAGTAGAATCTCGAAGAACTTTATCAGAGGGCCAATCGATCACCTATCCCTCGTAATAAGAGACTCGGATTGTTGGTAAGTGATATATATTGTTAATCAATCGCAATACTTGGTTGAAGTTGTAAATTGGGCTTTGGACTAATTGTTGACCGATTGTACCTTTAGGTGCCGCGGAGAGTATCGTGTTACGGATTCCGAATAAGGTGTGTAATCTCATACCTCTCTGAATGTTTGCATGAAAATTTCTGTGATTCAGTTGAAATACCGAAGAAAACCGGAAACCGGCATCCGTGACCACTCGGGCGTGCGTATGTTTGTAGTGGTAACCATAGTTTGCAATGAAATAGTTTTGGATTGCAGCAGTGACGTGATTTTGAAAAATCACGAAAAATAGGAGAAAAGGAATTAGAAAGCGAATAAGATATAGAATTAAATATTACTGTGTCTATTTTTAAATGAAAGAAACAGAGTAGGAAGAGGAATTTTATATTCTGTGATATTTTAATTTTAGTGAGGCCGGTTCTGAATGACTTCGTGGTTCCCTGTTCTTTCTTGGAAAAATCATTTAAAATTGTACAAAGTGAATTATGAGTTATAATTTATATTTATAGATTCCTTAGTGAGCCTATTTTCAATAGAAACAAGTGGGAGCAACATATGAAAACTGTACAGTGAGATATTTGAATTTAGGGTAAGAGAGGTCAGAATCGTTGGTCAGTGAAACAAGGGAAATTTTAATGAATAAAATGTACTAAATGGTTAAGCCAAAAATTCTGGAAAAATTTTAGTAAGAATATATATGAGTCTAGTTTCAAGGAAAATTTACGGATCTAAATTTCAAGTTTCCTAACTCGAGTTATAGTCAATTTAGTCAGTATGACGCAGATGGACAGTTTCAATTTTTACGCCCCACATTAGTAGTTAAGTCTGGGTTGCGAAATTACCAAAATACCCTTGGAGGGTAAGTTACCAAAATACCCCTGGGTTGTAAGATTACCGAATTACGAAAATTCTCTTATGGGCCGAATTAAATGCCCCTACGGGCCGATTTACTAAAATGCCCCTATGGGCCGAATTGCTAGAATGCTTTAGTGGACCAATTTACAAAGTTCTATAATTGGCCGATTTACCGTAATAAATCTCTGAATCAATGATTGTTGTTTATATTTGTGGATATTATGCTTTATTATGTATGTTGCATTTACATAATTTCGCATGGGATGGGAAAAATGTTGAAGAGAAGTGTAGCCTGGTGGCTCTGCCACATTCTGATTCTGGTGGCTCTGCCACAAATTCTGATAATGGCTATGTGCCAACCTAAATATGGCTTTGTGCCATCGTGATTATGGCTTTGTGCTAAACTTATTTGCCCGGGGCTATGTGCCTAACATATGAATTAACGACTCTGTGTCGATCATTTTTTTTACCAAGGCTGTGTGTCGATTATATTACCGTATATGATATTCTGGTGGCTCTGCCACAATCTGTATAGTGGCTATGCCAGGCATAATTATGACTCTGGTGGCTCAGCCACAAATATTATGAAATGGCATCTTGCCTGTGAATTAAATGGCATCTTGCCTGCGAATTATTATAAATGGCAACTTGCCTGCGATTGGCGTGTTTGGCGGGGTGAGTTGACTTGATCCCCACAGGTGTGATGGGATGGTACGGGTGGTGTGTAACAGATGGATATCTAGGATGGGTTGGGTTGCATACATTCATACATTTGCTTCATTTTAAGATTGTTATGTAAAAGGGTTTAGGCCAATGATATTGCTATATGGGTTCGAGCCCATGGATGACCTGTAAGGGATTTCATCTGAGTTCTTGTAACTCACTCCCCTTTTCTTAACCCTTGTAGGTAATGCTCGATGTGAGGACTTGGGGCCATGGATGACTCGGTGGAGGCCATACTTTTGGATTGTTATATTCGGACTTTAGTAAACTTATTTTTCGTATTATTTCGTTGCTTTTATTATTTTGGGTTTTAAAGTTGTAATAAGGCCTCTGGGATATTTTTATTTGGTTTTATGTTTAGCCGTACTTAATATTTTTCTTGCATTATTTTAAATGGGGATTTTTCTAAAATCATAAATAACGGTTTTCCAAATTGATTAATAAATGGTTTTCATAATAAATATGTACAAATAATTTAACTCGGATTCTCTTTCAAATTTTCAACGTCATTTTCAAAAGTCATGGTTTTAAAGTTCACTACCTCGATTTTCGACTCATCAATCAACCTCTCAAAAAAATTAGTTGTATTTTATCAAATATTCACATCCAAATTTGTTTTCTTAACCATAATCAAATTACACCTATTTTAGTACGAATAAAAAAAAATTAACATGTTTTTCTCATGTGACATGTCAGATCCGGTCGTAACGCATGGGCCGGGTTTGGGGTGTTACATTTTATGGTATCAGAGCCCGATTACAAAACTCGACTGTGGTTTGGGTTCAAAAGCGTTTTCCAAAGCTGTATAAAATTTTAATTTATAAATGCATGTTCTAAAGGAAGTATGGCACCACGGGTATCCGGCACCAAGTCAAGTAAGCTTATGTTTTCAATTTATGTTTATTATGGTATGACTGTAGGTGTACTCTAGAACTTTTAGCTTTAGGAGCTGAAATTATAGAGATTGAGACTTTAGGATGCGTTTTGCGAAAACAACTTTACTTCTTATACTCCATAAAATATTGTTTAATAAACATTGAATAGCATAATGATTCATAAGACTCTTAGTCAGATTAAATTGACTTAGCAAATATGAGCGCTAGAGGACGTGGAGGTAGTGGACGCGACCGTGATAGAGGACGAGGTGCTAGGACTGGATTTTCGGCACTGAGGCATGTGCCCAAAAGGGAGGCGCTGGCATCACCAGTGGCTGAGACGGGATCTCATGATCGAGCTTGGGTTGTTGAGCTAACTCAGATAGTTAAGGAGGTATTGGAGGAGGTTAAAGGAATCAGTGAAGCACTTCGAGTTGGGTGTATGGACTGTAAGAAGAAAAGAGATCGCGGTTCTTTTGGGTCGTAGTCTCGTTTCGTAAAGCGTGTTAAGGCACGTCCAAACTTTTCGGCTTGCGATTATTGCAGAAGACATCATCCGGGAGAATGCTGGAGGAGGTCAGGAGCATGCTTGAGATGCGGGTCTAAGGAGCATAAGGCTCGGGATTGTTTCATCACTATCAAGTTAGGTATGTTTTGGTTGGACGTGATGATTGAATGTAGAAAATTTTAGGTATAAGAGGTAGATAACTGCTTGCTCCTGTGGTTAGATGTTTGGTTGTGTGAAAGAGGATTCAAGATTATGTTGAATGTACATTAGTGTTATTAAGATCAGAGTGCGCAGCGAAAGCATAGTGGTGTGATTTGAGCGGTGCGTTTAGTAGTTGGTTGGAAATTTTGAGGACGAAATTTCTTTAAGGAGGGTAGAATTATAACGACCCGAATTTGGGCCTAGTAGAATTGGGCCCAATGGGCATTGGGCATAGGAGTGTTTAAAATTTTTGAGAACAAAAGAACGACATTATTTCAAGTTGGACTTATTAAGAAGGTGATTTTGGAAAGTTACGAGGCTTCTAGAAAGTTCCGGGTTCAAGTTAGGCTATAGGAAAATTTTTGTGTTTATGCACTTAAGGGGGAGAAGGTAAGGGGCATCAAGACTTAAGGAAATAAGTGTGCATTTTGCTAGCACAAGGAGTCTATTGGTAAAGGTGGAAAGTGGCGTGTGGAGTGTACTAATGGTCTGAGGTTCGAATCCCACCTATTGCAAATTTTGTATTAATTTTTGTGCTACATTCCATGTGTCGGCCATGGCTTTATTATGGTAAGGAAGACTTTTTAATTTGGGAAAGAAGACTAAGGATATGGTAAGGAGGAAAGCAAGGGAAAAACCAGGAAAGAAAGAAAAGAAAAGGTAAGGGAATGGAACATGTTGGCCGATTTTGGGGATGATGTTTTGGAAAGAAAATTTTGGGTCAACCATGACCTTTTAGTGTAGTAGGCACACGGTTTTGTTAAGGAGTGTGAGAGCCGAATCTCTCTTGGCTATTTTGCTAAGCTTTGTTCATTTTGGCATTTTCTTTACCAACTTCTTTTCCCTTGTTTTGGCCAAAATACCTAGTCATTGTTCATCTTGTCCCTTTGTTGTGCCGTAAGCCTTAATCCATCATTGTTCATTCTTCTTTGATTGCCGAAAGTTGTTGGCAATTTTTGAGCTTTTGAATACTTTTACTTCAATCATTTTTGGATTATTTTTTCTTTTCTCTCAACTTGTGATTGCTGAATTTTCTTTGTGGTGTTTTTTCTTCCTCTTCTTCATTTTCCTTTTCTTTCATTGTTTTTCTTTGTTACCAAATTCCATACCCTCCCACTTTCTCTTTTCTACACCATAGCCAAAACATCAACTTCATCTCATAGCCAAAACTTGGTTCTTGTGGTTGCCAAAGCTTCTTTGCCTTCTTGGGTTTTCGGTGGTTGCAAGGCCTAATCTATTCCCTGCTACTTCCATTCTCTTGGTTCTCTTGGTGTGGGCCGAATCGGTAGAGTGTTAGCTTACACTCTTGTCATCTTTCTAGCCTTTGGCTTTCAGAAGAGGGTTGGTAAGTAGAATCTCGAAGTACTTTATCAGAGGGCCAATCGATCACCTATCCCTCGTAATAAGAGACTCGGATTGTTGGTAAGTGATATAGATTGTTAATCAATCGCAATACTTGGTTGAAGTTGTAAATTGGGCTTTGGACTAATTGTTGACCGATTGTACCTTTAGGTGCCGCGGAGAGTATCGTGTTACGGATTCCGAATAAGGTGTGTAATCTCATACCTCTCTGAATGTTTGCATGAAATGTTCGTGATTCGGTTAAATACCAAGAAAAGCTGAAGCGGCATCCGTGACCACTCAGCGTCGCGTATGTTCGTAGTGGTAACCATAGTTTGCAATGAAACAGTTTTGGATTGCAGCAGTGACGTGATTTTGAAAAATCACGAAAAATAGGAGAAAGGGAATTAGAAATAGAATAAGATATAGAATTAAATCTTACTATGTCTATTTTTAAATGAAAGAAACAGAGTAGGAAGAGGGATTTTATATTCTGTGATATTTTAATTCTAGTGAGACTGGTTCTGAATGACTTCGTGGTTCCCTATTCTGTCTTGGAAAAGTCATTTAAAATTGTAAAAAGTGAATTATGATTTATAATTTATATTTATAGATTCCTTAGTGAGCCTATTTTCAATAGAAACAAGTGGGAGCAACAAATGAAAACTGTACAGTGAGATATTTGAATTTAGGGTAAGAGAGGCAGAATCGTTGGTCAGTGAAACAAGGGAAATTTTAATGAATAAACTGTAATAAATGGTTAAGCCAAAAATTCTGGAAAATTTGTAGTAAGAAGATATATGAGTCTAGTTTCAAGGAAAATTTACGGATCTAAATTTCGAGTTTCCTAACTCGAGTTATAGTCAATTTAGTCAGTATGACGCAGATGGACAGTTTCAATTTTTACGCCCCACATTAGTAGTTAAGTGCAGGTTGCGAAATTACCAAAATACCCTTGGAGGGTAAGTTACCAAAATACCACAGGTTGCGAGATTACCAAATTACGAAAATGCCCTATGGGCCGAATTGCTAGAATGCTTTAGTGGACCGATTTACAAAGTTCTATAATTGGCCGATTTACCGTAATAAATCTCTGAATCAATGATTGTTGTTTATATTTGTGGATATTATGCTTTATTATGTATGTTGCATTTACATAATTTTGCATGGGATGGGAAAAATGTTGAAGAGAAGTGTAGCCTGGTGGCTCTGCCACATTCTGATTCTGGTGGCTCTGCCACAAATTCTGATAACGGCTATGTGCCAACCTAAATATGGCTTTGTGCCATCGTGATTATGGCTTTGTGCTAAACGTATTTGCCCGGGGCTATGTGCCTAACATATAAATTAACGACTCTGTGTCGATCATTTTTTTACCAAGGTCAGTGTGCCGATTATATTATCGTATATGATATTACGTGGCTCGCCACAATCAGTATATAGTGGCTATGCCACGCATAATTATGACTCTGGTGGCTCAGCCACAAATATTATGAAATGGCATCTTGCCTGCAAATTAAATGGCATCTTGCCTGTGAATTAAATGGCATCTTGCCTACAAATTATTATAAATGACAACTTGCCTGCGATTGGTGTGTTTGGCGGGGTGGGTTGACTTGATCCCCACAGGTGTGATGGGATGGTACGGGTGGTGTGTAGCGGATGGATATCTAGGATGGGTTGGGTTGCATACATTCATACATTTGCTTCATTTTAAGATTGTTATGTAAAAGGGTTTAGGCCCATGATATTGCTATATGGGTTCAGGCCCAGTGGATGATGGTAAGGGGATTTCACACTGAGTTCTTGTAACTCACTCCCCCTTTTTCTTAACCATTGTAAGTAATGCTCAGTGACGAGGACTTGGGGCCATGGATGACTCGGTGGAGGCCATACTTTTGGATTGTTATATTCAGACTTTAGTAAACTTCTTTTCCGTATTATTTCATTGCTTTTATTATTTCGGGTTTTAAAGTTGTAGTAAGGCCTCTGAGATATTTTTATTTGGTTTTATGTTAGCCGTACTTAATATTTTTTCTTGCATTTTTTTAAATGGGAATTTTTCTAAAATCATAAATAACGGTTTTCTAAATTGATTAATAAATGGTTTTCATAATAAATATGTACAAATAATTTAACTCGGATTCTCTTTCAAATTTTCAACGTCATTTTCAAAAGTCATGGTTTTAAAGTTCACTACCTCAATTTTCGACTCATCAATCAACCTCTCAAAAAAATTAGTTGTATTTTATCAAATATTCACATCCAAACTTGTTTTGTTAACCATAATCAAATTACACCTATTTTAGTACGAATAAAAAAAGATTTAACATGTTTTTCTCATGTGACATGTCAGATCCGGTCGTAACGCATGGGCCGGGTTTGGGGTGTTACACCCCTTTTCTCCCTACCAAAACCGTGTACCACCTTTACCAAAAAGATGAGTGTTGACCAAAATTCTTTCCCCAAACTCCTTCCAAAAATTCGACCAACATATCCCCTCCCTTATCCCTTTCCTTTATTTCTTTCCTTAGTTTTCCCTTGATCTCCTCCTTACTCTTCTCCTTAGTGTTCTTTCCATCATTAGAAAGTCTTCCTTTCCTTCTTTAATATCTTGGCCGACACTTACCATCTTCCACATGATTAGCACAAAAAAAAAAGTAAATCCACAAGTTGCAATAGGTGGGATTCAAACTCCACCCCTTTAGCTCCTTTATGTGATGCCTCACCACTTTGCTACTAGCTCTTCTTGTGCTAGCTAAATACATACTTATTTCCTTAAGCCTTGACGCCACTTACCTTCTCTCCTTAAAGTGCTTAAACACAAAAATTTCTACTAGGGCCCAACTCAACCCCAAGCTTTCTTAGGGCCCCTAAACATACACAACTAACATTTTTAACTAGCCTAACGCATGGTATAATGCAAAACATAAAATCCCGAATTTCAGGATGTTATAATGAAATTGTGGCTATGCCACCAGGCTACACTGCTCTTCTGTCAAATTCCCACCCCATGCACATGATAAAATGCAACATACATATCAATACACACATATATATATATATATCAAGGTGTAATGCAACTCACAATCGACCCAATGAGGGTATTTCGGTAATTCAGCCCGATAAGGGCATTTTGGTAAATCCCATAGTTAACGTTGATTAAGCGAGTTATTCGTTTCCATGCACTTTTTTGTTTGTTAAACTCACGAGTAATAATGTTTCGATTTTACCAGTATTGCAGCATAGTACGAAACTACATGATTACGGTGTAGGATTACACACCTGACTACGCAGAGAATTATACCCTCTTGATCGTCGTCACCTATACCAACATCTCGCACAATTAACTAACAGAGATATCTCAATCCATATCTAACTCAAATGATCTACAACGCTTACCCTCACTATCGCGAACGACCACGATTTGCCTATTCGCACCAGATGTTGGCTCTCTTCCAAAACCCGGTGGAAAATCCCGAACTTCTGACACTGCCCTACGTTTGAACTTGGGAACAGGGGTTACTAGACCACTCCCCTTAGGTTCCTCTAGCATTACCTCCTTCGACTGATTAACACTTGCATCCATGAGGAAAACCCGATAAGTAAAGTACCACAGTGATAACGGGACAAGGGGTTTCGGCTCTTACCACCACCACCTGAAGTCTACGCGATTTGAAAACAGAAAAGGGATTTGCTTGCTCCCTATCACACTCGGCTTTGGCATAAAGAAAGACGGAGAAAAAGGATTAGTTGAGAAAGAAGGGAAGGTGAAAAGAACCACCTCTCCTATGAAAGCCAAGATCGAAACAAAAGAAAGAAGATAGAGAATCCCTTACCTTGATTACAGATAAGTCGACTGAGAAGAGCGATTCAGCCAACTCTGCTTAAATACTACAAGATGTCGTCACATAGAGAAAGAATAAGGGAAATGGAGTTTTCGGTTTAGGGATAAAATGAAATACACGAGTGATGAAGGCCATACATTCGGCCATGGAGAAGAGAAGATGAGAGGAAGGAAAAGAATCTACTTACCAAATTCAGCCAAGGGAGATGGTGCTAGAACACGCAGAGAGAAAGATTAGAGAGGGATTCGACCAACAAGTGCTTGCCAACAACAAAGAGGAAAGAAAGGCTAAAGAATAGATGAGAAGAAGAAAAAGAAAAGAAATCCCTTAGTAGCTACGGTTTTAGGCAAAAAGAGAAGCACAAAACGATAAAAGAATAAAAACTAAACTCAACAAATGCTTAGGAATTTCGGCACTCCCTTACTCTCTCAAAACCGAAAACACCCAAAACCCAAAAGACCTTTCATGACCGAAATTCCCCCCTTGAGCTTCCCCAAATTCAGCCACTACTCCCTCTCCCCATGCTTCCACGATTTTCTCCTTAAACTTCTCCCCCATCACTCATTCAAATTCATTTGACTAAGTCTTCAACTCCTCCTGCAGAGTCCAAGCTGAATTCTACTACCCTCACCTGCTTAGCATAAAATAAATTAAAAGAATTGCAGCAGGTGGGATTCGAACCCAAGCTCTCCCCTCTGCCATATCACGCCATCACCACTCCACCAAATGCTCAGCTTATGCTAGCAATTTCCAATCTTTTTCTCTTAAGTCCTGACGCCAACTACTTTCACTCCCTTAAGTGACTAACCACCAATATTAAACCAGAGCCCAAACTCGACCCCAGGCCTTTTTAGACCCTGAAAACACCCCTAAGCAACACACAAAACTGACATAACAAGAAATTGCACAAATTTACAGACCCCTAGATTTCAGGATGTTACAGTTCTACCCCCTTAAAGAAATTTCGGCCTCAAAATTTTACCTGGTTAAAAGAGATGAGGATATTGCTGACGCATTGCCTCTTCTGGCTCCCACGTGGCTTCCTCGGTCCCATGATTCCGCCATAGCACTTTGACTAACGGAACCGACTTTCTTTTCAACACCTTAACGTCTCGATCCAAGATCCGCACGGGTTCCTCTTCAAAAGTTAAGTCCGGTCTGACTTCAATTTTCTCTACCGCACTATATGAGATGGGTCTGAACGGCAGCGTCTCAACATTGAAACATGAAATACATCATGTATCCGACCTAATTCCGGAGGCAATTCAAGCTGATAGGCGACTGGTTCCACACGTCTCACTATTCGATACGGTCCAATAAATTTGGGACTCAACTTACCCTTCCGTCCAAATCTTAAGATCTTCTTCAAAGGCGAGACCTTCAAGAATACCTAATCCCCCACTGAAAATTCTATCACTTACGTTTCAGATCCGCGTACGATTTCTGTCTATCAGAAGCTTCTTTTAACCGAGCCCGAATCAACTTAACTTTTTCCTCAGTCTCGGAGATCAATTCTAGACCCAACAGCTGTCGCTCACCCAACTCTATCCAACAAGTAGGGGTACGACACCTACGACCATACAATGCCTCGTAAGGTGCCATCTGTATGCTGGACTGGTAGCTGTTATTGTAGGCAAATTCCGCTAAAGGCAAATAGTCTTCCCAACTGCCACCAAAATCAATTACATAGCCCCTTAACATGTCTTCTAAGATCTGGATTACCCTCTCCGACTGACCATCAGTCTGAGGATGA
This sequence comes from Gossypium sturtianum, assembly GCA_025698515.1. Lineage (NCBI taxonomy): Eukaryota > Viridiplantae > Streptophyta > Magnoliopsida > Malvales > Malvaceae > Gossypium > Gossypium sturtianum. The sequence continues at coordinate 127,145,508 of CM046946.1, forward strand.
AACGCCGTGCTAAAATCCAATTTGGTACCCAAAGCTTGATGCAAAGCCTTCTAAAACCGAGATGTAAATCTTGGGTCTCTGTCCGATATGATAGACACTGGCACCCCATGCAGTCTCACTATCTCTGCCACATACAGCTTGGCTAACCACGTAGAATTAATAATCCGTGCTTTAACCGGTATGAAGTGAGTGGACTTCGTTAACCGATCGACTATCACCCACACTGAATCTTTCTTGGTAGGTGTTAGAGGCAGCCCACTAACAAAATCCATTGTTATCCTCTCCCATTTACAAAGTGGGATCTTCACCGGTTGCAGCAATCCCGAAGGCAACTGATGTTTCGCCTTCACCTGCTGACACGTCAAACACTTGCTCACAAAATCGGTAATCTCCTATTTCAACCCTGGCCACCAATATTGCTCACGGAGATCTCGATACATCTTGCTTCCACCGGGGTACATTGCGTATGGGCTACTGTGTGCTTCCCTCAGAATCTTCTGTCTTAACTTAGAATCCCTCGGCATACAAACCCTTCCGCGAAAACATATTACCCCTTCGCTGTTAAACCTAAAGTCCATAGTCTCATCACTTTTCACTTGCTGAAACCGAGGACCCAACGATTCATCCAACACTTGCTTCTCCTTAATTTGACTCACCTAAGACGGTTTCACCTGAAGCTCATCCATTAGACTACCATCCTCAAAATGGCTGAGATGGGCAAACATAGCTCTCAATTCAGACACCACATTTTGGCTTAGAGCATCTGCTACCACGTTGGCTTTACTCGGGTGGTACTCGATCGAGCAGTCATAATCCTTCAGCAACTCTATCCACCTCCGCTGCCTGAGATTTAACTCCTTCTTGGTAAGGAGATATTTCAGGCTTTTGTGGTCAGTATAGATGGTCGATTTTCTCCATACAGATAGTGTCTCCATATCTTCAAAGCAAACACCACCGCGGCTAGCTCCAAATCATGCGTCGGATAGTTCACTTCATGCGGCCTTAGTTGACGAGATGCATAAGCCACCACTTTCCCTTCTTGCATCAACACACATCCCAAGCCCGTGTGTGACGCATCACAATACACAACAAACTCCTTTCCTACCTCGGGCTGAATCAACACTGGCGCTTCAGTCAAAATTTTCTTTAGCTTCTCAAATCTTTCTTGCTATCCATCGGTCCAAACAAATGGTACTCCTTTTCGTAGCAACTTGGTCAATGGTGCAGCGATCAACGAGAACCCCTCAACAAATCTTCTATAGTACCCGGCCAACCCAAGAAAACTTCAGATTTCAGACACAGACTTCGGCGGCTTCCATTCCAAAATAGCTTCGACCTTCCGAGGGTCAACCCTAAACCCTTCAGCAGACACAACATGTCCCAAAAAGGTCACTTCTCTCAGCCAGAATTCGCACTTACTGAATTTGGCATACAATTGCTTCTCTCTTAATATCTGCAACACAACCCGAAGATGAGAATCATGCTCCTCCTCCGTCCTTGAGTACACCAAAATGTCATCTATAAACACTACCACGAACCAGTCTAGATAGGGTTGGAAGACCCGGTTCATCATGTCCATAAAGGCGGCTGGTGCATTTGTTAACCCGAACGGTATCACTAGAAACTCGTAATGCCCATACCGAGTTCGGAACGCAGTCTTGTGAATATCTGCCTCCCTGACTTTTAGCTGATGGTACCCAGATCTCAAATCTATCTTCGAAAAGACCGAAGCTCCTCACAGCTGATCAAACAGGTCGTCAATCCTTGGTAGCGGATACTTGTTCTTGACCGTCAACTTGTTCAATTGTCTATAATCAATGCACATACGCATTGACCCATCTTTTTTCTTGATGAATAGTACCGGGGCTCCCCACGGAGACACACTCGGTCGGATGAAACCACGGTCTAACAGCTCCTGGATCTGAGCCTTAAGTTCTACCAATTCCTTCGGCGCCATCCTATATGGGGCGATGGACACCGGAGCCGTTCCTAGCAACAGTTCTATGCCAAACTCCACCTCACGATCCGGAGGTAACCCTGGAAGCTCTTCTAGAAAGACGTCTGAGAACTCTTTCACCGTTCTAACATCCTCTACAGACAGTTCTTTAGTCTCCAATGCACTGATGAAAGCTAAGAACGCCTCACACCCTTTTCGCACCATCCTTTCAGCCTTTAGTGCTAACACCACATTAGACAGATAGTTCCTTCTTTCTCCTACTACCAACACCTCCTTATCCTCAGGAGTCTTCAATATCATGCGCTTAGCCGCACAATCAAAATTTGCACGATACTTAACCAACCAGTCCATGCCTAAGATTAGATCAAACTCGTTGAATGGCAATTCTATCAAATCTGCCAAAAACACTACCCCCTGAACTTCTAGAGGCACATCTCCAAACAACTTATTCACTACTATAGATTGTCCTAAAGGGCTAACCACAGTCATCTCCCTAGCAGCAATCTCAGACTTTATACCCAAAGTTCCAAACACAGTACAGGCAACATAAGAATGGGTAGATCCAATATCTATCAAAGCTGTAAAGGGCACATCAAAAATGAAAAATGTACCGGTTATGACGTCTGGTGCGTCGCCATCCTCTCGGCGCCTAGCGGCATAAACCAACCCCGGCTGTCTTGCATCTGCATTACCTGCACCTCTGCCCGGTGCTCCACGACCCTGTCCGAACCCATTTCTCCCCTGATCGGACCACGACCTCTCGGTGGTTGCTGACCACCTCTCCCCGGCTGCACAAATCTATGACGTACTACCTGTATCTGAACAGGCTCTCGAGGGCAATCTCTGAACTGATGATCCTTAGATCTGCATCGGAAACACCCGCCGGTTCTTTTTCAGCACTTCCCCGAGTGAAATTTCTCGCAGTCCACACAAGGCTGTAACTGACCGGTAGTAGCTGGAACACCCACTCGTGCTGGCCCTTCAACCCTAGGCCTTTTATGATACCCTATCGCAAGACCCGAGAACCCAGAATCTCTTTTGTTCTTGCCCCTATCCTTATCCCGATTCTGTCACTCCGAGTGCTTAACCTCCTCAGTAATTTTAGCTTTTTCCACTAATGCAGCAAAATTCCTTTCCCTCTGTGGGGCTATCAATACTCACAACTCGTCACGCAGCCCGTCTTCAAAACGCACGCAACGTTCATATTCAGTTGGCACTATTCCCCGAGTATACCGACTCAAACGCAGAAACTCCGCCTCGTATGCTGCCACCGTTCTACCCCCCTGAACCAGATTCAGAAATTCTTTCCTCCTAGCATCCACATAGCTAGCCCCGACGTATTTTCCCTGGAATGCTGTCTTAAAGAAATCCCAGGTGATGTGCTCCGCTTGAGTACCTTCTCTAACAGTGAGCCACCACTGATACGCCTCATCTCTCAGCAATGACACAGCCCCTTTCAGTTTCTGTTCGGTTGTGAAATCCAAGTCGTCCATAATTCGTTCTACCGCCTCAAGCCAATATTCCGCTATATTTGGGGCTACACACGAAATACCCCTAAAAACCTCGGCCCCATTCGATCGGAGTCGCTCAGAAATAGACCCACGAGGTGCCGACCCAAGATTTGCCCCAAAGAACCCTTTTCGCATGCTCCGCGCAGATAGCTTGGGACAGAGCATCGTCCCCTCCCATTCGGTCATGAGACCCAGTTTCAGTTACAGGTGTTGTAGGTACGTCCATCTCCGGCATGTGCCCAGATGCTTCGAACCCAGCTCCTCGGCCCCTACCACGGCCATGTCTACCGCGTCCACATCCACGTCCTCTAGCGCTCATATTTGCTAAATCGATATAATCTGACTAAAAATCTTATGAATCAGTTTGGAGTTCATGTTTATTACCAAGTGTTTTATGGAAAGTAAAAAGTTGTTTTCGCGCATCGATTCCCTAAAGTCTCAATCTCTATAGTCTTAGCTCCTAGAGCTAGAGATTCTAACATACTACTACTTTTTCTTCCATTTTTCTTACTACAATCATATCATCATCACATCAACAACAATATAATAAAAAGACTTACGGATTTTGGTGACGGATACTCGTGGTGCCATACTTCCACTAAAGACGTGTATTTATATATATATATATTTTTTTTAAAACCGAATTTCGAAACAATTTTGGAAAACATTTTTGAACCCAAACCACAGCCGAGTTTTACAACCTGGCTCTGATACCATAAATGTAATACCCCAAACCCAGCCTAGACGTTACGACCGGATCCGATGTGTCACATGGAGAGGTCATTTTCAAAAACTAAACTTTGTGTTTGTTAAAATGTTTGTATTCTTTCTGAAACCTCGATTTTAGGTGTTTGTTTAAAAACTAGGCGATTGCTTAGCAAAGTTGCGTCTCCTCTTGGAAAATCTTAAGTTTCGTTATTTATTTTGAAAGAAAAAAAAACTAACTTGCTTAAGATCCGATTCTTTTAAAAATCGTTGTTGTTTGAGATTAGTTCTAAATTTAAAATCCGGGTTTGAGTATTTGCCGAAATCGTGATATTTTGGAAAACGATTTGTTAACACTTTTAGGGAAACACCCAGGTTAAGCAGTTATCAATGAATATAAAAAAAATAAAATAGGTTTAAAAGAAAAATTAAGTTTAGAGGCCTTATTACAAAAACGTTAACCCAAATAGCAAAATAGTCTTAAAAATAAAGTGAAAGGATAGTTACTGAAAATCGCAAATGACGTTCCTAAAGCATGGCCTCCACCGAGTCATCCAAGGCTCCAAGTCCTCACTGCTGAGTCTTACCTGCAAGGTTAAAGGGGAAAGGGGTGAGTTACGAGAACTCAGTATGTAATACCCCTTACCGATACCAACTGGGCCTGAGCCCATCAGTCATCAATTTGGGCCAAAGCCCTACAATATAATAGTGCAAATGAATTAATGCAGCCCATCCCAATCCATCCAACACACCCCGACCAGCCAATCACACCTGTGGGGATCAAGTCAACCCACCCCGCCGCTCACACCAATAAAGCAGTCAAGCTGCTAAACATAGAATATCTATGGCTGAGCCACCGGAATCATGATTACGTATACACATGTATGAAATTATGGCTATGCCACCAGGCTGCACTGCTCTTTTGTCAAATTCCCTCCCCATGCACATGATAAAATGCAACATACATATCAATACATATATATATCTCAAGGTGTAATGCAACTCACAATCGACCCAATGAGGACATTTCAGTAATTCGGCCCGATAAAGGCATTTTGGTAAATCGTCCCAATAAGTGCATTTTGGTAAATCGGCCCAATAAGGGCATTTTGGTAAATCAGCCCAATAAGGGCATTTTGGTAAATCCTATAGTTAATGTTGATTAAGCGAGTTATTCGTTTCCATGCACTTTTTTGTTTGTTAAACTCACGAGTAATAATGTTTCGGTTTTACCAGTATTGCAGCATAGTACGAAACTACATGATTACGGTGTAGGATTACACACCTAACTACGTAGAGAATTATACCCTTTTGATCGTCGTCACCTATACCAACATCTCGCACAATTAACTAACAACAGGGATATCTCAATCCATATCTAACTCAAATGATCTACAACGCTTACTCTCACTATCGCGAATGACCACGATTTGCCTATTCGCACCGGATGTTGGCTCTCTTCTACAACCTGGTGGAAAATCCCAAACTGCTGACACTGCCCTACGTTTGAACTTGGGAACAGGGGTTACTAGACCACTCCCTTAAGGTTCATCTAGCGTTACCTCCTTCGACTGATTAACACTTGCATCCATAAGGAAAACCCGATAAGTAAAGTACTACAGTGAAAACGGCACAAGGGGTTTCGGCTCTTACCACCGCCACCTGAAGTCTACGCGATTAGAAAATAAAGAAAGGATTTGCTTGCTCCCTATCACACTCGGCTTTGGCATAAAGAGAGACGGAGAAAAAGGATTAGTTGAGAAAGAAGGGAAGGTGAAAAGAACCACCTCTCCTATGAAAGTCAAGATTGAAACAAAAGAAAGAAGATAGAGAATCCCTTACCTTGATCACAGACAAGTCGACTGAGAAGAGCGATTCGGCCAACTCTGCTTAAATACTACAAGATGTCGTCACATAGAGAAAGAATAAGGGAAATGGAGTTTTCAGTTTAGAGATAAAATGAAATACACGAGTGATGAAGGCCATACATTCGGCCATGGAGAAGAGAATATGAGAGGAAGGAAAAGAATCTACTTACCAAATTCGGCCAAGGGAGATGGTGCTAGAACACGCAGAGAGAAAGATTAGAGAGGGATTCGGCCAACAAGTGCTTGCCAACAACAAAGAGGAAAGAAAGGCTAAAGAATAGATGAGAAGAAGAAAAAGAAAAGAAATCCCTTAGTAGCTACGGTTTTAGGCAAAAAGAGATGCTCAAAACGATAAAAGAATAAAAACTAAACTCAACAAATGCTTAGGAATTTTGGCACTCCCTTACTCTCTCAAAACCGAAAACACCCACAACCCAAAAGACCTTTCATGACCAAAATTCCCCCTTGAGCTTCCCCAAATTCGGCCACTACTCCCTCTTCCCATGCTTCCACGATTTTATCCTTATTTTTCTCCTTAAAATTCTCCCCCATCACTCATTCAAATTCATTTGACTGAGTCTTCAACTCCTCCTGCAGAGTCCAAGCTGAATTCTACTACCCTCACCTGCTTAGCATAAAATAAATTAAAATAATTGCAGCAGGTCGGATTCGAACCCAAGCTCTCCCCTCTGCCATATCACGCCATCACCACTCCACCAAATGCTCAGCTTATGCTAGCAATTTCCAATCTTTTTCTCTTAAGTCCTGACGCCAACTACCTTCACTCCCTTAAGTGACTAACCACCAACATTAAACCAGAGCCCAAACTCGACCCCAGGCCTTTTTAGACCCCGAAAACACCCCTAAGCAACACACAAAATCGGCATAACAAGAAATTGCACAAATTTACAGACCCCTAGATTTCAGGATGTTACATGCAAACTCAGAGATGCCAGATTAGTATCTTCGATCTGCTATTTTTAATCGCTCCCTTTGCAAACTCGGGGATGCAGTTAGTATCTTCGATCCGCTTCACCGCAATCTCGTGAATGCGGATCTACTATTTTTAATCTGCTCCACTTTGCAAACTCGGGGATGCCGATTAGTATCTTCGATCCGCTTCACTGCAATCTCGGGAATGCCGATCTGCTATTTTTAATCTGCTCCATCGCAAACTCGGGGATGCCGTTTAGTATCTTCGATCCGCTTCATCGCAATCTCGAGGAACGCCAGATCGCTATTTCTAACTGCTCCCTTCGCAAACTCGGGGATGCAGATTAGTATCTTCGATCGCTTCATCGCAATCTCGAGAACGCCAGATCTACTATTTTTAATCTGCTCCACTGCAAACTCAGGGATGCCAGATTAGTATCTTCGATCTGCTTCACTGTAATCTCAGGAACACCAGATCTGCTATTTTTAATCTGCTCCACTGCAAACTTAGGGATGCCAGATTAGTACCTTCGATCTGCTTCACTACAATCTCAGGAATGCCAGATCTGTTATTTTTAATTTGCTCCACTGCAAACTCAGGGATGCCAAATTTGCTATTTTTAATCTGCTCCACTGCAAACTCAGGGATGCCAGATTAGTATCTTCGATCTGCTTCACTGTAACTTCGGGAATGCCAGATCTGCTATTTTTAGTCTGCTCCACTGCAAACTCAGGGAGACCAGACTAATATCTTCAATCTACCTTACTACACTGTCCTCTTGAGGACATAACCTGTAGAATGGGTACATGCTTATGTGTAATAATTAGGATGCTCTAATCGAAATGAGTCAAATGCTCCTATTTAGACATGCTATGATATATAAATGCGAAAATTTTATGAGAATGATTCCTATTTCATGTGTCATCACTCATTTATTCGTCAAGGTTTCATCTTTGTTCCTCTCGAAGTATTAATCATATTCTGCTCAAATAATTTGCCCCATGGTAATTCTGAGTCCACTCCACTTGAACCTTGGGACATAAAGTTTGCACCTCCTACTGTAACTTTAGGGGAATAACATTTGGTTTCTTCCATCCATCATGTTACCACTCAGGGGTATGGAATTTGTATCATCTTCAATCAATTTGATCTGTTACACCATTCCCTAGGTGTAATGACTAGATGTATGTGTCTGAAATTTACATGAATGCAGGGTATCCCGAGAATAATCCCCTTTTACACTTGGGTTGACATTGCTTGTCATTTGTCGAGATGGTATCACCGACGAAATGTCTTATCCAATAAAATCCGAAGAGATAATCATCTTTCATTATTTCCAACCATTAGGCTTGGTAAGTTCTAAACAATAGTCCTGTTTCAGATTCTCATATTTATTTAGGAGCTTCCAGAGTAATATGCGAAACTTCTTTTATGAAAATATTATTAGTCCATTAATCGTTATTTCAATATAAAATGCTTGAAAAAGATCACAACAATGGACGAGAAAGAAATTAATCAGGAGCATAGCACGAAACAAATAAGTTAATCAAAAATAACCAAGGCAATAAAAGAAAATTGATTGGGGTGTATCTTTGAAAAGAATAAAGTAATCAAAGATAGCAAGTGGGTAAGATAGAAGCTAGGTGTCCCAGATATCACAGCCTGAGCTTCTCTGTACAAACTTCTTGAGGAACATTTTGAGCTCAATACGTGTTTAGAGGATCCGAAGTACTTTGTCAATGCCCCAAGATATAGCATACTTCCTCATTGTTAATTCAGGCATAGCAAGACTACTACATGCCCTATCTTTGATCAAAATTTGAGCCGCCCTTTTCGACTCAAAACCCCCTTTGGTCTCAAAGCACCCTTTGCGGGTTTTCGCCATGGCCTCTCCCTTTTTCTTTCTTTCTTTTTTTCTTTTTTTTTTCAGAATTAGATCTCAAGGCGCCCTTTGCAGGTTTTCACCTTGGTCTTTCCTCTTTCAGGTAAAATACTTCTTGTCTGAACCTGAGTTCGCCGAATTGGGCAAGTCTTCGCCATCCGTCTTGGTCAATATCAATGCTCCTCTAGAACAGGCCCTACATAAGGTCCTCTTTGGCATTTTCTTTCCTCTGAAATCCTTTTGTATAAGAAGGATCTTCCTCAATACAAGGTCCCCATCATGAAATTCCCTTGGGTGGTCCACTTTCGACATAAATCAGCATCATCCATTTTTGGTACATTTGACTATGATGAATACTTTCAAACCTTTTTCTCCAGCCAAATTCACTGGAGCCATTCTACTTCATCCAATTCTTGACTCAATCAAAGCTTGGGGCAAAGGAATCTCAATTTTCATGGATAAAACCACTTCTATTCCATAAACCAATGGGGAAAGTGTTGCCCCAGCGAAAGTCCTGGTCGACGTTTGATAAGAATAGAGAGTAAATGATAGCTTCTTATGCCAGTCTTTACAAGTCTTGGTCACCTTTCACATTTTTTTTTGACATCCTTTGCTGCACTGTGATATGTTGCCTGGTCTTTGAGTAAGCTGTAATCTTCGACATTGTACAGTCATGCATTATTAAACATGATCTTTTCTGGCATTCTTTGTTGGTAACTGATCTTTTCCTTTATTCTTTTTTTCTTTCTCTTTTTTTTATATATTTAATGACTGTCGACTTTGCAATATTGGCATATGAAGCAAAATTCACCCTCTTAGTGAAGTAATCGATGACCACAAAGATAATTCAATGTCAACTAGAAGCTTTTGACGATATCGTCCCCATAAAATCCATGCCCCACATATAGAAAAGTCCGTGAAGAAAATGGAAGAGTCACATAAATCTCGTCTTCTTCAATTCAGTATTTGTGGTATAATTGACGCACTCCCCTTCCATGGTAGACCAACAGTGCCCGATCCTCATATTTAGCCCGTGTCTTATTAGTCCAGACATGTCCTGATATGATCGTGCGAAAACATTTTTGAATTCTTGAAAATAACTCAATGATGTCTCGCCTTAGTTCTATGATGAGCTAGGCGACAATCTTTACTTCTTTTCTTGGCTCATATTATCCAATGACACTTTGTAGGGTAAGGTCTGTTTTTCATCTTATTCTACCACCCTTAACAAATCAGAAGGTAGGTTCCAATCTCTGTCATCTTCAAAGTCCTGAGATCCCCTAAACACATATCTTACTCGAAAGGAGACTCTGAGTCAGTGGCAGCGTTGCTCACATCGTTGATATCTGGAGACCTATTGTAGGTTCGAAGGAAGATTCCAAAGATTCAAAGAATGATTATTTGTATGGTCATGAATAAAGAATGAAAGAATATTTGAAAGAAAGTCCAAAGAACAAAAAAAAATAATTGTTTGTATAGTATGAAATGGAAAAAAATAAAAGAATATTTGCTCAAAAGATGCATTTTATTAAAATAAAAATTCTGGACACAAGCCTAATTCACAAAAGGGTTCTTATTGCCTCTAGGCTTAAAGCAACAAGCGTGTTATGAATATTACTCTAGACCCGCTCTAAAAATACAAGGATCCCTTCCACAGTTCTATTGCTTAAAATCTTCCCAAGTATGTAAGGGCTTGGAAACTTTTATTCCCCAATTCAGATATGTCATTAGTGTTCAAATTCCCCAACGTTCCCACCAGGTCTTTGATCTCTTCAATTTATTATCCATCAGGCCTTGCACTAAGGCCCTGAGCTCGATGCATTCTTGGATCTCATGCCCCTATCTATTATAGAAGTCACGATGTTTACACCCTTAACAGAAAAGTTGGGTAACGAAATTTCTGCACCAGAGGGATCATCGACTTTTACGATGCCCAATCTGACGAATCTTTCGATTATCTTTTTAAAAGCGACGCAGTTCTCGATCGAATGTCCTGTGATTCCCCCATGGTATTCGCATTGGCCATTTACGTCGTACCATTTGGGGTATGAGGCCAAATTGGCTCTATGTAAAAAGGGGATACATGCTTGGAATGGGTGTGAACTAAGGTTTCTCTGAGTTCGGTCTTGAGCTGGGTTCTTGCCTTGGGGAGACCTTATGGCCGGTAGTTACTGTCCTTGGCTGGCTTACTGTAATCGGCTCTAAATGGCCCTTGTTATACCTTCTCGTACTATTCGCTTTATTTTACTTTTTCTTCGGGGCTTTTAAAGTACACTCTCCTTTTTCTTTTGTTTCTGCCAGTACAATCGGTTTGGCTTGATCATCATCCAGGCTAAAACCTGAACCCATCGGGAAGTTCAATAGGGCCGAAGTATCAGTCTGACATTGGGGTTCAATAATGACGGGTACCCCATGCGAATGCGTGTCTTGTTGAATCGGGACGCCTATTGGGGAATAAACGATGTCTTCATCATCATCCACACTGTTGACCACTGGGCCACTCCTTTTTTCAAGTCCTCCGGCTAGTAACTGGGTTAGCTGGCCTATCAAATTCCTTTGGAATTCCCGCATATCTTATTGAATTTTGGTCAATTGCTCTTGCATCTGTATTTGCCTTTGCTCTAATCTCTCCAACTTTTGTTCCATGTTTTCTAGGTTAACTGAAATAATTTTACCTAATTAGGGTCCTTTTGTAAAAGTCTAATGCAAATGATGCAATGTAATGCAAATGCATAAATGCAAAAAGGTATCGATTCTGATTCAATTTCATTTAGAAAACTTTATTAGAAAACAAAATCCTTTACATAAAACGGACTACAAATATGCTTTCGCCCTAAGGCCCAAAGTTTTGATTTTCCCAAACAATAGGGCTAACTCTTTACCACGATCTGACTGTAGCTCATACTTAATGCTTAATGTATCAGCCTGTACTGCCAAAGTCTGTAGATGGTCAGCTACCTCTCGAATCTGAACTATTGCTTCACCCATGAGATAATCTCGATTTCTAACTTGATCATGGGAGTGGTGGAGCTCTTCCTTCCAATGCCCTTCTCTTGATTCAAGAAGCTCGATTCGGAGTTCACAATCTTGTAATGCCGATTCTAATTTTTTGATCCTCCCCTTCATTTCCTCAATCTTGTTCAGACTTGACTTCAACTCAGCTGTAGAATTACGGCTTCGATGGTAGTGAAGAGATCGTCCTAGTTCAGGCACTCTAGCCTTTAATCCACTCTTTTCCATTTGGCTTTCTGCTAACCTCTTTTCTAGGGCCTCGTTTTGCATCTGCATCTCTAGGAACTTCCTTTCCCAATGGTCAACTTTGGCCTTTTCCTCTTGAACCTCCTATTGCCACTGTTCTGAAGTCTTCCCCAATCCGGCATTTTTCATCGATAAACGAAGCTTCTTATATTCAGTCTTCAAACTATCTCGATCTTCCTCTTTTCTTTTCTCACTTTTTCAGCCTCTGATTTCTGGATATCGACATCTAATTTCAGGTACATTTTTTCCTCATCCAACTTCTCTATTCTCCTTCCAAGCTCTGAATTCCTCCTTTCGAAATCTTGTTTTATAATCTCCAATTTTGATGGGACCACTCGTAAGTACTCTTCGATCGATCGAGCACCTTCTAAACTTGGCACAGGGATATTATCATTGACTCTTCTACTCCACCATCCATTATATTCTGGGGTCATCATTGGGCTTACACCCACTCTCTTCATGCGACGGGTCTGGTTCCAAGCATTAGAGATCTCTTTAACCCTTTTCTTGTAGCTATCTCCTTTATACAAAAACTCACTTTGAGCCAATCCATGCGTAGCTGGTACAAACTGCCTTGATCTGTATTGCCTTAGTACGAGAAAGGGCGCATATCCAATGTCTCCCCAAATTCCAAGTAGAGGGACCCAATCAAAATTCCTACACTGGTACAGCACCTCATCAGGAACCATCCAGGGAGCTCTCCACTCAACATCTTCGTCTTGAAGATTTCGTAGAAGCGCTATCCAATTTTCCTCTGATATGACATCTCTCCTCGGGGTAGCCGCTATCTCTTTTAATGGGGAATAATTTTTCGAGAAGACCCGATAGGAAACCTTATCCACCTTCCAAAAATGACCGTGGAACCAAGCCAACAACAACTGCGCACATCCTATAAATCTGCCTTCGCCAGCTCTCCTACATGCATTCAGTGATCGAAATGTCTCAGCCAAGATTGCAGGAACAAGTGTGACTTGTTTATCAAGTCGATAAAAAATATCTGAAACTGCTTCATCCACATATCCCAAGGCCCTAGGAAAAATCACTAACTCGTATATACTCAAAGCAAAAACATCTATCCTCTTTTTCATATCAGGATGTACTAAAATCAAATCTTTCAAAATTTTCCAAGGGATGCACTTACACTAACCTTTTTGCTTGATTCTAGCTGTGACCCACTATTCGCTCATCCCCGTAATACTCATCAACTTTCTCAGGAAGGTCGGAACACTAGCAGCCCTTGAGTAAGCTTTGTCAACTTGAATCTTGGGACAATGCAATAGAAATGTATACTCTTCCACCGTGGGTACCAAATCAACCCTTCCGAAAGTAAAGCAACTATGCGCAGTGTAATCGGCCCATTTTGCCCGAGCCCATGTAAGAAACTAGAATAAAAAATAAAAATAAATAAATAGCCAGTTTATTCTTTACAGTCCATTTAAAACCTTTGACCCAATACCTAAAAACCCGAAGCCTAATTACACCCTAAGACCCAGACCCAAAAAAGACCTAAACTAACCCAACAGACCCAAAACAAAGCTGGCCCAAGTGGCCCAAAAAGCTTGCGGACGCAGGAAACCCTAGGTTTCCACTGCGTCGCAAGCGCCTCAGCAAGCAGCCCCTTCCTCGCGCCCACGCCAGCCTTCAGTCGTGCCGCAATCAGCGTGCGAATCACTCCAACGCCGGATTCTTCATATTTCGCCTGCAAGAAGGAAAGAAAAGACAACAAAAATGGCAAAAAAAAAACAGAATCTTTGTATTTTTTTCTATTTTCAGGGCTATAAAAACCCTATAAAATTTGTAAAAGGACACAGACTGTCTTACACAGATATACGCAGAAAGAATAGGCAAATATTCACAAAAAAATACAGAGAAATAAAATACGAAAACCTGTTTACAGAGGTGATTTCCGTTCTTTTCTATCCGTGTTATTTCTTTTTTTTATTTTTTTCGATCCATGCATGTTTCATATACAAAACAGTGTTTAAAAAAAAGAAGGATGGATTTTTTACCTTTGAGCCGCCGTGGGCGACGGCGCGTGTGACGGCGTTCATCATCGGTGTCCTGGCCGAAGGCCAAAGGACAGAGAGAATGCTCAAAATTTTTTTTAGAAAACGGGGAGCAAATGAAATTTTTTCTGAAAACTGACTTATATGGTCACATAAAAACGACGCCGTTTTAGCTTAAGCCAATAAGCGTTAAAACGACGTCGTTTGACCTTAGATCCACGCGTTGACCCGAAAACCCGGGGAGGATCCGCGTGTTTTGATAAAAAGGGCAATTTTCCATTTTAGTCCCTCCGCAATTTTATTAATTATAATTTCGTCCTAAATTGAATTTTCTTCAATTTTTTAATTAGCCCTGAAGTCTGTATTTCACTTCAATTTAGTCCTTCAGGCTATTCTAAGGCAAGAGACAGAATGACGTCGTTTAGGAAATAAGGCTTAATTGCCTAATAAGTCCCTACATTATGACGCGCGTTCTAATCTGGTCCTTTTACACTTTTACCCTGATTTTTTGATTTAATCCTTTAAATTTTTTATTCTTTGCATTTTCATTCTTTTTTTAATTATTTAGTATTATATATGTATCAAATTATTATTTATTATACTAAGTCATTTTATTTAGTTTAATATTATTTATACATTACATATTATTTTATAATTTGTATATTATTTATTATGTTATATGTTTTAATGTTTGAATATTATATATATATTATTATATTATATCATATATTATTTTTAAAATTTTATTTTTGTAAAAAAATTATTTATATCGTATAACATATATTGTTTATATTGTTTATATTATATTTAATTTTTATGATTATTGTATTATATACATATATGTTATTTAAAATTTTATATACTATTTATTTATAATTGTTTTTTATCATGTATTGTCATTTATATTTATATATACTAATTTATTAAATTATATTTATAATAGGTTATCCTTGATATCTTTCCTATATCCTAAGTTTTTTTAAATCGTTTATATATAACCGTTTTAGAGATTGTCATATTCCTTTTTTTTTTGTCATAATATTCAAATATATTATTCATTTATTTATTCATTTATTTGATTTTGTTTATGGAATTTAATATCTATTTCTTGATTTTTTTTATTTCATGAAAATTTTAATTTCTGCTACTTATTTTATATCTCATGTGTATCTATTTACGTTCTTTTAATCGTTTATTATTGCTTAGCATAATTCTTTTATTTTTTATTCATATTATTATTATTCTTTAATTACTTGTATTAGTAATAATTGTTACTATAATTTGTAGTTATGGTGAATTGCTATTAAATATGTACGTTATAATATCTTATTCAAATCATTGTTTTATAAAAACACTTTTTGAATTGACGCATTTTATTCAAGTATTAAAAATACAACGATATCTGATATTTAGGGACTTCGAGAGAAATTATACCCTAACTTACTGGGTTTTACTTTTTCTCGTGGAACTTAAAGTATCAAATATCCTTTACTTAAACTTATAAATTTCAAATTAAAAACTTATTCTTGGGAATCCCAAAACGTTGTACCCTAACTTATTGGATATGATGTCTTGTATCTCGAGGTAAGAATTTTATACAAATAAAGGCGAGCCTAGTTTTGAAGTCATTAGATGTTACATCCTAACTTATTGGGTGTATCATTTTATTTCTTTGAGATAGGTAAGTCTTGGTTTTCTTTCTAATAAACGGATCATATTTTAAAATTTTTCAAAATTTCTACACTAGGACATGAAATTGTCAATTAGGTACCAAATTTTGGGCGTTACGAGGGTGCTAACCCTTCCTTATACGTAACCGACTCCCGAACCCGTTTTCTTGTGTTTCATGAACCAAAATCAATGTTTTGAAATAAAATGTTTTATAAGGTGATCCTATAAAACCTAAGTAAAAAGGGATTGGTGGCGACTCCATTTCTATTTTTTAAAGTCGATTCCTGTTTTTACCAAAAATAAAAAATAGGTTTCGACAGCTTGGCGACTCCGCTGGGGACGATAAGAGAGTCAAGCCGTAAAAATGATTATTTCCTGTCCTTTTGTACAAATTTAAAAATCTGATTTGAAAAACTATGATTCTTTTTATTGCATGTGGTTCTAATTTTATAAAATCGTGAGATTTTCACCTCCGTGCAGGATAGTGAATCGCTTTCGGGATATACCCGTACCAATGTCTTCGTGAGATTTTCATCTCTGTGCAGCCATAGGGAAATGTATTCCCCTGAACTGAACTCGGTCCATATGAGCCTATAATGGGTGAGGATCGAGGAATCTACTGGTTCAGGTACCTCAACTTTAGAGCTAAACCGCATGTAGAAAACCTAAGGACTTACCCTAGGTAGAACTATACCAAATCTTAGCAATCACCTAGATATATGTTTGATTATTTGCTTTATGTTTTACTTTGTGTTACTAACTGATTGTGTTTTATTTTGTTGTATGTCATTTCATATTTTAAGAGCTATCGATTCACGGTCAGTTACTAAATTAGAAAGCTGGTTATGGAGAACGAATTCCTTGATAAAGTGGAGGATAATGCAGCCGTCTGTAGGTGGTCAGAGCAAACGCAATTAGAGAAAGGGGATAGTCTAGCTGAAGGGTACACATCAGAATTATGGGACTACACTCGCATCAGTGTGACGCAGAATAATCTCCAGGAATTAAGAGAAATATGGGATCAGTGGAGCGACGAGACCAAGCAGTTGTTTTACAGCAGCTATGGGCACTTACCGTACTTGTTGGAAATTCAGGTAGATGGACATCTATTTCGAGCCATCACCCAATATTGGAATCCTGCGTATAGTTGCTTTACTTTCGGAAGGGTTGATTTGGTACCCACGGTTGAAGAGTATACATTTCTATTGCATTGTCCCAAGATTCAAGTTAACAAAGCTTACTCAAGGGCTGCTAGTGTTCCGACCTTCCTAAGAAAGTTGATGAGTATTACGGGGATGAGCGAACAGTGGGTCACAGCTAGAATCAAGCAAAAAGGTGAGTGTAAGTGCATCCCTTGAAAAGTTTTGAAAGATTTGATTTTAGTACATCCTGATATGAAAAAAAGGATAGATGTTTTTGCTTTGAGTATATATAGGTTAGTGATTTTCCCTAGGGCCTTGGGATATGTGGATGAAGTAGTCTCAGATATTTTTTTCGACTTGATAAACAAGTCACACTGCTCTCGCAATCTTGGTTTGAGACATTCCGATCATTTGAATGCATGTAGGAGAGTCATGCGAAGCGGTTTATAGGATGTGCGTAGTTGTTGTTGGCTTGGTTCCACGGTCATTTTTGGAAGGTGGATAAGGTTTCCTATCCGGTCTTCTCAGAAAATTATTCCCCGTTAAAAGAGATAGCGGCTACCCCGAGGAGAGATGACATATCAGAGAAAAATTGGATAGCGCTTCTACGAAATCTTCAAGACGAAGATGTTGAGTGGAGAGCTCCCTGGATGGTTCCTGATGAAGTGCTATACCGGTGTGGAAATTTTGATTGGGTCCCTCAACTTGGAATTTGGGGAGCCATTGGATATACGCCCTTGCTCGTACTAAGGCAATACAGATCAAGGCAGTTTGTACCAGCTACGCATGGATTGATTCAAAGTGAGTTTTCGTATAAAGGAGATAGCTACAAGAAAAGGGTTAAAAAGATCTCTAACGCTTGGAACCAGACCCGTCGCATGAAGAGAGTGGGCGTAAGCCCAATGACGACCCCAGAATATAATGGATGGTGGAGTAGAAGAGTCAATGATAATATCCCTGTGCCAAGTTTAGAAGGTGCTCGATCGATCGAAGACCACTTACGAGTGGTCCCACCAAAATTGGAGATTATAAAACAAGATTTCGAAAGGAGGAATTTAGAGCTCGAAAGGAGAATAGAGAAGTTGGATGAGGAAAAAATGTACCTGAAATTAGATGTCGATATCCAAAAATCAGAGGCCGAAAAAGTGAGAAAAGAAAAGAGGAAGATTGAGGAAGATCGAGATAGTTTGAAGACGGAATATAAGAAGCTTCGTTTATCGATGAAAAATGCCAGATTGGGGAAGACTTCGGAACAGTGGCAATAGGAGGTTCAAGAGGAAAAGGCCAAAGCTAACCATTGGGAGAGGAAGTTCCTAGAGATTCAGATACAAAACGAGGCCTTAGAAAAAAGGTTAGCAGAAAGCCAAAAGGAAAAAAGTGGATTAAAGGCTAGAGTGGCTAAACTGGGACGATCTCTTCACTACCATCGAAGCCGTAATTCTGCAGCTGAGTTAAAGTCAAGTCTGAACAAGATTGAGGAAATGAAGGGGAGGATCAAAAAATTAGAATCGACATTACAATATTGTGAACTCCGGATCGAGCTTCTTGAATCAAGAGAAGGGCATTGGAAGGAAGAGCTCCACCACTCCCATGATCAAGTTAGAAATCGGGATTATCTCATGGGTGAAGCAATAGTTCAGATTCGAGAGGTAGCTGATCATCTACAGACTTTGGCAGTACAGGCTAATACGTTGAGCATTAAGTATGAGCTACAGTCAGATCGTGGTCAAGAGTTAGCCCTATTGTTTGGGAAAATCAAAACTTTAGGCCTTAGGGCAAAAGCATATTTGTAGTCCTTTTTAGGTAAAGGATTTTGTTTTCTAATAAAGTTTTCTAAATGAAATTGAATCAAAATCGATACCTTTTTGTATTCATGAATTTGCATTACATTGCATCATTTGCATTAGACTTTTACAAAAGGACCCTAATTAGGTAAAATTATTTTAGTTAACCTGGAAAACATGGAACAAAAGTTGGAGAGATTAGAGCAAAGGCAAATACAGATGCAAGAGCAATTGACCAAAATTCAACAAGATATGCGGGAATTCCAAAGGAATTTGATAGGCCAGCTAACCCAGTTACTAGCTGGAGGACTTGAAGAAAAGAGTGGCCCAGTGGTCAACAGTGTGGATGATGATGAAGACATCGTTTATTCCCTAATAGGCTTCCCGATTCAACCAGACACGCATTCGCATGGGGTACTCGTCATTATTGAACCCCAATGTCAGACTGATACTTCGGCCCTATTGAACTTCCTGATGGGTTCAGGTTTTAGCCTGGATGATGATCAAGCCAAACCGATTGTACTGGCAGAAACAAAAGAAAAAGGACAGTGTACTTTAAAAGACCCGAATAAAAAGGAAAATAAAGCGAATAGTACAAGAAGGTATAACAAGGGCCATTTAGAGCCGATTACAGTAAGCCAGCCAAGGACGGTAACTACCAGCCATCAGGTCTCCCCAAGGCAAGAACCCAGCTCAAGACCGAACTCAGAGAAACCTCAGTTCACACCCATTCCAATCATGTATAGGGAGTTGTACCGAATTCTGTTTAACGCACATGTCATATCCCCTTTTTACATAGAGCCAATACGGCCCCCATACCCCAAATGGTACGACGTAAATGGCCAATGCAAATACCATGAGGGAATCACAGGACATTCGATCGAGAACTGCGTCGCTTTTAAAAAGATAATCGAAAGATTCGTCAGATTGGGCATCGTAAAATTCGATGATCCCTCTGGTGCAGAAATTTCGTTACCCAACTTTTCTGTTAAGGGTGTAAACATCGTGAGTTCTATAATGGATAGGGGCATGAGATCCACGAATGCATCGAGCTCAGGGCCTTAGTGCAAGGCCTGATGGATAATAAATTGAAGAGATCAAAGACCTGGTGGGAACGTTGGGGAATTTGAACACTAATGACATATCTGAATTGGGGAATAAAAGTTTCCAAGCCCTTACATACTTGGGAAGATTTTAAGCAATGGAACTGTGGAAGGGATCCTTGTATTTTTAGAGCGGATCTAGAGTAATATTCAAAACACGCTTGTTGCTTTAAGCCTAGAGGCAATAAGAACCCTTTTGTGAAATAGGCTTGTGTCCAGAATTTTTATTTTAATAAAATGCATCTTTTGAGCAAATATTCTTTTATTTTTTCCCATATCATACTGTACAAATAATTTTTTTTTGTTCTTTGGACTTTCTTTCAAATATTCTTTCATTCTTTATTCATGACCATACAAATAATCATTCTTTGAATCTTAGGAATCTTCCTTCGAACCTACAATAGGTCTCCAGATATCAACGATGTGAGCAACGCTGCCACTGACTCAGAGTCTCCTTTCGAGTAAGATATGTGTTTAGGGGATCTCAGGACTTTGAAGATGACAGAGATTGTAACCTACCTTCTGATTTGTTAATGGTGGTAGAATAAGATGAAAAACATACCTTAACCTACAAAGGGTCATTGGATATTATGAGCCTAGAAAAGAGGTAAAGATTGTAGCCTAGCTCATCATAGAACTAAGGCGAGACATCATTGAGTTATTTTCAGGAATTCAAAAATGTTTTCGCACGCTCATATCAGGACATGTCTGGACTAATAAGACGCGGGCTAAATATAAGGATCGGGCACTGTTGGTCTACCATAGAAGGGGAGTGCGCCAATTATACCGCAAATACTGAATTGAAGAAGACGAGATTTATGTGACTCTTCTATTTTCTTCACAGACTTTTCTATATATGGGGCATGGATGTTATGGGGACGATATCGTCAAAAGCTTTTAGTTGAAATTGAATTATCTTTGTGGTCATCGATTACTTCACTAAGAGGGTGAATGTTGCTTCATATGCCAATATTACAAAGTCGACAGTCATTAAATATATAAAAAAAGAGAAAGAAAGAAAGAATAAAGGAAAAGATCAATTACCAACAAAGAATGCCAGAAAGGATCATGTTTAATAATGCATGATTGTACAGTGTCGAAGATTACAGTTTACTCAAAGACCAGGTAGCATTTCACAGTGCATCAAAGGATGTCCAAAAAAAAACAAAAATGTGAAAGGTGACCAAGACTTGTAAAGACTGGCATAAGAAGCTATCATTTACTCTCTATGCTTATCAAACGTCGACCACGACTTTCACTGGGGCAACACTTTCCCCATTGGTTTATGGAATAGAAGTGGTTTTATCCATGAAAATCGAGATTCCTTTGCCCCAAGCTTTGAATGAGTCAAGAATTGGATGAAGCAAAATGGCTCCAGTAAATTTGGCTGGAGAAAAGGGTTTGAAAGTATTCATCATAGTCAAATGTACCAAAAATGGATGATGCTGATTTATGTCGAAAATGGACCACCCAAGGGAATTTCATGATGGGGACCTGGTATTGAGGAAGATCCTTTTTATACAAAAGGATTTCAGAGGAAAGCAAATGCCAAAAAGGACCTTATGTAGGGCCTGTTCTAGAGGAGCATTGATATTGACCAAGACGGATGGCGAAGACTTGCCCAATTCGGCGAATTCAGGTTCAGACAAGAAGTATTTTACCTGAAAGAGGAAAGACCAAGGTGAAAACTCGCAAAGGGCACCTTGAGATCTAATTCTGAAAAAAAAGAAGAAAGAAAGAAAGAAAGAAAAAGGGAGAGGCCATGGCGAAAACCCGCAAAGGGCGCTTTGAGACCAAAGGGGGTTTTGAGCCGAAAACCCGAAAAGGGCGGCTCAAATTTTGATCAAAGATAGGGCATGTAGTAGTCTTGCTATGCCTGAATTAACAATAAGGAAGTATGTTATATCTTGGGGCATTGACAAAGTACTTCGGATCCTCTAAACACGTATTGAGCTCAAACTGTTCATTAAGAAGTTTGTACAGAGAAGCTCAGGCTACGATATATGGGCACCTAGCTTCTATCTTACCCACTTGCTATCTTTGATTACTTTATTCTTTTCAAAGATACACCCCAATCAATTTTCTTTTATTGCCTTGGTTATTTTTTATTAACTTATTTGTTTCGTGCTATGCTCCTGATTAATTTATTTCTCGTCCATTGTTGTGATCTTTTTCAAGCATTTTATATTGAAATAACGATTAATGGACTAATAATATTTTCATAAAAGGAGTTTCGCATATTACTCTAGAAGCTCCTAAATAAATATGAGAATCTGAAACAGGACTATTGTTTAGAACTTACCAAGCCTAAGGGTTGGAAATATTGAAAGATGATTATCTTTTCGGATTTTATTGGATAAGACATTTCGCCGGTGATACCATCTCGACAAATGACGAGCAATGTCAACCCAAGTGTAAAAGGGGATTATTCTTGGGATACCCTGCATTCACGTAAATTTCAGACACATACATCTGGTCATTACACCCAGGGAATGGTGTAACAGATCAAATTCACTACACCAAAACAGACTTTTAGCGGCGTTTTTAGTGGCGTTTTAATAAAAAACGCCGCAAATATTATACATTAGCGGCGTTTGAAAGAAAACGCTGCAAAAAGTTGAGCAATAGCGGCGTATTTGGCCCAAACGCCGCAAAAAGTTGAGCAATAGCGGCGTTTTTGGCCCAAACGCCGCTAAAGATCTGAGCATTAGTGGCGCTTTCGTAAAAACGCCGCTAAAGATCTTAGCATTAGCGGCGCTTTCGTAAAAATGCCGTTAAAGATCTGAGCATTAGCGGCGCTTTCGTAAAAACGCTGCTAAAGATCTTAGCATTAGCGGCGCTTCCTTAAAAACGCCGCTAAAGATCTGAGCATTAGCGGCACTTCCTTAAAAACGCCGCTAAAGATCTGAGCATTAGCGGCGCTTCCTTAAAAACGCCGCTAAAGTTCTGAGCATTAGCGGCGCTTTTATAAAAACGCCACAAAAGGTAAGCTTTAGTGGCGTTTTTTATAAAAGCGCCGCAAAAAAAATATTTTATTTTAGGGTTTAGATTTTAGAATTTAAGATTTAATGTCTATAGTTTAGAGTTTTAGGGTTTATGATATAATGTTTATTATTTTGGTTTAAGGGTTTATGTTTTATAGTTTAGGGTTTATGATTTAGGGTTTTATAGTTTGGATTTGGGGTTTAAGATTTGGAGTTTAAGGTTTAAGGATACTGTTTGAAAACCGAAAAACATTTGGAATTTACTAAGGTTCATGCTATTTTGTACTACACCCATATTATTTAATATAAGAATATAAAATATATGTTTTGTACTACACTAACATTGGCCACATGAATTCCCAAAAATTTGGTCTCGGATTATGGTTTAAGGTTTGCGGTTTAGAGTTTAGGGTTCGAGTTTTATGGTTTGGGTTTTTGAGTTTGTGGTTTAGGGTTCGGTGTTTGTGTTTTAGGGTAAAATATTTAGGGTCTAAGGTTTATGATTTAGGGATTAATCTTGGATTTTTTAGAATATAAATCAAAATAAGATAAATGTAAATTATTATTTTAAAAAAATATATATCAAAATGGGTTAAACCCCAAAAGCATACATGAACAATGGTTTAGTGTGCAATTGTATACATGAACTTTAATTTGATCCAGATCTTGTAAAATATTAACACAATTATTGATATAATTAACATCAATTTTTATTTATATATTGCATACATAAAAAATTATATTTATTCAATATAAAAATATATTGATGTGTTTATATTTTAAAATAATGTGTATGATTAAATCAAAATTAAAGTTTCAACTATACATTTAAATCACAATTAGAATTTCACATCTAGAATTACACATTAAACCAAAATTCATATATAATTCTGAGATGTATATATCTATATCAAAATTTAGGTGTGTACATATAATTAAATGTCATTTATATAAAAATCTAAACAACTAATGCAGACCATACTTAAAAGAATAATGTTGATGTAAAAAGAAAGAAAAAAGAAATTCCTAAAAGAGTTGATAATGGTAATTAAATTTTTAAAATTTAATAATAAAAAATTAAAAAATTAAAAACTTAAAAACTTAAAAATTTAATATTTAATATTTTAGTTAAAAAGTTCAATACTCAAAATATAATAAAAAAATTCAAAAAAAAAAACTCAGCACAAAAAATTTAAAAGAAAAAACATAAAAAAATATAAGTTAAAAATAAAAAAATTAAAATTATGTAATAGTGGCGTTTTTGTAAAAAATGCCACAAAAAATAGAACTATAGTGGCGTTTTTAATAAAAACGCCACAAAAAAAAAGCTAGAAGTTGAGAAAGTGAAAATAAGCCAAATCCCTCCAGAAAACCCCAAAGACAAACCAAATTCCCTCCCTTTCTTTCTCTTTCCAAACTCAAAAAAAAAAAAAAGCAAGGGAAAAAGCATAAGAAAATATCTAATGCCCCAAAAATGGCTCTCTAACCCTAACTTCTCATCTCTTCATTGTTTGCTTCTCTTTCTCCCCCACTGTTTCCCTGCTCAATAACACATGTTGATTCCATTTTATTAACGGCTTTCTAGGATTTTGTCAATAAAAAATGCGATCCATTAGAGAAATTAAATTATAAAAGCAGTGCCAAAGCTTAGGAATCCTTCACCTATTCTCTCTCGAAATATCAACCTTTTTTCATTTTTGTTGTTGAAATTGAAGCTCTGATAAAAAAATTGTAAGCATTTCTTAAGTTCTGGAGATATCCAATTTCTCTTCTGATCTCAAATCCATGGCGCTTCCTCGATTGAAGCTACTTTTTCTGCTGTTCACTTTGTCTTTTGCGATCGTCGCCATTGCAGGGTATGCCTCAATCTCTCCTGTCTCCCTCTCTCTCGAAAAATGCATTTATATATGTTCGTGGAACTTTGTGGTGTTTTTGCTGCAGGAAGAGTTATTACGACATATTGCAAGTGCCGAAAGGAGCATCCGATGAGCAGATCAAAAGAGCGTATAGAAAGCTGGCATTGAAGTACCATCCTGATAAGAACCCCGGCAATGAAGAAGCCAATAAGCGATTTGCTGACATTAACAATGGTAAAAAAAAAACTTTGTAATATCCGAGATATAGGGGTTATGCTTTTTAACTCAAATGTATGTGGTAGCATGCCTAGGTGTGGTTTGAATATGTTCTAGGGGTTCCGGGAACTTTAGAATGTAGGAGAATGCCTTAGAAAAAATATTAGATTTTGAGTTTTAAAATGGAGCTAAGCAAGATAGGCCTTAAGAAAATTTGTATGAGGATTTAGACACAAGAATTACCTTGGTAAAGTGGCAAAGAGGCGCCACTAAGGTGTCGGGAGAGTGACGACACAAGCGGAGGAAGGGGGCTTAGGTTCGAGCAAAGACAAGCGACATTTTGGGCTTGCATTTTGTGGCAAAGAGGAGTAGTGATGGACGACACAAGGACTTTAAGTGGATGAGGATGAGACTTGGTCATATTCTTTTAAAAATTCGGCTAAAGGGAGGAGATATGTGTTGACTCATTCAAATTATTTTGAATGAGTAAAGAAGAGGAAAAAATAGGAGAAAAGCAAGGGAAGCTAGTGTTTGAGTGTCGGCCAATTCGGAGAGGGAGTGAGGTGAAGTGCAATCGGTTGGGGATAGGCTAGTGTGTGCCGAAAGTTTAAGGCCATCAAAGTGCCATTTTTGCCATCTTCTTCTGCCGAAATTCAACTTCATTCTCTCTGAGCTTTCAACCATTTTTCTTTCATAAGCAAACGGCACCAAAATTCACTCTTTTTCCTCTCTTGTTAGACTTTGGCCGAACTATCCATAGACCATTAGGGTCATTTGCC
The DNA here is from genome assembly GCA_025698515.1 of Gossypium sturtianum. NCBI lineage: Eukaryota > Viridiplantae > Streptophyta > Magnoliopsida > Malvales > Malvaceae > Gossypium > Gossypium sturtianum. The sequence goes on from CM046946.1 coordinate 127,171,164, forward strand.
TTTTCTTTCTCTTCTTACTTGTTTAAGGGTGTGGCCAATCTACCATCTTCTCTTCTCTTCTTTTCTTTTTATTTTGCTTAGGCCGAATCTCTCTCTCCCAAAGTTCACCATTGCCGCAACCTCTTCAACAAAATACCACCATTGCCGAATCTCTCGTGGGTTCAAGCAAGGGGTGCAATCGATCTCAACGATAGGGGTAAGGGTTAAGCGCCATTCGTTGTTCTTTCTTTTCTTTTGGATTAGCCAGAAAGTTTGGAATCTAATCCCTTTTACTCTCTTTGGCCGAAACCTTGAAGGTGAGTTCGAGGATTTGAATATTCAAGGTAAGTGAAGTGTGGTATTAGGCCGAAGGCCATTTACTTTGGTTCATTAAATGTTAGAATCGAATCTAACATAGACCATGTAGGGATTTCGACATCTCCAAGGACAAGTGACATTTTTGGGATCGAGACAATCAAGGTAAGGGGGTCTTGATATTCGGCCAAAGGCCATATTGTTTATTAAGGTTGGCGATTCGACTATGATCTTAGGGGCGGTCGGCGGGGATTAGGAGAAGTCTTGGGATTCGATCCATTCTGGTAAGGGTTTTTAAGTTGTAGTTAATCAATTAAGATCTCATATGTTAGTTAACCGGGTTTTACGATTAAGTGTTGATTCAATGGATGCGAGTACCAATAAAGGGGAGAAAGGGGTAGTGCCTACCCTAAGTTCAAGAAACGTTCGGTTTTGCTGCTTGCGTGATTGGCCACCGGGTGTGGGCGGCGTCGAAAAGGGATAAGCAATTTCATCGTTATCCTCGCTGGCGAGAGTGTCGGTATCGATAGTATCATACTTACGGTTATCGGTGTGTAGCCTACACTAAAATTCGATAGATTGATAGTATTAGTGATAGCATGTGTTAATAAGAAATGCTGTGTGAATGTGGCTATGGGTACCATATTTGTGGTACGATGCGTTCGTGCACGTAAACCCCTTAATATACTCGATTAATGATGTTATAAGTATGGATATGAGATAAGTATGATTACGTTATGACTTTGGGGTATATGGCATGATATCTGAATAATATGTTTATTGCATGGGCATATGGGTGATTTTGATTAAGGAAGTGTTCCGATGGTTTTACCACATTATCCGGTGACTTATGTCACAATATTATATATCCGGTGACTTTTGTCACATATTATGAATCCGGTGACTCTGTCACATTATCGAGTGGCTATGCCACGATTATAAGGGCGATGTGCGGTTGATCTGCAGCGCATCGCCGATGGTGTGTAGCGGATGGAGGGTCGATTTAGTAATCCCACGGTGTGATTGGCGAATCTGGGTGGTGTGTAGCGGATGGATATCTAGGTGGGCTCGGGATTGCATTTCATTTTATATGTACATGTGATTTAATCTGCCGTTATTTGATTTGCTATGTTATGGGCTGATGGCTAAATGTGATCCAAATGGGCTTTGCCAAAAATGTTATCGTTAAGACTAAGATCGATTGGGTTTTAGTGTACTGTTACACATTGAGTCTGTTGACTCACCCTTCGTGGGATATCTTTTACAGGTGATACTTAGTGATGGACCGGGTCAGCGAGGACTAGGTGGTGGCCATGCTCAACTCAAGATTTTCGGTTTTCCTTTTAATAGAATTTACAACATTTTCTTTTATTATTCGGGATTTATTTTTGGGTGATGTTTTTGTAATAAGGCCACCATTAGCTATGTTTTTATACGTTTTAAATTTTTATTTCAGCTACGAAAGACTTCAACTAAATGTTTCAAATTATTTCGATAAATAACTTAAACTGTTTTAACACCTAAACACCTAAGGTTTCCAACTTAATAATAAGTTCCAAATTGGGTTTTTTTTCCTTTTGACTTATAAAATTTTCTAAACTCATAAAAATAACGTTTTAATGAGACACGAACTTAAATCACCACACGGTTTTCAACATGAACACACTTCAAATCTATTTTTCTTCGAAATCAACCTATGTTTTTTCAAGATAACAAAACGAGTTTTACACCAGGAGCATGCCAGATCCAGTCAGGGCTTATGGGCCGGGTTTGGGGTGTTTCAAACTTGTTCTTTATTATTATAATTTTTGAAAAATAAGTTGAGTGATAGATTTGATTGAATTTTCTTCCTTAAACGATTAATTTCTTTGACAATGATTAGCTTACGAGGTGTTGTCGGATAGCGAAAAGAGGGGCATATATGATAGGTATGGTGAGGAGGGCTGAAGCGACATCTGTCACCAATGAGGCAGAGGAGGAATGGGGTTAATATTCGAGGACATTTTTAGCTCGTGAGATATTTGAATGTTTATATTCCATTTCCTTTATGTAGCGTTTCATGAATGTTTATTAAATCTATGAATTTGTTAAGATACCGACCAGTGAATTTCGAATTCTTAAAATATTTTTAATTTGCTAAATCCATGTTTTTATGCTTTTCATTTTACCATTTACATATAAATGAAATCCAAATTCATGTTCCTAAACCGAGTATTAATCATCTTGTTAGCTATTTAGTTGTAGTTTCGTTTAATTATCTTGACAACTATTTAGTAGTAGTTGAAATGCTATTATAAATGGTGTGCCGACATTGTACCACAGTTTAGAAGCCAATTAATGTAGCTTAGGTTTATCTTAGGCATGCTAATGTTTCCCAAATTCAGGTTGTCTATAATTGATGTTAGATTTCGAACCTTTATTTTTGTACATTACAATTTTGGGGAGGATGAGTTACGCTAGGTTTGAACTCGGTCTTGGGAGCCAACATGGAGCCTTTGGGTTGTTGCGAACCTTTACATATGCTTACGTGTTAAGTTGATGATATATGAAATCAACAATAAAATGTAACAGATGTCAAGAATGGTTTCAACTTTTGAAAACCATCTACCTAGCCCCTGCATTCACTTAGTTTAAACGTGGTTATCCATCAATTTTGAGGAATTGTTTACTTCTATATATTTTATGCTAAATTCAATTTTAATGTTGACAAGATGGTGTTTTCTTCTGAGTTTTTGGCGGAGGGTCGTGAAGAGCAAGCAGAGAATTGTGAAGGCGATGACGTAATTGTTGAATTGGATGCAACACTAGAAGATTTGTACATGGGAGGTACTCTTAAGGTGAGAGTATTATGTGCTCTACTAAAATTTCCAAATCGGTAGTTGGACTGTGTTTGGTCATCTTGACTTCTGTGGAACCGAAGATTTTTGTGCATGGCTAGTACCTTATTTAACGTCATAGCCAAATTGTTAGTCTCTATAAAAGGTTTTGAACATATGCATGTTTTGTACTTGTATTACCTTCTAGGCTCGAGAAGGCGATTTGTGAGCGAGAATAGTGTATGCGACTACGATTATCGCTTTCTCAATGTATTAGTAGTCTAAATATCATATCCATCTAATAATAATTAAACTTGTACATGCAAGCGTCATAGGTACTTAAGCTATCTAGTATTTTTTGTGGACCCTTTGCAAATGACAAGGCTAGATTCTCTCTTTGGAGTTTTAATGTTTATCAGCTATAAGGCATCATAGGGGCAGTATAATGCATATTAAGCCATGTAATGTCCTGACTGTCTTAGCTAGGAGCTAGATTATTAAAATATTTCTTCTCTTCACCTCCTTAGGGCGACTGCCAAAAGTGTAAGATAAAGTTGTTTGGCCCTCTTTGGACCTAGTCCTTTATACTTGACAAATTTGTACTTTGTTCCGAATGTTCTATTTCTTTGAATGCTTGGAGATTAATGAATTTTACATTGATTATCCTGAAATAAAGATGGTGTAGATAGGATGTACATTTTTTCTTCTTGTCCTTAACTTAAGCCTTTGTGGGGGAAATCGAAGGAGTTAGCAGCTTGGTGTTTGCCTTTCTGTTCTCTTTGCCAATGACCTTCCTTGTCAGTATTCTTATTTTGTAAATAATAAGAAAAACATAATATTTATCTCAAATTCACCAGGTTTGGAGGGAGAAAAACATCTTAAAACCATATCCAGGTAAACGCCGCTGTAACTGCAGAAATGAAGTCTATCATAAGCAAATTGGTCCAGGGATGTTCCAACAGATGACTGAATAGGTACTGTGGCTTTGTCTTTTTTTCTTTTTGATTGATATTTATGTTTCATACTGTTATGTATTTTGTTGGAAAATTTTGATATTGGATTTTGTCAATTTTATTGATCTATATGACTCCCTGCACTATAATGGCCAAAGATGGTTACTGGCCAAAGTGGTGATTTTCAATGCATGCAGGTTTGTGCCAGTATGATATCTGTCATACGTGTCTTAATACAATCATGAAATGAGTTTCTTTTATGATTTTAATACGTGTCATACGTGTCATACGTGTCATACGTGCCAATATTATATTTTACATCATTCTTAGATAGTTTACTATGACTGGTTGCCAATTTATTATCTTCTATACTTGGACTCAGGACTACTTTAGGGAATCCTACTCCTATACCCCATATTTGAATATGTCAAATACAAGTGGCGGACATGAGTACTTTAGAGAAAAAATGAGTTGAAGCAACATAGACTATTATAGCAAGCATTATCTGATTACCAAATCTGTTTGATGAGTTCTATATCGCTTTATCCCTTTGTTGTTGTTCAACTACCCCAAGTTCTCAATTCAACTTCGGAAGACACCTAGCGGTTTGATTGCACCGATCATATCGATATCAATGTTGGTTTCTTATTGTGTTTATCGGGTAATAAAATTTAATACACATTGTGATATCTAAAAGCTTTACTTCTAAAAGCTTGTGATATCTAATTTGTTTTTAATATTTCTTTATTCTTTGGTATTTTCATTTATTTTGATTTAATTACAAATATTTTGGCTTGTTGCATAATGGATCTGTATTTGATAACTTAGCATATTTGTCTTCTTAATTAGAATTGTTTAATTACTCTAATAGTTATGTTGAATAGCATGATTGAGTACAAGCTACACATTTAATTCATATTATGTAGATATGTGATCTAGTCTAAATAAACTTTGTTTGGGTGTTTGTTGGCTAGAATTCAATTCTTTCAATTTTAAACCTATTGATAAATTAAATCCTAGACATTCGTTATTGGGTTATTTATCGATAACGAAATAATCAATGGTGTTAATATTGGTTATTGAGAAGGTAAGAAGAGATTGGTTGCTAGGCATTAGTTTAGTAACTATAACCAATTTATGATAAATTTTATGATAAATTTTTCACAAAGTGCAAATAATGAAATAATCAATGGTGTTAATATTGGTTGGTAGGCGTTCGTTAGTAACTATAACCCATGAATCAAAATCGAAATTTTGTCTTTAACTAGATTCTCATTATATTGATTTTCTTAAATTTTATTTTACGATCTTTACTTTACATAGTTTTAAACTAGTTTTGTAAAGTAACTCTTGTATATTATCCACTTGAGCATATCAAGCTTCTTTTTGTCATAAAATTTGTTTTGTGATGTGAGTGCTTGAGCTTATTTTTGGTTTTCTTTCTCTTGCTTGTTATAGGTCAGCTCAAGATGCTTGGCGAGATTGGAATAGTAGAGAACATTCGAGTTCATTGAAGGTGTCAAAAATAGGTGAATATTGTATATATAATTTTACTTTGTTAGTTCAAGCTAAAGGTTCAACATGCGATTGCTATATTTTCTTGTGATTGTTTTATTTATTTTTGCATATATATTCATTTCTTGAGAAGCGAGAAAATGTCCGGTTTTGGCCACCGTGTATACAAAAACTATGATCCAAGGGCAAAGGTGATAAAGAATTTGGCAGAGGAAGTTTTCTCTGCTCACTTTGAGAAACTAGATGAATGTATAAGATATATTTTAGATGTTGGACCAGTGAAAATTGAGGTTTTATTCAATAGGGCCATGGGATTTCCACCAGAGTTTTTCACTATGTTATTTGCAATCCCATGTTTAAAAAAGTTAATCCGATTAAAATGTAAAATAGGCTTTACTTTATTCAATCAGTTAGTGTGTTATTTGCAATCAGTTAGTGCCTAATATAGGCTTTACTTTATTCAATCAAATTAAAATGTATATTGGAAATGAACATCTAATAGTATGTGGCATTTTTATAATATTTTAATTTTTTTTTATTTTTCATGCTCTTTGGCGGTGTTTTTTCAAAAAGCGCCGTTAACAGTCATGACCTTTAGCGGTGTCTGTGGGAAAAGCGCCGCTAAAAGTCATGACCTTTAGCGGCATTTGTGAAAGAAGCACCGCTAAAAGCCATGACCTTTAGCGGCGTTTGTGGGAAAAGCGCCGCTAAAAGTCATGACCTTTAGCGACATTTGTGGGAGAAGCACCGCTAAAAGTCATGACCTTTAGCGGCGTTTTTTTCTCATAAACGCCGCTAAAGTTTGCGGCATTTGTTTTAGTGGCATTTTTTGCGACGCTTTTAAAAGCACCGCAAATACTATTAGTGGCGCTTATAAGCACCGATAAAGGCCTAAAAAAATGCCGCTAAAAGTCTGTTTTGCTGTAGTGATTGATTGAAGATGATACAAATTCCATACCCACAGTGGTAACATGATGGATGGAAGAAACCAAATGTTATTCCCTGAAGTTGCGATGGGAGGTGCAAACTTTATGTCCCAAGGTTCAAGTGGAGTGGACTCGGAATACCATGGGGCAAATTATTTGAAGCGAGAATATGATTAATACTTGAGAGGAACAAAGATGAAACCTTGATTTAATAAATGAGTGATGACACCTGAAATAGGAATCATTCTCATAAAATTTTTGCATTTATATATCATAGCATGTCTAAATAGGAGCATTTGACTCATTTCGATTAGGGCATCCTAATTATTACACATAAGCATGTACCCATTCTACAGGTTATGTCCTCAAGAGGACAGTGTAGTAAGGTAGATTGAATATATTAGTCCGGTCTCCACGAGTTTGCGATGGAAGCGGACTAAAAATAGCAGATCGGCATTCCGAAGTTATAGTGAAGCGGTCGAAGATACTAATCTGCATCCCCGTTTGCGATGGAGCGAGATTAAAAATAGCAAATCTGGCATCCCCGAGTTTGCAGTGGAGCAAATTAAAAATAACGAATCGGCATTCACGAGATTGCGAGGAAGCGGATCGAAGGTACTAACTGGCATCCCTAAGTTTGCGATGGAGAAGATTAAAAATAGCGAATCCGGTGTTCCCGAGATTACAATGAAGCGGATCGAAGATACTAACTGGCATCCACGAGTTTGCGATGGAAGCGATTAAAAATAGTAGATCTGGCGTTCACGAGATTGCGGTGAAGCGGTCGAAGATACTAATCTTGCATCCACGAGTTTGCGGTGGAAGCGATTAGAAATAGCAAATCTGGCGTTCACGAGATTGCGATGAAGCGATCGAAGATACTAATCGGCATCCACGAGTTTGCGGTGGAGCAAATTAAAAATAGCGAATCCGCATTCCCGAGATTGCGATGAAGCGGTCGAAGATACTAATCTGGCATCCCCGAGTTTGCGATGGAAGCAGATTAAAAATAGCGATCGGCATTCCCGAGATTGCGGTGAAGCGGTCGAAGATACTAATCTGCATCCACGAGTTTGCGGTGGAAGCGATTAAAAATAGCAGTCGAAGATACTAATCGGCATCTCCGAGTTTGCATGTAACATCTTGAAATCTAGGGGTCTATAAATTTGTGTAATTTCTTGTTATGCCGATTTTGTGTGTTGCTTAGGGGTGTTTTCGGGGTCTAAAAAGGCCTGGGGTCGAGTTTGGGCTCTGGTTTAATGTTGGTGGTTAGTCACTTAAGGGAGTGAAGGTAGTTGGCGTCAGGACTTAAGAGAAAAAGATTGAAAATTGCTAGCATAAGCTGAGCATTTGGTGGAGTGGTGATGGCGTGATATGGCAGAGGGGAGAGCTTGGGTTCGAATCCGACCTGCTGCAATTCTTTTGATTTATTTTATGCTAAGCAGGTGAGGGTAGTAGAATTCAGCTTGAACTCTGCAGGAGGAGTTAAAGACTCAGTCAAATGAATTTGAATGAGTGATGGGGGAGAATTTTAAGGAGAAAAATAAGGATAAAATCGTGGAAGCATGGGAAGAGGGAGTAGTGGCCGAATTTGGGGAAGCTCAAGGGGGAATTTCGGTCATGAAAGGTCTTTTGGGTTGTGGGTGTTTTCGGTTTTGAGAGAGTAAGGGAGTGCCGAAATTCCTAAGCATTTGTTGAGTTTAGTTTTTATTCTTTTATCGTTTTGTACATCTCTTTTTGCCTAAAACCGTAGCTACTAAGGGATTTCATTTCTTTTTCTTCTTCTTATCTATTCTTTAGCCTTTCTTTCCTCTTTGTTGTTGGCAAGAACTTGTTGGCCGAATCCCTCTCTAATCTTTCTCTCTGCGTGTTCTAGCACCATCTCCCTTGGCAGAATTTGGTAAGTAGATTCTTTTCCGTCCTCTCATATTCTCTTCTCCATGGCCGAATGTATGGCCTTCATCACTCGTGTATTTTATTTTATCTCTAAACCGAAAACTCCATTTCCCTTATTCTTTCTCTATGTGACGACATCTTGTAGTATTTAAGCAGAGTTGGCCGAATCGCTCTTCTCAGTCGACTTGTCTGTGATCAAGGTAAGGGATTCTCTATCTTCTTTCTTTTGTTTTGATCTTGACTTTCATAGGAGAGGTGGTTCTTTTCACCTTCCCTTCTTTCTCAACTAATCCTCTTTCTCCGTCTCTCTTTATGCCAAAGCCGAGTGTGATAGGGAGCAAGCAAATCCTTTCTTTGTTTTCTAATCGCGTGGACTTCAGGTGGTGGTGGTAAGAGCCGAAACCCCTTGTGCCGTTTTCACTGTGGTACTTTACCTATCGGGTTTTCCTTATAGATGCAAGTGTTAATCAGTCGAAGGAGGTAACGCTAGAGGAACCTTAAGGGAGTGGTCTAGTAACCCCTGTTCCCAAGTTCAAACGTAGGGCAGTGTCAGCAGTTCAGGATTTTCCACCGGGTTGTGGAAGAGAGCCAACATCCGGTGCGAATAGGCAAATCGTGGTCATTCGCGATAGTGAGAGTAAGCGTTGTAGATCATTTGAGTTAGATATGGATTGAGATATCCCTGTTGTTAGTTAATTGTGTGAGATGTTGGTATAGGTGACGACGATCAAAAGGGTATAATTCTCTACATAGTTAGGTGTGTAATCCTACACCGTAATCATGTAGTTTCGTACTATGCTGCAATACTGGTAAAACCGAAACATTATTACTCGTGAGTTTAACAAACAAAAAAGTGCATGGAAACGAATAACTCGCTTAATCAACGTTAACTATAGGATTTACCAAAATGCCCTTATTGGGCTGATTTACCAAAATGCCCTTATTGGGCCGATTTACCAAAATGCACTTATTGGGCCGATTTACCAAAATGCCTTTATCGGCCCGAATTACCGAAATGTCCTCATTGGGTCAATTGTGAGTTGCATTACACCTTAATATATATATGTATTGATATGTATGTTGCATTTTATCATGTGCATGGGGTGGGAATTTGACAGAAGAGCAGTGTAGCCTGGTGGCATAGACACAATTTCATACATGTGTATACGTAATCATGATTCCGGTGGCTCAGCCATAGATATTCTATGTTTAGCAGCTTGACTGCTTTATTGGTGTGAGCGGCGGGGTGGGTTGACTTGATCCCCACAGTGTGTGATTGGTTGAGTCGGGGTGTGTTGGATGGATTGGGATGGTGCATTAATTCATTTGCACTATTATATTGTAGGGCTTTGGCCCAAATTGATGACTGATGGGCTCAGGCCCAATTGGTATCGGTAAGGGGTATTACATACTGAGTTCTCGTAACTCACCCCTTTCCCCTTTAACCTTGCAGGTAAGACTCAGCAGTGAGGACTTGGAGCCTTGGATGACTCGGTGGAGGCCATGCTTTAGGAACGTCATTTGCGATTTTCAGTAACTATCCTTTCACTTTATTTTTAAGACTATTTTGCTATTTGGGTTAACGTTTTTGTAATAAGGCCTCTAAACTTAATTTTTCTTTTAAACCTGTTTTATTTTTTTTATATTCATTGATAACTGCTTAACCTGGGTGTTTCCCTAAAAGTGTTAACAAATCGTTTTCCAAAATATCACAATTTCGGTAAATACTCAAACCTGGATTTTAAATTTAGAACTAATCTCAAACAACAACAATTTTTAAAAGAATCGGATCTTAAGCAAGTTAGTTTTTTTTTCTTTCAAAATAAATAACGAAACTTAAGATTTTCCAAGAGGAGACGTAACTTTGCTAAGAAATCGCCTAGTTTTCAAACAAACACCTGAAATTGAGGTTTCAGAAAGAATACAAACATTTTAACAAACACAAAGTTTAGTTTTTGAAAACGACCTCTCCATGTGACACATCGGATCCGGTCGTAACGTCTAGGCTGGGTTTGGGGTGTTACATTTATGGTATCAGAGCCAGGTTGTAAAACTCGACTGTGGTTTGGGTTCAAAAATGTCTTCCAAAATTGTTTCGAAATTCAGTTTTAAAAAAATATATATATATATATATATATAAATACACGTCTTTAGTGGAAGTATGGCACCACGAGTATCCGTCACCAAAATCCGTAAGTCTTTTTATTATATTGTTGTTGATGTGATGATGATATGATTGTAGTAAGAAAAATGGAAGAAAAAGTAGTAGTATGTTAGAATCTCTAGCTCTAGGAGCTAAGACTATAGAGATTGAGACTTTAGGGAATCGATGCGCGAAAACAACTTTTTACTTTCCATAAAACACTTGGTAATAAACATTAAACTCCAAACTGATTCATAAGATTTTTAGTCAGATTATATCGATTTAGCAAATATGAGCGCTAGAGGACGTGAACGTGGACGCGGTAGACGTGGCCGTGGTAGGGGCCGAGGAGCTGGGTCCGAAGCATCTGGGCACATGCCAGATATGGACGTACCTGTAACACCTGTAACTGAAACTGGGTCTCATGACCGAATGGGAGGGGACGATGCTCTGTCCCAAGCTATGTTGCGGGTACTGGAAAGGGTTGCTAGGGCAAGTTCTGGGTCGGCACCTCGTGGGTCTATTTCTGAGCGACTCCGATCGAATGGGGCTGAGGTTTTTAGGGGTATTTTGGGTGTAGCCCCAAATATAGCGGAATACTGGCTTGAGGCGGTAGAACGAATTATGGATGACTTGGATTTCACAACCAAACAGAAACTGAAAGGGGCTGTGTCATTGCTGAGAGATGAGGCGTATCAGTGGTGGCTCACTGTTAGAGAAGGTACTCAAGTGGAGCACATCACCTGGGATTTCTTTAAGACAGCATTCCAGGTAAAATACGTCGGGGCTAGCTATGTGGATGCTAGGAGGAAAGAATTTCTGAATCTGGTTCAGGGGGTAGAACGGTGGCAGTATACGAGGCGGAGTTTCTGCATTTGAGTCGGTATGCTCGGGGAATAGTGCCAATTGAATATGAACGTTACGTGCGTTTTGAAGACGGGCTGCATGACGAGTTGTGAGTATTGATAGCCCCACAGAGGGAAAGGAATTTTGCTGCATTAGTGGAAAAAGCTAAAATTACTGAGGAGGTTAAGCACTCGGAGTGACAAAATCGGGATAAGGATAGGGGCAAGAACAAAAGAGATTCTGGGTTCTTGGGTCTTGCGAGAGGGTATCATAAGAGGCCTAGGGTTGAAGGGCCAGCACGAGTGGGTGTTCCAGCTACTACCGGTCAGTTACAGCCTTGTGTGGACTACGGGAAATTTCACTCGGGGGAGTGCTGAAAAAGAACCGGCGGGTGTTTCCGATACAGATCTAAGGATCATCAGTTTAGAGATTGCCCTCGAGAGCCTGTTCAGACACAGGTAGTACGTCATAGATTTGTGTAGCCGGGGAGAGGTGGTCAGCAACCACCGAGAGGTCGTGGTCCGATCAGAGGGGGAAATGGGTTCGGACGGGGTCGTGGAGCACCGGGCAGAGGTGCAGGTAATGTTGATGCGAGACAGCCGGGGTTGGTTTATGCCGCTAGGCGCCGAGAGGATGGCGGCCTTGCCGGACGTCATAACCGTGACGCGTTTTCATTTTGATGTGCCCTTTACAGACTTTGATAGATATTGGATCTACCCATTCCTATGTTGCCTGTACTGTGTCTGGAACTTTGGGTATAAAGTCTGAGATTGCTGCTAGGGAGATGACTGTGGTTAGCCCTTTAGGATAATCTATAGTAGTGAATAAGTTGTTTAGGGATGTGCCTCTGGAAGTTCAGGGGGTAGTGTTTTTGGCAGATTTGATAGAATTGTCATTCAGTGAGTTTGATCTAATCTTAGGCATGGACTGGTTGGTTAAGTATCGTGAAAATTTTGATTGTGCGGCTAAGCGCATGATATTGAAGAATCTTGAGGATAAGGAGGTGTTGGTAGTAGGAGAAAGAAGGAACTATCTGTCTAATATGGTGTCAGCATTAAAGGCTGAAAGGATGGTGCGAAAAGGGTGTGTGGCGTTCTTAGCTTTCATCAGTGCATTGGAGACCAAAGAACTGTCTGTAGGGGATGTTAGAACGGTGAAAGAGTTCTCAGACGTCTTTCCAGAAGAGCTTCTAGGGTTACCTCCGGATCGTGAGGTGGAGTTTGGCATAGAACTGTTGCCAGGAATGGCTCCGGTGTCCATCGCCCCATATAGGATGGCGCCGAAGGAATTGGTAGAACTTAAGGCTCAGATCTAGGAGCTGTTAGACCGTGGTTTCATCCGACCGAGTGTGTCTCCATGGGGAGCCTCGGTACTGTTCATCAAGAAAAAAGATGGGTCAATGCGTATGTGCATTGATTATAGACAATTGAACAAGTTGACGGTCAAGAACAAGTATCCGCTACCAAGGATTGACGACCTGTTTGATCAGCTGCGAGGAGCTTCGGTCTTTTCGAAGATAGATTTGAGATCTGGGTACCATCAGCTAAAAGTCAGGGAGGCAGATATTCACAAGACTGCGTTCCAAACTCGGTATGGGCATTACGAGTTTCTAGTGATGCCGTTCGGGTTAACAAATGTACCAGCCGCCTTCATGGACATGATGAACCGGGTCTTCCAACCCTATCTAGACCGGTTCGTGGTAGTGTTTATAGATAACATTTTGGTGTACTCAAGGACGGAGGAGGAGCATGATTCTCATCTTCGGGTTGTATTGCAGATATTAAGAGAGAAGCAATTGTATGCCAAATTCAGTAAGTGCGAATTCTGGATGAGAGAAGTGACCTTTTTGGGACATGTTGTGTCTGCTGAAGGGTTTAGGGTTGACCCTCGGAAGGTCGAAGCTGTTTTGGAATGGAAGCCGCCGAAGTTTGTGTCTGAAATCTGAAGTTTTCTTGGGTTGGCCGGGTACTATAGAAGATTTGTTGAGGGGTTCTCGTTGATCGCTGCACCATTAACCAAGTTGCTACGAAAAGGAGTACCATTTGTTTGGATCGATGGATAGCAAGAAAGATTTGAGAAGCTAAAGAAAATTTTGACCAAGCGCGGTGTTGATTCAAATTTCGCGGCGTGAAAGGAGTTTGTTGTGTATTGTGATGCGTCACACACGGGCTTAGGATGTGTGTTGATGCAAGAAGGGAAAGTGGTGGCTTATGCATCTCGTCAACTAAGTCCGTATGAAGTGAACTATCCGACGCATGATTTGGAGCTAGCCGCGGTGGTGTTTGCTTTGAAGATATGGAGACACTATCTGTATGGAGAAAATCGACCATCTATACTGACCACAAAAGCCTGAAATATCTCCTTACCCAGAAGGAGTTAAATCTCAGGCAGCGGAGGTGGATAGAGTTGCTGAAGGATTATGACTGCTCGATCGAGTACCACCCGAGTAAAGCCAACGTGGTAGCAGATGCTCTAAGCCGAAAGGTGGTGTCTGAATTGAGAGCTATGTTTGCCCATCTCAGCCATTTTGAGGATGGTAGTCTAATGGATGAGCTTCAGGTGAAACCGTCTTGGGTGAGTCAAATTAAGGAGAAGAAAGTGTTGGATGAATCGTTGGGTCCTCGGTTTCAGCAAGTGAAAAGTGATGGGACTGTGGACTTTGGGTTTAACAGCGAAGGGGTATTATGTTTTCGCGGAAGGGTTTGTATGCCGAGGGATTCTGAGTTAAGACAGAAGATTCTAAGGGAAGCACACAGTAGCCCATACGCAATGTACCCCGGTGGAAGCAAGATGTATCGAGATCTCCGTGAGCAATATTGGTGGCCAGGGTTGAAACATCAGTTGTGAGCAAGTGTTTGACGTGTCAGCAGGTGAAGGCGGAACATCAGTTGCCTTCGGGATTGCTGCAATCGGTGAAGATCCCACTTTGTAAATGGGAGAGGATAAAAATGGATTTTGTTAGTGGGCTGCCTCTAACACCTAACAAGAAAGATTCAGTGTGGGTGATAGTCGATCGGTTAACGAAGTCCACTCACTTCATACCGGTTCGTACGGATTATTCATTACAGAAGTTAGGCAAGCTGTATGTGGCAGAGATAGTGGGACTGCATGGGGTGCCAGTGTCTATCATATCGGACAGAGACCTTAGATTTACATCTCGGTTTTGGAAGGCTTTGCATCAAGCTTTGGGTACCAAATTGGATTTTAGCACGGCATTTCATCCTCAGACTGATGGTCAGTCGGAGAGGGTAATCCAGATCTTAGAAGACATGTTAAGGGGCTGTGTAATTGATTTTGGTGGCAGTTGGGAAGACTATTTGCCTTTAGCGGAATTTGCCTACAATAACAGCTACCAGTCCAGCATACAGATGGCACCTTACGAGGCATTGTATGGTCGTAGGTGTCGTACCCCTACTTGTTGGATAAAGTTGGGTGAGCGATAGCTGTTGGGTCCAGAATTGATCTCCGAGACTGAGGAAAAAGTTAAGTTGATTTGGGCTCAGTTAAAAGAAGCTTCTGATAGACAAAAATCGTACGCAGATCTGAAACATAAGTGATAGAATTATCAGTGGGGGATTAGGTATTCTTGAAGGTCTCGCCTTGGAAGAAGATCTTAAGATTTGGACGGAAGGGTAAGTTGAGTCCCAAATTTATTGGACCGTATCGAATAGTGAGACGTGTGGAACCAGTCGCCTATCAGCTTGAATTGCCTCCGGAATTAGGTCGGATACATGATGTATTTCATGTTTCAATGTTGAGACGCTACCGTTCAGACCCATCTCATATAGTGCCGGTAGAGAAAATTGAAGTCAGACCGGACTTAACTTTTGAAGAGGAACCCGTGCGGATCTTGGATCGAGACGTTAAGGTGTTTAAAATAAAGTCGGTTCCGTTAGTCAAAGTGCTATGGCGGAATCATGGGACCGCGGAAGCCACGTGGGAGCCAGAAGAGGCAATGCGTCAGCAATATCCTCATCTCTTTTAACCAGGTAAAATTTCGAGGCCGAAATTTCTTTAAGGGGGTAGAACTGTAACATCCTGAAATCTAGGGGTCTGTAAATTTGTGCAATTTCTTGTTATGTCGGTTTTGTGTGTTGCTTAGGGGTGTTTTCGGGGTCTAAAAAGGCCTGGGGTCGAGTTTGGGCTCTAGTTTAATGTTGGTGGTTAGTCACTTAAGGGAGTGAAAGTAGTTGGCGTCAGGACTTAAGAGAAAAAGATTGGAAATTGCTAGCATAAGTTGAGCATTTAGTTGAGTGGTGATGGCGTGATATGGCGAGAGGGAGAGCTTGGGTTCGAATCCCACTGCTGCAATTCTTTAATTTATTTTATGCTAAGCGGTGAGGTAGTAGAATTCACTTGGACTCTGCGGGAGGAGTTGACGACTTAGTCAAATGAATTTGAATGAGTGATGGGGGAGAAGTTTAAGGAGAAAAATAAGGAGAAAATCGTGGAAGCATGGGGAGAGGGAGTAGTGGCCGAATTTGGGGAAGCTCAAGGGGGGAATTTTGGTCATGAAAGGTCTTTTGGGTTGTGGGTGTTTTCGGTTTTGAGAGAGTAAGGGAGTGCCGAAATTCCTAAGCATTTGTTGAGTTTAGTTTTTATTCTTTTATCGTTTTGTGCATCTCTTTTTGCCTAAAACCGTAGCTACTAAGGGATTCCTTTTCTTTTTCTTCTTCTCATCTATTCTTTAGCCTTTCTTTCCTCTTTGTTGTTGGCAAGCACTTGTTGGCCGAATCCCTCTCTAATCTTTCTCTCTGCGTGTTCTAGCACCATCTCCCTTGGCCGAATTTGGTAAGTAGATTCTTTTCCTTCCTCTCATCTTCTCTTCTCCATGGCCGAATGTATGGCCTTCATCACTCGTGTATTTCATTTTATCTCTAAACCGAAAACTCCATTTCCCTTATTCTTTCTCTATGTGACGACATCTTGTAGTATTTAAGCAGAGTTGGTCGAATCGCTCTTCTCAGTCGACTTGTCTGTAATCAAGGTAAGGGATTCTCTATCTTCTTTCTTTTGTTTCGATCTTGACTTTCATAGGAGAGGTGGTTCTTTTCACCTTCCCTTCTTTCTCAACTAATCCTTTTTCTCCGTCTCTCTTTATGCCAAAGCCAAGTGTGATAGGGAGCAAGCAAATCCCTTCTCTGTTTTTAAATCGCGTAGACTTCAGGTGATGGTGGTAAGAGCTGAAACCCCTTGTCCCGTTATCACTGTGGTACTTTACTTATCGGGTTTTCCTCATGGATGCAAGTGTTAATCAGTCGAAGGAGGTAACGCTAGAGGAACCTAAGGGGAGTGGTCTAGTAACCCCTGTTCCCAAGTTCAAACGTAGGGCAGTGTCAGAAGTTCGGGATTTTCCACCGGGTTGTGGAAGAGAGCCAACATCCGGTGCGAATAGACAAATCGTGGTCGTTCGCGATAGTGAGGGTAAGTGTTGTAGATCATTTGAGTTAGATATGGATTGAGATATCCTTGTTGTTAGTTAATTGTGCGAGATGTTGGTATAGGTGACGACGATCAAGAGGGTATAATTCTCTACGTAGTCAGGTGTGTAATCCTACACCGTAATCATGTAGTTTCGTACTATGCTGCAATACTGGTAAAATCGAAACATTATTACTCGTGAGTTTAACAAACAAAAAAGTGCTTGGAAACGAATAACTCGCTTAATCAACGTTAACTATGGGATTTACCAAAATGCCCTTATTGGGCCGATTTACCAAATTGCCCTTATCGGGCTGAATTACCGAAATGCCCTCATTGGATCGATTGTGAGTTGCATTACACCTTGATATATATATGTGTATTGATATGTATGTTGCATTTTATCATGTGCATGGGGTGGGAATTTGACAGAAGAGCAGTGTAGCCTGGTGGCATAGCCACAATTTCATTGTAACATCCTGAAATTCGGGATTTTATGTTTTGCATTATACCATGCGTTAGGCTAGTTAAAAATGTTAGTTGTGTATGTATAGGGGCCCTAAGAAAGCTTGGGGTTGAGTTGGGCCCTAGTAGAAATTTTTGTGTTTAAGCACTTTAAGGAGAGAAGGTAAGTGGCGTCAAGGCTTAAGGAAATAAGTATGTATTTAGCTAGCACAAGAAGAGCTAGTAGCAAAGTGGTGAGGCATCACATAAAGGAGCTAAAGGGGTGGAGTTTGAATCCCACCTATTGCAACTTGTGGATTTAATTTTTTTTTTGGTGCTAATCATGTGAAAGATGGTAAGTGTCGGCCAAGACATTAAAGAAGGAAAGGAAGACTTTCTAATGATGGAAAGAACACTAAGGAGAAGAGTAAGGAGGAGATCAAGGGCAAAATAAGGAAAGAAATAAAGGAAAGGGATAAGGGAGGGGATATGTTGGTCGAATTTTTTGAAGGAGTTTGGGGAAAGAATTTTGGTCAACACTCATCTTTTTGGTAAAGGTGGTATATGGTTTTGGTAGGGAGAAAAGGGGTGTAACACCCCAAACCCGACCCATGCATTACGACCGGATCTGACATGTCACATGAGAAAAACATGTTAAATCTTTTTTTATTCGTACTAAAATAGGTGTAATTTGATTATGGTTAAGAAAACAAGTTTGGATGTGAATATTTGATAAAATACAACTAATTTTTTTGAGAGGTTGATTGATGAGTCGAAAATTGAGGTAGTGAACTTTAAAACCATGACTTTTGAAAATGACGTTGAAAATTTGAAAGAGAATCCGAGTTAAATTATTTGTACATATTTATTATGAAAACCATTTATTAATCAATTTGGAAAACCGTTATTTATGATTTTAGAAAATTCCCATTTAAAATAATGCAAGAAAAATATTAAGTACGGCTAAACATAAAACCAAATAAAAATATCTCAGAGGCCTTATTACAACTTTAAAACCCGAAATAATAAAATCAACGAAATAATACGGAAAAGAAGTTTACTAAAGTCTGAATATAACAATCCAAAAGTATGGCCTCCACCGAGTCATCCATGGCCCCAAGTCCTCGTCACTGAGCATTACCTACAAGGGTTAAGAAAAAGGGGGAGTGAGTTACAAGAACTCAGTGTGAAATCCCCTTACCATCATCCACTGGGCCTGAACCCATATAGCAATATCATGGGCCTAAACCCTTTTACATAACAATCTTAAAATGAAGCAAATGTATGAATGTATGCAACCCAACCCATCCTAGATATCCATCCGCTACACACCACCCGTACCATCCCATCACACCTGTGGGGATCAAGTCAACCCACCCCGCCAAACACACCAATCGCAGGCAAGTTGTCATTTATAATAATTCGCAGGCAAGATGCCATTTAATTCACAGGCAAGATGCCATTTAATTCGCTGGCAAGATGCCATTTCATAATATTTGTGGCTGAGCCACCAGAGTCATAATTATGCGTGGCATAGCGACTATACAGATTGTGGCAGAGCCACCAGAATATCATATACGATAATATAATCGGCACACAGCCTTGGTAAAAAAAATGATCGACACAGAGTCGTTAATTTATATGTTAGGCACATAGCCCCGGGCAAATACATTTAGCACAAAGCCATAATCACGATGGCACAAAGCCATATTTAGGTTGGCACATAGCCGTTATCAGAATTTGTGGCAGAGCCACCAGAATCAGAATGTGGCAGAGCCACCAGGCTACACTTCTCTTCAACATTTTTCCCATCCCATGCAAAATTATGTAAATGCAATATACATAATAAAGCATAATATCCACAAATATAAACAACAATCATTGATTCAGAGATTTATTACGGTAAATCGGCCAATTATAGAACTTTGTAAATCGGTCCACTAAAGCATTCTAGCAATTCGGCCCATAGGGGCATTTTCGTAATTCAGTAATCTCGCAACCCGGGGGTATTTTGGTAACTTACCCTCCAAGGGTATTTTGGTAATTTCACAACCCAGACTTAACTACTAATGTGGGGCGTAAAAATTGAAACTGTCCATCTGCGTCATACTGACTAAATTGACTATAACTCGAGTTAGGAAACTCGAAATTTAGATCCGTAAATTTTTCTTGAAACTAGACTCATATATCTTCTTACTAAAAATTTTCCAGAATTTTTGGTTTAACCATTTATTACAGTTTATTCATTAAATTTTCCCTTGTTTCACTGACTAACGATTCTGACCTCTCTTACCCTAAATTCAAATATCTCACTGTACAGTTTTCATTTGTTTCTCCCACTTGTTTCTATTGAAAATAAGCTCACTAAGGAATCTATAAATATAAATTATAACTCATAATTCACTTTTTACAATTTTAAATGATTTTTCCAAGACAGAATAGGGAACCACCAAGTCATTCAGAACCAGTCTCACTAAAATTAAAATATCATAGAATATAAAATCCCTCTTCCTACTCTGTTTCTTTCATTTAAAAATAGACATAGTAAGCTTTAATTCTATATCTTATTCAATTTCTAATTCCCTTTCTCCTATTTTTCGTGATTTTTCAAAATCACGTCACTGCTGCAATCCAAAACTGTTTCATTGCAAACTATGGTTACCACTACGAACATACGCACGCCTGAGTGGTCACGGATGCCAGTTTCCAGTTTTCTTAGGTATTTCGACCGAATCACAGAACATTTCATGCAAACATTCAGAGAGGTATGAGATTACACACCTTATTCGGAATCCGTAACACGATACTCTCCGCGGCACCTAAAGGTATAATCGGTCAACAATTATTCCAAAGCCCAATTTACAACTTCAACCAAGTATTGCGATTGATTAACAATCTATATCACTTACCAACAATCCGAGTCTCTTATTACGAGGGATAGGTGATCGATTGGCCCTCTGATAAAGTACTTTGAGATTCTACTTACCAACCCTCTTCCGAAAGCCAAAGGCTAGAAAGATGACAAGAGTGTAAGCTAACACTCTACCGATTCGGCCCACACCAAGAGAACCAAGAGAATAGAAGTAGCAGGGAATAGATTCGGCCTTGCAACCACCGAAAACCCAAGAAGGCAAAGAAGCTTCGGCAACCACAAGAACCAAGTTTTGGATATGAGATGAAGTTGATGTTTTGGCTATGGTGTAGAAAAGAGAAAGTGGGAGGGTATGGAATTTGGTAAAAAAGAAAAACAATGAAAGAAAAGGAAAATGAAGGAGAGGAAGAAAAAACACCACAAAGAAAATTCAGCAATCACAAGTTGAGAGAAAAGAAAAAATAATCCAAAAATGATTGAAGTAAAGTATTCAAAAGCTCAAAAATTGCCAACAACTTTCGGCAATCAAAGAAGAATGAACAATGATGGATTAAGGCTTACGGCACAACAAAGGGACAAGATGAACAATGACTAGGTATTTTGGCCAAAACAAGGGAAAAGAAGTTGGTAAAGAAAATGCCAAAATGAACAAAGCTTAGCAAAATAGCCAAGAGAGATTCGGCTCTCACACTCCCTAACAAAACCGTGTGCCTACTACACCAAAAGGTCATGGTTGACCCAAAATTTTCTTTCCAAAACATCATCCCCAAAATCGGCCAACATGTTCCCTTCCCTTCCCTTTTCTTTTCTTTCTTTCCTTGTTTTTCCCTTGCTTTCCTCCTTACCATATCCTTAGTCTTCTTTCCCAAATAAAAAAGTCTTCCTTACCATAATAAAGCCATGGCCGACACATGGAATGTAGCACAAAAATTAATACAAAATTTGCAATAGGTGGGATTCGAACCTCAGACCATTAGTACACTCCACACGCCACTTTCCACCTTTACCAATAGACTCCTTGTGCTAGCAAAATGCACACTTATTTCCTTAAGTCTTGATGCCCCTTACCTTCTCCCCCTTAAGTGCATAAACACAAAAATTTACCTATAGCCTAACTTGAACCCGGAACTTCCTAGAAGCCTCGTAACTTTCCAAAATCACCTTCTTAATAAGTCCAACTTGAAATAATGCCGTTCTTTTGTTCTCAAAAATTTTAAACACTCCTACGCCCAAGGCCCATTGGGCCCAATTCTACTAGGCCCAAATTCGGGTCGTTACAATTCTACCCTCCTTAAAGAAATTCCGTCCTCGAAATTTCCAACCAACTACTAAACGCACCGCTCAAATAACACCACTATGCTTTCGCTGCGCACTCTGATCTTAATAACACTAATGTACATTCAACATAATCTTGAATCCTCTTTCACACAACCAAACATCTAACCACAGAAGCAAGCAGTTATCTACCTCTTATACCTAAAATTTTCTACATTCAATCATCACGTCCAACCAAAACATACCTAACTTGATAGTGATGAAACAATCCCGGGCCTTATGCTCCTTAGACCCGCATCTCAAGCATGCTCCTGACCTCCTCCAGCATTCTCCCTCCAGCTTGAGGGAAGAGGTTCGAATCCCATGGATAGTATTTTGGTGACATTTATTTTTGCTCTTTCTTAGCAAGTGTCGGCCAAGCTCTATTCTTGGTAAGGATGGACTAATTCTTTTATGGTAAGGTGGCTAAAGGTTATGGTAAACATGAATTTAGGGATAGAATTTGCTTGATTTTGGGGATAGGATTTCAAAACTTTTGGATGGTGGAGGAACATAAGGCACCTCTTAAGGGTGAGTGTTTTGGAAAGGTATGATGGCCAAGTTTGACCATGTATGTGGACGGCATAGGGGGCTAAGGGGGATGGCCGGTTTTTGGTGCTAGCTTGGTAGGATTAGGTGCTAAATGAGCACATATTTCATTTGGTTATTTTGGGTGCTTTTCTTAAAAAAATTTTCTCCATTTTTCCCTCTCCCTAGCCGAATGTGCCATAAGCTTTAGGGAAGCAATTGTTTCTTTTGGCCATTTATTTCTTTTACCATTTCGGTCTTAGGATTGATTATTCTCCAAATCTTTTTCTTCCCTTTGTGACCGAAACCATATAACCATCTAGGACCATTTCTTTTCTTCTCTTTTTCCTCTTCATTTCCAAATGCATATTGGTTTCAAAGTTTCTTCTTGGTTCATCTTCCATCCTTGAGAACCGAAATACAAACCTCTCATCTCCATTTTTTTTTCTTTTCTTTTTACTTCTCACAAAAGACTCACAAACATTTCTCTTTTCCAAAATTTTTTCACTATGGCCGAATGTTGATGACAATCTCCTTAGCCAAATCCTTCTCTCCACATCTATTCACTTCTCAATCATTCTTTTTATTCATACCTTGATCAATCGTGGTGTAGTGGAGTGTCGATCATTTCTTCATCGATAGTCGATCTTAGTCATCATAAGAACGTGTGGAAAAAGGATTTCATCATTCAAGGTAAGGGATTCATTTTATTTCGAAGGGGGTTCTATGTTATTTTTTATTTGGCTTATGATGGTATTGATTAATCGATTATATCATAAGGACCCTATTAATTGACTCTCTTTTTTGTGAACGTAAGAACTTCGTGGCAATCAAGATAGGGACAAAAAGGGTTGTTAATAGCGTTTGGAAGAGGGGTGGTTCCGCTATTCCCCCTAAATTCAAACGAAGGACTGTTTCAGCAATCTGAGATTTTCCACCGGGTTGTGGACCCTCATCCGGCAAAAATCAATTATTTGAAGTCATTCGTACTCCTGAGCCTTTGACTGTTCGTGGTTCTTCATCGGGTTATGAACTATCGATCGAGGAGAAATCACAAATAGTTGTTGTTCGAGATTCCGAGGGTAAAGATCTAGATCGTTCATCATTAGAATAGCTTTATATTAAATATTAGTGTTCTAATTAAGCATGATAAATATTTAGGTATCGATGAGCGGGAAAGTATAGTACTCACCGTAATCAGGTGTGTAACTTCACACTTATCTCATGGGTTATACTATGCCATAAGTATTCGATTAAAAATCTTAAAGTCGGTAAAATTGGAAAATACGGTTTATTAGCACTTTTGGTGTGAAAGCATGAAAACGGTATTAAAGTTGTGAAAATTACGAATTTGCCCTTAATAAGCTATATTGTTAAAAAGTGATATTTTGGGCCATATGAATTATTTTTGATAAATTGGCCAAGTGAAAAAATTGTGAAAAGGTCCTCATGTGTATATATGGGCCAAAACTGCTAGATCGATATAAGGGCCAAAATTGCTAGATCGTTAAATGGGTTAAATTGTTATTTTGACTAATGGGCCAAGTTGATAACTTGTAATACGGGCTTTTTTTTGTTGAAATTTACCTTATGAATATATTGTGATGCATTCTATATATACATGACTGCATGGGTTGGGATAATTGACGAAGAGAAGAAAGGCCTGTTGCCAAAATCTAGTTCGGTGACACTGTCACAATCTAGTTCGGTGACTCTGTCACAATCTAGTTCGGTGGCTCTACCACAAATATTTTAAATGGCTTAATGCCTGTGATTGGTGTGTTGGCGGGGTGGGTTGACTTGATCCCCACAGGTGTGATGGTTGGTACGGGTGGTGTGTAGCGGATGGAAATTAGGCTTGGTTGGGAATTGCATATCACATGCATTTTTTTTATATTTGATTTATATATTGTATTTTTGTAAATGGACTCAAGCCCAATTTAATGCTTAAAAGGATTTGGCCCAGTGGACTTGGTAAGTGGGTTACACATTGAGTTCTAAGTAACTCACCCTGTTTTTCTTACCCTTCACAGGTAATAAAAATTGATGGAGGCTTGGGCCGGGGATGACTTCGTGTGGAGGCCATAATACGAATGATGGGTTTTTGAAACACCCCAAACTCGGCCCACAAGCCTCGACCGGATCTGATATGTTCCTTCGGAAAACTTAACTAAATCTCGTTTCATGATTTGATAAAATATGTCAACTTATTAAAACAAGTTTGAAAATTTAGCGAGTTGGAAACCGAGTTGTAGTTCAGTTTGTATTTCTTTTAAAAAAAACGTTTCCTTCATTTATAACAAATTGAAAACAATGCATGATTTTAGAGCTTATTAAGTTGAAAACTGTAGTGGACTAAGTGTTAAAACATTTGAAGTTGTTTAAGAAAAATGTTTAGTTATTTATTTGCCGATTATCGTGTGAAAAATAAAACTTAGAACATAAAACTTAAACAATTAAATAGTGGCCTTATTACAAACTTTAAAATACCAAATAAATCCCAAAAGAAAAGTATGCTAATATAACGCAAAATTCAACCATTCGAAAACCCAAAAACGCTGGGCATGGCCACCCCGTAGTCCTCGCTGACCCGATCCATAATACTAGGCATCACCTGTAAAAAGTTAGCCCACGAAGGGTGAGTCAACAGACTCAATGTGTAACGGCTACACCAAAAACCCAACCGATCATAGCCTTAACCATAACATTTCGGCAAAGCCCATTTTAGTCACATTCAGCCATAAGCTCACACATAGCATATCGGATCATAGCATATCAAATCACATTTAAATAAGACGAAAATGCAACCCGAGCCCACCTAGATATCCATCCTCTACACACCACTCGTACCTGCCAATCACACCGTGGGGATTACTAAATCGACCCTCCATCTGCTACACACCCTCGAAGGCAGTCGCTGCAGACAACTACACATCGCCCTTATAATGTGGCATAGCCACCAGATAATGTGACAGAGTCACCGGATTCATAATATGTGACATAAGTCACTTGGATAATGTGGTAAAACCACCTAACACTTCCCTTTTATCATTATCACCCATATGCCCATGCATCATACAAAATATACAGATATTATGCAATATACCTTACCCCAAAGCCATAACGAAATTACACATATTTTCATATCAATGTTTATAAACATTATTAATGGAGTGTTAAGGGGTAACGTACCTGAACGCACTATACCATTGAATGGTACCCTTAGCCATGTTATTCGTATTTTTATTAACACATATTTAACGTAATACTATTAATCTATCGGGAATTAGTGTAGGGTTACACACCGATAACCATGAGAATGACACTCTCGATTACCGACACTCTCGCTATCAGGGATAACAGCGATCTGCTTATCCCTTTCCGATACTGGCCCACAACCCGTGGCCAATCACGTCTGGCGAGAAACCGAGCGTTTCTTGAATCTAGGGTAGGAACTACCCTTTCTCTCCTCCACTGGTACTCACATCCATTGAGGAACACTTAAACAAAACCCGGTTAATTAATATGTAAGATCTAAATGAAACATAATCTATAACTTAAACACCCTTACCGAAATAGATCTAAATCCCGAGACTCCTCCTTTATCTTTGTCGAAAACCCCCTAAAATACCATAGTTAGAATCGGCAACCCTCAATAAGTAATATGGCCTTTGGCCGAATATTACAACTCCCTTACCTTGCTTGCTTAAATCCCGATAACTATTGTCTGCTCTTGTAGTTGTCGAAATCCCTACATGGCTTAAGTTAGAATCGGCTTAGTGCATTAAAACCAATAGAAGTGGCCCTTGGCCGAATGGTATACCTTGTTTACCTTGAATCTCCAAAATCCCGAAAGATCTCCTTCTAATCGTCGGCTACAAAGAATCCCGAAATCCATTGAACAAGAGTGACCAAACGCAGTGATCACTGGCTCTAAGAATTCGACAAGAGGAGAAAGATGATCGGATTTTAGTGCTTCAGAACAATTGGCTATAGTCCAGAGATACCTTCGGCTTTTGAAAGAATAGCGAGAAGAAGAAGAGAAGAATGATGGTGTGGCTTAAGTTAGGATTTGGCTTAGGGGATTTTGGCTACTAGGTGAATTCGGCTTTTATCAAAAGAATGCAGAAGAGATGTTTGGGACCTTAAGAGTTGCGGCAATGGTGGGAATGAATGAAAGAGAGGTTTCGGCCTTAGCAAAATAAAGGAGAAGAGAAGGGGTGAGGGTTTCGGTCTAAAGATGAGTAAAGTGAAGAAGAGAATGGAGAAGAGAGTGGCCTTAATGGTCTTCCCAAATTCGGCTAAAGCAAAGAAAATAGAAGAGACTTTGAAAGGTTTCTGACTACCACTTTCGGCACAAATCTAAGGGAGGAAAAGAAAGCTAAAATGTACCTAAAACTCCTTAAGCCAATTCGGCACTTAACTCCCCCTTGTATGACCGAATATGCCCCCTCCAAAGTCCCTTTACCTACGCCAACTCTTCCCCTCTTCTCAAATCCCTTCTTTTTCTCCTACTTTTCCTCTTCTCCCCTCATTCAAAAGTATTTGAATGAGTCAACACTATCTTTCTCTCTTAGCCGAATTTTCAAATGAATTTGACCAAATCAAATGCTCATCCATTCGATGTCCCCGTGCCGTCCAACACCGCACTTCCTCGCCGAAAAATAAAAGCCCAAAACGCTACCTGTCTTTGCTCGAACCTAAGTCCCTTCACACTCCCGAGGCGTCACTCTCTCAGGCTCTAAGTGGCACCTCCTTGCCACTTTACCAGTTAAGTTCTTGTGTCTTAATCCACATACTAAACTCCTTAAGGCCTAGCTCCCTAGCTCTCCCTTAAGACTTAAAAATCCAATATTTTTCTAAGGCATCTACCTACTCCCCAGGGTTCCCGAAGCCCCCAAAACACATACAAACCACACACAAGCATGCTATTACATACATTCAAGTTAAAACGCATAACCCCTAAATCCCAGATATTACAGTTCTACCCCCCTTAAAAATAATTTCGGCCTCGAGATTACCTGACTAGAATAGGTGAGGGTATTGCTGCTGCATTGCTTCCTCCGGCTCCCAAGAAGCTTCTTCCGATCCATGGTTACGCCATGACACTTTGACTAGAGGAACTGATTTCCTTCGTAACACCTTCACATCTCGTTCTAGAATCTGAATCGGCTCTTCCTCGTAGGACAAGTCTGACCTCAGCTCCACCTCCTCAACTGGCACTACATGAGATGGATCCGATCAGTAATGACGTAGCATCGAAATGTGGAACACATCGTGCATCTGCTTTAATTTCGAAGGCAACTCTAACTGATATGCCACTGGTCCAACCCGCTTCAGAACCCGATAAGGTCCTATAAACCTGGGACTTAACTTACCTTTGCGACCAAATCTCATCACCTTTTTCCACGGTGAAACTTTCAGAAATACCTGATCCCCTACTGCAAACTCTATCTCCTTCCGTTTGAGATCTGCGTACGACTTTTGTCTGTCAAACGCTTCCTTCAACCATGCCCGAATTACCTTAACCTTTTCTTCGACTTACCACACAATCTCGACCCAAAACATGATGTTCCCCAATTACGTCCAACACGTAGGAGTGCGACACTTCCGTCCATACAAAGATTAGCCGTGCGGTGCCATCCGAATACTTGCTTGATAGCCGCATTGTTGTCACGCAAACTTTGCTAAAAGCAAGAATTCCTCCCGCTTCCTCTCAAAGTCTATCACGCAACCCCTCAACATATCCTCTAACACTTGAATTACCCGCTCAGATTGGCTGTCCGACTGCGGATGAAATGCCGTGCTGAAATCTAATCTGGTGCCCAATGCCTGATGCAATGCTTTCCAAAACCGAGACGTAAACCTCGGATCTCTATCCAAAATAATCGACACTGGCACTCCGTGTAGCCTCACAATTTCTGCCACATACAATTTTGCCAACCTCTGCAGAGAATAGTCAACCCGCACTGGTTCCGACACAGTCATTCTGCCTCTGCCGCGCCCACGAGTATTGCGACCACGTCCCCTAGAACTCATGTCTACCATCGCGATTTATTTGTTTTTTACGAAATTTTTATGCATTAGAATCTTTTCACTTCTTGTTTAAAGAGAAGTTTTATGCAATAGAGTTTTAATCAGTGGTTTTTCCGTAGAAGTACACATATACCTAAAGTCCATGTCCCTATAATATAGTTTCCCTATGCCTATTATCTAAAGCATCATACATTAGCATATTCAAACAAATTTACTAACTACAGTACTTACCTGGTGGACCTGGGCCGAGAACTCGGGTGCCATGCTTCCATAGGACCATTTTAACAGAAATTTTCAAAAACCCTATTTTGGCTCAAATTTTTTTTTGAAAACGTTGTGGGCTTCAAAACCCAAGGCTGAGTGTTTAAAACAGGGCTCTGATACCAAGTTGAAACACCCCAAACCTGGCCCACAAGCCTCGACCAGATCTTATATGTTTCTTCAGAAAACTTAATTAAATCTCGTTTCACGATTTGATAAAATATGTCAACTTATTAAAACAAGTTTGAAAATTTAGCGAGTTGGAAACCGAGTTGTAGTTCAGTTTGTATTTCTTTTAAAAAAAAAAACATTTCCTTCATTTCTAACAAATTGAAAACAATGCCTGATTTCAGAGCTTATTAAGTTGAAAACCGTAGTGGACTAAGTGTTAAAACATTTGAAGTTGTTTAAGAAAAATGTTTAGTTATTTATTTGCCGATTATCGTGTGAAAAATAAAACTTAGAACATAAAACTTAAACAATTATATAGTGGCCTTATTACAAACTTTAAAATACCAAATAAATCCCGAAAGAAAAGTATGCTAACATAACGCAAAATTCAACCATTCGAAAACCCAAAAACGCTGGGCATGGCCACCCCGTAGTCCTCGCTGACCCGATCCATAATACTAGGCATCACCTGCAAAAAGTTAGCCCACGAAGGGTGAGTCAACAGACTCAATGTGTAACGGCTACACAAAAAACCCAACCGATCATAGCCTTAACCATAACATTTCGGCAAAGCCCATTTTAGTCACATTCGGCCATAAGCCCACACATAGCATATCGGATCATAGCATATCAAATCACATTTAAATAAGATGAAAATGCAATCCCGATCCCACCTAGATATCCATCCTCTACACACCACCCATACCTGCCAATCACACCGTGGGATTACTAAATCGACCCTCCATTCGCTACACACCCTCGAAGCGATCATTGCTGAGACAACTACACATCGCCCTTATAATGTGGCATAGCCACCGGATAATGTGACAGAGTCACCGGATTCATAATATGTGACATAAGTCACCTGGATAATGTGGTAAAACCACCTAACACTTCCCTTTTATCATTATCACCCATATGCCCATGCATCATACAAAATATATAGATATCATGCAATATATCTTACCCCAAAGCCATAACGAAATTACACATATTTTCATATCAATGTTTATAAACATTATTAACGCAGAGTGTTAAGGGTAACGTGATACTGAACGCACTATACCATTGAATGGTACCCTAAGCCATGTTATTCGTATTTTTATTAACACATATTTAATGTAATATTATTAATCTATCGGGAATTAGTGTAGAGTTACAGACCTGATAACAGTGAGAATGACACTCTCGATACCGACACTCTCGCTATCAGGGATAGCAGCGATCTGCTTATCCCTTTCTGATGCTGGCCCACAACCCGGTGGCAAATCACGTACGGTAGAAACTGAGCGTTTCTTGAATCTAGGGGTAGGAACTACCCCTTTCTCTCCTCCACTGGTACTCGCATCCATTGAGGAACACTTAATCAAAACCCGGTTAATTAATATGTAAGATCTAAATGAAACATAATCTATAACTTAAACACCCTTACCGAAATAGATCTGAATCCAAAGACTCCTCCTTTATCTCTGTCGAAAACCCCCTAAAATACCATAGTTAGAATTGGCAACCCTCAATAAGTAATATGGCCTTTGGCCGAATATTACAACTCCCTTACCTTGCTTGCTTAAATCCCGATAACTATTGTCTGCTCTTGTAGTTGTCGAAATCCCTACATGGCTTAAGTTAGAATCGGCTTAGTGCATTAAAACCAATAGAAGTGGCCCTTGGCCGAATGGTATACCTTGTTTACCTTGAATCTCCAAAATCCCAAAAGATCTCCTTCTAATCGTCGGCTACAAAGAATCCCGAAATCCACCGAACAAGAGTGACCAAACTCAATGATCACTGGCTCTAAGAAATCGACAAGAGGAGAAAGATGATCGGCTTTTAGTGCTTCAGAACAATTGGCTATAGTCTAGAGATACCTTCGGCTTTTGAAAGAATCGCGAGAAGAAGAAGAGAAGAATGATGGTGTGGCTCAAGTTAGGATTCGGCTTAGGGGATTTTGGCTACTAGGTGAATTCGACTTTTATCAAAAGAATGGAGAAGAGATGTTTGGGACCTTAAGAGTTACGGCAATGGTGGGAATGAATGAAAGAGAGGTTTTGGCCTTAGCAAAATAAAGG
This sequence comes from Gossypium sturtianum, assembly GCA_025698515.1. Lineage (NCBI taxonomy): Eukaryota > Viridiplantae > Streptophyta > Magnoliopsida > Malvales > Malvaceae > Gossypium > Gossypium sturtianum. The sequence goes on from CM046946.1 coordinate 127,201,669, forward strand.
AGAAGAGAAGGGGTGAGGGTTTCGGTCTAAAGATGAGTAAAGTGAAGAAGAGAATGGAGAAGAGAGTGGCCTTAATGGTCTTCCCAAATTCGGCTAAAGCAAAGAAAATAGAGGAGACTTTGAAAGGTTTCTGACTACCACTTTCGGCACAAATCTAAGGGAGGAAAAGAAAGCTAAAATGTACCTAAAACCCCTTAAGCCAATTCGGCACTTAACTCCCCCTTGTATGACCGAATATGCCCCCTCCAAAGTCCCTTTACCGGCCAACTCTTCCCCTCTTCTCAAATCCCTTCTTTTTCTCCTACTTTTCCTCTTCTCCCCTTATTCAAAAGTATTTGAATGAGTCAACACTTATCTTTCTCTCTTAGCCGAATTTTCAAATGAATTTGACCAAATCAAATGCTCATCCATTCAGTGTCCCTGTGTCGTCCAACACTGTACTTCCTCGCCAAAAAATAAAAGCCCAAAACGCTACCTGTGCTGCTCGAACCTAAGTCCCTTCACACTCCACGAGGCGTCACTCTCACATGCTCTAAGTGGCGCCTCCTTGCCACTTTACGAGTTAAGTTCTTGTGTCTTAATCCACATACTAAACTCCTTAAGGCCTAGCTCCCTTAGCTCTCCTTTAAGACTTAAAAATCCAATATTTTTCTAAGGCATCTACCTACTCCCCAGGGTTCCTGAAGCCCCCAAAACACATACAAACCACACACAAGCATGCTACTACATACATTCAAGTTAAAACGCAAAACCTCTAAATCCTGGATATTACAGTTTTTATAAACTTGAACTTCTTTTTAATATTTTTATTTTTATTTAAGTACTATTTTGATTGCGATGTAATAAGGCCTCTTGTATTATTTTATGGATTTTTATTCGTGGATGGAATTTTAATATGTTTTAGTACTTAAATGGGGCTATTTAAATTTTATAAATGATTTCTTAAACTTGCGTGTAAAAAAAAGAAAATAAAAAAGGGATTTTCTTAAATATCACTTAATCCAAATATTTTGTGAAAACTCCTTTATAAGTTTAAGATTTCCACCAATTATTTCTCTGAAAATCAAATTGTAAATTCGTATGTTTTAAAATTATGGTTTTCAAATAAATCTCGGTTTATGATAAATTCCATTTTTTTCAAAATCATTTTGAAGAATTGTTTTCATTAAAAGCAGTGATGTAATATCCCGGGTTAGGGGCTATTTTGTTGTTGCATGTTTTTGCATGTGTCTAGTGTGCTGCGTGGCTATTTCTATGTTTTGGGGGCTTAATTGAAGTCTAAATGTATGCCTGAGTGAATGGGAAAATTTTGACTTTTGGGTGTTAAGCCAGGGGAGCTGTTGGAGCTGGGGTATAAGAGTTTTATTTGGTGTTTTGGTTGAACAAGAAAGGAGCTGGTGGAGTGGCTGGATAGGCGCCACTAAGGCTTGTGTGTGTGGCGTCATTTGCAGGAGGGAGAGATCTTGTGTTCGAGCTGCGAAGTCCCCATTTTGGTTTCTTTTGGGACGGCTTGGAGGAGAGGTAGAGGCAACTAGAATTCTACCTTGGACCAAGTCATACCTTTCAAACGTGTGGTGGAGAGCATTTGTGGGAGGAAGACTTGGTCTTGTTGGTTTGAATGTGTGGATGTGAGTGTATGGGGATTTGGCCAATGTTGGGGGAGTGGTGGAGTGTATGGCGGGTTTTGGGAAGTGGGGAGAGAGAAGGCCAAATTTCTCCTTTTGGAATGTGGTGAATATTCGGCCATTAGGAGACCAAAGCAAATTCTTTTCTTTCTTTGACAAACCAAAGCCAAATTCCAAAGAATTCTCTCATCTTTTTCTCACTTCTTGAACCGAGATACCAAGTCCCATTAGTTGCCGAAATTGTCTTGTTCGCATGGTTTGTGTGTGCCGAATACACTCTTGCATCTATCCTTCTTTCTTCATTTGTGTAAAGTGAATCGGGTATCCTTTCTTCTCACACTCTCATTCATTTTCTTTTGTCATACTTGTGCCGAAATCATACTACTTCTAAACCAAGTTCTCTATTTTTACTTCTCTATTACTAGTGTCAAAACCATATCATCTTTTCTCTCAAACTCTCAATTGTTTTTCTCAATAATCCTAGCCGAATCTTTCATTTGTGCCTTACCATTTCATTAAGCCAAACACTAGTTCCCAAAACACATTTTTATCTTTTTTTTTTCCTTTCAAAACCGTAAGTACTTGTCCCCATCCATTTTCTATTTTTTCTTTCTTTCTTTCTTCCATTTCAAGAGCTCTTGAGCCGAATCTCCTTTTTCTCCTAGTGGTTTGGTTGGCGGTTAGTGGTTGGTGTTGGGGTAAGTTCTTGGCCGAATGGCCATTTCTCTTTTCTCTCTAGTGCTTGTGGTTTCGATTTGATTAAAGTCTATTTTGGTTTTGGTTGGAAGGAGTTAATTATTTCGTTTTAGGGTCTCCAGATTTTGGTGGCGATCAAGTGAAGCAGTCATCGTTGGTTGATCGTTGGTAAGTGGTGGTAAGAGTGATGTTATTAGGCTATTCCGTTAGTTTCACTAAATCGAGTGGCAAAAGATTAACTGTTATTCTTTTGAAGGTGGTGGCCGATCATCTTAGAAGGACCATTGTGGTCCGGGATTTGGTAGGAAACCAAATCGAGTATAGAGGTAAGGGTGATTCGACAAACCCCTTTGGTTAATTATTGTTGGCCGAATGGTAGATGTCTAACTCCTATTTGGCTGATTGTAGGATCAAGGATACAAGGAGCTTTAGATCGTTTCTTTTAATATTAAAGGTTGCGCTTTAGCAGGTGTGTAACTAACACACCCATACTTAGTGATATTGTTATTAAACCTGTTTGCCTATTAAATCATGACAGTATGATGGATTATTGGATACCCAAACGGGGTATGTATGCGTATCCGGGTAAGTCAAGATTGTTACTAGATTACCGATGATCTATATGGCATCATGACTATGTATGTATGTGATATGGGGCATGAGTCAAACATATTAGCATGATATGCATAATTTGTATGATATGCATGATTACATGAGTTGGTTTGTTGATGGGTGATATGAGTGGAGGGGGCAATGATGATTTGTCTTGACGAGCACCAGTGTTTTGGTAACACACTTTGTGACTTTGGGTCACCAAAGCTTTGGTAGCACATTTGTGTCTTTGGGACACCGTGAGGTTGGGCACCTCATTGCGACTTGTCCCCGTGGTTAACACCACCGTGGGTTGGCCCCACTTTGAGATATGGGATCGTCGCTAGTGATTGGGTATCACACGATGGGTTGGCCCCATCATTCGATTATTGTGACTACGGTCACCGGTGCTTTGGTAGCACATTTGTGTCTTTGGGACACGGAGGTTGGGCACCTCATTGCGACTTGTCCCCGTGGTTAACACCACCGTGGGTTGGCCCCACATGAGATATGGGATCGTCGCTAGTGATTGGGTATCACACGCGATGGGTTGGCCCCATCATTCGATTATCGTGACTACGGTCACCAAAGTGCTTGGGTAGCACATTGTGTCTTTGGGACACTAGTGTTTTGGTAACACATTGTGACTATATGTCACCGGTGGTTTGGCACCACCAAAGTGGTTTGGTACCACACGGGTAGGAAAGGAGATACGGATGGCTAGGATTGGGTTGCATTAACTATGTTGCTAGGTATGATGTGTGTTAGCATGTTGTTTCATCGGGAGCGGGATTTATGCATTTGAGTCTTTCGACTCACCCTCTCCTTTGACATTTCAGTGTGACTCGTGAGACGCGACATGGAGCCGGGATGGACTCGGGTGCTGCTCATGCCATGCTTAATAAAGTTTTACTCCAACTCTATCATTTGGGTACTTTAGTTTAATTACTTTTATTTGGGTTTTAATTTGAATTTGTAAAAGGCCTTTAAATTATGTTTTTTTGATGGTTATGTTTTAATTAGATTCTCAACCCGCTTAACAAATAACTTGGCATGAAATTTACTAAAACTTGGAAAGACAACGTTTTCAAAATTATATCGCGATGTGTTTCAAACTATACCATCGGGTATCTCACTATGCTTTACTATAGAGTAAACTCAAATGATTTTCAAACCAAACTCGATATCTACTAAGTCAAAAATGTTTCAAAATAGCACTAAGAAACTACTGGAATTGCTAAATGAAATCAACTCGTCTTTAACTATATACTTTGGATAAGTTTTCAAAATCTAATCAAAACAAACCTACTCCAATTTCCCCAAATCCACTATGTTTTCACCCCGCTTTTAAACGAGGAAAAATCTGATCACTCAAAGACGTTTTCCCCGTAACATACCAGATTCGGACGTGGTGTCTTGTCCGAGTTTGGGGTGTTACAATTGTGGTATCAGAGCCAAGTTCAAAGGCTCGGTACGCGGGCCCGAGGCCCAAAATGTTTTCAAAAGATTGTTCTGTTAGTCTTTATTCTTAAAGTATGGTTTGAAAGGCATGGCACCGAGTCTCCCAGCACCAGTTCGCCTGTAAGTACCAGTACTATTGCTTGTGAATTGATTGGATGTGATATGATTTGATGAATAGCAATAGTATACTACTTTAGAGATTGAAACTGATAGAATTCGTGAACTCGCGAGAACAAATCCTCCTTAATATTCATAAGACTTGCTTTTAAACAAGTGGAATAAATCTTCGATGCATAAAATTCTTAATCGAGATCGTAGAAAGATTAGTCATGAGCGCTAGAGGTGGACGTGGTCGTGGGCGAGGTCGTGGTAGGATGATCTGCTTACGAGCCCGTAGGATGCGTCGGGGTTCGAGAAAATGAGATACTGGTTCCGCCACCACCGGAGGTGGTGAGTTCCAAGATCGGGCCGGGGCGACGCAGCGATGTCACGAGCGATCTTTGAGTGTTGGAAAGAGTAGCCGGTGTAGGTGGTGGTTCGTGAGTTAGAAATCGGTTCTGGCGACTTCGAGCAAATGGGGCCGAATTCTTCCGAGTGTTTCGGTGTTGCTCCCAAAGATCTTTGCCGAATCTCGGCTAGAGGCAAGCGAGCGGATCATGGACGATCCGGACTTGACACCAAGAGAAGCCGGAAGGGCATCGTATCGCTTCTCGGGATGAGTCATATCAGTGGTGGCTCACGGTTCGAGACAGTTGTGGTAGCAGAGGATCTAACATGGGATTATTTCAGGGGCAACATATCAAAAGAAGTACATCGGAGCTAGTTATGTTGACTCCAGCGGAAGGCTTTTCTGAGGCTTGTTCGGGGAGTAAATCGCTTTTTAGTCGAGGTGAGTTCCCGGTGAGTAGGTATGCCAGGGGCATTGTGGCCACTGAGCATGAGAGGTGTGTTCGTTTCGAGGATGGTCTGCGAGACGACTTGAGGCTGCTGATTGCTCCTCAGCAGGAGCGCGAGTTTGCTGTCTTAGTTGAGAAGGCTAAGGTAGCCGAGGGTGTTAAGGAGTCAGTGAGGCAGGGCATGGACAGAAATAGACATAAGAGGAGCTTTGGGTCCTCTGGGTCGTCGGGTAATCCGCAGAAGAGGGCTAGACCGAGTGGGCCGAACCACCGCTAGGTTTGTTGTTTGCTAAGCGAGGGACCGCCGATGTGATCGATGTGGGAAATCTCATTGGGGTGGTTCTTTGGACCGGAGGAAAAGGTTGCTTCGGTGTGGTTCTCTCGGAGCATCGTGTGAGGGATTGTCCGCGTAGGTTGGCTAGGATTCATCCCGAGAGGCGGGCCGTGATCGGGCCAGAGGTAATGGACCGCCACCGCAGAGGGGCCGTGGTAATGGCGAGGTGGTAATGGGTCCGGTCGGGGCCGTGGAGCACCGGGCGAGGTGCAAGTAGCTCGATGCTAGACGACTGGATTAGTGTATGCTTTGCGGCGCCGAGAGGAGAGAGCGGCGCGCGACCGGACGTCATAACCGTGCAGACGTTTTTATTTTTGGTTCTCCTTATACTGCTTTGATTGATGTGGGTTCAACGCACTCTTATGTTGCCGATGAGTATAGTAGAGACCACGGATTTAGACTCGAGATATCTTCTAGGCGGATGATCGTGATTAGCCCTCTAGGTCACTCTGTAGTAGTAGATAAACTGTTTAGAGAGGTACCCTAGAACTCCAAGGGGTAGTGTTTGCTGCTGATCTGATGGAACTGCCGTTTGGGGAGTTCGATCTGATTCTTGGGATGGATTGGTTGGTCAAGTACCAAAGCGAGGTTGGATTGCGCGCCAAGCGCATTGTTCTTAAGACGGTCGAGGGTGAAGAGGTGGCTATGATAGGTAATAGGAGAGATTACTTATCAAATGTGGTATCCGCTTTGAAAGCGAGAGAAGATGGTCGGGAGGGGCCGTGAAGCGTATGTAGTTCATGTGTATGCCTTGGAGGCTAAAGAGTCTCACGTGGAGAAGGTTAAATCTTTAAGGATTTTGCTTGATGTGTTTCCCGAGAAGCTTCCGGGTTTGCTGCGGATCGCGAGGTAGAGTTCGGAATAGATCTATTACCCGGAACTGCGCCAGTGTCTATTGCTCCGTATAGGATGGCGCCAAAGGAATTGGTGGAGCTTAAGGCTCAGATCCAGGAGTTATTGGATCGAGGTTTTATTAGGCCAAGTGTTTCGCCAGTAAGTGCGCCGGTACTCTTTGTCAAGAAGAAAGATGGCACGATGCGGATGTGTATAGACTACCGCCAGTTGAACAAGCTGACGATTAAAAACAAGTATCCGTTGCCACGGATAGATGACTTGTTTGATCACCAAGGTGCTGCGCGGTATTCTCGAAGATCGACTTGAGGTCCGGGTATCACCAGTTAAGAGTTAAGGAGGCCGATATCCATAAAACAGCTGTTTGGACTCGGTATGGGCACTACGAATTCTGGTAATGCCGTTCGGGTTGACTAACGCACCGGCAGCGTTTATGGATATGATGAATAGGGTGTTTCAACAATATCCGGATCGGGCCTCGTCGTGGTTTTCATAGACGACATCTTAGTGTACTCAGGGACGAGAGGAAGAGCATGATAAGCATTTGCGAGTGGTGTTGTAGATTTTGAGGAAAAGCGACTCTATGCTAAGTTCGGTAAGTGTGAGTTCGCTTAGAGAAGTGACTTTCTTGGGTCATGTAGTGTCACGTGAGGATTCGAGTAGATCCTCGTAAGATTGAGGCGCTTTTGGATTGGAAGCCGCCTAGGTCGGTGGGTGAGATTCGGAGTTTTCTGGGTTTGGCCGGATACTACCGAAGGTTTGTTGAGGGTTTCGTTGATAGCGGCGCTGATGACCAAGTTGCCGAGGAAAGAAGTTCCGCTTTGTGTGGATGAGAAACAGCAGAAAAAGCTTCGATAAGTTAAAGAAGATTTTGACCGAGGCTCGGTTTTAATTCAACTTTGGTCGGTAAGGAATTCACATCTATTGTGACGCATCACATACGGGCTTGGGTTGTGTCTTGATGCAAGAAGGTAAGGTTGTGGCTTACGCTTCTCGACACCGAGGCCACATGAGGTCAACTATCCGACCTTACGATTTGGAGCTAGCAACTGTAGTCTTCGCTTTAAAGATTTGGAGGCACTACTTGTACGGGGAGAGATCGATAGTCTACACAGATCACAAGAGTCTGAAGTATCTACTGACTCAGAAGGATTTGAATTTGAGGCAGCGCAGATGGGTCGAGTTGCTGAAAGATTACGACTGTTCGATTGAGTATCATCCGGGCAAGGCTAACGTGGTGGCAGACGCGTTGAGCCATAAGGTTATTTCGGACTTAAGAGCATTGTTTGCCCACTTGAGTTTGTATGACGACGGGAGTATTCTGGCAGAGTTGCAGGTTAAGCCTACTTGGGTTGAGCAGATCAGAGAGAAACAGTTAGAGGATGTGATTCTAAGTGCGCGAAGGTTGCAAGTGCGTGGATGGTGGTTTGGAGGGTTACTGACTTATGCCGTGATGAGGTTCTGTGTTTTCAAGGTAAGGCTTGTATGCCTAAAGATGTTGAGTCGAGGCGAAAGATTCTTCAGGACGCACATAGCGCCTCCTTATGCTATGCATCCCGGAGGTAGCAAGATGTATAGGGATCTTAGAGAGCGCTTTTGGTGGCACGGCTTGAAGAAAGAGGTGACAGAGTTTGTTGGGAAGTGTCGACTTGTCAGCAGGTCAAGGCCGAACATCGCTTTGCCGTCGGGGTTGCTTCACTGTGAAGATTCCTCGATGGAAGTGGGAAAGGATAACCATGGATTTCGTCGGTGGGTTATCGCTTCGCCAAGCAAGAAGGATTCGATTTGGGTAGTGGTGGATCGATCGACTAAATCAGCTCTCACTTTATTCCGGTGAGGGTTGACTACTCACTTGAAGCTAGCGCGGTCGTATGTGTCGAGATAGTGAGGTTGCACGATGTGCCGGTTCGATAATCTCGGATAGGGATCCTAGATTTACGTCAAGGTTCGGAAAGCACTTTGCATCGCTCTCTGGGTACTCGTTTGGATTTCAAAGACGGCTTTTCACCCGCGATCGACGGGTCAATCGAAAGGGTCATTCGGATCTTAGAGGATATGTTTGAGAGGTTGTATCTTGGATTTCAGAGGTAGTTGGGAGGAGTTTCTACCATTAGTGAGTTTGCCTACAACAACGATTTACCAAGCGAGCATCAAGATGGCACCGTATGAGGCGTTGTATGGTAGGAAGTGTCGCTCACCTACGTGTTGGACGGAGTTAGGTGAACGCCGGTTGTTAGGACCCGAGTTGGTTGGTTGAGACCGAGGACAAGGTTAAGTTGATTCGGTCTCGATTGAAGGAAGCTTGGACCGGCAGAAGTCTTATGCCAATCTTAAGCGGAGAGATATAGAGTTCATTTGTGGGGATCGAGTTTTCTGAAGGTCTCGCCTGGAAGAAGGTGTTGAGGTTCGGGAAGAAAGGCAAGCTAAGTCCGAGGTTTATTGGGCCGTATAAGGTATTGAGACGAGTTGGACCAGATGGCGTATCGCCTTGAGTTGCCGCCAGAGCTTAGTCGATTCACGATGTCTTTCACGCTTCGATGCTTCGGAGGTATCGTCGGATCCGTCGCATGTGGTAGCAATGGAAGAGATCGAGGTAAATCCAGATTTGACCATGGAAGAGGAACTCGTGCGATTCTTGATCGAGATGTGAAGGTTCTCTGCGTAAGAAGTCCGTGCCTTTAGTTAAGGTTCTTTGGCGGAATCATGGCGTAGAAGAAGCTACGTGGGAACCCGAGGATATGATGAGATAGCAATACCCGCAACTCTTCTAATCAGGTAATTTCGAGGTCGAAATTATTTTTAAGGGGGGTAGAACTGTAATATCCCGGGTTAGGGGCTATTTTGTTGTTGCATGTTTTTGCATGTGTCTAGTGTGCTGCGTGGCTATTTCTATGTTTTGGGGGCTTAATTGAAGTCTAAATGTATGCCCGAGTGAATGGGAAAATTTTGACTTTTGGGTGTTAAGCCAGGGGAGCTGTTGGAGCTGGGGTATAAGAGTTTTATTTGGTGTTTTGGTTGAACAAGAAAGGAGCTGGTGGAGTGGCAGGATAGGCGCCACTAAGGCTTGTGTGTGTGGCGTCATTTGCAGGAGGGAGAGATCTTGTGTTCGAGCTTCGAAGTCCCCATTTTGGTTTCTTTTTGGGACGGCTTGGAGGAGAGGTAGAGGGCAACTAGAATTCTACCTTGGACCAAGTCATACCTTTCAAACGTGTGGTGGAGAGCATTTGTGGGAGGAGGACTTGGTCTTGTTGGTTTGAATGTGTGGATGTGAGTGTATAGGGGGATTTGGCCGAATGTTGGGGGAGTGGTGGAGTGTATGGCCGGTTTGGGAAGTGGGGAGAGAGAAGGCCAAATTACTCCTTTTGGAATGTGGTGAATATTCGGCCATTAGGAGACCAAAGCAAATTCTTTTCTTTCTTTGACAAACCAAAGCCGAAATTCCAAAGAATTCTCTCATCTTTTTCTCACTTCTTGAACCGAGATACCAAGTCCCATTAGTTGCCGAAATTGTCTTGTTCGCATGGTTTGTGTGTAGCCGAATACACTCTTGCATCTATCCTTCTTTCTTCATTTGTGTAAGCTGAATCGGGTATCCTTTCTTCTCACACTCTCATTCATTTTCTTTTGTCATACTTGTGCCGAAATCATACTACTTCTAAACCAAGTTCTCTATTTTTACTTCTCCATTACTAGTAAGCCGAAACCATATCATCTTTTCTCTCAAACTCTCAATTGTTTTTCTCAATAATCCTAGCCGAATCTTTCATTTGTGCCTTACCATTTCATTAAGCCGAAACACTAGTTCCCAAAACACATTTTTATCTTCTTTTTTTTCCTTTCAAAACCGTAAGTACTTGTCCCCATCCATTTTCTATTTTTTCTTTCTTTCTTTCTTCCATTTCAAGAGCTCTTGAGCCGAATCTCCTTTTTCTCCTAGTGGTTTGGTTGGCCGGTTAGTGGTTGGTGTTGGGGTAAGTTCTTGGCCGAATGGCCATTTCTCTTTTCTCTCTAGTGCTTGTGGTTTCGATTTGATTAAAGTCTATTTTGGTTTTGGTTGGAAGGAGTTAATTATTTCGTTTTAGGGTCTCCAGATTTTGGTGGCGATCAAGTGAAGCAGTCATCGTTGGTTGATCGTTGGTAAGTGGTGGTAAGAGTGATGTTATTAGGCTATTCCGTTAGTTTCACTAAATCGAGTGGCAAAAGATTAACTGTTATTCTTTTGAAGGTGGTGGCCGATCATCTTAGAAGGACCATTGTGGTCCGGGATTTGGTAGGAAACCAAATCGAGTATAGAGGTAAGGGTGATTCGACAGACCCCTTTGGTTAATTATTGTTGGCCGAATGGTAGATGTCTAACTCCTATTTGGCCGATTGTAGGATCAAGGATACAAGGAGCTTTAGATCGTTTCTTTTAATATTAAAGGTTGCGCTTTAGCAGGTGTGTAACTAACACACCCATACTTAGTGATATTGTTATTAAACCTGTTTGCCTATTAAATCATGACAGTATGATGGATTATTGGATACCCAAACGGGGTATGTGTACGTATCCGGGTAAGTCAGTATTGTTACTAGATTACTGATGATCTATATGGCATCATGACTATGTATGTATGTGATATGGGTCATGAGTCAAACATATTAGCATGATATGCATAATTTGTATGATATGCATGATTACATGAGTTGGTTTGTTGATGGGTGATATGAGTGGAGGGGGCAGTGATGATTTGTGCTGACGAGCACCAGTGTTTTGGTAACACACTTTGTGACTTTGGGTCACCAGTGCTTTGGTAGCACATTTGTGTCTTTGGGACACCGAGAGGTTGGGCACCTCATTGCGACTTGTCCCCGTGGTTAACACCACCGTGGGTTGGCCCCACTTTGAGATATGGGATCGTCGCTAGTGATTGGGTATCACACGATGGGTTGGCCCCATCATTCGATTATTGTGACTACGGTCACCAAGTGCTTTGCAGCACATTTGTGTCTTTGGGACACCGAGAGGTTGGGCACCTCATTGCGACTTGTCCACGTGGTTAACACCACCGTGGGTTGGCCCCACATGAGATATGGGATTGTCTGCTAGTGATTGGGTATCACACGATGGGTTGGCCCCATCATTCGATTATCGTGACTACGGTCACCAGTGCTTGGGTAGCACATTGTGTCTTTGGGACACCAGTGTTTTGGTAACACATTGTGACTATATGTCACCAGTGGTTTGGCACCACCAGTGGTTTGGTACCACACGGGGTAGGAAAGGAGATACGGATGGCTAGGATTGGGTTGCATTAACTATGTTGCTAGGTATGATGTGTGTTAGCATGTTGTTTCATCGGGAGCGGGATTTATGCACTGAGTCTTTCGACTCACCCTCTCCTTTGACATTTCAGGTGACTCGTAGACGCGGACATGGAGCCGGGATGGACTCGGGGTGCTCATGCCATGCTTAATAAAGTTTTACTCCAACTCTATCATTTGGGTACTTTAGTTTAATTACTTTTATTTGGGTTTTAATTTGAATTTGTAAAAGGCCTTTAAATTATGTTTTTTTTGATGGTTATGTTTTAATTAGATTCTCAACCTGCTTAACAAATAACTTGGCATGAAATTTACTAAAACTTGGAAAGACAACGTTTTCAAAATTATATCGCGATGTGTTTCAAACTATACCATCGGGTATCTCACTATGCTTTACTATAGAGTAAACTCAAATGATTTTCAAACCAAACTCGATATCTACTAAGTCAAAAATGTTTCAAAATAGCACTAAGAAACTACTGGAATTGCTAAATGAAATCAACTCGTCTTTAACTATATACTTTGGATAAGTTTTCAAAATCTAATCAAAACAAACCTACTCCAATTTCCCCAAATCCACTATGTTTTCACCCCGCTTTTAAACGAGGAAAAATCTGATCACTCAAAGACGTTTTCCCCGTAACATACCAGATTCGGACGTGGTGTCTTGTCCGAGTTTGGGGTGTTACAAGTGATGACTAGATGTAAGTTCGAATTGTGTGGCATGCCAAGTCTGGTCTTAACGCATAGGTCGGGTTTGGGGTGTTACATTTTATGGTATCAGAGCCAGTTTCAAAACTCGGCTGTGGTTTGGGTTCAACAAAAATTTTTGTTTAAAACTGTTTTAATTTCTAGACTTTATGTTTTAAAGGTAGTATGGCACCACGAGCATCCGACACCAAGTCAAGTAAGTATTTGTATATTAAATGTTTATTATTATGATATGAACATAGGAACACTCTAGAACTTCTAGTTTTAGGTGTCGAAAATGGTAGAGATTGAGACTATAGGACGTGATTGCGAAAACAACTTTACCTCTTATATCTCATAAAATATCGTTAATAAACACTGAAGTAGTATTCTGATTCATAAAACTTGTAATCAGATTAAATCGAATTAGTCATTATGAGCACTAGAGGACGTGGTCGTGGACGTGGTAGACGTGGCCGTGGTAGAGGACGAGGTGCTAGAGATACAACTGAAGCGCCGGGTCATATGCCAGAAATGGATGCACCTGCTCCACCCGGGAGTGAGACTGGATCACATGACCATTCGAGAGAAGACAATGCTTTGACTCAAGCAATGTTGCGAGTCCTTGAAAGGGTTGCTGGGACTAGAACTGGTCCAGTAGTTCGTGGATCAATTTCAAAACGACTTAAATCAAGTGGTGCCGAGGTTTTTAGAGGTGTCTCCGGTGTAGCTCCGAATGTTGCGAAATATTGGCTTGAGGCAGTAGAGCGGATTATGGATGATTTGGAGTGCACGAAGCGTAAACTAAGAGGAGCTGTGTCCTTGTTAAGGGACGAGGCGTATCAATAGTGGCTTACTGTTCGAGAAGGCACCGAGGCTGCATTGGTTACTTGGGATTTCTTCAAAGCTTCTTTTTAAGGGAAGTACGTCGGGACAAGTTATGTAGATGCCCGGAGGAAGGAATTCCTATATTTGGTTCAAGAAAATAAGACAGTGGAATCTTACGAGGCAGAATTTCTTCGTTTGAGACGATATGCTCGCACAATAGTGCCGATAGATCATGAGCATTGTGTACGCTTTGAAGATGGGCTGAATGATGAGTTGCGGGTACTGATAGCCCCACAACAAGTACGGATTTTTGCCTCGCTTGTGGAGAAAGCCAAGATAGCTGAAGAGGCTAAGAATTTAGAATGTCAGAACCGGGAAAGAGTTAGAGGCAAGAGGGATTTTAAGTATTCGTGTTCTGCTAAAAGGTTCCAGAAAAGGCCTCGAAATGATGAGCCAGCTCAAGCTAGAGCGCCTGTAGTTACCAATCAAAGTCGGGACTGTGCTGACTGTGGGAAGCGACACCCCGGGGAATGTTAGAGGAAAATTAGAGCTTACTATAAATGTGGTTCCAAGGATCATCCGTATAAAAATTGCCCTCGACGGTCTAATACGAATCAGGAAGCTCTTAACCCTGATGCTCAGCCAGCTAGAGGTACTCAGTAGCCACCGAGAGGTCGTGGATCGGGTCGCGGTGGTAATGGTAACAGACGTGGTCAAGGTACACCGGGTCGAGGTAATGGCTTCAGAGGTAACGAGGAGGCAAGACAGCCGGGGTTGGTCTATGCGGTTAGGCGTCGGGAAGATGGCGATGCACCTGATGTGATAACTGGTACGTTCTTCATCTTTGATGTACCGTTACTGCTTTGATAGATATCGAGTCTACCCACTCGTATGTTGCTAGTGTCATATCTGGAAACCTGAATATTAGATCTGATATTACCGATAGAGAGATGACCGTAATTAGTCCTTTAGGATAGTCGGTAATCGTGAATAAATTGTTTAGAGACGTGCCCTTGGAAATTCAAAGAGAAATATTTTTGTCGAATTTGATGGAATTGCCTTTCGGTGAGTTTGATCTTATTTTGGGCATGGATTAGTTGGTGAAGCACTGGGCGCAATTGGATTGTGCCGAAAAGCGGATGTCAATAAGGACTATGGATGATGAGGAGGTAGTAATGATAGGCGAGCGAAAGAACTTTTTGGCAAATGTGGTATCTGCTTTGAAGGCAGAGAAGTTGGTGCAGAAAGGGTATGGAGCACTCCTAGCCTTCATTAGTGCTTTGGATGCCAAGGAACTATCGGTGGAAGGTGTGAGAACGGTGAAAGAATTTTTAGATGTCTTTCCCGAAGAACTTTCGGGTCTACCTCCAGATCGAGAAGTAGAATTTGGCATTGAGCTTTTGCTCGGAACGGCTCCAGTGTCTATTGCTCCTTATAGAATGGCGCCGAAGGAGTTAGCGGAGCTTAAAGCTCAAATTCAAGAATTGTTAGATCGGGGATTTATTCGACCGAGTGTGTCCCCGTAGGGAGCACCGATTTTGTTTGTTAAGAAGAAGGATGGGTCGATGCGTATGTGCATTGATTATAGGTAGTTGAATAAATTGACGATCAAGAATAGGTATCCATTACTGAGAATTGACGACCTATTTGATCAATTGAGAGGAGCTTCAGTTTTCTCCAAGATTGATTTAAGATCGGGTTATCATCAACTCAAGGTGAAAGAGGCAGATATTCATAAGACGGCATTCTGAACTTGTTATGGACATTATGAGTTTTTGGTTATGCCGTTTGGTTTGACCAATGCACCAGCTGCATTTATGGACATGATGAATCGGGTTTTTCAACCTTATCTAGACCGGTTCGTAGTGGTGTTCATAGATGATATCTTGGTATATTCGAGGAATGGAAGAAGAGCATGACTCACATTTGCGCATTGTGTTGCAAATTTTGCGAGATAAGCAACTTTATGCCAAATTCAGTAAATGCGAATTTTGATTAAAGGAAGTGACTTTCTTGGGTCATGTGGTGTCAGCCGAAGGAATAAGAGTTGATCCTTAGAAGGTTGAGGCAGTGTTGGATTGGAAATCACCGAAGTCAGTGGCTGAGATCTGGAGTTTCTTGGGTTTGGCTGGTTACTATAGATGCTTTGTTGAGGGTTTTCGTTGATTATCGCACCTCTAACCAAGTCATTTTGCGAAAGGGGGTACCGTATATGTGGACCGATAAATGTTAAGAAAGTTTCGAAATCAAGAAGATTTTGACTGAGCGCCAAGATCTTGATTCAAATTTCGAGGCCGAAAAAGAGTTTATCGTTTATTGTGATCGTCACACACGGGTTTAGGATGTGTACTGATGCAAGGTGGAAAAGGGGTGGCTTATGCTTCTCGTCAGTTGAGGCCGCACGAAGTCAACTACCCTACTCATGACTTGGAGTTGGATGCGGTGGTGTTTGCTTTAAAGATTTGGAGGCACTATCTCTACGGTGAGACGTCGATCATTTATACGGACCATAAGAGTCTTAAGTACCTCATTACCCAAAAGGAGTTAAACTTGAGACAACGGAGATGGGTGGAGTTGTTAAAGGATTATGACTTCTCAATCGAGTACCATCCTAGAAAGGCTAACGTGGTGGCAGACGCGTTGAGTCGTAAGGTAGTATCAGAGTTAAGAGCAATGTTTGCTCATCTCAGTTTGTATGAGGATGGCAGTCTGCTAGCGAAACTTCAGGTGAAGCCATTGTGGTTAGAACAGATCAAGGAAAAGTAGTTATTAGATGAAAAGTTGGGTCCTTTCATGCAACAAGTTGAAAGTGGTATAATAGGGGATTTTGGATTAAACAAGGATGGCGTGCTGTGTTTTCGTGGAAGAGTTTGTATGCCCATGGATTTGGATTTGAGACAAATGATTCTACGAGAGAGGCGCATAGTAGCCCTTATGCTATGCACCCGGAGGAAATAAGATGTATCGGGATCTCCGTGGCGCGTGTATTGGTGGCCAAGGTTAAAGCGGGAGGTTACCGATTTTGTAGGAAAGTGTTTGACGTGTCAACAAGTGAAGGCGGAACATCAATTACCATCGGGTTTATTGCAACCGTAAAAGATTCCTCTATGGAAATGGGAGCGGATAACGATGGATTTTGTTAGTGGGTTACCCTTAACACCTACTAAGAAAGATTTCGTTTGGGTGGTAGTTGATCGATTGACGAAGATCGCCATTTTCTACCGCTCGTAAGGATTACTCATTGCAGAAGTTGGCTAAAATCGTATGTATCCGAGATTGTGAGGTTGCATGGGGTACCGGTGTCTATCATATCGGACGGGATCCTAGGTTTACATCGCAGCTTTGGAAAGCTTTGCATGAGGCTTTGGGAACAAAGTTAAACTTCAAGACGGCTTTTCATCCTCGATCGATGGTCATCGAGAAAGAGTAATTTAGATTTTGGAAGACATGTTAAGAGGTTGCATGATTGACTTCAGAGGTAGTTGGGAGGATTTTCTACCGCTGGCGAGTTCGCGTATAATAACGATTACCAATCCAAAGATTCAAATGGCGCCCTATGAAGCGTTATATTTGTCGTAAGTGTCGTACCCTACTTGTTGGACCGAATTGGGGGCACGATAGTTGTTGGGTCCCGAAGTTGATAAATCGAGACGGAAGAGAAGGTAAAGGTGATTCGAGCACGGTTAAGGGAAGCTTGGATAGACAAAAGTCGTATGCGGATCCGCGTAAGGATATTGAGTTTGCGGTGGGAGATCGTGTCTTTCTCGAAAGTCTCACCTTGGAAGAAAATTTTCGATTTGGAAGGAAGGGCAAGTTGAGCCCTAGGTTCATTGGACCGTACCGTGTGTTGAAGCGTGTAGGACCAGTGGCCTATCAGCTTGAATTACCTTCGGAGTTGAGTCAGATTCATAGTGTTTTCCATGTTTCTATGCTGAGGCGTTATAGATCGGATCCATCTCACATAGTACCGGTAGAAGAAGTGGAGTTAAGGCCAGACTTGTCTTTCGAGGAGGAACCAGTGAAAATCTTAGACCGTGATGTTAAGGTGCTAAGAAAGAAGACTGTACCGTTGGTTAAGATTCTATGGCGTAATCACGGAGCGGAGGAAGCTACGTGGGAGCCTGAGGACGCAATTCGACAACAATATCCTCATCTCTTTTAATCAGGTAAATTTCGAGGACGAATTTTTTTTTAAGGAGGGTAGAATTGTAACATCCTAAAAATATGAGTATCGATATGTTGCATGTTTTGGTGTTTAGCTTGTGAATGATTAAATTTTTGTGCTTAATATAGTCTTGAGAAGGCATGGGATTATTTGGAATTAGAATAAATTTTAGTAATGAGTACTTTATTGAAGTGGAACAAGTGACCCTGATTCTTAAGGTAATTAAATGGCAAAAACTAGCATAAGATGAACTAGTAGCAAGGTGGAATAGGTGCCATGAGTGTTGCTTGAGGGAAGAGGTTCGAATCCCATGGATAGCATTTTGGTGACATTTATTTTTGCTCTTTCTTAGCAAGTGTCGGCCAAGCTCTATTCTTGGTAAGGATGGACTAATTCTTTTATGGTAAGGTGGCTAAAGGTTATGGCAAACATGAATTTAGGGATAGAATTTGCTTGATTTTGGGGATAGGATTTCAAAACTTTTGGAAGGTGGAGGAACATAAGGCACCTCTTAAGGGTGAGTGTTTTGGAAAGGTATGATGGCCAAGTTTGACCATGTATGTGGACGGCATAGGGGGCTAAGGGGGATGGCTGGTTTTTGGTGCTAGCTTGGTAGGATTAGGTGCTAAATGAGCACATCTTTCATTTGGTTATTTTGGGTGCTTTTCTTAAAAAAATTTCTCCATTTTTCCCTCTCCCTAGCCGAATGTGCCATAAGCTTTAGGGAAGCAATTGTTTCTTTTGGCCGTTTCTTTCTTTTACCATTTCGGTCTTAGGATTGATTATTCTCCAAATATTTTTCTTCCCTTTGTGACCGAAACCATATAACCATCTAGGACCATTTCTTTTCTTCTCTTTTTCCTCTTCATTTTCGAATGCATATTGGTTTCAAAGTTTCTTCTTGGTTCATCTTCCATCCTTGAGAACCAAAATACAAACCTCTCATCTCCATTTTTTTTCTTTTCTTTTTACTTCTCACAAAAGACTCACAAACATTTCTCTCTTCCAAAAATTTTCCACTATGGCCGAATGTTGATGACAATCTCCTTAACCGAATCCTTCTCTCCACATCTATTCACTTCTCAATCATTCTTTTTATTCATACCTTGATCAATCATGGTGTAGTGGAGTTTCGATCATTTCTTCATCGATAGTCGATCTTAGTCATCATAAGAACGTGTGGAAAAAGGATTTCATCATTCAAGGTAAGGGATTCATTTTATTTCGAAGGGGGTTCTATGTTATTTTTTATTTGGCTTATGATGGTATTGATTAATCGATTCTATCATAAGGACCCTATTAATCGACTCTCTTTTTGTGAACGTAAGAACTTCGTGGCAATCAAGATAGGGACAAAAAGGGTTGTTAATAGCGTTTGGAAGAGGGGTGGTTCCGCTATTCCCTCTAAATTCAAACGAAGGACTGTTTCAGCAATCTGAGATTTTCCACCGGGTTGTGGACCCTTATCCGTGAAAAATCAATTATTTGAAGTCATTCGCACTCTGAGCCTTTGACTGCTCGTGGTTCTTCATCGGGTTATGAACTATCGATCGAGGAGAAATCACAAATAGTCGTTGTTCGAGATTCTCGAGGGTAAAGATCTAGATCATTCATCATTAGAATAGCTTTATATTAAATATTAGTGTTCTAATTAAGCGTGATAAATATTTAGGTATCGACGAGCAGAAAAGTATAGTACTCACCGTAATCAGGTGTGTAACTTCACACTTATCTCATGGGTTATACTATGCCGTAAGTATTCGATTAAAAATCATAAAGTTGGTAAAATTGGAAAATACGGTTTATTAGCACTTTTGGTGTGAAAGCATGAAAACGGTATTAAAGTTGTGAAAATTACGAATCTGCCCTTAATAAGCTATATTGTTAAAAAGTGATATTTTGGGCCATATGAATTATTTTTGATAAATTGGCCAAGTGAGAAAATTGCGAAAAGGGCCTCATGTGTATATATGGGCCAAAACTGCTAGATCGATATAAGGGCCAAAATTGCTAGATCGTTAAATGGGTTAAATTGTTATTTTGACTAATGGGCCAAGTTGATAACTTGTAATACGGGCTTTTTTTGTTGAAATTTACCTTATGAATATATTGTGATGCATTCTATATATACATGACTGCATGGGTTGGGATAATTGACGAAGAGAAGAAAGGCCTATTGCCAAAATCTAGTTTGGTGACACTGTCACAATCTAGTTCGGTGACTCTGTCACAATCTAGTTCGGTGGCTCTGCCACAAATATTTTAAATGGCTTAATGCCTGTGATTGGTGTGTTGGCGGGGTGGGTTGACTTGATCCCCACAGGTGTGATGGTTGGTACGGGTGGTGTGTAGCGGATGGAAATTAGGCTTGGTTGGGAATTGCATATCACATGCATTTTTTTTATATTTGATTTATATATTGTATTTTTGTAAATGGACTCAAGCCCAATTTAATGCTTAAAAGGATTTGGCCCATGGACACGGTAAGTGGGTTACACATTGAGTTCTAAGTAACTCACCCTGCTTTTTCTTACCCTTCTCAGTAATAATAATTGATGGAGGCTTGGGCGGGGATGACTTCGTGTGGAGGCCATACTACGAATGATGGGTTTTATAAACTTGAACTTCTTTTTAATATTTTTATTTTTATTTAAGTACTATTTTGATTGCGATGTAATAAGGCCTCTGGTATTATTTTATGGATTTTTATTCGTGGATGGAATTTTAATATGTTTTAGTAATTAAATGGGGCTGTTTAAATTTTATAAATGATTTCTTAAACTTGCGTATAAAAAAAAGAAAATAAAAAAGGGATTTTCTTAAATATCACTTAATCCAAAATATTTTGTGAAAACTCTTTTATAAGTTTAAGATTTCCACCAATTATTTCTCTGAAAATCAAATTGTAAATTCTTATGTTTTAAAATTATGGTTTTCAAATAAATCTCGGTTTATGATAAATTCCATTTTTTTCAAAATCGTTTTGAAGAATTGTTTTCATTAAAAGCAGTGATGACTAGATGTAAGTTCGAATTGTGTGGCATGCCAAGTCTGGTCTTAACGCATAGGCCGGGTTTGGGGTGTTACACTTGGCAACCAAATCACATACAAATATTCACATTGGGCCTAAGCCCTAAAAAAATTGGTGGTCTTGGGCCTTAGCCCACAATGACCTCATATCATATCATATCGTATCATTTATAAACAGATAATGCAAAACCCACCCCAAAAATCCATCCGCTAAACACACCATTTCCCTTCCAACCTTATGACTCCTGGGGAATTTCTAGCTCGACCCACCCTCCGCTACACACCAAGGGTAGCCCTGTTGCATGTACTATCAACGTTGCAAAGCAAAGTCGCTAATCATATGTTGGGCTTAAAGCCTTCAGGGATCCATACCATACGGCTATGCGATCCCTGATCCATACCATACGGCCATGCGATCCTCAAATCTTCCTCCGTACCATAATTCCCACCCATATGCATCCTAAGCAGAATATCATATGAATGCATCAAACACAAAAGTAGCATCCACAAACCCATATTCATCACATAGGGGTATTTTCGTCATTTCACTACCCAGGGGTATTTTCGTAATTCTACCCTACAGGGGTATTTTGGTAATTTGGCAAATTAGGGGTATCTTGTTAATTTTACAAACAGGGGTATTTTAGTAATTTTACAATATAAGGGTATTTTAGTAATTTTACAATATAAGGGTATTTTAGTAATTTTACAATATAAGGGTATTTTAGTAATTTTACAATATAAGGGTATTTTAGTAATTTTCCAACATAAGGGTATTTTAGTAATTTTTCAATATAAGGGTATTTTAGTCCCTCTCGGGTTTTAGTTATAAACTTTGGCCCATAAACAAGTCCTCGCGGTTAAAGTGAACAAACACTATGCACCAGGTAGGATCTCAGAAAAGAGGAGGTGGGTCACTCGGACCGCTTAAGTACCAAGCTCTCACTAGATCCAATCCTAGACATGCATATGTCGGTTACCACACTCTAACTAATCGACTTGTCCACAGACATGTTTAATTAGCTTAAGTCTTATGAAATTACAAAGTTGTTCAAGCTAGGCCTAAAGTCCATTAACCCTAACTTGTCTACGCCCCTATAAGCCCATCTCATGTCCTTACGGCCCGTTAGGCCCAAATCTCATCATATGGCCTATTAGGCCCAAAACATATCCAGATCATGTATCAAGCATAGCTAACTTAATTCGTATAATCAACCAAACCATTTTATCAAACTTAGCCTCAGGGCCCACCAGGCCCGTTTAGCCACTTTCGGCTTTTCGGCTTTTCGGCATTGCTGATATCGTGTGTGTTGTGTTTGTACACACCTGGTAACCTTGCATGCTGCGAACTCCTTAGTCACAAACCTACAATTGACATTACTAGCGATTAACAAAAGCTTTAACACATACTTATCAAAAACCGAAACCTCATCGTACCCTTACCGTGTGCCTCACGTGCTAGTAGCCCTTCCTTTGCTACTATTGGCGATTAACCTCTAGATCTGCACCCAAACACCTATATCATCAACACCAAGTGACCCATATTGATCATAAGTCACCCCTATGAGCCACAATAGATTCGGTCATTTACTAAACCCTAACTGAGTTGAGAATACTTACTGCCTTGATAGCAATCCTTACCTACCGCACTTGCGATTGCTGAACCTCACCCTTGTTAATACATGGTAACGGCAAAGAGGGGTTAGATAGCCCTTCGGCTTTCAACAAAATGTACTAAGGGGAGTTAACAAAATACTTACCGAATCCAACCTTAGATCTTGCGGCCTACCAAACGAGATTCGGCTTTTAACCCTGACTGAGAGTAGATACCAACTGATTTGTGATAGAGAAAAACAACAAAGATTCGGCACTAATGGGGGATTTCGGCAAGAGAAGATGATGGTAATTCGGCAATAGAAAAGTTTGGCTAAGAGAGAATTCGGCAAAAAGGAATGATGGTTTTTCGACAATGGAAGAATTCAGCAACAGATGAATAGAATGAGGGGGAGAAAAGAAAAGATCAAATGTGCTTGTGTGAGGGTAAATACAGGATATTCGGTAAAGAAAAGAAAGACTAACTTATTTGCAAAACTCTCCAAATGCCGAAAGCCACAATGAAAATTCGTAATACCCCCTAAAAGAACCAAAAACGGCACTCATTTACCCTCCTAAGCCGAATATTTACACTTCCCACTTCCCACAACGGCACCAACTCTTCACACTTCTTAGCTCCTAACTTTTCTCCCTGATAACTCCTCAATCTCATCCTAAATTTTCTCTAAGATAAGCTTCTTTATCCCTTCCTTAATTTTCTCTCATGAACACTTCCTTCAGAGTTCACATCCAACGCCACTACTAACCATCTAGAAGGCAAAAATTAAATCCCCAACAAAATACCATGCCACTACTCGAACCTTGGATTCCCTTGCTTGCTAATGATGCCACCTCCCTGCTCCCTAAGTGGCGCCACTTTGCCACTACACCACAAGCTCTTTTATGTCATTTTTCTTCTTCATTTATTTAAAAGGCCTACTAACTGAAGTCACAGTTCCCTTGGCTAAAACTAAAATTTTTCCTATACCCTTACTTGATCCCAGAACATCTCTAACACCCCTAGACACTCCAAATTCATTAACCCTCAGAGCCCACATACCAATTTTCATTTTCTCGCTCACTTAAAAAAAAATTTTAGATCCAAAGCCCAAAGCCCAATTCTTCTAGGCCCAAATTCGGGGTGTTACAATTCTTCCCCCTTAAAGAAATTTTGTCCTCGAAATTTCCAACTAACAGGATGGTCGTGTATCAACTACCCCACCATGCTACCGCTGCGCACTCTGACCCTAGTAATTTTAATACATACCCAAAACATCCACCTATCGCAACCATTCTCAAACATACGCAGAATAAGTACCAAATTCCGATTCAAATGTTTACAAAGCCCTAACACTTCCACGGCCTCGGCTGCGGCTTCTTCCTCCTCTTCTAGCGCTCATCGTTGATTCTCGTATTATCCGAATTAGGAATTTTATGAAGTTAGTACATAGTTCCACTTGTTTAGGGCACATGTCTTATGTGAGTAACAATTTAAAAGTGGTTTTGTGGTCGAAGATCCACTACAGGCTTAAGTTTCCTACGGGCTTTTAGTCTCTAAAAACCTATTTTAAAGTAGCCCATGTCTAGATGTAGTTCAGGAATTTAAACAAAGGTAAACACAGAAAATTTACTTGGCTCAACGTCGAGGGCTCGGTGAACCACACTTCAAGAATCCTTCCAATTTTTTTAATCTCCTTGTTTTAAAAACCAAAATCTAAGGCTCATTTCACAGCTCGAGCTTTGCAACTTGGCTCTGATATCACTAAATGTAACACCCCAAACCCGGCCTAGAAGTTAGGCCCGAATCTAGAATGTCACATTAAAGGCGCACTTCAAAACAAATTACTAGTTAACCATTTAAGGCCCAAAAGCCCAAAATAAAAGATTATTTCGAAAGCCATATTAACACTTTAATAATTCTATGAAATTTCTTAAGTGGGCAGTTGAAACAATAATAATAAACCCAAAATTCAAAGTCAAATAAGAGTTACATGGCCTTATTACAATCCAATGAAAAAAAAAACAAAGTATTTAAAATAGAATCATTTGAATAAATTAAAACATTTGAACAGCTTGTAGTGTGGCGATCTCCGAGTCCTCTCCCTTGTCCAGCCGCCTATTCAGGATTACCTGAAACATTTGAAATTAAGGGTGTGAGTTTCGAAACTCAGTGTGTACAACCCTTTGCAATCAAATCACATACAAATATTCACATTGGGCCTAAGCCATAACAAAATCGGTGGCCTTGGGCCTTAGCCCACAATGACCTCATATCATATCATATCGTATCATTTATAAACAGATAATGCAAAACCCACCCCAAAAATCCATCCGCTAAACACACCATTTCCTTCCAACCTTATGACTCACGTGGGAATTCTAGCTCGACCCACCCTCCGCTACACACCAAGGGTAGCCCGGTTGCATGTACTATCAACGTTGCAAAAGAAAGTCGCTAATCATATGTTGGGCTTAAAGCCTTCTGTGGATCCATACCATACGGCTATGCGATCCTGGATCCATACCATACGGCCATGCGATCCTCAAATCTTCCTCCGTACCATAATTCCCACCCATATGCATTCTAAGCAGAATATCATATGAATGCATCAAACACAAAAGTAACATCCACAAACCCATATTCATCACATAGGGGTATTTTCGTCATTTCACTACCTAGGGGTATTTTCGTAATTTTACCCTACAGGGGTATTTTGATAATTTGGCAAATTAGGGGTATCTTGGAAATTTTACAAACAGGGGTATTTTAGTAATTTTACAATATAAGGGTATTTTAGTAATTTTACAATATAAGGGTATTTTAGTAATTTTCCAACATAAGGGTATTTTAGTAATTTTCCAATATAAGGGTATTTTAGTCCTTCTCGGGTTTTAGTTATAAACTTTGGCCCATAAACAAGTCCTCGCGGTTAAAGTGAACAAACACTATGCACTGTAGGATCTCGAGAAAGAGGAGG
Source organism: Gossypium sturtianum (assembly GCA_025698515.1). Taxonomy (NCBI): domain Eukaryota; kingdom Viridiplantae; phylum Streptophyta; class Magnoliopsida; order Malvales; family Malvaceae; genus Gossypium; species Gossypium sturtianum. The sequence continues at coordinate 127,226,712 of CM046946.1, forward strand.
TGGGTCACTCGGACCGCTTAAGTACCAAGCTCTCACTAGATCCAATCCTAGACATGCATATGTCGGTTACCACACTCTAACTAATCAACTTGTCCACAGACATGTTTAATTAGCTTAAGTCTTATGAAATTACAAAGTTATTCAAGCTAGGCCTAAAGTCCATTAACCCTAACATACTTGTCTACGCCCCCATAAGCCCAACTCATGTCCTTACGGCCCATTAGGCCCAAATCTCATCATATGGCCTATTAGGCCCAAAACATATCCAGATCATGTATCAAGCATAGCTAACTTAATTCGTATAATCAACCAAACCATTTTATCAAACTTAGCCTCAGGGCCCACCGGGCCCGTTTAGCCACTTTCGGCTTTTCGGCATTGCCAGATATCGTGTGTGTAGTGTTTGTACACACCGTAACCTTGCGTGCTCGCGAACTCCTTAGTCACAAACCTACAATTGACATTACTAGCGATTAACCAAAGCTTTAACACATACTTATCAAAAACCGAAACCTCACTGCACTCTTACCGTGCCTCACGTGCTAGTAGCCCTTCCTTTGCTACTATTGGCGATTAACCTCTAGATCTGCACCCAAACACCTATATCGTCAACACCAAGTGACCCATATTGATCATAAGTCACCCCTATGAGCCATAATAGATTCGGTCATTTACTAAACCCTAACTGAGTCGAGAATACTTACTGCCTTGATAGCAATCCTTACCTACCGCACTTGCGATTGCTGAACCTCACCCTTGTTAATACATGGTAACGGCAAAGAGGGGTTAGATAGCCCTTCGGCTTTCAACAAAACGTACTAAGGGGAGTTAACAGAATACTTACCGAATCCAACCTTAGATCCTGCAGCCTACCAAACGAGATTCGGCTTTTAACCCTGACTGAGAGTAGATACCAACTGATTTGTGATAGAGAAAAACAACAAAGATTCGACACTAATGGGGGATTTTGGCAAGAGAAGATGATGGTAATTCGGTAATAGAAAATTTTGGCTAAGAGAGAATTCGGCAAAAAGGAATGATGGTTTTTCGGCAATGGAAGAATTCGGCAACATATGAATAGAATGAGGGGGAGAAAAGAAAAGATCAAATGTGCTTGTGTGAGGGTAACTATAGGATATTCGGTAAAGAAAAGAAAGACTAACTTATTTGTAAAACTCTCCAAATGCCGAAAGCCACAATGAAAATTTGTAATACCCCCTAAAAGAACCAAAAACGGCACTCATTTACCCTCCTAAGCCGAATTTATACACTTCCCACTTCCCACAACGGCACCAACTCTTCACACTTCTCAGCTCCTAACTTTTCTCCCTGATAACTCCTCAATCTCATCCTAAATTTTCTCTAAGATAAGCTCTTTTATCCCTTCCTTAATTTTCTCTCATGAACACTTCCTTCAGAGTTCACATCCAACGCCACTACTAACCATCTAGAAGGCAAAAATTAAATCCCCAAAAATACCATGCCACTACTCAACCTTGGATTCCCTTGCACCGCTAATGATGCCACCTCCTCGCTCCCCTAAGTGGCGCCAATTTGCCACTACACCACAAGCTCTTTTGTGTCATTTTTCTTCTTCATTTATTTAAAAGGCCTACTAATCAAGTCACAGCCTCCTTGGCTAAAACTAATTTTTTTCCTATACCCTTACTTGATCCCAGAACATCTCTAACACCCCTAGACACTCCAAATTCATTAACCCTCAGAGCCCACATACCAATTTTCATTTTCTCGCTCACTTAAAAAAAAATTGAGATCCAAAGCCCAAAGGCCAATTCTTCTAGGCCCAAATTCGGGGTGTTACAAGTCTGGCATCCCTGAGTTTACAGTGGAGCAGATTGAAGATAGCAGATCTTGTCTTCTTGAGATTGCAATGAAGCAGATCGAAGATACTATTCTGGTTTCCTAGAGTTTGCAATTGAGCACACTAAAGATAGTGGATATTGCATTCCTGAAGTTGCAGTGAAGCAAATTGAAGCCGTCAAACTTATATTCCAATACACCTGAAGTTGCAGTTAGGTTGGAAGCCATTTGGAGAAGACGAGGACCAAGAAATCAAGACTCAGCAAGACCGGGCAAAATTGATCCTTTTATAGTCTTTGCCCTATTCTCGTTACACGACAATGAGCAAAGAGGGGCAGCTGTAATTGGCCCATTTTTCCCGGGCCCATGTAAGAAACCAAAAATAAAAAATAAAAAATAAATAGCCAGTTTATTCTTTACAGTCCATTTAAAACCTTTGACCCAATACCTAAAAACCCGAAGCCCAATTACACCCTAAGACCCAGACCCAAAACAGACCTAAACTAACCCAACAGACCCAAAACTAAGATGGCCCAAGTGGCCCAAAAAGCTTGCGGACGTAGGAAACCCTAGGTTTCCACTGTGTCGCAAGCGCCTCAGCAAGCAGCCCCTTCCTTGCGCCCACGCCAGCCTTCGGTCGCGCCGCCATCACCGCGCGAATCACTCCAACGCCGGATTCTTCGTTGTTCGCTTGCAAGAAGGAAAGAAAAGACAACAAAATGGCAAGAAACAATAGAATCTTTGTATTTTTTTCTATTTTCGGGGCTATAAAAACCCCCATAAAATTTGTAAAAGGACACAGATTGTCTTACACAGATATACGCAGAAAGAATAGGCAAATATTCACAAAAAATAAAAAGAAATAAAATACGAAAACCTGTTTACAGAGGTGATTTCCGTTCTTTTCTATCCGTGTTATTTCTTTTTTTATTTTTTTTCGATCCATGCATGTTTCATATACAAAACAGTGTTTAAAAAAAAGGATGGAGTTTTTACCTTTGAGCCGCCGTGGGCGACGGTGCGTGAGACGCGTGTGACGACGTTCATCATCGGTGTCCTGGCCGAAGGCCAAAGGACAGAGAGAATGCTCAAAAAAATTTTTAGAAAACGGGGAGCAAATGAATTTTTTTCTGAAAACTGACTTATATGGTCACATAAAAATGACGCCTTTTTAGCTTAAGCCAATAAGCGTTAAAACGATGTCGTTTGACCTTAGATCCGCGCGTTGACCCAAAAACCCGGGGAGGATCCGCGTGTTTTGATAAAAAGGGCAATTTGCCATTTTAGTCCCTCCGCAATTTTGTTAATTATAATTTCGTCCTAAATTGAATTTTCTTTTATTTTTAAATTAGCCCTGAAGTATGTATTTCACTTCAATTTAGTCCTTCAGGCTATTCTAAGGCAAGAGACAGAACGACGTCGTTTAGTAAATAAGGCTTAATTGCCTAATAAGTCCCTACATTATGACGCGCGTTCTAATCTGGTCCTTTTACACTTTTACCCTGTTTTTTTATTTTTTGATTTAATCCTTTAAATTTTTTATTCTTTGCATTTCATTCTTTTTTTAATTATTTAGTATTATATATGTATCAAATTATTATTATTTATTATACTAAGTCATTTTATTTAGTTTAATATTATTTATACATTACATATTATTTTATAATTTGTATATTATTTATTATGTTATATGTTTTAATGTTTGAATATTATATATATATTATTATATTATATCATATATTATTTTTAAAATTTTATTTTTGTAAAAAAATTATTTATATCGTATAACATATATTATTTATATTGTTTATATTATATTTAATTTTTATGATTATTGTATTATATACATATATGCTATTTAAAATTTTATATACTATTTATTTATAATTGTTTTTTATCATGTATTGTCATTTATATTTATATATACTAATTTATTAAATTATATTTATAATAGGTTATCCTTGATATCTTTCCTATATCCTAAGTTTTTTTAAATCGTTTATATATAACCGTTTTAGAGATTGTCATATTCCTTTTATTTTATTTTTTGTCATATATATTATTCATTTATTTATTCATTTATTTGATTTTGTTTATGGAATTTAATATCTATTTCTTGATTTTTTTTATTTCATGAAAATTTTAATTTCTGCTACTTATTTTATATCTCATGTTTATCTATTTATGTTCTTTTAATCGTTTATTATTGCTTAGCATAGTTCTTTTATTTGTTTTTCATATTATTATTATTCTTTAATTACTTGTATTAGTAATAATTGTTACTATAATTTGTAGTTATGGTGAATTGCTATTAAATATGTACGTTATAATATCTTATTCAAATCATTGTTTTATAAAAACACTTTTTGAATTGACGCATTTTATTCAAGTATTAAAAAAACAACGATATCTGATATTTAGGGACTTCGAGAGAAATTATACCCTAACTTACTGGGTTTTACTTTTTCTCGTGGAACTTAAAGTATCAAATATCCTTTACTTAAACGTATAAATTTCAAATTAAAAACTTATTCTTGGGAATCCCAAAACGTTGTACCCTAACTTATTGGATATGATGTCTTGTATCTCGAGGTAAGAATTTTATACAAATAAAGGCGAGCCTAGTTTTGAAGTCATTAGATGTTACATCCTAACTTATTGGGTGTATCATTTTATTTCTTTGAGATAGGCAAGTCTTGGTTTTCTTTCTAATAAACGGATCATATTTTAAAATTTTTCAAAATTTCTACACTAGGACATGAAATTATCAATTAGGTACCAAATTTTGGGCGTTACGAGGGTGCTAACCCTTCCTTGTACGTAACCGACTCCCGAACCCGTTTTCTTGTGTTTCATGGACCAAAATCAATGTTTTGAAATAAAATGTTTTATAAGGTGATCCAATCACACCTAAGTAAAAAGGGATTGGTGGCGACACCATTTTCATTTTTTAAAGTCGATCCCTATTTTTACCAAAAATAAAAAATAGGTTTCGACACGCAGGATTCCAATATTGGGTGATGGCTCGAAATAGATGTCCATCTACCTGAATGTCCAACAAGTACGGCAAGTCCCCATAGCTGCTGTAAAACAACTGCTTGGTCCCGTCGCTCCACTGATCCCATATTTCTCTTAATTCCTGGAGATTGTTCTGCGTCACACTGATGCGAGTGTAGTCCCATAATTCTGATGTGTACCCTTCAGCTCGACTATCCCCTTTCTCTAATTGCGTTTGCTCTGACCACCTACGAACAGCTGCATTGTCCTCAACTTTATCAAGGAATTCGTTCTCCATAACCAGCTTTCTAATTTAGTAATTGACCGTGAACCGATACCTCTTAAAATATGAAATGACATGCAACAAAATTGATACCTTTTAAAGATGTTTACAAATGATTCTGAAGTGGTTTTGGAAGATTTTTGCGTGGCACACCGAGTCTCCAGCGTCGAACCAAGTAAGTTCTCCTATCTGTTTTAAACTGTTATACTATAGATAGATACTGGGCTTACTTTATATGATAGACTATACTAAGACTCTTAGTTAGAGTAAAACTGAGGCCTGTAGGAGACTAAAACTGTAGTGAGCTTGCGATTGCGAAAACAACTCTTAACTACTACTTCCATAAAACATTTGTTTAATTACTGGAACTATGAGCTAAATTCATAAAATTTCTAATTCAGATAATACGCGAGGTGATAATGAGTGCTAGAAGGGGTGCAAGAGGCCGCGGTAGAGGTCGTGGAAGTGCTAGGGTTAGGTCTTCGGCATCAGACCACATGCCCAATGTCGAGGCGAGAGAAGCACCAACTTTACCGGTAATCGAGGCAGGGTCCCATGACCGAGCTAGAGGGGACGATGCTTTGTCCCAAGCTATTCTGCGAGTTTTGGAGCGGGTTGCTGGAGCAAGTACTGGATCGGTAGCCCGAAAATCTATTCCTGAGCGACTTTGGGCAAACGGGGCCGAGGCATTTAGGGGCATTTCTGGTGTGGCCCCAAATGTAGCTAAATACTGGTTGGAGACGGTTGAGCGAATTATGGATGACCTGGACTGTACAGAAGAGGAAAAATTGAAAGGAGCAGTGTCCCTCCTGCGAGATGAGGCATACCAGTGGTGGCTTACAGTGAGAGAAGGTACTCAAGCGGATCGTATTACCTGGGAATTCTTCAAGTCCATATTTCAAGGAAAATATATGGGCGCTAGCTATGTGTAACACCCAAAACCCGTCCTATGCGTTAAGGCCAGATTTGACATGTCACACAAAATAAATATACTTTGATTCCTTTTTAAGTAAAACAAATTTCAAAATTTTGACGAAGTATTTATTGAGTAAAAGATTTGATTGATAAATCGACAATTTGAGATGTAAGATCTTATAAATCGAAATTTTGAAAATATCGTTAACAGTTCGAGAAAAATTTAAAATAAATTAAAAATATTTTTCAAAAAGAATTGATGAAAATCTTAAGAGTAATTTTCCGAGTTAAAAATATGAAATTATTATGAAATCCTTTTTATATATTCATTTTTGAATAAAACGTTTATTTGAGTTTTTAGAAAAAGATCTCAATTTAAAATACTTAGAGCAATTTATAATTTTGTCAAGCATAAAACAAAACAAAATTAATCCAAGGGCCTTATTACAAACCTTAACTCAAAATAGTAAAATAATTAAAAGTACTAAAAAGAAATCCAAATTCCAAATTAAACCGTTTTTGCAGTATGGCCTCCACCGAGTCATCCATGGCCCAAGTCCCCATCACTGATCATCACCTAAAAAGGGATAAGGAAAAATGGGGTGAGTTACTAGAACTCAATGTGTAACCCACTTACCGTTGTCCACTGGGCCAAAATCCATTAAGCAAATATTTGGGCCTAAGCCCATTTACAATAATAATAATGTAATTAATATAACATGAATATGTAATGCAATTCCCAAACCAAGCCTAGTATTCCATCCGCTACACACCACCCGTACCAACCAACACACCTGTGGGTGATCATCAGTCAACCTACCCCGCCAACACACCAATCGCAGGCATTAAGCCATTTATATCAAATATAATTGTGGACAAGCCACCAAAATAACAGAATTTACGTGGCATTGCCACCATTCAGATTTGTGGCCGAGCCACCAAAATTATGTAGCAGAGCTACCAAAACTTCTCTTCATCATTATCCCATCCCATGCAATTCATGTATATAATGCATAATAAATTACAATAGTTTAGTCGAATATTTATTACAAAAATTATGGCCCATTATAACAATTTATCAAATTGGCCCATTAAGCAGAATATCATCATGGCCCATTTCACAAATTTTCAGATCGGCCCATATAGAAAATATATCGATTTGGCCCACATAGCAAAATATATCGTTTTGGCCCACATAACAAAATAGATCGTTTTGGCCCACATAGCAAAATATATCATTTTGGCCACATAACAAAATATATCGTTTTGGCCCATATAACAAAATATATCGATTTGGTCCACATAACAATTTTATCGATTTTATCAATTTTATCATATGAGAACTAAGCCAATTTTCCCGGTTTCACCTTAATACGATTTTAATCAAACAGTTTACTATCAATATGACATTAATCTCCAACCCACAGAAAATGGTGTGAGATTACACACCTGATTACGGTAAGCACTACGCTCTCTCGATCGTCGACACCTAAAATTTTATAATGCTCGATTAGTCAACGTACGCGATTTAATAAATCTACTTTAAAACAAACGATCTAAAATTTACCCTCGGGATCGTGAACAACTACGATTTGTCGGTTCTCCCCGGTTGACGATCCACAACCCGGTGGAAAATCTCGAATTGCCGATACAACCCTTCGCTTGAATTTAGGAGTAAGGATCGTTAATCTACTCCTTTTTAGATCTCCACTCGACTTCCCATTCGAATCGGTACCACGTCTCCATTCGGTTAGATCTTACACAATCGGTATTACAATAAAATATGGATTATCGAAATGGTGAAGATCGGCTTACCACTAATTTCCGAGTGACCAATGATTTGGTAGATTGAGCAATTTAACCCCTATGAATAATATCAGTTAATCATCACCATCTTATCGAATAAGGAATGATTTATAGAATCCTTGAATAACACTTACCTAAAAGATTTTAGAACTGACTTCTAGCGATGATATGATGACTTTAGAAAAAAATCCAAGTTTCGGCCTTCCACTATATCTCTATGAGGAAGAAAATGATTTCGAATGAAAGAAAGAAGGTGGTGATCTCGGTCAAAATGACCATCCAAACCAAAACAATATTTTGGCATTAAGAGAAATAAAATAAAATATTGGAAATAACACTTACCGATGGATTAAGGAATAAGGGATAGTTCGAATGAGAAAGAAAAAAAGAATGATGAAAAGGTTTCGGTTATGAAGGAAATGAACAATGATATTCGGCTATGGAGGTATAGATTTTGATAAGAAAAAGAAAGGTTTGTAAACTTTTGTAAAAAGGAATAGAAAGATGAAAAAGGTGTATTTTTGGGGTTTCAGTTCTTCCAAGGAATAAAGAGTGAACAATTTTGTCTCAATGGTTTTGGTGCATTCGGCAATCAAGAAGAAAGAAGAAGAATTTGCTTATAATCAACTTGAAGTTTCGGCTATCAAGGAAGTTAGACAAAAGGTGAATATGTGACCAATCCAAAGAGAAGAAAAATGCACTATTGTGCTAGAAGATTTCGGCAAAGAGAATAGCAAATTGGGAGAAGATGACACTAAAGTTGCAAATGAGATTTTTGACCCAAAATAATACCAAGACCCTACCAAAAGCCAAAGTAAAATTTCAGCCACCTATCTACCCCCAAAACCGTCCACATGCATTACCATAAGGGTCAAAATCTTGCCAACCATACTTTCCATAGCATTCTCCATGAAATAAGCCACTTGTTCCCCTTACTTGCCTTTTCCTTTTGATTCCTTTCCCCAACCTCAACCTTTCCTTAATTTCTTAGCCACCTTACCAAAAATAAAGAAGTCAAACTTGCCATAAATACCTCTTGGCCGACACTTAAGGAAAGAATGCAAAAATATAAGTCAAAAATTGCACACAAAGGGATTCGAACCTCTTCCCTCAAGGTACTACATGTGGCGCCTTAACCTTCTTACCAATAGCTCATTTATGCTAGCTATTTACTCAATTATTTCCATATGCTTTAAGGTCACTTACTCCATCTCCTTAAAGTACTAAATGCCAAAAATTTTCACTAGGTCCAAATGAACCCCGAGTCTTCTCAGGACCTCCTAAACATATATAATTAATAATTTAACTAGCTTAACACCAAAAATAATGCAACACATAAAATTCCAAATTTTAGGATGTTACAATTCTACCCCCTAAAAGAAAATTTCGTCCTCGAAATTTACCTGATTAAAAGAGGTGAAGATATTACTGCCGAATCGTGTCCTCAGGCTCCCATGTAGCTTCCTCCGCTCCGTGATTGCGCCATAAAACCTTGACTAACGGTACCGACTTCCTTCTCAGCACCTTAACATCTCGATCTAAAATTTGCACTGGTTCCTCCTCGAACGACAAATCAGGTCTTATCTCAACTTCCTCTACCGGTACTATATGAGACGGATCCGATCGGTAATGCCTTAACATTGAGACATGAAATACACTATGTATCTGACTCAACTCCGGAGGTAACTCAAGCTGATAAGCTACTGGCCTAATACGTTTCAACACACGGTACGGTCCGATGAACCTAGGGCTCAACTTGCACTTCCATCCAAATCTGAAGATCTTCTTCCAAGGTGAGACCTTTAGAAAGACCTGATCTCCCACCGCAAACTCAATATCCTTACGCTTCAGATCCGTATAAGATTTTTGTCTATCCGAAGCTTCCTTTAACCGTGCCCGAATTACCTTTACTTTTTCCTCCATCTCTGATATCAGCTCAGGACCCAATAACTGTCGCTCCCCCAATTCGTTCCAACAAGTAGGAGTACGACATCTACGACCATACAATGCCTCGTAGGGTGCCATCTGGATGCTGGATTGATAGCTATTGTTATATGCAAACTCTGCCAACGGTAGGAAATCTTCCCAACTACCCCTGAAGTCAATCACACAGCCCCTTAACATGTCTTCCAGAATCTGGATTACTCTCTCCGATTGACCATCTGACTGAGGATGAAATGCTGTACTGAAATTCAACTTGGTTCCCAAAGCTTCATGTAAGGCTTTCCAAAACCGTGATGTAAACCTAGGGTCCCTGTCCAAAATAATAGACACTGGTACCCCATGTAACCTCACAATCTCTGCTACGTACAACTTGGCCAACTTCTGTAATGAGTAATCCGTATGAACAGGTAGAAAATGGGCAGTCTTAGTCAACCGATACACTATTACCGAAATGGAATCTTTCTTAATAGGCGATAAGGGTAACCCACTAACAAAGTCCATCGTTATCCATTCCCATTTCCATAATGGAATCTTCACCGGTTGTAGCAATCCCAACGGCAATTAATGTTCCGCCTTCACTTGCTGACATGTCAAGCACCTACTCACAAAAACAGTAACCTCCCGTTTCAACCCTGGCCACCAATACTGCTCACGGAGGTCTCGATACATTTTATTTCCTCCGGGGTGCATAACATATGGGCTACTATGCGCCTCTCGCAGAATCATTTGTCTCAATTCTGAATCTTTGGGCATACAAATTCTTCCGCGGAAACACAATACTCCATCATTATTCATTCCAAAATCCCCTTCCACACCACTTTCCACTAGCTGAAATAAGGAACCCTACTTTTCATCTGATAACTGCTTTTCCTTAATCTGACCTACCCACGTAGGCTTCACCTGAAGTTCGGCTAACAGACTACCATCTTCATACAAGCTGAGATGAGCGAACATCGCTCTCAAATCCGATATCACCTTACGTCTCAACGCGTCTGCCACCACGTTAGCCTTTCCGGGATGATACTCGATTGAGAAGTCATAATCCTTCAACAGTTCTATCCACCTCCGCTGTCTTAAGTTCAACTCCTTTTGGGTAAGGAGGTACTTTAGACTCTTATGATCCGTATAAATGATCGGCTTCTCACCGTATAGGTAGTGTCTCCAAATCTTTAAAGCAAACACCACCACAGCCAACTCTAAATCATGGGTGGGATAATTCACCTCGTGCGGCCTTAACTGACGAGATGCATAAGCCACCACTTTTCGACCTTGCATCAACACACATCCCAAGCCCGTGTGTGACGCATCGCAGTAAAAAATAAACTCTTTTCCAGCCTCAGGTTGAATCAGTACTGGCACTTCCGTCAGAATCTTCTTCAATTTCTCGAAACTTTCTTGCTGCTGATCTGACCACACAAATGGTACTCCCTTGTGCAACAATTTAGTTAGGGGTGCAGCAATCAACGAAAACCCCTCAACAAAACACCGATAATAACCAGCCAACCCTAAGAAACTCCAAATTTCAGCCACTGACTTCGGTGGTTTCCAATCCAACACAGCCTCTACTTTCCAGGGATCAACTCTAATTCCTTCGACCGACACAACATGTCCCAATAAGGTCACTTCCTTCAGCCAAAATTCACACTTACTGAATTTGGCATAAAGTCGCTTTTCCCGCAATATCCGCAATACCACCCGCAGATGCGAATCGTGCTCTTCTTCATTCTTCGAGTATACCAAGATGTCATTTATGAACACAACTACAAACTGGTCTAAATAGGGTTGGAAGACTCGGTTCATCATGTCCATAAATGCAGCTGGCGCATTGGTCAACCCAAACGGCATCACCAAGAACTCATAATGTCCATAACGAGTTCGAAACGCCGTCTTATGAATATCCGCCGCCTTGACCTTAAGCTGGTGATAACCCGATCTCAAATCTATCTTCGAGAAAACTGAAGCTCCTCGCAGTTGGTCAAACAGGTCATCGATTCTCGGCAACGAATACCTATTCTTGATCGTCAACTTATTCAACTGCCTATAATCGATGCACATACGCATCGACCCATCATTCTTCTTGACGAACAAGATCGGTGCTCCCCACGGTGACACACTCGGTCAAATGAAACCCCGATCCACTAACTCCTAAATTTGAGCTTTAAGTTCTGCCAATTCTTTCGGCGCCATTCTATATGGAGCAATGGACACTGGAGCCGTTCCTGGCAATAATTCAATGCCAAACTCTACCTCCCGATCCGGAGGCAATCCAGGAAGTTCCTCGGGAAAGACGTCCGAAAACTCCTTCACCGTTCTAACACCTTCTACTGACACTTCCTTGGCATCCAACGCGCTAATGAAGGCTAGGAATGCTCCACACCCTTTTCGCAATAACTTTTCTGCCTTTAAAGCAGATACCACATTCGATAGATAATTTCTCCTTTTACCTATCATCACCACTTCTTTATCTTCCGAAGTTCTTATTGTCATCCGCTTTGCAGCACAATCCAAGTTCGCACGGTGTTTCACCAACCAGTCCATGCCCAAAATAAGGTCGAACTCACCGAAAGGCAGTTCCATCAAGTCCGCCAAAAATGTTTCTCTTTGTATTTCTAAGGGTACATCTCTAAACAATTTATTTACTATCACAGACTGTCCTAAAGGACTAATTACCGTCATCTCTCTAGCAGAAATCTCAAATCTAATGTTCAGGTTTCCATATACACCACTAGCAACATACGAATGGGTGGATCCGATATCTATCAAAGCAGTAACAGGTACATCAGATTTGAAGAATATACCGGTTATCACGTCAGGTGCATCGCCATCCTCTCGGCATCTGACCGCATAAACCAGCCCTGGCTGCCTCGCCTCCGCATTACCCCTGAAACCAGCACCTCTACCCGGTGTACCCTGACCTCGTCCTCCGCCATTACCACCTCGACCTGGCCCACAGCCTCTCGGTGGCTGCTGAGCGCCTCTAGCTGGCTGTGCGTCATAGTCACGAGCTTCCTGATTCGGAGCGGTCTGTCGAGGATAATTTTTAAGCTGATGGTCCTTAGAACTACATTTGAAACAACCACCGGTTCTCTTCCAGCATTCACCCGGGTGTCGTTTTCTGCAGTCAGCACATGGCTGTATCTGATTGGTAATAGCTGGTGCACTAACTCGAACTGGCTCATCATTCCTAGGTCTCTTCTGAAACCCTCTAGCAGGACTTGAGTACTTAAAGTCCCTCTTGTTCTTGCCTCTATCTTTTTCTCGGTTTTGCCGCTCCGAGTGCTTAGCCTCCCCAGCTATCTTGGCTTTCTCCATAAGTGTGGAAAAATTCCTTTCTTGCTATGGGGCTATCAATACCCGTAACTCATCACTTAACCCGTCCTCAAAATGCACGCAGCGTTCGTAGTCAGTTGGCACAATACCTCGGGCATAACGACTCAGACGCAGAAATTCTACTTCGTAAGCTACCACGGTCTTACTTCCTTGGACCAAATTAAGGAATTCCTTCCCCCGGGCATCCACATAGCTAGCCCCAACATACTTTCCTTGGAATGCAGTTTTGAAGAAATCCCAAGTAACACGATCGGCCAGAGTACCTTCCCGAACAGTAAGCCACCATTGATATGCCTCGTCTCTCAACAAGGACACAGCTCCTCTCAGTTTCTGCTCGGTGGTGCACTCCAAATCATCCATGATTCGTTCCACTACCTCGAGCCAATATTCCGCGACATTTGGGGCTACACCTGAGACACCCCTAAAAACCTCGGCACCACTTGATCTAAGTCATTCCAAAATTGATCCACGAGCTGCTGGCCCAGTTCTAGCCCCAGCAACCCTTTCTAAGACTCGTAACATTGCTTGGGACAAGGCAATGTCCTCCCTCATACGGTCATGTGATCCAGTTTCAGTCTCGGGTGACGCAGGTGCGTCTATTTTCGGCATATGTCCCGACGCTTCAGACGCAACCCTAGCACCTTGGCCTCTACCACGGCCACGTCTACTGCGTCCACGTCCTCTAGCGCTCATATTGGCTAATTCGATTTAATCTGATTAAAAGTCTTATGAATCAGTAGACTATTTCAATGTTTATTAAATAATGTTTTATGAAATATAATAAGTAAAGTCATTTTCGTAAACGCATCCTATAGTCTCAATCTCTATAGTTTCAACACCTAAAACTAAAAGTTCTAGAGTGTTCCTATAGTCATATCACAATAATCATAATCATACATTAACATACACTTACTTGACTTGGTGCCGGATACCCGTGGTGCCATACTTCCTTAAAAATATACGTTCTAAATTTTACATTTCAAAATAGTTCAGAAAAAAATGTTTTTGAACCCAAACCACAGCCGAGTTTTGAACCGGGCTCTGATACCATAAAATGTAACACCCCAAACCCAGCCTATGCGTTAAGGCCAGATTTGACATGTCACTCAAAATAAATATACTTTGATTCCTTTTTAAGTAAAACATATTTCAAAATTTTGATGAAGTATTTATTGAGTAAAAGATTTGATTGATAAATCGACAATTTGAGATGTAAGATCTTATAAATCGAAATTTTGGAAATATCGTTAACAGTTTGAGAAAATTTTAAAATAAATTAAAAATATTTTTCGAAAAGAATTGATGAAAATCTTAAGAGTAATTTTCCGAGTTAAAAATATGAAATTATTATGAAATCCTTTTTATATATTCATTTTTGAATAAAACGTTTATTTGAGTTTTTAGAAAAAGATCTCAATTTAAAATACTTAGAGCAATTTATAATTTCGTCAAGCATAAAACAAAACAAAATTAATCCAGAGGCCTTATTACAAACCTTAACTCAAAATAGTAAAATAATTAAAAGTACTAAAAAGAAATCCAAATTCCAAATTAAACCATTTTTGCAGTATGGCCTCCACCGAGTCATCCATGGCCCAAGTCCCCATCACTGATCATCACCTGAAAAGGGATAAGGAAAAATTGGGTGAGTTACTAGAACTCAATGTGTAACCCACTTACCGTTGTCCACTGGGCCAAAATCCATTAAGTAAATATTTGGGCCTAAGCCCATTTACAATAATAATAATGTAATGAATATAACATGAATATGTAATGCAATTCCCAAACCAAGCCTAGTATTCCATCCGCTACACACCACCCGTACCAACCAACACACCTGTGGGTGATCATCAGTCAACCCACCCCGCCAACACACCAATCACAGGCATTAAGCCATTTATATCAAATATAATTGTGGACAAGCCACCAAAATAACAGAATTTACGTGGCATTGCCACCATTCAGATTTGTGGCCGAGCCACCAAAATTATGTAGCAGAGCTACCAAAACTTCTCTTCATCATTATCCCATCCCATGCAATTCATGTATATAATGCATAATAAATTACAATAGTTTAGTCGGATATTTATTACAAAAATTATGGCCCATTATAACAATTTATCAAATTGGCCCATTAAGCAGAATATCATCATGGCCCATTTTGCAAATTTTCAGATCGGCCAATATAGCAAATATATCGATTTGGCCCACATAGCAAAATATATCGTTTTGGCCCACACAACAAAATAGATCGTTTTGGCCCACATAGCAAAATATATCATTTTGGCCCACATAACAAAATATATCGTTTTGGCCCATATAACAAAATATATCGATTTGGTCCACATAACAATTTTATCAATTTTATCAATTTTATCATATAAGAACTAAGCCAATTTTCCCGGTTTCACCTTAATACGATTTTAATCAAACGGTTTACTATCAATATGACATTAATCTCCAACCCACGAAAAACGGTGTGAGATTACACACCTGATTACGGTAAGCACTACGCTCTCTCGATCGTCGACACCTAAAATTTTATAACGCTCGATTAGTCAACGTACGCGATTTAATAAATCTACTTTAAAACAAACGATCTAAAATTTACCCTCGGGATCGTGAACAACTACGATTTGTCGATTCTCCCCGGTTGACGGTCCACAACCCGGTGGAAAATCTCGAATCGCCGATACAACCCTTCGCTTGAATTTAGGAGTAAGGATCGTTAAGCCGCTCCTTTTTAGATCTCCACTTGACTTCCCATTCGAATCGGTACCACAAGTCTCCATTGAGTTAGATCTTACACAATCGGTATTACAATAAAATATGGATTATCGAAATAGTGAAGATCAGCTTACCACTAATTTTCGAGTGACCAATGATTTGGTAGATTGAGCAATTTAACCCCTATGAATAATATCGGTTAATCATCACCATCTTATCGAATAAAGAATGATTTATAGAATCCTTGAATAACACTTACCTAAAAGATTTTAGAACCAACTTCTAGCGATGATATGATGACTTCGGAAAAAAAATCCAAGTTTCAGCCTTCCACTATATCTCTACGAGGAAGAAAATTATTTCGAATGAAAGAAAGAAGGTGGTGATCTCGGTCAAAATGACCATCCAAACCAAAACAATATTTTGGCATTAAGGGAAATAAAATAAAATATTGGAAATAACACTTACCGATGGATTAAGGAATAAGTGATAGTTCGAATGAGAAAGAAAGAAAGAAAGAATGATGAAAAGGTTTCGGTTATGAAGGAAATGAACAATGATATTCGGCTATGGAGGTATAAATTTTGAGAAGAAAAAGAAAGGTTTGTAAACTTTTGTAAAAAAGAATAGAAAGATGAAAAAGGTGTATTTTTGGGGTTTCGGTTCTTCCAAGGAATAAAGAGTGAACAATTTTGTCTCAATGGTTTTGGTGCATTCGGCAATCAAGAAGAAAGAAGAAGAATTTGCTTATAATCAAATTGAAGTTTCGGCTATCAAGGAAGATGGAAAAAAGGTGAATATGTGACCAATCCAAAGAGAAGAAAAATGCACTATTGTGCTAGAAGATTTCGGCAAAGAGAATAGCAAATTGGGAGAAGATGACACTAAAGTTGCAAATGAGATTTTTGACCCAAAACAATACCAAGACCCTACCAAAAGCCAAAGTAAAATTTTAGCCACCTATCTACCCCCAAAACTGTCCACATGCATTGCCATAAGGGTCAAAATTTTGTCAACCATACTTTCCATAGCATTCTCCATGAAATAAGCCACTTGTTCCCCTTACTTGCCTTTTCCTTTTGATTCATTTCCCCAACCTCAACCTTTCCTTAATTCCTTAGCCACCTTACCAAAAATAAAGAAGTCAAACTTGCCATAAATACCTCTTGGCCGACACTTAAGGAAAGAGTGCAAAAATATAAGTCAAAAATTACACACAAAGGGACTCGAACCTCTTCCCTCAAGGTACTACATGTGGCACCTTAACCTTCTTACCAATAGCTCATTTATGCTAGCTATTTACTCAATTATTTCCATATGCTTTAAGGTCACTTACTCCATCTTCTTAAAGTACTAAATGCCAAAAATTTTCACTAGGTCCAAATGAACCCCGAATCTTCTCAGGACCTCCTAAACATACACAATTAATAATTTAACTAGCTTAACACCAAAAACAATGCAACACATAAAATTCCAAATTTTAGGATGTTACACTATGTCGATGCTCGTAGGAAAGAATTTTTGAATCTTGTTCAAGGTGACAAGTCTGTGGCTGAGTACGAGGCAGAATTTTTGCGACTTAGCCGGTATGCTCAAGGAATTGTGGCAACGGAGTATGAGCATTGTGTTCAGTTCGAGGATGGCCTCAGGGACAGTCTTCGGGTGTTGATAGCTCCACAGAGGGAGCGGGACTTTGCTGCATTGATAGGGAAAGCTAAGATCGCAGAGGATGTGAAGCGCACTGAGCGTCTAAATAGGGAAAGAGAAATGGGCAGAAATAAGAAGGAGTCTCAGCATTCTGATTCTGATCAGAGATTTAAGAGAAGGGCTAGAGTAGATGGGCCAGTCAGAGCTGGGCCCCCTGTTACTACTACTGGTTTATTACCTTGTGCTACTTGTGGGAAGGGTCATATGGGTGAATGTTGGAGAAGGACAGGGGCTTGTCTGAGTTGCGGTTCCATGGAATATCGTCTCAAAGAGTGTCCCAGAAGACCCGATCTGAGGCAGGCTCCTGGTAGGGGTAATGTACAGCCATTGAGGGGTGGACAGTAGCCGCCTAGAGGCCGTGGGCATGCAAGGGATGGAAACGGTTTGGGCCGTGGAGCTCCAGGTGGAGGTGCTTGTCATGCGGAGGCAAGGCAGCCAGCATTGGTTTATGCAAAGACGTCGCCGAGAGAGGACGAGGCGCTCGGATGCGAATCTTGCACGTACTTTACCCATATTGTGATATTTACCTAGGTTGCAATTAGGACTAGAGTGCGCAACAGAAGCATAGTGGTATAACCGGTATTGTGCGGCTATTAGATAGTTGGAAATTTCGAGGACGAAATTTCTTTAAGGGAGGTAGAATTGTAGCATCCCAAAAGTTAGGGGTTAGTAGTTCTGGTTAAATTCATGTTGTACTTATTTGGCTTGCTATTTGAGTGTGTTTGGGGGTCCTATAGAGGCCTGGGTTCGAGGTTGAGCTTTGGAAATTTTTTGGTTTTTGGCCCTTTTAGTGGAGAGGGCAGTTGGAGGTAGGACTTAAGTTTAATTGTGTATGTTTAAGAGACACAAGTGGGCTCTTGGTGGAGTGGTGGTGGCATCATTGGCAGAGCAAGGGGGAAGGAGTTCGAATCCTACATATGGCAAATGTAAGGTTTTTATTTTGCTCAGGAGAAGATAGGAGGTTGTGTTGGAGTGGAACTCTACAAAGTGGGTGGAGACTTGGTCAATCAAGTTTGAATGGAAGGTGGAAAGGAGATTGAGGAGTTTGAATTGGTCAAATATTTCAAATGGAAGGTGGTGAGTAATGTAGGGAGGAAGTTAAGGAGGGAATCATGGGATATGGTGGAGTGGAGGAGTTTGGCCGATAATGGGAAGTGCATGGGGGTGAGAATTTTGGCTAGAGGGGAGAGTAAGGTAGGAAATTCGGCATTTGGTAGGTAGCAAAGAGAGAAAACTGAAACCTCTTGGTGTGTGCCGAAATTCTCTAGTGGTTCTTAGATTTTTCTTTTGCATTCTCGGTTTTTGCTACTGAAGCATTTCGGGTATTTTGTTGCCTCTTTTCTTGCCGAAACCTTATCCATTATAGGGACTCCTTCTCTTTTCTTTTCAAGTATTTTCTCTTTCATTGGTGATTGCCAAAAAACCAATAGCCGAATTCATCTACTCCCTCTCTTCTCCAAATTTGAGGTTATTCTCTACTACTATTTACTAATAGCCGAACCCTCCCCTACTCATCTTTTCTCTCTTTTTTCGTATTGCTTTCTTGTTCTACACTCTCTTCTCCATAGGCCGAATCTTTCCCTCCTCTCCAATTGGAATTGGTTTCTTTATTCCTTGCTGTTAGCCAAAGTCGAGTAGCCTGAAGCGTGAGGGACTTGTGTCTGCCGAATCTAGCTTGGCTATTCGGCATTGTTGTGAGCACAAGGTAATATCGTTTCTTTCATTTTCTTTCTATCGGTTCTTTCTTTTCTCTTCTCTCTTAAGCCTAATCCTTTCTTCTTGCAAGGCTGAACCTCTTCTTCTCATACGACTCATCTCTGATCTGAGCCCGAATCTGTTGGAGTGCTAGCATACCCCTTGTCGCTTTGCTAGTCTTGTGTTTCGAAGGTTGGTTGGTAAGTGGGATTAAGGCCGAAGTGTTGATCTTTTCCAATGTTGGAAGATATTGTATTAAGCCTAACCGTTAGTTATTGTGGATCTCAGGTATTCTGGAAATAGTGTCGAGTGTCGCAAATCGTAATCAGGTGTGTACTCACACCATTCCAACTGTAGATCGGCAAAAGCCGAAAAGCCGGAGAGTCGACAACTGTGACCACTCGAGCGTGCGAGCGCTCGTAGTGGCAAACCGAGTTACAAATCGTGACGTTAAGTCATGGAGAGTGTCACGAGCACTCTCGATCATCGAGGCCCATAATTCGCCTGACCGGGCCGAAACGGGCCAAATGGGCCCTGCGGGCTATCCGGCCCACTTGGGCTAAACTGTTAGAAAACCTGTCGAGTGATAACTCCAAATGCCAAATCTAGAAATCTGAGACCAAAATTGGGCGAAATGGGCCACACGAGCGTGTGGGCCCGTTTAGGCCTAAAATAGATTTTTGGCCCAATAGCTCCGTAGAGACTCAAAAAGGGTTCCGTGTCGCTCGAGGCGACAGTAGGACTTTGGAAAGACCGTTAAATGCAAAATTACTGGAATACCCTCGATGGGTAAAATGACCGTTACACCCCTGAAGGGCAAAATGTCGATAATGCCCCTACATGTTATATGGTTATTCTTGTATGCGATTTATGATTGTTATCGTATGGTTATTATTTTATGTTGCATTCATGTGTTATTTTGTTGCATGGGGATGGGATTACTATTATGGAGGAAGTGCTAATAGGATCGCATGGTCGCTTGACGACTGTGGATCCACCGAAGGCTTTTTAGCCACCGAGCAGCCATGCTGCACCGATAAGTTAGTGCCACAACCGGTGCTACATAAGGAGTGTAGGGATGGGTGGGTCGATTAAATCCCCACAGGAGTGCAGGGTTGGACAGGAGACGGAGTGCAGGGTTGGTATGGGCATTAATGCATCGCATTCACATGTTCTGTTACTGTGATTTTTGTAATGGGCTTAGGCCCAGCCGAGGCTATTTTGGGCTAAGGCCCAATTTCCACCGTTACCGTAATGGGCTTAGGCCCGGATTGTTGTGATACATGTTCTTACTGATGAGGGTTGTACACACTGAGTTTTCTTAAACTCACCCCCTCCTTTTAATTTCTTTTTCAGGAAATTCTCAGTAGGCGGTTCGACGTACTGGAGGACTCGAGGTGGCCACACTACGAGCAGTTTCGGATTTTCATATTCTGTTTTTTTATTTTAGTTTATTTTGTTTTAAATCTGCTCAACATTGAATAGCGGTTTTTCCAAAACAATGTCTATTTTCAAAACTCTACGCTTTCGCAACTAAATTGTAAATAACACGTTTTCATAAATCAATTGTTTTAAAATTAAGCTTCCACTACAATCAAGGTTTTGAAGGTAATAACTTCTTAATAAATGTTGATTACTAATAACAATCGCAAACTGGGACTTTAGTTTTTAAATATCAAGAAGGGTTTTCAATGAAAACGTGATTTTCAAAAAACACCTCAATGTGACACGCCAGATTCAGGCCTAACTTCTAGGCCGGGTTTGAGGTGTTACAGTCAACGCGCGGATCTAAGGTCAAATGACGTCGTTTTAACGCTTATTGGCTTAAGCTAAAACGACATCGTTTTTATGTGACCATATAAGTCAGTTTTCAGAAAAAATTTCATTTGCTCCCCGTTTTCTAAAATTTTTTTTGAGCATTCTCTCTGTCCTTTGGCCTTCGGCCAGGACACCGATGATGAACACCGTCACACACGTCTCACGTGCCGTCGCCCACGGCGGCTCAAAGGTAAAAACTCCATCCTTCTTTTTTTAAAACACTGTTTTGTATATGAAACATGCATGGATCGAAAAAAATAAAATAAAAAAAGAAATAACACAGATAGAAAAGAACATAAATCACCTTTGTAAACAGGTTTTCGTATTTTATTTCTTTGTATTTTTTTAATATTTTCCTATTCTTTCTGCGTATATCTGTGTAAGACAGTCTGTGTCCTTTTACAAATTTTATGGGGGTTTTTATAGCCCTGAAAGTAAAAAAAATACAAAGATTCTGTTGTTTCTTGCCATTTTTGTTGTCTTTTCTTTCCTTCTTGCAAGCGAACAACGAAGAATCCGGCGTTGGAGTGATTCGCGCGCTGATTGCGGCGCGACCGAAGGATGGCGTGGGCGCGAGGAAGGGGCTGCTTGCTGAGGCGCTTGCGGCGCAGTGGAAACCTAGGGTTTCCTGCGTCCGCAAGCTTTTTGGGCCACTTGGGCTAGCTTAGTTTTGGGTCTGTTGGGTTAGTTTAGGTCTGTTTTGGGTCTGAGTCTTAGGGTGTAATTGGGCTTCGGGTTTTTAGGTATTGGGTCAAAGGTTTTAAATGGACTGTAAAGAATAAACTGGCTATTTATTTTTTTATTTTTTTATTCTGGTTTCTTACATGGGTCCGGGCAAAATGGGCCGATTACAATAAGAAAACTGGAATAGCAAAATTTCAACTCCTGAAGCTGCACAGAATATTTGAGGACCACAATCTATATAGAATAATATCAATTCCAATGATATCCCAGAAAATGTTCAGAAAGAACAATGTCACTCATAAATATTGAAATCCACAATACCAGAAGCAATATAATCTTCACGTATATTTAACAGAACAATAGCCAGTAGAAATAAATTATGAATATCATACAGATTTTACCGTCAACTTACATATTCACATAGGGAATAATATACCATAGAAAGACAGAACAATGTTGAACATAACCCAAACAGACCAACGATGCTTTCATTTATTAGTATCTTTAGCTAATGTTCTCATACGATAAGAATTCCTTTCGTAATTAAACAGTCACCTACACTTTTTGAGATAAATATACACATAAAAAACCCAGAAGAAGTCATAATAACTGCCCGATTATCACTACTGCACTCAGCCATCAATACAATTCAAACACTATTCAACTGTCTAATTCTGTTATCAAAAATTTTCACATTATCTCTTCATTAACAGAAATCAATTCAGAAAAGCTTCCAGTTGATACTTTCTTTAGATAACATACCTGAATTGATCATTTAATCGAAGTTAACTTCTTCTATAACAATGACTTTGCATAATCTGAATAGTCTTCAAAACTATCCAATATCTCTTTTAATACTGCCTTCATTTGTTAATTCATTCACTTTTCTGACCATATTATTAATCTTCCGAACACGGACTTTTGTAACTCTACACTCATGAGTTTATTTAACTCAAATTTTACAGATTCCATTATAACCTTTCACTAATAAGGGGGTGAGATAGTAAAGCCTCAAATTTAACTTGCACATAAATGCACATAACACATACTTTCACAAATAACCAGTTCATTTCTAATTTCATATTCTCAAAATATTTAATAAATATTTACTTTTAATCACTTTTATTCTTAACACATAATTCATATGCCAACTCAAATCACTAATTCACAAATGAAATTTTCATATAGCATCATAACTCAAATGTCATAACTCATATACTCATATAATTATAACATTTATCAATAACCAAAATGTCATATACTTTAACCCATACCTTTACGAGTGTCAACTCATCACATATATATATTTTCATTCAAACATTTGAATACACATTCTATACTATTAGAATCAGCTCGGTTGGAAGACATATCTGTCTCATCAAAACATTTTTTTTCGTCAGAGTCGCGAGATATCACACTATCGTAAGTTAAATATGGCATGTATAACTAGACTCACATACGCTATGGTAGTCCTAGAACCGACTACACCATAGCTCTGATACCAATAAAATGTAACACCCCTAACCTATATCCGTCGCCAGAAAGGGGTTACGAGGTATTACCAGACGAAACATAACTTCCAAATATATAATCATATGCATAATTTTATTGAAACTCTTAAAACAGATCATTATTAATATAAATAAAACTAAATTAATCTCTTTGCAAATCATATGGCGGTACTTTCTAAATACATAATCAGATTTATAATTCATAAGCAATAAGCACCGAACATATCATTTTATCACATTGCATTTGTTTATACCATAAATATAATATAGGACTACAATCTATAAACACATATATAAGATATAATAAATAAAGATATTCAAACACATCTCATTTTTTTTTGGCAAGTTCCATTTGGCACCATTTAGAAAATAACAAACTTAATTCCTTATAACTTAAAGTACTATTCATTTAGTAACTTTACAAAACCTCAGCCGAATATAGTAATGCATATTTCAATGTCCACTTTTAACTTACTAAATCCCTTTACAAGCGTATATTCTTACATAGAACTAATTCCAAACATTATCCAAAATTTTTATACCACACTAAGAATAATACAATTGCGTATTTGCAATATAACAAACTTCATATTCAAGACCAATTCAACAAATACATATTCAACTAAGCACAAACAATTATATATAAATCAACCCATCACTTCATATACTTATATGTAAATATATATATAAATACCAAATCGTGATTTATTTACCAACATAATCTTTATCCATTTCTTTATTTAATGAAAGAATTTTAATAAGCTAACACATCCATTATATATAAACATCATGTCTTAAACATATATTTCTTACGCAGCAATAATTATTAATAAACTAACATAATTTGAAAACACAAAACAAAGCATCCAAATTTACTATTCAAATGGTCAAAACCCAAATACAACTGCCGAATATAAACAAGTTAAATTCATATGCTTCAAAATACATATAGGAATTATACTTTTTCCAAATCACAAGACCATATTAAGTCATTTTATATTCGACTATTCAATAAAAGTACACTATGAATCAAATTTTATACCTATCATTATAAAACCAAAGTATTAGCCATATATGCACAAAATCCCATTTCTCAATAAAACCAAATACAAGACATATTCGAATCAATAAATTCATGAGTAAAATATCAAACATAACCATACTTATATATACCAAAACCAAATCAACCAAAACCGCAACCAAACATAATCATCAAGCCAAAATATAAATTCCAAGATTAACAAGATGGACAAGCCATTTTCGCATGGCTTATTCATATATATACAACTTCAACCATATTCGAAAAGTAGTATAGCCTATACATGCCATAAATTTGTAATTCAACTTTTAAAAGTACCGAAAGTAGTCGATAGTGTGATAAACTTCGCTGACTGTAACATCCTAAATTAATGGGCCTTTGCGTTTAATGTGCTGTGATGTTTATGTTATGCTTGATGTGCTAGATAAGGTGTTTAAGGGGTCAAGAATGGGCTCAGGGTTGGGCCGAGGCCTTAGTTAAAATTTTTTGTTTGGACACTCTAGTGTGAAGCCTGATAAGATAGGGCTTAAAAGATGTTATCTGTGTTTTAAGACACAGATGGGCTTGTGGCCCAGTGGAAAAATGGCGCCACTTAGGGAGCAGGGAGGTGGCGTCAGCTGAGGAGGCTCAAGTTCGAGTCGCATGAAGTCTAATTATGTTAGTTAAATTTTAGCTAATTTTTGGCATTTAAATGGATAGAGGGGGACGGCTAGCATGCTTAAAAATAGGGAGATTAATTGAATGAATAATGTGGATAATATGACAGATAATGGGAGGAAGAGGTGGTGTGATCTAGGTTTCTTTTGGATGAGTGATCAGATGAAGATAAGGGAGAAAATTTAGGTTTTATCTACTGGTCACTATGGTGGCCGAAATTCCAACACTAAGGGGGAGGGGGAATCGGTTTTGGTATACTCAAGGGCTGTCGAAATTTTGTATTCAAGTGAGGGGAATACCTTTTTATTTTTCGGCATTAGGGTCTTATTCTCCCACTCTCTCTTCTTCAATTTTGACAATAGGGTTTCTCTATTCTCTCATTCTCTGCAAAAGCTGAAATCTCTAAGCCTATTCTCTCATCTGCACTTCTACGGAAAATCCGAAAGTCTATTATTCTTTTTCTATTTTCTTCTACAAAGCTGAAACCTCATAGCTCTCTCTATACCTTTTTCCCAATTTCTTCAAAAGCCGAAACTTTAAACCTTCTTCTCATCTCAATAGCCGAATACTTCCTATTCCCTTTTTGCCGAACTCTTCAACTAAAAGCCGAATCTACATAGATTTCTTTTTATCATCTTCTCTTCTTGATCTTCTCAAAAGCTGAAACCTTCTAGGAGTTGTCGAATTCTATGTAGAGTTAAGTGTCAACTTGTGCTATTATAATGGTAATCTTTTTCGGTTTTTAAGACCATAGCCGAATGGATAGATGGTTGTTAGGCCATCTTTAGTTTGACGTTTTCACTAATCTCGCGTTTTCTTTTTGGGCGGCATTCCGAGATTTGAAGGAGATCTAATCGCCTAGGTTCCTAAGCCAGAAATCGTTAACGTACGAACCATATTATTATTTTCGGGACTTCAAGGTAAGGGTTCTCTTTAGATTCTCGTTAAGATTCGTTATCGTAGTTGTGATCTTAACTGTATGTTGTGATGGTAGCAACTGATAAGGTCTGTGATGGATCGTTCAGGCAAATGAGGGGATTGGATCTGTAAACCCAATCCCTAAGTTTAAGAAACGAGCGATGTCGCGATTGCTCGGATTGGCCACCGTGTTCGGACCGGCTTGAACAAAACCAAAGGCAGTTAGCAGTTGTATCGGCTACCGATAGTGTTGACATAGAAAGTATCATCTTGACTGTAATCAGGTGTGTAGATCTCTAACACACTAATTATCTTTATTATGTATGTTACGGGCTAAAAGCCAAAAAAAGGCTGTATGGACAGTCGTGTTACCCAAAAAGGGTAGGCAAAGGATGCCAGGTACGTAACCATAGAAACTTCTCTATGTGTGTATCGATGTATGTAAAAACCTATGATCTTTTAGGTAGTATACTATTTTGAATTTGCTTGGATGTATGCATGGAATAGGGTTAATACGATGAAGGGGAAGAGCATGTTAATAGGTCACTTGGTGATCGGTGGTTAAACCACGAACTGTACAATTAGGTCACATAGTGATCGGTGGCTAAGCCACGTTAAATTGATTCTTGATTGTTAGGAATAGGCAGCATGACTGTCGATATGGTGTGTAGCGGTTGGTGGGTTGATTGTAGAAATCCCCAAGGTGTATTGGTTGGTACGGGCTGGTGTGTAGAGGATGGAGCACTAGGTTGGGTTTGGTCATGTTGCATGTAAATTTGTTGTTGCCGTTATGTATGGGCCAAGGCCCATAATGTGTTTGTGGGCCTAAAGCCTTTCATGTGTTTTTGGGATTTGCACACTGAGTCTTGGTGACTCACCCCTTTATTTTTCCCTGCCTTTTCAGATGAGCAGTAGATCGTAGACATGGGAGCTGAGGCGGACTCGAGGGGCCATCAAGTTTTATTTTATTAATTTTCATGAACTATTTTCGGTTTTCTTTAAGTTTTAATTTTGGGACTATTTATGTAATAAGGCCCCAGGGCTTAGGTTATCGCTTTATATTTGTAAATGTTTACAATTTAGAAGTTTATGTTCAAGGACTTAAGTCATAACAAGTAATAAAATAGGTTTTCCAAACACATTCAAAGAAAAAGCAAAAGTTTTCATCAAATATCCTATTTTTAACAAATGCCTAAGTAAAGAAACTGAGATTTTCAAAAACCATTAAAGCAAAGTTTTTACAATAAACCCCATAGCATACCAAATCTGGTCGTAGCATTTGGGCCGGGTTTGGGGTGTTATATTTTGGTATCAGAGCCCAGTTGCAAAACTCGGGCTGTGAAATGGGTCTAGTAGGGTGTTGTAAAATTGATGTGAATTTGAGAAAAATGCTTTGGTTGAGATATGGCCTTCGAGTCTACCAGCACCCGATCTACGCAGGTAAGTATTCTAACTCTTGATGTGATATGCATGCTGGGTTGATGGGCTTTATGGACGTAGACTAGTATGATAGGAATTTATGGACTTTAGGCCTAGTTCAAACAATTCTTTAAATTCATAAAACTTAATCTAACTAAACATGTCCGTAAACCAGTCGCTAGGTTAAGGTGTGGCAACAGGCATGCGCATGTCTAGGATTGGATTCAGGGAGAGCTTGGTATTTAAGCAGTCCTAGTGACTCACCTCCTCTTCGCTAGAATCCTACCTGGTGCGTAGTGACTATTCACTTTAGCCACGAGGACTTGTTGACGGGCCAAAATTTATAATTAAAACCCTAAGGACCAGCCACCCTATTTATAGAAATTACTAAAAATATCCCCTAGGTTTGTAAAATTTCCAAATACCCTTGATTTGTGAAAATTTCCCGGAATACCCCAGATTTGTAAAACTACCAAAATTTGTGAAATCACCGAAACACCCCCGGTTGGCAAAATATAACCAAAATATCTCAATTTTGAAAAAAATCACCAAGATATCCTATTTTGTGTAATTACGAAAAATACCCTATAGGAAAGAACTACGAAAATACCCCTGGGTAGTGAAATGACAAAAATACCCTTATGTGATGAATGTGGGTTCATGGATGCTACTTGTATGTTGATGTATGATGGTTGAATGTATGTGGAACTAGGAGATATAAACTTGAGACTGAAACCCGTAGATATAATCTCGAAATCGAAAGAACTACTCTTCAAACTACTGTCCATAAGATTGTCCGTGGTTAATCAGTGGAAGAAATTAATAATTCATAAAATTTATAATCAGATAAACGCGAATCGGTAGAATGAGTACAAGGGGTCGTGGACGTCCTACGCGTGGCCGTGGTAGGGGTAGGATGGCTATGTCTGAACCAGTAGGATCTGGTTATGGGTCTGGAAACGAGATGCCAGTACCACCAGCTGCGGAGGTGGAATTTCAGGACCAGACGGCCGGAGATGATGCGGTATCCCAGGCGATGTTAAGGGTTTTAGAGAGGGTTACTGGGGCAGGCATGGGCACAGGAGCCCGGAAATCTGTGTCGGAGTGACTTAGAGCTAATGGGGCAGAAGTGTTTAGGGGAATTTCTGGAATAGCCCCGAGTCTGACTAAATCTTGGTTGGAGGCGGTTGAGTGTATAATGGATGATCTGGATTTCACTAAAGAGGAAAAACTAAAAGGGGTTGTATCTCTCCTACGGGACGAAGCTTATCAATGGTGGCTTACGGTTAAGGATGGTACGGTGGCTGACCGTATCACTTGGGACTTCTGCAAAACGACATTTCAAAGTAAATACATTGGGACAAGTTATGTGGATGCACAGCCGGGAAGAGGTGGTCAGCAGCCACAGAGAGGTCGTGGTCCAGCCAGAGGTGGTAACGGTTTCGGTCGGGGTTGTGGAGCACCAGGCCAAGGGGCAGGAAACACTGAGGTGAGACAGCCGGGGTTAGTCTATGCTGCCAGACGCCGAGAGGAGGCTGATACACCGGATGTCATAATCGGTACATTTCTAATTTATGGTTTGCCTTATACTGCCTTGATTGATATTGGTTCGACGCACTCTTATGTTGCTAGTGCTATAGCGGGAACTTTGAACTTAGATTATGAGACTTCTTCTAGGGAGATGACTGTAGTGAGCCCTTTAGGACAAACTATAGTGGTGAACAAACTGTATAAGGATATACCCCTGGAAGTTCAAGGGGTAGCTTTTTGGGCTGAACTAATGGAACTGCCATTTGGGGAGTTCGATTTGATCTTAGGAATGGATTGGTTAGTGAAGTATCAAGCGAATTTGGACTGTGCAGCCAAGCGTATGGTGTTAAAAGCTCCCAAGGGTGGTGAAGTGTTGGTGATAGGTGAAAGGGGGAACTATTTGTCAAATGTGGTGTCTGCCTTAAGGGCAGAAAGGATGGTGAGGAAAGGATGCGAGGCAATTCTAATGTTTGTTCGGGCTCTGGAAGCCAAGGAACTAACTGTCGGAGATGTTAGGACGGTGAAAGAATTTCCGGATGTTTTCCCAGAAGAGCTCCCGGGATTACCTCCAGATCGTGAAGTGGAGTTTGGTATCGATCTTCTTCCGGGAACAGCGCCAGTATCTATTACTCCGTATAGGATGGCGCCAAAGGAGTTAGTGGAATTGAAAGCGCAGATTCAGGAGTTGCTGGATAGAGGGTTTATCCGACCGAGTGTGTCGCCTTGGAGAGTGCCGGTGTTATTCGTTAAGAAGAAGGATGGGTCAATGCGTATGTGCATTGACTATCGTCAGTTGAATAAATTGACAATCAAGAACAAATACCCGTTGCCGAGGATCGATGACTTGTTCGATCAGTTGAAGGGAGCCTCAGTCTTTTCAAAGATAGATCTGAGGTCAGGGTACCATCAGCTTAAGGTCAAAGAGGCGGATATCCATAAGACGGCTTTTAGGACTCGCTATGGTCACTATGAATTCATGGTAATGCCGTTTGGGTTGACTAATGCACCAGCAGCGTTTATGGATATGATGAACCGAGTATTTCAACCCTACTTGGATCGGTTTGTCGTGGTGTTTATAGATGATATTCTGGTTTATTCAAAATCGGAAGAGGAGCATGATTCACATCTTCGAGTGGTTCTGCAGATTACGAGGAGAAGCGATTATATGCCAAATTCGGTAAGTGCGAGTGCGGCTAAGGGAAGTTACTTTTCTAGGACACGTGGTGTCGGCGAGAGGATTAGGGTTGACCCCCGAAAAATTAAAGCAGTGTTGGATTGGAAGCTGCCTAGGTCGATGCGCAAATTTGGAGTTTCCTTGGTTTGGCGGGTATTACGAAGGTTTGTTGAAGGATTTTCATTAATTGCAAAGACCGTTGACTAAGTTGTTACGAAAAGGGGTTCCGTTTGTTTGGTCTAATAAGCAGCAAGAGAGGTTCGAGAAGTTAAAAAGGATTTTAACGGAGGCTCCAGTATTGATTCAGCCGGAGGCTAGGAAGGAGTTCATGATTTACTGTGATGCTCCACACACGGGACTAGGATGCGTGTTGATGCAAGGTGGAAAGGTTGTTGCGTACGCATCTCGACAGTTAAGACCGCACGAAGCAAATTATCCCACCCATGATTTGGAGTTGGCGGCGGTGGTTTTCGCTTTGAAGAACTGGAGGCATTATCTTTATGGGGAGAAATTCATCATTTATACCAATCATAATAGCTTAAAATACCTGTTGACCAAGAAGGAGTTGAATCTAAGGCAAAGGAGGTGGATCGAGTTGCTAAAGGACTATGACTGCTCGATCGAGTACCATCCGGGAAAAGCCAACGTGGTGGCGGATACTCTGAGTCGTAAAGTAATCTCTGACTTGAGAGCAATGTTTGCTCACCTTAGTCTATATGATGATGGGAGTTTATTAGCTGAACTTCAAGTGAAACCCTCTTGGGTCAGTCAGGTTAAGGAGAAACAGCAGACTGACGAGTTGCTAAAGGAGAAGTTTCTGGTAGGATCAAGTGAAGGATCAACAGAATTTAGTGTGAATGAGGAAGGGCTATTATGTTTTCAAGGGAGAGTGTGTATGCCGAAAGATCCTGAGTTGAGGCATAGGGTTTTGCAAGAAGCGCATGGTAGTCCATACGCTATGCACCCTGGAGGAAGTAAGATGTATCAAGATTTGCGAGATCGGGCCTACGGTGGCGGGTTTGAAACGAGAGGTGACCAAATTTGTGGGGAAGTGTTTGACCATCGGCCAGTAAAGGTGGAACATCGATTACCATCGGGGTTGTTGCAAATGGTGAAGATCCCACAATGGAAGTGGGAAAGGATCACAATGGACTTTGTTAGTGGGCTACCCCTCACGCCTACTAAGAAAGATTCGGTCTGGGTGATTGTTGATCGCTTGACGAAGTCTGCTCATTTCATATCAATACGGGTCGATTACTCTTTGCAGAAATTGGCTAAGCTATACATAACGGAGGTAGTGAGGTTGCATGGGGTACCAGTATCAATCATATCGGACAGGGACCCTAGGTTCACCTCACGATTTTGGAAGGCGTTGCATCAAGCATTGGGCACGGTTGGATTTCAAGATATGGCGTTTCATCCTCGGGCCGATGGACGATCGAAAGGGTAATCCGGATCTTAGAGGACATGTTAAGAGGTTGTGTCATTGACTTCAGGGGTAGTTGGGAAGAGTTCTTACCGTTGGCGGAGTTTACGTACAACAATAGCTACCAGTCAAGTATTCAGATGGCGCCCTATGAAGCATTGTACGGGCGGAGGTGTCGTACACCTACCTGTTGGACGGAATTATGAGAACGTCAGATTTTGGGTCCAGAATTGGTTACCGAGATAGAGGAGAAGGTAGAGTTAATTCGGGCTCGATTAAAGGAAGCGCCGATCGAGCGAAGTCCTATGTCTTGACTGAAGTGTAAGGACATAGAATTTGCAGTGGGTGACAAGGTGTTCTTAAAGGTGTCGCCATGGAAGAAAGTACTGAGGTTCGGACAGAAAGGTAAATTAAGTCCCAGATTTATCGGACCTTATCGGGTGTTGAAACAAGTGGGACCAATAGCTTATCAGCTAGAGTTACCTTCTGAGCTAAGCCAGATTCACAATGTATTCCACGTCTCTATGTTAAGATGCTATCATTCGGATCCATCCCATGTGGTGTCTGTGGAAGAAATTGAAGTAAGACCCGATTTATCCTTTGAAGAGGAACCAGTGGAAATTCTAGATCGTGATGTCAAAGTATTGCGAAGGAAGACGGTTTCGTTGGTTAAGGTTTTATGGCAGAATCACAGTTCTGAGGAGGCTACTTGGGAACCAGAGGAGACGATGCGGTAGCAATACCCGCATTTATTTGAATCAGGTAATTTCGAGGACGAAATTTCTTTAAGCGGGGTAGAACGGTAACATCCTAAATTAATGGGCCTTTGCGTTTAATGTGCTGTGATGTTTATGTTATGCTTGATATGCTAGATAGGGTGTTTAAGGGGTCAAGAATGGGCTCAGGGTTGGGCCGAGGCCTTAGTTAAAATTTTCTGTTTGGACACTCTAGTGGGAAGCCTGATAAGATAGGGCTTAAAAGATGTTATCTGTGTTTTAAGACATAGATGGGCTTGTGGCCCAGTGGAAAAATGGTGCCACTTAGGGAGCAGGGAGGTGGCGTCAGCTGAGGAGGCTCAAGTTCGAGTCGCATGAAGTCCAATTATGTTAGTTAAATTTTAGCTAATTTTTGGCATTTAAATGGATAGAGGGGGACAGCTAGCATGCTTAAAAATAGGGAGATTAATTGAATGAATAATGTGGATAATGTGACAGATAAAGGGAGGAAGAGGTGGTGTGATCTAGGTTTCTTTTAGATGAGTGATCAGATGAAGATAAGGGAGAAAATTTAGGTTTTATCTGTTGGTCACCGTGGTGGCCGAAATTCCAACAATAAGGGGGAGGGGGAATCGGTTTTGGTATACTCAAGGGGTGCCAAAATTTTGTATTCAAGTGAGGGGAATACCTTTTTATTTTTTGGCATTAGGGTCTTATTCTCCCACTCTCTCTTCTTCAATTTCGAAAATAGGGTTTCTCTATTCTCTCATTCTCTGCAAAAGCCGAAATCTCTAAGCCTATTCTCTCATTTGCACTTCTACGCAAAAACCAAAAGTCTATTATTCTTTTTCTGTTTTCTTTTACAAAGCCGAAACCTCATAGCTCTCTCTATACCTTTTTCCCGATTTCTTCAAAAGCCGAAACTTTGAACCTTCTTCTCATCTCCATAGCCGAATACCTCCTATTCCCTTTTTTCCGAACTCTTCAACTAAAAGCCGAATCTACATAGATTTCTTCTTATCATCTTCTCTTCTTGATCTTCTCAAAAGCCGAAACCTTCTAGGAGTTGCCGAATTCTATGTAGAGGTAAGTGTCGACTTGTGCTATTATAATGGTAATCTTTTTCAGTTTTTAAGACCATAGCCGAATGGCTAGATGTTTGTTAGGCCATCTTTAGTTTGACGTTTTCACTAATCTCGCATTCTCTTTTTGGGCAGCATTCCGGGATTTGAAGGAGATCTAATCGCCTAGGTTCCTGAGCCAGAAATCATTAAAGTACGAACCATATTATTATTTTCGGGACTTCAAGGTAAGGGTTCTCTTTAGATTCTCGTTAAGATTCGTTATCGTAGTTGTGATCTTAACTGTATGTTGTGATGGTAGCAACTGATAAAGTCTATGATGGAATCACATGTCGTTCAGGCGAATGAGGGGATTGGATCTGTAAACCCAATCCCTAAGTTTAAGAAACGAGCGGTGTCAGCAGTTCGAGATTGGCCACCGGGTTGTGGACCGGCTTCAGAATAAAACCAAAGGCAGTTAGTAGTCATATCGGCTACCGATAGTGTTGACATAGAAAGTATCATCTTGACTATAATCAGGTGTGTAGATCTCTAACACACTAATTATCTGTATTATGTATGTTATGGGCTAAAAGCCGGAAAAAAGGTCATGGATGGTCATGTTACCCAAAAAGGGTAGGCAAAGGATGCAGTGCGTAACCATAGAAACTTCGTATGTGTGTATCGATGTATGTAAAAACCTGTGATCTTTTAGGTAGTATACTGTTTTGAATTTGCTTGGATGTATGCATGGAATAAGGTTAATACGATGAAGGGGAAGAGCATGTTGATAGGTCACTTGGTGATCGGTGGTTAAACCACGAACTGTAAAATTAGGTCACATAGTGATCGGTGGCTAAGCCACGTTAAATTAATTCCTGATTGTTAGGAATAGGCAGCATGACTGTCGATATGGTGTGTAGCGGTTGGTGGGTTGATTGTAGAAATCCCCAAGGTGTGTTGGTTGGTACGGGCTGGTGTGTAGAGGATGGATCACTAGGTTGGGTTGGGTCATGTTGCATGTAAATTTGTTGTTGCCGTTATGTATGGGCCAAGGCCCATAATGTGTTTGTGGGCCTAAAGCCTTTCATGTGTTTTTGGGATTTGCACACTGAGTCTTGGTGACTCACCCCTTTATTTTTCCCTGACTTTTCAGATGAGCAGTAGATCGTGGACATGGGAGCCGAGGCGGACTCGAGGGGCCATCAAGTTTTATTTTATTAATTTTCATGAATTATTTTTGGTTTTCTTTAAGTTTTAATTTTGGGACTATTTATGTAATAAGGCCCCAGGGCTTAGGTTATCGCTTTATATTTGTTAATGTTTACAGTTTAGAAGTTTATGTTCAAGGACTTAAGTCATAACAAGTAATAAAATAGGTTTTCCAAACACATTCAAAGAAAAAGCAAAAGTTTTCATCAAATATCCTATTTTTAACAAATGCCTAAGTAAAGAAACTGAGATTTTCAAAAACCATTAAAGCAAAGTTTTTACAATAAACCCCGTAGCATACCAGATCTGGTCTTAGCGTTTGGACCGGGTTTGGGGTGTTACACTGACGATCCCCGAGCCTGCAACTAGTCTCCAAAATCTATCAATAGAAGTAAAAATACACACACACAGAGTAAGCTATCATAGCTTAGTAAGTCATAACCAAATATTAACTCAATAACAATAATAATTTAATAATACATAACCAAACCATACTTGTAAATTCAAATATCCACATATAACTAAACATGAATTAAGTTTTGTCCAAACACACATCCGTTCTTTATCCAAAATCATCTTTCATACTCAATATCAATAGAAATTTCATTTGACCGAATACATACTATCATAATACATTTATACAATTCACATTTCCTTAGTCACAATTTCACATTCAATTACCATATAGACAAATGCACATATAAACTTTGGCATGAGTATGAAATTCACATTTTCATATCATACATATATTTATATCATTAAACTGAATATGACCAATCATATACTTAAACATATGGTTTCATTCACTTCATTCATAGCTTAATTTTTAATTCAAATATTATCTCAATGGCATTGATAATTTATTAAGGTATAACCAAGCCATACTTATGAAATTTAATTACCAAACATTTATCTACACATAAATTATAACATTTCCAAACACACATTGATTCATTAACATGTTTAATATCCCATAGACCTTATTTTGCCGAATATATATATTTCCCTATAAACACGTTCAAGGTTCACATTTCAAATACCTACTAATCGAATGCACATAAATCCTTTAATATCAATATGAATTTCACATTTCAATTTATTCCTCATGTAACATTAGGCCGAATATAAGCTCAAAAATCAAACATTAATATCACATATTTATGCATTAATCCACATATAGATTTTCATATACACATTCACTACCATTAACGCCATTTATAACTTGTATCACATATCAAATAATCAACTTACCTTATTTCTGAAAAGGTAATAAATTGTCACATACCTGTTCACTTTAACTCATTTAACACATTTGATTACTTTTACTGTTGCTCACGTAAAATTTGCTAGTCATAAAGCATAATATAATACACCGAACACAGCAGCTGCTAGGCAATAAGCCTGATATAATTCACCAGCATAAAGCCTGCTAGGCATAAAGCCTAATATTATACACCGGCACAAAGCCTGCTAGGCATAAAGCCCGATATCACTAATACAAAGTCATCTTACACATAATTCATATATCAGAAATCTTAACTAATCCTTAAGGTTCTTACGAAGCTTTTCAAACATCCTATCTCAATTGAATCGAACTTGTTCCCAAATCTCATAAACATTTATACATTTGGCTAAGTCAAATAAAAATTCATATATTTATTTCTACATGTATACTTCACATTTTATAAAATTTAGTACGTCTTTTTGCTTATAAACTTACCTCGGACAACGGTAATCGGAACAGGACGATTAATCGACGATTTTAGTTTTCCTCCGATCCAAATCCGATTTCTTTGATTCTTGATCTAAATGTATTCAAAATAAACTAATTCAATATAATTTCATTCAACTTAGTCTAAGAACACATAAATAGGAAAATTACCATTTTACCCCTGACATTTACACTTTTTACAATTTAGTCCCTATTGCACAAAACATAAAATACACAAAATTTTAGCATACCCATGTTGAGCTGAATTTTACCCACTCTCAAACAAATCCACATATTTCATTTATTTCACATTTTAGTCCTTCAAATTATTATTTTTGCAATTTAGTCCTAATTACTCAAAATCATCAAAAACTCCAATACAAAACATGTTAATCTAAAACATATCTTTCATATTTCATCATCAAACAACAAAAATCACAAGCTTTCAACAATGGCATAATTCAAAATATTCACCAAAATCAAAAATTCAAGCATGGGTCTTGTAGATAACTTAGCAACGATCTCAAAAACGTAAAAATTATCAAAAATCGAAATAAAATCATACCTTAATTTAGCTTCCAAAGTGCCGAATGTATAAAGATTTTTATTTCTTTCTTTTGTTTTTGCTATTTGGTCATGACAAATAAAGATGACAATCACTTTTAACTTATGTTTTATTATTATATAGCTTATTATATGTTTTACTAATTTAACCTTATTATAATATATTTAAAAACATAAAGCTAATGGATATTTTAGTCCATTGCCACCCACTATATGTTAAAATGGGTAAATTGTTACTTTAATGCTTCCATTTAAAAAGACAACATCAATTTAGCCCTTACACATTAAACTATCAAATTTCCAATTTACGCGGTTAAGTCCATTTGACTAATTCGACATTCAAATGACAAAATTAAAATACGAAAATTTAACACATATAAATTCACACATAATAAACATAGAAAATAATTTTTAAAAATTTTTTCTGACTCAGATTCGTGGTCTCGAAACCACCATTCCGATTAGGGTCTAAATTGGGCTGTTACATTACCTCCCTCAACGAACTTACGCATATATTTGGCAATCGAATTCCTTAAGCAAATTTGCTTTTTCTGCAAAATGGAATAAAGCAAAACAACTCAAAAAACATTGATAGTGTTAGTGTTCAAAGCGGGGCATATTTGAGTACAAATTACTTGCATCCACATTTTAGCGATGAGGAACATGATGGCTTGATTATAAGACAAAGGAAAAATCAAAATATGGTGCATGTTTCCACTCTCCCTTATTGTCCATTAAAGAGCTCATTATGGTGTCCATATCAACATTAGTATAATGCTTTAAATCCATGGTCAAAATGTCATCGTCCTTAATGTAACATCCTAAAAAAAAAATATGAGTATCGATATGTTGCATGTTTTTGGTGCTTAGCTTGTGAATGATTAAATTTATGTGCTTATTATAGTCTTGAGAAGGCTCGGGATTTATTCGGAATTAGAATAAATTTTAGAAATGAGTACTTTATTGAAGTGGATCAAGTGACCCTGATGCTTAAGGTAATTAAGTGTCAAAAAACTAGCATAAGTTGAGCTAGTAGCCAGGTGGAGTTGGCGCCATGAGTGTTGTTTGAGGGGAAAGGTTCGAATCCCATGGATAGCATTTAGGTGACTTTTATTTTTGCACCTAGATTACATGTGTCGGTCAAGCCTTATTTATGGTAAGGTTGGACTATTTCTTTTATGGCAAGGTGACTATTGGATAAGATAAGCTTGAACTTGGGGAAAGGAAATCCTATACTTATGGAATGAAAGGGAACACAAGGCATATCTTAAGGGCTATGTTTTGGAAACATTTGAATGGCCTTTTGTCCATGAACTTGGGCGGCTTTGTGGACTAAAGGGGGCAGCCGATTTTGATGGTAAGTTTTGGGTAAAGTTTGGTAGCTTGATAGAATTTTCATTTGGTCATTTTGCAAACATTTCTTCCTCTCATCTTTTCCTCTCTTTGCCGAATGTGCTTGTGTTAGGAGAAAACAATCTTTGCTTTGATTCTTTTGGTCATTTTTGCAAAAACCTTCAAGTGCTTCATCTTGTATTTCTCTCCTAGTGCCGAAATTATCAACACAAAAAGTCATTTCTTTTTTCTTCTTTTTCCCATTGCCGAATACATATTTGTTCCTAAACTCCTCTATTTTCTCTTCTCCCTATTCTCTTTTCTTCTCCATTTTACTTATCATTCAAACACATTCTTCCTTCATTTTCTTTCCATGGCCGAATGCTTGTGACCATCCCCATAGCCGAAATTATTTTCCCTATCCATTAAATCATAGCCGAATCTTCCATTCCTCATAACATTTATTCTCAATCATTTTCTTCTATTCAAACTTTGGATCATAGTGAAATAGTGGAGGGCCGAATCACCATCTCGTCAAAGTCACCTTGAAGTTATTCAAGTTCCGATCATATCTAGCAAGGTAAGAAGGAACTCTTCAAGGATTCTTGATCACTCTCATTTTTATCAATGACTATCATTGGGATTGTTATAATTGAAAGTTTTTATATAGGAATCCTTTGGAAATCACTCGGGATTTTAAGATAGGGTCGAAAAGGGTTATTAATAGTGTTCGGAAGAGGGGTGGATCCGCTATTCCCCCTAAATTCAAACAAAGGACTGTTTCAGCAATCCGAGATTTTCCACCGGGTTGTGGACCCTTATCCGGCGAAAATCAATTGTTTGAAGTCATTCGTACTCCTGAGCCTTTGACTGTTCGTGGTTCTTCATCAGGTTATGAACTATCGATCGAGGAGAAATCACAAGTAGCTGTTGTTCGAGATTCCGAGGGTAAAGATCTAGATCGTTTATCATTAGAATAGTTTTATATTAAATATTAATCTTCTAATCAAGCGTGATAAATATTTAGGTATCGACGAGCAGGAGAGTATAGTACTCACCGTAATCAGGTGTGTAACTTCACACTTATCTCATGGGTTATACTATGCCGTAAGTAATTGATTAAAATCGTAAAGTCGGTAAAATTTGAAAATACAGTTTATTAGCACTTTTGGTGTGAAAGCATGAAAACGGTATTAAAGTTGTGAAAATTATGAATTTGCCCTTAATAGGCTATATTGTTAAAAAGTGATTTTTTTGGGCCATATGAATTATTTTTGATAAATTGGCAAAGTGAGAAAATTGTGAAAAGGGCCTCATGTGTATAAATGGGCCAAAATTGCTAGATCGATATATGGGCCAAAATTGCTAGATCAATATATGGGCCAAAATTGCTAGATCGATATATGGGCCAAGACTGCTAGATCGATATAAGGGCCAAAATTGCTAGATCGTTAAATGGGTTAAATTGTTATTTTGACTAATGGGCCAAGTTGATAACTTGTAATATGGGCTTTTTGTTGAAATTTACCTTATGAATATATTGTTATGCATTATATATATACATGACTGCATGGGTTGGGATAATTGACGAAGAGAAGAAAGGCCTGTTGCCAAAATCTAGTTCAGTGACTCTGTCACAATCTAGTTCGGTGACTCTGTCATAATCTAGTTCGGTGGCTCTGCCACAAATATTTTAAATGGCTTAATGCCTGTGATTGGTGTGTTGGCGGGGTGGGTTGACTTGATCCCCACAGGTGTGATGGTTGGTACGAGTGGTGTGTAGCGGATGGAAATTAGGCTTGGTTGGGAATTGCATATCACATGCATTTTTATATTTGATTTATATATTGTACTTTTGTAAATGGGCTCAAGCCCAATTTAATGCTTAAATGGATTTGGCCCAGTGGACACGGTAAGTGGGTTACACATTGAGTTCTAAGTAACTCACCCTGTTTTTCTTACCCTTCTGAGGTAATGATTATTGATGGAGACTTGGTAGGGGATGACTTTGTGAGGAGGCCATACTACGAATGATGGGTTTTTTTATAAACTTGAACTTCTTTTAAATATTTTTATTTAAGTACTATTTCCATTGAGATGTAATAAGGCCTCTGGTATTATTTTTATGGATTTTTATTCGTAGATGGATTTTTAGTATGTTTTAGTTTCTTAAATGGGGTCATTTTAAATTTTATAAATGATTTCTTAAACTTATGTATAAAAGGGATTTTCTTAAATATCACTTAATCCAAAATATTTCGTGAAAACTCTTTTTATAAATCTAAGATTTCAACCAATTATTTCTCTGAAAATCAAACTGTAAATTCTGATGTTTTAAATCATGGTTTTCAAATAAATCTCGATTTATGATAAATTCCATTTTCAAAATCGTTTTGAAGAATTGTTTTCATTAAAAGCATTGATGACTAGATGTAAGTTCGAATTGTGTAGCATGCCAAGTCTGGTCTTAACGCATAGGCCGGGCTTGGGGTGTTACATATTAATGGTATCAGAGCCAAGTTCAAAACTCAGCTGTGGTTTAGGTTCAACAATAACTTTTGTTTAAAACTATTTTGAATATATAGAATTGATGTTTTAAAGGTAGTATGGCACCACGAGCATCCGGCACCAAGCCAAGTAAGTATTTGTATATTAAATGTTTATTATTGTGATATGAACATATGAACACTCTAGAACTTCTAGTTTAGGTGTTGAAAATGGTAGAGATTGAGACTATAGGACGTGATTGCGAAAACAACCTTACCTCTTATATTTCATAAAATATCGTTAATAAACACTGAAATAGTATTCTGATTCATAAAACTTGTAATCAGATTTAATTGAATTAGTCATTATGAGCACTAGAGGACGTGGTCGTGGACGTGGTAGACGTGGCCGTGGTAGAGGACGAGGTGCTAGGGGTGCAACTGAAGCGCCAGGTCATATGCCGGAAATGGATGCACCTGCATCACCCGGGAGT
This sequence comes from Gossypium sturtianum, assembly GCA_025698515.1. NCBI lineage: Eukaryota > Viridiplantae > Streptophyta > Magnoliopsida > Malvales > Malvaceae > Gossypium > Gossypium sturtianum. The sequence goes on from CM046946.1 coordinate 127,267,689, forward strand.
GAGACTGGATCACATGACCATACGAGAGAGGTCAATGCTTTTACTCAAGCAATGTTGCGAGTCCTAGAGAGGGTTGCTGGGACTAGAACTGGTCCAGCAGTTCATGGATCAATTTCGGAGCGACTTAAATCAAGTGGTGCCGAGGTTTTTAGAGGTGTCTCCGGTGTAGCTCCGAATGTTGCGAAATATTGGCTCGAGGTCAGAGAAGCGATTATGGATGATTTAGAGTGCACCGCCGAGCAGAAGCTAAGAGGAGCTGTGTCCTTGTTAAGGGACGATGCGTATCAATGGTGGCTTACTGTTCGAGAAGGCACCGAGGCTGCATTGGTTACTTAGGATTTCTTCAAAGCTACTTTTCAAGGGAAGTACGTCGGGACAAGTTATGTAGATGCCCGGAGGAAGGAATTCCTGAATTTGGTTCAAGGAAATAAGACGGTGGCAGCTTACGAGGCAGAATTTCTTCGTTTGAGCCGATATGCTTGCACAATAGTGCCAACTGATCATGAGCGTTGTGTACGCTTTGAAGATGGGCTGAATGATGAGTTGCGGTATTGATAGCCCCACAACAAGTAAGGACTTTTGCCTCGCTTGTGGAGAAAGCCAAGATAGCCGAAGAGGCTAAGAACTCAGAACGCCAGAATCGGGAAAGAGTCAGAGGCAAGAGGGATTTTAAGTATTCAGGTTCTGCTAAAAGGTTTCAGAAGAGGCCTCGAAATGATGAGCCAGCTCAAGCTAGAGCGCCTGTGGTTACCAATCAAAGTCGAGATGTCTTGCCGATCGTGGGAAGCGACACCCCGGGGAATGCTGAAGGAAAACTGGTGCTTGCTATAAATGTGGTTCCAAGGATCATCAGTATAAGAATTGCCCTTGACGGTCTGATATGAATCAGGAAGCTCGTAACCCTGATGCTCAACCAGCTAGAGGCACTCAGCAGCCACCGAGAGGTCGTGGATCGGGACATGGTGGTAATGGTAACGGACGTGGTCAAGGTACACCGGGTCGAGGTAATGGCTTCAGAGGTAACGCAGAGGCAAGACAACCGGGGTTGGTCTATGCGGTTAGGCGTCGGGAAGATGGCGATGCACCTGATGTGATAATCTGCACGCGTTCTTCATCTTTGATGTACCATTCATCGCTTTGATAGATATCAGGTCTACCCACTCGTATGTTGCTAGTGCCATATCTGGAAACCTGAATATTAGATCTGAGATTACCGATAGGGAGATGACAGTAATTAGTCCTTTAAGACAGTCTGTAATTGTGAATAAATTGTTTAGAGACGTGCCCTTGGAAATTCAAAGAGAAATATTTTTGGCGGACTTGATGGAATTGCCTTTCGGCGAGTTTGATCTTATTTTGGGCATGGATTGGTTGGTGAAGCACCGGGCGCAATTGGATTGTGCCAAAAATCGGATGTCAATAGGGACTGTGGATGATGAGGAGGTAGTAATGATAGGCGAGCGAAGGAACTTTTTGGCAAATGTGGTATCTGCTTTGAAGGTAGAAAAGTTGGTACGGAAAGGGTATGGAGCATTTCTAGCCTTCATTAGTGCTTTGGATGTCAAGGAACTATCGTTGGAAGGTGTGAGAACGGTGAAAGAATTTTTAGATGTCTTTCCCGAAGAACTTCCTGGTTTACCTCCAGATCGGGAAGTAGAGTTTGGCATTGAGCTTTTGCCCGAAACGGCTCTGGTGTCCATTGCTCCTTATAGAATGGCACCAAAGGAGTTAACGGAGCTTAAAGCCCAAATTCAAGAATTGTTAGATCGGGGATTTATTCGATCGAGTGTGTCTCCGTGGGGAGCACCGGTATTGTTCGTCAAGAAGAAGGATGGGTCGATGCGTATGTGCATTGATTATAGGCAGTTGAATAAATTGACGATCAAGAATAGGTATCCATTACCGAGAATCGACGACCTGTTTGATCAATTGAGAGGAGCTTCAGTTTTCTCCAAGATTGATTTAAGATCGGGTTATCATCAACTCAAGGTGAAAGAGGCAGATATTCATAAGACGACATTTCGAACTCGTTATGGACATTATGAGTTTTTGGTTATGCCGTTTGGTTTGACCAATGCACCAAATTGCATTTATGGACATGATGAATAGAGTCTTTCAACCTTATCTAGACCGGTTCGTAGTGGTGTTCATAGATGATATCTTGGTATATTCGAGGAATGAAGAAGAGCATGACTCACATTTGCGCATTGTGTTGCAAATTTTATGAGATAAGCAACTTTATGCCAAATTCAAGAAATGCAAATTTTGGTTGAAGGAAGTGACTTTCTTGGGTCATGTGGTGTCATCGAAGGAATAAGAGTTGATCTTCTAAGGTTGAGGCAAGATTGGATTGGAAACCAGCTGAAGTCGATGGGTTTGAAATATGGAGTTTCTTGGATTTGGTGGTTACTATAGATGCTTTGTTGAGGGTTTTCGTTGATTGTTGCACCCCTAACTAAGTCATTTGCGAAAAGGGAGTACCGTATGTGTGGACCGATAAACAACAAGAAAGTTTCGAGAAACTAAAGAAGATTTTGACTGGTGCCGCGATCTTGATTCAACCGAGGTCGGAAAAGAGTTTATAGTTTCTTCGTGATCGTTACACACGGTTTTAGATGTGTACTTGATGCAAAGTGGAAAAGTGGTGGCTTATGCTTCTCGTCGCTTAAGTCCGCATACGAAGTTAACTATCCTACTCATGACTTGGAGTTGGTCATGGTGGTGTTTGCTTTAAAGATTTGGAGGCACTATCTCTACGGTGAGAAGTCAATAATTTATACGGACCATAAGAGTATTAAGTACCTCCTTACCCAAAAGGAGTTGAACTTGAGACAACGGAGATGGGTGGAGTTGTTAAAGGATTATGACTTCTCAATCGAGTACCATCCTCGGAAAGGCTAACATTGTATGCGACGCGCTTGATTCGTAAGGTTGTATCGGAGTTGAGAGCAATGTTTGCTCATCTTAGTTTGTATTAGGATGGCGATCACAGCGAAACTTCGTGTGAAGCCTCTCGTGGTTGGAGCAAATCAAGGAAAAGCAATTATCGATGAAAAGTTGGGTCCTTTATTGCAACAAGTTGAAAGTGGTATAATAGGAGACTTTGAAATGAACAAGGATGGCGTCTTTGTGTTTTTCGTGGAAGAGTTTGTATGCCCATGGATTCAGATTTGAGACAAATGATTCTACGAGAGGCGCATAGTAGCCCTTATGCTATGCACCCGGAGGAAATAAGATGTAGCGGGATCTCCGTGAGCGTATTGGTGGCCAAGATTAAAGCGGAGGTTACCGATTTTGTGGGAAAGTGTTTGACTTGTCAACAAGTGAAGGCGGAACATCAATTACCATCGGGTTTATTGCAACCGGTAAAGATTCCTCTATGGAAATGGGAGCAGATAACGATGGATTTTGTTAGTAGGTTACCCTTAACACCTACTAATAAAGATTCTGTTTGGGTGGTAGTAGATCGATTGACGAAGACTGCTTATTTTCTACCAGTTCGTACGGATTACTCGCTGCAAAAGTTGGCTAAACTGTATGTATCTGAGATAGTGAGGTTGCATGGGGTACCAGTGTCTATCATATCGGACAGGGACCCTAGGTTTACATCACGATTTTGGAAAGCTTTACATGAGGCTTTGGGAACAAAGTTAAACTTCAGTACGGCTTTTCATCCTCAGTCAGATGGCCAGTCAGAAAGAGTAATTCAGATTTTGGAAGACATGTTACGAGGTTGTGTGATCGACTTCAGAGGTAGTTGGGAGGATTTTCTACCGTTGGCTGAGTTCGTGTATAATAACAGTTACCAATCCAATATCCAAATGGCGCCCTATAAAGCGTTATACGATCGTAGGTGTCGTACCCCTACTTGTTGGACTGAATTGGGGGAATGACAGTTGTTGGGTCCTGAATTGATATCTGAGACGGAAGAAAAGGTAAAGGTGATTTGAGCGCGGTTAAAGGAAGCTTTGGATAGACAAAAGTCGTATGCAGATCTGAAGCGTAAAGATATTGAGTTTGCGGTGGGAGATCAGGTCTTTCTGAAAGTCTCACCTTGGAAGAAGATTTTCAAATTTGGAAGGAAGGGCAAGTTGAGCCCTAGGTTCATTGGACCGTACCGTGTGTTGAAGCGAGTAGGACCAGTGGCCTATCAGCTTGAATTACCTCCGGAGTTGAGTCAGATTCATAGTGTTTTCAATGTTTCTATGTTGAGGCGTTATAGATCAGATCCGTCTCACATAGTACCGGTAGAAGAAGTGGAGTTAAGGCCAGACTTGTCTTTCGAAGAGGAACCAGTGAAAATCTTAGACCGCGATGTTAAGGTTCTAAGAAAGAAGACTGTGCCGTTGGTTAAGGTTATATGGCGTAATCACGGAGCGGAAGAAGCTACGTGGGAGCCTGAGGACGCAATTCGGCAACAATATCCTCATCTCTTTTAACCAGGTAAATTTCGAGGACGAATTTTTTTTAGGAGGGTAGAATTGTAACATCCTAAAAAAAATATGAGTATCGATATGTTGCATGTTTTTGGTGCTTAGCTTGTGAATGATTAAATTTATGTGCTTATTATAGTCTTAAGAAGGCTCGGGATTTATTCGGAATTAGAATAAATTTTAGAAATGAGTACTTTATTGAAGTGGATCAAGTGACCCTGATGCTTAAGGTAATTAAGTGTCAAAAAACTAGCATAAGTTGAGCTTGTAGCAAGGTGGAGTTGGCGCCATGAGTGTTGCTTGAGGGGAGAGGTTCGAATCCCATGGATAGCATTTAGGTGACTTTTATTTTTGCACCTAGATTACATGTGTAGGTCAAGCCTTATTTATGGTAAGGTTGGACTATTTCTTTTATGGCAAGGTGACTATTGGATAAGATAAGCTTGAACTTGGGGAAAGGAAATCCTATACTTATGGAATGAAGGGGAACACAAGGCATATCTTAAGGGCTATGTTTTGGAAACATTTGAATGGCCTTTTTGTCCATGAACTTGGACGGCTTTGTGGACTAAAGGGGGGAGCCGAATTTTGATGGTAAGTTTTGGGTAAAGTTTGGTAGCTTGATAGAATTTTCATTTGGTCATTTTGCAAACATTTCTTCCTCTCATCTTTTCCTCTCTTGGCCGAATGTGCTTGTGTTAGGAGAAAACAATCTTTGCTTTGATTCTTTTGGTCATTTTTGCAAAAACCCTCAAGTGCTTCATCTTGTATTTCTCTCCTAGTGCCGAAATTATCAACACAAAAAGCCATTTCTTTTTTCTTCTTTTTCCCATTGCCGAATACATATTTGTTCCTAAACTCCTCTCTTTTCTCTTCTCCCTATTCTCTTTTCTTCTCCATTTTACTTATCATTCAAACACATTCTTCCTTCATTTTCTTTCCATGGCCGAATGCTTGTGACCATCCCCATAGCCGAAATTATTTTCCCTATCCATTAAATCATAGCCGAATCTTCCATTCCTCATAACATTTATTCTCAATCATTTTCTTCTATTCAAACTTTGGATCATCGTGAAATAGTGGAGGGCCGAATCACCATCTCGTCAAAGTCACCTTGAAGTTATTCAAGTTCCGATCATATCTAGCAAGGTAAGAAGGAACTCTTCAAGGATTCTTGATCACTCTCGTTTTTATCAATGACTATCATCGGGATTGTTATAACCGAAAGTTTTTATATAGGAATCCTTTGGAAATCACTCGGGATTTTAAGATAGGGTCGAAAAGGGTTGTTAATAGTGTTCGGAAGAGGGTGGATCCGCTATTCCCCTAAATTCAAACGAAGGACTCGTTTTGAAGAATCCGAGATTTTCCACCGGGTTGTGGACCCTCATCCGCGAAAATCAATTGTTTGAAGTCATTCGTACTCTGAGCCTTTGATTGCTCGTGGTTCTTCATCGGGTTATGAACTATCGATCGAGGAGAAATCACAAATAGCTGTTGTTCAAGATTCCGAGGGTAAAGATCTAGATCGTTTATCATTAGAATAGTTTTATATTAAATATTAATGTTCTAATCAAGCGTGATAAATATTTAGGTATCGACGAGCGGGAGAGTATAGTACTCACCGTAATCAGGTGTGTAACTTCACACTTATCTCATGGGTTATACTATGCCGTAAGTAATTGAATAAAATCGTAAAGTCGGTAAAATTTGAAAATACGGTTTATTAGCACTTTTGGTGTGAAAGCATGAAAACGGTATTAAAGTTGTGAAAATTACGAATTTGCCCTTAATAGGCTATATTGTTAAAAAGTGATTTTTTTGGGCCATATGAATTATTTTTGATAAATTGGCCAAGTGAGAAAATTGTGAAAAGGGCCTCATGTGTATAAATGGGCCAAAATTGCTAGATCGATATATGGGCCAAAATTGCTAGATCGATATATGGGCCAAAATTGCTAGATCGATATATGGGCCAAGACTGCTAGATCGATATAAGGGCCAAAATTGCTAGATCGTTAAATGGGTTAAATTGTTATTTTGACTAACGGGCCAAGTTGATAACTTGTAATATGGGCTTTTTGTTGAAATTTACCTTATGAATATATTGTTATGCATTATATATATACATGACTGCATCGGTTGGGATAATTAACGAAGAGAAGAAAGGCCTGTTGCCAAAATCTAGTTCGGTGACTCTGTCACAATCTAGTTCGGTGACTCTGTCACAATCTAGTTCGGTGGCTCTGCCACAAATATTTTAAATGGCTTAATGCCTGTGATTGGTGTGTTGGCGGGGTGGGTTGACTTGATTCTCACAGGTGTGATGGTTGGTACGGGTGGTGTGTAGCGGATGGAAATTAGGCTTGGTTGGGAATTGCATATCACATGCATTTTTATATTTGATTTATAAATTGTACTTTTGTAAATGGGCTCAAGCCCAATTTAATGCTTAAATGGATTTGGCCCAATGGACACGGTAAGTGGGTTACACATTGAGTTCTAAGTAACTCACCCTGTTTTTCTTACTCTTCTCAGGTAATGATTATTGATGGAGACTTGGGCCGGGGATGACTTTGTGAGGAGGCCATACTACGAATGATGGGTTTTTTATAAACTTGAAATTCTTTTAAATATTTTTATTTAAGTACTATTTCCATTGAGATGTAATAAGGCCTCTGGTATTATTTTTATGGATTTTTATTCGTAGATGGATTTTTAGTATGTTTTAGTTTCTTAAATGGGGCTGTTTAAATTTTATAAATGATTTCTTAAACTTGCGTATAAAAAGGGGATTTTCTTAAATATCACTTAATCCAAAATATTTCGTGAAAACTCTTTTTATAAATCTAAGATTTCAACCAATTATTTCTCTTAAAATCAAACTGTAAATTCTAATGTTTTAAAATCATGGTTTTCAAATAAATCTCGATTTATGATAAATTCCATTTTCAAAATCGTTTTGAAGAATTGTTTTCATTAAAAGCATTGATGACTAGATGTAAGTTCAAATTGTGTAGCATGCCAAGTCTGGTCTTAACGCATAGGCCGGGCTTGGGGTGTTACTCTTAAAATACGAAACACCATAATAGCTACAAATTACCTGAGGGGAGATGTCGACCTTCTTATGCTGAACATACAACCTATCTTTCTCCGTGTATTTCAAATTAAAGTAAAACTCTAATATGGCAAAAATTACATGTGCTATCAAAATAAGGCAAAAGTTGTACCATCCATGGTACTAGACTAAATCCCAAATATCATCACATAATGAGGAGGCTAGGCCGAATCCACGTTTAAGGATGGCCGTTCACCCTTGAAGTTCCAAGAAAAATTTCTCACCCTCCTCAATTTTAAATTTTCTTGAAACATATTCCAGAGATGGAGGGGGTTCTGGTTGGGATTTAGTTCGTTTGGTTCATCTTGGGGGCATATTGCTGATTTCCTTACAAATTCAAGCAAACAAGATTTCTAAAAAGAAATTCTAACCAACTAGCCTTCGGAATATCAATACCAATTCATTGAAAAATTTTCAAATATCTAAATATACATGCAAATGGAAAATCAATACCAATGAGCAATGAGCATTTAAGCAAATTATAAACAAAGTGTAAAAGTAGCCCAAAATAAACATGCAACCATATATTTTGCAAAAAATATATGAAGAAATTTGAAAATGAAGAGTTTGAAACCCTTAACCTTAATCGTTTGTTGATGGTGAAGCCAAGTCTTGGTTACCACATTGTTGCATAGTCTTTCCCAAACGAAGAAAAAATCTGAAATTCTGAGAGAAAAGAAAAGTAATGTGCAGATTTTTGAAGATAGAGATGAGATTTAAGCCCTAAGTTGAGAGAAAAGGGAGAGAGAAAAGTGATTTGGGGTGTTTTGAAGGTTGAAAACTAAAGGAATGAGAGGAATGGGGACTAAAACGACTATTAAATAGGCTAAAAGGGCACCGTGTTGCGCCTTTAAAGTGGGTATTTCATGATACCCAACAGTGGTGTCGCGATACTCGTATTTATAAACCTAGTTTTCATTAATTATATTCCTAGTAAAGCATGAAAATATCACATAAATCAACTCATCACACACATATCTCCCTGGAAATGGCTTCAACAACTTGATTGCACTACAACGTACGAACGTCGAGCATAGAATTAGCACAAAATATTAGAAATTAAAGCGACTTGACTGCAAGTGTGACAAGTCAATTGTAATATTTGTGTGTTACAATAGAACATGGAGCATTCCGAGGATTGAACCCAAGAGAGATCGGGTGATGAGGTTACTAACAATGATAACACATGCAATGAAGAAGTCTAGTTAGCTAATAGCATTATACTACGACAAATCATCATCAAAGATTAATTACACTAAACTACACCTAGGATGACTAAATTGAATAACAGAAAAAAGTTCCCAAATATCAATTAAATGAGATAAAGTGGTCGATTGATATCTATGTTTCTAGTTAATTCTTGGATTAAGGATCTAAATTTCTCAAACTCCTAATTGGTCCAAGTTTACCTTTCTGTCACCATTTTACTCAATTAGATGGTTTAGTCTGGTTTATCTCTCGACCTCAGTAAACTAAATCGGGACAATCAAATTGGTTCATAATAGGCTTTCCTCTCGGTCTCACCTATCTAAATGTTCACCTAGAAGCATTGATTCTTGGTTTTGAAGTGTATTCGAATTAGTCCAATTTTTATGATTTAGTCTCGATCAGAACACCCCTAACCCGGCCTAAAAGTTAGGCCCGAATGCAGTGTGTCACATGGAAGTAAAAACTTGCTTGAGAAATACAAATCTTTGTTAAAAACCCAAAACACTTAAGCAATTCATGTCTAATTGAAAACGTAATTATCTTTAAAAACCTTTTCGCTTATGGAAGCATATTTGAAATAAACAATTTACGAAAATGTGACGTTTAGAAATAGAGTTGCAGAAGCATTTTGAAATCGTTGCGAAAACGTAGATAAAATACAAGTATTTTGAAAGATCGTTTGATGAGTCGAAAATCGAGGTAGTGAGCTTTAAAACCGTGACTTTTGAAAATGTCGTAGATAATTTTGATAGAAAATCCAAATTAAATCATTTGTAAAAAAAAGTTTGCTACAAAATCCATTTATTAATCAATTTTGGAAACCATTATTTAAGTTTTAGAAAATTCTCGTTTAAACAATTTAAGCAAAATAATAAGAATATCCACCATAAAGTAAATAATAAAACACTCCAGAGGCCTTATTACAACATAAAAACCCAAAATAGTAAAGTGAACGGAAATAAAAATCTAAAGTTCAAAATAAAACACCATTTCTGAAGTATGGCCTCCACCGAGTCATCCATGGGCCCAAGTCCACATCACTGTGCATTACCTACAAGGGTTAAGAAAAATGGGGTGAGTTAGAAGAACTCAGTGTGAAATCCCCTTACCGTCATCCACTGGGCCTGAACCTGCTTAGAAATATCTTGGGCCTAAGCCCATTTAAGATAATCTTGGGCCGAAGCCCAATTACAAAACAGTATATATATATGAATGCAAAGTATACAACCCAACCCATCCATCCAATCTCTCCCCAGTACCAGCCAGTCTCTCCTGTGGGGATCAAGTCAACCCACCACGCTAGTCTCTCCAATTTGCAGTCAAGCTGCCATTTATACTATTTGTGGCTGAGCCACCAGAATCATATACGGTAATATAATCGGCACACAGCCTTAATCACAATGGCACAAAGCCATATTTAAATTGACACATAGCCATTATCAAAATTTGTGGCAGAGCCACCAGAATCATATACGGTAATATAAGCGGCACACAACCTTAATCACAATGGCACAAGCCATATTTAAATTGGCACAAAGCCATTATCAGAATTTGTGGCAGAGCCACCGGTCTTCACTTCTCTTCATTCAAGTTTTCCCATCCCATGCAATATGTAAAGATGCATCATACATAATCGTAAAACATCCATATAAAAATAACATCCATTAACCTATTGAATACTTTTTATGAATCAGCCCATTAAAGCAATACGATCATTCGGCCCATAGGGGCATTTCGGTAATTCGGTCTATAAGGACATTTCGGTAAATCGGCCCATTATAACAATCTATCAAATCGGCCCATAGGGGCATTTCGGTAAAACGGTAATTTTACCCACTAAGGGTAATTCGGTAATCTTGCAACCCAGGGGTATTTCGGTAATTTACACTCCAAAGGTATTTTGGTAATTTTGCAACCCCGGACTTAACTACTAATTTGGGCATAAAAATTTGAAATTGTCCATCTGCGTCATACTGACTAAATTGACTATAACTCGAGTTAGAAAACTCAAAATTTAAATCCGTAAATTTTCCTTAAAACTAGACTCATATATCTTCTTACTACAATTTTTCCAGAATTTTTGGCTTAGCCGTTTAGTACATTTTATTCCATAAAGTTTCCCTTGTTTTACTGTCCAACGATTCTGACCTCTCTTACCTTAATTTCAAATATCTCACTGTACGGTTTTCATATGTTGCTCCCACTTGTTTCAATTGAAAATAGGCTCACTAAGAAATCTATACATATAAATTATAACTCATAATTCACTTTGTACGATTTTATACGATTTTTTCAAGACAGAACAGGGAACCACGAAGTCATTCAGAACCAGTCTCACTAAAATTAAAATATCACAGAATATAAAATTCTTTTTCCTTCTCCGATCTTTCATATAAAAATAGATGCCGAAAGATTTAATTCGATATCTTATTCACTTTCTAATTTCCTTTCTCCTATTTTTCGTGATTTTTTAAAATCACGTCATTGCTGCTGACCAAACTGTTTCTTTGCAAAGTACGGTTACTACTAAGAACATACGCACGCCCGAGTAGTCACGGATGCCGGATTTTCGGTTTTCTTCGGTATTCCAACCGAATCACAGAACATTTCATGCAAACTTTTAGAGAAGTGTGAGATTACACACCATTTCAAACATGTATTCGGAAGGGTACGGAATTACACACCATTTCAAATATGTATTCGGAAGGGTACGGGATTACACACCATTTCAAATATGTATTCGGAAGGGTACGGGATTACACACCTTATAAGGATTCCCTAAAGAACCACTCTTCGTTGCCCCCTAAAAATAAAATCGATCAAAAGTTAGCCTCGATTTCTTAAAAGTTCCAAAAGTCCAAAAGTACTCACTCACAAGAGTCACTTACCACAATCGCGATCCTTCCCTACTAGATTCTAAAATCCGGTCTTGCACCTTGGCTATTGCAATGAGTCCCAATCAACTTTTGAAACCAAGGCTAAGAGAAAGATAAGTAGCAGCAAGGATGGCTTGATTCGGCCTTCATCAAAAGAGAATAAGAGGAGTTTAAAATAACAACAAGTGGCTAGATTCGGCTTAGTCAAGGGATGAGAGTTTCGGCTTTGCCAAGTCAAGAGAAGAAAGAACAAACAACATGAATAAGAAGAAAGAACCTTTACCTTAATAATAGGGATGAACCGAAATGAAGAACACGGTTTGGCACTAGTAGCAAGACAACAAAGAAGGATCGGTAGTTTCCGTTTTCAAGAGAAGATGAGTGAACAAGTTTTTTGGTCTCAATGGTTTGGGTACATTCGGCAACAAGAAGAAAGAAAAGAGAGAATATGCACACTCAAAGCTTGAAGATTCGGCAAGAAGGAGAAGGAAATTTGGAGATAAAAGAAAAATGACACAAAAGTTGCAAATAGGAGTTTTTGGCCAAAACAACACCAAACTTTTACCAATTGCCAAAGAAAATTCGGCTACCTCCCTCTACACCCAAAACCGTCCACATACATGACCATAATGGTCAAGAATTTGCCAACCATACTTTCCATAACACTTCCCTTGAAAAAGGCCACATGTTCCCCTTACTTTCCCCTTTCTCTTGATTTCTTTCCTCACCTTCATCCTTTCCTATTTTCCTTAGCCATCTTGCCAAAAAAAATAAAAAGTCCAAATTGCCTTATATAGCATCATGGCCGACACTTAGGGAAAGAACACAAAAAAATAGTCAAAATTTGCACATTATGGGATTTTAACCTCTTCCCTTAAAGTCCTTCATGTGGCATCATATCCTCTTTACCAATTGCTCCTTTATGCTAGCACATTACTCATTTAATTCCATAAACATTGAGGTCACTTACTATATCTCCTTAAAGTGCTAAAACATAAAATTTTACTAAAGCCCAACTTGAACCCGAAACTTCATAGAACCCCGTAACTTTCTAAAATCACCTTTCTAATAAGTCCAACTTGAAATAATGCCATTCTCTTATTCTCTAAAATTTTTAAAACGCTTCTACGCTCAAGGCCCAATGGGCCCAATCCTACTAGGCCCAATTTCGGGTCGTTACACTGACCCAAAAACTAACCATGCACCATTTTAATCAACAAATCACTATTAGATTTAGTGCATATTCATCACCAACATACAAATATCAGCCAAGCTCATTCTTAAATGACTTATCAAATAAAACTTAAAAAGGCAAAATTGAGGAGTTCTTAGGGACTCTTGGAGGAGTCTTTGTTGAAGATGATAGCATCAATAAAAGTAAGGAAAGTAAGCCAAAGTTGAGATTTTTACACTTTTGAAAGTTCACAAATAGAAAATCTATTGAACACTTTAAGGAGAAATCAAAATAACAAGATAAAATTTTGTGTCTAATTTTAAGAAGGTTAAAGCTACAATAAAAATGAAAAACTAACAGCTATCAACTAACAAAGCTAAGAACGATAAAATTGAAAACCTAAAAATGGTGAAAGGAATAAAAGAGAGAACTAAAAAGATGATAAATGAGGCTCTTTGGCATCAAGTATGCCTTTAATACAACCAAGTTCACAACACTAAAATTTGACCAAAATTCCCTTGGAGTGCATGAGTTGACTTGAGTTGGCGTTGGACACAAAATTGCCCTTGCAGTATTTTTCACCCCGTCAGACTTCTGTGTCAAGGCACCCAAGATTTGGTGTTGTGGCATCCTCGACATTAGGCACAATCTTGGCTTGAGGGGGGGTTCTCGATGTCGCGACACAGACTAGCTGGTGTCACGACATCCTCGACAGTGGCATTGGGCTCATGCAGTTCAACCATCAGCTTGGATTCACGCCCTCGAAGGCTTGGAGTCGAGACATTGGGGCTTAGTGTCACGACACCTAAAGTAGTTGATGTTTTTCTCAAGGTTTGGCCATAGTCATTTCCCTACACACACTAAAAAAAGCCATTAGACTCCCAATGACATAATTTTGCCAATTTGGTGCTCAAATGAATCAAAAGGTAAGAAACTACAATTAACACTAGAAACTAAAAAATCAACAAAAAACATTGAAAAGACTCGTAAATTACTTGAGAACAAACTCATCAAGAGTTTGATTTGACATATTAGATTATGACATCAGTTTTCAAAAAATTATTAAAATTTTTTCGATTTTTCAAAATTCAATCCAACAGTTATTTTTCTTTGAAGTTTAATCAGATGACTATAGTTAGTGTTTTTGTTGGAGGACATGCTTTCCCCCTCTCTTTTGCCACGCTAGCAGAAAACGCCTCCTGCAGGGAACGTTTTTGCCACTTGTACCAAAATCGACCTATTTCCTTAAATTAAAAAAAAACCTATTTCCTTAATTATTTTTGAAGATATGCTTAATTTTTCCATTTTTTTAACTTGTAAAAACAAACAAATAAAATCAAATTCCTAAAGCTTTCGTCTACTCTCATAGTCTCTAAGTCTCAATGATAAAATTTACAACCAAATTTCAATTGATTATCTTTTTCTAAGACTAAAGGTTGGGATATAACCTATTTTTTTTTATAAACTTTTAAAATCTTAAACTCTAAATTGTACTCAACCTTAGGAGTGAGTATTCGATCGAGTCAAGTCGAATCGAGTCAAAAAAATTCGAGTTAGTCGAGTTGACAAATCATATTTTAGCAACCGAACTCAATTTGAATTTTTTTCAAATCGAGTGAAAAAATTTCGAGTTAAGTCGAGTCGAGTTAACAAATCATATTATTTATACTCAAGGTAGCGTTTACATAGACCGATTATTTAACTAGTAGATGAAGTACAATATTATTTAACTACATAAACAATATAATTGTTTTACCTTTTAACTTAATGAGTAAATATTTATCAAAACAACGTAATTTTGCCTTTTAACTTAATAGTTTTGACTTTTAACTTTAGAAAAGGTAAACATTTATCAAAGTGATGTAGTTTTTCCTTTTCTTATTCGGATTTTCGGATAACTCGAATTGTGTAATTCATATTCGAGTTAAACCAAAAAACTTAATTTTTTATTCGAGTTGATCCGAATAACTTGATTAACTCAAATAACTCGAACTATTTAATTCAAAATTTAATTTTTTTTATCGAGTTTTTCGAATCAAATCGGATTTGCTCACCCCTACTCAACCTTAAACTCTAATCTAACACTAAAGTTTAAAATTCTAAATCCTAAACTCATCGTATCATAATTCAACAAAAAAAAAACCATAAACCTTACTGTTATTATTTAATTAATCACCGATAACTAATGTTAAAATATTATTAAATAGAGTTAATTTAGTGTTAGAAAATGAATAACATTAATTAATAATTATCTTAGGGAATATAATTTGAACTCAAAACAAAACCAACAACAGTTAAGAAAGAAAGAAAGAAAAAGGCTGTCTCCTTTTTGCAGATGATAATATTTTTTTAAAAACGAGGAAGAGAAAGAAGTGGATTGGTTCAAATGATTCAGAAAAGCTCCCAACTCAACTCCTAGATTCAAGTTCAACTGCCCCAAAATGAATCCTGTTTTGTTGGTTGGTTTTCTGTCTGTACTAATGGGGTTCCTTAGCTCCTCGCCAATGGGGTGCGGAGATTCTCTTCAATGATTTAGTTTTTTATTCACCATTTTTGGTATAATTATACACTCTTTGGTTTGGTTGATAATTTCAATTAAACTAAACATAAGACGTCAGAGCTACTACGACAGCTGCTGCTTTCTTTCAGCTTTAGTAATGAAGCAGTTACCAAAATATTATATGCAACATAAATGATTAAATTATGCTATTAGTCTCTATACTTTTGCAAAGTTTGTGAATTTAGTTCCTATATTGTAATTTGATCAAGTTTAGTCCCTTTACTTTTCAAAACTTAAAATTTTAGTCCTCACCCAAATAGTAGCGGCTATACTTTTCAAATTTGAAAATTTTTAACTTTTGACGCAAATGATAGTCATTAGTCAATTAATTGGATTTTTAGTGAGTAATATGTGGAAATAACAAGATGACATGACATTCCACAAATGAAAAAATGTTTACCGCATCAAATTTTGAAAATAGCATAACTTAATGAATTAAATAGTTTTAGTTTGGTGATGACTGGAATTTTATAAATTCGAAAAGGATAGGGATTAAAAATGACCATGATTGTTTGAACTGGACCGGACCGGTCAGTTGGACCGATTTGGAAGGGAACTGGTCGAGGTGCTAATTTGGAGAGGGGCTTTGAATCAGTTGACCTAAGAATTGCTATGGACCGATTGAATTGAGCAGTTGAACCGATTGAACCAGACAAACTGTTCGGACCAATGAACTGGTGGCCTAATCAGCTCAACCGCCAATTTGATTATGAAAACCTTGAAAATGACCAAATTAAAGTATAAGGACTAAATCCAAACCTTTCGTAAAGTATAAAAACTAATAGTATAATTTAACCCAACATAAATTGTTTTATGATTATTTCTCTACACTTATAACTAATTGTTTTAAACTATTTTCTATGCTATTTTTTGCCGTCCATAATAGTCTATTCATCCCTTTAAGTTTGTCACTTTCTAACTTGGGTTGGAAATTTTCAACTTTACCTTTTTATTCTTTAAAATTTGGGCAAATTTGATAAAAATGCCTATTTTAAAAATTATTTAGGGTTTTAGATAAATTTTTTCCATATTTAGGACGTGTTTTTTTGTTTCTCTCTCCAATTTTTTTGTGTTTGGTGTTGGAAATTTGAGGAGAAAAAATTATTTGTGTTTGAGGTAGACATTGTGATGGTTTTAAGGTATATTTGAATTCACAGTGATGTGATAGCGCTTGGAGACCCACACATTCCATCTGTTGTGTCGGGATGGAACTATCACCTTAGAAGCCCATCGCATTGCAACTCAGGCTCCCAGTTCACAGTGGTTATATGGTCATGAGTTGAAGTATAACTAGTGCTCCTAGTTGACGGTGGTTATGCTATCACAGGTTGGAGTATAACTCGGGAGCCTAGTTGACGGTGGTTATGCGATCATGGGTTCAAGTTTCATGATATCAGAAGAGGATGCTTTATAAACCCCATACATAAGTTTGAGACCATAATTATGGGGAAAAAAAAAGGGCTTTCCAGTATAATCAATTTATTCTTTCTCTCCATCTTCACTACAAAAGTATCCTTAACCTAATTGTCTGAAACTTGTGACAAAGTTGAGGGCAAAAAGACTTTCAAGGGAGAGTGACTGTGGCGATGGAGAAAAAGCTAAAACTCGAGTCGGGGCGACAGCGGTTGTAGTTATTGATGAGTTCTTTAATCACAGCAACCACTGCCGCCTCGAAAGGACTTTTAGCTTTTCTTCAGCGCCACAGTCACTCCTCCCCCTTAAAGTCCTTTTGCCCCCAACTCTGTTATAGGTTTCGAACAATGAGGTTAAAGACACTGATTTGGTGGAGATGGACAAAAAGAAGAAGTTGATTATACTAGAAAGCCCATTAGTTTTTCCCTATGATTATGGTATCAAGCTTATGCAAGGGGTTTATGAAACATCCTCTTCTGGTGGCATTAAACTTGAACCCATGACCATATAACCACCATCAACTGGGGTCCCCAGTTATACTTCAACTCATGACCGTATAACCACCGTGAGCTTGAAGCCGGAGTTGCAATGCTATGGACTTCTAAGGTGATGGTTTGATCCCCACACAAAAGATGAAATGTGGGGGTCTCCGAGCGTTACCGCATCACCGTGAACTTAAACACACCTTAAAACTATCACATTGTCCCCCTCAAACACAAACAAAAACACAAATAAAATTTTCGTGCAAAAATTTCAACAGTCAACAAAAAAATTAATTTAGAAGAGAATTTTTTATTTTGTAAGAGACGGTGACTAATAGAGTTGATGGAATACGGGGAACAAACCCCCTTTATATAAGCAACCCAGGGGAAATAAAAAAAAAACAATGTGGGAGTCCATGACCAGGATTCCTAGGATAGAATGTCTGTAATTATCACGGGATTCTTGGGATGTTTGAAAATTATCTCGAAATTCTAGGGTTTTGAATTTTTTCACGGGTTAGGGTTAGGGTTGAAAATAGGAGGGAATACGAAGGCGTTTTCAGCTGAGGTGACAGAAGGGACTCTAAAAGCGTGCCCTATAAGGCGCGTTTTTAGCTGAGGTGGCTGCCATGCAGGCTAAAAGAAACATTCATTTTGCCACCTCAGCTGAAAGCACGTCCTACAGAGATTTAGAACTATAACCTTAACCCTAAACCAGAGATTCTCGAACTAGAGAATCCCGAATAAAATTCAGAAATCACATTCCAATTTTTTTTTAAATGCTTCTAACAAGACATGATTTTAAAAACTATCAGACTTTTCAAGAAAACACTTTTCGTTAAAAGTGTTTTTCAAACTTGTCATGTCCAACCTTTTTCAACATTTTGAAGTTATGTTTGATATCCGGGGGTAATATTTGCTATAAAATGAGCCACCATTCTGTTGGAGAACTTTCATACTGAAATTTTAAGCAGATTGTTTTCATAAAGAGATTTGCATAAAAAGAAGATTGTTTATGTTAAAGACCTGGATTTCAAAAATCGACCCAACAAAGTAAATTAGTTCAAGTAAGTTTTGTTGTTATTGTTTTTAGATAATTCATACTTTTTTTCTACATATTATTTTCATTTTAAACATGTGAAACAAGTTATTTGGTTGAAGATGAGTAGACGAATTAGAGCCATTATTTATTACGATGATCAAATTTGTGACACCAAAATTGGGGTCATTTTTACATTAGCCCAATCTACAGAATTGGCTTTCAAATGGAGCATAAAATTCCACGAGCTTCGGTAATAAAATTAAGAGAAAAATGGCAAGCTCAAGCCGGAGAAGAATTTCGAGCTTGAAATATAAATATCTAATGTCACTAAACCTCATTAGATATGATATATTTGAGCTTAGAGGCAACATAGAGGTCAAGATGATGCTCGATTCACATTGCTCTAGTGGATCAGCTATACTAGAGTTATATGCCCACTTTTTCGATGTCGATGAAGGTGCTCCGAGTTCGACAACAAGTCCAGCTAATGCCCAGAATGGAGCAAGAAGCAGAAATTCCAACCACACGATTGTGCGATGGGTTCACAGCATTGTTACAAAGCTTCTATCATGAAATACTAGAATCATCAATGGGAAGACATTCATCAATTTCAACCATCAATTTTAACTTTGGCGTATAGTCCATCCAGTAGTTGAGGTTAGTTGGTAACCCAAACTTCGACACCCCGACACGAGATTCTGTGAGTGCTTTTGATTTCAACTTTCGAATATCGATGTTCTATGCTAGAAACACTTATACGAGTATGCCATCAAGTTACACCACTGGGAAATCCACAAGTGATTTTGGTTTTAACGTAGGGTTTACAAGAACGAATGATGTACTCCTTACTACCTGCATTGGTGAAATGACTTCCAGCCCTAGGCATGCAACTGGGGTTGATAATGAATAGGGAGCTGAGAATGAAGAGGTATCTAAAACCGATAATGACCCAATCTGGGAGGCCAAGATAGATGGTTCAAAAATAGCATTATTTTCTAAACTAGAGCCGATTTCTACTGAACTAAAAGAGAGTGGTTTTGACGGTGAAGGTTCAGACAATACTGGAGGAACCCATCTAGATTTCACGCCATATACACCTCTACCCCACATGCATAATGTCGACCTCCAGGCTAAAGATGGGTTAGAATTTCCAAAACTTCCTTATAGAAGACTGGGTTATGCAAGTTCTTCATTAAATGTTGGTGATTTACAAGTTAGAATTCAATTTTCCTCGAAAGATGCTTTTATTGCTTTAGTGAAACGGTATAACATAAAGCATGAGATCAACTTCCATGTTACAAAATCCCAATTAGAAAAAATTGAGGCCAAGTACGTATTGCATAACAACAGATGTCCATGGAAAATCATGACATCTGTAAGAAAGTAGACGGAGTTATGGACAATTAAAAAATATAACCCTCCACATACTTGTGTTATCGTAGGTACGCGCATGATCATCTGAGATTGGATTCTGACCTGATCTCTAACATTATCTTACTCATTTTGAAATAGTTGTGTTGTTGCAGGTATGTCATAGGATCATCCCAAATTGCATCTTTGGCATGATATCTAACATTATCTTACCTAAGGTGAAAGTGAGTCCTAGGATTCCCTTGTTGGTTTTGATTGTCAATATCTGTAGTTAGTACGATTACACCGTGTCGTACAACAAGGCATGAGTCGCAAAATAGAAGGCTATGGAAAATATGTATAACAGGTGAGGTAAATCATATTGATTTGTGGCAATGGTGTTAAGTACTGAATCAGTACGTCCCAAGTACCGTAACCGATCTACAAACGGAGCATACACATTTCCACGATCGATCTGTCCAAGGGAAAAGAGTTTCCCATCATTTTTTTACATTCAAGCCATGCATCGCATTTTTTCGATATTGTAAGCCATTATTACAAATTGACGACACATTCATGTACGGGAGATATGAGTATCGATTGTCGTTGGCTATTGCACAGAATGGTAATCGAAAAATTCTGCCAATAGCTTTTGTAATAACATGAGGAGAATTAATTGATAATTGAGATTTCTTCTTGACTAAATTGAGAAGGCATGTTGTGCCGCAACTCGATATATGTGTCATTTCTAATAGGGGACCCGGAATACAGGTCACAATTGAACGGTGTGAAAGCCTCTGAGACTGTGCACACCATAGGTATTATGTACGGTATATAGGGTCTAACTACATGGGTCGATATCATAAGGATGTTGAGCGGAAACATGTTATTAACATGGGTATGTAGTTGCCTTTATTTTCTATATCATTCTCTAACACATACAATATTTGCATTCATGGATATACTCTTTATTTTCTTCGACAGGGTACAAGCTTGTCCAACATCGTTTCCAAAAAATGTTGGAGAACTTGTGAGCTATAAATAATCATGGGGTTACATACCTCGATGGGATACCTAAGGAGTCGTGGACTCAATCATATAATGGAGGTTTGCGATATGGGCACATGACAACGAGCCTAGCGGAATGCATAAATTTCGTATTGAAGGGGATGCATCATTTGTTGATAACCTCGGTGGTCAAAGAAACATATTTTCTCTTAGCAGTTTTATTTCCAAAGCGTGCGGAAAAATATGTTGGACAAATAAATGACAGTCATGTTTGGTGTGAGGATGTGATGAAAGAAAATAGAGAAAATACAGAAAGAGCGAATTCTATGTCTACAGTGTGCCACTCATGTCCAAATCAAACATTTTGAGGTTACGGAGTTCTATAGACCCAATGATGGAATAATTGGGGGATTGTACTGTGATACCTTGGATGAAGGACTTGTGACTATGGGAGATTTCAAGCACTTTGTTTTTCATGCGCACATGCAATTTCTGCATGTGACTCAACATGTCTATATTGCATGAGCTATGTTGAAAAAGTGTAAAAACTAAAACACATATATAAAGTATAGAAATCTGAATTCCCATTGATCCCAATTGAAAGTATGTGGCTGTCTGTATTGAGCGCTCCATTCAAGTTGGTAATGAATATCAGGTTGTGTCACAAGCCAAAAGGTTGATCGAATTTTACTCGGATACGGGACAATATGGATATTCGGGAGAGGATAGACTAATCGAGGTTATGTAGTTATTGTAGGAATCCAAGGCGTACTAAGTCAACATAACCACACTTAGGGGAAACATTGAGGACAAGACCTGATTAACACATTTATTCATATTTTTGATAGGCATATGAAAAAGAAAGAAACAAACAAACAATTTGTTCATTTTTTCATTGCTTCTCATTTTTTGGGAAATTGTAAATATAGATGTATTATTGATGTAAAATACAATAGAATATAATATAAATAGTTTTTTCGTTTTTTCGTAGATTATAAATAAATAAGTATATACTATTGATATGAAAAATACAATAGCCCAATTTTTTAATTTTTTTCTTAAATTGTAAATAAGTATATTATTGATGTAAAATAAAATAGATTAACTTTTTTATATAATTGGAATAAGTACATTATGGATGGAAAAAATGTAATACAATACAAATTGTTAGTTAACAAAATAAATGATGATTTGCATGACAAAAATTTTAAAAAAAATCATTGGCATCGTTGGGCCAAATGTGTACCACAACCCAGTAGGTGTTGGTTGTGAGGAGGATTTCTTCATAGTTGGGGTTTCGGCTCCTCATCTTCATCTTCATCTCGTTTATCTGTCCTTGAGTGTCGTGTCGTCCTAGGTTGCCATCGTATATCGTCGATTGTACCAATATATGGTTGCGAAGATGAGCCACCTCGGTAGAATAATGATGTTGAGGGTGTTTGAGACATTATTGACGGGTAAGTGTATGGTATCACATAACCCGAGTGTGAATAAAATGTTGGAATTGTTGGAGATAGCAGATATGTCAGTGTTGTTGTCGACATTGGCACTCTATATGGTGCTAGGGATTGAGGTGGTGCAAAAAATACACTTGCAAAAGGTGTTGATACATGGTACGGTGGTGCTTGTGTAAAAAATGGGGTTAGTGAAAGCTCTAGAATAATATCAACCATACTGACTAGGAGGTGGTGCACCCCTCGGTGCCTCACGTGGGGTTGGAGCTGATGATGAATCTATCGAGGCATGTACTCCCAACCTAGGATTCATGCGGGTTCGTCTTGGCCTCCTACAATAACTTTGTCTAGTCCTTTCCTCCTCTGGCAATATATATGACTTACCGTGATGTCTACACCATGTCATGTAATCTAGAGAGGTCGTCAAATCCGATGCGAGAATTGGTTCACTCATAGGAATGAAATCATACCTATGCTCCCAAATGTAGATATATTTGGAGTGGAATTTCTCCCAATCTTCGTCGATTCTCCCCCACAAGTCGACCTTATGCAGTTCTTCGATGTCCTAGGGTGACGGCGGATTATTTTGCCTAAATCCGAACTGGCACATCACTCGACCAAATTTGTACATCTCAACCGTCGTGAAAAATATCAATGGCACCTTGACGCATCAGATATTGTGATATGTAAAAAATTCGGCCGAGATGCATTCTTGAATTATCGGATCAATGTATGACATCAATTCAAACTATAGTACAAATTTATAAATTTTATTAAGTACCTAATATTAAATTTCAAATCCTCACGTAAATATTTTATAATTTAAAATTTCAAAAACTAACACCAGCTTCCAATCGTTGATCTAACAGTAGCCGAATATCTACGAACTCGTTCGCTATACCTATATGAATCGCCTCATTTTCCACCTATTCAAATAATATGTTATTTCAAAAATATAATAATGAAAAAATATTATGATAACTATATTATCAAATGAATTTTCCTTCTTACAAGTGGGAAAGAATGATGGGCATTTACTTGGGGACGTAAAAATGGTAGTCGGTACCATGCCCATGACTGAAGGAGTATACAACCATTGATTTTAATTTTTTGTGGTTGCATCGCTCGACACATCTCTCGGTAAAATATCGCCAACAAAGTTGATCCACTACTAAGTTGCCCCGTTTCTTTCAAGTCGACGAGTTGTAGTAGCCACCTTCAATGTACCATATTTCGAGATTTATCGGCATCAGAAGACCCTTACTTAACCTCAATATGAATGCTCAGGCATATTGTTCTCTTTCAACGGCACTCGCGGAATTTTTGATATAATTGAAATTTTCTTTCAACCATTTCATCTCTATCCGGCTACCAAAAGACTTGTTTGACACCTTTTGTAATAGTTGCTCACAAATCGTGCTCTAATCGCCAACACCCACTGCCCCTATAACGACTGGCCCATCTATTGGTAAATCGAGTTGTAAAGCTACGTCCTCGAGTGTAATTGTACATTCACCGCATGGAAGATGGAATGTGTGTGTCTCGGCTTTCCATGTTTCCACCAAAGCGCTGATAAGTGCAAGATCCAATTTAGTCCCCCCAAGCATACTAGACACGTGCAAGAATCCCGCCTCTTGCAAGTGTTGTTTAATAACACAAGGTGCCCTAGCAGTTAAATTGTGTATGTACGTCTCTAAAATTCAATCTTCGGCCTAATTATATAAACATAGAAAATTTAAAAAATTTAAAAAATTAATATTTTCTTACCATTTGCAATTGGACGCCGAAAATGTGTTTTTCATCCAAACGAATAAGCGAAATTGCCATTATAAAAACCAATAAAAAATAAAGAAATTATGAAATGTAAAATTAAAAGAACAATTCTTTGAGAGAAATTGAATGAAAATTTCAGAACTAAAAAGTTGAGAGAATTGAGAGAATAGATGAGTTAAGAGAATTAGGAGAATGAGATTTGAATGCAAAAGGAAGAAAATGGCTTGGGTTTATATAGTAAATAAACAAGCCGTTGGAAATTGCTGTTGGATTTTTTTACTGTTGGGAAAAAGTTACTGTTGCCTAAAAATGCATTTTGTAGGACGCGTTTTCTATTTCTTTTCAAAATCAGCCTATTTATCTAAATATCGAAAAAATCGACCTAAAACCCTAATTATTTTCTAAAAACGGCATATATTGCTAACTTACCCTTAAAATTTTCTATGGATAAATTTTTTTAAAAACATATTACAAGAAATTTTAAATATATTTTTATAATATTTAATTAATTAAAATATTTAAAAGGATCGATCTCAAAGTTTAAAAAGTTTGGCTGAAAAATATTAATTTTAATTCATCATAGCTCACAGTTAAATAATATATATATATATATATATTCAAATAAACCATATTTTTTGGTGAATCAAATAAACCATCTTTTAATATATAGCTAATGTGAGATTTGTGAGTTTTCCTTAAAACCATGACATTCTCTCAGTCAACAAGATTTACCTCATACATATAGTTAGTGCCTTTAAAATTCACTCAGATTTTAAATATTAGATTTCACATCAATCTAAAATATGTTACTTAATATTATCAAAAAAAAAAAATGTTACTTAATTTCATAATAAAAATATCATAAATGTTTTTGTATTACGAGTTAAATTGTATTTTGTTGTTAAATTGTATTTTGTTCTTTCTATTTAAAAAATAAATAAATTAGTCTCTATACATTAGATCAAAGAGTAAATTGGTCATTTTGTTACAAATTTCATTTATTTCTACTATTAAAAATTAATCTCGTATGCTAACATGAAATACATATGGCATGCCAAATGTCCTTGCCTCTAGTTATTTTGTTATTCATGTCAGTTTTTAATAGTATAAATGGATGAAATTTTTATTAAAAATGATCAATCTGCTCTTTAATTTAATATACATAAATTAATTTACTCATTTTTTATATAAAGAGACAAAATAGAAATTGACTCTTAATATAAGGAACTCCGTGATTCTATTCCGCACATTGGTTTTACATAACTTCTCTTAATTTAAGGACAATGACACTACTAGTACCGCATTTTCAAGACATGCATCTATAAATACCCTAGCTTTATATCTCCCTAAGTTCATCAACTTCAATACTTACAAACTCAAAAAACACTTCCAAATTCCAAAGTTGATATACCTTCCCCCCCCCCGGCACAAAAAAAGAAAAAAGAAAGAAAGAAATGGCGAAGGGTAATGGTGTTGAGCGAAAGAGTCATGCAGTGCAAAAAGGTGTATCAGTAATGGACTTGATTTTCAGGATACTGGCACTTATAGGAACCTTGGGGAGTGCATTTGCAATGGCCACAACTAACCAAAGGCTGCCCTTCTTTAATAGTTTTACTCAGTTCAAAGCCAGATACAGAGACATACCAGCATTCATGTGTGTGGCTTTTCTCTTTCAATCAAGCATCAATAACATGTTTTGTTTATGTGTCTGAAATTTATAACATTTATGGTGTCTCTTATGTCAGTTTCTTTGTGGCTGCCAATGGAATTGTAAGCGCCTATCTTCTGCTTTCTCTCCCTTTCTCATTCTTCCACATCCTAAGGAGCAGTGCTCAAAGGACTAGGCTCATCTTGATGTTCTTCGACATGGTAATATTTTGAACTTTTAGAGATACATATTAATTTACTTTCTGAATAACCGAGCATTACTATTGGAGTTCAGATTAAATAATATCATCCGTTGGATATCTTAAGTTTTCTAATGGGAAGAAGGTGATTGTGTGATGTAGGCAATGTTGGTTATTTTGACAGCGGGAGCCTCAGCGGCGGCAGCGATTGTGTACTTAGCACATATAGGGAATCCCAATTGGAATTGGTTCTCATTCTGCAGACAATTCCACTCCTTTTGCGAGCGTTCTTCGGGTTCTTTAATTGGATCCTTTGTAGCAGTCATCTTTATGACACTGGTGATTATATTAGCAGGCGTCGCCCTTGCTCGACGTCCTTCGATCCTTTGACTATGGGTGTGATTTCGAATATGTATTTGCCTTGTTTTCCAATGTGTTGTATGTATGTGTTTGCAAGAATGTTTGTATGAATATGAGCAGTGTGACTCATCTTTTATGTGTAACTTTTAGTTTCCTGGGTTTCGTTTACAATGATTAAAAAGCTTATGGAATCTTCTGAATTTGAGGACCACGGTTCTTTTATTTGGTACAAGGGAAACCTCAAGTGATTAAGGTTTCCACCCAAAAAATATTTAAGGTTGATTCAAATTTCATGTGCCTAGCTGAACTTTTTATTTTAATATATACATTTATTAAATTAGTATGTAAATCAGATTGATGGAATCTAACCAAAGCTTCTTAAGTGAAACTTGGTTGAGCTCAACTTTGAGTCTCTAATTTTAACTCAAATTTAAACTTCTTATAAGTTGAGCTTGACTTGATGGACTCGTATTCTGTCATTGGATTTTATGAATAAATCACGGTATAAGTTGTATCAATAGGCATTGGGTCATGCACATAAATCTATAACGGAACACTGATACTTGTGTTCATTTTCATTATTTTTGAGCTATGCACATCTTATCCCAAAGCTCAAGCTTTAATTCTTCTTTATTTAGACTACAGTGAATTTAGCATTTTTAGTTAAGGTCGCTATTTATATATTGGTAGTACAATTTATAAGTAGAGTTATAAATTTGTCACATGTTTTATTTTTTTTAAATTTTTTTATTATATTCTATATACACTTGTCATCAACTCAATCTTATTTGTGAAAATTTTAAATTTTAATGATAGTGTATCAAATATTTTCTCTTTTAATTATAAATTAAGTCCGAATTACGAATCATACTTTTAATTAAATTTTTCGAAATTTAAAATAGCAACCAATAACTATAAAAAATACAATTATTTGTTTGAAAACGATTTTTTTAATTTAATTAAAAATCGTTTTGATACATTATTAAAAAAGGGTATTATCACTGATTTACACAATTTGCGAATGAAAAGAAAAACGTCTTAATCTTATATATATATATATATATATATATATATATATATATATATATTATACTATAGTAAGGTTTGGAAGCAAATATAGTAAGGTTTGGAAGCAAATATGAAATATATCTTATATGGAGTAGTTAAACTTGTGACAATTGGTTCTTCCAAAAGAATTTGTGACAAGTGGATCATCTCTTTAACCACACGGTATTATTTTATTGTAAATAAAATACATGGGCCCTATTACTAATAACAAGTATTTAAAATGTTATTACAATTGTCGAAACCAATTTTCTCTCTATTTAAAAAAAAATAGGGATCGATTGGAAAATAAAAAATGGAGTCGCCACCGACCCTATATTGAGGTGTGATCGGATCACCTTGAAATTGATCATTTTAATAAAACTTTGATTTATTAAAACATATTTTGGTCTACAAAAACTCGAGAAAACGGGTTCGGGAGTCGGTTACGTGCGAGGAAGGGTTAGCACCCTCGTAGCGCCCAAAATTGGTACCTAATTGATTATTTAATGTCTTAATGCCGAGAATTTAAAAAGATTCTAGATTACGATCCGTTTGCTTAAAATACATTTGAACAGAATCATATTGGATACCAAAACCCTCTTATTTCGAAGAAATAAAATGTCATACTCAGTGAGTTAGGGTATAACAACTTATATTCTCGAAACTGGACTTATCCCTTGATTTTTTTTAAAACCCCTGTAATAAAGTTTTGAAAGGATATTCGGTTATTTGAGCTTTATGAAAAATTAGAACCCAGTAAGTTAGGGCACAATTTCTCAAAATTCCCGAATACAGAATATTGCATCTCTCTTTTTTTTAGAAATTCTTACCTCGAGATGATAAAATGTCACATCCAGTGAGTTAGGACGCAACATCTCAAATTCTCGAGAATAAGTTTTTATTTAAAATTTTTATACGTTTTGATTAGAAAAGAAAAAGGGTACTTGGTTGTTTAGATTTAACGAGAAAAATCGGAACCCAGTGAGTTAGGGCACGATTTTCTCGAAGCTTCCAAACATGAGCATTGCCTTATTTTAAACCTTTGAATAGAATAATTTTAAAACTTAAACGATATTAAACTTGATTTTTAAACAAATAGAACGCAATGGAATAATAGTATACAAAGCAAGGTAGCGATACATACACGAAGTCTTACACTAATGAATCATAAATAATTAATAGTTACAAATTAAGAATTATAATCCATACAATAGCAATAATCACATAACACAATTTCAACATTAACTATTGAAGAAAATGGAGTAAAATAATATACAAAAAAAATATAAAACGAAAGGTAATTAAAACCAATACTATGCAAAATTATTTTAAGATAAAAAATATATGTGTAAAATGATTAAAAATAATTAATTTAGAAACAACCTAATCAGACATATAAAAATTTAAAATTTCTTAATATAAAAAGGTTTGAAATGAATAATATACATAAGTTTTTTTTAAAAAACTTTAAAGAATAGAAATAAAATAGTAAAGTAAGCAATATATAAAAAGATTTAAAATAAAATATAATAAAATAAACCTTTTTGAAAAGTAAATAAATAAGTAAATTAAAACTGGTAAGGGACAAGATTGAAATTAAAATGAAATTCAAGTCTTAAAACGAAAATAATAACAACAGGCTATTAAGGACCAGATTAGCATGCGTGTAAACAAGCGAGGATTCGTTGGGAAATTATCCCAAACACTCAAAACGGCGCCGTTGAAATACTGGTCATCTAACTGCTCGAGGACCAAATTAAAACAACAACAAAATAAACAGGGCTAAATTAAAAAACGAGCACGGGACTCCATTGCGACCTACCGCAAACACGGAGGGACCTGGTGCGTAAATAAACCAATAATAAAAAAAGTGCGGATCCTCCACGGGTCGGGTCACTCGCGCGGGTATAGCCCCTAAACGACGCCGTTTTGGGTCATTAATGGACTACATCAAAACGACGCTGTACGCTTGACCTATAAATAAAAAACATTACCAAAAAAACATTTTTTAAACCATTTCTGTAACATCCCAAAAATTAGGGGTTGTGATTTTTGTGCAATTGCATGTTGGGCTCGCTCTGCGGGTTGTTTAGGGGTGTTTAGGGGCTCTAGGGAGGCTTGGGGTCGAGTTTGAGCCCTGGTAAAATTTTGGTTTTTGGGCACTTTAGGGGGGAGGACTGTTGGAAGCAGGACTTATATTTGTTAGAGTGTGTTTGTTCAACACAAGGGAGCTTGTGGTGGAGTGGTAGTGGCGTCACTTGTGAGGCAAGGAGAGAGGGGTTCGAATCCCACAGTTGGCAAATCAAGGTTTCTATTTTTGTGTCAAGTGGGTGGAAGAAGTATAGTTCAGTTAGAACTCTGCAAGGGGAGAGTGGAGACTCAGTCAACCGGTTTGAATGGGAGGTGGAGAGTGAATGGGGGAGCAAAAAGAGGAGAGAATCATGGGATATGGGAGAGTGGGAGAGTTTGGCCGAATGTGGAGTGTGTGGAGGATGAGAATTTCGGCTAGGGGTTGGTTTTGAGAAGCAAAAATTCGGCATTTGGGGTGGGTAGCAAAACCGAAACCTTTTGTGTGTGCCATTGTGTTGCTTTCTTTTTCTCTTTTTGTCATTTCGGGTCTTAGCTTTTTCTTCTTAGCATTTTCTTCTGTTTTGTGCACTTTTTCTTTAAGCTCTGCGGGTTAACTCTTTTGCAAATCCCTTCTGCCGAAACCACAGTTTCTTTTTCTCTTCATCTCAATTTGTTCAAACATCCGTTACTCTTTGTTGCCTAAACATTGTTGGCTGAATTCCTATTCTGACACTTTCTTCTAGTAGCCGAATCTTGAGTTCTCTGTTTTGCTGCGGGTGCCAAATCTTATCATTCCATTCGGCCCATCCCTGGTATTAAGGTAATGGTTCTTCTCCTTCCACTTTCTTTCTTTCTTTCCTCCCTTGGTTTTGTTTAAGCCGAAACCTTCATCCTTGACTATTGTTATGTAGGCCGAATCTACTTACCCCCATTTCACTTTGAATCCCTTGATCTCTATGGTGAGGGTCGGAACTCCTTGAGGGGCGTCTACCGTTTTGAGGGGATTGGTAAGGTGGTGTTAAGGCTATAGTTTTTGTAACCCATTTGTGGTTAGATCGTTCATGATTATTCAAGTAGGCTTCGGTCTCTTCTTGTGTGGGTGAGGGCCAAATTATTGATATTTTCTGACACTCTCTTTGTTCATCAAAATAATGATAGGGTCTTGATTCGGTAATCAAGGGGTAAGGCCAAGGACTTGGGGGCATTAAAAGAGATTGCACGGTGGTAAGTGGGGTTAGCCTAATAAATGTTTCTATTTACGTTTATCAAAGTGGAGACTAATCTGTTGTCAACAATCACTATAGGTGTGTTGGGGAAACGTTGGGAAACACA
Organism: Gossypium sturtianum; assembly: GCA_025698515.1. Lineage (NCBI taxonomy): Eukaryota > Viridiplantae > Streptophyta > Magnoliopsida > Malvales > Malvaceae > Gossypium > Gossypium sturtianum. Next base: position 127,298,237 of record CM046946.1, read on the forward strand.
ACTCGTATCAGGTGTGTAATCTCACACCCACCTCGATGAATGCATGTGATGTTCTGTGAAACGACCAAAAGTCGAAAAGCTGAAAAGCCGGCAACTGCGACCACTCGAGCATGCGAATGCTCATGGGGGTAAATCGAGCCACGAATGATGGCAATAGATCCTCGTGAGTGTCACGAGCACTCTCGCGAAATTGAGGCTGTAACGGGCCTGATCGAGCCAAAACGGGCTAACCAGGCCCAATGGGCTAACGGGCCCACATGGGCAAAATCGATAGGAAACAACCGAATAATAGATGTGGTTACGAAAACTACAAACTGAGACCGAAACCATGCGTAATGGGCCACACGAGCGTGTGGGCTCGTTTGGGCCTGAAATGGATTTTAGGCCTAAATGTATTGTAGAGACCCAAAAAGGGGTCCCATGTCGATCGAGGCAACAATATGCCTCCAGAAAGGCAGTTGGACGACGAAATTACTGAAATACCCTTAATGGGTAAATTACTGAAATACCATTGGTGGGTAAATTACTGAAATACCCTTAATGGGTAAATTACTGAAATACCCTTAATGGGTAAATTACTGAAATACCTTCGGTGGGTAAAATTACTGAAACGTCCTCGTTGGGCAAAATTACTGTTATACCCTTAGGAGAAAATTTAGCAGGTTTGTATGGAATCGATTTATTTGCCATGATGATACATTATTGCATACACTGAATTATTATGCCATGACATGTTGCATTGGGTTGGGTTATATTTATGGAGGAAGTACTGTACTGGTGGCTATACCACGTTATACTGATTTTAGTGGCTCAGCCACATATACTGATACTGGCAGCTTTACTGCGATTATACTGGTAGCTCGGCTGCAATCTTGGAGTGTAGGGCTGGGTGGGTTGCCTTGGTCCCCACATGGAGTGTAGGGCTGGTACGGGTGGAGTGTAGGGCTGGATTGGGGTGGGATGCATTCTCCATTTGCATTACCATGATTTTGGGGCTGAAGGCCCAAACTGATACTGTATGGGGCTTAGGCCCAGACTGAGACTATGAGTGAGATTGAAAATGGGATTACACACTGAATTTTTGTAACTCACTCCCTTTTCCTTAACCTTGCATGTAATCCCCAGCGTTAGAGGATTTGGAGCTGCGATGGACTCGGTGGTGGCCATACATTGGGGTTATTCCACACGTAATTTAGTAATTTCAGTTTTTATTTCATTTTATGTTATTTAATTTGGGTTATTGTTTTGTAATAAGGCCATTGGATTCATTTTACCTTTTTAACCTTCTTTTCGACATTTACTTAACTTTTTTTTAAAAACGGGGTTTTTTAAAAACATTAATAACCGCTTTTCAAAATAAGCACGAATCTGCAACTATTTAAGTTCGATTTTCACAACTAAAACAGTTTTTTTCGAAATAATAACAACTTTATAAAAATAGACCTTAAGCAAATCGCGTTTTTACAAACAAAAAATGAAAAATCAGAGTTTCAAAAAGAGATGCAACATTTTTTTTACGATCGCTAAGTATTCTCAACTATCTGTTGATGTGACATGCTAGATCCGGCCATAACGTTTAGGTCGGGTTTGGGGTGTTACAGTTTCTAAAAAAACTAAAGAAATGCTCAAATGGCTCTCGAGCACCGCCGGACTTGGCCTCGACTCACCATCGAGCCACCGAGTCTCTCACGCCATCACACATACGGCGGTCGGAGAGACCAAAGAAGGCTACTTTAGCCTTTTAAAACCCTTTAAACCCGAACCTAAACTCGAAATGCCCAATAACCCCTCCGAAATTAAAAAAAAAAAACCAAGAAAAGGCTTCGGATTCGGGACTCCGATCGTTGCAATAAGGTAAAAAATTCTATCTTTATTCTTTATCTATATATGTACAGTATATTAAAAGCGAAAATGGGATGAAAAATAGATTGGCAATATACCTCTTTTATCTATTTTTGCATTCAAAAAAACGTAACCCTTTACAGTGGTTTCTTCGGCTCTTTTTATAGCCGATTCAAAAAAAAAAAACAAATCATTTCCTTTTGTTTTCTATATTTGCTGTTGTCTTTTGTCCGATTTGCAGGTACGGAGGCGACGTGGCACTCGACGTGAGGCGTACGAAGGCTTGCTGGAGGTACGGAGGCTGTGGAGGCGTGCGTCCTCCACGCGCGCGGCGCTGTTAGGGTTCTGGAAAACCCCCTAGGGTTTCTGAGATCCACATTCTGTTTGGGTCATTTGGGCCGGTTCTGGGGTTGGGTAATTGGGTTATGTATTGGGTTAGTAATTGGGTCGTTGGGTTAAATTTTGGGTCTGCAAGTGGGTTGAAATTTGGACTGTTGGACTGTTAACTTTTTAATTTTGGATTTTATATTTTATTTATTTTTTGTTTTAATTTTGGTTATGGTGTGGGCCCGGGCAGATTGGGCCTGCTACAACAATATTTTAATTTATATAAATTATATTTATATCGTAACATTAAATTTAAAATATTTTTAATTTAAAAAGAAAAAGTTGTGTCCTTTATATATATTTTAAAAGTTGAATCCCATGTAATGACTTGATGGTCAAGAATGTTCACTTCCTCAAATGTGGTTTGGGTCTGAGTTGTACAAGTCGCATTTGTTATTCGGGCTTTACCTTGTTATTATAATTCAAAAAAAAAAAATTCTAAAAGTTATTAAAAGTTGAACAAAATAAAATTAATTTTAAAATCATGCCAATCAATATGAGATCATTAAAGTAGAAATTGTTCTTTGTATGCTAAATATTTGAATTAAAAGATATTGTTTTTATCATATATGTTTTTTTTATACAATGTTTAGAACTATTCATAGTCATTCTCCAACCCTTAAATAATAGGATATTATATTTCAACGCATGTTCTCCTATATTAACAACAATGTCAATATCAATCAAGTTAAAACTCAACCGGCAATCATATAATTGTTCTTTTAATAATAGTTAAGCTATATAATAGTTATATAATATATATATACTTTTCAAAACATTCCATATTTTTCAACGAAATGTTATACCTTATAATAATATAGTTTCCATTTCATTTTTTGACTCCATGTATGATATAGATTTATACATTCTAAATTTTTTCGGCAAAAAAATTTGCAGGCCCGATTTTGGGGTCATCTGGAGATGCGATCGCCCAGGGTCCAAGGCTAAAAGGAGTCCAAAATATTATTTTCCAGTTTTTAATGGGTTCAAATTTTTTTCAACTTTTAAAAGTAAAAAAAAATTTACTAACTTTTAAGGGGCCCAAAAAAAATTCTTTTTAGCTTTTAAGGGCCCAAAATTTATTTTACCAACTTTGAAGGGACCTAAAAAAGATTTTCTCCAACTTTTAAAAACCTAAAATCCCATTTTATTGTTTTGCCTAGGGCCTCAAAAATGTCAAGAACGGGCATGTATTTTTTAATTATAAATTTTCAACTAATAGGTTGTGTCAAAACTTATTAATAGTTACTTAAAAAAACATATAAATGGTTTCAACTTTAAGTTAGTATAAAAATTTCAAAACATGCTATGTATATTGCCTTTTTTGGGGTTTTTTAAGAGAAACTATCTTTATAACCAGAACATGAAAGCGAATATAAATCAAAATCAAATATTTAAGACCCAAATCAATAGACTTATCTGGTTCATCTAGCCCTAATTGTTTGAAACCTGAGTTGTGGAAGACAAAAACGTATTCTAAACAGTAACATGAGAGATGCAATTTGGAATACTATCTCAGATACAAGGATTCGCATAGCATAAGGCTACTGGAGCTAACAAATCAGCTGTGCTATTAATGATCCTACATGTCCAATTGAAGGACAAAACTTTAAAAAAATGAGATTTTAAGACCACACAATCTGCAATAATTAGTCCAATCTCAGTAAGACGTAGAGACACCGTTGAGCCCAAAAATGACATTGAGGCAATCAAACTCAATGATCACATTGTCAACTTGCAAGAAACTAAGCTATCTGTTAAAAACTGAACGTCGATAATGGCAATGTAGAAAGATCGCAAAGAAAAAAATAGAACACACAAATTTTACGTGGAATCCCTTTCGGGAAAAAAACTATGGGAAAAGGAAAAGAAAATTCACTAATGTCGAATTCGAATTATACAAGAGGAATTTCAACTATATCTATTTATAGGTTGAAAAAACCTAATTCTAATCAGTGTCAAATAAATTATGCTAATAAATGCTAAATATATTATACTAATAAATACTAAATCTTCTAGAAAGAAAATATATTTTGTTTAACTTGACTTGCAAGTAATCTCTTAGAATTTAGATCACATAACTCTAATAATCTCCACCTTGACACGAATTCTCAACGACCAAGTTCTCCACCACGAACTCTCAACAAACAAGTTCTCCACCTCTTCGACGAAACCCCTTAAGGGTATTGTTTAACAATGAACACCAACCATGTCCAAGCAATGCTCGAACTTGGTTTTAGGAAGTGACTTAGTCATCATATCTGCAGAATTATCATGAGTACTAACTTTGCTCACAACAATATCACCACAAGTAATAATATCATGCATAAAATGATACCGAACGTCAATGTGCTTTGTTCTCTCATGAAATATTTGATCCTTCGTAAGGAAGATGACACTTTGACTATCACAAAACACTGTATTGATCTGAAGGTCTTTACTGAGTTTACCAAAAAGTCCCTTTAACCAAGTAGCTTCTTTACAAGCCTCGGTAATTTCCATGTACTCAACTTCAGTAGTAGACTAAGCAACTGTAGTTTGCAAAGTGACTTTCCAACTGATTGCGCAACCTCCAATAGTAAAGACATGCTCGGTGAGAGATCTTCTTTTATCAATGTCTCCAACAAAATCAGAATCAACATACCCAATTACTCCATCTCTAGTTTTTCTAAACTGTAAGCAAACATTAGCAATACCTTATAAGTATTTGAAAATCCACTAAACGGCTTTCCAGTGTTCTTTATCAGGATTCGCCATGTATCTACTAACTGCACTAACTGCATATGATAAATCTAGACGTGAGCAAACCACAGCATACATGAGAGATCCCACTGCACTAGAATATGGAACACGTGCCATGTAGTCAATCTCATCATCTGATTGCGGAGACAAAGCCAATGAAAGTCTGAAGTGAGCTACTAATAGAGTGCTAACAGGCTTGGCATTTTGCATATTGAACCTACGAAAAACTTTCTCAATGTACCATTTCTAACTTAGGTACAAATTACATGTTTTTCTATCTTTGAGAATCTCCATCTCAAGTATCTTGTTTGCTGCTCCCAAATCTTTCATCTCAAATTCTTTACTAAGCTGGGTTATGACCTTTCTTATCTCTCCATCTTTGGCTGCTATTAACATGTCTTCAACATATAGGAGTAGATACACAAAAGAACCGTCATTATTTTTCTTAAAATAAACACAACTGCCAAAGCTGCTTCTTTTGAAATCATGAGTAGTCATAAAAGAATCAAACCTCTTGTACCACTACCTTGGTGATTGTTTCAAGCCATAAATGGACTTTTTTAACAAGCAAACATAGTCCTTATTTTTTGAGACTATAAAACCCTCTGGTTGTTGCATGTAAATATCTTTCTCAAATTATCCATGTAAGAACGTTGTTTTTACATCTAACTGCTCAAGCTCCAAATCATACATGACCACAATACCAGTCTTGCTTTATATATGGGTTTTTCAATTCCTGGGGTCCCTTCTTTCTTCTTGAGCACCCATTTACAACGAACAACCTTTTTACCCTTAGGAAGCTTCACTAGATCCCATGTTCTATTCTTATGGAGCGATTTCATCTCTTATTGCATGGAAAACATCCACTTTCCTGAATCTTCACAGTTAACTATCTCAGAATAAGTAGATGACTCTTCATTTGCATCTATATCTTTAGCCAAATTTAAAGCATAAGCAACTAGATCAGTCTCAGCGTACCTCTTTAGAGGTTTAATTTCTCTTTTAGGTCTATTCTTGGCAATAGAATATTGTGGTGAAGAAGCAACTCTACTCTGAGTTTTTGTACTAACATGAGGAGTAGACTTTGTTGTAAATTTTGGATCAATCAATAGCTCTACCTGCTTCACATGTGTGCTTGGACTTTGTTGGTGTTTATTGGAAAAGTCTTTAAGAGATAAGTTAGGCAGCATAATAGTTTCATAAAAAATAACACCTTTGCTAACAACTTTTCCATTTTCAGGACACCATAACTTATATCCTTTAACACTAGCCTTATAACCAAGAAAAACACATTTAATGGATCTAGGTTTCAATTTCTCATTATCAACATGAGCATACGTAGGACACCCAAAAATCTTCAAATCAGAATAATCAACAGGATTACCAGACCATACCTTTTGTGGAGTCTTTTTCTCAATGACAATGGACAAAGACCAGTTAATCAAAAAATATATATCGAACCTTTTCCATGATTGTTCTATTCATCCATTCTGCAATGCCATTTTGCTGTGCAGTATGACGAATTGTCAAGTGTCTCACGATCCCCTTCTGATTTGCACAATTCATTAAACTCATCAGAACAAAATTCCAAGCCGTTATCTGTACGGAGGTGTTTTATCTGTTTTCCTGTTTGTTTCTCGATCATAGTTTTCCAAGCCTTAAATGCAGAAAACACATCACTTTTCTTCTTCAAGAAGAATGCCCAAATCTTTTTGGAAAAATCATCAATAATCGTCAGCATATAATTAACGCCACCCCTCGAAAGCACTCTAGATGGTCCATAAAGATCAGAATGAATATAATCCAACGTTCCCTTCGTATTATGGATTCTTCTGGTGAATTGAACTCTTTTTTGCTTCCCAAAAATACAGTGCTCACCGAACTTTAGTTTGCTAATGCCTTGTCCATCAAGAAGTCCTATTTTGCTTAATTTTGCTATGTCGTTCTCACTCATATACCCTAGACGCATATGCCAAAGTCTAATAACATCATCATCTGACAATGAAGAGGAAGTGATGGCTACATCACCAGTAATAGTTGAACCTTGCAAAACATATAACTTGGCAGTCTTTTTCTGCCCTTTCATCGCAACGAAGGAACCCTTGCTAATCTTCAAAACCCCACTTTCAATTATGTACTTGTGCCCCTTTGAATCAAGAGTACTCAATGAAATCAAATTCCTCTTTAATTTTGGTACATGTCGTACGCCACTAAGTGTTCTGGTGACTCCATTGAACATATGTATGTTTAAGCATTGAAAGATAGCATGTGAAAGATCATACGATTTGGATAATCTGAGCCCTAAGGGTCAATATGGTTATAAAAGAAATCAATGGATTCCATTATGAAATGAGAAAAATGAATATATTATTATGAAATGTCAAATGATACATATGATTGAGATGATATGATACAAGTATATTAAATGAATATGTGTAAATGATATGCTTAAAGATACATGTAATTGAAAAGGTATAATAGTTGAATTCCAAAGTAACAACATGTGGTATGCTAACCAAGCATGAAAGCATGATAAATAAGGCATGAGACAATATGTGTTGACATTTATGATCTACATTTGAATTACATATAAATGTATATGCTTAAATTGATTATAGTTGTTTAGTTTATTTAAAATCATGTTAGTACCATTGAGCCCTATTGCTCAGCGTATAGTTTGTTTATTTTTATGCACAGGTAATATTAAACCTTGAGGACGTGAGATGACAGCATCCATGACTCAATTCTCGACTCAACAAAGTTTGTATAGCTTTTGATATGTTTTGTAAACAAGTTGACATGTACTTAGCATCATAGATTAGTCTTTGAGTTTATTTTGATATTATGGTGCTTAATATGTTAATGTCTTGTAATATGAACATGATCATATATGTTTGGTGTTCATATATGTGTTGCACTAAGGACTGGGATGCATGCATAATCTACTATGTTTACACTATGCTTAAGACATTGCTTGTTTGCTAAGAAAGTGAATTTGACGCTTGATGTTAGCAAGGTTTTGATCATACTTGTGAATAGGTGATTTAGGGTGTTAAACATGCTCAAAATGGTGTCTAGAACTTGATAAATATGTCTTGTAATGTTTGGATATGATATGGTATTTAGGTCAAACTAGGCGTGTTTTTTTATTCATTTTTGGGTTTTGGCAAACTTCTACCCATACAAGTGTTTAGATGTATCAGTACAAGTAAGTCAGTAGAAAAAAATGAATAGTTGTAGGGACTTCTATCGATACAAGTATTTAAAACAGGGCCTTCCCTTTTTTTAACTTATTTTAAACCCCCAAAGACCCGAATTTGGTCTCGATTATCCCCAAACACCTAGAACTTGTTTGAAAATATTTTGAAAGTGATTTAATTGACTTGGAACTAATTTGAATCAATAAGAATGATTGTAAATTATGGTTATAATAGAACCTTGCATTAATGTGGAATAGGAACTAATATTAGTTGTTTTTAATTGATATTCTTAAACTTGTTTTTAAGTAGTTCTAAGATATTTGGTCGCTTTAACTTGTTATGTTTGAAATGTATGACATAAATAATATGATAAACGTGTGAAGCTTGAGTTTTTATTAAAAGAAGAGCTAGTTCAAGTTGCTCCGGCAACGAATGTGATGTTTCATATTAGGACCTGACAATCAGGTTGGGTGTGGGGTGCTACAGTTATAGTCAATTTGAAATAGCCTATAATTCGGAGGTAGTGAGTTAAATATGAATTGCACTAAAAAAGAGTCATCCACCATCATCCCTAAGCTCTTTAACATTGTTGTAATATTATTCGTCTTGATGATATGTTCTTGTATTTCCCTCGACCCATCATACTTTATGATTGTGCGTTGTGCAATTAAAGTACCTGGAGTGACTTATTTGTAGAACAAAAACGTTCTTTTAGAAACATAAGAAAATTCTTTCATGCTTTTAGTTTGTGAAATTGTGGTCTTAATGTTGATGGTAATAGTCATTCGCTAAAACACGGGTTCAATCTGTTTGATCATTCCCATTATTTATGGTATAACATCTCTTCCTCACTGTTTGAGTCAGTAGTAATAGCATGTTTATCTTCTAATAGTGTCAGGTCAAGATCCTAAACACCTAAATGGGACTTAACTTGTTCAATCCATTTAGAGAAGTTTAACCCATTAAATAATGTAACAGTTGAAGCTTGTGAATGAAGAAAAATAATTACAAAATAATATATAAAAGCAAAACAATTCTGAAATGCTCAAATATATTTACTTTATGAATTCAAATAAACAATCCAAGTATATCCTAGTTCTCCTTTGGGTAGATACTAGAATATACTATCATACATAAATGTTAATAACCGTAATGGACAAATAAATAATTTTCATCAAATATACACATTGTCTTTGGACATTGAAATATATATAACAAAAACATTAATTTGACACCATAATTTTCACTATTCATAGAATAAATAATTTACCTTTGGGCAAATTCCGAAGCTCTAATGAGTAGTGAAAGTCAACTATCCAATTTTTCATCATAAGCATTTAATTAATTCATTACATGGATATTGACAATTTTAATATACATTCACGGGTTTTTCCCCAGATAGTATAAAAAAAAAACCTAAATGGCATGTTGCAACAATTATGTACCAAAATGGTACATTGAAATGGGTGGAGGGTGGTGCATAGGCGGCACCACCCTCATTCTGACACAATATAGTTAATTTTTTTTAAATGGTGGAGGCATGTAAATAGGCGGCACAGAGGTATTATTTGGGTAAAATACAGGTCAAATATGGGTCGTATATGGTAAAAACTGAAACCAAAAACCAACCCGTTGTCATGATGGGACAGCACACTAGGTCACGCTTAGGGAAGAGGCGACACCTAATGGTGGAGGCGACACCTAGTGGTGGAGGAGGCGGCACTGGTCACGCCTCTAGCAGTGGCGGCACCGGGTTGGCAGGGGCGATGGGATGGCGCATGCAGGGTGTTTGTTTTATTTGTGTGTTTGGGGACCTTATAATGGTCCCCAATGCTCATTTTTGGCTGGTGAAGGAGAAGAAAGAGAAGGAGAAGAAAAGAAGAGAAGATGAAGAAGGAGAAGGAGAGGGCGGCGGGAAGGGAAGGGAAAAAAAGAAAGAAAAAAAGAGAAGGAGAATAGCGAGAGGGAAGGAGAAAGAGAAGGAAAAAAAAATAGAAAAGGAAAGGAGAGTTTGTTTTGTTGTTTAGGGAAATTACTTGTTTAAGAAAATGTAATTTTTTTTGTTATAAATTAATGGATTAATGTTAATTTAATTTGTTTTTGTTGTTATTATTGTTGATTTAATTCAGATTTAATTTTTAATTTTATTTTTGTAAGGTATTATTTGGTTAAAAAGAGCTATTAAGGTATGTTTGTATTTATTTTATATTTTCATTCATTCATAATTTATTTTTAATGTTTATTGAAGTAAAAAAGCCTATTTATATTATGTAGAAAGAATTTTTTATTTTTTATGTAATTTATTTGTTATGTGTGTTTTAGGTTGATTAGATTTAATTTTTATGAAATTTATTTGGCATGTTATTTTGATTATTTAAATATTATTATTTTTTATTTTTTATGTAGGGTAAAAGATGAGACCATTGATATGAAATTTGGAATTTATGAGATAAATTAGGAATTAGTTTATATGTTCTAATTTTTTAAGATTTTATAATTGAGAATAAGAGTTTATGTTTTTAAATTTTATTTTATGTTTTTTATAAATATTAAAAATGAAATTTCTTTTGAAGTTCTATGCAAAAAAAAAAATTATATTTTTTGACAATAATTAAGTTGGCATGTTATTATATATATATATTATATTTTAAACCAAAACATTTTACTTATTATCATTTTAAAATAATAATAAAAATATTCGTATTTATTATGTATCGTTTATGTTATGTTTTTGTTATATTTTTTTTATTGGCATGTTATTTTTAGTATTTTAATATAAATTTTTTGTTTTTTATGTAGGTAAAAGATTAAAGAATTGAGATGGAATTTGTGAATGGGACCATTGAGTTGGAATTTATAAGATATATTTATTTTGTTAATGTAGTATAGCAAAAAATATGATGTGGACAAAACTGTTTGGTATTTCTTTGTAATTAAAAGCAATACATAAAATTTAGGTATTTTGATAAATATTTAAAATCCATCAAACTTTGAAATTAATGACCGAATTTTGTTTTGAAATTGCAGGTATAGCAATGGGTTCATTGATTAAGAACGATGGTCACATATCAAACACAGTTAATAATATGATAATATATTGTTATTTGTTAATCACGGGTTCCTTAAAAAAAGATCTACGTAATTTACGGAAATAAATTATGTTATTATAACTATTTTCTGTAATTTAATACTGTCAAGGCCCGTACCGCACATTAAGGGGTCAGGTGAATCGTTTAGGATATTCCCCGGATGAACGACTGATGCCAAACTTGGAGTTAGCTGGATTCGGATTAGCAGCATTGATCCAGACGTTTGATTTGCGGTACAATTTAATATCCGCATTGGTCGAGCGTTGGCACCCGGAGACCCACACTTTTCATTTGCCGTGTGGGGAGTGCACTGTCACTCTGAAGGATGTTGCATTGCAACTTGGGCTCCCAACCAACGGGAGTGTCGTAACGGGCGTAAGTGCGATAGCTGAGCCGGCTACCCTTTGTTATAGCCTACTAGGAGTCTCGCCCTCGCCCGACGATGCTGAGTCTAAATTTACAAGCTTGAAATTTTCATGGTTGAAAGCCAATTTTAAACATTTATCAATTAATGCCTTTGAGCATGAGGTGATGTGCGCAGCTCGAGCGTACATTATGCATATTATAGGGGGTGTACTGATGTAAAATGCGAACAACAACAGGGTTCATTTGATGTATTTACCCATATTAGTTGATTTACAGAATGTTCGCTCGTATAGTTAGGGTTCCGCAGTTCTGGCTGTGTTGTATCGTGAGCTTTGTTGGACACAAAGCCTGATGCCGTAGACATAGGCGGATGCCTTCTATTGCTGCAGTCATGGGTTCTTTATCTGATGCCATTCTTGGCATCGGTTAGGCACCAACCATACGTATTTCCACTAGTGACCAGGTGATAAAATTTAACTTGTTATTAATTGACATTTTTTTCTAATGATACTATTCTAACGATACTATTCTAACATGTAATTTTTTTTCGTAGATGGAGTTTTTATCCGGGTATCGAGAGGTCGTACACTGTCTCGATATATCGTCTGATGATTGAACAACATGCCGGGGAAGGGGTAGGCTATTCTAATATTCGTGACATGTAATTACTTTGTATATCTTACTCGAACCGTGTTAAATTTTAACCATGTTATTAATCGTGCAGTTTATATGGATGCCGTATTGGAGACCAAAAATTGCGACTGTTATACCCTCATCTCCCCACATTCATTCTCACCTGTGGTGCATTAACGCACCAATTATCAATTTCCAGACAGTCGAGTGGTATAATGGGGATCGAGTACTCCAGCAGTTTGGTTGCATCCAGTATATCCCGGATCCGCCAATGCAGGGGGGGAAGATTCACGGGGTCAACAAGAGAGGAAAACATGAAAATAATTGGGGGGTTGTGCACTGAAAATATGTTGCAGTGTGGGATAATTGGATGGCGCGGAGACCTCAGATGGATATTTCTTCCGATTTGCAACCATCGTTAGAGTACATACAATGGTACTTTAGTAAGGGAAAACCATATTTACTTGGTGGACAGCCGACCGTAGTCCCTCTGCACATGCATTGACCTGGGCCATACAAGCCAGTACCTGATATAGAGGTCGAGCTAGAGCCTGAGCCCGGGCGGTCGCATACATATTCCGCTGATAGTTCTTATCATCTGAAGTTGCGGGTCAATGACTATTTCCCGGGCTCGTCAGGACACGGATACCATTCCAGGTTTGATATCTTTAGTCCAGTACCACCATAGTACAACACTCCTCCTGGCCCGTATCCACCACATTACTCCACTCCTACTGGGTCATATCCATCGCAATACAGCACTCCTCCTGGCTCAAGTTCATCGATGGCGTTCAGGGCATATGATTTTTCTTCCATGTTTCGCACACCCCCACCTGCAACTGAAGAGGATGTTGATCGCTGCGATCACGCACAACGTGAACGTCGACCCCCAAAGAAATATACTCCTAGGACCATAGCATCAAACCATCAATTTTAGGGGTTTCTTGCAATTTAAATATTACAAAGTTTGTACTTTTTTATTTTTAAAAATATAAATAAAGAAAAAGACAATCTTTGTATTTATTTAATTAGATTAATTGCAACATTAAAAATTGGAACAAACTTTGTGGTCATAAATTAGATTAATTGCAACATTATAACATTAAAACACTAAAGTTGGAACAAACTTTGTAATATAAATTTTGTAATATAAATGAAATACATTACAACATTAAAAACTGGAACAAACTTTGTAATATAAATTAGGTACTTTGGATTACATAAGCTCAATTCCAACCCGATCATGACGATTGTCCAATATGGTAGTTTCGCTGCGGGCATTTACTCCGATTATGACCAGCTAATCTGCATAATCCACAATGCTTACTGTCGGATTTCTCCCTAATGTCAATTTCATTACGAATTCTGGATGATTGCGGACGACCTTTCAGATTCCTACGCAACCCTTTGTCTGGGACAAGCTCGAAAGTCGTCAAAGACACCACCCACGTACACAGGTCAGGTAGGATGGGGAACTCATTCTCCCAGACACGTAACGTGCACTCGAGGGTGTACACATCATCGAAAAATTATTCAACATTGAGCGAGACTTTAGCACACGCTGCCACGACATGCGCACATGGATAATGAAGTGTTTGGAACTTCCTGCAATCACACCGTCTGTTTAGGAGATCAACTCTATATGACCTAGGTGGTATACCGAGTCGACGACCGATGGTTTGCAACCATCTGTCTATAAACGTTTCAAGACGTCGTGAATATACTTCTACATTCATTGATCTCGCCATCCGACGGTTTGCAACCATTGCATCTCTAACATCTTCGACAAACACGTGTCCTGCCTCCATCTGGTTGACTTGTTACTGACCCATTCTTGGCATCAAGGTAGCCAACCTGTAGAATGTAGCTGAGAAGACAGATGAAATTGGAAGATGTCGTGTTTTCAACAACACAGCGTTGATACCCTCCGCCAAGTTTGTAGTCATTTGACCATAACGAAAGCCCTCGTCAAAACTTTGAGCCCATTTCCATGGCTCCATGGTACCCGACCAATGTCGAAAAGATGTGTTCGTTTGACCCTCCATGTCACTTTCAAGTCGAGTCATTCTTTGGCGAAAAATGTGTGGCTCTAGCTCGTGCGCTGTATATGTATTATGAAAAGATAAGTTACAGTGTTGCCCTAAAACATTAAAACTTATATTGAAAATATAAGGTTATCCTTTACTCATTCTCACAACTTGTCTCCGCCAGTCTGGATTCTTATAATCTCGATGGAAGTTAGCCGCGATGTGCTGAATGCAGTAAACGGATATCTATGGCACACCAGAATGCCTAATGGCGGCATTAATCCTTTCCCTCTATCGGAGATGATACAAATATTATCGTTGCTAAAAGCATACCTCCGCAGGTTGTTAAGGAAGAATTCCCACGATTCCATGTTCTCCTTATCTGGAAAATGCTATCGGGAGCACTTTCTTGTTGCCGTCTTGAGCAACCGCAAGAAGTTGGATCTGTGTATATTTTTCGTATATCCAAGTCCCATCTACTTGCACAAATGGCTTGTTGTGGGGAAATGCGCACACACATGGATCAAACGTCCAGAACATCCGATGGAAAATTCTTTTTCCCGGTTGTAGTTGGTCATTTGACCCGTAATACGGTCGTGTTTGTAACTCAATCACAGTCCACGGTACGAACTCCCGCATAGCGGCTATCCATCCCTGTAGCTCATTATATGATGCATCAAAATCCTCGTACAATTTCTCCATTGCTATCTGTTTAGCTATCCACGCCTTTCGGTATGATACTCGATACTGGAATCGTGCTTGCATTTCGGCAATTAGTACCGAAACTTTAATGGTCGCCATGTCCTTCACCATTGGCATGATACACGTACAAATAGTTTTGGAATCAAGTTTTCGATGATCTTTTGTCATACGTGTTGATGAGCATGTGTGAGGCCCAAAAAATTTTCGTATCTCCCACATTTGCGAATTTTGAATAAATGCAGCTCGTACCCGCCAATTACAGCCTTCCGCCGACTTCCAACACTCCCCAATATATAATGTCGGTTTAGACACTGCGACTTTGTAGTCCACTGATCGTGTCCAAACTAACTATGACAACAAATAAGGCAAGCGCACCTATCGTTCGGTAGTATAGCTATGGCAGGACTGGAAATATCGTATCCTCAAGGACCAAGAGTACTAGTAGTTACTATCTTTTTATTATCTAGCCTAAGTATTAAGGGAATCGATGTTTAATTAACTAATTACTAAGCTAAGGATGCTAAAACACAGAGAGTGAATTGGGAAAATACTTTTGGGAAAACCAGTTGATTAAGACAATACCCGAGGAAGAATCCACCTAGACTTCACTTGTTATTTAACTCTGAACCAGACGATTTATTCACTTGACTTGATCCGTAGGATTCCCTAATTTATATTAATACCTCTTTCAAGGCTACTAACATCTAACCCTAGGTTGATTAATTGAAATCTCTTTCTAATTAAAACCCCTAGTGTTGCATTAACTTGATCTATGGACTCCCATATTAGGTTTGACCCTAATCCGGCAGATTTTCGTCATCCTATCTCTAGGGTTGCGATCAACTCCGGTTAACTATGCTAGATCTACTCTTAAACAGGGACTTTTGCTCCACTGCGTAAGCACATCAATACTTGAATCAATATCCTGAAATATTAACACAAGAATCAAGAACACATAATTAAGAACAAATCAAGTATTTATCATATAGTTCAGAAAACAATAACAAGATCTGTCTTAGGTTTCATCCCCCTCAGGTATTTGAGGGGTTTAGTTCATGTTTAATAAAGAATACATCTCAGAAGAAAGTAAATAACAAAACATAAGGAAAACCCTAAAACCCCCGGAAGTAAATTGAAGGGAAGATCTTCCGCCTTGAGCGTGATTCCGGCTTCTGAGATGGATCAACTGGCTTTCTTGGAGTAATCTCCTGTGTTTAGCCCTCTCTGGCTTCGCTCCCCTTTTTAGGTCATACTTAGGGTGTTTATATAGACTTCGGAATGTCTTTCTTTGCCCCTAAGTATCCGTTTTCGAGTAGAATTACAACGGGTCACGGCAGAGACACGCCCATGGAGCACGCCCGTGTGAATCGAGCCCAGGCCGTGTTCGAGTCTGCTAAAGTGGCACAACCGTATGGTTACCTCCAGGCCATGTTGATTTCTTAATTTGACCCATTTTCTTCGTTTTCGGCCCGTTTCTCATTCTTTTCATCCTCCGATGCTCTCCTAAGTATAAAACATGAAATTAAAGGATTAGGAGCATCAAATTCCACAATTCAAGGGATTAAATCATCCAAAAGTATGCTAAATGTGGGATTAAAATATGTATATATTACGGTTTATCAAATACCCCCACACTTAAGCATTTGCTTGTCCTCAAGCAAAATTCTCAACTCACAATTAAAATCGAATTTCCTCAATTCATAACCTTCATCAATAATGTTTTATCATAATTCATAGGTAATTCATACATTGATAATTTAACCAGAAGGTTCCTAAAGATTCAAACAATCAAAGTTATAGTTTTTGTAGTACGAAAAATAGGTGTTTCCCCTTGCCTAAATAATCACCTTTAATTCAAAAAGCAACAAAAATTGACATCCTCACTAAGGGTTCACTCAAATCACTCAAGGTGTTTAAGGTTCAAAAATAAGCACTCAAGAGTCAAACATGAAAAGTTAATCCCATAGGCTTGCATGAAAATCAAATCTCTACCACTGTAAAATGATATGATACAAAAATCAAAAGGTCTTTAAAAGGGTTGTAACGGGGCTTAGGTTAAAGGTGTGGATAAAGGCTGAATTAGAGGGTTAGTATCGAGACTGAATTGATAAATTACCTAGCTAGAAAAGTAACTAAAGCTTGAATAATTACATCAATTAAGAATTCATCACTAATAACACGAGCTCCTTCTCAAAATGTGAAATTAACGCTTAAGCTCAAATAACATAGAACTAATAATGAATATACTTCATTTTTTTTAATTAAGAACAAATCATACAATAATAATAAGATAGAATTTAACAACTGAAATAAAGAAAATAGTTTAAGCAACCGATCAACTCAAATCTCGATATAAGGGTAGTCAAGAGAAATGGTGATAACAAATACAAAGTGGGTTTTGGGTTAATATTAATGGGTGAGTCAGGAAATGGTTTGTTAGTCTCAAAGGGGTTCACTAGGGATTAATTATGAAGGTAGGCTTTTTATGGAGTAAGTGGGTTAAAACTTAGGTGTTTTTATCATCTTAGTATATCAAATCAAAGGTGTGGTCTCGACATTTATAATCGAAGCAAGTTCTAGAATCACAAATCAATGTTGACACACTCATAATCAATAAAGTGAGCAAGAAAAGGAATGTATGCTCTAAAAGGCTCAAGATCTCACAAAAATTATGGGCTTTTGATGTCAACCTTGTAAATTTCAAACTTCAAGGTAATAATTAGATTCAGGTAGAAAACCTAACAAATTTTTAATTCTGAAAATAAACTCATCATGCTTGATTCTCTAGTCTCCTAAAGTTTAAATCATCACTGCACAATTAACTATGACTTAATCCAAAACATATCAATGAAAATCATAAATCAAAGGAAATTTCATTCTAACAGTAATATGAGAATATTTACTTAAGAACAAGATATAATTCAGGGATTTGAGAATAATGCAAAAAGTTAGGCACTTTCCTAAATAAACTTCACCCCCCACACTTAAGATGTACATTGCCCTCAATGTACAAAGAAAGATAATAACCATGTAGTAATAGATCATAAGAGAGGGAGAGAGGTGAAACTTCCTGGATTTCAGATGGATTTTTTGAGTTGGAAGTATAGAAACTTGATTCAGAGGTAAAAGATAAGTTGGAGGAGGCGTTTCTGGTGGAGGTATGATGGCCGCCAAAAATCACTGCGCTAGATGAAGAAATTGGGTAACTTGTGAAGAAATAGCTAGGAAATAATAAGAAAAATTCAAAATATACTAAATATGTATTTAAAGATAAGAAAAATAAAGAGAAGGAAAATAAAGGAGAAGAGAAAAGAAAAAGAAGAAATAAATGGACTCAAATGTCCTTGGCTTGTCGGGTCGATGGAGCGGCCGGCATGAACTTATGTAGATCGGTCTCGCATGGGGAGACTGTGCTAGGGTCATTTCGCTTCTTCGACATGGAGATGGTGGTGAGGATGGTGAAAGAAAAGGAATGAGGGGAAGGGGAACGAAAAATGAAGGGAGAGGATAGTGAGAAGAGAAAGGGGTGTGGTGGCTGGGGGTTGGGAGAAAAAGAATTTGGGGAGAAAAAGGAGAAGAAGGAGGGTCTTAAATAAGAATCAAGGACCTGATTGCTGCCCACGCCCGTGTACTGTGGTCGTGTTTGGTCACACGACCGTATCGCACGGCCGTATGGTGGCTCGTTCGTTTCTCCCATGCCTGTGTAGAGGTTTCCACGCCCATGTATCTTTCTCAGTGTCGGCCACAGCCTCAAAGCACGGGCATGGCTTCTACCCGTGTGACTTTCTCAGTGTTTACCAAGGCCGTATCGCACGGCCGTGGCATTTTATAGCCGTCCGTGATTTAGAGATTTTTCGTCCTTGGTTCGTACGACCTCTGCCATGCCAGTGTGTAAATTCGTGATGCCCATATGGCCACGGCCACGCTCGTGTGCAAGGCCGTGTGGTACGGAAACTTATGCTTTATTTAACTTGGTTAGTCATTAGTTAGGTGCTAAAAATAAAAGATATAAAATTAAAGGGGTTAGTGCTCGGGTTGCCTCCCGAGAAGCGCTCGTTTAAAGTCTTAAGCTAGTCTTACCTCTCATAATCATGGTGGTTTGAAGAGTTGAAGCTCCTCATTCTTGCTATCAATTTGGTTATTGATATATAGTTTAAGTCGAGTGGTGTTTACCTTAAAAGTGCCGAATTCAGAGTGAGTCACCTCGACCGTTCCGTATGGGAAGACATTGAGTACCTTAAAAGGGATTTCTTTGTTCATTTTAAGCTCTGAAGTGGCGATTCGAGGGTCTTTCTCATCTAACAATACCCGATCTCCTATTTTGAAGTGATTTTCTATTCCTAGTTTCTCCTTCAAAGGTGTCTTCCACTCGTCTAGTTCCTCGACCTGAAGCCTTCGTTCCTCATGAATTACTTCTTTATTGGCATGGGGTCTAGGATCAGGTTCAGTTATATGTTTTCGTGGTGCTTCCTGTAAAGAAGGTTGAACCAATTGGTTATCAATAGAATTTATGTTCTCACCTTTTTCTCTTGGCGTCCTAGCCAAGTCAAGAGCCTAAAGAGTGATCGTCTCGTCACCTACACGAAGTATAAGTTCTCCTGTACCAACATCAATTTTAGTTCTAGCAGTTGCTAAAAAGGGTCTTCCTAAAATTAAAGGAACATTGTTGTCCTCATCCATGTCTAAAATGACAAAGTCTACTGGGAATATAAATTTATCAATTTTTACTAGCACATCTTCGATTATACCCCTAGGAACTCTAATGGTTTTATCAGCTAATTGAATGCTCATCCTAGTTTGTTTGGGTTTCCCTAGACCTAGTTGTTTAAAAAGTTTATAAGGCATGACGTTGATGCTTGCCCCTAGATCTGCTAAAGCATTATCAATAGATAAACCACCAATTAAACAAGGAATCGTAAAACTCCCTAGATCTTTTAATTTCCGTGTTAGTTTATTTTGTAGATTTGCTGAGCACACTGCGTTTAGCTCCACATGCGACACCTCGTCTAACCTCCGCTTGTTTGTCAGAAGCTCTTTTAAAAATCTCTTTGAATCTGGCATCTGCGAGAGAGCTTCAAGAAACGGTAAGTTAATATGTAAGTTCTTTAAGAGTTTAAAAAATTTACCAAATTGTTCCTCTGTGTGGTCTTTCTTCATCGCATTGGGATATGGCACTCGAGGTGTATACTCTTTAATGATAGGTTTCTGTGTATCGTGGCTTACCTCAACCTTACCTTTATTTACCACGGGTTCTTGCCTTGGCTCAGATTCAGGTTCTACTAACCCTTCACTATTGTGATTAGTAATGGCATGAATTTGCTCCTTTGGGTTAATTTCAGTGTTGCTTGGCAAGCAACCTTGCGGTCGTTCTGAGATTAGCTTAGCTAGCTGACCTAACTGGTTCTCGATCCCTTGAATCGATGCCTGCTAATTTTTTAGCATTGTCTTGTTGTTTTGAAAATGGGTTTCTGACACTGCGATAAATTTTGTTAGCATCTCCTCAAGGTTTGGCTTTTTCTCTTGTGGGTAGGGTTGCTGTTGAAAGCTTGGAGGGGGTTGTTGTCTTTGATTTCCTTGACCTCCCCATGAAAAAATGGGATGGTTCCTCCACCCTGGATTATAAGTGTTACTATAAGGGTTATTTTGAGGTCTAGAATTGTTACCCATATAGTTCATCTGTTCGTTTTCTATGCCAGGGTTGTAGGATGGGTATTTTGTATTGTTCGACCCTCCTCCATTTGCATCGCATTGCATCACTGGATGTACCTGCGAGGAACCACACAAACCATCAATTTTCTTACTTAAGAGTTCTACCCGATTTGATAGCATGGTTACTGCGTCGAGGTTGAAAACACTGGCGGCTTTTGTCGGCTTTGTCCTCATAACTTGTCACTGATAGTTATTCAGTGACATCTCTTCAATGAATTCTTAAGCCGCTTCAGGGGTTTTGTTATTTAGGGTTCCGCCGGCGGCTGCATCAATCAATTGCCTAGTCAAGGGGTTCACACCGTTGTAAAAGGTTTGAACCTGTAGCCATAATGGTAACCCATGATGATGGCACCTCCTCAATAAATCCCTGTATCTCTCCCATGCATCGTAAAGTGTTTCTAAATCCATCTGCACAAAAGAAGAGATATCATTCCTCAACTTAGCCGTTTTAGCCGACGAAAAATATTTTAACAAATTTTTTTCTGTCATTTGCTCCCATGTAGTGATTGATCCTCGTGGAAGAGAATTCAACCACTGTTTGGCTTTATTCCTTAAAGAAAAGGGAAATAACCGAAGGCGAATGGCATCATCAGAAACGCCATTAATTTTAAACGTATCGCATAATTCCAAAAAGTTTGCTAAGTGTGTGTTAGGATCCTCATCCTACAAACCATCAAACTGAACAAACTGTTGTATCATCTGTATAGTGTTAGGTTTCAGTTCAAAATTATTTGCAGCGACAGCAGATCTAACAATACTTGATTTAGTTCCTGTTAAATTAGGTTTAGCATAATCATACATAGTTCGAGGAACAGGATTTTGATTAACCGGGTTTGCGACGACTACAGGAGGTAGCGGATTATTATTAGCCATCTCTTCGGTAGTATTGGTATCGTTCTCGTGCTCTTCTTATACGTGCTGTAGGCTTCGCCTAATTTCTCTTCAGTTTTTGCGAATGGTTCCTTCTATATCACTATCGTAAAGTAGAGGTCCCGACTGGTTTCTTCTAGTCATAAACTAGAATACCTGCCAGAAGCAAGGAAAAAGAAAAAAATTAGCAAACTAGAAATAAAATAAAAATTAATTGCAAAAATAAAATGGCTAAAGTAATAAAAATCAAGTGTTTCTAATATTTTAGTCCCCGACAATGGCACCAAAAACTTGATCGTGTCCAAACTAACTATGACAACGAATAAGGCAAGCGGACCTATCGTTCGGTAGTATAACTATGGCAAGACCGGAAATATCGTATCCTCAATGACCAAGAGTACTAGTAGTTACTATCTTTTTATTATCTAGCCTAAGTATTAAGGGAATCAATGTTTAATTAACTAATTACTAAGCTAAGGATGCTAAGACACAGAGAGTGAATTGGGAAAATACTTTTGGGAAAACTAGTTGATTAAGACAATACCCAAGGAAGAATCCACCTAGACTTCACTTGTTACTTAACCCTGAACCAGACGATTTATTCACTTGACTTGATCCGTAGGATTCCCTAATTTATATTAATACCTCTTTCGAGGCTACTAACGTCTAACCCTAGGTTGATTAATTGAAATCTCTTTCTAATTAAAACCCCTAGTGTTGCATTAACTCGATCTATGGACTCCCATATTAGGTTTGACCCTAATCCGGCAGATTTTCGTCATCCTATCTCTAGGGTTGCGATCAACTCCGCTTAACTATGCTAGATCTACTCTTAAACAGGGACTTTTGCTCCACTGCCTAAGCACATCAATACTTGAATCAATATCCTGAAATATTAACACAAGAATCAAGAACACATAATTAAGAATAAATCTTAAATGAAGTATTTATCATATAGTTCAGAAAACAATAACAAGATCCGTCTTAGGTTTCATCCCCCTCAGGTATTTGAGGGGTTTAGTTCATGTTTAATAAAGAATACATCTCAGAAGAAAGTAAATAACAAAACATAAGAAAAACCCTAAAACCCCTCAAGGAAATTGAAGGGAAGATCTTCCGTCTTGAGCGTGATTCTGGCTTCTGAGATGGATCAACTGGCTTTCTTGGAGTAATCCCATGTGTTCAGCCCTTTCTGGCTTCGCTCCCCCTTTTAGGTCATACTTAGGGTGTTTATATAGACTTCGGAATGTCTTTCTTCGCCCCTAAGTATCCGTTTTTGAGTAGAATTACAACGGGTCACGGCAGAGACACGCCCATGGAGCACGCTTGTGTGAATCGAGCCCAGGTCGTGTTTGAGTCTGCTAAAGTGGCACAGCCGTGTGGTTACCTCCAGGCCGTGTTGATTTTTTAATTTGGCCCATTTTCTCCGTTTTCGGCCCGTTTCTCATTCTTTTCATCCTCCGATGCTCTTCTAAGTATAAAACATGAAATTAAAGGATTAGGAGCATCAAATTCCACAATTCAAGGGATTAAATCATCCAAAAGTATGCTAAATGTGGGATTAAAATATGTATATATTACAGTTTATCATCCACTGATATATTCATGCTATACCGCTTAATAGCAAATATGTACTCTTCCTTACTTTCAAATCTCTGGCCTACGAACAACTCCTCAGGATCAGAATTTACGGCCAGCCGATGAGCTGGTAGTATTTCAAGGTACTCCGGGAACTCGACTATGTGTGCCGCGTCAGGGTGTATGAGTGACATATGTGGCCCAAGATTATTTTGTATCACAATACGTCGAATCTGGTTCCCGACTGAAGACGGGTTAATGTTTCCATCATCATTCACGTCTTCGTCATCAATATCATCGGAGACCTCGTCCATATCGGGATCACTATCACTATCGACCTCTTGATCACAAGGATCAGTACTATCGTATCCATCATCACCAACCACATCAATATCAGATGCAACATTAAGATCGATATCGATCCCGTGTATAGTCGATTCACTATCAACGTACGATATTGGAGCCACCATGCACGATTATTGAGCTCCATGTTCTTCACCATATGCAGTGAGATATTCATTTGGCTCTACACCAGCTAACTCAGCAAATAAGTGAATCGGTGCATTTTGGTCACTTCGATTCCCAAAATAAAGAGCGATCATTATCTCCACATCTTCATCGTCTACAAGCTCCATTTCGGTGAATTTGATGGAATCTGTCAAAACTGGAAACTTGTACAAAAGTTTTGAGATCTTTCTCCCACAACGTCTAAAATTTTTTGCACTAATCCTTTCCTTCATATCATCGAACGAGACATTTCTATTAAATCTCATAGCTATTTGTTTCCGACATTCAAATATACATCTAACGGTTGTTGTCAAGATGATTCCATCGAAATAAACGCATACGAAAAACTGATTATCCATCTTCAATACTCAATCTGTTAAAAAATAAACAAAAATTCTCAAAACAATTTTGAACAACATAAAAATACTTACATAAAAAAATTAATGAATGAAAAGAGACCATTTCTAACAATATCAAATTTATTGCCATTTCTAACAATATCTATGACAAAAATATTTTCAGTATTTATCTATTTTTTTCCTGTTGTTATCACTAACTAACAATTACTTTATAATAGTTACTAACATAAAAACTTTCAAATATATTAAAAAAAATTTAAAACTTAACATTCTCAATAATCTAAACAAAAAACTTCCTAACAAATCACAATAAACAAAATAACTTTAAAACAAAATATAAAAATAACACTAAACAAACTATATAATACTAACAAAAGAAATTTTTTTTTTACCATAATCTATTATATTTGAAAATAATAATAAAAATAATAATACATTTTCTTTCTTCTCATTTATTTCTTTCTTCTCTTCTCCCTCTCTTGTTCTGCTAATTTTTTTTTAAACTGATACTTTAAAATGAGCCGGATGGGGGGAGTGGGGGGAAATATACTAGGTGTGCTGCCTATCAGATAAGCACTACCAGTGCTGCCTATCAGATAGGGGTCACTGGTGCCACCTATCAGATAGGCACCACACCCCCATACCCCTTCATATTTTTGTACCCGTATAGACCAGAATGAAAAAGTGGTGCCGCCTATTTACATGCCTCCACCATTTAAATTTTTTTTTTAACTATATTGTGTCAGAATGAGGGTGGTGCCGCCTATGCACCACCCTCCACCCATTTGAATGTACCATTTTGGTACATAATTGTTGCAACATGCCATTTTGGTTTTTTTTATATATTATTTATGTAAAAAACCCTACATTCACTTTTAATTCGTTTTCATATTTATTTAAATTAAATTCAATCAATCAAGTTTATGAATTTATGGAATAAATACAACATCACATTTATTTATTTAAATTATAAACTTTTTATCTATTTCATATTGCAATAATACTTTTGGATTTTTTATGGATATATGAATTTATATTTTATTTTTTAAAATCACTTTAATATTATATCACTACAACAAAACAACCCTACCGCGACACTTTTTTTGACCTAAGACAACGCAAAAAAGGTTGGCATAGGTTTCGCGACGCTTCTCCCGACGCTTCCAAAAAGGTTGTCTATAGTACAGTTGGCATAGGCTCCGCGACGCTTTTGAAAAAGCGTTGCCATAAGTCAACATAAGCCGACCCTTATTGAAGGGTTGTGAAAGGCTTAGTCAATGCCGACCTTTAAAAAAGGTTGGGATAAACCTAGTCAAGGCTAACCTTTGAAAAAGGTTGGGATAGACCAGTCTAAGGCAACCCTTAAAAAAGGTTGGGATAGACTCGTTTAAGGCAACCTTAAAAAGGTTGGGATAAACCTTGTCTAAGGCAACTCTTAAAAAATGTTGGGATAGACTCGTTTAAGGCAACCTTAAAAAGGTTGGGATAGACCTTGTTTAAGGCAAACCTTAAAAAAGGTTGGGATAAAGCCGTCTAATACAACCTTAAAAAGGTTGGGATATACCTTGTCTAAGACAACCTTTAAAAAGGTTGGGATAGACCCGTCTAAGGCAGCCTTTAAAAGATTGGGATAAACCTGTTTAAGACAATCTTAAAAAGGTTGGAATAAACACGTCTAAGGCATTTATTTTCTATTTTTTATTGTTTCAATATTAATATATTTTCATAAACATTTACAGGGAATAGAAATTGTGCTTTAAATACAACTAAAAAATATTAAATTAAAATTAAAATAAAGGTTGAATATTCATTACAAAAATCGATCCAATATCAAAATACACTAACATTTAGCCAAAATGTATACCACCAACATTCAACCCAATGTACAAAAGTAAAAAAATAAAAAAGTTCCTAAGACGATGGACATTGATATTGATGTTATACTACATAACAGCTAATACAGTCTGAAATTGCAACTTCAATTCCAAAAACTCTGCTGATCTCTTATTTCTACAAGGGTAGCCTCAGGTAGTGAAACATCTCCAGATCTGTAACAGCCCAGTTTAGACCCTAGTCGAAATAGTTGTTTCGAGACCACGAATTTGAGGTTAGAAAAATATTTTAATATTATTTTTGGTGTTTACAATATGTGTTTGAGCATGTGTGAAAATTCGGTATGGAAATTTTATCGTTTGTGTGTCGAATTGAGAAAAAGGACTTAATCACATAAAATGCAAAAGCTGTGTGCTGATTGTTAATGTGCTTATTTGGCATGGCTTTTTAAATGATGAGTCATTATGTGGTAATTAGACCTTTGATAGTGGAACTTGACATATATAGCCATTAAATGAATGAAATAATAATGTTTTAACAAAGGGTATTTTAGTAAATGATGAAATAATATGTATTAAATAAAACATAAAGTAAAATACATGCTTTGTCCATCTTTCATCCACAAAAATTATAAAAGAAAGGAGGGTTTATGAGCTTTGAAGGTTTCGGCAAGCTCAAGCTTAAATTGGTATGTGTTTTTAGCTCGATTTTTGATAATTTCTACGTTTTTGTGATCGTTGCTTCGTGTTCTCTTAAGCCATGCTTTAATTTAAGAATTTGATGAAGATTTTGAGAAGTGCCATTGATGAATATGTGAGCTTTGTGTTGTTAGTTGGTGGAATATGAAAGCTTAATGTTGGGTTAACATAGTTTGTATTTGAATTTTTGATAAAATTGGCTATTTTGGACTAAATTGTGAAAATGAGAAATTGGAGGATTAAAATGTGAAATAAATGAAATATATGGGCTTGTATGAGCATAACAAAAATTCGGCTAGGCATGTGTGAAGTGAAATTATGTGAATTTGATGATTTTATGAAATAGGGACTTAAGTGTCGAAATGTGAAAATGTGAGGGCTATTTTGTAAAATGCCCTAAATATGTGTGTTTGGATTAAATTGTGTAACACCCCAAACCCGGCCTATGCGTTAAGACCAGACTTGGCATGCCACACAATTCGAACTTACATCTAGTCATCACTGCTTTTAATGAAAACAATTCTTCAAAACGATTTTGAAAAATGGAATTTATCATAAACCGAGATTTATTTGAAAACCATAATTTTAAAACATAAGAATTTACAATTTGATTTTCAGAGAAATAATTGGTGGAAATCTTAAACTTATAAAATAGTTTTCACAAAATATTTTGGATTAAGTGATATTTAAGAAAATCCCTTTTTTTATTTTCTTTTTTTTTATACGCAAGTTTAAGAAATCATTTATAAAATTTAAACAGCCCCATTTAAGTAACTAAAACATATTAAAATTCCATCCACGAATAAAAATCCATAAAATAATACCAGAGGCCTTATTACATCGCAATCAAAATAGTACTTAAATAAAAATAAAAATATTAAAAAGAAGTTCAAGTTTATAAAAACCCATCATTCGTAGTATGGCCTCCACACGAAGTCATCCCCGGCCCAAGCCTCCATCAATTATTATTACCTAAGAAGGGTAAGAAAAACAGGGTGAGTTACTTAGAACTCAATGTGTAACCCACTTACCGTGTCCACTAGGCCAAATCCTTTTAAGCATTAAATTGGGCTTGAGTCCATTTTAAAAATACAATATAGAAATCTAATATAAAAAAAATGCATGTGATATGCAATTCCCAACCAAGCCTAATTTCCATCCGCTACACACCACCCGTACCAACCATTACACCTGTAGGGATCAAGTCAACCCACCCCGCCAACACACCAATCACAGGCGTTAAGCCTTTTAAAATATTTGTGGCAGAGCCACCGAACTAGATTGTGACAGAGTCACCGAACTAGATTGTGACAGTGTCACCGAACTAGATTTTGGCAACAGGCCTTTCTTCTCTTCGCCAATTATCCCAACCCATGCAGTCATGTATATATAGAATGCATCACAATATATTCATAAGGTAAATTTCAACCAAAAAAAAAACCCGTATTACAAGTTATCAACTTGGCCCATTAGTCAAAATAACAATTTAACCCATTTAACGATCTAGCAATTTTGGCCCTTATATCGATCTAGCAGTTTTGGCCCATATATACACATGAGGCCCTTTTCACAATTTTCTCACTTGGCCAATTTATCAAAAATAATTCATATGGCCCAAAATATCACTTTTTAACAATATAGCTTATTAAGGGCAAATTCGTAATTTTCACAACTTTAATACCGTTTTCATGCTTTCACACCAAAAGTGCTAATAAACCGTATTTTCCAATTTTATCGACTTTACGATTTTTAATCGAATACTTACGGCATAGTATAACCCATGAGATAAGTGTGAAGTTACACACCTGATTACAGTGAGTACTATACTTTCCCGCTCGTCGATACCTAAATATTTATCACGCTTAATTAGAACACTAATATTTAATATAAAGCTATTCTAATGATGAACGATCTAGATCTTTACCCTCGGAATCTCGAACAACAGCTATTTGTGATTTCTCCTCGATCGATAGTTCATAACCCGATGAAGAACCACGAACAGTCAAAGGCTCAGGAGTACGAATGACTTCAAATAATTGATTTTCGCCGGATGAGGGTCCACAACCCGGTGGAAAATCTCGGATTGCTGAAACAGTCCTTCGTTTGAATTTAGGGGGAATAGCGGAACCACCCCTCTTCCAAACGCTATTAACAACCCTTTTTGTCCCTATCTTGATTGCCACGAAGTTCTTACGTTCACAAAAAGAGAGTCGATTAATAGGGTCCTTATGATAGAATCGATTAATCAATACCATCATAAGCCAAATAAAAAAATAACATAGAACCCCCTTCAAAATAAAATGAATCCCTTACCTTGAATGATGAAATCCTTTTCCACACATTCTTATGATGACTAAGATCGACTATCGATGACGAAATGATCGACACTCCACTACACCACGATTGATCAAGGTATGAATAAAAAGAATGATTGAGAAGTGAATAGATGTGGAGAGAAGGATTCGGCTAAGGAGATTGTCATCAACATTCGGCCATAGTGGAAAATTTTTGGAAGAGAGAAATGTTTGTGAGTCTTTTGTGAGAAGTAAAAAGAAAAGAAAAAATGGAGATGAGAGGTTTGTATTTCGGTTCTCAAGGATGGAAGATGAACCAAGAAGAAACTTTGAAACCAATATGCATTCGGCAATGAAGAGGAAAAAGAGAAAAAAAGAAATGGTCCTAGATGGTTATATGGTTTCGGTCACAAAGGGAAGAAAAAGATTTGGAGAATAATCAATCCTAAGACCGAAATGGTAAAAGAAAGAAATGGCCAAAAGAAACAATTGCTTCCCTAAAGCTTATGGCACATTCGGCTAGGGAGAGGGAAAAATGGAGAAATTTTTTTAAGAAAAGCACCCAAAATAACCAAATGAAAGATGTGCTCATTTAGCACCTAATCCTACCAAGATAGCACCAAAACCGGCCATCCCCCTTAGCCCCCTATGCTGTCCACATACATGGTCAAACTTGGCCATCATACCTTTCCAAAACACTCACCTTTAAGAGGTGCCTTATGTTCCTCCACCTTCCAAAAGTTTTGAAATCCTATCCCCAAAATCAAGCAAATTCTATCCCTAAATTCATGTTTGCCATAACCTTTAGCCACCTTACCATAAAAGAATTAGTTCATCCTTACCAAGAATAGAGCTTGGCCGACACTTGCTAAGAAAGAGCAAAAATAAATGTCACCAAAATGCTATCCATGGGATTCGAACCTCTTCCCTCAAGCAACACTCATGGCGCCTATTCCACCTAGCTACTAGTTCATCTTATGCTAGTTTTGCCATTTAATTACCTTAAGCATCGGGGTCACTTGTTCCACTTCAATAAAGTACTCATTACTAAAATTTATTCTAATTCCAAATAATCCCATGCCTTCTCAAGACTATATTAAGCACACAAATTTAATCATTCACAAGCTAAACACCAAAACATGCAACATATCGATACTCATATTTTTAGGATGTTACAATTCTACCCTCCTTAAAAAAATTTCGTCCTCAAAATTTACACGATTAAAAGAGATGAGGATATTGTTGCCGAATTGCGTCCTCGAGCTCCCACGTAGCTTCCTCCTCTCCGTGATTACACCATAGAACCTTAACCAACGATACGCCTTCTTTCTTAGCACCTTAACATCACGGTCTAAGATTTTCACCGTTCCTCCTCGAAGACAAGTCCGCCCTTAACTCCACTTCTTCTACCCAGGTACTATGTGAGATGGATCCGATCTATAACGCCTCAAAGATAGAAACATGGAAAACACTATGAATCGACTCAACTCGGAGGTAATTCAAGCTAATAGGCCACTTTGGTCCTACACGCTTCAACACACACTGATGCGGTCCAATGAACCTAGGGCTCAACTTGCCCTTCCTTCCAAATCTAAAAATTTTCTTCCAAGGTGAGACTTTCAGAAAGACCTGATCTCCCACCGTAAACTCAATATCCTTACGCTTCAGATCCGCATACGACTTTTGTCTATCCAAGCTTTCTTTAACCGCGCTTTCGAATCACCTTTACCTTCTCTTCCGTCTCGCTTATCAACTCAGGACCCAACAAGCTGTCGTTCCCCAATTCGGTCCAATAAGTAGGGTGCGACACTTACGAATCGTATAACGCTTCATAGGGTGCCATTTGAATCTTTGGATTAGTAATCGTTATTATACGCGAACTCGCCAGCGGTGAAAATCCTCCAACTACCTCTGAAGTCAATCACGCAACCTCTTAACATGTCTTCCAAAATCTGAATTACTCTTTCGATGACCATTTGGTGAGGATGAAAAGCCGTCTTCGAAGTTTAACTTTGTTCCCAAAGCCTCATGCAAAGCTTTCCAAAACCGCGATGTAAACCTAGGATCCTCTGCGATATGATGAGACACTTTGGTACCCCATGCAACCTCACAATCTTAGATACATACAACTTAGCCAACCTCTGCAGCCGAGTAATCCGTGCGCGACAGTAGAAAAATGAGCGATCTTCATCAATCGATCAACTACCACCCAAACGAATCTTTCTTAGTAGGTGTTAAGGGTAACCCACTAACAAAATCCATCGTTATCCGCTCCCATTTCCATAGAGGAATCTTTACCGGTTGCAATAAACCCGATGGTAATTGATGTTCCGCCTTCACTTGTTGACACGTCAAACACTTTCCTACAAAATCAGTAACCTCCCGCTTTAACCTTGGCCACCAATACTGCTCACGGAGATCCCGATACATCTTATTTCCTCCGGGGTGCATAGCATAAGGGCTACTATGCGCCTCTCGTAGAATCATTTGTCTCAAATCCGAATCCATGGGCATACAAACTCTTCCACGAAAACACAGCACGTCATCCTTGTTTAATCCAAAACCCCCTATTATACCACTTTCAACTTGTTGCATTAAAGGACCCAACTTTTTATCTAATAAATGCTTTTCCTTGATCTGTTCTAACCACAATGGCTTCACCTGAAGTTCCCCTAGCAGACTGCCATCCTCATACAAACTGAGATGAGCAAACATTGCTCTTAACTCCGATACTACCTTACGACTCAACGCGTCTGCCACCACGTTAGCCTTTCCAGGATGGTACTCGATTGAGAAGTCATAATCCTTTAACAACTCCACCCATCTCCGTTGTCTCAAGTTCAACTCCTTTTGGGTAAGGAGGTACTTAAGACTCTTATGGTCCGTATAAATGATCGACTTCTCACCGTAGAGATAGTGCCTCCAAATCTTTAAAGCAAACACCACGACCAACTCCAAGTCATGAGTAGGGTAGTTGACTTCGTCACGGCCTCAACCGGCGACGAGAAGCATAAGCCACCACTTTTCCACCTTGCATCGGTACACATCCTAAACCCGTGTGTGACGCATCACGATGCTTGATAAAGCGTTTTCCGACCCTCGGTGAATCGATCTTGGCGCTTCTGTCAAAATCTTCTTCAGTTTCTCGAAACTTTCTTGCTGTTTATAAGTCCACACATACGGTACCCCCTTTCGCAACAGCTTGGTTAGAGGTGAAGCAATCAACAAAAACCCCTCAACAAAGTGTCTATAGTAACCAGCCAAACCCAAGAAACTCCGGATCTCAGCCACTGACTTCGGCGGTTTCCAATCCAACACTGCCTCAACCTTCCGGGGATCAACTCTTATTCCTTCGGCTGACACCACATGACCCAAGAAAGTCACTTCCTTTAACCAAAATTCGCATTTACTGAATTTGGCATAAAGTTACTTATCTCGCAAAATTTACAACATAATGCGCAAATGTGAGTCATGCTCTTCTTCATTCCTCGAATATACCAAGATATCATCTATGAACACCACAACGAACCGGTCTAGATAAGGTTGAAAGACTCGATTCATCATGTCCATAAATGCAGCTGATGCATTGGTCAAACCAAACGGCATAACCAAAAACTCATAATGTCCATAACGAGTTCGGAATGCCGTCTTATGAATATCTGCCTCTTTCACCTTGAGTTGATGATAACCCGATCTTAAATCAATCTCGGAGAAAACTGAAGCTCCTCTCAATTGATCAAACAGGTCGTCAATTCTCGGCAATGGATACCTATTCTTGATCGTCAATTTATTCAACTGCCTATAATCAATGCACATACGCATCGACCCATCCTTCTTCTTGATGAACAAAACCGGTGCTCCCCACGGGGACACACTCGGTCGAATAAATCCCCAATCTAACAATTCTTGAATTTGAGCTTTAAGCTCCGCTAACTCCTTCGGTGCCATTCTATAAGGTGCAATAGACACTGGAGCCGTTTCGGGCAAAAGCTCAATGCCAAATTCTACTTCCCGATCTGGAGGTATACCCGGAAGTTCTTCGGGAAAGACATCTGAAAATCCTTTCACCGTTCTCACACCTTCCACTGATAGTTCCTTGGCATCCAAAGCACTAATGAAGGCTAGGAATGCTCCATACCCTTTCCGCACCAACTTCTCTGCCTTCAAAGCAGATACCACATTTGCTAAAAAGTTCCTTCGCTCGCCTATCATTACTACCTCCTCATCATCCACAGTCCTTATTGACATCCGCTTTTCGGCATAATCCAATTGCGCCTGGTACTTCACCAACCAATCCATGCCCAAAATAAGATCAAACTCGCCGAAAGGCAATTCCATCAAATTCGCCAAAAATATTTCTCTTTGAATTTCCAAGGGCACGTCTCTAAACAATTTATTCATGATTACCGACTGTCCTAAAGGACTACTTACGGTCATCTCTCTCTCGGTAATCTCAGATCTAATATTCAGGTTTCCAGATATGGCACTAGCAATATACGAGTGGGTAGACCCGATATCTATCAAAGCAGTAATAGGTACATCAAAGATGAAGAACGTACCAGTTATCACATCAAGTGCATCGCCATCTTCCCGACGCCTAACCGCATAGACCAACCCCGGCTGTCTTGCCTCTGCGTTACCTTTGAAGCCATTACCTCGACCCGGTGTACCTTGACCACGTCCGTTACCATTACCACCGCGACCCGATCCACAACCTCTCGGTGGCTACTGAGTACCTCTAGCTAGCTGAGCATCAGGGTTACGAGCTTCCTGATTCGTATCAGACCGTCGAGGGCAATTCTTATACTGATGATCATTGGAACCACATTTATAGCAAGCACCGCCATCCAACATTTCCCGGTGTCGCTTCCCACGATCAGACCTGATCCCGACTTTGATTGGTAACTCTGAGCGCTCTAACTTGAGCGGCTCATCATTTCGAGGCCTTTTCGGAACCTTTTAGCAGAACCCGAATACTTAAAATCCCTCTTGCCTCTGACTCTTTCCCGGTTCTGACGTTCTGAATTCTTAGCCTCTTCGGCTATCTTGGCTTTCTCCACAAGTGAGGCAAAAATCCGTACTTGTTGTGGGGCTATCAGTACCCGCAACTTATCATTCAACCCATTTTCAAAACGTACACAACGCTCATGATCTGTCGGCACTATTGTGCAGCATATCGGCTCAAACGAAGAAATTTTGCCTCGTAAGCTACCACTGTCTTATTTCCTTGAACCAAATTCAGGAATTCCTTCCTCCGGGCATCTACATAACTTGTCCCGACGTACTTCCCTTGAAAAGTAGCTTTGAAGAAATCCCAAGTAACCAATACAGCCTCGGTGCCTTCTCGAACAGTAAGCCACCATTGATACGCCTCGTCCCTTAACAAGGACACAGTCCTCTTAGTTTACGCTTCGCACTCCAAATCATCCATAATCCGCTCTGACCTCGAGCCAATATTCTGCAACATTCGGAGCTACACCGGAGACACCTCTAAAAACCTCGGCACCACTTGATTTAAGTCGTTTCAAAATTGATCCACGAACTACTGGACCAGTTCTAGTCCCAGCAACCCTTTCAAGGACACGCAACATTGCTTGAGTCAAAGCATTGTCCTCTCTCGAATGGTCATGTGGTCCAGTCTCACTCTCGAGTGAAGCAGGTGCATCCATTTCCGGCATATGACCCGGCGCTTCAGTTGCATCTCTAGCACCTCGTCCTCTACCACGACCACGTTTACCACGACTATGACCACGTCCTCTAGTGCTCATAATGACTAATTCGATTTAATCTGATTACAAGTTTTATGAATCAGAATGCTACTTCAGTGTTTATTAACGATATTTTATGAGATATAAGAGGTAAAGTTGTTTTCGCAATCACGTCCTATAGTCTTAATCTCTACCGTTTTCGACACCTAAAACTAGAAGTTCTAGAGCGTTCCTATGTTCATATCACAATAATAAACATTTAATATGCAAATACTTACTTGGCTTGGTGCCGGATGCTCGTGGTGCCATACTACCTTTAAAACATAAAGTCTAGAAATTAAAATAGTTTTAAACAAAAAATTTTGTTGAACCCAAACCACAGCCGAGTTTTGAAACTGGCTCTGATACCATAAAATGTAACACCCTAAACCCGGCCTATGCGTTAAGACCAGACTTGGCATGCCACACAATTCGAACTTACATCTAGTCATCACTGTTTTTAATGAAAACAATTCTTCAAAACGATTTTGAAAAATGGATTATCATAAACCGAGATTTATTTGAAAATCATAATTTTAAAACATAAGAATTTACAATTTGATTTTCAGAGAAATAATTGGTGGAAATCTTAAACTTATAAAAGAGTTTTCACAAAATATTTTGGATTAAGGGATATTTAAGAAAATCCCTTTTTTATTTTCTTTTTTTATACGCAAGTTTAAGAAATCATTTATAAAATTTAAACAGCCCCATTTAAGTAACTAAAACATATTAAAATTCCATCCACGAATAAAAATCCGTAAAATAATACCAGAGGCCTTATTACATCGCAATCAAAATAGTACTTAAATAAAAATAAAAATATTAAAAAGAAGTTCAAGTTTATAAAAACCCATCATTCGTAGTATGGCCTCCACACGAAGTCATCCCCGGCCCAAGCCTCCATCAATTATTATTACCTGAGAAGGGTAAGAAAAATAGGGTGAGTTACTTAGAACTCAATGTGTAACCCACTTACCGTGTCTACTGGGCCAAATCCTTTTAAGCATTAAATTGGGCTTGAGTCCATTTACAAAATACAATATAGAAATCAAGTATAAAAAAAAATGCATGTGATATGCAATTCCCAACCAAGCCTAATTTCCATCCGCTACACACCACCCGTACCAACCATTACACCTGTGGGGATCAAGTCAACCCACCCCGCCAACACACCAATCACAGGCATTAAGCCTTTTAAAATATTTGTGGCAGAGCCACCGAACTAGATTGTGACAGAGTCACCGAACTAGATTGTGACAGTGTCACCGAACTAGATTTTGGCAACAGGCCTTTCTTCTCTTCGTCAATTGTCCCAACCCATGCAGTCATGTATATATAGAATGCATCACAATATATTCATAAGGTAAATTTCAACCAAAAAAAAAACCCGTATTACAAGTTATCAACTTGGCCCATTAGTCAAAATAACAATTTAACTCATTTAACGATCTAGCAATTTTGGCCCTTATATCGATCTAGCAGTTTTGGCCCATATATACACATGAGGCCCTTTTCACAATTTTCTCACTTGGCCAATTTATCAAAAATAATTCATATGGCCCAAAATATCACTTTTTAACAATATAGCTTATTAAGGGCAAATTCGTAATTTTCACAACTTTAATACCGTTTTCATGCTTTCACACTAAAAGTGCTAATAAACCGTATTTTCCAATTTTACCGACTTTACGATTGTTAATCGAATACTTACGACATAGTATAACCCATGAGATAAGTGTGAAGTTACACACCTGATTACGGTGAGTACTATACTTTCCCGCTCGTCGATACCTAAATATTTATCACACTTAATTAGAACACTAGAATTTAATATAAAGCTATTCTAATGATGAACGATCTAGATCTTTACCCTCGGAATCTCAAACAATAGCTATTTGTGATTTCTCCTCGATCGATAGTTCATAACCCGATGAAGAACCACGAACAGTCAAAGGCTCAGGAGTACGAATGACTTCAAATAATTGATTTTCACCTGATGAGGATCCACAACCCGGTGGAAAATCTCGGATTGCTAAAACAGTCCTTCGTTTGAATTTAGGGGGAATAGCGGAACCACCCCTCTTCCAAACGCTATTAATAACCCTTTTTGTCCCTATCTTGATTGCCACGAAGTTCTTACGTTCACAAAAAGAGAGTCGATTAATAGGGTCCTTATGATAGAATCGATTAATCAATACCATCATAAGCCAAAAAAAAAAATAACATAGAACCCCCTTCGAAATAAAATGAATCCCTTACCTTGAATGATGAAATCCTTTTCCACACGTTCTTATGATGACTAAGATCGACTATCGATGAAGAAATGATCGACACTCCACTACACCACGATTGATCAAGGTATGAATAAAAAGAATGATTGAGAAGTGAATAGATGTGGAGAGAAGGATTCGGCTAAGGAGATTGTCATCAACATTCGGTCATAGTGGAAAATTTTTGGAAGAGAGAAATGTTTGTGAGTCTTTTGTGAGAAGTAAAAAGAAAAGAAAAAAATGGAGATGAGAGGTTTGTATTTCGGTTCTCAAGGATGGAAGTTGAACCAAGAAGAAACTTTGAAACCAATATGCATTCGGCAATGAAGAGGAAAAAGAGAAAAAAAGAAATGGTCCTAGATGGTTATATGGTTTCGGTCACAAAGGGAAGAAAAAGATTTGGAGAATAATCAATCCTAAGACCGAAATGGTAAAAGAAAGAAATGGCCAAAAGAGACAATTGCTTCCCTAAAGCTTATTGCACATTCGGCTAGGGAGAGGGAAAAATGGAGAAATTTTTTTAAGAAAAGCACCCAAAATAACCAAATGAAATATGTGCTCATTTAGCACCTAATCCTACCAAGCTAGCACCAAAACCGGACATCCCTCTTAGCCCCCTATGCCGTCCACATACATGGTCAAACTTGGCCATCATACCTTTCCAAAACACTCACCCTTAAGAGGTGCCTTATGTTCCTCCACCTTCCAAAAGTTTTGAAATCCTATCCCCAAAATCAAGCAAATTCTATCCCTAAATTCATGTTTGCCATAACCTTTAGCCACCTTACCATAAAAGAATTAGTCCATCCTTACCAAGAATAGAGCTTGGCCGACACTTGCTAAGAAAGATCAAAAATAAATGTCACCAAAATGCTATCTATGGGATTCGAACCTCTTCCCTCAAGCAACACTCATGGCGCCTATTCCACCTTGCTACTAGTTCATCTTATGCTAGTTTTTTCCATTTAATTACCTTAAGCATCAGGGTCACTTGTTCCACTTCAATAAAGTACTCATTACTAAAATTTATTCTAATTCCAAATAATCCCATACCTTCTCAAGACTATATTAAGCACACAAATTTAATCATTGACAAGCTAAACACCAAAACATGCAACATATCGATACTCATATTTTTAGGATGTTACAAATTGAATGATTTGGTAAATGGATGAGCTAAATTTGAATATGTATAGATCAAGAAAAGAGGGATTTCAATCGAGATCGAGGCAAAGATAAAGTGCTCGATTAATCGACTCGTTTTGTTACTTCGACGTCCAAGGTAAGTTCGGATATAATACGAGTTGTTAAATTTATTTCTAAGTACTATGAACTGAATGAATATGTGATTATTAAATTTGAAATACTATATGTGGAATTGAGAAATGTGGCACTAAGTGTGCGTAATTAGTATCGAGACAGAGGTGAATAGCACTTTGTGTGTGAAGTAATGGAAGCCTCGACTTTATTGATTGGCACTGTGTGTGCGATACCGAGATAAATTCAGTTTAATGTAAAGCCACTATGTGTGCGATGATATATAAGCTTCGGCTATGAAATGGGCACTAAGTGTGCGAATAAATCGAACAAATAACGAAGATTTATCGAAATGTGGTTCCGAACATTGAGTAGCAAGAATGAATGTTAACTAAGTATTGGCAAAGGTATGTTCGAAACCTATGTGGTTGATGATATCATTTATGGACAAATGGTTAGTTGTGTAAGCATATGGCTAAGGATGAGATTGTGCATTCTTGTAATATAATCTATGTGATGGTTTATTTTGTATATTGATTTTGAATCATAGAGTTAGATGTATTATATTACTTAACTTACTAAGCTCTTAAAACTTCTTCAGTGAAGTTTCTCTGCTTTCTGAGATATTTAAAGCTAGCTCGGATCTGGGGATCGTCAGCGACTCAATC
This sequence comes from Gossypium sturtianum, assembly GCA_025698515.1. NCBI lineage: Eukaryota > Viridiplantae > Streptophyta > Magnoliopsida > Malvales > Malvaceae > Gossypium > Gossypium sturtianum. Next base: position 127,337,018 of record CM046946.1, read on the forward strand.
ACACTATCGGCTATCAATTTTGGTACTTTTGGAAGATGTATATATATATATGGTATATGGCATGTATAGGCTAGTGATTATAGCATGTTTTGAAGTGTATAAGCCTTGCCATGTGATTTGGCTTGGTAGTTTGATGGTTGGTATATGTTTTGAATATGTGAAAAGAATAACTTATAAGTGTATGTGTATACTCTATGTGAGTGATCATTTTTGCATAAATTAGCAAGATGGAAATGGTATGTTTCATGATAGAATTTGTAAGGAATGAATGTTGAATAGATTATAAGTTTAGGATGTGAAATTGATATTTTAGATGGACTTATTTGAGTCGAATTTGAGCATGGAAGTAAATGGTGTGGTTGATGATTATTTAGTGCATATATTGGTATGTTTTGGTTGCCATTTGAGTTATAAATGCATATGGTATGATGCTTGTAGGTGATCCTAAGTGTGAGTGGAAAGTTTGGCCTTGCAAGTGGCCTATAATTGCCTATACGGTTGAGCACACGGGCGTGTGGCTCGACCGTGACCTTCGTGGTTGTATTTCAAAACAAGTCAGACTCGACCACGGGCTGGACACACGGGCGTATGCCTGGCCGTGTGGTGCAAGTCAGTGTCAACCACGGGTGAGGCACACGGGCGTGTCTCAGGCCGTGTGGACAAGTCAGTATGTATGCCCTGTTTTGCCACGGCTTGGACACATGGGCGTGTCCAAGACCATGTGAGGCACACAGCCTACTCACATGAGCGTGTGGTCTCTGTAGCTTTAAAAAATGTTGGATTTTTAGAAATTTTCGTATGTGTTCGGTTTAGTCCCGACCCATTTTTAATGCATGATTAAGGTCTCGTTGACCTAATTAAGGGACTATATGAATGTGAATTACTATGTTTGATGTGGAATAAAATTAAATGTTCCGAAATGATTGGTAATACCTCTTAACCCTATTTCGGCAACGGTTACGGGTTAGGGGTGTTACATTTTTTTGGTATCAGAGCTACGGTTTAGTCGATTCTAGGGCTAACGTAACGCGTGAGAGTCTAGCGATACATGCCATATATATATAATTGCGATAGTGTGATGAATCCTGATAGTTAAAAATGTGTTTTCATATAGTAAATGGATCCCGATCTAGCAGTTGTTGATGATGTTGAGAGTAATGCGCCTGCTCCCGCTCAAGGGACAGTGTCGACCGAGTCTAGGCCAATTGCTAGTAGCCACGAGGGAGAGGCTAAGCAAGCCTTCTTCCAAATGATGAGTGAGTGGTTTTCGGAGTTCGTTCGAATGAACCCGGTTGGTCAACAACCTCCACCCCCACAAGTACCTGTAGTGCCACAAGTGACAGATCCAATCCGATTGAGTAAGCCTTCTGTGGATAAAATTCGAAAGTATGGGGCTGAAGAGTTTAGAGCTACGGTTGATGATGATGCTGAACGAGCTGAGTTTTGGCTCGAGAATACAATCTGAGTGTTTTATGAGATGTCATTGACTCCTGAGGAATGCTTGAAATGTGCTATTTCATTGTTGAGGGATACAGCATATAATTGGTAGAAAACATTGATATCTGTGGTTCCGAGAGAGAGAATCACCTGGGATTTCTTTCAAGTTGAATTCCGAAAGAAATATATCAATCAACGATTCATAGATCAGAAACATAAAGAGTTCCTAGAGCTGAAACAGGGCTGCATGTCTGTTACTGAGTACGAGTGGGAATTTGTGAGATTAAGTCAGTATGCACGGGAATGTGTTTCGATTGAAACTACTATGTGTAAACGTTTCATTGAAGGGCTGAATGAAGACATAAAACTTCTGGTTGGAATTCTTGACTTGAATGAATCCGTAGTATTGGTTGAAAGAGCTTGCAAAGCTGAGGAACTTAGCAAAGAAAAGAAGAAAGCGGATTCAGAGGCTAGAGATGAAAGAAAGAGATCGATGAGTAAGTTGTATCAACCTCCATCAAAGAAATTCAAAGATGCAAGTAATCATTCAAATGTTTCGTTGGGACATTCGAGTAGAGATCGTGTGAAGCAAAGTGTTGGTCCAAGAACTCAAATTCCGATTGAATCAAGTGTTAGAAGTGTCCAAAGCAATAAGCTTGAGTGTAGACAGTGTGGGAGACGACATGTTGGAGAATGTTGGGGAAAGTATAACAATAGAGCTTGCTATAAATGTGGATCACGAGATCATTTCATTCGAGATTGCCCAGAGTTAGCTGAGAAAGATAATGTTCAGAATGCGAGGCCGAGTAATACGACGGCTAGAGGTAGACCACCCAGAAACACCAAAAATGTGAGTGGAAGTCAGAGAGGGATTATCGATATAGCTGTGAGATCCGAGGCGAGAGCACCTGCCCAAGCCTATGCTATTCGCGCTCATGAAGAAGCGTCATCTCCAGACGTCATAACTGGTACTTTTACTCTATTTGATACCGATGTGATTGCATTGATAGATCCAGGATCTACTCATTCATATGTGTGTGTGAATCTAGTATCTAGTAAGACTCTGCATGTTGAGTCTACTGAATTTGTAATTAGAGTATCGAACCCCTTAGGCAAGTGTGTTCTGGTTGATAAAGTATGCAAGAACTGTCCGTTGATGTTTCGAGATATTTATTTTCCGGCTAATTTGATGCTGCTACCATTCGATGAATTTGATATAATTCTGGGTATGGATTGGCTCACTTTGCATAATGCTATTGTGAATTGTAAACGAAAGAGTTTTGATTTGAGAAGTCAGAATGGTGAGATAGTTCGAATTGAATCCAGTGATTTGAATGGGTTACCGACTGTTGTATCTTCGATGAAAGCTTTGAATTATGTGAAAAAGGGTTGCGAAGCCTATCTTGCGTATGTGATAGATACAAAAGTGACTGAAACGAAAGTTGAATCTGTACCTGTAGTTTGCGAGTTCCCAGATGTGTTTCCTAAAGAACTATCGGGATTACCTCCAATACGAGAAGTTGAGTTTGGCATTGACTTAGTGCCAGGAACGACTCCTATCTCAATAGCGTCATACAGAATGGCACCGACAGAATTGAAAGAGTTGAAGTCTCAGTTGCAAGAGTTGACAGATAGAGGATTTGCACGATCGAGTTTCTCGCCCTGGGGTGCTCCTGTGTTGTTTGTGAAAAAGAAAGATGGAATTATGAGGATGTAACACCCCAAACCCGGTCTAGACGTTACGACCAGATTTGGTATGTTACAGGGTAAAAGTTATTAAAAAGGGTTGAAACTTTGGAAAGATACTGTAAGTAAAAAAAAAACTTTTCGTTTGGTCGATGTTTTGAAAACAGTTGTTTGATGTTTAAGGATAAGAGAAACGAAATATTGAATTAAGTTAAACAAGTACTGGTTGTCATTATTGGTATTTCAGAGAAAACGAATTCTTTATGTTGCGCAAGTGACTAAAATTTTATCTTATTTACCAGGTTTTAACATATAATGATGTCATATGTAATTAGATAGTATATAAAAACCAATTATTAAAATAAGAAGGCCTTATTACATAATAAAATCCCCAATTCAAAATAAATTTGTAAAAGAGAACGAGTGTACGAAAGAAACTTTTTATGGCCTCCTTGAGTCTGCCTCGGCTCCCAGATCCACAATCTACTGATTACCTGCAACATTAACCAAACAGGGTGAGTCACCAAGACTCAGTGTGTAATTCCTCTATATCACATAGACGGCCCATGGCCCACAACCGCATATTGGGCCTTAGCCCACTCATGATGGCATGAAGAAGAATTTAATGCAATATGTCCCAGCCCAACCTAGTTTCCATCCTCTACACGCCACCCGTACCAGCTAACCACACCGTGGGGATTTCTACAACTAACCCTCCATCCGCTACACGCCTCATAGTGGCACCAGGCCACTCGTGGTTCTAGACCACCGTGATACTAGATCACCGTGACAGAGTCACTATTAACATATGTGGGGCCAACCCACCATGGTATCAACCACCGTGACAATCTCTAATGAATATATATGGGGCCAACCCACCGTGGTACCAAACCACCGGGACGAGTCACTAAATCGTATATATACGTGGTGTTAAACCACCGTGGCACCAAGCCACCGAGACATGGTCACCAAATCAGATTTACGTGGGGCCAACCCACTCGTGGTACCAAACCACCGTGACAGTCTCAAAATCTTCCACTTTCACATCATAATCCAAGCCCATGCATAACATACATGTAATAATGAATGCAACATGTTATCAAGCCAAGTGAAAGGTTACCAGATACATCCATACTCACAAAGAAAACATTACGATCGCATGCACTGCATCCCTAGCCTTACCCACAAGGGTATTACGACTGTCTACACAGTCTTTCCGGCTTTTCATCCCATACAATCAATAGTACAGATAAATAATAGAGTGTGATGTTTTACACACCTTATAACACGCAATATTATGCTATCTATGTCGACACTATTGCTAGTAGGAACGACTGCTATCTGCCTACGATTCTATTCTGAAGCCGGTCCACAACCCGGTGGCCAATCCCAAACCGCGAACCGCCGCTTTTTGAACTTAGGGGTGGGACTACGGGTCCAAATTTCTTCCTTCCCTTTGACCGGCATTTGATTCCATAAAAACAATCTTGGTTAGAAGACCAGGTTAAGGCATTGAAGCAGAGGAAATAAAGATATACGCTCAAAATGGAAAGATTTCTTACCTAGATCAACAGAACCCGGAGGCTATTAAGCTTGGATTAAGGAGTATTGAAGTCCCTACACATTTACCAAATCGATTCGGCTTTCCAAGGTATAGGTTAGAAGGAGTGGCCTTTCGGCCAAACGAATGGTATAAGCCTCTTACCTTGATCGACCGATTGTCCCCCTAGAACCCTTCGAACACTGACTAGATGCAGAAAGAATATGAAAAGGAGGCTCCCCTACATTCGGCCAAAGAACCTCAGTACAAGATTAACCCCATCGGTTAACAACCAGCAAGAGAATAAGAAAGAATCGAGAGAGAAGAAAACGCTTACCACTTAACGGGAAAGAACCGATTGAGAAGGTTAAGAGAAAAGTTAACGGCAAGCCTCACCAATTAAGCAAAATCCAATTGGAAAAGTTAAGGGTGTGGGTAACAACAACCCAATGAAACAAAACGAAAGCAGAAGATGATCACCCAAAGAAGATTCGGCCTACAGAAAAGTAAGAACCAACACAAATGAGAAGGAAAAGAAAAAAGGGTTTCGGCCTGAGGAAAATGAGAGAAGAAAATATGAATTTTCAAGGTAAGGGAAGAAGATTCGGCTAAGAAGAACAAAATGAGAAAGAAGTAATGAGATGGTGTGAGTGGTAGGAGGTTTTGGTTAAGGGGTTAAGAGATGTCAAACAAATAGGAACAGAAGGAAAAATAAAAGAGAACAAGAGGGAGAGAAGATGGTTTCGATTTTAGCTGACTGAAGAATGAGCAACAATGACCTTAGGGGTTTCGGCTACTCAAAGAAAAGAACCAAAAAAATTTGCCAATTTGGAGAACACCAAATGCCGAAAAAGAAAACTCTCTCTACCTAGTTACTAAACACTTTTAAAAAAAATTCGGCACCTACAATCCCCAAAATTAAATGCCACCACCTTTGACCGAATCCCCCCAACACCAACAAAAAATCGGCCACACCCCTACTCAAGCTTGCCACAATCGGCCACTTCCTCCATTCACTTGAAAATCCCTTACTTTCCTCCTAAATTCACTCTTGTTCATTCATTCAAAATAGTTTGAATCATTCAAATTCCACCTTTTGCTCATGGCCTCACATTCAATTCTTTTGACTCATTCAACACTTATCCATGTAGTGTCCATGCCGAATCCACCACCCAAGCTCCTTAGACGCAAAAATAAAACACCCCTTTGCTGGCGACGCAACTCGAACCCCTTGCCCCTGCAGCTTCTCCCTTGTGATGCCATTTCAAGCACTCTAAGTGGCGCCTCCTTGCCACTTAACCACCTCTTTACTTGTGTTAACAAAACGCAATTAAATATCCCTAAGGCCTGCCTCAGCCAGCTCTTCCCTTAAAGTGCCTAAAAATAAAATTTTCACCAAGGCTCAGACTTAATCCCGAGCCTTCCCGAGACCCCCAAACACATCAAAAAAACAATCAAAACATATCAACACACAACAATACACAATAATGCCAAGCCCCTAATTCCGAGGATGTTACGCTTCTACCCCTTAAAGAAATTTCTCGCCTCGAAATTTGCTCGATCAAAAGAGATGAGAATGCTTCATTGCCGCATCGCATCCTCTGGCTCCCACGTAGCTTCCTCTGAACCGTGATTCCACCATAACACTTTAACCAACAGAACCGTCTTCCTCCGTAATACCTTAACATCACGATCCAAGATTTGAACTGGTTCCTCCTCAAAGGATAGATCAGGCCTTACTTCGATTTCTTCCACTGGCACAACATGAGATGGATCCGAACGATGGCGTCTTAACATAGAAACATGGAATACCTCATGAATCGACTCAATTCGAAGGTAGCTCGGTCAGTAAGCTACTGGTCCTACACGCTTCAACACACGATACGGTCCGATAAATCTGGGGCTCAGCTTGCCCTTCCGTCCAAACCTTAAGACTTTCTTCCACGGTGAAACCTTTAAGAAAACCCGGTCACCTACTACAAATTCTATGTCTTTACGCTTCAAGTCCGCATAAAATTTTTGCCTGTCAGCAGCTTCTTTCAATCGAGTCCGAATCAACTTAACTTTTGTAACAACCCAAACCCGGCCCAAACATTACGACCGAATTTGATTTATTACGGAGAAAAATCTTGTGAACACCATCTCAATACCTATTTAAGATTTATTGAAAACTTCTCGTTTTCGGTTATCTTGCCAAAGCTACACTTAGATTTAATTTGGAAATTTAATTAAGCCCGATTATTATACTCGGGCTTCAAGTGTGTCCGATGGCACGATAAAACTTTTTCGTGTTAACTTAAGAAAACATGTGATTTTAGTTCAATTTAATAATATAGTTTAAAGTAAATATCCAAAAAAAATAAAAACAAATAAAGTTTATGGAGGCCTTATTACAACCAAAGTAAAAATAGCCAAACTTAAAATTCTATAAATTTAACTCCACTGCATGGCCACCTCGAGTCCAACCGGCTCCTCAACCGCCACCTACGAGTCACCTGAAAAATGTTAAAGGAGAAGGTGAGTCACCAAGACTCAGTATGTAACCCTTCCCCCGTTTAAAAACAACATTTCATACACAACACATATAACAGTTAATATGCAGAGTATCGTGTGCCCAACCTAGCCAACCAAACGCCTTTGTCTACCCCATGTGGTACCAAACCACCGGTGACCGTAGTCACAATGTGTTACCAAAACACTTGGTGGTGCCAAACCACCGGTGACATATAGTCACAATGTGTTACTAAAACACCGGTGTCCGTAGACACAAATCGGGTGATGGGGCCAACCCATCGTGTGATACCAAATCAGCGTGCAGGCGATCCCATATCTCAAGTGGGGCCAACCCACGGTGGTGTTAACCACGAGGGCGAGTCGCTATGAGGTACCAAACCTCCGGAGGTACCAAACCTCTGGTGACATATAGTCACGCAGTGTGTTACCAAAACATCGGGTGCTCGTCGGCCTTTAAACATCATCGCCCCTCTCTCATGTAGCCCATAGCGGGTAAGCGATTAACAACGGATCTCATGCATTTATCACATGTATCAATAAGCCATGCTTCCCAAAAGCATTAAAGTAATCTCACATTAACCGAGACTTACCGGGATCCTCACTTGTACCGTTAAGGTACCAATCCGCATCTACATCAAGCGGTTTACATACAACATATATATATATATAACACAACATTAATCGCTATACGTGTGTATGTACACACTGTCACCCCGAATAATCTAAATCCCGAATGAAGAAGTCGGCCACCCTAGATCCACTAGCCCCTATATTCGGCCAAGATAGTGTTAGTGATATGGGCCATTCGGCCAAACCAAATAATCCTTTTAGGGTTATTGCTTGAACCCGAATCCTTACCTACTCGCTTTGAATACTAGTCTCAGCACCCAAATCACGAATCTGGTTCACACATTAGAATCGGTCAATGGACAATGTCAGTAGCCTTCGGCTTTAATCGAATACCAACTAAATGAAATCTTCTTACCACTACCACCAAAACCGATTGCTAGAGATTAGGGCTTGGGTCAACTGCTTCACAGTCTTGGGGTACCTAGCAGAGATCAATTCCCGAAAGCATTTAGAAACCCTGATTACCATTGCCGAAATCGGCACTTATTCCCCCCTAATAGGAATCGACAAAACACAGAGGAGAAGAAAGATGGCATTCGGCCATACCTACCTACCTTATGAATCGATTGGAGATGAGTTTAGAGAAGATTACCCTTGCTTGAATATTCGGGCAAGAGGGAAAATAATGAGGAGAAAAGGGTGTTGGAGTTTCGGCAACAAGGAGTAGAGGTTCGGTTAACAAAGAAATAAAGAAAAGGGAATTTGAATGTGGGGTTTCGGCAACAAGAAGTAGAGAGGGGATTCGGCTATGATGAAGGAAAAATAGTGGAGAGAAAGAAAGGTAGCAAGAGTTTCGGCTAAAGGAGTTGGGAAAAGAAAAGAAAGGTTTTAGGGGATGTGCTTTCGGTTTTGGAGAGGATGGAGAAGAGAAAATAGAAAATGGGAGACTTTTGGGAGAATTCGGCTAATAGGAAAAAGAAACAAAAGAAACTTGGGCACTCCTAGTACCCCTTGCCCGTCCACTCTCCTTGCTCAAGGAGTTCAAATTCGGCACAACACCTAAAAATTCTCTTGGCCACCTATTTGATTTAATTCAAAATAGCTTGAATTAATCAATTAATAATCTCCTAATAATCCATCCATTATCCCCTTTTATTATTACTATAATTAAGCAAATAAAATTCTTCTATTATCCTTTAATAATAACACTTAATAAAAGAGTTCGAAGGGAGAAAAACTCTCCCCTTGTGCCGTCCCAAATAAAAAAACAAAAGGAGGATTTTGTGACTCGAACCAAGGCTCTCCCTTGTTCCTTGGTGGCGTCACATACTAGCTCCTAAGTGGGCTTGCTTTGCCACTTACCCAAGGCCTAATTAGTGTTAAATTACCCACATTTATTCTTATAACACCCACTTGCTAAGGCTCCTTTCTTTTAAAATTAACAACTGAAATTTTTCTATCAAATCGGCACACTCAAAGCCTTAAATTGAGCTCTATTATTCCATAAATAATATCACATTTTGTTCATAATAAGAAAATACTTAAATTCTAAATAACCCCATTTTTGGGATGTTACGATTCTACCCCCTTAAAATAAATTTCATCCTCGAAATTCCTTGATCCAAAAGAGATGGGGGTATTGTTTGCCGCATCACCTCCTCGGGCTCCCACGTAGCTTCTTCCACTCAGTGGTTCCGCCATAACACTTTTACTAAAGGCACCGCCTTCCTTCGTAGAACTTTCACATCTCGGTCTACAATCTGCATCTGGTTCTTCTTCAAAAGATAAATCCGAGTTTACCTCAATCTCACTCATCGCACAATGTGCGAAGGATCGGCCGATACTGCCTCAAAGATTGACACATGAAATACGTCATGAATCGACTCGGTTCTATCGGCAACTCTAGGTGATAAGCCACCGGTCCTACTCGCTTCACAACAAATATATGGCACGATGAACCTTGGGCTTAGCTTCCCTTTTCGTCCAAATCTCAACACCTTTTTCCAAGGCGACACTTTCGAAAAGACTTTGTCTCCCACAAAGATACTCCATTTCCTTGCGTTTGAGATCGGCATAAGACTTACGCCTATCCGATGCTTCCTTGAGACGAGACCGAATCACCTTGACTTTGTCTTCCGTCTCGGTTACCAATCTGGACCCAGAACTTGTCTTTCTCCCAACTCCGTCCAACATGTAGGAGTACGACACTTTCGTCCATATAGGGCCTCGTATGGAGCCATTTGAATACTCGCTTGATAACTATTGTTATAAGCGAATTCCGCTAATGGTAGGTACTCCTCCCAACTACCACTAAAATCCAAGACACGACCTCTTAACATGTCTTCTAAAATCAGTATCACCCTTTCCGATCATCTGTCGATCGTGGATGGAAAGCCGTCTTCGAAATCTAACCGTACCCAAAGCTTGATGCAACGCTTTCCAAAACCTTGACGTGAATCGGGATCCCTATCCGAGATAATCGACACTCGCACGCCATGCAACCTCACTATTTCACCCACATACGACTTCCGCTAGCTTCGGAGTGAGTAATCCATTCTCACCGGCATGAAGTGAGCCGATTTAGTCGAGCGATCCACAATTACCCAAATCGCATCCTTCTTGGTGGGCGTAAGGGGTAGCCCACTAACAAAATCCATGGTGATCCTCTCCCATTTCCATTGAGGATCTTTATCGGTTGAAGTAGTCCCGATGGTGACCGATGTTCACCTTAACACTGCCGACACGTCAGACACTTCCCTACGAACTCCGTTATCTCACGCTTCAACCCAGGCCACCAGAACTGTTTCCGCAAATCTCCATACATCTTGCTTCCCCCAGGATGCATAGCGTATGGGCTGCTATGTGCATCTTGGAGAATTTTCTGCCTTAATTCAGTATCCTTTAGCATACATACTCGTCCTTGAAAACAAAGCACTCCATCACTAGACAGACTGTACCCTTCCAAACCACCGTCTTGAACTTGTACCCTCTTAGCGCTCAAGCCCTCATCCACTAACTGCTTTTCCTTAACCTCCTCAACCCAAGTCGGCTTTACTTGGAGTTCCGCCAAAAGACTCCCATCATCATACAGACTTAACCGAGCGAACATTGCTCTTAAGTCCGTCACCACCTTCCGGCTCAATACGTCGGCTACCACATTAGCCTTACCGGATGGTACTCGATTGAACAATCATAGTCCTTTAGTAGTTCAATCCACCGACGCTGTCTCCCGATTCGAGATCCTTCGAGTCGAAGATACCTCAAGCTTTTGTGATCCGTGTAGACCATCGACTTCTCTCCATACGGATAATGTCTCCATATCTTGGAGCGAAGACGATCGCTGCTAACTCCAAGTCGTGTGTTGGGTAGTTAACCTCATGCGGTCTTAATTGACGAGATGCATAGGCTACTACCTTCCCATCCTGCATCAACACACATCCCAAACCGGTGTGAGATGCATCACAATAAACTGTGAATAACTTTCCTGCTTCAGGCTGTACCAAAACCGGAGCTTAGTCAAAATCTTCCTTAACTTATCAAAGCTTTCTTGCTTTGCTTCTCCGTCCATACAAATGGGACACCTTTCCTTAGCAACTTAGTCAACGGGTACGCTATTAAAGAGAATCCTTCCACGAATCTCCGATAGTACCTGCTAAACCCGAAAACTTCGTGTATTTACCACCGTCCTAGGTGGTTTCCACTCCAATACTTGCTTCAATCTTGCGAGGTCTACTCTAATTCCTTCACCGACACTACATGACCTAAGAAAGCCACTTCCTAAGCCAAAATTCACACTTACTGAATTTGGCATATAATCTACTTCCCCCTCAATACTTGCGTAACTATCCGTAAATGCTTGTTATGCTCCTCTTACTGTTTTGAATAAACCAATATGTCGTCTATGAACACCACGACGAATGGTCCAAGTCTTCTTTGGAATACTCTATTCATCAAGTCCATAAATGCACATGCGCGCATTAGTCAACCCGAATGGCATCACCAAGAACTCGAAATGCCCATACCGAGTTCGAATGCCGCTTTGTGAACATCGACCTCCTTCACCCTTAATTGGTGATAACGACCTAAGGTCAATCTTTGAGAATACCGATGCACCTTTCGGGCTTGATCAAACAAGTCGTCAATCCGAGGCAACGGATACTTGTTCTTGATCGTTAACTTATTTAACCGACGGTGAGTCGATGCACATCCGCATAGAACCGTCCTTCTTCTTGACAAACAACACGGTGCTCCCCACGGAGATATACTTGGTCGTATAAACCCTCTATCCAAGAGCTCCTGAATTTGAGCCTTTAGCTCCACCAATTCCTTTGGTGCCATTCGGTATGGTGCTATGGACACAAAGTGCCTTCAGGTAGCAAGTCTATACCGAACTCGACTTCCCGATCCGGAGGCAAACCCTAAGTTCTTCTCCGGGAACACATCAAAGCAAATTCCCCAACCGTTCGGACCTTTTCAATTACTAACCCCTTAGCTTCCAAAGCACGATTTGAACCAGATCGCCTCACAACCCTTCTTGACCATCTTTTCACCTTCAAGGCGCTCACTACATTGGATAGATAATTCCTTCTATCTCCTATCATAACCACTTCATCACCTTCAGCCGTCTTAAGGACCATGCGCTTAGCCGCGCAATCCAAATCCGCTTGGTACTTAACCAACCAATCCATACCAAGGATCAAATCGAACTCCCCAAACGGTAGTTCCATTAGATCACTACAAATACTACCCCCTGAAGTTCTAGGGTGCGCCTTTATAAAGTCTATTTACGACTACGGAGTGACCTAAGGGGCTAACTACGATCATCTCCTAGAAGCGGTTTGAGTTTAGGTCCATAGTTCCTACCACACTACAAGCGATGTACGAAAAGCGTCGAGCCCACATCAATCAATGCAACATAAGGAAAACCGAAAATTAGAAACGTCATCGGTTACGACATCCGGTGCGTCACCTTCTTCGCGACACCTTGCTGCGTAAACTAAGCCAGTGCCTAGCCTCATGTGTTGCTGAACCTGCGCCTTGAGTTCCACGACCTCGGTTAGGGACCGTTGTTTCTCTCGCCATTACCACGACCCTCTCCGTGGTCCTACATTTCTATCCTGAGCACGGTTCTGCCCCTCTGGCTGCTTCTTAGCTAGTTTCTGGGGACAATCTCTGACGCGATGCTCCAAAGACCCACACTCAAAACATCCTTTGTCACCGGTCCAACAACCTCCCCAATGGGTCTTTCCACAGCGATTGCACTGAGTCGGCCTCTGATTAGCAGTCGTGGGCCTTGCTGCCTGATTGGGCCCACTTGGCCTAGCCTTTTTCTGAGCACTTCCGCTTGATCCAGCTGACCCAAAACTTCTCTTCTGATTGTTCTTACTATAGTTCTGCCTCACAGCCTCCTTGATTCCTTCGGCTACCTTAGCCTTCTCCACTAGAGATGAGAACTCACGAACCTGCTGTGGGGCAATCAGTAACCTTAAATCATCTCGGAGTCCGTCCTCAAAGCGGACACAGCGCTCATGTTCAGTAGCCACGATGCCTCTCGCATATCTACTCAGCCTTAGAAATTCCGCCTCATATTCCGACACGGACTTAGTTCCTTGCACTAATCCCAGAAAAGCCTTTCTCTGCAACACAAGGTGTAGCTAATGCCCACATACTTTTTCTCGATAGGTGGTTACTCAAATACTCCTGTGTCAAATCATCTGCTGTAGCCCCATCTCGAACCGTAAGCCACCACCGATCGCTTCATCCTTTAGAAGCGACACCGCCTTTCAGCTTCTCTTCCTCGGTCGGTCAAGGTCATCCATGATTCTTTCAGGTTGACTCTAGCCAAGATTCCACAGCCTGGTGCCACTCCCGACACACCTCGGAATACCTCCGCTCCGTTAGATCGGAGTCGCTCGGGACAGATTTACGAGCTCCTACATTTCCACCAGCCCACCACCATCTCCAAGACTCGCAACACGACTTATGATACCGACACCACCGGCTCGCTCGGCTCTCGGCTCTAAAAGTAGGAGGTGGTGGTGGCAATGGTACCTCATTTTCTCAACCTTGTCCCGACTGACAGTTGGACACACGTCATCCTACCCCTACCACGTCCACGGCGTCCCACGTCCTCTAGAGCTCATTTTATCTACCGCTTTTAATCTGATTAAGAAAAATTTTATGCGTTAGCATTTGTTTCACTTTTATTACTCATGAAGAAATTTTATGGATAAGGTTTAATCGTAGATTCTTTCGAGCAAACAATGTTCCAGTCTTCTTTCCTAGTTCACACAAAGAAGTTCATGCATCCATTCCTTAATACTTTCCATACCTATTCACTCATCGGACATTTCGCCATTTCTAACCTGGGGTATTTTCGTCTTTTTCCTACTGGGGTATTTTCGTAATTTTCCGGAACCAAAATATTTTGCTGATGATTTCCAAAGCTAAGTTATTGAATATTTGTAAAATAGTTGAAACTTTTGGGCAAAACCGTCGAATTAATATTTTATGGGTCAGGGGCATTTTGGTAATTTTACTCCTAAGGGTATTTCTGTAATTTTTCACAAGTCAAGTTTTCCGAGAAAAACGTTGTAAAAGTAATGTTCTAGGTTTTAAGAGGGTTATTGGACAAGTTTTGAAAACATTAGGGCTTGTTTCATTCTATTTCGAAAAACAAGGCTAATTCCTTTTTCGGGTTTTAATCATTGTGTTTAGCCTATGACCGAGCCCTCCCAGTCGTAGGAACCAAAGCTACGCACTGTGCAGTGAGTCGAAGAGGGAGGTGGGTCACGCGGACCGCTTAAATACCAAGCTCCCACTCGAACCTTTCTAGACATGCGCACAGAGGTTACCACACCACCGAGCCCTCTCGAGTTAGGGTGAACCAGGCTACGCACTGTGGGATACTGCGAAGAGGAGGTGAGTCACGAGGATCGCTTAAATACCAGTGCTCTTCCCGGATCCAATCCTAGACATGCGTCATGTGGGTTACCACACCCTAGCTCATTGACTAAGTCATAGGTTGGTTTAGTTCTTTAAGTCTTATGTCTTGTTTGTGTGTTTGAGTAGTCTAAACCTAGGGTCCAAGTCCTATAAGTCTATCTACGCCCATGCTTCCTACCCTTCTACGAATATAATTCACCAAGAGGTTTAGATATACTTACAGGCGGATCGGTGCAGGAGACTCGGGCCATGCCGCTTAAAACCCAAAAACAATTCAAAAGGCCTACTAAAACATTTTTGGGCCTTGGGCCCCACACCGAGCTTTGAACTGGCTCGATACTAAGTCTGTAATAACCCAAACCCGCCCAAACATTACGACCGAATTTGATTTATTACGGAGAAAAATCTTGTGAACACCATCTCAATACCTATTTAAGATTTATTGAAAACTTCTCGCTTTCGGGTTATCTTGCCAAAGCTACACTTAGATTTAATTTGGAAATTTAATTAAGCTCCGATTATTATACTCGGGCTTCAAGTGTGTCCGATGGCACGATAAAACTTTTTCGTGTTAACTTAAGAAAACATGTGATTTTAGTTCAATTTAATAATATAGTTTAAAGTAAATATCCAAAAAAAATAAAAACAAATAAAGTTTATGGAGGCCTTATTACAACCAAAGTAAAAATAGCCAAACTTAAAATTCTATAAATTTAACTCCACTCGCATGGCCACCTCGAGTCCAACCGGCTCCTCAACCGCCACCTACGAGTCACCCGAAAAATGTTAAAGGAGAAGGTGAGTCACCAAGACTCGATGATGTAACCCTTCCCCGCTTAAAAACAACATTTCATACACAACACATATAACGATTAATATGCGCAGTATCGTGTGCCCAACCTAGCCAACCAAACGCTTTGTCTACCCCACGTGGTACCAAACCACTTTGGTGACCGTAGTCACAATGTGTTACCAAAACACCGGTGGTGCCAAACCACTTTGGTGACATATAGTCACAATGTGTTACCAAAACACCGTGTCCGTAAACACAAATCGGGTGATGGGGCCAACCCATCGTGTGATACCAAATCACCGCGCGACGATCCCATATCTCTCAAGTGGGGCCAACCCACGGTGGTGTTAACCACGAGGGGACGAGTCGCTATGAGGTACCAAACCTCTGGAGGTACCAAACCTCCGGTGACATATAGTCACAAAGTGTGTTACCAAAACACTTGGTGCTCGTCGACGAAACATCACCGCCCCTCCTCTCATGTAGCCCATAGCAGGTAAACAGTTAACAACAGATCTCATGCATTTATCACATGTATCAATAAGCCATGCTTCCCAAAAGCATTAAAGTAATCTCACATTAACCGAGACTTACCGGATCCTCACTTGTACCAAGTAAGGTACCAATCTGCATCTACATCAAGCAGATTTACATACAACATATATATATATATAACACAACATTAACTGCTATACGTGTGTATGTACACACCTGTCACCCCCGAATAATCTAAATCCCGAATGAAGAAGTCGGCCACCCTAGATCCACTAGCCCCTATATTCGGCCAAGATAGTGTTAGTGATATGGGCCATTCGGCCAAACCAAATAATCCTTTTAGGGTTATTGCTTGAACCCGAATCCTTACCTACTCGCTTTGAATACTAGTCTCAACACCCAAATCACGAATCTGGTTCACACATTAGAATCGGTCAATGGACAATGTCAGTAGCCTTCGGCTTTAATCGAATACCAACTAAATGAAATCTTCTTACCACTACCACCAAAACCGATTACTAGAGATTAGGGCTTGGGTCAACCGCTTCCACGCTTGGGGTACCTAGCGAGAGATCAATTCAAAAAGCATTTAGAAACCCTGATTACCATTGCCGAAATCGGCACTTATTCCCCCCTAATAGGAATCGACAAAACACAGAGGAGAAGAAAGATGGCATTCGGCCATACCTACCTACCTTATGAATCGATTGGAGATGAGTTTAGAGAAGATTACCCTTGCTTGAATATTCGGGCAAGAGGAAAAATAATGAGGAGAAAAGGGTGTTGGAGTTTCGGCAACAAGGAGTAGAGGTTCGGTTAACAAAGAAATAAAGAAAAGGGAATTTGAATGTGGGGTTTTGGCAACAAGAAGTAGAGAGGGGATTCGGCTATGATGAAGGAAAAATAGTGGAGAGAAAGAAAGGTAGCAAGAGTTTCGGCTAAAGGAGTTGGGAAAAGAAAAGAAAGGTTTTAGGGGATGTGCTTTCGGTTTTGGAGAGGATGGAGAAGAGAAAATAGAAAATGGGAGACTTTTGGGAGAATTCGGCTAATAGGAAAAAGAAACAAAAGAAACTTGGGCACTCCCTAGTACCCCTTGCCGTCCACTCTCCTTGCTCAAGGAGTTCAAATTCGGCACAACACCTAAAAATTCTCTTGGCCACCTATTTGATTTAATTCAAAATAGCTTGAATTAATCAATTAATAATCTCCTAATAATCCATCCATTATCCCCTTTTATTATTACTATAATTAAGCAAATAAAATTCTTCTATTATCCTTTAATAATAACACTTAATAAAAGAGTTCGAAGGGAGAAAAACTCTCCCCCTTGTGCCGTCCAAATAAAAAAACAAAAAGGAGGATTTTGTGACTCGAACCAAGGCTCTCCCTTGTTCCTTGGTGGCGTCACATACTAGCTCCTAAGTGGACTTGCTTTGCCACTTACCCAAGGCCTAATTAGTGTTAAATTACCCACATTTATTCTTATAACACCCACTTGCTAAGGCTCCTTTCTTTTAAAATTAACAACTGAAATTTTTCTATCAAATCGGGCACACTCAAAGCCTTAAATTGAGCTCTATTATTCCATAAATAATATCACAGCTGTTCATAATAAGAAAATACTTAAATTCTAAATAACCCCATTTTTGGGATGTTACAACTTTGTCCTCCGTTTCAGAAACCAACTCCGAACCCAATAATTGTCGCTCACCCAACTCTGTCCAGCAAGTAGAAGTGCGACACTTTCGACCATACAAAGCCTCATACGGTGCCATCTGAATACTAGATTGGTAGCTGTTGTTGTATGCGAATTCTGCCAACGGTAGAAACTCTTCCCAACTACCCCTGAAGTGTATGACGCAGCCTCTCAACTTATCTTCTAAGATCTGAATTACCCTCTCAGACTGACCATCCGACTGAGGATGGAACGCTGTACTGAAATCTAACTTTGTACCCAATGCGTGATGCAACGCTTTCCAGAACCTTGACGTAAACCTAAGGTCCCTGTCTGATATGATAGACACTGGTACCCCATGCAACCTCACAATCTCTACTATATACAGCTTAGCCAACTTCTGTAGAGAGTAGCCAACACGAACCGGTATGAAATGGGCAGACTTTGTCAAAAGATCAACAATTACCCATACCGAATCCTTATTAGTAGGCGTAAGAGGTAGCCCACTAACAAAGTCCATCATGATCCTTTCCCACTTCCACTGTGAAATCTTCACCGGCTGCAACAACCCCGAAGGCAACTGATGTTCTGCTTTTACCTGCTGACACGTCAAACATTTACTCACAAATTCGGTTACCTCTCGCTTCAGACCTGGCCACCAAAACTATTCTCGCAAATCCCGATACATCTTACTTCCTCCAGGATGCATAGCGTATGGGCTGCTATGCGCTTCCTGTAAAATCTTACATCTCAACTCATGATCCTTTGGCATGCAAGGTTTTCCCCGAAAACATAATACCCCATCACTATTCATACTGAAATCCGCTGTCTTATCATCAGTTCCCAATTGCAACTTCGACTTTAACAACTCATCAGCCCACTGCTTTTCTTTAATCTGACTGACCCAAGAAGGTTTCACTTGAAGCTCAGCTAATAAACTTCCATCATCGTATAAACTGAGGTGAGGAAACATTGCTCTCAAGTCAGAGATCACCCTACGACTTAATGCATCCGCCACCACGTTAGCTTTACTCGGGTGGTACCCGATCGAGCAATCATAATCCTTTAACAATTCGATCCATCTCTTCTACCTTAAATTCAACTCCTTCTGGGTGAGAAGGTATTTTAGGCTCTTGTGATCTGTATAAATGACGGACTTCTCCCCATACAGATAATGTCTCCAGATCTTCAAGGCAAATACTACCGCTGCCAATTCCAAATCATGTGTAGGATAATTCAACTCATGCGGTCTCAATTGCCGAGACGCATATGCTACCACTTTCCTCTCCTGCATCAGCACACATCCCAATCCTGTGTGCGATGCATCGTAATAAACAAAGAAACTCTTTCCCGGCCTTCAGTCAGATCAACACCGAGCCTCTGTCAAAATCTTCTTCAGCCTCTCAAAACTCTCCTGCTGCTTATCAGACCAGACAAATGGGACCCCTTTCCGCAACAACTTGGTTAACGGTGCCGCAACCAAAGAGAACCCCTCAACAAATCTTCTATAATACCCCGCTGACTAAGAAAACTCGGATCTCTCGCCACGGACTTCTGGTGGCTTCCAATCCAACACGACTTCAATTTTCCGAGGATCGACCCTAATCCCCTCAGCAGACACCACGTGACCCAAAAAGGTAACTTCCCTTAGCCAGAACTCACACTTACTAAATTTGGCGAACAACTGCTTCTCCCTCAGAATTTGTAAAACCACCCGAAGATGCGAATCATGCTCCTCCTCCAATTTAGAATAAATCAGGATATCGTCTATAAACACTATGACAAATCAGTCTAGATAGGGTTGGAATACCCGGTTCATCATGTCCATAAACGCTGCTGGTGCATTGGTCAACCCGAACGACATCACCAGAAATTCGTAGTGGCCATAGCGAGTACGAAACGCAGTCTTATGAATATCCGCCTCCTTGACTCTAAGCTGATGATATCCTGACCTCAAATCTATCTTCGAGAAGACTGAAGCTCCCTTAAGTTGATCGAACAAATCATCAATCCTCGGCAGCGGGTACTTATTCTTGATAGTCAACTGGCGATAGTCAATGCACATACGCATTGATCCGTCCTTCTTCTTAACGAATAGCACCGGCGCTCCCCAAGGTGATACACTCGGTCGGATAAAACCTCGATCTAGCAGTTCCTGAATCTGGGCTTTCAATTCCATCAACTCCTTTGGCGCCATCCTATATGGTGCAATAGACACAGCGCCTGCTCCCTAAGAAGATCAATACCAAACTCCACCTCGCGTTAGGAGGTAATCCCGGAAGCTCTTCTGGGAAAACATCAGAAAATTCCTTCACTTTTCGAACATTCCCCACCGTTGGTTCCTTGGCCTCCAGAGCACAAACAAAAGTTATGAATGCCCTACAACCCTTCCTCACCATTGTTTCAGCCTTTAGAGCGGACACTACGTTAGATAGGTAGTTCCTCCTCTCACCTATTACCACCACCTCATCGTCCTCAAGAGTCCTTAACAACATGCGCTTGGCGGACAATCCAAGTTTGCTCGATACTTCACTAGCTGCCCCATACCTAAGATCAAATCGAACTCCCGAACGGCGGTTCCATTAGATCACCGGGAAAACCATCCCCGAACTTTAGAGAGGTACGTCCCTAAAGAGTTTATTCACCACTACAGATTGTCCTAAAGGGCTAAGCACACCATCTCCCTAGAAGCAATCTCAGAGTCCATGCTTAAAGTTCCAGATACCACACTAGCAACATAGGAATGTGTCGATCCAATATCAATCAATGCAGAAAAAGGCAATCAAAAAATTAAGAACGTACCGGTTATGACATCTGGTGCATCGCCCTCCTCTCGGTGTCTAGCTGCATAGACCAACCACGGTGTCCTCGCGCATCATGTGCTCCTCGCACCTCGCCGGTGTTCCACGGCCCCGACCGAAACCATTACCTCCTCTAGTTGGACCACGACCTCTCTATGGCTGTTGGCCACCTCTATTCGATTGAACATAACCTTGACCTACTGGCCGCGCTCTGCCCAGTTCCTGTGGACAGTTTCCTACCAAATGATCCGTAGACCCACACCTGAAACATCCTCCGCTACTCGTCCAACATTCGCCCAAATGAAATTTACCGTATTGGTTACACCTCTAAGGCTGACTATCGACAACTGGTCTCGCAACCCGACTCGGCCCATCCAACATAGGTCTTTTCTGAAACCGCCCAACTAACCCCGACGATCCAAAATTCCTTTTATTTCTACCTCTATCCCTATCCTAATTCTGCTTCTCAGACCGCTTCACCTCCTCGGCTATCTTAGCCTTTTCCACTAAAGCAGCAAATTCTCTTTCTCGCTGCGGAGCGATCAGCACTCGCAAATCATCCCTTAGACCATCCTCAAACCGAACACAATGCTCATGGTCTGTAGCAACAATACCCCAGGCATAACGACTTAGACGTAATAATTCTGCCTCATATTCAGCCACAGACTTATTCCCTTGAACCAGATTTAGAAAAGCCTTACGCTGAGCATCCACATAACTTGACCCAATGTATTTCCCTTGAAATGCCGATTTGAAGAAATCCCAGGAAATACGGTCAGCCACTGCACCATCTCTGACCGTCAGCCACCATTGGTACACCTCGTCCCGCAGAAGAGACACAACCCCTTTCAACTTCTCTTCCACTGTAAAATCAAGATCATCCATTATGCATTCTACTACTTCTAGCCAATACTCAGCTACATTAGGAGCTACTCCGGATACACCCCTAAACATCTCTACTCTATTAGCTCGAAGTCGTTCAAACACAGATTTTCGAGCCACTGATCCTGTGCTCGCTCCAGCAACCCTCTCCAAAACTCGCAACATCGCCTGAGACACCTCATCATCTCCACATGTTTGATCCTAAAAATCCACTTTCGCAGCTGGCGGAACTGGCATCTCATCTCCTGACCCATGTCCTGATTCCGAGGGTTCAGACCCAACACCTCAGCCTCTACCACGGTCGCGCACAGCACGTCCACGTCCCCTAGTACTCATGGCTTCCGATGCGACTTAATCTAATTAAAAGTTTTATGAGTTAGCATTTCTTTCACTTGTTTAATACCAAGCAGTCTTATGAGAAGTAGCTTTATAAAGTAATTCTCACCAATCATATCTCGACCTAGAGGTTTCAGTCTCTAATGTTTGGATCTCCTAGTGCTAGCAAACATATTCTTTCATGCAAACAACCATTACATACATACATCACCAACAATTAGAATACTTACCTACGTGGATCGGGTGCCGGTAGACTCGGATGCCATATTCCCTATCAAAAAATTTCCTCCAAGTAATATTTAAATCAACTTTATATAACACTGTTGAACCCATTTCACAGCCCGAGTTTTGCAACCTAAGCTCTGATACCAAAATTGTAACACCCCAAACCCAGTCTAGACGTTACGACCAGATCTGGTATGTTACAGGGTAAAAGTTATTAAAAAGGGTTGAAACTTTGGAGAGATACTGTAAGTAAAAAAAACTTTTCGTTTGGTTGATGTTTTGAAAACAGTTGTTTGAGGTTTAAGGATAAGAGAAACAAAATATTAAATTAAGTTAAACAAGTAATGGTTGTCATTGTTGGTATTTCAGAGAAAACGAATTCTTTATGTTGCACAAGTGATTAAAATTTTATATTATTTACCAGGTTTTAACATATAATGATGTCATATGTAATTAGATAGTATATAAAAACCAATTATTAAAATAAGAAGGCCTTATTACATAATAAAATCCCCAATTAAAAATAAATTTGTAAAAGATAACGAGTGTACGAAAGACACTTTTTATGGCCTCCTCGAGTCTGCCTCGGCTCCCAGATCCACAATCTACTGATTACCTACAATATTAAGCAAACGGGGTGAGTCACCAAGACTCAGGGAGTAATTGCCCTATATCACATAGACGGCCCATGGCCCACAACCGCATATTGGGCCTTAGCCCACTCATGATGGCATGCAGAAGAATTTAATGCAATATGTCCCAGCCCAACCTAGTTTCCATCCTCTACACTCCACCCGTACCAGCCAACCACACTGTGGGGATTTCTACAATCAACCCTCCATCCGCTACACGCCTCATACGTGGCACCAGGCCACTCGTGGTTCCAGACCACCGTGATACTAGATCACCGTGACAGAGTCACTATTAACATACGTGGGGCCAACCCACCGTGGTATCAACCACCGTGACAATCCCTAATGAATATATGTGGGGCCAACCCACCGTGGTACCAAACCACCAAGACGAGTCACTAAATCGTATATATATGTGGTGTTAAACCACCGTGGCACCAAGACACCGAGACATGGTCACCAAATTAGATTTACGTGGAGCCAACCCGCTCGTGGTACCAAACCACCGTGACAGTCTCAAAATCTTCCCCTTTCACATCATAATCCAAGCCCATGCATAACATACATGTAATAATGAATGCAACATGTTATCAAGCCAAGTGAAAGGTTACCACATACATCCATACTCACGAAGAAAACATTACAGTCACGTACCTGGCATCCCCAGCCTTACGCACAAGGGTATTACGACTGTCTACACAGTCTTTCCGGCTTTTCAGCCCATACAATCAATAGTATAAATAATAATAGAGTGTGAAGTTTTACACACGTTATAACACACAATATTATGCTATCTATGTTGACACTATCGCTAGCAAGAACGACTACTATCTGCCTATGATTCTGTTCTGAAGCCGGTCCACAACCCGGTGGCCAATCTCGAACCGCAGACACCGCTCACTTTTTGAACTTAAGGGTTGGGACTACAGGTCCAACCCCTTCCTTCCCTTGACTGGAATTTGATTCCATGAAAACAATCTTGGTCAGAAGACTAGGTTAAGGCATTGAAGCAGAGGAAATAAGGATATACGCTCAAAATGGAAAGATTTCTTACCTAGATCAACAAAACCCGGAGGCTATTAAGCTTGGATTACAGAGTCGCTGAAGTCCCTACACATTTACCAAATCAGATTCGGCTTTCCAAGGTATAGGTTAGAAGGAGTCGCCTTTCAGCCAAACGAATGGTATAAGCCTCTTACCTTGATCGACCGATTGTCCCCCTAGAACCCTTCAAACACTGACTAGATACAGAAAGAATATGAAAAGGAGGCTCCCCTACATTCGGCCAACGAACCGCAGTACAAGATTAACCCCATCGGTTAACAACCAACAAGAGAATAAGAAAGAATCGAGAGAGAAGGAAATGCTTACCACTTAGCGGGAAAAAACCGATTGAGAAGGTTAAGAGAAAAGGTAACGGCAAGCCTCACCAATTAACCAGAATCTGATTGGAAAAGTTAAGGGTGTGGGTAACAACAACCCAATGAAACAAAACGAAAGCAGAAGATGATCACCCAAGGAAGATTCGACCTACAAAAAAGTAAGAACCAACACAAATGAGAAGGAAAAGAAAAAGGGTTTCGGCCTGAGGAAAATGAGAGAACAAAAGATGAATTTTCAGGGTAAGGGAAGAAGATTCGGCTAAGAAGAACAAAATGAGAAAGAAGTAATGGGATGGTGTGAGTGGTAGGACGTTTTGGTTAAGGGGTTAAGAGATGTCAAACAAATAGGAACAAAAGGAAAAATAAAAGAGAACAAGAGGGAGAGAAGATGGTTTCGATTTTAGCTAACTGAAGAATGAGCAACAATGACCTTAGGGGTTTCGGCTACTCAAAGAAAAGAACCAAAAAAAAATTGCCAATTTGAAGAACACCAAATGCCGAAAAAGAAAACTCTCTCTACCTAGTTGCTAAACACTTTTAAAAAAATTCGGCACCTACAATCCCCAAAACCGAATGCCACCACCTTTGACTGAATCCCTCCAACACCAACAAAAATTCGGCCACACCCCTACTCAAGCTTGCCACAATCGACCACTTCCTCCATTCACTTGAAAATCCCTTACTTTCCTCCTAAATTCACTCTTGTTCATTCATTCAAAATAGTTTGAATCATTCAAATTCCACCTTTTGCTCATGGCCTCACATTCAATTCTTTTGACTCATTCAACACTTATCCATGTAGTGTCCATGCCGAATCCACCACCCAAGCTCCTTAGACGCAAAAATAAAACACCCCCTTACTTGCGACGCAACTCGAAACCCTTGCCCCTGCAGCTTCTCCCTTGTGACGCCACTTCAAGCACTCTAAGTGGCGCCTCCTGGCCACTTAACCACCTCTTTACTTGTGTTAACAAAATGCAATTAAATATCCCTAAGGCCTGCCTCAGCCAGCTCTTCCCTTAAAGTGCCTAAAAATAAAATTTTCACCAAGGCTCAGACTTAATCCCGAGCCTTCCCGAGACCCCTAAACACATCAAAACAACAATGAAAACATATCAACACACAGCAATACACAATAATGCCAAGCCCTAATTCCAGGATGTTACAGAGGATGTGTATTGATTACCGATAGTTGAACAAAGTGACGATAAAGAATAAATATCCTCTACCTCGAATCGATAATTTGTTTGATCAGTTAAAAGGAGCTACAGTGTTTTCAAAAATTGACTTGAGATCGGGTTACTATCAACTACGAGTTAAAGAATTGGATATGCCAAAAACTGCATTTAGAACGAGGTATGGACATTATGAATTCTTAGTTATGCCTTTCGGACTAACGAATGCTCCTGCAGTGTTTATGGATTTGATGAATCAGATATTCAGAGCGTATTTGGATCGATTTTTTGTGGTGTTTATTGATGACATTCTGATTTATTCTTGTGATGAGACGCAACATTCCGACCATTTGAGAATCGTGTTACAGACTCTGCGTGAAAAGTAATTGTATGAAAAGTTTAGCAAATGTGAGTTTTGGTTGCGTGAGGTGGGTTTTTTGGGACATATTGTATAAGCTACAGGAATACGAGTTGATCCGAACAAGATTTCAGTAATTTTAGAGTGGAAGCCCCCGAGAAATGTGTCTGAAGTCTATAGTTTTCTGAGACTAGAGGGATATTATAGGCGGTTCGTGAAAGGCTTTTCGATGACTGTGACTCCGTTGACGAAATTGTTACAAAAAGATGTTAAATTTGAGTGGTCAGAAAAGTGCCAAAAGAGTTTTGAACAGTTGAAAGCATTATTGACAGAGGCACCAGTGTTAGTTCAACCTGAATTGGGTAAAGAATTTATAGTTTACAGTGATGCATCATTGAATGGTTTGGGCTGTGTGCTGATGCAAGAGGGCAAAGTTATAGCTTATGCTTCGAGATAGTTAAAGCCGCATGAAAAGAATTACCCGATGCACGATCTTGAATTAGCTGCGATTGTATTTGCATTGAAGATTTGGCGTCATTATCTATTTGGTGAGAAATGTCACATTTATACTGATCACAAGAGTTTGAAATATCTGAGGACTCAGAAAGAATTAAATTTGAGACAGCGGAGATGGTTGGAATTACTAAAAGGCTATGAATTAGTAATTGATTATCATCCGGGAAAAGCTAATGTTGTTGTTGACGCTTTGAGCCGAAAGTCTTCATTTACTTTGCGAGGAATGAGTACTCAAATAGATCTGTGTGATGATGGTTCGATTTTGGCTGAGTTGAAAGTGAGGCCGATGTTTATACGTCAGATTTGTGATGCCCAGAAAAGTGATAAAGAGATGATGACAAAACGAGCTCAATGTGGTTTGAATTCTGATTCAGAATTTCGAGTGGGTAATGATGATTGTTTGAGATTCAGAGATCGGATTTGTATTCTGAGGAATTCAGAGTTGATTAAGTTGATTTTGAACGAAACTCATAATAGTTGTTTGTCCGGGAAATACAAAAATGTATAATGATCTGAAACAGTTTTATTGGTGGCATGGTATGAAACGGGATATCTCATAGTTTGTTTCGAAATGTTTTATATGTCAGTAAGTTAAAGCTGAACATCAGGTTCCATCCGGTTTGTTACAACCGATTATGATTCCTGAGTGGAAATGGGAGATAATCACGATTGACTTTGTGTCGGGACTACCTTTATCTTCGAGAAAGAAAGATGCAATCTGGGTGATAGTTGACAGATTGACAAAATTAGCTCATTTTGTTCCGGTGAGAACAAATTATTCACTTGATAAAGTAGCTGAATTGTATATTTCTGAGATTGTGAGATTGCACGAGGTGCCACAATCTATTGTATCTGATAGAGATCCGAGATTTACTTCGCGGTTTTGGAAGAAATGGCAAGAGGCTTTAGGCACAAAGCTGCATTTCAGTACTGCATTTCATCCGCAAACGGATGGTCAATCCGAGCGAATCATTCGGATTCTTGTGGATCTGTTGAGATGTTGTATTCTTTAATTCGAAAGTACGTGGGAAAAGCAAGTGCCGTTGATTGAATTCGCATACAATAATAGTTTTCAATCTAGCATTAAAATGGCACCATATGAGGCTCTTTACGGTCGAAAATGCCGAACTCCATTATATTGGACTGAGCTTAGTGAGAATAAGATTCACGGGGTTGATTTAATCAAAGAGACTGAGCAGAAAGTGAAAGTGATTCGTGACAGTCTGAAAGCCGCATCAGATCGTCAAAAGTCTTATGCAGACTTGAAACGAAAAGAGACTGAATTTGAGATTGGTGATAAAGTGTTTTTGAAAGTGTCTCCGTGGAAGAAAATACTTCGTTTCGGCAGAAAAGGAAAATTGAGTCTGAGGTTCATCGGGCCGTATGAAATTATTGAACGTATTGGGCCGGTTGCTTATATATTGTTGTTTCCACCTGAGCTAGAAAAGATCCATAATGTGTTTCATGTATCGATGCTTCGACGATACAGATATGATCCATCTCATGTGATTGCTCCTACTGAGGTCGAGATCGAGTCAGATTTATCGTATAGTGAAGAACCGATCTGAATTTTGGCACGAGAGATTAAAAAGTTGAGAAATAAGAAAATTTCTTTAGTGAAAGTGTTGTGGCACAAACACGGAGTTGAAGAGGTTACGTGGGAGCCTGAAGATAATATGAGAGAGCAATATCCAAACTTATTCACTGGTAAGATTTTCGGGGACGAAAATCCCTAAGGGGGGAGAGTTGTAACAACCCGGTTTTGACCCTAGTCAGAATAGTAGTTTTGAGACCATAAATACGAGGTCAAAAAAATATTTTAATATTATTTTTGGTGTTTACAATATGTGTTTGAGCATGTGTGAAAATTCGGTGTGGAAATTTTATCGTTTGTGTGTCGAATTGAGAAAAAAGACTTAATCGCAAAAAATGCAAAAGCTGTGTACTGATTGTTAAAGTGCTTATTTTGCATGGCTTTTTAAATGAGGAGTCCTTATGTGGTAATTAGACCTTTGATAGTGGAAGTTGACATATATAGCCATTAAATGAATGAAATAATAATGTTTTAACAAAGGGTATTTTAGTAAATGATGAAATAATATGTATTAAATAAAACATAAAGTAAAATACATGCTTTTTCCATCTTTCATCCACTGAAATTAGAAAAGAAAGGAGGGTTTATGAGCTTTGAAGGTTTCGGCAAGCTAAAGCTTAAATTGGTATGTGTTTTTAGCTCGATTTTTGATAATTTCTACGTTTTTGTGATTGTTGCTTCGTGTTCTCTTAAGCCCATGCTTTAATTTTAGAATTTGATGAAGATTTTGAGAAGTGCCATTGATGAATATGTGAGCTTTGTGTTGTTAGTTGGTGGAATATGAAAGCTTAATGTTGGGTTAACATAGTTTGTATTTGAATTTTTGATAAAATTGGCTATTTTGGACTAAATTGTGAAAATGAGAAATTGGAGGATTAAAATGTGAAATAAATGAAATATATGAGCTTGTATGAGCATAAGGAAAATTCGGCTAGGCATGTGTGAAGTGAAATTATGTGAATTTGATGATTTTATGAAATAGAGACTTAAGTATCGAAATGTGAAAATGTAAGGGCTATTTTGTAAAATGCCCTAAATATGTGTGTTTGGATTAAATTGAATGATTTGGTAAATGAATGAGCTAAATTTGAATATGTATAGATCAAGAAAAGAGGGATTTGGATCGAGATCGATGCAAAGATAAAGTACTCGATTAATCGACTCATTTTGTTACTTCGACGTCCGAGGTAAGTTCGGATATAATACGAGTTGTTAAATTTATATCTAAGTACTATGAAATGAATGAATATGTGATTATTAAATTTGAAATACAATATTAGAGCAAAGTTTCAATACTTTGTGCTTATCTGTCATTCTTTTTAGAGGATGAGGTATTTATAGATGGAGAATGAAATAGAGTGGGCCCTCATCTCATGATGACTTCTAAATAGAGTCCAACCCCAGGATAGGTTTAGGGTGTAAATTAGATATGACCTTCTTGACAGTTGGTGAGCTTGGGGAGTAGGTTGGATGTAACTTTCCTAGGGGTTGGTGAGCCTGGGGAGTTGAGATCATTAAATGAGATGAGAGCTGTTGTGATGGTTGTCATTAATGGTGTTCTACCGATGCATCCCTAAGTAGCTATAATGACATAAGCTTGGCACTAAGTGTGCATAATTAGAATCGGGATAGAGGTGAATAGCACTGTGTGTGTGAAGTAATGGAAGCCTCGACTTTATTGATTGACACTGTGTGTGTGATACCGAGATAAATTCAGTTTAATGTAAAGGCACTATGTGTGCGATGATATATAAGCTTCGGCTATGAAATGGGCACTAAGTGTGCGAATAAATCAAACAAATAATGAAGATTTATCGAAATGTGGTACCGAACATTGAGTAGCAAGAATGAATGTTAGCTAAGTATTGGAAAAGGTATGTTCGAAACCTATGTGGTTGATGATATCATTTAAGGACAAATGGTTAGTTGTGTAAGCATATGGCTAAGGATGAGATTGTGCATTCTTGTAATATAATCTATGTGATGGTTTATTTTGTATATTGATTTTGAATCATAGAGTTAGATGTATTATATTACAAACTTACTAAGCTCTTAAGCTTACTGTGTGAAGTTTTCTCTGTTTTACAGTATATTTAAAGCTAGCTCGGATCCGGGGATCGTCAACGACTCAATCACACTATCAGCTATCTATTTGGTACTTTTGGAAAATGTATATATATATATGGTATATGGCATGTATAGGCTAGTGATTATGGCATGTTTTGAAGTGTATAAGCCTTGCCATGTGATTTGGCTTGGTAGTTTGATGGTTGGTATATGTTTTGAATATGTGAAAAGAATGACTTATAAGTGTATGTGTATACTCTATGTGAGTGATCATTTTTGCATAAATTAGCAAGATGGAAATGGTATGTTTCATGATAGTGTAACACCCCAAACCTGGCCCAAACTGAAACACCCCACACCCGGCCCACGAGCCTGAACCGGATCTGGTATGTTCCTTAAGTAAACCGGTTTCAAAATTCTTTGTTTCTTAGAGAAAATTTGTGTATTTTCAGGGAAATTTCGTTTTGGGTTGGGCTTAGATTAAAAACCCATTTATTTAATTTTATAAATCCAATTTAATTAAGGTGACAAAAGAATTTTTGAGTTCATTTTTAAGAAAAATAATTTTGTACTTACTTACATCCAAATTAGTTCGTGACATAATATCTAATAGTAAAGCAAAAAAAAATAAAGAAAATAAAGAAATTCACTTGGGCCTTATGGCCTTATTACATCAATCAAAACCCAAAAATAATAAAATTTAAGTACTTAATATAAATAATACCCAAATAATAAAAGTCTTTCCTTGCTATGCATGGCCACCTTTAGCTCCTGCCGACCTTGGTCCATTACGATTATCTCTGAAAAATATTCCCCAACGGGGTGAGTCAACAGACTCAATGTGTACACAAACTAACATTCAACAATTCAGGCATACATGTTCATATCAAAGACATATTCATAAAAAAATGATGCAACCCAAACCCAAGCCTATTTGTCCATCCGCTACACACCACCCGTACCTGCCAATCACACCGTGGGGACTACTAAGTCAACCCTCCATCCGCTACACACCATCGAAGGCAGTCGCTGCAGTCGACGTGCTCATCGCCCATATAATTTCTGTCATTAGACACCATATTCAAATAATGTAACGAAGTTACCAAATTCGAGATAATGTAACCGGTTACCATATTCAAATTTTGTGACCGTAGTCACCATATTCCGTTGGTGAGACCGAAGTCAACACCTTCTTCCCCTTTCACATAGATCCCGAATGCCCCAAATATTTTATGACATATATAACATACTTATTTTCTCATTCATGATACTATTCACATGCTCAAAATATATCATATTCATAATCCTATCAGAGGTAGGAAACATACCTGGTACTTCTTACCACATTTATGGTACTTAGCCATATTCACATTCTTATGCATATTCATATATTAAAAATAATTTGCCATATGATATATCGAAAGTTAGTGTGGGTACACACCTGATTTGCTTAATAGATTCCTTGAGATCCCGAAAATCCCGATCTAGGCTTTAGATCTGTTAATTCCTATATTCGGCCCATCATATATAAACATATTAATAACCTTTTCGATTTTAAAACCAAATCCTACTAGGAATGGTATTACTAACACTTACCTTGTTTGCCGATTTGATTGATAATCAAATCCCGAAGATTTGTGTTCTTCCCTTGAAATCGGCTAACCATTAAATCCATTGATTTGATTAGTCTCTGATTAAAACAAATAGATCTAGACATTTAAGAAAGAACCTTGGCCGATTATAACCACTTACCTTAAGATGAGATCTCAAAAATCGGTTCCTTGCTCCCTTTAGTGATATCGAAATTCCTATAATTCATATGTTAGATCTAACATATAAAACGTAACCTTCGACCAAATATATATTTATCTTACCTTAGATCCTTGATCCTTGTTTTCAACAATTGTAGAAACCTGAGAGACCCCTTGCAGATTCGGCCAAAAAAACAAGAATAGGGATTAGACCCTTCTCTTTCGGCAACTAGCAAAGAAAAGAATTTGAATAGCTTAACCTTACCTTTAATGCCTTTAGCCGATTGCTTCCTTGCCTAGGGCCACAGAGATTCGGCTATGGAGTTTTAATCAGGGATCAAAAGAAAAGGTTTTGGCTTGACAGATGAAGAAAAGAGAAGAAGAAAAGATGAAAAGAAAATTCGGCAGAGAAGGTTTAGCTAGGGATTTTCGTGAGCTTAAAACAGATGGGAGATTAACCTTAACTCTCCTCCTTTAGCCGAAATTATCGTGCCAAGAGTCCTTGACTTGGCCACCACTCTTCCTTTGTGATAATATCCTTTCTTTTATTTAAAAATAAAAGTGTTTAATCCATTATTTATCTCCTCAATAATCATATTAAAATTAATCATATATTTATCGCTTATTATTCACATATTTGTGAAAATAAAACACTTCCTTGTTCTAGAAACTAGTGCCGTCCACCTCAATTTTTCTGGAAGCAAAAATATAACCTTCATTATTTGCTTCCCAAGTGACTCGAACTCAGGCCCAACACCTTGCATGTGGCGCCATTTCCAGAGGCCCTAAGTGACATCTTCAGGCCACTTTTTCAAGCCTGTTTGTGTGTCAAATTTTACCAACTTTTACTTTTAAGGCCCCCTTGCCTTAATTTCCTATTCTAAACTTTAAAACTCATCATTTTAGGGTCATTTCCAAGTTTCCTAAAATTTTCGATCGGCTCTGTAACTTGCCATTTTTCTTACATTTCCAGGTTTCCAGAAATGTTTACTTTCCATTTTTGAAACATTTCCAAAAATGTTTATGTTTGCAAAAATGTTCAAGTTTCCAAAAATGTTCAGGTTTCCAAAAATGTTCATTTCCATTTCTATGCATTTCTAGAATTCCAAAAATACCAAAAATTTATTCATAGTGCTTAAGACTTGTCATTTCGTACAATTAAACTGAAAATGCATAGGCCCTTTCCAGGATGTTACACAAACGTTACGACTAGATCTGGTATGCTACGATTTTAAGGTTAAAAACTTTACTTGGAATGATTCTGAAATAGTTAGTCGTTTTTGTAGATAATCTTTAAATAGGTGGCACTGGTAGAAAATCTTTAAAATTTTATTTTTTTCCAAAACAAGTGTTATTTTAAATAATGTGTGAAAATCCCATTTTTAGTTCTTTTAATCATAAGTCCTTGATCATGAATGAAAAAAACATAAACATTGACAAGTATCAACTGATAACCTAAGCGATGGAGGCCTTATTACATCAAATAATTCCAAAATTTAAACTTAAAATAAAATGGAAATTTAATAAATAAAAGACTTGTTGGCCCTCGAGTCCGTCTCTCTGCTCCTTGTCCACGATCTACTGCTCATCCGAAAGGTTAGGAAAAATAATAGGGTGAGTCACCAAGACTCGGTGTGTAAATCCCAAAACACATCAAAGGCTTGGCCCACAAACACATTATGGCCTTGGCCCGTATACAAGGGTAACTATATATGCATCATGGCCCATCCCACCCTAGAAATCCATCCTCTACACACCAACCCGTACCAACCATCACACCTTGGGGATTTCTACAATCAACCCTCCAACCGCTACACACCATATCGACAATTGTGGTACTGTCTTAAAGACCGATCATCGTGTGACCTATGTGGCAAAGCCACCGATCGCCATGCGACCTTAATAATACATCGTAGCATTTCGACACCGTGAGCCGCTCATCATAAAGACCGATCACTATGTGACCTATGTGGCAAAGCCACCGATCGCTATGCGACCTTCTTCCCCCTTCATCATATCAATCCCATCCCATGCATACATACATGCATGCGAATCAAAACAATATACTACCTAAAAGTTCACGATCCTATCACATACATTGATACACATAGAGAAGTTTCTATGATTACGTGCTGCATCCATTGCCTACCTTTTTGGGGTAATCCGACTGCCTATACACCTTTTTTTTGCTTTTAGCCCATAACATATATTTAGTACAGATTACTATACAACCTTTTTTCGGCTTTTAGCCCATAACATATATTTAGTACAGATTAATTAGTGTGTTAGAGATCTACACACCTGATTACTGTTAGAACGAGACCCTCTAAGTCGACGCTATCCGTAGCCAACACCACCGCTATCTGGCTTGAAATCCTGAAAAGTGATATGAGATTCAGGAACTAGTGTTTTCGGCTTTTAGATCTAAGAGATCTTACTAGAGAAGATTCGGCTACTCCCAGAGGATTCTGGCTTTTTGCAAAAAATTAGGAAGAGAAGATGATTCGAAGAAATCTATAGAGATTCGGCTTTTAGAAGAAAGAAGAGAATAATGGAGTTTTCGGCTTTTAGAAGAAGGAAGAGAAAGAAAAGGTGGAAACCCTAAATGCCGAAAAATAAAGAAGAGAACCCTCCCTATTTATAGAAATTTCGGCACTTACCTATGAAAAACCAAAAGTGCCCTTCCTGATAACTAAAAATTAATCAAATAAAAAGGGAAAATTCGGCACCCCCTTTGCCATAAAGAAACCGATTTCTTCACTTCTCTAGGTGATGGAATTTCGGCCAACTCCTAGCCTTGTAGATAGCTCCTATCTTTTCTCCTTTTTTTTTCTTCCATAATATCAACTATATTATCTACATTATCCCATTCACATAAATCCTCCTATTTTTGAGCCTTGTTGCCGTCCACTCTACCTAACCCTAATGCCGAAATTTAGCTAACTTAAATTAAAAGAGTTGGGCTCCATGTAACTTAAATTTGGGCCCCTTACTCCCTTGTGTGGCGTCACCTCCTTACTCCCTAAGTGGCGCCACTGACCACTGGGCCACAAGCTCATTTTGATATTTTAAACTCAGATACCACCTTTTAAACCCTATAGTGCCCAAACAAAAATTTCACTAAGGCTTCAGCCCAATCCTGAGCCCAATTTGGACCCCTAATGCTCAAATTAACTCATTACACATATTCACCCATTAAATGCATAGGCCCAAAAATTCAGGATGTTACAGTTCTACCCCCTTAAAGAAATTTCGTCCTCGAAATTTCCAACTAACTATCAATCATACTACCCAAGTCTCACCACTATGCTTTCGCTGCGCACTCTAATTCTAAAGCCAAAATAAACACTTAGTATACTATGGTAGGGTACGCACCATCATTCGCATCTGGAGCGTCTCCATCCCCTACCACGGCCACGCGGCGGTCGTCCTCGACCCCTTGTACTCATTCTATCGATTCGCGTTTATCTGATTAGAAATTTTATGAATTATTAGTTTTCTTCCACTGATTAACCACGAACAGTCTTATGAATAGTAGTTTTAAGAGTAGTTCTTTCGAATTAGGAATCACATCCACAAGTTTCAGTCTCAAGTTCACATCTTCTAGTCCTAAGAAGCACATACGTTCAATCATCAACCATCCACATACAAGTAGCATCCACGAGCTTACATTCATCATGTAGGGGTGTCTTCATCGTTTCACTACCCAGGGGTATTTTTGTAATTTATCCTACATGGGTATTTTCGTAATTTTCCAAATCAGAGATATTTTGGTCATTTATAAATCAGGGGTAATTTAGTAGTTTTACAAAATAGAGTGGCTGGTCCCTTTCGGGTTTTAAATTATTAATTTTGGCCCGTCAACAAATCCTCGTGGCTAGGGTGAACAGTCACTACGCACTAGGTAGGATTCCAGCAAAGAGGAGGTGAGTCACTAGGACTGCTTAAATACCAAGCTCTCCCTGAATCCAATCCTAAACATGCGTATGCCTGTTGCCACACCCTATCTCGACGACTTGTTCACAGGTTTGTTTGGTTGGATTAAATCTTATGAATTTAGAGAGTTGTTTAAACTAAGCCTAAAGTCCATCAATGTCTAATGTACTAGCCTACGTCCATCAAGCCCATCAAGCCCAACATACATATCACATCCAAAAGTTCAGAATACTTACCTGCGTGGATCGGGTGCCGGTAGACTCGAAGGCCATTTCTCAACCCAAACTTTTCTAAATTCTTATCAACTTTAAAACAGTACTAGACCCATTTCACAGCCCGAGTTTTGAACTGGGCTCTGATACCAAAATGTAACACCCCAAACCTGGCCCATAAGTTTTGACCAGATCTGGTATGCTACGGGTTGTACATTGAAAACTTTTGCTAAGTTGGTTTTAGTAAATCATAAGTTATTAGGCAAAATTCGAATAAACAAGTGACTTTTGAAAAAAAAAAACCCTTGTATTATTATTATTTTGAATAATAAAACCTTTGACAAAGTTCCATAAGTTACAAATATTAAAAACTAAGTAGTGAGTATAAACTATAGGGCCTTATTACATAAATGTTTCCAAAATTAAAAACTTAAGGAAAAACCGAAATAATCTATAAGAATAAAAATTTGATGGCCCCTCGAGTCCGCCTTTGCTCCCTAAGTGGCGCCACTGACCACTGGGCCACAAGCCCATTTTGATATTTTAAACTCAGATACCACCTTTTAAACCCTATAGTGCCCAAACAAAAATTTAACTAAGGCTTCAGCCCAATCCTGAGCCCAATTTGGACCCCTAATGCTCAAATTAACTCATTACACATATTCACCCATTAAATGCATAGGCCCAAAAATTCATGATGTTACAGATAGAATTGGTAAGGAATGAATGTTGAATAGATTATAAGTTTAGGATGTGAAATTGATATTTTAGATGGACTTATTTGAGTTGAATTTGAGCATGGAAGTAAATGGTGTGGTTGATGATTATTTGGTGCATATATTGGTATGTTTTGGTTGCCATTTGAGGTATAAATGCATATGGTATGATGCTTGTAGGTGATCCTAAGTGTGAGTGGCAAGTTTGGTCTTTCAAATGGCCTATAATTGCCCACACGGTTGAGCACACGGGCGTGTGGCTCGACCATTTCCTTCGTGGTTGTATTTCAAAACAAGTCAGACTCGACCATGGGCTGGACACACGAGCGTGTGCCTGGCCGTGTGGTGCAAGTCAGTGTCGACCACGGGTGAGGCACACGGGTGTGTCATAGGCCGTGTGGACAAGTCAGTATGTATGCCTTGTTTTGCCACGGCTTGGACACATGGGCGTGTTCGAGACCGTGTGAGGCACACAGCCTACTCACACGGGTGTGTGGTCTCTGTAGCTTTGAAAAATGTTGGATTTTCAAAAAAATTTGTATGTGTTCGGTTTAGTCCCGACCCCTTTTTAATGCATGATTAAGGTCTCGTTGACCTAATTAAGGGACTATATGAATGTGAATTGCTATGTTTGATGTGGAATGAAATTAAATGTTTTGAAATGATTGGTAATACCTCTTAACCCTATTCCAACAACGGTTACGGGTTAGGGGTATTGCAAGATCCAAGTATAACATATACCCTAACAATCCATTTTGTTTACTACCTACTTGTAACATATGCAGTATCCTCTCTTTTCACCTTTATTGCTTCCCGACTCTTCGCTATATTTAGTGTTATCCCTCGAGCCCCAACCTTGCTGTAAGCTAATTGCAGACCTCATTCATCTCTTTAGGGATTGTGTAATGACCAATCCTGCACAAACCGGATCAAAAACTTAAATTTTTTTCTGGTTTTGTATTCCCTTTAATATCAAAAGGACTGAGAATAACAAAAAAAAAAAACAAAGGACTGAGTGTTTAAGGTTCTTGCACTTAATTTCATTTGTATTGTATCTTCTATAATAGATTTTTATTTATAATAATTGCAAGCACGATGAATACTTCATCGTGATAGTTTATTACTATGAATGTTGGTATCACATAAGTGTTACCATTGCATTCTAATATAACAGTCAGAGAAGTTTCATGTGGTTTGAAAGCTTCAAAAGGGAAATTACACTGATATGCATTTCAGAAAGAACAAGGTTTATCAAAAAAGTCACAATAAAATATAAATAAAGCCCTGTATGCAAACATGATTTGGCAGCTACATTACCATTACCTGTATTGCTTGATCATGATGTTTGACTAATATAAAATAAAATACACATATATTTAAAAAAAAAACTATGTATTTGTTTTCTTAAATGGTGAATGTTTTGAATTAAGGAACATTATTACATTAAAAATAAAAATTTGCATGTGGTGGCTATAACCTATTATCTAAATCATATAAAAATTCATGTTAATTAATTTATTAAATAACTAAAAAAAGAAAAAGAAAGAGAAATAATCCCATCCATATATATATACACACTATTTGTTGGTTGGCATTATTGAATAACTAAAGGCCATGAGTTATAATAATCTTCTTTGTAGATCTGAATATTAAACTTGAAAGAAATAATATTTAGCAAACGTGATATTTAATAAAACATTAAGAATATGTCCCCGAAAAACAAATTTGTTGTTTTCTTCAATTTTATTGGTAAAATTTAGTGTGGGTTAAATTATAGCCCATAATGGTAGGGAATAGAAATGCCAATTTTTTATTTCAATTTGAGTGCAAACAAACTACAGTTTCATCACAATTTAAGCATATTATTAAGAAATATAACAATGGAAATCCAAAGAGGAAGAAAAGAAAAATACTGACCGGCTCCTTTTGCTACAACGCTTTGAACATAGGTAATTGGGACGTAAGCCCCGTTTGTTATGAGCAACAACAGTCCCAAAACAAGTAGCCATAGCCATAGGCAAGATCTTGTAGTCTCCAACATCTATGCACCTTAAACGTTTAATGAAATGGCAGAATTGAATTACGCAACTAATTATAAAGCAACTAACATGAAACAGAGCACACCAATATTATAATTATATATAGGTGGTACCTACAGCAAGTGGAAACAGACAGTAAGTAGCCTTGAAATATTAAAGAACATTTTCAGCCATTAAATCGAAACCGAAACATCAATGCTAATTTAATATATATATTTTTAAGCATGAAAATAACAAAACGAGTTTAAAGAAAACTCACCATTAGCAACACTCAATTTGTACTTCTAAAATAACAAGTCATTCGACAAATAAAACACAGTTTACTCATTAACGGCACATCATCAATATCAATCCCAGAATTATACATTTTAACCACGGCACCAAAGCACTATAAATCATAGCTATAACCCCTCTCAATTTGTTACGGCAATTAATCCACTTCAAATAATGGTTTAAGCGAACATAAATACTTACAGCATAAATACTTACATTTTAATCACGACCAAGCAGTAGGACATCTTAATTATAACTATGGGATCTTCTAATTTCAGCTTAGGACATTAATATTTAATTAATTCCACCAGCAGGTCACCTTAATTTCATTACAAAAAGTCATATTCGGACAGCATGCATGGAGTTTGCATGCCTCGACAGTTCACTCAACAACTAACAATCATCAAGACTTTTCCCTCAATTTTCATCACACATACCAGCATTAGAGTATAATTAATCATTCAAGAAATAACTTAAACTCACACCATAACCAACAACAACCATTTTTTTTTATTTACAACCATTTCTTCAGATTTCCAACATGATTTATTTGCTCCTAACCGAAAACCAATAGCAACTAATTGACAGTTTAATAATAAAATTCAGACGACTTAATTGAAGTCACCAACTAGTTTAATTCGACTTGTCAATTAACTAAATGAGTAAGTGTGTCTAAATTTCAAGGAATACTTACCGAATTCTTCCCCAATTTGTTTATTCTGAG
The DNA here is from genome assembly GCA_025698515.1 of Gossypium sturtianum. Taxonomy (NCBI): domain Eukaryota; kingdom Viridiplantae; phylum Streptophyta; class Magnoliopsida; order Malvales; family Malvaceae; genus Gossypium; species Gossypium sturtianum. The sequence goes on from CM046946.1 coordinate 127,376,292, forward strand.
CACAAACTTTCTCCTTGCCTTTACCACTTTAACCATCTCCCACCTCTCAAGCTTCTTAATATGAAGAAACAACTATTTAATATGCCAAATCCATGACCTCTCCCTCCATGCAACCAACTTCCCTTTTTATTTCATCCATTTGGACCAACAAAAGAAAAGAAAAGTAAAAGTACAGATAATATATATAATATAGAAGAAAACATGAAGTTTTCCCCTTTCCTTTCACCATCAATTTCCCTTCTCACAGTTAAGGAAAAGAAGAAATTTTAAAGAATTTCTTTCTCCCTTTTCTCCTCTAGGGTTTTGACATTTTGGGGAAGATGAAGAGAAGAAAAGAAAAAATGTTCTTCCCCTTTTTATTTTTCCGATTTCTCTTACCCTCGTGTATTATTATCTATTTATTATATTCTGATAAACCGAAATAGTAACATATTTTAATCCCATATTTAGTATGCTTTTGGATGAATTATCCCTTATTTTATGTAATTTGGTGCTCTTAATCCTTTCTTTTCATGTTATATACTCAGGAAAGCACCAGAGGATGAAAAGAACGCAAAACGGGTTTAAAACGGGACAAATAGGCCAAAGCATGAAATCGACACGGCCTGGACCAAAGATCACACGGCCGTGCCTCCTTAAAGATCTCAAACACGGCCTGGACCACGATTTAAATGGCCGTGCCTCATTAAAGAAGTCCGAGCACGGCCTGGCCACGATCCACACGGGCGTGTGCCATGGCCGTGTCCCTGTCGCTGGAAAGAGCAATTTCACTTGGATTTGGATGCTTGGAGGCAAAGAAACACACTCCAAAGTCTAATTAAACCCCCAATTAGGAATTGCACTCAAATTAGGATACTTGGAGGCCAAGTAACACATCTCAAAGCCTATATAAACACCCTAGGGGGAAACTTAATCGGGGAGTTTGACAGAAACCCTCTATCGAGAGGAGCCCAAAGCCATCGTCTAGGGGCGTCGTGCTAGGCCAGAGAAGGCAGACTTGTGGGGATTCACTCAGGGATAGCCAGTTGGTCCATCTCAAGAAGCCAGAATTATACTCAAGACGGAGGATCTCCTCTTCAATTCCTTCAGGGGGTTTTAGGGATTTCTTATGTTTTGTTTTATCTTTTCTCTTGAGATGTTTTCCTTTATTGTCATGAACTAAACCCTTCGGATACTCGAAGGGGATGAAACCTATGATGAATCTTGTTATTGTTTTCTGAATTATATGATAATAACTTAGTTTGTTCTTAATTGTGTGAACTTAATCCAAATCTAATGTGCTTAGGTGGAGGAGGAATAGACCCTGCCTAAGAGTAGATCCAACATAATTAAGCAGAGTTGATCGCACGCCTAGAGATAGGGTGACGAGATTTTGCCGGATTAGGGTGAAACCTAAAATGGGAATCCATAGATCGATTTGCTGCTATTCTAGGGGGTTATTATAAGAGAACGAGAGTTCCACTAATTAACCTAGGGTTAGACGTTATTCGCCTCGAGAGAGGGTTTAATATACGTTAGGGAGTCTCACGGATCAAACTAAGTAAATAAATCATATGGTTCAAGGTTAGATAACAAGTGAAGTCTAGGTGGATTCTTCTTAAGGGTATCGCTTGAGTCAACTGAGTTTTCCCAAAAGTTATTTCACGAATTCATTATTTTTGTCTTTGCGTCTTAGCTTAGTAAGTAGATTAGTTTTATTTTAAACAACCATCACTTTATATTAAGGCTAAATAATAAAAAGACGGTGAGTATTAGTACTTTTAGTTCCTTTGGGTTCGACAATCCGGTCTTGCCTAAGCTATACTACTGTTTGATAGGTGCACTTGCCTTTAATCGTTGTCAGAGTTAGTTTTCAGGTTCGATCATTCTTTTTATAAATTTTAAAGCTCTGATTCACAGCGATCAAGTTTTTGGCGCCGTTGCCGGGGAACTAAAATATTAAGAAAGCTCTATTTTTATTACTTTAGCCATTATTTTTATTTTTTGTAATTTATTTTTATTTTTAGTTTTAATTTTTAAAATTTGCTAAATTTTCTTTCTTTCTTTTCCTTGCAGGTACCTCTAGTTCATGACTAGAAGGAACCCGAGAGGACCTTTAGAATAGGACAGTGATATTGAAGCTACCGCTCGAAGAAATCGCAGAGAAATTAGGCGAGCCCTAAATTACCAAGGAGAGCGAGAAGACAGATCCAATCCTACTGAAGGGATGGACGAAAATAATCTTCCACCACAAGATGTGGGAGAAAATAATGCTCCTCGTACTATGTTTGATTATGTTAAACCTCATTTAACAGGAGCAGAATCGAGTATTGTTAGGCCTGCTATAGCTGCTAATAATTTTGACTTAAATCCTAACACTATACAAATGATTCAACAGTTTGTTCAATTTGATGGTTTGCAGGACGAAGATCCAAACGCTCATATAGCTAACTTTTTAGAGTTCTGTGATACCTTCAAAATAAATGGCGTTTCTGACGATGCCATACGACTTCGGTTATTTCCCTTTTCACTAAGAAATAAAGCCAAACATTGGTTAAACTCGTTACCACGAGGGTCGATCACCACATGGGATCAAATGACCGAAAATTTTTTATTAAAATATTTCCCATCGGCCAAAATGGCCAAATTACGGAATGATATCTCTTCTTTTGTGCAGATGGATTTAGAAACATTATACGACGCATGGGAGAGATACAAAGATCTCTTGAGGAGATGCCCACACCACGCTTTACCTTTGTGGCTCCAAGTCCAAACATTTTATAACGGTGTGAATCCTTCAACGAGGCAATTAATTGATTCAAATTTGCGGTGGAACCACGAATAATAGGACTCCCGAGGCGACCTACGAGTTTATTGAAGAGATGTCATTTGAATAACTATCGGTGGCAAGTTACAAGAACAAGGCCAACAAAAACAAATGGAGTTTACAACCTCGACGCAGAGAACCATGCTATCAAATCGGTAGAGTTGATGAATAAGAAGATTGATAGTTTGTGTTCCTCGCAGTACATCCAGGTTATGCAGTGTGAAACAAGCGGAGGCGTGGCGAATCCTGAGTACCCACCCTAAGGACATGGCATGGAAAGCGAACAAGTCCACTATATGAGTAACTATTCTAAACCTCAAAATAATTTTTATAGTGACACTTATAATGCAGGTTGAAGGTACCATCCTAATTTCTCGTGGGATGATCAAAGTAGCCAAAGACAGGAACTTCCTTTAAATTTTCAACAACCACCTTACCAACAGGAAGAGGAGTCGAACCTTGAAGAGATGTTGACAAAATTCATGGCGACTCCGATAACCGTCTCCAAGACACTCGAAACCACCCTTGAGACCCAACAAGCATCGATCAAAGGGATCGAGAGCCAAGTTAGGGAAGTCATTGAGTCAGTTGGGGAACTTACTAAGTCAGTTATACAACTTGCTAAGCTGATCTCAGAACTACCACAAGAAAGCTTGCCACGCAATACTGAAACTAACCCGAGTGAGCAAAATCAAGCCATTTATGATAGTGAAGGGTTAGACGAACCAAACCCAAGGGAAGAACATGTGGTAAGCGAAGGTAAGGTTGAAGTGTGCCATGATATATCAAAATCGGCAATTACAGAGTACCAACCTCGTGTGCCATATCCCGATACAATAAAGAAAGACCACACAGAGAAAGAATTCGGTGAACTTACACTTCGTGTAGACAACAAAACAATCACTCTTCAAGCTCTTGACTCAGCTAGGACATCGAGTAATAAAGGTACGAACATTAATTCTATTGATAACCATTTGGTTCAACCTTCTTTATAGGAAACATCACGAAATCACCTAGCTGAGCTAGATCTTAGACCTCGTACCCATAAAGAAATAATTCATGAAGAACTAAAGCTTCAGGTCGATGAATTAGACGAGTGGAAAACACACTTTAAAGAGAAACTAGGAATACACGAAGTGAAACCGAAGGAAACCCCAGACGAGCTGATAGGAACAACAAATCACTTCAAAATAGGGGATCAGGTATTGTTGAATAAGGAAGACCCTCGAATCGCCAATTCAGACCTCAAGACAAATGAAGAAATCACTTTTGAGGTACTTGATGTCTTCCTATACGGGCCAGTCGAGGTAAGCAATCCTAAATTCAGTACTTTTGAGGTAAACACTACTCGACTTAAATTTTATATCAAAATTCGAGTTGATCGCATGAGGAAGGATTTTCACCTCCTCAAACCACCTTGACCATACGAATGAGAGGTAAAGTCTAGCTTAAGACTATAAACGAGCACTTCTCGGGAGGCAACCCGAGTACTAACCCTATTAATTTTTACATTTTTTATTTTACTTTTATTTTTAATTTTAGCACCTAACCATAAACTAACCAAAGTACAAATTCCCATGCTCACACGGCCTTGCACACGGCCGTCGCCGTGGCCGTGTGGAAGCCAGAAGGACAAACCACGGACGTGCTAGTAACCGTGCATGACAAAGAATGATTTCTTTTCCCAACACGGGCTGTGATAAAAAGCCACGCCCGTGCCGACTTCCCGTGTGAGGTTACTGACTTATTGAGCACGGGCGACACGCGGTGCGGCCCTACAACCGCGCGCGAGGTTCTCGACTTGATGAGCACGGGTTAAACACGCCCGTTCTAAAGGACCGTGAGAAGAATACACGGGCGTGCTACGAGACCCACGGCCGTGGTAAAACACCTAAACGCGCCCAAAATTCAAAATCACGAAAAACACGGACTGATTAAACTCGAACAAGGGCGTGGACCGTATCACTATTTAAATATTTACTTTTATTTTTATTTTTATTTTTTTTCATTTTTTTCATTTTCATTTTCATTTTCATTTTTATTTTTATTTCCTTTCTTTTATTTTCTTTATTATTTTCTTCTTGTTATTCATTCCATTTAGATTTAGCTTAGGATACAAAATAAAATTAGGATGGCTGCTTCGAGGACTCAAACAGTTCGAGATGCTTCCCCACGTTCACCTCCAATCCTATCCGGTTTCTTTTCATTGACTTCATCCAAAATTCAGGAAGTTTCACTTCTCTCCCTATCTTATGATTTTATGATTATTTTGCTATTATCTATCTTTGTACATTGAGGGCAATGTACATCTTAAGTGTGGGGGGGGGGGAGGGGGGTTAACTATAGTATTATTTGAAAATCCTTGAATTATGCCTTATCCTAAAGTAAGTTTCTCATATTATGATTAGAATAAAATTTCCCTTGAATTATGATTTTTATTGATATGTTTTAGATTAAGTCATTGATAATTGTGCATTGATAATTAAATTTGAAGAATACTAGAGAATCAAGCATGGTAAGTCTATTTTTCAGAAATTAAAAAAATTTTCTGGGTTGTCGAACTAAGTTTAAATATTACTTTGAAGTTTGAAATTTACGAGGTTGACGTCAAAATACCCATATTTTTTTTGTGAGTTTTTGAGCCTTATAGAGCATAAATTCTTTTTCTTGCTCACTTTATTAATTATGAGTATGTCAACATTGATTTGTTATTCTAGAACTTGCATCGATTATACATGTCGAGACCATATTTTTTTTATTTGATACACAGAGATGATAAAGGCACCTAGGATCTAACCCACTTACTCCATTAAAAAAACCTACCTTCACAATTAACCCCTAGTGAACCCCTTTTAATCCTAACAACCCTATTTATTGACTCACCCACTAATATTAACCCAAAACCCTTTGTAATTGTTATCACCATTCTTTCTAACTACCCCTATATCGAGATTTGATCTGATTAGTTTCCTAATTATGAATTCTAGTAATTTATCCTTTATTATGTATTTAGTTTGTTCTTTAAAAAAACGAAGTATATTCATTATTAGTTTTTTATTAGTGATGTGATTAAGTGAGCTTATACGTTTGAATTCCAAATATTGAAGAAGAAGCTCGTATTATTAGTTTCAAAGTTTCAATTCATGTAATTATTTATTTATCAGTTCATTTTTTCTAGTTAGGTAATTTGTCAATTCAGTCTCGATTCTAACCCTCTAATTCAGCCTTATTCCACACCTTTAACCCAAGCCCCATTACAACCCTTTCAAAGACCTTTTGATTTGTGTTTCATCTCATATTTTAGTGGTGGAGATTTGATTCTCATGCAAGCCTATGGGATTAACTCTTCATGTTTGACTTTTGAGTGCCTAACTTTTGAACCTTAAACACTTTGAGTGATTTGAGTGAATCTTTAGTGAGGATGTCAATCCTTGACAATTTCGAATCAGAGGTAATTATTTAGATGAAGGGAAACACCTATGTTTTGCGCTACAAAATATAAGGCTTATATTGTTTGAATTTTTAGGACTCTTTGAGTTGAATTATCCATGTATGAATTATCTCTGAATTATGATGAGACACTATCAATGACTATTATGAATTATAGGAAGTTCGTTTTAATTGTAAGTTGAGAATTTTGCTTAAGGACAAGCAAAAGCTTAAGTGTGGGGGTATTTGATAAACCGAAATAGTAACATATTTTAATCCCACATTTAGTATGCTTTTGGATGAATTATCCCTTGATTTATGTAAAAAGGTGCTCTTAATCCTTTCTTTTCATGTCTTATACTCAGGAAAGCACCCAATGATAAAAAGAATGAGAAACGGGCTCAAAACGGACCAAAACGGGCCAAAGAGGAAATCGACACAGCCTGGACCTTAGCCCACACGGACGTGCCTCACTGATCATCTAGAACACGGTCTTCTCTCGATTCACATGGCCGTGTCTCATTAAAGAAGTGCGAGCACGGCCTGGCCACGATCCACACGGGCGTGTGCCATGGCCGTGTCCCTCTCGCTGGAAAGAGCAATTTCACTCGGATTTGGATGCTTGGAGGCAAAGAAACACACTCCAAAGTCTAATTAAACCCCCAATTAGGAATTGCACTCAAATTAGGAGGCCAAGTAACACATCTCAAAGCCTATATAAACACCCTAGGGGGCAACTTAATGGGAAAGTTCGGCAGAAGCCTTCTGCCAGGGCTTTTGTCAAGGCGTCGTGCTAGGCCAGAGAAGGCATATTTGTGGGGATTCACTCAGGGATAGCCAGTTGATCCATCTCAAGAATCCAGAATTATACTCAAGACGGAGGATCTCCTCTTCAATTCCTTCAGGGGGTTTTAGGGATTTCTTATGTTTTGTTTTATCTTTTCTCTTGAGATGTTTTCCTTTATTGTCATGAACTAAACCCTTCGGATACTCGAAGGGGATGAAACCTATGATGAATCTTGTTATTGTTTTCTGAATTATATGATAATAACTTAGTTTGTTCTTAATTGTGTGAACTTAATCCAAATCTAATGTGCTTAGGTGGAGGAGGAATAGACCCCACCTAAGAGTAGATCCAACATAATTAAGCGGAGTTGATCGCACGCCTAGAGATAGGGTGACGAGATTTTGCCGGATTAGGGTGAAACCTAATATGGGAATCCATAGATCGATTTACTGCTATTCTAGGGGGTTATTATAAGAGAACGAGAGTTCCACTAATTAACCTAGGGTTAGACGTTATTCGCCTCGAGAGAGGGTTTAATATACATTAGGGAGTCTCACGGATCAAACTAAGTAAATAAATCATATGGTTCAAGGTTAGATAACAAGTGAAGTCTAGGTAGATTCTTCCTAAGGGTATCGCTTGAGTCAACTGAGTTTTCCCAAAAGTTATTTCCCGAATTCATTATTTTTGTCTTTGCGTCTTAGCTTAGTAAGTAGATTAGTTTTAGTTTAAACAACCATCACTTTATATTAAGGCTAAATAATAAAAAGACGGTGAGTATTAGTACTTTTAGTTCCTTTGGGTTCGACAATCCGGTCTTGCCTAAACTATACTATTGTTCGATAGGTGCACTTGCCTTTAATCGTTGTCAGAGTTAGTTTCCAGGTTCTATCATTCTTTTATAAATTTTAAAACTCTGATTTACAGCGATCACTTAGATATACCAAATTTTTTTCATTATTCTCAAAATCCCTGAATTTAGTCTTGTTTTTAAGTAATTTACTCATATCACTAATTAGGATGAAATTTCTGATGATTTAAGATTTTTATTGATATGTTTTAGATTAAGTCATTGATAATTGTGCATTGATAATTAAATTTAAAGAATACTAGAGAATCAAGCATGATAAGTCTATTTTTCAGAAATTAAAAATTTTCTAGGTTGTCGAACCAAGTTTAAATATTACTTTGAATTTTGAAATTTACGAGGTTGACATCAACATACCCATAATTTTTGTGAGATTTTGAGCCTTATAGAGCATAAATTCTTTTTCTTGCTCACTTTATTGATTATGAGTATGTCAACACTGATTTGTTATTCTAAAACTTGCATCAATTATACATGTCGAGACCACATTTTTTTATTTGATACACAGAGATGATAAAGGCACCTAGGATCTAACCGACTTACTCCATTAAAAAAACCTACCTTCACAATTAACCCCTAGTGAACCCTTTTTAATCCCAACAACCCTATTTATTGACTCACCCACTAATATTAACTCAAAACCCTTTGTAATTGTTATCACCATTCTTTCTAACTACCCCTATATCGAGATTTGATCTGATTAGTTGCCTAATTATGAATTCTAGTAATTTATCCTTTATTATGTATTTAGTTTGTTCTTAAAAAAACCAAAAGTATATTCATTATTCATTATTAGTTGTGATTAAATGAGCTTATACGCTTAAATTCCAAATATCGAAGAAGAAACTCGCATTATTAGTATTATTAGTTTTCAATTAATGTAATTATTATTATTGGTTCGTTAGTTCTTAGTTAGGTAATTTGTCAATTCAATCTCGATTCTAACCCTCTAATTCAGCCTTATTCCACACCTTAACCCTAGCCCCGTTACAACCCTAACAAAGACCTTTTGATTTGTGTTTCATCTCATATTTCAGTTGTGGAGATTTGATTTTCATGCAAGCCTATGGGATTAACTCTTCATGTTCGACTTTTGAGTGCCTAAAGTTTGAACCTTAAACACTTTGAGTGATTTGAGTGAATCTTTTGTGAGGATGCCAATCCTTGTCGATTTCAAATTAAAGGTAATTATTTAGATAATGGGAGACACCTATATTTTCGAGCTACAAAATCTATGACTTATATTGTTTGAATTTTTAGGACTCTTTGAGTTGAATTATCCATGTATGAATTATCCCTGAATTATGATGAAACACTATCAACGACTATTATGAATCATAGGAAGTTCGTTTTAATTGTAAGTTGAGAATTTTGCTTGAGGACAAGCAAAAGCTTAAGTGTGGGGGTATTTGATAAACCGAAATAGTAACATATTTTAATCCCATATTTAGTATGCTTTTGGATGAATTATCCCTTATTTTATGTAATTTGGTGCTCTTAATCCTTTCTTTTCATGTTATATACTCAGGAAAGCACCAGGGGATGAAAAGAACGCAAAACGGGCTTAAAACGGGACAAATGGGCCAAAGCATGAAATTGACACGGCTTGGACCAAAGATCACACGGCCGTGCCTCCTTAAAGATCTCGAACACGACCTGGACCACTGTCGTAACCATTTTTTTGATAAAACAGTAAACGACGCGGTCGACTCAATTTTTTTGAAAATGAAAAGGAAGGGAGTCGCCACCGATCTTTATTTGGGTGTGATCGGATCACCTTTGTTTTAATAAAACGTCTCGATTTATTAAAACGATACTTTTGGTCTACGAAAAGTTGAGAAAAATGGGTTCGGAAGTCTATTACGTGCGAGGAAGGATTAGCACCCTCGACACGCCCGAAATTGCTACCAAATTGATTGATCGATGTCCTAATGTTGAAAACTTTGGAATGATTTGGAAATAGATACTTTTTATTTCTAACACTTGAAGGAATTGGAAGAGACGTTAAGGCTCTCTTATTTTCGAAGAGATAAAACATCATGTCCAGTAAGCTAGGGCGCAATACTTTAGACTCCCCGAAGCTAAGCTCGCTTTTTAAAACTTAGTTTTATATTTGAAAAGGATCTTCCGTCATTTGTCAAACGAGAAATCGTAACCCAGATAAGTTAGGGCTCGCTTTTCTCGAAGGTCCAAATTAGGAATATCGCTCTATTTTAATAGAAAAAGAAACTTATCCAAGTATCTAGATGTCGAGTCCAGTAAGTTAGGGCGCGACATTTCGAATATCCGAGATTAAGTGTTTTGTTTAAAATTTAAATTGCGATTTCAAAAGGGATATCCCGTTGTTTAACTTTAAACGAGAAAAACTAGAACCTAGTAAGTTAGGGCTCGATCCACTCGAATTGCTAATACGGAATGTCGATTTCAAACTTGAATTTGATTTTTTGAAAGAGATATTCCGTTGTTTAACTTAAATGAGAAAAACCAGAACCCAGTAAGTTAGGGCTCGATTCACTCGAATTGCTAATACGGAATATCGATTGTTATGAAAATTGAGATGTCGGGAAAATCAAGGAGACGAATGATGAGAATATAAGTAGTGGGGAAAGAAAAGTATTGTGACAATGGTGTGTATGCATTGACAATGGTAGAAAATAATGATAATAATGGTGGTAATATATATAAACTAGGTAAAATATATGCCTATTGAGAAATAATATAATGTTAGTAGTAATGTGGGATATATATATATATAAGGAAAATACCGGTAGTATACATAAAAAAAAGAACTGGATTGTAAACCACTTAAAAAGCGGAAGGACCAAAAGCGCAGTAAGACCCTTATTTAAAAACACGCGGATCCCTCCGGCACGGGCGGATCGGGTCGGGTGCCCCATACGACGTCGTTTTGGGGGCATTTCAGAATTCTCCGAAACGGCGCCGTTTCATCCTTCTATAAAAGCCATTTTTTTGTTTCAAAAATCATTTTAAACCCATTCTAAAAAAAAATAAAAAAATCAGAAGAGACTCTCTGAAACCTCTCCCCTTGGCTGCAAAATCCGACAGGAGCTCCGACGCTGGTAGCCACCGTCCGCACCACCGTGCACGGCAACCGGAGCTCCAAAATCCCCTTTTCCGACGACTTAAAAGGTAAACTCCCCCTTTTTATTCTTTTAGTGCCATGTTCTTTACTCTAAAGTAGAATAGAAAAAAAATAAACAACAAATATAAAAAGGAGTCACCTTTTTTTTGTTTCAAAACCTATTTTTTGCGTTCGATTCACCTTTTGTTTTCGAATCTATTTCAATGTTCGATGTTTGTATCTAGTATTGGTGTTTTAAAATTTGTTTTTGGTTGTATTTCCATAAAAGTTTTTTTTTTCAGCCTACATTTGATTTTTTGATGGCTTTATATAGCCATTTACAAACATTTATTATTGATTTCTCTGTTTCTTTGCAGGTTCTCGGGCGGTGGACGTGACAAGGGTGGTGGCAGCAGGCTTCGGTGGTGGCAGAGCAAGTTGCGGCCAGAAGACCTAGGTGCGGCGCACCTAGGTTTTGTTGTTTTTGTTTTGTTTCTAAAATGGGCTAGGGTTTAGGTTATTTGGGTTAAGTGTTATGGGCCATTAGGGCTTGGTTTTAGTTTGGCTTACTGTGTTGTAATGTGTTTGGGCCTTGTAATTTGGTTAATCTGTTTGTTTTTATTTTTGTTTTGGGGTGGGTCTAATTTGGGTTTTATGACGGGCTCGGGCAAAATTGGGCTATGACAGCTGCCCCTCTTTGCTCATTGTCGTGTAACAGGAATGGAGCAAAGACTTTCAAAGGACCAATTTTGCCCGGTCTTATTGAGTCTTGACTTCTTGGGTGCTCTTCCATAGGTAGCTTAATTCCTGTCCACCGCATCTTGTCGCTTTGGTCCACTCTATCGCTACAACTTCAGAGGCATAGGATTCTTCATTTTTAATCTGCTCCCTTCGATTTGCTCCTGCAACATCAGGAATTGCCAAGTCTGCTAACCTCAATCTGATCCCTACAAACTTAGGGATCACCCGACTGATGTCTTCGATCTGCTTCCTGCAACTTCAGGAACGTCAAATCCGCTATCTTCAATCTGATCCCTGCAAACTCAGGGACCACTAGACTAATGTCTTCGATCTGCTTCCTACAACTTCAGGAAGGTCAAATCTGCTATTTTCAATCTGATCCCTGCAAACTCAGGGATCACTAGACTGATGTCTTCGATCTGCTTCCTGCAACTTCAGGAACATCAAATTCGCTACCTTCAATCTGATCCGTGCAAACTCAGGGACCACTAGACTGATGTCTTCGATCTGCTTCCTGCAACTTCAGGAAGGTCAAATCTGTTATTTTCAATCTGATCCCTGCAAACTCAGGAATCACTAGACTGATGTCTTCGATCTACTTCTTGCAACTTCAGGAAGGTCAAATCTGCTATTTTCAATCGATCCCCGCAAACTCGGGGATCACTAGATCGATGTGTCTTGATGCGCTTCCCGCAACTTCGAGAACGCGTCAAATCCACTACCTTCAACTGATCCCCGCAAACTCGGGGACCACTAGATCGATGTCTTCGATCCGCTTCCTGCAACTTCAGGAAGGTCAAATCTGCTATTTTCAATCTGATCCCTGCAAGCTCAGGGATCACTAGACTGATGTCTTCGATCTGCTTCCTGCAACTTCAGGAAGGTCAAATCTTCTATTTTTAATATAATCCCTACAAACTCAGGGATCACTAGACTGATGTCTTCGATCTGCTTCCTGCAACTTCAGGAAGGTCAAATCTGCTATTTTCAATCTGATCCCTGCAAACTCAGGGATCACTAGACTGATGTCTTCAATCTGCTTCCTGCAACTTCAAGAAGGTCAAATCTGCTATTTTCAATCTAATCCCTGCAAACTCAGGGATCACTAGACTGATGTCTTCTATCTGCTTCCTGTAACTTCAGAAGGGTCAAATCTGCTATTTTCAATCTGATCCCTGCAAACTCAGGGATCACTAGACTGATGTTTTCGATCTGCTTCTCGCAACTTCAGGAAGGTCAAATCTGCTATTTTCAATCTGATCCCTGCAAACTCAGGGATCACTAGACTGATGTCTTCGATCTGCTTCCTGCAACTTTAGGAAGGTCAAATCTGCTATTTTCAATCGATCCCCGCAAACTCGGGGATCACTAGATCGATGTCTTCGATCTGCTTCCTGTAACTTCAGGAAGGTCAAATCTGCTATTTTCAATCTGATCCCTGCAAACTCAGGGATCACTAGACTGATGTCTTCGATCTGCTTCCTGCAACTTCAAGAAGGTCAAATCTGCTATTTTTAATCTGATCCCTGCAAACTCAGGGATCACTAGACTGATGTTTTTTATCTGCTTCCTACAACTTCAAGAAGGTCAAATCTGCTATCTTTGATCTGCTCCACTGCAAACTCAGGGAGACAGGATCTGCTATTCTTTAATCTGTTCTGCCATAGTGTCCTTTTGAGGACATAACCTGTAGAATGAGTACATGCTTATGCCCAATGATTAGGATGCCATGAGTATGATGAGTCAGAATGTTATGAGTGCAATTTCCCATTTGAGGTGTTATCATCTATTTATCCGTCACAGTTTCATCTTCGTTTCTCTTGCAGTAACCATTTTTGTATGAATGACTTGCCCCTGTGGAAATTTCAAGGCCCCTTTCCTTTAGGCTTCGGGACACGGGTCTGCATTGACTTCTAACTGTCTTCCCCGGGAATCACAACTCCTACTCGAAGAGTACCCGACTTGGTTTGTTTTTGGATTCGTTCCACAGCGATATAGGGTTTTTGAATCTTTCCTTGTCAAAAATTGGCCTGTCACCTTTCCTGGGTGACTAGGTAATATTATTCACCCTGCCACGATTACTGAATCGGGCGAGGAAGTTTGAAGAAATGATTTCCATTAAGACCCCTCTTTATCCAATGTCTTTAATATATGTACGTGGAAATTCTAAACAATTGTCCTGTTTCAGTTTCTTGTTTTATCTTAGAGATTCCCAAAGTAATACGTAGAACTTTCTTTTGTGAAATTATCAGTTCATCAATTATTATTTCAATGCAACATGTTTATGAATGATGGGTAACAATAGATTGACTTCAAAGAGAGTTAAAAATGAATTATCAACGATTTGATTGGGAACATATCCTTTTTTGTGAAAAAGAATCCAACAATAGTGAAAATGAGCAAGACATAAATCAAATGCCCTAGACACCGCCGATTGGGCTTCTATACAAGTTTCATGAAGGCTGCTTTGAGCTTTAGCATGTGTTCAGAAGACTCAAAGTACTTTGTTGATGCCCCAATATGCAACGTGCTTCCTCTTCTGTTGATTCTAGCGCTGCGAGATCGCCACGTGTCTATTCAAAATTCGAGCCGCCCTTTTCGAGTTTTCAACTCAAAAGCCTTTTGGCCCCAAGGCGCCCTCTACGGGTTTTCACCTTGGCCTTTCCATTTTTTTTTTGAAGTCTCAAAGTGCCCTTTGCGGGTTTTCACCTTGGCCTCTCCGTTTCAAGCAAAGTATTTTTTAACCGAATCTGAGTTCACGGGATTGGGTAAGCTTTTCCCGTCCATTTCAGTCAGAATCAGTGCGCCTCCCGAGAAAGCTTTCTTCACCACATATGGTCCTTCCCAATTCGGCATCCATTTTCCTCTGTAATCTTTTTGTATGGGAAGGATCTTTTTCAACACAAGGTCCCCCTCGTGGAATTCTCTTGGGTAAACTTTTTTGTCATAAGCTCGCATCATTTGTTTTTGGTACGTCTGACCGTGACGAATAGCCCTCAATCTCTTTTCTTCAATTAAGTTCAACTGATCATATCGAGCCTGGATCCACTCAGCTTCATCCAGCTTTATTTCTGACAAAACTCGAAGAGAAGGTATTTCTACTTCAATAGGAAGGACTACTTCCATCCCATAGACCAACGAAAAAGGTGTTGCCCCGGTAGAGGTTCTGACTGATGTCCGATAAGCATAGAGTGCAAATGGTAACTTCTCATGCCAATCTCTATAGGTCTCGGTCATCTTCCCCACTATCCTCTTGATGTTTTTGTTGGCTGCTTCCACTGCCCCATTCATCTTTGGACGATATGGCGACGAATTGTGGTGTTTGATGTTGAATTGGCTGCAAACCCCTGCTATCATGCTGTTGTTTAGGTTCAGTGCATTGTCTGATATGATCCTTTCAGGCATTCCGTATCGACAAATGATCTCCTTTTTCAAAAACCGACTAACCGCTGATTTAGTGACATTAGCATACGAAGCAGCCTCTACCCATTTTGTGAAGTAGTCGATAACCACAAAGATGAACCGATGCCCATTCGAAGCTTTCGGAGAGATTGGGCCAATGACATCCATGCCCCACATGGAAAATGGTCATGGAGAAGTCATAACATGCAAAGGTGACGGGGGCACATGAATCTTGTCTCCATAAATCTGGCATTTATGGCATTTCTTGGCATAGTTGATACAATCTTCTTCCATGGTGGACCAATAATATCCAAACCTCATTATTTGTCTGGCCATCGTGAAACCATTGGCGTGAGTTCCACGAGCGCCTTCATGGACTTCTTCCAGATTAACTTAGCTTCGGTGGCATCTACACATCTCAGCAGCACTTGATCTTTCCTTTTCTTGTATAAGACCTCTCCATCCAGGACGTAGTCACAGGCTAGTCTTCTCAACGTCCTTTTATCGTTCTCAGTCGCTTGGTCTGGGTACTCGCGATTCTTCACGTACCGCAGTATATCGTGGTACCATGGTGGACAAGTTTTCTCTTCCTCCTCAACATCGTAGCAATGGGTTGGGTCTTGATGAAAGCTCATTTGTATGGGTTTCAAATCCTCATTTTCGTTTATTCGGACCATAGAGGCTAAGGTGGCCAGAGCATCAGCCATCTGGTTTTCGTATCTGGGTAAATAATGAAAAGTGACGTCGTCGAACTCTCTGATCAAATCTTGGGCCAGTCTTTTGTAGATGACCAGCTTTGGATCCCTGGTTTCCCATTCCCCTTTTAGTTGATAGATTACCAGGGCAGAACCTCCATATACTTCTAATATTCTGATTTTACGTTCGATAGCGGCACGAAGACCCATGATGCAAGCTTCATATTCAGCCATATTATTAGTGCAATCGAAATCCAATTTGCTAGTAAATGGATAATAGTCTCCTTTTAGGGATATCAGAACTGCCCCAATTCCATTGCCCACGGTGTTTGATGCCCCGTCAAAATTTAGTTTCCAGGGATGGTTTTTGATGGCACCTTCTCCAGCGTCTGCCACATACATCAAATCTTCGTTAGGGAAATCAAAGTCCAAAGGCTCATAGTCTTCAAGGGCTCTCTTCAAGCGAAAAGTGCGCTATTGCACTCCCTTTTACCGCCTTTTGGTTCACATAGACGATGTCGAATTCAGAAAGCAGAATCTGCCATCTGGCCATCCTTCCATTCAAGGCGGTAGACTCCATCATATATTTAAGAGGATCTAGCCTCGAGATGAGCCATGTCGTGTGATACAGCATATACTACCTCAATCTCCGAGTTGTCCAAATCAAGGCACAGCATAATTTCTCGATTGGCGGGTACCTCGTTTCACATTCAGTAAATTTTTTACTAAGATAGTATATTGCCTTTTGTTTCTTCCCCGACTCATCATGCTGACCCAGCACACATCCCATCGAATTATCAAGCACCGTCAAGTAAAGGATTAATGGCTTGTCTGGTTGAGGCGGCGTTAGTACCGGGGCATGGGACAGGTATTGTTTTACCTTTTCGAAGGTCTTCTGGAATTCTTCATCCCACGTGCCTGGGTTGTGTTTCTTGAGGAGACGGAATATGGGCTCACATCTCTCAGTCAGTTGTGAAATGAACCGGGCGAGGTAATTTAGCCTTCCTAAGAAACCTCTAACTTCTTTTTGGGTACGTGGTGGAGGTAATTCTTGTATGGCTTTGGCTTTATCCGGGTCAACCTCAATCCTTTTTTCACTGACTATGAATCCGAGCAACTTCCCGGATCGAGCTCCAAGGTACACTTTGACGGGTTAAGCTTCAACTGGAATTTTCGGCCTCAAGAACAATTTTCTCAAGACTCGCACATGTTTCTTTTTCATTCGGGACTTGGCGATCATATCGTCGACGTAAACCTCAATTTCCACCTGCATCATGTCATGGAATAAGGTTACCATGGCTCTCGATATGTCGCCCCCGCATTTTTTAGCCCAAATGGCATTACCTTGTAGCAAAATGTCCCCCACATTGTTATAAACGTTGTCCTGTCCATGTCCTCAGGATGCATCTTTATTTGGTTGTATCCCGAGAAACCATCCATGAAGGAGAACAATGAATAGCCTGCTGTATTGTCTACCAAGGTGTCGATGTGAGGCAACGGGAAATTGTCCTTTGGGCTGGCCTTGTTCAGGTCTCTGTAGTCTATGCACATCTGTACTTTCCCGTCTCTTTTGGGGACCGGGACAATATTAGCTATGTAACACCCCAAACCTGGCCTAAACGTTACGACCGAATCTGGCATGTCACATGAAAGGAATGTCTAAAAACTGTGCATTCGTTAAAAAGCTCATATTCTTTATAGTTGTGGTGAGAAATCGAGTTTAAGTAATTTTGAATAAGAAATGGTTTATTATCATTTTAGGAAAATCCCATATTGATCATTTAATAATAAGCAATAAACAAATTGAAAGCTGAAACCAAATAAAATACCCAAGGCCTTATTACATAACAAAAACTCAAATAAAAATAAGTCCAAATAAAAGAAACGAATATACGAGTAAACATATGTATAGCCTCCACGAGTCCACCTCACTCCCAAATCCGCGATCTAATGATTACCCGCAAAATTTAACTAAGGGGTGAGTCATCGAGACTCGGTGTGTAAATCCCCATCCAACAGCCCTTACACAATTTCATATGAAAGTATGCATATCATGCACCCAAACCTAGCCATCCGCAACTCCTTTTTCTACCCAAAGGTGGTACCAAACCACCGGTGGTGCCAAACCACGGTGTCCAAGGACACGATATTCATCAATATTGTGGTGCCAAACCACCGGTGACTCGAAGTCACAAATAATAGTGATGGGGCCAACCCATCGTGTGATACCAAATCACCGGCGCCAATCCCGTTGTATTATCTCAGGGGCCAACCCACCGTGGTACCAAACCACCGGGACGAGACGCTATGAGGTGCCAAACCTCTCGTGTCCGGAGACACGAATGTGATACCAAATCACCGGTGACTCAAAGTCACTAATAATCCATCTGTGGGGCCAACCCACGTGTGATACCAAATCACCGCGACGATCCCATATCTTAAAAGTGGGGCCAACCCACGGTGGTGTTAACCACGGGGACGAGTCGCTATGAGGTGCCAAACCTCCGTGACCGTAGTCACAATGTGGTACCAAACCACTTTGCCCGTCGACACGAATATCACTGCCCCCTCCACTCATATAACCCATGCAATATGACATAATAATTAGTGTATGCAGTATGTCATGTATGCTAGACATATATCAAATATAAGTATAACATGAATTACCATCATAATCAGATAGACATAAAACAACATAATCACCCTAATCAACCTCTAAGGGTATAACCGTAATTTTACCTACCAAGGGCATTTTCGTAATTTACCTACCAAGGGTATATCGGTAATTTACCCACCAAGGGCATTTTCGTAATTTACCCACCAAGGGTATATCGGTAATTTACCCACCAAGGGCATTTTCGTAATTTACACATCAGTGGTATTTCAGTAATTTACCCACTAAGGGTATGTTCGTAATATACCCTTCAGGGGTATTTTGGTAATTTACCCACTAAGGGTATTTTTGTAATTTTGCACCTACAATGGCCTTACCCAAAGGCCCAAATGTCACCCCGAGCGACTCAGCTACCATTTCCTGGTCGTCATCAGACGATTGGGCCTAAAACTCGATTCCGCCCATTCGGGCCCACACGCTGCGTGTGCCCACCTAGCACAAATCTAGCCATGTATATAAGTTCCACCTAGTCTAGTTCACTATATACTACACAATCGCACAATTTACTCATAAGGGCCCACGGCCCATTGGGCCCACTTTGGCCCATCGCGCCCAAGCGACCCCAACCCACAAGAATACTACTTATGGCCTCAACTATCGCTGTGAAGCCCCACACGTGCGCTCGCACGCTCGTGTAACTACTATTGCCGTGGCCAAGCACTTCGCATTTGCCGCTCTACAACTAGAGTAGAGAGAGTTACACACCGATAAGACTCGTGTTAATCCGCGCCGACCACTCCTGTGCCCAAACGCCTTCCAAGGTGTGTCAACCCTCCTCTGGAATGCTCTTTATATAGCTAGCTCTTCACCTTCCTTCTTTGTATCTTTCCGATGTGGGATCCCTTCGTCGATAGAGTTTAAATTCAATCAAACTCTTCCCGTCTGCATCATAAAATAAATACTCCTTGCTTCTCATGAGATTCGAACCCGTGCTCCTTTGCAACATAATCCACGCTGCTAGCCACTTGGCCACAAGCTCCTCTTGTGTCTTAAACCATGCGCAACTTCCAGGGTTTTTTTTTCCACCTAAAACCAAAATTTCCCCAAAGCTAATATTTGATCTCGGGACTTCATAGAAGCCCTCTAACCTTCCAAAATAACTTACCTAATAAGTCTAACTTGCATTAATGCCGTTCTCAAAAATTTTAAATCAAGGCCCATTGGGCCCAATCCTACTAGGCCCAATTTCGGGATGTTACAAGCTACCCAATCCGAGTATTTAACTACTTGCAAGAACCCAGCGTTAAATTGTTTCTCGACTTCTTCTTTTATTTTTAACAAGACGTCCGGTCTCATTCTTCGGAGCTTCTGTTGGACTGGCTTGCATTCTTTTCTTATGGGCAATCGGTGTACTGCGATATCAGTACTTAGTCCCGGCATATCTTGGTACAACCACGTGAACACATCCTTGAATTCATGGAGTAATTCGATGAGGTTCCGCTTGGTTTCTACAGTAATACGGGCTCCAATCTTCACTTCTTGCCCCTCTCCTAGGTTCACCATTTCTACCGACTCTTTATGGGGTAGGATCTGTTTTTCTTCTTGCTCTACCATTCTCAACAAATCTGGAGGCAAGTCGCATTCTGTGTCATTTTCAAAATCCTGAGATTCCTCTGAACACGTGTCTTGCTCAAAGCAGACTTCTGAATCTGTAGTATCGTTGCTCACATCATTGATGTCTAGAGACCTGTGATGGGTGTCAAAGGGTGTACAAAGAACAAATGAATTTGAAGACAACTATTCACATGATATGAATGAGACAAAGGATAAATAATAAAAATGTAAAATGAGAGAATTTTTAGTAGATTTGGAGATGTATTTCATTAAAACAAAATGTCCGAACATGAGCCTATTTCATAAAAGAAATCTCATTGTTTCTAGGCTTAAAAATAACAAGTGTGTTCCGAATATTACTCTGTATAATCTCTAAAAACTACAGGAAATTCCTCTGCAGTCCAATTGTCTAAAGTGCTTCCAGGTTCATACGGGCGAATGCCCGATGATTTCTTTGATTAGTCTCCTCATCATGTATAGCATTGATGTGAGGATATTCATCTCCGTGAGATTCTTTTCCGGTAAATCATTCCTCCCGATACGAAGGTGTGAGATATGTGGGGAATGTCATCGGTTCCCACTTAACGTCCTCTCCATTCAAATAGGGCCCTTCTCCTTTCTTGCTTCTTTTCTATTTCCTTCTTCATTTGTTTAGCATCCGGTTTGAAACCTAAACCAAAGCGGTCACTTTTCTCCTTCAAAGATCGGGTCCGACTTTCCCTTGGAGATATTTGCCCAACCCTCTTCCGGGTAGGGCTCCTTTTCCCATCGTCATTTGTAATCCCATCCTGGTGGTCTTGGATAGCTTGGGCATCAGAACTTCATTTCCTTCCGAGATGAATGTCGCGTTTACGAATTCTAAGGATTGGAAGGAACATTCGATGGCCTCCTCATTCGTTTCTAGATATGGCGCTTCATTGGTAACGGTCGCTATGATATCTTCTTCAGTGTTTATAGTTACCAGCCGATTTTCTGTTACCAATTTCAGTTTCTGGTGTAGCGATGAGGGTAGGGATCCCGATGAGTGAATCCATGGCCTCCCCAGTAAGCAGTTGTAAGAGGGCTTGATATCCATGACCAGGAAGTCCACTTCGTAAGTGTTAGGCCCGATCAATAAAGGTATGTCTATTCTCCCCATCACTCTTCTTTCCGTGCCGTCAAACACTCTCACTATGTTCTGGCATGCCTTCATGTGAGAACTGTCTATTGGCAACCTCTTGAGTGTAGCCAGTGGTAGGACATTTAACGCTGACCCATTCTCTATTAGCACGCTTGGCAGAGTGTATCCTTTACAGCGGGTAGTTATGTGTAAGGCCTTCGTTGATCCCATGCCTCCGGGTGGGATTTCGTCATCGCTGAAGTAGATGAAATTGTCCGCGCTTATGTTACTAACCAGACGGTCCGACTTGTTGATGGATATATCCTTAGTAACATTGGTCTCATTTAGTACTTTCATCAATGCTTCGCGGTGCACTTCTGAGCTTAGAAGTAGGGCTAACACGGAGATAAGGGCTGGTTGTCTGTGCAGTTGTTCCACCACGCTATATTCGCTGTGTTTCAAGAATTTCAAAAATTATTTGGCCTCTTCCTCTTTTACGGGTTCATTGATAGGGGCTTCGGGTTCCTTTTTCCTCCCAATCTGCACAGCCTTTGGCTTCATTGTTTCCGCTCCTTTGTTTTCAGGATCGTAACGCTTTCCACTACGCGTATAGGATCCTTCATTCTTAGCTTCCTCAGAAATGCTAGTGGAGCTTTCCGCCCTTGGTATCGTCAAATTACAATTGTAGTTCCAGGGTACCTTTTTACTGTCTTTGTAGGAAAAAGGAGTAGGTTTCTGAATTATAATCCTTGGCCTTCCCTGTACCCCGCCTTCCGTGTTTCGCGAGATGATAATTCTCGGGTAAATGACTTCAGGCTTTGTCAGTTCTTCCTCGGTCGCACAAATGTTCTCTTCCTCTACTCCTTCTTCATAAAACTCCAGTTCTTTGTCGTCCATAAGGCCTTGCACCAAAATTCTAAACTCGGCACATTCTTGAATCTCGTGCCCCTTCCTCTTATAGAGTTTGCAGTAATTCTTCATATGCCTCCCGTTTTCATGAGGATCTGAATCTACCAATTCTCTTTTCGCCATCTCCTCAGGACTATTGGCAATGGGGTTTTCACTTAGTGACATCCTTCTTGATCTTCCTCACCACCGCCTCACCAATCGCGTTTACACCTCTATCTTCGTGATTGGGCGGTGGGTTCCCTTTTTACCATATCGTCGAGTGTTATAACCTCCATTTTTATTAGCCTCTCGACTACCCTTTTTAAAGGCGAGGCAATTCTCTATCGAATGCCCCGCCACCCTCGCATGGTAATCGCAGTGGCGTTAGAGTCGTACCACTTAGGGTATAGGGGTTCGGTGGTTGCAAATAGAACGGGACACGATGTGCTCGTTGAACAAAATCGGTATAGTTCCTTGTACGTTATTGGAATTGGCGTGAATTGAATCTTTTCGATATTCGATCCGGTTCCCGATTCTGTCTTACCGTCCTTGTTGTCCATCGTATCGCCTTTGGTGATTAATCAGTGATCGCCTTCAGTACCCCTTATTGTATGTACTCACGTTATTTACTTCATCGTCTTTCTTCTTAGGAGCGGCCCTCCTAGTGCTTTCTCTGCCTCGATCTTGCCACCCCGTATGGCATGTTCAATCATCTCCCCTGCCATTACTATGTCGAAGAAAGCTCTTAGTCGTACTCCTATCATATGGGTTATGAAAGGGGCCTTGAGTGTTAATGAAGAGCATGGTAGTCTCTTTTTCTAAGAGGGTGGTTGGACACATGGCGACCTCTCTCCACCTTTGCGCATACTTTGCTTGAAACTTTCATTTTGTCTTTTCTCCATGCCTTGCAAAGTAATTACATGCAGTGCCATGTCCGTGACGTGGGCTGTAATGCTTCGTAAATGCTTGAGCCAAATCTCTCCGGGAACTAATGTTAGCCCGACTAAGTTGGTTATACCATCTAGTCTGCTGCGCCCACCAAACTTTCTTGGAAACAAGTGGATTAAGAGTTGATCATTGCTCACGTAGCGACCATTCGCTGCAGAACATGGTGATGTGGGCCTCCGGCGACTAGTCCCACTATATTTTTCGAATTCGGGCATTTTAAACTTATGGGAAGTACCAAATCGGGAACTAGACTTAAATCTTTTGCGTCGATCCCCGATGATGATCGATACTTTCCAAATAGCTTTGAATTTTTCCTCCAGCCATTTGCAACGATCCTCCAGTTGTCTTGAGGATTCTATTCTCGACCCTATTTTCTCTACTGCATCTAGATCGGGCACAACAGGATTGGCCGGGCTATCGCCAGGCTGGGTTCCTGAGCCTACGTGATAGCTCACGGGAGGTCTAATGTCATTCTGCCCTTGCTGGGGTCTGATTGGTGGCCTTTGGAGATATTCCTCAAGCTGTGTTCTCACGTGCGGTGGGGTAAAGCCCGGGGGGACGCCATCACTATCCTCTTCGGCCGGCGGCATGGGACCTTTCCCCTTATCCATTGCCCTGTTCATTATTTGGGCCATTTGGGCCATCATGTCTCTTTGGGCTTCCAACATTTGGTCCCTCATTTCCTGCTGGAGTTTTAACATTTGCTCTTGCATTTGTTCCTACATTTCTTTCTGGAATTGTTCGAACCTTTGATCCATTTTCCTAGTTTTAGCGCGTGTTCCGTAGTGATGTTTCGCTTCCAGATTTTCTCTTTTCACTTCCTTTTTTCACTCTCTGATAATTTTAGCTAATTAGGCCCCTTTTTTTATAAACTTAAATGCATGTAATGTGATGTAATGCAAATGCATGAATGCAAGAAGAAGACATCGATTCTGATCAACTTCATTTTAGAAAACTTTATTAGAAGGCAAAGCCCTTTACATGAAACAGATTACATATATGCTTTCGCCTTTAAGCCCAGAGTTTTGATCTTCCTAAGTAAAGAGGTCAGCTCTTGACTACGATCTGCCTGTAGCTCGTATTTCACGCTTAGGATCTCAGCTTGTGCCGCCAGGGTCTACAGGTGATCAGCCACTTCTCGAATCTGAACTATCGCTTCACCCATGAGATAGTCTCGATCTCTAACTCGATTACGGGAATGGTGAAGTTCCTCCTCCCAATGCCCTTCTCTTGCTTCTAAAAGCTCAATTCGGAGCTCGCAACCGTGTAATGTTGACTCTAACTCTTCAATCTTGCCTTTCATTTCCTCAATTTTATTTAGACTTAATTTCAGTTTACTTTCCGAGTTACGACTTCGGTAGTGATGCAGGGACTGTCCAAGCTCAGCCATCCTAGCTTTTAGCCCTTTCTTTTCTTTTTGGCTTTCTGCCATGTCTTTTCTCAGAACCTCGTTTTGTGTTTGCATTTCCTGGAACTTTTTCTCCCAACTGCTAGCTTTGGCTCTTTCCTCTCGGATCTCGCGTCGCCATTGCTCTGGAGTTTTTCCTAATCCGGTATTTTTCATTGTCAGACGTATCTTCTTATATTCCGTCTTCAGATCATCTCGGTCTTCCTCTATTTTCCCTTTCTCCTTTCTTAGTTTTTCAGCTTCCGACTTTTGTCCATCTACGTCTAACTTCAGGAGCATTTTCTCTTCTTCCAGTCTCTCTATCTTTCTTTCGAGTTCCGAACTCATCCTTTCAAAATATCATTTCATGATTTCCATTTCTGATGGGACTACTCGCAAATATTCCTCTCTTGATCAGACGCCTTCTGGATTTGGCTCGGGGATGTTATCATTGATCCTCCTAGTCCTCCATTCACTGTACTCCGGGGTCGTCATCGTGCCTGCGGATAATCTTTTCATTCTATGAATTCGATTCCAGGCATTAGAGATCTCCTTAACCTTTTTCTTATAGCTCCCCCTTCGTATGAGAACTCGCACTGAGCCAGCCCGTAGGTCGTCGGTACGAACTGTCTCGAACCATACTGTCTTAGGACCAGCAAAGGGGCATATGCAGCGGCACCCCAAATTCCCAGTAGAGGAACCCAGTCAAAGTTTCCACAACGATAAAGGATCTTGTCGGAAATCATCCAATGAGCCTTCCACTTGATGTCGTCTTCTTGAATGTTTTGAAGGAGTGCTATCCAGTTTTCTTCGGACACGTCTTTTTTCCTAGGTGTAGCTACTATCTCGTCCAACGGGGAGTAATTCTCCGACAAAAACCAATAAGACGCTTTCTCCATTTTCCAGAAGTGACTATGGAACCAGGCCAATAACAACTGCGCACATCCAATAAACCTGCACTCACCAATTCTCCGACATGCAGTCAAGGATCTGAACGTTTCGGCCAAGATGGCAGGAATAGGCGTGACCCCTTTGTCTAATCGGCCGAATAGATCAATAACTGCTTCATCAATGTGTCTAAGAGCTTTTGGGAAGATCACCAAATCGTAAATACACAAGGCCAAGACGTCAATCTTTTTCGTTGCATCGGGATGCGTTAGGATCAGGTCCCTCAAACATATCCAAGGTACGCATTTACCCTCTCCTTTTTTCTGCATTTTTGCTGAGACCCATTGTTCGCTCGTTCCCGTGATATTCATCAATTTCTTTTCAAAAGTCGGGCCATTAACTGCTTTGGAATAAGCTTTATCAACTTGAATTCTCAGACAACGTAGCAAGGTCATGTACTCCTCTACCGTGGGAACCAAATCTACTTTCCCGAAGAGAAACAACTATAAGCGGCATTCGGAGCCCGAGTCATTGCTCGGAATAGATGCTTATCTATTTTGACATCAAACGGTATGGTAGATCGCTGTAGGTACTATAGAACAACTGCTTTACCTCGTCATCCCACTGGGTCCATATTTCTTTCAACTCCTGGAGTTCATTCTGCGTGACAACGATATTGGTGAAATCACGTGGTTCAGACACATATCCTCACTAAGCTATCCCTTTTTTCTAATTGGCTTTGCTCGACCATGTGCGGCGACGCATTGTCTTCCACTTTATCAAGGAATTCGCTTTCCATAACCAAATTTTCTAACTCGAAACCGACCGTGAATCGATGCCTCTTAAAATATGAAATGATATGCACAAAAAGAATAAAACACAAAAAGTTAGTACCATGGAATATAAAGTAAGTGAAATAAACAAACACCTATCTGGGTAACTACTAAGGTCTAGCATAGTTAAGCCCGGGGTGGGTTCTTAGGCTCTTTACGTGTGGTTGAGTTCTAAAGTTTGAGGTACCTGAACCAGCAGATTCCTCGATCCTCACCCATTATAGGCTCATACGGATCGAGTTCGGTTCAGGGGAATACATTTCCTTATGGCCATGCGGAAGTGAAAAATTCATGAAGACATACGTACGGATGTATCCCGAAAGTAGTCCACTAGCCCATGCGGAGGTGAAAACCTCACGAAGGCATAGCTTCTCGCTCCCACTTAAGGTGTGACCACAATGGTCATGCAATGCAATGCCAAAGTATTCAAGAGATCCAATATAACATTTGAAAGTGCATTTAAAGAAACATGAATTCCGAAACCATTTTCCTATTTTAATCAAAAGGACAAGGATCAATCAATCTATGGCCTGACTCTCAACGAACTTGTCCCCAGTGGAGTCGCCAAGCTGTCGTAACCATTTTTTTTATAAAACAGTAAACGACGCGGTCGACTCGATTTTTTTGAAAATGAAAAGGAAGGGAGTCGCCACCGATCTTTATTTGGGTGTGATCGGATCACCTTTGTTTTAATAAAACGTCTCGATTTATTGAAACGATACTTTTGGTCTCTGAAAAGTTGAGAAAAATGGGTTCGGAAGTCTATTACGTGCGAGGAAGGATTAGCACCCTCGACACGCCCGAAATTGGTACCAAATTGATTGATCGATGTCCTAATGTTGAAAACTTTGGAATGATTTGGAAATAGATACTTTTTATTTCTAACACTTGAAGGAATTGGAAGAGACGTTAAGGCTCTCTTATTTTCGAAGAGATAAAACATCATGTCCAGTAAGCTAAGGCGCAATACTTTAGACTCCCGAAGCTAAGCTCGCCTTTTAAAACTTAGTTTTATATTTGAAGAGGATCTTCCGTCATTTGTCAAACGAGAAATCAGAACCCAGTAAGTTAGGGCTCGTTTTCTCGAAGGTCCAAATTAGGAATATTGCTCCTATTTTAATAGAAAAAGAAACTTATCCGAAGTATCTAGATGTCGAGTCCAGTAAGTTAGGGCGCGACATTTCGAATATCTGAGATTAAGTGTTTTGTTTAAAATTTAAATTGGGATTTCAAAAGGGATATCCCGTTGTTTAACTTTAAACGAGAAAAATCGGAACCCAGTAAGTTAGGGCTCGATCCACTCGAATTGCTAATACGGAATGTCGATTTCAAACTTGAATTTGATTTTTTGAAAGAGATATTCCGTTGTTTAACTTAAACGAGAAAAACCAGAACCCAGTAAGTTAGGGCTCGATTCACTCGAATTGCTAATACGGAATATCGATTGTTATGAAAATTGAGATGTCGGGAAAATCAAGGAGACGAACGATGAGAATATAAGTAGTGGGAAAGAAAAGTATTGTGACAATGGTGTATATGCATTGACAATGGTAGAAAATAATGATAATAATGGTGGTAATATATATAAACTAGGTAAAATATATGCCTATTAAGAAATAATATAATGTTAGTAGTAATGTGGGATATATATATATATAAGGAAAATGCCGGTAGTATACATAAAATAAGTGAGATATTTACATATATATGAAAATAGTATAATATTAATAGTGATAATGATAAGGCAATGATGAAATAGATAATAATAACGAAGACAACAAGCGATAAATAGAATATTATTGATAGCAATAGTAGTAATATAATAATAGTCATAATAAAGTAATAATAAAAATAAAAATGATAAAATGGGAGGTAATAATAACAAAATAATAATGATAGTATTATAAAGAAGAATAAAATAATAATAATAGTAATAATAATAGCAGTTAATAAATAAAATAATAATAAAATAATTGTATAATAATAAAACAATGATAATGGTAAATAATAATAACAACAATAATAATAAGGTTAATGATATAATAACATCGAAGGCAATAATAATAGATATAGTAATAAACATAATGATAATAATATAGCGTTAAATACAATACTAAATATAATATGATAATAACATAAAAAAATTAATTTAATAATAAATTAGTAAAAAAAGGAAACCAAAAAGGACAAAAATTGGATTAAAAGCAGAGTGTTGGGGCAGATAAATAAAATAAAATGGAAGGGAAGGGAAGGGCTAAATCGAAATTTAAATAAAGTAAAAGGAGCAAATTAAATAAAATAAATAATAGAAGGACCAAAATGAAACGCGCGCGAAATGGCAAGGGACTAACAGGGAAATATCCTCCTGTCTTTTGTGCGTGACGTTTTTGGGCCAAATTGAAGGATTAAATTGAAAACAGAATAAAACTAACGGGGTAAAAATTAAAAGGAAAAAAAAAGAACTGGATTGTAAACCACTTAAAAAGCGGAAGGACCAAAAGCGCAATAAGACCCTTATTTAAAAACACGCGGATCCCTCTGGGTACGGGCCGGATTCGGGTCGGGTGCCCCATACGACGTCGTTTTGGGGGCATTTCAGAATTCTCCGAAACGGCGCCGTTTCATCCTTCTATAAAAGCCATTTTTTTGTTTCAAAAATCATTTTAAACCCATTCTAAAAAAAAAAAAATCGAAGAGACTCTCTCAAACCTCTCCCTTGGTTGCGAAATCCAGTGAGAGCTCTCATTGTTGTAGCCACCGTTTGCACTTCTGCAGTGCCAGGCCATGTCGAGCTCCAAAATCCCCTTTTCCGACGACTTAAAAGGTAAACTCCCCCTTTTTATTCTTTTAGTGCCATGTTCTTTACTCTAAAGTAGAATAGAAAAAAAAATAAACAACAAATATAAAAAGGAGTCACCTTTTTTTTTGTTTCAAAACCTATTTTTTGCGTTCGATTCACCTTTTGTTTTCGAATCTATTTCAATGTTCGATGTTTGTATCTAGTATTGGTGTTCTAAAATTTATTTTTGGTTGTATTTCCATAAAAGTTTTTTTCCAGCCTACATTTGATTTTTTGATGGCTTTATATAGCCATTTACAAACATTTTTTATTGATTTCTCTGTTTCTTTGCAGGTTCTCGGGCGGTGGACGTGACAAGGGCGGTGGCAGATGGCTTCGGCGGTGGCAGAACAAGTAGCGGCCAGAAGACCTAGGTGCGGCGCACCTAGGTTTTGTCATTTCTGTTTTGTTTCTAAAATGGGCTAGGGTTTAGGTTATTTGGGTTAAGTGTTATGGGCCATTCGGGCTTGGTTTTAGTTTGGGCTTACTGGGTTGTAATGTGTTTGGGCCTTGTAATTTGGTTAATCTGTTTGGTTTTATTTTTGTTTTGGGGTGGGTCTAATTTGGGTTTTATGATGGGGCCGGGCAAAATTGGGCTATGACAACAACGATTTACACGGCCGTGCCTCATTAAAGAAGTCCGAGCACGGCCTGGCCACGATCCACACGGGCGTGTGCCATGGCCGTGTCCCTGTCACTGGAAAGAGCAATTTCACTTGGATTTGGATGCTTGGAGGCAAAGAAACACACTCCAAAGTTTAATTAAACCCCCAATTAGGAATTGCACTCAAATTAGGATACTTGGAGGCCAAGTAACACATCTCAAAGCCTATACAAACACCCTAGGGGGCAACTTAATCGGGAGTTCGATGAAAAACCTCTGGTCGAGGGGAGCCCAAAGCCATCGTCTAGGGGCGTCGTGCTAGGCCAGAGAAGGCAGATTTGTGGGGATTCACTCAGGGATAGCTAGTTGATCCATCTCAAGAAGCCAAAATTATACTCAAGACAGAGGATCTCCTCTTCAATTCCTTCAGGGGGTTTTAGGGATTTCTTATGTTTTGTTTTATCTTTTCTCTTGAGATGTTTTCCTTTATTGTTATGAACTAAACCCTTCGGATACCCGAAGGGGATGAAACCTATGATGAATCTTGTTATTGTTTTCTGAATTATATGATAAATACTTAGTTTGTTCTTAATTATGTGAGCTTAATCCAAATTTAATGTGCTTAGGTGGAGGGGGAATAGACCCTGCCTAAGAGTAGATCCAACATAATTAAGCGAAGTTGATCGCACGCCTAGAGATAGGGTGACGAGATTTTGCCGGATTAGGGTGAAACCTAATATGGGAATCCATAGATCGATTTACTGCTATTCTAGGGGGTTATTATAAGAGAATGAGAGTTCCACTAATTAACCTAGGGTTAGACGTTATTCGCCTCGAGAGAGGGTTTAATATACGTTAGGGAGTCTTACGGATCAAACTAAGTGAATAAATCGTATGGTTCAGTGTTAGATAACAAGTGAAGTCTAGGTGGATTCTTCCTAGGGTATCTCCTAAATCAACTGAGTTTTTCCCAAGTTATTTTCCAAATTCATTCTTCTTTGTCTTAGAGTCTTTAGTTTAGTAGTTAATTAATTTAGATTAATAAACAACTTCACTTATTTTAGGCTAAATAATAAAAAGAAAGTTAGTATTAGTACTTTTAGTTCCTTTGGGTTCGATAATTCGGTCTTGCCTAAGCTATACTACTGTTCGATAGGTGCACTTGCCTCAATCGTTGTCAGAGTTAGTTTTCAGGTTCGATCATTCTTTTTATAAATTTTAAAGCTCTGATTCACAACGATCATATTCCCATAAAATTTTAAAATTTTATAATATATATTAAACACATATGTAAATCATAACTGGCCATTATAGTAACCATTTATATAGTGGTTTATTTATTAGATAAATCAATCCCTTAGTTATAATTTAGCTTTTTATTTAATAACAACCACACTTTTGCCACTTACGTGATTTAGTCCCTGTACTTAAATTGAGCACTAAAGCAACGAAATTATCTAATCAAAATTCAATTCACCTACAACATAATTCCGTAAATATTTAATAAAAATATTTACGACATCGATTTACAGAAACGAAGTCACAAAACTGAATTTTATGGTATTATTGACTTTCGGGTCGTTACAGGTTGGGTCCGACGATGGAGAGATGGGTTGGGATTTTAATTTGGGGAAAATTTAGGGTTTGGGGAAAAAAATTTAGGGGAAAATTTAAGGTTTGGGGGAAATTTTTAGGGGGGAAATTTTTAGGGGAAAAAATTAAGATGGTACCATTTTGATTAAAACAAAATGATTTTTTCAATCCAATTTTCTTTTTTGTTTCTATATTTGAAAGGTTTAATTATTTCTTAAATTCCTTTAAATTAAGTTTGTTTTGTTCCAAACAATATATTTAATTTTTAAATTTTTATAATGGTGTACGAAAATAATCTTAAATAATACGAAAATTTGAGCTGGATATGTCTTCCTAATGAAGAATACATAGTTTTTTGTATTAAATAAGACGGAGCTTATGATGTTACGATAGAATCGAACAAACCAGAAGAATCAAATCAATCCGAAAGAAGTTCATGGTTGGTTAATACAAAGGTTAATTATATTCCTTTGACTCTTTATTTTACTTGAAGTATTCGTGTCTAAAACTTGTTTCTAACACGAGCACGGACATATGACATTCTAAGAACCCTACAAATAAGGGTGAAAAAAACTTGATTAAAAATAGCTCAGTTCCGGTTGACATCGGTTAACTGATTCACTGGCCAAACCGTTCTTTAGTAGCATTGGCCTCTCATTCACTCCCGTCTTCATTTGATCTTTTCTAAACCTTAAACCCTAAACACTACATCTAAAACCCTAAACAAAAACCCAAAACCTAAAATTCTAAACCCTAAACCATAAATCATAATCCCTAAATCCTAAATCATAATCCTAAACCCTAAATCATAAACCTTAAACCCTAAATTAATTAGCTAAAATTTGAATATTATATATTCTTTCAATATTTTAGGAAATTTAAATAACATTTTTAATTTACTAATTAATTTTGTGTCTCTAGAGATGCATGCATGGGTTAGCAATTTTTTTAATTTTAATATATATAAAACTTATCTATTATCTCTTAAATAATTTAAACTATAATGATAATTTTAATATATTCGAATTAATATTATCTCTTTTACAATTATATAAGAAATTATTTAATATATAAATTAAAAAATAATCAGTCATATACCCAAAAAATTTTAAAATTATTTTAAATAATAGTATTTTAATTTTTTTCATTTTTAACATATATTTTTCTATGTATTTACTTTCAATTTTTTTCTACGTGTCATTACTTTTTTCTGAAGATTTTAAATATTCAATTAAAAATAAATTGTATTTTAACTAATATAAGTAAACTAGTTAAATAATAAATAGATAGGGAGCAAAACGACGTCGTTTTGTTTAAAATAAAATATTTTTTGCAGCGTTTTTTAACCTTAAAAATTAATATCATAGAAGTTCTTTAATTTCTAATTTGATTATGAAAATTTTTCCTTTAACAATGATTCTGGTCATCAAACATGTTTTAACCTTAAAAATTCATCTTTAAAGAAAAAAAATAACAATTCAGTCTAATATGAATATGGCCTTTTCTATGCTTGTCATGAAAAATGCAGTGAGGATATATGAATCTTAAACCTTATTCTCACTCGAAGCTATTAAGTCATTTTTAATTTGACTATATATAATTATTAACACTCATTATGTAATTTTTTAAGAATATTCATATTTTAAATCCAAAGATATTAGTTTAAAATATTAATACCATAATTTTTTATTTAATATAAAATTAATTTATTAGAAAAGTGATATATACAATTATAAAATTAGTGATTGGTGGTATATCGGGAGTTAGGACATAAGACTTTTCTTTTCATATGGAAACACGTTTATATAGTTGGGAAAGGTATAACACAAGTTGGCATAGTGTTGGACAAAATCGACTCTTATTTAAGCGTTACCTTAGGCATGCATATCCCGGCCCTTATACAAAGAGTTGGCCAAAGCATATGTCGGCAAGTCTATCCCAACACTTAGGAAAGTGTTAGCCCAAATGTGTTGCCATAGTATTGGACAAAACCGACTCTTATTTAAGTGTTGCCTTAGGCATGCATATACCAACTCTTATACAAAGAGTTGGCCAAAACGTATGCCGACAAGTCTACCCCAACACTTAGAAAAGTGTCAGCATAATGTTGAAAAAAGCCGACTCTTATATAAGCATTGTCTTAGGCATGCATATCCCAAGTCTTATACAAAGGGTTGGCCAAAGTGAATATCAACAAGTCTATCCCAACACTTAGGAAAAGTGTTGGCCCAAAAGTGACGGCATAGTGTTGGACAAAGCCGACTCTTATTTAAGCGTTGCCTTAGGCATGTATATCCCAACTCTTATATAAAGAGTTGGCCAAAGTGTATATTGGCAAGTCTATCCCAACACTTAGGAAAATGTCAGCCCAAAAGTGTTGGCATAGTGTTGGACAAAGCCGACTCTTATTTAAGTGTTGCCTTAGGCATGCATATCCCAACTCTTATACAAATAGTTGGCCAAAACGTATGTCGACAAGTTTATCCCAACACTTAAAAAAGTGTTGCCCCAAAAGTGTCGCAGTAAGCATGTTTTGTTGTAGTGTATATCCAAACTAATGAAAGAAACAATTTATGTTATTGCATATGATTTTATACAATTTTAAGCAAAACACTTTAATTTTAAAAAATATCTTAATATATTTTAATTAATCCACATGATCAGTTCATGCGTTATGGGTAAAAAAAACTAATATATATGTGGGTGGGTGGGTGGCTGTGCGCGTACGCACATGTTTTCTTCCACAATACATGCTTTGTATATGCATGATTATACTTAGAAAATACATGCAAGATAAATTTAGAATAATTTTAGTATGAATTAAAATTATAATTCAAAATGAAAAATTTAAAAATTGCTAATTGAAAATTTATTATTTAATATTCAATGCAAATATTTCTTAATAATGTAGTTTATTGGGGTTTTAAACCTCAATTTTTTTTGTTTTGAAATGGAGATTTCTCTCTCTGAAAATTTTGGTTCCGACAAATCCACTGTGGAAGAGTTGATCCCTAGAAAGGTTAGATTCAGAGATAAGGATGGAGAATCGAATGATGGCATGAAGGTTGATTCGCCAACTGCTCATCCTATCTCTTGGAAAGATATGCTAGTCGACCCTGTGGTGGAGGATGCTTCTAAAGGCCCAGAAGAGAATGAAGCCATTGATTTTTGATGACGTCACGAACTAACTAATAATTCGACGAAGGCAAGCGCACCTATCTAACAGAAGTATAGCTATGGTGAGTCCGGAATATCGTATCCACAAGGACTAAAAGTGCTAGTAATAACTATCTTTCTATTATTTTGCCTAATAATTAAATGGGTGTTTTGTTTTTAATTTAAAACTAACTAATTAACTATGAACGTGACAGAAAGTGAAGGAAATAATCGAATAAACCAATGATAAAGATAATACCCAAGGAAGAATCCACCTAGACTTCACTTATTATTCTAACTCTGAATTAAACGATTTATCCACTTGTCTTGATCTGTAGAAATCCCTAAATTATGTTAATATCTCTTTCGAGACTAAAAACAACCGACTCTAGGTTGATTAATTGAAATCTCTTTCTAATTAAAACCCCTATTGTCGCATTAACTCGATTTATGGATTCCCTTATTAGATTTGACTCTAATCTGGCAGATTTATGTCGTCCTATTTCTAGGGTTGCAATAAATTCCGCTTAATTATGCTAGATCTACTCTTAAACAGGGACTTTTGCTCCACTGAATAAGTACATCAAACTTGAATTAATATCCTGAAAATATTAAAGCAAGAATTAAGAACACATAATTAAGAACAAGAACAAGTATTTATCATGTAATTCAGATAATTAAATAATAAGATCCATTGTAGGTTTCATCCTCCCTAGGTATTTAGGGAGTTTAGTTCATACTCATAGAGGAAAACATCTCAAAATAAAGAAAACAACAAGACATGAAAAACCCAATAAAACTTCGAAGGAAATTCGACTAGAGATCTTCAATCTTGGAGTGGATCTGCTTCCGAGATGATTCCGACGGCTTCCTTTGAGTAAATTCTTCGTTCTACTCTGCGTCCCCCTTTAGGTCCTCTTCTAGTGTGTATTTATAGACTTTAGAATGCTCAGAAACCCTAAAAATTGGGTTTTTCCGCGTAATAGGGAAGCAAGGTGCGAAATCGACACGGGTTGGCACATGGGCTTATGGCCAGCCCGTGTGGCTCACATGGGCGTGTGCCCAACCCGTGTGGATCCTGAAAACTTCGATTTTTGCCTCTTTTTCGCTCCTTTTGCTCCCAAATGCTCTCCTAAGTATAGAAACATGAATTTAAGGGATTAGGAGCATCAAATTCACTAATTCTCATCATAAATCATCCAAAAATATGCCAAGCATGGTACATTTATGGTTTATCAAATATCCCCACACTTAAGCATTTTCTTGTCCTCAAGGTATGAATATATATAATGACAGTATAAGTACAATATCATAAGAGAGGGAGAGAAGTGAAACTGCCCTGAATTTGGATGAAGTCCTCAAATTAGTGACTAGCGGAATTGTAGAGAAGGCTAAATGTAGTGCATGATTCTGAGCAAGCTATTAAGAAACTAAACACAACTGGTGGAGAAGATTAAAGGATTACTCAATTAGGAACAACCATAATAACTAAAATATAGTTCAAAATATAATAGACAAGTCTTTAAAAGATAATAAGAAACATAAAATAAAAATAAAATAAAAATAAAAATAAAAATAGAAATAGAAATAGAAATAGAAATAAGATAAAACAAGAAGACAAAATAAGAAAAGAGAAAAGGGGTTAGGGTTTTTATGGGGTGACACAGTTGTGTGAGGGTCCCTGTTGGGCCACACGGCCGTGTCACACGCTCGTGTGGCTTGTTTTCAACCCGTGTTTATCGAGGGAAAAAATATAGCCCAGTCGTCACAGGGCCTCGAACATGCCCATGTGTCCAGGCCGTGTGGTCCACACGGCCGAGTCGCACGGCCATGTATATCGTCCTTTGCTTTTCCCACGCCCGTGTAACCTCCCACACGCCTGTGTGGTTAGGCCGTGTCTCGCACACGGCCGTGTGCCTTGCCCGTGTAACTCTCTGACTTGTTTTAAAATTCAAAAAAAAAATTACTCCAGGTTTCACACGCCTAGAGACACGCACGTGTGTCGAGGTTGCAGGTGGTCCACACTGCCGTGTCGTACACCCGTGTGGTTTAATTTAAGGTCGTGTCTCTATCGATTTTTGGAAAAATTTTAGCCCTGTTTCCATACGGCCAAGGACACGCCCGTGTGGGTCAAAAACCTGCATTTAAACATGAAAAGAAGTAAAAATAAACTAATTAGTAGGGTTAGTGCTCGGGTTGCCTCCCAAGAAGCGCTTATTTAGAGTCTAAGCTTGACTTACCTCTCATTCGCATGGTCATGGTGGTTTGAGGAGTTGAAACTACTCTCTCCTGCTATCAGTTCTAACATCAAAATAAGGTTTAAGTCGAGTACTATTTACCTTAAAAGTACCAAATTTAGAATGAGTTACCTCGACTGTACCTTATGGGAAGACATTTAGTATCGTAAAGGGAGTTGCTCCGTCTGCATTAGGCTTTGAAGTGACAACTCGAGGATTCATTTTATCTAATAGTACCTTGTCCCCAACCTTAAATTGATTGGTTCTATCCTTAAGCTCGACATGGTGTTGCTTCTGTTCCTCTTTGACATAAGTCTGCCATTCGTCTAGTTCATCTATCTGTAGCATTCGTCTTTCATGGATGGTTCCATTGTTGGCGCATGAACCAGAACGTGGCTCATTTGTGTTTTTCGAAAGAGTTTCCGAATCACGAGCTTGGAGCTTGGTCGTATCATCACCTACACGAAGTGTAAGTTCACCTGTACCAACATCAATGATAGTTCTAGCAGTTGCTAAAAAGGGGCGTCCTAAAATTAAAGGGACATCACTATCATCATCCATGTCTAGGACAACAAAATCAACTGGGAATATGAATTTATCAATTTTTACGAGTACATCTTCAACAATACCCCTAGGAAATCTAATGGTTTTATCTGCTAATTGAATGCTCATCCTAGTTTGTTTGGGTTTCCAAGACCTAACTATTTAAACATTTTGTAAGGCATGACATTAATACTTGCCCCTAAATCAGCTAAAGCATTATTTACATTTAAACTACCAATTAAACAAGGAATAGTAAAACTCCCTGGATCTTTCAATTTGTTGGGTAGTTTATTTTGTAAGATAGCTGAGCACACTGCATTTAGCTCCACGTGCGACAAATCATCTAACTTCCGTTTATTTGCCAAAAGCTCATTTAAAAATTTAACTGAGTTGGGCATCAGCGAAAGAGCTTCAATAAACGGTAAGTTAATATGCAACTTTTTCAAAAGTTTAAGAAATTTACCGAATTGTTCATTTGTGCGGTCTTTCTTTATCGCATTGGGATATGGAACACGAGGTGTATACTCCTTACTTATCGGTTTTTGTTTACTGTGGCTTTCATCAACCTTACCTTTACTTACCACGCTTTCTTGCCTTGGTTCTGGTTTGGACTCAACTAACCCTTCTTCATCTCGAACAGTAATCGTATGGAGCTGCTCTCTTGGGTTAGTTTCGGTGTTACTAGGTAAGCTACCTTGTAGTCTTTCTGAGATCAGCTTAGCAAGCTGACCTATTTGATTATCGAGCCCTTGAATCGACGCTTATTGATTTTTAAATGCTGTTTCAGTGTTTTGGAAACGTGTTTCTGACACCGAGATGAATTTCATTAGCATCTCCTCAAGGTTCGGCTTCTTCTCCTGCTGGTAAAGTGGTTGTTGAAAACCTGGAGGAGGTTGCGGTCTTTGATTACCTTGATCACCCCACGAGAAATTGGGATGGTTCCTCCAACCTACATTATAAGTGTTACTATAGGGATTATTTTGAGGTCTAGAATTGTTACCCGCATAGTTGACTTTTTCGTTCTCTGTGCTAGGGTTGTAGGATAGATATTCTGTGTTGTTCACCCCTCCTCCATTTTTATCGCACTACATCACCAGATGTACCTGCGTAGAACCAAACAAACCATCAATTTTTTTATTTAAAAGCTCTACCTGGTTAGATAACATGGTGACCGCGTCAATGTTGAAAACACTGGCTGCTTTATTAGGCTTTGTCCTCATGACTTTCCACTGATAGTTATTCAGTGACATCTCTTCGATAAATTCGTAAGCCGCTTCAGGTGTTTTGTTATTCAGAGTCCCACCGGCGGCTGCATCAATTAGTTGCCTAGTTGAGGGGTTCAAACCATTGTAGAAGGTTTGAACCTGTAACCATAGAGGTAACCCATGATGGGGGCACCTTCTCAATAAGTCCTTATACCTATCCCATGCATCGTAAAGAGTTTCTAAATCTATCTGCACAAAAGAAGAGATATCATTCCTCAACTTTGCCGTTTTAGCCGGCAAAAAATACTTTAATAGAAACTTTTCGGTCATTTATTCCCAAGTAGTGATGGAACCTCGTGGTAACGAGTTCAACCACTATTTAGCTTTATTCCTCAATGAAAAGGGAAATAACCGTAAGCGAATGGCATCATCAGAAACGTCATTAATTCTAAAAGTGTATCAGAACTCTAAGAAATTAGCCAAATGAGTATTTGGGTCTTCGTCCTGCAAACCATCAAACTGAACAAACTGTTGAATCATTTGAATAGTGTTAGGCTTCAGTTCAAAATTATTTGCAAAGAATAGCGAGTCTAACAATACTCGATTCAAATTTCATTAAATTGGGCTTAGCATAATCATACATAGTACGAGGAGCATGATTTTGATTCACCGGATTCACGGCAACCACAGGAGGTAGCAGATTATTCTGATTATCAGCCATCTCCTCGGTAATATTGGTATTGTCCTCTTGCTCTTCCTCTATATATTGTAGACTTCGCCTTATTTCTCTATGATTTCTGCGAGCTGTGCTTTTGATTTCACTATCAAATAATAGAGGTCCGGTCGGGTTTCTTCTAGTCATAAACTAAAGATACCTGCCAGAATAAAAAACGAAAGAAAAATTAGAAACAAATAATAAATTTAAAACAAAAAAAATAAATTGCAGAAAATAAAAAATGGCTAAAGTAATAAAAATTAAGTGTTCCTAATATTCTAGTCCCCAGCAACGGTGCCAAAAACTTGATGACATCACGAACTAACTAATAATTCGACGAAGGCAAGCGCACCTATCGAACAGTAGTATAGCTATGGTGAGTCCGGAATATTGTATCCACAAGGACTAAAAGTACTAGTAATAACTATCTTTCTATTATTTAGCCTAATAATTAAATGGGTGTTTTGTTTTTAATTTAAAACTAACAAATTAACTATGAACGCAACAGAGAGTAAAGGAAATAATAATAAACCAATGATAAAGATAATACCCAAGGAAGAATCCACCTAGACTTCACTTATTATTCTAACTCTGAATTAAACAATTTATTCACTTGTCTTGATCCGTAGAAATCCCTAAATTATGTTAATATCTCTTTCGAGACTAAAAACAACTGACTCTAGGTTGATTAATTTAAATCTCTTTCTAATTAAAACCCCTATCGTCGCATTAACTCGATTTATGGATTCCCTTATTAGATTTGACTCTAATCGGCAGATTTATGTCGTCCTATTTCTAGGGTTGCAATAAACTCCGCTTAATTATGCTAGATCTACTCTTAAATAGGGACTTTTTTCTCCACTGAATAAGTACATCAAACTTGAATTAATATCCTGAAAATATTAAAGCAAGAATTAATAACACATAATTAAGAACAAGAACAAGTATTTATCATGTAATTCAGATAATTAAATAATATGATCCATTGTAGGTTTCATCCTCCCTAGGTATTTAGGGAGTTTAGTTCATACTCATAGAGGAAAACATCTCAAAATAAAGAAAACAACAAGACATGAAAAACCCAATAAAACTTCGAAGGAAATTCAACTAGAGATCTTCAATCTTGGAGTGGATCTGCTTCTGAGATGATTCCGATGGCTTCCTTCGAGTAATTTCTTCGTTCTACTCTGCGTCCCCCTTTAGGTCCTCTTCTAGTGTGTATTTATAGACTTTAGAATGCTCAGAAACCCTAAAAATTGGGTTTTTCCGCGTAATGAGTGGGAAGGGTGAGAAATCGATCTGGCCGGCACATGGGCGTGTGGCCAGCCCGTGTGGCTCACATGGGCGTGTGCCCAGCCCATGTGGATCCTGAAAACTCCGATTTTGGCCCCTTTTTCGCTCTTTTTGCTCCCAAATGCTCTCCTAAATTTAAAAACATGAATTTAAGGGATTAGGAGCATCAAATTCACTAATTCTCATCATAAATCATCCAAAAATATGCCAAGCATGGAATTAAAATATGTTACATTTATGGTTTATCAATTTTTTAGAAGGTGACATTCAGAAGACCTTTTTGAATGGCGTGCCTTCTATTACCTTTTCAGACAGGATTCATCAAATTCTTTTCAAGGGTATGGAAAACACTGTGGTTTTAAAATTACTTGGTCGTAACATTGGTTTTTCAGTGTTGCAAAATAAAATTTACAGTATGTGGAAACCTTTAGCACTTTTACTCATGATGGACATAGAAAATGTCTATTTCTTAGTCAAAATTCAGAATAAACTAGATTGCGAAAAGGCTCTCTCTGAAGGGTCGTAGATCATTTTTGTTCAATACTTGACCGTTCAGCCTTGGACGCTGGCTTTCGACCCTGCCCAGGCCTACCCAAGCGTTTTCATGGCGTGGATCAGATTCCCTGCTCTTTCTAGCTATTTGTATAATCGCAAGATCATTACAGAAATTGGGGAGTTGGTTGGGAAAGTGGTCAAACTTTATATGAATACAGACAGTAGGGTACGGGGTCGTTTTGCCAGAATGGCGGTTTATGTCAATCTAGACAAACCATTGGTTTCTCAAATTCTGATCAATGGTCAATCACAGAAGGTGGAGTACGAATCCTTATCTACTATTTGCTTCCATTGTGGGAGATATGGCCATGTGGAAAATATTTGTTCCTTTAGAACTGATGGGCCATCGATTGAGAAGAACAATAAGACGTCGAAAATGATATCTGAGAATTCCAATTCGGTCAGGGAAGAATCAGAGAAGAAAGACGAGAATTACGGGCCGTGGATGATTGTAGAAAGAAAATCAAGGCGGAAAGTAAGGGATAACGGTCAGAAGGCTGCTGGATTCCATGGGAAAGATAAGGAAGTTTCCCGTACTAATGGACTAATTAATAGGAATCTCAATAAAGAAATTACTGATGGAGATTCTATTGATGTTCGGAGCTCAAAAGGGAAAGAAATCATTAATGGGTTCCAACATGGACATAAATTTGGGGAAAATTATAACGGTCAGCCTAAATTAATGGGAACCAAGACTAACACATGAAAAATTCTGGAGGTGGGTTCCATTATTAGATCTGGGTCGTTCAATAAAAATAATAATGAGCCAGAACTGAGACCAAGTCTGGTCCAAAGCCACTCTAAGGAGTACTTACAATATTCAAAAGAAATCAATTCGGGCTTGGACCTTGTTGATTTAACGACCCGCGATCAGATGGAGCAGATGGCCTAGAAGGAGTGGCCCAGCCAAGCCTCGTTGCTACTGGAATCTGCAGGCGAACCCTAGTAGCGGGAGCTGCAACTAGCGCCTCCACCGTCGGGAATTCCCTTAAAGACGCAGGCGAGTCCTCGACCATTCTTCTTCCTGCTGTGATTTCGAAAAGAGATGAACCCAAAGAGGTGGCGGTGGCAGTGGGTCATCTTGATTAAGACAAGCATTCGGCGGTAACCTTCTTAGGGAACAAAAGTGAAACCAGCCGGAGCAGTGGTTCTCCCACAAACAGTTCCTTGGTCTCGACTCAGAAGGGATTTCTTGGCTTGAGTAAAAAAGGAAAAATGAAAAGAACTAACCTTTTCACCAAACAGAACAAATTTATTCACAGCAACAACACTCGCTTCAAGAACTCCGGTTCTCAAAGGGTATCGTTGAAAAAGTCTATGGAGCAGCTTGCGAAAAATATTGCAACGTTTTCGCAAGAAAATTTGGATCCTGGGGTTAAAACTGATAACAATTTTGAGGGTGTTAGTAACCCCGAATAGTAAGGAATTTCTTTGTTTTTTTTTTAATGTTGCTTTTGGGTTTTATTTGGTTTTTATAATTTTCATGTCTTTTGATTATTTAATGGATTTAAACCTTAAAATTTTCTCATGGAATTGTCAAGGGTGTGTGAGCAGGAACTTCATTCGAGCTTTTTGGGATTATAAAGTCGAGCATAATTCAGATATAGTTTGTTTGGTTAAACCTAGAGTGAGCGGTAAAAAAGCTAACGTTATTATTGAGAAGTTGGGTTTTAATTTTTCTCATCGGGTGAAATCTGTTGGTTTTTTAGGTGGTATCTGAGTTGTTTGGAAGGACTCGATTAGAATTCAAATTATTAGAAACCACCCGCAATTTATTTCTCTATGTGTTGATAATTTTATTCCTAATAAATCCCTTCTCATATCCTTTGTGTATGGAAGTCCGGACAGATCGAAACGAAAACTTCTTTGGGAAGGATTAAAAGCTACTTCCCCAAGTCAACCTATTCCTTGGCTAATTATGGGAGACTTCAATGCCATCTTGTCACCTAAGGCTAAGAGGAGTCCATATACTATATGTAAGCAATGTGATTTTTTTGGAAATTTTATTGACTCATATGATTTGCAAGAGTTAGGGTATTGTGGACCCTCTTTCACTTGGCAACGAGGTGATACTTTTGTCAAATTGGATCGAGTCTTAGCTAATGATGAATGGATGTCATCATTCCCACAGTGCATAGTTCAACATCTCACACGCATTAAGTCTGACCATTAACCTCTCTTATTGTCTACTAAACCTGATCTTGGTTTGGCTATTGGAAGACCTTTTAGATTTCTTGCAGGATGGACGCTGCATAATACTTTTCTCTCCTTTGTTAAAGAAAAGTGGAATTTTTCAGGTAATATGGTTGATTCTTTGAGTAATTTTACTTCTTCTGTTAAAGTTTGGAACAGGAATGTATATGGTTTTTTGCGTACTCGTAAGCGGCACCTCAAGAGAGCTCTGAGTAATATTCAGAAGGCCTTTGATCACTTTCCCTCTAGTCATTTAGCTAAAAAAGAGATGGAGGTTCGAGATGAGCTGGAAAACGTGCTGGAACATGAAGATTTACTTTGGAGGCAAAAAGCTCGTTGCAACTGGCTTCAATTGGGGGATCGCAACACAAAGTTTTATCATAGTCGTACGATCAGAAGAAGGAAATTCAATCATATTACTACTTTACGTCTTGATAATGGGGATTGGTGTTTCGACCAAGATATTTTACAATCGAAGGTGGTAGACTTTTTTGAACGACTTTATGGTGAGGCCTCTCCCATCTTGAGTAGTAGTTCTAATTTTGATTTTCCTAGCCTCACTTTTATGGAGATTAATTTTTTGGAGGAGGCAGTCTCAAATGAGGAAATCAAAAAAGCGTTATTTGACATGGCGCCTTTGAAAGCGCCTGGTAGTGATGGTTTTCATGCACATTTCTTCCAAAGTCAGTGGGATACCCTTGGGGAAGATGTGTGTAAGTGGGTTAAAGGTGTCTTTGCTGGGCGTCCGATCGAGCAGGAGTTAAATAACACTTTGCTTGTTCTAATTCCCAAAAAAGAAAGCGTAGAAGATTTCAGCCAGTTTCGACCCATCAGTTTGTGCTCTGTCCTTTATAAATTGGTGATGAAAGTGATCGCTAACCGCTTTAAGGTGATTTTTTCCTAAACTGATCTCTCAAGAACAAGCTAGTTTTATAGTGGACCGGAACATTTCAGACAATATTATTCTTGCGCAAGAAGTCCTCCATTCTATGCGTTTTAAGCGGCTGGAGAGAAATTGGATGGCCATTAAGTTGGACTTGGAGAAAGCTTACGACAGAGCGAGTTGAGATTATATTTATGACGCTTTGACTGCGGTGGGGATTCCTACCTTTTTACGAAAAGTTATTATGTCAGCCATAACATCCTCTTCTATGCAAATTCTTTGGAATAGAGTGCCTACTCGGAAGTTCAAACCGATTAGAGGAATTCGTCAAAGATGTCATTTATCATCTTATCTATTTGTCCTTTGCATGGAGGGATTGGGTCATAGCATTCGGGCTAATAGGGATAATGGCAAATGGGAATCAATTCGATTATCGCGCTCAGGTCCAAAGATCTCGCATTTATTTTTTGCTGACGACTTGGTGATCTTTTGCAAAGCGCAATTGGAGCAAGCTAGACTGTTGGATTCCATTCTTAAGCAATTTTGTGCAAATTCTGGGCATAGAATAAGTGCCAGGAAGAGCAATATTTATTTTTCCAAGGCTACTGAAGGTGGTGTCCGTAACCAAATTTCCCAAATGTTCGGATTTCTGGAAGTTCAAAATCTTGGCACTTATTTATGAGTTCCTCTCCTACATGAGAGGATTACTAGCAGTACGTTGAGCTTTATTGTGGAGAAGGTTAGGCGGAAACTGCAGAATTGGGATGCGAGGAATTTATCTATCGCAGGGATGATTACTTTGGCTTAGTCAGTACTCTTATC
Source organism: Gossypium sturtianum (assembly GCA_025698515.1). Lineage (NCBI taxonomy): Eukaryota > Viridiplantae > Streptophyta > Magnoliopsida > Malvales > Malvaceae > Gossypium > Gossypium sturtianum. Next base: position 127,421,011 of record CM046946.1, read on the forward strand.
CATCCCTAATTATTTTTTGCAATCCATGATGATCCCGAAAGGTGTTTGCTCTGATATTGAGAAGTTGGTTAGACAATTTATTTGGGGGAGCACAGAAGGCCACACCAAAATGTCCTTAGTAGGATGGGATTCTATCTGTCAGCCACGGACTCGGGGTGGCCTAGGCTTTCGACATTTGAGTGATCACAACACTTCTTTTCTTATGAAGATTGGGTTTAGCCTTGCTTCCAACAGTAATGCGCTCTGGGTGCGTGTTCTTCATTCTAAGTATAGATGGAAAGATCATCTTCCAGACTCTATTAGCAGGAATCAATGCTCACACTTATGGAGGTCTCTTTCCAAAATATGGCCTACACTCCGGGAGAATCTAATTTGGTCCATTGGAGATGGTGCATATGCTCGCTGTTGGAAAGATCCCTGGATTCCAGGTATAGGTTCTTTAATCTCAAAAAGTCCATCTTTTTCTAACCTTGACTTGGATTGTTGTGTTAAGGAGTTTGTCAATTCAAATGGAAGTTGGAATTTGGACCTATTCCGTGTCTGTTTATCGGAGGACGTGATTTTAGGATTACCAGTATCCCTCCTCCACGCCCAGACTCAGGTCAGGATAGGGTGATATGGACTCGGTCTTTTTCCGGAACTTTCTCTGTTCGTAGTGCTTATTAGACTTTAAAAGAAGACACTTGGAATTCTAAAGATGAGCATTGGAAGCTTATTTGGAAGCATTCATGACCACAAAGAGTAAGGGTTTTTCTATGGTTAGCTTTCAAAAATAGACTCCTTACCAATGCAGAGCGTGTAAGAAGAGGATTGGGTCACAATAGTTCTTGTTCCTTGTGTGGCTACGAGTTTGAGGACTTGGCTCATGTTCTTCATGACTGTCCTTCCGCGAAGGATGTGTGGTTGCTTGTGCTTCCACAACATCTTAAACAAAGGTTCTTCTCTACCTCTTTTTCAAATTGGCTTTTACTTAACCTTTGTTTTCATGAAAGAATGCAGGATAGTGGTCTCATTTGGTCATCTTTATTTGGACTAATTGCTTGGCGAATATGGAAGAATAGAAATCTTTTTATTTTTCAGAATATCTCCTAAATAGCTACTAAAGTGATCAAGGTTTCTAGTTGCTGGGCTCGCCAATATAAATCAAATGTTTGCGACAGTAGAATGAATGATCCCATTTCGAATTCAGTTAACAACTTGGATGATACTTGGATCTTTTTATCCACTGATGGGGCCGTAGACAGAAGTTCAGGGTACGCTGCTACCGGGGGGTGGTCAGGGATCCAGACGGAAATTGGATAGTGGGATATACTCGCTTCTTAGGAGTCTGCTCCCCGTTTGAGGCTGAATTTTAGAGCATTCTAGATGGAGTTCTTATTTTGCTTAACAAAGGCTACAGAGGAGTCCTTATTCAAACCAATAATCTTGAAGTTGTCCAAAATTTGAGGGATTTGAGTTTAGAAGATTCTGGGATTGCCATACTCTGAAGAACTCAGCACATCATGAAGGCGGAAGGAAATTGGAAGATTAAGCACATTCCAAGATCTCAAAACTTGGATGCAAATCGTCTAGTTAAACTCAGCTTGAGTTGGAAAACAAGCCTTCAAATCCTTAAGGAGGCTCCAGAGGAATTAATTGTTTTGTTACAAGAAGAAAAAGTCAATGGGTGGTTTATGTAGTTGATGTATTTCATTTTTCTAACCAAAAAAACAATGTAGTTTATTGTGAAGCTATCTTTTATTTAATAAGAATAATTTCATTAATTATCATTACATTATTGAGAAAGTGTTTATTGAATGATAATATAATTTTTTCAGGATTTTAGTCAATATTTTCTAATATATATATTAAAAGTTTGTAAAATAACTTTTCCAATAATCACATTCTGAAAAACTACATTATATTGGAACCATAACATATGAAAGCACCAAGTACCCCTTAATTAATTTTCAAAATTGATTATTTTAATCAATTAAGTTAAATTATTTTAGATTCGAATTCAAATATCAATAGGCTCAAGTTAATTTTATTTTAACCATTAAATTTCAATGAATTAATCTTACTTCATTTGTTTTTTTTTTTTTTACTTCAAATTAGACGAATTTTGTATGCTCTTAGGCTTCTTCTATTTAGGGGTGGACAAAACTGGAATCGACTCAAAAAAATAAAAAAAAATTCAAATTTCGAGTTATTGAAACCAAATTGTTCGAGTTATTCAATTTTTTAAGTCAATTCAAATAAGTAAGTCAATTTTTTAAATTCGAGTTAGAATTTATTTATTACAACTCGAATATCCGTAAAATCAATTAAAGAAATCCATGTGATTTTGGAGTAAAGGCATAGTTTCAAAATTTTAAGCCCAGCCACACCTTCCGACGTCATTTTACCCTCTCTTAAATTGAAAAAAAAAAAAAAAAAAAAAGGTAAGGCTGTTTTAATTTTTACTTCATTCTTCTCAGTTCTCCTTTCTACAAGAAACCCCATGTTCTCTTTGCTTCATTCCTTCTTGATATGTTTTTCTTATTCGGGTAGTTTTGAGTTTCATTTTTGTTAATAGATGATCTCATTGGTAAGCTTCCCCGAGTTTGCAGATTGTGATGGGTATTGTTGTGTACACCAGATTTCTTGTACATGTTTTTTTAATCAATGGAATGATGATCTGTTTGATGGCCCAAAATATCATATTCCACTATACACTTCAAAAATTTTTATTTAATTTAATTTTGATTTTGTTTCTTGTATCAATTATTTGATTATGTTTTATTTATGTAGAAAATTTTTATTGATTAATTATATATATTTAATCTAATATTCTTATTAATTATTATTTTTAATTTAATTCGAATAAATATATTTGATTCGACTTGACTCAAATTTCATATAACTCAACTCAATTCAAATTAAATTTTGTTAAAATATAATTTGTTAACTTACTAACTCAAACTTCTTTTACTCAAATTCGACTTGAATCAATTGGATACTTACTCTACTTCTATTAATTTCTTGTATGCATTTAATACCAAACCAGGCCTACTCAATTTCAATGTTGGGCTTTAAATAGGGATTGAAGTAAAACTATTAGGCTTGCCAAATATTTTAGCCCAATTCTTCATTAATTTCGAAATTGGAGCCCGTTCCAAATAGTTTATTTATTTTTAAAAATTTTAAGTTTTTTTTTAAATTTTTATATATACTTTTATTCTGGTATAAATATTAAAACTATACACGAACTTTGATTTTGTGTAATTTTATACATGAAATTTTATTTGATCAAATTCTTGTAAATTATTAACACAATTATTTATATAACATCATTTTATATTTATATATTGCATACATAAATAATTATATTTATCCAACATAAAAATAAATTGATGTATTTATTTGTTTAAATGTGATTAAATAAAAATTAAAGTTTCAAGTATACATTTGAACTATAATTAGAATTTCATGTGTATAATTGCACCAAATTAAAGTTCACGTATACAATTACGCATTAAATCAAAGTTCATGTATATTTTTGAGATTTATCCCATTTTATTTTTTATATAATATATGTATAGGTTTTTTTTCTATATTTTTAGAACTTTTAATTGAAAACATGCAAAATATATATTTAAATTTTTTATGTATTTTTAAATAGTAATATTGAAATTGATAAAAATTGTAAAGTTAAAATCTAAAAAAAACAAAAGACTAATTTTTTTCTTTTATAAATGCCACATTACCAACACTAATGGCAAAAACATATAGGAACTCAATGTCTTCAGAATTAATATGAGAATTAATAACAACTTTTAATATATTTAAACCTTTTAATATTCTATAATAGAAGAAGTATATGTTAATTGTTTATTATATATATATATATATGTAACAGTTTTTGAAAATAGAAACAAAATAGAAAATAAAAAAGTGCCACCTAAATAATCTTCCTCAATATGTGTGGATCACTTTCAAGATTTTAATTTAAAGATGATAAAAAATGAATGATGTTGAATATGAAGACGATATTTGGTCTTGAATCACTTAGTTACATAGCTAAATATTACTGCATTAAATTAACTTTTAATTTGATAACGAATGTAGCAAATATATGAAATTAATTATTGTTGCTTTTTGTGTGTGTTTGAACAAACTAGTTTTCCCACCACAAATAGAACAGGATAAGCCCGGCGCCGCCGCCGCGGGCGATGGACTCCCCAAAGCTAAGAGCACGAGAGATTAACTTTTATTGAGTATATATATATTTTAATACACCCAATTAAGTTTAAAATTATGTGATTTAATTTTTTTTTGGTAACAAGAGAAATAGTATTAATTACAAACTATAAGTAGAATCTCAATTGGAAAACCAAGCACATTTATCAAATCGAATCTGGTCATCAATCGAAGGAGTCACATGAAAGATTCGCTCGTCGAAGGGATAATCTTTCATCAATTTAGCTAAAATATCAACAGCAAGATTCACCTCTCTAGGTACTTGTTTTATGAGCACTCGCCACTCACGCCTACATAATCCTTGGATCTGCAAAATCAAGTCCCTATTGGAATGTCCTTTATGATCCCCATGGATACCTTTGATAGCCAATGCACAATCTGTTTCAATAATAATATTCATCCATTTAGCCTCCCAAGCTAATTAAAGACCGTCATAAATGGCCCAAAGTTCAGCTTGAAGTACACTGCAACTTCCAATATTTCTTCCTAATCCCCATATCCATCCGCCTTTAAGATAATGAGAGTTTTACTTTTAATAGATGTTAAATTTTATTCATTTATTTGGTTACTTGATCAACGCATCAGATTAAAAATTTGTAACGCCCCAAAATTTTAAGAATTTAATTGTGAGATTTTGCAGTAATTAATTTATGTATCTGTGGTTTTGTGTTCTGCGATTTCGAGTCGCATCATTAAAAGTTTTGTTGTTTTTGAAATCAACCCATAAGCACGGGTTACCCGCTTAAGTTCGATTCAGTGTGAAATTGTGACAAGAATGAGCCTGTTGGTTCACTGGTTAAGCATCTATCTGTATTCTGTCTGGTTTCGAGTTTGAATCCCATTGTATATGTTAGGAAAATATTTTTGTCAAATGCCAGAAATCTACTTGGAAGTTAGGAAATTAATTAACGATAGTTTCTTCTTCTTCCTTCTTTTTTTTTTGTTCTTTCTTTTTGTCGTTTTTATTTTTTTCCTTATTTTTGTTTTGATTATTTTGTTAACCGGAAGTGGTGAGGGAATACGGGATTAACGGAAGTTCTGTTGTTAGTCACTGGTCAGAAGGCTGTCGGTAAGTAACTGTCAATACGAGCATCTCCGTGATTTTTCCTTTGATTTGTAAATTGTTTGGAACGGAGTATTTTTGTGAGTTTCGGGAATCTCTTTTTAACGATTGTGTATTCACCTAGCAGGCAAGGCTATTAACAACAAGGAATAGCAACAAGACAATCCCTGTGATTGTTGCTGAAGTTTCGGTAAGTTTAGGATGTTTGAAGGTTTCGTGTCGAAACTTTCGACATAGGTATTAAGTGAGTAATCGGGAAGTTCTGTTGATTAATTAGCTGAATTGTGTTACTGAATGCTTGTTTTAGGCTTCGAGGATCTTTAGAGTTGTTGTCTCTTCGAAATCTTTCCAACTGCGTATTGAAAACCTTAGTTTTGCAAGTTTTGGTCGCCGGAAATGGTGGTTGTCAACGCCACATGGCCAGGCACACGGGCGTGTGACTAGGCCATGTGAGCCACACAGGTGTGTGGCAGGTTGTGTGATCGGCCGTGTAACTCACTGTTTGTTGATTTGGGGCCACTGATCGTTGTGTTTATGCGATGTCAAAGTCTTAAAGTTTATAATGAGAATGATCGAACCTGGAAACTAACTATGACAACGATTTGAGGCAAGCGCACCTATCGAACAGTAGTATAGTTAAGGTAAGACCGGAATGTCGAACCCAAAGGAACTAAAAGTACTAATACTAACTTTCTTTTTATTATCTAGCCTAAAATAAAGGGAATTTGTTGTTAAATCTAAATTAACTAACTATTAAACTAAAGATTCTAAGACAAAGAAGAATAAATTTGGGGAAAATACTTTTGGGAAAAACCAATTAATTAAGACGACACCCAAGGAAGAATCCACCTAGACTTCACTTGTTATCTAACTCTGAACCAGACAATTTGTTCATTTGACTTGATCCGTAAGATTCCCTAATTTATATTAAACCCTCTCTCGAGGCGAATAACGTCTAACCCTAGGTTGATTAATTGAAATCTCTTTCTAATTAAAACCCCTAGAATTGCATTAACTCGATCTATGGACTCCCATATTAGGTTTCACCCTAATCCAAGCAACGCTCACCCCTATCTCTGGCGCGCGATCAACTCCGCTTAACTATGCTAGATCTACTCTTAGGCGGGGACTTTTGCTCCTCCACCTAACCACATCCAACTTGAATTAATATCCATGAAATATCAACACAAGAATTAAGAACACATAATTAAGAACAAATCAAATATTTATCATATAGTTCGATGCGATATAACAAGATTCATCTAAGTTTCATCCCCTCGGTATCGAGGTTTTAGTTCATAACAATAAAAGAAAACATCTCAGAAGAAAAGATTAAACCAAATATAAGAAATTCCCTAAAACCCCTGAAGGAATTGAAGAGGAAATCCTCCGTCTTGAGTATGATTTCGGCTTCTTGAGATGAATCAACTGGCTATCGCTGAGTGAATCCCCACAAATCTGCCCTCTCTGGCCTAGAAAGACGCCCATAAACGGTAGCTTTAGGCTCCCGTTGACTCCTCCCTTTTAGGTCATACTTAGGGTGTATTTATAGGCTTTTGGAATGTGTTTCTTTGCCCCTAAGTATCCAAATTCGATTGAAATTGCTCTTTTCCACGGCAGGGACACGGCCATGGCACACGCCCGTGTGAATGTCTTTAGGCCGTGTTCGGACTTCATTAATGAGGCACAGCCATGTGGTCTTGGGCCCAGGCCGTGTTGATTTCGTGATTTGGCCCATTTGGCCCGTTTTAAGCCCGTTTTTCATTCTTTTCATCCTTCGGTGCTTTCCTGGGTATAAAACATGAAAAGAAAGGATTAAGGGCACCTTTTTACATAAATCAAAGGATAAATCATCCAAAAGTACGCTAAATGTGGGATTAAAATATGTTACTTTTACGGTTTATCACATACCCCCACACTTAAGCTTTTGCTTGTCCTCAAGCAAAATTCTCAACTTACAATTAAAATTAACTTTCCATGATTCAATATTCCTATCAACAATGTCTCATCATAATTCATAGATAATTTATACATGGATAATTTAACTCAAAGAGTCCTAAAGATTCAAACAATCTAAGTCATATATTTTTTTGTAGCACGAAAACATAGGTGTTTCCCCTTATCTAAATAATTACCTTTGATTTAAAGTCGATAAGGGTTGACATCCTCACTGCAAATTCACTCAAATCACTCGAAGTGTTTAAGGTTCAGAATTAGGCACTCAAAAGTCGAACATAAAAAGTTAATCCCATAGGCTTGCATGAAAATCAAATCTCCACCACTATAATATGAGATGATGCACAAATCAAAAGGTCTTTGAAAGGGTTGTAACGGGGCTTGGGTTAAGGTGTGGATGAAGGCTGAATTAGAAGGTTAGAATCGAGACTGAATTGACAAATTACCTAACCAGAAACAGTGAACTAAATAAAAGTAATTACATCAACTGAAAGCTAATAATACTAATAATACGAGCTTCTTCTTCAATATTTGGAATTCAAACGTATAAGCTCATTTAATCACAAAACTAATAATGAATAATGAATATATTTTTTTTTAAGAACAAATCATAAATACATAACAAAGGATAAATTACTGAAATAAAAACATAGTTAGGTTATTAATCAAATCAAATCTCGATATAAGGGTAGTCAAAAGGAATGGTGATAACAAAAACAAAGGGTTTCTGAGTTAAAATTAGTGGGTGAGTCAATAAAAAAGGGTTGTTAGGTTTAAACGGGGTTCACTAGGGGTTAATTATGAAGGTAGGTTTTTAGTGGAGTAAGTGGGTTAAATCCTAGGTGCCTTTATCATTTCTGTACATCAAATCAAAGGTGTGGTCTCGACATGTATAATCGATGCAAGTTCTAGAATAACAAATCAATGTTGACACACTCATAATCAATAAAGTGAGCAAGAAAAAGGATATATGCTCTTATAAGGCTCAAAATCTCACAAAAAATTATGGGTGTTTTGATATCAACCTTGTAAATTTCAAAATTCAAAGTAACATTCAAATTCAGGTAGACAACCTAGAAAATTTTTAATTTCTGAAAAATAGACTTATCATACTTAATTCTCTAGTATTCTTAGAATTTAATTATCAATGCATAATTATCAATTACTTAATTTAAAACACATCAATAAAGATCATGAATCATAGGAACTTCATTCTAATGATATAATATGAGAAACTTACTTTAAGAAACAAGACATAATTCAGGATTTGAGAATAATGCAAAAAGTTTGGCACCTAATTTCAGGAATTTGAGAATAATGAAACAAAAATTAGGCACCTTTTTAGGTTGTTCACCCCCCACACTTAAGACGTACATTTCCCTCAATGTACAAAGTTATATATATAGACAATTAGGTAGAAATTCAAGAGATATGGAGAGAAATGAAACTTCCTGAATTATGGATGAAATCCTTGAATTGGAGGTGAAAGATAAGTTGGAAGGGCGTTCTTGATGACGATCTTGCGCTAGATGAAGAAATTGGGTAGCTCATGGAGGATTAGCCAGGATATAATAATAATAATTAAAACTATACTAATAATTAAAGAAAAGTAAGCTAAAGTGAAGAAAAATAAAAATTGAAATAAAATTAAAAGAAAAGATGGATGGACCGTAGAGTCCTTATTGTTGGGTGTGATTTCTAAGGTCAGGGATATGGTGGTGGTCGTGGTGTGATTCCCTAGCGACCTTTAGAACCTAAAATCAAGAAACTAAAGTAAAATAAGTTAAATTAAGCGAGAGAAAGTAAAGATAAGGAAATTGAAGCAAAAGAGAAAAATGAAATAAAAACTAAATGGCTTCAAATATCCTTGGCTCGTCGAATGATTGAAGCGGCGGCATGAACTTATATGGATCGGTCTCCCTCAAGGAGACTATGCTTGTTTCCTTTAAACTTCGGCATTTGGTGTAGCTCAAGGGTTTTGGGAATGTATTGGAGAAAAGGAGTAGGGAAAGATGCAAAGGGTGGAAAAAAAAATAGGGAGAGGTTGAGAAAGAAAAAGGAAAAGCTGATGGGCTTTGAATGGGTGAGAAGAGGGAGGGTGGGTGGTTTAAATAGAATTCTCAAATCAGGTGCAACCCCACGCCCGTGTATCATGGGCGTGGCATCTCACACAGCCGCATCGCACGGTCGTGGTGGGCTTTGTTCGTTTCTCCTACGCCCATGCTTAGGTCACCACGCCCGTTGGTGCTAAGTCATTGTCAACCACGGCCGCGTCGCACGGTCGTGGCATTTTGTCAGTAACCGTGGGTTGGTGGTTGGAGTTCGTGACTCAAAGATTTGATTCTTTCTGACTTGTACCCTCTCTGCCGTGTCAGTACGGCGATTCTGTACTTCCACACGACCACGACCACAGCCGTGTGCAAGGCCGTGTGGGCTGGAATTCTATACTTCTGGTTAGTTTAAAGTTAGATTCCATAGAATAAATAAGACAGAATAAAAATTTAATGGGGTTAGTAGTCGGGTTGCCTCCCGAGAAGCGCTTGTTTATAGTCTTAAGCTAGACTTTACCTCTCATTTGTATATTCATGGTGGTTTGCAGAGTTGAAAGTCTTTCCTCATGCTATCGGTTTCATTATCATGATAGTATTTAAGTCGAGATGCGTTTATATTGAAAGTGCCAAAGATAGGATTACTTACCTCGACTATTTCGTATGGGAAAACACTGATTACCCTAAATGGTATTTCTTTGTTTGTGTTAGGGTCAGGAGGAGATGTTCGAGGGTCTGTTTTTTTATCAATACCTGATCTCTGATTTTGAACTTGTTTGCTTCGTGGAGTGGCTCTGGTTCTACTTCGTGTATTCCTAATTTTTCCTTGAAATGCGTCTTTCACTCGTCTAGATCATCGATCTGAATCCCTCGTTCCTCATGAGTTATTTCTTTGTTGGAACATGGTATAGAATCGGGTTCAGTTGTTTTCTTTCCTGGTGTTTCCTGAAAAGAAGGGTTAACCGAATGGTTATCAATAGAATTTGTTTTCTCACCTGGATTACTCGATGTTCTGGCTGAGTCGAGAGCTTGGAGAGTGACTGTCTCATTACCTACACGAAGTATTAGTTCTCCTACATCAATGTCGATTTTAGTTCTAGCAGTTGATAAGAATGGTCTTCCTAAAATTAAGGGAATCGAATTATCCTCATCCATGTCTAAGACAACAAAATCTACTGGGAAAATGAATTTATCAATTTTTACAAGAACATCTTCGATAATACCCCTAGGAATTCTAACAGTTTTATCAGCTAATTGAATGCTCATCCTAGTTTGCTTGGGTTTCCCTAGACCTAGTTTTTTAAACAATTTATAAGGCATGACATTTATGCTTGCCCCTAGATCAGCTAACGCATTATAAATAGGTAAACTACCAATTAAACATGGAATCGTAAAACTCCCTGGATCTTTTAATTTCCGCGTTAGTTTATTTTGCAAGATTGTCGAGCACATTGCGTTTAGTTCCACGTGTGATGCCTCGTCTATCCTTCGTTTGTTTGTCAAAAGCTCTTTTAAAATTTTTCTAGAATCTGGCATCTGTGAAAGAGCTTCAAGTAATGGTAAGTTAATATGTAATTTCTTTAAAAGTTTAAGAAACTTATCGAACTGTTCCTCTGTATCGTCTCTCCTTAATGCTTCAGGGTATGGTATGCAAGGTTGGTACTCTTTGATTATCGGTTTTGGCTTATTATTACTTACCTCAACCTTACCTTCTTTGACCTCATCCTCTTGCCTTGAATTGGGCTCGTCTAACCCTTCACTTTCTTGAGCTGTTATGGCTTGGATTTGCTCATTTGGGTTAATCTCAGTGTTGCTTGGTAGACGCCCTTGCGGTCGTTCGTAAATTATCCTTGCGAGTTGTCCAACTGTGTTAGTAAGTTGTCCAACTGTCTTAGTGAGTTCCCCGACTTGGCTCTCGATCCCTTTAATTGATGCTTGTTGATTCTTAAGGGTGGTCTCAGTGTCTTGGAGACGGTTATCTATAGCTGCCATGAATTTTGTCAGCATCTCTTCAAGGTTCGACTTATTCTCCTGTGGATAGGGCTGATTTTGGAAATTTTGAGGAGGTTGTTGTCTTTGATTTCCTTGATTTCTTTGTCCTCCCAATGAAAAATTTGAGTGGTTCCTCCAAACTGGATTATAATTATTACTATAAGGGTTATTATCGGATCTGAAATTGTTACCTATATAGTTTATCTGTTCGCTTTCTATGCCCGGTTGGTAGGGTGGGTACTCAGGATTCGCCACAGTTCCACTTGCGTCGCACTGCATCACTAGATGTACCTGCGAAGAACACAAACTATCAAGCTTTTTATTCATCATCTCTACTTGTGTTGATAGCATGGTTACTGCATCGATGTTGAAAACTCCGGCTGATTTTGTTGGTTTTGTCCTTGTAACACGCCACATGAGATAGTTATTCGGTGACATCTCTTCAATAAACTCGTAGGCTACTTGGGAGTTACTCATTGTTCGGGGTTCCACCGTGGTTGAATCAATTAGTTGCCTCGTTGAGGGGTTTACACCGTTATAGAAAGTTTGGACTTGGAGCCACAAGGGTAAACCATGGTGCGGACACCTTCTCAAGAGATCCTTGTATCTCTCCCATGCGTCGTATAATGTCTCTAAATCCATCTGCACAAAAGAAGAGATATCATTCCGTAATTTGGCCATTTTGGCCGGTGGGAAATATTTTAATAAAAATTTTTCGGTCATTTGATCACATGTGGTGATTGACCCTCGTGGTAACGAGTTTAACCATTGTTTGGCTTTATTCCTTAATGAAAAGGGAAATAACCGAAGCCTTATGGCATAATTAGAAACGCCATTTATTTTGAAGGTATCACAGAACTCTAAAAAATTAGCTATATGAGTGTTTGGGTCTTCGTCCTGCAAACCATCAAATTGAACAAATTGTTGAATCATTTGTATAGTGTTAGGCTTTAATTCAAAATTATTAGCAGCTATAGCAAGCCTAACAATACTTGATTCGGCTCCTGTTAAATGAGGTTTAGCATAATCATACATAGTACGTGGAGCATTATTTTTACGCCACATCTTGTGGTGGTGGATTATTCTCATCCATCTCTTGATGGGATTGGATTCGTCTTGTTGTTCTTCTTCTTGGTAATTTAGGGCTCGCCTAATTTCTCTGTGATTCCTTCTGACGGTAGCTTCAATATCACCGTCGTATACTAGTGGTCCTCTCGGGTCCCTTCTAGTCATAAACTAGAGGTACCTGGAAGGAAGAACTAATAAAATAAGAAAAATTAGCAAATAAAATAAGAAATAAAATTAAATTGCAAAAAAAAATAAAAATGGCTAAAGTAATAAAAATAGAGTGTTCTTAATATTTTAGTTCCCCGGCAACGGCGCCAAAAACTTGATCGTTGTGTTTATGCGATGTCAAAGTCTTAAAGTTTATAATGAGAATGATCGAACCTGGAAACTAACTATGACAACAATTTGAGGCAAGCGCACCTATCGAACAGTAGTATAGTTAAGGTAAGACCGGAATGTCGAACCCAAAGGAACTAAAAGTACTAATACTAACTTTCTTTTTATTATCTAGCCTAAAATAAAGGGAATTTGTTGTTAAATCTAAATTAACTAACTATTAAACTAAAGATTCTAAGACAAAGAAGAATGAATTTGGGGAAAATACTTTTGGGAAAAACCAATTAATTAAGACGACACCCAAGGAAGAATCCATCTAGACTTCACTTGTTATCTAACTCTGAACCAGACGATTTATTCATTTGACTTGATCTGTAGGATTCCCTAATTTATATTAAACCCTCTCTCGAGGCGAATATCGTCTAACCCTAGGTTGATTAATTGAAATCTATTTCTAATTAAAACCCCTAGAATTGCATTAACTCGATCTATGGACTCCCATATTAGGTTTCACCCTAATCCGGCAACGCTTCGTCACCCTATCTCTAGGCGCGCGATCAACTCCGCTTAACTATGCTAGATCTACTCTTAGGCAGGGACTTTTGCTCCTCCACCTAACCACATCCAACTTGAATTAATATCCGCGAAATATCAACACAAGAATTAAGAACACATAATTAAGAACAAATCAAATATTTATCATATAGTTCAGTAAACGATAACAAGATTCATCTAAGTTTCATCCCCCTCAGGTATCTGAGGGTTTAGTTCATAACAATAAAAGAAAACATCTCAGAAGAAAAGATAAAACAAAACATAAGAAATCCCTAAAACCCCCTAAAGGAATTGAAGAGGAAATCATCCGTCTTGAGTATGATTCTGGCTTCTTGAGATGAATCAACTGGCTATCCCTAAGTGAATCCCCACAAATCTGCCCTCTCTGGCCTAGAAAGACGCCCCTAAACGGTAACTTTAGGCTCCCGTTGACTCCTCCCTTTTAGGTCATACTTAGGGTGTATTTATAGGCTTTTGGAATGTGTTTCTTTGCCCCTAAGTATCCAAATCCGATTGAAATTGCTCTTTTCCGCGGCAGGGACACGACCATGGCACACGCCCGTGTGAATCATCTTTAGGCCGTGTTCGGACTTCATTAATGAGGCACGACCGTGTGGTCTTGGGCCCAGGCCGTGTTGATTTCGTGCTTTGGCCCATTTGGCCCGTTTTAAGCCCGTTTTTCATTCTTTTCGTCCTCCGGTGCTTTCCTGGGTATAAAACATGAAAATAAAGGATTAAGGGCACCTTTTTACATAAATCAAAGGATAAATCATCCAAAAGTATGCTAAATGTGGGATTAAAATATGTTACTTGTACGGTTTATCAGCCACACGGGTGGGCACACGGGCGTGTGTCTAGGCCGTGTGTGGCCATGTTAGTGCAGGGTTCACGCGGGCAACAGACACGGGCGTGTGTCTGGGCCGTGTAACTCACTGTTTGTGGAACGAGACCACACGGCCAGGGACACGGGTGTGTGCCTACGCCGTGTAACTCACTGTTTGGGGTATAAAATCCACACAGATAGGGACACGGGTGTGTACCCAGGTCGTGTAAGGTACACGGGCAAGGACACGGGCGTGTGTCCAGGCCGTGTAACTCACTGTTTATGCTTTGGAACCACACGAGCCAGACACACGGGCGTGTGACCAGGCCATGTGACCAGGCCGTGTGGTGTGTGATTGGGGCCCGAAACCTGTTTTCGAGGGCAGAAATGTTACCTAACACTGATATTGGCTTCTTTAATGTGTGAATGATAGAAATTGATGATATTAGAACTGTTTGATACTCTGATATTGATCTGTGAATAACTTAGTTATAAGTACATTATAATGCTTATTCTGTTATTGAGCTATCTTATTGATTGTGAAATGAATTGAAATGAAGGAATACATGATACTGGTACTTGTGTTTTGCATTGGCATGGGTTGGGATATTGGGAAGGAGGAAGAACGGCGCTTGTCGCATACTGAATTAGCAGCTAAGCTGCATTTTTGTAAAAGTGTCAACGAACACTTTGAGGTGTGTAGGGTTGGTTGGGCATTGAATGTCCTTAATGGTGTGTTGGGATGGCCGAAGATGGTGTGTAGCGGGCGGGAATAGGAATATCACATCTGAATCTTATCGATATCGATATCGTATATGAACTGAAATTGCATATACGTACACATGTAATTGGTCTGCTCTGAGTCTAAACTGAATTTACTCCTGCAATGAATTAAATCTCTGAATTTGGTACTACGCTATAACGATTGTTAATTGAATATTTTATTTTACGCACTGAGTTCTTAACTCATTCTATTATTACTTGGATTTCAGGTGGTTCGCAGACTTGAACGGGTCGGTGCCGCGGGAGCTCTGTCGAACTATTAACTTTCTATAAACTATTTCAGTAGGAGCCTTGTTAAACTATAGTAGGATGACTGTAGCAGATTATATACTTAACTAATATTTGGGTTGAACTTTATGTAATTGAACTTTATATAATCCACGGTTTGGTATTATGGTGTCTTGCGTGATACTTGATCTTTGCATGTGACTCTCTAAGCTCGAGCTAGACGTCTAGGCCGGGTCTAGGGTGTTACAAAATTGATCATTATAAATTGATTCTCTCTTTACCTATTAGGGTACATACAAAAATACACATAAAAATTATAGCCTATATCGTTTAAGGTTTGTGTGATTAAAGAAAAATATTAAGAGAGAGAAATCAATTTATTGTGATGTTTTTCTTCATCGAACCCAATGACTAACTCTAATTTCGCATTAAGTATTTTTGAAACTTCTAAAAATCATATTATTCTATAAATCCTAAAATTATTGTTTATTCATTATTAAATTTTTAGTTTACGTTTAAAAAGATTTTATATATAGTATCATGGGCATACGTTAAAGAATATATGATTTTCTTATAATCTTATTAGATAATTGGTTTTCTATTAGTACGTTATGATTAAAGGTTGTTTATTTCTTGACATTGTTATAGCATGTTATTGATGAAGTTTGATGGTTTGTGTTTTTAATAAATAAAATGAAATAATAATAAAAAAACAATTTCATCAACACATGAACAATGCTTCTTTAGTCCTTGCTACTAATGTGGGGGCATTATTATTATTTTTTTTATGATGATGATTATCATTATTATCATTATTTAATTCATTGGTAACCTTTAATTATAGTATTTATATTATACATTTATTTTGAAGTTTGACATTTATGGGATGTGTATAATTTGTTACTGGTCAAATTAGAAAATTTTATACATTTCATTTAAATTATGTAGGAGCAAATTATCAATGTTTATATAATTAATTAATTAAATTCTTATGATGAAAAAATGATAGTTAACACTCACTATCCATTTGAACTTCATAATTTACTAAAAGGTAAATTATTTATTCTATGAATAGTGAAAATTATTGTGATAAATTAATATTTTTGTTAGATATATATATATTTAAATGTTCAAAGACAACTTATATATTGGATGAAAATTATTTATTTGTCTGTTAAGGTTATTGGCATTTTATTTATGATGGTATATTTTATTATTTACTCAAAGAAGAACTAGGATATACTTGGATTGTTTATCTGAATTCATAAAGTAAATTTATTTTAAGCATTTATGTATTGTTTTGCTTTTATGTATTATTTTGCAGCTATTTCTCTTCATTCGCAAGCTTCATTTGTTACATTATTCAATGGGTTAAACTTCTCTAAATGGAGTGAACAAGTCAAGTTCAATTTAGATGTTTTGGATCTTGACTTGACACAATTAGAATATAAATCTGTTGCTATTATTGGCTCAAATAGTAAGGAAGAGATGTTATACCATAAACAATGGAAATGATCAAACTGATTGAACCTTATATTTTTGTGAATGACTATTGCCAACAACATTAAGACCATGATTCCACAAATTGAAAGTACGAAAGAATATTCTATTCTTTTAGAAGAACGTTTATGTTATACGAATAAATCACTTGTTGGTACCTTGATAGCACAACTTACAACCATGAAGTATGATGGGTCGAGGGGAATGTAAGAATATATCATCGAGATGACTAATATTGTGACAAGGCTAAAGACCTTGGGGATGATGGTGGATGACTCCTTTTTAGTGTAGTTCATATTGAACTCACTACATCTGAATTATGGGCCATTTAAAATTAACTATAACACTATTAAAGATAATTGAGATGTTAAAAAATGGGCAAGAAAGCTCGTTTAGGAGGAAGCAATATTAAAGAGTCAAGAAAGTGATTCCATCAACCTTATGGATTAAGGAGCTGGCAAAGGACTTAAAGAAAAAACTAACAAGTTTAAGAAGAAAAACTTGTTTGTCAATGTTTCTAATGGCGAGAAAAAGAAATGAATGACAGATTAGTGTCACTTTTATAAAAAAAAAGTAGGACACGATCAGAAAGATTGTCTAAAACACAAAGCTTGGTTGAAAAAGAAAGGTACATTTTATGTTTTTGTATGTTTCGAATCAAACTTCGTGAAATTTCCTAATAATACTTGGTGGTTTAATTTCAATGTTGCTACTCATGTGTCCAACATGATGCAGAGATTCCTTTTCGATCTAAAATGCAAGCCCAATTGAAGATTTCCTATATGGCGAACTATATGAAGGCCTTGATTGAAGGCATAGTGACTTATCATTTGGTCTTGGATGTTGGTTATCACTTAGACCTATTTCAAATTCTTTATGTACCTTTAGTTTCTAGGAACCTTATATCTATTCCAAAACTTAGTGTTTTGGGGTTCAAAGTTAATTTTTGACATGGTTGTTTCATTTTATTTAAGAATAATAATATTTTAGGTTTTAGAAATATTATTGATGGTTTATATAAATTGAAATTTGATAATGTTTTTGTGGAATCCTTGTTGATCATAGGAATGTTGGAATTAAGTGTAGTATGCTAAATGGAAGTTTTGCTTACTTGTAGCATAAATGTTTAGCTCATGTATCCAAAGAAAGATTAGTAAAGAATGAGATTCTAGTTAATCTTGATTTTACAAATCTTGGTGTATGTATGGATTGCATTAAAGGAAAGCAAACCAAACATACTAACAAAGATGCCACAAGAATTACTTAGCTTCTTAAGATAATACACATTGATATATGTGGACCATTTGATGTTTCATCTTTTATTGGAGAAAAGTATTGTAACGACCCGAAAGTTAGAAGTGTAAAAAATTGCGGTTTCGAGACCTCATTTTCGTAAAACAAGTCTGTAAATATTAAATAGGGATATTTACGGAGTTAGTATATATATGAATGGAAATTTGACTAAGTAAATTAGCCAAAATTGTGGTTGATTAAGGCTTAGGAGCTAAATTGTAAAATTTTCATCGCTATAGATTTTTAATTGGAATAAGGCTTGGGGACTTAAATAGCAATTATCCAAAGGAATAAAATGGTTAATAAATCAATTCTCTATAGTAGTGGATGATGATGATGTTGGCCATTAAATTTATATTAATTATAATTAAAATAATTAAAAATATTAATTAAAGAATAATCGTGATTAATTAAACTAAACTTCACTTAATCTAATTACAAATAGAAAAGTTAGTGGATGATGAAAAATGTCATCTTCTCCCTTAAAACATATCGTCCATTGAAGAAGAAAAGGAGAAGAATCGCCATTGATAGTTAGCTTTCGACCATTAATTGTAAGTAAGTCCCTAAGTCATTTTATTTTGATTTTTATGGATTTTTTTATTATCATGGGAGCTTAATTTAGCTAGCTCGTATATCAATTTGAAAAAATATTGAAGTTTTTGAGAGTTTCCATAGTTGAGAAATGGATGAATTTGGTGTGAATTTGATAGAAATTAAGCTCAGATTAATAAAAGGACTGAATTGTAAAACTTAATTTTTAGTTTCGTACAATAGGGACGAAATTTATTAAATGAAAAACTGTTATGAAATTTCATTAGGAATATAAAATAGGAGGTCCCTAATGAGTAAATGTGAAATCAAATTTTAATTCGAAGCCTTAAATCGAAGTTATGGACTAAATTGAATAAATTGCAAAATATGTATGACTTTGAAATTGAATGTGATTTGATTTGGAATTTGATATTGTATTATTATTGAATTATTATTCGTAGCTAAAGACGATGTAGGACTTTTAAGATGGAAAGGAAAGGCGAAAGCCGACGACGAGTGATGTGAGCTTTAGGTTCAAGTATTTCTTAAAGCCCAAGGACTCGAAGTTAGCATCCTGACTATCGTTTCTGACTCAACAAAGTTTGTAAAGTAACCTTCTGATTGTAAATGACATGCACATTGGGTTTAAGTCAGTTTGTATCGAAATTGGTCAAATTTAGAACTTAGTTACTTAATGTCACTTTGAAGTATCAATTTGGTATGTTTTGCCTCATATGCTACTGAAATATTGTTGTTTTGGTTGTGAATGTGATGCTATATGTTATTACAAGTCTTTTAAACTTGTTTCGAACTGATCCTTTTTGGAAATAGTGAGTCACGTCACGACGACGTACTCCCAACGTAGTGACGAGGTGTAACCAAAGAATCATGTCACTATGACGTTCATTCGAGGCCACGACTAGTACAAGACAAAGAGTTGTTTCATGACGAGGAACCCCCTCTGTCTCAACTTCAACCCAAAATTTTGAATTCATTACAATTTGGTCCTATTTTGACCTTGGGTTAGCAAAAGACCTTTTGTAAGCTTGTATAAGACTCGTAAATGATTACACATCATTTTATATACTTGTTTTGCTTATAATTAACTGTTTAATGTTGTGAATCGGATTGTGATTTGATGTAGTTGCTCCGAAAATGAATGTGACACCTTATAGTTTGAATTTGATGATCAAACCGGGTATGGGTTGTTACATTTAGTGGTATCAAAGTTGTAGATTTAGCCGATTCTTGGGCTAAATTGAGCTCAAAATTGATTATAAAGGTGCATGACAAGTTGAGTCGAGTTTGAATCGATATTTGGATGTTGATTATGAAATTTATCTCTTTTATAACTGAAGATGTCAAAGGAACTGAGAAGCATTGTTAATAATTATATAAATAGCAGCGATCACTCTATTGAGAGTGAGACTAGGATCGAAACACCTGGCATTAATCTAGTTGATGCTCGACAAAATAGAGCTAATAGACCTCGACAAGAAGGTTGAGATTATGAGAATTTTCTCGCATGATAGTGGAAATCCTTCAGAGAATAGCGGGAGTTACTTCACAAGCTCGGACAATAGCTGCAGCTCGACGAGCCCCAATAAAGGAATTGCGAAAATATGGAGCAACTGAGTTTAGAGGGTTAAAGTGGTCGATCCCTTTTTAGCAGAAATTTGGCTAGAATCAATTGAAAAGGTCTTACAACAGTTAGAATATTCACCTCCAGAGTGTGTCACTTGTGCAATATCTTTCTTAAAAGAAGAAGCTTATTTATAATAGCCCGGTTTTAGCTAAATCAGAAAAGTGGTTTAGGAACCACAAATTCGATGTCAAAAATTTATTTTAATATTATTTTCGGTATTTACAGCATGTTATTTGATATGTGTGAAAATTTCGTGAGCTAATTTTATTGATTGGTTGGTTAATTTGATAAAAAGGATTAAATCGCGTAAATTGCAAAAGTTGCATTCTACTTGTTAAAGGTGTTTAATTGCTATGATTAATTAAATTAAAAGTCCTTATGATGATATTAGACCATTTTTAGTGTTAATGGACATTAATGGACATGCATTATAAATTTCTTTGTTTATTCATTAAGGGTAGAGACTTTGTTACACGTTTTAGAGACTATAATCGAGCATTGTGGAACTCCTGGGAATTAGTTTAATTTTGGTTGTAATTGGATTTTGGACATTGGACATTTTATTTTGGATGGTTTTATAATAATTTTAAGGCATGTTTGAGTTTAATTATTGAATGATTTACGGTGTAATGTTGCTTGATAACACGGTGATTTATAACACGGTGTGTGAGGCATGAAATTTGTACTAACGATTGTTTAAATGAAGCTTCCATGGAGTGGTTTACTAATGACTAAGGTACGCCACTTGTTTGATTTATTCGGTGTTTGTTATGCATGCAATTGATTGTCTAATTCTATATAGTTGTGGCTTGATTGATGTCAATAAACTCAATTGAAGGTGTATGTATATGTATGTTAATTAATCGTAGTTAAATCGAGTTTAATTAGCCATTAAAATATGTAAAATCGGGTTTTAAAATGAGTTTTTCGTAAAAATAGGTGCAGTGATTTTCATATGGGCGTGTGCCTGTCCACACAGGCGTGTGAGGGGTTGCACAAGGGCGTGTTGACACTGGAGCTATCGCACACGGCCATGTGGGATTTCCACACGAGCGTGTGTGATCAGTCTAAAGGTTTTTCACGGTGCAAACACGGTCATTTAATGACACATGGTTTGAGGGACACGATTATGTAGGTTTTGGGGTTTGAATTTTTGTCTCTTTAAATTGGTATTCTAATTTTTTTTTAAATTACGATTTAGTCTCTAATAATAAAACTTGAATTAGACATAGTAAATGAACTCAAGTTAAGTTGAAATTTTTAGGCTTGCATAATTTGACTAAAAGAAGGTCGGTAAACACTTAGAACTAAAATTGGGTTAGTTTTACCATAAGTGGTAAAATGATGAAAATGCCCTTAGGTTAAATTACCTAGGAAAAGTTTAAAATTGACTCATAATTTTCTTCCGCATTAATAAATAACTAATAATTAGATAAGATTGAGGTGTTATAAGGTCGGGGTGTGTCTTGGGTGGTCGTTAGCCGGAGAGTCACTTAGGTGGCTAATGTAATGCTTCGAATTCAGGTCGGTCCGTCCCGGTCGGGTTTGTGGTGTCACAAATATACCTCTTCTTTAAGAATAGATATCGCACGCATTACACCCTTGTGCGACAAACCTTCTAATGATTGCAGGACTCATTCTGTCGACAGGTACATAAATGCGATTATGGAATCAAAGACATTTATTCACATTGATGTCGTAATTCTTACTATCTCTTCACTAAACAACCTTAATCTCCTCTGTCAGCTTAGTATCTACGGATTTCACATATTTTTATCTAATCAATCAATACAAGCTTTATATGCAGTTCAACTAACAAGATGACATCATCACCTAAGCAAACATTGCTTCAACTTAAATGTTAACTTTCGACTCATTACATCTGTCATTACATTCGTTTTCCCAGGATCGAAATCAATTATACAATCATAATGTTTCAACAATACAATCTAGAAACATTATCTTAGATTTAACTCTTTTTGGGATAAGATATATTTGAGACTTGTATGATTCATATAAATATGACACTTTTCAATTATGTGCTCAACCAACCTTGGGTTAGTAAAAGAGCTTTCGTAAGCTCGTATAAAACCCAGAAGTGATTTTACATCTTATTAAAATGTGTTTTATACTTGAAAGCATGTTGAGATGATTTAATGCATTGAAATTTGTTGTAGTTGCTCCGACAACAAATGTAGCATCATGTAGCTAGGACTTGACAACCAGGTCGAGCAAGGGGTGTTACACCAATACTGACCTAATCGTCGGATCCAAGATGTGAGATGCCACATTCACTGTCGAAGCAACTACAATTTCACTTCAATATCCAGCAAGACAAACCATACAAACAATTAAGTTTTAAAACTTTTAAAAATATTTTTTATTCAAATTCGGGTTATAAAGTAGGCTTACGGAAGCTCTCATGATACTCTGGTAATAAATGAAGGACTAAAATGTAAAAATAGCTAAAATAGAACTTTTGTTGCGACATCAAATGATGGATGTTGCAACCCTGAGGGTAGCAACATAGTGTCATGACTTCAAACTGGGGTGAGTCGCGACTATGAAGACAATAACATAGTGTCACGACTTTAGTAGGGAATGTGCGACTTGGAAGAGAAAGGGCTCAATGTCGCGACAAGAATCTCGACATGTACATAAAGATTTAGATTGTGTTTGTATTTGTAAATTTGAAATGAAACTTTGAATCCTTTTTTATATTCTTAAATAAGCTTCAATTTGTGTTTAATTTAATTTGTTTATGAGATGCATTTGAGCCTAAATGATTTTTAGTTTTGTTTTATAATGTCTTGACTTGTTCAAATGATATGAAAGTGTTTGGATATGTTTCTAAGTGTTTTGGGGCTAGATTTTATTCTTAGGAGTCTAGGTTCCAATACCCATACTATTAAGTATTGAAACATTGCGAGGCAGTAGTTAAAAAAGCTTATTATTATTATTTTGAGGATTTTTTTATATATTAACCTTATTATTTTTGTAGGTTGTGAGTTTCAATCGTGTAATGTTCCTTCAATTTACTCATTAAGTAGTCGAAGAATTTATGAGTTAATATATATTTTGTTGAACTACTTTTTAAATAATGATAAAAGTAAGAAAATATTTTTCCAAAAATGGAAGAAAGAGTTGCAATGTGGAATATTAAAATGTGTAATGGATGTCGAAACCATTTTTTGAAAACGGGGTCGACTTTTATTTTGAAAACGAAAAAAGGGAGTCGCCACCAATCTTTTTTATATTATGAGGTGTGATCGGATCACCTCGTAATTTGATCGTTTTAATAAAATGTTTTGATTTACTAAAACAGTGATTTTAATCCACGAAATTCGAGAAAATGGGTTCGGGAGTCAATTACGTGCGAGGAAGGATTAGCACCCTCGTAACGCTCAAAATTGGTACCTAATTGATTAATTGATGTCTTAATGTCGAAAGTTGAAAACTCGAGAAGAATTTGAAATGCGACCCTTCTTTTCATTTTTACTTAAAAATTTTGCTTGAATAAATCAAAAAAACGAATGTTAAAGACTCTCTTGTCTCGAGATAGCAAAATGTCACGTCCCGTAAGTTAGGATGCGACACATTGAATCTTTGGGAATGAGCTTGCCTTTATTTTTATTTAAAACTTATGCATTTTAATTCTAGAAAGATATTCAGTTGTTTAGGTTCAACAAGAAAAATCGAAACCCAGTAAGTTAGGGTACGACATCTCGAATTTCCAAATACAGAACATTGCCTTATTTTCTTTTAAAAGATTCTTTTTTAAGTGATAACAAATGTAGTGTTTAAAGTAATATGTATTTATCCTATTTGAAATATAGTATAAAAATAATTAATTATTTCTAAACATAATGCATGATGTAGTGATGATATGAAATGACTACACGGGAATATTAAAATGAGGATTATAAAATTATAATATCAATAATAAAACAAATATAGTGGTTCAAAAAAAATGAAAATAAAAGATGTTTAAAAAGAGAACATCCAATTAACAAAGGGAATGAATCATAAATAAATGGATGAAATAAATAAATAACATCATATTTAAATATCTAACAACTAAATAAAAAAAAGGAATAAATATATGTATAGGTAAAGCAAGCATAAATAGTACCTTAAGTATTTAAAAGGTAAAATGTTAATGGATAAATAAAATAGGTATAAATAATATTAAAATTAAATGTTTAAAAAAGATGAATAAATAGGTAAATTGATAGAACAATTATAAATAATATCAAATACTTAAAGGATAGAAGAATAATAGACAAGTGAATCAATAAATATAATAGATTTAGGTAATACTAAGTTTAGATATATAAAAGTATAAATAATATTAACTTAGAATATATAAAAAATGAAGAATAATAAATAAAGCAAATATCGGTGATATAAATTTCAAAAATAAAAGGTAAGGCAATGATAATAAACAGGTAAATAAATAATAAAAAAATAAAAAAATAATCATTAAAAGACTGAAACTAAATAAATAAAGGATTTAATTGAAATTTAAATGAATTTAAAAGGTATAAATTGTAAATAATAAAAATAGGCTGACAAGGACTAGAATATAATGTAACATCCTAGGAAGGGCCTATGCATTTTTCAGATCAATTGTATGAAATGACAAGTCTTAAGTATTATGAATAAATTTTTGATACTTTTGGAAACCTAGAAATGAATGAAAATGGAAATGAAAATGGAGATGGAAATGAAAATGGAAATGGAAATGGACATTTTTGGAAACTTAGACATTTTTGGAAACCTAAACATTTTTGGAAATGATCCAAAAATGGAAACTTGAACATTTCGGGAAACTTGGATATATGAGAGAAATAAAGGAGTTTTATTCACATAAATATGTGAATAATAAGAGATAAATAAAGGAGTTTTATTCACATAAATATGTGAATAATAAGAGATAAATAAAGGAGTTTTATTCACATAAATATGTGAATAATAAGAGATAAATAAAGGAGTTTTATTCACATAAATATGTGAATAATAAGAGATAAATAAAGGATTATTTTCTAATGAGATAATTGAGAGATAATTGATGGATTAAAGGCTTTTATCTTTTAAATAAAAGAGATAATATTATCAAAAAGAGGAGTGGTGGCCAAGTAAAGGACTCCTAGGTGATAACTTTGGCTATAAAAGGAGGACAGGAGGGCTACTCATCAACATTTGCTCCTCTTCCTCTCTGCCGAAATTCTCCTAGGCAAAACCCCTCTCTGCGAATTTTCATTAAGCAAAATCCCTCTCTTTTTTCTTCTATTTTCTTCTCCGTTTCTCTTTGTTAAAATTTGAATCTTTGTGGATTCTAAGAAAGAGGCAATCATCCACAACATCAAAAGGGGATCTTTCGGAAATCTAAGGATCTAAGGTAAGGATTATAAATATAAATATGTGGTTAAAGATTATGATTCACGTTTTCAAAGTTAGATCTAATCTAACACGGAGTTATAGGATTTCAACAGGCTTATAAAGGAATCCTCTTGATTTGGAATCCCATCATAAGGTAAGGGATATTCGGCCAAGGCATAATTTGTTTAAGTGTTTTCCATTATTTCAAAAACCGAAATCGACATGGTTACATACCTAGTATTAGCCGATTTCAAGGAAGAGGAATTCTAGCAACTGTTGGGACTTGATTAAATCAATTCGGCAACTAGGTAAGTAATTCTACTTCTAGTAGGATTTGGTTTTAAGACCAAATAGGTTTATTTATATGTTTTAATTAATGGCCGAATATAGGAGTGAAAGATCTAGATCGGTAGATCGCTCTCTGAAATTCACGAAAACTATTAAGCGAAAAAGGTGTGTACTCTTACTAACTTTCAATAAATTGCATGGCAATCATTAAATATATAAATATGTAACAGTATGTGAATGTGGCTAAGCACCACAAATGTGGTAAGGAGTACCAGTGCACGTTTCCTACTTTTGATAGGATTGTGAATGTGATATATTTTGAACATGTGATTAGTAACATGAATGAAAATTAAGTATGTGAAATATGTTATGAAATAATTGGGGCATTCGGGATATTTGTGGAGGAAGAAAGTGAAGGTGATGACTACGGTCTCACCAACGTAAAGTGGTGACTACGGTCACATAAAGTGAAAAGTGGTAACTTCGTTACATCCAGGTGAATACAGATGTCTAATGACACAACATAAGTGGGCGATGATGAGCACGTCGATTGCAGCGATCGCCTTCGATGGTGTGTAGCGGATGGAGGGTCGACTTAGTAGTCCCCGCGGTATACGAGTTGGTACGGGTGGTGTGTAGCGGATGGACAAATAGGTTTGGATTTGGGTTGCATCATCCTTTATTTTGTATGAACATGATATTGATATGACTTGTATGCCCGATTTGTTGGAAATTAGTACTATGTGCACATTGAGTCTGTTGACTCACCCGTTGGGGAATTATTTTTCGGGTGATGAGCAAAATGGACCGGGTCGGCAGGAGCTAAAGGTGGCCATGCATCGCTTGAAGAAATTATTTGGAATTTGGACTTTATGAAATTTTAGTACTTTATTTTGGGTTTGAATGATGTAATAAGGCCATAAGGCCCAGTTGGATTTTCTTTATTCCTGTTTATTTTTATTTAAATATGATACAAATTATGTTTGATTAAAGATAAGTAAATTTATTTCTTTTAAAATAATAAACCCAAAAATTATTTTGTCACCTTATTTAAGTTGGATTTCCAGAATTTATTAAATAGGTTTCAAATTAAGCCCAACCCAAAACAATTTTTTTAAAATTACACAAATTTTCTCTAAGTCATTTAGAACATTGAAAACCGATTTATTTAAGGAACATACCAGATCCGGTTCAAGCTCGTGGGCCGGGTGTGGGGTGTTTCAGATTGGTATCGAGCCCGCTTAAAACTCTCGGCTGTGGGCTCTCGGGCCCAAAACGTTTTCAATTCGAGCCCAAATGAATTTCTTTGAAATAAGCGGGTTTTATGGCATGGCACCTAAGTCTCCGACCATGATCCACCACTGTAAGTACCTTTAACCATCCGTGTGATTATGTGAATTATGAATTGTAAAAGGGTAGAAAAGGCATGGAACGTAGAATAGTGTGATAGGAACTTGAACCCTAGGATTAGACTACTCAAACACTTGAAACTCATAAGACTTAATGAACTTAACAAACCTATGACTAAGTTATTAAGCTAGGGTGTGGCAACCCCATGCGCATGTCTAGGATTGGATCCTAAGAGCACAGTATTTAAGCGATCCTAGTGACTCACCTCCTCTTCGTAGGTATCCTGCAGTGCGTAGCTTCGTTTCGCCCTAACTCGGAAGGCTCGGTGGTGTGGCAACCTGCATGCGCATGTCTAGAAAGGTCGGTGAGAGCTTGGTATTTAAGCGATCTGCGTGACTCACCTCCTCTTCATTCGAATCTGCTCAGTGCGTAGCTTTGGTTCACCCCGACCAAGAGGGCTCGGTCATAGGCTAAACACAAAAATAAAACCCGAAAGGGACTTAGCCGCTTTTTCTTTTATAAAAAAAAAATACCCTTGGTTTATAAAATGACCAAACCACCCATAGTTTTAACAAAATTTCATTACTTTATCAAATGTTCAAAAACCCTAATTTGTAAAATATCAAACTATCTTGATTTTGGAAAATTACAAAATTGCTCCTAACTTACAAA
Source organism: Gossypium sturtianum (assembly GCA_025698515.1). NCBI lineage: Eukaryota > Viridiplantae > Streptophyta > Magnoliopsida > Malvales > Malvaceae > Gossypium > Gossypium sturtianum. The sequence goes on from CM046946.1 coordinate 127,448,748, forward strand.
ATTACCAAAACGACCACGATTTCCAAAATTTTTACAATATCATTGCTTTGAAAAGTGTAACTCTCAAAGGAACCCTCAATGTTTTACAATCTTGGAAAATATCCCTAACTTAATAAATTTTAGAAATTTACCTGATTTTTGGAAAAATTATCAAAATACCCTTGAGATCAAAAATTACCGAAATACCCTGGATTTCAAAATTCTTCCAAAATTTCCCGGAACTTTAGAAGTACCAAAATACTTTCGTCAAAATCACCAGGAACTTTTTATTTTTGAAAATTTACGAAAATACCTACAGTAGGATAAAATTACGAAAATGCCCCAGGTAGTGGAAAAGCAAAATAACGAAAACAACAACAAGAATTACAACGCTTTCTTTGAATGAATGAAAGTTCATATTTGTTGATGGATGAATGAATGAATGCAAGATCAGTATGCATGTATGAATACGAAAGAACCACTCTTAAACTCTTCTTCATAAGATATCATCGCGGGTAATAAGTGAAACAAGAATACTAATACATAAAATTCCTTAATCGATCTCGCCGATAATGAGCTCAAGAGGACGTGGTCGCCGTGGGAAGAGGTAGAGGAAGGATGATGTTAGATCGGGACAAGGTTCTCGACAATGAGATACCACCACCACCATCACCCCCAAATTGTCAATGTTGAGCGGCGAGCTCGAGTGTGAGGAAGATGCCATGTCGCAGTCGTGCTACGAGTTTTGGAATTGGTGGTGGTGCAGAAACAATTCAGAAATCGTAAGTCAGTGCTGAGCGGCTCGTGCTAATGGAGCCGAAATGTTTAGAGGAGTATCGGTAGTGGCACCCGATGCACCGAGTCTTCGTTGGAAGCAATCCGAGCGCATCATGGATGAGCTCGACTTGACCCCGAGGAGAAGTTGAAAGGGATGACGGCATCGTTACGCGATGAAGCGTATCAATGGTGGTTAACCGTTCGGACGGTGCCACGGCGGAAGATCGACCTAGGAATATGCTAAGGAAGCATTTGGAAGAAAGTATGTGGGAACCGTATATAGATGAGCAAAGGAAGGCTTTTCCGGGTTGGTACAAGGAAGTAAGTCCATCACCGAATATGAAGCGGAATTCTTGAGGTTGAGCCGATATGCCCGAGGAGTAGTGGCGATCGAGCATGAACGCAGTGTTCGTTTTGAGGACGGACTTAGGGATGATTTGAGACTTTTGATAGCACCGCATCGGGAGCGGAAATTCTCTGCCTTGGTGGAAAAGGCTAAAGTGGTGAGGGAATTAAGGACGCCACCAAGCGGTCGTGGATGAAAATAAGCCCAAAAGAGGTTTTGGGCCATCCGAAAAAGGCCACAAGAGGCCTAGAGTTGTGAGCCACAAAGTCAACAGTTTGGTGCGGGCCGCAATTTCGCCCTTGTGAACATTGTGGAAGGAAGCACGGGGAGAGTGTTGGAAAAAGCGGGACGATGTCTCAAGTGTGGGTCCAAGGACCATATGATTAAGGATTGCCCCAAGCTATTAGATGAGAGCCAACCAGCGACTCGGAATGCTAACCAGTGGTAGAGGCGGACAGCACCTCAAAGAGGTCGTGGGTCGCCAACAGAGGTAGTGGCGGAGGCCGTGGAGCTCGGGGTCGAGGTGCGACTAACAGCCAAGCAAGGCAACCGGTTTGGTTTACGCGTTCGCCGGAGGAAGAGGGAGACGCGCGGATGTTATAACTGATGCGTTCTTTATTCATGACAAACCCTATTTTGCTCTTATTGATGTGGGCTCAACTCATTCCTATGTTGCATGTAGTGTGGTTGAAACACTAGGCCTAGACTCAACTTTCTCGATAGGCGGATAATCGCTGTAAGCCCTTTAGGCCAAACGGTGAGGATAGATAGGATCTTTCGGAATGTACCCCTAGAGATTCGGGGAGCGAACTTTGGTGACTTAATGGAATTACCCTTCGGAGAGTTTGAGCTTATACTTGGAATGGATTGGCTAGTAGAGCATCGAGCCGTGTTGGATTGTGCGGCTAAACGTATGGAACTAAGAACCCGGAAGATGAGGTAGTAGTGATGATCGGAGAAAGGAGGAACTACTTGTCTAACGTAGTTTCTGCTTCAAGGCCGAGAAAATGGTTAAGAAAGGATGTAAGGCATTCTTAGCCTTCGTGAGTGCGTTAAGAGGAGAAGAGGAAGGTGTCAAGGAGTTAGAACGATGAGGATTTTGAGGATGTATTTCCGAGGAGTTGCCCTAATACCCCCGATAGAGAAGTGGAATTTGGAATAGATTTGCTACCGAGAACAGCTCTGTGTCAATCGCTCCCTACCGAATGGCACCAAAGGAGTTAGTGGAGCTCAAGGCTCAAATCCAAGAGTTGTTGGATCGTGGGTTCATTCGACCCGGTGTGTCTCAAGTGGGGAGCACCCTGGTTCTCTTTGTGAAGAAGAAGGATGGAACTATGCGGATGTGCATAGATTATCGTCGATTGAACAAATGACCATCAAGAACAAGTATCCTTTGCCAAGGATAGATGACTTGTTCGACCAACCGAAAAGAAGCAAATTGTGTTCTCAAAGATTGACTTAAGGTCGGGGTATCATCAATCGAAAGTGAAGGAGGCTGATATTCATAAGACCGCTTTTAGGACAAGGTACGGTCATTTTGAATTTGTGGTGATGCCGTTTGGGTTGTGAACGCATGCCGCCGCGTTCATGGATATGATGAATAGGGTTTTCCAACCCTACTTGAATAGATTAAATCGTGGTGTTCATCGGCGACATTTTGGTGTATTCCAAGACGGAGGAGGAGCACGATGAGCATCTCCGAGTTGTGTTAGAAGTGTTAAGGAAAAGAAGCTTTATGCCAAATTCAGCAAGTGCGAATTTTGGCTCAAGAAAGTGGCGTTCCTAGGACATGTGGTATCCGCAAAAGGAATAAGAGTGGATCCTAGGAAGATCGAAGCGGTGTTGGATTGGAAATCACCTAGGTCGGTGGTCAAATCGAAGTTTCTTAGGCTTGGCGGGCTATTACGAAGGTTCGTGGAAGGATTATCGTCAATAGCCGCACCTTTGACAAAGTTACTAAGGAAGGAAGTACCGCTTTGTGTGGACGGATAAGCAACAGGAGAGCTTTGAAAAGCTTAAAAGGTGTCTTGTGAAGCTCGGTGTTAATTAAATTCAGGCGAGGCGTAGGACTTCCGTAGTATATTGTGATGCTTCGCACACGGGGTTTAGGTTGTGTGCTAATGCAAGAAGGAAAGGTAGTCGCTTATGCATCTCGTGACACAGCTTAAGGCCGCATGAGGTGAACTACCCAACTCATGACTTGGAACTCGCGGGCGGTGGTTTTTCGCCCTCAAAGTTTGGAGGCACTACCTTTATGGAGAAAGGTCGATAATTTACACGGACCACAAAAGCCTTAAGTATTTGTTGACTCGGAAGGAGTTGAACTTGAGGCAACGAAGGTGGGTGAAGTTATTGAAAGATTATGACTGCTCGATAGAATACCATCCGGCAAGGCGAATGTGGTAGTGGCGCGCCCTAAGTAGGAAGGTTGTGTCGGATTTAAGGGCTTTGTTCGCTCACTTAAGTTTGTATGAAGACGGGCTTTGTTGGCGAGTTACAAGTCAAGCCAACCTGGGTGAAGGAGGTGAAAGAGGGACAGGTTGGCGGATAAGGACTTAAGTACTAAGTTACACAGCAAAGCACGGCAAGGAGGATTAAAGGATTATGGCGTCAAATGATGAAGGAGTGTGCTACAAGGAAAAGGTTTGTATGCCGAGGGATAAGAAGTTGAGACAAAGGATTCTTCGGGAAGCGCATGGTAGTCCTTATGCTATGCATCCCGGAGGCATCAAGTCAGTATAGAGATCTAAGGGAACAATTTTGGTGGTCGACTGAAACGAGAGGTGATCGAATTTGTGGGGAAATGTTTGACATGTCGCAAGTAAAGGTGAACACCAAGTCCCATCGATTGCTTCAACCAATTGAGATTCCCAATGGAAGTGGGAAAGAATTACCATGGACTTAGTTAGTGGGCTTCCCTTACGCCCACTAAGAAGGACTCGGTATGGGTGATAGTGGACCGTTTGACCAAGTCCGCACATTTTATCCCTGTGAGGATCGACTATTCCCTTCAAAAGTTAGCCAAGTTATATGTGGCGGAGATCGTGAGGCTACACGGGGTACCGATGTCGATCATCTCTGATAGAGACCCAAGGTTTACGTCTCGATTTTGGAAAGCACTTCATCAAGCATTAGGCACTAAGCTAGACTTCACTACGGCTTTTCATCCACAATCGACGGACAGGCGATGCGAGCAGGTTATACAAGTGTTGGAAGATATGCTAAGAGGTCATGTGATGGATTTCGAGGAAGTTGGGAAGATTACTTGCCTCTAGGTGAGTTCGCCTACAACAACAAAGTATCGAGCAAGCATTCGGATGGCACCATACGAAGCATTGTATGGAAGGAAATGTAGAACACCAACTTGTTGGACCGAGTTAGGAGAACGCCGCGTTTTGGGTCCAGAGTTAGTGGCGGAAACTGAGGAGAAGGTGGAATTAATTCGGGCACGGTTGAAAGAAGCTTCTGATAGACAGAAGTCGTACGCAGACCTTAAGAGGAAAGAAATTGAGTTTGAAGTAGGAGACCAAGTGTTTCTAAAGGTCTCACCTTGGAAGAAGGTTATGCGGTTGATCAAAGCAAAGGGAAGCTAAGCCCAATGTTTATAGGGCCTATCAAATCTTCCGAAGCGAAGTTGGGCGGTGGCATACCAATTGGAGTTGCCACCGAGAGTTGCATCAAATGCACGACGTATTTCATGTGTCCATGCTACGTCGCTATCGATCGGATCCGTCTCATGTGGTACCGTTGAAGAAGTGGAGTTAAGGCGGATCTATCCTACGAGGAGGAGCCGATTCGGATCTTGGAACGTGGCGTGAAAGCACTACGAAAGAAGTCGGTGCCTTTAGTCAAGGTGTTATGGCGCAATCATGGATCGGAAGAAGCTTCGTGGGAGCCGGAAGAGACAATGCGACAAAGAATAATACCCTCAATCTGTTTAGTTAGGAAATTTCGAGGACGAAATTTTATTTAAGAGGGTAGAACGTAACATCCTAGGAAGGGCCTATGTATTTTTCAGATCAATTGTATGAAATGACAAGTCTTAAGTATTATGAATAAATTTTTGATACTTTTGGAAACCTAGAAATGAATGAAAATGGAAATGAAAATGGAGATGGAAATGAAAATGGAAATGGAAATGGACATTTTTGGAAACTTAGACATTTTGGAAACCTAAACATTTTTGGAAATGATCCAAAAATGGAAACTTGAACATTTCGGGAAACTTGGATATATGAGAGAAATAAAGGAGTTTTATTCACATAAATATGTGAATAATAAGAGATAAATAAAGGAGTTTTATTCACATAAATATGTGAATAATAAGAGATAAATAAAGGAGTTTTATTCACATAAATATGTGAATAATAAGAGATAAATAAAGGAGTTTTATTCACATAAATATGTGAATAATAAGAGATAAATAAAGGATTATTTTCTAATGAGATAATTGAGGAGATAATTGATGGATTAAAGGCTTTTATCTTTTAAATAAAAGAGATAATATTATCAAAAGAGGAGTGGTGGCCAAGTAAAGGACTCCTAGGTGATAACTTTGGCTATAAAAGGAGGACAGGAGGGCTACTCATCAACATTTGCTCCCTCTTCCTCTCTGCACAAATTCTCCTAGGCAAAACCCCTCTCTGCGAATTTTCATTAAGCAAAAATCCTCTCTTTTTCTTCTATTTTCTTCTCCGTTCTCTTCATTAAATTTGAATCTTTGTGGATTCTAAGAAAGAGGGCAATCATCCACAACATCAAAAGGGATCTTTCGGAAATCTAAGGATCTAAGGTAAGGATTATAAATATAAATATGTGGTTAAAGATTATGATTCACGTTTTCAAAGTTAGATCTAATCTAACACGGAGTTATAGGATTTCAACAGGCTTATAAAGGAATCCTCTTGATTTGGAATCCCATCATAAGGTAAGGGATATTCGGCCAAGGCATAATTTGTTTAAGTGTTTTCCATTATTTCAAAAACGAAAATCGACATGGTTACATACCTAGTATTAGCCGATTTCAAGGAAGAGGAATTCTAGCAACTGTTGGGACTTGATTAAATCAATTCGGCAACTAGGTAAGTAATTCTACTTCTAGTAGGATTTGGTTTTAAGACCAAATAGGTTTATTTATATGTTTTAATTAATGGCCGAATATAGGAGTGAAAGATCTAGATCGGTAGATCGCTCTCTCGAAATTCACGAAAACTATTAAGCGAAAAAGGTGTGTACTCTTACTAACTTTCAATAAATTGCATGGCAATCATTAAATATATAAATATGTAACAAGATGTGAATGTGGCTAAGCACCACAAATGTGGTAAGGAGTACCAGTGCACGCTTCCTACTTTTGATAGGATTGTGAATGTGATATATTTTGAACATGTGATTAGTAACATGAATGAAAATTAAGTATGTGAAATATGTTATGAAATAATTGGGGCATTCGGGATATTTGTGGAGGAAGAAAGTGAAGGTGATGACTACGGTCTCACCAACGTAAAGTGGTGACTACGGTCACATAAAGTGAAAAGTGGTAACCGGTTACATCCAAAGTGAATACAGATGTCTAATGACACAACATAAGTGGGCGATGAGCACGTCGATCGCAATGATCGCCTTCGATGGTGTGTAGCGGATGGAGGGTCGACTTAGTAGTCCCCATGTGTACATGCAGTTGGTATGGGTGGTGTGTAGCGGATGGACAAATAGGTTTGGATTTGGGTTGCATCATCCTTTATTTTGTATGAACATGATATTGATATGACTTGTATGCCTGATTTGTTGGAAATTAGTACTATGTGCACATTGAGTCTGTTGACTCACCCGTTGGGGAATTATTTTTCGTGATGATGAGTAATGGACCGGGTCCGCCTCAGGAGCTAAAGGTGGCCATGCATCGCTTGAAGAAATTATTTGGAATTTGGACTTTATGAAATTTTAGTACTTTATTTTGGGTTTGAATGATGTAATAAGGCCATAAGGCCCAGTTGGATTTTCTTTATTCCTGTTTATTTTTATTTAAATATGATACAAATTATGTTTGATTAAAGATAAGTAAATTTATTTCTTTTAAAATAATAAACCCAAAAATTATTTTGTCACCTTATTTAAGTTGGATTTCCAGAATTTATTAAATAGGTTTCAAATTAAGCCCAACCCAAAACAATTTTTTTTAAAATTACACAAATTTTCTCTAAGTCATTTAGAACATTGAAAACCGATTTATTTAAGGAACATACCAGATCCGGTTCAAGCTCGTGGGCCGGGTGTGGGGTGTTTCATATAATGCGCTGAAAATAATGGGGACTAAATGGGAAATATATCCCTGGTCCCTATGTGCGCAATTTTGCGATGGACCGAAGTGAAACATAATTAAAATCGCAGGGTAAATTTAAAAAGAGAAAAAGGGCTAGATTAAAACAACACAAAAAAGCGGAAGGATCAAAAGGGTAAATAACCCTTTTTAAACAAAAACACGCAGATCCCCCAAGCGGGTCAGGTTGGTGCACGAGTTAGGGGCTAAACGGTGCCGTTTTGGCACTTAAATGGCCCAGGTGAAACGGCGTCGTTTCACACTGTTATAAAAATCAAATTTTTTTTCAAAATTTTCATTCTCAACTTTCTTTCTAAAAAAAAACAAAAATCCTCTCAAACTCTCTCCCCTCTCCAAAACTCCGGCCTAGGCTCTGGCCATTGCTCCAGCGCCGGACCACCGTGGCGGCCGCTGGTCACCGGCGACGGCGTCGCCGTCCACGGTGGCCGAAAAAATAAAAAAAAAAGGGCCATTTTTATCATTTTGACCCTCCTGAACATAGATCCGAGACCAAAATTTCCAAAATCCCCACAAAAAATACTCAAAAGGTTAAAAACCTTTCGGTTTTTGGCCACTTTTCTTCGGAAGTGACTACCTCGGTCGTTCACGGTGACGGGACGCGAAGGTTTGTTCTCTTCAAACCTTTCCTTTTTTTTATTTTCTATTTACAAAATAAAGCTATTCGAAAATAAAACGAACGAAAGAAAAAAATCACCTTTAGAAATTTCTATTATGTTTTTTTTATTGATATTCTCGTATCCAAACAATACAAAGTTTATTATTGCTTTCGTTTCTCTGCCGTTTCTGCGTTTTTGCTCTTTCTGTTCTCTTTTGTTCTGTTTTGCAGGCCTAGGCAAGGTCAACGGAAAGGACCTTGCCATTTCGGTGCAAGGCGGCTAGGCGCGTCAGGGGGGTGAGCCAGGCCTCGAGACGAGGCGCCTCGGGACGAGGTGCAGGCGGTGCGCCCGAGGGAGGCGAGCGGTGCCAGAAACCCTCCTTCTGAAAAAAATTTTAATTTGTGGGCTTATTGGGCTATTATAATTTTGGGTTAGTGTTTTCTAAATTTGAGCTTGTAATTTGGACTTTCTTATTGGACTTTTTTTTATTTTTTATTTTAATTTTATTTTTCTGATTTGGGCCCACTACAATGGATATTTCATTTAATAGGGTAATTAAGGCAGTGTTGGACCATGCAAACTCAAATAAGGCAGTGTTGGACCATGCAAACTCAAAGCTGGCAATGATGAAAGAGAGAATTTAAGGTGGGTGTCCCCATTGTCCTTTCCCAGCCAATCCAAATCTTGGATCCTAAATTTACACCTTTAAACCCTTTCCTCGCCACACACCATTCATTTAAGTCTTCAATTTTTCCTTTTCTTAAATGGGACCTACCTCTCTCTCTCTCTCTCTCTCTCTTTTTGTCTTTATATACACCAAATCACCATTTTTATATTGCTTTTATGTCATAATTATTTTTTAAATATTTTATTTTATTTTATTCAACTTCTGAATACCGCTTAATGATTATTTAATTATTAAATTACTAAAGATTTCTTTTTTCTACTTCAATACAATCCTTTTACTAAATACAAGGAAAAACAATTATTTGGCACTTCAGTAATATTATTTTATATAATTTTTGACGGTTAAAATCTCATTCATTATGTTTTCAATGCACTCATGGTAATCTCACGCCTTTAAGAATTTGTGAATTTGCGAGTCTCTTGATAATGAAGGTGGTGATTGGGGTTGACAGAGGTTTAGACTCTTTTAAAATGAGTAAATTTATGAAAATTTAAGTTAATATATAATAAAATTGTACTTTAATTCTCATATAAATATATAAGTTAATACTTCTCCAAAAAATTTTCTAACTTCACCCCTACTTGATATGTTAATTAAATTTATATTAAATAATAATGAATAGAAAAATGATTATTTGTGAATCTTTTACTTACAAATATTGATTAAATTTGTATTATTATTAGATAATAATAGATACATAGGCAATAAGGGGAAGCTAAACCCATGTTTATATGATATTGTATCAATCATATTTTTATAATATTCTGTTTATTTTTCTCACATAACTCCCAAAATTATAAAATCTACACCCAAAAAAATCCAAACCACTAAGGATTGCACTTACAAATGCCTTGAACCCACCTCAATAAATCTTCCTCACATCTCATGCACCAAATGATAAAACTATCCCTTTAAACTTTAACCATCTAATAACAAATTTAGCAGTATTGAAAATGGAATTTTTAGCTTGGGTCACTATCATTACTATAAATTTATTACCATATATAAAGTGTCAAAGCTTTCCCAAAGGTAAATTTTGGAACATGGGTATTGAATATATATATGTAGAACAACACTTTGTATATTGAAACTACTTGTATTTTATATTTGAAGACTTGAGTTATAATTTAATTATAAAATTACCATTCCTTTTTATCTTTCTATTTTTTAGAGGTTTTCTAATAATATAGCAACTTATTTGAGTACTTTACTTGTGTAAAATGTAAAAATAGCAGACATTAACCCCAAAAAGTTTACCTAATGTTTATCTTTGTAATGGAGGCATGCAATGTTTTATTTTATTTATTAAAAATCATGTTACCCAATGTACATAATTATGTTCCATTATGCAAAGCAATAATTTAGACATATTATTTAAAGCAATAAATTGATCAACCCTCCCACACACACACCAAAAAAAAAAAAGCCATAATTATTTCTTCAATAATTTTGGCTAATATTTTCGTACATTTTTAGACTTTATGAGTCATTTTCGGGGTTATCTCTTTGATGATCTGTTTCTAATTCAATAGCTAGCTCATATAAGTAAATGCTAATTAAGCCAACGGGGAAATGATAAATAAAAGAAAAAAATATTAATTAAAGCTCTAATAAGTAGATATGTCTCTTATACCATTAATTATTTCTATTGCAATTTTAATTTTTAATTTTTAGATTGGGACCAATTCAATACATTGGCAGGAACATATATTAAATGAGAAAATGCCCCATGAGACTGGGGTGGAATAAACCAATTTTTTTTTTTTAAACACATCACAAATATTTATTTTATTGGATATATAACTAATTTAATTGGTCACAACGTGTGAAGTGGATTATCAATGCATATAAGGCTTGATGGATTTTGAATTAATCCACTTTGAGTAGAACATTTTTTTTTTTTTGAAAAATGCATGCGAGGTAAGATGGGATGGATTTTTTTCTTTTGGATAGTGAGTATGAAACGTTTATGATAATTGCTTGCCCCACTCTAACCCACTCCACTATATGAAATTACTATTTTATCTTTGTATGGATAAACTATTAAATGGGTAAATATGTAATAACATAAAATTGAAAAAAAATCCATATATTTTATATTTAAATATTTACTTGACTTTAAAAAATTTAAAAATTTAAATATAAATAGTAAAATTTAAATTGAAGTGAAGCGGGGTGGGATAAGGATGGATGTATTCAACATCCATGGAAGTAATTGTGGTTTTCAAGATTATATGTCCATAATGGGACGGGACAGGTGATAAAGTAGACCGTGCCAATTGTAGAACGGTGATGGATTTAACAATATTTGTCCCTAACCTACTCCTTTGCCATCCCTAAATACAATTATTTTTTAATAGAATTAAGATTTCTTCTATATTATTTTATGGTCCATAAAAATTAAATCTTTTCAAAGTTCGTGACTGAATAATCTAATAATATCATCTCCAAATTACTTAAAATTGTATCCATCAGTTGTTGGTACTAATACTATTATTATCAATACCAGAAGAAGCAGAACATGCAAGGTGGTGAGCAGGATAGTTGCCAATGCGCGTGGCATGTTCAAAACGACTGATCGAGTGTTGCAATTACTAAAAATCAATCAAAATTAAAAATATATATATGAATATTTAAATATTTTGAATTTTTATAAAAAGATATTGTTAAATAAATATTTTTATATAAAGAAGTAATATTTTTGCATGAGTTGTAAAATGTAGTGTAGAACCACAACTTTAGATTTTCACATAAATGAGAGTAACTTTTTGACATTGAGCAGCCACAAAATTATTGGAACATTTAATTAACTGCAAAATTATTGTGCTATAAAACAGAAGTTGTTACATTCAAAACCCTATTTGTTAGATTGATCATATATAGCCATTGAAAAGGATTTATTTTGAGTCAAAGGGAGAATTAATAAGAGGGAAAAATGGGGTTCGGAGCAGTTCTTCATTAACTGCTATACAGTCAACAAAATAATTTTATTTCAGTTGCAGACAAAACCCAAAAGTTTTGTTAAAGGGATAAACAATATATAAAATATATCTTATTTTATTCTTGTGGAGAGAGATAGTGTCCAGCATTTTATTCTATTTATTTAAAATGATATTTTATTAATATTGCAAAAATGTATTCTAAGTTTCTCTTAATGAAATAAAAATTTGCATGTGAATTAAAGTTATATTATTAAAAACAAATTAATAGGTATAGAATTATTTTATAATACGAAAGCAAAATTTGTAATAGAAATATTAAGAGTAATTAACCAAAAAAATTATTTAATTGATTAAAAATGTCATTCACATCTTCCTTAAAATAGTGAGATTTAAACCCACAAATTTTATCACATAAAATTATAAAATTCAGGCTTAGAGGTGTAAAAAGTCTTCAATTTTTTTTTTAAAAAGCAATTAAGCTCTTTTTTTTTTTTTTGCATTCAATTAGATACTTGAACTTTCAAAATATATCAAAAATGCCCTCAAATTTTTTCAAAAAAAAAGCAATTAAGCCCCTGCTCTTTTTTTTTTGGGTACTTGAACTGACAAAATGCATCAAAAAGACCTTTTGACCGTTAACTTTAACGGTGACAGTTAAAACTAACATCCCCTAATTTTTCAGTTAAAGGCACCACGTGTCAAAATCACGGTGTGACATGTGGTAAAAAAATAATACAAAATACAAATCAATAAAAGTTATAACAATTATTAAATTTTAATAAAAATATAAAATATTAATTTTTTATTATTTAGAAAAAGATTATAAAAATCGTAAAAAATTATAAAAATTTGTAAAATTTTATAAAAGTCATAAAAAATTATAAAATATATAGAAATATAGGAATATATATAATTTTATAAAGTCGTAAGAAAATGATAAAAAATGTAAAGAAATATAAAATTTGTAAAAGAATTATAAAAATTATCACACCAAAAGAAGCATTTTATAATTTTTCTATAAATTTTGCTGATTTTTATTTTTTATCATTTTCGCCACATGTCATGCTGTGTTGCGACACGTGATGGCTTTAACTGAAAAAAACTGGGGATCGTTAACTTTAACGGTCAACGGTTAAAGTTAATGGTTAAAAAGTCTTTTTTGATGCATTTTATAATTTTTTTATGATTTTTATAAAATTTTACAATTTTTATAAATTTTAAATATTTTTATATTTTTTCTTTCTAATTTTTAGTAAATTTTAAACATTTTTTATATTTTTTATTAAAGTTTAATAATTTTTATAACTTTTTTTTGTTTTTAATTTTTTTTATAATTTTTTGTCACATGTGACGTAGTACTTGTGACACGGGGTGACTTTAATTGAAAAAAATTAGAGGAAGTTAAATTTAACGGTCAAAAAACCTTTTTTTATGTATTTTTGGCAATTGAGTGCAAAAAAAAAAAAAAAGAGGAGTTTAATTTTTTTTTTGAAAAATTTTGAGGGTCTTTTTGATGCATTTTGACAATTTAAGTACCTAATTGAGTGCAAAAAAATAGGGGCTTAATTTTTTATTTTTTTTTGAAAAAGTTTGAGGGTCTTTTTGATGCATTTTGAAAGTTTAAGTACCCAATTGAATGCAAAAAAAAAGAGACTTAATTGTTTTCTTTTTTAAAGTTTGAGGACTTTCTACACCCTTAAACCTAAAATATATATAAGAAAAGTCAATTTTTTTTGTCAAAACTAAAGGAATTAAAAATATGGGGGGATCAAACATAATTTATCCTACTTTAAATACTTACTGTGATGATTAAAATGAAAATTGGAATAATTTAGGAAGACCCTTGGATTCGCCCTTCGCCCTTAGTTGGTTCATTCAATTATCTTTAAAAAGTGACATATGGTAAATTTGTATTTTTGAACTCAACGTCCACAATCTCCTATAACAAATATATATGTAAAGAAAAATTGTTCGTAAAAATGATATGTATGTTTCGCATGATTTTTTTTTATTTTTATTTTGTTTATTTAATAAAAAATAACTTGATGAATAAAAATATTTACATGTTAAAGAAATATAAACGATTTATTAAAAATCAATTTTCTTTTGTGAAAAGCTTAAGACAATTTTTTTAAAAATCTCTGTGATGCTTAATATGAGTTTTAGATATAAACTTGAATTGAGACAAATATTATTTAACTAGTTTTTTAACCCGTACGAGTTGGCCATGTATATTTATTAAAATAGGATATATTTATTTGTTAAATTTTTGTACAAAATATACAATGTTTGATAATTAGAGAACTATGATTAAGAGTTTATGATAATAATAATAATAATAAAAAGAACAATTACTGCAAATTTACAAAATTTCAGCTTTTTAAGTGAATATCTTTTGTAAAATTACTTGAAAATTTGTATTATGAGTTATATAAATTAAGGCCAAACAAATAATATTATATTTATGTTATTAATTACACATATTAGTATTATTATTTTATATTTTTCCGAAATTTCAATTAAAATTATATATAAATATTTTTAAAATAAAATTTAAATCAATTTAACAAAATGTTAATATTTTTTTATGCTAATTTTAATTTTATGAAAAAAAATACTAAAATATACTACTATATTGCATCTATAAAATAAAAGGACTAATGCTTTACTTTTGAAAAGCATAAAGATATATATGGTAATTTTAAAAACGTCAAAATAACGTTTAAATATGATTTTAAACAAAATAATAAATGCTCCTTTTTTAAAAACGAAATGGAATTAGTTATCATACTTATCTAAAATAAATAAATTAAATATCAACGTAATCATTATTTGATTTAACCACATCTTAAGTATAGCAAATATATAGTGGAGCAAAATAAAATGTCAAATATATAATGGCGGATATATAAGTTCACGTAAATAGACAAAAGAAAAGAAGAAAACACCAATCATAGACCAAAATTTTTGTTAAAGGTAGACCTAGTTACTATTGGATTGTTATTAACTAAACTAGACCGTGTAGGGTTTCTCTCTTGGAGACCCATGCGAATCAATGGTCAAAATATCTGAAATCTTCTCTTTTTTCTCTCGGTATGAACGTTCCCCTTTTAATATTTCTTGTAACACCCCAAAATATATACGTTCAGATGAAATAAATAACCAAAAGATGATTTTGGTTTGATGGTTAAATAGTTAGTGTACTCCTTTAAAGTTTTAGGTTCTATCCACACCTCTCCCATTTCTTTTCTTTTTAATTTTAGCAAACTAGGATGAAAAACACTCTAAAACAAATATTTAATGGAGTAAAAACTTATCAAGTATGGGTAGTAGCCTAATGGTTAAGCACACTCCTTCTCCTTTGCACCTTAGGTTTAAGCCCTACTACTCTTTCTCCTCATTCCCTTTTTATTTTCAACAAGATGGATTAATTACCCAAAGAACCCCTAAAGTTTGAAAATCCTAGGTTAATCTCTTTTCCTAATTGCAATTGAATTATAGTTTCCTTTTCCAAATTAAACTAAAATTTGCCATTTTTCCCCTATTTCTTCTTCCCTTTCTTTTTCATCTTTTTCTTTGCAAATATTTTTTCTCTCCAATTGCTGAAATTGCTTTCATTTCCCGAATCAAAATCAATCACGAGTGTGAACCATTTTCCATCGATAGCTGATCTTGCCATTGATAGCACTCGTTTCTCTCATCCAAGTTCGGTAAGTTCAATTATTCCTAATAGTAGAACTTGTAATTTTTGAAATAGCATCGATCCACGTTAATCTTGTAACTCGATTACCCAATCTTTCTCGATTCTTGCTGGATCTTTCGATAACATCGTCAAATCTTGGAATCAAACGTTAACTCCTGTATAATTGTTGTTTGAAGGACCTGATTTAGGTACCCCGGATCAGATTTGAACGTGAAGAATGTCGTTCGATACCCCAATGACAGGTGTGTGTTCTTTTACAAGTGAATCGAGATAAAATTGTGCATAGGATAGAGCCACACGGGCATGTGGACCACACATCCCCTCACACGACCATGTCTCCCCTGAAACCCTAGGCTAGTTCATGAACCACACGGCCAAGACCTCTTCACACGGCCGTGTCTCCCCTATAGCTTAATTTTGCAATTTCCACACGGCCACAGTCTGTCTCACAGCCTAAATACACGATCTTGTAACCCCTCCACATAGTTCAGGGCTTTCCACATGTTCCGGTCACATGACCGTGTGTCCCCTGTTTCTTAGATTTTATAGTTTTTCCCAACAATTCTATACTTTGTTCAATTTAGTCCTTGAATGGTCCCTGAACTATTTTTAGAGTTTTGTTTCTCTCGATTGAACCGTGTTAATATGAAAATTGAAATTCATGATTTGAGTGTCTAAATTATTACTATATATGCATGATTTGTGAACAATTTATGCCTAATACATCTGTATTATGTTTTGTATGATCAACATGCCTTATGTTATCGTTAAATTGTATACATGATAAAGCATGTTTTTGGTTGGTGATTAGATTTATGATAAGCATAATAATTGTTACTGTATCGATCTGTTATATGTATAACACATTGCATTGCATGGGGTGGGACGATGTGAATAGAGAAAGATTGGCAGTTTATCTACAAAAATTTGTTGTGTATCCACAGCCAAAGGCAGATTCTATCTGCGGGTTATTTACTGTGAAATCCACAGCCAAAGCCAGATTCCATCTGCGGAGATTTGTTGTGTGTCCACAACTTTTGTCAATTTTATCTGTGAACTAGTAGTGGTTAAAACCACAACCTGGTGTGTTGGTGGACAGAGTTCAGGGAAACTCTCATTGTGGTGTGTAGCGGTGGGGTAGGATCTATTCTGTTAAAAATCGAAGTTGCATGGCATCCATAAAACATGTGCACACAAAACTGGAATTTATGATGACATATATTTTTATATGTATATTGTTGAGTGATATGAAATAATGATATTCTGAAACTGCCATTGTGAATTAATTCTATATGACATGCTTACGATATGTTTAAGCGTTTCACTGATTTTCTTGTGATTGAACTCACACTAAGCTTCATAGCTCACTCCCTTTTTACTTCCAATCTCTACAGATGACCCGCCAGGTTAGGACGCGAACACGGCATCCGAAGGGACTCGACTTGGTTTTGTTTTATTAAATTACTTTAGATTTATTATTTGATATTTTGTTATTTAGAGACTATATTGTTTTATTTTCGATTTGTGGCATGAGACTTAGGATTTGGGTTTAAATCGCATGAATGACATTTAATTTTATGTTGAAGTATGGTTTTTAATTATTTATGCATAAAACCTGATTTTTATTAAATTAAAATTGAGTTAAATATCATTTTTTCATTGCTAGATTGTAATTGAAATTTTAGTAATAAATAGATGGAAAAATAACTAAGTTTTGTTTTTTTTAAAAATGGGTCACTGTTACATAGGAAAGTCAATCTAAATCGGTTTTTGATAACTCGTAAACTTTTTTGAAAATAAACTAACTTTTCTATTAAAATTTAATCAAATGTTTTATTACGACTGTTTTATAAGCGACAATAACTCTGCTAGGCCATTTTGGTGGTCGGTGTAATCTCTTGAATTCGGGTATAACATCTAGGCTGGATTGAGGAGGTTACATTTGGTGGTATCAGAGTCAGGTTTTTTAAACTTGGACTATGGAAATTTGAATGAGCTTGCATGCATGCATTAAATGGGTATTTTAGGGAAAACCATGCTACAAGTTTTTGAAAAATTAGTTTTCTGCAGGAAATTAAATCCGAGACTCTGATTGTCGGTCCTACTTCAATTACTGTTAAAACTTTAGATAAACTGTAAACTAAGATTGTGAACATTTAGGAGGATAACTAATGCTTGAACTTTTGTTTGAAAACTATAGATATACTTTATATTTAAAACTCTCAAAAGATTACAATGAATACCCAAAGTAGACATGGTAAGGGTAGGCCACATAGGGCTACACCTGTAGAGCCGACGACTGTTCAGGGCGAGAACTCAATTTTTGAAGAGTAGTATGTTGAGAACTTCACCACCAATGGTGCTAGAGGCTACGAGGATGGAGATGACGCCATGACACAAGCAATGCTGAGAGTGTTTCAAAGAGTTGTTGGAGCCCAAACTGGATCGGGGAGCCGTGGGTCTGTTGTAGAGAGGCTTCGATTGAATGGGGCTGAGACATTCAAAGGTGTTGCTGGAACGACTCCCACGGTGGCTGAGTATTGGATGGAGTTAACAAAAAGGATCTTAGAGGACTTAGACTGTACTTCGGAGCAAAAAATTGAAATGCATTACCTTCTTGCTTAGAAATGAGGCCTATCGTTGGTGGCAGTCTATGGTAAGAGGTATACAGGCTGAGCGAATAATCTGGGAGTATTTCCAAGTGGCCTTTCAGAAGAAGTTTGTGGGCACTAGATATGTAGAGGCTCGCAGGCCCGAGTTTATTGAGCTAAAGCAAGGAGAAAGGATTGTGACATAATATGAGGCTGAATTTCTGAGACTCAGTCGATATGCTCAGGGTATGGTCACCATTGAACATGATAAATGTGTGAGGTTTGAGAATGGGCTGCGTTTTGACCTCAAAATTCAGGTTGCTCCACACCAAGAATGGGTGTTTGAGACCCTAGTGGAGAAAGCCAAGATTGTAGAAGAGATTAAGTAAGTGGAACGTGAGAAACGAGAGAAGAATAAGGTATCATTTAAGAGAGATTCTGGTTCCGTTGGTTCAAACCACCGTCCTGTAAAACGAACTAGAGAGGGTAGACCGCAGCAATGGGTCGCAGTAACTGACTGTAGGGATGGGGTCAACACCTGTAAATGTTGTGGAAAGCGTCACCCGAACGAGTATTGGAAGAAATTGGGGGCTTGCTTTTAAATGTGGATCGATGGAGCATATGGCGAGGGAATGATCTCGACGAATCGATCAAACGCAAGCTCTAGCCTAAAATTAGAGAGCGAGCCAATTACCTCCGAGGGTCGTGGCAGAACCGGGCCGCGAATACTGTAGCTACCGGCACAAATTGAACCGAGGCTAAGCAACCTACCCTAGTTTACGTCGTTAGGGGACCTGAGGAAAGGGATGCATCCGATGTCATCGCAAGTATATTTACTATTATTATGTCTCATACTTTGTCTTAATTGATATTGGATCCACTCACTCTTATGTTTCTTGTAAAATGTTTGATAATTTGGGTGTTGAGGTAGAGGAAACCACTACTAATGTAACTGTAGTAAGCCCCTTAGGACAAACAATTATTGTGAATAAAATTTATAGGAGATGTCCATTGGATGTTCAAAGGAAATACTCCATTTGCCATCCTTATATACATTTATACCTTGTCATAATAAACATATATATGGTTATTAAAAATTTTACATTTAATTTTTAAATATTAAAATATAAAAATAATATTTTGAAATATTTTAATAAAATTATTTAATATTAGAACTATAATTTCACAGTAACTTTTAATATTAATAATTTTCTAACTTTTAAATAGTGTTTTTAATATTTTACTAAAATATAATTTATAGTATTTGATAGCAAGATAAATTTGTATTTTTAATATATTTATTTTTGGCTAATTATCAAATAAAATGCTATTAAATTTGGATTTTTCTTATCAGGAATAAAGTTGGTGTGCTTAATTCAAACTCTTACAAAAAAAAGGGCTAAATTGGAACAGAAAGTAAAGAGGATGGCTTGATTGAAAGATTGAAGATTCAGAGATGACTGGATAAAGATTGAAGGGTTGAAGATTTTTTTTAAAAGTGGCTGGATAAAGATTGAAGGATTTTTTATATTGTTACAACTCTATAATTAGTTTAAATTCTAGTTTAAATTTGATTTTTAAATTTAGAATTATTTAGTGATAATATTTAGGAAAAATCTAACTAAATTTTAGAACTAAAAGTGTGTATAAATACCTAGTGGCTACAATCAATTGAACACACTTTTACCTTTTGCATTTAATAAATTATCTATTTATCCCCCTTCAGGCGTTACTTTTCATTGTGCTGTTTCATTCTTTTTTTCCTTTTCCTTTTAACTTTTTGGTTTAATTGCCTTCTAAGGCCTTGCCCCTTTCTACTTTCCAAAATTCCATTTAAACCATTTATTTGCAAGCATAATTCTTTCCATGATTAACTAAATCCTTTTTAGCTTTAGCTCAAAAATTACTCCAACAAAAAAATCGTGAGATAGGATCCCGCTAAAAAAAAACCTCTCAATTCGGTATTCGCTATCTCTCCGGTATATGGGATAGTACAAATTCGTCCCTCAAAGTTGATTCAATTTCAACTCAAAAAGCGCGCGTTGGGTTGGAATGATTTGGCGTACATTTGGGAAGTTCAGTCGGCAGTGCTGTATTCAAAATCTCGCGAACAAATTGGTGTGTTCAATTGGAAAAAGCTAGTTGGATTCCGTTAAGGGAGATAGTGATCGTATTTAAACGACCCACACGGTTGAGGCTGTTAATTCGAGTTGCGCTTTTCAGATTGCAAGGCTGTTGAAATCTTAAATTACGGGTACGTGCCACGTGGTTGGAAATTTGACAAGGGCTAATTTGCAGGTGATACTAGGATCGACTACAAAAGGAAGAGTTGGCGGTTTGAGGGATCCTCGATTGCTATAACAAGCGTATTGCTTGGAAGGGAAATTTTGTTTCAAGGACCGATTCAAGATTGGAGTACACCGAGGCTAAGGCTAAGCTTAGAAAAATATTTTATTTATCCATTTATTTTATTTTCTTAAATTTATTTATTTTTTTGCATTTTTGAATCTGTTTTATTTTATTTTTCGTATGTTCTTGTTTTATTATCTTAACCAATTTAAACCCCCCATTTTTATTTTTATTTTCAGCATTTCTACACATAGGTCGTGGGCACGACTGTGGCCGCGACATCAATTCTGGTCATGAAAAAAGAGGAAATTAAATAGCAAGTCCCTGTGGATTCAACCCCACTGCTCTATACTGCTAATTACTGTTATTTTATCGTAGGAATTTATATTTGGTGGTCTTGATGCCCATCAGTAGCTGAGGATCAAATAAAACTACGAGCTTTTCCTTTTTCATTAGCTAAATCTGCTAGAGAATGGTTGTTTTATTTACCTTCGTGGTCTGTTAATACTTGGACTGATATGTTTCGATTGTTTCTTGACAAGTTTTTTCTAGCAGCTTGAGCAGCCGAATTAAGGAGGAGTATAGTCGGAATACAACAAAAAGAAGCAAAATCACTCTATGAATATTGGGAGCGATACAAGAAGTTGTGCGCAAGTTACCCACAACATGGCCTATCTAAACAATCGCTCTTACAGTACTTTTACGAAGGGTTACTCCCAATGGGAATGAAGATGATTGATGCCGCTAGTGGAGGGGCGTTTGTAAACATGACTCCTCAAAGAGGTAGAGAATTAATTTCGACCATGGCTGCAAATTCTCAACAGCATCGACCACCTATGGAACCTACGAGAAGGGTTCATGAGCTAAGTACTCCTTCCATAGTAAATAAGATTGATGAACTTACTAATATGGTTAAAAGTATGCTTGCAGGAAAATCGAACCCAACTCGATTATGCGGGATTTGAGCTCAGCTTGATCATCCAACCGACTCGTGCCCAATTTTACTTGAGGACACAACTACACAAGTAAATGCCATTGGGAACTTCCCAGGGCCACCTGAAAGGCGTTATGATCCATATTCAAGCACGTACAATGCAAGGTGGAGGGATCACCCAAACCTGAGCTATGGGTCGAACCCTTAATACAATCAACCATATCAACCAAGACCACCCCTGCCTCAACAGTATCAACCTCCAAAGTCATCTCTTGAAGCCATAGTAGAGAGGTTAGCCGTTAGCACCAAATAGTTCCAACAAAAGACTGAAGTACATTTCCAAGAACTAGATCAACAAATAAATAAGCTAGCACTTATGGTTAGTTGTTTGGAGAACCAAGGAAAATTGCCATCTCAAACCGAGCCAAACCCACATCAAAATACAAGTGTTGTGACTACGACGTTGAACAGGAAGCCGAACTAACAGCTCTCTCTGAGCTGGCACCTCATAAACCATTTGTTGAACCTCTCCTATACCTTGTGTCGAAACCATTTTTTTATTTTAAAGTTTGAAAAATGGGGTCGACTTTAGATCTATGGAGTAGAGTTGCCACCAACATTTTTTTGTTTAGGTGTTATTGGATCACCTTATAAAACATTTTGTTTTATTTTTAAAAGAAATTAATTTTGGTCTACGAATTCCAAGAAAAACGGGTTCGGGAGTCGGTTACGCACGAGGAAGGATTAGCACCCTCGCAACGCCCAAAATCGATACCAGATCGATTAATTAGTGTCCTTACGTTGAAAACTTGAAAATGTTTAAGGTGTAATTCTTTTTAAAGAATATTAATTAATTTTGAATTGAATCTCAAGATTCACTCGTTCCCAAAGGTATAAAAACATCACGTCCAACACGTTAGGATATGACACATTTATACTTCGACACCGAGATCATCTTTAATCTTCGAAACATGCAATTAAAAGGATATTTGGTTATTTGGTCAAACGGAAAATTGACACCCAGCACGTTAGGGCATAATTCTTCGAATTTCCAAACACGCAAATATTGCCTTATTTTGACAAATTTTCAAGTATGCAATTTTAAAACTGGCTCAAAATGCATTTTATTTGGTATACTCGTAATAAAAATGAAACATTTAGTAAGAGCTCGAATACATTAGAACTTAAGATATAAAACAATAAGTAGCACAAGCATAGCATTAAGCATGAAATAATATACAAACTCAACATTAATAATGAACATAATTATAGATATAGCTTAACGCACAAATACACAATAATGATAACTACATGGCTAAAAATATATTAACAATCAATAATAACTTTACAAGATTTATGATGGCAAACTAATATAAAACAAAATTTTGAAAGCTAACAAATGAATTTAAAATAAATAAAGCAAGTGGATTTTGAAATCAACAATTTATGAAATTGTTTAAAATAGAATAATTTGTAAATGAACTTATGATGTATGTATTTTAAAAAAAAATTGAAATAAGTTATTCAAAACGAAAAAAAAACATAATATATGTATTTAAATATATATAAACATATATAGGTAATAATATATAAAAATGCATGAAATAAATTAATAAAATATAATCTTTCAGATTAATAAATTATGTATACTAAATTTAAACTAGAAATATCTATATATATAAGCAATTTCAAATGAAACTAAATGTACATATAAGAGGAAATATCTACATAAAATTTGAGAATCAATAATTATCTTATCATTATATATGTATGCATGTATAAAATAACGACATGTAATTGTATTTAAATTAAATATTATAACATCCAAGAAATACATAATATATGATGTTGAAATGAAACATTTATACAATGAATAAAATACATTTAAATGAAAAAAATAAAACAAATTAAAACATTATAAATTCAATTTCCAAAACAATTTTATTTAACAACTTGTATAATAAATAAATTTAATACTATAAAAAGTTACAAGAATTATAAACAAAAATTAAAGATTAATCGAAATAAAAATATAATTATAGGGCTAATTTATAAATAAATGAAATTATTTAATCAAGTCAAGTATCATACTGAGATGCGCACAAACAATCAGGGGCTAAACCAGCAAATATTCCCATATTTTAAAACACAGCGTACAGACTGGACTGAATTGAAATAACGCTCAAATTACAGAAATCAATTTAAAAAACAAAGAAAATACGTAACAGATCTAATCAAACAACAATGCAGAAAAGAAGGACCAAGCGCGCAAATCTCCCTTCACCGCAGAAACACGTGGATCCTAAGGGTATTGAATCGGATCGGGTCGGAGCTGCCTTATATGACGTCGTTTTGAAGCCACTTAATCAAGCTTCAAACGACGTCGCTTCAGATGGCTTAAACTAAAGGTTAATAAAACCTTAATAATCAGAAAAACTGCCATTCGTTTTGAAATCAAACCCTAACCCTTTTCTTTTCTCAGCCGCACCGAAAAAATATCGCAATCCGGCCACTACAACGCCATGGCAAACGGCGATTAGTGGCCGATTCTGGCCTCAATCGATTGCTCCCCTTCAAACCAAACCGAATGCCTCCACATTCTCAACACTGAAGGTCCTCTTTACTTCGATTTCTACGAAGAAAGCGGTCCGACGATTCCCCTTACGCAGGTAATTTTTCTTCTTCTTTAAATTACATATGAACACAAAAAAAAAGTGCAGAAAGAAAAAGAAAAAAAAAGAAACACGAAAGCAAAAAGATTTTAAAAATCACCTTTCAATCTTTTTTGCTTTTTGATTTAGTATCTTTGTATGAGTGTGCGTACATAAAAAGAAAGGGACCCTTTACAATGATTCGAATCGGCCTTATATAGCCGAAACCAAAATAAAAAAAATACAAAATCATTTTAATTTCTGTTATTTCTCTTTTTTTGCTGTCATTTGCTGTTGTTCTTGTCATTTTTTTGTAGGTACGACGGTGTACGACGAGGACGTGGAGCTGGTACAGAGGCCGTGTGGGAGTGGCGGCGCTAGGGCTAACCTTAGGGTTTCATCTGCTGAAAGTTGGCTTAATTTTGGGCCATTTGGGCTGGTTTAGTGATTGGGTTTTATTCTGTTGGTTTGTAAGTTAGGTATTTGGGCTTAGAGATTGGGTAGTGGTTTATTTGTATTTTCTGCTTTGTTTTTTTTTTTTGTTTTATGGGCCCGGGGAAATTGGGCCATTTACACCTTGGAAGGCTCGCCCAAATTAAAAAGGAACGAGAGGAAAAAGAAATCCTTGAGACATTTCGAAAGGTAGAAATTAATATTCTTTTACTTGATGCAATTAAACAGGTTCCACACTATGCAAAATTTTTTAAAGAACTGTGTACCAGCAAAAAAAAGCTCCAAGGAAATGAATGGGTGAATGTGGGAGAAAATGTTTCTGTAGTGCTACAAAGGAAAATCCCGCCTAAATGTAAGGACCAAGGTATGTTTTCTAAATCCTGCAAAATAGGTAATATTGGCATAAAGAAAGCCATGTGTGATTTGGGAGCATCTATTAATGTAATGCCTTTATCTATTTTTAAATTGTTAAACACGGGTCCTTTGAAAGAAACAGGGGTGATTATTCAATTGGCAGATAGGTCATGCGTATATCTAGAAGGGGTATTGGAAAATGTCCTCGTAAAGGTAAATGAACTAATTTTTCTTGCAGACTTTTACATCATCAATATGAAGGACGACTACTCAAAAAATGCTTCTGATATTTTACTCGGAAGACCATTCCTAAGTACCGCACGTGCAAAGATTAATGTTCGAAGTGGAACCCTCACTATGGAATTCAACGGTGAGGTGGTAAAATTTAATGTTTATGAGGCGATGGGCCAACCCAGTACAATGTCGAATATTTCTAGTGTTGATATTATTAAACCACTAACGAAATTTCATTTTAAGTATGATAAAGAGGATGAGTTACAAACTGTGCTTTGTAGGAATTTAGACCTTAATATAATGGATAAACTGGAGGAATTAATGACATTCAAAAAGCCAATTCGTGAAACTGTCGTTTTCATGGAGGCACCACAGTTTCCTAGAAGTAAAGGTAAATATTTTTAACTTTCTCCTTCTAAAACTAAACTCTTGCCTTCTATTTTGCAGGCTTCCGAACTGGACTCAAACCGTTACCGGGACATTTGAGGATTCCAATAGAGGAAAAGGCAAACCCGAACGGAGAAGCTCAAAAATGCCTTAATCCACCAATAATGGAGGAATTCCAAGTGCACATAATGGAAGAATTAATTCTTGAGAAACCAAACGAATAACACTCAGGTCGTTGAGCTAACGACGTTAAACAAAAGCGCTTTATAGGAGGCAACCCATATTTATTTTTATTTATTTAATTTAATTTTGAATTCTAATTTAGTTTGAGAATTAAATAAAGTATCATTTTAATCCATTTGATCGTGTTAATTTCCAAGAACATGGACGAGGATAGTCATTTTTTTTAAGAGGTCAGAATTAATTCATGGCATGAGCATGCCTTGTCAAATTTCAGTGTTGCCATTTGTTGAAACATACACCCAGGACCGAACCGACCAGAACCAACCTGAACTGCCCAAACCAACTTCCGCCAAATTAACACGGGGAGTACACTTGACCCTTCTATTCATTATTGTTTTAAAATTGCATATTGAGGGCAATGTGGGCTAAGTAGAGGGGTTCGTAGGATCATGCCATACTTTCTTCTTTGCATGTGTTTTGCTAAGAATAATTTCTTAATTCGTTTCAGAAATAAAACTCTAATTATTATGTTTAGTTTACTTAAATAAGTGGGTGAATCATGAATAACTATTGCTTGTTTAATCAATGAATGTTTTGTAGAATTGAAAATGTTATGTCTTAGTCAATATTTCATGAAAATTATTGGTTTTGTTGAACTTGTCCAATGAAAGTACTCGTTTAAATAAATAAATAAATTTGCTAATATCTTGGTTAAGAGTGAAGATTCAGAAATCTGACCAAGTTGAGTAACCGGGGTGAGGTGCTTGGTTGTCATCTCATTTCGCGTCAAAAGGTTTGGTGACGAGCCAAAGCTTGTAACACTCAGCTAACTGAGCTGCCTTAAGAAATAAATCGATTAGAGACATGTGAAACTGAGTAACGGGGATGAGGTGCTTGGGTTGTCATCTCATTTCGCGTCAAAAGGTTTGAATTATGTCTCGAATTCGTTAAAAATAAAAAAATTAAATAAAGAGAACGTGTCGGGTTGAGTAATCGGGGTGAGGTGCTTGGGTTGTCATCTCACTTCGCGTCAAAAGACCTGACTATGTTTGAAAAAAAAATAAAAAAATAAAAAAAAAACAAAAACAAAAAATGTATATAGATATAAATAAAAGCATATATTGGGTATGACCGTTTTGCATGTTTGATTGAGCCTAAATTTTGTGAAATAGTTGAGTTTGACATACTGTTTGAGATTTTATAAAATGTTTATTGATTGAGTTTAGCAATTGTTTATTTTTGATTCACCTAATTGTTCGATGTATGCTTGACTTGGAAAGGGGGTTTTGATTTTGAAAGGGATTGACAAATTATTTTTAGTGGATATCATGCTTGAGGAAAAGTATCGGCTAAGTAGGGGGAATTTGATAGCAAGATAAATTCGTATTTTTAATATATTTATTTTTAGCTAATTATCAAATAAAACGCTATTAAATTTGAATTTTTCTTATTAGAAATGAAGTTGGTGTGCTTAATTCAAAATCTTACAAAAAAAGTGCTAAATTGGAACAAAAAGCAAACAGGATGGCTTGATTGAAAGATTGAAGATTCAAAGATGACTGAATAAAGATTGAAGGGTTGAAGATTTTTTTAAAAGTGGCTGGATAAAGATTGAAGGATTTTTATATTGTTACAACTCTATAATTAGTTTAAATTCTAGTTTAAATTTGATTTTTAAATTTAGAATTATTTAGTGATAATATTTAGAATTATTTAGTGATAATATTTAGAAAAAATCTAACTAAATTTTGACACTAAAAATATATATAAATACCTAATGGCTACAACTAATTGAACACACTTTTACCTTTGACATTTAATAAATTCTCTATTTTCTCCGTTACTTTTCATTGTGCTGTTTCATTCTTTTCTTTTACTTTTAACTTTTTGGTTTAATTTCCTTCTAAGGCATTGCCCCTTTCTACTTTCCAAAATTCCATTTAAACCATTTATTTGCAAGCATAATTCTTTGCATGATTAAATAAATCCTTTTTAGCTTTAGCCCGAAAAATACTCAAACAAAAAAATCGTGAGATACGAACCCACTAAAAAAAAACCTCTCAATTCGGTATTCGCTATCTCTCCGGTATATGGGATAGTACAAATTCGTCCCTCAAAGTTGATTCAATCAACTCAAAAAGCGCGCGTTGAGTTGGAATCGTTTGGCGTACAGTTGGGAAGTTGAGTCGGAGATGCTGTATTCAAAATCCCGTGAACAAATTGGCGTGTTCAATTGGAAAAAGCTAGTTGGATTCCGTCAAGGGAGATAGTGATCGGATTTAAACGACCCACACGGTTAAGGCCGTTAATTCGAGTTAGGCTTTTCAGATCGCAAGGCTATCAAAATCTTAAATTACGGGTACATGCCACGTGGTTGGAAATTTGACAATGGTCGATTTGCAGGTGATACTGAGATCGACTACGAAAGGAAGAGTTTGCGGTTTGAGGGATCCTCGATTGCTATAACCTACTTATCGCTTGGAAGGGAAATTTTGTTTCAAGGATCGATTCAAGATTGGAGTACACCAAGGCTAAGGCTAAGCTTAAAAAAATCTTTTATTTATCCATTTATTTTATTTTCTTAAATTTATTTATTTTTTGCATTTTTGAATCTGTTTTATTTTATTTTTCGTATTTTCTTCTTTTATTATCTTAACAGATTTAAACCCTCATTTTTTATTTTTATTTTCAGTATTTCTACACATAGGTGGTGGGCACGACTGTGACCGCGACATCGATTCTGGTCACGGAAAAAGGCAAAATTAAATAGCAAGTCCTTGTGGATTCAACCCTACTGCTCTATACTGCTAACTACTATTATTTTGTCTTAGGAATTTATATTTGGTGGTCTTAACGCTCATCAGTAATATTTTAACAATAAATATATAGATTATAATAAATATTTTACAGTATAAAATTTGAGTGTTTACTTAAATCCCTTCCTGCTCCAATATGTCACTATCCACTGTCGTACATGTAACTTTAAATTTAAGTTTTAAAAAGACATTGATTATTATTAAGTGTATATAAAATAATATAATTATTATAACTTAAATTTCGATTATCAAAAGAGAAATGCTTCTATAATATTTAAGAAAATTTATCAAAAAGCCATCCAAACACTAAAAGTAATAACTTTTTCAGAAAATTAATCCATTCAAAATTCATTTTCAACAAATCCAACCAAAATCTCTTTACATCTAACTCTTTATGAAATTTTCAGTTGTTGGATCTAAATAGGGATATTCCTTCTACAGTCCCTCTAAAAAACATAAATTAAAAAAAACATATTTATTTGTTAATAACTCAATGAAAACTTTAACTCATTTATTTGGGGTGACAATATATTATCTTAAACTATATACATTTTTCTATATCGGTACCTCAAATGTTTTATTTTGATATTTAAATAATTATTTTATTATTAAATTTAGTTAAAAAGTTAATTGTATTAAAAATACATGTAATACATTTAACCAATGAAAACATGCCACGTGTTTTCCATTTTCCGTCACTGTTGATGTGTCCATTGACTGCTAAAGTGGCCATTTGATCAACTGCTGACCAGCATTGACCAAGTTTTTATCGACCATTGGCTTTTATTTGATTTTTTTTCCTAATATTTTTTAATTTAAATCATCTTTAGAAATTAAATATATATTTTTATTTTCTTGCATTTTTAAATATATATTTGTTACAAAAAATATATACTTTTTTTGTAATTTCTAAAAATGTAACTATTTAAAAAAATTTTAATACACATATTTAAAATTTTAGAAAATTTCCTTTTTATTTTTAAAATCATGTAAATTTTATTTAATGTTTTATAATTTTTTTTATATTTGATATATGATAAAAAGATTGATTTTTTTGAATTTAATAAAATTTATAATTGATATATATCATTAAAAATTTAAATTTTTTTATATATTTTCAATGTATGTCACGTCATTAATTATCATATGTAAAAGAACATCGTGTAGTGTGTTGTTATTGGTTGAGTGTAAACCTTTTTTTCTCAACGTTAATTTTTTTAATTAAAATTTATAATGAAAAAATCATTTAAATATGAGAATAAAAAATAAGTTAAATAGCAAAATGAGAAAAAGTAGGGGGATCAAATTTTGGTTTGTTGAAAGGGTAATGGGCAGTCAGCTGAAATTTTGAGAAAGCATGGGTTTACTCTAAATTTTGGTATGGCAATGAGGTTGGTCCAATATAAAGACCTTATAGTCTCCAAAACAGTTAAAATCTATACTTTCTTTTCCAAGTAGGGTTCTAAAGCTTCAAAACTTGAGGTCCAAGTTAAAAGTTACATAACAGTCAATATTCTTTTATGCATTTATATTTACAATGCAAATTTATTAAATGATATGGAGCGTAGAATCCTAGTTACCACTATGAGGTCCAGAAAATTATTATTATTATTATTTTAAAAAAACAATAGTATTCATTAATAATAATAATTATATTTTAAAATATATATACTATTAAAATGGTGAAATTGCATTTTTATTATCGTAAAAATATACAATTTAATTTCGGCCCCCCAAAATGTTTCCAATAACTATTTTTTTTGAACAATCTCATTATAGGTTTTGATCATATCTGCTCTCAGGGGCGTAGCCAGAGGTTGGTTAAGGCCTCAGCTCCCCCTAAAATGAAAAAAAATTCATTTAAACCCTTTAAAATTTTAAATTAGTAAATGTAAAAATGCACTTTGACCACCCTAAAAATGATAAAAATTTGATTTAATCTTTTAAAAATTGTAAAGATATAGGCTACTCAAATTAAAATTTAATTTCGCCCCCCCCCCCCAAATTCTGCCTTAGCCCCTGTCTGCTCTTTTTGACACAATGCCTAAAATTACGTATAGCCCCTCTCCAACCCATAAATAGGAAGATAATGCATTGAGTAAGATAGTGCGTCTCAATGCATTTGAACCCACGTCCTCCTGCATTGACAACATTGCTCATGCCAATCAAATTAGGACTCAATCGGCTAAATACAACATCTATTACACATAGTTTTAATGTTCAAAGTTTTTCATGTTTTTTAGAATGATTTTTTATTTTTATGCCATATTAAATCATGCATAGAACAAGATTTTCTCCTTCTTGTGTCTAACATTGTATGTTTTTACCATAAATTATATTTCATTTTTATTTTACAAAACTTCTCCTAAAATAAATCTAAAAGCACTTGAAACTAAAATATTCTTTATTCTATTTCTAATTAATTATTTTTTGGCCAATAATTTTAATTAATTAAAACTCAACTTCACAAGCTAATTAATACAGCTTTTAGAGGGAAAAAAAGGGAATCTTTATTCTAGTTCTATTTAATTAAAATTCAACTTTATAAGCTAATTAATACAGCTTTAAAAAGAGCTCAAAACTTATAATAAGAAAAGTCACCATCATCATGAGTAGTATATAGTGAAATAATTTGAGAAACTTTAAATTTGGGATCTGGCCCCATATCATTTACTAACTCTTTTGCTTTGTTAATTGTAAGGACCAAAAAATCCTTTCATAATTTGTTTGGGGGAATGCTACACATGATGAAAAGTAAGATAAAAATTAAAATCACAACATGATATAAGCAAAAAAGTATACAACATGAATATATAAATTATCAAATTTTTTACCATACATGGGACATATTTTGGATACCCCATGGGTTAAGTAAAGGTATATAATGAAGTAGTAATGCTATAGATAAAGGAGGGTTAAAAACTTTTAATAAATAGACATCTAGAGCTGATAAGGTTTTAGGTTAATGCTAAAGAAGAGATTATAGTGAAGATGTAATTTCAAAAAATAAAAAATAAAAAAATATTTGGTAAAAGTGTAGATTTTGGGTCTTGAATACATTAATTAATGTATTATTTAGTATTTTAAATATTAGTATTTTGATATATACAAATATTCTATTTCCAGACTATACAACCTCCATTGTAACAAAAAACGGTCGGTTTTAATTTCATCTATCATGTGACTTTAGCATATACTCTGATGAAAAATTTAATTTCTCTCCATCCCATTAATTTCGCTGACCTTTCTTCTCTGCCCCCCATCTCTTCATTTACAAACACAGACTTCCTTCCCTTTCTCACTGTCACTCCCTTCTCTTCATTACTTTTAATTCTTTCATCAAACATTATCTCTTTGTTTTCAAAGTGTTATATAAAGAGTGAACTCAACTGCCTTGTTCCTTTGCTGCTTCAGTTTTTCACTATACACCACTATACCCAATATGGGGAGATCACCTTGCTGTGACAAAGTAGGGTTGAAGAAAGGACCTTGGACACCTGAAGAAGACCAGAAACTCTTGGCTTACATTGAAGAACATGGTCGTGGAAGCTGGCGTTCCTTGCCCGCCAAAGCCGGTGACTAAGCCCTAACCCTAATTCCTTCTTGCTTTACTTATAGTACAAGTTATTCTTCAGTTCTCAGCTCATTCTTTTACTTGTTTTGGGTCTCATTGTTTTTTTTAAGGTCTTCAAAGATGTGGGAAAAGTTGCAGGCTCAGATGGACTAATTATCTAAGGCCTGATATTAAGAGAGGAAAATTTAGTTTGCAAGAAGAACAAACTATCATCCAACTTCATGCCCTTTTAGGGAACAGGTAATACTAGTTCATTCTTTATTTAAAAAAGAAAAAAAAATCTTTTTTTTTTCTCATGATTTTTTAGTATCTTTCTGATCTTGGGTTTTCAATTTCTCAACACTAAGATTTTAATTTCCAAATTTTGTTATGAAATCTAAGCTCAAACTTCTTGAACTCAAATGACAACTTTTTTTGGGGGGGATTTAGTGGAAACATATAAATACTCTCAAATCTGAACGGCTAGTCTACTCTATTTATCACCTATATAATCTTTTCTTCTTTGTTTTGGTTTCGATCCCACAGATATTAAATTAAAATTGTGCAGTGTCTTCTATTTTTGCAATAAGTTACTGTCTCTTCTGACATCTGATTTTAATGGGATGCTAACTTTAAATGCAAAAACGGGGTCTTCAATTCTTCATTAAAATTTAATAGCAAATCAGTTTTTTAACATTTTTTGTTTACTTTATAAATTTTTTTTTTGTCTTTAGATGAGTGATAGATTGAGAAAATTCTAGGGTTTTGTGTAAATGTTACTGTCTCTATTATGTTTTTGCTTGTCCTTTTTTTGTCTTCAGGTGGTCTGCCATTGCCACTCACTTGCCAAAAAGAACAGATAATGAGATAAAAAATTACTGGAACACTCATCTTAAGAAAAGGTTAGCTAAAATGGGGATCGATCCCATCACTCACAAGCCCAAAAACGATGCTTTACTCTCCACTACTGATGGTCAATCCAAGAATGCAGCCAACCTTAGCCATATGGCTCAATGGGAGAGTGCTAGGCTCGAAGCTGAAGCTCGACTGGTTCGAGAATCAAAGATCCGTTCACATTCACTTCAACATCATCACCACTTCAACCCCCCTGCTTTTACCCTTGAGTCTCCTACATCCACTCTTTCTGTCTCAGAAAATGCACCACCAATCATTACAGGGCTCGGTGTGAGTCCGATGGCGATGATCGAGTTCGTCGGCACCACCTCGGGTTCCTCCGAGACGGCGGGGATCGTTAAAGAAGAAGGTGAACAAGAGTGGAAAGAGCTTGGAAGTTCAAGCAATTTGGCTGATTACAAAGAGGGTATGGGGAATTCTTTGTCATCATTCACATCTAGTCTTCAGGATATGACAATTTCTATTGAAGGAGGATGGACTCCAGAGTCTTTGAGGCCAAACAACATTAATGTTAATAATGTTGGGAATATAATGGAGGAAGGTTTCACTAATCTTCTTCTTAATGATTCCGTCGACCGGAGTTTATCGGATAGCGGCAAAGAATCTGACGAAAACAGCGGAGGCAGCGGGGATGGCTGTGATTACTATGAAGATAACAAGAACTATTGGAACAGTATTCTTAATTTGGTGAATTCTTCCCCATCAGATTCACCAATGTTCTAAACGATTTAATTATATATATATATCGCAATTGTTCTAAAAGCTGTGAAATACCATCAGGTTATATAAATAGGTATTTTCCACTGTTTCCTCTACAAAGGGAAAAGCTTTGACATGTTCTACGTAGTTGATAGAATTTTAACATGTTTTGAGTGAAATTCAATGACAATTTTCTCTTTGTATTGTTATGTTCATATATATATATATATATATTTGAAAAACCTTTGTAGTAATGAAATTTCATCATCTAGATCTCCTGTAGCTCATAATCAAGAAATGGTCATCATCATTTTACAAAAGAGGTGTATGAAATTGGAAATCAAATTTACCCTCAAAGTTCATTTCATTTGTGTTAGACCATTTATATATAGACAAAGAGCAATTAATAAAGATATTATTTGTATGTATTTATGATAGACTTTAATGCTGGTAGTTTCAGGTCACATTCTGCTAATAACAAGCATGAAAATTTCTAGGTTTAAAAAAAATAAAATCCTGCAAGGCATTTTGGTATAATTTACAAATTCCAGCAGAAATGAAATCAAATCAAAAGTAAAAATTGAAATGATCAATGAGGTTTGATATTTCCTTGTAAAATAGAACCCAAAGACTACTTTATCAGCAGAAGATTGCTACTGTTCTATGCGTACTGTAGATATAGGATATTGAGTGATTGAGACCTGTTTTATCAGTTTAAAAAAAAAAAAACATATGAGAAGATAGATTTGTGTATTATTTGTAAAATACAGTATATTAATTTTTATTTTAATATTATTACAATTAATAATAAAATTTTTAAAAATAATGATTAAACTTAAAATTAAAACTTACTATAATTAAATAATTAATGAACATTTCGAGCGAATACTAATATACATTGCAACTCTAGCCTATTCATCATAGGTGTTTATCTCATAACTCAGTCATTGGTTTAAGTAGCAGAAAGTGTACGTGAAAGTGATTTATTTTCTGCTTAGAGTGTTTGAGTTATATTTATGTATATTAAATTTTCAACTGGATAGTTTTTTTTTCCTAAATTGATTTTTGATTAATGTGGGGTCATAATGAAATTAATGCCGCAATATATATATACTGAAATTTAGAAGTTTGAGGTAAGTTTTTGAAGTGGTTGTTTATGTGTTTATGAAAGTGGTCATTATGATTAGCACTATGATAGAATAATTTATTTTTCATAGTTGAAGTCGACAAATTTTGAAATAAAATCTTTGGGCTATAATAAATGTTGATATTACGTAATTATTTAAACTCATCTATGAAGATCAATCCATTTGGAGAAACACATCTTAAGGACCAAATCATATCGGATCATGCAAATTTAATTTATTGGATCAAGGAAGTTGAATTATGACAGGCTTTGAAGACTTATCTCCAACAATTCACTTTACATTGGTCTTTTTTATTATATTGTATTTAAGCTATTGTAGTTGTCATTTAATATTGGATTTATAATTGATCTCTACTATGTTAGCGAGTCTCGAAACTCTTATATATTGAGAGACTTGTATAGGTTTTGTAACTGAGATTTGAGAACACTTATCTATTCATAGTGGAACATATTTTGAGAGTGCATTTGAGAGAGTAAACAAGTGTTAGTTACTACTTAAATTTTTAGGGGAAGAATTTAGAGGTGAGCGAAATAAGTTTTTAAATACAAAAGTGAGATTGCAATAATGGGTGTGATAGAACTTAAGCTAATTGTTGTATTGAAATTAAAGACAATAAATTTCCTCAAAGAACTTGAAACAAACATAAAATCAAAAGTCCATAATATCCTTTTAGATTAACTCTTGCACAACTTGAGGAGATTCAAAAAATACCCGTAGACTAATAAAATTTATATCAACTTGTTTGGCCATGAAATTCGCAACTGCATTATAATCTCTAAGAATATGACAGATACAGACTTTTCAATTACTCTTTAATTACTATTAATTAAGAACTTGTCTTATTATTGTATTTTATCTTTTCATACCACGTCCCAAATGATCTAACATCAATTTTGGCAAATTAAGATAACTTGAAAACCCTAATCTTTAGTCATCAGATTTTCCTAATAAACACTAATCTTTCGTACGAAATCAGATAACAATGTTTGATAATCCTATCTTTCAATTGTCTGAAACTACTTGATTTTCTAAAAGTCCTAATCAACACTTCTATTTTCTGTTTTTCTTGTTAGGAATTTTTTATTAATTGAAATGTAATGCTTCAAATTTAGGGATTATTGTCAAAGCTTTCCGTCATATGACAAGTGATTGCTAAAGTTATAGTTCTATACTGCACAAGATTTGACATGCAGCAATTAATATATATGAATTAATTAAACAATATCCATCAACATCCCAGACAATTAAAAAATATCATGCATTAAGCACTATTTAATTGAGAAATTATTTTAGGAACTTTTTCACTATATTATTTATGATATTTTTCTAATTATTTAATGACATTTTAATAAAATTTTTCATGTCATTGATACATAATTTTGACAATTTTTTTACTCTGAGCCTGAACCGCAAACCCTGAATTTGGAATCTCAAACTAAGGTTTGGGGTTTGGAGTTCAAAGTTTAAGGTAAAAAAATTACCAAAATTATGTGTCAATGACATGGAAAAAAATGCTAAAATGTCATTAAATAATTGGAAAATGACAATGGATGATGTGGTGGGAAGCGTTCATAAAATGATTTTTCCTATTTAATTATTTGTTATACCCCAATTTTTTTAGAGTTAATTGCACCAATCTCTAAACTATGACTCTCATTATAAATTGATATTTAAACTTTAAAACATTCTAATAACATCCTCAAACTATTGATGTTATATAAATAAAATTATTCTGCTATTAAAATCATTAATTTAACTGTTAAATGAGACACCATATCTTATATGACATAATTTAAAATGAAAATTTTAAAGAAAAATAAATATTGTAAAAGATGGATGTTGTAAAAATTGTGGTTTTGAGGTTTTCAAAACTTTTATAGAAAATATCATTCGCCCTCTTTTTTTTTTTTTTTTCAATTTTACTATGTTTTTAGTTTTTAATTTTAAAAGTTATGAGGTAACATTTTACTTCTCTTTAAAATTTTCATTTTAAATTATGTCACAAAAGATTTTACGTGTCATTTAATGATTAAATTAACTATTTCAATAATGGAAGAACCCGATTGATATAACATTGATATTTTGAGAATGTAATTAGAACTTTTTGGAGTTTGGGGATGTTATTTAGAATGAAAGTTATAATTTGGGGATGTCTAGTGAATTAACTTTTTTTTTTATTTGAAAGATTGAAAATTTATTAAAACAAAATATTTGGGCTATGCTTATATCGTTGGATGATTTAAGCTCATCAATTCACTTGGAGAAACATATCTTGAGGATTGGATTGATCGTACCAAATCCCTTGGACCAAGGATGTTTGATCAAGACATAACTTGAAAACTTATCTTCTAATAGTCCACCTTACTTTGGTCATCATTGTATGATATATAGCTATTTTAGTTGTAGGTCGAAAGGGGTCATGATTAATCTTTAGTATGTTAGCAAGTCTTAAAATTTTCTATATATTTAAGAGACTTGTATAGGTTTATGTACTAAATATTGAGAACACTTATCAGTTCTTTGAGGAACGTTATTTATGAGGATGCATTTGAGAAAGTAAAATCTTTTGTTGTTGCATTTGAAAGGTCTAGTCTTTGAAGTACAAAAATGAGGATTATTCACTAGGGCGTGTTAGAACTAGGATCACTGATTGTATTAAGTTCAAACATAGCTAATTCATCTCAATAAGCTAGGTTCTATGGATGTAGGAAAATCATACCACATGAACAATTTTGTTGTCCCCTATATTTCTAGTGTTTAGTGCAGTTTGATCAGAAGTGCCCACTTTCACTGTCACTTTTGCTCATACATTGTTTCTTGCACTTAAAGACTATTCAGGTCAACAATCTTCTGTTTCCACCTAGGGTAATACCCTGATTTTCCTTGAGTTTCAATATAGAAACCATTAGAAAATCTTGCAATGTTTCTAATTGTAATAGGCCCATTTTGCCCGGGCCCATTAACAAATTTTAAAACAAAAAAAAAGACAAATAAACCAAAATTAAAAAAAACCCTAAAACATTAAAAAACAAATTAATAAAGTCCATTAACAGTCTTTAGCCCAAAACCCAATTACAATGGCCCAATAAGAAAGCCCCGATGACCCAAAATCAATTAGGGTTTCGAAAACCCTAAAAATTTCTAGAACTGGCTCAGCGGCGCAAGCAGCCTCCCACGCGCGCGCACCATGCGCCCGCTCCTCCACGTCGGCCCACCTCCGTACAGCGCCACGCACGCCTGTACCTGCACAAGAAAACAAATAGCAGCAGAGAAAGGAAGAAAAAAATAGAGTTGTATTTTTCATTTTATTTTATTTTCGATTTCGGCCTTTAAAAGGACCGAAACAAACCATTGTAGGGGGTGGTCTTTTCTTCTTTTTTTTTTACGAAGATACAAAGAAATACAAAAAGAAAAAGTGAAAGGTGATTGCATTTTTCTTTCAGATATGTTCTCTTTCTATTTAGCCATATACATATATATACAAAAACAAAAAAGGGAAGAAAGGATACCCGTACCTCGATTCGCCCGAAAAAGTGGTTTTCGGGGCTCTGACCGCCGTACGCGGTGGTCGTCGGTGACGGACTGACGGTGGTCCGGTCACCGAAAATCGCATAGGGGAAGGCCTCAGAAGTTTGTTTTCTCTCCTTTCGTTTTTTTTAAAAAAAAAACAGGAAAGGCCAAATGTTTTTTTTTCTGAAAATTTGAGCTTATATAGCAGACTAATACGACGTCGTTTAGGAGCCCTTCTTTTAAGTCTAAAACGACATCATTTTACCCTTCAGACCCGCGCATTGACCCGACCCGGGGAAGGATCTACGCGTTTTGTAATGGAAGGGCTAATTGCACTTTTAGCCCTTCCGCATTTTTATTATTCTGCAATCAAGTCCTTTATGCTTTTTAATTTGGCCCCATAATTTATTTCAATTTCAATTGGGCCCTTATTCGAACGACGTCGTTTTAGAAGGCAGGGATTAATTTCTCTTTTGGTCCTTCTCTGTCATCTGCGCGTTCAATATGGCCCTTTTCTGCTTATTTATTTGCGGATTTGCCCTCAGATTATTGTTTTAAGTTAAAATTAACCCTTTGTTATTATTTTTGTTATTAAATTAATTAATTTTAATGTTATTGTCATTATTTTATTACTGTTATTGTTTTAATATTATTATTATTATTGTATTTATTATTACTTTTCTTATTATTATTATTATTGTTTTTATTATTATTAGTATTATTATTCCTATTATTATTATTATTATTATTATTTTATATTGGTATTACTATAATTATATTTATTATTGTTACCATCATTATCATTATTATATTTATTAGTATTATTATTGTTATTATTAATATTATTTTTACTATTATTATGGGTTATTAACATATTATACTTTATTTCGTTTTTTAAGTAGTCATATTTTTAGCTTTCGTTATTTCTTGATTAATAATGTTGGTATTTTCAAAATAGGAATTGTGAGATTATTGTTTTTATATATTTTGAATTGTATGTTCATATTATTATTCCATGCTCGATATCATATTTTTGTTTCTCATTATCGAATAGTGATTCAATAAAAGCATTTTGAGTCGATTTTAAAATCGCTTATTTAAAATTTTTAAAACAAGGCAATATTTGATGTTTGGAAATTCGAGGAATTGTGCCCTAACGTGCTGGGTTTCAGTTCTTCATTTGACCAAATAACTAAATACCCTTTTAATCGCATGATTTGGGAAATTGCGAGATGATCTTGGTTTCGAGGTTTAAGATGTCATATCCTAACGTGTTGGATATGGTGTTTTATTCCTTCGGAACGAGAAAATCTTAAATTCCAACTTAAATTAAACAAACATTTTTCAAAAGGAATTACATTTTAATCTTTTTCTAATTTTCAACATAAGGACATTAGTTAATCAATTTGGTACCAGTTTTGGGCGTACGAGGGTGCTAATCCTTCCTCATACGTAACCGGCTCTCGAACCTGTTTTTCTATTTCGTAGACCAAAATTATTTTTTATAAGGTGATCCAATCACACCTAAACAAAAAAGGTTGGTGGCGACTCCATATTTCATTTTAAAGTCGATCCCTATTTTCCGACCTATAAAAAGATGGTTTCGACAGCTTGGCGACTCCACTGGGGACTGGTTGAGAGTCAGGCCATAGATTGATTAATTTTTGTCCTTTTGATTGAAAATTTGGAAAATTGTTTTAAAAAATCATGTTTTTTGATGCATTTATTGGTGCTATGATTGCAATAATGTCGAGTCTCATAAAATACTTTGGCATTGCATTGCATGACTGTTGTGGTTACGCCCTTTAAGTGAGAGTGAGAAATTATGCCTTCGTGAGGTTTTCACCTCCGCATGGGCTAGTGGATTACTTCCGGGATACATCTGTACCTATGTCTTTGTGAGATTTTCATCTCCGCATGGCCATAGGGAGATGTATTCCCCTGAATCGAACTCAATCCATATGAGCCTATAATGGGTGAGGATTGAGGAATCCGCTGGTTCAGGTACCCTCTCTTTAGAACCAAACCACATATAGTGAACCCTAGGAGCCCACTTTAGGTAGAACTATGTTGAACCCTAGCAGTCACCTGAATAGGTGTTTGACTATTTTCTGTTTGATTTGATTTTTACCATCTGTATATGATACTAACGTGTTTTCTTTTGTTTATGACTACATTGCATTTCATCATCATAGAAATGAGGTGTTGATTCATATTCGATTGCTAAATAGAAGATTTTGTCATAGGAAAATGGATTTCTTGATAAAGTGGGTTATAATACGTTCGTCCAAATATAGCCCAAGTAAACACAACGAGAAAATATTGATAGTATATGACTTTGCCTCGTTGCCCGGGGATTCAAGCCAATAAGGATTATTCGAGAGTCATCACGTCTCAATTTTCTTAAAGAAGCTTATGAGCATCGCGGAGGATAAGTGAGTGAAGAGTCACGGCTTGGATCAAGCAACAAGGAGCTAGAAGAGGCATCTATTGAGAAAGTTCACGGGACGCGACCATAACATCCAGATACAAAGACAAGGATTGGTGTCTTCACTTGGACTATGAGGACAAAGCTACATATGTAATCCGTTTTATGTAAAGAAATTTATTTTCTAGAAAAGTTCTTCTAATGCAATTGAATTCAGAATCAACGCTTCTCTTTCTTTTTGCATTCATTCCATGCATTTGCATTGCATTTCATGCATTTGCGTTACATCACATCACATGCATTAAAATTTGTAGAAAGACTCTAATTAAATAAAAATTATTTCAGTAACTTAGAAATCGACAAAAGTCTACTGAACTGAGCATCGTTACGGTACTCGCGCAAGAACAAAAGCCATGGACTGAAGGTTGGAAAGAATAGAGAAAATGCAAATACAGATGCAGAAGTAATTGACCAAAATTCAACAAGAAATGCGGGAATAAATGCTAGAATTCCAAAGGAATATGATGGGCCAGTTAACCTAGTTACTAGCCGGAGGACTTGAAAAAAGGAGTGGCCCAGTGGTCAACAGTGGGGATGATAATGAAGACATCATTTATTTCCCAGGTTTTTCCCCAATAAGTGTCCCGACCCAACCAGACACGCATTCGCATGGGGTACCCGTCATTATCGGACCCCAATGTCATATTGATACCTCGGCCTTGTTGAACTTCTCGATGGGCTCAGGTTTTAACCCGGAGGATGATCGAGCCAAACCAGTTGTTCTGGCAGAAACAAAGGAAAGGGGAGAGTGGACTTTAAAGGCCCCGAAGAAGAAGGAAAAGGAAGCGAATAGTACGAGTAAGTATAACAAGGGCCATTCAGAGCCGATTACAGTAAGCCAACCAAGGACGGTAACTACCAGCCATTAGGTCTCCCCAAGGCAAGAACCAAATCCAAGACCGAACTCAGAAAAACTCCAGTTTGCACCCATCCCAATCATGTATAGGAAGTTGTACCGAATTTTGTTTAACGCACATGTTGTGTCCCCTTTTTATATAGAACCAATACAGCCCCCATACCCCAAATGGTACGACGTAAATGCCCAATGCGAATACCATGAGGGAATTACAGGGCATTCGATCGAGAACTGCGTCGCTTTTAAAAAGATAATCGAAAGGCTCGTCAGATTGGGTATCGTAAAATTTGATGATCCCTCTGGTACAGAAAATCCATTACCTAACCTTTCTGTTAAAGGGGTAAACATTGTGAATTC
Source organism: Gossypium sturtianum (assembly GCA_025698515.1). Lineage (NCBI taxonomy): Eukaryota > Viridiplantae > Streptophyta > Magnoliopsida > Malvales > Malvaceae > Gossypium > Gossypium sturtianum. Next base: position 127,490,597 of record CM046946.1, read on the forward strand.
CAGGATAGATAGAGGCATGAGATCCAAGAATGCATCGAGCTCAGGGCCTTAGTGCAAGTCCTGATCGATAACAAATTGAAGAGATCAAAGACCCGGTGGGAACGTTGGGGAATCTGAGCATTAATGACATATTCGAAGAGGGAATCAGGGAATAAAAGTTTCTAAGCCCTTACATACTTGGGAAGATTTTAAACAATGGGACTGTGGATGGGATCCTTGTATTTTTAGAGCTAATCTAGAGTAATATTCTAAACATGCTTGTTGCTTTAAGCCTAGAAGCAATAAGAATCTTTTTGTGAAATAGGCTTGTGTCCAGAATTTTTATTTCAATAAAATGCATCTTTTTAAGCAAATATTTTTTCATTTCATACTATACATTCTTTTATTTTTTAGAATATTCTTTCATTCTTTATTCATGACCATACCATACAAATAATCATCCTTAGAATCATTTATTCTTTGGATTGTTTGCCTTCATACCTAAGTACCCAGATATCAACAACGTGAGCGACGTTGTTACTGACTCCCTTTTTGAATGAGATATGGGTCTAAGAGATCTAAGGATTTTGAAGATGACAGAGATTGTAGCCTATCTTTTGATTTGTTAAGGATGGTAGAAAAAGATGAAAATAGACTCTACCTTACAAGGAGTCAGTGGATGTTGCGAGCTTAGGAAAGGGGTAAAGATCGAAGCCTAACTCACCACAGAAATAATGTGAGACATCATTGAGATATTTTCAAGAATTCAAAGATATTTTCGCACGATCATAACAAGGCACGCCAGGCTACTGAAACGTGGGTATGCTGTTAAGATTGGTGTTTAAAGAATCCATGTTAATGTTCTACAATGGCCAGGATAATCAAGAGGTTCGCCTCTTGGTTTACCCGAAAGGAAATTGCATCGATTCCAGTAAAATGCCAATTTGAGGAAGACAAGACTTATGTGCCTCCTCCACTTTTTATATATGTGGGGTATAGATGTTATAGGGCTGATCTCGTCAAAAGCATCTAGCCGACACCAATTCATCTTCGTGGTTGTCAATTACTTCACTAAGAGGGTGAAGGTCGCTTCATATGCCAAAGTTACAAAGTCAGCAGTCATCAAATCCAAATCCAAATGCAAATCCAAATCCAAATCCAAATTTAAATTTAAACGCAAATTCAAATTCAAAAAAAGTGGCAATAAAGAATGCCAGAAATTGCACAATGTCAAAGATTTACAGTCTGTTCAAAGATCAGACACCATATCAGTGCAGCAAAGGCAGCCAAAAACCATTCAAAATTTTTGAAAAATGACTGAGATTTGTAAAGGTTGGCATAGAGAAGTTACCATTTACCCTTTATGCTTCTTGTACGTTGGCCAGGACCTTCACCGTGGTAACATCTTTCTCATTGGTTTATGAAAGGGAAGCAATTTTCAGAAGTTAAGATTCTTTTTCTCCAAGCTTTGATTTAATTAAGAATTGGATGAAGCAGAATGTCTCCACTTGATTGAAAGTATTCATCATGGTCGAATGTACCAAAAACGGATGATACGGGCTTATGACAAAAAGGTTCGCCCAAGAGAATTTCATGATGAGGACCTGGCATTAAGAAGGATTCTTCTCATACAAAAGGACTTCAGAGGAAAGTAAATGCCAAATTTGGAAAAACCTTATGTGGTGAAGAAGGCTTGTTCTGGAAGATCATTAACTTTGACCAAGATGGATGGCAAGGACATGTTCAAGCCAGTGAGTTCAGATTTCATCTAAAAGGAGAGGCCAAGGTGAAAACCCGCAAAGGGCGCCTTGAAACCTTTTAAAAAAATCAAAAAAAAAAAAGAAAAGAAATAAAAATATAAAAATCAAATAAAAAATATTCAATCAGAAAAAGAAGAAAGAAAAAGGAGAGGCTAAGGCGAAAACCTGCAAAGGACGCTTTGAGACCAAAGGGGATTTGAGTTGAAAACCCGAAAAGGGTGGCTCAAATTTTGATCGAAAGTGGGGCATACAGTAGTTTTGCTATGCTTGAATTAACAATGAGGAAGTATGTTACGTCTTGGGGCATCGAAAAAGTACTCCAGATCCCCTAAACACATATTGAGCTTAAAATGGTCCTAAAAAAGTTTGAACAGAGAAGTTCAGGCTGCGATATCTGGGGCACCTAGTTTCCATCTTGCCCATTCTGAATTTGCTATCTTTAATTATTTTATTCGTTTCAAAATACACTACCAATAAATTTCCTTTTTGATTGCATTTGCTATTTTTGCTTAACTTATTTGTTTCGAGCTATGCTCCTAATTAATTTCCTTCTTGTCCATTGTTCAAGCATTTTGCATTGAAATAACGATTAATGGACTAATAATACTTTTATGAAAGGAGTTTCGCATATTACTCTGGAAGCTTCTAAATAATACAAGAATATGAAACATGACTATTTTTTAAAACTCACCAAGTGTGAGGGATGGAAATATTGGTGGAAGACGAGTCTAAATTGAGACTATCTCTCCAGATTGTTGTCGAAAATGGTGATTGAAAAAAAATGACAAGATATTGCATCAGTAATACAATCTTGACAAAAAAGGGCAATGTTAACCCGAGTGCAAAAGGGGAATCATTCTCGAAAAAAATGATATTCTGAATCCATGCAAATATCATGCATACACATTTGGTTAGGTCACACGGGGTGTGATCAGTTGATGGAACAAGTTGCAGATCCTATGCTCCTGATTTACAGCAGGTTGGATTGAAGATGAAACAAATTCTATACCCTTGAGTTATAGTGGGATGGATTGGAAAAGATTCAGATCCTATACCCCTAAGTCACAATGAGATGAACCCTGAAGTTACAGTGGGGCAAATCTGTTGAGCAAGATATAATTGTTTTCTCGGGTTTTCTGTCGAGAAAACTAGCCGAACAAGATGACAGCACAATACGTCAGTGATAAAGCCCTGATAAACAATGAGCGATGACACCTTAAACATTTAAAAAGGGATCATTCTCATGAAATTTTGCATTCATGCAAGACACATTCAGTTAAGAGCATTTGATTCATTCCGATCATTGCATCCTGATCTTTATACATTTAACAAAGGATCATTCTCATGACATTCTGCATTTATGCAAATGTCATCCATAATATCATTTAGTTAGGAGCATTCGATTCATTCTGACCATTGCATCATAATCATTGTAAAAAGACCATTCTCATGACATTCTGCATTCATAATACATTTAGTTAGGAGCATTAGATTCATTCTGATCATTGCATCCTAATCATTTGGCATAAACATAAGCATAAGAAATCGAGTCTACAGGACATGTCCCCCAGAGGACGGTGTAGCAATATCGAAGATTACAGATCTTGTCTCCCTAAGCAGTAGTGGAGCAGATCGAAGACGGTGAATCTTATCTCCATGAAGCAGCGGAGTAGATTTAAGCCATCAGCCTTATCTCCCTGAAGCGGTAGTGGAATAGACTGAAAATTACAGATCTTGTCTCCCTAAGCAGTAGTGGAGCAGATCGAAGACGGCGAATCTTATCTCCATGAAGCAACGGAGTAGATTTAAGCCATCACCCTTATCTTCCTAAAGCGGCGATGGAGTAGATCAAGATTACGAGATCTTGTCTCTCTAAGCGATAGTGGAGCGGATCGAAGACGGTGAATCTTATCTCCATGAAGCAATGAGTAGATTTAAGCCATCAGCCTTATCTTCCCGAGAAGCGGTGGAGTAGGCGAAGATTACAGATCTTGTCTCCTAAGTAGTAGTGGAGCGGATCGAAGACGGCGAATCTTATCTCAGAAGCGTGAGTAGATTTAAGCCATCGATCTTATCTCCCCAAGCGGCGGTGGAGTAGATCAAGATTACAGATCTTGTTTCCCTAGCGATGAGTGGAGCGGATCGAAGACAGTGAATCTTATCTCCAAGAAGTAGCGGAGTAGATTTAAGCCATCGCCCTTATCTCCTTGAAGCGGCGGTGGAGTAGATTGAAGATTACGATCTTGTCTCCTAAGCGAGAGGGAGCGGATCGAAGACGGTGAATCTTATCTCCATGAAGCGGCCAGAGTAGATTTAAGCCATCACCTTATCTCCCTGGCGGCGGTGGAGTAGGCGAAGATTACAGATCTTGTCTCCTAAGCGATGAGTGGGAGCGGATCGAAGACGGCGAATCTTATCTCCATGAAGCAACGGAGTAGATTTAAGCAATCGATCTTATCTCCTGGCGGCAAATGGAGTAGGCCGAAGATTACGAGATCTTGTCTCCTAAGCGATGAGTGGAGCAGATCAAATACGGCGAATCTTATCTCTATGAAGCAACGGAGTAGATTTAAGCAATCAGTCTTATCTCCACCAAGCGGTAGTGGAGTAGTAGATCAAGATTGTAGATCTTATCTCCCTAAAGCGGTAGTGGAGCGGATCGAATTTGGCAAATCTTATCTCCATGTATTGGCAATGGAGCAGATTTAAACCGTCAGCCTTATCTCCCTGAAGCGACAGTGGAGCAGGTTGAAGTTTATAGTATTATCTTCCTGAGGTAGCAAGGAAGAAGACTGAAGATTGTAGATTTTGTCTCCCTGAGATAGCAGAGGAGCAAATCGAAGACGGCGAATCTTATCTTCCCGAGGTAGCAGGGGAGCAGATTTAAGCCACCAGCCTTATCTCCCTGAAGCGACAGTGGAGCAGGTTGAAGTTTATAATCTTATCTTCCTGGGGTAGCAGGGGAGCAGATTTAAGCCACCAGCCTTATCTCCTTGAAGCGACAGTGGAGCAGGTTGAAGTTTGTAGTCTTATCTTCCTGAGGCAGCAAGGGAGCAGACTGAAGATTGTAGATTTGTCTCCCTGAGATAGTAGTGGAGCAAATCGAAGACGGCGAATCTTATCTCCCTGAAGTTACGGCGGAGCAGATTAAAGCTACAAGTTTAATATCCTTGAATTGGATCGAAGCGCTAGTTCCTATGCCCTTGAAGATGCAGTGGGATGGAATGAAGCTACTCTAAGAAGAAAAGAAGTGCGAAGAAGTCAAGATTCGGCAAGACCGGGCAAAATTGGCCTTTTTAAAGTATTTGCTCTATTCCCGTTACACGACAATGAGCAAAGAGGGGCAGCTGTAATAGGCCCATTTTGCCCGGGCCCATTAACCAATTTTAAAACAAAAAAAAGACAAAAAAACCAAAATTAAAAAAAAACCCAAATCATTAAAAAACCAATTAATAAAGTCCATTAACAGTCTTTAGCCCAAAACCCAATTACAATGGCCCAATAAGAAAGCCCAGATGACCCAAAATCAATTAGGGTTTCAGAAACCCTAAAAATTTCTAGAACTTGCTCAGCGCCGCAAGCAGCCTCCCATGCGCGCGCGTGCCATGCGCCCGCTCTTCCACGTCGGTCCACCTCAAATGCAACAGCCACGTGCGCGCTGCACTGCACAAGAAAACAAATAGCAGCAGAGAAAGGAAGAAAAAATAGAGTTGTATTTTTCATTTTATTTTATTTTCAATTTCGGCCTTTAAAAGGACCGAAACAAACCATTGTAGGGGTGGTCTTTTCTTTATTTTTTTACGAAGATACAAAGAAATACAGAAAGAAAAAGTGAAAGGTGATTGCATTTTTCTTTCAGATTTGTTCTCTTTCTATTCAGCCATATACATATATATACAAAAATAAAAACAAAAAAGGGAAGAAAGGATACCCGTACCTCGATTCGCCCAAAAAAGTGGTTTTCAGGACTCTGACCGCCGTGCGCGGTGGTCGTCGGTGACGGATTGACGGTGGTCCGGTCACCGAAAATCACATAGGGGAAGGCCTCAGAAGTTTTTTTTCTCTCCTTTCGTTTTTTTAAAAAAAACAGGCAAGGCCAAATGTTTTTTTTTTCTGAAAATTTGAGCTTATATAGCAGACTAATACAACGCCGTTTAGGAGCCCTTCCTTTAAGCCTAAAATGATGTCATTTTACCCTCCAGACCCGTGCATTGACCCGACCCGGGGAAGGATCCGCGCGTTTTGTAATGGAAGGGCTAATTGCACTTTTAGCCCTTCCGCATTTTTATTGTTCTGCAATCAAGTCCTTTATGATTTTTAATTTGGCCCCATAATTTATTTCAATTTCAATTTGGCCCTTATTCGAACGACGTCGTTTTAGAAGGCAGGGATTAATTTCTCTTTTGGTCCTTCTCTGTCATCCGCGCATTCAATATGGCCCTTTTCTGCTTATTTATTTGCAGATTTGCCCTCAGATTATTGTTTTAAGTTAAAATTAACCCTTTGTTATTATTTTTGTTATTAAACTAATTAATTTTAATGTTATTGTCATTATTTTATTACTGTTATTGTTTTAATATTATTATTGTTGAAACCAATTTTTTATCGGGTTTTGAAAAATGGGAATCGACTTTAAAAATATGGAGTCGCCACCAATCCTTTTTGTTTAGGTGTGATCGGGTCACCTATAAAATAAATTTTGGTCTACGAATTTCAAGAAGAAAACGGGTTCGGGAGTCGGTTATGTGCGAGGAAGGATTAGCACCCTCGCAACGCCCAAAATTGGTACCAAATTGATTAATTGATGCCCTAATGTTGAAAGTTTGAAATGATTTTGAAATTCTATTCTTTTTTCTTATAATTTTAAATAACTTGATTGGATATTGAGATTCCCTTGTTCCGAAGGAATAGAGTATCACATTTTGCACGATTGGATACGACAATCTGAGTCCTCGAATTCCAGATCATCCCCAAAATTCTCCAAGCACATGTATTGAAATTTTGAAAGGGTATTTGGTTATTTGGACAAACAAAAAAAAAACCACAACCCAGCACGATCGGGCATGATTTCTTCGAATTTCCAAATGCACAAATATTACCTTATTTTGAAAATATCGATAAAATTTGAAAGGATATCTGTTTATTTGGTCAAACAAAAACCACACCCAGCACGATTGGGCACGATTTCTTTGAATTTCCAAACGCACAAATGTTTCCCTATTTTGAAAATATGAACAAATTTTGAAAGGGTGTTCGTTTATTTGGTTAAACAAAAAAACCACACCCAGCACGATTGGGCACGATTTCTTCGAATTTCCAAACGCAAGAATATTACCTTGTTTTGGAAATATTAAGTAAAAATGATTTTAAGGTTCGAATAGTGTTGAAACATGATATTTTTAAGTGAATACAATGTGATGGTATAATAACATACAATATGGAGCAATTATTTACAGGTGAAATACAATGCTATTGAATCTCAAACAACAAATAAATATAAAACGAGAATTTAAAACACAAATAATGGCAATAATTATCAAACATTAGATCAATGATAAGCAAAATAATAAGAATAATAAAATACATACACCAACAATATTACGAAATCAATAGAATAATTCTAATACTAATTTTACATACATGTATGTAAGTACACATTAATATATATATATATTAAATTATGAAAGAAAAATATGTGTAACATAAGTAGTTTTAGAGGAGATTAAATATCTACATAAATAGGTTAAAAAGTATATATACATAATATGAACTTAATAATATATACACAAGAATAAAATAAATTTAATACAAATTATATATATTAGAAAATAGTTAAATTTAAATAGTATATAAATATATATTTTATCATAAAAAAATTTAAAACTAAATAAAAAATGCAAAGATTATGTAAAAAAAGAAACAAAGAAAGTACTTAATTGAAACAAAGTAAAATTAAAAGACTATATATAAAAAAAATCATTTTTACATATGCGGGGATCGAATTGAAATACGCGTGGACTATTAGGGACTAAGTCAAAAAATATTTCCGATCGCAAAATCGTTGCGTTTAAGAGGACTAAATTGAAAACGCGCTTGGATTACAGAGGTTGATTAAACAATAAAGACAACACATAACAGAATTAATTTAAAACAATGTAGAAATGGAAGGGACCAGACGCGCAAATACTCCTTTTAGAAGAAACACGCGGATCCTCTGGGTTCCGAATCGGGTCGGATCGGAGCTAGCACCAAACGGTGCCGTTTAAAGGCTATGGCCATAAGCCTAAACGACACCGTTTTGTTGACAGATAAAAAAACGAATTAAGGCAGTTCAAAACCTATCTGCCTTTCTAAAATCAAAACCCTAAATCCCCTTTTCTTTCGTTTCGTTCTCCGCCGCAAAGAAAAGAGAGATGAAACGACCATTCAACGGCGGCCCCTCTAAATCCGACCAGGACGCTTCATATCTACGCCCCGACGAACTGCTTTGCTCCGATCAACGCGAAGAAAGCAACTCGACGGTCTTTTTTGAAGGTGAACCATTTCCTTCTCTTTTTTTTTATAGCTAAACAAAAAAAGAAATGCTTGAAACACGAAAAGAAAAAAAATCGATTCGAAAAGAAAATGGAAAATAAGCGATCGGAAAAGAAACCTTTTTTTTTCCTGATATATTCTGTGTGTATGTCAATAGTGTGCGTGAAAAATACGATTGGGTATGTTTCGCCTTTAAAGCCGAAAATGAAAATAAAAACTAAAACAAAAATCAAAATTACAACTTTTTTGTTTTCTCTGCTCTGTTCTTACCGTTGTTTGTTATTCTGCGGTACAAGGCGCGGGCGTAGCGTGCGGAGTGCGAGCGACATCGAGCGCGAAGGCACGCACGATGCGTGCAGGCTTGAGCGTGGGTGGAGCGCGTGGGGCACTGGAGGCTACTGAAATGGCGCACGTGGAGTGCACGTGGTGGAGCGCGTGGAGGACCGAGGCAGTTCAAACGCCTGGCTAGGCGCGCGTGGGGACACGCGCGATGGAAGCCAAAACGGCGCTGGAACCCTCTGGAAGCTCTAGGGTTTCTGCTTGCTGAAACCAATCGGGCCATTTGGGCCAGTTTGGGATTGGGTCTTTAGGCCTTAGGTTGAATTTAGTCTGGGCTATTGTACTTTATTAATAATTGGTTTTGGTTTTAATTTTTGGGTTTTAATTGTTTGGGCCAATTGGTCTTTGTAAATAAGGACTGTGGACTTTGTTTTGGATTTAGTTTTTTTTTAATTATTGTTTTTTGGTTAATTGGGCCCGGGCAGATTTGGGCTCCTACAATTATTATTATTGTATTTATTATTATTATTACTTTTCTTATTATTATTATTATTTTTATTATTATTAGTATTATTATTCCTATTTTTTTTTATATTGGTATTACTATAATTGTATTTATTATTGTTACCATCATTATCATTATTATATTCATTAGTATTATTATTGTTATTATTAATATTATTTTTACTATTATTATGGGTTATTAACATATTTTATTTTAATTCCTTTTTTAATTAGTCATATTTTTAGCTTTCGTTATTTCTTGATTAATAATGTTGGTATTTTCAAAATAGGAATTGTGAGATTATTGTTTTTGTATATTTTGAATTGTATGTTCATATTATTATTCCATGCTCGATATCATATTTTTGTTTCTCATTATCGAATAGTGATTCAATAAAAGCATTTTGAGTCGATTTTAAAATCGCTTATTTAAAAGTTTTAAAACAAGGCAATATTTGATGTTTGGAAATTCGAGGAATTGTGCCCTAACGTGCTGGGTTTCAGTTCTTCATTTGACCAAATAATTAAATACCCTTTTAATCGCATGATTTGGGAAATTGCGAGATGATCTTGGTTTCGAGGTTTAAGATGTCATATCCTAACGTGTTGGATATGGTGTTTTATTCCTTCGGAACGAGAAAATCTTAAATTCCAACTTAAATTAATCAAACATTTTTCAAAAGGAATTACATTTTAATCTTTTTCTAATTTTCAACATAAGGACATTAGTTAATCAATTTGGTACCAGTTTTGGGCTTACGAGGGTGCCAATCCTTCCTGGTACGTAACCAGCTCCCGAACCTATTTTTCTATTTCGTAGACCAAAATTATTTTTTACAAGGTGATCCAATCACACCTAAACAAAAAAGGTTGGTGGCGACTCCATATTTCATTTTAAAGTCGATCCCTGTTTTCCAACCTATAAAAAGATGGTTTCGACACTAATCAACTCCAATGTTCTCCTATTTTGATTTGTTTCCATTAGAAAGATGATTGAAGGCTCATAAAATTGATGAAGTTTCTTTAGAGCTTGAACCATTGGTGGTTATCTTAGGCCATGACAATTCCAAGATAAAAAGGACTCATAAAATCTAAGAAAAACGAAACCCATAATCAATAAGGCAGATGTTAAGGAAAATAGCTCAATCGCTGGAATCATGGAATTTACAAACCCTAGAGGACTTTTGTGGTAGACCATCCTTGGACCAACACGAAGAAACCTTGAAATCGTTGTCAAACGAAAGAAAATCTCTTACTATTTGCACATGAGGTGTACATGTTAAGCTTTAAGATTTGGAGCGACATATGGGATGAGTAAATGTTGTATGAAATCTTTTTTAAGGTTAGTATGAAAATTGGGAAGCTATAAATACATAAATGAATCAAATTAAATTAGGGTTTTTATCTGATTTTAAGACTACATATAATAATAGATAAAAATATTTGCATGCTTCTCAAGGAAAATGTAACAATATTGCATCTTTATACACAACACAATAAATTAAAATACAAAACAAAATATAAAATATGGTTGCTTATTAAATCTTGTTAAAGAAATATAGTGGCAAAACAAGGAGATTTGTGTAGGGTTTAAGGCTGAGGGCCGGAGGCCCCACGGTATTGATCATGATGCACAAGTAAAACTCGTATAGAACTACACTTCTTCTATTTGACATTGATTAGAATAAGGTTTTTCAACTTTTAAATAGATGTAGTCGAAACTCCTATTATATTATTCGTTTTTTAACATTAGTGAATTTCTTCTCCTCTGCTCGTAATTTTTTCCCGAAAGAATTTTCACGTAAAATTTGTGTGCTCTTATTTTTTTTTATTTTTGTGATCATTCTATTGCTATTATCGACGTCTATTGTGATGGTTTGAACCTTGTTTATCATACCAGAACATGTCATCTCTCATGAAAACTCAATTCATTATATATTTATTAATGAGAAAAAAAAAAGAATTAACCGTTACTTTCTCATTAAATGGAAGGATGATGAAGCCAGGCTGTTGTGAAAGTGTTGGAGGGAATAATGGTGAAACTGTGGCCACACATTCAATTGTTCAAGTCATCAATAATTCAATATTTATTATGTTCGTGGTCGAATTTCACAATTTGTGATATTTATTATTATTATTTTAAGACTAGATTTTATACTTCCCTTACGTTAGGATTTAAATAATTAATTAAAAATATATTATTTTAATTATATTAAATAAGTTCTATTTAAATATCTTATATATTTTTTATATGTTAAGTAGATAATATAGATTAAAATTTAATAATTAATTAGAAAAAATTAAATAATTATAATAAAGTATGTAAAATATAAGATAAATTAAAATAGATAAAAATACAATATGTTATTAAAACATGGCATGAATATCAATGTGTGAACCAATCTATTGAAATAACATAATTTAAAATTAATGTTATTTAGTAATAAAATAATTTTCTCTATATTTCTCTATTAAAGCAAACTCTTTAAAGGGAGCTATTTGGTGTTCAGAACTTGTCCAAAACATTTACTCTGGTAATTTACAATAATATTTCCATCAAAATATTTCACTCCCATTATGTAATAGATATTATATGGTTTCAATGCGAGCATGCACAAAATATTTATCAAATCCACTTTTTAGATACTTCAGAGATTTTTTTATTACCGATACGAATAGTCCATAGGAAATCCAAACACCGAAATTTTGAATAGGAGAAGAGAAGGAAGTCATTCTAAGAACCATACTAATGCCAACCATGATATAAGACAAACAATGATTTGTTTGGGTTCTCTAATGTAGTATAATGAACGAAGAAGGAAGCAAAGATTCAAATAGAATAATTGAATATTTCAATCTCGAGGATGGTATTGGTGATGAGTCTCCTAATGATGAAGATTTTCAACATTTGGTTCCAAAAAATATTAACAAAGAAAATTCCATTGTTGCAGAGAATGAGATGCAATACGAATGTAATTTGAAGTTAGAATCAAGCCAATTAGTCGAATGTATTTTTCAACCATTGATGCATTGTTTGACTTTTATTAAGAGCATACTAAAGTTGAAAGGGTTTAGTGGGGTGAAGAGATCAATGTGCAAAAGGGTGGTGATATGTTCTATTAACTTGTGATAAAGGTGGAAAATCTTGTGGCAACAAGAGTAACAACAAAAGTAGTTTTCTTGCAAGGGTCAATGTTGTATTATATGGTGATGGGTGGTGGCGTATAACTAAGCTACTCACAAATGATAGTAATGAACTCTTTCCGTTTACACATAGGCATGTTTCGCTTGATTCAAGAGAATCCTTGAAGTAAATGATATGGTGCATTAGAATTGCCAAGAACATTAAATTGATCGAAGTTCAATAGAGTGAGCCAGATGAAATTCAATGTTTAGCCGAGGATTGTAGAAATTTTATTTATATTATTAGGAGGTTAATTATGGAAGAGAGGGATGCTGAGTCATTACACAAGTTTTTTACAAAATGCAAATGAAAGATAAGAGTTTTTATCATCATGTGAACATTGATGGTGATGGAATATTGAAAAAAAATTATTTGGATCCATTCACAGAGTAAAGCAACTTACGAGGACTTTCATGTTGTTATTAAATTTAGCATAACTTATCTTGTGAACATGTATAAGATGTCACTTGTGAGAGTTAAACACCATGGTTAGTCTATCCTCCTTAGGTGTACTTTGATTTAATGTAAAGATACTGTAACAACCTGATTTTTAATGGTATTGAAAATGACGATTTCGAAACCCCATTTCCGTTAAATGAGTTTGTAAATATTAATATTTAATATTCAAGAGACTAATATATAAATGCATTAAAGTTTGGTCTAGTAATTTTGTCAAAGTGATAGTTAATTAAGGTACAAGGACTAAATTGTAAAAATTTATCACTATAGATTTTTAAATGATCAAAGGACAAAATGAGCAATTAGACCATTTTTAAATGGTGTGATCAGTCAGAAAAGTAACATATTTTAATTCTATTCTTAATGCATTTTTGGATGATTAATTATGTAAATTACTGAATTTGATGCTCCTAATTCTTTAAATTCACGTTTCTATACTTAGGAGAGCATTTGGGAGCAAAAGGAGCGAAAAACGAGCCAAAATCGGGCAAATAGAGCTGTTTCCAAGATCCACACGGCTTGGGCATTTCCACACGGGCTGGCCACACGCCCGTGTGAGCCACACGGGCTAGCCACACGCCCATGTGCCAACCAGTGTCGATTTCGCACCCTGCTTCCCAAATATACGGAAAAACCCAATTTTTAGGCTTTTTGAGCATTATAAAGTCTATAAATATCAATTAGAAGAAGACATAAGGGGGCACTCAGAGAAGATTGAAGAAAAGACTCGAAGAACGCCATCGAAATCAACTCAGAAGCGGATCTCCTTCAAGATTGAAGATCTCTATTTAATTTCCTTCGATGTTTTATTGAGTTTCTTTATGTCTTGTTGTTATCCTAACTTTGAGATGTTTTCATTCCAGATTATGAACTAAATTCCCTAGATACCTAGGGAAGATGAAACCTATGAAGAATCTTATTATTTGATTTTTGATTTACATAATAAATACTTGATTCTTGTTCTCAATTATGTATGCTTATTTCATGTTTTAATATTTTTGGAATATTAATTCATGTTTAATGTGCTTATTTTAGTGGAGCAAAAGTCCCTGTTAAAGAATAGATCTAACATAATTGAGTGGAGTTGTATGCAATCCTAGAAATAGGACAACATAAATCTACCGGATTAGAGTCAAATCTAATAAGGGAATCCATAGATCGAGTTAATGCAACGATAGGGGTTTTAATTAGAAAGAAATTTTAATTAATCAACCTAGAGTCAGTTGTTTTTACTCTCGAAAGAGATATTAACATGATTTAGGGATTTCTACAGATCAAGACACAAGTGAATAAATCGTTTAATTCAGATTCAGAATAATAGGTGAAGTCTAGGTGGATTCTTTCCTGGGTATTGTCTTTCTCATTGGTTATCTTCGATTATTTACCCATTTCATTCTCTGTTGCGTTCGTAGTTAAATTAGATTAGTAAATTTAAATTAAAAACAATCATTTCAATTTATCGACTGAATAATAGAAAAACGGTAATTACTAGTACTTTTAGTCCTCGTGGATACGATATTCCCTACTCACCATAGTTATACTATTGTTCGATACGTGCGCTTGCCTTTGTCGTAATTATAGTTAGTTTAGTGACCATCAAGTTTTTGGCACCGTTGCCGGGGACTAAAATATTAGGAACACTTGATTTTTATTTAATTTAGCCATTTTTAATTTTTATTATATTTTTTATTTTTAGTTTATTTTTTGCACTCTAATTTTTCGTTTCTTTTATTTGCTTTCTGGCAGGTTCCTTTAGTTTATGACTAGAAGAAACCCGTCGAGACCATTACTGTTTGACAGCGAAATTGAAAGTACAGCTCGCAAAAATCGTAGAAAAGCAAGGCAGAGTCAATAGAGTATAGTAGACGAGCAAGAGGATGTTATTATTATTACTGAGGAGATGGGTGATAATCAAAATAATCAGCTACCTCCTGCAGTTGCTGCAAATCCAGATACTGTTCCTCGTACTATGTACGATTATGCCAAGCCCACTCTAACTAGGGTTGAATCGATTATTGTGAGACACACCATTGCTACGAATAATTTCGAACTGAAGCCAAACACTATTCATATGGTACAAAAATTTGTTCAGTTCTATGGTTTGCAAGATGAAGATCCAAATACTCATTTGGCTAATTTTTTGGAAGTCTATGACACTTTCAAGATAAATGGTGTTTCTGACGATGTCATTCGCCTACGGTTATTCCTTTTCTCGCTGAGGAACAAAGCTAAACAGTGGTTGAATTCTTTACCATGAGGTTCTATCACTATATGGGATCAAATGACCGAGAAATTTCTGCTGAAGTATTTCCCACCGGCTAAGACAACTAAGTTGAGGAATGATATCTCTTCCTTCGTTCAGATTGACTTAGAAACCCTATATGATGCATGGGAGAGGTATAAGGATTTACTGAGAAGGTCCCCTCACCATGGGTTACCTTTATGGCTATAGGTTCAAACCTTCTACAACGGTTTGAATCCCTCAACTAGGTAGTTAATCGATGCAACAGCCGGTGGTACTCTGAATAATAAAACACCTGAAGCGGCTTATGAGTTTATAGAAGAGATGTCACTGAATAATTATTAGTGGCAAGTCATGAAGACGAAGCCGATGAAAGCAGCTGGTGTTTTTAACTTAGATGCGGTCACCATGTTATTGAATCAGGTAGAACTTTTAAATAAAAAAATTAATGGTTTATGTGTTTCTACGCAGGTACATTCAGTGATGCAATGCGATGCAAATGGAGGTAGAATAAATAATTTAGAATATTTACCCTTCGGTCCTAGCATGGAGGATGAGCAAATAAATTATATGGGTAATAATTCTAGACCTCAAAATAACCCTTATGGTAATAACTATAATGTAGGATGGAGGAACCACCCAAATTTCTCATGGGGTGGTGAAGGAAACCAAAGACCACAACCCTCTCCAAGCTTTCAACAACCCTATCAGCAAGAGAAGAAATCGAACCTTGAAGAGATGTTGGCAAAATTTATTTCGGTGTCAGAGACCCGTTTCTAAAACACCGAGACAGCTTTAAAAAACTAGTAAGTGTCAATTTATGGGCTCGAAAATCAAATTGGACAGCTTGCTAAATTGGTTTCAGAAAGGCAGCAAGGTAGTTTACCTAGTAACACCGAACCCAACCCAAAAGAGCATGTGAAAGCAATTGCACTAAGGAATAGGAAAGTGTTGGCTGAACCTGAAAAGAGGCTACAACAGGAATCTGATAAGGAAAATGATGGGGGTAAATCCCGAAGAAATTCAAACTCTGATACTTAAAGAATATAAACCATCGATCCGATATCCGACAAAGTTGAAGAAAGACCGCATGGAAGCACAATTTGGTAAATTTCTTGAACTTTTCAAACAGTTACATAGTAACTTACCTTTTGTTGAATCTATTTCACAGATGCCCACATATGCAAAACTTTTAAAGGAGCTATTAACAAATAAAAAGAAGTTTGAAGAGCTATCCACTATGGAACTCAACGAGGAATGTTTAGCTATTCTCCAAAATAAACTACCAACTAAGCTGAAAGATCCAGGAATTTTACTAGTCCCTGTTTTATTGGTTGTTTAAACATTGAGAAAACATTAGCTGATTTGGGTGCTAGCATTAATTTGATGCCTTATAAAATGTTCAAGCAGCTTGGTCTTGGGGAACCAAAACCCACTAGGATGAGTATTCAATTAGCTGATAGATCTGTTAAATATCCTAGGGGTATTATTGAAGATGTCCTTGTAAAAGTAGATAAATTCATATTCCCTGTTGATTTTGTTGTGCTTGACATGGATGAGGATGTTGAGGTGCCTTTGATTTTAGGTCGTTGGTCGTTGCTCGAACTTAACTATGACAACGAATAAGGCAAGCGCACCTATCGTTTGGTAGTATAGCTATGGCAAGACCGGAAATATCGTATCCTCAAGGACCAAGAGTACTAGTAGTTACTATCTTTTTATTATCTAGCCTAAGTATTAAGGGAATTGATGTTTATCTAACTAATTACTAAACTAAGGATGCTAAGACAAAGAGAGTGAATTGGGAAAATACTTTTGAGAAAATCGATTGATTAAGACAATACCCGAGGAAGAATCCACCTAGACTTCACTTGTTACTTAACTCTGAACCAGACGATTTATTCACTTGACTTGATCAGTAGGATTTCCTAATTTATATTAATACCTCTTTCAAGGCTACTAACGTCTAACCCTAAGTTGATTAATTGAAATCTCTTTCTAATTAAAACCCCTAGTGTTGCATTAACTCGATCTATGGACTCCCATATTAGGTTTGACACTAATCCGGCAGATTTTCGTCATCCTATCTCTAGGGTTGCGATCAACTCCGCTTAACTATGCTAGATCTACTCTTAAACAGGGACTTTTGCTCTTGATCGTTTCTGAGAGTTTTAATATTTATATAATGAATGATCGAGCCTAGAAACTAACTATCACCACGATTGAGGCAAGCTGTAACATCCTGAATTTTTGGGCCTATGCGTTTAATGGGTGGATATGTTTAATGTGTTAATTTAAGTGTTAGGGGTCCAAATTGGGCTCAGGCTTAGGTAGAGGCCTTGATTAAAATTATCTATTTGGGCATTATAGGGTTTAAAAGGTAGTATCTATGTTTAAAATACCAAAGTGGGCTTGTGGCCCAATCTTAGGAGGTGACGCCACACAAGGGAGTAAGGGGGCCAAATTTAAGTTTCATGGAGCCCAATCTTTTAATTTAAGTTAGCTAAATTTTGGGCATTAGGATTAGGTGGAGTGGATGGCAACAAGGCTAAAATTTAGGGTTTTAATGTTTAAAATATGTGGATAATAAGCGGATAAAGGCTATTATTTAGGAATTTATTTTATGTGGATAATAAGCGGATAAAGGCTAAAATTTAGGGATTTTAATGATTAAAATATGTGGATAATATGCTGATAAATGAGGAGGAGTTAGAGATAATTAAGTCTCTTTTAGATGAGCTAGTAGATTAAGATAAAGGAAAAAAGATAGGATTTATCTGCAAGGTTAGGTAAGTCAGAAATTTCTATAAATAGGGGAATATCTCTTCAATTTCAAAGATTTGGGTTTTTCTCATTCTTTTCTCTTCTTCTCTGAGTAAAAGCCAAAACTCCTAAAGTTCCATCTTCTTCTTCATTCTCTGTAAAAGCTGAAATTTCTAAGCCTATTCCTCATCTTCACTTTGATTCAAAAGCCGAAACTCTTTCCATTCTTTTTCTTCCTAGCCAAATCTTCATGTCTCTTCCTTGTTTTCTTTTCTTCTTCTCTTTTCTGTCGAAACCAAACTCTTCACTCAAGTATTTTAAAAGCCAAAGACACATCAGCCTTCTCTTGTTCATACTTTTTCCGGATTTTCCTAAAAGCCAAATCCCTAGATCTCATCTCCTGTGATTGCCGAATTACTTCTATGGTGCCTACTTGTGCCGAAATCTGAAGGGAACTTTAGTGGAGTCAATCGCATAGATATCTAAGTTATAGAATCGTGTTACTTTCGGGATTTCAAGGTAAGGGATCTATTAGTTTTAACGTATACTTTGGGATTTATTAACCTTAGCCGATTATTGAAGGGGCTAAATCTTTGTGTGTTTTTAAAACTTCGAGCAAGGCTTTACATTGAGGATAATAGATCTGGATAGTAAGGACATCGACTAAGAATATTGGATTTCGCAATATCAGGTGTGTAATACTTCCCCACCATCTAGATCTGATTATTAATGTATGCTCATAAGTTTATATGTTGTGATAAATACCGATATCTCGGTTTAATGTTGGAAACCCGAAAAGGGTGAAGCAAATCACCGTGTCATTGAATGTTTGACTTTATATGATAAAAGCATATTGATTTTATGACTTGCATGGGTTGGGTTGATGAAAGGAGGAAGTTATACGTTATATGTGTAGCGGTTTATACCGTGATCATTTATATGTTGTAGCGGCTAATGCCGTGATGCATTATAAGGGCTTGCCCATAATATGTTGATGAGCGAAAGCATGACCGCCATCTTGGCGTGTAGCGGTGTGGGTCGATTGTAGAAATCCCCAATGGTGTGAATGGTCGTGCGGGCGTGTAGCGGATGGAAACCTAGGCAAATAGGTTGGGCCTTGCATATTATTTGTTATTTTTTTATAAATGGAATTATTAATCTGTTTTATGGGCCTAAGGCCAAAATCTAGTGGTGCATGAGGGTTGCACTGCGAGTCTCGCGACTCACCCTATTAATTAACCTTTCGGTGATACCTAGTGCTTGGACCGGCCGGAGAGGAATGCAAGGTGGCCATGCAAAAGACCAATCGGATCCAAAGAAAAGTCTCAAGTTAATACTTTATATTTTTAATTAATGGATTTTAAATCTCGTTGTAATAAGGCTATGGGCCACTAGTTTATGTTTTGTTTTATTTTGAGCTTTAATTACCTTTAGTTATTTAAATTCTTATTGAACTAATTTATCTATTTAAATTTGAGTTTTTAATTTATAAAGGCATATTTTATTTAAACTATCAACTATTAAATTTCTCTCGAATAAGAAGATAAACTTTAGAAAAATATTTTTTCCGAAAATATGACATGTTCTTCCAAAATTTTTAGTGACATACCGATCCTATTGTGGTGTTTGGGCCGGGTTTGGGGTGTTACAAATTAGTATCGAGCCCGGTTCAAAACTCGGCTCTGGGGTTTTTGGGCTCAAAACGTTTTCTAAAATGGGCTTTTGAAATATGGATGTCTTTAAGTAATAACAAATATGTTAGCTCGGCATGGCACATGCGTCTCCGGCCCAAGTCTGCCAGGTAAGTACTCTGAACCATTGTATGATCTTTGTATATGTGGGCTTAATGGGCCTAGTGGGACGTAGATTAGTTAGAATTAGAACTTGATGGACTCTAGGCTTAGTTCAAACCACTTCTTAAAATGTCATAAAACTTAATTTCACTAAACAAACCCGTTAACGAGCCGCAAGACTAGGGTGTGGTAACCGTCATACGCATGTCTAGGAAGGATCCTAAGAGCACAGTATTTAAGCGCGTCCTAGTGACTCACCTCCTCTTCGCTAGAATCCTACCCGTGCGTAGTATTGCTCTCACCCTAGCCACGAGGACTTGTTGACGGGCCAAAATCTATAATTAAAACCCGAAAGGACCAAATACCTTATCTTTACAAAATTGCTAGAAACCCTTGTTTTGGAAAAAAAACCCAAGATACCCATGATTTGCAAATATACCCCGATTTACATAGTCAACGAAATTTTTTCGTAAAAAAAAAAAAAAACAACACAACACATGACAACAACCAAAAATCCACAACCACCTGAACACTACTATTTTCTTTTGAAATCAAATCCTTCAAGATACCCCTGTTTGTTTTAAAAATAAAAAAAAATTATTTTGAAAATATTCCTGATTTGTAAAAATTACTAAATTTCCCCTAATGTGTAAAATGACCAAAGTACCCTTATATTGGAAAATTACTAAAATACCCTTATATTGGAAAATTACTAAAATACCCTTATATTGTAAAATTACTAAATTACCCTTATATTGTAAGATTACTAAAATACCCCTATTTGTAAAATTACCAAGATACCCCTAATTTTCCATATTATGAAAATA
Source organism: Gossypium sturtianum (assembly GCA_025698515.1). Lineage (NCBI taxonomy): Eukaryota > Viridiplantae > Streptophyta > Magnoliopsida > Malvales > Malvaceae > Gossypium > Gossypium sturtianum. The sequence continues at coordinate 127,510,921 of CM046946.1, forward strand.
CCCCTGTAGGATAAAATTACGAAAAATACCCATAGGTAGTGGAATAACGAAAATACCCCTATGTGTTGAATATGGGTGCATGGATGTTATCTGTATATTGATGGTTGAATGTATGTAGTTCTTAGAACTAGGAAAGGTGAACTTGAGACTGAATTGCGAATTCGAAAGAACTACTCTTAAAACTACTAATCATAAGACTGTTCGTGGATAATCAGTGGAAGAAAACCAATAATTCATAAAATTTTTAATCGATAAACGCGAATCGATAGCATGAGTACAAGGGGACGAGGGCGCTCTAGATGTGAATACCGGGCGCATGCCTACCATAGTATACTAAGTGTTTATTTTGACTTTAGAATTAGAGTGCGCAATGTAAAGCATAGTGGTGAGACTTGGGTAGTACGATTAATAGTTAGTTGGAAATTTCGAGGACGAAATTTCTTTAAGAAGGGGTAGAACTGTAACATCCTAAATTTTTGGGCCTATGCGTTTAATGGGTGGATATGTTTAATGTGTTAATTTAAGTGTTAGGGGTCCAAATTGGGCTCAGAGCTTAGGTAGAGGCCTTGATTAAAATTATCTGTTTGGGCATTATAGGGTTTAAAAGGTAGTATCTATGTTTAAAATACCAAAGTGGGCTTGTGACCCAATCTTAGGAGGTGACGCCACACAAGGGGAGTAAGGGCCCAAATTTAAGTTTCATGGAGCCCAATTCTTTTAATTTAAGTTAGCTAAATTTTGGGCATTAGGATTAGGTGGAGTGGATGGCAACAAGGCTAAAATTTAGGGGTTTTAATGTTTAAAATATGTGGATAATAAGCGGATAAAGGCTATTATCTAGGAATTTATTTTATGTGGATAATAAGCGGATAAAGGCTAAAATTTAGGGATTGTAATGATTAAAATATGTGGATAATATGCTGATAAAGGAGGGAGGAGTTAGAGATAATTAAGTCTCTTTTAGATGAGCTAGTAGATTAAGATAAAGGAGAAAAGATAGGATTTATCTCATAAGGTTAGGTAAGTGCCAAATTTCTATAAATAGGGGGAATATCTCTTCAATTTCAGCATTTGGGTTTTTCTCTCATTCTTTTCTCTTCTTCTCTGAGTAAAAGCCTAAAACTCCTAAAGTTCCATCTTCTTCTTCATTCCCTGCAAAAGCCAAAATTTCTAAGCCTATTCCCTCATCTTCACTTTGATTCAAAAGCCGAAACTCTTTCCATTCTTTTTCTTCCTAGCCGAAATCTTCATGTCTCTTCCTTGTTTTCTTTTCTTCTTCTCTTTTCCTGTCAGAAACCGAAACTCTTCACTCAAGTATTTTAAAATCCAAAGACACATCAGCCTTCTCTTGTTCATACTTTTTCCGAGATTTTCCTAAAAGCCGAAATCCCTAGATCTCATCTCCTGTGATTGCCGAATTACTTCTGTGGTGCCTACTTGTGCCGAAATCAAGGGAACTTTAGTGGAGTCAATCGCATAGATCTCTAAGTTATAGAATCGTGTTACTTTCGTGGATTTCAAGGTAAGGGATCTATTAGTTTTAACGTATAATTTGGGATTTATTAACCTTAGCCGATTGTTGAAGGGGCTAAATCTTTGTGTGTTTTTCCGGCTTCTGAGTAAGGCTTTACATTGAGGATAATAGATTCGGATAGCAAAGACATCGACTAAGAATATTGGATTTCGCGATATCGTGTGTAATACTTCCCACCATCTAGATCGATTATTAATGTATGCTCATAAGTTTATATGTTGTGATAAATACCGATATCTCGGTTTAATGTTGGAAACCCGAAAGGGTGAAGCAAATCACCAGTCGATGAATGTTTGACTTTATATGATAAAAGCATATTGATTTTATGATTGCATGGGTTGGGTTGATGAAAGGAGGAAGTTATACGTTATATGTGTAGCGGTTTATACCGTGATCTCATTATATGTTGTAGCGGCTAATGTCGTGATTCATTATAAGGGCTTCGACCATAATATGTTGATGAGCAAAGATGACCGCCATCTTGACGTGTAGCGGTGTGGGTCGATTGTAGAAATCCCCAATGGTGTGAATGGTGGTACGGGGCGTGTAGCGGATGGAAACCTAGGCAAATGGGTTGGGCCTTGCATATTATTTGTTATTTTTTTATAAATGGAATTATTAATCTGCTTTATGGGCCTAAGGCCAAAATCTAGTGGTGCACGAGGGTTACACACTCGAGTCTCGCAACTCACCCTATTAATTAACCTTTCGGTGATACCTAGTGCTTGGACCAGGGTGAGAGGAACGGAAGGTGGCCATGCAAAAGACCAACTGGATCCAACAAAAAAAGTCTCAAGTTAATACTTTATATTTTTAATTAATAGATTTTAAATCTCGTTGTAATAAGGCTATGGGCCACTAGTTTATGTTTTGTTTTATTTTGAGCTTTAATTACTTTTAGTTATTTAAATTCTTATTGAACTAATGTATCTATTTAAATTTGGGTTTTTAATTTATAAATGCATATTTTATTTAAACTATCAACCATTAAATTTCTCTCGAATAAGAAGATAAACTTTAGAAAAATATTTTTTCTGAAAATACGACATGTTCTTCCAAAATTTTTAGTGACATACCAGATCCGGTCGTGGTGTTTGGGCCGGGTTTGGGGTGTTACACAAGCGCACCTATCGAACAGTAGTATAGCTTAGTGGCAAGACCGAAATGTCGAACCCAAAGAAACCAAGAGTACTAGTAGTTACTATCTTTTTATTATTTAGCCTAAGTATTAAGAGAATTGATGTTTATCTAACTAATTACTAAACTAAGGATGCTAAGACAAAGAGAGTGAATTGGGAAAATACTTTTGGGAAAAACCAGTTGATTAAGACAATACCCGAGGAAGAATCCACCTAGACTTCACTTGTTATTTAACTCTGAACCAGACGATTTATTCACTTGACTTGATCCGTAGGATTCCCTAATTTATATTAATACCTCTTTCGAGGCTACTAACGTCTAACCCTAGGTTGATTAATTGAAATCTCTTTCTAATTAAAACCTCTAGTGTTGCATTAACTCGATCTATGGACTCCCATATTTGGTTTGACCCTAATCCGGCAGATTTTTGTCATCCTATTTCTAGGGTTGCGATCAACTCCGCTTAACTATGCTAGATCTACTCTTAAACAAGGACTTTTTCTCCACTTCCTAAGCACACCAATACTTGAATCAATATCCTGAAATATTAAAACAAGAATTAAGAACACACAAGTAAGAACAAATCAAGTATTTATCATATAGTTCAGAAAACAATAACAAGATCCGTCTTAGGTTTCATCCCCCCTCAGGTATTTGAGGGGTTTAGTTCATAATTATAAAAGAATACATCTCAGAAGAGAGTGAATAACAAAACATAAGAAAAACCCTAAAACTCCCTGAAGGAAATTTGAAGGGAAGATCTTCCGTCTTGAATCTGATTCCGGCTTCTGAGATGGATGAACTGGCTTTCTTGGAGTAATTCCACGAGTTCGACCTCTCTCCGCCGCCACCGACCAAATACGCTTTTTAGGTTATACTTAGGGCTTTTATATAGGCTTCGGAATGTCTTTCTTGGCCCAAAAGTATCCTATTCCGAATGAAACTCATCTTGGCTATAGCAGGGACACACCCGTGTGCAACGCCCGTGGTCGACTCTCTTGGCCGTGGTCGATCCTGTTTGCCACACATGGCCGTGTACGATGTTCTATACCGTGTCTTGGTTGTTACTCGAAACACACGGCCGTGGGTGATAGTCCAGGCCGTGTGAGTCTCTACGGTAAGCCTATTTTGCCCTTTTTTGGCCCGTTTCTCGTTCTTTTCTTCCTCCGATGCTTTCCTATGTATAAAACATAAAATTAAAGGATTAGAAGCATCAAATTCCAAAATTCAAGGGATAAATCATCCAAAAGTATGCCAAATGTAGGATTAAAATATGTATATATTACGGTTTATCAGCTCTACTTCCTAAGTACATCAATACTTGAATCAATATCCTGAAATATTAAAACAAGAATTAAGAACACATAATTAAGAACAAATCAAGTATTTATCATACAGTTCAGAAAATAATAACAAGATCCGTCTTAGGTTTCATCCCCCTCGGGTATTTGAGGGGTTTAGTTCATGAATAATAAAGAATACATCTCAGAAGAAAGTAAATAACAAAACATAAGAAAAACCCTAAAACCCCCTGAAAGAAATTGAAGGGAAGATCTTTCGTCTTGAGCGTGATTCCGGCTTCTGAGATGGATCAACTGGCTTTCTTGGAGTAATCCCCTGTGTTCAGCCCTCTCTGGCTTCGCCTCCGACCAAGGACACTTTTTAGGTTATACTTAGGGCGTTTATATAGGCTTCGGAATGTCTTTCTTGGCCCACAAGTATCTTATTCCGAATGAAACTCATCTTGGCTATAGCAGGGACACGCCCGTGTGACACACCCGTGGTCGACTCTCTTGGCCGTGGTCGATCCTGTTTGCCACACACGGCCGTGTATGATTTTCTAGGCCGTGTCTTGGTTGTTACTCGAAATGCACGGCTTTGGGTGATAGTCCAGGCCGTGTGAGTCTCTAAGGAAAGCCCATTTTCTCTGTTTTTGGCCCATTTCTCGTTCCTTTCGAATCCCGATGCTCTCCTAAGTGCAAAACATGAAATTAAAGGATTAGGAGCATCAAATTCCACAATTCAAGGGATAAATCATCCAAAATTATGCTAAATGTGGGATTAAAATATGTATATATTACGATTTATCAAATACCCTCACACTTAAGCATTTGCTTGTCCTCAAGCAAAATTCTCAACTCACAATTAAAATAGAATTTCCTCAATTCATAACCTTCATCAATAATGTTTCATCATAATTCATAGGTAATTCATACATTGATAATTTAACCAGAAGGTTCCTAAAGATTCAAACAATCAAAGTCATAGTTTTTATAGTACGAAAAATAGGTGTTTCCCCTTACCTAAATAATTACCTTTAATTCAAAATCGACAAAAATTGACATCCTCACTAAAGGTTCACTCAAATCACTCAAAGTGTTTAAGGTTCAAAAATAAGCACTTAGAAGTTGAATATGAAAAGTTAATCCCATAGGCTTGCATGAAAATCAAATCTCCACCACTATAATATGATATGATACACAAATCAAAAGGTCTTTAAAAAGGGTTGTAACGGGGCTTGGGTTAAAGGTGTGGATAAAGGCTGAATTAGAGGGTTAGTATCGAGACTGAATTGATAAATTACCTAACTAGAAGAGTAACTAAAGCTTAAATAATTACATCAATTGAAAAATTAATACTAATAACATGAGCTTCTTATAAAAATTATAAAATTAATTGTTTAAGCTCCAATAACAAAGAAGTAATAATGAATAGATTTCTAATTTTTTTAAGAACAAATCATACAATAATAATATAGAATTTAACCACTGAAATAAAGAAAATAGTTAAGTAACCGATCAAATAAAATCTCGATATAAGGGTAGTCAAGAGAAATGGTGATAACAAATACAAAGTGGGTTTTGGGTTAATATTAATGGGTGAGTCAAGAATTGGGTTGTTAGGATTCAAAGGGGTTCACTAGGTGTTAATTATGAAGGTAGGCTTTTTATGGAGTAAGTGTGTTAAAACCTAAGTGCCTTTATCATCTTAGTATATCAAATCAAAGGTGTGGTCTCAACATGTATAATCGAAGCAAGTTCTAGAATAACAAATCAATGTTGACACACTCATAACTAACAAAGTGAGCACGAAAAGGAATGTATGCTTTAAAAGGCTCAAGATCTCACAAAAATTATGGGCTTTTGATGTCAACCTTGTAAATTTCAAACTTCAAGATGATAATTAGATTCGAGTAGACAACCAAGAAAATTTTTAATTCTGAAAATAGACTCATCATGCTTAATTCTCTAGTCTCCTAAAGTTTAAATCATCACTGCACAATTAGCTATGACTTAATCCAAAACATATCAATGAAAATCATAAATCAAAGGAAATTTCATTCTAGCAGTAATATGAGAAAAGTTACTTAAGAACAAGATGTAATTCAGGATTTGAGAATAATGCAAAAAGTTAGGCACTTTTCTAAATAAATTTCACCCCCACACTTAATATGTACATTGCCCTCAATGTACGAATATAACAATTAAAATAAGAAAAGCACAAGAGAGGGAGAGAGGTGAAACTTCCTAAATTTTGGATGGAGTCAAAGAAAAAAAATCAGGGAAATTCGAGCCGTGTTGGAGGAAGACATTCCTATGGCGGCGGTGTCTATGGTCGTGGTGGGGTGATTCCCAAGCAGCCTTTAGAACCTAAAACCAAGAAACTAAAATAAAATAGATTAAATTAATCATAAGAGAGATAAAGAGAAGAAAAATAAAGGAGAAGAGAAAAGACATAGTTAAAATAAATGGACTCAAATGTCCTTGGCTTGGCGAGCAAATGAAGCGGCCGGCATGAACTTATGTGGATCAGTCTTGCACGGGGAGACTGTGCTAGGGTCCTTTCGCTTCTTCGGCATGGGGATGATGGTAAGGACGGTGAAAGAAAAGGAATAAAGGGAAGGGGAACGGAAAATGAAGGGAGAGGATAGTGAGAAGAGAAAGGGGTGTGGTGGCTGGGGGTTGGTTGAAGAAGAATTTGGGGAGAAACTGAGAAGAATGAGGGGTCTTAAATAAGAATCAAGTGCCTGATTCTTGCCCACGCCTGTGTGCTGTGGGCGTGTTCGGTCACACGGCCGTATCGCACGGCCGTGTGGTGGCTCGTTCGTTTCTCCCACGCCTGTGTAGAGGTCTCCACGCCCATGTCTCTTTCTCAGTGTCGGCCACGGCCTCAAAGCACGGGCGTGGCTTATACCCGTGGGACTTTCTCAGTGTTTACCACGGCCGTATCACACGACCGTGGCATTTTATAACCGTCCGTGATATGGGGACTTTTCGTCCTTAGTTCGTACAACCTCTGCCATACCAGTGTGCAAATCTGTGATGTCCACATGGCCACGGCCACGCCCGTGTGCAAGGCCGTGTGGTACGGAAACCTATGCTTTATTTAACTTGGTTAGTGTTTAGTTAGGTGCTAAAAATCAAAGATATGAAAATTAAAGGGGTTAGTGCTCGGGTTGCCTCCCGAGAAGCGCTTGTTTAAAGTCTTAAGCTAGACTTACCTTTCATTCGCACGATCATGGTGGTTTGAGGAGTTGAAACTCCTCTTTCTTCCTATCAATTCGGTTATCGATATATAGTTTAAGTCGAGTGGTGTTTACCTTAAAAGTGCCGAATTTAGAGTGAGTCACCTCGACCGTTCCGTATGGGAAGACATTCAGTACCTTAAAAGGGATTTCTTTGTTCGTCTTAATGTCTGAAATGGCGATTCGAGGGTCTTTCTCATCCAACAATACCTGATCCCCTATTTTGAAGTGATTTGCTATTCCTATAAGCTCATTTGGGGGTTCCCTCGATTTTGCTTCGTGTGTTCCTAGTTTCTCATTGAAATATGTCTTCCACTCATCTAGTTCATCGACCTGAAGCCTTCGTTCCTCATGAATTACTTCTTTGTTTGTATGAGATTTAGGATTTGGCTCAGATGTGTACTTCCGAAGTGCTTCCTAAAAAGAAGGTTGAAACAATTGGTTATCAATAGAATTTATGTCCTTACCTTTTTCACTTGACGTTCTAGCCGAGTCAAGAGCTTGAAGAGTGATCGTCCCGTCGCCTACACAAAGTGTGAGTTCACCTGTACCAACATCAATTTTAGTTCTAGCAGTTGCTAAAAAGGGTCTTCCTAAAATTAAAGGAACATTGTTGTCCTCATCCATGTCTAAAACGACAAAGTCTACTTTGGGAATATAAAGTTATCAACTTTTACTAGCACATCTTCGATTATACCCTAGGAACTCTAATGGTTTTATCAGCTAATTGAATGCTCATCCTAGTTTGTTTGGGTTTCCCTAGACCTAGTTGTTTAAACAGTTTATAAGGCATGACGTTGATGCTTGCCCCTAGATCTGCTAAAGCATTATCAATAGATAAACTACCAATTAAACAAGGAATCGTAAAACTCCCTGGATCTTTTAATTTTCGTGGTAGTTTGTTTTGTAGAATTGCTGAGCATACTGCGTTTAGCTCCACATGCGACGCCTCGTCTAACCTCCGCTTGTTTGTCAGAAGCTCTTTTAAAAAATTCCTTAAATCTGGCATCTGCGAAAGAGCTTTAAGAAACGGTAAGTTAATATGTAATTTCTTTAAAAGTTTAATAAATTTACCAAATTGCTCCTCTGTGTGGTCTTTCTTCATCGCATTGGGATATGGCACTCGAGGTGTATACTCTGTAATGACCGGTTTCTGTGTATCGTGGCTTACCTCAACCTTACCTTTATTTACCACGGGTTCTTGCCTTGGCTCAGATTTGGATTCTACTAACCCTTCACTATCGTGATCAGTAATGGCATGAATTTGCTCCTTTGGGTTAGTCTCAGTATTGCTTGGCAAGCAACCTTGCGGTCGTTCTGAGATTAGCTTGGCTAGCTGACCTAACTGGTTCTCGATCTCTACTTGCTGATTTTTGAGCATTGTCTCGTTATTTTGAAAAGGGGTTTCTGACACCGCGATGAATTTTGTCAGCATCTCCTCAAGGTTCGGCTTCTTCTCCTGTGGGTAGGGTTGCTGTTGGAAGCCTGGAGGGGGTTGTTTTCTTTGATTTCCTTGACCTCCCCACGAGAAATTTGGATGGTTCCTCCACCCTGGATTATAAGTGTTACAATAAGGGTTATTTTGAGCCTGAAATTATTACCCATATAGTTCATCTGTTCATTTTCTATGCCAGGGTTGTAGGGTGGGTATTCTGTATTGTTCGACCCTCCTCCATTTGTATCGCACTGCATCACTAGATGTACTTGCGAGGAACCACACAAACCATCAATTTTCTTACTTAAGAGTTCTACCTGATTTGATAGCATGGTTACTGGGTCGAGGTTGAAAACACTGGCGGCTTTTGTGGGCTTTGTTCTCATAACTTTCCACTGATAATCATTCAGTGACATTTCTTCAATGAATTCATAAGCAGCCTCAGGTGTTTTATTGTTTAGTGTACTGCCGGCGGATGCATCAATAAGCTGCCTAGTTGAGGGGTTCACACCGTTATAGAAGGTTTGAACCTGTAGCCATAATGGTAACCCATGATGAGGGCACCTTCTCAATAAATCCTTGTATCTCTCTCATGCATCATAAAGTGTATCTAAATCCATCTGTACAAAAGAAGAGATATTATTCCTCAACTTATCCGTTTTAGCCGGCGAAAAGTATTTTAACAGAAATTTTTCGGTCATTTGTTCCCATGTAGTGATTGATCCTCGTGGAAGAGAATTCAACCACTGTTTGGCTTTATTCCTTAAAGAAAAGGAAAATAACCGAAGGCGAATGGCATCATCAGAAATGCCATTAATTTTAAACGTGTCGCATAATTCCAAAAAGTTCGCTAAGTGTGTGTTAGGATCCTCATCCTGCAAACCATCAAACTGAACAAACTGTTGTATCATCTGTATAGTGTTAGGTTTCAATTTGAAATTATTTGCAGCGACAGCAGGTCTAACAATACTTGATTCTGTTCCTATTAAATTAGGTTTAGCATAATCATAAATAGTTCGAGGAGGAGGATTTTCGGCAACCAAAGGAGGAAGTGGATTATTCTGAGGATAAGCCATCTCTTTCGTGTTATTAGTATCGTCCTCTTGCTCTTCTTGTATGTATTGTAGGCTTCGCCTAATTTCTCTTCGGTTTTTGGGAACGGTTCCTTCTATATCACTATCATAAAGTAGAGGTCCTGTCGGGTTTCTTCTAGTCATAAACTAGAATACCTGCCAGAAGCAAGGAAAAAGAAAAATTAGCAAAGTAGAAATTAAAATAAAAAGTTAATTGCAAAAATAAAAATGGCTAAAGTAATAAAAATCAAGTGTTCCTAACATCTTAGTCCCCGGCAACGGCGCCAAAAACTTGGTCGTTGCTCGAACTTAACTATGACAACGAATAAGGCAAGTGCACCTATCGTTTGGTAGTATAGCTATGGCAAGACCGGAAATATCGTATCCTCAAGGACCAAGAGTACTAGTAGTTACTATCTTTTTATTATCTAGCCTAAGTATTAAGGGAATTAATGTTTATCTAACTAATTACTAAACTAAGGATGCTAAGACAAAGAGAGTGAATTGGGAAAATGCTTTTGGGAAAACCGATTGATGAAGACAATACCCGAGGAAGAATCCACCTAGACTTCACTTGTTACTTAACTCCAACTGCATTTATTTATTCACTTGACTTGATCCGTAGGATTCCCTAATTTATATTAATACCTCTTTCGAGGCTACTAACGTCTAACTTTAGGTTGATTAATTGAAATCTCTTTCTAATTAAAACCTCCAGTGTTGCATTAACTCGATCTATGGACTCTCATATTAGGTTTGACCCTAATCGCGATTTTAAATCATCCTATCTCTAGGGTTGCGATCAACTCCGCTTAACTATGCTAGATCTACTCTTAAACAGGGACTTTTGCTCCACTGCCTAAGCACATCAATACTTGAATCAATATCCTGAAATATTAAAACAATAATTAAGAACACATAATTAAGAACAAATCAAGTATTTATCATACAGTTCAGAAAACAATAACAAGATCCGTATTAGGTTTCATCCTCCTCAGGTATTTGAGGGGTTTAATTCATGAATAATAAAGAATACATCTAAGAAAAAAGTAAATAACAAAACATAAGAAAAACCCTAAAACCCCCTGAAGGAAATTGAAGGGAAGATCTTCCGTCTTGAGCGTGATTCCGGCTTCTGAGATGGATCAACTGGCTTTCTTGGAGTAATCCCCTGTGTTCAGCCCTCTCTGACTTCGCCTCCAACCAATGACACTTTTTAGGTTATACTTAGGGAGTTTATATAGGCTTCGGAATGTCTTTCTTGGCCCACAAGTATCCTATTCCGAATGAAACTCATCTTGGCTATAGCAGGGACACGCCCGTGGTCGACTCTCTTGGCCATGGTCAATCCTTTTTACTGGCCGTGTACGATGTTCTAGGCCGTGTCTTGGTTGTTACTCGAAATGCACGGCCGTGGGTGATAGTCCAGGCCGTGTGAGTCTCTAAGGTAAGCCCATTTTCTCCATTTTCGGCCCGTTTCTCTTTCCTTTCGAATCTCGATGCTCTTCTAAGTGTAAAACATGAAATTAAAGGATTAGGAGCTTCAAGTTCCACAATTCAAGGGATAAATCATCCAAAAGTATGCTAAATGTGGGATTAAAATATGTATATATTACGGTTTATCAGACGTCCTTTTTTAGCTACTGCTAGGGCTATCATTGATATTGGTGATGGTAAACTTGTGCTTAGGGTAGGTGACGAAGAGATTATCTTTAAAATCTATGATGCTATGCGGTTCTCTAGAGAACAAGATGATTCTTGTTATTTTATTGACTCTATTGATCATATTATTCAAGATTCATTACAGGAAATTGTTCATAGGGACACGTTGGAACTGTGTTTGGTTCAAGGAGAGGAGGTAGATGGCGATGCTGCTTTAATAGGTAAGACGAAAATCGATTTAGACTCTAATGAGTCTTCACTGAGACAGACAAAGTATGAGGACATTAAGGTAAGCAAGGAATTGAAATTAAAACCCTCTATTGAAGAACCTCCCAAGTTGGAACTGAAGTAATTACCAAATCACCTAGAGTATGCGTTTCTTGTAGACAATTCTACATTACCAGTGATTATTGATTCAGACTTAAAGCCAAATGAAAAAGACGAGTTATTGACAGTGTTGAAGGAACATAAAAGAGCTATAGCCTGGAAGATTTCTGACATTAGAGGGATCAGTCCTTCTTTTTGCACCCATAAAATTTTAATGGAGGATGAATACAAACCATGTGTGCAAGCTCAAATACGGCTAAATCCTAACATGAAGGAAGTTGTTAAGGCTGAGGTGATTAAACTTCTAGATGCTGGAGTTATTTATCCTATTTCTGATAGTACTTCGGTGAGTCCTGTGCATGTTGTTCCTAAGAAGGGAGGTATGACTGTTGTAGCTAACGAGAAGAATGAGTTGATTCCAACGAGAACAGTCACGGGATGGTGAGTTTGTATTAACTATAGGAAGTTGAACGATGCCACGAGGAAAGATCATTTTCCTCTGCCATTCATAGATCAAATGTTGGAAAGATTATCTGGGCATATGTATTATTGCTTCCTAGATGGACTCTCTGGTTACTTTCAAATTCCGATAGCTCCCGAGGAAAAATAAAAAATGACATTTACATGTCCATATGGTACATTTTATTATTGAAGAATTCCTTTTGGATTATGTAATGCTCCTGCTACTTTTCAGCGTTGCATGTTGGCCATCTTTGATGAATTCGTAGAAGAAATTATGGAGGTATTTATGGAAAACTTCTCGGTATTCGGTAATTCTTTTCATCTTTGTCTTAAAAACTTAAAATGAGTTTTAATGAGATGTAAGGAAACGAACCTTGTGCTTAATTGGGAAAAATGTCACTTTATGGTTCGAAAAGGGATTGTGTTGGGTGATGTGTCTAAAACTAACTATGACCACAATAAAGGCAAGCGCACCTATCATTTAATAGTATAGTTATGGTAAGACCAGTAATATCGTATCCACAAGGACCAAGAGTACTAGTAATTACTATCTTTTTATTATTTAGCCCAAGTATAGGAGTGATTTCTTTTTAAACTAAACTAATTAGTTAAAACACGACAAAGAATGAATTAGGAAAATACTTTTAGACAACTTATGTGATGGAGACAATACCTAAGGAAGAATCCACCTAGACTTCACTTATTACTTTTGATTCATATGATTTATTCACTTGACTTAATCCGTAGAAATCCCTGATTTATGTTAATATCTCTCTCGAGACTAAAAACAACTGACTCTAGGTTGATTAATTAAAATCTCTTTCTAATTAAAACCCCTATTATCGCATTAACTCGATCTATGGATTCCCTTATTAGATTTGACTCTAATCCGTGAGATTTTAAGTAAGCCCTATGTCTAGGGTTGCAATCAACTCCGCTTAATTGTGTTGATCTACTCTTAAATAGGGACTTTTGCTCCACTGGATAAGCACATTCGACTTGGATCAATAACCTGAATTATCAAAACAAGAATAAGAACTCACAATTAAGAATAAGAATAAGTATTTATCTTATAAATCAAATAATAATAAGATCCGTCTTAGGTTTCATCCCCTTAGGTATTTAAGGGATTTAGTTCATACTGATAGAGGGAAACATCATAGAATAAGGAAAACTACAAAACATAAGAAAACCCAAAAACTTCTAAAGAACTTGATGGGAGATCTTCAGTCTTGATGGAGATCCTTCCTCCGAGCTTCTTTTGATGACTGTCTTTGAGTATTTTCTGCATTCTATTCAGCGTCCTCCTTTTGGTCACCCCCTAGGGTGTTTATATAGGCTTTGGAATGTCTTTCTTTGCCCACAAGTAACCTTTTCCGGATAGAATTAATCTTTGATACGGCAGGGACACGCTCGTGTGACACACCCGTGTACGATAGCCTTCGGCCGTGCTCGCTCCTGCTCACCACCCACGGCCGTGTGGTCTGCCCGTGTACATTGATCCAGGTCGTGTTCGATCCTGCTCGTAACACACGGCCGTGTCCAATGGCCCAGGCCATGTTGAATTCTAAGATAGGCCCATTTTGTCCCTTTTTGGCCCGTTTCTCATTCTTTTTGACTCCCTAAGCTCTCCTGAGTGTAAAACATGAAATTAAAGGATTAGGAGCATCAAATTCATCAAATCTGATGAAAACTCATCCAAAAATAAGCTAAGCATGGGGTTAAAATATGTATAAATTATGGTTTATCAAATATCCCCACACTTAAGCCTTTGCTTGTCCTCAAGCAAAATCCTCAACTCACAATTAAAATTAACTTCCTCAATTCATAATTCTCATTCATAATGTCTCATCATAATTCATAGATAATTTATACATTGATAATTTAACTAGAAGAGTCCTAGAGATTCAAACAATCTAAGTCATAGATTTTTATAGCATGAAAACATAGGTGTTTCCCCTTACCTAAATAACTACCTCTGATTCAAAACCTGACAAGTATTGACATCCTCACTAAAGATTCACTCAAATCACTCAAAGTGTTTAAGGTTCAAATTACGCACTCAAAAGTCAAACATGAAAAGTTAATCCCATAGGCTTGCATGAAAATCAAATCTCCACCACTATAAAATGAGATGATACACAAATCAAAAGGTCTTTTAAAGGGTTGTAATGGGGCTTGGGTTAAAAGTGTGGATAAAGGCTAGATTAGAGGGTTAGAATTGAGATTGAATTGATAAATTACCTAACTAGAAAAATTGGACTAATACTGAATAATTACATCAATTGAAAACTTATCACTAATAACACGAGCTTCTTCTCAAAATGTAAAATTAACTGCTTAAGCTCAAATAACAAAGAAATAATAATGAATAGATTTCCAACTTTTTTTTAAGAATAAGAACATACAATAATAAGATAGAATTTAACAACTGAAATAAAGAAAATAGTTAGGGAACTGATCAAATCAAATCTCGACATAAGGGGGGTCAAAGTAGGAGAAGTAAAAATTTGGTTTTAGGTTAATATTAATGGGTGAGTCAAGAAAACGGTTTATTAGGCTAAAAAAGGTTCACTAGGGGTTAATTATGAGGGTAGGCTTTTTAATGGAATAAGTGGGTTAAAACCTAGGTGCCTTTATCATCTCAGTATATCAACTCAAAAGTATGGTCTCGACATGCATAATCGAAGCAAGTTCTAGAATAACAGTTCAATGTTGACACACTCATAACCAACAATAAAGTGAGCAAGAAAAATATATGCTCTAAAACGCTCAAAATCTCACAAAAATTATGGTTTTTGATGTCAACCTTGCAAATTTAAAACTTCAAAGTAATATTTAAATTTAGGGAAACAACCTAGAAATTTTAATTTTATTCTGAAAATAGACTTATCATGCTTGATTCTCTAATATCTTAAAGTTTAAACCATCAATGCACAATTACCTATGACTTAATCTAAAACATATCAATGAAAATCAGACATCAATAGAAGTTTCATTCTAATAGTAATATGAGAAAGTTACTTAAGAACAAGGCATAATTCAGTATTGTTGACATCTCCCCACACTTAAGATGTACATTTTCATCAATGTACAAATATAAGTAATGACAAAGTTAGTAAGAAAATCATAAGACAGGGAGAGAGGTGAAACTTCCTGAATTTTGGATGGAGTCAAAGAAAAGAAATGGTGTAAAGGTGGGCAGGGGTGGTGGATACTCTGGTGGTGGTGGGGTTGTTCCGTAATATCCCCTTGAACCTATGTAGAATTAATGAAGCGGCCGGCATGAACTTATGTGGAGTGGTCGCGCACGGGGAGACCATACTAGGAGCCTTTTTGCTTTTTCGACATGGAGATGGTGGCTTTGCTCTTGCCTCTAGTATTTTTCATTTTGTATGATGGAAAGGATGGTGGTGGTGTAAAGGATGAATAAGGGAATAAGAGGAAGATAATGGGAAAAGAAAAGGGAAAAATGGGGTTTTTGGGCGGAAGAAGAGGTGGAAAAAAATGGAGTAAGTGGGGTGAGGAGGCGGTGGCCGGTGGTGAAAAGAGCGAACAGCTATGGTGGCTAGGGTTGGGAAAGAAGGGATTTTGGGAAGAAAGTGAATAGAAAAAGAGGTTTATATAGAAATCAGCTGCCCACGCCCGTGTGCCCTAGGCATGTTAGGTTACACGGCTGTATCGCACAGCCGTGTGGTACCTCATTCATTTCTCCTACAGCCGTGTAGAGGTTTCCACGCCCATGTTCATTTGATCAGTATCGACCATGGCCTATGGGCACGGGCGTGTCACACACCCGTGTTACTTTCTTTGTGTCGACCACGGCCGTATCGCACGGTCGTGGCATTTTTTCGTAGCCCGTGTTTTGGGAAAATTGTCGTCCTTGGTTCGCACGGTCTCCGCCACGCCGATGTGCGTATTTGTGGTGTCCACATGGCCACGGCCACGCCCGTGTGCAAGGCCGTGTGGTAGGGAAACCTGCGCTTTATTAATTTGGTTAGTTTTTCGTTAGGTGCTAAAAATAAAAAAAAATATATGAAACTTAAAGGGGTTAGTGCTCGGGTTGCCTCCCGAGAAGCGCTTGTTTAAAGTCTTAAGCTAGACTTACCTCTCATTCGCATAATCATGGTGGTTTGAGGAGTTGAAACTCCTCATTCTT
This sequence comes from Gossypium sturtianum, assembly GCA_025698515.1. Taxonomy (NCBI): domain Eukaryota; kingdom Viridiplantae; phylum Streptophyta; class Magnoliopsida; order Malvales; family Malvaceae; genus Gossypium; species Gossypium sturtianum. The sequence goes on from CM046946.1 coordinate 127,527,238, forward strand.
GCTATCAATTGTATTAAGATACAGTTTTAGACGAGTACGATTTACCTCGAAGGTGCCAAATTGAGAATGAGTTACCTCGACTGTACCGTATGGGAAAGTAGTAAGTACCGTGAAAGGAGTTATTCCATTAGGTTCAGAAGTGGCAACACGAGGATCTGTATTATCCATTAGAACTTGATCTCTAACCTTGAAGTAGTTTGCTCCATCTTTAAGTTCGTTATGGAGTTGCCTCGGTTTTTCTTCGTGTGTTCTTGGTTTCTCCTTAACATGTGTCTTCCACTCATCTAGTTCATCGATCTGAAGCCTTCGCTCTTCATAAGTTATTTCATTGTTGGTATGAGATCTAGGATGTGGCTCAGTTGTGTAATTTCGTGGTGCTTCCTGAAAAGAGGGTTGAACCAAATGGTCATTAATAGAATTTATGTTCTCACCTTTATTACTCGATGTCCTGGCCGAGTCAAGAGCCTGAAGAGTGATCGTTTCATCACCTACACGAAGTGTGAGTTCACCTGTACCAACATCAATTCTAGTTTTTGCAGTTGCTAAAAAGGGTCTTCCTAAAATTAAAGGAACATTATTGTCCTCATCCATGTCTAAGACAACAAAGTCTACTGGGAATATGAATTTATCAATTTTTACTAGTACATCTTCTATTATACCCCTAGGAACTCTAATAGTTTTATCAGCTAATTGAATGCTCATGTTAGTTTGTTTGGGTTTCTCAAGACCTAGCTGTTTAAACATTTTATAAGGCATAACATTTATGCTTGCCCCTAAATAAAGCATTATTAAAAGACAAACCACCAATTAAGCAAGGAATCGTAAAACTCTCTGGATCTTTTAACTTTTGTGGTAGTCTATTTTGTAAGACTGCTGAGCACACTGCATTTAACTCCACATACGACGCCTCGTCTAACTTTCGTTTGTTTGTCAAAAGCTCTTTTAAAAATCTTTTTGAATTGGGCATCTACGAAAGAGCTTCAATAAACGGTAAGTTAATATGTAATTTTTTTAAGATTTTAAGAAATTTATCGAATTGTTCATTTGTGCGGTCTTTCTTTACCGCATTGGGATATGGCACACGATGTTGGTATTCTGTACTTACTGATTTCGGTTTATCATGGCTTACCTCAACCTTACATTTATCTACCATGTTCGCTTGCCTCTGTTTTGGTTCGTCTAACCTTTCACTGTTGTGAGCAGTAATGGTATGAATTTGCTCCTTTGGGTTAGTTTCAGTGTTGCTTGGCAAGCTGCCTTGTGGTCGTTCAGATATGAGCTTAGCAAGTTGTCCTAATTGGTTCTCGAGCCTTTGAATCGATGCTTGCTCATTTTTGAATGTTGTTTCGGTGTTTTAGAAATGGGTTTCTGACACCGCGATAAATTTTGTTAGCATCTCCTCAAGGTTCGGCTTTTTCTCTTGTGGGTAAGGTTGCTGTTGAAAGCCTGGAGGGGGTTGTTGTCTCTAATTTCCTTGGCCACCCCATGAGAAGTTTGGGTGGTTCCTCCAACCTGGATTGTAAGTGTTACTATAAGGGTTATTTTGAGGTCTAGAATTGTTACCCATATAGTTCATCTGTTCGTTTTCTATGCCAGGGTTGTAGGGTGGGTATTGTGTATTGTTCGACCCTCCTCCATTTCTATCGCACTGCATCACTGGATGTACCTGCGAAGAACCACACAAACCATCAATCTTTTTATTTAACAGTTCTAGCTAGTTTGATAGCATGGTCACTGCGTCGAGGTTGAAAACTCCGGCGGCTTTTGTTGGTTTTGTTCTCATAACTTGCCACTGATAGTTATTCAGTGCCATCTCCTCTATAAACTCATAAACTACTTCAGGGGTCTTGTTATTTAGGGTTCCACCGACGGCTGAATCAATCATTTGCCTAGTTGAGGGGTTCACACCATTGTAAAAGGTTTGAACCTGTAGCCACAAAGGTAACCCATGGTGAGGGCATCTTCTTAGTAAATCCTTATATCTCTCCCATGCATTATAAAGTGTCTCTAAATCCATCTGCACAAAAGAAGAGATATCATTCCTCAACTTAGCCATTTTAGCCGGCGGGAAATATTTGAGTAAAAAATTTTCGGTCATTTGGTCCCATGTAGTGATTGATCCTCGTGGTAACGAGTTCAACCACTATTTAGCCTTGTTCCTCAACGAAAAGGGAAATAATCGAAGGCGAATGGCATCATCAGAAGCGCCATTAACTTTGAAAGTGTCGCAGAATTCCAGAAAGTTTGCCAAGTGATTGTTTGGATCCTCATCCTGCAAACCATCAAACTGCACAAACTCTTTGAATCATCTCAGATAGTGTTAGGTTTCAGTTCAAAATTATTTCCAGCAATAGCAGGTCTAACAATACTTGATTCGGTTCCTGTTAAATTAGGCTTAGCATAATCATACATAGTTCGAGGAGCAGGATTCTGATTTACTGGATTTGCGGCAACCACAGGAGGTAGCGGATTATTATCAGCCATCTCTTCGGTAGTATTAGTTTCGTCTTCTTGCTCTTCTTCTATGTATTGTAGACTTTGCCTTATTTCCCTTCAGTTTCTGCGAGCTGTACTTTCAATCTCACTGTCAAAAAGTAATGGCCCTGACGGGTTCCTTCTAGTCATAAACTAAAAGTTCTTGCCAGAAGCAAAGAAAAAATTAGTGAATAGAAATAAAAAGTAAATTGCAAATAAAAGTAAATAAAATGGATAAAGTAATAAAAATTTAACGTTCCTAATATCTTAGTCCCCGGCAACGGCGCCAAAAACTTGATGTGTCTAAAACTAACTATGACCACAATAAAGGCAAGCACACCTATCGTTTAATAGTATAGTTATGGTAAGACCGATAATATCGTATCCACAAGGACCAAGAGTACTGGTAATTACTATCTTTTATTATTTAGCCTAAGTATAGGAGTGATTTCTTTTTAAACTAAACTAATTAATTAAAACACGACAAAGAATGAATTAGGAAAATACTTTTAGACAACTTATGTGATGGAGACAATACCTAAGGAAGAATCCACCTAGACTTCACTTATTACTTTTGATTCATATGATTTATTCACTTGACTTAATCCGTAGAAATCCCTAATTTATGTTAATATCTCTCTCGAGACTAAAAACAACTGGATCTAGGTTGATTAATTGAAATCTCTTTCTAATTAAAACCCCTATTATCGCAATAACTCGATCTACGGATTCCCTTATTAAATTTAACTCTAATCCAAAGTGATTTTACGTAAGCCTGCTGCGTCTAGGTTGCAATCAACTCGCTTAATTGTGTTGATCTACTCTTAAGCAGGACTTTTGCTCCACCGGGATAAGCACATTCGACTTGGATCAATAACTTTGAATTATCAAAACAAGAATAAGAACTCACAATTAAGAATAAGAACAAGTATTTATCTTATAAATCAAATAATAATAAGATTCGTCTTAGGTTTCATCCCCTTAGGTATTTAAAGGATTTAGTTCATACTTGATAGAGGAAACATCATAGAATAAGGAAAACTACAAAACATAAGAAAACCCAAAAACTTCTAAAGAACTTGATGGGAGATCTTGATCTTGATGGAGATCCTTCCTCCGAAACTACTTCGATGACTTGTCTTGAGTATTTTCTGCATTCTATTCAAATGTCCTCCTTTAGGTCACCCCCTAGGGTGTTTATATAGGCTTTGGAACGTCTTTCTTTGCCCACAAGTAACCTTTTCTGGATAGAATTAATCTTTGATACGGCAGGGACACGCCTGTGTGACACACCCGTGTACGATAGCCTTAGGCCGTGCTCGCCCCTGCTCACCACCCACGACTGTGTGGTCTGCCCGTGTACATTGATCCAGGCCGTGTTCGATCCTGCTCGTAACACATTGCCGTGTCCAATGGCCCAGGCCGTGTTGAATTCTAAGATAGGCCCATTTTGTCCCTTTTTGGCCCGTTTCTCGTTCTTTTCGACTCCCTAAGCTCTCCTGAGTGTAAAACATGAAATTAAAGGATTAGGAGCATCGAATTCATCAAATCTAATAAAAAATCATCCAAAAATAAGCTAAGCATGAGGTTAAAATATGTATAAATTATTGTTTACCATTGGGCCATAAAATTTCTAGTAAAAGGATTAAGGTTGATAGAGCAAAAATTGAAACCATTGAAAAATTACCTCCCCCTAGTTCAGTTAAGGCTATTTGAAGCTTCTTGGGACATGCTGGGTTCTATAGAAGGTTTATTAAATATTTTTTCTAAAATAGCTAAGCTGTTAACGAATTTGCTAGAAAAAGATGTGCCCTTCGATTTTAGTCAGGAATGCTTAGAATCATTTAATACTCTTAAGGAAAAATTAATTAATGCCCCGGTTGTGGTTGCACCTGATTGAAATTTACCCTTTGAACTAATCTGTGCTGCAAGTGATTTTGCAGTAGGTGCTGTTCTTGGACAATGAAGAGACAAGCATTTTCAGCCAATTCATTATGCTAGCAAGACGTTGACAGATGGACATGAGAATTACACTACTACAGAAAAAGAATTACTAGCTGTGGTTCTTGCATTCGATAAATTTAGACCATATTGGATATTATCTAAAGTTGTTGTTTACACTGACCATTCAGCTCTCCACTATCTCCTAACTAAATCAGATGCAAAACATCGACTTATAGATGGATTTTATTATTCCAGGAGTTTGATTTGGAAATTTAGGATAAGAAGGGAGCTGAAAAACTTGCAGCAGATCACCTTTCCAGACTAGAGAATTCACATCTCGATGAGCATAATGAGAATGAGATAAATGACTCGTTCCCTGAGGAACAACTCTTGGTTATAACCGATTTTGAAGTCCCTTGGTTTGCGGATACTGCAAATTACTTAGTTGCTAACATCCTACCAAAAGGATTGACACATCATCAAAAGAAGCGATTCTTTGCCAATGTGAAAAATCATTTTTGGGAGGATCCTTTTCTTTTTCGTGTATGTGCAGATCAAGTAATTCGGGACCATTGCCACTCAGGACCAGCAGGAGGGCATTACAGTGGGATTAGCAAGTAAAATCTTAGAACATTGCCACTCAGGACCAGCAGGAGGGCATTACAGTGGGATTAGGACATCACATAAAACACTTGAATTAGGTTTTTATTGGCCTAAACTGTTCAAGGACGCTAACAGGTATGTTGCTTCTTGTGATAGATGCTAGAGAACAGGTAATATTTCTAAATATGATGAAATACCTCAATCTTATATGCTCTCATGTGAAATTTTTGATGTCTGGGGCATTGATTTTATGGGCCTATTTCCTAGCTCTTTTGGTAATAAATACATCCTAGTAGCAATCGGTTATAACTCAAAATGGGTAGAAGCTCAAGCTTTACCTACCAACGATGCTAGAGTGGTAGTTCGATTTCTTAAGAAGCTCTTTTCTCGATTTGGAACACCTAGAGCGATTATTAGTTATAGTGGTACGCATTTTTTGCAACGCTCAATTTGATAAAGTTCTTAAGAATTATGGGGTGCATCATAGAACAGCTACCCCTTATCACCCTCAAACTAGTGGACAAGTTGAAGTTGCGATCATAGAATAGCTACCTCTTTTCGCAAGTTGAAGTTGCGATAAAAGGACTGCTTATAAAACACCAATAGGAACATCTCCTTACAAACTTGTATATGGAAAAAGTTGTCATTTACCATTTGAACTAGAGCACAAAGCATTCTGGGCAATAAAATTCCTAAATTTTACTTGCAGGTGAGAAGATTGATGTAGCTGAACGAGTTAGATGAGTGGCGAGCGAATGCTTACGAAAACTCGCGACTATATAAAGAAGCGACAAAGCAACGCCACGATGCTCTTTTGAAGTAGCCCAAACAATTCACAGTTGGAGATATGTTCCTTTTATACAATTCAAAGCTCAAGTTATTTCCCAGAAAGCTAAAATCAAGATGGTCAGGCCCATTCGTAGTACAAATTGTTTTCCCATACAGTACGATAGAGGTAACCCATCTAGCATATGGCACATTTAAGGTAAACAGTCATCGACTCAAACTTTACAGTGGTGACGAATTTAGAAATGATAGAGATGAGCTACGGCTCTGTAAGCCTTCATAATTGTGCGTACAAGGTAAGTCAAGCTTAGACTTTAAATAAGAGCTTATTGGGAGGCAACCCGAGTGTTAGCACTGTTAATTTTCTAAATGTTATTTCATGTTATTTTTAAAATTAATTAAACTAAAAAAATGTTTTTTTTGACCCACAAGGCCTGGACACACGGGCGTGTCCTTGGCTGTGTGGATACTAAAACTTAATTTTAAAATTTTAAAAGAATCGACAGTGAGTTACACGGCCTGGCAACACGGCTGTGTGACCTACACAGCTTGGACACACGGGCGCGTCCTTGGTCGTGTGAATCCTGGGACTCAATTTTTCAAAAATTCGATGAAGACACGGCCTAAAATAGTCCACACCGGTGTGTCTTAGGCCGTGTGGAACACATGGGTGTGTCTTAGGCCCTGGAGCTAATTTTTTAAATTTTAAATCAAGTAAGAGAGTTACATGGGCAAGGCACATGGCTGTGTCTGAGACACGGTCGAGCCACACGGGCATGTGAAAGTTCACACAGGCGTGGGGGAAGTGAAGGAGGTCATACACGGCCAGGCGACACGGTCGTATGTGCCACACGGCCTGGACACACTGTAGCATCCCGAAATTGGGCCTAGGAGAATCGGGCCTATTGGGCCCGAGCGTAGAAGCACGTCTGAATTTCTGAGAACATGAGAACAGCACTAGTGCAAGTTGAGCATATTAGATGAGTGATTTTGGAAGGCTAGGGGGCTCTTATGAAGTCACGGGTTCAAGCTAGGTCATAGGAAAAATTTTGGTTTTTGGGCACTTAAGTGGGGAGAGCTATAGGAGGCAAGGCTTAGGGGAAATTATTGGTGTTTTGCTAGCACAAGAGGAGTTGTGGTGAAGTGGCAAAGTGGCGTCACTTAGAGAGCAAGGGAGTGACGCCACAGGGAAGCAAGGGATCTAAGGTTCTAGTCTTGGTACTTGCTTTTCTTTTAGATTATTTTCTTTTAAAGGGAATTGGACTTTAGCTGCAGGCTTAATTTTGTTGTGCATGTTTTAAGACACAAATGGCCACATTGTGTAGTGGTGGTGGCGTCAGTATGATAGCAAGGGGAGTGAGGTTCGAATCCCCCATGTAGCATTTGGGGAGTTTTATTTTGTGCTCAAGGAGGTGAAGAGGTGGAGTTGGAGTGGGATTCTATTTGGTGAAGGTTTGAATTGGTCAATCGGTTTGAATGAGTGAAGGGGAGTAAGTGTAGGAGAGAATCATGGAGTGAATCGTGGGATGTGGAGAGTGGAGGTGGTTGGCCGAATGTGGGAACTTGTAGAGGGTGGAAGTCGGCTAGGGAGTGTGGTGAGCATATTCGGTCAAGTATAGAAAGGGTGCCAAATACTCTCTAGCTTTCCTAAGCAATTTTAGCATTTTGGTCACTTTTCCTTACTAAGCATTTCGGATCTTTTGTTGTATTTCTCTTTGCCGAAACCCCAACTTCCCTAGGGACTCCTTCTCTTTTCTTTTCAAGCACTTTTTCTTCATTCTTGATTGCTAAATTACCAATAGCCGAATGCTTTTCTAACCCTTTTTCTTCCTATAGCCGAACCTCTCCTACATCTACCATTTCAACTTGTGCTTTTTGTTTAGTTTTCATTTCGGTATAACCTCAATAGCCGAATCTCCTCTTACCTCTCATTTGAATCGGTTCTTTTTCTTTTGCCATTAGCTGAACCTAGTCTAGATTGAAGCATGGTGTTCCTCTGATCGTCGAATCTCCCTTTTCCCTTCGGCTTATCTCTAGTTGCAAGGTAATGGTTTCTTCTCTTTGTATGTACTTTTTCTTTCTTTCTCCCTCACTCATTCTTTTCTTCTCCCTGGACCGAACCTAACATTCTCCCATTCTCATCACATCTTACTTCCTCTTCTTTTAAGCTAAGCCAAAACACTCTTTTTTGGGGTAAGCCGATTCCCCTGATAAACAACGGGCGAGGATCGTTAACATTGGTTTCAGTAAAGGTGAAGTTATTCAAATACTCTTTTATTTCGATGATTTGTGTCATTCATGTGATTCTATTCTGTGGTGATGATATCAGTTTCCTACTCTTGTGGGAGGGCCGAATATTGGATTAAGGCTAACCCCTTTGGTACATCACTTATTTACTTTTAGGAACTCGTTGCAATAGCCAAGGTGCCAAACATTACTAGGGTTTTCGACGTGCTTAATCAGAGGGCCAATTGAACACCTATCCCTTGCAGTGGATTTCTTAGATTATTGAAGTTTTTCATGGAGGCAAATAATAGCCGATCTGAGGGGGGATCAGGAGGAGTGCCTAATAGAAATAGACTAGTAGCACCTGCTCCCAAGTTTAAACGGCGTAGGGTGTCAGCTGTTCGGGATTTCCCGTCGGGTTGTGGAAGGACGTCGGCACCTGGTTTAGATAGGCAAATCGTGGTTGCTCGCTCTACTGAAGGTGACGACGATCGTGAGTGTATAGTACTCGACGTGATCAGGTGTGTAATCTTACACCCTTCCGAATGACTGTATGTGATGACTTGCGAATCGGTCAAAAGTCGAAAAGCCGAAAAATCGGCATTTGCGCCACTCGAGTGTGCGAGCGCTCGTAGTGGTAAATCGAGATAAGAGTAGTGGCGGTAATTTGTTGAGAGTGTCACGAGCGCTCTCGCGACATTGGGGCTGTAACGGGCCTAACCGAGCCGATACGGGCTTAACGGGCCCAATGGGCTTTCAGGCCCACATGGGCGAAGTTGGTGGAAAACCGTCAAAGGGTAAGTGCGGTTGCAAAATCTGGAAATCTGAGACTGAAATCATGCGAAATGGGCCACACGAGCGTGTGGGCCCTTTTGGGCCTGAAATGGATTTTAGGCCCATTAGTCCCGTAGAGACCCAATAAGGGTCCCGTGTCGTTCGAGGCGACAGTAAGCTATTGAAAAGCCATAAATTGATAAATTACTGAAATACCCTCAGTGGGTGAATTACTGAAATACCCTCGTTGGGTAAATTACTAAAATACCCTCATTGGGTAAATTACTGAAATACCATCGGTGGGTAAATTACTGAAATACCCTCGGTGGGTAAATTACTGAAATACCCTCGTTGGGTAAATTACCGAAATACCCTCGTTGGGTAAATTACTGAAATACCCTCGGTGGGTAAATTCTTGAGATACCCTCGTTGGGTAAAATTACTTATTATACCTTAGGAGGCGATTTGGTATGATTGTGTATAACTTGATTAATTGCCATCTTTGATACATTTTGCATACACTTTGAATTATTATGCCATGACAAGTTGCATCGGGATGGGTTATAATGTTGTAGGAAGTCTTTGTCTTGGTGGCCATGCCACAATATATCGATTTTTGAAGTGGCTCGACCACATGTATCGACTTGGCGGCTTTGCTGCGTTTATCGCAACAACTTCATTGTATTTTTGGAGTGTAGGGTTGGGTGGGTTGACTTGGTCCCCACATGGAGTGTAGAAATGATGCGGGTGGAGTGTAGCGGATGGACTATTAGGTTGGGGGCTGCATTTTCTGTTTGCATTACCATGATATTGGGGTCGTGGGCCCAAATTGATACTGTATGGGGCTTAGGCCCAGACTGAGACCATGACTGTGATTAGAATCGAGATTACACACTGAGTTCTTGTAACTCACCCCGTTGTTTCAACCTTGCAGGTGATCCCCAGTGTTAGTAGATTTGAAGCTGTGGAGGACTCTGTGGTGGCCATACACCGGGAATTATTCTCGTGAACTTAGTAAATTTACGTTTTGCTTTATTTTAGTTTAATTATTGGTTTGGGTTAATATTTTTGTAATAAGGCCGTTGGTTTATTTTCTTTTAAGTTTTCTTTAATAACTGTTAAATTTATAAATATGTGGTTTCTTAAAACGACACCAACTATTTTCAAAATATCACATCTACGCAATTCACTGAATCTGATTTCTGTTATAAACTAGTTTTGGAAACAATAACAATAAAAACAACAATAATGATTTTATAAGAGGACTATAAAAATAAATTTGATTTTTCTCAAACAACAAAGCTCAAAGTTTTCAAAAAGAAGACAAAGTTTTTAACGAACGCACAGTCTTTAAACAACCCTCCTATGTGACATGCCAGATTCGGTCGTAACGTCTAGGCCGGGTTTGGGGTGTTACATTTTATAGTATCAGAGCCAGGTTGCAAAACTTGACTTATGGAATGGGTTCGAAAACGTTTTCCAAAAATTGGTTTGAAATATAGTTTAGAAAATATATGTCTTTTTGGAAGTATGGCACCCGAGTCTCCGGCACCAAATCTGTAAGTCTTCTGACTTTGTGTGATAATAGGATGGAATGACTGTAGGAAGAAAACTACTAGAGTTAGTGGTAGTATAGGAGCTAAGCCTATAGAGACTGAGACATTAGTAGATTCGATTTGCGAGAACAACTCTTATGCCTGCTTTTCATAAAACATTTGTTAATAAACATTGAATTATGTACTGATTCATAAAATTTCTAATCAGATTAACTCGACTTAACGATATAAGTACAAGAGGATGCGGACGGGGTACGCGCGGCCGTGGTAGAGGCTGAGGTGCTAGGGCTGGATCCTCAGCATCGAGGCATAGGCCCGAAAGGGAGGCGTTGGCATCGCCAGTGGCTGAGACGGTGTCTCATGATCGAGCCAGAATTGATGAGCTGGCTCAGCTAGTTAGGGAGGTTTTGGAGGAGGTTAAAGAAATTGGTCGAACACTTCGAGTTGGGTGCGTGGACTGTAAGAAGAAAAGAGATCGCGGTTCTCTAGAGTCGTAGTCTCATTCCGTGAAGCATGTTAAGGCACGACCAAACTTTTCGACTTGCAAATATTGCAAAAGGTGTCATCCGGGTGAATTCCGGAGAAGGTCAGGAGCATGCTTGAGATGCGGGTCTAAGGAGCATAAGGCGCGGGATTATTCCCTCGCAATTAAATCAGGTATGTTTTGGTTGGATGTGGTGTTTGAGTGTAGGAAAATTCTATGTATGTGTGATAAATACCTATTTGCTTCTGTAGTTAAATATCTGGTTGGGTGAAGAGGTTTCTAGATTAGGTTAGAAGGGTATTAGTGTTGTTGGAATAAGAATGCGCAGCGGTGGCGTAGTGGAGTAGCCTGTGTGTAAACCACTATTAGAGAGCTTGAAATTTTGAGGATGAAATTTCTTTAAGGGGGTAGATTTGTAGCATCCCAAAATTGGGCCTAGGAGAATCGGGCCTATTGGGCCCGAGCATAGAAGCACGTCTGAATTTCTGAGAACATGAGAACAGCACTAGTGCAAGTTGAGCATATTAGATGAGTGATTTTGGAAGGCTAGGGGGCTCTTATGAAGTCCCGGGTTCAAGTTAGGTCATAGGGAAAATTTTGGTTTTGGGGCACTTAAGTGGGGAGAGCTGTAGGAGGCAAGGCTTAAGGGAAATTGTTGGTGTTTTGCTAGCACAAGAGGAGTTGTGGAGAAGTGGCAAAGTGGCACCACTTAGAGAGCAAGGGAGTGACGCCACAGGGAAGCAAGGGATCCAAGGTTCTAGTCTTGGTACTTGTTTTTCTTTTAGATTATTTTCTTTTAAGGGGAATTGGACTTTAGCTGCAGGCTTAATTTTATTGTGTATGTTTTAAGACACAAATGGCCACATGGTGGAGTGGTGGTGGCGTCAGTATGATAGTAAGGGGAGTGAGGTTCGAATCCTCCATGTAGCATTTGGGGAGTTTTATTTTGTGCTCAAAGAGGTGAAGAGGTGGAGTTGGAGTGGGATTTTATTTGGTGAAGGTTTGAATTGGTCAATCGGTTTGAATGAGTGAAGGGGAGTAAGTGTAGGAGAGAATCATGGAGTGAATCGTGGGATGTGGAGAGTGGAGGTGGTTGGCCGAATGTGGGAACTTGTAGGGGATGGAAGTCGGCTAGGGAGTGTGGTGAGCATATTCGGTCAAGTGTAGAAAGGGCGCTGAATTCTCTCTAGCTTTCCTAAGCAATTTTAGCATTTTGGTCACTTTTCCTTACTAAGCATTTCGGATCTTTTGTTGTATTTCTCTTTGCCGAAACCCCAACTTCCCTAGGGACTCCTTCTCTTTTCTTTTCAAGCACTTTTTCTTCATTCTTGATTGCTAAATTACCAATAGCCGAATGCTTTTCTAACCCTTTTTCTTCCTATAGCCAAACCTCTCCTACATCTACCATTTCGACTTGTCCTCTTTGTTTAGTTTTCATTTCGGTATAGCCTCAATAGTCGAATCTCCTCTTACCTCTCATTTGAATCGGTTCTTTTTCTTTCGCCATTAGCCGAACCTAGTCTAGATTGAAGCGTGGTGTTCTTCTGATCGTCGAATCTCCCTTTTCCCTTCGGCTTATCTCTAGTTGCAATGTAATGGTTTCTTCTCTTTGTATGTTCTTTTTCTTTCTTTCTCCCACACTCATTCTTTTCTTTTCCCTGGACCGAACCTAACATTCTCCCATTCTCATCACATCTTACTTACTCTTCTTTTAAGCAAACCCGAAACACTCTTTTTGGGGTAAGTCGATTCCCCTGATAAACAACAGGCAAGGATCGTTAACATTGGTTTCAGTAAATGTGAAGTTATTCAAATACTCTTTTATTTCGATGATTAGTGTCATTCATGTGATTCTATTATTTGGTGATGATATCAGTTTCCTACTCTTATGGAAGGGCCGAATATTGGATTAAGGCTAACCCCTTTTGGTGCATCACTTATTTACTTTTAGGAACTCGTTGCAATAGCCAAGGTGCCAAACATTACTAGGGTTTTTGACATGCTTAATCAGAGGGCCAATTGAACACCTATCCCTTGCAGTGGATTTCTTAGATTATTGAAGTTTGTCATGGAGGCAAATAATAGCCGATCTGAGGGGGGGATCAGAAGGAGCGCCTAATAGAAATGGACTAGTAGCACCTGCTCCCAAGTTTAAACGGCGTAGGGTGTCAGCTGTTCAGGATTTCCCGCCGGGTTGTGGAAGGGCGTCGGCACCTGGTTTAGATAGGCAAATCGTGGTTGCTCGCTCTACTAAAGGTGACGACGATCGTGAGTGTATAGTACTCGACGTGATCAGGTGTGTAATCTCATACCCTTCCGAATGACTGTATGTGATGACCTCGAATCGGTCAAAAGCCGAAAAGCCAAAAAATCAGCATCTATGCCACTCGAGCGTGCGAGCGCTTGTGGTGGTAAATTGAGATACGAGTAGTGACGGTAAGTTGCTGAGAGTGTCACGAACGCTCTCGCGACATTGGGGCTGTAACGGGCCTAACCGAGCCGATACGAGCTTAACAGGCCCAATGGGCTTTCCGGCCCATATGGGTGAAGTTGGTGGAAAATGGTCAGAGGGTAAGTGCGGTTGCAAAATTTGGAAATCTGATACTGAAATCATGCGAATTGGGCCATACGAGCGTGTGGGCCCGTTTGGGCCTGAAATGGATTTCAGGCCCATTATTCCCGTACAGACCCAATAAGGGTCCCGTGTCATTCGAGGCGACAGTAAGCTATTGAAAAGCCGTAAATTGATAAATTAGCGAAATACCCTCGGTGGGTGAATTACTGAAATACCCTCGTTGGGTAAATTACTAAAATACCCTCGGTGGGTAAATTACTGAAATACCCTCGGTGTGTAAATTACTGAAATACCCTCACTGGGTAAATTACCGAAATACCCTCATTGGGTAAATTCTTTCAAATACCCTCGGTGGGTAAATTCTTCGAGATACCCTCGTTGGGTAAAATTATCATTATACCTTAGGGGCAGATTTGGTATGATTGTGTATAACTTGATTAATTGCCATGATGATAGATTTTGCATACATAGAATTATTATGCCATGACATGTTGCATCGGGATGGGTTATAATGTTGGAGGAAGTCTCGATCTTGGTGGCCATGCCACAATATATCGATTTCAGATGGCTCACCACATATATCGACATCGGCGACTTTGTCATGCGTTTATCTTAAATGATCGCATTTTTGGAGTGTAAGGTTGGGTGGGTTGACTTGGTCCCCACATGGAGTGTAGGGCTGGTACGGGTGGAGTGTAGCGGATGGACTATTAGGTTGGGGGCTACATTTTCTGTTTGCATTGCCATGATATTGGGGCCGTGGGCCCAAATTGATACTGTATGGGGCTTAGGCCCAAACTGAGACCATGACTGTGACTGGAATCAGGATTACACACTGAGTTCTTGTAACTCACCCCGTTGTTTCAACCTTGCAGGTGATCCCCAGCATTAGTGGATTTGGAGCTGTGGACGAATCTGTGGTGGCCATACACCGAGAATTATTCTCGTGAACTTAGTAAATTTACGTTTTGCTTTATTTTAGTTTAATTATTGGTTTGGGTTAATATTTTTGTAATAAGGCTGTTGGTTTATTTTCTTTTAAGTTTTCTTTAATAACTGTTAAATTTATAAATATGTAGTTTCTTAAAACGACACCAATTGTTTTCAAAATATCACATCTACGCAATTCACTGAATCTGATTTCTGTTATAAACTAGTTTTGGAAACAATAACAATAAAAACAACAATAATGATTTTACAAGAGGACTATAAAAACAAATTTGATTTTTATCAAACAACAAAGCTCGAAGTTTTCAAAAAGAAGACAAAGTTTTTAACGAACGCACAGTCTTTAAACAACCCTCCTATGTGACATGCCAGATCCAGTCGTAACATCTAGGCCGGGTTTGGGGTGTTACACACACGGTCGTGTGTGCCACACGGCCTAGACACACGGGCGTGTCTAAGGCCGTGTGACGACTGGGCCTATATTTTTAAAATGCACACAGGCTAAAAAGGAACCACACGGCCGTGTGGCCCAACACAGGCTCTTATACGACTGTGTCACCCTTTTAAAACCCTAATCCCCTTTTATTTTTACTTTGTCTTCTTCATCAATCCCTCACCCTTATCCTTAGCGGCCGTTAGCATTCCCCTTGTAAATTTGGCCACCTCTGATCAACCCTCTTCCTCGCAAGCACCGAACAACACCGCCCCCTCTCCTCTCCTTTTTCCTACCCTTTTCCCCTCCTTTCTCTTCCCCCAACCACAACGCAACCACACCGCTCTCCCCTCTCCAGCGTCACACCTTTTCCCCTCAACCGGACGGCCAGACCCCACGACCACCACATCCGCCCCACACACTTGCCCGGACCAAACACCTTTCCCTCGCCCTTTCCCTTTATCCCCATCACTAGCACCCTTCCCCCATCGCACCCACGCGTACGCCCCACTCCACCCCAAACGCACCACCCCTCCGTCCTTCATCGGCCCACCGTGCGCAACTCTGTGCCGACCCACCACCACTCCTGTCGGTTTCCCCTTTTTCCCAATTTTCTTTGTTTTTATTTTATTTTATTTTATTTTATTTTATTTTTTATTTATTTATTTTAGTTACTTCTTTTCTTGTTGTTCTCTTTGCTTATTATTTTAGATTCTTTTATTTTAGTATCTTTATTATTTTCCTTTTTCTTATTTTTTTCTTTTTCTTGCTTCTGATTTTGTTTTATTCTATTAGTTTAGTATTATTCTTCTTATTAGTTTTCTTTCTATTTGTCTTCTTATTAGTAGTAGCTTTAATTTATATTGTCCCTTTTATTTTTTGTTTTGCTTATTCTGTTTTGTACCTTTATTTTTGTTCTTATTCATGTTCATATTCCTTTTATTATTATTTTAGTAGTTTTTTTGTCATAATTCTTATTTTATTCTTGGTTGCTTTGATTTTCTTAGATTTATTATCATTATCTTATTATTCTTATTTGTTACTATTGTTGTTATGAGTCCTATTTGTCTCTTAGATTTTCATTCATTAACTGCTTGGATTTTGGTTTGTGGGCCATCTATTTGTGTATTTGATGATGCTTTATTTATCGTCTTTTTTTTAATATTGCATTCTTTTATTTCATACACTCCATGAAAAACACTCGTAGCAAGTCCAAGGTCGCCGCCCCCGCTTCAAAAAAGCGGAAGACCCTTGAGCGACCTCCTCCTCGAGCGCCTCCGCAGAAGCCCACCACCCTTATCTCTGATTTTCAGCGGGTCCCCAAGAGGACTTATTTCAGCTACTTCGACTACGACCACTTGGCTTAGGCCAATTTATTGATTGGGCCACTTTGGAGTAGGTCCAGTTAGCTGATATTATTCAAGCGTTTCATACCACAGCCCCATGGGACCGATTCTTCTCTATCATCGAGCCCACATACATGGAGTTGACTTTGGAGTTCTACTCGATATTCACTTTTCAACATGCGATGACGACTCATGACGAGCCGGGCACCATCACTTTTAGACTCGGTGGCCTGGTGCGCCCTATGAGTGTCCCTGAGTTCGGCGCTGCTTTGGGACTATACACTGAGGTGTTTATGAGTGCCGAGAACTTCCTCCGCCTACATCGACACATCCACTACTCGCTATCTAGTTGTTGGGCAGATCTTACGACAAGTCGCTTGAAGGCGACTTCTCTCCCTCTGAATTTACGGTATATTCATACCCTTTTAACTCATACTTTGACCGGTAGGAAAGAGAGCACCAGAGTCGTCAATACTACCGATGCCTATTTTTTTATGGATCATGGCCACAGGGCATATTTTTTATTTAGCTTACTTCATCGCCCTTGCTTTTCGCCATCAGACAGACCGCAACAGAAAGGGTCCTATCTGTTTAGGCCCTTATGTGACTCGACTCGCTCGACACTTGGGTCTCCTCGACACACCGTAGCAGTCCTCTATGCTTACACTCGCCAGCCAGATGTCCCCACAGGAAATATCGAGCTTGACCCATATGAGGATGATCGAGCGGCTTCATGGAGTAGATCCTTCTCAGTACTGATTAGTTCATTCTGACTCTCAAAATAAACCCGAGGACTTCACTGATGATGTCCCTTTCCATCACTAGGATCCACCTCATCCTCCATCTTCAAGTCACCGTCCTGTTTCTCCTGCTGCTACTTTGGCGGACCTCTTCGAGCGGTTCACTTGCTTCGAGCAACACCATTTTTAGAGGTTCGACAGTATTGACGCGACATTGCAGCAGATCTATCAGCATCTCCATATCTCCTCCTCAACGGCGACGACTCACGACACCGACACTTCTGATGATGAGGACCATTAAGTTTATTTGTTTTATTTTTATTTTTCTTCTTATGTTTACTGTTATTTTCTTAGACTCATTTCGTTTTTATCTTTTGAACTATATTTTTATTTTTTATGGTTGTTTCTAATCGGGTTAGTAACCCCTTAATATTCTTCACTATTTGTGTTTATTATCTTATTAGTTTGCTCGGACTCATGCACTACATCTAGATTTGTCTACAATTCCGCTTTTCACCATTCTAGCAATTTCATCCAAAATTCAGGGCAGTTTCAATTTTCTCCCTCTCTTATGATATTCTGTTTATACTGTTATTATCTATGCATGTACATTGAGGAAAATATACATCTTAAGTGTGGGGAGGTTATTTATATAATTATTAGAATATCCCTGAATTATGTCTTGTGTTTAAGTAATTTTCTCATACTTCTATTAGAATGAATTTTTATCGATTTGTGATTTTTATTGATGTGTTTTGGATTAAATTCGTAGATATTTATGCATTGGTTGTTTTAAACTTTAAGACATGAGAGAATCAAGCATGATAAGTTTATTTTCAGAATTAAAAATTTTAAGTTGTTTCCCTGAATTGGGGTATTATCTTGAAGTTTTAAATTTACAAGTTTGACATCAAAAACCATGATTTTTTGTGAGATTTTGAGCCTTTAGAGCATACATTTTTCTTGCTCATTTTATTAATGGTTATGAGTGTGTCAATTTGATTTTTTATTCTAGAACTTGCGTCGATTATACATGTCGAGACCACAACTTTGATTTGATATACTGAGATGATAAAGGCACTTAGGTTTTAACTCACTTATCCCATAAAAAGCCTACCTACATAATTAACCCTTAGTGAACCCCGTTGAGCCTAACACACCGTTTCTTGATTTACCCATTAATGTTAACCCATAACTCATTTTTTACTCGTTGAGAATTTTTCCCGTTTTATTGACTCCCTTTATATCGAGATTTGATTTGGTTAATTGTCTAATTAAGCCCTTTTGTTTAATTTGCTGAATTATTTCTTATGAAAAAAAGTATAAAAAAATCGAAGAAAAACAAATATATTGATTATTATTTAGTTCTATGTTAATTGAGTTTGAATAGTTAAATTCATATTTTGAGAAGAAGCTCGTGTTATTCTTGAACAGTTTTCGATTGATGTAATTGTTCTTAATTCAGCATTTGTTTATTTTTCTAGTTTTTGTAATTTATCAATTCGATCTCGATTTTAACCAACTTTTTTAGCCTTTCTCCACACCCTTAACCTAGGCCCCATTACAACCTCTTAAAGACCTTTTGATTTGTGTATCATTTCATTTTATAGTGGTGGAGATTTAATTTTCATGCAAGCCTATGGTAATGACTTTTTATGTTTGACTATTGAGTGCTTATTCTTGAACCTTAAACACTTTGAGTGATTTGAGTGAATCTTTAGTGAGGATGTCAATTCTTGTTGATTTTGAATTAAAGGTGATTACTTAGATAAGGGGAAATACCTATCTTTTCATGTTTTAAAAATGTTCGACTTGGATTGTTTGAATCTTTAGTGCTCATTTAGTTGAATTATCAATGTATGATTATTTGTGAATTATTTCGAAACATTATTGATGAGAATTGTAAGTTGAGAAAGGATTAATTTTAATTGTGAGTTGATGATTTTGCTTGAGGACAAGCAAACGCTTAAGTGTGGGGATATTTGATAAGTCGTAAAAGTAACATATTTTAATTCTATTCTTAGTGCGTTTTTGGATGATTAATTATGTAAATTAGTGAATTTGATGCTCCTAATCCTTTAAATTCATGTTTATATACTTAGGAGAGCATTTGGGAGTGAAAGGAGCGAAAAACGAGCCAAAATCGGGCAAATAGAGATGTTTCTAGGATCCACACAGCCTGAGCATTTCCACACGGGCCGACCACACGCCCATGTGTCAGCCCATGTCGATATCGCATCCAGCTTCCCAAATACACTGAAAAACCCAATTTTTAGGCTTTCTGAGCATTCTAGAGTCTATAAATATCAATTAGAAGAAGACATAAGGGGGCACTCAGAGAAGATTAAAGAAAAGACTCGAAAAACGCCATCGAAATCAACTCAGAAGCGGATCTCCTTCAAGATTGAAGACCTCCAGTTAATTTCCTTCAATGTTTTATTGAGTTTCTTTATATCTTGTTGTTATCCTAACTTTGAGATGTTTTCATTCCAGATTATGAACTAAATTTCCTAGATACCTAGGGAAGCTGAAACCTATGATGAATCTTATTATTTGATTTCTGATTTACATGATAAATACTCGATTCTTATTCTCAATTATGTATGCTTATTTCATGTTTTAATATTTTTTGGATATTAATTCATGTTTAATGTGCTTATTTCAGTGGAGCAAAAGTCCCTGTTTAAGAGTAGATCTAGCATAATTGAGTGGAGTTGCATGCAATCCTAGAAATAGGATGACATAAATCTACCGAATTACAGTCAAATCTAATAGGGGTTTTAATTAGAAAGAAATTTCAATTAATCAACCTAGAGTCGGTTATTTTTACTCTCGAAAGAGATATTAACATAATTTAGGGATTTTTACGGATCAAAACACAAATAAATAAATCGTTTAATTCAGATTCAGAATAATAGGTGAAGTCTAATTGGATTCTTTCCTGGGTATTGTCTTTCTCATTGGTTATCTTTGATTATTTACCCATTTCATTCTCTGTTGCGTTCGTAGTTAAATTAGATTAGTAAATTTAAATTAAAAACAATTGGCCGCAAAAACTTGATCACTGTGATTTGTCAAAGTTTTAAAATTTATAAAGAGAATGACTGAACCTGGAAACTAACTATGACAACAATTTGAGGCAAGCGCACCTATCGAACAGTAGTATAGTTAAGGCAAGACCGAATTGTCGAACCCAAAGGAACTAAAAGTACTAATACTAACTTTCTTTTTATTATCTAGCCTAAAATAAAGGGAATTATCGTTTAATCTAAATTAACTAACTACTAAGCCAAAGACTCTAAGACAAAGAAGAATGAATTTGGGGAAATACTTGTGGGAAAAACCAATTGATTAAGACAATACCCGAGGAAGAATCCACCTAGACTTCACTTGTTATCTAAAACTGAACCAGACGATTTATTCACTTGACTTGTTCCGTAGGATTCCCTAAGTTATATTAACACCTCCGTCGAGGCTACTAACGTCTAACCCTAGGTTGATTAATTGAAATCTTTTTCTAATTAAAACCCCTAGAATTGCATTAACTCGATCTATGGACTCCCATATTAGGTTTCACCCTAATCCGGCAAAATCTCGTCACCCTATGTCTAGGCGTGCTATCAACTCCGCTTAATTATGCTAGATCTACTCTTAGGCAGGGACTTTTGCTCCTCCACCTAAGCACATCAAACTTGAATTAATATCCCAGAAATATCAAAACAAGAATTAAGAACACATAATTAAGAACAAATCAAGTATTTATCATACAGTTCAGAAAACAATAACAAGATTCATCTTAGGTTTCATCCCCCTCAGGTATCTGAGGGGTTTAGTTTATAATGATAAAAGAAAACATCTCAGAAAAAAAGATAAAACAAAACATAAGAAAAACCCTAAAACCCCCTGAAGGAATTGAAGAGAGATCCTCGTCTTGAGTATGACTCCGGCTTCGTGAGATGAATCAACTGGCTTTCTTCGAGTAAATTCCCACAAGTCTGCCCTCTTTGGCCTAGCTGGACGCCCCCTGACAAAAGCCTTGGGCTCCCGTCGAACCCCCCGTCGACTCCCCCTTTTAGGTCATACTTAGGGTGTTTATATAGACTTTGGAATGTGTTTCTTCGCCTCTAAGTATCGTAATTTGATTGAAATTCCTCTTTGCCAGGGCAGGGACACGCCCTTGGCACACGCCCGTGTAAGTCGTGGCCAGGCCGTGTTTGAGTCCATCAATGAGGCACGGCCGTGTGACTTTGGACCAGACCGTGTCGATTTCTGTCTTTGGCCCATTTGGCCCGTTTTAAGCCCGTTTCTCATTTTTTTCGTCCTCCTATGCTCTCCTGAGTATAAAACATGAAATTAAAAGATTAAGAGCACCAAATTACATAATTCAAGGGATAAATCATCCAAAAGTATACTAAATGTGGGCTTAAAATATGTTCCTATTGCGATTTATCAAATACCCCCACACTTAAGCTTTTGCTTGTCCTCAAGCAAAATTATCAACTTACAATTAAAACAAACTTCCTTAATTCATAATATTCATCAATAATGTTTCATCATAATTTAAAAATAATTCATACATGGATAATTCAACTCAAAGAGTCCTAAAGATTCAAACAATCTAAGTCATACATTTTGTAGCATGAAAACATAGGTGTTTCCCCTCATCTAAATAATTGCCTCTGATTTAAAATTGACAAGGATTGACATCCTCGCAAAATATTCACTCAAACCACTCGAGGTGTTTAAGGTTCAAGAAAAAGCACTCATAAGTCAAACATGAAAAGTTAATCCCATAGGCTTGCATGAAAATCAAATCTCCACCACTATAATATGAGATGATACACAAATCAAAAGGTCTTTAACAGGGTTGTAACGGGGCTTGGGTTAAAGGTGTGGATAAAGGCTGAATTAGAGGGTTAGAATCGAGATTGACCTGACAAATTACCTAACTAGAAAAATGAGCTAATCCTTAATAATTACATAAACTTGTAATACTAATAATACGAGCTATTTCTTCAAGATGTGGAATTTAAATATGTAAGCTCACTTAATTATAAGAATAATAAAATTAATAATGAATATACTTCGTTGTTGTTTTTTAAGAACAAATCATTAAATATTTACAATAATAAGAAAGTACTTTAACAACTGAAATATAGAACATAGTTAGGCAACTGCTCAAAATCAAATCTCGACAAAAAGGGTAGTCAAGAAAAATGATTATAACAAATACAAAGGGTTTTGGTTTAAAATTAGTGGATGAGTCAATAAAAAAGGTTGTTAGGATCAAAAGGGATTCACTAGGGGTTAATTATGAAGGTAGGCTTTTTAGTGGAGTGAGTGGGTTAAAACCTAGGTGCCTTTATCATCTTAGTATATCAAATCAAAGGTGTGGTCTCGACATGTATAATCGATGCAAGTTCTAGAATAACAAATCAATGTTGACACACTCATAATCAACAAAGTGAGCAAGAAAAAGAATATATGCTCTAAAGGCTCAAAATCTCACAAGAGAAAAATATAGGTTTTTGATGTCAACCTCGTAAATTTCAAACTTCAAAGTAATATTCAAATTTAGGTAGACAGCCTAAAAAAATTTTCTATTTCTGAAAAATAGACTTATCATGCTTGGTTCTCTAGTATCTTAAAGTTTAAATTATCAATGCACACTTAACTATGACTTAATCCAAAACATATCAATAAAAATCATAAATCATATGAAATTTCATTCTAATTATAATATGAGAAACTTACTTTAACAAACAAGGCATAATCAGGATTAATATTGTTGACACCTCTTCATACTTAAGAACAAGAACTAACTCAGGGATTTGAGAATAATGGAAAAAGTTAGGCACTTTTTAGGTTCACCCTCCCCACACTTAAGATGTACATTGCCCTCAATGTAAAAAGATAGATATAGATATAGAAAATCAAAAGATAGGGTTAGAGGTGAAACTCCCTGAATTTTTTTATGGGGTCACAATATTCGGGCTGCGTTGGAGGAAGACATTTCTGTAGGGGTGGATATTAGGGTCGTTGTGGCATGATTACCAAGCAGCCTGAAGAACCTAAGACTAAGAAACCAAAATAAAATAAATTAAATTAAGCAGAAGAGAAGTAAAGATAAGGAAAATAAAGGAGAAGAGTAAAGAAGAAGAAAAATTAAATAGCCTCAAAGACCCTTGGCTTGTCTAGTAGCTGAAGCGGCCGGCATGAACTTATGTAGATCGGTCTCCCACAGAGAGACTGTGCTTGGATCCTTCCGCTTTTTCGACATAGATGTGGTGGAGGTCAAGGGTTTGGGGAAGGACTAAAGAAGAAAAGTATGGAAAGGTCTAAGAAAGAAAGGGAAAAGAAAATAGGATGGAAGAGATGGGAGGGGTGGGTGTTTTAAATAGAAATTTCAAGTCTGGTACGTTCCCACGCCCGTGTAGGATTAAACAATGTCGACCACGGCCGCATCGCACGGCCGTGGCGAGTTAGTTGGAGCCCGTGTGACTTCCCTTAGTGTCGGCCACGGCCATAGCACACGGCCGTGGCAATTTATAGTCGTCCGCGATCTGGGAATCTTTCGTCATTGGCTCGTACTACCTCTGCTATGTCAGTACGGGAGTCCGTAGTGTCCACACGGCCACGGCCACGGCCGTGTGCAAGGCCGTGTGGTATGGAAATCTGCACTTTGGTTAGTTTAAAATTGAATGCTAAAAAGGAGAAATAAAGGTAAAAACAAAATAAACTAAAATGTAAAGTGTAAAGGAGTTAGTGCTCGGGTTGCCTCCCGAGAAGCGCTCGTTTAAAGTCTTAAGCTAGACTTACCTTTCATTCGCATAATCAGGGTGGTTTGAAGAGTTGAACATCTTTCCTCATGCTATCTGTCCTATTATCCGTGTATAATTCAAGCCGAGTAGCGTTTATTTTGAAAGTGCCAAATATAGGATTACTTACCTCGACTGTTCCGTATGCGAAAACCTTGATTACCCTAAAAGGGATTTCTTTGTTTGTGTTACGGTCAGGAGGAGATATTTGAGGGTCTGCTTTATCTAACAATACCTGATCTCCTATTTTGAATTTGTCTGTCTCGTAGAGCGGCTTTGGTTCTGCTTCGTGTATCCCTAGTTTTTCCTTGAAATGCGTCTTCCATTCATCTAGTTTATCGATCCAAACCTTCGCCTCATGAGTTGTTTCTTTGTTGGCATGGGGTCTAGGATCGGGCTCAGTTGTGCTCTTTCGTGGTGCTTCCTAAAAAGAAGGGTTAATCGAATGGTTATTGATAGAATGTACGTTCTCACCTTGTTTACTCGATGTTCTAACCGAATTGAGAGCCTGAAGAGTGACTGTCTCATCACCTACACAGAGTATGAGTTCACCTGCGTCGACATCAATTTTAGTCCTGGCAGTTTCTAAAAAGGGCCTTCCTAGAATTAAGGGGATACTATTGTCCTCATACATGTCTAAAACAACAAAGTCTACTGGGAATACGAATTTATCAATTTTCACTAGCACATCTTCGATTATACCCCTAGGAATTTTAACAGTTTTATCAGCTAATTGAATGCTCATCCTAGTTTGTTTGGGTTTCCCTAGACCTAGTTGTTTAAACATTTTATAAGGCATGACATTTATGCTTGCCCCTAAATCAGCTAACGCATTATCAATAGATAAACTACCAATTAAGCATGGAATTGTAAAACTCCCTGGATATTTTAATTTTTGTGGTAGTTTATTTTATAGAATTGTTGAGCACATTGCGTTTAGCTCCACATGTGATGTTTCGTCTACCCTTTGCTTGTTTGTCAAGTGCTCTTTTAAAAATTTCCTAGAATCTGGCATCTGCGAAAGAGCTTCAAGTAATGGTCAGTTAATATATAATTTCTTTAAAAGTTTAAGAAACTTACCAAACTGTTCCTCTGTGTCGTCTCTCCTCATTGCTTCGGGGTATGGTATGCAAGGTTGGTACTCTTTGATTACCGATTTTGGCTTTTCTTGGGTTACCTCAACCTTAATTTTTTCTACCACACTTTCTTGCCTCAGATTGGACTTATCTAACCCTACATTATCATGAACTGATATGGCTTGAATCTGCTCCTTTGGGTTAGTTTCAGTGTTGCTTGGCAATCTACCTTGTGGTCGTTCTGACATGATCTTGGTAACTTAACCTACCTAATTCTTGATATCTTGAATTGATGCTTGCTGACTTTCAAGTGTTGTCTCAGCTTTTTGAAGACGGGTTTCTGAGACTGCTATGAATTTCGTCAGCATCTCCTCAAGGTTCACCTTCTTTTCCTGTGGGTAGGGCTGATTTTGAAAATTTGGAGGGGGTGTTGTCTTTGATTTCCTTGACCACCCCATGAAAAATTGGGGTGGTTCCTCCAGCCTGGATTATAAGTATTACTATAAGGGTTATTGTTAGATCTAAAGTTGTTACCCATATAGTTCATCTGTTCACTCTCTGTGCCCGGATGGTAGGGTGGGTACTCAAGATTCACCACGCCTCCACTTGTGTCGCACTGCATGACCGGATGTACCTGCGAAGAACACAAACTATCAATCTTTTTATTTAGCACCTCTACCTGATTTGATAGCATGGTTACTGCGTCGAGGTTGAAAAATCTGTTTGCTTTTGTTGGCCTTGTCCTTGTAACTTGCCACTGGTAGTTATTCAATGACATCTCTTCTATAAACTCATAGGCCGCTTCAGGAGTTTTGTTATTCAAAGTTCTGCCGGCGGCTGAATCGAATAATTTCCTTGTTAAGGGGTTCACATCGTTGTAAAAAGTTTGGACCTGTAGCCACAAGGGTAATCCATGGTGTGGGCACCTTCTCAACAACTCATTGTATCTCTCCCATGCATCGTAAAGTGTCTCTAAATCCATCTGCACAAAAGAAGAGATATCATTCCTTAACTTGGCCGTTTTGGCCGGCGGAAAATATTTCAATAAAATTTTTTTGGTCATTTGATCCCATGTAGTGATTGACCCTCGTGGAAGAGAATGCAACCACTGTTTGGCTTTATTCCTCAAATAGAAGGGAAATAACCGAAGACGGATGGCATCGTCAGTAACGCCATTTATTTTGAAAGTGTCCCAAAATT
Organism: Gossypium sturtianum; assembly: GCA_025698515.1. NCBI lineage: Eukaryota > Viridiplantae > Streptophyta > Magnoliopsida > Malvales > Malvaceae > Gossypium > Gossypium sturtianum. The sequence continues at coordinate 127,553,222 of CM046946.1, forward strand.
CTAGGAAATTTGCCAAGTGATTATTTGGATCTTCATCCTGCAAACCATCAAACTGAACAAATTGTTGTATCATCTGAATTGTGTTAGGTTTCAGCTCAAAATTATTTATGGCAATAGCAGTCTCTAACAATACTTGACTCGGTTCTGTTAGACTAGGTTTAGCATAATCATACATAGTTCGAGGAGCATGATTTTCGGCCATCTCTCGAGAGGTGGCAGATTGTTCTCACCAACTCTTCTGGTAATATTAATTTCGTCTTCTTGCTCTTCTTCTATGTAGTTTAAGCTTTGCCTTATTTCTCTACGATTTCTCATGAATCAGGCTTTCAATTTCACTGTCAGAAAGTAGGGGTCCTGGGTTCCCTTCTAGTCATAAACTAGAGGTACCTGAAAGGAATAAAAGAAAAAAAATTAGCAAAGTTTAAAAACAAAATAAGAAATAAAAGTAAATTGCAAAAAAATTAAAAAAAATGGCCAAAGTAATAAAAATTGAGCTTTCTTAATATTTTAGTTCCTAAAGAACTGGCGCCAAAAAACTTGATCATTGTGATTTGTCAAAGTTTTAAAATTTATAAAGAGAATGATCGAACCTGGAAACTAACTATGACAATGATTTGAGGCAAGCGCACCTATCGAACAGTAGTATAGTTAAGGCAAGACCGGATTGTCGAACCCAAAGGAACTAAAAGTACTAATACTAACTTTCTTTTTATTATCTAGCCTAAAATAAAGGGAATTGTCGTTTAATCTAAATTAACTAACTACTAAGCCAAAGACTCTAAAACAAAGAAGAATGAATTTGGGGAAATACTTGTGGGAAAAACCAATTGATTAAGACAATACCCGAGGAAGAATCCACTTAGACTTCACTTGTTTTCTAACCCTGAACTAGACGATTTATTCACTTGACTTGTTCCGTAGGATTCCTTAAGTTATATTAATACCTCCGTCGAGGCTACTAACGTCTAACCCTAGGTTGATTAATTGAAATCTCTTTCTAATTAAAACCCCTAGAATTGCATTAACTCGATCTCTGGACTCCCATATTAGGTTTTACCCTAATCCGGCAAAATCTCGTCACCCTATGTCTAGGCGTGCGATCAACTCTGCTTAATTATGCTAGATCTACTCTTAGGCAGGGACTTTTGCTCCTCCACCTAAGCACATCAAACTTGAATTAATATCCTGAAAATATCAAAACAAGAATTAAGAACACATAATTAAGAACAAATCAAGTATTTATCATATAGTTCAGAAAACAATAACAAGATTCATCTTAGGTTTCATCCCCCTCAGGTATCTGAGGGGTTTAGTTCATAATGATAAAAGAAAACATCTCAGAAGAAAAGATAAAACAAAACATAAGAAAAACCCTAAAACCCCCTGAAGGAATTGAAGAGAGATCCTCCGTCTTAAGTATGACTCCGGCTTCTTGAGATGAATCAACTGGCTTTCTTCGAGTAAATTCCCACAAATCTGCCCTCTTTGGCCTAGCTGGACGCCCCCTGACAAAAGCCTTGGGCTCCCGTCGAACCCCCCGTCGTCTCCCCCTTTTAGGTCATACTTAGGGTGTTTATATAGACTTTGGAATGTGTTTCTTCGCCTCTAAGTATCATAATTTGAGTGAAATTCCTCTTTGCCACGGCAGGGACACGCCCTTGGCACACGCCCGTGTAAGTCGTGGCCAGGCCGTGTTCGAGTCCATCAATGAGGCACGACCGTGTGACTTTGGACCAGACCGTGTCGATTTCTGTCTTTGGCCCATTTGGTCCGTTTTAAGCCCGTTTCTCGTTCTTTTCGTCCTCCTATGCTCTCCTGAGTATAAAACATGAAATTAAAGGATTAAGAGCACCAAATTACATAATTCAAGGGATAAATCATCCAAAAGTATACTAAATGTGGGCTTAAAATATGTTACTATTGTGGTTTATCAACAATCATTTCAATTTATCGGCTGAATAATAGAAAAATGGTAATTACTAGTACATTTAGTCTTCGTGGATATGATATTCCCTACTCACCATAGCTATACTATTGTTCGATAGGTGCGCTTGCCTTTGTCGTAAATATAGTTAGTTTAGTAACCATCATGGTGAAATGGTGGTGGATGGTATTAAGAATCCACTAACCTTGTTAATCAAAATGAATTTTTAATTAAATAAATTTAATTAAATAAATTTTGATTAATTAAGTTAATATAAGTAAAAAAGTTAAGTAAATGGATGTTATCATCCTTATTTCATTTTGTAACACCCCAAACTCGACCTAGAGGTTATGACCGAGTATTGAGGAATTACATCAACTTGTTTAAAAGCTTTTGTTTTAATCAAACCTAGATTTTGAATTCAAAATCATGTATTTTAACAGTTGATCGTGTGTCAGAGTCTTAATATTTATATAATGAATGATCTAGCCTAGAAACTAACTGTGACAACGATTGAGGCAAGCGCACCTATCGAACAGTAGTATAGTTTAGTGGTAAGACCGGAATGTCAAACCCAAAGGAACCAAAAGTACTAATAATAACTTTCTTTCTATTATTTAGCCTAAGAATTGAAGTGAATTATTATTTAATCTAAAATTAACTAACTACTAAGCTAAAGACGCTAAGACAAAGAGAATGAATTGGGGAAATACTTGTGGGAAAAACCAATTGATTAAGACAATACCCAAGGAGGAATCCACCTAGACTTCACTTGTTATTTAACTCTGAACCAGACGATTTATTCACTTGACTTGATTCGTAGGATTCCCTAATTTATATTAATACCTCTCTCGAGGCTACTAACGTCTAACCCTAGGTTGATTAATTGAAATCTCTTTCTAATTAAAACCCCTATGATTGCATTAACTCGATCTATGGACTCCCATATTAGGTTTCACCCTAATCCGAAAGATTTTCGTCATCCTATCTCTAGGGTTGTGATCAACTCCGCTTAACTATGCTAGATCTACTCTTAGACAGGGACTTTTGCTCCACTGCCTAAGCACATCACTACTTGAATCAATATCTTGAAATATCAAAACAAGAATTAAGAACACATAATTAAGAACAAATTAAGTATTTATCATATAGTTCGAAAACAATAACAAGATCCGCTCTTAGGTTTCATCCCCTCGTGTATCCGAGGGGTTTAGTTCATAATCATAAAAGAATACATCTCGTAAGAAAAGATAAAACAAAAATAAGAAAACCCTAAAACCCCCTGAAGGAATTGAAGGAGAGATCTGCCGCCTTGAGTATGATTTCGGCTTCCTGAGATGAATCAACTGGCTTTCTTCGAGTAAATCCCACGATTCTGACCTCTCTGGCTTGGCTCCTTGGCCTAGCTGGACGCCCCCCTAAAGGTTGGCCTTTAGGGTGTTTATATAGGCTTAAGAATGAGTTTCTTTGCCTCTAAGTACCCTATTCCGAGTGAAATTCCTCTTTGTCACGGTAGGGACACGCCCGTGCAACACGCCCGTGTGAATCGAATTGTAGACCGTCGTTGAGCCTGCTAAAAGGGCACGGCCATGTGCTTTGGGCCCAGGCCGTGCTGATTTCTTACTTTGGCCCATTTGGCCCGTTTTAAGCCCATTTTCCGTTCTTTTCATCCTCCTATGCTTTCCTGAGTATAAAACATGAAATTAAAGGATCAAGAGCACCAAATTCCATAACTCAAGGGATAAATCATCCAAAAGCATGCTAAATGTGGAGATAAAATATGTTACTATTACGGTTTATCAATAGTACCAATGTTGGCATATCATTTCCAAAATTAAGGCAAACATTCATTAAAAACCATTTAATTATTTACAGAAAAACACTTAATTGATTACTTAATCTTTGCAATGGAACTTTCCAGAGTTTTAATTTTGAAAACCAAATTTTTAGTTTGGTAAATCATACGATTTTGCAGTTTAACGTTAAAATACCAAAATCCAACTAACAACGCAAAAACCAAAGAACAAAGCCCAAAACAAATTTATAGTCCAAAAATAATTAAAACATAAACCAACTTATATATTTAACCAGTAAACAATCCGAGCTCCTGCACGCCATCGGTCCTAAGTCTGTAGTTCACCTGAAATGTATTAAACAAATGAGTGAGCTAGAAGCTCAGTGTGTCACTCGACCCCAAAACAGAATTTCCTTATATCATACACAAATGTAAATACCAACATAGAATTTTACTTATAATGTTCACATATAAGGATATCAGATCAGAAAAGCACAATACCACAAATATATATATCAAATCAGAATATCATATTTCTAGAACATATATCATATCAAAACAAATCCTACCCCCATCTACTGCACACCAACTCCGTCCAACAAATCACGCTAATAGGACTACATGAGTGACACACAAAAATAATTCTCTTTTGCCCATGCATAGATTTGAACATAAGACCAAAGGGTAAGCTGAAGTCTTACCACTGAACCAGCAGGCTCATTCTTGTCACAGTTGAGCGCAAATATTATTTATGTCAGATGATTTAAATATAGGGTTAGGAAAAAAGTAATAAAAAATTCAAAGAGAGATATTTGAACACAAGACCTAAAACACACATCCAAAACACTTAAGCACTGAACCAGATCAATTCACTTGACAACATTTTTCACAATCTTAACTCAAAAGCCAGACGTAACCACTCTTGGTTCCACTAACCCGATTTCCTCTAACCTAATTTTTGGGATGTGACACATTATCCTTCACCGAATGAATACAAAACCTAAAAGGGAGAAAACCATTTTTGAATAGCAAGCTTCGGTCCTCAATTGGTAAACCATTTTAAGTCATTTTCTTGTAATTTTTATGTTTATAAGATCGTGGGAGCTTGATTTAGCTAGCCCATGTACCAATTCGCAAAACTATTAAAGTTTTTAAAAGCTTTCATTGTTGGTTTCTTGAATAAATTTGTGTTAAATTGTTAGATTTTAAGTTTAGATGTGAAAAAGGACTAGATTGTAATGATTAATTGTTAGTTTTTGAACATAAGGACTAAAGTGTATAAATTGTGAAATTGATGTGAAATTACTGTAATAATAGTTAATATAGAGTCATATAAGGATGTAATTGAGATCATTTTCGAAACTAAAGCTCAAAAGCAAAAGATATTGTTATTTCAATTTTAGGGACTAAATTGAATAAAATTAAAAACTTTAGGGACATTCAAAAATGGAATCAAAATTGTTCATGCATTTTAGGGGGTGATATTAAAATGTTTGGTATTGATAAATTAAATTGAATAATTGTGTAGATCGAGAATTGAACCAAATCAAAGATAATAGGGGAAAAGCCAAAATTATCGATTAGTCCTTACAAATTTAACTTGTTTGTTGATTTGACCAGGTAAGTTCATATGATATGATTGTATTAAATTGTTATGTATTTTAATTATAAATATGTGTAAGTTTAGTTATAAATTGAATTGTTTGCGAATTGGTACAAAATGTGAGATATGAACTAAATTGTAAAGAAAGGTAATATGAGTTGAAAATGTCCAGGTGAACTTAGTAAAGATTTTGTGCACACTGATACAGATTGATTATCGATGATTACTGAGATCCAATATTTATTGCGGACTCGAAGATACATGTGATACAGGTTTAGCCTGGACTAATAACTTGATGTCGTTTTAAAGGTTTGGCCTGAACTGGTAATCTGACATGTATATTTTCAGCTTGGTCAAGCAATTGAATGTGTCATTAAAGGTTTAGCCTGAACTAGTAACATGACACAAATATATATATTTTCAGCTCGGAAAAGTAATTAGTGTATCAAAGATACTTTTGACACAGGTTTAGCTTGGACTAGTAACCTGATGTCAATTTAAAGGTTTAGTCCAAACGAGTAACCTGACATGTATATATATATATTCAGCTCAGATTAGCAACTGGTGTATCAGGATACCTATGTATGATATGAATTTGATATTCAAATGGTTAAATTTTAAATTGATCATGAATACCATATTAAAAAAGTTGATTTTTTTTAGTTAATTGGATTGATATATGTTTGAAGTACGATTTGATGTGATTATATATTAAACTCACCTTATTGATATATGTTGCCATGTTTACGCAAACTTGTCAAGCTAAATAGTTTGTTGTATTAAATTGTAAAATGAGGTAAGTTTTTGTTTAATGCCTATAAACTTACTAAGCATTCAATATGCTTACCCCGTTTATTTTCCCTTTTCTTTGTAGATCATCTTATGGAACGCCTCAAGCCGAATCAACACTTGAAGCTCACACTATCCCGTCACCGAATCAATAGATATTTTATCATTTTGAACCTTGGGTTTGTAGCATGTATATAGGTGTTTTTGGTACAAGCTTAAATGTATGAAGTCTTGATGATGTTTGAAAGTCATTTTGATATATTGAAAAACATGATTTGGAAATGGTTGAAGCCTAGTTGATATAGTATATTATGATTAAATGTTTGAGCTATGTATGGTATTGAAATGGCATAATTGGAATAGAAGAATTGAAATGATAGCCTAGTTAATATGTGATTGAGATGAAATTTAGTTTGAACATTTATAATTTGAAGTATGCTTGAAATGTAACTTAAATTAGATAGTTGATGGTTATGCATTATGACTTATAAGTCATTGGATTGTATGTGAGTTTGTAAATAGCTTAAATGATAATGAAATGGTAAGTTTCAAGTTAGTTTTTTATAGGTAAAGTCTAATGAATTTCATGACTTATTTTCTAGGTGAAATGACATTGACTTGTTAGGCTTGAATGATATGTAATGTGATGTTGGACTTGTTAAAAACTTGAGCATTGATGATTGAACTATTTAGCATGCTTTTGGTGTTGTTTTAAGTTTTGGAAAATTTGTATCGCATGGTCTTATTGTTAGATTTGGTTAAATAGTATGAGATAGGTACCAAATGATAGAAAATTTACCAAAATAGTATGTCACGTCGCGACGTCAAGCGATGGTCGTCACAACGAGCTCCAGACTCCAAGCCACGACACGATGAAGAAACTCGTCACCATGACGAGGAGGCCATTAGTCAAGTCAATATGTTACGTCGCGATGAGTAACCCCCTCACGTCACGACGTTAAATTGAAATTTTGAAACTTTTACAAGTTGGTTCTTGTTCGATCTTGGGTTAACTTTAGAGCATTCGTACCCTCGTGTGAGACACGGGAAATGTTGTATCACATATCTATTGTTTGTAATTCTTTTGATTGCTTGTATATTGTTTCGGATTGAATGTTAAATTATTGTAATTGTTGCGAAAACGAATGTGACATCCTATAACTTGGACTCGGTGATTGGATCGGGTGAGGGGTGTTACAAATATTAGACGCTTAGGTGGTTGTTTACAACATGGTTATCTACTATGGGGGACATTCACCCTCATTGCATTTTGAGACACCAAAGTGAAAGCATAAGTGTAGCAATCAATGAGAAGATCCCTAATGTAACCCATAAATTCTACATATGATACATCTTCACTAAGCTTACTATAAAGTTGAGGGGTGTTCCTAATTATAATAGAATAAAGAAAGAATTCAAGGTCATTGTCCAAGAAAACTTAACTATAGTTGAATTCGAGCATAGTTGGGCTTAGTTTATTAATAATCATGGCTTGAATGAGGATGAATGGCTTCTGAAATTGTATAATGAAAGGGGAAATTGGGTTCCCATTTATCTCAGACACTTTTTTTAGGCTGAAATGAACTCAACTCAAATAAGCAAGGGCATGCATGCTTGTTTTGATAGAAGCATTCTCAAGATCTTTATGTAGCAGTATAAGTTGGATCTAAGAGAAAAGTATGAGCCTGAGTTGAAATCTGAGTTGAAGTAAAAAATACAATAAATCTAATTGTATACATTTAAACCACAGTCAAAATTTAATGTATATAATTGCATCAAGTCAAAGTTTAGGTGCCAAATTGTACATTGGACCAAAATTCAAGTATAATTTTTATATGGCTTTAATAGTAAAAGGCCCCTAAATTATACCCAAATTTCCAAATTGGTCCTTAATTTTTGTCATAAGTAACCCTAAAATTTTATTTTGTCACCTATTTTGGCCCAAAATGTAATATCATTAAAAACCTAATGGCATAATTCAAACATATCATTATTGAGGCTGCTTTTATATTATTAAAATGTTAATAAAATAAAGTTTTAATAAAATTATTTACTAAAAATTATTTACTTCCCAAAAAATTACTGTCAAATTAAAAAAAAAAAACCTCCAATTTTCACACAAAAAGAAAAACCCATGGTTTCCTCCTTTCCTCTGCAATTTCATTTCCGAACACTATACTCCCTTGAAAGATTTGGCCATAGGTGAGAACAGCTGAATCTCAATCACATGAACAGTTTATTCACCGTCTTTCACTTCATTCAAACGATTCATCTTCCATTTCTAAACTCATTTCTCTCACAACATTCAATCTTATTAATCTATTTTAGGATCCTCCATTCAAAATCTCAAGTTCTCCACAAAGGCTACCCCAAACCCTAATTCATTGTTATTCCCTCGCATGTATCCTATATATCCAACCTACATTTACCGTTCGAAAAAGCATGGGTTGCAACTAAGAACCCAAAGTGGCGGCCATGATTTTGAAGGTGTCTTTTTTAATGTTTCTAAAGTTCCATTTGTTCTCATTGACTAGGGGTGTTCAAATTTTGGTTTAAACTGAATTAACCAATCGAACTGATCTAATTCGGTCAGAGGTCGGTTAATGATTTTTTGAAAGTTCGGTTATCGATTAATTCAGTTCAAAATCGGGCAATTAACAAAATTAACTGAACTTAATGATTGATAATATATATTAATGTTTTAGGCTTAGCCCATTGCCCACCCAAGACCCAACTATCGGCTCACCGTAGCACTCCTAAGTCCTACCCAGTATAAACCCAATCCGATATAATTTATAAACCCAACCCAATCTTAAAAACTAAAAATAATTTAATAAAAACCTAGACATCCTAATTCCTAAAAACAAAAAAATAACACAACAACCACCACCCACCAGTAACCCTAAATTGAAAATCCTTTGAAATTCCTAACCCACTAACCTTAAATCCTTAATCAGTAATCTCATCTCCCCAAATTAAAAATCCTCTGAAATCTTCTAAAATCCCTACTGCAGACAACCACCAATCACCACCGTAACCCAACGTAGTGATGTCCTAACCATCACCTTCGAGTTCACCTTCACTCACCATCGTTCGGTCATTATCACCTTCGAGTGACGCCCTAACTCGACAGCTCAAAACATCACCATCGTTCGATGTCCACCACCACCAGGTCACCAAATCCCCTTACTTTTCTCTATTGGTTATGTTATTCGCATTGTATTGTCTTCATGTTTCATTTTTGTATTGTGTAATCTTCTTGTTTAATCTTATTTGTCAATGAATCAATAAGATGTTTTTAAAATTGTCGATGAACCCAGGTAAAAGACATCAACATATATAGACTCCACTCATGTCTTTTAAATTATTTGAAGGTTGTGAAGTTTAAGAAATTGTTAATGTTTCTAACTTTTCTCCATAAGAAGAAAAAGAGCTTAACTTGAGGACATGTCTTTTAAATTTATAGATAACTTATTTAATTTTTCAAGGCTATATAACAAAAGAAAAGTGTATTTTTTTTTTAATTTATTTCACTTTCTCTTAAGAAGATTCTAAATTGGAACCTAACATGTTGAAAAAATCTGGTGGTACTCCTTTGCTTCTAACATCTATTTTGAGCGGTTAAACTTTTGGCTAATTCTTAACAACTACACTAAACTAACTAAGGCACATACGTAACCTTTATTTTTTTATTATAAAATAGTAAATATGGTTAATGCTTAATACATATATGGGGGCAAATCAATATGATGTTAAAGTGCGTAACACTTGGTCAAATGCATGCTCAGGCCTAAGCTTCAGATCCACTTCCTGCCATATTTGGTGTTTATCTTTAATCCAAGCGTTACTATATTTTAGAAACCAAAATAAATTTGTTTAAATATAATAATATATAGTTTTTAAGAAGAGCTAATTTTTTTGTTGTGTGTTAATTATGTTTTGACAACCTTTTTGAAGTTAAACTCAGTAGTTAAATGTGCTTTTTGATCAAAGTTGTTTATGTGGCACCTTGGTTTTTTGAGCAAAAGACCTTTAAATATTAATGTTTCCTAACAAATTAACAACCTGAAGGCTGAAGTCTATTCTATACCCTCTTAAAATAGAAGAAAATAAAAAACCCGAGTCTAGCCTAAGAATCCTAAGTCTAGCATCTCATTTACATTTTAGTATACTTCTTATTCCACCTTGTTGCTCAAGCATTATCAGTCTTTTTGGTTGCACTATTGATAAAAGTGAATGATTTGTCAGATGGTTTCTACAAACATATTTACGAAATTTTACGTCTCATTGTATTTTTCATATGTGACATGCTTCATTCACCTATAATTATGTTCTAGCTTAGTCATCCCATTATCTGTTAACAATTATCATAACTGTGTCATAATTTTTATTCTTGCAAAATGTTCATCGAACCAACATCTATTGAGGATATTGTTACACCTCCTACTTCGACAGATTTTAAAAATTCGGTAGGTGAAGCTTCAAGCCAAACAAAGGAGACTGTTGGGAAAAGAAAAGTCATTCCTCAAAGGTTAAAACTTTGGTCTCACTTCACTAAGATTATTAATAGTGATGGTGTAAGTAAGGCTAAATTTAATTATTGTGAAAAGGAATTTTGTTGTGATGAGAAAAAAAATGGTACGAGGTCATTGAAATATCATATCGGTTCATATAAGAAAAATTCTAGTAATATGGTTGACACTAGCCAAGGACAACTAGGTTTACCTAGTAAGGGAGTTGAAGGGGGGGGGCATCTTTCAACTTGGAGATTTGATCAAGAAGCAAGTAGGAAATGGTTAGCACAAATGATTGTGATTGATGAATTACCTTTCAAGTTTGCTAAAAGTGAAGGCTTTAGGAAATTTATGTTCGTGGCATGTCCTAGGTTTCATATTCCTTCACAAACTACTATGACTAGGGATGTTTATCAATTGTATTTAAATGAAAGGGTGATGCGTCGTTGAAACACCAAATATATCCTATCCCTATAGAAATAATAGAAAGAATAGTATAAGGGAAGTAGGGTTGAATCCTCAGGGACTGGATTTGCACAATGTCTTGTTTCGTGAGATCCCGGACAGAATCGTGCCCAAGAAAACCTGCGTACTTGGGGAAAAAATAAAAATACAGAATAAAAAAGACAGAATTAAAAGTTGATTGAAATTGCGAAATTAAATAAATTACGAAAATTGAAATAGAGAATATAAAAATAAACAGAGTTTGGGAAAAGAGAGTTTTTTATGTGGCGAGATTCCAACCTCCGGTTGTCTCGATCCTCCTTGGGTTCAATCCTCGGCTTTTAGGTGATCCTTCTCAAACTGAATAAGCCAGTTATAGTGGAAGATGACGCCTACGACCACCAGCTCCACTTAGGGTTTAGACTTATAATTTAGAGGAACCTAACTCTAGCCAACCGTCGCTCCTGTGGGACCGTCTTACACTAGATCATCACTTCCCAATGGCGAATCCCACGCCATTTTGTCTCTTGGGCTCGACAACCACTGACATAGTAAGCTAACGAACCGACTGTGCAACCTTCCCAAAATATACAAAGCGGTCGTTCCTTGCACAAGTTGGAAAGATCACTTTTAAAGGGACATGGACGGAAGCGTCAGCCCCGTAATGCGGAGAAGTGATGAATACTCGTTGAGAAGGCTAAGCGCGGATTCTAAGTCTTATGAACTTTTTTGGGGGATTTTTGACAAACTTTGGCTAGATGGATTTAGTGGCTCATGCTTTTGGGAAAAGAAATAGACTTAATAAAAAAATGGAATTTTATTGAATAAGGAAAAGAACAAGGCTAAGCTTTTTTGGGAGAGGGAGTGTTTATAGAAAAGATGATATGAAATTTGAGTCACTCCATCCCCTATTTATAGTACTAGGAAAACCTAGTCTAGTCCTACTTAAATTCTAAAAGATAAATACAGATAATTAAAGATAAAAGCTAAAATAAAATCTAAATAATAATATCTAACAATTATCCTAACATAATTAAAAACTAAATAGTCTTGTGTTTATAAAATATCTCTTCTTTGCATTTTTGTCCTTATGTCTTCCATGCTTGCATTTTCGGCACCACCTTTTTTCCTATGTCGCATGTTGGCCCATTTTATCTCCAAATTCACGCTTTTCGCCCTTAAATTTACTTTTGCTTCAATTTAGTCCCTAAAAGATAAAAGACCATAAATAGCCCAAATTAGTAGGATCATACTCAAAATAAATATACAATTAACACATAAAAATATGTCGCTCTAGAGTATTATCAAATTCCCCCTACTTAGCTCATGCTTGCCCTCAAGTATGGTTCCTATCCACTGTGAAATTTAGAATTTGCCATGAAAGAAGTACCACTCCAAAGTTTTATAAAAATTAGTCAAAATGCATATGAAAAATAAAGAGAACCCTTAGCTTGCTTTAAGTAAAATTGAAAAAATATTCCAATTAACACACACAAAAATTAAGATCGACTTGGATTATTTCATGAAAATTAGGTAATTTACCAAACCTACCAAGACGCCCTATTTGTTTCTACCTTTAGTCCCCACATTTTATCAATACATCTCTTTTTTTTCTTTTTTTTTAAAATTTTTAAAATTTATTTATTTATTTATTTTTGCTTAAGAATATATTGAACCTTTTGACGCGAAAAGAGATGACAGCCAAGCACCCCACCCCGGTTACTCAGCCCAACATACTCCTAATTTATTATATTTTTCTTAAGAATATATCGAACCTTTTGACACGAAGAGAGATGACAGCCAAGCACCTCACCCCGGTTACTCAGCCCAACACATTCTTAAGTATTTTAATTCTGGTTAGCGGAGTTTTACCTAACACGTCACACAACCTTTTGACGCGAAGTAGGATGACAACCCAAGCACCCTACCCCAGTTACTCAGCTAGTCACGTTTTAAGCTGCACTCATAACCACGGAAACATTATTATTATTAAACGAAATTTTAATTTTGGAGGACTTAGGAGCAACAATCAAGTGTCAAAAATAAGTTTCAGCAACCACCTTAATAGCCATGAACATATTTTAAGCATGTAATTGTATTAAGTGTCCTCTTTGTATTTAGACTTAATCAAATTTACTAAAAACAAAATAAGGTTAACTCTATTAATCATAATTATTTTAACATAATATAAATAAAACAGTGGAGATGAAATCAATTATAGCAAAATCATAATTTTCTAAGAAGACAAAAATCATGCTTGTAGGTCAAACAGTGGGCAATTCCTGGTAAAAATCTTGGGCATGAAAAGAGGCAAAATATTCTAAAAAATTAAATGTGGGCAGAAATTAGCATAAGGCAGCAACAACAACAACACAACACTAAAAACAGCAGATAAATGACAAAAATAATGAGGAATGCCTCCCCCTACTTAAAACACATTGTCCTCGATGTGGAAGAAAATAAACAAATAGGTGGAAAAAGTTTAGAAGAACTCCCTGTGTAATTACTGTCAGAGAGGACGGCGCATGCGGAAAGGAGGGCGATGGCGTGGTGGTTTCGTGCGGAAGGGAAGAAGAAGGCGAAGAGGCGAGGGGTGGCGATGGGGTAGGTGACGCGTGTGGCGGCGGCTTGGCTTCAGGTTCTCCCCATGGTGGCTAAAAATCGATGATGGAGGGGTGGGGGAGAAGGTGCGGCGGCTGATGGGATTTTTGGTGTAAAAATGAGTTTATTTTTAAGGTTTGGGGGGTGTATAGGAATGGTGTTTGGCTGAAGGGTGAGTGTTTGGAGGCAGGTTTTAGGTAGTCATGGGGCAGGGACGCACTATTCCTAGTTGGAATAAGGATAGGATAATGGTTGTTTGTTAAAGTATGCCAATTCCTGAGTTTTTTTTTCTCGCCGATTTACCTAGATAGAAGAAGAGAAATTTATTAATATCCAAAAAATAATAATAAATAATTAAAGAAAAAGAAAAAGAAAGAATAATAAAAAATAGAAATAAAAAAATAAAATTGGGTTGCCTCCCAATAAGCGCTTGTTTAACGTCGCTAGCTTGACGCCTCAACTAGTATTGGGGCTGTTCCAGCTGAATTCTTTCGTCCGAATGGGCTTGGAAATTCTCATCTTTTACCACTTCCACCATATTCGGATTCAACCGTCTTTGCGCCTCTCGCCTTGGTTTCGTGTTTTCCTCCAAGAAAATCTTATGTGTGCCTATCAAGGGGTTAATCCCTTTTAAGTTGGCAATGGTCTCATCATTCTCTAAAAATGTGTGTTTGAGATTCTCGGGAAGTGATTTTAATTTCAAATTTGGTGCCTACATAACAGAAGGTAGAAGTTTAGTATCTATAGGAGCCAACAATTTATTAATAGAAAAATTATTAAACATCATTTTAGATTTATCTTCATAAGATGACTCAAAAGTTTTTTCTACTAATGAGTCAATTATGTCGACACGGTTTACGTTCAACATTTCACTTGGGTGACTAATACATCGTAAACATTAAACTTCATGATCTCTTCGTCAAACTCCATCGTGAGGGTTCCGCTACGCACGTCAATCTTAGTATTTGCAGTACTAAGGAAAGGTCGCCCCAACAAGATGTCTGAAGACCCAAGAGCTTTATCCTCTTCCATTTTTATCACATAAAAATTTGCAGGGAAAATAAGCTCATTAACTTTCACTAATACGTCCTCGAGGACTCCTTCGGGATGCAAAACAGACCTGTCCGCCAACTGTATGATAACACCTGTTTTCATCAAAAAACCCGCGTTAAGTGATTCATAAATAGAAAAAGGCATGACATTTATGGAGGCCCCTAAATCACACATAACTTTTTTTATTCCCAAGTGACCTATTTTGCATGGTATTGTGAACATGCCCCTATCTTTGCATTTCGCTGGCATCTTCCGATGTAACACTGCGGATACATTCTCACCAACGTTTACCCTTTCATTACCTGTTAATTTTCTCTTGTTGGTGCAGAGCTCTTTAAGAAACTTGGCATATCGCAGAATTTGTTTGATGGCATCTAACAGTGGTATGTTGATCTCAACATTTTTGAATGTTTCGAGGATCTCCTTGTCCTCTTTACCTTTACGACACTAGTATAATCTTCCTGGAAATGGAGATTGAATTTTAGGCAATGAAGGTTTCATTCGGACCTATTCATCGTTCTCGGGCTTTTCTTGGGCTGAATCTTAGCCAAGATTTCTGTCAGGAATTGGTTCCAGTACCTTTCCACTTCGCAACATCACTGCATTTGCGTGTTGTCTTGGATTAGGTTCTGTTTGTGATGACAGCTTCCCTTGAGAGTTCAATTTCTCAATTGATATGGT
Organism: Gossypium sturtianum; assembly: GCA_025698515.1. NCBI lineage: Eukaryota > Viridiplantae > Streptophyta > Magnoliopsida > Malvales > Malvaceae > Gossypium > Gossypium sturtianum. The sequence goes on from CM046946.1 coordinate 127,568,626, forward strand.
CAATTCTCTTATAGATGCCTTCGTTTCTTTTTGGAAATTAAGAGTTTGTTGTTGGAAATCAAGGACATTAGCTGCTAATTTATTGACCATAGTTTCTAGAGAAGTACCTGAATCTCGTGGCTGTTGTGGAAACTGATTTTGGTATCGCTGATTATACGTTGGGTTGGCCCCATAACTCAAGTTAGGATGGTCCCTCCATCCTGGGTTGTAGGTATTAGCGTAGGGGTCATATCGCCTTTGTGGTGGTCCGGGGAAGTTTCCCACAGCATCCAAATGAGCCATAGTATTATCATACAGACTAGGGCATGCATCCGTTGTATGTTCAGGTGTAGCACAGATTCCGCATAGCCAGGCTGGTTTTGCTTTCTCTGCAACAAGATAATTCGGAATATTAGCAAGTCTATCAACTTTATCTTCTAAGGTTGAATTACTTAGTTGGTGAACCCTTCTAGAGGGCTCAGGATTGGCTCGGAATTGCTGAGTATTTTCAGCCATCGTAGATATCAAGTCCCTTGTTTGTTGGGGAGTCATGTTGGCCAACGCTCTTCCACTAGCGGTGTCTACCATATTCATCTCCATGAGTTTCAGGCCTTCATAAAAGTACTGGAGAAGAGATTGTTTCATTATACCATGTTGTGGGCAACTTGCACACAACTTCTTAAACCGCTCCCAATAGTCGTAAAGAGACTCTGCTTCTTTTTGCCTTATTCCTACGATCTCTTTTCTCAACTCAGCTGCACGCAATGCTGGAAAAAACCTGTTGAGAAACAAACGAGAAAGATCAGCCCAAGTTGTAATAGATCTAGGGGGTAGATAAAATAATCATTCCCTAGCAGAATCTGCTAGGGAAAAAGGGAAAGAACGTAATTTGATTTGATCCTCAGTTACCCCCTGAGGTTTCATACTAAGACAAACCATATGAAACTCTTAAAGATGCTTGTGGGGATTTTCGTTTTGCAACCTACGAAAAGTTGGCAGTAACTGGATTAAACCTGACTTCAGTTCAAAATCAGTATCTATAGTAGGATACGCGATGCACAATGGCAGTTGTTCTGCTGGAGCTTCGGCCAGTTTTCGAATTGTTTGAGCCATTGGTTGATGTGCTAGATTCAGGTTTTTGTTAACCCTAGCGTTAAGCACTTCTTTTGGTGAGTCGACTTCTACTTTTTCGCTTGCAAGTGTTTGAGTAAGGTTTTCGTTAACCCTAGACTCAACTTCGTCGTCGACTTCAATTTCTGACTGTTTTTTCCTTATCTTTGTTTCCTTGCGATTAGCTCTCGCAGTCTTTTCAATCTCTGAATCAAACGCAAGAGTACCTGGAGCAAATCTGGTCATAAGAAACAAAAAAATAGATTAGTACGTTACTAGTCCCCAGCAACGGCGCCAAAATTTGATGCGTCGTTGAAGCACCAAATATATCATATCCCTATAGAAATAATAGAAAGAATAGTATAAGGGAAGTAGGGTCAAATCCTCAGGGACTGGATTTGCACAATGTCTTGTTTCGTGAGATCCCGAACAGAATCGTGTCCAAGAAAACTCGTGCACTGGGAAAAAAATAAAAGACAAAATTAAAAGTTGATTGAAATTGTGAAATTAAATAAATTGCGAAAATTAAAATAGAGAATATAAAAATAAACAGAGTTTGGGAAAAAAGAGAGTTTCTTATGTGGCGAGATTCCAGCCTCTGGTTGTCTCGATCCTCCTTGGGTTCAATCCTCGGCTTTTAGGTGATCCTTCTCGAACTGAATAAGCCAATTATAGTAGAAGAGGACGCCTACGACCACCAGCTCCACTTAGGGTTTAGACTTATAATTTAGAGGAACCTGACTCTAGCCAACCGTCGCTCCTGTGGGACCGTCTTACACTAGATCATCACTTCCCAATGGCGAATCCCATGCCATTTTGTCTCTTGGGCTCGACAACCACTGACGCAGTAAGCTAATGAACCGACTGTGCAACCTTCCCAAAATATACAAAGCGGCCGTTCCTTGCACAAGTTGGAAAGATCACTTTTAAAGGGACATGGACGGAAGTGTCAGCCCCGTAATGCGGAGAAGTGATGAATACTCGTTGAGAATGCTAAGCGCGGATTCTAAGTCTCATGAACCTTTTTTGGGGATTTTTGACAAACTTTGGCTAGATGGATTTAATGGCTCATGCTTTTGGGAAAAGAAATAGACTTAATAAAAAAATGGAATTTTATTGAATAAGGAAAAGAACAAGGCTAAGCTTTTTTGGGAGAGGGAGTGTTTACAGAAAAGATGATATGAAATTTGAGTCACTCCATCCCCTATTTATAGTACTAGGAAGCCTAGTCTAGTCCTACTTAAATTCTAAAAGATAAATACAGATAATTAAAGATAATTAAAGATAAAAGCTAAAATAAAATCTAAATAATAATATCTAACAATTATCCTAACATATTTAAAAATTAAATAGTCTTGTGTTTATAAAATATCTCTTCTTTGCATTTTTGTCCTTATGTCTTTCATGCTTGCATTTTCAGTCCCTAAAAGATAAAAGACCATAAATAGCCCAAATTAGTAGGATAATACTCAAAATAAATATACAATTAACACATAAAAATATGTCGTTCTAGAGTATTATCAAAGGGCCAAGATAAAACATTTTTTCTTGGAACGCATCAGAACTTATCATGAGCTTTCGTGAGTTGAAGAGTATGTTTACTATCTTATTGTTGTTAACGTACAATCTATTCCTTTGTTTATATTATTTAATTTTTTAAAATGTATATATTTCTTTTATATGCTCATTTTTTGCACATATTTATAGGTATAATGCAAATAGAGATCTTTTGGGGAGAAGAAATGGATACAAATCGAGAATATTAAAAACTTACATTTTAATTATCTGTTAATTTCAAGACTTATATAGTGTTTTTAATTATGTAGTATTTCAAGACTGAAAATTTCGGTTAATTCGATTAATTTTGTTGATATGTTTTATACTTATTTTAACCAAAAAAACAAAAACATATAAATTTCAGTTAACTAATTGAATTAACCGAAATATTTCGATTCAATTAACGGTTAAAAGATTAAAAATTCTAATTAATTCGATTCGATTCATAACCGAACCGACCATTTAAACACCATATTCATTGACTTGGTTAGCGCTGGATCAATCGATGTTGTGGCTGAAAACCGCATTGTATGGGTTCAATCTAGGGCAATAGTAGGTGAACTATATTACAGGGTTAGTGAGAAAAGTGATAGAACACTAGTTGTTCCGCCGGCAACTAGCCATACGTCCATCGGTGTTGGTGGCCATATCAACGTTATTCCTAATATTATAACGTCATATATCAACTAAAATACTAATAATACATCAAATATAAATTATAACATTAACTAAAATTTTCATTAAGAAACATTAATTAACTTTCTTTGTGTTTAATTTATATCTTAAATTACTATTTACGAACATTTATTTCGGTATATAATGCGGTCCACATGCGTCATAAATTATCTTGACTACGCCCAACTGTGTTCATTTAATGATTATCTTTCTTTTACCTTTTTGGTGGTTTTTTTATGTGACGTTGCATGTAACAATGTCCATAGATAAATGTAATAAATTTATTTTTACATTTGTGTTGGTTCAACTTATCCTATATCTGAAAAAATATATTTATCATTTTTTTATATCTATTTTACAATGAAAAATAGTTGTTACGTTTAATTTAATTTAATTTTTTTGTGAAATCTTAAATTTCAATTTTAGAAAAAGTAAAAACTAAGTGTTATTTATACCCAAACGTTTCAAAATTAAGAGTGAAATTATAAATTAATTTATAATTTTAAAAGATTCTAATTGAATTTTAAAATTATTAATATCTTTCTTATAAGGTTATTCATCAACCATTTCATTAACTTCTTTTTTGTTATATAGCGACACACGTCACCATCTAGTTGCAACACTTATTTGTTTTTCATATTCTTTTTTCGTTTTTCCCTTTTTATTATTCCTTTATTTTTTATCTTAATATGGATAAAATAAAAATATTTTATGTGGTAATTAAAATTAATTTTAGATTTATAATTGAGTATAATATTAATTAATTTTATTAATTTATAAAATACTTTTATTTTTAATTTGTCCATAATTTTAATTATTTGTACTAATTTAAAATATGCTTTCCACTTTTCATTTTCTTTTTATTAACATGAAGTTTGAAAGATAAAAATCTAATCCATCGCTAGAAAATATCACATAATAGAACTTTTCTGTGTCATAAATTAATTTATTAAGCTTCTTCGTTAATGTCGAAACTATTTTTTTTTAAAAAACGGGGATCGACTTTAAAAACGAAAATAGAGTCGCCACCAATCTTTTTTCGAGGTGTGATCGGGTCACCTTGAAATTGATCATTTTAATAAAAAACATTTTGATTTATTAAAACAATGATTTTGGTCTACGAAATTCGAGAAAATGGGTTCGGAAGTCGGTTACGCACGAGGAAGGATTAGCATCCTCGTAACGCCCAAAATTAGTACCTAATTGATTAATTAATGTCTTAATGTCGAAAATTTGAGAAGATTTTAAAATATGACCCTTTTGATTTTTCAAAACTTATAACCTTTAAAAAGACATTCAATTATTTGGATAAAAGAAAAGTCGAATCTCAGTAAGTTAGAGCACGACCTTTCGAATTTCCCAAACACCAAATATCCTTTGTTTTGTTTTGTTTTTTTTTTTTTTTTTGAAATTCCTATCTCAAAATATCAAAATGTCACATCTAATAAGTTAGGACGCAACATCTTAAATTCACAAAGATAGGTTTTTTATTTGAAAATCATATATTTTAATTTCAAAAGGGTATTTGATCATTTAGACTTAATGAGAAAAATCAAGCCCAAGAAATTAGGCACGATTCCTCAAAACTCCAAATGTCAAATATTGCCTTATTTTAAGAAATAAAGTTTTGGATAAAAGTGGCAATTAAATGAGATATATTTTAAAACAATGATTTGAGTAAAATGTATCATTAATACATTACAAAACACAAATACCAAAGTAATACACTACAGCTTACATGATATAATAACATTTAATACTAATATAGGCAATTAAGAGAAAGGATAACATAAAATAGAAAATGATACAAGTAATAAAATGACCATGCTAAAGCAAACATAAGAATAATAAACAAATAAAAGAACGTGAATAACAAATAAAAGATATAAAGTAAGCAATAATAATTCAAAAGATCTATGCGAAAGATAAAAAAAACTAAGAAATGAATACGAAACTTTACATATGAGATCAAATATAAAAGTAAAATAACAATATAAGATAAATGATATATGCAAAACAATAAAGGGATATTATAACAATTTTTTTTTTAAAATAGAATAATAAAAAAAATGATATAGCAAAATCTAAAATAGTTAATATATACATAATAAAATAAATATATTTTAAATAAATAATATAAAAACTTTGAATAAAAATGTATAAGGGATAACTTATAATAAGTATATAATATACCATTTAAAAATAGATAATATACATATTTTAAATAAACAATATATGAAAAATTTTGCCTTAATAATAAAACAATTTAGATGATGTACAACATACAAATTTTCAAATAATACATAATATGATTAAAGTTAATATATAATATATAGATAATATGTAACAAATAAAAATAATAATATATATGATAAAACAATTTAACGTAAATAGGGAAAAGCAAAAAAGAAAAAACAAGTTTAAAATAATTAAAATAAATAAATAAATAAATAATGATTAAGCAATTAAATGGATAAATAAAAAAGGTTAAAAAAAAGCATAAGTCAACCTAACTCCCGCAATATGAGGATTCAACGAAATTCCTCCATCAAAATCTAACTCGAACGGAAGCAACTCAAAAAGAAACGAAGATGAGCGAAGAACAAAATAAGAACAAGCCACAAAAAATAAGAACGCAAAAGAGAGAGAAATTTGAGTGAATGCTCTCAAAAATTTTTATTACTCAAAACTCAGGTCCTTTACAATGAAGGGAGAGGCCTCTATTTATAGTTGAGCCTCCCCAAATCTAATGGTACAGATCAATTACATAAACGGCTAAGATTAAAAGGTATCTACAAATTAAATCTCTAAGATTACAAAATCATATCTTCTAAGATTGCATATCATATCTAAGATTGCATATCCTTGAAGATTATGTTTCCATATACGTCAAGCTTGTAGATGGACCTTCAATCTTTTCAAGTAATGGGTCATTCCGGTCGGGCCAAATGATATATTTTGGACTGGACTTGGACTTTGTTTTATTATTTTGAGTTTGTTATTTTTTTGTATAGGTCCAGGCTAAATTGGCCTATTACAGTTAACGTTGGTCGCATTGACTAGTAAATTTTATTCACATAACAATTGATAGAATATGATGATGAGACGTGGTATGTCACATGAAATTGAAGTTGATGAGGGAACATTTCACATTAATAAATTATAAAATATAAAAAATATTAAATTATATAAATATATTATTAGAAGTTATGAAAATTTTATGAAATTTATTTAAAAATATAAAAATAATTAAAATTATAAAATATAAAAATTACAAAAAGATAAAATAAAGAAATTATAAAAATTAGGTAAAAGTTATAAAAAAAATACTGGATGATTATAGAACAAGTATGAAAATGTTAGAACTTTAAAAAATATGAAAATTTATAAAAATAACAAAACTATATAAATATTATACTATTATATTATAAAATTAAAAAAGATTACTAATTTTTGTTTTCCCTCGTACATTACTATACACCTTACCCTAATCCATCTTTATAATTATCCCTCCCATTACGCCTACTCAACTAAAACCATTAGCCATCACTCTCACTAAGCCACTAAGAGCTAAATGCATCATCATTCAAACCCCTAACTTAGCACCTCACACAAGTTGATCACCACACTTTAATTTTTCCATTTTCCTATTACATAAGCCATCGTCACCCTTAACATATTCATCACTAGCAACCTTTTCCAAACCAAAATCACCAAGCGAGACCATCTCACGACCTCATCTTTTAGTGGTGAGGAGATAAAGCTTGGTTAATGGCTTTGAGAAGACAATTAGAGGTAGCGAGTTCTATTGCTATATCGGCAGAGGCTGGGCACCAGCCTTGGCGCGCGGTTGTTATGATGATTATAGCTTGGAACTATTGCAGGTTTAAGAACTAGTAGACAGTTCTTAACCTAAGGAGGCTTGTTGGCCATTAAAACTAATCATCTCAAGCGACAATCCAACATGTATGGATTTTTATGGTTGACTGTGTTGACATGAATGGTGGATTGATCATGTTATGGAACGGTGGGATGGCTTTGAACTTGCGGTCTTACTCTAGCAATCATAATATGTATGTATTTAGTTATGGGCAGGCTCGCTTACGCATTATAGGTTTTTATGGTCATAATGATAGAAGACTTAGGGATGCGTTGTGGGTGCTTAAATCTTTGAAGAGAACATCGACACTGCCATAGTTGTTTTTGGTGACTTTAATGAAGTATTAGCATATTGGGAGCAGGGGCGAAGCCAGAGGGGGGCTGGCATGGGCCCGGCCCCCCTAAAATGTAAAATTATTATTTAAGCCTTTAAATTTTTTTAAAAATTTTAAATTAGTAAAGATAAAATTGCACTTTGGCCCCCCTAAAATTATAAAAATTCGATTTAATTCTTTACAAATTATAAAGATATAAACTATAAAAAATTAAAATTTCATCTGGCCCCCCTTAAAAAATTGTTCTGGCTTCGCCCCTGATTGGGAGAAGTAAGGGGCATCAAAAAGCTAGAGTTGCTTTAGATTATTTTAACAAGGCTCTAAATGTGGCAGGGCTAGTTGACATTAGTCAGATGTGGGATGATTTATATGAACCAATAATCGTGGTAGTATTAATCTTGTGAAAGAATAGTTTGACATATTTGTGGCTTCCATATAATGACTCCATTTGTATTTGAATTTATAGGTTGAGGTATTGTCATAGGTCGCCTCGGATCACCATTTAATTTTCTTGGATGTCGATGCGTTACATAGGACTGATACTCTGATAGCAAGATGGATCATAAAGGTAGTTTAAGGTTTGAGGCTTGTGGGAGAATGAAAAAGGCTAGAGAAAGGTGGTGGTGGGTTTCTAAAGAGAGGGGGATAGGTTGGTTCTTGAGACGTTAGGGTTAGCGGGCATTGAGCTAGAGAAGTGATTGTTGGATTTAGTGCCTTAAGTGTAGTATTTTCGTCTATATACACTTGTATTTTTTTGAGCCAATTGGTTTAATAAAATTATCCATAAATTACATTAATATACTTTCTATATTATCCTCAATAGTTTTTGCATGCAAAGCAAAATGGAAGCAAATATTAGCTCATTAGTTACCTAATGTTTAACAAATGCTAAGCGGTATTATGTGGTCGGATCGTAATACAAAAAGACAACTTATATTAGTAGATGAACTTAAACATATCCTTAGTCTAACCGGAAATAAGAAAACCAATTGAAAGACTAATATGTTGTCTATCAAGTTTAATTGGGGAGATGTTTTGTCTTGGGCATTGGAGCTAATGACTCCCAAAAGATAGAGACATAGATGTGACTGACTGAACTGAAAGTACATTAGATAGGACCCAAGTAGAATACATCTTGAATTCGTTTATGAATTTATTCACTTGTGACGTTCATAGTGTGACATACATTAATCCTGAGTGGATGATGGACTATGTATGCATGATTCGTATACTTTGATGTAAGTAAAAGTTTAAGTTCAAATAGCTAAGGAACTGAAAGCTGGTGTATTGAGTATACGACTTCTACAATATGTAGCACCATTCACAATAGTGAAATTCATAGCCCAAGAAATGGGTAAATGATATTCTCTTATTGCCATTACATGACTTAATTTCTATTTGATAGTAATTGATTTTTCATAAAGGAAGATGTAATAGTTACCATGAGATAAAATAGGATCAGATAACGAATTTATCCCAAAGAGATTAAGGATATTCTATGAGGGTAACACACTTATGAAAAGGTCATTAGATGAGCACTGATCGAGTAGCTTTAGTAATGGTATGTAATTAAAGAGAGCTCAGCCGCGATACTATAGTGAAATGACTTCGTGACTAAATGAGTTTATAATTAATAGGTGAAAAGTCGAAACTTAATTATAAATCATTTCAACCCTAATTCCATATGTACAATCGATCCCTTCGTTAACTTGTTGAAACTAGAAATAATTACATATAGAATCAAATGAACATAAATAGATAGAAATGATAAAGTTAGAGAAATGAGTTACATTCGAAAATGAATGTGGTTTCTCACTAAATATAATAATGACTTAAGAATTAATTTAAGTTTTTGAATTATTATTTAATTAAATAATTAAATTTCAAAAATGAAATTAAATTAATTGATCATTGTGAATTCATTGGATATGAAAATTAAATATATTTTATCATATATTCATTTACAGTAAAGTTGTCACGAATTTAATGAAATTAGAATTGGGTTGAGAAAGTTATTTAATTAAAAAAATTAATTAATTAAAATTAATTTAATAAATAATATTTTTTTTTTGAGAAATAGAAAAAAAGTATATTGGGTTAGATTAAATTATAAAATATTAGGTTAAAAGTCCAGGAAGCATATATAATTGGACTCGATATAGGAGAGGTCCAAAACCCCTCATAATATGTATGAGGGGCGACAACCCTAGTATATTTAACTAGGGTTAGCCACCCCTCTCTCCAAATAGAACTAGGGGACTTGTTTTCTATTAAATAAGTATTATTTGTATTCTACTAATTCAACCAGGATCCTCCAATCTCTCCTTATAAATAGATGGAACTGGTAGGGTAAAAAACACACAACTTTGGGATATTGTTATTCTGCCCGAAAATAGTTAGAATTTATTTCTAAGTATAAATTATATTTTTCGGGAATAAACAATTCTATCGGTTTCTACTGAAAGAGAGAAATACTTTCCTACTAAAAGTAATAAAATTATTTTTGGTTCTGTGTTTGATTCAAGATTGTTCGAGCCCACACTCGAAGCGATTTGTGGTACGAGAATAGTGGAGAAGTTCGTTCGATTGAAAGCCAGGAACATTTAGGATCCGTCTCGCACAAAGCACAGGTATTTTTTTGGAAAATTTTATTACTATAAATATCATAAATCAGCCTCAATTTTCAAATTTTAATTTCCCACCGTGACAAAAAATTGATTTTAAACCGGATTTTTCCAACAATGGCAGCATAAGCACTATAATGCATCTAAAAATAGAATTTCCAAGCTCACTTTGCAACTTGTTCGATTGAACCCTATGCTTAATTGCAAGCAAACCTGATCATTTGTGGCACTTGACTTCATAAAGGGGCTTGAAGGGGCGTGATGGGTGCCAAATCCACCAAAAATAATATTGCTATGCCTAAACAGTAAATAAATAGTAGTATAGGGAGGAAGATTGATTCCACAAAGTTTGAGATATCTAAAATTGTTTTTCGATTTCACCAAGTTGCACGTCTAGCTAGCTGTCGTGCCAATGTGTGACAATATGTGCAAAAATAAAAAGGGGAATTTAAATATGATAAAAGCAAAAAAAAAAAATTGAAATCAAAATAACCATGAAAATAGGCAGAAACAAATTTTAAATTAAATAAATCCGTATATTGAAATTCCAGCTTCAGGCTTAATTTTGCTCCGATTTCGAACCGGTCTTTCATAACAAATATTCTCCTTCAACCAATAAGTCAGTTATAATAATTAAGGACGCTTCAAACCACCAACCCTTTCGTTTGTAAATTAATTGCAAGAACGCCGAACAACTAATCCTTACCGAACAAACAACCATGAAACACGTGTCCACGATTTAACTCTTCGTTAGCCTTGCCAACTAGAAGGGCTCAACTCAAACCAACGACCTTGACTGCACAAGCCGTTTAAATCCAATTGTTGTTTCCCTTGACGAAATCCAACCAACTACTTAACTAGACACATCAATGAGTTCTTCGGTAGATTGAATACAACAAACGATACTTGGTACTTCCAACTGTACGTCTATCAATACCGAATCAACGAACTCTTTTTGACTTGGCGCTAATATAATATTGTGAGATAACAGTGTCTATCTCTTAAAGTGGATAAACAACAAATATCATAATGTTTTTAAGTGCAGGATCGGATCTCATGACTCTCTATCGGATTATTTTTAAGTTTAAAGCTAAATGAAAATTTTAATTACTCATGAAAATAAATATATTTAATGGAGGCTTTAACAAGGTTTAATGTAAGAAAGAAAAGAAAAAAAAAAAAAAACAATGCCCAATTGCCCGAAAAGAAACAGAATTGGGGAATTGAAAATTTCAATTGATTTCATATTCTAAAGTACGTCTCTCGACTTGCGCATATAATATAAAAACCCTTTAATCTAATCTAGTATTAAAGAATCATCTAAAAATATCAAAAGATAAAATATTAGAAAATTAAAACTTGTCCTAAAAATAAAATATTAGAAAATTAAAATATTATCGTAATGAAAAATTAAATTATTATCTTTACTAATAAATCCTTAAAATAAAAATTTTCAAAATAGATCATTATTCATCAACTTTGTTCTTTGGTCCAAAATTTTTATGACAGTCCGCTTCTTCAACTCTTCTTGACTTTCATGGGTTTGCTTTTATACCTAATAAAAAATCAAATAATAAGCCCAAAATTAACAGCATCTCATTCAAAAATATATCAAAACAAAGCACAATAAACATGTAAATTGCGCGTATTATCAAATTCCCCTCCACTTAGCCAATGCTTGCCCTTAAGCATCTCATGCATTTATCAATCCAAGCATACCATAATCATCCAAGTTAGTTCAATTATCAAAATCCTCAATTCAATCAAACAAATAGTCATTAGTAAAATTTCGACCCTACAACCGTCTTTCTCAAGCTAACACTTCGATTCACAATTCAATTAAGCACGCAATTATCAAATATTTACATAATTAGAGTTCATAATATCAATTCATACTAAATTGTCTAGACACCAAAATTAAACAAAAATTTGCAACCATAAACAACCACTTGTCCCATTTCTTGTGTTTTTTTTTCCTAATTAAAAAGCTTATCTAGAGTGTCATTAAATCTTTTTACGCGAAGAAGGATGACAAACCAAGCACCCCATCCCGGTTACTCAACCTGTCACATATCTAGACAACTATTAGCTCTACTCATAACTATTAAGATTAGTGGAGTAAATGAATAACTTAGAACATCATTTAATCTTTTGACACAAACATAGATGACAACCAAGCACCTAACCCCGGTTACTCAATCAGTCACAACTCTAAGTCTTCACTCTTAATCTAAACAATCAAAAGATTATTTATTAAACTTTTTTCCCTTTTTTTATTTTTTTAAACACAAGATAAAACAAAAGTTCATTTAAGACAAAAAAAAATCATGCAAATAAGGCGTATCAACCAATTTAAGACAAAATTAACATAATAGAGCATTCAATTTCTCACAAACATTTATCTCAAATAATTAAGCGAATCTACGTGTTTTCTTATCAAAATCAAATTATAGGACCAACATTTTCCTGATGTCTAGATTCTTCAAAGAATTGACAATGAAATTTTTGAATTTTTCTAAATGAAAGTTGCATGCAAGGGAAAAAAATACAATTAATACTCAAGGACAAGAAAAACAACAACAAAATTTATCGAGGCAATTAGAAAATATAAATTAACAATTCAGTTCAAACTCCCCTATCTTAATCCATACATTTTCCTCAATGTATCACAATAAAATTAAATGAATGAATTAAGTATGAAGAGGAAATTTCCCTATGGCTATGGAATGTGATGGGGCGATGATGCAAGGAACGATAAAAGTCCAATCCTATTGAAGAGAAATAAATTAGAAATAACTAGAATCGAAATAAAAATAAAATTGGGTTGCCTCCCAAAAAACACATTTGTGTAATGTCGTTGGCTTGACGTTTTTCATTGTTTAGTTTATGCCGGATATCTAATTCGAATTTCTTCCACATCTTGAGGTGGAAGCTTTCGATGGTCTCTAGATAATAGGTAGTTAAGGAGACCGAGACGATCAAACAACAGTTTCGGTTCCCATGTCAAAGCTTGCATATTAGGTGGCCAAAGTTCATAATAAATGGGCTGTAATTTCGCGTTATCAGCGTCATACTCTAGAAGCTTCAATACCTACGTCTTGTACACTAGATCTAAAAAGTTTTCTTCAGCCACAAGATGTTCTCCAGGTTGACTCAACTTTGTCTCTTTGACGTTCCTACAGGGCATCAGAATCGATTCAGTTTCATCGCGTAAGTCCAAAAATTCCTGTATACCTCAGACACTTCACTACGATGTTCTAACGAATCATAAATATTGAATTCAACAACCTAACCATTGAACTCCATAGCAAGTGTACTGTTAAAGATGTCTATTTTGGTTCTTACAATGCAAAGGAACGATCGCCCTAATAGAATGTCAGAAGTGCCCAAAGAGATATCATCCTCCCTATATACAACATAAAAACCTATAGGAAATATTATGTCGTTAAGCTTAACCAAAACATTTTCCAACACTCTGTCTGGGTAGACTATAGTGTTGTCCACAAATTAGAGGCTAGCCTCTATATCTTTCAAAGGATTGACACTAGTGATTCGTAAATAGATAACAACATTATGTTAATAAATGAACCTAAATCAAATATAACTCTATTAATCCTACATTACCTATTTTACATGTAACACACTGGTATCTTATTGACCAAAAATTTAGGGAGAGTTAGGATTAAATTGAAAGGATTAGTGAATTGTTAGACTTCACCGGGTAATTCAAAGACTTAAATGGCCAATTTGTAATTAGTTGGATCTCAATTCTAGTTTGGTTAAGATGGAACCAACTTGTTCCAAAGTAGATGACAAAATGGTTAAGGATTAATGGTAGAGAAGGACAGTGAGAGTCGTGCTAAAGGTGTATATATATGAGTGTGTGGAGATAAAATTTATCTATTCTGTTTACACCTTTTTCTATCATAACACCATCTTCTTCAGTCACTTTGAAGAATAAAAAGAGGAGGATGTAGCTGAAGGAAGCTTTGTATGTCGCGACAGACGAAAGAATTGAAGTTTGATAGTAGAGAAATTTAGAAAATGGTAAGCTTTCTTACCTTTTTGTACTTGTAGATTGAAGAAAGGGTGGAGTAGTAACTCTTAAAAGCTCCTACATAATTCTAAATTCTGAGCTTTAAAAGGGTTGAACAACTTTAGTTAACCAATAAAGGGTTGTCAAGCTTAGCTGTTAGGACAAAGAAGGCTCTAGCGTTTGAGCAAGCTAAGTTGATAAGGATAAGAGAATTCAGGTGAGTCTCTGTACCATGCCTTTTGGATGATAGATGTTGTTGTGTGACTTGCATGTATCACATTGATGATGTACCGATGTTGCTTAAGATATGGTGTGTATATGCTTAGAAAAATAGTATGTTGTGTGTTTACATAATGCTGTGTGAGCCTTTGCTAGTTGACTGTTGATTGTTTTATGGTATATAATTTGGCATGATGTTTGTTTAATGATAAAATGTATTATATGCCTGAGTAATGTATGTGTAGTGTGATAGGAAGTGTTGACGGGATAGATAAAGTTAGAACCTGGGAATGAGAATTTATGTCATATACCACCAGATGGTACTGTTGTGTGCAAACCGTGATGTACAAAGCTACGAGCCTTGCGGAGCGAACACTATGATTTTCGAGCATCAAGGTTAGAAATGACAAAATGGAAGAATGGGCAGAGTAATAGGGAAAATAAAATTCTTGTTTGATACCGCTATACGGTGTTGCTAAGTGCAAACCATGATGTGCAAAGCTTTGGACCTTGTGGGGGGAACACTTTGGTATTTGACCATCAAGCTAGATACGAGATGAATCGTCGACAGTTATAAGGTTCCTTAGAGCAACATCGCGACGGTGGTCAACAGGTTCTATAGGACGACATCGCGAAGACGGTAAGGTCCTATAGGGCAACGTCTCAATAGAGGTCTAAAATGTAAAACCATAGCTCGGCTATAGCAACCAGTATAGTCCGCCGGGACAATAGATACGGTGTAGTTCACTGGGATAGTAAACATGAGGTAGTCTGCCAAGACATTAAACATGGTAGATATGCGATGAATCGATGTCGACAATTGTAAGGTTCATAGAGCGACATTGTGATGGAGATCAGCAGATTCTATGGGGCAGCACTATGACGATGATAAGGTCCTATGAGGCGACACCTCAATAGAGGTCTAAAATGTAATACCATGGCTCGACTATGGAAACCAGTATAGTACGTTGGGACAATAAACACGGGGTTGTCTACCGAGACATGAATACGGGATAGTTTGTCAGGACATTAAACACGGAGAAGCCTGTTAGGACGTAAAACATAGGAATCATATTTAGAAAGTTCACAGATCAAGAGGGACGCTAAGGGATTTAAATGGAGCTCATGGTGTGACTAGGACGATAACTCACAAGAATGAATGAGTTTGGTGTGTTCAAGAAATATAAACAACCGGGACAATGAGAAAATTTGTCAAGAGTAATAATGAGTGATGCTAAGGGTACATCTCAACTCAACTAGGTGAAAAAAGGAAGATACTCCTTAGATGATGAGGTATACATAATGTTTGATAAGATGAGTCTGCCAGGGAAGTTTTGGATCCCACATGGTTTAAGCATAAACGAAATAAATCTACTAGGATGAAATCATAGACTATAATATGGCAAAAAGTCAACCGAAGGGTCTAATAGGCTGATAAGGGTCGTCATGGGAGGAAATTCATGCCCAAGGCTGAATGACCAATAATGACCGTTAGAGGATAGTGGAAAGCGAAGGTTGAACATAACCATGAAAAGTGGTAGAGAAGCCTCTTTGGGAAATAGACCGAAAGAGTGAGTACTATGGTGTTGTATGGTGAGCACTACTACTCCAAGGCGGTGAGGACATTGAAATTTGGTAAAGACTGCAGTTGTAGTGATTTCTTGGGTAGTCGCCAAGCGTTGCCCGATAGAAATTATTAATGCAATTATCAGGGAGTTAAATTTGAGCTGGAAGTCTTACATTTTCCTTAAATTTGATATATGGATCTCACTAAGTTCTTTCGAACTTATAAAGTTTTTGCTTGATTACAAGTTAGTTAAAGATTTGGAAATCAATAAGGACCAAACCAGACTCCGCTAGAAGCTAGGTGAAACACAACATCTTTTCGTGTGTATTGAGGGGCTCCCATAGAGGCTTCGCCTCAGGGTTTAAGTTGTCTATATATGTTATCGAGTCTCTGTCCAAAACTTGTAAATAATCATTGGAATCAAAGTCTTAAAGTTTTATTATTAGATTAATACGAGTCGAAATTTTAGTTAGATTCTTAAGTTCAAGCTATTTAAGTATGTAATTAAATCAAAAACAAAAAAAAAAAATTGTTAAGTCATTCTAGTTAGTGTAGTATCCAATACCCAAACTTGGAGATTGGGTCAGGTAGAGGGTGTTACAAATTTATTGGTATCAGAGCTTCGATTCAGCCAATTCTATCGACGTAGGAAGACCCTATATACATGTTACATTAGATCTAGTCCCTCAAGAGTTGTTATGAGATAGTAAATGTGACAAAAATAAGTGAAGGATTGGCAGCAAATATAACGCGAGAAAATAGAGGAAAGGAAAAAAATAAGAGATTTCATTACTACGAAAAATTTAGTACAAATACACGGGAGGATTAAACATTATCCCTAATTGGCGGAGCAGTCGTTTCCTTTGTTGTTTCTTTCCCCTCATCATTAGCTTCTTCTATAGTAGTAGGACTGGTGGGCTCAAGCTCTAATTGGAAGATGAAACCGTCAGAATCTTTTAATTTCTTCTAAAACTCTTCTCAAGCAGCACCAAAAGGGTTCATCGCATTAAAGCTCAGATACTTGATGATGTACTGGCACAGCCAGCTGAAGTCCACTCGACTCACATCGAAGGGGCCCACGACAACCTGGGCATGAATGATGTAATTAGACCTCAGCTTGGCAAGATAATCCGCAATCCCCAAACACCCAACAACTAACCCTTACCGAACGAACAACCACGAAACACGCATCCATAATTTAGCTCTCTAGCAGTCTTATGAACTAGAAGGACCCAACTCGAACCAATGACATCAACCGCGCGAGTCGTTTAGATCCAATTACTATTCCCCTTAATGAAATCCAACCAACTACTTAATTGGACACACCAATGTGTTCTTTGTTAGAAAAAATTCGATTCAAAAATGGTTTACTTGCATAGCGAAAAATAAAAATTTTGAAAATCGACCTGATTTGTGATATTTATAGCAATAAACCCTAGACAAAATTCACACTTTTATTTTCGGATAGACGGATCCTTGTCATTCCCAGCTTTCAACCAAACGGTCTTCTCCGCTATTCTTATACCACAAACTGCTTCGAGTGTGGACTCGAATGATTCGAATCAAACACAAAACTAGAAATAGTTTTCTTTTCTTTAATTTGAAAATGAAAATCTCTTCTCAAATAGAAACCAACATAATCATTATTCTATAAAATATATTTAATTCTTAGAGAATAAAAGTCTCTCTATTTTTAGGCAGAATAACGATATCTGAAAGTTGTGTAAATAGCCCTACTGGTGTCATTTATTTTTAAGGAGAGAAGGTAGAACCCTTGTTGAATTGTAGAAGTTTATTTCAAATGGAAAATCAAACTCCTAGTCTAACTATGATATAGGAGGTGACAACTCTATTTAATAATACTAGGGTTTTTCATCCCACCCTATTACATAAGGGGCTTTTGGGCCACTTCCATATCGGGTCCAATTACAAGTGCTTCCCAGGCTTTTAATCCAATACTTTATAATTTGATCCAACCTAATATTTGTTTTTCTATTTCGCAAAAATAAACTTCAATATATTTATAATTAAATAATTTTCTCAACCTAATTCTAATTCCGTTAAAATCATGATGGCTTTACCGTAAAAGAATCTATGAGAAAATATATTTAATATTTCTGCATTCAACGATTCACTATGACCAAATAATTTATTTTCATTTTCGAACTTCATTTAATTCAAAAAAATATATAATTCATTTTTTAGGTCATTTTCCTTTTTCATTTTCATTTTGGAGAAAACCATATTCATTTCCAAATGATTCCATTTTTCATTTTGGGGAAAACCATAATAATTTTCAAAATGTTTCCTATTTCTCCATTTCACCATTTCTATTCATTTTTGTTCATTTGATGCAACATGCAATTCATTTCTAGTTTCAACGAGCTAAAAGATGAACCGATTGGACATATGCGATTGAAGCTCAAATGATTTATAATTAAGTTCTAGCTTTTCGCCTATTATTTATAAACTCATTTAGTCATGAGGTCACTCCACTATAATATCGTGACTGAGCTCTTCCTAATGACATACCATTACGAAAGCAACTCGACCAGTGCTCATCCAATGACCTTGTCATAAGTGTGTTACCCTCATAGGATATCCTTA
This sequence comes from Gossypium sturtianum, assembly GCA_025698515.1. NCBI lineage: Eukaryota > Viridiplantae > Streptophyta > Magnoliopsida > Malvales > Malvaceae > Gossypium > Gossypium sturtianum. The sequence continues at coordinate 127,587,214 of CM046946.1, forward strand.
ATCTCTTTGGGATAATATCCATTCTCCTAATATGATCCTATTTTATTTCATGATAACCATTACATCTTTCTTTATAAAAAGTCAATTACTATCAAATAGTAATCACTTACCCATGTTTACTTTTCATCAACCATGTAATGCCAATGAGAGGATATCATTTACCCATGTCTCGGGCTATGAATTCCACTATTTTGAATAATGCTACATATTGAAGAAGTTGTACACCCAACGCACCAGCTTTCGGTTCCTTATCTATTCGAACTCCGGTTTTTACTTACATCAAAGTGTATAAGTCACGCATACATAGTCTATCATCTACTCAGGATTTAGGTATGCCACACTATGAACGTCACAAGTGAATAAATCCATAAACAGATTCAGGATTTATCCTTCTTGGGTCTAGTCCAATGTATTGTTAGTCTAGTCTATCACATCTATGTCTCTATCTTTTGGAAGTCATCTGCTTTGATGCTCAAGACAAAACATCTTGCCAATTGGACTTGATAGACAACATATTCGTCTTTCAATTGGTTTGCTCATTTTCGATTAGACTATGGATATGTTTAGGTTCGTCTACTAATAGAAGTTGTCTTTCCGTATTACGATCCGACCACGTAATACCGCTTAGTATTAGTTTAAACATTACACAACCAATTAGCAACATTTGCTTCCATTTTGCTTTGCGTGCAAAAATCATACAAGGACAATCATACAGAGTATATTAATGTAATCAATGTATTTGTTTTACTAATCAATCTGTTCGAAAAAATTGCAAGTTTACAAACAAATATACTACACTCAAGGCACCAGATCTAACATTCTTCAGTAGACCAAATACGATACACGATCGACTCGATACTTTCAACTTTCTACCTATCAACACCGAATCAACGAGCTCTTTTTTACTTTGTAACATCCTGAATTAGGGGCTATGCATTTGATGTGTTTTGTGTGTATGCTTTGTTTAATGTGCTAGTTTATGGTGTATGGGAGTCTAGGAAAGGCCCGGGGATAAGTCGAAGCCCTGGCCAAAATTCTCTTTTTGGGCACTTCAGTGGAAGAGCTAGTTGGAATAGGACCTAAGGGATATTGGTTGTGTTTGGTTGACACAAGCAAGGTGTTGATAAAGTGGCAAGGTGACGCCACATAAGGGTTGGAAGGTAACGCCACAAGGGAGCAGAGAGGGAGCAGGTTCAAGTCGCATGGAGCTCATTTTGGGAGTTCTTTTTGGCGTCGTGAGAGCGAAGTATGCAAGTCAGACCGGGACACTACAGGATGGGAGAGTGGACTGAGTCAAGATATTCGAATGTGTGGCTGAGAGAAAATAAAGGAGTTTGAATCATTCAAACCATTTTGAATGAGTGATCAGGAGTGAATTAAGGAGAAAAGTAAGGGATTAGCATGTGAAGATGGTGGTGGCCGAATTTTGGAGTGCTTGGGGGGGAGAAAGAATCGGTTTTGGCTTGTTTTGGGGTGTGCCGAAATTGTATTAGCCAACATCTATTCTCCTCTCTTTTTCTCCTTTATCCGAATGTGATAGACCATTTTGAGGCACCTTCTTTTCTTCATTTCCTTTTCTCCTTCTAAGACTCTCAAGCCGCATTTTAGCATCGTTTTTACTAATCCCTTCCATTGTTCTCTTATTCATTTTTTCCTCCTCTCATAAGCCGAAACCTTCTACCATTCTCTCGACATTGATTTTTTTTCTTCTCATTTGCATTACCTAAAGCCGAAACCCCATTCCTCTTTTCTTCTTCTTGATCAAATCATCTACTTCCATCATTCATTTCTGTTGACACCTTCATACCTTAACCGTTCCTCTTGTTTCTTCTCCTCTTTCTTCACTTTATTGCAATTGTTCTTATACCAGTTACCCTTGTGAGCCGAATCTAAGCCTTGCTACAGATTATTTTCTTCAAGACTGATTTCAAAGATCCGTTGGGGATATTATCAGTGTTAACTTATTACGTGGAATAACGTGATAGAGATCTGTTTCAGAATTCAAGTCGGTTTGGGTTGATATAGGTAAGAGGGATTCTGTTACGATTTCTTATTTTTCTTTCGGTTCTTGGTAGCCAAAGTCGAATGGCTAGTTGGCTTGATGAATTGGATGCTTTGGCCGAATATAGGTGGGGGTCGTGTTCGCATTTTCTTCTACGTCGAGACTACAGTTAGAAGACTTTCAGGATTCACTCGATTTGTGAACCAAGCCTGAAACTTTCGGCTCTTGTCGATCTAGGTAAGGAAATCTATTCAGTTAAACATATAATCTTACCCTTATCCTATTCAATACTTTAACTCGGTCTTCTGACCAAGATCTTTTGATGGAATCCAATACCAATCGTGCAAATGAGGGTTGGACCCGTAAACCCACCCTCAAGTTTAGGAAGCGTCATGTGTCGCTGAGTCGAGATTGGCCACCGGGTTGTGGGACCGGCTTCGAACAGAGTAGTAGGCGGATAGCGATGCGTTTACGCTGCATCGATAGTGTCAACGTAGAAAGTATTATTTTGCGTGTTATCAGGTGTGTAAACCCTCACACACTTTATTTTAACTATAATATAAATTGTATGGGCTGAAAAGCGGGAAAGGTCGTGTATATAAATAAATACCCTTAATGGGTAAGGCAAGGAGTGCCAGTGCGTATCTGTAATAACAAAATGTGAGGTTGGATGTATGTGATAATTTATTGCCTTGATAATAGCATGTTGCATTCATTATGACATATATGTTGTGCATGGGATATGGATATGATGATAAAGGGGAAGTGTTGATTATAAGGTCACATAGTGATCGGTGGCACTGCCACAGTTGATTATAAGGTCACATAGTGATCGGTGGCACTGCCACATCTGTTTATAAGGTCACATCGTGATCGGTGGCTAAGCCACAGTTGATTTTAAGGTCACATAGTGATCGGTATTATAACGGACAGCATGACTGTTAAAACGGCGTGTAGCGGATGGAGGGTTACTTGTAGAAATCCCCACGGTGTGATGGCTGGTACAGGATGGCGTGTAGAGGATAGAAAAACAACTAGGTTGGGCTGGGCTTAATGCATTCATGTAGTTGTATGATACCATGTGTGAGCTAGATGTGAGGTTGTGGGCCGTGGGCCATTTTTCTGTGTTTGATGGTTTTACACACTGAGTCTCTGTGACTCACCCTTTCCCCAACTTTTCAGGTAATCAATAGATCGTGGATCTGGGAGCCGAGGCGGACTCGTGGAGGCCATAAAGTCTTTTCTTTTCTTAAACATCTTAATACTTTAATTTAATTTTTAATTGGGGATTTTGTTGTAATAAGGCCTTCCTGATTTGATATTTGGTTTTATCTAATAATTACACCCGACGCTATGCCTACTTAAATACGAATTTTTAATGATGAGGTTTTAAAAATACGAGTTCACAAAATAACGTTTTCTTTCAAATTGCACCTAGTATAGTAGGTAATTGATTAATTAAAATTTGGAATTTTTTTTCCTAAGCTAACAAATCTTAGTTTTCAAGACATCGCTTTAACTAGAAGGTTTTCAAAACTATGGTTTTTCCCAAAGTAGTCGAGAAAAAATCGTTCTCACTTAACCTGTAACATACCAGATTCGGTCGTAGCGTTTAGGCCGGGTTTGGGGTGTTACAATTTTGTATCAGTCTAGGGTTGTAAAACTCGGGTGTGAAATGGGTTCATGGGTTCAACAATGTTTTATAAAATCGATATGAATGTTAGATAGGAAATTTTTTGTTTGAAATATGGCATCCGAGTCTACTGAAGACCCGATCCACACAGGTAAGTGTTCTAATTACTTGATGATGTATGCATGAAATGATTGTTAGCATGTAAGAAATATGCTTGTTAGCTTTAGGAAATTCAAACTTTAGAGATTGGAACTTTTGATGTGTTTTGCGGAAACTACTCTCTAAAACTACTCCCCACAAAACTTCTCGGTCTTAAGCAGTGGAAGAAATACTAATTCATAAAACTTTTAATCAGATTAAATCGCAAACGTTAGTCATGAGCACTAGGGGGCGTGGACATGGTGTGCATGGTCGTGGTAGATGCAGGATTGCTGTGTCAGAACCAGTGGGATCTGGTCATGGGTCAGGAAATGAGATGCCGCATACCACCAACGCGGAAAGCAATTTTAGGACCAAACGGCTGGAGATGATGCGGTGTCTCAGGCGATGTTGCGGGTTCTGGAGAGAGTTGCTAGGGCAGGCATGAGTATAGGAGCTCGAAAATCTGTGTCGGAGTGACTTCGAGCTAATTGAGCGGAAATGTTTAGGGGTATTTCTGGTGTAGCTCCTAATGTGGCTGAATATTGGCTAGAGGCAGTGGAGCGTATAATGGATGATCTGGATTTCACGGAGGAAGAAAAATTGAAAGGAGTGGTGTCTCTTCTTCGGGACGAAGCGTATCAGTGGTGGCTTACGGTTAAGGATGGTACGATGGTGATCGCATTACAGGATTTCTTCAAGTCGGCATTTGGTAGTAAGTACATTGGATCGAGTTATGTGGATGCACAAACGTAAGGCATTTCTGAATTTGGTTCAAGGGAATAAATCGGTAGCTGAGTATGAGGCGGAATTCTTACGTCTTAGTCGTTATGCCCGTGGGATACTGGCCACAGACCATGAGCGATGTGTTCGGTTTGAAGATGGTCTAAGAGATGATTTGCGAGTACTGATTGCTCCACAACGAGAAAGGGAGTTTACGGTTTTAATGGAAAAGGATAAGATAGTCGAGGAAGTGAAGCGGTCCAAAAAGCAGAATCAGGATAGAGATAGAGGTAGTAATAAAAGGAATTTTAGATCGTCAGGACAGCTGGGCGTTTTCAGAAAAGACCTAGGTTGGATGGGCCGAGTCGGGTTGTGAGACATGTTACTGACAGTCGGCCTCAGAGGTGTGCTCGATGTGGTAAATTTCATGTAGGCGAGTGTTGGACGAGCAACGGAAGATGTTTCAGGTGTGGGTCTACTGATCATCAAATTAGAGACTGTCCACAAGAGCGGAGCGGTGCAGGACCGGTAGGTCAGGGTTATGCTCAGCCAGGTAGAGGTGGTCAGTAACCGCAGAGAGGTCGTGGTCCAGCCAGAGGAGGTAATGATTTCGGTCGGGGCCGTGGAGCACCAGGCAGAGGTGTGGGGAACACGGATGCGAGACAGTCAGGGTTAGTCTATGCAGCTAGACGCCGAGAGGAGGGTGATGCACCGGATGTCATAACCGGTACGTTCCTAATATTTTGATTGCTTTTTTTCTGCACTGATTGATATTGGGTCGACACATTCTTATGTTGCTAGTGTAGTATCTGGAACTTTAAGCATAGACTCTGAGATTGCTTCTAGGGAGATGACTGTAATTAGCCAAGGGGTGGTTTTTCCGGCTGATCTGATGGAACTACCATTCGGGGAGTTTGATTTTATATTAGGGATGGACTGGTTAGTAAAGTATCGAGCAAATCTAGATTGTGTTGCTAAGCGCATGGTGGTCCGTACTCCTGAGGACGAGGAGGTGGTGGTAATAGGAGAAAGGAGGAATTATTTTTCTAACGTAGTGTCCGCCTTAAAGGCTGAAAGAATGATGAGGAAAGGATGTGAGGCATTCATAGCTTTGGTTTGTGCTTTGGAGGTCAAGGAATTGTCTGTGGGGGATGTTAGGACAGTGAAGGAGTTTCCTGATGTTTTCCCAGAAGAACTTCCAAGTTTACCCCCGGATCGCGAGGTGGAATTCGGGATTGATCTTCTTCTGGGGACAGTGCATGTATCTATCGCTCCTTATAGAATGGCGCCGAAGGAGTTAGTGGAACTGAAAGCCCAGATTCAGGAACTTTTGGATCGAGGTTTTATCCGACTGAGTGTATCACCGTGGGGAGCGCCGGTACTATTCGTTAAGAAAAATGATGGATCAATACGTATGTGCATTGACTATCATCAGTTAAACAAGTTGACAATCAAGAACAAATACCCGTTGCCGCAGATTGACGACTTGTTCGATCAGTTGAAGGGGGCTTCAGTCTTTTCAAAGATAAATTTGAGGTCAGGGTATCATCAACTCAAGGTTAAGGAAGCAGATATTCATAAGACGGCTTTCAGAACTCACTATGGTCATTATGAATTCCTGGTGATGCCGTTTGGGTTGACCAATGCTCCAGCAGCGTTTATGGACATGATGAACCGAGTATTTCAACCCTACCTGGACCGGTTTATTGTAGTATTTATAAATGATATCTTGGTCTATTCAAGATCGGAAAAGGAGCATGATTCACATCTTCGTGTGGTTTTACAAATCTTGAGGGAGAAGCAGTTGTACGCCAAATTCAGTAAGTGTGAATTTTGGCTAAGTGAAGTTACTTTTCTAGGCCATGTTGTGTCGACAGAGGGGATTAGGGTTGATCCCCGGAAAATTGAAGCTATGTTAGATTGGAAACCACCTAAGTCTGTGGCAGATATTCAAAGTTTCCTTGGTCTTGCTGGGTATTATCGAAGGTTCATTGAAGGGTTCTCATTAATTGCAGCACCTCTAACCAAGCTGTTGAGGAAAGGGGTACCTTTTGTTTGGGCTGACAAGCAACAAGAAAGTTTTGAGAAGCTGAAGAGGATTTTGACGGAGGCTCCGATGTTGATTCAGCCAGAGGCTGGAAAGGAGTTTGTGGTTTATTGTGATGCTTCACACACGGGTTTAGGATGTGTGTTAATGCAAGAAGAAAAAGTGGTGGCGTATGCGTCTCGGCAGTTAAGACTGCATGAGGTAAATTATCCCACGCATGATTTGGAATTGGCGGCAGTTGTGTTTGCTTTGAAAAGTTGGAGGCATTATCTGTATGGGGAGAAGTCCGTCATTTATACGGATCACAAGAGTCTAAAATACATTCTCACCCGTAAGGAATTGAATTTGAGGCAAATGGCGATGGATTGAGCTATTGAAGGATTACGATTGCTCGATTGAGTATCATCCAGGTAAAGCCAACGTGGTGGCAGATGCATTAAGTCGTAGGGTGATCTCTGATTTGAGAGCAATGTTTGCTCATCTCAGCTTGTATGATGATGGAAGTATATTAGCTGAACTTCAAGTGAAACCTTCCCGGTTAGTCGATTAAAGCGCGGCGATTGTTGGATGATGCCTTGAGTGCTCGACTACTTCAAGTTCGTAATGAGGGGTAGAGGATTATAGTCCGAGCATGAATGGGGCTCTGTGTATCCGTAAGAAGGTTTGCATACCGAGGGATGTTGAGTTAAGACAGTTGATACTTCAAGAAGCGCATAGTAGCCCATATGCTATGCATCTTGGCGGGAGTAAGATGTATAGAGATTTGCGAGAACGGTTTTTGTGGCCGGGTCTAAAACGGGAAGTAACCGAATTTGTAAGTAGGTGTTTGACATGTCAACAGGTAAAAGCAGAACATCAGTTACCTTCGGGTTTGTTGCAGCCGTTAAAGATTTCGCAGTGGAAGTGAGAGAGGATCACGATGGATTTTGTTAGTGGACTACCCCTTACGCCTACTAAAAAGGATTCGGTATGGGTAATTGTGGATCGATTGACGAAGTCTGCTCATTTCACACCAGTTCGCGTTGACTACTCTCCTCAAAAATTGGCTAAGTTGTATGTAGCAGAGATCGTAAGGTTGCATGGAGTACCAGTGTCTATTATCTCAGATAGAGACCCGAGATTCACGTCAAGATTTTGGAAGGCATTACATCAAGCGTTGGGGACAAAGTTAGATTTCAGTATAGCGTTTCATCCATAGTCTGATGGACAGTCAGAGAGGGTAATTCAAATCCTAGAGGATATGTTGAGGGGCTGTGTCTTGGACTTCATAGGTAGTTGGGAAGAATTTCTACCGTTAGCGAAATTCGCGTATAACAATATCTACCAATCGAGTATTCAGATGGCACCGTATGAGGCGTTATATGGTCGAAAGTGTCGTACTCCTACGTGTTGGACAGAGTTGGGCGAGCGCCAGTTGTTGGGTCCAAAATTGGTTTCAGAAACGGAAGATAAGGTTAAGTTAATTCAGACTCGTTTAAAGGAAGCATCGGACAGGCAGAAGTCCTATGCTGATCTAAAGCGTAAGGATATAGAATTTGAGGCAGGGGACCAGGTGTTCTTAAAGGTTTCACCGTGGAAGAATGTGCTAAGGTTTGGGCAGAAGGGTAAGCTAAGCCCCAGGTTCATTGGGCCTTATCGTGTGTTGAAGCATGTGGGACCAGTAGCCTATCAACTCGAGTTACCTGCAGAGTTAAGCCAGATTCATGATGTGTTCCATGTTTTGATGCTAAGACGCTACCGTTCGGATCCATCTCATGTTGTGCCCGTGGAAGAAATCGAAGTAAGGCCTAATCTATCTTTTGAAGAAGAACCAGTGCAGATCTTGGATCGTGATGTCAAGGTGTTGCGTAGGAAGACGGCTCCATTGGTTAAGGTTTTATGGCAAAACCACGGTTCTGAGGAAGCTACGTGGGAACCAAAGGAAGCGGTGCGACAGCAATACCCTCATCTCTTTTGACCAGGTAATTTCGAGGCCGAAATTTCTTTAAGAGGTAGAACCAGTAACATCCTGAATTAGGGCTATGCATTTGATGTGTTTTGTGTGTATGCTTTGTTTAATGTGCTAGTTTAGGGTGTATGAGAGTCTAGGAAAGGCCCGGGGATAAGCCGAAGCCCTGGCCAAAATTCTCTTTTTTGGCACTTTAGTGGAAGAGCTAGCTGGAATAAGACCTAAAGGATATTGGTTGTGTTTGGTTAACACAAGCAAGGTGTTAATAAAGTGGCAAGGTGACGCCACATAAGGGTTGGAAGGTGACGCCACAAGGGAGCGAGAGAGGAGCAGTTCAAGTCGCATGGAGCTCATTTTGGGAGTTCTTTTTGGCGTCGGGAGAGAGCGAAGCGAGTGCACTGACCGGGACACTACAGGATGGGAGAGTGGGTCAGAGTCAAGATATTCGAATGTGTGGTGAGAGAAAATAGAGGAGTTTGAATCATTCAAACTGTTTTGAATGAGTGATCAGGAGTGAATTAAGGAGAAAAGTAAGGGATTAGCATGTGAAGATGGTGGTGGCCGAATTTTAGAGTGCTTGGGGGGGAGCAAGAATCGGTTTTGTCTTGTTTTGGGGTGTGCCGAAATTGTATTAGCCAACATCTATTCTCCTCTCTTTTTCTCCTTTAGCCGAATGTGATAGACCATTTTGAGGCACCTTCTTTTCTTCATTTCCTTTTCTCCTTCTAAGACTCTCAAGCCGCATTTTAGCATCGTTTTTACTCATCCCTTCCATTGTTCTCTTATCCATTTTCTCCTCCTCTCATGTCCAAAACCTTCTACCATTCTCTCGACATTGATTTTCTTTCTTCTCATTTGCATTACCTAAAGCCGAAACCTCATTCCTCTTTTCTTCTTCTTGATCGAATCATCTCCTTCCATCATTCGTTTCTGTTGACACCTTCATACCTTAGCCGTCCCTCTTGTTTCTTCTCCTCTTTCTTCACTTTATTGCAATTGTTCCTGTACCAGTTACCCTTGTGAGTCAAATCTAAGCCTTGCTACAGATTATTTTCTTCAAGACTGATTTCAAAGATCCGTTGAGGATATTATCGGTGTTAAGTTATTACGTGGAGCAAGGTGATAGAGATCTGTTTCAGAACTCAAGCCGATTTGGGTTGATATAGATAAGAGGGATTCTATTGTAATTTCTTATTTTTCTTTCGGTTCTTGGTAGCCAAAGCCGAATGGCTAGTTGGCTTGATGAATTGGATGCTTTGGCCGAATATAGGTGGGGGTCGTGTTCGCGTTTTCTTCTACGTCGGGACTGCAGTTAGAAGACTTTCGGGATTCACTCGATTTGTGAACCAAGCCTGAAACTTTCGGCTCTTGTCGATCTAGGTAAGGAAATCTATTCAGTTAAACGTATAATCTTACCATTATCCTATTCAATGCTTTAACTCGGTCTTCTGGCCAAGATCTTTTGATGGAATCCAATACCAATCGTGCAAAGGAGGGGGTTGGACCCGTAAACCCAAATTTCCTAAATTTAGGAAGCGTCGTGTGTCGCAGATCGAGATTGGCCACCGGGTTGTGGACCGGCTTCAGAATAGAGTAGTAGGCAGATAGCAGTCGTTTCTGCTATCGATAGTGTCGACGTAGAAAGTATTATTTTGCGTGTTATCAGGTGTGTAAACCCTCACACACTTTATTTTAACTGTAATATAAATTGTATGGGCTGAAAAGCCGGAAAAGGCTGTGTATACAGTCGAAATACCCTTGTGGGTAAGGCAAGGAGTGCCAGGTACGTATCTGTAATAACAAAATGTGAGGTTGGATGTATGTGATAATTTATTGCCTTGATAATAGCATGTTGCATTCATTATGACATATATGTTGTGCATGGGATATGGATATGATGATAAAGGGGAAGTGTTGATTATAAGGTCACATAGTGATCGGTGGCGCTGCCACAGTTGATTATAAGGTCACATAGTGATCGGTGGCACTGCCACATCTGTTTATAAGGTCACATCGTGATCGGTGGCTAAGCCACAGTTGATTTTAAGGTCACATAGTGATCGATATTATAACGGACAGCATGACTGTCAAGACGGCGTGTAGCGGATGGAGGGTTAATTGTAGAAATCCCCACGGTGTGATGGCTGGTACGGGATGGCGTGTAGAGGATAGAAAAACAACTAGGTTGGGCTGGGCTTAATGCATTCATGTAGTTGTATGATACCATGTGTGAGCTAGATGTGAGGTTGTGGGCCGTGGACCATTTTTCTGTGTTTGATGGTTTTACACACTGAGTCTCTGTGACTCACCCTTTCCCCAACTTTTCAGGTAATTAGTAGATCGTGGATCTGGGAGCCGAGGCGGACTCGTGGAGGCCATAAAGTCTTTTCTTTTCTTAAACATCTTACTACTTTAATTTAATTTTTAATTGGGGATTTTGTTGTAATAAGGCCTTCCTGATTTGATATTTGGTTTTATCTAATAATTACACCCGACGCTATGCCTACTTAAATACGAATTTTTAATGATGAGGTTTTAAAAATACGAGTTCACAAAATAACGTTTTCTTTCAAATTGCACCTAGTATAGTAGGTAATTGATTAATTAAAATTTGGAATTTTTTTCCTAAGCTAACAAATCTTAGTTTTCAAGACATCGCTTTAACCAGAAGGTTTTCAAAACTATGGTTTTTCCCAAAGTAGTCAGAAAAAAATCGTTCTCACTTAACCCTGTAACATACCAGATTCGGTCGTAGCGTTTAGGCCGGGTTTGGGGTGTTACAATTTTGGTATCAGAGTCTAGGTTGTAAAACTCGGGCTGTGAAATGGGTTCATGGGTTCAACAATGTTTTATAAAATCGATATGAATGTTAGATAGGGAAATTTTTTTGTTTGAAATATGGCATCCGAGTCTACCGGCACCCGATCCACACAGGTAAGTGTTCTAATTACTTGATGATGTATGCATGAAATGATTGTTAGCATGTAAGAAATATGCTTGTTAGCTTTAGGAAATTCAAACTTTAGAGATTGGAACTTTTGATGTGTTTTGCGGAAACTACTCTCTAAAACTACTCCCCACAAAACTTCTCGGTCTTAAGCAGTGGAAGAAATACTAATTCATAAAACTTTTAATCAGATTAAATCGCAAACGTTAGTCATGAGCACTAGGGGGCGTGGACATGGTGTGCATGGTCGTGGTAGATGCAGGATTGTTGTGTCAGAACCAGTGGGATTTGGTCATGGGTCAGGAAATGAGATGCCAGTACCACCAGCTGCGAAAACAGAATTTTAGGACCAAACGGCTGGAGATGATGCGGTGTCTCAGGCGATGTTGCGGGTTCTGGAGAGAGTTGCTAGGGCAGGCATGAATATAGGAGCTCGAAAATCTGTGTCGGAGTGACTTCGAGCTAATGGAGCGGAAATGTTTAGGGGTATTTCTGGTGTAGCTCCTAATGTGGCTGAATATTGGCTAGAGGCAGTGGAGCGTATAATGGATGATCTGGATTTCACGGAGGAAGAAAAATTGAAAGGAGTGGTGTCTCTTCTTCGGGATGAAGCGTATCAGTGGTGGCTTACGGTTAAGGATGGTACAGTGGCTGATCGCATTACCTGGGATTTCTTCAAGTCAGCATTTCAGAGTAAGTACATTGGATCGAGTTATGTGGATGCACAGCGTAAGGCATTTCTGAATTTGGTTCAAGGGAATAAATCGGTAGCTGAGTATGAGGCGGAATTCTTACGTCTTAGTCGTTATGCCCGTGGGATATCGCCACGCACCATGAGCGATGTGTTCGGTTTGAAGATGGTCTAAGAGATGATTTGAGTACTCGATTGCTCCACAACGAGAAAGGGAGTTTACGGTTTTAATGGAAAAGGATAAGATAGTCGAGGAAGTGAAGCGGTCCAAAAAGCAGAATCAGGATAGAGATAGAGGTAGTAATAAAAGGAATTTTAGATCGTCGTGGCACCGGCGTTTTGAAAAAGACCTAGGTTGGATGGGCCGAGTCGGGTTGTGAGACATGTTACTGACAGTCGGCCTCAGAGGTGTGCTCGATGTGGTAAATTTCATGTGGCGAGTGTTGGACGAGCAACGAAAGATGTTTCAGTGTGGGTCTCACCGATCATCGACAGAGATCGCCCACAAGAGCGGAGCGATCAAAGGGACCGTGAGGTCGTGGTTATGCTCAGCCAGGTAGAGGTGGTCAGTAACCGCAGAGAGGTCGTGGTCCAGCCAGAGGAGGTAATGATTTCGGTCGGGGCCGTGGAGCACCAGGCAGAGGTGTGGGGAACACGGATGCGAGACAGTCAGGGTTAGTCTATGCAGCTAGACGCCGAGAGGAGGGTGATGCACCGGATGTCATAACCGGTACGTTCCTAATATTTTGATTGCTTTTTTTCTGCACTGATTGATATTGGGTCGACACATTCTTATGTTGCTAGTGTAGTATCTGGAACTTTAAGCATAGACTCTGAGATTGCTTCTAGGGAGATGACTGTAATTAGCCAATGGGTGGTTTTTCCGGCTGATCTGATGGAACTACCATTCGGGGAGTTCGATTTGATCTTAGGGATGGACTGGTCAGTAAAGTATCGAGCAAATCTTGCTAAAAATTTTCCGTTAAACAAAAGTTTATTACAATATTATTTTCTATTACATAACTATTAAATTAGTTTTTTTCTTTAATGGAGATATCATTTTCAATTGTTTAAAATAAAAAAGTATTTCATCAAAATTAATTATTATTATTATTATTAAAATAATTATTTTTATATTTTGTATAGTTTATTTTATAACTCTGGAAAAACTAAATCATTATTTTCAGTAAAATTTAGTTATTTTTTCTTGAAACCCTAATATATCATATTGAAGAAAAATATTATATATGCAAATTTGATAATATAAAAATAGGAAAATTCTTAACATTTTTTAAAATTTAAAGCAGTAATTAAAATAATTGAAATTGGAAAATTAATTAGAAAAAAAAAATTTAAAAGTAAATTTCTATATTAAATTTTGTACATGTATAATAGCACAACTTTTTTCATTAAGGATAACACAAAATTTAAAAAAAAAATAATAATTAATCTATATGTGTTTATTTATATGAATGGCAAAACCATTTTTAAGTGTAATCTCAGAACAAACAGTTAAAAACAGTAAAAGGCAATATGAATTTTAAAAATAATTAAGAAAAGATTTGCAACTTTTAAAAGATTAATTAATTAAAATAAATTTAAAATCTTTAAAAATTTAAATTTTTAATTATAAAAGGTGGTGATATTAACAAAATCAAATAATGAAATTTATCTAATTTAATTTTTCTGGAAAATATACATTTTTCTATAATTTTTTACATTAATTACGAAATCAAGCAACAATGATGACACTTGATAATGAGGCGAATATATTTTTTAAAAAGTTTTAACAATGAAATCTCAAAATCAAGCATGGGATAATTTTAAAATTTTACCTAAAGGTATATATTAACGTTAATTTTACCTAAACGTATATATTTACATTAATTTTAAAATTTTCAAAAGTCCTCTTGCTTCCCTTTCAATGATTCTTGATTTTATGTCTTCTCTCTCCACTATTCCAAGGATGGTTCGAGCCTTCTGAATATGAAGTCAATAAACCTTGTGGCTTTCACCTCTCAATCTCTACACCAAACCTTGAGATCGACTTAAAAATCCGAACACAATCTTCCTCAACCCTAAAAACTAATATATGCTTTCACCAAAACCTTTAACTCCAAATGAACATAATACCTTAAATGAATTTCCTTGAATTTTTTGGTGCGATTATTTTACGTATTGTTGTAGTTGTGATTTTTACTTGAACATAACACTTAAAAAGAATGAATAAGATTGTAACTCACAAATGTTTACAAGTAAAAAAAAAAAAATGGTAAATGATTAGATTTTTACTCTTTGATCTTTGAAGGCTTGTTTCATGTCTTCATTTAGGACTCCTTGAACCATATTTATACCCTCTAACAAGTTTGGAGATATTCTGAGTCGCCAGATACAAATTGGAGTCGTTGCAATATTGAATTTGTGCATTACTTGCAATCTGCAGAGAACTTGTATTGATACAAATGTTTTGGTATTGATATAAGTGATTGAAAATTATAGTCGTTAGAAGCCATGGTATCAAAACAAGTTGACTTCTATCGATACAAGTCCCAAGAAAAAAAATCAACGGAGCTCATTGCCAGACTTGTGGCTATACAACTCCTCTAATGTATCGATAGAAGCCCAAGAAATACTTGAGGTACTCACTATTTGACTTGTTGCAAAAAAGGTCTAGACTAGTACCAATACAACTCAAGTTGTACCGATTCTCTGGGGTGTTGTTGCGGTACTTCTCCCCTAAGATCACAAGGTAGCTCACAGTCTAACTTTTGCCGATACAATTGAGCCAGGATACTAATACAAGTTCCCAGACTTGGCTAAAACAAATGAGCCAGGATAATAATAGTTAGCTTAGTTTATGTATGTTCCATACGTAGAAAAAGGTGATTTCATAAGTCGTCTAAACCTCCACTGATATCTCCTTTGGTTTAGAGTAGCGTGAAAACATTGATGAAATGTTTTTAATGACGTTGTTTATGGCTAATCAATAAAACACCCTCACCCATCTTTATATTTAAAATTTCCATATTTTAGTTTTCTTATTTATTTTAGTTGATACCCAAAATGAAAAATATTCTTATTTTGTATGAGTGAATCAATTCCATTTCGTGAGATGATTTCGGACTTCCCAATTTCATTTCTTACGCTCCAAAAAGCGAGTAAATATTGTTGGAGCAGTGCCTGATCAGAGACAAGCTTTATTCATAACTGTCAAAGAAGACAACATAAATTAATTCATTAAAAACAAACAAAACAAATTTACAGGTAACATTGAATGTGGATTTCTCAAACCTATGTCTCCCGACACTTACTTTCTGTACTTTTTTTTTTTTTTAATAGCAGAGCATTTAACTCATTGTTCTTATGACGAAAATGCCTATCTCACTCTGAGCTCACCCATCTAATTTATACTTTATATTAATCTCCCAAACCTAGCTACAGTACCACACACACTTTGCAACCTAATTTAGCTGGCATGCATCTTGACTTTCATGGAAAACGAACAAGAAAATGCACCAACCCATATTGTTTCCAAATATTATTTACCCTTTTTTTTTTCTTTCTCATGATTCTCCACCATATTATGATGTAAATTTATGAAATTGATTAGGGTTTTGACGAGATATGAAATTTGAAAATCCAGTGATAAGATGCGTCGACAAAACAAACGCATCGGAAAACAATCACCCTTAAAATAAATAAATAAATAGATAGCAGACGTAGGTTTACTTGTATTTGGATGGATGGGTGGTGGTATCCGTTTCCAAGTGCTATAATTATCATTTTCTTTAGGGTTCAATGCCAAAACCATGTCATTCTCCGGTGAGAGGTAGCATTGGCAAAACAATTCCACCTCATGAGGTTTCAATCTCTGATTTTATAGAAAGTGTTTTTTTCTTTAATATTTATTAAAAATTCCTTCAACATTTTAATAAAGCCCAAAAATTTATAATAGAGGGATTGGAATTAAACTGAAAAATTTTAGAGAGGTTCAAACAGAAATTTTCCTATTTATTAACTAAAATTTATCAAAATTTAAGGGTTCAAAGAGACAAATATATCAAACTAAGCGGGTTAAGATCCTTGCCAACCCCTCTTGATTCCACCCCTGTTATTAATGATGTGATGGATTATGATGCATTAATAATGTATAAGACTTATGTATCGATAGTGCATTAAATATTATCCTTCAATCAATAATAATTTCATTAAGGATTAATGTCACAAATTTTGTACCAACTAATAGCAATTTTTCGGAGATCTCAAAATCGTATAAAAGAAAACAACTTGTGAGGAATGCCAGTGGTATTATTGTTTCAAAATTTCCATAATATATGTGTATTTGTAATGAGAAAATTAAAGAAAAAAAAATATCACCGATGTTTTGTTCATTCTATATTATTATTTAAATTATTAAATTGGTATTACAAGTTAATTAAGCATAAATTCAATTAAAAAATAATTAAAAAAATCAACCGGATTTGAACTTAAACTACTATAAACTTAACTTTTAATTTTACCATTTCAGCCAAATCTTCATTTATTTCTTATACAAATTTTTAATATGATATATTTCTTAATTATTTTTCATCTAAATCGTGAGTATATCATAATGTATTCTAAATAACACTTCTTAGAAAAAAAAATTGTATCATTATGCTATTTTAGTTTGAAATTCTTCAAAATTTTTGTACCAAAACATGAAATTTATATCAAATAAATTGTAATAGTTATATAAGAAATTATCTATTTATATTGTTTTTTAAGTGTTTGATTGCGTCAATGTCACTTACTAATCGAGTCTCAATTTAGTTATGAAATTATCAAGAACTTATTTTTTACAAAGCAATAAATACTTCTATCATGTTTTGACTTTTTATATTTTTTGTTAAAATCTAGTAAAATATATACAAATAAAGATATTTAAACTTGAAACATCGCAATATTTAACATTTTAACTTTATTATTTTAATTAAAATATCATTTATTTTATATTAATTTTTTATAAATATATTTATTACATGAGCTATTTTACCCACGTGGTAAACAAGAATTAATGTATTTCTTTGATAAGAGAGCTTCTAAAATGTAAACATAAAATCATAATCAACCAATAACAGGATTTAGGAATGATAAAAAAAAATAGGATTTAGTATTCTCTAAATTTAATTTGATATAATTAGTATTGGGCTTTGAACAAGATTTCTCATCCTCAAATTCAAACTTAAAATATTTATTTTATTGATAGTTTTTTAATATATTCATATATATATATAGAAAGGATTGTATGAAACAGTAACACCACATCATCTGTATCCCTTTTCAATAGTTTTATGCCACATCAGTATTTTTATCCTGAATTTCAAGATTTTAATTTGGATTTGATTTTTTTCAAGATGAAAATTCTGAAATTCAGGATAAGAATACTGATGTGGCATAAAACTATTAGAAAGGCATACAGATGATGTGTCGTCACTGTTTCATACAATCCTTTTCATATATATATATATATGAAATAATCAACTAATATAATTTTTAAATAATATTTTTAGAATAAATTTATAGAGACAAAAAATGTCGAGAATGTTTACATTCAAAATCGTAAATCTACAGATATAATTTTTTATATGATTACATAGATAAAATAAAATAAACTTTCATTGAAACGTCTTTTTTAAAGAAAAAAACCGACAAAAAACAATTGTACCACACGTTTCATGAAATGAAATGGCCAGCACGCAAAATGAACTAAAGATAAGATCAAAAACCAAAAACCAGCTGCTAAGAAAGTAGGTGTAAGATGAAACGCCTTTGTTTGCTCCAGCCCCTTTCCCTTCTACTTCGTCTCCTTCAGATTACCTGATCATGGAGACTCATTACACCCCCTCTTCAGATGCGCCCTAATCAGGCGGATCCGTCCACCATCGATCCTCCTCTACCGCAGTCACAGCAAACATAGGCACGCCATTTGACAGATAAGTTTCTTTCCATCTCCTTATCCCCTCTGTCTCCAATGTGTGGGCTACTTCATTTGCTTTTCTCGACGTATACCAGAAACTACAACTTCCAAAACCCCCTTGAGAATTTTTGAGTTTCTAATGTGTGCCCCTATTTTAAATCTATCATCACCATCTACCTACAACTTTTTGATAATTGTTAATATGTCCCCCTCAATCTCTACCTCTCGATGGCCCATACACAGTCCCACTCCCAACTACATTGCCTGGCAGCACACAAGGGCTTCCACCACAAATGCCAATGGTATGTGTTCGTTTATCAGTATTTTTTAGCCCAATACCCTTCCGGCGGCATCTCTAACCACCAAACCTATGCAGGACTTCTTGAAATGGTTTTGAAAGGCGACATCAAATTTGATCTTCACTACAAAGCTCTTCGGCGACCTCCATCTCTCCAACTCTAGCCTCCGAGGCAATATGTTTTGGGTAAGTGCCTCCATCTCCTGTATGTAACTGTATATTCGACTTACAACATCCTCAGCCCTCTGTGTTTCCTTATCATGAACCAATATGCTTTTGGCTAACCATATTGCCCATACTACGCATCTTATTATTCCGCACTGGAATAGAGAATTGTTTGTAAAGATGTATGTCATCCACTATCTATAATTAGTTTCTAACATATCTTGTGGCCATATGTGTAGCAATTGCCATATCCCTTACGAAGCTAAGCAGTCCCGAAAGACATGTTTTGTAGTTTCAGATCCCTCACCACATCTGGGGCACCTAGTTTAACCCATCACCCTTCTGTATTGTAATTTAGAAAAAGTAGAGATAAATTATAAAAATCTTTCCGGCTTGTAATCTTCATTTTTTCTAGTAGATTAAGACGCCATAGATTTTTGTAAAATGTTATATAAGTGGAGTGATTGTAGCAAAGCATAGTTGTTATAACTTATTGTAGCAGCAACTTGTACCCACTGTGGATAGTGTAATCTCCTGAGGCTTCCCCTCGCCATACTATTCCGTCATCATGTGGATCTCGTGCTAGAGGGATGCATAAAATTCTTTCTGCATCAACAGCATCAATGGTAGAATTAATCAGTTACTCCTTCCATAAACTTGTATTAGGGTCTATTAAATCTGCCACCAATCATAGATTTGCATCACTAACAGGACTCTGAATTCTAAAATTTGCAAACCGCAGTATCCAGGCAACATCTCTAATTAAAACTCGGGTCCCTGTTCCCACTCTCCAGCCCATCCCTTCGTTTAATAGACCCTCAGCAGCCCAAATACTTTTCCAGGTATATGATGGGTGAGTTCCCAACCTTGATTCTAAAAAACTCAAATTCGGGTAGTATTTAGCTTTCAAAGTAAGCGTTAATAATGAATTCGAATTATTGATAAGTCTCCATCCTTATTTAGCCAATAATGCTACACTGAATTTTGATAAGCATTAAAAACCCAAACCCTTTTCTCCTTAAGCGCACACAATCTGGACCATTCACACCAATGAATTCCCTGCATCCCATAGCTTTTTTGCCACCAAAACTTTTCATCTCCATGCAGAACGTGTTTGGCAGCAAGAAACATGACATTGAATAAGTTGGTATTGTAACAGCCCGATTTTGGGCCTAGTCGGAACAGTGGTTTCGGGACCACAAATCCGACACAGCAAAGTTTATTGTTATTATATTTTTATGGTCTACACTTTCACGAAAATAGTTTCGTGAAAATTTCGTTCAAAAATTTTGACATTTGGGCACTC
The DNA here is from genome assembly GCA_025698515.1 of Gossypium sturtianum. Lineage (NCBI taxonomy): Eukaryota > Viridiplantae > Streptophyta > Magnoliopsida > Malvales > Malvaceae > Gossypium > Gossypium sturtianum. The sequence continues at coordinate 127,607,071 of CM046946.1, forward strand.
AATTTAGTCAAAAGGATTAAATTGTAAAAAGTGCAAAAGTTGAGTTCTACATGCTAGAGGTGTCTAATTGCTATGAAATTTTAAATAGAAGGTCCTTAGATGGTAATTAGACCATTTGTTAAGATAGTGGACAAAAATGGATATGGTGAGATAAAATTTCAAAGAAAGGCTTTAGGGGCATTTTGGTCATTTGGTTAATAAAAGAATAAAAAGGGATAAATCAAGTTAAAAATTGGTCTCCATCTTCTCTTCTTGGCCGAATTTTACAAGACACCATAACTAGGGTTTTATTCAACTTTCAAGCTTGACTGTAAGTACATCCTAGTCCCGTTTTTAATGCTCTTTACATTTTTGAAGTCGTTATCATCCGATCTATCTATTTCTACCATTAATTTAAGGAATAATCAAGGTCTAGGGTTTGACCCATGTTAGAAATTTGTGTATTTTGATGTCTAATGGTAGAAAATGAAGGTTTGGTGTTAGATAAACAACTTTTACTAAGTGATTTTTGATGGAGATGGTTAAAAGGACCTATTTGTAAAAATTATAAAATATGTAGTAAAAGTGTGTTTTAATGGAAATTGTGGGCTGTTATAGTTATAAAAATGGTTTGGCTAAGCTTGTACATTAAATAAATTGCACACGTTTCATTTTACGAGCCTAGGGGCAAAAATGTAAATATATCAAAGTTTAAGGGTAAAAATGTAATTTTACCATAATATGATTTTTGGACTGAATTGAATAATGTGAATAATAAATGAGTTAAATTTGCTATTATAGATCAAGAGAAACGAGGTTCGGACCTAAATCGGGGGAAAAATAAAATATTTGACGATTAGGTCTCATTCCTACTATTTTTGTACCGAGGTAAGTTCGTATGTAAATAATGTATTGTTATTTATGCTTTAAATTGCTTTATCATTATACGAATTGTGATTTACTCTGAAATCGAAAAAGTTCGATAAATGAAAAATCCCGGTTGAACCTTAGGAATAGGTAGGATACAAATGTCATGACATTAGGGTTAGTTGAGATTACGTGTAAGACCATATATGGGATATGGCATCAATATGAGATTTCGTGTAAGACCATAGCTGGGCTATTGGCATCGATATGAGATCCCATGTAAGACCATATCTGGGATATGGCATTGGTATAGTACTATGTGTGTGAGATTTCCCGAGTATCCTTTAGTATTCCAAGTGGTTCAACGGGAAACTTAACGGCAAAGTTTAAGTTGTGAAAGACTATGGTATGATGTGAAAAATTATGGTAATTTGCAAGTTGGTACAGGTATGTACATAAAACTCATGCTTAATGAGCTCGATATGTGATGAAACCTCGGATTGGTTCGATTGAGTAAGTTATGATGTTAAGATTTTAATAACATCTATGCTAAGCTTGATTATGAATTCACAATGACATTTATGTTAATTTACTTTACGTTAAATATATGTTAAATTGTGTATGATGCTTATTATTTGCATAAGAACTTACTAAGCTTTAAAGCTTACTCCCTTTCTTTTTCTCTTGTCTTATAGTGTCACCAAGCCAGCTCGGGGATCGAAGACGGTGGGAGATCCATTCACACTATCAAATTATCATTTTGGGTACTTATGATTACATTATTTTGAGTTATGACATGTATAGGGACTTGGTCTTTTTGTTCTGTGTCATAATTGATTTGGCTATAAGTGATGGCTTCAATAGTTGATAATTCATTTTGTAAATGGCCATTTGATATTGGCTAATATTGGTTAAGTATATATACATATGATGATGTTTTCATGAATGTGGGAAATTGCATGGTTTGAGATGCTAAGTATGTGATGTTTGTATGTGATAAATGATAACATGTAAATGATATGTGGATGCCTTGTGTATGGCTGATTGGGTTGAAAGTATATGCTTGGATTGGTGCTATGTTTTGTTGTGTAAGTTGGTGCATGGAAGGGTGGCAAAAAAGCTTGGTAAATAGCCTTATATTTGTCCACACTGGTAGACACACGGGCGTTGTCTAGGCTGTGTGCGACACACAGTCTGCCCCACGGGCATGTGTTTCGGCCGTGTGTCCCTTACACCTTAATTGTTGCAAAACAGAATGCTTAGTAATGAGCACAAAGGCAAAGACACGGATATGTGTCTCAGCCGTGTGGACGGCACGGCCTCGAACACGGGCGTGTGCCCTGGCCGTGTGAAATCTGCACCTATTTTATGAAAAATTATAAAAATTTAATCGATCACACGACCTAAGCACACGAGCGTGTAACTTGGCCGTGTGACCTCAATTTGATGATGACGTCATAAACAGAGTGCTCCCTAATTTGAGCACGGGCGTGTCATAGGGTCACACGGGCGTGTCTCGAACCCACACGGGCGTGTGACCCATTTTTCATGAAAAAATTTCTAAGTTCTCCAAAAGTTTTCAAAATTCTCGGTTTAGTCCCGAACCACTTTTGATGCATGTTTTGGGCCTCGTAGTCTCGTTTTAGGGACGATATGAATGTCTTTGAGAAGTTTTAAATTTGAGTGGAAATTTAGTTCTCGGTTTTAAATGTTTGATTGTGAATAAATCCGGTAATGCCTCGTACCCTATTCCGGCGTCGGATACGGGTAAAGGGTGTTACAGATATAGCTTGTAGAATGGACTTAATGAATACTTCTCTGCCCCCTTAAGAGAGATGTCTACTACTCCAATTTTGTATTCGACTCTTAATTCGGTCCTTTAGCAACTGAAAGGACAACCTCTTTCTCCTCCCTTGCCATATTTGGCAACCCAATGTACTTCTCTGGATCATCCGAAGAGCGAACATTTAAAATATTTGTAATATTTATTTTATCCTATATTGTAACATTCGTACTAAAATAAACCAATGACTTATGAAAATTAATGCTCTAACCCGAATAGTTGCCATATTCATCCAGAATGTTCTGCACAGTATGCACCCCTCTTTTTGTAGCTTCACTAAACAAGATACAATCATCAATGAATAACAAATGAGATATTAAGGGTCCTCGCCTACTTACCTTTACACCATTCAGTATTTCCCCATGTTCCGCCAGCCTCATCAACGAAGACAAACCTTCACTACATAACAAAAATAGAAAATGACTCAATGGCCACCCTACCTTAAACCTCTGGTGGGCTTAAAAACCTCTCCCGCCTCTCTGTTAATGACAACCGAGTAAGATACTGTGTTAATACAGTTCATGATAGAGTCTACCCATTTTGTAGCAAACCCTTGTTTCAGCATTATACTCCTTAAGAAAGGCTACTCTACCCTATCATATGCTTTCCTCATATCTAACTTGAGTTCTATAAAGCCTTTCCACCTTATCCTTCGATGCTTGAAAGTGTTCAAGATTTCATAGGCAAGCAAGACATTGTTTGTAATTAGTCGACCCGGTACAAATGCACTATGTGCTTCATCTACACATACGTCTAAAACTTTCTGCAACCGATTAGCCACCATTTTCGATATAATTTTGTATAGCACCATACACAGGCTTATGGGTCAAAAACTCAACAAAGAGTTTGGGTGGGCTACCTTCGGTATAAGAATAATACAGGTTAGATTAAGAGCTACAAACGACATACCTCAATTTAAAATGTCAAGGCAAAACGTACCAACATCTTGGTCGATAATGTGCCAAAACTTTTATAGAATATCACTGGCAGACCATCAGCCCCTAAAGCTTTAGTTGGTCCCATTTCCTTCAATGCTGACCCAATTTCTTTCATTTTATATTCTGCAATTAATTGTTGGTTCATGCTTTTAGAAATGCATCTCTCAACTCCCATAAGAATATGATTAGGGTTACTAACCCTTTGCGTTGAAAAGAGATCATTGAAATAATTTCTCGCTATGGATCACAGCTTTTGATTATCCAAGATAACCTCACCAGCATTATTTTGTAGCTTTCGAATATGGTTCGTACACCTCTTTTGGGACGCAAATATATGAAAACAGGTAGTATTTTGATCTCCTAATTTTAGCCAATTCACTCTTTCCCGCTACTCCCAATAGAGTTCTTTTTTTTTTCAATTTCCATGCTAAGGTGCAATTTAACATCCAATATTTCTGCAATGGTCTCCTCATTACGGTCCATCTTATCTAAGGAATCCAGGAGTTATAAAAGATTCCTTGATAATCCCATTTTTTGTTTCCTCAATTGCTTCGCCCAAATCAGTAACCCCACACATAACTTTGCAAGTCTAGTGGGTATGTTCCCCGAAGTTATCTCCCAAAGCCGCCTAACTTCTGGTTCACATGACTCCTCAATTGTCCACCAAGCTTCAAACCGAAATCGACTCATCTCCCTTTTCTGGTTGTCTTGAGTCGTGTTGATAAGTAGGGAGCAGTGATCATAAAAAGAGTGAGGTAGATGACTCAACGAGTACCTTGGGAAAATGTTACACCATACACCATTCGCTACTCCTCGATCTAGCCTTTCTCTAATGTTTGTTTCCAACATATTACCTCTTTCCTATGTGAACTATATTCCTGAATAGCCCATATCTTCTAATTGAAATTCCGCTAATATTGTCTAAAACTCTTCCATTCGTCTTTCATCCCTCGGCAAACCTCCTCTGTTCTCACAAGCATATAAAATTTCATTACAGTCGCCACACACCATCCATGATAAACTCTGGTTGCTCCCTAGCATTCGTAATAAATTCCAGGTCTCTTTTCTATTTCGAGCATCCGAAGCCCCATAAAACCCCGTCATCCTCCACCTTAGACTACCTACGTCCTCTTGGATCTCAACATTAATATGGTTGCTAGAAAAACTTCTTAACATGACACAACTTTTCCCATTCCAACCAGGGTTGAGACCCCCTTAGTACCATATATCAAAACATCTATGTTGTTTTGGAAACCACGTTGTTTTCTTATGTTCTCCCTTCGAATTGCATTCAATTTTGTCTCCATGAAGAAGACAATTTGGGGATTATAACACTTTAGCATATGTTGAAGCTTCCGCACAGACTGTGGATTCCCTAATCCACGGACATTCCAATATAATATTTTTATTGTGGCTGGTCGGCTTGCCTCCTAAAAGTCATTGTTATCCTTCGAAGACGAGTTTGATCGCACTCATCTGGACTTTCCAGTCCATCCGTAAATTCAAAAGCATTAGAAAGAGGTATTTTAAATCTTTGTCGTTTTTTCCTTTTGTAGTTTTTCAAACGACTTTCTTCCAAATCATGCTCCATATCATCTTTCTCAGTTCCACTAGACAATTCCATCATCTTTTTTCCCGGATCATACAGATTCCCTTCTAGATTAAACCCCAAAATAGGGTTGATCTATTGTCATGATTCCTTCCTTAAATCCCCCACCTATTCCTCATTATTTTTGTGCTTCCTGAACTGACTCCCATGAAATCTACATTAGTTTCCTCCTGGAGCCAAACACTCGTTGTGGTAGCGGCTCTTCTCAACAGCGCTCTTAATGATAAATCCCACCGGAACTCCAACTCCTGCCCATTTTGAGTAAACCGAATAGGGAAAAAGTTATCTCTATAGCCCAAGCATCTATACAAAAAATAGAACAGTGTCAACCTCTCATATCGAAACTTAGTATAGAAAAAATTCGACTGAGAGATTAGAATATTCTTTCTTCTTTTCAACGATATTCTGACATCCAATTGAAACCATATCCGAAGAAAATTCTTAAAGCCTAGGTTTAATTACTTTGCGTCATACTTCGAAAATGAACCTATGAAGTCACCAAATTGCTTTGCTACACTGTTTGACAAAAAGCTTGGAGGGAGATCATGTACTTGGACCCAGAAATGTGCCATAACCAATGGAACTTGCACTGGATCGTCATATCCCTATATCCAATGAATGACCAAAATTTGATTATTAAAAGTCCACAGGGCCCCTTAATAACTCGATCAATATCGACTTCATGATAGAATTTAAACAAAAAAATGCTTCTCCCCTAAATCCGAGATTAGAATCCCTCCAAGAGGATGCTAGAGGTTGGCCATCGTATTCTGCATGGCTGGAAAATGAGCTACACTCTCCGTAAGAAAACACCCAACCAAGTAGAACTCATAAACTAATGGCTGAGATTCAGATCCATTATGGAACTGTCAAGCTTCCTCCTCCACATCCTCAATACTCAACATCACTAACTCCTTTTCCACCAATTCGACAATAGAGCAAAACGAAGCAGAGATTCAATAGAAAAATTGTGATAAAAAATATGGATTAGGAGCGAGATCTAGAAATCAACAAAGAAACGTCACAAACCGTGCCACTATAGGCATACCAAAGAAACAGAGAAATGTGCCATTATAGGCAAACAAATTTTTAGCATTGTTATAAAAAATTGATTAATAAATAAACTTTTAGTTTTAAGTAAATTTGTATTTGATATTGTAAATTTTAATTAAAAATATAAATAATAAAAATATACTATTTACCTATAAGTGTTTAGTGTACACTACATTTTCAAAAAGAATATAATTTCGAACCTTAAAAATAATATTATTAAATAGAGTAATTATAAATCTTGAATATAAACAATAAAATAAACCTGGAATAGAAAAATGTACTGTTTGAACTTGTGGAAGTATGGGCTTGAAGAACTTGGGTGTTCTCATATTAGCCGAATTGTGTCATAACAGGGCTCAATCAACCTAGCCCATGAGGGCAAAAATAAAATCCCAAATTATGATAACAAGTCCCTGCGTACGCCTGGTTTCTAATTTTTTTTAAGTATATTTTCATATTTGGTATCTATATTTTTATAAAATGTTCAATATGATATAAGTACTTTTAAAATTTTAATGTGGTACTTAAATTATCAATTTATTATTATTTGATACCTTCACTTTTATAAAATGCCCAATGTGTTATTTATACTTTGAAAATGTTCAATGTGATAAATGAACTATCAATTTGTGTATTATTATAATACTTGAAGTTAACGCCTTTAGCAAATGCTAAACCAACCAATAAAAATTTGGCATGTGGATTTTTTTTCCAAATTATCAATTCCACATGAATAATATAACGTTATGTGAAAAGCTAAATAAAACAAAAAACTAAATGAATGAATTTTGTGCTTTTTTTTTAATGTTAAATTTATGCTCTTTACGTATAGTTATTTGTTTTTAAATTTTTTTATTTAGCTTTTCACGTAATGTTATCCATGTAAAATTGATGGTTTGGAAAAAGAAAATTTTCACATGTCGAATTTTTAATTGGTTGATTTAACATTCACTAATGGCATTAACTCCAGGTATTATAATAATATATACAAATTGATAGCTCAAGTACCAAGTTAGACAATTTCAAAGTACAAGTACTACATTAGATATTTTATGAAAATACAGGTACTAAATAATACACAAATTGATAATTCAAGTACCAAATTAAACATTTTCACAGTACAGGTACCGCATTAAACATTTATAATAGTATAGGTATCAAATTTAATATTATCCCTTTTTAATAAAATATTAATTTATTAGTTCTAAATTAAATTCATTAAATGATAATTATTTATTCAATTTTTTAAGTAGTAATATTAACATATTTTATTTTATTGATTATGAAATTAAATTATGATAATTATTAAGATATTGAGTGCATATTAATCTAAGTTAATGTGTGGGTTAAATATGAATACTAAATAAAACCATGAGTAAATACATAATTTAATTCTTTGTATGCATTATTTAATAACAAAGAAAAATTAATTATAAAGTAAGGTGTGGTAGTTGCTTACTTTATCCCTTAATTATTTGGTTGGGGTTGGATCCCTAATTATAGAAATGAAACATTTTTCATGGCTCATTTACCTTTTCGAAGAGCACTCACGACAAGAAAATTAATCACTACTGTTGATAGTAGATACATTGTAAAACAAAAAAAAAAAAAAAAATTAAAACATTGCTTTTCCAAACAAATCATGATCCTAAACCAATCTATGAATGAATATATTAATCAACCTATTTAAATATATCATTTAAATTAAAATTACTCATAATTTTTCTTCAATTATTAAATAAAAATAAACACACGAACAAATGTAGCATACCATCGAAAACTAATACACTACAAAAATAAACAATTTATAAAAAAAAAGATTTAATTTGATATCGTCTAAATACAATCATATTTATCAATAATTATAAAAATAAAGTATTCGAATCACGATATAGTTTAAATCAAATTAATTATGAACAAAACCTACATATGGTAAGATTTAATTTGACAGATTTAATTTACACGTATGTAAATATAAATTTGAATATTTAAGATTGACATGAGCATTATTGCTAATGCAGGAGGATATGAGTTCAAGTGCGCTAAAGTGCGTTATCCTTATATTTAAGAGTTGAAGAAACTAAAAATAATTGTAGGATTATATCAAAAAGAATATAACCAAAGTATTGTATACTCATATAAGTTTTAAAAGCACTTAATGGAAGAGCGGATGATAGTAACAAGGTCAGAGCCTTATAATCCTGATTACCTATCACAGTTTTTTTTCTAACTTTTTAAAACATTTTGAAGGCTCATTCAACCAGGAAAAACAATAGTGTACTATCGTCTCTAGCCATCAAATCTTTATCTCGTTTCTTTTCCCTGTAAATATTACTGTTTAAATGATTCTCTTACAACGTGGCTATTTTGTCTACTCCTTGTGCCATCGCACTGTTTAGAGATTGTGCATGTCATTATCTTAGAAAACCCAAGTAATTATTTAAATTTGGTAAATGTAGTAGGTAAGCAATATTGTATTTTACTCTCTTCTATTAAAAAAAATAAATAAATTAGTTCATGTATATTAAATCAAAGAGCAAATTGCTCACTCTACTAATATTTTCATCTATTTCTACTATTAAAAATTGGTCATTATACCTCAACATGAGATACACATAGCACATCACATATTACTGTTTTGTTATTCTGTTAGCCATGCCAGTTTTTAATAGTAGAATCAGATGAATTTTTTAATAAAAAGGATCAATTTATTCTTTGATCTAATATACAAAAATTTAATATAAGGGTCTTTATGGTATTTTTACCTATAAACTATAATTGGAAATTTGACTTCCATGTATAGATAAAATAAAATTTGCATATTCCACTTACAATATTGACTGTTTACAGTAATGATTCTTTTACTTGATAAGGTGGCATTATTTTAATTTAAAACGTTGAAATTACTTTCCTAGGAGAAAAGCATGTTTAATAGAAAAGGTTCAAAGTATTAGCACCAAATATTAAAAGTTGGACTCCAAATCATATAAATTAGGAAATACTTTTATGTGGTATTGCAAAATTACTATAAGTACTTGACACATCATCTATTACAATATTAATATAATTATGGACTCATATGTAATGGAAAAAGTTCAAAGTATAGAAGTCGGAGTTCACTTCATATATATCATATAAATTAGGAAATAATATTACATGCCATTGTAGACCTAGGACAAGCCAACACTCTCATGGTTTTACATATCTTCTACATTAAATTTAAAATGAGTAAAAATATTAAAATAAAACTTCAGTTAAGTAGTAAATTAAAGATTTTATTAATATAATTAGTATGGATTTAAATTTTATCATATGTATATTTTTATTGGTATTTTTAAAAGTGAAAAGACTTCAATACCCTCGAATAATATTATTTATTTTAATTACGGAACTGAATTCTAATAATTTCCTAACCAAGTAGGTGCCCACTTAATCCTTACCACCAACTCAGTTAACAGTTTTATTAATGGCATAGATATACAATTGGTGGAAATAATAAATTGTGCAAATTAAAAAAAAAACATAAAAAAAAAATCAAATTAAAGCTTTGCTTGAGTGGTAAATTGATGGTTTTATAAATTCAATTAGCATAGGTTCAGATATCATCATATACATATTTTTCTTTGTTTTTATTAAAATGAAAAAAACTAAAACATCCTCAAATACTCGTTTTAGTTTAGAAATGATATTTTTGTAATTTTCTAATCAAGTTAGTACCCGATAACTCGTGACACCAACCCTGACCAAATTCCATACTGAAGCACCAATTTATTGATATTGAAAGCACCTTTTGTTAAACATTTGACATGTATCTAAAAGACACATTTTCTCACGCCCACAATTGGCTGAATCAAAACTCAGATACCGTGCTTGTAATATCTCTTTTGGAGTAACCCCTTTGTGTCTCCTAACTAATTCAAGACAACAACTAACAAGACAACCAAATCAACTAAGTAGAAGCCCACATCTTAATCAATATATAAAACTCTATTTAAGTTAGGAATAAACATAAATATTTTCTTAATATTTTGAAAAAAATTCTATTTTAAGTTTTTTAAAAGCAATTTCAATCATAAATAGATTTTCCTTTAAACTTTTTATTAAAGTAAAAAACAATTTGTTACAATAATTTTAATGTTATTGTTTGAATTACTTTAATTATTTGAATATATTCTTTCTCAATTATTATTTTTGAATATATTATATTTTCAATTATTATTTTTCTAAATTTTATTTATATTATTTGCAAATTCTTTAAATTTATTAAAAAATAATAAATATATTTTAATAATTAAATACAATAAATTTGTGCATCTCGCATGAAGGAAACTAGTTCATATATAAATATATATATTCTAAGCATAAATATCTATATAACTATATATATAAAAGGAACGTCATTACTGCTGTCAGGCATCAAGCCCAATGTAATCTCTCTTTTTTCCATTTTACAAAAGAAAAAAAAAAGGTTAAATTTCACATTTGGTCTTTCTAATATGCTCAAATTTGATGTTTAATCTATATACTTTAATTTTTAATATAATTTGGTCCCTATATTGTTATAATGTTATTAAGTTGTCTAAATAGTTAACATCGTTAACTTTTCGGTTAAAGTGTTATATAATTATATATAATTTGAATACCCTAAAAGTCTAAACGACGGACACGTGGCTTCTTATTTCTTTTAGGTTTACGTCAATGCTTATATTTTTTTTAGTTTTAGAAAAATGGTTAAATTTCAATTTTGGTCTCTCTATTATGCCTAAATTTGATATTTAGCTGCTACACTTTAATTTCTAATGTAATTTGGTCCCTTTAGTTTTATAATGTTATTAATTAGTTCAAATAGTTAATATCTTAACTTTTCGATTAAAACATTACATGATTATATATAATTTGAATGCCCTAAGGTCTTAGAGACGGATAATGGTTTTTTTGTTTCTTTTATGCTGGCCTTACTTCCTTTTTTGCTTTTTTAATATTATAAGACAATGATCAAACTTCAATTTAGTCCTTACACTATGCTGAAACTTAGGATTTAATCTATATACCTTATTATTGACACAATTTGATATTTATACTTTTATAATGTCATTAATTAGTCTAAATATTTACTATTGTTAACCATTTCAATCAAAATGATTATGTCAATTTTTCTTAGGAACATGATTCCAACGAAAAAAATTATTTTATCACAACAAGTTCGAACAAATGTTTTTGAGAAAAAAAACTATATAAAAGATTTTTATTTTTAATTTTATTTTTACATACCTATCAAGTGACTTTTTTTAATTTCAAAATGTCACATGAATGAATTTAATAGAAAAAAAACTATATAAAAGATTTTTATTTTTAATTTTATTTTTACATACCTATCAAGTGACTTTTTTTAATAATAATAACAATTGGACCTAAATTTTTAAATCCAAAAAATAAAAGATAAAAAATTTTTAAAATAAAAAAAAATTTATAAAAAATTTTTAAAATAAAAAAAAATTTAGATTATATTTTGGACTTCAAATTTATATTCCATAATTCAACACAAATAAACTATTAGTGTGAAAATAATACTAATATACAATAAAAGTAATAGTCCCAACTTGGTAATTAAAACCAAGAAAGTGACTTGTGATCTTGTTGGCACAACTTTTATGAAATATATGGATTGCACATTGTATCACCAATTTGTCCACTAACATTTCTTAAATCTCAATATTCCTTCTCGCAACTTGAGGGGATTTTTTTTTTTTTTTGAGTGTAATGCAATTCAATTCTATTTTAATGAAATGAGTAATTCAAGTCACTAACACTACGCTTTGGTTCGCTGTAATGAAATAAAGTAGTAATAGAATAGAGTTGTAATGAAATAGAACTGTAATCAGTAATTCAACTGTTAGGTTAAATAGAATGGAATAGAACTGTAATAGTATTCTTATATTTGGTTGAATGGAATGATGTTATAATAGCATAAGGAAAAAATTGAAATGACCAGAGTATCCTTAACAGAATTTTTGTTAGGCAGATGATTATTATTATTGTTATTAAATTTTAATATGATTATTATTAAATAATAAATAATTTAATCATTTTTTATATAATTATTATTAAATATAATTTAATAAAAATAATATATAATTTAATCATATTTTTTAATATAATTATTTTTATATTAAATTATATTAAACTATTTTTTTAATTTTATATAAAATTATATTAAAATATTTCAAATATTTTTTTATATTTTCTAAGTCCAAGTTTTAAAGGACTAATTTGGAAATTAAATTTTTTTTGTTATTCAATGTTGCATGGAATAGTCATTCTTTTGGTGATACCAAAGAATAGTTATTACGGAAAGACAAGTAATAAGAAAGTAATAGTCATTTCATTGAATGAATATTACGTTCAACCAAACAAAAAAAATAATTTACTATTCAATGAATAAGGGGGAATGCTATTCCATTCCTTCCAACCAAACATGGTGTAATAGTATTAAAATATCGGACGCAAAATGTTTTATTGTTGGGTTTGAAATCTTACTAATTACTCAATTTATACAACTAATTCTTTATTGAATTTCAAAGGGCAATTTAATCCTTGGACGAATTTATAAATTAACATATTACAAAAAAAAAAAAAACTTCACAATGTATATTGGATATTCGAGAAATTTTTAATAAAGTTGATACTTAATTGACGATGCTTGATATTAATTCAATTAATTATTTAATATATAAAAAATCTTAAATATAATTAGAAGCGAGTAAAATTCAATTTGATTTGAAAAAATCGAAAAATTTTGAATTTCGAGTTAATAAAATCGAGTTATGCTATTTTTTCGAGTCAACTTAAATAAGTAATTTGGTTGAATATTACAATTTGAATACCTCAAATAATTCAAACAATAGATAGGTGTAAATACTCCTTTGGTCCCTATCAATTTTGAAAATGAGCAAATTGATCCCTCTCAACAAAAATTACAAAATAAAAATAAAAATATTTATAAAAAATTCAAAATTTATATTTTTTAAAAAAATATATAAAAGTTTAAAAAATTTTAAAGAATATATAAAGAACAGTAAAAAATTTTAAAAATTATAAAATAATAATTATGGGTTCTTAATAAGTTAATTAAAGATCGAAGTTTATCATACTAAAGTGACTTATGTTGCTTTGAAATTTTTTTAAATATATATAGTTTTAAATTTATGTGCTCTAACATGTAATTAATTATACTATAACACGATTTTAATTTGATATGTTTAATTTTTTTATTTAACTCAAATAATTTCACTTAATTCGAATAAAAAAATTCAAATTAAATTAGAATTATATAATAAAGATCATCAACTTAATTAATTTAAAATTTTTTTACTCGATTCCACCGAATTCAACATAATATTGTGAGTGTATAAAAACAAATTCATATGAATAATTTAATTGAAGTTGTATGTACATATCTCAAACACCCAAATATTCCAGGATTAAAATTAGGGGATATACTCTAGGGGAAAATGAAAAAGATTACTCAACCCACCTTATAAACAAATATTTAACCAGTCACTATCTGCCACGTAAGCAAAAACAAAGATGAACCTAACCCTAGTTAAAAACTGACTCCGAAGATTAAAAACAAAATTTCCATAAAACGACAACGGAATTCGCGTATTTAAGTAGTTGGAAGCCGTTGAAGGGGAAAGAAAGAAGAGAGAGCCTCTTCGCATTTCGGAGAAGTCGCAGAAAAGAAATAAAAGAGAGAGTGAGAGAGCTGAAACGGTGTCGTCAAACAAATGTCTGTCTCCTCGTGTTCCTTTCCTCCTAGGGTTTTCAATGCTTATTCTTCATTCGAGTGCCGTTCCGATCCCGACTTCTCCGGTACGCCGACCGGGGAGAAGCCTCGCATCGGGTCTAACCGACGAGTAACGGCATCGTTGTTTTGTACCGGCGGTGGGGGTTTGTCGTCTTTGATCTTTCGTTTCCCACCGAACTTCGTCCGCCAGCTCAGCGTCAAGGCTCGCCGCAACTGTAGCAACATCGGTGTCGCGCAAGTTGTCGCGGCTTCGTGGTCGAACGGTCCCACTTCCGGTTACCCCTCCTCGGCGGCGGCTGCTGCTTCTCAGGCAACCGCAGCCTCCGTCCCCGTCTCTGATGACGTGGCGGTTGTAGAAGGTTGTATTGACAACGATAGTGTACAGATTGGGGATTCATATGATTCCAAGACATCGTTTTTGAGCTCCGATGGGAGCATCACTGTTCATGCTGGTAAATGGATTAATCATTTCCTCTCTCTCTTTAAATTTTGTTAAAACATTTCTTTTTGTTTTATTTTTTAAATGTTTTGATTTTGAACGGAAAAGAAAAGAAAACTATATTTGTGGTTTTTGTCGATCCAATATTTACTATAATTGGCAAATATAATACTCAGCTTCTTTCTTATTTTTATTTAGATTTATCATTAATTCATACTTAATTATTTACAGTTTAGTTTAATGATATCATATTATTAGTAATATCTCTAAATATTTTCAAATTTTATGTCACCTTATTACATATATATATTCAATATTTTTTCTTTTTCTATCTCCAATCTTGTTGGTTCTTTTTATTATTTTTAAGAGTTTCACTATTACCTTCACAAGTTCGATTAAATACAAATATATTATGTTATTTGTTTATTATGATTATTATTTATCTCACCAAATTCATATCCGAACAATGCAATTACAAATGTGAATATTTTGAATTGATGCAATTCAAATTACTCATCCAGACGCTTTTCTAATGGGTTTTACGTTTTATTTATGCAGGTGAAAGATTAGGTCGCGGTATAGTTACTGATGCAATTACTACTCCAGTGGTTAATACTTCTGCATATTTCTTTAAGAAAACTCAGGAGCTTATTGACTTCAAGGTATACTAATAGCATCGATTAATCTGTTTTTGCTGTAGATAATGTTTATGTTGATCTATTAGGGTTCTTGTCAAGGTTTCGTTTTCAAGAAATGTTTTGGTCTTTTATATGTTAAGTTGCCATTGTCAGGGTTTCGTGCTATATGTTTGCAGTTGTCAAGAAATGATGGTTGTCCCAAAAGTTTTGCTTTGCATTAACATTTTGTCTTGATATTATTGCAGGAAAAACGCCATACAAGTTTTGAATATGGGCGTTATGGAAATCCAACCACTGTGGTTGCAGAGGAGAAGATAAGGTTTGCCTGCCTCTATTGTATTTTTCATTACTTTTTGTTAAATGGCATTTGCTTGTCTCTTCTATCCATGTCATTGAAACATTCGTAAGGTGATCTTTCTTTGTTTCAGTGCACTTGAGGGGGCTGAGTCGACCCTGATTATGGCATCTGGAATGTGTGCTAGCACAGTCATGCTGATGGCATTGGTTCCTGCTGGCGGACATATTGTGACAACAACAGATTGCTACAGAAAAACTAGGATATTCATTGAGACCATCCTACCTAAAATGGGAATCTCGGTATGGCTTCAAATTTGTTCACGTTAACTTTCAGTGAATAGTATTTGAGAATTATGGTAACCAAAATGCCCAGAGTTTTTGTGCCAGTCTTGTTTTATTGGGGGCAATTATGTTGAGATATCTTCTTACCAAAATATTGATGCACCTAGATGAATGTAGTTTTTAACTTAAAAGCTTATACCAGCCCCTTTTCTTTGTTGGATTTTTTTTTATTATATGTAAGAAGTGAAACTTGATCAGCAACTTAATGAAGTTTGCATCAATTTTAATGCTAGACTTGTCTTGAATGTTTATATTTATACAAAGTAGTATGTTGAAGTTTGGTTCATTTCTAATTGCAAACTTGCTATCATCCAACATGCAGGCTACTGTTATTGACCCTGCAGATGTGGATGGCCTGGAGTCTGCACTCAACAAAAACAAAGTTAGTAGCATAGGAAGTGGTTATCTTTTTATGTTTAGCTTGGACATAACAATACATTTTGAGTTGAGAGTGAATTATGATTTTCATGCAGGTTTCTCTTTTCTTTACTGAGTCTCCAACAAATCCGTTCCTTAGATGTGTTGACGTAGAAAAAGTTTCAAAGTTGTGTCACAGCAAAGGAACACTTGTCTGCATTGATGGTACCTTTGCTACACCTCTTAATCAGAAGGCCCTGGCTCTTGGTGCTGATCTTGTTTTGCACTCTGCAACAAAATTTATCGGTGGACACAATGATGTAATTAATTTAGGCAGTTTGAATTACTTCTTCATTCATGTTTCAATAATCATTAATTCAAGCAATAAACATGTGTAATTCTCGATGTCACAGGTCCTTGCTGGTTGTATAAGTGGTTCTGAGAAGTTGGTTACAGAAATTCGTACTTTGCATCATATTTTGGGTGGTACTCTCAACCCGGTGAGTTGGCCTGACAGAACATATTCTTGATGTCTCGTGTTTATGTCACCATATTTTCAGTTGCAACTAGATTAACATTGTAATTGCACCGAGTTAAGAGGGCTAGATTGCCTGAGGTGGTTGGTTGGATTTCTAGTCAGGAAGAATATGTTGTCATTTCTAGAATGATGCTTTAGTGACTTTCAACTTATTCTTTGAAGATTTGTGTCTGAAAAATTCCCCATTATAAGTTGCATGGTTTAAAGTAATCTGTTTGTTTCTATTGTTTAAACAGAATGCTGCGTATCTAATCATCAGAGGCATGAAGACACTGCATCTTCGTGTACAGCAACAAAACTCAACAGCATTAAGGATGGCCGAAGTTTTAGAGGCACATCCTAGGGTATGAAATGCAATGACATTTTAATAATTCCATTCTTGTTTATCCGTAAAATCCATTTAACGCCACTCAATTTAATAACATTTGATTTATCATATCCTATTCTAACTTGAATTTATTTTCCTGATCCTTGGCTTATTAAATTTCTATGGCAGGTGAAACGCGTCTATTATCCAGGCTTGCCAAGTCATCCTGAACATGAAATTGCCAAGCGGCAAATGACTGGCTTTGGCGGTGTGGTCAGTTTTGAGGTTTGTTTCTTCAACTGCTTTTTAGCATTTTAACTGGGAATTGATCTCTAACCTCTGTTGCTTTCATTTGGTGTTTTATTCATGTTAAGAACTTCTCTAACTTTTCATGCTGTCAAAATCATTCAGGTGGATGGAGATCTGATGACCACCATCAAGTTTGTTGATGCATTGAAGATACCATACATTGCTCCATCATTTGGTGGCTGTGAAAGCATTGTTGATCAGCCAGCTATAATGTCCTACTGGTATGACAATTTATCCATTTATATCTTGCTTTTGTTCATCGCATACGCAACTACATTTATAGTTGTGAAGAAAAGAAAACATTTGATAGAGACATGGGTCTCCCAACATGGATGGGAACCTTTGTGGAGTTAATGTTACAATGTTACGTGATAAATATGTGGTTGTTTGTGCAAAAATATGAAACAGGGATCTTAGCCAAGCTGAGAGGAGCAAGTACGGGATTTTGGATAACTTGATTCGATTCAGCTTCGGGGTTGAAGACTTCGAAGATTTGAAGGCCGATATACTGCAGGCCCTGGAGACCATAGCTTAAATAGCGTTTTGATGTGTTTAGTATTTTTCCTAGTTTAAATGGGGCATGTTGATCTCCAAAAGTATTTTCTGTTGTGTTTGATTTTGGTAGATCCACATTGGTTGAATGAAGTCATGATTTTGGTACCCATGAATAATTTGGAACTTTGGGGTGCTGAAAATTGATTTACCGAAAATGTTTTTTGTATTTTCTTAATCTTATTTTATGAAAATAACTTATCAAGTGGAAAGTGATTTATTGGTTAAAATAAATAAGTCCATTTTATTGGAAAACGATTTTCCCTCAAAGTAATTTTTTAGAAACAATTTTTTAGGCATAATTTAATTTTCATATGAAAATTAATTTGAATAAGTCATTATTATATAATACAATTTTAATAAGGAAATTTGTTTGTTACATTGTTATTGGGGTTTTTAGATTTTATAAATAGGGTTAGAGTTAGGGGTTTATAAGTATTTTATCTGGTATAGTAAAATATTAAAAAATAAATATTCAAAAAAAAAAGATGTGAATATTTTAAGGTTACTTGTGGAATAAAAAAAAAAATTCTACTAGTATACTAGATATTTACCCTTTTAAAAATATTTATAATTTTAAAGTATTAATCTCACATATAGTAATTTTCAATATTATTGAATATATATATATTTAATTTTAAGCATATAATAAATTATTAATATTTTTTAGTTAATATTATAATTTTATTTTAATAATAAAATTTACCATTAATAATATTTTTAAATTTATTGAAAATTTTATATTAATATTTTATTATAATTTATAAATATTTAGTAATAATTGTTTTATAATATACAGTTTTGTTGAACAATTGTTTTATAATATATTATTTTATTAATATAAATGAATATTTATTTAAATCATATTTAATTTCATTTACCCTCTAAAGTTCTAATGTGACGTATCACTGTTTGCTCTAATATATTATAAAAAATATATCTTTAGATTAAGTTTTAATTAGATATTGGTTATTATTAGGTACAGTAATAAATTTAATTCTCAACATTTATAATTTTTTGTCAATTTTATTTTTATTCATTTTAAGTTAAATTTGGACATTAACTTTTAAAAAATAGCCAAATCGCTTTTTTAACAAAAATGTTGTCTAAAACATTAATTTTTAATGGTGTTTGTGTAGCAATCCACATGTATTTCGTGCTGACACAACAATATTTTTCATATATGCCACATCATTTAAAAAATATAAAATATTCAAAAAATATATAAAAGTTCATAAAAAATTTAATAAAAGAATGATATTGCAACAACTCGATTTCCAGTGGTACCGAAAAAGGCAGTTTTGGGACCCTATTTCCATAAACCGAGCCCGTAAATGCTTAATAGAGATGTTTACAAAGTTATAATATTGTTGAATTGAAAATTTGTTAAGCCATTTAGTCAAAAATGTGAGTAATTAGGATCCAAGAACTAAATTGTAAAGTTCAATTACTAAAGGTTCAAAACAACAATTATACCATGTTAGATTATAAGCTAGTGGATTTTATGATTAATTAGCCACTAACTTAAGTTAATTAAAGTTCATTTAGTTAAAACATTATTAATTAAATTATTTTACAATTTAATCCTAATATATATAACAATTCGATGGGAAGAAAGAGAATATAATCTTCCCCAATCCAATTCTAAGCAAAAAGAATTGCAAAACACCATAGCCAAGGGTTTTAAGCTTTTTGGCTTTAATTTCAAGTAAGCCCCTAGCCATTTTTCTTTTATTTTTATGGAAATTGAATCACGGGAA
Organism: Gossypium sturtianum; assembly: GCA_025698515.1. NCBI lineage: Eukaryota > Viridiplantae > Streptophyta > Magnoliopsida > Malvales > Malvaceae > Gossypium > Gossypium sturtianum. The sequence goes on from CM046946.1 coordinate 127,626,706, forward strand.
CTTGATCTAGCTAACCCATGTACTAATTTGAAAAACTGTTAAAGTTTTAGAAAGTTTCCATGGTAAGGAATTGAATGATTTTGGTGTTAAATTATTAGAAGTTAAGCTTAACATAAGAAAAGGACTAAATTGTAAACCTTAATTGTTAGTTTCGTACATTAGGGACTAAATTGAATAAAATGCAAAACTATCATGAATTATTGGTAGGAGTAGAAAATAGAGGGTTCCTAATGAGTTTAGGTGAAATCAGATTTTAATCCAAGGTTTTAAATTGAAAGTTATGATTATCTCGATTTTAGGGACTAAATTCAATAATTTGTAAAATTTGTAAAAATTGGTATTTTATTATGTTTTGATTGAGATTTGATAATGTGATGTGTTTTATGATTATTTGTATCTAACGACAACACTGAATCGTTGAGAGGGAGAGGAAAAATGAAAGTGATCAACGAGTAACCAAAAATTCTGGTTTGTACATTTATAATTTAAAGTCATATAAATTGCTTGTATTTTCATATTACATGCATACGGGAGTACTGAGGTAAGTACATAGTAATGGTAAAAGATATTGGATCGATCTTGAATGTGAATTCTCATAATAGAGGACTAAATTGAATAAAATAGAAAATAGTATGAATCATTTAAAATATGAATTATGCTATAGAATTGAGTGAGAATATGTATTGGTTGATATGAAATACATATGTTATGTTAATGAATTGAATTATTATAGTATACATGATTGAAAATTTTGATATGTGTACTAAATGGTAAATGGAATTGAAATTTGATACCCTATTAACTAGTCGGGCTGAGTTAGATATAGGGCTGAGAAGTCAACTTGAGGCAAGTGGAAATCTTGTTTGTGGTGCTCGTTTTAGTTAAATGACTTAGAATTTTATCCATGTACTAATATGTATTGAGTAGGTACAACGAAAAGCAACTCAAGATGATTCAGCAATCAATCAATCTTGTACACAACAATCAACAATTGAGGTAAATGGCTGTGGCCTTTTGTATTTTGTTTGATGGTTTAGCAACCAACATTATATTTTTTTAATGTTGGAACGTCAAAATGAAGAACTAAGGCATCAATCATTTCAAGTTGCATCCCAAACTCCTCATGCATCAGTAATCGGTGCAATTTCATCACAACAAGGGGAATGTCAATAAGGGCACCAACATCTAGGGAACCAACAACAATATGCATATGCTAGTAGATCGAGAAATGTTACAACATCTACAACACTAGCAAAAAGGGAAACAACCAGGGCCAAGGTGACTCACTCCTAACCTCCCAAACAACAACCAATTAAGCATGTTGCACTTGGACCAAAAGGGAGAATAATCATGCAAGGCCTGAAAATGTATACAAACGATAAAATTGGTTTGTAAATCTTTAATGCAAGTAACTTGAAGTTAACTATGCTTATTATGTTGTGTTTAGTTGGTTTATTCATTTTTTATCCTAGAAGAGAAGGCTAGATACTAGTTTCAAGGCTTCACACTAAGCAACAAGTAGCAAAGAGAGTAATGAAAGCTTCAACAACTTTTACCCCTCTTACCCCAACAACTAGTGCCTGGCACTAGGCACCAACCATTATGCATCCTACAACAACCACCTCAAACCAACTAGCAACCACTAAGCCTCCTACAACAAATGTGCCTCCTACATAAACAACCTCAAACCAAGCAAGAACCACTAAGACAAATCCAGTGTCATCTCATAGAGGTGATCTATTGAGTGGAATCACAAAGCTAACTCCAAGAAAGACAATCCCAAAGTAACCGCCAAAACCAACCATTTGGACATTGTAAGTATATTCACATTTTTGTGGGTTTCATAGACTTTTGGGTTGGATTGATATATTTTTGTGCATGGAAACTATTTTTGTGAGTTGTTTTAGTCTCAATTTAGGAAGCTTCTTTGCAATTTTGTTTTATCAATTGTTTAATATGTTTTTTTAGAAAACATGTGAAAATATGGGAACTTGTTTGTCATTATGTTTTGTAAACTGTTTTGGTCTTAATTTAGAGGGTTGCACAAGATTTCTTTGTGTTTGCAGTAGCTTCTAACATTCTATGTAATATGCAGCAAGTTAAGGAATATGTTTCTTATTGTTTCTTTTCATGTATTACTTGTATTAACATTTGTAGAAACTAAGGTATGCAAAATCAAACTTTATATTCATTTTTACTTTTTCTTGACATTCATGTACTATTAAATTTCTGTTCATTTAATTTCTAGAACTTTGTAAGCAATTAGGACATCCCAACTCAATTCATAACCATGGTTACCAATTATGCAGGGATTCCAACTAATTCCATTACCATTCATAAAATCCGACAACCATATAAAACATCCCAATTAAAATAATTAGAATCTATAACATTGGTTACCAATTAGAATAACAACATTCAATCTAATTTCAATACTAATAATGATAGTCAATAAGACAAAGAACATCCAGACTAGTTCTATGATAATTATTAACAACATATATTGACACCGATCTTACAAACTAAATGACAAATTTTATTACAAAGAAAATAATCTATGACATAAAGAAAACAACCTTATAAAACAATGCTTCTTTCTTACTCTTTGCCACTATTAGCTTTTAAGTCTTTAACTTGTCTTCTTGATTGTCAACCTTCTTCAACAAACTTTGGAGTTCATTCAATTTCAAAATCTTCTTCAACTCAGTGTTCTAAATACGAGTTTCTTGATTTCCAGTCAATATCATTTGAAGTTGTGCTTGCAATTCATCAATTACAACATTCTCATGCCTTTCATCTTTTTTTAGCTCTTGAGAAAATATTCACAACCATTCCACTATATAAAATAGAAATCAAATACGAAAAAAACTCTAATAGAATATGTACCCATCAACCCAAATAACATTTTTGCTCGCATTCATGTCTAAATAACCGATCTCAAAGGAATTAACAATCTAAATGTTTTTGAAATTTGCAACAAAATTATAACTAAAAAATTCATCTAATTTAAAAAGCCAATGGTGTTGTCAAATTAAAAGCCAAATAAACACTAAATACCTCTTTATAGTTTGAACAACCATAATCTTTTTCCCCATTACTCCAAGGCATATTGGAAGTACAAATTGGTGCCCTCAAATGGCAGTAATAATAAACATGGCTTGAATTGATCTGAGATTTTGAGCTTTTAAAAATTGACATTCTTCAAATCTTGTGAAATATTGTAGATTTTGTAACAGCCCGATTTAGACCCTAGTCAGAACAGTGGTTTCGAGACCACAAATCCGAAGTTGGAATAATATTTTAATATTATTTTTTGTGTTTACAGTATGTGATTTAGCTTGTGTGAAATTTCTGTGTGAAGATTTTATTGATTGTGTGTTCAATTTGCGAAAAGGACCTAATCGCATAAGATGTAAAAGCTGTGTGCTGACTGTTAAAGTGCTTAATTGTCATGGCTTTTTAAATGAGGGGTCCTTATGTTGTAAATGGACCATTAATAGTGGAGATGGACATAAATGGGTATATATTAGGTGAATTTATAATGTTTTAATGAAGGGTAAAATGGTAAACTTTGTTTTAATGTTAATATAATAAAACAAAACACAAAATTTTGCCCATTATGTTCATCCATCCACCGAAATTAGAAAAGAAAGAAAAGGTTAAGAGCTTTGAAGGTTTCGGCACATTGAGTTCTTGATTGAGGTATGTTTTGAGTTCGGTTTTTGATAATTTCTACGTTTTTGTAATCGTTGTTTTGTGCTCTAGCTAGACCATGCTTTAATTTTAGAATTTGATGAAGATTTTGAGATGTGCCATTGATGAACATGTGAACTTTGTGTTGATAGTTGGTAAAATATAAAAGCTTAGTGTTGGGTTAACATGTTTTGTCTTTGGATTTTTGGTGAAATTGAGCAATTTGGGTTAAATTGAGAAAAGTGTAAATTGAGGGACTAAAATGTGAAATGAATGAAGTGTGTGGGCTTGTATGAGTATAGTGAGAATTCGGCTAGGCATGGGTACAAGCAAATTATGAGTATTTGATGATTTTATGAATTAGGGACTAAAGTGTCGAAATATGAAAATGTGAGGGCTATTCTGTAAAATGCCCTAAATGTGTGTGTGTGGACTAAATTGAATGAATTGGTGATTGAATGAGTTGAATTTAAATGTGTATAGACCAAGAAATGAGAGGTGCGGATCGAGATAGAGGCAAAGACAAAGTGCTCGATTAATCGACCGTTTCGTATTTCGACGTCCGAGGTAAGTTCGGATATAATACTAGTTGTAAACTATATCTATGTGATGTGAATTGAATGAATATATATATATATATATATATATATAACTATGAGATTAGAAATGCTATGTGCGGTATTGAATTTGAGGGCACTAAGTGTACGAAATTAGAAACGAGACATAGATGATTAGCACTGTGTGTGCGAAAAGATAGAAGCTTCGACTTATCGAATTGGCACTGTGTGTGCGATACCGATATAAGTTCGGTTTAACATATTGGCACTAAGTGTGCGGTGACGATTATGTTTCGGTTATGAAATTGGCACTAAGTGTGCGAATAAATCAAAGGAATAGCAAAGGTTGAACGAGAGGTAATATCGAGAAATTGAGTAGCATGAATGGTGAGTAACTATGTGTTGATCAAGGTAAGTTTGAACCTATGTGGTTGATGATAGCCTTAAAAGTTGAATGAATAGATACTTGAGCATATGGTTGAGATTGATGATGAGCCTAATTGTGTATTTATCTATGTGATGATTTAATTATGTATTGATGTGGTATAATTGAGTAATATGTATTATATTATGAACTTACTAAGCTTTTGAAAGCTTACTGTGTGATTTGTTTCTCTGCTTTGATTGTCGATAAAAAACTAGCTCGAGATCCGAGATCGTCAAAGATCTCTATCACACTATCGGCAATCTATTTTTGGGTACTTTTGGGAAAATGTATATAGTTGAAATATGGCATGTATAGGCTAGAAGTTATGGCATGATTTGAAATGCTTAATCCTTGCCATGTGATTTGGCTTGGAAGTTGAATGATATTGAACTTATGAATGAGCTATGAATATGGTATATTTCATGATTATGTGGTTGATGAACGATGTGGATTGAAGATGAATTATGGCATGAATTACATGATGTTTGGTCTATATGTTTGAGATGTGAATTCTGGTACTTTGATTGAACCAATGTGAGATGAAATTGAATATTAGTATAGATGGTATAGTTGGTGATTAATTGATACATGAAAAGGTATGTTTGGATGCATTTTGAGGCATGAATTGGTATTGCTTTGAAGCTTGTAGGTTTGACCCAAGTGTGGGTGGCAAATTGGTCTTGCAAATGGTCTATTTTGCATACACGGTCAAGGGACACGGGCGTGTGTCTCTGTCGTGTGGCTCAAGGGCCACTTCGAAGTGTGCCTGGGCAGGTTACACGGTTGTGGCACACGGGCGTGCTTGGTGGCCGTGTGATCAAGTCAGTAGCTAGCTTAATTTCACACGGCCATGGCACACGGGCATGCCTGGTGGCCGTGCAGACAAGTCAGTATGTATGCTCTGTTTTGGCATGGCCTGGACACATGGGCGTGTCTGGTAGCCGTGTGAGGCACACGGCATGACTGCACGGGCGTGTGACCTCTGCAATTTTGAAGAATGTTCAAATCTCCAAGAATTTTCGTATGTGTTCGGTTTAGTCCCGACCTCTTTCTAATACATGTTTAAGGTCTCGTAGACCATACTAAGGGACTATATGTTTATGTTTGAATATGTTTGATTGATGATTGACTTTGTGTCGTGAAATGGATGTGAAATGTTCTGATTGATCGATAATGCCTCTTAACCCTATTCCGGCGACGGTTTCGGGTTAGGGGTGTTACAGATTTTGATACATAAGAGATGAGTAGAGGAAATATGAAACAGAACTTGAAGAAAAAAGGTAATTATGCTTAGGTTAGATTGGATTATTTATTTTTACCCTGTTTTTTTTTAATTTACAAAATAAATATTTTATTTTTTTTTCAAGTATAATTAATGAAAAATACATTTTAATGGCATGTCAATTTTTTATTGGTTGCAAGGGTTTTTCTAAACAAAGATAACAACTGAGGTTCATATTTGTTACGAAAATATAGTTTAAGTACTTAATTTGACCAAAAAAGGTTTAGGTATCTAAATCAAACAAAGGCTATAGTTTGAGGGCCAACTATTCAATTAAGTCATAAAAAAATTAACGTTTTAGCAAGTATTTTCATTTAAAAATAGTAGTTCGATTCTTTCTAAAAAGTTGATGGTTAAATTCGACTTTTTATTATTATAAAAGCTTGAGAGTCAAATTTAACTAAAAATAATAATGGTCAAAATAACAAAAGATATAAATGTTAAGGATTAAATCCATCGTTATACCTTATCATTAAGTCTATCTAAGATATTATTTATTATAAGGAAAATGCTTCTATAATATTTCATAATAAATATATTTATATTATATTTGTATCACTAAAAATCAGTTTAAAAAATAATTTCATGAAAATTTGTCAAACAATACAAAATATTTTACATAAAATCATCTAAACATTAAAAATTATTAACTTTTCTAAAAAAATCAATTTAATTTTCAAAAATATTTTTTTTAGAAAAGTGTTTTTGTAAAACAAACCCATCCATTTATAATGCATTTTCTCAAATGGCTATTTGATGTTTATTTTCAATTTTATTGTGTTAAGACCTAACCATAATAAAAATTAATGTGTATGCTACACAAAGATTATATTGGTTCTACATATCAACCATTTTTCTTTTCATAAATTTATCAATGTTCAGATATCCGTCAAATTATAATCAGTCCTTGTACTTTACAATTTTGTAAATAAATTCAAAATTGTAAGAATTTTTTTTTTTATTTTGCATCTAAACTTACAAATTTTTTTCTTTCTAAAATTAAAAACTTCAAAATTATTTTTTGATTAAATTTTGTTACATACTCTGGTATAAGTTCTCCTTAGGAGAAATTGCTTGTTACTTGCTGTTGTCCCCATTGTGATCGTAGCAAAAAGGCAAGGGAACTGATTTGAATGCCCTGTATTTGCCCACATTGTTCAAATGCTCATTCTCCAACCTATCCAATTTCATATCATATGTTTACCAAAAATAACCATGATAGTATCTAGTAAAAAGAGAGAGTTTAAAAATACCTGAAGAAATTCCAAATTCCACGACGAAAGATCTCCAAGGAAGCAACAACAGCAGCCAAGGCGGTCCCGTGAAGGAAAAGTACAGTTTGAATACCTAAAACTTGTTGCATCCAAACCAGTCTCAACACACAGTTCAACGCCTGCAATTTTACACCCTTTAGTTCCTTTACCTAATCTGATGTTCATTCAAGAGATGGTATTACAATTGAAAATCCAACATCAAACAACCATGAACATATAGGTAGAAAGAGAAATTAGTGGGATGATTTCTTACCATGGCTAAAAAATAAACAACTTTGTGTGGTAAAACAAGCTTATCCCTAAGCCAAGGATTGCTTGATTTTCTTCTAAGAAGACCCCAATCGATGACAATGTCCCAATATGTATTAAAAATGGTTGCCATCCCAGAAGTTGCAGCCGCCCAGACCAGCCATGTTGTTGTCTTCTGCTTTTGGAACTGATAAATTGTCCTAAGGGCAACCGCTGCTATGGTTGATAAGTATTTCAGACCATTCACACCATGTGCTGCATCTTTTTCTTCCAATAAACGTCCAAGGCACTGCAAGATATGCACAACAAAGCTTTTAAACAAATGAATATGGTAATTTTACAATAGTACCATCCCATACTCGTGTTTCAATACATAAGATTTTATAAAAATACATACCGATCTTATAAGGTCTAAATTGAATTGAAATTTTATGGATTCAAGTTATTTTACCAACCTTATATATGATCTTTTAAAACGATACAAAATATATGAAAATTATTAAAAAATTAAAAATACCCATATGTAATATATACCCATAATCCATACAGATATTTTACATGCAATTTGAACTATGTGTCACCAATTACCTGAATGAAACGGAGCCAGTAAGGAACAATGGCTACAACAACGTAAAAACCTCTATAAACTTCACTGTCCTCGCACTTGTTCGATCTCTCTCTAAAGTTTCCCCAAACATAGTAGCAAATGTAGAACTCCAAACTTCTAAATGCTTGAACCTGCGCTTATATATGTATGTATAATGTGAACAGATTTTGACAAGAAAACAAATTTAAGCAGGTTTCAATAGTTACAGTAAAGTTATCGAACCTGGCTTGTAAGTTGATCTGCCAAGAAGAAATCAGGGAGGGTGACCTACATGGTCATAACATGAAGATAATTTATATGTAAATTGGTCTCCGAACTATGCACTTTTTAACAATTGGATACCTAAATGGAAAGGGAAAAAAGGATCACAATTGAGAGTTGCAGGTACCTTGTAAAGAGGTGCACAAACACAGCGAAATGCACATCCGATAAGAAAGAATCGGCTTGAACGATATATGATATTGAAAGGACAAAATGCTATTGAAACCACAAGCTGAAATTCACAATAAGAAACACTTGGTCATTTTTCAGTGAGAAAAAAGGAAAATATAGTAAATAAGTTATGTAAAAGACATACAATGAGGAGGAAGAGTGGGATTAATTCGGTTAAAGTTCGGAATGTTTGAGTGCGAGGGTCAATCTCTATATCCAAATGAGAGATGACAGCAGCTAATGTAAGCAAAGAAAGACCAGAAGTGAGGAGGAGGAGTTGTCGATATCCCAACTCGGTGCCTTGCTTGAAACCAAATATAAATGGAAAGTTGATTCGATAACGCTTCCAAAAGTATGTGTTTCCAGCGTACATGAGCATGTGCAGTGCTATGTAACCAAACAGGCTGCAAAGAACAGTGATGAAGCACAATCATCAATTTCATCACTCAAGAATTAATTACTCGTATTAGATGGCATGTAAGCTGGCTCAAATTGACGGGTTCTACATTCGAGTAACTGTACCTGTAAAGTGGAAAGATGTTGACCATATACTGATCACGTTCTACACTCTTAAGAAGAGCTCTTGCATGTAAATTCACAATGATTGCCACTATTAGTGCAATGGAGCAACCTGAGAACAAGCCTGCATGTCAACACAAATTTGTTATGGAGACAGAATAATCCCAATATAGTTTAACTCGGTTGCTTGTCCTTTAAAAAAAGAAATAGGATTCAAATCCTTCATTTAAAACTTATTTTTCCCATCTCATTTAGTGCCAAAAGAAAAAGTGTTTACCATATAAAAATGTAATTCTATGTCTTTCCCTTTTAGCTTGAGGTCTTAGCTTTTTCATTCCTTTTCTGCGATTTCCATTAGCAAAGTGTTTAGCATATGTATCCTCCACCCTTTCCATAAGTGTAGTAACCTGTCAAACATAAAACAAAAAAGAGCTAAGTTGGGTGGCAAAGGGGATGTAGTCGTACTTGAAAAGTCATATCCTTGTGCTACTTAGCTATTTCTAACCTCATCAGAGCTGCCAAAGTAAGACTTGTCCACCATCTGTAAGTAAGCTTTTGATGCATTTCGAGATGTGATCTGCATGCTACCAGTTCGGATCAACCAACAATATTCTGATTTCATTTTATTTTTAACCCATAAAAAAGGTGAATTTCACTAACCTTGTCATATTTCTTCATGATCTTGGAAAATACCAATTGATTCAGAAAGCTGATAAATCAAACAAATACAGATATGATGGACTATCAAATGCCCCACCAAAAAAAAAAACAGATTTTAATTTACTTATTAAAAACAGAAGAAAAAAAAAAGAAATAGAGGAAGCCATTGAAATTACCAGTAGCTTTTCAAAAGTCTAAGCTTTCTGTAGAATTCAACAATAGCCCTTGTGATTTTCTCCTCAGCTGTCCTCAGTTCTTTCCTGCTGAATGATAAGTCTGATTTTGAACTTTTGATGACAGCTTTGAGTGTTGATAATGGAGTTCCAACCTCAACATTGATCTTTACATGATCCAAAACCTCTAATGGAGCTGCCTTAAAACCCTCTTTCTTATTACCTTCCCCTCCATTGATTCCATCATTATCTTCCTTCTTTTGCTCTTCTTGGATAACATTCATCATTGACCATGCTACACACAACCAGAGTGCAACAACTTAAGAAAACTTGGAATCGGACTGCTTAAACAAAACCCAGATTTTTTTCCTGGTTTTCAGTTCACTTACCTTGATTTCCACCGTTAGTGAGATGATCAATTGATGATGAATTGGAAGAAAATCCATTAGGAACAAGGTTTACAACATCATTTTGTCCAATAACTGGATTATCAACCTTAATCCTAAGAGCAATCAAGGCATTCATTTGTTTACTCAACTCATCAGCTTCCACAATAACTTCTGCAACGTTCTTCTTGTAAAACTTGATAACCTTATTGAATTCATCATCAAGTCTCCTAAAGAAAACAAGTTCATGTTCAGCTCCTTCTTCATTTGACCTGAGAAACATGGTCTCGTAATCCCCTTCTCCGTCTCCTTCTTGCACTGCACTTACCAATATCACTTCATCTTCATTGTTCTTCAATGTTGAATCTGGTCGAAAACGGCTTGTTAGTCCACTGAAAGCTCTGTAAAGTGATGCATTTCTCTTCAATTTTCCTTTTATTGTTGCTGCCATTGGAGAAGGTGCGTTGTTCAATTGCTTGAACCTTATGATATCTTTCAGTATTGATTTCAGATTGCTGTAATCCACGTATGCTTCCTGCCATTCCTGCACCATTTGTGCTTCAAATTCTTTGCCAAACTTCATCTTCTTCCACCATAAATTAAAGAACCCCAAAGATTAAAACAAAGAATATTGAGAATTGCAATGTGTTTATTTTTTTCAATGATTTTGATGAGTTTTGAAGTTAAATACATAGAAACTTCAATTTGCAAACTATGTACTACACTCTTTCTTACTTGCTTCCCTTATTAATGTGATGTCTTGCTGACCATTTCTCCTCCATAACCTCTATTAGTTAAAGGTTACTAATTAATGAACTTCATCTTAATATATATTTTTTTTGTTATCCTTTAACTTTCCCTTTTTTTTTTTTCATTCTCTTCTGCTTCTCTCTCTGATTTATTCCCTTCTCCATTTCTTTTAACATAGTTTTTCTATATTTTCTATTTCTTAAAATTAGTCCCTATACTTTAAAAAAAAATTTAAATTGTTCGAAAAAATAAAAGTATAGGGACTAGTTTTAACAAATGGCAAATATAAAAAAACTACGTTTAAAAAAAAGGGAGAAGGGAGAAGTAGAAGAGAATAAAAAAAAAGAAAAAAAAAGTTAAAAGAACATAAAATAAAAACAATTATATTGCTCAAAATGAAAAAAAACATGGGGACGATTGTATAAATTAACCTAAAATTTTTGTTTGAAATGATGATTTAGCGCACCACGTCAGTTTACCATTACACCCTTAATGATAATTAACGGTTCAATGACTAAAATGTTACAATGCGATAACTCAAGTGACTAAAACATAATATTTCAAACATAAGTGACTAAAATGTAACATGAGGTAAACAAAAGTGACTATTTCAATAGTTTACTCTTTAATAACACTCTTTTACAATTATTTCATGGTGCCCAAACACGCTTTCTCAATTAAATTAACATAATTAATTTTTAGACGCTTTCTCAATTATATTAACATAATTAATTTTTTTAAAAAATATATTTATTGTTTTGAATATTTTAGGAATTACTTCAAATTCTTAAAAATACTTTTTTTTCCTAAACTTTATTACTAAAAAATAAAAAAACCAAAGTTAAAAAAATTTAACCAATAAAAATGAAATTATAATAATATTACTAAATATGAAATTATAAAAAAAAAATGAAAAAGAGTTATAGGACAGTCTTGGTAATGGAGGATAAATGTTTGGCTTAACTCTCTTAATAAAAGTCAATTTACATGGCAACAAAAGTAAGAGACTTTTTGCTCAAAAAAAATTAAAAGACTTCTAAAAAAATTAAAAATTTATTTTTGGAACTGAAATTATTCTTTAAAATTTTAATATATCAAAATCATATGAAGAGAAGACAACTACAAACGCGTTTAAGAAAATTTCAAATTAATTTTTTCTTCACATTTCACATATTTTATTTTATTTTTCAATATTTTATTTCAAAATATTGGGATTTATTAAAAAAAAAGGCTAATAACAACAAAAAAAAAATCTAAAAATTACATTTAAAGTTTGATTTAAGGTGTAATTTAATATATGAACTTTGGTCTGCTGCTATTATACATACGAAATTTTAATTTTGATTTAACTATACATATTTTAATAAATAAATAAATACATATATTTATTTATATATTAAATAAATATAATTATTAATTGTAAAATAATACTATATTGATAATTGTCAAACATTTATTAATAGAAGTGAATTTAGATGGCAACAAAAATAAACGAAATTTTCTAATGTCAAAATATTATTTAATAATAATCAAACAAAATAATGAGTAGCAAACAGCTAAAACCGCGCTTGACAAAATTACAATTTCTTTTTATTTGGTACTTAGACATAGTTTGTTTCATTTTTATTTTTGATTTTTTTTTCATTGTGTGTTAATTTTTCAATATTTTCAAATTAAAGCATTAATTTAAATCCTGTTATAAAATCAATATCAACATTATTAAATTTTCAATTTCTACTTTTTCATTTTAGGTGAGGTCAATTTTTTTGTGTCCAACCCATTGAAATTTAAATAATATAACATTAGTCGATTGAGTCTTAATTCGGTTAGTATCGGTATTGTCGTCAATATAGTAAGACGTGAGTTTGAGCATATTAAACCATGTTTATCTTCTTATTTAAGAGTTGAAAAATGATTATGAATAATTTAAGTATTATATAAAAAAAAACAAAGTAGCATGATATATATATATATATATATTAAGAAGAAAAATTAGATAACAAAAAAATCCAACAATATTGTTTTAAAAAAATTACAGACCAATACATTTTTTTTGTGCTAATTTATTTAATCATAAAACATTTTTAATAAAATTTTAACAAGTATTTATGTAATTTAGGTTATAAAACAAGTTGGTAAATTGTACCAATAGCCACTAGCTCACCAAAAGATTTGATGAATCATAATTTTTCCTTTTTGATACAATATTTGAAGTAAGGGTGGGGTTAAGAAAAAAAAAACTCGGTCAAATCGAAAAATCAACTCGAACCAAGATATTTGAACGGTTAATGGAATGTAAGTCCAAAAATCGTGATCACTCGAAATCGAACTGAATATTATTATTATATATTTAATATATTTAAGATAGCAAAAATAATTTAAGAGTTCTTGAAAATTTTATTTTTAAAAAAATATTTACAAAAGAACTTTAAAGTAATATTCAAAAGCCATAACAATCCATCATAATAAATTTAAAAATTAATATAAAACAACTAAAAATGGAGTTGAATTATAATGGAGAATTTAAAAAACCTAAAAAAAATTGATGGAACTGATATGACTCCCTAGTTGTGTTATGGCTGCATCCGAAAATGAAATATTGAGGTGGAGAGCTGATTGCATTTGTGGATGATATTGAAAGGAGCCGCCCTTTGCATTGAAATCATTTCCTACAATTTTCTTATTACACATTTTCAAACGTTGAGGTTTCCACATTCCACATCAATGTTTTTCAAATCTTATTTTGAATTTTTTTATATTTTAATTTAATTTAATCTAATCTAAATTTGAATTATTAATTTAATAAAAAAATATAAGTTATAATGGTTTATTCTTTTCAACTTTATAAAACCTTACATTTAATTTTTCACATATTTTAGTATCTGAAGTTGTATTATTTATCAAATCACTTCAGAATGAATGGAAAAATTAACATTGTTAATTTTATTGGCATGGTTCACGTGTATGTCACATTAACAATTAATAATTTCTATACTTTTTAAAATAAATTTAATAACTATAATTTTTTTAATTTCTTAAACTTTTAAACTTTATTAATTGTTGATGTGGCATACACATAGATGCCATGCAGACATCATATATGCAAAGTTAACAAACGTTACATTAATTTTTTCATCTATTTTAGGATGGTTTGATAAACAATGCAAATTTAAAGACTAAAAAAAATAAAAATAAAATAAAATAACTAAAATAACTCTTTTTTTTAAAAAAAAATTAAAAAAGCTAAATAAATCGAAATAAAATAATGCGAACGTGAATGAAATTAAAAATAATGAAATCCTATAAAAAAAATATGAGCCTTCAATTGAATACGTTAAGATTTATATGAAATGAGTTAGGATATAATCTTTTCAATCACATTCTAATATTCTAGTCATTTTGGGTAAAGTTTCTATTGTCGTTCCATTTATATACAAGGCCTCAACAGTTATTATTATTATTATTATTGTGGTCTTTTTCTGGGGTGAAAATAAAATATTGTTGTGACATAATAATAAATTTAGTTCTCTAATATTTCTAAATTCTATCAATTTAGTTTTTAATTCTAAAAAAATCAATAAATTTAACACTTAACTTTACACATTCTGTAAATTTAGTCTTTATTCTTAAAAAATAAAAATTAAAAATATGTAAATGTTTAGTTTTTGATAAAAATATATAAGATTTTATAAAAATACATATAAAATTATATACATATTTATAAATAAATGAAGATTTATTGTAACATCCTAGGAAGGGCCTATGCATTTTTCAGATCAATTGTATGAAATGACAAGTCTTAAGTATTATGAATAAATTTTTGATACTTTTGGAAACCTAGAAATGAATGAAAATGGAAATGAAAATGAAAATGGAAATGAAAATGGAGATGGAAATGAAAATGGAAATGGAAATGGACATTTTTGGAAACTTAGACATTTTTGGAAACCTAAACATTTTTGGAAATGATCCAAAAATGGAAACTTGAACATTTCGGGAAACTTGGATATATGAGAGAAATAAAGGAGTTTTATTCACATAAATATGTGAATAATAAGAGATAAATAAAGGAGTTTTATTCACATAAATATGTGAATAATAAGAGATAAATAAAGGATTATTTTCTAATGAGATAATTGAGGAGATAATTGATGGATTAAAGGCTTTTATCTTTTAAATAAAAGAGATAATATTATCAAAAGAGGAGTGGTGGCCAAGTAAAGGACTCCTAGGCTGATAACTTTGGCTATAAAAGGAGGACAGGAGGGCTACTCATCAACATTTGCTCCTCTTCCTCTCTCACAAATTCTCCTAGGCAAAACCCCTCTCTGCCGAATTTTCATTAAGCAAAAATCCCTCTCTTTTTCTTCTATTTTCTTCTCCGTTTCTCTTTGTTAAGCTGAATCTTTGTGGATTCTAAGAAAGAGGCAATCATCCACAACATCAAAAGGGGATCTTTCGGAAATCTAAGGATCTAAGGTAAGGATTATAAATATAAATATGTGGTTAAAGATTATGATTCACGTTTTCAAAGTTAGATCTAATCTAACACGAAGTTATAGGATTTCAACAGGCTTATAAAGGAATCCTCTTGATTTGGAATCCCATCATAAGGTAAGGGATATTCGGCCAAGGCATAATTTGTTTAAGTGTTTTCCATTATTTCAAAAACCGAAAACTCGACATGGTTACATACCTAGTATTAGCCGATTTCAAGGAAGAGGAATTCTAGCAACTGTTGGGACTTGATTAAATCAATTCGGCAACTAGGTAAGTAATTCTACTTCTAGTAGGATTTGGTTTTAAGACCAAATAGGTTTATTTATATGTTTTAATTAATGGCCGAATATAGGAGTGAAAGATCTAGATCGGTAGATCGCTCTCACGAAATTCACGGAAACTATTAAGCGAAAAGGTGTGTACTCTTACTAACTTTCAATAAATTGCATGGCAATCATTAGATATGTAAATATGTAACAAAGATGTGAATGTGGCTAAGCACCACAAATGTGGTAAGGAGTACCAGTGCACGTTTCCTACTTTTGATAGGATTGTGAATGTGATATATTTTGAACATGTGATTCGTAACATGAATGAAAATTAAGTATGTGAAATATGTTATGAAATAATTGGGGCATTCGGGATATTTGTGGAGGAAGAAAGTGAAGGTGATGACTACGGTCTCACCAGCGTAACGTAAAGTGGTGACTACGGTCACATAAAGTGAAAAGTGGTAACTTCGGTTACATCCAGTGAATACAATGTCTAATGACACAACATAAGTGGGCGATGAGCACGTCGATCGCAATGATCGCCTTGATGGTGTGTAGCGGATGGAGGGTCGACTTAGTAGTCCCCGCGGTGTGCAGGTTGGTACGGGTGGTGTGTAGCGGATGGACAAATAGGTTTGGATTTGGGTTGCATCATCCTTTATTTTGTATGAACATGATATTGATATGACTTGTATGCCTGATTTGTTGGAAATTAGTACTATGTACACATTGAGTCTGTTGACTCACCCGTTGAAATTATTTTTCGTGTGATGAGCGGTAATGGACCGGGTCGGCGGGAGCTAAAGGTGGCCATGCATCGCTTGAAGAAATTATTTGGAATTTGGACTTTATGAAATTTTAGTACTTTAAACTTTATTTTGGGTTTGAATGATGTAATAAGGCCATAAGGCCCAGTTGGATTTTCTTTATTCTGTTTATTTTTATTTGAATATGATACAAATTATGTTTGATTAAAGATAAGTAAATTTATTTCTTTTAAAATAATAAACCCAAAAATTATTTTGTCATCTTATTTAAGTTGGATTTCCAGAATTTATTAAATAGGTTTCAAATTAAGCCCAACCCAAAACAATTTTTTTTAAATTACACAAATTTTCTCTAAGTCATTTAGAACATTGAAAACCGATTTATTTAAGGAACATACCAGATCCGGTTCAGGCTCGTGGGCCGGGTGTGGGGTGTTTCAGGGCTGATATCGAGCCCAATTTTAAAACTCTCGGCTGTGGGCTCAGGCCAAAACGTTTTCAATTCGAGCCCAAATGAATTTCTTTGAAATAAGCAGGTTTTATGGCATGGCACCTAAGTCTCCGACCCGTAGTCCACCAGGTAAGTACTTTTAACCATCTGTGTGATTATGTGAATTATGAATTGTAAAAGGGTAGCAAAGGCATGGAACGTAGAATAGTGTGATAGGAACTTGAACCCTAGGATTAGACTACTCAAACACTTGAAACTCATAAGACTTAATGAACTTAACAAACCTATGACTAAGTTATTAAGCTAGGGTGTGGCAACCCCATGCGCATGTCTAGGATTGGATCCGGAAGAGCACAGTATTTAAGCGAGTCCTAGAGACTCACCTCCTCTTCGCAGTATCCTGCAGTGCGTAGCTTCTTCCCCTAACTCTAACTCGGAAGGCTCGGTGGTGTGGCAACCTGCATGCGCATGTCTAGAAAGGTCGGTGAGAGCTTGGTATTTAAGCGATCCGCGTGACTCACCTCCTCTTCATTCGAATCCTGCACAGTGCGTAGCTTTGGTTCACCCCGACCAAGAGGGCTCGGTCATAGGCTAAACACAAAGAATAAAACCCGAAAGGGACTTAGCTGCTTTTTCTATATATATAAAAAAATACCCTTGGTTTATAAAATGACCAAACCACCCATAGTTTTAACAAAATTTCATTACTTTATCAAATGTTCAAAAAACCCTAATTTGTAAAATATCAAACTATCTTGATTTTGGAAAATTACAAAATTGCTCCTAACTTACAAAATTACCAAAACGACCCTGATTTCCAAAATTTTTACAATATCATTGCTTTGAAAAGTGTAACTCTCAAAGGAACCCTCAATGTTTTACAATCTTGGAAAATATCCCTAACTTAATAAATTTTACAAATTTACCCTGATTTTTGGAAAAATTATCAAAATACCCCTGAGATCAAAAATTACCGAAATACCCCTGGATTTCAAAATTCTTCCAAAATTTCCCCGAAACTTTAGAAGTACCAAAATACTTTCGTCAAAATCACCAGGGAACTTTTTATTTTTGAAAATTTACGAAAATACCCCTGTAGGATAAAATTACGAAAATGCCCCTGGGTAGTGGAAAAGCAAAATAACGAAAACAACAACAAGAATTACAACGTTTCTTTGAATGAACGAAAGTTCATATTTGTTGATGGATGAATGAATGAATGCAAGACTGTATGCATGTATGAATACGAAAGAACCACTCTTAAACTCTTCTTCATAAGATATCATCGCGGGTAATAAGTGAAACAAGAATACTAATACATAAAATTCCTTAATCAGATCTCGTCGATAATGAGCTCAAGAGGACGTGGTCGTCGTGGAAGAGGTAGAGGAAGGATGACCGTTAGATCGGGACAAGGTTCGACAATGAGATACCACCACCACCATCACCCCAATTTGTCAATGTTGAGCAGCGAGGCTCGGACAGGAAGATGCCGTGTCGCAGTCGTATCTTTGCGAGTTTTGGAATTGGTGGTGGTGCAGAAACAATTCAGAAATCGTAAGTCCAGTACCGAGCGGCTCCGTGCTAATGGAGTGAAATGTTTAGAGGAGTATCGGGAGTGACACCCAAGATGCATTGAGTCTTGTTGGAAACAATGAGCGCATCATGGATGAGCTCGACTTGACCCCGAGGAGAAGTTGAAAGGGATGACGGCATTGTTACGCGATGAAGCGTATCAATGGTGGTTAACCGTCGGGGGCGGTGCCACGGCGGAAGATCGACACAGGAATATGCTAAGGAAGCATTTCGGAAAAGTATGTAGGAACCAGGTATAGATGAGCAAAGGAAGGCTTTTCTGGGGTTGGTACAAGGAAGTAAGTCACACCGAATATGAAGCGGAATTCTTGAGGTTGAGCCGATATGCCCGAGGAGTAGTGGCGATGAGCATGAACGTCGTGGTTCGTTTTGAGGACGGACTTAGGGACGATTTGAGACTTTTGATAGCACCGCATCGGGAGCGGAAATTCTCTACCTTGGTGGAAAAGGCTAAAGTGGTGAGGAATTAAGGACGCCACCAAGCGGTGTGGATGAAATAAGCCCAAAAGAGGTTTTGGGCCATCCGGAAAAGGCCACAAGAGGCCTAGAGTTGACAGCCACAAAGTCAGCAGTGCCGGTACGGTGTGGCAATTTCGCCCTTGTGAACATTGTAGAAGGAAGCACGGGGAAGAGTGTTGGAAAAAGCGGACGATGTCTCAAGTGTGGGTCCAAGGACCATATGATTAAGGATTGCCCCAAGCTATTAGATGAGAGCCAACCAAAGCACTCGGAAATGCTAACCAGGTGGTAGAGGCGGACGACAGCGACCTCAAAGAGGTCGTGGGTCGACCAACAGAGGTAGTGGCGGAGGCCGTGGAGCTCGGGGGTCGAGGTGCGAACGCGCCGCCAAGCAAGGCAACCGGGTTTGGTTTACGCGTTCGCCGGAGGAAGAGGGAGACGCGCCGGATGTTATAACCGTGACGTTCTTTATTCATGACAAACCCTATTTTGCTCTTATTGATGTGGGCTCAACTCATTCCTATGTTGCATGTAGTGTGGTTGAAACACTAGGCATAGACTCTGAACTTTCGATAGGCGGATAAGCGTAGTAAGCCCTTTAGGCCAAACGGTGAGGATAGATAGGATCTTTCTCGAATGTACCCTAGAGATTCGGGAGCGAACTTTCGGGCGACTTAATGGAATTACCCTTCGGAGAGTTTGAGCTTATACTTGGAATGGATTGGCTAGTAGAGCATCGAGCCGTGTTGGATTGTGCGGCTAAGCGTATGGAACTAAGAACCCCGAAGATGACGTAGTAGTGATGATCGGAGAAAGGAGGAACTACTTGTCTAACGTAGTTTCGACCAAGGCCGAGAAAATGGTTAAGAAAGGATGTAAGGCATTCTTAGCCTTCGTGAGTGCGTTAAGAGGAGAAGAGGAAGGTGTTAAGGGAGTTAGAACAGTAGGGATTTTGAGGATGTATTTCCTGAGGAGTTGCCCTAATACCCCGGATAGAGAAGTGGAATTTGGAATAGATTTGCTACCGAGAACAGCTCTCGTGTCAATCGCTCCCTACCGAATGGCACCAAAGGAGTTAGTGGAGCTCAAGGCTCAAATCCAAGAGTTGTTGGATCGTGGGTTCATTCGACCCGGTGTGTCTCCGTGGGGAGCACCGTTCTCTTTGTGAAGAAGAAGGATGGAACTATGCGGATGTGCATAGATTATCGTCGATTGAACAAACCGACCATCAAGAACAAGTATCCTTTGCCAAGGATAGATGACTTGTTCGACCAACCGAAAGAGGCATTGTGTTCTCAAAGATCGACTTAAGGTCGGGGTATCATCAATCGAAAGTGAAGGAGGTCGATATTCATAAGACCGCTTTTAGGATAAGGTACGGTCATTTTGAATTTGTGGTGATACCGTTTGGGTTGACGAACGCACCGCCAGGCGCGTTCATGGATATGATGAATAGGGTTTTCCAACCCTACTTGGATAGATTCGTCGTGGTGTTCATCGACGACATTTTGGTGTATTCAAGACGGAGGAGGAGCACGATGAGCATCTCCGAGTTGTGTTAGAATTGTTAAGGGAAAAGAAGCTTTATGCCAAATTCGATGAAGTGCGAATTTTGGCTCAAGGAAGTGGCGTTCCTAGGACATGTGGTATCCGCAGAAGGAATAAGAGTGGATCCTAGGAAGATCGAAGCGATGTTGGATTGGAAACCACCTAGGTCGGTGGCTGAAATCGAAGTTTCTTAGGCTTGGCGGCTATTACGTAAGGTTCGTGGAAGGATTCTCGTCAATAGCCGCACCTTTGACAAAGTTACTAAGGAAGGAAGTACCGTTTGTATGGACGGATAAGCAACAGGAGAGCTTTGAAAAGCTTAAAAGGTCTTGTGAAGCTCGGTGTTAATTCAGCAATTCAGGCGGTAAGGACTTCGTAGTATATTGTGATGCTTCGCACACGTGGTTAGGCGTGTGCTAATGCAAGAAGGAAAGGTAGTCGCTTATGCATCTCGGCAGATTAAGGCCGCATGAGGTGAACTACCCAACTCATGACTTGGAACTCATGGCGGTGGTTTTCGCCTCAAAGTTTGGAGGCACTACCTTTATGGAGAAAGGTCGATAATTTACACGGACCACAAAAGCCTTAAGTATTTGTTGACTCGGAAGGAGTTGAACTTGAGGCAACGAAGGTGGGTGGAGTTATTAAAAGATTATGACTGCTCGATAGAATACCATCCGGCAAGGCGAATGTGGTAGCCGACGCCTAAGTAGGAAGGTTGTGTCGGATTTAAGGGCTTTGTTCGCTCACTTAAGTTTGTATGATGACTAAGCTTTGTTGGCGAGTTACAAGTCAAGCCAACTTTGGTGAAGGAGGTGAAAGAGGGACAGGTTGGCGGATAAGGACTTAAGTACTAAGTTACAGCAAATACGGCAAGGAGGATTAAAGGATTATGGCGTCAATGATGAAGGAGTCTTGTGCTACAAGGAAAAGGTTTGTATGCCGAGGGATAAGGAGTTGAGACAAAGGATTCTTCTGGGAGCGCATGGTAGTCCTTATGCTATGCATCCCGGAGGCATCAAGTCGTATAGAGATCTAAGGGAACAATTTTGGTGGTCGACACAAAGCGAGAGGTGACTGAATTTGTGGGGAAATGTTTGACATGTCGCCAAGTAAAGGTGAACACCAAGTCCCATCAGATTGCTTCAACCGATTGAGATTCCCCAATGGAAGTGGGAAAGAATTACCATGGACTTAGTTAGTGGGCTTCCTTACGCCCACTAAGAAGGACTCGGTATGGGTGATAGTGGACCGTTTGACCAAGTCCGCACATTTTATCCCCGTGAGGATCGACTATTCCTTTCAAAAGTTAGCCAAGTTATATGTGGCGGAGATCGTGAGGCTACACGGTACCGATGTCGATCATCTCTCGATAGAGACCCAAGGTTTACGTCTCGATTTTGGAAAGCACTTCATCAAGCATTAGGCACTAAGCTAGACTTCACTACAACTTTTCATCCACAATCGACGGGCGATCAACGGGTTATACAAGTGTTGGAAGATATGCTAAGAGGTCGTGTGATGGATTTCCGAGGAAGTTGGGAAGATTACTTGCCTCTGGCCGAGTTCGCCTACAACAACGACTATCGTGCAAGCATTCGGATGGCACCATACGAAGCATTGTATGGAAGGAAATGTAGAACACCAACTTGTTGGACCGAGTTAGGAGAACGCCGCGTTTTGGGTCCAGAGTTAGTGGCGGAAACGAGGAGAAGGTGGAATTAATTCGACACGGTTGAAAGAAGCTTCGATGAAGCGTAAGTCGTCGTCGCAGACCTTAAGAGGAAAGAAATTGAGTTTGAAGTAGGAGACCAAGTGTTTCTAAAGGTCTCACCTTGGAAGAAGGTTATGCGGTTCGGTCAGCGGAAGCTAAGCCCAAGGTTTATAGGGCCCTATCAAATCTTGAAGCGAGTTGGGCGGTGGCATACCAATTGGAGTTGCCACCAGAGTTGCATCAAATGCACGACGTATTTCATGTGTCCATGCTACGTCGCTATCGATCGGATCCGTCTCATGTGGTACCGTTGAAGAAGTGGAGTTAAGGCGGATCTATCCTACGAGGAGGAGCCGATTCGGATCTTGGAACGTGACGTGAAAGCACTACGAAAAGAAGTCGGTGCCTTTAGTCAAGGTGTTATGGCGCAATCATGGATCGGAAGAAGCTTCGTGGGAGCCGGAAGAGACAATGCGACAAAGAATACCCTCAATCATTTAGTTAGGAAATTTCGAGGACGAAATTTTATTTTAGGGGTAGAATCAGTAACATCCTAGGAAGGGCCTATGCATTTTTCAGATCAATTGTATGAAATGACAAGTCTTAAGTATTATGAATAAATTTTTGATACTTTTGGAAACCTAGAAATGAATGAAAATGGAAATGAAAATGAAAATGGAAATGAAAATGGAGATGGAAATGAAAATGGAAATGGAAATGGACATTTTTGGAAACTTAGACATTTTTGGAAACCTAAACATTTTTGGAAATGATCCAAAAATGGAAACTTGAACATTTCGGGAAACTTGGATATATGAGAGAAATAAAGGAGTTTTATTCACATAAATATGTGAATAATAAGAGATAAATAAAGGAGTTTTATTCACATAAATATGTGAATAATAAGAGATAAATAAAGGATTATTTTCTAATGAGATAATTGAGAGATAATTGATGGATTAAAGGCTTTTATCTTTTAAATAAAAGAGATAATATTATCAAAAAGAGGAGTGGTGGCCAAGTAAAGGACTCCTAGGCTGATAACTTTGGCTATAAAAGGAGGACAGGAGGGCTACTCATCAACATTTGCTCCTCTTCCTCTCTCAGAAATTCTCCTAGGCAAAACCCCTCTCTGCCGAATTTTCATTAAGCAAAAATCCCTCTCTTTTCTTCTATTTTCTTCTCCGTTCTACTGTTAAGCTGAATCTTTGTGGATTCTAAGAAAGAGGGCAATCATCCACAACATCAAAAGGGGATCTTTCGGGAAATCTAAGGATCTAAGGTAAGGATTATAAATATAAATATGTGGTTAAAGATTATGATTCACGTTTTCAAAGTTAGATCTAATCTAACACGAAGTTATAGGATTTCAACAGGCTTATAAAGGAATCCTCTTCAGATTTGGAATCCCATCATAAGGTAAGGGATATTCGGCCAAGGCATAATTTGTTTAAGTGTTTTCCATTATTTCAAAAACCGAAAACTGACATGGTTACATACCTAGTATTAGCCGATTTCAAGGAAGAGGAATTCTAGCAACTGTTGGGACTTGATTAAATCAATTCGGCAACTAGGTAAGTAATTCTACTTCTAGTAGGATTTGGTTTTAAGACCAAATAGGTTTATTTATATGTTTTAATTAATGGCCGAATATAGGAGTGAAAGATCTAGATCGGTAGATCGCTTCTACTGAATTCACGGAAACTATTAAGCGAAAAAAGGTGTGTACTCTTACTAACTTTCAATAAATTGCATGGCAATCATTAGATATGTAAATATGTAACAGTATGTGAATGTGGCTAAGCACCACAAATGTGGTAAGGAGTACCTGTGCACGCTTTCCTACTTTTGATAGGATTGTGAATGTGATATATTTTGAACATGTGATTCGTAACATGAATGAAAATTAAGTATGTGAAATATGTTATGAAATAATTGGGGCATTCGGGATATTTGTGGAGGAAGAAAGTGAAGGTGATGACTACGGTCTCACCAACGTAAAGTGGTGACTACGGTCACATAAAGTGAAAAGTGGTAACTTCGTTACATCCAGTGAATACAGATGTCTAATGACACAACATAAGTGGGCGATGAGCACGTCGATTGCAGCGATCGCCTTCGATGGTGTGTAGCGGATGGAGGGTCGACTTAGTAGTCCCCGCGGTGTGCAAAGTTGGTACGGGTGGTGTGTAGCGGATGGACAAATAGGTTTGGATTTGGGTTGCATCATCCTTTATTTTGTATGAACATGATATTGATATGACTTGTATGCCCGATTTGTTGGAAATTAGTACTATGTACACATTGAGTCTGTTGACTCACCCGTTGGGGAATTATTTTTCAGTGATGAGCGAGAATGGACCGGGTCGGCAGGAGCTAAAGGTGGCCATGCATCGCTTGAAGAAATTATTTGGAATTTGGACTTTATGAAATTTTAGTACTTTAAACTTTATTTTGGGTTTGAATGATGTAATAAGGCCATAAGGCCCAGTTGGATTTTCTTTATTCCTGTTTATTTTTATTTGAATATGATACAAATTATGTTTGATTAAAGATAAGTAAATTTATTTCTTTTAAAATAATAAACCCAAAAATTATTTTGTCATCTTATTTAAGTTGGATTTCCAGAATTTATTAAATAGGTTTCAAATTAAGCCCAACCCAAAACAATTTTTTTTAAATTACACAAATTTTCTCTAAGTCATTTAGAACATTGAAAACCGATTTATTTAAGGAACATACCAGATCCGGTTCAGGCTCGTGGGCCGGGTGTGGGGTGTTTCATTTATTTTTCCCATTTTCTAACACAACATTTATTTATTGAAATAACAATTTTATAAATAAAACAAATTAAGGGAAAAAAAAGAAGAAAACTTAAGCAGATTCAAAATTTTCATTTTTTCAACATTAATGACTACCATGTTCAGGTTGGGTCAATAGAGCCCGAGGTTAAAAAGGGTAAGAATCAAGGCTTTAGATTGTTGCTTATAACAAGTTTGCTCCATTTGAGGTTGTACTTGAGGGCGAATATGATTGGGGACATATAGGTAAGGATGAGGTCTTGGAGACCTAGTAGGCAGAAGGCCATACCAGTAGCTCTACAACCACTTCCTAGTTCTATGGCACGACAACGGAGGATGTGAAAATCAGGGAGTTCAGAGTAAGGGTTATTGGTGTTGGTGAATGGGTGAAGGCGATGCCCAGTGTTCAACAAATTTGGTGAGGACCAAGGAACAAGACCAGATGTATAATAAATAAATAAATAATATTTATAAAATAAAACTAAAATAAGGAAATGTTTGAATTTGGTACGGACTAAGGAACAAGACCAGATTAGAGTTTATTACTATAAACATCATAAAAGGGCCTAGTTTTGAAATTTTTTAAAACTTTCACTATAACTATAAAACCGTTTTCTTAACCAATTTTTTTCAACACCTTGAAAAAAAAAGTTATCCCTCAAATCTAGTACCCTTTAAGCTATGTAAATACTATTAGTATCAAGGCAAAATGCATCATGGCTCGAGATAACCTGCCTCACCACCTCCATCCTTGAGTTTAAATGACCATAGAGCTAATCCAAAGATGCCACAAAATGGTTACTCACTCCTTTATTAGGCTAACGTTACCCTAATTGTTGATTTAGTTGAACCAAGCAACATCAAGTTTAATTGTTGATTCTCGATCCAATCGGTTCGATCGACTAATCTTATCTAGTTCAAACAACAATGTTCTAAATAGAGGGCAAAACTCTCCCAATGTTATTTTCTCTAATCATAAGATTCGAACTTGAGAATTACTTAAGAGGTATTAGCATCATACCTCTCAACTCAACAAACATAGGTAGTTTATATATGATTTGTTCTCATCATGAGTTTAATTTAGGTTAAAATATGCTCCAGGTCCTTGTAGCTTTTGCACATTTAGAAATTAGTCAATCTACATATATTTTAAGAGGTATTAGCATCATACCTCTCAACTCAACAAACATAGGTAGTTTATATATGATTTGTTCTCATCATGAGTTTAATTTAGGTTAAAATATGCTCCAGGTCCTTGTAGCTTTTGCACATTTAGAAATTAGTCAATCTACATATATTTTAAGGAATTTAATTTCTCTACTTTTTAAGGAATTTAGTTCGTTGCATTTCAGGTTTCAAGACTCAAACTTAATTATTAACACCATTAAATTTATTCTATTAAATTCAGCGGTATGACATTTTGAAATATATATATATATAAATAAATAAAAACTTCACTTGGTACTCATGTAATAAAAAAATGATGTTTTAATGAATCTGAATTTAAACAGAAGAATTTTAACAATTCTAACAATTTGACTTGCATTTTTAAATCTGAAAAGTTGACAAACTAAATTTCTTAACATAAAAGTTAGAAATTAAATTTCAAATGTACAAAGAGTATAATGAATTTGAACATATTTTAACGGTCACTCAACTTTCATAAATTTTCATTTTGGGCTCCAAAAATGAAAATTTTGCAATTTAGGCACCGTCGTTATATACTTTTATCATTTTAGTCACTACAGTTACATACTTTTATCATTTTAGTCATTCATCATTAATTTGCCATTACATACATTCATTTTAGTCAACCCAACTTTAGTAAGTTTTCATTTTGGTCACTCATTTTCTTTTTAGAATTATTTTTATTTAAAAAAATTGAATTTTTATAAGGAATTAAGTTATTCAATTGCTAAGATGAAATTCACGTTTTTCACTTGTAACTCAATTTCATGTAAAAACTTAAGTTTTTTTCTTGTAAAAAAGCCCAAGTAATTCATGTAAAACCCCAATTTTCCCTTTTACTAAAAAAAAAACTAAAATTAATTCTAAAAAATAAAAAACTAAAGGAAATTAGAAAGATAGAATTATTTTTTCCTTGTAAAAATCTAAGTTTTTCCATTCTAAGTAATTTCCTATAAAACCTCACATTTTTCTCTTTTATTGAAAAAAAACTAAAATTATTTCTAAAAAAGGAAAATAATAAAGGAAATGGAAAAGATAAATTGATTTTTTATTTTGTAAAAACTCAAGTTTTTTTTTCTATAAAAATCCAACTAATTCCCTATATTACCTTGGGTTTTTCCATTCCCTTTTTACTAAGAAAAAACTGAAATTAATTCTAAAAGGAAAAAATGAATGAAATTAAAAAGATAAAATGGTTTTTCTAACCTAAAATTTCCCTTGCAAATTTTTGGGTTTTTCCCTTTATTGAAAAAATTATTTTTTTAAAAGAAAATAAATAAAGGAAATTAAAAAGATAAAAAAGAGTGACCAAAATGAAAACTTACTAAAGTTGAGTGATTAAAATGAGTGTATATAATGACAAATTAGCGGCGAGTGACTAAAATGACAAAAGTACATAACAATAGTAAGTAAAATGATAAAAGTATGTAACAACATTGCCTAAATTACAAACTTTTTATTTTTATACCCAAAATGAAAAATTATAAAAGTCGGGTGATCAACTGTGTAATAAAAAAAATATTGATATTTAATTGCATTGTTAACTAATCTTTCTTTGCTACTTTTCTGGTTTCTTTGTACTCTACTTTTAAGAAGTAATTAGAATGGTCCATTCACGCTTTGCTTTGGGTTGATTATTTATTTGTGTCAAATTATAGAGTAAAAATTTAAAAATTAAAATATACTCTAAAAAGAATTTCAGAACAAGATTAGTGGTCGAACTTATCACACCACTGATTCATATGGTTTGATTAAATAAATTATTAAAAAATCATAAAAAAATATTCTAAAAAAAATAAAAAGTCAATTCAATTGGGTTTTTAACCTAGTTCAACTAGACCGTACCGATTCATGGGTAAACTGGTTTGATGCTTTTCTCTGGAAAAATACCCCGGTTGGTCCAATTTGATTCAAACAACCATGATTTTTTTGTGAACAATCTCATTATAGGTTCTGATAATATCTGCTCTTTTTGACAAAATGCCTAGAACTACTCATAGCCCATCCCCAACCCATAAATAGGAGGATAATACACTTTAGCACACTCAAACGTCCTCTTCCATTGACAACAATGCCCATGCTAATCGAGCTAAGACTCAATCGATTTAAACAACCATGACTCTTAAGTCTCTACACATAATACATTTGAAATTTAGTCCTCATACTTTTATTTTCAAGAGTTTAACCCCTCTATTTTTTGGATTTAAAAATCTGCTGTCAATTTATATATAACCATATAACATTTTAATTGAAAAGTTAACGATATTAACTATTTGAACTAATTAATAACATTATAAAAATATCGAGATCAAATTATATTAAAAATTAAAGTATAAGGTTTAAATATCAAATTTAAGCATATTAGAATGATCAAAACTAAAAATTGACCATTTAAAAAAAGGAGCATGATGAGTGTATGCCACATGTAAGCATGAGGAAGGTAAATGACCTTCTTTTATATATATGTAATGACCCATTTTTGCCCGGGCTCAAAACCAAAAAATAACAAACCAAAAACAAAATAAAAATAAAATTAAACAGTCCAAATCCAAATTTTACAAGCCCAAAATGCAAAAAAAAAAACCCTAACCCAAAAAAATTACAAGCCCAATAGCCCACAACACTTAAACATTTTCAGCAGAACAGGAAACCCTAGCCCCCATGTGCGCCGCACTCCTCCTTTGGTCACCCCGTCTGTGCCTCGTCCCGAGGCCTGGCACCCTTGGTCGCCTTGCACCGAAATGGCAAAGTTGACCTCGCCAAAGCCTGCAAAAGTGACAAAAAAGAAGACAGAAACACAACAGAGAAATAACAGCAGAAGCAAAGGCAAATAGTGATAGAACAGTGACTAAACAGCAACATGTAAATCAGCTATATAAGGCCACAAAAAAACAGATTGTAAAAAAAAACACAATATTAATCAAAAACAGAACTCAAAAGTTGAAAAAGGTGATTTTTTATATTTTGGCTTTTTTTTTTAGAATTTTTTTTATAAGTGAAATATAAAACAAAAAAGAAAAAAGTGTTGAAACTTACCTGCCCGGTCACGTTGCGCCACCATCGGAGGTCTCCTCCAACCCCGCAAGCCGTCGAACCTACCAGGGTAGCGTTCGGGCTTCGTCAAAAGGGGGATACGAGAGGGCGTCGACCAAATTTTTCCTTTTCTTTTCTTTTTTTAGGCTTTCGCCTGTAGATTTAGATCTAGGTTAAAAAAAGGGAAAAAATAGGCATTTTCAGAATTTTTCGGCCACCGTGTATGGCGGCGCCGTCACCGGTGATTGGCGGCCACCACAGTGGTTAGTGGCCTGAGCTTAGGGAGGGGAAGAGAGTTTGAGAGAGTTTTCTTTGTTTTTATTTTAGAATAAGGATTCTTTGCTCATTGTCGTGTAACGAGAATGGAACAAAGACTATAAAAGGACCAATTTTGCCCAGTCTTGTCGAGCCTTAACTTCTTGATCCTCATCTTCTTCAAGTAGTCTCTAACCTAACTGCAACTTCAAGGAGATTGAATCTGTAGCTTTAATCTTATTCTACTGCAACTTCAGGGAGATAAGACTTGCTCTTGTAGATTTAATCCATCCTACTGTAACTTCAGGAAAGTGAGACTAGTATCTTTGATCTTGCTTCACTGCAATATTCAGGAAGACAAGATCTGCTATTTTCAGTCTGCTCCGCTGCAAACTCAGGGAGGCAAGCTAATATCTTCGATCTGCTTCCTGCAACTTCAGGAAGATAAGATCTGTTGTCTTCGATGCGCTCCACTGCAACTTCGTGAGGCGAGCTAATATCTTCGATCTACTTCCTGCAACTTCAGGAAGATAAGATCTGCTGTCTTCAGTCTGCTCCGCTGCAAACTCAGAGAGACAGGCTAATATCTTCGATCTGTTTCCTGTAACTTCAGGAAGATAAGATATGTTGTCTTCAGTCTGCTCCGCTGCAACTTTAGGGAGGCAGGCTAATATCTTCGATCTGCTTCTTGCAACTTTAGGAAGATAAGATCTGCTGTCTTCAGTCTGCTCCGCTGCAACTTCAGGGAGGCAGGCTAATATCTCCGATCGCTTCAGAAACTCGGAAGATAAGATCTCATTGTCTTCATGCTCTCTATCTGCAACTTCAGGGAGGCAGGCTAATATATTCGATCTGCTTCCTGCAACTTCAGGAAAATAAGATCTGCTGCCTTCGATGCCGCTTTCACAGCAACTTCAGGGAGGCAGGCTAATATCTTCAATCTGCTTCCTGTAACTTCAGGAAGATAAGATCTGTTGTCTTCAGTCTGCTCCGCTGCAACTTCAAGGAGGCAGGCTAATATCTTCGATCTGCTTCCTGTAACTTCAGAAAGATATGATCTGCTGTCTTCAGTCTATTCCGCTGTAATTTCAGGGAGGCAAGCTAATATCTTCGATCTGCTTCCTGCAATTTCAGGAAGATAAGATCTACTGTCTTCAGTCTGCTCCGCTGCAACTTTAGGGAGGCAGGCTAATATCTTCGATCTACTTCCAGCAACTTCAGAAAGATAAGATATGCTATCATCAGTCTGTTCCGCTGCAACTTCAGGGAGGCAGGCTAATATCTTCGATCTGCTTCCTGTAACTTCAGGAAGATAAGATCTGCTGTCTTCAGTTTGCTCCGCTACAACTTCATGGAGGTAGGCTAATATCTTCTATTTACTTCCTACAACTTCAGGAAGATATGATCTGCTGTCTTCAGTCTGCTCCGCTGCAACTTCAGGGAGGTAGGCTAATATCTTCGATCTGCTTCCTGTAACTTCAGGAAGATAAGATCTGCTGTCTTCAGTCTGCTCCGCTGCAACTTCAGGGAGACAGGCTAATATCTTCAATCTGCTTCTTGCAACTTTAGGAAGATAAGATCTGCTGTCTTCAGTCTGCTCCGCTACAACTTCAGGGAGGCAGGCTAATATCTTCGATCTACTTCCTGCAACTTCAGGAAGATAAGATCTGCTGTCTTCAGTCTGCTCCGCTGCAACTTCAGGGAGGCGGGCTAATATTTTCGATCTACTTCCTGCAACTTCAGGAAGATAAGATCTGCTGTCTTCAGTCTGCTCCGCTGCAAACTTAGGGAAGCAGGCGAAAAGCTTCAATCTACCCTAGTACATTGTCCTACAGAGAACATAACCTGTAGAATGGGTATATGCTTATGTCGAATGATTAAGATGCTCTGATTGAAATGAATCAAATGCTCCTAATTAGACGCGCTATGATATATGAATGTAGAAATGTTATGAGCATGATTCCTACTTAAGGTGTATCACTCATTTGTTCTTCATCCTCGTTCCTCTCGAAGTATCAATCATATTCTGCTCAAATAATTTGCCCCATGGTAATTCTGAGTCCACTCCACTTGAACCTTGGGACATAAAGTTTGTACCTCCCACTGTAACTTCAGGGGAATAACATTTGGTTTCTTCCATCCATCCTGTTACCACTCAGAGGTATAGAATTTGTATCATCTTCAATCAATTTGATCTGTTACACCATTCACTAGGTGTAATGACCAGATGTATGTGTCTGAAATTTGCATGAATGCAGGGTATCATTTTTCTTGAGAATGATCCTCTTCTACACTTGGGTTGACATTGTTCGTCATTTGTCGAGATGGTATCACCGACGAAATGTCTTATCCAATAAAAAATCCGAAGAGATAATCATCTTTCAATATTTCCAACCCTTAGGCTTGGTGAGTTCTAAACAATAGTCCTGTTTCAGATTCTTGTATTATTTAGAAACTTCCAGAGTAATATGTGAAACTCCTTTTATAAAAGTATTATTAGTCCATTAATCATTATTTCAATATAAAATGCTTGAAAAAGATCACAACAATGGACGAGAAAGAAATTAATCAAGAGCATAGCTCGAAACAAATAAGTTAATCAAAGATAACCAAGGCAATAAAAGAAAATTGATTGAGGTGTATCTTGAAAAGAATAAAGTAATCAAAGATAACCAAGACCATAAAAGAAAATTGATTAGGGTGTATCTTGAAAAGAATAAAGTAATCAAAGATAGCAAATTCAAAACGGGTAAGATAGAAGCTAGGTGCCCCAGATATCGCAGCCTGAGCTTCTCTATACAAACTTCTTGAGGACCATTTTGAGCTCAATACGTGTTTAGAGGATCCGGAGTACTTTGACAATGCCCCAAGATGTAGCATACTTCCTCATTGTTAATTCAAGCATAGCAAGACTACCACATGCCCTATCTTTGATCAAAATTTGAGCCGCCCTTTTCGGGTTTTTGGCTCAAAACCTCTTTGCGGGTTTTCGCCTTGGCCTCTCCTCTTTTTTTTTTTTGAAGGTGCCCTTTGCGGGTTTTCACCTTGGCCTTTTTTCTTTCAGGTAAAATACTTCTTGACTGAACCTGAATTCACCGGATTGGGCAAGTCTTTGGCATCCATCTCGGTCAATATCAATGCTTCTCCAGAACAGGCCTTCTTTACAACATAATGTCCTTCCCAGTTTGGCATCCATTTTTCTCTAAAATTCTTTTGTACAGGAAAGATTTTTCAATACCAGGTCCCTCTCGTGGAATTCCCTAGGATGAACCTCTTTATCGTAAGCTCGCATCATCTGGCCGTGACAGATAGCTTTTAACCTTTTTTCCTTCGATTAGGTTCAATTGGTAAAACTATTTCTCTTCCAATGAGAAATGTGTTGCCCCAGCGAAGGTTCTAGCCGGCGTTCGATAAGACAAAGGGTAAATGGTAACTTCTTTATGTCAATCTTTACAAGTCTCAGTCATCTTTCCCATGATCCTTGTTTTGTTGTTTTTGTTTTTTATTTTTCCTTTTTTTTGCTGCCTTTACTGCACTATGATATGGCGTCTAATCTTTGAACAAGCTTCCAAACTTTTGACATTGTCCTTTTTAGCACTCTTTGTCGACACCTGATCTCTTTTTTTTCTTTTTCTTTTTTTTTGAGAATTTGATGACTATCAACTTTGTAACATTGGCATATGAAGCTACTTCCACCCTCTTAGTGAAGTAAATGACGACCACGACGATGAATCGATGTCGACTAGAAACTTTTGACGAGATTGGCCCCATAATATCCATTCCCCACATATAGAAAATCTGTGAAGAAATAGATGAGGCATATAAGTCTTATCTCCCTCAATTTGGCATTTACGACAGAACTGAAGTAATCTCCCTTTTATGGTGGACCAATAGTACCTGAACCATATGATTAGCCTGGCTATTGTAGAACCATTATCATTTTCTTTAAACACCCTTATGGATCTCGTTTAAGATTTTCCCAGGCGTGTCTTGATATGATCGTGCGAAAACATCTTTGAATTCTTGAAAATAACTCAATGATGTCTTGCCTTATTTCTGTGGTGAGCTAGGCTACAATCTTCACCTCTTTTCTAGGCTCATAATATCCACTGACCCTTTGTAGAGTAATGTCTGTTTTTCATCTTATTCTACTATTCTTAACAAATCAGAAGATAGGTTACAATCTCTATCATCTTCAAAGTCCTGAGATCCCTCTAGACACATATCTTACTCGAAAGGAGACTCTGAGTCAGTAGCAGCGTTGCTCACATCGTTGATATCTGGAGACCTATTGTAGGTTCGAAGGAAGATTCTAAAGAATAAATGATTCAAAGAATGATTATTTGTATGGTCATGAATGAAGAATGAAAGAATACTTGAAAGAAAGTCCAAAGAACAAACAAAAGAAAAAAAAAACTAAGAACAATTGTTTGTACAACATGAAATAAAAAAATAAAAGAATATTTGCTCAAAAAGATACATTTTATTGAAATAAAAATTCCGGACACAAGCCTATTTCACAAAAGGGTTCTTATTTCCTCTAGGCTTAAGGCAACAAGTGTGTTTTGAATATTACTCTAGATTAGCTCTAAAAATACAGGGATCTCTTCCACAGTCCCATTATTCAAAACACTCCCAAGTATGCAAGGGCTTGGAAACTTTGTTCCGCGGTTCCCTCTTCGCTTTGGACTTCTTCAAGGATTCGCAACTTTCTTGTCTCCTCCTTCAATTATTGCATTTATTGCCTCGTCAAAGTGATCAGGTTCTGATGAAACGTCGAACTTCACAATTCCCATTTTAATGAACCTTTCGACCAACTTTTTAACGTAGTACAATTTTCAATTAAGTGACCCGTTATTCTCGCGTGGTACTCGCATTGGGCATTCTCATTATACCATTTTGGGAACGGAGGTTGCACGGGTTCCGAGTAGGACGGAGACACCACATGTATATCAAAAAGATTCTGATACAGCTCCTTATATGTCATCAGGATGGGTGTGAACTGGAGCCTTTCTGCATTTGGCCTCAAGTTAGATTCCTGCTTTGAAGAGCCTTGATAGCTAGTGGTTACAGCCCTCGGCTGGCCTACGGTGACTGATTTGGGATGCATGCTCAAGATACTTACTTCATTTTCCTTGTTTCTCGGGGCTGATCTTTTGGCGCTTTCTCATGTGTCTATCCTCCCACTCCTTACCGCATTTTTAATTATCTCACCGGACATTACAATATCTGAAAAGCTTATGGTGGCGCTTCCCAACATATGGTTAATAAATGGGGCTTTTAGAGTATTGATGAAAAACATCGTGGTTTCCTTTTCTAAAAGCGACGGCTGAACTTGCATGGCAACTTCCCTCCATCTTTGTGCATACTGCCTGAAGCTTTCATTCGATTTCTTCTTCATGTTTTGCAAGGTGATTCTGTCAGGCGTCATGTCTGTCACATGATTGTATTGTTTCATAAATACTTGTGCTAGGTCTCTCCAAGAGTTAATCCTAGCACGGCTCAATTGGTTGTACCACCTGGACATTGGCCCCACCAAGCTATCTTGGAAACAATGGATCAACAGTTGATCGTTATTAACATACCCAGTCATCCGTCTACAGAACATGGTAATATGGGCTTCAGGACAGCTAGTCCCATTGTATTTCTCAAATTCTGGCATTTTGAACTTGTGAGGAAGCACCAAATCTGGAACCAAGCTCAGGTCTTTAGCATCAATTCCATGGTGATTATCAGTATTTTCCAAGGCCTTGAACTTTTTTTCTAACCATCTACAACGGTCCTCTAACTGTCTCGGTAATTCAATTCTCGTCCCTTCTCTCTCCGCTATATCTAAATCAGGGATAACAGGATTAGTTGGGTTAGATCCTGAGCCAATTTGGAAATTCATGGGCATCCCAGTATCAGCTTGACCTTGTTGAGGCCTAATTGTAATAGACGACCTTCGAGGATATGCTTCAGGTTGTGTTTGTGCATGCGGTAGGGTAAAACCCGGAGGATAATCCTCATTATCTTCTCCAGTATTAGTCATTGGACCTTTTCCTTTGTCGATTGCTCCATTCAGTAGCTGAGTCATTTGAGCCACCATATTTCTTTGGGCTTCCATCATTTGTTCCCTCATATCTTGTTGGATCTTTGCCAACTGCTCTTGCAGCTGGTCTTGCATGTCTCTCTGGAACTGTCTGAGTCTTTGATCCATATTTTTTTCTTAGCACGTGTACCGTAACGGTGTTTAGTTTTCAGATTAACTTTTCCTTCTCTCTCTCTCTCTCTCTCTCTCTGTAATAACTTCAACTAATTAGGGTCTTTCTATGGATTTAAATGCATATGATGCGATGTAATGCAAATGCATGAATGCAAAAAGGAAGAGAGGCGTTGATTCTGAATTCAATTCCATTAGAACAACTTTTCTAGAAAATAAATTCCTTTACATAAAAACGGATATTTATACAGCCTTTCCCTCATATTCCAAGCGAAGACATTGATCACTTTCTTCTTATCTGGATATTAATGTCCAATCTCGCGAACTTTCTAATAAATGTCTCTACTAGCTCTTTTTACTTGATCTGGGCCGCGACTCACTGCTCACTTATTTCCACAATGTTCGTTATCCTCTTCAAGAAAGCCGAGACGTGGTGATTCTCGAATAGTCTTTGTCAGCTTGAATCCTTGGGCAATAAAGTCTTGTATTTCTGCACGGACTATCAGTCTTCTCTCGTTGTGTTTACTTGGACCATATTCGGACGACCGTATTATAATCCACTTTATCAAGAAATCCATTTTCTCATGACAAACTCTTCTATTTAGCAATCGAATTTGAATCAACACCTCTTTTCTATGATGTGAATGCACTGCAACCAAAACAAAACAAAACACGTTAGCACAGGAGAAATAAACAACATAGAATACCTATCTGGGTGACTACTGGGGTTTGGCATGGTTCTACCAAGGGTAGGCTCCTAGGTCTCTCTATATGCGGTTTAGTTTTAAAGAAAAGGTACCTGAACCAGCAAATTCCTCAATCTTCACCCATTATAGGCTCATACAGTTCGAGTTCAGTCCAGGGGAATACATTTCCCTATGGCCATGCGGAAGTGAAAACCTCACAAAGACATAGGTACAGATGTATCTTGGAAGCAATCCACTAGCCCATGCAGAGGTGAAAACCTCACGAAGGCATAGTTTCTCACTCCCACTTAAAGGTGCGACCACAACGGTCATGCAATGCAATGCAGAAATACTTTACAAGATTAGAACAACATGCAATAAAAAGGATCATAATTTTTCAAATCGGATTTTCAAATTTAGACAAAAAGACAGGAAATAATCAATTTTACGGCTTGGCTCTCTTATTGATGTCCCCAGTGGAGTCGCCAAGCTGTCGAAACCATTTTCTTTTTGAAAAAATAGGGATCGACTTTAAAAAACGAAAACGGAAGTCGCCACCAATCCCTTTTTGCTTAGGTGTGATTGGATTACCTTATAAAACGTTTTATTTCAAAACATTGATTTTGGCCTACGAAATTCAAGAAAATGGGTTCGGGAGTCGGTTACGTACGAGGAAGGATTAGCACCCTCGTAACGCCCAAAATTGGTACCGGATTGATTAGTTATTGTCCTAATGTCGAAAATTTGAAAAGATTTGAAAACATGATTTCTTTAAAAACTTGAACAATTTGAGTTGGAACTTGAGATTCCTTTGTTCCGAAAGAATACAAACATCACATCCAGCACGTTAGGACATGATGTTTTAAACCCTTGTAACATCCTAGGAAGGGCCTATGCATTTTTCAGATCAATTGTATGAAATGACAAGTCTTAAGTATTATGAATAAATTTTTGATACTTTTGGAAACCTAGAAATGAATGAAAATGGAAATGAAAATGAAAATGGAAATGAAAATGGAGATGGAAATGAAAATGGAAATGGAAATGGACATTTTTGGAAACCTAAACATTTTTGGAAATGATCCAAAAATGGAAACTTGAACATTTCGAGAAACTTGGATATATAAGAGATAAATAAAGGAGTTTTATTCACATAAATATGTGAATAATAAGAGATAAATAAAGGAGTTTTATTCACATAAATATGTGAATAATAAGAGATAAATAAAGGATTATTTTCTAATGAGATAATTGAGGAGATAATTGATGGATTAAAGGCTTTTATCTTTTAAATAAAAGAGATAATATTATCAAAAGAGGAGTGGTGGCCAAGTAAAGGACTCCTAGGCTGATAACTTTGGCTATAAAAGGAGGACAGGAGGGCTACTCATCAACACTTGCTCCCTCTTCCTCTCTGCCGAAATTCTCCCTAGGCAAAACCCCTCTCTGCCGAATTTTCATTAAGCAAAAATCCCTCTCTTTTTCTTCTATTTTCTTCTCCGTTCTCTCAAGTGTGAATCTTTGTGGATTCTAAGAAAGAGGGCAATCATCCACAACATCAAAAGGGGATCTTTTGGGAAATCTAAGGATCTAAGGTAAGGATTATAAATATAAATATGTGGATAAAGATTATGATTCACGTTTTCAAAGTTAGATCTAATCTAACACGAAGTTATAGGATTTCAACAGGCTTATAAAGGAATCCTCTTCAAATTTGGAATCCCATCATAAGGTAAGGGATATTCGGCCAAGGCATAATTTGTTTAAGTGTTTTCCATTATTTCAAAAACCGAAAACTGACATGGTTACATACCTAGTATTAGCCAATTTCAAGGAAGAGGAATTCTAGCAACTGTTGGGACTTGATTAAATCAATTCGGCAACTAGGTAAGTAATTCTACTTCTAGTAGGATTTGGTTTTAAGACCAAATAGGTTTATTTATATGTTTTAATTAATGGCCGAATATAGGAGTGAAAGATCTAGATCGGTAGATCGCTTCTACGGAATTCATGGAAACTATTAAGCGAAAAAGGTGTGTACTCTTACTAACTTTCAATAAATTGCATGGCAATCATTAGATATGTAAATATGTAACAAAGATGTGAATGTGGCTAAGCACCACAAATGTGGTAAGGAGTACCTGTGCACGTTTCCTACTTTTGATAGGATTGTGAATGTGATATATTTTGAACATGTGATTAGTAACATGAATGAAAATTCAGTATGTGAAATATGTTGTGAAATAATTGGGGCATTCGGGATATTTGTGGAGGAAGAAAGTGAAGGTGATGACTACGGTCTCACCAATGTAAAGTGGTGACTACGGTCACATAAAGTGAAAAGTGGTAACTTCGGTTACATCCAAGAATACAATGTCTAATGACACAACATAAGTGGGCGATGAGCACGTCGACCGCAGCGATCGCCTTCGATGGTGTGTAGCGGATGGAGGGTCGACTTAGTAGTCCCCATGGTGTACAAAGTTGGTACGGGTGGTGTGTAGCGGATGGACAAATAGGTTTGGATTTGGGTTGCATCATCCTTTATTTTGTATGAACATGATATTGATATGACTTGTATGCCTGATTTGTTGGAAATTAGTACTATGTACACATTGAGTCTGTTGACTCACCCGTTGGGGAATTATTTTTCAGTGATGAGCGAGAATGGACCGGTCTGGCAGGAGCTAAAGGTGGCCATGCATCGCTTGAAGAAATTATTTGGAATTTGGACTTTATGAAATTTTAGTACTTTAAACTTTATTTTGGGTTTGAATGATGTAATAAGGCCATAAGGCCCAATTGGATTTTCTTTATTTATGTTTGATTAAAGATAAGTAAATTTATTTCTTTTAAAATAATAAACCCAAAAATTATTTTGTCATCTTATTTAAGTTGGATTTCAATTTATTAAATAGGTTTCAAATTAAGCCCAACCTAAAACAATTTTTTTAAAATTACACAAATTTTCTCTAAGTCATTTAGAACATTGAAAACCGATTTATTTAAGGAACATACGAGATCCGGTTCGGCTCGTGGGCCGGGTGTGGGTGTTTCAGATTGGTATCGAGCCGCTGTTTTAAAACTCTCGGCTGTGTGGGCTCAGGCCAAAACGTTTTCAATTCGAGCCCAAATGAATTTCTTTGAAATAAGCGGGTTTTATGGCATGGCACCTAAGTCTCCGACCCATGATCCACCGGTAAGTACCTTTAACCATCCGTGTGATTATGTGAATTATGAATTGTAAAAGGGTAGCAAAGGCATGGAACGTAGAATAGTGTGATAGGAACTTGAACCCTAGGATTAGACTACTCAAACACTTGAAACTCATAAGACTTAATGAACTTAACAAACCTATGACTAAGTTATTAAGCTAGGTGTGGCAACCCCAGCACGCATGTCTAGGATTGGATCCGGAAGAGCACGGTATTTAAGCGATCCCAGAGACTCACCTCCTCTTCGCAGTATCCTACCCGGTGTGTAGCTTCAGTTCGCCTCTAACTCGAAGGCTCGGTGGTGTGGCAACCTCCGTGGCGCATGTCTAGAAAGGTCGGTGAGAGCTTGGTATTTAAGCAATCCGCGTGACTCACCTCCTCTCTCATTCGAATCCTGCACAGTGCGTAGCTTTGGTTCACCCCGACCAAGAGGGCTCGGGCCATAGGCTAAACACAAAGAATAAAACCCGAAAGGGACTTAGCCGTTTTTCTTTATAAAAAATAAAAAAAATGTATAACCAAAATTTAGTTTTAAAACTCTTAGAAACTTATGAGAACTATTTTACAACATTTTCTTCTAAAAAAAAAAAAAAATACCCTGGTTTATAAAATGACCAAACCACCCATAGTTTTAACAAAAATTTCATTACTTTATCAAATGTTCAAAAACCCTAATTTGTAAAATATCAAACTATCTTGATTTTGGAAAATTACAAAATTGCTCCTAACTTACAAAATTACCAAAACGACCCTGGATTTCAAAATTCTTTCAAAATTTCCCCGAAACTTTAGAAGTACCAAAATACTTTCACAAAATCACTGGGAACTTTTTATTTTTGAAAATTTACTAAAAATACCCCAGTAGGATAAAATTACGAAAATGCCCCCGGGTAGTGGAAAAGCAAAATAACGAAAACAACAACAAGAATTACAACGTTTCTTTGAATGAACGAAAGTTCATATTTGTTGATGGATGAATGAATGAATGCAAGATCTGTATGCATGTATGAATACTGAAAGAACCACTCTTAAACTCTTCTTCATAAGATATCATCATCGGGTAATAAGTGAAACAAGAATACTAATACATAAAATTCCTTAATCGATCTCGCCGATAATGAGCTCAAGAGGACGTGGTCGTCGTGGAAGAGGTAGAGGAAGGATGACTGTTAGATCGGGACAAGGTTCGACAATGAGATACCACCACCACCATCACCCCACC
The DNA here is from genome assembly GCA_025698515.1 of Gossypium sturtianum. NCBI lineage: Eukaryota > Viridiplantae > Streptophyta > Magnoliopsida > Malvales > Malvaceae > Gossypium > Gossypium sturtianum. The sequence continues at coordinate 127,667,624 of CM046946.1, forward strand.
GCCAATGTTGAGCAAAGCAGTGCTCGCATGAGGAAGATGCCGTGTCGCAGTTTGTCTTCGCGAGTTTTGGAATTTGTGGTGGTGCAGAAACAATTCAGAAATCGTAAGTCCGTGGCTCGAGCGCCTCGTGCTAATGGAGCCGAAATGTTTAGAGGAGTATCGGGAGTGGCACCCAAAGATACCGAGTCTCGGTTGGAAGTAATCGAGCGCATCATGGATGAGCTCGACTTGACCCCGAGGAGAAGTTGAAAGGGATGACGGCAACATTACGCGATGAAGCGTATCAATGGTGGTTAACCGTCGGAGGCGGTGCCACGGCGGAAGATCTCGACACGGAATATGCTAAGGAAGCATTTCGGAAGAAGTATGTGGAACCGGTATATAGATGAGCAAAGGAAGGCTTTTTGGGGTTGGTACAAGGAAGTAAGTCCATCACCGAATATGAAGCGGAATTCTTGAGGTTGAGCCGATATGCCCGAGGAGTAGTGGCGATCGAGCATGAACACGCTGTGTTCGCTTTTGAGGACGGACTTAGGGACGATTTGAGACTTTTGATAGCACCGCATCGGGAGCGGGAATTCTCTCGCCTTGGTGGAAAAGGCTAAAGTGGTCGAGGAATTAAGGACGCCACCAAGCGGTCAGGATGTAAATAAGCCCAAAAGAGGTTTTGGGCCATCCGAAAAGGCCACAAGAGGCCTAGAGTTGACAGCCACAAAGTCAACAGGCGGTACGGCCGGCAATTTCGCCTTTGTGAACATTGTGGAAGGAAGCACGGGCGAGAGTGTGGAAAAAGGCGGGACGATGTCTCAAGTGTGGGTCCAAGGACCATATGATTAAGGATTGCCCCAAGCTATAAGATGAGAGCCAACCAGCACTCGAATGCTAACCAGCCGGTAGAGGCGACAAAGCAAATTCAAAGAGGTCGTGGGTCGGCCAACAGAGGTAGTGGCGCAGGCCGTGGAGCTCGTGGTCGAGGTGCAACTAACGCCAAGCAAGGCAACCGGTTTGGTTTACGCGGTTCGCGGAGGAAGAGGGAGACGCACGGATGTTATAACCGTGACGTTCTTTATTCATGACAAACCCTATTTTGCTCTTATTGATGTGGGCTCAACTCATTCCTATGTTGCATGTAGTGTGGTTGAAACACTAGGCCTAGACTCAAACTTTCTCGATAGGCGATAATCGTAGTAAGCCCTTTTAGGCCAAAACGGTGAGGATAGATAGGATCTTTCGAATGTACCCCTAGAGATTCAGGGAGCGAACTTTCTGGTGACTTAATGGAATTACCCTTCGGAGAGTTTGAGCTTATACTTGGAATGGATTGGCTAGTAGAGCATCGAGCCGTGTTGGATTGTGCGGCTAAACGTATGGAACTAAGAACCCCGGAAGATGAGGTAGTAGTGATGATCGGAGAAAGGAGGAACTACTTGTCTAACGTAGTTTCGCAGATCAAGGCCGAGAAAATGGTTAAGAAAGGATGTAAGGCATTCTTAGCCTTCGTGAGTGCGTTAAGAGGAGAAGAGGAAGGTGTTAAGGAGTTAGAACAGTAAGGGATTTTGAGGATGTATTTCCGGAGGAGTTGCCCTAATACCCCAGATAGAGAAGTGGAATTTGGAATAGATTTGCTACCGTGAATGACTCCTGTGTCAATCGCTCCCTACCGAATGGCACCAAAGGAGTTAGTGGAGCTCAAGGCTCAAATCCAAGAGTTGTTGGATCGTGGGTTCATTCGACCCAGGTGTCTCCGTGGGAGAGCACCCAGGTTCTCTTTGTGAAGAAGAAGGATGGAACTATGCGGATGTGCATAGATTATCGCCGCTGAACAAACCGACCATCAAGAACAAGTATCCTTTGCCAAGGATAGATGACTTGTTCGACCAACCGAAAAGGGGCAAAATTGTGTTCTCAAAGATCGACTTAAGGTCGGGGTATCATCAACTGAAAGTGAAGGAGGCTGATATTCATAAGACCGCTTTTAGGACAAGGTACGGTCATTTTGAATTTGTGGTGATGCCGTTTGGGTTGACGAACGCACCGACCGCGTTCATGGATATGATGAATAGGGTTTTCCAACCCTACTTGGATAGATTCGTCGTGGTGTTCATCGACGACATTTTGGTGTATTCCAAGACGGAGGAGGAGCACGATGAGCATCTCCGAGTTGTGTTAGAAGTGTTAAGGGAAAAGAAGCTTTATGCCAATTTCAAAGCAAGTGCGAATTTTGGCTCAAGGAAGTGGCGTTCTAGGACATGTGGTATCCGCAGAAGGAATAAGAGTGATCCTAGGAAGATCGAAGCAGTGTTGGATTGGAAACCACCTAGGTCGGTGGCTGAAATCAAAAGTTTCTTAGGCTTGGCGTGCTATTACGTAAGTTCGTGGAAGGATTCTCGTCAATAGCCGCACCTTGACAAAGTTACTAAGGAAGGAAGTACCGTTTGTATGGACGGATAAGCAACAGGAGAGCTTTGAAAAGCTTAAAAGGTGCTTGTGAGAAGCTCCGGTGTTAATTCAAATGGGAGGCGTAAGGACTTCGTAGTATATTGTGATGCTTCGCACACAGGGTTAGGCCAGTGCTAATGCAAGAAAGGAAAGGTAGTCGCTTATGCATCTCGACAGCTTAAGGCCGCATGAGGTGAACTACCCAACTCATGACTTGGAACTCGCGGCGGTGGTTTTCGCCTCAAAGTTTGGAGGCACTACCTTTATGGAGAAAGGTCGAGAATTTACACGGACCACAAAAGCCTTAAGTATTTGTTGACTCGTAAGGAGTTGAACTTGAGGCAACGAAGGTGGGTGGAGTTATTAAAAGATTATGACTGTTCGATAGAGTACCATCCGGGCAAGGCGAATGTGGTAGCCGACGCCCTAAGTAGGAAGGTTGTGTCGGATTTAAGGGCTTTGTTCGCTCACTTAAGTTTGTATGATGACCAGGCTTTGTTAGGCGAGTTACAAGTCAAGCCAACTGGGTTGAAGGAGGTGAAAGAGGGACAATTGGCGGATAAGGACTTAAGTACTAAGTTACAGCAATACGGCAAGGAGGATTAAAGGATTATGGCGTCAATGATGAAGGAGTACTGTGCTACAAGGAAAAGGTTTGTATGCCGAGGATAAGGAGTTGAGACAAAGGATTCTTCTGGAAGCGCATGGTAGTCCTTATGCTATGCATCCCGAGGCACCAAGTCAGTATAGAGATCTAAGGGAACAGCTTTGGTGGTCGACCAAAAACGAGAGGTGACTCGAATTTGTGGGGAAATGTTTGACATGTCGCAAGTAAAGGTCGAACACCAAGTCCCATCAGATTGCTTCAACCAATTGAGATTCCCCAATGGAAGTGGGAAAGAATTACCATGGACTTAGTTAGTGGGCTTCCCCTTACGCCCACTAAGAAGGACTCTTGTATGGGTGATAGTGGACCGTTTGACCAAGTCCGCACATTTTATCCCCGTGAGGATCGACTATTCCCTTCAAAAGTTAGCCAAGTTATATGTGGCGGAGATCGTGAGGCTACACGGGTACCGATGTCGATCATCTCGATAGAGACCCAAGGTTTACGTCTCGATTTTGGAAAGCACTTCATCAAGCATTAGGCACTAAGCTAGACTTCACTACGGCTTTTCATCCACAATCGACGGCGATCCGAACGGGTTATACAAGTGTTGGAAGATATGCTAAGAGGTCATGTGTGATGGATTTCGAGGAAGTTGGGAAGATTACTTGCCTCTAGCCGAGTTCGCCTACAACAACAAATTATCGTGCAAGCATTCGGATGGCACCATACGAAGCATTGTATGGAAGGAAATGTAGAACACCAACTTGTTGGACCGAGTTAGAGAACGCCACGTTTTGGGTCCAGAGTTAGTGGCGGAAACTAAGGAGAAGGTGGAATTAATTCGGGCACGGTTGAAAGAAGCTTCGATGAAGATGTAAGTCGCACGCGCACCTTAAGAGGAAAGAAATTGAGTTTGAAGTAGGAGACCAAGTGTTTCTAAAGGTCTCACCTTGGAAGAAGGTTATGCGGTTCGGTCAGCAAAGGAAGCTAAGCCCAAGGTTTATAGGGCCCTATCAAGTCTTGGGCGAAGTTGGGCCGATGGCATACCAATTGGAGTTGCCACCGAGTTGCATCAAATGCACGACGTATTTCATGTGTCCATGCTACGCCGCTATCGATCGGATCCGTCTCATGTGGTACCCGTTGAAGAAGTGGAGTTAAGGCGGATCTATCCTACGAGGAGGAGCCGATTCGGATCTTGGGCGTGACGTGAAAGCACTACGAAAAGAAGTCGGTGCCTTTAGTCAAGGTGTTATGGCGCAATCATGGATCGGAAGAAGCTTCGTGGGAGCCAAGAGACAATGCGACAGCAATACCCTCAATCTGTTTAGTTAGGAAATTTCGAGGACGAAATTTTATTTAAGAGGGTAGAACTGTAACATCCTAGGAAGGGCCTATGCATTTTTCAGATCAATTGTATGAAATAACAAGTCTTAAGTATTATGAATAAATTTTTGATACTTTTGGAAACCTAGAAATGAATGAAAATGGAAATGAAAATGAAAATGGAAATGAAAATGGAGATGGAAATGAAAATGGAAATGGAAATGGACATTTTGGAAACCTAAACATTTTTGGAAATGATCCAAAAATGGAAACTTGAACATTTCGGGAAACTTGGATATATAAGAGATAAATAAAGGAGTTTTATTCACATAAATATGTGAATAATAAGAGATAAATAAAGGAGTTTTATTCACATAAATATGTGAATAATAAGAGATAAATAAAGGAGTTTTATTCACATAAATATGTGAATAATAAGAGATAAATAAAGGATTATTTTCTAATGAGATAATTGAGAGATAATTGATGGATTAAAGGCTTTTATCTTTTAAATAAAAGAGATAATATTATCAAAAGAGGAGTGGTGGCCAAGTAAAGGACTCTAGGCTGATAACTTTGGCTATAAAAGGAGGACAGGAGGGCTACTCATCAACACTTGCTCCTCTTCCTCTCTCACAAATTCTCCTAGGCAAAACCCCTCTCTGCGAATTTTCATTAAGCAAAAATCCTCTCTTTTTCTTCTATTTTCTTCTCCGTTCTCTTCGTTAAAATTTGAATCTTTGTGGATTCTAAGAAAGAGGGCAATCATCCACAACATCAAAAGGGGATCTTTTGGGAAATCTAAGGATCTAAGGTAAGGATTATAAATATAAATATGTGGATAAAGATTATGATTCACGTTTTCAAAGTTAGATCTAATCTAACACGAAGTTATAGGATTTCAACAGGCTTATAAAGGAATCCTCTTCAGATTTGGAATCCCATCATAAGGTAAGGGATATTCGGCCAAGGCATAATTTGTTTAAGTGTTTTCCATTATTTCAAAACCGAAAATCGACATGGTTACATACCTAGTATTAGCCGATTTCAAGGAAGAGGAATTCTAGCAATCTGTTGGGACTTGATTAAATCAATTCGGCAACTAGGTAAGTAATTCTACTTCTAGTAGGATTTGGTTTTAAGACCAAATAGGTTTATTTATATGTTTTAATTAATGGCCGAATATAGGAGTGAAAGATCTAGATCGGTAGATCGCTCTACGAGAATTCACGGAAACTATTAAGCGAAAAAGGTGTGTACTCTTACTAACTTTCAATAAATTGCATGGCAATCATTAGATATGTAAATATGTAACAAAGTATGTGAATGTGGCTAAGCACCACAAATGTGGTAAGGAGTACCAGTGCACGTTTCCTACTTTTGATAGGATTGTGAATGTGATATATTTTGAACATGTGATTAGTAACATGAATGAAAATTTAGTATGTGAAATATGTTGTGAAATAATTGGGGCATTCGGGATATTTGTGGAGGAAGAAAGTGAAGGTGATGACTACGGTCTCACCAACGTAAAGTGGTGACTACGGTCACATAAAGTGAAAAGTGGTAACTTCGGTTACATCCAGTGAATACAATGTCTAATGACACAACATAAGTGGGCGATGAGCACGTCGATTGCGATTCTATCGCCTTCGATGGTGTGTAGCGGATGGAGGGTCGACTTAGTAGTCCCCGCGTATGCAAAGTTGGTACGGGTGGTGTGTAGCGGATGGACAAATAGGTTTGGATTTGGGTTGCATCATCCTTTATTTTGTATGAACATGATATTGATATGACTTGTATGCCCGATTTGTTGGAAATTAGTACTATGTACACATTGAGTCTGTTGACTCACCCCGCTTGGGAATTATTTTTCGTGTGATGAGCGATAATGGACCAGGTCCTCGGCAGGAGCTAAAGGTGGCCATGCATCGCTTGAAGAAATTATTTGGAATTTGGACTTTATGAAATTTTAGTACTTTAAACTTTATTTTGGGTTTGAATGATGTAATAAGGCCATAAGGCCCAATTGGATTTTCTTTATTTCTGTTTATTTTTATTTGAATATGATACAATTTATGTTTGATTAAAGATAAGTAAATTTATTTCTTTTAAAATAATAAACCCAAAAATTATTTTGTCACCTTATTTAAGTTGGATTTCCAGAATTTATTAAATAGGTTTCAAATTAAGCCCAACCCAAAACAATTTTTTTAAAATTACACAAATTTTCTCTAAGTCATTTAGAACATTGAAAACCGATTTATTTAAGGAACATACCAGATCCGGTTCAGGCTCGTGGGCCGGGTGTGGGGTGTTTCAACCCTCGTAACCAAAATCATCTCATGATTTACAAAATTTATTAAAAGGATATTTAGTTATGTAGTCAAACGGAAAATCGAAACACAGCACGTTAAGGCACTATTTCCCGAATTTCTAAACACAAAACATTGCCTTATTTAAGAAAAACTTTTGGATAAAATGTGGTAATTAAAGAAGATAGATATTTTTTAACAAAGATTTGAAAAAAGTAACATTAAGTTATTACAAAAAAGTGCAATTTACTAAAGTTACAGATTATATTAACAATTAGCACTAACATAAACAATTAAGTAAAAGAATGACAAGCAATAATAATAATGTTAATGTAAACAAAGATAATGGATTCAATTTTTTTTTTTAAAAAATGAACAATCAAAATAAAAAAGATAGAGTAAATAATAGCAATTTTAAAAGAATTTATGAAAAAAGTAAGGGAAAAAAATTATTCACAAGATTAAATTCAAATAAAAAATAATAATATAAGGTAAATAATATACTCAAAACAATTAATGAATATTATAACAATTTTTAGAAAAATAAAATAATAAAAAATGATATGGTAAAATCTAAAATAGTTAATATATACATAATAAAATAAATAAATATATTTTAAATAAATAATATAAAAACTTTGAATAAAAATGTATTAGGGATAACTTATAATAAGTATATAATATACCATTTTAAAATAGATAATATACATATTTTAAATAAACAATATATGAAAAATTTTGCCTTAATAATAAAACAATTTAGATGATGTACAATATACAAATTTTCAAATAATACATAATATGATTAAAGTTAAATAATATATAATATATAGATGATATATAACAAATAAAAATAATAATATATATGATAAAACAATTTAACGTAAATAGGGAAAAGCAAAAAAGGAAAACAAGTTTAAAATAATTAAAATAAATGAATAAATAATGATTAAGCAATTAAATTGATAAATAAAAAAAAGTTAAAAAAACGCATAAGTCAACTTAACTCCCGCAATATGTGGACTCAACGAAATTCCTCCACCAAAATCTACTCGAACAGAAGCAACTTAAAAAGAAACGAAGATGAGCGAAGAACAAAATAAGAACAAGCCACAGAAAATAAGAACGTAAAAGAGAGAGAAATTTGAGTGAATAAACTCAAGAATTTTTTATTATTCAAAATTCAAGTCCTTTACAATGAAGGGAGAGGCCTCTATTTATAGTTGAGCCTCCCCAAATCCAACGGTACAGATCAATTATATCAACGGCTAAGATTAAAAGGTATCTACAAATTAAATTTCTAAGATTACAAAATCATATCTTCTAAGATTGCATACCATATCTTCTAGGATTGCATATCATATCTAAGATTTGCATATCATATCTAAGATTGCATATCATATCTTCTAGGATTGCATATCATATCTAAGATTTGCATATCATATCTAAGACTGCATATACTTGAAGATTGTGTTTCCATATACGTCAAGCTTGTATATGGACCTTCAATCTTTTCAAGTAATTGGCCATTCCGATTGGGCCAAATGATATATTTTGGACTGGACTTAGACTTTGTTTTATTATTTTGGGTTTATTATTTTTTTTTGTATGGGCCCGGGCTAAATTGGCCTATTACAATGATTAAATGAATTTTTTTTTGTTTTTTTTTAAACTTAAATAAGGGTACTAAACGGCGTCGTTTTGAGACGAAGTTTAGATGCCAAAACGACGTCGTTTCACCCCTAGGATCCGCACGCCGACCCGACCCGCGCGTTTTGGACGAATGGGTTATTTGCGCGAATGGTCCTTTCGCTTTTGTGGCGCGCTTCAATTTAGTCCTTTTTTTATTTTATAGATTTGACTACTGATTTTTTTTGCGTGTTTCAATTTAGTCCCTGGCTCGCCGATAGGGACGCATGTCCAGAGGATCGGGATAATTTCTTAATTAGTCCTCGCTTGTTTTCGCGCATTACATTTTAACCCTTTTGTTTTTATCTTATTCAATTTATCCTTTTAATTTCATTTAAGTTACTATTAAGTCCTTTTTATTTTAATTCTGTTATTTATTTATTTATCTACTTGCTTATTTATTCTTTATTCCATTTATTTTATTCATTTATCTGTTCATTAACTCATTTATTTATATATTATTCATTTATTTGTTTATTTTTGTTTCTATCCTTGTATTCATTTATTTATTATTCCGTCATTTTTTTATATTAATATTTTTTATTTCCTTTCTTCGATTTTTTTATCTATGCTTTCATTATTATTACTATTATTATTATTATTTGTTCATCTATTTATTTATTATCCCCCTTTTTATATATTTTCAAAATTAGATTCTTTATAAATTTTTTTATTTGTACATTTTGTTCATTTATTATCATTATTTTTTATCTTATTTTTATTACTTTGTCATTTCTTTTATCATTCTCTCATCATTTACGTTTATAATCGTCATAAGGCATCTAGCATTTTTATTTTTTTATTTTTCATCATTTTTATTTATTTTTATCACTTTATTTATTTTATACCATGGATTAATATTCTTACTATTATTATAGTTACATTGATATTATCATGGCATTTCTTTATTCACTTACTATATGTCATTCAAATATTTTATCCGTATAACCATTTTAAAATCACTACAACATGCATTATGTTTAAACGTAATTAGTCGCTTTTATATTATACCCCAAAATGAGATAAATACCTATTGTTTTAATATTACACCTATTATTATTCAAAATAAAGTTCTAAAAATAGGCAATGTTTCGTATTTGGGAGATTCGAGAAATCGTACCCTAACTTACGGGGTTTCAATTTTCTCTTTGAACTCGAATAACCGAATAACCAAATATCCTTTCAAAATTAAAATACATAAGATTTCAAATAAAAATAAAGGCAAACTTATTCTCAAGGATTCAAAGTGTCGTGTCCTAACTTACGGGATGTGACGTTTCGTTGTCTCGAGATGAGAGGGTCCTAAACATACTTTTGAATTTATTCAAGCAATTTTTAGGTAAAATTAACATTAGTCCAAAGAGGGATCGTATTTTAAACTATTTCTAAGTTTTCAACTTTCGACACTAAGACATGAATTAATCAATTAGGTACCAATTTTGGGCATTACGAGGGTGCTAATCCTTCCTCGTACGTAATCGACTCCCGAACCCATTTTCTAGATTTTTATAGACCAAAAAATATTGTTTTAATAAATTGAACACCTTATTAAAATGATCAAACTACGAGGTGACCCGATCACACCTAATAAAAAAGATTGGTGGCGATTCTCATTTTTCGTTTTTTAAATAAAAGTCGATTTCAAAAAAAAAGTTTCGACAATATAGATATATAGATTAATTAACTGTTGATACATAGTACAATAAGGGATAAGATAAAAAGGAGGATGTGTTGATACTAAGAAAGTCGATTCACCTAAACAGGTAGAGAGCCGGAGAAAGGCAAGAGGATAGGGAGAAGGCTGTGAGAGCTAAGGAGGTTAGGTTGCAAAGAGTAAGCGCTCAAGGATTGCTTAAAGGAAGAGAGATCCCTTTCTCATCATTTGGGAGATATTTATAGGAGAGGTCCTCTTGTTTGCTAGTGTGACGTGGCAGGTTGTTACAAAGCAGGTGGCTAGGTCCTGAGGTGAGCGGGTGACTTACGACAGATAGCTGATCCGAGAGGTCAATCAACTGAAGACAGCTTGACAGATGGAGGGTAAAGGTCTACTCTCAAACGTCCAATTGGCACTTCCTTTTTAACTAATGATATACGCGTGTGATAGAATTCTTAATTTATATAATTCTAATTAACCAATGATATACAAGGAATTTAAATTAAAAATTAATACAAGCAATTCCTTTTTATCATTAAATTATGATTTATTATAATCATAAAATAATAATTCTGAATGCTTAAAAAATGTCGCAAACAGACTTAAAAAAGGAAAAAAAAAAAAAAGGTGATTGGAGTCGCCTTTGAAGAAATCGATTTTGAGTCAACAGCGAAGTTTCAAAATAAGGTGTGAATGTCTACTTGGGCTGTTTTTTTATATAGAAATAATAATATGATGGTTACTTCCAAGATTTGAGAATGTCACCCAACGAGTGGAAGCCGAAATAATGGAACAGTTCAATCTGTACAATTCTTTTGGAGAATGAAAATGATGCATTTTGTCCTGTCTCATGCAACATGCACAATAGTACAAAATGATGCACCAAGTCCAGTAAAGTGTTCATCGTTGGGTTGCTTATATTTGCTTTTTGAACCCATAATTTAGACTCAAATTTGTTCAAACTCTTCTACATTTCCAAACACAATCACACATATTATTCATTCTTCGTTTTTCTTTTTTTAAACATAGATTATTTAACTTAATTTTTAATTTGTGTACCAAAAAAAAAAAGTTAAATTCAATTGATTAGTTCCGATCTAAATATATTCTTTCTGAATAGTTATATTACTTGAATTGTATCTATTTAACTAATTAAAACCCTAAAATGAATAAAATTTTGTTGGATTTAGTATCTTAAGTGTAGTATATTCATTTTGTATATTTGTATTTTTCGAACAAATTAGTTTAATAACATTCATTAATCACATTAATACAATTTGTATATTTTCCTCAATGTTTTTGCACGCAAAGAAAATGTAAACAAATATTAGCTCACTAGTTATCTTATGTTTAACAAATACTAAGCAATATTATGTGGTCGGATTGTAATACGAAAAGACAATTTGTATTAGGAGATTAACCTAACATGTCCTTAGTCTAATCGGAAATGAGCAAATCGATTAAAAGACTAATATGACATCTATCAAGTTCGATTAGGGAGATGTTTTGTCTTGAGCATTGGAGCGGATGACTCTCAGAAGATAGAGATATAGATGTGACTGATTGGACTAGCAGTACATCAGATAGGATCCAAGTAGAATAGATCCTAGATCCGTTTATGGATTTATTCACTTGTGACATTCATAGTGTGACATACGTTAATTTGAGTGGATGATGAACTATGTATGCATGACTCGTATACTTTGATGTAAGTAAAAGTCTAAGTTCAAATATATAAGGAACCGAAAGCTGGTGCGTTGGGTGTACAACCTTTACAATATGTAGCATCATTCACAATAATGGAATTCATAACCCAACTAATAGGTAAATGATATCCTCTTATCGGCATTACATGATAGATGAAAAGTAAACGTGGTCACGGATTGTTTGTCTTTGTGATCAATGACTTAATTACTATTTGATAGTAATTGACTTTTCATGAAGGAAGATGTAATGGTTACTATGAGATAAAATATGATCATTTTGAATGAACAAATTTATTTCAAAGAGATTAAGGATATCCTATAAGGGTAACACACTGATGATAAGGTCATTAGATGAGCACTAATTAAGTAGCTCTCGTAATTATGTGTAATTAGGGAGAGCACTTCATTACTAAATAAGTTTATAATTAATAGGAAAAAAAACTAGAATTTAATTATAAATTATTTGAGCCCTAATTACATTTGTCTAATTAGTCTTTCCACTAGCTCGTTGAAACAAAAAATAAATTGCATGTAGAATCAAATGAACAAAATTGAATAGAAAGTTAGAGAAATGAGTCACATTCACAAATGGATGAGTTTTCTCACTGAGTATAGAAAAGACTTGAGAATTATTAATTAATTAATTAATTAAAATTAAATAATTGAAGTTTGAAAATGGAATTAAATTAATTAGTCATTATGAATCCATTGAATATAGAAATTAAATATATTTCATCGTAGATGCATTTATAGTAAAGTCATCATGACTTTAATGGAATTAGAATTGGGTTGAGAAAATTATTTAATTAGGAAATTAATTTAGTTAATTTAATTCATTAATTAATATTTACTTTGGGAATAAAAAACAAATATTGGGTTGGATTAAATTATAAAGTGTTGGGTCAAAAGTTCAAGAAGCACATATAATTGGATCCAATACATGAGAGGCTCAATTCCCCTTTTTACATGTGAGGGACGACAACCCTTGTGGTTTTACCTAGGATGTGTTGCCCCCTATTAGTTAGACTAGGAGAGTGTTTTTCTATTAAATAAATATTATTTGTGTTATACTTATTCAATCAAGATACTCCTATCTCTATTTATAAATAGATGGCAGTAGTAGAGCTATTAACACATAAGTTTCATATATTGTTATTCTTTTAGAAAGTAGTGGAAATATTTTTTCTTATAAATTCTAATTTCTGGGAATAATAATTTCTATCGGTTTCTATTGAGAGAATTACTTTCCTACTGAAAGTAATAAATATTTTTTGATTCTGTGTTTGGTTATTAATGTTTGAGCCCACACTCGACACAATTCGGGGTACAAGGAAAGCGGAGAAGGTCATTAAATTGAAAGTCGGGAATGTTTCGGATTTATCTCGCACAAAACACCGGTACTTTTTGGTAGAATTTATTACTATAAATATCACAATTTTTTTTGGTTTTGGAAATTTTAAACTTCTGCTGTAACATTAAACAGTTTCCATAACCGGATTTTTTCACTAATTTTAGGGTGATTTGATAAACAATACAAATTTAAAGACAAATAAAAGGTAAAAAAGTTAAATTAATGATTAAAATAACTTTTTTTTATAAAGTTGTAGACGAAATATTTTATTAAGCCTTTAAAATTTTATGATAGATTTGTTAGTCGCAAAAGTAATCAAATATTTTAAGGTAATTTCAACTTACATAATGAGTTTTAATTACCCATAAAATTTTATGCATCCATGACAATTTATTTATTATTTTATGGGGAAATAGAGTTAATCATTATAGGATATTACTAATAACCAAATGTTGATTAAAAGTGGAGGTGTTAATGGATTAAAAGTGGAGGTGTTAATGGGTTGGGTCAGATTTGGATCAAGCCTATGCATGATATTAGCACATTTTATGTTTGTCCAAGTTCAGTTTGTGTAACAGTCCATTTTTCAGTTGTGTCGAAAATAGTGGTTTCGGGGCCACCAAATCCGATGAGTAAGTTCATAAATATTATTATTTATTTAATATTTACGAGTCAAATATTTTTTAAAAGGTTTTTGATTTGATAAATTATGATTTATAAGCGATTTATTAAGTTCAAGTGGTATGACCCTAAGGTCAAGTGGTTTTAGAAAATGAGGTAACGGGACCTCGTTTTTATAAATCGAGTCGTGAATATTTTTATAAATATTTAAGGAGTGGCATTAAGGTGGTATTAAAGTTTCGTCAAAAAATTTTAACGTTTCGATGGCTAATTAATTAAAAAGGACTAAATTATAAAAGATGTAAAATTTAATCACTATTTGATTTGAGTGATTAAATGGTTAATTGAATAAAGAAAAATGGACTTACATGGTAATTATACCATTCAATGGTTGGTGGACGTTAGTAGGCTTTTAAATTGTTAAAGTTTGATTATATTTATAAGGGTAAAATAGTAAATTATTAAATAGGTATAATATAACAAAAACATGATAAAAATTCATTATCATCTTCTTCATTTTGAAAGCCACCACCGAAACCCTAAAGGAGAAGAGAACATTCGGCCAACTTTGGTTTGGTGATTTGGTAAGCAACCTTTTCCCCTTTTTAATAATTTTTATGTTTTTGAGATCGTTGCAACTAGGTTCAACTAACCCGTATCTTCGATTTTGAAACTGTTAAAGATTTTGAATGTTGTCATTGATGAATCTAGTGATTTTTTATGTTAAATGATGAATTTGAAATATTATTTTCTATTTAAAAGCATTTTGTTAAGTGATTTTTGATGAATTTATCGATTAGGGACTAAAATGCTAAAAGTAACAAAATATAGGGGCAATTTTGTCAAAATGTCAAAAATGACTAAATTACTTAAAATACATTTTTTTATTGTCTAAATTAATAAATTGTATGAAATTATTAATTTAGATCAAGATCAAGTGGAAAAAAAATCGAGGAGAATGGAAAATTACCAAATAACCTCTGTACTTTGACATTTCTGCAATTTGACTAGGTAAGTTCGTACGTTTAAAATTTTAATATTTATTTAAATTGATGAATGGTATAACATGATGTATATAAGTATATATATTCCATTGTTGGAAATGAATCATTATCTGAGTTATAATATTGAATTTTGATGTTCGTTTTAAATTGAACGCGGGATAAAGTACATTCGTGTTTTGGTGTATTATGGGGGTTTGGAGTGGTGATGGTATTAGAGGGAGGTATCGACATATTACCCAAGTAAACCGAGGTTCAGCATTTGTTGCGAACTCTCGCGTTATACTTTCTGTTTGGCGTGATTCGGGTGGATCAGCTCTTTTGAGCTTCTGTTCAGCTCTTATGAGCTTCTATTGGTGTGTTCGGGTGGACCAGCTCTATGAGCTTCTGTTGACGATGTACTCTTATCCGTAAGTTGTTCTTCAAATGGGAAATCTCGGTAAGGTAATCTGTTTAATAAATTTGAAAGATCTGTTATTTATTGAATATTGATCTGAACATAAATAAATTCAACAGTTGAGATTGTGGATGATGCTTAGATTTATGCTAAGCTAAAGTTACATTATATCATGTTTAATATTAATGATATACAATAAAATGGTAAATGACAAAAATGGGAATATGCTTATGTTCATGAAAAGCTGGTATGATTAAAAAGGTGTATTTTCTTATAAAATGGTTTATCATGTGATTGAATCTGAATGAGTTGTATACATAAATGCACTAACTAGTGTATTGATGATGGTGATTAGGCTTATGTCAAGCTTGAGATTATGATTGATGTTTATGCTTATGTCTGGTAGTATACAAATGAAACAGGTAAGAAAAGGTAATGAAATGATAATTCATTATTGAAATGTGATATGACGAAAAAGGGACCGATGAATTATATGATGTTGATAGACTTACTCATTTATGAGTTGACGGTTATGTAATGGATAAATCTTGAGGTATTGGTATAGGTTTATATTTAATCTATAAAGTTCATTGTTGAAATGGAATATTATGTTTAAAGTTTATACGAGCTTACTAAGCATTCATTGCTTACGTAGTTATTTTTCCCTTACTTTACAGATTATCAGAAGCTTGATCGGGTTGGAAGCTTGTCGGAAATCTATCACACTATCCAGCTATAATATCGGTAGATTTTGACATTTTGGGTCATGGTTATAATGACATAGGTGGACTTATGTTTAAGGTTTAGTCAATGTTTATGACTTGTAATGTTGTTTTGAAGTGTGGAATTAATGGTATTTTCATACCTTGATGGTTGGTATGTTTGTGGTACTTTGATGCTAAATGGTTGATGTTTATTTTGTCAAGTTGATGCAAGGTTTTATGGCCAAACTTGGTATGTGATGATGAGGCTTCATTGTGGTCATTTGAAGTAAGTTTTGGTATGGAAATAGGTTAGATATAAATGCCAAATGAATGATCAATTATGCATATGTTTTGGGTGAATTTGATGAATTGTGTTTGTGGTGCCTAAATGGCATATTGGTTGTATGGATTTATGGCATATTGAAAGTGGTCTTATTATACATGTTTTGGTGTTTTGTTCATAGATACTTTTGGCTTGTAGGTTGAAGGTTGATTTGGGTGAAAGGAATGGCTTGAAATTGGCCTATTTTTTGTCCATACGGCCACGCGACACAGTCGTGTGTCCCCTGTAGGTTTTTAAGGTTGCATTTCGAGTGTTACACGGCCTGGCACACGAGCGTGTGGCTTGGCCGTGTGGCACAAGTCAGTGAGTTACACGGGCACGGACACGGGCTGGGACACGGCCGTGTGTCCCTATTTCGATTGTTTCATGGCCTGAAACACGAGCGTGTGTCTCAGCCATGTGACCCCTGCAGTCCAAATTTTTCTAACTTTTTCTTAAACTTTCCAAATGTTTCCGATTTAGTCTCTGATTGTCTCTATTGTATTTTTAGGGCCTCGAGGGCTAGATTAAGGGACACTATGAATGTATTTAAATGAAATTAGATTTTATTTGGATTGATGTATGAATTAAATGGTTTACTGTTCTGTTTGCTAGGTAATGCTCCATAACCCCGTTCCGGTGACGGATACGGGTTAGGGGTATTATAGTTTGACCTGAAATATAAGTCTACTTTTTTTCTCAAACCCGCTCATATTTGCAAATGGCTAACCCAAGCCCATTTTAGGCTCACTCATATTGTTTTGTTTTTTTAATTTAAAAATATTTTTATATAATTTTTATCTAATATTTAGTAATTTTTTATACTTTTTTATTTATTAATTTTTATATAATCATCTTAACCATTTTTAATGTTTACACTATAATAATATTATAGATTTAATTTTTATGTATTATAAATTACATAATATAAAAAACTAACATAAACCTTAAAAAAATGGACCGGGCCGAAATTCCTTACAATCCAAACCATAAAGTCAAAAGTGATAGCTTTGTTTATATGAGAGATGGAAATAAAGTTTCAATTAAAGACATCGACACTTACCGTATAATTTTACATATTGAACATCATTTAGATTTATTTCAAACTCTTTATGTATTAAAATTTAATTGAAACTTAATTTCTGTATAAGACTAGATAAAGTTAGTAACACTTTTCCCTTGAAAAAACTAGTAAAAAAACTCAAAAAAAAAAAAAAACTTGGTAAAGGATTTTATAGTATTTTTAAAAAATGGAAAGATGTTATGAAAGATGATATAAAACCAATGACTAAAAATAAAGTTTTGGATCTAGTTGATTTGCTTAAAAATTGTAAAAGAAAAAATTACTAATTTGTTTAAATCTAAATCCAATTGATTAGTGGAACATGTATTTTTTTTTTTTTTATATATATTTCTAATGGAATACAAATTACTGTAATATATATTGAATGATTAAAGAAAAAATGGAATGGAATAAAGTGGGTAGCTAGAGATTCCGAAAGTAAAATGTGGTCAGAATCCTGGTAAAATTACTCATAATGTTGTAATATATATGGTCCCCTAGCATTCACTCCATCGATTCGCCATTTCTCTATCTCTATAAATGCTTCAACTTAAACACTCTCTTTATTACCAAGCTTTTCTGATTAAATGATACAATATCATATAATACATTTGTATAACACCAGCAATAAACAAGGCTTTGAGATACAAGCTTTCTGATGAATTACTTACATATTATGTATGTACAAAGACTGAGTTTGTATTTCAAAGCCTTGGTTTTGTTGCTGCTGTTGTTTTGGAGTTGTGCATGAACCAATTGAAGTAAGTGAAAATTACTTTCATACAATTGATTTGTACATATTATTGTGTTTAGAGTATAGATTATGTACAAATGGTAATGTTTGATTGGAAAAGTCTTAATAAAAAACATCTAAAATGTCGTGGTGGACTTTTAAAATTATACAAAAGTACTAACTTTGTATCACTTAAAGAACTTACATCCTATGATTCAGCCCCTAAAATAGATCTCATCCGAAGTTTGGGAAGTTTCATATTAGAACTCAAAAAGGAAAAAAAAAGAAAAGAAAAAGGGATTATTGGTTTTTGTTAATCTAAGACAAGAATGTGTGGATTAAATCTGGGTTTAATTGTGATAATGATAGGATTAGTGGTGGAAACAGAGATAGGGGAATCGATGAGATTTGAGCTGGATTCTGGGCAAACCAAATGCATTGCAGAAGACATAAAGGCAAATGCAATGACGGTTGGGAAATACAGCATTGTGAATCCAAGTGAAGGTCAACCTTTTCCTGATTCTCATAAACTGGTAGTCAGGGTATGTTGTAAACAATTTTGATGATTTTTGTGTTAAATGTTTCTGTGTTTGGGAAATTAAATAAATGATGAAATAGGTGAGTTCACCAAAGGGGAACAATTATCACCTAGGAGATCAAGTGGATTCAGGTACATTTGCATTTACAGCAGCAGAGAGTGGGGATTACACCACTTGTTTTTGGGCAAATAAACACAAGCCTCCTGTCAAGATGACCATTGAGTTCGATTGGAAAAGTGGTGTTGCTGCTAAGGATTGGTCCAAGGTTGCTAAGAAAGGCCAGATTGAGGTGTGTCTTCCCCTCCCCCCCTAACTATTATAATTCGTCATTTTCTGCATTTCTAAAGATTATTTATTTCTGAATGAATGTCAAATACGAGTATTTTTTTTATACGAATATGTCTTAGACACCGCTAATGGCTTAATATTTGGTTTCATTTGATGCTAGACAATGGAAATTGAGTTGAAGAAACTGTATGACACGGTATCAGCCATTCATGAAGAGATGTTCTATCTTCGTGAGAGGTATGAAACATCCATTGCTGTTATAATAGCTGTGAATTCATGACTCCCCTAGTTGAGGACGAAGATAGTTTAGGGAAAATGCAGGGTCTGGAAAACATCATAGGCTTGGATTCCATGTTTTCTTATTCAACTTGCATGTTTTACAGGGACGAAGAAATGCAGGAGCTAAACAAAGAAACAAATTCAAAAATGGCTACTCTTAGTTTCTTTTCGCTGCTTCTTTGCTTGTCTGTGGCTGGCTTGCAGATATGGCATCTAAAGTCATTTTTTGAGAGGAAGAAGCTCCTCTAGTTTTCCTTCTCTTCCCTTACTAAGAGCCATGGTGAGGTGCGATCCCCCGGAATTAAATGAAAATAGACTTATTTATCAATTTAAAGTGGAAATTTTGTAGTTTTTGTTCTATTCTCTAAAGCTCAGTTTTGGATTAGAAGGGAGCAATCCTACCTTCATTTTTAATTTGATATAATTATACACATGAAACTCTAATTATGGTTCAAATGTATACTTAAAACTTTAATTTTAATTTAATCATCAAATTATTTTTATATTGAATAAATATAATTATTTATGTATATGCATTTTATAAACATTTTATATCAATAATTGTATTAATAATTTACATGAAGTGAATCAAATCAAATTTTCATATATAAAATTGTATAAAATCAAAATTCACGTATACAATCATAGTTCATATATAATTTTAAAATTTATCCCTTTCAGACAGGCGGTCGGCCATTTCTCGGTTGCACTTTCATTGTTCTTTTCAGAAATTAAATGTAATAAGACTATTTAATTAAGATGGAATTTTTTGTTGTTTGCATAAACCCATTAACAAATTATGCTACTTTTTCTTTGTAAGCTGATGTGCAAGAGTGGACAAAACTATCATAAAAGTCATCAAATAGAATTGAAACAATGAATAATACAGTGTCTTTGGGTTTATGAAGCACACATTTCAAATTGGCACTCAAAATGGGAAACAAAATAAAAAAACCTTATAAAAACAAATAGGGATTATTTAGCAAGTTTGAAGTACAAAATAACGATGATAGCAATGATGAGGAGTGATATAATGATGCCTACGATCCACTTGTTCCGGCTCATCCTCCTCGACATATTTGTCAAAATTCTCTTGCTCTTGCCAATGTTGTCATCCACTCCATGAAGCTGTAACCAAATAAGAAACCCAACTTCAGATGTTTACGATCATCCATTACATCTTGATGAGAGAAAATCCATGGTTTAACTATCGAATAATCTCCTTACGACATCGCATGCTCATGCAATGGAAAGGTTCACAATCAACAACAAGAGTTGACAGGGAAATTTTATGGTCAAATAACCGTAATCAAGTAATAAATTGGTGTTAAAAATATCTAGACAGTCAATGTACTATGGTAAAGCAATGTTTCATGTACTATAGATATTGGTTCAAACAAGTAAAACATTGATCACAATATTAATGAAAAACTGTCTAAATGCGGACATGATTGAAATCTGACAAAATAATATGTTTTACCTACAAGTCTGTATTATCAAATTTCATAAATTCACATCAGCATTGAGGCTGTTTTTCATTAAGAATGTTATCAATTTTACTTGTTTGCATCAATATCAACATACAAATATTAAATTACTGAATACTACAGTAAAACAAATTGCACCTCTGGACTATATTAAAATTTACAAAGCCTCCTAGATACTTTAACCAACAAAAAGGTTTATAAGTCTAACTATCAAATAAGCCTTCAACATAAAAACTCAAGCAATAGTAACTCAAAATGGGGAGAAAGAAAATAATAATGCTTGCTTTCTACAAGGTAGCATGCTGATGCCTTTTTGGGATGAAACTAACATCATAATCAAACAGTTTCTAAATAGAGATGGAAAGAAACAACAAATCCAATATGATAAAACTAAAGCTAAAAAGAGCATACTACTTGTGTAGAGTATTATAGAACATAAGCCGTAAAGAGATACCGTGTTATTGGCATGTAAGAGAGACTGTCGTTGAGAATGCAAATCTTGAAGTATTGAAACACCAAGCTCTTCAGTTTCCAGCATGGTTCTTCTGCTGTCCTTAATTCTGTCACTGCTATGATTCAACCGCTCCGTAGTTGTCATCAATCTTGATCTTTGATCAGCTGATGCCTATTGCATGTTCATTTATAACTAATCAAATGATAAATGTAAAGAACAGAACAATTATAGAACAACAGCACATTAAAAATTTAGGCATAAGAACCAAAATATACCGTGAGGGCATCAGCCATTCCAGACTCCAACAACTCATCTCGAGCAGCTGGATTTAAATTGCCAGATGCAATTCTTTTAACTTCACTTTTGAGATTGTTAAGATCTGACTTATATTCCCGTAACTTAGCAAGAAGTACAGCCTTAACATTTGGCTGCAAGCTTCTAGCCTCAAGGTCCATTTTCCGAATCTGAGAAACAAAATGAGCAACATCAAGTTCAATACTCAAATAAACGAAAGAACAAATGAGAATCTGAAACATGCAATGAACCAGGTACCAGAGCTTCTGCATCTTCTAGTCCAGCTTTTATTTCAGAAAGTTTTTGTTTCTTCTTCTCTGCAAATCAGGAAATCAATTAAGAATTGGAACAAGAACAATGGGCTAATTAGAAATGCTAATGCTCAAAGAAATTGGAAACATTTCTCACCGAACACCTCTGATGAATTACACATGAACCTCTACAAAACTCCTTACACATGTAGAAGCAAAGGTAGCCTTACAACAGTTTTTTTCTTAAAATAAGGTAACTTAAAATTTTTATTCCACCAGGGACATACATTGATCTTTCTTATTCCTTAAATGGTATACTATAAGCCATATCAGCTCAATGCCATTATTACCAGGCCAGAAGTTGATGACTTCAATTCAACTATGTTGCTCCAAGTCTTAATTTTTCTTGAAGTACCCATGTTGGACAGATATCCAAACAAAGGTATGGGTGTATGATCATCCAAAGGCACTCCAAATAAATTGGAAAACTTTAAAGAAGTAAAACATACCTATGTTGAATACACACTTATATCCAACACTCACATTTAAGTCCGAGTAACATATATAACTTTTTCCTTTGACTTCCCTTTTTTACTTTGTTTATTCTTTTTTATATCCAAATGTCTTAATCTCTGTCTAGCAAACTCTTTTCCAGCGCTTCCATGTTGTAGGTATTCACATGATACATGCAATTAAGAACAAACTAAGAGCCTTCTTAAAGCTTCACCATCGCACACTAAAATATGACAAGGTTATACAAGTTGCTTTGGAAAATTCCAATTCATGGCTTTTTAAATATATTGGTATGCAGTTAAATAACTGAAAACTAATCCCAATCACAGCATGCATTCCACTTTATACTTCAGAATCACGTTCTAAATTTCACTTTATCGCCTAAATTCAGGGCATTGCTTCAATAGATGTATTTAGGTCAAAGTCCTAAAATTAAGTGGCAAATGTTCGAGTTTTCCCCAAATCTACATCAACGCCTTAGAAAAATCCACAAAGAAGTATAAATAAATAAACAAATACATACTTTAAGAAGAAAATAACATCGTGAAAATCATGAATATTAATTATATTATATTAAATTAAATTAGAATTTAAAAACAAAACGAGAGATAAAGTAAATCCGATCTTGATTTATTCTACTTAATATCTCCCAATTAAGCATTCTTTTTGTTTCAAAAATTAAATTAAATCCTAAACTGTAATCAGCATAGTTGCAACAAAGTTAACACAAAATAACCTGAGCATCCTTAATCACGCTAAATTAGAAACAGAACCACTGATTATGCCATTACGTAACAGCAATCAGGAGCAAAAAATTGAAGAAATAAAGAAAATCGTGTATATGCATAAAGATTTGAATTATAACCTCCATTCAGAGCACCAGAAGCCGTACACTTCTTGGAAAGATTCGCGGATAGCTCGCAATACTGCCGTTCATATCCTTCGAAAACTTCACTCATCTTTTAATCACCTTTTTCTAAAATACTCTTCTTTAAAATCAACTGAAAAATATGGAAATTCAATTGAAAATCAGCACAAAATTTTATTAAAAAATAGTTGAAAACATTAGAGAGTGAGCGACCGAGGGAGAACCTGAGATGGCGAGGATCGAGGATCGAGGATCGTGGCTCGGTGGCTTTCGACAATTTTCCTTACCTTTCAAGTAAAAGGAGACGAAACGACATCTCTTTTGGTTTATTATTGTTTATCGTTTTTCTCGTGTGAGGAAGTGGTGAGGGGGCGATGATAAACACACCTTAGTCATTTGATTGCTTTTGGGAGTCTCGAGGTCTGTGATTGACACGTATACAAGCTATAAACTTTGATTGTATTGTTTGAGGTTCTCTAAAAAAAAAACTAAAAAATCACAAATTAACTGTTGGGACGGTTTATCAAATACAAATTTAAAAATAGCTATTACTTAAAATTAAACTGAATTCTATTTTCTTATTTAATATATAATTTATTTTAATTTTTTATTATAAAAAGTAAGTATTTTATATTTAAAATAGTGAAAATAATTCAAATTTCTTGAAAATTTAATATTTTTTAAAATATTTATGAAAAAATTGAAATTTTGTTAAATAATATTTAAAATTCATAAAACAAAGCTTATTTTGTCAAAATAAGTCTAAAAATCCAATACAAAAAATTAACATGAAAAAATAAAAAATTGAACTAAATTATAATGGACAATTCAAAAACCCGGCCAAATCGATATCACCCTAGCAATGTTCTACTTTTCTGTAAAACTCTTAGTATGATTTGTCTTTGCGTTCTTTGTTCCGTACCAGCAACTATATATTAGTCAATAAAATTTCCCCATTAAATTTATCCAAGGTATGCATTCTTAAGTACTATTAGAAAAGATGAAGTCTTTCATGCTATTAACAAAAAAAGAAAAAGAAAGGAATGATGGCTATTAAGCTTATGATATGTGGATTGGGGATTTCTTGAGCAATTCCTTTTGAAGGTGGGGTTTTTATAAATGGAGGAGGGTTCAAAGAATTTTGGAATATATTACTAATGTCAATTTTCTCTATGGTTGTGAACGGAATGAGAGGAAAGGAACTTTGATCATAGGTTAAGGTAAGGTGATCCGCTTTCACCTTATCTCTTTCATTTTGTTGTTAATACTCCCTCGACCCTCTTTTAGGAAAAAATTGATAATAATCAATTCAAAGGTTTCAAAATCAAACCTTGGTGAATTATTTTGATACATCTCCTTTTTGCGGATGATTGTCTCATTTTCAGAGTTGCAAATAAAAGTAATTGTGTAGAAATTATTGACAGTCTACTACGATTCGAAAATGCGGCAAGTAGTTAATTTCAACTAGTCTTCCATATTTTTTTTACCAATACGCTAACATAGGTGAAATGCTCTTTGAGAGGCAGGCGCGATAGAAGTAAATGATATACAAAATGATTCTAAATACCTCGAACTTCAAGTTATATGGGGGAGAGCAAGAAAGAAGCCTTAGATTTCATCCATGAGAAAATCCATGTCACAACTCAAGGGTGAAAAGGAAAGTTCTTATCGGATTGAGAAACTTTGCTCAAAGAAGTTGCTTTAGTTATTCCAATTTATTTCATGCAATATTTTAATTACCAAATATATTTTCCAATCACTCAACAACACCCTCAATAAATTTTGATGTGACAAGTCAAACTCTAAAGAAAGAGGATATTAATGGATGAGTTTATACATCTGGCACAAGCTAAAACAAAGGAGGAATGGGGTTTAGAGAATTTGAAAATTATAATATTGCTCTTTTAGCCAAACAAGCTTTGTTGTTGCTATCTTTCCCATATGCTTTATGGGCATGTATCAGGAAAGGTATTTACTATCCTTTCATCATGCTTAAAGGCTTTAATCTAATGGGTCTTCATGGGCATGGAAAATCTTACTTGAAGGTTTTTCTCTTTTGAAAAAAAAACCTTAGGTGGAACATTGAAAGTGGCAATGATTTCACAATATGGTAAGACCGATGGATTCCCAAATTGCCTTCTTCTCATGTCACTTCTTTTCTATCTTCTAATGCATCAGGTCCATTGCTAATAAAAGACCTTATTGATTGTGAAAGGCGAGCATGGAAGTCCAATCTAATTTGTGAACTTTTTAATCATGAGGAATGCAAAACCATTGAAAGAATTTCTATCGGATATTTTAAAACTAAAGGTAACATTATTTGGCATTTCTCAAAAAATGGTCGTTACTATGTCCAATTTGGATATTGATATCTTTCTTCTTCTCATGCAGATCCTTCACGATAAAGCAACTCTAACTCTTTGTCTGAGGCTTCTTCGAATGGATGGAAATGATTTTAGAAACTCTAAACATCCCTTAAAGTCAAGCACAATATGTCATAATGCTATTGCTACTAAAAAACACTTGTGCAAAAGGTTTAGGGATGTGGATCCTCTTTGCCCAATGTGTGATGAAGAAATCAAGACTATGTAAGGTGTGTTGGTTTTTTGCCCTTTTGCATGTACAACATCAGGTGCTTCAGGTTTCAATTACTGTCCACGATGTGAGAGGTTCTCTAATCTCAAAGAATGGTGGGATAGTATCAATGCCTTCTTCCCTCCTTCAAATCATTTTGTTCAAAAAGTCTTGGGGCGTACCTATGTTGGCATTTATGGAAGGCTCGAAACTGGTTCATCATTGAAAGAACTAATTCAAACCTAGTAGAAGTGTGGCGTAATGCCTTATTTGACTTCACTAAGTTGAATGATCTTAGGATTACTTCCACTACCCCTCGTAACAAGAATCAATTGAGTGCTTGGGTGCAGTGACGGAGCTAGGGGACTGCAAGGGGCCCCGGCCTCCCCTAAAATGGAAAATTTTCTATTTAGGCCATTTATAATTATAAATTTTAAAATTAATAATGGTAAAATTATACTTTGGCCTCCTAAAAATAATAAAAATTTGATTTAATCCTTAAAAAATTATAAATATATAAACTATTAAAATGATAAAATTACATATTTACTATTGTAAAAATATATAACTTAATTTCAATACTCCAAAAAAAGTTTTCTGACTCCACCACTGCTTGGGTGGTACCTTCGCCTTTATTTGTGAAGGGAAATTGTGATGTATCTTTTGATCCAAATACATGCAAGTTTAGTGTTGGAGTGATGTTTGTTAAAGATAACAAGATGATATAGAAAACTACAGAATTTGCTTCACTTGTATTCATGCATAAAGGCTTACATATATAGCGATGTAACGTGCATCGCTTCTTCTTGAGCTAATCGCTAAAAGCTATGATATGATTTCTTTGCTAACAACTACCTGTTAACCACTAACAGTTTAACTAACTGCATTTATTACTCTAACATTCCCCTGGTTTTCTTCTTTCTTGTCTTCATGAAAGGTAAGATCTCTAGGTAACACACAAAGTGGTCTTTGAAAGAAACTAAAACGCCCAGGTGTAATAAGCTTAGTAAGAGCATCAGCAACCTGTTTGTCTGAGGGAACGAAATTGACTTGAATAGTGCCATCGAAAACTTTTTCCCGAATAAAATGATGATCTATCTCAACATGTTTCACCTTAGTGTGATGTGTGGGGTTGGCAGCCATGGACACCGTGGATGTATTATCACACCAAACAACTGGAGACTGACTTAGAACCACCCCAACCTCAGACAATAGTTGTTTAATCCATAGTAACTCAGACACACCGTTGGCAAGACTGCGATATTCAGCCTCAGAAGAAGACCGAGATACGACAGCCTGTTTCTTTGAACACCATGCAATCGGATTTGGCCCAAGATAAACAACATATCCTGTGGTCGAGCGCCGGTCTTCAACAGAGGAAGTCCAGTCAGCATCCGTGTAACAAGTGAGCTGAAACTGACCTTTGGAATAATAAAGTCCATGGTGCATTGTACCACGTAGATAGCGTAGAACTCGCTTGACTGCCTTCCAATGAACCGCACTTGGAGCATTCATATGCTGACTTAGTTTGTTAACACAGTAGGATAAGTCTGGTCGGGTGATACACACATATTGGAGCATGCCAATTATACTACGGTACAAACGTCCATAAACAGGAGTGGAATCATCATCAGTAGCCACTAACTTTGGAAAGTTCACCATAGGTGTTGGTGTGGACGATGCAGCAGCCATGTTTGTTTTGGTAAGTATCTCACTTATGTACTTCTGTTGACTAAGAAAGAGACCCTGGGAAGTGCGATGAACTGCCACACCCAAGAAAAAATTGAGTGGTCCCATATCTTTGAGAGTAAATCTTGTATGTAGTTGTCGCACTACAGAAGTAATTTCTGAGTCAGAACTGCCAGTGAGAACTATGTCATCTACATAGACCATAAGAAGTAACAAACTACCAGAGGAGCCCCGAATGAACAAAGAAGGGTCAGCATGGGATGCATGAAAACCGAGCTGACACAGGAGATATTGGCGAAGTGTATGGAACCATGCATGAGGGGCCTGACGCAGTCCGTATAAGGCTTTGTATAGATGACACATAAGTTTCTGTCTATTAGAACCAACTTCTTCAAAGCCCAAACGTCCAAACCAGCAATAGCCCGGAGGCTGCTCCATGTAGATTTCTTCGGTCAAGTCCCCATTGAGGAAGGCATTGTTGCTATCAATTTGCCTTAAAGTCCATCCTTTCATAACTGCCATAGCAAGAATAGTGCGTATGGTAGTAGCCCGTACTACAGGACTGAAAGTATCCCGATAGTACAAACCAGCATGCTGAGAAAAACCTTTTGCCACCAAACGTGCCTTGTATCTTTCAATAGTACCATCAGCCTTTGTCCTGACTTTAAAAATCCATTTACAAGCAATAGCCCGTCTGTGAGCAGGAAAAGAACATAATGACCAAGTGTTATTTTGAACAAGAGCCTCAAGCTCAGTCTGAACAGCGGCTTTCCAAGAAGAATTTATCATGGCAGCGTGTATATCATCGGGAACATCAACAAGGGGTGCAACACTCATGAAAACCTTTGGTTTAAAAATGCCTGCCTTGCTACGGGTTATCATTTTATGCGTATTGCATGGGACATGCACAGGTGAGGGAAGGGGTACATGGTTAGATGTGGGAGACAAAGAGTGGTTAGGATTAGGTGGAGTAGGAATAGAAGGTTGAGTTGGAGAATTAATGGGAAAGGGAACACTAGGTACAGAAGGTAGCTGCGTAGGTGATTGACTAAAAATAGTGGGTGGGGGATAGATGGAGGATAAGACAAGAAGTTTTGAGTTGGAAAGTTGTGGTGATGAAGAAAAAGTAGACGGTGAGGTGATGGTTTTAAATGGAAACACTTTTTCATTGAAAGTGACATGCCTAGTGACATATACTCTACCAAATGGATCTAGGCACCTGTAACCTTTGTGAGTTGATGAATAGCCTAAGAAGGTACAGGCTATGGACCGAAACTGTAGTTTGTGTGTATTATAAGGTCGTAAATTGGGGAAGCATAGACAACCAAAAATACGTAGTAACGAATAACTAGGTTGAGTAGTGAATAGTTTTTCATAGGGTGAGACATTGTTCAAAGGTTGAGATGGCAATCTGTTGAGCAAATAAACAGCACTAGCAAAGGCATCATTCCAGTAGGTTAAGGGCATGAAGGCATGTGCAAGCATAGAGAGGCCTGTTTCAACTATCTGCCTATGTTTTCGTTCAACCAGACCATTTTGAGATGAAGTATAAGGACATGTGAAACGATGGATAACCCATTATTGGGAAAGATACATCTTTAAGGCTTGAAATTCACCTCCCCCATCTGTTTGAAGAACCTTAAGAGTGCAACCCGTGACCCTCTCAGCTTATTTGTGAAACAATAGAAACACAGTTAAAACCTCAGACTTTCTTTTTAGAAAATACACCCAAGTGAACCTTGTATAGGCATCTGTAAAAGCAACATAATATCGAAATCCATTAGAAGACACAGGAGCAGGACCCCAAACATCTGCAACTACTAGTTGAAGTGGTGTAGTATATTCAGTTGTTGATTTTTGAAAGGGTAGCTTATGCTCTTTTCCCAAATGACAAGCAATACAAGAGAATGAATCAGTATTCGCCACAAGAGGTATATTACACTTGTGAAGAGCCGTTGTAAGTATAGTTTTACAAGGATGCCCTAGTCTACAATGCCACACATCAAGAGGTACAACCGAGCTTGCAGTAAAATAATGAGCTGAAGAAGATGAGATAGGCGTGGCCGAATCAAGAATATGCAGCTTGTACAACCCATGTTGAACAGACCCTTTAAGAAGAACTTCCCCGGTGTGCATATCATGAACTCGACACTGTGTAGGCAGAAACTCAAGGATCACCCTGTTATCTCTAGTAAACTTTGACACAGACAATAGATTTTTTGTTATCCCAGGCACACATAATAAAGATCGCATGAACAAGGGTCTTGAGCGAGTTAACAAAGAGGACTAACCAGAAGAAAATACAGGACGAGCATCACCATTACCAACATAGACTTTACCTGGTCCCTTGTACTGTGAGCTTTCTTGAAGAGTAGTAGGTGAGTTAGTGAGATGATGGGTGGCACCAGAATCAGGATACTATGCAGGATCACCAACTGTCTCAGGTGTAGTCAGATAAGCTTGAGGTTGTGAGTTTGGCAAAGGAACATTGCTGACTGAAGGAAAGCCATTGTGAACAAATGGGTTGGACCAAGCAGGGGCTGGCATCGTGGATGGAAGAGACCAATTAGGGTGAGCATGGAAAGTAGTAGGTGACATCCAAGGCATCATGGAAGGACTAGGGCCAAACATGCAAACATTGGCTTGGGAATTCGGAGGTGGTCTATATCCTGTACTTCTGTAGGAAGCATCAAACCAATGGTAACAGCGATCAACAAGATGTCTTTGTTTCCCACATAGTTGACACTGAAACCTTGAGCCATTTGCTTGACCGCGACCTCGCCCACGAGTACTGGAAGATGGACGATAGGCAGGTGCAGTAACATTATTGTCAGTTGTTTTTGCTGGCTGATGGAAGACCATATTTGCACTAACAGGAACGTCAAGAATCGACGAGGTGTGACGTGTCTCGGCATCCAACAGCATTGTGGTAACCCCTTGAACCGTGTAGGGCATTTGAATGGCCGAAATTATTGTGATGACTGACTCATAATCTGAAGACAAGCCATTAAGAATAGCAGTAATATGTTCATGATCACTAATAAGCTCACCACAACTGGCAAGACTAGCACAGTACCCTTTTATCTTCATGAGATAGTCTTTCATAGATAGATCTCCTTTGCGCTGAGAGTGCAAAGCTCTCCTGTAAAACATTAGTCTGGACGTCGTTTTGCTTCCATACAAATCAACAATAGAATGCCAAATCTTTGCACTAATATCCATACCAATAAGGTGAGGAAGAACTGACTGACTTACAGATGACAAGAGCCAAGACACAAGAGCACTATCTTGCTGCTCAAACTTAACAAACTCAGGGTTTTCTTGAGGAACACCATTAGCATCGGGAAGAAATCTATCAGGGGCAACAGTACAAGACTCCAAGAAACTTTGAAGATTAAACGTTTTGACCACCAACAAGATTTGCTGACGCCATAAGAGATAGTTGGTGTCATCAAGAAGAAAACTAACCTTCTTTGTAGAAAAGAATCTGCTGTCGATGCTACCAGTAACACTGGAAGCCATCACAGGTGCAGCGGACTGAACAGCGGATGGACTGGAAGAAGGATTCATGAGAAAAAAAAATCTTAGAATATCAGCCTACAAGGATCAATAGCCATCTGATACCATGTTAAAGATAACAAGATGATATAGAAAACTACAGAATTTGCTTCACTTGTATTCATGCATAAAGGCTTACATATATAGCGATTGTAACGTGCTTCGCTCTTCAAAAGAGCTAATCGCTACTTGATAATGAGCTTGTCGCTAACAACTACCTGTTAACCACTAACAGTTTAATTAACTGCATTTATTACTCTAACAATGTTTAGGGATGATACTAAAATCATTTTGAAGGAATATGTTGATCTTATCATTCGTCATCCATTGACGTTGCGGAAGCATTGGCTAGCTATTTGATCGGAGTGCCTAAAAGCTCGCAAGAAAGGATAGACTCACCTTGTTTTTGGATATGTTCGTGTACTTAGGGGTGTTCATTCGGTTAACCGACCCGAAATGTTATTAACCGAATTAACCGACCTTTCAAAATTTTTAACCGTTAACCGAACCGAAATTTTTTCAAAAAAATTAACCGAACCGAATTTTTTCAGTTAATTCGGTCGATTAACCGAATTAACCGAAAATTATATTTTTTTAAAAATTTTTGGTTAAAAATTAACCGAATTAACCGAATTAACCGAATTAACCGTCTTAACCGTCTTAACTGTCTTAACCGAATTAACCGAATTAAATTAATTAACCGAATTTGTTTAAAAACATTACATAAATCTTTAAATTAATACATAATTGAAATGTAAGTATTTAATATTGTTCATTTGTATCTATTTCTTCTCTCTAAAAAATCTCCATTTGCATTAAACCTACAAAAAGGAAAAAACAAGTGCAAAAGTTTAGCGTATAATAGAAATATCTGCATTTAAAAAAATCAAATAATATAAACAAACGAATAGATTATAAGTTAACAAGAATAAGATAGTAAGTATACCCTTCAACTCACGAAAGCTCATGAATTAAGGGTAGGCTCTGATGCATTCCAAGAAAAGTCTAAACATTGAATCAATTAAATAAGTAGGAGTGATATGGTAAAAAAATTTAAAACTATTAAAATAAGACAATAAATATACCATTTTCAATCTTGTCAAGCTCTTGGATTTGTTCTTCAATCTTTTGATGTCTTCTTGTGATGATGATTTTCAATCCAATCTTGAGTACACACAAGAGCTTGTACAATTTTAGGAGTTAAAGAACTCCTATATTGATCAAGCACACGTCCCCTGCTAAATAAATGCGACTCTCAAGCAATCAGAGAAACTGGTATAGCTAACACATCTCTCTGCCATTTTTGAAAGAGTGGGAAATCTAGGGCGCTTCACTTTCCACCACAATAAAATATCAAAATCTTCAACAAATTCCTCATTAGCCTCAACTAGATATTTATCCAACTCGGATGTTTTATCATCACCACAAATTTCCAACTCACGCTTTTTATACAAAGCTTGCATTCGCTTTTTTATTTTTGTTGTGGTTCACTAAGAGAAGCATGTGTTGGCACACTCGATTAGCTACAAGTACTATGAAGTGGAGGCTTATACTCATCAAACATTTCATACAAATATTCCTTCAATTTTTGCATCATTTCACAAGCTTTTTCGAACTAGACATTTCACTAAGTGCAAATTCAAGATACTTTAGTTTTTGTCTAGGATCTAAAACACAAGCAACAAACATAAGCATATTCATCTTATCAATATCACCCCAATACTTATCATACTTCTCTTTCATCTTGATGGCCATAACATTGAAATCAACATTACTATTTAACTGAGCATCTCGTAAAAGAATATCAATTTCAGAAAGCTCATCAAAAAAATTATTGGACGTGACATATGAAGTGCCAGATATACGCAAAGTGACTTCATAAAAATGTTCCAAGAAATCCCTCAAGTTTCTAACATTATCCCAATCATCCACACTAGGCCAACCATCACCCCTTTCAAGTTCAAATTTCTAAAATTTGTATCTTGCTCCTCAAATCTCTCAAAAGCTCTCTCAAAGTTCTGAGCAGTATCTAACATTAAGTAGGTTGAGTTCCACCTAGTACAAACATCAAGACACAACATCTTCTTGCACTCTATCTTTTCCACCACAACACACTCCTTAAACTTTTGTAATCTAGATGGAGATTGTCTCACATATCTAATGAAATTTCTAACACGCTCAACAGATTTATTCATTTCCTTTAAGCCTTCAACAACAATCAAATTCACAATGTGTGCCATGCATCTCATATGAAGATATTTACCATTTTGAACTAAACCCCCTCGAGGGTTAAATTTCTTTCTCAAATAACCAATAGCAATATCATTTGAACTTGCATTATCAACAGTAACAGTAAACAACTTATCAATCCCCCAATTCAACAAGCATTTCTCAATCACCATCCCAATGGACTCACCTTATGACTAGAAATTGGACAAAAGTTTAAAATCTTTTATTCAATTTCCAATCATTATCAATAAAGTGAGCGATGATACACAAATAATTAACTCTTTGCAAAGAAGTCCATGTGTCGGTAGTTAAACAAACTCTAGAACAAGAACTTCTCAAAAGTTGTTTTATCTTGGCCCTTTCATCTAAATACAATTGATAAACATCCCTAGTCATAGTAGTTCGTGAAGGAATATGAAACCTAGGACATGCCATAAACATAAATTTCTTAAAACCTTCACTTTCAACAAACTTGAAAGGTAATTCATCAATCACAATCATTTGTGCTAATCCTTTCCTACATGCTTCTTGATCAAATCTCCAAGTTGAAAGATTCCTCCCCCTTCAACTCCCTTTCTAGGTAAAACTAGTTGTCCTTGACTATTTTCAACAACATTACTAGGATTTTTCTTACATGAACCAATATGATATTTTAATGACCCCTGCACCATTTTTTTTCATATCACAACAAAATTCCTTTTGACAATAATTACATTTAGCTTTACTTGCACCCTCACTATTAATAATCTTAGTGAAGTGAGACCAAACTTCTGACCTTGGAAGAGTGGCTTTTCTTTTCCCAGTAATCCCTTTGCTTGGCTTGAAGCTCCAACTCCCGAATTTTCGTAATCTATCAAGTAGGAGGTGTAACACTAGCCTCAATAGATGTTGGTTCGATTGACATTCTGCAAGAAAAACAATATATAATAAATTAAAATACATTTATAATATTAAACATATTTTGATGTTGAGTTTTAGAAAAAACATAGTTTAGATATTTAACAAAGGTAACATCCATTGCAAAACGCAATTTATAAACATATTTTGATGGGTACGTTCAATTTCATCTAAGTTATCTTATGAATTTGAAAGACATTTGGAGATTCATATCAATATACTCATGTGTCAAATGCGAATATTCAAGTAAAACAAAAAAAGAAAATATCGGGCTGATTTAACGAAGGCAAAATTAATGGATTCCCTACTATCACTTTCCATAGTATCATTGGTTGATTTTTTTTTTAAGGTGGGATTTTGGGTGAAAAGAGAATCTTGATCTACAAAAAAAGATAACATATTGTAATCATCACATAAAATTTATCATTATTATCGCAGATGCTTAATTTACAATGAATAAAAAAGGTGGAATTTTCGGTGAAAAGGCACTGCAGATCTGAAGAAAAGATAACATGTTCTAAAAAACCACATAAATTATTGTTGCAAATTCTGTTTTCAGAATTTATAATGAAAAACCATTCCCTGATATTTCATTTTCGTGTGCTAATTTATGAAAAAGAAACAAACCCTTTAGTGTTACACGTCTCAGATTTGCCAGCAAGATTCACCATTTTTACAGACTAATTATGAAAGCAACTGGCAAATTAAGCGTTTTGCTTAACTGGGATTGATGATTGATGGCCTGTACATATTTGTCTAATTAGAGTAACTAAAACTAAAAGGACCTTTTGCTTACCTGTAACAAGTTTGACAGTGTGCCTAAGTGTTGTAAAAATATTGAAATAATAAAATTTCAGCCTTCCTTTAGCTTCCATTTCAATACCAAATCATTGACGAATTCAGCCTTCCTTTTCATGTACAATTGACTAAATAATAAAATTTTATTTCATGTTAAAAAGGATCATAAATATTAACTAAAACAAATTCCTATTTTATAAGCCAGCGATGCACAAGTAAGACTTAATGTAAGAAAAATGAATATTAAAGTTAGCAACCATTATTAGCAACCATTAAAGTTAGCAAATGAATATTAAAGTTAGCAACCATTATTAGCAACCATTAAAGTTAGCAAACGGGAGTAAGCGAAATTGCAAACCAAAGCTGTTCTTCCTTTTGTTTAGAAATATTGATATTTCCATGAAACCTAATTTTTCCTAAAATTAAATCACAAAGCTGCACCATTGTTATATGCAATAGTCATATTTTTTTTTTCTCTTTCAGCTATTACCAGCATTAAATATTCCCAGAGACAAGAAGAGTGCAGCAGGAGCTGAGATTAATAAAAAAGAACAAAAACCCATAGCCAATGCAGGTTTTAAAACAGAAGTTGCAGATGGTGAAAGTACCTCAATGACCTGGGCTGGTAGACGCCGGAGTGCCGGACGGAAGGTGGCTGGCCTGGGGTGGTGAATTGGTGATTGAGAAATTAGGGATTTGAACTTTTGAAGTTGAAGAAGGAGAGGAGATATCAGATCGTGTGTGTGTGTCTAGCCTTTAGGGGTAATTTTATTTTTAGTTTTAAAATTATTTGAGTTGGGTTTAATTTTTATTATTGGGTTTGGGTTGTATTGGGTTTGGGTTGGTGAATAGAGAATAGTGGGCTTATTACTTATAGGCTATTTATATTATAAATTTATTTATTATTTTTTTTCCTTAGCAACAAAAATTTGGTTAACCGACCCTTTTTCGAACCGAATTAACAGTTAACCGAAAATTAACAAAATAATTAACGACCCTCGAATCAAAAAAATTCGATTAATCGACTGACAAACGAATTCACTCGCTAACCGACTTTTTTCGATTTTACCCGAATTTTGCACACCCCTGCGTGTACCTATCATCTTTAGACTTAACTTGCATTCCTCTTTTAAGTTATGGTGTATTTTTTGCCATTGTTCAACATACTTTATCTATTTGTTTTTGTTTTACTTCGACTTCTTTCTCATATAGGCAGGAAAGGTAACAAAGTTGTTGACTGGGTTGCTCCTTATATTAGAAATGAAAGCAATTTAAAAAAAAAAAAATACAAAAGGCATCCACTACTATCAATATAAAATTAAAATGGATTTACATATTTTTATTATAATTTTTTATAATTAATATTTTAATGATTTAATATTCATAATACATGTTTTATTCATATTAAGTTTGGAGTAAAGTAAAAAAATTTAACTATTTATTTATGTAAAAAAATTTAACCATTAAATATATTAATATAGACGGCAAAATTAGTTATAAATGTCATTTTTAAAAGAAATAGGGAAATAAACAATTTTTAACGTTATTTAGGGAAATAGATCATTTTGAGGTTGAGAGAACAAAAATACGCTATGTAAGACGCATTTTTAGAAATGCACTTAACACTTTCACTTATTAACCCATGTTGAAATCCCTTTTTTTCTCTTTATTTAAACATCTTATTTCAACTTTTTTTTGCTTTTTAAATTAAGGGCCCGTTCTCCATTCCATCTGTGATGAACTTTTCTACAAAAAAATTATTTTCCCTAAAATGTAATAAAGAACAGGTATCAGTGGGGAAATTTTTTTAACGTTTCTTAAGTACTTTTTCACAGATGAAGAAGTAGAAAATTTTAGCTTTTCTCAGTGTAAAAGTACTTTTGGCTGGTGTTTTACTTTTATAACCTTATTATTTCTTCTTCCAAATAGACGTTAGGACACTTCTCTTTTTTTCCCCTTTTCTCTTTTGTCTGATTTTTCCTCTGGTTCTTTGTTCCTCTTATCCACGGTAAGTTTATCTTTTTCTAAAGAAAATGGATGGGGAAAATTGTGGGTCTATTTATATACCCCATCAAAATCCAGTGGTTTGAAAGCAAGTAAGAAATATTTAAAATTAATATTATATATTAAAATATTAACAATAAATTATAATAAATTATTTTTTATATTTTTGCTAAAATATCATAATATTAACTAATTTGAACATTATTTAAATACATATTTGTTACTGTATAATATCATATCTAAAATAGATATTTTACTTCTCAAAAATATTTTTGGACAGCAATACCAAACACTTACAGCATGTTTGTTTGGGGGGGGGGGGGGAATAGGAATGCATTCCCCCCAATTCAGTGGGCTCACCACCAAACGTTAGTTTGGTTGGGTGGAATGTCATTACATGCCTATTCTATTACCTGTCTAAGCATTGAATAAGGTTGTTTTCTATTCCGTTCAAAATGCCCTGAATAAACACTGAATACACATTTCTTTTCTATTTTACCCTCCCACTCTGCCATCTTCCCGACCCTTGCTTCCTTCTTCTCTTGCCTCCCACTCAGCCATCTCAGTCCCGACCCCCTTGCTTCCTGGTAAAAGCTGCAGATTCGGATGATCTCAGTGGCTTTCAGGTGATTCAATTGGATTCATGGGACTCCATTTTTTTCTCTCTCATTATTCTTTCTCTTCTTCCTCTAATTCTCATTTCAAGAAGGTAAAAAAATATTATTAAAAATGGTAAAATAGGAAGGAAAAGTAAAAGAATTTTGAGGAGAAGAGGACAAGGGAGAGCTTCTTTTTCTTTTTCTTTTTTATATAAAGTTTTGGGATGGGGCTTTATATTGTAAATTTTCTTTGAATTTTTGTATCTGATTCAAACAAATAATTAGAATCTAAGATTACGAAGGTGGTGTCTGTCTGTGTATGAATGGAGTACGATAATATAGAATGTGTGTCATCCATAGATGGATTGAATGAGGAAGAGATCCATCACCATAATCTGCATCATCCGAATCCTCATCATGGTCACCATCCATTCTCATCTTCAAAGCCTCACATTGCCACCAACAACGCCAACAATAGTAATATGGTCAACAATATTGTGGGTGCTACCGGGATCACTCCCGCTACCAGCGTTCATGAATTGTTAGAATGCCTTGTTTGTACCAATTCTATGTACCCACCAATCCATCAGGTCTCTCTCTTTTTCTTTCCAATTTTAATTTGCATTTTGTGTATTGTTTTTAATTTTGCTATTTTTGTTAATTTTGGTTGATGGGCTTGAATAGATTTGCTTTGCATTTAAATGGGATTTCATTATGCTTTGATTTGAGATTGTTTCTTGGTTGGATCTAGGTTTAGGATTTTTAAGCTCCATTGTCTATTTTATGGTTTATTTTCAAATTTGGAATGAATTGCTGGATTTTTTTTCTTTTGGGTTCAACTTACACTTTGCTTTAGAAATGCTGTCAGAAATTAGAGTTCTTCAATGATGTTTTTATGAATTTGTTGTCAAATAAATAAGATCGAAATGAAATTTTGTGTTGATGCCTATAAACACTTGTGATGCAACATATGCAGATAGATGATTGTGATTCGGAACTGGTTTTCTTGTTTGGGTTTAACCGAGGTGATTCTTTCTGTTGGATACTGTATTGACATTGTTGTAGTTCAATTCCTAATGCACTCAATTCAAGTTTTCTGAGAAAAAAAAAAACATAAGAGTTTCCTGGGAAAACCTCTGGGGTAGTTCTTGTTTTGCCCTGAAATCGTCATCGAAATAGACGAGAAAAACTGCAACTTCAACTTCCATTCTGAAGGAGGGAATGGTTACTTATTCATATTGAGAGTCTTTTCTAATTAGAACTGTTACAGATTGGTAGAGGAATGTTTTCTCAGATTTCTTGGACTTGGAGGTTTGTTTGTTAATTGTTGCCCTCTAGCTAAGATAAGAGACTAGAAAGATTAGGATAATTTGAAATTTTCTCTTTTTGCTTGCTTTTATACAAGAGAATATTGTAATGGAATTTGGAGATATCTGAATTTTGATTGAATATATAGCAATGATAGATGACACTATTAAATTGCAAGGGTATTTGTAAATAATAGAGGATAAATTGCTCGCTTTAACACAACAGTTTTTTGCAGTGCCAAAATGGACATACACTTTGTTCTACCTGTAAAGCAAGAGTACACAACCAGTGCCCCACATGTAGATCAGAACTGGGTGATATTAGATGTTTAGCGTTGGAGAAGGTGGCTGAGTCCCTTGAATTGCTATGCAAATACTACAATTTGGGATGCCCTGAAATCTTTCCCTATTACAGCAAACTCAAACATGAGGCAGCTTGCAATTTTAGACCATACAATTGCCCGTATGCCGGATCAGAGTGTTCAGTTGTTGGGGATATTCCCTTCCTGGTTGCCCATCTGAGAGATGATCACAAAATGGACATGTACACTGGATGCACATTTAACCATCGTTATGTGAAGTCCAACCCCCCGATGTTTCAATGCTTCCGTTCCCGGCTTATTTTGTAGCAGAAGATGAGGATGAAACAAATATAGGGCCTCTGGTTGCTGATCCTTAGAGAGGTAGATCCATTTATGGTAGCCGATTGACGTTGGGTGGAGTTTGAGTTGGTTGTGGGATGGCAGATTAATTTACGGACCAGTTAACTTGTGGAATAGTAAGAAGTTGGTTTGTGTCCTAGTTATTTGGTTTTATGAAGGAATGTAATATGAGATAATGGTTATAGAGTTGAAGGTTGATGTATGAATTTTTGAAGCAAATTGAGCATTGATTTTTCTGTAACATGAATGGAGTTATTTTAAATAAATGAGTTATTTTTTAAGCAAATTAATTACTTCTAATATTTAACTTTTTTTTTGTAGAGTAATTAAATTATTTGTTTCAGTAATGATATTTTAGCACATATATGTATTGCAGTTTAAAAATAATAAAATAGATTATATATTTTTATAGTATTATATATTTTGATTTTTTAATTCATATAATAATAATTATATTAAGCATGTTATTAAATTATATTTTTTATTAAATTATATTTAATAATAATTATGTTAAAATATGATTAAATTATTTATTATTTTTATTAAATTATTTTCAATAATAACCTTATTAAAATTTAATAACAATAACAATAATCATCTACCTAACAAAAATTCTGTTAAGGGTATTCTGGTCATTTTAGTTCTTTTCATTATGCTAATACAACATCATTCCATTCAACCAAACACAAGAATTCTATTACAGCTCTATTCCATTCCATTCAACCAAACAAATGAATTACTTATTACAGCTCTATTCCATTACACCTCTATTCCATTACACCTCTATTCAATTACAGCTCTATTCCATTACAGCGAACCAAACGTGGTGTTAAATTTTTTAAAAGCACTTCTCAAAAGCACTTTTCCACAGCACTTCTCAAAAGCACTTCTTAAAAGCATTGCCAAACTGGCCTTAAATGTTTTAAGTTTTTATTTTATTTTTAATTGATATTTTTAATTAATATATTCTCTATTTATTTAGATAAAATAATAAATATGTAATTATATAATGAAAATATTATATATATGATTATGTTAAATATATTTTATTTTTTAAAAACATCAAGTAATTATATATATACAAACTAAAAATAATGATATATGAAATAATTAATTGATTTTATATATGGATGGCAAATTTTAGTATTATATATTTTTGTATGTGTATCTGAAATAATTAATTGAAATATTTCACATATAAACATAATGATATTTGAAATATTTCACATATAAAAATAATGATATTTTAAATATTTTAAATATAAAAAAATAATGATATTTGAAATAATTATTTGATTTTATAATATTAGAATCTATCATACCCACGATGTAGGTGGAAAAAAAAATGTCACATATAAAAATTATATTTACTAAAAATAATTATATTTAAAATAATTAATTGATTTTATAATATTAGAATTACAATACCAATAATATACATGAAAAAAACTACATATTTGACATATAAAAATTATATATAAAGAAAAATTTTTAAAAAAATTAGTTAGATTTTAAAAAAATAAAATATATTTAACATAATTATATATATCAAAAAATTATTTTCATTATATAATTACATATTAATTATTTTTGTTATATAAATAAAGAATTTATTAATTAAAAACAAGAATTAAAAATAAAATAAAAACTTAAAAACATTTAATTAAAAAAGCA
The DNA here is from genome assembly GCA_025698515.1 of Gossypium sturtianum. Classification (NCBI taxonomy): domain Eukaryota; kingdom Viridiplantae; phylum Streptophyta; class Magnoliopsida; order Malvales; family Malvaceae; genus Gossypium; species Gossypium sturtianum. The sequence goes on from CM046946.1 coordinate 127,708,519, forward strand.
AAAAACTAAAACAATAGAAGGGGATATTTGAATCTAAGTTAAGCCAAGAAAGATACAAGTATTTTACCATTTAGCCAATAGTACTAAATTTTAAGGGAAAGCTTTAAAAATATATATACAATGTGTGTGTAAAAGCATGCTTGAAAAAGACTTTAGTTCTCATACTCTACAATACAAATAACTCAGCATCAAGTTATCAAAATTTTAGATGTACTAAGAAATTGTAATTTCATGAGTAAAAAGTATACAAATAAGGAGATTTTATGTGCCAATACAAAAATAGGCTTATATCCTATGGTGGAATAAATGCATTCTACAAAATCTTTCCAACACTATGAAATTTCAGAGAGTGGAAAAATGAAGGCTTTTTTTCTGACCAAGATTAGATTCAAGAACCACATTATGAAACTTCAATTTCGATGTATACTTCCTTTTTTGCAGTTTCGGCTCTGGATTCCTGACTTTTTTGCAATGGGGAAACATGTATAGTATGCAGGGTATGAATGCCATTTACATCATCTTAACAAATATTATACTCTAGGAATTTTCCGGTTAGAACCATGTTCTTCATGTTGTGGTCTCATTTGATGGAATGAGCATTGTTTCATTGGTTGCGGGAATTCCAGATATCTTTTTGTGTTTTGCTTGCATCTGCTCCAATTCTGGTTCCAAGAACACTTCAGATTGCAAAGATGGGAGTATCTTCTTCACATTTAGCCATGTCAATTGCCAAAAACTATCTCTGCCAACATCATCACTAGGTATGAGAATACCAGTTGTTTTCATCACCAGCAGGGTATTCTTGAGAAGCTCCGGGATTGATTCATGAATTTTTTCACTATGCTTTCCTCGGAACTTAAACTTCATATATCTCTCCATACGATCGAGAACTTCGAGCCATAGTTTGCAGAAGGATGCTTGCTGTGACAATTCCTCAAGTGATTGTAAGAAAGCTTTCAACATTAGTTTTGTGGCTAAAACAAGTGTACCTTCCATTTTCTTGTATTCTTCAGAGGAGCTCTCCAGTGCAATTTCTAGCAAATCATCCATTAATGTAAAAACGACAAGATTAAAACACTGGAACCAAATAGTGTTCGGAATGTAAATTCCACCAACACCTGCAAAAGACCGTTGTAACATTAAAATAGCATGGTTTCGCACCTCCTCCCTTTGGTCTAAACATACAACCTTCAGTGCCTGCAATAACCTCAGCCACATCTCTCCAAGGTCCTTACTCACTTTCATAGCAGCCTCTTCGTTGACAGTATTCTTGGCTTCGTACGACCATCTTACGAGACAAACAACAGAATTTGCCATCATTTCTAATGAAGAAATAGACCTATCAATCTCTCCAACCCGAGACTCAGCAAACTCCCTTGCTGCATCCACACAAAGAACATAATTAGAAGGCAAAAGATGTGCCCCATCGAACATGATGAACGCTAGAGCCTCAAACCCAAACTCTGATGCTTCTGGATGTTGAGCGGTGATATATAACAAGGAGATGATTGTATGCCAACCAGAATGGGATCTGATGTGAGACGCATTAGCTTTTACGAGACGCATAACTTCTTGAGTAATAGGTTCACAATATGCATCAGCAACTCGAGCATCAAGTCTCAAAATTAGTTGCATCGACTTTAAAAGCTCATCAGTTAAATTTTCCTTGTAAGGAAGCAAACGTTGGCATATCTTAAGGAGCCCAAACACAGCTTTCTCCACTAGAGCACAAGGTATTGCCTTATGTTGAACAATATCTGATATAAACTTGTAAACATTTTTCCAGATAATCAAAATCCTATCCCGATTATTTAGAGTAATAGAAATCAGCAACTCCAGGCAGAACACGACACTATCTTCATCTTCTATAATGTCACTTCCCTTGCTGAATTGAACTGTAGCCAAGATGATAGCCTCAACAAGCTGCAATAAAGACTCTGCTTGGAGGAACTTGCTATCCATGAATATATTATCGATGTGGCATTTTAGCACTATCTCTCGAAGGAACTGTTGAGCAGCAAGCTGTTCATGAGTTGGATACAACAGTGGTTCCTCCACTTCAAAGGATAAGAGTTGGCTGAACCTACCAAACAAGCTGAAGGACCTCCGGGGGATGGCTGTAGGAGTTGTCCGTGATATTAATAAGGAACTCGTATCAGGCTTACTCCATACATAATCAGATGAGGAATCTGTTTCATCAGCTGCATCATTAGCTAGATTGGGAGGCAGAAGTCTGAGCTTGTGCAAGCTCAAAATACAATCGAATATGCTTCTCCAACTGCTATGGATACAATCACCATATCTATTTGCTATGGTGAAAACAGTTGTGGTTGCCATCCTTGCTCTAGGACCATCTCCGAAGGAAATAATGGCATCTTCGAAAGACAATGGAGTCAAAAGGGTTGTGAATTTACAAAGAGATACAACCAAATCATCCAATATATCGCCAAAGCGATAGTGTGTTGAAATTTTGGCAATGGCCAAGAATCCTTCAATGCATGTTTGTAAAACATTTTCCTGTTCTGCTTGATCGAAAACCACTGATATAGCGGCAATAGTGGGGCCAGACAAGATAGCAAACATATCGTGGTACAGGGGCACTCGAGAATCACATAAAATAAAAGGAGCACATTCTTTGGATCTATATATCACATTAATCCAACGGCTTAATGTCATTGTTGGGAAACCAGCACCTTGATCAGGGATCATCTGAATCTCATTCTCACAGATAGAGTGGTAAAGCTCGGACAAGTACTCGCAAGGAAGATCTTTCCCCCCATTGATGAGTCGATTGTTATGAATAAAATCTTCTTCAGTCATCTTTTTCTTGACTTGGGCATTGTGTTGATCAGTGTTAAGCATTATAAGTGAATATGACAACAGAAGGGCAGCATCTCTATCACAAAATATATGTGATGATTGCTCATAATATCTTTCAGCAAATGCCTCAATCACTCTCTGTATCTTTTGTGACTCTCCAGGTAAGCGGAAAGTTCCCAAGAAAACACGTAATGCTGAATCTAAAGTCATGTCATGGAAATCAAAGGTCCTAGAAAATTCATGAAGCACGTGAACACAAAATTCACCATGATTACCAAGAAAATCTCCAACAAGATTCTTATCTAACCCATTTGTGTACCTAAAGAAAGACGCTACACTTTTCGGATCAAGCTTATCTGGTAGTAGATGGATTCCCTGGAGAAATTCTAGACCTTTCTTGGGATCTCGATTAAAATGGTCAGCTCCAATTGTCAACTTTCTCTTGATGTGTTTCATTTTACGAACAAAAGGAATCCATGAACTAGGATCATTGTAATTCAGACATTTCAAAGTCCAAAAAGCTTCATATCCCTCATAATTTGTTGAATCCTCCTCCGAAATAGACAATTCATTACAGGTTCTCTTAGCCATTCCTTCTATCATAGATACCAGACCATTCAAAGCAAGGATATGCATTGCAGATAGCGGCTCATTCACAGGAAATGCACTCTTGGACAACATGTAAGCAATGTCTTCAAAAACATTATTGCATGTTATATCACAATCAAAATTAGCATACATCTCGGCCACAAACATCTGTTGACTGCAAAGGTCAACCAAAGCTTCCATAGCAACTTCTTGCTGTTGGTATGAAGACCCATGTTTGCTTTGCACAAGCTTCAAAAGCACACATGAAATGAAAGCTTCAAGCTGCACTTTTAGCTCGGTACGCAAATGATAATATAGATTGAGAACGATGCTACATACAGTCGAAAGAATAAGTGGGCTCATGGATAAGCCAAATTGCATCAAATTATAAAATAGTTCATCCTGAATTACAGCCAATAACTTGGGATGTTTGCTGAATAATGACCCACCCAATTCTATAGCAGAATTAATTAAGCCTAATGCAAAGAGTGGAACATCTTCATCATGCGCTATCATATTCGAATTAGGGCCAATACCAATATTTTCAGTGACCTTTAACAAAGAACACAAAAATTGAAATATCTCCACTATGCATGGGATCCCAAAAGGCGCCATCATCAATATCTCACCATTTTGAGCATCCTCCTTATTCTCACTTTCATCAATACCCACATTTCCACTTTTTAATTGTGTACTTCCATTCATGTGATTCTCATTCTGCGTACCCACCTGTAAAAGAATTTTCATAAATTACAAAATGAATCATTATATGCCGAGCTATATGCCACAAAAATTTCAAATTACCACTCCTGAAGCAACTAATGAGCTTTCGTTGACCATTTCATGTTCTGTACTACAAATCTTAGGAAGATGAGAGAAAATACATCTAACTAACTCATGAATTGTATGCCGAGCTATCCGCTGCAATAGTTCACCTTTGGAGCTTGCTTGATGAACAATACGAAAACATGTGTTTGCTATCATGCATACATGTTTATTACTTAACCTAGTTGCAGCCTTACTTTTCATGCAAGCTAGAAGAACTTGAAGTATCTTCATCAGCACCACTTCTTCAGATGTTGGATCAGTTACCTCAAATCGGCAACTTGTCACGGCATCGATAATCATATGCATAGCAACTCTCACATTTACAATATCCAAATCTAGAACATCAATGGTTAAGATTTTGTAAATGGAAGATAAGGCAACGCCGGTTATTGGTGCACCGGTTTCATCGGATTGAATTACATCCAAAAATGGTTGGAGGTACACAACTGGATCAAAATTTTGCCACTGATGTTGCCATGAAAATATTTTTCTCCGCAATTCTTTCAAGGAGTGGATGAGAGAATGCTCTAGATGATCATCATCTGCAACATAGTGGACTCCCCATCGAACATTTCTCCTCATGACAGCCAAAACAGCCACAATTTCAGAATTAATCATACATGCAAAAGCACCTCTAGAGGGCTTGATAATTTCTCCAATAAATCCATTATTTCTAGATTGTGTAGTCACATCCCCCATATTCAAACAAGCTTCTGAGTATAATGATATTTATACTTCACCAATGAGGCCGCCTACGATGCAAACAAGACATCCAACCCTGGTGGAATCATAACATCTGCTGCAATTAACAAAAGGATGTCAACATAAATGAATTCAAATATATATATATATAAACCTTTTTCCAAGGCTGCCTTAAATGTGAGAGAATTTTCATGTTTGAAAAGTTCACCTTTCTTATACAACAAAGCAACTAATTTCAGTGCATGCAAGGTTTCCAGGTTCTTAATATTCAAATAATCCAATAAGAAGAAGCATAAACGAAATGTATAAAATTAAGCATTTTGTTAATCATCAATTACCGATAATATACAATATCATAAATATAGTACCATTATAAAAATCATTATTAATTAAAAACTTAAATCATGTTAAAACAATCATAGCGTGTTGTACCTGGAATCAAAGTAACAATAAAAAGAAAGAAAAAAATAGAAAAGAAGCAAATTGAGATTACAACTTGATAATAGAAGAAAAGAGGCAAATTGAGAAAACAAGATAATTTTCCAGCCTTAAAGCTTCCATTAATGGAAAATTAACAAAGACCCAATGAAGGAAACAATGTGTAGACCTAAAAGACATTAGGAAATCCCATGGTCTGTGCATCCTGGAGTCACCTACAGCTGGGAGCTAGAAACTTTTCATATATGATATTTTTTATGGCCGATTTGTAATGCCTCATAAGAGCCATGACCAGGGATGGTCACTTCTTTTCTTAAAAAAAAAAAAAGACATTAAAAAATCAAAATGTCAGAAAAAGAATCAAAATTGAAATCCCAGAGACCAAATCTAACCCAAATAATTAAAAATATAATAGCCTCAAACTAAAACTTCAAAGAAGACATGATTGAAAATATCAATTTCTTGAAGGCTAAATCATGGCCTATCAAATTTGGGTCGTTTTAGATGGAAAAAGAATTGTTAGTCTAACCCCTCCCCCAAAAAAAAACAAAGTGGAAAAAATGGATCGAGTGAGGAAATGTGATACCTTGTCGAGGATTCCAATGTTGGAAATTCAGGAATAATGAAAAGAGTGAACACTAAAGAAATTTTGGACCTCTTTTTCAGGTTAACACAGGAGAATGTAAGGGGTTGGAATGGAAAATTGCAAATTTTTTTGTGGAGTGGCAATTTGACCTTTTTTTCTTCTGAAAGGTTAATTTTGATCTGATTTTGTTCGCGGTTTCGAAGAAAAGAAAGGTTCTTCTTTGGCCCAATATAAAATTGACTGCTTTTAGAACTTCTCGTGAAATATATATTATTTTTACATTTTCTATGTCATTGAAATTGTAGCTATTTAACTGTTTTTTTATATTTACTATCAATCAATCAATCTATACTATTATTTAATTATGTATGATCTTATAATTTGGTTTGCTATGATTGATATTATTGTCGAGATAGTAGACTAAATTGAATAAAATTGAAAATATTATGATTTATTAGGAACATGATGTGTAATATGAGAATTGTAATAGTCCGGTTTGGACCCTAGTCGGAATAGTAATTTCGGGACCACAAATCCGAGGTCGGAAAAACATTTTAATATTATTTTTCGTGTTTATAGTGTGTGATTAAGCATGTGTTAAAATTCTGTGTGAAAATTTTATCGTTTGTGTGCCGAATTACGAAAAAAGGACTTAATCGCATAAAATGCAAAAGCTGTGTGCTGAATGTTAATGTGTTGAATTGACATGACTTATTAAAGGTGAAGTCCTTATGATGTTATTATGCCATTTTAATCTAGTGGACCATTATATCCATAGATTAAATGTTTTGTATTAATATGTCATTAAGGGTAAAAAGGTAATATGGTTATTAAACTAAATTAATATAACAAAAACATGGAAATAAAGCCATTATCATCATCTTTAGTGCCGAAAATACAAAGAAAATAAGGAAAAGAAGAACAAATAGGGTTCGGCTAGCTTTGAGCTTGATTAAAGGTTAGTTTTTGTTCGGTTTTTTATAATTTCTACGTTTTTGCAATCGTTGCTTTGTGTTCTTCAAAACCTATGCTTCAATTTTGTGAATTGATGATGATTTTGAAATATGCCATTGATGAACACATGAGTTTTGTGATGTTTGAAGATGAATTATGAAATATATGTGATAGATTAACATAGTTTGTCTTTGAATTTTTGATGAATTTGAGTAATTTGGACTTAATTGAGAAAATAATATTTTGAGGGACTAAAATGTAAAATAAATGAAATGTGTGGACTTTTATTGAGCATGGGAATATTCGGCTAGGCATGGGTGAAGTGAAAGTTTGTGTATTTTGTGATTTTGTGAAATAGGGACTAAAGTGTCAAAATGTGAAAATATGAGGACTATTTTGTAAAATGCCCTAAATATGTGTGTTTGGACTAAATTGAATAAATTTGTGATTAAATGATTTAAATTTGAATATGTATAGACCAAGAAAGGAGAGATTCGGATCGAGATCGAGGCAAAGACAAAGTACTCGATTGATCGTCTAGTTTTGGTATTTCGACGTCCGAGTGTTAATAAAGCTAGCTCGGATCCAGGGATTGTCAGCAACTCAATCACACTATCAGCTATCTATTTTGGTACTTTTGAAAGATGTATATATTTGGTATATGGCATGTATAGGCTAGTGATTATGGTATGTTTTATAATGTTTGGACCTTGCAATGTGATATGGCTTGGATGTTGAAGTTGATGGTTTATATGTGAAGCTATGGAAATGATGAATGTGCTATGAAATAGTGAGAATGGAATTGGTATATTTCATGCTTGAATTGGTTAATGAGAATGGTGATAAACCATAATTTATACATATTTTAACCCCATGCTTAGCTTATTTTTGGATGAGTTTTCATTAGATTTGATGAATTCGATGCTCATAATCCATTAATTTCATGTTTTACACTCAAGATAGCTTAGGGAGTCAAAAAGAACGAGAAACGGGCCAAAAAGGAACAAAATGGGCCTATCTAGAAATTCACCACGGCTTGGGCTATTGGACACGGCCGTGTGTTACGAGCAGAATCAACCACGGCCTAGACTATCTTCCACGGGCAGACCACACGACCGTGTGTGGTGAGTAGGAGCGAGCACGGCCTAAGGCAATCAAACACGGGCATATCCCTGCCATATCAAAGACTAATTCTATCCGAAAAAGGTTACTTGTGGGCAAAGAAAGACGTTTCAAAGCCTATATAAACACCCTAGGGGGTGACCTAAAAGGGGACGCTGAAGAGAACGCAGAAAACACTCGAAGATAGCCGTCGGAAGCAGCTCGGAGGAAGGATCTCCATCAAGACTGAAGATCTCCCATCAAGTTCTTTAGAAGTTTTTGGGTTTTCTTATGTTTTGTAGTTTTCCTTATTCTATGATGTTTCCTTCTATCAGTATGAACTAAACCCCTTAGATACCTAAAGGGATGAAACCTAAGACGGATCTTATTACTATTTGATTTATAAGATAAATACTTGTTCTTATTCTTAATTGTGAGTTCTTATTCTTGTTTTGATAATTCAGGTTATTGATTCAAGTCGAATGTGCTTATTCAGTGGAGCAAAAGTCCCTGTTTGAGAGTAGATCAAAACAATTAAGCGGAGTTGATTGCAACCCTAGACATAGGGCGACGAAAATCTGCCGGATTAGAGTCAAATCTAATAAGGGAATCCATAGATCGAATTAATGTGACAATAGGGGTTTTAATTAGAAAGAGATTTCAATTAATCAACCTAGAGTCAGTTGTTTTAGTCTCGAGAGAGATACTAACATAAATTAGGGATTTCTACGGATTAAGTCAAGTGAATAAATCATATGAATCAAAAGTAATAAATGAAGTCTAGGTGGATTCTTCTTTAGGTATTGTCTATCTCCTAAAGTTGTCTAAAAGTATTTTCCTAATTCTTTCGTTGTCGTGTTTTTAATTAAGTTTTAGTTTAAAAGAATTCACTCCAATACTTAGGCTAAATAATAAAAAGATAGTAACTACTACTACTCTTGGTCCTTGTGAATACGATATTACCGGTCTTACCATAACTATACTATTAAACGATAGGTGCGCTTGCTTTTATTGTGGACATAGTTAGTTTTAGACACATCAAGTTTTTGGCACCGTTGCGGGGACCAAGATATTAGGAACGCTAAATTTTTATTACTTTAGCCATTATTTTTATTTTATTGCAATTTAATTTCTTTTCTACTTTTCTACTTTTTCTTTCTTTGCTTCTGGCAGGAACTTTTAGTTTATGACTAGAAGGAACCCGTCGGGACATTACTTTTTGACAGTGATATAGAAGGTACAGCTCGCAGAAACCGAAGAGAAATAAGGCGAAGTCTACAATACATAGAAGAAGAGTAAGAAGACGAAATTAATACTATAGAAGATATGGCTGATAATAATCCGCTACCTCCTGTGGTTTCCGCAAACTCGGTGAATCAAAATCCTGCTCTTTGTACTATGTATGATTATGCTAAACCTAATTTAACAGGAATTGAATCAAGTATTGTTAGACCTACTATTGCTGCAAATAATTTTGAACTGAAACCTAACACTATACAGATGATTCAACGGTTTGTTCAGTTTGATGGTTTGCAGGATGAGGATCCAAACAATCACTTGGCGAATTTTCTGGAATTCTGCGACACTTTCAAAATCAATGGCGTTTCTGATGATGCCATTCGCCTTCGGTTGTTTCCCTTCTCGTTGAGAAACAAAGCTAAATAGTGGTTGAACTCGTTACCACGAGGATCAATCACTACATGGGAACAAATGACCAAAAAAATTTTACTTAAATATTTTCCGCCGGCTAAAACGGCTAAGTTGAGGAATGATATCTCTTCTTTTGTGCAGATGGATTTAGAGACATTTTACGATGCATGGGAGAGATATAAGGATTTATTGAGAATGTGCCCTCACCATGGATTACCTTTGTGGCTACAGGTTCAAACATTTTACAACGGTGTGAACCCCTCAATTAGGCAGTTGATTGATTCAGCCACCGGTGGAACCCTAAATAAAAAGACCCCTGAAGCGGCTTATGAGTTTATAGAGGAGCTGTCACTGAATAACTATCAGTGGCAAGTTATGAGGACGAAGCCAACAAAAGCCGCCGGAGTTTTCAACCTCGACGCAGTGACAATGCTATCAAACCAGGTAGAACTATTGAATAAAAAGATTGATGGTTTGTGTGGTTCTTCGCAGGTACATCCAGTGATGCAGTGCAATACAAATGGAGGAGGGTCGAACAATACAGAACACCCACCCTACAACCCTGGCATAGAAAATGAACAGATGAACTATGTGGGTAACAATTCTAGACCTCAAAATAACCCTTATAGTAACACTTACAATCCAGGTTGGAGAAACCATCCAAATTTCTCATGGGGTGGTCAAGGAAATCAGAGATAACAACCCCCTCCAGGCTTTCAACAACAACCCTACCCACAAGAAAAGAAGCCGAACCTTGAGGAGATGCTAACGAAATTCATCGCGGTGTCAGAAACCCATTTCCAAAACACCGAAACATCATTTCAAAATCAGCTAGCGTCAATTCAAGGGCTCGAGAACCAAATAGGTCAGATTGCTAAGCTGATCTCAGAACGACCACAATGAAACTTGCCAAGCAACACTGAAACTAACCCAAAGGAGCAAATTCACGCCATTGCTGTTCACGATAGTGAAGGGTTAGACGAACCAAAACAGAGGCAATAGTACGTGGTAGATAAAGGTAAGGGTGAGTAAAGCCACAATACACAAAAATCGGTAAGTAAAGAGTATGTACCTCGTGTACCATACCCTAACGCGACGAAGAAAGACCACACAGATGAACAATTCGGTAAGTTTCTTACACTTTTAAAAAAACTACATATTAACTTACCGTTTATCGAAGCACTTTCGCAGATGCCCAACTCAGTCAAATTTTTTAAGGAGCTTCTAGCAAACAAGCGGAAGTTAGATGATGCGTCGCACGTGGAGTTAAACACAGTTTGCTCAGCCATTTTACAGAATAAACTACCCGATAAATTAAAGGATCTAGGGAGTTTTACTATTCCTTGTTTAATTGGTAGTTTAAATGTTAAACATGTTTTAGCTGATTTAAGGGCGAGTATTAACGTCATGCCCTATAAAATGTTTAAACAACTAGGTCTTGGGAAACCTAAACAAACTAGGATGAGTATTCAACTCGCAGATAAAACTATTAGAATTCCTAGAGGCATTGTTGAGGATGTGCTTGTAAAAGTCAATAAATTTATATTCCCAGTTGACTTCGTTGTTCTAGACATGGATGAGGACAGTAACACACCTTTAATTTTAGGGCGACCCTTTTTAGAAACTGTTGGAACTAGAATTGATGTTGGTACAGGTGAGCTCACACTTCGTGTAGGTGATGACATGATTAAACTCCAAGCACGTGATTCTATCAGAATATCTAGTGATCGAGATGATACAAATCCTGTTAATATAAGTAAACTTAATGCTCAATCTTCTTTGCAGTAAATTCCTCGGGAAAAAATGACAGAGCCATGGCCTAGCTTTCATATTGATAACAGAACTGTTCATGAGGAACGAAGGCTCCAGATCGAGGAACTAGATGAACGACAAACATAGCTTAAGGAGAAATTGAAAGTACACGGTGAACCAAAACAGAGCCATGACAAGCCTAAAGACAAAACGAGTCAAATTAAGGTTGGAGACCGAGTTCTAATGGATAATACATATCCTTGTGTTGCCACTTCTGAACCGAATGGAACAACCCCTTTCACGGTCTTGAATATTTTCCCATACAGTGCACAATCGAGGTAACTCATTCCAAATTCGGCACTTTCAAGGTACATCGTACTCGTCTAAAACCTTATTTTAATACAATTGATAGCAAGAATGAGGAGTTTCAACTCCTCAAACCACCATGATCATGCGAATGAAAAGGAATTCTAGCTTAAGACTTTAAACGAGTGCTTCTCGGGAGGCAACCCAAGCACTAACCCCTTTAAGTTTCATATGTTTGACTTTTGGCACCTAACTAAAAACTAAACAAATTAATAAAGCGCAGGTTTCCCTACCACATGGCCTTACACACGGGCATGGCTGTGGCCGTGTGGACACCACGAATACGCACATCGGTGTGGCAGAGGCCGTGCGAACCAAGGGCAACAATCTTCCTAAAACACGGGATGCGATAAACTGCCACGGCCGTGCGATACGGCCGTGGTCGACACTGAGAAAGTAACACGGGTGTGCGACACACCCATGTCCCTAGGCCGTGGTCGACACTGATTAATCAAACATGGGCGTGGAAACCTCTACACGGCCGTAGGAGAAACAAACGAAGCATCACACGGCCGTGTGACCTAGCACGCCCAGGGCACACGAGCGTGGGCATCTGATTTCTATTTAAACCCCCTTCTTCTATTCACTTTCTTCCCCAATTTTTCTTTTACTTAACCCTAGCCACCACACCCCTTCCTTTTCCGATTATCTTCTCTCTTCATTTTCATTTCCCCCTTCCCCTTTCTTTATACCACCACCACACCAACCACCATCCTTGCCACCGTACACAAAGATTAAATATTAGAGGCAAGAGCAAAGCCACCATCTCTATGTCGAAAAAGTGAAAGGCTCCTAGCACGGTCTCCCCGTGCGCGACCACTCTACATAAGTTCATGCGGGCCGCTTCATTAATTCGACAAGACAAGGACCTTTGAGTCCATTTATTTTTTCTTTTTCTTTTATTTTCATTTTTAAATTCTTTCCGTTTACCTTTCTTGTCCTTAATTTATATTATTATATTTTGATTTCTTTAATTTAGGTTCAATGGGCTATTACAGAACGACCCCACCACCACCAGAGTATCCACCACCCCTGCCCAACTCTACACCGTTTCTTTTCTTTGACTCCATCCAAAATTCAGGAAGTTTCACTTCTCTCCCTATCTTATGATTTTCTTACTATTTGTCATTACGTATCTTTGTACATTGAGGACAATGTACATCTTAAGTGTGGGGAGGTTATTGATTTCATTACCAGAAAATCCCTGAATTATGTCTTGTTCCTGAGTAATTTTCTCATATTACTAATTAGAATGAAACTTCTGTTGATTTATGATTTTTATTGATATGTTTCGGATTAAGTCATAGATAATTATGCATTAATGGTTTAAACTTTAAGACATTAAAGAATCAAGCATGATAAGTCTATTTTCAGAATTAAAAGTTTTAGGTTATTTTCCTAGATTTAAATATTACTTTGAAGTTTGAAATTTGCAAGGTTGACATCAAAAACCATAATTTTGTGAGATTTTTTAGCCTTGTAGAGCATATTCTTGTCTTGCTCACTTTATTGATTATGAGTGTGTCAACATTGATTTGTTATTCTAGAACTTGCTTCGATCATACATGTGGAGACCACACCTTTGATTTGATATACTGAGATGATAAAGGCACCTAGGTTTTAACCCACTTATTCCACTAAAAAGCCTACCCGTTTAATTAACCCCTAGTGACCCCTTTGAAGCCTAATCAACCATTTCTTGACTCACCCATTAATATTAACCCGAAACCCATTTTTGATTTGTTATCCCCATTTTTCTTAACTACCCTTTTGTCGAGATTTGATTTGATCAGTTGCCTAACTATTTTCTTTATTTCAGTTGTTAAATTCTATCTTATTATTGTATGTTCTTATTCTTAAAAAAAAATTTGGCAATTTATTCATTATTAGTTCTTTTTTATTTGAGCTTAAGCAGTTAATTGTACATTTTGAGAAAAAACTCGTGTTATTAGTGATAAGTTTTCAATTGATGTAATTATCAGTATTAGTCCATCTTTTCTAGTTAGGTAATTTATTAATTCAATCTCGATTCTAACCCTCTAATTCAGCCTTTATCCACACCTTTAACCCAAGCCCCATTACAACCCTTTTAAAGACCTTTTAATTTGTGTATCATCTCATTTTATAGTGGTGGAGATTTGATTTTCAGGCAAGCCTATGGGATTAACTTTTCATGTTTGACTTTTGAGTGCGTAATTTGAACCTTAAACACTTTGAGTGATTTGAGTGAATTTTTAGTGAGGATGTCAATTCTTGTCGGTTTTGGATCAAAGGTAATTATTTAGGTTAAGGGAAACACCTATGTTTTTATGCTATAAAAAACTATGACTTAGATTGTTTGAATCTCTAGAACTCTTCGAGTTAAATTATCAATGTATGAATTATCTATGAATTATGATGAGACATTATGAATAAGAATTATGAATTGAGGAAGTTAATTTTAATCGTGAGTTGAGGATTTTGCTTGAGGACAAGCAAAGGCTTAAGTGTGAGGATATTTGATAAACCATAATTTATACATATTTTAACCCCATGCTTAGCTTATTTATGGATGATTTTTTATTAGATTTGATGAATTCGATGCTCCTAATCCGTTAATTTCATGTTTTACACTCAGGAGAGCTTAGGGAGTCGAAAAGAACGAGAAGCGGGCCAAAAAGGGACAAAATGGGCCTATCTAGAAATTCACCACGGCCTGGGCCTTTGGACACGACCGTGTGTTACAAGCAGGATCAACTACGGCCTGGACTATCTTCCACGGGCAGACCATACGGCCGTGTGTGGTGAGCAGGAGCGGACACGGCCTAAGGCAATCAAACACGGGCGTGTCCCTGCCATATCAAAGACTAATTCTATCCAGAAAAGGTTACTTGTGGGCAAAGAAAGACGTTTCAAAGCCTATATAAACACCCTAGGGGGTGACCTAAAATGGGACGCGGAAGAGAACGCAGAAAATACTCGAAGATAGCCGTTGGAAGCAGCTCAAATGAAGGATCTCCATCAAGACTGAAGATCTCCCATCAAGTTCGTTAGAAGTTTTTGGGTTTTCTTATGTTTTGTAGTTTTCCTTATTCTATGATGTTTCCTCCTATCAGTATGAACTAAACCCCTTAGATACTTAAGGGGATGAAACCTAAGACGGATCTTATTACTATTTGATTTATAAGATAAATTCTTGTTCTTATTCTTAATTGTGAGTTCTTATTCTTGTTTTGATAATTCAGGTTATTGATTCAAGTCGAATGTGCTTATTCAGTAGAGCAAAAGTCCCTGTTTGAGAGTAGATCAACACAATTAAGTGGAGTTGATTGCAACCCTAGACATAGGGCGACGAAAATCTGCATGATTAGAGTCAAATCTAATAAGGGAATCCATAGATCGAGTTAATGCGACAATAGGGGTTTTAATTAGAAAGAGATTTCAATTAATCAACCTAGAGTCAGTTGTTTTTAGTCTCGAGAGAGATATTAACATAAATCAGGGATTTCTACAGATTAAGTCAAGTGAATAAATCATATGAATCAAAAGTAATAAGTGAAGTCTAGGTGGATTCTTCCTTAGGTATTGTCTATCTCATAAAGTTATCTAAAAGTATTTTCCTAATTCTTTCGTTGTCGTGTTTTTAATTAAGTTTTAGTTTAAAAGAATTCACTCCAATACTTAGGCTAAATAATAAGAAGATAGTAACTACTAGTACTCTTGGTCCTTGTGGATACGATATTACCGGTCTTACCATAACTATACTATTAAACGATAGGTGCGCTTGCCTTTATTGTGGACATAGTTAGTTTTAGACACATCAAATGGCATTTTAAGTGTGAATTTGTGGTATGACTAGATGATGCTTAGTTATATGAATTGAGTTGTGAATATGATGTTTTGGATGGATTTGTTTGAGTAGGAATAGAGTATGGAAATAAATGATGTAATAGATGATTAGTTGGTGCTAGAAATGGTAGGTTGTGGTTGCATTTGAGGCATGAAATTGTATTGGTTTGATGCATATAGGTGATTCCAAAGTGTCGATGGTAATTTGGCCTTGAAAATGGCCTATAATTACCCACACGGTTGAGCACACGGGCATGTGGCACGACCGTGTCCTTCAAGGTTGTGTTTCAAAATAAGTCACGCTCGACCACGGGCTGAACACACGGACGTGTGACTGGTCGTGTGGTGCAAGTCAGGCTCGACCACGGGTGAGGCACACGGGCGTGTCCACGACTGTGTGGACAAGTCAGTATGTATGTCCTGTTTTGACACGACTTAGACACACGGATGTGTCTGAGGCCGTGGGAGGCACACGACCTGCCCACACGGACGTGTGACCTCTGTAACTTAGAAAAATGTTTAAATTTCAGAAATTTTTGTATGTGTTCGGTTTAGTCCCGGCCCCTTTCTAACATATGTTTAGGGTCTCGTTGACCTATTTAAGAGACTATATGTTTATATTTGAACATGTTTGATTGATGATTGACTATGTGTTGTAAAATGATATGAAATGTTCAAAAATGATTAGTAATGCCTCTTAACCCTATTTCGACGACAGTTAACGGGTTAGGGGTGTTACATTTAATTGGTATCAGAGCTACGGTTTAGTCGATTATCGGACCAACGTAGCGTGTGTGAGTCTAGCTATACATGCCATATATTTAATTGCGATAGTGTGATGAATCCTGACAGTTAAAATGTGTTTTTATATAGCAAATAGATCCCGATCGAGCAGTTGCTGATCATGTAGAGAGTAATGCGCCTGCTCCCGCTCAAGGGACAGTGCTGACCACATCTAGGCCGAATGATAATAGCCAAGAGGGAGAGGCTAAGCAAGCCTTTTTCTGAATGATGAGTGAGTGGTTTTCGGAGTTCGTTCGAACGAATCTGGCTGCTCCACAACCTCCACCCCCGCAAGTACCTGTTGTGCCACAAGCTACAAATCTGATTCGATTGAATAAGCCTCATGTGGATAAGATTCAAAAGTATGGGGTCGAAGAATTTAGGGCCACAGCTGATGATGATGCCGAGCGAGCTGAGTTTTGGCTCAAGAATACCATTCGAGTGTTTGACGAGATGTCATTAACTTCTGATGAATGTATTAAATGTGTTGTTTCTTTATTGAGAGATACGGCATATAACTGGTGGAATACATTGATATCTATGGTTCCGAGAGAGAGAATCACCTGGGATTTCTTTCAAGTTAAATTCTGAAAGAAGTATATCAGTTAACGATTCATAGATCAGAAACGTAAAGAGTTTCTAGAGCTGAAACAGGGCCGTATATCAGTTACTGAGTGTGAACGAAAATGTGTTTTGACCGAAACTACTATGTGTAAACATTTTATTGAAGGGTTGAATGAAGACATCAAATTGTTGGTTGGAATACTTGACATAAATGAGTTTGTTGTATTAGTTGAACGAGCCTGCAAAGCTGAGGAGCTTAATAAAGAAAATAAGAAAGCAGATTCTGAGACTAGAGATGAAAGAAAAAGATCGATGAGTAAGATGTCTCAACCTTTGACGAAGAGATTTAGAGATGCAAGTAATCGTTCAAATACTTCGTTTGGACATTCAGGTAGAGATTGTGCGAGACAGAGTGTTGGTCCAAGAGTTCAAGTTCCGACTGAATCAAGTGTTGGAAGTGTTAAAAGTAACAAACCTGAGTGTAGACAGTGTGGGAGACGACACGTTGGAGAATGTTGGGGAAGTACAACAATAGAACATGTTATAAATGTGGATCACGAGATCATTTTATTTTGGGATTGTCTAGAATCAGTTGAGAAAGACAACATTCAGAGTGCAAGACTGAGTAAAATAACGGCTAGGGGTAGACCACCCAGAAACACCAGAAATGTAAGTGGTAGTCAGAGAGGGACGACGGATACAACTGTGAGATCTTAGGCAAGAGCACCTGCCCGAGCCTATGCTATACGCGCACGAGAAGAAGCATCATCTCCAGACGTCATTACTGGTACTTTTACTCTATTTGATACTGATGTGATTGCATTAATAGATCTAGGTTCTACTCATTCCTATGTATGTGTGAATTTAGTATCAAGTAAGACTCTACCTATTGAGTCTACTGAATTTGTTATTAGAGTATCGAACCCCTTAGGCAAGTGTGTCTTGGTTGATAAAGTGTGCAAGAACTGCCCGTTGATGTTTCAAAATATTTACTTTCCAGCTAATTTGATGTTGCTACCATTTGATGAATTTGATATCATTCTGGGTATGGATTGGCTCACTTTGCATCATGTTATTGTGAATTGTAAACGGAAGAGTATTGATTTGAAAAGTCAGAATGGTGAGATAGTACGAATTGAATCCAGTGATTTGAATGGGTTGCCGGCTGTTATATATTCGATGAAAGCTTTGAACTATGTGAAAAAGGGTTGCGAAGCTTATCTTGCATATGTGATTGATACAAAAGTGACAGAAAAGAAAGTTGAATCTGTGCCTGTGGTTTGTGAATTTCCTGATGTGTTTCCTGAAGAATTACCGGGACTACCTCTAATACGAAAAGTTGAGTTTGGTATTGAATTAGTACCGGGAACGACTCCTATCTCGGTAGCTCCGTATAGAATGGCACCGACAGAATTGAAAGAGTTAAAGTCTCAGTTGCAAGAGTTGACTGATAGAGGATTTACACGACCGAGTTTCTCGCCCTAGGATGCTCCTGTGTTGTTTGTAAAAAAGAAAGATGGAACAATAAGGATGTGTATTGATTATCGACAATTAAACAAAGTGACGATAAAGAATAAGTATCATTTGCCTCATATTGATAATTTGTTTGATCAGCTAAAAGGAGCTACAGTGTTTTCTAAGATAGATTTGAGATCGGGCTACTATCAGTTGAGAGTTAAAGAATCAGATGTACCGAGGACTGCTTTTAGAACGAGGTACGGATATTATGAATTCTTAGTTATGCCTTTTGGACTAACGAATGCTCCTGCAGTGTTTATGGATTTGATGAATCAGATATTTAGACCGTATTTGGATCGTTTTGTTATGGTATTCATTGATGATATTCTGATTTACTCATGTGATGAGACGCAACATGCCGAGCATTTGAGAATTGTGTTACAGACTCTGCGTGAGAAGCAATTGTATGCAAAGTTCAGCAAATGTGAGTTTTGGTTACGCGAGGTTATTTTTCTGGGGCATATTGTGTCAGCTGCGGGAATACGAGTTGACCCGAGTAAAATTTTAGCTATTTTAGAATGGAAGCCTCCGAGAAATGTGTCTGAAATCCGTAGTTTTTTGGGACTAGCAGGATACTATAGACGGTTTGTGAAAGGTTTCTCGATGATTGCGACTCCGTTAACAAAATTTCTACAGAAAGATGTTAAATTCGAGTGGTCAGAAAAGTGCCAGCAGAGTTTTGAGCAGTTGAAAGCATTATTGACAGAGGCGCCAGTGTTAGTTCAACCTGAATCGGGTAAAGAATTTGTTGTTTACAGTGATGCATCGTTGAATGGTTTGGGCTGTGTGTTGATGGAAGAAGGTAAAGTCATTGCTTACGCTTCGAGGCAGTTAAAGCCACATGAAAAGAACTACCCGACACATGATCTTGAATTAGCCGCTATTGTATTTGCATTAAAGATTTGGTGTCATTACCTATTTGGTGAGAAATTTCATATTTTTACATATCATAAGAGCTTGAAATATCTGATGACTCAGAAAGAATTGAATTTGCGACAGAGAAGATGGTTAGAATTGTTGAAAGACTACGAGCTTGTGATTGATTATCATCCGGGTAAAGCTAATGTTGTTGCTGATGCTTTGAGTCAAAAGTCTATATGTGCTTTGCGAGCAACGAGTACTCAGATGGATCTATGTGATGATGGTTCGGTTTTGGCTGAGTTGAAAGTTAGGCCGATGTTTATACGTCAGATTTGTGATGCCCAGAAAAGTGATGATGAGATGATAGCAAAACGAACTCAATGTGATTTGAATTCTGATTCAGAATTTTGAGTTGATAACGATGATTGTTTGAGATTTAGAAATCGGATTTGTGTTCCAAGAAATTCAGAGTTGATTCAGTTGATTTTGAACGAAGCTCACAATAGTCATTTGACAATTCATCTGGGGAGTACAAAAATGTATAACGATCTGAAATAGTTTTATCGGTGGCATGGTATGAAACGGGACATTTTAGAGTTTGTTTCGAGATGCTTGATTTGTCAGCAAGTTAAAGCTAAACATCAGGTTCCATCCGGTTTGTTACAATCGATTATGATTCCTGAGTGGAAATGGGAAAGAATCACAATGGACTTTGTGTTGGGATTGCCTTTATCTCCGAGTAAGAAAGATGTGGTCTAGGTGATAGTTGATAGATTGACGAAATCAGCTCATTTCGTTCCAGTGAGAACAGATTATTCACTTGATAAATTAGTTGAACTGTATATTGCTGAGATTGTGAGATTGCACGGGGTGCCACTATCTATTGTGTCTGACAGGGATCCGAGATTTACTTCACGATTTTGGAAGAAATTGCAAGAGGCTTTAGGTACAAAGCTGCATTTCAGTACTGCATTTCATCCGCAAACGGATGGTCAATCCGAGCGGATTATTCAGATTCTTGAAGATATGTTGAGATGTTGCATTCTTGAATTTGAAAGCACGTGGGAAAAGCATTTTCCGTTGATTGAATCGCATACAATAATAGCTTTCTACTAGCATTAAAATGGCACTCAGATGAGGCTCTTTACGGTCCGAAAATGTCGAACTCCGTTGTATTGGACTGAGCTGAGTGAGAACAAGATTCACGGAGTTGATTTGATAAAAGAGACCGAGCAGAGGGTGAAAGTGATTCGTGAAAGTTTAAAAGCGGCTTCAGATTGTCAGAAGTCCTATGCAGACTTAAAACGAAAAAATATTGAATTTGAGGTTGGTGACAAAGTGTTTTTGAAAGTGTCTCCGTGGAAGAAAATAGTTCGATTTGGCCGAAAAGGCAAGTTGAGTTCGATGTTCATCGGGCCGTATGAGATCATCGAAAGAATTAGGCTAGTTGCTTATAAGTTGTTGTTGCCACCTGAATTAGAGAAAATTCGTAATGTAATCCACGTATCGATGCTTCAACGATATAGATCTGATCCATCGCATGTAATTGCTCCTTCTGAGATTGAGATTCAGTCAGATTTGTCGTATAGTGAAGAACGGATCCTAATTCTGGCATGCGAGATCAAAGAGTTGAGAAATAAAAGAATTTCCTTAGTGAAAGTGTTGTGGCACAAACAAGGAGTTGAAGAGGCTACGTGGGAGCCTGAAGATGTTATGAGAGAGCAATATTCAAACCTATTCACTGGTAAGATTTTCGGGGACGAAAATCCCTAGGGGGGAGAGTTGTAACAGCCCGGTTTGGACCCTAGTCAAAATAGTGGTTTCAGGACCACAAATCCGAAGTCAGAAAAATATTTTAATATTATTTTTCGTGTTTATAGTGTGTGATTAAGCATGTGTGAAAATTCTGTGTGAAAATTTTATCGTTTGTGTGCCGAATTACGAAAAAAAGACTTAATCGCATAAAATGCAAAAGTTGTGTGCTGAATGTTAATGTGTTGAATTGACATGGCTTATTAAAGGTGAAGTCCTTATGATGTTATTATGCCATTTTAAGCTAGTGGACCATTATATCCATAGATTAAATGTTTTGTATTAATATGTCATTAAGGGTAAAAAGGTAATATGGTTATTAAACAAAATTAATATAAAAAAATGGAAATAAAGCCATTACCATCATCTTTAATGCTGAAAATACAAAAAAAATAAGGAAAAGAAGAACAAATAGGGTTCGGCTAGCTTTGAGCTTGATTAAAGGTTAGTTTTTGTTCGATTTTTGATAATTTCTACGTTTTTGCAATCGTTGCTCTGTGTTCTTCAAAACCCATGCTTCAATTTTGTGAATTGATGATGATTTTGAAATATTCCATTGATGAACACATGAGTTTTGTGATGTTTGAAGATGAATTATGAAAGATATGTGATAGATTAACATATTTTTTTTTGAATTTTTGATGAATTTGAGTAATTTGGACTTAATTGAAAAAATAATATTTTGAGGGACTAAAATTTGAAATAAAAGAAATGTGTGGACTTGTATTGAGCATGGAAATATTCGGCCAGGCATGGGTGAAGTGAAATTTTGTGTATTTTGTGATTTTGTGAAATAGGGACTAAAGTGTCGAAATGTGAAAATATGATAGGGATTTTGTAAAATGCCCTAAATATGTGTGTTTGGACTAAATTGAATGAATTGGTGATTAAATGAGTTAAATTTGAATATGTATAGACCAAGAAAGGAGAGATTCGGATTGAGATCGAGGCAAAGACAAATTACTCGATTGATCGGCTAGTTTTGGTATTTCGACGTCCGAGTGTTAATAAAGCTAGCTCGGATCCGGGGATCGTCAGTGACTCAATCACACTATCGGCTATCTATTTTGGTACTTTTGAAAGATGTATATATTTGTTATATGGCATGTATAGGCTAGTGGTTATGGTATGTTTTATAATGTTTGGACCTTGCCATGTGATATGGCTTGATATTGAATGTTGATGGTTTATATGTGAAGCAATGGAAATGATGAATGTGCTATGAAATAGTTAGAATGGAATTTGTATATTTCATGCTTGAATTGGTTGATGAGAATGGCATTTTAATTTTGAGTTTGTGGTATGACTAGGTGATGCTTAGTTATATGAATTGAGTTGTGAATATGATGTTTTGGATGGATTTGTTTGAGTAGGAATTGAGTATGGAAATAAATGATGTAATAGATGATTAGTTGGTGCTTGAAATGGTAGGTTGTGGTTGCATTTGAGGCATGAAATGGTATTAGTTTGATTCATATAGGTGATTCCAAAGTGTGGATGGTAATTTGGCCTTGAAAATGGCCTATAATTGCCCACACGGTTGAGCACACGGGCGTGTGGCTCGACCGTGTCCTTCGAGGTTGTGTTTCAAAACAAGTCACACTCAACCACGGGCTGAACACACGGGCGTGTGACTGGCCGTGTGGTGCAAGTCAGGCTCGACCACGGGTGAGGCACACGAGCGTGTCCACGGCCGTGTGGACAAGTCAGTATGTATGCCCTATTTTGACACGGCTTAGACACACGGACGTGTCTGAGGCCGTGGGAGGCACAAGACCTGCCCACACGGGCGTGTGACCTCTGTAACTTAGAAAAATGTTTAAATTTCAAAAAATTTTGTATGTGTTCGGTTTAGTCCCGACCCCTTTCTAACATATGTTTAGGGTCTCGTTGACCTATTTAAGGGACTATATGTTTATATTTGAACATGTTTGATTGATGATTAACTATGTGTTATAAAATGATATGAAATGTTCGGAAATGATTAGTAATGGCTCTTAGCCCTATTCCGGCGACAGTTAACGGGTTAGAGGTGTTACAAGAATGGATTGAATATGTTATATAGTATAAGTTATTGTGTGTTGATGATGAATTGGAATGAAATTGTGATACCAAATGTGAAATTATATATATGAATTGAATTAAATTAAAATGAAATGATTGTCATGCGATAGAACATTGTACAGGGTAAGGAATTGCAAATGCGATAAAAAATCAGATATGACAGGTGAATAAGAATGATTACAATTATGACAATGAATATATGTATAAATGTTGCTTATGTGAACTTAGTAAAAGGCTAGAATAGATTAACATGTCAATAAGATCATATGTGCGCTTGATCGGAGATTATTACATATTATAACAAGATCTAGAATTTGTTGCAGACTCTCAAGTAATATAACGAGATCCAACCCTTGTCATGGATTCTCACGTAATATATGACATAGGTTTAGCCTATACGAGTAACTTGATGTAATTTCAGCTCGAACGAGCAACTTATTTCACCCGTGTATCCGAGTTTGTTTTAATAAGGTTCCATCGAGCAAAACATTATAAATGAAATTGGAAACTTGGAAATGTAATGAAATAGATTGATGATAGAATATGGTAATGAAATGAATTATATGAAATTGTTATGAGTTTGTGAATTGATAAATGTATATGGAACTATATGTGTGCTTTTTTGTGACTCGTGATATATGTGATTCGTGTTAAAGAGAGTAAACAAAAGAAACTATGAAAATGGTTGGAAACGAACCCTGAAGGTTGAAATGAATAGGAATAGATCGATAGACTCCAAAAAGGGATTAAATTTTAAGTTAAAAGGTAAATGATGTGGATAAATCATGAGATTTGGATGACTTAATGTCAATGACACGTGTGTATGGATGTTGAATTCATGTTTGAATATGAAAGCCAAATGATTAAATGATGTTATTTGATCATGGAATTGGATGCCTTAATGTTAAAGCTATAAGGTATATATATTTGTTTCATAAATGGTATGGAATGCTTAAATGATATAGACTTTGGCATTTGACAACTAGAATGAATTGGTCAATTCTATTGCAATGATGAATGGATTGATTTGCTAATTACCATATGTATACTCCTATATGTAATTGATAATGGAATTGCTTGGCATGATAGAATCTAAATTGGATAAGCAATGTATTTATACTTTGTGATCAATTGCTAATGTTTAAGATATATTATCTTGAATCATGAAAGCATCACTGAGCTTTATCATTCAGCATACGATTTGTTTATTTTATGCAGAGGTACAGGTGTATCTCAAGGTTACGAGAAGTAATTCCAGCATCTGGGCAATGACCATTGACTCAACAATGTTTGTATAGTCTCATTTTGGTTAAATTTATGACATGTACCTAGGTTGAGTCAATTTTTGCATATTGATGTCCACAAAACTAACTAAAAATCTGACTAAGGCAAGTGCACCTATCAATTAATAGTATAGCTACAGTGAGCAAATATATCATTCCCACGAAGACTAAAAGTACTAGTAATTACTGTCTTTCTATTATTTAACCGAATAAATCGAGTGATTGATGAAAAACTAAAATAATCTAAATTAATTAACTAATGAACACGACAAAGAACAAATCACAAAAATAAATGATTAACAACCAAGAAGTGAAATAATACCTAGGAAAGAATTCCCCTAGATTTCATCTTTCATTATCAATCTAAATTATGCAATTGCTTTACTTAGTAACTTGACCCGTTGAAATCTCTAAATTATGCTAAGATCCCTTTCGAGAGTAAGAGCAACTGACTCTAGATTAATTAATTAAAATTTCTTTCTAATTAAAACCCCTATTATCACATTAAATCGATTTATGGATTCCTCTATTAGATTAGACTCTAATCTGGTAGATTTATATCGTGCTATTTCTAGGATTGCATGCAACTCCACTCAATTACGCAAGATCTACTTTTAAACAAGGTCTATTCCTCCTCTAATTTAAGCACATCAGACATTGATCAATAATCTAGTAATATTAGACCAAGAATTAATCATACATAATTGAGAAAAAAATCTAAGTATTTATTGAATAAAATAAAAATCAAAAGACATAATTCATCATAGGGTTCATCTCCCCTAGGTATTTAGAAAATTAGTTCATGCTTGAAAATAAAAACATCCAAGATGCAGTATAACTGAAAGAAAGAAAGAAACTCATGATAATCTCCTAAGAAATCAACTGGGAATCTTCAATCTTGATGGAAATTTGCTTCAGAATCGGTTTCAATGGTGTTTTTCGAGTTGTTTTCTTGAATATTCTATGATGACTCACTCCTACTTTCTTATTTTTGTCATATATACGTCTTAGAATTCCCGAAAAACCTAAAAATCGTGTTTTCCCACAATTTAGAGTGCCAATTCATGAAATCAACACGGCTTGTCACATGGCCATTGTAACACCCCTAACCCGTATCCGACGCCAGAACGGGGTTACAAAGCATTACCGAACTTATAACTCAAACAATCATACTTTTTATATTTATTTTTCATTGCAAAAAAACGCCATTCAAATTCATTCATATAGTCCCTAATACGAGCCCTCGAGGCCCTAAATAGACATTAAAAGTGGTTCGGGACTAAATCGAGTACTCAAGGAATTTTTAGGAAAACATTGAAATTTTCAATGTGCAGGGGACACACGCCCGTGTGGCCAAGTCATGTGTCTCACACGGCCAAGAGACACGCCCGTGTGCCAGGCCGTGTGCTAGGCCGTGTGAAAACTGGAGGGTATACTGACTTGTGCCACACGGCCAAGCCACACGCCCGTGCGCTAGGCCGTGTGAAGCTACTGACTTGATTTCTATAGAAGTATCAGGGGACACACGGCCGTGTTACTTGGCTGTGTGTCACACACGCCCGTGTCTCTGCCCGTGTGGACAAAAATAGGCTATTTTCCAAGCCAAATTTCTCACCCAAATTGGTACCAACCTAAGCTCAACAATGTACATACAACCATGGCATAAATAGGCATTCAAAACCAACCAATATGAAGTTTCTAACATGTTAAAATATCATACACCATTATGATACTCATGAGCACATTAATTGACCACTTATAACATATCAAAATATGCTTCCAAAATGTGCCTAGATGGTCATCACCTATATGAGGCATTGTGCCTAAAACTTAGCATGCATACTACATCTCAATTTCAACCATTTGGTACCCAAAATACCCAATCACAAACAAAGCATTCACATAACCACTTTACACCACATATCATAAGGCCATTTACATAACAAAACATATACCACATTCAAGCCAAATTAAATGGCTAAATACACAACAAAACATATAGACTACATGATCCAAAACACCTATACATGCCATTTAACCAAAATATAAAATCCCAAGTACCAAAATAAGTGTTTGATAGTGTGAGGCAGTCTCTGATAACTCCCAACCGAACGAGCTTTCGAATCACTATAAAACATGGAAAATAAAATGGAGTAAGCAATTAAGCATAGTAAGTTCGTAAAACATAGAATTAAACTTACCATATAACCTTAAATTTAGGTAAGTAAATCAAAGCATAACTCATTTCAATTTGGCCAAAGCCTATCACATAACCATTCATCAAGTTAGCCATGTATACATATAAAATCCGAGAATCATGTATGAATTTAACAATTATTAAAATTCCATGTACATGTAACATTTATACCGTATATCCGTATATCATATATATAAACCATCTCCATGTAAATACCTGTAATAGTTCGTATCGAACTTGTATAATCTCGTAATAACCATATGCCCATTGAACCACTTAGAATATTGTTAGATACGCGGGTGGTACACACGAGGTGTACTGAAATGTAATCTGTCAATTCTTGTACATGTATGCTCCTACGAGTGATAATCGGTAAGCTCCTCCGAGCTGAATATCGGTAAGCTCATATGATTTGAATATCGGTAAGCTCATACGAGCTAAATATCGGTAAGCTTGATCGCTGTGATGTCAAAGTCTTAAAATTTATAATGAGAATAATTGAACCTAGAAACTAACTATGACAACGATTTGAGGCAAGCGCACCTATCGAACAGTAGTATAGTTAAGGCAAGACCGGATTGTCGAACCCAAAGGAACCAAAAGTACTAATACTAACTTTCTTTTTATTATCTAGCCTAAAATAAAGGGAATTTGTTATTTAAATCTAAATTAACTAACTACTAAGCTAAAGACGCAAAGACAAAAAGAATGAATTGGGGAAATACTGTTGGAAAAACTCAGTTGATTAAGACGATACCCTTAGGAAGAATCCACCTAGACTTCACTTGTTATCTAACTCTGAACCAGACGATTTATTCACTTGACTTGATCCGTAAGACTCCCTATTGTATATTAAACCCTCTCTCAAAGCGAATAACGTCTAACCCTAGGTTGATTAATTGAAATCTCTTTCTAATTAAAACTCCTAAAATTGCATTAACTCGATCTATGGACTCCCATATTAGGTTTCACCCTAATCCGGCAAAATCTTGTCACCCTATCTGTAGGCGTGCGATCAATTCCGCTTAATTATGCTAGATCTATTCTTAAGCAGGGACTTTTGCTCCTCCACCTAGGCACATCAAACTTGAATCAATATCCCGAAAATATCAACACAAGAATTAAGAACACATAATTAAGAACAAATCAAGTATTTATCATATAGTTCAGCAAACGATAACAAGATTCATCTAAGTTTCATCCCCCTCAGGTATCTGAAGCGTTTAGTTCATAACAATAAAAGAAAACATCTCAGAAGAAAAGATAAAACAAAACATAAGAAATCCCTAAAACCCCCTGAAGGAATTGAAGGAGAGATCCGCCGTCTTGAGTAGAATTTCGGCTTCTTGAGATGGATCAACTGGCTATCTTCGAGTGTTTCCCACAAATCTGACCTTTTCGGCTCGGCTCCTTGGCCTAGCTCACCGCCCCCTTCTAGGTTATACGTAGGGTGTTTATATAGGCTTTTGAAATAGGTTTCTTTGCCTTTAAGTATCTTTTTTCGAGTGAAATTGCTCTTTTCCACGACAGGGACACGGCCATGGCACACGCCCGTGTGAATCGTCTTTAGGCCGTGTCTGGAATTTTATGAGGTGACACGCCCGTGTAAATCGTGGTCAGGCCGTGTTCTAGTCTGTCAAGGAGACACGGCCGTGTTGGCTTAAGTCCAGGCCGTGTTGATTTTCACTTTGGCCTAATTTGGTCCGTTTTGAGCCCGTTTCTCGTTCTTTTCATCCTCCGGTGCTTTCTTGAGTATAAAACATGAAAAGAAAGGATTAAGAGCACATTTTTACATAAATAAAAGGATAAATCATCCAAAAGTATGCTAAATGTGGGATTAAAATATGTTACTTTTACGGTTTATCACATACCCCCACACTTAAGCTTTTGCTTGTCCTCAAGCAAAATTCTCAACTTACAATTAAAACGAACTTTCCATGATTCAATATTCTTATCAACAATGTCTCATCATAATTCATAGATAATTTATACATGGATAATTTAACTCAGAGAGTCCTAAAGATTCACACAATATAAGTCATACATTTGTAGCACAAAACATAGGTGTTTCCCCTCATCTAAATAATTACCTCTGATCCAAAACCTACAAGGATTGACATCCTCACAAAAGATTCACTCAAATCACTCGAAGTGTTTAAGGTTCAAAATTAAGCACTCAAACGTCAAACCTGAAAAGTTAATCCCATAGGCTTGCATGAAAATAAAATCTCCACCACTTTAATATGAGATGATGCACAAATCAAAAGGTCTTTAACAGGGTTGTAACGGGGCTTGGGTTAAAGGTGTGGATAGAGGCTGAATTAGAAGGTTAGAATCGAGATTGACCTGACAAATTACCTAGCCAGAAACAACGAACTAAAAGTAATTACATCAATTGAAAACTAATAATACTAATAATATGAGTTTCTTCTTCAATATTTGGAATTCAAACGTATAAGCTCGCTTAATCACAAAACTAATAATGAATATACTTTATTTTTTTTAAAGAACAAATCAAGTAATAATAAAGAATTTTAACAACTGAAATAAAGAACATAGTTAGGAAACTGATCAAATCAAATCTCGACAAAAAGGATAGTAAAAAATAATGGTGATAACAAATACAAAGGGTTTTGGGTTAATATTAGTGGGTGAGTCAATAAAAAGGGTTGTTAGGATCAAAGGAGTTCACTAGGGGTTAATTATGAAGGTAGGCTTTTTATGGAGTAAGTGGGTTAAATCCTAGGTGCCTTTATCATTTATGTATATCAAATCAAAGATGTGGTCTCAACATGTATAATCGAGGCAAGTTCTAGAATAACAGTTCAATGTTGACACACTCATAATCAAAAAGTGAGCATGAAAAATGATATATGCTCTTATAAGGCTCAAAATCTCACAAAAAATATGGGTATTTTGATATCAACCTCGTAAATTTCAAATTTCAAAGTAATATTCAAATTCAGGTTAACAACCTAGAAAAAAAAATTTAATTCTGAAAAATAGACTTATCATGCTTGATTCTCTAGTATATTAGAATTTAATTATCAATGCACAATTATCAATGACTTAATCTAAAACATATCAATAAAGATCATGAATCATAGGAATTTCATTCTAATGATAATATGAGAAACTTACTTTAGAAACAAGACATAATTCAGGGATTTTCAAATAATGCTATAGTTAACCCCCCCACACTTAAGATGTACATTGCCCTCAATGTACAAAGATAGATGATAGCAAAATAATAAAATCATAAGACAGGGAGAGAAGTGAAACTTCCTGAAATTTGGATGGATTTAATGAAAAGAAACCAGATAGGATTGGCAGAGGTGAACGTGGGGGAGCGCCTTGAACCGTTTGAATTTGAATCCTCGAAGCAGCCGGCCTGATTTTGTTGTATCCTAAGCTAAATCTAAATGGCATGAAGAAAAAAGAAGAAGATAATAAAGAAAATAAATAAAAATAAAAATAAATAAAGGAAAATGAAAGAAGAAAGATAACAGGAAATGGAAGGGAAGAAGGGGTTAAATAGAAATTATGGATCTGGTAGTTGGCCCCGCCCTTGTACCTTCCTGTGGTAGCCACACGGCCACAGCCACGGCCGTGTGCAAGGCCGTGTGGTATGGAAATATGTACTTTGGTTAGTTTATGGTTAGGTGCTAAAAGGAAAAATAAAAGTAAAAAATAAAAAATGTAAAAATTAATGGGGTTAGTGCTCGGGTTGCCTCCCGAGAAGCGCTGGTTTATAGTCTTAAGCTAGACTTTACCTCTCATTCGTATGGTCATGGTGGTTTGAGGAGGTGAAAATCCTTTCTCATGTGATCAATTTGGTTATTGATATAAAATTTAAGTCGAGTAATGTTTTCCCCAAAAGTGCCGAAATTAGAATGTGTTACCTCTACCGTTCCATTTGGGAAGATTTTGAGTACCTGATCTCCTATCTTAAGCTGGGTTGTCCCATTATTAAGTTCGTTGTGGAGTTGCCTCGTTTTTGCTTCGTGTGTTTTTAATTTCTCTTTGAAGTGTGTCTTCCGCTCGTCAAGTCCTTCGGTCTGAAGCCTTCGTTCCTCATGAATTTCTTCTTTATCGACACGAGGTCTAGGATCTGGCATCTGCGAAAGAGCTTCTAGAAACGGTAAGTTAATATGAAATTTCTTTAAAAGTTTAAGAAATTTACCGTATTGGGCATCTAATTGGTCTTTCTTCAACTTTATCGGATATGGGATTTGTGGTTTACTTTCTTTGCGCACTGGAGTTACATCCTCAACTCCCTCATCCTTTGCTTGGTCATCTTCATGGGGTATTTTTTTCTTTGGTTCAACTAACTCCTTTCCACTTCTCAGTGTAACCGCCTTTGCCTGTTCTGTTCCTTTAGAAAAAATCCCTGATCGAATTTCAGAAATCATCTCAGTAAGTTGTCCAACTGACTTAGTAAGTTCCCCAACTTGATTTTCGATCCCTTTGATCGATGCTTGTTGATTCTTAAGGGTGGTTTCAGTGTCTTGGAGACGGTTATCTGTAGCTGCCATGAATTTTGTCAGCATCTCTTCAAGGTTTGGCCTCTTTTCCTGTGGATAGGGCTGATTTTGGAAATTTTGAGGAGGTTGTTGTCTTTGAATTCCTTGATTTCCTTGACCTCCCCATGAAAAATTTGGGTGGTTCCTCCAACCTGGATTATAAGTATTACTATAAAAGTTATTATTAGATCTAAAATTATTACCTATATAGTTCATCTGTTTCGCTTTCGTGCCTTGGTTGGTAGGGTGGGTACTCAAGATTCGCCACGAGTTCCACTTGCGTCATGACTGCATTCTTCGGATGTACTGCGAAGAACACAAATCATCAAACTTTTTATTTAACATCTCTAACTGGTTTGATAGCCTGGTTATTGGGTCGATGTTGTAGATATCAGCTGCTTTTGTTGGCTTTGTCCTCATAACTTGCCACTGATAGTTATTCAGTGTCATCTCCTCTATCTGCCAAAATCAAATAAAAGAAAATTTAGCAAAGTAAAAAAATAATAATAATAATAGTAATAATAATAATGGCTAAAGTAATAAAAATTGAGCTTTCTTAATATTTTAGTTCCCCGGCAATGGCGCCAAAAAATTGATCGTTGTGATGTCAAAGTCTTAAAATTTATAATGAGAATGATCGAACCTAGAAACTAACTATGACAACGATTTGAGGCAAGCGCACCTATCAAACAGTAGTATAGTTAAGGCAAGACCGGATTGTCGAACCCAAAGGAACCAAAAGTACTAATACTAACTTTCTTTTTATTATCTAGCCTGAAATAAAGGGAATTTGTTGTTTAGATCTAAATTAACTAACTACTAAGCTAAAGACGCAAAGACAAAAAGAATGAATTGGGGAAATACTGTTGGAAAAACTCAGTTGATTAAGACGATACCCTTAGGAAGAATCCACCTAGACTTCACTTGTTATCTAACTCAAACTGCACGATTTATTCACTTGACTTGATCCGTAAGACTCCCTATTGTATATTAAACCCTCTCTCGAAGCGAATAACGTCTAACCCTAGGTTGATTAATTGAAATCTCTTTCTAATTAAAACTCCTAGAATTGCATTAACTCGATCTATAGACTCCCATATTAGGTTTCACCCTAATCCGGCAAAATCTCGTCACCCTATCTCTAGGCATGCGATCAACTCCGCTTAATTATGCTAGATCTACTTTTAAGCAGGGACTTTTGCTCCTCCACCTAAGCACATCAAACTTGAATCAATATCCCAAAAATATCAACACAAGCATTAAGAACACATAATTAAGAACAAATCAAGTATTTATCATATAGTTCAGCAAACGATAACAAGATTCATCTAAGTTTCATCCCCCTCAGGTATCTGAAGGGTTTAGTTCATAACAATAAAAGAAAACATCTCAGAAGAAAAGATAAAATAAAACATAAGAAATCCCTAACACCCCCTGAAGGAATTGAAGGAGAGATCTGCCGTCTTGAGTAGAATTTCGGCTTCTTGAGATGGATCAACTGGCAATCTTCGAGTGTTTCCCACAAATCTGACCTTTTCGGCTCGGCTCCTTCGCCTAGCTCACCTCCCCCTTCTAGGTTATACGTAGGGTGTTTATATAGGCTTTTGAAATAGGTTTCTTTGCCCTTAAGTATCCTTTTCCGAGTGAAATTGCTTTTTTCCACGACAGGGACACGGCCATGGCACACGCCCGTGAGAATCGTCTTTAGGCCGTGTCCAGACTTTTAATGAGGTGACACGCCCGTGTAAATCGTGGTCAGGCCGTGTTCTAGTCTGTCAAGGAGACACGGCCGTGTTGGCTTAAGTCCAGGCCGTGTTAATTTTCACTTTGGCCCAATTTGGTCCGTTTTGAGCCCGTTTCTCGTTCTTTTCATCCTCCGGTGCTTTCCTGAGTATAAAACATGAAAAGAAAGGATTAAGAGCACCTTTTTACATAAATCAAAGGATAAATCATCCAAAAGTATGCTAAATGTGGGATTAAAATATGTTACTTTTACGGTTTATCAAAGCTCATACGAGCTGTGGTGAGTCCGCAACACATGCAGGATCTCAACCAAAACGGTAACCCTAATGACATGTCATTTGTATCCAACGAATTCCTAAGGTTCAAACGGGACTCAGTATTCTTCGTACTACCTCGGTTATGCGTTCGATAATTATACATCGTGATTACACAATCCAAATACATAAATTTCAATTAAAATATATAAATACACAATGTAATTACATGAACTTACCTTGAACTCGTACGACGGACAATAATCGTTTAATCGATAACTTTGTCTTTTCCTCGATCTAATTCCGTACGTTGCTTTTCTTGATCTATATAATCAAATTTAACTCATTTAATCATTATTCTATTCAATTCAATGCAATTTTCAAGTTATGGTAAAATTACCATTTTGCCCCTAAATATTTGACTTCTTTACAAATTAGTCCCTAGGCTCATAAAATAAAATTTATGCAATTTCATCCCTATATAAGTCTAGATGAATTTCATATATGCATATAGTAGCTCAGACAATTAACAATTTCACACATTTAACACACAATTTTCCCATTTTTCAATTTAGCCCCTATTTGACAATTTTATCAAAAATCACTTAACAAAAAGTGTTTATCTCATAACAATAATTCATTTTCTTTCATTAAATTTCAAAACCCTAACATATTCATCAATGGTAAAACCCTAAACCTTCAATCATTTTGCAAATTAGTCCCCGGGCTAGCTAGGTTAAGTTACAACGATCCCGAAAACATAAAAATCATTAAAAACGGAACAAAAATCACTCACTATGCAAGGGAGAGCTTAGCCGAATTTCAAAGCTTCAAAAACCCCAATGTTTGCTAAAATTTTTGGTAGGTTGAAGAAGAAAGATGATAACTATTTTGTTATATTAAAATTTTTTAACCTTTAATTACCTAATTACCTATTCACCCTTACCTAAATTTAAAAATTTCAAAAATACCATGTCATGCACATCCACTAACTCAATTAGTGGTCTAAATACCATATAAGGACCTCCACTTTAAAGTTCTATAGCTATTTAACACGTTTAGCTAATAGAACACAACTCTCGCACTTTACGCGATTAGTCCTTTTTCACAAATTAAGCATACAAACGGTAAAATTTCTTAACGAAACATTTATACTATCATATTATCATACTGTAGATATTAAAATAATATTAAAATAAAATTTTTGACTTCACATTTGTGGTCCTGAAACCATTGTTTCGATTCCATTGAAAACGGGTCGTTACAGCCGTGTGGCAGCCCGTGTGGCTCACACGATTGTGTGGACAAGCTATGTGGAAGGGGTCAGCCCGTGTGGCTCCTGTAGCTTACTCTCATTTTTCATTTTTCGCTCCTTTTTCTCCCAAATGCCCTATTAAGCATAAAAACATGAATTTAAAGGATTAGGAGCATAAATTCACAATTAACATCAAATAATCACCCAAAAATGCATTAAGAATGAGGTTAAAACATGTTACTTTTAGCACTTGTCACATATTACATGATCATGTCCATATTTGAACTTAGATTGGTGAATTAGAAATGGTCAAATGGTTAGATTGTGTAAATGAATTTGACTCTTAAATGGCTTATATGAAATGATGAATTACTTGTGATAATATATGAATGCATATATCTATTTGGAAAATGTTTAGATGATGCCATAAGTGTTTAATATGGAATGTAAGTATAACAGTCTGTTTTCAGTGAAATCAGAACAGTGATTTTGGGACCATAAATCTGACAAGTAAAATTTATTTTATTATTATTTTAATGTCTATGGAATGTAAGTAAGGTTGTATAAAAATTTTGTTAAGAAATTTTGATGTTTGCATGCTTAATTATGTGAAAAGGATTAAATTGTAAAAAGCACAAAAGTGGAGTTCTAATAGCTAAAGGTGTTGAATAGCTATGAAACTTTAAAATGAAAGGAATTAGATGGTAATTAGACCATTCATGAGGTTAGCGGATTTATATGACTATGTATTAATGAAATTTTGGTGTTAAATAAAGGTTAAATTTGTAAATTAATAAATTAACTTAAAACAAAAATAATGTAAAATAAGGTATCATCTTTCTAAAGAATTTTATTCACCAAAAATAAAGAAGAAAACCTCCAATTTAACACCTTGAGGATTCGGCTAGCAATGTTCTTGCATTTGATCATTTTTTAGGTTAGTTTTTAATGATTTTT
This sequence comes from Gossypium sturtianum, assembly GCA_025698515.1. NCBI lineage: Eukaryota > Viridiplantae > Streptophyta > Magnoliopsida > Malvales > Malvaceae > Gossypium > Gossypium sturtianum. The sequence continues at coordinate 127,743,946 of CM046946.1, forward strand.
ATGTTTTTGAAATCGTTGTAGCTTAATCTAGCTAGCCTGGGGGTCAATTTGCAAAATTGTTAAAGAGTTAGGATTTTTCCATGAATTTTCTAGCAAGGTTTTTGGTGTTTGATGGAAGACTATGAGTTATTGTTGTTAAATAAACAAGTTTTGCAAAGGGATTTTTGATGAAATTGTCATTTAGGGACTTATTTGTAAAAATAATAAAATTTTATGTTAAATTCATGAAATGGTGATTTCTTTAAGTTGGTAGATGTCCCTAGTGAATTTAGCTAGCATGATTTGAGGATGAAATTGCTTAAATTTCAATTTACGAGCTTAAAGACTAAATTGTAAAGAAGTTAAATGTTATGGGAAAAATTTTAAATTTGCAAAAATATGAATTATGAATTGAATTGAGTAATGGAATTATTAAATTTATCTATTTAGATCAAGATAGGCTTCGTACGGATTTAGATCAGGGAAAATCAAAAGCCTCGGATTGATCGACTACGTTTTTACACTTTGTTTGTCAAGGTAAGTTCATATGATTAAATAACATTTTAATGTTATATTGATCTATATATTCATGTTTTATTTGCCATGAAATTAAATAGTGGAAATCCAATGATGTTACGATGATTAACAAACCCCGTTTGAACCTTAGGAATACGTAGGATACAAATGACATGTCATTAAGGTTTTCATGTTTCGGGTGTTGGTCTTGAATGTCTTACCGATGGTTGAGGTCCTGTATTTGTTGTGGATACTCTACAGCTTGTGTGAGCAGAATCGTATAACTTGCATTCCAATCTACAACTTGTGTGAGCAGACCTATTTCAAAGCTCATATGAGCAACGATGTAAAGGAAAAGGAAAGGAAATGTTATATGTTTAGCACACTTTGTGTGTGCTTTCCCACGTATCCAATGTTATTCTAAATGGTTCAACGGGCATGAAAAGGAAAGGAACGATAAGTGTTCAAATGACTTATGTCATGAATCTATGAAAAGGATTGAAAAGGAAATGTTCAATGAAAGTATATCTATGTTTATGAAAATGATGATTTCAAATGATGTTGTTCATGTATTATGACTTACCTTATGTTAATTCAAGTGAATTATGAGTTGATGAACTAATATATGATGTTGATGATGCTTAGGCTTGTGCCAAGCTTATGGTTGGATTGTATCATGTTTAATTTTGAGGTTTTGCATTAAAATGGTAAGTTATGTTCATGTTTTACGAACTTACTAAGCATTATATGCTTACTAGTTTTCTTTCCTATATTTTATAGATAATCGGAAGCTCGATCGATTTGGAAGCTCGTCGAAGATCTATCACACTATCCAGCGATTATATCGGTAGTTCTTGATGTTTTGGCCAAGGTTATAATGGCATGTATAGATGGACCTATGTTTAATGTTTGGTTGAATGCTTAGATGTTGATTTTGGTATGTACATATGTTGGTTTTTTGGTACTATTTTGGTAATGGTTGAATTGTGTCATTTAAGTGCTTGTGATGCATGAGAGAAATGGTTCAAATGGTAAGTCTATGTTGATATGGTATAGGTCAAGTTATGGTATATTTTGATATGGTAGAAATGTGATCAAGTATATGCATGTTTGGTAAGTTTATATGTTTGCTTTTGAGGTGCCTTACATGGCATATTGGTTGAATGTTTATAGACTATTGAATTGGTCATGTTATGTTGGTTTTCATCATGTTATAATGCCTTGATCATAAGCACTAAAATGCTTGTAGGTACATATGTGGGTTGGTGATGGAAATGGCTTGATTTCGGCCAATTTCATGTCCACACAACCTAAGACACGAGCGTGTGTCTCAGCCGTGTGTGATACACGATCGTGTGTCCCCTGTAGGTTTCAAGGTTTATAAGTCAGGCAGTTACACGGCCTGGCACATGGGCGTGTGAAGCCGTTTCGAGTGTTACACGGCCTAGCACACAGGCGTGTGGCTTGGCCGTGTAACCCAACTTCGAAAGTTACACGGGCTGGGACACGGTCGTGTGTCCCTATTTCAATTGTTACACAGCTTGAGACATGAGCATGTATCTCAACCATGTGACCCCTGCAGTCCAAATTTTCTAACTTTTTCATGAAATTTCTGATTGATTCCAATTTAGTCCTGAATTATTTCTATTGTATTTCTAGGACCTCGAGGGCTCGATTAAGGGACGTTATGCATGTGATGAATGATTTATGCTATAATTATGTTGATGTATGAGATGTAGGTTTTAAAGTTACATTTTTACGGTAATCTCTATAACCCTAATCCGACAACGGATACGGGTTAGGGGTGTTACAGTAAGGTTATGTAATACAAATGTATATGTAAATGAGGAGATATGTTAGAATTAAACATATGGGAATTGCATTTTGGCTGAGTCAGTAGCTTTAATTAATGAAAATTATTTTTAGGTGATACAAGTTGATGTCATTTTGGACCTTTTGCAAAACAGATAGTCACGATGCGATGTTAGGCCCTTGTCGTCGCAACGAGACCTAGTTAGTGAGTCGTGTCGCGATAAGGAACCCCCGAAGTTGCGATGTTGACCCAATATTTTACAATCTTTATAATTTGGTCCTAATTCGACCTCGGGTTAGCAAAAGAACTTTCATAAGTTTGTATAAGATCCGAAAATGATTATACATAATATCATACGCTTGTATTACTCATATTTAATTGTTTAATGGTTGAAATTGAATACAATTGATCATAGTTGCTCCGATAACGAATGTAATATCTTGTAGCTCAAACTTGGTGGTCAGGTTAAGTATGGGGTGTTGCACCTAAACCAAAATATCTATGTCCCAATGTCCAATTCAAAGTGTGTATCAAAAAGAGAGGACGGGTAAAAGGGTTGAATATTAAACTCAAATTTTCAGCTCAAGGTCTCAAAAATAGAGGTTCATCAAGAAAGGTAAAAAAAAATCAAATAAATGTATTAGGGGTAATATACCATTCAAAGGTAAGTCATTTGGCTCTAGCTATGCAAGCAACGCCTTAGGTCATCCCTAGACATTTCAACAATTATGAATTCAAAACATGTTTCTATTATAATTCCATGAATGACATAAATTTCCAAACATGTATTTCAACATTCATCCACATATCTATTTATCACGTGGCATGAAATTTAACATAAAATGATCACCTCTACCATATTATATAGTGTAGTAAAATGAACTAACTAATCTAAACTCTTAAAGAAAAAAAATTCTACTATCATACAAAATTTACATGTTTAAAAGAAATAAAAAACATCATCATACCAAATTTGTATGTAACAAAGTCTGCCCTCTCTGGCACATCTCTGGCCTGCCCTCTTTGGCACGTCTCTTTTTTTTGGTTTTTTGTTCTTGTTGGAAGAGGAGTGGTGGCAGCGCAATCACAGACTATAGGGTCTCTTGCCTAGCATAGTGATACTTTTGATCGGAAGATACACCTGAAACCAATGGAAGACGAATTAGCAGGGTTAACACTCAATGAAGAAGAAGATGCAATTTTACAAGTCCAAATAGAACCGAATGTAGAAAGAGGAGAAGAGGTCTTCAGGTTAGTAGGGTGTTTTTTAACTGCTAGTGTTATTCATTTCCCTACAATAAAAAACACTATGGAAAATCTTTGGCATCCTGTAAGGGGTGTCCATATTCGGGATTTGGGTGAAAAAAGAATTTTGTTCCAATTCTATCATATCATGAATTTGGATAGGGTGTTGATGGGGTCTCCATGGAAATTTAACAACCATCTACTAGTATTACATAAGTTGCAGTGGGGAGAAGATTCTCTCAAAATCCCTTTATTCATGGCACCTTTTTGGGTCCAGATACACGACATCCCCATTGGTCTATTTTTAAAAAATCTGGCAGTACAGTTGGGTAACTTTATAGGAGAATTTATGGAGTATGATGGATTGAATCTGGGAAAATAAAATAGGAATTATATGCGGTTAAGAGCTAAGATTGATGTACGACGACCGTTAAAAAGGAGGAAACAAATTATGTTCTGTGGGAAGTGTACATATGTAAGGTTTAGGTATGAACGACTTTCCATTTTCTATTTTTACTGTGGTCGATTGGGGCATAATGATTCCTTTTGTGAAGCAAAGATGGTGCTAGGGGTGGAAGTAGCTGAGATGAGTTGGGATCTATCACTACAGGCTCAATCACAGAGGGCTGTAGGAATGAACAGTGTATGGTTGAGAAAGGAAGGGGATGAGAAATTAAAAGATGACGGCGGCGGTACTTTCACGAATGGGAATAATGCGTGGATTAGTAAAAATAAAACAGCGGGATATGGATAGTCCTTTTACCCAGTCTTGGGTTTTAGCTTAGAAGGCCGAAAGAATTTAGGAAGTCACACTGGGAAAAAACAATGGTTAGATAAAGCTTTAGCTGACATGGAGCACGATCTGGAAGATGGAGTTCTGGTCGATGAAGAAGGGAAGAAGCAGGCTAGAGGGGAGATAGAGGGTGCGATAGTATTAGGAAATGAGAATTCCCTGGTAGGTAGGAATAGGAGACTGTTGGAGGTCAATCATTTTGTATCGGCGGCTGCCAAGAGGCAAGCCAATCAAACGCAATAAAACTATTAAGCTAGAATGTTCGTGGATTGGGGAGTCTACGGACAATACGGAGACTTTGGTATACGCTAAAGTTACAAAATCCTTAAATGGTCTTCTTCATGGAGACAAAGATATGCAGAAGTAAAATGGAAAGGATTCACTATAGTTGTGGGTATGTTAATGGGATTGAAGTTGATCCAGAAGGTACTAGAGGAGGATTATGTTTGGCATGGAAACCGAAGGTATGTGTCACGCTTCGGCAATACTCGAAAAGGCATATTTATGTGGTGGTAGATGAAAACGATGCAAGAGGTAAATGAAAGTTTACTGGTTTTTATGGGTCCCCATATGTACATGATAGAAATAATTCATGGGCTGCGTTAAGGAGTTTATACACAGGAGAGAGGTTTTCGTGGTTTGTTTGCGGGGAGTTCAATGAAATAATGTACAGATTTGAAAAGAATGAAGGGATACCTAGAGACGAAAGAAGAATAGAGATATTTCAAAAGGTCCTAACATACTGTAGCCTAATGGACGTGGGGTTTACTGGGAGATGGTTTACATGGGAGAGGGGAAATTTACCTGAGACAAATATACGCGAGAGGCTTGACAGGGGAGTTGTAAATGAAGAATGGGTGGCCATGTTTCCTGAGGTAACTATTTAGCACCTAACCCATTCTTTCTTTGATCATTGCCCCTTTTTAGTTAATAGAAAAAAGGCAGAACAATGGGTAAAGAATGAAGTTTTCAGATTTGAAGCTTGGTGGACAATGGAGGAATCATTTGATGAAGAAGTCAAAAATATTTGGGGGTCATTATCAGGTAACTTGATGCAGAAATTAGACAAGTTAAAGAACAGTTTGAGGAGTTGGGCTGTTCGGACCCAAGCTGACTGGAAGAAGCGAAAGGCATTTCTTACAGACAGGTTATCAAAATTTTTAGCAGCTGAAAGAGATGATCCCAATATGGCTGAATTGATTGACACAAAAATTCAACTGAACCTTGAAATAGATAAAGATGAACGCTACTAGGAACAAAGAGCGAGCATAAATTGGCTGAAATATGGATATAGAAACACTATTTTCTTTTATAACCAAGCCACACATCGGAGAAGGAGAAATCTGATTCATAAGAAGCAAGATGAGGAAGGAAGAGAAACAGAGATCATTCAAGATATAGAAGGCATTGCGAGATCCTATTTTCAAAATCTATTTAGGTCAGAAGAAAGGGGAAGCTGTAATCATTTGCTGGCAGGAATTGAGAGATGTATAACTGAGGAGGATAATCAATTCCTTACGGCACCCTACACAAAGGAAGAGATTAAAACAACACTATTTGAGATGGGACCCACAAAAGCCCCATGGGAAGATGGGTTACCAGTTTTATTTTATCAAAAGTGTTGGCACATTGTTGGAGATGAAGTTATCGAATTCTGCTTACAAACCCTGAATGAGGATAAAGGTTTCAAACAGGTAAATTCTACACACATTGTACTCATCCCAAAAGTTGCAAACCCCGTTAATATGAAACAGTTCAGACCAATCAGCCTATGTAATGTGATTTATAAAATCATGGCGAAAGATATTGATAATAGGCTAAGAGGAGTTATTGAGAAATGTATCGATGTGGCTCAGAGTGCCTTTGTACCTAGGAGATTGATTTCAGATAATGTTTTTCTTGCTTACGAAATTCTTCACACATTGAAACAGAAGAGAGTGGGGAAAAAAGGGTTCATGGCAGTGAAGCTCGACATGAGCAAAGCATACGATAGAGTTGAATGGAAATTTGTAAAAGAAATTATGACTCGAATGGGCTTTGCTTTTAATTGGGTTGAAACTATTATGGAGTGTATAACTTCTGTTTCCTATTCCGTGATAGTAAACGGATTTAAAGGGGAGAATTTTCAACCGACAAGGGGGTTGCATCAAGGGGATCCGCTTAGCCCATTTATGTTTCTTATATGTGGGGAAGGCTTATCTAGTCTAATGCGTCTTGCAATAAGCGAAGGGCTGTTGAGAGGGGTAAAAACCAGTAGGAGCGGTCTGCAGGTATCGCATTTACTTTTTGCAGATGACTTTATTTTATTTAGTGAAGCATCTAGTAGAGGAGCTAATGTTTTAAAAGAAATTCTCAGAAAGTATAGAAGGTGTTCAGGGCAGTGCGTTAATTTTGACAAATCAACTGTTTTCTTTAGCAAGAACACATCTGAAATTGAAAGAAGAACGGTGGTCAATACATTGGGCGTACGAAGTTTGAATGACCCGGAACGTTACCTAGGGTTGCCTAACATGGTAGGAAGGAAGAAAAGAGAGTCGTTCCAGATTCTAAAAGATCGAATCAAGCAGCGAATTAATCACTGGAGTACGAGACATTTATCGCAATGAGGGAAGGAAGTATTTATTAAGTCCATTTTACAAGCCATTCCAACTTACACGATGGTATGTTTCCTTTTACCTAAAACGTTATGTCTTGAGATTGAGAACATCATGGCCAAGTTTTGGTGGCAAAAAGGGCACGGGAAAAGGGGTATACACTGGTGTGCGTGGAGAAATCTATGTATTTTGAAGGAAAGTAGCCAGTTTAATATTGCTATGCTAGCTAAGCAAGGTTGGCGCCTAATTACTTATCCGAATTCCTTATCAAGAGTTCTTAAAGCCAAGTATTACCCGCATTCAGATTTTTTTAATGCACAACTAGGTAACTTACCATCACTTACCTGGAAGAGTATCTGGGCTGCCAAAGGACTGTAACAAAGTGGGATAAGTTGGAGAGTAGGACGGGGAACTGGTATTTCAGTTTGGGACGATCATTGGATACCAGAAAAAGATACAGAAGATTGGAGTCACAGAAATGATAACGAATTTAAGTTAGTTTCTTATTTAATTGATGCTACAAACAACGTGTGGAAAACAGATCTAGTGAAAAGTACCTTTCCAGCTGATATTGCTCAAAAGATTTTGCAAATCCCTCTGGCGGAAACCCCAGGCGATGATTTTCAAGTATGGAAGGGAGAGCTTTCTGGTGAGTTTTCGGTCAGAAGTGCCTACAAACTATTACAAAACGCTAGCTCGAATCCTAATAACTTATTAATACAGGCTGATCTAAATTTTTTTTACAAATAGCTATGGAATTTACAGCTACCCTCAAAGATTACTATTACAATTTGGAGAGCGTCATGGAACTATCTGCCTACTCTAGTTAATCTGAGATCTAAACGAGTAGCCAATAGTACTGTATGTCCTCTTGCAGATCTGGGGAAGAGGATACATCCCATATTTTTCAGGTTTTGTCCTGCAGCAATATAGTTTTGGCAAATGTTAGATCTTACCTGGGTTAATAATTCCACGATTCAAAATTTTTGGGACTGGCTTACCTGGATTTTCAAGAGAAGCAATCACAAACAATGTCGACTATTTTGGATTATGGTTCATGTGGGGGTCGAGAAACAAGCTCATGCATGAGGAAAAAACAGAGTCAGTAAGGGAGTTATCACTTAAAGTGAAAAGGTATATGGCTGAGATTGATGGCCTGACGGAAAGAAGAAGTACCTTAAACAAGTTTGTAAGTACTAATCAGCGAGATACAAATTCAAGGGTGAAAGTTTATTTTGATGCAGCATTCAATAGAAGAGATTTCAAATCGATGGCGGGTCTAATGGTTTTGGATCAAACGGGAGAACTCATAAATACGAAAACTGTTTCAAACTCAAATGTTTCATCTTCTTTTGCAGTAGAAGCTTATGCCAGACTTCATGCGGTCAAACTAGGAATCTCTATGGGAATACACTCAGTCACGATAAAGGGGGATTCACGCACAGTCATAAAGAAATGTCAAACAAGAATGCAAGATAAGTCAATTATAGGAGCAATCATCAGTGATATTAAAAAAAATCGGAGTATTTTCAAGAAATCAGATTTCAATTCATTAACAGAACCGAGAACGTTTTGCCCCACAAAATTGCAGAAAAAGCTCTTAGAAGGGAAGAAAAAACTTACTTGGAAGGAGAGGCACTGCATCACCTTCATGTGAACCCGGAGGGAATGTGGAGAAGGCTCCCAGATTGAGAACAGCGCAGTGGAAGGAGAAGAGGAACGAATAGCACAATATGGAAGAAATGAATCGACTATCGACTAAAGCAGATGGGACAATTGAAAATGAAAAGACGATTAGGAAATGGTGTCCAGCTGCAATCTGAATCGGCTAGAATTATTACCCTAGGTTTCCTTTTTTCATAGCTTTAAATGTTTTGTTTTCCCTAGGATTTATCTTTTGGTTTCTTTATTTTTCTTTAAAGGCTCGGCTGGTAATATACCCAGCAGACCCACTCTTATCTTTAAACCCAATTTTTTTTTTAATTCTAATAAAGGCTAGCCGATTTTATTCAAAAAAAAAACATCATCATACCAATAATATCTAATAAAGAAAGTCTTTTTTTAAAAAAAATTAATATCTAAGATGGAAATTGATGAAAAATTAATAAAGAATGCGACAAGAAAGATTAAATTGCAAATTCTAAAAAGTTTAAGGATTAAAGTGTAAATTTAAAAATATGAGAAATGTGATCTATTAATGATTATTTGACATAAGAACAAGTTAAAATATGTATTGGTGTGCCGAAAATCACTTTTAGGACCAAATTAAAAAGATTAAAAAATATAAGGACTAAATAGTACAATTTCTATTTTCTTCGAGAAGAGGATAAAAGTGTATTGTTCACTATCCAATAAGTATTATTAAAAAGTAAATGTGGCTTATGAGATTTATATTTGATAACTACCTATTATTGTGAAAAAATTGTGCAAAGAGCAAAAAATAAAAATAAAAAAAAAGGTAAAATGATATATTATTTGAATAATATATTTGATATATGGTATAAGTTTTGGGACTTTTGCATCATAGACATTGAAAGTGGGTCACAATCTTAAAAACCATGAACTTGAACTTTTTCTTGCTTCAATAGATCAACCCTCTTTCATGGAAGTTTTTTCCTTCTTTCTTTCATGCTTTTTTTTTTTTTTATTTAAATTTTCTTCAAAACTCAACACTTAGCACTCAAACCTTGAATTTTTATCAAAATCACTAAGAAACTCATCTCCATAACTTATCTTCACCTCAAACTTTCCATTTTTAGATGGCCCCATTTGCCACCTCTATTAATATATTTGTTGATGTCATGTGAGGTTTGATTGAAGTTGAAGTTTGGGGAGCATGTGCATCTTAATGCTACTAAACTTGGGCCTCTCAAATGGCATTTTATATTGTTTATTTTTACCTTTAAAATTCAAAGCATCATTAATTACATCTTTTGCAATTTAGCCTTTCACGTGCTTTACATGTTTGGACCTTCAAACATATAGTTGAATTGAAGCAAACAAAATGTGCCCATTTTTTATATGAAAATTATTTAAATTCGTAAAACACGTATTGGGTGCCATTCCTTCATAGCAAATATCCAAATAATTCATATGAAAATAAATCTTTTATTTAAAAAGAAAAAAAGCAAAATCTTGGATTATTTTTCAACGTTCAATTTATTGAGTAATTTTCTGTTGTGTCTCACTAAAGGGGATAATCGAATATTTATACACATAACTACTATTCATGAAATTGATGTTCTTAGTAGATTCTATACATGCTAAACACGTGTACTATTATGGGTTGTCTGTTGGATTTCGCGATTCCCACATGCGAACTACTTCGTACTGTGAGGCTTGCATGCATCCATTTGGTGGGTCCTAGTCGGGTCGCGGGTAGACAATCCGATCGTTATCTAATTTTCGGGTTGGTGATCATAAGTGTATAACACGATTCAATTTTTAATTTAGTTTTTTGTTTTTGTTTTTGAAAGAGCTGAATTTGAATTTTATATTTTTTTAATTGGTAAATATTAATTGTTTTTTTTTTTCATTCTTTTCCTTTTCTCCGTTTTATGAATAAAAAAATTATTTATGAATTATAGATATTTATTTACATTACTTAATTGAGAATTTATTTTATTTTATTTTTCGTTTCATTTATTTTTACTTTTATAAATTAAGTTAGTGCAAATAAATTTGTATTAACTAATATAAAATATTACTTACTTTTATTCATATTTACATATGAAATGATAAAAAAAATTAAGATTAGAAATATATTTAAGACAATTAAATAATATATATTTATCTTTATGGGCCAATTTTTTTTTTTTTTAGTTAAGGAAGAATTTTTTGCCAAGAAAATAAAGAAGGAAAAAATGTTACTAAAATAGAAAATATAAATTAGTTCATTACTTTATTTTTATTAAAATATTAATTTACATTGTAATCTAAATCATTATTTATTTGTTTTTCATTTATTTATATAGAATAAAAAAGAGAAAATTAAAAAAAATTAATAAAATTAAATATTTTTATAACTAATTAAATTTTAAATTTTGTTTTTAATTATAACATAAATTTTTATTTTTAATTATTTATCTATGAAAAAAAAACAAAAAAGGACAATGGTTACACCAGATGGAGAGAGAGGATCTTGATAGTTTGAGAATTTGAAAAAATATATACTTCGAAGTCTATGGATAAAATTAAGAAAGTGCATGGGGACATACGGTGAAATTAACCCGACAGAAACCGGCACTTCATACATATATAGTATATGTTCATCTTTAAAAAAGTTGAGTAAAGTTTAGATTTGAGAGGTGATCTTATGAATGTTTATCGAATACGAAAGTTCCCTTCTTTGGCTTTGTCTTTGTCTTTGTCTTTCTTTACTTGGTCTCCAAGAGCAACCCAAGCTTTGTGTTCTTGCTCCATTTATTTACCCTTTCAGTTCATTCTGCAAAGTCTTTGACCAGGTGTTCTTTCTCACTCTCTTTGTGAAGGTGATTATTTTTTGAATTTTTTTTTCTGAGTTTTATTGTATCACTGAATCGAATTAAAGATATTAATTGAAACATTGACTTCTTTTCTGGGTTTCAGTTGTTTTGTTTTAATCCAATGCCAATTATTAGCATTTTTTATAGTTTAAGCTTGATATGAGTTTTTGAATTGTCTGACAAGTGAGAACTGTGTAGAATCATGGAGGGTTAATGTGTTTAAGAGTTTGTTCATAAGGTGCTGTCTTTTTAAAGTTCTGATAACAAAATTCTGTGTGCTATGTTTCCTCAGCTGACGAGTTTATATGTTCTAAGTTCATTCCCGTGTTGGGATTTTCGATTTTTGACACAAGCTTTCGAATTTTGAATCAGGGAATTCAGTTTGGGCAGTCAATGACTGCAATTAAGTTGTTGTATTTGGTGATTTTATAGGGGGTGATATATCAGAGCTGCCTTTTTAGAGATGATACTTTCAGCCCTTTTAACTTCTGTTGGGATCAACCTTGGTCTTTGCTTTTTGTTTTTTGCTCTATACTCGATATTGAGGAACCAGCCAGGTAATATCCCCGTATATTCGCCTCGGTTGTTCAGTGAAAGAAAAGCTCAGGAAGAGGATGAGTTCAACTTGGAAAGATTGCTACCATCACCTGGTTGGTTGAAAAGGGCATGGCAACCATCTGAGGATGAATTATTGTCAATTACAGGCTTGGATGCTGTCGTGTTTATGCGCATTTTTATCTTCTGGTAATTATTAAATGTTTCTTTAGTTTCAAAAATAGGAATAGAACCTGCAGTTCACTTCTATGGGTTGTAACATATAGTGATCCATTTCTGTTGGGAGATTTGTAGCTTTGATGCTATAGATTCTAGCCATTTATCAAGGCAATCTTTAGTGCAAGATTGACCAAATTATGGTATGCAACTATGTTGCTCTGACTCTTTATTTTCTTGAACACCCACATACCCATGTCCCTAAACCAACACACTTGAGTCCGAGTAACATAGGCTTGCAAGGCCGATATTACAAATACGTCAGCTTTGGCTAAGCAAAAAAGCTGCAATATAAGTTGTGATCTTGCTGGAGTCCATTTAGTATAAACTCATACTGGTGAGATTACAAAATTCCTTTTGATAGAGACTTCTGTATGAGTTCAGCTACTCATTTAAACTTGCTTTAATGGACTATAGTCTTAACTTTGTTCTGCTTGGTTTGGTTATAATCGAGCCATGTGAAGTTTGTTTTGGTGAGTGTTCTGCTAGACTGATATCTCTACTTGTAGGATCATTTCAACACACTGCTTCATGTTCAAAATTATAGTGTCTATTTTTCCCAAGCAAAGGAAACCTTTTTTTTTTCGTTGATTTTTTCAACAGGATGAACTTGATATTTTTGTGGCATATAAAAGTGCATTATTCTACTACTAAGTTTCTTCTGGATCCATCTTTCTGCATGTCATCTTCAATTAATTTCTAGTGATTTTTTTTTTCAAATGCAGTGTTAGAGTGTTTGCCTTTGCCTGTGTCGTCGGAATCTTTGTTCTTCTGCCAGTTAATTTTTCGGGCGACCAATTAACCATTGATTTCTCTAATTTGCCGAACAAAACTCTGGATTCATTCAGTATTTCAAATGTGAATGATGGTTCAAACAGGTAATTATTATGTAGTTAGTTAACTTAAGTTCAGTTTCTGATCTTAAAACTCCTGAATAACTATTGTTATGTCAAAGAAGAAAAAACCGTTGCAGCTGAGACTTGACCAAATGCTTCCCTGATGATTTCTCCTTTTTTTGTTGTCAAATTTTACGAGTATGAAAAACTTGTTTATAAAAAATTTATTTAAATTCTTAATGTCAAGGGAAAGCTGACTATAAGTTTTTGCCATTCTCAAGGTTATGGATTCACTTTTGTGCTGCCTATGTTTTCACCGTGTTTGTATGCTGTCTTCTGTATTACGTAAGTGATATTTTATGTATGCTATTCTGCCTATGCCAACAAAATTGTTGGTTTGTGTAAATATCAGCTAAAGCTTTAATTTTGGTGATACGGTCATTTTTGCAGGAGTACAACTATATTTCGTTGAAAAGAATTGACCATTTCTATTCTTCTAAACCTCGGTCAGATCAGTTTACGATATTAGTTAGCGGTATTCCTGCCTCAGCTGGAAGCAGCTTCAGTCAAGCTGTTGACAACTTTTTCACGGAGTATCATACTTCAACTTATCTTTCACATACAGTGGTTCGCCGAACAAGCAAGATTCAAAGTCTTGTGGTAAGCGACATTGTTAATATTTTATTGATTCAGGCTTTTATTTCTTGGAAAACTAATCTGAAATTGGATTAATAATCAGTTGTCTGAAAAACATTGGAATACGACTTTTCAAGGCTAATGGATCTATGTACTATAGTGAGTTTAGGATGAAAAGAATGTTACCATAGATATAAGATGAAACTATGACTTTCAACTCCGAATTTATTCTTTTTCTCCCTTTTGGGTTCCGCTATTCCTTATCTGGGTTTTAACCATTCCATGTTGTTGGATGTAGAATGATGCAGAGAAGCTATATAGAACACTTGGTCGTTTAAAATCGACAAACACTCGGCAAAGGCATAAGCGTGAAGGATTTTTGGGACTATTTGGTCGAAAAGTTGATCTTGTAGATCACTATGAGAGGAAGTTGGAAGATATAGAAGATAATGTGAGACTCGAGCAATCATCATTGGGAGGAGAGGTTTGTGATGTTCTCTTGTGTCTATATATTCATCTCTTGGTCAAAAAAACACCAAAACTGGTTCCTACTGAGTTCAAATTATGAAACGAATTATAATTTGTTGATTTTTGCTGTTATGAATGTAGAAAGTTGTGACCTATGTCCATATCTTGATTACGGAAGATAATACTTGATGCACCTGATCTTCTTTATGCCTTTCAAAACTTGCTAGGAAATACCCGCTGCTTTCGTGTCATTTAAGTCGAGATTTGGTGCTGCAATAGCTTTGCACATCCGACAAGGGATTAATCCTACAGAATGGGTTACTGAACGAGCTCCCGAGCCTAAAGATATTTACTGGCCTTTCTTTTCTGCATCGTTTGTGAAAAGATGGATGTTTAAGATTGTGGTTGTTGTTGCATATATTGCTGTTACAATTTTATTTCTTATTCCAGTTGTAGTCGTGCAAGGTCTCACTCATCTCGAGCAGCTGGAGACCTGGCTCCCCTTTCTAAAAGGAGTACTAAGCCTGTAAGTGCATATTCTTTCTCTGTTGCATATGAAATGTAAAATCGGTTCAATGCTTTTGAAATAAAAAAGCAGGCCATTTCTTTTTCATGTTCTCTTGGTAAATTAGAAAAAGCTTTTGAATATGGATTTGTCATTTCACAATATACTAACAAATAGTGATTCTTAAATTGCAGGACTTTCGTCAGTAATTTGATTACGGGATATCTACCAAGTCTCATTCTTCAATTGTTCCTATCGATTGTACCGCCAATTATGATACTCTTTTCTTCCATGCAAGGATCTATTTCCCACAGTCAGATAGAGAAAAATGCGTGTACCAAGCTATTATGGTTCACCGTGTGGAACATTTTCTTCGCTAACGTACTATCAGGTTCTGCTCTCTCTATGGTCAATATCTTCCTTGAGCCAAAGAAAATCCCCGGACTGCTAGGCGAAGTTGTTCCTGCGCAGGTGAAAACATGGATAAGCCATGGAGTTTTCTTATATATATTTAATTCATTTTTCCTTTAAATTCTTTTATGGTTCTATCCATAAACATGTTAGTATTTATTGTCACTAGTTCTGGTTGAGAAACAAATGCCTAAACCTTGCATCCATGACTGGTCTACCTACTTTATGTCATCCTTTTAATTGTTAGAATATTTTCGCATAAAAGTGTTGGATTGAGATTTACATTAACATCTAGCTAAGAACGATATATATGAACATTAACATTATTTTCATTAATGATTAAGTCATTGTCTTCAGATCTGATCATTGATATGATGAAGGTTCTTTATGTTTCATGTAGGCATCATTCTTCATTGCCTATGTTGTGACATCTGGATGGACCAGTACAACTTCCGAACTTCTTCGTCTGTTTCCTCTTCTTTACAGTTTCGTGCAAAGACTATTTATGGGGAAAGATGATGACGAAGATGATTTTGAAATTCCTTCAATCCCTTACCACAGTGAAATTCCCAGGATTCTCTTCTTCAAACTTCTTGGTGTTACTTATTTCTTCCTTGCCCCACTAATTTTGCCATTTCTCTTGGTTTATTGTTGCCTGGGATACATTATCTATCGCAACCAGGTCAGTGAAATGCCCCCTTTCACAGCTTGCTTCGTTGTTTCTCTTTCTCATTATTTTTCTTGAAATATCTGTGTCTAACACCCTTGATTAACACACCAATGTTTAGTTCTGACCAACATTTTATCTCTAATTTTTTGACAATTTCTTCTTCTTTTTTCAAGTTCTTGAATGTATATGCACCCAAATTCGAAACTGGTGGAAAGTTTTGGCCAATTGTGCACAATTCAACAATTTTTTCCTTAGTGCTAATGCATGTTATTGCGATCGGAATATTTGGGCTTAAGAAGCTTCCTCTAGCATCCAGTTTAACTATCCCTCTTCCGATTCTCACGCTTGTATTCAACGCATACTGCCGGAAGAGGTTCCTGCCCATATTCAAAGCTTACCCAACTGAGGTACGATCACGAACTACAGTATCCATTGGTTATTTATATTCCCTAGTGTTTGAGTATTAGATACTCAGCTAAGCTGTTAATAGCTTGTTAATACTCTTAACACCTAGGACTGACTTGTTTTCCATGTTCGACTTGGTTCTTCATTTTGTTTTCGGTTGTCTTGGCCTGAAATTTATTTATTGTTTTACAGTGTTTGATAAAGAAAGATAGAAAAGACCAGGATGATCCAACCATGACAGAATTTCTCGAAAAATTAGCAACTGCATATCAGGATCCAGCTATGATGGCAGCCCGATATTCCAGAAATGACAACGGGCGCAGCTCTCCCCTTCTTCGTGGTGTTGAAGTTTGAATTGGGTAAAGTTCTTTTTCCTGATTCGTGTATACCAACTGGTTAATAGTTTGTAATGCTAATGAAACGAAGTTGTCATTGTTGTTGTCCATGTTGTAAGATAGCTGCTCCCCCTGTTGTTGAATTAAATCATGAGAATTCTCATTTCATTTCACGTTAGTAGGAGCATGAGATATTTTTTAATACTGACCTTCAAATATTTCTTGAATTACTTGTTTTTTTTTTTTCATTCATTAAATGAACATTTTAGGTTTCAGTCTTGGATGATAAGTCTAATTTCAGTGCAGATTGCCACTGCGAACAAAAAGAGTTCTTTTATCTAATGTATAAGGACTAATTTCTCTTTTTTGAGTAGAGGGGGCAAAATACATTTCGACTCCTTGGATTTTATGTTTCTTTCCACCTTGAATATTACCTTCCACATCATCGTTTAACGATAATTTATTGTTATAGAAGGATCAATTTGTACTTTTTTCTAATGTATATGGGCTAATTTGTATATTTTTCTAGTAGAGGGGGCAAAATGCAATCTAATTCCTAGTATAGGAGCTTTCATAGTACTTTTACCCTTTTCCATGGATATACATATTAAAATTTTAAAAAGGCATAATGATAATTTATCCCTTAATATTTACATCTTTTATCAATTTGGCCTTTATTCTTCTTTTTTTAAATTAAGTTTGACCATCAACCTTCTAAAAAGTGTCAAATTTGACCATTTAACCTTTCAAATTATTTCTTTAATATTGATTAAAATGTTAAATTTTTAAACATCGCATATCACATGACAATCCATATTTACTTAAATTTTTTTTGAATATTTTTATAATTTTAAATTATTTGTTGACGTGATATATAAGACAAATAGTGTCATATTAGCATGAAGTATACGAAGACTATCAGTCAGGCTACCACACCAACATTGTTACAAAATTAATGTTTTAGCCAGCATTTTTGGTAGAAAAGTAATTTGGCTATTTTTGAAAAATTAATGACTAAATTTAACTTAAAAAAAGAATAAGGATCAAATTGAAAGTTAAATTTATTATTATATCATTAAAATGATAGAGTTGAAGATGTTTTCAAACTATATATCACACCGTTCATATGCAATGAGCTTCTTGTGATTTCTAGTAATTCTTCTACTTTTTCCTGAACATAATTTGTGAAAAACCACTCCAAGTCAAAGTTACCGGATGAAACAAGATAAATGAACTTCCACTTATACCCACATGATCCCTTTAAATGAATAGCTGAAGCACCACCCACACCACCATTCAAGCCATCCCTTAACCTCCTATAGTTCCATCTTCCACCTCTCATCATCTCATCCTCAATCATGCCAAAAACCACATATATCATGTTTTGTTTCTGCTTAATTTTGTAACCTATCACATTTAATTATATGTGTGGGTTTCATCACTATATGCTCATGTCCTGTATCGGTTTAGTCTAATATGAGGTCATAAATTTTATCTATAGATTTTTCTAGTGATTCTCTTTGTTTGGATATCTTTATATCCGATTGTGTAGTAATAGTTCAAATTAGAATATTTCATGTATCATAATATTAAATTATTTAAAATATAATATCGGCTCTTTTTGATATGATGCCTAAAATTATCCCCAATCGATAAATAGGAGGATAATGCGCTTCAACGCACTGCAACTCATATCCTCCTGCATTGGCAACAATGTTCATACCCGTCGAACTAAAACTCAATCAACTAACTTAACTAATTTTTTACTTTCCACTATCATGTCTATAAATGACATTTTAACCTTCAACCGTAATTTTTAACAACACATTTCTACCACGCTTTTCAATCATAACAAAAATAAACAATTAACGCGGTTAGTCTCATTTTGTTATTTCGATTTTCTGTCATGATATTTGGGGTTTTTTTTTTATCTTAATATTTTGACAGAGATTTTCCCAGTGGTTTTATTTTATAATCTCCATATAAACCCAGCAATACAGATTAATGGTGCATTTTGCCAAACACCTCTTTATAGTTTATACCCTAAATAGTCTGCATTTCTTCCCACGTGGAATAGACTTCAGAATATATTTACCTAAAATACAATCCACACATTAATTTATTAAGAAGACAAGATATTAATTAGTAATGGCAAGTTGAGGCTGCAAAATCGTGTTTGGTTAAAAGGAAGAAGAAAATGAATCACAAAAAGCTGGCCTCCATTCCTTCAAGTCAATGCCCATCTTTTATAACTTGACTGCAACTGCCTCCATCAATGTTTTTATTATTTTAAATAATATATTATTTTAAGTTAAATGCTGAAATTGAGCCCAATGTTTTAAGGCTGCTCACATAAGATTAAACTTTTCAAATTGGTCAAATGCGAGTTAAATATTTTCGAAAATGTTTAAATATGGGCTTCTTAAATGTTGTATATATCAAGTTTCAAATTATATTTTTATTATTTTGTTTTCTTTTCAAGCAGTACCTAATTCAGTTGTTATGTGTTTTATTTTAAACACATTAGCATTCGCCTAATTTTTACTATAAATTGGGCTGAGGTGCGTAAAAAGCTCTTATTTTAGCACTTTTATATAGGGATGAACAAGACGAATCGAAAATCAACCTGAACAGAAGTGTTTGAACTGTTTATGGAATGCAAGTTTAAAAATCGTAGTTACCCAAAACCAAACAGAATTTTATCTTTTAATTAATATATAATTAATTTTAATTTTTTATTATATAAAAATAAATATTTTGTATCTAATTAAGAGTTCTTGAAAAAAAAAAATTTTAATATTTATGAAAAAGACTTTGAAATTTTGTCAAATAATATGCAAAAGCCTTAAAACAAAACTCATTTTGTCAAAATAAGTCTACAAGTCCAAAACCAAATATTAACATGGAAAATTCAAGAAATGAAGCGAGTCGAACCGAATTATGATGGATGGTTCAAAAAATCCAACCGAATCGAATTAATATAACCATTTTGAAATGTTTGGCTCTTATGCGAGTAACCCTTAAAAGATTGGACCCAATCAATTTAGTTAGAGGAAGATTGAAAGATTAAATTTTAAAATAATTAAAAAATATTATAGTAGTAGTATTTATTTATACTATTATTTTAAGGGCTAACCGGGTTGGGTGGCTATCAATTGGGTCCAACTAAATTAAGAAATTACCGAAACTCATTTTTTTTTTATAAAATATCAAACATTACCATGACAACATTTAAACCTAGAAAAAATATAAAATCTAGAAAAATATATGCAATGGGATTTGAACCTAGAACATGATAATATTTAATATTTTTATTTTATCATTTCAACCAAAGTCTGATATATTCATTACATTAAACTTTTTGCAAATATATTTGTTAAATAATTTCTTTCACCCGCATTATAGGTGTGCCATAATTTAATATCTTTTAATATTTTTATATAATATTTTTTTTTCTAACGAATATGAAACTACCAACAAAATCTCTCTTTTACGGGGATTGGATCAAATTACTCCCTCAACTATTGGATGGATAAATTTAATCTCGTATTACTAAGAAAATCAAATAAGACCAAATTGAAATAAAGTCAACATTTATTGTTTAAAAAATAACATAATTTTTTTTTTTCATTTATAGTTCAACTCCAAACAAAATATTTCATTTGTAGAATCATAAAAAGCTTTTAAAATATAATTATGTTGAATAGTAATTGATATTTTTTAAACAATAAATGCTAATTTTGATGAAAATTAAAATTTTTTATTCTTTTTAATAATAAAATAATTAAATTGATCTATTTAATAATAAACAACTTAGTTTCATCCCTCCCTATTATAAATTACATTTAAAAAACAATCCCATTTAATATGTAATATTCACAAATTTTTCCTTTCACCGTTTATTTTTTTTTTTATACAAGGCTTAAAACTACTCATAACTCTCCTAACTCTTAAATTATGAAAACAATACGCTTCAGCACACTCGAACTCACATTCTCTTATACTGGGAACAATATCAATACTAACTGAACTAAGACTCAATCGGCCATATTTAATTGTGTAAAATAATATCCTATTACACTAATTATTATAATTTAGTAATTTTTTTGTTGTTTTTTTTTACAAATTACATAATATTTTATATAATAGCATTTTGTGTGATTATAGGAAACATTATTTTATTACATTAATTATTATAATTTGAGGATAATAACTGTGTTATTGCACAAGATATTATCCGATTCTTACAACTTACATAATGTTTTATGTAATTACACAAAACTCACACAATTGTGTGTGATTATACTAAATATTATATTATTACACTAATTATTTTGGATATTATAATGTTTTGCGTAACACAAATTACATAATAGATTACTTAATTACAAAATTTCTTACAACTTGCACAAACTCATAAAGGTTTTGTGCGGTTATAGGAAATATTACTTTATTATACTAATTATTAAAATTTGAGCATAATGTTCTATGTTATTAAAAAAAAATATATTTTTATTATAGTAATTGAATATTTGGTTTGTTGAATCTTATATTATGACTTGTAATAAGATTACAGTGTTTAGATTCTTAATATTCTTACATTTCTTAACGGTGTCAGAATGTTGTAATATAAGTTATTTAAGATTCCGTATAAAATCTAAAATTTCAGACAAAATTATCCTTTATCTTCGTACTACTTTGTGAATTGTATTAATTGTTAAGGAATTGTTATTAATTTTCTTTAAAAAAATTATTTATAAAATTTCGTGTGATTAAACGAAACATTATTATAATAAGGGTAATGTTTTATGTCAAGTATAAAGTAATATAGTCTTAATAATGTAATATGATCTCAATTTGAAATAACGTCACTGAAAGTTGACATCAAATTTATCTAATAGTAGTAGGCACGTATCTTTATTCTTTTTTTTTTTTTTAAATATCTAATAGTAGAAAAGTAGTCCACACTAGAACCCTTAAAATTCATAAAACAATAATCATTTAATCGAAATAAATTTAAAAATTCAAAATAAAAAATTAATATAAAAGTAATAAAAATTAAATTAAATTATAATCAACGCTTTAAATTTTTTTAAAAATTCAATCGAATCGAATCGAATCAATAGATTCGGGGCGGCATGAGATGAGCCTACGATGATTGGAGGCATGGAATAAAAGGGATGATAAGATATATGGAGAGAGGAGAGAGATGTACTTAAAGCGAATAGGACACGTTATTTATTCAAAAGTGGTTGATATTAGGTCCACCTTCTGTCTCAAATTGCGGGCCTTGGAGGGCTACAACTACAAGTCAATTCCCTTCACTTTTATTGGCCGCCATGCTTATGCCTCCTTTTCATATTTTTGTATATAATATAAAAATCAATATTACATTAAAATTGATCATATGTATAAATTTATATAAATCTTATCTTAAAATATAATCATAATAAAAGTCTTAGTTCGATTGATAATTGTATTATTGTCAGTGTAAAAAAAAAGAGTTTAAATATCTCAAATGTGTTTATTTTTTTATTTAATGACCGGGTGAAATTATACTTAATTTTAAACACTATATATAAAAAATATAAAAATAAAAACCAGTTTTGCGATATACAGTTTTAAATATCTATTTACTAAGTAAATTTTAAATGAAAAAGACAATTATGCCCTTGGTAACATTTTTATAAGATAATGAAAATTTGATTATATATTGAAGTGTTATAAAATTGGGGGTTTGTTTACTGTTATATTTTAAAAGTGTTTTTCAAGCTAAAAGCAATAATAATCCGATAGCTATTCAAGCCAATCGGGCTTTCTCAAGTTAAACCAAAAAGTTGAAATTTTAGCTTTTGACTTTTCAAAAACCCCTTTGGATGTCAAATTATAAATTTTGCCCCCATTTATATTAACTATAAATTATAAATATGATTTTTTTTATTCAAATTAAATTTCACAAACAATATGTATTAATTACTTTAAAATATTTAAAATTTATATTTCATATATCATAATATTAACAATAAATTATCATAAATTATTTTATTATTTTTATACTATAATCTAAATTGAATATTTGTTAATCTCAAAATAATACTACGGCATCATGGTAATCAAATAATGAAGACATATGAAAAAAACAAATATTTTACATTTGAGTCTATTATAATATTTACTAAGTTTATATAATTCATATATCATAATATTAATTACTTATAATTTATTTTTATTTTTTATTATAATCTATACTATTGTTGAAAGGGTTAATTGAGTTGGTGTCGAAGTGTAGATAATGAAATTTGAACCTAAAACACTATAATATTTAACATTTTATTTGTACCATTTCAACCAAAGCTTCATTTATTCATTAGATTAATTTTTTATAAATATATTTATTACATTAATTTTTTTCACCCACATCGTGGGTGCGCCATAATCTAGTTTAAGTTTATATGTTCCCTATATCGTAATATTAATGAATTTAGATATCATTTAAATATATACTTTGTACTTAACAACATCAAATCTAAAATATATATTTTATCTTTTCAAAAATACCTTTTTGACAACAATATTAGACTCCAAACTTTTCAAAAATATCTTTTCAACCTTAATTCTAATCTAACTCTAAATATATACATTTGGCTTAAATTAAAAAATAAATATTTTAAATTTATGTTTAATCTAATTATATATTAATCTTGAGATGAATTTAATAATTTATTTTTATATAAAATTAATTAATTATCATTATTTAAAATATTTTAATGAAAAAATATCTCAAAATTAATATTATAATAAAATTAAAATTAAAATATTTAACATGTATTTACATAAAGTAACTAAAAAGTAAAAGAGAAGACAATAAACATATAGTTATATAACATTTTTTTTTAAAATAAGCTTATGGCTAATGTGACAAGTTAATGGTAAGGTTAAGGTTTAGGAATTTTAAAATTTTCGGTTCAAATCTCATTCTGTACAAATCATGTGTGGGTTCTCAATTTATTTTTATTTTAATTCATGTCCCACCACATGTGAATCATGTATAAATTTATTTTGACATAGGTAGGGGTGAAGCCATAAATTTTTTCTAAGGGGACAAGGGTTATGATATATATTTTTATGATGAGTTAAAATACAATTTCAACATTGAATTGACTTATATTTTTAGAATTTTTAAAAGGACTAAATTAAAATTTTATTATTTTCGGCCAAATTATAATTTTATCATGTATTAACTTATAAATTTTTATATTGTAGGGGTTTAAAACATAATTTTCCAACCTCTCTTTTGCCCTGAGCAAAGGTTTGATTATTAGTCTGGTCGTGCTTTATAATGATTAATTTTAGTTATAATTATTTGAATGTATTCTTTGAAATTGCATTGCAACTATACGTGTAACTTTTATAATAATTAATTTTAGTTATAGTTATTCGATTGTATTATTTGAAATTGCAATTGTGGCTGTATGAGTAACTTAAGAAAAACTTATATATTTATGTTTAATATATGAATATATTATAATTTATAATTTAATTTAATAATAATTAAAATATTTTTAAAACTAATTAGAACTTTATTATTTTTAATTAAAATTATTGAATATAAATATTGTTGTACCCCTTTGTATACGAACACATGGGAAGTCAGAAGGATAACTAAGCAACAAGCTAGCTAACAACAAACCGGGAAATCACTCATAAGTCCTACCTTCCGACATAGCAAGCTATTAAGAACCCAAACCTTTAGGCTTCAATCGAGAATGTGATGTTGTAGGTCACCAAACACCATGTGGGTTCAACTAATCTATCTTGTTGCTTGAGTCAAAGCCTACACTAAAGGTCTAGAAGGAGCAACCTTAGGCACAGTCCCAGAAGAGGATCGAGACTACCCGGTTGAAGCAATTAGACGCCGGGAGGCATGATCAAAATCTATGAGTTCATGGATAATTATCCCCCTGAACCTCGTTATAGCTCTTCTCCCAAATGAATCTTATCTTGGTCGATTTCTTCCAAAATCCCTAATACTCACTTTAGGCCTTTTCGAGCTTTTTTAAGAGGTGTTACCTACATAATATCACCAATAAAAGGGATTAGCTTTTAAAAAAGCATACAATAAGGATAGAAACAACTATCAGAAAGACTATAACCAAACTTGTCGTCATCGGAAGTAAGGAGCTCCAAAGTATCCAAATGTTGTTCATCATGAAGCTAGGGAATGCTTTGACTAGTACCCGATGGTACATTTTAGTTGTGATCGGGTAGGTGGCAATATTTGGTAATATAGCATATGTGCCCTAAAGTCACCCCCCGAAGGCACTTGGTTATCCTAGACTTGACGTGAAAGGGAAAAGTATATGACGCCAAGGGCACATTCCCGTTGTTTCAAAAGCCATCCACCATAAGTGTACCTACAAACACCTTCCTCCTCAAGACAATAGTTGAAGACACTTCTTAAAGTGATCTTAAGAGGGACCACCAATATTCCCTTTCGATTCATCATTTTATGATCGTGGGAACCTCCAAGGACATCTTACAAGCGTTGAAAATACTAGCATTTCCCAGTAGAAGGGCACGTCCATTCAATGGAAAAACCAATTCTCCCATTGAATTTCAGTTTTATGAGGATGTACTTGCTATAATCAACATTTATCGTTACCTCGTTGCCATAAAACATGTTCTCCATCCAGGGTGAAGTCATCCGAGGGTAGAACTCAAATACCCATGAAGCCTCTCCTAATCCATCTTTCGTAGGAAATACATATACCCAAACATTTGATCGGAAGATTATATGCCTCTCTTGCGAGACATAATAAAAAAACCCAACCAATATTTGCCCTGGTGCTACATTGAAGTCATAAAGAACATCCCAGGTAAACTCACCTCAATAAGAGACAATAGTAGGTAGAACCCAAGCCTATTGCCAGTAAAGTCAAGGTCAAATACCTCGCTAAAATGATGTAACCCTTCCGGAATACTGAATTCATACTTATGATGTTTTGCAAGTAACTCGCGACATATTAACAAATTCTTCATATCTCGATGGGGTTATGGAGCACGAGTAGTTAAGGCTAACAACAAGCTCATCACTCCCCCTTTTGGACTTAATCGCAATAATCTTCTTATCCTTCACCGTCTCCCTTGTTGAAGCATTGCCAAAACGACATCCACCTCGATTGTGAGTCTTACTAAACTATCCATCTCCTCTTTCCATTTTTGCCTAAAAGACGCCAAAAAACAACTTTGATAATAACAAAAAAGAAGAGCTACAAGACGAATTGAAATATAGACGCTCTTGGAGAGCAGAAATCAACTAAAACCAAAATATGCCAAAACACACAGTCAAAAGCAAATATTCTACTAACTTACTCGTTTTCTATTCTTAGCATAAATAACTATACGTCAAACAGTAATTGGATCTGATATCCGTCACGCGAGCTATTACACAATTGATCTATACCATCAAGTCAGAATGAATACATGTTTTGTCCCATTATAGATGTTAGAGTTGTGACCCAAATTCTTATTAAAATAAAATACAAGTGGCAAGTGGCCCGAAGGTCGCAGCCCACTGTGGATCCCCAATAAGCAAGATACTGGATTGGGTCACAAGGTACGGTACAGGCTGCATAAGAAGAATCTGTATAGAAGTTTACTTCTTTTGTTTGATATTAATTTGAATAGGGTGTTTCAACCTTACTGCATTACTTTTATTATATGTTGGTCAGAATAAGGTTTTCTAAACTTATAAATAGACGCAGTCTATACTCCTTGTTATTATTCGAATTCGATATAGTAAGTTTTCTTCTCCTTTATCCATGGTTTTTTCCCAAAAGGGTTTCCACATAAAATCTGTGTGGTCTATTTTCTTTCTTTCTTTTCCTTGCGATACATTGCCATTATCGACATTCTATTTTTCACAATAGACATTCTCATCCCATCGAAGACATTCGCCCATCATGTTCCATAATGATGGTTAAAATGCAAGTCTAACACGTTAGGATCATCCTACACGGGACCCTCACCTATAAATATCTTCAGGAACAATGAAGAAGGAATTGATTCCAATGAGATACCAATCTTATATGTCAACTGACCTCTAGCCTCCAGACTTAGCACTCTCATCTTCTCCGCTCTGTATAACCTTCGATTCTCTACTTCAACTGGGTGAATCAGCCTCTATGATAATCACTACTAGAGGTGTTCATGGGTCGGCGGCCCGGCCCGGCCCGAAGGCCCGACCGAAATTTGGGAGGGTTTGGGCAAAAATATAAGCCCGAAAAATGGGTTTGGACAAAAAATAATGCCCGTTTAAAAAATGGGCCGGGCCTCGGGTAAGGTATTTTTGGCCCGGGCCCGACCCGGCCTGAATTCGCTAAATGACAAAAAAAATCTGCTATTTTTTTTTTGAATGTTATTTTCTTATTGTTTTCTCCCTATTTTGCTACCATATTACTATTATGTTGCTACTATTTTGTTGTTATTGATTGAATATTGTATAAAACTTATTTTATTGTTAATTTTGTTATTATTTTAAAGGCATTTGTTAATTTTATTATTATTTTAGAGGTATTTGCTTGTTAAGTTACATCTATCTTAGTGTTATTTAAGTCTACATATTTTTTAAAAATTTATTTTTAATTTGTTGGGAAATATTTATTTTGATTTTTTTAGTATTTTTATATGGGTCGGGCTTGAGAAAAAATTTAGGCCCATTTTTTTGGCCTGGCCCAAGCCCGATGAATGGGCCTAATTTTTTAGTTGAGCCTGGCCCATGAACACCTCTAATCACTACCTTCTTCTCCATACTTTCTCCTTATTGTATCACTCTATCAACAGAGATGAAAGATAACAAATAAATAAAATAATAATTAACTAAGGGTAAAGTTATAATTGTATTTAAATTTCATTTAATAAATAATAATGGATTTTTCATCAAAGAGGTGCGGAGAAGTGAATTTTTTATTATCAAACCTGGTAAGCTTCGAATAATTTTCACTATAAAATATAAAATATAAAAAAAATAATATATTAAATTGTGATTCAAGAATCTGCCTAAAACAATACCATCTGTCAATTGCCTTATGACATGGCAGCATGACCTTATGTCTTCATTCAATGTCTCTACTTTATAGTGGGAATAAGGTTTCTTTTTTATAGGATTAATATTATTTTTCTTTTCTTTTTTTTTCAAAAAAAAGTTAAAACTTGTTGGAGTTTATTTGTATTTTATAATTTTGGCAATATGTTAAAATGTGGAAAATTTTCATATTTATCTCATCCACAAAAAGGGGCCCATGTTGTTATTATTATTATTATTATTAAAGTTAAAAAGGTTTAATTTTTATTTGAGTCTCCTAAAATTTATTATTTAATTTCTTTAAGCATAATTTGATCTCGTTAAAATAAAATTTTGCTTAGAAATAACTTTAAGCATTGTGCTAATATACAAATTTATTATTAGCATGATTGACTAATTTAACAATAGTGTCTCTAACAGTAATCAATTTGGGTCTTCTAGTAATATTAAAAGAAATAAATGGACTAAATTATACTAAATTAAAATAGAGGGATAAAAACTGAAATTTCTGTGTAGTGAGGGGATTAAAATAGAATTAGATGGAAATAAAAATGATTAATTATGTTAACAAAAAGTCAAATTCCATACTTCATTACTCGAAGATAAACACGAAACTATGAGAAGAACCAACCAATTTTGCTGAAAAGCAACGAAATCGAAGAATCAGAGCAACAAAGAAACCGAAAAGCAAACAAAAACAAAAAGACAATTTCTCTCTCTCAATATATAAACTGAAAAACAGGGGAAAGAAGAGGTGAAAAAAATGGCAGAGAAAAGGACAAGATCAAAGCTTTCAGCTCCAACACGTCCATCCATAACTTTACCACCAAAACCAGCCATGGATGGCTTATTTTCAAGTGGTTTAGGGCTAAGTCCAGGGCCTATGACACTGGTTTCATCTTTTTTCTCCGACCTTGACTCAACAGAGAATAGGTCTTTTTCTCAGCTTCTAGCTTCAGCAATGACTTCACCTGGAGCTCGATTACCCCACGCTTCAATGGATGGTTCATTTATGGAGGTGGGTTTTAAAGATGGAGGTGAAAAAAGCCCTGGGTTTAAGCACAACCGACCTTTGAATTTTGACTCTCCTTTGTTCACTGCGCCTACTGGGCTAACCCCTTCTGGTTTGCTTAATTCTCCGAGCTTCTTTTGTCTTTCTCCTCAGGTAATTTGAGTTGAAATTACAATTTTTTTTTTTTTAAATTATGGCTCTGCTTTGTTAAGGTATAAATGATTTGGTTGATTATAGTCTGTTGGATTTCAATGTAGTTTATCCAGTTTTTATGATTGCTTATTTAATAGCTTTTTGCCTCTAAATGAAGACATCATTTTGTTTTTGTTCCCTTTTAGGGATGAGTACCCTTTAACCCATTAAATTGGGATTTTTTTTTATCAACACAGTGATCAATTGAGTGTCATTTTGCTGTGTCTGAGAATAGATGTGTAACTTATGTATGTATTTTCTTCTTTTAGGATGAACTCTCATGGTATGCATCAACAATGAACTTTTGGTTTAGAATGAATGTAATTTTGAATAGTGGAGAATTGTGTGATTATTGGTTCAAATGTTTCTGGGGATGTTAGTTTTGAATCTTAGATTGATACACTGAAACTTGTTGCTGGTGACACGAGTACCAGGATTTGGTTGTATACACTTACATCGAAAGTAATGTCTTCTTATTCTTGATGATAACGGTTAATCAAACTTCTGTTCCATGATTTGTGCAGAGTCCTTTTGGAATATCCCATCGGCAAGCATTGGCACAGGTTACAGCTCAAGCTGCCCTAGCACAATCTCAAGTTCATCCACAAACCGAATATCAAGCGTTGACGGTATCAGCTCCTTCGGAGTCATTGATCCGTCATCTGTCCTTCACTCCTGAAGAAACTTCACAGTTGATGCCTCCTTTGGCCTCGGAACCTCAAAGTTCTGCAATAGAATACTCGGAAGCTTCCCAATCTGATAGGAAAAACCAGCTTCCTATTGCTGTGGATAAACCTGCTGAAGATGGCTACAACTGGCGTAAGTATGGACAGAAGCCTATTAAAGGCTGCGAGTATCCACGAAGCTACTACAAGTGTACCTATCTTAATTGCCCTGTGAAAAAGAAGATAGAACGATCTGCTGATGGCCAAATAACCGAAATTATATACAAAGGCGCTCACAATCATGAAAAGCCTCAGCCAAATAAACAAGCAAAGGGTGGTAGTGATGGAAATGCAAATTCACAGGCAAATCCTGAATTCGGTTCTCAGGTTGCAGCTTTAAATTCGAACAAGTTAAGTGAAACCATGTCGTCTCATTCGATACTGGGGAAAAATTCTGAATCTACTCAAGCTGCAGAATTACCTGGATCAAGTGACAGTGAGGAAGGATGTGATGAAGAGAGTCGAGAAGAAAGAGATGATGATGAACCAAATTTGAAAAGAAGGTAAATTTCAAATCTAACTTCAAATGATCATACAAGTTCTTATTTCTTCAATATTAAATGTAATTTTGAGGGTGTTTTGCTTTTGACTGTAGGAATACTGCGCCGGAAGCTGCAGTAGTGTTGTCGCACAAGACGGTCACAGAACCAAAAATTATCGTGCAAACAAGAAGTGAAGTTGACCTTTTGGATGATGGCTATAGATGGCGCAAATATGGACAGAAAGTGGTGAAAGGGAACCCTCATCCAAGGTACAATGGTCTCTATATATATATGTTTATATATGGTTCTAATAATGGTGTTCTAGCAATTGTGCAAAGTTTTGAGTGATTTACAGTGGCAAAGAGACTGCTTGATGTATATACGATAATCATCAAGAGCAGTCTATGATCTAAATTTCTTGGAGCATTTCAGTACTAGGCTTATACCCCTAGGGCTCTAATAATTGTGACTTGTCTTTCTCGTGTCGTGTCTAAAACTTAATCTATGTTGCCCCAGCTTGGAGTACCCTGTATCCAACACCCTTGTCCAAAACGTATTTGGGTGGGGATAAAGATAAACCCTCCAAATACTGAGAAACTTGAAAAGGTTAAAGCATACTAATGTTTAGTACATACTTGTATGGAACACCCATATCTGAATCTGAGTAACATAGGACTTGGTCACTGGATAAAAACCTTAAGTACGCATAAAAAAACCTCTCTCGATTGTCTGCTATAGGTAGATATTGGTTCGATTTGCTTGGTTTGTGCATATAGGTTTCAACTTTAATTCTTTATCTGCTCATATTGCTAGACCACAGTTTTGCATTCCGAACACGTATGACAAGCAAATCTCAAACAACATCATGTCTCAGAAATGACAGTGTCATATTTGTATTCATCTCCCTGTTTTGCCATTTAAATTCTCTCATTTTTATTGATTTGATAAAAATGTAGATTAGTAGGCAATGCTGTTATCTTGTTGTAGATGCATGTTTATTGTGAATTATTCCGTTTATTAGTTCTCATTTATACTGCGACCTTTGGGATTATCTCTGACGCATCAAGCTATACCTACAGGAGCTATTACAAATGCACGAGTGCTGGATGCAATGTTAGGAAGCATGTGGAAAGAGCATCAACTGACCCAAAAGCAGTCATAACAACATACGAGGGAAAGCATAACCACGACGTTCCAGCAGCTAGAAACAGCAGCCACAACATGGTGAGCAACAGTTTGTCGCAGACAAAACCGCACAAGGTTGTGGCTGAGAACCAAAACCATTCTTTACTTAAAGCAATGGATTTTGGAAACAATGGTCAGGGACCAGCAGTTTTAAGGCTAAAGGAGGAGCAGATAAGAGTGTAATCCCCCACCTCTTAAAGCAGCCAGGGTCTGGCCTTCATTGGTATGAAAATGCACAAGGGTGGAATAAATAACGCAGGTGAAATTGAAGGATAAATCCTGGTGAAGCATAATATAATTACCCAGTTTTGAACGTTGGAATTTATAAGTAATGTTGTAAAGCATGTTAGGGCTTGTTTGCTGCTGCTGCCACTAATTTATACTTTGTAAGATTCAGTTAAAATGACAATAAGCAATTACTGATTATGTTTATGTCCAGTTTTCCTTTTTTTATGAATAATCTTCAAAAAGCCCATATTTCCATATTGAAATCTTGTTATCAACCACGATCGGAGAGAAACAGAACATACCAGTTTAACCCTTAACATAAAAACCCTAAAACATTAATATTTTTAATTAGAAATGAAATTTTGATAAAAGAACAAAAATTTATTCAGTTATACATATATATTATCAAAGACAGATAATTTGATTCTATGTTAGCAAATAATTCCTTAAGAACAAGAGATCCGAATCTTTTTCCCAACACAAGCAAAACCCAAATCTTTTTGGGGGAAAAAGATTAATGAATAGATGAAGGGGAAAACAGATAAGAAATGTAGGGCAATACCCCTCGCTTTGACAGCTAGAACTAAAGCAGCAAAGCGGCCATGGAATCCCTTACCAACCCAAAAGAGAGATGGTGTTAATATGCGCCAATCGCACTAGTGTGCGCCACGATTTGTAAAGAACCTCTCCCGTGGTATACCACGCCACCCCTTCTTTTACGGGGGAAGCGCTCGGCCTTTGGCGCTGCATATTTTTTTTTTTCTCATTCTTTCTCTTTTATAGTCGCCTCTCGTCCTTCAAACCCTAACTTTACTTTCCTCTTTTCCCTTTTTGCCTTCACTTTTTTCCCGATTAACATTTATATCCTTTTAGGTTTGGCATATATATATATATATATAAATGCATACACATAAATTATTATGCGGATTGTTATATTTTAAAATTTAATATTTTGGTCAAAATTTTCATTAAAAAAATTAACTCAATCTTTTTTGAAAGGTTAATGATAAAAATTGACTCTCTTAAAAGATTAAAAATCAAATTTAATTTAAAATAAATATATACTAAATTGACAAAAAATGTAAACGTTAAAGGCTAAATTTATCATTATGCCAACTTAAATATAAAAATTCCAAACAAGTTAAAAGTTCCTAATAGTCCCAAACAACTTAATTACTTAACCCTAATTATATAATGTCAATTATATATATCATAATCTACACAGTTAATTACATGGTTTTGAGTTACATATCATTAATATAAGAATATACATTATAATATCATTATTGTATATAAGGTTATATATTATTATAATATATCATAAAGTTAATTACACGTTTAGGGTTTAAGTTTACATATCATTAATATAAAATTGCACATTATAATAAAATAGTAGTATATAAGGTTACATATCATTAATAACCTACTGAGTTATATAACGTTTATTATATATATATATATATTAAAATATACCAGAAAATTAATTACACATTTAAGATTTAGGTTACATATCATAATAAAAGAATGCACATTTTAATATCATAATTGTATAATAAGTATTATACATTCATAATTTACTTATATATAACAGGTCATATATTATATGTAGTTAAACATGTATGTATACTATTTTTTATAATATAATACGTACTAAATATAGTTTTTCTCACATTATAAAATAAATTTATATTATAATATTATTTTAATTATATATATATTAATTAACTTTTTTGGTTTGAAGTAATTTAACTAAGTTAATCAAATAACATTAATGATCGCATCACACTTTTTTAAAGTATGCTGATTAACGTAATTTAAACCATACATAAGTAATTAAATTTGTAGTTTACCCTAAATGTTATTATGATCGATTAAAAAAAGAATTAATTTCGATAAATATTTAGATTCAATGATTTAAAAGGAGGAAATAAATTGCACAAAATTATAAACTATCTTACTAGTTACAACAATGGAGCTTCAATTTTTCTTACATATGTTTCATTTATATCAAATGAAAACTCAAACTTAAAAGCAGATCGAATATTTGCAGAAAGATGGATTCTATATTCAACAGAGCGCAGTGCAGTGCAGTAAGGACTCACAGTTTAACCTCAGAAAAATAGGTTGATGAAACAGCCAACCCCTCAGCATCATATGTTCGAACGAGTCGCTGTCTCTTACCAGGTGTGTCGAGCCAACAGAACTCCAAGTGGAATGGCTTGGATTCAGCTACACTCTTTGCAATATCAGAAGGGTATCCCATATACATACCACCTGGTAATAATGTCAACTGGTATGCTCCTTCAAATTCAACTGAGTTATTCGAGATCAAACCCGTCCAGTGCACATTAGTCCTTACTCCACGTCTGCTGTCCATGGAGGTAACATCCTGATCATGTATTTAGAAACAAGAAACACAATGAGAAAAGACCAAGAGTCTAATAACAATAAATTGACAAAAATAAGCATCAAGACGGACAAAAGCTGTAGACTAGACAGTAATTGCATGGGAACAAAAACAACCCTTTCTGTCATCATATATGCGGTCAAGGAGCTTATATAAATCAATTTCCACTGCAGGATTCCATGACTCTTGGCTTTTCAGGAGAATGAATACGTGTACTTGGTTTAAACCTATGTTACTCGGACTTTTGGACACTTAAGAAAAAAGAAAAGTCAACAGCTGCATACCTGGATGAGCTTTTTCTTGTCGTCCATTTCAAGATAAGCAACTGTATCAGCTTCAGTCATTGTCGATCCGTAAACACCACTGCGTTTTGTTACAGAATGACCTTCCCACTTGCCTAGAAATGGTAAAATCCGGTCCTCTCCATCCTACAATCAATAAAAAACAATGTTTATATACACAAATCTTATAACAGGAAGTTTACTTACCGTCAACTAAAACAAAGTGGAGGAAGATTGATTACTATTATATTGCCAAGTGATGGATGAACGAGTGGGCCATCACCTCTATCCTCAAGGAAGATAAGAAGCATATCCACAAAGCCTTTGGGGTCCATTATATGGAAGGCCCTTGCTCGTCGATCCTTTGCTTGTGAATATAGGCAATTTTCACAAACGATAGAAGGCTGGCGAGAAGGAAGCTTAACATTTCTGTCAAGTAAAACAAATAGTTACTTCTTTTAACCTGATGCCGTGTGCATATGGGGATCAGGAGAAATCAGAGGAAACTGTGTTGAAGTGAGCCATTGTCCCCAAAAGATAATAATAAAACAAGTTGGCTAGCAACCCTACCAGACAAGCATGAAGCTTCAGTGGAAATTGATTTACAAAATCCATTCTCAAAGGTAAGTCGAAATTCAGAAAATTTATTCAAAACGGGGAGCTATGATAGTCGATACCATACATCATACGTTATATATTACTGCTGGTTTTCAGCATAGCAGCACCTCAGAATTCATTCATCATAACAGAAAAACTTGTGCAAAACAAACAAGCGGTTTCGAATTTATGCAGCAAATTCATTACCAATGCTCTAACTTAATGAGAAAGAACTGCTATTCCGATTCTTTCACTATTCGAAATCATTCAACTCATAAAACAAATGCCCTTCCAAAATCAAGAAGCACTTACTTTGGTGATTCCTCTCCGGTGTCATCTTCCCCCAATACCCCTTGCCGTAACACAGTCTCTAACATGCCGGCGGTTTGGTACCTCAATGAAAAAGCCCTCTCATTGGGGAAAAATCCAATCTGCAGACTAAACATAATGGATATTCTAATAGAAGAAAACAAACTTTAAAAGCTTGGATATGATAATAACAATATAAAGAAGGGCGAAACTCGGCTGATTTTGAATAGGTGAATGATTGGAAAAGCTCACCTGTTGATATTTGTCAACAGTGAACATATTTGTTTCTTTTATTTTGTATTCTGCCCATTCAGCTTCCTCATCATGTCCAGAAATTGAAGTACTTGATTGAGGCTGTTCAATGTACAACCTAGAAAATACAATTTTGTTAAGCAACTTGGAAAGGAGAAATATTTGGAGTAACAATGCCTAATTGCTTTTTTCCCAATTCAGCTTTTAAAAAGTTAAGTGAAAGCAAAAATAAATAAAGAGTAAAAGCAACAACCAAACAGAACTAACAAATTCAAAGAGTTAAAGTCATCAATAATATCATATGAACTTCCATAAGATAAAAGAATCATATTTCACCCACACAGAACTTTCAAAAAATAAAAATAAGGAACTTAAATTGCTAAAATTGAAAAGCTTACGTTTGAATGAGGCTGATGAGTTCATCTTCCCCATAACAACTTGCGGAAAGCCGAGTACTTATTTTTTGCAATAGATTTCCATTTCCATCAAATTGCTGCAAAATTCGAAGAACATGTTTTTGAATTATTTAAGAAACGATGATAACTAATATTGAGCGAGAAATGAATAAATTACATGGAAAGAACCGGTCCATTTGCCGGAATTAAGGTCGAAAAACCGGCGGAGATTATCGATGCTCATGTAATGTTGTTCTTGGACAGGGGCGGAGTTGGCGGCTCGGAGTCTGGAGGTCCGAAAGGAAGGAAATGGGTTGGAATGGGGAAGCTTTGGAAGGAAAGGGAAGGGTTTGGGTGAAGGGGAAGGAAAGACAATGCAAGAGTAACAAATTGAAGCCATTGAAAGTAAAAGGGAGAGAGTGTTGTTTGGACGGAGTGGAGAGAGCTTGGTTGATTTCTTTTAATAACTTATCCGCTACGATTGTTTCTTTTTTGCTTTATATTTAGTATACTTTCATCCTTAACTTTTTCAGTTCAATTCTTTGGAGAGAGTATCATATTCATGATATCACAATAATGTTTTTTTTTTTTTTTTTAATTTTTAAAAACTTATATAATTTTTTAAAAATTCAAAAATACGTTAGAATTTTTTAAAAAAAATAAAAAAATCGAAATTATACAAGAATTTAAAAATTAAAAATATCTCGAAATAAAGTATATTCGCTAGACACATTACAAATATTAAAAAAAATTGTATTTAGTTAAAAATACAATCAATTATATAAATATTATATTTTAAAAATATTTTTAATAAAAATTGAATTAATTTTTATATCAAATTTTTAATATTTTAAAATACATCAATTTTTACTACTTTTTCTGTGTCTCTAGCAGCATGTTTATTTCACTCAGATCCCTATTTAATATCTAGAGTAAGCTTCCTTCACCCATCATTAGGGATGGCAACAGGGTAGGGTGGGGTGGGTATTTGCCCGACCCGACTCGACCCGACTTGAAATTTAATTAATCAGCCTCAACCCTGACTTTTAAGAAAAAATCCACCCAAACCTGAATTTAAAATTTAATAGAAGACCCGACTATGTCTCACCTCGTCTTAAATTTAATTTAATTGTTTCATTTTGAAGCAAATAAGATTACATTTTTTTTATTTTTTTATTTTGAAGCAAATAAGATTAATTTTTTTTTTTTTTGAGTTTAGACTTAAAACTTAATATATTTATTTTTTCTATTTATATATTTATTTATTAAAAATAAAATTTTAATATATGTATACATATTAGGGGCATTTTTTTAAATATTTCAGGGCGAGGCGGGGCAAATTTACCTCGAACCCTACCCAACTTGACTATTTTTGTAATTTCACCTGACCCGACCCTCCCTGCACCCGAATTTCTAAAATAAAATCCGATCCTAATGGATTGGGTCGGGTCGAAATTTGTTGGATTCGGGCTTTTTTTGCCATCCTTACCCATTATTATGCACATGCTCTCTTTGCCAAACTCTCGACAATAGTGGTGAAATTAGGGACAACGATGGCATATTCAAATATCCATGACATTTGATTCGAAATTGTGATCATAGATGTTAATGATTCAAAAAATATATAGATTAAAATATTTCAAGGCAACATATGTAAATGTTAATATTTAGATATTCACCTCACTTTTAAAAATTTTGGCCTATGGATCAAAAAGGCCCTTGATAAAAATTTTAAAAAAAAAATCAATGGAACCCTTGAAAAATGCATCCCATTGTGTCCTTGATGGCAAAAAAACAAATTAAGATTTAATTCACGATTTAACTCTTGAAGTTTACTCATTTTTTCATATTGATACTTTTTTTTTCCAATTTAGTACCTAATGTATTATTCTGTTATTGTTTTTAGTCCATTTTACTAACAAAATTTTTAAAAAAATTGGTGCCAATCAAATCATGGTAAATGTCTTTCTTTTATAAAAATATATAAATTTTTTATTAAATATACATAAAGATTTAATATATATATATATATAAAATCCCAAAAATCTAAAAAATTATAAAAAATAACTAAATATTTTTAACAAGGATGATACGCTACGTGGAAGGATGTTGATGTGGTATATCACGTCAATAATTTTTTAAAAATAAATTTTTTTTAAAAAACTATTAAAAAAATTACATTTGAAGACTAAAATGAACTTGATTATAAAGTTTAGAGTTGGCAAACGGGCAAACTTGAGCAGACTCAATTTGGGCTTACTTCAAACTTGGATTTTTTAGGCTTGAGCCCTTTCGGACTTGATTTTTTTGGGGTCAGATTTTTTTGAATTTAGGCTCCGATCGAGCTAGGCGGGCTCTGACGGATACAGATAATTTTAAATTTTATAAGTTATAAATATTTTAATTTTGAATATAATAATTCATTTTACTTTTATACAATAACAATGCAATTCAAATTTGCCTTATAAAAAGCATAACTTATATATATTTAATAAATTTATTTTTATATAAAATAATTAAATTGCTTATTGCATGTAGAATTTATTATTTTATGATATTATATGAATTAACTAAAATACCTTTTATTGTTCATTATTATATTATATTGACAATTGAATAACTTTTTTATTTTTCTTATTAAATTTATAAACTTAATACTCATATTCTAAAATATTTATTTCAAAACCCAAATATATTATGCTAAGCCCAAACCCAAATAATATACTCATTATATAGTACTATATCACATACTATAATAGTAGAGTAGTACATAATATAGTAATTATTATCATATATTATTGTTTATTATACTAGTTGAATTATACTCTAAATTCATGTACTTTTCATACATTTGAAAGTTAACCCTCTTACTATATTATATAATGCAATATCATATCATGTAGTATGTAATATATTAATACTGTATATACGCATCAATGATTAAACATTATAATATCATGTAATATTATATCTTTTATTATAATCTACAATATAATAATATTTATATATAATAGAAAGACATTATATATTACTTATTATATATTATTGTTTATTATTATATCAGTTGAAATTTGCTTTAAGTCTCTATGCTTTTAGTACATTTGAAAGTTAGCTTCCTGCTCAGAGGCGAAGCTAGGGGGGCTGGCAGGGGCCCCGACCTTCCCTAAAATGTAAAATTTCTATTTAGGCCCTTAATTTTTTTTTTAAAATTCAATTTAATCCTTTACAAATTATAAAGATATAGACTATAAAAAATTAAAATTTCATTCGGCCCCTAAAAAATTGTTCTGGCTTCGCCCCTGCTCCTGCTATTTTATATAATACTATATCGTATCATATATTAATAGTTTATATATACGCATAAATGATAAAACATTATAATATTATGTCATACTATGTCTTTTATTATAATCTATATTATAATAATAGTTATATATAATAGTTGCGCATTATATATATTACTTATTATTATACTAGTTGAAATATGCTCTAAGCCCCTATATGTTTCATACATTTAAAAGTTAGTCCTCCTACAATATTATATAATGCTATATCATATAATATGATATATTAATAATTTATATATATGCATTGATGATTAAATGTTATAATATCGTGTAATACTATTTCCTTTATTATAATTTGTATTATAATAATAGTTATATATGTATTAATATTTTTAGTACTAGTTATATATTATAATATTATTTTATGTATTTATAATATACTAATTTAGTATATTGGTTTAAGATGAGATTAGGTAATCGATTTGGTTTTCGATAATAGTTATATAATATATTATTATATATTATCATTAAAGTTTATTTTTTATACATATATAATTATAGTATTAAGAATATTTTATATATTTTTTAATCTTTTTAAAAATTTATCTCTTTATAATTTAACATAAAAATTATTATTAATTATTTTTCTTTTTAATAAAATTTTAATATAAATATACATTTTCTTATTTAAAGAATACATTTTTGGCGAAAAAAGAAGATTATATTCCATTTCCATCATCAATATTGATATAATCCAACATTTTACTACTGCTTAATCTCAATCAACCGTCTGATCTAAAACAAGAGGACCAAATAATAGTATGCCACAGCAAAGGAAATCATATAGTGGAAAATCTTAAGGCTAACAGCATCGGATGTTAGGGAACCATTTTTGACCGGAGCCGGCTCCGGAGCAGGTGGAAGCATTTCAACGTTAACAGCAACTTTCATCCCATGGTAGCAGTAGCCACCGCTGCTGAGGAAGTAATAGGGTCTCACCTGTGTCAACTCAACCACATCACGGCCACCGCGAGTGATGTTCTTTATGAAACCTTGATCGTTGCAGTTGTCGTAACTTGTCTCGTTCACTTCCAGAACATTGAAGTAGCGCTTGTCGAAGTTGAAGACTTGAATAACAAGAAGCAACATTTGAGTAAAATGGGTTTCAATGATTGGAGCCTTCAAAATATTTTTATGTTAAACAAGCAAGATCAAAATAGTTATCTGTCCATACATATATACCACTTTTAGATAGAAGATAAAAGATAAGATGCTTTCTTATTGTGGAATGATTTGCTTTCATATTTCTCCAAAGTTAACCAAAACCCATCTATATATATCACCCTAAACCACACCATATTTTGCAAATAAATCAACCCATCCAGTATCTCAGTTACATTAAATTCTTCCTTTTTTTGAATTAATAATGTTCATTTATTGTGCACCATTTTATGTTATGATCTACAGCTAGCAATGCATCTACAATGGAACTATGGTTACAATAATAATCAAACAAAAAAACTATATTTTTATCACATGACATATTGATCGTTTAAAGTCCGTAATTATCTTCTCTTTTTAGAAATATAACGTGCCTTACCATTATACTAGAATAATGTCTTAACATGTTTTTTAAATTGCATCAAATATGCCTTTATTTTAATGTATTTAAATAATTTGTGAATATAATGAAAATTTCATTTGAAATAAAAATTTGAGTATGTAAATTGAAAGATGTGAGTAGTTATTTGGTAAAAATATCATAGAAGCCCTTGTATTAGGAGTTAGATTAAATTTTGTCCTCTTTACTAAAAGAATAAGTAAATTAGTCTCTATACAATTAAACCAAATAGCAAATTAGTTCTTTTAGTTAAAAATTTTCATCCATTCTTTATGTTAAAAATTGACATATGGCTTGACAGAATAACCGATTGGCTATACATGGCGTGCCATGCATTTTTACAACAGTAAAAATGTAATTTTATCAGTTTAATAGCTTGTTTTTATAATTTTTAAAGGACTTAATCAAATTTTTATCATTCTTGAGGGTCAATGCAATTTTACCATTATAAATTTAAAATTTTAAGAGGCCTAAATAAAAAATTTCCATTTGAGGGACGGGTGTCATGTACATCGCATGTTGACTGTACATGGACCAATATCTACCGTATCCATGATACTTTTACCCAAGTTATTTTGGTATAATAAAAACAAAACATTTACTTAAAAGAAAATGCTTCAAAGATCATTTTAGTATTTTTCAGTAAAAAAAAAAAAAAAAAAAGACATGATCAACTAAAACAAATTAAAAACAATGCTGATCAACTGATATATGTCTTTTATAGTTGAATTAATAGAGGAAAAACACTTTGGTTCCTGGAAGAAGTTTTAAGTTTGATCAACGATTTTTAAAGCGGAAATAAACCAAATATTCAGCAACATAAAACAAAGTAGGAAAGGAGATAACTTACGAAGCCAATCGCCGACATAAAATCGCTCATGGTCGGACCATTCTGAATAATTAACGTTAGGGTTCCAACCTAGCTTGCCTCCAACACGATGTAATGCCGCCATGGAAGATTCCATCGAAACCATCAAAATCGCCATTAACATCAACTCAAACTTAACAAAGAATCTCTTTTCAACTCCCATGTTTTCCTTCGCAATGACAAATGCTGCTAAAAGAAAACCTCGTACAGAGTTTTGTCTTTCACAGTTCAGCAATGGCTGAAACAGTCGTAATGGTAACTACAATATATAGCTGCTGCTGTTGTTGTTGAAGTCAAATGATGAGTTGGAAAAATAATTAATTAAGATTATTTTGTAACGTATTAAATCGACAGTGCTAGAGTTACATAGTTCATGTTCTATTTGATGCTTATTCACCCTCCACGTGTAATTTCACTGGGAGCGTTGTTTGACATGGCAGATACTTATTGGCTGTTATGGTTAATGTTTGTACAGTGAGTGATGGGGTTTTTGAAGAGCGGTTACACGTACAAAATGATTGATGGGCAGTTTTATTTTGCTTCCTAAAAAGGATTTCGTCAAAGAGACGCTAATTTTTATGGGTAATTTACCATAAAATCCTTTTTTTTCAAAATCTACGGAAAATGACCTATTTTCTAATTATTTATCGAAATGGGCTATTTTCTCCGAAAACGCGTCCACGTCAGCGCGATGTCAGGGGATGCAGCAGGAAAAACGATTCCACGGGGCGTTTTTGCCACATCAACAAAAAGCGCTTCCTTGAGGGCGCGCTTTGCTGATGTGGCAAAAACGCTCCCCCAGGGACGCGTTTTAGCCCGTGTTTTTTCCAAAAAAAAACTATTCTCTAATTAAATTTTCAAAAAATGTCATTTTTTAGATATTATAAAAATAGACCAATTTTTTTAAAAATTTACGAGAATAAACCTTTATAAAGGCTTAAAGTGACAACACTATTTTTTTTAAAGTGTCATCAATTAATATGGAAATATAACTTACAAAGTAAATCTTTATATAGACCCAAAGTCTCATTTCCCTTATTTTCTTGAGCAATGTGGAATATGAGATATGTGTATATATAGACTCATGAACAATTTTGCAGCTTGTTCCTAAACAACGTGAGATTCCTTTCTCTTTTAACTAACAACATGATATTAGGCTACACTATATATTTGATTTTTTTACTTAGAGTTTAAATTTTTTTACAAAAAAGTTAACATTTGTTACATTATAAATAAAACTTTTAAACTCTATAAGTAAAAAAAAAATTATAAAATATAAAATGAGTATGGTAAAATATTAAAAAATAAATATTTAAAAAATTACTAATAGTTGAGTGATTATTTTGTAAGTTTTTATAATTCGATAGCTAAAAAATATAGTTAAGTGACTACTAATGTAATTTAATCTAGATATAAAATATGAAAAATAATTATTATATTTTATGTATATTATATATTTCTATAAAAAAAAACTTATTTAACATAATTATATATTATGTTTAAATAGATTATCTATCTAGTCAAAATATATCTGAAATAAATTTATCGGCATTCATTAGGTGATGAAAATTAAATTAAAATTAGAATTAAAAAAATTAATTAGTATAGTAAAATATTAAAAATAAATAAATATTTAAAAAGATATATCAATTTTTTTAAATTACAAAAAAAAATACTATTTGAGTACCAAATACTCACCATTTATTTATTAATCAAACATTCATAAATATAAAATAAAATAAATAAAAAAAATTAAAAGTATAAATTCTAAATTTAAATAATGGAAAATGATTTTAAAAATTAGAATTGCATTGATATTAACTTCAAATATTTAAAATTGAATAGAAAATTATTGCATGTACAAGTTTCATATGTGCAATTTGTTCTCTTTTTTTTAATAGTTCTTTTGTATATGTTAACAATTCTAAAATGCAACAAGATTAAATATCTTAAAAGATAATTTTATAATATGAGAAAATGTTAACAAAATATAAAAAAAATAGAAATTGTTTTGTAAAAAAAATATCAAATATAGTGTAGCCTTTAATCTCATGTTGTTAGTTAAAAGAGGAAGGAATCCCACATTATTTAGGAACAAGCTGCAAAACTATTCATGAGTCTATATATACACATTTTCATATCCCACATTGCTCAAGAAAACAAGGGAAATGAGACTTTGAGTCTATATAAAGATTTGCTTTGTAAGTTATATTTCCATATTAATTGATGACACCTTTAAAAAAAATGGTGTTGTCACTTTCAGCCTTTATAAAGGTTTATTCTCGTAAATTTTTAAAAAATTTGGTCTATTTTTATAATATCTAAAAACTGACCTTTTTTGAAAATTTAATTTGAGAATATTTTTTTTTTTTGGAAAAAAACACAGGCTAAAACGCGTCCTTGGGGGAGCGTTTTTGCCACATCGACAAAGCGCGTTCTCAAGGAAGCGTTTTTGCTTGATGTGGCAAAAACGCCCCCCAAGGACGCGCTTCTCTTTGCATCCTCCGAATCGCTACTGACGTGGACGCATTTTCGGGGGAAATGGCCCTTTCTGGTAAATAATTGGATAACAGGTCTTTTTCCGTAAATTTTGTAAAAAAATGATATTTTCTGGTAATTTACCCAATTTTTATCCATTATACATATTATTATATAATGGATAAAATATGCTTTAAATATTTTATTTTTATTATATTTGGAATTTAATTTCTCTACTTTTAAGATTTAAAAAATGTTAGTCTAATTTTTCTAAAAAAAAAATAGAAGTCCAATTGTTAACACGGTTAAAATTCTTTTATCAAATTTAATCATATTGCAATGTCACTTTTTTTAGTTATATGGTTATCAAGTGAGTACTTTTTTTTTATTTCAAAAATATCACACCGGAAAATTTAACGGTGTCAATAATTGGATTGAAATTTTGAAATTTGAAAAGTAGAGAGATTAAATTTCTGAAAATAAAAATACATGAACTAAATTCTAAATTTATAAAGAGTACAAGGACTTGCAATATATATTTTTTATAATTGAGAGAGGGGAATGAAGTTACTTGATATCAAACTCAAACTCTCATACTTATAATATAAAACTATCGCCACTAGATTAAGAGATTGTTGGCTACTTATAATATATTTTAACCTATTATAATCTAGTTTTATCATGTGATGTATCATCTAATTGCATATGTTAATTAACATATATTAATTTATTTAAAACTTTAAAATAAAATAACTATTTAATTTTATTTATAAATTTGGGAAAAATAATAGAACTAAATACAAAAATAATGAAAAAAAACTATATCAT
Organism: Gossypium sturtianum; assembly: GCA_025698515.1. Taxonomy (NCBI): domain Eukaryota; kingdom Viridiplantae; phylum Streptophyta; class Magnoliopsida; order Malvales; family Malvaceae; genus Gossypium; species Gossypium sturtianum. Next base: position 127,788,637 of record CM046946.1, read on the forward strand.
ATATATAATATAACAATGTATGATATGAGCGATCCGATCCAATTCAAGGCCCATGATGGGGATGGGCTTAGATTCCTTTAAGGCCCAATCACGAGATCCAAATCCAAGCAATTGACGTCAAAACTCAATTTTTTCGTTCAAAACTTTATCATGAAGAAATTTCGTGAAGAAGAGTTGAAGTTTCAAAACGTTGGACTTTGGAGTTCAATATGGAGCGAGGATGAATTAGAAGAGTCCAAGTTTGTTCGTAGACTTAAAATTTCAATCCATGATGAAAAACCCATGTGGAAGATGTTAACAAGCTTAGGCATTACACTTCAAGAAGCCCAATCAAACCTATACACTTAGCCCATGTCATAATCAGTTGACTTGCGATGCATTTTTAGAAGGGATCCAAGCATTTCTGGGTCAATGTGTCTTCGTATCAATAGAAGATCTGTCTCTTAGCTTCACAATGCATTTTGAATCACTCGATTTTAAGTCTGAGATCTCAAGTTATGACTGTTTTAGTGAAAATCATGCGGGCATAATTTTTGGACGGGATTATTACTGGAAATCACGAGTTTCAAGATTTAATTTGAGTTTAAATCATATTGGTTTCAATTTTTAAGCTTATTTTTTATTATATATGAGCTCGATCTTGCATTTATTAGGTTTTATATTATTATTTATTTATTTTAAATTTTAGAATATGTTTAAGTATTTTAAGTTGTTGAGGAGTTTTATGTTTCTTAGTCAACAAGAAAGTTTAGTTCCACTAAAACTACTTTTTGTTTAGATTAAATAGAGTTTCATTATACTTGGAAGTTTTATTTGAATGTAATTAGTTAGCCTATACAAGTTGTCTTCATTGTTCATTAAAGACATTCACTCATTAATAAAATTTTCAACTCTTGGAGTTAATTTCTTTCGTGCAAGATTGCTTTCTTCTAATTTTTAGAAGCGATTTTTTTCTTCTCAATTCCTTCAAGGAGTCGTGGGATTCCATTCTTCGTCCTTCAATTTCTAAGGATTATTTCTTGGAAGGTTTATTAGAGCCATTAATTGAATTTATTGGGGTTTATATCTCAACGGGTTCAATTGGACAACTATCTTTTATCCATATCCATTAGTTTATTTGATCCATCTTCCACCTTTTAATTTTCATTTTCTTTATTTATTGTTCTTTTTATTCTTGAATTTCTTCTTTTAGTGTTTTCGTTTTTTTTCTTTATTTTTCTAAATCTGTTTGGTTTCTTCTTTTCAGGTTAGATCTGAATTTTTTTCGAGCCGAACAACTTAAATATGATCTTGGTCCACTTCTCCCTATCATTTGGTATTAGATTTGGGAATTTTTGGTAATTTCTCGTGTCTGCTAATAAGGGTGTTTTTGGTCATTTCTCGTATGTGCTAATAATCAATTTCTTGTTGCAAATTTTTTTGTTGTCTCCGAAACTATTTTACCTAGAATTTTTTTTGAAAAATTTGATTGTTTGAGTTGGTAAACAACCTCATTTTAATCTGGAATTTTAACCACTACTTTTAGGCACTATTTTACAATAAAATATATATTCACAGAAAAAAAAGTTGAAAATATAAAAAAACATTCAAAAAAGTGAAAAAGAAGTTGAAAAATATTCTATGGGAGGAATTTTGTGCCAAAAAATTTCAGATCAATTTTTTATCATTTGAGAAAGCTCTAGATTAAATTTCATGATTTTAGCACATCATAAACACATTGAACAAAAAATTCAAGTTTTTTCCATTGTTTCGGGTTTTCTGTTAGGTAGTTTTATTTCTTTGATTCTAGCCTTATGTTTTCTTTTGTTTTTAGTTTTTCTTATTCTATTATGAATTCTAATACATTTTCATTTCTTGTGTTAATAGGTACGAAAAGAGTCGCCTCTCTTTTCTCCATACAACTTACTTCCTTTGAAGTTGAGTTTTTCTTTGACTTTTTAGAGCCTTAGCTCAGCATTGTTAGTGTAACAGCCCGTTTTTAGTCAAATCAAAACAGTGGTTTCGAGGCCACATGTAACATCCTAAATTTACGGGCCTATACATTTAGTGTAGGGATAGGTTTACTATGTTAATTTAATTGATAGGGGTCTAAATTTGGGCTTAGAATTAGGCAAAAATGCCCAGATTAAAGTGGTATCATTAACAGTTAAAAAGGAACAAGTTTTGGGTCGCAAGGAGCCCATGTTTTAGGCCAAATTCGGCACTTTAAATGAAGAGAGGGTGATGCCACACACAAGGAATTAGGGGCCCAAGTATTAAGTTTAATGAGGCCCAAATATTTTAATTTAAGTGAGTTAAATTTGGCATTAGGGATTAGTAGAGGTGGACGACTACAAGGCTATAAAATAGGAGAATTTATGTGGATTTTTAAGTGATAATATCATAGATAAAAAGAGAAAAGTTAGGAGCTTATCTTCAAGGGAAGTGTTGGCGAAAATCCACCACCTAGAGGAGTGTAAAATTCGGCTCTCTGCATGGAAAGGAAGGTGCCGAATTTCTCCTCTCTTTTAGCTTGAATTTTAAGGGCGTTTTTCGGTTTTTAGCATAGAAGTGCCAAAATATCTATAAATAGGGGCTAGCTCCTTGATTCTGACACTGAAAACCCTAAATTTCTCTCCCATTGTGCCGAAATTCCCTAGCCTCTCCCTCTCCAATTTCTTTTCTCCAATTTCTTTAAAGGCCGAAACTCTTCTCCACTTTTTCCTTCTTGTGCCGATTTCTCTAGGAAGCCGAAGCATCCATAGTCTTTTCTTCCATTCATCCTATTTGAGAATTAGTTCTATACTTCCGGCATTTAAATCTTCCATGGGTATTGCCGAATCCTCTCTCTAGTGCTAGCCGAATCTCTTATGCTAAGGTAAGTGTTGATTTTTGATTAGTTCTCATGATCTATTCCCGGTTTTTGAAAGGCAAAAGCCAAAAGCTAATAGTTTAATGGTTTTATGATGGGCGGCGATTCGGGATTTGAAGGAAGCTTAGTCGACTAGATCTAAAAGCCGAAAATCATAAGTCTCCAATTTTGGGATTTTAAGGTAAGAAGATTTGTTATTCAAATATATAAAATTGGGTAGAACACTAACCATGGCCGAATATAGGAGAGGCCTAGTTTTCAGATCTTTTCGACTTTTTGAGTAAAGTTGTAGCAAGGGTATCGACATTAATCAGTGTGTAGATCTCTAACACACTACTAATAAACCTGTATGTATGTTTATTTATATATGTTATGGGCTAAAAAGTCGGAATGAGGTTGTGTAGATAATCGAATGGAACCCTAAAAGGGTTAGGCAAAGATGCCAGTGCGTAAACATAGAACTCCCTATGTGTATCGAAAAGTATATAAGTCTGTATGATGTTTTCTTTATGTATGTATGCATGGGGTGGGAATGATGATATTGAAGGGAAGTGCATGATAGGTCACTTGGTGATCGGTGGTAGAAATCCCACATAATTTAAATGAAAGTTCACATAGTGATCGGTGGCGATGCCACGTTAAATGATTCCTAATTAATAGGAATAGGCGATGCACCGCTGCTGTTTTGGTGTGTAGCGGATGGAGGGTTGATTGTAGAAATCCCCAAGGTGTGATGGTTGATGCGGGATGATGTGTAGAGGATGGAAACCTAGGATGGGTTGGGTTTTTCATTATTTATTGTTTATCATGTGATTATGATTGATACCTTTATGCATGGGCCAGGGCCCCATAATGTGTTTAATGGGCTCAGTGTCGTTGTTTGTTTTGAGATTTATACACTCGAGTCTTGGTGACTCACGCTTTCCTTTCTCTACTCTTCCGGATGAGCAGATCGTGGACATGGGGCCGAGACGGACTCGAGGGCCATCAAGCTTTGTTTCTATAAATTATTTTTTTTGGGATTTCTTTAAGTATTATTTTATTTTTACTTTGGAATTATCAATGTAATAAGGCCCCATAGTTTTATCCAACTAAGTAGTTTTAATGTTCTGCAACTCATGAGATTATGTCAAAGGTTTAATTATACTTAATACAAGGTTTTATTTTTAAAATGCCGCTTATTTACTTAAATAATGTCTATTTAATTTACGACTTCCAAAACCAACAAGACAAAAGTTTTTAATGTACAACTAGTAGCATACCAGATCTTGTCGAAATGCATGGGCCGAGTTTGGGGTGTTACATTTTGGTATCAGAGCCTAGGTTCAAAACTCGAGCTGTGAAATGGGTCTAGTACTGTTTTAAAAAGTTGAAAAAATGTTTTGGATGAAGATATGGCCTTCGAGTCTCTGGCACCCAATCCACCTGTAAGTATTCGAACTCCCGATTGTGATATAAATGTGGGCTTAATGGGCCTTATGGGACGTAGACTATCTAGGTTAGAACTTGATGGACTCTAGGCTTAGACAAACAACTCTTCAAATCCATAAGACTTAATTTCACTAAACAAAACTCAGAAGCGAGATGCAAGACTAAGGTGTGGCAACAGCATATGCATGTCTAGGAATAGATTCGGAAGAGCTTGGTATTTAAGCGGTCCAAGTGACTCACCTCCTCTTCATTGGAATCTTACAGTGCGTAGTATTGCTTCACCCTAGCTATAAGGACTTGTTCATGGGTTTGAATCCATAATTAAAACCCGAAAGGGACCAACCACCCTATTTTGGCAAACAAAAACCCTAAGTTTTGTACATTTCCAAAAAGATACACTTGATTTGAAAATGTTCACAGCTATGAAAAATTTACCCAAAAACCCTATGTTTACAAGAGTAACTAGATTTTTCAAGGTGCCCCTGTTTTGAAAAAAAAACATCAAAATATTTCTGCTTTGTAAATTACCGAAATACCCCCAGATTGTAAAATTACCAATATACCCCCGGATTGTAAAAATTACCAAAATACCCTTATTTCGCAAAATCACCAAGAAACCCTATTTTGGAAAATTACGAAAATACCCCTGGGTAGTGAAATGACGAAAATACCCTTAGGTGATGAACGTAAGTTCGTGAATGCTACTTGTATGTGGTGGTTGATGATTGCATGTGTGTACTTCCTAGAACTAGGATATGTGAACTTGAGACTGAATTGTAGATATAATTGTGAATCCGAAAGAATTACTCTTAAAACTACTATTCATAAGACTGTTCGTGGTTAATCAGTGAAAGAAAACTAATAATTCATAAAATTTCTAATCAGATAAACGCGAATCGGTAGAATGAGTACAAGGGGACGAGGGCGCTCCAGATGCGAGTACCGGTGCGTACTCTATCATATTATCATAAGTGTTTCTTTTGGCTTTAGAAATAGAGTCCGCAGCGGAAGCATAGTGGTGAGACTTGGGTAGTACGATTAATAGTTAGTTGGAAATTTCGAGGACAAAATTTCTTTAAGGGGGGTAGAACTGTAACATCCTAAATTTACGGGCCTATACATTTAGTGTAGGGATAGGTTTACTATGTTAATTTAATTGATAGGGGTCTAAATTTGGGCTTAGAATTAGGCAAAAAGGCCCAGATTAAAGTGGCATCATTAACAGTTAAAAAGGAACAAGTTTTGGGTCGCAAGGAGCCCATGTTTTAGGCCAAATTCGGCACTTTAAATGAAGAGAGGGTGACGCCACACACAAGGAATTAGAGGCCCAAGTATTAAGTTTAATGAGGCCCAAATATTTTAATTTAAGTGAGTTAAATTTGGCATTAGGGATTAGTAGAGGTGGACGGCTACAAGGCTATAAAATAGGAGAATTTATGTGGATTTTTAAGTGATAATATCATAGATAAAAAGGAGAAAAGTTAGGAGCTTATCTTCAAGGGAAGTGTTGGCCGAAAATCCACCACCTAGAGGAGTGTAAAATTTGGCTACTGCATGGCAAGGAGGGTGTCGAATTTCTCCTCTCTTTTAGCTTGAATTTTAAGGGCGTTTTCGGTTTTTAGCAGTAGGTGCTAAAATATCTATAAATAGGGGCTAGCTCCTTGATTACGACACTTGAAAACCCTAAATTTCTCTCCCATTGTGCCGAAATTCCCTAGCCTCTCCCTCTCCAATTTCTTTTCTCCAATTTCTTTAAAGGCCGAAACTCTTCTCCACTTTTTCCTTCTTGTGCCGATTTCTCTAGGAAGCCGAAGCATCCATAGTCTTTTCTTCCATTCATCCTATTTGAGAATTAGTTCTATACTTTCGGCATTTAAATCTTCCATGGGCATTGCCGAATCCTCTCTCTAGTGCTAGCCGAATCTCCTATGCTAAGGTAAGTGTTGATTTTTGATTAGTTTTCATGATCTATTCCCGGTTTTTGAAAGGCAAAAGCCAAAAGCTAATAGTTTAATGGTTTTATGATGGGTGGCAATTCGGGATTTGAAGGAAGCTTAGTCGACTAGATCTAAAAGCCGAAAATCATAAGTCTCTAATTTTGGGATTTTAAGGTAAGAAGATTTGTTATTCAAATATATAAAATTGGGTAGAACACTAACCATGGCCGAATATAGGAGAGGCCCTAGTTTCGCATCTTTTCGACTTTTTGAGCAAAGTTGTAGCAAGGGTATCGACATTAATCAGGTGTGTAGATCTCTAACACACTACTAATAAACCTGTATGTATGTTTGTTTATATATGTTATGGGCTAAAAAGCCGGAATGAGATTGTGTAGACAGTCGAATGGAACCCTAAAAGGGTTAGGCAAAGATGCCAAGTACGTAAACATAGAACTCCCTATGTGTATCGAAAAGTATATAAGTCTGTATGATGTTTTCTTTATGTATGTATGCATGGGGTGGGAATGATGATATTGAAGGGGAAGTGCATGATAGGTCACTTGGTGATCGGTGGTAGAAATCCCACATAATTTAAATGAAAGGTCACATAGTGATCGGTGGCAATGCCACGTTAAATTATTCCTAATTAATAGGAATAGGTAGTACGGCTGTCGTTTTGGTGTGTAGCGGATGGAGGGTTGATTGTAGAAATCCCCAAGGTGTGATGGTTGGTACGGGATTGTGTGTAGAGGATGGAAACCTAGGATGGGTTGGGTTTTTCATTATTTATTTTTTATCATGTGATTATGATTGATACTTTTATGCATGGGCCAGGGCCCATAATGTGTTTGTGGGCTCAGGTCGTTGTGTGTTTTGAGATTTATACATTGAGTCTTGGTGACTCACGCTTTCCTTTCTCTACTCTTCCCGGATGAGCAGTAGATCGTGGACATGGGAGCAGAGAGACGGACTCGAGGGCCATCAAGCTTTGTTTCTATAAATTATTTTTTGGGGATTTCTTTAAGTATTATTTTATTTTTACTTTGGAATTATCAATGTAATAAGGCCCCATAGTTTTATCCAACTAAGTAGTTTTAATGTTCTGCAACTTATGAGATTATGTCAAAGGTTTAATTATACTTAATACAAGGTTTTATTTTTAAAATGCCGCTTATTTACTTAAATAATGTCTATTTAATTTACGAATTCCAAAACCAACAAGACAAAAGTTTTTAATGTACAACTAGTAGCATACCAGATCTGGTCGAAACGCATGGGCCGGGTTTGGGGTGTTACACCACAAATCCGAAGTCGAAATAATTATTTTATTATTATTTTAATTTCCATGGAATGATAATATGTTTGTGTAAAATTTTCGTTAAGAAATTTTATTGTTTAATTGGTCAATTTGATAAAAATGACTAAATCGCGTAAAGTGTAAAAGTGGAGTTCCATTAGCTAAAGGTATCTAATAGCTATGGAATCTTAATTTAGAGTTCTTTATGTTGTAATTAGACCATAATTAAATTGAGTGGACATTTATGGGCATGTTATAAATTGTTTAAAAGGTTAATTAGTAAGGTTATATAAGTAATTTAATTAGTAAATAATTAAAATAGGTAAAACAAAACCAAATTATTTCATTATCATCTTCTAGCCAAAAATCCTAGGGCAAAGAAATACCATTTTTAAGCTTGAAATTTTGGAAACTTCATTTGGCTATTAAGGTATGATTTTTGACTCGGTTTTTAACGATTTCTATGTTTCTAAGATCGTTGCAGCTTAGTCTAGCTAGCCCAGGGACTAATTTGAAAAACTGTTAAAGATTTTGAATGTTTCCATTGATGAATATGTATGATTTTTTATGACTGGTGATGGATTTTGAATGTTTGTTGTTAGTTAAACAAGTTTTGTTAAGTGATTTTTAGTGAAAATGCAAATTAGGGGCTAAATTGAGAAATGTTGAAACTTTGTGGTTAAAATGTGAAATAAATGGAAAATATGGGCTTATAGGGGTATTATGGTAATTCTTCTAGCATGGGTATATTTGGAATTTCACTAATTTGTGATTTTATGCAATAAGGACTAAATTGTGAAAAATGTGAAAATTTAGGGGTAAAAGTGTAAATGTGCCTTAAAGAGTGTTTTGGACTAAATTGAATGAATAGATGATTAAATAATTTAATTTTTAATATATTTAGATCAAGAAAAGTGAAATACGGACTTGGATTGGGGAAAAGACAAAGTTATCGACTAATCGACTCGATTCATCGTTTTAACATTTGAGGTAAGTTCGTATGTTATAAATTCATTTCAAATGTATTTTGTATACTTTGATATAGCATGAATTGTATTTATGTGATTACGGATGAGTTCAGAAATGATTCGATGAAGATTCGACAGTTGAAAACCCGATTGAACCTTAGGAATAGTTTAGGATGCTAATGACATGCCATTAGGTATACTTGAGTTGGCTTCAGGTCATGATTTAGCACTATGTGTGCGAGATAAACCAATTTGGCTTCGGGCCATGCATATCGGCTGATTTGGCTTCGGGCCATGATATCAGAATTTCAGATAAGTTACCTTGATTTGGCTTCGGGCATGGTATAGGTACTTATCGTGTGAGACCTTGAGTATCCGACTTCTATTCCAAATGGTTCAACGGGTAAAAGAAGGAAGTGGTTGAATATGAGATTGGTATGAGATAGTACAGGTACGTACAGAAATGAATTGAGTATTGAAAACTATGAAATTGATGAGCTTCTTGGTAAGTTATATGAATGATCATTTGATAGCTTGAGATTTAATAGAATTATTGTACATTGTTTTCCATTATATGAATTTTAATGAATGATGATAGTTGCTCATTGTTAACATACGAGCTTACTAAGCCATATAGCTTACTTTGTTGATTTTCCATGTTTTATAGTGATTTCAAAGCTAGCTCGGATTCGGGGATCGTTGGAGACTTCACCACACTATCCACTGAATCTTTGGTACTTTTGAAACTATGTTTTAAGTATATGGCATGTATAGGTATTTGAGTCATGTTAGTTATATTTTGGTAATGACTTTGGCGAAATGAATTGGCTTGTAAATGCATATATTTTGGTTTGTATATATAGCCATGGGTGATGGCTTAATTTTGGTATATTTGGTATGTTTGAATCATGTGCATATATATGTGCTTATGTCTTGTGCCTATTGAGTTGGTTGTGATGATTGATGATAATAGGTACTATGAATGCTAAATTGATGACTTGTGGAAATAGGTATGCTTGTGAAATTAGGCCTAATAATGCATCTTTGATAATGGTCATTTTGTTGATTGAGTAAACAAGGATTGGTATGAGTTTAGTTAGTATTTTGTGGTACTTATGTTCCTTGAATTGGTTATTATTGAAATGGTAAGAATTAAACTTGATTTGGTTATTTTGGATTGTATATTATGCTATGGTTTGGTGTCAATTGTGTAGGTGAAAATGTGTACCAAATGGGGTGGCAAATTGGCTTGGTAAATAGCCTATTTTTTTCACACGGGCAAAGACACGGGCGTGTGTCTCAGCCGTGTGTGGCACACGGTCATGATACACGGCCGTGTGTCCCCTGGTGTGGAAAATGAAATGAAGTCAATATGCTTCACACGGCCTCACACACGAGCATGTGATTGGCCGTGTGGCACAAGTCAGTATACCCCCTAATCGGCACACGGCCTAGCATACGGGCGTGTGACTTGGTCGTGTTGCATAAGTCAGTATACCCTACAGGTTTGGCACAGCTTGGCACACGGGCGTGTGTGGCCATTTCGAATGGGCACATAGGCTAGACACACGGGCGTGTGGTTGGTCGTGTGACTCAAGTCAGTATGTACCCTCTGTTTTCACACAGCCGGTGACACAGGCGTGTCTAGTGGCCGTGTGAGACACACGGCCTGGCCACACGGGCGTGTGTCCCCTGTTTGAAGCAAAATTTTCTAAGTTTCAAAAAAAATTCCCGAGTTATCGGTTTAGTGCCGAACCATTTCTAATGCATGTTTAAGGCATCGTAGACTCGTTTAAAGGACACTATCATTGGTTGTGATTGAATTGTATTTGAAATGATAAATTGTATATGAAATGTGTGTTTTAAAGTGTTGCAAGTTCGGTAATGCTCTGTAACCCTATTCTGGCGTTTAATACGGGTGAGGGGTGTTACAGTTAGAGAGTGATCCCACATCATTTTTTTGAATATTATCGAGTTTAATTACTCTTTAAAAGTTACAGGTGAGAAAATCTTAACTTCTTTTCTTTGGCTCTTAGAGTTTATTTTATTGTGAGTGCTAACAGTGAGGTATAATTTTCTTTGATAAACTTTTCTTATTTGAGTTTTTTTCAGCCTCTAATAATGGCATGCACACGTAGTCAAGAAGAGAAACATGATACATCCTTGGTTACCATAGATAAACTTACAACAATGTTCGAAGAACTTTAAAAAATTTTAGGAAATAAGGTCGGCACATTACAAGCTCTTGTCCTTCAAAACGAGGCGGTTCAACAAACTTTCAGCCAAACTTTGACTCAATTGGATGTTAACGATGATGATGAATAGCCTCTTCCCCCTAATGATAAAACCAATGATCGTAATAATGGTTTTGAGCTTCAACTGTCTTCTGGATGTATTAAAACGTGGCTTGCATACTTGTGATACAACTTCAGTATTAATGTCAGTGGCCAATTTTTTGTGGCTAAACCAAAATTTAGTGTTCCACCATTTAAAGGCAAGCATGATCCTAATGCCTATTGTGATTGGGAGAATAAAATTGAACTAATGTTTGAATATTGCAAATGTTCGGAGGAAGAGAAAGTTCAATTAGCTACCTTGGAATTCTCTGACTATGCTTTGAGTTGGTGGACTCAATTATTACAGTGCCAACGAATGAACCATGAAAGGTCAACCGACTCGTGGGATGATTTGAAGCAAATCATGCGAAGATGGTTTATTCCACCTCATTACTATAGGGGCAACAAACGAAAGCTTCAAAATATTATTCAAGGTAATAAACCTATGACGAAATATTTTCATGAGATAGTGATGTTGATGCTGATGCAACGAGCTAATAAGAATGAGGAGGAGGAAGATAATATAACTCAATTTGTAGCTGGGTTGAATGAGAACATCATCAATGTTTTAGATCTTCAAACTTATATTGGTTTGGGAGAAATAGTTCAAGAAGCTTGTATGATTGAGGAACAATTGAAATGAAAGTCTAAGAACCATTCATGGGGTCGTGCATCTAATTGGAATACTTTCTCCTCCTATAAATAGATGGCACTGGTAGAGCTATTTACACAACTTTGAGAGATTTTTATTCTACCAAAAAATTGAGAGAATTTATTCTCAACTATTACTTATATTTTTTCGGAATAACAATTTTACTAGTTTCTATTAAAGAAGAGATAATTTTCGTTTTCACCCCAAAAGGAGAGAAAACTTTTTCTAGTTCTGTGTTTCAATTCAATTGGTTCAAGCCCACACTCAAAGCAGTTCGTGGTATGAGAATAGCGAAGAAGATCGTTTAGTTGAAAGCCGAAAAACATCAAAGATCTATTTATCTGAAAACACAAGTACGATTTTAGTCTAACGTTTATTACTATATATATCACAAACCGGGTTGGTTTTCAAAATTTTAATTTTTCGTTGTGCAAGAAAATCATTTTTAAATCAAGATTTTTCCAACATCTTCAAGGTAGAGATCTCCTTCTTCAAGGACTTGATTGGCAATGACAATGGTAAAGACATTCATATTTCAAATGGAAACATCTTTCACAAAAGCTTTGCATCTATTGATACTTTAGCTCACTCTCTGTGTCTAAGAGATTTAATGCCTAAAGATAGAAATGCCTGGTCCTTCAATCATTTGCAAGGTCTACTTTCATCCTCTTATTTTGACACTCTCCTAAAGAAAGGAATGCGTTTTATAAAGATGACAAACTAATATGGACCCATGATTTGGTGGGGAATTACACCACAGAATCTGGATATTCTGATGTAGCTTCTATAACTATCTTGCCACCATCGAATGACATGCCTCAACCTAAAAGCTTCTGGATATGCCTTTGGATGCTTAAACTCCCTTATAAAATCATCCTTTTTCATTTGAAAGATTATTCATAATGATCTTCCACTCAAATAGGAATTATAAAAGAGAATACATATTGAAGACTCCTTTTGTGAAATGCTCTTTTGCTAGAGCGATATGGTTTGGTAGTGCACTTGGATTTTGAGTTGATAATTTTAGAGACTTAAATGTTATTTGTTCCATTGATTCATTCATACGCAATCCAAACAATTCTGTAACGATTTGATTTCCAATGGTGTCGAAAAATGTAGTTTCAAAACCTCATTTCCGTAAACTGAGTTCGTAAGGGCGAAACATAAAAATTAAGGGAGTTATTAAGAAGATATATTAAATTTTAGTTAAGTAATTTTATCGAGAAAATAATTAATTAAAACTCAGGGACTAAATTATAAAAGCCCATCGCTATTGAGTTATAATTAAAAAAATGCTTGAGAACTTAGATAAAAATTATCTAAAAGACCAAAATGGTTATTAAACCATTGTTCTTTAAAAGTTAGTGGACTTTGATGGTGATGACCATTTAATTTATGTAATTGAGATTAAAGAATATAATTCAGACTAATTAAAGTAATAACCATGATTAGCTAAATTAATCAAAGCTTAATCCTAATATAGATAGCTCAATTAAGTGGAAAGAAAGATGAAAACCAATTCATTTTCTTCTAACGTCAACCAAAAAGAAAAGAAAAGAGAAAAATACCTCCATTGTTGAAAGCTCCATTCGATGATTATTTGAAGTAAGTCCCTAAGTTAATTTTCTTTAATTTTTATAGATTTATGATCATATGAGTTTGATTTAGCTAGACCATGTACTAATTTGTTCAATTGTTCAGTTTTTAGCACGTTGTCATTATAGAGAATTTGATGAATTATGCTCGAATTTGATAGTTAAACTTAGATTATGATAAGGACTAAATTATAAAATTAATTAAGCTTGTGAGATAACTTTGAAACATTAGAGATTAAATTGAATAAATTAAAAACTTATCATGAAATTATATTATAAAGAGAAAATATAAGGTCTTTAATAAAAGAACGTGAAACCAGATTTTGATACGAGGGTAGATATTGAAAAATATCTCTATCCCGAATATGCTTGTTTTCATTGCCAAAAAAAATGCCACCGGAGATGAAAGGCAGGCCAAATCTATAAAACCAAGCCCAAAAAGACTTTCAATTAATAAAAACGAAGGAAAAAAACCTTGACCAGAAAAACTGATGAATAGCTTAGCTTATCGATTCCCCTTCCAAAGTTTAAACCTTATCAATTTTCAATTCAAGCTAATACTTGAAACCCCACCAGTTTCATGCAAAATTCCTACCATTTTACCTTCTCTATACCCTTCCAAAACCCCATGTCCATACCTCTTAAATCCCCATCATGGTCCTCTACAAGAAGACTCTTTGAACAAAAACTCCAAGACCTCCACAAATGCAATAATTTAACCCATGTTAAACAGCTCCAAGCCCAAATAATCAAACAAAATCTTCATCACGACCTTTACATTGCTCCCAAGTTAATCTCAGCTTTCTCTCTTTGCCGCCAATTGACCTTAGCTCTTAACGTTTTTAGCCAAATCCAACTCCCCAATGTTCATTTGTATAACACTTTGATAAGAGCCTGTGTGCAAAACTCACAGCCAAGCCAGGCTTTTTCTTTCTACTTTGAAATGCAAGGGAATGGTGTTTTGGCTGATAATTTCACTTACCCTTTTCTTTTAAAGGCTTGTGATAGTTTGGAATTGGTGAAAATGATACATACCCTGATTGAAAAGAATGGTTTTTTGAGTGATATTTTTGTACCTAATGCTCTTATTGATAGTTATTCAAAGTTTGGAGAATTGGGTATTAAAGCAGCTTTGAAGTTGTTTACCATAATGGAAGATAGAGATATTGTTACATGGAATTCTATGATAGCGGGGCTGCTGAAAGTTAGGCAGTTAAGGGAAGCTCGGAAGTTGTTTGATGAAATGCCTGAAAGAGATATAGTTAGCTGGAATACAATCTTGGATGGCTTTGTTAAAGCAGGAGAAATGGAAGAAGCTTTTGAATTGTTTCAAAAGATGCCTCAGAGGAATGTTGTGTCTTGGTCAACGATGGTTATGGGTTATAGCAAGGCTGGGGATATGGACATGGCTAGAGTTTTGTTTGATAAAATGCCGCTCAAGACATTGGTTCCTTGGACTATTATTATATCCGGCTACGCAGAAAAGGGGTTAGCCAAAGAGGCTGCTAGCTTGTATGATCAAATGGAGCGAGATGGATTGAGGTTGGACGATGGATCCGTTATTAGTATATTGGCTGCTTGTGCAGAGTCTGGTTTATTAGCAGTGGGTGTAAAAGTGCATGATTCAATAAAGAGGCTTAAGTTTAAATGTAGCGTTGCAGTGTGTAATGCATTAGTTGATATGTATGCAAAGTGTGGTAGTCTGGACAAGGCTTGGAGCATCTTTAATAGAATGGCAAAAAGAGATGTAGTTTCTTGGAATGCTATGCTGCACGGATTTGCTATGCACGGGCATGCAAGTGAAGCACTTCAGGTTTTCTCTAGAATGAAGATGGAAGGGTTTCAGCCAGATAGAGTTACTTTCGTAGGCCTCTTGTGTGCTTGTACCCATGCAGGCTTGATCGATGAGGGAGTAGAATACTTCTACGCAATGGAAAAAGATTATGGGATTGTTCCTCAAATCGAGCATTACGGTTGTATGGTTGACCTTTTAGGCCGTGGAGGACGTTTGAAGGAAGCTTTTAGGCTTGTACATACCATGCCTTTTGAGCCAAATGCCATTATTTGGGGCACTCTTTTGGGAGCATGCCGATTGCATGATGCCGTGGAACTTGCAGAGAAGGTGCTTGATCTCCTTCTTGAGTTGGATCCTTCTGATCCGGGAAATTATTCCATGTTAGCAAATATTTTTGCTGCATCAGGGGATTGGGACAGTGCTGCAAGCGTAAGGCTCCGGATGAGGAGCATAGGGATTCAGAAACCGTCAGGAGCAAGTTCTATTGAAATAGACAATGAAGTCCATGAGTTCACTGTGTTCGATAGATCACACCCTAAATTCGACAGAATATATCAAATGCTTGACAGGTTGGGTCAGGACCTTAAGCAAGTTGTACATCCCAAAGATACATCCTTACCGGTAGAAGTCGATAGGTAGTGATTTAAATAGATGCCCTGCTACAAGATTGTTTAATTACAATTCACAAGCAGCAGAACAATCAAATTGGTTGAAGCCCTTCTGTAAAAGCATGTATTCTGCAGCATGGGGGCATGGTTATATTTGTAAACATAATGTATTCCATATTTGTTCAAATTAGATGATGAAACATTTGAATTGATAATTCAAGATCTTCTTTGACTTGTCATGGTTGGATGATTGATAATTCCATATCCTTTTTTCTGGTGAAAGGAGGGAACATTCATGCATTGCCATGTCATATATAAAGGCAAATCAACTTTATCTGCACTATTTTTTCTAAATTCAAGTATCTAATGCTTATAGCATTGATCTCACTATAATTAAAATGCTGGCACTTATTGTGATTATGCTGCTGTTTGATGAATGCGTGGAGAGCATGGTCAACTAAGTTGACGTTGATTATGTTGGGTCTACCTTTCGGTTTTAGATTTGAAAATGATAAAATAAGGTGATAAAATATGCTTTCAGTCCTTGTACTTTGACAAATTTCAAGATTTAATCCATGTACTTTAAAAAATTAAAATTTAACTTATCCAACTTTTTTTATTTGAAAATCTCAATTCAATCATTAAAATTGCAAGTGTTTTTTTTGTCCAATTTTATCAATTTAACGTATTGATTAAGTTGCCCTCATTAGGGGTGAGCAAAACTCGATTCGACTCGAAAAAATCGAAAAAAAATTCGAATTTCGAGTTAAACGAATCGAGTTATTCGAGTCAACTCGATTTTTTTCGAATTTGAGTTCGAATCGAGTTGAGTTTTAATTCGAATAACTCGAATAACTCGAATAATTCGAATATCAAACTATAATATTTTACATTTTTACCCCAAACTCCCAAACCTTTTTACTTTTCCCTCAAAATTTTTACTCCTTCCCACTTTCCCCCAAAACTTTTACTCCCCTCCCATCTCAACCCCCCAATCTACCCAAAATCCATTTCCCACCCAAATTTTACTCTCCCATTTACTTTTTCTCAAAATTTTACTCCCAAAACCCTCAAAACTTTTATTTTCCCCCAAAATTTTTGCTCCTCCCACTTTTCCCCTAAAACTTTTATTCCTTCCCATCTCACCTCCCATCTACCCCAAACCCATCCCCCTCAATTTTTTTAATATTTTCCTTCAAAATTTTACTCCCCTATTTATTTTCCCTCAAACTTTTATTCTCCAAAACTTTTATTTTCCCCTAAACTTTTACTTCTCACCCTTTACTCTCAAATAAAAATCAAAATTATCCAAAAAATCACTAAACATAAATAGTAATAATTTTATTTATATCTACTATTTATATTATTAAATTAAATTTCACATTTTATATTATTTATATTATTGAATTGTTTAGTCATATTGAATATTTATATTAAAATTAAATTATTAATTATGCCATAAAATATTCGTGTTAAAATTTTATATTGGTATCAATTTCACATTTTATCTTTAAAATAACTTTTATTAAAAAAATCACATTTTTACATTTAATATATTTTTTAATTCCAAAATACATAGTGACAAGAATCTGAAGATAATTGAAAGAACTAAACAAGCAAAGAAGCTAACCCGTATATAAAAGATTAATAAATAAATTATTTGGTGATGAAAGTTAATAAAAAATTTTGGTTAAGGTGGACAAATTTTATTACGATGGGTGACAATGGTTACAAGGATCCAAAATTATTTTTTAAAATTTAACTCGAACAAATATATTCGATTCGAATTCCATCTCACTCAACTCGATTCGAGAAAATTTCAAATCAAATTAGGATGATAAAATATGATTCGTCAACTCGATTAACTCGAAATTTTTTCATTCGATTCGATTCGATTCGATCGAACGCTCACCCCTAGCCCTCATGCGTTGTAGTATATGATTGATACAAAAATAAATATGTTAAGTTGACAAATTTTAATAAAAACTACCAACAACAATAATGAATAGACTAAGATTATTAAATTGAAAAAATAAGAACGTTGAATTTTAAACTTTTAAAGTACAAGACTTAATCTCAAATTTCATACAAAGTATGGGGACTAACAGCATCTTTTAACCATAAAATAATATGCCAAGTAGAAAGTTGGAGGAGCACCGGAGCAAACTTTCTTAAGATTAGAATAATTTAATAAAAAAAGTTACTCTTGGTAGGGATGGCAAAATCCGAATTGATGGATTTTATTCGAAACTGATTTTTTCGTTTAAAAAATAGATGTAGGGCAGGGTGTATTTTTTCTTTTGGATAGTCGGTATAGTCGGTATAAAAATTCCACTATATGAAATTATCATTTTATCATTGTATATAGAAATTATTAAAAGGGTAAAAATATGATAACATAATATAGAAAAAAATCCATATATTTTATGTTTAAATATTTTATTGAAGAATTATGTTTAATTATTTAAATTGAAGTGGAACAGGATGAGGCGAGGATGGATGTATCCAACACTCACGGAGGTGGTAATAGTTTTCAAGAGTATACATCCACAGTAGAACGAGGTGGGTGGTGATGCAAACATAACCGACTGTGAAGCAGTAATGTATTTAGTAATATTCACCTCCGTCCTGCTCTATTATCATCCCTAATCTTGAAAGGCAATTGTGTCAAAACCGTAGCATCAAGTGAATAGAAATTTTATCTTAAGGATAAAGGATTTAATCCTTGACGACAAAGTTAAGTTATCAATTCTTCAAATCTATTCTCAATAAGTTATTATTATTATTATTTTTTTACTTTAACAAAATTTAAAAAATATATATTATTAATAAATTTTCCTAACAAGAAACAAAGCTACTGAAATAAATCCACTCTGTTTTATATATATACACTCAAATTCAGTCTGTTGATATAAGGATTATCGTATCATTTTTCCCTTAAACACTACCTTCCTAAAAATGGGGTGGATTGTTGAAGGTTGGCATGGATTCCTACAAATGATACTATATTGTTGACGTCTCTGTTATTAGGAATCACTCGGGGGACACTAGCGATCTAATTCGTTAAAACTGATGCTCTCATTACTCATTAGCCTATAGTTTATTAATATAACAAGTGTTGAATGAATTTGAGAGTGGCTGTCAAGAAGAAAGTCTATCCATCCTTTGATAAGAAGATAAACAGATCCCCTTTGGCCTTTCATTTATCTTATTATTATCTCCATCAGAAGACAAAAACAGGCAGGCAACATCATCAAAAAGCGTCCACTCGGATACTCTCTTTATAGCAAATGTCTGGCTAAGAACTTGACACATCTGGAAAAGGGATTGGAAATAGTTCAATAATCCATCACCCACAAATTGATGGTCCAAGTTTTGGTGACCAAATGTTCCCTACTTCTGCCTTGTGTGAAGTCATATCCACTGACCCATACTCACCCCCCAACTTGGATTGATTGGGATGGGAATGAACTCAGCTTGTGGTTCAAATTTAGTCCCTTTCCAACTATAAATTGCTTTCTATTTGCTCTCTTATCCCTTAGGATCAAACTAAGCAAAGAACGTAGAGAATAAAAAAAACATGGAAGCTTGCTTTCTCTCATCAAATTCCTTCGCTAAAAGTCTTGAGATTGTGCCCTCAATCAAGGCTAGATCACTTACTTTTACTAAGAAAAACCCCAACCTTTTTCACTCTAGGAAAGTTTCTTTCCCATCTTCCATCACATGTAAGTTCTTGAATTTCTATATACAAATCGTACTTGTATATTTACATATCATTATCGTATACACCTTATCTTAACAATCTTTCATATATTCGTGTATTATTCTTTTTGTCGAGAGATTTTATGTATAGATCGAATGTTCATAATCATAATGTGCCAATGATAGGCTGCCATCTGGATTCATCTTCACTGTCGGATGACGACAAGAAGCCAACACTTGATTCTGATTGGCGTTCATTTAGAGCAAGGCTAGTAGCATTAGAGAAAGTATCAAAGCCTGAGAACTCTTCATCATCCACCAATCCTGATACAGTAGTGGATCACCCTCCATCCGCTGCAATTAACGACAAATGGGTCCACACCATCCATGAGCCCGAAAAGGGTTGTCTACTTATCGCGACTGAGAAGCTCGATGGGGTACATATTTTTGAACGGACGGTAATCCTACTTTTATCAACAGGACCAATAGGCCCATCCGGGATCATCCTCAACCGACCATCCCTCATGTCGATCAAAGAAATGAGATCACCGACCCTAGACATCGCAGGGACATTTTCAGACAGGCAGTTGTTTTTCGGTGGGCCATTGGAAGAAGGGTTATTTTTGGTGACTCCGAGAATGGATGAAAAGAGCGGGGTTTTCGAAGAAGTAATGGAAGGGTTATATTATGGGACAAAAGAGAGTGCGGGGTGTGCAGCTGAGATGGTGAAGAGGAATGTGATAGGGGCAGGGGATTTGAGGTTCTTTGATGGGTATTGCGGGTGGGAAAAAGAGCAATTGAATGAAGAAATTAGGGCTGGTTATTGGACAATTGCAGCTTGTAGTCCAAATGTAATTGGTCTGGGCAGTGTAGCAAGTGTTGGACTTTGGGATGAAATTATTGGGCTTTTGGGCCCAAAAAAGGTTTGGTAAAAGAGAGAAAATGTATTGGTCGATGTTAGAAGAATCAAACCTATCATATTCATGTAAATTTTATATATACAGCTTCTTGCATTGAAGAAACAAAAGCTTAAGAAAACACACAACAAATTCTTCCAATCACAACTTAAAAAAAGAAACATCTTTCGATGTTATCAAATTGTTCGGTGGTTGAATGTATTTTATTTCATCAAAAAGAAATTTGATTCATAATCAAGTCTTTGTGCAAAAGGCTTACCAGTTTTAAGCAGGGGCAGGGCTAGGGAGAGCAGTCTTTGAAACGACATCAAATGAAATTCCATTCTCTTGCAACCGTTCTTGGAGATCCGGACCGAAGACGATGCCAGGGGTATAAACTCCGCCCTTTGGCAGGTTTTCTCGTTGGCTCAAAACTATGAGCGCACATTGAACTAGACTTATCGGAGTTGTCACATAGCCAATCTCAGGTCCCATTACTCTTGTTATGATTTCCATGTCAGGATTTGAGTTTCTTTCTGAAGCCAGGTTGCTGTCACTGAATCCGTATCCAACAAACCACATCTTAAATGATGCACTTCTCACCTCGTCCTCAGAGGGACCGGTCTTCCGGAACCACCCAAAGCTGAAAAATGAGGGAAATTTCAATAGAAGCCACCTCCCAAATGAAAATCTACACAACAGTCCAATGAAAACCCCAACTCCGAGGATTCGGTAGATGCCTAATAGGGATTTAGATGCTATTTTCACTCCAAAATGAGCTGGCTTCACTGATGACCAGTAGGCCTCCCTCTTTCCAATATGTTCAGGACTCTCATTGATCCCAGGGAGACCATGGGGGTTCTCCATCAGAGTAACAAGAGTCCTTCGAACAACTACAGCGTCCGCTGAGGGTAACTTTAAAGCCCTGAGACCAATCTTCTCCTGGTATTCGATAGTTGGTCCCTTGGGAAGACGGGGACCAGGAATCTGCAACCGTAAAAGTAAGCGATTGTTATAAGACATTGCGAGAACCATCATCTAGCAATTCTTAATTTTCAGTATTGAATATGCAAGATTTAACTGGTAAATCACATGATTAGAAATATAAAGAATCAGTTTGTTTAAATATAACATTTTATGATTCTTAATGAAAGAAACTATTTCAAAGCTACAGCTATCATCATGGTTTCCAGGAGAGGTTTGAACAAGTCTGGATGCCCAAGCATCATATCAGCCTTGGGAACAAGGATTCCACGACCTATACTAGCAACAGATAAGAACGAAACAATGTATATTTTCTCACACCCGATGTGAGGTGAATAATATTGCAAAGTAGGCAAATAATACTGCAGCCACCTAGTCTTACTTCTATTGCCACCAATTATGACTACCATATAGGGTAATTTGTTTGCTTGGCTTTATTTTCACCATCACTCACAAGCCCATGTTTTAGTCATCAGTAGCACACTGCTATTATAGTCGATATATGTACAACTACAAATGCTAGTAGCATCTCCTCTTGATCAAACCATAAAGCAAATCAGGTATTACTGAGAATCATAATGAAGTAGCCTGCACACTAGATATGGGTGCAAGTGGAACATTTTTGGGATTCACATTCCAACTTTGTGATGACCCGCAGAGACAGATATATCCAGGATTATGTATAATCAAGAAAACATATATACCCTAAATCTAGTTGCTTGAAGCGATTACTGAGATTAAAAGTTAATTTTCCTTCTCAATTTTCAAACTAACAACCAAATAGAGCATTATATCGACGAAATACACAGCAACAAAAAATGAAATTGCTTGAAGTAAGATGAGGTCAGAAACTAAATCAAGCAAGGGCACCATAGAATTATTAAATATCTAGAAAATCCAAATAGCATTCCCAATCCTGCAACAAACTAATGTCCCAGACAAACCATGAAACACTAGGATATCAACAACAAACAGAAATGTAGAGTGATCACTTACCACAGGCCTAGGTTTCTTGGGTCTGGAACGCCTCAACTGTTGCAACTTATCCATGTTCGCCACACCCAAAACTGCTGATTCATATGTTGCAAAGTTCCCAACAATTCTTTTATCAGACTCCAAACTTACATATGCAGTAACATGGTTTGGCACAGCAGGAGCCACCCACTGCCTCGTATTGAACATAAACCCCATTTCAGCGGGAATCGAATCGAATCCGCATGCAGAAACAATCAATGAACCTGTCTCCATAGCCTTTTCATGGTATTTGGCCTCCATTTCTTCCATAAACTCAGGCTCTCCAGTTATATCCAAATAATCACACCTAACATAATGAACAAATAACAGCGTAAATAAATTGAATTACATAGATATTCGTTGCTAGTTCAAAGTAAGAAATTGTGAGATTAATTGTAGGATAACTTAATGAAGTGATGAAAAACTTTAGCTGATAGTGAAGAGAATGCAAGCTAAATAAAACTCATTATTTTAGAAATAAATCCTATAATAAAAGGCAAAAAATAAAATAAAATTCACATCTTCAGGCATAATTGACATAAAAGAACAAGGCAAACACATTCCAATACATAACCTAGATTATGTATAACTTTCAACTTTCAAGAACTTGTCCAAAAGGTACCTAAAATAAGTTCTTTACCATCAAGATTCATTAATTTCCACCACGCTCTTAAAATTATCAAGAATAAATCCCCATAAACAAGCTGAAATTTCATAGTTTTATTGCATATTAGCGCTCAAGAATCCTTAAAGAAACCCCGATTTCTACCATTTAACAACAAATCCAAAAATCCAAATGCAGGAACAAGAATATGAAAAACATTCAAAAAGGGAAAAAGGGTACCCAGAAGAGGCACAAGCAGCAACAACAGGCTCACCATGGATCCTATAAGGTCCGACGCAATTAAGCAAAAGCTTCGTCTGGTTACAAAGACTGGAAAGCGAAGGCGTGTCAGTAGTATCAGCAATGATAACACTAACATCATTAGGAGGAGAACTAGGATGGGCTGCCCATTGAAGAGTTTTAACAAGCTTTTCACGGCTACGGCCAGCAAGTGCTAAAGTTTTAAGAGGAGAAGATGGGGTGTTGAGAAACTTCAGAGCCTCTTTTACTACATATTTTCCAGTAAAACCTGAGGCTCCTAAGATGATAATGTCGTACAGAGGATGGGGTTTTGGGGGTTGGGCTGTTTGCATGGTTTTAGGGGGTTTTTTCTGGTTTTCCCGGAAAATGAGGATGGAAGAGAAAAGGAGAGAAAATTTGACTGCAGATATTTTTTTACCTTTCAAGTGGGTCGAGAGCTTTAGCGGTGCTTTGCTTCATTTCTTCCGCGTGTGTTACTTAATATATAGAATCGAAAATCGAGTTACTTGCACGGTTTATAGAATTTGAGGTCAAAAATTGCAACATTTATTTTTTATTTAATATATAATTAATTTTAATTTTTTATGATTTAAAAATAAATATTTCATATTTAAAATAATGAAAATAATTTAAATTTTTTTTAAAATATTTATAAAAACACTTTAAAATTTTGTTGAATAATATTTAAAAAAGTCATAAAATAAAGTTTATTTTATTAGAAAAAGTCTAAAAATCAATAATTAAACTGAATTAAATTATAATTAATAGTTTAAAAAATCTAAAAAATTTAACCGAATCAAACCAATATCACGTGATGAGTAAACTAGAGTGGATTACATTTAAATTTTTTCACCTTTTTACAAAATACTCATTCAAGTAATTAGTTGGCCTTTGTGTACAATTTCGTTAAACTACTTTCACAATGCTCATTTTATAAACAATTTTATTAAATGCTAGATTACAAAACGGCTTAATCATGATTTGATGTGTGAATTATACTTTTTTTTTCTCATGATAGTACCTAATTTTTTGGGACAAAATTAGGTAATTGAAATATCCATGTGATTTTAGTTCAATTATAAACTCTTCAAAATTATCTTTTTCACGTAAATATTTATATTGATAATAATTGTAAGCCTCAATTTTTGACCTCAACCCATCACTTCACTAAACCAACCACTAACTCTATCAACCCACTTGCTTGCAAACAAGTTGTAAAATTTAGCTATAAAAGCCATTCAAAACCATTGTAGAGGGGGACGGATTTTTTACAGAGATATATACAAGAGCACATTACTTTTTTTTTACAGAAATATACGCACACGAATCAATACGAACACACAGTCGAAAGATCAGCAAAGGTTTCTTTTTGTTTTCATTTTTTCCTTTCTTTCTCTTCAAAACAGTCTACATACATATACCAAAATTGTTTTTTTCTGTTATATATATATATATATAATATGTATATAAGAGTATAAAAATACAAAAAAAAAAAAGAAATTTTTTACCTTTTGAAGTTCCGGTAGAGGCGACGGCGCCGGAGCTTCGCCGGAACAAGGCCGAAAATCGTTGGGGGCAGAGGGAAATGAGAGCTCCCTCTTTCTTTCTTTTTTTTTAAACTGACTTTAAAAGTGATTTTTTTCAGATTTTTTTGCTTTAAATGCTCAGTCTAAATGGCGCCGTTTTGAAGACTCTTCTTAAGGCCAAAACGACGTCGTTTCCTCCTTAAACCCGCGCACTGACCTGACCCGCTCCAGGGATCCGCGTGTTTTTGCGAAATGAGCTATTTGCGCATCAAGCCCTTCCGCATTTTTTAGTTTTTTTAATTCAGTTCTCTTTTATTTTAAATTTGCCCCAAACTTTTATTTAAAGATTCAATTTCGTCCTTTTTCATTTCTTTTGTGATTTTTTTAATTTTTTTATTAATTTTATTATTATTATCGTTAATTTTGATTTTTATTATCATTAATATTGTTTTACTATTATAATTATCATATTATTATTGATTTTACTATTATTATTTTATTATAATTATTATTTTAGTTTTACCATTACTATTATTGTTTTTTTCCTTTACTATTATTATTATTATTATTATTATTATTATTATTATTATATTCATTAGTATTAATAGTATTTTTTTATTATTACCATTATTATTTTTATATATATAATATTATTGTTACTATAATCATATTTTTATATTTTTATATTTATTATTATCGTTATTTTTATTATTAATATTATTATTATTACTTTCAATATTACTATTTATTATTTCTATTTTCATTATTATTTTTATTTATCGCTATTAATTCTAATATTATTACTATTATTTTATTACTAATACTATTTTTACTATTACTTTTATTATTATTTTCATTTACTATTAATATTATTATTACTATTATTTTTCCCCTTATTATTATTTTCTTTCATTATTATCATTATATTTACTATTATTTGTTTATTAATGTATTCTATCATTATTATTGCATATTTTGTTACTATCATTATTATTCTATGGTTTTTATTATCGTATATAGCTTCTATTTTTGTCACTATTCGCTAAGTATAACCATTTTCACGTTTTAACCGATTTTTTATTTCAAAGGTTACATTGACTTTATCTTTTATTTTTTCACTTTTCCCCAAACGCATAAAAAGGGTTTTTACAAAAGTAATATTTTGTGTTTGGAAGTTCAGGAAATCGTGCCCTAACGTGCTGGGTTTCGATTTTCCGTTCGTCCAAATGACTAAATATCCTTTTAAGATTTTGACCGAGTTTTCTTAACTTCAAAAATAAGGCAATATTTCATGTTTGGAAACTCGAGGAATCGTGCCCTAACGTGTTGGGTTTCGATTTCTTTCGTTTGGCCAAATAACGGAATACCCTTTTTAAATTGCAATGCATGAATTTTGGAAATCATGAAATGATCTTGGTGTCAAGGTTTTGAAACATCGTATCCTAACGTGCTGGATGTGATATTTCATTCTTTCGGAACAAGAGAATTTCGATATCCAATTCGAATTATCCAAACATTTTCTAAAGGATTCGTATTTTAAAATCTCTTCCAATTTTCGATATTAGGACATTAATCAATCAATAAGGTACCAATTTTGGGCGTTGCGAGGGTGCTAATCCTTCCTCGTGCGTAACCGACTCCCAGACCTGTTTTCTTAAGATTCGTAGACCAAAATGTTTTATAAGGTGACCCAATCACACTTCAAAAAAAGATTGGTGGCGACTCCATGTTTTTAAAGTCGGCTCGTTTTCCAAACAAAAAAATGGTTTCGACAGCTTGGCGACTCCACTGGGGACCTAAGAGAGTCAAGCCGTAAATTGATTAATTTCTGTCCTTTTGACGAAAGTTAAAAATCAAATTTGAAAATTACGATTCTTTTATTGCATTTGTTTGGGTCATTTAGTTGGTTGCGATTTGAGTGTCTAGGGTACTCTTGCATCATATTGCATGACCGTTATGGTCACACCTTTTAAGTGAGAGTGAGAAGCTACTCATTCGTGAGGTTTTCACCTTCGTGCAGGATAGTGGATCGCTTTCGGGATACATCCGTACCTATGTCTTCGTGAGATTTTCATTTCCGTGCAGCCATAGGGAAATGTATTCCCCTGAACTGAACTCGGCCCGTATGAGCCTATAATGGGTGAGGATCGAGGAATCTACCGGTTCAGGTACCTCTGCTTTAGAACCAAATCGCATGTAGAAAGCCCTAAGAGCTTACCCTAGGTAGAACTACGCCGAACCCTAGCAATCACCCAGATAAGTGCTTGATTATTTGTCGTTTGCCTTGAATTTTATTTTTGATATGATACTGACTTGTGTTTTATTTTGTCGAATTGATTATTTTTTGTCCTTTTATCGAAAATCAAAATTTGATTTTGTTTCTTTCACCGCATGAGTTTGTACCGTGTCATATGCTTGTTGTGGTTTGAGTCTTGTGGGATATTCCCGCATCATATTGCATGACCGTTGTGGTCACACCTTTTAAGTGGTAGTGAGAAACTATGCATTCGTGAGGTTTTCACCTCCGCATGGGCTAGTGGACTGCTTCCGGGATACATCCGTACCTATGTCTTCGTGAGGTTTTCAGCCCCGCCTGGCCATAGAGAAATGTATTCCCCTAAACTGAACTCGATCCATATGAGCCTATAATGGGTGAGGATTGAGGAATCTGCTGGTCCAGGTGCCCTCCCTTTAGAACTAAGCCACATATAGTGATCCTTAAGAGCCAACCCTAGATAGAGCTATATTGAACCCTAGCAGTCACCTGGATGGGTGTTTGATTTTTACCATCTATATATGATACTAACGTGTTTTCTTTTTTTTATGACTACATTGCATTTCATCATCATAGAAAGGAGGTGTTGATTCATATGATTACTAAATAGAAGAGTTTGCCATAGGAAAATGATTTTCTTGATAAAGTGGGTTATAAGACGTCCGTCCAAATATAGTCCAAATAAACACAACGATAAAAGATTGATGATATATGACTTTGTCTCGTTGCCTAGGGATTCAAGCCAACAAGGATTATCCGAGAGTCATCACGTCTCAATTTTCTTAAAGAAGCTTATGAGCATCGCGGAGGATAAGTGAGTGAAGAGTCTCAGCTTGGATCAGGCGACAAGGAGCTAGATGAGGCATCTATTGAGAAAGTTCATGGGACATGACCATAACATCCGGATACAAAGAAAAGGATTGGTGTCTTCACCTGGACTATGAGGACGAAACCGCATATGTAATCCATTTTGTGTAAAAAAATTTATTTTCTAGAAAAGTTTTTCTAATGGAATTGAATTCAGAATCGACGCCTCTCTTTCTTTTTGCATTCATTTCTTTACATTGTATTTCATCGCATCATATGCATTAAATGTCATAAAAAAACCTATTAACTAGATATCGAATTATAGTTACCCTGGACCATCACTACTATACGCGAAGAAAAACTAAAGTTATGGATCAAAGGTTGGAAAATTGGAACAAATGCAGAAAGAAATACAGGATCGGCTGTAAGAGCAGCTGACAAAGATTCAGCAGGACATGAAAGATCAGATGTTAGAATCACAAAAGAGCATGATGAATCAATTAACACAGTTACTACTTGGAGGGCCAGAAAAAGGAAAGAGCCCTATGGTCAACCCCGAGGATGACAGTAAAGACCCTGTATATCCACTGGGCTTCACCCCGACAAATACCCCAGCGCAGCCCAATGCACACCCACCTAGGGTGTCCGTCAATATCAGTTCTCAGTATTAAGCCGGCGTTTCAGCATTAACACACCTCCCAACAGGCTCGAGCTCCAACCCTAGAGATAATTTGGCAAAACCAATGGTCCCTGACTTCGATGATGCAATAGAAAGGAAAAAGTAAGGGCAAAGCTCCCAAAACAGTTTGAAGATCGATGTAAATGGTTGGATGAGAAGTTTAAAATATTGGAAAGCGCTGACTACCAATGCGAAGTGGATGCTAAGAAGTTGAGTCTGGTCCCAGATCTGATACTCCCTCCAAAGTTCAAGATGCCAGAATTCGAAAAATACAACGGGGCCAGTTGCCCTGAAGTCCATATTACAATGTTCTGTCGGAGAATGACGGGACATGTCAGCAATGACCAGTTGTTGATTCATTGTTTCCAAGATAGTTTGACTGGGGCTGCGGCTAAATGGTACAATCAATTGAGTCGTACCCAAGTCAAATCATGGAAGGATTTAGCACAGGCCTTCATGAAGCATTATGGCCATGTGATTGATATAGCGCCTGACAAGATCACATTACAAAACATGGAGAAAAAGTTGGGCAAAAGTTTTAGGAAATACGCTCAGAGGTGGAGGGAAGTCGCTACACAGGCCCAACCCCCACTATTGGAAAAAGAAACCACCATGCTTTTCACTAATATTTTGAAGGCACCTTTTATTAATCACATGCTAGGAAGTGCAACTAAGATTTTCGCGGATATAGTGATGTCTGGGGAAATGATAGAGAATGCAATAAGGTGCAGAAAAATAGAGGCTGGGGAAAGCACCAGGAAGTCAGCCCTGAAAAAGAGAGAAAACAAGGTTGGCAATGTGAGCGGGGGTTATGCAAAACCAATCACGGTAAATCAACAGAGAGCGGTGGCCACGGGCTAGCAAGCTTCACCAAGACAAGAGCCTAATACAAAGTAAAACGCGGAGAAGCTCCAGTTTACTCCCATTCCAATGACGTACCGGGAGTTATACAAAAGTCTATTTGATGCACAAGTTGTATCCCCTGTCTACTCAAAACTGTTGCAACCCCCATACCTCAAATGGTACGACGCGAGCACTCAATGTGAATACCATGCGGGGATAATGGGGCACTCGATAGAGAATTGCTTCTCTTTCAAAAAGCTAGTCGAAAGGCTCATCAAAATGGGCATTGTGAAGTTCGATGATGCGTCTGGTGTAGGAAATCCGTTACCCAATCATACTGATAATAGGGTGAACGCGATAATCGAGAATGTAAGAAAAAGAATCAAGTTGAATCTTGCAGAAGTAAGAACCCCATTGAGGGAGGTTTGGAAGGAAATGCAGGAAAGAGGGTTAGTTCCGCAAGGGTTAGGGAGCAGATCCCAAGACGCGAGGAACTACTGTGAGTTCCACGCAGAAGAAGGCCATGAAGTCCAGGAGTGTGCCAAATTCAAAGCTTTGGTGTAAAGTCTAATGGATAACAAAAGAGTTGGTTTTCATTGAAGAGATCAAAGACCCAGTGGGAACGTTGGAGAATCTAAACATTAACGATATATTCGAAGAGGGAGCCGGAGAATAGGATTTTCCAGACTTCTGCCTTTACGTACTTGGGGGTGTTTTGAACAATGGGACTGTGGAAGAAATCCCTGTATTTTTAGAGTTAATCTAAAGTAATATTCAAAACACGCTTGTTGCCTTAAGCCTAGAGGCAATAAGAGTCCTTTGGTGAAATAGGCTTGTGTCTAGAATTTTTATTTCAATAAAATGCATCTTTTTGAGCAAATATTTTTCCATTCTTTCCATGTCATAATATACATTCTTTTGTTCTTTGGAATATGTTTTCATACCATATAAATAATCATCCTTAGAATCATTTATTCTTTGGAATTTGCCTTCGTACCTACAATAGGTACCCAGATATCAAGACATGAGCAACGCTGTTACTGACTCCCTTTTGAGTGAGATATGGGTCTAAAAGGATCTAAGGATTTTGAAGATGACAGAGATTGCAACTTATCTTTTGATTTGTTAAGGATGGTAGAACAAGATGAAAATATACTTTACCGTACAAAGGGTCAGTGGACATTGTGAGTCTAGGAAAGGAGTGAAGATCGAAGCCTAGCTCACACAGAAACAAAGCGAGATGTCATTGAGTTATTCCAGGAATTCAAAGATCGCATCAAGATATGCCTAGGCGCGAGGATGCTGTAGAGTGTTTGAAAAGACACATGCTAATTGTTCTACGATAGCCAGGCCGATTATGAGGTTCGGGTACTGCTGGTCTACCATGAAAGGGAGATCGCATCAGTTATGCCGTAAATGCCAAATTGAGGAAGACAAGACTTATGCGCTTCCTCCATTTTTTTCCTACATGTGGGGCATAGATGTTATGGGGACGATCTCGTCAAAAGTATCTAGTCGACACCAATTCATCTTCGTGATTGTCAATTACTTCACTAAGAGGGTGAAGGTCGCTTCATATGCTAAAGTTACAAAGTCAACAGTCTTCAAATTCAAATTCAAATTCGAATTTAAAAAAAAAACCATCCAAAAATTTTTTGAAAGATGATTGAGACTTGTAAAGATTGGCATAGAGAAGTTACTATTTACCCTCTATACCTCTCGAATGTTGGCCAGGACCTTCGTCGGAGCAACACCTTTCTCATTAGTTTATGAAAGGGAAGTAATTTTTTGGAAGTTGAGATTCCTTTTCTCCGAGCTTTGATTGAATTAAGAATTGGATGAAGCAGAATGTCTCCAGTAAGCTTGATTGAAAGTATTCATCATGGTTGAATGCACCAAAAACGGATGACATAAGCTTTGCCTAAGAGAAAGATCTGTCTCATGCAAAAGGGGCTTCAGAGAAAAGTGGATGCCAAATTGGGAAGGACCTTATGTTGTAAGAAAGGCCTTTTCTGGAGGAGCATTGGTGTTAGCTAAAATGGACGGCAAGAGTTAGCAAAACCTTGTTAATGCGGACTCAGGCAAGAATTACTTCGCTTAAGAAGGAAAATGGGCCAAGGCGAAAACCCGCAAAGGGCATATTGAGTTCAAAAAATAAAAAGAAGAGGCCAAGGTGAAAACCCGCAAAGGGCGCCTTGAGACCAAAGGGGCTTTGAGTTGAAAACCCGAAAAATGCGGCTCAAATTTTGAGCGAAAGTGGGGCATACAGTAGTCTTGCTACGCTTGAATTAACAATGAGGAAGTATGTTACGTCTTAGGGCATCGACAAAGTACTCTGGATCCCCTAAACACATATTGAGTTTAAAATGGTCCTCAATAAGTTTGAACAGAGAAGCTCAGGCTGCGATATCTGGGGCACCTAGTTTCCATCTTACCCATTATGAATTTGCTATCTTTTAATTATTTTATTCGTTTCAAAATACACTACCAATAAATTTCCTTCTTGATTGCATTTGCTATCTTTGCTTAACTTATTTGTTTCGAACTATGCTTCTAATTTCCTTCTTGTCCATTGTTATGATCTTTTTCAAGTATTTTGCATTGAAATAACGATTAGTAGACTAATAATACTTTCATAAAAGGAGTTTCGCATATTACTCTGGAAGCTTCTAAATAATACAAGAACTCGAAACATGACTATTGTTTAAAACCCACCAAGTTTAAGGGATAGAAATATTGGTGGAGGAAGAGTCTAAACTGAGACTATCTCTCCGAATTTTTGTCAAAAATGGTGATTGAACAAAATGATAAGATATCGCGTCGGTGATACAATCTTGACAAAAAATGAGCAATGTTAACCCAAGTGTAAAAGGGGAATCATTTTCGAAAAAGTGATATTCTGCATCCATGCAAATATCATGCATACACATTTGGTTAGGTCACTCGGGGAGTGGCCAGTTGATTTGAACAAGTTACAGCTCCTATACTCCTGATTTACAGCAGGTTGGGTTGAAGTTGATACAGATCCTGTAGCCATAAGTCGCAGTAGGATGGTTTAAAGATGGTACAAATCTTATGTCCCCAAGGTACAGTGGAAGGGACACTGAAGTTACAATGGGGCAAACCGGTTGAGCAAAATACGATTGTTTCTTCGGGTTTTCGGTCAAAATATCACCCAAGCAAGAAGACAAAATATTACGTCAAGTGATACAACCTGGAAGAACAACGAGCAATGACAACTCTAAACATTTAAAAAAGGGATCATTCTCATGACATTCTGCATCCATGCAAATGTCGTCCATAATACATTTAGTTAGGAGAATTTGATTCATTCCGATCATTGCATCCTAATTATTGTACATTTAAAAAAGGGATCATTCTCATGACATTCTACATCTATGCAAATGTCGTCCATAATACATTTAGTTAGGAGCATTTAATTCATTCCGATCATTGCATCCTAATTATTGTATATTTAAAAAAGGGATCATTCTCATGACATTCTGCATCCATGCAAATGTCGTCCATAATACATTTAGTTAGGAGCATTAGATTCATTCTAGTCATAGTATCCTAATCATTTGGCATAAGCATAGACCTCATGAAATCAATTCTACAGGTAGGTTCCCCAGAGGAAGATGTAGCAAAATTGATTAGAATTACAGAAGTTGGCGAATATTATCTCCATGTATCGGCAATGGAGCAGATCTAAGCCAATAGCCTTATCTCCCTGAGATAGCATAGGGAGCAGGCTGAAATTACAAGTCTTATATCCATGTATCGACAATGGAGCAGACTGAAGATTGTAGATCTTGTCTCCTCGAGATAGCAGTGGGGCAGATCGAAGACGACAAATCTTATCTCCATGTATCGATAATGGAGCAGATTCAAGCCACTAGCCTTATCTTCCTGAGATAGCAAAGGGAGCAGGCTGAAAATTACAAGTCTTATCTCCATGTATCAGCAATGGAGCAGACTGAAAATTGTAGATCTTGTCTTCTCGAGATAGCAGTGGAGCAGATCGAAGACGGTGAATCTTATCTCCATGTATCGACAATGGAGCAGATTTAAGCCACTAGCCTTATCTTCCTGAGATAATAAGGGAGCAAGCTGAAAATTACAAGTCTTATCTCCATGTATCGGCAATGGAGTAGACTGAAGATCGTAGATCTTGTCTCCTCGAGATAGCAGTGGGGCAGATCAAATTTGGCGAATCTTATCTTCATGTATCGGCAATGGAACAGATTCAAACCACCAGCTTTACCCCCTAAGTAGTAGTGGAATAAGCTGAAAATTACAAGTCTTATCTCCATGTATCGGCAATGGAGCAGACTAAAGATTGTAGATCTTGTCACCCTAAGCAGTAGTGGAGCAGATCGAAAACGGCGAATCTTACATCCATATAGCAATGGAGCAGATTCAAACCACCAGCCTTACCCCCTAAGCAGTAGTGGAACAGGCTAAAAATTACAAGTCTTATCTCCATGTATCGGCAATAGAGCAGACTGAGGATTGTAGATCTTGTCACCCTAAGCAGTAGTGGAACAGATCGAAAACGGTAAATCTTACATCCATATAGCAATGGAGCAGATTCAAACCACCAGCCTTACCCCTTAAGTAGTAGGGTAACAGGCTAAAAATTACAGATCTTATCTCTCTAAGCAGTAGGGGAGTAGATCAAAGACGGTGAGCCTTAACCCCCTAAGCAGTAGGGTAACAGGCTAAAAATTACAGATCTTATCTCCCTAAGCAGTAGTGGAGCAGATCGAAGACGGTGAGCCTTAACCCCCTAAGCAGTAGGGTAACAGGCTGAAAATTACAGATCTTATCTCCCTAAGCAGTAGTGGAGCAGATCGAAGACGATAAGCCTTAACCCCCTAAGCAGTAGGGTAGCAGGCTGGAAAATGACATACCACCCTATCTCCCTAAGCAGTAATGGAGTAGGTTGAAGACAGTGAGCCTTATCCCCCTAAGCAGTAGGGAAACAGGTTGAAGATCTTATCTCCCTAAGCAGTAGTGGAGTAGATTGAAACAAAAATTCCTATACCCCTGAAGATGCAGTGGATGTAATGAGGCTACCTGAAGAAAGGAAGCATCAAGAAGTCAAGACTCAACAAGACAGGGAAAAATTGACCTTTTTTAAGTCTTTGCTCCATTCTCGTTACACGACAATGAGCAAAGAGGGGCAGCTGTAAGGCCCAATTTTTGACCCTAACCCATCACCCCACTAAACCAACCACTAACTCCATCACCCCACTAACTCTATCACCCCACTTGCTTGCAAACAAGTTGTAAAATTTGGCTATAAAAGCCATTCAAAACCATTGTAGAGGGGGACGGATTTTTTACAGAGATATATACAAGAGCACATTACTTTTTTTTACAGAAATATACGCACACGAATCAATACGAACACACAGTCGAAAGATCAGCAAAGGTTTCTTTTTGTTTTCATTCTTTCCTTTCTTTCTCTTCAAAATGATCTACATACATATACCAAAATTGTTTTTTTACATTTTTATATATATATATATATAATATGTATATAAGAGTATAAAAATACAAAAAAGAAGAAAATTTTTACCTTTTGAAGTTCAGGCCACATGTGTGATGACAGCAACAACTGATGTGATTTGCACGAGAGTTTACTTTAACAAGGCCGAAAATCGTTGAAGCGGAGGGAAATGAGAGCTCCTCTTTCTTTTTTTTTAAACTGATTTCAAAAGTAATTTTTTCAGATTTTTTGCTTTAAATACTCGATCTAAACGGCGCTGCTTTTGAAGACCCTTCTTAAGGCCAAAACGACGTCGTTTCTCCTTAAACCCAGCAAGACCGACCCGCTCGCCTGGGATCTGTGTGTTTTTGCGAAAT
The DNA here is from genome assembly GCA_025698515.1 of Gossypium sturtianum. NCBI lineage: Eukaryota > Viridiplantae > Streptophyta > Magnoliopsida > Malvales > Malvaceae > Gossypium > Gossypium sturtianum. The sequence goes on from CM046946.1 coordinate 127,823,572, forward strand.
GGGCTATTTGCGCATCAAGCCCTTCCGCATTTTTTAGTTTTTTTAATTCAGTTCTCTTTTATTTTAAATTTGCCCCAAACTTTTATTTAAAGATTCAATTTCGTCCTTTTTCCTTTCTTTTGTGATTTTTGTTATTTTATTATTAATTTTATTATTATTATCGTTAATTTTGATTTTTATTATCATTAATATTGTTTTACTATTATAATTATCATATTATTATTGATTTTACTATTATTATTTTATTATAATTATTATTTTAATTTTACCATTACTATTATTGTTTTTTTCCTTTATTATTATTATTATATTCATTAGTATTAATAGTATTATTTTATTATTACCATTATTATTTTTTATATATAATATTATTGTTACTATAATCATATTTCTTATATTTTTATATTTATTATTATCGTTATTTTTATTATTAATATTATTATTATTACTTTCAATATTACTATTTATTATTTCTATTTTCATTATTATTTTTTATTTATCACTATTAATTCTAATATTATTACTATTATTTTATTACTAATACTATTTTTTACTATTACTTTTATTATTATTTTCATTTACTATTAATATTATTATTACTATTATTTTTCCCCCTTTATTATTATTTTCTTTCATTATTATCATTATATTTACTATTATTTGTTTATTAATGTATTCTATCATTATTATTGCATTTTTTGTTACTATCATTATTATTCTATGGTTTTTATTATCGTATATAGCTTCTATTTTTGTCACTATTCGCTAAGTATGACCATTTTCACGTTTTAACCGATTTTTTATTTTAAAGGTTACATTGACTTTATCTTTTATTTTTTCACTTTTCCCCAAACGAATAAAAGGGGTTTTTACAAAGGTAATATTTTGTGTTTGGAAGTTCAGGAAATCGTGCCCTAACGTGCTGGGTTTCGATTTTTCGTTCGTCCAAATGACTAAATATCCTTTTAAGATTTTGACCGAGTTTTCTTAACTTCAAAAATAAGGCAATATTTCATGTTTGGAAACTTGAGGAATCGTGCCCTAACGTGCTGGGTTTCGGTTTCTTTCGTTTGGCCAAATAACGGAATACCCTTTTTAAATTGCAATGCATGAATTTTGGAAATCATGAAATGATCTTGGTGTCAAGGGTTTGAAACATCGTATCCTAACGTGCTGGATGTGATATTTCATTCTTTCGGAACAAGAGAATTTCGATATCCAATTCGAATTATCCAAACATTTTCTAAAGGATTCGTATTTTAAAATCTCTTCCAATTTTCGATATTAGGACATTAATCAATCAATAAGGTACCAATTTTGGGCGTTGCGAGGGTGCTAATCCTTCCTCGTGCGTAACCGACTCCCGGACCTGTTTTCTTAAGAGTCGTAGACCAAAATGTTTTATAAGGTGACCCAATCACACTTCAAAAAAAGATTGGTGGCGACTCCATGTTTTTAAAGTCGGCCCGTTTTCCAAACAAAAAAATGGTTTCGACAATAATGATTGATTCGAAATTTGATTCAAATCCAATATAGCACCTATGAGTACATAAGAAATGTATTGGATCGATTCTTTTTAATGAATTGATCCGATCGTAGCTTCGAATATAGAATTCAAAGGGATCAAATAGGAAATGATACTCTGAATCATAGAATTATAATGAAATATACGATCAACCAACATTTATCGAATTTGAAAGAGTCCTAGAACATTTCGAGATCCTGATGCATATAGATACAAATGGTCCAATGGGAGCAATAATTTCTAGGAGCATTTGGAACATTTCGTTTCTGAGCAGAAAAGTCGTTTTCAAGTAGTATTTGATCAATTACGTATTAATCAATATTTGATTGATTGGTCTGATGTTATCGACAAAAAAAGATTTGTCCAAGTCACTTCGTTTCTTTTTTTCTTTGTGGATTTCGAGAATATCTTCATTCATAGGTTTGAGATTTACATCTATGAATTGAAAGGTCTGAAAGCTCGAAATAAATAGTTCTAAGCCTTAAATTTTGTATTTATCTTACATTATTAGAATAAAACAAACAACACACAATCTTTCCTTTCTTTTTTTCTTTTTACCTAATTGAAGTCTTAAGGTGAAAAGGTTTGGATGTTTTTTACATTCGGATTTTTTTTTTTTTTAGAAAAAGAAATTGGAATAGGAAGTAATAGATTGAGTTATTAAAATAAATTAATTAAGTTGAGTATTAGGTATTAATAGATTAGGGTTATTAAGATTAATTATTTTGGATTATTAAGAAATTGGAATGGGAAGTAATAGATTAGAGTTATTAAGATTAATTAATTAGTTTGGGTATTAGGTATTAATAGATTAGGTTAATTAATTTGGGTATTAGGTATTAATAGATTAGGGTTATTAAGATTAATTAATTTGGGTTATTAAGAAATTGGACTGGGAAGTAATAGATTAGGGTTATTAAGAAATTGAAAAAATTGGTTAACCATAAAAAAAATGAGAATTTTTTATGGGTTGATTTCGAGTACTCACTTTCAATTCAACCAAGGAAAAAATTCTAAATTTTTAAAATAAAATTGTCGATCAATTTTTTCAATCAAGAAAAACAAATATTTAATACACAAATTGATTGATCTTAATAACCCTAATATCTTGCTTTTCGTTCCAATTTTTTCTTAAAAAAGAGAAATTCAATCTAAAAGTAAAGATTACCCAAAAAAATTCACTCTATACTTCAATTACACGGCGAAAAGAAAAAGAAGAGAAATGTTAGGTATTGTTAGTTTTATTTTAATAAGTTAAGATAAATACAAAATCTAAGGTTTAGAACCATTTATTTTGATTAAATGAGTAAGATCATTTTGGTTCTCATTATTCTCGTTATATTAAAATTTTAAAAATAAAAAATAATTTATAATGCTATTTATTAGTATAATTAGTGTAAAATGATATTTTTCTATTTGAAATATTTAATATAATTAAAATATATTAATTTATCACAATTCAAATAATATAAAATAAAAAAATTTTAAATAATAATTAAAGCATGTTTAACATGGAATATATTTTATGTAATTAATGTAAAGTAACATTATTCAAAATAATAATTAATTAACATAATTAACTTAAATTAATTACGTGATAATTAATATATTTAATAATATGATAAAAATAAAAGACATTCTTCTCGGTTCAAAAATTTTATACATACTCATACTTTTATATAGATTATAGATATTACACTATTAATATTTATGTTATATTAAAATCTTAGACTAAATTAAAGTCATGAGTTAAAGCTCTATACCAAAACAATTAAAGCAAATTTTAAAAAATTACTTTAATTTGTTAAGGAAAAAACTTTAAAAACCTTTTTTTTTAAATTTTTTCTTCTCATCCTCTCATGCAGATTATTTATATTTTCCTTTTAATTTTTTTTAATAATCATTAATTCAATATTTTTTTCTTAATTTATTATATATTTATATACTTTTTCTTTAGTTGATAATAATTAATTAAGTAATTTTCTTTTACATTATTTTTATTTTCACTAATTTTTGTTTTTATATTTCTTTCAGTGCACTTAATGTTGTAACTTTTAATTGGCTAATTGTTCCAACTTTAATGTTGTAAATATTGTTGGAATAAATAACTTTGTTTACAGTTGCTCAAGATTAGGCAAAATAAAGTAAAGAGCAAAATAAGAATATAATTAACACACAATATTTGTTAATGTAATTTAGATTTATCAGTCCTACTTTACGAAGTCTCGTTTAAAGAATGATCTTTATTCTACAATTTGTTCGGTATAACTATTGGCTAAAGTTTAAACTACTCTTACACCAATGGATATATGCAACCTTAATATTGCTCAAAATACCTCACAATAGAATTAATAAAACTCTTGAAGAAATACCTAAAAAGAGTCGCATGAAATAGTAAACTAAAGCTCAAAAAGTTGATCGAAGACACTGCAAAAGCTCTATCCAAGTGATGCCATAAGTAACTTATTTATAGACTGATACAAGATTTCATATTTTCACGTCAATCATTCTAAAATTAAAACAAATTATTTTTAGTAAAAATCATTCTTATTTTGATTTAAAATAATACGTGAAAATACACAATTTTATTATTTAACGGTGAAGTGATAAAATTAATAAAAAAAATTTAAGGTAACAAAATAGTGTCTGACAAGATAGTTTATTTTTTTTAAAATTAATTCATATGGGTCCATATATTTGTTATTGGATTTAGTACCAATAAAGGTTTATTTTCAAAATTATTTATGGAAATTGACTGTTTTTAAAAATAATAATGGGTATGGATCGAAAATTTAAAAATGCGCTAACGTGAACGTATTTTTAAGAGATATCTCAGAAAAGTACTTTCATGTCAGCGCTTTTTTCCTTGGGTTAGGCAAAAACATTTTGACGTGGAAGCGTTTTACTAAAAAGCACTGACGAGGATATACTTTTTTGGATATTTCCTGAAAACGCGTTCACGTCAACATATTTTTGAGTTTTTGGACCATACCCATTATTATTTTTGAAAATAGCCCATTCCCGTAAATAATTTCGAAAATGGCCTTTATTGATACTAAACCATTCGTTAATCAGGGACAATCGCTTCTCAGTTATTCTACATGTAATCATGATTCATTTCTTACTTAAAATTCCTTCACTTCTCCAGAAAACCAACCCAATCCCCTCTTTTAATTCTCAATGTTTATTCCTTTATCATTCTACTAGCCATAAAGTAGAAAAATTTGCTTCTTTATTGGAGAATTGTAAAGATTTTGTTTCTTTGAGAAAGCTCCATGCTTGTATTTTCACTAATGGGATTTGTCAAAGTACATTTATAAGCTTAAAACTTCTAACTTGCTATCAAAAGTTTGGATCCTCACTTGAATCAAGATGGGTATTTGATGGAATTATCAAGAGCAATATCTTTCTTCGGAATTCAGTTCTCGTTGGATGTTTTAGAAGTAGTCAATATGGTGAAGTTCTTAGGCTGTATTTGAAATTGAAGCAAAAAAAGATTGGTTTCGATTGTTCAGCTATTACTTTTACTTTGAAGAGTTGTGCTGAATTGGGTAGTTTTGGATTTGGAAAAGGAGTTCATCTTGATGTTTTAAAGTTTGGGTTTAGTAAAGATGGATTTGTGGGTTCTTCACTCATAGGTTTGTATTCAAAGAATGGAGATATGGTTGGTGCTTCCAAAGTGTTCGATGAAATAACTGAAAGAGATGTTGTTGTATACACTTCGATGATAACTGGCTACGCACTAGTTGGCGGTCATATTACTTACAAGGCGTTTGAATTTGCTCGTCTCATGCAGAAGGAGGGGATCGATCCTAACAGGGTGACAATGGTGAGTTTATTGCAGGCAGCAGCCGAGTTGGAAGCACTGGAAGAAGGCAGGTCGATCCATGGATATGCTATTAGAAGAGGGATTGGTTGTTCAGATGAAGTATTTGAGACAAGTCTCATGGATATGTATATTAAATGCAAGGTCCCAACAATGGCGGCATGCATTTTTGGTAGAATGAAGATGAAGACCATTGGTTCTTGGAATGCTATGATAACTGGATATCTTAATATGGGGCAGCCATTGGAAGCATTGGGACATTTTTGTAAGATGGTACATGAAAATGTTTTTCCAGATTTGATTAGCTTAGCCAATGGGATTTTGTGTTGTGCTGATTTGAAGTATTTGCAAGAAGGAAAGACTATTCATGGTCGCATTATTCGGATAGGTTACGAGCTTGATCTCATAGCTACCACTGCTTTGGTTGATATGTATTCGAAGTGCAATGATTTTACCCGGGCTAGGAAATTATTCGATGTAGTGGAGAAAAGAGATGTGATTTTATACAATGTCATGATGGCAGGTTATCTCCAAAATGGATTTGCTACCGAAACCGTGGACCTTTTTATTGAAATGGTTGGTTCCGGTCTCAAACCAAACCTAGGTTCTATCCTGAATGTACTTTCAGCATTGTCAGAGATGAAGAACGTAAGAGGAGGAAGGAGTGTTCATGGTTACATTTTGAAACATGAATTTCGTATGAATACCGAAGTTGCCAATCAAATTGTCTACATGTATGCTAGATGCGGTTGTATTTATGATGCAAGGCAAGTCTTCAATGGGATACGATATAAGGACTTGATTTCATGGACGTCAATGATGATGGGTTATATCTACCATGCCAACCCCGAAGAAGCCATCCTATTGTTCCGAATGATGAAAAGAGAAAAACTCGACCATGATTCTGTCACTCTGATAAGTTTACTCCAGGCATTCTTGAAGCTTGGACATCTGAGTCTAGCAAAGGAAGTTCACTGTCATTCATATCGAACTCGACTAGATCACGAAACACTAGTAATAAACTCCCTGATAACTACTTATGCCAAGTTGGGAAATCTAAATATGGCAAGAAACCTATTTGAGCACACCAATAGAGGGTGTGTGACATCATGGAACACAATGATTGCAGCATATGGGATGCATGGAAACTGCAAAGAAGTTCTCCGGCTATTTGACCGAATGCGAAGCGAGATGATCAAACCTGATGACATGACCTTCACATCGATACTTACTGCTTGCAGTCACTCTGGCATGGTGGAAGAGGGTCTGCGAGTATTTAACTGCATGAGAGAAGACTACCGCATAATACCCTGTGAAGCACATTACGGATGCATAATAGATTTATTAAGCCGAGCAGGACGTCTCGAAGAAGCATACGAATTGCTTAAATTACTGCCAGCTAGACAAAGTGCATCAGCAATGGCTGCCATGTTGGCTGCTTGCAGAATCCATGGAAACACTGAACTGGGGGAGGTTATTGGGCACTGGCTTTTAGATTTAGAACCAGAAAGCCCAAGTGTATATAATTTAGTGTCAAATTTATATGCAGAAAGTGGAAAATGGGATGAAGCAGCCAGAACAAGGAACATGGCAAAGATGAGGGGTTTGAAGAAGGCTGCTGGATATAGTCAGATAGAACTAAATCCGAGAGCTTCGACGATGTAAATTTCCCTGGGACTGGGTTCCCGTTGTTGTTTGATTCATTCTTAAGACATTAGGTTTAGCAGGGATAGATAGAGATGATTTTGACAATGTTTCTAACCATTCCAGGGTATGAAAAACAAAGGGATGAGTGTACAAATGAGAGTGATAATCAGAATTTTGTTGTCTGCAACACACATTTATATTGCCGTCACCTACGTATTTTCATGCGCATTATATTCATTAAGGCTAATGTGGTGCGACATGTAGGGGAATTTCCCCTTGAGAGTCGCCGACCATGGGATCAAATAATCTTAGTTGGACTTGAATCCTTCTAATTTAATTAATTAATGTACACCAAATAAGAATACAACCCTTGTATATGTTCCTGTAAAAATATGTTGTTATAGTCGAAATTAAAGTTGGGAAAACTCTGTCAATGAAAATTTTATTTGATTAAAATAAATTTTATTTTATTTTTAGTTTTGATTCTAGATTTGTAAGAATTATAATTGCAACCATATAGTAATTATAATTTAAATCTAGGGGTTGGATTTCAGTTTGGACACATACATATAAGGATTTTAACTTCCACACTCTGGGAAGTCTTTGTTTTCATCTTATGTTCGATTCTTTAGGTTAGAGTCCACTCTCTAAACATTCGAGATTTCAAAAATAGTGGAGAAGATTATTTTGTAGAAAGCTTGAATACTTTAGACTTTAGTTCGAGTTGATCGAAAAATTTGAGCATCTTCTAGAGCCCCCTTTGTGAATTAGACCGTTCCTGAGCCTCAAAATATATAATTTGATCAGATTTATTACTTTAAATATCATGACAATAATTCATTTAAAAAAAAAATTAAAATTCCGTCATGCTAACTCTGATATAGTTTTTAAACAAAATTTAATACTTTTTAAATTCTTTAATTATTATTTTAAAATTTTTAGCTTTCTTGCGATGCAATTTGGCCAAAGAAAGACTTGACCTAGTTTCACTATAATAGAATTTGTTTCAATTAGGACGAGGAAGACGTGCCAATAATTGGCACGGTTCGCCCTTAGGTGTGCACAATTATTTTTCTTTTAATAAAATTACTTATAGATAATTTTTTTTATGGCTCAACTTTAGTTAGATTTTTATTTTTATTTTTATCACTTAATTATGAAATGTTAAGTTTTAGTCACTAATATTATCGAGAAAGGATTGTATGAAACAGTGATGCCAAGTCATCTGTATCTCTTTCCAATAATTTTATGCCACATCAGTATTTTCATCCTGAATTTCATACAATCCTTTCTCAATATTATCATCCGTTAACAACATTGATGAAAAATTGACATGGCAAGTTAAATTTGCCACATAAGCACTGGCTATCCGCCTCTTGAGAGTTGCCTTCACCTTCTTACTCTAACGTTGAATCAGTGATAGGAAACCACCAAAAAGCTCTTCTTGTCCTCCTCTACCATTTTACTAGTTTAAATTCTCTTGAAAATGGCTAGGAATTGCCAAACTAACCTTGAACCTATCTAATCTGGCTATCAAAATGTTATTGTTTCAAGCAATGTTATTCTCCTAATCAACGACTACCATTCCACCGTTGGGTTCACTGTGAAACTTCCAAAAGGGTGCCAAACTTGTGGTAGCCGTTAAACTTTGCTTTCTTCTTTTTTGTCTTTCTATTTTATTATTGGTTTTTGTTCTGGCTTTTGGGTCGAGTATTGGGCTTTTAGGGATTTGGTGAATGAGGAAGGGAATTGATGACAGATGGATATTGGAGATTTTGCAATAATTTATTAGGGGTTATTATGAGGTTGAGGCTTTATGAGATGATGGCTTTAGGTTGGGGAATTGTGTAGGTGTTGTGGTGGTTGCGAGGGTTATTGAGATGAGGCTTGTGAGATAGTGAGTGGCGTTAGTAGAGAAGGGAGGGTGAATGGGGAATTGTATGGTGGTCGCAGATAACAATGAGGGTGGTGGTGAATGAGATGGTTATTGGTTTGTAACGACTTGATAGTTAGGGGTGTCAAAAAGTGCATTTCCGGGATTCTGTTCCCGTAAATCGAACTCTTAAATATTTTTAATAAATATTTACGAAGCTAGTTGTGTAGTTAATTAGGTTTCGGTTAAATGAATTTAGTTGAATTAAAAGTAATTAAGTATAAGGACTAAATTGTGTATAGGGTGAAAGTTGAGTTATAGATTAAAGAATAATTAAAAGGACTAAAGAAGCAATTATATCTAATTCCATTAAGTGGACGGTATTAGTGGCTTATATGTGTAAATTTATTTTATATATTATAATAGTTAAAGTTAAAATATATTATAATATTAAGAAACTTAATAATTAAGTAAATGTATATATATTATATAATAATTAATTAATGTATAATAAAACAAATAAAAAAAATAAAAATGATAAAGCCATTAAAATTAGAAAGAAAAGAAAGAAACAAAAAGAAAGAAGAAAAGAAAGTCACGCAGGCATTAGGGACTTCTAAGCTTCAAAGTTCAATTGGTTAATTAATTTAGTCTATTTTCTTATAATTTTTATATTTTTAGAATCACGGTATCTAGGGTTACGCGACCCATGTTGAAATTTCAGCGATTATTAAGTTTTTAAGTGTTGTCAATGTTGAATAATTTTAGTATTAGGGATTAAATTGATAGATTTTTAAGTTAGAAATGGAAATGGATTAAATTGTATAACAAATTGTAAAATTTGAGTATTAGGGATTAAATTGTGAAAAATTCAAAATTTAGGGGTTTAAGTGAAAATAGGGAGTTAAATTTAGTTTAAAGTGAAATTAGTATAAAAATATAAGATTAAATATGAAGAATAAAAATTAGTCTCGGTTTAGGGACTAAATTGAAATTGAGACAAATATTGAGTAAAAATTGAAATATTCAATATTCAATATGAAATTGAAAATTTATTGTATTGACGAATTTTAATTGTTTTAATTCTGTAGCTAACGTCGTACCGGAATCCTCGACTAAAAAGGGGAAAGATAAAATCGACGTCGAATAGCTCAGAATTCACGGTTTGTATTTCTATAATCCGAATCTTGTTACTAATTGTTGTATTTTGATTTAATGCATATGGTAAGTGGTTGAGGTGAGTATTTGGCATTTTGATATTGAATTGAATTAAAGTTGATTGAAATGGATTGAGATGGTATATATATTATGAATGTATTGATTATTTGAATTGAAATGAATATTCATGTGTATATGTGATTATATAAAAAATTTATATTGGATATTGGTTGTTTTTGAAATGTGAAATTAAACCCTATTAACTGTATCGGGCTGAGTCGGATATAGATGGCATGCCATAAGGTAGGAAGAGTTCAGGGATTTCTTTGACTTCGAGTCGATGAGGCACTGGGTGCCAATTTACTTTGGTCTAACCGACGAGACACTGGGTGTCAAATTTATATATCGTTGGGCACAGTTATTACTTCGGATTTATCCGATGAGGCACTGGGTGCCAAACTGGTGTGTTGGTTGTATCTATGTATCCGTCCGAGTCAGAGTCGTGTTAATAGGGGTAATTAAATAAAACAATACTATGATTGATATTGGATGATGTTGTATGTGAATTGAAATTGGGATAGTGATTTGAAACATGAAAATGAGATACATGAGTTATGTACTCATGAAGTGGATATGTAATGGCTAATGCCATTGTTTAAATGATATGTGGATCAAATTGTAAAAATCTATTATATAGCAAGTGATGAGAATTGAGTATAGTATGAAATGATGTATTCATGAGTTGAGTATTGAATGGCTAATGTCATTGTACAAATAAATATGATTTGATATGTGAATAACTATTTATATAGCAATTGTGTGAATTGGGACATTGTTTAACGAATGAAATATGATAGCATATGATACTCATGATACTAGACATTAATATGTGATTAAAATTCAATTGTGCATATTATATTATCTCGTTTTTAAATATTCAGATTATAGAAATACCACTGAGTTTTACTCAGTGTACGATTTTGTTTTTCCGTGCGTATATTAGGTACTTCACTTTTGATCGCCGATTCAGCATCCAACAACGATCCTGAACTCAAATGTGGTGATGTTTATCTTTTGTGTCGGCATGTAGTTAGGACGCCTAAATGATAGTTATTTTGTGGATGGATTATAAAAGTAATGTTGGTTTGGTTTATACATATAAACATGTGTTTGTATTTGAAGCCATATTATGGCATGGTAAATTGAACAAAATCAGATATGTGCATGTGAATTTAAGTTAATGTTTTAGGTAGCTTTGAGTTAGGCCAAATTGATGAATTTTGACATGTTTATAATTTTAATTTGGTTGATGTTTGATGATATAAATATGGTACCAATGAGGGTACATTGGTTAGGCACCTAGGATGATTATTTTAGCATGTTTTGAATGTGTTTGATCGTGTTTTGGACAGGTTAAACGAATGGTTTTTGAGTTGTTTAATGCCCAAGCATGTAGGAATTGGTAAATTTGTTGGTAAATGCACATTTTAGGTCCACACGGCCAGACACACGGGCACGTGACTTGGCCGTGTGAGACACACGGATAGCACACGGGCGTGCGAGGCCATTTCAAAGGGTACATGGCCTGGCACACGGGCTTGTGGCTTGGCCGTGTGACCTAAGTCAGAGAGTTACGCGGGCACAGACACGGGTTGGGAGACAGCTGTGTGTCCCTACTTCGAATGCCCACATGGCCAGACATACGGGCGTGTGACTTGGCCGTGTAAGTTACACGGCCTGTCCACACGGCCGTGTGAACCCTGCAGTAAAAAATTATCTAACTTGTTTCTAAAATTTTCAAATGTTCCCGATTTAGTCTCAAATCGTTTTTAAAGTGTTTTCAAACTCTCAAAGGCTTAATAAGGGACTCTATGCATGTTACTGATGAATCATTTTATGATTTTTGAAATGTTTGAAATGAATGATTAGATTACGATTACTTGGTAATGCTCTGAAATCCTATTCCAGCGATGGATACGAGTTAGGGGTGTTATATGGTTGATGGAGGAAGACTGCAAAAAATGGGTTAGATTATTTTGCTTAGGAATGATTGGGTGCAAAAATCAAACCAAATGAAGGTCGATTAATGAGGAGCGGTGACAAGAGAAAACATTGGCAAGGAGCGGCAGTGAGAGGTGGCACACGGCTTGGTTAAAGAAGAAGAAGAAGAAGATGTTAGAGACATAGAGTAATATCACACATGAATGTAGCTTAATCATTGAACACCAAAATAATTTGAGAACATCGAAAGCAAATACTATTGAATATTAAAATGCGACTAGAGAACACACCGAATTTACAAGGTTTAGCACATTGCCTATACCTTAGGCACCAACACCAGATAATAACTGCACTAATACCAAAAGAAAATTATAAACTAATGAAACCTTTAATTCAAAAGATTTCCCAAAGTATACTAATTGTAACAATAAAGTGGTAGATCAAAATTGGGATACTTAAGTGAAGGCTTCAAACTTTCTTTTATAGCAAGGTTGAGGTGGCAACCTTTTGTCCCATGTTTAAGTGGGATAAAAACAAGCCAACATCAACAAATCTCCAATTTTGGCGAGTTTGTCAATCCCACTCAACTTCCCGTATCTTCCACTCCTCAACTTCGTGAAGTCACCTTCAACTATACCCCAAAATGCGCTTTCAAGCACCATACACTCAAAGGTGTTTAAACTTGCAGGATGCTATCAAGTTTAAACAATGATTGAACTTTATTGCTTTTACCACCTTGGTCATCATATCTACAGGATTTTTAGCTATTACAATCTTCTAAAGTAGAATCTTTCCTTATTCAAAGATTTCTCGCACAAAGTGATACTTCAAGCAGATGTGTTTGCTTCTTGAATGGTAAACTTGGTTTTTGGCTAAATGAATAGTGCTTTGACTGTCATAGTAAAGGCTAATGTGACATTAAACAACACCCAAGTCTTTCATCAACCCAAACAACCTCTTTAACAACTTTTGAAACTGCCATATACTTTGCCTCTATCATTAATAAAGCTACTATAGACTGTAATGTAGACTTCTAACTTACTGGGCTTTAGAAATAGTAAATAGATACCCAATAGTAGATCGATATTTATCCAAATCACCAGCATAATCAAAATCGACATATCCGACTAAACACTGACCAAACATTTTATCTTGCTCAAAGATTAAACCAACATCTACGGTTTTCAGAAGATACTGCAGAATCTATTTCATAGCTTGCCAACGCCCTTTACCAAGATTATGCATCTACCTGTTCACAACTCCAACTACTTGTGAAATGTCTAGCCGAATACACACCATTTACATTAGGCTGCCAACTACATTAGTGACTTCGCCTTGGTGTGTGTGTATCAGGGCTAATAATCAATACAAAAAAAATTATAATATGGGAGTATACTGTAAGTGTGACAGGTCAAATTGTAATATTTTTAGTTTTACAATGGAACACTCGAGTATTCTGAGGATCAAACCCAATAAAGTTCGGGGACAAAGTGATTCCTAAGCGACAAGCATGCAAATAGGTAGTCTAGCTAACTACTTGCTAAGTACCATATTACGGAAATGCATAGTCAAGGGTAAATTAGACGAATTACCTACCTAACACTAAGGATAACCAAATTGTAAAATAAAAAAAATTACAAAATTAACAAATCAAGAAACACAAGTGATCAGTTGACTTCCATTTTGTTGATTAGTTTTCAGATTAGGGATCTAAAAGGCGTAAACTTCTAACTGGCTCAATTTTATCTCTTGGTCACCATTTTACCAGATTAGATAATTTAGTCTGGTTTATCTTTTGACCTCACCAAATTAACTCGGGATAAACAAATTAATGCTCAATAGGATCACCTCTTGGTCTCACCTATCTATAAAAATAGGGTTCAAAAAATAAGGTGTTTCCATTTTTGATATATTTTCAATCAAATTTAGCTAAATTTTTTTTTTGGCTTTTTAGGTGAAAGGGTCACAATAATGCTCAATAGGATCTTCTCTTGATCTCACCTATCTATAAAAATAGGGTTTAAAAAATAGGGTGTTTCCATTTTTGATATATTTTTGATCAAATTTAGCTAAAAATTTATTTTTTTGGCTTTTTAGGTGAAAGGGTCACAAAAAAATGCAAAACTCCAAAAAAGACCAAATTACACGTTGTGTAAATGTTGAAGGTTAAATTGTTTAGAATCAAGACTAAATTGACACAATATAGAAATTTTGAGGGTTAAAAATGCTATTATGTCAAATTTAGCTACCACATCACCTTTCCATTAGCCATTTTGCGACTGGTGAACAAAAAGACAAAATTGAATAGTTGAGTGACCATTTTGTAACTTTTAATAATTGGGTGACAAAAAAAGCTTACCAATAGTTGGATGACTATTAGTATTTTTTTTTTACCTTTTTTTGGTTTCGATTGTCAAACAATGATCTAAAAAAAAGTAGAAGAATGATGTTTAAAGTCCACAGTTTCATTTTGAATGAAGTAGACCACTAGAAATAACATTAGTGTAAGAGGTGGTTAGGGTTATGAAAAGAAGAAGAGAGAATGAAAAGGAGAAGTAGAATAAGATAACTAAAGAAATAAAAGATAAAAGGAAAAGAAAAGGGAAAGTTAAAGCAAATAAAAGAAAAAAGAAAAAAATTCACTCAAAAGAAAAAAAGTGTAGGGATTAATTGTACAAACTGACTTAAAATTGATTGTTAGAGTTGTGTGACCCAAATTCTAAGATATTGCTTGCAAGTCAAGTTAAACAAAATATATCTTCTTTCTAGAAGATTTAGTATTTATGAGTATAATATATTTAGCATTTATTAGCATAATATATTTTTACTTTGATTAGAATTAGGTTTTACAAGCCTATAAATAAACATAGTCTATTCCTCTTGTAATGGGTTCGAATTCGACATAGTGAATTTTTCTTCTCCTCTGCCTCGTGGTTTTTCCCCAAAGGGTTTCCACGTAAAATCACATGTGTTATTTATTTTATTTCTTTTTCTTTGCGATATATATTGTCATTACCGACATTTATATTTTTCACAAATTGGTATCGAACTTCCGGGTTTTTCATCTCGATCACGGTAATGGCGTCTTTGAAGTATGAAATTCACTGTTGGATCGCAACACCGATTCACGTTGTGGCGTATAAAGATGCGAGCGGTTTTAGCACGTATGGATTTAGAGGAAGCCTCGCTAGGGTAGAGATAAGATGCCTTCGACATTGACGGAGGAAGAGAAGAAGCGCAAGGATCAAAAGGCGTTAACACGCTTACATCCGCATTTGTCTAACGAAATTTTGCAGGATGTGATGAAGGAGAAGACACACCACGCATTATGGAAGAGGTCGGAACAAATATGTATGTCGAAAACTCTAACCAGACAAGTTGCATATGAAGCAACGTCTTTATGCTCATCGTTTGGAGGAAGGTGCGTCACGTACGAACAACACTTAATGTTGTTTAAAGAAATTCTCTCAAACTTGGAGGCCATGGAGGTTTAGTATGATAAAGAAGATCTAGGGTTGATTCGACTTTGTTCATTGCCCCCATCTTATTCAACCTTCGTGAGAGACACGATTTTATATAGCCGTGAGTCTCTCACGGTTGATGAGGTTTATGATTCTTTGGCCTCGTATGATAAGATGAAGCATCTTGTGGTTAAACCCGACTCTCGGGGAGAGGTCTCATTGTTCGTGGGAGACAAGATCGAATCTTGATGATGATCGTGGAAGGACACAGAAATGAATCCTCGCGGTAAATCTAAGGGTAGATCAAGTCTTCAAACAGAGGTAAAACTTGCAACTTCGCAAGAAGAAAGGGCACATTAAATCCGAAAAGTGCTATCGCCTACTGAGAACAAGATTAAAAGGAGGCTACTGAATCAAAGGGAAAACAACCGAGAAAATTACGTGAAGGCGATGTTGTAGAAGACTACGGCGATGGTGAACTTCTAGTCGCTTCACAACAATTCTAAAGTGATCGAGGAGTGGATACTTGATTCAGCCGCACCTTCCACATGAGTTCCAATCGGGATTGGTTTACAAATTACTAAACATTAATGTCGAAGGTGTTGTTTTGATGGGAAATAATGCTTCGTGTAAAATCGCAGTGTTGGAACAATTAAAGTTAAGATGTTTGATGGAGTTGTCGAAATACTTAGCGACGCATTTACATGTTCCAAAATTGAAGAGAAATTTAATTTCGTTGAGTACTCTTGATTCAAGAGGGTACAAATACACAAACAAAGTGGGATTATGAAGATTTCCAAAAGGCTCCTCGTTGATGATGAAAGGGCGAGAAAGACCGCCAAGTTATATGTTTTGCGTGGTTCTATTGTTATTGGTGATACAAATGCCGCTTCCTCTTCCTTGTCGAGATAATGATATTACTAAACTTTGGCATATGGGCCTAGGGCATATGAGTGAGAATGGCATGGCGAAATTGAGCAAAAGAGGACTTCTTGATGGGCAAGGAATTTGCAAACCGAAGTTCTGTGAGCACTGCGCGTTTTGGGAAGCAAAAGTGAGTTCGATTCACCGAGAGGAATCCATAACACGAAGGAAACGTTGAAGTATATTCATTCTGATGCGTGGGGCCATCAAGAGTGCCTTCAAGAGGTGGAGCTAATTATATGCTAACTTTTATTGATGATTTTTCCAGAAAAGTTTGGGCATTCTTCCTGAAGCAAAAAAGCGATGTGTTTTCCGTATTTAAGTCTTGGAAGACTATGATTGAAAAACAGACGGGAAAACAAATAAAATACCTCCGCACAGACAATGGCTTAGAGTTTTGTTCAAATGAGTTTAATAAATTATGCAAGTCAGAAGGGATCGTGAGACACTTGACAGTTCGTCATACTCCACAGCAAAACGGCATTGCAGAACGAATGAACAGAACGATCATGGAGAAAGTTTGTTGTATGTTGTCAAATGCCAACTTACCAAAGTCGTTTTGGGCCGAAGCTGCCTCTACTGCATGTTTTTTTATCAACCGATCTCCATCCGTTGCCATTGAGAAAAAGACTCCACAAGAGGTATGGTCTGGTAATCCTGCTAATTATTCTGATTTAAAGATCTTTGGGTGTCCTGCGTATGCTCATGTTGATAATGGAAAATTGGAACCGAGATCCATTAAATGTGTTTTTCTTGGTTATAAAGCTGGTGTAAAAGGGTATAAGTTATGGTGTCCTGAAAATAGAAAAGTTGTGATTAGCAGAGATGTTGTTTTTGATGAAACTGCTATGCTACCTAACTTATCTCTTAAAGACTCTTCCAATAAAGAAA
The DNA here is from genome assembly GCA_025698515.1 of Gossypium sturtianum. Lineage (NCBI taxonomy): Eukaryota > Viridiplantae > Streptophyta > Magnoliopsida > Malvales > Malvaceae > Gossypium > Gossypium sturtianum. The sequence goes on from CM046946.1 coordinate 127,840,878, forward strand.
ATCAAAAGCGGTGGAGTATCAGTTAATACAGAGTCGACTCCTCAAGCCAAGATAAAAATTGAGAATAGAGTTGCTTCTTCACCACAATACTCTATCGCCAAAAACAAAACTAAAAGAGAAATTAAGCCTCCAAAGAAGTATGATGAGGTCGATCTAGTTGCTTATGCTTTAAATGTGGCTGAAGATATAGATGCAAACCAAGAGCCGCTAATTATTCTCGAGGCGGTTAGTGTGAAGACTCGAAAATTGGATATTTGCTATGCAAGAGGAGATGGAATCACTCCACAAAAACATAACATGGGATCTTGTGAAACTTCCTAAAGGTAAAAAGGTCATTATTTGTAAATGGGTGTTTAAAAAGAAAGAAGGGACTCAGGAGTTGAAGAACCCGGATATAAAGCAAGGCTTGTTGCAAAGGGTTACAACAAATCCCAGAGTGGACTTCACGAGATGTGTTCTCCCGGTTGTGAAGCATAGTTTGGTTCGTGATATTATTGCTCGTGGTGATATTGTTGTGAGCAAAATTAGTACTCATGAAAATCCTGCAGATATGATGACTAAGTCACTTCCTATAACCAAGTTTGAGCATTGCTTAGATTTGGTTAGTGTTCATTGTTGAAGTTAAACCCTTAAGGGGTTTTATGGAAGAGGTGGATAACTTGTTCGTTGAGAGTTCGCGATGAAGAACTTGTTTGTTGAGAATTCGTGTCAAGGTGGAGATTGTTAGAGTTGTGTGACCCAAATTTTAAGATATTGCTTGCAAGTCAAGTTAAACAAAATATATCTTCTTTCTAGAAGATTTAGTATTTATGAGTATAATATATTTAGCATTTATTAGCATAATATATTTTTACTTTGATTAGAATTAGGTTTTACAAGCCTATAAATAGACATAGTCTATTCCTCTTGTAATGGGTTCGAATTCGACATAGTGAATTTTTCTTCTCCTCTGCCCGTGGTTTTTTCCCGAAAGGGTTTCCACGTAAAATCTGTGTGTTCTTTATTTTATTTCTTTTTTCTTTGCGATATATATTGTCATTACCGACATTTATATTTTTCACATTGATAATGAGAATGACAACATTTGATGTCACATCAACTTGCTATTGCAACGTTAATGAGAGTTGATAGTTGAGTGACCATAACGTAATAAATCGATAGCATTAATGATCAAATAGTACTTTCTTAAAGTTTAGTGACAGAATATAAATATACTAAAATATAAATGATGAATTTTGTAGTTTGCCCCAACAATAATATTGAAACCTAAGGTTGTTTAAAAGCATTAAAGAACATTGCAATCAGAATGATAGATTATGATCTCTCGTGTTTTTCTTGAAGCTAACTTCGTTGCAGATCACATAGCTAATATGCCTAATAATTCCAAACCTGAATTAACGAAGTTTTGATAGCCCACCTATGAAAGTTTTTAAAAATTTGCAGGGGACATGATCGGAAAGTCCGTGTGACTTAATTTTTAAACCTTATACCCAATACCATCTAAACCTTATCTAATCCCAAACTCAAATCCTAATAACTATGGACACCATGCAACGAAACCCCTCAACTCAGCAACTAAGCTAAATACCCAATACCACCCTCATAATCATCTTCACTGAGAACTGCTCCCACGATGCCAATGTTATCCCCTTCGAGCTTCAATGGCATGCTCTCATTGCACCTTTTAACATAGTTAGAGGACAAAGGAAAGAGAGAGTTGTTTGGGTGATAGAATAGTTGACGCCATTCAATGTATATGTAAAACTTAGACAAATTCTTTAATTCTTCTACCAATGGTTCCTCCCCTGTAATAGAACAAACAAATCTCATGCACCTTCACTTCTAATACCAAACTGCAAAGCCAATAATTTTGTTCTTATCAACCCTTGCCTTCCTAATATGCTTATCAATCTAAGAAAATGGGTGCATTGAACCCAGTCTCTCTCAGATTTTTTTTATTTTTACTTAAATACATAAAATTATAAATTAATTCACAAAAAATAGTATTTAATTATTATACTGTTTACAAGTTTTAAAAACATAAAATTATAAAATAATTATATACATATACAAAAAAAATACAAATATTTTTAAATATTTATTTAATTTATAGTAGTACATAATTTATCATATTTATCACAATTTTTCATAACCCTTCAATTTTGAAGCATTTATGTTTATTTAAATTTTTTTATGTATTTTAATTATTTTTCATATTATTTTTATGTGATGTATTAATTTATTACATTTTATTATAATCATTGGATTGTATTTACATAAAAATCAAATTTAATATAATCAAAACATAAGATGGTGTAGTTTGTTTGATTAGCATCACCTTAATCACTAAGGATTGATTAAGTGTTTTCATTGTTATTAATTATAATTCAAAAGAGTATCACATTAATATTAGTTAAAAGAATCTAAGAGATAGTAGAAGTGCATGGAATAAAGCTTTCCTTTTCAAAGATAATGATGTGTTTGTTTACCATTTCATGAATATATATATATATATATATATATATATAGAAAATGATGTGCTGACAAACACAAACATACAACTCAAATGCCACAAAACAACACCATGCCTCTACATCTCAATTCCCCATCTCCTTTTCCTTCTCCACCGCTCTCTTTTCCATATCTTCTTTTCTTTGGCACCAACTTTTCTGGATGAAAAAAAGCCTCACTATTTTGGTTGATGCTGTTGGAGCCGATTTTGAGGTATCTTATCCACACTTTTTCTTCATTAATATTCATATATGCATGGAAGGGTGTTGTACGAATCATTGCTAGAACAGACACAAAGTTTCTTCGTTATGGTGTGATGGGAAAATTTGCTATCATCTTTCACTTGGTAAGAAAGGGTAGTTTTTGAAAATTAAAGATCATGCCAAGGGTGCTTTAGTGAATTTGCAACAAAAGTAGGATATATATTCTGTGTTTGGAAAATTAAGGAAATATGATGATGATGATGATGATGATGATACGGTAAACGTGTCACCATTTAGAAGCTTCTAAATCATAGAATAGGACAAAAGATATGCAAATGATTTTGAGGGAGCAAATCAAGTGGCTTAGTTTTATTGGTTTGCTAGGCTGCGCAGCATTAGAAGTGACCGAATTTGATAAGATCAGAATTTCCTTTTTATCTTTTCAATAAATTAATCCTTCAGGGTCTTATCTTAGCTTTTACTCACCAATTGAAACTATGGAATTTGCAAAATCTAAACCCTTCATGTTTAGTTAATATATATATATATATATATATATGTTCCATGTTAATAAAATAGGATACCACTTTATCATCAATTCATCATAGACAATTTATAAGAGGAATTCACCGTTGATGCATATAAAACTTTGATTGGAGGCGACAAACAAGCGGATTCGAATCGAATTATACAACGTTCATAGGTCGGTTTTTGATGATTATGTTCATATGCAGGGTTCAGCTTCTCTAGTTATTGGCTGCAAGACAGGAGGAGAATAAGAGGCGATTATGGAGGTCATCGGTGATCTGCCGAGGGAATTGTTCCTCGAAATTCTCTTACGGCTGCCAGCCGAATCTTTGATGCGATGCAAGTATGTTTGCAGATATTGGCATTCCATCATTACCAATCCTAAATTCATCCAACTGCACCTCAACTACAACTATAATAACAATGTATGCGTCCTTCTCAAGCGCTGCCTCGTCACATGTTTAGGACAGAAAGAGAACTTGTTGTCATTGGTCTGCGGGAATGGGTTTTCTTTCGTAAATTTAGATGTCGATTTGTCCTTGTATAGGAAGGAGCCATGTTTACAGCTTTTAGGTCATTGTGATGGCATTATTTGCTTATCAAACTACAGAGATTACATACTTCTTTGTAACCCTGCAACTAGGGAGTCCATGGTGCTCCCTGAGTCCTGTCTCCTTTGTTATCCCTCGATCCGAAACTTGATATCTCAAACCACCGGGTTGGGGTTCGGTTATGATGCCAAGAGCCATTGCTTCAAGGTTGTTAGGATTGTTTCGTATTGGGAGGAGCTAAGAGGGAGTAACTTACCGCATTTTTCCAGAGTTGAAGTATACTCCATGGGAACGGATTCTTGGAAAGAAATCAACGTTACCGTCCCTGCACATGTCCGATATTCCCCGTGTTTCGAGACGTACTTTAATGGAGCATTCCATTGGTATGCCATGGATGATAACGGAAATGAAGTCATCCTTTCATTCAACATGGGAAACGAGGAGTTCCAAGTAATACCAATGCCGAGTTTCATCTCCATGCATGATCATTCAATTTGCAGGAGTCTTTTAGTGTGGAAGGATTGCATTGCTCTGGTAATCTACCCGGAAAGAGGGATCGAAAAATCGTTCGAGATATTTGTGATGAAGGAATATGGAGTGAAGGAATCTTGGACAAACGTATTAACGATCGGACCCCTTACAAGAGTGGAGAGACCTTTGGTATTTCGGAAAAATGATGAGATTCTCATGGAGGGATCCCATGGACAAATGATGTCTTATAACCTTAGGAACAAAGAAGTCAAGGATCTTCCGATTTATGGGGTTCCAAAGTCATTTTCAACTCTTGTATACGTTAATAGCCTTGTTTCAGTCAAAGGAGGAAATCAAATGCTTGATCAAAGAGATAATACAGGTATCTTTTCTTTTTGTTTTTCTGAACACTCTTCTCGTACACATAAACATATACGCAAATTTCTGCTAATGTTCATATTGTCTTGAAATCTAAACGAAAAGTTGGAGCAATATAGCTCGAAATACTTGCATTAATTTTGTTGAAAGTACATTAAGTTCTGTCCATTGTCTTCCTAATCCTCGTTTTTTGTCTTAGATTTTGGTTGGTGAAGGTTTGGAGGACCAAACAAAGATGATGTTGCAGGATATGGATCCATGGATAAGAGAAAGGAAACAATGTCATCAATGTACAGAAATGATCATAAATGTACAGTGCAATGGCATGCTAAATTTTGGGTTTATAAGAATCTTTGTTCTTTTTTCTTTTAAAGGTGAATCAGATGAATGGTAATGGTAATCTATTTCCGGCAGAAGAATTTAGTTATGAAATCAATGTGTATAGGATCAGAAAACAAAATACAGGAACGAAGGATAGCAAGCACAGGGAATTTAATTACAAGTTTCTGTACTAAAGATGTAAGGAGGCCAGATCTGTCCAATTCTTTTGGTAGGGCAATTAACCAGTATTAATCTCGTTCTCCTCAAGTTTTTAACAATCAGTACGTCATCCATCTCTTTTCAACGAGAGAATGATGTAAGGACCCATTTTTGCCCGAGCTGAAATAAACCAAAATAAAAACAAAATAAAAAATAAATGTCCTTTTACAAAAAACCCAATTTGATGGCCCAATACCCAAAACTAAAACTAATTTGCAAGCCCAATTACACCCATACCCGAATAAACAGACTATCTAGTGACCCACTACCTGATTAGCCCAAACAATTCAGACCCAGACTCAAACTAAGCCTAGACCCAAAACATTACTACACGGCCCAAAATGGCCCAAATGACTAAGTAGAGACGGCAGAAACCTAGGGTTTCTGGGGTTTCTGGAAACCCTCGCGCCGCAAGAGACAGCATCCCAATCGTCGCACCGCAAGCCTCGCGCACACCTTCGATCGCGCCGCAATCAGCGCACGAGCCCTCATCGCCACCGTGTTCTCGTCGATCACCTGCACAAAGAGGGAAAGACAGTAGCAAAATGAAGCAAACATGGCAACAAGTTTTTATTTCCTTTTTATTTTTTATTTTTAAGGCTATAAAAAGCCTTACAAAAACTTGTAAACAGATACAAAAAAATATGGAGAGAAATACAGACAAAAAAAAAAACAAACAGAGAAATAGAGAAAAAAGGGAACACCGAAACCGAATACAGAGTTTTTTTTTAAATCGAGGTGATTTTCTTTTAAGTGTGATTTTATTTTGCTTTTTTTTAATTTACGTTTTTCTTTTGAATATAATACTGTTGAAAAAAGAAAACAAGTAAACAGGACAAAGATTTTACCTTTCGATGGCGAGGTTTTAACCTCCGGCCACCATTCATTTAAGCATATTACCAAAACATAACTAGCCAAATCACATGGCTAAGTTCATGTAACATACTCATACCAAATTCTAGCCATTACATGCCATATCTAGCTGTATACATTTTCAAAGTGTACCAAAATGAGTTTAGTAGTAATGTGATGATGATCATTGACGGTCCCGAGCCTTCAGTAGCTTTGACGACCTATAAAACAAAGAAAACATACACACAAAGAGTAAGCTTTCCAAAAGCTTAGTAAATCATAATACAAACAAACTTAGCATAAAAGACACATATGCATGAGGTACATTGGCACATAACATTTACTTAACAAACAATCACATATTTGCTTTAATTCGTATACTTAGCCACAATTGCCACATTCATCCATTCAAAAATCAATTATATACACATAACTCTTTCATAATCATTCTTGCATCTCATTCTCGTTCTTATATTCGATCATACTTCTCTTCATATCAAAGTCATGTGAGTACTTACCTTTTTATACATACAAGTGTACATACCAAACGTACCTGAAACGAATATACATTCACATAATTGTTCATAGCTCAGATTTGCTCATTGAACCGTTCGGAAACTAATAGGATACTCAGAAACTCAGAATAATCATACAATGCCAACGTCCCAGACGAGGTCTTACATGAAATCAGATATCGATGCCACTGTTCCAGATAGGGTCTTACACGTAATCGGATATCGATGCCACTGTCCCAGACAGGGTCTTACACGTAATCGGATATCGATGCCACTGTCCCAGACAGGGTCTTACACGTAATTGAATATCGATGCCACTGTCCCAAACAGGGTCTTACACGTAATCGGATATCGATGCCACTGTCCCAGACAGGGTCTTACACGTAATCGGATATCGATGCCACTATCCCAGACAGGGTCTTACACATAATCGAATATCGATGCCACTGTCCCAGACAGGGTCTTACACGATAAAACATAATAGATACCTTTGTATTCATAAGTTCATACGAGATTTCTCAAATTTATCATTATATTGACCTTATCTCGGAATTCATAAACATAACTTCTCATAAGCATTCATTTCCATCATAGATCATATGAATATGCTCAATTTAATACAAATTACATTTATTTGCAATATGACTTACCTCGTATTCGGTTTATCGGAATGAAAATGGCTACTCGTTTACTTTCGTTTTCCCGCGATCTAAATCTGTTTTCCTCGGCTCTTGATCTAAACATATTCAGAATTAACCCTTTTATTCACTAATTCATTCAATTCAATCCATGCACGCACATTTAGAGCTATTTACAAATTAACCCTCAAATTTGCACACTTAATTAATTTAGTCCATTTTTCTCAAAATATCAAATTCACAAATTTTGTTCACACATATGCATAGCCGAACCTCCCTAGGGACTATATAAGTCCAAATATTTCATCAAATTCACAAATTAGTCCTCCAAAATAATATTTTCACAATTTAGCCCTATTTAGCTAAATTCATCAAAACTTCAAGAACAAAACATGTTCATCTAACTCAAATCTTTCATTTATCAACTAAACTCATTTCAAAACTCAACATATCAACAATGGCATCTCACACAAACATCATCAATAATCAAAATTAATACATGGGTTTTGAAGCTCTCAAAGCAACGATTGCAAAAACGTAAAAATTATCGAAAACCGACTCAAAACATACCTTAATTTTGGCTTGCAAGTGCCGAATGCTTAGCCAAAGTTTTCTTTCTTTTATTTTGGTGTTTTCGGCAAGAATGATAACATGAGACCACCCATTCATGTTTCTTTTTATTATAATATAAATATAACTTATAATATAAATATAATATAACTTTTAACTTATAAAATAACATATAAAACCATGTTGCCGTCCACTATAAATAAAAATGGGATATTTGCCCTTTTAGAACTTCACCATAATAAAGCCATCTCAATTTAATCATTAACCAAATGAAAATTCACTTTTAAACTTTATGCAATTTAATCCTTTTATCAAATTAAACACACAGACAGACGAATTAGCTTATGGAAAATTTAGCACACGCTTAATCACATATCAACGGCACAGAGAATAATATTAAAATATTATTTGAGCTCAGGTTTGTAGTCCCAAAACCACTGTTCCGACTAGGGTATAAACCGGACTGTTACAGGAGTAGCCTAAAAAAATCCATGGGGTTGACCGAAACTGCAACTTGTAAGTGTTGAGGGGTCTAAGATTAGGAAAACATAAACAGTCAAAGACTCGAAGAGAGGAATAGTTTGGTTGAACCTGAAAAAGTTTCTCATAAGGTGATATGTTACCTAAGGGATAAGAAGGTAATCTGTTTATCAAATACACAGCACTGCAAAAGGCATCGTTCCATAATGTTAAAGGCATAGACGCATGAGCCAGCATGGACAGACCTACTTCAACTATCTGTCTGTGTTTGCGTTCAACTAGACCATTTTGTGCAGAAGTGTATGGATAGGTAAACCGCTGCATGATCCCTTGTTGAGCTAAGTAAACTTTCAGCACCTGAAACTCTCTTCCCCCATCTGTTTGCAAGGTTTTAAGTTTGTAACCAAGAGCTCTTTCAGCTTGTCTATGGAACTGCAGAAATATAGTAATCACATCAGACTTCTTTTGCAGAAAATAGACCCAAATGTATTGTGTATATGCATCGGTGAAGGCAACATAATATTGAAAGCCATTGGACGCGACTGGAGCTGGCACCCAAACATCAGTAACCACCAATTGGGGAGGTGAAGTATACTCAGAGAACGACTTATGAAATGGAAGCTTATGTTCTTTTCCTAAGTGACAAGCAACACAATCAAGAGGTTCTTTATTTGTACCAAACTGTATATTACAATGTAGAAGAGCCTTTGTAAGTATGGCCTTACAAGGATACCCTAATCTAGAATGCCATACACTGAGAGGTACCAATGTACTAGCTGTAAAACACTGAGCTTGTCCAGGAGAGAAGGTGGTCTTGAAAGAGCCATTTAAGTGAAGTTTGTATAATCCATGATACACCGAACCTCGAAAAAAGATCTCCCTAGTTTTCAGATCACGAACCTGGCACCGTGTAGGAAGAAACTCAAATATCACTTGATTATCTTTTGTAAACTTGGACACAAACAAGAGATTTTTGGTTATGCTAGGTACAAGCAACAAAGATCGCATGTATAATGGTCGAGAACGAGTAATCAAATACGATTGACCAGTAGACATAACAGGAAGTGCAGTACCATTGCCAACATACACTTTACTTGGACCATTGTAGGAAGTACTGTCACCAAGTGAAGCAGCAGAATGTGTAAGATGGTGAGTTGTGCCAGAGTCAGGGTACCAAGAGTTACCACCAACTGTTTCAGGGGTTGCAACATACACCTGAGATTGTGGTGCTGCAGAAGGGGAAGTATTGACATGCTGTGGGGAACTACCAGCAAATGGGTTAGTCCAGGTAGGTGTTGAAGCATGTGGGAAAAACCAACCTGGTTGAGAATATGGAATAGCCGAATGAGACATGGGCATAAAGGATGGAACCCAGGGTGCAACAGAAGATCCTGCTCCAAACATGCAGATGTTCGCTTGTGGGGGAGTTTTGTAGCCTGCACTCTTGTAGGAAGCATCAAACCGATAGTAACAACGATCGACAAGGTGACCAATTTTCCCACACAACTAACATTGAAGACGTGACGCAGAAGAATGACCACGCCCACGACCTCGAGCAGTTGATGAGGGGTGATAAGCTGGTGTAGATGCACTATTAATAGTAGAGTCTGCAGGTTGATGTGAAACCATATTAGCAGAATTAGGAGCTTCAAATATTGTAACCTGTTGCCGAGCTTCAGCATCAAGAAGCATGGTAGTGACACCCTGTACATTGTAAGGTATTTGACTTGCGGTGATAATGGTGATGACAGACTCATACTCAGGTGAGAGACCGTTAAGGATTGCAGTAACATGTTCATGCTCATTGATAACCTCTCCGCAACTAGCAAGATTATCACAGTACCCCTTGATCTTCATTAAAAATTCTTTCATGCAAAGATCACCCTTGCGTTGAGAGTGTAAGGCCCTTCTATAGAACATCAACCTAGAAGTGGTTTTACTGCCATACAAATTTACAAGTTCATTCCAGATTTGAGCACTAGTATCCATACCAATGAGATGAGGGAGAACTGTTTGGCTGACCGATGACAGAAGCCACGATGCAAGAGCGCTGTCTTGTTGTTCAAATCGAACGAACTCAAGATTCTCTTGAAGCACACCATTATCATCCGGAACCAGCTGAGGAGGAGGAATAGTACGTGAGTTCAAGAAGTTTTGAAGCTTATATGTCTTGATTGCCAAAAGAACCTGTTGACGCCACAACAAGTAATTATTATCATCAAGAAGAACACTGATTTTTTGTGTGGAAAAGAACCGACTGTCAACAACCCCATCAGTAACATTGGAGGCCATCACTGGTGTAGTGGATTGAACAGCAGACGGACTAGATGGAGGAGCCATGAAAACAACAAGAAATCACAAAAGGAACTCCAGGAAAAAAAAATGGACATCTGATACCATGTTAAACTATAACAAGAAGCTAAAGAAATGACTGAAACTGTATTAATCAAGAAGAATTCATTTATGAAAATATGTCAAATACACAGACTGCTCATGCTTTTATACAGCAATGTATGCTAACAGATTATCTAACTGCTAACTAATAACTAACAGTTAACTAACGACTAACAGCTTTAACTGATTCATTAATTACTCTAACATCCTAGAACGTTTTCGGACTGAACGAGTATTACAGAGGCGAGCAATACTCGAATCTCCTTTCTATTCTAAAGTTCAATTATTTATTCTTAAAAGACTCACATTTTTTTAGAATGAACAAATTCTTCAATTTACAAATGAATGAAACTTTTATACTATTTAAAACATCTTATAATAAAAATCAACCGTCTTGTTTGAAAAATAAATTAAACTTTTTTAATATAATATTTATAATAGTTTATAATAAGTGCAATGATGCAAATTTTAAATAATGAAATTAAAATTAGAAAAATTATAGAAAATATGAAATAAGTTAAGATATAATAAAAAATGTAAAATAATTAAAACATATGACCATGTTGTCATAAAAAATTATATGTACATGATATAGATATCAAACATATTAAAATCTACATAAAAATGAATTATTAACATGTAAAAATTTACTGAAATTTATAGTATTTTGAAGATACAAAATAGAAAACAATATGAACATGTGTTCTTTTTATAGATTGAATCAGTGTGACAAATTATGGAAAATATGAAATAAAGTGATACATAATATGAACATAATTTTTTTTTTCCTTGAATTAATATGGGGCTAAATTAACCATATATGCCATAAAAAAAAGTTTATTGTCCAAATAGGCGGTTTTTTTTTAAAAAATATAGAGAAATAGGTCAATTTTGGAGAGAGGGTGTGAAAGCCGTCCAACTGGACGTGCTTTCTATATAGATGGGCACTTTCCTTTTAAATCGCATTTTTTGATTTTTTTTAATATAATCAATATCTTTGGTTAGATGGTTAAATGTTAGTGGTTTACTCTTTAAGTCTTGAGTTTAATTTTGCTCCCACTAACATTTGTATTTTTTTATTTCATATTGTTTTAAGTTTTTTTATTATTTTTTTAACATATCAATTCCTTTGGTTAATAATAATTTTATCCTTGAGTTTCAAGTTCAATTCCTCCTTTTATAAACACATTTGTAATCTTTATTTCATATTTTTTTCAAGTTATTATTATTATTATTAATTAATTAATTAATATATTATATTTAATTTTTTATTTTCAAATTATCTTTTTAATTAATATCTCTTTTATTCATAAAACTAAATAATAAATATATTTATTATTTAAAAAAAAAAACTTGAAACATCATGAAATAAAATTCCTTTTTATTTGAACTCTTTTGGATAGTGAATATTATTTGAACCCAGGTCACACATGAAATGTTGAACACCCTAACCAGACCAACACACGGAATTCAAATATCGTTGTAATAATATTGTATTATATATAGGGCGGTTATATGGTAAGGAAGATGTGATATGGGTAAATATTTATGTATAACAACTAATATAAAATTTACATTATGTTATATACATGTTCCAATGTATATAACACAAATATCGTTGGCAAATATTTTAGGGCAAAAATTAAAGAGAGTAAAAGACGAAAACAGTTCACTAAAATTGCAAACTCATTGACTTGGATCATATTGTTCAAAAATAAATCAATAATGCCAATTAAACAATAAAATTCCAAATCCCATGTCTAATTTTTATGAGTTCCTAAAACAGTCTGCACATTTTGCTTCAACGATTCAATGGTTTCCAGGATTGTGTTTTTGGAAGTCCCACCATTTCCAGTAGCTCTCTTAGCTTCATTCCCTACACTTTTAGCCTTACTCTTCAGCTTCTCATCTGTCATCAACTCACTGATCTTTCTCTGAATCTCATCTTGTTTAACCAATCTCTGACCTCCCCATCCCCACGTTGCATCCCATATTCCAAGCCCAGCTTTCTCCAAAACCTCTGCATTTATTATTTGGTCCCCATGTTGAGGCCATCCCAGCACTGGAACCCCATTCCCAGCAGCTTCCATCACTGAGTTCCACCCACAATGGCTTACAAATCCTCCAATGGCTGCATTTCCCAGAATATCTTGCTGGTTTACCCATTCTTTGATTACCATACCTCTGTTCTTTGTTCTTTCGAGAAATGAACTGCTTAATATCTCTCCCAAATCTTCTTTTTCATCTTTGTCAACTTTTTTCGTCTTGAGAACCCAAAGGAATCGATACCCACTTCTCTCTAGTCCATCACTTAATTCCTTTATTTGATCTTTCGACATGGCCGTTCTGCTTCCGAAGCTTAAGAAAACGACTGATTCAGCTGGTTGGTCGTTCAGCCATGGAAGATATCGAGTTTGGTCGTTCATGTTGAGACCATAAGTTTCCAATGGTCCTATAGGGAGAATCGATGGGAGATTGCTTAAGGCTCTCTTGTTGTTGATTGCTGAAAGAGTTTCAGGCTCAAAGGATTCAAAGGTGTTCATTAGGATTCCATTGCAGAAAGGGAGAGCTTTAGCGTTTGAAACAAGGGTTGCTGTAAACCCATGATCGGCATTGAAGAATGGTGGTGGAATGCTTGATATCGGCAACGGGGTCAGCGCCGGGATCTCGATCTCGGCGGCACCATCGACGAGTTTAGCAGCATCCGATGTTGTCAGGATCGGTAGATACGCCATGAGTGAAAGAAACTTGAGAGAAGTGGTGGAAACAACATAGTTTCGTACCCCGAGATCAACCGCAACTTTGTTGGCACCATTGGCGACCACAAGGTCTGCAAAAATGGCGGAAATCGGTGGAGTTAAAGAAGCTAACAATGGATGTATCTGATGTGCAGAGCGGCTAGTGGCTTCGAATTGGATGAAAAAAGGGTCATCCGAAATGGAATCCGAATGCTGCATTGGAGGGACATGGAATTCAATATGATTGATTTCTGGATGTTTGGAGAGAAAGGAAGAAATGTGTGTACATTCAGCGACTGAAACAGTAGGTTTGGTGGTGATCAAAGTTAGCTTACAGTTGTGGGATAATAGCAGCGAGGCGAGGCGGAGAAAAGGGGTCAAATGACCCATTCCGGCACTCGGAAAGAGGGCAATGTGCGGCTGAGATGTGACAGAACCTGGGGAAATCGACATTTTTGTGTGAGATGAATGTTTGACTTTCAAATTTAGATGGAAAGAAGATGTGGAATTTATACGGATAACCCAATTTTCACCCCCAACAAGCCCAACTTTAAAACCCTCTAAAATATCAAACAAATCAGCCCAAATCAACAGGCCCAAGTGGCCCAATGTTGTCAGACATTAGCAGAAAACCCTAAGGGTTTTCAGAGAGCCCTCGCGCCGCACGCCTTTCGCCAGCAACCCCCAAAGCCGCACGTTCCCGCATCGTGCGCCACCAAGCCACCACGCCACGTCCACATCGTGCTCTACTACGTACCTGTAAAATAGGAGACACTCGGTTGTAAAGAGGCTATAAAAAAGCCCGAAATAAAACATGTAGAGGGGGATTTTTGTTTTTGAGATATACAAAGGCAAATACACGCTTGTAACAAAAAAGAATACAGAGATTTTTTTTACAGAGAATAAGAAAAGCTAAAATCCACAAGGTTTAGTCATTTTCTTTTATTTTTTTTCCTTATTTCTCTTCTTTTCGAAACTATGATTGTGCATATATAAATTATTTTTTTTATATTTTCGAACTATATATAAAAAATACGTTTTTTTTTTAAAAGAGATGAACTTTTACCTATTTTTTGGGAATTCCGGCAACCGCGCGCGGTGGCCGGCGACTGTGACGAGCGGCGGAGTGGTGACGGAACTTCGCCGGAGGCTTGGCCTGGCCAGGAGGGCTGCAGAGAAAAAAAAGGATCCTCCCTTTCTTTTCTTTTTTTTACAAAACTGGCTCAAATGGATTTTTTATAAAAAATTTAGCATTTATAGAGCTATCAAAACGACGCCGTTTTGAAAATGGGGGTCAGAGGCCAAAACGACGTCGTTTTGGGCCACTGACCCGCGACCCGACCCGCACGGGGGGAGGATCCGCGTGTTTCTGAGGGAGGGGCTAATTCCGCATTTAGCCCCTCCGCTTTTTTATAGTTTCACAAGTTTTTTTATTTCCGATTTGGCCCAAAAGTTCCCTCTTCGTTTCAATTGGGTCCACACTGAACGCACCGTTTCAGAGAGTGGGGTTAATTTCCATGTTGGTCTCTCTATATTGCGCGCTCATCGTGATTCGGTCCTTTTTCCGCCATTTATTCTTAATTTGCCAAAAATTTCTGTTTTCCATCAAATTTAGTCCTTTTGTTATTATTTTTGCTATTTTGCTATTAAATTGATTAATATGAGCTTTGTTATTTTTATTATTATTAATTTACTACCTATATTACATTTACTTTTGTTACTGCTTCTATTTTGTTACCATTAAATTTTATATTTTTTTTGTCACTATTATTTTTACTATTATTATATCATTAATACCTTTTTTACTATTCTTTTTTTACTATATACGTACATACTAATATTATATCCATTATTATTATTTCTATTATATGCACTGTTATTTTCAATATGGTTACCATTATTCTTATAATTATATTTATTATTATTATTATTATTATTATTATTATTATACCTATATTTTATTATTGCCCATTTGCCCCTATTTTACATATATTATTATTATTAAAATTGTTTTTTTCCTATTATTTTATTATCAATATCTTTCTAAACTTTTTTCGTTATTATTATTACTATTTTCCATAACTGTTATTTATTTTTTTATTAATACTATTTTATTTTTACTAATACTAATATTATTATTATTATTTTAAATTGTTAATATATTTCTTTAGCCTATTATTATTCTTATTATTCTTTTTATTATTATTTGTTTATTAGTATATTTCATAGTTATTATTATCATTGCCTTTTCGTTATTATTTTTTTTTATTTCATTTTGTTTGTTTATTTTACTTTTTTTATCGTATTTTATTTCTACCTTTATTATTATTGTTCATATTCGATCACCGTAATGTTGTTGTATAAACTAGCATGGCAACTCGTTTTACATTTTATTTTATTTGATCCATTACAATTTTCGTTTCAAAACAAGCAAACCCTCTGTATTCTAAGATTCGAAAGGAGTCGTACCCTAACTTACTGGGTTTCGATTTCTCTTTCCGAGTCTAAAGAACCTATTACTTTCTTTTTAAAAGTTGAATAAAAACTTATCCTCGAGAATTCAAAATCGTCGTGTCCTAACTTACTGGATTGGACGTTTTGTTATCTCGAGATAAGGATTTCAAAAAACAAAGGCAATATTCCGTGTTTTGTATTTTGGGAAATTGAGCCCTAACTTACTGGATTCTGATTTTTCATTAGACCCCAAATAACCGAGTATCCTTATTAGATTTAAACACATTAACTTTGGAAAGTCAAAGGACAAGCTCAATTTCGGGGATTTGAAATGTCGTACCCTAACTTACTGGGCATGACATTTTACTTCCTCGAGATAAGAATGTCTGATTGCTCATATTTTATTCAAGTTTTTTTTTTCTTTTAAAATAAAAAGAATCGTATTTTAAAATCTTTCAAATTTTCGATGTTAGGACATTAATTAATCAATTAGGTACCAATTATGGGCGTTATGAGGGTGCTAATCCTTCCTCGTGCGTAACCGACTCCCGAACCCGTTTTCTTAAAATTCGTGGACCAAATGTTTTATAAAGTGACCCAATCACACTTCAAAAACGATTGGTGGCGACTCCGTTTTCCTTTTTAAAGTCGACCCGTTTTTCCAAACAAAAAAATGGTTTCGACACATACAATATAAGCATATGCATGGATGACTCATTTATTTATTTTTTAATTATATGCTCTTTTTCACACAATACTTAAAATTACTTATAGTCTATCCCAACCTATAAATAGGAGTATATTACACTTCACTATACTCGAATTAATGTTTTCTTACATCGACAACAATGCTCATGCCAATCGAAATAAGACTTAATCAGCAAGTATTTATAAATTTAAAATGGTTAAAAATAAGCTCAAATCCCTATACTTTTTTGTATGTTTGGAATTTAGCGATTGCATTTTTATTTTCAAGAATTCAAATATTGTACTTTTCAAATTTTAAAATTTATATACAATTGTTAATGCCGTTAAATTTTTTTGTTAAATTAAAGTTCATTACTACAGTTTTGGCACACCTATAGTTTTGTTTTACAACAGTTTAAGGATTGTTTTAGACATTTTGCCGAAGTGGATGAACCAAGATACACGATTGATTTGCGTTCGAGGAAAGATCAACGTTGGGCTATTATTCATAAGTAATAGATCCATCATAGCCCATTGTCTTTAGCATGTCATTGGGAGTACATTGACCGAGGATAATAATTTTTCATCATTAGTGATGAAATGTCACAACCCTACATCTAAAAACTGTAAGGTGTGAAGTATTTGTACTAATATAAATGGAGGTGATTTCTCTCACCTTTAAATCATCTCAAATTTTGTTATTTCCTTCGTAAGGAAAATTTCTCTTTTTTCTACTTGTAGTTCCCAAGGGCATAGGCGTTGTAAATGGCCCAATTTGCCCGGGCCCATAAAACCAAAAAAAAAGCAAA
This sequence comes from Gossypium sturtianum, assembly GCA_025698515.1. NCBI lineage: Eukaryota > Viridiplantae > Streptophyta > Magnoliopsida > Malvales > Malvaceae > Gossypium > Gossypium sturtianum. Next base: position 127,858,197 of record CM046946.1, read on the forward strand.
CAGAACATGTCAATAAAACCAAAATATAACAAAAAATAAAAATCCAAATTTAATCAAAGTCCAGTCCATACAACCCAATAAAATTGGCCCAAATACAAGCCCAAAATCACTACCCAAATGCAAGCCCAAAATCAGAAACCCTAGCAGCTAAGGTGCGCCGCAACAGCCTCCACGTCACCTCGCACGTTCGAGCCTCCGTACACCGCCACAGCTGGAGCCCTGTACCTGCAAAGGACATGAACGACAGCAGCAAAAACAGAAAATACATTGTCTTTTATTAGTTATATACATAATACTAGACACTAAATACGAAATACTAAATTATAATAACAAAATTCGAAACTTACTTGTGATTCCGACCGTTGGTCCAATAGGAGCCGTATATCCTCAAGCGAGTTAGGTATTCCAACATGACTCGCCGAATGGTTCCACCTAATTAAATAAACTTTTAGCATGCAATTATATTATAAATCTACGAAATAATTGTAAAATATAATATTAAATTTACCTCGTTATCAGTGGAAATGAATATGGCTGGTCGAGTCGAGGACGTAAAAATGGAAATCGAAACCATACCCATGACTGCAGTAGTGATAGGCAACCTCCGATTTTTGCTTTACTCGTGCCGTCGCCGCGCACATCTCCCGTACAACCTTGATAGCACGCGGACTTCCAACTCAATTCACCGGTGCGCTCTGAAATCAACAAGTTTCGAGAGCCATCTCGGTGGACGAGGTTTCTAGAGAGGTCCGCATCGATAGCCTCCAATTATCTGAAGAATGTATGCCCGAGCATACCGCATTCTTTCTACTTCGGTCGAACCCTCGTTCGGCTCCGGGAATGTGTCTCGTAACCAGGCCAGATCGATCCGAGCTCCTTGAATTTTATCCGGAATGGCACCCAGAAGCTCGTAGCATACGACCATCCAATCGGTAGATGTTGCGGACCCGGTGACTACCGACCCGTCCACCGGAAATCCCAACTGCAACTGCACATATTCTAGAGTGATGGTACACTCTCCGCATGGCAGATGGAAAGTGTGCGTCTCGGGTCTCCACCTCTCTATCAACACGCTGATCAAAGACGGCTCCAACTTGAACCCCCGGCCTATCCTGGCCACGTGCCAAAAACCCGCTTCCCGTAGGTAATTCTCGATCAACGGTGATGGGGGACCATGCATGTTGCGAATATAACATTCCAACACTCGATCTACAGACTGTTTAAAAAATTATAAAATTAAAAATTAATTAAAATTGCATAATTGAAAAAAAAATTAATCATATTGAAAAATTAAAAATTAAAACTTACCATTTTCATTTGCTCGACGGAGATGTGGTTGTCGTCTAGGCGAAGTAATTCCCCAGCCATTGTAATCCGATAAAAAATTTTAATAAATTTTCCAAAAAAAATATATTACAAAAATTATAAAAGGCTTTTTCGTAAATAGTAAAGGACTATTTTGAATTTTGAGTGTAAATTTCAAGGACTTTGAGAGAAAATTGAGAGAAAATTGAGAAAGGATTGAAGTGTGAAAAAAATAAAGGGTTGGGGGGGTTTATACTTTTTTTTTTACCGTTGGGCCCCTAACGGTAAAAAAAAAATTGGCCGTTAGGTTTTGACCGTTCTGCGAGGGCTAAAAGCGCCTTGAGGCGCTTTGTTACTCACCTCGACAAAGCGCTTACGTGGGCGCGCTTTTTTTTGAGTACAAAGCGCCGTCTCGTGGCGCTGCTGTTGTTGTTTTCCCCAAAAACTACTGACGTGGGACGCGTTTTTGGGAAACGCCCTTTTCGTAAATATTCTTCAAACGGCCCATTTCATAAATAATCAAATTTTTTGATATATATGGGATATTTACCCCATTTACTTTTGTTACTGCTTCTATTTTGTTACCATTAAATTTTATATTTTTTTTGTCACTATTATTTTTACTATTATTATATCATTAATACCTTTTTTTACTTAATTCTTTTTCTACTATATACGTACATACTAATATTATATCCATTATTATTATTTCTATTATATGCACTGTTATTTTCAATATGGTTACCATTATTCTTATAATTATATTTATTTTTATATTTATATTTATTGTTATTATACCTATATTTTATTATTACCCATTTGCCCCTATTTTACATATATTATTATTATTAAAATTGTTTTTTTCCTATTATTTTATTATCAATATCTTTCTAAACTTTCTTCGTTATTATTATTACTATTTTCCATAACTGTTATTTATTTTTTTATTAATACTATTTTTTTTACTAGTACTATTATTATTATTATTTTAAACTGTTAATATATTTCTTTAGCCTATTATTATTATTCTTATTATTCTTTTTATTATTATTTGTTTATTAGTATATTTCATAGTTATTATTATCATTGTCTTTTCATTACTATTTTCTTTTATTTCATTTTGTTTGTTTATTTTACTTTTTTATCGTATTTTATTTCTACCTTTATTATTGTTGTTCATATTCGATCACCGTAATGTTGTTGTATAAACTAGCATGGCAACTCGTTTTACATTTTATTTTATTCGATCCATTACAGTTTTCGTTTCAAAACAAGCAAACCCTCCGTGTTCTAAGATTCGAAAGGAGTTGTACCTAAACTTACTGGGTTTCAATTTCTCTTTCCGAGTCTAAAGAACCTATTACTTTCTTTTTAAAAGTTGAATAAAAACTTATCCTCGAGAATTCAAAATCGTCGTGTCCTAACTCACTGGATTGGACGTTTTGTTATCTCGAGATAAGGATTTCAAAAAATAAAGGCAATATTCCGTGTTTTGTATTTTGGGAAATTGAGCCCTAACTTACTGGATTCTGATTTTTCATTAGACCCCAAATAACCGAGTATCCTTATTAGATTTAAACACATTAACTTTGGAAAGTCAAAGGACAAGCTCAATTTCGGGGATTTGAAATGTCGTACCCTAACTTACTGGGCATGACATTTTACTTCCTCGAGATAAGAATGTCTGATTGCTCATATTTTATTCAAGTTTTTTTTCTTTTAAAATAAAAAGAATCGTATTTTAAAATCTTTCAAATTTTCGATGTTAGGACATTAATTAATCAATTAGGTACCAATTATGAGCGTTATGAGGGTGCTAATCCTTCCTCGTGCGTAACCGACTCCCGAACCTGTTTTCTTAAAATTCGTGGACCAAATGTTTTATAAAGTGACCCAATCACACTTCAAAAACGATTGGTGGCGACTCCGTTTTCCTTTTTAAAGTCGACCCGTTTTTCCAAACAAAAAAATAGTTTCGACACATACAATATAAGCATATGCATGGATGACTCATTTATTTATTTTTTAATTATATGCTCTTTTTCACACAATACTTAAAATTACTTATAGTCTATCCCAACCTATAAATAGGAGTATATTACACTTCACTATACTCGAATTAATGTTTTCTTACATCGACAACAATGCTCATGCCAATCGAATTAAGACTTAATCAGCAAGTATTTATAAATTTAAAATGGTTAAAAATAAGCTCAAATCCCTATAATTTTTTGTATGTTTGGAATTTAACGATTGCATTTTTATTTTCAAGAATTCAAATATTGTACTTTTCAAATTTTAAAATTTATATACAATTGTTAATGCCGTTAAATTTTTTTGTTAAATTAAAGTTCATTACTACAGTTTTGGCACACCTATAGTTTTGTTTTACAACAGTTTAAGGATTGTTTTAGACATTTTGCCGAAGTGGATGAACCAAGATACACGATTGATTTGCGTTCGAGGAAAGATCAATGTTGGGATATTATTCATAAGTAATAGATCCATCATAGCCCATTGTCTTTAGCATGTCATTGGGAGTACATTGACCGAGGATAATAACTTTTCATCATTAGTGATGAAATGTCACAACCCTACATCTAAAAACTGTAAGGTGTGAAGTATTTGTACTAATATAAATGGAGGTGATTTCTCTCACATTTAAATCATCTCAAATTTTGTTATTTCCTTCGTAAGGAAAATTTCTCTTTTTTCTACTTGTAGTTCCCAAGGGCGTAGGCGTTGTAAATGACCCAATTTGCCCGAGCCCATAAAACCAAAAAAAAAAAAAAAGCAAACAGAACATGTCAATAAAACCAAAATATAACAAAAAATAAAAATTCAAATTTAATTAAAGTCCAGTCCATACAACTCAATAAAATTAGCCCAAATACAAGCCCAAAATCACTACCCAAATGCAAGCCCAAAATCACTAACCAAAACAAAACGAAAAATCAGAAACCCTAGCAGATAAGGCGCGCCGCAACAGCCTCCACGTCACCCCGCGCATTCGAGCCTCCGTACACCGCCACACAATTTTGGAGCCCCAGACCGCAAAGGACACGAACGACAGCAGTAAAAACAGAAAATACATTGTATTTTATTTTCGTTTTTTTTTGTTTTTGATTCGGCTATAAAAAACGAAACAAACAATTGTAATTTTTTTTTACGAACATAGAAATATATCAAAAAAAGAGGCAAAATTCAAGAAAAAAAACAGAGGTTGCTTTCTATTTTTCTCGGTTTCTTTTTCTTTTTCTCTTTTTCGTTTCGTTTTTTTACTTTTAATCTGAATAAACAAACAAAGAAAAAGGGGTTACCTTACCTCGCCGGCGGCCAGAAGCGAGAAAATCGAAAGGCACCGGTCCTTCCTTCGATCTTCGGCGGCGCTTTGACGCTTTAAAGCGCACCAAAGGCCCTACGCCGACGGGTTTCAAAAGGCACCTTTTAGCTTTTCCGCCACACAAGCGCCGCGGTGGGTCCGCGTCGGAGTTTCGTTGGAGTCCCTCCGGATTTTGGCCGGAAATTGCTAAGAGATCGGGGAGGGGGGAGAGAGCATTCTGTTTTTTTTAAGGGAAAAGGAAAATGTGATTTATTTTTTTAGAATTTTGTTATTTATATAGGGAACTAAACGACGTCGTTTTGGACTTAAGCACCAGTGCCAAAACGACTTCGTTTCATACAGCCCGACCCGAATCCGACCCGCTGCAGGTCTAGGGTCCGCGTGTTTTTAACGGAAGGGCTAATTGCACTTTTAGCCCTTCCGCCTTTTTATACTCTTCAACTAAGTCATTTTTATTTTTTTAATTTTGAATCGAAATTTTATTTTGCTCTCAATTGAGTCCCAATTTTAACGGTGCCGTTTCGGGAAAAGGGCGAAATTGCCCAGTGAGTCCCTCATTCGTGGCGCGCACTTCAAGTTGGTCCCTATTCTTATTTTTATTTCTAATTTGCCCCGATTCTCTCTTTTTTTTCTTAATTCTGGCCGCTTAACTTCGTTTTAATTACAATTTAATCCTTTTTCAATTTTATCACTCAATTTATTGCAATTTTAGCCCTTAATTTTTATCTTAATTTTGGTATAGTCCTCTAATTGATTTATTTATTTATTTGTTTATTGATTTTTCTAATTATTCTCTTTTCTTTATTAATATTAGATATTGTATATTTTAGCTTGTTTAGATGTTATTTATCTCGAATTATTTCATATATTATTTTGAATGGCTTCATGTATTACATTATTTTTAAGTTGTTATTCATATTGTTTTTTTTGTATTGTTTTTTTTTATTCACTTTTAAATTGATTTGTATGATATTCGATTTAAATTTCTTTTTATTTGTATATCATTGATTTTAAAATATTTTATGTATTACTTGTCTAAAATTGTCTCATTATTTATTTGCGGATTGTTTATTTATTGTAAATGTTTTATATATATGTTGTTTGTTTCAAAAAAAAAAAAAAAACTCTTTTTATATGCATTATTTATTTTAAAACCTACACCTATTATTTATTAATTTTAAGCTCTTGAACATATTATCTATTTTTAAATATTCATATGAATTACTCAGTTTAAACTGTTTTATATGTTATTCATTTTAAATTTTTATCCATTTCAAATTCTTTTATTATTTTATTTTGATTCACTTTTCTTTATAAGTCACTTGTCTTAAAAACATTGTTCATTTCAAATTATTTCTTATATTATTTATTTATTTCATTTTCCTTTAATTATTAATGTTAGTTTTTAAATGATATATGCCATGTAATTTTCTCGTAATATTTCTTTTAGTATTTGTATCTCATATTTTGTTGATGTAATGATTTTATTAATAGATCATCATCTTAAATAAAACATATTTCATTTAATTACTCCATTTTATTCGAAAGTTTTTCCAAATAAGGTAATATTTCGTGTTTGGAAATTCGAGGAATCGTGCTTTATCGTGCTGGGTTTCGGTTTTCCGTTTGACCGAATAACCAAATATCCTTATAAAAATCTCAATGCATGAGCTTTGGAAATCATGAGAGGATCTTGGCATCGAGGGTTCGAAACGTCATATCCTATCGTGCTGGATGTGGTATTTTATTCCTTCGGAACAAAAGAATCTCAATATCCAATTCGAGTTATTTAAAATTTCTTAAAACGAAATCGTATTCTAAAATCGTTTCAAATTTTTGGCGTTAGGACATCAATTAATCAATTTGGTACCAATTTTGGGCGTTGCGAGGGTGCTAATCCTTCCCCGCACGTAACCGACTTCCGAACCTGTTTTCTTAGATTTCGTAGACCAAAATTATTGTTTTAATAAATCTAAAATATTTTATTAAAATAATCCATCTCAAGGTGACCCGATCACACCTTGAATAAAGGATCGGTGGCAACTCCATGTTTCATTTTAAAGTCGATCCCCGTTTTCTGAAAACAAAAAATGGTTTCGACGGGCGTAATTTGTCAAACCTCGGTAAATTACATTAGAGGGAGATTCTGTCTAAGAGGTTGGGTTTTAAGTAGAATCGCCTATGACCCTTTCAATTGAACCTAGTGTGATTTTTTAGTACAATAACTTACTCTCTTTTATCCTATTTGCACAACAATTAGCGCATTATTACAATTGATATAAGAGTAACGAATCTTATTCAAGAAGGACAACATCTTCAAGTTTTTGAAACGCACGTATAATTGAGTTGTCGATGAAGACAATGAAGAGTGCATGCCGAACTTGAGAAACCTGCCCAATAGAGATATCAACGAGTGCATACTGAACTTGCTGAACTTGCCTACCCCAACTCCTCCTCCTATAAGGATGTCTATGCTAGATTTGTTAAGTATCGAGCCTAACTTTGCACAAACAATGGTGAGTATAACTAGCTTGTCCACACCTTATACAAGTCTTTCTAGTGTGTGCCCGATTCAATTTCAACCAAACAATGATGTAACTCTAGCATCGAAGAGATCACCGAGTTTTGAGTATTGCTCGATTGTAATATTACCACTTTGCTTTTGTTCAAATACCATCATCTTGACATCATCATTAAAGGTCACTGCAATTTACTAAACATCCTCTCGTAGACCTCAAAAATCTATACTTCATGTAGGATATCCTTTTCATATTTTTAGCTCGGATTTTCTTATGAATCCTCCTTTTTATTTCGACACTATTCTTAAATGTTATGTTAATAGAATATTCAAATTGAAATACAATACTTAAGTCATTATAGTTAATCTATTAACTAGATTTTATAAATTAGTTGGTCAAATTATCAATTAAGATTATATGACCATAAATTATTACAATGACAATAAAAATAAATTAATATTTAACATATTCAAGAGAAAAATGAAAAAGCTAATAACATAACATTAGCAAAAAAGAAAAATAAAAAAAAAAGGCTCATATGATAAATTAAGTTGGAGTAAGGAGTGATTGAAATAATTTTTTTGAGAAGTTTATGGTTTGAATGTGTAAAAGGATGGTGGGTTTGTAGGATTTGAGAGAAGTTGGACAAATAAAATTAGAAGTCAGATTCGACGTGTCGAGGTCAAGTTAATTAAGATCAAATCCGTATAAGTTGAAGTATTAGATCCTCAACATAATCTCTAAAAATGATCATGACCTTGATACCAGTGGATACTAAAGTTGGGGTTCGGTCATCTTATCATATCTCATAACGATTCTCTTACATGAAAGTAGAATCTTGAGAACTATAGTTATCAAGTTTTGTTCAAATATTATCCACATGAACCTCAACACCCATAGATATCAAAGACATTTAATATTAAAAAACACATGCATTTTAAAAATAAACTTCAAACATATATATTTAACAAAAAACAATAAATAAATAATTCTCCTTCTAATGATATTTTTTTTTCTATGGTTGTTTGAACTAGATTGAACCGTTTGGTTGAATCATTTGGATCATAAATCGATCGGGATACTAGTCCAAAAAAATTATTAGACAAATTGATTTAAGAATCGGCATAGACCGGATGAATCAACAGCTGAATTAAAAAATTAATTTTTTTAATAATTTATCTTTAAATTCTACGCACAAGATTTAATTAGGAAGCCCTCCAATGAGCTTCCACTTCTACCTAACAAGTTCCTAAAATTGAGTTAGTTGAACTTGCCCCGATTTCTTTAATTACAGATCCCTCGAGATTTCCAATCTTTTGTCGGATTACAGATGCAAATATTAATTGATTAATAGCTAGGTTAAGTTTCGTGCTGCATCTAGACATAATATCTGTAAACTTGTCTACGTGTAATAGTAAGTTACATTATATTTTAAAAAAGAGAGCATAAATTTAAATTTTAAAAACGATATTATTAAAAAAGACGACCATGAATCTTGATCATGAATCATAAAATGATAAATAAATATAGACGAATTCAATATTAATACCGCGCAAGAGGGTATAAAAATATGTTGAGTGCAGCAATCTGCACATGTTAAGAAATTAAGGTTAGATTACTCAAATACAAATTCTCTTAAATTATGCCAACTTAGAGTCTTGGAATTGGATCAACCAGATTTGCCGTTTACTCCATCCTTTTGTATTTTCCTGGAAAAAAAAATTAAAAGTTGAATGAGAAGTAAACAGATGACGTAAGGGGCAAATTTAATCATAATACAAATGTCAATCGTTAAATTTATTAAATAATTTTTTGTGTGTAATATATAGAAAAAGAGTAAGCTAACATAGTAATATACATGCGATAATATGTTTGATGCATCAAATTTTGAAAATAACAGAAATTAATTTAATAAATTTAATAATTACCATTTGGTGAGAACTAAAATTTTCAATTTCTAAAAATATAAGGACTGAAAATGATCAAATCAAAATATAGGTGCTAAATCTATAACTTATGCAAAGTATAAGGCCTAATAATGGAGTTTGACCTATTTTCTTTATGGGAGTTGTTGGGCCTAGGGTAGAGTCCATTTTGATTTAGGCTTAGAAGAGAATATTTTTAGAATAGTGTTGTAGTTTTTCGGTTCAAATCGGTACAATTAAAAAGTATATATATAAATGCCTCAAACGATTTGTAATCCGACCGACTAATCTAATTCAAACATTATTGACCTTTAGGTTATAACCAATAGATTAGGAGCACTACAACAAAAATGACCTTAAGCAACGTTCGGAAATTATTGCTTAAACAACAAATTTCGTTGCATTAGAGCTTATGCAACGGTTTTGTGATTGTTGTGTATGTAGTCGTTGCCTAAACTTAAAAGCAATGCTTATTTCACTTTAAACAACGATTTATTTTAATGTTGTCACTGGTATTTTAGGTAATGATATTTATTGTCAAGTGTAACATTTATTTGAAAACAAAATGCAACACTTTTTACGTTTATTGCAACACTATGTGTTGCCTAAAATCAAAAGCAACACTTTTACTTTTTAGATAATGATTGATTCTAATGTTGCTATTAATGTTTTTACAATTATTGCAATGATATGCGGAGGTTGCCTAAAGGCTATTTACCTCTACAAAATCAGATAAATGATGCTCTTCATTCAAATATTGCCCCTTTTAAAAATAATTAAAATCATTATGCAAGTCGGAATGAAAAGAAATGAAATATTACAATCCCAGTTCATTTTTCAAATTCTAAACTAATACTTGAAAAGGGTTATGCGTAGTTGAAGATGATGGAGCATGTCCACCCGATATTCCATCCGGGGAACTACCGGTATCATTAGGAGATCCAGCACTCAACAAAAAATCAAGCATACCTGATGGGATAACCAAGCTAGGATTGGATTGTTGCAAAGCCGCTAATGTTGATTGTAGTCCATGTGTTATCTCTGACTTGTGTTGGTTTAGTATTTTTTTTGCAAGTCTTCTTCCGCCTTTCTTATCTTTGTGTTCACTTGCTCTTGTTGAACTTTGTGAGCACTCTTGGTAGCAAGTTTTTTCAATCCTTTTTTAGTGACCCCTCTTTCATATAATCGAATTTCGTTAAATTCCTTATTAGCTAAGTTATTTTCTCATTGTGGTTGTATTTGTATTTCCTTAAGCTCAGCCTTAATAACGAGCCTAATTTTGGGAAATAAAATAAAAAATCTTGTGGAGATTGAATAGACGGTGAAACAATTTCTTAAAAAGAATCTTGAGAGAAAATTCAAGACTAAAAAGGAATCGAATAAATACAACTTCTGTTGTGATTCGTGCATCAACCAAGTCTATATTAGACACCTCGATCTTCGATCTAACAGTCATGATAATCTAATTGTAAAGGATTTGGTGATTATTGATATTAACCATAGAAATGAAGCGACCTAAGCTTCCTTTGAATCCCACTTACCCTTCCGTGTAGTGACTTTTGTAGGAGGTTTTCTCTCCAACCTCATCACATTTCTCGTAAGAATGCCTTTGGCATGCTATAAACGGAGGAAACTCACCTCTTTAGAGTTGAAATTTTCACTGAGATCTTACGGATGCACTTTATAATTTGGGGTTCCAGTGAAAAGAGTAATCTCCTTTTTACCCCCTCAACTTTTATTTTAAATTTATTAATTTTATTATATTATTTTTAATATAAATATACTTTAATTATTATTTAAAATAATATAATTTGAATATATATCATTAATCAATAATAATATAATTTTTAATATTTTTATGCAAATCTAATTTTAATAATTTATAATTATTATTTAATATATATAACACTTTGTTATTTTTAATTTTTATTACAATTATACACATTTTATTCTAATGTCATTTTTTACTTTTTTTTCACCGCCACTATTAAATTAAATCCAAAGATATATTTCTCATTGTTAAAATAATCAATTTCACTATCAATGTTATTTTCAATTTTACCAGAATCAATCTCGCGGCTATCCATTTAAAATATATTTTTAATTTTTTTTTTTTTAGAATTATTGTTATGAAAAATTTTAAAAAATCAAATTGATATTTTAGTTATAATTTAAGGGCCAAATTAGTAATTAAAGTTAACATTATAGATAAATTTTAAAAATGCAATCCAGTTAAGTACAAGAATTTCCCTGTTACTTTTGGAATCTTCATTATCCAGTTTATTCCATATTTCGTGTAAAAACATAACATTAGTGGAGTACTATGCCCCATGATTTCCATGTTGGAAGAACCAAGAGTTTTATTTGATCAAAGTACAAAATTTACTAAGCAGCGGCTGCTTTCCTTTTCTTTTTATTCCAGATGATCATGTAATTTGATTGACATGAACATTGAAGCATATTGCAGCAACTGATGGTCTCTGCTGCTTCCCTGCTCTGTCCTGGAAATAATCGGATTCGGACCTTTAACCCTCGTTCGGTAACGCCGCCAGGCGAGTTGTATGTTCACAGCGGCCCATGTTTGCCAATTTGATGAATAATATCTTGCTGTTCTCTTAAGCCTCTCGCTGGCGAATTTGTACTTGAAATGATATGTGATGTATCGGAGATGGTCCGAATCAAGACCAAACGCTTCAACCGATTCAACGCTAACGAATGTCGCAGATGAGGCCGGAAGACGGTCGATAAATGATTGGCGAAGACACCATGAGAGCAGCTCATCACCTATAAAGCCTCCTGCTTCAATTATACTCGTCGCAACCATGCCTTTGCTGAAGCTTTGAGTACGTTTAATGCGTCCATGAACTATAAACACCATTCTTTGCACCGGATCTCCTTCTCTAAATATCTGTTTCATGAGGAAATCAACATGTATTTAACAAACCTTGTATCGTTGGGGTACGAGTATCAGATTCGAGTGCGTGTCCGACATTGGCATGTCGAAGGATCATATCTCTATACTCACATATGATTGAAAATAAAGATTCCAAGTGAAAAAGAATTTCGTAAACTTATACCTTTTCGTCATTAGAGAAGACAAGAGGTTTAACTCGGTCACAAATGTTATCCAAAATAAGGTCATCCAAGTTGTGGAACAAAGGAACCTGACAGAAAGAAGTTGCAATTCAATTGAATACGGGGACTCGTAAGATATAAACATATGCTCATTCTGCTCCAAATTTTCTTTGTATATTTGATGGATTCAATTAAGGGTCATGTATTTTTTTCTTTTGTTAAAGTTGAGGGTCAATATCTCTAGTGTTCTGTACCTTTTTGATGAGGTCAAGGCAAAGATAACGCTTAATGTCCCGCCGAAGGCCTTCAGGCAAGTCTTTGATCAATTCCATTTCATCTTCTCCTCCCAAAGTGGCCCATTTCTGGTGTTCAAAACGGCGAACTCTTTGTCTCAAACATGACGGTAACTGCCGGCGCTTCATCCACCATTCCATGTCTCGACATCTCAGCTGCATTTGCCTCTTCTTCGCCATGACAGCATGCAAGAAAACCTTGATCATCAAAATAACCCATTGTCACTTAAGTTATGTTCCCATAGAAAATAGGGTAAATGAGTGAGGTTTGAGTCACCTACCTGGATGTTCCCTATGAGTAAAGTGAAGAGCAGCAATCCAGCTAGCACTAAGCATATACTGAATATCACTTCTAACCAGTTACTGGTTGGCTCTAGAATATTTCCAAAGGTGCTGCGAAATGAAACATGGTGTGTGAGAAAATACCAATGAATGGTTATTAATCTTGTGAGTGGAACTTCCAAGATTGAGACTTAAAGCCAACGATGGAATGGTTATTCAGGCTTTTAGGACACCCTGCCCCAAGATTTTTCTCCAATTGAAATATGATGTTTAAGCACACTGATATAGAACTAGAAGTTACAATTTTGTGAGTGACTTTGAACCTATCTGATACAAATTTGAAACTTCTGTTACTTGGACCCAGATATAAGCATCAGATGTGGGTAGATGTCTCGCACGATGAAACCTAGGTTTACCTGAGAGTCATTAAGCCCCAAAATATGGGATAAAGGATCTTAACAGCAACAGAATTGCTAGAAACAACAGGAAGAGCCCACTCATAAATCCCATAATTGAATGGTCCTTCAACGTCTAAGCACAAAGGTTTTCCATTAACTTTTGTTGAGCCACCGCCACAAGACAAAGACAGTTTTCCGCACTGCTCATTTCTCGCACATTGTTGCCTGAGACACGAGGTTATGCGCTGCATAGTGAGCACATACCAACACCCTCCCGCAACCTGCATCGTGCCAAAAATCAAACCAAACCTTTGTAAAAGTTTTGTGGGGAAGAGATGGTAGCATATTGGATATCAATATTCTTTTTAATATATATTTTAATATGAATCTATATGATTTCTTGAAATTTTAATTCTATTTATTATTTGTAATAAATTTGAGTAATATAATCTAAATCCAAATATTAGACTATTTTATAAAGAATAGTGAAGCGAATTTAGAAAATAGATACTTGAAAATTAATATTAACGTAATTTAAATATTATCAAAATCCATAATAATCAATCTTCCATCAGCTAACAAAAAGAAAATCAAGTTTATAGGGAAGACTTTACATGAGAAGCTATGAAGTAGGCAATGAGATTAAGGCCAAAACCCCACCAAATGGTGCCAAAGACATAACCAGTGACCTTCTTCATCCTTCTCATCAAGCAAATGGTGTGGTGAACTTTTGGGAGGAATTGGAACAAGAAACTCAAGAACAGTATATTCATTATATGCCTGATGTGCTCTTCCCTCATTAGTTTTGGTAAAACTAACCAGAACAGTGCCTGCAAAACAACACAAGAAGGATGTTACGGTCCCATCGTGATGTTACAGTTGTTAATGTGGCATCACCTAAGATTAAACATACCTGAGGAACTGGGAGAATCACGAAGGCATCAAACCAGAAACCTTTAAGCGAACGAACATAATGAGAAGCAATGACACGAGCGTCCCACACCAGTTTACCGCAACCGACGACGAGGGACTCCCTCGACACGTACGCCAACCTGAACTGAAGCCATATATGGAACAAATGCACAGCGTCGACACAAGTCCGAAGGACGGTAACAGTCACGGCAAGCCCAGTATCCATGTACAAACAAGGCCATCCACCTCTGCCTATAGATACAGCATAAAAGAAGAGAGGATCAATGGCTAAGGCCATTGCACGAGCCAGCAGGATTGAACGGTTCCATTTCTGTACCCGCTTGCTCCTCGGGTCAAGCACTCCTCGTCGTCCGCCGAACGGACCGGAAGGCTGCCGAGTGGCTGCTTGAGTCGAGTTCTTCTGCAGGCAAGCTCGGGCGTGAATGGGAACGAGGGAAGAGCCGGCGTAGGCTTCCCATTCCGGAGGGTGCGCTTGGTCGCAGCTGGTGGAGTGGAAAACTGGGAGTCCCACTTGAGTGCAAGCGTAGCATTCAATGGGGTTGGGAATCAGGTTGTCTTCGTTGATGTCGGCGCTGCCATTATCAGCGCTCTCGGCCGGAGATATTTGAAGCTGACTACGTGCAGTCCACCAGCTGGAGAAATTGGAGAGAGAAGGCATGGTGGGATGGTGGAACCATGAGAGAGAAAGGAAAGAAAAGGAAGTATGATAAAAGAAAACAAGGAGAGAGGGAAAGGAATAGGAGAGGAAGGCAAGGAAGATGGAGTTATTTGGAGGGATTTGTAATATGACACAAGTGGAGTGAGAGGCTATCATTAGGGGATAAATTATACCAACTTAATTATGGGTAAATTTTGTTTTAATCATTTAACTTAAAATTACTATTTCATCACTAATGCCTTTACCCAACTGTTAAATAGTGCTTTTCTTTAAAAAAATATAACAGCATTATTTTAATCGGTATAATAACAATTTTAATCATTAAATTTTATATTTTCTATCAATTTAACATTGATTCTATATAAAAATTATAAAAAAAAAGGCTTAAAATTATTTTAAGACAAAAAAAATCTATATAAAAAGTTCTGGAAAAATAGTATCTTGAATATGTTGTTGAAGAACTAATACGCACGAGAAATAAAGAAAATTATCATTAAATAGAATCTAATAATAAATTAAAAATAAAAAAAAATCATTAGATGCTTTCTCAAAACCAAAATTGTAATATTTTTAAGTCGAGTCCCATGCTCTTGAAGAACATCTAGAACTGATAGTATAGAGACTTGTGAAACCGACCCTGATGCCATGTTTTTAGCCAAAAAAAAAATCATATTCGATTCAAGATTCTAAATCAATTAAATTATCATTTAAATTGTAAAATTAAATAATAAAATTTTTATTTTCTTATAACAAATAGTTACGTTAAGAAATAGAATATTTAAAAAAAAAAAACAAAGAACCAATAATTTTGCTTGATGTTTTATATTTTCTATATTTTTTAAATAATGGATATTGAATATTTCTATATAGATAATTTAGAGAGAGAATTTGGAGGGCTTAAAAAAAAATTTCCCTCATTTTCTCATTTTATCTATATTTGAAAATTTTATCTATTTTTACTTTTTATACTTCTAATTTTTTTTTAAAAAAAATTATCATTTTATATATAATTAAGGTCAAATTGAAAGAAAGCATAAAAAACTGAAGATTAAAATTGTTATTATACCAACTAAGTGTTACTTAATAGGGGTAATCAAAAAATAATTTTGAAAACATTAGTGACCAAATTGTAACCTTTTTTAGTTAAGTGACCAAAATAAATATTTGCATATAGTTTAGTAAGTGTAGTTTATTTTAAAATTTTGGGGGTTTAACTAAAATTTTTAATAAAATTAGGAGATTTAATGAGAATGTTTTAAAAAAAAATTTATAGGCATAATTAAAAATTTAAAAAAACTTGAGAATTGACAAAAATATTGAACGCACTAATTAATTTTTAAAAAAAAAATAAAAGGCTTAATGATAATTTTTAAAATTTTGGACTTTAGTGATTGTAATTCGGTGTGATTGGATGGTTATTTGTTTACTTTGAACTTTTCTCAATCTTTATGTATCTCACGTTTATCTTGATTTAATTTATATGTATACCATCTTAATCTTACTACGGATCTAATTTTATTTAAAATTATAATACTCTAATCCAAAATATCCCCAGATGTTATATAATTTTATATGATTTTATTTTTTTTACAAGATTAAATAAAATATATATTATAAAATTAAAAATATCTTATTAAAATGTATAAAAATAGTTAAAATCTTATTAATATTAAAAAATTAATATAGGGGTACTTTTGGTAATTTGATTTTTGGACAGGGTAGTGTGGTTTGATCAAAACCCAAACTGGTGGAGTCATGTTTATGTATAGGTTGTATACTATTTAAATCTGTAATTTATAGCTTTTCCTTGATCGGAAGAGAAGAATAACATGTTACATGATAATTGATCCAGGCCAAGCTATATTACAACCATCATCATGTAAGACCTTCAACACTGCATAAGGAGAACCCTAGAAAATTTGAAGTCCAAATGGGAGCCCTATTGCAAACTTTGCCATTTCATCAGCAACATTGTTCTTTCTCTGTAAACATGTTCAACTTTTACTTCCCAATTCCTGCTTAACATCCTCCACAAAGATCTCACTATTGTATTTGGAAGCTCTTTTTTGTCAGTTCTGTGCAAATAATCAACAACTAGTTGATTCCCCAATTCGAGCACAATCCTTCAAGCACCTAACTTCCATGCTTGATCAAGACGGCCATCAATAACCTCCCATGCTTCAGCTTCTGATGCATTGCAGGTGTCCATCTTTTTGAAAATCCAGGTATCCGTTTGCCACTGTGATATCTTATATCCCCTCCCCCAAATGCATTGTAGACCTACAATGGATACTCAAGCTTTTATCCACCCCTGCACCTGCCTAGATACCTCACTCACGTAGGCGCCCCACGCCATGCACCCATGAAAGGAGCTTCACCAAGACGTTACCAAGCACAGTTATCATATAAGATTAAATTCTATTGATGTTTCTAACCTCACGCTCATTAAAAAGTGGCCATATTTGGAGCATACCTTAGTTTGGATCTATTAAGAAGATAATCATGGATAAGGGGCACTTCAAGCCATCCATCTATAAATACCCCTTATTTTAAAGAAGAGCGAGACAAGCTAGCAAACATAGTACCCTTACTCTACTTGAGTGTGACTCGAACTCCTTGAGACCACCATGTTTAGCAATTCTCTGTACTATCAAATATGAATGGCCCTCATTCTTGTGGTTTTTTACACCTACCGTGTAAATTGTATTATTGTATCGGGTAACTTAATATGAAGAGTAATTTGTTTGCTTCTTGTTCAAACTGATGCTCAATCTGATATCTAAACATGAGTTTGAATAAGACAGTGAACAAATATAATAAACATGAAGGTAAAGAGATATATAAGCACATGACATTTGTTAACACAATTCGAAAATAATTCTATTTTACGGAGCCTCGCTTAGTGAAACGGTTTATTCAACAATCGGTCCAATAACCTATTAGTTAAAGTCCAATCTACTCTTACGCCAAAAAGTAATTGAACCCCAACTTGTTACAACCACTCACCCAAATACCTTTTAATTGTCTAATAATCCAAGCCGATAATGACGTATCAATATTCATCAGTTTAATCCATAAGATAAAATCTTAAAAGATAAGGATAAGCCAAATTTGATCACCATGATCTGTCGCACAAGGTAAAACACGTTTCGAGAATCATTTGTTTATGATGAATATAAACATAAAAGTCAAAATAAAAAATGTCAACATCCAACTCCACTTCAACTGTCTCGAAGCCATATATTAAATATGAGAGTGAATAGCCGTACTGGTTTTTTAACTCAATCTTAAAAAGATTATTTTCCAAAGGAAATCAAATATGCATGGTTGTTGGATTTTTGGATCATTCGCATCGCAAACAAACAAAGGATTTGTAGGGTAGTTTAAGCTGGAGGAACCTTCCACACTAAAACACAAAAATTATCCCAACTTTTTCTTTCTCATCTTCATCCAATCTTGTTCTTTAAGCTTTCCTTCTATTATCTCAATTAGAAATCATGAATAATGTCTTTTCCAATGCAACCTCAATTAGAAATAATTTTATATATTTTTGTATATAATTGTATTTATAAAGAAATTGATATATTAATATTTATTAAATGGTTAAATTTTACGTTATAAAATTTCAAATTACGTCAAATTTTATATTAATGATCCATTCAAATGAAATATAAAATATAATACTTGGTTCATTAAAATATTAATTGTATAAAACTAAATTAGCTGGTAAGAAGTTGTTTATAAAAAGTAGCACTTTTTCTTTTCATTTGTCTATTCAAGTTTCATCCACCCACAACTTCCATGGTGAGGGCATGATGAACTGCAACTTACATCTTCCTCATTTTTAAAGAGGTATTTTATGTTTTTTTCTTATGCTTATGTTTAAATGATAAATGATAACATGAATGTATAGTTATACCTTAGTATATAGATATAATAAATTATTGAGGTTTTAATTTGTACGAATTAGTGGTTAAATTTTTTTTAGATACTCGTCGGCACGAGTTCAAACTGTATTACTCCCATCCTTCACCCCTATTATTATATCTAACTAATAAGATATTAGGAAAATGTCACATCTAATACTTGTGCTTTTATAAAATATGTCCATTGTGATACTTAAATTATCAATTTGTGTATTATTATAGTATCTAGAGTTATGGATAATGTCGTAACCATTTTTTGATAAAACAGTAAACGGCGCGGTCGACTCGTGGTTTTGCAAACGAATATAAAAAAAACGGGAGTCGCCACCAATCCTTTTTGATGAGGTGTGATCGGGTCACCTTAAAAAGCGTCTGTTTTTAATAATCAGATTAATTTATCAAAAACACAATTTTGGTCTTCGAAAATCAGAAAATGGATTCGGGAGTCGGTTACGTACGAGGAAGGGTTGGCACCCTCGATACGCCCAAAATTGGTACCTAATTGATCATCTATGCCTTAATGTCGAAAGTTGAAAACTTAAGAATTCAAAATACGATCCCTCTTGTTGTTGAAGAATAAATTTGGATAAATTGGAAGTGTATGCCAAGGGCCGTCTCGTTTTAAGGTGAAGTGTTACATCCAATACTTTAGGACACCACATTTCGACCTTTAAAGTTGAATTTGCCTTTTATTCAAAGCTCATGGATTTAATTGAAAGGATATTTTGTTATTTAGAATGGACGAGAAAAGGAAACCCAATACTTTAGGGCACGTTTTCTCGAGCTTCTAAATACAGAACATTGCCTTGGTTTTAGAAAATATTATCTCGGAATAACAAAACATCACATCCAATGCATCAGGACACGACATCTCGAGTTCACGAGAATAAGCTTTTAGTTTAAAAATGTATTTGTTTTAAAAGGGTATTCGGTTATTTAGATCAAACGAGAAGGATTGAAACCCAATACTTTAGGGCACGACCTCTCGAATTTCTAAATACGGAATATTGCCTTTGTGAAAACCTTTGGACGAAATAGAGTGGTTTTGTAAAATGCACTTTGATTTTATAGTGTTTGAGCTAAAAATAAATGTAGGTATTCGGGCCAAAAAAAATCGAGATTTCTTCGCTCCGAAAAGATGTAAACATCACATCCCGTACGTTAGGACGCGATGTTTTAATCTCTCGAAATCAAGGTCGTCTCATATTTCATGAAATTGGATAGAAGGATGTTTAATTATTTAGAGAAACGGAGAATCGCAAATCAGCACGTTAGGGCACTATTCCACGAATCTCTAAATACGAAACATTGCCTTGTTTTAGAAAAACTCTTTAGATGCAATATGACGATTTTACTTAAATGTGTTTCGTTTTAAAGACATAATATTAGGCTAAGAAGATAAATGCATCTATATATAAAAAGGAGGATGTTAAATAATGATAACAAGGAGATGATAAATGATAATGAAATGAAAGTGCAAATAATACATTACTAACAATAATAAAACAATAATAAGAATCGATAACCACCATGATAATAGTGATAATAGATAATGATACTAAACAAATGATAGTAAAAATATTGTAATAGTAATAATAAACATATAGATAATAATAATATTATGATGATAGAATAATGACAATAAATAGTAAAATACATATATAACAATGTAGGAATAGTAAACCAATAATAATATATAAAAAATATGTTTATATATGTGTAAATATAATGATAGTAGTAATTATAATAAATACATGGTAAAATATATACACAAAGTGATATAAAAGTACTAAACTAACAACAAAAATGTTTATAAATATAAATAAGATGATAGTACGTAAAAATGAAAAAATAAAAGTGATAAAAAAATAATAATAAAAATTAATGTGATAATTGATGATTAAAAATGTTAAGAATATGATTAAAAATAAGTATTAAATACGATAATAACCAGAAATTATAATACAAATTACTATTAACATCCACAATAATATAATAGTAATAATACAAGTAATAATAAATATAATAATAATAATAATAATAATAATAATAATAAAGTTAGTGAATTTAATAATAAAACAACCAAAGTAATTAGAAATGACTAGAACTGAACGAAAATGGAATGCTTTGGGTAAATTTGAAATAAATATGAGAAGAAAGGGCTAATTTGCATGCAAAAAAAAGCCAGGAGGGACTAAAGTTAATAATATCCCCTAAATCCCCATGCGCATATCCAGTTGGCAGCTTTAGGGACCAAAATAAAAAAAAAATAAAACTTGAGGGTCAAATTTAAAAGAATCAAAAGACACAAAATAGGGCCTAATCGCGCGGGGCAGTGAAGGAGAGGGATCGTTTGCGCAAATATCGCCTTTAAGGGTCATGCGCAGTAACTCCTACTATGAAACGGCGTCGTTTTGTCTGATGGTTATTAAACCATCTTTATTTCCCCAAAAATCAGATTTCTTTTACCCTTAGCAGCAGCCCCCCCCTAACCTATCTTTCTCTCGACTCTTCCTCTCCCTTTTGTTTTTTTAGCCCGACGATTGGGGTTTCCTTTAGCCTCCTCTTGCACCACCGTGCCACCACCGTATCGGTGGCCGGTGATGCCCAAAACCGGGCCTTTTGGCCTCTTCCTCGGAACCCTTTTCGAAGCCCCGAAATCCCAAGGGAGAAGCCCCCCTTCCTCGCCTTTCATCCGGCCGACGACGGAGACGAGGCTCGACGACGCGCCCGACGGCTCGGTATGGTCTCTCGCTCTTCCTTTTTTTTTTTTATTTTATTTGTAAAAGTTTCAAACAATAAAAATAAAAATAATTAAAAATAATAAGAAGGTAAGCAGCAAATAACAAAATAGAAACGGGATCAACCTTTTGATGTTTTTATTTCGATAGTTCGTATTTTTCTCTTTCGAATTTGGAAAATCCCCTTCACAATAGATTTTTGATGGCCTTTTATAGCCTTTTACAATTGTTTCTTTTATTATTGTTTCTTCCGCCATTCTTTGTTGTTGCGTGTTGTGTTGCTTCTGTCTTGTTTTGCAGTGCTAGGGCGGTGGTTGATGGGCGGTGGAGCAAAGGTGAGGTCGAAGGCGTGAGCAAGTGGCTAGGTTGCGCGCCACTTGCATTAGGGGCTAGGGTTTAGTTTCTTTTTTTTCTGAAAGTTTAGTGTTGGGTGAGGTAGGTGATTGTAGTTTGGGTCTTTTGGGTTTGTAATTGGGCATGGGCAAAATGGGCTTGTAAGCCCGGCAAAATTGGGGTTGTACAACGCCTCTCTTTGCTCGTTGTCGTAACGAGAATGGAGCAAAGACTTTAAAAGTCCAATTTTGCCCGGTCTTGCTGAGTCTTGACTTCTTTGGTGCTTATCTTCTTCAAGTAGCTTCATTTCACCCATTGCATCTTGTTTCTTTGATCCACTCCACCGCCTTTCGTAGAGATGAGACCTATAGCTTCAATTTGCTCTCGCGCTGCGACTTCAAGGGGACGCGATTTGTTTATCCCTAACTTGCTCCATCGTGACTTCAGGGGATAGATTTGCATCTTCAACCTGCTCTATTGCAACTTCAGGGGGGTAAGGTTTGTAATCTTCAGCTTATTCCACTGCTGGCCAAGACAATAGGATGATGGCTTAAATCATGTTTCCTACTGTTTAGGGAGACAGGATTTGCCTTCAATCTTGCCCCACTACTGGTTAGGGCGACAAGATCTACAAATTTGACCTATTTCACTGCTGGTCAGTGGTAATAGGACGGTCTTCAACCTATTCCACTGCTGGTCAATGGCAATAGGAAATCTTTTACCTATTCCGCTGCTGGTCAGTGGCAATAGGATGGTCTTCAACCTATTCCACTACTGGTTAGTGGCAATAGAACAATCTTCAACCTATTCCACTACTGGTTAGTGGCAATAGAACAATCTTTTACCTATTCCGCCACTGGGTCGCTGGCAATAGAACAATCTTCAACCTATTCCACTCATCGGTTAGTGGCAATAGAACAATCTTTTACCTATTCTCGCTGCTGGTCAGTGGCAATAGAACAATCTTCAACCTATCCCACTACTGGTTAGTGGCAATAGAACAATCTTCAACCTATTCCACTACTGGTTAGTGGCAATAGAACAATCTTTTACCTATTCCACTGCTGGTCAGTGGCAATAGAACAATCTTCAACCTATCCCACTACTCGGTTAGTGGCAATAGAACAATCTTCAACCTATTCCACTACTGGTTAGTGGCAATAGAACAATCTTCAACCTATCCCACTACTGGTTAGTGGCAATAGAACAATCTTCAACCTATTCCACTACTGGTTAGTGGCAATAGAACAATCTTTTACCTATTCCGCCACTGGTGGGCAAGCAATAGAACAATCTTCAACCTATCCCACTACTGGTTAGTGGCAATAGAACAATCTTCAACCTATTCCACTACTGGTTAGTGGCAATAGAAAATCTTCAACCTATTCCACTACTGGTTAGTGGCAATAGAACAATCTTCAACCTATCCCACTACTGGTTAGTGGCAATAGAACAATCTTCAACCTATTCCACTCACCGGTTAGTGGCAATAGAACAATCTTCAACCTATTCCACTCACCGGTTAGTGGCAATAGAACAATCTTCAACCTATTCCACTACTTTGGTTAGTGGCAATAGGACAATCTTCAACCTATCCCACTCATGGTTAGTGGCAATAGAACAATCTTCAACCTATCCCACTCACCGGTTAGTGGCAATAGAACAATCTTCAACCTATTCCACTACCGGGTTAGTGGCAATAGAACAATCTTCAACCTATTCCACTACTGGTTAGTGGCAATAGACCAACTTCAACCTATTCCACCGCTGGTCCAGGTGGCAATAGGATGGTCTTTAACCTATTCCACGGCTGGTCGTGGCAATAGGGTAATCTTCGACCTATTCCACCGCCGGTCGCTGGCAATAGGATGGTGGCTTCTACACCGTCCTCTCCGGGACATATCCTGTAGACTCGATTTTATATGCTTGTGTTTATGTCAAATGATTAGGATGCTATGATCGAATGAATCTAATGCTCCTAACTAAATGTACTTATGGACGACATTTGCATGAATGCGAGAATGTCATGAGGGTGGTCTTTTACAATGATTAGGATGCAATGATCCGAATGAGTCGAATGCTTCTAACTAAACGTGCTTTGAATGATGATGTATGAAATGATCCCTTTTTAATGCTTAGGGTTGTCACCGCTCGTTGTCCATCGAGTTTTATTGCTGACGTATTACGCTACTATCTCGCTCTCACTGTACCTTTTTCAAAAAATTCAAAGAAACCATCATATTTTGCTCAAATGACTTGCCCCAATGTAACTTCAAGGTCCATTCCATGGTACCTATAGGACTTTAAGGCTTATACCATCTTCAAACCCTCTCTCGCGATTCGTGGGTATAGGTCTCATGGCATCTTCGATCTATCCCATCATGACTCAAGGGTATAGAATTTGTGTCATTTTCAATCCATCCTATTGCGATCGAGGGGCATAGAATTCGTAAACGATTTGGTCATGCTGCACCTTTCCATTCCCGGGGATCGTGATCGGTGTGCACGCATGATGGACACAAAATCATTCTTCACGCGAATGATTGCCCATTCATACATCGCCTTTTTCATCGAGATGATACTACTTACGTAATACCTCGCCATTTTGTTCAAACACTGCTTTTCAACCAAATTCAAAGAGATAGCCTCGCCTGTAATTTTCCTCATCATTATTCCCGATCCTTTAAACTCGAGGAGTTTTAAGCAATGGTCTGCTTTGTGTTCCTTTACTACTCAAAAGTTTCATAGAGTAATATGCGGAACTCTTTTTGTGAAAGTGTCGTTATTCTATTAATCATTATTTCAATGCAAAATGCTTGAAAGAGACCATAACTACGGATAAGAGAGAAGCTAGTTAGGAGCAATGCTCGAAACTAATAGGTAAAGCAAAAATAGCAAATGTAATTAGGAAGGAAATTTATTGGCGTGATTTTGCAAGGGAAATAAATAACAAAAAAATGGGTAAAATAGAAGCTAGGTGCCCAGATATCGCAGCCTGAGCTTCTCTGTTCAAACTTCTTGAGGACCATTTTAGGCTCAATATGTGTTTAGGGGATCCGGAGTACTTTGTCGATGCTTCGAGACGCAACATACTTCTTCATTGTTAACCCAAGCGTGGCAAGACTACCGTATGCCTTACTTTCGGTCAAAATTTGGGCTGCCTTCTCGGGTTTTCAACCCAAATCCCTTTGGTCTCAAGGCGCCCTTTGCGGGTTTTCATCTTGGCCTCTCCTTTTCTTTCTTTTTCCTTTCCTTTTTGTGTGTTTTTCTTTCTCTTTTTTTTTTTTTTTTTTTTTTTTTTTTTTTTTTTTTTTTTGCAAATCAACTAATAGGATTAGGCAAGTCCTTATCATCCATCTTGATTAGTGCCTATGTTTTCCAAGCCCGTGCCTTCTTTGTCGCATGATAGGGCACTTACTTTTCCTCCTGAGTCCTTTTGGATATGAAGAATCCTTCTTAATGCAGTCTTTTGAACGTACCTTTTTGTCGTAAGCCCCGGTGAGGATCTTAGCCAACATAGAAAGTAAATGGTAACTTCTCGATGCCAACTTTTACAAATATCGCTTGTCCTCGTAAAGAATTTGGATGGTTTTTGGCTCTCTTGTCGCACCGATGTGGTGTCCGACCTTTGAATAGACTATAAATTCGTGTTATCACGTTAAACACGCCCTTTTCGGTATCCTTTATCACCACTCTCTTTTCTTTTTTT
This sequence comes from Gossypium sturtianum, assembly GCA_025698515.1. Lineage (NCBI taxonomy): Eukaryota > Viridiplantae > Streptophyta > Magnoliopsida > Malvales > Malvaceae > Gossypium > Gossypium sturtianum. The sequence continues at coordinate 127,883,637 of CM046946.1, forward strand.
TTTTTTTTGTGTTTTTTCGAATTTGAATTTGAAGTTGAAGTCGACGATCACGACATGTGAAGCGACCTTTACCCTCCGTAAAGGTAATCAAAGGCTATGAATATGAATCGATGTTGGTTCAAAGATTATGAGGAGACTAGCTTGATAGCGCCCATGCCTCACATATAGGAATCCACGCTTTGATGGCCCCAACATGTCCGGGCCGTGATCCTGCGATAATGTCTTGCCTTATTCTTGCGGTGAGCTAAGTTTCCATCTTTATCTCCCTCGTTGGCTTGCAGTGTGTCTACCGACATTTCGCAAGGTAGGATCTGCCATTTTTAATCAAGTTGGAAATAAGTTGCAATCTCTATCATCTTCTAAGTCCTTAGATTCTTCTCGGACACATATCTCACTAGAAAGGGAGTCCGTAGCAGCCGCGCTCATGTCATTGATATCCGGGACCCATTGTCGATGATGAAAGTAATTTCCAGAGAATAAATGATTCCAAGAATGGTTATTTATGAATGAAGAATAAAAGAACATTCAAAGAGAATTTAAAGCATGAAAAAGAACAACAACAAAAAAATATTGGTTCAAAAGATGCATTTTATCAAATAGTAATTTTTAACACGAGCCTATTTCACAAAAGAGTTCTCATTGCTTCTAGGCTTGAAGCAACCAAAGATATTTCGTACATTACTACTCTAGGTAAGCTTCTAAATACTATAGGAATTTCTTCCGCAGCCTCATTGCTCAAAATGCCCCCGTGTTTATGCTTCGCTTTTGGTGCGTCGCCTATCTCCACAACACCTATTTTGATGAATTTTTCCACCAACTTCTTAAAAGTCAGTGCAATTTTCTATTGAGTGTCCTGTAATCCCCGCATGATACTCACACCTTACATTTAGGTTATACCATTTTGGGTATGGAGGTTGCAAAGGTTTTATATAAAAAGGAGCTACAACATGCATATCAAATAAGTTCTGTATAACTCCATATACGTCATGGGAATAGGAGTGAACTGAGGTTTTTCCCAACACGCCATCGGATTGGGTTTTTGCTTTGGGGGACCAGGTGACTGGTAACTACCTTCTTTGGTCGGTTTGTCAGAACGGCTTCGAATAACCCTTAGTATACCCACTGTGCTAGCCACATCCTTGTCCTTCCTCTTGGGGCTTTTGAAGCCCTTCTCCTTTTTTCTCTCCGCCTCTGGTAGACCAAAAACAACACGATTGACTTGCTCATTACCAGGGGCCCATCGGAGAGTCCAAAGAAAGACTGGCATCGGTCCTATATTGAGATCCAATAATGATGTACCACGCGAGAGTGCGCGTCTGGTTGAGTTGGGATATTCATTGGGGAATAAACGATGTCTTCATCATTATCCACATCGTCACCGCTAGGTCACTTCTTTTTCAAGTCCTCCGCTAGTAACGAGTTAGTTGGCCCATCATGTTCCTTTGGAAGTCTAGCATTTGCTCTCGCATTTCTTGTTGAATTTGGGCCAATTGCTCTTGCATCTATTTGCCTTTGCTCAATCCTCACCAACCTTTGTTCCATGTTTTCCAGTGTTAATCAAACATTTTACCTAATTAGGGTCCTTTTGTAAAGGTCTAATACAAATGAATGCAATGTAATGCGAATGCAATGTAGTACGAATGCATGAATGCAAAGAGGTATCGATTCTGATCAACTTCATTTTAGGAAACTTTATTAGAAAACAAGTTCTTTTACATAAAACGGACTACTATATGCTTTCATTCCTAAGTCCTAAAGGTTTTGGTTTCCCAAGCAAAGGATCTAGCTCTTGACTATGGTTAAGTCATGCAACAGAGATTTTATGCTCAACATATTCACCGTGATGCCAAAATCTATAGATGACCAGCTACCTTTTGAATCACGCACTATTGCTTCCTCACGAGGTAATCTCGACTCTTTAAATTGTTGATCATAAGAATGATGAAGGTCTTCTACTCTTCTCTTGTTTCGAGAAGCTCGATCCGCAGTTCACAATTGTGTAATGCTGGTTCTAACTTTTCGATCCCACCTTTCATTTCCTTAATCTTGTTCAGCTTAACTTCAACTCGATTGCAGAGTTATAGCTTCGATGGTAGTGAAGAGGTCATTTGCTAAGCTTAGCATCAATTCTTCGTAAAAGTATTGATCATTCACTCTAGCTAGTGCCATACCCCGAGGGATTCTTCCGCTTCCAAGGCTCATAAAGATTAGAGTTTTTCTAGACAAAGAAGAAAATCATGAGCTCCGGACATTTTAGATCGTATCCGTTCGATAGCTTTTCCAATTCTAACCACAGTGAAAGTCGTCTATTCGGTTTGTCTCTTTTGGATCTATCTAATCGGGTCAATACAAATTCCTTTCATTTCTTCACACGAATCAAATCCCTTGCAATGTTGTTTGCATCACCACGATGAGCCTAGAAGTTAACAACACCTTCTATCCTTCAATCCTAGATGGTTACCAATTTCAACGCCCATTCTTCTGAAAGAAATTTCCATCATTGCCCCCACGAGAGCACGACCTTCAACTTGGGTGAAATTAGTGCTGAAAGAAACACCATAAGAACACAAAGATTGGCTCGGCACTATGGTCGCTCCCTGTGAAGCATAGAATAAAGCTTTCATTCTTTCCTGAGACTTCTGTCTTAACCAAAGAAGCTCTCTAGTTAGCGCTTTGTCAATTGCAAATACATCAAGGAATGGAGCTCCAAAGGAATATATGTAGGTTGTTTCGGCTCTCCAACATTTAAGCATGGCAAGCCTTACAGAGAAGCGCGACCGTATGTTGCGATGGTCGACAAAATGATTATAGACAGTAATCTCTAGATTCTCAGCTTCACCATTAACTTTTTCCACACTTTTCTCTTTTAATGAAAACAACGGATCTTTGCGCAACTGGTCGCTCAATCCAGTGATCTTGTACTCGTGATTGGATGGACTGACTTTTGTCCTCATGTTCTTAAAGCTTTGCTTAGCCATGGTTCAGTCCAGGATCCATGGCATTCTGATTGGAAAGGATCCACAACCGGGTTAGGACGAATATCAATATTCAGGGAAAGGCCTCTTTGAGTGGCTGTGAAATTTGAATGGAAGCCCCTATTGTCAAGGGCACCTCTTCCAATGTCTGTGAGGTTGTTCGATTATCTTGAAAGATTGGCAAACCAAGAGGGCATCCTGTTTTCGCAAAGATGCTATCTTAAAACGACATCTATCACCCTCAATGCTTCTTGAGAGTTTTCGATTCTGTCCCGCCAAGCATTTTGAGTTGCTCGCATGGGTGTCTATGCAACAAAGTTGATTTGACCGATAAGGCCGCTTTAACTCTCTTTTCTGCCTTGCCCATTTGAGTCATCATGGACATCGTGTCTTGCATTACCGTTGTTTCATTAGATGTAACATCCTCAAATACAACTATAAATTCATGCTTGTTATTTGGAGGAGTACCAATAGTAAATAAACTTTTCTCCTTGTCGTAAGCAAAGTCCTTTTCACCCAATTCAATGTCACAGTCTCTTGCCCTATGCCAATCACTTTCCTTCCAACCCCTTGTCGCCTAAAGGATGACCACCAGATTCTAGCACTCGCCACATTTCCTTTTGCTCAAATGGATCCATACCCTTCTAATCGCCTAGGTTCTAATCAGCATTTAACGATCGCATTGTCTTCCATTTTATCAAGGAATCCGCTTTCCATAACCAACTTTTCTAACTCGTAAACCGACCGTGAATCGATACCTCTTTAGAAAATGAGATGAATGCACAAAAATAAAATGCAACGAGTCGAAGATCGCAAAGTAAGTGAAAATGAACAAACACCTACCGGGTGACCACTAAGGTTTGATGTAGTTCTATCTAAGGTGGGCTCCTGGTTCACTATATGTGGTTTTAGTTCTAGAGTTTGAGGTACTGAACCAGTGAGATTCTCGATCCTCACCCATTATAGGCTCATATAGACCGAGTTCGATTCAGGGGAATACATTTCCTATGGTCGCACTGAGATGAAAATCTCACGAAGACATAGGTACGGATGTATCCCTGAGCGATCCATTATCCCGCACGGAGGTGAAAACCTCACGAAGGAATAGTTTCTCACTCCCACTTAAAGGTGCGACCACAACGGTCATGCAATGTAATCTGCACAAGAAAATAGAAATCATATGCAATGACACAAATGAATGCAACACAAGGATAGTAAAAAAATTTTTAAATCAAATTTCCAAACTTTCGACAAAGGACAAAAAAATAATCAATTTACGGCCGACTCTCTTTTTGGGGTCCCCAATGAGTCGCTAAGTCGTCGTAACCATTTTTTGATAAAACAAGAAATGGCGCGGCGACGACTCGTGGTTTTGCAAACGAATATAAAAAAACGAGTCGCCACCAATCCTTTTTGATGAGGTGTGATCGGGTCACCTTAAAAGCGTCTGCTTTAATAATCGATTAATTTATCAAAAACACAATTTTGGTCTTCAAAATCGAAAAATGGATTCGAGAGTCGGTTACGTCATTTAGGAAGGGTTGGCACCCTCGATACGCCCAAAATTGGTACCTAATTGATCATCTATGCCTTAATGTCGAAAGTTGAAAACTTAAGAATTCAAAATACGATCCTCTTGTTGTTGAAGAATAAATTTGGATAAATTGGAAGTGTATGCCAAGGGTCGTCTCGTTTTAAGGTGAAGTGTTACATCCAATACTTTAGGACACCACATTTCGACCTTTAAAGTTGAATTTGCCTTTTATTCAAAGCTCATGGATTTAATTGAAAGGATATTTTGTTATTTAGAATGGACGAGAAAAGGAAACCCAATACTTTAGGGCACGTTTTCTCGAGCTTCTAAATACAGAACATTGCCTTGGTTTTAGAAAATATTATCTCGGAATAACAAAACATCACATCCAATGCATCAGGACACGACATCTCGAGTTCACGAGAATAAGCTTTTAGTTTAAAAATGTATTTGTTTTAAAAGGGTATTCGGTTATTTAGATCAAACGAGAAGGATTGAAACCCAATACTTTAGGGCACGACCTCTCGAATTTCTAAATACGGAATATTGCCTTTGTGAAAACCTTTGACGAAAATAGAGTGGTTTTGTAAAATGCACTTTGATTTTATAGTGTTTGAGCTAAAAATAAATGTAGGTATTCGGGCCAAAAAAAATCGAGATTTCTTCGCTCCGAAAAGATGTAAACATCACATCCCGTACGTTAGGACGCGATGTTTTAATCTCTCGAAATCAAGGTCGTCTCATATTTCATGAAATTGGATAGAAGGATGTTTAATTATTTAGAGAAACGGAGAATCGCAAATCAGCACGTTAGGGCACTATTCCACGAATCTCTAAATACGAAACATTGCCTTGTTTTAGAAAAACTCTTTAGATGCAATATGACGATTTTACGAAATGTGTTTCGTTTTAAAGACATAATATTAGGCTAAGAAGATAAATGCATCTATATATAAAAAGGGAGGATGTTAAATAATGATAACAAGGAGATGATAAATGATAATGAAATGAAAGTGCAAATAATACATTACTAACAATAATAAAACAATAATAAGAATCGATAACCACCATGATAATAGTGATAATAGATAATGATACTAAACAAATGATAGTAAAAATATTGTAATAGTAATAATAAACATATAGATAATAATAATATTATGATGATAGAATAATGACAATAAATAGTAAAATACATATATAACAATGTAGGAATAGTAAACCAATAATAATATATAAAAAAATATGTTTATATATGTGTAAGTATAATGATAGTAGTAATTATAATAAATACATGGTAAAATATATACACAGTGATATAAAAGTACTAAACTAACAACAAAAAATGTTTATAAATATAAATAAGATGATAGTACGTAAAAATGAAAAAAATAAAAGTGATAAAAAAAAATAATAATAAAAATTAATGTGATAATTGATGATTAAAAATGTTAAGAATATGATTAAAAATAAGTATTAAATACGATAATAACCAGAAATTATAATACAAATTACTATTAACATCCACAATAATATAATAGTAATAATACAAGTAATAATAAATATAATAATAATAATAATAATAATAATAATAATAAAGTTAGTGAATTTAATAATAAAACAACCAAAGTAATTAGAAATGACTAGAACTGAACGAAAATGGAATGCTTTGGGTAAATTTGAAATAAATATGAGAAGAAAGGGCTAATTTGCATGCAAAAAAAGCGGGAGGGACTAAAGTTAATAATATCCCCTAAATCCCCATGCGCATATCCAGTTATGCCTTTAGGGACCAAAATAAAAAAATAAAACTTGAGGGTCAAATTTAAAAGAATCAAAAGACACAAAATAGGGCCTAATCGCACGGGCGTTGAAGGAGAGGGATCGTTTGCGCAAATATCGCTTTTAAGGGTCATGCGCAGAACTCCTACTATGAAACGGCGCTGCTTTGTCCGATGGTTATTAAACCATCTTTATTTCCCCAAAAATCAGATTTCTTTTACCCTTAGCAAAGAAATTTCCTAACCTATCTTTCTCTCGACTCTTCCTCTCCCTTTTGTTTTTTTAGCCCGACGATTGGGGTTTCTTTTAGCCTCCTCTTGCACCACCGTGCCACCACCGTGACGGTGGTGGCGGTGATGCCCAAAACCGGCCTTTGGCCTCTTCCTCGGAACCCTTTTCAAGCCCCGAAATCCCCAAGGAGAAGCCCCTTTCCTCGCCTTGATCCGGCCGACGACGGAGACGAGGTTCACGACGCGCCCGACGGCTCGGTATGGTCTCTCGCTCTTCCTTTTTTTTTTATTTTATTTGTAAAAGTTTCAAACAATAAAAATAAAAATAATTAAAAATAATAAGAAGGTAAGCAATAATAACAAAATAGAAACGGATCAACCTTTTGATGTTTTTATTTCGATAGTTCGTATTTTCTCTTTCAATTTGGAAAAATCCCCTTCACAATAGATTTTTGATGGCCTTTTATAGCCTTTTACAATTGTTTCTTTTATTATTGTTTCTTCTGCCATTGCTGTTGTTGCGTGTTGTGTTGCTTCTGTCTTGTTTTGCAGGTGCTAGGGCGGTGGTTGATGGGCGGTGGAGCAAAGGTGAGGGTCGAAGGCGAGCAAGTGGCTAGGTTGCGCGCCACTTGCATTAGGGGGCTAGGGTTTAGTTTCTTTTTTTTCTCGAAAGTTTAGTGTTGGGCTGAGGGTAGGCTGATTGTAGTTTGGGTCTTTTGGGTTTGTAATTGGGCTGGGCAAAATGGGCTTGTAAGCCCGGGCAAAATTGGGGTTGTACAGATAATATATTATTATGTGAAAAACTAAACAAAGCAAAAAAAAAGAATTATACTAAATTAAATTTTAAAAGCAAATAACTAAACCTAAACTACCTATAGTTAATAGAAAATAAGTAAATACTAAAAGTTACATAAGCAAAAACATCATATTCTCTATTAAAGTAAGTACTAAAGTTATCTTCTTCAAAGAGCCTCCCATTTGAAATCAAGTTTCCTCCTCAGGAAACCCTAATTGCAGAAATTTGACTAGATTTTCTTCAAATTTTCTTTCAAAAACTTCACTTTCTTAGCTTAAGATAAACCCAAACATTTTAGAAGCTAAGTTTGAAGAATCTCATGGTAGTCAAAATCAAGTTATTCAACATCTTATTCACCCCTAGAACTAGCCACTAACAAAGGCTATTGTATGGATCGACCTCCCTCAAAACGGAAACCAAATGGAGCAGACCTCCTCAAACTCCAAGGGAATCTAGCTCACTTCAACGACGGAGACGGGTTAGGAGTGTTACAAGGCGTGTGGGTCACATGGACTTGTGAGCCCATTTTGAGTAAATTTAGTTAAGGTCATATTCCGAAATGCGTTCCAAGGTCAGTGATTTTGTAGATTCTAATAAGTGATGTGTATGTGGTGCGTTAATTGGAAAAATTGTTGTTCTGATGTGTTTGCCTTTCTTAAAGCATGCTAGTCATATAAATTGTAGATATGATTTGTAATTTGTGTGTATCGTTAGCATGTTTCCTTTCTCTTAAGGATATAAGAGCATGTTTATTCTGATTACATTTGAATATGTATTATGTTTCTTCATGTGCATTGGGGTGGAATATGATTATGGCGAATTTCTGCATAATATCTAGCAGCTTGACTACATATTTTTGTATAGCAACATATGATCACTATTTGGTGTGGGGAGTTGGATGAGTTTTAATTACCCTATTTGGTGTGTTGGGTGGGACGAAGATGGTGTGTAACGGATGGGGGTAGGATATGTTCTATTTGACAATTTGCATCGTTAAACATGCCATACCATCTGCATGTGCTCTATTATGTGAATCTGTGTATTAATTATTTTGCTGTCTATTATGTTTTTGGGTCAAGTCACACACTAAGCTTCTAACTCATCCAATTATTTATTCATTTCAGGTAATTCGTAGACTTAGGATTAGGCGACGTTTGAGAACTTGAATTGATCACACACGCGTAAGATGGCTTTATTTAAACTTTATGGACTTTATCTGGGACTATTTATCCGTTTTTGATTATTATTAATGTTTTCGGTTTTTGATGATTTTTAACATTTTTATTAAAACTAAAAATTATACATTAGATGATTTTTCGTAAACCAAATTTGGACGATCGATTTCAAATCAAACAAGTTAACGGTTTTTTCGTTGCAAATGAGAATTGAAAAATCGGGTTTTAGCCTTTTTAATAAACTTGAAATTGGGTCTAACATTTTGATAGACTAAACAAGTTTTTACAAAAAAATTATACGAGAATAAGATTGGTTCAGAAAGCAACTGGTCAAAGTTTTGGAGAGTTAATATAACTTTTAAGGTCCGATCATAACGTCTAGATTAGATTCGAGAAACGAACAAAAATAGGAACGAAAACACAAGGATGAAGATTTGGATTTGGTGAAGAAGGTTGACGTCTATCATGTTGGGTTTTGTTTTTCAGTCGCTTCCTTTTTTTTCAATTATTTCTCTCTCTCTCTCTTTTCATGTTACGTCAACACCATATACAAATTGGGTCTTTTTCTTTTATATATATATATATATATATATATATATGACCCCCTAACTTTTTCTTTTTTTTTAAATCCTCTTCTTTACTTCAAATCACCAACAGTCTGTTTCAACCAGCCAAAAACAAAACGTATATTCATAATTTCTACAAAAGTTTAATTTATTCTGAAAATAACAATGAATTTTTGAAAAGTTTAATTTAAAATTTGAGTATTTAGCATTGCTGTCAAAAAGTATTTTTGAGAAATAAAATATCCATTTTAGACATGTTATTATCAAGTAATAAATATGTATTTAAATAATATTTAAATTATTTAATATTATTATATTTTAGTAAGAATATAAAAGAATTATTATGACTTGTTGTTAATATTTTAATATATGAAATATAAATTTTAAATATTTTTAAGCAATAAATATTAATTATTTATAAAATTTAATTAGAATATATAAACTATATTTTAAATATTTAAATATAACCATTAAATATTTGTAATTAGTATTTTAAAAAATATTTTTTTTATTTTTAATTAATGATTTAAACATATTTGTAATTAAGCACCAAGAACAAAAAAAAGAGTAAGTGCTATGTTACTGGATGGGTGAAAAAGTAATTAAGCACCAAAAGTATTTTTGGGAAAAGAAAAGCCAAAAAATTCAGCCAAAAACAATTTATTTAGCACAGCTTTTCTTCCAAAAATACTTTTAGAATCAGAAGTACTTTTTTTAAGCACTACTAAACAGGCCCCAATACCAAACTCAAAACAACAAACTAGCACTTTTCTATTCTTCAACTCATGTTTGCCTTCTAATGGCACATATGGATTTAAGTGAGCAATATCAAATTCAGAAAGAATGCTTCAAAATCATATTTCTTTTTTTCTAAAAATAGGATTTAACAAAGTCAAAAGATTTTATTTTTATCAGCTTAAAAATAATCTTGTAATTTTCAGTTCAGTCATTTGTCTTGCTTTTTGTTCCAATTTTTCTTGATTTTGTTTATTTTTGAACTTCGACACTCTAATTGCATCACTAATAAAATTTAAATAAGTCTAATAAAAAATTTATAGAAAAAAAAAGATAAACACATTAAACACATAAAATTAACTTGCTATCAACTGTGTAACAAAGGTAATAAGCAAATAAGAAAAAAAAAGAAAAAAAAAAAGGCACACAAACTACTAATAATTGTAATAAACCATTCATAAATTAGTTGTATATGATTGAAAAAATTGGTAAATTACACATATCATCACTCAAATATTTGTGAGATTTGATTTCATCATCTAACTTCAATTTAAACACCAAAGTTCGGAAAATTGAATTTTTTTTATTTAACTATTAGTGATTGGATGACATGACAATGTAAGAATATCTATCAAATGTTACATGGAATTGTCATAATGATTAACTTGTCACGTGGCAACACTACATATTATTATTTTTTATTTTTTATTGGAAATTTATATTTACATCATGCAATCTTGAATATTTTTTTTAGTAAATTATAATAATAGGACAAAATTCGAACAACAAACGTAATTAACGCGACTCAAGTTTAAGTCACACCTAAATCAATAAACTCCTTTAACCATCAAGTCATCACATAAAATTCTACATTCTTAAATGTTTTACAATTTACATCAACTATCTCAACTATCTATAGACACGTCGTCATTCAACATACATCCCAAAACTCAAAATCCACCAAAAATTATAATCCATGTTTCAAATTTTAAAATTTGAATTTCTAAAACTTAAAGGTACAACTTTCCGCGCCTAAAAACTAGTTAACTCCAACAATGGAGGTTACTTTATAACCACTCGTGAGGTAGGAGTATTCAAACAGTTAACCAAACGAAATTAGTATTAATCGAATTTTTTAATTTTTTAACCGTTAATTGAATCGATTTTTTTTCCAAAAAAATAACCAAATTGAAATATTTCGGTTAATTCGGTCGGTTAACCAAATTAACCAAAATTTATATGTTTTTTTTGTTAAAACAAATATAAAACATATCAAAATAAATTAATTAATTATATTCATTTGACTGAATTATTTGAATTAATCGAATTAAAACTACATATAATTTATATTATTAATTATTAAGTTCGGTTACCTACCCAATTTCGAACTAAACTTCTAAAAATTTATTAACCGATTTTTAACTAAATTAAATCAATTAATCGATTGATTAACCGAATTAGATCAGTTTAATTAATTAATTTAATTTTAATCAAAATTTGAAAACACCTAGACGGGGGCACTTGTTATACCACCTCAGCCAATACTTCCACATGTCAGTTATGAGTGTTACGCCACTTAGCGTACCTTTGCCATAGAGTACATCTATTGGAAGTGTTCGGATCTTTCAATTACAATGGGATCACCATTGATTACCAATACACCCGTCATCGATCTACAACGTCATATCGCTACCCTTATGGAGAGACCGGATGTGACCCTACCACTAACATAACGCTTACACATGGCATCTCTAATGTTTCATAATATATATATATATATATATCCTCTTATTTGAATAATGGGGAACACACAATCTATGCTCTCTCTTTTCTCAACATCCAGGTCTTCCCCCGCCACTTTACTATGACAACTCTCTATCTTCAATGGGTGAACCATCTTTCACCTCCACCAATCCTTGGTTCTTACTGATTTCAGTATGTAAAATCATGAGGAGAAATGTCTAAACGGTTAACCCAACAAAATTAGTCTTAATTAAATTAATTGAATTAAAATTTATATATTTTTATGAAGTATAAAACATTTTAAAAAGAATAAATTGATAATATTTATTTGACCGAATTAACTGAATTAAAATTATGTATGATTTGTATTATTAATGATTAAGTTCGATTAATTTAATTAATTACTCAATTTCAAACCGAATTAAATCGATTCGATCGATTAATTCAATTTTATCCAAAATTTTAACCCCTAAAAATCATTAAAACTCAAAACTGTCGAAACTTGAATATCACAAAAGTTTTCAAACCCCATCACTTGCTAACACGTCCTCCATGGGTTTCACACCAAAGTGCATCAGCTGGTCAGAATATCTTTATCAAAAGGAAAATGTATGAACCACTCTATATATATATATATATATATATGATTTGAACATCACCAAACACTCTAAGCACCACTTTCCATATCTCATCTGTTTCTTCAACTCACTACCACCCACAACATCAATGGTGAGGGCATGAACAACTTCAACATACATCTATCTCCAGGTATTTTAGGGTTTCTTTTTGTTATTTAATAACATGAAATGTATCATTTGGTATTTTATTTTTTAATAAAGGAAGAAGGATTGAGTTGTCCATATTCAAAATTTGGACCTAATGTACATTGATACAATAAAAAAACTCCATGTCATGTTTCATCTACATAAAAGTATATAATATATTACTAATTAATATCATATAAAAATTAAATACACCATAGTGTAAACATTAAAAGAATATTTTTTCCACTTAGGGTTTATGGTAGTAAAATATATAATTAATTAATATTAAATAAAAATATTTATAATTTTATAAATAAAACAATTCGATGGGTTTGAGTTAATCATTTATAAACATTGGTAAACTTAAGTAAAATTTGAGGTTCGTATTTTGAGTTAAGCAGGGCCTGAAAAGCTATGTATAATATTGACACCATACACCATGTATAGACCCGACTCAACGCATAAACATATTTAGATTTAAAGCAAATCTCAACATATGAAATTTTATTATTTTCAAAATTTATTTTTGGAATTCTTACTAAGTTGGAATTGAAAGCTAAATCAATGAAAATAAAAGTAAGTTAATTCAAGAGTCATTTGTGAATACTTAAGTATTAGACTAATTATTTCTTTAACAATTTTTTTTCTATTCTATAAATTAAAAAAAAAAGGATGGATTGAGTTAATTTACTTCATTTATTATTATAACTATTACTTATTTTCTACTAATTTTATCTATATTCTATTAATATAATATTTAAAAAATTATAATATCAATCAATATTTAAGAGAAAAGAACTTAGAAAATTTATTTACAACTAAAAAAAAATATAAAAAAGATATAAAAATCATTTTAGTTTTTTTTATTTAATTCTTCGCTTTTTTTAGTTCTTAACTTGAATTGTTTATCAAATCACCTTAAAATAAATGGAAAAGTTAATGTAATGACCCAAAATTCACAGGCACCGGAAAAGCGAGTTATAGGGCCTCCATCTTACTGAACCGAGTTCGTAAATTTTATTAGGAATATTTGTGAGGCTAGTTGTTTGTTTAATTAGGCTTTAATTAAGTGAATTTAGCTTAATTAAGAGAAATTAGGAAAAAGGGCTGAATTGAATAAGGGGTAAAGGTAGAATTATAGATTAATAAAAAGAAAGGGGGACCAAAATGGCAAATATACCATTCACCATAAATGAGCCGGAAAATGTTGATAAAAATCTAAGATTTTTATTGTTTAATTATTATTAAATTATAATGTATATAATTATTTTATTATATGGTAATTTATATTAGTTATAAATTAAAAATATTATATTATATGAATAAATCAAAAATTTTCCAAATGGATGGTGATGATATTGTACAATTGTAAAAAAAAAATATATATATATATATATATACATTTGTAATACTTATATTTAATTAGTAAATAGATATTTATTATTTAAAAGATATTTATTAGATAAATAATTAAATTGTGAGATTTTTGTATAATAAATAAATTAGATAGTGAAAATTGTAATAATGTAAATATATACATTTGTATTATATTTATTTATTTACTTGAAAATTAAGTAAAAGATAGGTATTAATTAAATAATTATATTATGAGATTTTTGTGTATGATAAACAAATTAAGTGGTGACAAATGTAATGTAAATATGTGTTATTAAAATATAATTATTATTATAATTATTATCATTATTAACTAATATATATATATATATATATATATATATATAAATGAAATGAAATAAAGAAAGAAAGCAAAACAGAGAGTAGCAGAAGCCATTAGAAAACAAGAAAAAAGAAAGGGGAAAGAAAAGAAAAAGGAAAAACTAGGGTTTGAAGGTTTAAAGCTTTAATAGGTAAGTCAATTAAGTCCTTTTTACTTAATTTTGATGTTTTAGAAGCTTTATAACAAGGTTTTGATGAAATTAAGTTGATACTTTGAAAGTTCATAGGTTTATAAGTATAGTTCATGTTGAACAAAAAGATGAATTAGGGATTTAATTGAATTATTTTCAAGTTAGATTTAGTAAGGGACTGAATTGTAAAAGAAGCTATAAGTTTTGTGTTTAAAGGACTAAATTGAAATAAATTTTAAATTATAATTTTATTATGAACATTAGATAGTTAAGTGAAATATGAAAGGAAATTGAATAGAAATGAAGTATGAATTGAATTATAAAAGTAAATGAGTTAATTAGGATTAAATTGGAATTAGGGTATAAATTGAATAGAAGTTCAATCATTTATTATAAATTAGTGTTGTAATAAGTGTAAATTATTATTGTTATTTTCGTAGTTAGCAAAGAACACGAGGCATCGGCACCGAAAGGAAAGGAAAAATTATCGAGGAGTAATCGAACAAATCCGGGTTTGTATTACTATAATTCAAATCTATTTATTATTAATTGTTATATTTTAATTAAAATGCATGGTAGATAAATTTAGGAAATTAATTGAAATAATGATATTGATTTGAATGAAATTGATTTAAAAATGTTTATGGCTATTGAAATTGAATGTGAAGAAATTGGAAATTAATAGTGATTTGAATTGAATCAAAATGAATTGAATGAAGAAAATATGTGATTATTTGAAATGTATATTAATCGAAAAGTGATTAGTGATTTGAACTTGATTGAAAAATTAATCGAAAATATGAATTGAATAAATGTGAATTGTGTATTGATTGAAAAGTGGATTAAATTGAATCAAAGTATGATTATATGTGATTATCTGAAATATGTATTGTTATTGAATTGTATATTGATTAGAAAGTGAAAAGGTGAACCTGAATTGAATTGTGACTGAATTGAAAGAGAATTTGAAATAAATAAAAAATGATTTGAATACCCTATTAACTAATCGGGCTGAGTCGGATATAGTTGGCATGCCATAGGATTTGAAAGAGTACGGGATATATCGGCTTTGCCGATCAGGCACTTTATGTGTCGTATATCAGGCACTTTATGTGTCGTATTTCAAGCACCTCGTGTGTCATACCAGGCACCTCGTGTGTCGCTTTTGAGCACTTATGTGTCGATAATCGATCAGTACTATGTACCGCTTTAGGCACAATGTGCCGTCATCGGTGTGTTTGGGTTGGAATCCGTGTATCCGTCAAAGTCCGGGTTTGTTAATAGGGTGAATAACTAAAATGAGAAAATTAAATAAATTTGATTGATCGTACTATTAAAAATATGAGAAAGTGAAATTATGAATTGAAATGTGAATTGAAATTGAGATATCGAAATAAGAAGTGAAAATAGAATGAATTGGAAATAATGAAATAGTGTATGAGTTAATTGAATATAATCTTATGAATTAATTATAATTATTTTTATCGAAAAATGTTGGTTTAAATAATTATTGAAAGATTAATGTTGTAAGGTTTTAGATATGGAATAGAATATGTTATTGAATTAGGATATAGAAATGAAATATATGAAATAATGATTTTATGAAATGGTTATTGATGAGATGCATGAAATGGATATTGATATAATAATAAGATATATAAATTAAAATAAAGAAAAGCTATCTAAGATACATATTATTAGAATAAATTTAAAGTTTAAATGCATGAATGATTTATTGAAGGTAAAATAGTGGTAAGATTTAATGTGTATATATATTGTTTTTACTTAAGTATTTGAATTATAGTAATATCATTGGGTGTATACTCAGCGCACGGTTTGTTTCCGTGCGCAGATTGGGTACAGAAATTTTTTAGAGTCGAATTTGAGGTTGCAAGCTTTCATCTCATCACATCTTCAAGCAATAACAGGGTATGTTTTAAAATTTTGAATAGAATTGCATGTACTTAGGAAAAATTAAGTATGTCCCAAGTAGTAATAATGGATTTAAATTTAAATTATTTAAATTTATTATTTATCCGTTTTTATGTTCAAATATAATAGTAATTAGCCAAGAATTACTTTGGCACTAAATGTAATATTCCTAAATCAAGTTCCTTGAGTCGAACATGGTATAGGGGTGTTACAGCTAATGTCGGTTTAATTTTGTTGACGTGGCATCCATGTGATAATCCACGTGTATGCCACGTTAGTAATTAATTATTTTTAAAAAAATATATATATATATATATATAATTATTAAAATAATTCTAATATTTTTAAATTTTTAAAATTTTAAATTTTAAAAAAATTAATTAATTGATGACGTGTATCTACATAGCAATCCATATGTATACCTCATTAACAAAATGTTTATTAACTTTTTCATTAATTTTGGAATAATTTGATAAATAAGACAAATTTAAAGACTATAAAAAGCGAATAATAATAAGTGATGTAACATAGCATGATCGGGGAGAGAATGGGTATGACTATGAAGATTCAACCCTCCAATAACATGAAAAGATTTATAATTAAATGGGGATACTGGTTCAAAATCCAAGTAAGTTGGCGGAAATTTAGTTCATAAATTGACGTCCTAATATCAGTAGTCTTTGGCAATTTGCAGGTTCAAGAATTTTGAAAAAGAGGTATGGCATTTTCAGAAGCACTTATTCAAGTTTGGGATGAGTGGGAGATCCGAGCACTCCTCTTACTCAGCTTCTCATTACAAGCAATACTCACCACACTAGGTTCGGTGCGAAAACATTCAAAAAGTACGTTGATCAGGTTGTTTGTTTGGTCGGCATACATGTCAGCAGACACGGTGGCAACTGTTGCATTAGGCATTCTTGCCAGGAGCATCGGTGGAGATGAGCCTGGAAACAATAACAATAACAAGAATTCAAGCAACTCGATCCAGTTTAACAATAACAAGAATTCAAGCAACTCGATCCAGTGTAACAATAACACGAATTCAAGCAACTCGATCCAGTTATTGTGGACGCCATTCCTTATCCTGCACCTTGGGGGCCCCGACACCATTACCGCTTACTCTTTAGAAGATAACGAATTGTGGCCAAGGCATTTTCTGGGGATTGTAGTTCAGATTGGACTTGCAATGTATGTGGCTTTGAAATCTTGGCGTCACAGTCCACTTAAATATATTGCCGTTCCAGTAATCCTTACTGGGGTTATAAAGTATGTGGAGAAGGGTTTCGTGCTGCTAATTTCGGGTACCAAAGCCCTTAGAAATTCATTGCTATCAGATCCTGAGCCTGGACGTGACTATCCGGAAGATGTGAGAAAGAAAAAATCGGATCCCAGCTTCGTACCATCGCCCTTGCGACCATGTGTGTCGTCTCAAGGATATTCTGGATATCCAGATGATTCTCTCTCTCAAGCTTTTTACTTATACAGAAGGCTCTCGTATTTATATTTAGATCTTATCCTCAGTTATTCTGAGCGCCAAGATTGTCACTCTATGATCTGCAACAAGTCATCGGAAGAAGCCTTTGAAGTGGTGGAAGGTGAGCTTGGCTTTTTGTACGATGAACTATATACAAAAGTAGCGGCACTCCACCTTCGATACCGCGGCTACTTGCGCCGATGTTTCACCCTTTTTTTATGTTTTTCTTCATTGGTTTCATTCATGATTTTCATTGATCACGGATGCCCGCCAGCTGACATTTCAATAACGTACTTGCTACTAATCGGAGCAATCACTCTCGAGGTTTACGGGTTCGTGTTCCTTATTCTATCTGACTGGACAAAGGTATGGCTGCTGGGTTATTTCAAGTTAAAGAAAGTAAGAAGTGGTAAGAGATGGTCGAGAAAGATATCAAAATACAACTTGATCAAGTTTTGCCTCAGACAACAGGACGACAGCATGTGGATCAAATTTCTAGGCAAACTTCGCATCAAGGAAATGGTGACCAAACATCTAAATGTAGAGCATGAAGATGTGGATGTTGAAGTGAAAAGCTTCATCTTCCAACAGCTAAAAGAGAGAAGCGAGAATGTCAATAGTTTGCTTGATATCAATCTATGCAAGAAACTATTGAGTTACAGAGGTGATAATGTGCTTGAAAAACTGGAATGCCTGGATCTTCTTAAATGGAGCACAATTGATGTAGAATTTGACCATAGCCTTCTTCTTTGGCACATTGCTACCCAAATTTGCTACTATGAAGATGTCAAGCGGCTTAAAGGATCCAGTTCTCTGGAAAACCTTAACAAATGCTCCAAACTCAGCAAAGGGTTATCAGATTATATGATGTATCTTCTTGTCATGTATCCAAATATGCTACCTAAAGGGATTGGTGAGATTAGATACATAGATACATGTGCTGAAGCCACTAGATTTTTCCAAAAAATGAGAAAGACCATTGGAACTAAAATTGATGAAGCTTGCCATGAGTTGTATGAAGTTGACACAGATTTATTGGAAGAACTAAAAGGAGATACATCCAAATCTGTTCTCTTCTATGGAAGCCGACTTGCAAAGCAATTGCAAACTTTGGGATCACGGGAGGATTGGGGATTTGAGAAAAAGTGGGATATGATAAACAAAGTATGGGTGGAAATGTTGGCGTATGCTGCAGTTCATTGTGGGTGGAAAGAGCATGGGCAACAGTTGAGGAGAGGAGGGGAGTTATTAACTCATGTTTGCGTTCTAATGGCACATTTAGGTTTAAGTGAACAGTACCAAATCCAAGAAGAAAACTCTGAAATCCATGAAGATAAACTGATAGAGTGTCCACCTGCATGTGATCCTTTCTTGAAGCTTTTACGTGCTCTAGGTTTCACTCCCCGAAGGACAATAAATTAATCAAATTTGAATGATTAAGTCTTTAGTTCATGTTCTTTTGAGTATGTTTTTGTTGGATAGAGTGTCTACCAACCCTATGAGATGTAATAATGTTGATGGTTTTAAGTGTGGCTTGAGTTTGAATTCAACTAGTCGCATTGGTTGTTTAAGCTTTATTATTGTAATTCACAAAAATAAAAATAAAAATTGAGTGTATAATAAGTTTGTTTGTTTAAATTAAATGATTTGTTATAATAATTTTTTAATTATGTGTTATTTGTAGATTAATCATATGTATCAATTAAATTATTTTTATATGATGGTCTGATAGTCAAGTGTGTTCACCGTTTTAGGTGTGGTTTGTGTTCTAGTTCCGCCAGTCGTGTTGATTGTTCGGGCTTTGCCCTGTTATTATAATTCACCAAAAAAAATTTGAGCGTGTACTAAGTTTGTTTGTTTAAATTAAATGATTTTTTATATTAATTTTTTAATTATGTGTGATCTACGGATTAGTTGTATGTATTAATTAATTTTTTAAATTTTAATTTTTTTTAAAATTAATATTTTACAAATAATATGATTAAAAAATTAAAACACAATAATATATATTTTTAAATAAATATATGTAACAATTATCCTAATTTAATTAATTAATCTATTACCACTAGACTTGTTCATAGGTCGGGCTACTCGTCCAGACCCGAAGGCCCGCTCAAAATTTAGGAGGGTTTGGGAAAAAAATATTAGGCCCGAAAAATGGGCTTGGGCAAACAAATTAGGTATGTTTAAAATACGGGTCGTGCTCGGGCTTGAATATTCAAGACCCGAGCCTAGCCTGTTTTAAGTTTATAATACTTTATATTATGTTATTTTTATATATTATGTTTTTTATAACACATTAAAAAAATAAACTTGTACTAAATATATAATACTACTCTAATGTAAATATTAAAATAATGTTAAGATGACTATATAAAATAATGTTGAGCGGAACGTCGGATTTGAATACTTCTAATTAGTGACAAGTGATAAATAGTAGCTTCAGCTACACTTATCTGATCAGTGACAAGTGACTGATCACTTACCTCGTTATCGATAACTTGTCACTTGTCACTGATTAGATAAGTGTAGCTAAAGCTACCACTTATCACTTGTCACTTGTCACTGATCAAAAGTACTCAAATCCGACGTTCCGCTCAATTTGATCATTTATTCGGTTTTCGCATTGTTATTTTATTCTCAATTCATCAACAAATATATCTCATCATACATTATATAATTCATGAAATTAACATTTAATCATTAAATTTCAACTATATGAACTTACCTGGCTCGATTTGCAGAATTTGTGAAAGTTCAGGGACTAATCAACTACTTTTTCTTTTCCTTGACTTGCTTCGGGTTCTCGATCTATCATTGTAAAATCATTCACTTATCAGTATTGACTTCACCTTCACTCTATTTCACATCCTTAAGGTTTATAACCTGCTTATAAGCAACATTATCTATAATTTCATTATTTACTTATGTATATTCAATGATGTCCATCCGTGTCATAGTCACTAAATTATTTTTATCTTGAGCTACAGAACTCCAAATTAGGATCCGCTAATTTTCCCTGAAATTAGACTCACATATCTTCTTACCATAAAATTTTCAGAATTTTTGGTTTAACCAATAAGTACAGTTTATTCTTTAAAGTCAACCCTGTTCTGCTATCTGACAGTTCCGACCCTTCTTCACTAAAAATTAATTATCTCCTCATACGGGATTCGGATGATGTTCTCAGCTCGTTTGTTTCTCTTGAAAATAGACTCATTCAGGATTTTAAACATATAAATTTAAGCCATTTTTATGATTTTCCAAAGTCCGAACAGGGGAACCCGAAATCATTCTGACATTGTCTCACAAAATTTATTATATCTCATGATTTAAAATTCCAATGCTTACAGCGTTTCTTCTACGAGAAACTAGACTCAATAAGCTTTAATTCCATATTTTATTCATCCTATAATTCGATTCCACAATTTTTGGTGATTTTTTAAATTTAGACTACTGCCTGCTGTCCAAAATTGTTTTAGTGCAAAATGTTGATTTTCATTTTGCCCCAAATTTCACAGTTCATACAGTTCAATCCTTGCTTAATTAACCCCTCAATTAAGCTAATTTTTTCTCAATTAATACTTTACCTAGACATTATAAGTTATTTCACAACTATTGAAATACTTTACCTAGACATTATAAGTTATTTCACAACTATTGAAATTCAGAATTTCCACATAAAACCCTAACTTCAAACTCTTTTACAATTTGGTCCCAAACATTCACTTTCTATTCAATTCTTTCAATAAAATTGGCATATAAACAATTTAAAGATCTAATTCCATGCTAAATCATCATATACTTCCAGCACATATTCATAGCAACTTTCAATTTCTTTCATAGAATCAAAAACTAATGAATTCAACAAGTGGACCTAGCTGTAAAAGTCACAAAAACACAAAAAATTCAAGAAATAATTAAGAGTTGAACTTAATTGCAGTAAAAATATGAAAAACCAGCTTAAGGAAACCCTTCTATGGTGTTTTTGCTGATGAGAATGCAGAAAAATAAAGAGAAATCTAGATAATTCCACTTTAATCCTAGATTTATTAAGTAAATTTTGCAATATTCCAATTTTACCCTTAATTCTCCTTATTTTCTTGCTGATTTTTATGCATTTGCCGTCCGGCCCAAATAGACCTTGGGTCTATTTTCCTTTTAAGCCCTCTTTCTTTTATCATTTAAGCTATTTAATCATTTCCCATAATTTTGCATTTGTTACAATTTAGTCTTTTTTGTTCAATTAACTATCGGAACTTTAAAATTTCTTGACGAAACTTTAATACTAACTTATTAACACTCCATAAATATTTATAAAAATATTTATGGCTCGGTTAAAAATCTCCGAGGTCTCAATACCTCGTTTTTTATTCTAATTATTTTAATATTTATTTCTAGTACACTATTCATTATTTCAAAAAAATTCATAACTTCACATTTAACTTATACTCACTAAATTAATAATATTTTCTACTCACTTGTCGGATTTAGTGATCTCGAATCACCGTTCCGACACCACTGAAAATTCAAGCCATTACAATAACTCATATTTAAATTTAATAATTCTCCATGAAACTTAAATTTTCTTTGATTATATGATTCTGAATCTTCCATAATAAGCTAAAAAAAAATTATTGCAATCAATTAAACGAATTGCTTTTTCTTCGTTTGTATAAAGAAGTGATGAAAATATTCTAGGGTTTTGTTTGACATGAAAGATAAAATTAATTAATTTAATTAATGTAAAGATTTTTCTTTACTTTGAGCTTAGTATGAAAGACTTTAGATCATATAATTAAAATATATTTGGGTTTCATGTACACTAATTAAAGATGATTTAGTTGAGTTGATTTTAGTTTGGAATCATAAACTAAAATTTAAAATTTTAAAATGAGACTAAATTAATTAATTTAAAACTTTCAATAACTTATTTAATTGATTTTGATGCTTTAAAATTTAAATTTTTAATATTGAAAAAAAAAATTAGAACTTCCGGCAATAGGGTAAACAAGTACAATTTGACTGTTTTTAAAACATTATTTTATTTTCTACCGTTTTTCTACTTTAATCATTAATGTTTTTTACCCCGATCAATACTTTAAAAGATAAGGATACCAATAACCTATTTACAGGTTGATACAAAAGCTCTGCAGTAGCTATTTGAGAACCTTAAAACTCTTAGTTAAAAACCGAATTTATCTCTTGAATTATCTTCAACAATTTTTCTATAAATTCCTTTATATCTAAGCAAATTCAAATAAGTTTAACCTTTCAAGTAAGATAAAAATAAAAATAAAGATAATGTTTGCGTTCAATCAACCTTTCTTCTCTCTTTTTCCGATCGAAATTAAATTCATCAACTAAAGGAAAAATAATTATTAGTTAAAAATAGGAAATATAAAAATATAAAATTGTCATTGAATTCAATTATTAGTTAAAAATAGGAAATAGGAAAATTACATTTAACTATAGTAGAGATAAGGCTTAATCACGTCAAAATCAAGGGGACAACGATATCGTTGTCATGTTTCAAGAGGATGAACTAGCTAATAATGATTCACAAAGATTAGGGATAGGCTAATTTTAGATGATTTATAGATATTTACGTAGGTTACATATATTTTAACAGAAAAAAAAATTTAATGTACTAGCCGGTTAAGTTTTAGTTTGATTGGCATTAGTATTATTGTCAATGCAAGAAGACGTAATGCTCTATCCTCCTATTTAAAGTTTGGTGTGGGACTATAGGTAGTTCTAATTATATAATAAATATATATTATTTTATTTGGTTAAACTGAGTGAAACATAACGAAAATATTGACTTGAAACTTTTAATCGTTAAAAATGATTTTTGTTTTCTAAAATAATTATTTTCACTATTTACAAAAAAGGGAAAATAATTTTTAATAAAAAAGTAAATAAATTGATTAGATTTATTTTGGGTTGAGAATGATGTGGTTCAAGTGGCAATATGGATTCAAGTCCGACCATATACGTTTATTTTTTCAAGCACCCGATAAAGAGTTTGTACTGGTGAATTGGTCGATTTTTTAGGTATTTGAGATCTCGATAAAGTCAAAAGATAAAACTCTAACTGAAAACAATATATATGTATTATGTTTAAAATCTAACTCTAGACTCGATTCTTAACAACTAAAAATATAAAAATATCTCAATTTATATAACATGAATTACTAATATAATGAATGAGTACACCATAAATTTGGTTCTTGTTTTTATATCTATTTTCAATTTGTCTATCAATTTATCTCTCGGTTGCTCTGGAAATGTTTAGATCAAACATAATTTTCAAAGATCAAAATATGAATCAACTAATACTTAAGTTTAATATTTAAAGATCTGATTCTATTTTCAGAATCAATTCTCAATGACTTAAAAGATCAAAATGTGAGTTTACTAATATTTAAATTTAATAATCATTTATTAGAAAAAAGTTGATGAATAACAAGAGAAAGAGAAGAAGAAAAAAAACCCTAAATAAGAGATGACACTGTTGAGCTCTTAAGATGTAATTTTTCAAGCAACTAAGATGATTTTGTCTACAAAATAGAAAAAATAAAATTAAATAAAATAAAACCATAAAACGTACTATGAAGAAAAAAAAATGGGATTTAAGAATTCAAACGGTGATGAGAGTGAAAAGCAAAAATATTTAGAAGAGGAAAATGCGATTGCTTAGAATTAAACCCAAACTCTTATACTTATAGCATAATACTTTTGTCATTAGATCAACCGATTATAATAATTTTAAGTAAATATTTATGAGGATTGAGATTAATATAAAATTTTAATTATTAAGCTCCTCTTAACTTTTGAACATTAAAGAGCTTTTAGGTGTTTTTATCTTTTAATAATTTTATAATTTTTTAAACTAAATAATCATATATATACACTGAAGTTATATAAAAAAATAAAACAATTCCTAAGTGGTATGATTTATAAATTGTCATTTGTCACGTATAAGTGTTGTCTGTTAGAAAAAATATAATTTTAAAAAACTTTGAGGCATATTCTATTCTATGAGACATTTACAACGGTATACCATATGCTCAAAATGAATGAGTGATGAATGAGAAATTGATACTTAAAGTAAGCCATTTGTGAATATTTGTTGAAGAAAAGAAAAGCTTAGATCCCACATTGATTAAATACTAAATGTGGGATATGTATATATATGAGAACCTGATTGAGAGTTGTTGAATGGTTAAACTTGGAATTTTGCCTCGTGCGCAAAGGGGTGCAAATCCAAACCCATCGGGATTGGAGCGCATATACACGACATGGGTGGCACAAAAAATAATATTGTATTTTTAACAATATTTATATTAATTGTTCACGATATTGATGCATTTAAACGTACTTTATTTTCACTATATTATTATATGTTTTATTTTTGTTCAATAAAATCAACAAATTTTATATGAATACAACATTATACATATATAAATGTATTTTATTTTTACATCAATATTTTCATGTGATATTTAGCTTAAATAATATAAGCTCTAAATATTGATAGATTTTGAAATATGCATGGATATATTAAATATACACTAAAAATATAAAATTAAAATTAATTATAATTCTATCAATAATTAAGTTAAATAAATTATAGGAAATTCAAACTATAAAGAAAAGTGACACAAATATATAGTAAATTTTTAAACTTAGAAATATATTTTTTAAAATTTACTTTTAGTGTTGCAATATTAGTATTATTTTACACAGTAGTTTTATAATTTCAATTTTAGTCTCTAAAATATGCTCGAAATTTATATACATATATACTGACACGTGACACACACCTATTATGCTTCTTTCATTTTATTCACTTAATAAAAATGATTAATTTCAGTTTTGATCTTTCTAAAATGCTTAAATTTGAGATTTAATCATTATACTTTATTTTGTACTAATCATTATATTTTTATAATATTATTAACTAATTTAAATAGTTAATATTGTTAAATTTTCAATTAAATAGTCTATATTGTTAATATTTTTATTTTTATAACGGTTATATATATATATATTGAAAGTGGATATTTAGATCCAAAAGACAGAGGGATTAAATTCTTAAAAATAAAAGTAAGATAGACTAAATTCCATATATTTGTTTGAATTGAATTGGCCAATCGGACTAGATATCGATCCGGAGATGGAGATCATATTATTTGATCTGTGAACTGGTACGAATCAATTGAACCAGACTTAAAAACTCATTAAATTAAGTTTTTATTTTTTAAATATATTTTATAAATTTTTAATAATTTCTTTAATCCAATCATATAAGCCAATGACTTAATTAATTTCGCTATCAATCTTATTTTAAAAACTTTAATTAAAAATATATTTTAATCTTTAAATATTAAATTTGTTCCCATGACCACCATGCTTGAATCTTGATCCTTTTTTTTTCAATTTCAGCAGACAAATCAAGAAATCCCAGAGTCGGGGGAAATACAGTTAAAAGCGTATAGAAAAGAGACAAGGAGAGCTCTTCGTCTTCTTCTTCCCAATGCTCTGTAAGATGCTTTTAATTGTAAAGATCATACCCTTTAATTGGTTAAGTTTTGTTTCAGTTCATTGCTGGTTTGTTTCCGAATTGTTGACCTTTTCTTTTCGTTTCAATTTTTGTTTCTTTCTGGGATTTATGTTAGTGCTTTCTTTTCTAGGTACTTTCATCTTCTTCCTTATATCTACTAGTGATTCAATTTCTAGGTGATTTTGGCTCTTTTATATATAAATTGTCAATAGCAGTTTTAGAATGAAATTTTCTGATTTAAGATGCTTTGTCATTCTTAAGGATAGGGTATTTATTTATAACATTGATATGAAATGAAATTGTATGATAACTTATTTTAGCTTGTCTTGGCTTGGAATATGTTGAAATTGAAATCAAATCGTCTGTCAAGGGAAATTTTCATAAACCTAGTGTCAATAGCTTTAAAGTTGAAAAGAGGTAAGTTTGCATCAATCAGAAGGTTTTTAGGACATTCTATATATGTCAAGTAATCTTCTTCTATGTTACTCTGTGTGAGTGTTTTGATACAAGCATATATCCAACATGGTTTTAGTGTGTAATATATACATGAGCAAATCTTATTACTCTTCTCCCTTTTGACTATTAGTGTGTAATATACATGTGTATTAATGGTAGGGTTAATTCAAAATGGACTGCTAGATTGGTAAACAAACATTAGCTGCATAACATTAACATGGAAATGCTTCCTGAAGTATGTCTGCCTCAAGTGCCTAGGTTGTCTTTTGGTAACTGCGCTGTTTTATATGACATGTTGTAATTATTTAGTTTCTGTGTCTGCTACAAGAATGATGTTGTCTATGTAATCATCTGTATTCATCCTATCAGCATGTGGAGTTTTGCATCTAACCGCATTGCCGGAACTGTTGGGTGTAAAAACGATTCTCTAAAGCGAACTCACACTACATTCGAGTGTTCAGACAATGAAAGCTCTTCTGTCGTTAGCAGGGATGAGGGTTTAGAGTGCCCGATATGTTATGAGTCCTTCAACATCGTAGAAAATGTGCCCTATGTTTTATGGTGTGGTCATACCCTTTGCAAAAACTGCGTCCTAGGACTTCAATGGGCTGCTGTGAAATTTCCTACTCTACCAGTTCAACTTCCGCTTTTCATCTCCTGCCCATGGTGCAATCTATTGTCTTTTCGTCTTGTTTATAGGGGAAATCTCATGTTCCCTAGGAAGAACTATTTTCTACTTTGGATGGTTGAGAGCATGAATTGTACTAGGCGGAAGACTCGTTATCCTTTGTGTGAAGATCATCAGCCAGACTGGTCATCAAACAACAATTTAGCATCAGGAAATCAAGTGACTCGGGGTAACCATGGAAGGGGACAAAGTCCACATCATTCCGAGTCATCAGAATCAAGCCGCAGTCATGCTCGTTTTTCCAATGACTTCGATTTCGAAATAATACATTCTTTCCTTTGGAAATCTCTTATGTTCTTCATACATCTGTCAGCCAAGTTCCCATTAGTGATCATATTTCTCTTGATCACCCTGTATGCAATTCCAGCCAGTGCAGCCATCTTGGCTCTCTATGTACTTATTACTGTTCTGTTTGCTCTCCCTTCGTTTCTCATTTTATACTTCGCCTATCCTAGTTTAGACTGGCTAGTGAACGAGATCATCACATGACATGGTATTAGTTTCATGTTCAGCAATCATTGTGAATAAAAGTTTGCACCTATACTGCAACACATCTTTACCCGAAGACCATTAAATCTCCAATTCAATGACTTTCCAAGGTCCGAGTTTATAGCGTTTCTTCTTCAAAGCTCCTCAACATCTTTTCCTATTTAGTTATATATATATCAATGACCTTGTGAATGATTGCTATTATTCTTATTTTCGGGATGAGCACGGATTTTCTCATCCAATGGCAATCAAATTCCCAGACACAGCATAAGGTGCTCTATTGATAACAGCGTTCTTGGTTAGTATACAGTTGAAATGGTTATGTAAGTGCACATGTAGTTGTACTTAGTTAAAGACTGTTGTTACTGGATCTATATGTTATAGGTGTATGATATTTTCTGCTTATGCTTTGTTTTTTCTCCTTTTCGGCTTGGATGAAAGCAATCAATAATTTGCATAATGTGTCATGATCAAAAAATTTGCAGCTAGGTTACTCGGTCGGTTTGAGTATTGGAAGATTCTTAAATAGTCATAATGCTACATTCCAGAATGAGATTACGGCGTTTGGATTTCAACATTCCAGCTATCCCGTAATCTCACATTACAGCCGTCCCTAATCTCATTACGCCCTCTTTCTTAGGTAATCTGAGATTCTGGGCGTAATCTGAATTTTAAGACAAAATTACCCTCTCTTTTTTATTATATTTATCAATATAATCCTTTCTAGTCAAAAGTTGTTCCTTGTCAGCAACCATCTGCGGCTTCTCAATCTCCAAGTCCTCTTGAGATTTGAGGGTCTTCTCCCTTTCCTCCTCGTTTTTCACTTTTAATTCAAGTTACTTTTCTTTCTCTTTTAGTTTCTCCAATTCATTAACTAATGCCTGCTCTCGTTTAGAAACCTTTTATTGCATGTCTTCCTTGTTCTGCATCTAACCATTTTTTTTTTTGTCTTTTCATTAATTTCCAGATTAAATTCTCCAAGAAAATTATATATAACTCTCAAGAACAATACAAGTAAAAGACCAAATGGAAAAAAAAAAAATTTATATATGAACATAAAAGGAGAGCATTAGTTGGTTAATTTGGTTTGGTTTATTCACTTTTTGAGAATTGATTTATTCAGTTAGTTAGGTCAATTATCGGTTTTTAACTGAATTTACCGATCTTTAGTCTTATTTTTAAATACATTTATAAAATAGATTTATAAATGAATTTAAAATTATATGTGGATATAAGTGAATTTGTAAAAACAAAATTTTATAACAATGACAATATAGTAAAATTTGTTTTCAGGTAATTTTATATTTTGTCAACCAAACTCTTGAATTTTACATTTTAGCTGGATAAGTCAATCACATTTTACGTGTAATTTTACATTTTTATAATCCTATTACGGAATGTAATCTAATATCCGGCGCACCAAATGACCTGTGAGAGTTATTGTTGTCGATGATGTCTCTTTCACTTTTTTCTGTATTCTTCCTTTGATTTTTGAAGATCATAAACATTAGACCAATTTGTAAATAGTTACAATTTTATGGTTGAAAGAAAAATAATATGTACTAGATAACAATTTATTCAAGTTTTCGGGTGAATTTCTTAAAATAAGCCTTTCATTTGTTTCAACCATACAAAATATTATCTTAGAAGGAATTTTTTTTTGGTACAAGAAGAAGGATAAAAACCATAACTAGGCTAAGGGTGGGTTTGGATGGGCGATTGAGTGCGATGCGGTGCGTTTAGCTTACTTTTTGTCTCATGCTACAGTATCGTTACAGTATCTAATCTCACTGCCACCGCTGTTTTTACATTAATCGCAGGTAAACGCACCGCCCATCCAAACCCACCCTAAGTAAGGTTATGCTATTTCAGAACAATTATCGTGTAGTAGTTGAAGAACTTCATCCGACAAGTGAAGAACCACAATAAAATACAAAAGAAGTAAGAGGTTAATAAATATTCTTAATTGATATTTTAATTGAAACACATGGCGATTTGTTAACTTCATTTGTGGAGATCAAATAATAATTATTTGTGTAATTAAACAGCATTATCTAATTACATAAATTACTTGTGGATATCAAATAATAATTATTTGTGTAATTCATTTGTTTCTTTTCTTTCGCTCTACATACCTTTTCTCTTTTTAATTTGCAAATTCTTCATCATTCTGATTTTCATTTTCTTTCTTTTCTCTCACTTTACACGCATTTTCTCTTAAATTTGCAAATTTCTTTGTGGGTTGTGATAAACAAATGTCGATTTCTGCCATTGTTAAATATCTACTTGTAACCAGTAAAAATACGCTTAAACTCACGTCTTTGTGATTGGTGTAGAAATCAATTAAGTTAAGGCTTAATCGATTATCCAAGTAAAACTTTAAATACAAGTAAATTAATGCAGTTTTTTTTTTTTTTTTTACTTAATATTATATTAAGAAAAGCAAAAATAATATATTATTTAATTGAAAACAAATCAAATAATGTTGGGCTTGGACTTTGAATTCAAAGTCCAATCTATTTTCTCAAATATCAAATGGGCTTTGGTTAATGGGCTGATAACATTAAAACATGTTTTAAGGTTGTAACCTAAACAGAAGTTGGAAAACAAAATTATATTTGAATTAGGGCAAACTACACTAAGGTCACTAAACTATTAATAAGTTTACGTTTTGGTTACTTAACTTCAAAAGGTTATAAAACAGTAACTCAATTATTCGAAAGTTTTCATTTAAGTCACTAAACTATTAAAATTGTTGTTGTATGATATTCTTCATTTGCACCGCTTGCACCAATTGAAAGCTTTTTTTTTCCTTCTCTTTTATATTTCAATTTTTTTCATGAAACAATTTTGAATGTCACAAGTCTGCGAATCAAAATCCAAACAGTTTTTTTCTTCGATCTACGACATTGACTACCAAACCGACTTGTATCTAAGGTATGTTTTTCTACTCATCGATAGGTACAAGTCAATCGTACCGATTGTTAAATCGTCGCTTGGAGCTTACTACCCGAACTTTTCAACAAAAAAAAAAAAACCAATGACTTAAATAAAACTTTCGAATAGTTTAGGACTTAAATGAAATTTTTTGAATAATTCAATGACCATTTTATATTTTTTTTAAAGTTAAGTGACCGAAACGTAAACTTACTAATATTTTAATGGGTAAACTACACTAGTAATCAATCAATTATTAATAAATTTCTTTTTTGATCACCTAACTATGAAATGTTATAAAATGATCGCCCAACAATTATGATTTAATTAGATGACTAAACAATTACTATAATAGTTTACCCTAGTTTAATGAGTTGAACTATTTCTAACTTCATCAACTTATATTTGGGTTTATATATATAAAAAAAAAATTAGGGGGGGTTTGGATGTGTGGTGCGGTGCGGTGCGGTGTGTTTAGTTTACTTTTTGTCTCACGCTACAGTATCACTATATTATTTAATCTCACCGTCACCACTATTTTTACACTAACTACAAGTAATGCACCGTCCATCTAAACCCAACCTTAAAATCAGCAAAAAAGGATAGGTTACCAGTGAAACTATTTAGGAAAGTTCCACCCTTAGAATCAGCAAAAAGGATGGGTTAGGAGTGAAACTATTTAGGAAAGTTCCTGATGATCCCTCAAATGGGTAGCTTTCATCTCAGTTTCTGTTTTTTTTTTTTTTTTTTTTTTTTTTTTTTTTTTTTTTTAATTTTAACCATTAATTGGCCTATTTCCTAACCATTTTTATTTTGTATCATTATATTCCTTTATTTTATTAAATATGCATTTATTAAAAATAACAAATTAACTTACCCAAGGTAAAATTAAATTATTTTTGCACACAAATTCAACTGTTGATTTTGTCAATATAATTATACTTGTCATTTATGTAAAATTTTGAATGTATTCAGTATCTTTATTATCGCAATCTAAATTATCTATATTAATATATATTTAACGATTAGACATTTTTAATTTACTTCAAGCTTTACATTCATGATCTACATAAATAAAACATGAAATATGACACATAAATTATTAAAATATTAAGTCATAATGATTTATTTGACCCTCTAACTTTACAAAAAGAAATTTTAGCCTTCTATTTCATTTTTCACATTTTTTAGTCCTTAAACTTGCATTTTTTTTTGTTAAATCACCCCAAAACGGATAAAAAATTCACATATTTTTAACTTTACTGACGCCAGTAGATGACACATCAGCATTTAATTATTTTTTTAAAAAAATTTAAAAATTCAAAAAAATATAAAAGAAATTTTTGACATTTTTAAATTTTTAAAAATTTAATTAAATGCTAGCATGTCATCCCACGTCAGCAACATTAACTTTTCTATCTGTTTTGGGGTGATTTGATAAAAAAAATACAAATTCAATAACTAAAAAAAACGAAAAATTAAATAAAAAACTAAAATCACATATTTTTAGTAAAGTTGAAAGATTATATCAAATATTAAAAATACAAAAAATTATAAATATATATATATAAAAAATACTTTATTTTAGGATTGTTTAAAATAAATACCTCTCTTTGATTAAATACTTATTGCAATTAACTTCTTTAAAGAAAATAGATGGACCCAATCAATGTAATGGATGATAAAAAGTTTAAGAAACAAGTTTAATCTCGTGTGATGGTCTGGTGGTTAAGGGTGTTCATCACCTCAGGTGTAGTCTGTTAGAAATATAAGGTGTCTTAATTCAATTGACATTGACCTTGTTGTCAATGAAGGAGGATGTTGGTCTGAATGCGCTAAAATGCATTATCCTCTTATTTATGAATTGAAGAGAGATTATGAGTAACTTTAAACATTATGTCAAAAATAATAAATATGATAGTGAATTATGAGTTTCTTATTTGAGAACACCAAGAGCTGACCATCCCCACCCACCAATGTTTGCATGTGCAACAAATTGGATCCATATCTGCACATGCTCCCCTTCTTTTTACTTAACATTGAAGCAAATAAGTTAATTAAAAGCTGCTAAAATAACCCTACATGTTTGGATTTTACTAAGGGCCCTTCTTTCAAGGACCATGAAGACAACAAATAACAACTAGACCTACCAATTTAGAAGATAAATGAAGTAATCAAAAAAATTCTCAACAAAATATTTTAATTTTACAAGTAAATTCCAAATATTGTCAAAATTTCATTTTTTTTCTAGAGTAATAATGGATTGAATCTAAACTTTCATGATGTTTCGAGAATTGTTTTTATAATTATTTTTTAAAAAAAACTTATTGTTAAACTAATTTTTTTTTATTAAATGATTTTTTTTTTCAAAAGTTAAATAATAATTTAAAGGGTAAACTATAAAAATAGTCACTTTTGTTTGCCTCAGATTACATTTTAGTCACTTAGGTTTGAAATGTTACGTTTTAGTCACTTACGTTATCGTTTTGTTACGAAGTGGTCACTTTACCATTAAACTTCGTTACTTTCCTAACGGCAGTCCTATGTGACAGTCCAAATAGGTTTTAAATGTCAATTTGGATGTCCTACGTGACAGTCCAAATTAAATTTATTTAATTAAAAATCTACTTTCATCCTAGCAACTGGACATCCAAGTTGGCATTTAAAATCTATTTAGACTGCCATATAGGATTACCTTTAAGGAGGTAATGGAGTTTAACGGTAAAGTAACCACTTTGTAATAAAACGATAACATAAGTGACTAAACCGTAATATTTCAAATATAAATGACTAAAATATAATTTAAAACAAATAAAAATGACTATTTTTATAGTTTACAGAATAAAAAGAACAGCCTACATACTAAACACATTCTTATATTTTACACTTGTTTATAATTTAGAAATGGGTTGGCTTGGACATACAAAAACTTGTCTTGTGAATCAATATATGACCAAGAAAGTCAAGAAGAAGCAGATTTTGAAGCCCAAGGAAGTGAAGTAATTAATTTCCAAAAACATCAAGGACCCAATTTTGTGGTTGGGTGGTCAACTTCCTCAACTAAAGCTACCAAATTTACATAAATAAAATAAGTTGGTGTTCTTCTTTTTTTTTTTTTTTTTTGTGGCCATCAACTCTTTATTCATATTATTTCATATTGAATAATGATGACATGAATAAAGAAAGATGTTAAGATCAGAATCATAGTGCATTGGTGGGAGAATCCAAGGTCAATTTTTCTCATCTATATATTATCATAAAATATGAAATTGTAATTTTACATTATCTTTATTCATTTCCAATTGAAAAATGATAAATCCGATTTTTCTCTTGATTTTCAGTCTTTTCCTCCTGAAAAAAAATTTAATTTCAACTAAAAATATTAAAAATCAGGAGGAAAAAAACTGATTTTTTTCATTCTCCTATTAAAAAGGGATATAGATAAAGTGAAATCGCAGTTTCATTCAATTCATTCTCCTAAAATATAAAAATTGTGTCCTTCCTTAATTTTAGTTTTGACAATTATGATTTTTAATATAATTAATTTGTACTATAATTATATGGTGCTTAAGAAACTCTCCAAAAATATATATAAAAATTAGATCAACCCAACATCAAGACCACATTTTTAGTAAATAGAGTCGGTTTGACTTTTTTAATAAAAAATATTTTATTTATTTAATAGATATTAATATTAGGTTAGTATTTTTGTATATTAACAGTGTATTTTTTATTTCACAAGTAATTTTAAAAATTTATTGTGCGTCTCTTCTTTAAAATATTTTATTTTTTAATATTTTACTATACCTCTATAAGATACTTGTTAACCTCTTGACTAGAGGCAAAGTCAGGAAATTTTTTAAAGAAGGCGAAATTGAATTGTATACTTTTACGATAACAAAATTACAATTTTACCATTTTAATAGTCTATATCTTTATAATTTTTAAATGATTAAATTAAAAATTTCCTTTTTAATGAGTTAAATTACAATTTTACTATATATTAATTTAAAATTTATAATTATAAAGAGACTAAAACTGAATATTTTTATTTTAGGGGTTGGGCTCATACCAACCTCCTTTGACTCCGCTTTTGCTCTTCACCTTGCTTATAAAGTCTAAAAACTCTACACTGTATCAAATATTTTTTCCATTAATATTAACATAAAAGTTATATTGAAATTTTATCAATTTCAAAAAAAGATAAATTTCAAAATTATACATGAATTTTAATTTAATGTGTAATTGTATATACGAACTTTAATTTGGTGCAATTATACACGTGAAACTTTAATTGCGGTTCAAATGTATACTTGAAACTTTAATTTTGATTTAATCATGCACATTCAAAGAAATAAATACATCAATTTATTTTTATATTAAATAAATATAATTATTCATGTATGCAATATATAAACATAAAATAATGTTATATTAATAATTGTGCTAATAATTTACAAAAATATGATCAAATCAAAATTTTATATATAAAACTACACAAAATTAAAATTTATATATATAATTACATATTAAATCATAATTTATATATAATTTTCAGATTTTCTCTTTTAGAAAAGTAAGTATAAGATATGATCTCCACATAAATTTCTAATAAAACTTTTTACACTCCATTGTACTTACTATTTACTTTTTGTCAAAAAGACCTTTTTACTTTTTTCTGTTTTAAAACTGCAGTTTCATAAATTGATGCAATCATTCCATGCAACTTTCACTTTTTCATTTTCTTTATTTTAAAAAGGTTTTATATATATTGACATGCATATTATTATTAGTATAAAAGACGTGAGTTTGAGTATGTTAAAATATATTATTTTTTTATTTATGTGTTGGAAAAAAAATTATAAGTAATTCTAGATATTATATCAAAATAAATAAATATAATTAAAATATATATTGTATAGAAGAAGGTAACCTTATCTTGGGAAAGCAAATTGCCCATCCTTCAAGTTTGTGAGATGCCAAATCTCTATTTTATTATTATTTTCCATTTGATTTGGTGGCCAAGCCTTAACCAATGCCAATGCTTAAACAGATAAAACAGCATTTATTTATGTAAAGCTATAAACTA
The DNA here is from genome assembly GCA_025698515.1 of Gossypium sturtianum. Taxonomy (NCBI): domain Eukaryota; kingdom Viridiplantae; phylum Streptophyta; class Magnoliopsida; order Malvales; family Malvaceae; genus Gossypium; species Gossypium sturtianum. Next base: position 127,919,439 of record CM046946.1, read on the forward strand.
ATTAATTCAAGTTTGAAATTAACAATTTTATTTAAGTTGTATAATATTTTTTTTATATTGCTAAAAAAATAGTATTTTTTATGCTTATCCATAGGGGTCGAATTGTAATAAATTTGTAGGATCGGCTCACAGGCCAAGTTTGTCTATGAGTTCGCTTTTTTGCATAGCATAAGACCCTATAAATACGTGTTTAGTTTAGAATAAGATACGTGTCTGTATATATGAAGCATAGCTAGCTAATATATGATGTCAGTAAACAGTATTCATATCATATAAATATTCTCTAATACGAGAGGGAGATAGAGAAAAAGACTGGACAAAATTATAAATTGAAATATTTTAATATATATTTATATCCTGTTTATAATTATATTATTTGTGTTATTCCATATTTTTAGATTATACTTTCAACGTGTAATGTGAAATATATATTATAAATGCCTCTCATCAATTGATTAAAATATGGGGGAAATAACGATAACAAAATGAAAAATGTGTTTGTAATCTATTTTATCAATTCATAGTTTCAAACGTTCTGGAACAATCCATTTTATTATGAAACTGTGAGAATGATTTGCTATCTTAGGGTGGGTTTGGATGGGCGGTGAGTTTATCTGCGGTTAGTGTAAAAACAGCGGTGGCGGTGAGATTAGATACTGTAGCAATACTGTAGCGTGAGACAAAAAATAAACTAAACGCACCGCACCGCACCACACTCAATCGCCCATTCAAACCCACTCTTAGTTTAGAAGAAACCAGTCCATTTAATTCATTTTCAACCTGTTTAATATTATTATTATTATTATTTGTATTATTTGATATTTAAAAAGATTTAAATAAAAATAAATAAACTTTTAAATTTGTTCTACAAAAGAATTTCTGGATAAGAAATAATTTTACTTTAATATTAAAATCAAGAGTTTTTATAAATACCAAAATAAAAAAAAAATCAAGAGCTTTTATGGATAAAAATCATGAAACAAGAGGATTATTTAACTATAAAAATAATTTATTTAAATAAAATGTAGAAATTCAAGAGTTTTTTAATATATTAAAAAAAGAGTAACTGTAAAAGTAGTCATTTTTATTTGCCTCAGATTACATTTTAGTCACTTATGTTTGAAATGTTATGTTTTAATTTTGTTACAAAATGGTCACTCTACCGTTAAGCTCCGTTACCTTCTTAACAGTGGTCTTACGTGGCAGTCCAAATGGGTTTTAAATGCCAACTTAGATGTTCTACGTGGCAATCACAAATTAAATTTATTTAATTAAAAACTTATTTTCATCTCAGTAACTAAACACCTAAATTGGCATTTAAAACCCATTTAGACTGCCAATAGGAAGGTAACGGTAGAATGACCACTTCATTACAAAATAATAACGTAAGTAACTAAAACGTAGCATTTCAAACATAAGTGACTAAAATGTAATCTGGAACAAATAAAAGTGACTAGAAATTATTTATAAAATAAAATTTGAAATCTAAACTATCAAATCCAACTAATAATCATATTAAAATCCGACCAAAAAATAAAATAGTTCAAACATTGGATCCCATAAAATAATAATAATAATAATAATAATAATCATAATAAATAGAGGTCAAAATCAAAGGATGCCCCTAAGCCACTTAATTCTGGTCGGTTCCATAGAAAATAGATGGAAATTGGGATCCCTAGCTATTAATCAAGTCATCTCCCCCAAACCCACCCAACATTACATAAAAAAAAAAAAATGGCTGACATGATCCTTCATGTTTGTCTTTATTTATTAATAAGTCACTGTTGAAAATCCCCAAAAGTGGTTCTTTTGAATAAGTCCCCCAAAGGAAATTGAAATTGTACAATAATATATTCTTAAATAAATTTTTTATTATATTTAAAATAAATGACTAATTTATTATTTTTATAAAATTATTTATTTAATTGAAGATTAAATTTTCTTACTTAGGACAACCCCCACACAACTAACATGTTAGGGGGTCGCCTCTCTATCTATGCCACCAATTCCCAATATTCTTCTAGTTTGACATTTCAACCCTAATTTTTATTTTTTTATTTAAAACAACCTACCCAAATAAATATTATTATTTTTGTTTAATATTACTTATTAATGTTTGGAGAGAAATTATGACTCATTCAAGAAATTTCTTTTTTGGGACTTATCTAACATTAATTATTAATGTACGTCCCCTTTTCATAAATAGCAAGAACGACAGAGAAGGAAACACTACTAAAAATGGAAAAGGTGTAATTATGTTTTCTGTCCTTATACTTTTTAAACTTTTAAAATTCAGTCCTTTTGTTTTTATTTCGAGTAATTTAGTCCTTTTACTTATCTGATTTTAGAAAAAGTATAATCTAGTAGATAACATTGTTAATTGACTTGTGTTAAACATGTAGCTTTAAAATTTAATACCTTCGAATATACAACATATTTAAATTTAACAGTTGGTCGAAAAATTAAATTTCTAGAAATAAAAGTTGGTCCGCAAAATGTATAAAAAAAAAAAAACACTTTAATGGTTATTAATTTTTCACATCATATAAGTGAAAAACACCTTTAATTTTTATTAAAGAAAATAACAGGCTTTATCTATGATGGAAGATGTTTAAAGATTTATCTAATAAGAAAGTGACTTTTTTTAAGAAATGGATATTTCCTTTTTTTTAAAACGTGGTCGTGTTGCTTTAAAACATTTATATCACAAACGTCATTTTTTTTAATGTTAGATTTTTAAAATAAATAAATAAATTGGTATTATTTGGAGAAAGAAAATGATTAATGGCACATGAAAAGTGAGCTTTGTAAGAAGAGTAATCAAAATTAATTATTGTGTTGGTTTGATGGTTAAGGTGTTTATCGTTTCAAGTTGCACTAGTCGTGTTGCTGTTAAGACTTTGTCTTTCTTTTGTAATTCGTCAAAAAAAAAAAAAAGGCTTAATGATAAATTTGGCCACTGACATTTACATGTTTTGTCAAAATGGCCCTAATTATATTTTTGAGCCTTTTTCGGCCATCAACCTTTATTCTTTTTTTTCAATCTGCTTTGTAAGAAAATGATTAATGGCACATGAAAAGTGAGCTTTGTAAGAAGAGTAATCAAAATTAATTATCGTGTTGGTTTGATGGTTAAGGTGTTTATCGTTTCAAGTGTAGTTTGGGTTCAAGTTGCACTAGTCGTGTTGCTGTTAAGACTTTGTCTTCCTTTTGTAATTCGTAAAAAAAAAAAAAGGCTTAATGATAAATTTGGCCACTGACGTTTACATGTTTTGTCAAAATGGCCCTAATTGTATTTTTGAGCCTTTTTCGGCCATTAACCTCTATTCTTTTTTTCAATCTGCTTTTTCTAATAGATTTAATGAATAAATTCTAAGCTGCAAAAAGTTTCAACCTTTCATATGTTTGTTTACTGGAAAGTTTTCCGACTAAGTTATTTTTTTTAGATAATTACGTTTATTTTCTTTAAATTAAGAGTATTTTTAAATTGAACTTCTAACCACAAAAATAAACTTATTTCAAAGATAAATTATTTCTTATTTGTTTAAATTTGAATATTTATATGTATAGATAAAAATATGAAACTCGAAAATAAATCGAAAAAGAAAAACTTGTTTTTAAAAATAAGTATGGGTTAAGATAATATTTTTATATGATTAAATTAATTGTGAATATTTGATGTATAATTAGCATAAAAATTCCATGCACCAATAGTAAATAACAACACGAAATTTCATTATTGGTGAAATAAAATTAGAGATAAATACCAAAATTATACATGAACTTCGATCTAATATGTAATGTCATACATGAACTTTGATTTGTGCAATTTTATGTATTAAATTTTGACTTGATTCAATTTTCAGAAATCACTAACGACATTATCAAATTAGCACTATTTTATGTTGATATATTATATATACAAACTATTATAGAAATGAATGTATGTATTTCTTTCTTTAAATGTATACAATCGAATCGAAATCAAAGTTTCATGTATATATATATATATATATATATATATAAACTACAATTCAAGTTTCAAGTGCATAATTACACCAAATCAAAGTTTATATATCAAATTGAATGTTAAAATGAAGTTCAAGTATAAATTTAATATTTATCTCTGAAAAATAGTAAAACACTTATAAATAAATACTAATAACTTTTTAAATATATATATAAACTCGAAACCTAAAATCCTAAACTTCAAAACAAAATCCCTATGTAAAACTCAACTCCTAAACAAAAAAAATTTAAACCCGAAAATAATATAATAACTTAATTATACTTAAATAAATTATTAACATTTATTTGTAAGTCCTAAACTATTTTTTATTTTATCCAATGATAATATATCAATAATGATACATAAAACTCATGTAATTACCGTGCATTAAATATCATATAATTTCTGTCCATTTTTTAATACATATTTTAAATAGGGGGTGTTCAATCGGTTAACCGAATCGAACTAGCATTAAACGAACTTTTTAAACTCTTAACCGTTAATCGAATTAAAATTTTTTCAAAACAAATTAACCAAACCGAACTATTTCGATTAATTTAGAAATTTTTATGTTTTTATTTTTTTGTTAAAACAAGTATAAAACATATCAAAAAATAAATTGGTAATATTCATTTAACCGAGTTAACCAAATTAAAATTAACCAAATTAAGTAAAATTAGCTTAAATTAACCAAAATTAACTGAATTAGTAATATATAATATTGGTTTTTTGAAAGTTTAATTAATTCGGTTAATTACTCGATTTCGAACTGAATTAATCGATAACCAAGCTTTCAAAAAACCATTAATCAATTTTTGACCAAATTAGTTCGATTAATCGACTGGTTAACCAAATTAGTTCGATTTAATCGATTAATTCAATTTTAACTAAAATTTAGAAACTCCTAATTTTAATTATTACTATAATTATCAAATGGGAATGACTCAAGAAAATGTTTTAGGAAATTTTTTGAATTTTGAAAATTTTCAATTTTCATTTTAAAAAGTGAGAAATAATTCTGTTTTGAGCATGTTTTTCTAAGAAACCATATAATCTAAATTTTCTTTAAAGAGAATATTGCCTATTTAAGAAAAAAAATTATAAATTTTTTTTAAAATTCATTATGAAGACAAATTAAAAAAAAAATACTTAATATTATGTGTTTGATGAAAAAGATGTTACTTTGTGAGGGGTTTTTTTACATTTTTTTTTTGTATTTACTATTTTATAAATATTTTATTTTATTTTATAAGTTTTGGTCAAACTCTCTAACTGCAGGTGATACCAAATTTTAGATATAAATTATAACGTAAATAGTAAAAACCATAATTTTTACTATATATGTGAATATAAAATTTAATAAAATGAATTTAAATAATAAAATCTGGATTAAATTTAAATGAGATTTAAAGTTGGTAAGTAAAAAAAAAGAAAAAAAAAGAAGGAAATAATAAATGGAAATACGGAATGAGATATAGATACTATATCTGCCACGCTTTATAAGTGGGTCACTCTCTTTTTTCCGTTTCCTCTTTCCATAGGAATCTGCAACAAAACCAAACGCGCAAAGCAAAGCCAAACATACTGAAAAAGGGCACAAAAATATATATATGCACACAGTTGCTTGCACGATCTTCAACCCAAAACGACCTTTTTGTGAGCTTCCATAGTAAACTCTTTAACCCCTTCTTCTATTTCGTATTTCTTTAGTTGCCTTAGCTTTCTGGTTAAGCAGAGACTTATTTAATACTTGGACGTAATATAAAAGAAAGGTACTTCTTCTCCTTGCTTTTTGTTATCCATTTTCTTTCTTTTTTCGGTATTTCCTTACATTTAAAAGGTTTTTATTTTTGGAGGGGGGGTTGAGAGAAAATGTTGTGTGGGTTTTGGTTTTTGGGTGGTTTGGAAATGTGATACTGGAGATGGATTTGGAGTGAAAATCGAGTTTTTCTCCTGATTTGCTTTGGAAGTTTCTTGTTTTATTTGTTTTGAATTAGATGGATTTTCCTTTTCTTGTTCATTTTTTTTTCTGGTAAAAGTTGCTTTATTATCAAACTCTTGAATTGTTTTTATATAAAAAAAAAATTGTTTTAGTTGTGATTTTAATGAGATTTATTGATGGAAGCTTAGTTTTTATGTTTCTTTTTGGTATGAATTTGAGGTGAGACATAGTCTTCATTGATGGATTATTGATCAGTTTCTAAGGTTGGTAGATTAGAGAATGATTCAACCCTTTCTTTTATTGCTTTGCCTAAATTGCTTGTTGATGTAATCCCCCAAAGAAATTGTAACCTAAAGAATTTGCTTTTGTATTCGTTCATACAGTTATTAACTGTTTGATTGAACAGTAAACCTTGTGGTACTGTATACTTGATGCTTTGTTTTTTTTCAGAAATTTTCCATTTTGATTGTACATTAAACAAAAAGAAATTTACGAAACACTACTTGGCTGTTTATTGTATTGATCGAAAAATGCTTTAATTGTTACAGTTGAATCAAACTGGATATGCCAAATGATTCTTTTTTTATTTATTTATGACATTTCTAGAACAAGAATGTATGATGAAATCAAACTCAATTGTTTATATATGAAATGGTTGTATTTATCTTTTCCTTTTTTTCTTTTTTTTTTGTCCTTGTTCTTGTATGCTTTCTAGTTCATGCCGATTTTTGTCTCTCGAAGTTTACTTCGAGATTAATTCGATCATAGGAACTAGCTCCTAGTGGCCTTTAATCTTTTATGTCTTGTTCTCCGGGTAGACAGATTTTGGTAATCGCTCGAGCCTAATGATATTCAGTATAATAGCAGAATAGAGCTCGATTGGTTCTTTTATATGCTTCTTTCATCTAGCAGTCCTTTTAATGTATTTAATCTAGTTGAAAACCGACTAATATAGTTTTGGTTGGTTTTCAGGATTATCTGTTTTCTCAACTTTGATTCTCTTCTACATATCTGATGGCTGAGGAGAGTATTGGTTCACCGGTGACACTAGATATTTCTGGGTCAGACGGGGGCAATTCAAGAAGAAACTCCTTGGCAGTAGCAGATTCAGTGAGCAGCAGAGAAAAAACTCTTCCTCGTTATCTAAGAGCTTCTACCGGTTCGTGTCATGATTTCTGCAAATATGGAAAGAAGCATGAATCTGAAGAGATCGCTAGACATCCTTTCCGGAAGAGGATTGTGAAAAAGCTGTGTGATGAGCCAAATTTATTTCGGAGCTTAGACTTAGTGCAGAGGAAGCAGACATCCACAACTGAATCCAAATCTTTTCCCAATTCCGGATCTCATACCCCTGATATGCCTGACACCATCGAGCTTCAGTTGCCCACTTGCTCTCCCGATGGAAATAATTCTAGGATACATGGTGTTCAGTTGAAGAAAGAAAAGACATCAGCTGCAAAGCTTAAGTCCAAACATCCACCCAATTCCCGTAGTTGCCACAAAAGCTCTGATGTTGTCACGCCTGAAGTGTCGACAAACTCTTCCAACAGCCAAATTCCTAGGAATGATGAAGTACTGTTGGAGGAAAAAAAGACATCAATTGCAAAGCTCAGATCTTCACCCAATTTGAAATCCCGCTCATCCGATGCCTCGAAAGTCATGCAGAAGGGTGGATCAACATCTTCTAAGAAAGTAGGAGTCTCTTCGAAAGAAGTCTCATCGAAACCTAATGACAAAAACTTTTCTAAAGCGCTTAGTACTTCTTCAAAGCCGAAATCTCAGGCAGAAAAGTTTCCTTTGGCTTCTGTCCCTTCAGGAGCTTCAAGTGTTAAGAGAAACAGTGGAAGTAGTGATACAAAGATGGGGAAGAGGACTGTGACCTCCAAAGTAGCTGTAAAGAAAGCATTGGCATCGCCAAGAGCCTCATTGTCTCCAAGAGCTTCTCTCGCTAGAGCTACAAGTCTAACTGCAAGGAAGAACCTAAACTTAAAAGTTGTGCCTCTACAGAAGAATCAGAACAAAGTTGAAAAGGCTGAATCAGAGCAACCTCCCGATGAACAAAAGGTACGCAATAACAACGCACTTGAAGAGAAAACCCTGTATGTGATCAAGATGGAGACAGAAAATATGTTGTTGGAATCTGATAAAAATGAAAATTGTGCTGCTGAATTGCCTCCACCTGTTGCTTCATCTCCCAAGTCATCCTCCCTTACAATGTCTCCACCTTTGTCATCACATGGTGGGAGAGATGAAGAGGAGTCTGAGTATACAGAGGATGACTCGGACTCTGAATATTATGAAGATGATGAAGATGAAACTGTAAATACTGAAGAAGTAGAACATTTGGAACGAGAAAATGGCGGAAGGTCCAGAAAGGGTAGGATGGTATTCTCCGAAGAAAAGGATAGCCGGCCTGTGAAATTATCTTTTAGGAGAGGAAAGGTTGTTGACATTCAGACTGAGAATAATGGTCCAAGGAGGCTCAAGTTCAGGCGGGGAAGATTACTTGGGGTCAACCAAAATATTAAGGCTGAGCGGAGAACCTTTAGGACAAGAGAAGTTGATGGTGACATGAATGACAATGAACCTGATGGGGAAAAAGTTGTTTTGAGACACCAGGATTTGCAGGGAAAGAAAGATGAAAAGGGTTTGTTTAACAATGTCATCGAAGAAACTGCTAGTAAACTCGTTGAAACCCGGAAAAGTAAGGTTAAGGCCTTGGTTGGTGCATTTGAAACCGTCATCTCCCTCCAAGATGGCAAACCTTCATCAAACACCGTCACTTGAGTTGCGAAGAACATTTCTAATAACAGTAGGTTTACAGGGAAGAGGGGGTAGGAGAATAAACCTAAGCTTTTGAGAGGTTACTCCGAGTTTACACAGCTATTGAAGTTTGAAAGTAGATTTTCACTGTTTTGACTTCGAAACTCCTGGGTCTTGATTCGAACGCGAGATTCGGTGTGTACTGATCTTGACATACTTCACATACAGTCTTGCCAAGGGTGTGCTTCTTCTTTTTTCCGAAGTTATACTACGAATGATTTCTATCATGTGAATAAAAGCAATATACTCATGACTTCCATTTACTGTTAGGAGATAATGTGGATGCCTGATAACTCAGATTTACGTAGTTGTGTCTTGCTTTTTCGTGGTTCATTTTGTGCTATTTTTTCTATTCTAGAAATGTCATGACTGATTCTGTTTTTGGTTGGTTTATCAGAAGTGTGTGCATTGTTGTATATTCTATTCCAAAGTATCCTTTAAACATGTAAGGTAATATATTTATATTCTATACTTGTACTTGAATCCTACCAACATATTTTCATTCTCTTTGAAAGCCATACAATTTCGTTGACGACACTCTTTTATTCTATGAATCGAAAATATTGACCTCATCATCAATTATTAGAAATAATATATTCATCAAATAATTTGAGGTTTCAGGCTTGAGTCTCGCATTATGTAAAATATGCGGCTTGTTTACTTATAATTAATTTGTTAGTTATTCAGTTTAATTATTGAATTAATTATTTAATTTAGTGTTTGGAAGAATTGAATATATTGGAATTGTTATAACTTCAAAAAAAAAAACAAAAAAAAACTGAATATTTAACTCAATAATTGTACCTGGCTGCTATTATTGTTGTTGTTGTCGTCATTGTAAAAATTTGGCAACACCTTAGGTAATACCTCAATCTTGACCAAATCGTTAGGTCCGAGATATGAGATGACACATTTGTTGTCGAAGTAATTATAATTTTGTTTCAATATTCATTGAGATAAATAATACAACAATTAAGTTATAAAACTTTTGAAAACACTGTTTATCCAAATCCGGGTTATAAGTAGGCTTACAACAGGAGGTGCGGCCGCAACATCAAAATATGGATGTCGCGACACCGAATGTAGTAACAAGATGTCACGACTTCATTTGAAGTGAGTCTCGACCAGGGAGATAGGATGCTGACGTCGCAACTTCAATAAGGGTGTTAGAGTTGTGTGACCCAAATTCCTGTTAAAGAAATCAAATACAGTGGCAAAATAGGAGGATCTGTGGGGGCGAAGGCCAAGGGCCGAAGTACACTTCTTCTATTTGAAATTGAGTGTACAAGTAGAATCCGTATAAAACTTCTCTCCTTCTATTTGACATTGATTAGGATAGGTTTTCAACCTATAAATAGAAGTAGTCGAAACTCCTTTTGTATCTTTTGAATTCGACATTAGTGAATTTTCTTCTCCTCTGCCCGTGGTTTTTTCCCAAAAGGGTTTCCACGTAAAATCTGTGTGCTCTTATTTTTCCTTTCTTATTGCTTTACGATCGTTCTATATTGCCATTATCGACGTTCAGTATTTACAAAGGGAAAGTCACGACCTTGAAGACAGAGAGCTCAATGTCATGACACTGAAAAATGCAAGTCGCGGCACTGAAGTCAATTAATTTCTAATGCCATAACTTTACCAAGGAATGTTGCAACCAGGGGATCAAAAACTTATTGTCACAACTTCGGGAGGGGAAAGTCGCGACTTTGGAATACTTTACTCAAAAATGCCTTATTTCAAACAAGATTACTAGGGACCAATCTCATTTGATCCAAAAATGACCCTAAGCATCACCTTAATCATTCACATACTTGTTAAGTAAAAACTAATCATGCAATTAATTAATTACCACATATCATATAAGCCTAACCCATAAATTTAAACATATTAGAGGGTCATAACTATAATTTAATATAAAACCATTTATATTTAACGCAAAAAATTCATTATTGTTTAAAAAATAGTTTTTAGTCGAATTTCTTAATTAGTAAAGAAATAAATTTTAATAACATAATTATTTTTAATAAATATATATTAAAATTTTAATAAACTATCTTATAAATAATTATAATATAAATAAAATTTTAATTATTTTATAAGAGTTGTTTTAGCATTCAAACTTTTTGGATAGACTTGAAAGCTTTAAAAAAGTTAAAAGGTCAAATTTCATAGTTAGACCAACTGTTTGATTCATTGGACTTTATGCAATGGTCCCAAGTTCAAAGTGAGTAATTTGGACCATCCACTTCATTGGATTCATTGAGATACGAAAATTATATGAACTGAAAAATTACATGAGGGTATCAAAATATGCATATAATGAATTATTAGCATGTAAACTTTTATACAAATTTATAATATTTTAAACAGATGAAAAATAACGTGAATACAAAAAAAAATTCCCAATGACTTAAGCATTTTTTCCCTACTTATATCTCAATGACCAAATTTGTAACATCCCTTACCTAACTTGATCATTGGGTTCGAGCTACAGGATGCCACATTCGTTGCCGGAGCAATTACCATCTAATACATCGTAAATAAATCATTCAAACAGTCAATCATATCATAAACATATTAATATTATGATTCACAATTAAATCTGAGCCTTAATCGAGCTTACGAAAGCTCTTTTGTTGACCCGAACATGAAATAGGACCAAATTGAAAAGTTTTGAAAATTCAGAATCGATGTCGTAACGTCACCTCCTCCATGTCGTGACGTCGCCAAACAATCTGTCACGTCGTGACCTCATGCCACTCGATGTCGCGATGTGACTCATTGTTGGTTGACATTGCAACGAGGAAGGTTGCTCCTCAGGACGTGGACTCTATTTTTGGTAAAAACGAACCATTTGGTACCTATTTTAGTGCTTCCAAACTATTTCATCAATTTGTGCACAAATGGCTAACTTCAACTACACAAAAACTCTCCAAATACATACCATTAAAGTACAAATAACCACATTTAACTTCATATCAACTTACATCACCTAATCAACCATTAGACATAACATTTCCTTACCTTAGCATACGTAGCAAACAATGGTGTGAATACCAACTTGTAAATGCCAATTCACATCCAAATATGCCACTTCATTTGCTACTCACATAACACAAACCATTTACCATAACATACCATTTCATTTAGACATTTACATTTCCAAAATCATGCATTAGGTAAGTTTTCAAACTATGTTCAACATTCATGGTTAACATATACAAAACACCTATGCACATGCCACAAAACTGAACTTTTAAAACGATTGAAAAACTATCAAATCAATAATGAGATAGTGTGATTTTTTCAACAATCCAATAGACAAGTTCCGCAAATTGACAATCTACAAAGAAAAATGGGAGGCAATGGAATAAGCATATTAAATGCTTAGTAAGTCATTATGAAATTTACTTAACTTACTTTAACATTACAACAAATTAAACATTTAAATACATTGGCATCCTATATGGCATCTTTTGACATACTCAACATATCATATGCATATCAACAAATACAACCAATAGGTTAGTTCACTTATATATCAAGAACTTATAACACAAAACATAGATATATACAACAATTCCATTTAATATCATGTACCATCCCATTCATATCCAATTTGAAAGCATATGTAATTCAATTCATGTTCAAATCATTTCAACAAATTCATTTCCATTAAGTTACCATTTTCGCCCGAGAGAACCTTAGTAAATCAACTTGGATACACAGGACTATATTGCTCACACAAGCTAACAGTGATTAGGGTTGCTTACGCAAGCTGACATTTATGAATTTGCTCACACAAGCTAACATTGTATCAAGGTTACCAGTTCAGGCTAAACCAACGATACATATAAACGAGAATCCACAACAAATGTTGGATCTCATATAATTATGTAAATCCCTGATCGTTTCCATATTTGACCCTAATGACATGCCATACATATCCTAATCCTTTACTAAGTTCACACAGGCATTATTACTGTAACTGTATCATTTCAATCCCTTTAACAACATATACATGTCATACCAATCTTATAAGCATTCAATTTCCATTTGGTACCTTGTCCCTATTCATAAATACCATATTTTTCATAGTTTGCTATTTAGTCCAGTTGATGCCAAAATCACTAAATTCACATTTATATAAACTAATAAGCAAAAGAAATAACATTTCAATTATAACTTGAGACAAAACAGTAAGTTCCATATGAACTTACCTGGAAAAATATCAAACAAACAAGTCTTTAAGGACTAATAAACAATTTTGCCTTTTTTTTGATTATCTTCGATTTGGTTCAATTCCCGGTCTATACAATAATTCGGTTCTGTAACAGCCTAATTTTCAGTGGTGTTAGAAACAGTGATTCGGGATCACTAAATCCAACAGGTGAGTTCAAAAATTTAATAAATTAATATATTAGTCAAGTGTGATTTTAGAAATATTTTTGAATTAGTGAATTTTGTGATTTAAAAGAATTTATTAGGTAAATTGGGTCAAAAACGAGGTATCGAGACCTCAAGTTTATAAAACGAGCCATAAATATTTTTATAAATATTTATGGAGTGTCATTGAGTTAGTATTAAAGTTTCGTTAGAAAATTTTAACGTTTTGATAGTTAATTAATTAAAAAGGACTAAATTGTAAAAGGTGCAAAAACTTGTTAAAGTGATTAAATAGCTTAAGTGTCTAATAAGGAAGGATTTAAAAGGCAATTAGACCCAAAATATATGGGATGGACGGTATGGGCAAAGAAAATAAGCAAGGAAACAATGTGAACAAGGGGCAAAATTGGAAAACAAGTAAAATTAATAGTTAAAATTGAATTTTCATGAGAAATCTAGATATTTTCTTCATTTTTATTCAGAAAAACTCCATGGGAGGTCCCCAAGAAGCTGGTTTCTCATATTTTTGGCACCATGTGAGTTTATTTCTTGCTCTTTTCTTGTAATTTTTGTGTTTTTAAGACTTTTGCAATTAGGTCCAACTATTTAATTCATTAGTTTTTGATTTTATGGGTAATCTTGGAAGTTACCATTGATGATTTCTGGATGTTTATGATGAATTAACATGGAATTGAAGTTTTAATTTTGTTATATGATGATTTTATCAAATAATTTCAATAGAAATTGATTTTAGGACCTAATTGTGAAAAAAATAAGAATTAGGGTTTGGTGTTAAAATTATGAATATTAATGGCTGTATGGTAGCCTAAAATAATTAGGTAAATTGTCAATTAAGTAAAATTAGCTCAATTGATAGGATAATTGCACAGGGACTAAATTGTAAAAACTATAAAATTTGGGGTAAAAGTATAGTTTCAAAAATTTAAGGGTATAAATTGTAAAGTGAATTAGAAATGGAATAGATGCTAATGAATGAGTAATTTATATTATAGATCAAGAAACCGAAGATAAACGGGGAAAAGAGAAATTAACAGAGTAGTCCCCGAATTTCTACAAATTCTACAAATAGGCCCAGGTAAGTTCGTATGATCGAAATTTGATATTTATATTGAATTGATGTATGATATTATGTATTTATTTATATTATATGTTAAAAACATGGAAAATTTATAAATATGAATGGTTAACAAAATAAATACATACGAAATTCATGAGAATAACGGTACAGGGAATATTGATTGTTATTGAATTGAATGTATGTGGAATAGTGATATTTGAATATTGGATATATTGAAACGGATAGATTTAATAAGTGATGAATTTATTGAAATTATATTGATTGAGTTAATATATATTGATTATATTGACTGACTGAATTGAAATAAATATTGATTGTTATTGAAAAATGAATTGTATTGTATTGAATTATGAATATATTTGATTAATTGAAATGTGTATTGATTGAAAATTGAAAAGTGATTTGAAAACCCTTTTAACTAGTCGGGCTAAGTCGGGTATTGTTGGCATGCCATAGGATTGGAAGTGTTCAGGGTTACTTCGACTTCGAGTCGATGAGACACTGGGTGTCATTATATTACTTCGGATAGATTCGATGAGGTACTGGGTACCAACTTACTTCGGCATGGCCGATGAGACACTGGGTGTCAACTTATTGCTTCGAACTATCCGATGAGGCACTGAGTGCCGTACTGGTGTGTTTTGGTTGGATCCATGTATCCATCCGAGTCCGAGTTCGAGTCAGGTTAATAGGGGTAAACAAATAATTTGGCCAATTGATTGATATTGAGTGATATTGAATATGGATTGGAATGGACAACGAAATGAAATATGCAATTGAAATGCATGAAATTGCATGAATCATGGATTCATGAAATGGATATTGATATTGAAATTGAATTGTGTATCCTAATGAGAAAAGCTATTGAATAGCAATTATGAGATTGAAATAGTACGATATGAGAATGAAAAGTGTTATGAATGGTATATTTATGAAATTATATCTAAAATACTCGATATTGATATATAATTGATATATATTGAAAAGTGTCTTGGAAAATGATATTTACTTGATATATATATTGAAATGTGACATGGGAATGATATTTATTTAATATATATTGAAAAGAGACATATAAATATGTGTTTAACTTTAATATGTTGATATAAGAAGATTATGTATATGATGATGAGTACTAAACCCAAGTGTGATATGTCGAGAAAATAAGTTTATCAATATTGAATTTATATGTAAGATGTGTAAGTGCGCTAACTATTGTTGTTGCTTGATGATTAGGCAAGTGCCAAGCTATTGATTGAATAGTAGTATATTTATTTATTTGAAGCACTGAAAAGGTAAGTATTTAAGTGAAAGTAAGTTAGTGTTCATGAAAGAATGGTAAGGCTTAAATTATGAAATTTCTTATGAAATGACTTATTATGAGTCCAATATGAAAAAGGCTTGGTTAAATGCACTAACTTGTAACTATGGTTGAATGACATGCATATGAAATAAGTGTAGAAGAGTTAAGATTATATAAAATTTTACTAAGCTTGAGGGTATATGTCTATGAGTGATACTATGGATTAGTTCACCTTGTGAATTAGTGAGAACAGTTTATAAGTATTACAGTAATAATAATGGGTTATTTTTTATATGTAAAGTTTTATAATTGAAATAAATTAGTATGATTAAAGATTATACGAGCTTACTAGGCATTCATTGCTTACATGTTTGTTTTATTTATCTATCTTACAGATTATCGGAAGCTCAAACGGGTTGGAAGCTTATCGGAGCTATATCACACTATCCATTGGTTCTATCAGTAATTATGGATGACTTGATTCTGGTTATAATGGCATGTATAGGTTATTTTGATAAAATGTTAGTCTATATGTGTTATGTAGATATTAGTCATTTATTTGGTTTGCGTTTTGGTATTGTGATATTTGCCTGATTTGCCTTATAATGTTGATGTGATTGAATGATGAGAGGTAAAATAGTAGTCGAATATGCATAAGAGGTGCCTAAAAGTATAATGATTATGTATGTCTAAATAAAAGTTAATACAAAGAATCATGAAAGAGTAAAATTAGTATTAAAATAGTTTCTGGACAGCAGCAATGGTTCAACTTTGAAAAATCACTAAAAATTGTGGAAATAGAATTAGAAGTTTAATAAAACATTAAATTAAATTTTATTGAGTCTAGTTTTTCATAGAAGAAATGGTGTAAGCAATAGAATTGTAAATTATGAGATATAATAAATTTTGTGAGACAAGGTCAGAACGATTTCGGGTTCCCCTGTTCTGACTTTGGAAAAGCATAAAAAATTTTAAAAAAATAATTAGAGGTTTAAATTTATATGTTTAAATTATTAATGAGTCTATTTTCAATAGAAACAAACGGAAACATCATCCAAATCTCTTACTAAGAGATAATTAATTTTTAGTGAAGAAAGGTCGAAGCTGTCAAACAACAGAATAGGGATAAATTTGAAGATTTTACTGTACTTATTGGCTAAATTATAAATTCTGAAATTTTTATGGTAGGAAGATATTTGAGTTTAGTTTCAAAAACATTAAGCGAATCTTAATTTAGAATTCTGTAGCTCTAGATATAAGTAATTTAGTGACTACGACTCAAGTGGACAGCTTTGATATGAACATAAGTAAATAGTGGAATTATCTGTAATTTTTCTGTAAACTCCGGTAACATTCCGTAACCCTGTTCCGGCGACGGATGTGGGTTAGGGGTGTTACAGGTTCAATTTATCAATTCCAGGAATTTTATAAAATCCTATTATATACATGAATCAGTCCAATTTCATTTTTCAATTGCCCCTAAAGTTTAGCATTTTATTCAATTTAGCCCCTAAAATTGAAATTGTTATAACTTTCAATAACTTTCAATTTTGAGCTTCAGTTTCAAAACTGATCTCAGTTTACATCCTTCTAGGACCTTCTACTATCAATAATTACATAAATTTCACATCAAATATTTGATTTATACACTTTAGTCCTTTTTGACAAAACTAGCAATTTACACTTTACAATCTAGTCCTTTTTCACATCTAAGCTTTAAAATCTATCAATTTAATACCAATTTCTTTAAGAAATCATCAATGAGAACTTTAAAAAACTTTAACAGTTTTACAAATCGATACATGATCTAGCTAAATCAAGCTCCCACAACCTCAAAAACATAAATTTACAAGAAAAGGACTTGAAAACTTACCAATTTGAGAGACCAAATGTTTAAAGCTCAAATCCCTTTTCTTTATTTGTTTTATGCTCACGAACAGTGGAAAAGATGCACTTATGACAATTCTCCACCATTTTATCTTTTATACCATAATTAATGCCTTAACCACTTAATTAAATTAACTTAATCTTAATTATATTAACTTAATCTTTCATTAACAATTATAAGTGGATTCTATCATCATATTCCACTATCTATTAATAAGAATTAGTTTAATTACCAATTTGGTCCTTATCTAATTAAAAATTATAATGATAAGACTTTTACAATTTAGTCCCTATACCTTAATTAACTAGCGATTTGACAAAATTATTGGATCAAACTTTAATAAACTTTTATACTAGCCTTGTAAATTATTTAATATTTATGGACTCGAATTACGGAAATGGAGTTGCAAAACCACTGTTCCGACACTACTAAAGATTGGGCTGTTACAAAATTAATCATAGTAGTTTTTTTATTTATTTAATTATTGAAAGAAAACATGCAACTCTAACCATTTCTTTGAGGAAAGCTAGAGATGAAGAAGAAAGAAAACTGAAAAAGAAAGAAATTGAATTATGATTCATTAACTAATCAACTTCATTTTAACTATATACAACTATAACAATATATGCGTATCTACTAATAGAACATACAAGGTCGTTATCTAAACTCCGATTTGTGTTTGTTATATGAGTGTAGACAAGGAAAACAAAGGCAACCAAAGATGTTAAATAACAAGTAAATAGGTTTCTTGTTCTAAAGTTTCTTATATGGAAACAAACCTTGATGTACTATAGAAGAGAGTCTATTAATGAGAAATACGACACTTAGAAATGCATCAGACAAAAAATGGAACAGAAAGGAAGCTTAAGTATAGAGAGTTAACCCAAGATTCACTATGTTTCTATGCTTACGCAACTATCCCATTTTGTTGGAATGTATATGGACAAGATACATGATGTCTGATGCCACAACTTACAAGTACATGAAACAAACCTTTCTATTCATCGCCCCAATCATTGTGTACTTCAAAAATCTTGCACCCCAATCATTGTCCTCCAAGCCAATGTAGCATTGAACTTAGCCTTTAAGTGGTGGAGGGTTTCGAATGTAGAGGACTATCATTGTGCATGTTATAGTTGTTAGGATAAAGCTAAGGATAACCAAGTGACAATTGATTATAAACATATGTCTTGGTATAGTGTTTTGGTTGTGGGACATATATCCTAAGTTATTTATTAAAATTCTCTAATTAATAGCTGTATTATTACTTTTGAGAATGAAACTTCTTTTATTTGTACGAGGACATATTATTTTACATGTAACAACACTTGTACACATCATGCCAATAAGTTATAATAAATAATCTCTATTACGATTAACTTTTGGTTAGAAGCCAAACTTTTACCAATTTAGAATTTTTAGATATGTTGTAAATGTTCAAATTGTTCTACCACAACAAAATAGGTATTAAAAAAAAGTTTGAAATATATATAGGGTATCATTCTACTTATATTATTAAATATTTTGAAATAATTGGAGATTCAGTTCCAATATAATTATTATTTTGATTAGATAGTTTTCCTAACATTAAAGGAGAAAGCATAAACAGATGAATGGGTAAATTACTTAAAATGAACTATTATTAACAAGATCATTGTACAAAGTAATGTGAATTAGAAGTGTAAAAGATAGTTCGTTTTATTGCAAAACAACTGTTAGATGCATTTACTAGTCTAATGAGGGTAATCAAGTCTCACGTACTTGCTAAAAAAACCTTGAATTTGAATTGATGTCCTAATAAAAAAAACCCTATTAGGGAGAATAAAAGTACATGCCTAAAGCATGGTAGATAAATTGGTTCTAAATATAAAACTTCTCATAAAAGGTAAATGGTAAAATAATCAAGATGTTCATGGAAACGGGTGCTCCTGAAGAGACTCAAGACATAACTAATTATAAAACTCTAAAAGAGATTCCTGTACATGAAAATGAAAATAAAAATAAAAATATCTTAATAAGTTATGTCATTACAAGAAAAAAAGGAAATCAGAAATGAAAAAGTTGTTAACAACATTTTTGCATACAATGTTATTGTTGAAATAATAAAAGAAATTGAGGATGTTGAATATAAATTTATTGAGGAATATAGACATCAAAATGATTGATCAAAATGGAAAGACACAATTTAATGTGAAGTTTTTGAACTAATGGTCAAACACATAATATGTAAATCCAGTGGGGTACATATTGTTAGTTTTGTAAAAATGAAATAAGAAACTGAAGTTTTAATATATAAAATACAACTATAAAATCAGGATTTTTACGAAGTATCGACATTGATTATGAAAATATATAATATTATTTTGTAGCGGATGCAATCATATTTAGATATCTTATTAATCTAGCAACTCATGAAAAAAAAAAACATGCGTCTAATGGTTGTTTTTACAACCTTTGATATGAATTACTATATAACGAAATTTATATTAAGATCTTGAAGGATTTACAATGCTAGAAGCATATAGAAATATCGGGAAAATGTTCAAAACAATTGTGTAAAAGTTTATACATATTGAACCAATTGGACATATTGATATAATAGATTGAATGAATGATTGTTGAAATAATATTATAAAATGATCCAACGTGTCCATATGCTTTTATAGAAAGATCAAGATCAGGGTTTATTGTAATTGTATTTGTTTAGTTAAATATTGTTGAAACTTTTAAAGAGATTACATGATAGTAAACCATTCTAAGAAAGGACTTTGAAAAAACAAAATATCGTCTCGACTTGCAAATTAGACATGCTTGAATTTTTTGTCAATAAATTAACATATACCAAAAGGATTTTAAAATGATCCAATATGGATAAAGCGCATCCATTGCCTACTCTAATGGTTGTAGGATTGCTAGAAGTTCTTAGTTCGGAAGGACCATCTCTTAGTTGATCTAGAAGTACTATATCTTAGTGCCATAAAAGCATTATTGTATCTTGGTCATATGACCTAATATAACACTTTATGAATTGTATATCTTCACATCCAACAACAGTGCTAGAAGATAATACTATATGCATACCTTAGCTAAAATAACATAGATTGTTAAAGGAAATCGAATGAATTGTATTTCTCTCCAACTTTCTGCATGCACAATCTTCAGAAGAATGTAAATAGATATTTAGCAAACACATTAAAGTGACAAATTGAGAGGTTGTTTTGTGATATTGTCATGAGGACGAGTAAGTACACATTGTACTCTTTTTTTTACCCGATATTGTTTTTCATTAGACATTCTTGGTAAGATTTCTAATAAAGCAGCATACTATGCGTATTAAAAATATGTATACTCCTTTTGCTTCACTAAGATTTTTCTATAAAGTATTTTTGTCTTAATAAAATTTTAAAAAGACATATTATCTATCAATGGACATCCAATGAAGAGTGATAAATATATTTATTATAATTGAATATTCATTAGGATAATAAGTTCGATGTAATTTTTATTACTAGGACTTTGATGTCCATTAGGAAAATAATTTTATATGTTTTCTACTTTTTATGTTTATCAATATAAATTTTGGAGAAAATTATAAGCATCGAGTTGGGGAGTAAATAATACATATTTTTCTTTTATTCATCAATCTCTTATTCTTTATTACTTTTTTTTTGTTTTCTTTAGTTTTAATATATCATTTAGTACCTTAGTTTGATATTTTTTTTAATATAACACCTGTATTTGTTTTCAATATGGTAGATGCATTTGATAAAAGTTATATATTTTAATACTCATATGTAATTGTGTTAACATTTTAGTGTTTAATTCGAGTTTTAGATTTAATTTGATGGAAGTTAATTGCTAATATTATCGAGTTTGGACTTTTATGATTTTCTTATTAGAATAACTTAGTGTTAATTATGAATCTATTTAACTTTGTGTTTAATTTGTTAAATATAGTTTGCTTGCAGTAATTGCTTAATTATAAATATTTATCAAATCAACCCTAAAACTCGAATTAAACACTAAAAAGTTAACATATTTACCTTCGAATACTAAATTGTATAATTTTTGTAACATATAAATATCATATTGAAAAAAAAATTACAAATATCATAAACCTTTTCTCTTTTTTTTTATAACAATGTTAAATTTTATTTATTTACAGATATTTAAGAAAAGCATCAAAAATGAAAATTAAATAGTTTGTCGTATTTAAGAAAAAAAGAAGAAGAAATTAACAACATTTGCAGGAAAAAGCCAAAGACATGACGTCATATATTTTATTACCATTCAATCAACTTGTAAAAAGAAAATTGCTTTTTAAAAAATTGAGAAAAAGAAAGGCAAAGATCAACAAAAGAACCCTTCAAATATCGTACAATGAAAACAAAGGGAAACAGCCAATTGGGAGATGCCGCCTAAGTAAAACACAATCATTTAACTTCCAAAAATTCGATATTTCTACGTGGCAGAACATGACTGGTTAAGAATCTTTCTGTGGGCAGAATACTTCTTTGTCATTTTACGTTTTTAGGTCCAACACAAAAATATTAAAACAAATTAACAGTATAAAATTATGGGCTAAAATTTCAAAACCCTGAAAGTCTCTACCCTTAAACCACCTCCAATGAATTGACGCCACGTAGTGATAAGCGGTCGACCTAAAACTATTTAGATTTTCTAGGTTACACGTGGGTTAATATAATTGGTCATTGATGTGCGAAAGAAAGCGAAGTTGTACGATTAATTTCTCTGAAAATATTTAATTCTGTATTTTTCTTTCTTGTGTATGAAAACCCAAAGCTTCTTTCTTTCCTTCTTCTTCAGTCTTCTCTCATCACCGTTTCTCTGCAATTTGATTTCTTTTGGAGAAATTTTTCAGTGACAAAAAAGAAAAGATTTTTTTAGTTTACCGAAGTACCCTTCTACTGACGTTGAAACCCAGATTTAATTCCTCATGTAAACTTTTTTTTTTTTAAAAGGGAATTTTTTGACAATTTTTTTGCAGGTTTGGATATTGTTACCACATGCAGGGAAACCCTAAATTATTTTTTGTTCATTTTTCTTATTTTTTTTTGCAGTGTATTTCTCTCTATTTTTAAAGGTCTAAAGACTATGTAAAGAAAGATTCTTTCAAGGTGAAGGTGAGAGTTTTGGCTTTGATCTCATAATTTTTTGTTGCCTTTTTTTTTTTTTTTGCTTAAGTTTTGTTTAATTTGTAATGGGCTTAGTTCTTGAGGGGTTTTTGTTTCTTAATTTATAATGTGGGTTTTGGAGAATTTAGTGAAGACTTGAAGTGGGTTTTGTTTGGGTTAAGCATTTGAGTTGAATTGGTAAAATGGTTCTGTTTTTTAAGTGTGTTTTACCTTTGGATCTGAGCTTTGATAAATTAATGGCATGCATTGGTAGAATAAATTAAGTTCTTTATATTATCTTGTTCATCTAAGGATCTAATTAAGTTTCGTTGAGAAGAAAATTAAGTGACTTTGCTATAAAGTAAACAACTGCTTTGGCTAATATGGAAATATGTATAAATGTTGTGATTGATTGTGAAGTATGAGGAATTTTGAAGTTAAAATCGAAATTCTAATTTAATAAAAGTATGATTCTCCATTGCTATCCATTCTCCAAAAATTCATTCCCCTTCTTAGATGGTACATTGTATTTCTGTGTTTCGGGTTTCCCCACCCTTTGATGGGACCTCAAACTAGCTTATTGATTTAACTTTCTTCTATTGGAGCATCCAACCTGTTTAGAGTTACATTTGACATGCAATTAAGATAAGATATTGTTTTTCATTCATTGTTGAAATCTAGCTTTGAGAACTCTCATCGATGCTGTTATGGTATCTTTGTAGAAAGAATGAAAAATCTTGGAGTTCAAATGTAATTTAATCCACCATATTGCAGATTATGGATCGAACTCAGACATCCTACTTTTTCTTTTCGGGCGTGGGAAACTATAATCTTGATCTGAAATTAGAATTGAAAGCCAGCTGTAGATCCACCCCCCTGAGTTTCCTGGGAACTGCTGCCTAAGCAGCTCAGCTAGAATTGGTCTTAAGGCCTGAATTTACAATGAAACCTTAGTCTTATTTGCTTGACTTTGTTCTAAGAAAATAATTTTGGACTTTATGCTTTTAGTTTTTAAGTCTTTAATTTTTGCTCTTTCATTATGCTGTTAGTCCCTGTCTCCGATTTACAGCTTATGCCAAGCTATCTGGTTCATAAACTGGATATCCAACTCCAAGATACTAAAACGTGGTGTGTAATTGTGATTTTTGTTGGCTTGCTTAACCAGGAAATAGGATCATTGTTTCTTTCGCTGGTGGGGACAATGATCCTAACAAAGCAGTATCGTTGTATACACTCGTCTAGTTGTCAGTGCACAAAGGGTCATCTAAGTGAAGATGTGATTTTCTTAGTGTTTCAACAACTCAACTGGAATCCGAAGTTGATTGCGACTCTTTCATGCGTATGCAAATGGTTTGATGATCTTGCCAAGAGAGTACTATGGAAAGAATTCTGCAAAACAAGGGCCCCAAAGATGATGCTTGATCTGCAGTCTAGTGGAAGTCACAGTGTTGATGGGAACTGGAGAGCCCTTGGAAAACTGCTTATCTATTGTTCAGGTTGTAGCGGTGGTCGCTTGTTCAATAGTGTTCAGATCCCTGGTCATTTTGTTTACAGGACCAGGTTCTCTAGGACCTCAGGGAAGAGCTTCCTTTTACCACAATGCCGGACTGATATTTTATATGTGTCTGACCCTTGTGAACATCTGGACCAAGGGGATGAGGGTGATGTGGGATTTTTCCGAGGAGTTTTCAAGTCATTCTTGGTGTCCAAGGTTCGGAAGATGTTGATTGACAGGGCAGCCAAGCTTCATCCAACAGCAGTGTGCCCTTATTGTAAGGCAAAGTTGTGGGACATGCTGCAAGCTAAGATGATACCGCAAAGTGCAAGCTGTAGGTTGGGTGCTTATGAGGATTGTATCGAGTATTACGTGTGCCTTAATGGTCATATGCTTGGCATCTGCACCCTTTTGCCATTGTCTGATTCTGAAGAGGCATCTGAATCAGAGTGATAATTTGAATGCAAACCAGGTAATTCATGTAGTTAGAATTCATATTTTATCAGAAAGGAAGGGGGTTAAAACTTTTGAGAAAACTGGAAATGATTATCTATGGTTAGTTCAAGCGCAAATTACCCGTTCTTGGTTGCCCTGGGTAGACATTTCCCATGATTTTTAGAGTACATCATCCTTAATGCTACCTACATCTTTTATTTCTTGAATATGAGAAAGATAGTTGACAGTCTATTCATACTGTAAGGGAAGAACCATAAGACCCTTCTTTTTCTCCATCGAATTTCCTGGCGCAAATGTACTTTCTTAGTGAGCTTAATTCAGTTCTTTCTAAAATTACATAAACTACCCTTACCGTTATATAACCAGCAATGTGTATGATGTGGACATGTGGTTAATAATCTTTTCTTGGGAGTTTGTGTGAGTTCCTAACTGACAAAACATGCCTATATCTAAGTATATCATGTTCTTTGCAGTCAGTTAGTCATCTCATGTGTGGACTGATCTCCTGGTGGATCAGATATAGATGGTGTGGAGACAAGATGGACAGTCCTAACCTTGGTTCTCTGAACCTGAAATCAACCATCATAACTCGGCCTCCTCTCTCTGGTGTTTTGTTGCTTTGTCTAAAGCCCTCACCAGGTGTTTTCTAGAAGGGTTAAAAGCTATTGCTAACCATTTGCTTTTTTCAATTATACTTTGTTCTAATGATGGTCAGTGTGAAACGTGTAATATCCCGTACTTTGTACATTTATGTATGGCTCATATATGTTTGAATAGATGATTGGCTTCTCCAATAGTTCATGAAGTTGTTGTTTAGATCATTCATTCACGCTGTTTACTTGCTTTTCTTTAAGAAAAATCATCCTGGTTTTGAAGCTTGTTTTCCATTGACCTCTGAAAAGGGTATCTCCGAATCTGATTTTCGACGAGGTCCTTGTTCCTATCTATTACATTCATTAGCCATCTTTTATGATACCTTCAAAAAGGGTACCTCTGAATCCTATTTTTATAAGATTTCATCGTTCCTGTTACATACATTCACTGCTTGCGCTTTCCCTTTTTTGCCAAAATGCTAGTTGCAAAGGGGTGATAACACAGAATTGAAGTACTTAAATTCGAGCTGACATCAAATTTACTCATTGACTGAGATTCTCGTATAAATATTATGTTCAAGTAATCTTCCATATGTTATAATTGGGATAAATCAGTATATCGGGATCAAAATACTTGATATGTTTGTACACACTGCATATAAAGATAGTCATTTGGGAGAGCAACCAAGTTGCCAATGGTGAGCATTGAGAGGAGGATTGTTTTCAAGCTTTGATGGTCACATGAACTGAGCAGCTAAGCTTCTGTTCAAATTTCAAGTGATTGAAGTTAGTTTTATTTTATTTTTCTAGGTTACTTACCTAAACTCGAAAACTTGCTAGATATGGCTTGACCTCTTTTCAGTTTTATATGTTATATTATCTATACAATAATTAAAAGAATAATATTAGAATAAAAATATAGGTGAGGTTAAAGCTACGTCAATATAAATATGACAATTTGCAAATGAAGTTGGTAATTTGTAAATATAAATGGTGTTAACCTAAACCTCATCTAGCCTGGTTCATATGCCCTCAGACTGAAGTAGTCTAAGCTGTTGCCCATGCTTTCATAATTTCTTTTGAAATACCTTATACTGCATACACCAAATGTAGGATATAGTGCTAAAAATCAATTTTATCTCATTCTGGCATGTTCAGTCTTGAAATATTAGAGAATATCATGAATTAAATTCATTATCAATGTGCATGCCCATCAATTATCCATACTGTCATCATATGCTATGGCATGGCAATCTGGCAGCAGGGCTCACTGTCCATCACTCTTTAGATTTGGCAGTTCCTATCCATTCCAACCTTTGAAATTTTACTTCATGTCACAGAAAGAATACTTATGGGAGTTCTTGTATTTGTCATCTTGGAACTGATACATTGGGGAGCCAGAGTGGAGTTAGGTAAGCAAAGAAAATATTGAGAGCCACGAGCACTATTTGTGACGCATTGAATCGTCGGTAAAACTTAAAAAAAAATGTCATATACAATATGCGAGAGATTCTAAAGTGAGCTAAGGTGTTTCCTTTGCTCAAAATTGTGTAAAACCTATATTAATTTGGAAAAAACTTTAAAGAGCAACTCTCAGACAATCTTTGATAAAGATTCTTGACTACCTGTTGCTTGAGTATCCAAATCACCATTGAGTCTCTTGAAGACTAGCTTTTGCTGGGGGATCGGGCCATTCGGAACCGCAATTTGCTCGGTGTCTACCAAGATGGTATCCTCATCTTTGAACTCCCCTCTCAAGATGCCCTTGGCAAGTTCATTTTCAACATTCTGTTGAATCACTCTTTTTACTGGTCTAGCACCATAGTTTGGATCGTAACCAAGATTACCAAGAAGCTGAACAGCAGCATCCGTGAGCTGAAGTTTTATTTTCTTATCTGAAATCCTCTTTTGCACACGTTCCAGCTGTAAAACAAACACAGAAAAGGCAATGGAGTGACAAACCAGAAGAGAAACAACGTGAGCTTGGCAACATAATAGGGATTTGTATTTCTCTTGCAACCACAGTAGAGATCCTATGGTATTCAGGCTCCAGTATTTGTCCAACATACGTATATTTAAATTTTCAAGGTTTTCATATATTTGGAGAGTCCTTAGAGGATCATATCTTTATACCTATGTCCAAATATATGTCAAAAATGGGTTTAATGATCTATTGAGTGAGATCTACCTAAGACCATAAATTTTGATCATTTAAAAGAAAATAAAAAAAAATAAAGAGCACGTTTCGTAACTTGCTGAATCAAAATCTAGTCTATAGAAGAAACCACAACCAAGCAATATCAGATTCATGGATGGCCAACCAAACTACCGACTCATTCTTAAAAAGGACCATTTGCAGCATCATAGGATAACTGTAGACTAGAGTTTTTTAGTTAACCATTTACCATTGTTGTAGTAGTATATCTTTAGAGATTATTTTTATAGTTAAAAAATGTCATTAATATCCTTATCACATCCTATGATGGATATGACATGGTTGAGGATTCGGAATCTTTCATTCCATTAAAATAGAATCCGCATCAAGTAAATGTACATGCAAGCAATTATGCCAAAAGACAGTCATCAGAGCAACTTACCTGTAATCTCACAATACTGCTTATTTCTTCGCGGTCCAAAGGCTGGAACACTATATACTCATCAACACGATTCATGAACTCAGGTCGAAAAACTGCTCTTGCAGCCTCCATCACCCTCTGCTTGATAGTTCCATAAGCTATATTTTTAGGTGTGTCCTCATCTGAGTTAAGAATGTATTGTGAACCCACATTTGAAGTCATAATGATAACAGTGTTGGTAAAGCTCACAGTCCGTCCCTGAGAATCAGTGACTCTCCCATCATCCAATATTTGAAGGAAAACATTAAACACATCACCATGGGCTTTCTCTATCTCATCAAAAAGAATTACAGCATATGGCCTCCGGCGAACAATCTCTGTCAGCTGTCCTCCTTCTTCATACCCCACATAACCAGGTGGAGCACCTATAAGTCTTGAAACTGCATGTTTTTCCATATACTCACTCATATCAATTCGGACAAGGGCTTCTTCAGTATTAAACAAGTAGGACGCAAGGGCCTTTGCAAGTTCGGTTTTCCCTACACCAGTTGGGCCCATAAACATGAAACTGGCAATTGGACGACGGGGGTCGGAGAGACCAGCTCGAGATCGTTGAATAGCCTCAGCTACAGATCTAACTGCAGGATCTTGACCCACAACACGTTTATGCAATACTTCCTCCAAATGTAATAATTTTTCCTTCTCAGATTGTTGAAGCTTGGAAACTGGTATGCCAGTCCATTTACTAACGACTTCAGCAATATCATTCCCTGTAACTTCTTCTCTCAGCATGGATTTTCCGGATTTCATGTATTCATCTAATTCATTTTCAGCATCAGCAAGTTGACGCTGCAAAGAGTTCAAGCTCCCGTATTTCAGCTCAGCAGCACGATTGAGATCATACTCCCGCTCAGCCTGCTGGATCTCCACATTTACCCTGTCAATCTGTATAATTAAAACAGTTAGCAAATTACGTCCTTTTGTCTTCAATTGATATAAAATAAAGGTCACCCCTGTCCGGCTTCTAAATTACCGTTAGTAGGGGGAAAATCAGGGAACAATCAAAGATGCAGTCTTCACTTGCAGATGAAAAATGACAAAATTTGATGGCAGAAAATAAAGTTTCTAGAGTAATTTTTAGATAATACTAGCATACTTCTTCCTTGATTGACTGAATGCGTGTCATGACAGTCTTCTCATGCTCCCATTGCTCAGTCAACTCAGCCTGTCTCTTCTTTAAGAGGGATAACTCAGACTCAAGGCGGCTCAGTCTATCTCTCGAAGCTTTGTCAGTATCATTTGTGAGAGAGAGTCTCTCCATCTCAAGTTTCAATACAGAACGATTAATCTCATCGAGGGCAGTGGGTTTTGAAGTGATTTCCATTTTCAATTTAGCAGCTGCTTCATCAACTAGGTCAATAGCTGCAATTAGAAACCACATAGTAGTCAGCACACATTTAAGATGATTAAGAAACCGGGGCATCTAATTGTCTTAAACCTAACTACCATCCTATACTGGGGAAATAGACAGCATAAAAATACAGTTAAATTGGTTAGTAGCCAGTTGCAAATAATTCGAGTATTGCATGATAACCCATTAATTAATAGAATTTTGTAGTAGCAGGTTGCATCTTGCATGATGGATCACAAATTCCAGTTGTTACCTTTGTCAGGTAAAAATCGACCACTGATATAACGGTCAGACAAGATTGCAGCTTCCACAAGTGCACTGTCAGAAACACGGACTCCATGATGCAGCTCATATCTCTCACGAAGTCCCCGGAGTATAGAAACTGTATCTTCTACTGATGGCTGACCAACATAAACCTGCTGAAAACGACGCTCCAGAGCAGGATCTTTTTCAATGTATTTACGATATTCATCCAGTGTTGTTGCCCCGATGCATCGCAGTTCTCCCCGACCAAGCATAGGCTTCAGAAGATTGCCTGCATCCATCGCACCATTTGTGGCACCTGAAACAGTGATCATTGCGACAGAAAACAAATAAGGTGTTATCAGTCTATTAACCTTAGAATTTTATTGGGAAAGAAACACATAATTCGATTTAGAATTCTATCAGGAAGGAAACAAATATAATTCCATGCAGAACAATTATCTCCAATCCGGTAGAAAGGCTAAATTTTCACAAACTGATGTAACCCCATAAACACCGACAAAACAGACGGAAAGGCTCTTATAGTTCAGCCTGCTTTACAGATATCAGACAATCAATCTATATAAACTAGAAACATAACAAAACATTACCTGCCCCCACAACCGTGTGAATCTCATCAATGAAGAGGATAATTTGGCCATCTGATTCAGTTACTTCCTTAAGCACTGCCTTTAGTCTGTCCTCAAATTCTCCCCGATATTTAGCCCCAGCTATGAGTGCACCCATGTCAAGGGATATAAGCTGTACAGAAGGAGAAATCGGATTCAATCAGCATCCACAATTTGATCATTGACCAGGATATTGTAGCAACATGTCACTCTAGCACACACCACCATCACACACATCCGAAAAAAGAAAAGCAACATTTGGTTTTTCATGGGAAAAAATGCTAATTAACTTCAAAAATGGCACACACCTTACGATCTGTCAAAGCTTGAGGAACATCCCCTGCCACAATTCTCTGGGCAAGCCTATTAAAAGACACGGTGAGTTCACTTAGATAACATAGTCATTAAGCTAACATTACTTGCGAGGATGCTAGATACAGCAAACTACATGCCAACCTAAAACAGGAGCACATATAACAACAAGCACAACATAATAAAACTGAGGCCTAAGTTAATAACAAGGGTACCAAAAGTTCATAATGTTGAATGTTAGCAATATACCGCGGAACTATTCTGATAACCCAGGAATTTAAAACAAAGAATATTTTTGAAACATTAATTATCCAGTTTACTTGCGGGACTATTTAAATGACCATGCATGAAGCAAACATAAGAGCTTAATGCTTACCCTTCGGAGATTGCAGTTTTTCCGACACCTGGTTCCCCAATCAGCACAGGATTGTTCTTGGTTCTCCTAGAGAGGATCTGGATGCACCTGCGTATTTCATCATCTCTTCCTATCACTGGGTCAAGCTTTCCTTCTCTCGCCATTGCTGTTAAATCTTTCCCATACTTCTCCAATGCTTCATATTTTCCTTCAGGATCTATAGTCAAACTCACATTGTCAAACAAAAAGTGAAGCGAACAGAAAATACATCATTGAAGTAAAACCCCCCACAAAAACTACAACAAAATATACTGAAGCCTTGAGAAGCAAGATTATGACAAGGAGCATATGCTAAGCAATAATCCACAGAAAATGATGCCTGGAAAATAGCAGACTTGAAAGAACCAAATATTTTTAGCAAAGATTTTTAGCAAAGCAAAAGCCAACCACACACAAGTAAATACTACAACAATTGGTCCACCAGTTTATGAATCAAACGCCTGTTTCAACTTTGTAATCAGAAACCTTAATGAACATCAGACCAGTTTTTGCACTCTTACATCAAACCTGTCTTTATCCACGCCACCAAATTGAACAAGTGGTTAACAGAAGTAAACAGCAGCAACTTCAGATAAAGAAAAGACACCAATACAAGTACTAACAAAAAAAAGGTAATATATGGTCTCAATCAAGGAAGGAGAAAATGCTGCATTCTCTACAACTCACATAAACCTCTATATTTTGCATGCGCCAATTTCATTGAACCAAGTAAATCCCAGAAAGTAACATCAAAGAAAATTCCATTACCTTGGTCAATAACTGACTGACGTCCCCTAATAGATTCCACCGCAGATTTCAAAGATTGATCGGATATCTGGAAATCTGTGAACAACTGCTTCCCAAAACGTTGATCTTGTGTAAGTCCAAGAACCAAATGCTCAACAGAAACAAACGAATCCCCATAATCCTTCTTGTACTCCCTAGCACGTTGGATTAGAGCTTCCAAATCGCGTCCTAACATTGAACCGGCTGACTCACCCAAAACCTAGTACGATTTAACAGAATAGAAGAGCTATAATCAGGATACAAGACTTTGTAATCCAAAGAGGGAACACAGTTAATATCATTTCAAAATATATTTTCATATAAAAAGAATCAAAATTTGCACTTGCATATATTCTCAAGAAGCTAAAAGTTTTCACCAATCAGCTTCAGTAAAACAATACTGTGATCAGCCATAGCGGCAAACAATGCATCCAAGTTGAATTGCATGTAAACAAATGCACCACAAATAGACAAGAGTAGAGAATTAATATCAATGTTGAAGGACCGAAGGCATTGTACAGAACATGGAAAAGACTATATCAGAATGTAGTAGGGGTCACCTTCGGCTGCCGTTGGATGAACTTGTCAGTAGCTTCAAGAAGGCGAGTATTGTCAACTCCGACTTTAGCAAATATCCTACGAGCAAGACCATTCTTCTGCTCCAAGAGAGCCTTCATCAAGTGTTCTGTTTCCACAATTTGATGCTTGTTCTCTCTAGCCACATCTGGAGAAGAAACAATAGCTTGCCAGGCCATTTCTGTGAACTCTTGTTGAGTAATCTGTCATAACATCCCTACCCCCACTAAATAAACAATCTCAAAAGAAAATGACATTAAAAAAAAAAAAAAAAAACCTACTTCACATCATACAAGATCAAAACTTTCAATGCTCTATAAGTATAAAAACACTTGATAAGATCATTGCCGAAATAAGGTAGCAAAAGAGCAAAATTCAAATTCATAAATCAGCAGAATTTGCTTAATCCAACACAATATTAGCACTGAACCAATAAAAATCACTAAAGAGACAACTCTTAATCAATAAATATCCAATCTCCAAAACATCAACAAAAATAAATACATTAAAAGAAAATTTACAGAACTTTCTTTCTTTTACTCAAAATTGGGTTGGCAAATAAATTGATGAAAGTACCATCTAACGAAACACCTTCAGTCGATGCAACGAAAACCATCAAAATACTTAACAAAACTCACCCTTCCCGCTGAAGCTTCACAACGAACAACAAAAGGTCTTGAAGAAGTCCTGGAAAACTTGTCGAGAACCCCATTTTTCCTTAAGTGAAGCGGTTTAAAGGATTTTAAGGAGTTGGGTTTTGAAGGGAAGCTCAAAGAAATGCATGGGTGTAACAAAAAGAGATTGTTTTTATTAGAAAAGGAACGTGTAGCGCATAAACTGACGCCACTAAGCGACGCCACAGAAGAAGAAGCAGCAGCCATTGTCGGTCCAAGGTTTCAGAAAGGGAAGTGTGATCACAATGAAATACCAAAAAAACGAAGATGGGTTTGCGTGAGAATAAGGGAAAAAATGAAAAAGAAAAGAAAAGGGTGAATAGGTCTCTTCCTTTTCCTGTCGTTGTCTCGCGGCTTTTTTCTCGGAGTTTCTCGTTTATCTTTTACGTTTTTTTTAAAAAAAAAATATTAACGTAGTGTGTTATTGTTTTAGTGACGATCAGTGAGGAAAAAAGGAGTCCGTCGGGGATTTGATTTGTTCAGAGTTTTAGGCGGAGAGAGTTCGTGAAGTGTCGCGAAAACATCGGAATTCCTTTATGTTCATACGCGTGGATTCTGATGGAAAATTCAATAATTTCGATTTTTTTTTCTTCTTCTTTACAACATTTAAGGGTAAATTACAAAATAGTCGCTTTTATTTTTTTTAAATTATATTTAGTTATTTATATTTAAAATATTACGTTTTAGTCACTTACGTTATTGTTTTATTACGAAGTGGTCACTCTACTGTTAAACTCTATTATCTACCTAACAGCAGTCCTACATAGCAATCTAAATGAGTTTTAAATGCCAACTTGGATGTCTAGTTGTTGGGATGAAAATAAATTTTTAATTAAATAAATTTAATTTGGACTGCCACGTAGGATCTCCGTTAGGGATATAACGAAGCTTAATGGTAAAGTGACCACTTTGTAATAAAACGATAACGTAAGTGGCTAAAACGTAATATTTTAAACATAAATAATTAAAATATAATTGAATTAGGAAACATATGGTTGACAAGCCGAATAAGGCGGTCCATGATCCAAGAAATGAAAAGTATAGTAAAAGTTTTACTCTTAGAGTACGAATGAGAAAAAGGTAGTCAAATAAAATATTCCAATTTAACTCTTTTTTATCAATTGTTGCGTAAAGGCGTAAGATTGGAAACCCCTACTGTTGCTTTGATTTCTGTCTTTTTAAGTGATGAAGTATGGGTTAAGTTAATAATCGATTTGATAAATCAGGGGCATGGCTTGTTTGAGAGTTTATTGGTTAGTATAAATAAGACAGGGTGAATAAGGTGGTGATGGGAAGGCTATAGGGTATGGTATGTTAAATACTGTTTTGAATGTTCTTAGTAAGTATGACTGGGTGTCTGGATGTTGTTGTTTCGGCCACAAAACTGACTAAAAGAAAGGGGGAAAGGCTTGAAAGGTTGCTCACCAACAATGGTAATAAACGTACCTTGATAGTGTACAGGTTAGGTAGAGAGCTCAAAAATCTGAAATAATTGGTCTACATCCTGAGTGCCATTCAATACTCAAACTAACATCTAAAGGGATGTTATGACATAGCGTTATGTGTCATTGAATGTTTGAGATTCGTCATCAGCTTGCAAAAGACCAGAAAAAAGGACCCGAGAGATGAAGCAGTTAAGCAAATGTTCATCAGTAAGGTGGCTTGGTGCTTGACGTAGGTTGGCAGTTGGAGGGCTTGCGTGAAAGAATCCAATACATGAAGCTGGTTATTTTTATGCATCCATTTATACCTTGTCCTGTAATATAAAAGACAACCATGAATAGTGTTTGATTTGGTGGAATAGAATAATATTATGGTTGAAAAAGCCAATTCAAAAGGTTAGATCTATCGATTAAGCTAATAAGGAATTTGTGTGATTTAATTTGGGGGGGGGGGGGCGGGGGCAGTGGTTGGGTTAGTTTGAATGGAGAATTGATGGTCATGAACGACAAAGACGAGTTCTATGTACTTGGTCTCAAAATTGGTTTCTAAGGTAGATTTGAGGTCTTGTACCCGAGAAGCAAAAGTTCCTACAACACATGGAATATTTTGTTGAGGTGAGGGCATGGTGGTTATGGCGGAAGGGCAACGAAAGCACCAATGAGACTAATGAAGAAAGACAATATTTCTTATATTTTTATGCAACCATGTCACTTATTTATAATGCCAGTAATTCACACCCATAATTCTCAATTATTTTATACTCAGTACTTGATATGTTTCCATTGTCTCTAATCAATGCAATATAATTCCATGATTTTTGGCCAACTTTAACTTTTCATCCAATAACAAAATCTCTAGTCCAACTTTTTTTGGGGGGCGCGGTAAGGCAAGTGGTACAAAGCAAACCAAAGTCATTAAACAACCGCCTATATAGAAATAAAGGAACCAGGTGAATGTATCACAAGCCGTAGATCGAAACCTGTGACGAATGCACACAAAATGTCTCATGGAGGTCAACTAGTTAAATAGACTTATTTGACCCACTTGAACTGACCTGATTCGTGGAACACATAGAGAAACTCATCTACTTGAAGCCTTGGTGGCCCAGTGAAACACTTCAGTAAAACTAGAGTTACCATGGCAAATATTGTAAATCCTAAGGGATAAGATTGTAAAGAGTTAAAATCCCTTAGGACTCTCATCTTGTATATAGGTTTTAATCTTAACCGTCGATGTAATTTAAATTGTACTATTGGATCTGGGGGAGCTCAACTGTAAATAGAGGTCTTCCCCCCTCATTTGTATTATTTCATTCATAGTTATTAAATATATTTGAGAGTATTTACTCAAACACCTTGTTTACATGCTTTCTTGTGGCTTTTTTGTTCGATTCGAGTTCCTTTGTCTTTTGAGGTTGTTTTTACTTTATTTTGGTGCCTTAGAGAATTTCCTTTGAAGAATTCTCACTTTCAAGAGATAGGCTGACTTAGACGGATTTGAAGCGAAGAACTTGCCTAAGGCCGTACGGTTTACGAGACTTAAGTTCTAGCCTCGTGACAGTTGGTATCAAAGTTAATGTTTAGTAAGGCACCAGTTAAGATGAAAAAAGGAGTAGATGTAACACCCCTCACCCGTATTCAATGCTGGAATAGGGTTATGGAGTATTACCGAACATATTATACAATTACACATACTTTTCACATACATTTTCAAGTTTTAAATAATCATCATTCAACAACATACATATCGTCCCGAGTATAAGCCTACGAGGCTTAGAACATGTATTCGGGGTGGTTCGGGACTAAACCGCTAACTTATGAAACTTTTGGAACACTTAGAAATTTTTTACAAAATACAGGGGACACACGCCCGTGTGGCCCGGCCATGTATCTCACACGGCCAAAGACACTCCTGTGTCACAGGTCGTGTGGACATTCGAAATGGAATCACATGGCCATGTCCTAGCCCGTGTCCGACCCCGTGTAACTCTCTGACTTGGGTCACACGGCCAACACACACGCCCGTGTGCCCTAGAAATGGCCACACACGCCCATGTGCCAGGCCGTGTGCTATGCCGTGCCAAATCTGTAGGGTATACTGACTTATGCCACACAGCCAAGACACACGCCCGTGTGCTGGGCCGTGTGGAGCATACTGACTTGATTTCAATTTCAACACCAGGGAACACACCGTCGTGTAACCTAACAGTGTGTCACACACGCCTGTGTCTCTGCCCGTGTGGACAAAAATAGGCTATTTACCAAGCCATTTTGCCACCCAATTTGCATGTACCTACATCAAACTCAAATGACACAATTCATGGCATAAAATAGGCATTGTAATAACCTCAACCAACATAATTCATATCATTTTAATACCAACCAATTCAAATCACACCAATACATCAATATACCATTCAATTTCATACTAAAATTCCTAATCTCAAATCATCAATATAAACACTTCCAATTTTGCATCATTTAGTCTAATCTCATAAACATACCAACTTCACTTCTCAAGCATTTGCTATCCATAATACTTACTATCATCAAGCATCACATAACTATCATCCAACACATCCCACAAACCATATGCACACATATATATATACATGATCAACTATACCAAAATAAGCCAACTCCCATGTCTTTATACAAAACCAAAACATTAACATTTACAAGCCATTTCAAATGGCTAAATTCATTAACAACACATATATCAACATGACCAAAGTTCCTATACATGCCATATACTCAAATTACTTAAGTTCAAAAGTACCAAAGTGATAGTAGGATAGTGTGGTGAAGTCTCCGACGATTCCTGAATCCGAGCTAGCTTTGAAATCACTATAAAACATGGAAAAATAAACAAAGTAAGCTATAAAGCTTAGTAAGCTCGTATGAAATAATAAGCAAACTCACCATTTATTCACAATCAAATAATATGAACATAATATGTTACAAAACATTCAAATCAAAATGTTAACTTGTATTCAATCACAAATATAGCCATGAACTTATAACTTCCATAAATTCGATGCTCACATAGTTTCCGTACATACCTGTACTATTACATATCTATTTCTCACTATTTCGTATCTTCGATATACCTGTTGAACCATTTGGAATAATACAGGATACTCGGGAATCTCGCACCCTAAGTGCCAATATATATAGCCAAAGTTATCTCAATAAATCTTGCACCGAAGTGCCAATACATAGCCGAAGCTATCTCAATAATGCTCACTCTTGAGCTATCAATGGGTCTGCTCACACAAGATGACGGTCATGACAAAACTACATGGTGCCGCTCATACAAGCTGACGAGAATCCGTAACACGTGCTGGATAACTCAGCCACCAGTAGGACGTACTGTAACACCCCTATACCATGTTCGACTCAAGGAACCTGATATAGGAATATTACATTTGGTGCCAAAGTAATCCTTGGCTAATCACTAATATATTAGAACATAAAAGCGGACAAATAATAAATCAGTCATTACAACCACTTGGAACATACTTGATTTTTCCTAAGTACATGTCATTCTATTCAAAATATTAAAACGTACCCTTTTGTTGCTTGAAGATGTGATGAGATGAAAGCTCGTAATCTCAAATACAATTCTTTAAAATTTTTGTACCTAATCTGCGCACGGAAACAGACCGTACGCTGAGTGTACACCCAATGGTATTACTATAATTCAAATACTTAAAATAAAATAAAAAATGCACAATTTACCTTACCACTATTTTACTTTCAATAAAATATTCATGCATTTAAAACTTTAACTTTTTTTAGTAATATGTATTTTAAATAGCTTTTCTTCATTTTTATTTATATATCTTCTTACTATTTCCATATTCATTTCATGCATTTCATTAATAACCATTTCATAAAATCATTATTTCATGTATTTCATTTCTATATCCTAATTCAATAACTTATTCTATTTCATATCTAAAACCTTACAACATCAGTCTTTCAATAATTATTTAAACCAACATTTTTCAATAAAAATAATTATAATTAATTCATAAGATTATATTCAGTTAACTCATACACTTTTTCATTATATCCAATTCATTCTATTTTCACTTCTTATTTCGATATCTCAATTTCAATTCACATTTCAATTCATAATTTCACTTTCTCATACTTTTAATAGTTCAATCGATCAATTCATTCGATTTTCTCATTTCATTTATTCAACTGATTTCAATATCAATAATTCGATATTTTAGCAAATTCATGAACCTTAAGTTCATGCTTCAAATCTCACATTTCAATTCAATTCACAATTCAACTCATAATTTCTTTCTCATATTTTCAATAGTAAGATCAATCAAATTTATTTAATTTTTCTCATTTCAGTTATTCACCCTATTGACAAACCCGGATTTTGACGGATACACGGATTCCAACCCAAACACACCAGTACGGCACATTGTGCCTAAAACGGTACATAGTACCTGATCAGTATACAACACATAAGTGCCTGAAATGACACACGAGGTGCCTAAAATACGACACATAAAGTGCCTGATATACGACACATAAAGTGCCTGATCGACAAAGCCGATAAATCCCGTACTCTTCCAAATCCTATGGCATGCCAACTATATCCGACTCAGCCCGACTAGTTAATAGGGTATTCAAATCATTTTTCTATTTCAAATTCACTTTCAATTCAATCACGATTCAATTCAATTTCACTTTTCCACTTCCTAATCAATATACAATTCAATACCAATACATATTCCAGATAATCACATATAATCATACTTTGATTCAATTCAATCCACTTTTCAATCAATACATAATTCACATATTCACCATATTCATAATTTAATTCACTTTTATTCAATTCATATTTTCGATTCATTTTCCAATCAAGTTCAAATCACTAATCACTTTTCAATTAATATACATTTCAAATAATCATATATTTTCTTCATTCAATTCATTTTGATTTAATTCAAATCACTTTTAATTTCCAATTTGTTCACATTTAATTTCAATAGCCATAAACACTTTTAAATCAATTTCATTCAAATCAATATCATTATTTCAATTACTTACCTAATTTTATCCACCATGCATTTTAATCACTATTCACAATTAATAATAAATAAGTTCGAATTATAGTAATACAAACCGTGATTTGCTCGATTACTCCTCAATAACCTTTTATTTTCCTTTCGATGCCGATGCCTCGGGTTCTTTGCTAGCTACGTAAATTAAAATAATTTATACTATTAATACAACACTAATTTATATTGAATAATTGAATTTCTATTCAATTTTTACCTTATTTTCAATTTGATCCTAACTAAATTCACTTACTTTTCTAACTCAATTCATACTTTATTTCCATTCAAATTTCAACCAAACTTATACATATCTATCAAAATTTCATCCTAAATCCCTAATTTCGAAATTCTTTCAATTTAGTCCCTACTATGCAAAACTTATGGCTTACTTTTCAATTTAATCCCTTTATCAAATCTAAATTGAAATTCATTCAATTAAACCCCTAATTCATCATTTTGTTCAACATGAACTATGTTCAAAAACCTAAGAACTTCCAAAACCTCAACTTAATTTCAACAAAACTTTATTCTAAAGCTTCTAAAACATCAAATTTAAGAGAAAAGGGCTTAATTGATTTACCAATTAAAACTTAAAGCTTCAAAATTCTCTTTTTCCCTTTTTCTTTTTCCTTCCCTTTTCTCCCTTCCTTCTTCTTTTAAGCTTCTGTTCTTCTATTCCTTCTTTTGTTTCTTTTCTTCTATTTGTTTTCTTTTTACTTTATATCTTATATATATATATATATATATATTAGTTAATAATAATAATAATGCATTATAATAATTATAATAAATATCTATTTAATAACAAATATTTAAATTACAATTGTCACCATTTAATTTGTTAATAATGCAAAAATCTTATAATATAATTATTTAATTAATAAATATCTTTCAAATAATAAATATCTATTATACAATTAATTAATTATATATATTAAAATGTACACATATTTTTCACTACATTTGTACATCATCAATACCATACACTTGTCATATATTTAATTTATTTATCAAATAAAAACTTATAATATAATAATTTAATTAATAATTATCTTTTAACTTAATAATAATAAATAATAAATATCTATTTACCAATTAAATATAAATATTACAAATGTATTTTTATTAATACACTTGTAATAAATCATCACCTTACATTTGTCATGATTTTATTTATTTTATGTAATTTAATATTTTAATATAATAAAAATCTATTTGCTTAAATAATAAGTAATTAAATAGAAATATTACAATTGTATAAATATTATTATTACATATTTATCATTTAATCACCCTACATTTGTCAATTCATTAAACTATTCATTAATTTAATAATATAATACCAATTAAATAATAATTTATATTTTATATCTTAATATTAATTAATATATATACACAGTAATATTCTAAAAAATCTTTAGATTTTTCATTGTTTTGCCGCCTCAACTATGCTAAATGGCCTATTTGCCATTTTGGCCCTTTTTATTTTCTTTTAATCTACAATTCAACTTTTACCCTTTATTCACTTTAGTCCTTTTTCCTAATTTCTCTCAAGTAAGCTAAATTCACCTAATTAAAACCTAATTAAACACACCACTAGACTCATAAATATTCTTAATAATTATTTACTAATTCAGTTTTCTAAGATTGAGGCCCGATATTGCACTTTTTCGATGCCCGTGAATTTTGGGTCATTACACGTACGGACCAGCACCCAAACAATAATAACCCCTAATGACATGTCATTCGTATCCTAATCTATTCCTAAGGTTCAATCGAGATTTCGTTGCCAAATCGTCGTTGAATGTGTCCGCAAGATCATTTTTACAATTTATGCAATATCAAAGCATTTAAAATACAATTATAACAATGCTTATTACATACGAACTTACCTCGAATGCGAAAACGGCGAATTAAGTCGACTAATCCAAAACTTTGTTCTTTCCCCGATCTAAATCCGTATTTCGCCTTTCTTGATCTAAATATAATAAAAATTAACTTATTTAATAATCTCTCTATTCAATTCAGTCCAAAATATACATTAAGGTAATTTTACACATTTTCCCTAATGTTTCACATTTTTACAATTTAGTCCTTATTTCATAAAATCACAAATTCATGCAATTCAACCAAAACCCATGCTAGCCAATTTACAATTAGGTCCCTAGCAGTCCATATTTTTCATTTATTTCACAATTTAACCACAAAATTTACACATTTCACAATTTAATCCCTAATTGACAATTTTGTCAAAAATCACTTTACAAATGTTGTTTATCTAACAACAAGCATACATTTTCTACCATTAAACATCAAAATACATCAACATTCATCAATGGCAAAACCCTAAACCTTTAAAAATTTTACAAATTAGTCCCTGGGCTAGCTAGATTAAGCTGTAACAATTTCAAGAACATAGAAATCATTAAAAACGGGACAAAAATCACTCACCTATTTTTCTAGGAAGCTTGGACGAATATTAAAGCTTAGAAAATGGCTTTATTTCCCTTGTACAATCGTTTGGAGAAGATGATAAGAAAATAAAATGGTTTTTTTATTTATTTACATTAATTTACTAAATTACTTAATTAACCTTTTAATTTCTATCAAATTTCAATAATACTAATCTCATAGATGTCCAATAACATATTAATGGTCTAATTACCACTTAAGGACCTTAAATTTAAGATTCCATAGCTATTTGATACCTTTAACTATTAGAACATCACTTTTACACTTTACGCGATTAAGTCCTTTTTATCAAATTAAGCACTCAAACGATAAAATTTCTTAACGAAAATTTCACACAATCATATTATCATGTTGTAGACATTAAAATAATAATAAAATAATTATTTTGACTTCGAATTTGTGGTCCCAAAACCACTGTTCTGATTTGACTAAAAACGGGCTGTTACAGTAGACAGATAGATTAAGCCTATGGAGACCCGTGGAGAGGGCAGGAAAGCTAGAAAATTGAAGGATATGCTGTTGGCTTTGGAAAGTCGAGTGGTCAATCTTGAGGAATCCATGAGTTTTGTGAAGGAAACACTCGAGGTAGTTGAGAGACGCACCTATGAGTTGGACTCGATAAAAGAGCAGCTCAAGGAATATGTGGTGGAGAATCTCGGTTTCAATGTGGAAGCAACGCAAGGGGTGCTCAATTCCATTATGAATTAGTTAACAGAGAAATATGATGCTTTCGAGGCTGTGGTGTTAGCCTTAAATGAACAGATTTAGGAGCTCAAGGTGGAGCTTGTTAGCTGCAAAGCTACTTTGGGTAATAAAGTGTTAGCTGCGACACCCAAGCCAAGGTGAATGTCCCTAAGCTGAAAGAGTTTACGAGGACGAAGTCTGCAAGATATGTGGACAACTTCTTGTGAGTAATGGAGCAATACTGCCGTGTCAAAGGCATCATGGATAATGCTACTAAGGTAAATATTGTTGCTATGTATTTTACTGATTTCGCTCTTTTTTGGTGGCGTCGTAGGTCTACATATGAGAAACAAGGTGGAGCCGCAATTGGGACTTAGGAGGAGTTCTAGAGAGAATCTAATGGGGGCAGTCTTACCCAGAGTATGGTGAGGATGAGGCTCGGGCTAAGTTGTGTTGGCTTACGCAACAAGGCACAATTAGGGAGTATGTGTAGGATTTCAGTGAATTGATGCTCCAGATTTTCGATTTGGGTGAGAATGAGGCATTTTTCTCTTTTACGGATAGGTTGAAGCCGTAGGCGAAGTAAGAGTTGTAACGTTGAGGGTTCAAAGAACTTACCAAAGTCATGATCGTAGTGGAGTCCTTATTGAGTTTGTTCCAAGAAAATACAAGTTTGAGTCTTCCAAGCCTAAGGAAAAGGGCAATGTTAGGGGAGATGAAGAAGGACAGGTCAATAACGATAATGGTGGTAATAGGAAACCACATTATGGGAAGTGATAAACCGTAATATATACATATTTTAATCCCACATTTAGCGTACTTTTGGATGATTTATCCCTTGACTTGTGGAATTTGATGCTTCTAATCCTTTAATTTCATGTTTTATACTTAGGAGAGCATCGGAGGTCGAAAAGAACGAGAAACGGGCTAAAAACGGACCAAATGGGCCAAAGTAGTAAATCAACACGGCCTAGGCCCAAGCCACACGGCCGTGCCCCTTTAGTAGGCTCGACCACGGCCTGGAGTCGATTTACACGGGCGTGTTGCACGGGCGTGTCCCTGCCGTGACAAAGAGGAATTTCACTCGGAATAGGGTACTTAGAGGCAAAGAAAGACATTCCAAAAGCCTATATAAACACCCTAAAGGCCAACCTTGGGGGGCGCGTCAAGCTAGGCCAAGGAGCCAAGCCAGGGAGGTCAGAATTGTGGGATTTACTCGAAGAAAGCCAGTTGATTCATCTCAAGAAGCTGAAATTATACTCAAGGCGGAGGATCTCTCCTTCAATTCCTTTAGGG
Source organism: Gossypium sturtianum (assembly GCA_025698515.1). NCBI lineage: Eukaryota > Viridiplantae > Streptophyta > Magnoliopsida > Malvales > Malvaceae > Gossypium > Gossypium sturtianum. Next base: position 127,963,156 of record CM046946.1, read on the forward strand.
GGTTTTAGGGTTTTCTTATGTTTTGTTTTATCTTTTCTTCTGAGATGTATTCTTTTATGATTATGAACTAAACCCCTCAGATACCTGAGGGGGATGAAACCTAAGACGGATCTTGTTATTATTTTCTGAACTATATGATAAATACTTGATTTGTTCTTAACTATGTGTCCTTAATTCTTGTTTTGATATTTCAGGATATTGATTCAAGTATTGATGTACTTATGCAGAGGAGGAAGATTCCCTGTTTAAGAGTAGATCTAGCATAGTTAAGCGGAGTTGATCGCAACCCTAGAGATAGGATGACGAAAATCTATCGGATTAGGGTCAAACCTAATATGGAAGTCCATAGATGAAGTTAATGCAATCCTAGGGGTTTTAATTAGAAAGATATTTCAATTAATCAACCTAGGGTTAGACGTTAGTATCCTCGAGAGAGGTATTAATATAAATTAGGGAATCCTACGGATCAAGTCAAGTGAATAAATCGTCTGGTTCAGAGTTAAATAACAAGTGAAGTCTAGGTGGATTCTTCCTTGGGTATCGTCTTAATCAATTGGTTTTCCCACAAGTATTTCCCCAATTCATTCTCTGTGTCTTAGCATCTTTAGCTTAGTAGTTAGTTAATTTTAGATTAAATAACAAATCCCTTAATTCTTATGCTAAATAATAAAAAGAAAGTCAGTATTAGTACTTTTGGTTCTTTTGGCTTCGACATTCCGATCTTGCCACTAAGCTATACTACTGTTCGATAGGTGTACTTGCCTTAATCGTGGTGATAGTTAGTTTCTAGGCTCGATCATTCATTATATAAATATTAAGACTCTCGACACACACGATCAAGTTTTTTGCGCTGTTGCCGGGGAACTAAAATATTAAGAACGCTCAATTTTTATTACTTTAGCCATTTTTATGTTTTGCAATTTACTTTTATTCTATTTTTAACTTTGCTAATATTCTTTCTTTTATTTGTTTCTAGCAGGTACCTCTACTTTATGACTAGAAGGAACCCGACAGGACCCTTAATTTACGACAGTGATATTGAAGGTACCACTCGCAGAAATCGTAGAGAAATAAGGCGAAGCTTAAATTACATAGAAGAAGAGCAAGAAGACGAAACCAATACCACCGAAGAGATGGCTGAGAATAATCCGCTACCTCCAGAGGTGACCAAAGATCATGCTCCTCGAACTATGTATGATTATGCTAAACCTAATTTAACATGAACTGAGTCAAGTATTGTTAGACCTGCTATTGCTGCAAATAATTTTTAATTAAAACCTAACACTATACAGATGATACAACAGTTTGTTCAGTTTGATGGTTTGCAGGATGAAGATCCTAACACACACTTAGAAAATTTTCTAGAATTCTGTGATACCTTCAAAATAAATGGCGTTTCTGATGATGCCATTCGTCTTCGGTTGTTTCCCTTTTCTTTGAGGAATAAAGCAAAACAGTGGTTGAATTCTCTTCCACGAGGGTTAATCACTACATGGGATCAAATGACCGAAAAATTCTTGTTACAATATTTTCCACCGGCCAAAACGGCCAAGTTGAGAAATGATATCTCTTCTTTTGTGCAGATGGATCTAGAAATACAATATGATGCATGGGAGAGATACAAGGATTTGTTGAGAAGGTGCCCTCACCATGGGCTATCTTTGTGGCTTTAGGTTCAAACCTTCTACAATGGTGTGAACCCCACAACGAGGCAACTAATCGATTCAACCGCAGGCGGAACCCTGAATAACAAAACTCCTAAAGCGGCCTACGAGTTTATTGAGGAGATGTCACTGAATAACTATCAGTGGCAAGTTACAAGGACAAGGCCAAAAAAGCAGCCTGAGTTTTCAACCTTGACGCAGTAACCATGCTATCAAATCAGGTAGAGATGTTAAACAAAAAGATTGATGGTTTGTGTTCTTCACAGGTACATCCGATAATGCAGTGCGAAACAAGTGGAGGTGTGGTGAATCCTGAGTACCCACCCTACGGACATGGCATGGAAAATGAACATATGAACTATATGGGTAACAATTTCAGATCTCAAAATAACCCTTATAGTAATACTTATAATCTAGGTTGGAGGAACCACCTCAATTTTTCATGGGGTGGTCAAGGAAATCAGAGACAACAACCCCCTCCAAACTTCCAACAACAACCCTACCCACAAGAAAAGAAGCCGAACCTTGAGGAGATGCTGACAAAATTCATAGCGGTGTCAGAAACACGTTTCCAAAAGACCGAAACAACACTTAAAAATCAACAAGCATCGATTCAAGAGATCGAGAACTAGTTAGGGCAACTTGCTAAACTGATTTCCGAACGACCGCAAGGAAGCCTACCAAGCAACACTGAGACTAACCCAAAGGAGCAAATTCAAGCCATAACAGCTCATGATAGTGTAGGGTTAGATGAGCCCAAGTTAAGGCAAGATAATGTGGTAGAATAAGGTAAAACTGAGGAAAGTCATAATAAGCCAAAACCGGTAATTAAAGAGTACCAACCTCGTGTGCCATATCCCGATGCGATGAAGAAAGACAACACAGACAAATAATTCGGTAAATTTCTTAAACTTTTAAAGAAATTACATATTAACTTACCGTTCCTTGAAGCTCTTTCGCAGATGCCAGATTCAAGGAAATTTTTAAAAGAGCTTTTGACAAACAAGCGGAAGTTAGACGATGAGTCACATGTGGAATTAAACGCAGTATGATCAGTAATGTTGTAAAATAGACTACCACGAAAATTAAAAAATCCATGGAGTTTTACAATTCCATGCTTAATTGGTAGTTTATCTGATTTAGGGGCAAGTATAAATGTTATGCCTTATAAAATGTTTAAACAGCTAGGTCTAGGGAAACCCAAACAAACTAGGATGAGCATTCAATTAACTGATAAAACTATTAGAATTCCTAGGGGTATAATCGAAGATGTACTCGTGAAAATTGATAAATTCATATTCCCAGTAGACTTTGTCGTTTTAGACATGGATGAGGACAATACGATCCCTTTAATTTTAGGAAGACCCTTTTTAGCAACTGCTAGAACTAAAATTGATGTTGGTACAGGTGAACTCATACTCCGTGTAGGTAACGAGTCAATCAGTCTTCAGGCTCTTGACTCGGCTAGGACATCAAGTAATCAAGGTGAGAAAATTAATTTTATTAATGACCATTCAATTAAACCTCCTTTTCAGGAAGCACCACAAAACTACACAACTGAGCCAGATCCTAGACATCATGACAACAAAGAAGTAATTCATGAGGATCGAAGGCTTCATATTGATGAACTAGACGAGTGGAAAACACATTTCAAGGAGAAACTAGGAACACATGAAGTAAAACCAAAGGAACCCCAAACGAGCTTAAAGGAACAGCGAATCACTTCAAAATAAGAGATCAGGTATTGTTGGATGAGAAAGACCCTCGAGTCGCTATCTCAGACCGTAATACAAACGAAGAAATCCTTTTTACGGTACTCAATGTCTTCCCATACGAAACAGTCGAGGTAAGTAATCCTAAATTCGAAACTTTTAAGGTAAACGCTACTCGACTCAAACTTTATCATAGTAGAACTGATAGCATGAGAGGGGATGTTCAACTCTTCGAACCACCCTGATTATGTGAATGAGAGGTGAGTCTAGCTTAAGACTTTAAACGAGTGCTTCTCGGGAGGCAACCCGAGCACTAACCATAATAATTAAGTTTAGTTTTATTTATTTTCATATTTAGGCGTAGGTTTCCGTGCCACACGGCCGTGGCCGTGGCCGTGTGGACACCACGGATTTTCGTACTGACATGGCAGAGGTAGTACGAGCCAAAAAAATCCCCAGATCACGGACGGCTATAAATTGCCACGGCCGTGCGATATGGCCGTGGCTGACACTGAAGAAGCTACACAGGCATAAGCCACGCCCGTGCTTTGAGGCCGTGGCCGACACTAAGAAAGAGACATGGGCGTGGAAACCTCTAGACAGACGTGGGAGAAACGAACAAGCCACCACACGGCCGTGCGATACGGCCGTGTAACTAAACACGCCCACGACACACGGGCGTGGGGATGTACCAGATCTGAAATCTCTATTTAAAAACACACCTCTCCCTTTCTCACCTACTCCCCATTCCCTTTCTTCCATACACTTTCACCCTTATCCTTTCCATTTCCTGTCATTCTCCTGTCCCAAACTCTTCATTTTCACCTTACCCATGTCAAAGAAACACAAAAATACGAGCACAGTCTCCCTGTGGGAGACCGATCTACATAAGTTCATGCCGGCTGCTTCATTTACTCGACAAGCCGAGGACAATTGAGGCCATTTAGTTTTTATTTTTCTTTTCTAGTCTCCTTTATTTTTCTTCTCTTTATCTCACTTGTGCTTAAATAATTCTATTTTATTCTAGTTTCTTGGTTTTAGGTTCTTCAGGCTGCTTGGGAATCACCACACCACGGCCTTAGATATCATACCCACCTCACGAACAGTCTAATGACAAGGACTTTTCAGTCCATTAATCTTTTTTTTATTGTCTTTTACTTTCTACACTCTTTCTCTTTATCTTTCTTGTCTTTAAATACATAATTAGTTTATTTTGAATTTTTCTTATTATTTCCTGGCTATTTCTTCACGAGCTACCCAATTTCTTCATCTAACGCAGCGATTATGGGCAGCCACCATACCACCACCAGAGACACCTCCTCCAACTTATCTTTCACCTCCGAGTCAAATGTCTACACTCTCAACTCAATGAATCCATCCGAAATTCAGGAAGTTTCACTTCTCTCCCTCTCTTTTGATTTTCTTAAAATATTATTCATATATATCTTTGTACATTGAGGACAATGTACATTTTAAGTATGGCGGGTGAAATTTATTCAGAAAAGTGCCTAACTTTTTCATTATTCTCAAATCCTGAATTATATCTTGTTCTTAAGTAAATGTTCTCATATTTACGAAATTTCCTTTGATTCATGATTTTCATTGATATGTTTTGGATTAAGTCATAGTTAATTGTGCAGTGATGATTTAAACTTTAGGAGACTAGAGAATCAAGCATGATGAGTTTATTTTCAGAATTAAAAATTTGTTAGGTTGTCTACCTGAATCTAATTATTACCTTAAAGTTTGAAATTTACAAGGTTGACATCAAAAGCCCATAATTTTTGTGAGACCTTGAGCCTCTTAGAGCATACATTTTTCGTGCTCACTTTATTGATTATGAGTGTGTCAACATTGATTTGTTATTCTAGAACTTGCTTCGATTATACATGTCGAGACCACACTTTTGATTTGATATACAGAGATGATGAAGGCACCTAGGTTTTAACCCACTTACTCCATAAAAAGCCTACCTTCATAATTAAACCCTAGTGAACCCCTTTGATCCTAACAAACTGTTTATTGACTCACCCATTAATATTAACCCAAAACCCACTGTGTATTTTTTATCACCAGTTTTCTTGACTACTCTTATATCGAGATTTGATTTGATCGGTTACTTAACTATTTTCTTTATTTCAGTTATTAAATTCTATATTATTATTGTACTTGATTTGTTCTTAAAAAAAAACGACGAAGTATATTCATTATTAGTTCTATGTTATTTGAGCTTAAATTGTTAATTTCATTATTTTTAGAAGAAGCTCATGTTATTAGTATTAAAGTTTCAATTGATGTAATTATTCAGTATTAGTCCAACTTTCTAGTTAGGTAATTTATCAATTCAGTCGCGATTCTAACCCTCTAATTCAGTCTTTATCCACACCTTTAACCCAAGCCCCGTTACAACCCTTTTTAAAGACCTTTTGATTTATGTATCATCTCATATTATAGTGGTGGAGATTTGATTTTCATGCAAGCCTATGGGATTAACTTTTCATGTTCGACTTCTGAGTGCTTATTTTTGAACCTTAAACACTTTGAGTGATTTGAGTGAATCTTTAGTGAGGATGTCAATCCTTGTCAGATTTTGAATTAGAGGTAATTATTTAGGTAAGGGGAAACACCTATTTTTCGTACTATAAAAACTATGACTTTGATTGTTTGAATCTTTAGGAACCTTCTGGTTAAAGTATCAATGTATGAATTACATATGAATTATGATGAAACATTGTTGATGAAGGTTATGAATTGAGGAAATTCTATTTCAATTGTGAGTTGAGAATTTTGCTTGAAGACAAACAAATGCTTAAGTGTGGGGGAATTTGATAAACCGTAATATATACATATTTTAATACCACATTTAGCGTACTTTTGGATGATTTATCCCTTAACTTGTGGAATTTGATGCTCCTAATCCTTTAATTTCATGTTTTATACTTAGGCGAGCATCGGAGGTCGAAAAGAACGAGAAACGGGCTAAAAACGGACCAAATGGGCCAAAGTAGTAAATCAACACGGCCTAGGCCCAAGCCACACGGCCGTGCCCCTTTAGCAGGCTCGACCACAGCCTGGATTCGATTCACACGGGCGTGTTGCATGGGCGTGTCCCTGCCGTGACAAAGAGGAATTTCACTCGGAATAGGGTACTTAGAGGCAAAGAAAGACATTCCAAAAGCCTATATAAACACCCTAAAGGCCAACCTTGGGGGCGCGTCAAGCTAGGCCAAGGAGCCAAGCCGGAGGTCGAGGTTGTGGGATTTACTCAAGAAAGCCGGTTGATTCATCTCAAGAAGCGAAATCATACTCAAGACGGAGGATCTCTCTTTAATTCCTTCAGGGGTTTTAGGGTTTTCTTATGTTTTGTTTTATATTTTCTTACGAGATGTATTCTTTTATGATTATGAACTAAACCCTCGGATACTGAGGGGATGAAACCTAAGACGGATCTTGTTATTGTTTTCTGAACTATATGATAAATACTTGATTTGTTCTTAACTATGTGTCCTTAATTCTTGTTTTGATATTTCAGGATATTGATTCAAGTATTGATGTGCTTATGCAGAGGAGGAATATTCCATGTTTAAGAGTAGATCTAGCATAGTTAAGTGGAGTTGATCGCAACCCTAGAGATAGGATGACGAAAATCTGTCGGATTAGGGTCAAAACTAATATGGGTGTCCATAGATCGAGTTAATGCAATCCTAGAGGTTTTAATTAGAAAGAGATTTCAATTAATCAACCTAGGGTTAGACGTTAGTAGCCTCGAGAGAGGTATTAATATAAATTAGGGAATCCTACGGATCAAGTCAAGTGAATAAATCGTCTGGTTCAGAGTTAAATAACAAGTAAAGTCTAGGTGGATTCTTCCTTGGGTATCGTCTTAATCAATTGGTTTCCCACAAGTATTTCCCCAATTCATTCTCTGTGTCTTAGCATCTTTAGCTTAGTAGTTAGTTAATTTTAGATTAAACAACAAATCCCTTAATTCTTAGGCTAAATAATAAAAAGAAAGTCAGTATTAGTACTTTTGGTTCCTTTGGGTTCGACATTCCGGTCTTGCCACTAAGCTATACTACTGTTCGATAGGTGCACTTGCCTCAATCGTGGTGATAGTTAGTTTCTAGGCTCGATCATTCATTATATAAATATTAAGACTCTCGACACACACGACCAGGAAGTTGAAGCCCAACAAAAAACCAAAGGAACTAGTGAAGTGCTTCTTATGTTATGGTTTGTAAAAGATGCGAGATGTAACACCCTCTTACCTGACCCGATCGTCGGGTCCAAACAACAGGATATCACATCCATTGTCTGGGCAACTACCGTCAAATACACTGTAATTAAATCATTAATACATTCAATGATGTCATAAATACATGCACACTATGATACACAATTAAACCCGAGCCTTAATTGAGTTTACGAAAGCTCATTTGTTGACTCGAGCATGAAATAGGACCAAATTATAAAAATTTCAAAAATCTAGAACATGTATCAATACCCTAGCTAGGTACCGATGTTAAATTAAGCTTCGATGTTTGGGAAAATTGAATAAAAATTAATAGTATCGATACCTCACACAAAGTATCGATACTTTGTTCTGGTATCGATACCATTTTAAGGTTCGATGTTTCAAAAAAATTAAAAAAAATCACTAAAGTATCGGTACTTATCCCTTGGTATCTATACCTCATAAATTAATGTTCAAAATCTGCACTTAGTACCTATTTCATGCCAAACCATCATCAAACTATACCAAAACATTTTACCATTCCAAAACAACAAATTCAATATGTCACAAATTAATATCAAATATACCATTTTAATCCACCTACTCAATTATTCATTCAACCTATCCAAATTCATACTATTTGACAACTACTAATCATCTACCTATTTTAAGCCCCATTCAACATGCCAAAACATATTACTATCATTTACCAAAGGTATACCATACCACAAATGCTAACTTTGTCTATGCATACATATATAAGCTACCTAACTAGTTCATTTCATCCTATTACGTAAAACATGTTACAATCACAAATATCCATTTTACAAAAGCATCTTGTAATTCTTCCATACTATATAGTAACTCACTTACCAAAACTTTACATTCATAAGATTGTGTTGGAACGTCGGTACGCACTGCAGCGTAGCGAAAAAAATTATTTCGGCAATCATCAATTATGGATCCATGTACGAGGAACGAATCGGGTTGAAATTATACATTTTCGTTTTTCTGATCCCTCTATGAGATGTCGAACTCAAGTCGCAACAATAACGTCTCAACCTTTACGAAATCCACCTAGTCAAGAACGAACAACAAAACTTTTTTGAACTTTTTTCAGAGAGAATTTTCAAAACGCTGCTAGACCTTATTTTATTTTTCTGGTAACTAACACTCTATTAGGGATTCTATTCCTTTTTTATTAATCACCCATAATAAAAATGGAATAATTCCTTGTTTATTTTTAGAGAAAACTATGGAATATACTAAAATGTTATATTCTTTCTAAAAGTGTAACATCCTGAAAATGGGCCTATGCATTTTTGATTTAATTATACGAAATGGCATGTCTTATGCGTTATGAATATATTGTGAACATTTTTAGAAACTTGGAAATGCAAGGAAATGATTTAGAAATGTTAAGTTTAAAAGAGGAAAGCGAACATTTTTGGAAACTTGGAAATGTAAGGAAATGTCATAGAAAATGTTAAGTTTAAAGTTTAAAAAGGGGAAACTAAGGCAATGTGGTCTTAAGAGAAAATGTATGTGAAATATGACATACAAATAGCCTTGGTAAAATGGCTACAAGGCTCCACTTAAGGGCCTAGCAAGTGACGCCACATGCAGGAGCAAAAGGGTCCCGAGTTCGAGTCGCATGGGAAGCAAATAAAGGATTTTATTTTTGCTACAAGGAGTAGAGGAGGTGGGCGGCACTAAGGAACTCCAGGAGGAGTTTTATTCTCTTTAAAATTCATTAAATAGATGGATACATGATGGATAATTATTGGTATTTTTAATAAGAGATAATTAAAGGATTATTTCTATTAATTTTAAATAAGGTGATAAAGCTATCAAAATAGAAGTGATGGCCAAGTAAGGGATTCTAAGATAGTAATTTCGGCTACTAGAGGAAAAGAGGGCCATTCATTCTTTCTTTCAACCCTTCTCTCTCTGCCGAATTTCCTAGAGCATTTGTTCTTCTTCTTTTTGTTAGCTAAAGCTAAAAACTCAAGATACCATCATTAGCCGATTTCTTTATACCAATCAAAGAGTCGAAATCAAGATCTTTTTAGCCTACATAGCCGAATGTTGTTAAAGGCTCAAGCAAGGATTGCCGATTCCTAAAGTAAGGGTAAGATCTCATTCGGTTTTATCCTTTTTCTTTTATTTGCCGAAATCTAGGACTAACCCCATTAATATCTTGTTACCGAAACTTTGAAGAGATCTTTCGGGATTTACTAAGCGTCGACTACAAGGAAGGAGAAGTTCTTTTTCCGAAGGTACACCATAGGCCGCGTGTTCCTAGTTATTCGGTGAATTTCTGGATTTAAAATCCATAAGGTAAGTGTCTATAGCATTCGCCAAGGCCATGTTTGGTAAATATATGTGTTCATTAATTATTCAAACGCCGAAACTAATCTATTCAAGTAATCTAGTGATTGCCGATTTCAAGAAAGAAGAATACAAGTTTCCGGTATTTGATTACACATCAATCGACACCAAGGTAAGTTTTGAGTAATAACAATCCTAATAGGATTTGGTTTTATGGCCGATGGTCTTCATTAAATTGTTAAAGTGATGGCCGAATGTAGGAAGTTAAAGATCCGAGGCAAAGACATCTGGTTTCGGGATTTCAGTGAATTGTTAAGCGAATCAGGTGTGTACCCCACACTAATCTTAATAGATTTATGGCTTTAACTTGATATATGTGTTAATATGAAAGTGTAAGAATGTGGCTAAGGTACCATGTTATGGTACAAAGTACTCAGGTACGTTTCCTACTCCTACTAGGACTATGAAATATGTTATGTTTAACATGTGATAAGTGATAAGAATGTGAAATTTGGCATGTTAATGCATAATATGTATGTTATGGGGCATATGGGTTATTGAAAAGGGGAAGTGAATGTGGTGACCTAAGACCACGATATTTGAATGTGGTGACCTAAGACCACGATATTTGAATGTGGTGACCTAAGACCACGATATCTGAATGTGGTGACCTAAGACCACGATATCTGAATGTGGTGACCTAAGACCACAAATATTTATAAGAGGCGATGAGCACGTCGATTGCAGCGGCGCCTTCGATGGTGTGTAGCGGATGGAGGGTTGACTTAGTAGTCCTCACGGTGTGCGAGGATGAATACGGGTGATGTGTAGCGGATGGCATATAGGTTTGGGTTCTGGTTGCATCACTTTTCTATCTGTTATGTGAATGTGAATGTAATATGATAATGTATGCCCGACTATTAAATTTTAGTGTTGGTTACACATTGAGTCATTTGACTCACCCCGTTGTGGGAACATGTTTGGTGATGGACAAGTGATGGGCCGGGACGGCGAGAACTTGTGGTGGCCATGCTCACTTGAAGTTTATTTTATTTGGACATTTTATTTCATTTAAGTACTTTAAATTATTTGGGTTTGTTTTGATGTAATAAGGCCACAATTGAACTATTTTACATTTATTTTTATGTTTACAAATTTTTATTAAGTCAAAGGTTAAGTAATTTATTTTTAAATGTACTCTAAATGTTTTATCACCTAAAAATTTAAAAAGGGTTTCCATTATTAAAACGAATTTATTTTCTACTCGAGCCCAACCCAAAATAATATTTCTTTCAAAATACACTATTTATCAGAGTAACACATGAATTTTGAACCGGTTCACGTCGAGGAGCATACGAGATCCGTCAAGGCTCGTGGGCGGGTGTGGGTGTTTCAGTTTGGTATCGAGCCCGATTTTAAACTCTCGGCACAGGGTTAAGGCCCAAAACATTTTCAAAATCTAGCCCAAAAGAAATTTGTGGAAATTTTCAGGTTGTTCTGGCATGGCACCTAAGTCTCTGACCCGACGTCCACCAGGTAAGTACTTCTATCCATTGTGTGGATTATATTATGATGTGTATAAGGGTAGAAATGGAATGGAACGTAGATTAGCATGATAAGTACTTGAACCCTAGGACTAGTTTTCTCCAACACTTACATAAGACTTAAGTGCCTAATTAAACAACCCTGTGACTTAGTCGCTAAGTTAGAGTGTGGCAACCCTTGTGCGCATGTCTAGGATTGGATCCAGAAGAGCCTGGTACTTAAGAAGTCCTAGTGACTCACCTCCTCTTCGCAGGAATCCTACCTGGTGCGTAGCTTCGGTTCACCCTAACCAAGAGGACTCGGTCATAGGCTAAACAATAACTAAAACCCAAAAGGGAACTAGCCGTGTTTTTATAAAAACCCTAGTTTTAAAAACTCTTAAAATTACCTTTTTAATTTGTGAGAACGATTTTTACAAAAATTTTCAAAAAAATTTTGAATTGCAAAATTACTAAAATACCCCTAATGGTAAAATTACAAAAATGCCCTTGGTTTATAAAATGTCCAAAATACCCACAGTCCTTATTCAAAATTACGTTACTTTATAAAATGTTCAAAAACCCTAATTTGCAAAATATCAAAATACCTTGATTTTGGAAAATTACGAAAATACCCCTGTAGGATAAATGACGAAAATAACCCTGGGATAGGAACGGACAGAAATGTCCGAAGAGTGAATGTGTATGGGAGATACTATGGAATGGATGTCACTAAATGAATGAATGTTTGAATGAATGTACTTCTCTGAATTAGGATAGAAGATTTGAACTTTGATTGATCGAAAGAACTACTATTAAACTTCTTTCATAAAAATTTTTTGCGAATAATAAGTGAAACAATGACTAATTCATAAAACTTTTTAATCGGATCGCGACGATAGAAATGAGTTTTAGAGGGCGTGGGCGTAACGCACGCGAGGACGCCAGGTAGAGGTAGAACGACCGTGTCGGAACCCGTTAGATCGGGTCAAGTGCGACAATGAGATACCACCGCCACCACCACCCCCAGCTGTTCGTGTTGAGCAGCAAGCTCAGACGAGGGATGATGTTGTGTCGCAGACTGTGCTGCGAGTTCTTGAGTTGGTGGCTGGTGCAGGGGGAAATTCGAGAACTCGAAAGTCGGTACTGGCGACTCGTGCCAACGAGCCGAGGTGTTCCGTGGTGTATCCGTGGCACCCAATCATACCGAGAGTCTTGGTTGGAGGCAACCGAGCACATTATGGATGAGCTCGATCTGACCCCTGAGGAGAAAGTGAAAGGAATGGTGGCACTACTACGCGATGAAGCGTATCAATGGTGGTTAACCGTGCGGGATGGTGCCGTAGCTGAGGATCTGACATAGGATTATGTGAAGGGGGCATACCAGAAGAAGTACATCGGCACTCATTACATAGATGCTCAAAGAAAGGCGTTCTTGGGGTTGGTTCAAGGGAGCAAGACCGTAGCGGAGTATGAAGCTGAGTTTCTGAGGTTGAGCCGATATGCTCGAGGAGTAGTGGCACGGGCATGAACGGTGTGTTCGGTTTGAGGACGGACTAAGGGATGATCTGAGGTTGTTGATAGCTCCGCATCAGGAACGGGAGTTTTCTGCTTTAGTAGAGAAAGCTAAGGTAGCTGAAGGGATTAAGGACTCTACAAAGCAGAACTTCGACCAGAACAGGCAAGAAAAGAGGCTTTGGATCATCGTGGATCATTTGGGAATAAAAGGTCTAGAGTTGATAGGCGCGAGGTCGACAGTCGCTACAGAGAGGCGATGATCGTACTTGTGATCGGTGTGGGAAGAGACACTTAGGAGAGTGTTGGAAGAAGACGGGAGGATGTTTGGTGTGGGTCCAAGGACCATATGATCAAGGATTGTCCTATGAAACCGGATGAAAATCGGCCGGTGCTCGTAATGTTAATCAAGCGATAGAGGTGGGCCAGCTGACCTCGGCGAGGTCGTGGTCCGAATAATAGATGTAATGGTGCCGGCAGAGGGCGTGAAACACCGGCGAGAGGTGCTGCTATCATCGAGGCAAGGCAACCAAGTTTGGTTTATGCGATTCACGGAGGGAGGATGGAGACGCGCGGACGTCATAACTAGTAATTCCTTGTGTTTTTGGAAAACCTTATTATGCTCGATTGATGTGGGCTCGACTCACTCCTATGTTGCATGTAGTTTAGTGGAAACACTAGGCCTAGACTCGAACTTTCTGATAGGGAGATGACTGTAGTAAGCCCACTAGGTCAAACTGTAGTGGTGAATAAGATCTTTCGGAGTGTACCCTTAGAAATCTAAGGCGTAGTATTTCCTGCTGACTTAATGGAACTCCCTTTCGGAGAATTCGACCTTATTCTTGGCATGGACTGGCTAGTAGAGTATCGAGCCGTGTTGGATTGTGCGGCTAAGCGAATGGAGTTAAGGACCCCGGAGGATGAGGTGGTCATTATGATAGGAGAAAGAAGAAATTACCTGTCTAATGTAGTTTCGGCATTAAAGGCGGAGAAAATTGTCCGGAAAGGGTGCAAGGCATTTCGGCCTTCGTTAGTCTTTGTGGACGCAAAAGAAGGGGGAATTAGTGGAGTTAGAGCGGTAAGGGAATTCGTGGATGTTTTTCCGGAGGAGCTACCAGAATACCCCGGATAGGGAGGTAGAATTTGGAATAGACTTGCTACAGGAATGTACCTCCGTGTCAATCGCTCCATACCGAATGGCACCAAAGGAGTTAGTGGAGCTCAAGGCTCGGATCCAAGAGTTGTTGGATCGTGGGTTTATTCGACCCAATGTGTCTCAGTGGGAGCACCATTCTGTTTGTGAAGAAGAAGGACGGAACTATGCGAATGTGCATAGATTATCGTCGATTAAATAAGCCGACCATCAAGAACAAGTATCCTCTCGCCCACGGATAGGCGACTTGTTCAATCGACTTAGGGGGCGCCGTATTTTCAAAGATCGATCTAAGGTCCGGATATCATCGATTGAAGGTGAAGGAGGCGGATATCAATAAAACGGCCTTTAGGGCAAGGTACGGCCATTTTGAGTTTATAGTGATGCCGTTTGGGTTGACGAACGCCACCGCGTTCATGGATATGATGAACCGGGTTTTCAACCTTACTTGGATAGGTTTGTCGTTGTGTTCATCGACGACATTTTGGTATACTCAAGTCGGAGGAAGAGCATGATGAGCACCTACGGATAGTGTTACAAGTATTAAGGGAGAAAAAGCTCTATGCCAAATTCAGCAAGTGTGAATTTTGGCTTAAGGAGATGGCATTCTTAGGGCATGTGGTATCCGCAGAAGGAATAAGGGTGGATCCTAGGAAGATCGAAGCGGTGTTGGATTGGAAACCACCTAGGTCCGTGGTTTGAGATTTGTAGTTTCTTAGGTTTGGCGAGCTATTACGGAAGGTTCGTGGAAGGGTTCTCGTCAATAGCCGCGCTTTGACAAAGTTGTTAAGGAAAGAAGTACCCTTTGTATGGACGGATAAGCAACGAGAGCTTGAGAAGCTTAAGAGGTCTTGACCGAGGCACCGATTCTGATTTGCTTTGAGGCGGAAAGGATTTTGTGGTGTCTTGTGACGCTTAGCATACGGGATTAGGGCGTGTGTTCTAATGCAAGATGGAAAAGTAGTCGCTTATGCGTCTCGGCGATTAAGGCCGCATGAGGTTAACTACCCAACCCATGACTTGGAATTGGCAGCAGTGGTTTTCGCTCTTAAGGTTTGGAGGCACTATCTTTATAGAGAAAAGTCGGTAATCTACACGGACCACAAGAGCCTCAAGTACTTGTTGACTCAGAAGGAGTTAAACTTGAGACAGCGAAGGTGGGTAGAATTATTGAAGGACTATGATTGTTCGTTAGAGTATCATCCGGGCAAGGCAAATGTAGTGGCGGATGCCCCGAGTCGGAAGGTTGTATCGGATCTCGAGGCGTTGTTCGCACACTTGAGTCTCAGTATGATGATGGCGACCTATTGGCGGAATGCAAGTCAAACCAACATGGTTAAATGAGGTAAAGGAAAGTCGGTTGGTGGATGAGGATCTAAGTGTTAAGTTACAACGAGTACGGAACGGAGAGTTAGAGGATTATGGTGTTAATGATGAGGGAGTATTGTGCTTCAAGGGAAAGGTATGTATGCCTAAGGACAAGGACCTAAGACAGAGGATTCTTCGGGAAGCGCATGGTAGCCCTTATGCTATGCATCCCGGAGGCACTAAGTTGTACAGGGATCTAAGGGAACAGTTTTGGTGGCCTGATCTTAAACGTAAAGTTACTGAATTCGTGGGAAAATGTCTGACGTGTCAGCAAGTTAAGGCTGAACACCAAGTTCCATCGGGATTACTTCAGCCAATCGAGATTCCGTAGTGGAAGTGGGAGAGAATCACCATGGACTTCGTTAGTGGGCTTCCCCTTACGCTTACTAAGAAGAACTCGGTATGGGTAATAGTGGACCGTTTGACCAAGTCCGCGCACTTCATTCCGGTGAGAGTCGACTATTCTCTTCAGAAGTTGGCAAGATTGTACGTGGCAAAAATTGTGAGGTTACATGGAGTGCCGGTGTCAATCACTTCGGATAGAGACCCAAGATTTACGTCTCAGTTTTGGAAGGCACTTCATCAAGCTTTAGGCACTAAGTTGGATTTCACTACGGCCTTTCATCCACAGTCGGACGGGCAGTTCGAACGGGTAATCCAAGTGTTAGAGGATATGTTGAGGGGCTGTGTGATGGACTTCAGAGGAAGTTGGGAGGAGTATTTGCCTTTAGCAGAGTTTGCGTGCAACAACGGCTATCAAGCCAAAGATTCGGATGGCACCATATGAAGCGTTATACGGTCAGAAGTGTCGAACTCCTACGTGTTGGACTGAATTAGGAGAACGTCGAGTTTTGGGTCCAGAGTTAGTGGCAGAATCTGAAGAGAAGGTTGAGATAATTCGGGCACGGTTGAAGGAGGCATCTGATAGACAAAAGCCATACGCAGACCTCAAACGGAAGGAAATAGAGTTTGAAGTGGGGGACCAAGTGTTTCTGAAAGTCTCACCTTGGAAGAAGGTGATGAGGTTTGGTCGCAAAGGGAAGTTATGCCCAAGGTTTATAGGGCCCTATCGAGTGTTGAAGCGAGTTGGACCAGTGGCATATCAGTTAGAGTTGCCACCGGAGTTGAAACAGATGCACGACGTATTCCATGTTTCCATGCTACGTCGATATCGATCGGATCCATCTCACGTAGTACCGGTTGAAGAGGTGGAGCTAAGGCCAGACTTATCCTACGAGGAAGAGCCGATTCAGATCTTGGAACGAGACGTGAAAATGTTACGGAGGAAGTCAGTTCCTCTAGTCAAAGTGTTATGGCGCAACCATGGATCGGAGGAAGCTTCGTGGGAGCCAGAAGAGGCAATGCGACAGTAATACCCTCATTTATTTTAGCCAGGCAATTTCGAGGACGAAATTATTTTAAGGGGGTAGAACTGTAACATCCTGAAAATGGGCCTATGCATTTTTGATTTAATTATACGAAATGGCATGTCTTATGCGTTATGAATATATTGTGAACATTTTTGGAAACTTGGAAATGCAAGGAAATGATTTAGAAATGTTAAGTTTAAAAGAGGAAAGCGAACATTTTTGGAAACTTGGAAATGTAAGGAAATGTCATAGAAAATGTTAAGTTTAAAGTTTAAAAAGGGGAAACTAAGACAAGGTGGTCTTAAGAGAAAATGTATGTGAAATATGACATACAAATAGCCTTGGTAAAATGGCTACAAGGCGCCACTTAAGGGCCTAGCAAGTGACGCCACATGCAGGAGCAAAAGGGTCCCGAGTTCGAGTCGCATGGGAAGCAAATAAAGGATTTTATTTTTGCTACAAGGAGCAGAGGAGGTGGACGGCACTAAGGAACTCCAGGGAGGAGTTTTATTCTCTTTAAAATTCGGCTAAATAGATGGATACATGATGGATAATTATTGGTATTTTTAATAAGAGATAATTAAAGGATTATTTCTATTAATTTTAAATAAGGTGATAAAGCTATCAAAATAGAAGTGATGGCCAAGTAAGGGATTCTAAGATAGTAATTTCGGCTACTAGAGGAAAAGAGGGCCATTCATTCTTTCTTTCAACCCTTCTCTCTCTGCCGAATTTCCTAGAGCATTTGTTCTTCTTCTTTTTGTTAGCTAAAGCCGAAAACTCAAGATACCATCATTAGCCGATTTCTTTATACCAATCAAAGAGCTGAAATCAAGATCTTTTTAGCCTACATAGCCGAATGTTGTTAAAGGCTCAAGCAAGGATTGCTGATTCCTAAAGTAAGGGTAAGATCTCATTCGGTTTCATCCTTTAAGGGTAAGATCTCATTCGGTTTCATCCTTTTTCTTTTATTTGCCGAAATCTAGGACTAACCCCATTAATATCTTGTTACCGAAACTTTGAAGAGATCTTTCGGGATTTACTAAGCGTCGACTACAAGGAATGAGAAGTTCTTTTTCCGAAGGTACACCATAGGTCGCGTGTTCCCTAGTTATTCGGTGAATTTTGGGATTTAAAATCCATAAGGTAAGTGTCTATAGCATTCGGCCAAGGCCATGTTTGGTAAATATATGTGTTCATTAATTATTCAAAAGCCGAAACTAATCTATTCAAGTAATCTAGTGATTGCCGATTTCAAGAAAGAAGAATACAAGTTTCCGGTATTTGATTACACATCAATCGGCACCAAGGTAAGTTTTGAGTAATAACAATCCTAATAGGATTTGGTTTTATGGCCGAATGGTCTACATTAAATTGTTAAAGTGGTGGCCGAATGTAGGAAGTTAAAGATCTGAGGCAGTACATCGGATTTCGGGATTTCAGTGAATTGTTAAGCGAATCAGGTGTGTACCCCACACTAATCTTAATAGATTTATGGCTTTAACTTGATATATGTGTT
Organism: Gossypium sturtianum; assembly: GCA_025698515.1. NCBI lineage: Eukaryota > Viridiplantae > Streptophyta > Magnoliopsida > Malvales > Malvaceae > Gossypium > Gossypium sturtianum. The sequence continues at coordinate 127,981,545 of CM046946.1, forward strand.
AATATGAAAGTGTAAGAATGTGGCTAAGGTACCATGTTATGGTACAAAGTACTCAGGTACGTTTCCTACTCCTACTAGGATTATGAAATATGTTATGTTTAACATGTGATAAGTGATAAGAATGTGAAATTTGGCATGTTAATGCATAATATGTATGTTATGGGGCATATGGGTTATTGAAAAGGGGAAGTGAATATGGTGACCTAAGACCACGATATTTGAATATGGTGACCTAAGACCACGATATCTGAATGTGGTGACCTAAGACCACGATATCTGAATGTGGTGACCTAAGACCACAAATATTTATAAAGGCGATGAGCACGTCGACTGCAGCGACTGCCTTCGATGGTGTGTAGCGGATGGAGGGTTGACTTAGTAGTCCCCACGGTGTGCAGGATGGTACGGGTGATGTGTAGCGGATGGCATATAGGTTTGGGTTCGGGTTGCATCACTTTTCTATCTGTTATGTAATATGATAATGTATGCCTGACTATTAAATTTTAGTGTTGGTTACACATTGAGTCTGTTGACTCACCCCGTTGTGGGAACATGTTTCAGGTGATGGACAGTGATGGACCGGGACGGCAGAACTTGTGGTGGCCATGATCAGCTTGAAGTTTATTTTATTTGGACATTTTATTTCATTTAAGTACTTTAAATTATTTGGGTTTGTTTTGATGTAATAAGGCCACAATTGAACTATTTTACATTTATTTTTATGTTTACAAATTTTTATTAAGTCAAAGGTTACGTAATTTATTTTTAAATGTACTCTAAATGTTTTATCACCTAAAAATTTAAAAAGGGTTTCCATTATTAAAACGAATTTGTTTTCTACTCGAGCCCAACCAAAAACAATATTTCTTTCAAAACACACTATTTATCAGAGTAACACATGAATTTTGAACCGGTTCACGTCGAGGAGCATACCAGATCCGGTCAAGGCTCGTGGGCCGGGTGTGGGGTGTTTCAAAAAGAATATTAACTTCCATAAATATTTTATCTTTAACCAAAATTATTATAACTATTTATCTCTATTTGTGTACAACAAGTTTGTACATATAATGTGTTCAATATTTAACTGTCAAATTAAATTAATTTAACTCATGTGACAACTAAACACAATACCAATTGTGTTTGGATTTTGTTCGCTTTAACCATATGGTGTAACCTTATAGGCTATTGTAACGTTAGTAGTAATACTAGAACATTTCTAATGTTACAAGCAATAAGTGGCATCTAAAAATGCATCATTGCTACCTAAGTTACAAGAAGTCGTGATTCGACATAACCTTTATGTGATAATTTTTTTCATGTATTATAGCATTTTGTCCTTTATATCTAGATTGGACTCAATTCATGAAATAGTCACACTTGTATAATTCAATCTCATATTTCTTGATATTCTGAGTAAACTAAAGTAAACAAATAAGTGTGATATCTCATAGATATCATATCAACTTATTTGAGCATAGCCATGCATTTCTAGTCTCACTCCATCAAGTGGCCTAAGATATTGGTCCCATTATGTAGGAGGGACAAATTCTATCTTGATCAATCATATTCCACTACATAGATTGTGACATACCCAACATCAGTCTTTATAGTACAACCTATTACGGTAGACGTTTAACTGTATCAAAATATTCGACCCAAGATGTTGGGACAATGATGATCTCAAGTCCGAGAATCGTATACATAGTTATCACTATGAGTAATGTTGTGACTATTACATAATAATCCAAGAAACATACTCACAGCGAGTCAGTCCAATATGTTGTTCTCTAACACATATTCATGTATATATTTTGACATCTCTATGTCAATGACAACACTTTTTCATCAATCAACTACACATTAGTATCAATGCATCATTATTGTCCAAGCCCACAATAATACTTAACTAAGGACCTTTTAAGAATAATCATATTACTCTCAGGACTTTATGAATAATTAGTTTATTTACACACATAGAAAAAGAAACTGAAATAACAATGGCAATGCCTTATATTAACAAACAAGATAAAACGAGTATGTGATTACAATCATATCATGTTTAGTCTTTGGGTATACTCTAACAGATTGAATCCAACACCAAGCATTTAATTCATCCTGAACCATATCAAATACCAAAACATGTCTCAAATTCATATTCCAAAAGTATAACTTTGTATACCTTATATGAATACCATCCATTACCAAAACATACTATTATCAATATAACCTAACCAACTATTGTACCTCATTCTACATTCATCTACACATATTTATATGTATATATATACACATATCCAATTAACGATCCAATCTCAATCATTCAATCCATTTAGCATATTCACCTAGCTTACTAAATTCAACCACTTTTATGATATTTCATACCATATCAAATTACATTAAACCTATTCATAAGCAACTTTCATTTAATCAAATGCATATATCAACATTTTAACATAACAAAACATATAAACAGAATCAGTACCAAAATGATTCAAACTAGGTACATGCCCTTTTTAACACAAAATAAAAATCGATACAAACTTTGACGAGTCCAGGATTATTGATTGGATGCTGAGTCGATATTGGATGATCACGAACATAACCTAACCTGCGCACGAAAAACAAAATTGTATGCTAAGTGATAGGCTCAAAGGTATTTCTATAATTCAAATATATAATACCAACATTAACAAATCTATCCTAAGTAAACATGTATAACTATATACGCATATCTACCATATAACTTGGAGTTACCAAGCTTTATATCTTCAATATGAATATGTTAAGTGTGCAAAACTAACAACAATTCATCCCACTTCAATACAATTTATATGGATATTTCATTATGCATATAATGACAACATTTTAAACATATTAATATCAAAACATTCCCTTATCATTCCTATTTCTGATTTACCACTTCTAATGTCACCTAATTCATTCGTTTTTTGAGTCTTCTAACTCGTTTGAGTCCATTTTGGCCTCCAGGGCTTGGTTTCATTTAATTCACATACTCTATCGTATGATTACAACAATTCAAATGCATTTAATCACAAAACGCATTGATATAATTATGTTAACTTGACTCAAAATTTCAAGACGGATACTCTTATTAGCCAATCTTCATCTCAACTGGTATCGTAATGTATCATCAACTAACCCGAAATATAGACCTGTACATTTAATAAAGTAACCAATTTGCAATATCATCACATAGTTCAATTCACATCCCATCATTCTCAATTCAACATCAATTCGTCATGTAACATAACATATTTTAGCTCAATTTCATACCAATTTCTTTTATCAGTTAAATCTTGCAATTTTCTATTTTATTCAATTTAGTCCCTATCTCGATATTCAATTCCAACCATAGTATTTTACTCAATAACTATTAATAGCTTACCTCAATATTGTGTAATGCAGTATATCACTAATATGCAATAACTAAATTGGTTTTGGGTTATAGAAATAGAAACTAAAAGCTCGCGTCACTTGTCATTGTCTCTTGCCTTTTCAATCCCTTTCGGTGATCTTGCATTGTCTTTACCTAAGAATAATAATCCAGTAATAATATAATATCAAATTCTATCCAAATCACATTTAATTACAAATTCATACATATTTTATAAATTATTCAATTTAGTCCCTAAAACTGATATAACTATATCTTTCAAATTTGAGCTTCAATTTTAAATTTGATATCAATTACATCCTTCTATAGACCTCTATTATCTATAATTATAGAAATATGACATCAATTTTGAAATTTATTCACTTTAGTCCCTATGTTCAAAAAACTAACAATTTAACTTTACAATCTAGTCCTTTTTCACTTCTAAGCTTAAAATCTAACAATTTAGTACTAATTTCTTCAAGCATTTATCAATGACAACTTTTAGGAACTTTAACAGTTTTTCAAAATAATACATGGGCTAGCTAAATCAAGTTCTCGAGACTTCAAAAACATAAAAGTTACAAAAAAAAATAAGAACTTAAAATCATACCAAAATGAGGGGATCAATTGTATGGAAGCTTTGAACCCTATTTTTCCTCTTTAGTTTTCGGTGGAGAAGATGAACAAGGATGATGACAAATTTTTTCCTTTCAATTTTCCTTTTATACCATTAATTAAACTAATTAATCATTCTTTACTTAATTAAACATTAATTAACAACTTAATGATAATTAACAAAGTTGGTGATGCAAGATGTCATCTACCACCGTTTGGCACAATTGGAAGGGTCCAATTACTCAATTAGTCCTTCAATTAATTAAAATTATATAACGATTAAATTTTACTACTTTTACAATTTAGTCTTTATACGTTAATTAACTATCAATTCATCATAATTACTAGACCAAAATTTAATTAACCTTAATACTAATCTTGTAAATATTAAATAATAATATTTACAGATTCGAACATCAGAAATAGGATTTTTAATGCTATATCATATTATATAATATATTACTAGTTTATATATACGCATTAATGATTAAACATTATAATATCTTGTAATACTACATCTTTTACTATAATCTATATTATAATAATAGTTATATATGTATTAATATTTTTAATAATAATTTATATTATATTATTATTTTAAGTATTAGTAATACTAATACATTATAATATATTATTATTTTATGCATCAGTAATATACTAATTTAGTATATCGGTTTAAGGTCATGTTAAGTAATCAAAACACATAATAGTTATATAATATATTATTATATTATCATTAAAGTTAAATTTTATAGATTTTAATATTTTTTAATTATATATATTTATTATACATATATAATTATTGTATTAAAAATATTTTATATTAAATTAATATTTTTAAAAATTTATTTCACTTTATAATTTATCATAAAAAATAATATTAATTATTTTTCCTATTAATAAAATTTTAATATAAATATGCAACGCTTATAAAAATACATTTTCAAAAAATAAAGAATTATCATTTATTTATATTTTGTTTTAAGTAATATCATAAAATCATATTAATTATTAGTGTATATTATAATTGTTCGGTTATAAACTCGAGTTTTTTCGAGCCTTGGTCGAATTTATCTCAGGCTTGGGCCTTCTTGAGCTCAAATTCTGTTGGGCTCTAGCTTTCTCTGGCTTGAGCTTTTCCGGGCTCAGATCTGTTATGAACTTGAACTTTTTCAGATAATTGCGAGCTCTAAATGAGGCCATCATTTGGTTTGTAGTTGGATTGTGTGGACTGTGTTAACAATCAACATTTCTCTAGTAGGTAATAAGCTTCGCTGATATGGTAGTAGGATTAGAGTACCCTTCGGTTTTCCTACATACTTGTCTTCCATGGAGCAGGCTTTTCCAAAATCCTTTTGACACTGTCTTTTCGCTAAGGTTTCCACTAGCAGATAACTATCTCCAAAACTGCTTTGTCGAATCCATATTACTAATATTATTTTTCATAAGGTTTCCCCAGATTAGTAACATTATTTTTGTCAGATATCCGAGTCAATTAAGTATCATAAATTCAATAAATTAAGTTTATTTTAAACTCTTTTTTTTTTTTTTTTTTTTTTTTTTTTTTTTGCATTTTACAAGTAAACAACCGATAGGTACGAATTCGAATATTCAAATTCTGCACAGGTGATATTACAACAATCTTACAGAAAATTTTGCAGATAATTAACTCGTGAAAATGATAAATATTTAGGTGATGTTGCCAAAGACAAATACACCATGAACCTTTCTTCAAGAAGGCCAGTATGAACAAAGGAACAATCCAAAGCTATGTTGCTTCAACTTCTCGTTTTTTATTTATATATCCATGTTCGACACTCATCTAAAGATGCTCTAAATATCGATATCTAACACTCACACTCAAATTTCATTAGCTAAGATTCCAAGTTACTAACTCTAATTGTACCTCTCAGCATTTATACTTGGTAAAAGTATGAACAGCAACATGAATTAGAGTACAGGGAGAAATTAATCGATAAGAATGATATTATACAAAGGAGACGAATTCAGAAACTTGAACCACGGAAAATGAGTTTGGTAAGACATATTCGGACGTAAAATCTGAGGTTTAATTGCTTGATAGCAGAGTCTAATTAATGTGAAATGAACAAAGTGAACAAAATAGATGGACAATCATCGACTACATGAATTCGGCAGAGAAAAGCAGAAAAATAACACATTCTATATATTAAATGTGCATGCTACAAACCGGATTCTTCGATCAAAAAGTCTTCAACTTCATTTTGTAAACCAGTTCCGTCACTCTTTCATCTACAGAAAATTTTGTGAAAGCATAACTTAGTTTAAAGCTAAGGATTAGTAGATTAGGAGTGAAAGAAACAGTCAATTAACTAAAAGTCGAAAACTACCTGAAAATAATGTTGTCCCCTCTTCAAGCTGTGGATTATAATATGACACAAACACATTTGTTCTGCTTTGGTTCGATTATTGCTTTCTTTTCTGCACATAACCGAAAGATACAAATGTTACTTTATGGAATTGCACAGACTGCAGTTTTCAGACCAAGGAGTATTATCATTGATCTTTATGAAAAACTTCATATTATAGTTTCCAGAGTTGCACGGATAAAAATTGTACCTTTTTCCACAGGAGGAGGTTGAACAACAACGTGCATAGTTGTTACCCCACCGGGAATATCACAAAGAGGGCTCTGACACTCTCCCAAAGTTTTGTTGTTCTCCAATATTTTTCCAGCACTGATTAACTTGACATCTTTCACTGTCCTCGGACCATTTTCCTTCTCTGCCCGAAGTTAAAAATAGTATAATTCATCAGAATAAATGTCAATAAGTCTGAAATGAAATGAAATATGAGAGAGGTCTCATCATAAACAGGAATCACAAAAGAACATCAAGAGAAATCCAATGCCATTCAATCAGAGACAAAAGTCGAGACTTCCCCTCAACCACAGTCCAAAACTAATACAACCGTTTCTTTTCTTCTGTTCTTTCCTGTGTTCACTAAAAGTAAGCCATTTTCCTTTTATGTGAAATGTACAGTGAAGTAAGAGCTAGATGGCAGAACCTAGTTCAAACAACGTTTTAGTTTAACTGAGTATCTGTAATTTATAATTAAAATGCAGACCAAATACATAAAAAACACAAAGCACCTAAAAGAAAGAATCAAAAGTGTGGGACAGAAGGATGAAGATGAAAGCAGGTCAAACTGATAACAACAATATACTAGGATAAATCTTAAAAAATCATCTAGATCATCTCAGTTTGGAATTCAATTATAAACTGTTCAACACAAGTGCCTCATTCACCACAGTTTGGTAGCCACCATCCAACAGTGTCATGGACGCTTTATCGGCCGCACATATAAGAGGAAAAAGGCATTAGTTTAAGTCTTTAAAGTAAAATTATTTACTTTTTCTTTTACGTTAGTTTTACTTTAGGTTCAGTTTATTTTAGGCTATTTTACATTAGGGTTAAGTTGTTTTATTTCCTTCGAGAAACATATTTTTATTTATGTGTAACTAGCTCCTGTTTAAGGACCTATTGGAGAATAAAAACATAAGCAAAATTTCTATCTATTTTTCAAGAGATCTAGGTCTCTCTCTAAACAAGTCCTAAAGGTTTCAGTTTCCCTTCAACAAGCTGATTGTTAGTCACCATAGGTCGTTCTAGGAATAGTGATAAAAGAAAGGCAATCGCTCCCAACGTGCCCGTTAATCACCCAGTGACTTGATCTTATTCCCGTGTTCTCAACAAACAGACACATTTCGAAACGGAAAAAGAAGGCCCTATGATGCAATGAAGTAAACCAAAACTTTTATGGTAAGTTGGTTTAATTTATTATTCTCGCTTACTTCAGATGAATACAAATATCATTTATCCATAAAGCAAAAGATAAGAAACAGCAGTATCTATCACACTCTTCAATCGATACAAATTTAACACCTATTCATCTTATACCAGGAGAAAGCATGAACCTGATTTTATGGTAATCAAGCATTTCTAATCCATTTACTGATAAAAGTATTCCAATTACTCTGCTATGGAGGACTGAAATTTTGGTCTTAATAATGATTCTATTTTCTTGCATAGTTTCACATATCTGAAAAGCAAACCAGCAAGGTAGCAATACGAATAAACCACGGAAACATCGAAAAGTAATGTCATGAACATGATCCCATGATTCCCATCCTTCAATTCAAACCAAATGGAACAATAAAACAGTAGTAAAAAACAATCATATGGTAAAATAAAGCTGAAAGATAGACTGCATAAATACATTAGCGTTCCATCAAACACCTATGGAACTAACCTTTAGGCCATTGAGCAACAACACTTTCCTTCAAAGTTGCAACACTAGTAGCAGCAGGGAAAGTTTTGGGACCGATATCGGATCCATCTGTCAATCGAAACTTGATCTCCAACTGATCTTGTACACTAGCCATCTTCCAAAATCTAAACCCTACCCAATATGGACTTATCCCCAAATCTATACAAAAATCTCAATCTAAATGACTTGCAAATATGCCAAGATTCCTCTGAAGTGGTTGGTTTCCGATATTTACAACAATTAAACACTTCCCAAGAACTCTCAACCGGAAATTTCTGCAGAACTGAAATTAAAAAAGGAAAAAGAAGAAAAAAGAAAAGAAAAATTGAATTACATATGCAGGCGATCTATTTAAGGAAAAAAGAACATAAAAAGTTAAAAGTTCAAGGAGTACACAGATTTAAATGATAGTTTCCAAGTAACCCAAATTGGGTAAATCCAAGAAGTAGAAACATCGAATAAGCAAAGATCCATGAATATGAACTATATATAAAAGAAAAGGAAGAGAAAATCCCCAAATTATAGTCTTTAAGATTGCAAAATCAGCTAAAAGATCCAATAATGGGTCACACCAAAACCAAATAAAAAAAGAAGAAGAAGAAAAGAAGTGAAAAACCCTTGATGGGTTATCTTACTTGAGTCCAAAACTGATCTGGGTTGGCGGAAAAAGCCAAGCTTTGAAGAAGAAGATAGATATTAATGGGGCGGCTTTGATATGATTATATATTATTATAATTTATCAAATATCAAATCAACAGAGAGAGGAAGAAGAAGAAATCAAAAGAGAAATAAATCTGAACAGAGAAGGCTGTTTTGGAGTTTTCAAAGTCTTCTAAATCTATGGTCAATGCTCCCATTCTTCCAATCTCCTAAGCTATGGAAATTTACACTTTTTTTTTTTTCTTTTTGTCTTTAAAAAATTAAAAAAAGAAAAAAAGAGTAAGTAAAATAGGACCTTTTTATCTAATTGTATTTCATCAATTTTTTTTTAACTTGAAACAAAATTAAGGTCCCTTGTTCATATAAAACAACTGATTTAATCAGGGATCTTTCATGTGTCTTTTTGTTATTTGTTTCATTTATTTATCGGTATAGATGAGATTTCAAATTTTAATGTAAATTTTCCAGTCCTCAATTTTAAAATTGAAGAAATTGGTCTAATGTAATTCCGAACAAATAAAGATAATTAACCACGATATCATTTGTGCATGATTTTGATTAGCATAATAATAAATTTAATTTTTAAATTTTACATATTTTATCAATTTAATCTTAATTTAAAAAATACATCCCACAACATTTATGTAAATATGTAAATGTTGATGCTAAATTTGTTGAACATTTTAGAATTAAAGTGAAAATGACAAACTATGTAAATATTGAAAGCTAAAGTTGTTATTATACTAATTAAAATTATGTATAATTGACAGAAATCATGAACCTTGAGATTTCAAAATTACTCTTGAGGACTAATTCACTAAAATTAGAAATTGAAAGGTCTTATTACCAAATCTTTCACAATATTCTAATTTGGTTTTCTTGTAAAACCTTTCCAAGAACACGAAGTTCTTGCTTCTTTGATTCACAAGAGATATTATTACAAAAGGAAAGATGTAACGATGGATTTATTTGACAAATAAATTAAACAAATGAGTAGAGGATCCACAGCCATCTCCATACAGAAGAGAAATGGAAAAAAGAATATTTCTGCAAATTTTTTAAATGTTTCTCGTTCAAGTGTACATAACAAATACTGGGATATATTATAATATACCCTAAGAACAGGTCCCCAAATTCATGGGAGCTGTAACAAAGCAATCTCCATAATCTATGTTCTAAATTTCAACAAAAATATTTCAAATTCAAGTAAAGAAAAAAATATATGGGGAACTAACAAAAATGAAACCAACAGATTTTTTTTTCTTTTTCTTTTTTTTTTCTTTTTTATATAAAGAAAATTTTAGGAAAAATGAAAGGAACAGTCTGGGTTTGATGTGGGAGCCTTTCCAAATGAACTGCTCAAGCCATTCATTGTCTTCCTACACCGGCGACATCAATGGGGAACACATCTGAGTCTCATGTATTTTCGCACCTTATTCCGAACACAAGCAATATAAGCCAAGAACCCCCTTGCAGGAAGAGCAATACGTGTATCCTTTTCCCACACGAAAAAAAATAAACATTGATTGATTGCTATGTTACAAACTGAAAAAGAAAGAATTTTCATGGTCGTGCTAGAAATGCAGGTCCTTTCCGGCTAAGCGTTTTTTGAGTGATGACAGTAAATCCAATCCTCAAAATTGTTGCCCTCTTTGGCCCAATTTTTCAACCCCCCCCCCCCCCCCCCTTTACCTTTCTGAAATAGATCTTGATATAATTTTCAGGCTGCAATAAAACACTCAGACTTGGTAGTGTCTCTTCTGAGTCTATTATATCTTCCCTTCTAACTCCTCTAAACCCGTTAACTACAATTCCAAAATGTGGCAGTTCCTAACAAAATCATTGGAGTAGTTTACATACTTGGTCCAAAATGGCCGAAGATGCTCGAAGCCAATCTGCAGCCATGGTTTCGATTGGCCGTTGTAATGAATAACTGCAGCTCTTTTCGCTTTCTCAATATTGGTCTTAGTCTGGTAGCCCAAGCCAAGCATATGCCATGATGGGTCAATCGGATGAATGTGGCCTTTAAATGCAATTAAAGCAGGTGGCAGAGTTCCAAGCTTCCACATTGTTAGGTTCGACTTCAGGTTCTGCCACAAAGAAACCAATAATCAAAGTAAATGAGTGAAATAAACTCTTTTTTGCCAACCAAAATAATAATAATAATAATTCCGACCAAAACGGCATTTCTTGTACAGAAATACTGCCCTTGCACAAAATATAGAAAAAATGGAGCCCATCCCAAAATAAGATCAGTAAACGTAAAGGAAGGATGACAGTGATGATATTCAATTTCGAACAAAGGTACAGTAAAATTAAGCAAACAGTCAGGAACATGAGTAGCCAATAAGTTACCTCTTTCAGCCAATAATGATATGTTTCTCTTATATTCGTCTTTCTCCAAGTGCGGAGATCAAATATATTCATCCCATAAGCCCATGCACATTCATCAGGATCCAAATGCTTAGCTATAAGGGGATGGGAAAAATTGAAGTAGTTTCTGAAATGTTTGGACATCACCCACTCATCCTCACCTTTACAAGTTTCAACAGCTCCATTAACCTTTCCCCATAAGTCAATCTCCCAAAGAGGAGATAAATCACGCTGAATTACAACGTCGTCGTCTAGAAAGACCACTTTGTCAAGGTTTGGAAAAAGCTGATCAAAAACCCACAATCAGAAAGCATATTTTGGGAGGAAAGACAGTGTGTGTAAAAGAAGAAATTACCTCTGGTAAATATATCCGAAGATGGTTGAGTAAAGATATGTACTTTGGACTTCTAGCCTGCAATTTCGAAGCGAATGTTCGAGGAGTAGTATTGGAGAGATTTGCCCCTGCAAGATGATTGCCATGATAATAATTTCGAATGCCATGATGGTTCTCTACAGCTTCAAGCACGGGAACATTCTCTCTTGTTAACCAATCAAACTGGTGAACCCCTTTCACTTCAACTATTGCAGGGGATACAGGGTTTAGTGCAAACCAGGCGTGCATACCAGCATATGTCTTCTTATCTGTGATGATATGGAAGACAATCTTTTCAGGTCTCAGAGATGACTGAACAGCAGAATTGACAACTACCGATGCAGCCAATATGTTGTCTGTTGACAGGACGAAGTGGTGGTAAGAGTTGTTGGAAAGCACAGGGAGGAGCTCAGGAGAAGGCAGTTGTTTGCGTGCATGAGCATTGGAAGAATATTCATCAGTTAAACGCAGAGAAAGACAGTATAAGCCTTTCGGAATGGAACTTGCAGCAAAGTGTTTGTTCATCAGCTCGGAAAATTTAGATTCCCTAATTTCTCTTTCGAGTTTCTCCATCTGCACAGAAGAGACAAATTAAATAGGAAGTTCACCAAACCTTACAAAATTTGAGAAAACTAGAATTCATACCGACCGTATATGGATATTTGTATTTCTGATCACTTCCTTACATTTATCAAGATGCAAATATACACAAAAAAGTAAAGAAGAAATTTCATTAAAAAAGAAACAAAATTAGAGTCGGAGCTACAACAGATAAAAAAGAAAATATAAGCCAGTAGAAGGTACGAAAAAGACATCTTGGCACAAAGATGATCAACTTATTCTAGGCACAATGCAGCCTGATATATTCTTCGAAAAACATGAAATCTTATACAGCCCCAGCCTTTAGTTTTCCTAAGGCCACCAGCATGAGGCTTTAACGTCACTAGCACTAAAACTTATCCATATCCAACAGGATGATGATTTTAGTGCAGTTGAAGCCTCGCAAACAGATCATGCATGCATAATGTCAACCAGACTGCACTTCATATATCCATTGAAGGCCAGGAATAGGTTAGTACGTAGTATCAGTTAAGCAAAAGATAAGCATTCTACAGACATGAAATGATTAATGTCCCTAGCTTTCACCAATTTTGCTCAAAGAAGCTAGACTCTTTAGGTTTCTTCTTCCCTATAATTATTAACATCACCACAAATAATCGTATAAAGATGCTATGGACATTCACAAACTTCAAGAATTTTGCTTTTGTTCCTTCTCGGCTGCAACTTATAGAACTTGTCGTGCTCATGAATTATATAAATAATATTGAACCAAAGTAGAAATTCAAAGATCGTGCTTGAAACAACTACATTTTTTTGGCTTCAATAATTGATTTGATCTCTTCCCAAAAACCTTGGGTTTAAGGCTTCATTAAAAAGACAAAATGGAGAGAAAAAGGAGACAAGGGGAAGAGAATGAGGGAGGGTAAGATAATAGATCTAAACAGATCATCTTATAGACATTAACAAATTAACAACTTGGAAATTTGACACTCCTAATAGCATTTCTGTCTCTGAATTTTGATTGCATCCAAGTTATGTACCAAAAAAAGAAGTTATCTCCAAGTCCATTATAACAGCAAAAGTTGGCAAACACGAGCATGCTTTTCATAGACAAACTGAAGAGCTTGTTTGTAACGCTTTAGACGTCCAAAAACTAAAACTTGATAACCATATGATTATGTGTCATCTAGAAGCTGAAGCCCGTAATCTTCTTTAGTTCATTTTTCGGAGTGTCATTGGTGATCCCGTTTGTTCTCGAAGCCCAAAATACCCAAAATGCAAAATACCATCTGAGTTATGCCCACTTCCATAATATACAGCCAAAGGTCAATGAAACCGCACAAGTAAAACAAGCATTTAACCTAGGAACTTCTAGGTCTAAATCTAATATAGTAGTGAGAAGAAAATGTTTCAAAACCTATTCAAAAATCAACCCAAGGGGTCTAATACATTAATTCATGTAATGAAATGAATTAAATAACAACCTTCAATCATGTTAACAAAAAAAAAAAAAGCAATAAAGTAAATTAAAAAGTAATGTAACATGATTGTACCATTGCTCTTAACATGAGAGCGAAGGTCTTTGCATCATATTGATTATTCTTCATTTCAGAAACAAGTTGATTAAATGAATCTGGAAGCTTTATACCATCTGGGATTTCCTCGGCGTTTACTTGATTGAGGATCTTATAAAAGTCCTTAACTAGTCTCTGCTGCACCATCATCATAAAAGACCAACTCAATTTAAAAATCATAAATAAATTGTTGACCACAAGAAAAATCGGAAAATTGGTTCCAGTATGGAGAGAATGGATATTTACCCCTGAATCATCAACTCTACCAAGAAGCCTCGGTCCTAACCGCCTACCTAAACAATCTGGGAATGGTAGAACAAATAATAAAAGTCATGGACCTGATGACAGCATTATGAAACAATAAAAGGATATACCAATCTAGTTACCTAACTTGGAATGCAACATGAAGAACAGACCTAGTTCATAACTTAATGTAGTCAAATTTATCGATACAAACGTTGAAATATACCAGAAGAATAAATGAACATGATCAAGAACTACGATTACACGCAATAAATCTCAACCATCAATTAAGAATTTGGGTTTACTGGTTCCATTCAATTCCCATGGTATTTCCATCAGGAAAGTAAGTGCTCAAAACCATTAGATTACATACATAAATAAACTTTTGAAAACAGAAAGATCTGGTTCCAAGTTGAGCAATTCCACATCAGAAAGTGGAATTTTTTTTATGTAAACAGAGACCGAGGAGCAACAAAAAATTTACCTAGCTAGTTCAATTAATTTGACAACCTAAGCATTTATTGCTTAAAAACTGAACTGCAGTAACGAGATTCAGATTCAACCAGCAACATTAAGTCAAAGAAACAAATTGACAAATCCATTTTTTGTTATCCTTGGATCTTATACAACTGCAAATAACTTTTTCAATTCCAGCAAGATGAACACAATTTAACATCAACACGCATTACAAAATAGAGATTTAGGGACCAAACCAATCATGCCACATTACAACCACAAATCCAAGTCCATCTATAATGCAAAACAAGCCGTATTAACCAATGAGCTCAGTCCTGAAACCAAATCAGATCAACAGGAATCTAAAAAAATGGAGCATCATCACATCAACCAAATGAAATAAAATCAAAAGTACCTCCCACAGCAAACCAAATGCATGACCAAATCAGAATCAGGAGAAACTAAGATTCCAAGAAAAAAAAAAAGGGAAGTATATAAAGGAAACGAACATCATATGAAGATAATAAAAGAACCAAATATTATCCAATTAGCTCCATCAACACCCAAATCAGATTATGATAAATCTAAATATTATCCAATGCCTCATAATATCAATCAAAATCAAATGCATAACCAAATAAACATGAACAGAGTACGAATCAGGATAACTAAGATTTCAAGAAAAGACTAACAGATAAACAAAACTAACATCAAATGTCAATAACTATAGAAAACCTACATCAAATCAGCTGCCACCCGCATATAGAAAATAACCTCACATCAAATCCAATAAAGATCTATCAGAAAACAATAAAAGGAGAACAAAAAAATCATAAAAAATTAAAAAGTGCATACCAAATGAGGAACACTTGTTGACACCTTCAAGGGTAACAATAGCAGTAAGAATGAAGACGAAAGGCAATAAGAAAGCGAGGATTAGAATGGTATGGAAAAGGGTCCTATATGAAATGTGTCTAGCTGCCACCTTGATCTTCATCAAGTCAATAAACCCATTGTTGCTTGATATCGTTAAACTTCTCATGCTAGGCGAGACGTGAAGCTGCATCCTTGTCTATGCAGCCCCACCACACCTAAACAACTCCACTGTCCCCCAAAACACGCCACCCTTGTTCTTGTTATCAAATCCCGCTCCTCCACAATATATCTCGCTGCTCGGATCTGCACCCAATCCCACTCCCACCACCATCAGATCCAACGCCTTCCTCTTCTTTCCCTGATTCAATCTTTAATTTCTTGATCTGGGTTTCCTTCTCTTTTTTTTTTTTTTTCAGTTGGTCCTTTTTACAAAGACCTTCACTGCATTGAATTTTTTTTAACACCCACAAAAATTTTGGGTTTTTTTTCCTCTTGATTTCCCCCCTTTTCTTGATTTTTTTTAAATCAAAGAATTAAACTTGGGGTTGTTTGAGATCTGGGTAATGGTTATTGAAGCTCTCACATAGATCAAGAAAAAAAATAGAAGAAAAAAAAAAAAAAAGAGGAAAACAAAGGGAACCTGGGTCCTTTTTGTTTTAAATTGTGTTGAAAAAAATGGGATATTTTTTCTCTTTCTTTTTCTGTTCTAATCAAGCTCTCATTGGTGCCGGTGGATCAGCTCATCTAATTTACTTTCTTCTTTTATATAATATATTAAGTTAATTATAATTTTTAAAGAAATGAGAATAATTAACAAAAAGAAAAACAATAAAAATGATAACTTTGATTTTGATGAGTCAATAACGTGTGGGCTTAGAGACAGAGACAAAGGTGGGAGATTTTGACCTTTGAGAGAGAGAGAGAGAGAGAGAGAGAGAGGAAGCAAACCAAAGCTAAGCAAAGGGATGATCCTTAAACCTATATTTAGATGTTTTTTTCCTAAGTTTATGGGCAAGCATTTACTTTATTTGTGGATGTTATTTTCTTAATTTCACTTCAACAAAAATTAAGTTTTTTTTATCTCATAATAATTATAAGAATAGTATTTTCTTTTCTTAATATTTATATTTTTAAACTTTAAGTAGGGAGATTTATATTAAGTTTAGTCTAGATTTAATTATAATATTTTATTTAAATTTAATTATAATATATATAAAATAAATAAATTTGTAGTCAATAGTTAAATGTATCCATAGCCCACTCCTCAACCCATAAATAAGAGCAAAATATTCGAACTCACATCCTCCTGTATTAATAATAACGCTCATGCCAATCGAATTAAAACTCAATCGATTTTTTTTCTTTATCATCATATCTCACAAATTAAACTATAAAATATGTTAGGCGAAAATATCAATAAGAAAAGTGAAAAAATAACAAAAACTAATGTTGCTGGATATTTTTAACTTTTGGGAATATGACTTAAATGATTGCGGAAGTGAAAAGTTTGTAATAAGTTACAGAATTTTACCAATTTTGATGAAAGAAAAATATTATATTGATGTTTCTTTTTATACCCTTTTTTACTATTGAATCATGCCATACCTTTTTTTTT
Source organism: Gossypium sturtianum (assembly GCA_025698515.1). Lineage (NCBI taxonomy): Eukaryota > Viridiplantae > Streptophyta > Magnoliopsida > Malvales > Malvaceae > Gossypium > Gossypium sturtianum. Next base: position 127,998,596 of record CM046946.1, read on the forward strand.
TTTTATTAATTCATAAGAGGTTTATTTTCCCTCATTTTCTTTAAACTTGGGGTTTTTTTTTTAAATCAGCTCGAATTTAAATTAAATATTTAAAAAATTGATATATATAAATATTAATATAAAATTATATATTTTTAAAATAATTAAGTGGATTTTTGGACGAGGTCGAGCAAGGATCAAATTGTAATTCAACTTCATTCAATTTATAAACATTTTTAATTAATATATAATATAATTTTATATATAATTTATTTATAAATACTAATTTTTTATACTATTAATATATTAACAATCATATTTCATGTTCCATTCATGTAGACAATGCACGTCAGGTTTGGCATAAATTAAATTTTTTTAGTAGTTTTATGTATAAAAAATTCTAACTGTTAAATATATATTAATATAGATAATATTTTAGATTAATATGATAGATATACCGGATCGATTCAAAAATTAACATATATATTGATAAATTCAACCATTAGATTAATCTTTATGCCATTGCTTAAAGTAAGAAATATGTCTTCATCATAGTATAAGTTTGGTATAAGAACATCGTAATAATCTTGGTCATTAAATGTTGAACGTAATAATAATAATAATAATTATTAATATTAATAATAAAATTGAGAAAAATAATTAGATGAATAAGGAAAGTGATATATATGACGAGAAAGAAATTATCTCATTTTATAGTATAGAAACGTGACACATTTGGTGGAAGTTTTAGACACTACAAGCAAGAGTCGGAGGTAGACAAATGTCTTCTAAATATATAATAAAATATTAAAAAGTAAATATTTTAAAAAAAATATATATGTCAATTTTTTAAATTCACTTATGGAATAATAAATAAATATTTAATATATTACTCGTTTTTTTTTAATGAAACAAGATTTTATCTAATCTTTAATGTCTTAGTTATCATCTCGACCTAATAATATTAGACATGATATATTAAAACAGGACAAAAAAAAAATACAAATATATAAATGTTTTATATTTTATAAAAGTAAAATTTGTTTATGAGCTAGGTTATCTATCCAAACTTGAAGGTCTGCTTGAAATTTGTGAATGTTTAGACAAAAATATTAGGCTCGAAAATTGGATTTGGGCAAAAATAATATATTTGTTTAAAATATGAGTCAGGCTCAAGCTTGAACATTCAAGGCCCAAACGGCTCAACCCGACCCGCTTTTAAGTTTGTAATGTTTTATGTTATGCTATTTTTTATATATTATGTAAGTTATAATACATAAAAATCAAATCTATAGTAATATATAATACTACTATAATGTAAATATTAAAAAAATCTAAAGATAATTAAATATTAAATTAAAAATAATATAACTATATATTTTAAAAATAATATGGGTGGATCTAAAATGAGTTTGGGTTAACTATTTATAAATATTGATGGATTTGGACAAAACTTTAGACTCATAATTTAGATTGGGCCGGATTTGAATAATCATAAAATATATTAATATCATACTTAAACCCAACTCACGTACCCTTCTGTACATTATTGACCAAATATAATGCAAAGCCCCCAACATTGCTTTAGGTTTGAATTTGACAAGAAAATAAAGCTAAAAAGTCGTAAACTGGGTTTAAGATCACTTTAAGGCATTTGAATTATCAAACTCTTAATCGAAAAGTAAGCTCTAAAACAGAGTAAATAATTGATAAAATAGAGTGGAGACACATAAACATTGTAGGGTCAATTCCTCCCATAAAAGTAAAATAAAATTATCTATATTTTTTAAAATATTATATAATTAGAAAATTAATCAAAAAAATTTGAAAATGATTTATTAAAATTTTTGAAAGTAAATTATATAAAACCGTAAAAATATATAAATCTCTGTCCATTACTAAATCGTAAAAATATACTTTTATTTTTTTAATTTTTTATATTTCACGCATACTCTGTAGAATTTTTATAACATAATTAATCAATCTTTCAATCCTTTTAAGTGGATCTCCCTAATTTGATAACAATTTTTCTTCTTCTTCTTTTTTCAAGATTTATTGATTAATGTCTAGAAAGTTAGAATTGTGACTAACCCTTAAAAAGTTAGGGTTGTGATTTTTCTTGTGATAGATTAGGATTTTTTTTTTTTATGTAAGATTTAGTTTTGTATTTATTGAAGAGTTTGGGATATTGATTTTGTACGAGATCTTTACAGGGGCGAAGCCAGGACAATTTTTTAGGGGGGACATGATGAAATTTTAATTTTTTATAGTTTATATCTTTCTAATTTGTAAAGGATTAAATCGAATTTTTATAAATTTAAGGGGGGCCAAAGTACAATTTTACCTTTACTAATTTAAAATTTTAAAAAAATTCAATGGCCTAAATAGCAATTTTACCTTTTAGGGGGGACCGGGGCCCATGCCAGCCCCCCCTGGCTTCGCCCCTGGATCTTTAACATCTTGACTGAGCAAAAATTTTTAGAGGTTGATTAATACAATTCATTGAAAAAATTAGGAGTGATTGTATTTATAGTCTTGAATTTCTTAAATATAGATTAGAAATTTAACATTTTTGTTCAGAAATAGTTGTTGCTAGTGTGATTATTGCGAATCTTGTATTTGAAAATTAACATATTGCATCCTCGCAACATAATACTAAATGTTGGCTTTGTGAAAACTTGGGGTTTAAAGCTTAGTTTTATTTATTCTAAATGTTTAATATGAATGGAAATTTTTTTTATAAGAAAGTCTAAAAGTGGAGTAGAATATTTTCTAAAAGAAATGTTTAGATTTATTTGTTCTAAATGTTAGCTTACATTGATTTTGTAAGTTGCTAGAACAAGTTGGGAAATATTTTTTTTTTGCAATGAAAATTATGAAAAATCATTTGAGTAATCGAATTAAAAATAGGCTCCGTTTGTTTGCCAGTAAAATATTTTCCGGAAAATAATTTACTTTTCTGGTGTTTAGATGAATCTGTGTAAAATATGTTCTGTTGTTTGACAGATTTCCTGAAAATATTTTCCGGAAAAGCTGTTTTTACATATATTAATAAATTTATATTTTAAATTGTTTTTACATATAAAAACATAAATTTATATTTTATTTTAAATTATTTTAAATTTATATTTTAAATTGTTTTTTATATATATTGCAATGATTTATTTATAAATAAATAAATCAAATTAAATATATAATAATACTCAATTATTAAGCTAGAATATTAACCGTCATAATTTGAAAACAACCAAAGTCGAATAAATTATTTGTAATTGTGTTATAAAAAAATAAAAAATAAGGATTGAATAATTATAAATTAGCTTTCAAACCACAATTAATACTAGAAATTAAATAATATTATCCAAATACATAATTAGTAGTACACCACATAATAACAACAACATTGTCTAAGTGCATAACTAATATTACACCACATTAAAAGTATCAATATCTTCAACCTTGAGAAAAATTTTGAAGCCAAATTTTTCTATGCTGCTTATTTTTAACTAAAAAAGCTTTGGCCTCGGATTCATGACTCACTAGATAATCAAACACAGAACACAAGAAGTCATCATCAAATCCTTCTTCCTCCATCGACATCACTTCTTCGTAAAGATGTGGTGCCTTATCCGCAGTAAATTGTTCCAAAGTATTAGCAATTTTGTCAAGTTGTTCACCCACAAATTTAATTTGTTCATCAACGACACTTTCTTGAACATTTTTTCTTTTACGTTTGGATGTGCCAGATGAAGATACTTTTGTTCTTACCTCTTCAGTCTCTTCATTGTCGCAATCTATAGGCACTGAATCTTGGTTACCATCATCCAAATCTATGTCAGCAAATGTTCTGGCAAAACTCCCTGTTGCCATCATCCAAATCTATAGGCACTAAATTCGCTACGGAAAATTTATTTCTCCATTAACCTTGCATTATATATTTGAGATTTTGTGAAATTCAACATAAAGAACTTCAGTCGTTACACAAAATCTCAAGAAAAACACCAGCATAAACCACACCCAACTGAGCTGCACAAGCAACTTATAAATATGTTTTAAATAACTTTATGTCCAAGTTGAATTAGGATTGGTCAATAGCCTTCAACAAATTCAATCCTACTTAGAAGTAAATCTTGATCAACTCATCGACAAATAAGTCTTTTGATTAGCAACTTTTTAAGATATCAAGAAAGTTCTACTCAAAGTAGAACTTCTAATTCAAGTCAAAAATTTCACTTCACTTGGTTAAGACTTTAAACTCTTTTAAATGTGGAATTTATTACATGAGCTATCTTGAATAATATTTAAATAAAAATCTTCATAAATCAACTTCCTCTTCCAAGAGATAAAATGAACCATCTCAAACTTCTTTACTTCTTCTTCAAGTCATTCGAATGAATGATAATCTCAAACATCCCTAGTTACTCATTTGCTGCTTAACAATATTAAATCAAAAGACATGTAATAAAAAAGTCAAACATGCCAACACCAAAAACTTTGACTTTACCACGATTGTTATTTTAACTGTTATGCGAATATGAAATGGAACAAGAGAAGCAACCAAAGTTTCGTATAAATCATTTGGTTATTAAAACCCAAGATTTTTATATTGTGGAACAGAATTGGAGTAGCCGGTTTCCTTAAGGTTGCGGGTTGACTTGCTAAATTAAGTGTTGAGTGAAGCTTCTATCTTTGCTCTCCCTGCTTGGCTGGTTTTATTTGATCTTAAAAAAAAGAAAAAAAGAATATAAAGTTATCAATTACAGTATTTAATATGGTGTATCATTATTATAAATAGTATATTAACTAACCTTTGACGTGTTAGGAAAAACCCAATAAATAAAGCCACAAGGAAACCACATTTTGTTAGGAAATCCTGCAGGCCATGCACATGGTCTAAACCAAGTGCTAGGCATCCATGGTCATCAACAGATCCGCATTTTAACATTTAAGTATTTGTGTATGTATATCAATCTCATCAAACAAAATAGTATATAAAATGACTATCAAGTAAAATTTCTTTCATTTCATATTCTGTACATTCATCAGGCTACTGAGATTTGCTACAAACGTATGAAACAAAAGAATGAAAAACCAAAAATATGGCAACATTCAATCAAGATATATTGAGCAATGTTAATGCTAATCAAGTCCTAATATAGGTATATGAAAACTATGAAAAAAAAAATCGTATTACAGTATCAAAACTCCCAAGGAAAAGCATCAATGGAACTTTGCCATGTCAAGTATCAGTTGAAAGAAGCAAGCTAGAAGTGAGTTACCATTGGAAACCACAAGAAAACCCATTAGTAATGATTTTGGCATCGCCTTTCATCAGTTAGCAACTAGGCTCAGTAGAGCCTCATTCTTGCAGTCAGTTCCAAGCCGGCACAACTTGAGTCCGGTGTCACCGTTAGCCTCTTCATTGTGCATAACTGGGAGGTTAAGATCAATATCATCAGAGATGTTAGAAAGGTCTAGCTGCTTTGCAGGCTGTTTGTCACCAGTTCCGGGGTCTCTCGAGATGTGAGACCTCTTGTGACCACCCAAAGCCTGACCTGATCCGAAAACCTTTAAGCAGATTAGGCACTTGTGCACCTTGTACACCCTTGTTTCAGAACTAGTCACCTCATTCATTTCCTGGTCCACTGAGTTCTCAACATACTCAACCTTCACAAGCTTGCATCCAGCCTCAATTTCAGGAGAACTGCTAATGTGGGTAGTTTTCTCGTGATCCTCGACCGGCTCGGCATAGGTATTACTCTTTCTGTGGATTGTTTGATGACCTCCAAGGGCCTGGTGAGATTTGAAAGTCTTGTTGCAGATCCTGCATCTGTATTTGTTCTTTCTCAGGGAATCATCAGATACTTCAGAATTCAATGGAATACTTATTAGCTTGTTGGAAGCATCATCAGCTGGTCCCGAATCGCAAGCATCGAACATGGCATCTTTGCTAGAACTAGATTTTGTGGATCCTAAACCAGTTAAATCCAGTCCTTCCATCAAATCCTGCCTTGGTTCCGCTTCAATAGACTTCAAGTTCATTATTTCACCAGAAAGTGTTCCCTTAATCTCAGTTTCATACAATTCAAATCCAGATTCAGCATTCTTTTCCTTTGCAGACAAAATCCCAGAATCCAATTCTTTACATTCACTTATGTTCTTCTCATGGAAAACATTCATAGAACCAGAAGCATAAGAATCAAGCTCATCCCCATAACCAAAACTAGTCTGCAAAATCTCTTTATTTTGATGAAAAGATTTGATCTCAAAATCATTATTATCACAAGACTCCCAAAAACAATTGAACTCAGTCCAATTCTTTACACCCCTAGACATCATTATCAAGCACAAGGCAGCATCTTCAACATCTTGATCGATTTCAACTAAACCAGAAGATTCATTCAAGCTAGAAAGTGAAGAATTCGGGGCACTATTATACCTCGATCTTTTCGATCTCTTTCTCTTCACTGTTACGCTCTTCAAAGGGTGCAATCTCATGTGAGCAGTGAGAGCCTTCAAGGACTTAAACTTTCTGCCACATTCTTGACAGTCAACTTCTTTCCTTTCTCTTGCAGAATGATGCCTCATGTGACCGAACAAAGCTTTCATTGACTCAAATTGTCTGCCACAAGCTTTGCACTGAAACTCAAGGGTTGAGCTGGTAGCAGCATTGTCGTCGTCACCATTAAAGCCCAAAGATTTCCAAGATTTCTTAGGGTTATCCCTCAAACCATAACCTTGAAAACCCATCTTCTCCTTTGCCTTTCTTTTGCCACACTTCTTTTCCATTGAAACAAACTCACTTCAGATTACTTGTTCTTCAATGCACACAGCTAAAACCAAGAAACCCAGAGAACAGAAGAAAAAAACAGAGTAAGACCCAGATCAAAAAGAAGGTTCTTTTAGTGGGAAAAGATGGAAAATCTTACAACTTACACCAACTAAAGAAGAACCCATTGCTTGTTTAGTTAACCTGATCGAAGTTAAAAATGTAAAAACGAGATCTAAGTGGCTAAAGAACCCTCAATGAAAAAAAAAAGTGCGTTTTGACTCTTTTTTATTTATTGGTAGAATGAAGTATAAGCAAACAAGTAGAAGGTCAAAGTAAAGTGAAAGAGAGGTTGGGTTAAGCAGATGGGAAGTAAGGAAGAATCAGAGACTTTGAGAAATGAAAACGGTGAAAGAGATTTGCATCTTGAAATCCTTGCATGTCAAGCAAAGTTACAAAAAGCTAACAGGGTCGGGCACTGCCCTGTTCTCTTTTCTAAGTACAAATGGAATTTATCTTGGTATAATTGAAAATAATTAAATAAATATATAAGAGAAATTTGGCTATATTAGATGTGATAATAAATCTTACAAAAAAATAATTAAAATATAATAATATCTTAAATTTTATATAATAAGAATTATTAAAGGATCAAAATTTATTTAAAAGTAAAATATTTTAAGCATGATTATATCTATATATATATATATTCTACTATATTAAGATGAAACTTAAGAAATACAAGAAAAAATTATTAATCTTTATGAAAGATAAAACATATGTGATGTGAAGAATACATTCATTCTAAAAAAAAATGATATATTTTTCAATTCAAATTTGAATGTAAATTTATTGGAATTTTTTAAAAATAATCTTGTAAAATAAGTAAATTGTATTAAAATTGATCGGTTTTATAAAAATCTAAAGATTAAAATCATGATAAATTATACTTAGTTTTTTTGTTTATTATAAATTTCTTTTAAGAATTAAGAAAGTTTCATGTGTTTGTTAATAATTTGAAAAAAGAAAAAGAGTTTAAGTTAAACTAATATAATTTAGTGTTAGGAAGAAATGATTTCGGATTGGGCTTGCTTTGGGAGACATCTTCTTGGAATGTTGTTTGAGGAGTTGGCGAACCCCTCAATGATGGAGGTATTGTGTCTGGAGTATCTATACTCGGTTTTAGCTTGAGTTTTGTCTCTCGATTTCGAGGAGAGCCCAAAGGTTCATGGAGTTTGCATAGCACCTCACCACCAAGGAAATATTAACATTTGGCTTTGGTAGGGTTCGAACTCATGCCCATAATTGACATTAATGGCTAAGAACACTACCAGTTGTCTAGAACAAGGGTGTTTTTTGTTGAGGGGAGGTCAGTCTCGCTCTGGGAGACATCTTCTTGGAATGTCGTCTAGGGAGCCATTAAACCCCTCAATAGTGGATGTATTGTGCTTGAGATATCTATGCTCAGTTTTAGCCTCAATTTTTTTCTCCCAACTCCGAGCAGAGCCCAAGGATTCATGGAGTTTGTGGAACGCCTCACCACTAAGGAAATGTTAGCATTTGACATTGGTGGCGTTCGAACCCATGCCCTTAAATTGCATTAGTGGTTAAGAACACTACCACTTGGCTAGAAAAAAAGGTGCCTTTTTGTTAAGGGGAGATCGGTCTCGCTCTGGGAGACATCTTTTTGGAGTGTCATTTGGGGAGCCGATAAACCCTTCAACAATAGAGGTATTGTGCCCGGGGTGTTTATGCTTGGTTTTAGCCTTAGGTTTTATCTCTCGACTTTGAGCAGAACCCAAGGTTCATAGAGTTTGGAGAGTGCCTCACCACCAAGGAAATGTTTAGCATTTGGTCTTGGTGGGGTTTGAACCTATGCCCTTAAATGGCATTAGTGGGTAAGTACACTACCACTTGGCTAGTCTTTTGGGAGATGTCTTTGAAGTTTCATCCGTTGAGCAGCTGATCAAACCCTCAAAAAGAGAAGGTATTATGCCCAAGATGTCTATGCTCAGTTTTAGCCTCAAATTTTTGTCTCCAAACTCCAAGGATAGGCTAAGGGGTACTCGGAGCTTAGGGAGTGTCTCGCCACCAAGGAAATGTTTAGCAATTTGCCTTGGTAAGGTTTGAACCCATGACTTTAAATGACATTAATGGATGGACTCCCCAAAACCCAACTTCTTTTTAACATCTTCCGAGCATGTAATTTTGTTTTCATAAGATAAATTACATGACAATTTCACTCCTTCAATATCTTCAATATGTGCTGGAGCCTTTGAATCTCTTGTAGGTTCCTAAGCCCATGGGCATTCTACCAAATAAGTCTTATTGTTCTTAACAAGCCAGCCCTACAGGTCCCATCGGTGTCATAGGAGAACAAATGTTGATTTGTTTGTTTAGTACTTCTATCGAATCAATCCTAGCATATATAAAGGTTATGGGCCTTTTCTTTCCATCTACAATTTCAATAGGATTGTCCTCTTGTCCTAATCCCATATCGTTATCACCAAGTCCATTACCTTAACCCATTTTAACAACAACTTTTTTTTATCTTTATTTAACAAACCACTTAGATTAATGCCCATATTCGCTATAATCTTATTAAAATTTTTTGAATTTAACAGATCCTCATAAGATCTCTCTGTTTCCAATCTAATCACCCCAAATTGCGGAGTGCCAGATTCACCATCTTCTTGAAGCCATAGACTCATAGTCATTGTTAACCTTTAGTTACTTTCCTTTAGCAAGATATCCCACTCCATGGTCAGCTCTTTTTTACCATGAATTGGATAAAAGCTTTCGGCATGGCTTAGTTTGCCACATAGAAAACATAATAGTGTTAATCTTTCATACTGAAAACATGCATAGACATGGGATTTCTACAATAATGAACCTTTTTCTCCTTTTAAGACAGAATCCGACATCGACTACGACCCTTACATGCATATATCCCTTAATCCCACTAACATTGGACTTTATGTTATACACCATAAATTTAACAACAAAATTCCTAAATTGAATTGCCATTGCTTCCAAAAACAACCCGTTCGATAAATTATGTATTTGTACATAGAAATTTGCAAAAAACAGTGGTACTTGCAATGGATCCTCTCCTTCATCCAATCTACAGGTTGTAAGTATATGATTATTAAAAGTCAATGATCCCTCAACAATAACCCTTTCTACATCAATTTTATAATAGAAATGAAATAAATATAGTCTCTCTCCTAGATATGTGATAACCATTCCACTAATAGGGTGCCAAACATTCACAAGAGTGTTTCGCACGGATTGAAAGTGCACTATATTAGCTGTTAGAAAGCATCCCACCAAGTAATTTTCATATGTAACATATGCAACCTTTTCCCCCAAGTCGATCTATCAAGGTTTTAAGGCCTTCTAAGTTATCTTTTATGATTAGATCATAAATTGTTTAGTTAGGGGCGAAGGCAAAAAAAAAATAAATAAAAAATAGGAGGAGCCAGAATTGAATTATAAATTCTTGGGGGCAACAAGGTAATTTTATCACTATACTAATTTATAATTTTATAATTTTCAAAGGGCCCTAGAAGCAAACCATTGCATTCGTCCCTGCGTGTAGTAAAACGAAAGAGACGAAAAGAAAAAAAGAGAATAAAAAAAATGGATTTAGAGAAAAGATAAACGTGCTATGAAAGCAAACAGATAGAAAAATGTGGTATAAGAGCAAATTTAAAACATACATATCTTAGATAATTTTATGAAACATTTATTATATCTAATACTTTTTAATATTTAATTTAATTCTAATTAATATTTTCTATGTATTAATGGTAAATGAGTAGTCATTAAGGAATCAATATTGTTTGTGATACCTTTATCTTTTTCTAGGATTAGCATTTGACACCAAAAACAATATAATTGAGTGCCAACACAAAAATCAATTGTTGATGAAATTCATGAGAATCTCATTCTTCCTTATACATATTTATTTATTTATTTTAATCATAAAATAAATTTGAAATTTCAATAAATAAAAAAAAGAAAATTAAATTTTGGTGTTAAACTAAAATTTGAGTAAATTATATTTTATCATCTGAATTTAATCAGATGAAGAACTCCCTTTGTTTTAGTTTGAAAGGAAAAGCACTATTATAGAAGTTTCTTAACATAGAAATAAGTACCAATCAGCTGATGGCATATTTTTCAAAAGACAAAGGAATGTGGGATGTGTTGGTTAAGTTGGAAAATGATTTGGAAAATTAGGTTTAATCAATCAATATGAAATAAGACTTTAAAAATACTTGCTTCTTAAGGATGCCTTGATTTATTATGGTTTTAGGCTTTTTGCCAACCACAACTCTCAATATCAATTTGTTGAGATGCTCCTTCATTTTATTTTCTCATAAAATATTTGATACATTGTCAGTTAGTAGAGTTTTTATACTTCACAAAATAATAAAGTCAAAGATGTTGACAAGTGTCTTATAAGATATAATAAAATATTAAATTATATACATATTTTAAAAAAAAGACACATTTAAATTTTTTAAGGGTACTTGTGGAATAAAAACAGTACACTTTCCGTGCACCAAATACTATCAAAAAATACAAATCATTTAAATCTAGGTGGTAGAGTAGAAAAACTCCGCAAGTGATTCAAGTTGATGCCAAATGTTTTTTTTTAATTGGAATGATATTTGGTAGACTATCGATGAAATTTTTAAACTTTATAAGCAAGGTAAGGGGGCTAACAAGTGTCCAAGGGTATAGTACGATATTAAAATAATAAATATTTTTTTAAAAAAAAAGACGCATGGCAATTTTTCAAGGCACATCATGCCAATAGAGTTTTTTTTTAACTCGTTTAATTTTTTTTATGTTACTAGTGTAATAAAATCAAGGACTTTATTTATTGAAAAACTTTTGGTGTATTGTCAATGTTACTAATCCTTTATAAACTAAAATATAGAGTAGTTAAAGATTTTATATCACCAACCCCATGATTATGACCATTATTTTAGTGCCAAGGATGAAGATCATCAGTGGGGATTTTAATTTGTTGAAGTAACGTAGAGGAGATTTTGGTGCTGTTAACCATTTTCGAATCGGTTGGACTTATCATTTTTTATTCAAGGTATACAGTAGTAGACTCACTGGAACAATTAATTCCCTATTCAAACTATTTTAATGGCCGTTGTTGGCCAATGTCTACTACTAATAATACATGTACTGTTTAACAGTCTGGCAGACATAAATTAGATTTTTTTTCAAAAAAAAAAAAACCCATGTCTTGCTGGCCACATTCAGGATAACCTAGGCTGACATTCATAAACTGTTTCGTATTTTAATCACACATCTGCAGTATTTTTCTTAATCATAAGTTAAACACTTCTTTTGTACCAAAAATGAAGCCACCATTGAACAAAGAAGAGAGCAAATACATCATACTTGCAAAAAGACCAAATTTTAGATCAAATCGAGAGCTGCTGATATTTTGGAGTGTCACCACTCGTACGCATTTATATTATTTCCAACATCCATGATCCTGGTTAAGAGAAAAAAGAAAAACACAGGAATCATGTCTTGGCAGTACAAGTGCTTGCAGATTGCATAGGGAAGGCAATATTCCATGAGAGTTTCTTCGATGCACTCACAGATGCTAACCTCATCCCACAAAACTGCCCTGCTATACAATTGTTCTCATCTGCTCCATGCAGAAATTCTCACCGGAGATGTCCTTTATTTTTGAACAGCTGGTTTTCGATCACAATGAGGATCCTTACCATCTCACCAAACCTTCAATGGCTCTAACAAGCCAACTTGAATTTTAAAGATTCAAGAGAAATCAGTAAAACGAATTTATATCACACTTCTGCCAGCCTTGCAGCATTCTTGAGAACTTGCTGGAGGAAAGCACTTACATTCAAACATATCATGGCTTAATAAATCCATCCTCAAACTATCAAGTGCTATGATTGGAAGGCTCACAAATTTCTCCACCACCAGTGAATTCGTCACTCTAGACTGGGTTGATTTGCATCCATCGCCGTCTCAGGCAGATCATGGGAATCAACCTGCTCCCCCTGATACTCGTATGATGTGCACGAGTCATCCTGGACATCATTATAATCATCCTCATTATTCCCCTTAACCCTACTCAGAAGCTGAAAATCACTGCAGCTGTAATTATCAATGAACCTTTCCCCATGGTGTCTTGAAATTTCATCTATATCTCCCTCATCTTCTTCCTCAGTGATATATTTACAAAAATCATCAGCAGCATTTTCAGAAGAATCAACCCCATGCTCGTTGTCATAATCATTCTCAATGTCCTCATGGCAATTTTCTTCATCGTTGTTTTCATAATGTGCAGCAGTTTCATGACCAGTTGGAGATTCCACGACAGAGTCGTCATCGCCCGCTGGAATTCCACACTCAGCTGCCTGCCACTCATCATCATCACTATCAATATGTAAAGGGTAAATTCGGTTCTGCTCGGCACGTTTTCTGAGCATAAAGACATTGAAATAATAACTGATGGCTTCCTTCTTAGTACGGGAAGGGAGAACCACAGAGAGATGATCCCAAAAATTCTTGCCCAATGAGAAGGGGTTAGAAAGGACAACATTATCAAATGCTAGCTCTTCCTCTTCTGTCCATCCTTTTGCAACTTCCTCCCCCATATCACAGAAACCCAACTCCCTGAATATTTCCAACCCAAGATTCCCCCTTAGTTTCTCTCTTGCTTTTGTCACATGTTGTCCAATGCATCTGATAGAACCACGATCGAGGCAGTCACAATCAATTCCATGTCTCGCATCTTCAAAGAAAAACATTAAAGTTGCTTCAGAATCAGGCATTGGAATGACACAAGTACCCATCATCTTCTTCCCATAATCATCATCAACCATGAGGCCTGCAAATGATGATCTAGGGGCAACTTGAGGATCTGATGTATCAAGATAATCTAAGGAGCTCTTCATATCATGTTGGCTCCATTCAGGAATATCTGCTTGATACTCTGGTCCAACAGAAACTTTTTTAGGAGAAAGAAGAGATGAATAGATTTCATCAGAATGAAGAAAAGCCTGGACTTGGTTCCCAGATGCAAAATACTCCGGAAACAGTGGAAGATGAACTGCCATATTTGACTCTGCATCTGCATCCATGCCATTGCCATTTACCCACCAAAAATGAGGAACACAAGTAGAAGCACAACTTTCGTATTCCTTATTGGTGCCACTATGAACATTGTTGCATTGATCTTCAGCAAACCTACCTTCATCTCGGCACCCAGTGTAAATGTCCTCCCATTTACCTTCTTCAAATTGGAATTCTATCAGTTATAGAAACTTGCTGAAAATTTTAATTTGATTGGCTAAGTATGGTCACAAGGCTGATATGCACAGTTAGATGTGATAAAAGAAACACGTGCAGGCAAATATTTTGCATACAAGATAGATAAAGTTAAAAGACATGGATGCCAAAATGCTTCTATAAAGAGCTATCCAACTATATTATCATTTATAGTAAAACATTTTTTTTTCCAAAGAGAATTTTCAACATGTCCAACGCACATAGAATTAGAGTGTTCCAACTCTATAATAAAGAAGCATCACAAGCAAGTTCATTAAGTGAACCTTCCACACATTTAATCAATGAACTAAAATAATGTCCACCTTTCTTTTGACAACTGAAACATACCTTACCTACTCATCTATCCATGCTTATTTACTTGCACAGTATCTTAAGTCCACTACTTGGAGATTGAGTTGTCAAAAGAAACCTTATCTAAGTTGACATGATAATATCAAGTTCAGCATCAAGAGTCACAAACTCAAGCGACTCGGTACATGAAATTCTAGAGGCAAAGGCCCAAGCAAGAACATCTAATCTAGTTATGCAGAAAGATTAAACAACATTGTATTTGTAGTACCAGAAATTTGATGGTTTTGAAAAGCGTTGTTGGGATGAACATCATTGACATCAACAAAGGAAGCAAAGTGGACAGTATCTTCACATTGCCTCATATGCTTACAGGCAACCTCTTGAGAGTCATCGGTATAAGGACGTTTATGAATCATTTTAGTCTGCAAGTGAAAAGTGGATCACATATAAAAGAATAAAAAAATCATATACTTAAGGATTAGTACGGAAGGATTCAGCTTTTCTAGATCTTTCAAGGAATGTAACTTAGATTGGACAAACAGAAGAACAAGGATTCCCATGATTGTTAAGAGCTAATTAATTCGATTAGATTTGTATGCAATCGATCAGGGAAAATCCAAATTTACACCTGAGAACTTCTATTTTTAACCCTCTCATAACTTTTTCTTTTATATTTTTCTAACCCTTAGACTTCAAGATTAACATATACCATTTTACATATTTTTTCCCTCTTTTGATAACCATTTCAAAAACTAAATCGAATTTTAAAAAGAAGAATTAACATTCAAATATTAACTAATAATTAATTAGCATACTTCATCACTATAGATTCAACTATCAGAGTAGCCACTAAGGCACTAACCCATGGCTTAAAAATCATGAAAGCAATCACATTTAAATAAACTAATAGAAGTTCTAAAACTTAAAAAAGATACAAGTATATGTCCTATAAAATGAGCTGTTCTTACCTGAGAATTTGTTGACCAATAAAATAAGAAATTTAAAAGAACCAATAAAAATTAAAGAATTAGAAAAATGAACTTATGCTTCTAAAAATATTAAACACTGATTTACAAGAAATAATAGAATTATAAGCAGGAAAAAATGGAATTTAAAATTTTTTACTATTTTAAATATTTTACACGGCCGAAAAATAACACGAAACAGAGAAAACCTTCTATATAAAAGAATTCTTATAAAGTTGCGATATCTAAGGAAAATCCCCAAAAAATTAGACTGACCCAGAAGAAATCGAATCAAGAAAAATCAAAATCCAATCTCAAAATTTTATAAATCAAGAAACCCATTCAAAAATCGAAGAATCTTCAAAAACCCTAACCCTAAAATCGCATTCGAAAAACGGGAAAAGGAAAAAATTAGGATCAAAAGAAAGAGGAAAAACGGAATCGAAACAGATACGAATCAAATCGAAGAAGGGACAAAAAAAATTATAAGGAGAATTTGGATCGAAAATTAGAGACGATTTTGATTAAGGATTGCAAAATGGGTAAAGTTAGGGCAAGGTATTTTATAGGAATCTGATTTATGATTTAAAGATTGTAGTTTACCAAAAGAGGTAAGGATCTGTTTGAAAATTACGGGATGTGCCACTTTGAGATTCGGGGATCTAAGAGGACTGATAAGGGAAAATGAATTTGTCCTACTGATTTGATGTAAGAAATTTAGGGTTGATCCTCTGTTTGCTTGCCACGTGGTTTTATACTTTTATTCCTTTTTGGCACGTGCAAAATGTGTTTATGAGATGTTTATTTTGGTTAAAATATATTCGAAGTTTGTATATTTTTAGTACATTTAGAATTTAATACTACTACTTTTATTTTAAAGAATTTAGTCATTTTATTTTTTAGATTTAAAAATGTAAATTCAATTGTTAATATCATTAAAAGTCTTTTATAAAATTTTAATTCATTAAAATGCCATTTTTGTTACATGGTTATAATGTGAGTATTTTTTAAAATTTCAAAATAGAGATGTTTATAAGTCGGATCGGGCTTAATCATGATATTAACACATTTTATACTTGCCTAAGCCCGACTTGTATTGAAATATGAGCCTAAAATTTTATTCAAGTCCACTCATATTTATAAATGATAAACTCGAACCAATTTTAAGCTTGCTCATTATTTTTAATTTATTTGGAAAATATTTATATTATTTTAAGGGTTAAATATAAAATTGGTACTCGAACTTATCTATTTCTCCCAATTTAGTACCCGAACTAGTTTGGTACTTTTTTTGACACCTTTAAGTTTGAGATAGATGATAAAATAGGATTGTGACACGTGGCATAATGACATCATGATGATGTCATTTTCCTTTTCTTTTTACCGTTTATTCCCTTTTCTTTTAATCTTTCATTTTCTCGTTTTTCCCTTTTCTTTTCTTTTTTTCGTTTCCATTTTTCTTCTTCTTATTCTCCACCTCTCTTTCCCAACCCTAGCCGCCGCCAACATGCACTACAAGCGCACTTCGACTTTGTCATCGACGCTTGTTCACTAATCAACTTTTTTCTCTTGCTCTTTCATTTCCTCTAATTTGCTTTTACAGAAAACTCCTTGAAATCCCGTTGGGATTCTCCTCCACCAATCACCTTACTTCCACCCTAATGCCGTCACTGATCGGAGAAGCACCAAATGATTTGTAACGACCCTATAGTCAGGGGTGTCAGAAAGTGCATTCCCGAGACTTTGTTTCCGTAAATCGGACTCGTAAATATTTTTTAATAAATATTTACGAAGCTAGTTGTGTAGTTAATTAGGTTTCGGTTAAGTGAAAAGCTATTATATAGCAAGTGATGAGAATTGAGTATGGTATGAAATGATGTATTCATGAGTTGAGTATTGAATGGCTAATGCCATTGTACAAATAATTGGGGTTTGATATGTGAATAACTATTTATATAGCAATTGTGTGAATTAGGGACATTGTTTAACAAATAAAATACGATAGCATATGATAGTCATAATACTAGACATTAATATGTGATTAAAATTCAATTGTGCATTTTATATTATCTTGTCTTTAAATATTCGAATTATAGAAATACCACTGATTTTTACTTAGCGTACGGTTTTGTTTTTCCGTACGCAGATTAGGTACTTTACTTTTGATCATCGATTCAGCATCCAACAAAGATCCCGAACTCAAATGTAGTGATGTTTTATCTTTTGTGTCGGCATGTACCTAGAATGTCTAAATGATAATTATTTTGTGGATGGATTGTAAATAAGATTATAAGAGTAATGTTAGTTTGGTATATACATATAAATATGTGTTTGTGTTTGAAGCCATATTATGGCATGGTAAATTGAACCAAATCTAGATAGGTGCATATGAATTTAAGTTGATGCTTAAGTGTTTATGAATTAGGCAAAATGGATTGAATTTGGTAGGTTTATAATTTGGATTAAAATGATGCTTTGATAGTATGATTTGATGATATAAATGAGGTATCAATGAGGGTGCATTGGTTAGGCACCTAGGACGATTGTTTTAGCATGATTTGAATGTGTTTGATTGTGTTTTGAATAGGTTAAACGAATGGTTTTTAAGTTGTTTAATGCCCGAGCATGTAGGAAATGATAAATTGATTGTTTAAGGCACCTTTTAGGTCCATACAACCAGACACACGGGCATGTGACTTGGCCATGTGAGACACACGGCTAGCACACGGACGTGCAAGGCCATTTCAAAGGGTACACGGCCTGGCACACGGGCGTGTGGCTTGGCCGTGTGACCTAAGTCAGAGAGTTACTCGGGCACAGACACGGGCTGAGACACGGCCGTGTGTCCCTACTTCGAATGCCCACACGGCCGTGTAAACCCTGCAGTTAAAAATTTTCTAACTTTTTTCCAAAAATTTTCAAATGTTCCCGATTTAGTCTCAAATCGTTTCTAAAGTGTTTTCAAACTCTCAAAGGCTTAATAAGGGACTCTATGCATGTTAATGATGTATCATTTTATTATTTTTGAAATGTTTGAAATAAATGATTAGATTACGATTATTCGGTAATGTCTCGAAACCCTATTTTGACGACAGATACGGGTTAGGGGTGTTACACGATCCACCTTTCCTTTATCTCTTGCTTCTTCTTCTCTTCTTTTCTACTTTATTTTTTGTTTTCAAATCCCCTGGCCGCCGCTTCCCTGTTGCTACTCTTCGACGCCAAACCGAGCCACCACCGTTGAATCATCTTGGAACTTGACCGTGGCTTCTCCTCACCCAAGGCTCAACCTATTTTCTAAACAGACCTTATTTTTTTGCCCAAGTCTATTTTTTAGGCCTCTATTTTTACCTAAATCCTCCCACTCTTCCAAAGGTCATTAGTTCCAGTGACATCCAAAAACACAATCATGATAAGTCTTTACTGGAGATAACTAAAGCGATGAATGGTGATATCCGAAATTTTGGATTGATAAGTTTTCGATGATGATAATTAAAGCCTAAGCATGTGATGAAGAGTTCATAATCCTAGAAAAAGAAAATTACTTTTGGTATTTGCATCGTTCCTGATTCCTAATAATAAATAAAAAAGATTGTTGTAACCATATTTTATCCCAATTAACTTTATGTCAACCTCAAATTGAGTTTGATAATATTATTATTTATTTATAATTTGTTAATACTTGAATTAAAAAGGAAAGTAATAGAAAAATAAAAAAGTTATAAGTCTAAGTCGTTTTGACAGTTTTATATTTATGTACTTTTTATAAGTCAAAATTAAATTGTAATTTTTATGATATAAAAAATATAATTTTACCATTTTAATAGGCTATAATTTTATAATTTTTAAAAAATTAAATCAAATTTTTATCATTTTTAAGGGGATTAAAATATAATTTTACCTTTACTAATTTAAAATTTAAAATTTTAAAGAGAAGCTACTCCCCTTGTTTATATGATATGTTATATGGATAAATAAAATAAAAATTTGGATAAACTATAAAAATAGTCACTTTTGTTTGTCTCAGCTTATATTTTAGTCACGTATGTTTGAAATGCTACGTTTTAGTCACTTACGTTATCGTTTCCTTACGAAGTGGTCACTCTACCGTTAAACTCCGTTACCTCTCTAACAGCGGTCCTACATGGCAGTCCAAATGGGTTTTAAATGCCAACTTGGATGAAAATAGGTTTTTAATTAAATAAATTTAATTTGGACTGCCACATAGGACATCCAAGTTGGCATTTAAAACCCATTTGGACTGCCACATAGGACTGCCGTTAGGGAGGTAATGGAGTTTAACGGTAGAGTGATCACTTCGTAACAAAACGATAACGTAAATGACTAAAACTAAGTGACTAAAATATAATATGAGGTAAACAAAAGTGACTATTTTTATAATTTATCCTAAAAAACTTCTCCTTTTCAGATTCTGTTTAGGTACATGTTTGATATTTCGAGGTTTTTCTTTTTTAAATTCTGTTTTGTTGAATTTACATTCTCTACTCATATTTGTTTAGGTACAGTTTCCGTTAATAAAATTAATGACATCATTCACAAAATTACTGCTATATCATTTCACCAAATATTTACAATGATAGAATGTGAAAAAAAAATTCTATTTTTACAATAAAAATATAACATTTTGGTAAAATTTTAAGTTTTAATTAATTCATTCAATTAAATAAATTCAATTAAGTAATTAAATAAAAATTTAAACTCGTATTTCTAAAATTTAAGGCAACATGTAATTAACGAGGTATTGATTTCTGGGCATTACCAAGGTGCTCTAATCTTCTTCATATATAATTGACTCCTGAATCTAATTTTTGTCTATTTTCTCTGGACTTCAATATAGACAAAAATTTATCTTTTTAAAAGAATTCCAATAAATGGTCAATCACACCTAACGAAAAATATTGATATCCACTTTTATTTTCTTAATAGAAACCTACGGTACGTTTGGTTCATTGTAATAGAATAGGGCTGTAATTGAATAGAGTTGTAATGGAATAGAGCTGTAATCAGTAATTCAACTGTTTGGTTGAATAGAATGGAATAGAACTGTAATAGTATTCTTGTGTTTGGTTGAATGGAATGATGTTGTAATAGCATAAGAAAAAAAACTAAAATGACCAGAATACCCTTAGTAAAAAATTTTTTTAGGCAGATGATTATTGTTATTGTTATTAAATTTTAATAAGATTATTATTGAAAATAATTTAATAAAAATAATAAATAATTTAACCGTATTTTAACATAATTATTATTAATATAATTTAATAAAAAAATAAATTAATAACATTCTTAATATAATTATTATTATATGAATTTAAAAAAATCAAAATATATAATACTATAAAAATATATATAATCTACTTTATTATTTTTAAACTGCAATACATATTTAATGTGCTAAAATATCATTAGTGAAACAAATAATTTAATTATTCTACAATAAAAAACAAAATATTAGAAGTAATAAATAACTTGAGAATTATATTTCACATCCAAGCATAATATTCATATATTAACAAAAAGTTACATGATTTCATTAGTTTATATGTCATAATCCATATGTTATAAAATTTTAGAACATCAAAAAGTTACAACATTATAATGACATTCTATCATGTCATTATACCATCCAAATATTACAAACACAAAAAGTTACCAAAATATCATCAACACAACCATGATTTTCAATGGTCAGCAAGAAATCTCCTGACCCATTCCAATCGCACAACAGAAGGCAAACTAAAGAAAATGAGCATTTGCGTTGGATGATCTGGAATTTTACTCAATGCTCGATGACACTCATCCTCGGTTAAACCTTCTACTTCACATAATGTTGGATATAATTTCAGAGCACTTTCTTGAATGGCCATTTCTGACTTTTGTTGAATTAGCACTTCGAAGACAATACTCTTACTGATTTCAAGGCCAACGGTCCGTATATTTTCCGCCAATAAAGTGGCAGCATCATTAAATGAAGTAGAAGAATCACTTGCATCAGAAATCTTTTTTTTCTTCTTTAAAAATGTGGAATCACCTTGGTTTCTACCTGGTTGCGGTTGTGTAGCTGAAAGATCCATGTCATCTAAAGAAACATCAGCTTTGCATCCATGGAAATCGTTTCTTTCTTCATGAGTATTTGTAGTAGCCACATCTTCAACATCTATTTCTTCAATAATATCAGCGGCTGTTTGAGCATCTTTTCCAGTGGCTCGATCTTTTGCGTAGATGGCAGTAAGTTGGTCATAATAAGGGAAACTCCGATGTTTGAATTGAGCGGCTTCTTTATGACTCTATAAAAATGAAGAATTCATATTAGATATAAATTTGGTCAAAATAAGATAATAAAGACTTGAAATAATTCTTAATTTTATATATGAGTTCCACACTGCATCTTCAGCAACAACAAGCTGCCTATGTTCATCCCAACCAAAGCCGCTATTATTTTTTTCACTAAGCATGTCATAAACGATTGACCAATCCCTTTTCAATGTCCTAATCCTCGATTCAAGATTAGGTTTAGCCTTTAACATGGCATGGGGTAAAACTTTTTCTAATCCTTTTTCCAACTCATTTAAATAACCGACTTTGAATCCCGTATCTGCATTAAAGGTTCCAACATTGTGCAAGTCGACCATACAAGCAACCAACGCAGCATCTTCTTCTGGAACCCATTTCCTTTTGGTTCCTCGAGAATTTTGGGAAGAAACACTTGATTGTGAAAAACCTGACATAATTATCTTAAGAAAAAAATGCAAATTAAAATTAAGTTCAATATTATGCATCAAAAGATCAACACTTTATAAAATTATAACACATGATGAATCAAAAGAAAATAAATTATCATTCAACAAGTCTAGTACAATACAAAAAAACAATTCAAACACCACCAAAGTTTCATAAACTAGATACATGAAATAACATAAACAACTTAACGTTTACTATTTTTACCCTAAACCTAACTAATTTCTAGATGTTTGCCATTCATCAAACATTTGGTTGGCTAGTTCCATCCTCCAAGTAGCCCATGCATCCGTTGGATGAATATTTACGATATTCGGTTCATCATCATCTATCACATTACTAGGTAATCCTTCTTCCAACTCTGCTTCAATAGGATCAAGACTCATATAGGTTCGAATAAAATTATGGAGCAAACAACATGCAATAATGATTCTATTGTGCACCCTCACGAGATAGAATGATGGACTCCTAAGTATTCCCCATCTAAGTTTTAATAACCCAAAATATCTTTCAATAACATTACGCTACCAAGCATGTTTCATATTGAAAAATTCTTCCGAGTACTTGGCTGGTAACCCTGACGCCACTCATTCAAATGATATCTTTGTCCTCTAAAAGGCGCAAAAAATTCCTCACAATTTGTGTATCTAGCATCAACTAGATAATAACAACCTATAAAAAGAAACTATTTGTCATGGTTAATTTCCCAAAAAAGTATGATCTTAAAAATTAATTCAAATTCCTATAATTTTGCACTTTACCATGAGGAACTTTTAGTCCATGTCTCCTACTAATAGCATCTCGAAGAACTCGTCCATCAGCAACAAAACCTTCCCAACTAGGAAGAACGTAAACAAAATGCATATCAGGTGTACAACCACCTAACATATTTGTTGCTATGTCACCTTTTCGCGTTCGATATCTAGATTTATCAACTGTTGGAACCCTAATCTTGATGTGGGTTCCATCTAAAGCACCTAAGCAATTCTACATCACATGTATAAAACCTCGAGTTAGGATACTATATTTAAATCTAAATGGACTAAATTATGTACAAGCTATATATAGTATTCACTCCATGAAACACCCCAAACCCGGCCCACGAGCTTTGACCAGATTTGGTATGTTCCTCAAGTAAACCGGTTCAAAATTCTTTTGTTACTTAGGAAAAACTTGTATGATTTTTAAAAAATATTGTTTGGGTTGGGCTTGAGTTGAAAACAAATTTATCTTATGTTAAAACCCATTTATTTAAGGTGACAAAACATTTAGAGTTAATTTTAAAAAAGAATTTACTTAAACTTTAATTGATAAAAATCCA
The DNA here is from genome assembly GCA_025698515.1 of Gossypium sturtianum. Taxonomy (NCBI): domain Eukaryota; kingdom Viridiplantae; phylum Streptophyta; class Magnoliopsida; order Malvales; family Malvaceae; genus Gossypium; species Gossypium sturtianum. The sequence continues at coordinate 128,022,039 of CM046946.1, forward strand.
TAAACATAATAAATAAAAGAAAAATAAAGTAAACCACAATGGCCTTATTATATCAATGATCCCAAAGTAAAACTTAAAATACTTAAAATAAATTGAAAGTCCAAATCATAAATTTCTTGCTATGCATGGCCACCTTTAAGCTCTTGCCGACCCTTACCATTCTCGCTCATCACACAAAAAATTATTCCCAAACGGGGTGAGTCAACAGACTCAATGTGTACACAACACTAAGTCATAATAGAATTAGGCATGCAAATGATACACATTCAAATCATAGAATACAATTAATGATGCATTCCCAAACCCAAACCTAATTAACCATCCGCTACACACACCACCCGTACTGCGCCAGTCACACCGTGTGGACTACTAAGTCAACCCTCCATCCGCTACACACCATCGAAGGCGATCATTTGCGATCGACGTGCTCATCGCCCATATAATTTGTGTCATTAGACACCATATTCAAATAATGTAACCGAAGTTACCAAATTCGAGATAATGTAACCGGTTACCATATTCAAATTTTGTGACCGTAGTCACCATATTCCGTTGGTGAGACCAAGTCAACACCTTCTTCCCCTTTCACATAGATCCCGAATGCCCCATAAATTTTATATCATGCATAACATACTTAATTCTCATTCATGTTACTATTCATATGTTCAAAATATATCATATTCATAATCCTATCGTAAGTAGGAAACGTGCACTGGTACTTTTACCACATTTGTGGTACTTAGCCACATTCACATTCTTATGCATATTCATATATTAAAATAATTGCCATATGATATATCGAAGGTTAGTATGAGTACACACATTCTTAATAATACATTTAATTTAAACATAGCCATGAACCTATCAAAACTTAGGGTAGGGTACACACTGATTTGCTTAACGAATTCCTTGAAATCCCAAATCGATCTATCGCCTTAGATCTCAAATTCCTACATTTGATTAATCACTTACTAATTTAATAAAAAGCCATTCGGCCATAAATCCAAATCCTAGTAGGATTAGTATTCTTAAAACTTACCTTGAAATTCTCAAATCCCAAAATCCTTGTATCCTCCTCATGAAATCCCTATAACTACATGTTAGATCAATTTCTAACATTTATTCACAACAAATAACCCTTAGCCGTATGTTAAATATGACTTACCTTAGATTCTTAAATCCCAAATTCACCGAATAACTAGGGAACACGCGACTTATGGTGTACCTTCGGAAAAGAACTTCTCCTTCCTTGTAGTCGACACTTAGTAAATCCCGAAAGATCTCTTCACATGAGATATTAAGGGTATTAGAATCTTAATTTAAACAAAATTTAAAAAGAAATAGAATGAGAATCTAACCTAATCTTACCCTTCTTGAAGAATTTGATGGAACTCTTGCTTGAACCCTTAGCAATATTCGGCTATGGCTTTGATGTGGATAACAATTTCTACTCTTGAGGCTTAGTGAGAAATCGACTAGGGCTATTGGTATCTTCTGGCTTTTGATTGTGTTTGTAATAGAAGAAGAAAAGAAAAGAGAAAAAGAGAATAATGGCGAGAAAAATTCGCAGAGAGAAGAGGAGAAACTTTAGAGAATTTGTGAGAGGTTTTCTTGAAAAGAAAAGAATGAATGAAGAATAGCCTTACTCTTCCTTTTATAGCCAAAATTACTAGCTAGAGTCCTTTACTTGGCCACCACTCTTCTATTTTGATAGCTTTATCCCTTGATTTATCACTTTAATAAAACTTAATCCAATAATTATCTCTTATCTCTTAATAAAAATAATACTAATAATAATCCTCTTTTATCTCTTCCTTATCTATCAAAATAAAAGAAATAATATCCACATTTATCTCTTGAAAATAATCTAAAATAAATCCATTATTTATCCCTTATTTATCCACCCTTTATCTCTTAAAAATAAAAGAATAAAAGCTCCTAATTTATAGCCATGTGCCGTCCACCTCACTTCTTCGGAAGCAAAATAAAATTTCTTTTATTTGCTTCCCATGTGACTTCGAACTCGGGCCCAACACCTTGCATGTGGCGCCATTTCCAGAGGCCCTAAGTGGCATCTCCAGGCCACTTTTCCAAGCCTGTTTGTGTGTCAAATTCCTCATATTATTTTTCTTAAGGCCACCTTGCCTTAGTTTTCTCTTTTTAAGCCTTAAAACTTGACATTTCTTTACATTTCCAAGTTTCCAAAAATTTTCGTTTGGCTCTTTAAACTTGACATTTCCTTACATTTCCAAGTTTCCAAATGTTTACTTTCCTCTTTTGAATCATTTCCACATCATTACCTTACATCCCCTAGTTTCCAAAAATGTTCACTTTCCTCTTTTAAACTTAACGTTTCCAAAGCATTTCCTTACATTTCCATACATTGCCTTACATTTCCATACATTTCCATGCACCTTAGGGTTCCTAGAACTCCTCAGAACACATCCAACACACCCACTGAGCCCACTATCTCATGAATTACACACGAACGCATAACCCCTAATCTAGGATGTTACACTCCAATACCTTGAACCATTTCCACCTTAGGTCTGTAGAATTAGCTGTAATTGGCTCTGCCTTTTTAAATAACACATCTTGTAAGCGTATGAAAACATTTAAAACATTATGAAATGATCTGCTAACGGTTTCCCCGGACCTATTAAAGTGATGCTTGATAACTCTATTTTTAAGGTGATGAGAAATGATATGTAAAAACATTGCCACTTGCTCATCAATAAGCATGTTCCTTAACGACTTCAATCCCCCTAAAGTTTGTAACATCTCACATAGTTTAAAAAAGGTAATTCTATTCATCCTAACTTGTTCAATACAGGTCTCGTCACTAGCATATACAAGTATTTTCACATAATCTCGTTTTGCATAAAAATCTAAAATATAAGATCTAATCCTTGGTCTATAAGTATGTAGGCTATGAATGGCACCTAATGCAACTAAGAACCAACTCGCAACTGTACACATTTGCAACCATATTGTAATAGCAAGACCAATTCTTTTACGCCTCTCACTTTGTACAATTAAAGGCGATTTGAGCCATTACTTGCAAGATATTAAAGTGTTACATATCTTCAAATCATAGTAAAATGGTCACATTTCTTCAATACTAATTTCAATAACAAGAAAACAAAATCAAAAAATTTAATTTGTAAATAACTTACAAAGGGTTCAAATGAATACAAGAAGCTCAACTGTGGGTGGAAGAAGCAATCAAGCAAACCAAAGAAGAAGAGGAAGCAATAACACACTGTCATGAAAAATGAACAATACATATTTATCAAATTTCATTCAACAAAATCGACTCTTGGCTTAGCAAATAATAATGTCTTGAACATTAAAAGAAAAATTAATAATGAACATCTAATCTTGAAATACATCCACATCCAAAATCCCGGATCACTTTGATCTTATGAAAGGTAGGCCAAGATGGCGAAATCTCATTAAAAGAACAAGTATATAATATACATACAGAAACAACGTTCCTAATCCATGCCAGGTAGACCAATCAGAAATAATTAAAATATGATATCATTTGTTCTTAAACATGTTCAATAATTAGATTCTTTCAATCATGCTTTACCACCACTCATCAACTTACATTAAAATCATTACTTAATTTAAAAACACGTAAATATGAATAAATAGTCTTTTAAAAAATAACTTATGGTAAAACCAATTTTACATTTTTCTACTACATATTAGTATTAAAAATAACATATATTTCTAACCCTAATTCGTTCTTATTTTTCATAATTAATCTGAACCATAATAGGGAAATCAAATTGCATAATAATGCAGTAGTTGTATTTTTAAAATCAAATAGATGACATGTCAAATTATTGGTTTATTGCAAAGTAGGTCATTATCTCCTTGCTGTCTTATTATCCTCAATCTTTTTATATATATTAGATTAATTATAAAATATAATTATATCAATACAAAGCACAAAAATATGAAAAATTAGATTCTAATCAGATAAAACTTAAAAATACATATATCGTAATTGTAGATAGTAAGACTTAAATGATCCTCAATAATTCAATGTCTCAGCTTTGCCAACAATGTCAAAGTTTCATTGACAAGCCCTTCAATTGAACAAAATATGAGTAAAGTAACAAAAAAAGTTATCAAATCTTTAGTTGACATCAATTCCGAGTTTAGCTGACATTAAAAAAGTTATTTATTTTTACAACAACTAATGAGTGTCAAACAAGTTGATGGTTACAACGTTGTAATCATTTTAGCTGTTGGCAAACTTTTTACCTTCCTTTTTACCCCCATAAAATATGTCTCAACATTCCAGATCCTTCATATCACACTGTTATAACATATAAACATAGTAATATCAATGCTCTTGTTCTTTTTTTCTTTTGCTTTGCTCAGGGAAATAAATTTATTATTATTAAAAAAAGAGGATAAGACCTCAAACACCCAAATAGCCAGGTTTGCTATCCAGACAGCATAGCACAAACCAAAACAGCATCATAACACAGGTCTGAACCTCCTAAAAAACCAAAGGACTAGACGCACCAGCAAGGCAGGACATCCCTCCTCAGTCTCAAAGCAGACGATACAACCACGATAATTACTACTGTAACACCCCTAACTCGTATCCGTCGTCGGATTAGGGTTGAGAGGCGTTACCGGACAATCGAAAACTTTTACAGTCTTTTCATATTACAATTCATCCAATGCAATCAAAGTGTCCCTTAAATAGGTCAACGAGACCTTAAGCATGCTTTAGAGTAGGGCCAGGACTAAACCGAACACATACGGAAATTCTCAGAAATTTAAAAACTTTTCTAAGTTACAGAGGTCACACGCCCGTGTGGGCAGGCCGTGTGCCTTCCACGGCTACCAGACACACCCATGTGTCCTGGCCGTGCCAAAACAGAGCATGTATATTGACTTATTCACACGGCCACCAGACACGCCCGTGTGCCATGGCCGTGTAGAATTAGGCTAGCTACTGACTTGTTCACACGGCCACCAGGCATGCCCGTGTGCCACAGCCGTGTATGCAAAATAGGCCATTTGCAAGGTCAAATTGCCACCCACACATTAGGCAAATCCTACAAGAACAATTATGCATCAACCTAAGCATTTCAAGCAACCAAAACATACCAAAATGTTCATCATTTCTAACTACATGTAAGCTCAACAATTAAACCAACTTATAAGCCATTTAGCGCATCTTATTCACAAACGTTTCTAAACAAATCTTATCCACAACTTACCATTTCAATATGACATCTACTCATCATGGATATACCAAATTTTGCATAAAAAATTCTTACCATCACTTTGGCCATTTCATTGGTCATAAACCACACCCACCAAGGCTTTATAAGACATAACTATTCATTCATAATCACTACCATATATCTAGCCATATCACATGGCCATATACACATATTAAACAAAACTCAAAACAACTAGCCTATACATGCCATATTTAGCTATTTACACATTCAAAAGTACCAAAGCTGAGTTTGATAGTGTGGTGATGATCCTTGACGATTCCCGAGCCTTTTGTAGCTTTGACGACCTATAAAACAGAGTAAACACATACACAGAGTAAGCTTTCTAAAAGCTTAGTAAGCCATATACAAATAAACTTAGCATAAATCATTCATAAGCATAGCCATTTGAATTCATTAACATATCATCTTTACAAGCACATAATTAATCTATTTGGTTCACTTGATTTGCCATTGCTTACCAATTCACCATATCACAAATATCTCATTTGCTCATATCTCAAACACACATATATCTCATATGTTTCTTTGCATTAATGAACATATTTACTCACCTTTCATGCTTATACAAAGCATACATACCAACTTACCTGAAACAGATGTACAACTCACATAGTCGTTCTTTTCTCGGACTTGGCCGTTGAACCGTTCGGAACTAAATAGGATACTCAGAGTGCTCAGAATAGTCGTACAATGCCAACGTCTCAGACGTGGTCTTACATGTAATCAGATATCGATGCCACTGTCCCAGGCAGGGTCTTACACGAATCAATACGATGCTAATGTCCCAGACATGGTCTTACACGTAAATCTCATATCGATGCCAATGTCCCAGACGTGGTCTTACAAGTAAATCTCATATCGATGCCAACGTCCCAGACGTGGTCTTACACGAAAACTCAAATCAATGACAACGTCCCAGACGTGGTCTTACATGATATCACATAACGGACATCTATGTCATGACATGTACTATCCTATCTATTCTTAGGTTCAGACGGGGCTTCTCGGACATCAATATTTAGTCGATACCAATTCTCGAATTTCATATATATCTCATCTCGAGCATATTCATAGCAATTAAAATTTCATATATGCACAATTAAGTCAATTCAAATGCATTTATTTGTATATTGACTTACCTCGAGTTCGGTTTAACGAAAACAAATACGGCTACTCGATTACTTTCGATTTCCCGCGATCTAAGTCCGTTTTCTTCGGTTCTTGATCTATACATATTCAAATTTAACCCATTTATTCACTAATTCATTCAATTCAATCCAAGAACACATATTTAGGGCAATTTGCAAATTAGCCCTCATATTTCCACATTTGGACATTTTAGTCCCTATTTCACAAAATCACAAAATACACAAAATTACCATATACCCATGCTTAGCCGAATATTCATGTATCTCATTCAAGTCCATACTTTTCATTTATTTCACAAATTAGTCCCTCAAAATATTATTTTCTCAATTGAGGCCAAAATACTCAAATTCAACAAAACTTCAAATACTAACTATGATAATCAAACACATATCTTTCATTTTTCACCATCAAACATCTTAAAATACATGAGTTCATCAAAGGCTCATTTCAAAAACATCATCAATTCTCAAAATTAAGACATGGGTTTTGTAGAGAACAAAGCAACGATTACGAAAACGTAGAAATTATCAAAAACCGATCGAAAACTTACCTTGGATTAAGCTTGGAACTAGCCGAAACTTAGAAAACCATGGATGTTTTCTTTTCTTCAATACATTCGGCCAACAAAGATGAATGATGGCCTATCTCCATGCTTTTTGTTTTATAAAATTATGTCTTAATTATTCATTTCCCATTTACCCATTTATTTATCATATAAGACAAAATAACAATAAGGTTATTAAGTCATTTAACCATCCACTAACCTTAATATTGGCTTAATTGCCTTATAAAACCTCCACATTTATAAAGACATGACAAATAGGTATCTTTTCATAAAGCATGCAAATTTTGCATCTTTCACAATTAAATCCTTTTATCAAATCAAGCACCCAATCAAACAAATTAATTCACAGAAATTTAACACATGCTTAATCACGTATCAAAGGCACAGAAAATAGTATTAAATCATTTTACTGACTCGGATTTGTGGTCCCGAAACCACTGTTTCGACTAGGGTCTAAATCGGACTGTTACAGCTACCACCATGCCAGAACCATTAATTCTTCATTGATGTTTGAATGATTTAGACATTGCTACTTCATGTTTTGAAAATGCTTGAGAACATGAATAGGCCTAATGCCTATGCCAGTACAAGGTTCTTTGAAACTACATAAAATCTAAACGAACTTCCCATTTGGAAAGAAAAAAAAAACTGCAGTTAGCTGCAAGTTTAAGTGCCATTGTTGAAGCAGAGAAAAAATACAGAGAAGCTGCTTCAATGGCAGCGAGGAACTAAGAAAAGAAAAAGAAACAGACCCTTGAAACTATGCATTACTTCATCATCCTATGGATCTCTCAAAAATAAATAACTTTGATACTGGCAGGTTAAGTTTCTTTGCTTTCTTGTTTCTATTTGTTGAGCTTTGCTTACCCTTTTTTAAGCAAGTTGTAATTGTTGTTATCAAACTAAATCAGAAATGATAAAAGGAAGCCTATACATATTCACTATAATCAAATGCAAGAATGGCTTTCTTTAACTTATTACGTGTAACTGACTGGTTCCACTAATATTTTCCTGCTGGAACAGGATGATAATAGGTATAATGCAAGCAGGGGGCACACTTAAACCTCAAGCATGCTGAGAAGGCTCGTATTCTGGTAAACAAAATTCTAGGTAGCAGAATAATGAGTTCCCCCACAGCATAGGATAGCAATGTCAAATAAGATGTGGCTAGATATTCATGCATGAAATGCTTTCACAAAAGTAACCAACAAATTGAAAGACAAGGCATTTGCAGACATGCAATATAGCGATTAAAAGATGGTGTTCAAGAAATATCATGTTACCACATTAAAATATCATGTTACACCCATTAGGACTCAAAAATAAAGAGAGGGAAATAACATAGAAAAATACAGCAATATGGTTTCCTATCACCTACCACAAACCAGTTATCGGACCACAGAGCCAAATAAATGAAGAAAAAGCATGCTCTATTCCAAGTGTTTGCATGAATCAACAAAATATACAGTAATCAGAGAAGCTCAGAGCGTTGAAAAGAAATAAAGCCAAGGCTAAAAATAATAATAAATAATTGAAACTTATAGCAAAGAAATACAGCCAAGAAATACTAGCCTACTATTTTTCATTAAAATACTTATAGCAAAGACAGAATTGAAACTTCTGCTCACAGAGGGTAATCTAATTTCAGGCCAATAGAAGTTCGATTTTTTGTCCTTTTTTCACATTCAACATTTTTAGTTTTCACCAAAAGTGTCACTCCCAAAAGCTGAAATTTTGTCTATGGGAGCTGAATAAACAATAGTGATGATTCCATAAAAAAGCAATGTTCTTATTCTCTTGAATCTCAGAATAATTAAATCCCATCACTCTGAACTAAATTTCAAAGCAGAAAATTTGTCTATACAGAATATCAAACAGTCCCTGCAAGAAAGGCAAATCTGGGTAGCCTTGAGGTGTCAATACTCGTACAAATTTGATAACAGTCCAGATTTATGCAAAAACTCATAATGCAAAGAGAAGCTTGTATAGATAGAAAATATAAACAATATACCTTGTGATATGCTTGAAGCTAGATCAGGAACATCAGACAGAATATTTGCAATTAAAAGTCCAGCAGTCACACAGGAGGTAGAGACCTGAAAAATAAACATTAAGAGCGAGCATTATCATCCAATACTGTTTAATATGTAGAACTCCAGCCAAAAAATGATGTTTATTACATGATCCACAATCTTTTACCGGGAAGAAAGACAAATATTCCTTAAACATGGAAAAGGTAAGAATGTCAAAGTCAATAATAGGAAGAATTCAACTAATGCAGGCTTTCTATCACAATTCATTTCATGATGCTAAAGCAAAGTAGCCTTTATTGTATTTAGTGGAAATGAACACGAAAGGAATATAGATTCTAATTTCAAGATGCATTTCAAGTAAAGGAATCTCTAAGCACTCAGAAATAGAGAATGAACAAGACAACCAATAATTGACAAACTCAGAGTCTATAACATATATCAGTTTTTACAGTAACGAAAAAACTGCAAATTACCTCAACTTTATCAGGAAATTTGATCAAGTCACAGACTAGTTGGAAAATTTCTTTATTTGAGCAGACTTCCTAAGAACATACATCTATAACATAGAGGGCTTCAAGTGCACGAAGAATAACATCAAGAACAGGGTACCTGATATTGAATGTAAATCAAACATCAAGGCGTTTAGCATTCCATTATCTAACAGAAAAAAGACAGTTTTTTATTCAATATAACCATTATAATCAGAAGAAGGAACTTATTGGTAATCCCATTTTAATTCACAAAAGCATTTGTAGCTGTCAAGCATGAAAGTATGCTACCAGCTAATTCCAGATCCAATGTTAACATTCATGGACAGTTTATATAGCATAATAAAGCCACAAGCAGACTGCAGACCAGAATTTCAAGCAAGAGGAAGAATAATTTCCACAGCTTTATCACATTACTGAAAGAAAGAAGACTCCAAGCACATAATATAACTTTTGTGAATCTCAGCCATGTTGTAACTGTGTTTGTTTATACAGTTGCGTATAACACAACTACTAGCCAGAACAGCATAGACATGTCTTTGACTGTTATTCTCTCGAATCTCAGAATAATTAAATCCCATCACTCTGAACTAAATTTCAAAGCAGAAATATATCTCATTTAAGCTCTGGAAAAGACAAAACAAATAAATAATCTCAAACTCAAAAACCCCATTTCTAGAGCTATTTTCTAAGTAAATGAATTAAATAGAGAAAATAAATCATTGGCATCGGCTTAAAGAAAAGTGACCCAGTAGTGTTACTCATCATAATTAACATATAAATTAGTACAACTTCTCAAAAAGAAAGGGAATAGTTAGTCAAAAACTAACCTGACTACGACGGAAACTGGGGTCCAAGACTGGAGTGAATAACGTTTCACCTCGTGCACTAGTAAACAGCGAAAACTCCCTCACTGTGTCGTTATCATCGTCCTCAACCACCCTCTGGATCGCCAGTGACCGCCTGGCCAAAAGAAAACTAAACAAAGAAGACTAAACAAAGATGTACCCTTTGAGGAGATGAAGATGAAGGGCGAATGGATGCTTGATTTGGGGATAAATGTTGGAAGAAATCTGGAGTAGAATTTTTGGGGAGAAGAAAGCAGGCTATTTTGGTCCCAAAATGTGAAAATGTCTTCGGCGTGTGGTGTTGAATAGCAATTCAGAGCCCTCACCCCTGAATACCTATTACAATAGCTGAGGGAATATGGGTGTAATAGCAAAGCTGTGGAATACCCTAAACGGTGAACCAAACTTCTGAATCACTGTAGTGCGCGGAATAGGGCAGGAATAGAATAGCAATTCCATCCAACCAAACATGCTGCTAGTGTTTTAAAAAAAAAAATTCCTCAAAATTCCTTAAATTCATCAAATTAATTTTGTGAGAAAAAATAGACACAACCTAAAAGGGCTGCATCGTAATTTTATATATAAAAAATTTAATGTACTTCTAAGTCCCAAATTGGATAAGACAATATTTAATCCTTTTGTTCACAATATTATAACATCATATATCACATGGTCAAAATTGAAATAAGTTTTCAAATTTAGGTTTAATCATGATTGTTTGAATCGGGTCAGATCAATTGACCAGACCGATCAGATTAAGAATTGATTGATGAAAGATATTAAACTGTTGAATTTGGGAACATGCATAAATTAATTAAACTGATTAAATAATCAGACTAACGAATCGATAACCTAAATGTTTAATTTGAAAACATTGAGATTAATATGAAAAGAAAAAACTCATGGGAAAATTGCAACTTTCTTGTTGATCCAGTCTAGTCGTCCCCAGCCCTAAACGGTTATTAAACTTTGCATATCCTGTAATCCGACGGTGAATAAATTAAACATTAATTTTTGAACAATTAATCTGACGGTTTACAAAACAACACCAAAAACTAGCCGTTATACAGAGCATCAACATCTAACGGAACTTTTCTTCTTCGTGATTTCCATGTGTTTCTTCTCATTCCTTCTTTCATCAAAAGCTCCGAACCGTCTCTTGTTTTCTCATCAATCTTAAACCAAAACCCGATTTTTTTTATTTTGAATTTTTTGGAAGATTTCTTCTTTTTTTTTCTTCACCCATGGAGGTTGCTAAGCATTCAAAACAGGGTACTCCCGTGAAAGATCCAGGAGGGAATTCTGGATCAAAAACTCGAAAGTTTTCGAAACTTTCCGAGAATTCAAATCCAAACATCTCTGCTACAAGTTCTCCATTAACAAAATCTTCAAAATCCCAGAAATATTCTTCCAAGGATCCGGTAGTTTACTCACCAAGAAACAAACTTAGGGAAAGAAAGTTTGTGGTGGCTAAGAAGAAGTTAAAGAAAGAAAGGTCTGATGATTCAAATCCAAATGTTGGGATTGACTGCAAATGTAAAGAGAAGTCTAGTGGGAATTCGAAGAAATGCCTGTGTGTCGCTTACGAGAATCTGAGAGCATCTCAAGAGGATTTTTTCAAGAACAAAGCTGAAACTGAAGTTGAAGTTGAAGTTGAAGAAGAAGCAATGAACAGTGTGCCTAAAGCTGGGAAAGTTATGAATTTGGTTAAGGCCTTTGAGAGGCTTCTTACGACACCAAATTCGAAGGAATCAGAGGATAGGAGTGATGAAAAGGAACCAAAAGAAGAGAATGATAATAACAAGAAGAAGAAGCCATTGAAATGGCCATCAGAATTTGTTTTGACCGCTGAGAACCTTGGTCTGGATCGACGTTTCTCAGCGTCTTCTTCTTCTTCGGATAGCAGCAGCCAAGGAAGGTCAGTGAAGCAATTGATGGATTAGTTCTTAGATTTGGGTTTTATTTATTTTTCTTTTTATATTGTTACTTTATTTGGCAGTGTTTCAAGCAGGGCTTCTAATGGAGGTCGAAGAAGCCAAAGAAATGTAAGTAACCTCTTACTTCTGCTAATTTATTTTCTCTTCTTACCACGTTGAATGTTTAATGATGTTTTTGGGCCCATAACATGTTTCCAAGAGGTCTTATCTTATGAATTAATCTTTTAGACCTCTTACCTGCAAGCTATTTTCAAGTTTCTCCTATATAGGACTTAAGGATCAAAGATCAAAGTGTTAATTTACTTGCTTATATGGCATCTTTTCTAAGTTCCTCCTACTCAGGTGTGAGTTTTCGATAGGATTATGCGTTCAACACAGACATGTTTGAATTCTTTAAATTTTTTTCATATGTTTGGAGGGTACTTAGAGCATCATATCCTATATAAATATCCAAAAAAGTGTATGATAAAATGCAAATATAAAGGTATTTTATTGCATTGTGGCTCATGACTTTATTGTATCCATTCATGTGTGGGTTTTAGAGCTCTGAGTCTCTCGGGACAACTGGTGGGAGGAGAGGGAAAAAGCAGGACAAGCCAACTTCCCAGAAACCATTCAAGCTAAGAACTGAGGTTTCATCTTTTAACTTGAATCTCTGTTAATCAATCTAGACCATGTATCGTATTCATATTGGTTTGGTATGTTACAATTTTGGATTGTTGGTTAACATTACAGCAAAGAGGGAAAATGAAGGAAGGCGAATTCATGAAGAAGATCCAAGAAATGATGGTGGAAGAAGAGAAACAAAGGATCCCAATTGCTCAAGGCCTCCCATGGACAACAGATGAACCTGAGGTTTTTAGTCCTTAAAAGAGTTAGACCTTAAATCCCAAACTCGAAACACCCTCTCAATTTTGCATTGATGCAGGTGTTGATAAAACCTCATGTCAAAGAGAATACAAGACCAGTAGACCCGAGCCTCCACTCTGAAATTCGAGCGTCGGAGCGTTCAGAGTTTGATCTTCAAGTAGCTGAGAAGATGATTCTAATAGAACACTATAAAATGGAAAGGGAGAGGCGGGACAAGGTAAAGAAAATTATCAGAAAAATGCATGCATGATTTCTTAAGGTGATATCATTATTTAGCAGGGACTGTAACATCGATCCTTTTGATCATGCAGATGGCAGAAGAAGAAGAGATAAAGAAGTTGAGAAAAGAGCTCGTTCCAAAAGCACAGCCTATGCCTGTCTTTGACAGACCTTTCCTTCCTACAAGGTAAAGGTTAAAAATTCATATGAATATCTCCATACTCATATTCGAATTATATTGACGAGGGGTTTTGTTTTGGAAGGTCCTCAAAGAATCCAACAATGGCAAGGGAGCCAAAGTTCCATATGCCTCAACATAAGAAGACAAAGTTCTGTATATAATGGATTGACATGAAGCAAGAGACTATATTCTCCCATTTTTCTTAAAGATTTGTATATTAGCAACCAATTTAGCTGCATTTTTTTTGGAAGAATTAAAGGCATGAATGAAGGTCTCATTCTACAATTTTGTTCTCTAAAAAAATCGTGGACGTAACGATGTTATGACGATCATTGTGGTAATAATGTCTTCGATTTTTTGAGTTTAAATCGTCAAAGTAGTTAATCAAGAATTAATCTATTTCACCATTCGTAGGCGTCGTTACAGGGATTTTTAAGCTCACTTCTCCTCATAAACAATCTACTTTTTACATCTTCACTCTCCAAATTCCACTACAAACCTCGAAAAATTTCGAATACAATCATCAAAAATGGCGATCAAACAGCTTCTCTCTCTAGCTCGTCGGTCCTGCAAGCCTTCCTCTTCTTTAACCGTCGCTCGATCGTCCCACTCCGCCGCAGCCCCTCCTCCACCGACTGCCATGATCTACGACCGGTTATCCCATTGCGTCAACTCAAGGCTCCGAAAACTTGAACACCCCGATTCCCGTTTCCTCAAATATGGATCCCCTCGCCCGACCCAAACTTCCCACACCCACATCCTATCTTCGCCGGAAACCAAAATTACAACGTTGTCCAACGGCCTCCGCGTGGCCACGGAATCGAGCTTGCATTGTCGAACAGCGACGGTTGGGGTGTGGATCGATGCAGGGTCGAGGTTCGAGTCGGAGGAGACGAATGGGACGACCCATTTCTTGGAGCATATGATATTCAAAGGGACGGAGAAGAGGTCGGCGGGGGCATTGGAAGAAGAGATTGAGAATATGGGAGGCCACTTGAATGCTTATACTTCGAGGGAACAAACCGCTTATTACGCCAAAGTTATGGGTAATGATGTCCTTAAAGCCTTGGATATATTGGCTGATATTTTGCAGAATTCCAAGTTTGAAGAACGTAGTATTAGTAGACAAAGGGATGCGATACTAAGGGAAATGCGGATGCAGGAGGTAGTTCTAAAGTTTTAAACTTTATGGGGGGTTTCAATAAACTCTAAGTATATACTATATAGACAAGTTATTTTGGGTTTTGCTAAATGATCTTGTACCTTGTTCTATGTTGATTTTATTCAGAAACAACGCAATTATGTTGGGAAATATTGTAGGTTGAGGGTCAAACACAGGAAGCTGTTTTTGACCACTTGCATTCAACTGCTTTCCAATACACTCCTCTTGGTAGAAATATTCATGGACCTGTTGATAATATTAAGAAGATCACCAAAGACCATCTGCTTGACTATATTCAGACACACTACACTGCTCCTCGAATGGTATGCGGTGATATGGTCCAGTCGTTAAAACCAATGAACATGGTTTTGATTCCATTGGTTTCCTAGCATACCATTGTAGGTTCTTATAAATGTGTGTTGTTCGGTAAATTTTTGCAGGTCATTGCTGCATCTGGAGCTGTTAAGCATGAAGAAATTGTTGACCAAGCAAAGAAGTTGTTTACCAATTTATCATCAGATTCAACCACTGCTACTCAGCTAGTTGCGAAAGAACCGGCCAGTTTTACTGGTTCAGAAGTAGGGGTGTCATTTCTCTAATAAGTTTCAAACTTCCTTTTTCATTCAATGTCTTATGCCCTCAAAGGTTTTTTCTTTGGAAAAAACCAGGTTAGAATTGTCAACGACTATCTTCCTCTAGCGCAATTCGCGGTTGCTTTTGAGGCAACAGCATGGACAGATCCGGATTCCATTGCGCTAATGGTAATGCAGGTGATGCTAGGGTCATGGAGCAAATATGCTGGGGGTGGAAAGCACATGGGGTAAGCTTTTTTCCTCACATCGAATCGCTTTTTTAAACTGAACACTGCTTTGGCAGTCTCGGAACGAGACACTTCTGTAGCAACGATGTGTTGATTAGTTTCAAAAATCCTTTAAACAGCTCCGAGCTGGCACAAAAAGTTAGCATTAATGAAATTGCAGAAAGCATGATGGCTTTCAATACCAACTATAAAGATACTGGTCTTTTTGGTGTATATGCTGTTGCCAAGGTGAGGTTTGCTACTTCCTTTCTTTAATTACCTCTGCCTCCCCGGCATACGTTCGTTTAACTAAACTGTTTTACATTTATACCAAAAATGGTTGCCTTCATGATGATGGAGTACTGAGCTTTATGTTCTTTTTTCAGCCCGATTATTTGGGGGATTTAGCTTATGCTATTATGTCTGCAATAACCAAGTTAGTTTATCGAGTTTCAGAAGCTGATGTGATTCGTGCTCGTAATCAGGTAGCTACGGTTACTCATCTTTTCTTCATGTTTGATAAATAACTCGTCAATCTATTTTGCCTAATATGCTTAGTTACTTTTTAACTTTTTGCAGTTAAAGTCATCCTTGATGCTTCATACAGATGGAACTAGTCCCGTAGCCGAAGATATCGGACGCCAGGTACATTTCCACACTCAAAGTGCTTTTGATTCCAGTGCTGCCTGCATAAGTTTTTTATCAAGCGATTTCCTCATGCTGACCATGTTGCAGGGCTAGTGGCTGTGTTTTAGCTTTTGTGGCAAGAAATAAACATATACTGTCATTTATTCCTCATTTTAGTTACTTTTTCTGCGTTAATCTTTCTTTCTTGCAGCTACTTACATACGGCCGGAGAATCCCGTATGCTGAATTATTTGCTAGGATCGATGCTGTTGATCCAGCCGCCATTAAACGAGTTGCAAACCGATTTTTCTATGATAGGGTAGGAACTGCAACTGAACCTTGGCTCAAGCTAAAGAATTTGAATGGGATGACATACTGAAATTGCAGGATATAAATGATCTAATGCCGTTTATGTTGGGTTTTGCAGGATATGGCGATTGCTGCGATTGGCCCAGTTCAAGATTTGCCAGACTACAACTGGTTCAGACGCCGCACCTACTGGAACCGATATTAGATCATCTTGCTTTAGTTTGACAATGGTACAGCATCTTTCTTGGGCAATCGAAACCAAAGGTTGGCATTTCTTTTATTCAATTTTTAGGATCCTTTAACTTTATTGTTATTTAATAAAAACATGTTTCAGCGTTTTTGCTGAAAATTACAAGGAATTTTGATGTTGATCATGTTTGGGTTGCATTTGTTTATTTGGATCTTACCTCTAAATGGCATATTTTTCTTAGCTCAAAAGAAGAAGAAATAAAAAAGGTACGCATACTTATAATACGTATAAAGTTATCTCATTAAAAATTTTATCAGTAAAATTCAGTGAAATAAAATCTTGGTTAATGAAAAAATAGTACAACACCTATTTACTTCATGTCATAACATCACATGATATATAATATTACACGTATTCTAATCTTGAATATTGACTTTTCAAATGATCATTTGAACGTATTTGTTAAGAATTTAATCATTATTATTTTGAAAGTCATGAGACGCATATCAATTTTTTTATGAATTGTTAGACTAATAAAATATCCAAAAGTTATTACATCCACCGTAGAAAATATAATACTTTTCATAATCAATCTTAGGATTTAGCAAAAAAAAAAAAAATCATATTTCTTATCGTATTTTCGTAAAACTACTTATTTGTACTTCATTGCTTTATACATTTAGATGTTTGAACTATTGATCTAAAAATTTTATGAATTTAATTTCACTTTAATTACATCTTTATATTTTGACCAATTTATTTTATATTTATATTTCTTAATAAATCTATTCAATATTCTCATTTTTTTAATTCTGCTAAATCATTTTATGTGGGATGGATTGTTGGTGTAGTTACATTGAAGTGGGGTGGAGTGAATTAAGGCATCTAATGCTCTTTTATTATCATTTGTTAAATGGAGGACAACATAGTTTAATTAATTTTTAATATTTTTTTAGATTATGACAAATTCACGTGGATGAAATATTTTTGTAAAAAGTATATTTATAAAAATATTGTATAAAAATCAAATGAGATTTTGATCGAAATAGTTAAGTTGAACATTTAAAGATTATAGTGTCCAAGTTCAAATTTCACCTTTGTAATATTTTATATAAAAATATGCTCATATTAATATTTATTACTCTGAAAAAATAATGAGCTTTTAGTCATTTTCTAATTTATTGTGTTTAGTTAACTCGGGACACCACCTTAATTAGGAGTTTAAATAATAGTATAGTTAAATATATTTAAAAGTTTAATTATGCTTTTAGTCCCTATGCTCTTTGAACTTTTGAAATTAGTCCATCATGCTTAGAGGTGTTCATGGATTGGTTTAAGGCTCGATCTTAAAAATAAAAATTCCAAACTTTGGTTCAAATCGATTTGCCCGAAAAGCTCACATTATTATTTAAAAACAATAAATTAATAAATTATATAGTTTTATAATATTTATTTTTATAATTAAATTTAATTGAAATATTAAAAAAAATATTTTTTATATTCAAGCTGTCCTATAAACAAAAACTTCTTGTTGGTGGATTGAATGGAGTACCTATGAATAATTTTGGTCACACTTCCGTTAATATTCAATTATTAAAGCATATATTAAAATTAAAAGAAAGAGAAGAGGAGAAGACAGAAGGTGACAGACGGCGTGGTAGGGTCGTGAACGTAGTTGAGGTTAGTTAAAACCATCACATTTCATGATTCTTCCTTTTTCCTTCTCTTCTTCGTTATTATCGAACCATCAATAAACAAATAACAACACTCCACTTTTTCTCTTCAGTTTTACTATAAACCTACATTTTCTTTATTTATATAAAGGAAAACAAAATTTCTTGCTTAGTCCTTCTTTGGGTTGTTTTTTTCTTTGGGTTTTCCTCAGGTTTCTGTCCCATTTCTTAAATTTCATCGCCTTCTTCTTCTTATATCTTTCTTTCCTTCTTGTTTATATATAGAGAGCTGAAACCAGTTCTGGGTTTGCTTTAAACCACAATAAAAATGGCTTCTTCACTCTCTTTTCCATGCCCCAAGATCTCTTCTTTTTTGAAAACAAACCAGCAAACCCAAACTCACAAGGGTTCTTTGTCTCTTCCTCCAACTTCAAATTTCAACTCCAAATCTTGCTTGTCATTTGGATCTTCAATCCGCGTACCTGCATTTTCAGCATCTCAGGTTGGTTACTTTCATGCTTTTTTGTTTTTGCTTTTAATTCCTTGAATGAGAACGGGACTTGAGTTTATGGGTTTTTTATTATATTTTACTGGTTATGCTTAGCGATCTGAATTTTGTGGTTTTATTATGAAACAATGGTTGAATAAATTATTACAACACAGAAAGAAAAAATCCTTTTTTTTTGCCAAAATTTTCAACATATCTTATGAATTATCTTTATGTGTATTATGTTTTAAGATTGAAATTATTTTTTAAAATTTCAATATTTAAAAGTGGAAGTATTGCTTTGCTTATACAGATAGATGAGTTCAAGTATTGAAGACCTCGATAATTTAGATACTTTTTTTGGTGGTATTTTGATGTATTATTTTTACTGAATTAAGAAAAAAGTAGTATATTTGATCGTAGTTCTTATACATAATGGTAATTCATATTCTGATTTTTGTTTTCTTTCTTGAATTACGGTGACCATTTTCTAGGCTTCTTTATGTGTTTTGTCTAAAATCATGGCTTGTTATACATATATTTCTTCTTTGCAATCAACGTGTCTACGAAAATCATATTGCATAACTGGTTCGTATGATCATTAGTGGCGATTCGCAGTTCGTTTTAGTAAGTTGTTTAATTCATTGGTTGATTCGGTATCTGGCTGTCATTTGCAGTGGCCTAATGATGGGAAGCAAACTACAGTCTTCGCAAGCCATACGCAGCTTAACGAGGTGTGTTTTTCACGGTGAAGTTGAAATTTAATCTTTTAGACGAGATCTTATCCACGTCTATTTAACCCTCTTTGTAAAAATTAAGGTTGCTGCAGAGAAATCATCGAATTCTGTAGCGGTTGTTGACATGAAACCTAAAGTTGCATTGCCTGAGGAAGATGATAAAAAATCCGCAGAGAAGGCTATTCCAGATGCTGCGGCAATTTCAGAATTCATGGCACAAGTTTCAGACCTTGTAAAGTAAGTTGATTGAATTGTTTTCGCTTTTGTGTTTGTGAGTAGACTTGTGTAAATGTGTGTTTGACAAGAATAATCAATTTCATAATTAATTTTTATTTTACTTTTGATGAGTAGACTTGTTGATTCACGAGATATTACGGAGCTGCAACTGAAGCAATCTGATTGTGAGCTTGTCATAAGAAAGAAGGAAGCTTTGCAGCAGCCGGAATCAGCATCTCCAGTTGTCATGCCGCAGTACATGCCTCAACCGACGTTTCAAACCCCAGCCCCAGCAGCTCCTGCTCCTGCTAACCCAGCCCCTCCAGCAGCAGCACCTTCATTACCTCCCCCTGCTAAAGCGGTTGGTTCTTCTCATCCGCCCCTCAAATGCCCCATGTCTGGAACCTTCTACAGGAGCCCTGCACCGGGTGAACCACCATTTGTTAAGGTAAGTGCCTGCAGTTTCCATAGTTTCTGCTAATGTGCAAAGATTGTAATACTCCTCAATGGTCTTTCAGGTGGGAGATAAAGTACAGAAAGGCCAAGTTGTGTGCATCATCGAGGCAATGAAACTAATGAACGAAATCGAAGTAAGTTCTTGTCCTCGTATTTCCTTAACATAATGCATCCCTTGACCGTTTGAACAAATTTAATTAAAATTAATCATGCAGATAGATTACCAGTTTTTGAAAGTATTACAATCGTTTTTCTTTGTTAGTGTTGTTAACTTAATAGTCAACGGTTCTCAATTTGCCGAACTCACTCTCGAATTGATTAGTTACACAGTCATATCTTCCTTATGTTCGACTTCGCAGGCTGATCAATCCGGAACCGTTACGGAGATATTGGTAGAGGATGGAAAACCAGTTAGTGTAGACATGGTAGCCTCTTATCTCTGACTCTCTTTATGTCCTAGATTTGAGGAGTGAATATTTGACCGGCTTAAAATATTTTTCAAACATATAAAACCGACCAAACTAACGGAATTAACCGAAAAAAATTGAAACGGACTTTTTTAGCAATTTAAAAAATGAATGATCGCCACGTGCTTTTTTGAAAAAAAATATATTAATTTTTTAATATTTTATAATACTCATATGTGAAGATTAAAAACTGAATAAATGGGAGATTTGATTTGTTGGTTTGGCTAAGAAATTTGGTTGTGATTGATTTTGCTTGCAGCCTCTATTTGTAATAGTGGGGTGAATAAAGGAGGAGAGGTCACAAACTATGTCCTGATTTACTACACTGTAATGTTTTCATAAATAATAAAGGTGGTGTACTGTGCTATGCTCTGCAACACTTTTCTTTGGGGTTTCTGTCTTAGATTTTGGACGTTTACCCTTATATTTATTCCATTTGCATTTTCCTCTTTTATAGAAATGTAATATCACTATCTCCAATTACCTTGTGAGTTTGGATTTTGAAGATAACAACCTTTGGTTTTAATATTGAATATCTCAGTATTTTATTTCGATAATTAATTTGAATATTTTCATACCCCAATAATTAAAAATCACCTATTTCAAATAATTCAAATTATAAGATTTTTAAAAAAATTTCTAATATATTTACAATTTTTTTGAATTGTTTTTAGAATTATTGTAAAGAAAAATAATATTTTAACTATAATTTAAGGGCTAAATTATTTATTAACTCTTTAAATTAACATGCCACCTTATTATTTCGTTAAGGGGATGATGGAATTCAACTTGACCAAAATGTAACAACGTAATAATATTATAGTTTTTAAAAATTAGTGGCTATTATGTAATTTTTTAAAGTTAGTGACCAAGGAGTAATTTCAAATAAAGTTTAGGGACTGTTGATGGAATTACCCAAAAAGAATTTTAAAAGGGAAAAAAAATCCGACCTGCCGGATTCGAACCAGCGACCTAAGGATTGCTATGAGATAAACCACTACAGTCCTCCGCTCTACCAACTGAGCTAAGGTCGGATTGATATTATTTTCGCTTATTATTTTATACATCTGAGGATGAAAAATATATATTTTATATGAATTTATATTTTGAATGATATTTATTATTATGATAGAAATTGGGCTTTTTTTATAGTCAGAATTGAGAAACAACAAATAGTTTAAATTTTACCAAAAAGAAAATAATTTAATTAGAATTTTGAATTATAAGTGGATAGTTTATAAAAGTGAAGATTGTTTTAAAAGAGATTAAAAATAATAATTTTTTATAAAAATTTCAAATCACAATTATATTTATATACCGTTTTTAATATAAAGATTTTAACTGTTTTTTTATTACTTTAAAAAACTGAATTGATATTTTCGCTTTAGTTCAATTAACATGAATTCAAATATGTTTAAATTTTTTTTTTATTTAAGGGTTAATGAAAATTATTATAATATATATCACTTGATTTATCTTAATTAAACAAAAATTAAAAATAATGTATACATTATAATAATCTATTTAATTTTCATATTCAACATTCTATAAATTTGAAAAAGGGGTCAAATTCAGCTTAGACTTTAAATATCAAAACTGGAGTTTAGCTTATATTTTAAATGGACCTTTTTTGTCCTAAGTTTACTTTTAGGTAGACTTGATCATGGGTTAGGTTCAAGTTGGGCCAATGTAAAATTTTAGACCTATTTTTTAATCTTGGGTTCGGCTCAACCTTACCAAAAAAGTGTGCCTAAAATTTTGTTCAAATCTGATATAGATATAAAATGTTAAACCCTAGCCCAACCTACCCGCATTAATTTTTCATATTATTTTTATATAAAAATAAATTTAAAAATATAATACACTAAAAACATTAAAATAAATTTTTCCCAACAAATTGAAAATACATTAAAGAAATATTTAATTGTAACTTAACAAACAAATGCCTCTAAAATAGTAGCAAAATTAATAATAAAATAAGATTTATACAATATCCAAACAATAACAACAAAATAGTAGTAATATAATAGCAAAATAACATCAAAATGACAACAGATAGCATTGAAAAAATTTAGGCAAATTCCGGCCGGGCCAGGCCTGGTCTAAAAAAGTTCTTACCCGAGGCACGAACCATTTAGAAAGCAAGTCCTATTTTTTATCCAAGCCTATTTTTTGGGCCTATATTTTACCTAAACCCTCCCACTTTTTAGGAAGCCTTCAGACCTAGCGGGTGACTCGTCCCATGATCAAGTTTATTTTTATGAACTAGTAGTTTTATCCAAACTCTTCTAAACAATTAAAACTTTCAAACTTAAATAAATAACCTCATTATTGAACAAATCTATTCACTTAATTTAAATATTAAATAAATAAAAAATAAAATTTGGAGAAGATAATACAAAATTTTGAGAATTGGACTTGCTTGACATCTCAATATCTCATAGACTCTTCTTCGAAACATAAAAATCGTTTTCGTTGATTATTTTCCATAACTCTTGGGATAATTTCTTAAAATCTTTTAATTCATTTTGGTATATTAAAAATCCCTTTTTATTAAGTAAATTATTGTAACGCCCCGAACCCGAATTCGTCACCGAAATAGAGTTACGGAGCATTACCGGAGTTACAAATTTTCCTTTTTGTCACTTTATTTCCTTACTTAACGATCAAGGATAATATCTTACTTTCTTACTATAATAATTTTCGGGGTATTACAATTATTGTCATTCCTAACGAATATTTAAGTTAATTTTTTTATTTAATTATATTTTGAGTGTATGAGAATTCATGAAAGATAAAATAGAGTTAATTGCATCAAACACTCCGAAATTATGACTCTTATTTTAAATTGGTCCTTAAACTTTAAAACATTCTAATTACATTCTTAAATTATCAATGTTATATCAACAAAGTCCTTTCGTTACAAAAATCGTTAATTTGAGATGTTAAATCTTATGTGACATAATTTAAAATGGAAATTTTAAAGAAAAATGAAAGCAAAAATTTTGATTTTTAAGTTTCCGAAGCTTTTGTAAACAACTAATCATAAAATGTATTCTATTCTTATAAGGAAGGATTGAACCCCCGAACACTTTGTTAAGAAATAAGATGAACAACCACCACACCACACCTTATGGTTGCATAGAAACACAATTATATATAAAAATTATATAGAAAATAATAAAAATGACTAAGTAAATTTAATAAAATTTCTATATAAATAAATTTTTATTCTATTGTATTTTTTATTAATTTGATTTTACATTATACTTGATTGAACTTGTATTTGTATTTGTACTTGTATCTCATAACGGATTTGGTTTTTTTGGCATAATAATTTTTTTGGCCCTCCAACTTTACAAAAAAGTCATTTTAGCCTTTTATTTATTTTTATTCTTTTTTGCATTTTTTAGCTCTTAAATTTATGTTATTTGTCAAATCAACTCAAAATGGATGAAAAATTTAACATTTGTTGACTTTATTGATGTGACATACACGTGGATTGCCATGTAGATGCTATGCAAACAATTAATTAGTTTTTTAAAATTTTAAAAATTCAAAAAAATTATAAAGATTGCTTTTAAAATAAAAAATAATTAAAAAAGCATAAAAAAATTATAATTTTAAAAAAAATTATTAATTACTAATGTGACAACAAGTAGCAGTCCATGTATATGTCATGTCAGCAAAGTTAACGAACATTAACTTTTTCCTCCATTTTTAAGCGGTTTAACAAACAATACAAGTTTAAGGGCTAAAAGAGACAAAAAAAAAAAAGTAAAGGGCTAATGAATTAAACTCTAAAAAAAGTGTTGCAAAATCATATCAGTTACTAACGAAATGCTTAATTAAATAATTAATGGATTTAATTTGGGGGGTGACATTGAGTTAATCCCGTTCTCAGGTAATTAGCTATTAACGTAACGGAAACATAGTAGAAGAAAAAAACTGGGCTGTTTGTTTCCAAATTCATAAAAAAAACATTAAATTATTTTCCATAATTTCTTAATTCCTTTAAATTAGTTTTGCTGTAATAACCAAAACCATCGTTTGGGCTTAAACGGGTGAAATCAAAGTCTCATAATTTATAAATTTCCTTTCCTTCTATAATTCCTTTTGACCTATATTTATATGTCAGTTCTTGGCCCCAGTTTTTCATCAAAATAATAATAATCTTTCTGCAGCAATGGCTACCCTGAAGCTTTTCTTTTCATTTCTCATGGTTGCAGTTCATTTGATTTCATCCATGGCGGCCAATAGGCATATGCTTATGGGTAATCAAATGATTGACTCAAATTGGTATGATGCCCATGCAACATTTTATGGTGATATGACTGGTGGTGACACCATGAGTAAGTACATATATTGTGTTTTGGTTATTGCAACATTTTATGCTTTGCATTGCGTAGGTAGAGATTCAAATCTTGAGACCGTGTTTGGTTATTGCAGAGGGAGCTTGCGGATATGGTGATCTATTCAAGCAAGGGTACGGACTCCAGACGACAGCACTAAGCACAGCATTGTTCAACAATGGTCTCACCTGCGGGGCTTGTTTCGAGATCAAGTGTTTCAATGACCCTCAATGGTGTTATCCCAAAGCCGGCTCTGTCATAGTGACCGCAACCAACTTTTGTCCTCCCAATTACTCGAAACCGGATGGGAACTGGTGCAATCCACCATTAAAACACTTTGATCTATCAAAGCCTATGTTCACTAAGCTAGCGTATTACAAAGCCGGGATCATCCCGGTCAAGTACCGTCGTGTCTTGTGCTACAAGAAAGGCGGGGTTCAGTTCCAGATTAAGGGAAACCCTTACTGGACATTGGTGTTGTTGTACAACGTAGGAGGAGTTGGTGATGTTAAGGATGTTAAAATCAAAGGGTCGAGTACCGGGTCGTGGTTGCAGATGAGCCGCAATTGGGGTGTGAATTGGCAGACGGGAGCGAAGTTAGTGGGGCAAAGCTTATCGTTTCAGGTGACTACTAGTGACGGGAAAATGATCGAGTTCGATAATGTTGTGCCAGCTAATTGGCAGTTTAATCAAGTATTTGATGGGAAAAAGAACTTCTAGGACAACTTTTTTTTTTGGTTTTTAAGGTGGTTTACGGTTTAGGATTTTGATTGGTGCATGCCCTTAGGAGTGCATGCTTGTTTTATATAAAACAAGAAATTTAATAAACATAATTGCAAATTTTGAGATAATGTTGCCCAAAATTATCCTGTTCCATTGACATGTTATTAAAATGTTTAGTCAACACTTGTTTTCTTACAACTTACATGCAATTACACAAGATCTTACATTATCTAATTACACAAAGATTAAGGTTTTGTGTGGTTATACAATATACCATATTATTACACTAATTATTACATTAGGTAAAGTTCTAATGGCTTTCCATCTGTCTGTGACTTGACTATTTAAGATTCTGAATATTTCATATCAAGTGTTTTGTTGATAATACAAATTAGATTGATTGAATTCAAAAAGTAAATCTCAACTGTATTTATGGTCGTTCTTAATTTAATTAAAATCAAGTTTTTTTTACATTAAAGAAATATAAAACACAATATTTTTTCATTAAAAAAATTAATACAAATGGAATAAAATAAATGTAAAAAATTATTTATTATGTTATTAGTGAAAATTTTACACTCCATGAATAGACTGAGTGTAGTTAAAAAAAAAATGGATACAATCAAGTAGAACTAAAATGTTTTACTGCAATAAATTCTGAGTTACTAACCAGAAATTAATTTTTAAAAATAAACATAATAATAAAAATAAATAGAAAGAAATTCATAGAATTTATGGAATGTGCTTAAATTGTAGCATTTTTATGAAAGGGGCTCAATCATACGGGCTAACATTGGACCATCGCAATGCATTAGTTTCATAGCTTTAGCCAACCTAACCTTCGGCCTTTCAAGTCATTCCCAACAAAAGCTCATGACTTCTTAATTAAGGATGAGTTGGGTCCGACTTAAACCAAATTAATTTAAAGCTTGAGTTATCGCTTAATTCGAAATGATTTGAATTTAAGATAAATATTTTTTTAATTTGAATTAATCTTGATTATTATTTAATTAATATAGATTTTATTTGATTTAAGTTTGAATTATATAATGTTTACTTAAGATTCATTCTAATTTCTTTATCACCAAGGTATTTTCCATGTACATATTATGGTACATAATATTTAAAAAAAAAAAAATTATGGTTGCTCCTTTCAATAATATCATTTTTAAGATTCGAATATGATTATATTATCTACAAAATAAGATAATACATAAAGATTGCTAAGGGTCTGCTAGTATAACATGTTTGTTCCTCTGTCTGTCAAGATAGCACGTTTATTTTCTTTTTCCTAGGGTTTTTGTTTTATTTTTCGGTTAGGGTGAAATCTGGGGTGTGTTAATAGAGTTTTGTGATAATGGAGGAGGAGTTGGCAAATCTTAATATCGTTGATGAAGAAAAGGTATCGCTACAATTTCAAAGGCATACAGAAGTGGTAGAGGAAGATTATAGGTTATGTTTGGTGGGGCGAGTACTAACGGATAGCGTGGTACATTTTCCGTCCATGAGGAATACTTTGGCTGATCTATGACATCCGCTGGGAGGGGTCTTTATTACAAATATCGGGGAGAAAAGAAGCCTGTTTTGATTCTACTATGAAATAGATCTAAAGAGGCTAATAGATGGTATGCCATGGTCATTTAATAGGCATCTTATTATATTTCATCGATTGGAACCAGGAGAAGATTCGCTACAAGTCCCGCTATTTTTCTCAGAGTTCTGGGTGCAAATTCATAATCTTCCGATGAGGGTGATTTCGGAGGGCTTAGCACGTCAGTTTGGAAATTTTATTAGCCACTTCATCCAATATGATACAACTTTTGTGACAAGAGGAATAAGGAGGTATATGCAAATCATGGTTAAATTGGATGTTCGAGTTCCATTGAAATGAAAGAAAAAAAAAACTATCATTAGACCAAAACCGGGAAGGGTACGTTTATTTCCACTATGAAAGATTAACACTATTCTGCTTTCTATATGGGAAATTAGGTCACATGAGGGTTTTTGTCCAATAAGGGTGAGAACTGGTTCTCAGGAAGTGGAATTTAGATGGATATCTCCTTGAGAACATCCCCAAGAAGGGTGCCACCGGTGAATAGCATATGGCTCCGGGATGACAACTTGGATGTTAGTCATGCAGGTGGAAGTCCAATGGGAATGGATCTGGATGGGCGTGCTGACGGGAGGAGTTTTGGAGTCATCTAAACTTCTTATCCTTATTTGAATAGATGGGGGAAGGGAATGTCTAATTAATGAGCAAGAAATTACTGGACAGATGGAAGTGGGCTTTAACTCAGAAGACTACCTAATTGAAATGATAGATGGGAAGAAGAGGCAACGCACGCTGGAAGTACAACCAACTATTTCTGTAATTAAAGATTCACCAGATTTGGGAGGTAATAATGAGATATCGGCTGTCGCTAGAAAACAGGCTAGCCGGATGCAATAAAAATTTTAAGTTGGAATGTCTATAATTTGGGGCAACCACGGTCTATGAATCTTTTTAAGAATAGATTGAGACATATGCAGCCTCAACTTTTGTTTCTCATAGGGACATGAATTCATTATAATATACATTGTATCGATATCACTTGATTTATCTTAATTAAACAAAACAAAACAAAAATTTAAAATAATGTATACATTATAATAATCTATTTAATTTTCATATTCAACATTCTATAAATTTGAAAAAACGGGTCAAATTCAACTTAGACTTTGAATATCAAAACTGGACCTTAGCTTATATTTTAAATGGACTTTTTTTTGTCCTAAGTTTACTTTTAGGTAGACCTAATCATGGGCTGGGTTCAAGTTGGGCCAATGTAAAATTTTAGGCCTATTTTCTAATCTTGGGTCCGGCTCGACTCGACCAAAAAAATATGCCTAAAATTTTGTTCAAATCTGATCCAGATACAAAATGTTAAACCCTAGCCCAACCTACTTGTGTTAATTTTTTATATTGTTTTTATATAAAAATAAATTTAAAAATATAATATATAAAATACACTAAAAACATTAAAATAAATGTTTCCGAACAAATTGAAAATACATTAAAAAAAGTATTTATACTTAAATAACACCAAGATAGTTGTAACTTAACAAACAAATGCCTCTAAAATAGTAGCAAAATTAATAATAAAATAAGAGTTATACAATATCCAAACAATAACAACAAAATAGTAGCAAAATAACATCAAAATGGCAACATATAGAACTGAAAAAATTTAGGCAAATTCGAGTCGGGCCAGGCCTGGGCCAAAAAAAATCTTACCCGAGGCATGACCTATTTAGAAAAACGAGTCTTATTTTTTGTCCAAACCTATTTCTTAGGCCTATATTTTACCCAAACCCTCCCACTTTTCAGGAGGGCTTTTGGACCTAGCGGGTGACCCGTCCCATAAAGAAGTCTATTTTTAGGAAATAGTGTTTTTATCCAAACTCTTCTAAATAGTTAAAACTTTCAAACTTAAATAAGTAACCTCATTCTTGAATAAACCAATTCACTTAATCTAAATATTAAATAAAAAAAATAAAATTTGGAGAAGATAATACAAATTTTTTGAGAACCGGACTTGCTTGACATCTCAATATCTCATAGACTCTTCTTCAAAACATAAAAATCGTTTTCGTTGACTATTTTCCATAACTCTTGGGATAATTTCTTAAAATCTTTTAATTCCTTTTGTTATATTAAAAATCCCTTTTTATTAAGTAAATTATTGTCATTCCTAACGAATATTTAAGTTAATTTTTTTTATTTAATTATATTTTGAGTGTATGAGAATTCATGAAAGATAAAATAGAGTTAATTGCATCAAACACTCCTAAATTATGACTCTTATTTTAAATTGGTCTTTAAACTTTAAAACATTTTAATTACATCCTTAAATTATCAATGTTATATCAACAATGTCCTTTTGTTACAAAAATCGCTAATTTGAGATGTTAAATCTTATGTGACATAATTTAAAATGAAAATTTTAAAGAAAAAGAAATGCAAAAATTTTGATTTTGAAGTTTCCGAAGCTTTTGTAAACGACTAATCATAAAATGTGTTCCATTCTTATAAGGAAGGATTGAACCCCGACCACTTTGTTAAAAAATAAGATGAACAACCACACCACACCTTATAGTTGCATAGAAACACAATTATATATAAAAATTATATAAAAAAATAATAAAAATGACTAAGTAAATTTAATAAAATTTCTAAATAAATAAATTCGATAAAATGAATTTAAGTAATTAACCAGACTTTGTTAGATATTTATGTTTTATTAGCTATTTATATTTTATATAAAATATTGTTATAAATAGTAATTTAATTAATCTCAACAGGTGTTATGCAATTGAGGTGAGGCTTGTTGATTAAGGTGGAGGTTCTGAATTTTTTAGTATCCAAGGTTTGGTACCATTCTATCATATATGTATGTTATGAGTGGATTTTGTCTGATTTTTATTCTATTATATTTTTTACTATTTTGATTTTACATTATACTTGATTGAACTTGTATTTGTATTTGTACTTGTAGCTCATAATGGATTTGGTTTTTTTCGGCATAATGATTTTTTTAGCCCTCCAACTTTACAAAAAAAGTCATTTTAGCCCTCTATTTAATTTAATTTTTTTTTTTGCATTTTATAGTTCTTAAACTTGTGTTGTTTGTCAAATCACCCCAAAATGGATGGAAAAATTAATATTTGTCGACTTTGTTGATGTGATATACACGTGGATTGCCACGTGGACGTCATGTCAGCAATTACTTAATTTTTTAAAATTTAAAAAAAAAATTTAAAAAGTATAAAGATTATTTTTAAAAATAAAAAAAATAATAAAAAAAGCATAAAAATTTATATATTTTTTAAAAATAATTAATTGCTAATGTGACAATATGTAGCAATCCATGTGTATGCCACATGAATAAAGCTAACAAACGTTAATTTTTCCATCTATTTTTGGGCGATTTAACAAACAATACAAATTTAAAGGTCAAAAGATACAAAAATTAAATAAAGGGCTAATGAATTAAACTCTAAAAAAAAGTGTTACAAAATCATATCAGTTACTAACGAAATCCTTAGTTAAATAAGTAATAGATTTTTTTGGGGGGTGACATTGAGTTAATCCCTTTCTCAGGTAATTAGCGAAAAACGTAACGGAAACATAGTAGAAGAAAAAAAAAACTGGGCTGTTTGTTTCCAAATTCATAAAAAACATTAGATTATTTTCCATAATTTCTTAATTCCTTTACAGTAGTTTTGCTGTAATTAACCAAAACCATCGTTTTAGCTTAAACGGGTGAAATTAAAGTCTCATAATTTATAAATTTCCTTTCCTTCTATAATTCCTTTTGACCTATATTTATATGTCAGTTCTTGGCCCCAGTTTTTCATCAAAATAATAATAATCTTTTTGCAGCAATGGCTACCCTGAAGCTTTTCTTTTCATTTCTCATGGTTACAGTTCATTTGATTTCATCCATGGCGGCCAATAGGCATATGCTTATGGGTAATCAAATGATTGACTCAAACTGGTATGATGCCCATGCAACATTTTATGGTGATATGAGTGGTGGTGGCACCATGCGTAAGTACATATATTGTGTTTTGGTTATTGCAACATTTTATGCTTTGCATTGCGTATGTTGAGATTTAAATCTTGAGACCGTGTTTGGTTATGGCAGAGGGAGCTTGCGGATATGGTGATCTATTCAAGCAAGGGTACGGACTCCAGACGACAGCACTAAGCACAGCATTGTTCAACAATGGTCTCACCTGCGGGGCTTGTTTCGAGATCAAGTGTTTCAATGACCCTCAATGGTGTTATCCCAAAGCCGGCTCTATCATAGTGACCGCAACCAATTTTTGTCCTCCCAATTACTCGAAACCGGATGAGAGCTGGTGCAATCCACCATTAAAACACTTTGATCTATCAAAGCCGATGTTCACTAAGCTAGCGTATTACAAAGCCGGGATCATCCCGGTCAAGTACCGTCGTGTCTTGTGCTACAAGAAAGGTGGGGTTCAGTTCCAGATTAAAGGAAACCCTTACTTTACATTGGTGTTGTTGTACAATGTAGGAGGAGCTGGTGATGTTAAGGATGTTAAAATCAAAGGGTCGAGTACTGGGTTGTGGTTGCAGATGAGCCGCAATTGGGGTGTGAATTGGCAGACGAAAACGAAGTTAGTGGGACAAGGCTTGTCGTTTCAAGTGACTACTAGTGATGGGAAAATGATCGAGTTCGATAACGTTGTGCCAGCTAATTGGCAGTTTAATCAAGTATTTGATGGGAAAAAGAACTTCTAGGACATCTTTTTTTTTTTTTTTGAGTTTTTAAGGTGGTTTACAGTTTAGGGTTTTGATTAGTGCATGCCTTTAGGAGTGCTTGTTTGTTTTATATAAAACAAGAAATTTAATAAACATAATTGCAAATTTTGAGATAATGTTGCCCAAAATTATCCTGTTTCATTGACATGTTATTAAAATGTTTAGTCAACACTTGTCTTCTTACAACTTACATGTAATTACACAAGATCTTACGTTATCTAATTACACAAAGATTAAGGTTTTGTGTGGTTATACAAAATATCATATTATTACACTAATTATTACATTAGATAAAGTCCTAAAGGCTTTCCATCTGTCTGTGGCTTGAGTATTTAAGATTTTGAATACTTAATATCAAATATGTTGTCGACAATATAAACTAGATTGATTGAATTTAAAAAGTAAATCTCAATTGTATTTATGTTCATTCTTAATTTAATTAAAATCAAGTTTTTTTTTTCATTAAACAAATATAGAACACAATATTTTTTTATTAAAAAATTAATACAAATGGAATAAAATAAATTTAAAAAATTATTTGTTATGTTATTAGTGAAAATTTTACACTCCATGAATAGAGTGAGTGTAGTAAAAAAAATATTAAAAAATGGATACATTGTAGTATCAAGTAGAACTAAAATGTTTTACTGCAATAAATTCTATGTTACTAACCAGAAATTAATTTTTAAAAATAAACATAATAAAAAAATAAATAGAAAGAAATTCATAGAATTTATGGAATGTACTTAATTTGTAGCATTTTTTTGAAAGGGGCTCAATCATACGGGCTAACTTGGACCATTGCAATGCATTAGTTTCAAAGCTTTAGCCAACCTAACCTTCGGCCTTTCAAGTCATTCCCAACAAAAGCTCAGGATGAGTTGGGTCCGACTTGAACCCAATAATTTAAAGCTTGTGTTATCGCTTAATTCGAAATGATTTGAAATTAAAATAAATATTTTTTAATTTAAATTAATCTTATTACTATTTAATTCATAAAGATTTTATTTGATTTAAGTTTGGATTATAAAATGTTTACTCAAGATTCATTCTAATTTTTTTTATCACTTTTCCATGTACATATTATGGTACATGATATTTAAAAAAAATAATAATTTATAGTTGCTCATTTCAATAATATCATTTCTATGATTCAAATATGAGTATATTATCTACAAAATAAGATGATACATAAACATTGCTAAGGGTCTGCTAGTATAGCATGCCTGTTCCTCTGTCTGTTAAAATAGCACGTCTCTTTTCTTTTTCCTAAGGTTTTTTTTTTTTTCCGATTAGGGTGAAATCTGGGGTGCGTTAATAGAGTTTTGTGATAATGGAGGAGGAGTTGGTGAATCTTAATATCATTGATGAAGAAAAGGTACCGCTACAATTTTAAAGGCATACAAAAGTGGTGGAGGAAGATTATAGGTTATGTTTGGTAGGGCGAGTACTAACGAATAGTGTGGTACATTTTTCGTCTATGAGGAATACTTTGGCTGATCTATGACATCTGCTGGGAGGGGTCTTTATAACAGATATAGAGGAGAAAAGAAGCCTGTTTTGATTCTACTATGAAATAGATCTAAAGAGGCTGATAGATGGTATGCCATGGTCGTTTAATAGGCATCTTACTATATTTCATCGATTAGAACCAGGAGAATATTCGTTACAAGTCCCACTTTTTTTCTCGGAGTTCTGGGTGCAAATTCATAATCTTCCGATGGGGGTGATTTCGGAGGGTTTAGCACGTAAGTTTGAAAATTTTATTTGCCAGTTCATCCAATATGATACAACTTTTGTGACAAGGGGAATAAGGAGTTATATGCGAATCAGGGTTAAATTGGATGTTCGAGTGCCATTGAAACATAAGAAAAAGCTATCATTAAACCAAAACTGGGAAGGGTATGTTTATTTCCACTATGAAAGATTAACGTTATTCTACTTTCTGTATGAGAAATTATGCCACAGTGAAGGTTTTTGTCCAATAAAGGTGATACTTAGTTCTCAGGATGTGGAATTCAGATGGGATATCTCATTGAGAGCATCGCCAAGAAGGGCGCCACTAGTGAATAGTAGATGGCTCTGGATGACAACTTGGACGTTAGTCTGACAGGTGGAAGTCTGATGGGAATGGATCTGGATGTGAGTGCTGACTGAAGGAGTTTTGGAGTCATCTAAACTTCTAATCCTTATTTGAATAGATGGGGAAGGGAATGACTAATTAATGGGCAAGAAATTACTAGAAAGATGAAAGTGGGCTCTAACTTGGAAGACGACCTAATTGAAATGATAGATGGGAAGGAGAGGTAATGCACGCAGGAAGTACAACCAACTGTTTCTGTAATCAATGATTCATCGGATTTAGGAGGTAATAATGAAATACTAGCAGCTGCTAGAAAGCAGGCCAGCCGGATGCAATAAAAATTTTAAGTTGGAATGTCTATGGTTTGGGACAACCACGGTCTATTAATCGTCTTAAGAATAAATTGAGACATATGTAGCCCCAACTTTTGTTTCTCATAAGGACAAAAGTAAGTGCAAATATAATGAAATGAATTCAAATGAAGTGCGGGTTTGTAAATGGTATCGATGTGGGAGCATATGGATCGAGAGGGGGTTTATTGTTGGGACAGAAGAGTGACTGTTCAATTCATCTAAGGAATTTCTTCTCTAATCACATTGATATGGAGGTACATAAGGAGAACGACACGATTTCTTGGAGGTTCACGGTGTTTTATGATTCTCTAGAGGAACAACGACGAGGAGAGTCATGGAATCTGTTAAGGCATTTACGGAGAGATCAAGACTTACCTTAATTGGTGGTAGAGGATTTTAACGAAATAATGTTTTCTTTTGAGAAAATAGGGGGTCGATTGCGAAATGAAAAAAACATGGCGAGATTTCGAGAAATGCTAGAGGAATGTGATCTTATTGATTTGGGATTCTAGGACAATGGTTTATATGGGATAGAGGGTAATTATCGAGAAATAATGTCAGAGAAAGGTTTGATTGTGGAGTTTCCAATTTGGCTTGGTTAGAACTCTTTTCGGGATATTCTATAAAGCATTTATCTCACGCTTTTTCTGATCATTGTTCGGTTCTGATTGAATTGTGAGATACTATTAGAGGTAGTTCATTTTAGAGCAGTCCGCAATTTAGATTCAATGCCAATTGGATTTTTAAGGAATGTTGTGAACAATAGATAAGAAGATTCTGGGAGTCGAACAAGAATGAAATCCCTTCAAAATTAGGAGAGTTAGGAACTAAACTGGCAAGTTGGATGAGATTGAACTATGTAAACAAAAGAGAAGCTTCGTACATCTTGAACTCGCACATGAATGAATTGAATTTGGTGGAGCCAGATGAAGATATCCTAGCAGAGTTGGTAGAGGTTAAATTGGCTCTTAACTTGAGAAAGCAGATAAAGAACTATTTTGAGAGCAACGAGCGAGAGTGAACTTGCTTCGTTTCAGTGATAGAAACACATCCTATTTTCATAATTTCGCAAATCAGCGGAAAAAGAGAAAAACTATAAAGAAACTAAGAGGCAAGAATGGGGAATGGGTAGAAGGGGGAAAGAAGATGGCCATGGTAGTAACTGATTATTTTAAGGAGCTATTTTTTTGCGTCACAGGTAACAAATTGTGAACATGTCTTATCTGGAGTTCAGACTTGTACAATGGAAAATATGAACAATGAACTTATAGCAGAGTTTTGGGCTGAGGAGATAATGGAGGCAGTGAAAAGCATGACGCCATTAAAAGCTTTAGGTATGGATGGATTTCCTGCACTATTTTATCAAAAATATTGGTATATATGTAACCCAATATTGTTTTGACGTGCTGAATAAGAGAAACGATATGAAGTTGATTAATCAAACCAATATAGTACTCATCCCAAAAGTAAATGAGCCAAATAATATGTCACAATTTCGACCGATTAGTTTATATAATGTGATTTATAAGATAATATCAAAGGTTGTGGTCAATAGATTCATAAATGTGCTAAAATGGTGTATTAATGAAGCATAAGCTACTTTTGTTCCGTGAAAATAAATCACATATAATGCTCTCATCACTTATGAAATGTTATATTCGCATGCTCTGGCGGATGAAGGAAGGCACTTTTCGTCTCCTAGGTACTGGATCGAAGAGGTATCGTCGAGGGTGGAAGATGAAGTCGATTGGGACCGAAGAGGATTGTTGGGAAGGGTTTGAAAAAAGAGGATTGGCTGAGATTAGAGGAAATGGGATTTTGGGACTCCTATGAACTCAGATCTACAAGGATCTCTTGTATTTACACAATAATTTGTTATTTTAATGGAAAGAGTAAGAGAGATTCTAGACAAGTCTTTGACTGATGAATGAGTTATACAAGAAGATATGAATAATGGGGCTGCATCTTTTTAGGTAGTGTCATTTATTTTGATTAATTTTGGTTGTGCTTGGGTTTTCTAGTTTGGTTTTTGTTTTTGTTTTTTTTTTCTTGTTTTGGCTTTTCATTTTCCATTTTCTTTGATGATGGGTAGGCATTTTTTTGTGATGGCCAATAGAGATGTGGCAATTGAGGACATGCAACTATAAGCTTCCTTGATCAATGAGATTCATCCGTTTCTATGTTAAAAAAAAAAAAATTCAAATATGAGTTCTTTTTAAGAATGCAATATGCCTTACTCGTAGTCAACACTTGTGAGTAAGATTCAACCCATTTTTTTTTGGCTTTAAACCTTACATCATAACTTAATTATCCTTTTTTTTTGCTTTACTATTAGAAAAGTCCTTAAAACTAATTTAATTTTGTTAAATAAGCCCCTATACTTTTATTGTACCTAAATAAACCACTACCATTTGATTTTTGCTTAATTTTGCCCTTATTTTAAATGAAATATTGATTCATGTTAAAGAGATTATTTAGGTATAAATCAAAGGTTAAGAGTTTATTTGGATAAAAATTAAAATAAAGGTTTATTTGGTACAAATTAAAGCTTAAGTACTTAGGTAGTTGGAGGTTCGCTCTCCGTTCATAGGAATGAAACACATTTTATGGTCAATCGTTTATGTTGGGGATAAACTCGATTAAACAACAAACAAGTAAAATAAAAAAGAAATTGAAAAGATCGAACATAAATATTTTACGTGGAAAAAGCCCTCCGAAGAGGATAAAAAATCACGGGGAGAGATAATTACACTAAAACGACAAAAACGAAGAGTACAAAAGATAGAGAAAAAACTAAACCCCGAAACCTGAAATAAGAACCCTTAAAACATAAACACAAAATTCTCTAAAAGCTTGTAAAAGCTAATACCTTAATGTGTAATGGTTTAGTTTTCTAGGGTAGAAAAATGACCTATTTATAGGCTATATTTGTAGGTCAAATAATGTTAAAATAACCTACACTAATTAGAGTTTAAGTGGGAAATTACTATTAAAAAAACTTACACTAATCAAAGTTTAAATGGAAAACTAAAAACAAAGTTTAACTAGGAGAAGAAAAGCCGAAAAATACGAGGCATAACTCTACAAATCTCCACCTTGACCGTATTTCCACAACACCTTCTTTGCCAAAGCCCATCACGGGCTTATCCCAAACTATGCAAGATATTAACTGAGTCGAAGTTGTGTTAGAAGCTGGAAGACTTCTAGCCTTCGACTTGTGCACTGCCAAATTAAAATGGACCCGAGTCTGATTTTCACAAACACAATACCCTATATTTTCAAAACCTGCATCCAAAAGAGAACCACTCTTATATGAAATGGTCATACCTTTTTCCCTCTTATAACCAAGTTGTCTCTGCTTCAAACGAGTCGACTTCAAGTCCTTAACAGACGAGAGATGTCCTGTTTCACCGGTAATCGTTGATCCTTCCAGAACATAAAGACTACCAATCTTTTTACCTTTCATCAAAACGAGAGCCCCACAGGATACATTAATGCCGCTTGACTCGATGTTAATTTTACAACCCTTCGAGTCCAAAATTCCCAAGGAGATGAGATTTTTCTTTAAGTTAGACACATGCCTGACATCTGACAGTGTCCTAATTGTCTCGTCGTGCATCCTAATCTGAACAGTATCAATACCTGTTACCTTACTGGGTGAACCATTCCTCATGCTCACAACTCCACCTTCAACTGAACTGTATGTAGAGAACACTAGTCCCTGTTGGTACACATGTGGAAAGAACACCCCAAATCTAGGACCCACTCAGACGTAAGCTTAGAGTTTTCATTTTTTGACACCAACAAGAAATCATCACCCTTGTCATTGGCCAAATTAGCACCAGTTAAATCTTCCTCGTTGCTCTTAGCAACCCTTTTGTTTCACAGTTTGTAACAATCTGCCTTGATGTGACCTAACTTCTTACAATAACATCTCTTATCTCGCTTCCTTGATGCTACCAAATCTGAGGCTTACCTATCTGACTTGCTATCTGAACCAAATTGATTGTCGAGTTTGTCTTTGCTCAATAAATGACCCTTCACATCCTCGAACGATAGATTATCATTGCCATAAATTAAGGTTTCATTGAAAGATTTGTATAAAAGGGGTAAAAAGCACAATAATAGCATAGCTTGATCTTCATCGTCAATCTAAACCTTAACATTTTTTAAATTATTCAAAATAGTAATAAATTAACTGATGTGACCTCTAAGGTGTTCACTTTTGTCCATGCGGAATGTGTATAGACGTTGTTTCAGCACCAATCATTTAGCCAGAGACTTTGTCGCATAAAGTGTTCCTAACCTTTTTGTATAAGCTGAATGCCATTTTCTCGATCAAAACCTCATGCGACACATTATTTGTTAGACATAATTGAATCGTGGATAGAGCCTTTTTATCTAACCTATCCCATTCTGATTTATCCATATCTGCAGGCTTCTTCTCTGTAAGGACCTTCTCAATATCACCTTGAATTAGGATTGTCGAACTTGCCACAGATTGAAATTTTTGATGCCATCAAACTTATCAATATCAAACCTTATTGTTGCCGTCTCTGAACGGGTTGAATGCGAAAATCGAATTAGCTCTTGATACCAATTTGTGGGGGATAAACCCGGTTAAACAACGAACAAGTAAAATAACGAAGAAATTGAAAAGATCTAACACAAATATTTTACGTGGAAAACTCCCTCCGAAGAGGATAAAAAACCACGGGGAGAGATAATTTCACTAAAATGACAAAAACGAAGTGTACAAAAGATAGAGATAAAACTAAACCACAAAACCCGAAATAAAAACCCTCAAAACGTAAACAAAAAATCTCTAAAAGCTTGTAAAAGCTAATACCTAAATGTGTAATGAGTTATTTTTCTAGTGTGAAAAAAGGGCCTATTTATAGGCTAAATTTGTAGGTCAAATAATATTAAAATAACCTACACTAATCAGAGTTTAAGTAAGAAACTAATATTAAAATAACTTACACTAATAAGAGTTTAAGTGAGAAACTAAAAACAAAGTTTACCTGAGAAAAGAAAAGCCAAAAAATACTAGCATAAATATTGTTTTTACATAAAATAGCAAAGCTCAAGGGCTTTCTCAATATTTTAGCCTTTTTTCCCTTTTATCTAGGTCCAAACATATAGGTCCACTCTTGTTTTTAGCTTTGAATTATATTTGGAATTCTATTCATTTTGTGTTGGTATATGTCACAGTCAGTTTTTAATTTAATTTAGCTTTATAACATTTTTCGACAAATTAATAATTTGGAATATAAAAATTTTGGTATGTTCTTTTATGATCAAGTTATGAAATTATATGATGTAATTTCGAATCCAAAAAATTGAACGAAAATGAGAAAAAAAAGGAAAGAAAGAAAACAACAAAAAGTTAGGAGGAAGAAATGTAGGCATGGTAGACAAAAGAAGTGGGTCATGGGATTTTTGCCCAACCAAAAAAGCTGAGGTATCCATGTTGATGCATGCTGTTGCTATCCTTTGCCGACCAAAAAACAAAAGGAATAAAGTAAATTAAAACCAACACATGATTTAAACACCTAAATTCTCTTATGTTTCTTTTTTATTTAATAATTATAGGATTTTCGTATTTACCATACACGCCTTATAATTTATATTTTAATGATAAATAAAAACACGAAATACTGATAATTAGAAAATATTTTAATGTTCTTTTTGACACAATGTCTAGAACTACCCATAGCCCCTTTTCAATCCATAAATAGGAGGATAATGCGCTGTTTCAGTGCACTCGAACCCACATCCTCCTATATTGACAACAATACCCAAACCAATCAAACTAAGACTCAATCGAAAATTTAATAACTATTTTTAAATAATAATATTTATTAAAATCATTTTAAGATATATATTAGTTCACCAAAAATTCGCCCTCTCTCATTTACAGTCCAACTTATGGATGAACTGATCCAAATAGAAAAGAATAATTTAAGGCAAATTGAGTCTACTTTAAGGAATGTAAGATTGTTGAAAAAAAAAAACAACTTATTTTTGGGAAAGGATTGTATGAAACAGTGACTCCACGTCATCTGTATCCCTTTTCCAATAGTTTTATGCCACATTAGCATTTTCATCCTGAATTTCAGCATTTTCATCCTGAAAAAAATCAAATCCAAATTAAAATCCTGAAATTCAGGATAAGAATACTGATGTGGCATAAAACTATTGGAAAGGGATACAGATAACGCGACGTCACTGTTTCATACAATCCTTTCTCCTTATTTTTAAGACCCAAACATGTTGCTAACTTTGAGGAGAAATAATTTTTTAAGTAAGGAAATAATTCATTTAACATGAATATAGTCTTAAAAACTTGTATGATATGAATTACTATTTATTAACTAAATGTTTTTATTTAAATTTAAATATAAAAAATTTACATTGTAAATACAGTTTGAACAATGGAGAGTGTTGTTCAATCGAATTCATGAAGAGATCATTAATTGTATTTATATAATAAAAAAAATGATTAGAAGAATGATATCATGACATTATGTGGAGAATCCCAAATAAACCTGAAAAACTCAAGTGTAAATATGTGATCATTTAAACTCAATTCTAATAATAAACAAAACCAAAGCTAATCTTTCCAAAATTAAAATAAAGATGGAAAATTTTGGGAAAATGGGTAATAAGAGATAAGAACAAAAAGAAATGGTATATATATACATATAGTATCCGTATATTAAAAAAAATGTGGAGATAGTTGTATATATGGTGTCGGGTTCATATATTACTTTTTCATGTTGTATATGGTAAATGGTATTAATAGGGAGTGATCAGATGTAGTGAGGTTGGGCCATGCAGGGAATGTGGTGAACACGGTGTACAATTCATGCTGCTTCACTGTCTCACCTTTGTTTCACATGCAATCACCTCTTTGGAAGCTACAATCCAAAATCTCTTCACTGCCATGTGCCTTGCCCTACCCCTCCATGTGCTTTTCTTTCACCCAATGGAGCTTTTGTTGGCCCATATCACCTTCACATGCACCCTCTAGGGAAGCCAACAATGCCATTAAACCCTAATAATCCAAACTACCTCTTAACCCCCTTGTTTTCATTCTTTTGCCCTCTACTTTTTCTTTTCTATTTAGCGGTGAGAATGTGTTATAAATGGATTGAGTTTAACATCGAGTTCTCTTCTTTATTGTTAAGGGACTTCACTTGGACAAATTATATTAGTAATTATCTTGTGGACTCCAATATTTGATATTTTGATTGGACATTCTCCTTAATTATAAGCAATAATCACCTAAGTTTATCCTCTTTTCACATCTCTATATTGGTCCATTCTTGTCTATTAAGGGTGGGTTTGGATGGGCGATTAGGTGATGTGCAATGCATTTAGCTTACTTTTTGTTTCACGTTACAATATCGTTACAGTATCTAATCTCACCGTCAATATTATTTTTACACTAACCGTGGATAAACATACCGTCTATTCAAACCTACCCTAAATTATCAATTAGTGTGCGTTTACAAGTTTACTAAATTTATTTCTAATATACTTGTTATAAATTAACTAAATAATTAAGAGAATATATATATTTACATAATATAATATCCGAACCATTGATCTCAGATCTCATTGACAAGTATTATTTGAGTTATAAAATCGTAAATAACATTAAATTTAATGAAAATGCTTATTATTTGAAGATATAAGGGTATTCTGGGAAAAAAAAGAGAGGATAGAACGTTGGTGCATGTGGCGTTACAGATAGGCAGGCTTTAAGGGTGGTGGCAGAGAGGAGCAGTGGCCTGGCCTCCGTTCCTGACTTGTTGGGCTTGCAAGTTGTGCTTTGGCCTTTCATCACCCAATCATTACACTTCCACGTACCTTTTACTGTATATATTTTAAATAATTTATGAAACAAATAAAAATAAAAAAATTAATAAAATTTTGATTGAAATGATAAAATTGAAGTTTTAGAGATTTTAATATTCTAGATTCGAGTTCTACTGTATACTATTCTCTTTTGAGTTTAAATTGTTTTTTATAAAATTATATAAAATGATATTATTTTAAAATAAATAAATGAGATATATAATGGTTTATTTTATATAAATGATGATATATATTCTCATGAATTTGTATTGTTTTTCATATTATATAATATTCTTTTGGTAACATATTATATATTGTATATTTATCTTATAGTTAATTATATTTTATATCATATCATTTTTATGTCACATCGTGTCATTTGGCGTTTTATTTTTTTATTTAAGAATTGGAGAGAAGTTATGGATAGTTTAAATATTGTATAAAGAATTATATTAATAATTTTTTTTGGCTTACTTATAAAAGTATTG
Source organism: Gossypium sturtianum (assembly GCA_025698515.1). NCBI lineage: Eukaryota > Viridiplantae > Streptophyta > Magnoliopsida > Malvales > Malvaceae > Gossypium > Gossypium sturtianum. Next base: position 128,064,927 of record CM046946.1, read on the forward strand.
TGTTTTGTGTTATGATAGTTTGGATTCAATTCCTAGCAACCTACTCGTCTCAATTATTAAAAATTAATTTTAATAAAAAAATCATTACAAATATAAAATTAAATACTTTTTAATTTTGACAATTCAAATGAATAAATTAAAATTAATTATGCATTTAGCTAAGTAAAAAATTAAAGGATAAACTACACCTAGTGTTATTAAACTATTAGTAAGTTTATGTTCTGGTCACTTAACTTCAAAAAGTTAAAAATTCGAAAGTTTTCATTTAAGTCATTGGGCTATTACTTTTTTTTATAAAAAAATTCAACTAGCGAGCTCCAAACGACGATTCAACGACCAGTATAGTGAATCAATACCTATCATTGCGTAGAAGAATATACCTTAGATCCAAGTTCATTTAACGACCAGTATCGGAGATTGGAGAAGAAAATTGTTTAGATTTTGGTTCACAGATTTGTGATGTTAAAGTCGTTTCATAAAAAAAAAAAAAACTAAACTATAGAAGAGAAGAAGAATGAGAGTTTTCAATTAGTGCATGTAGTGCAAACAGAGAAGGCCATATAACAATAATTTTAACAGTTTTGTGACTTCAATGAAAATTTTCAAATAATTCAGTGACCATTTTGTAACCTTTTGAAGTTAAGTGGCTAAAACAAAAACTTACTAATAGTTTAGTGATCTTGGGATAGTTTACCCCAAATTAAATCCATTTTAAAAGAATCCTACAATGGCATATCCGTAAAATACCATAAAACGGGTGGCAAATTCTTAACTTGCCTTTACAAAAACCCGTTACCACTTACAAGCTCTCTGTATTCTCCCGCAAGAAAAAAAAAATTTTCTCACCATTTTCTTCTTCCTTTCTCTCGAAACAAACAGCTTCCCTCCTCCACCAAGCAAAAAAAGAAAAAAAAAATGAGGATCCAAAAACATTTCAAAAACCCAATGAAGAAATCGGAAAGAAAATCATCAACAATGAGAAGTAGAGCAAGAAAAATGGCGAGGAAACGAGTTGTGTGCAGCAGTAAGAGAAGAAGGATTTGCAGCAAGTCTTGTTCTAAGTCGAAGGAGGTAATTTCCGAGAAGCTCGCAGCTTTGAAGAGTTTAATTCCTGGTAATAATGTCAGAAACGGAAGTAATGGGATAGTTAAAGTAGAACAGCTGTTCCAAGAAACTGCAGACTACATCATTGTGTTGAAGACCCAAGCTTTTCTTTTGCAAAAGCTTATTGAGTTTTATGATCATGGTGATGAAGGGTCTAATAATGAAATGCAGCACCAAATTGTTCAACAACATCAATCATAGTCATTAAATAATCATTCAAGTTTTTTTTTTTTTTTGAACTCCTTTTGGGATATTTTCATTTTCATGCAAGAAGAAAGACAAGATCTTTTGTTACTTGTTTGGTGAAGGAGAAAATGACGGAAAATGAAAAAGAAAAAAAGAAAAAAAGGAAAGGGTTTTGGATATCTATATATATTATAAGCGTAGAAAATTTTCTATTATTTTCTCCTTATTTCTTTGACATGCATAGACATAGCTTAAATAAATATAAGCCAAACAAAAAAATTGCAATTGGTTTAAAGAATAGGATTTAAATTAAAATCTTGAAATTCAGGATAAAATTATTGAAACTGTGATTTTATGTTATCTTTATCTTTTTCTAATAAAAGAATGATAAATCAAATTTTTCTTCTAACTAAAATTATTAAATATTAGGAGAAAAAAATATGATTGATAATTCTCTTATTGAAAAAAAGATAGGGATGATGTAGAATCACAGTTTTATATAATCATTTCTTAATACAAATAAAAATATGATATAAATAAATAAAAATTAATGTCCAAAGTATAATGCGTACTTGTAGGATTCAGCCTAAATACTTGAGACTTTGGGCTTTAATTTTTGCCAATAATATTTCATTTAATAGTGATAATTAAGAAAAAAAAAGTAAATAAATGAAGCGAGAAATGGAAAATATAAGAAAGTGGACCCATTGTGAGGGCATGCTTAGTCAGTTATTCTTTGTGAGCTATGAATTGTGAAGAAAGTGACTTGTTAAGAAACCCACGTGCAAAAGCCTTTTTTTTTTTTTGGGGTAAAGAAAGCTTCAAGCTTGGCCCTTTTTCTATCAAATCCCTCCTCTTCATTTTTTTTCACATGGGATGGTGATCTTTGCCTCGGCTAAATTTGGCAATTATGCCAATTTTTTTATTTAATCTTTTAGACGGTTTTATTTTTGAAAATTAAGAAAATAGACCAATTTTAGAGGGAGTGTAAGAAAACGTGTCTCATTGAACGCGCTTTCCACTAATGGTCATTTTATTAAACGTTGGCAATGATAAAATTTTTGAAGTGTCCCAACGGTATTTTTTTTCTATAAATACTAGGCCATTTTTCATTCTTTTCACTCAAATCCAACTCTCTCAATTCTATCAAATTTTGTTTTAAATTTTTTGATACACTTGTTTAAAAATATTATAATTTTATTTAATTATTTCGTATATTATTCGTTTCGATTAAATTTTCATGAATAACAACCTCTCTGATTCGTTTCGACGACAAACACATTTTCGCCGCTTAAGCAATAATGATAAGACGAAATTTTAAATTTTGTTATTTTCAATGAAGTTAAATTTAAAGTATTTTATTTTTTAAAATATTTTAAATTAAAATTTTTTGTCAATATAAATAGGCGGATGATTGTGCTTTGGAGGGGTTCATATATAACTTGTCAAAGAGCCCAAATATCAAAATTCGTGGTTTCTTGCAAGACACAGGATTCTTGCATGCGTCTCGTATGTCCGAGGGCTACAAACTCAATCCTATAGTTATCAGCATGTTGGTGGAAAGATGGAGGCTCGAGACACACATTTTCCATCTTCCATGCAGCAAGTGTACAATCACACTCGAGGACATAGCTTTACAACTCAGTTTACCGGTGGATGGGCCAGTCGTCACGGGGTCAGTCACGGGGTCAGCGGTCGTTCCCAGTATATAGGACCTTTGCGAGGCATTTTTGGGGGAAGGTGTCGAATAAGTTTTACGGTGGCTAGATAAATATGAAGTGGTTAGAAACCAATTTCAAATATCTTCCTCTGGACACGCCCAATATTATCAAAGAATAATATGCTCGAGCATTCATCCTGAGGTTAATCGAGGACATTCTAATGCCCGATAAATCTGTTGGAAAAATGGGTTTGGAAAATGCAGCAGAAAATAAATTTAGGGAAAAACCAGTGTTTTAAAATTTTTCCAAAACAATATCTTGGTTGTGATATCTAAAATAATAAACACTTAATCAAAATTGTACCTTTTTGATTTGTCTAGGATTAGCATTTCGACCGAGTAGTCTTCTCCACTATCCTCAAGCTCACGTCTGTCGAGTATGGGTTCGCTTCGAATTAGAAAAATTTTCACAAAAATTACCGGTGGGGTAATTTTACAATTACTCTAAACTTTTGGGTCAACTTGTAAATCAAAAAAATATCTCTAGATTTTTTTTGGAATAATCTCTTCAGAGACTTTTCTCTCTACAACTTTCTCTTAAATTCAAGTGTGTGAAAATATTGACCCAATGCTTTCTTTATATATGGGTAGTTTAGAGAATTCAACTATGATTAAACTTAATCACTTTAATATTAAATTTAATTTAATATTTATCAAGATAAATATTATATTAATTTAATAATAAATCTTATTAAAATAATAGAATGTTTATCTTGTAGATAAACATTAAATTAAATTTAATATTAAAATATTAAAATAATATTATTTTTGGAATAATTAATCTAAAATCAAATTCTCTGATAGAGTCCTAGTAGGAATGTAACTCTTTCACTACTCAACCACTGACGATCAATTGCCGCCGGTCATCGGGACACCGCCGTCGCAGCTATTGGCACTGCTGTGTCCGGTGATGCAAGTGTGACACCCTTATGGCACCTCGAGCCGGTTCGGTTCGGGTTAATGACGACCCGAACAGTCTGGTCTAGCCACCAGTTGGATCGTCGACCCGATTTTACATACCGAGCCCGGTTCGACCAGTTTTTGGGTCTTGGTCTTGGTTTTGGGCAACCGGGCACAATTTACGATCTCAGGTCCAATTTTCAAGTTCAATTACTCATTAGGTCAATTGTCTGACTTGAAAATTAACATCCAAAAATATCTTATTAATTTTAATTGATTTGATTAATTTAATTTTACTTGATTAAAATTAATTTTTTCAAAAATACTTAAATTTTCCAAATTAATTTTTCAAGAAAATTTTTTAATCAAATTCTCTAGTTGAACAATTCTCACGACCACCTAATTTAATTCCACATCGAATAAGTTGACTCAATTAAATTATTCCCAAAGTCGTAGAATTTTCTTCTGATTCAAATGCAGTCCGATCGAGTTTTTGTTGAGTTAGCAGATGGACCAATTTGACATATATAATTAGGCTCTAGTGATTGCAATTATGTCTTCCTATAATTCGCAATTACTTAATCATGGAGTCAGTTCACAAGAAGTACCATGATTGAAAACTCCTTATTGTATACTATTTACGAAAGTAATTCATCCACTGCTTTGTCCAATGACCTCGTCATATGTATGTTACACTCATATGATATCATTGATTCTTTTGAGTTAAATCTGTCCACTCAATACAATCCTATTTTATCTCATTGTCACCATTGTGTTTTCTTAATGATTATTATGATCATTGCCAACAAATGACTTTGATAAATTGCTCATTTGAGAACAAGCAATCTGTAACCACATTCCATATTTATCAATCCATACACTGCCAATGAGAGGATATCATTAAATTTTTAATTGAGCAATGAATTCCACAGTTGCTAGTAAAGTTATGCCATACACAAGTCATGTACCCAACATACCGGCTATGGGCTCGATTATCTTTAAAGCATAAGCCTCCACTTATATCAAAACATATGAGTTGCATACGTATGGTCAGTGACTAACTCATGATTTAGGCAAACCACACCATGAACGTCGCAAATGAATTAATTCACAAACAGATTCAGAATTATTTCATCTTGGGTCTAGTCCAATGTATCATTCCACTAATGAATACATCTAAGTCTCTACCCTTGGAGTCAACTGCTCTGATAGCCAAGACTAGCCATCTCCCCAATTGGAATTCTAGACGGCATAATAATCCTTCTCAGTATTTGAATCAAATGCTTACTTTGATTTTTTTACGGGATTACAGACTCATTTAGATTATTTACTGAAGTAAGTTGTCTTTCTTGCAATGTAAATGTTCTTACAATGCCACTTATCTTCAGTTTGAACTTAGACAATCAATGAGCTAATATTAGCTTGTCACAATTTTGCTATGCATACAAAATATAAAAGACATAATAGTGAAATGTGAAATTAACTTTATTTATTTATTCATCGTTCAAATAAATAGGAAACAGTTACATGTTTACTACAATATGGGCATGTTTTCCAACAATCTTTCACTTGCTCTAGTGAAGTAAATGTGTCATGTTTCGCATTACCATATCCTTGACATGTTTGTAAAAACTCATAGTTACAAGAGTCTTTCACACACTTTCTCCAAAATTGATCTATTTTCTTAATTTTCAAATAAAAAAAAGCCAAAAAGGTCAAATAAATTTTTTTTAGTATATATACCTTATTTAGCCCTTTGCCTCTATATTTTGTCTCCAAAATATATTTTGAATGCAATTTTATACATGCTAGATGAAATTGAATTTTTATTAGTACTAAAGAGATTCATTGTGTGATTGATGTAGTTGAATATTTTTCTTAACAAAGAGATCACCATACGAGGCTAGAGAAAAATATTATGGGTTTGGTACTCAAATTTGAGTTTAAAAATATCAGAGCAAAATTTTGAATTTAGATGAAGTTAATAGGAAAAAGTATGGGAGATGTTAGGGGCCAAATTCTAGGTTTTGTTATATGCCCTTTCTTAAAAATAATTAATTATATTGAGCTTTAGATTTAGTTTTAGGTGAGTTGAATTTTTTTAATCGGAAAATGAGATCAAGGGCATAGAGTTAGAATTGTTATATATTTTTTAATATTAATCTCATTTTAAATTCTTATTATATCTGTTTTTTCTAATACGATATCTAGAATTACCTATAGTTTCTCTCAACCTTTAAATAGAAGGATAATACGCTTCAGCGCACTCGAACCCACGTTCTCTTGCACTGACAATAATACCGATGTCAATCAGATTAAGACTCAATGGACTGAATTGGAAGCCCAACCCAAGCTGTTTTCTATGAGTTGGAAAATGTTTTAACAAAATATTAAATCTCCGTGCATTTGAAAGTGTCACTAAAATAATTTGACGGTTAAGATATATTTTAAATCTTTATATACTTTATTTTTATTTTTAAGAATTTAGTATTTTTATATAAAAATATAAGTTCAGTTGTTACCACCGTTAAAATTCTTCTATTAATTTCATTAGTATGGAATTTTGAAATTTAAAAAAAAATCACTTGGTAATCATGTAACAATAAAAATAACATTGAAAATACTGATATAGATGGAAAGGAACTCATTCGAACTCGTAATGATAATATAATTTTTTGTGAGAACAATGTTTATAAGAAAAATTGACATAAGCATTTTGATTGAAAGAAATAACAATATTAACTATTTAGATTAAATAATGATATTAGAAAAATAAAGGGACCAAATTTTAACAAAAATTAAAATGTATAGATTAAATTCAAGGTTTAACATGGCATAGGGGCAAAAATTGAACTTTAACCATTGCCATGTCCCAAAAAAAAAAAAAAAAGACAACCACAAAAGAAATTGAATATCATGTATCAACCACCAAAACTTAGGTCGTTCAGATTCCATATAACCACGTAATATTTTAATTGAAAAGTTAATGATATTATTTATTTAGATTAATTAATAATATTATAAAAATATAAATATTAAATTTTATTAAAAATTAAAATATAAAAATTAAATTTTAAATTTAAGCATAATAAAGAATCAAAATCAAAATTTAACTATTTTCTAAAATATTAAAAAGAAAGAACGCTATACTTAGGGGTCAACAAAAGAAACTTCCTTTTATGGATAATTTTATGCTAAAAATTAAATCTTAAATTTAGAAAGTTATTAAATTTAAAAATTAATTATTTTTTTATAATGTTAAAAGAAACACCATACCCACGTGTAAATAAAAGGAAGGTCTAAAACCTTCCTTATATATATTTATATGGATTATGGAAAGAAAGAGCAAATGCAAGGGAAGGAGAAAAATGGGTCTAATTCTGCTTCAAGTCCCTGTATTTTTTTAAAATTTAAAATTTAGTTCTTTTATTTTTAATTTCAAGATTTAATTCATCTATTTAATCTGATTTAACAGTTAAAGTCTAATTCGCTTTTGTAAAATTTGAATCGAGTTAAATTTAATAAAAAAAATTATTAACAATGTTATCGATTAGACTTTAATTTTCAAATCAGATATAGAGAGGAATTAATTATTTTATTTTAGATTAAGTGATATATTTGAAAAGATTATTTTTACGTGTCCATTTGCATGCTTAGTTTAGGGTTCGAACTTGATTGCTTGTCAAAATTTTTTTTTGATAATTACTGAATCGAGTTCAAATTTAACACATAAATATTTGACTAGATTCTCGAACCGAACATTAAAACAATTGACTTATTAATTAATTAGTTAATTGAATGAATCATATTCGAATATTGACGGATTTAAAACCGAGCAACTCATAAATAACTTAACTCATTTACTCTAATCAATCAAGTAATTCGATATGTCCCAAAGAATTTTGATGGAATCGTTTATTAAAAAAAATTAAAAGCATAGTAGAAACATAATGAAAAATAGAGAAGAGAACTCAATTGCCCAAAGAAGATTCAACAATTTCCTAGAGAAGAGAACTCAATTGCATATAGTTTGGCTAAATCAATTCGCACTAGAAATCTCCATTTAAGATTGTTTAAGTATCTTTCTTTGTTGATCTAGTTTAATTACTTTGTAAAAAAAAAAAAAAACACAATACAACAAAAAACATATTGATACCTATATGTATCAATATTAGAACAAAAACATGTCCACCGATATTGTAAAAATGTTGCACTAAAGCTTCAAGGGACGGGAATTTTCTTGATGTCCTCTTCCTTAGCATACCAATCAGGTATCAGCTTTGATCCAAAAATTGAAATATCCTTGAATGATTTCCTGATTGTAATCTCAGTAACCTCCATTACCTTTGCAATATCTGCATTCAATGATCCAGGTAAGAGTTATCTATTGAAAATACGAATATTTGAAGAAGAATAAAAAAGAGTCGGGATTAATGGACCTTTAACCGGAGCTGGTTCTTTGTCATGGCTAAGCTGGATTACCATGTAAATAATGGCAGCCAAAACTGTTTTGGGACTCCTCCTTATGTCAAGATATTCTGTTCTTTCAACAGCTTCTTTGACTGCTTTAATGGCTTGATTTCCCAGTCCGAGATTCGAACACAATCGTTCGATGAGGTCGCCGGGCTGCACCTTCCAGGTCTCCACTTCCAGCTGTTTCTTTATCGATTCGGCGGTTCGATTAATGCTCTTCCTCGACACTCCGTCCGCCGCCTTAGCGATTTCGCTCAACGTCCGAGAAGATCCGTTTTCTTTACAAGCAATGAAAAAGCAAGCCGCGACAATAGAATTTAGACTTCGTCCTCTACACGTTCTATAATCATCGACTATGTTGTATATCTCAGCAGCTCTTTCTTTGAGCTCTTTCGTCAACCTTAACCTGTCCCCCATGACTGCAAGCAGGTTCAAGCTTTTCTTCAATGGAGTCTTGACGTTCTTTTGATTTTTGGAGTTTAAGCTCGGACCCCAAGTCGACATATCGATTTCGAAAAGTGGGTATTCAAATTCATCGTAATTTTCATCAGAATCTGATGAGAAGATTGGCAATTCGGGAATTTCATCAAACGGGCCGATTTCAAGAACCGAGCCGCATCGAGAACATAAATTATAGCCAGCCCTATGATCAACAATAGTTTCAGTGTCTATTTCACAGGTTGAACAGAAGCTGGAAGCCATAGTTGGAGCTTTGTAATGTATTGATGGTGGAAGAACACAGTATTGGGATGTATTTATAGTGAACAAACAAACAAAAAATGAGTGAAGAATTAAAGCAAAATATTGTCTGACTCCTATAAGGAAAGTAGGTTTTAGAAGGCATGAGGGCCTGAGAAAATCCAACTCCAGAAAAATTAATTAATTCAAATCTACCATACTGGAAATAAATTAGCATGTCTATAATTATAATTAATTATCTTACCATTTTTAATGAATAATTCCACCTTAGCATTGATAAATCACAGTTCGGATTCCATAAATCCGGTGTACACTGTTTTTCTTTTCAGTAGTTTTTCAATTTAACCCTACATAAAAAAAACCGAATCGAATCGAATCGAATCGGACCGATCGATTGTTAAAATAAAAATTCAGTGATTTATTTAATTCATATTAGATAATATTAATCGATCGAAACAATGATATAATTTGTTGAACTGAAAATTAGAGGTTTGATAAATACAACCTCTAACATTTTTAAAATAATTCTCATAGCCACGTTTATTTTTTCTGCCTGAGCATGAAAGAGGCATAGTTCGAGAATAAGGAAAAAGATTGTAAGATAATGATATTTAAGTTCAAATATCGAGGTATTACTTTTTAAGAATAATTGTATGAACTAGTACTTGAGTTAAGTTTAAACCTGATAATCAATATGCTCGTGTTATGTTTGTGTTATTTGTTCTTGCCGTAATCATGTTTAAGATGTTATAAATTTAGCTAAAAAAATCTTGCTAAAAATGGCAAGATTGAAGTTTTATGATATCGGGTATGTAAATCATGCGTGAGTTATGTCTAGAATTATTCTGATCTAAGTTATATCCGATTTTGTTCTTTACCATAATTTGAATATATGATCTTTGTAATTTTCAATTAATATGATTATACTTGTACTATAAATTTATATAAATTTTATTATCTCATATTATGTTTTTGGGATAAATCTTAAAATTATACATAAATTTTGATTGGTGCAATTATACACATGAAAATTTGTTTTGGTTTAAATATACACATAAAACACAAATTTTGATTTAATTATACACATTTAATTATTTTATATTGAATAAATATAATTATTTTTGTATGCAATATATAAATAAAAATTGATGTTATATCAATAATTGTGCTAGTAATTTGTGAGAATTGGATCAAATCGATATTTCATGTATAAGATTGCACAAAATCACAATTTATGCATAAAATTACATGTTAGATCAAACATTCATATATAATTTTGAGATTTATCCTTGTATCTATACTATTATTTAAGTCCCTAATTGAGTTGGTGTCACGAGTCAACCGATCACCAACTCGGTTAGGGAAATTACAGAAATATTCTTATATAATTAAAATAAGTTATATTATTTGAGGATATTTTAATTTTTTATTTTAACAAAAATTAATAAAAATATGCATATGATGAGATTTAAACACACGGCAATTAGATTAATAAAAGTTTAAATTTACAACTCAAGTCTCAACCAATACTTCATTTTAATATTTTTTTATATGTTTTTATTAATACTGTTGCCGATAAACAATTGTACTCATTTAGTATTCTTAATCTAATGTATTTATGTGTTTAAATTTTATTTTACTCACAATTTAATCTAATTTTTTCGATTTTAATATCGTACATATTTTATTTGTTATTATTAATTAATTTCAAATAATATATTTTATTATTTATTTTATATTATCTTCAAACACATATCTATAATCTAAATAATTGATTTCCACACGCATACGCGCGTAATAAAATTTTTAATATCAAAAATTATTAAATACATCTAAGCCCACGGATTTAATTACTAATTGTTAGTGCTTATTCTAGATATTTAACCTTAATTTTCAATATCTATAATCAATCTGTACCCAAAAATATATATACCCAGAAAAAAATTTATAACAAGAATGTTTGTGCTCAATTGATAATATATAAGATATTGGGGTTGATCATGGTGGTGGTTCACACTGTAGATGATGCAGAAAGTAACTAAGAATGGAGGTCTGAAATATAAGAAAATGTTTATTTTACAAGTAGAGGGGTGTTTCTATCTTCCATTTCATGTCACCTTCCTTTTGGTGTTGGGAGAAGATATTTATAGAGGAAGACTAACTAGGTATGAATCCTAGCCATTAAGCATCCTATTCTATAGGTACAAAGAGTAGAGTGACAAGTAGTCAGCTAGGAGCATTGCTAGAGTCGACATGAGGAAACTAGATGGAGTGTCATTAGGTTTAGGGAGGTGTTGGATTGATTGGTACTAGCACTATATTTTCCCTATACATTTTCTGGGGATTGCACCAGTCCTCCTTATGTGATGTGGTGAGACGAGACTAAGACAAAATTCCTGGCGAGACTACAAGGTTGAGCTTTGCCAAATTTTGTGTTTAGGTATAGGCATTAAATTTTAACAAAAATGATATTTTGTGATTAATATAACAAAAAGTACCTCTAAAATAATTCAATGATCAATTGAGTCATTAAAAAAAAAAACCAATTGAACCCTAATTGAAAATAATAAACAATCAATAATGCTCTTGAATCACACACTTTCGTAAAAGCTCTTGGCATAGTTAACTTTGTGCTAATGAAGCAGATAATGTGGTGGATGATTTAGCAAATTAATGATATGACAATTGATACGGTGAATTGGTGATGTGGCATATTATAGATTTTTTAATATTTTTAAATTTAATGTTTATAGACATTCATATATCTAAATTCATTATTAACGTTAGTTTTAGTAACAAATAAGAATATAAAAACTTTATATTTTAGAAAAGCTTCTATTTTTTTAAAAAAAACTTCAATTTTATTCAAAAGATATAGAAAATTTTGACAAACACAAGTAGAAATATTGATTGAAAATTTTAAATTTATCAATTTCTAATTTCATCCATCTTATAGGAAGTATTTAATTTTAAAAATAGATTCTTTTAATCCTACAAAATTCCATTTCATATTCATTTGTTTATTTTTATCTATCTCCATATACATATATATATATATATATATAATGCCATACACTTTACATGTTTCTAGCGATTCACATGGCATCATCAAATGATTCAAGTCTTGGATAAGAATCTACAACGCACTAAAACACCCTTGTTGACGATCCTTTACTCCGATATCATCTAGGGTTCCTCAAACAATGTGATATCTTTGACCTGGTAAATCCTTAACCCTTCCTCCTCTTACTAAGACTACATAATATTCTTGTGAATTATGGCCAATACCAAGTATATAAGCAGTGATTTCAAACCCTGAGGTTAATCGTACTCTGGAAACTTTACGTAAGGTAGAGTTTGGTTTTCGGGGTGATAGTGGAAAAGTTGACAGATAAGTCACCATTACTACCACTCTACAAAACTGTACATAAGATTTTCACCTCATACGACTTCTTGTTCAATTCTTTCTAAGTCATTGGGTCCTTTTCCTCGTTCGAGAATCTCCTTCCTTCTTCCACTTTGTCCCGAAGAGTAACTAGGAAAAATTCAGTCACATTTTCATGTTCCAATTGAACACTTTCCATTTTTGATTATATCTTTATTTTCACGATTTATATTTTGTTACTTTACTAAAATGGAATAGAATTGTAATAGAATGTTGTTTTGTGGAAATAAAATATGTTGGAAATTATAGATTGCAAATTAATTACTCATGAGCACTATTCAAATTAAAAGTGATGATTTATCATCTTACAAATTTAATTATTTATAAGCACTATTCAAATTAAAAGTGATGATTTATCATCCAATGGATACATTTCCATGGGACATGTTTCTCCCAAGAAAGATGTCCAATATGAAGGGTTATGGCTCTTCAAAATTGTATTCATTGAGTGCATATAAATAGAGGCATTATGGTGCTCACAAAACACACAATTACAATCAATCTTATTTTTAGAAACTAGAGTAAGAATTAGGGAATTCATCGATTTTGCTAATTAAAGGAAATTCAAAACTTCGTTGTATCCCGAGAGGACCTTTGTCTTAACCCTCTAGCAACTTTGTGTGAGGGAAAAGAGTTCTCTTTGGAAAGCGCCATTCGTGCCTCGAAGTCTACTGTTTATTTCCATACAAGTCTTCAGTTCTATCATCTCCACTCAAATATCCAACAATCAAAGAGAACTATTTTAGAGATGGCGACGAAGGCTACTACTGTATTCAAAATGATGAACCAAGAGTTTGTGAAACTTGATCGATTTGATGGTTTAAACTTTAAACGTTAGAAGGACAAGATGTTCCTTCTTACTATGTTAAATGTGGCGTACGTTCTGGATCCAAACTTACAACCCGTGGATGATCCCGCTCCCAATGCAAATTTCGAGGAAATTACGAAAGTGGCTGGACTCAAGAAGAAGCGTGAAGAAGACAATTTCACATGTCGAGGACACATCTTCAACACCTTTTCTGATCGATTGTATGATCTTTACATGTCGATGAAATCCCCGGTGGAAATATGGAAAGCTCTTGAAGAGAAATACAACACCAAGCGACAAGGTATTGATAAATTTTTAATGATGAAGTATTTTGAATTCAAAATGCTCAATAGTATCCCGATCATGGATCAAGTCCATGAATTACAAGTACTTGTAAGCAGACTTTGTGACTTGAAAGTTGTTATTCCGGAATTATTACAAGTCGGGGTTATCATCTCGAAGTTGCTTTCGTCTTGGAAAAATTATCGGAAGAAACTTCTACATATAGCAGAGGACTTCTCTGTGGAGAAAATACTTAGGCATTTGCGTATTGAAGAGGAAACTCGGAAGCGTGATGCGGTGTATCTTCCCTAAAGTTCTAAAGTGAACCATGTGAGCGAATCCAAGAACTCTCGAAATGGTAAACGAAAGGCCACATCTGAGACCAAGGACGTGCAAGATAAGAAGAAAAAATCTCGTAATTGTTATAATTGCAATAAGAAAGGATACTATATTAAGGATTGCAAACGTCTCAAAAAGAAACAAGATGTCACAACTTCTAAAGCTAATATGGTGAAGGACATGGACTTAATGGCCATGGTTACAGAAGGAATCGAGAATTTAGAGATTGGTATGATTACTAAACTCAAAATAGCCATGACTGATAAGTCTTGTAATTGGTGGCTCGACTCCGGAGCTACTATCCATTTGTGTAATGATCGACAACAATTCAAGAATTATGAACTAGTGGCAAACCTGAAGTGCTTATGGGCAACTATCAATTGGTTAAAGTGCTCGGTCAAGGGACAGTGGAACTCAACTTCACATCCAGGAAGAAATTGACTTTGACCAATGTGTTGCATGTTCCCGATGTGAGAAAGAATTTAGTGTTCGCAAGTATTCTGTGTAATAAGGGGTTCAAAATTATCTTGGAATCCGATAAGTTTGTCTTGCTTAAGGGTGATATATATGTAGGAAAAGGATATTGTGACGAGGGTATGTTCAAGTTGAGCATTGATATGAGTAAAGTTAATTATTCTACTTATATTGTTGAATCTTATCCTTTGTGGCATGAGCGTTTAGCACATTTTAATTTTAAAACTTTACAATATATGCAAAAGAATGATTATATAAGTCTAAGTAATGATGAGTATGTGGATAAATGTGAAATTTGTATTCAATCAAAAATTACAAAAAAGTCGTTTCCTAATAAGTGTGAAAGGAATTTGCAAGTGTTAGATTTGATTTATTCGGATGTTTGTGAATTAAATGAAACACTAACAAGAGGTGGAAAACGATATTTTGTCACTTTTATAGATGACTTCTCTAGATTTACTTATGTGTATCTCATGAGAAGTAAAGACGAGGCTTTTGATATGTTTAAACGTTTTAAAAATGAGGTTGAGAATTTGTTTAGTAAGAAAATCAAAGTGCTTCGTAGTGATAGAGGTGGTTAATATTTTTCAAATGAATTTAATGTATTTTGTGAGGAACAAGGTGTGGTAATGAGTGTTCCACACCGTATACTCCACAACAAAATGGTTTGACTGAAGGAAAGAACCGTACTTTAGTAGATATGGTTAACTCGATGTTGTTAAATGCTAAATTTCCATATAATCTATGGGGTGAAGCATTATTGACTGCGTGTTATATTCTTAACAAAATATCATCGAGAAAATTCAAAGTATCTCCATATGAGTTATGGAAGGGTCGGATGCCAAACTTAGATTATTTCAAAGTGTGGGGGTGTTTGGCTTACTATAGAGTTCCCGACCAACGGAGAACAAAGTTAGATCCTAGAGCCGTCAAAGGTGCATTCGTTGGATATGCCCAACACTCTAAGGCTTATCGTGTTCTTGACTTAGTGTCAAATATGGTAATTGAAATAAGAGATGTTGTATTCATTGAAAATAAGGTTTTCATTGATTCAACAAATTCGAAAAAATAATATCAACCAATAATTTTAAGTGATCAAATCAAAATAAGTCTTTGTGATAATAAGGATACAGAGCCGAGAAAAAGTTAAAGAGTGAGAAAAGTAAATGACTTTGGTCCTGATTTCATTTCCTCGCAATCTCTAGCATTCTTTGTTGAGGGAAATAGAGAATCCGTAATTAGAAAGATCCCCATAATGTTTAATGTGAATGGTGATCCACAATCCTATGGTGAAGACATGACTTCTAGGGATGCAACATTTTGGAAAGAGGCGATCAATGATGAAATGGATTCAATATTATCCAACAATACTTGGATTCTAGTTGATCTTTCTCAAGGATTAAAGCCTATCGGGTGTAAATGGGTGTTTACAAGAATACTCCAACAGGAGGTTCTCTAATATTTAAGGCTAGGTTGGTGGATAAAGGATTTAGGCAAAAAGAAGGCCTAGATTATTTTGACACTTATGCACCAGTGGCCAGGATGATCTCCATTCGAATTCTTATAGCACTTGCATCTATCCATAAGTTACATGTACATCAAATGGATGTTAAGACGACTGTTTTGAATGGTGATCTCGAAGAGGAAGTCTACATGGAGCAACCAGAAGGTTTTGTGCTTCTTGAGAATGAACATAATATGTGTAAGTTGATCAAGTTATTATATTTAAAACAAGCGCCTAAATAGTGGCATGAGAAATTTGACTCGGTTATCTTGTTATAAGGTTTTTTACATAATGGTGCAAATAAATGTATTTACACTAAATTCACAGTTAAATATGGTGTAATTATTTGTCTCTACGTAGACGATTTGTTTATTTTTGGTACGAACATAGAAGATGTTAGTGAGACCGAAGAGTATCTAGCCTCAAAATTTAAAATGAAGGATCTCAACGAGGTAGATACAATTCTAGAAGTAAAGGTGAAAAAGCATGAAAAGGGTTTTGCACTAAGTCAATCTTACTACATCGAGAAAGTATTGGAAAAGTTTAAATACTTGAAAATTAAGGATTCGAACACTCCATACGATTCGAACTTCAAGTTAAGTGAGAATAATGGCAGGGCTATAGTGCAACTTGAGTACACCAGCGCAATTGGAAGTCTAATGTATGTAATGCATTGCACTAGACCCGATATCGCATTTTTTGTGTGCAAATTGGCGAGAATTACAAATTATCCTAGTACCGATCATTGGAAAGTAATTTGTAGAATTTCTAGCTATCTTAAGAAAATAAAAAATTTGGGATTATTCTATAGTGATTATCCCACAGTACTAGAAAGTTACTCGGATGCAAGTTGGATTACAAGTCTAAGTGACAATAAGTCCACATCGGGATGGATTTTTACAATCGGAGGTGGAGCCATTACTTGGGCTTCCAAGAAAAAAACTTGTATCTCACATTCAACTATGGAGGCTGAATTTATAGCCTTAGCGACTATTGGAAAGGAAGCGGAATGACTAAGAGATCTACTGCTAGATATAAAGTTGTGGCCACAACGTAGGTTCGCCATTTTCGTATATTGTGATAGTGAATCTACCATGTCTCGAGCGTACAATAAGGTGTACAATAGAAATTCTAGACATATAAGTGTAACAGTCCGGTTTATACCCTAGTCGGAACAGTGGCTTTGGGACCACAAATTCGAGTCCGTATAATATTTTAATATTATTTTTGGTTCCGTTGATATGTGATTAAGCATGTGGTAAAGTATAGTAAGTTAATTTGTTTGTCTGTGTGTTTAATTTGACAAAAGGATTGAATTGCATTAAATGTGAAACTTGTATGCCATCTGTTAAAACACCTATGTGTTGTGACTTTTAAAAGTTATGGCCTTAAGTGGTAATTGAACCACAATTTAGTTAGTGGATGGTTTTGGTCAAAAATGACCTTGTTAGTTATGTTATAAAAATTTTGTTTTATAAGGCTAAAATAGGAAATTGTTATTTAATGAATTATAATATGAATAAAGCATGAAAATGGATTTTTGTTCATCCATTTTCCACCGAATAACACAAAGAAAAAGAAAGCTTTGAAGCTTTGTACATTCGGCTACTATCAAGCTATAATTCAAGGTTCGTTTTTGATCAGTTTTCGATAATTTCTACGTTTTTATAATCGTTGCTTTGAGAACTACAAAACCCATGTCTTAATTTTGTGTATTGATGATGTTTGTGTAAAATGCCATTGATGATATGTTGAGTTTTGAGATGAGTTTAGCTGCTAAATGGAAGATTTGAGCTAGATGAACATGTTTTGTTCTTGAAGATTTGATGAATTTAGCTAAATAGGTCTAAATTGTGAAAATACTATTTTGGAGGACTAATTTGTGAATTTGATGAAAAATATGGACTTATATAGTCCCTAGGGAGAATCAGCTATGCTTGTGTATGAACAAATTTTGTATATTTGATGTTTTGAGAAAAATGGACTAAATTGATAAATTATGCAAATGTGAGGGTTAAATTGCAAATAGCCCTAAATGTGAGTCCTTGGATTGAATTGAATGAATTAGTAAATAAATGGGTTAATTCTGAATATGTCTAGATCAAGAACCAAGGAAAACGGAATTAGATCGCGGGAAAGCGAAAGTAAACGAGTAGCCGTTTTCATTTCTGATAAATCGAATCCGAGGTAATTCATATTGCGAATAAATTTTGTTAAATTGAATTGAGTTTATTTATATGATTATTTGTGAAAATGAATGCTTATGAGATGCTTTGAATATGAATTCCGAGATATGGATGATATAATGATAAGTCCGAGAAGTCCCGTACGAACTTAGGAATAAATAGGATTAGCTATGTCATGACATAGGTTTCTGTTCTGTTTTATCATGTAAGACCACGTCTGGGACGTTGGCGTTGATTTGCGATTCGTGTAAGACCACGTCTGGGACGTTGGCATCGATATAAGCTTTACGTGTAAGACCATGTCCGGGACATCGACATCGTATTGATACGTCTAAGACCCTGTCTGGGACAGTGGCATCGATATCTGAGTGCATGTAAGACCTCGTCTGGGACGTTGGCATTGTACGACCATTCCGAGCTTTCTGAGTATCCTATTAGATTCGTTACGGTTCAACGGGCAAGTCTGTGAAACAAATTGCAAATCCGAGCTATTATAAATTAAGTGAATGAATATCCGTCTCAGGTACGTTGATTATACACTAAATGTGTATACAAGGTAAGTATCTATGTGAATCTTACTGTGATGCTATGTTTATGGAATTGATAATACAATATGTAAAGTTTTGAATAAATGAGCTATGTGTATATATGGTATGTGAATTGGAAATTTGGTCAATTTGGCTAAGCAAATGAGCTTAAGAAATAATAAGGTGGTTTTTGTCATGAGAACTATAGTGGTCATCTTATTAATTCTGCTATGTGAAATTCATGCTAAGTTACTTACTAAGCTTTTGGAAAGCTTACTCTGTGTGTGTGTGTTTTCTCTGTTTTATAGGTCGTTAAAGCTACTGAAGGCTCGGGACCGTCAAGGATCGTCATCACACTACTAAACTTATTTTGGTACACTTTGAAAATGTATATAGCAAGATATGACATGTATAGGCTAGTACTTGGTATAAGTGTGTTATATAAGATAAGCTATGTGAGTTGGTTTGATATGTTTTGGTAAATTGCTCAAATGAATGTGATATGTGAAGTGTGGATTTTGGCAGAATCGACCACGGCCTGAGAGCATGGGCGTGTGGCCAGAGCACACGGACGTGCGGTTGGAGTACATGGGCGTGCTTAGTAGCCGTGGAAGGTAAGTCAGTTTTGACCACGGAGAGGACACACGGGGGTGTCTAGCAGCCGTGGAGGGAACACGGTCTCCTCCCACGGGCGTGTATCCCCTGTATTTTAGAAAAGTTTTTAATTTTCATGAAATTTTGTATGTGTTTCGGTTTAGTCCCGACCCGCTTTATAAGCATGTTTAAGGTCTCGATGACCGTATTAAGGGACACAATGCTTGAGAATGATGAATGAATGTATGAATTTTTGTAAATGTTTTGCGATCTGTCCGGTAATGCTCCTAACCCTAATCTGGCGACGGTCTCGGGATAGGGGTGTTACATTTGGTTGGTATCAGAGCTATGGTTTAGTCGATTCTCGGACTAACGTAGCGTGTCAGAGTCTAGCTATACATGCCATATATCTGAATTGTGATAGTGTGATGAATCCTGACGTATAAAATGTGATTTCTGTATAGTAATGGATCCCGAAAGAGCCGTAGCTGACGACGTAGAGAGTAATGCGCCTACTCCCGTACAAGGGACATCGCCTTCTGATTCGAGACCGGCTACTAGCGGTCAAGGGGAAGAAGATAAACAAGCTTTCTTCCAGATGATGAGTGAGTGGTTCACTCAGTTTGTAAAGAATAACCCGACTGTTCCACAACCCCTGCCCCCGGTTATTCCCCTTCAGACATCAGTTGTGCCTTCGATGATGGGTATAAATCTATTGAATAAGTCTCCGGTTGATAAGATCCGCAAGTATGGGGCCGAAGAGTTCCGAGCTACCAATGATGATGATGCTGAAAAGGCCGAGTTCTGGTTAGAGAATACTATCCGAGTATTCGACGAAATGTCTTTGACTCCGAAATAATGCATAAAGTGTGTTGTATCATTACTACGAGATGCAGCTTACCAATGGTGGAAAACTTTGATTTCTGTTATTCCGAAAGAACGGGTGACATGGGACTTCTTTCAGAGCGAGTTTCGGAAGAAATATATCAGTGAGAGATTTGTAGATCAGAAACTAAAGGAATTTCTGGAACTAAAACAAGGCCGAATGACTGTTTCGAAATATGAACGAGATTTCGTGAGACTGAGTCAGTACGCTCGAGAATGTGTATCATCTGAAGCTATAATGTGCAAAAGGTTTGAAGATGGGCTTAATGAAGACATTCGTTTGCTAGTCGGAATCTTAGAAATAAAAGAGTTTGTTGTACTCGTTGACCGAGCGTGCAAAGCTGAGGCACTTGGGAAAGATAAAAAGAAAGTCGAGTCTGAAGCTCGAGATTTGAGAAAGAGATTTCAGAGTAAATCATTTCAGATTGCTCCAAAAATATTCAGAGATGATCAAAGCCGTTCGAGAATTAATATGGGATATTCAAATAGAAATCGAGATAGATCACAAATGAACTCCAAAGCTCCAACAACTTCAGTGGCAAGTGTTGGTAATGTTCGATCCGAGAGACCTGAATGTAAACACTATGGAAAAAGGCATCCGAGAAGCTGTAGATTAAATGACAGAGCTTGCTTCAGATGTGGATCACTTGATCATTTTATCCGTGATTGCCCTGAATCTGTCAAGCCGTATTGCTCGAATCGAGATCGATAATGCACCTGCGAGAGGTAGATCTTCGAAGAAAGTAAGAAATGTTGGTGATAATCAGAGAACTACGAGAGACAATGTTACGAGATCTGAAGCTAGAGCGCCTGCCAGAGCGTATGCTATCCGAGCTCGTGAGGAAGCTTCATCACCTGATGTTACAACGGGTACTTTTACACTTTATGATACTTCTGTGATTGCATTGATAGACCCTGGTTCTACGCATTTGTATATATGCATGAATTTAGTATTCAGTAAGACTTTGCCTGTAGAGTGTACTGAGTTTGCTATAAAAGTATCGAACCCCTTAGGTAAAAGTGTTCTTGTTGACAAAGTATGCAAGAATTATCCGTTAATGTTTCGAGATATCTGTTTCCCTGCTGATCTGATGCTTTTTCCATTTGATGAGTTCGATATTTTTCTGGGTATGGATTGGTTGTTTTTGCATGATGCTGTTGTGAACTGTAAAAGAAAGACTATTGACTTGAGATGTCTGAATGATGAGATTGTACGAGTGGAGTCTAATGATTTGAATGGATTGCCTGCCGTGATATCTGTTTTGAAAGCTCAAAGTTATGTAAAAAATGGTTATGAGGCATATTTTGCTTATATGATTGACTCAAAAGTGTCGAAAAAGAAAATTGAATCAGTGCCTGTTGTCTGTGAGTTTTCTGATGTATTCCTTGAAGAATTACCGGGTTTGCCTCCGATTCGTGAAGTTAAATTTGGTATTGAGTTGTTGCCTAGTACTATACCTATATCGATAGCTCCGTATAGAATGGTACCAACAGAGTTGAAAGAGTTAAAATCACAGTTTCAAGAATTGACCGATAGAGGGTTTGCTAGGCCGAGTTTTTCGCCTTGGGGTGCTCCTGTTCTGTTTGTGAAAAAGAAAGATGGCACGATACGAATGTACATTGATTATCGACAATTGAATAAGGTGACAATAAAGAACAAATATCCGTTGCCCAGAATTGATGATTTATTTGATCAGTTAAAAGGAGCTACTGTATTTTCCAAGATTGATCTGAGATCGGGATACTACCAGTTGAGAGTTAAAGATTCAGATATTCTGAAAACCGCTTTCAGAACGAGGTATGGGCATTATGAGTTTTTAGTTATGCCATTTGGACTAACCAATGCACCTGCTGTTTTTATGGATCTGATGAACAGAGTCTTCAGACCGTACCTAGACCGATTTGTTGTGGTGTTCATAGACGATATTTTGATTTATTCACGGAATGAAACAGAGCATGCTGAACATCTGAGGATTGTGTTGCAAACTCGAGAGAAAAGCAATTATGCATAAAATTCAAAGAAATGTGAATTCAGTTACACAAGGTTAGTTTTCAGGGCGATTGTGTCGCCGACAGAATTCGAGTTGATCCGAGCAAGATTTACATTATTTTGGATTGGAAACCTCTGAGGAACGTGTCTGAAGTCCGTAGCTTTCTGGGCCTAGCTGGTTATTACCGCAGATTTGTAAAAGGCTTTTCGACTATAGTTATTCCATTGACTAGATTGCTTCAGAAAAATGTTATATTTGAATGGTCGGATAGATGTCGAAAAAGTTTTGATCGGTTGAAAACTCATAATGAAGCTCGGTGTTAGTACAACCAGAATCGGGTAAAGAATTTGTAATTTATAGTGATGCTTCGTTAAATGGTCTGGGATGTGTTCTGATGCAGGAAGGCAAAGTTGTAGCTTATGCCTCGAAACAATTGAAGCCTCATGAGAAGAACTATCCGACACACGACCTTGAGCTAGCTGCAATTGCGTTTGCACTAAAGATATGGCGTCATTATCTGTATGGCGAGAAATGTCACGTGTTTTCAGATCATAAAAGTCTGAAATATCTAATGACTCAGAAAGATTTGAACTTGCGTCAAAGAAGATGGTTAGAGCTGTTGAAAGATTACGAGCTTGTGATAGATTATCATCCGGGTAAAGCAAATGTGGTTGCTGATGCTTTGAGTAGAAAATCATTATTTGCATTACGTGCTTTGAATGCTCAGTTAGATTTATCTGATGTTAGTTCTATGATAGCTGAATTAAAAGCGAAACCATTGTTTATACAACAGATATGTGATGCTCAGAAATCTGATAATGAGTTAATAACAAAACGAGCTCAGTGTGATTTGAATTCAGAATCTGAATTTCGAGTTGTTGATGATTGTTTGAGATTCCGAGGTCGTATTTGTGTTCCGAGAAATCCGGAGTTGATTCAGCTGATTTTGAGTGAGGCACATAACGGTTGTTTATCTGTTCATCCGGGAAGTACAAAGACGTACCATAATCTGAAGCAATACTATTGGTGGTTTGGTATGAAACGAGACATTTTTGACTTTGTCTCGAAATGCTTAATCTGTCAGCAAGTGAAAGCTGAACATCAGGTTCCGTCTGGTTTGCTACAACCGATTCTGATTCCCGAATAGAAATGGGATAGAGTAACGATGGACTTTGTTTCTGGTTTGCCTCAGACTCCGAGAAAGAAAGATGCAATTTGGGTCATAGTTGACCGACTGACGAAATCTGCCCATTTTATTCCGGTAAGATCTGACTACTCACTTGATAAGTTAGCCGAGCTTTATATCTATGAGATTATGAGATTGCACGGGGTTGATTTGATAAAAGATTTAGAACAGTAAGTGAAACTGATCTGAGATTGTTTGAAAGCAGCATCTGATCGTCAGAAGTCTTATGCGAATTTGAAACGAAAAGATATAGAATTTGAGATCGGTGACAAAGTATTTTTGAAAGTGTCACCATGGAAGAAGGTACTCCGTTTCGGACGTAAAGGCAAGTTGAGTCCGAGGTTCATCGGACCGTATCAGATCATTGAGCGAGTTGGACCTGTTGCATATCGATTGTTGTTGTCATCCGAACTTGAAAAGATCCACAATGTATTCCATGTTTCGATGCTCCGTAGATATCGAACTGATCCGTCACATGTGATTGCTCCATCTGAAATTGAAATCCGATCTGACATGTCATATGAAGAGTAACCGATCCGTATCTTAGCTCGTGAAGTAAAAGAGTTGAGAAACAAGAAAATTCCGTTAGTGAAAGTATTATGGAATCGGCACGGAATTGAAGAGGCAACGTGGGAACTAGAAGATTCAATAAGACAGCAATATCCGAATCTGTTTAACGGTAAGATTTTCGAGGACGAAAATCCCTAAGGGGGGGGAGAATTGTAACAGTCCGGTTTATACCCTAGTCGGAACAGTGGTTTCGGGACCACAAATCCGAGTCTGTATAATATTTTAATATTATTTTCGGTGCCGTTGATATGTGATTAAGCATGTGGTAAAGTTTAGTAAGTTAATTTGTTTGTCTGTGTGTTTAATTTGACAAAAGGATTGAATTGCATTAAATGTGAAACTTATATGCCATCTGTTAAAACACCTATGTGTTGTGACTTTTAAAAGTTATGGCCTTAAGTGGTAATTGAACCACAATTTAGTTAGTGGATGGTTTTTGTCAAAAATGACCTTGTTAGTTATGTTATAAAAATTTTGTTTTATAAGGCTAAAATAGGAAATTGTTATTTAATGAATTATAATATGAATAAAGCATGAAAATGGATTTTTGTTCATCCATTTTTCCATCGAATAACACAAAGAAAAAGAAAGCTTTGAAGCTTTGTACATTCGGCTACTATCAAGCTATAATTCAAGGTTCGTTTTTGATCGGTTTTCGATAATTTCTACGTTTTTGTAATCGTTGCTTTGAGAACTACAAAACCCATGTCTTAATTTTGTGTATTGATGATGTTTGTGTAAAATGCCATTGATGATATGTTGAGTTTTGAGATGAGTTTAGTTGCTAAATGGAAGATTTGAGCTAGATGAACATGTTTTGTTCTTGAAGATTTGATGAATTTAGCTAAATAGGTCTAAATTGTGAAAATATTATTTTGGAGGACTAATTTGTGAATTTGATGAAAAATATGGACTTATATAGTCCCTAGGGAGAATCGGCTATGCTTGTGTATGAACAAATTTGGTATATTTGATGTTTTGAAAAAAATGGACTAAATTAATAAATTGTGCAAATGTGAGGGTTAAATTGCAAATAGCCCTAAATGTGAGTCCTTGGATTGAATTGAATGAATTAGTAAATAAAAGGGTTAATTCTGAATATGTCTAGATCAAGAACCAAGGAAAACGGACTTAGATCGCGGGAAAGCGAAAGTAAGCGAGTAGCCGTTTCCATTTCCGATAAATCGAATCCGAGGCAAGTCATATTGCAAATAAATGTTGTTAAATTGAATTGAGTTTATTTATATGATTATTTGTGAAAATGAATGCTTATGAGATGCTTTGAATATGAATTCTGAGATATGGATGATATAATGATAAGTCCGAGAAGTCCCGTACGAACTTAGGAATAAAGAGGATTAGCTATGTCATGACATAGGTTTCTGTTCTATTTTATCATGTAAGACCACGTCCGGGACGTTGGCATTGATTTGCGATTCGTGTAAGACCACATCTGGGACGTTGGCATCGATATAAGTTTTATGTGTAAGACCACGTCTGGGACGTTGGCATCGATATAAGCTTTACGTGTAAGACCATGTTCGGGACATCGGCATCGTATTGATACATGTAAGACCCTGTCTGGGACAGTGGCATCGATATCTGAGTGCATGTAAGACCTCGTCTGGGACGTTGGCATTGTACGACCATTCCGAGCTTTCTAAGTATCCTATTAGATTCCTTATGGTTCAACGGGCAAGTCTGTGAAACAAATTGCAAATCCGAGCTATTATAAATTAAGTGAATGAATATCTGTCTCAGGTACGTTGATTATACACTAAATGTGTATACAAGGTAAGTATCTATGTGAATCTTACTGTGATGCTATGTTTATGGAATTGATAATACAATATGTAAAGTTTTGAATAAATGAGCTATGTGTATATATGGTATGTAAATTGGAAATTTGGTCAGTTTGGCTAAGCAAATGAGCTTAAGAAATAATAAGGTGGTTTTTGTCATGAGAACTATAGTGGTCATCTTATTAATTCTGCTATGTGAAATTCATGCTAAGTTATTTGTACTATGACTTACTAAGCTTTTGGAAAGCTTACTCTGTGTGTGTGTGTTTTCTCTGTTTTATAGGTTGTTAAAGCTACTGAAGGCTCGGGACCGTCAAGGATCGTCATCACACTACTAAACTTATTTTGGTACACTTTGAAAATGTATATAGCAAGATATGGCATGTATAGGCTAGTACTTGGTATAAGTGTGTTATATGAGATAAGCTATGTGAGTTGGTTTGATATGTTTTGGTAAATTGCTCAAATGAATGTGATATGTGAAGTGTGGATTTTGGTAGAATCGACCACGGCCTGAGAGCATGGGCGTGTGGCCAGAGCACACAGACGTGCGGCTGGAGTACATGGGCGTGCTTAGTAGCCGTGGAAGGTAAGTCAGTTTCGACCACGGGGAGGACACACGGGGGTGTCTAGCAGCCGTGGAGGGAACACAGTCTCCTCCCACGGGCGTGTATCCCTTGTATTTTAGAAAAGTTTTTAATTTTCATAAAATTTTGTATGTGTTTCGGTTTAGTCCCGACCCGCTTTATAAGCATGTTTAAGGTCTCGATGACCGTATTAAGGGACACAATGCTTGAGAATGATGAATGAATGTATGAATTTCTATAAATGTTTTTCGATCTATCCGGTAACGCTCCTAACCCTAATCCGGGGACGGTCTCGGGATAGAGGTGTTACAATAAGTTTGAGACATGAGTATGTGAGACAATTGATTAAAGACGGTGTGATAATTGTTACCTATGTTAAGTCAATTGACAATTTAGCGGATCCACTGACAAAAGGTTTGTCAAGGGATTTGGTTAAAAGTACCACCACTAATATGGGATTAAAACCATTCTAATCATGCAATCGATAATGGAAACCCTACCTTGTTCTAGCCAAAAGTTAGTTTCAAGGTTCAAAGGGTAATAACAAGTTATCGAATGACAACGTACACTAAGGATCAGGATTTAGTTTTACGCTTCAACGAGATTTTTTTATGGTTTTCTCTCGTACATATTCTTGAAACGGGATGAACACGTGGCCATAACGGTGCTAAAGCAAATTAAACTCTTACTCTAATACTTTACGATTATGTGTGAAAATTTTCCGGTATTGACTTTAAGAGTGATGGTTCGAGGGACTAGCCACCATTCACTTTGTTGATACTCTGAGAATTTGCACTAAAGAAAGGTTCAATCTGCGGACACTCTTCTTTATGCATAATCATTGTGTACTTTACTAAAATGGAATAGAATTGTAATAGAATGTTGTTTTGTGGAAATAAAATATGTTGGAAATTATAGATTGCAAATTAATTATTCATGAGTACTATTCAAATTAAAAGTGATGTTTTATCATCTTACAAATTTAATTATTCATAAGCACTATTCAAATTAAAAGTGATGATTTATCATCCAATGGATACATTTCCATGGGACATGTTTCTCCCAAGAAGGATGTCCAATATGAAGGGTTGTGGCTTTTCAAAATTGTATTCATTGAGTGCATATAAATAGAGGCATTATGGTGCTCACAAAACACACAATTACAATCAATCTTATTTTCAGAAACTAGAGTAAGAATTAGGGAATTCATCGATTTGCTAATCAAAGGAAATTCAAAACTTCGTTTTATCCCGGGAGGACCTTTGTCTTAACCCTCTAACAACTTTGTGTGGGGGCAAATAGTTCTCTTTGGAAAGCGTCATTCGTACCTCGAAGTCTATTGTTTATTTCCATGCAAATCTCCGGTTTTATCGTATCCACTCAAATATCCAACAATATAGAGGTGTAATAAAATGAAAGGAGTATAAAAGCAATTTGGGCGGGTTGAATAAATCCATAGATATGTAATTGTATTATATTGTATTATATCCAGCAGAATAAGTAAGGAATGACTTAAAAATAACAAATTTACCCTTAAATTAAAAACAACATTTTATTTATATTATTAATATCTAATAAAATGACACATTATTTTTAAATAATCTACAAAGAATATCTATATATAGAAAATGCAAAATTTACTCTTAATTTAAATAATATTTTAATGAAAAAAATGGAGTTATAATAATACTTAACAACATAAACAAAATAGTTATAAATAAACTATTTATAATATATTAAAAAAAATTTAAAAATAGATAATAATTATAAATAACAATTTACTTTTTGATAATTTAAAATATATGTAACAGTTTATTTAAATAATATTTATGTTTATTTTCAATCTTTACTCTCTCCTCTGGTTATTCTCAAAGCCATTCTATGAGGATAATTCCTTTCTTTCTCTCCCAAAATCCCATCATTTTATTGTGTTTTCCAGAAATCCATCTTCTCTCCCAAGTTCCATGTTCACTGTATTTTTTTGAAATCACCATTTTTTTAGTTTTCGTTGGTCCTCACCAAAAATATCCTCTACATCTCATCTTTTATCTTTTTCAGTTCGTTTTCCCCTTGAAAACATACGAAAGATGAGATTTTCACCTTGAAAAATGTAGATTCTCACTCCTTCATCCCTTTTTCTTTTTCTTTCGTAATTGTGTTATTATGTTATTTGTTTTTCTACTTATGGATATTGTTTGATATATTGTTATAAGAAATTATAAAAAAATTAAATAAATCTTAATGAGAGGAGAAAAAGAAGAAATATCTTATTATCAAAAGAGAGTTTGTGCATGATTAAGAAAAACCCACAAATGCTTGTTGGTGTTTGAATTAGTCAATGTAAGGTTGTTTTAGTTCTGTTTCAATAAGACCTAGTATATAGGACCAAACTGTTTTCCATGTTTGTAGGGTTGTTAGACATGGATTTTATTTTGTTTTTGATTCCATTTGTATAGGTATATATAAGCCAATATTTTGATTTCAATAAATGAAGTGTGAGTTTCATTTGCTTAGAAAACTTGAGTTTGTTCCTTTCATTTTGGCCTCAGAGCCAGGTTGAGAGAAAATAGTGGACATGAGTGAAGAAAAAAGTGAAGGTAGTCTCACAAAGATTCCCTATTTTGATGGTCTTCACTACGACCATTGGAGTGAGCTGATAGAGAATCTGCTGAGATCCAAAGGGCTATGGAACCTAGTTGAGATTGGGTTTGAAGAGCCTGGATTGTCGACTGTGCTGACCATCGCACAACAAGCACATCTGGGTTAAACAAAGATGAAGGATCATAGGGTCAAGAACTATCTATATCAAGCCATAAATCATGTGACTTTTGAGTAAATTTTGGACAGACGAACTTCCAAAATTGTCTGGGATTCATTGAAGAGCAAATTTGGTGGAAATGAGAGAGTGAAAAGGTCTCTTCTCAACACTTTGAAAAGGAAATTTGAGGTGTTAGAGATGAAGAAAGGAGAAACGATCAAAGAGTATTTTGCTAAAGTGATTGCTGTAGAAAATTAGATGCGGAGTAACAGAGAGACCATGCCTGACTCTATGATCGTAGAGAAGACTTTAAGGACCTTGACAGAATGATTCACCTATGTAGTGGTATCCATCGAAGAGGCAAAAGATACACATACTATGTCGATTGATAAGTTATTGAGTTCCTTGTCTGTGCACGAACAAAAGTTTAAGAGGATGGGTAGAGAAGAAGGTCAGGCTTTAAAAGCTGTTGTTGGAGATGAAATGTTTGGAGGCAGATGACGTAGTGCATACAGAGGACGTGGAAGAGGTAGAGGAAGATCATTTGACAAAGCTCTGGTTGAGTGCCATAAATGCCACAGATTGGGGTATTTCCAGTATGAATGTCCAAGATGGGAGAGTAAAGCTAACTTTGTGGAACTGGGTGAAGAGGAAGAACTGCTCTTGATGTCTTTTATGGAGACACAAGATTTAAAACAAGATGGTGTGTGGTTCCTTGATTCGGGATGTTCGAATCATATGTGTGGAAACAAGAAATGGTTTTCACATATTGGTCAAAGGTTCGACACAGTCAAACTCAAAAATGGTACAAAAATGGCATTAATGGGAAAAAGAAGTGTATGATTGGAGATTAGAGGTATCAAACAAATAATTTCTGAAGTTTATTTTGTTCTAAAACTAAAGAATAATTTGCTTAGCATAGGACAGTGCCATGAGAAAGATATTGATTTTCTAATTCAAGGAGGAGAGTGCAAGTTATATCATCCACAAAGAGGGCTCATGATAACAATGAGAATGACCAACAATCTAATGTTATGCTTCCAGCAACTGTTTTACCAAGCACATACTCGAAGCCACTTATTCCATCATGCTTTCAAACTATCACAGAAGATGTTTCTCACCTATGGCATTGTAGGTTCGGTCATTTGAACTACAAAAGTTTAAGAGCAATGCAGTCCCAAAAGTTAGTTCGTGACTTACCAACAATCACCATTCCAAACAAAGTTTGTACTCACTATCTGGTTGGAAAGAAAAATAGGGAGGAGATGTCAAAGAAGAGTTCATTGAGAGCATCAAGAAAGTTGTAGCTGGTTCATGATGATATTTGTGGACCTTTTACACCAGTCTCGATAAGCAGGAAAGGGTATTTGCTTAGCTTTATTGATGATTTTAGTCGCAAGGTTTGGGTTTATTACTTATGTGAAAAATTGAAGACATTTGGAATATTTCAAAACTTAAAAAAAATATGTTGAGAAGGAAAGTGGTGAGCTTATAGCATATTTACGCATAGATAAGGGTGGAGAGTTCACCTCTCATGAATTTAATAATTTTTTAGAGAATGGTATTTGTAGATAGCTAACTGCAGCCTACACCCCGCAACAAAATGGGGTAGCAAAGAAGAGGAATTGAACCATTATGAATTGTTTTGAAGCATGTTGTTTGAGAAAAGGGTTCCAAGGGAAATTCTGGCCGAAAACAGTTCAATGGAGTACCCATGTGATGAATAGAAGCTTGATAGTAGTCGTGAATCGAAAAACACTAGAGGAGGCATGGAGCAATGTTACACTATTTATGGGCTATTTTCGAGTATTTTGGTGTGTTGCTCATGTAAATATGCTTGAACAAAAAAGACCAAAGTTAGATGACAAGAGCTACAGTTGTGTTTTCTTTGGTGTGAGCAATGAGTCCAAGGCTTACTAGTTGTATGATCCAGTCTCTAAGCGTATTGTGATAACTCGCGATGTTGTCTTTGAAGAAGATAGATGTTGAGATTTGAGTCAAAGTTCAGAGGAAAAAAACAAAGAGTTGGAATGGGGAGATAATATTTTTGAGGATAGTGATAATTGTTTTGAAAATGATGCAAGTGAATAAGAACCAAATATGGAGGAAGTAGTTCAAACTTCTCTAAATGGATCCCCATCGAGTCTGAACGCACTACTCGAGGTTGAAAGGAAAACTAGAAGAGCTCCGGAGTGGCAAAAATATTACGTGAGTTGCACATGATTGAGTCTTTCTGATGAAGATGAAGAAGGCAATAACTTGGTTCTATACACCACGCTAGACCCGATCACTTTTGAAGAGGCTGCTGGAAGTGAAAAATGGCTTGAAGCTACAGAACTTGAGATTCAAACCATTGAGAAAAATGAAACATAAGAATTGGTGGAACTGTCAATTGGTGCAAAGAAGATCGGAGTAAAATGGGTGTTTAAAACCAAGTTAAATGAACTTGGTAAGGTTGACAAACACAAAGCATGCTTGGTGGTGAATGGATATGCCCAAAAATATGAAGTTGATTATAATAAAGTTTTTGCACCGGTTGCGAAATGGGATACAATCTGAATGATGATTGCAATGGTTACACAAAAAGGTTGGAGCATTTATCAACTTGATGTTAAAAGTGCTTTCCTTCATGAAGAGTTGGTGGGGGAGGTTTTTGTTGATCAACCACGTGGCTTTGAGAAAGAAGGCGAGGAGCATAAAGTCTACAGGTTGAAGAAGGCATTGTATGGTCTTAAGTAGGCCCCAAGAGCATGGTATAGTCGCATTGAGTCCTACTTTACCAATGAAGGTTTTGAAAGGTGCCCATCTGAACCTACTCTTTTCATTTAAATTGATTTGAAAGGTATAATTTTTATTGCCAGTTTGTATGTTGATGATCTCATATTTATGGGAAATGATGAGGGATCGATTGAAGCTTTTAAGAATTCTATATTGTAAGAATTTAAAATGACTAATCTTGGGAGGATGAGATACTTCCTTGGAGTTGAAGTGTTACAGAATGAGAAGGGCATTTTTATTAGTAAGAAGTATGATAATGAAGTTCTTGAGAGATTCGATATGTTTAGGTGCAATTCTATTAGAAGTCCTATTGTTCCAGAAACAAAACTTGTGAAGGATGAAGATGGAGTCAGAGTGGATGTCATTGGTTACAAGAAAATTGTGGGAAATCTTTGATATTGAACTATGACCAGACCAAATTTGATATACGTGGTTGGATTGGTGAGTCAATATATAGAGAAACCTACTGAACTTCATCTTAGTGCAGCAAAAAGGGTTCTTTGATATCTAAAGGGAACCTTAGAGCTAGGCATTTTGTACAAGAAAGATAGAACTTAAGAGTTAGTTGGCTACACAAATAACGATTATTTTGGGGACCAAGATGACAAAAAAAGTACTTCAGGGTATGCTTTTCTGTTCGGAGAATGAGCTGTTACATGGTCTTCAAAGAAACAACCAGTGGTGACCTTGTCCACCACCGAGGCAGAGTTCGTAGCAGCATCAACAATATGTTCATGTCAAGCAATTAGGATGAGGAGAGTCTTGAATGCTCTCAATCATCCTCAGAAAGAAAGTATCACGTTGTATTGTGACAATGCTTCCACCATCAAACTCTCAAAGAATTCGGTATTACACTGGAGGAACAAACACATTTATTTAAGGTACCACTTCCTTCATGAGTTGTCTAATGATAAAGTTATCGAACTTGTTCATTGTGGAACGGAGGAACAAACAACAAACATCATGACCAAGACATTGCAGTTGGAGACTTTTGAGAAGCTTAGAAAGAAACTGGGAATGTGTGGAGCAACAAAAGTAAATTGACTGCAAGTATGCAGAACAGTTTAGGGGAGGAATGTTTGGATTAGTCAATGTAAGGTTGTCCTATTTCTGTTTCAATAAGAACTAGTATATAGGACCAAACTGTTTTCCATGTTTGTAGGGTTGCTAAACGTGGATTTTATTTTGTTTTTTATTCCATTTGTATAGTTATATATAAGCCAGTACTTTGATTTCAATAAATGAAGTGTGAGTTTCATCTACTTAGAAAACCTGAGTTTGTTCCTTTTAGTTGGAAGAAAGGTTATTTTTGAAATATATATATAGGGATCATGATAGATCTAGAAATACGATTTGGGGGGGGGGCAAATTTCTTTTTTTGAAAAATTATTGGATTAGATTAATAGAAAAATAAATGGTTTACAAAAGTTCTACCATATGAAACGGCAACACAATAACCAACATAAAAAACAAATAAATTAAACCTTTTCACTATTTCCTGTAAATAACCCAATCAATAATAAAGGAGCTATCTCATCCCTCATTTAAGGCATCTGAAACAACAAAACCAGGGGCTTCTGCAGAAAATAAAACATCTCTTTCCAGGTATAAAAACTAAGACTTCTTTATCTTTTCATCTGTAACAACCCATTTTCGGTAAAATCAGAACAGTGGTTTCGGGACCACAAATCCGATTCAGAAAAGAAAATTTATTTTAATATTATTTTATGGTCTATAATATGATAATAATGTTATGTGAAAATTTTGTAAAAATTTTTTATCGATTACATGTTTAAATCAATAAAGGACCAAATTGCATAAAGTGAAAAAGTTGAGTTCTAATGGCTAAAGGGACTAAATAGCTATAGAACTTTTAATTGGAGGTCCTTATATGGTAAATATACCATTAAAATATGCTTAGTCATTAAGGATGATGATTCATCCATGGAAAAAGAAATAAAGAAAATGATGAAATTGGAAAGTTAGAAAAATAAAGGATGATATCATAATTAAATAGAAAATATCATCATTTTATATCATCTTCTTCCCCAAAAACACATGGAAACCCTAGGAAAGAGAGCCAAATTGATCCGGATAAATCGAATACGGAGTTAGAACGAGGAAAAGAGAAAATGTCGGATAAATAGACTTTATGTATACGAACATTTATCGAGGTAAGTTCGTATAACTTAGCTATGCATGTTTCTATGCTTAAATTGAATTGTATATGTGATTGTATAAATATATATGTAAAATGATTACATATCCGATAAAGCCCAACAAATGATAATACCTGTAAAGTGATAAGTGATAAAAATGTTATTTTTTTTTACTTATGTTGAATGTGAAAATATGAATTGTATATATATGTATAAATATATGTGATTGAATATATACCCAACAATTTCCTGATAAATGTTAAATCTCATTTGAATAAATGAAAGTCGATGGATAAAGGTGATTCCCGATATGAAATGAGGTCCTACATGTGTTGCGGAAGGATTTAGCTCGGACGAGTAATCCATTGATCTCATTAAGAAAAGGATTTAGCCCGGACGGGTAATCCGAAATGAGCCTCTCGAGCATATGTTTCAATTATGATTTAGCCTGGACTGGTAATCCTAATTGACTGGATTTAGCCTGGACTGGTAATCCTAATTGGACTCTATACGGAATTCTTTGTCATATAAAGGATTTAGCCTAGACTGGTAATCTGACAAAGCCCTTAGAGTATATGTTACAGCTAGAGTTTAGCTTGGACTGGTAATTCTGCTGTATGATATGTGGCTCGAGAGTGTACCTACAAGGTACTACTAAGTATGAATTGACGGAATATAGAACTGTACACCTCGAGTGTACTACCTGTGTATCCATCGATGTTTTCAATAATTCAACAGATAAAATACTGATATGAAAAGAAAAGGGATTTTTACATGTATCTACCTGAAAAATGTAAAAAGACATTACATGAAATGAAATATGGAAGTATGAGATGTTTATATATGAACATAAAATGGTTTGATGAATACGTTCATATATAAGAATAAATTTGTACACCTTGAGTGTATTACTTGAGTAATTATCAAAATTTCAATTGATTATTGAGTAAAGCTCTGACATGAAATATACCAAAACTCGAGATGAATTAATATGAAATAAATTTAAGATACATGGAAATAATTTGTATATGTTATGAGAATACATGTTGTGGAAAAACATATGTGTATGAGAATCTGAATATTGTTGGGATCATATATGTGTTTCTTGATTTTTATATGAAATATGTGATTAACATGGGTATTGAGAATATGTGTTAGGGCTTGTGACCAAATGGTTTGGCTACGCCTTGATAGTTTAGCAATGGTTGGTAAGTTAATTACCAAGTTATACGGACTTACTAAGCATTATATACTTACTCCGTTTTATTTTTCATTGTCTTATAGTAAATCAGAAGCTCGTTGGATTGGAAGCTCGACGGAGATCACTCACACTATCCATCAACTCAATTTGGTGTATAAGGTAAAACAATTAGGGTTATAATGGCATGTATAGGTTAAATTGGCCAACAATGGCATGTAAATATTTGACAATAATTAGCCATTGGAATGGCTAGTTATGGACATGTTTTGATGTTTATGTATAAAAAAATTATATCATAGTATATGATTGAAAATGATTAATTGACAGAAATCACAATGACATAAGGATGAATGAATTAAATTAGCATATATGATACAAAATGTACAACTGTGAACCTTGTATTTAGATAAACATGAGAATTTGATTGATATGGAAATAAATTGTGGTGCTTAAAGGCACATTGGTTGAATGTTTATATGGCCAAAAGAATATGTTTAAGTTTTGATGCAGGAATAAGGCTAAAAGGGTGAGAAATGTGGCTTGGAAAATAGCCTATTTACGTCCACATGGGTAGACACACGGGCGTGTGTCTTGATCGTGTGTGACACACGGCCTAGCACATGGGCGTGTGGTCTGGCCGTGTGTCCCCTGCATCTTAAATTTAAGAAATAGAATGCTCAGAATTGAGCACACGGGCAAAGACACGGGCGCGTGTCTCAGCCGTGTGGGAGACACGGCCTAGAACATGGGCGTGTGTCTTGGCCGTGTAAAACCTGCACCTAGTTTTGAAAAAAATTAAATTAACCACACGGCCTAGCACACGGGTGTGTGGCTGGCCGTGTGGCACAAATCAGAGAGTTACACAGGGTAGGACACGGCCTGATGCACAGGCATGCCATAGGGTCACACGAGCGTGTCCCATGGCCACACGGGCATGTGAGCCCTGCACCTAGGAAAAAAATTGAAATTTCACGAATTTTTTTTTATAAGTTCTCGATTTAGTCCCGAATTGATTCTAATGTTTATATTGGGCCTCGAAGGCCCATTCAAAGGACAATATGATTAGTTTCAGACATGAATAGTAAATGATAGGAAATAACTGTAATTATTCTGTAAACTCTGGTAATGCTCCGTAACCCTGTTCCGGTGACGGATACGGGTTAAGGGTGTTACATCATCTCTCCCAGGCCTCAAACACTAAGAGAAGCCTAATTTGTTTGCTGATTGTCCATGTCCGTCGTTGCTATCGCGTATGAAGGAAACCTCTCCAAAAGATAAGTATTTTCCTCTATTCGCAAACCCTCTTTAGTAAGAATGTGGGCCAGTTCGTTTTCGTTTCTTGTTACATGCCTAAACATACATCCAACAAAATCTTCACTGGTTTTCTTTACGTCGATCATATAGGCACTCAACACTGATCTTTCAATCACTTGTGCATGTAGCTTTTTTATCACCGAAAGATAATCTCCTTTAATCACGGCCTTACTAAGACCCAGATCCAACCCCATCTGAACTGCCTAAAGACATGCTATTGCTTCCGCTGCAAAATGGGGAGGTACGTGATCATTAATAATTATTCTCGAACCCATTATCTTACCATCTGTATTACGGGAAACTAACCCTGAACAAGATTTGTTTGATCCGGAAAGGTAAGCCACATCAAAGTTAATCTTGTACCATGAGGGTTCAAGTGGTCTCCACCTCTCCAAACCAACTCGCCTACCAAGTAATTTTTCGTTAATCCCCTCGAAGTCTTTTACATACGATCTGATGAAATTTGCTACTCTATTGCTTGATTGATGACTCCCATCATGAACGATTGTATTTTTGTCAAATTTATATTAGCATTGTCGACTGCATTTTTTTTACTATTAAATTTCATGTATAATTATTCAATAATTAAAGTATACATATATATATATATATATATATATTTTATGATTTGAAATATGAATAAAATTAAAGGGGTTGGTGTTTTTTGGGGGGTTTTGAATAGGGCAAAGTTTAAAATTTTTAAGGGTTTTAATGTAATAAAGTTCATCTTAGAGGGGGCGCTATGTAAATTTCTAAAAAGTTAAGGAGGGTAGTGGCCCCCACCTGCCCCCTATATCCGCCAATGTATAGGGGCGAACAATGCCGGAGCCAAAATTTTTTTTGGGGGGGAAAAATTAAATTGTATTTTTTTTACAATAATAAAAATATAATTTCACCATTTTAATAGTCTATAACTTTATAAGTTTTAAAAGATTAGATCAAATTTTTATTTTTGGGGGGCCAAAGTATAATTTTTTATTTTTTGGGGGCCAATGTAACACCCCCTACCCGTATTCGTAGTCGGAATAGGGTACGAGGCATTACCGGAGTTTACAAATAATTTTTTTTTATTCAATATAACCTTTTTATAGATATCTAGCCTTCCCTACAAATTTTAAACCGAGACCATTCCACATCAACCAATCCAATTCAACATATTTTCAAAATAGATTCATGCATATTTATAAGATAACCTCAACACATACCAAAACCAAGATTTGTTAGTCATACCAATGGCTGACCTTACATTCATTTTATATTAACATTTACTTTATTAGCTTATACATGCCATTGGTTTCCAAAATAAAGTTTCTTTATATACCGAAATCTTAAGGTTGATAGTGTGATGAGTCTCCGACTGAATCCGACCTCCGAGCTCTTAACACTACAAAACAAGGGAAAAAGAAACAGGGTAAGCACTTTGTGCTTAGTAAGCCCATGTAACAGGAATTATACTTACCTAATATTTTCAATACAATGCAATAAACATTCATATATCCATTCAACGCATTATTACCCTAACATATACAAACTCAACATTCAAGTTAGTCCAATAATTTCCATGTATCAATAATATATATACCATGATTGATGAGCTCATCAATACCATGATTTCCATTTCTTTGTTATTTTTCCATATTTGTCCCGTTGAATTTCTCGGAATTTCGATGGATTTTCAGGGGTACACTTTAGTGTACAAATTCCGGTCCGTCAATTCATGTTCATGTGCGCACATTTCCATTTTAGAGAGCACACTCCCGCGAACCTCATCCTTACAAATGGATTACCACCCAAAGCTAAATCCTCAGAATATAAACTCATAGAGTATTGTCGGGATTACGGTCCAGGCTAAATCCTCGAAATGACAATTACTCTAATGAGCTTGGATCTGAATTACCACCCAGGCTAAATTCAGACCCTAATTCGGATTACCCGTCCGGCTAAATCCATTTTCCACATATTCTTCGGGAGGGCTATATCGAGATAGGATCACCCGTCCGGCTAGATCCTTTTTACCGTCAATTCCTTTTCGAGATCCATCGAATTTTCCTTTCATTCAACCGGATTTCTTCCTTTTTTATCAAATATATCAATGTTTCATCAATCTTCATACAATGAACATTCAAATTATATTCACATAAATAACATCCATTTCAAGCATTTAAGAAAATAATTCAAGTTACATGAACTTACCTCGATACTAGTTCGTATGCAAAATCTGCTAATCTGGGACTTTTTCCTTTCCTCGATCTAGCTTCGTATTTGGGTTTTCCGGATCTAAATAAATAAATTCAATCATCAATTCAATACATTTCATGTTCACATGTAGCATTCACTACAATTCTATTATTATTTATAGTTCATTCAAAGCTGTCTACTTGAGTTATTGTCACTAAATTATTTTTATCTTGAGCTACAGAACTCCAAATTAAGATCCGCTAATTTTCCCTGAAACTAGACTCAAATATCTTCTTCCCATAAAATTTTAAGAATTTTTGGTTTAGCCAATAAGTACATTTTATTCTTTAAAGTCACCCATGTTCTGCTGTTTGACAGTTCTGACCCTTCTTCACTAAAAATTAATTATCTCATCATACAAGATTTAAGATGATGTTCCCATTTATTTATATTGAAAATAGACTCATTAAGGATTCTAAACATATAAATTTAAGCCCCTAATTATTTTTCTCCAATTTTTGATGATTTTCTAAAGTCAAAACAGGGGAACCCGAATTCATTCTGACCTTGTCTCACAAAATTCATTATATCTCATGATTTACATATATATTGCTTA
Organism: Gossypium sturtianum; assembly: GCA_025698515.1. Classification (NCBI taxonomy): domain Eukaryota; kingdom Viridiplantae; phylum Streptophyta; class Magnoliopsida; order Malvales; family Malvaceae; genus Gossypium; species Gossypium sturtianum. Next base: position 128,104,193 of record CM046946.1, read on the forward strand.
CACCGTTTCTTCTATGAGAAACTAGACTCAATAAGATTTAATTTCATATTTTTTTAATCTTCTAATTCGATTTCTAAAATTTATGGTGATTTTTCAAAGTTAGTCTACTGCTGCTGTCCAAAACTGTTTTAGTGCAAACTGTTTATTACCATTTTTCCCCTAAGCTTTCAATAAATGATAATTTCGTCCCTGCTCAATTAACTTCTCAATTGAGCTGATTTCTCTCAATTAAAACTTTATTCTATCATTTTAAAATACTTTATAACCTTTGGGAATCATAATTTTAGTAATAGACTTTAATTCCAAACATTTTCACAATTTAGGTCCTAAAAATCAATTTCTATTGGAATTACCTAATAAAATCATCTCATAAACAAATTAAAGCTTCAATTTCATTCTATTTCATCATAAACTTACAGCACCCAACCATGGTAGCTTTCAATTTCATCCATGAAATCAAAGACTAATGAATTTAATAGTAGGACCTAGTTGTAAAAGTCTTAAAAACACAAAAATTACAAGAAATAGGCAAGGATTAACTTACTTGGTGAAAAAATTATGATATACCAGCTTAGAAAACCCTCCTATGGCGTTTTTGGCTGATGAGAGTGAAGAAAAATGAAGAGAAATCTAGATAATTCCACTTTAGTCCTAGCTTTATTAAGTAAATTTTGTAATATTCCAATTTTGCCCTTAATTCTCCTTATTTTCTTGCTGATTTCATGCCCTTGCCGTCCAGCCCAAATAGACCTTGGGTCTATTTTCCTTTTAAGCCCTCTTTCTTTTATCATTTAAACTATTTAATCATTTTTCATAATTTTGCATTTGTTACAATTTAGTCCTTTTCTTTTAATTACATACCCAAACGTTAAAATTTTCTAACGAAATTTTAATACCACATTACTAGCATTTTATGAGATCAAGGTCTCGATACCTTGTTTTTACCCTTTTCCTTCAATAATTCCTTTTTCTAACTAACCACTAAATCGGTAAAATTTTCTATCGATATTTTAATACGATTTTCCTATAATATAAATATTCATGCAAGTATATTGAAATAAATTTCTCTTTAAATCGGATTTATGGTTACGAAACCATTGTTCCGATAACCTTAAATATTAGGCCATTACAGCCAAAGTGCAATTTTACTATTACTAATTTAAAATTTTATAAATTATAAAGGGTCTAAATGAAAATTTTCCCATTTTATGGGGGCTAGGGCCCTTGCCAGTCCCCTAGGCTCCGCCATAGGAGGCGAAGGGAGGGGGTGGCGGGGCTATCCTCTAAAATGGGAAATTGCTTCTTTAGGCTCTCAAAATGTTATAAAATTTTAAGTTAAAATATGATAAATTATAGTTTGCCTCCTCAAAAAATATTAAATTTTTAATGTAATCCTTTTGAAAAACATAAAAATAAAAGTCAATAGCGGGATGAAATTGCATTTTAATTTTTATAAAAGTATGTAACTTATTAGAGGTAGAATCACTTAATAGTTATTGGTAACTCTAGAAAAAGTCTTAGAGTAAAGAATCATAAATTCAACGATAAAAATCAACAAAACAAACGAAACAGTGGACTCTATAGAATAAGGGTTGCATTTGAATGGTTAATACATTCAACCAAACATGTTGTAAGTATTTTATATTAGACTTGTCCATGGGCCGGTCTGTTCAAAAAGTGAGAGGGTTTGGACAAAAATATAGGCTCGAAAAATGGGATTGAGAAAAAAAAGGCTCGTTTAAAAAACGGGTCAGGTCTCGAGTAAGATTTATTAGGCTCGGGCCCAACTCAACTTTGCAAAAAAAAAAAAAAAACTTTGTTGTTTTGCTGCTGTTTTTCTACTGTTTTTTGTTGTCATTTCACTATTATGTTGATACTATTTTGTTGTTATTGTTGATACTATTTTAGAGGCATTTGCTTATTAAGTTGCACCTAATTAGTGTTATTTAATTATAAAGATTTTTAAAAAAAATTATTTTTAATTTGTTGGAAAATATTTATTTTAATGTTTTTAGTGTTTTTGATACGAGTAAACTGATCCGGGTCTGAGTTTTATCATTTTTATCTAGATCAGTCTTGAGCAAAAGTTTAAACTCATTTTTTAGACTGTCCTATTAATCGGGACTAAAATTTTTATCCATTTTCCACTAATTCATCCAAGAATATATATGGAAGAACACAGTTCAAAAATGTGGAAGAACAGAGAGGCGAGTTGAGCATGATTACTAAAAAATGCACTCTTGACAAAATAGATGCTCAAATACATTTTGGACTTGAAAAAAAAAAAATCTTACACGTCTTCTGTCACACCATCAATGTGGTTAGCACAAAGTTAACGACGTCAAGAGATTTTATGGAAGTGTGCGACTTAAGGAATTAATTGATTGCTTATTTTCAATTAGAGATTAAATTGTGTTAGTATTTTTTTATTAAAAATTCAATTGGTTATTGAATTATTTTATAGGACTTTTTATTATACTTAAGTTTTTATTTTTTAATATTCTGAATAACAAAACCTATAATCTTTAAAAAACTTCAATAAATAGATAATAAATGTTAACAAAATTTCAATGTTATGACATGATGCGATTTATTTCGATTAAGCTTTAGCTTAATTGATATTATTATTACAACAGTAAGGAGGACATAATTTCAAGCACAATTAAGCACAGTTTTTTTTTCTTAAAAAACATGATTTATGCTAAATAAATAAATTTGAAGCCGAGAGTATCAGAAAAGTCTTGCATTGATTGGTCAATCTAATAAATAATTGAAAATTTATTTTATTTATATTAAAATTTTATTATATTTTAAATATTTATAATTAAACTTATTTTTAAAACATTCATTTTTATAAATGAACCAATCAATTTAAATTGAGTAAATCGAAATTGGAAGTCCATACGTTGGTTCTTTTCGATAGAACATACATTGGTTCCTTGATTGATTCTTACATTTGTTCATGGAAAAAGGACAATTAAAAACAAGGAAAATAGAATAGTGCATAAAGTGAAGTGAAAACATGTCTATGATTTCATCCATTCAATGAAGTTGTTGAAAATTCTGTTAGAGCTACCATTTTCGCTAACACTGTTCATCACCGATCCCTTGAGTTGTAGTGCTTTAGCTTTGAATCTTTCATCATCTACCAATTGCTCAACCTTACCCTTAATCTCTTCTCTTGTAATGATCCCTCTTTCATCTCTGTTGAAGCTTAATCCAATCTTCCAAATGTCACAAATGTAGGTTTCGTTTATGAACTGATCAGCAAAGTAGGGCCAGCAAAGGAAAGGGATCCCATTGCTGAGACCTTCAACAGTGGAGTTCCAACCACAGTGGCTGATGAAGCAAGCAATGGATGGATGAGCTAGAACGGCTCGTTGGGGTGCCCATCCCACCATTTTCCCTCGACCTGCAACTCTCGCTTTGAACCCTATAGGGTAAAGTTCATCAGATTGAGTCCCTTCAGTGGTATCTGGTCTAACAACCCATAGAAATGGCCTGTCTGAGAGTTCCAGACCGAGAGCCAGTTCTTGGAACTGGATTGGGTCAAAAACCGTGAAGCTACCAAATGCCACATATATGACTGAGCCTGGAGGCTGTTGGTCGAGCCATTTCAAACAGGTTGCATCCTCAGGCCAAAAACTTCCGGTCAAGGGTCCAAGCTGGTTGGTTGCTGAGAGTGGACCAATGGGTAGGATCTCAGGGATTAAGCTAAGTGCTCCTGGTTCAAGGTCGAAAGTTGTGTTGCAGATTAGCCACTCAACATTTTCAACAGCTTTGTTGTTTCTCATAGCAAACTCGAATATAGTCTTTTGTGCGGTGAAATCACCAAGACAAACCCACAAGAAGTTGTTAGGGTGCATTGCAGGTGTGTTTGGGTACAGTTGAATCATATTTTCTCCATTGATTGGAGTTCCTGCAAAATAAAAAATTTTAAACAATGTTGGTCAATGAATCAAATATCTCAGGAATGAATCAATAACTTGATTGTTATATATATTCACCATGTTTATCAATGACTTGATCATCAAGCAACTTATCGGTGCTAAAAAGCAAGGCCAAAAGCATGGCGGAAGCAGGCCAGAAAGCAACTCCAGGTATTTCAAACTCTGCAGCAATGTCAAGTGCCCATCCCATGTTCACATCAGCTATGACACAACTGATATTATCTTCAGATCCATTAATCTTCTTCACCAGCTTCTTCAGCTCCAAGGGCATCACTTTGCTGATTCCATCCGTTAACTTCCCTAATTGCTTCCTATCCTCATCGGGTTCCATGCCGTCGGGGATCGAAACCAGACGAATTGAGCCCTCTCCATCAACCTTGTTGCCGAATGCATCCTTCACTCTCTTGTGATTGAAATCCGTGTTGACAAAGGTGATTTTGAATCCATGGCTAACCAAGTTATGAGAGAGCTCCATTAGAGGAATTACATGGCCTTGTGCTGGATATGGTATTGCTAGAATATGAGGATTGCCCATTTTCTGCTTTCTAATTCTCTCTATACAAGACATTGGACTAAAGATTATGTTGGTTTTATAGAGAGATTTTGGTAATCCCCCAATAACCTTATTGGAAATGTTAGTTTTTGTGTTCTTTTGGTTGGAGATTCTCTCAAATAGGGTGTTGGATATACACTCAATAGGGGTTGTAATTTATAAATATATATATATATATATATATATATATATCAAAATCAAATTATGCTTTGGTTAAAATGTTAAAAAGATGTTGAATATATATCATGATTTTTTAGGTTTAAATTTCATTGGATAAACTACTTAGTTAATTACTCAAATTTCATAAGTTTTTATTTTGGGTATCGAAAATAAAATTTTTTCATTTTAAGCACTACTATTACCAACCATTTTTATTTTAGTCATCCACAGTAACTTGAGGTTAGATATTAATTTTATTTTTTCAAAAAAAAAATCCTGAGATTTTACTATAATTGAATTATTTAGCTGCAGTGATGAAATTTAAGTTTTTTCCTATAAGTCAATTTCACGTAAAAACCCATCTTTTTTCATATAAAAATCAAAGTTTTTCCTTCTTTTACTAGAAAAAAATAAAATAAAATTAAATAATTTCCCTGTAAAAACCTATGTAATTTTCTGTAAAACCTAAGTTTTTTGCTTTTTATCGAAAAAAAAACTAAAATTAATTTTAAAAGGGAGGAAATTAAAAAGGTAATTTGGTGTGTAAAATCTTAGGATTTTTCCATTTTTGTTAAAAAAACTAAATTAATTTTAAAAAAAGAAAAAATAAATAAAGGAAATTAAAAAGATAGCTTGACTTTTTCTTATAAAAATATAAGTTTTTCCTCGTAAAAAATTAAGTTCTTCTCATAAAAGTTCAAGTTTTTCTCTTTTATTGAGCAAAAATAAAATTAATCCTAAAAAATGAAGGAAATTAAAATGATAAAATGAGTGACTGAAAAGTTACAAAAGTTTGGTGATTAAAATCAACATTGAATTAACGGTAGGAGACCACAATGAAAACGATTATTACTAGCAGTCCCTAAAATACAATTTTATTTTTATTTTTAATGCCCAAAATAAAAATTTATGAAAATTAGGTGAGAAACTATATAGTTTACCCAATTTAATTATATGTATTTTTTAAAATTTTATATAAATATATAAAAAGACAAAAACATCCTAAAAACATTTGTTAATAAGACTCTTGTTTAATTCTACATCGTTTGTTTGCAGGAAAAAAGAAAAAGAAAACGGTATTAATCATTTCATAACTTGGTGATTAACAATGAGCTTTGGATAAAAATATTAATTAATTTATTTTCTTTTTTGCAAATTAACCAAAACAAAACAAAATAAAATTTGTATTTTCATTTTAATTTTCAATGACTTGGGTGCTTATTCCTGGGAATCATCGTGCATTAGTTGGCTGTGCATTGCATTTGGGGTGTTCTATTTCCAATTTTGGAATCTTATAAACATTAAACGACATTTCTTTCATTTTTAGTTTATCGAACTTTTGCATATGATTCAATTAGCAGGCCTTCAAGGAAATTTATGTAAATACAAATCGCATAATAACTTCTTTTTACCCTCAATTTAATTTTCGTCTTTTTTAACTTTTAAACTTATATTTTTTGTCAAATCACCTAAAAATGAATGGAAACATTAACATCTTTTAACTTTTCTAACATTGCATATACATGGATGACACGTTAGCATTTAATTAATTTTCAATTTTTAAAAAATTCAAAAACAATATTTTTAATTATTAAATTATTTAAAAATTATATTAATTATAAAAATATTTTTTAACATTTAAAATTTTTAAAAAAAAATTAGATGTTAATATGTCATCTATATGATAACCCACATATATGTCACGGTAATAAAATTAACAAACATTAATTTTTTATTTATTTTGGAGTGATTTGATAAAAAAAATATAAATTTAAAAATTAAAATAATTAAAATAACTTTTTCTATTGAAAGGCCAAAATAGTCCTTGTCGAAACCATTTTTTGTAAAAGGGGTCGACTTTGAGTTCAAAAACGAAAAAATGGAGTCGCCACCAATCTTTTTTGATGAGGTGTGATCGGGTCACCTCGTAATCCAATCATTTTAATAAAAATTTAAATTTACTAAAACGACGATTTTTGGTCAACGAAATTCAAAAAACGGGTTTGGGAGTCTGTTATGCACGAGGAAGGATTAACACCCTCGATACGCCTAAAATTTGTACCTAGTTGATTAATTGATGTCTTTAGTGTCGAAAATTAAAAATTTGAAGAAATTTTAAAATACGATCCTTTGTTATAAAATTGAAAATTTTTCGGGAACATGGCATATTTCACGTTAATCGAGAAAAAGAATTACGTCCCGTAAGTTAGGACACAATGTCTTAAATTCCCGATACAAGAATAAATGCCGAAAATTTTATTTATTTTGAAAAGTATTTGATTATCTCGATTTTAGAATGAAATCATATTCCGTAAAGTTAGAATACGATCTTTTCGTAATTCCCGAGATTATTTAAAAATTAATGCTTTGAAAATGTTCGGGTATTTGGATTTATCGAGAAAGTCGAAGCCCCGTAAGTTAGGAAACGACCTTTCGAATTTTGAAACACGGGGTATTGCTTATTAAAAATATTTTTAATGTATCGGGTAAAATGTAACATGATTTTATGGTAAAATGGGAAATGAATTACGGTACTGACATGCGTAATAGAATAATAATATCGAAGATGATAATATAAATACAATAATAATAGCGAATAACATAAACTTGCAAGTATATAAAGACATAAATGAATAAATAAATATATAATAAGATAATAATAATGATGACAAAAAAATAAAAATGAAATAAATAAAATGATAAAGGAATAATAAATGAAATAACAAAGAAAATTCTAGTGAAAATTTAATTTAAATTGAGAATAAGCAAATAAACATGTGAAGAAAGAAACATTGAATGAAATAGTTTAAAAATAATAATGATAATAAAAATAGTAATAAAAAAAAAACTAACGATAATAACAACAATAATAATAATAGAAATCATAATAGTAATAATAATAATAATAGGAATAATAAATTAATTAATTTTAATAACAAAATAGCAAAATAACTAAAAAAAGGACTAAATTGAATTTAAAACAGAAGTCCGGGGCAAATCTGAAATAAAAAGAAAAAGAAAAGGACCGAATCGAACATGCGAATAACAAGGAGGGACCAAAATGGGAAATAACCCCCGCCCTCCCAAACGACGTTGTTCGAACATGGACCTAATTGAAAAGCAATAAATCATGAGGCAAAATTAAAAATAAAAAAAGACTTGATTGCAAAATAGTAAAAAAGCGGAAGGACTCATAGCGCAATTATCTCATCAAAGTGAAAACACGCGGATCCTGTTTGCGGGTCGGGTCAAGGCGCGGGTCAAAGGACCAAACGACGCCGTTTTGTGGTCTCCCTGACCTCATTGAAACGACGTCGTTTTCCCTGCTTATATAAACCAAATCTTCTAAAAAATCATTTCTGTTGAAAGTATAAAAAAACAACTCAAAAGGGCCTTTGGTTTTCTCTGCTGGGGTTAGAGTCGGTCAAGCTCCGACAAGCCTCTGCCATGGCTCCGCTGCAGCTCCGCCATGACCGGCGGTGGCCCTTCGAATTCTTCTTTTTATTTTTTTATTTTTTTTAATCTAGATCTAGGATAGATTTCAAAAAAATAAATAAGGGTAAACGAAAAAAGAAGAAGGCAAATCGCGAGGGAGAGGGCCTCCGTCTTCACTGCGCCTCCAACCCTCGTCGGAACTCGAATAGGTTTTGTGACGTTTGGGTCATCGGAGGTTCTCGACCGCGACTGAGAATGGGTCGATGGTGAGATTTTTGCGATTACTTATGTTTTTATTTCGAATGAACATAAAATAATAAAAAAGGCACCTTTTCTTTTTGCTTCTGATTTTTTTTTTTGGTATTCGAAAATCTGTGTTTGAATGCTTTTAAAAAAATTACATCGTTTGGTTTTGGTGGCTTTATAGTCGAAAATATACATTGTTTATTATTTGCCTGCTATTACTTTTGCTGTTTCTTGCTCTGTCATCTGTCCATTTCGTGCTCTGTTTGCAGGTCCATGGAGAGTCAATGGAGGCAGGTGCTGGGCTATTTTGGTGCAAGGGGTGCTAGGGTGTTAGTCATCGGATGACGAGCGCGCTGACCTAGCACGTGGAGGCAGCGGCGCATATGGCAACCCTAGGGTTCCGAAAATGTTAGTATTTTGGGCCATAGTTTGGGTCTTTGTTTTGGGCTAGGTTTTTAGCTCAGCTTGTTGACTTGGGCTTCGGGTTTGTTTGTAAAATGGACCTTTTGTACTGGACTGTTTAATTGTATTGGTCCCGGGCAAAATTTGGGTTTCACAGCATCCCCTCTTTACTCGTTGTCGTGTAACGAGAACAGAGCAAAGACTTTTAAAAAAGACCAATTTTGCCCGGTCTCGCCGAGTCTCAACTTCTTTGGTGCTTCTCTTCTTCAAGTAGCTTCATTCCAGTCCACCGCACTTGTTGCTTTGATCCACTCCACCGCAACTTCAGAGAAATACAATTCGTTATCTTCAGTCTGCTCCTACTGCAAGTTCAGGGAGATAAGGCTGGTGACTTCAATCTGCTCCACTGCAACTTCAGGAAGATAAGATTCGCCATAATTTGTAGCTTTAATCTGTTCCGCTACACGTCAGAGAAATAAGATCCACTATCTTCAGTCTGCTCCGCTGCAACTTTAATGAGATAAGGTTGGTGACTTCAATCTGCTCCACTGCAACTTCTGGAAGATATGATCCGCCATAATTTGTAGCTTTAATCCGTTCCACTGCAACGTTAGGGAAATAAGATTCACCATGATAATTTCAACCTATCCTACTGCAACTTCAAAGGTATGAGATTTGTAACTTCAATCTACTCCACTGCAACCTCAAGGAGATAAGATTTGTTATTTTTTATCTGCTCCACTGCAACTCCAGGGAGATAGGGTTTATAGATTTAACCTGCTCTACTGCAACTTCAGAGAGATAAGATTGGCTATATTCAGTTTGCTCCACTGTAACTTCAGGGAGATAAGACTCGTAAGTTCAACCTGCCCCACTGCAACTTCAGGGGGATAAGGTTTGTAGCTTTAATCTGCTCTACTACAACTTCAGAGAGATAAGATTGGCTATCTTCAGTCTGCTCCACTGCAACTTCAGGGAAATAAGACTCGTAAATTCAACCTGCCCCACTGCAACTTCAGGGGGATAAGGTTTATAGCTTTAATCTACTCTACTACAACTTCAGAGAGATAAAATTCGCTATCTTCAGTCTACTCCACTGTAACTTCAAAGAGATAAGGCTGGTGGCTTCAATCTGCTCCGCTGCAACTTCAGGGAGATAAGATTCGCCATAATTTGTAGCTCTAATCTGTTCCACTACAATGTTAGGGAAATAAGATCTGCTATCTTCAACCTGCTCCATTGCAACTTCAGGGAGATAAGGCTGGTGACTTCAATCTGCTCCATTGCAACTTCAGGGAGATAAGATTCGCCATGGTAGATTTAATCTGACCTACTGCGACCTCAGAGGTATGGGATTTGTAACTTCAATCTACTCCATTGCAACTTCAAGGAGATAAGATTTGTTATTTTTGACCTGCTATACTGCAATTTCAAGGATATGAGGTTTGTGGATTCACCAATGTTGCTACACCGTCTTTTGAGGGACATAACCTGTAGAATCGATTTTATGGGCCCATTTATGCCAAGCCATTAGGATGTCATGATCGGAATGAATCAAATACTCCTATTTGGATGTGTACGAATAATATTTGCATGAATGCAGAATGTCATTTTTCGAGAATGATCCCTTTTTAATGCTTAGGTTGTCATTGCTCGTCGTTCATCAAGATTCTATCACTGATATGCTACCGTGCCTTCTTGTTTAGCCGGTATCTTTGATAGAAGATCTAAATAAATAGTAATAATTTGGACTATTCTTTCTCAAATGTTTCCAACTCCTGAATTTAGTTAGTTCTAACTAGTGATCCTGTTTCAGGTCTTTGTACTGTTTAGAGACTTTTCAGAGTAATATACATAACTCATTTTGCTTAAATATTATCAGTCCTTTAATCGTTCTTTCAATAAAAAATGCTTGAAAAAGATTATCAAAATGGACAAAAAAGAAATTGATTGGGAGCATAGCTTGAAACGAATAAATTAATCAAAGATAGCAAATATTACTGGAATACAAAATAGGTGAGGGGAAAACAGGTGTCCCGAATATCGCAGCATGAGCTTCTCTGCACAAGCTTCTTGAGGACCCCTTTTTTAGCTCAATATGTTTTTAGGGAATCTAGAGTACTCTGTTGATGCCCTAAGACGTAACATCTCTCTTTCTTGTTAATTCAGAGAAAGCTAGACTACCGCATGCCCCATTTTTTATCAAAATTTGAATTGCCCTTTACGGGTTTTCAATTCAAAACCCTTTTGGTCTCAAGGCGCCCTTTGCGGGATTTCGCCTTGGCCTCTCCTTTTTCTTTTCCTTTTCTTTTCTTCTTTCTTTTCTCTTTTTTGTTTGTGTTTTTAAGTGAAGTTCTTCTTGGCTGAATCCAAATTTATGGGATTAGGCAGGTTCTTGCCATCCATCTTGGTTAAAATCAACGCTTTTTCAGAGAATGCCTTCTTTACCACATAAGGTCCTTCCTAATTCGACATCCACTTTCCTCTGAAGTCCCTTTTGTATATGAAGGATCCTTTTCAGAACTAAGTCATCCTCATGGAATTATCTAGGACGAACTTTTTTGTTGTAAGCTCGTATCATTTATTTTTTGGCATATTTGACCATGACGGATAACTTTCAACCTCTTCTCTTTGATCAGATTTAGCTGATCATACCGAGATTGGATTCATTCTGCTTCATCCAACTTCATCTCTGACAAGACTCGAAGGGAAGGAATCTCAACTTCGATGAGAAAGATGTTGCCCCAGTGGAGGTCCTGACAGACGTTCGATGAGCATAGATGGTAATTTCTCAGGCTAATCTTTATGAGTTTCAATAATTTTCCTCATGATTTTTTTAGAAGGTTGCCTCTATTGTTCCGTTCATTTTAGGGCGATGTGATATTAATCTTGAATAGACTGCAAACTTCTAATATCGTGCTGTTATTCAAATTTAGTGCATTGCCAGATATGATCCTTTTTTGGCATTCCATACCGCCATATGATTTCTTTTTTCTCAAGTTTGTTGACTGTCAACTTTGTGACATCGGCATATGAAGTAACTTTCGTCCACTTAGCGGAGTAATTGACGACCACAAAGATGAATCGATGCATGCTAGAATCTTTTGACGAGATCGGCCCAATAACATCCATGCCCCACATAGAGAAAGTCTATGGAGAAGTCATAACACGAAGGGATGAATGAGGTTCATGAGTCTTATCTCCATAAATTTGGCATTTCTTGGTATAACTGATGCAATCCCCTTCCATGGTGGTCCAGTAGTACCCGAACCTCATGATTTGCCTGGCTATTGTAAACCATTAGCATGTGTTCTTCAGACACCCTAATGGACCTCTTCTAAAATTTTCTTAGCCTTAACAGCATCCACACATCTTAGTAGCTCAGGCATCCCTTGATGCGATCATGCGAAAACATCTTTGAATTCTTAGAATAATTTAATGACGTCTCGTTTTGTCTCTGTGGTGATATAGGCTCTGATCTTTACCTCTTTCTCCCCTCCTAGGCTCACAATGTCCAATGACTCTTTGTAAGGTAGGATCTTGTTCTACCATCCTTAACAAATCAGGAGATAGGTTACAATCTCTGTCGTCTTCAAAGTCCTGAAATCCCTCTAGACACATATCTTGCTCAAAAGGAGATTCTGAGTCGGTAGCAGCGTCGCTTATATCGTTGATATCTGGAGACCTGTTGTAGGTACGAAGGAATATTCAAATAACAAATGAATCTAAAAATATTTATCTGTATAGTATGATTATGAATGAAATGGAAACAATAAAAGAATATTTGCTAAGAATGAGACACAAAGATGCATTTTATTGAAATAAATATATTGTACATATGCCTATTTCATAAAAGGATTCTTATTGCTCCTAGGCTTAATGCAATAAGCATGTTTTGAACATTATTCTGAATTAGCTCCAAAAAATACATGGATCTCTTCCACAGTCCCGTCGTTCAAAACATTCCCAGGTACGCAAGGGCAAATGCATAATAAATTATCTTCCCTGGCTCCCTCTTCGGATACAGCGTTAATGTTTAGATTTCCTAACATTCCTTCCAGGCCTTTGACCTCTTCAAAGAAAACCAACTCTTTGTTATCCATTAGACTTGGCACCAAAACTTTGAATTCGGCACACTCTTGGATTTCATGACCTTCCTCTGCGTGGAACTCCTGAATGATTAATCCCCTGTCTATCATTTGTTTCAAAACCCATTTCAGTGGGGTTTTTACTTCTGCAACATTGGTTTTGGTTCTCTTTCCTCCACTCTCAATTATCGTGTTTACCCTTGGGTCTAAATGACTGGGTAAGGATTTCCTGCCACATCAGGTCCTGATGGATTGTCGAATTTCACGATGCCCATCTTGATGAACCTTTCGATTAACTTTTTAATTGTGGTGCAGTTCTCAATTGAGTGTCCTATTATTCCTGCATGATACTCGCATTGAGCATTCGCATCATACCATTTCGGGAACGGAGGTTACATGGGTTTTAAGTAGAACGGGGATACTACATGCACATCAAACAGATTCTGATACAGCTCCCTATACATCATCGGGATGGGTGTGAACTTGAGTTTTTCTGTGTTTGATCTCGAGTTGGATTCTTACCTTGAGGGACATTGATAGCTAATAGTTACGGCCATTGGCTAGCCTACGGTGACCGATTTGGGATACCCTTTATTAAACACGCTCACATTATCCACTTTATTTTTATTTTTCTTTGGGGTTGATGTTTTGGTACTTTCCCTTGCGTCTATCTTTTCACTCCTTACGGTGTTTTCAATCATCTCGCCAAACATTACTATATTTGAGAAGCTCATAGTAGCGCTTCTCAACATATGGTTAATGAACGGGGCTTTCAGAGTATTGATGAAAAGCATCGTGGTTTCTTTCTCCAGAAGAGGTGGCTGGACTTGTGTCGCCACCTCTCTCCATCTTTGGGCATATTGCCTGAAGCTCTCATTTTGCTTCTTATCCATATTCTACAGTGTGATTCTGTCGGGTGTCATGTCCGTCACATGACTATATTTCTTCATAAAAACTTGTGCTAATTCCTTCCATGAATTGACTTTGGCACGACTTAGTTGGTTGTACCATTTAGCTGCTGACCCGATCAGACTGTCTTGGAAGCAATGGATCAATAGTTGATCATTATTGACATATCTTGTCATCTTTTGATAGAACATTGTGATATGAGCTTCAGGATAACTAGTCCCATTGTACTTTTCAAACTCTGGAGTTTTGAACTTGGGTGGAAGTACTAAATCTGGGACCAAACTCAGGTCATTGGCATTGATTCCGCAATGGTAGTCAGCGTTTTCCATTGCTCTGAATTTTTTTCTAGCCATCTGCATCAATCTTCAAGTTGCTTTGGCAGTTCCACTCTTATTTTTTCTATTTCTGCCATATCGTCTAGATCCGAAACAACGAGATTGGTTGGGTTATCCCCCGGATTGGAACCTGAGCCTGTTTGAAAGTTCATTGGCATCGAGATACCAGTTTGATACTGTTAGGGTCTAATTGTGACGGGTACCCTTCGTGGGTATGCCTCTGGTTGTGCCTGGGCATTTATTAGGGTAAAACTCGAGTGGTAAATAGGATCCTCATTATCATCCCCTGAATTGACCATAGGGCTCTTTCCTTTTTCTAGCCCTCCAGTCAGCAACTAGGTTAATTGGCTCATCATATTCTTTTGGGATTCTAGCATCTGATTCCTCATGTCTTGTTGAATTTTGGCCAATTGTTCTTGCATCTGTATTTGCAGCTGATCTTGCATTTCTTTTTGCATTTGCTCTAATCTTTCCAATCTTTGGTCCATTGCTTTAGTTTTGGTGCGAGTACTGTAACGATGTTCGATTGGTTGGCTCTTGTTGGTTTCCAGATTAACTAAAATAATTTTGATTAATTAAGGACTTTTCGTGAAATTTAATGCATATGATGCAATGTAATGCAAATGCATGAGATGAATGCAAAAAGAGGCATTGACTCTGATTCAATTCTGTTAGAACAACTTTACAAGAAAACAATTTTCTTTACATAAAATAGATTACATATACGGCCTTTCCCTAATACTTAAAGCGAAGACATCGATCATTTTCTTCATATCCCGATGTTAAGATAAAATCACGTGAATTTTCCAATGGATGCCTCTACTAGCTCCTTTTTGCTTGATCCGGGCTACGACCCATTGCTCACTCATCCCCGTGATGCTTGTTAGCTTCTTTAAGGAAATCGGGACGTTAACGGCTCTCGAATAATCTTTGTCGGCTTGAATCCTTGGGCAACGAAGCAAAGTTGTGTACTCCTCTGTTAGACCATCACCCTTCTCTTGTTGTGTTTAATCGGACCATATTCGGACAGTCGCATTATCCTCCACTTTATCAAGAAATCTATTTCCCATTACAAGCTCTCTATTCAGCAGCTGAACGTGAATCAACACCTCTTTTCTATGATGAAAATGCAATGCAATCATAACCAGAACAAAAGAAAATATGTCAGTACAAAAACATAAATAACAAATAGAGCACCTATTTGGATGACCTCTAAGGGTTTGGTGTGGTTTTACCTAGGGTAGGCTCTTAGGGCTCATAATATGCGGTTCGGTTATAAAGTAAGGTACCTGAACCGGCAGATTCCTCGATCCTCACCCATTATAGGCTCATACGGACCGAGTTCAATTCAGGGGAATACATTTCCCTATGGCTATACGGAGATGAAAATCTCACGAAGACATAGGTACGGATGTATCCCGAAAGCGATTCACTGTCCTATACGGAGGTGAAGACCTCACGAAAAAATAGTTTCTCACTCCCATTTAAAGGGGTGAAATCGACCGATTATGCGATGCAAGATGCAGAGATATATTAAAAGACTCGAACCAATGAAACAAACATATCAAAATGATGCAGAATATGAAATGCAACGAAAGGATCGTAAATTTAAACCGAATTATCAATTTTCGACAAAAACACAAGAAATAATCAACTCGTGGCTTGACTCTCTTATTTTGTCCCCAGCGGAGTCGCTAAGCTGTCGAAACTATTTTTTGTAAAAGGGGTCGACTTCGAGTTCGAAAACGAAAAACGAGAGTCACCACCAATCCTTTTTGATGAGGTGTGATCGGGTCACCTCGTAATCCAATCATTTTAATAAAAATTTAAATTTACTAAAACGATGATTTTTGGTCAACGAAATCCAGAAAACGGGTTCGGGAGTCGGTTACGCACGAGGAAGGATTAACACCCTCGATACGCCCAAAATTGGTACCTAGTTGATTAATTGATGTCTTTAGTGTCGAAAATTGAAAATTTGAAGAAATTTTAAAATACGATCCTTTGTTATAAAATTGAAAATTTTTCGGGAACAGGGCATATTTCACATTAATAGAGAAAAAGAATTACGTCCCGTAAGTTAGGACACAATGTCTTAAATTCCCGATACGAGAATAAACGTCGAAAAATTTATTTATTTTTGAAAAGTATTCGATTATCTCAGTTTTAAAAAGAAAGCATATTCCGTAAGTTAGAATACGATCTTTTCGTAATTCCCGAGATTATTTAAAAATTAATGCTTTGAAAATGTTCGGGTATTTGGATTTATCGAGAAAGTCGAAGCCCTGTAAGTTAGGGAATGACCTTTTGAATTTTGAAACACGGAGTATTGCGTATTGAAAACATTTTTAATGTATGGGTAAAATGTAACATGATTTTATGGTAAAATGGGAAATGAATTACAGTACTGACATGCGTAATAGAATAATAATAACGAAGATGATAATATAAATACAATAATAATAGCGAATAACATAAACTTGCAAGTATATAAAAACATAAATGAATAAATAAATATATAATAAGATAATAATAATGAGGACAAAAACAAAATAAAATGAAATAAATAAAATGATAAAGGAATAATAAATGAAATAACAAAGAAAATGGGCAATATACCAAAATATACCAAAAAAAAAATTATTTACGGAAAAGGACCGATTTTTTTAAAATTTACAGAAAAGGGCCATTTCTCCACAAAACGCATCCACGTCAGCGCATTTTGTGGGGATGCAGTAGGAAAGCGCGCCCTTGGGGGAGCGCTTTTGCCACATCAGTACAAAGCGCGCTTACGAGGACGCGCTTTGCTGATGTGGCAAAAGTGCTCCCCAGTAGGCGCTTTTAGCCCTGCAACGGTCAAAAATTTTATGACCGTTGGGCCTCCAACGGTCCAAAAATTTCCCTATAAAAACCCCCAACCCTTTTATTTTTTTCACACTTTAGTCCTTACTCAACATTCTCTCAACATTCTCTCAAATTCCTCTCAAATTTCTCTTAAAGTCCTTGAAACTTCCTCTCAAATTTCAAAATAGTCCTTTAATATTTACAAAAAAGCCCTTTTTATTTTTTTAATATATTTTTTTGGAAATTTTTAAAATTTTCGATCGTATTACCAATGGCCGGGGAATTAATTCGTCTAGACGATAAGCACATCTCCGTCGATCAAATTCAAATGGTAAGTTTTAATTTTAATTTTTCAATATTATTTAATATTTTTTAGGTTTATGCAATTTTAATTAATTTTTATTTTATAATTATTTAAACACTCTGTAGATCGGGTGTTGCAATGCTATATTCGCAATATGCATGGTCCCCCATCGCCGTTGATCAAGAATTACTTGTGGGAAGCGGGTTTTTGGCACGTGGCCACGATAGGCCGGGGTTCAAGTTGGAGCCGAACTTGATCAGTGCGTTGATAGAGAGGTGGAGACCCGAGACGCACACTTTTCATCTTCCATGCGGAGAGTGTACCATCACTCTGGAAGATATGCAGTTGCAATTGGGATTGCCAGTGGACGGGTCGGTTGTCACCGGGTCCGCTACTTCTACCGATTGGATGGCCGTATGCTACGAGCTTCTCGGTGCCATTCCGAATAACATTCATGGAGGTCAGATCGAGATGGCCTGGTTACGAGACACATTTCCGGAGCCGAATGATGGTTCAACCGAAATAGAAAGAATACGGTATGCTCGAGCATACATTCTTGAGATAATTGGAGGCTATCTGATACTGGACCTGTCTAGAAACCTCGTACACTTGAGATAGCTGCTGAAACTTGTTGATTTTAGAGCAGCCGGTGAATTGAGTTGGGGGTCTGCCGTGCTATCAAAGTTGTATCGGGAGATGTGTGGGGCGACGCGGCCGAGTAAAGCAAAAATCGGTGGTTGCCTATCACTACTGCAGTCATGGGCACGGTTTCGGTTTCCATTTTTACGTCCTCGACTCGACCACCCATATTCATTCCCACTGATAACCAGGTAAATTTAATGTTATATTTTACAATTATTACGTAGATTTATAGTATAATTGTATGCTAAAAATTTATTTAATTAGGTGGAACTATTCGGCGAGTTATGCTGGAATACTTACCGAGCTTGAAGATATATGGCTTCTATTAGACCAACGGTCGGAATCACAAGTAAGTTTCGAATTTCGTATTTATAATTTAGTATTTCGTACTTAGTGTTTAGTATTATGTATATAACTAATATTTTGGTCATGTTAATATAGTTTCAATGGACACCGTACGAGGATCCGACAATTTGGGCAGTAATTCCGGAGGAGTTCTTGCAAAATCCAAACATTTGGCACGTGAAGGTCCCATTGATCAACTATGCAACCGTGGAGATGCACCAGTTAGATCGGGTTCTACGATA
Organism: Gossypium sturtianum; assembly: GCA_025698515.1. NCBI lineage: Eukaryota > Viridiplantae > Streptophyta > Magnoliopsida > Malvales > Malvaceae > Gossypium > Gossypium sturtianum. The sequence continues at coordinate 128,122,647 of CM046946.1, forward strand.
ATTTGGATTCCGACAACCAATTCCCGTGCCACCTGAGGTGCTCGATGATGAGCACAAAGTCGACTTACGACAGTTACACACGGATTGGCCAAGATTTTGGTCAGCATATATCGAGATGTGAGAGAACTGGTATGACTATTTACCTATCCGAGAATCGATCGTTGTTCCTGAGTTAGCGTGCGTGCCGGAATCATGTCATGGTTTAGGATCCATGGTAAGCCGTATTTGTTGTCGGAAGAAGAGAGGCGATGGCAACTTCGTGAACAAAGGGAATGATGGGGCCCTTTAAATCCAAGGAGAATGGGTGATGAGACGGGACCATCAACAGCGCCAACACAGTCACCTGGCCCATCAACAGTGCCCACACAGTCACCGGGCCCATCACTTCAGCCGACGACACCGACATCACAGCCTTTGGCCTTTATGCCAGGTGCGTACCCTAGCCCTTATATGTATCCTAACCCATATATGTTTCCTTTTCCCAGTCCCACCCCAGGTTGGAATGCATGGCCCAGTTCGAGTCCGTTCCCGACTACTCCGACTGGCCAGCCGATCTTGAGGCCACCGTCGCGTGAGGGATAACAGGAGGCACCGTCGGGGAGCACTTCTTTTTACCAGTCTCCTTCGTCATACGGGATTCGAGACACTCCACCGTGGTTTATGCAAACAACTCCGCAGATCGTTATTTTATCAAGGTGGGTCATCCTCCCAACACCCATAACTGCACTCCACTGCCGGGAGGAACTGAATCCCCGCCCAAGGTTCCACCCACTTCGGAAGCTAGAAGAAGGAGGAATCCAGTACAGAATCACTACCACCACCCCGTGTGGCACCGATTCTCGACCAAGCATCAACATTGATTCAGATTTGGGCTTTTTATTTTTAATTGTAATATTTTTTTATTTTTTAATAAAATAAAAGTTGTTTTTTGTTTGTGTTTGTAATTTAATTTTAATATCTTCAATAAAATAGAAGTTGTTTATTTTTATATCTAATTTAATTTTAATTTTTTAATAAAATAAAAAGTTGTTTTTTATTTTTATTTTTGTAATTTAGTTTTAATATATTTAATAAAATAGAAGTTGTTTATTTTTTTATTGTAATTTAATTTTAATATCTTTAATAAAATAGAAGTTGTTTATTTTTATATGTAATTTAATTTTAATTTTTTAATAAAATAAAAAGTTGTTTTTTATTTTTATTTTTTAATTTAGTTTTAATATATTTAATAAAATAGAAGTTGTTTATTTTTTTATTGTAATTTAATTTTAATATCTTTAATAAAATAGAAGTTGTTTATTTTTTTATATGTAATTTAATTTTAATTTTAATTTTTTTAATAAAATAAAAAGATGTTTTTTTATTTTTTGTAATTTAGTTTTAATATATTTAATAAAATAACAGAATTTATATTTTTTTGTAATTTAATTTTAATAAAATAGAATTTGTTTATTTTTTTATTAAAATTTAATTTTAAAAATAAAAGTCCAATATTTGTAATTTTATTGTAACTTAAAGGTTTTTTTTTTTTTCAAAGGCAAAAGCGCGCCCCTGGGGGAGCGCTTTTGCTACATCAGCAAAGCGCGTCCTCGTAAGCGCGCTTTGTGCTGATGTGGCAAAAGCGCTCTGCTGCATCCCCACAAAACGCGCTGACGTGGACGCGTTTTGCGGGGAAATGGCCCTTTTCCGTAAATTTTAAAAAAACCGGCCCTTTTTCGTAAATAATTTTTTTTGTTTTGGTATATTTGGGTATTTCGCCCAAAGAAAATACTAGTGAGATTTTAATTTAAATTGAGAATAAGCAAATAAACATGTGAATAAAGAAACATTGAATGAAATGGTTTAAAAATAATAATGATAATAAAAATAGTAATAATAATAATAATAATACTAACGATAATAACAGTAATAATAATAATAATAGAAATCATAATAGTAATAATAATAATAGGAATAATAAATTAATTAATTTTAATAACAAAATAGCAAAATAACTAAAAAAAGACTAAATTGAATTTAAAACAGAAGTTTGGGGCAAATCTGAAATAAAAATAAAAAGAAAAGGATCGAATCGAATCGAACACGAGAATAACGAGGGACCAAAATGGGAAATAATCCCCGCCCTCCAAAACGACGTCATTCGAACATGGACCTAATTGAAAATTGCAATAAATCATGAGGCAAAATTAAAAATAAAAAAAGACTTGATTGCAAAACAGTAAAAAAGCAAAAGGACTCATAGCGTAATTATCCCATCAAAGTGAAAACACGCGGATCCTGTTTGCAAGTCGGGTCAAGGCGAGGGTCAAAGGACCAAACGGCGCCGTTTTGTGGTCTCCCTAACCTCATTGAAACGACATCGTTTTCTCTGCTTATATAAACCAAATCTTCTAAAAAAAATCATTTTTGCTGAAAGTATAAAAAAAACTCAAAAGGGCCTTTGGTTTTCTCTGTTGGGGTTAGAGTCGGTCAAGCTCCGACGAGCCTCTACCATGACTCCGCCGCAACTCTGCCGTGACCGGCGACGGCCCTTCGAATTCCTCTTTTTATTTTTTTATTTTTTTAATCTAGATATAGGATAGATTTCAAAAAAATAAATAAGGGTAAACGAAAAAAGAAGAAGGCAAATCGCGAGGGAGGGGGCCTCTGTCTTCGCCGCGCCTCCAACCCCGTCGGAACCCGAATAGGTTTTGTGACGTTTGGGTCATCGGAGGTTCTCGACCGCGACGGAGAATGGGCCGATGGTGAGATTTTTGCGATTACTTATGTTTTTATTTCAAATGGACATAAAATAATAAAAAAAAAAGCACCTTTTCTTTTTGCTTCTGATTGTTTTTCTTTTGGTATTCGAAAATCTGTGTTTGAATGCCTGTAAAAAAATTACATCATTTGGTTTTGGTGGCTTTATAGTCGAAAATATACATTGTTTATTATTTACCTGCTATTACTTTTGCTGTTTCTTGCTTTGTCGTCTGTCCATTTCGTGCTCTGTTTGCAGGTCCATGGAAAGTCAACGGAGGCAGATGCTGGGCTACTTTGGTGCAAGGGGTGCTAGGGTGGTGGTCATCGGGCGACGAGCGCGCTGACCTAGCACGTGGAGGCAGCGGCGCATATGGCAACCCTAGGGTTCCGAAAATGTTAGTATTTTGGGCCATAGTTTGGGTCTTTGTTTTTGGGCTAGGTTTTTAGCTCCGGCTTGTTGACTTGGGCTTCGGGTTTGTCTGTAAAATGGACCTTTTGTACTGGACTGTTTAGTTGTATTGGGCCCGAGCAAAATTTGGATTTCACAGTCCTTATATCAATACAAAATAAAGTTGTTTATTATTATGAGACAATAATTGGTGAATAAATGATGTGACAATGAGTTCATAATTCATGTGTTCACATCATACATTTCGTTGTGTTATAATTATGTTTAAAAAGTTTTATATAAAATTTGATATATAAAATATTTGTTTTATAGAAATTCTAAAATATTTGCATACGACTCGTGTGTTTAAATTATTTTTATGTCAAAATAAAATAAAATGGTTATAAATATGAGGAACATCCATGATAATGTTAAAAAATATTAGGCATGATACTATATATAAACTTTAGTATTGAGAGCCTGATTTAGGGGATGCTGGCAGGGGTTTAGGCCTTTAAAATATAAATTTTGTTATTTTGGTCTTTTAAACTTTTAAAGATTTTAAATTAATAAAGGTAAAATTAAATTTTACCTTTTAAAAATAATAAAAATTTGATTTAATCTTTTAAAAATTATAAAAATATAAATAATTTAATTTCGACTTCTTATTTTTTTTCTGATATAACTTTTTGTTTATTTATATTTCTGAATCATCATTTCAACTTTTAATTTAGAAAATTAACATCAAGGAGTTATTTATTTAATTTAGAAGTAGGTGGGAAGTTATATAGATCACATCACTCTAATTTACAAAATATTTTTTATTGAATTATTGGAGGCATGGAAATTATGCACATTAATTATCCAGGAAAAAGAAAAACAATTGTTTGACTTATCATGACAAACTATTTCACATAAATTATGATTTTTTTTTAAAGAAATAATGACAATTTTCTTGTTCATAAAGAATCATTTTTATATTTAATATATTATAAATTGGTCATTAAACTATTAGAAAGTTGCAAGTTGATCATTAGCTCGTTAAGTTGTTAACAAACACAGGATGTAGAGATAGGTAAATTTGCAATTTTTCCACTACACTATTGGTAATTTTATAATTTAGTCACTCAATTTCAAAAAGTTACAAGCTGTATGTTGAATTATTAGTAAGCTTATATGTTTATACTTGTTCACTCAATCTTTGCACCATTATTCCCTAACTTTAAATTCAAACAATACCAATAACTCAAGCCCTAAATGCTAATAAGTCCAGTGTTAACTAGAGTTGTCCATAGGTCGAGCCAAGGCCAGGTTCCAAAAACATTTACATGCCCAAACCCGTTTTTGGGTTGGCCTGACCCACTCAAAAAACCCATTTATTGCTAAAAAAAATAATTAAATATATATTTAATTAATATTTTATATATTTTATAATTAAATTAAAAAATATTTTTATTATTTGAATTGAATTCGGGTCAAGTCGGGCTGAAGTACAAAATCATTATTCAAGCCCAGCCCAAGTCGAGCCGAGCCTATTGGGCAGGCGACCTACCCAGCCCTTAGACAAGTCTACTGTCAACCCCATGCCCCATCTTATAACCAAACCGACTTAGCAATCCTTCATTAATAACCCACCTACCATTTTTCCATTGGCCAAAACCATAACTCAAGAAAATTCACAATTAAAGTATTCATACACTCTTACCTCAAATTAGTAACCAAATATCACCACAATCATAATCAAAGCAAACAAAAATACCAAAAAAGCAAATAAAAAAAGAAAAAAAAATTCTCTTGTTTCAGCAAGCCTCAAACTTGACCTACATAAGCAAAAGGAAAAAATAAAATCAGAGAAAAAGAAAATATATATAAGGAGACTCAAACACACCAAATTCAATCAGAAGTTAATTGGAGAGCTCCAAACAACAGGGGCTCAATCCAAATGTCCTAAAAAGAGGAACATATTGAAGTTAGGCGACCATCCAACCAGTGGACAAAGATTGGAGAACACCTCCATTAGGGTCTGAGTTTAAATCAACGAAGTTTTAGGCCATTTCAAAGAAAATCGAACCATAAAATTAAAAGAGGGAAAAAGCTTTGGTTTAGTGTGTGCTTCTTTGTGGAGGAGGAGGTCAGATGGTGACAAGATTACTGAAACACAACTGTGAGGAGGTCCTTAAAACCCTAAACTTTAAAATAGTTCAGTGACCAACTTGTAATTTTTTTGAAATTGAATGGTCAATGTGTAAACTTACTAATAGTTGAGTGACCTTGGGTGTTGTTTCCCTTATGATGATGAATAGTGAGTTTTCTAATAGTTGAATGATAACTTACAAATAGTTTAATAATCAATTTGTAACTTTTTTAAAATTGAGTGACCAAAATGTAAATTTACTAATAGTTGAATGACCTTAAGTGTAGTTTACTCTTTTATATTTTGATTTCAAATTCAAGTTTGGAAGTTTAATTATATTAATAAGTATTAGAGAAGAATATGTTTCTGAATAAAATTATTAATTAATATAGAAGAAAAAACTTAAAAAGAAATAGAAATATCATAATAATAATAAAAAAAAAATTAGTAAAAACTCATCAGATCTTACAAGTTATAGGTTGAGGGGTGTAGTAGATTATGAATTGTGTTGACAAATTCAACCACTTCTTTTGCTAAGAGAAAAATGGATTCCATTGATTTACAAAAATGGATTTCTTTTGTTCTTACCCTCAAAAACATCTGTAAAACAACAGCTACAAAAAGGCATTTCTCTCCTGAATAAACACCACATGTCAAATTGGGAACCTCAACACTCTTCCAAATGTCAAGAAAAAGAACTAGTCTTTGGACATAAATGTTGGTGCTGCATTTTAACTTTTAAAAAACAGAATAGGTAAATTTTCATTCATCAATATGATACAAATGCTTGGCACTTGAACACCACCTTGCCATTGCAAAGTTGAATTGAAAATTCTAGTTATTGTTGAATCACCACTGAGTTATCCACCTAAACACAATGTTGTTGACCCAGCATGCTACTACTAGTCAAATACCAAAGCATATGTTTGTGAATTGTGAATGCCATGGTACATTTCCTTGAAAAATTCAACCATACACAGGAGAATTTTCTCAGTTAACTTATTTGGTCTTTAGCCTCAGCATCTTTAAGAAAGAGAACCAACAAGGCTTCGTCTAAATTCAGCGTCTCTTAGTTGAATTCGTTTATCTCAACAGGACATTTCAAGCTGACATAGTCTAGAACTTTTCCTGTTATCAGGTTCTTTATTGTTAGGCATTCACTTGCGTCACAATTGTTATATTCATGTATCATAAACGTATGGTCCTTACTGAATTCCTGACCAAAAACTTTTTGATATAAATGCTTTGGACCCAAGTTGGCTGACAGGTATGAGCCCCCAGCAAGTTGTCTTGTAATTGTTGAACTGCTTTGAATTTGGCCCAAAGACAATGATTTGCCATTTTGTCATCTAAAAATTAATGAGCAGCACAATGTGCAAATCCAAGCCAAATGACATTGATCTAAATCTAGTTACAAGAATGGGATTACAATCGGTTTCTTTTCGATCGGAAACCTAACCGGGACATACAGAATTGCTTTAATCCACCTGTTTATTTGATCAAACTGAAAAAGAAAATACAAAACCTGTATTTACCTACTTTATTATATCATAGAATCATCTCCTATTGGGATTATGCAGTGATTTTTGGGATCCCTCAAACAAGTCTAACAAGTAATCCTGTAGCTCTTCAGCATTGTACCTAATGTGTTTCTCGCCGATGTGCTGCATTTGTCTTCCCACAAATGTTCGATAAGCTTGGATTACTTTCAGGGACGTTGAAATTCGTAAATCTTCACGGAGCTGAACATCTGTGATGAGCCATGCCGTCTGCGTTTTATAGACCTCGTCGAAAGCAACATAAAAGCTCCGCAATCTCTCCCTGAGAACTGTCCTTGAGGTAGAACCAGAGCTGGAATTGCTCTCGTCCTTCAGTAAAGAGAGAACTGAACTCCAAGTAGCTCTCTCGTAGCTCATCGCATGTTGTTGGAATTTCCAGTTGTGTTTTCGAATCCACTTATCTCCAAATATAAGCCTAAGTTCGGAATTCTTAACCTTTTGAGCCATGTAATATATATTGTTCATCAAAAAGAAGTGTTGCAAGGAAGCATCCCGATATAATTTTGATTTCTCGTCTAGGTTGGCTTCTAGAACAGAAGTGAGTGACGGGAGATGGAGTGCCATTGGAGAACAACTGTCAGAGAAATCTTTAGTTATGCTTTCCTCCCCTGTAGCTGGACTCGTATTGGGGGAGAGTGAGGTAGCAGCGGCTCCATCATGGTTCTTGAGGAGTAAATTTAGGGTCTCGTTATAATCTGCAAGAAGCCGGATGTAATTCATAACGTATTTGGTCAGATGGTGAACTCCCCCTCCTGCAAAAGGGCTTGTTGACGCGTTTGTCGCAATGGCATTCTCAAATTCAAGAAACGTAACCCTTACAGTATCAGCCAATCTCTTCAAAACCTCTTGATACTCGATTCTAATAAAAGAACCAGCCTCATCCGAAAACAATGCATTAATGTCCAGAAGAAGATCTGCAAGCACCTCATACATGTCTAGAATTCGAACTAGCCTTTCTGGTTGATGAGAGCCAATTGAGATGGCCTCGGCAAAGTTCAGAAGCTGTAGCATTGGAGCCTTTGCTGCCTCAACAAAACATACCGAATTGGATGATCCAAGCTCTGCAAAAGTCTGGTCAGAGAGCCACTTCTCGCTCACAAGATAGGGCCGAACAAAGACCTTCATAGCTCTAACCCATCTCTTGATTTTGGAATTCAAGGTTCCCCACTCCATCTTGAGCACGTCTTCGATGCTCAATTTCTCGATTTCAAGGTTGAAGAGACACTCATCCAACGCATCCTTTCGAACAAGGATGTATGCCTGGCGACATTCATTGTCATAATTCGAACTGAACATCAAATTGGCAATGCAATTGAGATCAGAAATCACATCTGGACGAACCAAATCAACGATAAACTCCTCTGAGTTCCTACTGATGCTATCTCTGAGGGTAGACTCCTCAACAGACTCATCACCAAAAGAAACTATCGAGCCCTCTTCAACAGCATCATCCTCACTCGAACGGAACGACATGGGCTCTGGCTCAAAGGGTTGCCTATGGTGAACAAGTACATGTTTGAACTCATCCTCAAGCCTCTGCATTGCCATCTGAAGAACATCATGAGCCCTGCATAACAAATCTTTCTCTTCTTGGCTACTCAAGCACTGATTCTCCAATCTCTCCGTCAACTTCCGAGCTCCGTCAACAGCATTCAGATATTCGGCAACTTCATCCGGACCCGAATCCCATATCATAGAATCATCTGATTCCCAACTCATAATCTTCTCCTCAACAACACTCAACTGCTCTTCAATCCCACTTTTCTTACCCTCAACCATGTTATCCTCAACTGTAGCCATTGTAGATAACTGGCTACCAAGATCTGCCAATATTTTCTTGACATCTTTTGTGAAGTTCTTATTAGAACCCAACGCTTTCACTATATGCTCCGCCGCAGCAATTAAATTTTCCTCTCCTTCTAATGATGTAGCCGTAGATTCATAATCCCCCATTGCCATAATCAAAACCACAACAAACTCAAACAAAGCTCACATAAACTGCTTAAAGCCCCACAATCTGATTGAAAATCCAACAGTAACACCGGCCTGGATCACAATTTCAAGCTATTGAATCAACAAATTGATAAAAATGGAAGCTTTTAAAAGAACCCAACAGATGAAAGGACATAAAAATCAGAAAGAAGAACAAAAATACATCAAATCAAGCTAAAATCTAAAGAACCCATTTTTAAAAAAAAAAAAACTCAAATCATTTGGAAACTAAACTTATATCAATCAACCAACTTCAAAACAAAAAGCAGCTGCAGATATTTAATGAAATTAATACAAAAAAGGAAAGCTCCTTTTGTAGCACAAGAAAGCAAAAAAAGATGAAAGAAATGTTTTTGAGTGTACGGAAAGTACAAAGGAAGAACATCAAAAGCAGAGAACTGACCTTAAAATTGGGAGCTTCGTGGTAGATTCAGTTTAGAAAGTTGAAGCTTTTTAGTTCCAAGTTTGTAAGCTAAACAAATCTCTCTTCCCTCTGAGAAATTTCAACTTTTTCAAGTCTTTGCCATGTTCGTGGCTTTGACTAGTTTTGTCTTGGCAGAAGAAATGGAAGAAAAAACAGAAAAACAATTATCTAATGTGAATGTGTGTATATTAAAATTTCTATAATAGCATCTACAACCCACCTTGATTTTTTTTTTTTTTTTTTTTTAACAACAAACTCATACTATTATATGGTTTGCTTGACTTTACCTTAAAAAATAACTAAAATGTCTTTTTTCTAATTGCAAGTATTTTGGCTTTAATTTGTCCACATCTTTTTTTTTTTACTTAAATTACAGTAAGTACTTACGTTTCTAATGCTTTCTTTTAAACCTTCAAGAAATCATAATTATTATTGGGTTCTATTGCTTGGAGCTGGAGACTAAGTCTGAAATTTTGCTCAAGTCAATATGAGCACATAAGGATCTATTAAGTTGATATGAACTCGTAAGGATAATGATTCAAATTCGAAAAAATTTGAGCTTAATCAAATTTGAGATTAATTAAATTTAAGTTCAACAAAGCCTGAGCCCATAATGATTTGAGTGCAAGACCAATCTAGTCCGAGACAAATTCAATACAAAATTCGAATAAACTCAAATTTATAATTGAACAACCGGGATAAACATTAATAATTAATAGTAAAATATCTATTATTATATAATATTTTAATGTTTAATGTATATATATATATATATAAACCAAATTGAAAAAAAAAAAAAAATCAAGGAATGAAATATGGTTGAGGGGCAAATCAGCATTTAACCCTTTTAGAATAGACTTCCTACGTGCATTTGAAGTATTTTTATTTTTGTATACTAATATGTGGATATTTTTTAAGGAATAATATCTGATTTTTTTAGATTAAAATACTTGTAACCAATGATACATTGGTCAATGCATTTGATATTATAATAATAAGCAGTATGTGGAATTGTGAATACACAAAAACAAAAGGTCAGACTTCAAATCTATCCATTGCATTATGTTCTGTGAATGATATTGTTTAGATTTTTCTAATTTGACCTAAGATAGTTTTGTCCAAATCCATTTGGGTTAACTTTTTCCTTATTTTGATTAATATCATCAAATTTTAAACTCTATTCAACTTACTACTTTTGTCTCAAGTAATTGTATTTATTGATGTCTTGTCCCTTCTAATTTAACTAGGAGTTTACAAATACAATTATGGGTATAGTAGAATTACTAGGTTGAATCAACTAAAACTAAAATCAACTTGAAAACTAGAATATATCTAGACAAGGTTGAAAAGTGTATAAATTTTAATTTATTTGTGATATTTCTCCTCTTGAATTATGTTATTTAAGTTTTTAATTACATTATTTAAATTTAAATTTTATTTATTATGAATTTAGGGAAATACTTGGAGAAAAGTGGACTCAAAAGCTTATTTTTAGCAAGTTTTATAGTTTAGACTTTCAACATGATAATACTTTAGTATTTTGGTCATAACTTGATGTGCAAAACTTCGTTTTGGACCTATAAGATACAATTTCTAAGGGAATTGAAAGCTCTAACTAAAGTTATTTCATGACTTGTCTGATAAGAAGGTGTCTAAAAATGGTTTGGAAGTTTGATGTGAAACTCTGTCAATAAATCTAGAAAATTTTTGCTTTGTTTGATTAATGGTATTTCCCCCTATAAATAGACATTATTAAGTTAGTAGTCATATTATACCTAGACATAACCGTTCTTAGTATTTTTTTGCTTTTGTATTTTCTTTACCTTTTGGATTGCTAAACTCTTTTTCTAGTCAAAGGAACTTCGAAGTTTGATTCTAAAAGTTGGCAAGATCAAATTGCTCTTCATCTTTTCTTTGTTCTTTAATATTTACTTATCTTCTGTTTAAATTTCAAATATTTAGTTTTATTGAATATTGGTATCGTATTTGATTGCTTAGAATATTTATCTTGTCAATTAGAATAGTTAAATTCGTAATTGTTTAATTGATTCTAATGTTTGTGATGAATATCATGATTGGGTATAAGCTATGTATGCAATTCATGTTATATGGGCATGTGACCTAATCTAAATGAACTCACTTTTGTGTGTTTGTTGGTTAGAATTAGATCTCTCCCGTTCTTAATACTATCAGTAAGCTAAATCTTAAGTGTGAAATTATAGGGTTATTTATTGATAAGGGGAATAAATTCAACGAGCTTCTCTTGGTTATCGACAAGGTAATGAGAGATTGGTTGCTAGGTATGACATCGATAATTATAACTAATTTATTAAAGAACACTGAAATTATCTCTGCATCGATGATCAAACTCATGAATCAAAACTAAGATTTTATCTTTAATTAGATCTTCATCATATTGGTTTTTCTTAAATTCAAATTGCGATATTTTTTTGATAGTTTTAATTATTATTTTAGTTTTTAATTTCAAAACCCCCTTTTGTTTTTATTTTACTTATTTTATTAAAGAAATAAGATTATCACCAGTCTTTATGGGTGTGACATTTCTTAACAATCATACAAATCTTGAATTTGTTGTCAAGGATTGGTATCAATAATTTTATTTCCTTTTAACATCCTTAACCCTTGGTTATGGTTTCATATTCACAACACTTTAGCTTCAAATAGGACACCACAAGAAGAATAAATGAGGTAAATGTTTCTTCTCTTGATAATCAAATTTCTAAACTAACTTCTCTTATTCGACAATTGACTATAGGAATTCTCAGTAAGTGAAGGCTTGTGGGATTTATGTGAATTACAGTTACTACATTAATATGTGTCCCACATTCTAAGAAGATTCCTATGAGTGTGACAATGCGATTTGAGGATTTCTTGGTTGGCCACAATGACGATATGATCCTTATGTCAATTCTTACAATCATAGGTTGATAGATTATTTGGATTTTGGCTACGAATGCCATCTACTCCCCATCAATCATCTTCTTCTAATTCAAGTATGTCTATTGAAGAAACTGTTAAATCAATTATTACTAACACATAAAAATTTGAATAGGAGACAAGAGCAAGCATTCAACAATTTCAACAGGAGATGAAAGCGAGCACTCAAAACCTAGAGAGGCAGGTTAGTCAACTAGCAACTACAGTGAGTAGATTGGGATTCTCAAGAAAAAGAAGTTAAAAAAAAATGGTTGCTCCCAAAGAATAAAATGGTCAGCCTAACACCAAAGAACCAAAGTCATTTATGAGAAAACTTCCTTTCCCAAAAAGATTTGCCAAACCCAAAGAAGAAGATGAGGAAATTCTTGAGATTTTCTGTAAATTCAAAAATAAAATAGAAGATGAAGTCATGAAGGAAGTGGTTGAGGATGACATAATAGTGCAAAATGATAGCTATTTTTTCGAGCCTATACAAATTGATTTTATATTTGCTCTAAATATCTTTTAGCCTCGCAAAAAAAAAAAAAATTGAGAGTGTTAAAAGTTCTTCCACAAATTTTTAGTTTTTTATGTTCAATTTATCTTTAACCATCTTGCACTTTCTGTAGGTTATGTCAAATAATCACCGTCCTTCAACTCAATCATGTACTTTTATTGTATTAGAATTATAATTGGGTGTAAAGATGGTTGTGAAACACCCATTTTCTTGACCTGATTGTCGGGTTTGGGTATTGGATGCTATACTGAATCGAAGGACTTAACAAATTTCCAATTTCCAATTTAATTACATAATCAACAACTCAAATTTCATAATTAAATTTGCTAACACAACTTGTACATTACTGATGATAAACCCCTTTAAACTTAACTCAAGTATTCATGGGAACTTGGTGAAGTCACGTCAAGACTGAGTGGCTTATCAAAATCTGCCACGTCTAAGGAACTTACCTGATACTCCTTCAGCCTTTGACTCTTCCGGTTCACGTTTGGTTAGTTCCCAACCAACTTTTCTCACAAATCAATTGGTACAGGACCATATTGTTCACTGAAGGTATTATGCCTTCTGGCGTGGCCTCAAACCTCATAACCATCCTTTTTTGTAACCATCACTTTCGTTTCACTTACCATCCTAATCTGACTAGGAATCATTGTCTACTTATTTCTATATCAGAGCCCACCCATTCTATACGCCAAAAATGCATTTTGGCGACTACTACCATTTAGTCAAATATACCTCCTTATGGTTCCTTAACTGTTCCTATTACAAAGGGCCGTATAAATAGAACATTCTTGGTTCGCCTATTCTATAAGCCAAAATGGGATTTTTTGGGTGAACACTTCTTCGTTTGTCATTTTTCTATATAACTATACGCCAAATTCAGATATTTATACACTCTTACCATTATTCTTTGAATCGTCGTACTTAACTTAGCTATAAGTTTCACTCCTCCATAATACGCCAGACTAAGGTGTTACAAACACGCTAAGAAAGAAACTTATACTTAATCTAATCCTAACGTTGGACAACTTAAAACTATCCTTTTAAGCCTTATTCTTATAGACTATATTTCAAACTTTCAGGACTTTGCCCCAGAGCGTACTCATGAACTTCTGTTTCTTAAATGAATCCATCACTTTACTTATTCAAAACTCATTCCAAAATTTTTACTTCTAAAATAATACCCAAATACTAGGGCTTCACCAGGCGAGATGTTACAACTCTCCCCCACTTAGAAAATTTCGTCTTCGAAATTTCTCATCTTTCTCAAAGTTCTATTACCTGAGCAAGATGGTTGTTTACAGCCATCACTCATCAGAAACAATTCAACTTTGTTATTAGGTTTCCAAGGCCTCTCCTTTATTAGCATATCCCTCGAAAATCTCTTTGGAAATTGCTAGTTATCTACTTTTGAGGACAAAAAAAAATTTGGTGGCCAAACACTTAAATGTGAATCTCACACGATTTCCCTAGACAACTATCAAATTCACGTTGAAGAATTGGAACAGTTGCCTAAACTTAACTTATCATTCATGACTACTCGCATTCAATCTATCGTTTCAACACTTATTTCTTACGTCAGTTGTCATTATCTTATACGAGGAAGTTGAATGGTCTTCGTCGAACTAGCTTCCACGCAAGGCTAATCCTTTTCTATAATAAGGGACATGCTAAACACTTCTGCTAATATCATTGCTTACTCAATCAAAACTCTCACTTTTATCCTTTGAATCCTCTTACCCTTTTTCATTCTTCATTTTAGATTTCCATTTCTTTTCTCTTATTTCCTTATTCTACTTCATTTTCACTTTTTCTAAATGACTTAATCCTGGACATTTTAATCATATAGGAATCCTTCAAAGCTTGAGAATACCTTCATCAAGAGTGAGGTTCTATCGATCAGGCATAAAACTTACTCGAAACAAAATGAGCCCACATTTGAGGGTGAAGACATACCAAACTCAAAAGATACTTATAAGGTCAGACAACCAGTCAGATGCTATTAGTGTGACAACATTCATCCCTCACCAGCCAACTGCAACCTTTGTATAGCAGGCCTTTAGCAACCCAGATGCTCATTCACATCATCGAAGGTCGAGTTCCCAACTCGAACTGCAAAAAATTAACATGCAGGAAATACTTGCCTTTTAAAACTTTTTCCATAAGAGACCCCGAATTACACAAAAGGCCCCAACCTTGTTTGACAAGTAGCGTAACATTAAACTTAGCAAAATTACGGAAACCCAAACCCCCCACTTCCTTAAGATCACATAAAACCTCTTAGGAACACCAATGAATACCTCGTTTTGTGTGAGATTTCTACCACAAATATCTAGTAACAATCGACTCTAAGTACTTGCAAAAGGACATTGGAAATTAAAAAAAAACAAGACATAGTGTAAGTAGGGATCGCCTGTAGAATGCCTTTAATAAAAACTTTCTTCCCACCTTGTGGCAGACATCGTGTACACCATCCACCAATTTGTCCTTGAATTTTCTCCTTGATGTGCCGAAACACCCTTCTCTTGTGTCTCCCAACCACAATAGGCATCCCAAGATACTTTTCTAAATTAGCCGACATACGTACACCCAAAGCCGAGATGATGCTCTATTGAGTCACCTCATCAACATTCGAATTGAAATAGATAAGGAATTTTTCAAAATTAATCATTTGACCTAAGCACACCTCATACTCCCGAAGAATCCCTCGTAAGTTCTTCGCATCTACAATTTTAGCCTCACCAAAGACCAAACTATCATTTGTAAAAAGTAAGTGGGAACCATCGGTCTAGCTCTAGACGTCTTTGTCTTTGTCACCAAATTGTCTTTAGTCGCTATACACAGTAAGGAAGAGAGGCCTTTGCTACAAAAGAGGAACAAAAGATAGCTTAATGGTTCGCCCTGTCAGAGCCTTCTATTCAACACCACATGCCCACGAGCCTACCCATTAACCACCACAGAATAAGTAACTGACCGCATACATCTCATTATGAGATCCACCAAGGCAAAAGTAAAGCCTAATTTTTTCATGATTGCATCTAAAAATTCCACTCGACCCAATCATAGGCTTTGTGCATATCAAGTTTCAAAGCAAACGAACCCTTACAACACCCTCGTTGTCGTTGAAAAGAATGAAGCATCTCAAAAGCCACAATCACATTATCAGTAATTAGTCGACCAGGCACAAAGACACTCTACACTCCATCAATACAATGAAGCATAATGAGTTGTAGTCTGTTCACAATCGCCTTCGAAATAATCTTGTACAACACATAGCACAGACTGATAGAATGAAAATGAGTCATATTAGAGGAACCGTCCCTCTTCAAGATTAAGACAATATTAGTGTGATTTAAAGCAGACAACGACCTTGCTCCATTCAAGAAATCCAAACAGAATTGATAAAAATTCAAACCAATAATATACCAATACGTTTGATAAAATAAAGTCAACATGCTATCCCCTCTAGGTGCTTTGGTCGGACTCATATCGTTAAGGGTATTAACAATCTCCTCTTTAGTAAAAGGCTTACATAAAAATACATTCATACCCTTAGTCACAGTTGGATGAATATCAGACATAATATGGTCCAGGTTTGTTCGTTCATGAGTAGAAAACAACTCGAATAAGTACTGAAACGCAACCGTACAAATTTCCTCATCACCTTCCACAACCGCACCCTCTCAAGTCTCCATCCTGACAAACTGTTTCAATCTATTTCGATATGTGGTAAAATGATGGAAAAAAGTTGTTCCTAGTATTGTTCACCTTTATCACTCTCCAGATTTAGTTGTATCTTAGAAATGATCAACTCTTCAATTGTCTTGTTAGTCGGATTGTCCATGCTCAGTTCTTCGATCCTTCAGTAGATATGAACTAACCTTTTATTCTCAATACTACATCGAAGACGTGCCCATCTCATCAAGCACTGACTCACCAAAGACAGACGCGTCAAAACATCACCATCTGCCTCTATCCAAAGCCATCGCACTTCCTCCTCACAAAAGGCATCCTTCGCCCAAGTGGCTTCAAATCGAAAACAAAGAGGATGCAACCCAAATAGATTCCTATCATAGCTCAAATCAAGAAGCAACAGACAATGATTCAGAATTGTGTGAACTCGATGCGAGATCTTTGTGTTCGAGAATAGTTCATACCACCCCGTATTAGCCACACCGTGATCCAATCCTGAATATTAGTGTGCGTAGATCGATCACACTCCCAAGTGTACCACCTTTCTTTGAAACTCAAATCCAAAAGATCGCAATATTGAAGAGCAGCACAGAAAGCCTCCATAAAGCGTTCATCCCTCAACCGACCTCCTTGTTTCTCATGGGAAAAGAAAATCTCATTAAAATCGCCCATCACAAGCCAAGGAGTATGATCCCTATCCAATAGACCTCGCAACAACTTCGAAGACAACGAACAGTTAATTTCTTCTAGATGACCATAGAAACTTGTGAATCTCCAAGAGTGACCATCAGTAGCATATTCAATCAAAACATCAATATGATTTCTTGAAAAGGAACGCAGAGTAACAAGACATCATTCTCTCCAAAAAAGTGACAATCCTCCTCTAGTACCTACACTACTAACATCCGAACCATAGGTGTTTCCCAACTCCATCGAACTTTCTCCATCCGTGAATTCTTTAGTTTTGTTTCCATCAGAAAAACTACAATGGGGTTTGTCTCCCTCAGCATATACCGAAGGTGTTGAATAGCTTGGGGATTCCCCAAACATCGAACATTCCAACTAAAAAATTTCATGACGCCCGACTACCCTGCCAAACAGGGTCAGGCGATGAATCAAAAGCTTGAATAATATCCTGCTCAGTCAAGATTATCGTCAGATCCGATATCATAGAAATTAAAGAAAATCGTGAAGTACACAGTCGTTTTTTCCCTTCCTCAATTTCCACGAAAAAATCTTCCACAATTATCGTAACAGTAACAACCTCAGCCTCTGCAGATGGCCCGTCTCTTGCAGCCATCCCGTCTAAATTTATCTCTAAAATTGCACCTGCCTAATCATGAATACCCACATCTTGGAAAAAACCCCTGAATTTCTACTTGATCAATCGAACCCTCATGTGCCTTATAGTTGTCTCTTTGGTCTGACCATGTGAGATATCCCTCCTTTCTGAGCCAACAACTAGTCATCATCATTGCTTGTTTCGGTAAAGTCTTTAATGACATATCCCACTGAAAAAGGATCTCCTTTTTTCATACACTATTCAGATGAGGAAGAAACCTTCACCATGACCTAGCCGCCCGTAGAGAAAACAAAACATTGACAACCTCTTGTATTGGAATCTAGCATAATCAAATCAATTGTTCGGAAGGGCAATC
This sequence comes from Gossypium sturtianum, assembly GCA_025698515.1. Lineage (NCBI taxonomy): Eukaryota > Viridiplantae > Streptophyta > Magnoliopsida > Malvales > Malvaceae > Gossypium > Gossypium sturtianum. The sequence goes on from CM046946.1 coordinate 128,140,694, forward strand.
TTCTTCCGTCATTTTAGTAGAATTCGAATACCTATCCTAGCCCGAAGCTGCAAATAGCCACCAACTCTGTTGCTGATAAATTTGGCATCACAGTCAATATAAGTTCTAAGGAATTCCTATTTTTTTTTGTCATTCCCTCCAACATCAAACCCGGTGGAAGATCATGAACATGAATCCAATAGTCCATAAAAAGAAGTGGAACACGTAGGGGATCCTCCACCAATTGCAGTCAATGGTACACCAAAAGATGGTTGTAGATCTTGTCACTACTAAGCAGTAGTGGAACCGATTTAAGCCACCAGCCCTATCTCCCTGACCAGCAGTGGAATAGGTCAAAAATTATAGATCTTGTCACCCTAAACAGTAGGGAACCAAGATTGAACGGCAAATCTGGTCCCCCTAAGCAGTAGTGGAACCGATTTAAGCCACCAGCCCTATCTCCCTGACCAGCAGTGGAATAGGTCGAAGATTGTAGATCTTGTCACTACTAAGCAGCAGTGGACCAAGATCGAACGACAAATTTTGTCTTCCTAAACAGTAGTGGAACAGATTTAAGCCACCAGCTCTATCTCCCTGACCAGCAGTGGAATAGGTCAAAGATTGTAAATATGGTCTCCCTAAGCAGTAGTGGAACAGATTTAAGCTACCAAATCTGACAATCCTGAGTTTGCAGGAGTAGATTGAAGATAGCAAATCTGGCAATCCTGAAGTTGCAGGAGCAGATTGAAGAGAACAAATTTGGCAATCCTGAAGTTGCAGGAGCAGATTGAAGATAGCAAATCTGGCAATCCCGAAGTTGCTGGAAAAGATTGAAGATAGCAAATTTGGCAATCCTAAAGTTGCAGGAGCAGATTGAAGAGAACAAATCTGGCAATCCTGAAGTTGCAGGAGCAGATTGAAGATAGCAAATCTGGCAATCCTAAAGTTGCAGGAGCAGGTTGAATATAGTAGATCTGGCAATCCTGAAGTTGCAGGAGTAGATCGAAGCCATACAAGTCTTGTCACCTCGAAGTCCCAGTGGAGTAGGTCGAAGCTACAAATCCCTCCTCCTTGACTGTATTGAGGATCAACTTTCATTTTCAAGAAGTTTCAGTAAGAAGATCGAAGCTACGAATCTCTTCTCTCTGGATTCTTATCACCTCGAAGCCCTAGTGGAGCAGGTCGAAGCTACAAATCCTCCTCTCTGAGTGTATTGAGGATCAACATTTATTTTCGAGAAGTTTCAGTGAGGAGATCAAAACTACAAATCTCTTTTCTCTGGATTCTTATCACCTCGAAGCTACGGCGAAGCAGATCGAAGCTACAAGTCTGGGATCGAAGCGCTAGTTTTCATGCCATTGAAGATGCAGTGGGATGGAATGAAGCTACTCGAAAAAGAAAAACACTGAAAGAAGTCAAGATTCGGCGAGACCGGGCAAATTTGGCCCTCTTTAAAGTCTTTGCTCCATTCCCGTTATACGACAATGAGCAAAGATGGGCAGCTGTAGAAGCCCAAATCTGCCCGGGCCCATTCATTAACCAAAAAACCAAATTACAATAGCTCAATTAAAATAAAACAGCAGACCTAAACACTACCCAATACCCAAGCCCAATTCTAAGACTAGCCCGAAAGGCCCAAAAACTTAAGCCAAAATCAGGAACCCTAGTCAACTAGGGCGCGCCGCAGGCCCTTCTGTCTGCACGTCCCACCTCAGCACGGCGCCACGTCCGCGCAACGGCCTCCGTACAGCCACGCTCCCGTACCTGCAAACAGACAAAGGACAACACAGCAAATCAAAAGAGAACATTTTGTATTTCTTTAATTCAGTTATAAAAACCGAGGCAACCATTTGTAAAAGGGGATTTCTTTTTAGAGAATACACGAAATCAAAAAAGAGATCGAAAGCAAAAATTTAAAGGTTGATTTCCCTTTTATTTTCCATTATTATCTACTGTCGTTCTATTTTCTTTATTTTCGAATCTTTGTAAAAAAATAACAAAAAAAAGGGAAAGAGAAACGTTACTTGAACCCACAGACGCGTCGCCGGAGAGCCCATTCCGTCGTCGTAGTTGGGTTCGAAAACGGAGCATCAAAGGCTCCTCTCTGCGGGACCTCGACCACCGAATACGATGGTGGTGTGACGAAATGCCAGGGAGTTCAACCGTCGGGCATGAGAGGGGGAGTGGAAAAGAAGAAATTTTTTAAAAAAGGGGCTGGAAAACTGGTTTTTTTAATCAAAACTTGGCATTTATAACATAGCCTATAAGACGTCGTTTCGGGAGTAGGTTTTAGGTGCCAAAACGGTGCCGTTTCAGGACCATCCATGCGCAACCCGACCCGTTTCCTCAGGATCCGCGCGTTTTGCCTCGAGTGGGATATTTACACGCGGAGTCCTTCCGTTTTTTGCTTTTTGCAATTCAGTTCTTTTATTTCTTTAAATTTACCCATTAGTTTTGTTATTTGTTCACTTTAATCCTATACAAAGCGGCACCGTTTAAATGGCGCGGGAATGTTCCCATTTTAATCCGAGCATCTTTACACGTGTTTCATTTCAGTCCCTAGCAGTGTTTTATCACTTGCAATTTTAGCCCCGAATTTTATGTTGATTTCAAGTTCGTCCTTTACCAGTTTTAATCTATTTATCTATTTGCATTTCAAAAAAGGTTTATTTCGTTATATTTTATTTTGATTCCTTTTATATACTGCTTACTTTAGCCATTTTATTTTATCCTTTAAAGCTTTTTTTAATTTAATTATTATATATTATTTAGCTTAAATATCTTTCCTTATATAATTTATTTTAAACTTGAGATGTTATCTTTCTTAAATATGTATTTTATTTAGTTTAAATTATTGCATGTATTTTTCATGTTCCGCATTTTAAGAAAAATTATTTTATTATTATTTATTTCAAGATTTTGTATTTTGTTTTTTTTAAATTACTTCGCATTTTATATATATTATTTATTTCAAATTTGTATATATATTTTTTATCTATTTATGTAGATATTTAATCTCCTCTAAAACTACTTGTGTTACATATATTTTTTTTTTCTTTCATAATTTAATATACATATTTTAATGTGTACTTACATACATATATGTAAAATTAGTATTAGAATTATTCCATTGATTTCGTAATATTGTTGATGTATGTATGTTAATTAATTGTCTTTATCATTGATTAAATGTTTGATGATTATTGATATTATGTAAGTTTTAATTCTCGTTCTATATTTATTGGTTGCTTGAGATTCAATACCATTATATTTCATTTGTACATAATTATTTCACGTTGTATGTTATTATTCGATCGCATTTCATTCGTTTAGAAAGCCATATTTTAACACCGTTCATGATTTTAAAAATCAGTTTGTGCAAAGCTTTAAATCATAAGGCAATGCTCGTGTTTAGAGGTTTCGAGAAAATCGTGCTCTAACTTACTGAGTTCCGATTTTCCTCGTTAAAACCTAGCAACCGAGTATCCTTTCTCTCTTAAATTAAAATGCATAATATTTCAAATAAAAAACTTAATCACGAGAAATTGAGATATTGCGCCCTAACTTACTGGGCGTGATATTTTATCATCTCGAGATTTTGAGAAATAGTGCCCTAACTTACTGGATTGCGATCTTTCATTTGACCCAAATAAGGGAATATCCTTCTTATTTTTTTTTAATATACAAGTATTAAATGTCGAAGGATAAATCCAACTTCGAGAATATAAGATGTTATGCCCTAACTTACTGAGTATGGCATTTTATTTCTCCGAAATAGGGAGCTTTGGCATCCAATACGGTTTTGTCCAAATACATATATATTTTAAATAAATGGATCGTAATTTAAAATCTTTTCAAATTTTCGACGTCAGGACATTAATTAATCAATTCGGTACCAATTTTGGGCGTTACGGGGGTACTAATCCTTCCTCGTACGTAATCGACTCCTGAACCTATTTTCTCGAATTTCGTAGACCAAAAACACTGTTTTAGTAAACCAAAATGTTTTATTAAAATAAAGGTGACCCGATCACACCTCATCAAAAAAGATTGGTGGCGACTCCATTTCCATATTTTTAAAGTCGATTCTCGTTTTTTAAAACTCCGGTCAAAAAATGGTTTCGACACTCCCCACAAAGCAAAGACCATTTCTAGCTTCTTCGCCCAAATTAACTTACCAAGCATCCTCCTCACCGCCGTCCAGCGACAAAGCTACTAAGGGTGGGTTTGGATGGGCGATTGAGTCTTGATGCGATGCGTTTAGTTTATTTTTGTCTCACGCTCTGATGATCGCTCTGATGATCTAATCTCACCGCCACCGTTATTTTTACACTAACCGCAGTAAACGCACCGCCCATCCAAACCCACCCTAAGTCAGCCTCCATAACTCCCTCCAACCTACTCCAATCAGACAAGAGAACGGAAAAAAGAGAAATCAAAGAAAAGAAACACCATCGCAAACCGCTGAAAAACTAAATGAACGTGCAAAACAATAGAATAAACATGTGCCAAATCATTTTTACCTTTTTAACATCACATAGTGATTGTGCTAGGATTAATATGTAATAGAAATAATTTAAATACAACATGATATGAAAAAAAAAAAACATTAACACATCAAATATAAAAAAAAAACCTATCAAAATTGATATAATATAAAATATTGAGGTATGAAAGAATCATATCAATGAGTAAAAGATTGAACAAAATTTTAATAAAAAAAAGTTATTGAATTGTCACGTCTAACTAACAATTGACCTTTTGCAATAACGAGTGGAGCATCATTTCAAACAAGTTGGGTTGAGGTGGCCCTACCCATTGATGCAGAGTCAAGTTTTCAACTGTTCATTGAACCCATTAACATCTATGAATTTAAAAGCTCATTTGGTTAGCTGAATATAATATTTTTACTCGAAGATGAAAGAAAATTACGTTTAAATATGATTGAATTCACTGTTATTATTTATTAATTGAATTAAGGTGAAAATTTTATGTTTAATTTAACAATAAGCTAATATGATATTAGACGTAGTGCTAAGATTCGTTAATATAATGGTAATTTTAATAGCTATTTTGGTAATGTATGATTTATGACGAATTTACCGTCAACCAATTTCATTAAAACAAGACTGAAAAATAAATTTTGATTTTATAAAAAAAAGCGTCATTTTAATTATTTATTTTTTAGATCTTATTGTTTATCAAATTATTTTAAAATGGATGAAAAAAAATTAATGTATGTTAATTTTATTGACGTGAATGACACAAGAATGTCATGTCAGCAATTAATTTTAAAAAATTAAAAAATTAAAAATTATTAAAAAATTACTTTTAGTATATAAATTATAAAAAAAAACATATTTTTAATATTTTTAATTTTAAAAAATAATTAATTGTTAATGTGACATATACATGAGTTATCACATCAACAAAGTTAACAAACATTGTCTTTTTCATCCATTTTCTAGATAATTTGACAAACAATGTAAGCCTAAGAGTTAAAAGAGGCTCAAAATTAAATACAAGATTAAAATAATTTTTTTATAAAATTAAAGGACTAAATAAATAATTATGCCCTAAATTAAATTCTTTGATTTTTATATATATGATTTCCAAGTAATATTTCAATTATTATCATTTATTTAATTATTATAAATTAGTTTTGGCACTTTTTCGTTTTGTAATAGGAAAATTTTATTTTCCATTTTAGATTTTAGTAAAGTTATTTTTTAGAATATGTTTTTTTTATAAGAATATCTTAGTATGTCGAGTTTAGTGTAAGTTTCTGAATATTAAATTTCTTCGTGATTGAAGGAGAGACAATAAAAGAAACTGTAAGCCGATAAATCTTAAAATTTTGATATCCATAAGTATCAAGTTTTGACTTATTTAGTTAAGTCTATTTAACTTCTATCAATGTGGAGTTTAATTTAACATTTTGACTATTTATTACTGTCTCTTTTCTTTATTTCTTATATATATATATATATATATATATATATAAATTGTTAACAGCTTGGGTTTATTTATTAATGAAAGCATAAATACACAAAAAAAACAATCTAAAATGCTATGTGGAATTTAAATTTAGTCAATTCAACAAATTAAAAAGATGATAAAAAATTTAAATTCCTTCAAATAAAAAAATTTCATATTTCAATTTTCCTTGAAATATTGAAACCATTTTATCTAAGGCACTAATTGTCAAAAAGGATATTCATATTTGACCCAATTTTTTAGTAAAAAAGGTGAATTTAATATTAATAAAAAATTATGAATTGAGTCTCAGTTTGATTGATATGGACATTGTTATCAATGCAAGAGAATATTGATTCAAGTGCGTTAAAGCGTATTGTCCTAACCTATAACGAAATTATTCAAAATATTAATAAAAATTCATCGCAATATCACATCAAATTTAGGATTTACAGTTTTAATTATATAAGGCTTTCATATTTTACTGATATTTTCAAATTACTTGAAGGAAACAATGTCTTTGCCACAAGGAATCAAACCGAAATATCTTTCAAACAAAAGTAAACAATGGGCACTCATCCTTTGACTGCCTTTTTGCAACATAAAAAAGGGAATTGCCTTTTCTCCCCCCCTTTTTATTAAAAAAATGGACTTCATTCAGAATTTTAATTAGGGAAAATTAATTTAGGTTAGTATTTAGTAAATAGCCTTGAAAAATTGATATGAGTCTTTTTTTTAATATTTAATATTTTAATATTTTACTATATTATTATAAGACATTTTTCAATCCCTTAATTCTATTTATGAAATCTAAAATCTTCATTTTCAGTGTACTAAATAATTTCCCTTTTATCAGTTGCTTTCATAAAATATATATTTTAAATAAAATTGTTTTAAATATTATTTTATTTTGTTTGTGATCTTTCCATTAAAAGGTTACATGGTTGGAAATTGGTTTTATAAAATATGTTCAATGGTTTTTTTAGTTAAAAAAAAGTTAAATGTATAACACATTTAATTTTATCATTGAATTGTTATTGGATTTTATGTTTTAATGTGTGAAATTTGGCATGCAAATTAATATATTAAAAAATCAATTATAAGAGTTGATTGTGTCTTAACTTAATTGATATTGGTATTGTTGTCAATGCAGGAGGGCATGGGTTTAAGCGCGCTAAAGCACGTTTATCCTCTTATTTAAAGGCTGGGAAAAGACTATAGATAGTTCTAAGTATTGTATAAAAAAATTATAGATGAAAGTAAAATTGTTCTAAAAAAAAGCAATTTGATGAAAAAAACAATTCAAACTTAAATTATTAGCTAGTATTGTAATAAATTGATTATTGTAAAAAGATTTTTTTAACAATTGACAGGATTCGGGTCACACAATCTCTAACAATAAATCAAAAACATTTCTTCCCGATTAAGTGAAAGAAGTATTGAAATTAAATTGTAATAACCTAAAAATAAAATATATCAAATGACAAAAAAGTTTATTTATATATTAAAAAAAAAGAGAGTAAAAAATGGTCATGTAATACTCCTAAAGGAACAAAAAAATCTTGATTACAAAAATATAAGACCCGCGTTATTTTATAAGAGATAAACATTAAAACTATACATAAATTTTATCCTGATGTACAATTTAATATATTAACTTTGATTTGATATAACTATACACATAAAAATTTTGATTATAGTCCAAATATATACATAAAACTTTAATTTTATTCAATTCTACATATTTTTTTAAAAAATAAATATATCAATTTATTTTTATATTGAATACGTATAATTATTTATATATGTAGCGCATGTTAATGTAAAAAGATATTTGTGAAAAAATTAAAACCTCCCATTAAAAAGTTTTTAAAAAGTGCAAACCTTATGATATATATGAAATTTTAAAATATTTATTAATTAAATTTAAATAATTTCATTCAAAATCGAGTTCAGGTGCTCCAAATTTTGAAAATTCTATCCTAACGAACCAAATCAAACTATTTTTTTTTTCTTTTATAACGTCAACAGTTCCTCGCTAGTTGCTTTCCAATTAACATTAATTTACTACATGTTGCATCAAACGGATTTGTCGGTTTTTTTTTGGTCGAAATAGCTTTTATTAATGAGATTATGCAATTTGAGGGAAGAATAATAAATATTTGTTGTGGTGAAGGATAAACTTTATCTATAGAATAAAAGTTTTAATTTTGGTATCAATAGAATATTATGATATGTTGGTAACTGGTTATGTTATAATTCAAGCACGATATATTTAGAATGATTGTAAATACTTAATACAATAAGGAAACCAACTCAGGATAGTCAAAGCAACCGGCAAAAATCGACAAAAGAATCGAGCATCCACCAAATTAGAGAGAATATCAACAGAATCATCTCTAGAATTACTTGCAAAAACAATACTACATGCATAAGCAAGACTAAAAACCGTGCTACAAGAGTAAAAAAAAAAAAAACTTTTAAAAGTGAAGAGTTATTAAACAATAAAAAACAAATAAAAAAGCTTATAAAACTTAAGACAATACGAGTCCAAATCGACTCGTGAAATCATTTGTTATTCTAAAATACTCTTAAAACATAAATAGATTAAGAAGCTGACGAATAGCCACTCACTTTATAAGAGAAATTACGAGTCGGCAATGGAATTTCAGCGCTTGTCATCTATCTATCACAAGTTGTGAAGACAATAAAAATGCCCACAAAATAGATCTGTAAACTGAAAAGAGAGAAGACACGTGGAGTGAATGAGAAGAAGAAAGAAATAGATGATTAGTGGGAAGGAAAAAAAGGTGGACGATAACTAACTTGAAAATTGGCATTATCATTGAACAAAACAAAAGAGAAGAAACATACAATTTAGAAAAAAATGTTTTTAGAGTTTCCGAAATGACTATGTATTTGTTAATTTTTCATATATTAAAAATGTCACATTCTTTAATTAAAAAAAAATTAAATTAGGGCACATTTACGTAGATAGATGAAAAAGAACGAGTAAGAGATTTTATTTCCACAAATGTAATAATGAAATTTTTCTAAAGGATTTTTTTAGGGTAAATTAAATTGATAGTCACTTAAATATTAATAATTTTTTGTCACTCAATTATAAAAAAATTATAAAATGGTCACTTAATTATTCAATTTTTTCATTTTTAGTCACTGGGCATTGTTAAATCACTAACGAAAGATCACTTGACAGCTTTTAAAATTAGCGTAATAACAACTTTAACTCTCAACATCTATACATAATGTCAATTTAATTTTTATTTTAAAATATTTAACCCTCAACATTTATACATTGCGCACTTTAATCTTTTTTGTAGTTTTTTTTTTTCTTTGTAGGAGAAAAGATGAGATTTTTGGACATTTCCAATTTTGGTTATTTATTTATTTATTTATGAAATTTAGCTAATAAATCTATTATTTTAGCTTTTTAAGTGAAAGGGTGATAAAGAAAAACAAAACTGTAAAAAAAATTAAATTACAAATGTGTAAATGTTGAAAGTTAAATTTTTAAAAATCAAGAATAAATTAATACCATGTATAAATATTAGTGCTAAAGTTGCTATTATGCTAATTTTAAAAGTTACCATGTCAAAATTTAAATTACAAATGTGTAGATGTTGAAGGTTAGGTTTTTTAAAATCAAGAATAATTTAACACAATGTATAAACGTTAGTGTTAAAGTTACTATTATGCCAATTTTAAAAGTTACCATGTCAATCATTTAATGGCAGGATGCAAAAAAAAGACAAAAATCAAATAGTTGGGTAATCATTTTGTAACTTTTCATAAATAAGTGACCAAAAAATAAACTTATTAATAATTTGATGACTATTTTATAACTTTTCATAATCGAGCATAATCGGGTGACTACCGGTGTAGTTTACCCAATTTCTTTTTATGTAAATAAAAGTATGATTATTCCCTAAACATTTTCTTTCATTCCATGAACTCCCTTTCATTTTCCCCTCCTATTAAACAATCAAGCTTCTTCTTTTTTTCATTGATTTTTTTCAATGGTTAAAATGACATATTTTTGTCTTAAAAAAGCAAGAATTACAATGCAGAACTAGGTAACTAAGTTGCGGGAAACATCAAGTTTTTGGTTGTCATGCTTTAGGAAGGGGTTCCCCACTCAAAAATGATTTGAAAAGCTGAAGAGCTGCTCTTGGCTTGAACAATGGTACTTCATGTCCTGCCCCTCTCACTGTTGCAAATGTTAGCCCTTCATACACCTCAGTCCATCCCCCCACCTTCACGAACACATCAAAATTCCCAATTTTTTTTCATATGTCAGCATCATTTCAGTTTGGATGATCGTACTCGACCGGTCGGGCTTTGTCTAATCCGAAAAATAGAGACAATTTATAGATATATGGTGGTGCTTAAGCTTACCTGTTTCTTAACATACCAAGGATACCAGGGAATTTTGGTACTCAATTTCAGTTGTGCAAGTGAGTATCTTGTTGCTGTCACTGGAACCACCGAGTCTACATCACCACTGTTATTATCCAAAAATCAAATAATAAATTAGAGTTAATTCAAGCTTCATTTCATTTTAAATATATTCTTGCTAACCTGAAAACCCAAACTCTCAAGCCACCGGCGATCATTTCGTTGTAAATCGGTAGAACGGATACATCTGTATCGTTCCAATTACGATTTAGAACTTCACTGTATCGACAAGGCAAAATTCTGTATGTTAGCACAAAGACAAAATGCTGTTAGCGAATCATGTATGCGATAATCGAAGTACCTGCAAGCGGTCCATTTATATCGGATTCCGGTTGTGTTGGCATGGAGTGCCTTCTGCACATCTGGCCTGTTGTAGTAAATCTCAGCATACTTTTCAGTGCATGGATCATAGCCTGATAACTGCCTGAAAATCTGAAGATTTTTCATTCTAAGAATTATCATACATCGGTCCGAATTTGTGATAATTGCATGTTTTCAGTATATATATAAGCTAAGATATCGGTACCGAATGTGGTCGATGAGGCAATCGCATACTATGCCTGGTAAAACGGCTGCCATCTGAGTTATTGCAAGGGGGAGCATATATGTTGTACTGATCAATGTTTCCAAATTCTTGATCCATGGCATAAGAATACAACGATTCGCACTCGTTCGACTCTTTCTGCCGTCGGAAATCGCATGTGTTGATGAGTTGCTGATACGTTCTATCAGAAATCATGGCATGGCTCCACCAGTATGTCACTGTCCCAAGGTTATCATAATAGTTGTCTGTCACTGCATTTCCCACCTGCATTCCATTTCCACTTTTACAATCTCTTTATTGAAACATCAAAAGGAAACAAAAAAAAAAAAAAAGGTTGCAAATTGTGTGAAATGTTGCACATTACCATTATTCCTTTTAGATTTATTGGGTGCTTGGATTTCTTGTTGTAAACCATGATCTGTCTAGCCAACTGAGGCACATAATGGCCGGCATAGCTCTCTCCGGTGATGTATACCTCACGATTCTTATATCGTGGGAACCGGTCGAGCCATCTGATCAAGAATTCCAAAGAGTCCATAGCTGAAATCACAACCTTCAAACTTAGATCAGAAACAAATTCAACATGTGAACTAAAACTATAAACTCTGCTAACGAGCTAAGGTAGCATTAGGAATGGAGTTTTAAGAGTCGAACCGGTTCGACAGTCGCCGGTATCCAACAAATCGGAACTGCGATTGGTGTAAGAGAAGCCTACACCAGCAGGAGTCTCCAAGAACAAGAGGTTAGCCACATTGTTCCAAGAGAACTTGTTGAGATACAACCCTGAGGCTGACTTGTTAATTCTGAATGGCCCAATCTCTTCTGATGCACCATATGCCACTGAGGAGCAACCAGGACCTAATAATAAAATCACAAATATAAGCTTTACAAGGATCCCATGGAGGAGAAGTATAGTTAAAATTTGTATAACTTTAGACTTTACTTAGACATTGAAAGTCCCAAAGCTAAGCTAAGCTAGCAATGCAGGTGTAATTAATTATGTTGGCTGAACTATAATTTCTGCTTCTATTGTATTTGCTGTGGGGGTAATAAATGTAACCTGTTATTATTTTTCTGGCATTTATTTTTTGCAATTACTTCAATGTATAGAAAAAGAGAGAAAGAGAATGAGAGTTTTTCTTTTTGTGGTTTTGGGTTTACTTATTTTCTGGTAGTTGAGTAATATTGCTCATGAATTCTACTCTTTCATTGGTAGTTTGGTCATCATTCTTAGCTATTGAAGGTTAGTTCAATATAATTACTTTAAAATATAGAGTTTAAATACTTTAATAAAAAAAATATCCATCTTTTTATACAAATATGATATATATTTTTCAAAAAATTATGATCATGTCGGCAACAAAGAGGATAATGAAAATTTGTCGGTTCAAAGACAAAAAAATATATGGTAAGAGGGAATTTAGAAACAAAGCCAAAAAAGAAAAAAAAATACAATATAACAGTAGTAGAAAAACAAAAGAAGAAGAAGACGACATAAAATAAAAGACAAACCTCCATTGAGCCAGATGACAAGAGGCTTAGAGGAAGGGGAATTGGGAGACTCAGTGAGCCAGTAAAAGAGGGCTCGACCAGCTACTTTGTTAACAGTAACATAGCCAGAGAATTGTGGAAAAGTGACTTTGGGTTGGCCTGGAAGTGCTGAGATTCTGTCAGCTTCTTCTTCAGCTGCTGAGTACCCTTCACTGTTGCTAACAAAAAGGAGGAGTAAGGCCATGGAGATTAGGTTGAGGATCTGTGTGTTGTTGGCCATGTTAAATGAACAAGAGAGGGAGTGAAGAAGTTGAAGAGCAAAAAACATAAAGGGCGCAGTGGTAGATGGTTGTGACCTTGATGAAGTGTGGAAAGTTGAGAGTAGTGATTAAATAGGAGAGATGAATAAGATTAGATTAGAGAGGGACTATGATTTATGGTGTCCTATCTATGGATAATGCCTATGCCATCACACATCACCTAAAATAATTTTACTATTTGGGGCACCCTTTCTTTGTGTGGGGATCCTAGTGTGCCTATATATAATATACATCCATATATATATACATCAAAAGCACATGTAGAGAATGCTCAATAGCATGCTATTGTTTTTTAGGACGCTTTGGAGTTTATCATTTAATAACATGATCATATATATAGTACATAAAAAGGAGAATTTTGTTAAATTTTACTAATAGAGTATTTCTTTTAGACTATTATTAACTATATTTTCATTAAATACATTAAAAATTGATAAAAAAGAATAGTAAAATAAGAGAATAGGTAGCTACCCATTCACTGAGCGAAAAGAAATTTTCATGTTGGAGTTGGTTTGAAAAAATATTTACTAAGTTTTATGTAAATTAATAGAGGTGGGTAAATTAATTTAGGGCTAATAAATAAGGCAATGGGAACACATGGTTTTCACACATCCATGAAACAGTCCCATTCAATCCTCCATTAATTCCTCGTTTATTCATATATCAGTAAGTTTGACTACATTTTCTTTGTCATCATTGCCATTTTCCATTTCTTAATTAATTTCTCTTCTTTTTTCTATTCCTTTTTATTGTCATTTCTTCTGTTTTACTAGGGACAAGTTGTAAACTTGGATTGTCTGTATCCCCTATAGTCTTTTTATTTATTCATATTGTTTTGTAGATATTTTATTTTGGTTTTAGATACAATTGATAATTTCTTTTTTAGTTTGTAAAACAAAATAAATAAAGCAGCTAAATGCTAATAACCAAACAGAAAGGGGACAAAAAGGCTATAATAAAAGACACTTTCTTGCATGTTTTCAGCTCACATGTTAAGCTATTATTTGTTTGATTAATGATATAGCTTAGTTTAGTTTTAACTAAGATCAATTAATTCCCAAATCACAATGAGGACTTGAAGCTTACATTTATAATATTAGTAACTAATAATATTTTATTATCTAGAAAGGTTTTAATAAATTATAATGATTAATGAATAATTGTGTTGTAAAGACAAAATTTTTGTATGTAAAGTTATCTTATAAAGACATAACTTTACATAGAGTTGTTTTGTAAAACAACACAATCATGTGAAAGGTATCTCATCAAAAGACATGTCCCTATACACATACCCCATGCGCGTCAGGACACGTGGCAAGCCAGAAAGATGCTTAAACAGTAAGCCTGCCATTACCAAACTAGAAAGCCACATGTGAGCTCTCTTTTCCAAGATGACATTCCGGACAAGCACATACTATCCGCCATATGGATCTCTGAGCTTCATTAGGAACATGAAGTTGTTGGTTACCAAACATCACGTGGGTTCAACTACTTTATCCCATCAGAGTTAGAATGAATGACATGATCTCTCCTGTCAGAGACATCCTCGTTCTGCCGAAGACATCCCCTAATGTGTAACATAATGATGGCTAGATGGCAAGTCTAACACGTTAACACCATCTTACGCGGGACCCTTGTCTATAAACACCTCTAAGAACAATGAAGAGGGGATAGACTCTTCAAGAAAACCAAGCCTACACTCTGTCAACACTCTTTTAGCCCTTAGCTTTACGTTCTCTTCACCTCTACTCTTCATAACCTTCGACACCTCCTACGATTGGGTGAACCGACCTTTATAGCTACCACCCTTACCTCCTATGTACTCCTCCCTTGTTGTACAGTATATCAACAATTGGTGCGGTGAGTATGGACGGCATGGCTTCTCAATCCCAAAGTGACTCCCCCGCTGACCAAACCAACCAAACCAATGACCTAGCCAATCAAGTCAACTCCTTCGCCCTATCCAGCGAACCTATCCCACTTGTTTTAAGGGTCTCAACTAGCCTGAACACCATTCAAACTCTTTCCTCTTCTACCCATGTAGAAACTTCTTTATAGTATGCAAATGCCCTTCTCCCCACCCTAGAGCAATTAGTAAAGGCTCTAAAAGATCTTTTAGCTTCCAACCCTACAAATCTCACCGTACTTGCAAGAATCAGCCCTCTAATTGCTTTGGCTCCTCTAGTTTCTACAATGCCTCAACTACAACCTAGCATGACCCCCTAGGCCATTTGATCACATATGTCGTTGTTTGCAAGAAGCAATAACTTGTCTCATAGCTATGCCTTCTCCCCAATTGTGACTCCCATCCAACTGGACCAAGGTTCTCATTAGCAAGCTTCAGGTCCACAGCCCCACAACTCAGAAACCTAGGAGAAACTACAACGTTTAAAAGAGTAGTTTTCTCAATAATAATGTTGTTTCAATGAGCATCAAAAACAAATGCTCATAATGAGTGGCTTATTATAGAATTAAGAGTCGCATGAAAGGTTCCGAAACAAGAAAATCTAGAACATCAGAAAGAGGAAGCTCAACCCGTGCTCTGGAAGGATAATGAGCTTGGCAATTTAAAAAGCCTTCGCAAGGATAATGCCGACCTTCCGGCGGTACCTCAATATTCTTAGGGTAGTAATAGTCTCTCCGTAGAGGAACAACTCAAAGCTTTTAGGGCAAAACTAATGCAAGAAATAAATGGAGTAAAAATAAACTAATCTAATAGGAATTACTCCAATGAACCATTGGCACCTAAAGTTCTAAAAAACCATATCTCCAACTCCTTCAAGTTTCTAAAGTTTCTATACAACAGATTTGGGGATCTAGAAGACCACCTAGCCCGATATGATAATCACATGAATATATTAGGGGCATCTGCTGAAGTGAAATACAGAGCCTTCTCTATAACCTTCTTGCAGACAGCCTGACAGTGGTACCTGTCGTTACCTTAAGGATCAATCCACTCCTTCGAGTAGTTGGCCAAGCGATTCATGATCCGTTTTCGGCCAACAAGACACTTTAGTATTCCTCGACATACTTGATAACTATCCGCTAATGAGCAAATAAGTCCCTTTGTGACTATGTCAAGAGATTCAGCGCGACCACCATGGTTATGAAGGTCACTGATGAATAGGCAATTCAAGCCTTCATTGGTGGGACCTCTCATCATCATCTAAGGTAAACTATCATCAAAAATACTCCAACCAAACTCTATCATCTTTACGAAATGGTGTACAAGTTCTTAGAAAGAGAAGAAGTTGGAAAAGTTTGTGTCGATTCCTCTATACTAACATCTCGCCAGAACAACCATCCGCGAAGATCACCTCCCAAGAGATTTCAAGGCTATTGATCTACTGCAATTCATTGTAGCAGATTAAATCATTTTCTGTACTTGATGAGCTTGTATAAAAGCGATTTAGTTATGATTTTTACTTTATTTTCATATTTAGTTCATCAATAATAAAAAGTGTGATTTGAGCCATTTATATGACCTTAGGGGACAAAATAGGCCTAAAAGAAGGTTAACGTATTTAGTGAGTGTGCAGGACATCATTCGGAGGCATAGGAACACGAGACTGGCTGCAATGTTGCAACACAAAGTGTTGACGTCACAACATAGTGAGCAGAGCACTCAAAAGGAGCAAACTGCCTTCAGTGTCACGACATAGCCAGAGGTTTTCGCGACACAACCCTGTAATCAAACCTCAACTCGTAAACTACCATCAGTGTCACGACACAAGCCAGAGGGTGTAGCAACACTGCCTTGTGTCGTGACACTTGTAACAGCCCGATTTTAGATAAATCAGAATAGTGGTTTTGGAACCACAAATCTGAGGTCAAAAAATTATTTTAATATTATTTTATGTGTTAAGAGCATGAAATCATGAATGTGTGAAATTTTCGTGAGTTAATTTTAGTGATTGAATGCTGAATTTGATAAAAGGACTAAGTCGCATAAAATGCAAAAGTTGTATTCTATTTGTTAAAGGCACTATTTAGCTATGAAATTTAAATGTGGAGGTCCTTATAATGTTATTAAACCATTGATAGTGGAGATGGATATAAATGGACTTGAATTATGTGATTTATAATGTTTTAACTAAAGGATAAAATGGTAATTAGTGAATTAAGTTATATTAAATAAAATAAAAACAATTTTATGCTTAATTGTCATCTTCTTCAACCAAAATAAGAAATATAATAAGGGTTTTGGAAGCTTTGAAGGTTCGGCCATTGTTGCTCAAACATGTAAGTTCGTTTTAGCTCGATTTTTTATGATTTTTATGTTTTTGTGATCATTGCATCTAGTACTAGCTAGCCCGTGCCTTAATTTTTGAATTTGTTCATGAGTTTGTGAAGTTCCATTGATGATTATTTGAGATTTTGGATGTTTGATGATAAAATATGAAAACTTGATGATAGATTTTAATATTTTACAAAGTGATTTTTGACAAAAATGTCAAATAGGGATTATATTGTGAAATGTGTAAATTGAGGGGTTAAATGTGTGAATAAATGATAAATATGAGCTGATATGTACATTAGGAAAATTCGGCTAGCATGTATTTGAATTAAATTGTGTGAATTTTGTGTATTTATAAAATAGGGACTAAATTGTAAAAAATATGGAACTTTAGGGGATAAAGTGTAAAAAGGCCCAAATATGTGTTTTTGGACTGAATTGAGTGATTTTATGAATAAATGAGTTAATTTTGAATGTATATAGATCAAGAACGAAAGAAATCGGATTTAGATTGGGGAAAATCAAAAGTTATCGAATAGTCGATCCAGTCCGTTTATCCCTAATACGAGGTAAGTTCATATGAAAATAAATGTCTTTAAATTGAATTATATATGTTTAATTGTCATTGAACTGCTATGAATGTTGAATGATCAAATACGAGCAAGAATCGACAGGGTTACAATATCTGAAAGTCCCGTACGAACCTTAGGAATAGTATAGGATACGAATGTCATGACATTAGGATTATCGAGATGTGATTACGTATAAGACCATGTTTGGGACATTGGCATCGTTATATGATTTCCTATAAGACCCTGTCTAGGACAGTGGCATCGATATGTGATAACATGTAAGACCATATCCGGGATATGGCATTGTACGAGTTATATGTGATTTCCGAGTATCCTTAACGATTCTGAATGGTTCAACGGGCAAAGTCAAGTCGAGAATGAATGTGTGAATGAGTTAAGTGACTCAGGTACGTACGAGATTTATACGAGTATTGAAAAGGGAAGTATTTGATGAATTCACTTATGATTTTGAATATGTGTTCAATGGGAAAGGTTTGTGAGCTTTTATATGCTTATTCATGATTTGCCTATTAAAGAAAATGATGTTGATTCATGTGGTAATTTTATTTGTATATGGCTTACTAAGCTTTTAAAGCTTACTTTGTGTGTTCTTTCCCTATTTTATAGATAATCGAAGCTAGCTCAGACTGGGGATCATCAGGATCATCGTCACACTATCGAACAACATGTTGGTACTTTTGATGCTTTGTAAATATGGTATATGGCATGTATAGGCTAGTGTTAAGATGTTATGTTTTGAGTTATGATATTAGCCATGAGATTTGGCTCATAAATGATGTAAATGTGGGTGTGTATTTGGCTATTTGAGTTGGCTTAATTTATGAATTTGGTAAGTGATATGTGATGTATATATGGCATTGTGTTTTGGCGTGTTTAGTATGGTTGAAGATGAAATGGTATGTTGTGGCTTGATTTTAAGATGATGATCTGGTATGTTTTATGACATGAATTAGTTGATAAGATGATGAGAAAAATGCATAGAGAAGATAGGTGAAATTGTTGGTAATGGCATATTGTTTTAGTATGTTTTGGATTATGATTTGAGTAGTGAAATGGATGGATTTTAAATGGCATGATTTGTATATGAATTAGCATGTTTTGGTTGCCTATAAATGTGTTGAAATTGTATTATTTTGGTTTTTTAGGTGAGCATGAGAAAGGGTGGCAAAATTTGCCTTGCAAATGGCCTATTCTTGTCGACACGGGCAGAGACATGGGCGTGTGTCTCAGCCGTGAGCGACACACAGTCATGATACACGACCGTGTGTCCCTTGGTGTTGAAATTAAATCAAAGTCAATATACTCCACACGGTATCACACACGGGCGTGTGACCGGCCATGTGGCACAAGTCAATATACCCCCTTAAATGGCACACGGCCTAGCACCCGGGCGTGTGACTTGGCCATGTTGCATAAGTCAGTATACCCTACAGGATTGGCACGGCCTAACACACGGCCTGGCACACTGGCGTGTGTGGCTATTTCGAAGGGCACACGGGCTAAACACACGAGCGTGTGGTCAGCCGTGTGACCCAAGTCAGAATTTATGCCCTGTTTTCACACGACCTGGGACACGGGCGTGTCTGGAGCCGTGTGAGGCATACGGCCTGTTCACACGGGCGTGTGACCCTTGTATGTTTGAAAAATTTCTAAGTTTTTGAGAATTTTTGTATGTTAACTGTTTAGTCTCGAACCATTTCTAAAGCATGTTTAAGGCCTCGTAGGCCCTTATAAGGGACAATGTGATTATGATTGAATGGTGTTTGAGAATGGATGCATAAATGTATGTTGTATGTTGTGATTTGATCGGTAATGCCTCGTAACCCTATTCTACTGACGGATACGGGTTAAGGGTGTTACATTTATTGGTATCAGAGTTACGGTTTAGTCGATTCTAGGACTAACGTAGCGTGTGTGAGAGTCTAGCTATGCATGCCATATATACTCTGTGATAGTGTGATGATTCCTGACAGCTTAAATTTTGTTTTCGTATAGTAATGGATCCCAAAAGAGCTGTAGCTGACGATGTAGAGAGTAATGCGCCCGCTCCTGCTCAGAGGGCAGCGCAATCTGACTCTAGACTTGTAACTAGTAGCCGCGAGGGAGAGGCTAAACAAGCCTTCTTCCAAATGATGAGTGAGTGGTTCATGAAGTTCGTTCGAACGAATTTGTCTGCTCAACAACCTCCACCCCCGCCTATTCCTCAACAAGTCCCAGTTTTGCCATAAGTGATAGATCCGATTCGATTGAGTAAGCCACCTGTTGATAAGATTCGTAAATATGGGGCTGAAGAGTTTCGAGCTAATGTTGATGATAATGCTGAATGAGCTGAGTTCTGGCTCGATAATACAATCTGAGTATTCGATGAGTTATCTTGTACGCCTGATGAATGTATCAAATGTGCCGTATCTTTGTTAAGAGACATTACGTATCACTGGTGGAATACATTAGTATCGGTGGTTCCAAAAGAACGGGTTACTTGTGAGTTTTTCCAAACTAAATTCTGGAAGAAATATATTAGCCAAGGATTCATTGATCAGAAACGCAAAGTGTTTCTCGAGTGTAAACAGGTCGTCGTATCATAATTCAAGAATACGAGCGAGAATTTATGAGATTAAGCAGATACGCTCGGGAATGTGTTTCAACTGAAGCTATTATGTGCAAGAGATTTGAGGATGGTTTAAATGAATACATCAAGCTATTAGTTAGGATTCTGGAAATCAAAGAGTTTGTGATATTCGTCGAACGAGCATGTAAAGCTGATGAACTCAGAAAAGAAAAGAGAAAAGCTGATTTTGAAGCTAGAGACTCTAAAAAGAGATCGACGAGTAAATCTTATCAGTTTGTATCAAAGAAATTCTGAGACTCGTTTGATCGTTCCAATGCATCGATGAGATATTCAAATAGGGATCGTGAAAAGCAACCTGTGAGTTCTAAAGCTCAAGCTATCTATTGCTAGTGTTGGCAATATGAGACAAAACCGAACAGAGTGTAGACATTGTGGAAAACGGCATATTGGTGATTGTAGATTGAATGATCGGGCCTGTTTTAAATGTGGATCATTAGATCATTTCATTCGTAACTATCCTGAGTTGGCTGAGCAAGATACAGTACAAAACACGAGACCGAGTAATACTGCAGTTAGAGATAGACAACCCAGAAATACGGGAAATGTGAGTGGTAGCCAGAGAGCGACTGAAGATTCTGTTGTGAGGTCAGAGGCCAGAGCACCTGCACGAGCCTACGCTATTCGCACTCGCAAAGAAGCGTCATCTCCAGATGTTATCATCGGTACTTTTACTCTCTATGATACTAATGTGATTGCATTGATAGATCCAGGATCAACTCATTCGTATATATGTGTGAATTTAGTATCTAGTAAGACTTTGCCTGTAGAGTCTACTGAATTTCTGATTAGAGTATCGAACCCTTAAGGCAAGTGTGTTTTGGTTGATAAAGTGAACAAGAACTGTCCACTGATGATTTGGGATTTTTGTTTTCCGGCTGATCTGATGTTGTTGCTACTTGATGAATTTGATATAATTCTGGGTATGGATTGGCTAACGCTACATGATGCTATAGTAAACTGTAAACGAAAGACGATTGATCTGAGATGTTAGAATAATGAGATTATCTGGATTGAGTAAGATGATTTGAATGGTTTACCAGCAGTGATTTCATCGATGTTAGCTCAGAAATATGTGAGAAAGGGTTGCGAAGCTTATTTTGCTTATGTGCTTGATACGAAGGTGACTGAAAAGAAGATCGAATCAGTGCCAGTTGTGTGTGAGTATCCGGATGTGTTTCTTAAAGAGTTACCGGGTTTACCACTGATCTGAGAGGTTGAGTTTGGCATTAAGTTAGTGCCAGGAACTATGCCGATATCGATAGCTCCATACAAAATGGCCCCGACAAAATTAAAAGAATTGAAAGCTCAGTTGCAAGAGTTGACAGATAAAGGTTTTGCTAGACCGAGTTTCTCTTCCTGGGGTGCACCGATATTATTTGTGAAAAAGAAAGATGGCACGATGAGAATGTGTATAGACTATCGACAGCTCAACAAAGTGATAATTAAGAACAAATACCCTCTACCGCGGTTTGATGATTTGTTTGATTAGTTAAAAGGGGCAACAGTGTTTTCAAAAATCGATTTGAGATCGGGTTATTACCAGTTAGGAGTAAAAGACTCGAATGTGCCAAAGACTGCGTTTAGAACAAGGTATAGACACTACGAATTTCTTGTTATGCCTTTCGAACTAATGAATGCACCTGCTGTCTTTATGGACTTAATGAACCTAATTTTCAGACCGTACCTAGATTAATTTGTCGTTGTATTCATTGATGACATTTTGATTTACTCACATGATGAATCTGAGCATGCCGAGCATCTGAGAATTGTACTACAGACTCTGCGAGATAAGCAGTTATTTGCAAAGTTCAGAAATGTGAATTCTGGTTGCATGAGGTTGGTTTTCTGAGACATATTGTGTCAGAATCAGATATTCGAGTCGATCCGAACAAGATTTCTGCAATAATGGATTGGAAGTCTCCGAGAAATGTTTCTGAAGTCCGTAGCTTCCTGGGACTCGCCGGCTATTATAGACGATTTGTGAAAGGCTTTTCGATGATTGCGACTCCGATGACGAAATTACTTCAAAAACATTTTAAGTTCGAGTGGTTAGATAAATGTCAGAAAAGTTATGATCAGTTGAAAGCTTTATTGACAGAGGCACCAGTGTTAGTTCAGCTTGAATCGAGTAAAGAGTTCGTAGTGTTCAGTGATGCATGGTTGAATGGTCTGGGTTGTGTTTTGATGCAGGAAGGCAAAGTTATAGCTTATGCCTCGAAACAGTTGAAACCGCATGAAAAGAATTACCCGACACATGATTTGGAGTTAGCAGTTATTGTGTTCGCATTGAAAATTTGGCGTCACTATTTGTTTGGTGAGAAATGTCACATCTATACCGATCACAAGAGTTTGAAATATTTGATTACTCAGAAAGATCTGAATTTGCGACAACGGAGGTGGCTTGAATTACTAAAAGATTACGAGTTAGTGATCGATTATCATCTGGGAAATGCTAATGTCATTGCTGATGCTTTCAGCCTAAAATCCATGTTCGCTCTACGTGCGATGAACACTCAAATAGCTTTGTGTAATGATGGTTCGATTGTGGCTGAGATGAAAACGAGACCATTATTTTTATAGCAGATTTACGAAGCTCAGAAAGTCGATAATGAAATGTTAGCAAAATGAGTTCAATGTAATTCGAACCCTGATTCAGAGTTTCAAGTTGATTCCAATGATTGTTTAAGATTCAGAGGTCGAATATGTGTTCTAGAAAAACTCAAAGTTGATTCAGATGATTTTGAATGAAGCACATAGTAGTCGTTTATCTGTTCATCCGGGAAGCACGAAAATGTATAATGACTTGAAACAGCTGTATTGGTGGCACGGCATGAAAAGAGATATCTCCGAGTTTATTTCAAATTGTTTAATCTGTCAGCAAGTCAAAGCTGATCATCAAGTACCCTCCGACTTATTGCAGCCAATCATGATTCCCGAGTGGAAATGGGATAGAGTGACTATGGATTTTGTATCGGGTTTACCCCTATCTCCGAGAAAGAAAGATGCAATCTGGGTTGTTGTTGACCAATTGACGAAATCAGCTCATTTCATTCCTGTACGTACGGATTTCTCGCTTGATAAGTTATCTGAGTTATATATCTCTGAGGTTGTGAGATTGCACGGGGTTCCTATTTCCATAGTTTTGGATAGAGATCAGAGGTTCACATCGCGATTTTGAAATAAATTGCAAGAAGCTTTAGGTACAAAGTTGCATTTTAGTACTGCGTTTCACCCACAAACGGATGGTCAATCTGAACGAGTTATTCAGATTCTTGAGGATATGTTGTGTTGTTGTATTCTTGAGTTTGAAGGTAGTTGGGAGAAATATCTACCGCTGATTGAGTCTGCTTATAATAATAGCTTTCAATCGAGTATTAAAATGGCATCGTACGAAGCTCTATACGGTCGTAAATGTCGAACACCGTTGTATTGGAGTGAGCTCAGCGAAAATAAGATTCACGAAATTGATCTGATCAGAGAGACTGAAGAAAAAGTGAAAGTAATTCGTGATAGTTTGAAAGTAGCATCGGATCGATAGAAATCTTACGCAGATTTAAAACGGAAAGATATTGAGTTTCAGATCGGGGATAAAGTATTCTTGAAAGTGTCGCCGTGGAAAAAGATATTGCGGTTTGGTCGGAAAGGGAAATTGAGTCCGCGATTTATCGGACCTTACGAGATTATCGAGCGAATCGGGCCAGTTGCTTATCGATTATCTCTACCGTCTAAGTTAGAGAAAATGCATAATGTGTTTCATGTGTCGATGCTTCGACGATATCGATCCAACCCTTCACATGTCATTTCCCCGACCTAGGTTGAAATTCAGTCTGATATGTCATATGTTGAAAAACCAATTCGAATTTTAGCTCGTGAGATCAAAGAATTGAGAAATAAGAAAATTGCATTAGTGAAAGTATTATGGTATCGACACGGGGTTGAAGAAGCTACGTGGGAACCCTAGGATGCTATGAGAAATCAATACCTGAACCTATTCACTGGTAAGATTTTCGGGGACGAAAATCTCTAAAGAGGGAAGAGTTGTAACAGCCCAGTTTTAGCTAAATCGGAACAGTGGTTTCGAAACCATAAATCCGAGGTTAAAAAATTATTTTAATATTATTTTATGTGTTTAGAGTATGAAAGCATGAATGTAACACCCCTAACCCGTAACCATCGCCGGTCTAGGGTTAAAGGCGTTACCGGACGAATCAGAACCTTTTACGAACATTTCATAATATAATTCAAAGAATCCAATCCAAGTGTCTCTGGAATAGGTCAACGAGACCTTAAACATGCTTTAGAATAGGGCCGGGACTAAACCGAACACATACGGAAATTCTCAGAAATTTTAAAATTTTTCAAAGTTACAGAGGTCACACGCCCGTGTGGGCAGGCCGTGTGCCTCCCACGGCCTCAAACACGCCCGTGTGTCTAAGCCGTGTCAAAACAGGGCATACATACTGACTTGACCACACGGCCTGAGACACGCCCGTGTGTCCAGCCCGTGGTCGCTACTGACTTGATCCACACGGCCAGTCACACGCCCGTGTGTCTTGCCCGTGGTCGAGTCTGACTTGTTATGAAATTTCAACCACAAAAGACACGGTCGAGCCACACGCCCGTGTGCTCAACCGTGTGGGCAATTATAGGCCATTTACAAGGCCAAAATGCCACCCACACTTTGAGTTATCCCTACAAGCAACATACAAATACAATTCATGCCAAAATAACCAACTATTCCAAGCATTCAAAAGCATTTCAAGCACAACATCTTATACAACAATTAGCTCAATCTATTCACAATCATTTCCAAGTATAATTCATCACAAACATATCATTTCCTTATAACAATCACTCATCAAATATATGCTTACCTTGCATAAATGAGCTTACCATTATTTTGACCATTTCTTAACCATGGAACCATACTAAAATCAAGCATCATATAGCATGACTCTCATTCATAAAACATTCATTTTATCTAGCCATATCACATGGCTATATGTACATCTCAAACATATTTCAAAGTAACTAGCCTATACATGCCATACTTAAGTATATACACTTTCAAAAGGTACCAAAACAGGATTGAGTAGTGTGATGAAGATCCTCGATGATCCCCGAGCCTTTCAGTAGCTTTGACGATCTATAAAACAGAGCAAACACACACAAAGTAAGCTTTCAAAAGCTTAGTAAGCCATATACAAATAAACTTAACATATAAACATTCATTATTCATGTCAAACATAAGATTACTAATAATTCATTTGCACATTTGATAAACCGTAATAGTAACATATTTTAATCCCACATTTAGCATGCTTTTGGATGAATTATCTCTTATTTTATGTTATTTGGTGCTCTTAATCCTTTATTTTCATGTTTTATACTCAAGGAAGCACCGGAGGATGAAAAGAACGGAAAACGGGCTTAAAACAGGCCAAATGGGCCAAAGCACGAAATCAGCACGGCCTGGGCCCAAGACCACACGACCGTGCCTCATTAATGAAGTCCAACACGGCCTGGCCACGATTCACACGGGCGTGTGCCAAGGCCGTGCCCCTGCCGTGGCAAAGAGAAGTTTCATTCGGATTGGGATACTTAGGGGCAAAGAAACACATTCCAAAAGCCTATATATACACCCTAAGTATGACCTAAAAGGGAGAGCCCAAGGCTATCGTCTAGGGGCGTCTTGCTAGGCCAGAGAAGGCAGATTTATGGGGATTCACTCGAGGATAGCCAGTTGATTCATCTCTAGAAGCCAGAATTATACTCAAGACGGAGAGGCTCTCCTTCAATTCCTTCAGGGATTTTTAGGGATTTCTTATGTTTTGTTTTATCTTTTCTTCTGAGATGTTTTCTTTTATTGTTATGAACTAAACCCTCGAGATACAGAGGGGATGAAACTTAGATGAATCTTGTTATCGTTTATTTGAACTATATGATAAATATTTGACTTGTTCTTAATTATGTGTTCTTAATTCTTGTGTTGATATTTCCGGGATATTGATTCAAGTTTGATGTGCTTAGGTGGAGGAGAAAAAGTCCCTGTCTAAGAGTAGATCTAGCATAGTTAAGCGGAGTTGATCGCGCGCCTAGAGATAGGGTGACGAGATTTTGCCGGATTAGGGTAAAACCTAATATGGGATTCCATAGATCGAGTTAATGAAATTCTAGGAGTTTTAATTAGAAAGAGATTTCAATTAATCAACCTAGGGTTAGACGTTATTCGCTTTGAGAGAGGGTTTAATTTACACTAGGGAATCTTACGGATCAAGTCAAATGAATAAATCGTCTGGTTCAGAGTTAGATAACAAGTGAAGTCTAGGTGGATTCTTCCTTGGGTGTCGTCTTAATCAATTGGTTTTTCCTCAAGTTATTTTCCCAATTTCATTCTTCTTTGTCTTAGAGTCTTTAATTTAGTAGTTAATTAATTTAGATTTAAACAACAAATTCCCTTTATTTTAGGCTAGATAATAAAAAGAAAGTTAGTATTAGTACTTTTAGTTCCTTTGGGTTCGACATTCCGGTCTTGCCACTAAACTATACTACTGTTCGATAGGTGCGCTTGCCTCAAATCGTTGTCATAGTTAGTTTCCAGGTTCGATCCTTCTCATTTATAAATTTTAAGACTTTGACATCGCGAAAACACAACGATCAACATTCATAGTTCTTCTTGGCTCATTTGTTTAGCCATTTGCTTACCAACATATAAATCACCATGTACTTCATTAGATCATAGTTCATTCATTCACAGATTACATTTTTACTTTGTCAAATCTATACACATATCTCATCTAGGTAAGTTCATATTTATACTTACCTTTCATACACTTACATAATGTACATATCAAACATACCTGATTCAGATATACATTTCACATAGCCTTTCATTTTCTCGGAATTGCCCGTTGAACCGTTCGAAATCTAATAGGATACTCAGAATGTTCAGAATAGTCGTACAATGGCAACGTCCCAGATGTGGTCTTATATGTACTCAGATATCGATGCCACTGTCCCAGACAGGGTCTTACACGAATCAAATACGATGCCAATGTCCCAAACATGGTCTTACACGTAAATCTAAAATCGATGCCAACGTCCCAGACGTGGTCTTACACGATATCTCAAATCGAAAACTTATGTCATGACATATATGATCCTATCTATTCCTAGGTTCGTACGGGACTTCTCGGATATTGATGCATTGTCGTTACTTCCTCGGATTTCATATATTTATCATCTCAAACACATTCATCACCATAATATTTCATATGAACATACATAAATCAATGCAAATACATTTATTTGTATATAGACTTTACTCGGATTTGAGTAAACGAACAGATTCAGCTATTCAATTACTTTCGACTTTCCTCGATCTAAATTCGTTTTCTTCGGTTCTTGATCTATACATATTCAAATTTAACCCATTTATTCATCAAATCATTCAATTCAATCGAAAATCACATAATTAGGGCAATTTATAATTTAGCCCTCACATTTACACATTTTGACATTTTAGTCCCTATTTCACAAAATCACAAAATACACATAATTTGCTTATGCCCATGCTTAGCCGAATGTTCACTATAATCATAAAAATCCATACATTTCATTTATTTTACATTTTAGTCCTTCAAAATATTATTTTCTCAATTTAGTCCAAATTACTCAAAATCACCAAAACTCCAAAGACAAAACATGTTAATCTAACACATATATTTCATATTTCATCATCAAACATCACAAAACTCATGGATTCATCAATGGAACTTTTCATAATCTTCATCAATTCACAAAACTGAAGCATGGGTTTTGAAGAACACGGCTAACAACGACAAAAAAACGAGAAATTATCAAAACCGAAGCAAAACATACCTTGAATCAAGCTCAAACCTAGCCAAAAATCACAAAGCTTCAAACATTCTTTTTCTTTTCTACTTTTAGTGGATGAGCACTTAAAATGGCTATTATTTTTAGCCTTTGTTTTATTATAACATATAGTATTAATTAAATTACATATTTAACCTTTTATTATAACATATACATCATGTACATTTAATGGTCTCACCGTCCATTAGCTAATATAATGGCTAATTTCCACTTTAAGGACTTCACATAATAAGAATAATAACAATTCGGCACTTATTAAATTAAAAGGCCACTTTTACCTTTTATGCGATTTAGTCCCTTTTCTTTAATTAAGTACATAAATGACCAAATTAAATCACAAGACTTTCACACATGCTTAATCACATATCATAGGCACGAAAAATAATATTAAAATATTTTTCTGACTCAAATTTGTGGTCCCGAAACCACTATTTCGACTAGGGTCTAAACCGGACTGTTACAATGAATGTGTGAAATTTTCGTGAGTTAATTTTAGTGATTGAATGTTGAATTTGATAAAGGGACTAAATCGCGTAAAATGCAAAAGTTGCATTCTATTTGTTAAAGGCACTATTTATCTATGAAATTTAAATGTGGAGGTCCTTATAATGTTATTAAACCATTGATAGTGGAGATGGACATAAATGGCCTTGAATTATGTGATTTATAATGTTTTAACTAAAGGATAAAATGGTAATTAGTGAATTAAGTTATATTAAATAAAATAAAAACAATTTTATGCTTAATTGTCATCTTCTTCAACAGAAATAAGAAAGGAAATAAGGGTTTTGGAAGCTTTGAAGGTTCGGCCATTGTTGTTCAAGCATGTAAGTCCGTTTTAGCTCGGTTTTTGATGATTTTTATGTTTTTGTGATCGTTGCATCTAGTACTAGCTAGCCCGTGCCTTAATTTTTGAATTTGTTCATGAGTTTGTAAAGTTCCATTGATGATTATTTGAGATTTTGGATATTTGATGATAAAATATGAAAACTTGATGATAGATTTTAATATTTTGTAAAGTGATTTTTGACAAAAATGTCAAATAGGGATTATATTGTGAAATGTGTAAATTGAGGGGTTAAATGTGTGAATAAATGATAAATATGAGCTGATATGTACATTAGGAAAATTCGGCTAGCATGTATTTGAATTAAATTGTGTAAATTTTGTGTATTTATAAATAGGGACTAAATTGTAAAAAATATGGAACTTTAGGGGATAAAGTGTAAAAAGGCCCAAATATGTGTTTTTGGACTGAATTGAGTGATTTGATGAATAAATGAGTTAATTTTGAATGTATATAGATCAAGAACGAAAGAAATCAGATTTAGGTCGGGGAAAATCAAAAGTTATCGAATAGTCGATCCAGTCCGTTTATCCCTAATATGAGGTAAGTTCATATGCAAATAAATGTCTTTAAATTGAATTATATATGTTTAAATGTCATTGAACTGTTATGAATGTTGAATGATCAAATACGAGCAAGAATCGACAGGGTTACAATATCTGAAAGTCCCGTACGAACCTTAGGAATAGTATAGGATACGAATGTCATGACATTAGGATTATCGAGATGTGATTATGTATAAAACCATGTCTGGGACATTGGCATCATTATATGATTTCGTATAAGACCCTGTCTGGGACAGTGGCATCGATATGTGATAACATGTAAGACCATATCTGGAATATGGCATTGTACGAGTTATATGTGATTTTCGAGTATCCTTAACGATTCTGAATGGTTCAACGGGCAAAGTCAAGTCGAGAATGAATGTTTGAATGAGTTAAGTGACTCAAGTACGTACGAGATTCATACGAGTATTGAAAAGGGAAGTATTTGATGAATTCACTTATGATTTTGAATATGTGTTCAATGGGAAAGGTTTGTGAGCTTTTATATGCTTATTCATGATTTGCCTATTAAAGAAAATGATGTTGATTCATGTGGTAATTTTATTTGTATATGGCTTACTAAGATTTTAAAGCTTACTTTGTGTGTTCTTTCCCTATTTTATAGATAATCGAAGCTAGCTCGGACTCAGGGATCATCAGGAACATCGTCACACTATCGAACAACTTGTTGGTACTTTTGATGCTTTGTAAATATGGTATATGGCATGTATAGGCTAGTGTTAAGATGTTATGTTTTGAGTTATGATATTAGCCATGAGATTTGGCTCATAAATGATGTAAATGTGGGTGTGTATTTGGCCATTTGAGTTGGCTTAATTTATGAATTTGGTAAGTGATATGTGATGTATATATGGCATTGTGTTTTGGCGTGTTTGATATGGTTGAAGATGAATTGGTATGTTGTGGCTTGATTTTAAGATGATGATCTGGTATGTTTTATGACATGAATTAGTTGATAAGATGATGAGAAAAATGCATAGAGAAGATAGGTGAAATTGTTGGTAATGGCATATTGTTTTAATATGTTTTGGATTATGATTTGAGTAGTGAAATGGATGGATTTTAAATGGCATGATTTGTATATGAAATAGCATGTTTTGGTTGCCTATAAATGTGTTGAAATTGTATTATTTTGGTTGTTTAGGTGAGCATGAGAAAGGGTGGCAAAATTTGCCTTGCAAATGGCCTATTCTTGTCCACACGGGAGAGACACGGGCGTGTGTCTCAGTCGTGTGCGACACACGGTCATGATACACGGCCGTGTGTCCCCTGGTGTTGAAATTAAATTGAAGTCAGTATACTCCACACAGCCTCACACACGGACGTGTGACCGGCCGTGTGGCACAAGTTAGTATACTCCCCTAACTGGCACACGGCCTAGCACCCGAGCGTGTGACTTGGCCATGTTGCATAAGTCATTATAGGGGTGAGCAAAATCCGAATCGATTCAAAAAACTCGATAAAAATTTCAAATTTTGAATTAAATAGTTCGAGTTATTTGAGTTAATCAAGTTATTCGGATCAACTCGAATAAAAAATTAAGTTTTTCGGTTTAACTCGAATATGAATTACACAATTCGAGTTATCCGAAAATCCGAATAAGAAAAGACAAAACTACGTCGTTTTGATAAATGTTTACTTTTTTAAAAGTTAAAATTCAAAATAATTAAGTTAAAAGGCAAAACTACGTCGTTTTGATAAATGTTTACCAATTAAGTTAAGAGGCAGAATCATTATATTGTTCATGTAGTTAAATAATCTTGTACTTTGTCTACTAGTTAAATAATCGGTCCATCTAATCGCAACATTAAGTATAAATAATAGGATTCGTTGACTCGACTCGATTTGACTCGAAATTTTTTGTCTCGATTCGATTCGAATCGGAAAAAATTCAAATTGAGTTCGGTTGCTAAAATAGGATTTGTTAACTCGACTAACTCAAAATTTTTTGACTCGATTCGACTCGACTCGATCGAATACCCACCCCTAAGTCAGTATACCCTACAAGATTGGCACGGCCTAACACACGGCCTTACACACGGGCGTATGTGGCTATTTCGAAGGGCACACGGGCTAGACACACGAGCGTGTGTTCAGCCGTGTGACCCAAGTCAGAATGTATGCCCTGTTTTCACACGGCCTGGGACACGAGCGTGTCTGAAGCCGTGTGAGGCACACGGCCTGTTCACACGGGCGTGTGACCCTTGTATGTTTGAAAATTTTCTATGTTTTTGAGAACTTTTGTATGTTAACAGTTTAGTCCCGAACCATTTCTAAAGCATGTTTAAGGCCTCGTAGGCCATTATAAGGGACAATGTGATTATGTAACAGCTCGATTTAGGGGCTAGTCGGAACAGTGATCTCGGAATCACTAATTCGAGGTTAGAGAAAATTATTTTCATGATATGTTATGTGTTATAACATGTTTATAAGGATGCATGAAAATTTTGGTGCCTTAATTTTAGCGATTTCTAGCTAAATTGTGAAAAATGACTAAATCGCATAAAGTGCAAAAGTTCTATTTTATTTGCTAGAGGCGCCAAATAGCTATGGTTTATGAATTAGAGGTCCCAAATGTGGCAATTTGGCCTTGTTTTAAGTGAGTTGGCCAGCCATATGACATAGGGGACAAGAACTTTCAATTTTGGTCAAAATATGTGGGAATTAGGTGATAGAATGAATAAAATAAGATAAATTAAGATGTTATCATCTTTTCACTATTCCTCCACCTTCATCCACCAAAAATTGAAGAGAAATAAGGGTTATGGAGCTCAAAAATTTCAGCAAACATTCCTCCTCACAAGTAAGTGATTTTGATGATCTTTCTTGATAAAAATTGCATTTGGAGTCCCCAAAGCTTAAGCTAGCTAATGGGAGGATTAATTTGTAACATGGTTGAAAGTCTAGGGACTTACCATGAGAGAGTTCATGTTTTTTAATGAGTTTTTATGGGAGAAAATGAATGATAGGATGATGAGAAACAACTTTTGTGAAAGGTGTTGTCATGAAAACACCTAATTGGGACTAAAATGCAAAAGTTGTAATTTGTTCATTAAGGAATGAAATAGATGGAATTGTGGATAGTTGTATGAGGATTAAATGTTCAGCTAAGCTTTCTTAATAAGAAATTGAGATGAAAATTTATTTACGAGCCTAGGGGCAAAATCATAATTTTGCCAAAGTGTAGGGGCAAAATAGTCATTTTTTCCTAAAGTGTATATTATGGTGTAATATGATTTATAAGTGATTAAATCACTAAATTTCATTGTTCTAGATCAAAGAAAACGAGTTTCAGACCTAGAACGGATGAAAAGAGAAATGTGGGCAAAAAGGTCCCTTTTGGCCCTTTCGACATCGAGGTAAGTTCATGTGCAAATGTTGCAATTACGTGTGAGTTAATTTAATGTTCCAATGTTGTATGGAATGTATATTTACTCTATGAATGTATGAAATATTTTTGATGAGAGGTCAAAAGAATTGAATCTAAGAGTAATGGGAAATGTATGTAGAATGATATGATGATAGTTAAAGTCTCGTGTAAGACCATATTGGAATATGGCCTCAATGTAAGAATTCTTATAAGACCATGTCAGGGACATGGCATCAAAATGTTAATGCAAGTAAGACCCTATTGGGGTATAAATTCTATGTGACATTATGAGTATGAGACTCAAGAGAGTTATTTAATAACTTGAGTGATTCAACGTTTATGTGGAAAGGAAGAAAGTATGTGGTTGTACCACGAAAAGCATAAGTGTGTGTTAGAATTGAACTGATATGGATTCAGTGTATGATGAACCCTTAGTGGGTTATGTGTATTCAATACACTTTAGTTGCATGAGATAGATTTATTAATGTATTGTGTGAACGCAAACGAGTATCATAGAAAGTTAAGTAAGAATAGAAGTGTGTGAGAATGTTCTCGGATGAATATTTGAAATAGAGATATACATGTGGATTACTATCCATGAATGTAAAATGAAAGGTGGGCTAAGTGCGGAACCACCATAAGTATAAATGATTGGTGGGCTAAGTGCGATACCACCCTATTAGAGATTCAATGGTGGGCTAAGTGCGAAACCACCGAGATATTAGTAGCATGAGTAGCTTATTGAAAATGCTTGATGTGTTGTTTTATATGATCATGTGGTGATCAGTGCAGGAATGTATGCTAATTGAACGAGCAATTGGCTTGTAACATGGTAAGAATGTGGTAAGAGATTGAATGAGTAAGTTTCAAGAATATTTGAGCAAGTAACCATGAGTTTATGAGAGACACTCTTCATGATACTTGTAATTATGTATATTCAATGAATATCAATATTTGACACATTATGCAGATGAGCTTACTAAGCATTATTGCTTACTCCTTTACTTTTCTCATCCCTTATAGGTTATTTTAACTAGCTCGGGTTGGAGACCGCAGGAGATGTTTTCACACTATCGAGCAGACACTTGGCATGAGGTATCAAGTCCTTATGAGTCATGGCATGTATAGGGATTCTTTTAAAGTTGATTAAGTTCTAACCGATGTAGCCAAATTGTATTGACCAAAGAGAATCTAGAGTGGGTTGTGTATGACCATAGATGATGGCTTAAGTTGGCTGTATTTGTATTGGGAGTAGTTCTCCCTAGTGTATGGGATAAAAACTTTATCTCTTTAGTGATTAAATGTGTTAATTCATGTGTTTTAATTGATGATTGGAGAATGTTTTGAAGTAGTATATGAATGTATGCAAACGGGAGTGGTAAAAGGCTTGGTAAGATAGCCTCTAAGTGCCCACACGGATAGACACACAGGCGTGTGTCTAGGCCGTGTGTCTCCTGCACCTTAGTATCTTAAGTCAGATCAGACCACGGGCTGGTCACACGGCCATTTTTTCAGGCCGTGTGATACACACGGTTGGCACATGGGCGTGTGCCAAGGCCGTGTGGAGTCTGCACTTAACACTTAGAAATTCAATTGTCACATGGTCGACGCTTTGCAGGCGTGTGTACGCACCGTGTGAATAAGTCGAAATGCCAGGTTTGGCACACGGGCCGTACCACGGGCGTGTCGGTGCCGTGTGTAATTTTCCCAAGATCCTCCACGGGTGAAAGACACGGGCATGTTTTAGGGGTGCATGGGCGTGTCCCAAGTCACACGGACGTGTGACCCCTGTTTCGAGAGAAAGTTTCCAGATGAGTTTCGAAAGTTTCGGGACGTAAGTCTGAGGCCTCGTAGGCCCATGAAATGGCTGAATTGACTAAGAAAGAGAAGTTTTTAATTTGGAACGAAATTTTATAGCCCGTAAGTACATGTTTAAGAAAGTTCAAGCATAGTAATGTCTCGTATCCGGTCTTAGCCTCGGACTCGGGTATGGAGTGTTACAGATTATGATTGAATGGTGTTTGAGAATGGATGCATAAATGTATGTTGTATGTTATGATTTGATCGGTAATGCCTCGTAACCCTATTCCTGCGACGGATACGGGTTAGGGGTGTTACAACACTGCCTTGGCCAGGAGAATTAGTGAGCCAAGGGCATTTTGGTTCGTACAACAAACTTTAATGCAAAAACGTCAATTGAATTAGGTCAATAGATGATAACCAACCCTAAGCCTATAAATTAACGGCTCTAAACACTTCATAAATACTTTTTATTCAAGTTTTAGGTTACAACTTTCATTTAGTTTTATTTTTGGTTTCTTTCTAGTTTATTTTGTACTTAGGTTATTTTAATTTGTAATTTTATCCTAGCTTTTATTTTCATTCATCGTGGAACTCGATTTGTGGATTCATCAACTCTTCATGGATTTCTGTTCTCGCGATTATCAATACATATCAAGATTCTTCTTAAACTTTATTCTTGATCTATTATTTATGCTTATCTTTTCAATCAAGTTTATAATGTTTATTAGATCCATGATGAACTAATCCTTTTATGGAAGATTAGAGAGTGGACGTGGGTGTAACACCCTAATCCTGAATATGGAGTACTCGAATACTAAGGCGCTACATCAGGTCACTGGAGTAACCCAACAAAATTTTCAAATAATTATAAAACATTGAAATACATTTTATATAAGAGAAAATACCATACATAGTTATATTGAAAATAGTAATAAAAGTAGTTATACAAAATATGTGGAGCTCCAATATCATCGTATATCAAAATAGCCAAAATAATAAAAATGATAAATGAGTTACAGACCTACAAAAAAAAATTAAGACCTTAGGAATACAATGCCCACTAATAGATAAGGTACTGTACTCTAAATACGTGATGCTAGGAGTCTCTCATCGATGATGTTCCTCGGACACGAACAAAAGTCTACAAATCTGAACATTAAGACAATTCGAAAGCTGAGCTTTACAGGCTCAGTGGTACATAACAAATCTACCATACTTCAAGCAATTCATAAATATAAGCATGCAAATCAAATGTATACATAGAAACATGACATGAGTATCGAATAATTAAATCATGAGTCATTAAATCTATATAACCAAATTGCTTGCATATCAAACTTATCAAACTTTTCAAACTTGTTAGATTGCACATACTTCTCAAATAATTGGGTATCCGGATAGTCCCGCGCCACTTATGGCTGCTAGTCAAATAATCCCGGGTGTCCGTAGGGTTATCCAGAGTGCCACTCATGGCCGCTAGTTAGGTTAGAGCCCGAAGGCTGAGCGCAAACAAAGCATCAAACATATAATCACAAAAATACAGCCATGACATTCGAGTCTCATACTCGTTTCAACTTGCTTATCATTCTAGCTAAAATATTAACTAATGAGATGTGACTGTCTGCTACCTTGACATTCTGACCTTTTCTCATTAAAAAATTAATAAATCTTAATATATAGTTCTAAATGGAGCATCGTTTGTTTTAAACGAAACTAGACTTCTGTACGGTCATAGAGATATAAGGCTCACTTCCTATTTTATCTTGTAAAATTTTTGGTGATTTTTCAAAGTCACTGCTAAATCTGTTTTATAAAAATTCTGCTGCCATATTTTTATGATCTTTCAATACTCAAAAATTCATATATTTTAAAATACAAATTGAAATCAATCTTTGTTTGTTTTAAACAAAACTAGACTGGCTCACGGTTACAACGATGTATAGATCACTTTTTAATTATTTTTAAAGAATTTATGGCGAATTTTTAAACTTACTGTTCATGTAATAATTTGTTTCTGGCAGATTTTATAACTAAGTTTTTAGCTTCATTTTAAATCATCCAAACATGATTTCCACCCAAAGACATATAACATGCATGCATTATCACACAAGCATCATATTTATGACTTATCAAGAAGTATAGGAGAGTTAGAGGGTACCACCTTGAGGGAAGAACACCAACAAAGTTTCTTGCCTAGCTCTCCACCACTTTGTCGTTACCCTTAGCTTTAGAAGATTCACCACCCTCTTTAACTAATAACCATGTAACACACAAGATTTCCCACAAAAAATAAGAGTTGATAGGATGTAAAAATACATACTTTAAATAAATAAATAAATAAAATATGAGAAGATGGGTAGAGACTTCCTCAAACTCAAACCCTTCCAAACATCCAAAAACCTCCACCTTCATCATTGATGAACATATATATATTTTTTTCTTCCATGGAACTTTAAAAAAAAAAAACTAGATCAAGACCCTTACCTTTTTTGAGATTTGGAGGATAAAAAAAATGGTGAGAACTCACTCAAATCTCTCTCCCTTTACATGACTTGCTAAGGAAAAATAGATGGAGAAAATAAGAAAAAAATGAAGAAATGTAAAAAGAAAAAAAAACAATAGGGTGGTTATAATATAAGGAAAAATAGGGACAAATCCACTTTATCCCATACCTCAATCTATCAAACCATATTTTCCCATAAATTGGGAGAAGACTTTTATTCAAAAAAATGGTAAAATCACCATATTAGCCATCCATCTTCCCCCCATTTTACACAAGCTTCCCAACATCCTTAAATTCTTATAAAAAGGTCTAAAATTCACCCAAATTAATTCCAACAAAACCCAATCCCAAAATAAATTTATCCATCGCCAACCCAAGTCAACACTCGAATGTTGACTCAAGAATTTGGGGTCGTTACAGTGGGAGTAATTAACTTCTATGTAGGGTTTCTTAGCAGATCAACTGGTTGGCATAGGAAGAACTTAAAACCATTAGGCCTAACAACCCTGGGAAGTCATCTAGGTGGGAATGAACCCAAAATTGGTATTGCCTATCCATGAACACCTTACTCCAATCTGGTTTGGACTGTGAGGTCGAGAGATAAGTAGCTCTTGTTGGCTCATTAGTTTAGTGGAAGATTGAGAGATCATACTAGGTTAATGACTAGTTGATTGAATAGAACCAAAATAAGAGTTAGTTATGATCACCGAAGTGAGTTAGTCTTCCATCTTTAGAATTGATAAAGTTTACAAATTAGTTTCTCGTCTTTATTTTATGTATTTTAATTATTTCTATAAAATATGATTCTGTCACCTTAGGATTTGTCGTAATATAGTTTAATTAAATTACTAATTAGATTTGTTAACGTAGAAGCTAGAATTAGTTTAGTTTCGCCTCTCTTGGGTACAATCCTCGAAGTGCTCCAATACTTCGTTGTATAAATCTATATTACAACTTGACCCGTATACTTACAAAAATCGCCTAACGATAATATTTGGTTGCATGATTTACACTCTAGACGTTAATACGTTCGGAGGCGGTCAGCTATCAACAGCCAATGACCAATTAAAGGTAGACGGACATGGGCATGGACATTACAGCCAATCAGTCCAGAGAAACAATCAACTGGCGAATAATGTCTATGCCACAAAACGCTAAGGTCCCATCCACAAACAATCCAGGAATGAAGTATAGAAACTCACTTGATGCTTCTTTGCCTCAGCTTAGCTTTTTAGAACGTCAGAGCTTCCATTCTACTAGCAACTAAGCATTATAGCCAAAGTCATAAGTTAAACCTAACATTCCAGCTGAAAAATTATGTTTCCAGAAACATGCAGAACCCTATCAAAGGTTTTAAAAAAATTTAACTCCATTTCTCAAATTTACGAACAATGAAAGACTTAGAAGCTTACCAATTCCCTTTCTTATCTATCTTCTTGACTCTATCTTCACGAATACTGCTCCATGCAGAGTTTTCTTATCTTCTTCTTCTTCTTCAGCGTTACTGAAGAAGATGACGGAGAAAACAAAACAAGGTTGAGAAGAATCCCCCCCGGGAATTCATTTCCCTACTATTTATAGCCTTTCATGCCCAATTATCAACCCTATAAAAACCGTCCATTGGTAATCATTTTGTCTCCCACTAAGGAACCAGATAGTGTCAATCCAGCCGAACCAAAATTGGAACTCATCTATCCAGCCACTAATTTTTTCTTGATTTTTCAGTAAAAACTGCCAACTTACGGCTTCTTTCAATTTAACCCCCAATTATACCTAAATTCTAGACTTAAATAAAACTGAGTGTGACACTCTACTATCTATTTATACCAAAATTTCATAATATTTTTACATTTTATTCACTTTAGTCCTTATGTACAAAACTAACAATTAAACTTTACAATCTAGTCCTTTTTTTCATAATCTAAAATTACAACCTATCAATTTAACACCAAAGTCTTCAAGAAATCAACAAATTGATAATATATTTTAAAGCCTTAAGAAAAGTGCTCTATACATCTCAAAACAATCATATTTTACTAATATTATCTTCTATTTTTCCTGTTTCAATTGTCTTATTTATTTTTCGATCACTAAGCGTAGAGTTTCAAAACATTATCCTTCCACAAATTGGTAAAGTTAGGCATTTCAATGAAAAATGGTAGGATCAATATGATATCTTTGACAGAATTTTTATTTATTTATTTTTGAAAATAGTCAGCCGAATATATATATAACGAAAAGAAACTTTTTCTTTAACCATTAAATTAAAAAAATATTCCAAGTCGAAGTACAATTATTAGATTTAGAATTTTTTTTATTTTTAAAAATTTAAATTTAATTGTTGGCCGTGTTAAAATTTTTCTATTAAATATAAATTTATTTTAATGTTATTTTTTTATTACATAATCATCAAGTGAATTTTTTTATCTCAAAATATCGTACCAACGAAATTAATATTATTAATAATTAGATTTAAAAAATTTAAAAAATAAAAAATAAAAAAATTAAATTCCACAAAATAAAAATAAAAAACTAAATTCTAAATATACCAATAATATAAAAAATTGGACCATACTTTAACATCATTTTTACAAACACATCCGACCTTTTTCCAAAAATAATATATATATATATCTTTGTGTTGGTAATAGTAGTATGAAATAGGGGGGATTTGATGAAAACTATTCTATATATTTGCTGTGTGAAGAAATGGGATTTATATATAAAAATTATATAAAACAGAATATTAATTATTTTGTGACTGTTTTCTTCTCTTTACGTGCACGCGAGGTGGGGGTGTTAAGAGGCTGTCATTGAATTCTATCAACAGCTTGCTCAGATATTCTTGGTGTGTGGAAATGGTGATGATGATGATGGAATCAGCCCCATCTTTATTTTGGACCCTCCACTTTATTTATTTTTTAAATTATGGATTCACTTACTTAGTTTTGCATGTTCTAAATAGTATTTTATTTCGTAAATATAAATAATATATTATATTTATCAAAATTATACATGATAAACCTTACACCTTTTAAACTAAAAACTCATTCACAATAAATGCGACTTTGTTGATGAAGTGACGGATAATATTCTAGGCCAGAAATGAGACAAAAGTACATTCATGTGACACGGAGTCTACATTTTCCCAATATTTTTCTTTTAATTTGGGAAAGAGAAATTTGAGCTCTACTTGTTTTCTATTGGAAAATACACGCATCTATTATTAGGCCAACATTACTTTTTTCACATGAAATATTTGGTGTATCCTAGTGCTGGTACTGAAAAGGAGAAAAGAAGTTCAAATGAATTTAGAAGTTTCTATTCTTGGCATGAAACTGTACTTTAATCATATATAAATATATAAAAGCTGGTAATTTTGTATTTTCCCAATTTAATGGTTAAACATAGTGGATACCAAAGACTAATGATTTTCTATTTTAGCAATTAGAAAGTACATATATATATTATTAGAATAGGTAGCACCAAAAATATCCTTAAAGTAAGCTCAAGAGTTTCCCAATTATCTTTCCATTCTTGCTAAGGGAAATGCCATATTTGAGTGATTATTAGGGGTGTGAATTAATCAAGTTACTTGGTTATTCAATTACCTATCATTTTGAAAATTGATAATCCAATAAATTTATCACTTTATTTCATTTTTAAATATATTTTATATAATTTTTTGAATAATTTCATTATAAGTTGTTATTATATCTGCTCTTTTTTACACAATGACTAAAACTACTCATAATCCCTCTCCAACCCATAAATAGGAGAATAATGCGCTTCAGCGCACTCAAACTCGCATCCTCTTACATTGACATTAATACTCATACTAATTAAATTAATACTCAATCAACATTTGTATAATTAAATTCACACACATTCATACAACAATTTAAAATTGTTGTCATTTAAATATTATTTTCAGTGAACCTTAATCCTCTTCTCCTCTTAATAAAAAAAATTCTAGCTGCTCAAATATTTTAAATCTATATTTTTATTTCAGTAGCAGCAACGTTAGCATTCGAGTTTGCTGTTTTTTTTTTTAGTTTTAATCTATATTAATGTGGTTTTGTAATATTTTTCGTGATTTTTATTTTATCCATTTTGATTCTTTTTAACGTAGATTTCTTTTTTTTAGTTTCTAATCATATTCTGGCGTATATATGAGATTCGTTAATGTAAGGGTGTCACCAGATCTATTAGGAATCATTCTCGAAGGGCTTTATTATGATAGATCATAGTAATGATGATAGATTTGAGATGATGATGAGGAAGATAGGCCATTTGAAGCTTGATTTTTTGTGTATCACTAATACGATGGGCCTCTTGGGGCTTGTGGTTGTTGTTTTTGTTTGACCAATGTTCATCTTAAAGTTGATTTGATGATGGCGGGACTAGGATGCAAATTTCAACAACTTAATCAAGTTGATGCATCTCTGGTTTATTTCTAAATTTTCCAGTGTTACAGTTACAATCATATTACCTTTCTTTTTTTATATTGTTGTTTAGATGTGACATTTTTACATTAGTTTATAGTGATTTATTTATTGTTTGTACTATATGCCATGTCTTTTTATTCTTATTATTTATTATTCCTATTAGTAATAATATTTTCTTAAAAAATATGATTCTTTGTATATATAATGCACAATAATTTAAATGGTTAAAATGATTAAATTGATTGAATCAAATATCTTAAGTCACTTTCAACTTTCCAATCGTTTTATAAATTAAATCGATTTAATTAAATTTCAAAATTTTAAAATTACTTTGGAAGAAAATTTTTTTGGTGATAAAAAAGAAATCTTAAATTCACATCTTATTAAATTGAGCAAAAGCATCACTGACTTTATCTTGTTGAACTATTTCTATAACTTTTTGGATATGTCTTCAAAAATTTTTATACTTGACCTCCATGCTAAACTCAATTTAGTCGGAAAATCTGATGGGATCCATCACTGTCCTTTTAACCTTAGGATTCATAGGATTCTTTGATAATTCTTCAAAATATCATTTTACGGATCCTATAATCTCTAACGAAACAACATGGAGCTTGATTTCTCACTAGATAAGTTGTCCAAGAACTCTC
The DNA here is from genome assembly GCA_025698515.1 of Gossypium sturtianum. Classification (NCBI taxonomy): domain Eukaryota; kingdom Viridiplantae; phylum Streptophyta; class Magnoliopsida; order Malvales; family Malvaceae; genus Gossypium; species Gossypium sturtianum. Next base: position 128,183,025 of record CM046946.1, read on the forward strand.
AACATGTTGGTCATTAAATTCACATATGGAAGTAGACAATATTTACAAACATTGTAAATATTTACAAAAAAGTTTACTACTATTTAAAAATATTATTAAAAATATATGATTTAAAATTATTTAAAAGCATATTTTAAAAAATTAAATACTTTATAAAATATTTAAAATTATTTAAAAAATCCTAAACCTTAAAACAATCAATAAAAATATATTTGAAAATTTATATGAAATTTAAATTTTTTTAAAATAATATATTTTAAAAATTATAATAATATTACAAACTTGAAAAAAAAAATTATATTTACTAACGAGATACCTTTTTGTATATTTTTCCTACCATATCATTATTTGCAACTTCTTACATTAAAGAATTGAAGATTTATTTGAGTAGTTAATTTTTTTTTAGTAAAACAACTATACTTACAGCAGTAGAGAATTATTGAATGGTATTATATCACTTATTTAAGTATTTATTTATAGAATAAAATAGTCGTGTCCTATATTATATTCAAATGTCTATTTTACATTTGCCGGTTGAGTGTTAGCTTGATTGGTATGAGTATTGTTACCAATGCAGGAGGACGTGGGTTTGAGTGTGCTGAAGCGCATTATTCTCCTATTTATAGGTTGGGAAGGGGCGATGGGTAGTTTTAGACATTGTATTGTGTCAAAAAGAACATATTTGATCAGAACTTATAATAAGATTATTAAAAAAAAATCTATTTTATATTTTTTCTAATAATATGGTTATTAATTTTAATATTTTTACAGAATACAATGTTAGAAAATTTTGACATCACATATATAATAAGGATAATTACATGTTATTATTTACTATCATGATAGGTTAGCCCAAATTAAAAGTGATCTAATTTGGTTAGAATTTTATTGGGCTTTTAATTATTAAATAAAGTATAGGTCAAATATGTGTAGATACTCTTCTAATCAAATTCTAATTAATGATGGGCTAATTAGAATTTGATTAGAACTAATATGCTAAGGTTATAAATATTAGGGTTATGGTCCCCAAATTATACACAAGATATCTTTTCTAATATCCCATCATTAGGAAAGAGAGAGCAGATATTCTCTCAAATTTCTTGTGTGCTAATTTGGAAGATCAAATCCCAAGATCCGTAAAACTTCAAGAAATTCATGGATTCAGCACGCTCTTCATCTAGTTTTGTTCTTGATTTATTCTTGATGATTTGACATGATAGATTCTAGTTAATTAAGTTTTATTTTAGATTTATTTTACAAATCTAATAAGTGGTATCAGAGTCTTATCATATCGAATCATTGGGAATTGATTAAGGCATACTAAAATTTTAGAGTTTTATTTTTTAATTTGGGTGATTTTTGAGTTAATGGATTCAATTATAAAGTTTAAAATATTTGTGTAATATTATTTGATACCTACGTTTTTAAGCTTTAATTTGAAAATATTGTGATTCAGTTTCTGTTAACAATCCTATATTGGATTTAGCTTTAAAATAAATAAATAAATATTGCATGAAGGTCAAGTCGGCGATTGCATGATCTGTGATTGTTAAGTCGGTGCTTTTGCTATATATAATATGCTATATGAATATATATGTATATGTATATCAATCATGGGTTTTTTTTTTTTTTTTTCATGGTCTGTGCTTCGATTCTTAAGTTCCTGTGTATTTGCAAGGCATGTGATTATTATTATTTTAATCCTATATGACATTTAAAAATACATATATAAATATATATATAGAAATTGATTCATATATATGTTTTGTTTATATATATAAATATATAAAATATGCATGTTTTGATTGGTTTAATGCATGTTTTGGTATATATAAATTTCTTTCAATTTGATTGAAAGATGAAATTAAGGTAAACATTTTGAAACAAATAAATTCAGATTTTGGCTTTTAATTAAGGATGTCTAATATTTTAAATAAATTAGTTGAAACAAAATGCCGCCAAAGTGACCTCTTTTGTGTAGATTAGTTTATTTGAAATATTAAGATGATTATATGTTTTTGTGATTCATGCGTTTATTAATTGACCCAAAGGTAAGTTAATATTTGGCAGAATTTCAACGACATCTGTGGTGATAAATGTGTGACAATTATAAGGTATTTTATGTGAGCAATAAGTTAGTCCAAAGATTAATTCATTGTTTGACATAATTTATTGTCAATGTTTGATTGCTACAACAAGAGTACCGCTTACTGTTAATATTACTGTCCAAAGACTTGATATTAATGTTGTGTTTGGTATCTTGAGATGGGATTAGCCATTATCCTGAATTTATTGTTTACTTATGAATATTGATTTAAGCTTGTTTTTGTTCTATATTCAGCTAATTCATCTTCTGCTGCCACAATATCTGCTAATATAAATTCTATACCCATGCTTAATGAGACTAATTTTAAGGAATGGAAAATGCACTTACTTATAGTGCTTGGCTCTATGGACATAGACCTTGCACTAAGGGAAGAACAACCTGCACCTCTCACTGCGGAAAGTACCCCTGATGTTAAGAGGGATTTTGAGAGGTGGGATCGTTCAAATCGCATGAGTCTTATGATCATGAAACACAGCATTCCAGAAGCCTTTAGGGGCACAGAATCTGAAGAGATTACTCAGGTCAAGGGTTTCCTTGATGAAATTGAGAAACGTTTTGCTAAAAACGATAAGGTTGAGATGACATCACTTCTGACTTCTTTGATGTCTATGAAGTATAAGGGTCAAGGAAACGTAAGGGAGTACATTATGGAGATGTTCCATACTGCTTCAAGACTTAAGGCACTTAAGATCGAGCTTTCTGAGGAATTGCTTGTCCTTATGATTTTGGTATCGCTTCCTGTACAGTTTAATCAATTTAAAATTAGTTATAACTGTCAAAAGGAGAAATGGACCCTAAATGAGCTCATTTCTCATTGTGTACAAGAGGAAGAAAGGTTGAAGCGTGATAAGTCTGAAAGTGCTCATTTGGCCAATGCCTCTGATCGTTATTTTATGCGATGTCAAAGTCTTAAAATTTATAATGAGAATATCGAACCTGGAAACTAACTATGACAACGATTTGAGGCAAACGCACCTATCGAACAGTAGTATAGTTAAGGCAAGACCGGAATGTCGAACCCAAAGGAACTAAAAGTACTAATACTAACTTTCTTTTTATTATTTAGCCTTAAAATTGAAGTGAATTGGTTTAATCTAGAAAATTAACTAACTACTAAGCTAAAGACGATGAGACAAAAAGAATGAAATTAGGGAAATACTTGTGGGAAAAACAAATTGATTAAAATAATACCTAAGGAAGAATTCACCTAGACTTCACTTGTTATCTAACTCTGAACCAGACGATTTATTCATTTGACTTGATCCGTAAGATCCCCTAATGTATATTAAACCCTCTATCGAAGCGAATAACGTCTAACCCTAGGTTGATTAATTGAAATCTCTTTCTAATTAAAACCCATAGAATTGCATTAACTCGATCTATGGAATCCCATATTAGGTTTCACCCTAATCCGGCAAAATCTCGTCACCCTATCTCTAGGCGTGCGATCAAATCCGCTTAATTATGCTAGATCTACTCTTAGGCAGAGACTTTTTCTCCTCCACCTAAGCACATCAAACTTGAATTAATATCCGCGAAATATCAACACAAGAATTAAGAACACTTAATTAAGAACAAGTCAAATATTTATCATATAGTTCAGCAAACGATAACAAGATTCATCTAAGTTTCATCCCCCTCAGGTATTTGAGGGTTTAGTTCATAATGATAACAAAATACATCTCAAAAGAAAAGGTAAAACAAAACATAAGAAAAACTCTAAAACCCCCTGAAGGAATTGAAGAGAAATCCTCCGTCTTGAGTATGACTCAGGCTTCTTGAGATGAATCAACCGGCTTTCTTGAGTAATTTCCACAATTCGACCTTCTGGCTCGCTCCTTGGCCTTTAGATGGACGCCCCACAAAGTTGGCCTCTAGGGTGTTTATATAGGCTTTTGGAATGTGTTTCTTTACCCTTAAGTATCCAAATCCGAGTGAAATTCCTCTTCTCTACGGCAGGAGCACGCCCTTGGCACACGCCCGTGTGAATCGTGGCCAGGTCGTGTTTGGGTCTGGTTAGGGAGGCACGGCCGTGTGAATCGTGGCCAGGCCGTGTTCAGGTCTGATTAGGGAGGCACGATCGTGTTGCTTGGGCCCAGGCCATGTCAATTTCGTGATTTGGCCTATTTGGTCCGTTTTAAGCCCGTTTCTCGTTCTTTTCATCCTCCGGTGCTTTCCTGAGTATAAAACATGAAAACAAAGGATTAAAAGCACCAAATTACACAATTCAAGGCTTAAATCACCCAAAAGCATGCTAAATATGGGTTTAAAATATGTTACTATTACGGTTTATCAAATACCCCCACACTTAAGCTTTTGCTTGCCCTCAAGCAAAATTCTCAACTCATGATTAAAACGAACTTTCTTGATTCATAATATTCATCAATAATGTTTCATCATAATTCAAAGATAATTCATACATGGATAATTCAACTCAAAGAGTCCTAAAGATTCAAACAATCCAAGTCATACATTTTGTAGCATGAAAACATAGGTCTTTCCCCTCATCTAAATAATTACCTCTGATTTAAAGTTGACAAGGATTGACATCCTCACTAAAGATTCACTCAATTCACTCGAGGTGTTTAAGGTTCAAAAATTAAGCACTCATAAGTCGAACATGAAAAGTTAATCCCATAGGCTTGCATGAGAATCACATCTCCACCACTATAATATGGGATAATACACAAATCAAAAGGTCTTTAACAGGGTTGTAACGGAGCTTGGGTTAAGGTGTGGATATAGGCTGAATTAAAAAGTTAGAATCGAGATTGACCTGACAAATTACCTGACCAGAAACAATAAACTGAATATAAGTAATTACATTAATTGAAAACTTGTAATAATAATACTATTACTAATACGAGCTTCTTTTTTCAACAATTGGAATTTAGATGTATAAGCTCACTTAATCACAGAACTAATAATGAATATACTTCAAAAAAAATTTTTAGAACAAGTCAAATGCATATGATAATTGATGAATTTACTATCGAAATCAATAGGCAATCGATCAAATCAAATCTCGATATAAGGGTAGTCAAAAGGAATGGTGATAACAAAAACAAAGGGTTTTGGGATAATATTAGTGGGTGAGTCAATAAAAAGGGTTGTTAGGATCAACGGGGTTCACTAGGGGTTAATAAAATGGGTATGCTTTTTAGTGGAGTGAGTGGGTTAAAACTTAGGTGCCTTTATCATTTTAGTGTATCAAATCAAGGGTGTGGTCTTGACATGTATAATCGATGCAAGTTCTAGAATAACAAATCAATGTTGACACACTCATAATCAAAAAGTGAGCAAGAAAAAGAATATATGCTCTATAAGGCTCAAAATCTCACAAAAATTATGGGTATTTTGATGTCATCCTTGCTAAATTTCAAACTTCAAAGTAATATTCAAAATCAGGTAGACAACCTAGAAAAAAAAATTTAATTCAGAAAAATAGACTTATCATGCTTGACTCTATAGTATCTTAAAGTATAAATCATCAATGCACAATTATCAATGACTTAATCTAAAACATATCAATAAAAATCATAATTCACAGGAAATTTCATTCTAATCATAATATGAGAAACTTACTTAAGAAACAAGACATAATTCAGGATTTGAGAATAATGCAAAAAGTTTGGCACCTAATTTCAGGAATTTGAGAATAATGGAAAAAGTTAGGCACCTTTTTAGGTTGTTCACCCCCCCACACTTAAGATGTACATTGCCCTCAATGTACAAAGATATATATATAAATAATTAAGTAGAAGATTAAAAGATATGGAGAGAAGTGAAACTCCCTGAATTTGGATGGATTCCTTGCATTGGAGGTGAAAGATAAGTTGGAGGTGGCCGTCCACAGTCTCTGCGCTAGATGAAGAAATTGGGTAGCTCGTGCAGAATTAGCCATGAAATAATAATAATAATTCAAACTATACTAATTATAAATTTAAAGAAAAGCAAGCTAAAGTGAAGGAAAATAAAAAGTGAAATAAAATTAAAAGAAAATATTAATGGACCGAAGAGTCCTTATTGTTGGATGGTTTGCGAGGTGGGTGTGACTTCTAATGCCGCGGTGATGTTGGCAGAGGTCGTGGTGGGGTGATTCCCAAGCAGCCTGAAGAACCTAAAACCAAGAAACTAAAATAGAATAAACTAAATTAAGCATAAGAGTGTTAAAGAGGAGGAAATTAAAAGAGATGAGAAAAGAAAACTAAAAGCTAAATGGTTTCAAAGACCCTTGGCTTTTCGACTAGACGAAGCGGCCGGCATGAACTTATGTAGATTGGTCTCCCACAGGGAGACTATACTGGGATCCTTCCGCTTCTTTGACATGGATGTGGTGGAGCTCAAGGGTTTTAGTAATAACCAAAGGGGGAAGAGTATGAAAGGGGAGAATTCTGAATAATGGAATAGAAGAAAGTGGTATGGATGGGAGGGTGGGTGGTTTAAATAGAAATTTGGGGTTTGGTGCCTTCCCAGGCCCGTGTGCCATGGGCGTGCTAAGTCACACAGCCGCATCGTACGGCCGTGTTGTGTTTCGTTCATTTCTCCCACGCCCGTTTTGTGGTCACCACGCCCATGTAGGATCAAACAGTGTCGACCACGGCCGCATCGCACGGCTGTGGCTAGTTGGTTGGAGCCCGTGTGTCTTCCCTCAGTGTCGGCCACGGCCATATCACACGGCCGTGGCAATTTATGATCGTCCGTGATATGGGAATCTTTCGTTATTGGCTCGTACTACCTCTGCTATGTCAGTACAAAAATCTATAGTATCCACACGGTCACGGCCACGGCCGTGTGTAAGGCCGTGTGGTCTGAAAATCTGCACTTTGGTTAGTTTAAAATTAAACGCTAAAAAGGAAAAATAAAAAAATAGAAAAAATGTAAAAGTTAATGGAGTTAGTGCTCGGGTTGCCTCCCGAGAAACGCTCGTTTAAAGTCTTAAGCTAGACTTTCCTCTCATTCACATCATCAGGGTGGTTTGAGGAGTTGAAAGTCCTTCCTCATGCTATCAGTTTCATTATCATGATAAAGTTCAAGTCGAGATGCGTTTATATTGAAAGTACCAAAAATAGGATTACTTACCTCGACTGTTCCATATGGGAAAACACTGATTACCCAAAAAGGGATTTCTTTGTTTGTGTTAGGGTCAGGAGGAGATATTCGAGGGTCTGTTTTATCTAACAATACCTGGTCTCCTATTTTAAAGTGATTTGTCGTTCCTACGAGCTCGTCTGGTGGTTCCCTCGGTTTCTCTTTGTGTATCCCTAGTGTTTCCTTGAAATGTGTCTTCCACTCGTCAAGTTCATCAACTTGATCCCTTCGATCCTCATGAGTTGTTTCTTTGTTGGCATTGGGTCTAGGATCAGGTTTAGTTGAGTTCTTTTGTGGTGCTTTCTGTAAAGAAAGGTTAATCGAACGGTTATCAATAGAATTTACTTTCTCACCTTGTTTGCCCGATGTTCTAACCGAATCGAGAGCTCAAGAGAGTGACTGTCTCGTCACCTACACAGAGAGTATGAGTTCACCTGTATCGACATCAATTTTAGTCCTGCAGGTTGCTAAAAGGGCCTTCCTAGAATTAATGGAATACTATTGTCCTCATCCATGTCTAAAACAACAAAGTCTACTGGGAATACGAATTTATCAATTTTTACTAGCACATCTTCGATTATACCCTAGGAATTCTAACAGCTTTGTCGGCCTAATTGAATGCTCATCCTAGTTTGTTTGGGTTTCCTAGACCAAGTTGTTTAAACAATTTATAAGGCATGACATTTATGCTTTCCCCTAAATCAGCTAACGCATTATCAATAGATAAACTACCAATTGAGCATGGAATTGTAAAACTCCCTGGATCTTTTAATTTTTGTGGCAATTTATTTTGGAGAATTGCTGAGCACTTTGCGTTGAGTTCCACATGTGATTCCTCGTCGAGCTTTCACTTGTTTGTCAAAAGCTTTTTTAAGAATTTCCTTGAATCTGGCATCTGCGAAAAAGCTTCAAGTAATGGTAAGTTAATATGTAATTTCTTTAAAAGTTTAAGAAACTTACCGAACTGTTCCTCTGTGTCGTCTTTCTTCATTGCCTCGGGGTAAGGTATACGAGGTTGGTATTCTTTAATTACCGATTTTGGCTTTTTACTTTCTTCCTCAACCTTACCCTTTTCTACCACATTCTCTTGTCTTAAATGAGGCTCATCTAACCCTACATTATCATTAGTTGATATGGCTTAAATCTGCTCTCTTGGGTTAGTTTTAGTGTTGCTTGGCAATCTACCTTGTGGTCGTTCCGTCAAGATCTTGGTGATTTGCCCAATTTGATCTTTGAGCTCTTGTGTCGATGCTTCTTGTTTTGCAAGTTTTGTTTCTATACTTTTGCAACGCGTTTCTGTTGTTGCTATATATTTTGTCAACATCTCCTCAAGGTTCGGTTTCTTTTTCTGTGGGTACTGCTGCTGTTGGAAATTTGTAGGGTTTTGTTGTCTTTGATTTCCTTGACCACCCTATGAAAAATTGGGGTGGTTCTTCCAACCTGGATTGTAAGTATTGCTATAAGGGTTATTTTTATATCTAAAATTGTTACTTACATAGTTCATTTGTTCGCCTTCTATGCCATGTCCGTAGGGTGGGTACTCAGGATTCGCCACACCTCCACTTGTTTCGCACTACATAACAGGTTGTACCTGCAAGGAATTACACAAACCATTAAATTTTTTAGTTAACACGCCTACCTGATTCGATAGCATGGTTACTGCGTTGAGGTTGAAAACACTGGCAGCTTTCGTGGGCTTTGTCCTCGTGACTTGCCACTGATAGTTATTCAGTGACATCTCCTCTATAAATTAGTAGGCTGCTTCAGGTGTTTTATTATTCAAAGTTCCACCGGTTGCTGAATCGATCAATTGCCTAGTTGAGGGGTTCACACCGTTGTAAAAAGTTTGGACTTGTAGCCACAAGGGTAATCCATAGTGTGGGCATCTTCTCAAAAGATCCTTGTATCACTCCCATGCATCGTAAAGTGTTTCTAAATCCATCTGTACAAAAGAAGAGATATCATTCCTTAATTTGGCCGTTTTGGCCGGCGGAAAATATTTTAATAAAATTTTTTCGGTCATTTGATCCCATGTAGTAATTGATCCTCGGGGAAGAGAATGCAACCACTGTTTGGCTTTATTTCTCAAAGAAAAGGGAAATAACCGAAGGCGGATGGCATTATCAGTAACGCCATTAATATTAAAAGTGCCACAGAATTTCAGAAAATTTGCTAAATATGTGTTAGGATCCTCATCCTGCAAACCATCAAACTGAACGAACTATTGTATCATCTGTATAGTGTTAGGTTTCAATCCGAAATTATTTGCAGTAATAGTAGGTCTAACGATACTAGATTCAGTACCGACTAACTAGGCTTAGCATAATCATACATAGTTCGAGGAGCATGATTTTCGGCCATCTCTTGAGATGGTAGATTGTTCTGGTCCATCTCTTCAGTGGTATTGATGATGTTTTCTTGCTCTTCTTCTGTGTATTGTAGACTTCGCCTAATTTCTCTCCGATTTCTGTGAGCTGTTGCTTCGATCTCACTATCGTAAATTAAAGGTCCTGTCGGGTTCCTTCTAGTCATAAACTAGAGGTACCTACAAGGAGCAAAAACTAAAATTTAGAAAGATAAAAATAGAAAACAAAATAAGAGAAAAATTGCAGAAAATAAAAATGGCTAAAGTAATAAAAATTGAGTGTTCTTAATATTTCAGCCTCCACAACATGGCGCCAAAAACTTGATCGTTATTTTATGCGATGTCAAAGTCTTAAAATTTATAATTAGAATGATCGAACCTGGAAACTAACTATGACAACGATTTGAAGCAAGCGCACCTATCTTACAGTAGTATAGTTAAGGTAAGACCGGAATGTCGAACCCAAAGGAACTAAAAGTACTAATACTAACTTTTTTTTTATTATTTAGCCTTAAAATTGAAGTGAATTGGTTTAATCTAGAAAATTAACTAACTACTGAGCTAAAGACGATGAGACAAAAAGAATGAAATTAGGGAAATACTTGTGGGAAAAACCAATTGATTAAAACAATACCCAAGGAAGAATTCACCTAGACTTCACTTGTTATCTAACTCTAAACCAGACGATTTATTCATTTGACTTAATCCGTAAGATCCCCTAATGTATATTAAACCCTCTCTCGAAGCGAATAACGTCTAACCCTAGGTTGATTAATTGAAATCTCTTTCTAATTAAAACCCATAGAATTGTATTAACTCGATCTATGGAATCCCATATTAGGTTTCACCCTAATCCGGCAAAATCTCGTCACCCTATCTCTAGGCGTGCGATCAACTCCGCTTAATTATGCTAGATCTACTCTTAGGCAGGGACTTTTGCTCCTCCACCTAAGCACATAAAACTTGAATTAATATTCGCAAAATATCAACACAAGAATTAAGAACACATAATTAAGAACAAGTCAAATATTTATCATATAGTTCAGCAAACGATAACAAGATTCATCTAAGTTTCATCCCCCTCAGGTATTTGAGGGTTTAGTTCATAATGATAACAAAATACATCTCAAAAGAAAAGGTAAAACAAAACATAAGAAAAACTCTAAAACCCCCTGAAGGAATTGAAGAGAAATCCTCCGTCTTGAGTATGACTCCGGCTTCTTGAGATGAATCAACTGGCTTTCTTCGAGTAATTTCCACAATTCTGACCTTTCTGGCTCGGCTCCTTGGCCTAGATGGACGCCCCCTGAAAGTTGGCCTCTAGGGTGTTTATATAGGCTTTTGGAATGTGTTTTTTTACCCTTAAGTATCCAAATCCGAGTGAAATTCCTCTTCTCCATGGCAGGGGCACGCCCTTGGCACACGCCCGTGTGAATCGTGGCCAGGCCGTGTTTGGGTTTGGTTAGGGAGGCACGACCGTGTGAATGGTGGCCAGGCCGTGTTCAGGTCTGATTAGGGAGGCACGACCGTGTTGCTTGGGCCTAGGCCGTGTCGATTTTGTGATTTGGCCTATTTGGTCCATTTTAAGCCCGTTTCTCGTTCTTTTTATCCTCCGATGCTTTCCTGAGTATAAAACATGAAAACAAAGGATTAAAACACCAAATTACACAATTCAAGGCTTAAATCACCCAAAGGCGTGCTAAATGTGGGTTTAAAGTATGTTACTATTACGGGTTATTAGCCACTAAAGACAAGGGCAAGAAAAGAAAATATCAGAATGAAGCTGCTAAGGGTCCAGCTCAAAAGAAGCAACAACAAGCTACAGAGAGTTTTTTCTTTTGTAACAAATCTGGACACGTAAAGAAAGATTGTACCAAATATCATGCTTGGTATGCAAAGAAAGGTACAATTCTTAATTTGGTCTGTTCTGAGATTAATTTAGCTTCAGTACCTAGAAACACTTGGTGGATAGATTCTGGTGCTACTACTCACATAAGTGTTTCTATGCAGGGTTGCCTGAGTTACCGAAAGCCAAGTGATGGTGAAAGACACATCTTTGTGGGCGATGGAAAATCGGTAGAAGTGGAAGCGATTGGGCATTTTAGGTTTTTATTAGGAACAGGTTTTTATTTGGATTTAAAAGAAACTTTTATTGTACCATCATTTAGACGGAATTTAGTTTCTGTTTCTTCGTTGGACAAATTTGGATATTATTGTTCATTCAGAAACAATCAATTTAATTTGTCTTTAAATTCAAATGTTATTGGAACTGGTTATTTAAATACTTATGACAACCTTTATTTGCTGGAAACAGTTGCATCCTATAATGAAACCTTGCATGTGGAATCACGTGGTATTAAACGCAAATTAAATAAGGAAAATTCAGCATCATTATGGCATAGGCGCTTAGGTCATATCTCAAAAGTTAGAATTGAACGCCTTGTGTTTGATGGTATTTTAGAGTCCCTTGACTTCACAGACTTTGATGTCTGTGTCGATTCCATTAAAGGAAAACAGACCAAAACCAAGAGATTGGGTGCCAACAGATCTTCAGACGTCTTAGAATTAATTCATACAGATATTTGTGGGCCATTCCCTACGGCATCTTGGAATGGTCAACAATATTTCATAACATTCATAGACAATTACTCACGGTATGGGTACCTATATCTTATTCATGAGAAATCTCAGTCTTTGGACGTGTTCAAAGCTTATAAAGCTGAAGTTGAAAATCAACTCAACAAAAGGATTAAAAACATCAGATCTGATCGTGGTGGCGAGTACTACGGTAGATATGATGACTCAGGTGAACAATGTCCAAGACCATTTGCGAAATTCCTAGAGGAATGTGGTATTGTCCCACAGTACACCATGCCAGGATCACCTAGTATGAATTGTGTAGCTGAAAGAAGAAACAGAACTCTTAATGATATGGTAAGGAGCATGATTGCTCATTCTACCTTACCTGAGTCCCTCTGGAGAGAAGCATTAAAGACAGCAGCTTACATTCTAAACAGAGTACCCAATAAAGCAGTTGTAAAAACACCTTATGAGCTTTGGACAGGTCAAAAGCCTGGTCTAAAGCACTTTCACATTTGGGGATGTCCAGCTGAGGCAAGGCCTTATAGGCCACATGAAAAGAAATTAGACTCTAAAACAGTAAGCAACTACTTTATTGGCTATTCTGAGCGATCTAGGGGCTATAAATTTTATGATCCCATAATAAGGAATATTTTTGAGACGGGAACTGGAACATTTTTTGAAGATGTTGAGTTTGGGGGGAGAAATAAGGTTAGAGACATTGTTCTTGAGGAGGAATTGGATTCTAACTCAATTCCTACTATCACTTTTGACAATGTTCAGGTTCTTATACCTATCATTGATCAAGAAGTGAATCCAGAACCTCTACAAGACAATGTTGAACAACTTCCCATTCAAAATGAGGTAATTGTTCCAGAAGAACAAACTCAACAACCTCAAGAACAAGTGCCATTAAGGAGGTCCACAAGAGAAAGGAGAAATGTTATTCCAGATGATTATATTGTATTTCTCCAAGAACATGAGGATGATAATGGAATGATGGAAGATGATCCAATCAACTTTTATCAGGCCATGAAAAGTTCTAATTCTCAAAAGTGGATTGATGCCATGAAAGATGAGTATAAATCTATGCAAGACAATAAAGTTTGGGAACTTATCCCATTACCTGAAGGTGCAAAACCAATTGGTTGTAAATGGATATTTAAAACCAAGAGGGATGCAAATGGTAATGTGGAGAGGTATAAAGCGCGTCTTGTAGCTAAAGGATATACTTAGAAAGAAGGTATTGATTTTACAGAGACTTTCTCTCCAGTTTCATCGAAAGACTCATTTAGGATAATCATGGAGCTTGTTGCTCATTTTGATCTTGAGTTACATCAGATGGATGTTAAAACTGCATTTCTTAATGGCGACATTGAAGAAACAATTTATATGGTGCAACCAGAAAATTTTGAGTCAGAAGACTCAAAGAATATGGTTTGCAAATTGACAAAATCCATCTATGGACTCAAACAAGCTTCCCGTCAATGGTACCATAAGTTTCATCAAATAATTGTCTCGTCTGGTTTTGAGATAAATATTGTTGATGATTGTGTGTATCACAAATTCAATGGGAGTAAGTAATTATTTATGGTTCTATATGTTGATGACATTTTGCTTGCCGCTAATGATATAGGCTTATTGCACGAAACCAAGAGGTTTTTATCTAAGCATTTTGAGATGAAAGATCTTGGGGACGCCTCTTTTGTTTTAGGAATTCAGATACATCGAGATCGATCTCGAAGTATTCTTGGATTATCACAAAAGAGCTATATCGATAAAATACTCAAAAGGTTTAACATGCAGAGTTGTAGACCAGGTGACACCCCTGCCACTAAAGAAGACAAATTTAGTCTTACTCAATGCCCTAAAAGTAACCTTGAAATTCAGGAAATGCAAAAGATTCCCTATGCATCAGCTGTTGGGAGTTTAATGTATGCTCAAGTTTGTACGCGTCCGGACATTGCGTACATTGTTGGGATGTTAGGCAGATATTTAAGCAACCCTGGTATAGACCATTGGATAACAGCCAAAAGGGTTATGAGATATATTCAGAAAACAAAAAATTACATGCTTACTTATAAGAGATCAGATCTTTTGGAGGTCATTGGGTATTCTGATTCTGATTTTCTTTGGATGCCAAGATAGTAGGAAATCTACATCAAAGCTATGTTTACTTGTTAGTTTGGAGGAGCTATATCTTGGAAAAGTGTCAAACAGACACTTGTAGCTTCATCCACTATGGCAGCAGAGTTTGTAGCATGCTATGAGGCATCAAACCATGGAATATGGTTACGGAACTTTGTCACAGGGCTGCACATTTTGGAGAATGTAGAAAGACCACTCAAATTATTTTGTGACAATAAGTCAGCAGTGCTGTATTCCAATAGCAACAGGAGTTCATCTAAGTCAAAGCATATTGACATAAAGTTCCTAGTTGTAAAAGAAAGAGTGCAAAATGGTCAAATATCCATAGAGCACATTGGGACAAACTCCATGATAGCGGATCCGCTCACAAAAGGTCTACCACCCAAGGTCTTTCATGAGCACACTGCTCACATGGGTGTTATATTGTTTAAGGATATCATGATTTAGTGGGAGTTTTTATTTTATTTGTTTTCAGACATTTATGTATTTGGTTACTTTCTGATCAGAAATGAAGTATTCAGTTTATTCACTCTGTTTATTGTTTTGAAACTGACCTCACTTAAGTTTAAAGAGGACCAGTTGGAAATAGACATGTTTAGATCATATTGCATATAATTTCCATGCTACACATCCATACTTGATCTATGTCATTTGGTTGTGTTAATATACGTGATCATGGATGGATTTAGTTACGATATATGTAACGAAAAGTCGCCTTGGTTCTATGTTAACATAATTAATGGACGAGATTGTTCTAATACCTTTTGGATATGATAGTAAAATTTTGAGCTCATAAGGTTATATAATGACATGTAATTATAAAGTAATTAGTATATATATGTGGTCCAAGTGGGAGATTGTTGGAAAATTTGGACATCACATATATAATAAGGATAATTACATGTTATTATTTACTATCATGATAGGTTAGCCCAAATTAAAAGTGATCTAATTTGGTTAGAATTTTATTGGGCTTTTAATTATTAAATAAAGTATGGGTCAAATATGTGTAGATACTCTTCTAATCAAATTCTAATTAATGATGGGCTAATTAGAATTTGATTAGAACTAATATGCTAAGGTTATAAATATTAGGGTTATGGTCCCCAAATTATACACAAGATATCTTTTCTAATATCCCATCATTAGGAAAGAGAGAGCAGATATTCTCTGAATTTCTTGTGTGCTAATTAATTTGGAAGATCAAATCCCCAAGATCCGGTAAAACTTCAAGAAATTCATGGATTCAGGTACGCTTCTGCATCTAGTTTTGTTCTTGACTTATTCTTGATGATTTGACATGATAGATCCTGGTTAATTAAGTTTTATTTTAGATTTATTTTATAAATCTAACATACAATGCTTTAAATTATTTTTTACATCATTCATAAAATTTATATAATATATATCATATATATATATATTAAGATTTTGAATTATTAATTATATATCTACATATTATAACAATTTCATCTTTTAAAAAAAATTTCTCATAATAAAAACATAAAATATATTTATAATATTATAAATATATTATATTTTAAAAATTTAGACACAATCACGAGTAGAAAAAACAAATTATCTCATTTTAAAACCTCCTTTTGTAAGGAATTTATTTTTTGTTAATTTTCACTTTACAGAAAGATAAATCTTACATTCATTACGAAGAAGAGGAAACTTAGGGTATATTAATTAAGCCATGGTCAGCATTCAGCAGCTTTATTCTACACAATAAATGACTATTTGGAATTAGAATATTTAAATTTCAGAGATCATTTCAAAATAAAAATTGAGAGAGATAAGGTGAGGCATAGAGGTGAGTGATTGAGTGATCACTTTCAGATACTCAATGCTCTCTGCACAAACTTTGAAGTGCTTTTTCATTCTTGAAGGATTTTTTCCCCCTTTTTTAACTCAGAATTTTTTAAAAAACTGAAGTTAAAAAGTTTATTTTATTATTTAAACATTATATTAAAAATAAAAATTTTATATTAATATTTACTTATATTTTATAAAAAAAATTGTATATGCATTTTTTGTTTATTAGAAATCATGATTGGGTCATTTTCCTTAACTACAATCCCATTCCAAGCTTAATTCATAAATTCTCAATTGTTTGCCAAACAAATTTAGGACGGATACAAGGTCAGACAACCTACATTAGCCTCGTACCACAATTTAGCCACAGGCAAGATACAACATATTTAATTATACCTCGGAAATTTGTAGTGTACGTAGATTTATGCTAACTACGTTTCATGGAAAAATTTGGTGAATGTATCGATTTTAAAGAAAATTTAGGGATTTAGGTAAGTTTTTTTGAAATTAAGAAAATAGGTTGTTTTTAAAAAAGTAGTAAGAACGCCCCTTGTAGGGCATGTTTTTTCCCCAACTGAAACACATCCTTAATGATGCGTTTATGAAACCCATGGCCCCAACCCTAAACTCAGGAATCCCAAGATAAAATTTACATCCCATCCCATCTTTTCCATGGTAGAATCGAAATCTTTAAAAACTTTTCAGAAAAATTCTTTTTGTTAGAAGCGTTTTTTGACTTGTCATGTCCAATATTTTCCAACATTTTGAAATTATGTTTCATACAGTGGCGGAGCCAAGGCCTTAAAATGGAAAATTTTTCATTTAGACTCTTTATAATTTATAAAATTTTAAATTAGTAATGGTAAAATTGCACTTTGCCCCCCCAAAAAATAAAAATTTGATTTAATCTTTTAAAAATTATAAAGATATAGACTATTAAAATGGTGAAATTGCATTTTTATTATCGTAAAAATATACAATTTAATTTCGCCCCCTAAAAATTTTCTGGCTCCGCCACTAGTTTCAAATAATGTTTTCATTTAAAACATGTGAAATAGGTTTTTTGGGCACAGATGAGTAGACGAATTAGAGTTGTTATTTATTACGACGGTCAATTTTGTGACACTGAAATTGGGGTCATTTTTGTATCACCCCAATTTACAAACCTAACTTTCAACCGGAACATAAAATTGAACGAGCTTCGGTCAAGAATTAGAAGGAAAATGTTGACTTCAAGCCGGGGGAGAATTTTGAGCTTGAAATATAGATATCTATAGTCACTGAACCTTGTAAGATATGATATATTTGAGCTCAAAGATGATATGAATGTCGAGGCAATGCTCAATACGCATTGCACTAGTGGAAATGCTATATAGAGCTATATGCCCAGTTTATCGTTGTCGAGGAAGGTGTTCCAAGTTCGACAACAGTTATAGTAAATTTGTTTTCAGAACAGGAAACAGAAAAGTCCAACCACACGGTTGTGCGGTGGTTTCACGGCGTTGTTACAAAGCTCCTATCAAGAAATGCCAGAATCATCAATGGGAAGGCATTCCTTGGTTTCAACCCTTGATTTCAACTTTGGCGTATAGTGGGGGTTAGTTGGTAACCTGAACTACGTAACCTCAACATGACATTCTGTGAGTTCTTTTGATTTCAACTTCGGAACACCAATGTTCTATATTGCAAACACTTATGCGGGTATGCCATCAAGTTACACGGGTGGGCAATCCGCAAGTAATATTGGTTTTAGTGTAGGGTTGACGAGAACGAATGATGTATTCCTTACAACTTGTATCGGCGAAGAGACTTGCAACTGGGGTTGATAACGAAGAGGAAACTGAGAATAAAGAGGGAGCTGAGAATGAAGAGGAACCTGAAACCGATGATGGTCCAATTCGAGAGTCTGGGCCAGATGATTTGGAAATTGCATTATTTTCTAATCCAATCTAGGTATTGTCATGGATATGCAAATGAAACTTGCGTATTATGGAAATTGAATGGTCCAAGGGAAAAGAATTTTCCATTGTCTTTTTTGGACATTCAAGCCATGCATTGAAGTATTCCAGTATTGTAAGCCATTAACCAAATTGACGGTATATTTATGTACGAGAGATATGAGCATCACTTGTTGTTTGTTGTTGCACAGGATGGTAACCGAAAAATCCTGTCGATATCTTACAATTGTTGAATAAGAAATTGTTGATGCTTGAGACTTCTTATTGACTAGCTTGAGAAGACTTGTCATGCCACAACCCGATATATACATAATTTCTGATAGGGCACCCAGAGTACAAGCTGCAGTTGATCGACATAGAAGCCTATGGGATCATGCGCATCATAGGTATTTTATACGTCATATCAGGTCAAATTACATGGGCCAATTTCACAAGGATGATGAACGACAATATTTTATTAACATGGGTACGCAGTAATTATTATTTTCTATATCATTCTTTAACATATACATTATTTGCATTCATTGATATACTATTTATTTTCTTCGACAGGGTACGAGCTCGTCCAACATCGATTCAGGGGGTATTCACATTTGGCATATGCCTACTTTGACCGAGATCTTTGGAGATGATTCCGTACTACAATTCGGTGGAGGAACTTTAGGACACCCTTGGGGAAATGCACCGGGTGCCGTAGCTAATCGAGTAGCTTTAGAAGCATGTGTACAAGCTCGTAATGAGGGACGTGACCTTGCCCGCAAGGGTAATGAAATTATCCGCGAGGCTAGCAAATGGAGTCATGAACTAGCTGCTGCTTGTGAGGTATGGAAGGCGATCAAATTTGAATTCGACGCAGTGGATAAATTAGATAAACTAGCTTCATAAATCAAATTTGAACATCGATTCCATGAAATGTTGGAGAATTTGTGAGCTACAAACAAATGCGGTGTTAAATACCTTAATGGGATACCCAATGGATAATGGACTCAATCATATGATGGAGGTCTACAATACGGACACATGACAACGAAGCTAGTGGAATACATAAATTTTGTATTGAAGGGGACGTGTCATTTGCTGATAACGTCGGTGGTCAAACAAGCATATTTACATAGCAATTTGCAAATTCCCCTATTTCTCATTTCTTGTTAAATTTTATCCCCAATTGTTTATATGTTGTGTTATGCTGAAATCTCAAAATTAAAAAAGAATAAGGGACTTGAACTTTGGTAAGTAAGGGGGAGAGTGACATGTTAACCATTGGACTGCTACCTATTCTTATTCAATTTCTATTCCAAATAATTATTTATTTTAGTGTATTTTTTATCTTAGGTTGCTAAAAATTAAAAGGAAAAAAATAGACAAAGTGATGTTTAAACCTAAACTCTTTAGAGACGAAATCTAACACTTAACCATTAAGTCTAAGGCCTATTTCTTGTTTATTTTAGTCACTTAGTTGTATATATTTATTTCAAGCTTAACTTACATATTCTTTTTTAGCTTACACATTTATTTAATTTTTTTATTAACTTGTTTAACTTCATAGTTTTTAACACATTCCTAATTTAATTTATATACAATAATTAATACTTATAGTCAAGTCTCATTATTAATATTTTAATTCATTTTACCCCTTTTCCAATTAAGACCTAGCTCGATTAAAACACACTATTTTCAAATTAAATCTCGTAATCAAGTTTCGTTTTAGATTAATTAATATAATAATACCTGATTATATTATTTTAATACTTTAATTATTTATTTATGATCCTAATTTCAGTATCCGTTTCAAACCCTTGATTTATAAGCGCTCAAAGATAACCTTATAAATCGAGGCATGACCATTTTCAATTTTCACAAACCTGATTTCTTCTAACCCGATTTTTGGGGTGTGACATATAGCCTAAAGCTTTCAGTTCATGAATTGTTGTACTATAGCTTGTTAGATTTGAGCTATTTAGACTTATTTGGTTTGCGTGATTGTTTCTTTGATCCTTGGAATACACCACAAGTGTTCCATTGTACACTTTAGAAATATTACAACTCGACCCGTTACACTTGCAGATCACCGCACATTTAGTATTTGTTTGCAATTTTCTCTACTTGATGCATGTACACCTTCTACATGGGTCAAGGTATGGGGTTAGGGGGATATGGTTACATATACTCTGCCAAAGGTAGCTCTCCACCATACCTTGCCAAGGGTCTCTTCCCTTAGAAAAACGAGCATGCTTGAGACCAATGGTACATCACTCAACCAAGGGGAACCATTAAATGACAGGCTCGTCTATTAGAGGACACATAACACAAAGAAGTTAACCTTATATACCTCTTCTAGCCCCACAAGCAAAAGATCTTCTTCTTCTCTCTCTCTT
Organism: Gossypium sturtianum; assembly: GCA_025698515.1. Lineage (NCBI taxonomy): Eukaryota > Viridiplantae > Streptophyta > Magnoliopsida > Malvales > Malvaceae > Gossypium > Gossypium sturtianum. The sequence continues at coordinate 128,203,467 of CM046946.1, forward strand.
CCATTTCAACTCATTACAGTACTTCCTCCATCTTCTCCTCCCTTCATAGCTCTCCACCCTAAGAGTGAACTATTATCTCCATCTCCACCCACATTTTACCCTCGGCAAAATTATAAATTTTAAAAGATCGAAATAATTGTAATCAGCCCATTTTGCCCGGGCTTAAACAATAAATAACAAAAAAATAAAACCAATGTTTATTTGTACAGTCCATTTACAAAACCAAATTAAATAGCCCAATCCACTAGCCCAAAACCCACTTACACCCCAAACAGATGACCCAATACTCAGACCCAAACACACACGCGGCCCAAAAGGGCCCAATGCCTAAACAGTTTTAGTAGCCTAGGGTTTTTGAAACCCTAGGCGCCGCAAGCGCCCCAAAAGCGACCTCTCCTCGCGCCCCACGCTTGACCTTCATCGCACGCCATCACGCAAGAAATCACTTCGACACCGAACTTCTCACTCCCGACCTATAAACAAGGAAAACCGCAGCAAAAGGAAAGAAACAAATATGGACAGAATGTATATTTCCTTTTTTTATTTCGGGTTATAAAAACCCCAAAGCAATTTGTAAAAGAAAAAAATAAAAAAAAGACAAATATACACAGAAATACAATAAATAGATCAAGCAAGGTTTTTTTTCTTTTGATTTTTCTTCCTTTTTCAAATCTGTGCGCTTCTCTTTCTTTAATTTTTTTTTATTTTTCTCATATATATTAAAGCATATAATATATAAAAAAAAGGGAAAAAAACTTACATTTTTTTAAAATTCCGGCCACCATGTACGGTGGTCGGCGACGTCGAATGGCGGCTGATCGCACCGGAGGATGGCCGGAAATCGCCCCAAAGGGAGAGCTCCCTTTCTTTTTTGCTCTGGAATGAACACAAATGAAATGTTCCAAAAAAATTTGGCTTTTATAGCCTATTAAAACGACGCCGTTTTGGGCAGCCCCCTTTATGCCTAAAACGACGTCGTTTTGGGGGCTGACCCGCGCCTCGACCTGACCCAGCCCTCAGGATCTGCGTGTTTTTACGAAAGGGCTAATTGCGCTTTTAGCCCTTCCGCTTTTTTATGGTTTTATAATTAAGTTTTCATTATTTTTAATTTTGCCCTTAAATTTTATTTGGTTTTCATTTGAGTCCCTCTTGAAACGCAGCGTTTTGGAGGGAGGGAATATTTTCCCTTTAAGTCCCTCCATGTTATCCACGCGTTCGAGTAGGTCCCTCATTTTTTTATTTTCTTCAAAATTCGCCCCAAACTTTTATTTTAAATTCAATCCCATCCTTTTTTATTTCTTTTGTAATTTTAAAGTCTTTTCAAATTCTCGACATAAGGACATTAATTAATCAATTAGGTACCAATTTTTAGGCGTTACGAGAGTGCTAATCCTTCCTCATACGTAACCGACTCCCGAACCCGTTTTCTTGTATTTCGTGGACCAAAATCAACATTTTGAAATAAAACGCTTTATAAGGTGATCCAATCACACCTAAGTAAAAAAGGATTGGTGGCGACTCCCATTTTTGTTTTTTAAAGTCGACCCCTATTTTTATAAACCTTTTTAAAAATGGTTTCGACAGCTTGGCGACTCCACTGGGGACATCATCAGAGAGTCAAGCCATAAATTGATTATTTTTGTCTTTTTATCGAAAATTAAAATTTGATTTTGATTTTTTTTCACCGCATAAGTTTGTGTCGTGTCATAGGGTTTGAGTCTCGTAGGGTACTCTTGCATCATATTGCATGACCGTTGTGGTCGTACCTTTTAAGTGGGAGTGAGAAACTATGCCTTCGTGAGGTTTTCACCTCCGCATAGGCTAGTGGACTGCTTCCGGGATACATCCGTACCTATGTCTTCGTGAGGTTTTCACCTCCGCATAGCCATAGGGAAATGTATTCCCCTGAACTGAACTCGATCCATATGAGCCTATAATGGGTGAGTATCGAGGAATCTACTAGTTCGGGTACTTCAACTTTAGAGCTAAACCACATGTAGAAAACCTAAGGGCTTACCCTAGGTAGAACTATGCCAAACCCTAGTGGTCACCTAGATAGGTGCCCTATTCTGTTATTTATTTCTCTTGTGTTAATGTGTTCTCTTTTGTTTTGATTGCATTGCATTCATATCATAGAAAAGAGGTGTTGATTCAAATTCGATTGCTAAATAGAAGAGTTTTTCATGAGAAAATGGATTTCTTGATAAAGTGGATTATAATACAGTCATCCGAATATGGTCCAAGTAAACACAATGAGAGAAGACTGATAGTCCGTGAGGGAATACAAGACTTTATTACCCAAGGATTCAAGCTGACAAAGACTATTCGAGAATCACCACGTCTCGGCTTTCTTGAAGAGGCTAACAAGCATTGCGAGGATAAGTGAGGAATGAGTTGTGGCCCAAGCAAAAAGGAGCTAGTGGAGGCATCTATTAGAAAGTTCGCGAGATTGGACCTTAATATCCGGATAAGAAGAAAGGAATAAATGTCTTCGCTTGGAATATGAGGGAAAGGCCGTATAAATATCCGTTTTATGTAAAGAAATTTATTTTCTTGAAAAGTTGTTCTAATGGAATTGAATTCAAAATCAACACCTCTCTTTCTTTTTGCATTCCTTTCATGCCTTTGCATTACATCACATCATATGCATTTAAGTCCATAGAAAAATCCTAATTAGTTGAAATTATCACAGAGAGAGAGAGAGAGAGAGAAGGAAAAATCTAGAAACCAAACACAGTTACGGTACACGCGCTAAGACAAAGAATATGGATCAAAGACTTGAACAGTTCCAGAGAGACATGCAAGACCTGCTGCAAGAGCAATTGGCAAAGATCCAACAAGATATGAGGGAACAAATGATCAAAGCCCAAAGGAATATGGTGGCTCAAATGACTCAGCTATTGAATGGGGCAATGAAAAAGGGAAAAGGCCCCATGACTAATGCTGGAGAGGATAATGAAGACTATCCTCCGGGTTTCACCCCACCACATGTACAGATACAACCTGAGTTGTATCCTCAAAGGCCATCTGTCACGATTAGGCCTCAACAAGGTCAAGTTGATACTGGAGTGCCCATGAACTTCCAAATTGGCTCAGGATCTAACCCAGGAGATAACCCAGCTAATCCTGTCATCCCTGACTTAGACATAGCAGAAAGAGAGGGAATAAGGACTGAATCTTCAAGGCAGTTAGAAGATCGTTGCAGATGGTTGGAAGAAAAGTTCAAGGCCTTGGAAAATGCCGATCATCACCATGGTATTGACGTTAAAGACTTAAATTTGGTTCCAGATTTGGTGCTTCCTCATAAATTCAAGAGGCTAGAATTTGAGAAGTACAATGGGACTAGTTGCCCTGAAGCCCACATTACTATGTTCTGTAGACGGATGATTGGCTACGTGAACAATGATCAACTTTTGATTCATTGTTTCCAAGACAGTTTAGTGGGGGCAGCATCCATGTGGTACAATCAACTCAGCCGTGCTAGGATTAGCTCTTGGAGAGACTTAGCCCAAGCTTTTATGAAGCAATACAATCATGTTACAGACATGAAACCTGACAGAATCACCTTACAAAACATGGAAAAGAAATCGAATGAAAGCTTCAGGCAATACGCGCAAAGATGGAGGGAGGTTGCCATGCAAGTCCAGCCACCTCTCTTAGAAAAGGAAACCACAATGCTCTTTATCAATACCTTGAAGGCTCCATTCATCACTCACATGATAGGGAGTACCACTAAGAGCTTTGCAGATATAGTGATGGCAGGAGAAATGATTGAAAATGCCATAAGGGGTGGCAAGATTGAAGCAGGGGAAACCACTAAAAGGTCTGCTTCTAGGAAAAAAGATGACGAGGTAAATAATACGAGTACATACAACAAAGAGTACTCAAAAGTAATTATTGTTAACCAGCCAAAGGTAATCACTGCTGGGCAACAAGGGTCGGTGAGACAAGAATCAGGCACAAGGCAAAACTCTGAAAAGCTCCAATTTACGCTAATCCTAATGACGTATAAGGAGCTATATCAAAGTTTGTTTGACACACACGTGGTGTCCACATCTTATTTGAAACCGTTACAGCCCCTATATCCCAAATGGTATGATTCAAACGCTCAATGTGACTATCATACGGGTATAACAGGGCATTCAATAGAAAGCTACACTGCCTTCAAAAAGTTAGTCGAGAGATTCATCAAAATGGGAATTGTGAAGTTCGACGTTTCATCAAAACCTAATCACTTTGACGAGGCAGTAAATGCGATAATTGAAGGAGGAGACAAGAAAGTTGCGACTCCTTAAAGAAATCAAAAGCGAATAGGGAACCGGGGAACGAAGTTTCCAAGCCCTTACGTACTTGGGAGTGTTTTGAATAATGGGACTGTGGAAGAGATCCCTGTATTTTTAGAGCTAATCTAGTGTAATATTCAAAACACGCTTGTTGCTTTAAGCCTAGAGGCAATAAAAATCCTTTTGTGAAATAGGCTCGTGTCCAAAATCTTTATCTCAATAAAATGCATCTTTTTGAACAAATATTCTTTTATTCTTTCCATGCATAGATTCTTTTATTTTTGGACTTTCTGTCAAATATTCTTTTATTCATTCATGATCATATCATACAGATAACCATTCTTTGAATCATTTATTCTTTAGAATCTTCCTTCGAACCTACAATAGGTCTCCAGATATCAATGATGTGAGCAATACTGCTACTGACTCAAAGTCTCCTTTCGAGTAAGATATGTGTCTAGAAGGATCTCAGGACTTTGAAGATGATAGAGGTTGTAACATATCTTCTGATTTATTAAGAATGGTTTAACAAGATGACAAACAGACCTTACTCCACAAAGGGTCAGCGAATATTATGAGCCTAGGAAAGGGGTGAAGATCGAAGCCCAGCTCACCATAGAAATAATGCGAGACATCATTGAGTTATTTTCAAGAATTCAAAGATGTCATTGCACGATCATATCAGGACATGCCTGGGCTACTAAGACGCGGGCTAAACATGAGGATCGGGCAGTGTTGATCTACATAGAAAGGGATGGTATCAGTTATGCCGTATTTAAGGAGACAAGATTCATGTGCCTTCTTCAATTCTTCACAAATTTTCCATATGTGGGGCATGGATGTGATGGAGCCAATCTCGTTAAAAACTTTTAGCCAATATCGATTCATCGTCATGGTCGTCGTTTGCTTCACTAAGAGGGTGAAAGTAGCTTCATATGCCAATATTACAAAGTCGATAGTCATCAAATTCTTAAAAAAAAGAGAGATCAGGTGCCAACAAAGAATGCCAAAAAGGACAAAGTCAAAAGTTTGCAGTCTGTTCAAAGATCAGACGCCATATCATAGAGCAACAAAGGCAGCCAAAAAGAAAAAAACAAAAAAAAAACAAAATTAGGATTGTAGGAAGGATGACCGAGACTTGTAAAGATTGGCATAAGAAGTTACCATTTACTCTCTATGCTTATCAAACGTCGACCAGGACTTTCGCTGGGGCAACACTTTTCCCATTGGTTTATGGAATAAAAGTGGTCTTGCCCATGAAAATCGAGATTCCTTTGCTCTAAGCTTTGATTGAGTCAAGAATTGGATGAAGTAGAATGTCTCCAGTAAACTTGGCTGAAGAAAAGGGTTTGAAAGTATTCATCATAATCAAATGTACCAAAAATAGATGATACTGATTTATGTCGAAAATGGTCCACCCAAGGGAATGTCATGATGGGGACTTAGTATTGAAAGATATTTCTTCTACAAAACGATTTCTGAGGAAAGCAGATGCCAAACTGGGAAGGACCTTATGTTGTAAAGAAGGCCGATTCTGGAGGAGCATTGATATTGACCAAGATGGATGCCAAAGACTTGCCCAATCTGGTAAATTCAAGTTCAGTCAAGAAGTATTTTACCTGAAAGGGGAAAAGCCAAGGAAAACCCGCCAAAGGCGCCTTGAGTTCAAATTCAAAAAAAAAAAAGAGGCCAAGGCGAAAACCCGCAAAGGGCGCTTTGAGGCCAAAGGGGTTTTGAGCCGAAAACCCGAAAAGGGCGGCTCAAATTTTGATCAAAGATAGGGCATGTGGTAGTCTCGCTATGCCTGAATTAACAATAAGGAAGTATGCTACGTCTTGGGGTATTGACAAAGTACTCCGGATCCTCTAAACATGTATTGAGCTCAAAATGGTCCTCAGGAAGTTTGTACAGAGAAGCTCAGGCTGCGATATCTGGGGCACCTAGCCTCTATCTTACCCATTTTTGAATTTGTTATCTTGGATTACTTTATTCTTTTCGAGCTATGCTCCTGATTAATTTCTTTCCTGTCCATTGTTGTGATCTTTTTCAAGCATTTTATATTGAAATAACTATTAATGGACTAATAACACTTTCATAAAAGGAGTTTCACATATTACTCTGGAAGCTTCTAAATAATATGAGAATTTGAAACAGGACTATTGTTTAGAACTCACCAAGCCTAAGGGTTGGAAATATTGGAAAATGATTATCTCTTTGGATTTTTTTTGGATAAGATATTTTGTCGGTGATACCATCTCGACAAATGACGAGCAATGTTAACTTAAGTGTAAAAGGGGATCATTATCGGGAAAAGAAAAATGATACCATTTCAGGCACATATATCTGGTCATTACACCCAGGGAATGGTGTAACAGATCAACTTGATTGAAAAGGATACAAAGTCCATACCTCCGAGTGGTAACAGGATGGATGAAAGAAACCAAATGTTATTCTCCTGAAGTTACAGTGGGAGGTACAAACTTTATGTCCCAAAAGGTACAGTGGAAGGGACTCTGGAATTATAGCGGGGCAAACTTGCTGAGCAGAATATGATTGTTTCTTTGGGTTTTCTGTCAAAGATACCAGCTGAACGAGAAAGTAGGGTAACGCATCAGTGATAGAACCTTGATGAACAACGAGCAATGTCACCTTAAATATTAAAAAAGGATCATTCTCATGACATTCTGCATTCATGCAAGTGTCATCCCTAATATCATTTAGTTAGGAGCACTAGATTCATTCATTTCATTGCATCCTAATCATTATACATTAAAAAATGGGATCATTCTCATGACATTCTGCATTCATGCAAATGCCATCCATAATACATTTAGTTAGGAGCATTATATTTATTTTGATCATTGCATCCTAATCATTACACATTTAAAAAATAGGATCATTCTTATCACATTCTGCATTCATGCAAATGTCGTCCATAATACATTTAGTTAGGATCATTAGATTCATTCCGATTATAGCATCCTAATCATTTGGCATAAACATAAGTCTACAGGATATGTCCCCCAGAGGACAGTGTAGCAACATCGGTGAATTCATCATCCTGTCTCCCCGATCAATCAGCGATGGAATAGGTCGAAGATTATAAATCTTGTCACCCTAAGCGATAGTGGGACGAGATCGAGCAGCGAATCTTATCTTCCTGAAGTTGCGAAGCGGATCAAAGATACTTTCAACCTTGCCTCCCTGAAGTTGCAGCGGAGTAGATCAAGATAGCAGATCTTGTCTTCCTGAAATTGCAGTGAAGCAGATCAAAGATAGCAGATCTGGCATTCTTAAGGTTGTAAGAAGTAGATCGAAGAAATCAGATCTTATCTCCACTGAGCAGGAGTGGAGTAGATCGAATTTGAGCAAGTCTTATCTCCATGTATTGGCAATTGAGTAGACTGAAGAAATCGGATCTTATCTCCACCGAAAGCGAGAGTGGAGCAGATCGAATTTGAGAAAGTCTTATCTCCATGTATTGGCAATGGAGCGATCAAGAAATCAAATCTTATCTTCATTGAGCGAAGTGGAGCGGATCGAATTTGAGCAAGTCTTATCTCCATGTATTGGCAATGGAGCGATCGAAGAAATCGATCTTATCTCCACCGAGCGGTGAGTGGAGCAGATCAAATTTGAGCAAGTCTTATCTCCATGTATTGGCAATGGAGCGGATCAAGAAATTAGATCTTATCTCCACCGAGCGGAGAGTTGAGCGGTCGAATTTGAGCAAGTCTTATCTCCATGTATCGCCAATGGAGCGGATCGAAGAAATCGATCTTATCTCCACTGAGCAGGAGTGGAGCAGATCAAATTTGAGCAAGTCTTATCTCCATGTATTGGTAATGGGGCAGACTGAAGAAATCAGATCTTATCTCCACTGAGTAGGAGTGGAGCAGATCGAATTTGAGCAAGTCTTATCTCCATGTATTGGCAATGGAGGAGATTGAAGAAATCAGATCTTATCTCCACTGAGCAGGAGTGGAGTAGATCGAATTTGAGCAAGTCTTATCTCCATCTATTGGTAATGGGGCAGACTGAAGAAATCAGATCTTATCTCCACTGAGTAGGAGTGGAGCAGATCAAATTTGAGCAAGTCTTATCTCCATGTATTGGCAATGGAGCAGACTGAAGAAATTAGATCTTATCTCCACTGAGCAGGAGTTGAGCAGATCGAATTTGAGCAAGTCTTATCTCCATGTATCAAAGAATGGAGCAGATCGAAGAAATCAGATCTTATCTCCACCGAGCGGAGTGGAGCAGATCAAATTTGAGCAAGTCTTATCTTCATGTATTGGTAATGGGGCGATCAAGAAATCGAGATCTTATCTCCACCGAGTAGGAGTGGAGCAGATCGAATTGAGCAAGTCTTATCTCCATGTATTGGCAATGGAGCGGTCAAGAAATCGAGATCTTATCTCCACCGAAAGCGGGAGTGGAGTAGATCGAATTGAGCAAGTCTTATCTCCATGTATCGGCAATGGAGCAGACTGAAGATAGCTGATCTTATCTCCACTGATCAGGAGTGGGGCAGATCGAAGACAGCAAGTCCTCCATGTATCGGTAATGGAGCAGACTGAATATAGCAGATCTTATCTCCATTGAGTAGGAGTGGAGCAGATTGAAGTTAGCAGACCTGGCATTCCTAAAGTTGCAGGAAGCAGATCGAAGATACCCGTCTGACATCCCTGAGTTTGCAGCGGAGCAGATTAAGAGATAGTGGATGCTGCCTTCCTGAAGTTGCAGTGAAGTAGATTGAAGCCATCAGACTTATTGAAAAGAAGTTCCAATACCGTTGAAGTTGCGGTGGAGTTGGAGCCATTTGAAGAAGACAAGGACCAAGAAGTCAAGGCTCGGCAAAGACCGAGCAAAATTGGACATTTTATAGTCTTTGCTCTATTCTCGTTACACGACAATGAGCAAAGAGGGGCAGCTGTAATCAGCCCATTTTGCCCGGGCTTAAACAATAAATAACAAAAAAATAAAACCAATGTTTATTTGTACAGTCCATTTACAAAACCAAATTAAATAGCCCAATCCACTAGCCCAAAACCCACTTACACCCCAAACAGATGACCCAATACTCAGACCCAAACACACACGCGGCCCAAAAGGGCCCAATGCCTAAACAGATTTGAGAGCCTAGGGTTTTGAAACCCTAGGCGCCGCAACGCCCAAATAAGCGACCTCTCCTCGCGCCCACGCCAGCCTTGGATCGCGCCGCCATCAGCGCGCAAATCACTTCGACGCCGGACTTCTCGCTCCCGACCTGCAAACAAGGAAAACCGCAGCAAAAGGAAAGAAACAAATATGGACAGAATGCATATTTCCTTTTTCTATTTCGGGTTATAAAAACCCCAAAGCAATTTGTAAAAGAAAAAAATAAAAAAAAGACAAATATACACAGAAATACAATCAAATAGATCAAGCAAGGTTTTTTTTCTTTTGATTTTTCTTCCTTTTTCGAATCTGTGCGCTTCTCTTTAAATTTTTTTTTATTTTTCTCATATATATTAAAGCATATAATATATAAAAAAAGGGAAAAAAAACTTACATTTTTTTAAAATTTCGCCACCGTAGTGTCGGTGGTTTGATGATGCAACAATGATCGCACCGGAGGATGGCCAGAAATCGCCCCAAAGGGAGAGCTCCCTTTCTTTTTTTCTCTGGAATGAAAACAAATGAAATTTTCCAAAAAAATTTGGCTTTATAGCCTATTAAAACGACGCCGTTTTGGGCAGCCCCCTTTACGCCCAAAACAACGTCGTTTTGGGGGCTGACCCGCGCCTCGACCCGACCTAGCCCTCAGGATCCGCGTGTTTTTACGGAAGGACTAATTGCGCTTTTAGCCCTTTCGCTTTTTTATGGTTTTATAATTAAGTTTTCCTTATTTTTAATTTTGCCCTTAAATTTTATTTGGTTTTCATTTGAGTCCTCTTGAAACGCAGCTGCTTTTGGAGGAGAGAATATTTTCCTTTTAGTCCCTCCATGTTATCCGCGCGTTCGAGTAGGTCCCTCATTTTTTTATTTTCTTCAAAATTCGCCCCAAACTTTTATTTTAAATTCAATCCCATCCTTTTTTATTTCTTTTGTAATTTTTGTTAATTATTTATTTTATTTTATTTTCTTATTATTATTAATACTATTTATTATTATTGCGTTTATTTTTATTTTTGATATTATTATTACCATTATATTATTTTCAATTAACTATATAACTATCTTTTTATATGCATTATTATTATAACTATATTTGTTATTATATTTATTATTATCGTTATTTTATTATTAGTATTATTATTATTATTTTCAGTATTACTATTTTATATTCTATTTTCATTATCATTTTTTATTTATCACTATTAATTTTAATATTATTCTATTATTTTATTATCAATACCATTTTTTATCATTTTTATGGTTATTATTATTAATTTAGTGTTACTAGTATTTTATTATTATAATTGTTATTTTAATATTACTACTACTATTATTATTATTATTATTATTATTTTATTTGTAATTAACTTGCTTATTATTATTACTATTGCCTTTATTATTATCAGTATTATTATATTTTTATTACCATTATTTGTATATATTACCATTACTATTATTATACCCTATTATCATTATTTTCCTATTATTATTATTATTTTTATTATTAACAGATTATTATTTTTATCTTTACTATTATTATTATTTTATTATCTTTAAATTATTTAGTATTTATCTATTTATTAACTTGCTATTAGCTTTATTTTTTGTTATTATTTTCTTTTCTTTTCTTTTATTTATTTGTTTATTTGTTTATTATTTTTTACTTAATATTTTTTTTAAATTATTTGTTTCAGCTTTTCTTTTATTATTTTTGCCTTCATTATTGTTATTCATATTATCATCTACACTTTTATTCCATTGAATATATTGGCATTATGATTTATTTTTCATTTTATTATGATCATATTATATTTTCTTTGGTGCATCGAAAATTCAGTTTTAAAATAAGCAAACACTCCACGTTCTAAGGTTTGAAAGAAATCGTACCCTAACTTACTGGGTTGCGATTTTCCTCTTCGAATCCAAAGAACCTATTACTTTCCTTTTAAAAGTAAAATAAAAACTTATTCTCGAGAATTCAAAATTGTCGTGTCCTAACTCACTGGATATGACGTTTTGTTATCTCGAGATAAGGATTTCAGAAAACAAGGCAATGTTTCGTGTTTGGAAGTTCGAGAAATCGTGCCCTAACGTGCTGGGTTTCGGTTTTTCGTACGTCCAAATAACTAAATATCCTTTTAATTTCGTGTTTTGGGAAATTAAGGGACGATCTTAATTTCGGGGGTTAAAATGTCGCACCCTAACGTACTGGATGTGATATTTTATCCTTTTTGAACAAAAGAGTCTTAATATTCCGGAACGGGTTATATAAACATTCTTTAAAAGAAATTGTATTTTAAAGTCTTTTTAAATTCTCGACATAAGGACATTAATTAATCAATTAGGTACCAATTTTTGGGCGTTACGAGGGTGCTAATCCTTCATCGTACGTAACCGACTCCCGAACCCGTTTTCTTGTATTTCGTGGACCAAAATCAACATTTTGAAATAAAACGCTTTATAAGGTGATCCAATCACACCTAAGTAAAAAGGGATTGGTGGCGACTCCCGTTTTTTTTTTAAAGTCGACCCCCGTTTTTATAAACTTTTTTAAAAATGGTTTCGACAATAATATTTTTATAATTTTAAAAAATATATTAAATATTCTAAAAAACAATAAATTGTTTCATAAATTTTCAAATAACATAACCCTAATCGATGAGCGTATTTAATAACCTAAGAAATAAAATTGAATAAAAAAGTTTCATTTACGATGGAGCATAACACGAGGGGCAGCAATTTGTTGGTTGGGATAATGGCAAGAGTTGAATAGAGACTGAAGCACTCGATCCCTTAACTTTTTTAGCTCAATTTGTTGCAAAATTGGGCGACAAAAGAGTTAGTCAATTGTGAAATTTATTGTTTTAAAGAAATTTATCCATAATTGATTTGATGTTTGATTTTTCTGTTTGATCCAATTTCGTTGGCTTTCAAAGTTGAGCACATGATAAAAGCGTAAAAAAGAAAATGAATTGTCATAACACCATTGGAAAAATGATCATTACAAAGCTGAAGAGCTTTTTTCTTTAATTATTGGAAACAAAAAGAAAAATAGCAATTGGTGTTCAATGTCAAATTGGTCAGAATGTAAATTGTAAATGCCACTATCAAGTCTCTCTATAAGTGGGAAAGAAAAAGAAACGACAGTGACTCTCTTATAAATAAAAAGCAAAATACATATGATTTAATCGATTTAAATAAGATAAATATATTAAAATAAAATAAGATTTTATCTAAATTAATATTTTCTGTTTTGTAAATGTTGTTTGCTACTGATGAGAAAGTTCTTAGGCCTGCAATGATGAGAGTGACAAGTAACGACTGTCGATGAGTAGAGCCATTGCTTAGCGGCTCCCACTAATAGACTTGTATGCAGGGGCGAAGTCAGAGGAGGTTGGTATAGGCCTCGGCCCCCCCCATAAAATGTAAAATTATTATTTAGGCCTTTAAAATTTTTTAAAAATTTTAAATTAGTAAAGGTAAAATTGCACTTTGGCCCCCCTAAAATTATAAAAATTCGATTTAATCCTTTACAAATTATAAAGATATAAACTATAAAAAATTAAAATTTCATCCGCCCCCCCTAAAAAATTGTTCTGGCTTCGCCCCTGCTTGTATGGGAGATTAGTCAACTAGCAACTTGGTGCGACCTCTATTTTGTCGTGCAATCGTGAATTGGTGGTGCCCTGAGGTTGGAGGTGTTCATGGATCAGGTCGGGTTGGGTCAGATTCAACTAAAATTTTAAGCCCATTTGTTAGATTCGGGCTCGTCCTGAAAAATGGGCTTAATATTTTGCGCAAGTCCGATCCGGATAAAAATGCTAAAATCTGGGCCCGGCTCGGCTCATTCGTATTAATTTTTTTATATTATTTATTATATAATATTTAAAAAAAATAATACATAAAAAATACTAAAAACATTAAAATAAAAATTTCCCAATAAATTGAAAATAAATTTAAAAAAAATATGTATACTTAAATAACACTAAGATAGGTGCAACTTAACAAGCAAATGTCTCTAAAATAGTAACAAAATTAACAAAAAAACAAGATTTATTGTAACATCCTAGATTAGGGGTTATGCGTTCGTGTGTAATTCATGAGATAGTGGGCTCAGTGGGTGTGTTGGATGTGTTCTGAGGAGTTCTAGGAACCCTAAGGTGCATGGAAATGTATGGAAATGTAAGGCAATGTATGGAAATGTAAGGAAATGTAAGGAAATGCTTTGGAAACGTTAAGTTTAAAAGAGGAAAGTGAACATTTTTGGAAACTAGGGGATGTAAGGAAATGATGTGGAAATGATTCAAAAGAGGAAAGTAAACATTTCTAGAAACTTGGAAATGTAAGGAAATGTCAAGTTTAAAGAGCCAAACGAAAATTTTTGGAAACTTGGAAATGTAAAGAAATGTCAAGTTTTAAGGCTTAAAAGAGAAAACTAAGGCAAGGTGGCCTTAAGAAAAATAATATGAGGAATTTGACACACAAACAGCTTGGAAAAGTGGCCTGAGAGATGCCACTTAGGGCCTCTGGAAATGGCGCCACATGCAAGGTGTTGGGCCTGAGTTCGAGTCACATGGGAAGCAAATAAAAGAAATTTTATTTTGCTTCCAGAAGAAAATGAGGTGGACGGCACATGGCTATAAATTAGGAGCTTTTATTCTTTTATTTTTAAGAGATAAAGGGTGGATAAATAAGGGATAAATAATGGATTTATTTTAGATTATTTTCAAGAGATAAATGTGGATATTATTTCTTTTATTTTGATAGATAAGGAAGAGATAAAAGAGGATTATTATTAGTATTATTTTTATTAAGAGATAAGAGATAATTATTGGATTAAGTTTTATTAAAGTGATAAATCAAGGGATAAAGCTATCAAAATAGAAGAGTGGTGGCCAAGTAAAGGACTCTAGCTAGTAATTTTGGCTATAAAAGGAAGAGTAAGACTATTCTTCATTCATTCTTTTCTTTTCAAGAAAACCTCTGCCGAAATTCTCTAAAGTTTCTCCTCTTCTCTCTGTTGAATTTTCTCTGCCATTATTTTCTTTTTCTCTTTTCTTTTCTTCTTCTATTACAAACACAATCAAAAGCCGAAGATACCAATAGCCCTAGTCGATTTCTCACTAAGCCTCAAGAGCCGAAATTGTTATCCACATCAAAGCCATACCCGAATACTACTAAGGGTTCAAGCAAGAGTTCCATCAAATTCTTCAGTAAGGGTAAGATTAGGTTAGATTCTCATTCTATTTCTTTTAAGGTCATGAAATTAAGATTCTAATACCCTTAATATATGTTGCCAAGAGATCTTTCGGGATTTACTAAGTGTCGACTACAAGGAAGGAGAAGTTCTTTTCCCGAAGGTACACCATAAGCGCGTGTTCCTAGTTATTCGGTGAATTTCGGGATTTAAGAATCTAAGGTAAGTCATATTTAACATACGGCTAAAGGGTTATTTGTTGTGAATAAATGTTAGAAATTGATCTAACATGTAGTTATAGGGATTTCGATAGAGGGATACAAGGATTTTGGGATTTGAGAATTTCAAGGTAAGTTTTAAGAATACTAATCCTACTAGGATTTGGATTTATGGTCGAATGGCTTTTTATTAAATTAGTAAGTGATTAATCAAATGTAGGAATTTGAGATCTAAGGCGATGATCGATTTCGGGATTTCAAGGAATTCGTTAAGCAAATCAGTGTGTACCCTACCCTAAGTTTTGATAGGTTCATGGCTATGTTTAAATTAAATGTATTATTAAGAATGTGTGTACTCATACTAACCTTCGATATATCATATGGCAATTATTTTAATATATGAATATGCATAAGAATGTGAATGTGGCTAAGTACCACAAATGTGGTAAAAGTACCAGTGCGTTTCCTACTTACGATAGGATTATGAATATGATATATTTTGAACATATGAATAGTAACATGAATGAGAATTAAGTATGTTATGCATGATATAAAATTTATGGGGCATTCGGGATCTATGTGAAAGGGGAAGAAGGTGTTGACTTGGGTCTCACCAACGGAATATGGTGACTACGGTCCCAAAATTTGAATATGGTAACTTCGGTTACATTATCTGAATTTGGTAACTTCGGTTACATTATTTGAATATGGTGTCTAATGACACAAATTATATGGGCGATGAGCACGTCGATCGCAGCTGATCGCTTCGATGGTGTGTAGCGGATGGAGGGTTGACTTAGTAGTCCCACGGTGTGGACCGGCGAATGCGGGTGGTGTGTAGCGGATGGTTAATTAGGTTTGGGTTTGGGAATGCATCATTAATTGTATTCTATGATTTGAATGTGTATCATTTGCACGCCTGATTCTATTATGACTTAGTGTTGTGTACACATTGAGTCTGTTGACTCACCCCGTTTGGGGAATAATTTTCAGGTAATGAGCAGTAATGGACCGGGTCGGCAGGAGCTTAAAGGTGGCCATGCATAGCAAGAAATTTATGATTTGGACTTTCAATTTATTTTAAGTATTTTAAGTTTTACTTTGGGATCATTAATATAATAAGGCCATTATGGTTTACTTTATTTTTCTTTTATTTATTATGTTTATGGATTTTTATCAATTAAAGTTTAAGTAAATTCCTTTTTAAAATTAACTCTAAATGTTTTGTCACCTTAAATAAATAGGTTTTAACATAAGATAAATTTGTTTTCAACTCAAGCCCAACCCAAACAATATTTTTTAAAAATCATACAAGTTTTTCCTAAGTAACAAAAGAATTTTGAACGGTTTACTTGAGGAACATACCAAATCTGGTCAAAGCTCGTGGGCCGGGTTTGGGGTGTTTCATTTATACAATATCCAAACAATAACAACAAAATAGTAGCAGCATAATAGTGAAATGGTAGCAAAATAGTGAAAAAATAACAAAAAAATAGCAAAAAACAACAAGAAGAAACAATAGTATTTTTTTTTGGCATATTCGAGCTTGGCTAGGCCGGGCCTGGACCAAAAAAGCCTTACACGAGGCTCGACCCATTTTTTAAACGAGCCTTATTTTTTTTGTCCAAGCTCATTTTTCGTGCTTACATTTTTACTCGAACCCTCCCACTTTCTCCCATGAACAAGTCTACTTGAGGCCTGTCCTAAGTCCTTATACTTATTCTAGGAAATTATTAGTTTCTCTTTGGCTCAGTTCCTTTGTGCACTCGTGTGGGACAAAAGATAAACTTGAGGGTTTGCATTCTAGGCATAAAAGGTTGGGCTTTAGTTCGTGCAATCATGATGAGGTGGGGACTAGGGTTGGAGTGGAAGGCTTGTGCTTTAGGCTTGAAGGGACACACCTTGGGCTGCACTTTGTTGGGCGGTTATGAGTGTTAGTGTCTCAGCAAATATAGTTAGCTAATGAGTTAAAGAGTAATTAGTTTGTTAGTTTTTAGTTACAAACAGTTGAGCATCATTCTCTCTGTATAAATATTAGAGTGTTGAAAAACTTCAAGATTAAGGAATTCAGTTTATCAAAGATATTGTTATTCATTGTTTATTCTACTAGTTTTCACTATCAATCTTTCTGGTTTTTTGTAGATCATGACATGGTATTAGAGCTTTGCACTTAACGGCGTCAACTCCAACCTTTTGCATTTTCAGTTGATTTGATTGGTGCACTGAAGAATTGCTGAGATGGCTCCTAGTTCGATTTCAAATGGTTCATCTTCTAAAGATGATGATACAGAGAGAAGTAGTCATGATTCTCGCTTTGATAAGGATGCCTTTGCAACTGATGATTTGCATCATTTTGTTTAAAAAATTCACCAATTCCCTGGACATGACATAGTGAAATTAACATAAAAGAATTTTCTTCTATGGAAGTATGTAACACCCCTAATCCGTATCCGTCGTCGGAACAGGGTTACGGAGCATTACCGGGGTTTACGGATCAATCAGACAAAAATTTAAAACATTTTATTACATATCAATATTCATAATAAAACCAATCAAAATCATATTTATTGTCTGTTATACGAGCCCTCAAGGCCCGAAATACATATTAAAAACAAGTTGGGACTAAATCGAAAACTCAGAGAATTTTTTAGAAATATTTAAAATTTTCAACACTGCAGGGGTCACACGGCCGTGTGACTCTCACAGTTTGAGACACGGAAAAAGGTATCTGGACAAGAAAAAGAGAAAATTTCTTGAGTTATGTCAGGAAAATAGATCAGTAGATGAATATGAGAGAGAATTTGTATATCTCAGTAAATATGCTCGAGAAATTGTGCCTAATGAAGAAGAAATGTGTACTCGGTTTGAAGATGGTATGAATGATGAAATTCGAATGATGATTGGAGGTAATAAAATACGAGAATTTGTTGTCTTGTCCAATCGTGCACAGAAAATGGAAGAAGTGTACAACCATAAGATACAATGGGATAGGCGGAATCGAGAATTTCACAAGAGAGGCTCTTCCAAGTCATTTTCAGCATCACCGGCGAAAAAGATTAAAGATGATTTTAGCCGAGCTACCTCAGTGCCTGAATGTTCGGATAAAAATAAGATGATTCAACATGATTTCAGAGTATCTACTAGACCAATTGATAGTGTGGGTAGTGTACAAAATACTCCGAAGCCTAAATGTAGATATTGCGGAAAATGTCACCTTGGCGAGTGTAGAGGTAAAACGGGAGCCTGTTATAGATGTGGATCAACTGATCATTTTATTCGTAATTGTCCTAAATTTCCAAAAGAGGATGGAGATCAGAAAGAAAAGAAAATGTCTACCTATCAGAAAAGTAGACGTTCGGGTCAGAATAGTGCTACCGGGACTACTCGTTCGGGAATGAAAGACACTGTTGTTCGGTCAGAGGCTAAAGCACCTGCTCGCATCTACGCCATTTGAGCTAGAGAGGAAGCTACTGCTCCAGATGTGATTGCTGGTATATTCCATCTTTTTTATGTTAATGTGTATGTATTGATTGACCCTGGGTCAACTCATTCTTATATTTGCACTGCATTAGTAACGGAAAAAAAGTTGTCTGTTGAATCTACTGATTATGATATTTAAGTTACTAATCCACTAGGTCAAAGTGTGATAGTTAATTTAGTCTATCGTAATTGTTCACTAAAAGTTAAGGGCTGTGAATTCCCTGCTGATTTGATGTTGTTACCCTTTCGGGAATTTGATGTTATCCTGGGTATGGATTGGTTAGCTTTGCATGATGCTGTGGTAAACTGTAAACAGAAATGGATCGATTTGAAATTTCAGACAGAAAAGATGATTTCAGTTGAGTCTGAGAATCCGAATGATGTCGTTAGAATTATTTCGGCTTTTTCTGCTCAGAGATTGATACGAAAAGGTAGCGAAGCATTTCTAGCATATATCCTTGATACTCGAGATTCAGAATCAAAGCTAGATCAATTACCAGTTGTTAGTGAGTTCGTTGATGTATTTCCTGAAGAATTGCCAGGTTTACCTCTTGATTGTGAAGTTAAGTTTATGATTGATTTGATTACTGGAACTGCACCAATATCAATATCACCATACCGTATGGCACCAGCTGAACTAAAAGAATTGAAAGCACAGTTACAAGAATTATTAGATCGAGGGTTTATTTGACCGAGCATGTCTCCCTCGGGTGCACCTATTTTGTTTCTGAAAAAGAAAGACGATTCTTTGAGATTGTGTATAGACTACAGACAGTTGAACAGAGTCATAATTAAAAATAAATACCCTTTGCCACGTATCGACAAATTGTTTGATCAATTGAAAGGTGCTGCAGTGTTCTCAAAGATAGATCTTAGATTCAGGTATTATCAATTGAAGGTTAAAGACTGTGATGTGCCAAAGACTGCTTTCAGAACTCGTTATGGTCACTACGAGTTTTTGGTAATGCCATTTGGTTTAACTAATGCCCCTGTTGCTTTTATGGATTTAATGAATCAGATTTTTCAACCTCATTTGGATAGATTTTTTGTTGTGTTTATTGAAGATATATTAATCTATTCCAAGACAGAATCCGAGCATGCACAACATCTGAGGATCGTACTACAAACTTTGAGAGAAAAGCAGTTGTACACAAAATTTAGTAAATGTGAATTTTGGCTTTGCGAGGTTAGATTTTTGGGTCACATAGTATCAGCTGATGGGATTCGAGTTGATCCGAGTAAAGTTTCTGCTGTGATAAATTGGAAAACTCTGAAAAATGTCTTAGAAGTGCGAAGTTTTTTGGGTTTAGCAGGTTACTATCGATGTTTTGTTAAAAAAATTTCGATTATTGCTTCGCCGATGACCAGATTATTACAGAAAAATGTTGAGTTTGTTTGGTCCGATAAGTGCCAATAGAGATTTGATCAGCTGAAGAAAATTTTGACGGAAGCCCCAATCTTAACTCAGCCTGAATCTGGAGTAGCGTATATTGTTTATAGTGATGCATCTCTCAATGGTTTGGACTGTGTACTGATGCAATCTGGAAAAGTAGTAGCCTATGCTTCTCGACAATTAAAGTCGCATGAGAAGAATTATCCTACACATGATCTTGAGTTGGTCGCGATTGTATTTGCTTTTAAGATTTGAAGACATTATTTATACAACGAGAAGTGTTACATATTTACAGATCACAAAAGTTTAAAGTATTTGATGACTCAGAAAGAATTGAATTTGAGACAGAGGCGATGGTTAGAATTATTAGAAGATTATGATCTGGTTATTGATTACCATCCGAAAAAGGCTAATGTAGTTGCGGATGCACTTAGTCAAAAGTCGTCATTGTTTGCACTTCGACCATTAAACATTCATTTAACTCTTAATAAAGATGGTTCTGTATTAGCGGAGTTGAGAACGAAACCCCTGTTTCTACAATGAATTCGGGAATTGCAAGATGATGATCCAAAGTTGGTGTTAAAACGACAGATGGTTCAGAATAAATTGAATTCTGAGTCGCAATAGGATTTGTGTTCCGAGTGATTTAAATTTGAAAAATGATATTCTTTCTGAAGCTCACAGTAGCACGTACTCTATTCACCCGGGTAGCACGAAATGTATTATGATTTGAAACAGATGTATTGGTGGCCGGCTATGAAACGGGAAATTTGTGAGTTTGTAACTAAATGTTTGATTTCGATTGGTTTCTAACATGAATGTTATATAATATGAAATATTTTTTTATTTGATCTGTAAACTTCGGTAATGCTCCGTAACCCTATTTTAGCGATAGATACGGGTTAAGGGTGTTACAAAGTATCAAATCATGTTAATCTTAGAGGGTTATGATCTCACTGGATATGTCTTGGGCACACTTGTTGCTCTATCTAAAGATTCACTTATCAAGAAGGCCAATTAGTTTATAATTCTACCCTTAGACTATATAAACAACAAGACAAGTTATTAGCTTCATGGTTGTTCTCCACCGTAAGTGATGAAGTGCTTCCTCATCTTATTGGTGCTAGTACATCACATGAGGTGTGCAGTAAAATCATTAGTCTGTCTGCTTCCAAGTCTAGTACTAAGGTTTCTCATCTTCGACATTCTCTTGACTCTCAAAAGAAAGGTCACTAATCTATTAAGGGGTATTTAGCCAAGGTAAAATCGGTTTATGATACCTTGGTTGCTTTAGGTTGTGTTGTGTCAAAGCAAGAACTTGACAGTGTAATTCTTTTGGTTAATTACTGATTGAGTTTGAATCATTTTTTGTTATGACATCTTCAAGCAAAAAGTTTCTACCTTTAGATTTGATTATTGAAATGCTTTTAGAATGCGAGTCAAGAAAAAAAAAGTTTTTGTCACAAAAATAACTTCACATGCTAACCTAGTTCACTAGTCACCGATTGTTCAGGGTTTATAAGGGTCTTAATTTCAAGACTCTCAAGGTTCACTTGATTCATAAGGGGTCTCATTTTGTTTTTAGCCATTCTCAAGGAGGACGTATATTTGAAGGCAGAGGTGGTCGTGACAAGTTGCTTATTGATCGCTGTAAATCAGAGTTTTAAAATTTATAAAAGAATGATCGAACTTGGAAACCAACTCTGACAACGATTAAAGGCAAGTGCACCTATCGAACAATATTATAGTTTAGGCAAGACCGGATTGTCGAACCTAAAGGAACTAAAAGTACTAATACTCACCGTCTTTTTATTATTTAGCCTTAATATAAAGTGATGATTGTTTAAACTAAAACTAATCTACTTACTAAGCTAAGACGCAAAGACAAAAAGAATGAATTCGGGAAATAACTTTTGGGAAAACTCAGTTGACTCAAACGATACCCTTAGGAAAAATCCACCTAGACTTCACTTGTTATCTAACCTTGAACCATATGATTTATTTACTTAGTTTGATCCGTGAGACTCCCTAACGTATATTAAACCCTCTCTCGAGGCGAATAACGTCTAACCCTAGGTTAATTAGTGTAACTCTCGTTCGCTTATAATAACCCCCTAGAATAGCAGTAAATCGATCTGTGGACTCCCATATTAGGTTTCACCCTAATCCGACAAAATCTCATCACCCTATCTCTAGGCGTGCGATCAACTCCACTTAATTATGTTGGATCTACTCTTAGGCAGGGTCTACTCCTCCTCCACCTAAGCACATTGGATTTGGATTAAGTTTACACAATTAAGAACAAACTAAGTTATTATCATATAATTCAAAAAATCAAATAACAAGATTCCTCATAGGTTTCATCCCCTTCGGGTATTCGAAGGTTTAGTTCATAATAATAAAAGACAACATCTCAAGAGAAAAGATAAAACAAAACATAAGAAATCCCTAAAACCCCCTGAAGGAATTGAAGAGGATATCCTCCATCTTGAGTAGAATTCCGGCTTCTTGAGACGGATCAACTGTCTATCTTTGAGTGATTCCCACAAATCTGACCTTTTCGACTTGGCTTCTTGGCCTAGCTCTCCACCCCCTTTCAGCTGGTACCTAGGGTGTATTTATAGGCTTTTGAAACACGTTTCTTTCTCCCTAAGTATCCTTTCTCGAATGAAATTGCTCTTCTCCACGGCAGAGGCACGGCCATGGCACAAGCCCGTGTAAATCGTGGCCAGGCCGTGTTCGACACTGTTGAATGAGGTACGACCGTGTTCTAGTAGGAATGGTGGCACGACCATGTGGCTTGAAGTCCAGGCCGTGTTGATTTCGTGGCTTGGCCCAATTTGGTTCGTTTTAAGCCCTTTTCTCGTTCTTTTCGTCATCGGGTGCTTTCCTGAGTATAAGACATGAAAAGAAAGGATTAAGAGTACCTTTTTACATAAATTGGGGCTTAAATCATCCAAAAGCATACTAAATGTGGGCTTAGAATATGTTACTTTTACGGTTTATCAAATACCTCCACACTCAAGCTTTTGCTTGTCCTCAAGCAAAATTCTCAACTTACAATTAAAACGAACTTTCCTCAATTCATAATAGTCATTGATAGTGTCTCATCATAATTAATAGATAATTTATACATGGATAATTTAATTCAAAGTGTCCTAAAAATTCAAACAGTATAAGTCATAGATTTTGTAGCTCGAAAACATAGGCGTCTCCCCTTATCTAGATAATTACCTTTAATTTGAAATCGACAAGGATTGACATCCTTACAAAAGATTCACTCAAATCACTCAAAGTGTTTAAGGTTCACAATTAGGCACTCAAAGGTCGAACATGAAGAGTTAATCCCATAAGCTTGCATGAAAATCAAATCTCCACCACTGAAATATGAGATGAAAACACAAATCAAAAGGTCTTTGTTAGGGTTGTAACGGAGCTAGGGTTAAGGTGTGGAGTAAGGCTGAATTAGAGGGTTAGAATCGAGATTGAATTGAAAAATTACCTAACTAAGAACTAATGAACTAATAATAATTACATCAATTGAAAACCAATAATACTAATAATACGAGCTTCTTTTTTCGATACTTGGAATTTAAGCGTATAAGCTCATTTAATCGCAACTAATGATGAATAATGAATATACTTTTTTTTTGAAGAACAATCATAAAAACATAATTACTGAAATAAAAACATAGTTAGGCTATTAATCAAATCAAATCTCGATATAAGGGTAGTCAAAAGGAATGGTGATAACAAAAACAAAGGGGTTCTGGGTTAATATTAGTGGTTATGTCAATAAATAGGGTAGTTAGGATTAAAAGGGGTTCACTAGGGGTTAATTTGTGAAGGTAGGCTTTTAGTGGAGTAAGTGGGTTAAAACCTAGGTGCCTTCATCATCTCTGTATATCAAATCATAGGTGTGGTCTCGACATGTATAATCGATGCAAGTTCTAGAATAACAAATCAATGTTGACAAACTCATAATCAATAAAGTGAGCAAGAAAAAGAATATATGCTCTATAAGGCTCAAAAACTCACAAAATTTATGGGTATTTTAATGTCAATCTCGTAAATTTCAAACTTTAAGATAATATTTAAACTCAGTTTGACAACCTAGCAAATTTTTAATTTCTAAAAAATAGACTTATCATGCTTGATTCTCTAGTATTCTTAGAATTTAACTATCAATGCACAATTATCAATGACTTAATCTAAAACATATCAATAAAAATCATAAATCATCAGAAATTCCATCCTAATTAGTAATATGAGTAATTTACTTTCGAACAAAACTACATTCAGGGTTTTGAGAATAATGCAAAAAGTTTGGAATATCTAAGATTCACCCCCCACACTTAAGATGTACATTGCCCTCAATGTACAAAGATATATAATGACAATTAATATGTAAAATCAAAAGAGAGGGGAGAGAGTGACACTCCCTGAATTAATGGATGATTTCTTTGGAGGATGTGGAAAACACGGCGAAGGCGTCGGGATGGTGTTGGTGTTGGCTGATGACTTGAGTAGTGGTTTATTGCTCGTTGAAACTGCTAAGTCATCAGTTAGAAATCTTTTGGGGTGTAATTAAATAAATGTTAGGAATACTCGAAGGTTAGGAGTTGATGATAATCATGATAAAAGTTTATCAAATGTATGATTAAAATGTTCAAACTTAAGACGAATCGAAATTAAATTAAAATAACAAGAAAATAAAATAAAATAAAATAAAATAAAATAAAAAAACTTAAAAGTAAAAGAAAACTAGATAAAAGGACTCAAAAGTCCTCATCCTCGGCCGGGTCCTTTGGTGGTTCTGGTGGTGAGATATGAAGGTGCTGGCATATTTGTTGAAGGGTGGCCTCTAACCCGTCAAAGTGCCGAATGTTTTCAGCAAAATACAGCTCGAACTGGTCAAGCCGTGCAGAGATGTCTGCTAATGATGGTTCTATACGGGACGGTCGCTGGCTCGGAATCGGTACCTCCTGTAATGGTGGTGGGACATCATCAGTAATGTCCTCAGCCTCCCTCTCGTCTGTTGGTGTCACTAATCGGTACCGAGGGGGATCGGTCCCTCTATGGTGTTTGATCATCCTCATGTGTAGCATCGTCTGGATGCCCTGAGGTGCCATATTGGCTATCAGTGTAAGGGAGGATCTCTGGTCATCGGTGTTGAGGAGGTTGAAGTGTTGAGCTAGCCTTGTTATATATGGGCCCATCGATAGAATTCCCTTCCTGTGTGCCTCCATTTGATGCTGGATTGCGCATGCGATAAAATATGCCAGGTCGAAAACATGCCCTTCTGCCATGCACGATAAGTAGTATACATCGTGCTTGTTAACCACACCAGTGCTCTCACGTCGTCCTGTGATAGTGTGAGCGAGAATGGCGTGAATATACCTTAGGGGTGGGAGAAGGGCTGTCGCCTTGGAGCGGCTTGGATCGTAGGTGCCTGTGCTGGGTTGTAAGCTGCGCCAACAGTG
Organism: Gossypium sturtianum; assembly: GCA_025698515.1. Taxonomy (NCBI): domain Eukaryota; kingdom Viridiplantae; phylum Streptophyta; class Magnoliopsida; order Malvales; family Malvaceae; genus Gossypium; species Gossypium sturtianum. Next base: position 128,228,681 of record CM046946.1, read on the forward strand.
GAGGGGGTGCAATGGAGCTGCCGGTTTAACTCTGAAAGTGTGTTTGCTCCTATGAATTTCGGCGTATATAGTCCAAGTGCCGAGCCGAATTGCGGTACGCTTAGTCGACGTACCGTACCCCCTAGACGAAATTGTACCGTGCCTAGATCATCGAACTGTGCCATCACAGTTTGTAAAGTGAAGGTGGTGCAAAACTCGAGGGTAAGCTCCATGTATGTGGGCTCGATGATGGAAAAGAACTGCTCTCATGGATCGGTTGAAATGAGGGCTCGAATATCGGTTACGAGCCCGATGTGTTCCAATGCGTCCCAATCGATGCACCTACCGGTGACGAGGGGTCTATCCCGGAGTGCTTTGTAACGCTCTTCCTGAGTGTTCTGAGAAAATCGGAGGAATGGATGCCTAAGCTCGGAAGAAGCACTCGTGGAAGACGATCTGGGCCCCTTTCTTTTCTTTCTTGGGGCGGCTGTGGATCGCTTTGGTCGTGGTGACGACATTTGTACCTGAAAAAATAATCAAATATAAAGCTAGTTCCTTAACAATAATATAGCCAAAGTATTTCGTACTAAATCAAGCCAAATGGTAATTAGTGGATATTGACAGTAATGATTCTTTCAAACAAAGAAGTATATCAAAAATGCAAAAGTTTATTCCTAAAATGAAGCCAATCAGCAACCAATTCATCAGAGATTTTTACTAAGTATTCATGAGTTTTTAAGAGAAATCTCTAAATATAAATCATGCTTAATATTAAACAAAAGGAATAAAGCAAAATGGCATAATATTTATCAAGTTTTTAGTCAAGAAATTAAGGTAGTGAAGGGAACCAGGGGTTGTGATGGTGGGAGACGATCAAGCACGGGTGGAACACGATGGTGGTGCGGGTTTTGCAGGACGAACACGGCGGTGGCAGGGGCGTGGCGTTTGGTGGCGGCCGTGTAGTGCGAGCGCGTCATGAGTGATTTCTGGATGGTTTTGGAGAGAAAAGACAAGGGAGGATGTTTTGGATGGAGAGAATGTATGTATGTGCGCGGATTTGGGAGGAAGGGTGTTTAAAAGCTGATTTTAGGTTTAGGTTTTGGGAGTGACGGTTAAATTTTATATATAGGGGAGGGGCACGGTTCGTTGCCACGCCCGTGCTCTGTTTTGGATGCCCGTGTTTTTTGCGATTTCAGATTTTAAGCGCGTTCAGGTGGATTTGCCATGGCCGTGTTGAAAATGACACGCCCGTGTGTTTATTCACACGTTTGGTTTGAACGGGCGTGTTTAGCCCGTGCTCGATAAGTCAGTAGCCTCGCACGGAAGGTTGGCACAGGCGTGGTCTGATGTCGCAGCCCGTGTGGGGAAAATTGTTTCGTCCTTGTTTGTGCACGGCTACTGGCACACTCGTGTTTTATCCCCTGTCTTCCACACGGCCATGAGCACGCCCGTGTCTGAAGCCGTGTGGTTTAAAACCTGCGCTTTTATTAGTCTGAGTTAGTATGGAGTTAGATGCTGAGTAAAAGAAAAAATAAAAATAAAAATTTGAAAATAAAATGTTAGTGAATTAGTGCTCGGGTTGCCTCCCGAGAAGCGCTGCTTTTAGTCTTAAGCTAGACTTTCCTGCTTTTGGTTCTAAAGAAGGTTCATGGAGCATAAGCTCCTCTTTCATATCTCCAAAATCTGTACCATTATAAATTTTGAGTCGGTGACCATTTACCTTGAATGTGCCCTTAGTGGGATGGGTTACCTCGATGGTGCCATATGGAAAGATTGTTTTGATCATGAATGGGCTCGACCATCTTGATTTCAAATTTTTCCCGAATAGTTTAAGCCTTGAGTTGTATAGTAGGACCAGTCTCCTATTTCAATTGTTTTGATCTCTTGAGATGAGCATCGTGGCGTCGCTTTGTTGCTTCGTTATACGCTTTTGAGTTCTTATAGGCTTCCGCTTCTCCACTCGTCCAAATTCATTCATCTCGCATCATTCTTCTCTTTCCTGCAATTTTGAGGTCGAATTCAAAAATTTTATTGCCCAAAAGCTTTGTGTTCTAATTCGAATGGTAGATAACAGCTTTTCCAGTATACAAGTTTGTATGGAGATGTCCTGCAGGTGTTTTAAATGTCGTTCTATAGGCCCATAAAGCATCATCTACTTTAATCGCCCAATCTTTTCTATTTGATTCAACCATTTTTTCTAGAATGCGCTTAAGTTCTCGGTTTGCTACCTCAACTTGCCCACCGGTTTGAGGATGATATGGGGTGGTCATCGGTGGTATACTCCATATTTTTTAGGAATTTTGCAAATTGAGTATTACGAAAATGAGTACCCTATCACTAATGATGGCTCTCGGTGTGCCAAATCGGAAAACAGTTTCTTGAGAAACTTGACTACTACCCTAGCATCATTGGTAGGTAAAGCTTCCGCTTCTACCCATTTTGACATGTAATCAACTGCCACTAGGATGTACTTGTTTCCAAACGAACTAGGGAATGGTCCCATGAAATCAATACCCCATACATCAAATATTTCACATGATAACATATATGTTTGAGGCATTTCATCACGTTTAGAAATATTACCTATTCTTTGGCATCTATCACATGAGGTAACATACCTGTTGGCATCTTTAAATAGAGTGGGCCAATAAAAACCTGATTCGAGTATTTTATGTACTATCTTAATACCACTGTAGTGTCCTCCTGATGGTCCTGAATGGCAATGCTCCAAGATTTTGCTTGCTTCTATCTTTGTAACACATCTTCGAATTATCTGATCTGCACATATGTGAAAAAGAAAGGGATCTTCCCAAAAATAATTTTTCACATCAGCAAAGAATTGCTTCTTTTGGTGATGTGTTAATTTCCTTGGCAAGATGTTAGCTGCTAAATAATTCGCAATATTTGCAAACCATGGTACCTCAGAATGTGTTATAGAAAAAAGTTGTTCTTCGGGAAACGAATCATTTATTTCACTTTCATCGAGTTCTTTCGTGTGTGGATTTTCAAGTCTAGAAAGGTGATCCATTTGCAAGATTCTCGCTCCCTTCTTATCTTGTATCTCTAAGTCGAATTCTGTAAGAGTAAAATCCATCGTATGAGTCCAGGTTTTGCATCGTGTTTGTTTAAAAGATAACGAAGAGTTTGAATGGTCGAGTGTAACGACAACTTTAGACAATATTAGATAATCTTTTCTAAATTTATCAAAAGCAAAAACTACGGCTAGCAATTCTTTCTCTATGGTGGTATAGTTTTCTTGAGCAGTGTTAGTGTTCGCTAGCGTAGTAAATTGGTGAAAATGCTTGCCTCTTCATTGTCCCGAATCGCACCTCTGCGAAGTCACTTGCATCATACATTAGTTCAAAGGGTAGATTCTAATCAGGTGGTTTATCCTTAAGGATATTGAATGCATCTGAACATTCCTGATCAAAATTGAAAGGAACATCTTTTTCTTGTAATTTTGTTAAAGGCTTGGCTATTTTAGAAAAATCCTTAATGAATCTTCTATAAAATCCTGCATGTCCTAAAAAGCTTCTAATGGCCTTAACTGAACTGGGAGGAGGTAATTTTTCTATGGTTTCAATCTTTGCTTTATCTACCTCGATCCCTTTACTAGAAATTTTATGACCTAGTACAATCCCCTCTTGTACCATAAAGTGACATTTTTCCCAATTTAAAACAAGGTTTGTTTCCTCACATCTCATTAAGACTCGTTTTAAATTTTTAAGACAAAGATGGAAAGAATTACCGTATACGGAGAAATAATCCATAAATACTTCCATAATACCTTCGACGAGTTCATCGAAGATTGCTAGCATGCAACGCTGAAAAGTAGCAGGAGCATTACATAATCCAAAAGGCATTCTACGATAAGCAAACGTACCGTATTGGCATGTGAACATTGTCTTCTCTTGATCTTCAGGTGCTATTGGGATTTGGAAATAGCCGGAGAGTCCATCTAGGAAGTAATAGTACATGTGTCCTGATAACCTTTCTAGCATTTGATCAATAAATGGTAGGGGAAAGTGATCTTTTCTAGTGGCGTCATTTAGTTTCCTGTAATCTATGCAAACTCTCCAACTGTGGATCATCTGGTAGGAATTAGTTCATTCTTTTCGTTAGCTACCACGGTCATGCCTCCTTTCTTTGGGACAACCTGCACAGGACTCACCCACTTGCTATCAGAAATAAGATAAATTATTCCAGCATCTAGAAGTTTGATTACCTCGACTTTCACGACTTTTTTTACGTTGGGATTTAGTCGTATTTGTGGTTGCACACATGGCTTGTACTCATCTTCCATTAAAATTTTGTGGGTACAAAATGTTGGGCTTATTCCCTTAATGTCGAGATTTTCCAAGCTATGGCTTTTTATGCTCTCTCTCGAGCACTGTATCAACTCCTCTTTTTCCTTGGGTTCTAATTACAAGAGATAATTACTGGTAACGTAGAATTTTACCCAAGGAATGCGTACTCTAGGTACTTTGGCAGTTGTTTTAATTCTAAATTGGGTGGTTCATCAACGAGAGGTTTTTGTTTGAAATCGTCATCAAATTCGATGCTTTCTTTTTCCATTTGTTTTGATGATAATTTTAGCTCGAGAAGCTTCATCTTCTTCCCCTCTTCTTGAGTGAGACACGCTTCTATCGTGTCCTCATGCAGGATTTCTGTAATGAGTTTTGAATGAGATGGTCATTGGTATCAACAAAATAACATGAATCATCTTGTTCTCTAGAATATTTCATGGCATCATAAATTTGAAAACTAATTTCCTCATCGCCTATCCTTAATGCAAGTTTACCATCACCTACATCAATAATGACCCTAGCAAGAGCTAAAAAGGGCGCCCTAGAATTAAGGGGACCTCAATGTCTTCATCCATGTCAAGCACAACAAAATCAACGGGAAAAATAAATTTATCAATTTTTACCAAGACGTCTTCGATAACTCTCCTAGGATATTTAATAGATCTATCACTAATCTGAATACTCATCCTAGTGGGTTTTGGTTCCCGAGATCTAGTCGTTTAAACATCTTATAAGGCATTAAATTAATGCTGGCACCTAGATCAGCTAATGCTTTCTTAATATTTAAATTGCCAATTAAACAAGGAATAGTAAAACTTCCTGGGTCTTTTAATTTGGTTGGTAGCTTGTTTTGGAGGATGGCCGAACATTCTTCATTAAGCTCTACCATTGATATTTCTTCAAGCTTCCTTTTATTAAATCAGAGTTCTTTCAAGAATTTTAAATGCGTTGGCATCTGTGAAATGGCTTCAACAAAAGGTAGGTTAATATGTATTTGTTTAAAAAGCTCGAGAAACTTACCATATTGGGAGTCTAATCGTTCTTTCTTCAACCTTGTTGGATATGGGATCGGTGGTTTACTTTCTTTATGTACTGGAATTACATCCTCAATTTTCATATCCTTTACTTTGTCATCTACGGGTGGCATTCTTTTCTCTGATTCGACTAGCTCCTTTCCACTTCTTAGTGTAACTACCTTTACCTGTTCTGTTTCTTTAGATAAAACCGCTGATCGAATTTCGAAAACCATCTCAGTAAGTTGTTCAGTTGACTTAATAAGTTCCCCAACTTGACTCTAGATCATTTTGATCGGTGTTTGTTGATTATCTAATGTTGTCTCAGACTTTTAGAAGCGGGCCTCTGCTGATGCCATGAATTTGTTCAACGTCTCTTCAAGATTCGGCTTCTTTTCCTGTGGAAAGGGCTGATTTTGGAAATTTTGAGGAGGTTGTTGTCTTTGATTTCCTTGATTTCCTTGTCCTCCCCACGAAAAATTTGGGTGGTTCCTCCAACCTGGATTATAATTATTACTATATGGGTTATTATTAGATCTGAAATTATTACCTATATAGTTCATCTGTTCGCTCTCTGTGCCTGGTTGGTAGGGTGGGTACTCAGGATTCGCCACAGTTCCACTTGCGTCGCACTGCATGACTGGATGTACCTGCGAAGAACACAAACTATCAATCTTCTTATTCATCAACTCTACCTGATTTAATAGCATGGTTATTGCGTCGAGGTTGTAAACTCCGGCTTTTTTTGTTGGCCTTGTTCTTGTAACTTGTCACTGATAGTTATTCAGCAACATCTCTTCAATAAAATCGTAGGCTACCTCAGGAGTTCTATTATTCAGGGTTCTACCGGCGGCTGAGTCGATTAGTAGCCTCGTTGAGGGGTTTACACCGTTATAGAAAGTTTGGACTTGGAGCCACAAGGGTAAACCATGGTGTGGATACCTTCTCAAGAGATCCTTATATCTCTCCCATGCATCGTATAATGTCTCTAAATCCATCTGCACAAAAGAAGAGATATCATTACGTAATTTGGCCGTTTTGGCCTGTGGGAAATACTTTAATAAAAATTTTTCGGTCATTTGTTCCCATGTAGTGATTGACCCTCGTGGTAACGAGTTTAACCACTGTTTAGCTTTATTCTTTAATGAAAAGGAAATAATCAAGACGTATGGCATCATCGTAAATGCCATTTATTTTGAAGGTATCATAGAACTCTAAAAAATTAGCTATATGAGCGTTTGGATCTTCGTCCTGTAAACCATCAAATTAAACAAACTGTTGAATCATTTGTATAGTTTTAGGCTTTAATTCAAAATTATTAGCAGCTATAGCGAGCCTAACAATACTAGATTCGGCTCTGTTAAAATGCGGTTTAGCATAATCAAACATAGTATGAGGAGCATTATTTTCTCCCACATCTTGTGGTGGAAGATTATTTTCGTCCATCCTTTCATGAGGATTGGATCTGCCTTCTTGCTCTCCTTGGTAATTTAGGGCTCGCCCTAATTTCTCTGCGATTTCTTGAGCGGTAGCTTCAATATCACTGTCAGATTCTAAAGGTCCTCTCGGGTTCCTTCTAGTCATAAACTAGAGGTACCTGCTAGGAAAAGAAAGAAAGAAAGTTTAGCAAATTTAAAAATAAAAAAAAATTACGAAAAATAAAAATAATGGCTAAAGTAATAAAAATAGAGTTTTCTTAATATTTTAGTTCCTCAAGAACGGCGCCAAAAACTTGATCATTTGTAAATCGAGTTTTAAAATTTATAAAAGAATGATCGAACACGAAACCAACTCGACAACGATTAAAGGCAAGTGCACCTATCGAACAAAGAGTATAGTTTAGGCAAGACCGGATTGTCGAACCCAAAGGAACTAAAAGTACTAATACTCACCGTCTTTTTATTATTTAGCCTTAATATAAAGTGATGATTGTTTAAACTAAAACTAATCTACTTACTAAGCTAAGACGCAAAGACTAAAAGAATGAATTCGGGAAATAACTTTTGAGAAAACTCAGTTGACTCAAACGATACCCTTAGGAAAAATCCACCTAGACTTCACTTGTTATCTAACCTTGAACCATATGATTTATTTACTTAGTTTGATCCGTGAGACTCCCTAACATATAATAAACCCTCTCTCGAGGCGAATAACATCTAACCCTAGGTTAATTAGTGGAACTCCCGTTCGCTTATAATAACCCCCTAGAATAGCAGTAAATCGATCTGTGGACTCCCATATTAGGTTTCACCCTAATCCGGCAAAATCTCGTCACCCTATCTCTAGGCGTGCGATCAACTCCGCTTAATTATGTTGGATCTACTCTTAGGCAGGGTCTATTCCTCCTCCACCTAAGCACATTAGATTTGTATTAAGTTCACACAATTAAGAACAAACTAAGTTATTATCATATAATTCAAAAAATCAAATAACAAGATTCCTCATAGGTTTAATCCCCTTCGGGTATCCGAAGGTTTAGTTCATAATAATAAAAGCCAACATCTCAAGAGAAAAGATAAAACAAAACATAAGAAATCCCTAAAACCCCTTGAAGGAATTGAAGAGAAGATCTTCCGTCTTGAGTAGAATTCCGGCTTCTTGAGATGGATCAACTGGCTATCTTCGAGTGATTCCAACAAATCTGACCTTTTCGGCTTGGCTTCTTGGCCTAGCTCTCCGCCCCCTTTCAGCTGGTACCTAGCGTGTATTTATAGGCTTTTGAAACACGTTTCTTTCTCCCTAAGTATCCTTTCCCGAATGAAATTTCTCTTCTCCATGGTAGAGGCACGGCCATGGCACACGCCCGTGTAAATCATGGCCAGGCCGTGTTCGACACTGTTGAATGAGGCACGGCCGTGTAAGTCGTGGTAAGGTCGTGTTCTAGTAGGAATGGTGGCACGGCGCAGGGCTTGAAGTCCGTGCCGTGCTAATTTCGTGGCTTGGCCCAATTTGGTCCGCTTTAAGCCCGTTTCTCGTTCTTTTCATCATCGGTGCTTTCACGAGTATAAGACATGAAAAGAAAGGATTAAGAGCACCTTTTTACATAAATTGGGGCTTAAATCATCCAAAAGTATACTAAATGTGGGCTTAGAATATGTTACTTTTACGGTTTATCACTTATAAGGTTCAGCCTTGATGCCAACTCTCAAAAATAGGTCATTTAGTTTAGCATTGCTTCTACTGGTTTGATCATAGTTTTCTCGATTTTCTTGTTGTTGGTTCTATAGATTGGTTTGGTTCGACTTAGTATTATCCTTCTCAACGTGCCTTATAGATGCGTGTAAACCATGCTCTTGGTGTTTGTTGTAAACCATAGAGGGCCTTTTGTAGCTTACGCATAAATGGTTATCCATTCTCACCATACTGCACAAAACTAGAGCTCGTTACATGTATATGTCTTTACAAAAATCCCCATTGAGAAACGTGTTATTAACATTTACTTTTTCCAACTCCCAACCTTTGGTAACAGAAAGAGAGAGAATAGTTTGAATAGTTTCTGGCTTAACAATAGGACTAAATGTGTAATATGTAATTCTAGTGTATTCCTTTATTTTGGAGGGAATTTTTCCTCTTTTTTTGCAGTTTATTTTTGGTGGGAAAATATAAAAAAGATTTCTCTTTACACACACACTCTCTCTGTATCTTTGGGAATGATAAGCAATTAATGAGATTTTGATCAATTCTTTGTATCTATAAAAATTGTTTCACATCAATTAAAATCCCTTAACTTATCTCCGAATATTTTTACTAAAGCATTACCAGCATTCTTTACTTACAAGACTGTGTTTTCCTTCGAGGGTTTTTTTTTTTTTTTCTGAAGCATTCAACCTTTGCTCTCATGGCAAAAACCAAGATGACAACTGCAAAAGAATATGAGATGTTCCAGCAACAACAATCTAAGGGTGGTGAATCGAGTAGCCATACTCAAGACACTCCCGCATGTACCATTCCCATCTCGAAAGCATTCAGGCTAGGAATGTTTCAAACCTACAAGCCTCTGTCGATTTTCTCCAAAAGCACTATGATTAACTCAGGGCAGAAGCAAAGTCTATTAAGAATATTATTGATAAACAAAAGGCCTTGATTGTATATATTCGAGCTTCTGAAGATGCTGCTCAATTTAGCAATTATGTAGAACAAAAATGGGGAGAGAAAAGATGAGATAGGGGGAGAAAAAAAGGAAAAAAGGTGCAGGTGTTGCTTATTTTGTTGGTTGCTCTTGTTAAGGGGGAGCTTTGTCTAGATTTTTTTATGAACTTCCTTTATGTTTACAGTTTCAAAGTAACCATAAGGTGAATTTTTGTTGTTGTTTATGTTGCTGGTGATGAACTTGGATTTGATTTTGCTATGGTATGATGGTTAGTTTCATACATGTATTGCTTTTTCAACTTAGTTATAATTACTATTGGTTAGTTCTTAGCATTGATGATTGATTGCTTAATTATTTTCTAAGTTAAGTTAGATTAAGTTAATATGTATATGCTGAGGGGGGCTTATGTTGATTGACGATTCTCGCTTCATGTCTTATGAGTTTTGTTCAACAAATTGACAAATGAGGAGATTGTTGAAAAATATGAAACTGGCAATTTGGTGCTAGAGGAAGTGCCCACTTCCTTGCGCACCAATCTATCTGGAGGTAGTTTCCATATTTAGGTGTTGACAATTTATTGAACCTTACGTTTGGGTTATGTTGATTACTTGATGAATATCGAGCCTGTTATACAAGATCATGTTGCTAGGGAATACGTATATTATTAATTGATTTAGATCGAAATTTCTTAAAAAAATCCCTTAAATTATGGACTTTAAATTGGATCATGATTCTAATGTTGAGCAGTGACCTGACGTCAAATGTAGTAGTAATTTCGGTCTATTTCCGCACTTAAGGAGAGTTTGTTTTCTAGCCAATTTAGTATTTTTTATTGCATTTTCAGTATTTAGTAGTTAGTACTAAAAGTTAGTAAAAGTATGTGTTTTTAACACATTTTGTGAGTGTTGTGACCTATTAGGCTGATACGGGCTTTAACACTACACCAAAATAGACTTTTAGCGGCATTTTTTATGGTGTTTTAATAAAAAACGCCGCAAATATTATACATTAGCGGCGTTTGAAAGAAAACGCCGCAAAAAATTGAGCAATAGCGGCGTTTTTGGCCCAAACGCCGCTATAGATCTGAGCATTAGCGGCGCTTTCGTAGAAACGCCGCTATAGATCTAAGCATTAGCGGCACTTTCGTAAAAACGCCGTTATAGATCTGAGCATTAGCAGGGCTTTTGTAAAAACGCCGCTATAGATCTGAGCATTAACGGCGCTTTCGTAGAAACGCCGCTATAGATCTGAACATTAGCGGCGCTTTCGTAAAAACGTCGTTATAGATCTGAGCATTAGCGGCGCTTTTGTAAAAACACCGATATAGATCTGAGCATTAGCGGCGCTTCCTTAAAAACGCCGCTATAGATCTGAGCATTAGCGGCGCTTTCATAAAAACGCCGCTATAGATCTGGGCATTAGCGGCATTTTTATAAAAACGCCACAAAATTTTGAGCAAAACAACGTCGTTTATTTTTTGAGCTTTAGTGGCGTTTTTAGGAAAACGCCGCAAAAGGTAAGCTATAGTGGCGTTTTTTATAAAAACGCCGCAAAAAAAAATATTTTATTTTAGGGTTTATGGTTTAGAACTTAAGGTTTAATGTTTATGGTTTAGAGTTTTAGGGTTTATGATATAATGCTTATTATTTTGGGTTAAGGGTTTATGTTTTATAGTTTAGGGTTTATGGTTTAGGGTTTTATAGTTTGGGTTTGGGGTTTAAAGTTTAAGGATACTATTTGAAAACTGAAAAATATTTGGAATTTACTGAGGTTCATGCCATTTTGTACTACACCCATATTATTTAATATAAGAATATAAAATATATGTTTTGTACTACACTAACATTGGCCACATGATTTCCCAAAAATTTGGTCTCGGATTATGGTTCAAGATTTGCGGTTTAGAGTTTAGGGTTCGGGTTTTATGGTCTAGGATTTATGGGTTGGGGTTTTTGAGTTTGGGGTTTAGTGTTTGGTGTTTGTGGTTTAGGGTATAATATTTAGGGTCTAGGGTTTATGATTTAGGGATTAATCTTGAATTTTTTAGAATATAAATCAAAATAAGATAAATATAAATTATTATTTTTAAAAAATATATATCAAAATGGGTTAAATCCCAAAAGCATACATGAACAATGGTTTAGTGTGTAATTGTATACATGAACTTTAATTTGATCTAGATCTTGTAAAATATTAACATAATTATTGATATAATTAACATCATTTTTTATTTATATATTTCATACATAAAAATTTATATTTATTCAATATAAAAATATATTGATGTATTTATATTTTAAAATAATGTGTATGATTAAATCAAAATTAAAGTTTCAACTATACATTTAAACCACAATTAGAATTTCACATCTAGAATTACACATTAAACCAAAATTCATATATAATTCTGAGATGTATCTATATCAAAATTTAGGTGTATACATATAATTAAATGCCATTTATATAAAAATCTAAACAACTAATGCAGACCATACTTAAAAGAATAATGTTGATGTAAAAAGAAAGAAAAAAGAAATTGTTAAAAGAGTTGATAATGGTAATTAAAATTTTAAAATTTAATAATAAAAATTTAAAAAATTAAAACTTAAAAACTTAAAAATTTAATATTTAATATTTTAGTTAAAAAGTTCAATACTCAAAATATAATAAAAATAAAAATTCAAACAAATGATAATCTCAAGACAAAAATTTAAAAATGGAAAAAAAATTAAAATTGTGTAATAGTGGCGTTTTAGTAAAAAACGCCACAAAATTTCATAGGTTTAATAAAACAACACCGAATCAGTATATCAGTTTAATAAAAATCTACAAATCGGGGTTATAGGGACTTAGTTTTTTAGCAGAGAAAATTTTCCTATATCGGTTTCCCAAAATCAGTCTACTCTGATTCGCTCTACTTTCGCCAAACAAACGCAAGATTTGTAGATTCATTTCTATTGTCTCTCCGCCTCCGAATCAATGGTGAGCCCCACGCTCTTTCTCTTCTTTTTTATTTTTTTGGTTGTTTTCTATATCTTAACTATAATATAGGGTTTTAGTGTCAAGATAGATCTTGATTTTTTCCCTTGATTCATGGTGCGAGCTTTGCTTTAACCAAAGAACGATTGATTATCCGAGCTTCAAGCTCGTTATCATCGACGATGGAGGAACTGGTAATTTCATATTTTAAATTTTATAAAAATAAAGTAAAAAAAGAGTATTTAATATATTTATCAAGACATATATATATTAAATTTCAATCGTTATTATTGTTCAAACCCTAGATTTTTTTTTTTGAAACTTAAACTATATTTCATAGAAAAAAAAAAAAAAAGCTTATTTGTTTCTCTTTCTTTTAATAGAACGAAGCAAGTAATTGATCATAGTTTCAGTAAACCCCAACTTAATATAGGTCATTGATCATGGTTTTAGTAATATAAATTTAAATTAAAAGATAAAAAGAGTTCCGATTCTGAATTCTACAACTGATGCAAAGAAATACTAAAAGCGGGGGAAAATCTATTTTGATTGCTTGATTCTTGTGGATAATATATTGAGTGCTTGTTTCTTCATAATCCTCTAAAGGGATTAATATTTTTCTGTTATTTTCATTTGACAGAAGTACTCTCTTTTTGGCCAAATATTTATTATATACAGTAGTGAGTCGAAGGAAGTTAAGCAGGTTTGGTTAATGCATATTGGAACCTTATTTTAGAAATTATCAAAATCCTTGGTTAATGCCTTGTTTTGAACTTTTTATTAGTGTCAGTGTGGCCTTCTCTGCTGCATTTTATTTTAACAGTTTGTTTTCTAGGTTTTGCTACTTTTCCCCCATCTTGTAAATCTTCCGCTGGATAAGTTCCAAGCTGCGCTTACCCGTTTGCTACAGGTATCATTCTCGCCCCTTGCATACTACAGCTGCACCTTTTCTTTGTTTCTTTCTGAATTCACTTGGCGGTGGGGTGGTCATAAGGAATATATCAAGGAACATGTGAAATATTATCATGTTGTAAGGAAATTGTGATTGTTATATTTTGATTGAAAATTTTGCTTCAGGAAAACACATAATCTGCTTTAATTTTTGCTGCATTTTCCGTTTCATTGCTAATCAGACTCTGTACCTAGGGATCTGCTCACTCTGGTCCAATGCTCACTCCAGCTGAACTATTAATCGTTATCCATGGCACTGATCCTGAAAGAGATGGAATTCCCTTGAAGAAGGTTCTTTCATGTTTATTAATCTAGAATTTCTCTCCCCGTGATGTTTTATCTTTCTCTTTTAAACAAACACTTGGAAATTCGTAATTTAGTAATTTTTTTATGCTGCAATCAGGTCACTGATGCATGTAATGCTTGTTTTGAGCAACGGCATATATTCACTCAGCAGGTTCTTGCGAAGGTCTTAAATCAGTTGGTCTGTACTATACCACTTCTTTATGTTTTAATCACCAAATTTGCTACTGTCTCTGTCTGAATATAGATGATGAATGTTTTTCCCAATAGGTTGAGCAGATTCCTCTTCCTTTGTTGTTTATGCGTACCGTAGTACAAGCCATTGGTGCTTTTCCTGCACTGGTAAGGAATTTATTTCTGCTAAATTATTAAAATGTTTCTTCTATTGGATGCTCTTTATCTCAAGAAAAGAATAAAACCTTTTTAAAGAATTTAACATGATAAGAAAATATATTCACGACTTATTGGTGACTTGATCACCCTAAATTTTGTAGGTGGAATTCATAATGGAGATTCTTTCTCGTCTTGTAAGCAAGCAAGTGAGTATTTTTATCACAATAAACTGACACATTTCACTTTATGGTTCATGCTTATATTGTTATTAAATTATTGGTTTGTTACAGATATGGAAATACCCAAAGTTGTGGGTAGGATTTTTGAAATGTGCACTCTTGACAAAGCCTCAATCTTTCAGTATGCTTATTAAAGGTTAGATTGCTACAATGGTGCCTGCCATGGATAGTTGGGTTCACGAATCTCCTAAAGCTAAACTTCCATGACACAATTCAGGCAAGGGTATAGAAATATGAAAGGCAGTCACTATTCTTTATCATGCCCTTGATATCTAACACATGACATATAATATAAATGCCATTGATAGAGAAAGACTGTCTGCCTTCGATTTAAATTATTTGATTTCTCAAGAAATTTCAGGGAATTCTAGTCAACATGTACAAGAGGATTGATTGCAATTTTGATAAGTTGAAGTATTGCACATAAGGGTTTGTAACATTGCAAGGATCTACACATCTCAAGGTATATGCTTTTAGTCCTCTCAAATCAAGATTTTCCCCCCTTTTAGTATTTCTTGGCATCAGTTGTAGAATTCAGAATCGGAACTCTTTTTATCTTTTAATTTAAAGTTATATTACTGAAACCATGATCAATGACCTATATTTAGTTGTTGATAAGTTATTTTTTATTTTGTTGTATGGTAGCTTGTGATACCACCTAGCTCATTTACTGTTTCTATTAATTCATGACAAATGAACATTAGGTGCTCTCTTTCTATAGTGCCCCAAATAGAGGTTTGGTTTTATTTAGTTAATTAATTGCTTCGTGTTTTTCAAGTCATCAGTAGATTGAGTGAAACCTGGCTACATTTTCGAGGCCAGTGACCTTTTTTACCAATGTTCAGCTCAATGGTTTTAGTCATGCCACTTGCTCAATTTTTAGAATATGTTCTTCATTCTTTTAGCTAGATTAAAATGTTGAGGTAGTGTTGCATGAAGAAAGATATTTAGTTGGGTAAGGAAAGGTTGTCAGCCTCACTATTTACTTGATTCTGACTCAAGATACCTTTCCATCTGTGTCCATATTCTTGTGCTTGTTAAATGTTAATGATCGTTGTTTTCGCGATGTCAAAGTCTTAAAATTTATAAAAAGAATGATCGAACCTGGAAACTAACTATGACAACGATTTGAGGCAAGTGCACCTATCGAATAGTAGTATAGCTTAGGCAAGACCGGATTGTCGAACCCAAAGGAACCAAAAGTACTAATACTAACTTTCTTTTTATTATCTAGCCTAAAATAAGTGAAGTTGTTATTTAATCTAAATTTAACTAACTACTAAGCTAAAGACGCAAAGACAAAAAGAATGAATTGGGGAAATATCGTTGGAAAAACTCGATTGATTAAGACGATACCCTTAGGAAGAATCCACCTAGACTTCACTTGTTATCTAACTCAACTGCATTTATTTATTCACTTGACTTGATCCGTAAGATTCCCTAATGTAATTAAACCCTCTCTCGAAGCGAATAACGTCTAATCCTAGGTTGATTAATTGAAATCTCTTTCTAATTAAAATCCCTAGAATTGCATTAACTCGATCTATGGACTCCCATATTAGGTTCCACCCTAATCCGGCAAAATCTCGTCACCGTATCTCTAGGCGTGCGATCAACTTCGCTTAATTATGCTAGATCTACTCTTAAGCAGGGACTTTTGCTCCTCCACCTAAGCACATCAAACTTGAATCAATATCCCAGAAATATTAACACAAGAATTAAGAACATATAATTAAGAACAAATCAAATATTTATCACATAGTTCAGCAAACGATAACAAGATCCATCTAAGTTTCATCCCCCTCAGGTATCTGAGGGTTTAGTTCATAACAATAAAAGAAAACATCTCAAAAGAAAAGATAAAACAAAACATAAGAAATCCCTAAAACCCCCTGAAGGAATTGAATGAGAGATCCGCCGTCTTGAGTAGAATTCCGGCTTCTTGAGATGGATCAACTGGTTATCTTCGAGTGTTTCCCACAAATCTGACCTTTTCGGCTCGGCTCCTTGGCCTAGCTCACCGCCCCCTTTTAGGTTATACTTAGAGGGTTTATATAGGCTTTTGAAATAGGTTTCTTTGCCCCTAAGTATCCTTTTCCGAGTGAAATTGCTCTTCTCTGCGGCAGGGACATGGCTATGGCACACGCCTGTGTGAATCGTCTTTAGATCGTGTTCGGACTTTTAATGAGGTGATTCGCCCGTGCAAATCGTGATCAGGCCGTGTTCTAGTCTATCAGGGAGACACGGTCATGTTGGCTCAAGTCGAGGCCGTGTTGATTTTCACTTTGGCCCAATTTAGTCCGTTTTAAGCCCGTTTCTCGTTCTTTCCATCATCCGTTGCTTTCCTGAGTATAAAACATGAAAAGAAAGGATTAAGAGCATCTTTTTACATAAATCAAGGGATAAATCATCCAAAAGTATGCTAAATGTGGGATTAAAATATGTTACTTTTACGGTTTATCACATACCCCCACACTTAAGCTTTTGCTTGTCCTCAAGCAAAATTCTCAACTTACAATTAAAACGAACTTTCCATGATTCAATATTTCTATCAACAATGTCTCATCATAATTCATAGATAATTTATACATGGATAATTTAACTCAAAGAGTCCTAAAGATTCAAACAATATAAGTCATACATTTGTAGCACAAAACATAGGTGTTTCCCTTCATTTAAATAATTACCTCTGGTTCAAAATCGACAAGGATTGGCATCCTCACTAAAGATTCTCTCAAATCACTCGAAGTGTTTAAGGTTCAAAATTAAGCACTCAAATGTCAAACCTGAAAAGTTAATCCCATAGGCTTGCATGAAAATCAAATCTCCACCACTGTAATATGAGATGATGCACAAATCAAAAGGTCTTTAATAGGGTTGTAACGGGGTTTGGGTTAAAGGTGTGGATAAAGGCTGAATTAGAGAGTTAGAATCGAGATCGACCTGAAAAATTACCTAACTAGAAACAAGGAACTGAAAAATAAATAATTACATGAATTGAAACTTTGAAACTAATAATACGAGCTTCTTCTTCAATAAATAGACTTTAACTGTATAAGCTCGCTTTTCATCATACTAATACTGAATATAATTCGATTTTTTTTAAGAACGAATCATCAAATATTTACAATAATAAGAAAGTACTTTAACAACTGAAATATAGAACATAGTTAGGCAACTGCTCAAAATCAAATCTCGACAAAAAGGGTAGTCAAAAAGGATGGTGAATACAAAGGGTTTCGGGTTAATATTAGTGGGTGAGTCAATAAAAAGGGTTGTTAGGATCAAAAGGGGTTCACTAGGGGTTAATTATGAAGGTATGCTTTTTATGGAGTAAGTAGGTTAAATCCTAGGTGCCTTTATCATTTCTGTATATCAAATCAAAAAGTGTGGTCTCAACATGTATAATCGATGCAAGTTCTAGAATAACAAATCAATGTTGACACATTCATAATCAAAAAGTGAGCATGAAAAAAGATATATGCTCTTATAAGGCTCAAAATCTCACAAAAAATTATGGGTATTTTGATATCAACCTCGTAAATTTCAAATTTCAAAGTAATATTCAAATTCAGGTTAACAACCTAGAAAAAAATTTTAATTCCAAAAAATAGACTTATCATGCTTGATTCTCTAGTATCTTAGAATTTAATTATCAATGCACAATTATCAATGACTTAATCTAAAACATGTCAATAAAAATCATCAATCATGGGAATTTCATTCTAATGATAATATGAGAAATTTACTTTAAGACAAGGCATAATTCAGGGATTTGAGAACAATGCAAAAAGTTTGGCACCTAATTTTAGGATTTTGAGAATAATGAAAAAAGTTAGGCATCTTTTTAGGTTGTTCACCCCCCACACTTAAGATGTACATTGCCCTCAATGTACAAAGATATATATATATATAGACAATAATAATAATAAAATCATAAGATATGTGGAGAAGTGAAACTTCCTGAATTATGGATGAAATCCTTAGAGGATGTGGAAAATACGTTGGAATTTCAAATTTGAAATGGATTTGGCAAAGGGTCATGGTGTGGTGGTTTCCCACTATTGTCAGTGCTAGATGAAGAAATTGGGTAGCTCATGGAGGATTAGCCAGGAATTATTTAAGAGACATTTAAAATAAACTAAATATATAATTAAATACAAGAAAGATAAAGAGAAAGAAAACAGAAAGTAAAATAAAATTAAAAGAAAAGATGGATGGACTGAGGGTCCTTATTGTTGGATGGTTCGTGAGGTGGGTGTGACCTCTAAGGTCATGAGGTCTTGGCGGTGGCGGAAGTGGCGTGATTCCCAAGCACCAAAGAACTCGACAAGAAGACACTAAATTAAAATAAACTAAATTAAGCATAAGATAGTCAAAAAGAAGGAAAATAAAGGAGAAGATAAAAGTAAAAGAAAAAATAAATGGTCTCAAAGACCCTTGGCTTGGCAAGTGATTGAAGCGGCCGGCATGAACTTATATAGATCGGTCTCCCTCTGGGAGACTATGCTTGATTCCTTCCGCTTCTTCAGCATTTGGTGTAGCTCAAGGGTTTTGGGAATGTATTGGAGAAGAAAAGTTGGGAGAGGGTTGAGAAAGAAAAGAAAAACTAAATGGGCTGAATGGGTGAGAAGAGGGAGGGGTGGGTGGTTTAAATAGAATTCTCAAGTCAGGTACATTCCCACGACCGTGTACCATGGGCGTGTTGATTCACACGGTCGCCTCGCACAGCCGTGTTATACATCGTATCGTTTCTCCCACGCCCATGTTCTGATTGCCACGCTCGTTGGTGATAAGTCAGTGTCGTCCACGGCCGCGTCGCACGGTCGTGGCATTTTGTCGGTGCCCGTGGGGTAGTGGTTGGAGTCCGTGACTCTAAAGATTTGATTCTTTCTCGACTTGTACCTCTTCTCGCCATTGTCGATGCGAGAGATTCTGCACTCCTCACACGGCCACGGCCACGCCGCCGTGTGCAAGGCCATGTGGATTGGAAATCGCACTTTTGGTTAGTTTAAAACTAGGTGTTTAAGACTAAGAGAAGAGAAGAAAATAAAATGAAAACAAATACGAAAGTAATTAGGGTTAGTGCTCTGGTTGCCTCCCGAGAAGCGCTCGTTAAAGTCTTAAGCTAGACTTTCCACGTGATTCGCAACAAATCGTGGTGGTTTAAAAATTTGAATATCTTCCCTCATGCTATCAGTTCTATTTCCTTGATAAAGTTTAAGTCGAGAAGTGTTTATATTGAAAGTACCAAAAATAGGGTTACTTACCTCGATTGTTCCGTATGGGAAAACACTGGTTACCCTAAACGGTATTTCTTTGTTTGTGTTAGGGTCAGGAGGAAATGTTCGAGGGTCTATTTTTTCTATCAATACCTGATCTCCGATTTTGAACTTGTTTGCTTCGTGGAGTGGCTCTGGTTCTGCTTCGTGTATTCCTAATTTTTTCTTGAAATGCGTCTTCCACTCGTCTAGATCATCGATCTGAATCCCTTGTTCTTCGTGTGTTATTTCTTTGTTGGCACATGGTATAGAATCGGGTTCAGTTGTATTCTTTCCTGGTGTTTCCTAAAAAGAAGGGTTAACCGAATAGTTATCAATAGAATTTGTTTTCTCACCTGGATTACTCGATGTTCTAGCCGAGTCGAGAGCTTGTAGAGTGACTGTCTCAGTACCTACACGAAGTATTAGTTCTCCTGCATCAATGTCGATTTTAGTTCTAGCAGTTGCTAAGAATGGTCTTCCTAAAATTAAAGGAATCGAATTATCCTCATCCATGTCTAAGACAACAAAATCTACTTGGAAAACGAATTTATCAATTTTTACAAGAACATCTTCGATAATACCACTAGGAATTCTAACAGTTTTATCAGCTAGTTGAATGCTCATCCTCATTTGTTTGGGTTTCCCTAGACCTAGTTGTTTAAACAATTTATAAGGCATGACATTTATGCTTGCCCCTAAATCAGCTAACGCATTATCAATAGGTAAACTACCAATTAAACATGGAATCGTAAAACTCTCTGGATCTTTTAATTTTCGTGGTAGTTTATTTTGCAAGATTGCCGAGCACATTGCGTTTAGTTCCACGTGTGATGCCTCGTCTATCCTTCGCTTGTTCGTCAAAAGCTCTTTTAAAAATTTTCTAGAATCTGACATCTGTGAAAGAGCTTCAAGTAATGGTAAGTTTATATGTAATTTCTTTAAAAGTTTAAGAAACTTACTGAACTGTTCCTCTGTATCGTCTCTCTTCATCGCTTCGGGATAAGGAATGCGAGGTTGGTACTCTTTGATTACTGGTTTTGTCTTGTTATTACTTACCTCAACCTTACCTTCTTTGACCACATTCTCTTGCCTTGAATTGGGCTCTTCTAACCCTTCACATTCTTGAGCTGTTATGGCTTGGATTTGCTCCTTTGGGTTAATCTCAGTTTTGCTTGGTAAACGCCCTTGCGGTCGTTCGGAAATTAACTTTGCAAGTTGTCCACCTGTCTTAGTAAGTTCTCCGACTTGATTCTCGATCCCTTTGATCGATGCTTGTTGATTCTTAAGGGTGGTTTCAGTGTCTTGGAGACGGTTATCTGTGGCTGCCATGAATTTTGTCAGCATCTCTTCAAGGTTTAGCCTCTTTTCCTGTGGATAGGGCTGATTTTGGAAATTTTGAGGAGGTTGTTGTCTCTGAATTCCTTGATTTCTTTGACCTCCCCATGAAAAATTTGGGTGATTCCTCCAACCTGGATTATAATTATTACTATAAGAATTATTTTTAGATCTGAAATTATTACCTATATAGTTCATCTGTTCGATTTCTGTGCCCGTTTGGTAGGGTGGGTACTCAGGATTCGCCACAGTTCCACTTGCGTCGCACTGCATTACTGGATGTACATGCGAAGAACACAAACTATCAAGCTTTTTATTCATCATCTCTACCTATGTTGATAGTATGGTTACTGCGTCGAGGTTGAAAACTCTGGCTAATTTTGTTGGTTTTATCCTTGTAACCTGCCACTGATAGTTATTCAATGACATCTCTTCAATAAACTCGTAGGCTGCTTCAGGAGTTCATTGTTCGAGGTTCCACCGTGGTGAATCAATTAGTTGCCTCGTTGAGGGGTTTACACCGTTATAGAAAGTTTGGACTTGGAGCCACAAGGGTAAACTATGGTGCGGACACTTTCTCAAGAGATCCTTGTATCTCTCCCATGCGTCGTATAGTGTCACTAAACTCATCTGCACAAAAGAAGAGATATCATTCCGTAATTTGGCCGTTTTGGCCGGTGGGAAATATTTTAATAAAAAATTTCGGTCATTTGATCCCATGTAGTGATTGACCATCGTGGTAACGAAGTTTAACCATCGCTTCGCTTTATTCCTTAATGAAAAGGGAAATAACCAAGCCTTATGGCATCATCAGAAACGCCATTTATTTTGAAGGTATCAAAGAACTCTAAAAAATTGGCTATATGAGTATTTGAGTCTTAAATCCAGTAAACCATCAAATTGAACAAATTGTTGAATCATTTGTATAGTGTTAGGCTTTAATTCAAAATTATTAGCGATTATAGCGCAGCCTAACAATACTTGATTCTACTCTGTTAAATGAGGTTTAGCATAATCATACATAGTACGCGAGCATTATTTTCTCGCCACATCTTGTGGTGGTGGATTATTCTCGTCCATCCCTTCAAATAGGATTGGATCTGCCTTCTCGCTCTTTTTCTACGTGTAATTTAGGGCTCGCCTAATTTCTCTCACGATTTCTGCGAGCGGTAGCTTCAATATCACTATCGTATACTAGTGATCCTCTCGGGTTCCTTCTAGGCATAAACTAGAGGTACCTGCTGGGAAAAGAAAGAAAGAAAAATTTAGCAAAGTTAAAAATAAAATAAAATAAAATAAAATTGCGAAAAAATAATGGCTAAAGTAATAAAAATAGAGTTTTCTTAATATTTTAGTTCCCCGGCAATAGTGCCAAAAACTTGATCGTTGTTTTCGCGATGTCAAAGTCTTAAAATTTATAAAAAGAATGATCGAACTCGAAACTAACTATGACAACGATTTGAGGCAAGCGCACCTATCGAACAAAGAGTATAGCTTAGGCAAGACCGGATTGTCGAACCCAAAGGAACCAAAAGTACTAATACTAACTTTCTTTTTATTATCTAGCCTAAAATAAGTGAAGTTGTTATTTAATCTAAATTTAACTAACTACTAAGCTAAAGACGCAAAGACAAAAAGAATGAATTGGGGAAATCTTTTGGAAAAACTCAGTTGATTAAGACGATACCCTTAGGAAGAATCCACCTAGACTTCACTTGTTATCTAACTCAAACTGACGATTTATTCACTTGACTTGATCCGTAAGACTCCCTAATGTATATTAAACCCTCTCTCGAAGTGAATAACGTCTAACCCTAGGTTGATTAATTGAAATCTCTTTCTAATTAAAACCCCTAGAATTGTATTAACTCGATCTATGGACTCCCATATTAGGTTTCACCCTAATCCGGCAAAATCTCGTCACCCTATCTCTAGGCGTGCGATCAACTCCGCTTAATTATGCTAGATCTACTCTTAAGCAGGGACTTTTGCTCCTTCACCTAAGCACATCAAACTTGAATCAATATCCCGGAAATATTAACACAAGAATTAAGATCACATAATTAAGAACAAATCAAATATTTATCATATAGTTCAAAGAAACGATAACAAGATTCATCTAAGTTTCATCCCCTCAGTATCCGAGGGTTTAGTTCATAACAATAAAAGAAAACATCTCGTAAGAAAAGATAAAACAAAACATAAGAAATCCCTAAAACCCCTGAAGGAATTGAAGGAGAGATCCGCCGCCTTGAGTAGAATTCGCTTCTTGAGATGGATCAACTGGCTATCTTCGAGTGTTTCCCACAAATCTGACCTTTTAAGCTCGGCTCCTTGGCCTAGCTCACCGCCCCCTTTTAGGTTATACTTAGGGTGTTTATATAGGCTTTTGAAATAGGTTTTTTTCCCCTAAGTATCCTTTTCCAAGTGAAATTGCTCTTCTCTGCGGTAGGGACACGGCCATGGCGTACGCCCGTATGAATCGTCTTTAGACCGTGTTTGGACTTTTAATGAGGTGACACGCCCGTGTAAATCGTGATCAGGCCGTGTTCTAGTCTATCAGGGAGACACGACCGTGTTGGCTCAAGTCGAGGCCGTGTTGATTTTCACTTTGGCCCAATTTGGTCCGTTTTAAGCCCGTTTCGTTCTTTCCATCCTCCTGCTTTCCGAGTATTAAACAGAAAAGAAAGGATTAAGAGCACCTTTTTACATAAATCAAGGGATAAATCATCCAAAAGTATGCTAAATGGGGGATTAAAATATGTTACTTTTACGGTTTATCAGTTAACTTTGACTTGGGATCTAGTATCAAACAGTATGATACCCGTAATATTCAAAGTGTCCCTTAGGTGCTGGATAGAATCTTATTTTTGCAGTTCTCCGTTCCTTTTATATATTTTGTTCTCTTTATTTTATTTCCCTCTGTTTTATAATATCAAATGCATGTGTCTTTTCTTCATTGCTCTCTAGTTGTTATAATTGTTGTTTCATCGTGTGAATTTTATCAAAGTTTCAATTTCTAGAGTTATTGCATTGTTTTTGTTTGTCTATACATTATAGCAAGAAACCCCTTTTTGCATATTAATACTCTAGCCTTCTTGTTTATTGTTTTATTTTTGATGTGTATTGCGAAACAACATATTGAGTTTTTGCTTTACTTGATTGTTTTTCCGACTTTTTAATATTTATGTGTTGTAGTATCCATGGGCAATATCCATGTGTTGCATAAATGTTTACGCTTTGTGGTCTCATGAACTTTTGGTTTATTTTTTTTTTAAGCTTCTTTTAAAGCTAACTTATATTTTGGGTTGTATGTAAGGATGGTGGGTAACCGTGGAGAATCGTTTAGTACTATAGAGATTTAAAGGATGACAATCGAGAAGCGGGAAAGGAGATGCAAAACCAGAAAAATTTACTTGGTAAATAGGCGAAAGAAAAAGAAGCCACGACCCATTGAAGCAGTCAAATTTGCATTTTGTTTTAGGACTATGTTGTTAAAATTCTTGTTGAAAATTGTTTGCTGTCGATTTTTTTTTTGGTTTAAATGTTATGGGCTGAAAAAAGTTTAATTTTATTGTTTTTCCCTTAAATTTTTTTATAATTTTTTAATCTTATTCTTTTTTTTTATAAAATTTTTTTATTTTTCATGAATTTAGTGGCGTTTTTAAAAAAGCGCCGCTAAAAGTCATGACCTTTAGCGGCGTTTGCGAAAAAAAACACCGTTAAAAGTCATGACCTTTAGCGGTGTTTGTTGGAAAAGCGCCGCTAAAAATCATGACCTTTAGCGGCGTTTTTAGGAAGAGCGCCGCTAAAAGTCATGACCTTTAGCGACATTTTTGGGAAAAGCGCCGCTAAAAGTCATGACTTTTAGCGGCTTTTTTTTTCATAAACGCCGCTAAAGTTTGCGGCGTTGTATTTAGCGGCATTTTTTGCGGCGCTTTTGACGCCGCTAAAAGTCTGTTTTGCTGTAGTGTAAGTAGTTCTAATTTGTGTAATTTAGTGTGTAGGATAATGATTTATAGGCTCAATTGATGTAGGAGAAAGGGACGAGTGATGCACAAGCTTCCTGAGTCGCTAAGGCATGACACGGAACCAAGAAGGCATAAAATTTTTTTCGTGTCACACCATAGACCTTGTATGGAACAAGATAGCCCGACGTGGTGCTCAAGTATATTAAGGCTATTTTTTCGCACAATCAACTTTATACGAAGACTTAGGACGTGCCGAAGACCTAATTCGGGCTGCCAATACCCTATAAATAAAACCTTAGGGGTTTGATGTAACTAAGTCGTCTTAGACGCATCCAAAAACCTCATAGTTTAGAATTAGGATTAGATTTAGTTTTCATTCGTTTTTCATAAACTCTTTTTTCTTTCCTCTTGGAATTTGTTTTGATGCAAGAGTTATTTTACTTAATCAAATTATTTCAGTTATTTCTTTGTTCTTCACTTGACATCAAATCCAAGATTATTCTAATCTCTTTTCTCTTTCGATTTATTCATGCTGATTACATGTTTAATTCAATTGAGTTTGTGATTACGAATACCATGAGTGGCTATATCTCTAATAGGAGATTAATGAGTGGATGGGGACGTGATTAAAGGAGGATTTAGGGTTTCCCAATAGGATTAGTTGGTTTAAATTACGTTCTTAAACTCTAGGCTTGACAACCTTAGGATGTGATCATAGGTTAAACAAGATTAGGAGATAAGTTTGGCCAAGTAAATCGTAATTTATCCTGGTTGAGAAAGTGAGGTTGGGAGATAAACGAGTATCAACCAATTGATTTATCAGTTAGAGCCGGAGAGGTAATAATTGGTTAATTGATAGCTAATCCACCCTAAAACCCTAATCTGAAGTTAGTTACAATAAATGAAACGAGCTAATCTTCTTGATTAGTTTTATTGATTTAGTTGTTTGTTTATTTTCTTGCTTATTTATTTTATTTATTTAATTTTTATTATTAATCTCTTTTATGGTTCATCGCAATTAGGATTTAATTATTACTATTTAGATTTATTATTGTAAACAGATTTTCATTAGATTTATTCCATCCTCCCTTAGGTACGATCCTCGAAATACCTCCTTGTGTTCCGTTGTAACACAAATACTATATTACAATTTGACCTGTATATTTGCAGACACCGCCGATCTAATTTCTTATATTTTTGGTGTGATATTTTTACTATAAACGATAACACGTTTATAGGCGGTCAAATGACCAAGAGTCAATATTTATCTTGTATGTTATTATTATATTGTATTACTATTGATGGAATTGTTATTTTATTGGAATTGTATTAGATCTTCTAATGTAAGCAGGTCTTGAAAACATGTTTATATGTTTGAGAGACTTGCATAGGAAAATGTACTAATTATTATGCACTTAATCTATCCTTGTGAGTGTTATTTTTAAAGTAAAACATGTTGGTTAGGTTTTACTTGTTGTGACCACAAGGGGTGTTCAAGTGGTAAGAGTATTGTATCTTCAAAGTTCAAGAGTGAGGGAAACGATCACAGTGTGTGTGATTGAGTAGATTCATTTTGTAATTGTTGAAGAAAGTGCATATTTGTCACTGAGTAAGGTTCTACAGACGTAGGGAAACCAAACTGTGTAATCATATTCTTATGTTTTGTGTGTTTTTTGTTTTCTCATTTAGTGCTTGGAGAAATGTCCACCAACTTAGGTGCTGATTTCTGTTTGCTCTTAGCAACTTCCAATTTTTTCTAACAATTTATACTATTCCAATAGTTACAAATGAAAGGTTATGAGTGATCCAAAATTTATATCACTTAGTTATTGACCAAGAGTTTTCATTGTTCGTAGTGATAAGGTATGTCTCTTAAATACCAAAAGTTATGTCACTTGGTTAATTAACACAGAATTATAACTATTCAAGTATATATCTATTAAGTAGTTAAGTTTATTGGTAATAGATGTGAATATCCAGTATTGGATAGTTATGTCTTTGTGAAGAGACATGAGAACTATAAATAGGAGTGAACTTTCATTTGCATGGACAATAAAAAAACATAGAAACAATTTTTTTTTATTCTCCCACCATATTTTATATTCAAAGATTTTTATATAAAGAATTACTATAAAATTTCTTTACTATGCTTTGTTAAATGCTTAATAAATTGTTTTCGTCGTTGCAAAATGTAGACAGTCATTGGGCTTCATTATATCTTTGAGGTTCATTTTCTAGTAAATCTTTTGCACACCAAAACATAGATGGAGGTGAATAGAACCTTAAAGAAAGTGACATAGATACATGCATTGAGGCCTTTATTAATTTCTCATCAATTTATTTTATCCCTACGTACCAACAAGCCATTCTATGTAATCGATTGCTTTTTCTACTCACCTGATGTAATCGAACCCATTGTTTCTTATAAATATAATGAATTTAGAGTAACTCAGCCAACCAACTCTATAACAGCTCGTTTTTCAGTGGTGTCAGAAATAGTGGTTTCGAGACCACAAATCCGACGTGTAAGTTCGTATAATTAGTATTTAAATTATACGAGTCAATAATAATTTTTATATTGAATTTTGATCTAATGAATTTAACCAATTGAATTAAAAGTTAGTATAAATGATTCCATTCAAAAGTCAAGTGGTTATTGAAAATGAGGTATTAGGACCCCGTTTCCGTATTTTAAATATTTACAGTGTTGTATTATATGTGAATTGAAGTTTGATCTGATAATTTTGATGATTTATTGCTTAATCACTGTAAAAGGATTAATTTGTAAAAGAGGTAAAAGTTAATTGCTATGGGTTTAAAATAGTAAATGGACCAAAATGGTAATTCAATCATGGTCAAATAGTCCAATCAGCGGTGGATATGATTAATCCACTAACTTTTGAGCTATTTGCTCTTTTAGTCCTAATTAGTTTAAGGTTAAATTGAAATTAAGTTTATTTAGTTGGAATTTAATATAATTGAAGGACCAATTGTGTAATTGGACCCTCTTTAAATGGTTTAATAATAGAAATGACATGGAATTCTCTAGATTGTGGTAAATTACAATTAAATCCTAATTAAATAAGGATTTATTAATTAATTCGTTTCTTGTATGATCGGAATGGCGATTTCGAGGCCACAACTCTGATGTGTTAGGCCATAAATATTAATTATTTAATATTTACGAGGTCATTAGTGTCATATTAAAATTTGGTTAGGAAAATTTAACATTTGGATGGTTAATTAAGTAAAAGGACTAAATTATAAATATGAAAAAAATGAATTTATTAGTTAAAAGGGTAAATCAATGGACCTAGATGGTAATTAAACCATATATATTGTGGATATGTATGGACGTGAATTAGTAGTTTTATAGGTTATATAAAGGTTAATTTAATAAATGGACAAATAAGTAAATAAAATAAAAGTTAACAAATAAAAAGAAAAAGGCTTCATCTTCTTAGTTCATTCAATTGAAAACCGAAAACATCATAGCAAGGAGAGAAAAGCTTCGGCCAAGCTAGGGTTCTTGGGTTTGATAGATAAATCTTGCCCGTTTTTAGTAATTTTTATGTTTTTGAGCTCGTTTTAGCTTAATCTAGTTAACCCGGGGACTAATTTGTAAAATTTTCAAATGTTTTCGATTATGCCATTAATGAGTTTAATGTATTCTTGAAACTTTATGAAAGATTATTGAGCTTGGTTGCTAGATAGGACTATTTTGTAAAGTAACTTTTGGTAATTTTAATATTTAAGGACTAAATCGTTAAAGTGATAAAATTATAGGGACTTGTTGTGAAATAACAGAAATTATGGGCTGTAGAGAGGCCTTATACAGTTCGGCTGATCACTGTGAAGTCAGAGTTTTAAAATTTATAATAAGAATGATCGAACCTGGAAACTAACTATGACAACGATTGAGGCAAGTGCACCTATCGAACAGTAGTATAGCTTAGGCAAGACCGAATTGTCGAACCCAAAGGAACTAAAAGTACTAATACTAACTTTCTTTCTATTATTTAGCCTAAAATAAGTGAAGTTGTTTATTAATCTAAATTAACTAATTACTAAGCTAAAGACGCAAAGACAAAAAGAATGAATTGGGGAAATACTTGGGAAAAACTCAGTTGATTAAGACGATACCCTTAGGAAGAATCCACCTAGACTCCACTTGTTATCTAACACTGAACCAGACGATGTATTCACTTGACTTGATTCGTAGGACTCCCTAACGTATATTAAACCCTCTCTCGAGGTAAATAATGTCTAACCCTAGGTTAATTAACGGAAATCTCTTTCTCGAATAATAACCCCCTAGAATAGCAGTAAATCGATCTATGGACATCCCATTTTAGGTTTCACCCTAATCCGGCAAAATCTCGTCACCCTATCTCTAGGCGCGCGATCAATTCCGCTTAATTATGCTAGATCTACTCTTAAGCAGGGACTTTTGCTCCACCACCTAAGCACATTCGACTTGAATTAATATCCGCGAAATATCAACACAAGAATTAAGCACACATAATTAAGAACAAATCAAGTATTTATCATATAGTTCAGAAAACAATAACAAGATTCATCTAGGGTTCATCCCCTTCAGGTATCTGAAGGGTTTAGTTCATAATAATAAAAGAAAACATCTCAGAAGAAAAGATAACACAAAACATAAGAAATCCCTAAAACCCCCTGAAGGAATTGAAGAGGAGATCCTCCGTCTTGAGTAGAATTCCGGCTTCTTGAGACGGATCAACTGGCTATCCCTTGAAAGTTTCCCATAAATCTGACCTTTTCGGCTCAGCTCCTTGGCCTAGCTGACCGCCCGTCGACCACCCCCTATCAGGTTATACTTAGGGTGTATTTATAGGCTTTTGGAATGTGTTTATTTGCCCCAAAGTATCCTTTTCCGAGTAAAATTGCTCTTCTCCACGGCAGAGGCACGGCCATGGCACACGCCCGTGTGAATCGTGGCCAGGCCGTGTTCGGACTTCTAATGAGGACACGCCCGTGTAGATCGTGATTAGGCCATGTTCTAGTATTTTGAGGAGGCACGGCCGTGTGGGCTTTAGTCCAGGCCGTGTCAATTTCATGCTTTGGCCCATTTTGGTCCGTTTTGAGCCCGTTTCTCGTTCTTTTTATTCTTGGGTGCTTTCCTGAGTATAAGACATGAAAAGAAAGGATTAAGAGCACCTTTTTACATAAATCAAGGGATAAATCATCCTAAAGTATGCTAAATGTGGGATTAAAATATGTTACTATTTCGGTTTATCAAATACCCCCATACTTAAGCTTTTGCTTGTCCTCAAGCAAAATTATCATCTTACAATTAAAACGAACTTTCAATAATTCATAATTCCTATCAACAATGTCTTGTCATAATTCATAGATAATTTATACATGGATAATTCAATTCAAAGAGTTCTAAGGATTCAAACAATCTAAGTCATAGATTTGTAGCTCAAAAATATAGGTGTCTCCCCTTATCTAAATAAATACCTTTAATTCAAAACTGACAAGGATTGACATCCTCACTAGAGATTCACTCAAATCACTCAAAGTGTTTAAGGTTCAGGAAAAAGCGCTCAAAAGTCGAACATGAAAGGTTAATCCCATAGGCTTGCCTGAAAATCAAATCTCCACCACTATAATATGAGATGATGCACAAATCAAAAGGTCTTTAATTAGGGTTGTAACGGGGCTAGGGTTAAGGTGTGGATAAAGGCTAAATTAGAAGGTTAAAATCGAGACTGAATTGACAAATTACCTAACCAGAAACAATGAACTGAATAATAAGTAATTACATTAATTGAAAATTAATAATTCTAATACTATGAGCTTTTTCTTCAATATTCGGAATTCAAACGTATAAGCTCACTTAATCACAAAACTAGTAATGAATAATGACTATACTTCGATTGATTTTTTTTTAAGAACAAATCATAAATACATAACAAAGGATAAATTACTGAAATAAAAACATAGTTATGCTATTAATCAATTCAAATCTCGATATAAGGGTCGTCAAAAGGAATGGTGATAACAAAAACAAAGGGTTTCTGGGTTAATATTAGTGGTTATGTCAATAAAAAGGGTTGTTAGGATTAAAAGGGGTTCACTAGGGGTTAATTGTGAAGGTAGGCTTTTTAATGGAGTTAGTGGGTTAAAACATAGGTGCCTTAATCATCTTTGTATATCAAATCATAGGCGTGGTCTCGATATGTATAAACGAGGCAAGTTCTAGAATAACAAATCAATGTTGACATACTCATAATCAATAAAGTGAGCATGAAAAAGAATATATGCTCTATAAGGCTCAAAAACTCACAAAAATTATGGGTATTTTGATGTCAACCTCGTAAATTTCAAACTTCAAAGTAATATTTAAACTCAGTTCAACAACCTAGAAAATTTTTAATTTCTGAAAAATAGACTTATCATGCTTGATTCTCTAGTATTCTTAGAATTTAATTATCAATGCACAATTATCATTGACTTAATCTAAAACATATCAATAAAAATCATAAATCATTAGAAATTTCATCCTAATTAGTAATATGAGGAATTTACTTAAAAACAAGACTAAATTCAGGATTTTGAGAACAATGCAAAAAGTTTGGAATACTTAAGATTTCACCCCCCACACTTAAGATGTACATTTCCCTCAATGTACAAAGATAGATAATATAAATGTAATGTTCAGATCAGAAGATATGGAGATAAGTGAAACCCCCTGAATTATGAATGTAATCCTTGAGGATGTGGAAAATACGTTGGAGGGGTCGGTCTGGATGACGATCCTACGCTAGATGAAGAAATTGGGTAGCTCGTGGAGGATTAGCCAGGATATGATAATAATAATTAAAACTATACTAATTAAATAATTAAAGAAAAACAAGCTAGAGTGAAGAAAAATAATGATGAAACTAAAATTAAAAGAAAATATGGATGGACCGTAGAGTCCTTATTGTTGGGTGTGATTGCTAAGGCTGAGGATATGGTGGTGGTCGTGGCGTGATTCCCTAGCAGGCTTTAGAACCTAAAATCAAGAAACTAAGATAAAATAAACTAGATTAAGCATAAGATTGAAAAAGAGAAGGAAAATAGAGGAGAAGATAAAAATAAAAGAACAGATAATTGGTCTCAAAGACCCTTGGCTTGGCGAGTGATTGAAGCGGCCGGCATGAACCTATATGTATCGGTCTCCATGAGGGAGACTGTGCTTGGCTTCTTCCGTTTCTTTGGCATTGTTTTGGTGTAGCTCAAGGGTATAGAGAAGAGGGGTAGGAAAGAAAATGAAAAGTTCAAGGTTGAAAGTTAGTGGGAGAAGAGGGAAGGGAGGGGGTTAAATAGATTTTTAAACCTGGTACCATCCCACGCCCGTGCTCCTTAGGCGTGTCGATTCACACGGCCGCCTCACACGGCCGTGTGTCTAGGTGTGTTGGTTCACCCACGCCCGTTTTACAGATTGCCACGCCCGTTGGTGATAAGTCAGTGCCGTTCACGGCCGCGTCGCACGGCCGTGGCATTTTGTCAGTGCCCGTGGGGTGGTGGTTGAAGTCTGTGACTTTGAAGATTTGATTCTCTCTGACTCGTACCACCTCTGCCATGTCAGTACGGTGATCCAGGACATCTACACGGCCATGGCCACGGCCGTGTGCTATAGGCTGTGTGGCCTGGAAATCTGCACTTTTTGGTTAGTTTAAAGCTATATACTATAAAGAAAGGGTAAAAATGGAATAAATAAGAAAAAATAAAAATGTAAAAGTTAATGGGGTTAGTGCTCGGGTTGCCTCCCGAGAAGCGCTCGTTTATAGTCTTAAGCTAGACTTTCCTCTCGTTTGCATCATCAGGGTGGTTTGAGGAGTTGGAAGTCCTTCCCCATGCTATCAGTTTTATCCTCGTGAAAAAGTTTAAGTCGAGATTCGTTTACAGTGAAAGTACCAAAAATAGGATTACTTACCTCGACTGTTCCATATGGGAAAACACTGGTTACCCTAAAAGGTATTTCTTTGTTTGTGTTAGGGTCCGGAGGAGATATTCGAGGATCTGCCTTATCTAACAGTACCTGATCTCCTATTTTGATGTGGTTTGTTGTTCCTATGAGCTCTTCTGGGGGCTCCTTCAGTTTTACCTTGTGTGGTTCTGGTTCTCCATCGTGTAACCCTAATTTTTCCTTGAAGTGCGTCTTTCACTCGTCTAGCTCATCGATCTTAATCCCTTGTTCTTCGTGAGCTAATTCTTTGTTAACACTGGGTTTAAGATTGGGTTCAGTTGTATTCTTCTGTGGTGCTTCCTGAAAATAAGGGTTAATCGAATGGTTATTAGTAGAATTTACGTTCTCACCTTGATTATCGATGTTCGATCGAGTCGAGAGCCTTGAGGGTGACTGTCTCTGCTACCTACACGGCAAGTATGAGTTCTCCCGCATCAATATCAATTTTAGTCCCGGCATTTGCTAAAAGGGTCTTCCTAAAATTAAGGGAATCAAATTATCCTCATCCATGTCTAAGACAACAAAATCTACTGGGAAAATGAATTTGTCAATTTTACAAGAACATCTTCAATAATACCCTAGGAATTCTAACATTTTATCACCTAATTGAATGCTCACCCTAGTTTACTTGGGTTTCCCTAGACCTAATTGTTTAAATAATTTATAAGGCATGACATTTATGCTTGCCCCTAAATCAGCTAACGCATTATCAACAGCTTAGTCTACCAATTAAACATGGAATTGTAAAACTCCTGGATCATTTAGCTTTTGTGGTAGTCTATTCTCAGAACATTGCCGAGCATATCGCGCTTAATTCCACATGTGGATCCTAGTCTAATTTGCATTTGTTCGTCAAGAGATGTTTTAAAAATTTCCTTGAATCGCATCCGTGAAAAGAGCTTCAAGTAGCGTAAGTTAATATGTAATTTCTTTAAAAGTTTAAGAAACTTACCGAATCGTTCCTCTGTGTCGCCTCTCGTTAATGCTTCGTGATATGGTATGCGAGGTTGGAACTCCTTGATTACCGGTTTTGGTTTTTCTTGTGTTACCTCAACTTTACCTTTTTCTACCTCGTTTCCTTGTATTGGACTACCGGTTCGTCTAATCCTTCACTTTCTTGAGTCGTTATGGCTTGGATTTGCTCATTTGGATTAATCTCGGTGTTGCTTGGTAGACGCCCTGCTGCTGTTCGAAATTAGCTTTGCAAGTCAGTCCAACTGTGTTAGTAAGTTGTCCCACTATCTTAGAAACTTCCTCAACTGACTTAGTGACTTCCCTAACTTGGCTCTCGATCCCTTTGATCGATGCTTGTTGGGTCTTAAGGGTGGTTTCAGTGTCTTGGAGACGGTTTTCTGTGGGATGCCATGAATCTTGTCGCATCTCTTCAAGGTTCGGCTTCTTCTCCTGTGGATAAGGCTGATTTTGGAAATTTTGAGGGGGTTGTTTTCTTTGATTTCCTTAATTTTCTTGACCTCCCCACGAAAAATTTGGGTGGTTCCTCCAACCTGGAATATAATTATTACTATAAGGATTATTATTTGATCTGAAATTGTTACCTATATAGTTCATCTATTCGCTCTCTGTGCCCGGTTGGTAGGGTGGGTGCTCAGGATTCGCCACAGTTCCACTTGCGCCGCACTGCATTACTGGATGTACCTGCGAAGAACACAAACTATCAAGCTTTTTATTCATCATCTCTACATGTGTTGATAGCATGGTTACTGCATCGATGTTGAAAACTCCGGCTGATTTTGTTGGTTTTGTCCTTGTAACCTGCCACTGATAGTTATTCAGTGACATCTCTTCAATAAACTCGTAGGCTGCGTCAGGAGTTTTATTGTTCAGGGTTCCACCGGTGGCTGAATCGATTAGTTGCCTCGTTGAGGGGTTTACACCGTTATAGAAAGTTTGGACTTGGAGCCACAAGGGTAAACCATGGTGCGGACACCTTCTCAAGAGATCCTTATATCTCTCCCATGCATCATATAATGTCTCTAAATCCATCTGCACAAAAGAAGAGATATCATTGCGTAATTTGGCCGTTTTGGCCGGTGGGAAATATTTTAATAAAAAATTTTCGGTCATTTGATCCCATGTGGTGATTGATCCTCGTGGTAACAAGTTTAACCACTGTTTGGCTCTATTCCTTAATGAAAAGGGAAATAACCGAAGACATATGGCATCATCAGAAACGCCATTTATTTTGAAGGTATCACAGAACTCTAAAAAATTAGCTATATGAGTATTCGGGTCTTCGTCCTGCAAACCATCAAATTGAACAAACTGTTGAATCATTTGTATAGTGTTAGGCTTTAATTCAAAATTATTAGCAGCTATAGCAGGCCTAACAATACTAGATTCGGCTCCTCTTAAATGAGGTTTAGCATAATCAAACATAGTACGCGGAGCGTTATTTTCTCCCGCATCTTGTGGTGGTGGATTATTCTCGTCCATCCCTTCAGTAGGATTGTATCTGTCTTCTCGCTCTTCTTCTTGGTAATTTAGGACTTGCCTAATTTCTCTGCAATTTCTTCGAGCGGTAGCTTCAATATCACTGTCGTATACTAGTGGTCCTCTCGGGTTCCTTCTAGTCATAAAATAGAGGTACCTGTTAGGAAAAGAAATAAAGAAAAATTTAGCAAAGTTAAAATTTAAACTTAAAAATAAAAGTAAATTGCAGAAAAAAAAATATAATGGCTAAAGTAATAAAAATAGAACTTTCTTAATATTTTAGTTCCCCGGCAATGGTGCCAAAAACTTGATAGCTGTGAAGTCAGAGTTTTAAAATTTATAATAAGAATGATCGAACCTGGAAACTAACTATGACAACGATTGAGGCAAGTGCACCTATCGAACAGTAGTATAGCTTAGGCAAGACCGGATTGTCGAACCCAAAGGAACTAAAAGTACTAATACTAACTTTCTTTCTATTATTTAGCCTAAAATAAGTGAAGTTGTTTATTAATCTAAATTAACTAATTACTAAGCTAAAGACGCAAAGACAAAAAGAATGAATTGGGGAAATACTTGGGAAAAACTCAGTTGATTAAGATGATACCCTTAGAAAGAATCCACCTAGACTCCACTTGTTATCTAACACTGAACTAGATGATGTATTCACTTGACTTGATCCGTAGGACTCCCTAACGTATATTAAACCCTCTCTCGAGGCGAATAACGTCTAACCCTAGGTTAATTAACGGAAATCTCTTTCTCGAATAATAACCCCTTAGAATAGCAATAAATCGATCTATGGACATCCCATATTAGGTTTCACTCTAATCCGGCAAAATCTCGTCACCCTATCTCTAGGCGCGTGATCAACTCCTCTTAATTATGCTATATCTACTCTTAAGCAGGGACTTTTGCTCCACCACCTAAGCACATTCGACTTGAATTAATATCCGCGAAATATCAACACAAGAATTAAGCACACATAATTGAGAACAAATCAAGTATTTATCTTATAGTTCGAAAACAATAACAAGATTCATCTAGGTTCATCCTCTTCTGTATCTCAAGGGTTTAGTTCATAATAATAAAAGAAAACATCTCGTAAGAAAAGATAACACAAAACATAAGAAATCCCTAAAACCCCTGAAGGAATTGAAGAGGAGATCCTCCGTCTTGAGTAGAATTTTGGCTTCTTGAGATGGATCAACTGGCTATCCCTTGAGAGTTTCCCACAAATCGACCTTTTCTATCTGGCTCCTTGGCCTAGCCGACCGCTCGTCGACCACCCCTATCAAAGTTATACTTAGGGTGTACTTATAGGCTTTTGGAATGTGTTTCTTTGCCCCAAAGTATCCTTTTCCGAGTGAAATTGCTCTTCTCCACGGCAGAGGCACGGCCATGGCACACGCCCGTGTGAATCGTGGCCAGGCCTTGTTCGGACTTCTAATGAGGACACGCCCGTGTAGATCGTGATTAGGCCGTGTTCTAGTATTTTGAGGAGGCACGGTCGTGTGGGCTTTAGTTCAGGCCATTTTGATTTCATGCTTTGGCCCATTTTGGTCCGTTTTGAGCCCGTTTCTCGTTCTTTTTATTCTTGGGTGCTTTCTTGAGTATAAGACATGAAAAGAAAGGATTAATAGCACCTTTTTACATAAATCAAGGGATAAATTATCCTAAAGTATGCTAAATGTGGGATTAAAATATGTTACTATTTCGGTTTATCATCGGCTAAACTTGGTTTTATTTAATATTGGTTAAATTGCAAGTTTGAGCTTAAAGACTAAATTGCATAAAAGTGAAATATTGGGGGCAATTTTGTAAAAAATTTAAAAAGGTTTAAATTGCATAAAATGAATTAATTTTGCTGTTATAATTAGTGAATTGAATGAAATTATTATTTTATATCAAGAACGAGTGGAAAATCGAGGAAAAGAGAAAATTATCGAATAGTCCCTATACCTTTGTCATTGCTACAATTTAGTCAGGTAAGTACGTTTGGTTTAATTTTAGTACATTAATATATTTATTATATGAACTTAATTGCATAATATTGGATTATATTGATGTGTGTAATTGGAAATAGAAATAATGAATTGAAATGACATCGATCACTGGTTGAAATACTATGAGCCGTTACTGCAAATCAATCCTGTAAGTTCTTGCATTTATTAATGCTTCTAATAATTCTTACATTCTTTGTTAATATACTATTATTGAATGTTATATTATACATCGAATGAAGTTTAGCGAGTGATATCCATCGATATACTGAATGTAGCTCAAATGAGCATTACCTACTAAAATGTATGCGCTATTGAGCCATACCTACTGATTCTACTGAAAGTATGCTCTATCGAGCCATACCTACTAAATTTACTGAAATGTATGTGCTTTCGAGCCATACCTACTGATTCTACCGAAAGTTGCTCAAACAAGCATTACTCACTAAATATACTGAAATACTATACAGATTGTTACTTCTCAAACGAAAGTTGTGATTTACGGGAATTTCATTATTTAAATTTAAATTGATTAATATGTTGGTTGGAAAAGCTTACTGATTTATTAAACGAAACTATTAAGCTTTATTCAAGCTTACATGTATTTGTTTCATTTTGTAGATTAAGTTTTGAGGGCTCAGAAGATCGGATCAACATAAGAAATCACACTATCCGGGAAATTTTTGGTAGACTTTGATTTTGGTTGGTATATATGGCATGTATTAGGACCCTTTTGTATGTATGATAATGGTTTTTAATTTTTGAGCAAGTTCTTGAACTTGTGTTGTGTGATTGAACAACAAATGGAATTAGGCATGTTTTACTAAGATAAGCTTCTTGATCAAGAATGAAAATATTGATATTATGATGAACTATGGTATGAAATGGAAATAAATGTTTTGATGTGTAAACTATATCTTGTATATGCAACTTTGAAAATGTAATGTCATGAAATACATTGTGGTGTCAATGATAGCAAATTGGTTAGGTACATAGGTTGATTTGTTTGAGTGTTATTGAAGATGGTTTTTGGCTTATAAAGTTGTGTATTTGAATGTGTTTAGCTACCAAAGCAAATGGGTGAAATTTGAGCTTGAAATTGGTCATTTTTGGGCACACACGGCCTGGGACACGGGTTGTCACATGGCCGTGTGATGCACATGAGCAACCCAGATGGGTGTGTGCCCTGAACGTGTACCAAATAGTATAGGTGCAGATTTCACACGGGCTGACACACAGTCGTGTAATTGAACATCAAATTGAACATGGTCCAGCACACGGCTTGCGACATGGCCGTGTGATGGTATTTCGAGAGCTACACGGGCTAGCACATGACCTACGACACGGCCATGTAAAATTGTTTCGAAAGGTACATGGCTTATCACACGATTGGCTACACGGTCGTGCCCCTGCACCACACAGCTTGGGCTGTGCCACACGGCCGTGTGACCTCTATTTTGAAAATTTACAAATTTTCCCTGAATTTTCTAATTTATTTCAAATTGGTCCCTGATTGTTCCCAAACTAATTTTAAGGCCTCGTAGGCCCGATATAGGGTCCAAAAGTATATGTTTGCTTCGATTCGAATTATTTTTAGAAAAAATTATTGTTAATTATTCTAATGAACTGGATGTTATTGTTACTGAATGTTCTGAAATGTATAGTGGTACTCCGTAACCCTATTTTGACGACAGAAAAGGTTATGGGTGTTACAAACTCTGAGTTTCACTTCCACTCCAAGTGGCGGTAACAAGTTTTTATCACTTTTCACTTCTACTTTAGAAAAACCTCGATCCCAAGCTAACAATAGTCCATCTAGTAATGTGTGTGGTTCCACTTTAAACACTAATACACATTTAATAATCAATTATCTACTCTCCCTCTAATCCCTTAATGTACCACTTGTAGCTAGACTCCCTCATTTACTTTATTGTTGACCACTTTCGCTATATTAGCAGTAGACTAGGCTTTATGCAAGTTGATGATTTGGGTAAGTATTTTTCTAGCAACCAAATTATTGAAAATCGACATATCTAAATACTTACCAAAATCATCAACTTGCATAAAGCTCAGAGTATTACTAATCCACGTTGCTAAGGAAGCCTCTATGTTACTAGAAAAAATTATTTGAGTTTCATGTTGGTTCACCTTAAATTGTTGGAACATTTTGTAGATTGAAGATTCGCTTAACAAAATAAAACTAAATCGTTGACAATGAACAAATAGGATAGTGCAGGTCCTCGTCTGCAAAGATTCATTGGTCCATAATGATTTGAACTCATAAGTTGATCAATCATGTGTCCCAACTACTCCATTCCCAGCATAAATAAGTAGGGAGAAAAGGGTTGTCTTGCTAGGCCCCTATTGAAGGAGTAAATGAGTCCATAATCATTCCATTCCACAAAATCTGCATAAAGGAGGAAAAAATACTAATACGATTTCCCAAACTTGGATTGTTCATAAAATTGCTCGAAGGGAAGGATCGTCTTGAATAGGAACAAATAAAGGTGGAAACCTTGACCCGAGGCACTTGAATGCTTTAAGGAATTGAAGTTATAAAAGAACCTGACCCGCTTAAAATTGACAAAATACCCGAACCTTGGTATGCGAAGTCGTCACACTCCGGGATGGGGAACGGGGTGATAAGACAAAAGTGAACGCCACAAACCTCACGGCTTGATAAGTTCGGAAGTTGAATTAAGAACCAAAAGAGAAAAATCTCACAAATAATTTTTATATTCAAAAGATGATTAACCTTACAAAATAAATAACTAAACTATTTATAGGCAAACATCTAGGGTAAACAAATGGCCGCAATTCAGCCATTAATGTAATTCATGTACACAAGTCGTACAATGAACCGAATGATTCATGAACTCCCTTAAATGCATATAAATGATTGTTTACTCCCCTTTGATGGTTCATGTGTAACAACCCGTTTTTTAGTGGTGTCAGAAACAGTGGTTTCGTGACCACAAATCTGACGAGTAAGTTCGTATAATTAGTATTTAAATTATACGAGTCAATAATAATTTTTATATTGAATTTTGATTTGAGGAACTTTAGCTAACTGAATTAAAAGTTAGTATAAGTGGTTCGGTTCAAAAGCTGAGTGGTTTATGAAAATGAGGTATTGAGACCTCGTTTTTGTAATTTAATGAAAATAAGGTATTGAGACCTCATTTCCGTAATTTAAGGCCATAAATAATTTTATTAAATATTTACAGAGTCGCATTATATATGAATTGAAGTTTGGTCCGATAATTTTGATGATTTATTGCTTAATTACGGAAAAAGGATTAAATTGTAAAAGAGATAAAAGTTAATTACTTTTGATTTAAAATAGTAAATGGACCAAAATGGTAATTAAACCATGGTCAAAAAGTCCAAGCGATGGTGGATATGATTAAATCCACTAACTTTTGGGTTATTTGCTTATTGAGTCCTAATTAGTTTAAGGTTAAATTGAAAATAAGCTTGTTTAGTTAAAATTTAAAATAATTGAAGGACCAATTGTGCAATTAAAACTTCCTTGGTTGGTAATTGCACCTTATATTTAAATTATGGACATTTTTAGGCATTTTTTAATGATTTTATATGTTAAAATAAAGGTTAATTTGGTAAATAAGTAAATGGTAAATTAAATTAATAAGTTAAAGTTAATATTATCACTTTTTTTTTCCTTCTTCTTGTTAAGCAAGCCGAAAATCCATAGCTATGGTATTGAAAGCTTCAGCCAAGATTGAATTCTTCGATTGGGTGAGTAAACCTTACCTATTTTTATTAGTTTTTATGTTTTTGAGCTCGTATTAGCTTAATCTACCTAACCCAAGGACTAATTTGTAATTTTGTTAAATGTTTTGGATTGTGCCATTGATGATTCTAGTATATTCTTGAAGTTTTATGATAGAATATTAAGCTTTGTTGCTAAATATAACTATTTTGTAAAATAGTTTTTTGTTGATTTTAATGTTCAAGGACTAAAATAGGAAAATAGTAAAAGTACAATGACTTGATGCAAAATAGTAGTAAGTATGGTCTGTAATGAAGGAGTTAATAGATCGGCTAAGCTTGGATTGAATAGAAAATGGTTAAATTGCATGATTTGGACCGAGGGACTAAATTGCATAAAAGTGAAATGTTGGGGGTAATTTCATAAAAATGTAAAAAAAGACTTAATTGCATAAAATGAGTTAATTTTCTAGTAGGAGTTAGTGAATTGAATAAAATTATTATTTTAGATCAAGAATGAGTGGAAAACTGAGGAAAAGAAAAAATTACCGAATAGTCCATGTACCTTTGTCATTGTTGCAATTTAGTCAGGTAAGTTCGTTCGGTTTAATTTTAGTACATTTATAAATGGATTATATGAATACAATTACATAATGTTGGATTATATTGATGTGTGTAAATGAAAATGGAAATATTAAATTGATACAACGTCGATTGTTGATTGAGATACTTTGAACCGTTACTGCAAATCAGTCCTATAAGTTCGTACGTTTATTTATACTTCTAATGATTCTTATATTCTATGTTAATATAATTTATTTATATTTTATATTTTAAAATATTATGATCTTAAAAACGAATTGCAATCACTAAAGCCTAATTGTATATGTTCGATTAGTCCCTCCGCTAGCTCAACAAAAGCTCGATCGGACTGCATTTGAATCAAAAGAAAATTCTACGACTTTAGGAATAATTTAATTGAGTCAATTTATTCAATTTGAAATTAAATTAGGTGGTCGTGAGAATTGTTCAACTATAGAATTTGATTAAAGAATTTTGTTGAAAAATTAATTTGGAAAATTTAAGTGATTTTTGGAAAAATTAATTTTGATCAAGTAAAATTAAATTAATCAAATTAATATGATATTTTTGGAAGTTAATTTTCAAGTCAGACAATTGGCCCAATGGATAATTGAACTTGAAAATTGGACCTGAGATCGTAAATTGGGCTCAAGAGCCCAAAACTAAGACCAAGACCCAAAAACTGGTTGAACCGGGCCCGATATGTAAAATTGGGCCGACAGTCCAATCGGTGGCTAGATAGGAC
The DNA here is from genome assembly GCA_025698515.1 of Gossypium sturtianum. Lineage (NCBI taxonomy): Eukaryota > Viridiplantae > Streptophyta > Magnoliopsida > Malvales > Malvaceae > Gossypium > Gossypium sturtianum. Next base: position 128,270,948 of record CM046946.1, read on the forward strand.
TGATCGGGTTGTCATTGACCTGTGCCGAACCGGCTCAGGGTGCTGTAAGGGTGTCGCACCTGCATCACCGGACACGGTGATGTCGGTGGCTGCGACGGCGGTGCCCCGGTGGTCGTCGGTAGTCGGCAGCGGTTGGTCATTGGTGGTTGAGCAGTGGAAGAGTTACACTCCTACTAGGACTTTACTAGAGAATTTGATTTCAGATTAATTGTTTCAAAGATAATATTATTTTAATAGTTTAATATTAAATTAAATTTAATACTTATCTTAATAGTTTAATATTAACATGATTATTTTAATAATAAATTTAATTTAATGTTTATCTTGTAGATAAAAAATTTTATTATTTTAATAAGATTTAATATTAAATTTACTATTAAAGTAATTAAGTTTAATCATAGTTGAACTCTCTAAACTCTCCCTATATAAAGAGAGTTTTGGGTCATTATTTACACACACTTGAATTCAAGAGAAAGTTGTAGAGAGAAAATTCTCTGGAAAGATTATTCCAAAAAATTTCTAGAGATATTTTTCTGATTTACTTCTTGACCCAAAAGTTTAGAGAAATTATAAAATTACGTAATTTTCATGAAAAAAGTTTCTGATTTGAAGCGAGCCCACACTCGGTAGACGTGAGCTTAAGGATAGCGAAGAAGACTACTTAGTCGAAACGCTCATCCTAGACGAATCGAAAAGGTACAATTTTGATGAAGTGTTTATTATTTTAGATATCACAACCAAGATCTTGTTTTGGAAAAAATATTTAAAACTCTAGTTTTTCCCTAAATTTATTTTCTGATGTGTTTTCAAAACCCGTTTTTCCAACAACTATAACGTTTGTCACACAACTTCAGTTTGTTACACGACCGTGTAACCCTCCGACACGGTCTTAGCTTTCTTACACGGTCTGGCCACATGACCGTGTGACCCTTATTTTAAGGTTTTTTCCAGAATTTTATGAATTGTGCACTTTAGTCCCTGTATAGTCCCTGAACTATTTTTAGAGTTTTATTTCTCTCAATTGAATCCCTAATAATATGTATATTTTGGAATCTATGATTTGAGTGATTTAATTATTACGGTTATATGCATGATATGTGAATGATACATGCCTACCGTTAATGTATTTCTGATAAATTATGCAGTTATTTTTGCCATTGTATTACTGATTGCATGTTCAACATGCCTACTGTCAGTAACACCCCAAACCCGGCTTACACGTTATGGCCAAATCCGGAAGTGTCACATGAAATGGGTTGAGAAACCATTATTGTTAAGTTAAAACCTTTCCAGTTATTAGCCCTTAGAGTTATTATTAATTTCAAAGCTTCCGTTCATTTAATCATCTAGAGTTAAATCGGGTTTGTAGCGGAAGCTTGTTAAAATGTTGTGTCCAGAAAACCATTCAAGATTTTAGAAAACCATCACGGTTTTAAATAAGTAAAAACAAAAAACCAACGTCAAAATATTAAAAAAGTCCCAGAAAATACAACTTCAATGCCAAAACTTAATAACCCAAAAACAAAGTGGAACAGTAAATTAGGTGGTCACCGTCGAGTCCTCCGCTGCACCAATCTGCCTAAGACTGTGGGTTACCTGTACAGACAAACAGAAAAGGGGTGAGTTTACGTAAACTCATTGTGTAACCCAGCAGAGTTAAGCATGCATACATACAGGATATCACAAATCAGACAGATTCACAATCGGGCCTGAGCCCATGTCAGATACAGATACAGATTCGGGCCAGAGCCTTTTTCAGATACGATACAGTTACAGATATGCAAATTAGATAACAAAATCCTACCCCCATCCTCTACACACCATCTCCGACCATCCCTACTGATGTGTCTAAAACTAACTATGAACACAATAAAGGCAAGCGCAACTATCGTTTAATAGTATAGTTATGGTAAGACCGGTAATATCGTATCCACAAGGACCAAGAGTACTAGTAATTACTATCTTTTTATTATTTAGCCTAAGTATTGGAGTGATTTCTTTTAAACTAAAACTAATTAAACATGACAACGAAAGAATTAGGAAAATACTTCTAGACAACTTATATGATAAAGGCAATACCTAAGGAAGAATCCACCTAGACTTCACTTATTACTTTTGATTCATACGATTTATTCACTTGACTTAATCAATAGAAATCCCTGATTTATGTTAATATCTCTTTCAAGACTAAAAACAACTGACTTTAGGTTGATTAATTGAAATCTCTTTCTAATTAAAACCCTATTGTCGCATTAACTCGATCTATGGATTCCCTTATTAGATTTGACTCTAATCCGGCAGATTTTCGTCGCCCTATTTCTAGGGTTACAATCAACTCCGCTTAATTGTGTTGATCTACTCTTAAATAGGGACTTTTGCTCCACTGAATAAGCATATTCGACTTGAATCAATAACCTAAATTATCAAAACAAGAATAAGAACTCACAATTAAGAATAAGAACAAATATTTATCTTATAAATCAAATAGTAATAAGATCCTTTTTAGGTTTCATCCCCTTAGGTATCTAAGGGATTTAGTTCATACTGATAGAAGGAAACATCTCAAAATAAGGAAAACAACAAAACATAGGAAAACCTAAAAACTTCTAAAGAACTTGATGGGAGATCTTCAGTCTTGATGGAGATCCTTCCTCTGAGCTGCTTCCGATGGCTGTCTTCGAGTATTTTTTGCGTTCTATGCAGCGTCCCCTTTTAGGTCACCCCCTAGGGTATTTATATAGGCTTTGGAACGTCTTTCTTTCCCACAAGTAACCTTTTCCGGATAGAATTAATCTTTGATATGGTAGGGACACGCCCGTGTGACACGCCCGTGTTCGATAGTTTTGGGCCGTGCTCGTTTCAGCTCGCCACACACGGTCGTGTGGTCTTCCCATGTATGTTGATGCAGGCCGTGTTCGATTCTGCTCGTAACGCACGGCCGTGTTTGATAGCCCAGGCCGTGTTGGTTTCTAAGGTAGGCCCATTTTGTCCCTTTTTGGCCCGTTTCTTGTTCTTTTCGACTCCCTAAGCTCTCCTGAATGTAAAACATGAAATAAAGAGATTAGGAGCATCGAATTCATCAAATCTAATGAGAATTCGTCCAAAAATAAGTCAAGCATGGGGTTAAAATATGTAAAAATTAAGGTTTATCACCTACACACTATGTGGGGTTTAGAACACCCACCCAGCCGCCCTACACACCACGCTGTACCGATGCGACACATATTAGATATAATGCAGCTGTGCTGCCAGATATTAGGCATAATCTGCCTTTCAGAATACATCCTCCAATATATATATATATATATATCATCCCATCCCCAATATCAGATAACATATCAAACATGAAGAATTAATAGATATAACATACTTAACATGCTTTTTACATGCGTTCATAAACAGATAGCAGATAACAAACATAGGCATGCTCATATCAGTTCATCAGTCTAGCAGAACATAAAGTTTTAGGGTTTAGTAAGATTTTACCGACTCCATGGTAGGCCCACAATCGATTAGGACGATCCGTGCAACCCTACGTAAATTTTCAATACAAAGGGCCCACACGCCCAGATTGGCCTACCCCGTGTGGATCACACGGCCTGGCCCAGTTATCACACGCTCGTGTGGCCCACACGCCTAATTTGATCTAGCCCATGTGGCCCACACGGCCACACTCCAGCCATCACACGGTCGTGTCTTGCACACGGCCTGGCCTTCTTTGATCACACGACCGTGTCGTCACACACGGCCTACCACACGACCGTGTGACATCGACAGAGGGGTTTTTCGGCTTTCGCCGAATCCTATTTTTCTGCATTTTGGGTACACACCTTGTATCGATTCGATGCAAAACCACTCCCAAGCCTTCCCAAAGCCTAAAATCGACACAACAACACTCGAAATTAGAGTTTATATCTGATTAAATCGAAACTACGAAACCAAAATACATCCGACACTTACTCTATCAACCCGACGATTCGATTACAATAACGTGAGAGGAGAGCCCCGTTCTTCGTGATTCAATGCTGCCAAAACCCAGCGATCAGACTAACGGCAACAAAATGTTATCTTAAGAGTGGCACTACACGGAATCCACACTTAATTCAAGAAGTAAAACTTACCACAATAACCACACCAAGAGCCGAAAGCACCCAAAATCTTAATAAGGTAAAAGAAAAAGAGGAAGACAAAAAAGGGAAATTTGACAGAATGATGGAGAACAGAATTGACGTGATTCTTCTTGTAGGAGAGAGAAAGTTTGAAAAAGAAAAGATGATAAAATTAAAATAAAATCAAGAGGTTATCAGGAATCCCCCAATTATCTCCACTAACCCACTACTCAGAATTCCAACTGCACTGAAACACTTGCGCAGTACCGGGCAAAAATAAATTCCAATGCTTTCGCAGGGATTCGAACACAAGACCTCCCACACACAGACCCCCTTACCACTTGAACCAGCAGACTCATTCTAATATGGATTTACAGACAATTAAATATAAACCCACCGAACAAAGATAGAGCTTAATTCAAAAAATAACAAAAATTGCTAAAGGTATGGCTTGAACTTGGGACCTCTCACACACACCCGGAACACATAACCACTGAAGCAAATACACATTTGTGTCACAATTTCACAAAAGCAGAAATAAAGATTTTGAGGCGTTACAACTCTATCCCCTAAAAGAAATTTCAACCTCGAAATTTACCTGATCAGAACAGATGAGGATACTGCTGACGCATCGAGTCCTCAGGTTCCCACGTGGCCTCCTCAGTGCCATGGTTCCGCCACAGCACCTTCACTAAAGGAATGGACTTTTTTCGCAGAACCTTAACATCGCGATCCAGAATCTAAACCGGCTCCTCTTTAAAAGTCAAGTCTGGCCTAACCTCAATCTCCTGAACTGAGACGACATAGGATGGATCAGAATGGTACCGCCTCAACATCGAGACGTGAAACATATCATGAATACGGTCCAGCTCGGGGGGTAGCTCTAACTCATAAGCAACTGGTCCCACACGCTTCAGAATTCGGTACAGTCCAATAAACCTAGGGCTTAGCTTGCCCTTCCGACCGAATCTCAAAACTTTCTTCCACGGAGAGACCTTATGAAACATGAAATCCCCCACAGAATACTCAATCTCACGTCTCTTCAGATCTGCATAAGACTTCTGTCTGTCAGAAGCCGCTTTCAGTCGATCTCGAATCAGTCGAACCTTATCCTCAGTTTCAAAAACTAACTCAGGACCCAAAACTCGCCGTTCGCCCAACTCAGTCCAACACAACAGAGTACGACACTTACGACCATACAGAGCCTCGTAAGGTGCCATATGGATACTAGACTAGAAGCTGTTATTATAAGTGAACTCGGCTAACAGCAAATAATCCTCTCAACTACCTCGGAAATCAATCACGCAACTCCGAAGCATAACCTCCAGTATCTGAATCACCCTTTAGGATTGACCATCGGTCTGAGGATGGAACGCAGTACTGAAGTCCAACCTTGAACCCAGAGCCTCTTGCAATTTCTTCCAGAACCGAGAAGTGAAGCGAGGATCTCTATCAGAAATGATCGAGACAGGAACCCCATGCAGTCTTACAATCTCAAAAATGTACAACTTCGCTAGCTTCTGCAGAGAGTAGTCAGTTCGAACTCGAATAAAGTGAGCAGACTTGGAAAATCGATCCACGATGACCTAAACAGAATCCTTCTTAGTGGGTGTCAAAGGCAACCCACTAACGAAATCCATAGTCACTCGTTCCAATTTCCATAAGGGAATCTTGACTGGCTGCAATATACCCGAAGGCAGCTGGTGCTCAGCCTTAACTTGCTGGCACGTCAGACATCGAGCCACAAAGTCAGTAACCTCACGCTTCAAACTCGGCCACCAGTATAACTCACGAAGGTCGCGATACATCTTATTACCGCCGGGATGCATAGCATAAGGGCTACTATGCGCCTCCCTCAGAATAGACTGCCTCAGATCAGAGTCATTCGGCAAACAAATCCTGTAACACCCCTATACCATGTTCGACTCAAGAAACCTGATATAGGAATATTACATTTGGTGCCAAAGTAATTCCTGGCTAATCACTAATATATTAGAACATAAATACAGACAAATAATAAATTTAAATAATTTATAATTTAGTCCTTACTACTACTTGGAACATACTTAATTTTTCCTAAGTACATGCCATTCTATTCAAAATTTTAAAATGTACCCTCTTGTTGCTTGAAGATGTGATGAGATGAAGGCTCGTAATCTCAAATACAACTCTTCAAATTTTTGTACCTAATCTGCGCACGGAAATAAACCGTACACTGAGTATACACCCAGTGGTATTACTATAATTCAAATACTTAAAGTAAAAACAATAAATATGCACAATTAATCTTACCACTATTTTACTTTCAATAAATCATTCATGCATTTAAAACTTTAAATTTTCTTAGTAATATGTATCTTAAATAGCTTTTCTTCATTTTAATTTATATATCTTCTTACTATATCAATATTCATTTCATGCATTTCATCAATAACCATTTCATAAAATCATTATTTCATATATTTCATTTCTATATCTCAATTCAATAACTTATTCTATTTCATATCTAAAACCTTACAACATTAGTCTTTCAATAATTATTTAAACCAACATTTTCAATAAAAATAATTATAATTAATTCATATGATTATATTCAATTAACTCGTACACTATTTCATTATTTTCAATTCATTCTATTTTCACTTCTTATTTCGATATTTTAACAAATTCATGAACCTTAAGTTTATGCTTCAAATCTCATGTCTCAATTCAATTCACAATTCAACTCATAATTTCTTTCTCATATTTTTAGTAGTACGATCAATCAAATTTATTTAATTTTCCCATTTCAGTTATTCACCCTATTAACAAACCCGGACCTTGGCGGATACACGGATTCCAACCAAACACACCAGTACGGCACATTGTGCCTAAAACGGTACTCAGTACTTGATCAATATATCAGAAGCAGTATACGACACATAAAGTGCCTGAAACGACACACGTGGTGCCTAATACGACACATATAGTGCCTGATCAGCAAAGCCGATAAATTCTCGTACTCTTCCAATCCTATGGCATGCCAACAGTATCTGACTCAGCCCGACTAGTTAATAGGGTATTCAAATCATTTTTCTATTTTAACTTCACTTTCAATTCAATCACAATTCAATTCAAATTTACTTTCCACTTTCTAATCAATATACAATTCAATACCAATACATATTTCAGATATTCACATATAATCATACTTCGATTCAATTCAAACCACTTTTCAATCAATACACAATTCACATATTCACACATATTCATAATTTAATTCACTTTTATTCAATTCATATTTTTAATTCATTTTCCAATCAAATTCAAATCACTAATTACTTTTCAATCAATATACATTTTAAATACTTACATATTTTCTTCATTCAATTCAATTTGATCCAATTCAAATCACTTTTAGTTTCCAATCAATATACTTTCAAATATTCACATAATTCATAATTCAATTACTTAATTCAAATCACTTTTAATTTCCAATTTGTTCACGCCATAAACATTTTTGAATCAATTTCATTCAAATCAATATTATCATCTCAATTGCTTACCTAATTTTACTTATCATGCATTTTAATTAAAATATAATAATTAATAATAAATAGATTTGAATTATAGTAATACAAACCGTGATTTCTCGTTTTTACTCCTCGTCCACTTTTTCTCTTCCTTTCTTCGCGGATGCCTCGGGTGCGATATTGGCTACGAAAAATTAAGATAAATTTCATAATCATTAATACAATATTAATTTTTCATCTAATACTTGAATTTCTATTCTACTTTCATCTCAATTTCAATTTAATCCCTAACTAAATTCATTTATTTTTCCATCTCAATTCATACCTCATTTCTACTCAAATTTCAACTAAACTTAAACTTAACTATCTATTTTTATCATAAATTCCTAATTTCGAAATTCTTGCAATTTAGTCCCTATTATATAAAATTTATTACTTATTTTACAATTTAATACATCTCCCAATTCTAATTAGAAATTTTATTAATTCAATCTCTAATTCACACTTTTACCTAGCAAAATTAATGTCTAAAAATCTAATAACTTCCAAAATTTTCAGCATATACTTAATAATATTTTGTTCTAGGTTCATAAAAACTCAAAAATTACAAGAAAAAGACTTAAATTGACTTACCAATTTGAATTTGAACCTTAAAAATCCTAAATTCTTTCTTTTTCTTTTTCTTTCTTCTTTCTCTCTATTTCGCCCCTGCTATTCTGTTGTTTTAATTTCTTTGTTTTCTTTCTTTACTTTACTATATATATATATATAATATAATAATAATATAATATATAATATATAATAAAACATAATAAATATCTTTATTATTTAATAATATAATATATATTAAACTTAAAAATCTCAGATTTTTAAGGATTAACCGCCTCAACTTATGCTTTTGGTTTAATTGCCCTTTCAGTCCTTTTTACTTTCTTTGTATTATATTTGTTTATTAATTTAACAATAATATAATATATAATTATAACAAATATCTATTACTTAAATAATAAGTAAATTAAATACATATATTACAAATGTACATATTTTAATTAACACACTTGTATTTTATCATCACCTTAAACTTCTCTTTATTTAGTTTATTTCATAATATAATAATAATTAATAAATATCTTTTACTTAGTATTTAAGAAAATATACAAATATATTACAAGTGTATTTTCATGTATTTTACACATGTTTATTATCATTACCATACATTTTTCACTATTTTAATTTATTTAATAATAATAATAATAATTTTAATATAAAACCATAATAATATTTATATATAATATATAACCCCATTTGCCGCCTCAATTAATGAAATAGACATAATTGCCTATTTAATCCCCTTTATTTTATTTTAATCTATAATTAAACTTTTACCTTTTATTCAATTTAGTCATTTTTCCTAATTTCTCCTAATTAAGCTAAATTCACCTAATTAAAGCCTAATTAAACACACTACTAGACTCATAAATATTTCTAATAATTATTTACAAATTTGGTTTATTAAAACGGAGGCCCGATAATGCACTTTTCTGATGCCCGTGAATTTTGGGTCATTACAAATCCGTCCTCGGAAACACAACACACCATCACTGTTTAACCCAAAATATGAAGTAGTACCACTTTCCACCTGACAGAACCGTACACCTAGAGTCTCATCCACTAACTGTTTATCTCGAATCTGCTCAATCCAAGTCGCCTTAACCTGCAACTCGGCTAACAGACTCCCATCATCAAACAGACTAAGGCAAGCAAACATCGCCCTCAAATCAGACATTGCCCTACGACTTAGAGCATCAGCCACCACATTGGCATTATCAGGATGGTACTCTATCGTGTAGTCGTAATCCTTGAGCAGCTCAATCCATCGACGCTGCCTAAGATTCAACTCCTTCTGAGTAAGGAGATACTTGAGACTCTTGTGATCGGTGTAGATGATACACCTCTCACCATACAGATAATATCTCTAGATTTTTAACGCAAAGACCACTGCAGCCAACTCAAGATCATGCGTCGGATAATTCCCCTCGTGTGTCTTAAGCTGACGGGACGCATAAGCCACAACCTTACCATCCTGCATCAGAACACATCCTAAACCGACGTGTGACGCATCGCTATAGACTACAAACTCCTTACCGGATTCAGGCTGTATCAGAATAAGAGCCTGGTTTAGAACAATTTTGAGCTTCTCGAAGCTCGACTGCTGCGCATCAGTCCAAACAAACGGAATACCTTTACGCAAAAGCTTAGTCAACGGTGCAGCAATCAAAGAGAACCCCTTAACGAAACGCCGATAGTATCCCGCCAAACCCAGAAAGCTACGGATCTCAGATACATTCTTAGGCTATTTCCAATCCAGTACAGCCTCAATCTTTCAAAGATCAACACGAATCCCCTTAGCAGAAACCACATGCCCTAGAAAAGTTACTTCACGAAGCCAGAACTCACACTTGTTGAATTTAGCGTAAAGCTGCTTCTCACACAGAATCTGAAGCACTACTCTAAGATGCTCATCATGCTCATCCTCAGTCTTAGAGTATACCAGAAAGTCGTCGATGAAGACCACGACGAATTGATCCAGATAGGGCTGAAACACTCGGTTCATCAGATCCATAAATGCAGCCGGAGCATTAGTCAGACCAAAAGGCATTACTAAGAACTCGTAGTGTCCGTAATGAGTCCTAAATGCGGTCTTATGCACATCCACCTCTTTAACCCTCAACTGATGATACCTTGAACGGAGATCAATCTTAGAGAATAGAGAAGCCCCTTGGAACTGATCAAATAAATCGTCGATCCTCGGAAGTGGATACTTATTCTTAATGGTCAGCTTGTTCAACTGCCGGTAATCGATGCACATCCTCATGGTCCCATCCTTCTTCTTAACAAACAGAACTGGTGCTCCCCATGGAGACACACTAGGACGAATGAAATCACGGTCTAAAAGTTCCTGCAGTTGAGCCTTAAGCTTTGTAAGCTTTTTCGGTGCCATTCGGTAAGAAGCGATAGACACCGGAGCTGTACTCGGAAGAAGCTCGATCCCGAATTCTACTTTCCGATTTGGAGGTAATCCGGGTAACTCCTCAAGGAAGACGTCTGAAAAGTCTTTTACTGTTCTGATGTTCCCAACAGAAGAGTCCTCAGAATCCGAAACACTTACATAGGCCAAGTACGCCTCACAACCTTTTCGGACTAGTTTCTCAGCTACCAGTATGGAGATCACATGCGACAGATAGTCTCGACACTCACCAATCATAACCACCTCCACATCCTCATTGGTCTTCAGAACGACCCTCTTAGATGCGCAGTCCAAACTGACTCGGTGCTCCACCAACCAGTCGATACCTAGAATCAGGTCGAACTCCCCAAACGGAAGTTCCATCAAATTAGCCAGAAGTATCTCCCATTGCATCTCTAACAGAACATCCTTATACAGTTTACTAACCCAAACAGACTGCCCCAGCGGACTTATCACAGTAACCTCACTAGAAGTACTCTCAACCAATAACCCCAAATTTTTGGAAACAGAACAGGCTATATAGGAATGAGTAGATCCTATGTCTATCATAGAAAAATAAGGTATATCAAATATAAGGTACGTACCGGTGACGACGTCAAGAGCATCTCTATCCTCTGGCGACGTACAGTATAAACCAAAGCAGGCTGCCTCGCCTCAGTCTGACCAGCACCTCTGCCCGGTGCTTCCTGTCCACGACCCAAACCATTACCACCCTAGCCGGACCACGGCCCTTAGGTGGCTATTGAACTGCTCTCTGAGGCTGTACAATACTCGGAGTTGAAGCTTACATCTGATCTGTACACTGTGGGCACTCCCTAATACGGTGTTCAAGAGACCCACACCTCAAACACGCTCCAATCCTCCTCTAGCACTCGCCCAGATGGCGTCTCCCACAATCCCCACAAGGGAACAACCCATCAGAAATAGCAAAAACCCCAACTCTTACTGGCCCATCAGATCTAACATTTTTCTTAAGCCTCTGCATAGAACACGAGGGCTCCGAATCCCTCTTATTCTTACTTCTCTCCCTATCTCTATTCTGGCGCTCAGTGCGTTTAATATCTTCGGCGATCTTTGTCTTCTCCACCAGAACAGAAAACTCACGCTCCCTCTGCGGAGCAATCAAAACCCTCAGATTATCTCTCAGCCCATCCTCAAACCGAACACACCTCTCATATTTCGATGCCATCATACCTCGAGCATAGCGGCTCAGCCTCAGAAATTCAACTTCATATTCGGCCACAGATCGATCACATTGTGTGAGGTTCAGAAACACACGCCTGCGAGCATCAACGTAGCTGGCTCCCACATATTTGCTCTGAAATGAAGTCTTAAAGAACTCCCAAGTCAGACGGTCAGGCTAAGTGCCCTCCTTAACTGTCAACCATCACTGATATGCTTCCTCGCGAAGCAAGGAGACTGCACTCTTCAATTTCTGCTCAGAGGTACAGTCCAGATCATCCATAATCCTCTCGGTCGCCTCCAACCAGTACTCAGCCACATTAGGGGTGACTCCTGTGACACCCCTAAATAACTCAGCTCCATTAGACCGGAGTCGTTCAGTTACCGACCCTCAGCCTCCAGATCCAGAATTGGGTCCAGCGACCCTCTCCAATATCCTCAGCATGGCTTGAGACAGTGCGTCGTCCCCAGCCGATCGGCTCTAAGACCCAGTCTTAGTAGCAGGTGACATAGGTGTCTCACTAGTGTTCAGATTCGACATGCTACCCAGAGATGAGGACTCAGCTTGAGCCCCCTACGGCCTCTACCTCGGCCTTGAATACCATGTCCACGGATACCTCGTGCGCTCATTGTCTAATCGAGTTTATCTACATTAAGAGTTTTATGCATCAGTTCAATATTTATTAATAAATATTTTATGCAGAAAGTTTCAGAAGTTCAGTAATGTTTTCATAAGTTTCAGTTTCTATTTGTTTCGTTGCAGTTTCAGAGAGTACTAACTATAGTGTTTTCAGAGTATGATGCTTACAGTATTTCAAATAAACTATCTAAAGTTTAGAATACTTACAGGATCAGCGCCGGAGACTCGGTGTACCAAATTCTTAATCAAAATATTTTTAACCCATTTGGAAACCAGTTCTTTAAAACATATTTTAGAACCCAAAAATCCACAGCCAAGTTTTGTAACCTAGCTCTGATACCACTAAATGTAACACCCCAAACCCGGCCTAGGCGTTATGGCTGAATCCGAAAGTGTCACATGAAATAGGTTGAAAAACTATTGTTGTTAAGTTAAAACCTTTCCAGTTATTTGCCCTTAGAGTTATTATTAATTTCAAAGCTTTCTTTCATTTAATCATCTAGAGTTAAATCGGGCTTGTAGCGGAAGCTTGTAAAAACATTGTGTCCAGTAAACCGTTCAAGATTTTAGAAAACCATCATAGTTTTAAATAAGTAAAAACCAAAAACCCAAAACCAACGTCAGGATATTAAAAGAGTCCTAGAAAATATAACTTTAATGCCAAAACTTAATAAGCCAAAAACAAAGTGGAACAGTAAATTAGGTGGTCATTGTCGAGTCCTCCGCTGCACCGATCTGCCTAAGACTGTGGGTTACCTGTACAGACAAACAGAAAAGGGGTGAGTTTACGTAAACTTAGTCTGTAACCCAGCAGATTTTAGCATGCATACATACAAAATATCAAAAATCAGACATATTCAGAATTGGGCCTGAGCCTATGTCAGATACAGATACAGATTCGGGCCAGAGCCCTTTTCAGATACAGATACAGTTACAGATATGCAAATCAGATAACAGAATCCTACCCCCATCCTCTACACACCATCTCCGACCATTCCTACACACCATGTGGGGTTTAGAACACCCACCCAGCCCTACACACCATGCTGTACCGACGCGGCACATATTAGATATAATGCAACTGTACTGCCAGATATTAGGCATAATTTGCCTTTCAGAATACTTCCTCCAATATATATATCATTCCATCCCCAATATTAGATAACATATCAAACATGCAGAATTAACAGATATAACATACTTAACATGCTCTTTACATGCGTTCATAAACAGATAGCAGATAACAAACATAGGCATGCTCATATCAGTTCATCAGTCTAGCAGAACATATAGTTTTAGGGTTTAGTAAGCCTTTACCGACCCCATGGTAGGCCCATAATCGATTAGGACGACCCGTGCAACCCTACGTAAATTTTTAGTACAATGGGCCCACACGCCCGTGTGGGTTTCCTGTGTGGGCCCACACGCCCAGATTGGCCTAGCCCGTGTGGATCACATGGCCTGGCCCAGTTATCACACGCCTGTGTGGCCCACACGCCTAATTCGGTCTAGCCCATGTGGCCCACACGGCCACACTCCAGCCATCACACGGCCGTGTCTTGCGCACGGCCTGGCCTTCGTCGATCACACGGCCGTGTCATCGCACACGGCCTACCACATGGTCGTGTGGCATCGACAAAGGGGTATTTCGGCTTTCGTCGAATCCCATTTTTCTGCGTTTCGGGTACACACCTGGTATCGGTTCGATGCAAAACCACTCCCAAGCCTTCCCAAAGCCTAAAATCAACACAACAACACTCGAAAGTAGACTTCATATTTGATTAAATCGAAACTACGAAACCAAAATACATCCGACACTTACTCTATCACCCCGACGATTCAATTACGATAATGTGAGAGGAGAGCCCCGTTCTTCGCGATTCAATGCTGCCAAAACCCAGCAATCAGACTAACGGCAATAAAACATTATTTTAAGAATGGCAATACACGGAATCCACACTTAATTCGAGAAGTAAAACTTACCACAATAACCACACCAAGAGCCGAAAGCACTCAAAAACTTAATCAGGTAAACGAAAAAGGGGAAGACAAGAAAGGGGAAATTTGACAGAATGATGGAGAACAAAATTGACGTGATTCTTCTTGCAGGAGAGAGAAAGTTTGAAAAATAAAATATGATAAAATTAAAATAAAATCAAGAGGTTATCAGGAATCCCTCAATTATCTCCACTAACCCACAACTCAGAATTCCAACTGCACTGAAACACTTGCGCAGTACCGGGCAAAAATAAATTCCCATGCTTGCGCAGGGATTCGAACACAAGACCTCCCACACACAGACCCCCTTACCACTTGAACCAATAGGCTCGTTTTGATATAGATTTATAGACAATTAAATATAAACCCACCGAACAAAGATAGAGCTTAATTCCAAAAATAACAAAAATTGCTAAAGGTAAGGCTTGAACTTGGGACCTCACACACACACCCAAAACACATAACCACTGAAGCAGATACACATTTATGTCACATTTTGAAAAAAGCAGAAATAAAGATTTTGGGGCGTTACACTGTCACTGATGAATAGAATACATGTTAAGCATGTCTACTGTTACTGTTATGATCTGTTATAAGCATGTCATATTGTATTGCATAGGGTGGGATGATATGAACGGAGGAAGAATTATCAGTTTAATAATCTGCAAACACTAATGGTTCATCCACAATGTACTGGTAGTTTGTCTACAAACTTTTTATCTAAAAATTGTGGTGGTTCATCCACAATTTTTATTACTAGCAGTTCATCTGCAACGATTAGTGGTTCATTCACAACGTGGTGTGTAGGGATGGATGAGTTCTAGGGAACTCTTACTATGGTGTGTAGTGAAGTTGGGTAGGAACTTATCTGATAAATTGAAATTGCATCACCATTCATAAGCATGCATAACTGTGAATTCTGAAATATTATATTGATATGTTGTTCTAAAAGAACTGATACTCTGAATCGCTATATAAGTGTGATTGTTCTGGGATTTTTTTTTATGTCTCATCTACTGTTTGCACTGATTTTATTTTGATTGGACTCACCATTGAGCTTCTTAAGCTCACTCCCCTATTGTTTCCATCTTTATAAATAAACCACTAGGTTAGGACGAAGACTCGACATTTGAAAGATCTCAGCTTGGATTAATACTTTTATTAAAAGTATTTTAAATTTATTACTTGAAATTTCTGTTATTTAGAGACTGTATAGTTTATTTGAACTGTGACAGGAGACTTAGGTTTTGGCTTATTTGGCATGCATGACACTTAATTTTAGGTTATTGAAATATGTATTTTGAATTAATTTTGAATGAAATTTGGTTTTCATTCAAACTATATTAAATATCACTTTTTCGCTGCATGACTATATAAATGATATTTGATATAAACTGAAATTCAACTTTTACAAAACAATCATTCAGATCTATCGATTTTAAAATTAAATTGTAACTTTTGGAAACATGCTAAGTTTTTCTTCAAAAACTAAAACAAATGTTTTAAACAACTATTTTTAAACTCCAATAGTTATGCTAGATCATTTTAGTGGCCAATATAATATTCTGAATTCGAATTTAACTTTTAAGTCAGGTTGGGGAAAGTTACACGTACTCCTACTTAGTAACTTGATAATATCGTCCTAGCTATACTCTTCACAATCAAAGCATGGATCCTTCCCGAAAAATGAGTAGAAGGAATTTCATCGACTATCTCTCTAATTGCATCCCCTTCAAGCAACACAAAGTCGTCATCCTCTTGAGCATCAGAATGAGACCGACTCTCACCCAACAACATATCCTTGAAAGACGCTCGATTCCCATCGTTGTCGTCCTCCATCCAACTATCAACATTGTCCCTTTGGCCCCTTCATCCGACGACTCGTTTTCACGTCGAACCTTCTTCGTTACCCTACCTATCTCCCCACCACTAAGCGGCGCAGCACTCATGTTTGACCAACGTAGGTTAGTCCAAATTTGTTCTTTAAAATAATTGACCTTTTATCTGTATGTTTTATTAGATTTGATATTTTATATCTTTGTACAGTATTTATATATATCATAATGGTTGATATTTTCATGTTATATTATAATATTTTGGCTGTTACGTAAAAAAAAAAAAGTCATTAAGAAAGGGTAAAAAATCAATTAAGCTTTTGTATTAAATTTACATTCAATTAAGTTCTTACAATTAATTCAAATAATCAATTAAGTCCCTTTGTTAACGATTTTTGTCATTGATCATGTTGACGGTTAAAATAAATTGATGGACCAATTAGATGGTGACACATAGCAACTTTTGGTTTAATCTAATACTTTCCCATAAAATGATTAAGAAATCATTAAAATTATAAAAATAAATAATATTAAATATGGTAAAATTGATATAAACTTTTTAAAATTATAAAAAAATTATAAAATACTATAATTATCATAAAAATATAAAAAATAATAAATTCTAATCATTTATAAAAAAAATTGAAAATTTAATAAAACTTCTTTAAAATATTTAAAATTAAAAAATGTATTAGAATTCTTAAAAATAATAAAAAGTTGAACCTATTTTTTTTTTAAAATATTTTTATCAATTCAAAATTTCATTATCTAACTATTAGCATATATATAAGAATGAAATATTCTAACAAAGGTTTTCAGAACTGGACTGATGGTCGAACCGATCAGGCAACAGATTTGCCAGTTTGACTTATTCGTCCAGTTCAATTAAATAAAAAATTAAAAATAAAAAAATAAAAAATGGTTCATCCGTTTCCGGTCTAATCTATCCAATCGACTGATCCAATCCAGTTCAAGTTTTTATGATTTTTTATAATTTTTATAAGTTTATATTAATTTTAATACTTTTAATACTTTTTGATATTTTTTATGATTTTTATAGAATTTTAATACATTTTTATAAAATTTTAAATATGGTTTTATTCTTTTATATAATTCATTAGAATTTTATATTTTATAATATTTATAAATTTTCATATTTTTCAAAAAAAATTAATATTTAATAGTTTTTATATTTTTTTTATGATTTTTTAATCATTTTTATAGAAAATATTAAATTAAACTAAAATATGTGACATGTCACCATCTAATTAGTCCATAAATTTATTTAAAAAGTAACCTGATAGATGACAATAATTATTAAGAGAGAAACTTACTTAATTATTTTAATTAACAAAGACTTAATTAATGTAAATTTCATTTAAAAAACTTAATTAATTATTTTTATATTTTCTTAAAAGCTTTTTTCACACATATAAGCCAAATATTTTTATCCTATCATATTCACCTAAGTTTTGTACTGGAAATGATAATAATCTATTGCTTCTAAAAGTTGTTCACTCAAAAGGTTTTCATATCTGATGATAATGATGATAATAATAATAGGTTATGTGTTTGGGGCAGATCAACAGTTTCCAGTGATGTGATGGATGTGATTCGAGTGAGTTAATGTGAGTTTGCTAACTACACCTACCTTTCATATTATTTTGAGTCAACGTCCAATCACTGCCTTTCGTTACGGTTTATTTTAATATTTGCACTTGTTTTTCAGCTTCTGACTTATCATTTCGTCATCCGCTTCATGTTGCATGACTATGTAGCTTGAAAAAGAAGAATATAATATAAAAAGATATATGATTATTAATATTTAAATTTAGTTTTGATTTAGTATTTAAGTTGAATTTAATTTATCTTAATTAGGATTTTTTACTGAAATGGGATAGAAAAAAAAAACAAAATAGATTGCCTTTTTGGTTATTTACCAAAATAGTATAACCAAGGTGGTCACGCTACTCCCATAGGCGGCACCACCCTTCCCCTGCAGTAAATTAAAAAGAAAACAGTTAGAACAGTGAGGCATGCAGGCAAAAGAAGAAAAAAACAGTTATAACAGTGGAAAGCCGTGATTTCTTCCTTCTTCCTTCTTTCTTTCTTCTTCCTCTTTCTTTCTTCTTTCTTTCTTCTTTCTTTCTTCTTCTTTCTTTCTTCTTCCTCTTTCTTTTTCCGGCGCCACCACCTTCTTCTTCTTCTTCTTCTTCTTCTTCTTTTGCTTCTTCTGCTTCTACTTCTTCCTTCAACGTTCGGGTGTGGGGGGGGAGGAGGGGACCATTTTAAGATCCCCATGCTGCACAACGTGCCAAAATCGCATGCAGGTGCCGCCTCTGCGCGAGCCATTGTCCAGAACTGAGTGCCGCTCGCCATGCCATTGTTCACTTCACATCGGCTTTCCACTGTTTGTAACTATTTTTTTCTTCTTTTGCCTGCATGCCTCACTGTTCTAACTGTTTTCTTTTTAATTTGCTGCAGGGGAAGGCTGACACCAGGGTGGTGCCGCCTATGGGAGTGGCGTGACTACCCTGGTTATACCATTTCGGTAAATAACCAAAAAGACAACCCATTTTAATTTTTTTTTCTATCCCATTTCAGTAAAAAACCCTCCTAATTAAATATTGAGTTTGACAATTATATCAATAGAAAACAATAATAGCAAATGGAAGTGGAAAGCAAGAAAAAGAGTATCAACTAAAAGGGGAAAATATTGAAGAACAAAAGCAGAAATACAATAAAAAGTAAAAGGAAGAAATGAACTGCTTCTGCTACAACAAATATGTGTAACAGGAACCTTTTCACTGTTTTTTAAAGGCAATGGAAAGGAAGATCCTCACATATAATATTTTTCCATCAAACCTGGGTCAACTCCATGTTTGGTTTCCTTACCTTGATAAGGTTTGTAAACACAACCTAACCAACAAAGTCCAGAAGAGCCAGTGATTATTTTAATCATTCAGAGCCACTAGCTGCAAAAACAAATAGGGGATTATGTTATTATGGATATACTAAAATACATCATATAAATTATTAATATATTAAAATTTATATTTATTGTCAAGTTATATGGATGATGGTAAAAGCTTTTGTCTAGTAGAGTTTAAATCATTTCATTATCTTACTATTTATTTATTAAAAATAAATGAAACTTGGTTGGAATGTAAATTTAAAGCACATTTTAAGTTCAAAATATATTTTTCTAGGTTTTATATAATTTAAAATAATAAAAATATTCTTATAATAATACTAATTGTTTTATATAAAAAAAAGTTTTCAATACTTATTAAATTAAATTGGGACCCAAATGATATGTGGCACCCACTCAATCAACCCTATAACTATAATATAGTTATTATTTATAAAGATGATATTATGTTTTAATCAATAAGTTGTACTTCTTTCGCGTAAAATAGCTTAATTAATTGAAAATAAATTATTTGTAACACTTTTGTCTTTTGGAAACCAAAATAGTTTCCTTATTAGTAAAATGATTTTTAAATTATTGAACACATATATATATGTATTTATATTTAATAATATATAATACATTATTAATATGTTAATAAAATTATCCAATATAACAATTTTATTTTAATAGTAAAATTTAACATTGATAGTAATGTCAAAACTTAAATATAATTCTTAATACGTTATTGAAGATATTTTATATTAATAATTTAATAATGAATATGTTGAAATATTTGAACTTGCTGCAATGTGCTAATGGAAGTGTCCACTTCCATCACCACTGCGACAAGAAGCAGCTTGTCTTATTTGAAAGATTAGCAATTTATTGAAACAAATATTTAGGATGGGTTGATATCGTGAAATGATTCAAGCCCATTAATAAAAATCAATTCACTTGGAGAAACATATCTTGAAGACTGGATTAGATTGATTGTACCAAATCCCTTAGATTAAGGATGTTGGATTGGAACAAAATTTGAAGACTTATCTTCCAACAGTCCACATTACTTTGATCATTAATATTATATTGCATTTAGCTAGTTTAGCTGATGTTTAAAAGGGATTATTATCGTAACCATTTTTGATAAAAACAGTAAACGACGCGGTCGACTCGATTTTTTGAAAATGAAAAGGAAGGGAGTCGCCACCGATCTTTATTTGGGTGTGATCGGATCACCTTTGTTTTAATAAAACGTCTCGGTTTATTAAAACGATACTTTTGGTCTACGAAAAGTTGAGAAAAATGGGTTCGGAAGTCTATTACGTGCGAGGAAGGATTAGCACCCTCGACACGCCCGAAATTGGTACCAAATTGATTGATCGATGTCCTAATGTTGAAAACTTTGAAATGATTTGGAAATAGATACTTTTTATTTCTAAAACTTGAAGGAATTGGAAGGGACGTTAAGGCTCTCTTATTTTTGAAGAGATAAAGCATCATGTCCAGTAAGTTAGGGCGCAATACTTTAGACTCCCCAAACTAAGCTCGCCTTTTAAAACTTAGTTTTTCATTTGAAGAGGATCTTCCGTCATTTGTCAAATGAGAAATCAAAACCCAGTAAGTTAGGGCTCGTTTTCTCGAAGGTCCAAATTAGGAATATTGCCTCTATTTTAATAGAAAAAAAACTTATCTGAAGTATCTAGATGTCGAGTCCAGTAAGTTAGAGCGTAACATTTCGAATATCTGAGATTAAGTGTTTTGTTTAAAATTTAAATTGCAATTTCAAAAGGGATATCCCGTTGTTTAGCTTCAAACGAGAAGAAACCGGAACCCAGTAAGTTAGGGCTCGATTCACTCGAATTGCTAATACGGAATGTCGATTTAAAACTGGAATTTGTGATTTTGAAAGGGATCTTCCGTTGTTTAAGTTGAACGAGAAAAATCAGAACCCAGTAAGTTAGGGCTCGATTCTCCCGAATTGCTAATACGAAAATATTGGCTTATTTTTAAAAACCTGATGTATCGAGAAAGATCAGTGCGACAAATGATGACATGTTACACGTGAAAAGAATAATGAAAGACACATACATATATACGTATAAGTAAGGATGATATATTGAAAGTATTACGTATATTAACCGTAATAGGAATAATGATGAAATAATAATAGTAACATGATAATAATAACAATAATAATAAATAATAATAATAATAATGGGAGTAAAATAAGAGTAATAATTTTAAAGAAAAGAAAAATAAAATGATAGTAATAACAATATACATATAAAGATACATTAATAGCGGTAATAAATATAATAATAATACTAGTGATGATAATGATGATATATAAAAAATAATGAGTAAAAAACGAATAGCTATATATACATATATATGAAAAAATAATAGTATAGTAATTGCGATAATAACGATAATAATAAAAATAGATAATAATAATAATGAAAACAAAATAAATATTAATAAATAAAATAATGATATTAGTAATAAAAAATACAATAATAGCATACACAATAAATAATAATAAACAAATAGTAGTGAAATATACTGGAAATAACAAATAATAATAATAATAATAAAATAATCAATAAAAATAAAAATATTAAATAAGAGTAAAAGTGGTAAAAATTATAAAATAATCGAAAAATGGGTTAACTTGCATTAAAAAACGGAAGTTTCGGGTCAAATTGTAAATAAAACAGAGGTTTGGGGGCTAAATAACACGCGCGTAAAAGGTAGGGGACCAAAAAGGTAATTTTTCCAGGTAAGTTAAACGCAGCGTTTGACGGGGGACCGAGTCGCAAAACTGCACGAAATTTTAGGGCCGATGTGCAATAATGAAAAACTTGATTTTAAGAACTAAAAATGCAGAAGGGCTGATTGCGCAATTTCCCCTTTAGCAAAAAAAAAACACGCGGATCTTCTTAGGGTACGGGTCAGATTCGGGTCGGTTTAGGTGAAACGACGTCATTTTGGGCTTAAAGGCCAGCCCCAAAACGACGTCGTTTTGATGGGCTATTTAAGGCCTAAAACTCGAGAAAAAATCATTTTTCCCGCTGCTTTTTAAAAAAACTCATCTTTCTCTCTTCTCTCTGCGGTTGTTGCGAGGGGCTTCCGAGAGAAGCTCGGTCGTGGTCGTCGCGGGCTCGTCGCTTGCACATGCCGTGCTGCACGGCGATCGAGCCCGAAAAGATAAGATTTTTATACTTTTTATTTCTTTTAAAATATGATAATATATGCTTTGAAAAAAAGAAAAAGAAACAGGTTTCAAAATAAAAAAATCACCTTTCCTCTCTGTTTTGGGTTTTGTCCCCGTTTATTGCTCTTTTTTGCTTTTGAATGTTTTAGATCCTTATATATTGCTTCTATTGCCGATCGAAAAAGGGATCTGAATATTGATATTTCGAGAGTTTGTTTTTCTGTCTATATCCAAAAAAAAAGAAAAAAAGGTCTTTTGTCCTGTGAATTCAATCGGCTTTTATAGCCTTATTCTTTACAATTTTTGCTACTTTCTGTCCCTTCTCGTTTAATGTTTGCAGGTCAGGCGCGGTGCTGGGGCGGTGGACAAGACCACGGTGCAGGGCAAGTGGGTGTCAGAGGGTCGAGAAGACCGTGGTCGGACCTAAAGCGGCGCCACTTGGGGTTAGGGAAACAACTAGGGTTTTTATTTGGGCTTGTTAGGGTTAAGTTTGGGCTGATGTGTTGGTGGGCTGTGGGTTGTTGGGCTTTATCGGGTCAGGTTAATAATTCTTGGGTTGTAAATTTGGGTTTGTGTTTTTAATTTGGGTATGTAAATGGGTGTTAATTCTTTGTTGGGCCCGGGCAACGATTGGGTTCTACAGCTGTCCCTCTTTGCTCATTGTCGTGTAACGGGAATGGAGCAAAGACTTTAAAAGGATCAATTTTGCCCGATCTTGTTGAGTCTTGACTTCTTTGGTACTCTTCCTCAGGTAGCCTCATTTCTGTCCACCGCATCTTGTAGCTCCAATTTATTCTGTTGCGCCTTTATGGAGATAAGACTTGTATCTTCGATCTGCTCCTGCAATCATCAGGAATCGCCAACTTTGTTATTTCAATCTGATCCCTGCAAACTCAAGGATCACCAGACTGATGTATTCGATCTGCTTCCTGCAACTTCAGGAATGTCAAATCTGCTATTTTCAATCTAATCCCTGCAAACTCAGGGATCACCAGACTAATGTCTTCGATCTGCTTCCTGCAACTTCAGGAAGGTCAAATCTGCTATCTTTCAATCTAATCCCTGCAAACTCAGGGATCACGGTGATGTCTTCGATCCGCTTCCTGTAACCCGGGAAGGTCAAATCTGCTATTTTCAATCGATCCTCGCAAACTCGGGGATCACTAGACTGATGTCTTCGATCTACTTCACCTTAACTCGGGAAGGTCAAATCTGCTATTTTTCAATCTGATCCCTGCAAACTCAGGGATCACTAGACTGATGTCTTCGATTTGCTTCCTGCAACTTCAGGAAGGTCAAATCTGCTATTTTCAATCTGATCCCTGCAAACTCAGGGATCACTAGACTGATGTCTTCGATCTGCTTCCTGGAACTTCAGGAAGGTCAAATCTTCTATTTTCAATCTGATCCCTGCAAACTCAGGGATCACTAGACTGATGTCTCCGATCTGCTTCTTGCAACTTCAGGAAGGTCAAATCTGCTATTTTCAATCTGATCCCTGCAAACTCAGGGATCACTAGACTGATGTCTTCGATCTACTTCCTGCAACTTCAAGAAGGTCAAATCTGCTATCTTTGATCTGCTCCACTGCAAACTCAGGGAGACAGGATCTGCTATTCTTTAATCTGTTCTGCCATAGTGTCCTTTTGAGGACATAACCTGTAGAATGAGTACATGCTTATGCCTAATGATTAGGATGCCATGAGTATGATGAGTCAGAATGTTATGAGTGCGATTTCCCATTTGAGGTGTTATCATCTATTTATCCGTCAAAGTTTCATCTTCGTTTCCCTTGCAGTAACCGTTTTCGTATGAATGACTTGCCCCTGTGGAAATTTCAAGGCCCCTTTCCTTTAGGCTTCGGGACACGGGTTGGCATTGACTTCTAACTGTCTTCCCGGGAATCAAAACTCCTACTCGAAGAGTACCCGACTTAGTTTGTTTTGGATTCGTTCCACAATGATTTAGGGTTTTGAATCTTTTCTTGTCGAAAATTGGCTGTCACCTTTCTGGGTGACTAGGTAATATTATTCACCACCGCCACGATTCTTGAATCGAGCGAGGAAGTTTGAAGAAATGATTTCCATTAAGACCCCTCTTTCTCCAATGTCTTTAATCTATGTACGTGGAAATTTTAAACAATTGTCCTGTTTCAGTTTCTTGTTTTATCTTAGAGATTCCCAAAGTAATACGTAGAACTTTCTTTTGTGAAATTATCAGTTCATCAATTATTATTTCAATGCAACATGTTTATGAATGATGGGTAACAATAGATTGACTTCAAAGAGAGTTAAAATGAATTATCAATGATTTGATTGGGAATATATCCTTTTCTGCAAAAAAGAATCCAACAATAGTGAAAATGAGTAAGACATAAATCAAATGCCCTAGGCACCGCCGATTGGGCTTCTATACAAGCTTCATGAAGGCTGCTTTGAGCTTTAGCATGTGTTCAGAAGACTCAAAGTACTTTGTTGATGCCCCAATATGCAACGTGCTTCCTCTTTTGTTGATTCTAGCGCTGCAAGATCGCCACGTGTCTATTCAAAATTTGAGCCGCCTTTTTCGGGTTTTCAACTCAAAAGCCCTTTGGCCCCAAGGCGCCCTCTGCGGGTTTTCACCTTGGCCTCTCTGTTTTGGTTTTTTTTTTGAAGTCTCAAAGTGCCCTGTGCTGGTTTTCACCTTGGCCTCTCCGTTTCAAGCAAAGTACTTTTTAACCGAATCCGAGTTCACGGGATTGGGTAAGCTTTTTCCGTCCATTTCAGTCAGAATCAGTGCGCCTCCCGAGAAAGCTTTCTTCACCACATATGGTCCTTCCCAATTCGGCATCCATTTTCCTCTGTAATCTTTTTGTATGGGAATGATCTTTTTCAGCACAAGGTCCCCCTCATGGAATTCTCTTGGGCAAACTTTTTTGTCATAAGCTCGCATCATTCGTTTTTGGTACATCTGACAGTGACGAATAGCCCTCATTCTCTTTTCTTCAATTAAGTTCAACTGATCATATCAAGCCTGGATCCACTCAGCTTCATCCAGCTTTATTTCTGACAAAACTCGAACAGAAGGTATTTCTACTTCAATAGGAAGGATTGCTTCCATCCCATAGACCAACGAAAAAGGTGTTGCCCAGGTAGAGGTTCTGACTGATGTTCGATAAGCATAGAGTGCAAATGGTAACTTCTCATGCCAATCTCTATAGGTCTCAGTCATCTTCCCCACTATCCTCTTGATGTTTTTGTTGGCTGCTTCCACTGCCTCATTCATCTTTGGACGATATGGCGACGAATTGTGGTGTTTGATGTTGAATTGGTTGCAAACCCCTGCTATTGTGCTGTTGTTTAGGTTCAGTGCATTGTCTGATATGATCCTCTCAGGCATTCCGTATCGACAAATGATCTCCTTTTTCAAAAATTGACTAACCACTGATTTAGTGACATTAGCATACGAAGCAGCCTCTACCCATTTTGTGAAGTAGTCGATAACCACAAAGATGAACCGATGCTCATTCGAAGCTTTCGGAGAGATTAGGCCAATGACATCCATGCCCCACATGGAAAATGGCCATGGAGAAGTCATAACATGTAAAGGTGACGGGGGCACATGAATCTTGTCTCTATAAATCTGGCATTTATGGCATTTCTTGGCATAGTTGATACAATCTCCTTCCATGGTGGACCAATAATATCCAAACCTCATTATTTGTCTGGCCATCGTGAAACCATTGGCGTGAGTTCCACAGACGCCTTCATGGACTTCTTCCAGGATTAACTTAGCTTCAGTGGCATCTACACATCTCAGCAGCACTTGATCTTTCCTTTTCTTGTATAAGACCTCTCCGTCAAGGACGTAGTCACAGGCTAGTCTTCTCAACGTCCTTTTATCATTCTCAGTCGCTTGGTTCAGGTACTCGCGATTCTTCGTGTACTGCAGTATATCGTGGTACCATGGTGGGCCAGTTTTCTCTTTCTCCTCGACATCGTAGCAATGGGCTGGGTCCTGATAAATGCTCATTTGTATGGGTTTCATATCCTCATTTTCGTTTATTCAGACCATGGAGGCTAAGGTGGCCAGAGCATCAGCCATCTAGTTTTCGTCTTTGGGTAAATAACGGAAAGTGACATCGTCGAACTCTCTGATC
The DNA here is from genome assembly GCA_025698515.1 of Gossypium sturtianum. Taxonomy (NCBI): domain Eukaryota; kingdom Viridiplantae; phylum Streptophyta; class Magnoliopsida; order Malvales; family Malvaceae; genus Gossypium; species Gossypium sturtianum. The sequence continues at coordinate 128,297,518 of CM046946.1, forward strand.
AAATCTTGGGCCAGTCTTTTGTAGATGACCAGCTTTGGATCCCTGGTCCCCTTTTAGTTGATAGATTACCAGGGCAGAATCTCTATATACTTCTAATATTCTGATTTTGCATTCGATAGCGGCGCGAAGACCCATGATGCAAGCCTCATATTCAGCCATATTATTAGTGCAATCGAAATCCAGTTTGCAAGTAAATGGATAATAGTCTCCTTTTGGGGATATCAGAACTGCCCCAATTCCATTGCCTACGGCGTTTTGATGCCCCATCAAAATTTAGTTTCGAGGATGGTTTTGGTGGCACCTTTTCCAAAGATCTCGCCACGTACATCAAATCTTCATTAGGAAATCAAAGTCCAAAGGCTCATAGTCTTCAAGGGCTCTACTGGCCAGAAAATCTGCTATTGCACTCCCTTTTACCGCCTTTTGGTTCACATAGACGATGTCGAATTCAGAAAGCATAATCTGCCATCTGGCCATCCTTCCATTCAAGGCGGTAGACTCCATCATATATTTAAGAGGATCTAGCCTCGAGATAAGCCATGTTGTGTGATACAGCATATACTGCCTCAATCTCCGAGTTGTCCAAATCAAGGCACAGCACAATTTCTCGATTGGCGGGTACCTCGTTTCACATTCAGTAAATTTTTTACTAAGGTAGTATATTGCCTTTTCTTTCTTCCCCAACTCATCATGCTGACCCAGCACACATCCCATCGAATTATCAAGCACCGTCAAGTAAAGGATTAATGGCTTGTCTGGTTGAGGCGGCGTTAGTACCGGGGCATGGGACAGGTATTGTTTTACCTTTTCAAAGGTCTTCTGGCATTCTTCATCCCACGTGCCTGGGTTGTGTTTCTTGAGGAGACAGAATATGGGGTCACATCTCTCGGTCAGTTGTGAAATGAACCGGGCGATGTAATTTAGCCTTCCTAAGAAACCTCTAACTTCTTTTTGGGTACGTGGTGGAGGTAATTCTTGTATGGCTTTGGCTTTATCCGGGTCAACCTCAATCCTTTTTTCACTGACTATGAATCCGAGCAACTTTCCGGACTGAGCTCCGAAGGTACACTTTGATGGGTTAAGCTTCAACTGGAATTTTCTCAGCCTCAAGAACAATTTTCTCAAGACCTGCACATGTTCTTTTTCAGTTTGGGACTTGGCGATCATATCGTCGATGTAAACCTCAATTTCCCTGTGCATCATGTCATGGAATAAGGTTACCATGGCTCTCTGATATGTCGCCCCCGCATTTTTAGCCCAAATGGCATTACCTTGTAGCAAAATGTTCCCCACATGGTTATAAACGTTGTCTTGTCCATGTCCTCAGGATGCATCTTTATTTGGTTGTATCCCGAGAAACCATCCATGAAGGAGAACAATGAATAGCCTACTGTATTGTCTACCAAGGTGTCGATGTGAGGCAACGGGAAATTGTCCTTCGGGCTGGCCTTGTTCAGGTCTCTGTAGTCCACGCACATCCGTACTTTCCCATCTTTCTGGGGGACCGGGATAATATTAGCTACCCAATCCGAGTATTTAACTACTTGCAAGAACCCAGCGTTAAATTGCTTCTCGACTTCTTCTTTTATTTTTAACAAGACGTCCGGTCTCATTCTTCGAGCTTCATTGGGTGGCTCGCATTCTTCTCTTATGGGCAATCGGTGTCTTTGCGATATCGATTACTTAGTCCGGGCATATCTTGAGTGCGACCACGCGAACACATCCTTGAATTCATGGAGTAATTCGATGAGGTTCCGCTTGGTTTCTGCAGTAATACGGGCTCCAATATTCACTTCTTGCCCCTCTCCTAGGTTCACCATTTCTACCGACTCTTTATGGGGTAGGATCTATTTTTCTTCTTACTCTACCATTCTCAACAAATCTGGAGGCAAGTCGCATTCTGTGTCATTTTCAAAATCCTGAGATTCCTCTGAACACATGTCTTGCTCAAAGCAGACTTCTGAATCTGTAGTATCGTTGCTCACATCATTGATGTCTAGAGACCTGTGATGGGTGTCAAAGGGTGTACAAAGAACAAATGAATTTGAGGACAACTATTCACATGATATGAATGAGACAAAGGATAAATAATAAAAAATATAAAATGAGAGAATGTTTAGTAGAATTGAAGATGTATTTCATTAAAACAAAATGTCCGAACATAAGCCTATTTCATAAAAGAAATCTCATTGTTTCTAGGCTTAAAAACAACAAGTGTGTTCCAAATATTACTCTGTATAATCTCTAAAAACTACAGGAAATTCCTCTGCAGTCCAATTGTCTAAAGTGCTTCCAGGTTCATACGGGCGAATGCCCGACAGATTTCCTTGATTAGTCTCCTCATCATGTATAGCATTGATGTGAGGATATTCATCTCCAGGAGATTCTTTTCCCGGGTAAATCATTCCTCTTGATACGAAGGTGTGAGATATGTGGGGGAATGTCATCGGTTCCCACTTAACGTCCTCTCCATTCAGCCGGGCCCTTCTCCTTTCTTGCTTCTTTTCTATTTCCTTCTTCATTTGTTTAGCATCTGGTTTGAAACCTAAACCAAAGCGGTCTCTTTTCTCCTTCAGTATCGGGGTCTGGACTTTCCCTTGGAGATATTTTCCCAACCCTCTTCCGGGTAGGGCTCCTTTTCCTATCGTCATTTGTAATCCCATCCTGGTGGTCTTGGATAGCTTGGGCATCGAAACTTCATTTCCTTCCGAGACGAATGTCGCGTTTACGAATTCTAAGGATCGAAAGGAACATTCGATGGCCTCCTCATTCGTTTCTAGATATGGCGCTTCATTGGTAACAGTCGCTATGATATCTTTTTCAGTGTTTATAGTTACCGGCCGATTTTCTGTTACCAGTTTTAGTTTCTGGTGTAGCGATGAGGGTTCGGCTCCCGCCGAGTGAATCCATGGCCTCCCCAGTAAGCAGTTGTAAGAGGGCTTGATATCCATGACCAGGAAGTCCACTTCGTAAGTGTTAGGCCCGATCAATAAAGGTATGTCTATTCTCCCCATCACTCTTCTTTCCGTGCCGTCAAACGCTCTCACTATGTTCTGGCATGCCTTCATGTGAGAACTGTCTATTGGCAACCTCTTGAGTGTAGCCAGTGGTAGGACATTTAACGCTGACCCATTATCTATTAGCACGCTTGGCAGAGTGTATCCTTTACAGCGGGTAGTTATGTGTAAGGCCTTCGTTGATCCCATGCCTCCGGGTGGGATTTCGTCATCGCTGAAGTAGATGAAATTGTCCGCGCTTATGTTACTAACCAGACGGTCCAACTTGTTGACGGATATATCCTTAGTAACATAGGTCTCATTTAGTACTTTCATCAATGCTTCGCGGTGCACTTCTGAGCTTAGAAGTAGGGCTAACACGGAGATACGGGCTGGTTGTCTCATGCGATTGTTCCACCACGCTATATTATTTGTGTTTCAAGAATTTCAAAAATTCTTTGGCCTCTTCCTCTTTTACGGGTTCATTGATAGGGGCTTCGGGTTCCTTTTTCCTCCCAATCTGCACAGTCTTCGGCTTCTCTGTTTCCGCTCCTTTGTTTTCAGGATCGTAACGCTTTCCACTACGCGTATAGGATCCTTCATTCTTAGCTTCCTCAGAAATGCTAGTGGAGCTTTTCGCCCTTGGTATCGCCACATTACAATTGTAGTTCCAGGGTACCTTTTTACTGTCTTTGTAGGGAAAAGGAATAGGTTTCTGAATTATAATCCTCAGCCTTCCCTGTACCCCGCCTTTCGTGTTTCGCGAGATGATGATTCTCGGGTAATTGACTTTAGGCTTTGTCAGTTCTTCCTCGGTCGCACAAATGTTCTCTTCCTCTACTCCTTCTTCATAAAACTCCAGTTCTTTGTCGTCCATAAGGCCTTGCACCAAAATTCTAAACTCGGCACATTCTTGAATCTCGTGCCCCTTCCTCTTATGGAGTTCGCAGTAATTCTTCATATGCCTCCCGTTTTCCGCAGGATCTGAATCTACCAATTCTCTTTTCGCCATCTCCCTCCAGACTATTTGCAATGGGGTTTTCACTTCCGTGACATCCTTCTTGATCTTCTTCACCACTGCCTCACCAATCGCGTTTACACCTCTATCTTCGTGATTGGGTAGTGGGTTCCCCTTTTTTACCATATCGTCGAGTGTTATAACCTCCATTTTTATTAGCCTCTCGACTACCCTTTTAAAGCGCAGGCAATTCTCTATCGAATTCCCGCCACCACCGCATGGTAATCGCAGTGAGCGTTAGAGTCGTACCACTTAGGGTATGGGGGTTGCGGTGGTTACAAATAGAATGGGGACACGATGTGCTCGTTGAACAAAATCTGGTATAGCTCCTTGTACGTTATTGGAATTGGCGTGAATTAAATCTTTTCAGTATTCGGTCTAGTTCTCGATTCCTGTCTTACCGGTCCTTGTTGTCCAGTCGTAACTGCCTTTGGCTGATTAACTGTGATTGCCTTCGAGTACCCCTTATTGTATGTACTCACGTTATTTACTTCACCGTCTTTCTTCTTAGGAGTGGCCCTCCTAGTGCTTTCTCCTGTCTCGATCTTGCCACCCCGTATGGCATGTTCAATCATCTCCCCTGCCATTACTATGTCGGCAAAGCTTTTAGTCGTACTCCCTATCATATGGGTTATGAAAGGGGCCTTCAGTGTGTTAATGAAGAGCATGGTAGTCTCTTTTTCTAAGAGGGTGGTTGGACTCGCATGGCGACCTCTGTCCACCTTTGCGCATCTTTCTCGAAACTTTCATTTTGTTTTTCTCCATGCCTTGCAAAGTAATTACATCCCGTGCCATGTCCGTGACGTGGCTGTAATGCTTCGTAAATGCTTGAGCCAAATCTCTCCAGGAACTAATGTTAGCTTTGACTAAGCTGGTTATACCATCTAGTCTCTGCCTACCACCAAACTTTCTTGGAAACAGTGGATTAAGAGTTGATCATTGCTCACGTAGCCAGCCATTCGCCTGCAGAACATGGTGATGTGGGCCTCCGGGCAGCTAGTCCCACTATATTTTTCGAATTCAGGCATTTTAAACTTATGGGGTAGTACCAAATCGGGAACTAGACTTAAATCTTTTGCGTCGATCCCCTGATGATGATCGATACTTTCCAGCGCTTTGAATTTTTCCTCCAGCCATTTGCAACGATCCTCCAGTTGTCTTGAGGATTCTATTCTCGACCCCATTTTCTCTACTGCATCTAGACCGGGCACAACAGGGTTGGTCGGGCTATCGCCAGGCTGGGATCCTGAGCCTACGTGATAGCTCACGGGAGGTCTAATGTCATTCTGCCCTTGCTGGGGTCTGATTGTAACCGGTGGCCTTTGGAGATATTCCTCAGGCTGTGTTCTCGCGTGCGGCGGGGTAAAGCCCAGGGGGACGCCATCACTATCCTCTTCGGCCGGCGGGATGGGACCTTTCCCTTTAATCATTGCCCCGTTCATTATTTGGGCCATTTGGGCCATCATGTCTCTTTGGGCTTCCAACATTTGGTCCTTCATTTCCTGCTGGAGTTTTAACATTTACTCTTGCATTTGTTCCTGCATTTCTTTTTGGAATTGTTCGAACCTTTGATCCATTTTCCTGGTTTTAGCGCGAGTTCTGTAGTGATGTTCCGCTTCCAGATTTTCTCTTTTCACTTTCTTTTTTCTCTCTCTGATAATTTTAGCTAATTAGGCCCTTTTTTTTATAAACTTAAATGCATGTAATGTGATGTAATGCAAATGCATGAATGCAAGAAGAAGACATCGATTCTGATCAACTTTATTTTAGAAAACTTTATTAGAAGGCAAAGCCCTTTACATAAAACAGATTACAAATATGCTTTCGCCTTTAAGCCTAGAGTTTTGATCTTCCTAAGTAAAGAGGTCAGCTTTTGAATACGATCTGCCTGTAGCTCGTATTTCACGCTTAGGATCTCAGCTTGTGCCGCCAGGGTCTGCAGGTGATCAGTCACTTCTCGAATCTGAACTATCGCTTCACCCATGAGGTAGTCTCGATCTCTAACTCGATTACGGGAATGGTGAAGTTCCTCCTCCCAATGCCCTTCTCTTGCTTCCAAAAGCTCAATTCGGAGCTCGCAACCGTGTAATGTTAACTCTAACTCTTCAATCTTGCCTTTCATTTCCTCGATTTTATTTAGACTTAATTTCAGTTCGCATTCCGAGTTGCGACTTCGGTAGTGATGCAGGGACCGTCCAAGCTCAGCCACCCTAGCTTTTAGCCCTTTCTTTTCTTTTTAGCTTTCTGCCATGTCTTTTCTCAGAACCTCGTTTTGTGTTTGCATTTCCTGGAACTTTTTCTCCCAACTGCTAGCTTTGGCTCTTTCCTCTCGGATCTCGCGTCGCTATTGCTCCGGAGTTTTTCCTAATCCGGCATTTTTCATTGTCAGACGTATCTTCTTATATTCTATCTTCAGATCATCTCGGTCTTCCTCTATTTTCCCTTTCTCCTTTCTTAGTTTTTCAGCTTCCGACTTTTGTCCATCTACGTCTAACTTGAGGAGCATCTTCTCTTCTTCCAGTCTCTCTATCTTTCTTTCGAGTTCCGAACTCATCCTTTCAAAATCTCGTTTCACGATTTCCAGTTCTGATGGGACTACTCGTAAATATTCCTCTCTTGACCGGGCACCTTCTGGATTTGGCTCGGGGATGTTATCATTAATCCTCCTAGTCCTCCATTCACTATACTCCGGGGTCGTCATCGGGCCTGCGGGTAATCTTTTCATTCTATGAATCCGATTCCAGGCATTAGAGATCTCCTTAACCTTTTTCTTATAGCTCCCCCATTCGTATGAGAACTCATACTGAGCTAGCCCGTAGGTCATCGGTACGAACTGTCTTGAACCATACTGTCTTAGGACCAGCAAAGGGGCATATGCAGCGGCACCCCAAATTCCCAGTAGAGGAACCCAGTCGAAGCTTCCACAACGATAAAGGATCTTGTCGAAAATCATCCAATGAGCCTTCCACTTGATGTCGTCTTCTTGAAGGTTTTAAAGGAGTGTATCCAGTTTTCTTCGGACACGTCTTCTTTCCTAGGCGTAGCTACTATCTCGTCCAACGGGGAGTAATTCTCCGACAAAAACTGATAAGACACTTTCTCCACTTTCCAGAAGTGACTATGAAACCAGGCCAATAACAACTGCGCACATCCAATAAACCTGCCCTCACCCATTCTCCGACATGCAGTCAAGGATCTGAACGTTTCGGCCAAGATGGCAGGAACAGGCGTGACCCCTTTGTCTAATCGGCCTAATAGATCAATAACTGCTTCATCAATGTGTCTTAGAGCTTTTGAGAAGATCACCAAACCGTAAATACACAAGGCCAAGACGTCAATCTTTTTCGTTGCATCGGGATGCGTTAGGATCAGGTCCCTCAAACATATCCAAGGTACGCATTTACCCTCTCCTTTTTTCTGCATTCTAGCTGAGACCCATTGTTCACTCGTTCCCGTGATATTCATCAATTTCTTCGCAAAAGTCGGGCCATTAACTGCTTTGGAATAAGCTTTATCAACTTGAATTCTCGGACAACGTAGCAAGGTCGTGTACTCCTCTACCGTGGGAACCAAATCTACTTTCTCGAAAGAGAAACAGCTATAAGCGGCATTCCAGAACTGAGTCATTGCTCGGAATAGATGCTTATCTATTTTGACATCAAGCAGGTATGGTAGATCGCCGTAGGTACTATAGAACAACTGCTTTGCCTCGTCATCCCACTGGGTCCATATTTCTTTCAACTCCTGGAGTTCATTCTCTGCGTGACATCGATATTGGTGAAATCACGTAGTTCCGACACATATCCTCAAATAAGCTATCCCTTTTTCTAACCGGCTTTGCTCGACCATGTGCGGCGGCGCATTGTCTTCCACTTTATCAAGGAATTCGCTTTCCATAACCACTTTCTAACTCGGAAACTGACCGTGAATCGATGCCTCTTAAAATATGAAATGATATGCACAAAAAGAATAAAACACAAAAAAGTTAGTACCATGGAATATAAAGCAAGTGAAATAAACAAACACCTAACTGGGTAACTACTAAGGTCTAGCATAGTTCAGCCCGGGGTGGGTTCTTAGGCTCTTTACGTGTGGTTGAGTTCTAAAGTTCGAGGTACCCGAACCAGCAGATTCCTCGATCCTCACCCATTATAGGCTCATACGGATCGAGTTCGGTTCGAGGGAATACATTTCCCTATGGCCATGCGAGTGAAAACTTCACGAAGACATAGGTACGGATGTATCCCGAAAGCAGTCCACTAGCCCATGCGGAGGTGAAAACCTCACGAAGGCATAGCTTATCGCTCCCACTTAAGGTGTGACCACAATGGTCATGCAATGCAATGCCAAAGTATTCAAGAGATCCAATATAACATTTGAAAGTGCATTTAAAGAAACATGAATTCCGAAACCATTTTCCTATTTTAATCAAAAGGACAAGGATCAATCAATCTATGGCCTGACTCTCAACGAACTTTTCCCCAGTGGAGTCGCCAAGCTATCGTAACCATTTTTGATAAAAACAGTAAACGACGCGGTCGACTCGATTTTTTGAAAATGAAAAGGAATGGAGTCTCCACCGATCTTTATTTGGGTGTGATCGGATCACCTTTTTTTTAATAAAACGTCTCGGTTTATTAAAACGACACTTTTGGTCTACGAAAAGTTGAGAAAAATGGGTTCGGAAGTCTATTACGTGTGAGGAAGGATTAGCACCCTCGACACACCTGAAATTGGTACCAAATTGATTGATCGATGTCCTAATGTTGAAAACTTTGAAATGATTTGGAAATAGATACTTTTTATTTCTAAAACTTGAAGGAATTAGAAGGGACGTTAAGGCTCTCTTATTTTTGAAGAGATAAAGCATCATGTCCAGTAAGTTAGGGCGCAATACTTTAGACTCCCGAAACTAAGCTCGCCTTTTAAAACTTAGTTTTACATTTGAAGAGGATCTTCCGTCATTTGTCAAACGAGAAATCAAAACCCGGTAAGTTAGGGCTCGTTTTCTCGAAGGTCCAAATTAGGAATATTGCCTCTATTTTAATAGAAAAAAAACTTATCCGAAGTATCTAGATGTCGAGTCCAGTAAGTTAGGGCGTAACATTTCGAATATCCGAGATTAAGTGTTTTGTTTAAAATTTAAATTGCAATTTCAAAAGGGATATCCCGTTGTTTAGCTTCAAACGAGAAGAAACCGGAACCCAGTAAGTTAGGGTTCGATTCACTCAAATTGCTAATACGGAATGTCGATTTAAAACTGGAATTTGTGATTTTGAAAGGGATCTTCCGTTGTTTAAGTTGAACGAGAAAAATCAGAACCCAGTAAGTTAGGGCTCAATTCTCCTGAATTGCTAATACGGAAATATTGGCTTATTTTTAAAAACCTGATGTATCGAGAAAGATCGGTCATGACAAATGATGAGATGTTACACGTGAAAAGAATAATGAAAGACACATACATATATATACGTATAAGTAAGGATGATATATTGAAAGTATTACGTATATTAACCGTAATAGGAATAATGATGAAATAATAATAGTAACATGATAATAATAACAATAATAATAAATAATAATAATAATAATGGGAGTAAAATAAGAGTAATAATTTTAAAGAAAAGAAAAATAAAATGATAGTAATAACAATATACATATAAAGATACATTAATAGCGGTAATAAATATAATAATAATACTAGTGATGATAATGATGATATATAAAAAATAATGAGTAAAAAAACGAATAGATATATATACATATATATGAAAAAATAATAGTATAGTAATTGCGATAATAACGATAATAATAAAAGTAGATAATAATAATAATGAAAACAAAATAAATATTAATAAATAAAATAATGATATTAGTAATAAAAATACAATAATAGCATACACAATAAATAATAATAAACAAATAGTAGTGAAATATACTGGAAATAACAAATAATAATAATAATAATAATAAAATAATCAATAATAATAAAAATAAAAATATTAAATAAGAGTAAAAGTGGTAAAAATTGTAAAATAATCGAAAAATGGGTTAACTTGCATTAAAAAACGGAAGTTTCGGTCAAATTGTAAATAAAACAGAGGTTTGGGGCTAAATAACACGCAGCGTAAAAGGTGGGGACCAAAAAGGTAATTTTTCCAGGTAAGTTAAACGCAGCGTTTGACGGGGGACCGAGTCGCAAAACTGCGCGAAATTTCAGGGCCGATGTGCAATAATGAAAAACTTGATTTTAAGAACTAAAAATGCGGAAGGGCTGATTGCGTAATTTCCCCTTTAGCAAAAAAACACGCGGATCTTCTTAGGGTACGGGTCAGATTCGGGTCGGTTTAGGTGAAACGACGTCGTTTTGGGCTTAAAGGCCAGCCCCAAAACGACGTCGTTTTGATGGGCTATTTAAGGCCTAAAACTCAGAAAAAAATCATTTTTCCTGTCTGCTTTTAAAAAAAAACTCATCTTTCTCTCTTCTCTCTGCAGGTTGCAGAGGGGCTTCCCGGAGAAGCTCCGGTCGTGGTCCGTCGCGGGCTCCGTCGTCGACGCCGCCGTGCACGGCGGTCGGAGCCCGAAAAGATAAGATTTTTTTATACTTTTTATTTCTTTTTAAAATATGATAATATATGCTGAGAAAAAAAGAAAAAGAAACAGGTTTCGAAAATAAAAAAAATCACCTTTCCCTCTCTGTTTTCGGGTTTTTGTCATCCGTTTATTGTTGTTTTTGCGTTTTTGAATGTTTTAGATCCTTATCTATTGCTTCTATCGTCGATCAAAAAAAGGGATCTGAATATTGATATTTCGAGAGTTTTTTTTCTGTCTATATCCGAAAGAAAAAGAAAAAGGGTCTTTTGTCCCGTGAATACAATCGGCTTTTATAGCCTTATTCTTTACAATTTTTGCTACTTTCTGTCCCTTCTCGTTTAATGTTTGCAGGTCAGGCGCGGTGCTGGGGTAGTGGACAAGACCACGGTGCAGGGCAAGTGGGTGTCAGAGGGTCAGAAGACCAGGGGTCAGACCTAAAGCGGCGCCACTTGGGGTTAGGGGAAACAGCTAGGGTTTTTTTTTATTTGGGCTTGTTAGGGTTAAGTTTGGGCTGATATGTTGGTGGGCTGTGGGTTGTTGGGCTTTATCGGGTCAGGTTAATAATTCTTGGGTTGTAAATTTGGGTTTGTGTTTTTAATTTGGGTTTTATTTTGGGTATGTAAATGGGTGTTAATTCTTTGTTGGGCCCGGGCAACGATTGGGTTCTACAATTATGATTGATCTTTAGTATGAACAAGTATAAAAAAATCTCTATATATTTAAGACTTGTATATGTTTATGTACTGAATATTTGAGAGCACTTATCAATTCATTGAGGAACGTTATTGTAAGAGTGAATTTGAAACTGTAAAACCTTTTTGTTGTTGGTTTTACAAACTAAGTTCTCAAGGGAGAATCTAGTGCTGAAAAGTCTAGCTTTTGAAGTACAAAAGTGAGGATCTTTCACTAGGTGTGTTAGAACTTGGTTCATCGGTTGCATTAAATTCAAAGATAGTGGATTCATCTTATTGAGCTAGGCTTTGTAGGTGTTGAGAAACTGAATTGCATAAACAATTTTGTTATCCACTATTTTATTGTAGTTGTTGCAGTTATAACAAAAGTGCCCACTTTCACTGTCACTTCTGCTCATACTTTGTTACTTGCAGTTTAACAACTGGTTTAGGTCAACAATTGGTAGCAAAACTTCCCACTTAACATATCTAGTGGAGATTTTTGGTATTGCTAATTGCAAGATATGGAAGAATCCTTAACTACCCGTCTCCTGATGTTGGATTGTGGCAATTATACCGATTGAAAGGAACAAATGAAGGCATATATCAAATCTACTGATGAAAAGGCTTGGCATTTTTTTCTTATGGGATGGAAACCTCCCATGGTTGAAACCGAAGTTGGAAGAGTTCCAAAATCTAAGCTGGAGTGGACAACTGATGAGGAACATCTTGCTAATGCTAACTCCAAAACATTGTATGTAATTTTCTGTAGAGTTGACCAGCAAGAGTTCAAGAGGATCTCAAATAACACTATTGCAAAGAGGCTTGGGATATTCTGCAAACTACTCATGAAGGAACCGACACTGTTAAGCAGTCTAATATGCAAATGTTGACCACTAGATTTGATAATCTAAGAATGCAAGATCCAGAGACAATTGGTGAATTTTATGCTAAACTATGTGATATACAGAATTAGACATTTTCCCTGGGAGAAGAATATTCCAACACCAAGTTGATCAGAAAAGTGTTGAGATATCTACTTGAGAGATTCTCTATCAGAGTCATGACAATTGAGGAAGCTAAAGACCTTAAGATATTGCAAATAGATCTAGATGAAGCCAAATGAAGTAGAACCAAATGTGAGAGAAATATTTCTCTTCAAGTGGGAGAAGAAGTGCCAACTTCCAACTCCACTAGGATCGTGGAACTTCAAGAGCAAATTGCACTACTCACTCTGAACTTCAACAAGGCTCTTAAGAAGTAGTCAAGGAGACTGAAGAAGTTCGAGGCCAACAAGTGTACCCAAAATCAAATTCAATAGGGTAGTCATCAAAGAAGAATCTTAAAAGGATAAAAAAAAAAAAAAAAGGTGTTCAATGTTATAAGTGTTAAGGATATGGTCACATCCAGACTAAATGTGCTAACACATTGAAGAAGAATAATAATAATAATAAGGAATCATAATTGCTCCAACAATTTCTTCAAATGTTGAACAAGACTTCCATATAAAGAGCTATAGTCTAGATTCACTAAGTAAACTTCAATTCATTCTAATATAATCAAATTAATTACCCTTAATATATGGATACAAATTACTGGCATAAATTTTCATAAAGCCATTTCAAATCATCTTTAAGATTCTTAACAAGAAATTTTATTTGATCAAATATTTTCTTCAATTATAATCTCAAGATTAACTGCTCAAAATCTTTAAAAAATGCAAATAAATAACCAAAATGCATTAATCAAACATACCAACAAATAAAGTATCAACTATTTCTCTAGCTTACCCTAAGAACAGGGGCGAAGCCAGAATAATTTTTTAGGGGGGCCGGATGAAATTTTAATTTTTTATAGTCTATATCTTTATAATTTGTAAAGGATTAAATCGAATTTTTATAATTTTAGGGGGGCCAAAGTGCAATTTTACATTTATTAATTTAAAATTTTTAAAAAACTATAAGGGCCTAAATAGTAATTTTCCAGTTTAGGGGGGCCGGGTGAAATTTTAATTTTTTATAGTCTATATCTTTATAATTTGTAAAGGATTAAATCAAATTTTTATAATTTTAGAGGGAGCCAAAGTGCAATTTTACCTTTATTAATTTAAAATTTTAAAAAATTATAAGGGTCTAAATAGTAATTTTTCAGTTTAAGGGGGACCGGGACACCTGCCAGCCCCCGGCTTTGCCCCTGCCTAAGAACCATGAGCCAATTCTTTTTTTTTCTCATTACCCTAAGAAACCTATATATTCGTAGGCAAGCATGATTAAGGAATATAAAACTGATTAAACATCACACAAAAGTATATAAAATGAAACACTAATAAAAGATCCCTAAGACCTAACCAATTAAATACACACACTCCTGTGAAATGGCAAGCCCCACCTCCAGCTGCTTAAAGATGAAGAAAATGGGTCAAACTGCTTTGGGAATTGGAAATATTTATGTATCAATAAACTACTTAAAAAGTTAATCCCCAAAGTCAATTGTTAATCCAAATTGAGGGAAATTCATATGTATTCATGGATCTTGAGTTTTGACATGTTCTTGTATCATGATCGCGTTTATATTAATTCTATGAATTCAGAAAATTATAAGTTTGTTTACATTTGTTGGTAAATTATTTTAGAAATTTTGATATTTATATATATTGGGTTCATATTATTTTTTTAATTGTGCTGTGTTTTTTTTATAATTTATTTAGTAAATTAATTTAAAGAATAATTTGTGTATTTGTATTATGTTGTATTGTGTTTCAATTCCTCATTTTATGTATAAATTTTCATAGTAATTTAATTTAGAGAAAAATATTATATGTTTATATTGTGTTTGTGTTATTTTTCACCTTTAAAAGGTATTTATTAAATTAGTTCATTTTCAATTATATTTCAACCTAACCTTTAAATAAAAGTATAAACGCGTTTTAGTACGCTCAAACTCAAATCATTCTATACTAATAATAATGTTAATGCCAACCAAACTAAGACTCAGTCTATCATATTCAACATAATCAATAATTCTTAATTAATTTTAACTTGAGAATTTTATTAACTTTAAATGTAGTTTACTTCTAAATATTTTAATCATTATATCTATTATATATATTTTTTATAAAAAACTAATGAATTTATTTATTTATTTTTAGAAATTTAATTTTAAAATCTAAAAGCAAAGAGACGGATATTGTAGAATGTAAGCTTTGTTTATACTTATTTTCTTCTATGATCGAAAATAAGAAATAGCTTTGTTTCAAATTTTAGAGAACGATAATATCAATAATTAATGTAGAAATAATTTTGATACTTTTTCCTATAAAATATATTTTTTTTGAAAATAATGACATTGTTGGTAACTTTTAGAAGATAATCTAATTTTTACTATTTAATTATTGGTATAGTTATTAGTTGGAATTTCAAACATTTCTTTTTCATAGACTTGCAGCATGAAGTGTAATAGTGATAAAATTGCTTGGAAAGTAAATCTTTCGTCGGGTAAATATTCCATATATACTAAAAAATTGAATTATTTATGGAAATAGGCCAGTTTGAAGAATATTTACGGAAAATGGCCGTTTCCCCCAAAAACGCGTCCACGTCAGCGCGTTTTTGGGGGAAACAACAGCAAAGTGCGCCCCTGAGGACGCGCTTTGTGCCACCTCAGCAAAAGCGCTCCCGCGTAAGCGCGCTTTGCTGAGGTGGCACATGAGGGCGCGCTTTGCTGCTGAATAACCAGGAAAACGCGCTGACGTGGACGCGTTTTTGCCCTCCCTTTCCCGTCCACTTACAGTATGAAAAATTAATTGAATTTTTGGGCTAGGGAAAAAATTAATTGAATTTTTGTGACAGTAGTCTCCGGCAAAATAATTTTGAGAAGACGTTTCTGAACAAACAGTGGCCAAAAACGCTTCCAGTAGGGTGCACTGTCAGCAGGAGTACTGAAAAGAGCTCCCACGTGGACGCTCTTTTGCTACAGTAGTCTCCGGAAAAATTAATTTGAGGAGACGTTTCTGAACAAACAGTGGCCAAAAACGCTTCCAGCAGGGTGCACTGTCAGCAGGAGTACTGAAAAGAGCTCCCACGTGGACGCTCTTTTGCTACAGTAGTCTCCGGCAAAATTAATTTGAGGAGACGTTTCTGAACAAACAGTGGCCAAAACGCTTCCAGCAGGGTGCACTGTCAGCAGGAGTACTGAAAAGAGCTCCCACGTGGACGCTCTTTTGCTACAGTAGTCTCCGGCAAAATTAATTTGAGGAGACGTTTCTGAACAAACAGTGGCCAAAAACGCTTCCAGCAGGGTGCACTGTCAGCAGGAGTACTGAAAAGAGCTCCCACGTGGACGCTCTTTTGCTACAGTAGTCTCCGGCAAAATTAGGCTATAAATCAGCCAAATTTCATTCTCAGGTTGCATAAGGGAAATTGAGGCAAAAGAAAAAAATGAAAATGAGTGAACGTATTAATGCTGTTATTTACTACGATGGTGAAGTTCGTGACACCGAAAATGGTGTTGTTTTCTTATCGGAGAACACAGCGCGACTGAGTTTTAATCGGAACGTCGATTTGGTAGAACTTCGCAAAAGAATTAGGCGTAAAATATTCGGAACAACGCCAATGAAAGTTCAGTCTATTAAGTATAGATTTTGCGCTTCGGTTGATCTGGTGAGATATGACTCATTCGACATCAAAGGTCCTCGGAGCTTTGAGGCAATGGTGGAGACTCATCTTGCCAGTGGATCACCCTATATCGAGGTATATGTAGAATTTTCATCTCCAAGTGATCTTTCTGTGACCTCAACATCTACTGCCGTTCGAGGGGAATACACGACCCCAAGCCGACACTCTGTAAGTGGGAGGCAAAACACAGAAGTGCCCGTGTGCGGTGGTAGTATGGAAAACATAACCCCTGCACGACACTCGGTTGGTGGATGGGACATGCATATCCGTCCTTCGACGTCCGATGATAGAAATACGTATTGGGGGACGTCATCAACTTCTAGTGGTTGGCAATCCACATATGATTGGGATCTTTACGAAAGATGTTTAAGGAGGATGATGTACTCCGACGACATCCACCGCGAGAGGCCCTCGTTTGTTGCAGTTTATGGAGGGTCGGACGATGAATCGATGTTGATCTACCTCGGGAGCCGGGGCGACGGTGCGTGAAGTTGGATTATTTTCTGAAACTGGGCCCGCTCCAATTGTACTGAAGACGTTGAGGCGGTTCGGGCGAAGAAGAAGAAGATTCACTATTCAGGGCGTACTTCGCCTCCAAATTTCACATGCATAATGTCGATCTATCTCAAGATGATGCATTGGAGTTTCCTGAACTACCACACCGAACGCGTGACCGTACAAATTCTTCGTTGGATTCGGACCAATTAGAAGTTGGTAACCAGTTTTCCAACAAGAATACTTTTCTTGCTGTATTGAAACAATACAGCATCAGGAACGGGGTTAACTACAATATGGTTAAATCCAAGCTCGATAAGTACGAGGCGAAGTGTGTAGTGCAAGACGGCACATGTTCATGAAAAATCATGGCGTCGTTGAGGAAAAGGACATGGTTGTGGGAGATCAAAAAGTACAAAGGTCCACATACATGTCTTGCCGGTACAGTACCACTATGTGTTCAATGATTTCAAATAACACTAATATTATGTAATGTTGCATTATTTAACGTACTTCGTTGACAGGTGTAACACAAGATCATCCGAGGATGGATTCAGACATGTTGGCAGACTTAATAATCCCGACGGTGAAGGCAGATCCCAAGACTACGGTGCTGGCCTTAATTGGCAATATTCGTAGCCAATTGGGGTACACGCCCTCTTACAGAAAGGCTTGGATAGCCAAGCAGAAGGCGTTAGAAAAGTTGCACGGTCGGTGGGACGCTTCATATAATGAAGTGTGGCAGTGGTGTCAGGTGCTGGAGAGATATGTCCCGAGCAAAGACAATGACCTTGAAACGAAATCGGCGTACTACAACAATCGTCTGCTCTGCGGATGTGCAGTGTTCAAGCGTCTGTTCTGGACATTTAAGCAATGCCGAGATGCCTTTATATACTGCAAGCCATTGGTACAAATTGACGGTACCTTTATGTATGGTAGATATACGCATTGGCTATTGCTAGCTGTGGCACAAGACGGCTGTGGGAGAATCCTTCCGATTGCGTTCGCAATAACACCGGGGGAGTTAGCTGATGACTGGGACTTCTTCCTATCTAGGTTAAGGAGGCATGTCTGCCCCCAACCTGACATATGCGTTATATCGGATCGGGGCCTTGGAATACTTGCGGTAATAGAACGCCAGGGAAGTATGTGGCATCGTACACACCATCGATATTGCCTGAGGCATGTTTCATCCAACTACTATGGGCAACATCGATCTAAAAGACAGAAACAGCAAGTGACCTATATGGGTATGAAATATCTATTAATATAATTTCGTTTGTAATATTCAATTTATTCTCAATTGAAGAGTGGTATGTAATATTCGCTATCAACGTATATTGGCAGGGTACGAGATCAATAAAGACCGTTTTCACGAGATATTGGCTAGTTTGAGCTCAGATAACGCCGAAGGCGCAAACTACCTGTGCAATATTCCTTTCGAACAGTGGACACAAGCATACGACGGCGGCCTACGATATGGTCATATGACCACAAACCTGGCCGAATGCATAAATTCTGTTCTAAAAGGAACCCGTCATCTGCCGATTACATCGGTTGTGCGAGAGACATATTTTCGTTTAGCGGCACTATTTCCGAAGAGAGCAGCGAGTTATAGAGGGCAGATGCAAGGAGGCCATGTATGGAGCCCGAAGGTCTTGCAAGAAATAAACCGTGGGAAGGCACGGGCCAACACCATGCACACAGTGTGTCACGATCGCGACAGCCTATGGTTTCGTGTCACGGAGTTTGACAGACCGAACCAAGGTATTGTTGGCGGGCATTATCGTGTACACTTGACAAATAGGACCTGCGACTGTGGGATATTTGATGCACTTCGTTACCCATGCGCTCATGTACTTGCGGCTTGTCAGAATCTCCGTCTTGATCCCATGAGCTATGTCGACGAAGTGTATAAATTAGAAAACATGTACAACGTGTGGAGACACGTATTCCCACCAGTCCCAGATGAACGTAAGTGGCCGTCGGTATCGCTTGCACCGTATAAGCTGTTGCCGGATAGACAATTGAGGCGCAAACCAAAAGGTCGACCTTGCTCGAGTAGAATACGCAACAATATGGATATCCGAGAAACGAGCAACCAAAGTCAGCTGTGCGGATGGTGTAGGAACCCGGGCTATACATCTCGCTCGTGTCCAAATCAGAATAGTTGACCGTGTTCTTAGCTTTTTTGTCTCCTGGTGGCTATGTAATTTCTATTTTTTTGGAGGAAAACGGTGAACTTTTGTACAAGAACTTTTATTTTATTCAAGTTATTAAAATTAAATTACAAAATTACAAAAAAAATTAAACCATTTCTATTTTATCAAAGATATTAAAATTAAATTACAAAAAAAATTAAATTACAAAAAAAAATTAAATTACAAAAAAAATCAAAGATGCCGGTGGGAACCAGTGCCACACGGGGGCGGTCGGTGGTTACGCACTAGATTCCTCCTTCTTCTAGCTTCTGGTGGGGGTCGTGGAACCTCGGGCAGAGAATCGGGTTCCTCCGGCAGTGGGTCTGGTTCTAGGTGTTGCGATGATGACCCACCTTGATAAAATAATGACCCCGGAGGTGTTTGCATAAACCACGGCGGGGGTGACTGCATCCCGTACGGCGAAGGAGCCTGGTAGAAAGAAATGCTCCCGACGGCGCCTCCTCTGATCCTACATGCGACATCGGCTTCACGATCGGCTGGCCAGCGGGAGTAGTCGGGAACGGACTCGAACCCGGCCATGCATTCCAACTCGGGTGGGACCGAAAATCAAAAACATATATGGGTTAGGAGGATACATATAAGGGGTAGGGTACGCACCTGGCATAAACGGTAGACGCTGTGATGTCGGTGTTGTCGGCTGAACTGATGGGCCCGGTAACTGTGTAGGCACTGTTGCTGGGCCCGATGACTGTGTCGGCACTGTTGATGGCCTCGTCTCATCACCCATTCTCCTTGGATTTAAAAGGGCCCGACGTTCCCTTCGCTCGCGAAGTTGCCGTCGCCTCTCTTCTTCCGACAACATATACGGCTTGCCATGGATCCTAAACCATGGCATGTACTCCGGCACGCACGCTAACTCAGGAACGATGATCGGTTCCCGGATAGGTAAAAAGTCATACCAGTTCTCCCACGTCTCGATATGACCTGACCAAAATCTTGGCCAATCTGTGTGCGACTGCCGTAAGTCCACTTTGTGCTCATTATCGAGCACCTCAGGTGGCACGGGAATCGGTTTTCAGAATCCAAATTGCCGCAGAACCCGATCTGACTGGTGCATCTCCACGGTCGCGTAGGTGATCAATGGGACCTTAACGTGCCAACTGTTCGGATTTTTGAAGAACTCCTCCAGAATTACTGCCCGAATTTCTGGATCCTCGTACGGTTTCCATTGAAACTATATTAACATTACCAAAATATTAGTTATATACATAATACTAGACACTACATACGAAATACTAAATTATAATAACAAAATTCGAAACTTACTTGTGATTCCGACCGTTGGTCCAATAGGAGCCGTATATCCTCAAGCGAGTTAGGTATTCCAACATGACTCGCCGAATGGTTCCACCTAATTAAATAAACTTTTAGCATGCAATTATATTATAAATCTACGAAATAATTGTAAAATATAATATTAAATTTACCTCGTTATTAGTGGGAATGAATATGGCTGGTCGAGTCGAGGACATAAAAATGGAAATCGAAACCATGCCCATGACTGCAGTAGTGATAGGCAACCTCTGATTTTTGCTTTACTCGGCCGCGTCGCCCCGCACATCTCCCGGTACAACCTCGATAGCACGGCAGACCCCCAACTCAATTCACCGGCTGCTCTGAAATCAACAAGTTTCAGGAGCCATCTCAGGTGGACGAGGTTTCTAGAGAGGTCCGGCATCAGATAGCCTCCAATTATCTGAAGAATGTATGCCCGAGCATACCGTATTCTTTCTACTTCGGTCGAACCCTCGTTCGCTCCGGAATGTGTCTCGTAACCAAGCCATATCGATCCGAGCTCCTTGAATTTTATCCGAATGGCACCCAGAAGCTCGTAGCATACGGCCATCCAATCGGTAGATGTTGCGGACCCGGTGACTACCGACCCGTCCACCGGTAATCCCAACTGCAACTGCACATCTTCTAGAGTGATGGTACACTCTCCGCATGGCAGATGGAAAGTGTGCGTCTCGGGTCTCCACCTCTCTATCAACACGCTGATCAAAGGCGGCTCCAACTTGAACCCCCGGCCTATCGTGGCCACGTGCCAAAAACCCGCTTCCCGCAGGTAATTCTCGATCAACGGCGATGGGGGACCATGCATGTTGCGAATATAACATTCCAACACCCGATCTACAGACTATTTAAAAAATTATAAAATTAAAAATTAATTAAAATTGCATAATTGAAAAAAAAATTAATCATATTGAAAAATTAAAAATTAAAACTTACCATTTTCATTTGCTCGACGGAGATGTGGTTGTTGTCTAGGCGAAGTAATTCCCCGGCCATTGTAATCCGATAAAAAAATTTAATAAATTTTCCAAAAAAAATATATTACAAAAATTATAAAGGGCTTTTTCGTAAATAGTAAAGGACTATTTTGAAATTTGAGCGTAAATTTTAAGGACTTTGAGAGAAAATTGAGAGAAAATTGAGAGAAAATTGAGAAAGGATTGAAGTGTGAAAAAAATAAAGGGTTGGGGGAGTTTTTATACTTTTTTTTTTTACCGTTGGGCCCCCAACGGTAAAAAAAAAATTGGCCGTTGGGTTTTGACCGTTGCAGGGCTAAAGCGCACCCCTGAGGACGCGCTTTGCTGTTGTTTCCCCCAAAAACGCGCTGACGTGGACGCGTTTTTGGGGGAAACGACCCTTTTCCGTAAATATTCTTCAAACTGGCCCATTTCCGTAAATAATTCAATTTTTTGGTATATATGGGATATTTACCCTCTTTCGTCGGTAATGTATTTATTTTATATATTTTAATATTTTTAAACATTGATTAAAGATGGTGAAAATATCTCTTCGATATCTCTTAATTTTAATATTAAACAAAATTTTCTTTCTCAAAAAATTAAAGTAAATTAATCATTGATAATTTTAAAAATGAGCAACTAAGGACAGTTAATGCAATATCAATGTTATTCGCCAATTGTACATAATTTTGATTGGTATAATAAATTAAACCTTTGATGATTATATTTTCTATGTAAATATTGACAAAATGTATAAATGTTGTGGGTTAAATTTGATAAATCAAAAATAAATTGACAAAATATATAAATTTTAAAAGCTAAATATGCTATAATACCAATAAAAACTATACATTGATGAAAAATATTACTATTGTAATTAGTTATACTTAATTACTTAATTTCGAAATTAATAGAAATTAAAAACTTTATTAAATAAACTAGAAAAATCCTTTATCCAAATATCAATTTCTTAACCTCATTTAAAATTAAAAACAAAACTCTACTCGAATATATCAAATAATTATTGTATATGTTTATTTGTTTTGCCTCTATTTTTCGGCAAAACTTTAATAGCTCTACTTGTTTTACAATGAAAGTGTAAATAATTTGGAGATCAATGTTGACTTGCAGATTCTCAAGTCATATTCACTGAATTTGACTTCAAATCATGATGTTCCATCTAATTATTGATGTCTTAATTTGATAGAAATCTTGAAATATATGAAAGGATGTACATGGAAACCAAGAAAAAATTATGGCACAAATACATTGAGGTGTCTTTTTAACGACCAAGTAAAAAAGTAGGGCACTAGAGGTTTAGAAAGTAAGCTTGAATAACCCCTCAAAATAAAAACTTAATTTATTGATTTATTTATGTTTTTTACAATTTCTTTTTTAATGTTGTTATGATACTTACTATTATTGACTTACAATTCGAATGGGTCTGGGTCAGATTCTACACAGTTTGCATATTGAACTTGTATATCGAGCTCGCACATTAGGCTCGCGTATAGAGCTCGCATGACGCTAAGTGTTATTACACATGGGAATGTGCGATGTGGGTTCGCACATCACTGCATAGGCGAACCCACATCGTATAAACACGTGTTAAGTCTAAAGTAGAATACATATTGGCATGTATGTCGTAACCTTTTTTTTTTGAAAAACGGCGTCGACTTGGATTTTTGAAAATGAAAACAAAACGGGAGTCGCCATCAATCCTTTTTTGATGAGATGTGATCGGGTCACCTCTTTATTCAATCATTTTAATAAAATTTAAATTTACTAAAACGACGATTTTTGGTCTACGAAGTTTTGAGAAATCGGGTTCGGGAGTCGGTTACGTGCGAGGAAGGGTTAGCGCCCTCGTCGCGCCCAGACTTAGTACCTAATTGATTATTTAATGTCCTAATGTCGAAAGTTGAAAATTTGAAATGCAATCTCTTTTAAAAATATTTGAATTTTCTCGAATTGGATATTAAAATTCTCTTACTCCGAAGGAATAAAATATCACATCCAGCACGTTAGGACACGACAATTTAAATCCTCGAATCCAAGATCATCTCATGATTCCCGAGACTCATGCATTGAAAATATCAAAAGGATATTCGATTATTTGGCCAAGCGAAAAATCGAAACCCAGCACGTTAGGGCACGATTTCTCGAAATTCCAAATATAGAATATTGCCTTGGTTTAGAAAATCTTATCTCGGAATAACAAAACGTCACGTCCAATGCGTTAGGACTCGACGTCTCGAATTCTCGAGAATAAGCTTTTTATTTAAAATCTATGCGTTTGTTGTGAAAAGGATATTCGGTTATTTAGATTAAACAAGAAAAACCGAAACCCAATACGTTAGGGCACGATCTCTCGAATTTCTAAATACGGAATATTACCTTTATGAAAGAAATCAATTTTGTATCGGGTAAAAGTTAATATAACAATAAAATATAAAAACAAATTACAATACTAATGTGTACAGCAGGGTAATAGTAAATGCATTAATGTAAATGACAATAATATGAGCAAAAATAAAAATAAGATAAAGAAATAAAGTAAATAAGAATAAATAATAAAAAAACTATTATGAAAAAAACGAGTAAGTAAATAAATGAGAATTAATAAATTAATTAAAAATCCAATAAAAAAATAAATAAATTGGGAAAACATTAGGTAAAACTATTTAAAAATGTAATAATAATAGTAATAAACGAATAATAAATAGTAAAGATAAAAAAAATAACTAAATAAATAAATAACAATAGGGATAGTAATAATAAAATGGTGATGATGTTACTAGCGATAAAAATAATAATAGTGATATAATAATAAGAAAAATAATATTAATAATGAAAATAATTAATGAATGTAGAAAAATAAAACGATGAAAACAAAAAAATAAAAAGTAAGAAATAAAGAAAATAAAGAGACAGTAGTAATGGGGTAATAATAATAATAAAGTTAAATAATAATAGAATAAAGAATATGAATAAAGAATAATAACATATAAAATAATAATATATAGTAATAATAATGAGCATAATAATAATTAGTGCTAATAAAAATAACAGTAAGGGAAAAAAAAATAAAAAAAAGTAATCGATTTAACAACAGAGTAACTAAATAATTGAGAAAGGATTAAATTGGAATCAAAATAAAAGTAAAGGGTAAATTCGAAAATAAAAAAGAAAGGGAGGATTACATTGTAGCACGCGAAGGGAGTGGAGGGACTAAAAGAGAAAAATTCCCCCCGTCCAAAACGCGTAGCATGGGGGGATCAAAATGTAAAATAAAAAAATTAACGGGCCTAATTACAAAAAAAATAAAACTTGATTGCAAAGCATAAAAAGGCGGAAGGACTGCGCGCGTAAATATCTCCTTTTTAAAAAACACACGGATCCTGATGTTGGAGCGGGTCGGATCTCGGGTCGGGGACGAAACGACGTCGTTTTGGTGTGTAAAGCTTAAGCCCAAAACGACGTCGTTTTGATGGGCTATATAAGTAAAATATTAGAGAAAAAAAATCATTTGTAGCCCCATTCTCAGCAAAAAAAAAATATTGCTTCTCAAAAATCCTCTCCCCTTTCCAAGTCTGACCGAATTCCGGTCATCGGCCGATCGCCGGACCGCCGCCAGAGTCGCCGTCGGCCACCGCGCACGGTGGCCCGAAAAGGTAAAATCTTGTACTTTTTTCTTTTTTTTTTAATTTTGATATTATATATATATATATATATATAAACTGTTTTTAAAAGAAAATAAAGAAAATAGGTTTATAAATGTAGTTTCGAAAAATAGGATAAAAAGAAAAAATAGAATATCAACCTTAACACTTTGTTCCTTTCTTTTTTCTCTTCGACTGCCTGTTGTATGCTTGTATTACTCTCTATTTGCAAGTGTTTGTACTGAAATCTCTATTTTCGTATTGATAAAAAGAAAAATGGCCGAATGTCCCCCCTTTTACAATGGATTTTTGATGGCTTATATAGCCATTTTTACATTTGATTTCCTCTATTTTTATTATATATGTCATTTCGCTTTTATTTTTTTTTTTGCAGGCAAGTTGCGGTGCTGAGCACTGTAGTGGTGTCAGAATGGCAGAGGGCGGTGGCCAGAAGAGGGGCGGCGGCTAGGCAGAACAAGTGGCTAGGGTTTCTTTTTGTTTTTCTGTTTTAGGTATTAGGCTATTTGGGTTTGGGCTTATGATCGCTGTGAATCAGAGCTTTAAAATTTATAAAAGAATGATCGAACACGAAACTAACTCGACAAACGATTGAGGCAAGTGCACCTATCGAACATAGTATAGCTTAGGCAAGACCGGGATTATCGAACCCAAAGGAACTAAAAGTACTAATACTAACTTTCTTTTTATTATTTAGCCTAAAATAAGTGAAGTTGTTTATTAATCTAAATTAATTAACTACTAAACTAAAGACTCTAAGACAAAGAAGAATGAATTTGGAAAATAACTTGGGAAAACTCAGTTGATTTAGACGATACCCTAGGAAGAATCCACCTAGACTTCACTTGTTATCTAACACTTTGAACCATACGATTTATTCACTTAGTTTGATCCGTAAGACTCCCTAACGTATATTAAACCCTCTATCGAGGCGAATAACGTCTAACCCTGTGTTAATTAGTGGAACTCTCGTTCTCTTATAATAACCCCTAGAATAGCAATAAATCGATCTATGGATTCCCATATTAGGTTTCACCCTAATCCGCAAAATCTCGTCACCCTATCTCTAGGCGTGCGATCAAATCCGCTTAATTATGTTGGATCTACTCTTAGGCAGGGTCTATTCCTCCTCCACCTAAGCACATTAAATTTGGATTAAGCTCACATAATTAAGAACAAACTAAGTATTTATCATATAATTCAGAAAACAATAACAAGATTCATCATAGGTTTCATCTCTCTCTGGTATCCGAAGGATTTAGTTCATAACAATAAAGGAAAACATCTCAAGAGAAAAGATAAAACAAAACATAAGAAATCCCTAAAACCCCTGAAGGAATTGAAGAGGAGATCCTCCGTCTTGAGTAGAATTTCAGCTTCTCGAGATGGATCAACTGGCTATCCCTGAGTGAATCCCCACAAATCTGCCTTCTCTGGCCTAGCACGACGCCCCTAGATGATGGCTTTGGGCTCCCCTCGACAGAGGGTTTCTGTCGAACTCCCCGATTAAGTTGCCCCCTAGGGTGTTTATATAGGCTTTGAGATGTGTTACTTGGCCTCAAAGTATCCTAATTTGAGTGCAATTCCTAATTGGGGGTTTAATTAGACTTTGGGGTGTGTTTCTTTGCCTCCAAGCATCCAAATCCGAGTGAAATTGCTCTTTCCAGCGACAGGGACACGGCCATGGCACACGCCCGTGTGAATCGTAGTCAGGCTGTGTGGACTTCGTTGATGAGGCACGACCGTGTAAATCGTGGTCCAGGCCGTGTTCGAGATCTTTTAAGGAGGCACGGCCGTGTGATCTTTGGTCCAGGCCGTGTCGATTTCATGCTTTGGCGCATTTGTCTCGTTTTAAGCCCGTTTCTCGTTCTTTTTATCCTTGGGTGCTTTCCTGAGTATAAGACATGAAAAGAAAGGATTAAGAGCGCCTTTTTACATAAATCAAGGGATAATTCATCCAAAAGCATACTAAATGTGGGCCTAAAATGTGTTACTATTTCGGTTTATCAAATACCCCCACACTTAAGCTTTTCCTTGTCCTCAAGCAAAATTCTCAACTTAAAATTAAAACGAACTTCCTATAATTCATAATAGTCATTGATAGTGTCTCATCATAATTCAGGGATAATTTATACATGGATAATTCAATTCAAAGAGTCCTAAAAATTCAAACAATATAAGCCTTATATTTTGTAGCGCAAAACATAGGTGTTTTCCTTCATCTAAATAATTACCTCTGATTCGAAATTTTCAAGGATTGACATCCTCACTAAAGATTCACTCAAATCACTCAAAGTGTTTAAGGTTCAAAATTTAGGCACTCAAAAGTCAAACATGAAGAGTTAATCCCATAGGCTTGCATGAAAATCAAATCTCCACCACTGAAATATGAGATGAAACACAAATCAAAAGGTCTTTAACAGGGTTGTAACGGGGCTAGGGTTAAGGTGTGGAATAAGGCTGAATTAGAGGGTTAGAATCGAGATTGAATTTGACAAATTACCTAACTGAGAACTAATGAACCAATAATAATAATTACATCAATTGAAAACTATTAATACTAATAATTCGAGCTTCTTCTTTGATATTTGGAATAAATGTATAAGCTCATTTAATCACATGACTAATAATGAATATACTTTGTTTTTTTTTAACATCATAAATACATAATAAATACATTATAAAGGATAAGTTACTAAAATAAAAATCATAATTAGGCAACTAATCAAATTAAATCTCGATATAAGGGTAGTTAAAAAGAATGGTGATAACAAATAAAAAGGGTTTTGGGTTAATATTAGTGGGTGAGTCAATAAATGAGTTGTTAGGATTAAACAGGGTTCACTAGGGGTTAATTATGAAGGTGGGTTTTTAGTGGAGTAAGTGGGTTAAATCCTAGGTGCCTTTATCATCTCTGTATATCAAATAAAAAAAATGTGGTCTCGACATGTATAATCGATGCAAGTTCTAGAATAACAGATCAATGTTGACATACTCATAATCAATAAAGTGAGCAAGAAAAAGAATTTATGCTCTATAAGGCTCAAAATCTCACAAAAATTATGGGTATTTTGATGTCAACCTCGTAAATTTTAAATTTCAAAGTAATATTTAAATTCAGGTAGACAACCTGGAAAATTTTTAATTCTGAAAAATAGACTTATCAAGCTTGATTCTCTAGTATTCTTAGAATTTAATTATCAATGCACAATTATCAATGACTTAATCTAAAACATATCAATAAAAATCATAAATTAAAGGAAATTTCATTCTAATCATAATATGAGAAACTTACTTTAAGACAAGGCATAATTCAGGGATTTTCAAATAATACTATGGTTAACCCCACCACACTTAAGATGTACATTGCCCTCAATGTACAAAGATAGATAATGATCATATATTAAGAAAATCAAAAGGGAGGGAGAGAAGTGAAACTTCCTGAATTTTGGATGGAGTTAATGAAGAGAAACGTAGGGAGTGCCTCGAGCCGTTTGAACTTGAATCCTCAAAGTAGTCGGTCCGGTTTTATTGTATCCTAAACTAAAGCTAAATGGCATGAATAATAAGAAGAAAATAATAAAGAAAATAAAAATAAAAATAAAAATAGAAGTAAATAAAAATAAGAATAAAAGTAAAAATTGGAAAATAAAAATAAAAATAAAAGTAAATAATGGAAAATGAAAGAAGAAAGACAACTGAAGAAGAAAAAGGAAGAAGGGGGTCTAAATAGAGATTATGGATCCGTGGTTGCCCCCGCCTTGTACCTTCCTCGGTGGCCACACACGGCCACGGCCACGGCCGTGTGTAAGGCCGTGTGGTCTGGAAATCTGCACTTTGGTTAGTTTATAGTTAGGTGCTGAAAAGGAAAAATAAAAGTAAAAGAAGAAATAAAATAAAAAAAATGTAAAAATTAATGGGGTTAGTGCTCGGGTTGCCTCCCGAGAAGCGCTCGTTTATAGTCTTAAGCTAGACTTTACCTCCCATTCGTATGGTCATGGTGGTTTGAGGAGGTGAAAATCCTTTCTCATGCGATCAATTCGGTTTTTGATAAATAGTTTAAGTCAAGTAATGTTTACCTCAAAAGTACTAAATTTAGGATTGCTTACCTCGAATGGCCCGTATAGGAAGACATTAAGTACCTCAAAAGTGATTTCTTCGTTTGTCTTGAGGTCTGAATTGGCGATTCGAGGGTCTTCCTTATTCAACAATACCTGATCCCCTATTTTGAAGTGATTTGTTGTTCCTATCAGCTCGTCTGGGGTTTCCTTTGGTTTCACTTCGTATATTCCTAGTTTCTCTTTAAAGTGTGTTTTCCACTTGTCTAATTCATTGACACAAGCCTTAGTTCTTCATGAATTATTTCTTTATGGGTACGAGGTCTAAGATCTAGCTCACTAGGTGATTTCGTGATGCTTCCAGAAAGAAGGTTGAACCAAATGGTTATCAATAGAATTAACGTTCGTACCTTTATTACTTGATGTCCTAGCTGAGTCAAGAGCTTGAAGAGTGATTGTTTCGCTGCCTACACGAAGTGTGAGTTCACCGACTTCTTCCTCTGTGTGGTCTTTCTTTGTTGCATCGGGATATGGCACACGAGGTTGGTACTCTGTAATTGCCGGTTTTGGTATATCATGGCACACTTCAACCTTACCTTCACTTACCACGAGTTCTTCCCTTGAGTTTGGTTCGCCTAACCCTTCACTATCGTAAATGGCTTGATTTTGCTCACTCGGGTTAGTTTCAGTATTGCTTGGCAAGGTTTCTTGTGGTAGTTCTGAGATCAGCTTAGCAAGTTGTATAACTGACTTAGTAAGTTCCCCAACTGACTCAGTAAGTTCCCCAACTTGGCTCTCGATCCCTTTGATCGATGCTTGTTGGTCATTAAGTGTTGTCTCATTTTTTGGAGACGGTTATCTGTAGTCGCCATGAATTTTGTCAGCATCTCTTCAAGGTTCGACTCCTCTTCCTGTTGGTGAGGTGGTTGTTGAAAGTTTGGAGGAAGTTCCGGCCTTTGGCTACTTTGATCATCCCACGAGAAATTGGGATGGTACCTCCAACCTGCATTATAAGTGTTATCATAAAAAATATTTTGAGGTCTAGAATAGTTACCCATATAGTGGACTTGTTCGTTCTCCATGCTATATCCGTAGGGTGGGTACTCGAGATTCGCCACGCCTCTAGATTTGAGTCATATTGCATTATTGGGTGTACTGCGAGAGACTATACAAACCATCCATCTTTTCATTCATCATCTCTAGTCAAGGTTAGATAACCCGTGACCACGTCGAGGTTGAAGACATCAGCGGCTTTTGTTGGCGTTGTCCTCATAACTTGCCACTGATAGTTATTTAGTGCCATCTCCTCTATAAACTAAAATTACCTGTCAAAGAAAATAAAAGAAAAATTAGCAAAGTAAAAAACAAATGAAACTAATAATAATAAAAAATAAATTGCAATAAAAAAATTGGCTAAAGTAATAAAAATTAAGCTTTCTTAATATTTTAGTTCCCCAAGAACGACGCCAAAAAACTTGATCGTGAATCGAGCTTTAGAATTTATAAAAAGAATGATCGAACCTGGAAACTAACTCTGACAACGATTGAGGCAAGTGCACCTATCGAACAGTAGTATAGCTTAGGTAAGACCGGATTATCGAACCCAAAGGAACTAAAAGTACTAATACTAACTTTCTTTTTATTATTTAGCCTAAAATAAGTGAAGTTGTTCATTAATCTAAATTAATTAACTACTAAACTAAAGACTCTAAGACAAAGAAGAATGAATTTGGAAAATAACTTGGGAAAAACTCAGTTGATTTAGACGATACCCTATGAAGAATCCACCTAGACTTCACTTGTTATCTAACACTGAACCATACGATTTATTCACTTAGTTTGATCCGTAAGACTCCTTAACGTATATTAAACCCTCTCTCGAGGCGAATAACGTCTAACCCTAGGTTAATTAGTGGAACTCTCGTTCTCTTATAATAACCCCCTAAAATAGCAGTAAATCGATCTATGGATTCCCATATTAGGTTTCACCCTAATCCGGCAAAATATCGTCACCCTATCTCTAGGCGTGCGATCAACTCCGCTTAATTATGTTGGATCTACTCTTAGGCAGGGTCTATTCCTCCTCCACCTAAGCACATTAAATTTGGATTAAGCTCACATAATTAAGAACAAACTAAGTATTTATCATATAATTCAGAAAACAATAACAAGATTCATCATAGGTTTCATCTCTTCTGTATCCGAAGGATTTAGTTCATAACAATAAAGGAAAACATCTCAAGAGAAAAGATAAAACAAAACATAAGAAATCCCTAAAACCCCTGAAGGAATTGAAGAGGAGATCCTCCGTCTTGAGTAGAATTCGCTTCTTCTCGAGATGGATCAACTGGCTATCCCCGTGAATCCCCACAAATCGCTTTCTTCTCGGCCTAGCACGACGACGCCCTAGACGATGGCTTTGGGCTCCCCTCGACAGAGGGTTTCTGTCGAACTCCCCGATTAAGTTGCCCCCTAGGGTGTTTATATAGGCTTTGAGATGTGTTACTTGGCCTCCAAGTATCCTAATTTGAGTGAAATTCCTAATTGGGGGTTTAATTAGACTTTGGAGTGTGTTTCTTTGCCTCCAAGCATCCAAATCCGAGTGAAATTGCTCTTTCCAGCGACAGGGACACGGCCATGGCACACGCCCGTGTGAATCGTGGTCAGGCCGTGTGGACTTCGTTGATGAGGCACGGCCGTGTAAATCGTGGTCCAAGCCGTGTTCGAGATCTTTTAAGGAGGCACGGCCGTTTGATCTTTGGTCCAGGCCGTGTCAATTTCATGCTTTGGCCCATTTGTCTCGTTTTAAGCCCGTTTCTCGTTCTTTTTATCCTTGGGTGCTTTCCTGAGTATAAGACATGAAAAGAAAGGATTAAGAGCACCTTTTTACATAAATCAAGGGATAATTCATCCCAAAGCATACTAAATGTGGGCCTAAAATGTGTTACTATTTTGGTTTATCAGTTTAGTTGATGTTTGGGTCTGATGGTTAGGTCTTAGTGGGCCATCTGGCTTGGGCCCCAAGTTTTTGGGTAATTTGGGTTGTAAAATGGGCCCAGGAAGATTGGGCCTTCTACATTGTATGAAACCTACTTAGAATATCACCTCAATGAATAATAACCATATTATTAAAATATACAAGCTTGCCATTTAAAGAAGATAGAAGAAAACACTCAATAAATGTAAATTTAATACTCTATTGTGTTAGAATTGAGTGACCCCAATCCTTATTTAAATAAAATATAGTGGTAAAATAAAATAAAAGTAAAATCCATATAGAACTACACTTCTTTTATTTTATTTTAGAATAAGGTTTTTTAAACCTTATTAAACTCCATCTATTTGATATTGATTAGAATAATGTGCTTCAATCTTACTACACTCCTATTAGTATATGGTTTTACAAATCTATAAATAGACACAGTCTACTCCTCTTGTAATTATTCCAATTCGACATAGTGAATTTTCTTCTCCTCTACCTGTGGTTTTTTCCCCGAAAGGGTTTCCACATAAAAATCTGTGTGTTCTTTATTTTTTCTTTCTCTTTTCTTTGCGATATATTGTCATTACCGACATTCTATTTTTTACAAACTAGTATCAGAGCTTCCGGGTTGTTCATCTCAATCACGGTAATGGCATTTTTGAAGTATGAAATTCCGCTGTTGGATCGCAACACCAGATTCGCGTTGTGGCAGATAAAGATGTAGGAAGTTCTTACACAGATGGACTTAGAGGAAGCCCTACTAGGGGTAGATAAGATGCCTTCGACATTGACGGAGGAAGAGAAGAAGCACAATGATCGAAAGGCATTAACATAGTTACATCTGCATTTGTTTAGCGAAATTTTGCAGGATGTGATGAAGGAGAAGACCGCCGCTGGATTATAGAAGAGGCTGGAACAAATATGTATGTCAAAAACTCTAACCAGCAAGCTGCATATGAAGCAGCGTCTTTATGCTCATCGTTTGGAGGAAGGTGCATCTGTGCACGAACACTTAACAGTGTTTAAAGAAATTCTCTCAAACTTGGAAGCCATGGAAGTTCAGTATGATAAGGAAGATCTAGGGTTGATTCTACTTTGTTCGTTGCCCCCGTCTTATTCAACCTTCAGAGACACAATTTTACATAGCCGCGAGTCTCTCACAGTTGATGAGGTTTATGATTCTTTGACCTCGTATGATAAGATGAAGCATCTTGTGGTTAAAATCAACTCTCAGGGAGAGGGTCTCATTGTTCGTGAGAGATAAGATCGGAATGCTGATGATGATCGTGGAAGGACACAGGAATAGAATCCTCGCGGTAAATCTAAGGGTAGATCGAAGTCTTCAAACAAAGGTAAAACTTGTAACTTCTGTAAAAAGAAAGGGCACATTAAATCTGAGTGCTATAAGCTACAGAACAAGATAAAAAAGGAGGCTGCGAATCAAAAAGGAAAATAACAAAAAAATTTCGATGAAGCTGATGTTGTAGAAGACTACAGCGATGGTAAACTTCTAGTTGCTTCTGTTAACAATTCTAAAGTGAGCGATGAGTGGATCCTTGATTCAGGCTGCACCTTCCACATGAGTCCCAATTGAGATTGGTTTACAACTTACAAAACAGTGTCTGAAGGTGTTGTTTTGATGGGAAATAATGCTTCGTGTAAAATCTCAGGTGTTGGAACAATTAAAGTTAAGATGTTTGATGGAGTTGCCAGAACACTTAGTGACATACGACATTTCCAGAATTGAAGAGAAATTTAATTTCGTTGAGTACTCTTAATTCGAAAGGCTACAAATACACAACTGAAAGTGGGGTTTTGAAGATTTCCAAAGGTTCCCTCGTTGTGATGAAAGGGCAGAGAAAGACTGCCAAGTTATATGTTCTGCAGGGTTCTACTGTTACTAATGATGCAACTGTCACTTCTTCTTCCTTGTCAGATAATGATATTACTAAACTTTGGCATATGCGCCTAGGGCATATGAGTGAGAATGGCATGGCAGAATTGAGCAAAAGAAGACTTCTTTATGGGCAAGGAATTTGCAAACTGAAGTTCTGTGAGTACTACGTTTTTGGGAAGCAAAAGAGAGTTCGATTCACCAGAAGAATCCATAACACGAAGTGAACGTTGGAGTATATTCATCCTGATCTGTGGGGGCCATCCAGAGTGCCTTCGAGAGGTGGAGCTAATTATATGCTAACTTTTTATTGATGATTTTTCCAAAAAAGTTTGGGCGTTCTTCCTAAAGCAGAAAAGCGATGTGTTTGCCGCATTTAAGTCTTGAAAAACTATGATTGAAAAATAGACGGGAAAATAAATAAAATACCTTTGCACGGAAAATAGCTTAGAGTTCTATTCTGACGAGTTTAATAAACTGTGCAAGTCAGAAGGGATCGTGAAACACTTGATAGTTCGTCATACTCCACAGCAAAATGGCGTTGCAGAATGAATGAACAGAATGATCATGGAGAAGGTTTGATTTATGTTGTCAAATGCCAACTTACCAAAGTCGTTTTGGGCCGAAGCAGCCTCTACTGCATGTTTTTTGATCAACCGATCTCCATCCATTGCCATTGAGAAAAAGGCTCCACAAGAGGTATGGTCTGGTAATCTTGCTGACTATTCTGATTTAAAGATCTTTGCGTGTCCTGCGTATGCTCATGTTGATAATGAAAAATTGGAACTGAGATCCATTAAATGTGTTTTTTTTGTTATAAAACTGGTGTAAAAGGGTATAAGTTATGGTGTCCTAAAAATAGAAAAGTTGTGATTAACAGAGATGTTGTTTTTGATGAAACTGCTATGCTACCTATCTTATCTCTTAAAGACTCTTCCAATAAAGAAAATAAAAAGCAGGTGGAGCATCAGATTAATCCAGAATCTACAACAGAGTCGACTCCTCAAGCCAGTACAAAAATTCAGAATAGAGTTGCTTCTTCACCACAATACTCTATCGCCAAAAATAGAACTAGAAGAGAAATTAAACCTCCAAAGAAGTATGCCGAGGTTGATCTAGTTGCTTATGCTTTAAATGTGGCTGAAGATATAGATGCAAACCAAGAGCCATCTAATTATTTTGAGGCGATTAGCTGTGAAGACTCAGAAAAGTGGATGTTTGCTATGCAAGAGGAGATGGAATCACTCCATAAAAACAGAATATGGGATCTTGTGAAACTTCCTAAAGGTAAAAGGGCTATTCATTGTAAATGGGTGTTTAAAAAGAAAGAAAGGACTCCAAGAGTTGAAAAACCCAGATATAAAGCAAGGCTTGTTGCAAAGGGTTACAGTCAAATTCTAAGAGTGGACTTCACAGATGTGTTCTCCCTAATTGTGAAGCATAGTTCGATTCAAGCTTTGCTTAGTATTGTGGCCATGCATGATTTGGAGCTTGAGCAGTTAGATGTAAAAACTGCATTTTTGCGTGGAGAACTTGAGGAGGATATTTACATGCAACAACCAGAGGGTTTTACAGTCTCAGAAAAAGAAGACTATGTTTGCTTGCTGAAAAAGTCCCTTTACGGCTTGAAACAGTCACCAAGACAGTGGTACAAGAGGTTTGATTCCTTTATGACTTCTCATTATTTCAAAAGAAGTAGCTTTGACTGTTGTGTTTACTTTAAGAAAAATAGTGATGGTTCTTTTGTGTATCTACTCCTTTATGTTGATGACATGTTGATAGCAGCGAAAGATAAAGGAGCGATAAGAAAGGTCGAAGCCCAACTAAGTGAAGAATTTGAGATGAAAGATTTGGGACCAGTAAAGAAGATACTTGGTATGGATATTCTCAGAGATAGAAAAACAAGTAAATTGTACCTAAGTCAGAAGGGGTACATTGAGCAAGTTCTTTGCAGGTTCAATATGCAGAGTGCTAAGCCTGTTAGTACTCCTTTAGCAGCCCATTTTAGACTTTCAACGGCTTTGTCTCCACAATCAGATGATGAGATTGAGTACATGTCACATGTTCCATACTCTAGTGCAGTGGGATCTCTCATGTATGCTATGGTTTGTTCACGTCCAGTGTCGAAACCATTTTTTTTAAAAAACGGGAGTCGCCACCAATCCTTTTTTATGAGGTGTGATCGGATCACCTCGTAATTTGATTGTTTTAATAAGATGTTTTGATTTACTAAAACAACGATTTTGGTCTACGAAATTCGAGAAAACGGGTTCTAGAGTCGGTTACGTACGAGGAAGGATTAGCACCCTCGATACGCCCAAAATTGGTACCTAGTTGATCAATTAGTGTCTTAGTATCGAAAATTGAAAATCTTGAAGAGATTTTAAAAATACAATCCTTTGTTAAAATATTGCTAAATTGAAAATTTTTAAGGAAAATGGCGTATTTCACGTTAATCGAGAAAAGGAATTGCGTCCCGTAAGTTAGGACACAATGTCTTAAATTCTCGAATCGAGAATAAACGCCGAAAAATTTATTTATTTTGAAAGGTGTTCGATTATCTCGGTTTTAAAAAGAAATTATATTCTGTAAGTTAGAACACAATCTTTTCGTAATTCCCAAGATTATTGAAAATGTTTAAAAAACATTCGTTGTTTGGATTTATCGAGGAAAATCGAAACCCCGTAAGTTAGGGTACGACTTTTCGAATCTCAAAATACGAAAAAACTTATTTTAGAGAATATAATTTTGTACGTCGAGTAAAGATTAATGCAATACGATTTATAGTAAAAATGTGAAAGCAAATCACGGTGTTAATACGCGTAACAACATAATAGATGCGATAATATGAACGACAATAATAAAAGCGAAAATAAATGACAATAAGATAAATAAATAAATGAAAAAAACAATAAGTAAATAAACAAGTAAAAACTAAAAGTTTAAATAGAATATTTGAAAATAAGCAAATAAATAAAAGAATAAAAATATTAAAAAAATTAAAGATGATAGTAATAATAATAATAATATTGATAATAATATTAATAATAATATTAAAAAATAAAATAATAAATAAGTAAATAGAACACATGTACATAATATTAAATTTAAGGATTATAAAAGTAATAAATAAATAAAATAAATAAATTAGCAAAGAACAAATATAAAATTCAAGTATTTAAAAAGGAAAGAATAATAAATAATAGATATAAAAAAAAAGAATATTGGACAAATTAATGAGTAAATAACAAAATGAATTAATCAAAAGACTATATTGAAATTGAAATAAAATTAAGGGGGCTAAAATTGCAATAAATTAAAATAAAAAAGGCGAATATGGACTAAAATGACAAGCGCGAAAACAAGCGAGGACTGAATAAGAAAATATCCCAATCTTTGGGACACGTGTCCTTCCAGCAAAGCCGAGGACTAAACTGAAAACGGTGCAAAATTAAGGGCAAAATTTATAAAATAAAAGAAATACGAAATTAGGACTAAATTGAAGAAATGTGAAAAAGCGGAAGGGCCAAAAGCGCAAATAGCCCTTCTACTTAGAAACACGCAGATCCTGAGGCGGGTCGGGTCGGATCGGGTCGGTTAAGGGCAAAACGACGTTGTTTTGGTGCCTGAGAGGCCTACCCAAAACGACGTCGTTTTGGAGGCCTATTTAAGGCAAATTTTTTTTTTCAAAAACCTTCATTTTCACCTTCTTTTTTAAAAAAAAACCCTCCCTCTCCTTTTTTTTCTCTGCAGGGCCTGGAAATCCGGTGAGCTTCGGTTGGTGTCCGGTCGCCAGAAAATCGAAAAAGGCCATTTTTTTGGCTTTTCAAATCCCCGAACCTGCAAGATGTCGATTTTTATCAGAATCGACGAACCTCAGCCGTTTACGGCCGTGCAAAATGCGAAAGAAGGTTAGATTCAACCTTTTCTTTTGTGTTTGCTTATTTTCTTTAAAATGAAAACAAATATAAGGCGAAAAGGAAAATAAAAAATAAAAACAACAATGGAAAGGCAACCTTTTCGTTCTACTGATTTCTTTTTTTTTTTCTTTTTTTTTGTGTATTTTTAAAAAAATATGTGTGTTACAAAATGGGTTTTAATAGGCTTTATAACCGATTTTTTACAATTTGTTTGTTTGTTTTTTGCTTCTGCTATCTGTCCTTGCAGGTACGGAGGTGCTGACGTGGGGGTAGGAGGTCGACGTGGAAGAGGCAGTGGCGCAAGGAGGGTGCGGCGGCGGCAATTAAGGGGCTATGGTTCTTTTTTTGAAAATGTTAAGATAGTGGGCCACTTGGGCCGTCTAGGGTTTTTAGTATTTGGGTTTGTAAATTGGGCTTTTGGGTTTAATGCATATTGGGTTACATGGACTGTGGACTATTACTTTGTTTTAAATTTTTTGTATTTTTGGGTTTGTTTGGGCCCGGGCCAAAATTGGGTCTTACCGCTATCCCTCTTTGCTCGTTGTCGTGTAATAGGAACGAAGCAAAGACTCTAAAAGGGCCAATTTTGCCTGGTCTTGCCGAGTCTTGACTTCTTTTGGTGCTTCTCTTCTTCAAGTAGCTTCATTCCATCCCACTGCATCTTCAGGGGCATAGAACTAGTGCTTCGATCCACTTCAGGGCGATTAGACTTGTAGCTTCAATCTGCTCCACTGCAACTTCAGGGAGATAAGATTTGCTATCTTCAGTCTACTCCACTGCAACTTCAGGGAGATAAGGTTTGGTTTTGGTAGATTTGATCCGACCTACTACAACTTCAGAGGTATAGGATTTGTGACATGTAGCTTTAATCTTTTCCACTGCAACTTCAGGAAAATAAGATTCGCTATTTTCAATCTACTCCACTACAACTTCAGGGAGATAAGGATTGGTAATTTTAACCTGCTCCACTGCAACTTCAGGGAGATAAGGTTTGCAACTTGTAGCTTTAATCTGTTCCACTGCAACTTCAGGGAAATAAGATTTGTTGTCTTCAGTCTGCTCCACTGCAACTTCAGGGAGATAAGGATTGGTAATTTCAACCTGCTCCACTGCAACTTCAAGGAGATAAGGTTTGCAACTTGTAGCTTCAATCTGTTCCGCTGCAACTTCAGGGAAATAAGATTTGTTGTCTTCAGTCTGCTCCACT
The DNA here is from genome assembly GCA_025698515.1 of Gossypium sturtianum. Classification (NCBI taxonomy): domain Eukaryota; kingdom Viridiplantae; phylum Streptophyta; class Magnoliopsida; order Malvales; family Malvaceae; genus Gossypium; species Gossypium sturtianum. The sequence goes on from CM046946.1 coordinate 128,336,181, forward strand.
GCAACTTCAGTGAGATAAGGATTGATAATTTTAACCTGCTCCACTGCAACTTCAGAGAGATAATATTTGTGGATTCACTGATGTTACTACACTGTCCTCTGGGGGACATGACCTGTAGAATCGATTTCATGGGCCTATGCTTATGCCAAATGATTAGGATTCAATGATCAGAATGAATCACATGCTCCTAACTAGATGTGTTATGAATGATATTTGTATGAATGCAGAATGTCATGAGAATGATCCCTTTTTAATGTCTGGGTTGTCATTGCTCATTGTTCATCAAGCTTGTATTACTGATGTAATATCCTGTCTTCTTGTTCAGCTGATATCTTTGACAGAAAATCCAAAGGAATAGTCACAATTTAAACTCTTCCTTCTCAAATATTTCCAACCCTTAGGCTTGGTGAGTTCTAAATAATAGTCCAGTTTCAGGTTCTTATACTATTTAGAAGCTTCCAGAGTAATATGCAAAACTCCTTTTGTGAAAGTATTATTAGTCCATTAATCGTTATTTAATGCAAAATGCTTGAAAAGGATCATAATGATAGACAAAATTGAAATTTATCAGGAACAAAATCTGAAAAGAATGGATTAATTAAAGAAAGCAAATATTACTGGAATACAAGATAGGTGAGGGGACAAATAAGTGCCCTAAATATCGCAGCCTGAGCTTTTCTGTACGAACTTCTTGAGGGCCATTTTGAGCTCAACATGTGTTTAGGAGATCTGGAGTACTTTTTCGATGCCCCAAGATGTAGCATACCTCCTCTTCGTTAATTCAGGCATAGCAAGACTACCGCATGCCCCACCTTCGATCAAATTTTGAATTGCCCTTTCACAGGTTTTCAATTCAAAACCCCTTTGGTCTCAAGGCGCCCTTTGCGGGTTTTCGCCTTGGCCTCTCATTTTTTTCCTTTTTTTTAAGAGAAGTACTTCTTGACTGAGTCTGAATTCACTGGATTAGGAAAAGTCTTACCATCCATTTCAGTTAATAACAACGCTCCTCCAGAAAAGGCCTTCTTTACCACATAAGGTCCTTCCCAGTTTGGCATCCACTTTCCTCTAAAGTCCTTTTGTAGGGGTAGGATCTTCTTCAATACCAAGTCCCCCTCATGAAATTCTCTGGGGCAAACCTTTTTGTTGTAAGCTCGTATCATTCGTTTCTGGTACATTTGACCATGACGGATAGCTTTCAGCCTTTTTTCTTCGATCAAATTTAGCTGATCATATCGAGATTGCATCCATTCTGCTTCATCCAACTTCAGCTCTGACAAGACTCGAAGGGAAGGAATCTCAACTTCGATGGGTAACACTGCCTCCATTCCATAGACCAATGAGAAATGAGTTGCCCCGGTAGAGGTCCTGACTAACGTTCGATAAGCATAAAGAGCAAATGGTAACTTCTAATACCAATCTTTATAAGTCTCAGTCATCTTTCCCACAATCTTCTTGATATTCTTATCAGTCGCCTCAACTGCACCATTCATTTTTGGGCGATAAGGTGACGAGTTGTGGTGTTTAATTTTGAACTAACTGCAGACCTCTGCTATCATGCTGTTGTTCAAGTTCAATGCATTGTCCGATATGACCCTTTCTGGCATTCCATACCGACATATGACCTCCCCCTTTAAGAACTTGCTAACTGCCGACTTGGTGACATTGGCATATGAAGCAGCCTCTACGCACTTGGTGAAGTAATCGATGACCACAAAGATGAATCGGTGCCCGTTAGAGGCTTTTGGCGAGATTGGCCCAATGACGTCTATGCCCCACATAGAGAAAGGCCATGGAGAAGTCATAACATGAAGATGTGAAGGAGGAACATGAATCTTGTCCCCATAAAATTGGCACTTATGGCACTTCTTGGCATAATTGATGCAATCCCCTTTCATGGTGGACCAATAATACCCAAATCTCATGATTTGCCTGGCCATTGTAAAATCATTAGCGTGTTTTCCGCAGACACCCTCATGGACTTCTTCTAAGATTTTCTTAGCCTCAAAAGCATCCACACATCTTAATAACACCTGATCCTTTCTTCTTTTGTATAGGATCTCCCCATCTAAGACGTAGTCACTAGCCAGTCTTTTCAAAGTTCTTTTATCATTCTCAGTTGCTTGATCAGGGTATTCACGATTCTTCACATATTGCAGTATATCGTGGTACCAAGGATGATCATCTTTTTCTTCCTCTTCGTCGATGTTGTAGCAATGAGCCGGAGCCTTGTAAATACTCATTTGGATAGGCTTCACATCCTCTTGTTTATTTACTCTGATCATAGAAGCTAATGTAGCCAAGGCGTCAGCCATCTGGTTTTCATCTCGCGGGAGGTAACAGAAGGTGATATCATCAAACTCCTCAATTAATTCTGGAACTAGCTTTCGATAGTTGATCAATTTGGGATCTCTTGTTTCCCATTCACCTTTGAGCTGATAGATCACTAGTGCAGAATCCCCATATACCTCTAGCATTTTGATTTTGCGTTCTATAGCCGCACGGATTCCCATGATACATGCTTCGTACTCTGCCATATTATTTATGCAATCAAAATCCAATTTGCAAGTAAATGGGTAATGATCTCCATTTGGGGATATCAGGACTGCCCCAATTCCGTTACCAACAACATTTGATGCTCCGTCAAAGTTTAGTTTCCAAAGACAATTGTAACAGCCCGGTTTAGACCCTAGTCAGAATAGTGGTTTTGGGACCACAAATTTGAGGTCAGAAAAATATTTTAATATTATTTTCTGTGTTCATAATATGTGATTAAGTCTGTGTGAAATTTATGTGTGAAAATTTTATTGTTTGAGTGTTTAATTAGCAAAAAGGACTTAATCGCATAAAATGTAAAACTGTGTGCTGATTTATAAGTACCTAATTGTTGTTGTCTTTTTAATATGGAGGCTTTATGATGCAAATAGGCCATATTTAGTGATAGTGGGTGGCAATAGACTAGAATAACCTTAATATAAAAAGGTTATATATGTTTAATAAAAAGGGCAAATAGGTAAAAGACATATTAATGTTTAATAAACAAAATAAAACAAATTTTAATGGCCATTTTTCATATTTTCCACCGATTTTTTAACAAAAGAAAACCATTTAAAGCAAATAGGGTTTCGGCACATTGAGTATTTGATTTAAGGTATGTTTGAGCTCGATTTTTGATAATTTCTACATTTTTTGGATCGTTGCTTAGTGTTCTAGCTAGCCCATGCTTTAATTTTAGAATTTAATGGTGATTTTGAGATATGCCATTGATGAATGCTTGAGCTTTGTGATAGTTGTTGATGAAATATGAAAGATTAACATATTTTGTCTTTGAATTTTTGGTGAAATTGAGTAATTTGGACTAAATTGTGAAAATGAGAAATTGGAGGGCTAAAATGTGAAATAAATGAAATGTGAGGGCTTTTATGGACATTAGAATAATTCGGCTAGGCATGGGTGAAAATAAATTATGTGTATTTGATGATTTTATGAAATAGGGACTAAAGTGTCGAAATGTGAAACTATGGGGGCTATTTTGTAAAATGCTCTAAATATGTGTGTTTGGACTAAATTGAATGAATTGGTGATTGAATGAGTTAAATTTAAATGAGTATAGACCAAGAAAGGAGAGGTTCAGATCGAGATCGAGGCAAAGATAAAGTGCTCGATTAATCGACCGTTTTGGTATTTCGACGTCCGAGGTAAGTTCGGATATAATACTAGTTGCTAAATTTATATCTATGTGATGAGAATTGGTTGAATGTATAGTTAATGAATAGAAATGTATTATATATATGAAATCGAGTTATGAGGCACTAAGTGTGCGAATTTAAAAACGAGACAGAGATGATTAGCACTGTGTGTGCGAAATAATAGAAGTTTCGGCTTATTGATTTGGCACTGTGTGTGTGATACCGAATTAAGTTCGGTTTTGTATCAAGGCACTAAGTGTGCGATGTTAATTAAGCTTCGACTATGATTTGAGCACTAAGTGTGCGATTGAGTTGAAAATATATCGAGCAATGAATGAGGTATGGTATCGAGCATCGAAAAGCAAGAACGTTTGTTTACTGAGTGTTGGCAAAGGTATGTTTGAACCTATGTGGTTGATGTTAGTTGTAAAAGTTGAATGAATGGATATTTGAGCATATGGTTGAGATTGATGATGTACTTAATTGTGCATTTATTTAAGTGATGGTTTAATTATATATTGATGTAGTATTATTAAGTTGTATGTATTGTAATTCGAACTTACTAAGCTTTGAAAGCTTACTGTGTGATTTGTTTCTCTGTTTTACAGTGTCAGTAAAGCTAGCTCGGATCCGGGGATCGTCAGCTTCTCTATCACACTATCGGCAATCTATTTTGGGTACTTTTGTAAGATGTGTATATTAAATATGGCATGTATAGGCTAGTCAATGTGGCATGTTTTGAGTTGTATATACCTTATCATGTGATATGGCTTAGTAGTTGAATGTTGTTGGTTTATACTTGATGCTATGGAAATGATGAATTTGGTATGTTATAGTGAGATTGGAATCGATATATTTCATGCTTGAATTAGTTGATGAGAAAGGCATTTTGAATGTGAAAATGTGGCATGATTAGATGATGTATAATTATAGGATTTGAGTTGAGAATATGGTGTTTGGAAATGGACTTATTTGAGTAGAAATTGAGTATAAAACTATATGGTATTGTTGATGATTATTTGGTGCTTGAAATGGTATGTTTTGGTTGCATTTGAAGCATGATTTGGTTATGTTTGGTGCATATAGGTGATTGAAGGTGTGGGAGGCAAATTTGGCCTTGGAAATGGCCTATAATTGCCCACACGATTGAGCACACGGGCGTGTGACTCGACCGTGTTGTTTAAGTTTGCCAAGTGAAACAAGTCAGTAGCAACCACGGGCTGGACACACGGGCGTGTGACTGGCCGTGTGGTGCAAGTCAGTATGTATGCCCTATTTTGACACGGCTTGGACGCATGGGCGTGTCCGAGACTCACACGGCCTACCCACACGGGCGTGTGACCTCTGTAACTTAGAAAAATGTTTGAATTTCAGAAATTTTCGTATGTGTTAAGTTTAGTCCCGACCTCTTTCTAACTCGTGTTTAAGGTCTCGTAGACCTCGATAGGGGACTATAAGTTTGTATTTGCATATGTTAGATTGGTGATTGACCTTGTGTTGATTAAATGAATGTGAAATGTTCCGAATGTTCAGTAATGCCTCTTAACCATATTCCGGTGACGGTCTCGGGTTAGGGGTGTTACAACGATATTTCGGAGCGTCTTCTTCGGTAGTTGCCACATACATTAGATCTTCATTAGGGAAATCAAAGTTCAAAGGCTCGTAACCTTCTAGAGCTCTACTAGCTAGAAAATCTACTATTGCGCTCCCTTTCACAGCCTTCTGGTTCACATAGACTATGTCATATTCAAAAAGCAGAATTTGCCATCTGGCCATTCTTCCATTCAAAGCAGTCGACTCCATCATATTTTTTAGACGTTCTAGTTTCGAGATTAGCCAAGTCGTATGGTACAACATGTACTGCATCAATCTCCGAGTTGTCCAGATCAAGGCGCAACATAATTTCTCAATTGGCGAATATCTCATTTCACACTCCGTGAATTTCTTACTGAGGTAGTATATCGCCCTTTCTTTCTTTCCTGTCTCATCGTGTTGGCCAAGCACACATCCCATAGAATTGTCAAATACTGTCAAATACAGTATCAGTGGCCCATCTGGACTTGGTGGTGACAAAGACTGGGTCTTGGATGCCAGTCTTTGCTTTACCTTGTCAAAAGTTTTCTGGCATTCATCATCCCATATGCCTGGATTGTGTTTCTTAAGAAGACGGAATATGGGGTCACTGTAACACCCTTAACCCGTATCCGTTGCCGAAATAGGGTTATAAGGCATTAACATGCAAAACACAGGTCATATCAATTATTTACTGTTTATATGGTCATATCCGAATGTGTTATGAGTAATGCATTTTCATAGTATGCTAAAACAATAATGTACATATCTGAAATCCATTTAGCTAATTTCACACATAAGCATTTGTCAACAAATACAAAGTTTACTATTCATTTGGTCATTCAAGTCACATTGACCCAATATGCACATGTTCATAATTACTTTACTAAACAAATTATCAATTACCAAAACTAAATATACATATATGTTTTTTCATAAACTTTGTTTAACCTAATTCAAAATAGGCCAATTACAAACATCCAAACAAAATATAGATCAATTCATTTATAAGATCAAAATCGAATCAACAAGACCAAGTAAACTTCCATAATTCAAAACACATAAATATAAAACTTTATACACATGTACATACTAGACTTAACTACTAATTCGGGGCATAAAAATTGAAACTGTCCATCTGCGTCATGTTGACTAAATTGACTATAAATCGAGTTAAAAAAATCAAAATTTAGATACGTAAGTTTTCCTTGAAACTAGACTCATATATATTCTTACTATAATTTTTCCAGAATTTTTCATGTGGCCAATTAGTACAGTTTAATCATTAAAGTTTCCCCTATTTCACTGTTTGATGGTTCTGACCTATCTTTACAAAAACTCAGTTATCTCATTTTACAGAATTAAAATAATGTTATCGTTTATTCTAATAAAAAATAGACTCATTAAGGATTCTAAGCATATAAACTATGCTCCATTATAATTTTTTTACAATTTTTAATAATTTTTCCAAAACAAAATAGGGGATCACAAAGTCATTCAGAACTAGTCTCACTAAAATTTAAATATCTCATAATATAAAATTTCTTTGCCTACTCTGTTTCTTTCATATAAAAATAGACACAATAAGCTTTAATTCTATATATTATTAACTTTCTAATTCCATTTCTCCTTTTTTTGGAGATTTTTCAAAATCACGTCACTGCTGCTAACCAAAAACTGTTTCATTGCAAAATATGGTTAACTAGTTTATAACATCTTTACTCCATTTCATTTAAACTCTATACATTAACCATACTTATATATACTAAAACCAAATCAACCAAAACCACAACCAAGCATAATCATCAAGCCAAAATATAAATTCCAAGATTAACAAGATGGACAAGCCATTTTCGCATGGCTTATATTTACAACATCAAAACATCATCCAAGTATTAGGCTAGCCTATACATGCCTTAAATTCAAAATCCCAACTTTTAAAGTACCAAAATAAGTCGATAGTGTGGATGACTTCGTTGACGATCCCCCCGAGCTCGTAGCTTGTAACCAAAATCTATAAAACAGAATAACAAAACACACAGAGTAAGCTAACTTAGCTTAGTAAGTCTTAAGCAAATATAACTACTCAATTAAATATTCAAATATCTTTAAACCAATTATTTTATGACATTAATATAATAACATAGCACAACCGACTATCATGGCGAATACTACTATCCTTATATAGCATTACATTTATCACTTATCAAATCCAAAACATCACTATCTTGCTTTAAAAATACAAACTTACCATTTGCATATAGTTTAATATGTTTCCATATACAACCGAATTAGTAAGTACCATGTACAATTTAATCACATATAATCGAATGTATATGTATATATATATATACATCCATTAAACATCACATTTATACTAGTATATAATAACGATACAATATCATTTACTCACATATGTAGAAAACCGAATACACAAGAGCATCTTTTAGTCAACTTACTTGCTCAATAAACATCACATATAAACATGTCAATATATAAACACATACCATATGGCCGAATGTAATCTACATCATTTAACTAAGCTTTAACTTGCTCAATTTTCACCTTAACTTGATCATTTCATAAGCATAAGCTTGTAATATAAATCACCGGTATAAAACCTGCTAGGCATAAGCTTGAATCACACCCAAGACTAAGCCCCTGGACCCGAGGTCCGATATTCAATCACCTAAATAAGCCCGCTGAGGCATAAGCCCAATTAAGTTCACCAGCCCAAGGCTTGCTAGGCTCAAAGCCTGAATCATGATACTTTTAATCTGTCTCACACAATTCGTTCCAATTAACGATTCACTTATACACATTTCGAACTCATTGTACGAACATTCAAATATCATATATCAATCGAATAATTTAAACAAGTCAAATCTTATACTTACCACATTCGGCTATTCAATAATATAGCTCCAAAATTTCCAAAAATCAGCATATACTAGGTTACGTACATAATTTCCGATGTTTTAATGCTTAAAGACTTACCTCGGATATCGATTTTACGACTAAAACCCAGCTATTCGACTATTTTCGCTTTTCCCGATCCAAATCCGTTTTCTTTGGTTCTTGATCTAAACATGTTCAAATTAAGCTCATTCAAATATATTTACATTCAATTTAATCCAAAAACACATAAATGGGCAAATTACCATTTTGCCCCTAATATTTCACACTTTTTACAATTTAGTCCTATTTGCACAAAACACAAAATACAAAAAATTTGAATGAACACCTTAAGGGCCGAATATCCATAGTACTCATACAAGTCCATCCATTTCATTTATTTCACATTTTAATCCCTCTAAATTTTATTTTTGTAATTTAGTCCAACATACTCAATTTCATCAAAAATTCAAAGACAAAACTTGTTAATCTAACACACATTTATCATAATTCATCCTCAAACAACATAAACAACAAGCTATCATCAATGACTCAACTCAAAATATTCATCAAACTCAAAAATTAAAGCATGGGTCTTGTACATTTCATAGCAACGATATCAAAAACGTAGAAATTATCAAAAACCGAACAAATTACATACCTCAATCAAGCAAAACCAAGGCCGCATGTAACTTGTTCTTCTTTCTTTCTTTTTCTTTTAGTTTCGACAATAACAATAAAATGAACATGCATGTTTCTTTATTTTATGTTTTATTATAATAAGTTAATATAATATAATAATAATAACTTTTATAATATAAAAATTCATATATTAAAGTCATTTAAACAAAAAACATGCCGTCCACTAAGTATAGAAAGGACTAATTAGAATGCAAATCCTCCATATTAACAAGACATCAACAATTAATCACTTTAACAACTAACCATCAAATTTTCATGTTACGCGATTAAGTCCTTTTATTAAATCGGACACCTAAACGATAAAATTAAGTCACGAAAATTTAACACAAGCAAATTCACACATAATAAATAAGGAAAATAGTTTTAAAATATTTTTCAGACTCAAATTTGTGGTCCCGAAACCACTATTCTGATTAGGGTCAAAGTCGGGCTGTTACAGTCACATTTCTCAGTTAGTTGTGAAATGAACCGGGCAATGTAATTTAGTCTTCCTAAGAAACCTCGAACTTCCTTTTGAGTGCGCGGCAGAGGCAATTCTTGTATAGCCTTGACTTTGTCTGGATCGATCTCAATCCCCTTTTTCACTTACTACAAATCCTAGCAGCTTTCCGGACTTGGCTCCGAAGGTACACTTTGATGGATTGAGCTTTAACTGGAACTTTCTCAACCTTAAGAACAACTTCCTTAGGACTTGTACACGCTCCTTCTCCATTCGAGACTTTGCGATCATATCATTGACATAAACTTCAATTTCTTTGTGCATCATATCATGGAACAGGGTTACCATGGCTCTTTGGTACGTTGCTCCTGCATTTTTTAATCCAAATGACATCACCTTATAGCAAAATGTTCCCCACAGGGTTATGAATGTGGTATTTTCCATATCTTCAGGATGCATCTTTATCTAATTGTATCCGGAGAAGCCATCCATGAAGGAGAACAGTGAGTAGCCTGTCATATTACCCACTAAAGTGTCAATGTGAGGCAACGGGAAATTGTCTTTAGGGCTGGCCTTATTTAAGTCTCTGTAATCTACACACATTCGTACCTTTTCTTCTTTCTTAGGGACGGGGACAATATTGGCTACCCATTATGAGTATTTAACCACTTGTAAGAACCCAGCATCGAATTTCTTCTTGACCTCTTCTTTTATTTTTATCACAACAACTGGCCTTATCCTTCGGAGCTTCTGCTGAACTGGCTTGCACTCTTCTTTTATGGGGAGGCGGTGTACCACAATATCAGTACTTAACCCGGGCATATCTTGGTACGACCATGCGAAGACATCTTTGAATTCTTGAAGTATCTCAATGAGGTCTCGTTTTGTTTCTTCGGCTATACAAGTTCTAATTTTCACTTCTTTTCCTTCTTCCAATATCACAATATCTACTGTCTCTTTGTGAGGTATAATCTATTTCTCTTCTTGTTCTACCATCCTTAACAAATCCAAAGATAAGTTACAGTCTCTGTCGTCTTCAAAATCCTGAGATCCCTCTAGACACATGTCTCGCTCAAAAGGAGATTCTGGGTCAGTAGCAGCGTCGCTCATGTCATTGATATCTAGAGACCTGTTGTAGGCACGAAGGAATATCCAAAGAACAAATGGATCTAAGAATAGCTATTTGTATGGTATGGTTATGAATGAAATGAAAAAATAAAAGAATATTTGCTCAGAGTGATAAAAAAATGCATTTTTTATTGAAATAAAGATGTTGGACATAAGCCTATTTCACAAATGGATTCTTATTGCTTCTAGGCTTAAAGCAACAAGTGTGTTTTGAACATTACTCTGAATCAGCTCTAAAAACTATAGAAATCTCTTCCGCAGTCTAGTTGTTCAGAACACTTCCAGGCTCATAAGGGCGGATGCCCGATAAGTTTTCTCTTCCGATTCCTTCTTCAGATATAGCATTGATGCTCCAATTTCTGAACATTCCTTTCGGGCCTTCAGTATATTCAAAGAAGTCTAGTTCCTTATTATCCATCAGGCCTTGCACCAAGGCTCTGAATTCATTGCACTTTCGAATCTCGTGACCTTCTTCATCATGGAGCTCACAATAGTTCCTTGCTTCTCGGGATCTATCCCTCGAGTCTTGTGTGATTATCCCTCTTTCTACTATTTTCTTCCAAACTTCTCTCAACGGGGTTTTCACTTCTGCAATACTCATCTTGAATTTCTTCCCCGTATTCTCGACTACCGCATTTACCCCATTATCAGCATGGTTGGGTAACGGATTTTTTGCACTAGATGGATCATCGAATTTTACAAAGCCCATTATAATTAGCCTTTCGACTAACTTTTTGAAAGCGGTGCATTTTTCTATCGAGTGTCCCGTGATTCCCGCATGGTATTCGCATTGGGCGTTTGCGTCGTACCATTTTTGGTATGGGGGTCGCATTGGTTTTAGGTAGAAAGGGGATACAACATGTGCATCGAATAAACTTTGGTACTGTAACACCCCTAACCCGTATCATCGTCACGGACTAGGGTTACGAGCATTACTGTAAAAGACACAACTCGTAAGCAGTGTATATATATATTTATAAAATATAACACATTACATCTAAGTCGAGTATAACGAAGACTATTAATACATATCACACATGTCATACATTTCGTCAGAACCACATTTCTACATTTACGATTAAAAGTGATCATTACATAACATACCAATTCACATACTTAACATTTAAATCAAAGTTGATACTTGTATCCCGAATCATCCAAACAGAATAAAAAGTCGCACATTTTGCTATTTCAATCAAATCATACTAATCTTTATAAATTTTACATATACTATTATCTTATACTTATCAAACAAAGTAAGACATTCAATATTTCAATTTCATTTACTAAATAAATACCAACTCACCATATGCTTAATCATTTTAACATATCATTAACCAACTAAACCACATATCTAGTCATTCATTTTATGTGCTATTCGAATATCATATAATTCATCTTAGTTAATCTATATAGCATATCAACCATTTAAAAAGGTGAATGATGTACTTAATCATGTTACCTTTCAAAACCAATACACATACATTCTTATATAAAATATTAACCACTTTTCTATAATCTCACAACTATTCCATAAAGAACAAATGATTAACAACTATCAAATATTTTAACCAAGTATAGCCGAATATCTATATAAATACATACATAATTTCCTAGTCAAATTCCTATCACATTATATAACCAATTAATCATGAGACATATCCTTTATTTCACAAACCAAAATTACATCTAACATTTACCATTTACCAATACAAATTTCATAACCTAATTACAAAACTAAATTCATTTGCATCGCATGTAATCATTCATCGTAATTTCACACCATGGCCGAATACATAACTATTTCACCTTATTAATACAAACTCAATTACCAATGACTTATTGACTAAACATAACCTTATACCTAATTTCCACATTCGAACATATATATAATAAAAACCAAATCACATCGTACAAATATACATACTCACAAAAATTATCTGTACAAGCCTTTCACTTAACATCAGCCACAATATATGTATATATACACATTCGGCCTTAGTCCATCTAATAAACAAATCAAACCATCACACAATGCACAACACATATACATTTACATATCACTAAACCGAATTCAACATGTCCAAATTATAACATCATACTTACTTACCTATCATGAACTTATACCATAAACAAATATGCATAAGTATAAACTCATTTCCAATGACCATCACAACCAAAAACATAAATATTCAATCGATCAAAAGAAGATAAGCCATCTTCGCATGGCTATTAATTACATACAAAAGTACTTAATCCACATTCGACTTTTTACTATGCTATACATGCCATATACTCAAAATCAACTTAATAAAAATACCAAAGGAGACTGTCGATAGTGTGATAAGACTTGTTGACGATCCCCGAGCTCGTAACGTATCCAAAATCTATAAAACAGAGATAGACAGAAAAACATAGAGTAAGCCGTTTAAGCTTAGTAAGTCATAAGCAAATTAATATCAACCAATTTAGCAAAATCAAATATGCAAAGTTGTTTCAATTAGTTAAATGATCCACATCCACAAGTACATACTAAAGTTTCCATATCAAAAACACATCTAATCAATTTTGGCCGAATTCATCAAAGTAGAAACATATACAAAGTTCTCATGCTCACACATTAGATTTTGTACAATGAAATAAACATTTAGCTTACCTTACTTTTCATATCACAGTTTACGTACGTACCTGAGTTCTTTTAATTCGAATTTCACATTGGCCTTCACTTACATATGCCCGTTGAACCATTCGGAATTCAAAAGGATACGCGGATAGTCAGAAGCTCGTACAATGCCAACGTCCCAGATGTGGTCTTACGTGTAATCACATATCGATGCCACTGTCCCAGACAGGGTCTTACACGAATCAAATACGATACCAATGTCCCAGACATGGTCTTACACGTAAACAAAAATCGAGGCCAACGTCCTAGACGTGGTCTTACACGATAACACATATCGGATATCCTATGTCATGACATATGTATCCTATCTATTCCTAAGGTTCGTACGGGGCTTACGGACGTCGAATCTCGATCGAATCAAGCTCGGAATTTAGCCAATTAGTCACACCCACATTCAGCCATATACAATTAAAATTCAAATAATTTAAATCATTTCATAACAAATATATACTCATTGATTTATCAACATTTAAATGCTTATTGACTTACCTCGGACGTCGTCGACTGTTAAATCGGCTATTCGACCACTTTTGTCTTTCCTCAATCCAAGTCTGATTTCTTTAATTCTTGATCTAAACATATTCAAATTAAGCATATTTAAACACCATTTTATTCAATTTAGCCTAAAAACACATAAATGGGAAAATTACAATTTTTGCCCCTAACATTTCACACTTTTTACAATTTAGTCCTTTTTGCACAAAACACAAAATACACAAAATTTGACTGCACTACTCAAGGGCCGAATCTTCCTAGTGTCCATACAAGCCCACACATTTCATTTATTTCACATTTTAATCCCTCAAAAATTTATTTTTCCAATTTAGTCCAAATTGCTCAAATTCATCAAAAATTCAAAGACAAAACATGTTAATCTAACACATATATATCATATTTCATCATCAAACAACACAAACAACAAGCTATCATTAATGGCTCAACTCAAAATATTCATCAGAATCAAAAATTGAAATATGGGCTTTGTACATCTCATAGCAACGATCTCAAAAACGTAAAAATTATCAAAAACCGAGCAAAACACTTACCTTAATTTAGATTAGACATGGCCAAACCCTTGTTTGCTCTTTTCTTTCTTTTTCTTTCCTACTTTCGGCCATTAAAGATGAACATGTGACTTGTTTTATGTTTTATTATATTATATATATTATTATAATTTAACTTTTATAATTAAAATAACATATAAAACTATATATATATACAACCAATATGCCGTCCACTAACTAAATAATGGGATATTTGCAACATAAATCCCCCATATTAAAAAGACAACAATAATTAGATACTTTCACAACTAACCATCAAGTTTTCATTTTACGCGATTAAATCCTTTTATTTAATCGGACACCTAAACGACAAAATTAAAACACGAAAATTTAATACAAGCAAATTCACACATAATAAACATAGAAAATAATTTTAAAATATTTTTCGGACTCGGATTTATGGTCCCGAAACCACTATTCCGATTAGGGTCAAAATCGGGCTGTTACAACTCTCTCCCCCTTAGGGATTTTTGTCCCCGAAAATCTTACCTTTGAATAGGTTTGGATAACGTTCTTTCTTTGTATACTCTGACTCCCAAGTTGCCTCCTCAACTCCGTGCTTTTGCCACAGTACTTTGACTAACGAAATTTTCTTATTTCTCAATTCTTTAATCTCACGAGCCAGAGTACAACTGGTTCCTCTTCATATGTCATATCAGATTGAATCTCAACCTCTGTCGGATCAATCACATGTGAAGGATCGGATTGGTATCTACGAAGCATCGAAACATGGAATACATTATGGATCTTTTCTAACTCAGGTGGCAACTGCAATCTATAAGCAACCGGCCCGATACGCTCTATGATCTTATACGGCCCAATGAATCTCGGACTCAACTTACCTTTACGACCGAATCTAAGTACTTTCTTCCACGGTGAAACTTCCAAAAACACTTGATCTCCCATCTGAAATTCAATATCTTTACGTTTCAAATCTGAATATGACTTTTGACGATCTGATACAGCTTTCAAGCTATCCCAGATCACTATCACTTTCTGTTCTATTTCTTTGATCAAGTCAACCCCGTGCATCTTACTTTCACTGAGCTCGGTCCAATACAATGGTGTACGACATTTACGACTGTACAAAGCCTCGTAGGGTGCCATTTTGATACTAAATTGAAAGCTACTATTATGAGAAAATTCAATCAAAGGTAAACCAGATTTAGTTAATCTATTCACAATAACCCCAATTGCATCTTTCTTGCTCGGTGTCAACGGTAAACCAGATATAAAATTCATCATGACTCTATCCCCTCTCTACTCGGGTATCATAACCGGTTGAAATAACCCAAAAGGTACTTGATGCTCGGCTTTTACTTGTTGACAAACTAAGCATTTCAAAACAAAGTCAAATATGTCTCGTTTTATATCAGACCACCAATAGAACTGTTTCAGATCATTATACATTTTCGTACTATCCGGATAAAAAGATAACCGACTGCTGTGAGCTTCGTTCAAAATCATCTGAATTAACTCTAAAATTCTCGGGACACATATTCGATTTCTGAACCTCAAACAACCATTTTCATCAACTTGGAATTCAGATTCAACATTCGTTTCACACTTATCTGGCTTTACTAACTAATCATTATCAACTTTCTAAGTCATCAAATACTTCAGGCTTTTGTGATCAGAATAAACATGACATTTCTCACCGAACATATAGTGACGTCATATCTTCAATGCAAACACAATAGCTGCTAACTCCAAGTCATGTGTCGGATAGTTCTTTTCGTGCGGCTTTAACTGTCTAGAGGCATAAGCTATGACTTTGCCTTCCTGCATCAAAACACAACCAAGACCACTCAAAGATGCATCACTGTAAATAACAAATTCTTTACCCGATTCTGATAGAACATGGCCCAGAAAACTGACTTCGCGTAACCAAAACTCACATTTACTGAATTTTGCATAGAACTATTTATCTCACAAAATCTGTAACACAAGTCTCAGATGTTTGGCATGCTCAGTTTCATCACGGGAGTAGATCAGAATATCATCTATAAATACTACCACAAACCGATCCAGATACTGTTTGAAAATCTGATTCATCAGATCCATGAAAACAGCAGGGGCATTAGTAAGTCCGAAAGGCATAACCAGAAACTTGTAATGTCAGTACCTCATTCGGAAAATAGTCTTTGGTACATCAGAGTCTTTAAGAATACAAATTCTTCTTTCAAACTATCCTTTAATTCATACATGTACGTTCAAAGTTTATTTCCAGTTCGTAGATAAATTCAAACACATATATCTCAATTAACTTTTCAATCAAAAAATTCAAATCATATTGACTATTGAATCGGTCTTTTCAAAGAAATCTTTATTCTCATTAGAAGGATGACCCTAGACATATCATTATACAAATTAATCTTGATCTTCTATCATTTTCACTTTTATCACTGCCGAACCTTCACGAGAACTAGAAAAGAGTTTATAATAAAGCTGTCTCATATATTAATCATCGAAACTCCGAATTATACTAAAATCACCTTAACCATTTAGAAATCATTGAGCTTTATTAGGAATAATGTCTCAATCCTATAATGAGTATTATCCCAGCTGTTAATGAAGTATCTGAACACAGAAAGGAATCAAATATGATTTAAATAGCAATCATTATAGAAACACATCTTCTATAACTCTGAGGAAGGTACCACTGTACTCTCACATTTCAAGCCAGAAATTATAATTGCAATAGACATAGTCATCTCTATCAAATAGAAATCTCTTGCAGATAATCACATGGAATCATAAAAATACCAGAACAGCAAAATTTCAACATTTGGAGTTACACAGAATATCTGAAAATTACAACTCATATAAAATAATATTAGTTCTGATGATATCCCAGAAATGTCCAGAAAGAACAATGTCACTTATAAATATTGAAATCCACTGTAACAAAAGTAATATAATTTTCACGTATATTCAACAAAGCAATAACCAGTAGAAATAGAATATTAGCCTCATACAGATTTTACCGTCGACTTTTATATCCACACAATAGAATAATTTATTAAAAAAAAAGACATAACAATGTCGAATATAACCCAAACAAATCAATAATGCTTTCGTCTATTAATATGTTTAGCTAAGGTTCTCATACGATAAAACTTTCTTTCTGAAATTAAACAGTCACATATACTTCTGAGGATAAATGTAAGCATAGAATGTCCAAATGGAATCATAATAACTGCTCGACTATAACCATGGCATTCAACCATCAATACAATTCAAACATTAATCCACTATCTAATTCTATCATCAAAAATTTTCATATTGTCACATCACTAACAGAAATCAATTCAGAAGCGCTTTCAGTTAATACTTTCTTTAGATAACATACCTGAATAAGTCATTTAATCGGAGTTAACTTCTTCTTTAACAATGTCTTTGCATAATCTGAGTAGTCTTCAGAACTGTCCAATATCTCTTTTAGTACTGTCTTCATTTGCTGATTCATTCTCCTTTCTAACTACATTACTAATCTTTCAAACACGAATTTCTAAAAATCCACACTCGTGAGCTTATTCATTCCAACTCTCATAATAAAATTGTAACAGTTTTCTAATAAGGGGGGTGAGGGTAGTAAAGCCTCAAATTTAATTCTCACATAATTGCACATAATACATACTATCACAAATAGTCAGTTCATTACTAATTTCACATTCTCAAATCATTTAACAAACTTTTGCTTTTAATCACTTTTATTCTTAACACATTGTTCATATGTCAACTCAAATCACTATTTCACAATCAGAGCATTTCAGATAACAATCATAACTCAAATATCATATTTCATATGCTCATATAATTACAACATTTATCAATAACAATATTTCATACAATTTGATTCTTAACTTTATGAATCTCAACTCATCAACAACACATTTCCACTCAAATATTTGAATATTTACTTCTGTACTATCAGAATTAGCTTAGTTGGAAAACTTATCTATCTCATAAAAACAATCTTCGTTAGAGTCGGGAGATATCACACTATCGCAGATTTAATATGGCATGTATAGCTAGACTCACATACGCTATGGTAGTCCTAGAACCGACTAAACCATAGCTCTGATACCAATCAAATGTAACACCCCTAACCCGTATCCGTCGCCGGACTAGGGTTACGGAGCATTACCAGATAAGACACAACTCAGAACAGGCATATATATATATATATATATTTATAAAATATAACACATTACATCTAAGCTGAGTATAACAGTACTATTAATACATATAACACATGTCATACATTTCTGTAACCACATTTCTACATTTACAATTAAAAGTGATCATTACATAACATACCAATTCACATACTTAACATTCAAATCAAAGTTGATACTTGTATCTTGAATCATCCAAACAGAATAAAGCTGCACATTTTGCTATTTCAATCAAATCATACTAATCTTTATAAATTTTACATATACTATTATCTTATACTTATCAAATAGTAAGACATTTAATATTTCAATTTCATTTACTAAATAAATACCAACTCACCATATGCTTAATCATTTTAACATATCATTAACCAACTAAACCACATATCTAGTCATTCATTTTATGTGCTATTCGAATATCATATAATTCATCTTAGTTAATCTATATAGCATATCAACCATTTAAAAAGGTGAATGATGTACTTAATCATGTTACCTTTCAAAACCAATACACATACATTCTTATATAACATATTAACCACTTTTCTATAATCTCACAACTATTCCATAAAGAACAAATGATTAACAACTATCAAATATTTTAACCAAGTATAGCCGAATATCTATATAAATACATACATAATTTCCTAGTCAAATTCCTATCACATTATATAACCAATTAATCATGAGACATATCCTTTATTTCACAAACCAAAATTACATCTAACATTTACCATTTACCAATACAAATTTCATAACCTAATTACAAAACTAAATTCATTTGCATCGCATGTAATCATTCATCGTAATTTCACACCATGGCCGAATACATAACTATTTAACCTTATTAATACAAACTCAATTATCAATGACTTATTGACTAAACATAACCTTATACCTAATTTCCACATTCGAACATATATATAATAAAAACCAAATCACATCGTACTAATATACATACTCACAAAAATTATCTGTACAAGCCTTTCACTTAACATCAGCCACAATATATGTATATATACACATTCGGCCTTAGTCCATCTAATAAACAAATCAAACCATCACACAATGCACAACACATATACATTTACATATCACTAAACCGAATTCAACATGTCCAAATTATAACATCATACTTACTTACCTATCATGAACTTATACCATGAACAAATATGCATAAGTATAAACTCATTTCCAATGACCATCACAACCAAAAAAATAAATATTCAATCGATCAAAAGAAGATAAGCCATCTTCGCGTGGCTATTAATTACATACAAAAGTTCTTGATCCACATTCGACTTTTTACTATGCTATACATACCATATACTCAAAATCAACTTAATAAAAATACCAAAGGAGACTGTCGATAGTGTGATAAGACTTGCTGACGATCCCCGAGCTCGTAACGTATCCAAAATCTATAAAACAGAGATAGACAGAAAAACACAGAGTAAGCCGTTTAAGCTTAGTAAGTCATAAGCAAATTAATATCAACCAATTTAGCAAAATAAAATATGCAAAGTTGTTTCAATTAGTTAAATGATCCACATCCACAAGTACATTGATCGCTGTGAAGTCAGAGTTTTAAAATCTATAAAGATAATGATCGAACCTGGAAACTAACTATGACAACGATTGAGGCAAGTGCACTTATCGAACAGTAGTATAGCTTAGGCAAGACCGGATTGTCGAACCCAAAGGAACTAAAAGTACTAATACTAACTTTCTTTCTATTATTTAGCCTAAAATAAGTGAATTTATTTATTAAGTCTAAATTAATTAACTATTAAACTAAAAATTCTAAGACAAAGAAGAATGAAATTGAGAGAATAACTTGGGAAAAACTCAGTTGATTAATGATCGCTGTAAATCAGAGTTTTAAAATTTATAAAAGAATGATCGAACCTGGAAACTAACTCTGACAACGATTGAGGCAAGTGCACATATCGAACAGTAGTATAGCTTAGGCAAGACCGGATTATCGAACCCAAAGGAACTAAAAGAACTAATACTCACCGTCTTTTTATTATTTAGCCTTAATATAAAGTGATGGTTGTTTAAACTAAAAACTAATCTACTACTAAACTAAGACGCAAAGACAAAAAAAAATGAATTCGGGAAATAAATTTTGGAAAAACTCAGTTGACTCAAGCGATACCCTTAGGAAAAATCCACATAGACTTCACTTGTTATTTAACCTTGAACCATATGATTTATTTACTTAGTTTGATCCGTGAGACTCCTTAGCGTATATTAAACCCTCTCTCGAGGCGAATAACGTCTAACCCTAGGTTAATTAGTGGAACTCTCGTTAAGCTTTTAATAACCCCTAGAATAGCGATGAATCGATCGATGGACTCCCATATTAGGTTTCACCCTAATCCGGCAAAATCTCGTCACCCTATCTCTAGGGGTGCGATCAACTCCGCTTAATTATGTTGGATCTACTCTTAGGCAGGGTCTCTTCCTCCTCCACCTAAGCACATTAGATTTGGATTAAGTTCACACAATTAAGAACAAACTAAGTTATTATCATATAATTAAAAATCAAATAACAAGATTCATCATAGGTTTCATCCCTTCTGTATCCGAAGGTTTAGTTCATAATAATAAAAGACAACATCTCAAGAGAAAAGATAAAACAAAACATAAGAAATTCCTAAAACCCCCTGAAGGAATTGAAGAGGAGATCCTCCGTCTTGAGTAGAATTCCGGCTTCTCGAGATGAATCAACTAGCTATCCCTGAGTGAATCCCCACAAATCTGCCTTCTCTAGCCTAGCACGACGCCCTCTAACAAAAGCCCTGGCAGAAGGCTTCTGCCAAACTCCCCCTCTAAGTTGCTACCTGGGGTGTTTATATAGGCTTTAAGATGCTTTACTTGGCCTTCAAGTATCCTAATTTGATTGCCATTCCTATTTGGGAGTTTAAGTAGACTTATGAATGTGTTTCTTTGCCTCAAAGCATCCAAATCCGAGTAAAATTCCTCTTTCCCGCAGCAGGGACACGGCCATGGCATACGCCCGTATGAATCGTGTTCAGGCCGTGTTCGACACTGTTGAATGAGGCACGGCCTTGTAAGTCGTGGTAAGGCCGTGTTCTAGTAGGCACGGCCGTGTGGCTTGAAGTCCAGGCCGTGCTGATTTCGTGGCTTGGCCCAATTTGGTCCGTTTTAAGCCCGTTTCTCGTTCTTTTCGTCATCGGGTGCTTTTCTGAGTATAAGACATGAAAAGAAAGGATTAAGAGCACCTTTTTACATAAATTGGGGCTTAAATCATCCAAAAGCATACTAAATGTGGGCTTAGAATATGTTACTATTTCAGTTTATCAATTAAGACGACACCCAAGGAAGTATCCACCTAGACTTCACTTGTTATCTAACTCTGAACCAGACGATGTATTCACTTGACTTGATCCGTAAGACTCCCTAACGTATATTAAACCCTCTCTCGAGGCGAATAACGTTTAACCCTAGGTTAATTAATTGAAATCTCTTTCCCATTAATAACCCCCTAGAATAGCAGTAAATCGATCCATGGATTCCCATATTAGGTTTCACCCTAATCCGGAAAAATCTCGTCACCCTATCTCTAGGCGTGCGATCAACTCCGCTTAATTATGCTAGATCTACTCTTAAGCAGGGACTTTTGCTCCACCACCTAAGCACATTCGACTTGAATTAATATCCGCGAAATATCAACACAAGAATTAAGCACACATAATTAAGAACAAATCAAGTATTTATCATATAGTTCAAGAAACAATAAAAAGATTCATCTAAGTTTCATCCCCTTCAGGTATCTGAAGGGTTTAGTTCATAACGATAAAAGAAAACATCTCAGAAGAAAAGATAAAACAAAACATAAGAAATCCCTAAAACCCCCTGAAGAAATTGAAGAGGAGATCCTCCGTCTTGAGTAGAATTTCGGCTTCTTGAGATGGATCAACTGGCTATCCCTTGAGAGTTTCCCACAAACCTGACCTTTTTGGCTCGGCTCCTTGGCCTAGCTGACCACCCGTCGACTCCCTTCGACTCCGGCTTCTGCCGAACTCCGCAAATAAGTTGCCCCGTAGGGTGTTTATATAGGCTTTGAGATGTGTTACTTGGCCTCCAAGTATCCTAATTTGAGTGCAATTCCTATTTGGGGGTTTAATTAGACTTTGGAGTGTGTTTCTTTGCCTCCAAGCATCCAAATCCGAGTGAAACTCCTCTTGGCCGCGGCAGGGACACGGCCATGGCACACGCCCGTATGAATCGTGGCTAGGCCATGTGGACTTAGTTGATGAGGCAGGGCCGTGTAAATCGTGGTCCAGGCCGTGTTTGAGATCTTTAAGGAGGCACGACCGTGTGATCTTTGGTCCAGGCCGTGTCGATTTCATGCTTTGGCCCATTTGTCCCGTTTTAAGCCCTTTTTGCGTTCTTTTCATCCCCTGGTGCTTTCCTGAGTATATAACATGAAAAGAAAGGATTAAGAGCTCCAAATTATATAAAATAAGGGATAATTCATCCAAAAGCATACTAAATGTGAGATTAAAATATGTTACTTTTACGGTTTATCGAATACCCTCACACTTAAGCTTTTGCTTGTCCTCAAGCAAAATTCACAACTCATAATTAAAACAAACTTCCCTCAATTCATAATAGTCATTAATAGTGTTTCATCATAATTCAGAGATAATTCATACATGGATAATTCAAGTCAAAGAGTCCTAAAGATTGAAACAGTCTAAGTCATACATTTGTAGCACAAAACATAGGTGTTTCCCTTCATCTAAACAATTACCTCTAATTTAAAATTGACAAGGATTGACATCCTCACTTAAAGATTCACTCAAATCACTCAAAGTGTTTAAGGTTCAAAATTAGGCACTCAAAAGTCAAACATGAAGAGTTAATCCCATAGGCTTGTATGAAAATCAAATCTCCACCACTAAAATATGATATGAAACACAAATCAAAAGGTCTTTGAAAGGGTTGTAACGGGGCTTGGGTTAAAGGTGTGGAATAAGGCTGAATTAGAGGGTTAGAATCGAGACTGAATTGACAAATTACCTAACCAGAAACAATGAACTGAATAATAAGTAATTACATTAATTGAAAATTAATAATTCTAATACTACGAGCTTTTTCTTCAATATTTGGAATTTAAATGTGTAAGCTTATTTAATCACATGACTAATAATGAATATACTTCGTTTTTTTAACATCATAAATACATAATAAATACATAATAAAGGATAAGTTACTGAAATAAAAATCAGAATTAGGCAACTAATCAAATTAAATCTCGATATAAGAGTAGTTAAAAAGAATGGTGATAACAAATAAAAAGGGTTTTGGGTTAATATTAGTGGGTGAGTCAATAAATGGGTTGTTAGGATTAAACGGGGTTCACTAGGGGTTAATTATGAAGGTGGGTTTTTAGTGGAGTAAGTGGGTTAAATCCTAGGTGCCTTTACCATCTTTGTATATCAAATAAAAAAAATGTGGTCTCGACATGTATAATCGATGCAAGTTCTAGAATAATAGATCAATGTTGACATACTCATAATCAATAAAGTGAGCAAGAAAAAGAATTTATGCTCTATAAGGCTCAAAATCTCACAAAAATTATGGGTATTTTGATGTCAACCTCGTAAATTTCAAACTTCAAAGTAATATTTAAATTCAGGTAGACATCCTAAAAAAATTTTAATTCTTGAAAAATAGACTTATCATGCCTGATTCTCTAGTATTCTTAGAATTTAATTATCTATGCACAATTATCAATGACTTAATCTAAAACATATCAAAATCATAAATCAGGGGAATTTCATTCTAGTCATAATATGAGAAACTTACTGTAGGACAAGGAATAATTTAGGGATTTTCAGATAATGCTATAGTTAACCCCCCCACACTTAAGATGTACATTGTCCTCAATGTACAAAGATAGATAATATCAAAATAATCATAAAATCGTAAGATGGGGAGAGAAGTGAAACTTCCTGAATTTTGGATTAAGCTAATGAAAAGAAACCGGATAGGATTGGAGGTGAACGTGGGGAAACGTCTCGAACTGTTTGAGTCCTCGAAGCAGCCATCCTAATTCTATTGTATCCTAAGCTAAATCTAAATGGAATGAATAATAAGAAGAAAATAATAAAGAAAATAAAAGGAAATTAAAATAAATAAGAATAAAAATAAAAATAAAAATAAAAGTAAAAGTAAATAATGGAAAATGAAAAAAGAAAAACAACTGGAAAAGAAAAAGGAAGAAGGGGGTTAAATAAAAATTATGGATCTGGTGGTTGCCCCCACCCTTGTACCTTCCTGTGGTGGCCACATGGCCACGGCCACGGCCGTGTGTAAGGCCGTGTGGTCTGGAAATCTGCACTTTTGGTTAGTTTATAGTTAGGTGCTAAAAAGAAGAATTAAAAATGTAAAAATTAATGGGGTTAGTGCTCGGGTTGCCTCCCGAGAAGCGCTTGTTTATAGTCTTAAGCTAGACTTTACCTCTCATTCATATGGTCAAGGTGATTTGAGGAGGTTAAAATCCTTTCTCATGCGATCAATTCGGTTTTTGATAAATAGTTTAAGTCGAGTAATGTTTACCTCAAAAATGTTGAATTTAGGATTGCTTACCTCGACTGTACCGTATAGGAAGACATTAAGTACCTCAAAAGTGATTTCTCCGTTTGTCTTGAGGTCTGAATTGGTGATTCGAGGGTCTTTCTTATTCAACAATACCTGATCCCCTATTTTGAAGTGATTTGTTGTTCCTATCAGCTTGTCTGGGGTTTCCTTCGGTTTCACTTCGTGTATTCCTAGTTTCTCTTTAAAGTGTGTTTTCCACTTGTCTAGTTCATCGACCTGAAGCCTTAGTCCTTCATGAATTATTTCTTTATGGGTACGAGGTCTAAGATCTAGCTCAGCTAGGTGATTTCGTGATGCTTCCTGTAAAGAAGGTTGAACCAAATGGTTATCAATAGAATTAACGTTCGTACCTTTATTACTCGATATCCTAGCTGAGTCAAGAGCTTGAAGAGTGATTGTTTCGTCGTCTACATGAAGTGTGAGTTCACCGACTTCTTCCTCTGTGTGGTCTTTCTTTATTGTATCGGGATATGGCACACGAGGTTGGTAATCTGTAATTGCGGGTTTTGGTATATCATGGCACACTTCAACCTTACCTTCGCTTACCACAGGTTCTTCCCTTGGGTTTGGTTCGTCTAACCCTTCACTATCGTAAATGGCTTGATTTTGCTCACTCGGGTTAGCTTCAGTATTGCGTGGCAAGCTTTCTTGTGGTAGTTCTGAGATCAGCTTAGCAAGTTGTATAACTGACTTAGTAAGTTTCCCAACTGACTCAGTGAGCTCCCCAACTTGGTTTTTGATCCCTTTGATCGATACTTGTTGGTCATTAAGTGTTGTCTCAGTTTTTTGGAGACGGTTATCTGTAGCTGCCATGAATTTTGTCAGCATCTCTTCAAGGTTCGACTCGTCTTCCTGTTGGTGAGGTGGTTGTTAAAAGTTTGGAGAAAGTTCCAGTCTTTGGCTACTTTGATCATCCCACGAGAAATTGGGATGGTACCTCCAACCTGCATTATAATTGTTATCATAAAAATTATTTTGAGGTCTAGAATAGTTACCCATATAGTGGACTTGTTCGTTCTTCATGCCATATCCGTAGGGTGGGTACTCAGGATTCGCCACGCCTCCTAGATTTGAGTCATATTGCATTATTGGGTGTACGTCGAGGTTGAAGACACTGGCTGCTTTGGCTGGCCTTGTCCTTGTAACTTACCACTGATAGCTATTCAATGACATCTTCTCTAAAAACTAAAATTATCTACCAAAAGCAAATGGAGGAAAAATTAGCAAAGTAAAAATAAAAATAAATAATAATAATAATAATAATAATAATGAAAATAAATTGCAATAAAAAAATGGCTAAAGTAATAAAAATAGAGCTTTCTTAATATTTTAGTTCCCAGGCAACGGCGCCAAAAACTTAATCGCCGTGAAGTCAAAGTTTTAAAATTTATAAAGATAATGATCGAACCTGGAAACTAACTATGACAATGATTGAGGTAAGTGCACCTATCGAACAGTAGTATAGCTTAGGCAAGACCGGATTGTCGAACCCAAACGAACTAAAAGTACTAATACTAACTTTCTTTCTATTATTTAGCCTAAAATAAGTGAAGTTATTTATTAAGTCTAAATTAATTAACTATTAAACTAAAAATTCTAAGACAAAGAAGAATGAAATTGGGAGAATAACTTGAGAAAAACTCAGTTGATTAAGACGACACCCAAGGAAGAATCCACCTAGACTTCACTTGTTATCTAACTCTGAACTAGACGATGTATTCACTTGACTTGATCCGTAAGACTCCCTAACGTATATTAAACCCTCTCTCGAGGCGAATAACGTCTAACCCTAGGTTAATTAATTGAAATCTCTTTCCCATTAATAACCCCTAGAATAGCAGTAAATCGATCCATGGATTCCCATATTAGGTTTCACCCTAATCCGGAAAAATCTCGTCACCCTATCTCTAGGCGTGCGATCAACTCCGCTTAATTATGCTAGATCTACTCTTAAGCAGGGACTTTTGCTCCACCACCTAAGCACATTCGACTTGAATTAATATCCGTGAAATATCAACACAAGAATTAAGCACACATAATTAAGAACAAATCAAGTATTTATCATATAGTTCAGAAAACAATAACAAGATTCATCTAAGTTTCATCCCCTTCTGGTATCTGAAGGGTTTAGTTCATAACGATAAAAGAAAACATCTCAGAAGAAAAGATAAAACAAAACATAAGAAATCCCTAAAACCCCCTGAAGGAATTGAAGAGGAGATCCTCCGTCTTGAGTAGAATTCCGGCTTCTTGAGATGGATCAACTGGCTATCCCTTGAGAGTTTCCCACAAATCTGACCTTTTCGGCTCGGCTCCTTGGCCTAGCTGACCGCCCGTCGACTCCCTTCGACTCTGGCTTCTACCGAACTCCGCGAATAAGTTGACCCCTAGGGTGTTTATATAGGCTTTGAGATGTGTTACTTGGCCTCCAAGTATCCTAATTTGAGTGCAATTCCTATTTGGGGGTTTAATTAGACTTTGGAGTGTGTTTCTTTGCCTCCAAGCATCCAAATCCGAGTGAAACTCCTCTTGGCCGCGGTAGGGACACGACCATGGCACACGCCCGTGTGAATCATGGCCAGGCCGTGTGGACTTCGTTGATGAGGCACGGACGTGTAAATCGTGGTCCAGGCCGTGTTTGAGATCTTTAAGGAGGCACGATCGTGTGATCTTTGGTCCAGGCCGTGTCGATTTCATGCTTTGGCCCATTTGTCCCGTTTTAAGCCCTTTTTGCGTTCTTTTCATCCCCTGGTGCTTTCCTGAGTATATAACATGAAAAGAAAGGATTAAGAGCACCAAATTATATAAAATAAGGGATAATTCATCCAAAAGCATACTAAATGTGGGATTAAAATATGTTACTTTTACGGTTTATCATACATACTAAAGTTTCCATATCAAAAACACATCTAATCAATTTTGGCCGAATTCATCAAAGTAGAAACATATACAAAGTTCTCATGCTCACACATTAGATTTTGTACAATGAAATAAACATTTAGCTTACCTTACTTTTCATATCACAGTTTACGTACGTACCTGAGTTATTTTAATTCGAATTTCACATTGGCCTTCACTTACATATGCCCTTTGAACCATTCGAAATTCAAAAGGATACGCGGATAGTCGGAAGCTCGTACAATGCCAACATTCCAGACGTGGCCTTACATGTAATCACATATCGATGCCACTGTCCCAGACAGGGTCTTACACGAATCAAATACGATGCCAATGTCCCAGACATGGTCTTACACGTAAACAAAAATCGAGGCCAACGTCCTAGACGTGGTCTTACATGATAACACATATCGAATATCCTATGTCATGAAATATGTATCCTATCTATTCCTAAGGTTCGTACGAGGCTTACGGACGTCGAATCTCGATCGAATCAAGCTCGGAATTTAGCCAATTAGTCAAACCCATATTCTGCCATATACAATTAAAATTCAAATAATTTAAATCATTTCATAACAAATATATACTCATTGATTTATCAACATTTAAATGCTTATTGACTTACCTCTGACGTCGTCGCCGATCATTAAATCGGCTTATTCGACCACTTTTGTCTTTCCTCAATCCAAGTCCATTTCTTTAATTCTTGATCTAAACATATTCAAATTAAGCATATTTAAACACCATTTTATTCAATTTAGCCTAAAAACACATAAATGGGAAAATTACAATTTTTGCCCCTAACATTTCACACTTTTTACAATTTAGTCCTTTTTGCACAAAACACAAAATACACAAAAGTTGACTGCACTACTCAAGGGCTGACTCTTCCTAGTGTCCATACAAGCCCACACATTTCATTTATTTCACATTTTAGTCCCTCAAAAATTTATTTTTGCAATTTAGTCCAAATTGCTCAAATTCATCAAAAATTCAAAGACAAAACATGTTAATCTAACACATATATATCATATTTCATCATCAAACAACACAAACGACAAGCTATCATCAATGGCTCAACTCAAAATATTCATCAAAATCAAAAATTGAAATATGGGCTTTGTACATCTCATAGCAACGATCTCAAAAACATAAAAATTATCAAAAACCGAGCAAAACACTTACCTTAATTTAGCTTAGACATGGCCGAACCCTTGTTTGCTCTTTTCTTTCTTTTTCTTTCCTACTTTCGGCCATTAAAGATGAACATGTGACTTGTTTTATGTTTTATTATATTATATATATTATTATAATTTAACTTTTATAATTAAAATAACATATAAAACTATATATATATATATACAACCAATATGTCGTCCACTAACTAAATAATGGGATATTTGCAACATAAATCCCCCATATTAAAAAGACAACAATAATTAGATACTTTCACAACTAACCATCAAGTTTTCATTTTACGCGATTAAGTCCTTTTATTTAATCGGACACCTAAACGACAAAATTAAAACACGAAAATTTAATACAAGAAAATTCACACATAATAGACACGGAAAATAATTTTAAAATATTTTTCGGACTCAGATTTATGGTCTTGAAACCACTATTCCGATTAGGGTCAAAATCGGGTTATTACAGGTATAACTCCCTATACGTCATTGGAATAGGCGTAAACTGGAGTTTCTCCGTATTTTGCCTTGTGTTGGACTCTTGTCTTGGTGGGCCTTGATGGCCAGTGGCTACCGTTCTCGGTTGGTTCACAGTGATTGGTTTTGAATAACCCCTGTTATACGTGCTCACATTATTCACCTCATTTTATCTTTTTCTCGGGGCTGACCTCTTTGTGTTTTCCCCGACCTCTATTTTTCCGCACCTTATTGCATTCTCTATCATTTTGCCAGACATCACTATGTCCGAGAAACTTTTAGTTGCGCTTCCCAGCATATGATTGATAAAGGGTGCCTTCAGGGTATTAATGAAGAGCATGGTCGTTTCCTTTTCTAGCAGTGGCGGTTGGACTTGCGTGACGACTTCCCTCCACCTTTGAGCATATTTCTTGAAACTTTTGTTCAGATTTTTCTCCATATTCTGTAATTTGATTCTGTCAGGCGCCATATCTGTCACGTGGCCATATTGTTTCATGAAGGCTTGTGCCAGGTCCTTCCACGAATTAATTTGGGCACGATTTAGCTAACTAAACCATTTGGCCGCAACCCCAGTCAAGCTGTCTTGGAAACAGTGAATCAATAACTGATCATTACTGACATATCCGGTCATCTTCCGACAGAACATTGTAATGTGAGCCTCAGGGCAGCTGGTCCCGTTATATTTTTCAAACTCCGGCATTTTAAACTTTGGAGGGAGCACTAGATCTGGCACCAGGCTCAATTCCTTAGCATCAATTCCATAATGGTAATCAGCGCTTTCCATCGCCTTAAATTTCTCTTCTAGCCATTTGCATCGGTCTTCTAGTTGCTTTGGGAGTTCCACTCTTGCCTTTTCCATTTCCGTTATATCATCAAGGTCGGGGACAACGGGATTTGCTGGATTGTCTCCGGGTTGGAGCCTGAACCCGTCGGGAAGTTCATCGGTGCTGAAGTACCGGTCTGATATTGATGTCTGATGTTGAGGAACACCTTTTGTGGTTGTGCTTGGGTGTTTGTTGGAGTGAATCCTGGAGGATAAGCAGGGTCCTCATTTTCGTCTCCGGTATTAATCATAGGGCTCTTTCCTTTTTCTAGCCCCCAGCTAGCAACTGCGTTAACTGGCTCATCATGCTTCTCTGGGATTCTAGCATCTGATCCCTCATATCCTGTTGGATTTTGGCCAACCATTATTGCATCTGTATTTGCAGTTGATCCTGCATCTCTCTTTGCATTTGTTCCAACCTTTCCAACTTTTGGTCCATGGCTTTAGTCTTTCTTCGTGTACCGTAATGATATTCCATGGTAACTGCCACGGTTTTAGAGTCTTTTGTGAGTTTTTTTATTATATATGATGCAATGCAATGCTAATGCATGAAATGCATGCAAAAAGAGGCATTGATTCTGATTCAATTCTATTAGAACAACTTTTCTAGAAAATAAATTTCTTTACATAAAACGGATACATATACGGCCTTGCCCTCATACTCCTGGCGAAGACATCGATCCTTTTCTTCATATCCGGATGTTAAGATCAAATCTCGTGAAATTTCCAATGGATGCCTCTACTAGCTCCTTTTTGCTTGATCTAGGCTGCGACCCATTGCTCACTCATCCCTGAGAGGCTTGTTAGCTTCTTTAAAAAGGTCGGGATGTTGACGGCTCTTGAATAATCTTTGTCAGCTTGAATTTTTGGGCAACGAAGCAAAGTCGTGTACTCCTCCGTCAGACTATCACCCTTCTCTCGTGTTTTCTCGGACCATATTCGGACGGTCGTATTGTCTTCCACTTTATCAAGAAATCCATTTTCGTGACAAGCTCTCTATTTAGCAACTGAACATGAATCAACACCTTTTTTCTATGATGAAAATGCAATGCAATCATAACCAAAATACGTCAGTACAAAAAACATAAATGACAAACAGAGCACCTATTTGGGTGACCACTAGGGTTTGGAGTGGTCTACCTAGGGTGGGCTCTTAAGGCTCGCTATATGTGGTTTGGTTCTAGAGTAAAGGTACCTGAACCGGTAGATTCCTCGATCTTCACCCATTATAGGCTCATGCGGGCTGAGTTCAGTTTAGGGGAATACATTTCCCTATGGCTATAGAGAGATGAAAATCTCACGAAGACATAGGTACGGATGTATCCCAAAAGCGATCCACTATCCTATACGGAGGTGAAGACCTCACGAAGGAATAGCTTCTCGCTCCCACTTAAGAGGGGTAAAATCGAGCGAGTATGCAATATGATGCACGAAAGTATACTAAGAGACTCGAACCAAAAGCAAACATATCAAATGACGCAAACCACAAAAATGAAAAGATCGTAATTTTAAATCAGATTTCCAATTTTCGAAAAAAGGACAAAAAATAATCAATTTAAGGCTTGACTCTTGTCGTCCCCAATGGAGTCGCCAAGCTGTCGAAACCATTTTTTTTGAAAAACGGGGTCGACTTTTGTTTTGAAAACGAAAAACGGGAGTCACCACTAATCCTTTTTGATGAGGTGTAATCGGATCACCTCGTAAGATTGTTTTAATAAGATGTTTTGATTTACTAAAACAACGATTTTGGTCTACGAAATTCGAGAAAACGGGTTCTGGAGTCGGTTACGTACGAGGAAGGATTAGCACCCTCGATACGCCCAAAATTGGTACCTAGTTGATCAATTAGTGTCTTAGTGTCGAAAATTAAAAATCTTGAAGAGATTTTAAAAATACGATCCTTTGTTAAAATATTGCTAAATTAAAATTTTTTACGAAAAAGGGCGTATTTCACGTTAATCGAGAAAAAGAATTGCGTCTCGTAAGTTAGGACACAATGTCTTAAATCCCTGAATCGAGAATAAACACCGAAAAATTTATTTATTTTGAAAGGTGTTCGATTATCTCAGTTTTAGAATGAAATTATATTCTGTAAGTTAGAAAACAATCTTTTCGTAATTCCCGAGATTACTGAAAATGTTTTAAAAACGTTCGTTATTTGGATTTATCGAGGAAAATCGAAACTCCGTAAGTTAGGGTACGACTTTTCGAATCTCAAAATACGAAAAAAAACTTATTTTAGAGAATATAATTTTGTACGTCGAGTAAAGATTAATGCAATACGATTTATAGTAAAAATGTGAAAGCAAATCACGGTGTTAATACGCGTAACAACATAATAGATGCGATAATATGAACGACAATAATAAAAGCGAAAATAAATGACAATAAGATAAATAAATAAATGAAAAAAAACCAGTTAATTGTAAAATAAAAAAAAATAATAAGTAAATAAACAAGTAAAAACTAAAAGTTTAAATAGAATATTTGAAAATAAGCAAATAAATAAAAGAATAAAAATATTAAAAAACAAATTAAAAATGATAGTAGTAATAATAATAATATTGATAATAATATTAATAATAATATTAAAAAAATAAAACAATAAATAAGTAAATAGAACACATGTACATAATATTAAATTTAAGGATTATAAAAGTAAAAAAAATAAAATAAAAAAATAAAAATAAATTAGCAAAGAACAAATATAAAATTCAAGTATTTAAAAAGGAAAGAATAATAAATAATAGATATAAAATAAAAAAAGAATATTGGACAAATTAATGAGTAAATAATAAAACGAATTAATCAAAGGACTATATTGAAATCGAAATAAAATTAAGGGGGCTAAAATCGCAATAAATTAAAATAAAAAAGGCGAACAGGGACTAAAATGATAAGTGCAAAAACACGCGAGGACTAAATAAGAAAATATCCCAATCTTTGGGACACGTGTCCTTCCAGCAAAGCCGAGGACTAAACTGAAAACGGTGCAAAATTAAGGGCGAAATTTATAAAATAAAAGAAATACGAAATTAGGACTTAATTGAAGAAATGTGAAAAAGCGGAAGGGCCAAAAACATAAATAGCCCTTCTACTTAAAAACACGCAGATTCTGAGGCAGGTCGGGTCGGATCGGGTCGGTTAAGGGAAAAACGACGTCGTTTTGGTGCCTGAGAGGCTTGCCCAAAACGACGTCGTTTTGGAGGCCTATTTAAGGAAAAAAAAAATTCAAAAACCTTCATTTTCACCTTCTTTTAAAAAAAAAAAAACCCTCCCCTCTCCTTTTTTTTCTCTGCAGGGCCTGGAAATCTGGTGAGCTCCGGTCGATGTTCGGTCGCCGCACCACTGTGATGGCCGCCGGTCGCCGGCAACGGCGTCGCCGTCTACGGTGGCCGGAAAATTGGAAAAGGCCATTTTTTTGGCTTTTCAAATCCCCGAACTCGCAAGATGTCGATTTTCATTGGAATCAACGAACCTCGGCCGTTTACGGCCGTGCAAAATGCGAAAGAAGGTAAGATTCAACCTTTTCTTTTGTGTTTGCTTATTTTCTTTAAAATGAAAACAAATATAAGGCAAAAAGGAAAATAAAAAATAAAAACAACAATGGAAAGGCAACCTTTTCGTTCTTTGACTGATTTCTTTTTTCTTCTTCTTTTTTTTTGTGTATTTTCAAAAAAAATGTGTGTGTTACAAAATGGGTTTTAATCGGCTTTATAGCCAATTTTTTACAATTTGTTTGTTTGTTTTTTGCTTCTGTTGTCTGTCCTTGCA
This sequence comes from Gossypium sturtianum, assembly GCA_025698515.1. Taxonomy (NCBI): domain Eukaryota; kingdom Viridiplantae; phylum Streptophyta; class Magnoliopsida; order Malvales; family Malvaceae; genus Gossypium; species Gossypium sturtianum. The sequence continues at coordinate 128,370,329 of CM046946.1, forward strand.
GGTACGAAGGTGCTGACGTGGGGGTACGGAGGTCGACGTGGTGGAGGCAGCGGCGCAAGGGGGGTGCGACGGCGGCAGCTTAGGGGGCTAGGGTTCTTTTTCTGAAAATGTTAAGATAGTGGGCCACTTGGGCCGTCTAGGGTTTTTAGTATTTGGGTTTGTAAATTGGGCTTTTGGGTTTAATGCATATTGGGTTACATGGATTGTGGACTATTATTTTGTTTTAAAATTTTTGTATTTTTGGGTTTGTTTGGGCCTGGGCCAAAATTTGGCCTTACATCTAGATTTATCATATACAATCCGTGCAGTTAGCAGATACATGGCAAATCTCGGTAAAGAATATTGGAAAGTAGTTTAATAGATTTTAAGATACTTACGAGGTACTACTGATGTTTGCTTACAGTTGGAAGAACTAGAGATGGAGTCATTGGGTTTGTTGATGTTGATTTTGCTAGAGACCTTGATAGAAGAAGATCTCTCACAGGTTATGTCTTTACAATTGGAAGTTGTGCAATCAGTTGGAAAGCCACTTTACAAACTACAGTCGCTTTGTCTACCACTGAAGCTGAGTACGTGACGATTACTGAGGCTTGTAAAGAAGCCAATTGGTTGAAGGGACTCTTTAGTGAACTCAATGAAGACCTTCAAATCAGTACAGTATTTTTTGACAGTCAGAGTGCCATCTTCCTTACAAAAGATCAAATGTTTCATGAGAGAACACAATACATTGATGTTCAGTATCATTTTGTTCGTGATATTATTGCTTGTGGTGATATTGTTGTGAAAAAAATTAGTACTCATGAAAATCCTGCAGATACGATGACTAAGTCACTTCCTATAACCAATTTTGAGCATTGCTTAAACTTGGTTGGTGTTCATTGTTGAAGTTAAACCCTTAAGAGATTTTATGGAAGAGGTGGAGAACTTGTTCATTGAGAGTTCGCGATGAAGAACTTGTTCATTGAGAATTCGTGTCAAGGTGGAGATTGTTAGAATTGAGTGACCCGAATCCTTATTTAAATAAAATACAATAGTAAAATAAAATAAAAGTAAAATCCATATAGAACTACACTTCTTTTATTTTATTTTTGAATAACTTTTTTAAACCTTATTAAACTCCATCTATTTGATATTGATTAGAATAAGGTGTTTCAATCTTACTACACTCCTATTAGAATATGGTTTTACAAGTCTATAAATAGACATAGTCTACTCCTCTTGTAATTATTCTAATTCGACATAGTGAATTTTCTTCTCCTCTGCCCGTGGTTTTTCCCCCGAAAGGATTTTCACGTAAAAATCTGTGTATTCTTCTTTTTTCTTTGCGATATATTGTAATTCTACTTTTTTACATGTTGGTTATAAATATTTTTTGGTATATTATAAAATAATAATAAAAAACATTTATGGCCAAGAGAAATAAATAAAGCTTTCGAAGCACATATTACCTATTTCACTGTTTTCCTTCTTTGTATGCGATTACCCTTTGATTGCAGACTAATGGTGACGATTTGGAGGAGGTTCTGGATGCATCCAAAAATGATGTTGGTCTATTCTTTTGTCTATGTCCAACAACATACAAGAAGAAATATTATAAAATTTAAGGGACAAAATAATAATGCAGAGGATAAAGAACAATGATTATTTTTCAGATCATATCATTTTATCAATTTTTCTTGTCAAAATTAAGATATCTACTATATGTAACAATAATCAATATTCTTATCGTGGATATTCTCCAAAATTAAAAACGATTCATCATGAAATATATTTCATTTTCGTCTACAGGATCCAACCCCCAATTTTATTTTGTCAATTTTTAATAATAATTGATGATAGAGATCATTGGGGAGAAGTTATCACGAAGGCTAAGAGAAGGATGAGTTGGTTTTAATTATGGGAAAATGCAATGAATGAAAGTGAAGTGGGAAATTTGGCAGTTTCCCAAGGAGCCTTGACTATATCCATTGCTAGGAAGAAATCTTCCCTTGTCATTATCATTTATAATAAATGCAATAATGTTAGCTGTTATCCATTGCTTCCATTGTTTCTCGGAAATCAATTTCTTTGGGATTGAACTTTATACTTCTTTCTTTGGATTACAAATAAAACAATACAATACAATTCTATATGATGGTACGATGGTTAGCTTGAGTTTAAGTTACTATTTTCTTAAATATTTTGAATACTAATGAAATAACAAAATAATATCAAATCAAAAAAGTTGACATAATGGAAAATAGTATATTATCATTCGAATCAAATGGACTTGGTGGACCATAATCCTAATTAAATTGGCCGACTATTAGTTTTTGTGGTCCATATGCTTAAAATTAGCAAAAGTCGAGAGCCCACATGTAAATTTCAAACGAAATCTCAACGGCTAGTCCGAATTTGATAGTTACAACTCCTTCCATATCACGTCAATCCAAAAGATAGAATTTATTTATTTTTCTACAAGAAGTTTCCATACCTTTCTCGGCCTTTTGTTGACTGAAATACGACAAGTGAAGTAGTTGAAAATGCTGAAAATGGAGTTTTAAAGATATTTTCTTTTACCATAGAGATGAATTAACAAATGAGTTACAAAACATCACTTCCCATGTCGTCGGTGAAAGACGAATCAATCCATGTGATGAATCTTTAGATTTGGTTCAGGGATGAACAAATGAAAAAAAGAAGAAAGAGGGAATAGAAATCGTATTGAGAAACTGAAAACTTGAAATTCACTTTAGATTGGATTACAATTTATAGACATAAGCTATAAGCTCTCATAACAAACTAACTACTATTGTATATATTATCTAATATTCATCCTACAATTCACTTAACCGCTTTACTAATAGATTCAACTTCCTGCTCACTATTGTATATTATCTAATATTCATCCTACTTTTTTCCTTCTTTCTAATACTCGGCATGGACTATGAGGATTACACAGTCTTGTTGGAACCTTCGACTGTCCCATGTTTTGCAGGAATGTGTTTGGAATCTGCTGCCAACATTCAGTGTCTTGTGGGCTGTTTGAACGTATTGTTGAACGAGATCTTGCTCCAGTTGAAAGGTTGTATATTGGCATCTTTGACCATGTTCTTTGTGGGCCAAGCTAGCCGAATATCTGAGTGTTTGAAGTCCATTTTTTTTAGTTTTTCTTTCCTGGGCATTTGGATGATGGTTGACCATGTGCTATTTTAATGGTTAATTTGAATCTGGTTTCAGAAGACTTACCAAGACTTTATTGCCGTTGGTTTATATTTATAGTCGTGATTTACCTTGGTTGAATTGAATTTATTTTGTTTCACTGTTTCTCAGAATGTAATATGGGGTGTTATTGGGAGTGTGATTGATTGTAATTCGGTACTCTATTGGGGCTGTATCCTAGTTGTAAGGAGTGATTCAACTTTAGTCAGTAAAGATTTTTTATTGGATTATCCAATAATATTACACACAACATAGAATTGTTATATCTGAATTACTTTAATAAAACTTGGTTTTACTTTCTTTATATCGTTGCTATTGTGTTACTGCTCACATCTTCATTTATTTTATTTTTTGTTGCAACAATGTTTAGAACCATCATTGTTACGTTACTGCTCACTATTTCTTTTTCAAGTCCAGCGGTTGCTGACAAAAGCATTAAAAATAATTAGGTCATACAGTATCTGCATCCGAGGGATTTGAAAAGTTGCTCCCAAGTCTTGCGAGCATATTCACACAATGGTTCCCTCAATCAGTTTGTAGTGTTCGAACTACTCAAGGAGAGTCCTGCATTCATACGTTAAGGTGTACAAGAGTGGGTTAGTCATCGTATGGATCCTAATAAGACTATTTACACTGATAGCATCAACATCTTAGATATTCCAACATTTCTCGTATGGATCCTAATAAGACTATTTACACTGATAGCATCAACATCTTAGATATTCCAACATTTCTCGCAAGTGTAAGGGTATCCTTAAGTGTCCATAGCTCGACTTGGGACACTTGAGGTAGAGAGATATTTTAGTAAGCACCCATCTACTATCACTTACGAGCATGCCAACTCCCAGTCTACCAGGATTGACAAGAGCTTACCCATCTATGTTTAATTTGTTCCACCCTTGCTTGAGGAGGCGACTGCTACTTTATGCTAATAATCGTGGGGAGCGGGCAATATCATGGAGATTGAGAAACAACAAAATGTTCAATGCACCAACAGCAGCCCAATCTCCCAATGCATCTCTAATTTGTTTGAAGGACTCCTACCTTTTGTGATCTGACTTTCCTTAAGAAATTCGGTCTGAGTCTTGTTGAAGTATAAGAGCATCATTCATTGCCGTGAACCTAACGAATTCGAATCTCTTTTAAGGAATAAAAGCATCAATGACTTTCTCCTCTTTTGAGGAATAAAAGCATCAATGACTTTCTCATGGTACGTCTGGAAAATCATCTAAAGACCCTTTTGATGCACCATTTCAGGTAAATTATGAACGAAGAGTGTTACCCATCCTACATTACCAGAGAAGTTTTGATGAGACACCCATTTTGGATTTTAATCCTTTATACTCAAAGTAATGCTACGGTTAAACGAGTTTCGAAGGGTCTGAAAAGTGGAAATTGGCTTGGTGTTTTGCTACTGTTAATTGTTCTATTATATAATATCTTCTCTTTCTTAATAAAAATTACAGGCCTTGGTAAGAAATTTTTTAAAGCAAATACAAGCATTATAACCAATCAATTTAAACATAATTAAAGACAAATATTTGGTTGAATAATTATAATTCAAACTATTTTTAGTAAATATAATAATTTGAAATAATAAAAATATATAATAAAGCATTTTAATCAATTTTTTTAAGAAAAAAAATAGAATTGCTTTATAATTGAAACTTTATTATTAAAATTAATCGTTAAAGCTCTTTTGAAATAATTAAAATAATCATTTAAGTCTCTAACCAGGAATTGCAATAAGTTAAATCTTTAATTGAAAGTTAGTAATTAATTGAACTTTTAAAATATAATTTTCAGTTGAAGCCCCTAAAAAACCGTTGAGTGATAATGTGACAGTTGGCATAGAAAAATGATAATGTGGCATTTGCCGCAGAAGGCTTCATCAATTTTTGATTATTTTAAAAAGATTTAATTGAGTTCTTTTTTATTATTTTACGAGGATTTAATTAATTTTTAAATTATTAGAAATTATAGAAAATTATTAAAAATAGTTTAAAACTCTAAAAAGTATTGAAAATATATAAAAAATTATAAAGTTTATAAAAAAGTAGTAATTTTTAATTTTATAACATTTAATAATTGACTAAATTACTAAAACATATCTTTTTTTTTTAAATACATGCCATTTTTAAAAAAAAAAAAAAGACTCATAATCAATTTGCTGCTTCTTCTTAGATAATGTAGGATTGATTACTCTTTTAACTAACAACATAAGATTACAACCGACACTTAATTTTTAAAAATTAAAGACAAAACTTTGTACAACATTAAACTCTAACAAAATAAAACATTCTAAACTCTTATATAAATATTATTGTTGTAAAAAAAATTCAATAAAAACAGGAAGACAAACTTATACATATAATAACACATAATATTTTATATATTAAAGTGTAAAAAATATTATGTGTAAGTTTAATATATATAATATTTTATATAGAGAGTTTATTTGTATTAGTAATTTTTTTTTAACATTCTACTTACCATTCTTACAAATGTAGTTTTTTTTTTTTTTAAGTAGAATTTATAGTATGTAGTTAAATATTAAAAAAAAAAATTCGTAAAAATGTAATTGTTCCAATATTCATGGAATCAAAATATTAGTTGAACTAAGCAAGCTTTTATACTCTCATGTACGACTTTACCAAACTCAGACCAGTCATCATATGTCGAATTAAGAGCTGTTGAAACTTCTTAAGCATCAATATAAATGAATAATATTGCAGCTGCCACTTTTGTAAGAATGGTAAGCAGAATGTTAAAAATATCACAAATTTTTTTACTAATATAAATAAATTCTTCTTATTATATAAATTTATTGAATTTTTAATAGAATCAAAATTCTGATTTATAAATATAAAATATTTAAAATAGCAAATTGGGTATCAATATTATATTCCAAACTTTTTTTCAAATAAAATGATTGATTTATTTAATTATCAATTAATTATTATTTTAAAAAGTCCAAATTCTTATAATAAAATATCATGTAATGTATTGAACTTAAAATTACTCTTTATTATTACTATTATTATTAAAACTTTTGCTAAAAAAACTCTAATTATTATGAGTTGGGATTGTTTTGTTATTTGCGTTTCACCGAAACCCGAATGTAAACTAATTATCAAAATTACAAATCTTTTTATACAACAAAATTACAAGCACTCAATTAACCTCACTCACCAAAACAAATCCCAACCTCACTATGTTAGTAAGTTGGTAAATGTTGTTTCAATTAGTTTGAGGAAAATGGTTGATTAGTCTCTTAAAACCCTCCAAAATAACTAAAAAAGAAGCTCGTTTAGCCATCCGAAATGTCCTCTTTGCTACCCATTTTTGCAAATCTTTTTTTCTTTATATCCCATTCTTTTCCTCTTAGTTTTCCCCTACATTCTTGCATCCCTTTTTTAGCAGATTGCTTTGAAGAGAGTATGATTGCTCTTCTTGAAGATCCTATACTATTGTCAATGTTTTAAGTGAGTTTTGATTCATTTATATATGTTTCTACTGTATTCGGAGCTCATCAACGGAGATTTTAGGTAAACTTCCTTAAGTTTTTACTTTAATTTTGTACCTCACGAAGCCAATTCTGATTCAGAATATGGGAAGTGGTCATGAATTTAATGAAGAAGGGGAAGGAAGCAGCAAGCACTATTTGACAGATTATGAAGTTAATTTGAACGAAATTAAACCACTGTCAAGCCATGGAAGTTCAGACTCTTATTCCTCATCAGGATCAGGTTCATCTCAGGACCTTTTTGATTTCCTTGGAAACAATGACTCCAATGATGATCATACCGGGAAATCCGAACTCAAATCACCAAAAAAGGTTCGTGTTTCGTTTGCGAGTTCAACCGATAAGCAAGAAAAGCAAGTCTACGTACCGAATAGGATACCTTCTTCGGTTTTCAGTGGGAAGCCTGCAACGCCCATGGATTGGAGCACTGCTTCAAATGAATCATTGTTCAGCATTCATGTGGGAAATGGCAGCTTCTCAAAGGATCAGTTCTTTATGTTATACAAGTCTGGAGAATTGACCAAGTTAGACGAGCAAATCATTGCTCAAAAGAACGTGTTACCGTCTCTGAAAGAGTTGGATGATATGGCTGCAATGGATGAAAATACAGCCAAAGATTCAGGAAATGAGTATACAGTGGCCAAAACTAATGAAGTTGCAGAAGACCATAGCCATAGCGAGCCGAAGATGGCTGAGGCTGAGGTTCAAAGTTCAGTTGACAATTCTCCGATTGTGGATCATAGTGCAGCTGTTGGCAATCTTAGCCTGAAAAAGAAACCTACCGCAGAAGTGAAAAATTTGCCTATGAATTGCATGTCCAGCCTTTCTGAGGACAGCAATATCAGCATTTCCTTTACCTTCCCTGTGTAAGTTCTAATTGTTTCTCCTTTCATCTTATGTCCATAGTTACATGCTTTCGTTTTTCTTTAGTAGAAAACAGGTTAAGCTCGGTTCCGTGCCACTTTCCAATCTAGCAAATTTCAGTACTTGAAAAGACTTCTGATGCGGGCTTATCATCTCCTTTAGCCACCAAAAGCATTACATTGACTTGTTTTCGGTTTCATTTCAGGTTGACAGCCACTGATGGTGGAAGATTGAGCTCCGTTTACGCTGACCAAAACATTAAGGGATCACACCAGCAGCAGCAACCGCTGCCCCAGCAGCCGCTGGAGGAGGAGAAGAAGGAATTTACAGAGGAAAAGGAGGCACAAAGCCCGGTTTCACCCCAAAATGGTTCGAGTCGAAGCTGGTTTTCCTGGTTTTCTTGCTGCCGATGTTCTTGAACTTTCCACACTGTTTTTTGTCTATGAAATTTGACCAGTTTCCTGTCGCAGCAAGTGGAGGCAAATTTCTATTTAAGAATGTTGGTCTAGTTTTATACAGTTTCTTGGTGTAATATAATGTGAATGTTTTATCAATGTCGTTTACAAAGGATTGAAATTATATAGTTTGAAAAAAATAAAGCTGGGAATAATTGATAAGTCTTTTGACAGAAAGTAAGAAAAAAATGATTTTGATACACACTCAAAGTGTTAGCACCGTCAATCAATTAGTGTACATATTTTCAATTAGGAAAAAAATTACTCGGAAGGTTTCTATGCTTTAAGAAACATAATTTTAATGTTTATTTCGTAATAATTAGATCTGTTACTGAAAAATATATTTAGAGTGATTTCTTGACTGTTTAGTTCTCACCACTGTTTGTGTCAATTTTTCATTGGTTTGGTCTATATCTCCATTCCCCCTCTGTTGGCTTTTATGTCTCTCCATTGTTTTCCGTTTCTCTCCATCGGAGTTAAAGGTTTGAGATTGGCTTTTGTGGAGTCCTGGGTCCTTTCCTCTCTTGGTGGCTTCGAGTTTTTCTCTCCATCTAGCCATGTTTTCGCTTCCTATCACTATAACCACGTCTCATTCTTGTATGAGTTTTGCTTAGTTTTGGGGACTCTCTATCTCTTTGTTCCATCCCCTTTTTTGAGGCTAGGGGTGGAAGAGAGATTGGGACTTTGAAGCTGCTCATGGATCCTGATTCCTCTTTTTCTCTAATTGAAGGCATCAATGAATGTAATTGCAGAAGTTGAGTTCAGTTTCAGCTTTCAAGAGCATTTGTGCTTAGATAAGAAGAAAAGAAGAAGAGAAAATCTAGAGCAGAAAGGTCAAGAGAGGGAGAAAATTCATTTTGAATCATCCATAACTGCTTACTGTCCTAGCCATGCTGAAATGGAAAAAAAAAAGGCAGTTATAGGAATTTTGGTTAAAGAATTGTTACATGATAGTTGTTAACCCTTAGCCCCAAAACTCACCGTTTCATTAAACAGAAAACACAACACTTTTAATCCTCCTTTAAAGCACACCATTTTACTAACATTTTTAACTTAAAATGCAGTGTTGAACTAGCCAACTTTAACAGTCCTTTTCTACTGCTAATTCTTGCCATAACAAATACTCCCCTGCTCGAGAGATCCTTGTCCTCAAGGATCAAAAGCATGAAACTTCTTCTACCATTCCTGGAGAGATTCCCACTCGCATCTTCAGGAAATATGTTAGTCCATTTAACCAGTACTTCAATGAAGTCTGGTTACCCCTTCGAACCATGCATCTATCAATGATGCGAGATGGCTCCTCGAGCTTAGCTCCATCAATACCAACTATAGGTAAGGCAGTTGTACCGGTTGCTTCCCAACATGTCGCTTGAGTTGAGAGACATGGAAGGTGGTATGAATGCGAGACCCCAGAGGTAATTCGAGTCTATAGGCCACTTTTCTCACTTTTGCTTCAACAACAAGAGGCCCAAAAAACTTAGGATACAATTCTTGGTTCAACACCTTCCTGACTGTGTGTTGTCTGCACAACTATAGCTTGAGGTATAACAGCTCCCCAACTTGGAATGTTCTATCACTTCTTCTACGATATGCAAGCTATTTCATCCTATCTTGGGTCCTCTTAACATGAAACTGAAGGAGTTGTTTTGCTGCTTCACGCTGCTGCAAGCTTCTATCAACACAGGCAACTGTTGAAGACCCAGTTAGATAAGGTAAATGATGGGGAGGTGATTGTCCATATAAGGTTTCATAGTGTGTAGTTTGTATAGCTGAGTGGAAGGTGGAGTTGTACCATCATTCAGCTAGGGATAACCAAAAGAACCAGTCCCCTGGTCTCTCACCAGTCATACACCATAGGCAACTCTCTAAACACCTATTGAGGACTTCTGTTTGCCCATCACTCTCAAAGTGGTAGGCAATGGACATGTGCAGTCACGTGCCAAGCTTTTTAAAAAGCTCCTTCCAAAATTGACTAATAAAAATCTTGTCCCAATCAGACACCATAGATTTAGGAAAACAATATATCTTATAGATCTAGTTGAAGTACTCTTGGGCTGTAACAACCCGATTTCTAGTTGTGTCAAAAATTATGGTTTCGGTATTCCATTTCCGTAAACTCAATTCGTAAATATTAAATAGAAATATTTACGGAGTTAATATATTGTTGAACTGAAAAATGGCTAAGTGATTTAGCCGAGATTGTGTTTAATTAAGGCCTAGGGACTAAATTGAAAAAGTTTAATCGCTATAGGTTTTTAATTAGGATAAGGCTTGGAAACTTAAATAACAATAATCCGAAGGACCAAACTAGAAAATAAACCAATTTGAGATAGATGTTAGTGGGATGTGATGTAAATTATCATTAGCTTAATTTAATGAATAATTAAGGTTTAATTAATTGTGATTAAGTAAATAAACTAAGCTTAACTAATTAAAGTATATAAGCAAAGTAAGTGGGAAAAGATGACAAAGTCATCATCTTCTTCCCAAGAGCAACTGTCCTCCATGTTTGAAGAAAAGAGAGCTTAAAATGTAAGAATGACCGTGCCATTGCTGCTGGGCCATCCCAAATGGTAGCATAGGAAAAATGTAAGAATGACCGTACCCCAGCATGCGTGTGCCGAGGCTTAGAAAACTTCAATCAGATATATAAATTATGTGTGGTGTATGCAAGTGTACATGTCAAATTGTAATATAGTTTATTACAACAAAATACAAAAAGTATTCCGAGGATCGCACCCAAGGGAGGCTTGTTTAAACTAAAGTCCCCTTTGGATGGGCGTTTTACCTCCAGTGCGGTGCGTTTAACTGTCTTTTTGTCTTACACTACAGTATCGGTACAATATCTAATCTCATCGCCACCTCTATTTTTACACTAACTACAGGTAAATGCACCGCCCATCCAAAGGGGCCCTAAATTGATAATACAAGTTACACACTAAATAGGACTAAATATTACTTGTGTCAAAATCATTATCGACAGAATTAAAGTAATTGGGTTGCAAAATAAAATATAACAGAAAAGAAATACCAAAATAAAAAATCAATTATGCAAGCAGAAGGATGAATCACTTTCGTGTTCATAATTAACCTAAGTCTAGGGTTTTTAACTAATTAGATAACAATTAACCTAATTAATACCTTTCGGATTATAACGAGATTAACTGATCGACTTAGTTTACTTATCTTTCAACCTGATAAACTAAACCGGGTTAGATTAAGTTGATTCCTAGCACACTACCCTTTCGGCCTCATTTACCTAAATAACTTCCTAGAGTTGTCAATTCTAGGGTTTATTCCACTTAATCTACTTTAACTAACTAGATGCGAAACCTTAATCCTAAGCTAATCAATTTCACTTCAGTTCATCAATGCTTTTTAGGGTTTAGTTACGACCTATTCTAGATGCAAGATTTCCTATCACTTTATTCAACATTAAACAAATGCAAAATAAAGAGAGTAGAACAGAGATGAAAGAATCTGTAGATTTCGAATTACGCTTGAATCTCAAAACCCTTGAATGAATGTGTTGATTGTGATTTTAGCAAAGAACAATTAACAGAAACAATATAGAAACAAAAATAAACTAAAACTGAGGTTGAACTTGAAATAACGCTTACAACTAAAAAAGAAATTGAAATCTAACACTAAAACCTAACTAAGAACCAAAAATAAAGTTTAAATCATGAACTAAGCTCTGTAATTAAGTTTTGAGCACTATCATTTATAGTGTTTAGGTTAGATGACCAAATTAGGTCAATTACAAGCTGCTAAACATGTTAATTATGATTGTAAGGACAAAAAAACCCTTAGCTTATAAATGAGCCTTGTCGGACTAGTGTCATGACATTGAATGCCGTATACTCCCCCTTCTGGCTTGAAGTTGGATGTCGCAACATCAATGGCTGCATGCTTCCCCTCTGGTGTCGCAAAATTATCGAATGATGTGCAAGTGTACACATTCGTAAACAAGTAATAAAATAGTAAGTATAGAGCATTGTCTCCACAGGGACTGTATATGAAAGAAATATTGTGAAATTTATCAAATGGGAAGTTGGTGTTAGAAATAAGGAAATGTGAATTGAGTTAACTATTAACCTAAATTAAATTACTAAGTATGCTAAAACAAATGAAAGTGTAACATAGAACAATAAGAAACAAATCATAAGATTAAATTATTATGACAAGAAGAAGCTAGATTAATTGCTTTCCTGAACTTAAAATTATTAAAAGCAATGCTAATGATGTTACCACAGAACCATGGCAATTTGGCTATTTACTAACTCAGGATTTATAAGTTATGAAGTCATACTTTTAACCTTTAAGTTTCTTCAGCATACTTCTATGTTCAATTAACTTCAAAGATTTATAAGCAGATGATCGTGTCCAAACTAACTATGACAACGAATAAGGCAAGCGCACCTATCGTTCGGTAGTATAGCTATGGCAAGACTGGAAATATCGTATCCTCAAGGACCAAGAGTACTAGTAGTTACTATCTTTTTATTATCTAGCCTAAGTATTAAGGGAATCGATGTTTAATTATCTAATTACTAAACTAAGGATGCTAAGTCACAGAGAGTGAATTGGGAAAATACTTTTGGGAAAACCAGTTGATTAAGACAATACCCGAGGAAGAATCCACCTAGACTTCACTTGTTATTTAACTCTGAACCGGACAATTTATTCACTTGACTTGATCCGTAGGATTCCCTAATTTATATTAATACCTCTTTCGAGGCTACTAACGTCTAACCCTAGGTTGATTAATTGAAATCTCTTTCTAATTAAAACCCCTAGTGTTGCATTAACTCGATCTATGGACTCCCATATTAGGTTTGACCCTAATCCGGCATATTTTCGTCATCCTATCTCTAGGGTTGCGATCAACTCTGCTTAACTATGCTAGATCTACTCTTAAACAGGGACTTTTGCTCCACTGCCTAAGCACATCAATACTTGAATCAATATTCTGAAATATTAAAACAAGAATTAATAACACATAATTAAGAACAAATCAAGTATTTATCATACAGTTCAGAAAATAATAACAAGATCTGTCTTAGGTTTCATCCCCCTCAGGTATTTGAGGGGTTTAGTTCATGTTTAATAAATAATACATTTCAGAAGAAAGTAAATAACAAAACATAAGAAAAACCCTAAAACCCCCTGAAGGAAATTGAAGGGAAGATCTTCCGTCTTGAGTGTGATTTTGGCTTCTGGGATGAATCAACTGGCTGTCTTCGAGTAATTTCCTGTGTTCAGCCCTCTCTGGCTTCGCTCTTCGTCAAAAGCCCTAACATAAGGCTTTGTCGAACCCCTCCTTTAGGTTGCCCTCTAGGGTGTTTATATAGGCTTTCGGAATGCCTTTCTTGGCCCACAAGTATCCTAATCTGAATGAAACTCATCCTGGCCACGGCAGGGACACGCTCGTGTGAAACACCCGTGTGAATCGAGCCCAAGGCCGTGTTCGAGTCTGCTAAAGTGGCACGGCCGTGTGGTGAGCTCCAGGCCATGTTGATTTCCTACTTTGGCCCATTTTCTCCGTTTTCGGCCCGTTTCTCATTCTTTTCATCCTCCGATGCTCTCCTAAGTATAAAACATGAAATTAAAGGGTTAGGAGCATCAAATTCCAAAATTCAAGGGATTAAATCATCCAAAAGTATGCTAAATGTGGGATTAAAATATGTATATATTACGATTTATCAGCAGACTTCATATTTAAGGGTTATGCAAGGTAACAATATTGCTAAATATCATTACTAATTCAATCATTACGAGATTAAGCATGCACCATTCAAATATTGTGTCTATTAATTACCATCTTGTTTGGATTAAGTAATCAAGTCATATGCTTCCCTACTTTAATTATGCATGAGTAAGCATGTTCATGATTTTATTTGAATGAATAAACAACCAAAGCACATAACAACATCAATAAAGCATTAATAACATAAGCTAAGGGATTTCAATCAATTTAGCATTAATAGAATTAAATCATTATCATTAAATTGAAAGCAGAATAGTAAATGTCAATCATGTTTATCAACTTTAAAAAAATAAAAGATTAAAGGGAAAGAAACAAGAAGTCGATTCTGGTGATTTTCTGTTGCACTGCTCGTGTTGTTTTTCCTCATTTCTTTTCATTTGATTCTATGCACAACTACTCTCAAAGTGTCGAATTTGGCTGCTTTAAAAAAACCTTTAAATTGCTCTCTCAAACTCGTGTGTTGCTTTATCAGATGTGGTGTGAGTGAACAATAATGATAGATTGGTGAGTGAATAACCCCAATTGCTTGCCCCTATTTATACTTATCTAAACCCCATATTTTATCATGTCTTTTATTGAATTTATCCATGTAGGTGGTCGACCCTTGATTTGTGGAGAAGGAGTGGACGACATTCTTGTTTCAAGGGGAGGAAGTTACTTGAATTATGGAGGGAGGTGGACGGTTGCTTGATTTGTGGATGAGAGAGATCATTGATTCTCTCCATACTGATTTGGTGGTTAAATTAGGTGAATACCAGGTCCCATGAATGGTTTGGGCACCTCAAGTGGACGATTGGGCTCCTTCCTTCCTTAGAGGGCTATCCAGATTTGTTAACCCACCTTAGAGTTGGGTCAAGAGGAGTTTTGAGGTCCAATAAGCATATTTGGGGCATCCAAAGATGACACTACATCAACCTAATCCCGTAGGCTTTTGCTACAGAGATGTTCCAGTACTAAGCATTCATAAGTGAGTTTGAAGTCCATATTTCCTTCCAGTCTACCAACTATATTCAAAACTACAAAAATCATGTGTTTAGCATATAAAAAGATTAAGATAAAAAATTTATCTTAACATTATCCAACAAGACAAAATTATAATAAAAAACTACGAAATTAGTTATCAACCACTTAAATTTGCATGAATTATAAGTCAAAAAGTACTGAAGATAACTCTATATTCTAGAGTTATCATGATAAACCGAAATAGTAACATATTTTAAACCCACATTTAGCATGCTTTTGGGTGAATTAAGCCTTGAATTGTGTAATTTGGTGCTCTTAATCCTTTGTTTTCATGTTTTATACTCAGGAAAGCACCGAAGGATGAAAAGAACAAGAAACGGGCTTAAAACGGACCAAATGGGCCAAATCACGAAATCGACACGGCCTGGGCCCAAGCAACATGGCCGTGCCTCCCTAATCAGACCTGAACACGGCCTGGCCACGATTCACACGGCGTGTGCCAGCGGCGTGTCCTCGCCGTGGAGAAGAGGAATTTCACTCGGATTTGGATACTTAGGGGTAAAGAAACACATTCCAAAAGCCTATATAAACACCCTAGAGGCCAACTTTGGGGCATCCAAACTAGCCCAAGGAGCCGAGCCGAAAGATCGAAATTGTGAAAATTACTTGAAGAAAGCCGGTTGATTCATCTCAAGAAGCGGAGTTATACTCAAGACGGAGGATCTCTCTTCAATTCCTTCAGGGGTTTTAGAGTTTTTCTTATGTTTTGTTTTATCTTTTCTTTTGAGATGTATTCTATTATCATTATGAACTAAACCCTCAAATACCTGAGGGGGATGAAACCTAAGATGAATCTTGTTATCGTTTACTAAACTATATGATAAGTATTTGATTTGTTCTTAATTATGTGTTCTTAATTCTTGTGTTGATATTTCCGGGATATTAATTCAAGTTTGATGTGCTTAGGTGGAGGAGCAAAAGTCTCTGCCTAAGAGTAGATCTAGCATAATTAAGCGGAGTTGATCGCACGCCTAGAGATAGGGTGACGAGATTTTGCCGGATTAGGGTGAAACCTAATATGGGAGTCCATAGATCGAGTTAATGCGATTCTAGGGGTTTTAATTAGAAAGAGATTTCAATTAATCAACCTAGGGTTAGACGTTAGTCGCCTCGAGAGAGGGGTTAATATACATTAGGGAATCTTACGGATCAAGTCAAATGAATAAATCGTGCAGTTCGAGTTAGATAACAAGTGAAGTCTAGGTGGATTCTTCCTTGGGTATTGTTTTAATCAATTGGTTTTTCCCACAAGTATTTCCCTAATTTCATTCTTTTTGTCTCATCGTCTTTAGCTTAATAGTTAGTTAATTTTCTAGATTAAACCGATTCACTTCAATTTTAAGGCTAAATAATAAAAAGAAAGTTAGTATTAGTACTTTCGGTTCCTTTGGGTTCGACAATCCGGTCTTGCCACTAAGCTATACTACTGTTCGATAGGTACACTTACCTCAATCGTTGTCATAGTTAGTTTTTGGGCTCGATCATTTTCATTATAAATTTTAAGACTGTGACACACCGATCAAGTTTTTTGGCGCCGTTGCCGGGGAACTGAAATATTAAGAACACTCAATTTGTATTACTTTAGCCATTTTTATTTTCTGCAATTTTACTCTTATTTTTGTTTTCTATTTTTATCTTTCTAAATTTTAGTCTTTGCTCCTTGTAGGTACCTCTAGTTTATGACTAGAAGGAACCCGACAGACCTTTTAATTTATGATAGTGAGATCAAGCAACCGCTCATGAAACCGAGAGAAATTAGGCGAAGTCTACAATACACAGAAGAAGAGCAAGAAAACATCATCAATACCACCGAAGAGATGGCTGAAAATAATCTGCTACCTCCAGAGATGGCCAAAAATCAGGCTCCTCGAACTATGTATGATTATACTAAGCCTAGTTTAGTTGGTACTGAATCTAGTATTGTTAGACCTACTATTGCTACAAATAATGTCAAATTGAAACCTAACACTTTACAGATGATACAACAGTTCGTTCAGTTTGATAGTTTGCAGGATAAGGATCCTAACACACACTTCGCGAATTTTCTGGAATTCTGCGACACTTTTAAAATTAATGGCGTTTTTGATGATGCCATCCAACTTCAGTTATTTCCCTTTTCTTTGAGGAATAAAGCTAAACAGTGGTTGCATTCTCTTCCCCGAGGATCAATTACTACATGGGAACAAATGACCGAAAAATTTTTATTAATATATTTTCCACCGGCCAAAACGGCCAAATTAAGGAATGATATCTCTTCTTTTGTGCAGATGGATTTAGAAACACTTTACGATACATGGGAGAGATACAAAGAGCTATTGAGAAGATGCCCACACCATGGATTACCCTTGTGGCTACAGGTCCAAACTTTTTACAACGGTGTAACCCCTCAACTAGGCAGTTGATTGATTCAAGAAATGGTGGAACTCGAATAATAAAACACACAGGCGACTTACGAATTTATAGAGAGATGTCCTAAATAACTATCGCTGGCAAGTCACAAGGACAAAGCCCACGAAAGTCGCCATGTTTTTCAACCTCGACGCAGCAACCATGCTATCGAATCGGTAGATGTGTTAACTAAAAATTTGATGGTTTGTGTAATTCCTTGCAGTACAACCCGTTATGCGAAGCGAAACAAGTGGAGGTGTGGCAAATCCGAGTACCCACTCTACGAACATGGTATAGAAGGCGAACAAATGAACTATGTAAGTAATAATTTCAGATATCAAAGTAACCCTTATAGCAATACTTACAATCCAGGTTGGAAGAACCACCCCAATTTTTCATGGGGTGGTCAAGGAAATCAAAGACAACAACACCCTCCAAATTTCCAACAAAGAAGAAGCCATCTACCCACGGAAAAAAGAAGCCGAACCTTGAGGAGATGTCGACAAAATATATAATAGCAATGTAAAACACGTTTCCAAAGTATAGAAACAAAACTTGAAAAACAAGAAGCATCGACACAAGAGCTCAAAGATCAAATTGGGCAAATCACCAAGATCTTGACTAGCGACCACAAGGTATATTGCCAAGCAACACTTGAAACTAACCCAAGGGAGCGATTCAAGCCATATCAACTCATGATAATGTAGGGTTGAATGAGCCTCATTTAAGGCAAGAGAATGTGGTAGAAGAAGGTAAGGTTGAGGAAGGAAGTAAAAAGCCAAACCGGTAATTAAAGAGTACCAACCTCGTATACCATACCCCGAGGCGATGAAGAAAGACGACAGAGAGGAACAGTTCGATAAGTTTCTTAAACTTTTAAAGAAATTACATATTAACTTACCATTACTTGAAGCTCTTTCGCGGATGCCGATTCAAGGAAATTCTTAAAAAGCTTTTGACAAACAAGCGAAAGCTAGACGAGGAATCGCATGTGGAACTCAACGCAAAGTGCTCAAAGAATTCTCCAAAATAAATTACCACAAAAATTAAAAGATCCAGGAGTTTTACAATTCCATGCTTAATTGGTAGTTTATCTATTAATAATGTGTTAGTTGATTTAGAGGCAAGCATAAATGTCATGCCTTATAAAATGTTTAAACAACTTGGTCTAGGAAACCCAAACAAACTAGGATAAGCATTCAATTAGGTGATAAAAAACTGTTAGAATTCCTAGGGGTATAATCGAAGATGTGCTAGTAAAGATTGATAAATTCGTATTCCCAGTAGACTTTGTTGTTTTAGACATGGATGAGGACAATAGTATCCCATTAATTCTAGGAAGGCCTTTTTAGCAACCGCCAGGGACTAAAATTGATGTCGACGCAGGTGAACTCATACTCTGTGTAGGTGACGAGAGCAGTCACTCTTCAGGCTCTGGATTCGGTTAGAACATCGAGCAAACAAGGTGATAAAGTAAATTCTATTGATAACCATTTGGTTAACCCTTCTTTGCAGGAAGCACCACAAAAGAACACAACTAAACCCGATCCTAGACCCAATGCCAACAAAGAAACAACTCATGAGGATCGAAGGGATCAAGTTGATGAACTAGACGAGTGGAAGACACATTTCAAGGAAACACTAGGGGTACACGAAGAGAAACCGAGGGAACCACCAGACGAGCTCGTAGGAATGACAAATCACTTTAAATAGGAGACCAGGTATTGTTAGATAAAACAGACCCTCGAATATATCCTCCTGACCCTAATACAAACAAAGAAATCCCTTTTAAGGTAATCAAGGTTTTCCCATACGGAACAGTCGAGATAAGTAATCCTATATTTGGCACTTTCAAAATAAACGCTACTCGACTTGAATTATACACGGATATTAGGACAGATAGCATGAGGAAAGATGTTCAACTTTTCAAACCACCCTGATTATGCGAATGAGAGGAAAGTCTAGCTTAAGACTTTAAACGAGCGCTTCTCGGGAGGCAACCCGAGCACTAACTCCATTAATTTTTACATTTTTTATTTTTACTTTTATTTTTCCTTTTTAGCATTTAATTTTAAACTAACCAAAGTGAAGATTTTCAGACCACACGGCCTTGCACACGGCCGTGGCCGTGTGGATACTACGGACTTCCATACTGACATAGAAGAGGTAGTACGAGCCAATGACGAAAGATTCCCAGATCACGGACGACTATAAATTACCACGGCTGTGTGATATGGCCGTGGCCGACACTGAGGGAAGACACACGGGCTCTAACTAACTAGCCATGGCCATGCGATGCGGCCGTGGTCGACACTGTTTGATCCTATATGGGCGTGGTGACCATGAAACGGGCGTAGGAGAAACGAACGAAACACAACACGGCCGTGCGATATGGCCGTGTGACCCAACACGCCCATGGTACACGGGCGTAGGGATGTACCAGTTTTGAAAATTCTATTTAAAACACCCCTTGCCCCCTTTTCTCACCCACTCCCCATCCCTTTTTCCCTACTCACATTCACCCTCCCCTCCCAACCCCTCCATTCTTTCCTCTATTCCTCCATCTACAAAGCCCATGAGCTACACCACATCCATGTCGAAGAAACGGAAGGATCCAAGCACAGTCTCCCTGTGGGAGATCGATCTATATAAGTTCATGCCGGCCGCTTCAATTATTTGACAAGCCAAGGGTCTTTGAGACCATTCTATTTTTCTTTTTCCTTTCTCTTCTCCTTTATTTTCCTTTTCTTTATTTCTCTTATGTTTAATTTAGTTTATTTTATCTTAGTTTCTTAGTTTTAGGTTCTAAAGGCTGCTAGGGAATCACCCCACCACGACCACTGCCAACACCACCGCGGCCTTAGAAATCACACCCTCCTCGCGAACCATCCAACAATAAGGACCATTCGGTCCATTAATATTTTCTTTTAATTTTATTTCATTTTTTATTTTCCTTAACTTTAGCTTACTTTTCTTTAAAAATATAATTAGTATAAGTCAAATTATTCTTATTATCTCCTGGCTAATTCTTCACGAGCTTCCCAATTTCTTCATCTAGCGTAGAAATTGTAGGTGTAACACCCCAAACCCGGCCCAAACACTATAGCCGGATCTGGCATGCCACTCAAAAGAGTTTTGTAAAAGATGTCGCAATCTTCGGGAAATATTTTTCTTGTATTTAATCTTTTATTCGGGAAAACTTAATAACTTGATAAGTTTAAATAATATATAAATTTCACTTGTTGTTTTATGAATAAAAACCAAAATATTAATACATGCCTTAGTTTAGTTAAAGTTTAAATGTCAATAATGAAAGCCCAAAATAAAACACAAAGCAAAGTATAATAGTCTAGTGGCCCATGGCCTTATTACAACGAAACTTAAAACCCACTTAAGATAAATTTCTTAAAAATAAATAAATAAAGTGAAGTCTTTTTGCTGAATCCTCAATGCTCTGTAACATGGCCACCTTGCTCCCTCTTTCAGCCCGGTCCGATGCACTAAGTGTCACCTGAAATGGTTAAAATAATTGGGTGAGTCGCGAAACTCAGTGTGCAACCCTCATGCACCATCAGATTGGGCCTTAGCCCACAAACCAGCAAATAAAACATAATTTAGCAAATGACATACATAACCCAACCCAATCCTAGGTTTCCATCCGCTACACACCACCCTTACCTGCCAAGCACACCATTGGGGATTTCTATAATCAACCCACACCGCTACACACCATCGATGGCAGACATGCTGCAGTTAGCTGCTCATTGTCAAAGTTGTGACAGAGTCACCAGGTGAAATGGCATAAGCCACGAAAATGAGTTTGTGACAAAGTCACCAGGCTGAAATGGCATAAGCCACCAGAACAGATCACTTCCCCTTTCATTATTCACCCAACCCCAAGCATACAGAGAAATCGGCATACAAAGTATATTACTGAAGAAGGACAGAAATCACTAACCTGATGATTAGCCTTTACCCTCCTCGGGTTTTCAATCATAATGCCTGGGTTTTCGCATTTTAACAGAGTATAGCGATTTATACATATATATATATATATTAGCACCCAATCTAATAGTGGGAAAGGTTACACACCTGATTAATGTCGATACCCTTGCTAAACCGATCTATAACTTTGCTCAAAAAGCCGGAAAGATGTGAAAATAGGGTCTCTCCTACAATCGGCCAAGGGTTAATAGATACCCGAATTTACACTTTGAAACTAATAGATTCCTCTTACCTTGAAATCCCGAAAGTAACACAATTCGAGTGTTACCGAACTATAACTTAGAGATCTATGCGATTGGCCCCACTTCAGATCCCAGGATGCCGAAAATAAGAGAGAAATAAGAGATTAGTTCTAAATAGCCATTCGGCTAGGGATTTTGAAAAGCCAAAAAACATTGAAATCCTGAAATCAATACTTACCTATTGCTTCCTTCAAAATTCGACACAAGCAGACTCCCCTGAAGAGAATTCGGCAACTTTAGGAGGTGTGATCTTAGTGATTTCAGCTTTTAGAGAAACAAAGAATTGGAAAAATATAAACAAGGAGTGGTTAGTGAGATTCGACCAAAAGAGAAGAGAAAAAGGATGGTAGGGTTTCGACAATTGAGATCTAAAGAGTTTTGATTTACATCGAGAAAAAGAAAGAGAGAGAGAGAGTTCAAGTTTGCCGAAAAATAAAAGAGAAATTTTTGAGAGAATTTTCAGAGAACATAATGAAGAATTCGGCACACCTTACTTCCTATACAGGGTCGATTCTTTCCCCTTTACAGAGTCAAATTTTCGGCCAACTCTAGCCTCTTGGATGAGCTCTCATCTTTTCCCTTATCTTGATATATTATCTCCACAAAAATAGCCCTAATTCCTCTCTTCATTATCTGCCTATTATCCTTAAAATTAAACATAATAAAATCTCCTAAAATTTAGCCTTGTGCCGTCCCCCCTTATTCTTTCAAGTACCGAATTTTAGCCCTAAAACTTGGGCTTCAAGCTATCAAAATTTGGGCCCTCCTCATGCACTTGTGACGCCACTTATAGCTCCCCTTTACTGTGCCCCTCGTTGCTGGGCCACAAGCCCAATATGTCACTTAAACTACTAAAACTTTATTTTAAATCCTTGAGTGTCTAAACAGAATATTTAAACAAAACCTCAGCCCATTCTTGAGCCAAATCAGGACCCCTGACCCTTTTAAATTAATATTTTAAGCACACATCACATAAAATGCACAGGCTCAAAATTCAGGATATTACAGTTCTTCCCCCCTTAAAATAAATTTCGGCCTCGAAATTTACCTGATCAAAAGAGATGGGGGTACTGCTTTCGTATAACATCCTCTGGCTCCCACGTCGCCTCTTCTGCGCCGTGATTTCGCCACAGAACTTTGACCAAAGGGACGGACTTCTTTCTCAATACTTTTACGTCTCGATCCAAGATTTGCACTAGTTCTTCCTCAAAAGATAAATCTGGCCTTACTTCAATCTCTTCCACCGGCACCACATGCGATGGATTAGAACGATAACGTCTCAGCATCGAGACATGAAACACGTCATGTATCAGCTCCAACTCTGAAGGCAAATCCAAACGGTAAGCCAATGGCCCCACACGTTCTAGTACCTGATATGGCCCAATAAACCGTGGACTTAACTTACCCTTCCGTCCAAACCTTATTACCATCTTCCATGGAGATACCTTCAAAAAGACTTGGTCTCCTACTGAAAATTCCACCTCCTTCCGCTTTAGATCCGCATAAGACTTCTGCCGATCAGACGCTTCCTTCAATCGAGCCCGTATTAACTTAACTTTCTCTTCCGTTTTCGAAACTAGCTCAGGACCCAACACCCGACGTTCACCCAACTCCGTCCAACAAGTAGGAGTACGACATTTCTTTCCATATAACGCTTCGTATGGCACCATCTGAATACTAGCTTGATAACTATTATTGTACGCGAATTCTGCCAAGGGCAAATATTCCTCCCAACTACCCCTAAAGTCGATGATGCAACCCCTTAGCATATCCTCCAATATCTGAATTACCCTCTCAGACTGACCATCATTCTGTGGGTGAAAAGCTGTACTAAAGTCCAACCTTGTTCCCATTGCTTGATGAAGAGCCTTCCAAAATCGTGACGTGAACCTAGGGTCCCTATCCGATATGATCGACACCGGTACACCATGTAGTCTTACAACCTCAGCCACGTAAAACTTAGCCAACTTTTACAGAGAAAAGTCCACTCAAACCGATATAAAGTGAGCAGACTTCGTCAACCGATCCACTATTACCCAAATCGAGTCCTTCTTAGTGGGTGTAAGGGGTAACCCACTAACGAAATCCATCGTGATTCTTTCCCATTTCCATTGGGGAATCTTCACCGGTTGCAACAACCCTGAAGGCAACTGGTGTTCAGCTTTGGCTTGCTGACACGTCAAACACTTCCCCACATATTCCGTAACTTCTCGCTTCAAACCTGGCCACCAGAACTGCTCGCGTAATTCCCGATACATCTTAACTCCTCCAGGATGCATAGCATAAGGGCTACTATGCGGTTCCCGAAGAATCATCTGTCTTAACTCCACTTCTTTTGGCATACAAATCTTCCCACGGAAACACAAAACTCCATTATTGTTCAGACTATAGTCCTCCATTCCACCATCCCGCGCTTGCGAAAGTCGAGCACTTAGGACGTCATCCACTAATTGTTTGTCCTTAACCTGACTCACCCATTTCGGCTTCACTTGCAACTCAGCTAGCAAACTCCCGTCGTCAAATAAACTCAGATGGGCGAACATCGCTCTTAGTTCCGATACTACCTTACGGCTTAACGCATCCGCCACCACATTCGCCTTACCCGGATGGTATTCGATCGAGCAATCATAGTCCTTCAAGAGCTCGATCCACCTACGTTGCCTTAAATTTAACTCCTTCTGGGTAAGGAGATACTTCAGACTTTTATGGTCGGTGTAAATTACCGACTTCTCCCCATACAAGTAGTGCCTCCAAATCTTCAGAGCAAACACTACCGCCGCTAATTTTAAATCATGTGTAGGGTAGTTCAATTCATGCAGTCTCAACTGTCGAGACGCATATGCAACAACTTTTCCATCTTGCATCAACACACACCCCAACCCTATGTGTGACGCATCACAGTAGACAGTAAATTCTTTTCCTACTTTCGGCTGAATTAACACTGACGCCTTCGTCAAAATTCTCTTCAGCTTCTCAAAGCTCTCCTATTGTTTGTCAGTCCACACAAACAATTCTCCCTTCCTTAACAACTTAGTTAAAGGTGCCGCTATTGAAGAGAACCCCTCAACAAATCTCCTGTAATACCTTGCCAAACCCAAGAAACTTCGAATCTCCGCCACAGACTTCAGCGGTTTCCAATCCAATATAGCTTCTATCTTCCGAGGGTCTACCCTAATTCCCTCTGCGGAAACCACATGCCCTAAGAAAGTCACTTCTTTCAGCTAGAACTCACACTTGCTGAACTTCACATACAACTGCTTCTCCCTCAAAATTCGCAACACTACACGAAGATGTTCGTCATGTTCCTCCTCGGACTTGGAGTAAACCAGGATATCTTCGATGAACACCACCACGAACCGATCAAGGTATGGTTGAAACACCCAGTTCATCATATTCATAAATGTTACTGGCGCGTTCGTCAAACTGAATGGCATTACCAAGAACTCATAATGTCCGTAGCGTGTTCGAAACATCGTCTTATGAATGTCCTATTCCTTTACCTTTAACTGATGATAACCCGACCTTAGGTCAATCTTTGAAAAAAATGAGGCTCCTTTAAGCTGATCGAATAGGTCGTCGATTCTTAGTAATGGGTACTTGTTCTTAATCGTCAACTTATTCAGTTGACGATAGTCTACGCACATACGCATGGATCCGTCCTTCTTTTTCACGAATAGGACCGGTGCTCCCCATGGAGACACACTCGGTCGGATAAATCCTCGATCCAAAAGCTCCTGGATCTGAGCTTTGAGTTCCACTAACTCCTTCGGTGCCATTCGATAAGGAGCAATGGATACCAGAGCCGTACCCGGAAGTAGCTCTATTCTAAACTCCACCTCACGATCTGGGGGTAATCCTGGCAACTCCTCCAAAAAGACATCCGCAAAATCCTTGACTGTTCAAACCTCATCGACAGTCACCTCCTTAGCATCCAACGCACTAACAAAAGCTAAGAATGCGTTGCATCCTTTCCGAATCATCTTAACAGCCTTCAATGCCGATACTACGTTGGACAAATAGTTCCTTCTTTCTCCTAACACCACCACCTCCCCGCCTTCCGGGGTACTCAACACCACACGCTTGGTCTTACAATCCAACTTGGCACGATGCTTAATCAACCAATCCATTCCTAAACTAAGATCAAACTCTCCAAATGGCAATTCCATTATGCGCTCAGTTGTTTCCATCCAATACTCAGCTGTGTTAGGGGCAACACCAGAAACTCCCCTAAACACTTCTGCCCCATTGGCCCTAAGCCGCTCCGGCATAGATTTTCGGGCTCCTGTGCCCATGCCTACTCCAGCAACCCTCTCTAAAACCCTCAATATTTCCTGAGATACAGCATCATCTCCGGGCGCCTCATCTCGAAATTCTACTTCTATAGCCGGCAGATCCGGCATCTCGTTTCCTGACCCATGGCGAGACCCTACTGGCTCTGACACGGTCCTCCTACCTTCCTACCCGCGTCCACGCGCGGCGGCCGTCCTACCCCTTGTACTCATTCTTTCGATCGACGTTTATCGATTAAGAATTTTATGAATCATTAATTCTTTCCATTGGTTAACCACGAACAATCTTATGAATAGCGCTTTTAAGGGTAGTTCTTTCAGTCGCATTCATAATTTAGTCTCATGTTCGTACCCTCTAGTTCTAGGAAACACATACACTCAATTAACATACAAAGAATCATCCATGAACTTACATTCATCAAATAAAGGTGGTTTTCATTGTTTCACTACCCAGGGGTATTTTCGTCATTTTATCCTACAGGGGTATTTTCGTAATTTTCCAAAATAGGGTTCCTTGGTGATTTTATGAAATAAGGGTATTTTGGTAATTTTGCAACTCGGGGGTATTTCGGTAATTTTGACATACGGGGGTATTTCGGTAATTCTGACATCCAGGGGTTTTTTCGGTCATTTTGAAATCCGGGGGTATTTTGGTCATTTCGCACATTAGGGGTGGTTTGGTAATTTTACAAATCAAAGGTATTTTCAAAGGAAAATTTTACAAAACTAAGAAGTTCTTTTTTTTTTCTTTTTTTTAAACAGGGGTGTCTTAGAGAATTTGATTTCGGAGGAATAATAATAGTGTTCAGGTGTTTGTGGGTTTGTTGTCGTGTGTTGTGTGAGTTTTTCTTTGCTAGGGGAAATTTCGCTGACTTTGTAAATCGGGGTGTATTTGCACATCATGTGTATCTTGGTATTTGTTTTCGAAGTAAGGGTGTTTTAGCAATTTGTAAAAATAATGTGGCTGGTCCCTTCCGGGTTTTAATTATAAGGTTTAGCCTGTCAACAAGTCCTCATGATTAGGGTGAACAGTCACTACGCACCAGGTAGGATTCCAGCGAAGAGGAGGTGAGTCACTAGGACTGCTTAAATACCAAGCTCTTCTGGATCCAAGCCTTGCGACTCCTTTACGGGTTTGTTTAGTGAAATTAAGTCTTATGAGCCTTTAGAGAGTGGTTTAAGCTAGGCCTAAAGTCCATCAAGTTCTAATCTAACTAATCTACGTCCCATAAAGCCCATCAAGCCCACAGATATATATCACACAATGGTTCAGAGTACTTACCTGGCGGACTTGGGCCGGAGACGCAGGTGCCATGCCGAGCTAACAAACCTGTTATTATTTAAAAACATGCATGTTTCAAAAGCCTAACTTTAGAAAACGTTTTGAGCCCAAAAACCCCCAGAGCCGACTTTTGAACCGGGCTCTGATACCAACTTGTAACACCCCAAACCCGGCCCAAACACTACAGCCGGATCTGGTATGCCACTCAAAAGAGTTTTGTAAAAGATGCCGCAATCTTCGAGAAATATTTTTCTTGTATTTAATCTTTTATTCGGGAAAACTTAATAACTTGATAAGTTTAAATAATATATAAATTTCACTTGTTGTTTTATGAATAAAAACCAAAATCTTAATACATGCCTTAGTTTAGTTAAAGTTTAAATGTCAATAATGAAAGCACAAAATAAAACACAAAGCAAAGTATAATAGTCTAGTGGCTCATGGCCTTATTACAACGAAACTTAAAACCCACTTAAGATAAATTTCTTAAAAATAAATAAATAAAGTGAAGTCTTTTTCTTTGAATCCTCAATGCTCTGTCGCATGGCCACCTTGCTCCCTCCTCCAGCCCGGTCCGATGCACTAAGTGTCACCTGAAATGGTTAAAATAATTGGGTGAGTCGCGAAACTCAGTGTGCAACCCTCATGCACCATCAGATTGGGCCTTAGCCCAAAAATCAGCAAATAAAACATAATTTAGCAAATGACATACATAACCCAACCCAATCCTAGGTTTCCATCCGCTACACACCACCCTTACCTGCCAAGCACACCATTGGGGATTTCTATAATCAACCCACACCGCTACATACCATCGATGGCAGACATGCTGTAGTTAGCTGCTCATCGTCAAAGTTGTGACAGAGTCACCAGGCTGAAATGGCATAAGCCACCAGAAACAGAGTTGTGACAAAGACACCAGGCTGAAATGGCATAAGCCACCAGAACAGATCACTTCCCCTTTCATCATTCACCCAACCCCAAGCATACAGAGAAATCGGCATACAAAGCATATTACTGAAGAAGGACAGAAATCACTAACCTAATGATTAGCCTGTACCCTCCTCGGGTTTTCAATCATAATGCCAGGTTTTCGGCATTTAACAGAGTATAGCAGATTTATACATACATATATATATATATATATATATATTAGCACCCAATCTAATAGTGGGAAAGGTTACACACCTGATTAATGTCGATACCCTTGCTAAACCTATCTATAACTTTGCTCAAAAAGCCGGAAAAATGTGAAAATAGGGCCTCTCCTACAATCGGCCAAGGGTTAATAGATACCCGAATTTACACTTTGAAACTAATAGATTCCTCTTACCTTGAAATCCCGAAAGTAACACAATTCGAGTGTTACCGAACTATAACTTAGAGATCTATGCGATTGGCCCCACTTCAGATCCCGGGATGCCGAAAATAAGAGAGAAATAAGAGATTAGTTCTAAATAGCCATTCGGCTAGGGATTTTGAAAAGCCGAAAAAATATTGAAATCCTGAAATCAATACTTACCTATTGCTTCCTTCAAAATTTGGCACAAGCATACTCCCCTGAAGAGAATTCGGCAACTTCAGGATGTGTGATCTTAGTGATTTTGGCTTTTAGAGAAACAAAGAATTGGAAAAATATAAACAAGGAGTGGTTAGTGAGATTCGGCCAAAAGAGAAGAGAAAAAGGATGGTAGGGTTTCTAAATTGAGATCTAAAGAGTTTTGATTTACTGTCGAGAAAAGAAAAGAGAAGAGAGAGTTCAAGTTTGCCGAAAAATAAAGAAATTTTTGAGAGAATTTTCAGAGAACATAATGAAGAATTCGGCACACCTTACTTCCTATACAGGGCCGATTCTTTCCCCTTTACAGAGTCAAATTTTTGGCCAACTCTAGCCTCTTGGATGAGCTCTCATCTTTTCCCTTATCTTGATCTATTATCTCTACAAAAATAGCCCAAATTCCTCTCTTCATTATCTGCCTATTATCCTTAAAATTAAACATAATAAAATCTCCTAAAATTTAGCCTTGTGCCGTCCCCCCTTACTCTTCCAAGTGCCGAATTTTAGCCCTAAAATTTGGGCTTCAAGCTGTCAAAATTTGGGCCATCCTCATGCACTTGTGACGCCACTTATAGCTCCCCTTTCTTTGTGCCTTCTCGTTCTTTGGGCCACAAGCCCAATATGTCACTTAAACTACTAAAAAATTATTTTAAATCCTTGAGTGTCTAAACAGAATATTTAAACAAAACCTCAGCCCATTCTTGAGCCCAATCAGGACCCCTAACCCTTTTAAATTAATATTTTAAGCACACATCACATAAAATACAGAGGCCCAAAATTCAGGATATTACAGTAGGCGGCTACCATACCACCGCCAGAGACGCCTCCTCTAACTTCTCTTTCACCTCCAAATCAAGTTTCCACACCTCCAACTCAAGGAACCCATCCAAATTTAGGAAGTTTCATCTCTCCATTTCTTTTATAAATTTCTATATATCTTTACACATTGAGGGCAATGTACATCTTAAGTGTGGGGGGGTGAACCTTAAAGGTGCCTAACATTTTTCATTATTCTCAAATTCCTGAAATTAGGTGCCAAACTTTTTACATTATTCTCAAATCCTGAATTATGTCTTGTTTCTTAAGTAAGTTTCTCATATTATGATTAGAATGAAATTTCATGTGATTTATGATTTTTATTGATATATTTTAGATTAAGTCATTGATAATTGTGCATTGATAATTTAAACTTTAAGATACTAGAGAATCAAGCAGGATAAGTCTATTTTTCAAAATTAAATTTTTTTTTTAGGTTGTCTACCTGAATTTGAATATTACTTTGAAGTTTGAAATTTGCTAGGTTGACATCAAAAAGCCATAATTTTTGTGAGATGTTGAGCCTTATAGAGCATATATTCTTTTTCTTGCTCACTTTATTGATTATGAGTGTGTCAACTTTGATTTGTTATTCTAGAACTTGCATCAATTATACATGTTGAGACCACACCTTTGATTTGATATACTAAGATGATAAAGGCACCTAGGTTTTAACCCACTCACTCCACTAAAAAGCCTACCCATTTTATTAACCCCTAGTGAACCCCATTGATCCTAACAACCCTTTTTATTGACTCACCCACTAATATTATCCCAAAACCCTTTGTTTTTGTTATCACCATTCCTTTTTACTACCCTTATATCGAGATTTGATTTGATCGATTCCCTATTGATTTCGATAGTAAATTCATCAATTATTTTATATATCTGATTTGTTCCTAAAAAAAATCGAAGTACATTCATTGTTAGTTCTGTGATTAAGTGAGCTTATACGTTTAAATCCCAATGGTTGAAAAAGAAGCTCGTATTAGTAATAGTATTATTATTACAAGTTTTCAATTGATGTAATTGTTTATTATCAGTTTATTGTTTCTGGTTAGGTAATTTTTCAGGTCAATCTCGATTCTAACCTTCTAATTCAGCCTATATCCACACCTTAACCCAAGCCCCATTACAACCCTGTTAAAGACCTTTTGATTTGTGTATTATCTCATATTATAGTGGTGGAGATTTGATTCTCATGCAAGCCTATGGGATTAACTTTTCATGTTCGACTTATGAGTGCTTAATTTTTGAACCTTAAACACCTCGAGTGATTTGAGTGAATCTTTAGTGAGGATGTCAATCCTTGTCAGGTTTTAAATCAGAGGTAATTATTTAGATGAGGGGAAACACATATGTTTTCATGCTACAAAATGTATGACTTGGATTGTTTGAATCTTTAGGACTCTTAGAGTTGAATTATCCATGTATGAATTATCTTTGAATTATGATGAATATTATGAATCAAGGAAGTTCGTTTTAATCATGAGTTGAGAATTTTGCTTGAGGACAAGCAAAAGCTTAAGTGTGGGGGTATTTGATAAACCGAAATAGTAACATATTTTAAACCCACATTTAGCATGCTTTTGGGTGAATTAAGCCTTGAATTGTGTAATTTGGTGCTCTTAATCCTTTGTTTTCATGTTTTATACTCAGGAAAGCACCGGAGGATGAAAAAAACAAGAAACAAGCTTAAAATGCACCAAATGGGCCAAATCACGAAATCGACACGGCACAGGCTAAGCAACACGTCCGTGCCTCCCTAATCGAGGACTGAACACGGCACGCCACGATTCACACGGGTGTATGCCAGGGCGTGTCCTCGCCATGGAAAAGAGGAATTTCACTCGGTTTGGATACTTAGGGGTAAAGAAACACATTCCAAAAGCCTATATAAACACCCTAGAGGCCAACTTTCGGGGGCGTCCAGCTAGGCCAAGGATCCGAGCCGAAGATCAGAAATTGTGGAAATTACTTGAAGAAAGCCGGTTGATTCATCTCAAGAAGCCGTGAGTTATACTCTAGACGGAGGATCTCTCTTCAATTCCTTCAAAGTGGGTTTTAGAGTCTTTCTTATGTTTTGTTTTATCTTTTCTTTTAGATGTATTCTATTATCATTATGAACTAAACCCTCAAATACACGGGGATGAAACCTAAGATGAATCTTGTTATCGTTTGTTTGAACTATATGATAAATATTTGATTTGTTCTTAATTATGTGTTCTTAATTCTTGTGTTGATATTTCCGGATATTAATTCAAGTTTGATGTGCTTAGGTGGAGGAGCAAAAGTCTCTCGCTTAAGAGTAGATCTAGCATAATTAAGCGGAGTTGATCGCACGCCTAGAGATAGGGTGACGAGATTTTGCTGGATTAGGGTGAAACCTAATATGGGAGTCCATAGATCGAGTTAATGCGATTCTAGGGGTTTTAATTAGAAAGAGATTTCAATTAATCAACCTAGGGTTAGACGTTAGTCGCCTCGAGAGAGGGGTTAATATAACTTAGGGAATCTTACGGATCAAGTCAAATGAATAAATCGTCTGGTTCAGAGTTAGATAACAAGTGAAGTCTAGGTGGATTCTTCCTTGGGTATTGTTTTAATCAATTGGTTTTTCCCACAAGTATTTCCCTAATTTCATTCTTTTTGTCTCATCGTCTTTAGCTTAATAGTTAGTTAATTTTCTAGATTAAACCGATTCACTTCAATTTTAAGGCTAAATAATAAAAAGAAAGTTAGTATTAGTACTTTCGATTCCTTTGGGTTCGACAATCCGGTCTTGCCACTAAGCTATACTACTGTTTGATAGGTACACTTGCCTCAATCGTTGTCATAGTTAGTTTTTAGGCTCGATCATTCTCATTATAAATTTTAAGACTGTGACACACCGATCATATCACACCCCCAAACTTAATTCATTCCTCGTCCCACGTGATGACACTTGATGGAGGCTAAAACACATAAACTCAACATATTAAGCATAATTAATTCTTCGTCTGGTCATGCATCGATGAAATTATACTCAAATTAAAATTTGTAAATATGTAACTCAAGTACATACATCATCCAAATTTTTTCAAGCATTAAAGTGCTATTCAAAATTATGAACTAAATGCCTTCTCTTCATGAATTTTCACTTAATTCTTCCCAATCAATTTTTATTTCCCTTAATTAATGCTAAGCATCAAAGTAACACCCCAAACCTGGCCTAGACGTTATGGCCAAATCTGGAGATGTCACAAGGAATGAGTTTTGAAAACGGTTATATTAAATCATTTCGGTTCAGACAACTCATATTTGTTTATATCCCTTATCGAAAACATTAACTAATTGCTTTATTTGCCAAAACAAAATTTTGTAGCGGATGTTATAGTAAATGTTCTTTTCTTAAAATCCCATTCGTAAGTTTAGAAAATATTTGTTTTAGTAAAAACCGTGTTTTCAGCTAGTCATCCAAATAAATTATTAAAAGAAAAATCTAAATTCCAAAATTAAAATTAATAGTCCAAAGAGTCCAATTAATACAAAACTCCTAGAAATTGAATAATAAAACCTTTAATTAAAATCAATTCGTAAGCTAGTGGTCACCGCAAGACTCCGTTGCACCGATCCACCTAAGTCTGTGGATTACCTGTATAGAACAGACAAAAAGAAGTGAGTTTACGAAAACTCAGTGTGTAACCCAATAGAAATAGACATGCAGAACATACAGTAAACTCATATACAGTCAGATACAAATTCAGACTTATGTCCATTCCAGATACAGATAACAGAAATAAATATGTGATCGCTGTGAAGTCAGAGTTTTAAAATTTATAAAGAGAATGATCGAACCTGGAAACTAACTATGACAACGATTGAGGCAAGTGCACCTATCGAACAGTAGTATAGCTTAGGCAAGACCGGATTGTCGAACCCAAAGGAACTAAAAGTACTAATACTAACTTTCTTTCTATTATTTAACCTAAAATAAGTGAAGTTGTTTATCTAGTCTAAATTAATTAACTATTAACTAAGAAGTCTAAGACAAAAAAGAATGAAATTGGGAGAATAAATTGGGAAAAACTCAGTTGATTAAGACGACACCCAAGGAAGAATCCACCTAGACTTCACTTGTTGTCTAACACTGAACCAGACGATTTATTCACTTGACTTGATCCGTAGGACTCCCTAACGTATATTAAACCCTTTCTCGAGGCGAATAACGTCTAACCCTAGGTTAATTAATGGAAATCTCTTTCTCGAATAATAACCCCCTAGAATAGTAGTAAATCGATCTATGGACATCCCATATTAGGTTTCACCCTAATTCGGCAAAATCTCGTCACCCTATCTCTAGGCGTGCGATCAACTCCGCTTAATTATGCTAGATCTAATCTTAAGCAGGGACTTATGCTCCACCACCTAAGCACATTCGATTTGAATTAATATCCGCGAAATATCAACACAAGAATTAAGCACACATAATTAAGAACAAATCAAGTATTTATCATATAGTTCAGAAAACAATAACAAGATTCATCTAGGTTTCATCCCCCTCAGGTATCTGAGGGGTTTAGTTCATAACGATAAAGAAAAACATCTCAGAAGAAAAGATAAAACAAAACATAAGAAATCCCTAAAACCCCCTGAAGGAATTGAAGAGGAGATCCTCCGTCTTGAGTATGATTCCGGCTTCTAGAGATGAATCAACTGGCTATCCCTGAGTGAATCCCCACAAATCTGCCTTCTCTGGCCTAGCAAGACGCCCTAAACGGTGGCTTAGGGCCTCACTCGACTCCCTCTTTTAGGTCATACCTAGGGTGTATTTATAGGTTTTCGAAATAGGTTTCTTTGCCCCTAAGTATCCTTTCCCGAATGAAATTGCTCTTCTCCACGGCAGAGGCACTACCATGGCACACGCCCGTGTGAATTGTGGTCAGGCCGTGTTCAGACTTCTAATGAGGACACCTCCGTGTAGATCGATATCAGGCCGTGTTCTAGTGTTTTGAGGAGGCACGGCCGTGTGGGCTTTAGTCCAGGCCGTGTCGATTTTATGTTTTGGCCCATTTGTCCCGTTTTAAGCTTATTTCTCGTTCTTTTTATCCCCTGGTGCTTTCCTGGGTATATATCATGAAAAGAAAGGATTAAGAGCACCAAATTACATAAAATAAGGGATAATTCATCCAAAAGTATACTAAATGTGGGCTTAAAATATGTTACTTTTACGGTTTATCAATATGCGAATATACAGAACAGATACAGTGAGTCCTACCTCCATCTTCTACACATCATCTCCGTCCATCCCATCACACCATATGGGGTTAAAAACATATACCCATCCTTACACACTATATAGTGTCGATGCGACACATATCAGATAATGTGCAGCTAAGCTTCCAGATGATAGACGATGATCGCCATACAAAACACTTCCTCATCATATGCAAATCCCACCCCAAAGCAGATACAGAAATAGTAGATTTGACATGCTCAACAAGCTTATATACAGATAACAGGCATACAAATAGTATCCTACTCAATTCAATCTATCAGAACATCATAACATATGAAGTAATGTTTGGTTAGCCCTTACCGGCCCTACAGTAGGCCCACAGTCGATCGGAACAACCCGTATGACCCTAGGGAAAATTTTAGAATTTTGGGCCCACATACCCGTGTGGCTTGCCCGTGTAGGCCCACACACCCAGATTGGCCTTGCCCGTATAGTCCACACAGCCTGACCCAATATCCAAATGCCCAACATGGCTTACCCGTGTGGCCCACATAGCCACACCCACAACACCACACGGCCGTGTCATGCGCACTGCCATGCTTTCGTCGACCACGCGATCGTGTTTTCACACACGGCCAACCACACGGGTGACCACACGCCTGTGTGGCATCGACAGTGGTAATTTTGGCTTTCGTCAAAACCTCTTTTTTCGAAATTTGGGAACACACCTGGTATGATTCTGGTATAGAAACACTCCCAAGACACATAACACCTAAAATCGACAAACCAAACTCACATAATCAGTCTTAATCCACAATTAAACCAAACCAAAGAAATCTACAGCGATCAATAATCAAGTGTTCGACACATACCCAACCTCCCAAGCGATTTCTACTATGATTCCACGAGAGGAGAACCCCATTCTACTCGATTTACTGATGCCGAAATAGAAATTAAGGTTCCAAATGGTAATTTGGAAATCGAAAACTACAAAGCACTAGAATCCCATTTACCAACAACCGAGAGAAAACGAAAAAGAAGATTACAGATATTTGGCAACCGATCGAAACAAAAGAGAGGGAAACAGAAAAAGAAAAGAAAAATAGAGGAGCAAATGGAAGCAAAACCAAATCGTCGTTAGTTTTCTTTTCTGGAAGGAGAGAAAAATTTTGAAAACCAAAAGAATAAAAATAAAAGATAACTCCTAAATCCATCAGATTACTCCCCACTAAACCACTAACAACCAACTTCTCAGAATCCGACTCCACCAAGACTCTATCAGACAACTGAGCAAAAATATAACCTCTAAGCTTGCGCAAGGATTCGAACACAGGACCTCTATCACACTAACCCCCTTACCACTTGAACCAGCAGACTCATTCTGATATGGATTAACAAATAATTTTCTATAAGCCCACTCAACAAGGGTGAGTCTTGAATAAAAAATGACAAAAATTGCCAAATGTGAGACTTGAACCCAAGACCTAACACACACACCCAGAACACTTAACCACTGAAGCAGATACACAGTTGTGTAAGATATTTACAGAATTAGAAATAAATTATTTAGGGCGTTACAACTGTACCCCCTAAAAGAAATTTCGACCTCGAAATTTACCTGATCAGAACTGATGAGGATACTGTTGACGCATCAAATCTGCAAGTTCCCACGTGGCTTCTTCAATGCCATGATTCCGCCACAGAACCTTCACTAACGGTACGGACTTCTTCCTCAGAACCTTAACATCACGATCTAAAATCTGAACCAGCACCTCCTCAAAAGTCAAATCCGGTCTAATCTCGATCTCCTCAACAGAAACAACGTGAGATGGATCAGATTGATACCGCCTCAACATCGAGACGTGAAACACATTGTAGATACGGTCCAACTCTGGAGGTAACTCCAACTGATAAGCGACCGGTCCCACACGTTTCAGAATCTGATACGGCCTGATAAACCTAGGGCTCAACTTGCCCTTACGACCAAATCTCAAAACTTTCTTCCACGGAGAAACCCTAAGAAAAACAAAGTCACCCATAAAGTACTCAATATCTCTTCTCTTCAGATTTGCATAAGACTTCTGCCTATCAGAAGCTGCCTTCAGACGATCCCGGATCAGTCTAACATTATCTTCAGTCTCAGAAACCAAATCAAGACCCAAAACCCGATCCTTTCCAACTCAGTCCAACATAGCAGAGTACGACACTTATGACCATATAAAGCCTCGTAAGGTGCCATCTGGATGCTAGACTGGAAACTGTTATTGTAGGCGAACTCAACTAGCGGCATATAATCCTCCCAACTACCTCAGAAATCTATAACACAACTCCGAAGCATATCCTCTAGTATCTAAATCATCCTCTCAGATTGACCATCGGTCTGAGGATGGAAAGCAGTACTGAAGTCGAATCTCGAACCCAGAGCCTCGTATAATTTCTTCCAGAATTGAAAAGTGAAGCGAGGATCTCTACCAGACCATGCAGTCTTACAATCTTGGAGATATAGAGCTTCGCTAGCTTCTGCAAAGAGTAGTCCGTCCGAACCAGAATAAAATGAGCAGACTTGGTCAATCGATCCATGATAACCCAAACATAATCCTTCTTAGTAGGTGTCAAGGGCAACCCACTAACAAAGTCCAGAGTCACTCGTTCTCATTTCCATAAGGGAATCTTAACAGGTTTGAGCAAACCCGAAGGCAACTGGTGCTCAGCCTTAACTTGCTGACATGTCAAACAACGAGTAACAAAATCTGTAACCTCACATTTTAAACCCGGCCACCAATACAGTTCACGGAGGTCGCGATACATCTTATTACCACCTGGATGCATAGCATAATGGCTGCTATGCGCCTCCTTCAGAATCGACTGCCTCAGATCAGAATCATTCGGTACATAGATCCGACCTCAAAAACACAGAACTCCATCCTTATTTAGCCTAAAATCTGAAGTACTACCACTTTCAATCTGACGAAACCGTAAACCTAGAGACTCATCCCCTAACTACTTATCTGGAATTTGATCAATCCAAGTCAGCTTAACTTGCAACTCGGCTAACAAACTCCCATCATCAAATAGACTAAGACGAGTGAACATCGCTCTCAAATCAGTGATTGCTCTACGACTGAGAGCATCGGCCACCATATTAGCCTTACCAGGATGGTACTCTATCATGCAGTCATAATCTTTGAGCAAATCTATCCATCGACGCTGTCTAAGATTCAACTCCTTCTGAGTAAGGAGGTACTTGAGGATCTTGTGATCAGTGTAGATGATACAACTCTCACTGTACAGATAGTGCCTCCAAATTTTCAACGCAAAAACCACCGCAACCAACTCGAGATCATGCGTCAGATAATTCCCTTCATGTGCCTTAAGCTGACGGGACGCATAAGCCACAACTTTACCATCTTGTATCAATACACATCCCAAACCGACGTGCGACGCATCACTGTATACCACAAACTCCTTACCAGATTCAGGCTGTATCAGAACAGGAGCTTGGGTCAGAATAGACTTGAACTTCTAAAAGCTCGATTGCTGCGCATCAGTCCATACAAAAGGAAAACCCTTGCGCAAAAACTTAGTCAGAGGAGCTGCAATCAAAGAGAACCCCTTGACAAACCGCTGATAATACCCCGCAAGACCCAGAAAACTGTGAATCTCAGATACGTTCTTAGGTTGTTTCCACTCAAGCACTGCCTCAATCTTTCTAGGATCAACTCGGATCCCCTCAGCAGAAACTATGTGCCCTAAAAAAGTTACCTCATGCAACAAGAACTCACACTTGCTCAACTTAGCGTAGAGCTGCTTCTCTCGGAGTATCTGAAACACTACTATAAGATGCTCATCATCCTCATCCTCAGTCTTAGAGTAAACCAGAATATCATCTATGAAGACCACGACGAATTGATCCAGATATGGCTGAAAGACTCGATTCATTAGATCCATGAATGCAGCTAGAGCATTCGTCAAACCAAAAGGCATAACTAGGAACTCGTAATGCCCATAACGTCCTAAATGCAGTCTTATGAACATAAGCTTCCTTAACTCTAAGTTGATGGTACCCAAAAAAGAGATCTATTTTCGAAAACACTAAAGCCCCTCGAAACTGATCAAACAGATCGTCGATCCTCGAAAGTGGATACTTATTCTTCACAGTCAGTTTATTCAACTGCCGATAATCGATGCACATCCTCATGGTCTCATTCTTCTTCTTTACAAACAGAATCGGTGCCTCCCACGGAGATACACTAGAACGAATGAAACCACGATCCAAAAGCTCTTGAAGTTGAACCTTAAGTTCTGCAAGCTCCTTCGGTGCCATATGGTATGGAGCGGTAGACACCGGAGCTGTACTCGGTAGAAGCTCAATACCGAACTCAACTTCTCGATTCGGAGGTAAACCCAGTAACTCTTCAAGAAAGACATCTAGAAAATCTCTCACTGTAGTAATAAGAGTCCCCAGAATTAGAAACACTGACGTAAGCCAAACACGCCTCACACCCTTTCCGAACCAGTTTCTCAGCCACAAGAGCGGAGATCACATTGGACAAATAATCTCGACGCTCGCCGATCATAACCACCTCCTTATCATCCTTAGTCCTCAAAATGACACTCTTATTCGTGCAATCCATATTGACTCGGTGCTCAACCAACCAGTCTAAACCCAAAATTAAGTCGAACTCCATCAGATTCGCTAGAAATATAGCCCCTTGCACCACTAGCGGAACATTCCTATAAAGTTTACTAACTCGAACAGACTGTCCCAGTGGACTTAGTACAGTAACCTCACTAGAAGTGCTCTGAACATAAATCCTCAAGTTTTCAGACACAGTAGTAACTACATAGGAGTGTGTAGAACCTATGGCTATCAGAGCAGTATAAGGTACATCAAAAATAAAGAACGTATCTGTGATAATATCAGGAGTATCTCTATCCTTTCGGCGTCAAGCAACATAAACCAACGCAGGCTGCCTGGCCTCAGTCAAACTAGCAACTCTGCCCGGTGCTCTTTGTCTACGGCCCATACCATTACCACCCCTAGCCGGTCCACGGCCCCTAGGTGGCTGCTGAACTACCCTCCAAGGCTGTACAGAACCCGGTCTCGAAGCTTGCATCTGATCTGCCCGCTGTGGATACTCTCTAATACGATGCTCCAAAGATCCACACCTCAGACAAGCCCATTACCTCCTCCAACACTCACCCGAATGACGCCTACCACAATCCCCACAAGGTTGAATCTCAGTAGGAACAACAGGAACCCCCACTCTAACCGGCCCATCAGCTCTGGCCTTTTTCTTAGGCCTCTGAACAGAACTAATAATTTCACAAAAGAGGTTCTAAATATTACTTTGGAAATTTCTAGATAAAACAAGAAATCTAAACAGGACAGTTGTTTAGAATTTCCATGTACATAGATTAAAAATATTTGAGAAATAAGAGTCTTGATGGAGACCATTTCTCTAAATTCGTTGTCCAATTGGTAATTAGACAGAATAATGAGTTGTTGTGATGAAAGTAAACAATGTCATTGGGTTATTCGGAAAATGGTATGACAGACCAATTCGACGGAAAAAGATTAAAAAAAACCCTAAATTGTGGTGGAATGAATTGAAGTTGAAACAAGTCCTGTATCCTTAAGTTGCAGTAAGGACGGACAGAAAAAGTTGCGATTCTTGGGGGGATGGTTTGAAGTTGATATATGACCCGGGTCCCAAGGTTCAAGAGGAGTGAGCCCTAAAATTTCCATGGGGCAAATTATTTGGGCAAGAAAATGATGCTTCAAGGGAAACGAAGATGAAACCTTAATGAATGAATGAGTGATAACACCTCGAGTAGGAATCATACTCATATAATTTTTGCATAGCATGTTTGAGTAGGAGCATTTGACTCATTTAGATTACGGCATACTAATCATTAGGCATAAGTATATACCCATTCTGCATGTCATGTCTTCTATAGGACAATGTAGTAGGGTAAATTGGCACCGTCAGATCTTGTCTCCCTGAAGTTGCAGTAAAGCAGATTGAAGACGATAGATCTTACCTTCCTGAAGTTGCGGGAAGAAGATCAAAACCTCGCCTTGACCTCCCCGAAGTTGCGATGGAGCAAATCGAAGATAGCAGATCTGGCATTCCTAAAGTTGCAGGGAGCAGATCGAAGACATCAAATCTTGTCTCCCGAGTTTGCGATGGAGCAGCATTGAAGATAGCAGATTTGGCATTCTTGAAGTTGCAGAAGCGATTGAAGATAGCGGATCCGATATTCCCGAAGTGCGTGGAAGCGGATCGAAGACATCAAATCTTGTCTCCACGAGTTTGCGATGGAGCCAGATTGAAGATAGCGATTTGGCATTCCTAAAGTTGTAGGAAGCAGATCGAAGACATAGCAGATCTGGCATTCCTGAAGTTGCAGGAAGCAGATCGAAGACATCAAATCTTGCCTCCCTGAGTTTGCAGTGGAGCAGATTGAAGACATCAGATCTGGCATTCTTGAAGTTGCAGTGAAGCAGATCGAAGACAACAGATCTTACTTTTCTGAAGTTGAAGGAAAAAGATCGAAGACGTTAGCTTTGGCTCTCTGAGTTTGCAGTAGAGCAAGCTAGAAGACACCAGTCTCGTTTCCCTAAGTTTGCAAGGGAGCAGACTAAAGATAGCGGATATTGCATTCCTGAAGTTGCAGTGAAGCAAATTGAAGCCATCAATCTTATATTCCAATACCCCTGAAGTTGCAGTTGGGTTGGAAGCCATTTGGAGAAGACGAGGGCCAAGAAGTCAAGAGTCGGCAAGACCGGGCAAAATTGGTCCTTTTATAGTCTTTGCTCCATTCTCGTTTCACGACAATAAGCAAAGTGGGGCAGCTGTAATTGGCCCATATTACCCGGGCCCGTATAAATGAAATAAACCAAAATAAAAAACCAAAAAAAATAAAAAAATATAATGAATAAAACCAAATATCCTGTACAGTCCATTTACAGAGTCCAAATTACAGACCCACTACTCTACCCCAAGCCCAATCACACCCTGCACCAAAATGACCTAACCCAATACCTAAATGGACTACCCAAAGAACCCAAATTAAACCTAAATGACCTGACCCAAAACCTAAACAAGCCCAAGTAGCCCAAATAGCTTGCGGGCAGAAACCCTAGGTTTCCATCACACACGCAAGCGCCCAAAGAAGCATCTCAAGATCAATCCTCTCCCACGCCGCCACCAATCGCACCGTAGTTAGTGCGCCCTATCACCGCCGCGCTCCCCGTCAGTTACCTGCAAAAAAGGAAAGAAAGAGCAGTAAAAATGGCAAAAAAGACAGATTTTTTTGTATTTCCTTTTTAATATTTTGGGTTATAAAAACCCCGAAATAATCTGTAATAGAATACACAGAGACACGAACACACAACAGAGAAAAATAATACAAATATTCACAAAAAATACAGAGAATACAATACACGATTTTTTTTACAGAGGTGATTTCCTATCTTTATTTGCGTCATTTTTTTTATTCGATTCATGCATATTTTTTATATAAAATAGTACTAATAATAAAAAAGGGTGCGAATTTACCTTTCGATGGAGCTGAAAAACTGAGGCTTTAGCCCCATGCCACCATCCGCGGTGGCGCGTGGTCCAGGAGCCCGATGACCGAACTCCGGACAGAGGAGAGGAGGGTTTGAGAGCATTTTCTGGAATTTTTTTTTAAACGGAGCTCAAATGATTTTTTTTGGTATTAAAACTGACTTATAGCAGCTCAAAAACGACGCCGTTTTTGCTTAAGCCAATAAGCATTAAAACGACATCGTTTAGAAGACCATGATCCGCGCGTTTTTATTAAAGGGTCTAATTGTTGTATAGACCCTTCCGCATTTTTATAAACTTACAATTATGCCCGAATAGAATTTTTCCTTATTTTCAATTTTGCCCCAAAACTTATCTTCTGTTTCAATTTGATCCTCGGGCTACTTAAAGGCAAATATCAGCACGACGTCGTTTTGAAAATTTGGCATAATTGTCATATTAACCCCAACAGTGTGATGCGCGTTTTAATTT
This sequence comes from Gossypium sturtianum, assembly GCA_025698515.1. Taxonomy (NCBI): domain Eukaryota; kingdom Viridiplantae; phylum Streptophyta; class Magnoliopsida; order Malvales; family Malvaceae; genus Gossypium; species Gossypium sturtianum. The sequence continues at coordinate 128,413,014 of CM046946.1, forward strand.
AGTCCTTTTATATTTTTTTTAAACCTTTTTATTTTATTTTATTTTTAAATTATTCTAATATTATATTGAATTATTTTATCATATTAAAATTTTCTATTATTTTTATTATTTGTATATTAATTTATTAATGGTATAAATTCATATGTATTTGTTTTTTACATATTATCTTTATATCTATATTAAATTACTATTATGTATTACTCTATTTGGTTTAATATTATTTACATTATACATTATTTTATAATTTTTATATTAGTTATATGTTATACATTTTAAAATTTTGTATTATTATATTATATTATATATATTACTTCTAAAATCTTATTTTGTATAAAATTTATTTATATTATATAACATATGTTGTTTATATTGTTTACATGAAATATATATATATATATATATATATTAGATTATTAGATTATAAATATAATTTTATTTAGAGTTATATATTATTTTTTATTTAATAACATATTTTTCTTATTTTTTATGAATATATATATTATTTTTGACTACTCCATATCATTGTTGCATATTAATTCATTTTTAATTCATATTTTTTATTATTTTACATCATTTTATTTGAAGCCATATGTCTTAATTTATAATATCTATTATAATTCATTCTATATTGTTATTTTATTTTACATGCATGTAAAGTTTTATATTTATGTTTTTTATCTTTGGTTATTTACTGCATTATATCTTATATTTGTTTATCCTTTTTTGTTCATTTATCATTAGTATGTTTTGCTTTAATATAATTATTCCATTATTTGTATCACTTGTTGTTTCATATCATTCTTTCTTTAATTTATCTACTAGTTGTAACTGCTAATATAATTTATAGTTATGGTGAATTACTATTAAGTATGTACGTTATAATGCATCAATGCAATATCTTACTCAAACCATTTTTTTTAAAACATATTTTGCTAAATGGATGCATTTTATTCAAAGGTTTTTAAATATAGCGATACGCGGTATTTTGGGGACGTCGTGAAAATTATACCCTAACTTACAGGGTTTTAATTTTTCTAGTGGAACTTAAGGAATCAAGTATCCTTTTTTTAACCTACAAATTTCAAAACAAAACTTATCATCGAAGATTCAAAATGTTATATCTTAACTTATTAGATATGATGTTTTGTATCTCGAGGTAAAGATTTTCTATAAATAGAGACGAGCCTAGTTTCGAAGTCATGAAATGTTACATCCTAACTTATTGGGTATAGCATTTTATTTTTTTGAGATAGGTAAGTCTTGGTTTTCTTTCAAATAAAAGGGTTGTATTTTCTAAAATATTTCAAAATTTCGACATTAGGACATGAGATTATCAATTAGGTACCAAATTTTGGGCGTTACGAGGGTGCTAACCCTTTCTCGTACGTAACCGACTCCCGAACCCGTTTTCTTGTATTTTGTGGACCAAAATCAATGTTTTAAAATAAAATGTTTTATAATGTGATCCAATCACACCTAAGTAAAAGGGATTGGTGGCGACTCCCGTTTTTGTTTTTTTAAAGTCGACCCCGTTTTTTATAAAAACTTTAAAAATGGTTTCGACAGATTGGCGACTCCACTGGGGAACAATGAGAGAGTCAAGCCGTAAAATTGATAATTTCATGTCCTTTTGTCCGAATTTAAAATTATGATTTGTTAAAAAACGATGATCCTTTTATTGCATGTGGTTCTAATTTTCAATATATACCTCTTCATTGCATTACATGACCGTTGTGGTCGCGCCTTTAAGTGGGAGCGAGAAGCTATGCCTTCGTGAGGTTTTCACCTCCGCATGGGCTAATGGATTGCTTCCGGGATACATCTGTACCTATGTCTTCGTGAAGTTTTCACTTCCGCATGGCTATAGGGAAATGTATTCCCCTGAACTGAACTCGATCCGTATGAGCCTATAATGGGTGAGGATCGAGGAATCTGCTGGTTCCGATACCCCAACTTTAGAGCTAAACCACAAGTAGAAAACATAAGGACTTAGCCTAAGTAGAACCATGTCAAACCTTAGTAGTTACCCAGATAAGTGTTTGTTTATTTTACTTGCTTTATATTTTATTCTGCGATACTAACTTGTTATGTTTTATTTTTGTGCATGTAATTTCATATTTTAAGAGGTATCGATTCACGATCAGTTTCTAAGTTAGAAAGTTGGTTATGGAGAACGAATTCTTTAATAAAGTGGAAGACAATGCAGCTGTCCGCATATGGTCAAAGCAAAGGCAATTAGAGAAAGGGGATAGCGTAGCTGAGGGGTATGTGTCGGAACTACGGGATTTCGTTTGTATCAGTGTCACGCAAAATGAGCTCCAGGAGTTGAAAGGAGTATGGACCCGGTGGGATGATGAGGCAAAGCAGCTATTCTATCGTAATTATGGCGATCTACCTTATTTGCTCGACGTCAAGGTAGATAATCATCTGTTCCGGGCTACGACTCAGTTTTGGAATTCTGCTTATAGTTGTTTCTCTTTCGGGAAAGTAGATTTAGTGCCCACGGTGGAGGAATATACAACCTTGCTTCGCTATTCGAGGATCCAAGTCGACAAGGCTTATTCTAGGGCTGCTAATATCCCAACTTTTGTGAAGAAGTTAATGAATATCACGGGGATGAGTGAGCAGTGGGTCTCAGCCAGAATTCAGGAGAAAGGTGAGGGTAAATGCGTACCTTGGGTGAGTTTGAGGGACCTGATCCTAACACATCCAGATGTAAAGAAGAAGATTGACGTTTTTGCCTTGTGTATTTACGGTTTGGTAATCTTCCCTAAAGCTCTAAGACATGTAGATGAAGCAGTTACTAATCTATTCGATCGACTTGACAAAGGGGTCACGCCTGTGCCTACGATCTTAGCCGAGACGTTCAGATCTTTGAATGCATGTCGAAGAACAGGTGAAGGCAGGTTCATTGGATGTGCGCAGTTGTTGTTGGCTTGGTTCCACAGTCATTTTTGGAAGGTGGAGAAAGTGTCTTATCGGGTTTTCTCTGAGAATTACTCTCCGTTGAAAGAGATAGTAGCTACACCAATGAGAGAAGACGAGTCCGAGGAAAGCTGGATGGCGCTCCTTCAGAACCTTCAAGAAGAAGACATCGAGTGGAGGGCTCCTTGGATGGTTCCTGACGAAATCCTTTATCGGTGTGGGAGTTTCGACTGGGTTCCTTTACTTGGAATTTGGGGAGTCGTAGGGTATGCCCCTTTGCTTGTACTGAGGCAATATGGATCAAGATAGTTTGTACCAACGACATATGGGCTGGCTCAATGTGAGTTCTTGTAACAGACCGAATTTGACCCTAATCGGAACGGTGGTTTCGGGACCACGAATCCGAGTCTGAGAAATATTTTAATATTATATTTTGTGTTTATTATATGTGAATTAATGTGTGTGAAAGTTTCGTAGAAAAATTTAATCGTTTGTGTGTTCAATTTAATAATAGGACTTAATCGCGTAAAAATGAAAAATTTAGTGTTATTTGTAAAAGGGCCGAATAGTGATTGTTCTATTAATTTGGAGGCTTTAAGTGGTAAATTACCCATGATAGTTTGTAGTGGACGGTGAAAGACAACCATTATATGTTTTATTATTATTTTATAAAGGTTTATTAATATATAATTTGGTTAATAAAGTTTTATAACATAAAAACAAAACATATAATGGTTGTCTTTCACCGTCCACTACAAACTATCATGGGTAATTTACCACTTAAAGCCTCCAAATTAATAGAACAATCACTATTCGGCCCTTTTACAAATAACACTAAATTTTTCTACGAAACTTTCACACACATTAATTCACATATAATAAATACAAAATATAATATTAAAATATTTCTCGAACTTCAGATTCGTGGTCTCAAAACCACTGCTTCGATTAGGGTCAAATTGATCTGTTATAACTCTCCCCCTTTAGGATTTTCGTCCCCGAAAATCTTACCGTTAAACAAGGTCGGATATTGTTGCCTCATTGAATCCTCGGGCTCCCACGTAGCCTCTTCAACTCGTGACGATTCCATAGTACCTTCACTAATGGAATTCTTTTATTTCTCAACTCTTTTATTTCCCAGAGCTAAGATACGGATCGGTTCTTCATCATATGTCAAATCAGTTGGATTTTAATCTCTGTCGGTGTGATCACATGAGAGACGGATCGATCTGTACTTACGAAGCATCGAAACATGAAATACGTCATGTATCTTTTCTAATTCGTAGGGCAACTTCAACCTATAAGCAACAGGCCCAATACGCTCGGTGATTTCATAAGGTCCGATGAATCTTGGACTAAGTTTGCCTTTCCGACCAAATCGAATACCTTTTCCACGGAGAAACTTTCAAGAATACTCGATCTCCGATTTGAAATTTAATATCTTTACGCTTTAAGTCGAATAAGACTTTTGTCGATGCGAGGCGACTTTCAAAGTATTTCGATCACGACCACTTTTTGTTCGATTTCTTTAATCAAATCAACCCCAGTGTATCTTATTCTCACTGAGCTCAGTCCGAAGATAATGGTGTTCGACATTTTCGCCGTACAAGCTTCATAAGGTGCCATTTTGATACTAGATTGAAAGCTATTATTGTAAGCAAATTCAATCAAAGGTAGGTATCGTTCCCACGTACCTTCAAACTCGAGAACGCAACATCTCAACATGTCCTCAAGTATCTGAATAGTTCGCTCGGATCGACCATCCGTCTGCGGATGAAAGGTCAGACTAAAATGAAGTTTAGTGCCTAAAGCATCTTGCAACTTCTTCCAAAACCGCGATGTGAATCTCGGGTCTCATCAAAACAATGGAACTCGGTACACCATGCAATCTCACAATTTGTGATACATACAATTCGGCAAGTTTATCGAGTGAATAGTCTGCATTTAACCGGTACAAAATGAGTGATTTGGTCGGAGTCTATCAACTATAACCCAAACGGCATCTTTCTTACTCGGTGTCATAGGGAGACCAATCCCGAATCATCAACGGGCAACCTTTACACACTTTATTAACAGCACACATCTACCCAAAGGGTTGGACACACGAATCACAAACTCGATGAGACTCAATCCGGCGAGTCTTATCGAATACTAGAGTTTCACACACATATGAATGAGTCGAACCGTGGATCAATCAATGCAATCACGGTAGTATCATAAAGGGTGAAAGTACCGGTAATGACATCGGGGAAGAAGCATCCTCTCGCGCTCGTGTGGCATAAGCTCTAGTCGGGGCTCTAGCCTCGGATCGAACTACTGATGTTCTTCGTTCCTCTCGACTACCACCTACATTGCTTGAATGTCCGGGTGGCACTGCCTCGCCGATGTGTTGCTCGACTTAATGTTTTGAATCGTATTCTCTCAACTAACATCGGACATTCTCTAATAAAATGATCGGCGATCCGCATTTAAAGCAAGACCGATCATGGAATCTACAACTCCCGAATGCCATTTCCCACGGTGCTTGCATTCAACTCGATTACGTGGAACGTTACCAACACCGCCATCGAGGTAGCTCGGGAGCCCATTGGAGGTCTATCACGCCTAGGTAAATCTGAAGTAGCTTTATGTCGGTGAAGTCATCTCGAACTTCTTAGATGTGGAATGGAAACTCTTACCCGACGATCTCTTACGAGTGTCTCTAGCTTCTGTCTCAGCCTTTCTTTTCTCCTTCCCGAGTTCTTCAGCTTTGCAAGCTCGCTCGACTAGTATCACAAACTCTTTGATTTCAAGAATGCCAACAAGCAACTTTAAATCTTCATTCAAACCGTCTTCGAACCTTTTGCACATAATGGCTTCAGTTGATACACATTCCCGAGCATATCGGCTCAATCTGACAAATTTTCTCTCATATTCAGTCACGGTCATTTGCCCCTGTTTTAGTTCGAGAAATTCTTTTCGTTTTTGATCAACGAATCTTTGACTGATATATTTCTTGCGGAATTCATGCTGAAAAAAATCCCACGTCACTTTTTCTTTCGGAACTACTGATACTAGTGTATTCCACCAGTGATATGCAGTGTCCCGAAGTAAAGATATAGCACACTTCAGGCATTCATCTGGAGTACAAGATAGCTCATCAAGTACCCGAATAGTGTTATCAAGCCACATTTCAGCTCGCTCTGCGTCATCATCATCGTTGGCCCTGAATTCTTCGACCCCAAATTTCCTAATTTTATCAACTGGAGGCCTACTAGATCTCATCGGATCTATCATCGGGGGTGCTGAAGGTATCGGAGTTGAATTATTCGGGGGTGGAGGTTGGTGTACAACCGGGTTAGTCTGAATAAACTGGGTAAACCACTCATTCATCATCTGAATAGAAGGCTTGTTTAGCCTCCCCTCGTAGCTACCTGAAACCGGTCGAGAGTCTACGGCAGACCGATCCGTGTGCACGGTCAGCACTACACTCTCTACATCATCTCGCTACGGCTCTTTCGGGATCGGTGTCCATTTACTATATAAAATACGATTCGAATGTCGAAGTCACCACACTATCAATATATGATAAAGGCATGTATAGTTAGACTCACACGCGCTACGGTAGTCCTAGAATCGACTAAACCGTAGCTCTGCGATACTAATAAAATGTAACACCCCTAACCCGTGTCCGTCGCGGATTAGGGTTACGAGTATTACCATATAAGTTAAAACTTCAGTTCAATCGATTGAATCTCTGTTAATCATCTTTATCAAATCGTTATACATTTTTGTGCTACCCGGATGTATCGATAGTCGACCACTATGGGCCTCACTCAGAATCATCTCAGATCAAATCTGAGTTCTTCTAACACACATTCGGCTTTTAAAATTCAAACAGTCATTTGCATCAATCTGAAAATCGATTACGCACCTTTTTCACACCGAATTCGACTAGTAATCAAATCTTTGTCAACTTTACATGCATCACAAATTTGCTGAATAAACATCGGTCTTGCTTGTAGCTCGGCTATGATCGAATCATCACTAGACATAGTTATCTGCTGCGTTCATTGCACGAAGAGCAAACAATGATTTTCGACTTAACGCATCGCAACAACGTTAGCTTTTCCCTGATGGTAGTCAATCACCAATTCATAGTCTTTTAACAATTCCAACCACTGCGTTGTCTTAAATTCAGTCTTTTGAGTCATCAAATACTTGGACTTTTATGATCCGAGTAAACATGGCATTTCTCACGAATAAGTAATGACGCCAAATCTTCATCATGAACACAATGGCCGCAAGCTCCAAATCATCGTCGGGTAATTTCTTTCATGCGGCTTCAATTGTCTTGATACGTAGGCTACTACTCTGCCTTCCCGCATCAATCACGCGCAGCCCAAACCATTTAAGGAAGCATCGAATACACAACAAATTCCTTACCCGACTCAGTGAGCTAACACTTCGCTTCTTAGTCAAAGGGCTTTCAACCGATCGAAACTCTTCCGACAATTTTCCGACCACTTAAACTTTACATCTTTCTCAGTAGTAGCTTTGTCAAAGGTGTAGCTATTACAGAAAAACCTTTCTACAAACCGTCTATAGTAGCCCGCAAGTCCCGAAAGCTTGAATCTCAAAAACATTCTTCGGTGGCTTCCAATCAAGTATAGCCGAAATTTTGTTCGGATCGACTTGAATACGATCTTTGAAACAACATGTCCCAAAAAGTGACCTTTTTCATCCGAACTCACACTTACTAAACTTCGCATACAATCATTGATCTCTCAAAGTTTGTAGCACTAATCTCAAATGCTCAAAGATGCTCGGTTTCATTTTTGGAATAGATCGAGATATCATCAATAAACACTACTACAAACCGATCCAAAAGCGTACTCGAAAACTCGATTCATTAGATCCATAAAAGCAAAGCAGTGCATTAGTGAGTCCAAAAGGCATAACCAGAAACTCAAAATGTCCGTACCTTGTCCGGAATGCAGTCTTTGGCACATCTGTATCTCTGACTCGCAACTGATAATAGCCTGATCTCAAATCTATCTTCGAAAATACTGAAGCCCCTTTTAGCTGATCAAACAAGTCATCAATCCGAGGTAACGGGTATTTATTCTTTATAGTTACCTTATTTAGTTGCCGATAGTCGATACACATTCGCATGGTCCCATCTTTCTTTTTCACAAATAAAACCGGTGCACCCCAAGGAGATAAGCTCGGTCGTGCAAAGCCCCTATCTGTCAATTCTTGCAACTGCGCTTTCAATTCTTTTAACTCCGTAGGTGCCATCCGATACGGAGCTATCGAAATCGGAGTCGTTCCCTGTACTAATTCAATGCCGAACTCAATCTCTCGTACTGGTGGTAAGCCCGGTAGTTCTTCAGGAAACACATCTGGGTATTCACACACAACCGGTACAGATTCAATATGCTTTTCAGACACTTTATTATCCAGTACATACGCCAAATAAGCTTCACATCCTTTTCTCACATATTTCCGGGCTAACATCGAAGATATTATTGTAGGAAACCCACTTAAATCACTGGATTCAATTCTGATAATTTCCCCGTTCTGACATCTCAAATCAATTAGCTTTCTTTTGCAATTCACCACTGCATCATGTGAAGTTAACCAGTCCATTCCCAAAATTATATCGAACTCATCGAAGGAAACAACATTAAATCGGTGGAAAGCAAGAATCCCGAATCATCAACGGGCAACCTTTACACACTTTATTAACAAGCACACATCTACCCAAAGGGTTGGACACACGAATCACAAACTCGGTGAGACTCAACCGGCGAGTCTTATCGAATACTAGAGTTTCACACACATATGAATGAGTCGAACCAGGATCAATCAATGCAATCACGGTAGTATCATAAAGGGTGAAAGTACCGGTAATGACATCGGGAAAAAGCATCCTCTCCGCTCGTGTGGCATAAGCTCTAGTGGGGCTCTAGCCTCGAATCGAATTACATGTTCTTCGTTCCTCTCGACTACCACCTACATTGCTTGAATGTCTAGGTGGCTTTGCCTCATACCGATGTGTGTTGCTCGACTTAATGTTTTGAATCGTATTACGCTCAACTAACATCCGGACATTCTCTAATAAAATGATCGGACGATCCGCATTTAAAGCAAGACCGATCATGGAATCTACAACTCCCGAATGCCATTTCCCACGGTGCTTGCATTCAACTCGATTACGTGGAACGTTACCAACATCGCCATCGAGGTAGCTCGGGAGCCCACTGGAGGTCGATCACGTCTAGGTAAATCAAGTAGCTTTATGTCGGCTGAAGTCATCTCTGAACTTCTTAGATATGGAATGGAAACTCTTACCCGACGATCTCTTACGAGTGTCTCTAGCTTCTGTCTCAGCCAGTTTCGTAGAAAAATTTAATCGTTTGTGTGTTCAATTTAATAATAGGACTTAATCGCGTAAAAATGAAAAATTTAGTGTTATTTGTAAAAGGGCCGAATAGTGATTGTTCTATTAATTTGGAGGCTTTAAGTGGTAAATTACCCATGATAGTTTGTAGTGGACGGTGAAAGACAACCATTATATGTTTTATTATTATTTTATAAAGGTTTATTAATATATAATTTGGTTAATAAAGTTTTATAACATAAAAACATATTATAATAAAAACAAAGCCATGGTTTTCTCATTTTTGCATGACCGAATAAAAGAAAAGAAAGAAGAAACAAGAGTTCCTTAGGTTCGGCCATCTTTGGAGCTTGATTAAAGGTATGTGTTTAGCTCGGTTTTTGATAATTTTTACGTTTTTGAGATCGTTGCTTCGAATACTATCCGACCCATGCTAGAATTTCTGATTTTGATGCATGTTTGGAGTTCGGCCATTGATGAAAATTTGTGTTTTATGATGTTTGATGACTATATATTAAAGATATGTTTTAGATTTACATGTTTGGTATTGGAAATTTTGATGATTTTGAGTAATTAGGACTAAATTGTGAAATTTGTAAATTGAAGGGTCAAAATGTGAAATAAATGAAAGAAATGGACTTGTATAGTCCCTATGAAAATTCGGCCCTAAGGAATTATAGTGAAATTTTGTGTATTTTGTGTTTTGTGCAAATAGGATTAAATTGTAAAAATGTGAAACATTAGGGGTAATATGGTAATTTGCCCATTTATGTGTTTTGGGACTAAATTGAGATGAAATGTGCTTGAATGAGCTAAATTTTAATGTGTTTAGATCAAGAACAAAGAAAAACGGATTTGGAACGGGGAAAGAATAGCCAGTCTACGTTATCTGTCGACAGTCGAGGTAAGTCTTTAAGCAAAGTAATTTTCGTAAGAATTGATTATAACATAGAATACATATTGAATCATGAAATTGTGGAATTAATCATGTTAAAACCGAATGTGAGAAAGAAATTTAGCCATGTATATAATCGAATTCATTGAGTTAATTATGTGATAGTGATGTGAATTATATGTGATATTTGTGATACTGGTTGATGTGTAGTGTGAATGAGTTGGTTTGGAAATAAATGTTTCGGCTTATTGCCTAGCGTGCCTTGTGCCGGTGAAATATTTCGGGCTTATTGCCTAGCGGGCCTTGTGCCTTGGTGAAACGCTTCGGGCTTATTGCCTAGCAGTGAATCTGGTGATTAAATTTCGACTTCGTCTAGCGGGCTTAATGCCGGGTGTACATTTCGAGCTTTGATGCCTAGCGGGCTTATTGCGGTGATGTGTTATAATGGAGAAATTATAAATCATACAAGTGAAGCATATTTAATGCAATGAGCTAAGAGCTCATGTAAGTATAAACCTTTTCTTTTATAATTATAAAGAGTAAGGTAAGTTGGCATAGTATTATTTGAATTAAGTATGATATGGTATGGTTGATGATTTGATAAGAATTATGATATACTTTATTGAGATTATTATTGATGTGTATGAATATTATATAATAGAATTTGAGTTTAAATGTGCTATTTTGGGAACCAGTTATAAGTGAAAGTGTTAAGGATGAAAGAATTTGAATGTTTGCATATGTGCATAAATAAGTTTATAAGTTTGATATTAATGTTGTACTCATATGACTTGGAGTATGCGAATACATATGGTATATTTCTTTGGTTTCGATGAATTATATGTTTATGGAAATAATGTGCAAACATTTAGGTTAATGAATTAATCGAATTCGGCCATGTTTAAATTCACATATGGAAATGTTTATATTCAATTCCATAAGCTTAAATATTAAAGGTTTAAGTGTTTAATTATTATATTATCCTTTGTTTGAGACTTACTAAGCTAGTAAGCTTACTCTGTGTGTGTTCAATGTTCATTTTATAGATTTTGATCAAGCTACGAGCTCGAGGATCATCAGTGAAGTCATCCACACTATCGACTTGTTTTGGTATTTTGAAATTTAGATTTTGAACTTAAGGCATGTATAGGCTAACTCTATGTCTGAATATCGTTTTGATGATGTATTATAGCCATGCGAAAATGGCTTAAATTTTCATATTAAGTTCGGTTCTATTTACCCTTGACTATGTGATTAATATATTTGGTTCAACTATTCGGCTAGGGGTTGTTCTTTTATTTCTAGCTTACATATTATGCGTACTATATGATTGCTTGTTTGTAATGTCAATGTTTGTGTTAAATTAGTCAAGTGGGTCGACATTTAAGTTAATATTTGCAGGTATAATTCAAGGTAGGTATGTGTAGTTGAGCATCATTCGGAATTTATGTATGCATGTGAACTTTATGTCGAGTTACTGAGATATGAATTATATTGGGTAATGCATATATGTGTATTCGGCCAAACCTAGGTGATAGTTGCAAATGTAGTCAACATGTTTAAATAAGTAATTGCTTAGGCTCATAGTCAATATGGAAAATATGTATAACCATGATGTATTCATTATATATATATTTGGCTTGTGAGATTGCTTAACTTAATTGAGTGCATGAAACTACCAAACTCGATTTGTGCTAGGTAACGAACATGAAATGTTATGAATAAGACCTTGTACATTCGGCCAATTTTTTTTAAGCACATAGGTGATGTGTAATATGTTGCATGTATTCGATTATGTGAGAATAGGTTTTATGCCATGTGAAATTGGTCTTAATAGAAAGCATTATGCATTGACATTTATAGTATAGTCATTTTGTGTTCATCGATGATTATATCGTATATGACTTGGATTAATATATCAAGTATGTGTTACACATGTGTGATTTGTCTATTTATGATTAAATTATTTGATAAAGATGATTAACAGAGATTCAATCGATTGAACTGAAGTTTTAACTTATATGGTAATACACGTAACCCTAATCCGTGACGGACACGGTTTAGGGTGTTCTGATTTTCATCTGAGGGAAAACTATAAGAAGAGGTTAAGGAGATTTACTGGTGCTTGAAATTAGATTCGTAGAATGAAGAGATTATCCGCAGGCCCAATGATGACCTCAGAATACAGTAGGTGGAGGATTAGAAGGATTAATGATAACATCCCTGAGCTGAATCCAGAAGGTGCCCGATTAAGAGAGGAATGCTTGCAAGTGGTCCCATCAGAGTTAGAGATTGTGAAACAAGATTTCGTAAAGATGAGTTCAGAGCTTGGAAAGAGGATAGAGAGGTTGGAAGAAGAGAAAATGTATCTGAGGTTAGACGTGGATGTTCAGAAACTGGAGGCCGATAAGTTAAGAAAAGGGAAGAAAAGGGTCGAGGAAGACTTGGACAGCCTAAAGACAGAGTATAAGAAGCTGCGTTTATCGATGAAAAATGCCGGATTTGGGAAGACTTCGGAACAATGGAAACAGGAGGTTCAAGAGGAAAATGCCAAAGCTGACCATTGGGAGAGGAAGTTCCTAGAGATGCAGATGCAAAATGAGGCCCTAGAAAAGAGGTTAGCAGAAAGCCAAAAGGAAAAGAGTAGATTAAAAGCTAGAGTGGCTGAATTGGGATGGTCTCTTCACCATCATCGAAGCCGTAATTCTACAAACGAGCTGAAGTTGAGTCTGAACAAGATCGAGGAAATGAAGGGCAAGATTGAAAGATTAGAATCGGTATTGCAGAATTGTGAAATTCGAATTGAGTAGCTTGAAGCAAGAGAAGGGCATTGGAAGGAAGAGCTCCACCATTCTCATGACCAAGTTAGAAGTCAGGATTACCTCATGGGTGAAGCAATAATTCAGATTCGAGAGGTAGCTGATCATCTACAGACTTTGGCGACACAGACTGATATATTGAGCATGAAGTATGAGCTACAGTCGGATCGTGGTCAAGAGCTAACCTCTTTGTTTGGGAAAATCAAAACTTTGGGCCTTAGGGCGAAAGCATATTTGTAGTTCGTTTTATGTAAAGGATTTTGTTTTCTAATAAAGTTTTCTAAAATGAAGTTAAATCTGAATCGATGCCTCATTGCATTCATGCATTTGCATTACATCACATCACATGCATTTAAATCCATAGAGAGAGCCTAATTAGTTGAAATTATCAACAGAGGAAGAGAGAGAGAGAGAAAGAGAGAGAGAGAGAGAGAGAGAGAGGAGGAAAATCTGGAAGCTGAACACCATTACGGTACACGTGCCAAGACAAAGAAAATGGATCAAAGACTTGAATAATTCCAGAGACACATGCAAGACTAGATGCAAGAGCAATTGGCAAAGCTCCAACAAGAAATGAGAGACCAAATGTTGGAAGCTCAAAGGAACATGATGGCTCAAATGGCCCAGATGCTAAACGGAGCGATGGACAAAGGAAAAGGTCCCATGGCTATTATTGGAGAAGATAGTGAAGGAATTCCCCCGGGATTTACCCCACCACATGCACAAACACAACCTGAAGAGTATCCCCAAAGGCCATCTGTCACAATTAGGCCTCAACAGGGGCAAGCTGATACTAGACCGCCCATGAACTTTCAAGTTGGCTCAGGATCTAACCCAGGAGATAACCCTGCTAATCCTGTTATCCCTGATTTGGATATAGCAGAGAGGGAAGGGACAAGAACTGAATCCTCAAGGCAGTTAGAGGATCGCTGTAAATGGTTAGAAGAAAAGTTCAAGGCTTTAGAAAATGCCGATCATCACCATGGTATTGACGCAAAAGACTTGAGTTTGGTTCCAGATTTGGTGCTTCCTCATAAATTTAAGATGCCAGAATTTGACAAGTACAATGAGACTAGCTGCCCTGAAGCCCACATCACTATGTTCTGTAGACGGATGATCGCTCGTGAACAATGATCAACTTTTGATTCATTGTTTCCAAGACGGTTTAGTGGGGCGATCCGTGTGGTATAATCAACTCAGCCGTGCTAGGATTAGCTCCTGGATAGACCTAGCCCAAGCCTTCATGAAGCAATACAATCATGTCACGGACATGACGCCTGACAAAATCACCTTACAAAACATGGAAAAGAAGTCAAATGAAAGCTTCAGGCAATACGCGCAAAGATGGAGGGAAGTTGCCATGCAAGTTCAACCACATCTCCTAGAGAAGGAAACCACCATGCTTTTTATCAACACCCTGAAAGATCCATTCATCACCCACATGATAGGAAGTACTACCAAGAGTTTTGCAGATACAGTGATGGAAGGAGAAATGATTGAAAATGCCATAAGGGGTGGCAAGATTGAAGCGGGAGAAACCACTAAAAGGTCTGCTCCTAGGAAAAAGGACAACGAGGTGAATAATGCGAGTACATACAACCAAGGGTACTCGAAGGAAATCACTGTTAGTCAGCCAAAGGTAGTTACGGCTGGGCAACAAGGGTCGATCATACAAGAATCTGGCATGAGGCAGAACTCTGAAAAGCTCCAATTTATGCTAATTTCGATGACGTATAAGGAGCTATATCAAAGTTTATTTGACGCACATGTGGTGTCCCCATTTTATCTGAAACCGTTACAGCCCCCATATCCCAAATGGTATGATTCAAACGCTCAATGTGACTACCATGTAGGAATAACGGGGCATTCAATAGAATATTGCACTGCCTTCAAAAAGGTAGTAGAGAGGCTCATCAAAATGGGCATCATGAAGTTCGATGAAACACCTAGTGCGGAGAACCCATTACCCAACCACGGGGACAAGGGGATAAATGCGATCGGTGAAAAGGTCATGAGAAAGATCAATGGGGATATCTCAAAGGTGAAAACCCTGTTGAGAATGGTTTGGAGAGAAATGATGAGAAGAGGATTGGTAGAATCAGATTTTGAGGAAGGATGTGAAGAAATAAGGGACTACTATAAGTTCCACAAAACAGAAGGACATGAGATCCAGGAATGCGTTGAGTTCAGGGTTTTGGTGCAAAGCCTTATGGACAATAAGGAATTGGAGTTTTATGAACAAGGCTTAGAAGGAGGAAACATACATGCATCCGAAGGAGAATTGATGAAGCAAAAAGTCAATTATCCGAGGATCATTATCTCCTGACCAAGAAACATGGAGTGCGGAACACAAGTGGCACCAAAAGTTGTAATCCAGAAGCCTGTTTCCTTTCCTTACAAGGATAACAAAATGGTACCTTGGAATTACGACTGCAACGTGACAATACCAGGAGTGGAAAGCTCAGTTGGCACTTTCAAGGAAGTCCAAAATGAAGGGTCCTACACACGTAGTGGAAGGCGTTACGATTCAGGAAACGTCAGAGCAGAACCAGTGAAATCAAAGACTGTGGCAGTTGAACGAGAGAAAGGACTTGAGGCCCTTATCAATGAACTAGTGAAAGAAGAAGAGGCTAAAGAATTTCTGAAATTCTTAAAACATAGTGAATACAGTGTGGTAGAACAACTGCGTAAACAACCAGCTCGCATGTCAGTGATGGCTTTACTTTTAAGTTCAGAAGTACATCGCGAAGCATTGATGAAAGTGCTGAATGAGACTTATGTTACTAAGGATATATCCGTCAACAAACTGGATCGTCTGGTTAGTAACATAAGTGCTGACAACTTCATTTACTTCAGTGATGATAAAATTCCACCTGGGGGTATGGGATTGACCAAAGCTTTGCATGTCACTACTCGTTGTAAGGGATACACCCTACCAAGTGTGTTAATCGATAATGGATCGGCTCTGAACATCTTACCATTGTCTATGCTGAAAAGATTGCCGATAGACAGTTCTCATATAAAGACATGCCAGAACATAATGGGAGCATTTGATGGCACTGAAAGAAGAGTGATGGGAAGGATTGACATACCGCTGCTAATTGGACCAAACACATATGAGGTGGAATTTCTGGTGATGGATATTAAGCCCTCTTACAATTGCTTGTTGGTAAGGCCCTGGATTCATTCGGCAGGGGCAGTGCCCTCATCCCTACACCAAAAACTGAAGCTGGTAACAGAAGGTCGGCTGGTTACTATAAACACGGAGGAAGATATCATATCGACTGTTACCAATGAGGTGCCATATTTAGAGGCGAATGAAGAAGCAACTGAATGCTCTTTCTGATCTTTAGAGTTCGTGAACGCGACATTTATTTTGGAGGGGAATGAGGTTCCAGTGCCTAAGATATCCAAGACCACGAGGATGGGCTTACAAATGATGGTGGGGAAAGGAGCCCTACCAGGAAAAGGACTAGGCAGACATCTTCAAGGAGAGATTCAAGTTCCGATGTTGAAAGAGAAGAGAGACCGTTTTGGCTTGGGTTTCAGGCCAGATGCTAGATACAGGAGAAAGGAAATGGAGAAAAAGCAAGAGAGAAGAAGAGCACAGTTGAATGGGGAGGAAGTCGAGTGGGAATCGATGACATTCCCTCACATATCCCAGACCTTTGTTTCAGGAGGGATAATTCACCCGGAGAGAGGATTATTGAAAAATGAAAATCCTCACATCAATGCCGTACATGATGGAGAAACTGAGCAAAGAAATCTGTTGGGCATTCGCCCTTATGAACCTGGAATCGTTCTGAACAATTGGACTGCAGAGGAACTTCCTATAGTATTTAGAGATTACACAGAGTAATATTTAGAATGCACTTGTTGTTTTTAAGCCTAGGAACAATAAGATTTCTTTTGTGAAATAGGCTCATGTTCAGACATCTTTTGTTTCAATAAAATACATCTTTAATGACCAATTCTGGCAAATATTCTTTTATTTTTTATTCTTTTAATTTTCCAATTTCATTCCAAATTTTTTATTCTCATTCATATCATGTGTATAGTTATCCTTGAATTTATTCGTTCTTTGTACATTCTTTGGTGCCCACCACAGGTCCCAAGATATCAATGATATGAGCAACGATACTACAGATCTAGAGGTCCATTTTGAGCAAGACATGTGTTTAGAGGAATCTTAGGATTTTGAAGGTGACAGAGATTGTGACTTATCTCCAGATTTGTTAAGAATGGTAAAGCAAGAGGAGAAACAAATTTTACCCCATGAAGAGGAGGTAGAGAACATAGCCTTAGAGGAAGGAAAGGTTGTGAAAATTGGAACGCGCATAGCCGAAGGGACAAAGCGAGACCTGGTTGAGTTATTACGACAATTCAAAGACGTCTTTGCATGGTCATACCAAGATATACCTGGGTTAAGTACTGATATTGTAGTGCATCGCCTTCCTATAAGATAAGAGTGTAAGCCAGTTCAGCAAAAGCTACGAAGGATGAGGCCTGATGTGATGTTGAAAAAAAAAAGAAGTCAAGAAACAGTTTGATGCTGGTTTTCTACAGGTGGTCAAATACTCAGAGTGGGTTGCCAACATTGTTCCTGTTCCTAAGAAGGATGGAAAGGTTCGGATGTGTGTAGACTATAGGGATTTAAATAAAGCCAGCCCGAAGGACAATTTCCCTTTGCCTTACATTGACACATTGGTGGATAATACAGCGTGATATTCATTGTTTTCTTTCATGGATGGTTTTTCGGGATACAATCAGATCAAGATGCACCCTGAGGATATGGAGAAAACTACTTTCATAACATTGTGGGGTACCTTTTGTTATAAAGTAATGCCATTCGGACTGAAGAATGCAGGAGCGACATATCAAAGAGCCATGGTAAATTTATTCCATGACATGATGCATAAAGAAATTGAAGTATATGTTGATGACATGATCGCCAAATCTCGAACAGAAAAGGAACACATTGAAGTTTTGAAGAATTTTTTTGAGATTGAGAAAATTTCAATTAAAGCTCAACCCGGCAAAGTGTACTTTCAGAGCTCGGTCAGGGAAATTACTGGGTTTCGGAGTTAGTGAAAGAGGAATCGAAGTTGACTCAAATAAGGTCAAAGCTATACAAGAATTGCCTCTACCACGCACTCAAAAGGAAGTTTGAGGCTTTCTTGGAAGATTAAATTACATTGCTCAGTTTATTTCACAATTAACCGAGAAATGTGATCCCATATTTCGTCTTCTCAAGAAACACAACCAAGGTGTATGGGACGAAGAATGCCAGAAAGCTTTTGACAAAGTCAAACAATATCTGTCAAATGCCCTAGTACTATCTCCTCCTAATCCAGATAGACCATTGATACTGTATTTGACAGTGTTCAATAACTCCATGGGATGTGTGCTTGGTCAACATGATGAGTCAGGAAGAAAAGAAAAGGCGATATACTATCTCAGTAAAAAGTTCACTGAATGTGGAATGAGATATTCATCGATTGAAAAATTGTGTTGCGCCTTGATTTGGACAACTCAGAGATTGAGGTAGTACATGCTATATCATACAACCTGGTTAATTTCGAAGCTTGATCCTTTAAAGTATATGATGGAGTCAACTACTTTGAATGGAAGGATGGTAAGGTGGCAGATTTTGCTTTCTGAATTTGATATAGTCTATGTAAACCAAAAGGCTATAAAAGGGAGCGCGATAGCAGAATTTTTGGCTAGCAGGGCTTTAGAGGATTATGAACCTTTGAGCTTTGATTTCCCTAATGAAGAGTTAATGTATGTGGCAACTACTGAAGAATGTCTGTGGAAGCTAAATTTTGATGAAGCATCAAATGCTGTGGGAAATGGAATTGGGGCAATCTTGGTATCCCCTAGTGGTGATCATTATCTATTCACATGTAAATTGGATTTTGATTACACAAACATGGCAGAGTATGAAGCGTGCATCATGGGCATTCGAGCAGCTATAGAGCATAAAATCAGAGTGCTAGAAGTATATGGAGATTCTGTACTAGTGATTTACCAGCTTAAGGGTGAATGGGAGACGAGAGATCCCAAATTGATCGATTATCGAAAGATAGTTTTGGGGTTGATTGAGGAGTTTGACGACATCACTTTTAATTATCTCCCACGTGATGAAAATTAGATGGCAGATACTTTGGTAACCCTGGCTTCTATGATCAAAGTAAACAAACCAGATGATATGAGGCCTATTTAGATGAGTACTGTCGAAGTGCCAGCTCATTGTTATAACATGGAGGAGGAGGAAAAAGATGACCACTCTTGGTATCATGATATATTGCGATACGTAAAAAATCGTGAATACCCGGAGCATGCGACTGA
Source organism: Gossypium sturtianum (assembly GCA_025698515.1). Lineage (NCBI taxonomy): Eukaryota > Viridiplantae > Streptophyta > Magnoliopsida > Malvales > Malvaceae > Gossypium > Gossypium sturtianum. The sequence goes on from CM046946.1 coordinate 128,432,389, forward strand.
GAATGATAAAAGGACATTAAGAAGATTGGCCTCTGACTATGTTTTAGACGGGGATATCTTGTACAAAAGGAGAAAAGATCAAGTACTATTGAGATACGTTGATGCTGTTGAAGCTAGGAAAATCCTGGAAGAAGTCCATGAGGGTGTTTGTGGAACACACGCTAATGGATTCACAATGGCCAGACAGATAATGAGATTTGGATATTATTGGTCCACCATGGAAGGAGATTGTATCAACTATGCTAAGAGATGTCATAAATGCCAGATTTATGGAGACAAAATTCATGTGCCTCCGTCACCATTGCATGTTATGACTTCTCCATGGCCTTTTTCCATGTGAGGCATGGATGTTATTGGACCAATCTCACCGAAAGCTTCGAATGGGCATCGGTTCATCTTCATGGTCATTGACTACTTCACGAAATGGGTAGAGGCTGCTTCATATGCTAGCGTCACTAAGTCAGTAGTTAGTCAGTTCTTGAAGAAGGAGATCATTTGTCGATATGGAATTCCTGAGAGGATCATATCAAACAACGCATTAAACTTGAACAACAGCACGATAGCAGAAGTTTGTAGTCAATTCGCGATCAAACACCACAACTCGTCTCCGTACCGTCCAAAAATGAATGGGGTAGTGGAAGCGGCCAATAAAAACATCAAGAAGATAGTAGGAAAAATGACTGAGACGTATAAGGATTGGCACGAGAAATTACCATTTGTACTCTATGCTTATCGACGTCCGTCGAAACCTCTCATGGGCAACTCCTTTCTCACTGGTCTACGGGATGGAGGCAGTTCTACCTATTGAAGTGGAAATACCTTCTCTCCGAGTTTTGTCAGAAATAAAGCTGGATGAAGCTGAATAGATCCAGGCTCGATGTGATCAGTTGAACTTAATTGAAGAAAAGAGGCTAAGGGCTATTCGTCACGGTCAGATGTACCAAAAAATAATGATGCGAGCCTATGATAAAAAAGTCCGCCCAAAAGAGTTTCACGAGGGGGACCTTGTGCTGAAAAAGATCCTTCCCATACAAAAGGATTTCAGAGGAAAATGGATGCCGAATTGGGAAGGACCATATGTGGTCAAGAAAGCTTTCTCTGGAGGTGCACTGATTCTGACTGAAATGGATGGGAAAAGCTTACCCAATCCTGTGAACTCGGACTCAGTCAAAAAATACTTTGCTTGAAAATGAGAAGAGGCCAAGGTGAAAACTCGCAAATGGCACCTTGAGACCAAAGGGGTTTTGAGTTGAAAACCCGAAAAGGGCGGCTAAAATTTTGAATGGACATGCAGTGATCTTGCTATACTTGAATCAACAAGAAATGAAGTATGCTGCATATTGGGGCATCAACAAAGTACTTTGGGTCTTCTAAACACATGTTAAGCTCAAAGCAGTCTTCATGGAGTCTGTATATAGAAGCCCAATCTGCGATATCTAGGGCATCTGATCTTTGTCCTATTCATTTTACTATCTTTGGATTCTTTTTTCTTCGCAAAGATATGTTCCCAGTTTAATTTCTTTTGTATTTTTGATAATTCATTAAATTCTCCTTGAAATCAATCTATTTGTTACCCATTATTCACAAGCATGTTGCATTGAAATAATGATTGATGAACTAATAATTTCACAAAAGAGGTTCTACATATTACTTTAGAAATTTTTAGATAAAATAAGAAATCTAAACAGGACAGTTGTTTAGAATTTCCATGTACATAGATTAAAAATATTTGAGAAATAAGAGTCTTGATGGAGACCATTTCTCTAAATTCTTTGTTCAATTGGTAATTAGACAGAATAATGAGTTGTTGTGACGAAAGTAAACAATGTCATTGGGTTATTCGGAAAATGGTATGACAGACCAATTCGACGGAAAAAGATTCAAAAAAACCCTAAATTGTGGTGGAATGAATTGAAGTTGAAACAAGTCCTGTATCCTTAAGTTGCAGTAAGGACGGACAGAAAAAGTTCCGATTCTTGGGGGATGGTTTAAAGTTGATATACGACCCGGGTCCCAAGGTTCAAGAGGAGTGAGCCCTAAAATTTCCATAGGGCAAATTATTTGGGCAAGAAAATGATACTTCAAGGGAAACGAAGATGAAACCTTGATGAATGAATGAGTAATAACACCTCGAGTAGGAATCATACTCATATCATTTTTGCATAGCATGTTTGAGTAGGAGCATTTGACTCCTAATCATTAGGCATAAGTATATACCCATTCTGCATGTCATGTCTTCTATAGGACAATGTAGTAGGGTAAATTGGCACCGTCAGATCTTGTCTCCCTAAAGTTACAGTGGAGCAGATTGAAGACGACAGATCTTACCTTCCTGAAGTTGCAGGAAGAAGATCAAAAACCTCAGCTTGACCTCCCTGAAGTTGCAGTGGAGCAAACTGAAGAAAGCAAGATCGGGCATTCCGGAATTGCAGGGAGCAGATCGAAGACATCAAATCTTGTCTCCACGAGTTTGCGCGTGGAGCGATTGAAGATAGCAGATTTGGCATTCCTGAAGTTGCAGGAAGCAGATTGAAGATAGCAGATCTGATATTCCTGAAGTTGCAGGAAGTGGATCGAAGACATCAAATCTTGTCTCCCTGAGTTTGCAGTGGAGTAGATTGAAGATAGCATATTTGGCATTCCTGAAGTTGCAGGAAGCAGATCGAAGACATAGCAGATCTGGCATTCCTGAAGTTGCAGGAAGCAGATCGAAGACATCAAATCTTATCTCCCTGAGTTTGCAGTGGAGCAGATTGAAGACATCAGATCTAGCATTCCTGAAGTTGCAGTGAAGCAAATCGAAGACAACAGATCTTACTTTCCTGAAGTTGCAGGAAAAAGATCGAAGACGTTAGCTTTGGCTCTTTGAGTTTGCATTAGAGCAAGCTAGAAGATACCTGTCTCGTTTCCCTAAGTTTGCAAGAGAGCAGACTAAAGATAGCGGATATTGCATTCCTGAAGTTGCAGTGAAGCAAATTGAAGCCATCAAACTTATATTCCAATACCCCTGAAGTTGCAGTTGGGTTGGAAGCCATTTGGAGAAGACGAGGGCCAAGAAGTCAAGATTCGGAAAGACCGGGCAAAATTGGTCCTTTTATAGTCTTTGCTCCATTCTCATTTCACGACAATAAGCAAAGTGGGGCAGTTGTAATCGGCCCATTTTGCCCGGGCCCGTATAAATGAAATAAACCAGAATAAAAAACCAAAAAAATAAAAAAATATAATGAATAAAACCAAATATCCTGTACAGTCCATTTACAGAGTCCAAATTACAGACCCACTACTCTACCCCAAGCCCAATCACACCTCAGACCAAAACAGACCTAACCCAATACCTAAATGGACTACCCAGCAACCCAAATTAAACCTAAACAAGCCCAAGTAGCCCAAATAGCTTGCGGACGCAGGAAACCCTAGGTTTCCATTGCGCTGCAAGCGCCCCAGCAAGCATCCCAGCAGTCACTCAGCCACGCCGCCACCAATCGCGCCGCAGTTAGTGCGCCCTATCGCCGCCGCGCTCCCCGTCAGTCACCTGCAAAAAAGGAAAGAAAGAGCAGTAAAAATGACAAAAAAGACAGATTTTTTTGTATTTCCTTTTTAATTTTTTGGGTTATAAAAACCCCGAAATAATCTGTAACAGAATACACAGAGACACGAACACACAACAGAGAAAAAGAATACAAATATTCACAAAAAAAATACAGAGAATACAATACACGATTTTTTTTACAGAGGTGATTTACTATCTTTATTTGCGTCAATTTTTTTATTCTATTCATGCATATTTTTTATATAAAATAGTACTAATAATAAAAAAGGGTGCGAATTTACCTTTCGATGGCGCTGAAAAACTGAGGCTTTAGCCTCCGGCCACCATCCGCGGTGGCGCGTGTGGCGCGTGGGGCGCGTGGTCCAGGAGCCCGATGACCGAACTCCGGACAGAGGAGAGGAGGGTTTGAGAGCATTTTCTGGAATTTTTTTTTAAAAACGGAGCTCAAATGATTTTTTTTGGTATTAAAACTGACTTATATAGCAGCTCAAAAACGACGCCGTTTTTGCTTAAGCCAATAAGCATTAAAAGGACGTCGTGTAGAAGACCAGGATCCGCGCGTTGACTCGACCCGGGGAGGATCCGCGCGTTTTTATTAAAGGGTCTAATTGCTGTATAGACCCTTCCGTATTTTTATAAACTTACAATTATGCCCGAATAGCATTTTTCCTTATTTTCAATTTTACCCCAAAACTTATCTTCTGTTTCAATTTGATCCTCGGGCTACTTAAAGGTAAATATCATCACGACGTCGTTTTGAAAATTTGGCATAATTGTCATATTAACCCCTACAGTGTGACGCGCGTTTTAATTTAGTCCCTTTATATTTATTTTTTTAAAACCCTTTTATTTTATTTTATTTTTAAATTATTCTATTATTGTATTGAATTATTTTATCATATTAAAATTTTCGATTATTTTTATTATTTGTATATTAATTTATTAATGGTATAAATTCATATGTATATTTTTTTTACATATTATCTTTATATCTATATTAAATTACTATTATGTATTACTCTATTTGGTTTAATATTATTTACATTATACATTATTTTATAATTTGTATATTAGTTATATGTTATATTTTTTTAAAAAAATTTGTATTATTAGATTATATTATATTTTATATATATTACTTCTAAAATCTTATTTTGTATAAAATTTATTTATATTATATAACATATGTTATTTATATTGTTTACATGAAATATATATATTAGATTATTAGATTATAAATATAATTTTATTTAGAGTTATATATTATTTTTTATTTAATAACATATTTTTCTTATTTTTTTATGAATATATATATTATTTTTGACTACTCCATATCATTGTTGCATATTAATTCATTTTTATTCATATTTTTTATTATTTTACATCATTTTATTTGAAGCCATATGTCTTAATTTATAATATCTATTATAATTCATTCTATATTGTTATTTTATCTTACATGCATGTAAAGTTTTATATTTATGTTTTTATCTTTGGTTATTTACTGCATTATATCTTATATTTGTTTATCATTTTTTGTTCATTTATCATTAGTATGTTTTGCTTTAATATAATTATTCCATTATTTGTATCACTTGTTGTTTCATATCATTCTTTCTTTAATTTATCTATTAGTAGTAACTGCTAATATAATTTATAGTTATGGTGAATTACTATTAAGTATGTACGTTATAATGCATCAATGCAATATCTTACTCAAACCATTTTTTTTAAAACATATTTTGCTAAATGGATGCATTTTATTCAAAGGTTTTTAAATATAGTGATACGCGATATTTTGGGGACCTCGTGAAAATTATACACTAACTTACTGGGTTTTAATTTTTCTAGTGGAACTTAAAGAATCAAGTATCCTTTTTTTAACCTACAAATTTCAAAACAAAACTTATCATCGAAGATTCAAAATGTTATAACTTAACTTATTAGATATGATGTTTTGTATCTCGAGGTAAAGATTTTCTATAAATAGAGACGAGCCTAGTTTCGAAGTCATGAAATGTTACATCCTAACTTATTGGGTATAGCATTTTATTTCTTTGAGATAGGTAAGTCTTGGTTTTCTTTCAAATAAAAGGGTTGTATTTTCCAAAATATTTCAAAATTTCGACATTAGGACATGAGATTATCAATTAGGTACCAAATTTTGGGCGTTACGAGGGTGCTAACCCTTCCTCGTACGTAACCGACTCCCAAACCCGTTTTCTTGTATTTCGTGGACCAAAATCAATGTTTTGAAATAAAATATTTTATAAGGTGATCCAATCACACCTAAGTAAAAGGGATTGGTGGCGACTCCCGTTTTTGTTTTTTTTAAAGTCGACCCCGTTTTTATAAAAACCTTAAAAATGGTTTCGACAACTTGTATACTTTGATGTAAGTAAAAAGCCTGAGTTCAAATAGATAAGGAACCGAAAGCTGGCGTGTTGGGTATACAACTTTTGCAGTATGTAGCATCATTTACAATAGTGGAATTCATAGCCCAAGAAATGGGTAATGATATCCTCTTATTTGCATTACGAATAGATGAAAAGTAAACATGGCCATGGATCATTTGTCTTTTTTATAAATGACTTGATTATTATTTGATAGCAATTGACTTTTCATGAAGGAAGATGTAATGGCTACCATGAGACAAAATAAGATCATATTGGGAGAACGAATTTATCCCAAAGAGATTAAGGATATTTTATGAAGGTAACACACTTATGACAAGGAAATTGGACAAACATTGATTAACTAGCTTTCCTAATGGTATATAATTAGAAATAGCTCGGTCATGATACTATAGTGGAATGACTTCGTAACTAACTAAGTATATAATTAATAGGCAAAAAGCTAGAACTTAATTATAAATTATTTGAGCCCTAATTATATATAACCAATTGGTCCCTCCACTAGCTCGTTAAAACAAGAAATGAATTGCATGTAGGACCAAATGGATAGAAATGAATGGAAATGATTAAGTTAGATAAATGAGTCACACTCGCAAATGTATGCATTTTCTCTCTAAGAATAGAAATGAAATGAGAGTTAATTTAAGGTTTTTAAATTGTTATTTAATTAAATAATTAAAATTCTAAAATGGAATTAGATTAATTAGCCATTATGAATCCGTTGAATGTGAAAATTAAATATATTTCCTCATAGATTCTTTTACATTAAAGTTGTCATGACTTTATCAGAATTGGAACGGGGTTGAGAAAATTATTTAATTGAAAAATTAATTTAGTTAATTAAATAAATAATCTTTATTTTGAGAATAGAAAACAAATAGTTGGTTGGATTAAATTATAAACTACTATTTACACAAAAAAAATTATAAACTACTAGGTCAAAAGTCTAAGAAGCTCATATAATTGAACCTAATACATGAAAGGCCTAATCTGCCTCACATAACATGTGTGAGGGGTAACAACCTTAGGGAAATTTAAGATGGTGTACCCCTATTTCCTAGTTAGACTAGGAGAGTGCTTTTCTATTAAATAAATATTATTTGTGTAAGTCTTATTCAACCAAGATTCTCCTATCTTTTTCTATAAATAGATGATACTGGTAGAGCTTTTTACATAAGTTTTTATACACAAGTATATATTGTTATTGTAACACCTCAATTCTGGCGGGTCTAAAATTTTGTCGTATAGCAATAAACAGACTGTCTGGCATAGTGTTATTCGTTGAAATGATTATTTTGGCGTATACATATGGGTGTATAGTAACTGCCACTTGAGTTAGTAAAAAAAATTTGATTACATGACATTATGCTATATTTAGGAGAAGTCTGTGTTAGGAGATAAAGGGTAAGTATGGAATGAGTATTCACCAAAGGTATAGTACGCCTGATTTGTCTGGAATACTGTACTAGTTAGATTCTAAGTAACTTGGTTAGAAATCAACTAAATAGCTAAGCTGGATAATTGTGATTGTAAGATATTTATGAATATTTCTCTCGAAAACTGTAGGCCAATAAAAAGGTAAGTTCTAAAACGTAAGACACTTGTTAAATTCCACTAAATGGGTTGAGTCATATTTATATGTGAGAGATGAGTTCTGAAAGAGTTCTTCTTTATTTTTCATTTTTCCTTAAATAGTATTTACTGAGACCTTCCTTAAGTCTGAATGTATATTACATCGATGATCTAGAAGCTATAGTTCTTTTATGATCAGTGGTTACTTCACATCAGGGTGAGTATTTCAGCTCTGCATGTTAAGTTCTGAATGAGTAAATCTGTATGTGGTGATTGAACAGTAAGACTGAGTAAAAGATTTCTACATGAGATTATCAGTAATTGATATGATAAGTAATTTGTATGTACAATAGTAGTAATAGTGAAATTATGTTTCTAAGCAGTGGTTGCTGCTGGTTTGAGATAGATATCTGAATCTGGAGTTTTGAACTGTAGTAAGTGAGAATCAAGTGAGTCTCTACTCTGAATCTTACATGTGATCAATACCAGTAAGTAATTTAAATAGAGATGAATTTTGAGTATTTAGTGAATGAGTAAAACATAAGAAAGATGTTGCTTATGCAAAGATAATATGTACAAAGTATTTCAGGAGTAAGAAGTTGAACAATAAGTATGCAAGTGAAGTTCAATATGGAAAGGTAAGAATTAGGCAGGTGAGTTACTACTCTAACTCTTGCATGTATACTGTTCATACTAAAGTATACCTATATGAAAGTGATCAAACTGGAAACTGGAAATCATGGATAGTATAATATGAATATGATACTTATATGACTATAGGAATAAATTTATGATTAGATTATGATATAAGTTAGTCTGCTTGAATATAAGTTCTATAGGATGCATGAAGAGTGATATGAATTGTTGGGTCTGGGATGTGTCTATGTTTGTAATGTTGTAAAGTAAGTCAAGTCACCGCAATGGTAACTAAGGAATTTCGTCGGGATGGTAAACACGAAAACTGATATGAAATTCTAAAGGAAAAGTTCATGGTCATGACAAACTCTAAAAAAGAACTATTGAATGACATTTTATCTAATGAGGTTCTCTGCGTGTCCCAAGGCGATGATGGACAAACCTCACTCAATGTGAGTTTAGACAAACCCATATCGCAAACATGGCAATTTTGAGATGCCTATGTGGTATCTTGTCAGCCTTTGTGGCGTACTCTGTATAGATTATGTTTGTGGCATACTCTAATTAGATTACTTTAGAGTGTATTCTGTAATAAGGACTTATGGCGTGTTCGGTATATCGTTTGCTTGCCTCTAATGCATTCTGTGAAGCTTGTTAGAATAGCAAACCAGAGATTATGTATGATTGTCTGTACGATGTGCTCTATTAAGTCTACATGACGTGAACTGTTAAGAATGTCTGGTACAATTTGAGTTTGAATGTCTGTCTGAATGGTAAGATAGGAGTAAATTCTTTTAGTTTTATAATAAGTATGGAAAGTGAGGAGTAATGTATCTTATTTTAGAATTATTCTAAAACTGAATTAGTGTTATCTTGAGTTATGGGATTCTAATATAATACAATATGGAAAGTGATTTGTCATAATTCGTCATAGTGTGGAGTAATTTTATTGCTATAAATATCAAAAACCGGATTGGTTTTCAAATTTTTAAATTTCTGTTGTAATTGAAAATCGTTTTCATAACCAGATTTTTCTAACATATGACTCTTTGGGCGCTTCCGAAATCCTATTAGGGAGACCGTTCCTTAGCATTGCAAGAACTAAAATTAATGTCTTGAACGATACACTTACTGTGGATTTTGATGGTAAGGTTGTTGAATTTAATTTTATGATTCGTTAGAACACCCTAGTGAAATGTTTGAAGTATGCAGTGAGGATACAATTGATTTTGTGACAGAATTCTTTGGAATTACATGATGAAACTGAATTGATCCTATTACTTTACAGGAACATTAACAAGAAAAAGTTGAGTCAACTAAGAGAACATCTTGTGGTTGAAGAAAAATTGTTATATCTAGTGCACAAGATAGAGGTACTGAAGCTTCTAGAGGATGAAATCGATAATACGAAATTACCACCCTCTTATTTTGAGCTTTGGTTGCCTATTCTGCGAGCATTGAAGTGGGAATCGAACCTGCTGTTTGATCATTTTGGTCTATTTAACTACCTCTTATCAAGAAACCATTGAAAGCTTTCGCCTCAAGATGTGGAAGAAATTTGGAATAGATATCCGACTTGAGTTGAACAATGAAAAATGTTGAGCCAATGACATTTAACAAAGATGCTTTTTGGTAGGTAACCCAATTTTATTTTATTTTCTTATTTGTTTCAGTAATTTTATTTATATTTATATTTATATATATATATATATATTGTTCTAGCTATTTCTAATTTATTTTTTTCCTTCCATATGATTAGACTCTTATGGCCCCACATCACCGCCACATCACATTGCACAACCACATGAAAGTTTCCTCTTCATACTTAATTCATTCATTTATTTTATTGTGATACATTGAGGACAATATATGGATTAAGTGAAGGGGAATTTGAATTGAATTGTTAATTGATATATTCTAATTGTTTGTGGTGAATTCTGTTGTTGTTTACTTTGTCCTTGAGTATTAATTGTATTTTCGCCCTAGCATGCTATTTTCATTCGGGGAAATTCAAAAATTACTTTGTTAATTCTTTGAAGCATCTAGACGTTAGGAAAATGTTGATTTTATAATTCAATTTTGATAAGAAAACACGTATATTTGCTTAATTATTTGAGATTAAATGCATGTGCAAATTGAATTCTATGTGATGTTAATTTTTTGTTAAATTGGTCGAGATGCCTTATTTGCATGATTTTTTTTTCATAAATGAACTTTTGTTTTATCTTGTGTTCAAAGAAAAAAAAAAGAAAAAAAACTCAATAAATACTCCGCTAATTGTTTAGATTATGAGTAGTCTTAGAATTGTGACCAATTGAGTAACCGAAGTCAGGTGCTTGGGTTGTCATCTGTCTTTGAGTCAAAAGATCAAATGATGTTCTAAGTTATTCACTTACTCTGCTAATCTTAACAATTATGAGTAGAGCTAGTAGCCATCTAGAGATGTGACAAATTGAGTAACTAGGGTGAAGTGCTTGGGTTGTCATCCTTTTTCGTATAAAAAGATTTAGTGACACTCTAGACACGATTTTTAATTTCTAAAAAAAGAAAAGAAAAAATGAACTCAAGAAATGAGACAATTGGTTCTGTATAGTTGAAAATTTTTGTTAATTTTAGTGTCTTGGTAATTTAACATAAATAAAAAAGAGTCAAAGATGCAATCTATCGTAAAAGTTTTGGGTCAAAAAACAAAATTGATGGACAAGAATCGTGAGATTCGAACTTGCACCTAAAATTTTTTATATTGGTATTTGTTATTTCAACGGTTAATGAGATAGACATCGTCGTCTCATAAAATTTGTATTGGAACCAAGTTAAAAAGAGCTCATTGATTCGGTGTTGATACGCGTACAGTTGAAAGTATTGAGTTGATCGTCTATCGTATTCAGTCTACCGAAGAACACATTGGCATGTCCAATTAAGTAGTTGGTTGGGTCCCGTCGAGAGAAATAATAATAAGATCTAAATGACCCACATGGTTGAGGTCATTGGCTCTAATTGGACCTCTTTATTTCGCAAGGCTACCGGAAAGCTAAATCATGGATTGGTGGTTTGTTGTTATTCATTCGGAAAGGGCTAGTTGTTAGGCGTTCCCGCAATTTATTTACACATGGAAAGGTTGGTGGTTTGAGGCATCCTTTATCACTATAACTAACTCATCGGTTGAAAGGGAAGATGTTAGCTCGATAACTAAACTGAATTAGACAAGAGGGGGCTGAATTGGTCTTTTAAAAAATTTGTGGAAGCAAAAAGAAAAGAATGAAACAATGAACATAAAAATTTATAGTGGTTCGGCCCCAATTGTTTACTCCACTATCTTAGTTTTCCACAACTAAGGATTTTTCGAAATTCAAATTTGATCAACCTTTGAAGACAAGCTTTAACCTTTCAATTCCCTTAAGATTTCTTGTAACATCCTTAAATCGGGGTCTCTGCATTTTTTGTGTGTTGCATGTGATAATATGTTGGTTGTGCTAGTTTAGGGTGTTTTGGGGGTCCAGGCATGAGCTCGGGGAAGGCCTGAGTCATGGTAATTTTTTTTTTGTTTTGAAGACTTGGAAGGGGAAGCCAATGGGGTTAGGTGATAAGAGGAATGGTTGGAGTGTCTTGACACAAATAAGCCAGTGGAAAAGTGGCAAGGGAGGCGCTACTGAGGCTTGGGGAGGTGACGCCACAGGGAGCTAAGAGGGCCTTGGTTCGAGCTGCGGAAAACTCTCTTTGTGCATTTATTTTTGACGCCAGGAGCAAGGAGGAGATTGACTCAGGAAGGACTCTGTTGGATGGATGTGGATTGAGTCAACAAATTCAAAATGTGGGGAGAGGAGGAATTATAGGAGTTTGACTCATTCAAATTCGTTTGAATGAGTGGAAGAGAGGAATTCAAAGAGGGATGAAGGGGACGGCATGTGTTTGAGGGGAGTTAGGATGTGTTTAGCCGAAATTTTGAAGGTGTTGTGGGCAAGGGAAGCATTCGGCTTTGGGTTCCTTAGGTGGTGGCCGAATGTGCCTTGGGAGTGGCTATAATCGGCTAGCTAGGGAGTGCTTTTGGAACTCTTTCTTCCATTTTTTTTCTTTGTGCAAGTCTTAGCCGAATTCTTTTCTCCTATCTTGTGTCAAACCGAAATTTCATAGCATCTTTGTGCATTTCATTTCTCTCAAAGGTCAAGCCGAATTCTCTCTACTTTCTTTTCTCTATTTTGCTCAAAAGCCGAATCAACATTCTTTCCCCATTCGATTTCTTTCTTTTCCTTCAATCTCATTGTGCCAAAAATACAAAAATCTTCTTCTTTTCTTCTATTCAAACCATCATCCTTCTCCCTCTTGCGATTTCTTCTTTTCTTTTTCTCGGATCCATAGCCGAATCTTCCCGGTGAGTATTGTTTCTTTTCTTTTCTTCAACCGATTCAAATAGTGCCGAAATCTCACTTGCCGTTTTCTCTACTTTCATTTCTCTATTCTTTGTAGACCGAAATCTTAAACTCTCTTTCTTTGTTCTATTTTGTGAAGTAGCCGAAATCCCTAAACAACTCTAGTGTGTGCCGAATCTTGCTGGTTGGTGGCCGAATCTATCAGTCTAAGGTAAGGGAGACGATCTCTTTTGGTTCAAGTTATTTTCTTTTGGGATTTATGTTGATGCCGAATGGCTATTGGATCTATGGTGATGAGTTTGGCCGATTGTAGGAAGGAGTGTAGCCGCATTCTGTGGATCTCCGGGATTTGGGTGGCTTGTGATTTAAGCCTAAAAGCTCGGGTATTGTCGATCTAGGTAAGGGTGGTTATCTCTGTGCGTTATATCCTTCGGGATTTCTTGGTTAAGCCGAATGGTTCTTGGTTAATGATATGGTGTTGGCCGAATGTAGGAAGGATGATTTAGACTGTCACTAGTGGTTTTGACCACACAGTGGGTTGGCCCCGCTTTCCATATGATTTGTGACTAAGTCTCAGTGGTTTTGACCACACATGGATTATTGTGACTCGTCCCGGTGGTTTGGTACCACAGTGGGTTGGCCCCACATGTTGATTACGGGATTGTCATCGATGGTTTTGACCATACGGTGGGTTGGCCCCACCATATGATTTGTGACTACGGTCACCAAAGGTTTTGACCACACTTATATGATTTGTGACTACAAATACCAATGGTTTTGACCACCGGTGGTTTTGACCACACCAGGTAGACACAGGAGTTCGGATGGTTACGTTGGGTTGCATGATTTGCATATTGACTTATGAATTGTGTAAGTGCCTTGTTATTATCGGGATGGGGATTTATGCACCGAGTCTCGGTGACTCACCCCTTCCCTTACATTTTGCGAATGAGGCATAGATCGCGGATGTGGAGCCGTGGACTCGAGGTGGCCATGCGCTATGTTTTCGGTTTTATTTCAATTACTATTTTGGGTTAATTTACTTTTAAATTTGGTTTTGAATTTGTAATAAGGCCGCTAAATTTTATTATCTCGGGTCTTGATTATCTCGCTTTAAGTTTTATCATCTTGTGTGCTTAAGTTAATAACATAGCATGCTTAAATAACCCGGTAAATCAATGTTTTTCAAAATTATACATCTTATCGGGATTTTCCAAACTTTACCATCGGGTAATAACAAACAAATGAAGACAACAAACTAACTCAGACTTTCTCCAAATTAAGTTTTTCTCTATGTTCAAATACAAAACGGTTTTTAACTTTACTATTTTAAACTCACTCAGGATTTCATGAAATCAAACGGTTTTCCAAACCAAGGATCGACAAACGACTTTTCTCAAAAGAGTTTTTTTTCTTTTTACCCTGTGACATGCCGGATTCGATCGTAGCGTGTTGACCGAGTTTGGGGTGTTACAATTTTGGTATCAGAGCCAGGTTTAAAAGCTCGGCTATGGGCCCGAGGCCCAAAAATGTTTAAAATGGGTTATGATAGGTTTTTGGGAAAGGTACGGTTGGGAAAGCATGGCACTGAGTCTCCGGCACCGATCCGCCCTGGTAAGTACCCCTAACTATTGTTTATATGCTTGTAATGATGATGCTATGACTAATAGTAATAGGGAATCGCCTGTAGAGACTGAACCTTAGGATTGTGTGTGAACCTACGAAAATAATCCCCGTACTAAACTATTCATAAGACTTTGCTTTAATAACAGTGGAATAAGTCTAACGTATAAAACTTTTAAACCAGATCAATTCGTGAACGATAGTCATGAGTACACGAGGACGTGGGCGTAATACACGTGGACGAGATAGAGGTAGGATGACAGTGTCAGAACCGGTAGGGTCTAGATATGGGTCGGAGAGCGAGGTACCACCGCCGCCAACTGTGGGCGTGGAATTTCAGGATCAGACGGGTGGTGATGACGCAGTGTCGCAGGCGATGCTGCAGGTTCTGGAGAGAGTCGCGAGTGCAGGCGTTGGAACGGGAGCTCAAAAATCTGTGTCCGAGCGACTCCGGGCTAATGGCGCGGAGGTATTCAGAGGTGTATCTGGTGTGGCTCCCAATACGGTGGAGTATTGGCTGGAGGCGACAGAACGTATCATGGACGACCTGGATTTTACGACTGAGGAGAAGCTGAAGGGTATAGTATCTCTTCTCCGATATGAGTCATATCAATGGTGGCTCACGGTTAGGGATGGAGCAATGGCGGACGACATCACTTGGGATTTCTTTAGGGCAGCTTATCAGAGAAAATACGTCGAGGCTAGTTACATCGATGCGCAGCGTAAGGCGTTCCTAAATTTGGTTCAGGGAAATAAGTCAGTATCGGAATATGAGGCAGAATTTCTTCGATTAAGTCTGTATGCACGGGGTATTGTGGGCACGGAACATGAGCGCTGTGTCAGATTTGAGGATGGGTTGAGAGATGAGCTGCGGATATTGATTGCTCCACAGCAAGAGAGAGAATTTGTGGTCTTGGTAGAGAAGGCCAAGGTTGCTGAGGAGGTAAAACAGTCAGTGAGACGGAACCAGGATAGGAGTTGGAATAAGAGGAGTTCTAGGCCATCGTGGTCCGCCGGAATCAGCAGGTGCGGCTAGATATGGTGGGTCAATCAAGGCTGCGAGGCTGCTGCTGCTTTGCTACTCGATGGCCGCCACGGTGTGCTCGATGTGGGAAGTCTCACACGGGGAATGTTGGACCGGAAATGCAGGGTGCTTCGAGTGTGGGTCAATGGGGCACCGAGTGAAGGATTGTCTCGCAGAGGTCGGCCTAGGCTTCACCGGGGATCGTGGTCGCATACGCTTCGAAGGGATGGTCGCAGCCACGCAGGGGTCGCGGTTCGGCCAGAGAGGTAATGGTTCGGATGAGGCCGCGGAGCACCGGCGAGGTGCTTTGGAGCACGGAGGCGAGACACCTGCCGGGTTGGTCTACGCAATGAGGCGTCGAGAGGAAAGGCGACGCGCCGGACGTCATAACCGATGACGTTCTTAATTTTGGACCGCCTTATACTGCTTTGATAGATGTTGGTTTGACGCCTTTCGTATGTTGCCGAGAGTATAGTGGAAACTATGAACTTAGACTTTGAGATTACTTCTAGGAGATGATGATGTAATAAGCCCTCTAGGTCACTCGGTGAAGTAAGTAAATCAGATAGGGATGTACCTGAGAACTTCAAGGGTAGTGTTCTTGGTCGATCTAATGGAACCGCTGTTCGGGAGTTCGATCCGATTCTCGGGATGGATTGGCTAGTGAAGTACCGTGCAAGTTTGGATTGCGCGCTAAGCGCATGGTTTTGAGGACAATTGAAGGTGAAGAGGTGGTAACGATAGGTAATAGAAGAGATTATCTATCTAACGTTGTATCCGCTCTGGCCCGAGAAAATGGTGAGGAAGGGTTGTGAGGCGCTCATGGTGCATGTGTGTGCTTTGGAGGCCAAGGAATCGGGCTTGTGGGAATGTCCGAACGGTGAGGGAATTTGCCGATGTATTCCCAGAAGAACTTTCGGGGCTGCCTCCGGACCGTGAAGTTGAGTTCGGTATAGATCTGTTACCCGGAACCGCGCCAGTGTCTATTGCCCCGTATAGGATGGCACCGAAAGAAAAAAAGGAACTGAAGGCACAGATTCAGGAATTGTTGGACTGGGGTTTCATTCGACCAAGTGTATCACCTTGGGGAGCGCCTGTGCTCTTTGTTAAGAAGAAAGACGGCACAATGCGGATGTGCATAGACTACCGCCAGCTGAATAAGTTGACGATCAAGAACAAGTATCCGTTACCGAGAATAGACGACTTGTTTGATCAGCTTAAGGGTGCATCGGTTTTCTCTAAGATAGATCTTAGGTCGGGGTATCATCAACTCAAAGTGAAGGAGGCTGATATTCATAAGACGGCATTTCGCACTCGTTATGGGCACTACGAGTTTTTGGTAATGCCGTTCGGGTTGACCAATGCACCGGCAGCGTTTATGGACATGATAAATCGGGTGTTTCAGCCGTACTTGGACCGGTTCGTCGTGGCATTTATAGACGACATTTTGGTATACTCGAAATCTGAGGAGGAACATGATGCGTATCTGTGGGTGGTTCTACAGATTCTGAGGGAGAAGTAACTATTCACCAAGTTTAGTAAGTGCGAGTTCTGGCTTAAGGAGGTAACTTTTTTGGGTCATGTGGTGTCGGCTGAGGGGATTAGAGTGGACCCTCGGAAGATTGAGGCGGTGTTAGATTGGAAACCACCTAAGTCGGTAGCGGAAATTTGGAGTTTTTTGGGTTTGGCAGGATATTACAGAAGATTTGTGGAAGGGTTTTCTTTGATTACAACGCCGTTGACCAAGTTGTTAAGAAAAGGGGTTCCATTTGTGTGGACGGATAGACAGCAGGAAAGTTTCGACAAGTTAAAGAGAATTCTGACAGAAGCTCTGGTTTTGATACAGCCTGAAGCGGGGAAAGAGTTTACGGTTTATTGTGATGCATCGCATACTGGCTTAGGATGTGTGCTGATGCAAAAGGGGAAGGTAGTGGCATATGTGTCTCGGCAGTTGAGACCTCACGAAGGTAATTACCCGACACATGATCTGGAGTTGGCTGCAGTGGTTTTCGCCCTAAAAATTTAGAGGCATTACTTGTATGGGGAGAAGTCGGTAGTCTACACGGATCACAAGAGTCTGAAGTACCTCTTGACTCAGAAGGATTTGAATTTAAGGCAGCGGAGGTAGATTGAGTTGTTAAAGGACTATGACTGCTCGATTGAATACCATCCGGGTAAGGCTAATGTAGTGGCTGACGCGTTGAGCCGTAAGGTGGTAACGGATCTGAGGGCGATGTTTGCTCACCTTTGTCTGTATGACCACGGGAGTCTATTGGCAGAATTACAAGTAAGGCCGACTTGGGTAGATCAGGTTAAGGAGAGACAGTTGGCGGATGAGGCTCTGAGTGCTCGGAGGTTGTAAATGCAAAATGGTGAATTGGAAGGTTACAGTTTGGGCAGTGATGGAGTGCTGTGTTTTCAAGGGAAAGTATGTATGCCGAAGAACATTGAGTTGAGGCAGCGAATTCTTCAGGAAGCTCAAAGCAGCCCTTACGCTATGCATCCTGGGGGTAGCAAGATGTATCGGGATTTGCGGGAACAATTCTGGTGGCCGGGTCTTAAGCGGGAAGTAACTGAATTCGTGAGTAAGTGTCTAACATGCCAGCAAGTTAAAGCTGAGCACCAATTACCGTCGAGTTTATTGTAGCCGGTAAAGATTCCGCAGTGGAAGTGGGAAAGGATTACGATGGATTTCGTCAGTGGGCTACCCCTTACGCCTAGCAAGAAGGATTCAGTCTGGGTAATTGTTGATCGTCTGACAAAGTCAACCCATTTCATACCAGTTCGGGTTGATTATTCATTGCAAAGGCTGGCTAAGTTGTATGTAGCGGAGATAGTGCAATTACATGGGGTGCCGGTGTCGATTATTTCAGATAGGGATCCCAGATTCACGTCAAGGTTCTGGAAAGCATTGCATCAGGCATTAGGTACAAGGTTGGACTCCAGTACGGCTTTTCATCTGCAGACGGACGGACAGTCAAAAAGGGTAATTCAAATCCTAGAAGATATGTTAAGGGGTTGTGTTCTGGATTTCAGCGGTAGTTGGGAGGAATATCTACCATTGGCGGAGTTCGCGTACAAAAACAGTTATCAAGCGAGTATCCAGATGGCACCATATGAGGCATTATATGGACGAAAGTGTCGTACTCCTACGTGTTGGACAGAACTGGGTGAACGGCAGGTGTTGGGTCCGGAGTTGGTTGCTAAAACAGAGGATAAGGTTAAGGTGATTCGGGCTCATCTGAAGGAAGCGTCGGACAGGCAGAAGTCTTATGCCGATCTCAAGTATAGGGATATAGAGTTCGCAGTGGGTGACAAAGTCTTTCTGAAGGTATCGCCATGGAAGAAAGTGTTGAGGTTTGGTCGGAAGGGCAAGCTAAGCCCTAGATTTATCGGCCCGTATACGGTGTTGAAGCGAAGTTGGACCAAAGAGCTTACCACCGAGTTGCCATTGGAGTTAAGTCGATTCATGATGTATTTCACGCCTCCATGCTTAGGCGCTATCGATCGATCCACGATATTGTGCCGATGGAGGAGATAGAGGTGAACTCGACTTGTCTTTTGAGGAGGAACCAGTCATGGATTTTGGATCGGGATGTCAAAGTTCTGCGTAAGAAGTCGGTTCCTTTGGTGAAAGTATTATGGCGGAACCATGGTGCGGAGGAGGCCACGTGGGAACCAGAGGATGTGATGCGCAAAGAATACCTCAACTCTTTTGACTGGTAATTTCGAGGCCGAAATTATTTTTAAGGGGGTAGAACTCAGAACTTCCTTAAATCGGGTCTCTGCATTTTTGTGTGTTGCATGTGATAATATGTTAGTTGTGCTAGTTTAGGGTGTTTTGGGGTCCAGCATGAGCTCGGGAAGACCTGAGTCATGGTAAAAATTTTTGTTTTGAAGACTTGGAAGGGGGAGCCAAGGGGTTAGGTGATAAGAGGAATGGTTAGAGTGTCTTGACACAAATAAGCCAAATGGAAAAGTGGCAAGGAGGCGCTATCGAGGCTTGGGAGGTGACGCCATAGGGAGCTAAGAGGGCCTTGGTTTGAGCTGCGGAAAACTCTCTTTGTGCATTTATTTTTGACGCCAGAGCAAGGAGGAGATGGACTCGGGAAGGACTCATTGGATGGATGTGGATTGAGTCAACAAATTCAAAATGTGGGGAGAGGAGGAATTATAGGAGTTTGACTCATTCAAATTCGTTTGAATGAGTGGAAGAGAGGAATTCAAGGAGGGATGAAGGGGACGGCATGTGTTTGAGGGGAGTTAGGATGTGTTTAGCCGAAATTTTGAAGGTGTTGTGGGCAAGGGAAGCATTCGGCTTTGGGTTCCTTAGGTGGTGGCCGAATGTGCCTTGGGGAGTGGCTATAATCGGCTAGCTAGGGGAGTGCTTTTGGAACTCTTTCTTCTATTTTTTTTCTTTGTGCAAGTCTTAGCCGAATTCTTTTCTCCTATCTTGTGTCAAACCGAAATTTCATAGCATCTTTGCGCATTTCATTTCTCTCAAAGGTCAAGCCGAATTCTCTCTACTTTCTTTTCTTTATTTTGCTCAAAAGCCAAAATCAACATTCTTTTCCCCATTCGATTTCTTTCTTTTCCTTCAATCTCATTTTGCCGAAATACACAAATCTTCTCCTTTTCTTCTATTCGAAACCATCATCCCTCTCCCTCTTGCGATTTCTTTTTTTCTTCTCTTTTGGATCCATAGCCGAATCTTCCTGGTGAGTATTGTTTCTTCTTCTTTTCTTCAACCGATTCAGCTAGTGCCAAAATCTCACTTGCCGTTTTCTCTACTTTTATTTCTCTATTCTTTGTAGACCAAAATCTTAAACTCTCTTTCTTTTTTCTATTTTGTGAAGTAGCCGAAATCCCTAAACATCTCTAGTGTGTGCCGAATCTTGCTGGTTGGTGGCCGAATCTGTCAGTCTAAGGTAAGGGAGACGATCTCTTTTGGTTCAAGTTATTTTCTTTTAGGATTTATGTTGATGCCGAATGGCTATTGGATCTATGGTGATGAGTTTGGCCGATTGTAGGAAGGAGTGTAGCTGCATTCTGTGGATCTCCAGGATTTGGGAGGCTTGTGATTTAAGCCTAAAAGCTCGGGTATTGTCGATCTAGGTAAGGGTGGTTATCTCTGTGCGTTATATCCTTCGGGATTTCTTGGTTAAGCCGAATGGTTCTTGGTTAATGATATGGTGTTGGCCGAATGTAGGAAGGATGATTTAGACTGTCACCAGTGGTTTTGACCACACAGTGGGTTGGCCCCGCTTTCCATATGATTTGTGACTAAGTCTCACTGGTTTTGACCACACATGGATTATTGTGACTCGTCCCAGTGGTTTGGTACCACAGTGGGTTGGCCCCACATGTTGATTACGGGATTGTCATCAGTGGTTTTGACCACACGGTGGGTTGGCCCCACCATATGATTTGTGACTACGGTCACCAGTGGTTTTGACCACACTTATATGATTTGTGACTACAAATACCAATGGTTTTGACCACCAAAGGTTTTGACCACACGGGGTAGACACAGGAGTTCGGATGGTTAGGTTGGGTTGCATGATTTGTATATTGACTTATGAATTGTGTAAGTGCCTTGTTATTATCGGGATGGGGATTTATGCACTGAGTCTCGGTGACTCACCCCTTCCCTTACATTTTGCAGATGAGGCATAGATCACGGATGTGGAGCCAGGTGGACTCGAGGTGGCCATACGCTATGTTTTCGGGTTTTATTTCAATTACTATTTTGGGTTAATTTACTTTTAAATTTGGTTTTGGATTTTTAATAAGGCCGTTAAATTTTATTATCTCGGGTCTTGATTATCTGCTTTAAGTTTTATCATACTATGCTTAAGTTAATAACATAGCATGCTCAAATAACCTGTAAAATCAACGTTTTCAAAAATTATACATCTTATCGGGATTTTCCAAACTTTACCATCGGGTAATAACAAACAAATGAAGACAACAAACTAACTCAGACTTTCTCCAAATTAAGTTTTTCTCTATGTTCAAATACAAAACGGTTTTTAACTTTACTATTTTAAACTCACTCAGGATTTCATGAAATCAAACGGTTTTCCAAACCAAGGATCGACAAACGACTTTTCTCAAAAGAGTTTTTTTTTTTTACCCTGTGACATGCCGAATTTGGTCGTAGCGTGTTGACCGAGTTTGGGGTGTTACATTTCTACACAAAACGTAAGACACAAACCCTCTCAAAGAGAATCAAACAAACCAAAAAAAAAAATCCTTACAAGTCCAGAGTGTTTGCCAATTAAGCACAAAGACAAAGAAAAACACTTGAGCTAAATGAAAAATAATTAATGCTCACAAATGCATATACAAAATATATATGAAAAAATGAGCTCTAAGGTTGATAGAATGACACTTTAAGCTTTTTGATCTCTCTACTTGTTGTTGAGCCTTTGGAAGCTGGTACTTATAGTCCCAAATTGATTTTCAACCATTGTAGTTGTTGGCATATTGAATAGAGCCGTTGGGGATGAAAATACCTGTGCATTTATGTCACCTGCAACAACAAGTATCGATGCTATTAGCATTTAATGCAATAGTTTAGTGACTGTTAGCCCTATTTACATCGATACCTGAAGAAATTTATCGATACCTGATAAAGGGTATCGATACTTTTTGATGGGTATCAATACTTTATGTGTTTGCTCAAAAATACCTCCAAGTCAAAATACAAAATCCGTATATCGATACTAACCAATGTATCGATAAAATTGTCTAGGTATCGATACTTAATTATAAGTATTGATACTCAATGTGTTTGCTTAAAAATTTATTCGAAGTTAGAATATAAAAACAATATCGATACTAGTAAAGGTATCAATAAAAATGTATGGGTATCGATACTTACTGATAAGTATAGATACTTTTTGTTTAGGGAGAAATTTTTCACTTTGTTTAAAATGTTTGAAGGGGTTGAACTTGTCTAAAATATTTCTAAGTGTTCAAATTATTTTTCAAAGTATTTGGAGTTTTAGAAAGACTTTGAAATGTATTTTATTATGAAATTAATTTTGTGTTCAAAAATCATCTTTATTCAAAAATATTTTATTTTTTATATCAAAATAATTTATCAAAAAAATCTTGGTTTAACAAAAGATTTGTTATCAAGGATCAATTCTAAATTGGAGCAAAATCGAGCCTAAAGTTGGAATTTCATCCTATCGATTTATTTATTTAAATTTCATTTATCCATGTTATTTCAATTACAATTATATTTATTATTTTTACTTTTATTATATTTAATTTTCCTTTTTTATTTTTACGTAGACCGTCACACATTGTGGGCACAACAACTACCTAGACACTTAACGTAGTTGAACCGAACAACAATTTTAAATATCCCGATCTCTGTGAAATTGACGCTACTCCCTATACTGCTATTTATATATTGTTTTGGTGTAGGAGTATTATTTTTTTTGGATTTGGCACCCATCACCTAGGATAAGACATCTTAGGACTACGAGCAATCAATGACCCTGAAGTTCCATGTGGACCTCACATTGTCTTATTGGAGACGCATAGGCCTAAGGTTTGAGCTGGGCTAAGGTTCGAAAGTTATTTCAAGGTTTACTAGTTGATAGGTCGGCAATACATAATTCACTAGAATGTTAGCTCTGTCGGGAGACACGTGTCAGGTTCTTTTAGGATACAGTATGAGGTTCGTGATGTTCTCTATGCAGGGTATGACATAAACTAATAAATATTATTATAATAGTATTTTTTTCTTTTTCATATTTTTATACAAAATTCATGAAAATGTATTTAAAACTAAAAAAATACAAATGATAAGATTTAAATCTAAAATAGGAAGGTGGCCAAAAGTCTCAATCTTTCATTTCATCATATTTGTTCTTTTACATAATTTTTTTAAAAATATTGTTTCACTTAATCTAATAGATAATTGCTGTAGATAACCAAAACACTCACAAAAAGTAACAATAAAGCAGTTAAATCAAACTAAAATGGTACTAAAATGAAAAACTCTTATTTGACTAAATCTTTTATAAAGGTAGTTCTTATTTGACATTTTAAAAGGTTTGCCTTAACGTGAGAAACCCATTCAGTTTTTTTCTTTTAAAGCTATTCAGGCCCATTTTTTGCTAAACAGTTAGGGGTACTTTTTCTCTCACATTTCCAATATATTTGCATCAAAGAACCCATATATTCCAACAATGAAGGGGTTATGTTGTTGAAGAAGAAGACATAGTTAACATATAGGTTTGGGTTTTTCATCTCAAATGGTAACACAAATGCTTGTTTTTGTTAAGATAGACATATCAAATGGATTACAAAAGTGTATCCCCTTCTTACTGTTGTTGATGTTGAAATTGTTGCTGCTCTACCTGACACCTAAATTATTATATTGTAGGTTGAATAATGTACTTTTTTTGTGTATGTTTGGAATGGATCACATATATAGGGACCATTTTATTTGGCAATAATTGTACTTTTGCTTTTCTATTATAGCAGTTAGCCACACTTTCCACTGTGCCATCTTTACATGCTAACCCCATTGCTTCTTTACACTTTAATATATTATATATGCGAGGGCTGAGCATGAAATAACCAAAACCCTAAAAAAGTTTCTCTCCCATCTCTTTAGACCCTGCAAACAAAGACGTGAAGGGTTTCTCTCTCTCTCTCGATCAAGGAAATTAATTAATTAAAAAAAAGCCCTTCTGATTTACATACATATAATATATAGAGAGAGAGTTATGAGTTTTCAATGAGAAACATGTATTGGAAGTTTAAAAGTACTCTTGTGAATCACCATCCAAACACTTCAAAGCTGCTTTAACATTCATTCTTTGGTTTTGTGCATCCCTAGGGTTTCATATATATATATATGATAAAAAGATTTTACTATATATTCCAAGGATGTTTAGAGATTATGTTGTATTTGGACAATAGCAAAGGCCAGAAGTACTAGCTACATTTTTCAAACTGGGATCCACTTTCTCACCATCCATAGATATGGTTTTCAAAGACGAAATCATTTTCAATAAGTGAAAAGATAGCTGTCTTTTTTTTCTTTTTTCTTTTTTTTTTTCAAGATGAACAAACGAAGTTGCCCACGGCACCATTTTCTCACGACTCAAATCAGGGATTTAAATTTGCGGCCGTGGATGTGTTATCATTGCATCCATTTTATTGTGGTTGGTAGTTATAAATGTGCTTATTTGTGATACATATAAACTGCACATACCCATGATAAAAAAAGGTCGAAATTATTATCTCATGTTGTCATAGAATTTTTTTCACCAATATTTTCTTTTTAATTGCTTTCATTATTAATAATTTTTTTCGTTGAGAAAAATAAATTTTTTATTTAATATGAAACTCATGTCATTTAGGTACAAGACGAAACCTCTAACAACTGTTTCAAACAAATAAGAATGAAACAACATGAATGAAAATATCAGATCATATAGACCATTTGAACTGTTTAACTAGAAATGATGATTTGTCTACGGGATGAAGCTAGAAATTTTGTTTAAGGATGAAGCTAAAAATTTTGTTTAAGGGATTGAGATTGTGGGAGAATGCCTCTTATTTTGGCCAAAGTTTATTTTGGCTTTTCTTCTCCCAGTTAAACTATGTTTTTAGTTTCTCACTTAAACTCTGATTAACTTAGAGTTGTTGTAGTCATTTATGCTACGAATTTTATCCTATAAATAGACTTAAGTTACTCTAGGTTTTACACAACAAAAAATTTATTTAGATTGAGAGAATTTTGTTCTTTGTTTCGAAGGATTTTTCTTGTGGGGCTTCAGGTTTTTCTTTTAATTCTCTCAATCTTTTGTACTCTTTGTAACATCCTAAAAATTGAGTATCGATATGTTGCATAATTTTGGTGCTTAGCTTGTGAATGATTCAATTTGTGTGTTTAATATAGTCTTGAGAAGGCTCGGGATTTATTCGGAATTAGAATAAATTTTAGTAATGAGTACTTTATTGAAGTGGAACAAGTAACCTTGATGTTTAAGGAAATTAAGTGACAAAAGTTAGCATAAGATGAGCTAGTAGTAAAGTGGAGTTGGCGCCATGAGTGTTGCTTGAGGGAAGAGGTTCGAATCCCATGGTATGCATTTTGTGACTTTAATTTTTGCACTCTTCTAGCATGTGTCAGCCAAGCTCTATTTTTGGTAGGTTGGACTTTATTTTTATGGCAAGGTGGCTAATGGTTTAAGGCAAGATTTGAACATAGGAAAAGGAATCATGAGCTTATGGTATGTAGGGGAACACAAGGCACTTTTTAAGGGGTGTGTTTTGGAAAGTTTGGAATGGCCAAACTTTGTCCATGAACTTGACGGTTTTGGGGGGCTAGGGGTGGCCGAATGTTGTTGGAGGTATTGGTAAGAAAGTGTAGCAAGTTTGGTCACTTTCATTTTGGTCATTTTGTGCTTTTCACAAAAACTTTTCTTTTCATCTTTCTCTCCCTAGCCGAATGCATTTTGTGCATTAGTGAACATCTTGTTTTCTTCTTTTGGTCATTTCTTTTTGATCATTTGGTCATATTTTGCCTAACCTCTCAAGTCACTCTTCCCAGGCATAAAAACACCAAAAACACAAAAGCCATTTTTCTCTTTTTCTTTTCTTCTCCATTGCCGAATGCTCTCTTGTCCCAAATCCTCTCTTTGCTCCTTTTTCACCTTTGAAAACCGAAACACAAACCTCTCATCCTCTATTTCTTTCTTTCTCCATTTTGCTCTTTCTTACAAACATATTTTCTCCTTTCTCTTTTCCTCCATGGCCGAATATTGCTAGTATCATTTTCTTCCATTTTTCTTCTTAGCCGAATCTTCCTCTTCATATATATTTTCTTATCAATCATTTTCTTTGCATTCGTTTTGATTAATCGGTAAGAACCCTATTCGATTCTCTATTTTTTTTTATCTTTTCTTTTGCCGAATCTACTTTTGTTTGGGAGGGTCTTTTGACCGAAAGTATCCTCTATCTCTTTCTCTTAGACAATCTTTCTCGTCTTTATAGTGATATAGAGAAGGCCGAAACTCGGAGTATTCGTAATCATCGTGAATCGCTAGGATTCGGTTCAAAGTGTTAAGGTAAGGGTTTCTATCAAGGACTTCTATATTACTCGTTATTTCGTCAAAGATGGGTTACTAATCAATTTTATCTTAGGAACGTTATCGCTTGATTTTCATCCCGTGAACGTAAGATTTCGTGGTAAGCCGATTTTGCCCTTAAAACCTATAAACTTAATTTCCCAAAATATTAGTTGGACTAATATTCTTTTGTCAATGGAGGCAAGCAAGATAGGGTTGAAAAGGGTGGTGAATAGTGTTCGGAAGAGTGGCAGATTCGCTATTCCCTCTAGATTCAAGCGAAGGGTTGTTTCGGCAATTTGGGATTTTCCACCGGGTTGTGGACCCTCATCCGGGGAGAATCAATTATTCGAAGTTGTTCGTAGTTCAGAGCCATTAGCTATTCGGGATTTTCCACCGGTTGTGAATCACAAGCGGGAGAATCGCCAAATAGTAGTTGTTCGAGATTCTGAGGGTAAAGATCTAGATCGCTTATATTTAGCATAGATTTATATTAAGTATTAGTGTTCTAACCAAGCGTGATACGTATTTAGGTATCGACGATTGGGAAAGTATAGTCCTCACCGTAATCAGGTGTGTAATCTCACACTTATCTCATGGGTTAGATGACTTTACCGTAATTAAGCATTAGTCTAAAAAAAATCGCAAAGTTGGTGAGATCGGAAAATATGGTATATTAACACTTTAGTGTTAAGAGCATGTAATCGGTATTAAAATTGTGAAAATTTCAGAATCACCCTTAATGGGCTAAAATGATAAAAAGTGACATTTTGGGCCCCATGTGATAAATGGGCCATATGAGTTATTTGATAAAATTGGCCAAGTATGATATGAGATATAATGGGCCAAATTGTAAAAAGGGCCAAATTGTGAAATGGGCCAAATTGTGAAAAGGGCCAAATTGTAAAATAGGCCAAATTGTGAAAAGGGCCAAATTGTGAAAATGGCCATATTGTGAAATGGGCCAGATTTGTAATAATTTTTTTATGGGCCTTATGATGGAATTATCATATGAATGAATTGTCATGCATTTTATATACATGATTGCATGGGTTGGGATAATTGACGAAGAGAAGATGGCTTCGTGCCCAGTTAATGGCTTCGTGCCCAGTTAATGGCTTCGTGCCCAGCTAATGGCTTCGTGCCCAGTTAATGGCTTCGTGCCCAGTTGATGGCTTCATGCCCAGTTTAATATATGGCTTAATGCCCAGTTGGTGTGTTGGCGGGATGGGTGACTAAAGCTCCCCACAGGTGTGTTGGTTGGTACGGGTGGTGTGTAGCGGATGGAAATTTAGGCTTGGTTGGGAATTGCATATCACATGCATTTTATACTTGTTATATTGTACATTTGTAAATGGGCTCAAGCCCAATTAAATGCTTAAATGGTTTCGGCCCAGTGGACTTGGTAAGTGGGTTACACACTGAGTTTTATGTAACTCACCCCGTTTCCTTTACCCATCTCAAGTAACGATCATTAATGGAGGCTTGGGCTGGGGGATGACTTCGTGGAGGCCATACTTCGAATGATGGTTTTTGTGAACTTTGAACTACTCTTAAGTATTTTTTACTATTTCAGCTATGATATAATAAGGCCTCTAGTATTATTTTTATGGATTTTTACTTGTGGATGGATTTTAATTATGTTTAAATACTAAAATGGGACTATTCTATTTTTTTTATAAATGTTTTCTTAAATTCTCGTGCAAAAAGGGTTTTTCTTAAATATTTTATTCTCGTAAATTTTTCTCAGAAAATTCTTTAAGAATCTTATTTTCAAATTTCCTTTTGAACTCTTTTAAACTTCTCGTAAAATTTTTACCAATTAATTTCTAAGTTTTAATTTATAAACTCTTATGTCTTAAATCATATATTTTAAATTAACCTCAGTTTTTAATAAACTTCAATTCCAAAATAGTTTTGAGGATCTGTTTTATTTAAATCAATAAATGACTAGATGTATGTTCGTTTTGTGTGACATACCAAATCTGGTCTTAACGCATAGACCAGGTTTGGGGTGTTACATTTTATGGTATCGAGAGCCGCCAAAACTCACCGTGGTTTGGGTTCAACAACAATTTTTGTTTAAAGCTGTTTCGAATTTATAGAATTTATGTTTTAAAGGTAGTATGGCACCACGAGCATCCTGTACCAAGTCAAGTAAGTATTCGTATATTGAATGTTTATTATTGTGATATGATCATAGGAACACTCTAGAACTTCTAGTTTGAGGTGTTGAAACTATAGAGATTGAGACTATAGGATGTGATTGCGAAAACAACTCTATCTCTTATATATCATAAAATATCGTTAATAAATACTGAAATAGTATTCTGATTCATAAAACTTGTAATCAGATTAAACCAAATTAGCTATTATGAGCGCTAGAGGACGTGGGCGTGGTAGACGTGGCCGTGGTAGAGGCCGAGGTGCTAGAGCCGTGTCCGAGGCATCGGGACATATGCCGAAAATGGATGCACCGGCATCACCTGTGTCGGATATTAGATCTCACGACCGTATGAAGGAAGATATTGCTTTGTCTCAGGCAATGTTACGAGTTTTGGAAAGGGTTGCTGGGGCTAGAACGAGGCCAGTAGCTCGAGGATCAATATTGGAGCGGCTCAGATCTAATGGTGCTGAGACTTTTAAGGGTATTTCTGGAGTAGCCCCAAATGTTGCGGAATATTGGCTCGAGGCTGTGGAGCGGATTATGGATGACTGGCGTGTAATCTGCTTTGGCGTAAACTAAGAGGAGCCGTGTCCTTGTTGAGGGACGAGGCGTATCAATTGTGGCTTACTGTGCGAGAAGGCACCCAGGCTGAACGTGTTACTTGGGATTTCTTCAAAGATGCTTTCCAAGGGAAGTATGTCGGGGCAAGCTATGTGGATGCCCGGAGGAAGGAATTCCTCAATCTAGTATAAGGAATAAGACAAAGGCGCTACGAGGCGTAATTTC
Source organism: Gossypium sturtianum (assembly GCA_025698515.1). Lineage (NCBI taxonomy): Eukaryota > Viridiplantae > Streptophyta > Magnoliopsida > Malvales > Malvaceae > Gossypium > Gossypium sturtianum. The sequence goes on from CM046946.1 coordinate 128,461,633, forward strand.
TTCGCTTACGATATGCTCGCGCAAATAGTGCCAACCGATCATGAGTGCTTGTGTACGCTTGAGGATAGGCTGAACGATGAGTTACGGGTACTGATAGCCCCGCAACAAGAAAGGATTTTTGCTACGCTTATGGAGAAAGCCAAGATAGCCGAAGAGGCTAAGAACTCAGAACGCCAGAACCGGGAAAGAGTCAGAGGCAAAAGGGATTTTAAGTACTCGAGTTCTGCTAAAAGGTTTCAAAAGAGGCCTCGGAATGATGAGCCAGCTCAAGCTAGAGCACCTATGGCTACCAATCAGATTGAAGAATGTGCTGACTGTGGGAGACGACACCGGGAGTCTTTGGAAGAGAACCGGTGGTTGTTTTAAATGTGGTTCTAAGGACCACCGCTTTAGGAATTGCCTCGACGGATCGCCCCGACTCAAGAAGCTCGTAACTCGATGCACACCACCGGAGGTGCTCAAAGAACACCGAGAGGCCGTGGACCAGTCGTGGTGGTAATGATGCTTTGGACGTGGTCAAGGTGCACCGGTCGAGGTAATGGCTTTAGAGGTAACGCGAGGTAAGGCACCAGGGGTTGGTCTATGCGGTCAAAGCGTCGGGAGGATGGCGATGCACTGATGTGATAATCGGTACGTTCTTCATCTTTGATGTACTCATCTCGCTTTAATAGATATCGGGTCTACCCACTCAGACGCTGCTAGTGCCATATCTAGAAATCTAAATATTAGATCTGAGATTACCGATAGAGTGATGACGGTAATTAGTCCTTTAGGACAGTCTGTGGTCGTGAATAAATTGTATAGAGACGTGCCTTTAGAAATTCAAAGAGAAATATTTTTGGCGGATTTGATGGAACTGCCTTTCGGCGAGTTCGATCTTATTTTGGGCATGGATTGGTTGGTAAAGCATCGGGCGCAATTGGGTTGTGCTGAAAAGCGGATGTTAATAAGGACTTTGGATGATAAGGAGGTAGTAATGATAGGCGAGTGAATGAACTTTTTGGCAAATGTGGTATCTGCTTTAAAGGCAGAAAAGTTGGTGCGAAAAGGGTATGGAGCGTTCCTAGCCTTCATTAGTGCTTTGGATGCCAAAGAATTATCAGTGGAAGGTGTGAGAACGGTGAAAGAATTTTCAGATGTCTTTCCCGAAGAACTTTCTGGTCTACCTCTAGATCAGGAAATAGAATTTGGCATTAAGCTTTTGCCTGGAACGGCTCCGGTGTCCATTGCTCCTTACAGAATGGCGCCGAAGGAGTTAACGAAGCTTAAAGCACAAATTTAAGAATTATTGGATCGGGGATTTATCCGACCGAGTGTGTCTCCGTGGGGAGCACCAGTTTTGTTCGTCAAGAAGAAGGATGGGTCGATGCGTATGTGTATAGGCAGTTGAATAAATTGACGATCAAGAATAGGTATCCATTGCCGAGAATCGACGACCTGTTTGATCAATTGAGAGGAGCTTCAGTTTTCTCCAAGATTGATTTGAGATTGGGTTATCATCAACTCAAGGTTAATGAGGCAGATATTCATAAGACAGCATTCCGAACTCGTTATGGACATTATGAGTTTTTGGTGATGCCGTTTGGTTTGACCAATGCACCAGCTGCATTTATGGACATGATGAACCGAGTCTTTCAACCCTATCTAGACCGGTTCGTGGTGGTGTTCATAGATGATATCTTGGTATACTCGAGGAATGAAGAAGAGCATGACTAACATTTGCGCATAGTATTACAAATATCGCGAGATAAGTAACTTTATGCCAAATTCAAGTAAGTGTGAATTTTGGGTGAAGGAAGTGACTTTCTTGGGTCATGTGGTGTCACCAAGGAATAAGAGTTGATCATCTAAGGGTAGAGGTCGTGTTGGATTGGAAACCACCAAGACAATGTAATGAGATTCGAGTTTCTTAGGTTTGGTGGGTTATTATACACGCTTTGTTGAGGGTTTTCACGATTGCCGCACCACTAACTAAGATGTTGCGAAAGGAGTACCGTATGTGTGGACCGATAAACAACAAGAGAGTTTTGAGAAACGGAGAAGATTTTGACTGAGCGCCAAGATCGATTCAACCCGAGGCTGGAAAAAGAGTTTATCGCTTATCGCGATGCGTCACACACGGTTTAGGATGTGTCTTTGAGGCAAGGTGGAAAAGTGGTGGCTTATGCTTCGCGCCGCTTAAGGCCGCACGTCAATTATCCTACTCATGACTTGGAGTTGGCTACGGTGGTGTTTGCTTTAAAGATTTGGAGGCACTATCTCTACGGTGAGAAGTCTATTATTTATACGGATCATAAGAGTCTTAAGTACCTCCTTACCCAAAAGGAGTTGAACTTGAGACAACGGAGGTGGGTGGAGTCATTAAAGGATTATGACTTCTCAATCGAGTATCATCCCGGAAAGGCTAACGTGGTGGCGACGCGCTGAGTCGTAAGGTAGTATCGGAGTTAAGAGCAATGTTTGCTCATCTCAGTTTGTATGAAGATGGCAGTATGCTAGCAGAACTTCAGGTTAAGCCTTTGTGGTTAGAACGGATCAAGGAAAACCAGTTATCAGATAAAAATTTGGGTCCGTTAATGCAACAAGTTGAAAGTGGTGTAATAGGGGATTTTGGAATGAACAAGGATGAAGTGGTGTGTTTTCGTGGAAGAGTTTGTATGCCCATGGATTCGGATTTGAGACAAATGATTCTGCGGGAGGCGCATAGTAGCCCTTATGCTATGCACCCCAGAGGAAATAAGATGTATCGAGACCTCTGTGAGCAGTATTGGTGGCCAAGGTTAAAACGGGAGGTTACTGATTTCGTGGGTAAGTGCTTGACTTGTCAACAAGTGAAGGCGGAACACCAATTACCGTCGGGCTTATTGCAATCGGTAAAGATTCCTTTATGGAAATGGGAGCAGATAACGATGGACTTTGTTAGTGGGTTACCCTTAACACCTACTAAGAAAGATTCCGTCTAGGTGATAGTGGATCGGTTAACGAAGATCGCCCATTTTCTACCGGTTAAATGCACGGATTACTTTGCCGCAGGTTGGCTAAGTTGTGCGACGTAGATTGTGAGGTTGCATGGGTTACCAAAGTTCTATTATATCTGACGGGGATCCTAGGTTTACATCACGGTTTTGGAAAGCTTTGCATGAGGCTTTGGGAACAAAGTTAGACTTCAAGACGGCTTTTCATCCTCAATGATGGTCACGATCGGAAAGAGTAATCCGATTTTGGAAGACATGTTAAGGGGTTGTGTGATTGATTTCAGAGGTAGTTGGGAAGATTTTCTACCGCTAAGGCGAGTTCGCGATAATAACAGCTTACCAATCCAAAGATCCAAATGGCACCTTATGAAGCGTTATATGGTCGTGAGGTGTCGTACTTCTACTTGTTGGACTGAATTGGGGAACGGCAGTTGTTGGGTCCCGAAATGGTATCCGAGACGGAAGAAAAGGTAAAGGTGATTCGAGCACGGTTAAAGGAAGCTTCGGATAGACAAAAGTCGTATGCGAATCAAGCGTAAGGATATTGAGTTTGCGGTGGGAGATCGTGTCTTTCCGAAAGTCTCACCGGGAAGAAGATTTTCTGATTTGAAAGGAAGGGCAAGTTGAGCCCTAGGTTCATTGGACCGCACCGTGTGTTGAAGTGTAGGACCGCGGCCTATCGGCTTGAATTACCCCGAGTTGAGTCAGATTCATAGTGTCTTCCATGTCTCTATGTTAAGGCGTTATCGATCGGATCCGTCTCACATAGTACCGGTAGAAGAAATGGAGATAAGGCCGGACTTGTCTTTCGAGGAGGAACCGATGAAAATTTTAGATCGAGATGTTAAGGTGCTAAGAAAGAAGTCGGTACCGTTGGTTAAGGTTCTATGGCGTAATCACGGAGCGGAGGAAGCTACGTGGGAGCCTGAGGATGCAATTCGGCAACAATATCCTCACCTCTTTAAACCAGGTAAATTTTAAGGACGAAATTTTCTTTTAGGGGGTAGAATTGTAACATCCTAAAAATTGAGTATCGATATGTTGCATAATTTTGGTGCTTAGCTTGTGAATGATTCAATTTGTGTGTTTAATATAGTCTTGAGAAGGCTCGGGATTTATTCGGAATTAGAATAAATTTTAGTAATGAGTACTTTATTGAAGTGGAACAAGTAACCTTGATGTTTAAGGAAATTAAGTGACAAAAGTTAGCATAAGATGAGCTAGTAGTAAAGTGGAGTTGGCGCCATGAGTGTTGCTTGAGGGAAGAGGTTCGAATCCCATGGTATGCATTTTGTGACTTTAATTTTTGCACTCTTCTAGCATGTGTCGGCCAAGCTCTATTTTTGGCAGTTGGACTTTATTTTTATGGCAAGGTGGCTAATGGTTTAAGGCAAGATTTGAACATAGGAAAGGAATCATGAGCTTATGGTATGTAGGGGAACACAAGGCACTTTTTAAGGGTGTGTTTTGGAAAGTTTGAATGGCCAAACTTTGTCCATGAACTTGACGGTTTTGGGGCTAGGGGGTGGCCGAATGTTGTTGGAGGTATTGGTAAGAAAGTGTAGCAAGTTTGGTCACTTTCATTTTGGTCATTTTGTGCTTTTCACAAAAAACTTTCTTTTATCTTTCTCTCCTAGCCGAATGCATTTTGTGCATTAATGAACATCTTGTTTTCTTCTTTTGGTCATTTCTTTTTGATCATTTGGTCATATTTTGCCTAACCTCTCAAGTCACTCTTCCCTTGTGCGAAAAACACCAAAAACACAAAAGCCATTTTTTCTCTTTTTCTTTTCTTCTCCATTGTTGAATGCTCTCTTGTCCCAAATCCTCTCTTTGCTCCTTTTTCACCTTTGAAAATCAAACACAAACCTCTCATCCTCTATTTCTTTCTTTCTCCATTTTGCTCTTTCTTACAAACATATTTTCTCCTTTCTCTTTTCCTCCATGGCCGAATATTGCTAGTATCATTTTCTTCCATTTTTCTTCTTAGCCGAATCTTCCTCTTCATATATATTTTCTTATCAATCATTTTCTTTGCATTCATTTTGATTAATCGGTAAGAACCTCTTCGATTCTTTATTTTTTTATCTTTTCTTTTGCTGAATCTACTTTTGTTTGGGAGGGTCTTTTGACCGAAAAGTATCCTCTATCTCTTTCTCTTAGAGAATCTTTCTCGCCTTTATAGTGATATAGAGAAGGCCAAACTCTGAGTATTCGTAATCATCGTGAATCGCTAGGATTCGGTTCAAAGTGTTAAGGTAAGGGTTTCTATCAAGGACTTCCATATTACTCGTTATTTCACAAAGATGGGTTACTAATCAATTTTATCTTAGGAACGTTATCGCCGATTTTCATCCCGTGAACGTAAGATTTCGTGGTGTTTCGATTTCGCTTTTAAAACCTATAAACTTAATATCCAAAAATATTAGTTTGACTAATATTCTTTTGTCAATGGAGGCAAGCAAGATAGGGTCAAAAAGGGTGGTGAATAGTGTTTGGAAGAGGGGTGGATTCACTATTCCCTCTAGATTCAAGCGAAGGGTTGTTTCGGCAATTCAGAATTTTCCACCGGGTTGTGGACCCTCATCCGGGGAGAATCAATTATTCGAAGTTGTTCGTAGTTCGGAGCCATTAGCTATTCGAGATTTTCCACCGGGTTGTGAACCGTCAACCGGGGAGAACCGCCAAATAGTAGTTGTTCGAGATTCCGAGGGTAAAGATCTAGATCGCTTATCTTTAGCATAGATTTATATTAAGTATTAGTGTTCCAACCAAGCGTGATACGTATTTAGGTATCGACGATTGGGAAAGTATAGTCCTCACCGTAATCAGGTGTGTAATCTCACACTTATCTCATGGGTTAGATGACTTTACCGTAATTAAGCATTAGTCTAAAAAAAATCGCAAAGTTGGTGAGATCGAAAAATATGGTATATTAACACTTTAGTGTTAAGAGCATGTAATTGGTATTAAAATCGTGAAAATTTCAGAATCGCCCTTAATGGGCTAAAATGATAAAAAGTGACATTTTAGGCCCTATGTGATAAATGGGCCATATGAGTTATTTGATCAAATTGGCCAAGTATGATATGAGATATAATGGGCCAAATTGTGAAATGGGCCAAATTGTGAAAGGGGCCAAATTGTGAAATAGGCCAAATTGTGAAAAGGGCCAAATTTTGAAAATGGCCAAATTGTGAAATGGGCCAGATTTGTAATAATTTTTTTATGGGCCTTATGATGGAATTATCATATGAATGAATTGTCATGCATTTTATATACATGACTGCATGGGTTGGGATAATTGACGAAGAGAAGATGGCTTCGTGCCCAGTTAATGGCTTCGTGCCCAGTTAATGGCTTCGTGCCCAGATAATGGCTTCGTGCCCATTAATGGCTTCGTGCCCCAGATAATGGCTTCGTGCCCGCCAATGGCTTCGTGCTCTGCTAATGGCTTCGTGCCCGCTTTAATATATGGCTTAATGCCCGATTGGTGTGTTGGCGGGGTGGGTGACTAAAGCTCCCCACAGGTGTGCTGGTTGGTACGGATGGTGTGTAGCGGATGGAAATTTAGGCTTGGTTGGGAATTGCATATCACATGCATTTTATACTTGTTATATTGTACATTTGCAAATGGGCTCAAGCCCAATTAAATGCTTAAATGGTTTCGCCCGATGGACTTGGTAAGTGGGTTATACACTCGAGTTCTATGTAACTCACCCCGCTTCCTTTACCCATCTCGTAACGATCATTAATGGAGGCTTGGGCGTGGATGACTTCGTGGAGGCCATACTTGAATGATGGTTTTTGTGAACTTTGAACTACTCTTAAGTATTTTTACTATTTCAAATGATGTAATAAGGCCTCTCAGTATTATTTTTATGGATTTTTACTTGTGGATGGATTTTAATTATGTTTAAATACTAAAATGGGACTATTCTATTTTTTTATAAATGTTTTCTTAAATTCTCGTGCAAAAAGGGGTTTTTCTTAAATATTTTATTCTCGTAAATTTTTCTGTAAAATTCTTTAAGAATCTTGTTTTCAAATTTCCTTTTGAACTCTTTTAAACTTCTCGTAAAATTTTTACCAATTACTTTCTAAGTTTTAATTTATAAACTCTTATGTCTTAAATCATAGATTTTAAATTAACCTCGGTTTTTAATAAACTTCAATTCCAAAATAGTTTTGAGGATCTGTTTTATTTAAATCAATAAATGACTAGATGTATGTTCATTTTGTGTGACATACCAAATCTGGTCTTAACGCATAGACCAGGGTTTGGGGTGTTACACTCTTCTTTATTATAGTGAAATCTCCTTTTGCCTGTGGTTTTTTATCCTCTCTTGAAAAGTTTTTCCACGTAAAATTTGCATGGTCGATCTTTTCGATTCTTATTTTATTCACTTTGTTCGTTGTTTAATCGAGTCTATCCCCAACAAATTGGTATCAGAGCTAGTTCGATTTCATCAATCAACCTGTTCAAATATGGCAGCATCAAGGTTCGATATTCAGAAGTTTGATAGAATTGCAAATTTCAGTTTTTGGCAAGTTCAGATGATGAAAATACTAGTTCGGAATGGTCTAAAAAAGGTCGTTACAAGAAAGAAGCTTGTAGACATGGATCAGTCAAAATGGGAAAAGCTCGATGACAAGGCTCTATCCGCTATTCAAATATGCATCACGAATAATGTATTACACGAGGTTCTGATGGAGAAAACAATGTCTGCATTATGGAAGAAACTAGAAGCCTTATATATGACAAAATCTCTAGCCAACAAGTTAGTCTTAAAACAATGTCTATACATGTTCAGAATGGCCAAACACCGTCCATTAGAACTCATATAGCGAGTTTGTTACCCTTCTTAATGACTTAAAGAATCTCGAAGTAGATATTAATGACGAGGATCAAGCTAGGTTGTTGTTATGCTTTTTGCCCTCTTCTTATAAAACTTTTAAGGAAACTCTTATTTATGGGAGAGATCATCTTTCGTTCGAGGATATGAAGGGGAATCTTCTAAGCAAGGATAAACTCGACATCGAGTTAGGCCCAAACAAAAAAGCATATGGGCAAGTAAGAGTAAGATAACTAACTAGAAAGACAGATCGAAATAGGTCTAAAGCAAGGTCCAAATCCATAAATCGTGACAAATATTGTGGCTATTGTAAAAAGGTGGGTCACGTTAAGACAGAATGTTGGAAACTTCAAAATAAAATCAAAAGGGATATTGAAAACGTCGAGAAAGATAAGCAGAAAGCCGAAGTTGCTGATGCTAGTGTAGCCGAGGTCAGAGGTGATGATTTCTTGTTGGTGTCAACGAATGAAAGCTCTCATCTTACTTTCAAATGGATCTTAAATTCAGGGTACTCCTATCACATGTGTCCCAACAGGGACTGGTTCTCCACGTATAGTTCAGTTGAATGTGGAGTTGTGCTAATGGGGAATAACTCTCCATGTAAAATATCCAGAATCGAAGCAGTACAAATTAGAATTCATGACGAAATTATTCGGACACTGTTAGATGTCAGGTATGTTCCTAATTTAAAGAAAAATCTTATCTTATTAGGAATTTTGGATTCTAACGGTTACAGAATAGTCATTGAGTCAAATGACTCAAAATTTTCTTGTGGGGCTCTTGTTGTGATGAGAGGATAGAAAAAAGGCAGTCTAAATGTTCTACAAGGATCAACGGTTACTGATGCGACTGCGATTACCAAAGAAAAGCCAAAATCGCCACCACGTCACGATGAGAATAAACTTGATGTTATGAAGACACGAGGTGACTCTTTCTCTATCGATTCTAATTCAACCAAAATTTGGCACATACGATTAGGTCATATGAATGAGAAATGTATGACAGTCTTGTGCAATAAAGGTCTTCTCTAAGACATTGGAGTTGGTAAATTAGGTTTCTGCGAGCATTGCGTTTTCTGGAAACAAACTCGAGTCAGTTTCGATTCAGTAATGCACAAAATAAAAGGGACTCGAGATTATATTCATTTCGATTTATAGGGTCTATCTTCTAACATCTCAAAAGAAGGTAATAAATATTTCCTAACTTTTATTGATGATCACTCAAGAAAAGTTAAGGTTTATTTCTTGAAACAGAAAAGTGAAGTCTTCAGAATCTTCAAACAGTGGAAGACACTGTTAGAAAAACAAATCGAAAAATCTGACGGATAATGGTCTTGAGTTCTGTTCATTAGAGTTATTAATGACTTCTGCAAACATGAAGGAATTGAAAGTCACCGAACCATTTTTGGAACTCCACAACAGAATGGAGTTGTAGAAAGAATGAATAGAACCTTGCTGGAAAAGGCTCGATGCAAATTTTTTAATGCAGGCTTAGGGAAGGAATTTTGGGCTAAATCCGTAAACCTAGCAAGTTATTTAGTAAATCAATCTCCTCATTGAGCATTGAACGGTAAAGTTCTAGAGGAGATATGATCAGGTAATCTTCCTAATTATTCTAATCTTAGAATTTTTGGTTGTCCTGCTTATGCTAAAGTTAGACAAGGAAAGCTCGAACCAAGGGTCGTTAAATGCATCTTTTTGTGATACTCTGTAGGTACAAAAGGTTTTAAGTTGTGGTGTTTGGAATCCGACAAAATAATTGTTAGCAGAGATGTTATGTTTGATGAATCTGCCATGTTTCGATCAGAAAAGAGGACTTTTACTTTTAAAGACACAACAAATCAGAGTGTCTCGAGCAAGGTGGAGTCAAAATCTGAAACATGAGGCAACGTCTCGACGAGAAAATGCCCAATGTCGCAATGATGCGACGAACAGAGGTCTCGCCCCAATGAAGAGTCACACGATGTTGCGACAACATGACAAAATTCTTATTCTTGCATGCTTGAAGCAGTTTCAGATTTGTTTGGGGCTCCATCCAACCCTCAAGTATTCTCATCATCTCAGTTAACTAATTATAAGTTGGCTCGTGATAGGAAAAGGCGAGAAATCCGACCACCACAGAAATATTATAAAGGAAACCTAGTAGCTTATGGTTTAAGTGTTGCTGGGAGCATTAATTCAACCGATCCTTCATGTTATTATGAGGCAGTTCAAGCCTCCTATTCTAGAAAATGGTTCATTGCAATGGAAGAAGAGATGGAATTGCTTCAAAAGAACGAGACTTGGAGGCTAGTTAAACTACCCATCGGTAAAAGAATTGTTGGTTGCAAATATGTGTTTAAAAAGAAGAAATGTTCGGGTTCTAACGACATTGGTATAAGGTAAGACTAGTTGTAAAGGGCTGCAGCCAAGTGGAGGTAGTTTATTTTCATGATGTTTTCTCTCTCGTTGTGAAACATAGTCCATTCAGGCGTTTTTGGCCCTTATTGCATCAAATAATCTTGAGTTAGAATAGTTAGACGTGAAGACTGCTTTCCTTCACAGTGACCTTGAGGAGGACATCTACATGCAATAACCAGAAGGCTTCAAAGTTGAAGGTAAAGAAGATCATGTTTGTCTATTACAAAAGTCATTGTACGGTTTAAGGCAGTCTCCTCGAAAATAGTATAAAAAGTTTAATTCCTTCATGTTGAGTATTGATTTTTCTTAAAATAAGTATGACAATTGTATTTATCTACAATGTCTTGATGTTGGTTCTTTTATGTATTTGTTGCATTATGTTGATGATATGTTAATTGTGGCTAAGAATTCATTTGAAATTGATCGTCTTAAAACCATGCTTAACTCTAAGTTTGAGATGAAGGATTTAGGTGCGGCAAAGAAAATTTTAAGGATGAAAATTTTGAGAGATAGACATTCTGGGAAATTGTTTTTATCGTAACAAAGGTATATAAAGAAGATTCTTGAGCGGTTTGAGATGCAAGATGCAAAACTGGTAAGTACTCCTTTAGTTGTACAATTTAAATTCTCAATTTTAGATTCCCCACAAAATGAAAAAGATGAAAGGTACATGTCAAAAGTACCTTATTCAGCGCAGTTGGACGTTTGATGTATGCAATGGTATGCAATCGTCCCAATATTTCACATGTTGTTAGTGTTGTTAGCTGATACATGGTTAATCCTTGTAAGTTATATTGGCATGCAATTAGGTGGATTTTTAGATATTTACGGAGTACTTCTAACATGTTCTTAGAGTTTGGAAGAACTTTAAAGGGTTTAATTGGATATATTGATTTTGATTATGCAGGAGAATTAGGTCGAAGAAGGTCTTTCACAGGTTGTTATTTGCTTTTGATAATTGTGTCATTAGTTGGAAAGTGACACTTTAAACTATAGTGGCTTTGTCGACTATTGAAGCAGAATACATGGCAATTACAAAAGCAGTAAAAGAAGCAATTTGGTTAAGGGGTCTGTTTACTGAACTGGTAAGTGAAAAAGGGGCAACTGTCGTATATTGTGATAGTCAAAGTGTCATACATCTCACTAAAGATCAAATTCATCACGAAAGAACGAAGCACATAGACATTCGTTATCATTTTGTTCAAGAGGTGAACATTCAAAGGGATGTTCAAATTCTTAAATTTGGCATAGAATACAATCCAGCTGACATGTTGACAAAAAGCCTTCTAATTTTAAAGTTTGAGCATTGCTTTGACTTGGTAAGTATCCAATGAAGAATCAGTTAAGCCCGTAACAGGGCTCGACAAGGGAGTTGGTCCAAATACGAGTCAAGGTAGAGATTTTTGGGAGAATGCCTCTTATTTTAACCAAAGTTTATTTTGGCTTTTCTTCTCCCAGTTAAACTCTATTTTTAGTCCCACTTAAACTCTGATTAACCTAGAGTTGTTGTAGTCATTTATGCTACGAAGGGTTTTTCTTGTGGGGCTTCAGGTTTTTTTTTTTAATTCTCTCCATCTTTTGTACTCTTCTTTATTATAGTGAAATCTCCTTTTTCCAGTGATCTCCTTTTGCCAGTGATTTTTTATCTTCTCTTGAGGAGTTTTTCCACTTAAAATTTGCATGTTAGATTTTTTTATTCTTATTTTATTCACTTTTTTCATTTTTTAATCGGATTCATCCCCTAAAGAGATAAAATTCTAAAATTTTGAAGGGTCGAAGCTGAAAATTCTATTCTAAAAGGACATATTATATAATTAATTTTTAGGATAAGCTAAAATTGTAATTCTTTTTATTTATTTGAATGATTGAAGGTGGAGTGCCCTCAACCCAATTTGGTTTGCCGGATTCGAATCTCAGGTGTTACCACTTTATTACAGACTCGTACTTAGACAAAATATGCAAACTTTCAAAAACACACACATATATATGTATGGGTGGGTGTGTGTGTGTGTGTGTCATATTCAGTAATGCTATCCGACTAACTTATGTCTGGGTATACATCGGTGTACTTACAACTACTGAACAAAACTTTTCTCTTAATGAGTCTTACAAGAATATATAAATCATACTCATATACAATGCTATATTTATTTTACCTCTAACCAATGTTACTGGCTACATTGTTAATTCTCACATTTTATGTTTACTCTACAAGGCTCATAAACGAATTCCGTAGCTTATTCACAGTGTTTCTATCAAATTCGTACACTCCACTTTACTCGATCTGTATGCATAACAGCCCATTCCGCCACTCTCTTTGGCGCAGCCCTGGCATCATCCCTCCTGGCGTAGCCTCGTCTCAACTTACTTATGACATAAAAGCACAGAGGTAAGTTCATGAGAACTTAGTGAGTAAACCCTATTTTACCTGAATCTTATTTGAGAACTCCGTTATCGATCTCCTTTGTTCTTATCCTTCCCTTGACTCTAGTGAGTATTTCACTATAGTTCTATCCTTGTGTCATGGACGTCTTAATGCATTTCCTATCTTTGATACCTCATTCGCATCCTTCGCCTTGTCCTTTCATGATTCCTTAATCATTCTTATTTCAAAGGGCTTTACATTCAGGATATTCTTGATCGGGTTGAACTATAAATTTACTTTGACTCATGTTTGTGATTCGTCACATGCCTTGGCTCATTCTAGCTTCACTATTCATCTATTGTTACTATACATAATTCACCATAACCTTTCTTATGGAGTCTTTCTTTCAGGGTTTGCTGTATACATTACTCCACCAGATATTGTCGTACTTACCGTTCTTTCAGAGTTTGTTTCATTTACCATGTCTTCAGAAAACCTTACACGTTGTTCCTCCTTTGTTTGAAAAAACTCATTTCCTTTCATTCGTTATTCACCACAAGGGCGTTCCCTTGGATAGATGCCACAATGTCGTTTCCTTTCAAAGGTTTTCCACAGAGGCATCATTTCTTTCAATACTCGCCACAATGGCTTTCCTTTCAGAGATTTGCCACAAATGCACCATTTTTTTCAGTACTCACCACAAAGGTTTTCTTTTCAGATACGCCACAAAGGCTTCCATTTTCTAACGTGTTTACAATAGGGATTTGCCTAGACTCACATTACGTGAGGTTTGCCCCTCATCATTTGAGATCACGTCGAAACCCCATTCGATAATAAAAGCCATTCAAAAATAACCTTCCTTTAGTTCTTCCCATATGGTGTCATAATCCACCAGTTATGGTCTTATACAATATGGTGTTTCCATATGACGCCATAGCCCACCAGCTATGGTCTTACACGACATGGTCCTTTCATTTGAAATGTCATGGCCATGGACTTTTCCTTTCAGAGATAGAAGGGACTCACCATATATAGACCCACCATACAATAACTTGCCCATGACAGACATATTCATGCTTTCAAACTCATATACACATAAAAAATATTCAGATTCATGCTCTATACTTAAGCCATCAAACTTCATACAATCCACGCATGCAGGATCATAAATATTTCATTCCCCATTAGAGTCATCACACCATACTTTACTAGTCTCAATTTCACAATCTGGTCATTTAGCATAGAAATTTCTAAAAGGCATATTATGCATGCAAGGGTTAGTTTAGGGAATCACCTGACTTTTACTCCCCTTTTTAGCTCCAAACTTCAGGTCCAGACTTCCATCAAACGATCAACAGCAAATACTTGCCATGAAGCACCCCTAGGTGGGTATCTAGATCAACCCTCAGCTTTCGTGAATGAAGGAAGTACTTCAGATTTCTTTAGATCTAGACTAAAGAACTATTTCTTGAAGAAGGAGGAGGAAAAAAAACTCATTTTTCAATTTTTGATTACCTACCACCCTTGTCCCTATGAGAACTTGACACGCGTCACAATCCTATTTCATCTGCTATATGGGTGGTTTACAACTGTAAGAAAACGTGCACAACAATCCACAGTTATATGTATAAATAAATATGTCCAAGTCAGGTCTATCGTTCATTCCTAACCATCTCATTAGAATATAACTAGCACATTAACTAGCCAAACTTGGCATACAATGCCTTTCGGTGATATCCCGATTACTCGAAATTCCTCAACATTGTACTAAGTTCCACTCTTAAAGATGTCTCACTTTTTGAGACTTTCTCACTCAATATCCCAATGTTAACGGTTTTCCCAATCTATCCGTCAATGTCTCGTTTGGCCGGATAGAACTACGTTACTGCTTTCCTCCAACTTGTTCACCTAACCAAAACTTCGCCCAAGGGCGTACTCGTAGACTTCAACCTCTTGGTTAAATCTAACACCTTACTTACTAAAAACCTATTCCGAAATTCGTACTCCTAAAACAACACCCGAGCACTAGGGCTTTGTCAGGCAAGATGTTACAGAAGAACTTAAAATGAATTATTAATACTTGATAGGGACTACTAATAATATTTTCCCACTTGACAAGGGGATCTAAGGCCCCTGCTTGCCCCTTTGACTTCCTCTTTGGGCATTCTCTGGTTTAATACTACTAGATTTCTTTCTCACTTGCAAAGCAGGTGAATAAACATGTTTATTTTTTTTATAAATTAAAAATAAATAATATGTTATAAATAAAAAACTAAAATTAATATAGAAATTAGAACTATATTAAAAAATAAATTATAATATTAAATTAAAATTAAAAAAGTAAAACAACATGCATCAATTATAATAATGATTCATGACAAGTATGAAAGATATTTATATGAAATTAATAAGCATTTAATAATGATAATTAATGGTATTTTTTTACTTTTTTTAAAAAAATTCTCTTGTTTGTTTACAACTTCATGTATAATAATAATAATAATAATAATAATAATAATGTAAAAAAAGTATAAAAGAGTACTTACTTCACACGAAATAAACACCTTATAATTTTTTTTTTAAAAATAACATAATATTGTATAATGTCATTATCAATTAAAATGATCTTAGATATCTCTCCAAAGGTCATTGTTATTCGAATATTTTTTTGAAATACTTTTAACTTATTAATGCTAACAATTTTTATGTTTTCGTCGGTTCAAAAGTTTTTCTAAACTTACACTTTTATGTATACCATATATAGATTTGTAATTGGTTTTGAATGAGTTGAACAAGTAAATAAGGAATTCTTTTATTTTTTAAATAAAAATTTATAAATACTGAGATTTTAATTGAAAAATATCTTTAAACCAAAACCATAATTTTAATAATGATTTCTCAAAAGAAATAATGATTAACTATATTTAATATTGAATTTTGTATTTAAACGCAACAAAATAAATTTGAATTGTACGATCCAATCAATTGAAGTGAAGAAATCGAAAGTTGAAAGAAGGTTTTCTTTTTCTTCTTTATACTCAATGTTAGGCCTCTCCATACATATTTCTTTCTGCAGAAAAGTCGTGTGGTCCAATTTTCAACCCTAGTGGATGTTTTAAAGCATACATATATATATATTATATAGAACGGTCCCAACCCTATAAGGTAATTGTTAACGTCTCAACTCTGGAGTAACTATCAAACACATAAAATTGACAATTTGCTATTGAGACTATACACCACATATTTATCAACCACCAATCAAACAACTTAATGCAGATTTCATTTTTGTCTTTTAATATTCTCTCCTCACTTTGTAATTTCTAAAAGATTAGTACATGGATACCACCAATCCAACATATATTTTGTCAAGTCAAACACGACTCTAATACTTGGACATTACTTTTGCTATATGTATCCAACAAGTTATATAGTGATTATTGATTGGTGGCTGATAATGTAGATAAAATTAGCATAAAATACATATTCAATTTAACTTCAAAAATAATTTATTCTACTCGTTCAATAATTGTAAATGCACAATATCGTTTTCAAGTAATAACTACAATAAAATAAATTTATTAGAAAGTATTTCGAAGATCAAACCAACGTAAAAACTTATAGCTGATTTCAACTAATTGACTCAACTTACTCGCTAACTAACTTAGTAATATAAGTTAACAATTACTAAAAAACAATTAATAAGAAGCAATAAAAGAATTCAAGTAAAGTAAATTAAAAATAAATAAAAGCCTATATTACTCATATAACCTTGATTCATAAAATGGAGTGATTAAGAATCACCTTCAATCAATAACAATTAATAATATATGTTGAATTAACCTAAATTTAGAATCAATGACACAATTTTCAAATTTAGTTCAAGTGCAATGTGTGGTTGGTCGTATTCCCTAGAACCAATCTTGGAGGAGATAGTTATAAGCACAAGTGCCCTTACCACACCTTGTCTAACACCTCAAGTGATATGCTACAATTATGGTGTCTTCGGTATACACCAGGAGGCCGAATCAGTGTTTAAATAATTTTAAGAAAATAAGCTCAAGAAAGTTAGACACAAGAATTTATGGTGGTTTAGCTCAAATTCCTACTTCCACTACTTTAGTTTTCCACAACTAATATTTTTTCTCAATTCAATAATTGGTACCTTTTAAGGACAAGGTATAATTTTTACAATACACTATCTTTTGATTAGGTAAGATAGAACCACTTTCCACCTTAAGCAAACTTTCACAAAATGAGAAATAAAATTGAGAATGAATGAAAGCCTTTCAAAGGTAAAATATACCATGAATAGCTCTCACAAATACAATTAAACATTTGAAAGAAAGAATAAAAAATAGACTTAACAAGTGTTTGTAAAAGAATATGACTAAAATAAAGAAAAGATTGGATTTTTTTCTTAATTGACTTTATAAGTTTATTTCTTGTCTTCATTTGAGTGTCATTAAATTATATTTATATTCTCTCATTGAATTAGAAACGTTTGGAGCCATTGGATGCATTAATTTCACACATTAAATGCAGTCTGCAAGGTCAAGTCTCGAGACATGCAAGGGTGGTATTAAGACTTGGTTGAAAAATAGTTGATAGAAAAACTTATGTCTCAAGACTTTGAAAGGATGCCTCGAGACTTCAAGAACAAGTCTTGAGACTTGAAGATCATGTCAAATTGAACCCTTTGAGATATAAATCCAACAAATTCAATTAATGGCTCTATTCAACACTCTAAGAAATAATCTTTGGCAAATTGAAGGATGAAGAATCAATTTCCATGACTCCTTGAAGAAAATCAAGAAGAAAATTACTTCTAAAAATCACACGAAAGCAATCTTACACAAAAGAAACTAATTCCTAGAGTTGAAACTTTTATTGATGAAAAACAATTGTGTTTTTAATGAATAATGAAGAGGCATTTATATAGGCTAGCTGGTTACATCAAAATAAAGCTCTCAAGTATAATCAAACTCTAATTAATCTAAATAAGAAGTAGTTTTAAACTAATCTTTCTTGTTGACTATGAAACACAAAACTCCTAAACAACTTAAAATACTTCAAAAATATCCTAAAATTCGAAATAAATAAATAATAAAATAATAAAACCTAATAAATACAATATTGGGTTCATATATAATAAAAATTAAGCCTAAAAATCGAACCACATATAATTTAAACTTGAATTAAAGCTCGAAACTCATAATTTTTCGTAATAATCCTGTCCAAAAATTATGTTCGCTCAGTCTTCATTAAAACAGTCATAACTTGAGCTCCCAAACTCGAAATCAAGTGATTCAAAGTGCGTTTCGAGGTTAAAAGATATATACTCAAACGCTATGCATATACATCTCAACCCAGAAATATTTGGATCCCATCCAAAAATTCGTCACAAGTCAACTGATCTTCCAAACTTGAAAATTTGCTGCTTGGTTGAATTGACTTTAATAAATTTCACACCATCCATGTATGTATCAAGTAATAATTTGGCAAATTCTTTTACCAAGGCATTGCCAACCACAATGTTTGAAAGACTAGTATACAATATTGGAATGTGTCAACTCAAAAATGTATTGTGATGTTGTCATTAGGGGGAGTTTAAAATATATGTTGTAATTTTTTCCTTTAACCAATGTTTTGTCCTACTAGGCTTTCCTAGTAAAAGTTTTTAACGAGGTAACTTGTAATAAGAGATTGTGTATTCTTTTTTTCCTTAATTAGGTTTTTATCCCATAGGATTTTTCCTAATAAGGTTTTAACAAAGCACATTTTTGTTAATGGACATCTAAAAGGGAGTGTTGTAAATCCATTGATAAATGAATGTCCGTATAACTTTCAAAACTCCCATATTCATTCTTTTGTAACTTTTATAAATCTTGTAACCCCTAAATAATTTATAGGGTGCCTTAATTTTCTTTTTGTAACCTATGACGGTTGAGGCCCTATAAATAGATGGCAAGTATAAGTTTTTTGTATCCAGTGAAAGTTAAAGTATCTTTTCATTTTTTTACTCCTCTCTTGTTCATTTTATAATTTTCTTAATTTATGAAAATTTGGGCTTTTAACTTTTTTTTTAAATGAATATTTGATTTGGGTTTATTATCAATGTTTTTTACTTTTAAAATAAGAAAAAATAGGTATAATTCTTTTTTGGGTCATTTACTTTTAAAATTAATATTTTTTCTACAAAATAATGTCAAGTGGAAGTATAATAGTGGATCACATGTCACATGATGTCATGTTTTAACACCATTAGACTAAAATATTGTAATGGTAGACGGAACAAAAATACAGGTATCGAAATGAACAAATTGAAACTATATGTATTTTTTTTACAATTGGGGTTAAACAACTTTTGAAATTTCTAATTTGTATTGGTATAGAGAATTTTTTATTATATTATTAAATTAATGTATTATATCATTTATATTTTATATATTATATTTTTAAATTTTTAAATTTTTCAATTGGGATTGGAGAATAGGTTTGTTTGAGATTGAACACAAGCTCTCATGTTTACAACATAATACTCTTGCCACTAGGTGAAAAGGTTGTTAGCTGAATAATTATTAATTTTATATATTTATTATACATATATAATTATTTTATTAAAAATGTTTTATAATAATTAATATTTTAAAAAATTTATTTCACTTTATAATTTAACATGAAAATGTACTATTAATAATTTTTTTATATAAATATACAATGTTTACAAATACATTTCATAAAATAAATAATTATTTGTTTTTATTTTGTTTTTATTTTAATTTTAAGTAATATCATATAATTATATTAATTATTAATGTTAGTTTTGATTTTTCATTCAAAATTCAAACTTTTCAAAATTTGCATCAAATTTATCTTAAGCTCGAATTAGACTCAGACACTCTTGAATTGAAGTCGTTATAGGCTTAAATTTTTTAGACTCGAATCGATAGAGTCCAACTTTGAAGCTCGATATTCGTTTTGCCTATGCTGGTTTGGTTGATTTTATGCTATAAGCTATTCTGGAGATTCTAGTGGTAGAATTACGTTTTATTAGGGTTTTTCCTGTATGTACGATCTATTAATTATTGTATCAATAAAGTTTTACCTTTTAAAAGATAGATTTAGAGTATCACATAGAAAATATATTTTAAGTAAAATTCTTTCTTTTTAGGTGCTACATTTTTTTATTTGTTTAATCCTTCATAGATATTTTATTTTTTATTTTTAGTTTGTCATGAAATAATTAAATTATTTTATATTCTTTTACAAACTTATTAAGTAATGGCTTTATAATATTCATCAGGAGGGATTCATTCATACTATTGAATTTATTAAAATATTTGTATTTGTCATACATATAATTTTTTTATTCGAACTGTTATAATTAATTTAAAATATTGTCTATATTAATATTATATATATTTAACGATTGAAATCTTTTTACATAAAATAGACAATTAAAATTTTTTAACTTATGTCAAACTTGATATGTATAATCTACATGAATGAAGTATGAAATATGACAATTGAATTACTAAAATATTAATCATATAAAACATTACGAAAGAGTGTAAAACCACTTAAATTTTACACCAATATAAATGCATGTGTCCCATTTTTATTTTTATTTTACAAGACGTTAATCCAGACTTTAATACAAGTTGTATTTTTTTTTTTTTGGTGAAAAGAAAAGATGAATTACATCAATTACATAAAAGTACCATTGACTTTATCTTTTTGTAACAAATCTAAGATTTCCTTAGGTGCGTCATCAAAGACCTGCAAGGTTGATTTCCAATTCAAGCTAAGTTTAGCAAGTCGATCTGCCACCAAGTTCCGTTCTCTCGGTATGTGAAGGATCCTCCATTGACCTTCCGAATTCATGATACGTTGAGTCCTTCTAAGCACAGTAATCCCTGCCTCCTCCATTCCCTTATCAGTCAAGGCTTGGACTACTTCAAGGCTATCAGTCTGAATTATGGTCCGTCTATAACCTTTATTAAGTAACACCCATCTAGGATGCTCCAAACTTCGGCCTCAAATGGTGAACAAACACCTAAATAGCGACTGAATCCCATAATCCGATTTCCATCCCTATCTCGTACCACGCCTCCTGTAGCTGCATAACCAGAATCTCTCGCCACCGCACCATCAGTAGACAAAAGCACCCATGTACTCTCAAAAATATTAGCATGGTTCAAGTAGGAAACATTACTCTTGTATCCACTAAGGTATAATTCAAATTGACGAGCCCAACTAATAGAGACTTTCACCACTTCAGTTGTCGACCAAGAGATATTCTGAAAGGTAAAAAGATTCATATTCTTCCAAATACGCCAAGCAATTAGTCCAAAAAGGCACGACCAAGTGACTCCACTATCCTGCAATCTCACATGACAACAAAGATTAGATGAAATCCAAACCTGGAATGAGTCAGAAAAGAAACTTTACTTAAGTTGATTTGGAAGCACGTCCATCCACACATCCTTTGCTGCCGGACAATCATGAAGAACATGGACCATGTCCTCAAACTCATGACCACATATAGTGCATGAATTACTTTGACCGATTCCCCTCCTCGTACGCTCCGAATTTGTAAGAAGTTTCTGTTTAAAGGCAAGCAGGAGAAAAAATCTCATTCTCTGTGGACCCTGATATTTCTAAATAGTCTTCAAATTCTCGTCCTGAGAACTCCAAGTGTTTTCTTTTAATGTCCATAAAGCACTACGAACCGAAAAAGCGCCTGATGTCGATCGAGCCCATATCACTTTGTTCGATCCTGAGTCAGGATGAGGAGGAGGGATACTAATGATCCTATTAATCACATCTTCAGGCAACCAGACATGAAGCAAATCCAAATTCTAGCTACCATCAGAGTTGACCAACTCTCTAACAAAACAGTCCAAATCAAGATTAGAAGAAGATGGAATTTTTGAAAGTAGAGGACCAATACATGAGATCCAAGAGTCCTTCTAACAACGAACACTTGTACCATCTCCAATGGCCCAAGCTAAGTTTTCACAGAGTAATGGCCATATCTTAGCAAGAGACCGCCATAAATGCGAGCACTGACTCCTATTAATAGATTCTGGGATCTGCTCTTTCCATCCATACTTAGCTCGAAGGACACGAACCCATAAGGTATTACCCTTCGAGACTAAACCGAATCCAATCTTCATGAGAAAAGACATGTTCTGATCACTCAAGTGTCGAAAACCAAGCCCACCTCGAGACCGTGGTTGACATATAGAGTCCCAACCCACTAACGACATTTTTGGTTGACCATCAACACAACCCCAAATAAACTGTCTGACCAATCTTTCAATTTTTGCGCAAACACCTTTAGGTATCAGCATCGACTGCATAAATTAAGTAGGAATGGAAAGAAGAACGGATTGGGCTAAGGTGATTCTCCCTGCTATGGACAACTTTCTCGCATCCCAACTATGAAGCTTACGCCTTACCTTATCAACCACAAAACTAAAGGTACTTTTAGTTACCCTATTATGCAGGAGAGGGACGCCTAAATAATAGCCAAGATTCTGAACTTCCTGAAAGCCGAACATTTGAACAATCTGGTTACGCTCATTATTATTAATACCTTTAGAAAAGTAAATATTACTTTTCCTTGTGCTAATTCTATGACCCGAAACTTCATAAAATTGATTAAGAACGCTCTTTAGAAAACGCGCTTGATCAAATTGAGCTTTGCAAAAAATCACCAAGTTATCGGCAAAGAAAAGATGGGAGATTACTGGACCTTTTCTTGAAAGCTGAATAGGTTTCCACCTACCAATATCAATATCCGACCTAATAAGATGCCCTAACCAATCCATGCATAGCACAAAAAGGTAAGTTGATAAAGGACATCCCTAACGGATTCCTCTAGCTGGCTTAAACTTATGGGTAGGCACTCCGTTCCAAAGAATTTGCATAGAAGAGGAAGATATAGCCGACATAATCACTTTCCGCAGGAACTCAGGCACCCCAACAGCCGCCAACAAAGCACTTATAAAGTCCCAACTAACTCTGTCATACGCTTTCTCCAAGTCCAACTTGATAGCCATCCAATTTTTCCCATTCCGCTTGCAACGCATAGAATGTATGACTTCTTGTGCTAGAATGATATTATCATATATGTTCCGGCCAGCTATAAACCCAGTCTGTTCCTGAGAAATAAGGTTAGGGAAAACCAACTTAAACAGATTAGCAATCACTTTCATAACCAATTTATACATAACAGAACACAAACTAATACGTCGAAACTGACTAAAATCATCGGGACAGTCCTTTTTTAGAATTAAGATGATCAGCGTATTATTCAAGTCATGCTCAATCGGTTGCCCAGTGAAAACTCCCTTCACCCAGTTGTAAATATCATTACCAAGAATATCCCACTAGCTTTGAAAGAAATGAGCATGATAGCCATCACTTCCGGGAGCTTTTAAAGGTGCCATATCAAATAAAGCCCTTTTGATCTCATCATTTGTGATTAACTCCTCCAAAAAAGTAATCTTTGAGGGATTCAAACGAGGAAAACTAATATTGAGTAAGTCCCCCAAGGCTTGATGAACTTCACCATAAAGTTTCTCAAAGAATCCCACTGCTTCAGTTAGTAAATTATCCTAATTAGAGCACCACTCCCCATTGCTGATACGTAAGGCTGTAATACGGTTACATTTCCTTCTCTTAATCGTACGACTATGAAAAAAATTAGTGTTTTTATCCCCCAAATTAATCCAGTCACACCGAGCCTTTTGTCTCCAAAGAAAATCTTCATGATTAAGAACGTTTTCCAACTCATCCCGAACTTCCATCTCTTGTTTAGCTAAAAAACTTGAGTCGGAATGGTCTAGGGCCTTTTGAATGTTGTTGAGCGATCTCATGAGATGTCGCTTACGGGAACCCAAGAAACAATAGACGTTCTTGTTCCAATATTTGACATAAGAGGTAAAATTATTCAAAGAATCTGCCATATTACTCACAAAGTTCCACTTTTCTTTGACAAATGTAGGAAAATTATTATGCTTAGTCCAACCAGCTAAAAACCTGAAAGGTCTACCTTTAGCCAAATTTAAATCCGGTTTTGTGGACAGAAGAAGAGGCTGATGGTCAGATTTAATGTGTGGAAGATGCGAGACTAAACACAGTGGAAAAGATGTCATCCATGCATCATTCGCTAGAGCTCAATCAAGTCTGACAAAGGTACCACCTCTCTGCCAAGTGAAAGCAGGACCGCAAAATCCCAAATCCTGCATTTCACAAGAGTCAACAAAATTACCAAATAAACCACATCTCTTACCCACAGTACAAGGACTTCGCTTATCCTAAGAAGATAAGATGGCATTAAAATCACCCATCAATAACCAAGGGATCGATTGAAGAGGCATCGCAAATTGTAGCCCATCCCAAAGGAGCTTTCGTTTTAACCTATCTGAACTGCCATAAACAAAGGAAATAATAAATGAATTATTGGGAACTTGGTCATTAACACGGAGAATAATAAATTGAGGGTGATTTCGGAGGATTTGAATCCGCACAGAATCTTTCCATCCCACCCAGATACCACCTGAAAAACCAACAGCCTCATCTTGGTGAGAAAAATTAAAATCCAATTTATCAATAATGTAATTTGCTTTTTTACCGCTCACTCTTGGTTCAAATAAGCAAACAATGTCATGATGGTGCTCCATATTATACTCTCGAAAAACTCGGATAAAATTCCTACTAGCTCACCCTTGACAGTTCCAAGTAAAAATCGTCAAATTTGAATTCATATAAATTATAAAATAATATATAATAAAACTTATAAAAAAATAACTCAACCACCAAATAGCAAATAAAAACATAAACATGCGAAAACTAATAAATTCATCCTTACTATCCAGGGAGTTCACCTCCCCTCTGCTGCTCTTCACCGCCGGGAGGTCCATTTGGACTAGGTTTGCCCTTTATTAAATTTGAAATACTTTCAGCCAATTGAACCATAGAGTCCTTTAGCAACACACGTTGGCTGCCATTAGTTTTGAATCGGCTACTGCTACTTGAATGCATTTTATTTAATTTCTTTGTGAAACCCCTGCCTCTAGCTTTCACACCACTCCCACGATCGGACAACGTCGCTTGATTTAAAACTAGATCGGCCTTTAAGGACGAGGGAGAGTTGAGGCTGCCCACCTCCACAACCACTTCATCAGTCGAGAGTCCTTCCATAGTTGAACCAGGAACTGCAAGATTCACCGAAGGCCTATCGTTAACAGGGATTGAATCCCTAATTTCTTGGCCACTCAAATCTCCTACCACTGCCGGTTTATCAGTGCTGCTGGTTGCACCAACCATCAACTTTTGGGCCATCATGTCTTGCCCTAAATGATCCAACGCAGATCAGGCCTGGTCAGATGAAGAATTACCAAGGCCCAAACTTTTATTAGCCAAGCTGGACACCACATTCGGCCTAGCATTATCAGGTTCTTTAGTGACCGAACCCAAACCATTTTTAGAGCCCAACACTTTAGACTTTCCTTTGTTCTTTGAATCTATTACCTGTCGACCGATAGCAGAATTTAAACTTTCCTTGCTTTGTTGATTATTAATAATAATAGCTTTCCCTTTATTGCACCTATAAGCTATTATATCTCTATCATTTATTTCTTGATTTAAATCCCTATTATTCAGTGCCCTAAACCGAGAACCTTCCTTCTCCCTCTCTGAATTTCCATAAGAGTGCTGCACATTATCCCTAAATTTCCGCCTTGGTCACCTTTCAACGATCATCTATGGCCCGTAATTTTCGTCTTCCTTCATCTGTCCATCCTCGACCATGCTGTGATTTTCCGGTGGCCTTTTCGATAAAGTTGTTTCCTTTTCCATGATGATTTCAGTATTCTTGAAAGACCAATTGTCCTTCACATGACCATACCTCCCACAGTGAAAGAAAATGGTCGGAAGAGATTCGTACACCACCCTTTGTGAACGCTCGTTGATTAAAATTTGGGACACCAATGGCCTCTCTAAATTAATAAAGACCGCTATTCGAGCCAACCGGCCTCTCACCCTACTGTCAGTGTTCATATCTAACTTGACAACCTTTCCAACCATTTCTCCTATCTCTGCCAAAATTTTATGCTTATACGGATATCCAGGTAACCCAAGAAATCTGATCCACGCCATAACCACATTCGGATAAGCCTGGGAAGGGTCAAAAGCCATCGTCCAAGGTTGCACAGTTAAGTATTTACCAAATATGGTCCAAGGACCTTCAGAGAGAGCCTTCTCACAATCTAGCTTGTTCTGGAATTTAACAAGGAAATACCCATTTTCAATATCCATCATGTGCAAAGGTGCCGAGGGCTTCCACAAGCTATAAATTTTATTCTAAAAATTTGAAAATCCAATGTTACGACCCAAAAGTTTTAAAACCACTATGTTATCCATACCTTGAATGAGGATTTGATGGATCCTTTCCGAGAAAGAGATAGAAGGCACTCCATCCACAAAGGATTTCTGGATATCCCCTTCCAAAATATCAAAATCCTCCTTTTCATCCGATTCTTTGTAACCAGACTTGGAAGAATGGCCTACAAGCTTATCTCTCCAATAGATTGGGTGATCCATTGACTGATCGATCATCATATCACTGCGCGTATGATCATCTTTATCCCTGAATCGAACCTTTTTTGGGATCAACTCTTCCACAAGATTAGTTTCAGAATTCTCGTTTTCACGGAGAGAAAACATTGCTGTTAAGTTATTTTGATAATACAAGTTGTATTTCATTTTAAAGCATAATGATTTATCTGGCCCTACAACTTAAAAAAAGAAGAAGTTATTTTAGCCCTCCATTTAATTTTCCGCCTCTTTTAGCCCTTGAACTTGCATTTTTTTGTCAAATCACCCAAACTATATGGAAAAATTAATGTTTGTTACCAGGTTTGTTAACTTTGCTGCCACACGTGGATTGCCACATGGATGACATGTCATCATTTAATTAAATTTTAAAATATTAAAAAAATATTTTTTATATTTTTTATACATTTTTAATAATTTTAATGATTTTTAATTTTTTTTAAATTGAATTTTTGAAATTTTCCATAATCTTGTGATAGCTAGTATGCGAACTGAGATAAGGATCATTCAACCGATTCATGTGACAAGGAGGTAGCATTTAGGAATGACTTGTAACGCAAGTGATCCTTATACAATTGTCCGTTCAATCCAGTAATCTTGTATACTTGATTAGACTATATTGTTTTAATCCTCATATTCTTCAACATTCGTTTTGCCTTGGTCCAATCTAGAAAGTAAGGATCTTTGACATTCTGATTGGCATGCTTGTTGAACAAAAATGGGGTAAAGTACATATGGGAGTAGATAAGGAAGTTGCTAGTGTTGAGTGTGTTTTGGTTGTTGTGATGTGATTGTTATTGTTATTGTCATGTTATATGAGAAGTATATGTACTACTGATAATGAAGTTGCTTATGTTTCCAGAAGATGTTGTTGACATTGAAGATGAATCAGACCTTATTGTGATGATGACTTCTTTTTCTTTTGAACTCTTATTTGATCTAGTCTGTATAATTGAGATGATGGTACTGATTTGATGATGTTGATATTGATTTTTTTTGTGGTATTGGAATTGATTTGGAACTATGATATTATGTTATGGTGTATGTTTTACTTTGATGCACTTTACTTTATTTGTTGTTTACTTAGTTATAATTTAGTATTTTTATTGTTGGTGCGAAACTTAGACATAGCATTGATAGTTAAAACTATTGTATTATGTTCTAAGTTGAACTAAGTAGAGTAAGGATTGTGCTGAGGAAGAGCTATTGTTGATTATGGTAGTTAGCTTCTTGTATTGTTTGGTTTTGTTCAATAAATTGCCAAATTGGGAGATTGTTGAGGTAAGATAAGTTGATTGATGTTGAGTGACACTCGACAATGCCAACCACAGACTACCACTGAGGTGGTGTAAATACTTGTCTTATTTGGTTTGACAATTTAATGAAGAAAATCTTTGAACCTGTTAATGTGTTATGTTATTGAAGATGTTTTGGTCCATCTATGGAAACCAATCCTTAGCTTTTGAAGATTGGATTGGATTGGATTTGAGTGAATCAAATCAACCCTTGGAACATGATGGATTAATCGAGACTGTGTTGCTATTTAGGAAATCATATCTTCGATTGATTGTACTTTTGATAGTTGTAATTGTAATAGTTATTTTTAAGGAGTTACTTTGTATTCATTAGATTCTATGTTAGCAAGTCGAAATTGAATATATGCTTTGAGGCTTGTCTGAGTTTTGTATGAGAGATTATTGGGTGCATTCTAATATGTTCATTGTGGAATTGCTTTGTAAGAGAGTGCAAACCATTATTGTAAATATTATTGATTGTTTACTACCCAAATTCTCAAGGGAATGATTTGGAGGTGAGTGTTCTAGTCTTTAGATACAAATGTGAGATCTCTATTATTGAGGAGTGATAGAGTGTGAACCACTAGTATTTGTGAACAAAGATAGTATAATTATTCCCTGAGCGTTAGTGTTTTTGCTTACATAGTTTTTATAGTGCCAAACCGTAATGACCATTACAGTTTAACACTTCCACTGTAATTTTCATTTTAAACAAAGGTAACAACAAAATATATATCCAAATTCTCTTATTATTCATTTATAAAATAAACAACAAAATTATAAAATCTCAAACTTATTAAACACCATTTTCTTGAAAATGACCATATCAACCCCGTTTGATTTGAAGACAGCCTTAGATATCAATTTTACTGATATATGTCGATCATTAACTATGTGACAGCGATTCAACGACTTTGCTTCTTTTCTTTTTCCCCAAGTGTTTTTAATATTTTAAAACAAATTCAGTTCATTTAGCTTCTACTTCTGACACATTTTGCAATCGATTGCAAGAAATGGGAAGTGGCAAACCTGACAAACAAAACCTTATATTAAAGCATGCTTAATTTCTTTTTCTTTAAAAAAACCTTTCCCTTTTCGACTATTTAAGAACAAACAAATCAAGTCGAATTTTAAGCCTAACATCTATTTTTTTTCTATTCATTCAAATCATATTATTAGATCCAACAAACATTAGTCCACTTGAAAAGAAAATAAAATAAAAAATAAAAAACCTTCCATAAAAGAGTAGGCGTGCATTGATTCAACCCCATGTGATAGAGAGATTCAGTCACCAATGTCCTTTTGTAGTTGTCGATAAAAGCATGCCTCATCGAAATGTACAGCATGGTCCCCTATTACATACTTGCATTAATATTATAGATTTTGTTTTTTGGCATTTGAATTGTAAATTGCAATCATTGTTGATGTTGTTCGGTATATGATCCACTCACACTAAGAGCATTAGAGGAATCACTTTGATGCAATCATTTCATTAAGCCTCCAATATAATATATATTGAATTTAATTACAAAGCTTTTGGTTAAAGCTCTTATGAATCTTATTGATGCAATGATTGCTTAAAATATGCTTAACTATAGGAAATGATAAGATATGGACTTTAGCATACTTGTTTGACAGATATTGCAAAATTAGGCCACGGGGCAACCCTACTGCCTTTGCTTTTTTTTTTTTTTCTCCTATTCTTCCATTCCATGGACAATGGTCGGTTCAACTCCAGCATCTTCCTTTTTTTCTCTCTAATGAATGAACTTCATCAATAATAACTTATATTCTCTTGCAAGGCAATATATATAGACATATCTTTCAATATAAATGTATATATGCAGGAGGGTTGATTGAATCTAGCAAAAGTTTCAAGGTGTGCATTTATCTTTCAATATATATGTATATATGTATTTATGTTAGGAAATACCTAATATTTCAAAGAATATTTGGTCTTTCTTCTTCTGTCTATAATTACCCTATAGATCTTCCTTAGATCCTTATATCTGTTTTCTGTTTTTCTCTACTAAAGCAACCCATGTTTGAGCTGAATCAGCTTCTATATGATTAGCGTATAGAATTTAAGGTTTTGCTTGTTTCTCAAGAAGAAAAATGGGATCTGTTTTGTTTTAGTGTGGGATTCTTTGCTTTGTTCATATGTGGTTTAATTGATCAACTTTCCGTCTTTGTTTGTTCTTTGTTTTCATGCAATTTTGAAGCTTTTTTTGGAAAGCGAATTAAAGGAAAAAGATTCACTTCAAGTGGTGAAAAGGATCGATCCAATACTGGGTTTTTTTAAGCTGCTGCTTATGCTTCAATAATGAGCGACATAAGATGATTCCAAGTTCAGAAGAAGCGGGTTCTCCCATACACGAATGCAAAGAAGATGAAAGCAGCAATAAGGTGCGTAAAGGTGCATCGACTTCTTCGCCATTGTTGAGACTGAAAGATCCTCGAATCGTACGTGTTTCGCGAGCCTTTGGTGGAAAAGACAGACACAGTAAAGTTTTCACCATTAGAGGATTGAGGGACCGGAGGGTGAGGCTTTCAGTCCCTACTGCAATTCAATTGTATGATCTTCAAGACAGACTTGGACTTAACCAGCCAAGTAAGGTTGTCGATTGGTTGCTTAATGAAGCTAAACATGAAATTGAGGAACTCCCACCACTCCCAATACCACAAGGTAACTTTGCCCTTAACCCTCAAATGCCCCTAAATGCTTCTCAACAACCAAACAAACAAGATCCTACGGGAGGGTTTTGGAGAGCTAAATCAAAAGATATTGTGAGGGAATCAAGCAAAGGGAGCAAAAGAGATGAAGAAGCAAGTGAAGGTCATCAAGTTCAAACAGATTATGGTTTACAAAGATCCAATCATTCTCCTATGCCAGCACTGTTAAACAATGCAGTGTCAATGCCAATGCCGATGCCGATGCCATATGGTTCTTATTATCATTTCGAACCTTCCAATTTTCCTTTACCACATTTAGGAAGCCATGGATTTGTAGCACCCCAGACTGAAGAAGTACACAATTTCAATGTTGTGCCATTGTCATCCACCTTATCTCTATCATCTGGTTCTCAAAACCATTTCCAAATGCTGAGCTCAGGTGCTCAAAACCCTTTTGCTAACCCTCCACAATACTCAATCACCCAACCTGATCTCAGACCCTTTCATTTGAGTATCGCTCCAAGGCTCCTTCCCCATTCTCTCAACATCAATGGAAGTCAGCCTGGTAAAGAAGATGAGTTTCCTTCTAAATGACAAGAAAGGAGGAACCCCTTGGCTTGCCTGAGGATATATATATGAAGAAAAAGGTACTGTTTGAATCCATATATTTACATATAATTTCAAAGAAATTCTACTTCCTGGAAGTGAGAAGCAGACAATTGAGTTTTATAGGTTTGATTTCATTTAACTTTTTTTTTTTTGGGCGATTGGAAAAGATCATATCTTCATATATTTGAAAGCAAATGTTAAAAATAATTGAACTATATATATGAGCTGTATGTGTAGTTTGATAATATTGGGATATAATTAACGCCCCAAAGTGTTCATATAGTTCTTGATTTGTTTTTGGGACTGAATGATCAATGAAATGCTATAGAATTATGTTGAAATGTTGCACAAGATGTATGCATGTCACAAATATATTGTCAAAAGAGAGATCAGCTAGTTTCTTATTATCTTTGGCAAATTTAAGATATATTTTCATTTTTATAGGAAGGATTGGTAATTAAACCTTTTATATCATTCTTCTTCATTTTCTATATATGTATAGTGAGATTATGTATAAAACTATCCAAAAATTAGATGATGTTACATCATTTAGTTCATTTAGATAGATGAAGGGATTTTAGGCAGTACTTCTTTGCACAAGATCCAATTACATTAAGGTAAAAGTAGGGTTGATAAGGACCACATTTGAGGGATTGTCACGAAATGGAAATATAGGTTGTGATCCTTAATTAATACAGATATAAGAGAAAATACATTGAAAGAAACAAAAAAAAAAAAAAAGTAGTTTCAGAAACCAGAAAGTTAATTTATTCTCTGGTCCTTCATTTACCTTGAAACAAAAAATAAAAGCCTGATATGGATGTATACTAACCAGCTGCCTTCACATCTAATTCAAGTCAAAAGTTGCTCTATTGCAACATTTACCTTGGACTAGCTATATTATTCTCATTTTTTTTTTGAAGAATTATATTTTGTATCTGTGTTTTCTTATGTGTTTATATCCAACACATATATGTATCTGGAACTTACACTCAGTTCAAATTTCTGAAATTGCTGGCGGTGCTGCTTACAGCTTGCTTTCTAGGGTTTTGTACAGTGAAATGGAAAGCTGCAGATAGCTAAGCATATAATATGGCAGGAGAAATTGAAATTTTAGCTATAGATTAATGCTTTATTGGTCTCTTTCAGTTCTAATAAAGAATATGACTTAAGATTAATGCTTTTGCTAATGCTAATGTAATTAAGTAAGATGATGGTGATATTTGGAATGTTGATAGTTTTGGAACATATAGATATGTATGGTAAAAGTGGTTCTTGAAAAAGATTAATAAAAAAGATTTATTTCCAATTAACGAAGATATATATAGCTAAATTGAGATATTCATATCTTTTCAGTTCAGTTGTGACTTGTGAGTGTTTGAGCATGTTTGCATGCAGTATCTTTGATTAGCTCTTTCGTTATGTTACTATTAACAGTCCTTTTGTCTTTTTTTCATTTTTATATAATATAATTGATTACATAAAAGTGAAAAAAAGATTATGACAAAATATATATTATTTATCTTTAGGGTTTTAATTTAAAGGATATTAGTTTTTAAGTATAGGTTAGAGATAGGGGCGAAGCTAGAAAAAATTTTTAGGGGGCCGAAATTAAATTGTAATTTTTACGATAGTAAAAATATAATTTCACCATTTTAATAGCATCTTTTATAATTTTTAATGGATTAAATCAATTTTTTATCATATTTAGGGGGCTAAAGTGTAATTTCACCTTTACTAATTTAAAATTTTAAAAATTTCAAAGGGCCTAAATAGAAAATTTTCCATTTTAGGGGGGGAAGTCCCTGCCAGCCTCCTGGTTTGCACCAATTTAATTAGAAAATGATACCAGAGTAAAATCCAAGCAACAAATACGACTAGCGCGACTTGAACCCAAGTAACATCTAGGGCAATAAACACCCTAACTATCAAGCCATTATATGAGGTGTCGAAACCATTTTTTTCATGTTTGGAAAACGGGATCGACTTTTAAACGAAATACGGAGTCGCCACCAATCATTTTTGTTTAGGTGTGATCGGATCACCTATAAAACATTTTGTTTTATTTTAAAAGAATTTAATTTTGGTCTACGAAATCTAAGAAAAAGGTTCGGGAGTTGGTTACATACGAGGAAGGATTAGCACCCTCGTAACGCCCAAATTTGGTACCAAATCGATTAATTAATGTCCTAACGTCGAGAATTTGAAAGGATTTAGAATACGATAACTTTTTTTTAAAAAAAAATTGAAGTGGAGATTGAAATTCTCTTACTCCGAAGGAATGAAATCTCACGCCCAACACGTTAGGGTATGACATTTCAAACCCGCGATATCAAGATCATCTCGTAATTTCCAAAATTCGTGCATTGAGAAATTTTTTAAAATGATACTCGAGGGTCTAGTCATACGGAAAAACCGAAACCCAGCACGTTAGGGCACGATTTCTCGGACTTCCAAACACAAGATATTGCCTTATTTTTAAAGCTAAGAAAACACGAATGAAATCTTAAAAGGATATTCGGTTATTTGGTCAAACGAAAAACCGAGACCCAACACGTTAGGGCACGATCTCTCGGATTTCCAAACACGAAACATTGCCTTAGTTTAAAGCTAAGAAAACACGAATGAAATCTTAAAAGGATATTCGGTTATTTAGTCAAACGAAAAACCGAAACCCAGCACGTTAGGGCACGATCTCTCGGATTTCCAAACACGAAACATTGCCTTATTTTAAAAACCTTTGAATGGAATGATTTTAAAACTTGAACGACATTAAACTCGATTTTTTTTAACAAATAAATCACAATGGAATGATAATATACAAGGCAAGGTAGCGATACATACACGAAGTCTTACACTAATGAATCATAAATAATTGATAGTTACAAATTAAGAATTATAATCCATACAATAGCAATAATCACATAACGCAATTTCAACATTAACTATTGAAGAAAATGGAGCAAAATAATATACAAAAACAAATGTAAAATGAAAAGTAATTAAAACCAATATTATGCAAAATTATTTAAAGATAAAATATATGTGTGAAATGATTAAAAATAATTAATTTGAAAACAACCTAATCAAACATACAAAGATTTAAGTTTATTAATGTATGTAAAAGAGGTTTGAAATGAATAATATATAAAAAGTGTGAAACAATTTAATAAAAAATAATATACAAAATCTTAAAATAAGTAATCATAAAACAATTTTTAAAATGATAAATAAAAATATGAAATAATTTAAACTATATAACATATATAAGAATATTTAAAATAGACAATATGGAAACTTAATATAAATGATATATATTTTGAAATAATAAAAATATTTAAAAATAAATAATGATAATAATAATAATAATAATAATAATAATAATATATAAAAATAAAAATAATAATATTAGCAACAATAAAAATAGTAATACTAATAATAATAATATTAATAATAGTGATGATATTAAAATATACAAAACAAAATAAAGAAACAGATTAAATAAAATAACATAAAGAAATAATCAAAGTAAAATTAAAGGGATCAAATTGGGGTTAAAACAAAATTGCGGGAGTTAGATTATAATAACTAAATAATTAAAAGGATTAAATTGAAATTTAATCGGAAATTCGAGTAGAAATCGGAAATAAAAACAATAGGCGGGACTAAATCGCAACGCGCGACTGATATGGGGGACCAAATGGGAAATATTCCCAATCCTCCAAAACGCGGCGTTTTAAGCCTAAATCGAAGGATCAAAATGGAACAGAAATAAAATTATAGGGGCGAATTTGTAAATAAAATAAAACTGCATTTAAAAATAAAAAAATACGGAAGGACTAAACTGGCAATAAGACCATTGAGAAAAAACGCGCGGATCCTCCCCGGGTCGGGTCAACGCGCGGGTTAAGGGGTTGAAACGGCGCCGTTTTGCGGGATTAAGAATGCCAACGAAACGACGTTGTTTGGCCTTGTTATAAAAGAAAAAAAAATGAAGAACAAATCATTTGTTCCGTGGTTTTCAAAAAAAAGGGTTGCCCTTTTGCTTTTTCTCTGGGTTAAACCCAGAAATAGGCCACAAAGGCCACCAGTGCCGTCATTTGCTCATGCATGACTCACGCCGTGACGGCGGTCCACGCCTTGAGTAAACTTTCTTCTCTTTTTTTTTTATTATAAATATATATATACATGGTTTAAAAGAAAAAAAAAACAAAAATCTTAGTATATATATATATAGGCAGTTTCGACGTGGGAAAAAATAAAGAATCGAAAAGTAACCTCGCTAATCTGCTTTGAGATTTTCCTTTGTATTGATATTTTGTGTAAAAAGAGAGAGCATACAAAGGATTTTTATTCGGTTTTTATAACCGAAAAATAAAAAGAGAAAAATACAATATCAATTTTTTCCTTGTTTTCTTCTCCGTTCTTTTTTGCTTGTTGTATGTTTGTCATTTGTAGGTAAAACCACCGTACGGAGGAGGTACTGCTGACGTGGTGGCGCGCGTGTGGGGCTGGTGTGCGTGGCGGCGACGGCTAGGCTTGCCCTAGGGTTTTCTTCTTTTCTGCTTTGTTTAGGTTCTGGGCTAGGGTTAGGTATTTGGGCCATTGGGCTTGGGTTAGTTTAATAATTGGGCTTGTATTGTAATTTTGGACTGTTTATTTTTGGGTTTGTTTAGTTGTAATGGACTGGACATTATTGGTTTTTTTATTTATTCTTTTGTTTTTAATTTGTTTTTTTAGTTTGGTTAATAGGCTGGTTAATTGGGCCCGGGCGAAATAGGCCCATTACATGAGGTTCAACTAAAATTACTTTTGATTTTTACTTAAATTTTTAATAAATACATTTTCGATTTAATTTTTTTCACAAGTTGTGTCTATCTAGTAAACTATTAAAAGAATAAACATGCTTATAACAACATTTTATTTTTTAAAATGATTTTTAAAATTTTTCTAATTGAATTAGTTTCCAATACTAATTTAATAAAACATTTTACTATTAATATTGATAAGAAAGTATTATAATTTAATACTTTGAATAAAAACTTATCGTATATATCAATATATATATATATATAGGGACGGAGTCAAGGGGTGTTGGTAGGGGCCTCGAACCTCTTAAAATGGAAAATTTTACTTTTAATTCTTTTATTACTTTAAAAATTTGAAATTAGTATATGGTAAAATTACACTTTGACCCCTCCAAAAATAAGAAAATATTGATTTAATCCTTTAAAAATTAAAAAGATATAGGCTATTAAAATGGTGAATTTTCACTTTTACTATCGTAAAAATATTCAACTTAATTCCGATCCCCTCAAAAAAAAAATTCTAACTTTGCCACTGTATATATAAAAAAAATATATATTTTTTATATTCAAAAATATATACAAAGTAGTTTTTGGGCTGAAATAAACTATTAAGAAAATATATGTAGAATGATTATGATTTATGATTCTACAAGTTATTTTTTTTTCATGCAACATTTTCTTTAATGAATATGTAGTCTTGTTTGTGTCTTTTCCATCAAAATAATAATTTTATTAAAGATAAATCATTACCAAATTTATTTACAAGTTATTGGAAAAAGGGGAAGAAAATTAGATTCAAACTATAAACAAAGGAAGATAACCCAAGTGCCCTGTAATTCAGCCTCAAACATAACTCACTATCATATCTTTAGCTTGTTAATGTCACCTTAACTATGAGAACTTGAATTATATCATAATTCCAAAGGAATAAAGAAGGCAACACATCAAAGTCCCTTTTTTTCCTATAAAAAAATCAATTTTATTAGAAGTAAACCATAAATTGGTTAAAGTTTCCTGTGAAAAACATAAATAGCCCATTCATCCCAACCAAACATGAAAAAGGAGACTCTACCAACACGTAGTTTTGTATTCGATTCTTACGTAACTACTGCCATATAGATATATATATATATACCCTTGAGGTCTATCAATAAAATTGAGGAGATTACCCTATTCTTGTCAAGTTTAGCCAGGAAATGAAATCCTCGCCTCCAAAACCCTGCCCCCTTCAAATTTACACCATGTTTTTTTTTTGTTAAAATATCCCATAGGTCCCTATATTTGTTTACAAATTTAGAATTTAATTTCTATACTTTTATTGTAACACCCCTCACTCGTATTCAATGCCGGAATAGGGTTACGAAACATTACCGGACTTATACACAAATAAACATACTTTTTCCATTTCCAAATAAACATCATTCAATATCATTCACATTGTCTCTAATAAGAGCCTATGAGGCCCAAAACATGCATTCGGGGTGGTTTGGGACTAAACTGATAACTCAGAAAAATTTTGGAACACTTAGAAAATTTTGCAAAATACAGGGGACACACGCTCGTGTGGCCCGGCCGTGTGTCTCACACGGCCAAAGGCATGCCCGTATCACAGGCCGTGTGGGCATTCGAAATGGGATCACATGGCCGTGTCCTA
The DNA here is from genome assembly GCA_025698515.1 of Gossypium sturtianum. Lineage (NCBI taxonomy): Eukaryota > Viridiplantae > Streptophyta > Magnoliopsida > Malvales > Malvaceae > Gossypium > Gossypium sturtianum. Next base: position 128,498,896 of record CM046946.1, read on the forward strand.
GCCTGTGTCCGACCCCGTGTAACTCTCTGACTTGGGTCACACGGCCAACACACACACCCGTGTGACTAGCCCGTGTGCCCTTCGAAATGGCATTACACGCCCGTGTGCCAGGCCGTGTGCTAGGCCGTGCCAAACCTATAGGGTATACTGACTTATGCCACACGGTCAAGTCACACGCCCGTGTGCTAAGCCGTGTGGAGCATACTGACTGTATTTTTAATTCAACACCAGGGGACACACGGCCGTATAACCTAACCGTGTGTCACACATGGCTGAGACACACGCCTGTGTCTCTGCCCTTGTGGACAAAAATAGGATATTTACCAAGCCATCTTGCCACCCAAATTTGCATTCACCTACACCAAACCAAATAGCACAATTCATGGCATAAAAATAGGCATTCTGTTAACCTCATTCAAGCATAATTCATACCATTCCAATACAAAACACATCAATACCACAATATGCCATTCAATTTCATACCAAAACTCATAATCTCAAATCATCAATATGACATTTCAAATTTTGCATCATTTAGCCTAATCTCACAAACATACCAAATTCAATTCTCAACCATCTAGCACCCTTAATTACCAAATATCAACAAGCATAACATATCCATCATTAAACACATAACCAAAGCCATATGCACATATGTATACACAACCAAATCAACCAAATTAAGCCAACTCTCATGGCTATTTACAAAACCAAAACATTTAACATTTACAAGCCATTTCAAATGACTAATTTCATTACCAAACCATAACCAAAATGACCAAAGTTCCTATACATGTCATATATCCCAAAAACATAGATTCAAAAGTACCAAAGTGATAGTTGGATAGTGTAATAAAGTCTCTGACGATTCCCGAAGCCGAGCTAGCTTTGATTTCACTATAAAACACGAAAAAACAAACAAAGTAAGCTATATCGCTTAGTAAGCTCGTATGATAATAAACACAACTTAACAAAATATACCAATCAACAATTGAACATATCTATATACAATTCATATGAATACACAAACCTATCACGTTTTAAATCACAAGGTTAGAATTGAACTTCACAAGTTTCTTCGATTCAAAGCTTATACGGTTCATGTACATACCTGTACCATCTCGTATCAATCTCATACTCATCCGTATCCTTGATATACCCGTGAACCATTCGGAATACTATCGGATACTCGAGAATCTCACACCCTAAGTGCCACATACATAGCCGAAGCTATCTCAATCTCGTATCACATATAATGCTCACTCTCGAGCTATCAACGGTCCGCTTCACACAAGTCGACGGTCATGACGGCTACACGGTGGTCTTTGCTCACACAAGTCGACGCAGTATCCGTAACACATGCCGGATAACTCGACCACCACCAGTGGGACGTCGGGACAAAGACCCAAATCACATAACCCCTAATGACATGTCATCCGTATCCTAATCTATTCCTAAGGTTCAACTGGGATTTCACACTTGCCGAATCGTCGTCGAACATGTCCGTAGTGTCGTAATCACAATTTATGCAATATCAAAGCATTTAAAACACAAATATAACAATGTTTATTACATACGAACTTACCTCGAATGCAAAAACGATAAAATAAGTTGATTAATCCGAAACCTTGTTCTTTCCCCGATCTAAATTTGTATTTCACTTTTCTTGATCTAAATGTAATCAAAATTAACTTATTTAATAATCTCTCTATTCAATTTAGTCCAAAATACACATTAAGGCATATTTACACTTTTGCCCCTAATATTTCACATTTTTACAATTTAGTCCTTATCTCATAAAATACAAATTCATGCAATTCAACCTAAACTCATGCTAGAAGAATTTCAATTAGGTCCCTAGCAACCCATATTTTTCACTTATGTTACAATTTAACCACAACATTTCAACATTTCTCAATTAAATCCCTAAATGACAATTTTGTCAAAAATTACTTTACAAATGTTGTTTATCTAACAACAAGCATGCATTTTCTATCATTAAACATAAAAATACACCAACATTCATCAATGGAAAATCCCTAAAACTTTAACAGTTTTACAAAATAGTCCCTGGGCTAGCTAGATTAAGCTGCAACGATCTCAAAGACACAGAAATCATTAAAAACGGGACAAAAATCATACTTAAATGAGCATGAGAAGCTTGGCCGAAAGTAAACATAACAATGGCTTCTTCTCCTTTCAATATTCGGTTGAAGAACCATAAAGATGATGACTTTTAAATTTTTGTTTTACTAATTTATTAACATGTATTTAAAATTTACTAAAATAACCTTATTACAAACATTTAATATCATCCATTTTATGTCCATGTATGTCCACTTATAATAATAATGGGCTAATTGCAACATAAATCCCTTAACTATTTAATTTCATAGCCATTTAATACCTTTAGCTAATAAAACACCACTTTTGCACTTTACGCGATTTAGTCCTTTTTATCAAATTAAACACTCAAACGATAAAATTTCTGAACGAAATTTTCACACAATCATACTATCATGCTGTAGACATTAAAATAATAATAAAATAATTATGTTGACCTCGTATTTGTTGTCCCAAAACCACTGTTCCGATTTGACTAAAAACGGGTTGTTACATTTATTTCTAAGAATTTAGTTTCTCTATATTTTAGATTTCAAAATGCATGTTAATACTCTTAAATTTTTTTGGTTAAATTTGTTGGTATGACATTTTGAAATTAAAAAAAAAAAAAAGCACTCACTTGGTAGCAATGTAACAAAAAAATGATGTTGTAATTAACCTAAATTTAACAAAATAATTTTAATTGTGTTAAAAGTTGGATTTGAATTTTAAAATTTGAAAAGTAGAGGGACTAAATTCCTAAAAATAAAAGTACAATGAATAAATTCTAAATTTACGAAGAGTATATAGACTGATGGCATATTTTAATCTTTTTTTTTTCTTTTTAGTTTTAACTCAATTAAATCTTTTTAAGTTGTGAATTTAGTCCTTGTATTTTAATTTGGTCATTCTTAATCCTTGTATTTTTAGATTTTGTCAATGTTAGTCCATGTATTTTTGTATTATGAAATTTTAGTTCTACCCCAAACAATAGCAATTAAAGATGTTCTGTTAAATTCAATTACTAGCCTTGTATTGTGCATATATTTGTAGATTTAGTTCATATTCTCTAATTGGATCATTCTAAGTCCATATAATTTTCGAATTTTGAAATTTAAGTCTTGATGCATGATAGTTGTTGATCGGTTAATTGGATTTCTTGTAACACCCCATACCCGAGTCCGAGGCTAAGACCGGATACGAGACATTACTATGCTTGAACTTTCTTAAACATGTACTTACGGGCTATAAAATTTATTTTCCAAATTAAAAACTTCTCTTTCTTAGTCAAATCAGACATTTCATGGGCCTACGAGGCCTCAGACTTACGTCCCGAAACTTTCGAAACTCATCTCGAAACTTTCTCTCGAAACAGGGGTCACACGTCCGTGTGACTTGGGACACGCCCGTGCACCCCTAAAACATGCCCGTGTCTTTCACCCGTGGAGGATATCGGCAAAATCCACACGGCCCGACACGCCCGCGGCCACGGCCCGTGCCAAACCCTGGCATTCTCGACTTATCCACACGCAGTGCACACACGCGCGCAAAGCGTTAGCCGTGTGACAATTGAATTTCTAAGTGTCAAGTGCAGACTTCACATGGCCTTGGCACACGCCCATGTGCCAACCGTGTGTATTACACGGCCTGAACAAATGGCCGTGTGACCAGCCCGTGGTCTAATCTGACTTAAGATACTAAGGTGCAGGAGACACACGGCCTAGACACACGCCCGTGTGTCTATCCGTATGGGCACTTAGAGGCTATCTTACCAAGCCTTTTACCACTCTCGTTTGCATACATTCATATACTACTTCAAAAAATTCTCAAATCATCAATTAAAACACATGAATTAAAACATTTAATCATTAAAGAGATAAAGTCTTTATCCCATACACTAGGGAGAACTACTCCCAATACAAATACAACCAACTTAAGCCATCATCTATGGTCATACACGACCAACTCTAGATTCTCTTAGGCCAATACAATTTGGCTACATCGGTTAGAACTTAATCAACTTTAAAAGAATCCCTATACATGCCATGACTCATAAGGATTTGATACCTCATACCAAGGGTCTGCTCGATAGTGTGAAAACATCTCCGGCGGCCTCCAACCCGAGCTAATTAAAATAACCTATAAGAGATGAGAAAAGTAAGGGAGTAAGCAATAATACTTAGTAAGTTCATATGCATAATCTGACAAATATTGACATTCATTGAATATACATAACCACAAAGTATTATACCGAGTTTTCTCATTAACTCACGGTAACTTACTCAACCATTCGTGAAGCTTACTCATTCTATCTCTTACCATATTCTTACCATGCCACAAGTCAATTGCCCATTTAATTAGTACATATTCCTGCACTGATCACCACATGATCATATAAAACAACTCATCAAGCATTTTCAATAAGATACTCATACTATTAATCTCTCGATGGTTTCGCACTTAGTCCACCATTGAATATCTAATAGGGTGGTATCGCACACAGCCCACCAATCATTTATACTTATGGTGATTTCGCACTTAGCTCACCGTTATTTTACATTCATGGATAATAATCCACATGTATATCTCTATTTCAAATGTTCATCCGATAACATCCTCACATACTTCTATTCTTACTTAACTTTCTATGATACTCGTTTGCATTCACACAATACATTAATAAATCCATCTCATGCAACTAAGGTGTATTGAATACACATACCCCACTAAGGGTTCATCATATACTGAATCCATATCAATTCAATTCTAACACACACTTGTGCTTTTCTTGGTACAACCAAATACTTTCTTTCTTTCAACATATACGTTGAATCACTCAAGTTATTAAATAACTCTCTTGAGTCTCATACTCATACTGTCACATAGAATTTATACCCCAATAGGGTCTTACTTGTATTAACATGTCGATGCCATGTCCCTGACATGGTCTTATATGAATTCTTACATCGAGGCCATATTCCAATATGGTCTTACACGAGGCCTTAACTATCATCATCTCATTCTACATACATTTCCCATTACTCTTAGATTCAATTCTTTTGACCTCTCATCAAAGATATTTCATACATTCATAGAGTAAATATACATTCCATACAACATTGGAACATTAAATTAACTCATACGTAATTGCAACATTTGCACATGAACTTACCTCGATGTCGAAAAGGGCCAAAAGGGACCTTTTTGCCCACATTTCTCTTTTCATCCGTTCTAGGTCCGAAACTCGTTTTCTTTGATCTAGAACAATGAAATTTACTGATTTAATCATTTATAAATCATATTACACCATAATATACATTTTAGGAAAAAATGACTATTTTTCCCCTACACTTTGGCAAAATTACGATTTTGCCCCTAGGCTCGTAAATAAATTTTTATCACATTTTCTTGTTAAACAAGCCTAGATGAACATTTAATCCTCTTACAACTATCCAAAATTCCATCTATTTCATGCCTTAATGAACAAATTACAACTTTTGCATTTTAGTCCTAATTAGGTGTTTTCATGACAACACCTTTCACAAAAGTTGTTTCTCATCATCCTATCATTCATTTTCTTCCATAAAAACTCAGAACGCAGCATAAAATCTCTCATGGTAAGTCCCTAGACTTTCAACCATGTTACAAATTAATCCTCCCATTAGCTAGCTTAAGCTTTGGGGACTCCAAAAATGCAATTTTTATCAAGAAAGATCATCAAAAATCACTTACTTGTGAGGAGTAAAGCTTGCTGAAATTTTGAGTTTTCAAACACCCCTTGTTTTCTGAAACTTTTGGTGGAGAAGAAGAGAGGAAAGATGATATCTTTTTCCTTTCTTTATTTTATTATAAAACATCAATTTAACCCACCAACTTTGACCAAAATTAAAAGCTTTTGTCCCCCTTGTCTACATGGCCGGTCAACACATCTTAGATGGTCTAATTGTTCTTTAAAGACCTTCAATTGATATTTCATAGATATTTGGTACCTTTGGCCTATAGAATGGAACTTTTGCACTTTATGCGATTTAGTCCTTTTTCGCAATTAAGCCCTCAACCGCTAAAATTAAAGCACCAAAATTTCCATACATCCTTATAAACATGTTATAACACATAACATATCATGCAAATAATTTTCTCTAACCTCGAATTAGTGATTCCGAGATCACTGTTCCGACTAGCCCCTAAATCGGGCTGTTACATTTCTAGTGTCTAATACATGGAAATAATAAGCTGACATGGTATTACACATATTATAATGTGTTTGTCTTGTCAAATTTTGGAAATAGCATAGCCTAACTTAATTAATTTAACAATTATCATTTGGTGAGGACTAAAATTTTATAATTCGAAAAGTATAGGAATTAATAATTGACAAATTAAAGTATAGAGATTAAATCCACAATAACTAATACCATAATTTAACATTATAACTAATTTTTTTAATAAAATAAAAGTGTTTTTCTTAAAATCTTGTTAAAATTGTAATTAAAATTTCAAATTAAATATTGATGGGAGAAAATTTAAAATAAATAAAAGAAGAGTTGAAAGAAGCATATCCGACCTCCCCATCCACATGATCGTCCACCAAATCATCACCATCAGGAGCGTCATCTTCCTTTAATCCGAGCGTCTACCCCTCAACCATTAGAATGAGGTTAGAGGTATTGAGGGGCTAGGTCAGGTTGAGTTCGGATTGGACCTAAACATGATATTAATATACTTTATATTTGTCTAAACTTGGCTCGACCTAAAATTTTACCCAAATCCGCCCATATTTGTAAAAAGCTAATCCAAACCTATTTAAGCCCGACCATATTATTTTTTAATTTCTTTTAAAAATATTTATATTATTTTAATTTAATATTTTTATATATTATTTTATTTATTAAAATTTTTTATATAGTCATCTTAACATTATTTTAATGTTTACATTAGAGTGATATTATATATTTAGTATATATTTATTTTTTTATCTATTATAAGTTACATGATATAAAGTATTATAAACTTTAAAACGGATCGTGATGCAGTCGTAAACCAACTAAAAATTCGACAAAGGCAAGTGCACCTATCAATTAATAGTACAGCTACAATGAGCAAAGATATCGTTCCCACGAAGACTAAAAGTACTAGTAATTACTGTCTTTATATTATTTAACCGATAAATTGGAGTGATTGATTAAAACTAAAATTAACTAAAGAACACGACAAAGAACAAATCAAGAAAATAAATTATTAACAACCAAGAAGCGAGACAATACCCAAGAAAGAATCCACCTAGACTTCATCTGTCATTATCGATCTAAATTACACAATTTCTTCACTTAGTATCTTAATCCGTAAAAATCCCTAAATTATGCTAATATCTCTCTTCAAGGCTAAAAACAACTAACTCTAGGTTGATTAATTGAAATTTCTTTCTAATTAAAACTCCTATTATCACATTAATTCGATCTATGGATTCCCCTCTTAGATTTGACTCTATTTCGGTAGATTTATGTCGTCCTATTTTTAGGATTACATGCAACTCCACTCAATTATGCTAGATCTACTCTTAAACAGGGTCTATTCCTCATCTGATTTAAGCACATCAAACATGGATTAATAATCTAGAATTATCAAACCAAGAATTAAGCACACATAATTGAGAACAAGATCCAATTATTTATTACGTAAAAATAGAGATCAAATAACAGAATCCATCATAGGGTTCATCTCCCTAGGTATTTAGAAAATTAGTTCATGATGGCAAATAAAAACATCCAAAAGGCAATATAACCACAAAAAATAAAGAAACTCATAATAAATTTCAAAGAAATCAAAAGGAGATCTTCAATCTTGATGGAAATTTTCTTCAGATTCGGCTTCAACGATGTTTTCGGTAACAGTCCGGTTTATACCATAGTCGGAACAGTGGTTTCGGGACCACAAATCCGAGTCTGTATAATATTTTAATATTACTTTCTGTGTCGTTGGAATGTGATTGAGCATGTGGTAAATTTCCGTAAGCTAATTAATTCTTCTGTGTGTTTAATTTGACAAAAGGATTAAAATGTATTAAATGTGAAAGTTGCTTGTTATTTGTTAAAGTACTTAAGTGATGTGGCTTTTAAGTGTTAAGGACTTAAGTAGCAAATTAGCCACTATTTTGGTTAGTGGACAGCAATGGTCATTAATGACCTTATATATATATGTTTTGTTTTATGTTATAAAAGGTTAATTATGTCATTTTTGTATTAAAATGTTTTATGATAAAAAAACAAAGTATGAAAAAGGACATTATTTCATTCATCTTTTGACCGAATATTAGAGAAAGAAGAAAGGTTTTAGTTCTTTTGATTTTCGGCACTTCTAAGCTTGAATTCAAGGTATGTTTTCGGTCGGTTTTCGATAATTTTTACGTTTTTACAATCGTTGCTTTGAGAGCTTCAAAACCCATGTATTAATTTTGATTATTGATGATGTTTGTGTGAGATACCATTGATGATATGTCAAGCTTTTTGATGATTTTTGGTGTTAAATAAAAGATATGAGCTAGATGAACATGTTTTGTTCTTGAAGTTTTGATGAATTTAGCTTAATAGGGCTAAATTGAGAAAATGGAAAATTGAGGGACTAATTTGTAAATTTGATGAAAAATATGGGCTTATATGTGATGTATGAATATTCGGCTAAGCATATGTATGGGTAGATTTTTGTGAATTTGATGTTTTTAGAAAAATGGACTAAATTGATAAAATATGCAAATGTGAGGGTTAAATTGCAAATAGCCCTAAATGTGCGTCTTTGGATTGATTTGGTTGAATTAGTGAATAAAAGGATTAATTCTGAATATGTTTAGATCAAGAACCGAGGAAAACGGATTTAGATCGCGGGAAAGCGAAAGTAACCGAGTAGCCGTTTTCATTCCGATAAACCGAATCCGAGGTAAGTCACTATGCAAATAAATGTATATGTATGTAATTATAATTGTTCATATGATTAATGTTGCTAATGAATGCCTATGAGAAGTTCTGCATATAAATTCCGAGGAAAGTTCGATATAGTGACTAAGTCTGAGAAGTTCCGTATGAACCTAGGAGTAGATAGGATTAGCTATGTCATGACATAGGTTTTTGTTCTGTTATATCATGTAAGACCACGTCTGGGACGTTGGCATTGATTTGAGATTTCGTGTAAGACCTCGTTTGGGACGTAGGCATCGACATGAGTATTACGTGTAAGACCACGTCTGGGACGTTGGCATCAATATGATATGTACGTGTAAGACCATGTCTGGGACATTGCCATCGTAATTATTCGCGTAAGACCCTGTCTGGGACAGCGGCATCAATGTCTGAGTGCATGTAAGACCTCGTCTGGGACGTTGGCATTGTACGACCATTCCGAGCTTTCTGAGTATCCTACTAGATTCTTTATGATTCAATGGGAAAATCTGTGATACGAAATAGCCATGTAAATAGTGAATCCGATTCAGGTACGATGATTTATACACTAAGAGTGTATATAAGGTGAGTTCCTATGTAACCTTGCTATGATGGTTATGAACCTTTGAAATAGTTTTGTGCATAAGAGACTTCTGGAATTGATGAATGTGGCAAACGTGGCCAATAGTTTGAACCAAATGTATATATGTGAGAAGATGTTATGTATATGAAATGTGCCTATATTTCCACATGCTTATGTACTATTAAGTTTATTTGTATATGACTTACTAAGCTTTTAGAAAGCTTACTCTGTGTGCGTTTTCTCTGTTTTATAGGTCGTCAAAGCTACTGAAGGCTCGGGACCGTCACGGATCGTCATCACACTACTAAAATCATTTTGGTATACTTTGAAAATGTATATGGTTAGATATGGCATGTATAGGTTAGTTCTTGGTATGAATCGTTATGTGAACTTAGCCATGTGATTTGGCTAGTTATGTTTTGGTAATATGCTTAAAGGATTGTGATATGTGTAGTTGTTTTGGTAAGTATATAGACAAATGGTGTTTGGGTATACTTGTGATTTGGTCATGCAAATTGGTATGTTTGGAATGGATATTGAATGTATCATTGTGTGATCTTCTTATTAGATGTCAAATATGCATGATTTGGGATGGCTATTTGGTATATTTTAATGGTTATATGTGAATGAAATGGCATGATATATGTTGCTGGTAGGTTTGACCTTTATAGGTGGCATTTTGGCCTTGTAAATGGCCTATAATGTCACACGGTTGTGGCACACGGGCGTGCCTAAAGACCGTGGGTGAATTGGCAGAATGTAGCTTAATAGCACACGGCCTCGACATGGGCGTGTCAGCTGGCCGTGGTGTGCAAGTCAGTAGCTAGCTAAGAGCACACGGCCATGGCACACGGGCGTGCTTGGTGGCCGTGGTGGGGAAGTCAGTATATGGCCTAGTAGCACACGGTCATGGCACACGGGCGTGCCTAGTAACCGTGTTGATATAGTCAGTATATAAACATGGATGGACACACGGGGGTGTTTAGAAGCCGTGGAGGGCACACGGTCTCCTCCCACGGGCGTGTCTCCCCTAAAAGTTAGAAAAGTTTTTAATTTTCATGAAATTTCATATGTGTTTTAGTTTAGTCCCAACTCGGTTTATATTCATGCTTAAGGTCTTGATGACTCATCTAAGAGACACTATGATTGTTAATGATGAATGTAATGTATGAAATGTTATGTAAGTTTCCGATCTGTCCGGTAATGCTCCTAACCCTAGTTTGGCTCGGTTACGGGTTAGGGGTGTTACATTTGGTTGGTATCAGATCCACGGTTTAGTCGATTCTCGGACTAACGTAGCGTGTCAGAGTCTAGCTATACATGCCATATATCTGAATTGTGATGGTATGATGAATCCTGATGTATAAAATGTGATTTTTGTACAGTAATGGATCCCGAAAAAGCCATAGCTGACGACGTAGAGAGTAATGCGCCTACTCCCGTACAAGGGACAGCGCCCTCTGATTCGAGATTGGCTACTAGCGGTCAAGGGGAAGAAGCTAAACAAGCTTTCTTCCAGATGATGAGTGAGTGGTTCACTCAGTTTGTAAAGAATAACCCGACTGTTACACAACCCCCGCCCCCGGTTATTCCCCCTAAGACATCAGTTGTGCCTCCGATGATGGGTATAAATCTGTTGAATAAGCCTCCGGTTGACAAGATCCGCAAGTATGGGGCCGAAGAGTTCTGGGCTACCAATGATGATGATGCTGAAAAGCCTGAGTTCTGGTTAGAGAATACTATCCGGGTATTCGACGAAATGTCTCTGACTCCGGAAGAATGCATAAAGTGTGTTGTATCATTACTACGAGATGCAGCTTACCAATGGTGGAAAACTTTGATTTCTGTTATTCCGAAAGAACGGGTGACATGGGACTTCTTTCAGAGCGAGTTTCAGAAGAAATATATCAGTGAGAGAATTGTAGATCAGAAACGAAAGGAATTTCTGGAACTAAAACAAGGCCGAATGAATGTTTCGAAATATGAACGAGAGTTCGTGAGACTGAGTCAGTACGCTCGAGAATGTGTATCATTTGAAGCTATAATGTGCAAAAGGTTTGAAGATGGGCTTAATGAAGACATTCGTTTGCTAGTCAGAATCTTAGAGATAAAAGAGTTTGTTGTACTCGTTGACCGAGCGTGCAAAGCTGAGGCACTTGGGAAAGATAAAAAGAAAGTCGAGTCTAAAGCTCGAGATTTGAGAAAGATATTTCAGAGCAAATCATTTCAGAATGCTCCAAAAAGATTCAGAGATGATCAAAGCCGTTCGAGAGTTAATATGGGTTATTCAAATAGAAATTAAGATAGATCACAAATGAACTCCAAAGCTCCAGCAACTTCAGTGGCAAGTGTTGGTAATGTTCGATCCGAGAGACCTAAATGTAAGTACTGTGGAAAAAGGCATCCGGGAAGCTGTAGATTAAATGACAGAGCTTGCTTTAGATGTGGATCACTTGATCATTTTATCCGTGATTGCCCTAAATCTGTCAAGCCAGAGACTGTTCAGAATCTGAGATCTGATAATACACCTGTGAGAGGTAGATCTTCGAAGAATGTAAGAAATGTTGGTGATAGTCAGAGAACTACGAGAGACAATGTTGCGAGATCTGAAGCTAGAGCGCCTACCAGAGCATATGCTATTCGAACTCGTGAGGAAGCTTCGTCACCTAATGTTATAACTGGTACTTTTACACTTTAAGATACTTCTGTGATTGCATTGATAGACCCTGGTTCTACGCATTCGTATATATGCATGAATTTAGTATTCGATGAAGACTTTGCTGTAGAGTCTCATCGAGTTTGCTATTAAAGTATCGAACCCCTTAGGTAAAAGTGTTCTGGTTAACAAAGTATGCAAGAACTGTCCGTTAACGTTTCGAGATATTTGTTTCCCTGCCGATTTGATGCTTCTGCCATTCGACGAGTTCGATATTATTCTGGGTATGGACTGGTTGACATTGCATGATGCGGTTGTAAATTGTAAAAGAAAGACCATTGATTTGAGACATTCGAATAATGAAATTGTACGGGTTGAGTCTAATGATTTAAATAGATTGTCTGCCGTGATATCTATTTTGAAAGCTTGGAGTTATATGAAAAAGAGTTATGAGGCATATTTTGCTTATGTGATTGATTTGAAGATGTCTGAAAAGAAAGTTGAATAAATGCCTATTGTCTGTGAGTTTTCTGATGTGTTCCATGAAGAGTTACTGGGTTTACCTCCGATTCGTGAAGTTGAATTTGGTATTGAGTTGTTACCTGGTACTACTCCTATTTCAATAGCTCCGAATAGAATGGCACCAACAGAGCTGAAAGAGTTAAAGTCACAGTTACAAGAATTAACCGATAGAGGGTTTGCTAGACCGAGTTTCTCACCTTGGGGTGCTCCCGTTCTGTTTGTGAAAAAGAAAGATGGCACGATGAGAATGTGCATCGATTATCGTCAGTTGAATAAGGTGACAATAAAGAACAAATATCCGTTGCCCAGGATTGATGATTTATTTGATCAGTTAAAAGGAGCTACTGTGTTTTCCAAGATTGATCCGAGATCGGGATACTATCGATTCACGAGTGAAAGATTCGCACGCTTTCAAAATCGCTTTGAACGAGGTACGGGCATTATGAGTTTTTAGTTATGCCATTTGGACTAACCAATGCTCCTGCTGTTTTTATGGGTCTGATGAACAGAGTTTTTAGACCGTACCTAGATCAATTTGTTGTAGTATTCATTGACGACATTTTGATTTACTCACGGGATGAAACGGAGCATGCTGAACATTTGAGGATTGTATTGCAAACTCTGAGAGAAAAACAATTGTATGCAAAATTCAGTAAATGTGAATTCTGGTTACAAGAGGTTAGTTTTCTGGGGCACATCGTGTCAGTTTCTGGGATTCGAGTTGATCCAAGCAAGATTTCTGCTATTTTGGATTAGAAACCTCCGAGGAACGTGTCTGAAGTCTGTAGCTTTCTGGGCCTAGCTGGTTATTACCGCAGATTTGTAAAAGGCTTTTCGACGATAGCTATTCCATTGACTAGATTGCTTCAGAAAAATGTTATATTTGAATGGTCAGATAGATGTCAAAAAAGTTTTGATCAGTTGAAAACTCTGTTAACAGAAGCTCCAGTGTTAGTACAACCAGAATCGGGTAAAGAATTTGTAATTTATGGTGATGCTTCGTTAAATGGTCTGGGATGTGTTCTGATGCAGGAAGGCAAAGTTGTAGCTTATGCCTCGAGACAATTGAAGCCTCATGAGAAGAACTATCCGATACACGACCTTGAGCTAGCTGCAATTGTGTTTGCACTAAAGATATGGTGTCATTATCTATATGGCGAGAAATGTCACGTGTTTTCAGATCATAAAAGTCTGAAATATCTAATGACTCAGAAAGATTTGAACTTGCGTCAAAGAAGATGGTTAGAGGTGTTGAAAGATTACGAGCTTGTGATAGATTATCATCCGGGTAAAGTAAATGTGGTTGCTGATGTGTTGAGTAGAAAATCATTGTTTGCACTACGTGCTTTGAATGCTCAGTTAGATTTATCTGATGATAGTTCTGTGATAGCTGAATTAAGAGCGAAACCGTTGTTTATTCAGGAGATATGTGATGCTCAGAAAGTTGACAACGAAATGTTAGCGAAACGGGTTCTGTGTAATTCGAATTTTGAATCTGAATTTCAAATTATTGATGATTGTTTGAGATTCCGAGGTCGTATTTGTGTTTCGAGAAATCCGGAGTTGATTCAGCTGATTTTGAGTGAGGCACATAACAGTTGTTTATCTGTCCATCCGGGAAGTACAAAGATGTACCATGATCTGAAGCAACACTATTGGTGGTCTGGTATGAAACGAGACATTTCTGACTTTGTCTCGAAATGCTTAATCTGTCAGCAAGTGAAAGCTGAACATCAGGTTCCGTCTGGTTTGCTACAACCGATTCTGATTCCCGAATGGAAATGGGATAGAGTAACGATGGACTTTGTTTCTGGTTTGCCTCAGACTCCGAGAAAGAAAGATGCAATTTGGGTTATAGTTGACCGACTGACGAAATCTGCCCATTTTATTCCGGTAAGATCTGACTACTCACTTGATAAGTTAGCCGAGCTTTATATCTCTGAGCTTGTGAGATTGCACGGGGTGCCACTATCTATTGTGTCAGATAGAGATCCGAGATTCACATCACGATTCTGGAAGAAATTGCAAGAAGCTTTGGGCACGAAATTACACTTCAAGATCTGACTTTTCATCCGCAAATGGATGGTCAATCGAGCGGATCATTCAGATTCTCGAAGACATGTTGAGATGTTGCATTCTTGAATTTAATGGTTCGTGGGAACAGTATATGCCATTGATTGAATTTGCATATAATAACAGTTTCCAGTCAAGCATCAAAATGGCACCTTATGAAGCTTTGTACGGACGTAAATGTCGTACGCCTCTGTATTGGACCGAGCTCAGTGAAAATAAGTTACACGGGGTTGATTTGATAAAAGACTCAGAATAGAAAGTGTAACTGATCCGAGAATGTTTAAAAGCAGCATCTGATTGTCAGAAGTCGTATGCAGACTTGAAACAAAAAGATATAGAATTTGAGATCGGCGGCAAAGTATTTCTGAAAGTGTCAAGGTGGAAGAAAGTGCTCCGTTTTAGACGTAAAGGCAAGTTGAGTCCGAGGTTCATCGGACCGTATGAGATCATTGAGCGAGTTGGACCTGTCGCATACCGATTGTTGTTGCCTCCCGAGCTAGAAAAGATTCATAATGTATTTCATGTCTCGATGCTCCGTAGATATCAATCCGATCCGTCACATGTGATTGTACCATCTGAAATTGAAATCCAATCTGATATGACATATGAAGAAGAACCGATCCGTATCTTAGCTCGTGAAGTAAAAGAGTTGAGAAACAAGAAAATTCCGTTAGTGAAAGTATTGTGGAATCGACACGGAATTGAAGAGGCAACATGAGAACCGGAAGATTCAATGAGACAGCAATATCCGAATCTGTTTAACGGTAAGATTTTTGGGGACGAAAATCCCTAAGGGGGGAGAATTGTAACAGTCCGATTTATACCCTAGTCAGAACAGTGGTTTCGAGACCACAAATTCGAGTTTGTATAATATTTTAATATTACTTTCTGTGTCGTTGGAATGTGATTGAGCATGTCGTAAATTTCCGTAAGCTAATTAATTCGTATGTGTGTTTAATTTGACAAAAGGATTAAAATGCATTAAATGTGAAAGTTGCTTGTTATTTGTTAAAGTACTTAAGTGATGTGGCTTTTAAGTGTTAAGGACTTAAGTAGCAAATTAGCCACTATTTTGGTTAGTGGACGGCAATGGTCATTAATGACCTTATATATATATGTTTTGTTTTATGTTATAAAAGGTTAATTATGTCATTTTTGTATTAAAATGTTTTATGATAAAAAAACAAAGTATGAAAAAGGACATTATTTCATTCATCTTTTGACCGAATATTAGAGAAAGAAGAAAGGTTTTAGTTCTTTTGATTTTCGGCACTTCTAAGCTTGAATTCAATGTATGTTTTCGGTCGGTTTTCGATAATTTTTACGTTTTTGCAATCGTTGCTTTGAGAGCTTCAAAACCCATGTATTAATTTTGATTATTGATGATGTTTGTGTGAGATGCCACTGATGATATGTTTTGGTGTTAAATAAAAGATATGATCTAGATGAACATGTTTTGTTCTTGAAGTTTTGATGAATTTAGCTTAATAGGGCTAAATTGAGAAAATGGCAAATTGAGGGACTAATTTGTAAATTTGATGAAAAATATGGGCTTATATATGATGTATGAATATTCGGCTAAGCGTATGTATGGGTAGATTTTTGTGAATTTGATGTTTTTAGAAAAATGGACTAAATTGATAAAATGTACAAATGTGAGGGTTAAATTGCAAATAGCCCTAAATGTTTGTCTTTGGATTGATTTGGTTGAATTAGTGAATAAAAGGATTAATTCTGAATATGTTTAGATCAAGAACTGAGGAAAACGGATTTAGATCGTGGGAAAGCGAAAGTAACCGAGTAGCCGTTTTCATTCCGATAAATCGAATCTGAGGTAAGTCACTATGAAAATAAATATATATGTATGTAATTATAATTGTTCATATGATTAATGTTGCTAATGAATGCCTATGAGAAGTTCTGCATATAAATTCCAAGGAAAGTTCGATATAGTGACTAAGTCCGAGAAGTTCCGTATGAACCTAGGAGTAGATAGGATTAGCTATGTCATGACATAGGTTTCTGTTCTGTTATATCATGTAAGAACACGTCTGGGACGTTGGCATTGATTTGAGATTTCGTGTAAGACCTCGTCTGGGGCGTGGGCATCGACATGAGTATTACGTGTAAGACCACGTCTGGGACGTTGGCATCAATATGATCTGTACGTGTAAGACCATGTCTGGGACATTGCCATCGTAATTATTCGTGTAAGACCCTGTCTGGGACAGCGGCATCAATGTCTGAGTGCATGTAAGACCTCGTCTGGGACGTTGGCATTGTACGACCATTCCGAGCTTTCTAAGTATCCTACTAGATTCTTTACGATTCAATGGGCAAATCTGTGATACGAAATAGCCATGTAAATAGTGAATCCGATTCAGGTACGATGATTTATACACTAAGGGTGTATATAAGGTGAGTTCCTATGTAACCTTGCTATGATGGTTATGAACCTTTGAAATAGTTTTGTGCATAAGAGACTTCTGGAATTGATGAATGTGGCAAACGTGGCCAATAGTATGAACCAAATGTATATATGTGAGAAGATGTTATGTATATGAAATGTGCCTATATTTCTACATGCTTATGTACTTGTCTATTAAGTTTATTTGTATATGACTTACTAAGCTCTGTGTGCGTTTTCTCTGTTTTATAGGTCGTCAAAGCTACTGAAGGCTCGGGACCATCACGGATCGTCATCACACTACTAAAATCATTTTGGTATACTTTGAAAATGTATATGGTTAGATATGGCATGTATAGGTTAGTTCTTGGTATGAATTGTTATGTGAACTTAGCCATGTGATTTGGCTAGTTATGTTTTGGTAATATGCTTAAAGGATTGTGATATATGTAGTTGTTTTGGTAAGTATATAGACAAATGGTGTTTGGGTATACTTCTGATTTGGTCATGCAAATTGGTATGTTTGGAATGGATATTGAATGTATCATTGTGTGATCTTCTTAGATGTCAAATATGCATGATTTGGGATGGCTATTTGGTATATTTTAATGGTTATATGTGAATGAAATGGCATGATATATGTTGCTTGTAGGTTTGACCTTTATAGGTGGCATTTTGGCCTTGTAAATGGCCTATAATGTCACACGGTTGTGGCACACGGGCGTGCCTAAAGACCATGGGTGAATTGGCAGAATGTAGCTTAATAGCACACGCCTCGACATGGGCGTGTCGGTGGCCGTGGTGTGCAAGTCAGTAGCTAGCTAAGAGCACACGGCCATGGCACACGGGCGTGCTTGGTGGTCGTGGTGGGGAAGTCAGTATATGGCCTAGTAGCACACGGTCATGGCACACAGGCGTGCCTAGTGACCGTGTTGATATAGTCAGTATGTAAACACGGATGGACACACGGGGGTGTCTAGAAGCCGTGGAGGGCACACGGTCTCCTCCCACGGGCGTGTCTCCCCTGAAAGTTAGAAAAGTTTTTAATTTTCATGAAATTTCATATGTGTTTCAGTTTAGTCCCAACTCGGTTTATATGCATGCTTAGGGTCTTGATGACTCATCTAAGAGACACTATGATTGTTAATGATGAATGTAATGTATGAAATGTTATGTAAGTTTCCGATCTATCCGGTAATGCTCCTAGCCCTAGTCCGGCGTCAGTTACGGGTTAGGGGTGTTACATTTTCTGAGCTGTTTTCTTGAGTATTCTATGACGGTTCACTCCTCTCTTCTTATATTTGTCATATATAGGTCTTAGAATGCCTGAAAAACCTAAAAAACGCGTTTTCCCACAGGTTTAGAGTGCGATTCATGATTTTCACACGGTTTGGCACATGGCCATATGTCCAGCCCGTGTGGCTCACACGGTTGTGTGTCCAGCCTGTGTGGCTCCTGAAACTTGTTCCGATTTTTGCTCCTTTTGATTTTAAATGCTCTCCTAAGTATAGAAAAATGAATTTAAAGGATTAGGAGCATAAAATTCACCATTTTACATCAAATAATCATCCAAAAACGTATTAAAAAAACGAGATTAAAACATGTTACTTTTAGGACTTATCAGATCGGGTCGAGCCGAGCTCAAACCTTAAATTTTCAAGCCCAAGCTTTACCCATATTTTAAACGGGCCTAATTTTTTTGTCCAAACCCATTTTTTAAGTCTAATATTTTTGCCCAATTTCAGACGGATCTTCGAACCTAGACGAATAGTCCAACCTGTGAACAGATCTAGATCAAACGAATCAGTGGCATTACCGCTAGCATAGGCGAAAGATAACATCTTTTTTAAAAGAACTAGACCTTTTTTCTTAATTCCTCTCTCATTTGATTATAATTTATTTAATAATTTTTATTCATTGAATAAATTAGGGAGTAGCAAGTGGCTAATAACCTTTGGTCGGGTATATTTAAAAATTGTCAATTTATGTGAATATGCTAAAATAAAAATTAATTTAGAAACCATGCTGATTTTTTTTTAAATTTACTAATCTACGTTGTTTTTGGAGAGAGAAAGAAAAACGTGTCCTATAGAGCGTGTTTTCACTACCACATCAATGAAAACGCTAGCGAAAACATACCTTGTAGGACGCATTTTTTTAGGAGAGAGAATAAAAATGCTCCCTGTAGGACATTTTTCTGGCCAACGGTAACAATTCCCCAACGAGCAGAATTCCAACGGCTATAAAATACCAACAACCATATTATTTCCTATATAAACCCCTCCAAACCTCATTCTTTTCAACTTAATTTTAAATTCTAAATTCTCACTTTTTGATTTTCAATTGTCAATTCTCGATTTTTTATTCTAAATTCTCAATTCTTTTTTGTTTTTTTTTTAATTTTTGTTTGAGTCATTCGATTTTATTTTATTCCTCATAATTTGTTAGACCACAAATCAGCTTATTCGTTTAGATGACAAGCACATCTCCGACGTTCAATTACAAATGGCAATAAAATATTATTAAATTATTTTAATTTTAAATTGTTAATTATTATGTTGTTTTGATTATTAAATTTTAATGTTTATATACTTAGCCCGAAGATCGGATTTTGGAGACGTACATAATTAATTTAAGTGAAGGTGCAACGGATGTCATTCATGGACACTTGCGAGATGTAGGATTTTTATATGTGGCTCGCATGCTCGGGCAGACTAAATTGATCCCCCACTTATCAGTGTTTTGATTGAAAGATAGAGACCAGAGACACACACATTCCATCTTCCCTGCGGCAAGTGTACAATTACACTCAAGGACATTAGTTTACAGCTCGGTTTACTGGTTGATGGAGATGTAGTTACGGGGCCAGTTATTAGTGTCAATTAGAGTGCAACATGCAAGCAACTTCTAGGGAAGGTGTCAAACAAGTTTAGGGGTAGCCTGATCGATATGAGATGGTTGGAGGACAACTTCCAAACTATTGAGGCTTCTGTGAGTGACGTTGAAAAGAAACAATTCGCGCACGCATTCATCTTAAGGTTGATCAGGGGTCTGCTAGTGCCAGATAAATCTCGTAATTTGATACATTTAAGGTGGCTACTACTACTAGACGACTTGAAAGAATCAGGACGATTTAGTTGGAGATCAACAGTGCTGGCGACATTGTACTGAAAAATGTGTCGAGCAACAATACTGGATAAAGTTAAAATCGGCAGTTGCATGCTCCTTCTTCAATCGTAGACATGGTATCGACTACCATTTTTACTCCCTCGAGTGGAACTCCCTTACGAATTCTCACTCGTTATATGGTAAAATTCATTTGATAATATTATTATCGTTTTTATTTTAGATTTGATGTAATTTTGAAATAACATATTATTTGAATAGGTGGAACAACCCCGCAAGACACAGCGGTATACCGACCGAGCTCGAGGATATTAGACTAGATTTAGATCAAGAAATCAAAGAGGAGGTTAGTTTATGAATTTCAAAATTATATAATATGTATTACTGCACTTGAAATTAAATATTATGCACGTGCTAAAAATTATAAATTCGTACTGCAGTTTATATGGATGCCATATGAGGATACAAGGATTCAAGAATGCGTCCCAGTCGAATTTTTGGCCAATCGCAACATCTAGCACGATAAAGTGCTATTGGTCATTTTGCAATGATCAAGATTCACAAATCCGACCGAGTGATGCGACAGTTCAGGTGTACACAACGTATTCTGCTGCCACCCTAGGAGTTCGATGGCCTGCACAAGATCGACTTGCGGGGGAGACTCGAGGGAGATTGGCCAACATTCCACAAGAAGTATATTGATATGTGGCAGCGTAGGTACGGTTACTTGCCAACGAGTGAACCATTTCTCACACCAGATTTGACGACATCTCCAGATTACATGGATTGGTTCAAACATAACGATAAGTCGTATCTACTGCCGACTTCAGAAAGGAGTAGGTAACATCGTCGTAAAAGGCCAAGACGAGGGCCCATCAATCCTAGGTCGGAGAAGATGTCGCAGCGGGATTAACATCTGTGACATCTGCACCGGAAGACCAGATTGTCGTGCAACCTCCCGGTCAGTATGGTTCATTTATTTTTTTCTTCTAAGCCATATTTTTTTGTCACAAACATCACAGCACACACACTCATTCCCCGCATCATCACCTTCACATCCGATTTATTTTACACAACCACCATAGCACACGCAATCATTCCATGCATCAACACATTTAGTACAAGTTTATTTTACACAAGCACCACAACACGCTCAATCATTCCTTGCATTAACACATTCTCCAGAGATATATTTTGCACGACTGCCACCCATTATGCTATATTACATGCTAATTCCGCCAACAACACCGACGCATTCGGTATCACCAACAATTCCCACCTTCTATCTGCAATCGAGCAATTCGACACCATATAATGACCTGCCGATAGTGTCGCAAACACCCCTAGCATTGTTGTTCTACCGAGGTGGGTCATCCTCGTAATTGCCAACTCAAATAGGGAAGATCTACGATGGGCAACTAGGACATGGTCGTAGTCAACCACAGAGGAAGAAGATGAAGTCAGCGATCAACCCCGATGTGCACATCAAGATGAAGCCGAAGTCAACGAGGAGCCGCCAAACCAAATAGTGCGACGAAACCCTAAGCGTGCCCGATACCCACTCGGTTGTGGCACACATTCAGGACGTCGATGATTATGTTTGTAAGAGGCCCATTTTTCCCAAGCCCATACACAATCCAAAAAAACAAATAAATAATAAAAAATAAACCAATGTTTTTAAACAGTCCATGTTTTACAAAATCCAGACCAGACCCATAGCCCAAATTAACACTACCAGAACCCAACAACAGACTACCCAAATCAACTACACCCTGGCCCAAATTACAAAATCCCCTCAACCACCCAAACCTAACCCACTAACCCAAAATCTACACGGCCCAAAAGGGCCCAAAAACTAAACCAGCTTTAGTAGCCTAGGGTTTCTGGAAAACCCTAGGCGCCGCAACCTCGTCCAGCCCCTCGCGCCGCAACACCCAGCAGCTCCTCGCGCCCACCAATCGCACCACAGTTTGCGCAAATCGCCTTGGTCACCTGCAAAAAAGGAAAACACAACAGCAAATCGAACAAAATCTGTATATTTCCTTTTTTTTCATCTTTGTTTTTTCGGGTATAAAAACCCCAGAATAATCTTGTACAAGGGGGAATACACAGAGAGAAAATATATCCACATAAAATACAAAGAATTTTATTCTGTTTTATTCTGTTACAGAGGTGATTTTCTCGTTATTTTTTTTATTTATTTTTCGATCCATGCATTTTTATGAATACAGTTTTCTTAAAAAAAATAGTGATAAAAAGATTACCTTTGATTTACGCGGAGAAAACTGAGGTTTTCATCCTCTGGCAGCGGCGCGTGCGACGGCGCGTGAGACGGCACGTCACCGGATCCCTGACCTCAGGCCGAAGACCAGAGAGAATTTGGGGGGCTCTCTGATTCTTTTTTTTTTTAAAATGAATGCCAAAATGAATTTTTTTTTTAAGAAACTGACTTATATAGCCTCGTACAAACGACGCCGTTTTCGCTTAAATTGATAAGCGCCAAAACGACGTCGTTTTAAGGAGGATCCGCGCGTTGACCCGAAAACCCGGGTAGGATCCGCATGTTTTTGTTAAATGGTCTAATTGCTATTTTAGTCCTCCCGCATTTTTATTATTTTTAATTCCGTTTAATTTAATTTTTATTTTATTTTTTAATTTGGCCTTAAATGTTTGTTCACATTTAAATTTAGTCCCTTGGGCTATTTAAGGGCTGGTAACAGAACGACGCCGTTTTAGAAATGAGGCATAATTGCCCAATTGGTCCTTGCATTTTCGACGCGCATTTCAATATCGTCCTTTTTTGTATTTTAAAATTTTTTAATTATTTTAATTTAATCCTTATCCATTTTTTTGTTTTTTTGTTTTATTTTTTTATTTTTCATTTTGCTTTTATTTTTTAAAAATTATTTTAATATAATGTATATATTAAATTATCATTATTTATGATTTATATTTCTCACTGTTATTCATATATTGTATTTTTATTAGTTATTATATCATATTTTATTTGTGTATATCATATTTTTATATTATATTATTCTTATTATTTGTATAAAATTCATATATATATATATATATATATATATTATATGTATTATCTTTATATATATTTAATTATTATTATATATTATTTGGTTTAATATAATTTATATATCATTTTATAGTTTAAATATTATTTATTATATTATATTTTTAATTTGTATATTGTATTATATATATATGTTTTTTATTATATACTATTTACTAATTATTTTTATAATCATTTATATATATTAAATTATTAAATTATGTATTTGTTATAAATTTTTCTTTTATATACTTTTTATTATTTATTTAAAACATTGTTTATATATATTAAATAGTTTTAGAAATTGTCATATTCTTTTTATACTGTATATTCAATGCTTAACATAATTCTTTATTTATTTATTCATGTTATATTATTCTTTATTATTTATTGTTAGTATAATTTATAGTTATGTAAAATTGCTATTAAATATATATGTTGTCATATCTACTCTAAAACCATTTGTTTTATAAAACACATTTAATTACATTTATGCATTTTATTCAAAGGCTTTTAAATACAGTGATATATGATATTTGGGGACTTCGAGAGAAATTATACCCTAACTTACTGGGTTTTAATTTTTTCCTCGTAGAACTTAAAATATCAAGTATCCTCTTTTTTAAAACCTATAAATTTTAAATAAGAACTTATCTGTGAGAATTCAAAATTGTCATGTCCTAACTCACTGGATATGACGATTTGTTATCTCGGGATAAGAATTTCAGAAAACAAGGCAACGTTTCGTGTTGGAAGTTCGAGAAATTGTGCCCTAACGTACTGGGTTTCGGTTTTTCGTTTGCCCAAATAACTAAATATCCTTTTAATGAATTTTGTAAATCATGAGATGATTTTGGTTACGAAAGTTTAAAACATCATGTCCTAACGTGCTGGATGTGATGTTTGTATGCTTTTGGAACAAAGGAATCTCCAATTTTAACTCAAATTGTTCAAATTTTTAAAGAAATCATGTTCCCAAATCTTTTTCAAATTCTCGACATAAGGACATTAATTAATCAATTAGGTACCAATTTTTGGGCATTACGAGGGTGCTAACCATTCCTCGTACGTAACCGACTCCCGAACCTATTTTCTGGTATTTTGTGGACCAAAAATCAATGTTTTGAAATAAAACGTCTTATAAGGTGATCCAATCCCACCTAAGTAAAAAGGGATTGGTGGCGACTCCCGTTTTCATTTTTTAAGTCGATCCCCGTTTTTACCAAAAATAAAAAAATGGTTTCGACAGCTTGGCGACTCCGCTTGGGACAATAAGAGAGTCAAGCCATAAAATTGATAATTTCATGTCCTTTCGTCCGAATTTAAAATTCCGGTTTTTAAAAAAAAAATGATCCTTTTATTGCATGTGGTTCTAAATATATCTCTCTGCATTGCACTGCATGACCGTCGTGTTCACACCCTTAAGTGGGAGCGAGAAGCTATGCCTTCGTGAGGTTTTCACCTCCGCATGGGCTAGTGGACTGCTTCCGGAATATATCTGTACCTATGTCTTCGTGAATTTTTCACTTCCGCATGGCCATAGGGAAATGTATTCCCCTGAACCGAACTCGGTCCGCATGAGCCTATAATGGGTGAGGATCGAGGAATCTGCTGGTTCGGGTACCTCAACTTTAGAGCTGAACCACACGTAGAAAACCTAAGGACTTACCCTAGGTAGAACTACGTCAAACCTTAGACGTTTGTTTACTTTGCTTTTTTTTATATATTTTGCGGTACTAACTTGCTATGTTTTATTCTTTTGTGCATATCATTTCATATTTAAAGAGGTATCGATTCACGGTCAGTTTCTAAAGTTAGAAAGGTGGTTATGGAGAACGAATTCCTTGATAATGTGGAAGACAATGCAGCCGTCTGTATATGGTCAGAGCAAGGGCAATTAGAGAAAGAGGATAGCGTAGCTGAGGGGCATGTATGGGATTTCGCTTGTATTAGTATAACACAAAATGATTTCCAGGAGTTGAAAGAAATATGGACCCAGTGGGATGATGAGGCAAAGTAGCTGTTCTATCGTAATTATGGTGATCTACCCTACTTGTTCGACATTAAGGCAGATAAACATCTGCTCCAGGCTATGACTTAGTTTTGGAACTCTGCTTATAGTGTTTCACTTTCGGAAAAGTAGATTTAGTACTCACGGTGGAGGAATATACAACCTTGCTTCGCAGTTCAAGGATCCAAGTCGACAAAGCTTATTCTAAGGCTGCTAATGTCCCAACTTTTGTGAAGAAGCTAATGAATATCACGGAGATGAGTGAACAGTGGTAACAGGAGGTTCAAGAGGAAAAGGCCTA
This sequence comes from Gossypium sturtianum, assembly GCA_025698515.1. NCBI lineage: Eukaryota > Viridiplantae > Streptophyta > Magnoliopsida > Malvales > Malvaceae > Gossypium > Gossypium sturtianum. Next base: position 128,524,674 of record CM046946.1, read on the forward strand.
AGCTAACCATTGGGAGAGGAAGTTCCTAGAGATGCAGATGCGAAACGAGGCCCTAGAAAAGAATTTAGCAGAAAGCCAAAAGGAAAAGAGTGGATTAAAAGCTAGAGTGGCTGAATTGGGACGGTCTCTTCATCACCATCGAAGCCGTAATTCTGCGGTTGAGTTGAAGTCAAGTCTGAATAAGATTGAGGAAATGAAGGGCAAGATCGAAAAATCAGAATCGGTATTGCAGAATTGAGAACTCTGGATCAAGCATCTTGAAGCAAGAGAAGGGCATTTGAAGGAAGAGCACTATCATTCTCATAATCAAGTTAGAAATCGGGATTATCTCATGGGTGAAGCAATAGTTCAGATTCGAGAGGTAGCTGATCACTTACAAACTTTGGCAGTATAGGCTGATACATTGAGCACGAAGTATGAGCTACAGTCAGGTCGTGGTCAAGAGTTAGCCTTGTTGTTTGGGAAAATCAAAACTTTGGGCCTTAGGGCGAAAGCATATTTGTAGTCCGTTTTATGTAAAGGATTTTGCTTTCTAATAAGGTTTTCTAAAATGAAGTTGAATCTGAATCGATACCTTTTTGCATTCATGCATTTGCATTACATTGTATCATTTGCATTAGACTTTTACAAAAGGACCCTAATTAAGAAAAAGTATTTCAGTTAACCTGGAAAAATGGAACAAAGGTTGGTGAGAATAGAGCAAATGCAAATACAGATGCAGGGGTAATTGACCAAGATACAACAAGAAATGCGGGAACAAATGCTAGAATTTCAAAGAAATATGATAGGCCAGCTAACCCAGTTACTAGCCGGAGGACTTGAAAAAAGGAGCGGCCCAGTGATCAATAGTGTGGATGATGATGAAGACATCGTTTATTCCCCAATTGGTGTCCCGAATCAACCAGACACACATTCGCATGGGGTACCCGTCATTATTGGACCCCAATGTCAGACTAATACTTCGGCCCTATTGAGCCTACGGATGGGTTCAGGTCTTAACCTGGATGATGATCAAGCTAAAACAATTGTACTGGCAGAAACTCCGAAGAAAAAGGAAAACAAAGCGAATAGTATGAGAAGGTATAACAGGGGTCATTTAGAAACCGACACGACGCCACCTAAGGATCAGAATTACTACCCATCGTGTCTCCCAAGGCAAGAACCTAATTCAAGACCGAACTCAGAGAAACCTCAGTTCGCACCCATTCCAATCACGTATAGGGAGTTGTACCGAATTTTGTTTGACGCACATGTCATATCCCCTTTTTATATAGAGCCAATACGGCCCCCATACCCTAAATGGTATGACACGAACGCTCAATGTGAATACCATGCGGGAATCACAGGACACTCGATCGAGAACTGTACCACTTTTAAAAAGATGATCGAAAGACTTGCCAAAATGGGTATTGTCAAATTAGATGATCCCTCTGGGGCAGAAAATCCGTCACCCAATCATCTAGGTAAATGGGTAAATATTATGAGATCTATGAGATCCAAGAATGCATCGAGTTCAGGGCTTTAGTGCAAGACCTGATATTGGGAAATCGGAATATTAATGACGTATCTGAAGAAAGAAATTGGATTTTTCTAAGCATCTGCCTTTACATACTTGGGAAGATTTTAAATAATGGAACTGTGGAAGGGATCCTTTTTATTTTTAGAGCGTATCTAGAGTAATATTCGAAACACGCTTGTTGCCTTAAGCCTAGAGGCAATAAGAACCCTTTTGTGAAATAGGCTTGTGTCCAGAATTTTTTTTATTTTAATAAAATGCATCTTTTTGAGCAAATATTCTTTTATTTTTTCCATTTAATACTGTACAAACATTTTTTTTTGTTTGTTCTTTGGACTTTCTTTCAAATATTCTTTCATTCTTTATTCATGACCATACAAATAATCGTTCTTTGAATCATTTATTCTTTGGAATCTTTCTTCGGACCTACAATAAGGTCTCCAGATATCAACGATGTGAGCAACACTGCTACTGACTCAGAGTCTCCTTTCGAGTAATATATGTGTCTAGAGGGATCTCAGGACTTTGAAGATGACAGAGATTGTAACCTACCTTCTGATTTGTTAAGGATGGTAGAACAAGATGAAAAACAGACCTTACTCTACAAAGGGTCATTGGATATTATGAGCCTAGAAAAGAGGTAAAGATTGTAGCCTAGCTCATCACAGAACTAAGGCGAGACATCATTGAGTTATTTTCAAGAATTCAAAATGTTTTCGCACGATCATATCAGAACATGTCTGGGCTAACAAGGCGCGGGCTAAGCATGAGGATCAGGCACTATTGGTCTACCATGGAAAGGGATTGCATCACGTATACCGCAAATACTGAATTGAAGGAGACGAGATTTATGTGACTCTTCCATTTTCTTCACAGACTTTTCTATATGTGGGGCATGGATGTGATGGGGCCAATCTCGTCAAAAGCTTTTAGCCAATATCGATTCATTGCCGTGGTCGTCGTTACTTCACTAAGAGGGTGGAAGTAGCTTCATATGCCAATGTTACAAGGTCGAAGTCATTAAATTTTATAAAAAAAGGAATCAGGCGTCGACAAAGAATGCCAGAAAGGATCATGTTTAATAATGCATAACTGTACAATGTCAAAGATTACAGTTACTCAAAGATCAGGCAACATATCACAGTGCAGCAAAAGATGTCAAAAGAAAGCAAAAAAAAAAGGATTGTAGAAAGGATGACCGAGACTTGTAAAGATTGGTATAAATAAGTTACTATTTATCTTCTATGGTTATCGAGCGTTGGCCAGGATTTTTGCCGGGCAGCTTCTTACCCATTGGTTTATGGAATAGAAGCATTGTTGCCAATTGAACCTAATTGAAGAAAAGGTTAAAAGTTATCCATCAGGGTCAGATGATGCGAGCTTACGACAAAGAGGTTCATCCTAGAGAATTCCATAAGGGGGGAACTCGATAAATAAAATGCATCTTTTTATACAAAAAGATCTCAGAAGAAAGCAGATGCCAAACTGGGAAGGACCTTATGTAGCAAAAAGGGTTTGTTCTAGAGGAGCATTGATATTGACCAAGACGGATGGCAAAAACTTACCCAATTCGGCAAATTCAGGTTCAGAAAAAAAGTATTTTATCGAAAAGGGGAAAGGCCAAGGTGAAAACCCGCAAAGGGCGCCTTGAGTTCAAATTCAAAAAAAAAAGGGAAAAGAGGAGAGGCCGAGGCGAAAACCCGCAAAGGGCGCTTTGAGACCAAAGGGGTTTTGAGCCAAAAACCCCAAAAAGGCGGCTCAAATTTTGATCAAAGATAAGGCATGTGAAAGTCTTGCTACGCCTGAATTAATAATGAGGAAGTATGCTACGTCTTGGGGCATCGAAAAAGTACTCCAGATCCTCTAAACACGTATTGAGCTCAAAATGGTCCTCAAGAAGTTTGTACAGATAAGCTCAGGCTGCGATATCTGGGGCACCTAACTTCTATCTTACCCATTTTGAATTGGATATCTTTGATTACTATTATTCTTTTCAAGATACGCCCTAATCAATTTTTTTTATGGCATTGGCTATCTTTGATTATTTTATTCTTTTCAAGATGCACCTTAGTTAAATTTTTTTTTTTGGCTTGATTAGCTTTGATTAACTTATTTGTTTCGAGCTATGCTCTTGATTAATTTCTTTCTTGTCCATTGTTGTGATCTTTTTAAGCATTTTATATTGAAATAAAGATTAATGGACTAATAATACTTTCATAAAAGGAGTTTCGCATATTACTCAGGAAGCTTCTAAATAACATGAAAATCTGAAGCAGGACTATTGTTTAGAACTCACCAAGCCTAAGGTCTGAAAACATTGAAAGGTGATTATCTCTTCAGATTTATATTGGATAAGACATTTCGTTGGTGATACCATTTCGACAAATGACGAGCAATGTCGACCCAAGTGTAAAAGGGGATCATTCTCAGGAAAAGAAAAATGATGCCCTACATTCATACATCTGGTCATTACACCCAGGGAATGGTGTAACAGATCAAATTGATTAAGGATGATACAAATTCCATACCTCTGAGTGGTAACAGAAATCAAATGTTATTCCCTTGAAGTTGTAGTAGATGGTACAAATTTTATGTCCCCAGGGTACAGTGGAAGGGACTCTGAAATTACAGCGTGGTAAGCTTGCTGAGCAGAATATGATCGTTTCTTTAGGTTTCTGTCAAAGAGACCAGCTGAATGAGAAAGCAGGGTAACGCATCAATGATAGAACCTTGATGAACTATGAGCAATGACAACCCAAGCATTAAAAAGGGATCATTCTCATGCATACACTTCCAATTAGGAGCATTTGATTCATTCCAATCATTGTATTCTAATCGTTGTACATAAAATAAAATAAAAGAAGAAGAAGAAGAAGAAGAAGATCATTCTCATGACATTCTACATTCATGCAAATGTCATCCCTAGTATCATTTAGTTAGGAGCATTAGATTCATTCCGATCATTACATCCTAATCAGGAATCATTTTCATGACATGTTGCGTTCATAACATATGTGGCTAGGAGCATTTGATTCATTTTGATCATAGCATCCTGATCATTCGGCATAAACATATGCATATGGAACTGAGTCTACAGAACATGTCCTCGGAGAGGACTGTAGCAACATCGGTGAATTCACGGATCTTATCTCCTAAGCGATAGTGGAGCATATTAAATTTGGCGAATCCTATCTCCATGTATCGGCAATAGAGTAGATTTTAGCCATTGGTCTAATCTCCTTGATGTAGCAAGGGAGCAGACTAAAAGTTCAGATTTTGTTCCCTCGAGATGGTAGTGGAGCAGACTGAAGATTGAAGTCTTCCTGAGATAGTAAGGAAGCAAATTGGAAAGTTCAGATTTTGTTCTCTAGAGATGGTAGTGGAGCAGACTGAAGATTGAATTCTTCCTGAGATAGTAAGGAAGCAAATTGGAAAGTTCAGATTTTGTTCCCTAGAGATGGTAGTGGAGCAGACTGAAGATTGAAGTCTTCCTGAGATACTAAGGAAGCAAATTAAAAAGTTCAGATTTTGTTCCCTAGAGATGGTAGTGGAGCAGACTGAAGATTGAAGTCTTCCTGAAATAGTAAGGAAGCAAATTAAAAAGTTCAGATTTTGTTCCTTCGAGATGGTAGTGGAGCAGACTGAAGATTGAAGTCTTCCTGAGATAGTAAGGAAGCAAATTGGAAAGTTCAGACTTTGTTCCCTAGAGATGGTAGTGGAGCAGACTGAAGATAGAAGTCTTCCTGAGATAGTAAGGAAGCAAATTGGAAAGTTCAGATTTTGTTCCCTAGAGATGGTAGTGGAGCATACTGAAGATTGAAGTCTTCCTGAGATAGTAAGGAAGCAAATTGGAAAGTTCATATTTTGTTCCCTAGAGATGGTAGTAAAGCAGACTGAAGATTGAAGTCAACCTGAGATAGTAAGGAAGCAAATTGGAAAGTTCGGATTTTGTTCCCTAGAGATGGTAGTGGAGCAGACTGAAGATTGAAGTCTTCCTGAAGATAGTAAGGAAGCAAATTAGAAAGTTCAGATTTTGTTCCATTGAGATGGTGGTGGAGCAGGCTGAAGATTGAAGTCTTCCTGAGATAGTAAGGAAGCAAATTGAAAAGTTCAGATTTTGTTCCCTCGAGATGGTAGTGGAGCAAACTGAAGATTGAAGTCTTCCCGAGATAGTAAGGAAGCAAATTGAAAAGTTCATATTTTGTTCCTCGAGATGGTAGTGGAGCAAACGAAGATTGAAGTCTTCCCAGAGATAGTAAGGAAGCAATTTAAAAGTTCATTTTTGTTCCTCGAGATGGTAGTGGAGCAAATCAAGATTGAAGTCTTCCCGGGATAGTAAGGAAGCAAATTGAAAAGTTCAGATTTTGGTTCCCTCGAGATGGTAGTGGAGCAAACTGAAGATTGAAGTCTTTTTGAGATAGTAAGGAAGCAAATTGAAAAGTTCAGATTTTGTTCCCTCGAGATGGTAGTGGAGCAAACTGAAGATTGAAGTCTTCCTGAGATAGTAAGGAAGCAAATTGGAAAGTTCAGATTTTGTTCCTCGAGATGGTAGTGGAGCAAATCAAGATTGAAGTCTTCCCGAGATAGTAAGGAAGCAAATTGGAAAGTTCAGATTTTGTTCCCTCGAGATGGTAGTGGAGCAGACTGAAGATTGAAGTCTTCCTAAGATAGTAAGGAAGCAGACTAAAAAGTTCAGATTTTGTCCTCTCAAGATAGTAGTGGGGCAGACTCAAGATTGTAGATCGGCATTCCCGAGATTGCGATGAAAGCGGATCGAAGACATTAGTCCGGCATCCCCGAGTTTGCGGGAGCATTAAAATAGCGCAGATCCGCATTCCCGGGTTGCAGGAAGCGGATCGAAGATACTAACTGCATCCCCGCCAGGAGCAGATTAAAATAGCAGATTTGGCATTCCTTAAGTTGCAGGAAGCAAATCAAAGACATCAACCTCACTTCTCTGAGTTTCTGTAAGAAGCGAGGCTAAAAGAAAACAGTTATTCGCCTTCTCTGGTTACGATGAAGCGATTGAAACCATCAGACTTATTAAAATCAAGATGAAGTTCCAATACCATTGCAGTGGAGTTGGAAGCCATTTGAAGAAGACGAGGACCAAGAAGTCGAGGCTCGGCCCAGACCGGGTAAAATTGGACCTTCTATTGTCTTTGCTCTATTCTCATTTCATGACAATGAGCAAAGAGGGGCAGTTGTAAGAGGCCCATTTTGCCCGGGCCCATACACAATCCAAAAAAACAAATAAATATTAAAAAATAAACCAATGTTTTTAAACAGTTCATGTTTTACAAAATCCAGACCAGACCCTTAGCCCAAATTAACACTACCAGAACCCAACAACAGACTACCCAAATCAACTACACCCTGGCCCAAATTACAAAATCCCCTCAGCCACCCAAACCTAACCCACTAACCCAAAATCTACACGGCCTAAAAGGGCCCAAAAGGGCCCAAAAACTAAACCAGCTTCAGTAGCCTAGGGTTTCTGGAAAACACTAGGCGCCGCAACCTCGTCCAGCCCCTCGCGTCGCAGCACCTAACAGCTCCTCGCGCCCACCAATCGCGCCGCAGTTTGCGTGAATCGCCTTATCATCGCCAGACTTATCGTCGGTCACCTGCAAAAAAGGAAAACACAGCAGCAAATCGAACGAAATCCGTATATTTCCTTTTTTTTCATCTTTGTTTTTTCGGGTATAAAAACCCCTGAATAATCTTGTACAAGGGGGAATACACAGAGAGAAAATATATCCACACAAAATATAAAGAATTTTATTCTGTTTTATTCTGTTACAGAGGTGATCTTCTCGTTATTTTTATTATTTATTTTTCGATCCATGCATTTTTATGAATACAGTTTTCTTAAAAAAAATAGTAATAAAAAGATTACCTTTGATTTACGCGGAGAAAACTGAGGTTTTCATCCTCTGCAAATAAGCGCGCGCGGCGGCGCGTGCGACGGCACGTCACCGGATCCCTGACCTCAGGCCGAAGACCAGAAAGAATTTGGGGGGCTCTCTAATTCTTTTTTTTTTTTAAATGAATGTCAAAATGAAATTTTTTTAAAAAAACTGACTTATATAGCCTCGTACAAACGACGCCGTTTTTGCTTAAACTGATAAGCGCCAAAACGATGTCGTTTTAAGGAGGATCCGCGCGTTGACCCGAAAACCCGGGTAGGATCCACGTGTTTTTGTTAAATGGTCTAATTGCTATTTTAGTCCTCCCGCATTTTTATTATTTTTAATTCCGTTTAATTTAATTTTTATTTTATTTTTTAATTTGGCCTTAAATGTTTGTTCACATTTTAATTTAGTCCCTTGGGCTATTTAAGGGCTGGTAACAAAACGACGCCGTTTTGGAAATGAGGCATAATTGCCCAATTGGTCCTTGCATTTTTGGCGCGTATTTCAATATCGTCCTTTTTTGTATTTTAATTTTTTTTAATTATTTTAATTTAATCCTTATCCATTTTTTTGTTTTATTTTTTTATTTTTCATTTTGCTTTTATTTTTTAAAAATTATTTTAATATAATGTATATATTAAATTATCATTATTTATTATTTATATTTCTCACTATTATTCATATATTGTATTTTTTATTAGTTATTATATCATATTTTATTTTTGTATATCATATTGTTATATTATATTTTATATAGCATTTTAATTATTTTATCATATTAAAATATTATATTATTCTTATTATTTGTATAAAATTCATATATATACATTTTATATGTATTATCTTTATATATATTTAATTATTATTATATATTATTTGGTTTAATATAATTTATATATCATTTAATAGTTTATATATTATTTATTATATTATATTTTTTAATTTGTATATTGTATTATATATATGTTTTTTTATTATATACTATTTACTAATTATTTTTATAATCATTTATATATATATTAAATTATTAAATTATGTATTTTTATAAATTTTTCTTTTTATATACTTTTTATTATTTATTTAAAACATTATTCATATATATTAAATAGTTTTAGAAATTGTCATATTCTTTTTATACTGTATATTCAATGCTTAACATAATTCTTTATTTATTTATTCATGTTATATTATTCTTTATTATTTATTGTTAGTATAATTTGTAGTTATGTAAAATTGGTATTAAATATATATGTTGCCATATCTACTCTAAAACCATTTGTTTTATAAAACACATTTAATTACATTTATGCATTTTATTCAAAGGCTTTTAAATACAGTGATATATGATATTTGGGGACTTCGAGAGAAATTATACCCTAACTTACTGGGTTTTAATTTTTCCTCGTAGAACTTAAAATATCAAGTATCCTCTTTTTTAAAACCTATAAATTTTAAATAAGAACTTATCTGCGAGAATTCAAAATTGTCGTGTCCTAACTCACTGAATATGACGATTTGTTATCTCGGGATAAGAATTTCAAAAAACAAGGCAATGTTTCGTGTTTGGAAGTCCAAGAAATTGTGCCCTAACGTGCTGGGTTTCGATTTTTCGTTCGTCCAAATAACTAAATATCCTTTTAATGAATTTTGTAAATCATGAGATGATTTTGGTAACGAAAGTTTAAAACATCATGTCCTAACGTGCTGGATGTGATGTTTGTATGCTTTCGGAACAAAGGAATCTCCAATTTCAACTCAAATTGTTCAAATTTTTAAAGAAATCATGTTCCCAAATCTTTTTCAAATTCTTGACATAAGGACATTAATTAATCAATTAGGTACCAATATTTGGGCGTTACGAGGGTGCTAACCCTTCCTCGTACGTAACCGACTCCCGAACCTATTTTCTGGTATTTTGTGGACCAAAAATCAATGTTTTGAAATAAAACGTCTTATAAGGTGATCCAATCCCACCTAAGTAAAAAGGGATTGGTGGCGACTCCCGTTTTCATTTTTTAAGTCTATCCCCGTTTTTACCAAAAATAAAAAAATGGTTTCGACAATGTTATTTTGTAATTTTGTAATTTTTTTATACTTTGTTTCACATCTCAAATGTACACTTATTTACAATATACGAAACAAATTTACTAAATTGGTTTCATTTGTACACAATCATATTGTGAGTTTAAATTTTACAATTATTTATGTTACTTTTTCATTTAAGTTTTTATCCATCCATTTGTTAAGTACAATATTTTCAAAAATTAAAGAATTAATGCTCAAAAGGTTCGGAAAAATTTAAAACTTTGGCTTGTGTATTGTATTATATCTTACTTCAATAATTAATATTAACTTACACTTTACAGAAAAAATTAATGAATAAATGAATATGTTACTGTTTTCACTGCATGAGTTAGTGTTTTAATTAGCTATTCTACACTTCAATAATTAACATTAACTTTGGCATGCGAGTTCTACAAGTTCGTTTTCTACATTTTCCTCAATTTTTTTCTTGGGAATCCCAGGTTGCAGGGGCTCAACAGAAGCATCAAGTTGGGTTAGTTGAAATGGCCAGAGAGAAAACGCTCCCTGTAGGGAGCATTTTCTCTCTAGGCGTTTCAACCACCAAACTTTATTGCTTTTGAGCCCCTGCAACCCGGGATTCCCGAGAAAAAAAATTTCCTTTATACCCCGCCCCATCCCCTATATAAATGCTCATTCGTCATCCCCTATTCACCCACATCTCAGTCTCCTCTAAATTGTTTTTTTCTTTTTCTTGCGTGTTGAAATTTTCGGGTTTAAAGATTTATTTTTCTCTTGCTTTGATAGAGACATAGTCATAGTTTTAAGTTGTATTTGGATTCACGGTGATGTCATAAAGCTCAGTAACCTACAAATTTCACCTATCGTGTGAGTATGGAGCCATCACTTGAGAAGCCAGGAATTCTTTGCAACTTGAGGTCAAAGTTGGCAATGGTTATACTGTATTGGGTTAAATTGTAACTAAAGCTTCAAAATTACAAAGGTTATGCTGTCAAAGGATGGGGCATAACCGGGGTCGTAGTTGACGGTGCTAATCCGGGCACGGCAACAAGTTTCTCCTCATCAAAGGAGCATGCTTCATAAAACTCAAACATAAGCACGAGGAAGGAAAACGCAAGGGTACTTCTAATATAATCAAGTAATTCATGTTGGTCACCTCCATCGAAGGTGGTAGTCTTATTAGTATAACTTGTTACACCCCAATTCTGTCGCAGGTTATAATAATGGGGTCACTGCCTTTGGTGGTGATGGATAATACGCATTACTTGATTATATTGAATGCCACTACGTTTTTCTTCCTCGTTTTTATGTTTGAGTTTTATAAAGCATCCTCTTCTGATGAGAAGAACTCGTTGTCGTGCCCGCATAACCACGATCCCATTTATGCTTCATTCATTGACATTATAACCTTTGTAAACTTAAAACCCTAGTTACACATCAACCTTAGACCGTATAATCACCATCAACTGGATCTTGAGCTGCAACGCGATCCGGCTCCCTGGGTGATGGCTTCATACTCAAATGGCAGATGAAATTTGTAGGTCACCCAGCTCCACGGCACCACCACCGTAAAACTTTTAATTTCCAACCGTAAAAAATAAAATATTTTTTACCAAAATGAAAACGCATCTTGTAGGAGGCCTTTTTTTCTCTCTGTGACAGTGAAAATGCGTCCTACAATTTTCAAGAGAGAGAAGAAAAACAACATATATTGATAAATTTTTTAAAAAATCAACATAATTTCTCAATTATTTTTTTTTCAAGATATTCACATTGATTTTTATAGAAAGACAAGACTAACTGGAGCTATTCAAACAGGCACAAATAAACTAAATCGTATTCATATAACAATCGATGTTATGAGTTTTCAATTTATGGGAGAGAATACAAAATCCGTAATAGGTGAGAAAAGCACCCGTTTAATCGAATACGCTACCAATAATTTTTTACCACTTATTCTTAAAATTTTACTTTTTTTTGAAATAACTGACTGATATTAATATTGATCGGATAATAGCCTCCAGACTACATTAGTGGAAATGAAAATTTAAAAATAGTTTCCTAATCCTATTGGCCACTTCAAACGGTGCCATAAAAACTGAAAAGTAAAATAAACATTAAAGTAAAAGAAACAAATATCTAAAAGAAAAACGAAACGGCACTACTAATTAACTGGGCTATCATCGCTTCCTTTCTTCATTCTGTAGAAATCTCTATCAGTCATCAAGAGACCGATTTCTCCTGATGTTTCTTCTTGTTATTTCCGTCTCTTGAACAAAAAATGAGTTTGTCGGACCTATTCCTTCCTGTCTCGTCTGGACTCCCAAATCCTTACCTCCTCTTCATCTTACTTCTTGGACTACCAGTCTTTCCACCGGCGCCGGAGCTTCCTCAACCCAATGTCTGGGTTCATCGTATTTGTTTCCTTCTCTAGCCATTTCATGCGCTGCTCTGTTTGCTTCTCTAGATATGTGTCTGAAACTCGTTGCTCGAAATTTGGGTAATCTTCCTCTTATTTCCTTGATTAAATTACTGATTTTTGATCTATCATCCTCCAGCGAATTAACTTTTTTTATTATAGTTAATGAGTCCCCTTCCACGCAGATTTCTTGAAACCCCATTTCCTCGGCCATGATGATTGCTTGGAGACAAGCTCTTGCTTCACCAAGTATTCTGGATCTCGCGTATTATCCCAAGGGTAAGTACATGCGACCATTACTAAGTACATGCACCATTACTAAGCCTTCACTGCTTTCTTGCAATAACTCCCGATCATCGATTTTTTCATATTTTGGTTGAAAGAAGCATCAAAGTTTAATTTTATAATGTTTCCTTCCGTGGATTCCATCTTGTGTCTTGAATACCACTTGTCTGCTTTATGACTCCTCCAACTCGTAATTTCAAAGATAGTATGCTTTGATGAATGCTAACGCATCATTAACTTGACCCTTGCTCCTTCATGGTATACCTTATTACGATTGTACCATATGGCCCAAGAGAACTAATAGCTTTAATCTCACATTTTTTTGTATTCGACTATTGAACTCCTTTATTAACCAATCTTTCCATGTTGTTCCTCCTGTTGCATGTTGAGTCCGACGCTTCCATACCTTGCAAGACTCTGTGTGTGAACTTACAACCTTAAAAAGGTGTTCACTGCTTCTCCTCTTCTTGGCGCATCGGCATGATGTGTTTCCTATCACTTTGCGCATGCTTAGATTGTGCAAATGTAGGAAGAAAGTTATTCACTAGTTTCCATATGAAAATACGAATTTTACTAGGAATTTTAAGACCCCATAATTTTGTAAAGAAAGTGGTTCTTTCATCAGTCTGTAATCTAGTATCCCTGTATGTAATGATCCATTTGTACCCATTCTTGACTGTATAATTCCCTGAGTTGTCGCCCCTCCAAATGAGAATGTCTTGTGGTCTACTGTGCACCAGTGGGATTGCTAGGATACGCTTCAGTTGTTCCTCGCCAAACAGGGATCTGATAATATCATGTTTCCATGTACATGTATCTTTGTCTATTAAATCTGCAACTGTTGTAAATCTGGTATCAATGAACTGACATTAAACTCTTCCGTTTCCAGGCCCTGGTATCCATGCATCATTCCATATATTAATCCCCTCCCCGTTCCCCACTCTCCAACCGATGCCCTCTTCCAGAATACGTCTAGCTCCCCAAATGCTCCGCCAGGTAAATGAAGGGTAAGCTCCTAACTCAGCGTGCATAAAATCACCTTTTGGAAAGTACTTCGATTTCATGACTCACGCAAATAAGCAATTAGGTTGCATTATTATTTTCCACCCTTGTTTTGCTAAAAGGGCCATATTAAAACTTTCAATATTTTTAAAACCTAATCCTATCTTCGCTTTAGGGATACACATTTCACTCCATTTACACCAATGAATACCTTTGTTTGACTTAGAGTTACGCCACCAAAATCTATTCATCAAATTCTCTAACTCTCTACTGCATGATGAATTGGGAACTTAAAACACTGCATTGCATAAATTGGTATTGCTTGTAAAATGGCTTTTAAAAATACCTCTTTACCCCCTGCCGAGAGTAGCCTCAAACTCCAATTCTGTAGTGCTTTCTCAAACCTTTCCTTTATATCCACGAATGCATGCTTCTTACTTCTACCAATCATAGTCGGTAACCCCAGATATCTCTCGGGATTATTAGCAATTCTCACTCCCAAGATGCCCCCACTGCCTTTTGTTCATACCCACATTTTTGCTAAAATAAATTAGTGATTTATTGAAATTCACCAACCGCCGCGATACTGATCGTATTCTTTAATTATCGCTTTCATATCATTAGCTCCTTCTATTGACGCCTCCCCAAATAGCATACAGTCATCTGCAAAAAACAAGTGTGATACCGCAATCTTCCCTCTACCCACCTTCGTGCCTGCCATTTTCCCTTCCATTTTAGCCATTTAAATTAACCGAGAAAATCCTTCAGCACAAATGAGAAACAAGTACGGACTTAGTGGATCTCCTTGTCTTAGCCATCTCTGAGGGTGGAATGCTTCCCCACTTCTTCCATTCAAAACCACCGAATATGTCACACTCCTAACACATCTCATAATAATTGAAATCCAACCATCACAAAATCCCATTCCGCTCATCATTTTTCCAAGAAACTCCATTCAATACGGTCATATGCTTTGCTCATGTCCAGCTGCAGCGCAAACCCTTTTTTGGATGTCCCTCTTCTTTTTTTGGAGTGAAGAATTTCGTAAGCCACGAAAATATTATCAGTAATTTGTCTACCTGAGATAAAAGCTCCTTGACTGTCTTCAATACATAAATTAAGCACTTTCCGAAAACAGTTGACAATTACTTTTGAAATAATTTTGTAAATTACATTGCATAGGCTTATGGGTCTAAACTGGTTCATTAGCTTTGGTGAATTAACTTTTGGGATCAACACTATACTTGTAAAGTTAACTTCCTCCATATTTCTCACTCCTTTTAACACATCTAGACAGAATTTGGTAATTTCTTCTCCAACAATATGCCAAAATTTCTGATAAAAAATTACTGAAAAACCATCCATACCTGGTGCCTTGAGCAGGGCAATTGATTTAACTGCCAAGACAATTTCATCTTTTGTAAATTCCGCCATTGAATCCCTGTTATGCTCCTCCGTAATGTTTGGTTGAAAGGACTCCATTAATCTGCTACAATCACTAACCCTTTTAGACGAGAAAATCTCCTTAAAATAATGAGTTGCCATTTTCTCCATCTCCTCTGTCTTCGTTTTCAAAGATCCAAATTCATCCTCCAACCCATTGACCTTATTTTCCTCCTTCTATGTGTTGCGGTTTTATGAAAGAAAGCTGTATTTTTGTCCCCTATTTTAAGCCAATTAGTTCTTGCTCTTTGCTCCCAATAAATCTCTTCCTTGTCAGCTTCGAGATTCAATTCAATTTTAATTCCTGTGATTTCCTCCAAAACTTATTCAGAAATTTCGCATTCCCCCAATTCTCGCAATCTTCCATTCAGCTCGTACGCACGTTGATTTCTTCACTTCTTTTCTCTCTTTGACCAGCCTTGTAGACTCCTCCCCAGCTCCTTTAATTTCACTAACACATCTTGATTGTTTGAAAGCCAGACATTTTTTATATGCTCCTCGCCCTTCGGATTCAGAATCCAATAGGCATTAAATCTAAATTGCCTTGGTTGATCCGAATTGTAGTTATCCCCATTTTTTTAGTACTCACAACTAATGGACAATGATCTGAAAAACTGTGTTGTAAATGAATAACTTCGAAATTTGAAAATAGATCCCACCACTTTGGATTCGCCACCCCTCTATCTAGTCTCTCCCTGATATTATTACTAGTAAGTCTACCCATTTCCCATGTGTACCATTGCCCTGAAAAACCCAAATCGGCCAGCTCACAATCTTCTAGCACTTTTCTAAATGCTTCCATTTGTCTTTCCTCTCTAACTCGAACCCCTTGCTTTTCAAAAGAAAACATAATTTCATTAAAATCCCCTGCTACTAACCATGGGATATTGTTTCCTCGCTGCAAAGTTCTTAATAACTCCCACGACTCCCTTCTGTTATGTTCAACTGGCTCTCCATAAAACCCCGTAAATCTCCATACTTCCGCTCCATTCTCTTCTTCGACTTCCACGTCAATATGAGATCTTGAGTAGCTTTTTAAGGTTAAACTTATTCCTTTCTTCCAGCCCAAAGATAAACCCCCTCTTGAACCCACCGCATCAACATCAATACCATTCGTAAACCCACATCTACTTCTTATTGACTCCATTCTTTTACTTGTGACTTTTGTCTCCATGAGAAACAAAACTTGAGGCTGAATGTGTCTCAACTTGTTCTTGAGACGTCTCACCGCTCGTGATTGCCCCAAACCATGAACGTTCCAACTTAGTATTTTCATTGCATCCGGTCGGCCAATTTGACTTTGGTCGCCGATATCTCCGTTTGAAATTCTACCATACCCCTAATCTCCCCAGCCTTTCCTGCTTCTGAAATAACCCTTTGCCTCTTTTTACCATCAACAAGATCCAATGGTAAATCTTCCATCTCATCTCCATTTTCTTTTTCCGACTCCTGATTTTCAAAAGTCCTATCTCCTATTGGTTTCTGAGGATGCCTCACAAATCGGCCCTTATATCCCAGATCCCATCCTTGATCTATGTTGTTCGTAATCTCCATTCCAAAATTCCTTCATTTCTTTTCTCCATCAACTTCCATATTCCTCCAACGATTAGAATCAGTTTCCTCTCTAAGCCATTTACACGTTGATTGACCGCTCCTTCTTGGTGCAGCCCTCAAAGATAGATCCCATCCGAATTCCACTTGATGATTACTTAATGTCAATCTAACTGGACAGAAACTTTCACTATGTCCTAGTCGGCCACACAGGAAACAAAACAGTGATAGGCGTTCGTATTGAAATTGAACATAAATAAATCTGTTTTGGCTAATACAAACACGTTTCTTCCTTTTCAACGGATGCCTAGTATCAATTACTACTCGAGTTCTCATGAATTGCACATTACCTTTGTTGGCCATAGATGCGTCATAATCTACAAATTTTCCAATAAAATCACCCATCTGTTTCGCCATTCCTTCCGTATAGAATCCAATCGGAATATTGTGAATTTGCACCTAAAATACAACCTCCCACAATGGAACTGAGTTTGGCTCCTCGTTTCCTGACAATCTGTGAAAGATAATCAAGTGCCTATTGAAGAACCATGGCATACCATCTAGTACTCTTTTCAGATCTATCTCGCTATAAAACTTGAATAAAATTCTCTTGTCCTCTATCTCAATAATCGTTACTCCCCTCAGCGGATGCCATAAATCTACTAGTGTGTTTTTTAAAGCCGGAAAATTCACCACACTATCTGTAAGAACTCTTCCCACCAAGCAAAATTCTTGAACTTGAATAGCATTATCGCCTATAATCACCATGAGATCTTCTTCCTCATCCATAATGTTCAAATTGGCCAGATCTGCATCTACTATGTTGATTTCGTCCATACCTCCTTTCAAATAATTGTGTACCGCCCCAAAGCTCTCAAGAAAAAACAAGAAAAAACGCAAGAAAGAAACTTTAATGAAACCCTAAATCTCCCTCATACACAACAGACAATAAACCTAACTCATGCTACTCGGCAGACTATTATGAATTATTCTTAAAATTTTACTTAGACAAGTGGGAGTGTAACATTTCCCTTATTCAAAGTAAGGCTTTCCATCGATATGACTAACTCAACAGTTGAAGATTTATCTAGGGTTTAAATCAAATCTAAAATTTCCCAATTTTCAGAACTCTGGA
The DNA here is from genome assembly GCA_025698515.1 of Gossypium sturtianum. Classification (NCBI taxonomy): domain Eukaryota; kingdom Viridiplantae; phylum Streptophyta; class Magnoliopsida; order Malvales; family Malvaceae; genus Gossypium; species Gossypium sturtianum. The sequence continues at coordinate 128,541,983 of CM046946.1, forward strand.
TTTAGAATTTCTCCAAATCTCCAATCCTAATTCCCTTATTTCTTCCTCAAATGCTCGCATCCATTCTTCAACCGCAATAAAAGAAGGTAAGCTTTCAGCCTTCAATTCTCTCTGTTCTTTTCTATTGATATGAAGACCAATTGAACATGAAAGATGGTGGTTTCGAGAATAAAAAAGAACTAGAAAATTCGAAAAATCAATCAAAGTCTTCCAAATTCTATATCAAAAGTGATGACTTTGCCCTTGCAATCGCGAAGGTTGTCGTTGCACAAGTATGCGAAAGCGTAGGGTTTCAGAGTTTCCAACACTCTGCTTTAGAAGCATTATCAGACATTATTGTTTGGTACATTTATAACCTAGGGAAAACTGCGAATTTTAATGCTAATTTGGCCGGGAGAGTGGAAGCGAATGTGTTTGATGTTATTCAAGGGTTGGAAGAGTTAGAATCAGGTTTAGGATTTGCTGGAGCATCTGATGTTAATCGTTGTGTTGCCAATTTGGGGATTGTTAGGGATATTGTTCACTTTGTCGGTGATGGGGATGATATACCATTTGCTTATGAAGTTCCGTGGTTTCCGGTTGTTAAAGAGTGGAAGGGAATTGGGAGTTTTTGGGAAAAAGGGGAAGACCCTCATGGGGAGCATAAACCTAGTTGGTTGGCGGCCTTTCCTGATCCTGAGACTTATGCTGCTCGATCGAGTGTAGGGAATAGTACAATGAGTGCTTCCAATGAAGTGAAGAATGGGTTAGTGAGGGTTGAGAGGAAGATAGAGCGACCATTGCTGAATTTTCAGCAGCAATTTGCTCATAATGGTAACGAAGGGGGTTCTTCTCATGTTGGTGGAGATAAGGGTAAAGCAAAGGAAGCTTCTAATAGCAATCCTTATCTTGCTGCACCTCTGCACTTTGGGGAAAAAGAAGTACATGTATCACCAGTTCTTCTTCCGGCTAAGCTTTCAAATGAAGTGAATTCGAGAAACCCTGTTCCAGAAAATTGTTTTGTAGGAAATCAAGTTTCTGTGCTGGAGACATTTGCTCCTGCTATTGAAGCAATGAAGAGTGGGATATGTGAATATGGCAATGGACAGAAAAATGTCCTTTATAGCCAGAGGCCTATGGTGCATTTTAAAATTGGAATTGGAAAGAAGCCTTTAGGCACTGCACCAGATTTCAATTCCAAGAACAAGGATCTTGAGAAGATCGTTTGAAAATGATAATGAACAGGAAGACAGGAAGAGAAGAGCAGAAAAAATTCTTAAAGAATCTATAGAATTCTCTCACGAACTAGGTCAGTTGTAACTGCAAAATAGGTTTGTTACCATTCTCTGTTGACTTTCCAAAGCTGGAGAAGTCTCCTACTTTGACAACTTTCTTGAGTATGCTCGGACAGTAGCCAGGATAGAAAATTGTGAGGGGATGATTTTTTTTAATTGAAATTCTTGTTTCTTCTTTCGTTGTCTTAAACTGATCGTGGATTTATCAGTTTCTGTTTCAATGTCAACTCTATATGTACACTATGCTCACCATTGTTGAAGCTTTACAATATTGTATCAACATTTGTTATTAATGAAGTCAGGTTAATTTCAAATCACATGCATCTCTACATTTGTTATTAATGAAGTCAGGTTAATTTCAAGTCACATGCATTCTATCGTGGCATCTTTTAAGGCCAAACTTGGAGAACAAGTATGATTTGCTGTAACCCACCATTATGAATAATATTGAAACAATATTTATTTGTTGACGATTTGATTTAAATGGGATAGACTCTAGGATTGATCTCTATTCCATGTTGACCTCAATAGGAATTAACTTCATGTAACATGCAAAATAGGATTATAATGCGCAAAAACAACTGTCTTGGATTTTCAAATTGAAATATAAATTATTTAACATTTAAAGTTCACTAACTGAAAATAGGGTTGAAAGTAACTTCTAGTCTATTGCAGAAATTGTTAGCAGTAACAATATGTAAAGATCAGTTACTGCTACCATTTTCGGTTTCATCCTTCTATGTTAAATGCTCCCCTCCCCTTCCCCATCTTCCCTTAGCTTAGCATTTAGATATACCTGTTGATGTTTTTCCTTTTATTGCTGATTGAAGATGTATTTGCATGACGGTTTTCATCCCTAAACTGAAGTTCTTTACCCAGAGCCTATCTTCCTCTCACCATGGGAGTCGGAATTTGTGGTGTTTACTAAGAACCTTAAATCAAATTTGAAGGAGCAAAAATCTTGCAAATATATCATTGCTAGGAGGGTATACAAATAAAAAAAAAATTGTTTTTTTATGTGCTGCTTTTATTTTGGGTTGATGGGATCTTGTTTAACAGTGAACTCTTATATAACCACTCAAAATGATGTTGTATGAATTGTCGTTTTGGTGCTAATGGTAAGCCGTGCTATAGAGTCGATGTATGCTATATCTCTGGACCAACTCTTACGACTGGAAGCTTATTAAATTCTTTGCTGGTAGTTGAACAATGAATGTTATATGTACACCCAAAACGAAAACTTCAAAGTGGAGAACACTTATATCTAGTATATGCATAAGATTGCAATTTACGTGTATTTCACAGGCTTTTTATTTACAAAGTGTCATTAAGGTAAGTTTCATTCAAGGTTTATTTGCAACCATAGCCCTTCATCCATTGACAAATTATTAATACATATCTGATCCTACTTCAAAAACAGTCGCCTGCAATGCCCTCGGTGCTGCTGTTGTAGATTTGTTACTTCACTACTGATAACTTCACATATTAAGTCTTTGAAGATCAACCTCTCCACATCTAGAGCTATCCATGGAATTTCGCTCTTGAATTCTGTCCAGTCCATTGATCCAAGCATCAAATCTCCGCATACGATGCTGTTGAGATTTTTATCCTCTATATTTGATGTTTGCATTTTATCTATATCTGAACATAAATCCCTTACCACCTGCTGTCTTTTTTGTCTTGTATCCTCCACTGTACTCGGTAAGATCCACTGCTTGTAAGAGCCTTTCTTCACTGATTTTATGATTAGAATTTCATTAATTGCATCAAATATTAGCAGCCTATGGTTCTTCTCGATGGGGTCCAGCTGGCTGACCTTTCTGCCGTTGTGTTTTCTATTTAGAAGCCAAATGCTTGCTCTGATCTGTTCTAGGGCAGGGAACAAGTTAGGGTTGATTAGATGTCCTGATGGATGAAGCTGGCAGGCCATGAAGCTGGAGTCAAGTTCGCTGAGGAGGCCTGATGCCAACATTACTTCTGCAATGTATTCATGGTCTGGATTTGGAATAATTTCATTTGTAATGGCCCACTCATCGATAGAATCTAAATTCATGAATTTCTGGACCAAGCGCTGGATGTTTTCTGCTTTCCTGCTGTCTGTCTTGAACCTTGGACTGGTTTCTCTGCAGGTGGGTAAGTGATTTAGACCTATGGAACTCCAGTCTGCATCATTAGGGGTAAGACCCTCATCACCTGTTATAGAAAAATGTGAACTCAATAATTAACTGGACAAGCCTTCTGTAACAAATAGTACCTTCCTCAAATTTCTTGTTTCATATAGATTCTATCCTTACGCAATGTTTAAATTGTTACATTATGGTTCCTACATATATTATGTGATTACTAGTACGTATGAGTTAATTTACTGGTTCTTTTGGTGGATATATAGTTTTTAAAGCTTTCATGCTGGTCATGGATAAACTTTACTTCAAAGTTTCTTAATGAATTTTCTTGACTTCCTAAACTTGGAGTGCGCAATACAGAATTGGCATAACATCCCCATTGATCCTTGAGGGGACTATTACTTTGAGTGCAGCAGGTTGTTAATCTCGTAATTGATTTTGAAAAATTGAAGGTGGAAGATGGTGAACAGTTATGTAGTATTCATAGAGTATCATGACTATTGCCAACAGCATCAGGTTGCTTGGAAATGCATTCTCATCCAAGAGGATTCTAAAGAAAGTTATTATCACTTCCTAAAAAATGAGTCTAAAGTTTCATCCTTCGAAGATTAAAAGACTTGTTTACGATATCTTCATTAGAAAGCAGAGAAAATTAAGCTAACAAGAAGTTACTGGGGGGGCTTTTCAAGCCAAGAACAAAGAAAAGACTGATTTAGGTGTAAGAGCTGAAACATTGGTGGCAAAAGAGAGAAGTAGAGGAAAGACAGGGAAAGAAGTAAAGATGGTGGAAAAAGTAATTATCCACCATGCTCAACACTATAAGAAAACAACTCTTTTGGAAATTTACTGTTGGTAAAGAGCTAACATTCAGTTTAGATCATGCAAGCAAATGGAGCATATCGAACAACAATGTGGTGGATAGGGGTGAGTATTCGATCGAGTCGAGTTAAAAAAATTCGAGTTAGTCGAGCTGACAAATTATATTTTAGCAACCGAACTCAATTTGAATTTTTTTCGAATCGAATCGAATCGAGTGAAAAAATTTCGAGTTAAGTTGAGTCGAGTTAACGAATCATATTATTTATACTTAATGTTACGTTTACATGGACCGATTATTTAACTAGTAGATGAAGTACAAGATTATTTAACTACACAAAACAATATAATTGTTTTACCTTTTAACTTAATGAGTAAATATTTATCAAAACAACGTAATTTTGTCTTTTAACTTTAGAAAAGGTAAACATTTATCAAAATGGCGTAGTTTTGCCTTTTCTTATTTGGATTTTCGGATAACTCGAATTATGTAATTCATATTCGAGTTAAACCAAAAAACTTAATCTTTTATTCGAGTTGATCCGAATAACTTGATTACCTCAAATAACTCGAACTATTTAATTCAAAATTTGAATTTTTTATCGAGTTTTTCAAATCGAATCTGATTTTGCTCACCCCTAGTGGTGCATAAACTCAGATTGCTGAAAACGGTCAGCTACTAGAGGGGCATATGCCTGCTGCAACATGTTATGCAAGCATCAACAACCACAGACTCCATTAGTTTGATAAACAGTGGTTGCATATATAACATGGTTTCTGATGAAGACATATTTGAGGTTCTTAATAGAACCTACACTTCAAAAATCAAAATTGGCCATGGAGATTTTATAGAGGACAACTTACTTGACAGAAGAAACACATGTGGAGAAACCTAAAGTTTTTCTTTGAAAGGCAAAGAAGATAAGGTTTACCAAGCCAAGAAGCCCTTGTATGGGTTGAAGCAGGCGCTTAGAAGACTAGCGTGATAGAATTGACAAATGCTTGGACTCAACAAAAGTATTAGTGAATCAACTTTGTTTGTGAAGAAATCTAAAAATGAGGATATGTTCATTCTTTTTCTATATTTGGATGATTTATTGTATTAGAGCAGCCTAATCTTGGTGTAAGAAATAAAGAAGATTTTTTAGATGACATATTTCTTTGGATAGAAATTCTTCAATCTTAGTTTGGTATTTTAATTGGGCTGCAAAAGTACTCAATAGAAGTGCTAAAGAAGCATTATATGGAGATGGAGCAAACCAATGCTCAAGGTGGAAAACTTGGCAAAGATGTTTTCAAGAAATTTGGTGCAAGACTTATAGAAGCTTGGTTGATCGTCTGTTGTATCTGACAGCAACAAGGCTTAACATTATATATGCTATTAGTTTCCTCCCTAGATTCATGCATTGTGGAAGTGTGATGCACTTTTAAGTTAAGAGGGTGCTTAGGTATGTCAAAGGCTTAGATGCTTTGAATGAAAACTTACTGAGCATGAACTTGTAAGCTTTCCTGCTCCCTCTCCTAGTGTTAAATGTACATTTTTGTGTTTTGGGTTGATTTAAGATCAACAAATAATTTGTTTTCATGATGAAATGATTATAGAACCCATTTTAATTTGAAGTTTCAGTTGAGCACAATTAATGCATAAAGGATACATGAATTTTACCTTCAAAAGCTTTTGATGTTTTCTTCACAGGAGACGGTGATTCATCTCCGTAAAATGCGGCATCTAGAACAGAGACAGGACTAGGCTGTTCCGGGGCAGTTCTTGGAGGTTCTGCTTTTGGATCACCTTCAATTAACCTTGCTGCTGGATTCTGAATGACAGAATTTTAAGCTGGTTTAGAAGATTATCAAAATACTATATGAATGAAATGAAGGAAGAAGGCTTACTTTCTGCTTCTTTTCCTGTTCTTGGGAGAATGTACCCTCTATCTTGCCATAACTTTGAGCACTTCTGACTTCAGTGTCACCATAGGAGGCCATGCTCATATTGCTCTCAGATTGCATCGAACTATCATCTCCTTGGTGATTCAAATCTCTCATGTCACTACTGATATCACTCAATTGGTCATCACTTTGCCTCAAATTGTGAGATTTATGCCTGGGCTTCTGATGTGGCAAGCCTGATTCTGCTTGTAGACTGCTTGATTGCCTTCTGCTTTTTCTCTGGTCTGATGCTGGATCGGTGCGACGAGACTGTTTTTCCATTTCAAGCTTCTTCTGGTGCAGTTTAAGGCATGTGGTCTCTGAGCTTACTGCAATGTTAGTATTTTCTTGAGCAGTAGGTGATGGCTCTTTTGAAATTTGGTTGTCTCTTAGAGTTCTGGCAGTATTTTTATCCCTTGAATGGAGTCGACTGGAAGGATCCTTAGGAGTTTTAGGCTTCGGAATTGAATCTTTATATGATTGCTTGTCAGCCTTTTCACTTCTGGTATTTGCATGGCTGCTAGTGCGAAGCCTTCTTAAACTGCTGGTTGCAACTACTGTTGAAGTAGAATTGCTGCCATTTTCCATAACTTTTTCTTCTTTTATAATCTTGATTGGCAATTTAAGGCATGTTGGAGAACTAGTTTCCTTGATCGTGGCTGAAACTGCATTTTTACTATGTAGCTTTCTCAAATTTGGTGCTTCTGAGCTCTGGCCAGGGATGCTGCTTGTGTGAGATATCAAACTTGAAGCTTGCTCTTCTTTTCTGGTATCTGACATCTGCTTAGACATCTGCATTTCTTCAAGTGTTTGTTTAAGGGCTCCAATATCTTTTCCCGACTTCATGAACCCAAGTGCTGCCAAACTTTTCTCGATTTCACCGTAAACAGTTAGAAAGGAGTTTGGGGCTTTCATTGGAGTTTCTTGACTCTTCAAAGCTCCCTTGCTTCCATCAAGCTGCCTCCATGGGGCAGATTCAATTGGGCATCTAGTTGCAACAGGTTTCTTTGACTCTACATTTGTCATGCGATTGCGGGGTGACCTTGGTTCCTTTCCTGAATTTCTTGAACAACCAGAAATCAAACTTTTCTTTTTCTCATTAATTCTTGATGAGGGTGAGGCGGGATTGCTTTTGAAATCTTGACAGGTTTTGATATCTCGACTTCGATTCCCATTGGTTAGCATGGGATTTAGCAATGCTTCCACCCCCATCAACTTGGCTACAACACTAGATGGTCCTTTGTAGCTTCCAGGTTCTTGCTCTTGGTTTCTTATATCATTTGATTTCATTCTACTTCTGTTTCTCTCTCCTAGAAGAAAATCCGATTTCATACTATCGACGGAACCCTTTATGGAGCTTTCCCTACTATCTAGTGATAGCCTTGGGAGATCTTTGGGCTTAATTTTATGTGCATCTTTTGCCCCCCTCCCATCATAAGAGAGCCGAGGAGCATCCTGTCGTGCAAAAGTGAGAGAACCATCCTCGCATTCATTGTACATTTTAGGAGTCCCTTTAAGCTTAAGAAGGGCATGACTTGATTCATTGAGACTGGTGTTCCTCGTCTTTGAAGGTTTTGGTGACTGCAAAGGCCTTGGGGAATCTATATACTTCAACGTTTGGTGCTGCCCCGCTTCCACTTTTGTTGCAGTTTTAATCGATAACCTACAGGCTTCTCTATAGATTGAATCTTTAACCACATCTCGGAGGTTAAGGGAGTTTTGGCTTGATTGCAAAGAAGCATTTGATCGATGACTGGATATTTCCTTCCTCGGGGTTTCGTGGAAGGCAGTTTGGCTTGATGAAGATCGGTCTACTAGAGATTCTTTGCTGCAGTCAGCAGGTGAGAAACTGGATGAACAAGAGGAAGAAGACAACGAGGTTCGGGGTGATTCAAAGGAGCATCTTTGTTTCTCCTTCACAGTCTTCTTCAGATTATTTCCCTGCAGGTGCAATGTAAGTTACATTAACCTTAATTATTTTTGTCAATTCCTCCATAGACCTAAGTGACCAGTATTATTTCTTACTTTTATCTTGTCTGAACCAATCTTGGCTTCTGTTCCATGCTTGCCATTTTGGCCTAGTCAAACACTGAATGTCAGCCATAGAAGGAAGAAATCTGGATGGTTTTAGACATTAAAAGGTTACTGCATAGAAAGTGTTCCAACTCCAATCTAATCCACTATGTTAGTGTTTTCAAATTGGAGTTAAAACATGTTTCTGAAATTAGCAGAACCTGGAAACCTCTTAAAACTCACAAGTTCTCTCGGCCTAAACTCCGTGTTACGTCTAACGCATATTCAAACATAACTATGAGGTATAGAATCTTCTAAATATATGAAAAGACATAAAAAGAAATTAAAGATACGCACTCACCCTTGAGTCAAGTAACATAGCCTAAAACATTCATGATGGAAATTCAGAAACATTAACCTGAGGGTGATCTTTCTTTACAACCTTGAACACTCTTGAAAAAAAGGTAAGGATAATTAAAAGTACCTGAGGGAAGCCTTTTGCGGTTTGGACCGGCAATGCGCCGGTTACCATAGAAATGGTGGCAATCAAAGAGCTGGAATAGGCCATTCATGCACCCAATCTGCTTCTGCAAATCTGGGTTTTCATCTGATAAAGTATACATAAACTTTGATGACATCCTAAACTTTTAGCCGAACCAAACCTGAACTTTCTTAGCTTCCAAACAAAACTTCTGGGTACTTTCAACGTCTCTTCACAAGGTTAACATGCCACATGCATTGCCAAAAACCTTGTAAAGGGTTCTTTTCCAAGTATGTTCTAGCTACTTAAACATCCTAGGATTCTGAAACCTTGTAAAGGATTTTTTTTCTACCCCTGCAACTAGGATATTTCTTTCTTTTGGAACTGTGTGAGGTTTCAGAGAATTATGTTAGTAAATAACAGAGAAGACTGAAAGGGACAAATTTAAAGATACAAAGAGAGATTGGTATAGCACCACATTACCATTCTTTGCATTTGCAATGAGATTAAAAACGTTTTCTTCGGGGCTTCCCTGAACAAGGCAGACAATAACCCAAAGGGTCCCCAGTGACCACCTTCTATGGACTTAGCTAACCTATCAAACACCGCAATGGAACCTCTTACTGCACAAACAGATGTTAAGTTCTAACATATGTAGGCAATGGGAATGTGAAAAATCTTACTTATTTTCCTCTTATATTATAATATTTAATCTATGCCTAAGAAGCGGATACTTCAGATTTGGAATGTAAGACTTCAACAAACTACTTCAATAATTGGAAAAGAAAGACAGTTGGCTGTGTGAATTTAGATTTATCCTAGGGTAGAGTCATGCATCCTAATATTAAGATTAAAAAAAGTCTTCCATAGAAAATTAAACTTGGCTCCAACATTCATTGTTTAGTGGTCCTTAAAATTAACACTTTTGACTCTAAAAATATTTTTGGAAGAAAAGTTGGCTAAACAAACTGTTTTTAGTTGAAATTTTTAACTTTTTAAAGAGTATTAATTAAAAATTAAAAATATTTTTTAAAAATAATACAAATGTGTTAATATCTAATTATAAATATTTAATGGTTATATTTAAATATTTAAAATATAAATTATATATATTCTAATTAAATTTTATAAAAAATAATATTTATTGCTTTAAAATATTTAAAATTTATATTTCATATATTAAAATATTAACAACAAGGTATAATTTTTTTTTATTCTTACTAAAATATAATAATATTAATTAATTTAAACATTATTTAAATGCATATTTGTTACTTGATAATATCATGTCTTAAATGAACATTTTATTTTTTAAAAGCACTTTTTGACAGCAATGCTAAACACTCAAATCTTAAACTAAACTTTTCAAAAGTACTTCTCAAAAACACTTTTCTACAGCACTTTTTAAAAGTATTGTTAAACTAGTCCTAAGTCCAACTTGGCTCAACCCTTTTAATTTTATAATATTTCTATATGTTATGTAGTTTATATCACATAAAATATTAATATATAATAGTATACTGTAATAAAATTCTTATACAAGAGCCATTAGCTTAAGGGAGTAGTAGTTAAGACACTTTGTTAGCATTAAAAAAAATCAGGATTCAAACTTTTTTAATTTTGTTAACATTATATATGTTTAAAAATAAATTTAAACAAAATTTAAGCATTAGACTTAACTTATCAAATATATATAATGTTAAGTGCAAGAATTCAATCCAGTTATAGACATTTCTAGTGTGATTATGTGAAGAACCATAGGTAGATCAAATTGGTATAAATTTTAAACATTCTAATCGTGTTTAAAAGTTATATAATATTTTGAATTATTAGTGTACAAACTTATTAGGTTAAGGGTGGGTCAAATGCGCTTTGGGAATTTTCTCCCACTTTCATGTGAACAAAATAATGTGGGTGGGTCTGCAATTTAGACCTCTCCCCCCATGACCAAGTGGAGTTTGTCAGACAGTGGCAACCAGCTTCACCATCTTGCTAGAAAGTGGATTTATGTACTGCAATCATCATTCCCCCCCTCTACTTTATTTTACACTTAATTTTTTATTTTATTTTTTTACAAATACTCAAATTTTGAGTGGTTTAAAGTTTTACTTGAATAATTTACAAATTTAATTATTTTTTTTTATTTTTAACTATTATTGAAGAATTTTAAATTTCAAACATATGACATTAGGTATGAAAATCGAGCTCATTTTTATGTAATACTCTTACAAAACTTTATTTTATTCTAATATATATTTAGAATTGGAATTATTTACGAATCAATGAAGTTGGAATTTGGGAAAATGGATGATCATATTTTTCTCATATGCATTGTAGTTTAATTTGTCTATACTAAATTAAGGGATGACATCCAGATGCTGTTCATCGGTGAATATGGCTTTGTAACCAAGAAACCATTTTTTTTCTAGTTAAAACATTGACTTAAAATGGAAAATTACGGTGCCTTGCCATATATATAAAGATGGAACTTGAACTTATTCATGTATAAAGTTTAGAATTATTCATACTTTTTTTTTCAAATTTTAAATACGAAGATAAATATACTTCAACATACTCAAACCAACATCCTCCTTATATAAATATAATACAAATAATAATTACTAAAAAAATAACATTAATACAAATGTGGAGTACTATGAAGCATTTCAACCACAAAAGAGATTAGTGATTTTGAATCCAAATTTGGAGATTATATTAAAGCTTAATGATTGCAATGATAGAAAGGGGGTCTATCAAATTGACAGTTCATTAGTTGCAAGAGTTTTACCGACACTGCACATGCATTTCCTACTGCTACTATTATTATCATTATTGGCCTGACATCCTCATGCATCTCATAGTCAGTGATTAAATTAAACCAAAGTTATTATTTCAAATTCCTAATTTTATTTAAAATACTCAAATTTTAAACTTTATTTAAAAAATATCTACCTTTTTATCAACTTGACCCAAGTAGTCATATCTTTGATAAAATCAGAAATGGTTAGGAAGGCCTACTCTTACACAATTGAAACAAGGTATGAAACTTGGTTTGATGGAGCCTTCAAAAGAAAGATTCCTAAAATAGGGAGGGTTCATAGGGACCTTCCTGTTGGTGGGTTCAAATGAGTTGATATGTCACTATTGTAGTTGTCATACTATGTGTATGACATTTATCTCCCCCTTTGAAATGTGGTATCATCATATTTGGGATTTAAATTATAATGTTTTTTGCGATTTTGATTGATTTTAATTTTATAATTTCACGTTGTTTGTAATTGACAATGATAGGTGTCTGGTACGTGTTTGTTAAAGTAGGTTTTGCAGGGAATGGGAAATGGGCCATAAAAGGTAGTAAGGTCAATAGCAAAATTTTGAGCAAGAGAAAATGATGCTGTATGACACAAAGTCGTGAATATGCCAGCTTTATTCACTTCCTTCATACCTACTAATTGTTTGTTTTATATACATATTCAGAAGTGCCTTCGTCTTTCTTGGTTATCGGAAATTAGATTTTCAATTTTATAGATTTAATTAAAATAATTATTAAAAGAATAGAAAGAAATTGGTCGAATTAGTTCGATTACTGATTCAACCAATTTGTTGTTCAACTGGTCCAATTTCTTATTTCAAATCGATTTCTCGACTAATTTATTCCAATTCAAAAAGTTGTGGTTACGGGCATTACTTTGTTTGTCATAGAATTTAAAAGAAAAGGAGAACTTATAAATATATATATATATATATATATATATATATGTGTGTGCGTGCGCGTGCTTGCATGAATAATTATTTGATACGTAAGCAACGAACGTTTTTAACTTCAAAAATTAAATCAAGAAGTCGTCCCGTGTCCTTAACTGATATTTAAAATAAATAAATTAGGCATATGGTAACCTTTTAACTTCATTTGTAAAGTTAAAAAATTCTACCACTAATATATTAAATAATATATATGTATGTAAATATAATATTATATGAATTTTTTTATAAATTTAAAAAGAGAAAAAAAATTATAACACTAGTAGTAAATTGAATATTTGTAATTTTTAAAATTTTAACTCAAATCTGATTAATTTTAATTACATTCAATTTTATTTATAATCCGCTTTTTTTTTTAAATTTATTATTCAAGATAATTATTTTTTTTAGATTATTAAATTTGTTAAACATTTCAGTTCTTAATAATTAATTATTGTACACACTGTTAGTACAAATTTCTGGTAGGGAAAATCTTGAACACACGAATGAAACTCGAACATAAAATGAAGAAGTAAGACAAGGCTCCAAGGCATGTATCAAGCTATTATCTTTAATGTTCTATTCGCCCCCACCTATATTCGGTGTGCAAAAAAGTGTGAAGAAAATGAACTTCGAGGATACAATGAAGCCGATGACTATTTGCGTTTTGCACTGATGAGAATAGTCCACTAAGTCCCGAGTAATGTATAACAAGAAAATCAATTTCTATAAAGAATTTATGCAATAACTGTTTATAGAACAATCAAATAATATTAAAAGATGGAGGTGTTAGGAATTAGTATGATTAACTATTAATCATGCGGAAAACTAAAAAACCATGCCCAAGATCCATTATTTAACATGTAATGAACATAACAAGAAATAGTTAGAAATTATACCTTTGTCACGTGAATCCAATTCCTAGAGGTACACTTTAAGACGGAGGACCGCAAGCGAAGTCCCTCTATTGAAAATCCACCCTGCAATGATTCACGAACGTCCCGAGTACTAGCTCGTAGTTGTAGGAACGATTCCTAAAACTATCTTGTGTGCACAACTCTTTGTGTTTTGATCTAAGTGTATATCTCATACTAATGAGAAAAAAGCCCTTAATAATGAGAAAAATCTTTCTCTTTATCTCTAACAAAAGGTAGAAAAAAAAAACTTTTCAGTTATACTAAGCAATCAATGCTAGAGCATTAGTGGGTATAATGACCCATTATTGAGGGAGTTACAAATCTCCCATAATAGCCCCAATAATAACACTTAAATAACTAAAAATTCTGCCCATATTTTATGTATATTTGACTGAAATTTCAGCTATGATTAAGCCTCATAAACACCACTAATGAGCATTACTAAGGGGTGTTACATAACATTTATATACATCCCTTTTAATACACCATACACTTAGTCTAATTAAACTCTTTTAATTAGATACTTACATATTATCTAGTCCAAACCAGGACTAATGTACACAATAATTAGTCTTAACTAATTTCACACACAAAATGATATTCACATTGCATTAGGTGTGACCCAATAGGATTAATCGATATTGAGCTCGGACCGTTATCAAATAACGCTCCGGTGACATTTAGAGGTTTCTAGTAAAACATAAACATTATCCAAATCGATTAACTTAACGTCTCATAGTACAACTACAAGTAACATATTATAACTTAGTAAAATATCCACTTGATTATTGAACATTTTTAACAATCTCCCACTTGTTCAAGAAACAAGTATAATAGTGCTATAGGACGTCTCCCACTAGCTCAACTTGTTTCAACAAGTTGTGAATCTAAAATCCTTGTCAATTACTATCTCATTTAGACATAAGGTAAGAAATTCATCATCCTTATATAGTCTAAACATTTCTCGATTCTAAGACGAATCGGAAAGACAAATGATTATCCCCATAATCCATTTGAGCATGGCCATGCATTTACTGATTCCGACTCTCGAATGGCTTTGAGATATAAACCCTAAAGAAGGTTTGACAATCCCATCTTGTCCCTCCTCTATCTGTCATGTAATTCATAACACTCCAGAGCATAGCCTTTATAGTCCCCTTTACGGCATGACGTTTGACTATGTCAAGGAATATTAATTCTCACATACGAGAATCGGTGAGAAACTTCGAGTCAAAGGATTCTATTTACTAGTCATTTTGAGTTATTCTTATGACAACATGTTCTTAAAGAATACTTAAAACGGGTCATGTCCAAATAGAAATACTCCTATTCATATCAACGTGATTAACTAGACATCCAACGTCCCTATGATCTATGAACGAGATCATCAGCTAATCAACATTCTAACCATTAAGGGTAATTAGCGTCCATCTCAATTACCTGGTTAGGGACAAAAATGTAATCTAAGTTATCTAGTTCACATTATAGGGTTCAATTACTAGATCAAATCTAATAACCTATATAGAAATTTTAGAATACATTTTGGACATTACTTGACTCTAAACCACAATCAAGTAATAATAAAGTTCTCAATTTTTATAGATAATCATAAAATGTATATTACATTCCAACAAAATAAATATACAAGTATCCAATATACTAAAACATACAACTTATTCAGCAATAAGTCTAATTCCCATCTCTGCTACATGCAACTCATGCTTGTGCTGAGACAATGGTTTAGTCAACGGATCTGCTACATTATAATCCGTGTCAATCTCACATACTTTCACGTCGCCCCTGCCTATGATCTCTCGTATCAAGTGAAACTTCCAGAGCACATGTTTGGATTTCTAATGCGCCCTAGGCTCCTTTGCTTGGACAATTGCGCCATCATTATCACATAATAATCGAATTGGTCCAAAGAAACAGGGGACCACACCAAGCTCAGAAATGAAGTTCCTTATCCAATCTGCTTCCTTTGCTGCTTCAGACGCAGCAATGTACTCTGCTTCGATTGTAGAATCTGCAATCGTGCTTTGCTTGGAACTCTTCCAACTAACAGCACCTCCATTCAGAGTAAAGATGTAACTTTGACCGAGATCGAAAGTCATCTTTATCTCTGTCTCAAAACTAGCATCTGTGTAACCCTTTACACATAGCTCGGAGCATCCTCCAAAACCAAAAACTTATCCTTAGTTTACTGTTAAGATACTTGGGATGTTCTTGACGGCCTTCCAATGGTCAATACCAGGACAGGACTGGAATTTGCTCGTCATACTCAAAGCACATGAGACATCTGGCCTAGTACAAATCATGGCATACATGATAGAGCCTATAGCTGAAGCATATGGAACTCTACTCATCTTTTCTAGCTCATCAGGAGTTAAGGGACTCTGCTTCTTGCTAAGATAAGTGCCATGTGACATGGGTAGGTAACCTCTCTTAGAGTTTACCATGTTGAACCTTTCAAGAACCTTATCAATATAAGTTCTCCGACTCAGTCCAATCATCCGTTTTGATCTATCCCTATAGATACGGATGCCCAAAATGTACTGTGCCTCTCCAAGGTCTTTCATAGAGAAACAACTACTTAGCCAAGCCTTTACAGACTTGAGCATCGGCACATTGTTTCCTACGATTAGAATGTCATCCACATACAATACTAGAAAACAAATGGAACTCCCACTAACTTTCTTGTATACACAATACTCCTCGGGGTTCCTGATGAAACCAAACTGTTTGATTGCATCATCAAAACGAATATTCCAACTGCAGGATGCTTGCTTCAGTCCATAAATGGGTTTAAGAAGCCTGCATACCTTCCTAGGGCAACTAGGATCCACAAAACCCTCAGGTTGTGTCATATACACCTCCTCTTCTAAATAACCATTTAGAAATGCGATTTTGACATCCATTTGCCAAATCTCGTAGTCGTAATACGAGGCTATCGCTAGGATAATCCGAATGGATTTAAGCATGGCTACCGGCGAGAAGGTTTCGTCATAGTCAATACCATGAACTTGCCTAAAACCTTTTGCAACCAGTCTAGCCTTATAGACAACTACTTTGCCTTCCATGTCAGTCTTTATTTTATAAATCCACTTGCACTCGATAGGTCTAGCACCTTCGGGCAAGTCAACCAAGTTCCAAACTTGATTGTCGTACATGGATTCTATTTTAGATTTCATGGCTCCAAGCCATTTGTCGGAATCTGAACTCTCCATAGCTGCCTTGTTGGTAGTAGGTTCCTCTTTATCTAATAAGAGGATTTCATGACTTTCATGAACTAAGTAACCCTCTAAAGGATCTCTCCTAGGAGGTTTACTTGCCCTACTACTCCTACGAATAGGGACATCCACAACCGGGAGTTACCTCTTCCTCGGCTCCTATTAAAGAAGCGATCTCTATTCCCACTCCTCTTTGTAGAAGTGTTTTGTGGTTGCTCATCTTGAGGAACAACTTCTTCAAGATGAATATTTCTCCCACTTGACTTTTCAGAAAGACACTCTCTTTCTAAAAAGACACCTTCGCGAGCCACAAACACTTTCTGCTCGCTAGGGTTGTAGAAGTAATACCCTTTAGTCTCCTTTGGGTAACCCACAAAGAAGACCTTATCGGATTTGGGTTCAAGCTTGTTCAGTTGTAAACGTTTTACATAAGCTTGACAACCCCAAACCCTAAGAAAAGACAACTTAGGAACCTTTCCTATCCATAACTCATATGGAGTCTTCTCAACAGCTTTAGATGGAGTACGGTTAAGACCATGAGCAGCGGTAATAAGTGAAAAACCCCAGAAGGAAACTGAAAGATCGACTAAACTCATCATAGAACCATATCTAATAAAGTTCAGTTCCTTCTTTCGGACACGCCATTCAGATGAGGCGTTCCTGGAGAAGACCATTGTGAAACTATTCCACAACTCCTAAGATGATCAATAAATTCTTGACTCAAATATTCGCCACCTCGATCAGATCTTAGTGCCTTAATCGTCTTGCCAAGCTGATTCTGTACTTCATATTGAAACTCTTTGAACTTTTTAAAAGCTTCAGACTTATGTTTCATTAAGTATACATAACCATATCTACTTAAATCATCAGTAAAAGTAATGAAGTACGCATACCCTCCCCGAGCCAAGATATTCATTGGGCCACATACATCAGAATGTATGATTCCCAACAAATCTTTAGCCCTTTCACTAGTTCCAGTAAATGGTGACTTAGTCATTTTGCCACTTAAACAAGATTCACAAGTCTCATATGACTCAAAGTCAAATGAGTCTAATAATCCATCCTTGTGGAGTTTTAGAATACGTTTCTCGTTTATGTGTCCTAAACGACAATGCCAAAGGTATGTTTTGTTTGAATCTTTTGATTTTAGTCGTTTCGCATTGTCTACATGATAGTTTGTTTTGTCCAAGTTAAGTAAGTAAAGACCATTCATGCAATGGGCAACTCCATAACAAATGTCACTTTTGTAAATAGAAAAAGAACCATTCTTTATTACAAAAGTAAAACCTTCAGAATCAAGAAAAGAAATGGAAATTAAATTTCTATTAATTGAAGGAACATGATAACAATTATTGAGTTCCAAATACAATCCAGAAGGTAAAGACAAAACATAATTTCCTACGGCTAGTGCAGCTACTTTAGCTCCATTTCCAATGCGTGGTCCACTTCGCCCTTCGAAGGTCCTCTTATTCTGTAGTCCTGTACATTTGAACAAATGTGAGAACCACATCCGCATCCAATACCCATGAATTAGAGGAAGCAAAGTTAATTTCTATCACATAGATACCTGAGGTAGTTGCGACATTTCCTCCTTCTTGTCCTTTAAGTACTTAGGACAATTCCTTTTCCAATGCCCCTTTTTCTTGCAATAGAAACATTCTTGGTCCCGGAGTGGCTCCAGGCTTAGTCTTGGCCTTGGCAACAACCTTGCCCTTGCCTTGACTAGTAGAAGGCTTCTTTGCCTTGGCCTTCTTCTTGAAGGCACCTTCGTCTTCCTCACCATAAGAACATCCTTCTTAGGCTCGGGAGGATGAGTCCGCTTCAGCGATGCAGGAGTAATCCATGAAGTTCACCCATGCTCTTATTAAGAGAGTTCATATGGTAATTTTGAATAAAATTACCAAAACCATCATGGAGTGATTGAAGAATCAAGTCAACGGCTAACTCTTCACCAATCTCAACCCCAAGGCATTGCAAGTTCTCAATATGACTCTTCATTTTGAGAACGTGCGGTCCAACTGGATCGCCTTTCTTGAGTTGGCTGGCCAGAGTAGCTTTGAGTTCTTCAAAGCGCTCAACTCTAGCATGTTTCCCAAACATGGCTTGGAGTTGAGCCATAATGTCAAAAGCATCCTTGTCCTCGAATTGTTTTTGCAAATCGGGGACCATGGATGCCAACATCAAACATGTGACATCATTAGATTTCTCTAGTGCGGATTCATAATCCGCTTTTGTTTGATCAGACTCAGTAAGGGCGGGCTTTTCGGGAACAGGAATATCAAGCACCTCTAGCTTGTGCTCATGCCTAAGAACTATTCTTAGGTTTCATGACCAGTCGATAAAGTTCAATCCATTCAATTTGTCCTTTTCTAGTATAGACCTAATGCCAAAACTAGAAACATTGTTTGAAGAGTTGTTTGCCATCTACAAAAGAAGTAATAAAAGCATATGAAATTATATTTATATGATTATCTTGAATAAATCCAATTTATTCCACTAAATTAATATAAAATATCCCTTATTAATCTAGTGACACCAAGACCCACTCCCACTAATTTTAAGCAAGCTTTGGCTTGACACCTAAAACTAGTGATTGTGAGCAAAGAACTCTTTCTTAATAATCTAATTATCCTTGGTTTGACTAACTAGATAACCCTTTATCTAAAAGTCACTTGCCTCTAAGTGCCAACCCTTGACCTACTTAGTTGAGTTTAACCATTTTTTCACCTACTACTTATTTTAGGATAAAAAGTGGGCACCTCGCTTTGGCGAAACCTACCCAACTAATGATCTTAAGCTTCGTAGTGTTACTAAGTGGAAAGGCAAAATACTCAATATTATTTAGGGACCTAGGTTGTTTTTATAAACTCTAACCATTATGTGAACTGTGTGAGTTTGAGTCATAAACTAACAACCTAAACATGCAATCATTCAAATAAACATCCATCAAATGCAAAAATTTAAATGAAAGCAAATTAAAGAGTTTGGTTCCTAGTATGGCCCTTACACCTAATAGATCACATCTATTACATAAAGTCTTGAGTCATTACATTTCTTGGCTTGACTTGAATCTCCATTCTTGGCCACCATCTCCATGTTTGACCATCACATTTGATGCTTGATCACCATCTTCATGGATTACAATATTTTACATTTTGAAATAAAATAAACTAAATAACTAAATTTATTTAATTATTACATTCAAAATGACGGTATGCAAACCGTAAACCATGGGCCATACTAGTTACCTCAAAAAAAAAATTGCATAACAGTTATACATCCACCCACTTGATATCTTCAAGTGGCCCATACAATTTAAACAATTTAAAATATAAAATTTACATAAACAATATATAAATTAATTACCATGAATAATAATCTAATTTTTATATTTTTTTAATTTGCATTTAAAAAACAATTGAATCAAAATCCAATTGAAATTAAGAGAACCATCTTTTCTCTTGAACTATCTCACGCAAAGACAACAAAGCCCAACTCTTGGCCTTCCTTTTGCTTGCATAGAAACTCCTTTCTAACAAAAGAATACTGTAAATCAACAGAAAAGACATTCTTTTCTTTAACTCACTATGACATGCCAACCATTGACACAAGCAACTAACCATTTGACTCTTGCCATCACACGCATGAGTACAACAACAAAATCAACATTAAGAGACTTGATCTTGTTGTCATTGAAGTATCGAAAAGCTAAATAATATCAAATTCTAACAATTTGCTAATTAAATAAAATTCTTAAAATTTGGTTAACTGTTAACCAAAATTCTTAGAAATTTAATTAACCATATTATTTAGACAATATATATAGGAAATTACTAAAACAATTCTAAAATACAAAGTTCAAAACTTTGTGATTAAAATCAATTTTAATAACCCCTCCCCAAAGTTCTTAACTTTGTTAGCAAATTAAAATAAAACATGGAATTACACTCTTACATATTGATATGCAAAATGACTAAATTATGTCCAAAAAACATGCCAAATAATTTAGGACTGATACCACTATTAGGAATTAGTATGATTAACTATTAATCATGCGGAAAACTAAAAAACCATACCCAAGATCCATTATTTAACATGTAATGAACATAACAAGAAATAGTTAGAAATTATACCTTTGTCACGTGAATCCAATTCCCAAAGGTACACTTTAAGACGGAGGACCGCAAGCGAAGTCCCTCTATTGAAAATCCACCCCGCAATGATTCACGAACGTCCCGAGTACTAGCTCGTAGTTGTAGGAACGATTCCTAAAACTATCTTGTGTGCACAACTCTTTGTGTTTTGATCTAAGTGTATATCTCATACTAATGAGAAAAAAGCCCTTAATAATGAGAAAAGTCTTTCTCTTTATCTCTAACAAAGGTAGAAGAAAAAAAACATTTCAGCTTATACTAAGCAATCAATGCTAGAGCATTAGTGGGTATAATGACCCATTATTGAGGAGTTACAAATCTCCCATAATAGCCCCAATAATAACACTTAAATAACTGAAAATTCTGCCCATATCTTATGTATATTTGACTGAAATTTCAGCTATGATTAAGCCTTATAAACACCACTAATGAGCATTACTAAGGGGTGTTACATAACATTTATATACATCCCTTTTAATACACCATACACTTAGTCTAATTAAACTCTTTTAATTAGATACTTACATATTATCTAGTCCAAATTGGACTAATGTACACAATAATTAGTCTTAACTAATTTCACACACAAAATGATATTCACATTGCATTAGGTGTGACCCAATAGGATTAATCGATATTGAGCTCGGACCGTTATCAAATAACGCTCCGGTGACATTTAGAGGTTTCTAGTAAAACATAAACATTACCCAAATCGATTAACTTAACGTCTCATAGTACACCTACAAGTAACGTATTATAACTTAGTAAAATATCCACTTGATTATTGAACATTTTTAACAGGAGGAAAGATAGAATTTTTTTTTAAAACTTGTTGTTATGATTTCCAAATGAAAACTCATTCCTATTTATAGGAATTTTCTTGTCTCTTCACAGAGACATCCTTCAATAGGTATCTTTTATGAATAATAACATCTTTAAAAAGACACATAATTATTCATCTAATATTATAACTATTCAAGTAATATTGTTTGAATAGTTATAATTCTTTGTCAAAATTCAAGTGATATAACTCTTAACCAATAACCAAAATATTTAACTTTTGATTAATTACTCTTTTATTTATAGTTATTGGAACACTATAAATATTTGAAAATGTTCCAACAATCTCCCCCCATTTTCAAAATATTTTAGATTTTGATATTCTTGGAAATCAATTTGCATAAATGAAGGTGCCTCACTTAGTGAAAACATGTTAAAGTTAACTGAAACAGCATGGTAGACTAAGCTTTGAACCAGATATTCCATTTGACTAATCGAACACATCTCACACAATGATTTCAACATCGGTCAATGCATAGTATCCAGGGACACTATTATGGCCATGTGTCTGTGTCATCTTTTCATGAGTGCTGTCAGAACCAAGCCCTTGAGCTTTTAGAAGATGTCACACTTCCACTCACATAGGTAGATCCCATTAAGAGTGTTCCTATAATTGTAACACTCTAACATATTTATGTTATGGGTCCATTAAGAGTACATTACTCATCCTTCCCTTATCATTACGGGTATCTAGCATTTTATTTTTAGGATGGATTTATTTATAGTGCTAGCAGTCACATACTAATGATGTATTTTGTCTTATTGAACTCAATACTTGACATTATACCAAGCATTGAGTTGAGTTTCCATCATGGGTGACTCTAATTAATGGGCTTGAGTCTCATCCCTTTTGAGGTCTTATTGACTACATCTCTAGCAAGACTTTTTGTCAAAAGATCCGCCAAATTTTCACTTGACCTCACACAATTAATAGTGATCACTCTATTAGAGATTAATTGTCGGACATAGCTATGTCTTAATCTAATGTGTCTAGACTTTCCATTATATACTTGGCTATATGCCTTTGCTAAAGTAGCCTCACTATCACAACGGATAGAAATAGGTGAAATTGGTTTAGGCCATAGAGGTACATCAAAAACCAAATTTCTTAACCATTCTGCTTCTTTAGATGCAACAACTAATGCAATAAATTCGGCCGTCATGGTGGAATCAGTAATACATATTTGTTTATTAGAACTCCAAGAAATGACTCTTCCACCAAGAATGAAGATCCATCCACTAGTAGAAGCATGATCTTCCAAACTTGTAATCCAATTAGCATCTGAATACCCTTTTAAAACTGAAAGATATCCATTATAGCACAACCCATAATTAATAGTTTTCTTTAAGTACCTAAGTACTTTATTCAAAGCTTAACAATGCAAACTACTTGTATTACTTGTGTACCTACTTAATTTCCCAACAACATATGCAATATTTGGTCTTGTACAAGTCATTATGCACATAAGACAACCAATTAAACATGCATATTTCAATTAATCAATTTTCCTACCAACATTATATACTAATTTTATTTGAGGATCCATGGGTGTAAATGTTGGTATATGATCTGTCACAAATTGATGTAGCAAATTAGGCTTTCTCAGCATACTTAAGGAGCTTATTCTCGAGCAAAATAGCGTATTTTGCATAATTTTTTGTTATTTTTAGATTTTAAGTTAATAAGTGAAAATGTCTCATTTTTCCCATTTTGTGACCCAATTTGGCCAATAGTGTCATTAGGAGACCTAACGTGTTACTAAGTGGTGTAGGGACATGTTGGAGGTCAAAAACGAGTGAGAATGACACCAAAGGCAAGGGTATCGCGATACCTCCAACAGGATGGAAGATTGGAGACACCCTTCAATGGTATCGCGATATCCTCTTTGGGTATCGCAATATCCTCTTTGGGTATCGCGATATCCACCCTTCAAAGAGGACCCCAAGGCTCAACATTGATTCAAAGAGGACCCCAAGGCTCAACATTGATCGAGGTATTGCGATATCACCTTCTTCAAGGGGATAAAATTGGACAAAAAGGGTAGTCTTTGTCCACCCGGTCCACCAATCACCCAAGGCCGGTGTAGGGGGAATGTTTGACAATGAAATCTCATCAGAAGATAGCCTAAAACAACATAAATTGGCCGAGGATGAGAGACACACACATTAGCTTAGTTTTAGGTTTAGTTTTCTCTAGGTTCTCTCTTAGTTTTTCTGCACTTTTTCTAGGGTTTTTATATTTTCTTCTTCTTCCTTAGTTTAGAGTTTTTTTTTTTTTTTTGCATTTACTTCTTGTTCTTGATGTTCTTAGTGCTAGTTAAGTTAGCTATTACTGTACCCTAGGTTTATTTGCACTTTCAGTTCTTGTACCTTGGTTGTAAGACTTTTTTAGCTTTAGTTTAATGTATTTCATTTCTTTTACTTTAAATCCATCAAAGCTTGTTCCTTTTATGTTTATTACTTTAGATTTTCTTGTTGAATGCCTTTAGAGTTCATGTTCTTTAAGTTTTCTAGCATAAAAATTCAAACTTTTATGTTTTTCTTAAGCTTTATTTTAGTGGCTGCTTTGTTTTTCATTTTCATGTTCATTTCCTTTACTTTCAACATGAGTAGTTAAACCTCAAAAGGGGATTGATAGATAGAGGTGTGGGTAAGCTGAAATCTTTGGACAAATAACTAAATTGTAACAAATTGGACTAAATTGAATAGATCTAAAAACTTAGGAAGTGACACCCTTAAGGGAATATCTAGGCAAGTGAGACCGAAAAGTAATCTTGTTGCGCACTCGTTTGTTAGTCTCGAATTAACCAGTGAGATTAGAAGATAAACCAGAGCTAATTCGTCTAAGTTGGTAAAATTGAGATCGAAAGATAACATGGAGCCACTTAGTAGTTTATGCAATTTAAGTCCCTTATTTGAGGATCGGTGAACCACATCGAAATCAACCAACCACCATTAGTCATTTATTAGTTTAATTTCTTAGTTTCGTATTCTTTGCAATTTAGTCCTTAGATTAGCATATTTAATTTTCTTGCAAAATTTTCTTGTTATGATTTGTCGTACTATAAAATCGTATCAGTAGCCATTTAGACTCTATTGTTTATGCTAGTTATCGCTCAATCGCCATCTCCTTTGGGTTCGATCCTTGGAATACTCCAGTGTTCCATTGTAACATTATAAATATTACAACTAACCTGTACGCTTGTAGTAAAATCGTGCTTTAAAAATTGTTTTATAAATTTGTTGTTTTATGTGCACATGCGTGATGCCGGTCAGTATATAATTAAAAAGATCAAACTTTTTAAACACATTTTCAATGTAATGTGATTGTGATAAAGCTATAGTGCTTTCCTCTCGTGTTATTTTGATCCCAAGAAAAACATCTGCTACACCCATATCCTTCATAGCAAAGTTGTTTGGCAAGAATTTCTTTGTGTTTTCTATTTGTTTCAAATTCGTGCCAAATATGAGCATGTCATTTACATATAAGTAATTTATGACACCTTTTCATTTTCAAATTTGCTATATATGCACTTATCGGATTCATTTATTTTATAGCCATTAACTAGAACAACCTTGTTAAACTTTTGGTGCCATTACTTTGGTGCTGGTTTAAGTCCATATAAAGATTTAACAAGCTTACATACCTTATGCTCCTGTCCTAGAACAATAAATCCTTTTGGTTGTTCCATGTACACTTCCTCTTCCAATTCAGCATTTAAAAATACAGTTTTAACATCCATTTGGTGAACAACCAAATTATACATTGAGGTAAGTGATATTATGAGTCTAATCGTAGGAATTCTTGCTATTGGAGCATAGGTATCAATGTAACTGTTAGAGTATGCCCAAAGACCAATCATGAGATGGTTGTAATTACAAACTCATTTTACTTTGTTTGTTAATATAAGGCAATGTTGTTGTTATTTCAGTTTCTTTTTTTGTGTGTATAAATAAACTGATTAATAAAAAAGTCTTGAGAATAATATGATTATTCTTAAAAGGTCCTTAGCCAAGTATTATTATGGGCTTGGACAATGATAATACATTGAGACTAATGTATAGTTGATTGATGACAAAGTATTGTCATTAACATAGGGATGTCAAAATCAATACATGAGTATGTGTTAGAGAACAACATACTGGATTAACCCGCCATGAGTATGTTTCTTAGATTATTTTGTAATAGTCACAAACATTACTCATAGTGATAACTATGTATATGATCCTCAAACTTGAGATCATTATTGTCTCGACATCGTGAGTTGTATATTTTGATACAGTCAAATGTCTACCGTAACAGGTTGTACTAAAAAGACAAATGTGGATATACCACAATCCATGTAGTGGGATATGATCGATCAAGATAGGATTTATCCCTCTTACATAATGGGAGTAATATCTTTGGTCACTTGATGGAGTGAGACTAGAAATGCATGGTCATACTCAAATAAGTTGATATGAGATATCACACTTATTTGTTTATTGTAGTCTACTCAGAATATCAAGAAATATGAGATTGGACTATACAAGTGTGATTATACCATGATTTGTGTCCAATTTAGATATTAAAGATAAAAGAATATAATACATGAAAATTTTATCACAGAAATGTTATGCCGAATCACGACTTCTTGTAACTTAGGTAGCAATGATGCATTGCTAGATGCCACACATTGTTTGTAACATTAGAAATGTTCTAGTATTACTACTAACGTTACAAGAACCTACAGGGTCACACCCATGATTAAAGTGGACAGACTTCACACAAAATTGTTGGGCGTATACCCTCCTACATACATCTTTGCGGACAGTACCGCCTAGTGGATAGTGTCATCTGGCGAACTGTATCGCCTGACGGACTATATCGCTTGGCGGACAGTATAGCCTAGCGAATATGATTCGCAATTACTTTCTAGAGTAAATATTTATGGAAGTTAATATTCTTTTGGAAAGAATATAATCTTTAATACCTTCCATAATTTTCTCTAAAAGGTAAAAGGGAATTATTCCATTTTGAATATATGATATTAATAAAAGGAATAGAATCCTTGATTGAAAGAGGGTAAGTGAAAAAAATTTAAAAAAAAAAGGTCTAGCAACAAATTTTGAATTCTCTCTGAAAAAGTTCAAAGAGTTTTGTTGTTCGTGCTTGACTGGGTGGACTACGTAGAGACCGAGACACTTTCTTGTGGCTAGGATTGACATCGTGCAAAGTAATCCAACCAACAGTGTTATTCGTCGTTCTTCAGCATTAAAAATGTATATCTTCAACCCTATTTCAACCCGACTCATTCCTCGTACATGGATCTGTGGTTGATAATCGCTTGAATAATTTTTTCGCTGTACCACGGGGCGTATTGGCAATCCAATAGTAACCAATACCTTGTTTTTGTGTAAAACCTTTGACTACCAACCTTGCTTTAAATTTATCAATGGTTCTATCGACCTTCATTTTCTTTTTGAAGATCCATTTACAACCTATTGGTTTGGAACCAGGTGGAAGGTCAACTAAAATCCAAGTATAATTTCTCATTATTGAATCCATCTCATCATTTATTGCTTCTTTCTAAAAAGTAGAGTCTTGAGATTTCATTACCTCTTCAAATGTAATAGTATTAGATTTCATATTATAATAATAAGGTATCTTATTGCCTATACTTTCACATTTTCCTTCTACAAGGAACATAATGAAATCTGGTCCAAAATCTTTGACTTTTTTAATCCTTTTACTTCTTAATTCTTGAAAATA
Organism: Gossypium sturtianum; assembly: GCA_025698515.1. Classification (NCBI taxonomy): domain Eukaryota; kingdom Viridiplantae; phylum Streptophyta; class Magnoliopsida; order Malvales; family Malvaceae; genus Gossypium; species Gossypium sturtianum. Next base: position 128,569,253 of record CM046946.1, read on the forward strand.
TTCATCATTATTATCAATTTGTTCCAATGAAATCTCATTCTCATTTGAAGAATGAATTAATTGTTGTGGTTGTAATTGTCTTGAAATATAATTAATCTATTTTCATCAAAAATAGCACCCTTTGATTCAATAACAGTATTAATTGAAATTCAATCATTTGGTGGTTCAATTATCATGAACCTATATGCCTTGCTATATTGTGCATATCCTATAAATATGCATTCAATTATTCTTTCACCTATTTTTTTACATTTAGTTGTTTGAACTTTGACAATAGCTTTACAGCCCCAAAGCTTCAAATACTTAAGGTTTGGTTTCCTTTTCTTCCATTGTTCATAGGGGGTTATTTTAGCTTCATTATTAGGAACTCTATTTAATATATGACAAGACATTAGAATAGCTTCTACCCAAAAACCTTGTCCAAGACTTGAATATGATAACATTGAATTTTCCATTTCAGTCAAGACTCAATTTTTCCTTTCAGCTACACTGTTTTGTTGTGGTGTGTAAGGGGTTGAAATTTGATGGATAATTCCAATTGATTCAAAATAACTTGGATTATAGTATTCTCCACCTCTATCTAATCTTAAGCACTTGATAAATGATTCACACTAAAGTTCAACTTCAGATTTATGAACTTTAAATTTACCAAGCGCTTCATCATTTGAATGCAATAAATATACATAGAAATATATAAACAATCATCAATGAAAGCAACAAAACATTTCTTTCCAGAACCCCATGTGATGGCCTGATGGTCAAGGGTGTTCACCGCCCCAAGTGTGGCCTGGGTTCGAGTCGCGCTAATCATGTTTGTTGTTCGGGCTTTGCCTTGTATTGCCCTGTTATTGTAATTCACCAAAAAAAATACTTCTTTCAACCTAACGTAGGAGTATTATGCATGTCACATAAATCACTATGTATTAAATCAAGTAACTTTATTTTCCTTTTAACCTTAGGGAAAATTTTCTAGTAATTTTAGTCAACATACATGTATTGTATTTTTCAATATTATTATTAAAAAATAGGAATTAAATCTAACTTGTGCATGTCATTCAATTTTCTATAATTCAAATGACCTAAACTATAATGCCATAAACAAGAATATTCAACTATATAAGCATAAATAACATTTTTATTCTTATTAATAATATTGAGTTTGAACATACCCTCATACATATACCTTTTCCCTACAAAAATTCCTCACTTTAATAGAATGAACTTACCTGTCTCAAAAACAAGTTTGAAACCAAACTTATTCAACAGACTTTTAGATACAAAATTCTTCCTAACTTCTGGTACATAATATACATCATTCAAGGTTAAAACCTTTCTAGAAGTGAATTGTAGTTAAACAGATCCTTTACCTTTGATTACTGCGGTGGAAGAATTTTCTATGTACAAGTCATTGTCATAATCACATTGTGTGAACTTTGTAAACATGCTTTTATCTTTGCACACATGTTTGGTTGTTTTAGTATCAATCCACCATGCATTATCATCTTGTACAATATTAATTTCAGAAATCATGGCAACAAACTTTTCATTATTATCAGCCTTAAAAGAAGATTTCTTCTTTAAGAATCGACATTCATTCTTGAAATGTCCCGGCTTGCCACAATGGTAACATGAGCCCTTTTGTTTCTTTTTGAACTTAGGTGTTCTAGTAGTCTATATGAACTTTCTCTTCGATGGTTTAGTAGTTTGTATCTTCCGTAACATGCATTTTGGCATTTTCAGAATCTAGGTTCTGATCTTGCTTTCAATATCCTTCTTCAATACGAAGATGATTTGGCAAAGCCTCAAGAGGTATTTCCTCTTCTTATGTTTTATACTTCTTTTAAAGTCTTTCCAAGATGAAGGAAGCTTGTCTATTATGGAGGATACAACAACCATTTCATCCATTTTCATATCATATTGCTTAAACTGATTCAACATTTTTTTCAATATCACGAAATTGTTGCATAACAGAACGACCATCAATCATTTGATAATTATTGAAACGACTAACAAGAAATTTCTTACTTGTAATATCTTCAGCTATGTATCCTACCTCCAATTTGTCCCATAATTCCTTAGTGGCGACTTCATTTTGGTAGGTGTCAAATAAACCATCGGATAAACCATTCAATATGTGGCCTATGCACATGTAATCAATATTGTCCCATTTTTGCCTTTATCAGGTTGCAACAACATATTTGTTTTCATTCTATTCCCGTCTTAGAATATCCAAACATAGGCAATCTTCAAAGTTGACAATAAAAAGTGCATATTTTTCTGCCATCGTCGAAAATTGCCACAATCAAACAGATCAAGTTTGACAAAGTTGGAAGCCAACTCCCTTAATGCTCCACTTTCATGTGTTGTAATAGTCATTATGAAAATAGAACCTTAAAATTGGTAGTACAAATCTCCGGTGAGGAAAATCTCGAACACATGAACGAAACTCGAACATAAAATGAAGAAAAAAGATAAGGCTCCAAGGTGTGTATCAAGCCACTATCTTTAATGTTCTATTCGCACCCACCTATATTCAGTGTGCAAAAGATTTTCAAGCAAATGAACCTCGAGGATACAATGAAGCCGATGACTATTTGCATTTTGAACTGATGAGAATAGTCCACTAAGCACTGATCAATGTATAATAAGAAAGTCAATTTCTATGAAGAATTTCTGCAGTAACTCTTTATAGAACAATCTAATAATATTAGAAGATGAATGAAAGATAGAAAGAATTTTTAGAACTTGTTGGTATGATTTTCAACTATTTATAGGAATTTTCATGTCTCTTCATAGAGACATCTTTGAATAGGTCTATTTTATGAATAATATTATCTTTAAAAAGACACATAATTATTCATCTAATATTATAACTATTCAAGTAATATTGTTTGAATAGCTATAATTTTTTGTCAAAAATCAAGTGATAGAACTCTTGACCAATAACCAAAAGATTTAACTTTTGATTAATTACACAATTTCATTTATAGTTATTGAAACACTATAAATATTTGAAAATATTCCAACACTCACAATGTAAGTGAAAATATTCATTATGAAAATTAAATGTGACTTGCTAAAATAATAAAATTAAATTGTTCAAAAACCTTGGGTTCAAATCCTATTATTTCCATTATTTTTGTATTTATTTTTTTCTAGATTTATAAAAATACAAAAAGATATAATTACTTTCAAAATAATTTTTTTATTTTATAAAAAATCTTTTAATATTTTTCTGAGTTAAAATTTAATTACGAGTAACACCAATTTAGTTATCCATATAAATAATGATTTAGATGGTGAGATATGAATTCTTACACAAGTATAAGCTTTTCTTCCGATCTCATCTAAATTTGTTCCAATTTTACAAGGAATATAAATTTAATATCTGGATTTAAAAAGAAAAAAATAAAATAATTGGACACACAAGATCAAGACTTGAAAGTAGAAACGACGTAGTTTTAGCTAGTTGCTTTCAGATTTTGACTTACTGTTGAAGGAAAGAATAAAAGGAATTGCTTAGTTAAATTGGGCTAAAGTCCAGTCCAATAAATCATTCTAACCTAGTAATTTTGGGTCTAGATCCCAAATATGAAGAAAGTTCTTTTAGTACCTATCTTTTATATTCACAAAACTCTGATTACATCATTATACTAGATTTAGTGGATGCATTTTTTTTTTTATCGAGAGAAAATATTTAAAATACTCTGATTGATTCTTTTTTTTTGGTATTCAAAATGAATGAAATTTGTTTTCATATATAAAATATTTAAAGTAGAAAAAGTAAAAGGAAAGGATTGAAGTTTTTTATTCATAAAAGTTTACTTAAAAAATCATTATTTTTACTAATATTATTTATAATATTTGAGATAAATATATATATATATATATATATGAAAAAAGAGATTTGTTTGGGTTAAATATTCATTTATCCCTTGTAGTCCACTTTACTCATTTCGGTAATTAAAAAAAGCAAAATTAGTGTGGTAGCTATCGATTGAGTCTTACTTTGATTGTCATCGGCATTATTGTCAGTGCAGGAGGATATGTTTAACACCCCTAACCCGTCCCCAACGCCATAATCGAGTTACGAGAAGCTACAACAAATAACAGAACATTTACATGAAATTTTAAATAAAAAATTCATTTAATATTCAATAAATCTCATACAACATACTAGTCATGCTTTACAAACAAAATCGGGCTTAAATCGAGCTTACGAAAGCTCTAAAACCAACCCAAAAACAATAAAGGACAGAATTGAAACATTTCAGAAAAGAATGGGCAAAAGTGTAAAACAAAAGTCACACGACCGTGTAACAGGATGAGATCGTGTGGATCATAGCGTAAAAGTTCAACAAATGTCACACAACTGTGTGGCTGGACCGTGTAACTGACTGTGACTGTGTGATCTGAAAGTAACCAAAAATCATATTGCACACTGTTGTGTCAACAACCTCTGTGTAACACACAGTCGTTTGGTAAACCATGTGACCTAAAAATGTACCTCATTATGCAAGCTATCAACCTAAACCTTCATCTATGTCAAGAATATGCATATAACCATTCTTTAAACCAGTTCAAAATACACAATAATCATGCCAAAACATAACATTTCCTATTTCTAACCAATATGCTTCAGGGCACCATCACATACATGAATCAAAACCAAAGTTATAATCCATTTCATACCAAATTAGAAACTAACCATGCATATGTCTTATATGCCATCAAATTCCAAATTTTCTATCACCTAATATTGACTATAATGCCAAACCAACTACCTATAAGATTAATACCAAAATCATGTTACATATCATACTTACAACATTTCAAATAGGCATCAAACTATTGTATCATGTCATCCAACAAAACTTCACCTACTCAAACATTTCATATCACCTTAAAGCATATCAATATTTCATATGTACCATCACATTTCCCGTATTTAACAACCACATTCAAAACTACAATTTCAAGCCATAAGTTAACATATAAACTTGCCAACAAATACAAGCATTATAGATATAAATCATTTCCTCATCTAAAATAAACATTTAATCACTTTTAAACCTAGACACATGCCACATAATCTGGTCTAGAACGTTTAAAACTACCAAATTGAAGGCTTGATAATGTGAGCTCTGAGGTGATCCGATCACCACATTCCACAAAAGACAACTACAAAACAGAAACGTAACTGAGTATGCATTTTATATGCTTAGTAAGTTCATACGAACTAAAACAATAAACTCACCTTATAGCACAATTAACATATCGAACTAACTAATTAAACAATCTTTCTGTCATCACATTTTACAAATACAATGTGAGTATATCTCGATCAATCATATAACACTTCATTTCATTTCCTGCTATACAATTCAATACCAATTTCATTATAATATTCATTCCTATTTACATTATATATATATATATATATATCACCAATCAGTCGTCCTTTCTATTATAAAACCATTTGGTTCCATTCAATGTCATTTAATCAGTATTGTCAATTTTTGTCTACCACAGTTACATTATTCAAACATCAAATAACATTTCAATCCACAACACATACAATCATTTTAGTTATATGACATTTTCCATTTATACTGTAACGCCCCGATTTTTCTTAAATTTTGGCTTTTGTAATTTTGACACAATTGTCTATCTGCTTCAGTGGTTATGTGTTCTGGGTGTGTGTGAGACGTCCCAAGTTCAAGTCACAACTTGGGTAAATTTTGGTATTTTTAGGAATAAAGCCCAAACTCTGGGTAGTAGGCTTATAAGTAAAAGGGTGTAAGTATTTAACAGAATGGGCCTGCTGGTCTGGTGGCTAGGTGGAGTGTTGATTGGTGGAGGTTATGAGTTCGAATCTCTACATAGGCAAGGGAGATTACTTTTGTTCGGTTTGGTGACGAAGAGTTTGAGTTGGTTTCAAAGTCTGAGTAATTGAGAGAATTAAGGGGAGGGATTAGGGGATTAGCAGATTTCCTTTTGAATTTTCGGCTATTACTTGTTTTCCCCAAATTTTCTTCTTTTCTTTTTGATGTTTTCTGCCAAAATTCCTTTGTCTTCCCCTCTTCATCGGCTTTTCTCGATTTGTTTCCTCCTTGTGAAACGGTGGTGTCCTATTACAGTAAGTCTCTCTTCACTTAATCTGTCTGCTTTGAGATAGGCGTCTGATGAGGGGACTGTTGCGCTCTTTTTGATCAGGTGGAAGGCTATAAGTGATCGGTGTTGCTGCAGAGAATAGGACTTACGATTTCGATTGTTAACGGTAAGGGTTCATTAGATTATCAACGTTAGATTTCAATAGGCTTTGATTGAATGACGAAACAAGTGGTTAAATGAGTACTTCGTTGGTTGATTTTTAGGTTCTGGAGGCTTAAGGGAGCCTACGCGTCGAAATTGAACCGGGTGTGTACCCAAAAATGCAAGAAACGAGGTTTCATCGAAAGCCAAAAACCTTACTGTCGACGCCATACGGGCATGTGGTCGCCCGTGTGGTAGGCCGTGTGCAAGATTGTAGGTCACCACACAGCTGTGTGATCGACGAACCAAGCCGTGTGCGAGTGACACAGCTGTTTGATGGCTGGGCAAGGCCGTGTGCGACACACGGGCTCGACCAATTGGGCCATGTGGGCCACATGGGCATGTGGGCCCACACGGGTAAACCCCACGGACGTGTGGGATTTTGGGCCAGGCCGTGTGATCCATACGGTCGAGGCCAATTTGGGCCATGTGGGCCCACACAGGCAGGCCATGTGGGCGTGTGAGCCTATTTTTCTGAAAACTTTGTAAGGTTGCACGGGTCGCCCAAGTCGATTGTGGACCTATCGTAGGGTCGATAAGCGATACTTAGTCCCTAAATGAATGATACGTCTGTTTGATTTATGTACTAAGCATGTATACTGATCTAAATATATGGGTTTTAATTGCATAATAGCATGTCATTCATGTACGTTGCATTGCATCGGGGTGGGTTGATTATGGTTGGAGGAAGTATCTGAAAGGCTATTAAGCATGTTATCTGGCAGCTCAGCTGTAAATTTCTGATTATGCGCCGCATTCGGTACGACATGGTGTGTAGGGTTGGGTGGATTGATTTTATCCCCACATGGTGTGTAAGGTTGGACGGAGTTGGTGTGTAGAGGCTGGTGGTTAGGACTCTATTTTCTGCATATTCTGTCTGAAATGGGCTAAGGCCATGTATTATGTTTGATTCTGTATCTGAGTGGGCTAAGGCCCACACCGTTTCTGCAATGGGCTCATACCCGAACTACAAAAATCATGTCTGTTATCTGATATCTGTGTGTGTGTATGTTTTCTGTGGGGATTACACACTAAGTTTGCGAAAACTCACCCTTTTCTGTTTAATTTGTCTAGGTAATCCCCAGTAGTAGCTGGATCGGTACGGCGGAGGACTCGGCGATGACCACGGTTCTAGATTTCTATTTTATACTTTTATTTTTATTTATGGTTTGATTATATCTGGGAAAAATGTTATGTAATAAGGCCATTCGAATTTTTGTTTAAAATTTGGGATTTTTATAAATTGTTAGTAGTAGGACAAGACGCGAGTTTTCAAAATAAACAAAGGTTTTATCAAAATACGTACGACTTTGCAAATCGTTTTAAAATCTTCCACAACGGATAAAGTTTCGAAACTGGATAATGAATAAATAAACGACACGTTTTGACGATAGCCTAAGATACCTAAAACTGGTTTTAACGCAGTTAAGTTTTCTAAAGCACTATCATGTGACATCGCCAGATTCGGCCGTAACGTCCAGGCCGATTTGGGGTGTTACATTTAGTGGTATCAGAGCCAGGTTACAAAACTCGGCTGTAGATTTGGGTTTTAAAAATTAGTTTTAAAGAAACGATTTTCAAGTGATTCAGAATATTTTTAAAATGAGAATGTAGTACACCGAGTCGCCAGCCCCGATCTAGTAAGTGTTCTGAATTCTGTTTAAATTTGTCTGAAATACTACTTGCATGCTTGAAACAGCCTTAGGTAGTATACTGTACTGAAAACACTTTAGGTAGTGTAAACTGAAAACTGTAGCGAAACTGAATATCGTAGTAAAACTGGGATTCGCGATAACGAACTCTGAACTTCTGATACTATTCTGTATAAAACATGTGTTCATAAATATTGGAACTGTAACTAATGCATAAAATTGTTAATATAGATAAACTCTGAATTTACGATGAACGCACGAGGTATCCGCGGATGGGATACTAGAGGCCGTGGTAGAGGCCGTAGGGGGGCTCGAACTAGGTCTTCTGCATCTAAAAATCTGCCCAATCTATATACGAGCGAGACGCTAATCTCACCTGCTACAAAGACTGGGTCTCATGAACGTGAGGCTGGGGATGACACACTATCCCGAGCTATGCTACGAATTTTAGAGAGGGTTACTGGACCCAACACCGGATCTGGGGGCCATGGGTCGGTTACGGAACGACTCCGGTCCAATGGGGTTGAATTATTCAAGGGTGTTACTAGAGTCGCCCCTCATATGGCCGAGTACTAGATGGAGGCCACAGAAAGAATCATGGACGATTTGGACTTTACTGCGGAGCAGAAGCTTAAGGGGGCTGTCTATTTGCTTTGGGATGAAGCATATCAGTGGTGGCTGGCTGTTAAGGAGGGCACTCAGCCCGACCGTTTGGCGTGGGACTACTTTAAGACGGCTTTCCAGAGTAAGTATGTGGGAGTTAGCTACATCGATGCTAGGAGGCGTGAGTTCATTAATCTCATCCAAAGGGACCGTTTAGTGGCCGAGTATGAGGCCGAGTTCCTGAGACTGAGCCGTTATGCCCGAGGCATGGTGGCGACTGAATATGAGCGGTGTGTCCGTTTTGAGGATGGACTCAGAGATAGCTTGCGGGTTCTGATAGCTCCACAGAGGGAGCGTGATTTTTCTACTCTGGTGCATAAGGCGAAGATCGTCAAGGAGATTAAGCGTGCTGAGCGCCAAAACCGCAAGAAAGGAAAGAATAAGAGGGAATCGGAGCCCTCAAATTCTGTGGTGAGGCCTAAGAAAAAGGCCAGATCTGATGGGCCAGTGAGAGTTAGGCCTCTTGTTGCACCTACTGGGGTGGCACTTTGTGGGCACTGTGGTAGACGCCATCCGGGCGAGTGTTGGAGGACGACTGGGGCATGTTTGAGATATGGGTCGACTGAGCACCGTGTTCGGGATTGTCCACTGAGAACTGATCAGATGCAAGTTGCGTGTCTTTGGTGCTAAGCGCACCACCGGAGTAGCTCAGCCAGCCACCTAGGGGCGAGGACATGCCGTGGGTGGTAATGGCATGGGCCGAGGGCGAGAGCATCGAGGCGAGTGGTACGGGGCGATCGAGGCGAGCGCACCTACACTGGTTTATGCTGCACGTCGCTGAGAGGACGGTGATGCTCCGGACGTCATTACGGGTACGTTCTTAATTTTTAATGTACCCTATACTGCATTGATAGACATAGGCTCTACACACTCTTACATAGCTAGCTCTGTGTCTGAAACTTTGGGGATTCCGGTTGAGAGTACTTCGAGTGAGGTAACTGTTGTGAATCTGTTGGGGCAATCTATCTGGGTTAGTAACTATTTAGAGACGTCCCGTTAGAGGTTCAAGGGACAGTATTTTTGGCTGATCTGATGGAGCTTCCATTCGGGGAGTTCGATTTAATTCTGGGAATAGACTGGCTGGTCAAGCACCGAGTGAGTCTAGACTGTGCTACAAAAAGGGTTTTTCTGAGAACCGATGAGGATAACGAGGTAGTGGTGATTGGGGAACGTCGAGACTATCTGACGAATGTGATTTCTGCGTTGGTGGCAGAGAAGTTGGTATAGAAGGGATGTGAGGCATTCTTGGCCTACATCAGTGTTTCTGATTCTGGGGACTCTTCGGTTAAGGACATCATGACCGTAAGGGACTTTTCGGATGTTTTTTCTGAGGAATTATCGAGACTGCCTCTGAGTCGAGAAGTGGAATTTGGGATTGAGCTCATAACGGGTACAGTTCCGGTATCTATTGTGCCCTACCGAATGGCACTGAAGGAGCTTACAGAGCTTAAGACTCAAATTCAAGAACTATCAGATCGTGGGTTCATTCGTCCCAGTGTGTCTCTATGGGGAGCACCAGTGTTTTTTGTAAAGAAGAAATATGGGAAAATGAGGATGTGTATCGACTACCGGCAGTTGAACAAGCTAACTATTAAGAACAAGTACCCATTACCGAGAATAGATGATTTATTTGACCAGTTCAGAGGGGCTTCTGTATTCTCCAAGATCGATCTACGATCTGGATACCATCAACTGAAGATTAAGGAAGCCGATGTGCATAAGATGACATTCAGGACTCGGTATGGACATTACGAGTTCTTAGTAATGCCATTTCGGCTGACGAATGCACCAGCAGCTTTTATGGATCTGATGAACTGAGTGTTCCAGCCCTATCTGGATCGGTTCGTGGTAGTCTTCATTAACGATATTCTGGTGTATTCGAAGACTGAGGATGAGCACGGTGAGCATCTCCGAGTGGTATTACAGACGCTTCGCGAGAAACAGTTGTATGCGAAGTTCAGTAAGTATGAATTCTGGCTCCGAGAAGTAACTTTTATGGGGTATGTAGTTTCTGCGGAGGGGATTCGTGTTGATCCTTGTAAGATTGAGGCTGTGTTGGAGTGGAAACAGCCGAAGAATATGTCTGAAATCCGCAGCTTTCTGGGGCTAGCGTGTTATTATCGACGTTTCGTAGAAGGGTTCTCTTTGATCGTAGCACCATTGACCAAGCTTCTGCGTAAGGGAGTTCCCTTTGTCTAGACTAATAGGCAACAAGAGAGCTTCGAGAAGCTCAAATCTGTATTAACGCAGGCTCCGGTTCTGATATAGCCTGAATCTGGGAAGGATTTCATTGTATACAGTGATGCGTCGCATATGGGTTTGGGTTGCGTTCTGATGCAGGATGGTAAAGTGGTAGCTTATGTGTCTCGTCAGCTCAAGACGCATGAGGCTAACTATCCTACGCACGATTTGGAGTTGGCAGCGGTAATCTTCGTTTTGAAAATCTTGAGGCACTAGCGGTACGGTGAGAAGTGTACTATCTACACTAATCACAAAAGCCTCAAGTATCTCATCACCCAGAAGGAGTTAAATCTTAGGTAGCGTAGATGGGTTGAACTGCTTAAGGATTATGACTGCACCATCGAGTACCATCCTGGTAAGGTTAATGTGGTGGCAGATGCGTTGAGTCGTAGGGCTATGAACGATCTGAGAGCGATGTTCGCTCGACTCAGTTTATTCGACGATGGGAGTCTGTTAGCGGAGGTCCAGGTTAAGCCTACGTGGATTGATCAGATCAGAGGTAAACAGATAGGGGATAAGTCTCTCGGGTTGAGGTTCCGTCAGGTTGAGAATGGGGATACTACGGATTTTGAAATTAACAGTGATGGGGTACTTTGCTTCCGCGGGCGGATCTGTGGGCCGAATTGTGAGGATTTGAGACAGTCGATCTTGAGAAAGGCGCATAGTAGCCCTTACGCTATGCATCTCGACGAGAATAAAATGTACCGAGATTTGCGAGAGTTATACTAGTGGCCAGGGTTGAAGCGAGAGGTTACTGACTTCGTTACTCGTTGTCTTACTTGTCAGCAGGTTAAGGCTGAGCATTAGTTGCCTTCGGGGTTGCTACAGCCGGTAAAGATTCCGATATGGAAATGGGAATGAGTAACGATGGACTTCGTTAGTGGGTTGCCCTTAACACCCACTAAGAAGGATTCTGTCTGGGTCATCGTGTATCGGTTGACCAAGTCTGCTCACTTCATTCCGGTCAGGACAGACTTTTCGCTCCAGAAATTGGTTAAGCTGTATATAGCTGAAATAGTGAGACTGCATGGGGTTCCTGTGTCAATCATCTCCGATAGGGATCCTCGCTTCACGTCTCAATTCTGGAAAAAATTACACGAAGCTCTGGGTTCGAGGTTGGACTTCAGTACTGCTTTCCATCCTCAGACAAATGGTCAGTCAGAGAGGGTGATTCAAGTACTGGAGGATATGTTGAGGAGCTGTGTTATAGATTTTCGAGGCAGTTGGGAGGAGTATTTGCCATTGGCAGAGTTTGCCTACAATAACAGCTACCAGTCTAGCATCCAGATGGTGCCGTACGAGGCCCTGTACGGCTGTAAGTGTCGTACTCCCTTATGTTAGAATGAGTTGGGGGAGCGACGTGTACTGGGTCCGGAGTTGGTTTCTAAAACTGAAGATAATGTCTGATTGATTTGGGATCGACTAAAAGCGGCATCTGATAGGAAGAAATCCTATGTTGATCTGAAAAGAAAGGATATTGAACATTCTGTGGGAGACTTAGTTTTTCTCAAGGTCTCGTCATGGAAAAAGGTCTTGAGGTTCGGTCGTAAGGGTAAGCTGAGCCATCGGTTTATTGGGCCGTACCATATTTTGAAATGAGTAGGGCCAGTCGCATATCAGTTGGAGCTTCCTCAGGAGTTGGATTGAATACATGATGTGTTCCACGTCTCAATGTTGAGACGATACCACTCTGATCCCACGCATGTTGTTCCTATTGATGACATTAAGGTTAGACCAGATCTGACATTTGAGGAGGAGCCGGTTCAGATCCTGGATCGCGACATTAAAGTTTTGCGAAGGAAGTCTATCCCTTTGGTGAAAGTGTTGTGGCGGAACCATAGCACTGATGAGGCCACTTGGGAGCCGGAGGATTCGATGCGTTAGCAGTATCCTCACTTTTTCTGATCAGGTAAAATTTCGATGACGAAATTTTCTTTTAGGAGGTGGAGTTGTAACGCCCCGATTTTTCTAAAATTTTGCCTTTTGTAATTTTGACACAATTTTCTATCTGCTTCAGTAGTTATGTGTTCTGGGTGTGTGTGAGAAGTCCCAAGTTCAAGTCACAACTTGGGTAAATTTTGGTATTTTTAGGAATAAAGCCCAAACTCTGGGTAGTAGGCTTATAAGTAAAAGGGTGTAAGTATATAACAGAATGGGCCTGCTGGTCTGGTGGCTAGGTAGAGTGTTGATTGGTGGAGGTTTTGAGTTCGAATATCTGCATAGGCAAGGGAGATTACTTTTGTTCGGTTTGGTGACGAAGAGTTTGAGTTGGTTTCAAAGTCTGAGTAATAGAGAGAATTAAGGGGAGGGATTAGAGGATTAGCAGATTTCATTTCTTCTTTTCTTTTTGACATTTTCTGTTGAAGTTCCTTTGTCTTTCCCTCTTCTTCGGCTTTTCTCGATTTGTTTCCTCCTTGTGAAACTGTGGTGTCTTATTACGGTAAGTCTCTCTTCGCTTAATCTGTCTGCTTTGAGTTACGCGTCTGATGAGGGGATTATTGCGCTATTTTTTATTAGGTGGAAGGCTATAAGTGATCGGTGTTGCTGCAGAGAATAGGACATGCGATTTCGATTGTTGACGGTAAGGGCTCGTTAGATTATCAACGTTAGATTTCAATATACTTCGATTGAATGACGAAACAAGTGGTTAAATGAGTGCTTCGTTGGTTGATTTTTAGGTTCTGGAGGCTTAGAGGAGCCTACGCGTCGAAATCGAACCAGGTGTGTACCCGAAAACGCAGGAAACGAGGTTTCAGCGAAAGCTAAAAACCTTACTGTCGACGTCACACGGGCGTGTGGTCGCCCGTGTGGTAGGCCGTGTGCAAGACTATAGGTCACCACATAGCCGTGTGATCGACGAACCAGGCCGTGCGCGAGTGACACAGTCGTGTGATGGCTGGGCAAGGCCGTGTGCGACACATGGGCTCGACCAATTGGGCCATGTGGGCCACACGGGCGTATAGGCCCACACGGGTGAACCTCACGGGCATGTGGGATTCTGGGCCAGACCGTGTGATCCACACGGCCGAGGCCAATTTGGGCCGTGTGGGCCACACGGGCATGTGGGCCACACGGGCGTGTGGGCCCACACGGGCATGTGGGCATGGACGTGTGAGCCCATTTTTTTGAAAACTCTGTAAGGTTGCACGGGTCGCCCAAGTCGACTGTGGACCTACCATAGGGTCGGAAAGCGATAGTTAGGCCCTAAATGAATGATTTGTCTGTTTGATTTATGTACTAAGCATGTATACTGATCTGAATATATGGGTTTTAATTGCATAATAGCATGTCATTCATGTATGTTGTATTGCATCGGGGTGAGTTGATTATGATTGGTGGAAGTATCTGAAAGGCTCTTAAGCCTGTTATTTGGCAGCTCAGCTGCAAATTTCTAATTATGTGCCGCATTCGGTACGACATGGTGTGTAGGGCTGGGTGGGTTGATTTTATCCCCACATGGTGTGTAGGGTTGGGCGGAGTTGGTGTATAGAGGCTGGTGGGTAAGACTCTGTTTTCTACATATTCTGTCTGAAATAGGCTAAGGCCCTGTATTATGTCTGATTCTGTATCTGAGTGGGCTAAGGCGCACACCGTTTCTGCAATGGGCTCGGACCCGAACTGCAAAAATCATGTCTGTTATCTGATATCTGTGTGTGTGTATGTTTTCTGTGGGGATTATACACTGAGTTTGCGAAAACTCACCCTTTTCTGTTTAATCTGTCCAGGTAATCCCCAGTAGTAGCCGGATCGGTGCGGCGGAGGACTCAGCGGTGACCACGATTCTAGATTTCTATTTTACGATTTTATTTTATTTATGGTTTGATTATATCTGGGAAAAATGTTATGTAATAAGGCCATTCGGATTTTTGTTTAAAATTTGGGATTTTAATAAACTGTTAGCAGTAGGACAAGACGCGAGTTTTCAAAATAAACAAAGGTTTTATCAAAATACGTACGACTTTGCAAATCGTTTTAAAAGCTTTCGCAATGGATAAAGTTTCGAAACTGGATAATGAATAAATAAACGACACGTTTCGACGATAGCCTAAGATACCTAAAAATGGTTTTAACGCAGTTACGTTTTCTAAATCACTATCATGTGACATCGCCAGATTCGGCCGTAACGTCCAGGTCGGGTTTGGGGTGTTACATATACAATATCGAATAATCGATTTATTTTAACCCTAACCATTTATCAATCATCATTATCCATTGGCAACAATAATTTAGCCCAATGAACTATAAAGAATAGATACGGATACGCGAGTATCTACCCAAAACACGCATGATTGCTCAAACGAGCTTTACCATCCAAGAACACGTCTGGGCACTAAATGCCAAGCCCATAGGCTAAACATCCCTCCAAAAACACGCCTAGGCACTAAGTGCCAAGCCCGTAGGCTACACATCCTCCACCAGAATTGCGCCTGAGTCATTGTGGATATAACTCAGTAATCCACAACAAATGTTGGATTCCGGTACAATCAGTGAATATATAGTATATCATCATCTCATCTCATGTCAAACCTATATAGCGCACAAAATAACCCTATTGGCATGCAAATTGTATCCTATCCTATGTTCATCCAGGCTCAATACACATATCGAAACATTTAATACATTTAATTTCATTTCTCACGTTTTATATTGTTCCAATCATAATTCAAGATATAATCACATACATATACATATGTATGTATACATATATATACATATATATATACATATGTCTTTTAGAGATCTAACATCACCATGTATAAATCATATACTTGTATAATAAATTTTACATTAATTCAATACTGTATATCTATCTGTATTTACCACAAACATTATATTAATATATTTAATTATACCGTATGAACTTACCAAGAGCAAACAACAAAAGAAAGAGTGTCAAGGACTAATCTGTAATTTTCCATTTTCCTCGATTATCTACTAGTTCTTGATCTATATAGTAATTTATTTCCAATTATCAGTTATAATTACCATATAAAAACTTATTTAATACATATAACATCTTATTATCATTTTTCACAATTTCCCTAATTTTTTCATTTTATTCAATTTAGTCCCTAAAATTGAAACTATTACATCTTTTACAATTAAGCTTCAATTTCAATCTGATTTCAATTTTATTCTTATAAAGCCATTTACAACCAAAATTTATAGAAATTTCATATCAAAATCAATAGTTTTAGATTTTAATCCCTAAACTCAAAACTAACCAAAAATTACTTTACAAATTAGTCATTAAACATATTTAAGATTATAATCAAACTATTAAACATCATGAGCTTCCAATTTCATTGATGAAAAATTTTAAAATCTTTAACAATTTTGAAAACGGAAATACTAATTAACTGGACCTAATTGCAACGATATAAAAAATATAAAATTTATGAAAAACGGATAACCTAAGGACTTACATGCATAAGAAAAGCTTGACCGAAGCTTTTTCTTGGTGAAAACGGCAATGAAGGAAGAAGAAAGATGATATGATTTTCATGGTTTTATTTTTCTTTAATGTTTAATATACATATATCATTAATTAATAAAATTTTAACATATAAAAATTAAATAAAAGTCAAGCTTTAACCGTCCATGTTATAGGATTATGGTCTAAATACCATATAAGTCCTCCCAAATTTACTAAATAAGCCTTTAATTAATAAAATCAATAGTGACTAGTTTTTATAACTTTTACGATTTAGTACTTTTTCCTTAATTAACTATCAAATCATTAAATTTTCCTGACCAAACTTCAATTCACTTATAAAACAACTCCGTAAATATTTAATAAAAATATTACGAGCTCGGTTTATGAGAACGAGGTCCCGATACCTCATTTTACTAAATTACTGACTTTCGGTACGAACCACTTGTACTTTGACTAACTGACTAATTAATAAAATCTATCAAATTAAAATTAACAATAACACTATATTTAACTCGTAAATATTAAATAATAATATTTACAGACTCACTCGTCAAAATTTCAATCTCAAACCACTATTTTGACACCATAAAAAAATAGATTGTTACAATGTTGGTTTAAGTGCGCTAAAGCGCATTATCCTCTTATTAAAAGTTGAGAAAGGGCTATGGATAGTTGTAGGCATTGTATAAAAAAGAGCTAAAAATCTATAATGAGATTAATATTAAAAAAAATTAGTGTGGTAGCTATATTTGCCTAATCAATTTTTTTTTGTTTGCTTCATTCTCTCTCTACTCTCTCTCACGGCCCCCGAACATGTGATCTGTGGCTGTTGGTTACTCTGACCCAAGTAAACCAAACCACGAATCTAGATTGAGAGCCTAAGCATTCGGGAAAACTTTTAAGTTACACTAGAAGGAATTCCCGCATTCGCTGATGTTTTAGGAAATTTTATATTAGCTAACTATTTATATTGTTGTAATTATAGAATCTCCATTCATTGCTCCCTTTACCACATCATGGGGATTTATAGGAGATCCCGTACGCTTGTTCGGAAAGGTTGCTATACCATAATTGTTTACACAACTTATGTTCTACATTTTCTTGTTCTTCTTCCTAGTATCTTCTACATGTAGGAAATATATCATTCATATCAAATACTTGAAATTATTATTGGTAATGCAAAAGAACAGCACAATCTCACATTGATTGGGAAAAAAACTTTTAAGAGAATTATCCTCATTAAGTAATTGAGGCTAAGACCCAACACATGCACGTCGTCACCTGACAGACCGCGCGTGTTTCTTTTGATTTTTTTTAAACAAAAATATATTTCTTTTGGATTCATATGCCACTAAATCTTCATTCAATTATTGAATTTGACCAGATGTTAGTTCCCCTACTATTGCATTCAATTTCTGTTTAGGTTGCTTGACCTAAAATTTGTTTATTTTTTATAAGCTTCGTTTCTTTAACTGTGGCTAAAGTTAGACATATTAGATATGAAAGATTGAATGCAAAGAGTCAACACAAGTGATAAAATGGAAGCAAGGCACCAATTAAAGATAAAAATGGACTAGTTTTTATTCTTTTAGCTCTACTTTACTTCTATTTTAGGTCTAGTTATGGTATTGTAGGGAGTTTTGTCTGTTTCATTTGATTATGTAGTTACAGATGATGTACTTAGATTGATTAAATAAATTTGTTTTTTGACTTTTCAAAAACTAAAAAAAAGGGGCACCAACTCAAGATCGGACCAGACCACATAGCAGAGCAAGAACAATAGAACCAAAAAGAAGCATACAACAAAAGGAAAAGTAACACAAGTCAACCAAAGACAAAATACAGAGCAAAGAAGAGCAAACAAACATACTACAAAATATTGTAAAAAACACATAAAAAGAAGTAATCTTCAACAGCCAAATACAGAAACAAAAATGGGCAAAAGAGAAAGGGAAAAATGAGAGCTAGGCTCTCCAAAAGAAAGAAATAAAGTTGGTTTTCATATTATTTTAACTTTCAAGTATAAAAAGGTAAAATAAATATAAAAATAAAGACAAGCTAGTGTTTTTCATCACATAGCAGTTCAATTGCTTATGAGCAACGCACTAAAACCATCCAAACACTGACCATCAGTGCAGTTGGATGAAAAAGGTGCCCAACTCAACCTCACTCGTAGTTTGGATGTGTCGCAGCTTCAGTGCGATTGACATCCCAAGGCAAAATTACTTTAACTTTATACGCACAACAATTTATGGTGTGTGCAGGCAGGTATGGAAATCTTATTGGTAGCCCAAAATTTAAAATCTGTATCCTCAATGATGGAGACAATTACTCTTTTAACCTCCTTTCCATCATTATTATTTGGGATAAATCTCAAAATTATATATGAGTTTTGATTCAATGTGCAATTTGATACATGAATTTTAATTTGATACAATTATACACATGAAAAATTTAGATTGTGATTCAAATGTATACATAAAAGTTTAATTTTGATTCAATCATGCGCATTTAAAGAAATAAATACATCAATTTATTTTTATTTTTATTTTTATATTGGATAAATATAATTATATGTGTATGTATATAAACATAAAATGATGCTATATCAATAATTATGTTAATAATTTATGAGAATTTGACCAAATCAAAATTTCAGGTATAAAATTGCACAAAATCAAAGCACATGTATAGAATTACACATTACACTAAAGTTCATGTATAGTTTGAGATTTATACCTTATTATTTTCATTATTTGTTTATTATATTTTAAATATAAATATGATTTTAATTACTATTTAATATATTATTTTTAACATAAATCTAATACAATTTAATTTAAGAGAATAAATTATATTAGGTTGATCCTAAAAAGCATAGTTTTTAGGTACCAATAAAATAGTGACACATCATAAAATTTTAAAGATAACTATATCTAATATATTCTCTTAACTTAATTCAAATTTAATTAAATTACTTAAAACAATTAATTTTTTAAATTATAAACAAATATCTTTTCTTCTTTTGCAAATTTTAATCATTCTATTTTTTTCCATAAGTTAATATTTTTTATTTTTGTGCAACCAATTTTTTTTTAATAATAGTAATTTTGGTGCAATTTTTTCCATGTCACTAACACATAATTTTGGTGATTATTTTACCCTAAACCCTAAATCCAAAATCCCGAACCTTGACCTCAAACTTCAAACCATAGAGTTTAGAGTTTAAGGCTTAAGGTTTAAGGTTCATATTTGAGTTTTGTGTTTGGGGTTCAATAGTTTAGAACTTAGGGCCTGGGTTTAAGGTTTAAGGGTTTGGGGTTATGAGTGTGGGTTTAAGGTTCAGGTTTATGGTTGAAAGTATTCAGAGTTATGGGTTTGAGTTTAGGATTTGGGCTTAGGGTTTAAGATTTAAGATTTATGTATTATGGTTTAGGGTTTAAGGTTTAAAATGCTAGATTTAGTGTTTATAGTTTAAAGGTTTATGGGTACAACTTTGAGTTTAGGGTTTAAAGTTATGGGTTTGAGTTTAGGGTTTATAGTTATAGTTTCAAATTTAGGGTTTATGGTTTAGGGTTTCAAATTTTAGATTTAGGGTTCATGGTTTAGAGTTTAGAGTTTTAGATTCAATGTTATGGGTTCGAGTTTCAGTTTGGTTTAAGGTGTTATGGTTTAATATTTTAGTTTTAATATTTATGGTTTAAGGTCATGGTTGAAAGTATTTAAGGTTATGTGCTCAAGTTTAGGGTTTAAAATTAAGGTTTATAGTTTACATATTAGGGTTTAAGGTTCAAGATTTAAGATATAGGGTTCATGGTTCAGTGTTTAGAGTTTTAGATTCAATGTTTTGGGTTTGAGTTTAAGTTTGGGTTTAAGGTTTTAGTGTTTTAGGGTTTATGGTTTATAATCATGGTTAAAAATGTTCAGGGTTATTGTGTTCAAGTTTAAGGTTTAGGGTTTAAGGTTTAAAATTCTAAACTTATTGTGTATGGTTTTGGATTTAAGGTTTGTGTATAAGGTTCAAGATTTTAGGTTTAGAGTTGATGGTTTAAGGGTTTATGGTAATATGTTTTAGCTTAAGGTTTAGGGTTATAGGTTCAAATTTAGGCTTTATGGTTATATGTTGGAGTTTAGGATTTATGGTTTATGATTTATGACTAGGGTTTAGGGTTTTAGTTTATATTTTAAGGTTTAGGCTTTAGGGTTTAAGACTCTAGATTTTGGGTTTTAGGGTTTATGTTTTTGGTTTTGGTTTAGGGTTTAGGGTTTTAGTTTATACTTTAAGGTTTAGGCTTTAGGGTTTAAGACTTTAGATTTTAGGTTTTTGGGTTTATGTTTTTTGTTTAAGGTTTAGGGTTTATGTTTTATGTTTTATTGTTTATGATTTAGGGTTTAGGTTTTATGTTTTAGGGCTTAGTGTTAGGAATTAAGGTTCTAGGTTTTGTGTTTTGTGTTTTATGTTTTTGGTTTAGGTTTAAGATTTTTATTTAGGGTTTATGGCTTAAGAGTTTATGGATATGGGTTTGAGTTTATGGTTTAGGATTTATGGTCAAGTTTAGGGTTTATGTTTATATGTTTATGGTTTAGGGTTTAAGGCTAAGGATTTAGTGTTTAAGTTTTAGGGCTTAGGGCTTAGTGTTTTTGGTTTATGGTTCTAGGTTTTGGGTTTTAGGGTTGAGATTCTAGATTTAAGGTCTAGAGTTCTTTGTTTAGGGTTTGAGGTTCATTATTATAGGTTTGAGTGTTTAGTGTTTATAGTTATTAATTTTAGGTTTTGGGTTTATGGCAAAATTGCCTTCACTTTATACGCACAACAATTTATTGTGTGTGCAGGGAGGTATGCAAATCTCATTGGTAGCTCAAAATTTGAAACCAATACCCTCAATGAAGGAGACAATTACTCTTTTAACCTCCTTCCTATCATTATTATTTGGGATAAATCTCAAAACTGTACATGAATTTTGATTCAATGTGCAATTTGATATATGAATTTTAATTTGATGCAATTGTACACATGAAATTTAGATTGTGGTTCAAATGTATACATGAAACTTTAACTTTGATTCAATCATATACATTTAAAGAAATAAATACATCAATTATAATTATATGTGTATGTAATATATATAAATATAAAATGATGCTATATTAATAATGTGTTAATAATTTATGAGAATTTGACCAAATCAAAATTTCATGCATAAAATTGTACAAAATCAAAGTACATGTATAGAGTTGCACATTAGACTAAAGTTCATGTATAGTTTTGAGATTTATCCCTTATTATTTTCATTATTTTTTAAATATAAATATGATTTTAATTATTATTTAATATATCATTTTTAACATAAATCTAATACAATTTAATTTAAGAGAATAAATTATATTCGAATGATCCTAAAAAGCATAGTTTTTGGGTACCAATAAAATAGTGATATGTCATAAAATTTTAAAGATAACAAAGTATTATTATACACTCATCTATATCTAATATATTCTCCAACTTAATTCAACTTTAATTAAATTACTTAAAATAATTAATTTTTTAAATTATAAACAAATATTTTTCTTCTTTTGCAAATTATAATCATTTTGTTTTTTTTCTATAAGTTAATATTTTTTTATTTTTGTGGAACCAATTTTAAAAAAAAATTAGTATTTTTTATGCAATTTTTTCCTTGTCATTAGCACGTAATTTTGGTGATTATTTTACCCTGAACCCCGAACCCAAAATCTCGAATCTTGAACTCGAACCCCAAACCCTAATGTTTATGGTTTGAGATTTAAGGTTTAGGGTTTGAGTTTGAGTTTTAAGATTTATGGTTAAAGGTTAAAGGTTTAGTATTAGGGTTCAATGGTTTGGAGTTTAAGGCTCGACTTTAAGGTTCAATGGTTTGTGGTTATGAGTTTGGGGTTTATGGTTTAGGTTTATGGTTGAAAGTGTTTAGAGTTATGGGTTCGAGTTTAGGTTTTAGGCCTAGGGTTTAAGATTTAGTGTTTGAGATTTTAGATTTATAGTTTAAGGTTTGGTGTTTATAGTTATGTGTTCGAGCTTAAGGTTTGGACTTCTATGTTTTGGGTTTATGGTTAAGATTCTAGATTTAGGGTTTATGATTATATGTTTGAGTTTAGGGTTATGGGTTTGAGTTTAAAGTTTATGGATATGGGATTGAGTTTAGGGTTTATGGTTATGGGTTTGAGTTTATTGTTTACATATTATGGTTTATGGTTCAATATTTTAGATTTAGGGTTCGTGGTTCAGTGTTTAGAGTTTTGGTTTCAATTTATGTGTTCGAGTTTAAGTTTGGTTTTAAGATTCTAGGGTTTAGGGTCATTATTGAAAACATTCATGTTTATTATTTTTAAGTTTAAGGTTTAGAGTTTAGGGTTTGAGATTCTATATTTATGGTTTATGGTTTTTGATTTAAGATTTGGAGGTTTCTATTTTGGGTTTAGGGTTTAAGATTTTAGGTTTATGGTAATGGGTTTGAGTTTAAGGTTTAGGGTTATAGGTTCGAGTTTAGGCTTTATTGTTTTATGTTAGAGTTAGGGTTTAGGGTTTATTATTTATTATAAAGGTTTTAGTGCTAGGGTTTTAGGTTTTTGGGTTTTAGGTTTTATGTTTTGGGTTTAAGCTAAAGATTTTAGATTTAGTGTTTATGGTTGAAGGGTTTATGGATAGTTTGTGTTTAAGGCTTTGGGTTTGGGTTTGAGTTTAAAAGTTTATGTTTATATGCTTAGGGTTTGTGGTTTAAAACTTAATGTTTAGTGTTTACAGTTTAGGGCTTATGGTTTATGATTTTTGGTTTTGGGTTTTAGGGTTGAGATTCTAGATTTAAGGTTTAGTGTTCTTGGTTTAAGGTTTAAGATTCATGATTTTGGGTTTGAGGGTTTAGTGTTTATGTTTATTAATTTTAAGGTTTATAGTTTTAGGGTTTTAGAGTTTATGGTTATCTATTCGAGTTTAAGGTTTAAGGAAAAATTGCCTTCACTTTTTACGCACAACAATTTATGGTGTGTGCAGGGAGGTATGGAAATCTCATTGGTAGCCCAAAATTTGAAACTGGTCCCATCATTATTATTTGGGATAAATCTCAAAATTATAAATGAATTTTGATTCAATGTGCAATTTGATACATGAATTTTAATTTGATGCAATTATACACATGAAATTTAGATTGTGGTTCAAATGTATACATGAAACTTTAATTTTGATTCAATCATGCACATTTAAAGAAATAAATACATCAATTTTTTTATTTTTTTATTGGATTAATATAATTATATGTGTATGTAATATATAAACATAAAATGATGCTATATCAATAATTGTGTTAATAATTTATGAGAATTTAACCAAATCAAAATTTCATGTATAATTTTGCACAAAATCAAAACACATGTATAGAATTGCACATTAGACTAAAGTTCATGTATAGTTTTGAGATTTATACCTTATCATTTTCATTATTTGTTTATTATATTTTAAATATAAATATGATTTTAATTACTATTTATTATATTATTTTTAACATAAATCTAATACAATTTAATTTAAGAGAATAAATTATATTAGGATGATCCTAAAAAGCCTAGTTTTTAGGTACCAATAAAATAGTGACACGTCATAAAATTTTAAAGATAACAAAGTATTATTATACACTCATCTATATCTAATATATTCTCCAACTTAATTCAACTTTAATTAAATTTCTTAAAACAATTAATTTTTTAAATTATAAACAAATATCTTTTCTTCTTTTGCAAATTTTAATCATTCTATTTTTTTCATAAGTTAATAATTTTATTTTTGTGCAACCAAATTTTTTTATAAAAAATTAAGTATTTTTGGTGTAATTTTTTCCATGTCATTAACACATAATTTTGGTGATTATTTTATCCTAAACCCCGAACCCAAAATCCCGAACCTTAAACTCAAACTTCAAACTATGAGGTTTAGGGTTTGGGATTTAATGTTTAGTGTTTATGTTTGAGTTTGGGGTTTTAGGTTTAGGATTCTATGGTTTAGAGTTTAGAGCTCGAATTTAAGGTTTAAGGGTTTGTAGTTATGATTTTGGTGTTTGAGGTTTAGGTTCATGGTTAAAAGTGCTTAAAGTTACGGGTTCATGTTTAGGGTTTGGATTGATGGTTTAAGGTTTAAGGTTTAGGATTTTTTATTCTAGATTTATGGTTTATGGTTTAGGTTGTGTTTAAGTTTAAAGTTTGGGCTTCTATGTTTTGGGTTTAGGGTTTTATATGCTAGATTTATGGTTTAAGTGTTTATGAGTATGGTTTTGAGTTTAGGGTTTAAGCTTATGGGCTTAAGTTTAAGGTTTAAAATTTTAGATTTAAGGTTCATAGTTCAATGTTTAGAGTTTTGTATTCAATGTTATGGGTTCGAGTTTAAATTTTGTGTAAGGTGTTAGTGTTTAGGGTTATGGGTAAAATTATTTAAGGTTATGTGCTCAAGTTTAGGATTTATATATTAGGGTTTAAAGTTCAATATTTGAGATATATGGTTCATGGTTTAGTGTTTAGAGTTTAAGGTTTGTGCTTATGGTTTGAGATTCTAGATTTATAGTTTAGGGTTTAGGGCTACTAGTTCAAGTTTAAGGTTTAGACTTTTATGTTTTGGGTTTAGGGTTTAAGATGCTATATTTAGGGTTTATGGTTATGGCTTTAAGTTTACGATTAAGTGTTATATGTTTGAGTTTAGGGTTTTTGGTTATGGGTTTGAGTTTAGAATTTATATATTAGGGTTTAAGGTTTAAGATTTTAGAATTAGGGTTTGTGGTTAATTTTTTTAGAGTTTTAGATTCAATGTTATGTGTTCGAGTTTATGTGTTCAAGTTTAGGGTTTATGGTTTAAGTGTTTATGGATATGTGTTTGAGTTTAAGGTTTAAGGTTATGGGTTCGAGTTTAGGGTTTCTATTTATATGTTTATGGTTTAGGGCTTAGGGTTTAGGGTTTATGGTTTAAAGCTTATGGTTTATGGTTTATGGTTTATGATTCTATGTTTTGGGGTTGAGATTTTAGATTTAAGGATTAAGATTCATGGTTTAGGGTTTGAGATTTATGGTTATATGGTTTATGGTTTATATTTATTAATTTTAGGGTTTATGGTTTAGATTTTAAGGGCTTAAGATTTAGTGTTTATATTTATTATCAAAGTGACGACCCGATCGGTCCGGTCTAGCCATCGGTTGGACTGTCGGCCTTGTTTCACATACTAGGCCCTGTTCAACCAGTTTTTTGGTTCTTGGTCTCGATTTTGGGCTCCTGGGCCCAATTTACGATCTCAAGTCCAATTTTCAAGTTTAACAACTATTGGGCCAATTGTGTGACTTGTAAATTAATTTCCAAATATATCATATTAATTCTAATCAATTTGATTAATTTAATTTTACTTGATCAAAATTAATTTTCCAAAATTCACATAGGTTTTTCAGATTAATTTTTCAAGAAAATTCTTTAATCAAATTCTCTAGTTGAACAATTCTCACGACCACCTAATTTAATTCCACATCGAATAAATCGACTCAATTAAATTATTTCCAAAGTCGTAGAATTTTCTTCTGATTCAAATGCAGTCCGATCGAGCTTTTTTTGATCTAGCAAAAGGACCAACCGAACATATACAATTAGGCTCTAATGATTGCAATTATGCCCGGAAGTATCATTCCGATAATTCACAATTACTTAATCATGGAGTTAGTCCACAAGAAGTACCATGATTGAAAACTTCTTATTGTATACTCTTTACAAAAGCAATTCATCTAACTGCTTTGTCCAATGACCTCGTCATGTGTGTGTTACCCTCATATGATATCCTTGATTCCTTTGAGTTAAATCCGTTCACTCAATAAAATATTATTTTATCTCACTGTCACCATTGTGTCTTCTTAATGATTAATATGATCACTATCAACAAATGACTGTGATAAATTGCTCGTTCGAGAACAAGCAACCTATGGCCACGTTTCATATTTACCAATCCACATAATGCCAATGAGAGGATATCATTAATTTTTTAATTGAGCTATGAATTCCACTGTTGCTAGTAAAGCCATGCTATACACAAGTCATGTACCCAACATACCGATTATGAGCTCGATCATCTTTAGAGCATAAGCCTCCACTTATATCAAAGCACATGAGTTGCATACGCATGGTTAATGACTAACTCAGGATTTAGGTAAATCACACCATGAACGTCACAAGTGAATTAATTCATCTTGGGTCCAGTCCAATGTATCATTCTACCAATGAATACATCTATGTCTCTACCCGTGGGGTCAACTGCTCCGATAGCCAAGACTAGCTATCTTGTAATATCCTGGATTTTGGGTTTATGCATTTGTGCTTAAATAAATGTGAAAGCATGTCTATGTGTGTGTTAAATGTGTTTTATGAATTTTTGCGAACCTTAGAATGTAGGAAAATGCCTTAGAAATTATTAGATTTTAAATCTAAAAGAGGAAGCTAAGCAGGGTGGCCTTAAGAGAAAATGTAGGGGATTTATAACACAAAAATGGGCTTGGTAAAGTGGCTTGAAGGCGCCACTTAAGGCCTCGGTAGGTGACGCCACAAGCATGATGCAGGTCTTAAGTTTGAGCTGCAAAGGAAGCAAAAAAGGGGGGCTTTTATTTTGAATGTTGCGTCAAGGAGAGGGGGAGAAGATGGACGGCAATGGGGCTTTGAAAGGTGAAGATAAAGACTTGATTTATCCTTTTTAAATTTTGGCTAAGATAGGGGATAAATGATGATTTTATTTTGAATTATTTTTGAATGGGTAAAAGAGAGAAAAGAGGAGAAAAATGAGGAAGCTGATAAGGGAGTGTGAGTTGGCCGATTGGGGGACTCTAAGTGTGGTAATTTCGGCCAAGGAAGGAGAATAAGGCCATTCTTCTTTCTTTCTTTCCTCACTGTGCCTCTGCGAATTCTCTCTGCAACCTATTCTCTTTTTCTTTCAATTCTCCAAAAGCAGAAAATAGGATCCCCTAGTCTTACCGATTTTCCCTAAGTCCTATACTTTCTTTTTTTTGATTAAAATCGAATCTTTCCAAGTGATCATCAAAAGCCAGAAAGTTGCCACTCTTTGAATCGATTTCTCCTGCAAGCTCTCTCCCGATTTCTTGAGGTAAGATCAAATTTGATTTCCATTCTCTTTCTTTTAGGCTTGTCGAAATCTAAGAACTAATCTCTATTATTGTTCCTTGGCCGAAACTATGGAAAAGGTTTCGGGATTTGGGTGTTGTCAACTACAAGGGGATTTTGGGATTCAAAATCGCAAGGTAAGTGCACATACACATTCGGCCAAGGCCCTATTTAGCAACTTAGATCTATTTCTTACTTATTCAAAAGCCGAAAACTAACCAAGTCAATTGATCTAGTGTTAGCCGATTTTAAGGAAGAAATATTACAACGTTTCGGGATTTGATTAATAATCAAATCGGCAGCAAGGTAAGATTTTGATTGTGATAATCCTTCGGGATTTGGTTATATAGCCGAATAGGCTTTTGCTAAAGCACTAAGTGTTGGCCGAATGTAGGAATTAAGGATCTAAAGCATTAGATCGGGTTTTCGAGATTTCGGTAAAGCGGTAATACCAGGTGTGTAGCCCTACCCTAAGTTTTAATAGATTTATGGTGTTGTTTTAATGCATGTGTTATTAAGAATGTGAAAATTATGGCTAAGGTACCATGCAATGGTACAAAGTACTCAGGTACGTTTACCCACTCCTACTATGAGTATAATATGATCTGTTATGGCACATATGTGAAACTATAAGAATGTGAATAAGGAATATGAGATGGTTTATGCATATTTGTATGACATGGGGCATATGGGTGATTATGAAAGGGAAGTGATTTGGTGGTTTATACCCCAATATTTGAATGTGGTGACTTCGGTCACAATATCTGAATGTGGTGACTTCAGTCACATAATCTGAATGTGGTGACTTATGTCACAAAGTATATTATCCGGTGGCTATGCCACAATATATAAGAAGCGATGAGCACGTCGTCTGCGATGATCGCCTTCGATGATGTGTAGCGGATGGAGGGTTGACTTAGTAGTCCCCACGGTGTGATGGTTGGTACGGGTGATGTGTAGCGGATGGCATCTAGGTTTGGGTTCGGGAATGCATCATTATTTGTAAATTGTAATATGTATATGTATGATCGATAGGCTCGAATCATTAGGGCTTAGTGTGGTTGCTATACACTCGAGTCTGCATTTTAACTCACCCCGTTGTGGGAATATTTTTTTCAGGTGACACTCAGTGATGGACCGGGTCGGCAGGAGCTTAGTGGTGGCCATGCTCAGTTCGGGACTTTATTTTATTTTGAACTTGTTATAATTTTAAGTATTTTGGATTTAATTCGATTTTTATTTTGATGTAATAAGGCCACTAGTATGAAACTATTTATGCATGCATTTTAATTATTTTGGTACGATACATATTTTATTAAATTAACGCTTAAGTAATTTTTTTAAAACAAACGAATTCTGAACTTTTTACTCGAGGAACATACCAGATCCGGTCAAGGCTCGTGGGCCGGGTTTGGGGTGTTTCAGCTTTACGGCTAGTCCCTTTCGGGTTTTAATTATTGAGTTTAGCCTGTGAATGAGTCCTCTTGGTTAGGGTGAACCGTAGCTACGCACTAGGTAGGATTCGAGCGAAGAGGAGGTGAGTCACTAGGACTGCTTAAATACCAGGCTCTTCCTGAATCCAATCCTAGACATGCGCACAATGGTTGCCACACCCTAACTCGGCGACTTAGTCACAGGTTTGTTTAATTAGGCTTTAAGTCTTATGTAATTCTATGTTGGAGCGAACTAACCCTAGGGTTCAATAGCTTAACATACTAGTCTACGTTCCCATTATACCCACATACGGATCATACAATAAATCACACAACGGTTAGGGGTACTTACCTGGTGGACTTTGGGTCGGAGACTTAGGTGCCATGCCAGAAAACCTGCTCATGTCACAAAAACTTTCACAAAATTTATTTGGGCCAAATCTTGAAAATATTGTGAGCTTCAAACCCAAGGCCGAGAGTTTTAAAATTGGGCTCTGATACCAAGAGTTGCTTGATTGTGGGTTTATCCGACCCAGTGTGTCTCCATGGGGAGCACCGGTCTTGTTTGTGAAGAAGAAGGACGGAACTATGCGTATGTGCATAGATTATCGTCCGATTGAATAAGTGGCCATCAAGAACAAGTACCCGTTCAGGGATAGATGACTTGTTCGAATGACTTAAGAAAGCGTGGTATTCTCGAAGATAGATCTAAGGTCTGGATATCATCAGCTTAAGGTGAAGGAAGCAGATATCCATAAGACAGCCTTTCGAACAAGATACGGGCACTATGAGTTCGTAGTAATGCCGTTCGGATTGACGAAGGCCCCAGCCGCGTTCATGGATATGATGAACCGGGTTTTTCAACCTTACTTGGATAGGTTCGTCGTGGTGTTCATAGATGATATCCTAGTATACTCCAAGTCTGAGGAGGAACATGACGAGCATCTCCGGAAAGTGTTGCAAGTGTTAAGGGAGAAGAAGCTATATGCCAAATTCAGCAAGTGCGAGTTTTGGCTTAAGGAGGTTGCATTCTTAGGGCATGTAGTGTCTGCTGAAGGAATAAGGGTGGATCCTAGGAAGATTGAGGCGATCTTTGGATTGGAAACCACCTAAGTCCGTGGGTGAGATTCAAGTTTCTTGGGATTGGCGGAGCTACTACGTAAGGTTTGTGGAAGGATTTTCATTAATAGCCGCACCTTTGACGAAGTTGTTGAGAAAGAAAGTACCTTTCGTGCAGTCGATAAGCAATAGGAGAGCTTTGAGAAGCTTAAGAGGTTTTGACCAAGCTCCTGGTCTTGATTCAATCGGAGGCGAGAAAGGACTTTGTGGTGTCTTGTGGCGCTTCTCACACGGGATTAGGATGTGTTACGATGCAAGACGGGAAGGTTGTTGCTTATGCATCTCGACAACTAAGGCCACACGAGGTTAACTACCCGACGCACGACTTAGAATTGACGGCAGTTGTCTTTGCTCTTAAGGTATGGAGGCATTATCTTTATGGAGAAAAGTCAGTGATCTACACGGACCACAAGAGCCTTAAGTATCTTGACTCGAAAGAGTGAATCTGAGAGGCGGCGAAGGTGGGTGGAATTACTGAAGGATTACGATTGTTCCATAGAGTACCACCCGGGCAAGGTGAATGTAGTGGCAGATGCCTTAAGTCAGAAAGTAGTATCGGATTTGAGGGCGATGTTTGCACATCTGAGCTTGTATGACGATGGAAGTCTGCTGGCAGAGTTGCAAGTTAAGTCGACATGGCTAAATGAGGTGAATGAAAGTCAGTTAGTGGATGAGGATTTCAGTGCTAAGTTGCAGCAAGTGCAGAGTGGGGAGTTGGAGGATTACGGTATTAATGACGAGGGAGTATTGTGTTTTAAGGGCAAGGTCTGTATGCCGAAGAATGAGGACTTAAGGCAGAGAATTCTTCAGGAATCGCATGGTAGCCCCTATGCTATGCATCCTGGAGGTACTAAGTTGTACAGGGATCTAAGGGAACAGTTTTGGTGGCCTGGTCTCAAAAGGGAAGTTACCGAATTTGTGGGGAAATGCTTGACGTGTCAGCAAGTTAAGGCTGAACACCAAGTTCCGTCGGGATTGCTTCAGCCGATAAAGATTTCGCAGTGGAAGTGGGAGAGAATCACCATGGACTTCGTTAGTGGGCTTCCCCTTACGCCTACTAAGAAGGACTCGGTATGGGTGATAGTGGACCGATTGACAAAGTCCGCGTATTTCATTCCAGTGAGAGTTGACTATTCTTTGCAGAAGTTGGCAAAGTTATATGTGGCAGAGATTGTAAGGTTGCATGGAGTGCCGGTTTCAATCATTTCAGATAGGGATCCAAGGTTTACGTCTCGGTTCTGGAAAGCACTACATCGAAGCTTTAGGCACCGGATCGACTTGATGACGGCTTTTCATCCACAATCGGACGGTCGGTTGGAACGACGAGTGATCCAAGTGTTGGAAGATATGTTGAGGGGTCATGTAATAGACTTTAGAGGAAGTTGGGAAGAATACTTGCCTTTAGCGGAATTTGCTTACAATAACAGCTATCAAGCTAGTATTCGAATGGCACCGTATGAAGCGTTGTATGGACGGAAGTGTCGCACACCTACGTGTTGGACGAAATTAGGGAACGTCGGGTTTTGGGGCGGAGATCGTGGCTGAATTCGAGGAGAAGGTTGAGGTAATTCGCACGCGGTTGAAGGAAGCATCGATAAGCGTAAGTCGTATGCACAGATCTTAAAGGGAAGGAAATAGAATTTGATGTGGGGATCAAGTGTTTCTTAAAGTTTCGCCTTGGAAGAAGGTGATGAGATTTGGTCGCAAAGGAAGTTAAGTCCAAGGTTTATAGGACCTTATCGGGTATTGAAGCGAGTTAGACCAGTGGCATACCAAACTAGAGTTGCCACCGGAGTTGACACAGATGCATGACATATTCCATGTGTCTATGCTACGTCGTTATCGATCGGATCCATCTCACGTAGTTCCGGTTGAAGAGGTGGAGCTAAGGCCAGATTTGTCCTACGAGGAAGAGCCGATTCGGATCTTGGAACAAGGCGTGAAAGTGCTACTGAAGAAATCGATTCCTTTGGTCAAAGTGTTATGGTGTAATCACGGATCGGAAGAAGCTTCGTGGGAGCCAGAAGAAGCAATGCGACAACAATACCCTCACTTATTTTAGCCAGGTAATTTCGAGGTCAAAATTATTTTAAGGGGGGTAGAACTGTAATATCCTGGATTTTGGGTTTATGCATTTGTGCTTAAATAAATGTGAAAGCATGTCTATGTGTGTGTTAAATGTGTTTTATGAATTTTTGCGAACCTTAGAATGTAGGAAAATGCCATAGAAATTATTAGATTTTAAATCTAAAAGAGGAAGCTAAGTAGGGTAGCCTTAAGAGAAAATGTAGGGGATTTATAACACAAAAATGGGGTGAGGTAAAGTAAAGTGGCTTGAAGGCGCCACTTAAGGCCTCGATGAGTGACGCCACAAGCATGATGCAGTCTTAAGTTCGAGCTGCAAAGGAAGCAAAAAAGGGGGGCTTTTATTTTGAATGTTGCGTCAAGGAGAGGGGGAGGAGATGGACGGCAATGGGGCTTTGAAAGGTGAGGATAAATACTTGATTTATCCTTTTTAAATTTCAGCTAAGATAGGGGATAAATGATGATTTTATTTTGAATTATTTTTGAATGGGTAAAAGAGAGAAAAGAGGAGAAAAATGAGGAAGCTGATAAGGGAGTGTGAGTTGGCCAATTGGGGGACTCTAAGTGTGGTAATTTCAGCCAAGGAAGGAGAATAAGGCCATTCTTCTTTCTTTCTTTCCTCATGTGCCTCTGCCGAATTCTCTCTGCAACCTATTCTCTTTTTCTTTTCAATTCTCCAAAAGTCGAAAATAGGATCCCCTAGTCTTACCGATTTTCCCTAAGTCCTATACTTTCTTTTCTTTTCTTGATTAAAACCGAATCTTTCCAAGTGATCATCAAAAGCCGAAAGTTGCCACTCTTTGAATCGATTTCTCCTGCAAGCTCTCTCTGCCAATTTCTTCAGGGTAAGATCAAATTCGATTTCTATTCTCTTTCTTTTAGGCTTGTCGAAATCTAAGAACTAATCTCTATTATTGTTCCTTGGCCGAAACTATGGAAAAGGTTTCGAGATTTGGGTGTTGTCAACTACAAGGGGATTTTGGGATTCAAAATCGCAAGGTAAGTGCACATACACATTCGGCCAAGGCCCTATTTAGCAACTTAGATCTATTTCTTACTTATTCAAAAGCCGAAAACTAACCAAGTCAATTGATCTAGTGTTAGCCGATTTTAAAGAAGAAATACTACAACGTTTCGGGATTTGATTAATAATCAAATCGGCAGCAAGGTAAGATTTTGATTGTGATAATCCTTCGGGATTTGGTTATATAGCCGAATAGGCTTTTGCTAAAGCACTAAGTGTTGGCCGAATGTAGGAATTAAGGATCTAAAGCATTAGATCGGGTTTTCGAGATTTCGGAAAAGCGGTAATAACAGGTGTGTAGCCCTACCCTAAGTTTTAATAGATTTATGGTGTTGTTTTAATGCATGTGTTATTAAGAATGTGAAAATTATGGCTAACGTACCATGCAATGGGACAAAGTACTCAGGTACGTTTACCCACTCCTACTATGAGTATAATATGATCTGTTATGGCACATATGTGAAACTATAAGAATGTGAATAAGGAATATGAGATGGTTTATGCATATTTGTATGACATGGGGCATATGGGTGATTATGAAAGGGGAAGTGATTTGGTGGTTTATACCCCAATATTTGAATGTGGTGACTTCGGTCACAATATCTGAATGTGGTGACTTCGGTCACATAATTTGAATGTGGTGACTTATGTCACAAAGTATATTATCCGGTGGCTATGCCATAATATATAAGGGCGATGAGCACGTCGTCTGCAGCGACTGCCTTCGATGATGTGTAGCGGATGGAGGGTTGACTTAGTAGTCCCCACTGTGTGATGGTTGGTACGGGTGATGTGTAGCGGATGGCATCTAGGTTTGGGTTCGGGAATGCATCATTATTTGTAAATTGTAATATGTATATGTATGATCTGATAGGCCTGAATCATTAGGGCTTAGTGTGGTTGCTATACACTGAGTCTGTTTGACTCACCCCGTTATGGGAATATTTTTTTTCAGGTGACACTCAGTGATGGACCGGGTCGGCAGGAGCTTAGTGGTGGCCATTCTCAGTTCGGGACTTTATTTTATTTTGAAATTGTTATAATTTTAAGTATTTTGGATTTAATTCGATTTTTTTTTTATGTAATAAGGCCACTAGTATGAAACTATTTATGCATGCATTTTAATTATTTTGGTACGATACATATTTTATTAAATTAACGCTTAAGTAATTTTTTTTAAAACAAACGAATTTTGAACTTTTTACTCGAGGAACATACCAGATCCGGTCAAGGCTCGTGGGCCGGGTTTGGGGTGTTTCAGCTTTACGGCTAGTCCCTTTCGAGTTTTAATTATTGAGTTTAGCCTGTGAATGAGTCCTCTTGGTTAGGGTGAACCGTAGCTACGCACTAGGTAGGATTCGAGCGAAGAGGAGGTGAGTCACTAGGACTGCTTAAATACCAGGCTCTTCCTGAATCCAATCCTAGACATGCGCACAATGGTTGCCACACCCTAACTCTGCGACTTAGTCACAGGTTTGTTTAATTAGGCTTTAAGTCTTATGTAATTCTATGTTGGAGCGAACTAACCCTAGGGTTCAATAGCTTAACATACTAGTCTACGTTCCCATTATACCCACATACGAATCATACAATAAATCACACAACGGTTAGGGGTACTTACCTGGTGGACTTTGGGTCGGAGACTTAGGTGCCATGCCAGAAAACCTGCTCATGTCACAAAAATTTTCACAAAATTTATTTGGGCCAACTCTTGAAAATATTGTGGGCTTCAAACCCAAGGCCGAGAGTTTTAAAACTGGGCTCTGATACTAAGAGTTGCTTGATTGTGGGTTTATCCGACCCAGTGTGTCTCCATGGGGAGCACCGGTCTTGTTTGTGAAGAAGAAGGATGGAACTATGCGTATGTGCATAGATTATCGTCAGTTGAATAAGCTGGCCATCAAGAACAAGTACCCGTTGCTGAGGATAGACGACTTGTTCGAACAACTTAAGGGGGCAGCGGTATTCTCGAAGATAGATCTAAGGTCTGGATATCATCAGCTTAAGGTGAAGGAAGCAGATATCCATAAGACAGCCTTTCGAACAAGATACGGGCACTATGAGTTCGTAGTAATGCCGTTCGGATTGACGAACGCCCCAGTCGCGTTCATGGATATGATGAACCGGGTTTTTCAACCTTACTTGGATAGGTTCGTCGTGGTGTTCATAGACGATATCCTAGTATACTCCAAGTCTGAGGAGGAACATGACGGGCATCTCCGGAAAGTGTTGCAAGTGTTAAGGGAGAAGAAGCTATATGCCAAATTCAGCAAGTGCGAGTTTTGGCTTAAGGAGGTTGCATTCTTAGGGCATGTAGTGTCTGCTGAAGGAATAAGGGTGGATCCTAGGAAGATTGAGGCGATCTTTGGATTGGAAACCACCTAAGTGCGTGGTCGAGATTCGAAGTTTCTTGGGATTGGCAGGCTACTACAGAAGGTTTGTGGAAGGATTTTCATCAATAGCCGCACATTTGGCGAAGTTGTTGAGAAAGGAAGTACCTTTCGTCTGGTCAGATAAGTAATAGGAGAGCTTTGAGAGAAGCTTAAGAGGTTTTTGATCAAAGCTCGGTCTTGATTCAACCGGAGGCGGGAAAGGACTTTGTGGTGTCTTGTGGCGCTTCTCACACGGGATTAGGATGTGTTCGATGCAAGGCGGGAAGGTTGTTGCTTATGCATCTCGACAACTAAGGCCACACGAGGTTAACTACCCGACGCACGACTTAGAATTGGCGGCAGTTGTCTTTGCTCTTAAGGTATGGAGGCATTATCTTTATGGAGCGAAGTCGGTGATCTACACGACCAC
Source organism: Gossypium sturtianum (assembly GCA_025698515.1). NCBI lineage: Eukaryota > Viridiplantae > Streptophyta > Magnoliopsida > Malvales > Malvaceae > Gossypium > Gossypium sturtianum. The sequence goes on from CM046946.1 coordinate 128,605,182, forward strand.
AAGAGCCTTAAGTATCTCTCGACTCGAAAGAGTCAAATCGAGAGCAATGAAGGTGGGTGGAATTACTGAAGGATTACGATTGTTCCATAGAGTACCACCCGGGCAAGGCAAATGTAGTGGCAGATGCCTTAAGTCGGAAAGTAGTATCGGATCTGAGGGCGATGTTTGCACATCTGAGCTTGTATGACGATGGAAGTCTGGTGGCAGAGTTGCAAGTTTAGCCGACATGGCTGAATGAGGTGAAGGAAAGTCAGTTAGTGGATGAGGATTTCAGTGCTAAGTTGCAGCAAGTGCAGAGTGGGGAGTTGGAGGATTACGGTATTAATGACGAGCGAGTATTGTGTTTTAAGGGCAAGGTCTGTATGCCGAAGAATGAGGACTTAAGGCAGAGAATTCTTCAGGAATCGCATGGTATCCCCTATGCTATGCATCCCGGAGGTACTAAGTTGTCTGAGGATCTAAGGGAACAGTTTTGGTGGCTTGGTCTCAAAAGGAAGTTACCAATTTGTGGGGAAATGCTTGACGTGTCGACAAGTTAAAATTTGAACACCAAGTTCCGTCGAGATTGCTTCAGCCGATAAAGATTCCGCAGTGGAAGTGGGAGAGAATCACCATGGACTTCGTTAGTGGGCTTCCCCTTACGCCTACTAAGAAGGACTCGGTATGGGTGATAGTTGAAACACCCCAAACCCGGCCCATTCGTTACGACCGAATTTGAGATGCCACTGCGGAAAAACGTTTGAAGACTGATTTCACTTTTGGGAAAAACATTAAAAATTTTGTCATTTGAAAACCAGTCCAATTAAAAATTCTAAATAATATAAGCTTGACAAAATATCCAAATTAAAAGCACTTCCAAATAATAATTTAATGGTCGTCTAGCTTAAACATAATAAAAATGTTCAATCACTTTAATGGGCCTTATTACAATAAACACTTAATAAAAATACTGAAAATATAACTACTTAATTAATTAAAATATCTTTCTGCATGGAAATCGCTTCGCATGGCCACCTTTGTATCCACTCCAACCCGGTCCAAAAATCACGATCACCGCGATGTTTAATAAAAATTGGGTGAGTCATACGGACTCGATGTGTAATTAGTCCACTTTGAATTCCACCCACATGTTAACCACATATTAACACATATATCGAGATATCAATTATCAAATTCACATGTTATCACATTCTAGGCTTGGCCCATATTTATATGACATTCATCTAATAGGGTAGTTAACCACATAATTTCCACATCTTGGGCTTAGCCCATTTCTACACCGATCCACATTCATATCTTTGGGCTTTGCCCATTTCCACATTAATCCACATATCATATTGGGCTTGGCCCATTTCCACATATGTTCACATACGAAATCATGCAATTATGAAGCCCAACCCAAACCTAGGGTCCATCCGCTACACACCCCTTATCCACCTACCACACACCAGGGGATTATCAAATCACCTCTCTTTTTCACTCCAAAGGCAATCACTACCGTCCCACGTGCAATTAAGCACAATAGTCCACAACGCGACCTCGATCGGCGCCAATCCACGATGTAGCGTAGCTAACACCAAAACCACGATGGGACACATAGTCACTCATCAACCACGATATGGCACATAGCCGATATCAACCACGATGAGGCACATAGCCACTCATCAAGCCACGCGAACTAAATCGCAATTAATCCACAACGTGACCTCGATCGGCGCCAATCCACGATGTAGCCGTAGCTAACACCAAAACCACGATGGGACACATAGTCACTCATCAACCACGATATGGCACATAGCCGATATCAACCACGATGAGGCACATAGCCACTCATCAAGCCACGCGAACTTAATCGCAATTAATCCACAACGTGACCTCGATCAATGTCAATCCATGATGTAGCTCAAGGCTAACATCAAACCACGTACTCAAGTACACCCGTACCTTCTTTCATATCATATCCCACCCATGCACATGCCACATAAAATAATGATACAATGTAATGATGCATGAGCATGTTCATCAAGCATATTATCACATATTCATATTAATAATCACATATCATCGGGTTTGGTACTTACCGGATTATCGACATACCCCTTGAGGGTAACCTTATCACAATTTCCACTTTGCACTAGTTAGCACATTCATAATACATACACATTTCACATACATATCATATACGGAAAAACGGTGGGTTAATCACACACCGATTACTTGGAGAACTATGCTTTCGATCATCGATGCTATCACTAGGCGATACTACGGCTATTTGCCTACTTTCTTGTTCGACACGGTCCACACCCGGTGGCCAATCCCTAATCTAAGACAGATCTCTTTCTTAAACTTCGGGATAGGGACCTTCCCTTTCCTTTCTTGAATGGTATTCGCCTCCATCAACACACTTAATCGTAACAATCGATTTAATCATCAATATACGAATTCTTAACCAAATATCCACAACTTATCATACTTACCGAAAGGGTCTTGAAATCCCAAAAGCTTGATCTAATGCTTAGATCCTTAATCCCTACATTTGATTAATCACCTACTACTTTAATAAAAAGCCATTCGCCATAAATCCAAATCCTAGTAGGATTAGTATACTTAAACTTACCTTGTTGCCGTTTGACTTAAGAATCAAGTCTTGAAATCTCTGCTATACTCTTCTTGCATTCACCAAGCATTGAATCAATTAACTTGGTTAGTTTTCGCTTTTAAATAATTAATGAACACATATATTTACCAAATATGGCCTTGGCCGAATGCTATAGACACTTACCTTGTGGATTTTAAATCCGAAACTCACCGAATAACTAGGGAACACGTGGCCTATGGTGTACCTTCGGAAAAGAACTTCTCCTTCCTTGTAGTCGACACTTAGTAAATCCCGAAAGATCTCTTCAAAGTTTCGGCAACAATATATTAATGGGGTTAGTCCTAGATTTCGCAAATCTTAAGAAAAAAGGATGAAACCGAATGAGATCTCACCCTTACTTGAAGAAATCGATTGCACCTTCACTTCAACCTTCGTGAGATTCGGCTATGGCTAGATGATGATCTCACAACTTTTGGCTTTTGGAGGATTAGAAAGAAAAGAGAAGGAAGAATAAAGATGGAGGATTCGGCTAGATCACAAGGTATTTTGGCTTGGCAAAAATAAAAGAAGAAGAAGATTTGGTGAAGAGAATTCGTGAGGCTTTCAAAGAACAGATAATAATGCAGAATGGCCTCTCTTTTCCTTTTATAGCCGAAATTATCATCTAAGGAGTCCCTTACTTGGCCACCACTCCTCTATCGATAACTTTATCCTTTAATTATCATAAATAAAAGAGTTTAAATCCAACATTTATCTCTTCAAAATAATCCAATTTAAAAAAATCCTTTATTTATCACCCTTTTTAATCGAATATTTATGAGAATAAAACACCTCCTTTCTAGAAGCATGTGCCGTCCACCTCGGTCTTACTGAAGCAAAAATAAAACCTCCTTTATTTGCTTCCCAAGTGACTCGAACTCGTGCCCATTCCTCTTGCATATGGCGCCATTTCCATAGGCCCTAAGTGGCATCTTCTGCACCACTTTTCCAAGCTGTTTGTGTGTCAAATTTCACAAACTTTTTCTTTTAAGGCCACCTTGCCTTAATTTCCCTTTTAAACCTTAAAACTCGTCATTTCTAGGTCATTTCTAAGTTTCCAAAAATTTTCGATCGGCTCTATAAACTTGACATTTCCTTACATTTCCAAGTTTCCAAAATGTTCACTTTCCATTTTCCTTACATTTCCTAGTTTCCAAAAATGTTCACCTTCCATTTTTAAACTTAACATTTCCATACATTTTCGGGTTTCCAAAATGTTCATTTCTAACTTATTTTCACTCATTTCCGATTTTCCAAAAATATTCAAAATTTATTCATAATACTTAAAACATGTCACTTCATACAATTAAACCGAAAATGCATAGGCCCTATTTTAGGATGTTACAGCTCTACCCTCCTTAAAAATAATTTCGTCCTCGAAATTACTTATTAACGAATAATCGTACCTCTTAACTCATCACAGACTACGCTTATGTCTGCGCACTCGATCTTAATAGAATCATCATACTTCCCTTCAACTTAACCTTAAAATAATTCCAATTCAATCGATCTGTAGGGACACCTTGTTTGACGATGAGCCACCATCGATAAGCTTCGTCTCGAACAACGAGATAGCGCTGTCGACTTTTCCTCATCAAGATACCCAAATCGTCCATTATTCTTTCGATTGCTTCCAACCAATACTCCGCTACGTTCGAGCTACTCCGAATACTCCTCTAAAAACTTTAGCCCCGTTGGACCTAAGCCTTTTCGATCTGACCGACTTCCGAGCTCCACTTCTCATGCTAGCTCCCGCCACACGCGTTCTAGTACTCGCAACATAGCTCACGACAATCGCTTCATCTTCTCCTATCGGATCTTGATCCTCCGTGCCCACACCGGCGGCGGCACATCGTCGTTTCGACCCATGGCGGACCCTACTTTGGTTTCGATCATCGCCATTCTACCTCTACCACGTCCACGACGACCACGTCCCCTAGAACTCATTTCTAACGTCGCGACTTATCTGATTAAAAGTTTTATGTATCGGACTTTTGTTCCACTTATTAACCGCGAACAATTTTATGATATAAAGATATTTAGAAGTAGTTCTTTCGATCACACAAAGGTTCGGTTCAAGTTCACTACTCTAATTCGTAGAGTCACATTCACATTCATAAGCGAGAGACACATTCATTTCTCCATGAAGTCACATTCATTCACAACATCATTCACTACACTTTTATGGCCATTCCATCCATTTCCCTACCTGTGGGTAATTTCATTCATTTTCCTACAGGGTATTTTTGTAATAAATCGGGGTCAATTCGAAAATATTTTTCAAATTAGAGGTATTTCAGAATTTACAAAATCTCTGGGTTATTTTGTTTTCCAAATCGAGGGTGTTGCAAAAATTTCGAAATCGAGGTTATTTCGGTAATTTTGGAAGTCGAAAGCGCCTCAGTAAATTTTCCAAATCGGGGGTATCTTGTTATTTGTAAAATGAAGTTTTTGATATCTTTGTAAAGTAGAAATATTTTAGCAAACGTCGAGGGTATTTTTGAAAATCTTAAGAACTAAGGGTATTTTAGTAATTTACAATACAGGGGCATTTTTGTAATTTTGTAAATCGGAGATATTTTGGAAAAAAATTTCACAATAATCTTTTACTATAATTAAAAGGGTAATTTAGGGATTTTAAAACTAGGAATTTTATAAAACTGCATGGCTAGTCCCTTTCGGGTTTTAATTAGCAGGTTTAGCCCGTGAATAAGTCCTCTTGGTTAAGGTAAACCGTAGCTACGCACCAGGTAGGATTCGAGTAAAGAGGAGGTGAGTCGTTAGGACTGCTTAAATACCAAGCTCTTACTGAATCCACTCCTAGACATGCGCACAACAGTTGCCACACCCTAGCTCGGTGACTTACTTCACAGGTTTGTTTAATAGTCCTTAAGTCTTATGCATGTGTTTGAGTGCACTAGCCCTAGGGTTCAATAGCCCTAATATTCTAATCTACGAGCCCAAATAAGCCCATAACAGTTCACATAAACAAGTCACTTCAATAATTAGAAGTACTTACAGTGGACTTCTGTAGGAGATACAGTGCCATGCCGTAATAACTCGAAAAGTTTATGAAAGCCCATACTTTTGAAAAGCCCATCTTTGAAAAAAATATTTTGGACCCAAAACCTTCAAGGCCGAGTTTTGAACTGGCTCGATATAAAATCAAACACCCCAAACCCGGCCCATTCGTTACTGTACCGAATTTGAGATGCCACCATGAAAAACGCGTTTGAAGACCGATTTCACTTTTGGGAAAAACATTAAAAATTTTGTCATTTGAAAACCAGTCCAATTAAAAATTCTAAATAATATAAGCTTGACAAAAATATCCAAATTAAAAGCACTTCCAAATAATAATTTAATGGTCGTCTAGCTTAAACATAATAAAAATGTTCAATCACTTTAATGGGCCTTATTACAATAAACACTTAATCAAAATATCGAAAATATAACTACTTAATTAATTAAAATATCTTTCTCGCATGGAAATCAACTCTCGCATGGCCACCTTTGTATCCACTCCAACCCGGTCCAAAAATCACGATCACCGCGATGTTTAATAAAAATTGGGTGAGTCATACGCACTCAGCGTGTAATTAGTCCACTCGATTCCACCCACATGTTAACCACATATTAACACATATATCGATATCAATTATCAAATTCACATGTTATCACATTCGGCTTGGCCCATATTCATATGACATTCATCTAATAGGTAGTTAACCACATAATTTCCACATACCGGGCTTAGCCCATTTCTACACCGATCCACATTCATATACTGGGCTTTGCCCATTTCCACATTAATCCACATATCATATTGGGCTTGGCCCATTTCCACATATGTTCACATACGAAATCATGCAATTATGAAGCCCAACCCAAACCTAGGGTCCATCCGCTACACACCCTTATCCACCCTACCACACACCGGGGATTATCAAATCACCCTCTCCTTTTCACTCCAAAGGCAATCATCGCCGCCCACGTGCAATTAAGCACAATAGTCCCACAACGCGACCTCGGTCGGCGCCAATCCACGATGTAGCCGTAGCTAACACCAAAACCACGATGGGACACATAGTCACTCATCAACCACGATATGGCACATAGCCGATATCAACCACGATGAGGCACATAGCCACTCATCAAGCCACGCGAACTAAATCGCAATTAATCCACAACGTGACCTCAGTCAGCGCCAATCCACGATGTAGCCGTAGCTAACACCAAAACCACGATGGGACACATAGTCACTCATCAACCACGATATGGCACATAGCCGATATCAACCACGATGAGGCACATAGCCACTCATCAAGCCACGCGAACTTAATCGCAATTAATCCACAACGTGACCTCAGTCAACGCCAATCCACGATGTAGCTCAAGGCTAACATCAAACCACGTACTCGAAGTACACCCGTACCTTCTTTCATATCATATCCCACCCATGCACATGCCACATAAAATAATGATACAATGTAATGATGCATGAGCATGTTCATCAAGCATATTATCACATATTCATATTAATAATCACATATCATCGTGGTTTGGTACTTACCGGATTATCGACATACCCCTTGAGGGTAACCTTATCACAATTTCCACTGGCACTAGTTAGCACATTCATAATACATACACATTTCACATACATATCATATACCCGAAAACGGTGGGTTAATCACACACCTGATCACTTGGAGAACTATGCTTCCGATACTGATGCTATCACTAGGCGATACTACGGCTATTTGCCTACTTTCTTGTTCTGACGCTGGTCTACACCCCGGTGGCCAATCCCTAACTCACGAGACAGATCTCTTCTTAAACTTCGTGATAGGACCTTCCCTTTCCTTTCTTAAATGGTATTCGCCTCCATCAACACACTTAATCAAAACAATCGATTTAATCATCAATATACGAATTCTTAACCAAATATCCACAACTTATCATACTTACCAAAGGGTCTTGAAATCCCGAAAAGCTTGATCTAATGCTTAGATCCTTAATCCCTACATTTGATTAATCACCTACTACTTTAATAAAAAGCCATTCGCCATAAATCCAAATCCTAGTAGGATTAGTATACTTAAACTTACCTTGTTGCCGCTTGACTTAAGAATCAAGTCTTGAAATCTCTCGCTATACTCTTCTTGCATTCGCCAAGCATTGAATCAATTAACTTGGTTAGTTTTCGGCTTTTGAATAATTAATGAACACATATATTTACCAAACATGGCCTTGGCCAAATGCTATAGACACTTACCTTGTGGATTTTAAATCCCAAACTCACCGAATAACTAGGGAACACGTGGCCTATGGTGTACCTTCTGAAAAGAACTTCTCCTTCCTTGTAGTCGACACTTAGTAAATCCTGAAAGATCTCTTCAAAGTTTCGACAACAAGATATTAATGGGGTTAGTCCTAGATTTCGGTAAATCTTAAGAAAAAAAGGATGAAACCAAATGAGATCTTACCCTTACTTGAAGAAATCGATTGCACCTTCACTTCAACCTTCGTGAGATTCGGCTATGGCTAGATGATGATCTCACAACTCTCGGCTTTTGGAGGGATTAGAAAGAAAAGAGAAGGAAGAATAAAGATGGAGGATTGGCTAGATCACAAGGTATTTCTGCTTGGCAAAAATAAAAGAAGAAGAAGATTTGGTGAAGAGAATTCGGCAGAGGCTTTCAAAGAACAGATAATAATGCAATGGCCTCTCTTTTCCTTTTATAGCCGAAATTATCATCTAAGGAGTCCCTTACTTGGCCACCACTCCTCTATCCGATAACTTTATCCTTTAATTATCATAAATAAAAGAGTTTAAATCCAACATTTATCTCTTCAAAATAATCCAATTTTAAAAATCCTTTATTTATCACCCTTTTAATCGAATATTTATGAGAATAAAACACCTCCTTTCTAGAAGCATGTGCCGTCCACCTCGCCTCTTCTGGAAGCAAAAATAAAACCTCCTTTATTTGCTTCCCAAGTGACTCAAACTCAGGCCCATTCCTCTTGCATATGGCGCCATTTTCATAGGCCCTAAGTGGCATCTTCTGCACCACTTTTCCAAGCCTGCTTTGTGTGTCAAATTTCACAAACTTTTTCTTTTAAGGCCACCTTGCCTTAATTTCCCCTTTTAAACCTTAAAACTCGTCATTTCTAGGTCATTTCTAAGTTTCCAAAAATTTCGATCGGCTCAGAAACTTGACATTTCCTTACATTTCCAAGTTTCAAAAATGTTCACTTTCCATTTTCCTTACATTTCCTAGTTTCCAAAAATGTTCACCTTCCATTTTTAAACTTAACATTTCCATACATTTTCAGGTTTCCAAAAATGTTCATTTCTAACTTATTTTCACTCATTTCCGGGTTTCCAAAAATATTCAAAATTTATTCAAAATACTTAAAACATGTCACTTCATACAATTAAACTGAAAATGCATAGGCCCTATTTTAGGATGTTATAATAGTGGACCGATTGACAAAGTCCGCGCATTTTATTCCAGTGAGAGTTGACTATTCTTTGCAGAAGTTGGCAAAGTTATATGTGGCAGAGATTGTAAGGTTGCATGGAGTGCCGGTTTCAATCATTTCAGATAGGGATCCAAGGTTTACGTCTCGGTTCTGGAAAGCACTACATCAGGCTTTAGGCACCAGATTAGACTTCAGAACGACTTTTCATCCACAGTCGGACGGTCAGTCGGAACGAGTGATCCAAGTGTTGGAAGATATGTTGAGAGGCTGTGTAATAGACTTTAGAGGAAGTTGGGAAGAATACTTGCCTTTAGCGGAATTTGCTTACAATAACAGCTATCAAGCTAGTATTCGAATGGCACCGTATGAAGCGTTGTATGGACGGAAGTGTCGCACACCTACGTGTTGGACGGAATTAGGGGAACGTCAGGTTTTGGGGCCAGAGATCATGGCTGAATCCGAGGAGAAGGATTTGGGCACGGTTGAAGGAAGCATCTGATAGGCAGAAGTCGTATGCAGATCTTAAACGGAAGGAAATAGAATTTGATGTGGGGGATCAAATGTTTCTTAAAGTTTCGCCTTGGAAGAAGGTGATGAGATTTGGTCGTAAAGGGAAGTTAAGTCCAAGGTTTATAGGACCTTATCGGGTATTGAAGCGAGTTGGACCAGTGGCATACCAGCTAGAGTTGCCACCGGAGTTGAAACAGATGCACGACGTATTTCATGTGTCTATGTTACGTCGTTATCGATCGAATCCATCTCACGTAGTTCCGGTTGAAGAGGTGGAGCTAAGGCCAAATTTGTCCTACGAGGAAGAGCCGATTCTGATCTTGGAACAAGACGTGAAAGTGCTACGAAGGAAATCAGTTCCTTTGGTCAAAGTGTTATGGCGTAATCATGGATCGGAAGAAGCTTCGTGGGAGCCAGAAGAAGCAATGCGACAGCAATACCCTCACTTATTTTAGCCAGGTAATTTCGAGGTCGAAATTATTTTAAGGGGGTGGAACTGTAATATCCTGGATTTTGGGTTTATGCATTTGTGCTTAAATAAATGTGAAAGCATGTCTATGTGTGTGTTAAATGTGTTTTATGAATTTTTGCGAACCTTAGAATGTAGGAAAATGCCTTAGAAATTATTAGATTTTAAATCTAAAAGAGAAAGCTAAGCAGGGTGGCCTTAAGAGAAAATGTAGGGGATTTATAACACAAAAATGGGCTGGGTAAAGTGGCTTGAAGGCGCCACTTAAGGCCTCAGTAAGTGACGCCACAAGCATGATGCAGGTCTTAAGTTCGAGCTGCAAAGGAAGTAAAAAAAGGGGGGCTTTTATTTTGAATGTTGCGTCAAGGAGAGGGGGAGGAGATGGGCGGCAATGGGGCTTTGAAAGGTGAGGATAAAGACTTGATTTATCCTTTTAAATTTCGACTAAGATAGGGGATAAATGATGATTTTATTTTGAATTATTTTTGAATGGGTAAAAGAGAGAAAAGAGGAGAAAAATGAGGAAGCTGATAAGAGAGTGTGAGTTGGCCGATTGGGGGACTCTAAGTGTGGTAATTTCGGCCAAGGAAGGAGAATAAGGCCATTCTTCTTTCTTTCTTTCCTCCTGTGCCTCTGCCGAATTCTCTCTGCAACCTATTCTCTTTTTCTTTTCAATTCTCCAAAAGCCGAAAATAGGATCCCCTAGTCTTACCGATTTTCCCTAAGTCCTATACTTTCTTTTCTTTTCTTGATTAAAACCGAATCTTTCCAAGTGATCATCAAAAGCCGAAAGTTGCCACTCTTTGAATCGATTTCTCCTACAAGCTCTCTCTGTCGATTTCTTCAGGGTAAGATCAAATTCGATTTCCATTCTCTTTCTTTTAGGCTTGTTGAAATCTAAGAACTAATCTCTATTATTGTTCCTTGGCCGAAACTATGGAAAAGGTTTCGGGATTTGGGTGTTGTCAACTACAAGGGGATTTTGGGATTCAAAATCGCAAGGTAAGTGCACATACACATTCGGCCAAGGCCCTATTTAGCAACTTAGATCTATTTCTTACTTATTCAAAAGCCGAAAACTAACCAAGTCAATTGATCTAGTGTTAGCCGATTTTAAGGAAGAAATACTACAACGTTTCGGGATTTGATTAATAATCAAATCGGCAGCAAGGTAAGATTTTGATTGTGATAATCCTTCGGGATTTGGTTATATAGCCGAATAGGCTTTTGCTAAAGCACTAAGTGGTGGCCGAATGTAGGAATTAAGGATCTAAAGTATTAGATCGGGTTTTCGGGATTTCGGTAAAGCGGTAATACCAGGTGTGTAGCCCTACCCTAAGTTTTAATAGATTTATGGTGTTGTTTTAATGCATGTGTTATTAAGAATGTGAAAATTATGGCTAAGGTACCATGCAATGGTACAAAGTACTCAGGTACGTTTACCCACTCCTATTATGAGTATAATATGATCTGTTATGGCACATATGTGAAACTATAAGAATGTGAATAAGGAATATGAGATGGTTTATGCATATTTGTATGACATGGGGCATATGGGTGATTATGAAAGGGGAAGTGATTTGGTGGTTTATACCCCAATATTTGAATGTGGTGACTTCGGTCACAATATCTGAATGTGGTGACTTCGGTCACATAATTTGAATGTGGTGACTTATGTCACAAAGTATATTATCCGGTGGCTATGCCACAATATATAAGGGCGATGAGCACGTCGTCTGCAGCGACGCGCCGATGATGTGTAGCGGATGGAGGGTTGACTTAGTAGTCCCCACGGTGTGATGGTTGGTACGGGTGATGTGTAGCGGATGGCATCTAGGTTTGGGTTCGGGAATGCATCATTATTTGTAAATTGTAATATGTATATGTATGATCTGATAGGCCTGAATCATTAGGGCTTAGTGTGGTTGCTATACACTGAGTCTGTTTGACTCACCCCGTTGTGGGAATATTTTTTTTCAGGTGACACTCAGTGATGGACCGGGTCGGCAGGAGCTTAGTGGTGGCCATGCTCAGTTCGGGACTTTATTTTATTTTGAACTTGTTATAATTTTAGGTATTTTGGATTTAATTCGATTTTTATTTTGATGTAATAAGGCCACTAGTATGAAACTATTTATGCATGCATTTTAATTATTTTGGTACGATACATATTTTATTAAATTAACGCTTAAGTAATTTTTTTTAAAACAAACGAATTCTGAACTGTTTTACTCGAGGAACATACCAGATCCGGTCAAGGCTCGTGGGCCAGGTTTGGGGTGTTTCATATCTCCTCAATTATAATTGTAGACGACATAATAATCCTTCTCAGTATTTGAATCAAATGTTCACTTTGATTCTTTTACGAGATTACGAACTCATTTAGATTATCTACTGAAGTAAGTTATCTTTCTCGCAATATAAGCGTTCTTACAATGCCACTTATCTTCAGTTTGAACTTTAGACAATCAATGAGCTAATATTTGCTTGTCACAATTTCGCTATGAATGTAAAATATAAAAGACAAAAAATACAAAAGACATAATCGTGAAAATAAATAAAAAATAGTTACATGTTTACTACAATATGGGCACATTTCTCAACACATGGTTCATAGTTTAGGGTTTAAGATTCATGGTTATAGGTTTGAGTGCTTAGTGTTTATATTTATTAATTTTATGTTTTAGTTTTAGGGTTTAATGTTTGGGTTCATGATCAATAATTTTAAATTTAGGGTTTAGTATTTTAATTTAAGGTTTATGATTACAGGGTTTATGGTTATATATTTGAGTTTAGGGTTTAGATTCTTTAGTTTTTAGTTTAGGGTTTAAGATTTTAATTTTAGAGTTTAAGGTTATGGGTTATGGGTTTGTATATAGGATTTAGTGTTTAGGGTTTAAGATTTTATATTTAAAGTTTATGGTTAAGTATTTAGGGTTTATGATTCAATGTTATGAGTTTGAGTTTAGGTTTGGGTTTAAGGTTTTATGGTTTGTGCTTCTAGGTTTTTAGTTTAGGTTTTAAGTTTGAGATTTTATATTTAAGGTTCATGTTATATGGTTTAAGGTTTAGGATTTAAGGTTATTAGTTTGAGGGTTTTATGTTTAAGGGTTTAGTTTTTTGTGTTTGAGTTTAAGGTTTGTGGTTTATGGTTTATGGTTTAATTTAATGTTTAAGGTTATATGTTTTAGTTTAGGGTTTGGGCCTCTAGGTTTTTGGATCATAGTTATGCGTTTGAAATTAAGTTTGGGTTTAAGGTTTTAAGGTTTAAGGTCATGGTTGAAAGTGTTCTTGGTTATGGTTTTATGTTTTGGTGTTTGGGATTAGTGTTTAGGGTTTAAGCTTCTATATTTATTATTTATTGTTTTGGATTTAAGGTTTAAGGTTTAGGGTTTAGGGTTTTATGTTTTATGTTTCCAGTTTAATATTTTAAATTTAAGGTTTATATGTTAAAGGTTTATGGTTATAAGTTTGAGTTTAAGGTAATATATTTGAGTTTAGGGTTTAGTATTTGCTATTTATAGTTAAGGTATAGTGTTTAAGGGTTTAGGGCTTAAGGTTAGGGTTTATGGTTCTAGGTTTTGGGTTTGAGATTCTAGGTTTTAGTTTATAGTTTAGGGTTTAGGATTTATAGTTATAAGTTTAAAGGTTTACTGCTTATATTTATTAAGTTTAGGGTTTGGGTTTAGTTTTTAAGTGTTTATGGTTACATGTTTGAGTTTAGGATTTAAATTTAGTTTAAGGTTTGGGTTGATTATTTATTATTCTAAATTTAGGGTTTAGTGTTTAGTGTTATGAGCATGAGTTTAATGTTTAAGGTTATGTGATTTATGGTTATATGTTTGAGTTCATGGTTTTGTGTTTATATTTAAGGTTTTTGGTTTATGGTTTATGGTTTGGGTTGATGATTCATGATTCTAGCTTTAGGGTTTATGGCTTAAGTTTTAGTGTTATGTGTTAGAGTTTAAGGTTTAAGGTTTGGGCTCTTTGGTTTTTAGTTTATGGTTAAAGATTTTAATTTTTAAGGCTTTGGGTTTATGGTTTGAGTTTAAGGTTTAGGATTTAAGTGTAGGGTTTAAGCTTTATGCTTATGGTTTAGAGTTTGTGATTTTAGATTTATGGTTTATATTTAAGGTTTAAGGTTTAGGATTTATGATTTAATTGTAGTGTTTAGGGTTTATAATTTTGGTTTTAGTGTTTATGTTTAGGGTTTATGGTTTGTAATTTTAGATTTAAGGTTTAGTGTTTATGGTTTATATTTAAGGTTTATGTTTTATGTTTAAGGCTTAAGGTTTGTGATTCTAGTTTTAGGGTTTAGTATTTATGGTTTAAATTTAAGGTTTAGTATTTAATTATAGTATTTAGGGTTTATGTTTATAGTTTATGGTTTTAGTTTTGGTTTTAGGGTTTAGGGTTTAATTTTAGTATTTATAGTTTAAGGTTTAGTATTTAATATTTTAGGGTTTAATTTTAAGGTTTATAATTTAAGGTTTAGTATTTATGGTTTGTGATTTTGGTTTTAAGGTTTATGTTTATAATTTAGTGTTTTTATTAGGGTTTATGGTTTAGTTTTTAGGATTTATGGTTTATATTTAAGGTTTATAGTTAGGGTTTAAGATTCATGGTTATTAGTTTGAGGGTTTTGTATTTAAGGGTTTAGTTTTTTGTGTTTGAGTTTAAGGTTTGTGGTTTATGGCTTAATTTAGGGTTTAAGGTTATATATTTTATTTAAGGTTTGGCTTCTAGGTTTTTGGATCATAGTTATGGGTTCAAAATTAAGTTTGGGTTTAAGGTTTTAAGGTTTAAGGTCATGGTTGAAAGTGTTCTTGGTTATGGGTTTATGTTTTGGTGTTTGGGATTAGTGTTTAGGGTTTGAGATTCTATATTTATTATTTATGGTTTTGGGTTTTGGGTTTTGGGTTTTGGGTTTAAGGTTTAAGGTTTAGGGTTTTATGTTTTATGTTTCCAGTTTAATATTTTAAAGGTTTATGGTTATGGGTTTGAGTTTAAGGTAATATATTTGAGTTTAGGGTTTAGTATTTGCTATTTATAGTTAAGGTATAGTGTTTAAAGGTTTAGGGCTTAAGGTTAGGGTTTATGGTTCTAGGTTTTGGGTTTGAGATTCTAGGTTTTAGTTTATAGTTTATGGTTTAGGATTTATAGTTATAGGTTTAAAGGTTTACTGCTTATATTTATTAAGTTTAGGGTTTGGGTTTAGTTTTTAAGTGTTTATGGTTACATGTTTGAGTTTAGGATTTAAATTTAGTTTAAGGTTTGGGTTGATTATTTATTATTCTAAATTTAGGGTTTAGTGTTTAGTGTTATGAGCATGAGTTTAATGTTTAAGGTTATGTGATTTATGGTTATATGTTTAAGTTCATGGTTTTGTGTTTATATTTAAGGTTTTTGGTTTATGGTTTATGGTTTGGGTTGATGATTCATGATTCTAGCTTTAGGGTTTATGGCTTAAGTTTTAGTGTTATGTGTTAGAGTTTAAGGTTTAAGGTTTGGGCTCTTTGGTTTTTAGTTTATGGTTAAAGATTTTAATTTTTAAGGCTTTGGGTTTATGGTTTGAGTTTAAGGTTTAGGATTTAAGTGTAGGGTTTAAGCTTTATGCTTATGGTTTAGAGTTTGTGATTTTAGATTTATGGTTTATATTTAGGGTTTAAGGTTTAGAATTTATGATTTATTTGTAGTGTTTAGGATTTATATTAAGGTTTATGGTTTATGGTTTTTGTTTTAGTGTTTATGTTTAGGGTTTATTGTTTATGATTTTAGATTTAGGGTTTAAGTTTAGTGTTTATATTTAAGGTTTATGTTTTATGTTTAAGGCTTATGGTTTGTGATTCTAGTTTTAGGGTTTAGTATTTAATTATTGTAACGCCCTAAATTTGGGCCGAGAAGTATTGGGCCTTGAGTATGGGTCCGTAAGGAGGCTGCAAATAGGTATTTAATTGTGCAAGGAAATGACACAATTAAATGTCTACTCAAGTGGTTAAGGGTCCTGAGAAGTATTGGAAAAGTCCTGGGTTCAAACCTGGGCTTTAGCAAAAATTTTGGTTTTAAGTGAATAAAACCCTGGATGCTTGGATATAGGCCTTTTAAATTATTTTGATAAAAAAAATGATACAAGGAAGCATGTGGCCTAGTGGTTGTGGTGTCATTAAGGGTGTAAGGGAGCTTGGGTTCAAATCTTGGCTCTTATAGAATTTCTTTAATTTTTGGCTCTTATAAGAATCTGGACACTGGCACATAGGTTTTATAAATATTTGCGCATGTTTTAAGTCACAAAAAGGAGCTTGTGTTGTGGTGGCATGTAGCGTCTGGAGCATAGGAGAGGGCAAGGGTTCGAATCCTATTGCAAGCAAAAAGGGATATTTATTTTGCAGTTGGGACAGTTTTGGGGGATTGATGGAGGGATCCCACATCGGGAAGTTAGCATGAGAGTAGGAAAGAAGCTGGCTTTAAATAGAGCGATCTATGAGGAGAGTAAGCATACCTTGGTTGGCGTTTGGGCATAGGAGTGTTCGGAGCGCAGATTAACTTCAGATTCCTATCAGGTGTGTATTCCGCACTACTCTAGCTGTAGAGCAGCAAATGTCGAAATATCGGTCACACGGCGATGGTAGCCACACGAGCGTGCGAGCGCACGTGTGGGAGCTTCGACGCGATAATTGAGGCCATCATGAGTGTTCTTGTGGGTTTAGGTTGTTTGGGCCACGATGGGCCGAAATGGGCCATGTGGGGCCAATAGGCCGGTGGGCCCAATTAGATAAGTTGTATGATTGTGTAGTAAATATTGAACTGGACTACGTGAATCTCATATTTGTGGCTAGATTTAGGCTAAATGGGCCACACGAGCGTGTGGGCCCATTTGGGCCGAGAATGGGCCCTAGGCCCATTCGCATCGTTATCTCTGTTTAGAATACCCTTGGTTTACAAAATTACTGAAATACCCTTGGTTTAAAAAATTACTGAAATTACAAAATTACTAAAATTACAAAATTACTGAAATACCCTTGGTTTACAAAATTACTGAAATACCCTTGGTTTACAAAATTACTGAAACACCCTTGATTTGTAAAATTATCGAAATAACCTCAGTTTGGAAAATTATTGAAATACTCCCGATTAGCAAAATTACTAAAATACCCCTAATTTACAAAATTACCAAAATACCCTCAGTTTGCAAAATTACCAAAGTACCCCTGATTTACAAAATTATCAGAACACCCCCGATTTGTAAAATTATCGAAATAACCCCGATTTATGAAATTACTGAAATACCTTCAATTTGTAAAATTACTGAAATAACCTTGATTTGTCGAATTACCGAAATACCCCTAATTTGTGAAATACCTTTATAGGGTAGAATTACCGAAATACCCATGTAGGGTAGAATTACTGAAATACCTCTGTAGGGTAGGATTACCGCAATACCCTTGTAAGGGTAAAATGACCGTTTTGCCCATCGAGGGTAATTGACTCACTTGAGGTACGATTGGACTGATTTGACGGTAATTGACTGTTGTGACTGTGTATGTATGATTGTTTATCGGCATAACATTTCGTATACATGACATATTGCATGGGGTTGGGATATTGATACGGAGGAAGTTCTGATAGGGTCGCACGGGTCGCAAGACGACTGTGGATCCAGTATTGATCTGTTAAGGTCGCACGGATCGTATGAGACGACTGTGGACCGACAGACGGCTTAAAGCCGCATACTCTGATTATGGCTCTGTGCCAACCTAAATATGGCTCTGTGCCATCTTGATTATGGCTTTGTGCCAATCGTATTTACCCGTGGCTATGTGCCTAACATATATACCGATGACTTTCTGTCGATCATATTTACCCGTGGCTATGTGTTTGGTTATATTATCAGTGGCCGATGGCTATATGCCAATCTTATTACGATTCTGATGGGCTATGTGCCAATTATGAGACCAATTCATCAAGGTTTAAAGTCGCATAAATACTAGCGGCTATGTTGCGATTTTGGTTAGTACCGCAACCGGTGCTAACATTGGGAGTGGAGGGATGGCGTGGGTAATTTATTCCCCGCAGGTAGTGCAGGGTTGGACGGGGGCAAGTGCAGGGTTGGATGGGAAAGGTTAGCATGCATCACACATTATGCATATGGAATTGATTCTGATAAGGGCCGAGACCCGAGTGAAATTGTACTGGGCTTAGGCCCACTTGTTCTGTTACTGGTTTGGGCTAGGCCCAATTGATTCTGTTGTGGGCTGTGACCCAAATGATATTGGAGTAGGCTTTGGCCCACGTATGCTCGATCTGCATCTTTGTCATCGCTCGTTAAAAGGTTTTGGCCCGCACCGCTTAGGTTTCGTTTCAGATACCTTGAATGTTACTCTAGTAAGGGGATTGCACACTCGAGTTTTAAATAAACTCACCCCGCTTTTTAATCAGCGAGTAAACCCCACTTTAAACGGATTGGTGCTTTCTTAGGGACTCGCTGTGTAACGACTGATTTAGGGCCTAGTCGGAATAGTGGTGCGAGACCACGAATTTGAGGTGAATTTATGAGTTTTTAAGGTTCATGCCATGTTTGCATGTTAGTGTGAAAGTTTCATGAAGCAATTTTGCTAAATTGAAGTTGAATGGTCAAAAAGGACCAAATTGCAAAAGTTGTAAAATGTGAGTTTCTAGAAGCATTTTGTATGAAATAGCTTTAGAATAGCAATTATAAGTCCTTAAATAGCAATTTTCCCAAATCATCATTTTTGGACAAAATTGGACATGAGTTAGTAATTTATAAAATTTTAAAGAGAAGGGCATTTTGGTCATTTAGCAAATAAATGATTAAAATGGGAAAAGATGATAAAAATCTTATTCATCTTCTCCCCCTTGTGCCGAAAATTTGGGAGACTCCATAGCTAGGGTTCTTCAAATTTTTGAAGCTTGCAAGTAAGGCATCTTAGTCTCGTTTTTAATATTCTTCGTATTTTTGAAGTTCTCGTATATTGAAATAGCTATTTTTAGCTATAAAGTGAGCTAAGATGCATGTTAAAAAATCTACCCATGAATGGTATGCTTGTTAAAGGATGTTTTATGGAAGTTTATGAGAGTTTGATGTTAGATAAACATCTTTTTCTAAGTGAATTTCATGAAAAATGAGCATAGGGACTAGTTTGTAAAAGTTTTGAAATTAGTCATACCTATTAGAAATAATGAGAATTGATAATGGCTATAGTAGAGAAAATGAATCAGCTAAGCATGTAGTCTAAGAAAGTTGAATGAAAATTATTTTACGAGCCTTGGGGCAAAAGTGCAAATATGAGAAAGTATAAGGGCAAAATAGTAATTTTTCCCAAGTATGAGTAAAGGGTCAATTTAGTCAATGTGAATATTAAATGATCTATTTAAGACTATAGATCAAGAAAAATGAAGCCCGGATCGAAACTGAGGCAAGAATAAGGTCGAGGACTAAATTGCATACCTAGCTACATTTTGTATATTGAGGTAAGTTTGTATGATTTCTAAGCTTTATGATTTATATCATTGAATTGCTTAGTATAATATACAATGTTATTATGAAAATGTTTAATGTTATGTTAAACAAAGAAATTAATGAAATCAAGTATGAGAAAGCCCCGATTGAAGTTGAATAGCTTAGGATACTCGATCTACCACATGAAACAAGAAAGTCCGTATAAGACCAAGCCGAGGCATGGAATCGGCAAGCAAGCAAGATATCATGTAAGTCCAAGGCAAGCTTGGCATTGAATAAGTTATCATGTAAGTCCAAGGCAAGCTTGGCATTGAATAAGTTATCATGTAAGTCCAAGGCAAGCTTGGCATTGAATAAGTTATCATGTAAGTCCAAGGCAAGCTTGGCATTGAGTAAGTTATCATGTAAGTCCAAGGCAAGCTTGGCATTGAACAAGTTATCATATAAGACCAAGGCAAGCTTGGCATTGAAAAGTTATCAAGAGAAAGAGATCCCATATAAGTCCAAGTTAAGGCATGGCATTGGTGAGAACAAGAAAGACTTCGTATAAGTCCATGTTAAGTCATGGCCTCGAAATTTAGATGAGATTTAGTATCCTCGGTTATTCATATAAATTCATCGGGCAAACGAGTTAAGCTCCAAAGAGATAACAAGAAAGCTAAGTAAGTAAGGTTATTATCAAGTGAAAAAGAATATTATTCATGTTATGAATGATGAATTAAAAATTATGAGTATTATGTTCAAGTATGCTGATCAATGTGATCTAGTGATACATGTACTTTGTTTGCCTATCAAGTATGAGACTAGTAAGTTTCATGAGTTATGTAAGAATCAAGTATGAGTAAGTAAGCTTTATATAGCTGAATTTATGATGCCATTGTTTATATCAAATGGTCTATATTAAGTAAGAATGTTGCTATGTGTATTATGCAAACTTACTAAGCTAAATGCTTATGTCTTTCATTCTTTCTTTCCATGTAGTCCCGCCAAGCTAATATCGAGGATCACCGTCATCGTGAGCTCTCTGAGCATACTATCAATCGCTATTTTGGTATAGCCAAGTTGTTTTATTAAGTATGGCATGTATAGGTAGCATTACATTTTGAGTAAATGTTTTAAGCAGAGCCAAAGTATAGGCTATTAAGTTTGTTATTCTTTTGTATATGGCTAAGTGATTGGCCAAGTGTGTATGTTTATAATTATCAATGAAGCATGTAGTATTATTCAAGATGATGTAGTATTGATTGTAGAAATGAGTATGAATTGTATCTTAATTTCGTGGATGGCAATTGGCTTGGTAAATAGCCTCTAAGTGCCTACATCTGTTAGACACACACACGGCGTGTGTCTAGGCCGCATGTAAACTGCACCTTAGTCTTATAAGTAAGAATAGGCCACGAACTAATCCCACGGTCGTGTGTTAAGGTCGTGCATGACACACGATTAGAACATGGGCGTTTGCCCGGTCGTGTGAAATAAGTCAGTATATCAAGATGTAGTACACGATCTAAGCCCACGGGCATGTCATGGCCGTGTGGAAATTGGCAGAATACTGAGTTTTAGGGCACGGTCTGAGGACATGGGCGTGTATGCCTATGCACGGGTGTGTCTTATATTACACGGGCGTGTAACCTCTGTTTCAAAGAAAAGTTTTTCGATATGGTTCTGAAAGTTTACCAGTACGAGTTTAAGGCCTCGTAGGCCCATGAAATGTATGAATTGTTTAAGAATGAGAAGTTTTAATTTCGGAACGAAATTTTATAGCCCGTAATGTCATGATTAAGTAAGTTTAAGCATAGTAATGTCTTGTATCCGGCCTGAGCCTCGGACTCGGGTATGGGGTGTTACATTTAGTGGTATCAGAGCCACAGTTTAGTCGGTTCTAGGTCTAACGTAGCATGAGCATGAGTCTAGCTATACATGCCATATGTAAGAATGTTTTTATAATGATAGTGTGACGACTCCTGACGACTTAAATTATGTTTATATATATAGTAAATGGATCCTGAAAGAGATATGACGGATGACGTAGAAAGTAATGCGCCACTCCCGCTGAAGGGACGGTGCCGAATGAGAACGAGAATAGACCCACTACGGCGAGTCAAGGAGGAGGAGAAGAGGCTAGAGAAGCCTTCCTCCATATGATGAACACATGGTACACGGAGTTCGTTCAGACGAACCGAATGCACAACCCCTCCACCCCGCCTATTCCTCAGCCTATCCCAGTAGCCCCTCAAGTAATAGAGGTAGCAAGAGGAGTTAAGCCTCCAGTTGATAGGATCAGGAAACATGGGGCTGAAAAATTCTGGGCTAGAAAATATGACGATCTAGAAAGAGTGAATTACTCGTTAGAAAATACCATCGTGGTATTTCATGAGTCATCATGTACACCAAGAGTGCATGAAGTGCGTAGTTTCTCTTTTAGAGAGATTCTCGCCTATCAATGGTGGAACACCTTGGTATCGATAGTCCCAAGAGAGAAGATCACGTGGGAATTTTTCCAAGAATAGTTTAAGAAAAAGTATATCACAAAGGTTTGTGGACCGTAAAAGGAAGGAATTCCTAGAATCAAAACAAGGCAAGATGTCTCAGAATCGACTACGATCGTGAGTTTGTAAGACTCAAAGAAATACGCCGAGAATACGTGTCCACCAAGTCATCATGAGTAAAAGATTTGAAGATAGGCTAAATGAGGACATCAAACTGTTTGTTGTCGTCCTAGAATTGAAGGAATTTGTTGTGTTTGGTCGAGAGGGCTTGTAAAGCCGAAGAACTAGTAAAAGAGAAGAAGAAATCAAATGGAGTCTCGCAACTCTAGAAAAGGCGATGGAACAAGTCATTCCAATCTTCATCCAAGAAGTCAAGAGATTTCCTGCCTGACGGCTACTTCCACTGGATTTTCCAGGAAGGACAAGAGTAAATGATATTCGGGAAATAAAGCACGCACTACTTGATCGCTAGTGTGGGGAATGTTCGATCTGATAGACCCGAATGCCCACATTGTGGCAGACGCCATTTAAGGGAATGCCGAGCACACGAAAATACATGTTTCAGATGTGGTTCCCAGGACCACTACATAAAAGATTGTCCAGAGATGATGAAAGAGGATGAGAACTCGTAACCCGAGATCCGGAGTATGGTCGAGAGGAAGGCCGTAGAGAAACCCTGGAAGTGGGGCAAGTGGAAGAGGTAACCCTAGAGAGCAGGCCACGAGACCCGAGGGTAGGGCGCCTGCACGGACTTATGCCATTCGCGCTCGCGAAGAGGCATCTTCCTATGATGTTATCACGGGTACCTTCTCTTTTCATGATGTTAAAGTTATTGCTTTAATAGATCACAGATCCACACACTCTTACATTTGCATGAAATTGGTATCCGATATGAGTATGCCTGTAGAGTTTACAGAAATTGTGATTAAAGTGTCTAATCCTTTAGGCAAGAGTGTGCTAGTTGATGAAGTATGTAAAGATTGCCCATTAATGATTAGAGGTCATTGTTTTAAAGCAAACCTTATGTTGCTACCATTTGAAGAGTTTGACCTCATTCTCGGTATGGATCGTTTGATCGCCCATAATGTAATAGTTAATTGTGGGAAGAAATACATTGAAATGAGATGTGAGGATGGGAACACCCTTCACATAGAATCGATGAACAGAGTAGATTGTCAGAATTGATTTCTTACATGACGGCACAGAGATACATGAGAAAGGGGTATAAAGCATATTTGGCCTTTGTGATGAATGAAAAAGAAACAGAGTTAAAGATTGAGTTAGTGCCAATAGTATGTGAGTACGTGGATGTGTTTCCCGAGGAATTGCCGGGACTACCACCGCTTAGAGAGGTTGAGTTCAAAGATTGAGCTAGCTCCCTGCATCGCACCAATATCTATTACTCCTTACAGAATGGCTCCGACGGAGTTGAAGGAGCTAAAGTCGCAGTTATAAGAGTTGACAGATAAAGGCTTTGCAAGGTCAAGTTGTTCTCCTTGGGGTGCTCCGGTTTTATTTGTGAAAAAGAAAGACGGCACTATGAGATTGTGCATAGATTACCGTCAACTCAATAAAGTGACAGTAAAGAACAAGTACCCATTGCCTAGAATCAATGATTTTTTCGATCAATTGAAAGGAGCCGTTGTGTTCTCCAAAATAGACTTGAGATCAAGGTACTACCAGCTACGAGTAAAAGAATCAGATGTGCCTAAAACAGCCTTCCGAACAAGGTATGGGTATTATGAATTTTTAGTCATGCCCTTTGGTTTGACCAATGCTCCGGCGGTATTCATAGACTTAATGAACCGCATGTTTAGACCATACCTTGACAAGTTTGTAGTCGTTTTCATTGACGACATACTGATTTATTCCCGAGATGAGAATGAGCATGCTAAGCACCTACGGACAGTTTTACAGATTCTAAGAGAAAATCAATTATATGCCAAGTTCAGTAAAAGCAAATTTTGGCTCAAGGAAGTAGGGTTTCTGGGACATATTGTCTCGGAAAAAGGAGTTCGAGTAGACCCCAGTAAGATTTTAGCCATAATGGATTGGAATCCACCGAAGAATATCTCTGAGATTAGAAGCTTTCTAGGCCTAGTCAAGCTATTATAGACGATTCGTCAAGGGTTTTCTCGTTATTGCAACCCCGATGACTAAATTGTTACGTAAAAATGTAAAATTTGAGTAGATCAAAGATGCCAACAAAGTTTCAAAAATTGAAAGCGATGTTGATGAAGCTCGATTTTGGTTCAACTCGAGACAGGGGAAAGAATTTGTGATTTACAAATGATGCATCCTTAAATGGATTAGGCTGTGTACTTATGCAAGAAGGCAAAGTTATTGCTTATGCCTCTAGACAGTTGAAGCCTCATGAGAAGAATTATCCGGCACATGATTTAAAGTGGCTGCCATAGTCTTCGCATTGAAGATATGGAGACATCACCTATATGGTGAGAAATGTCGAATTTTCACTGATCATAAAAGTTTGAAGTACTTGATGATGCGAGAAGAGTTAAACTTAATACAACGGAGATGGTTAGAGTTGATAAAATATTATGAGATGGTCATTGATTACCATCCCGGGAAGGCGAATGTGGTCGCCGATGCTTTGAGTAAAAAATCCTTATTTGCATTAAGGGCAATGAATTCACGGATGACTTTGTCCGACGACGGTTATTTCTAGCCGAGTTGAGAGCTAGACCAATATTCCTCCAAGAGATCATTGAAGCTCAAAAGAGGATACTTGAATTGCAAGTTCGGAGAGATCGGTCATGAGAAAGATGTTGAGTCGGACTTCCTGATTAGTCCCAATGGAAGTCGATGTTCAAATATAGAGTTTGTGTACCAAGAAAAGAAGAGCTTATTCAGAGAATTTTGTATGAGGCCCATAATGGATGTTTATCTCAGACATTGGGTAGTACCAAGATGTATAATGACTTGAAGCAACAATGATATTGGTGGCCGAGAATGAAGAAAGATATTTGAAATTTGTTTCCAAATGCTTGATTTGTCAACAAGTAAAGGTTTGAACACCAAGTACCTTCGGGTTTGCTTCAACCCATTTTAGTTCAAAGTGGAAATGGGACCAGTATTACTATGGATTTTGTAACGGGTTTACCATTGTCTCCGAGCAAGAAAGATGCCGTATGGGTTGTAGTTGATAGACTCACGAAATCAGCCCATTTTATACCCGTGTGCGAGCCGATTACTCCTCGAAAAGTTGGCAAACTTGTATGTTTCGTAAATAGTAAGACTTCATGGAGTTCCTTTGTCAATCATATCGGATAGAGATCCGAGATTCACATCCGCTTTTGGAAGAAGTTACAAGAGGCCTTGGGTACAAAGTTTAATTTTAGTACAGCTTTTCATCCTCAAACGACGGTCGATCGAGAGAGGTTAATTCAAGTACTCGAGGATATGCTCGGATGTTGTATTCTTGAATTCAAGCGCTTGGGAAAAGTTTCTCCCATTAGTAGAGTTTGCCTACAATAATAGTTTTCAATCAAGCTTAAAGATGGCGCCTTATGAAGCTTTATATGGGCGTAAGTGCCGAACGCCTCTATATTGGACCGAACTTAAAGAAAACCAAATTCACAGGTTGATTTGGTTAGAGAAGTCAAGAGAAAGTGAAAGTGATACGAGAAAGTTTAAAAGATGTATCAGATGCATGTAAGTCCTATTTGGACTTAAAGAGAAAAGAGATAGAGTATCAAGTCGAGATAAAGTTTTCTTGAAAGTGTCACCTTGGAGAAAAGTTCTCGATTTGGCCAAAAGGCAAGTTGAGTCCACGCTTTATTGGACCGTATGAGATTACCGGAAGGTTGGGCACAGTAGCTTACATTGGCTTTTCCATCGAGTTAGAAAAGATACATGATGTGTTTCACGTGTCAATGTTAAGACGCTACCGATCGGACCCTTCGCATGTAATTCCCAAATGAGAGGTAGAGATTCATCCCGACATGACTTATGGTGAAGAACTACAAGATATTAGCTCGGGAAGTGAAGCGACTAAGAAAGAAAAGTATTGCCTTAGTGAAAGTATTGTGGCAAAGACATGGAATAGAAGAAGCCACATGGGAACCAGAAGAGAGTATGAGAAACTAGTATCCAAACCTTTTTGCTGGTAAGATTTTCGAGGACGAAAATCCCTAAGGGGGAGAATTGTAATAGCCCGATTTAGGGCCTAGTTGGAATAGTGGTGCGAGACCACGAATCCGAGGTGAATTTATGAGTTTTTAAGGTTCATTCCATGTTTGCATGTTAGTGTGAAAGTTTCATGAAGCAATTTTGTTAAATTGAAGTTGAATGGTCAAAAAGGACCAAATTGCAAAAGTTGTAAAATGTGAGTTTCTAGAAGCATTTTGTATGAAATAGCTTTAGAATAGCAATTATAAGTCCTTAAATAGAAATTTTCCCAAATCATCATTTTTGGACAAAAATGGACATGAGTTAGTAATTTGTAAAATTTTAAAGAGAAGGGCATTTTGGTCATTAAGCAAATAAATGATTAAAATGGGAAAAGATGATAAAAATCTTATTCATCTTCTTCCCCCTTGTGCCGAAAATTTGGGAGACTCCATAGCTAGGGTTCTTCAAATTTTTGAAGCTTGCAAGTAAGGCATCTTAGTCCCGTTTTTAATATTCTTCGTATTTTTGAAGTTCTCGTATATTGAAATAGCTATTTTTAGCTATAAAGTGAGCTAAGATGCATGTTAAAAATCTACCCATGAATGGTATGCTTGTTAAAGGATGTTTTATGGAAGTTTATGAGAGTTTGATGTTAGATAAACATCTTTTTCTAAGTGAATTTCATGAAAAATGAGCATAGGGACTAGTTTGTAAAAGCTTTGAAATTAGTCATACCTATTAGAAATAATGAGAATTGATAATGGCTATAGTAGAGAAAATGAATCAGCTAAGCATGTAGTCTAAGAAAGTTGAATGAAAATTATTTTACGAGCCTTGGGGCAAAAGTGCAAATATGAGAAAGTATAGGGGCAAAATAGTAATTTTGCCCAAGTATGAGTAAAGGGTCAATTTAGTCAATGTGAATATTAAATGATCTATTTATGACTATAGATCAAGAAAAACGAAGCCCGGATCGAAACCGAGACAAGAACAAGGTCGAGGACTAAATTACATACCTAGCTACATTTTGTATATTGAGGTAAGTTTGTATGATTTCTAAGCTTTATGATTTATATCATTGAATTTCTTAGTATAATATACAATGTTATTATGAAAATGTTTAATGTTATGTTAAACAAAGAAATTAATGAAATCAAGCATGAGAAAGCCCCGATTGAAGTTGAATAGCTTAGGATACTTGATCTACCACATGAAACAAGAAAGTTCGTATAAGACCAAGCCGAGGCATGGCATCGGCAAGCAAGCAAGATATCATGTAAGTCCAAGGCAAGCTTGGCATTGAATAAGTTATCATGTAAGTCCAAGGCAAGCTTGGCATTGAATAAGTTATCATGTAAGTCCAAGGCAAGCTTGGCATTGAATAGGTTATCATGTAAGTCCAAGGCAAGCTTGGCATTGAGTAAGTTATCATGTAAGTCCAAGGCAAGCTTGGCATTGAACAAGTTATCATGTAATACGAAGGCAAGCTTGGCATTGAAAAGTTATCAAGAGAAAGAGATCCCATATAAGTCCAAGTTAAGGCATGGCATTGGTGAGAACAAGAAAGACTTCGTATAAGTCCATGTTAAGTCATGGCCTCAAAATTTAGATGAGATTTAGTATCCTCGGTTATTCATATAAATTTATCGGGCAAACGAGTTAAGCTCCAAAGAGATAACAAGAAAGCTAAGTAAGTAAGGTTATTATCAAGTGAAAAAGAATATTATTCATGTTATGAATGATGAATTAGAAATTATGAGTATTATGTTCAAGTATGCTGATCAATGTGATCTAGTGATACAGGTACTTTGTTTGCCTATCAAGTATGAGACTAGTAAGTTTCATGAGTTATGTAAGAATCAAGTATGAGTAAGTAAGCTTTATATAGCTGAATTTATGATGCCATTGTTTATATCAAATGGTCTATATTAAGTAAGAATGTTGCTATGTGTATTATGCAAACTTACTAAGCTAAATGCTTATGTCTTTCATTCTTTCTTTCCATGTAGTCCCGCCAAGCTAATATCGAGGATCATCGTCATCGGAGCTCGGAGCACACTATCAATCGCTATTTTGGTATAGCCAAGTTATTTTATTAAGTATGGCATGTATAGGTAGCATTACATTTTGAGTAAAGATTTTAAGAAGAGCCAAAGTATAGGCTATTAAGTTTGTTATTCTTTTGTATATGGCTAAGTGATTGGCCAAGTGTGTATGTTTATAATTATCAATGAAGCATGTAGTATTATTCAAGATGATGTAGTATTGATTGTAGAAATGAGTATGAATTGTATCTTAATTTCAGGATGGCAATTGGCTTGGTAAATAGCCTCTAAGTGCCCACACGGTTAGACACAAGGGCGTGTGTCTAGGCCGTGCGTAAACTGCACCTTAGTCTTATAAGTAAGAATAGGCCACGGACTAATCCCACGGCCGTGTGTTAAGGCCGTGCATGATACACGGTTAGAACATGGGCGTGTGCCCGGTCGTGTGAAATAAGTCAGTATATCAAGATGTAGTACACGGTCTAAGTCCATGGGCGTGTCATGGCCGTGTGGAAATTGGTAGAATACTGAGTTTTAGGGCACGGTCTGAGGACATGGGCGTGTATACCTATGCACGGGCGTGTCTTATATTACACGAGCGTGTAACCCTGCTTTAAAGAAAAGTTTTTCGATAAGGTTCCAAAGTTTACCAAGATGAGTTTAAGGCCTCGTAGGCCCATGAAATGTACGAATTGTTTAAGAATGAGAAGTTTTAATTTCGGAACGAAATTTTATAGCCCGTAATGTCATGATTAAGTAAGTTCAAACATAGTAATGTCTCGTATCCGGTCTGAGCCTCGGACTCGGGTATGGGGTGTTACACTCGGAGAAGGCCACACACACTGCTTGTGTTTTCCGTTTTGATTAGTTACATTCAAGTATTTTGATTTGGGTTATAATAAGGCCTCTTTAAGTTTCTGGATTTTAACTATGGGTCTTTCTTTACTGTGAATTATATCCGTTAGAAGTAAATCACAGTTTTCCAAAATGCTAACTGTTTTTTTAAACAACATTGCGTTTTCGCGACATTTTCGAAATGGTTTCGCGACTTAATCTTTTAATAAAATCAATTACTTTCAAAATCACTTCCATGCGTCAAAAGATGTTTTGGGATTGAAATTAATAATTTTTCAAGGTACCATGTTTTAAAAATAAACCAACGTAACTGGGTTTTTACTTAAGCTTTTAAACAAGAAGGGTTTTCAATGAAAACAAGGTTTTTGAAAAACACTTCAATGTGACACACCAGATTCGGGCCTAACTTCTAGGCCGGGTTTGGGGTGTTACAATTATAGTATTTAAGGTTTATGTTTTATGTTTAAGGCTTATGGTTTGTGATTCTAGTTTTAGGGTTTAGTGTTTATAGTTTGATTTTAAGGTTTAGTATTTAATTATAGTATTTAGGGTTTATGTTTTATGTTTGAGGCTTATGGTTTGCGATTCTAGTTTTAGGGTTTAGTGTTTATAGTTTGAATTTAGGGTTTAGTATTTAATTATAGTATTTAGGGTTTATGTTTATAGTTTATGGTTTTAGTTTTTATTTTAGGGTTTAGGTTTAGGATTTATGGTTTATATATAAGTTTTAAGGTTTTTGGTTTAAGCTTAGGGTTTAATTTTAGGGTTTATATTTTAAGGTTTAATATTTAGTATTTTAGGGTTTAATTTTAGTGTTTATAGTTTAGGGTTTAGTATTCTAGTTTTAGGGTTTATGTTTATAGTTTAGTGTTTTTATTAGGGTTTAAGGTTTAGTTTTTTGGATTTAGGATTTATGGTTTATATTTAAGATTTATAGTTTGAGTTTAAGGTTTAGAGTTTAGTGTTTAAGTTTAGGGTTTATAGTTTAGGGTTTGTTATTCTAGTTTTGGAGTTTTAAAATTTAGGGTTTAGGATATAATTATAGTGTTTAAGGTTTATATTTAGGGTTTATGGTTTATAGTTTATTTTTAAGGGATAGTGTTTAGGGTATGTGGTTTATATATAGGTTTTAAGGTTTTGGGTTTGATTTTAGGGTTTAAGGTTTAGTGTTTAAAGTTTTAGTTTATGATATAATTAGGGTTTATGTTTAGGGTTTAAGGTTTATGTTTATAGTTTAGTATTTATGATTAGGGTTTAGTGTTTAAGGTTTATTTTTTAGGATTTAGAATTTATTGTTTATATTTAGGGTTTAAGGTTTAAAGTTTAATATTAATGTTTAGGGTTTAGGGTTTTATGGTTTAAGATTTATTAGTTTAGTTTTATGGTTTTAAGATTTAGGGTTTATGATATAATTATAGTGTTTATGGTTTATATTTAGGGTTTTAGAGTTTAAGGTTTAGTGTTTATAATTTATATTTAAGGTTTAAGGTTTAAGTTTAGGGTTTATGATTTAACTATAGGGTTTTTTGTTTGTGATTCTAGTTTTAGGGTTTATGGTTTAGTATTTATAATTTAGGATTTATGGTTTATATTTAGTGTTGAGTGTTAGAGTTTAGGGTTTATAATTTAAAAATAAGGTTTAATGTTTAGGTTTATGGTTTGTGATTTTTGTTTTAGGGTTTAATGTTTAGTGTTTATGATTAATGGTTTATATTTAGGGTTTAGGGTTTATGGTTTATGGTTATATTTATGGTTTAGGATTAGAGTTTAGAGTTTATGATTTAATATAGGGTTTAGGGTTTAGGTTTAAATTTTATGATTCTAGATTTAGGGTTTATGTTTAAGCTTTAAGGTTTATAATTCTAGATTTATGGTTTATATTTAGGGTTTATGGTTTAGTGTTTGAGTTTAGGGTGTAGGTTTTATAATTTAGTTTTAAGGTTTATGGTTTAAGGTTTAAGGTTTAAGGGTTTATGGTTTATGGTTTAAGGTTATAGTTTATGGGGTTTTAGGGTTTATGGTTTAATTGTATGGTGCATGGTTCATGTTTAGGGTTTAAATTTTATTATTTTAGTTTTAAGGTTTTAGGGTTTATGGCTTATGATATAATTATAGTGTTTAGGGTTTTAGGATTTAAAGTTTATGGTTTATGGTATAATTATATGGTTTAGGGTTTTTATATTTATGGTTTATGGTTTGTGTTTAGGGTTTATGGTTTATGGTTTGTGTTTAGGGTTTATGGTTTATGATTTGTGTTTAGGGTTTATAGTTTATGGTTTGAGTTTAAGTTTATGATTTAATCATAAAGTTTAGGGTTTAAGTTTTATATTTAAAGTTTATGTTTAGGGTATAAAGTTTATATTTTTAGTTTAAGGTTTAGTGTTTAGTGTTTGTAATTTTAGTTTTAGGGTTTAGTATTTAGTGTTTAGTATTTATGATTTAAGATTTATGGTTTATATTTTGGGTTTAGGGTTGGAGTTTAGAGTTTATAATTTATATATAGGGTTTAGTGTTTAGGTTTATGGTTTGTGATTTTGGTTTTAAGGTTTAGTGTTTAGTATTTTCGTATTTATGGTTTATATTTAAGGTTTAAGGTTTAAGGTTTATATTTAGAATTTAGGATTGGAGTTTAGGGTTTATGATTTAAATATAGGGTTTAGGGTTTAGGTTTTATGATTTTATATTTAAGGTTTATGTTTAAGTTTTAGGGTTTATGTTTAAGCTTTAGGGTTTATAATTCTAGATTTATGGTTTATATTTAAGGTTTAGTGTTTAGTGTTTGAGTTTAGGGTGTAGGTTTTATGATTTAATTTTAGGGTTTAGAGTTTATAATTTTAGGGTTTTATGGTTTAATTTTTATATTTAGGGTTTAAGGTTGTAATTTGAGGTTTATGATTTAAATATAGGGTTTAGGTTTTAGGTTTTATGATTTTAAATATAAGGTTTAAGGTTTATGTTTAAGCTTTATGGTTTATGATTCTAAATTTATGGTTTATATTTAGGGTTTAGGTTAGATGTTTAAGGTTTTGTGTTTAGTGTTTGCTATTTTAGATGTAGGGTTTAAGGTTTAGTATTTATATTTATTAATTTTAGGGTTTGCATTAATGGTTTATAGTTATGCTTTTGAGTTTATGGTTTATGGTTTATGGTTTAGTGTTTATCGTTAATGATTTAGGGTTGATACTTTTTGGTTTTTAACTCATTGTTAAATATTCTAGTTTTTGGAGTTTAGGGCTTGAGATTCTAGATTTGTTGTGTAACAGCCCGTTTTTAGTCAAATCGAAACAGTGGTTTTGAGATCAAAAATATGAGGTCAAAATAATTATTTTATTATTATTTTAATGTCTACAGTATGATAGTATGATTGTATGAAAATTTCATTAAGAAATTTTATTGTTTGAATGCTCAATTTGATAAAAAGGACTAAATCGCGTAAAGTGTAAAACTTGTGTTCTATTAGCTAAAGGTGTTTAATAGCTAAAGAACTTTAAAGTGGAGGTCCTTGTGTGGTAATTAACCCATTAATTAGTTAGTGGAAGATGTTGGTTTGGTATTATTGAAATTTGGTTGATTTTAAAAGGTTAATTTTGGAAATTTGTAATTAAAGCATAAAATAAATAAAAACCAATTAAAAGTCATCATCTTTAATGTTCTTCAACCGATTTTTAGGGCTTGAGAAGCCATTTTAAGCTTTCAACTTTCGGCAATTTTATCTCCTTCAATTAGGTATGTATTTTTAATCTGTTTTTGATGATTTCTATGTTTTTGAGATCGTTGCAGCTTAATCTAGCTAGCCCAGGGACTAATTTGCAAAATTGTTAAAGGTTTAGGGTTTTGCCATTAATGAATCTATGTGTATTTTAATGTTTGATGATAGAAAATGTATGCTTGTTGTTAGATAAACAACATTTGTAAAGTGATTTTTTGACAAAATTGTCATTTAGTGATTTAATTGAGAAATGTGGAAATTTTGTGGTTAAATTGTGAAATGAATGAAAAATATGGGCTGCTATGGTAATAATAGAAATTCGGCTAGCATGGGTAGGGACCAAATTGCATGAATTTGTATTTTTATGAGATAAGGACTAAATTGTAAAAATGTTGTAATATTAGGGGCAAAAGTGTAAAGTTTCCTTAATGTGTATTTTGGACTAAATTGAATAGAATGATAATTAAATAAGTTAATTTTGATTACATTTAGATCAAGAAAAGTAAAATTTGGATTTAGATCGGGGAAAAAATAAGGTTTCGAACTAGTCAATCTGTTTCGTCATTTTAGCAATCGAGGTAAGTTCGTATGTAATAAGAATTATTATAATTGTGTTTTAAATGCTTTAATATTGCATAAATTGTGAATACGACCTTACGGACATATTCAACGATGATTCGACAAATGTGAAACCCCGGTTGAACCTGAGGAATAGATTAGGATACAAATGACATGTTATTAGGGGTTATGTGATTTGGGTGCTGGTCCGTACGTCCTACCGGTGGATGAGTTATTCGACATGTGTTGCGGATGCTCGTCAGCTTGCGTGAGCAGCGCCGTGTAGTTTCGTCATGACCGTCAGCTTGCGTGAGCAGACCCATTAATAGCTCGAGAGTGAGCATTATATGTGATATGAGATTGAGATAGCTTCGGCTATATATATGTGGCACTTAGGGTGCGAGATTCCCGAGTATTCGATAGTATTCCAAATGGTTCAACGGGTATATCGAAGATAAGAAATGGTGAGAAATAGATACACATCAGTATAGGTATGTACGGAAACTATATAAGCATTGAATCTATGAAAGTTGTGAGTTATTGGTTAATTATGTGATTGAATATATGTTAACATTGTGATTAACTGTTTTGTAGTATGTTATATTCATATTTTTGAATGGCAAATGAATGGTGAGTTTTGCTTATTATTTCATATGAGCTCACTAAGCTTTATAGCTTACATTGTTTATTTTTCCGTGTTTTATAGTGAAACCAAAGCTAGCTCGGATTTGGGAATCGTCGGAGACTTCATCACACTATCAAGCTATCACTTTGGTACTTTTGAATCTATGTTTTTGGTTATATGGCATGTATAGGAGTATGGTCATTTTGATATATTTTGGTAATGGTTTTAACCAATTGAATTGGCTTGTAAATGATAATGAGTGTGTTATGATTTTAGCCATGTGATTTGGCTTATAATTTGGCATGTTTTGCTCATGTATATATATGTGTAATTGGATTTTTGGATGTGTGGTTGATTATTGATAGAAGATGCTTGTTATAATTTGGCACTGTGGATATAAAATGGTTGAGTTTTGAATATTGATATGCTAGTGAATTTAGGTAAACAATGCAGGATTGAAAGTGGTTATATTGATGATTTGAGAAAATGAAGTTGGTATGAAATTGAATGGCATATTGTGGTATTTGTGTATCTTGTAATTGTTAGTGTTGTAATGGTATGATTTATGCTTGGTTGAGGTTGGTTAAATGCCTAATTATGCCATGTTTTGGTGCCATTTGGTTTGATGTAGGTGTGTGCAAATTTGGGTGGCAAGATGGCTTGGTAAATAGCCTATTTTTGTCCACATGGGCAGAGACAAGGGCGTGTGTCTCAGTCGTGTGTGACACACGGTCAAGTGACACGGCCGTGTGTCCCCTGGTGTTTAATTAAATTTCAAGTCAGTATGCTTCACACGGCTCAGCACACGGGCGTGTGACTTGGCCGTGTGGCATAAGTCAGTATACCCTACAGGTTTGGCACGACCTAGCACACGGCCTGGCACACGGGCGTGTGTGGCCATTTCTTTGGGCACACGGGTTAGCCACACGGGTGTGTGTGTTGATCGTGTGACCCAAGTCAGAGAGTTACACGGGGTCGGACATGGGCTGGGACACGGCCATGTAATCCCATTTCAAATGTCCACACGGG
The DNA here is from genome assembly GCA_025698515.1 of Gossypium sturtianum. Taxonomy (NCBI): domain Eukaryota; kingdom Viridiplantae; phylum Streptophyta; class Magnoliopsida; order Malvales; family Malvaceae; genus Gossypium; species Gossypium sturtianum. The sequence goes on from CM046946.1 coordinate 128,640,210, forward strand.
CGTGTCTTTGGCCGTGTGAGACACACGGCCGAGCCACACAAGCGTGTGTCCCCTGTATTTTGAAAAAAAATTACTAAGTTTTCTGAAAATTTATTGAGTTATTAGTTTAGTCCCAAACCACTTCTAAAGCATGTTTCTGGCCTCGTAGGCTCGTATTAGGGACAATGTGATTGGTTATGAATGACTTGTATATGAAATTGACAATTGTATGATAAATGTTTGTTTAATTGTGTAATAAGTCTGGTAATACTCTATAACCCTATTTCGACATTGAATACGGGTGAGGGGTGTTACATGTTGTTTATGGTTTTGTGTTTAAGGTTTGGGGTTTGGGGTTTTATGATTTGGGTTTAATATTTTAAATTTAAGGTTTATATTTTAAAGGTTTATGGTTATTCTTTTGAGTTTAGAGTTTAGTGGTTAGGGTAATATGTTTATGTTTAAGGTTTATTATTTAGGACTTATTGTTGGGGTTTATTGTTTAAGGTTTTATGGCTTAGGGTTCAAGGTTATGGTTTATAGTTCTAGGTTGAGGGTTTTTTATTTAAGGTTTAAGATTCATATTTATTGGGTTTGAAGGTTTAGTGTTTATATTTATTAATTTTAGTGTTTAGACTTAGGTTTTTAGGGTTTATAGTTACATGTTTGAGTTTAAGGTTTAGTGTTTATAATTGATGATTTGTTATTCTAAATTTAAGGTTTATGTTTTAGTGTTATGGGCTTGAGTTTAAGGGTTAGGGTTATATGGTTTATGGTTATATGTTTGAGTTTATGGTTTATGGCTTATGTTTAGGGTTCAGGGTTTGTGTTGATGATTCATGATTTTAGATTTAGGGTTTATGGTTTATGTTTTGAGGTTATATGTTAGAGTTTTGGGTTTATGGTTATATTGTTTAAGGTTATATGTTTGAGTTTAGGGTTTGGGTTCTTTATTTTTAATTTAAGGTTAAATATTCTAATTTTTAAATTTTAGGGTTTATTATTTGAGTGTATAGTTTAGTGTTTAGTGTTTAGTGTTTAATGTTTAAGGTATAAGGTTTAAGGTTTAAGGTTTAAGATTTTAGATTTAGAGTTTAGGGTTTAAGGTTTTATATTTATATTTTTTAGGGTTTAAGGTTTAGGTTTGAGATTATATATTTAGTGTTCATGTTATATGGTTTAGTGTTTAGGATTTAATGTTATGGGTTTAAAGGTTTAGTGATCGTGTTTATTAATTTTAGGGTTTATGGCTTATTATTTATGGTTTAGGGCTTATGGTTATGGTGTGTGGTTCTAGGTTCTAGGTTTTGGGTTCAATGTTTAGTGTTTAAGATTCATGGTTATGGGTTTAAAGGTTTAGTGTTTATATTTATTAATTTTAGGGTTTATGTTTAAAGTTTAAAGGTGTATTGTTATGTTTTTGAGTTTAGGTTTAGTTTTTATTATTTGAGTTTATGGTTTGTGGTTTATGGTTTTAGGTTTAGGTTTTTTGTTTAGGGTTTAGAACTATATATTCTACTTTAAGGTTTGGGCTTCTAAGTTTTTGGTTCATAGTTATAGGTTCAAATTTAATTTTGGGTTTAATGTTTTAGGTTCTAGTGTTTTAAGATTTAAGGTTTAGGGTCATGGTTGAAAGTGTTCGTGGTTATATGTTCATGTTTAGGGTTTATTATTATGGTTTATTGTTTATGGTTTGAGATTCTAGATATATTATTTATGGTTTTGGGTTTAATGTTTGGGGTTTTATGTTTTGGGTTTAGGATTCAAGATTTTAGATTTAGGGTTTCTGGTTTATGGTTTTGGGTTTATGATTTATTATTTGAGTTTAAGTTTTAGGATTTTAGGTTTAAGATTTTAGATTTAAAGTTTAGAGTTTATGGTTTATGGTTTAAAATGCATGGCTATGTATTTAAGGGTTTATTATTTATATTTTTTTTAATTTTAGGGTTTATGTTAAGGGTTTATAGTTATTTTTGAGTTTAGGGTTTAGGGTTTATAATTCTAGATTTAGTGTTTAGTGTTTTTAGTTTATATTTTTGAGCTCAGGGTTTAGGGTTTAAGGCTTAGTGTTTAATATTTACTGTTTTAAGGTTTAAGGTTTATGCTCCTTTCATTTTTGATTCATTGTTAAGGATTCTAGTTTTAAGAGTTTATGGTTTAGTGTTTGAGTTTATGGTTTATTATTTAAGTTTTTAGGGTTTAATATTTTAGATTTAGTGTTTAAGGTTAAGTGTTTAGGGTTTATGATTCAATGTTATAAGTTCGAGTTTAGGTTTGGTTTTAAAGTTTTAGGGTTTATGATTTTATGTTTTTGGTTTAGTGTTGATATTATATATTTAGGGTTCATGGTATATGGTTTAGGGTTTAGGATTTAGTGTTATATGTTTGAGTGTTTAGTGTTTATGCTTATTAATTTAAGGATTTGAGTTTTTGGTTTAAAGGTTTAGTGTTTGGTGTCTGGTGTTTGAGTTTAGGGTTTGTTGTTTAGGGTTTTAAATTCATGGTTTTTGTTTAAGGTTTAAGGTTATATGTTCAAGATTTAGGGTTTGGGCCTCTTGGTTTTTTGTTCATAGTTATGGGTTCGAAATTAAGTTTGAATTTAAGGTTTTATGGTTTTAAGAATTAGGGTTTAAGGTAATGGTTAAAGGTTAATTAAATATATTATAATTTAATGTCTTTAATTATATATTGTATAATCAATATAAGTTAATTAAATAACTACATAAAATAGAAAAACTAGTTGAATGGATATTATCATTTTTAATGATTTTTATAAAAATTGGTTTTTATATAAAAAATTTAAATTTTTTAATTACTAACTTTACAAATGTAAAATAATTTCAAATTTTTTATTAAATAGAAGGTAAATTACACCAACAGTCACTCAACTTTGGGTTAGCTGACAAAACAGTCTCTAAGGTTTCAATTCAATTACTCAACTTTTGAAAAGTAACAAAACAGTCACTAACGTTATCAAAAAGTGATAAATCAGTCACTTATTAACATTTTCTGTTACCGTCTTAACGGGACCGCTGATGTGGCAAGTTAATTAGCTGATGTGGCCAGTTAACTTGCCACGTTGACATGGCAATGCATTTAAAATTGGTCTTATTCAGAATTTGGTCATTGTACATTATGAAAACTTAAAAATTAGTTCAATTAAGTATCAATCCTAAATCTTGGAAATTAGTTCAAATATCAATGTTAAATCTTGTCCGTTGACCCAAAAATCAACATTTCAATAAATTGTATGCATGAATTTAGTAAAAATCAACAATTCAATAATTTATATCAAAATTGAGGACTAGCTTTTCATTTTTCGTAAATTACAAGGATGACATTCACAATTAGACCTAAACAATGACAAATTACATATTTAAACCCTAAATACCTTTGTTTAGAGGATTCATAGCCAGCGAAATTGGTGAAATTGACGGAGATGGAACTCATGCATTTGGTGCGAAGATGGAACTCGATGGAGCAAAACTCGCACTGTCCGTCACTGTCGCAGGCATCATAATCACGCAAGAATTGCATCAACATGGCTCGTTGGCTAGTGAGAGGGATTAGATCGAGTCGATAGGCGATGAACTTGTCGTTGAGGACGGAAGAGTTAACTTTGATTTTGACAAGGTCGATGGCTATGGTAAGAACCTCGACAATCATGATGCGAGGGATGGTGTTGGTCATGGAGGCATTGGTGTAGTGGAAGCGTAGTCATCTTTGAGTTCCCGAATTTTGACCTTTGGAAATCGCTAGTACGAAGCTACTTCCATTTTCTCTTCTTCTTCTCCTCTTCTTCTTTTCTTCTTCTTCTCCATTTCTTCTCTTTTTCTTTTTTTTGTTCTTCTTCTACTGCCCAGGGCTCTTAAATGGGGCTGTTTAAATGACAGCCAGCCCACCGTTAAATGCCATGTCACTTTTCCATTAAATGGGGCTGTTTAGTACTGTTAAATTTTTTTGTTAAATTTGTTAGTAAGACATTTTGAAATAAAAAAAAAATACTCACTCTATAACCATATAATTAAAAAACTTGATGTTGTAATAAACCTGAATTTAGCAAAACAATTTTAAAACGGTTAATAATTAGACCTGAATTTTGAAATCTGAAAAGTAAAAAAATTAATTTTTTAGAAATAAAAAGATAGAGACTAAATTCTAAATTTTGGAAGAGGACAGGGATTAATGCCACATTTTAACCTAACTACAAATACCAATCTGATTTTAACTGTTTGAAATTTATAAAAGAAAAAGGAATTGACCTCTCCTAATTCTTCTCAATCTCTGTCGGCCATCACCTCTGGCTGGAGGAGAACTCTTTTTTCTCAAAAACCCTTTTGTCCCTTCTGTCCTCAATTAGGAGAAAGAGAACGAGAAGGAGAAGGAATTTTCTCTTCTTTATGGATAAGAGATGCGGAAGCTGCGGTATTGGATTCGTGATGGACATGGACTTCAACATCAACATGAACACGGTGCTTTACAAACTCAGTTTTCAGCCGCCTTCTGATTTTACTTTCGACCGATTCACGCCTTGGTTTCGCTTATTCTATCTCCCCTAACCCTAATTCTTCGTTTCTTTCTTATTTATAATTACCAATTCAAGGTATTTGTTATTCTGCCTTCCTGATTTACTTTATATTCCAATTATTTCAGTTTTAGGGTTTCCATATGTTCTTATTTTCAATTGATGTAGATTCTATTCCTCTAGCACCATAAGATTTGTATGGCCGTTGCTTTTGTTTTTCCTTTTGACATTCGCCTCTTTTGCTTTCTGTTAGTATTTTCATTCGAAGTAATACTAATGATTAGGGCTTACTTGGGATTTGCTTGTCTTCGAACTTAGGTTTAGGGTTTTAAAGGAAGTCCCTTTCCTTTTCAGCTAAAGGTTTTTTGCTTTATAGCAGGATGTATCTTTATATAAACAAAGAACCATAGATTAGTTATGCTGAGTTTCTTAGTGTTCCATAGGTTGTCTGTCGTCTTTTTTTTCAGGTCAAATAACAGTAGGTTGTTTGTTTGTTCAGGTCCCTCCGAGAACTGTTTCCCTCCGTTGTGTCAAGTGTTACAAACAGAAGAGGAGGGACGGAACTTGTATTCAACAATTAATACCTGATCATAAATGAATCTTCCCATCAGCTCCCCTTTTAAAAAGATGTCCTCTACGAGAGGTAAAGACAAATCATCGGGCTGGACTGCCTTTGATCTTAAGCAGAGGCAGAAACAAGGTCTGGTACCAGAAACTGAAAATGACCCTTTCCCTCCTGTAGCAATCGCGGCTCTCCATCCCTGCACAAGCCAGACAAATTGCAACAACCTTTCAGCAAGGTCTTTCTCATCTGTGCTAAAGCCTTCTAGCGATTTTCCAACTTTGAAACAGAATAAGAATTCCATAAAATCAATAAATGTGGGCAAGCCTATTGGAAATGAAGATAAGATAGCTGGGGTAAACAATAATGATTTAGCTCTTAAAAAGCTTAAAGAGTTACATTGCTGGGCTGAGAATAGTTTGATTGAGGACATCTTGTTGGCTACCAATAATGATATTCATGAGGCTTCAGCTTTATTGAAACAAATGATGCCCAGAAGCAGCACTGAGGAAATTGATAAAGCAAAAAATAATGAGATGGGATCTGCCATTGCTAATTTTCCAAGCAATGCCAACTGTGACATATGTCTTCCTTCAGGAAAGACAGCTGAACATGTTGGCCAGAGCTCTAAAGCCAATGAAAGAGAGGAAAATCTTAAAATATTGACTGATGTGCATGAGAATAAACTATTTGATGATCATTCTAATATGAAGCTGATTCTGGGACAGTTGACATCTATACCTATTGAGCCTGAATGGGAAGAAGATGATGTATACTTGAGCCATCGAAAGGATGCCATAAGGATGATGAGGTATGATTGCTTGGGTTTATATTAAAATGCACACATATAAGGCTTGCCTTTTCATAACTAGAATGACTTGCCACAGATACATGCATGTCCAGTTAAACACCTTTGTTATGGCATTTTGGATCATGCATGAATTGTAAAAATGGTGTTACGAATACAACTGTGTGATAAAATGACATGTAATGTTTCTTGCGATTTAAGCTAGACTGTGAACCTACTCTTGCAAGTATGGAATTGTTTTCTTAAATTGTTAGGCTTAGGGGAGTTGTTTGACAAAGATTTTTAATTTACAACATCATTGAACATTTGAAGCCCATTTAAATTTCGTTAGCAAACACATAGTGGCATTGTCTCTACTTATGAATGTTATGAAAATTTACATGATCTTATTTGTTAGCAAATCATGGTAGAATTGAGAAAAGGATAGTTTTATCTTCTTTTTTGCATTTCCTTGTTTATATAAGTATTTGAGTTATTGAAAAATCTTTTGAATTATGTAGAAGTGATTTTTCTCTCTATTTTCATTCCTTCTCATGTGTATTCACATGTTATTTTTAATGCAATCGCATCCATAATTTGGTCTTTTCCTCTCTTTTGCCAACAGTTCTAAACCACTTTCTCACATCTTCAAATATAGGAGTGGCTATTTGGTATAATGGGTCTAATTGGGCTTGGTCATTTTTCATGCCGCCACATAGGTCCTTTACGATTTAGGTCATTTCAGTTTCAATAGTTCAAGATGCTTTGAATTTCTATTTAGACAAATTCAGGTTGTTGATATTTTTAGATTAAAGAATGTTGAGCTGTGTTTGGGTCGGGTTTGAATATAACTTGCAATTTATATACATAATCAAATTGGAAGTTAGTATGAGAAATGAATGAAGTTCTGCTCAATTTAAGTTTGGCTAATTCAAGTTTGGTTAATTTTGGTCCAAATCTTAGAGTCTTGGGATATAGCAGTTCTTTCTTTTTTTGGTTTAGTATTGCTTTAAATTTCAGTTTAATATTCCTATAAGTATCCAGTTACTTTGGTTTTGATCACTTGACATTTTAGGTCAGGTTGGGTTTAGGGTGACTGAATCGTTTATTCAGCTTGGGCTAACTTTTGTCAATTTTGTTCTAATTTACATCTTCATAGTTTTGATCCAGTTATCACTACGAGTTAAGTTACCTCAAGCTTGTTTAATTAAAAAATTTCCCTTGTTTAAATCAATCAGTTGATTTTGATCTTATCTTATGAGTTGGTGAATGAGTTCGAATTCAATTTTGTAAGAAAACTCTTTCTTCAGGTTATTCATGCTCTCTGACTGATTTAATTGATAAATTGAATAGTATATTTTCTAATTCAGACACGCACATGCACACATGTAAAACTATTTTGTTTTTACTTTGATAAAAATAATAACAATAGCTAAGTAATAAAACAATACAACTATATTTAGGTAAATATTGTCATCCCTAAAGTGTTATCTGGATATGATTTTATCCTTGATCTTTGAAAATATCAAGTTGGTCTTTTTAGGTTTTAATTTTATATTGATTAAGCCCCTTTCTGACAAATTGCCAATCTTTCTTTAAATTGCCACATAATATTTATACCATGTGTCTGTTGGAATGTATTAGAAGTTCGGGATTAATAGCACTTACAATGATAAAGTTTGACATTAATATCACTTTTTACCCCTCAAAGATTGAGGAGTTCCAATTTAACCTCTGGATCTATTCATCTTTCTCCTGGCAAACTATCAATGCCTCCGTAAATTATGTGGCAATCACAAGTTCACAATCAAGTTAGTTGGGCTTTAAGGAAAAGGTTTATAAGTTGCTTGAACCCCTTTCCGTTGTACCATATGTGAAAAAAGTAGGGTAGGCATGGTGGAACAACTTAATACAATGCTGACGTGGCCGATTTCATCAAGTCTTTGTCATAAAGGTGATGATAGATGACATTGGCACATTTTGAAATGGTTCAAGGAAAAAAAATGCTGTAATTCTAAGGATCACAGATCTAATTTATCCTGTAGATTTATGAACATACCCATACTATCACATTGAAGTACATCTAGGAATTTTTTTCATGTATTTTTATAAATAAATTGGAATTTTGAATTTTCTATTATCATTAAGCAATCCTCCTCCCCAAAGTTCAACCCTGAATGTTGTAAGGTTTGGAGGACATTCTTTTATCTGTAGTTATATGCATCTCCTACAGCCCAAAGTACTGTCTTGATTTGTATGTTCTTGTTGATACAGGGACATAAAAGCTAAATTTTGTACTTTCTGCTTATGATAGATGCTGGGAATTCGTATTCATGTATTCTACCCACTGAACAGGTCAGCATCTCAACATTCTCGGGCAGCCACTAATGCATTTTTGAGAGGTGACCACTTTTCTGCACAGCAGCACTCTCAAAATGCTAGAGAAGAATTGTTAGCAGCTCAGAGACTTAATGCTAAGGCAGCTAGAGAAATTTTAAGCATCAGAAATAGTGACAATGACTTGTGGAAGCTAGACTTGCATGGTCTTCATGCAGCAGAAGCTGTGCAAGCCTTGCATGAACATCTGAGACGGCTTGAGACACGGGTGTCAGGAGGCTGTTCAGTTTCCCCGAATGGAGTAAAGGCAAATAATGGGATTGTACGTTCTTCATCTGTTGGCACAATTAGTTCTATGGATAAACTGGGTAAACCACAGACTTCGTCTAGGCAGGTACCTGCATCATTAGAAGTTATAACAGGTAATCTTGCGTCATTAAAGAAATACCTGTCAGATTAGTCAATGCAGCTGCACTGATGCTTTTATTTTACCACTACCACAGGTGTTGGGAATCATAGTCGTGGACAAGCCGCTCTCCCCACGGCTGTGAGAGGCTTCCTCATCGAAAATGGGTTAGACATTTGATCACTTCCCTTTTATCCCATTTTGTATGGAGTTTTCACCACACTCACACACCCACCTTCCCAAAGTTTAAAGCACATATTGCAAGAGTTAGGTGCATTTATTGTCTCTTTTTGTCTTATAATAATGGGGCTAAACTAAAACACATGATATAAAGTTTCTTCATCTAAGTAATGTTGAAGATGATGAAGATGATGTTGAAGCAAATGTTGTTTGCAGGTATCGCTTTGATGAAACGAGGCCAGGACTGATTACTGTTCGACCCAAATTCCGATGTAGTTGAAGGTTTTGATCGGCTGTCGTTTGTAGAATGCAGAGAGATGTATTGACATTGCATAAGAATGTATACCATTTTACAAATGGAAGAGATTGTGTGACAAATTGGGTTGTGCACTAAACTTATAAACCAAAACCTCCTTCGAGTATTACATACCAATGTGCATTAACAAATATTTAATTAGTTTTTTTATGAATTACTTGGAGAAGTTTATATATTCTTTGTTTAGTCCATTTTTATGTATTTCCAATTTTTAATAGGTGATATATTTTCTTCATTGAAAAGAAAAATCCGCAACTCGAAGAACCCACTCAAAAGAGAATAACCTTAAGTTGCATAAACTTGATAATATATGTGTATGAAAGACGACATTAAGTACATTTTTCGTACTAGATAACATCTAAAATTACAATATATGATTTATTAATTTTCAAATAAGAAACCTCCATCCATTATCAGCATCATTGTAACGAAAAGCAATATTAGAAAAGAAGAAACTAAAAATGGTTAAAAGTAGAGAAAATTGTCGATTAGATTGAGTTTAGTAAATAATTAGGCAGTTCATGATTCATGCATGAAAATGTAAGGCATGTGAATTGTGACTCATTTCCTATTATCACACCAAACGAAATGCTTTGCAATTATGGGCACATAACGAATCACTTTCAGCACTACTAATTTCAGTTACAATCCCTTTACCTTTCCACATTCTGTTTTAAACCCCAGGTTAAACTAGACATCATAATTTTAAAAATAATTATAGTACGTGAAAATATTCTTACATAAAACAACTATATAAAGTTCATCATCGACGATGGTTAAGTTCAAGCAAAACTTTGAAACCCCCTATATATTTTATATGTTAATTGTGTATATACTGACGATCAATTCTAAAATCAATATTTTACCTTTTAAAGAAAGTCGATAGCTTATGATAATAACGTCTTGAGACCAATCAACTTTTGTTTTTTCAATAATCGTTCCAGGTTTTCTTTGGATTTTAATTTGTGACACATTTTTTAAATTAGATAAATATGATAATTTCTATTATTTTTATTTTCGTTTGTAAATTAAGTTTAAAAAATATAATTTGTTAAAATGTTTTTCTTTGTTCAATTTATTGTTTGTTTATCAAATATATGTATTTTTTAAATTACAACTATAACTATATTTATAAATAGTACATTCAAATAAATAGAATAAATCATTATAAAACACTAGTGGACTGATAAGCTAAATATATATGGTCTTAAATTAAAATAAATATGAAGATAATTCATATATAATGAAATTTATACCAGAATAAATATAGACCAATAGTGCATAAGATGAGATTCGGAGCTAAAATCTCAAAATTTTCAAAATACTGAAATTATTATTATCGAAAAGTATCACCTGATTCAAATAAAATCAGACTCAAACTGCAAAACAGAAGAGAACACCTATAATTATATAAAAAATACAAAAAAAAAATATTTTTAATAAATCCAAAAGAAATTTGAAATAAATATAAATATGGTAGAATAGTATGATATATATCATATAACATAAATTTATATTTATATAAAAATATTAATCATGTCCACTAATTTAATTAAATCATTATATTTTATTTTTAAAATAAAATAAAAAAGGAAAATTAGAATTTGTTATTTCAAGTTACCCACTACAATAGGAAAGAGAGAGTGGAAGTATATGGAAAGAGCGAAAGGTTGTACTTTTTTGTTTTTTTTTAATGGTCCAATCCATTTATATTAAAAAAGTATTTATTTTCTTAAACAATATATTTGATTAAAAATATATAAAATATATCGGTTACGGATCTCCAATAGTTAAACTCTTGCTCAAATTACTACTCTCTTTTTTTTATTTTTGAAATAAAAATAAAATCAAAATAAGAGATATGGGCTGCACTGCAGTTTGATTGATTCACAGTGATATAGTAATCATAAAATAATATTCCTATAAAAAGAATTCGAAAACTCTTTCCTAAAATCCTTGTAATCAAAGATATTTATGCTTCCTCTTTTCTTGAATCCTATAAAATATCACACACAATCAAGCTTAGATGTTTATCTTTTAAGCTTCTTTCCTCCTTCTTTTGTTTCTTTTCTTCTTCTTTTCTCATTGATATTATCATACAACCTTTCTTTCTTTTTTTTAATTTTCAGTTCAGCGAATGTTGGTTTGATTGAGGGGGAAAAAAGAGAGAAGATTGTAGAGAGTGTGTGTGTGTGTGTGTGGCAAATGGCGATGGAGTACGAACCAATCAAGCCATATGCCGATGATTTAGAGGATTCTGTTTATACGCAAGAAAAGCATTTCAGCATTGATATTGATATTATTGGCAATGCTGAGAAAATCCAAGATGATGATGAAAGTAAGAATTTGAATCAGCTGGCTTTTCGGATCTCTGACCCAAACATTGCTAACAAAGGTGAAGAAAGCCCCTTCATTCCCGCTTCCAACTCCAAAAACCTTCCTCTCCACCGCCAACAGCCGCCGCAGCACCGGCTTATTTCCTTGGACGTTTTCCGGGGGCTCACCGTTGTGGTAAAATCTCCTCTCTCTTTTTAACCTAGCTATCTCAAAATATAACTCCACTGTTGACTGTTCTCAATTTTTACTGCCTGACTTTTCGCTTTTTATGGTACACCCGTTACGCCAGTAAAAGAATATAATTAAAAATTAATATTACTGCATTGTTAATTATAAGTATAAATATTGAAAATAAATTACATGAGGCTAATTGTTAAAAAAATTAAATATGTGGTGTGTTGAGAGTTTTTAGTAAAGCTTAAAGAATTTATTTATTTTTCATATTAATTTTCAAGTGTTTTGAATATACCAATAATGCTTTAAATTAAAACAGAACTAATTAGTGGCAATTCTTTTATAGAAAAGTACGGAAAATCATTATTTTTAGTTAACCTCAATTCGTATCTCTTATTATTATATTGTCATCAATGCGTGCATCCGTTAAATATGATTTTAATTATTTCTTTTGGGCAGTTGGATTTCATGAATGCTTATCCAGGGTTAGGTCTCTTACAAATTTAAAGAGTTCTGAAAAGAAAATATAGTTTTTCTAGTCAAATCAGGGGCAAAGCTAAAAATTTTAGCTTTTAGGGGAGGCCGGGGCTCATGCCAGCCTCTTTGGCTTCGCCCTTGGGTCAAAATATATCATAAACTCTGTAATTTTTAAAAAATTGAAATCTAATCTTTTAAATTTCAAATTTCTGATCTAATTATTAAATTTTGTTAAAGATGAGTTTATTACAATTAATCTGGTTTAGCTAGAAAAAAATTTTATTTCAAAACGAAAGTAAATTTCTATAAATAAATAAACAGTTAAAATTACAAATATTCAAAGAGTAAGGAAAAAAGTGTTTAGGTCAACCAAATGTAAGTTCTCTCAATTGAATTAAAATTCAATGGATAAATTTTACTTATTTAGAAAGAAAATGAACACTGGGTATATGCAAGTTTAATTTTTTTATATAAATTAGTGATTATCATAGCTTGTGATGTAATGATAAAAAAAACTTTTGTTAAAATAAATTTTTTGTTTGTTTATTTGTTAAAATGAAATCTTATCTCATCTTAAGTTTGATCCTTAATCCATCTTATCCCTCCCTTATAAAACGGCTCAAATATTTTAACAGTTACCATAAAATTAGCATAAAAAAGTTCAATTTGCATGCATCATGAAATTACATCAATCTGATGATTTCAGGGCATCCATCATAATAAATGCACTCAAATACATATACGATTTCCTAAATAGAAAAAGATATCGCTTTATGCTCCAGGAGTCAAAGATTGAAAGATGTTCTAATTCAGAGTATTTCTCTAATTAATGCTTAGGACCATTTTTTAACTTCATTAAAATGTTAATACTGATAAATTTGTATTAAATACAGAAATTATCAACTTTCATTATATGTATAAATAAAATATTAGGATGAAATCTTTTCCCTCCCTCCAAGTCCATAAAGCAAGGCATGGGGTTCGATGCCGTATCATTTTGGGATATGGTTCACCCAAATCCCAATTACGATTTCGTATTGGTTGGATTCTGTCAAGTGGTTGCTTTATTAACTTGCTTTCCATCCTTTCGTATCGTCTGAATGAAGCATCCCTTTTCCCTTCTGAATCTGATTCCTTTTCCAGTAGGGAATAATCGTATATTAATATTTACATGTTAAAGAAGTATAAAATAAGCATGACTCATAACATAATATTGTCACAAGGTAAAGGGTGCAGTCCCACTTGCATCTGTAACATGCAGATTTTTCTTACTGGAAGATATCGTAGTACTACTTATCAGTTTTCCTTTTAATGTGGAGCAAGATATTTTTTTTCATTAATGCTAGCTGTTCGGGGATGTTTGTCTTATAGTATATATATTTTTACAACTTTGTTGAAGTTCTTTTCCACCTCCCACATTGGACATAAGCCTTAATAATTGTAATAGGCCAACTATCAGTTCAGGGGACTTGGCCATTGAGATACTTGTTTTTTTTATTACTATTTTATTGTTAATTCCACTTTTTACCCGAAAGAAGAAAAAACAATCAAGCTTTCTTGTAAACTGCATAGAGTGTTATTTCGTTGCCCAAAAGCGGGTTATAAGGAGTATGCATAAGTAAATATGTATAGATTTGGAGCCTGGAAGACATTTTTCATTTCTTTTTTAAGTTCTGAAATCCGTTGCACACTTACCATATTCCCCTGTTAGAAGTGAGTGTTAAATATGGATATGTCCAAAACTGATATTAATATACTCAACTTTTTTTAAGGTGTTTTGATATATTTAGAAGATCATATGCCAAGTCTATTTAGAATATGTGTTGAACACGTACTGAACACTAGTACTTCAGAAAAATTGAAAAGTTTGGGTAGCATAACTGTTTCATAAAAAAATTGTGATTTTTTATTTTTCAATCTCGTGGAAGTTCTAGGTAAAGAAGCTATATTTTCTAGAATAGGCCCTTTTGACTATCAAGAGCGGTCATAATGCATTCGAACTTGAATGCATAAAAGTTGAAGCCTGCTATCAACTTAATCATAAGTTTGTGATTGGAACATAAATGTCGTTAACATGGGATGATCAAGGTACACCATCTCATATTTAAATCCTAAAAGCCTCCCACAGTTTTGGTAATTTCTTTTCATCCATCCACTACCATATTCTCTGGATCTTTTGTGCAATACCCTTTAATCCTTCTTCGGCAATTTTATTCTATACTTGGATTCATTAAATATGAAATTTTAGCATTTCCTATCAGTTTAAGTAATTTGGATAATTATTGACCAAATTATCTCTTAAACAATGTGAAACAATAAATAACTTGAATTAAGTTGATGTATTTTGGTTAGGGGCTGTAGGAGGTTTGAATTTCAGACTAGTTCTAATATATATAAGACGTTTGCCTCCTTAAAAATGAAACCAGTATTTAGACCATTCTTGAAAATCATGATGCATATTCTATCTCTAGATGTAATTTATGTCAAAATCTGTTATAAGCTTTTCAGTATTTGCACAAATTTTCATTATGTTGTTTCATCAGTAGGTATCTTGCTTAGTTATTTTAATTTTTTTTTTTATTCTTTCATTTGTGATGCAGCTAATGATACTTGTAGATGATGTTGGTGGCATTCTTCCTGCTATCAATCATTCACCATGGAATGGATTAACCCTTGCAGATTATGTCATGCCATTTTTTCTCTTCATTGTTGGTGTTTCTCTAGGACTGACATACAAGGTACCACTTGCTTCTCGAATGTATTGTTTTCAATGCAAAACTTTCAGTACCAGTAGAATGAGATCAATGAATCTCGCTCCTTTTTATGCTCTGTTAGGAAGCAGAAATACTTCTATATCACGTTATACATTATTGATCCTACTGGTTTCAAATGTCTCTAGTGTTATCACCACTGAATCTTTTAGGAGTTTTTCTCTAACTGTTTGATTCTTTGCACAGAGAGTTTCCTGCAGAGTTACTGCAACTAGAAAAGCAATATTGCGGGCACTAAAGCTTCTGATATTAGGCATTTTTCTACAAGGTGGCTCTTTATTTCTTTAACCCTGTACAACTTATCTTGGCTGATGGATATATATGCATTCTCTTACGAGTAGTCTAAATTCAGTGATAAATGTATCACAAGGATACTTATTGTCCAAACTTCGGTTATTGTTTTGTCTCATAATTTGTAATTTCTAATCACTAACAGGAGGCTTCTTCCATGGGCTCAACAATTTAACTTATGGGATGGATATTCAGCAAATGAGATTGATGGGAATACTGCAGGTGTGCTTTCTTACAAGTTCACACCCAATTTTTATTATGAATGTTAGAAAATCGAATGAAGGTGTTCTAAGGCAGCTTCCTTGCTTTCTCCCTAATGTAGAGTAGGTTAAACAAATGAACAGTTTACTAAGTTGGCTTTCTGGTGTTCTATGAGAGTATTAGTCCATTATTTCTCAAACTTCTTAGCAAGTTGAAGGTGGAAATGTTTTAGGAACGAAATGGGCTTGAGATTTAGTTGTGGACTTTTAAGTTATACTAATTATTTACAGTAGGATAACATATTGTTCTTGTTTTGTTTTTTGCCTGCCCTCCTTCCCAGAGAATTGCCATAGCATATTTAGTAGCAGCATTGTGCGAGATTTGTCTGAAAGGTGATGATCATGTTACATCACAATTAGCTCTGCTGAGAAAGTATCAATTTCAGTGGTAAGTATTTTCTTTAAGCACACGATAACTCATTTTAGTTATTATATTTGTATTTTGCATCTGAGTGTAGCTTAATTATGCAGTCTTTTATAAGAACTTAAGTTTAATCTTTTCCTCTGTCATAATATATGTGGAAAGGTATGCTTCAAATCTTTGCTTTTCGATTTTTGTCTCCCATGCCAAAAGTTCTTTTTCTTTTCACCAATGTTCTTTAAATTTGCTTTCTCATATTTCTTTCTTAGTTGAAATTGTTTACCGGTGTGCCCTCTCTCCATCTCTCTCTTTCCCAGGCTTGCTGCTTCTGTTCTTACTGTCATATATATTTCCTTGTTATATGGCTTGTATGTACCCACTTGGCAATATCAGATTCCAGATGCAACTTCTTCCTCAGCACCAAAGACTTTTTCGGTTAGTTCTTGTGAAATTGTCTTTCAAGGTTAATAATTGCATTCAACTATAGTGGACTTTCACTAAACAAAGAAGTCACTAAGCAGCTTGCCTTTTCCCTTTCCATTCAAAGGTGAAATGTGGAGTACGTGGTGACACTGGACCAGCTTGTAATGTGGTTGGAATGGTTGATCGTAAAATACTGGGGATTCAACATCTGTACAGGAAACCAGTCTTTGAAAGAACAAAGGTATGCTCTCCTTCAAAAGCTTGTTTCGGTTTCTTATTTGCATCATGTACCATCCTTAACCCATTAATTTCCATTGTTCTGTACTATCTCCCCATCCATTTCTATAGCAATGCAGCATCAACTCACCTGATTATGGCCCTTTACCTTCTGATGCCCCTGCTTGGTGTCAAGCCCCCTTTGAACCTGAAGGACTTCTGAGGTTTGTTTACAGTTTCTTTCCTCACCCTCTGAAATGTCTTTATGAAGATAATACTCTATCCTTTTGTACAGATAGGTAGTCATTGATAGAGTAACAATTTATTATATGTACTACTGTATGACCACATTACATAAGCAAACTTTAAGTCAACAAGATATGGACTGCTTTTGATTTTTGGTGTGTTGCATGCTTATGGACAGACCTTGTATGTTCTGGTTGCAGTTCAGTGATGGCGATGGTGACCTGCTTGGTTGGTTTACACTATGGGCATATAATTGTTCACTTTAAGGTGACATTTCCTTTTCCATGTATTGCTTTTATATTCTCTCACTGGATCTTATCAATGAATTAGTGTTTAAAATGCAGGATCATGCGGACCGAATTCGTCTCTGGTTGATACCATCTTCAGCTTTTCTAGTCTTGGGCCTTGCCTTGGACATTTTCGGTAAATGGTTATTTAATACTCTTACAACATTGAGAACCTGCAGTAGTAGCACACTGTTAGCGGTCTCATCATCAGGTCATCTGCTTTCTTGTAGGAATGCACATTAACAAGGCTCTTTACACATTCAGTTACATGTGTGTTACTGCCAGTGCCGCTGGCTTTCTCTTTGCCGGAATTTATCTACTGGTAAGATCAACGAATCCTTTTCACATCTCTTATAATTCTGCTGATTTACTTGTATAAAGCCATTTAGATTAATCACGAAAGACTGTATTTTCCATCTAACTGCAATGGTGGAGAAACACAAGTGGCTTCATTTCCCCAACTTCTAAAAGTGAAGAAACTTTGAAACAGGTTGACATCTATGGATATCGACGCATGACATTGGTACTGGAATGGATGGGGAAGCATGCTTTGGTGATATACATCCTTGCAGCCTGCAATATCATACCAATCGTTATACAGGGATTCTATTGGAAGCAGCCTCAAAATAACATTGTAAGTTGGTGTTTTTCATATTGATGATTCTACTAGATATTGCAGCCTTATATATCTTTATTTGATCATGTACAATCCAGCTTAGCTTAATTGGCATTGGAAGATGAAGTGACGATTTTGCTGCAATCCATGGAAGTATAGGTTTTTTCTTTACCTCTTTTATCAACTTCAATTGTGAACTCTCTCTCTATTTAGATTACCTCAAACTAGAGTAAGTGAGAGAGGGGTGGTTAGGCAGGACAGAAAGGGTAGAAAATTTGGTTTGTTTAGCAAGCTTGCTTGAGCTTTCTACTTTCATATATTCTAGGAAAATTGGATATAATTTTTCATGTCATCTGTCTTCGTGTGTATATATGGGGCAGACTGCTTATTTCTCTCTACTAATTGACATTGAATGATCTAATATTGTTTTGATCATTTTGGCACCGAGATATCAGCTTAATTAATGCATTTATTTGTGTGTTTTAAGCATCATCTGCAAAACCTTTCTTCCATTGGCTTGTAAAAAGCCATATCTACTGAATCACTTGGTGCAATTGTTTCATAACATCACTTTAAAAAATATTGTACACTTTACAACCAAATATCCTCAATGTGTTAATTAACAAAATATATTTCATTGCTCATAGCTTAAATCACAAGCAAGCTTGTATCATTAAAAGGTTTTTTGAGACCAATTGTTCATCGGAGTTAACTATATAAAACACATTTCAATTTTCAATTAATACTTAAATCTCACCTTTGTTAATGTAATGGTAAAGGCCGTGTCAATGGTGAGTGAGACTGAGAACTGAAAGTAATGGGTGTCAGGTTAGGGTTGATCTTAAATGGGTGTAATCATTCAGGCACTTGGATTAGAAAACAGACTGGGATAATTGTTTCCAAAACATAACAATATATTAGATCGATTCAAACCAACAAATTATTCCAATTTTCAATTTTTTTTTCAATTATTCCAAGTTTCAGTTCTATATATGCATGATAGCTCTACATGCTATTCGAGATTGTTCATATGTGATTCGCATTTGAAAATCGTTGGTAATTCAAAATGATTGGCATTTATATTTCTCTTTATCCTTGGAAGACTGGCTTAATGCAAATATTTGCAATTTTTATGGACTCACAGTTGTCTATGGAGAATGACAAACTTTGTTTTCAATTGTTTCTTGGCTAATCTAGAAGCACAGAAATGATTTTGTTTTTAAAGATACATGCTACAACAGTGCTACCTTGATTGCCACTAGTATAGCTTGGACTAGAAGCTTTACTAATACTAAAAGTGCAGTTAGTCTTCACAGCAACATATGTACGAAAAGTGTCTGGCAACCACCACCGATAGGTTGGGTGAAAATTAACATTGACGGAGGCTTCTCTTTTCAAAAATCCTATGCTACCGTAGGGGTAGGGTTTCGAAATCAAGTTGGAGATTGGTTACTTGGCTTTGCAATGACAGTTGGTAAATCGAGAGCTTTTCATGTTAGATTTGTACAATAAATTTAAAATAAAACTGAATAAACCAGAATCTATCATGTCAAATCATCAAGAATAAAACTAAATGCGGAAGCGTGCCTGAATCGAGAGTTTTTCATGTTGTGTATAATTTGGGGACCATAACCCTGATATTTATAACCTTGGCATATTAGTTCTAATCAAATTCTAATTAGCCCATCATTAATTAGAATTTGATTAGAACTCAATTACTAGAGTATCTACACATATTTGACCCATACTTTATTTCATAATTAAAGCCCAATAAAATTCTAACCAAATTAGATCACTTTTAATTTGGGCTAACCTATCATGATAGTAAATAATATGTAATTACCCTTATTATATATGTTATGTCCATATTTTCCAACAATCTCCCACTTGGACCACATATATATACTAATTACTCTATAATTACATGTCATTATATAACCTTATGAGCTCAAAATTTTACTATCATATCCAAAAGGTATTCCGAACAATCTCGTCCATTAATTATGGTAACATAGAACCAAGGCGACTTTCGTTACATATATCGTAACTAAATCCATCCATGATCACGTATATTAACACAACCAAATGACATAGATCAAGTATAGATGTGTAGCATGGAAATTACATGCAATATGATCTAAACATGTCTATTTCCAACTGGTCCTCTTTAAACTTAAATGAGGTCAGTTTCAAAACAATAAACAGAGTGAATAAATTGAATAATTCATTTCTGATCAGAAAATAACCAAATACATAAATGTCTAAAAACAAACATAAAACAAATAAAATATAAACTCCCACTAAATCATGATATCCTCAAACAATGTAACACCCATGTGAGCAGTGTGCTCATGAAAGACTTTGGGTGGTAAACCTTTTGTGAGCGAATCCGCTATCATGGAGTTTGTCCCAATGTGCTCTATGGATATTTGACCATTTTGCACTCTTTCTTTTACAACTAGGAACTTTATGTCAATATGCTTTGACTTAGATGAACTCCTGTTGTTATTGGAATACAGCACTGCTGACTTATTGTCACAAAATAATTTGAGTGGTCTTTCTACATTCTCCAAAATGCGCAACCCTGTGACAAAGTTCCGCAACCATGTTCCATGGTTTGATGCCTCATAGCATGCTACAAACTCTGCTGCCATAGTGGACGAAGCTACAAGTGTCTGTTTGACACTTTTCCAAGATATAGCTCCTCCAAATAATGTGTAAATATAGCTTTGATGTAGATTTCCTACTATCTTGGCATCCAAATAAATCGTAATCAATAATACCTATGACCTCCAAAAGATCTGATCTCTTATAAGTAAGCATGTAATCTTTTATTCTCTGAAGATATCTCATAACCCTTTTGGCTACTATCCAATGGTCTATACTAGAGTTGCTTAAATATCTGTCTAACATCCCAACAATGTACGCAATGTCCGGACGCGTACAAACTTGAGTATACATTAAACTCCCAACAGCTGATGCATAGGGAATCTTTTGCATTTCCTGAATTTCAAGGTTACTTTTAAGGCATTGAGTAAGACTAAATTTGTCTCCTTTCGCGACAGGGGTGTCACCTGGTCTACAACTCTACATGCCAAACCTTTTGAGTATTTTATCGATATAGCTCTTTTGTGATAATCCAAGAATACCTCGAGGTCGATCTCGACGTATCTGAACTCCTAAAACAAAAGAGGGGTCCTCAAGATCTTTCATCTCAAAATGCTTAGATAAAAACCTCTCGATTTCGTACAATAAGCCTATATCATTAGCGGCAAGCAAAATGTCATCATCATATAGAACCAGAAATATGTACTTACTCCCATCGAATTTGTGATACACACAATCATCAACAATATTCATCTCGAAATTTTCTGGTTGCACTATATAAATTGTTTCTTCAATGTCGCCATTAAGAAACGCAGTCTTAACATCCATCTGATGTAACTCAATATCAAAATGAGCAACAAGCGCCATGATTATCCTGAAGGAGTCTTTCGATGAAACTGGAGAGAAACTCTCTATAAAATCAATACCTTCTTTCTGAGTATATCCTTTAGCTACAAGACGCGCATTATACCTCTCCACATTACCATTTACAACCATTTGGTTTTGCACCTTCAGGTATTGGGACAAGTTCACAAACTTTATTGTCTTGCATAGATTTATACTCATCTTTCATGGCATCAATCCACTTTTGAGAATTAGAACTTTTCATGGCCTGATGAAAGTTGATTGGATCATCTTCCATCATTCCATTATAATCCTCATGTTCTTGGAGAAATACAATATAATCATCTGGAATAGCATTTCTCCTTTCTCTTGTGGACCTCCTTAATGGCACTTGTTCTTGAGGTTGTTGAGTTTGTTCTTCTGGAACAATTACCTCATTTTGAATGGGGAGTTGTTAAACATTGTCTTGTAGAGGTTCTAGATTCACTTCTTGATCAATGATAGGTATAAGAACCTAAGCATCGTCAAAAGTGATAGTAGGAACTGAGTTAGAATCCAATTCCTCCTCAAAAGCAATGTCTCTAACCTTATTTCTCCCCCAAACTCAACATCCTCAAAAAATGTTGCAGTTTCCGTCTAAAAAATATTCCTTATTATGGGATCATAAAAATTTATAGCCCCTAGACCGCTCAGAATAGCCAATAAAGTAGCTGCTTACTGTTTTGGAGTCCAATTTCTTTTCATGTGGCCTATAAAGCCTTACCTCAGCTGGACATCCCCAAATGTGAAAGTGCTTTAGACTAGGCTTTTGACTTGTCCAAAGCTCATAAGGTGTTTTTGCAACTACTTTATTGGGTACTCTATTCAGAATGTAAGCTGCTATCTTTAATGCTTCTCCCTAGAGGGACTCAGGTAAGGTAGAATGAACAATCATGCTCCTTACCATATCCTTAAGAGTTCTGTTTTGTCTTTCAGCTACACCATTCATACTAGGTGATCCCGGCATGGTGTACTGTGGGACAATACTGCATTCCTCTAGGAATTTCGCAAATGGTCCTGGACATTATTCACCTAAGCCATCATATCTACCATAGTACTCACCACCACGATCAAATCTGATGTTTTTAATCCTTTTATTGAGTTGATTCTCAACTTCATCTTTATAAGCTTTGAACACGTCCAAAGACTGAGATTTCTCATGAATGAGATATAAGTACCCATAACATGAGTAATCGTCTATGAATGTTATGAAATACTGTTGACCATTCCAGGATGCTGTAGGGAATGGCCCACAAATATCTGTATGAATTAATTCTAAGACGTCTAAACATCTGTTGGCACCTAATCTCTTGGTTTTGGTTTGTTTTCCCTTAATGCAATCGACACAGACATCAAAGTCTATGAAGTCAAAGGACTCTAAAATACCATCAGACACAAGGCGTTCAACTCTAACTTTTGAGATATGACCTAAGCGCCTATGCCATAATGATGCTGAATTTTCCTTATTTAATTTACGTTTAATACCACGTGATTCTACATGCAAGGTTTCATTATAGGATGCAACTGTTTCTAGCAAATAAAGGTTGTCATAAGTATTTAAATAACCAGTTCCAATAACATTTGAATTTAAAGAAAAATTAAATTGATTGTTTCCGAATGAACAATAATATCCAAATTTGTCCAACAAAGAAACAGAAACTAAATTCCATCTAAATGACGGTACAATAAAAGTGTCTTTTAAATCCAAATAAAAACTAGTTCCTAATAACAACCTAAAATGCCCAATCGCTTCCACTTCTACCGATTTTCCATCGCCCACAAAGATGTGTTTTTCACCATCACTTGGCTTTCAGTAACTCAGGCAACCCTGCATAGAAACACTTATGTGAGTAGTAGCACCAGAATCTATCCACCAAGTGTTTCTAGGTACTGAAGCTAAATTAATCTCAGAATAGACCAAATTAAGAATTATACCTTTCTTTGCACGTCAAGCATGATATTTGGTACAATCTTTCTTTACGTGTCCAGACTTGTTACAAAAGAAACAACTCTCTGTAGCTTGTTGTTGTTTCTTTTGAGTGGACCTCAGCGCCTTCATTCGATATATTTTCTTTTCTTGCCCTTATCTTTAGGGGCATTGGCCAAATGAGCACTTTCAGACTTATCACGCTTCAACCTTTCTTCCTCTTGCACACAATGAGAAATGAGCTCATTTAGGGTCCATTTCTCCTTTTGACAGTTATAACTAATTTTAAATTGATTAAACTGTGCAGGAAACGATACCAAAACCATAAGAATAAGCAATTCCTCAGAAAGCTCGATCTTAAGTGCCTTAAGTCTTGAAGCAGTATGGAACATCTCCATAATGTACTCCCTTACGTTTCCTTGACCCTTATACTTCATAGACATCAAAGAATTCAGAAGTGATGTCATCTCAATCTTATCGTTTTTAGCAAAACATTTCTCAATTTCATCAAGGAAACCCTTGGCCTGAGTAATCTCTTCAGATTCTGTGCCCCTAAAGGCTTCTGGAATCCTGTGTTTCATGATCATTAGACTCATGTGATTTGAACGATCCCACCTCTCAAAATCCCTCTTAACATCAGGGGTGCTTTCCGCAGTGAGAGGTGCAGGTTGTTCTTCCCTTAGTGCAAGGTCTATGTCCATACAGCTAAGCACTATAAGTAAGTGTCTTTTCCATTCCTTAAAATTAGCCCCATTAAGCATGGGTATAGAATTTATATTAGCAGATATTGTGGCAGCAGAAGATGAATTAGCTGAATATAGAACAAAAACAAGCTTAAATCAATATTCATAAGTAAACAATAAATTCAAGATAATGGCTAATCCCATCTCAAGATACCAAACACAACATTAATATCAAGTCTTTGGATAGTAATATTAACAGTAAGCGGTACTCTTGTTGTAACAATCAAACATT
The DNA here is from genome assembly GCA_025698515.1 of Gossypium sturtianum. Taxonomy (NCBI): domain Eukaryota; kingdom Viridiplantae; phylum Streptophyta; class Magnoliopsida; order Malvales; family Malvaceae; genus Gossypium; species Gossypium sturtianum. The sequence continues at coordinate 128,664,152 of CM046946.1, forward strand.
GATAATAAATTATGTCAAACAATGAATTAATCTTTGGACTAACTTATTGCTCACATAAAATACCTTATAATTGTCACACATTTATCGTCACAGATGTCGTTGAAATTCTGCCAAATATTAACTTACCTTTGGGTCAATCAATAAACGCATGAATCACAAAAACATATAATCATCTTAATATTTCAAATAAACTAATCTACACAAAAGAGGTCACTTTGGCGGCATTTTGCTTCAACTAATTTATTTAAAATATTAGACATCCTTAATTAAAAGCCAAAATCTGAATTTATTTGTTTCAAAATATTTACTTTAATTTCATCTTTCAATCAAATTAAAAGATAATTATATATATTTATATAAATTTCCAAAACAACATGCATTAAACCAATCAAAGCATGCATATATTATATATTTATATATAAACGAAACATATATATATGAATCAATTTCTATACTTTGAATTTTTTTTTAAATGCCTTATATGATTTTTTAAAAAATAATAATAATAATAATAACCACATGTTTTGCAATTATATATGCATATATACATACATCAAATCGAAGCATAAATTAAAACAAAACCCTAAAATTTTTAATATGAATTCAAGATAATAAAGATCTAAAAAAAATACTTTAATATAAATCTTCAAAGATCAACATATATATCCGAAGTATGAAAAATGAAATTTTATGAATCAATCATTCAAATGAAGAACCTTAATCAATTCCCAATGATTCGATATGGCGAGGCTCTGATGCCACTTGTTAGATTTGTAAAATAAATCTAAAATAAACCAGGATCTATCATGTCAAATCATCAAGAATAAATCAAGAATAAAACTAAATGCGAAAGTGTACCTGAATCCATGAATTCCTTGAAGTTTTACCGGATTTTGGGGATTTGATCTTCCAAATTAGCACACAAAAAATTCAGAGAATATCTGCTCTCTCTTCCCTAATGATGAGATATTAGAAAATATATTTTGTGTATAATTTGGGGACCATAACCCTAATATTTATAACCTTGGCATATTAGTTCTAATCAAATTCTAAGTAGCCCATCATTAATTAGAATTTGATTAGAACTCAATTACTAGAGTATCTACACATATTTGACCCATACTTTATTTAATAATTAAAGCCCAATAAAATTCTAACCAAATTAAATCACTTTTAATTTGTGCTAACCTATCATGATAGTAAATAATAACATGTAATTACCCTTATTATATATGTGATGTCCATATTTCCAACATTTCAAACGAAGGCAAGGGCAATCTATGAGGGACTTTCTATTGTGTGAAAGGAAGGGTTCAGACAAGTTGAAGTGGAAAGTGACAATGCCATTCTAATTGATACTGTCAGTAATAGTTATGCAGTGGATAATAACCTTTCAGAGGTACGATTCATTCACTATTTACTTGTGAAGGGCTGACAAGTTAAATTCCGACATATTCCAAAGGGACAAAATAAGGTTGTGGGTTACTTGGCGAAGATGGCCAGTAGAGATTTAAACACGATTTGCACTTTTACAGAGTCGCACTTTTACAGAGTCTCCAACGAGTGTTTGGGCATTATTGTTGGCTAATCTTCAGCAACTTGAAACCAAGGTGAACTCTCATTAGAGCTATGTTGATGTAGTCGATTTCTACTACTTTATTTCTATAAATTAAAAAAAAAAACAAAATTTATGCAACACATCTAAAAATGTCATTTGTCACTAAAAATATTAATTTAAGGATTCTGAATCAATTAATTAAATTTTATTATATAATAGTCAAATATCATTAATATACTTTACTAATCCATGCATACCAAAATATTATTGTAGAAAATAACTATACATTAATTACCATAAGGAAAAAAATCTTTCTATAATACTCTAATATTGCTATAATATCTTTATAATGCTATACTTTTTTATAATATTAATTTATGAATTAAATTAATTCTACCTAAAATACTAACATTAATATTTGGAATAAAAAAAATTATGTCTAACAATTAAGAATAACATAGTTATAACTTACAATAAGTATAATCTGAATGCAACTAATTGCATTCATAACCTAGAAAATGAATAAAAATCTTATAGGAATATTAAAATAAGATTTTTATATTTTTAAAAATATTGTTTTATATTTGTTATAATACATGCATATTACTGTTAGCTTTAAAAAATATTTTATATAGTCAATTAATGATATTTGACTATTATATTTATACAAAAACATATTTATATTATAGTATTTAAATATATTATACCAATACTCAAATAATATTTTTAAAGTAAATTAATGATTATGTTTATATAAAATAATATTTTATTTCAATATTCATGCCCACAATAGTATTTACAAGATTTATTTAAAAATATTATACAAATATAATATAATATCTTTAAATACAAATATTATAGCAAAGTTTTCTTACAATTTTGACCATGATTAATAACCTATGAGAGTAATTAGGGAAACAACTAGTTATTAAAAAATAAAATAAATGTAATATTTTGTTACTGTTAAGGATCGACCCGTATAAACAACGAAATAGAAAATGTAGAGAAGATCGAACACAAATTTTACGTGGAAAACTCCTCCGAAGAGGATAAAAACCACAGGCAAAGGAGGCTTCGGTTTTTCACTAAATGAGAAAACAAACGAGAGTACAATATGGAGAAAATAAACTTAAATGTACTAAACATATAAACTCAAACCCCGAAAAATAAAGCCCTAACTCTCATAGAGTTCTCTCAAAAGGGGCACAAAATTCCCTCCATAGTTATCACGAAAACTCTCACCAAAACTCATCTGTGACAAGATGTAGTCGCACCAAAAAGAAAAACCTCGTAGTACTATATATTTAATTGCCTTTTAATTGGCCTCTCAAAATAGGGATACAAGGCCCCTTTAAATAGGTTAATATTAGAGGTCTAATCATACTAAAATATCATGGATTAATCATAGTTTAACTGCGAAAATATAGTAGAGTTTAACTAGGAGAAGAAACTCGATTTATGTGGGGAACACGTCGCCATGTCGCAACGTCCTCATTCGTGTCATCCTTCGTCGCAACATCGAGAATCTTCTCATCGTGATTCCGCCATCTGTTCGATTGAAAATACGAGTCACACCCCATAATTACAAAAAAAAAAATATAAAGTTTGACAGCGTATCAAAAGTAATTATAGAAACAGTTAATTTTGACCATGATTAATTTGTTATTAAAAAATATATAATATAATAACTAGGTTTATGTGAAAAGGTAAAAATTAAGTGAACTGCTTTTCTTATAGTTTTATTAATATATGTATAAAATTATCATTAATTTTTTTTTCTATATATACATTGTTTTATATATTATATCAATTACAATAAATAAAAACTTAACATCAAAAAGTTAAAATCATATTAAATTTTAATTATTTTAATTGACTTAATTATAAATAAACATAAATGTATAATATTGATTTTCCAGCCATTAAAATCCTTGTTTTTAATAACATTAAAATCTGATATACTAAAATAAATCAAATCCAAATAGTAAATAAAAACCAATAATAATTCCACTAATTAAGAATATTAAATCATATCAATTAATTTTCAATAAATACATTCAAAAATTCATATTGTAATTTTTTATTTTCTTTTTTAATCAAATGCATTAATTTTTTTATAATTAAAACCTTTAGCATTTATTTTTTATTCACTATTATAAATACATGGGTAAACCTCAATGGTTTTCATTACAAGTCTTAGATTGTATTTCTTTAAAGATTGTATTATTTAGGTTTTTTAGCTTTGTATGATTATATTCTTACATGGTTCAATATTTACTTTTTTTGAATTTTGATTAATATTTTTATCTAGGAATTTTTTGTATGAATAATTTTAGTATATTTTTATGTATATTTTTAATGGAAGAGGAACAAATACTTGCACAATTTTCCAGTGTTCTGGTTTTTATTAGAAGGTTTTTGCAGTTGTTTTGGTATCCTATCTACACAGGTTGGTGAACAAAGGTTTTGGTCATTTCAAACTTTTCATAAACATTTAAGAGGGCATTCGGCTTTAAGATATCTCAATCGATCTGATCCAGTCCAAATAACGTTGAAATAAAGCCTAAACATAATAACAATAATAAAGTTAAAACAAGATAAAGATGATAGACAAAAGACATAAGTTGATAATATGCATTTTTTACATGCAAACGATCTTAAAATTTTGATATGTGTTTAAAATTATTACAATTTATTTAATTAATTTATGTTTAAATTAAAAAGAATTTAAAATGTCAAATTAATTATTATTTATCATAAGTATACAAATCATATATATTATTTGAAGGAAAAATAAAATAAATAAATATGATTTGAAGGCATTGAATATTTTATTAAAAAAAATTTAATTCTTAATTAGTTTGTATTCTTGACCAGTTGTGTATATATACATTTTTTTATATCTAAAACTCAATGTAATTTGTGTAAATAAAGTACATTAAGATTAAAATGAAAAACAATGTAGTTGAATGTTTAAAGTTATTAGATTTATGTTTATTTTATAAGTTAAATGATCATAGTAATATATAATATTATTTTGTGGAAATATGATTAAGATACTAATACAATAATTAAAATTATATTATGTGATTTAAATTTGGTTATTAAAAATAATTTTCATATAAATTTTTAAAAAAATTAAATTAGAAAACTTTAATATAAAGTTATTATGTGAAATGACTAAAGTAGTAATTTTAATTTCAGTGAATTGAAAGAATGAGAAAATTCAAGGGCTAATTGAGTAAATATAAATTGCAGATGTACTTGTCAAAAAAATTTAAAAAAATTTAAAGGGGTTTAGTTTGTAAATCCCTTCATTCAACTTTAATAGTTGAAATTTTCTTTCCATACTTTTTACTTTTGCCATACATTTGAAAAAAAAAAAAAGTTCTAGCGTGTTTTCACATGATGTCATAGCTTCTTTCAGCTGTGGTCTTACTCTTTTTTTTATCATGATGTCAAAAGATCTTTCAGCTATGGTCTTACTCATTTTAGGCATATAGCTTCTGGTTGGACCCATGGTCTAGCCATGATCTTTCTTTCTTACTTTTCTCGTTGTCTTCCATCTATTCCTCCATTTCACCATTCCTAAAATTGATGCGCGAACACCGCAATGTCTCCTCCGCAAGGCCTGGAGCTTCGCACATCACGGGTGCACTCAGCAACACTGTATGGTGGTATATAATAGAATCACCCCTTATTCCCATTGTTAAGTTTGACTAACCTTTCAACATTACCCGGCATTTGCACATTATTCACACACATAAGCAATCCTTTCATCGGGATGCAAATTCCACCCATATCCTATTCGCAAACCTTCAAAGTCTTGAACTTAAACCCTAGGGGAGGGGAGGTAAGCAATGCCGATGTGGCTTCCCCATTATGTTACAAAAGGAGTCGTAATAAGTCGAGTCTATGGGAGGATCTAGGAAGCTAAGGAACAGAACTTCCTCGAGCCTTTGAGGCAGATACTTGCCTTGTTCTAAAGATAATCAGAAGCAAAGAGGATGTATAACCCCTTGTGATGAAACATCTTCTCTGGGAGAAGAAGAAGCCTTTAGTGTCACCTAGTAGACCCTTTATTTGGTTCACCTCAAGAACAAAGACAGGGAAGGGAAACAGTTTCCCAGGGGAACAGGTAAACCACTATGTTGTAGTCGGTGGGTGTAACCCTATAAGTCAAGAATTATTACCTTGCTTGTGCCTTCTATTAGGGATTTAATTAGTGAATAGGCAAGGAAGGCAAAAAAAAAAAAAAAAAGAGGATTTTTTTCGAGATCTTAACGTCGGGATAGTAAATGAACTGCACCCCAGGAATGTATATAGAAAAGGAAAAGATAAACAGGAAGAAGGGAAGCGAGAAGCAATGGGAGAATTAGTCAAGCCAATGGCCTGTAGACTTATGAATTTCCCCTTAATTTTCTAGGTTGTTTATAGCCCAAAGAGAGCATGAGAGTTATATATGGAAAATTAAATTTATGATAAGAGGCAGTTCAAGTCCATCAATGCATGAAGGGCACCTATCGAAATTAGTAAAAGGGAAAATCCTTTAATATATCCAAAGTGGGAATACGTATCGACTGTTTCCAAATATGATGTGGCCTTCATAAACTAAAACTGGTAATAGGATTGTTCAATGACAAGCCTTTTTGAGAAAAGCTAATGAATTTTCGTAACCATTAGAGTAGACCTCCAAAATCCGAGCGTTAACTTTAATACCTCACCATGGTAGTGAAGAAAAAATTTAGTGGCCAAGCTTAGTTGCCTTGTGCCAGGAAGAGACTGACCCATTAAGATGGGAAGGGTTAATGTACAAACAAATCTAGAAAGTGCAGGTTACCACCAGGGTTAAAAATCATGAAGTAGTTAGATAGGCAATGTTTGCCTTAAAACCTCCACGAGATTAAGGTTACAAAGAAGACCTAAGGATGAAAGCGCATCCAACGACGGGCAGGTCAAATAGCCGCTAATCCACGGTATCTATATTCTGTTAAGTGTTTAAAGACCCACAAAATGGGCGGAGAAAAAATAACGAGAATGTACGAAAGAGGAACCAAGTTGAAGATTCGGGTAAAAGTGAACGGTAGTTACCCACGCGAACCTTAAGAGAGTGAGAATGAAGAAAAGTTTCTCTAAGTTCGCCTTGTTGGCAGAGTACGAAAGGAAATTTCGAGGATGAATCTTTTTGGAGTGGGAGAGTTGTCACGCCCAAATATCCACTAAGTCCAGAAATTAAGAGACAATTGAGGGATGAAATTGGAAGAAGCCAAAAGTTGGAAATCTCTATCGAAAAGTCAGGAAAAGTGGGGAACGATATTGGACAAAGGTGAAATCTAATTCAGGTTCGACTGGATTTGAACCAGTTGGTCCCATAGTGAGGGATGAAATGATTGGAAACGGGTAAATTTTACACGGTTGAAGATCGTGTAGATAGGACTATAAATAACAAAGAAATGACTTCCTGGGGAACTTCTTCTTCAATTTGTTTCATTTTTCATCTCCTTCCTTGGTTGCTCCGACGGAGAGATAGCCGTGGAAGCTCTGCATGGGGCAATTATCATGAGATTTAAGTAGGAAAAATAGATAATCCGGTAAGTTGGTAAGGTCTTGAATCCTTCAGTATACGTAAAATTTAAGAATCACAGTTAAGGCCTTTCAGAAATCATTTTAAAGATTCTGCATGTTTCTAGAAACTAAATTTAAATTGAGATTAATGATTTTAACCCATGAATTGTGTAACCCCTCAAACCAGGCCTAGATGTTACGACCGAATCTGAGTAATTACATAGGCCATGAAGATGGCCAAAACCTTTTCATAAGAAAAATCCATTTGTCCTTGAAACATGTCATTTTGAAAATATCATGTTCTTTTCAATAAAATTTATTTGTTCCTTTTTTATTAAAAATACTTGTATTATAACTTAGTTTTGAAAATACATTTGCAGTGAATACTAATTCTTAAAAATGTTTAATGATCATTTAAAACTGAAATCCAACATAAGCAATCCATGCAATAATTCCAAAATATCAGAAAGGAAAAATCCCCATGCCACAGTCCACAATTTAAAATAAAGTCCCAAAAAGTTATTAAAATAAATCCAAACCAAAGTCCATAAAATGATATAAAGTCCATAATTTATTAAAAAGTTCACATCCGAGAGCATCACCGAAAATGTGCATCCGAGTCCTAATTACGAGGATTACCTGAAACATACACATAAGATGGGTGAGCTTACAAGCCCAATGTGAGATCATCACAAATATATACATATCAAAATATCAATCTCAACTTATCGATCATCATAATAATCACAAGTTCTAACACCGATACTTATGCATGAACATGTCGATGCATATTTTAAAACGATGCACATTTTATAAAGTTTTCTACCCATCTCCGCTACACACCAATATCGAGTTCCCCATAACCCGTCCATCCAATAGCACACCATTTATGGACAAGCCACCACATAATCACCGATTAATGGCCACATAAAACATTGTGGACAAACCACCACATAATTATCAATAACGGCCACATAATCAAAGATAAACTGCCACATAACTTCTACCTTTCACAAAACTCACTCCATGCATATGATATAACCATTTTCAAATTTAACACATATAATCACTTTTCGTATTTCTCATGTAGTCATGCTCATAGTCGCATATTTCTCAATTTTACACATTTGCATGTAAACATGCTCACATTTTCATATATCATATAATATTCACTTTTTATTCACATTAGCATACTTTAATATATTTTCATATTAAATCATGGATCTCATCACACACATATATATAACACATATTACATCATTCCATATCAATGAAGCCAAGTATCACATAACATAGAGATGAGGTTTTGCACACATATCATCATCACATACATCAACACATCACGAATCATAGTTTTCATGAACTAATAATTTTAGGAACACTTACTTGGAATTTCCCTATGATGAGTTTTTCAACTCCGCTTTGAGTACTTAGTGTACTCTCAAATAATTATTTAATAGCATTTTATTAAAATAAAAGTAGCATGTTATACTCAAATCAAATATTTAGATCCCACACCTTATATTGAAGATTTGATTGCCACAATCCAATTAGAAGAGGTTTCGCTTGGATCTAAACCCAGTAGATGAATCTATCGTATCAAACACGTATTTTAGTTATAGATCTATCGGATGCGTCTTATTACTTAAAGATTAATTATTGAAATAATTCTCACCAATTACTTACCCTTAAATAGAAACTTAGATTCGATGCATTCGTTATTACACTAAGGATCTCTTGGATTAGCGTTGTTTGATCCTTCAAAGAATATAGGAACAAAATGTTAACACATGAAAAAAAAATGTGTCTTAACACCATTCGGCTATGAGGAAAAACAATAGAAAGGGAAGAATGTTCCCAACACCCCTCATGTACTTACACTACTCAACAATACTACGAGATCATTGATAAGTCTTGATGAAGGAGTGGAGAGGTTTAACGATATACAAAAATACATGATCGATGAGTCTTGAACACAAAATAATTAAAATAGGATAATTGAATTCTTAGAGAAGATGGGAGAGATCGAAAGGGAAAGAAAGAGGGGAAAAATTGAATCCCTATGGAAACGACATTGGCAACGGTGGCTCGACGATGATCCGATTAGGAAAGAAAAAAATATAAAAATAGTGGGAGGGTTCGGTCACAATATTGAGAGAAAAGAGAAAAGAAAAGGAGTAGTGGAGGAAGGTTTTCCCACGGTGGTTCGCGGTGACTCACAACGGTGACGGAGGCGATGAAGGGCAGTGATCGAAAAAAAGAGGAGGAGAAGAGAACCTTGGGCAGTAGTGTGGAGGTGGTGAAGCTATAGCTCGCAGTAAAGGAATTTTAGGTGGTGGTTTTTTGTTAAAAATGAGAGAAAATGAAAAAGGAATAAATGAAAAAATAAGAATATGAGAGCAAATGAGTGGTATGGACGGCAATGAGGTGGGGTAAGCTTGGTCAACTGTGACCAGGTTTATTAATTCATAGCAAATAGGCAAGAATGAAGTGAAAGGGAAGAGAGGGAACATAGAAGCATAAAGGGGGATCATGTTACCTCAACATATGGTAAGTTTGACTCATAAAGAGATATATGAATCCTCCTAAACATAGAACAATGGGATAGACGGCAAGCACATTATGCACATGGAAATTGTGTTAAAAAATTAAATAAAAAGATGAAAACAATGGGACTTGAACTTAAGACCTCTAAAATACTTAGAAGCACTTAACCACTTGCCCAATTCACCTCCTTGTTTTAATTCCTACCACATTTATTTTAAAAACATGGTGTGACCTTTGTTAAGGTTTGAGGTAAAATTGCACCACATAGAAAATAGTGTGAGGAAATGGATTCGAACACAAGTCATCATAGACAGCTTCACCACTACTCAACAACTATACTTGATATTTATAAATATCAAAAGATCATCTAAAATAAATAAAATTTTGGTGACTACTCTCTCGGTTCATTAACCTAATTTCTACTAACCAGGTTTTTAGGATGTGAGAAATTGGTTGTCTTGTTTAGCTACCAGGAGAATGAATGCTCCAGCATTCGAAAAAGTTAAGCGAACAAGACGAAGAAACGTTTGGTGAGTTTCTATGCCCCTTTCTAGGATGTTGTAAGAATAGCCTAAGTTTTGTAATGATCCTTGTACAATTCGGCAGGTTTCATGTTACTACGTATACGTGATTATATGCTTGTGCTTGTGTGTGTGAATAATGTGCATGTCAGGGAATGTTGAAGGGTTAGTTGAAGTTAGGAATGAGAATTAGGGTGATTCTGTTAGATACCACCATGCGTTATTGCTAAGTGCACTTGTGATGTGTGAAGCTCCAAGCCTTGCAAAGGGGACACTGCGATGTTTAGAGCATCAAGGTTAGGAACTATGAAATGGAAGAATAGATGGAAGACAACGGGAAAAGTAAAAAAGAAAGATCATGGCTAGGCCATGGGTCCGATCGGATGCTATATGCTTGACCGGCTGCGCGCGTGCGCATTAAAAAAACAAATTTATGAAACAATTTTTAAAGTTCAGTTTTACTGCAAGCATACAGGTTAGTTGTAATATTTATAGTGTTACAATGAAACACCGAAGTATTCCAAGGATCAAACCCAAAGGAAGAGGCGATTGAGCAATAACTAGCATACACAATAGAGGCTAAGTGGATACTAGTACGATTTTATATTACGACGATTCATAAAAGATAAGTTTGCAAGAAAATTAAATATTCTACGCTAGGGTCTAAATTACAAGAAATGTAAAGTAGAGGGGCTATCTTGAAAATGACTAATGGGGGTTGGTTGACTTCGATGTGGTTCACCAAATCTTGGACTAGGAACATAAATTGCGTAAATTACCAAATGGCTCCATTTTATCTTCCGATATCAATTTTAACGACTTAGACGAATTAGGTCTAGTTTAACTTCCGATCTCGTAAGTTAATCCAAGACAAACGAACAAGTGCGCGACAAGATTACCTTCTAGTCTCACTTTATCTTAATACCTTAAGGCCATCACTACCTAAGTTCTTAGTTCTATTCAAATTAGTCCAATTTGTTACAATTTAATCCTTTTTCCAAAGATTTTAGTTTATCTACATCTTCATCAATCAACCTCCTTAAGGATTTAGCTATACATACTCAAAGTCAAGAAAATAAACATAACAATAGAAAACAAAGAAGCTATGAAAGTAAAGCTTAAGAAAAATGTGAAAGTTGAGGTTTTTATGCAAGAAAACTTAAATAGCATGAAACCAAAAGTATTTAATAAAGAAAATTGAAGCAGTAAATATAAAAGGAAAAAGTTTTAACAGATTTGAAGTAAAATCAACTGAAATACATTAAACTAAAGCTTAAAGAGTCTTGAAAACAAGGTACAGGGACTGAAAATGTAATTAAACCTTAACTACAGTGTTAACTAACTTAACTAACATCAAGAACAAGAAAAATATGCAGAAAAATAAACTCTAATCTAAGGTAGAAGAAGAGAAAAATAAAAACCCTAGAAAAGTGCAGAGTAAAGAAAACCTAGAGGAAATTAAACATAAAATTAAGCTAAAATGTGTCTCTCCTCCTCAGCAATTTTTGGTTGTTTTAAATGATGTTCTCATGAATTTTTTATGCTAAAATTGCCCCTACATGGGTCTTGTGTGATTGGTGGGTCGGGTAGACAATGGTTTCCCTTTTTGTCTAATTTTGTCCCTCTAACGAAGGTGATATCGCAATACCCAGAAGAGGATATCGCGATATCTCGGGCAATGTTAAACTTGGGGTCTTCCTTGAAAGGTGGATATCGCAATACCCAAAGAGGATGTCACGATACCACTGAATGATCTCCTTGGTCTTATATACTGTCAGAGGTATCGCAATTCCAGGGGTTGAATATCACAATACCCTTTCTCTAGATGTCGTTATCACTCGTTTTCGATTTTCGACACGTCCCTACATCAGTCAAACACACGTTAGACCTCCCAATGACACTATCAACAAATTTGGGACAAAAAATAGACAAAAATGAGATATTTTTACTTATTACCCAAAAAAATATAAAAATACAAATATAACGAAAAACTTAACTAAAAACTCTATTTTGCTCGAGAAAAAACTCCTTAAGTGTGTTGGAAAGCCTAATTTTCCATACCTATTTGCGGCAGAGCAATGCCTAAAATGAGTAAGACCATATCTAAAAGATAAAATGATGATATGATAAGAATAAGTAAGACTATAGCTGAAAGAAGCTATGCATCATGTGAAAACAGGTCAAAATGGCTGAATAGGACTAAGACCATGGCTGAAAGATGTTATGTCATCCTTTGATAGTCTTGAACACATGGTTATTTTTTGTAAGACTATAGCTGAAAGATGTTATGGCATCATAAATAGTCTGTGAGGATGTTAAGCACAGGATAGTCCGTCAGGACAGTAAACACGAAAATTTTGAAGTGTAAGACCCTAGCTCGACTATGGCAGCATAGAGAGTCTACCGGGACGGTAAATATGGGAATATATGCATAAGTAAAAATACAAGTATTGGTGAGCGGGTCTAAAGAATCCGTGGGACGAAGCAAAGAGAATAAGAAAGGGAAACAGTTCACTTGTACGGTAACCATAAAGGCCAGTGGGGCAATAGGGTGAAAACCCAATGTGAAGTGGTCATGGGAAATGATGAGCCAGTAGTTTCCTAGTGTGTAAGCAAACAAAGAAGGTTTACCTGAGGATCACAGATAAGGATCCACCATTAAGAATCTTCAGAGGATGCTCAGGGGGCCCTAGATACTAAAGAGTGTTTGAAAATACACCAAATAGATTGTAAAGGAAAGAAGGGTCAACTAGAGCCCAATAATAGAGAGAGTTACCCAACAAGGGAAATATATTGTGAAATTCCCAAAAATGGGACTGGAATTGTCGAAAATCATCACATAAGAGGAATCGTAAGCTCAACTGTCATGCTAGTGACAGCTTGCTGGATACGATAGGCTTAAGAGGATCTCTATAGACGAGCAAGTTACGTACATAAGTATGGTATCACAAATTAAAGTGGATTACAAGGAAGTGACTCAATCCCTACCCGTCTTAAGAGAGATTTAGTCTGCCAGAATGGTGAAGGACCGAAATAAGTTATCTCCACAGTTGGGATGTCGACAAATCCTTTAGGACCATGGTAATTGGAGGAGCTCGCCTTGGACCAAACAGAATTGAAATGGTAGTCCAGGGGGATTTATTCAAGGATTAGTAAAAGTATAGGTGGAAAAAAACTATCTTGTAGAAACATGGAAAAAGGAAAAATCCACACTAGGAATAAATGGAAGAAATGATACAAAGTAAAGAAAGGATAGAGTCTGCAAAGATGGCGAGATAATCAGAAGGTCTATCAAGGTTGAACGAAGGCTGATAGAATGGTCAGAAGGTATCCACGCAATGATCTATCCGCCAATAGATAGGATCGAGAACAAGATAGTACGCTCGATGGGTTTGAAAGGCTTTTAACAATACTGTTGCAAATTTCATAAATAGGTAATATAGTATGTTTTTAACTTAGTAAGATCTTAGTATGAACAATAACCCGATTCGATTATGACGTCGCACTCGGATCCGACTATTGGGTTAAGTGAATGTGTTACAGTAAGAGCTTAATCTAACTAGCCCATATATCAATTTGTAAAACTGTTAGAGTTTAGAAAGTTACCACTGTTATTTTCTTGAATTTTTAGGTACTAAATTGATAAATTTTAAGCCTAGAGGTGAAAAGGGACTAAATTATAAAGTTAATTGATAGTTTTGCACATTAGAGACTAATATGTAAAAACTGTAAAATTGGTTGTAGAATTAGGAATAGGAAATCCCTAATGGACTAGGGTGAAAACAGAATTCAAATTTGAATTTAAATTTGAAAGTTATGTTAGTCCCGATTTTAGGGACTAAATTGAATAAAATGCACACTTTGTATAAAATTTCGTTTGATCCTGAAATTGGTGATTATTGATGAAATTATATGTTTATATTAATTAGTAGCTAATGTCAACCCGAAATCCGCGAAAGGAAAGGGAAAAGTTAAAGCCATCGACGAATAACTTGGAGTTTTCAATAAATATTTCTATAGTCTAATTCTTAATTAAATGACGTATCTTTGTGCTACTTTACATCGTAAATTGTCTTATTGAATAATTGAGGATGAATTGAATTATATTGAGGTACATTGAGGTTAATGTTGATACAAGGACTAAAGTGAATAAAGTAGAAATTATAGATATACCTCTATATCAATAATTTGTTTGAGAAATTAGTTGAAGCTTATTGAAGCATTTGTTAATTGGTGACTTTTGTTTTGTGAACTATAAATTGATTCGTGTGAAATGATGGAAAGGACTAGGGGTGTGCGAAATTCGGGTAAAACCGAAAAAATTCGGTTAACCAACCGAATTCGGTTAATCAGTCGGTTAACCGAATTTTTTCGGTCGGGGGTCGGTTAATTGTTTTTGTGATTTTTCGGTTAACGGTTAATTCGGTTCGAAACCGGTCGGTTAACCAAATTTTTTTGATTTAACCGAAAAAAATAATAAATAAAATTATAATATATAAATAGGCCTACTATTCACCTAAACCCAATCCAAACCCAAATATCCAACCCAACCCAATTACCCAATCCAACCCAATCATAAAAATTACAAATAATTTAATAAATAAAAATAAAATTCTAAAACTAAAACTAAAATTATGTAATCTTTTTAATTATGTAGTGATTCATTTCGGGTAATTCGGGTAATTCGGTTAATTCGGTTAATTTTTAACCAAAATTAAAAAACATATAATTTTCGATTAATTCAGTTAACCGACCGAATTAACCGAAAAAATTTCGGTTCGGTTAATTTTTTGAAAAAATTTCGGTTCGGTTAACGGTTAAAATTTTTAAAAGGTCAGTTAATTCGGTTAATGTTATTTCGGGTCGGTTAACCGACTGAACACCCCTAGAAAGGACGAATGATAAACTTGAATTGAGAAGCCATCATTGTCGGGCAATCTGGGGTGGTAAGTCATTGTTGTCGGGGTGGCATGTCATCGTTACCGGGCAATCCAAGATGACAGAATTGTAATAATAAACCATCGTTGTCGGGCAATCTGGGGTGGTAAGCCATCGTTGCCGAACAACTCGAGGTGGCATGTCATTGTTGCCAAACAATCTGGGATGATAAAGTTGTATCAATAAACCATCATTGTCGGGCAACTCAGGGTGGTTGGTTATCGTAGTCGGGCAATCCGGGATGACAAATCAAAGTAAGTTGAACATGAACTCGTGAGCTCGGAATATTGACTAAAAGGTAACACAGTTTGTGATTTTATGATTTAGAGATGTATATTAAATGATACTTCATGCTTGAGTTATAAGGAACTAAGTTTTTAGATGGTGATTCTATGTAGTGTGAATTATACCATCTTTTTATATTGTGTCAGATTATAGGAATACTACTGAGAGATATACTCATCATACAGTTTTGTTTTTCGTGCACAGGTTAGGTTCTATTCGTGATTTTGACTATCGGGTCGAGTGTCAGGGTGTTACAACTACAACTTCTATCTATTTATATTAGTGTTTTGAAAATTTTCAACAAAAAAATAAATATATATTTTTTAAATAAACTCAAATAATTTATATATGAAAAAATAAATGTTCAAACATAAACCATTTTCGATTCTATATGCAATCGGGAAAAAAAGAAATTCCTGATGTTGTTTCTATCAAAGTACATAAAGATGGATTTTTAAAAAATTAGAACGTTGTGACCTTTTCTAGTGTGAGAGATTTAGATATAAATGAAACACCAAATTTGTCAAAAGCTTGTCCAAAAACTTTCTTTTTATTTTTTTTTCCATTGCTATGAAATTTAAAAACATGTTGAAGTATGTATATTTCTTTAGGAAAATAAGTAGGTTTCATGTGCTTATATTAATTTTTTAATTATCGTGCATATTTAGTAAAGGGTTATTTGCATAAGCTTTATAGTATAAACTATTCTTTAATTAATTAAGCATAAGAATACTTTTTTAAAAATATTATTATCATTTTTATCTTTTTAATTTAAAATAGTAAATAAATATAGAAAACTATATATGCATTATTGTAAAGTATTATACAATTAATTTTTTTTATGTTAATTGTGTTTTTTATAAAATAATGATAATAATTGTGTTATTATATCCAAGTAATTAACTTAACATTGATTACTAATTTATTATTATTTAATGAGAATAGTTAAATTATGGTCTGTTTGAACAGCTCAAGATAACTGAATGAAAGTGTAATTATTACCCTAGTAATTACACTGTTGTAATTATAAAGAATTATAATTTTTTGGACGTATTTGGCCGAAAGAGTGTAATTACATTGTAATTCCCTATGTAATGTTGGGTTATTCCTTTTTTTAATATTTAACATAAGCTCATTTTCGTCAAATATTGGTCCTTGACTTCATCATCATCTGAATCTACATCATTAAAATTATCAAAATCTCTTTCTTCCATATACTCTTCGAAGTGTATGTCATCCTAAATCCACCTATGAATGAAGCTATGAAGGACGCAACATGCTAGTACAATCTAACCTTATTTTTTTAATGTTATATTAATGTGATGTTGTTAATATGAGAAATATTTTTTTAGAATAACAAATATATTATCAACCACGTTTTGAAACCTTAAATGTCTCAAATTAAAGAATTCACGAGCTGTCTCTAGTACAAGAAAACCTTTTGTAATTACATAATTAAAATCTACCATATAATACTTGGGTTCATGATGCAAATAGCCTATAGCTTTAATTATACAAACTTATATTGTAACATCCTATACCCAACCCTAATTACTGGATTCGAATATCGGCTGTTACAAAACTTAAACATTTAACAAAAATTTTACTACAGGCGTAAAGCCATTCTAAAACATGTTTCTTATTCTTTGATTTACTATTCTTAGAACAAAATATTAATGAAAGAGAATGTCTAATAATTACATCAAATTTTCAAAAACGGCATATGACGTTACAACTTAAAACTTTGTTAAAAAAAGACTTTTCATGGCGTGGAGTACTAAGCGTCAGATTCCTAAGCTATCCCCTATATGCATAATATCGCAACTCAAACTGCTATCCTGGCACATTCCTTCCTAGCTTGGTCCCTCCTGGCGTACCAACTCTTCAATCAAAACCTGCACCACAACAGACACTAATAAGTTCAAGGAACTTAGTGAATTTTAATTCAGGTTACCTTTTGATCGTTGATTTCAGAGTTTTAAATTTATAATGATCGAACCTGGAACTAACTATAACAACGATTGAGGCAAGTGCACCTATCGAACAAAAGAGTATAGCTTAGGCAAGACCGGATTGTCGAACCCAAAGGAACCAAAAAATACGATACTAACTTTCTTTTTATTATCTAGCCTAAAATAAGTGAAGTTGTTATTTAATCTAAATTTAACTAACTACTAAGCTAAAGACGCAAAGACAAAAAGAATGAATTGGGGAAATCTCGTTGGAAAAACTCGATTGATTAAGACGATACCCTTAGGAAGAATCCACCGGACTTCACTTGTTATCTAACTCGAACCGGATGATTTATTCACTTGACTTGATCCGTAAGACTCCCTAATGTATATTAAACCCTCTCTCGAAGCGAATAACGTCTAACCCTAGGTTGATTAATTGAAATCTCTTTCTAATTAAAACCCCTAGAATTGCATTAACTCGATCTATGGACTCCCATATTAGGTTTCACCCTAATCCGGCAAAATCTCGTCACCCTATCCCTAGGCGCGCGATCAACTCCGCTTAATTATGCTAGACCTACTCTTAAGCAGGGACTTTTGCTCCTCCACCTAAGCACATCAAACTTGAATCAATATCCTGGAAATATCAACACAAGAATTAAGAACACATAATTAAGAACAAATCAAGTATTTATCATATATTTCAGCAAACGATAACAAGTTTCATCTAAGTTTCATCCCCTTCAGGTATCTGGAGGGTTTAGTTCATAACGATAAAAGAAAACATCTCAGAAGAAAAGATAAAACAAAACATAAGAAATCCCTAAAACCCCCTGAAGGAATTGAAGGAGAGATCCGCCGTCTTGAGTAGAATTCCGGCTTCTTGAGATGGATCAACTGGCTATCTTTGAGTGTTTCCCACAAATCTGACCTTTTCGGCTCGGCTCCTTGGCCTAGCTTACCGCCCCCTTCTAGGTTATACTTAGGGTGTTTATATAGGCTTTTGAAATAGGTTTCTTTGCCCCTAAGTATCCTTTTCCGAGTGAAATTTCTCTTCTCCACGACAGGGACATGGCCATGGCACACGCCCGTGTGAATCGTCTTTAGGCCGTGTTCAGACTTTTAATGAGGTGACACGCCCGTGTAAATCGTGATCAGGCCGTGTCGATTTTTACTTTGGCCTGATTTGGTCCGTTTTGAGCTCGTTTCTCATTCTTTCCATCCTCCGGTGCTTTCATGAGTATAAAACATGAAAAGAAAGGATTAAGAGCACCTTTTTACATAAATCAATGGATAAATCATCCAAAAGTATGCTAAATTTGGGATTAAAATATGTTACTTTTACGGTTTATCACCTTTGAATGTTTACTGTTGATTTCCACAACTTGAATATTCTGAATCTCTTTTCAGTCTTTGGTGGTTACTTATACTAATATCGGTATTTACATATACGTTGACTTCTATACTTGACCACCACATACACAATTCACTCATTAGGCATATTATAGATTACACCACTCAATACAGATCTCATTTCCTTTTCAGAAGCGAATGCATTCCTCAGAAGGATATTCATACAAAATCTAGTTTCGATAGTTTCTCACACAGATAGATGTTGAACACTTTACCCAGGATGATTGATAAACCATAATTTATACATATTTTAACCCCATGCTCAGCTTATTTTTGGATGAGTTTTCATTAGATTTGATGAATTCGATGCTCCTAATCCTTTAATTTCATGTTTTACACTCAGTAGAGCTTAGGGAGTCGAAAAGAATGAGAAACGGGCCAAAAAGGGACAAAATGGGCCTATCTTAGAATTCAACACGGCCTGGGCCATTGGACATGGCCGTGTGCTATGAGCAGGATCGGCCACGGCCTGGACTATCGTCCACGGGCAGACCACACGGCCGTGTGTGGTGGGCAGGAGCAAGCACGGCCTAAGGCAATCGAACACGGGTGTGTCCCTGCCATATCAAAGACTAGTTCTATTCGAAAAAGGTTACTTGTGGGCCAAGAAAGGCGTTCCAAAGCCTACATAAACACCCTAGGGGGTGACCTAAAAGAGAATGCTGAATAGAACGCAGAAAATACTCGAAGACAGCTATCGGAAGCAGCTCGGAAGGAGGATCTCCATCAAGACTGAAGATCTCCCATCAAGTTCTTTATAAGTTTTTGAGTTTTCTTATGTTTTGTAGTTTTCCTTATTCTATGATGTTTCCTTCTATCATTATGAACTAAATCCCTTATATACCTAAGGGGATGAGACCTGAGACGGATCTTATTACTATTTGATTTATAAGATAAATACTTGTTCTTATTCTTAATTGTGAGTTCTTATTCTTGTTTTGATAATACAGGTTATTGATTCAAGTCAAATGTGCTTATTCAGTAGAGCAAAAGTCCCTATTTAAGAGTAGATCAACGTAATTAAGCGGAGTTGATTGCAACCCTAGACATAGGGCGACGAAAATCTGCCGGATTAGGGTCAAATCTAATAAGGGAATCCATAGATCGAGTTAATGCCACAATAGGGTTTTAATTAGAAAGAGATTTCAATTAATCAACCTAGAGTCAGATGTTTTTAGTCTCGAGAGAGATATTAACATAAATCAGGGATTTCTACGGACTAAGACAAGTGAATAAATCGTATGAATCAAAAGTAATAAGTGAAGTCTCGGTGGATTCTTCCTTAGGTATTGCTTATCACATAAGTTGTCTAAAAGTATTTTCCCAATTCTTTCGTTGTCGTGTTTTAATTACTTAGTTTTAGTTTAAAAAGAATTCACTCCAATTTTTAGGCTAGATAATAATAAGATAGTAATTACTAGTACTCTTGGTCCTTGTGGATACGATATTACCGGTCTTACTATAACTATACTACTGTTCGATAGGTGCGCTTGCCTTTATTGTGATCGTAGTTAGTTTTAGACACATCAAGTTTTTGGCGCCGTTGCCGGGGACTAAGATATTAGGAACGCTAAATTTTTATTACTTTAGCCATTTTATTTACTTTTATTTGCAATTTAATTTTTACTTTCTTTTACTTTTCTAATTTTTCCTTCTTTGCTTCTGGCAGGAACTTTTAGTTTATGACTAGAAGGAACCCGTCAGGACCATTACTTTTTGATGAGAGATTGAAAGTACAAATTTCATGAAACCAAGAGAAATAAGGCGAAGTCTATAATACATAGAAGAAGAGCAAGAAGACGAAACTAATACTACGAAGAGATGGTGATAATAATCCGCTACCTCCCGTGGTTTGTCATAAACCCGGTGAATCAAAATCCTGCTCCTCGTACTATGTATGATTATGCTAAACCTAATTTAACAGGAACCGAGTCGAGTATTGTTAGACCTTCTATTGCTGCAAATAATTTTGAACTGAAACCTAACATTATATAGATTATTCAACAGTTTGTTCAGTTTGATGGTTTGCAGGATGAGGAACCAAACAATCACTTGGCGAATTTTCTGGAATTCTGCGACACTTTCAAAATTAATTGCGTTTCTGATGATGCCATTTGCCTTCGGTTGTTTCCCTTCTCGTTGAGAAACAAAGCTAAATAGTGGTTGAACTCGTTACCACGAGGATCAATCACTACATGGGATTAAATGACCAAAATTTTTTTACTTAAATACTTTCCACCGGCTAAAACGGCTAAGTTGAGGAATGATATCTCTTCTTTTGTGCAGATGGATTTAGAGACACTTTACGATCAATGGGAGAGATATAAGGATTTACTGAGAAGGTGCCCTCACCATGGGTTACCTTTGTGGCTACAGGTTCAAACCTTTTACGACAGTGTGAACCCCTCAACTAGGCAGTTGATTGATTCAGCCGCCGGTGGAACCCTAAATAAAAAGACCCCTGAAGCGGCTTATGAGTTTATAGAGGAGATGGCACTAAATAACTATCAGTGGCAAGTTATGAGGACAAAGACAACAAAATCCGCCAGTGTTTTCAACCTCGACGCAGTGACCATGCTATCAAACTAGGTAGAACTGTTAAATAAAAAGATTGATGGTTTGTGTGGTTCTTTGTAGGTACATTCAGTGATGCATTGTGATACGAATAGAGGAGGAATGGGCAATACAGAATATCCATCCTACAACCCTGGCATAGAAAACAAACAGATGAACTATATGGGTAATAGTTCTAGAACTAAGATTAGTCCCTATAGTAACACTTATAATCCATGTTGGAGGAACCATCCAAATTCTTCATGGAGTGGTCAAGGAAATCAGAGACAACAACCCCTTCCAGGCTTCTAACAACAAACCTACCAGCAGGAGAAAAAGCCGAGCCTTGAAAATGTGCTAGCAAAGTTTATTTCGATGTCAGAGACTCATTTTCAGAATACCGAAACGGCGTTAAAAAATCAGCAAGCATTGATTCAAGGGCTTGAGAATCAAATTGGACAACTGGTTAAGTTAGTTTCTGAAAGGCAACCAGGTAGTTTACCTAGTAACATCAAATCTAAACCAAAAGAGCATGTGAAAGCAGTTACGCTAAGGAGTGGGAAGGAGTTGGTTGAAGCTGAAAAGAAGATGCCACAAGAAACTAATAAGGAAAAGGGTGAGGAAGTAAACGAGAATGCAACACCGGTACTTAAAGAGTATAAACCACCGATCCCATATCTGGCAAAGTTGAAGAAAGACCGCATGGACGCACAATTCGGTAAATTTCTTGAACTTTTTAAACAATTACATATTAACTTACCTTTTGTTGAAGCTATTTCGCAGATGCCGACATATGCAAAATTCTTAAAAGAGCTTCTAACAAATAAAAGGAAGTTTGAAGAGCTATCAACCGTGGAACTTAACGAGGAATGTTCAGCTATTCTCCAAAATAAACTTCCAACCAAATTGAAAGATACAGGAAGTTTTACCATTCCCTGTTTAATTGGTAGTTTAAATATTAAGAAAGCATTAGCTGATTTAGGTGCCAGTATTAATTTAATGCCTTATAAAATGTTTAAGAAGCTTGGTCATGGGGAACCAAATCCCACTAGGATGAGTATTCAATTAGCTGACAGATCTATTAAATATCCTAGGGGAATTATTGAAGATGTATTGGTAAAAGTTGATAAATTCATATTCCCTGTTGATTTTGTTGTGCTTGACATAGATGAGGACGTTGAGGTACCTTTAATTTTAGGACGCCCATTTTTAGCCACTGCTAGAAATTTGTTATTGATGTAGTAGTGATGGTAAACTTGTGCTCAGGATAGGTGACGAGGAAATTATTTTTAAAATTTATGATGCTATGCGATACTCTAGAGAGTAAGATGATTCATGTTATTTTATCGATGCTATTGATCATTCTATTCAAGATTCTTTTCAGGAAATCATACATAAAGACACGTTGGAACTGTGTCTTGCCCAAGGAGAGGAGGCCGATGACGATACCAATGAGATGGGGGAGGTAAAAATTTCTTCCCCAAGACAAAAGAAGTATGAGGGCATTGAAATAAACGACGTACTAAAACAAAAACCCTCTATTGAAGAGCCCCCCAAATTAGAATTGAAACAGTTACCAAATCACTTAGAGTATGCATTCCTCGGAGATGATTCTACACTACCGGTAATTATTTCTTCAGAATTGGAACCCAATGAGAAAGACGAGTTAATACAGGTACTAAAGGAGCATAGAAGAGCTATAACTTGGAAAATTTCTGACATTAAAGGGATAAGCCAATCGTTTTGTACCCAAAAAATTTTAATGGAAGATGAATATAAACCATGTGTGCAACCTCAAAGACGATTATATCCCAACATGAAGGAAGTTGTTAAAGCTGAGGTAATTAAACTTCTAGATGCTGGAATTATTTATCCTATTTCTGATAGTACTTGGGTAAGCCCCGTGTAGGTTGTTCCAAAGAAGGGAGGCATGACTGTTATAACCAACGAGAAGAATGAATTGATTCCAACAAGGACAGTCACAGGTTGGAGAGTTTGCTTTGATTATAGGAAATTAAACGATGCCACGAGAAAAGATCACTTTCCTTTACCATTCATTGATCAAATGTTAGAAAGATTATCTGAGCATATGTACTATTGCTTCTTAGACGGACTCTCTGGCTACTTCTAAATCTCAATAGCTCCTGAGGATCAAGAAAAGACAACATTTACATGTCCATACGGTACGTTTGCTTATCGTAGAATGCCTTTTGGATTATGTAATGCTCCTGCTACTTTTCAAATGATGCATGCTAGCCATCTTTGATGAACTTGTGGAAGATATTATAGAGGTATTTATGGACGACTTTTCAAAGATTTGGTAATTCTTTCCACCTTTGCCTTAAAAATTTAAAAGAGTTCTAATGAGATGTGAGAAAACGAACCTTGTGCTTAATTGGGAAAAGTGTCACTTTATGGTTCGAGAAGGGATTGTGTTAGGTCACAAAATTTCTAGTAAAGGGATTGAGGTTGATAAAGCAAAAATTGAAACCATAGAAAAATTACCTCCTCCTAGTTCGATTAAGGCTATTAGAAGCTTTTTAGGACACACGCTGGATTTTATAGAAGATTTATCAATGATTTTTCTAAAATAGCTAAGCCCTTAACTAAATTACTAAAAAAAGATGTGTCTTTCAATTTTGATCAGGAATGTTTAGATGCATTTAATACCCTCAAAAATAAATTAATAAATGCTCCGATTATAATTACACCTGATTGGAATTTACCCTTTGAACTAATGTGTGATGCGAGTGATTTTGCAGTAGGTGCGATTTTGGGACAGCTCGAAGAGACAAGCATTTTTAGCCAATTTATTACGCTAGTAAAACATTGACGGCCGCGCAAGAAAATTACACCA
This sequence comes from Gossypium sturtianum, assembly GCA_025698515.1. NCBI lineage: Eukaryota > Viridiplantae > Streptophyta > Magnoliopsida > Malvales > Malvaceae > Gossypium > Gossypium sturtianum. The sequence continues at coordinate 128,688,344 of CM046946.1, forward strand.
CCACAGAAAAAGAGTTGCTAACTGTGGTTTTTGCATTTGATAAATTTAGACAGTATTTGATATTATCTAAAGTTGTCGTTTACACTGACCATTCAGCTCTTCGGTTATCTTTTAACTAAATCTGATGCAAAACCTCGACTCATAAGATGGATTTTACTCTTACAGGAATTTAATTTGGAAATTCAGGATAAGAAAGGAGCTGAAAATCTCGCAGCAGACCATCTTTCTAGACTTGAAAATCCACATATCAACGAACTCGATGAAAGTGAGATAAATGACTCATTTCCTGAAGAACAACTCTTTGCTATTTTCGACTCCGAGGTACCTTGGTTTGCAGATATTGCGAATTATTTAGCTGCTAACATCCTGCCAAAAGGGTTAACACATCATCAAAAGAAGCGATTCTTTGCTGATGCGAAAAATTATTTTTGGGAGGACCCTTTTCTTTTTCGTGTATGTGCAGATCAAGTAATTCGGAGATGTGTTACAAAGGCAGAAGCAAGTAAAACACTACAACATTACCATTCAGAACCATCAGGGGGACATTATAGTGGGATTAGGACAGCACATAAAATGCTTGAATCAGGTTTTTATTGGCCCACTCTATTCAAGGATGCTAACAGGTATGTTGCTTCGTCTGATAGATGTTAGAGAACAGGTAATATCTCTAAACGCGATGAAATGCCTCAAACATATATGCTATCATGTGAAATATTTGATGTATGGGGTATTGATTTTATGGGTCCATTCCCTAGTTCATTTGGGAATAAATATATCTTAGTAGCAGTTGATTATATGTCAAAATGGGTGGAAGCTCAAGCTTTACCTACTAAGGATGCTAGAGTGGTAGTAAGATTTCTTAAGAGACTCTTCTCTCGATTTGGAACACCTAGAGCAATTATTAGTGACAGGGGTACTCATTTTTGTAATACACAATTTGATAAAGTCTTAAAGAAATATGGAGTACACCACAGAACAGCTACCCCTTATCACCCTCAAACCAGTGGACGAGTGGAAGTAGCAAATCGAGAACTTAAGCGTATTCTAGAGAAAATAGTATAATCAAACAGGAAAGATTAGGCATTAAAAGTAGACGATGCTTTATGGGCCTATAGAACCGCTTTTAAAACATCCATAGGAACATCCCCATACAGACTTGTCTACGGAAAGAGTTGTCATCTACCATTCGAATTAGAGCACAAAGCATTTTGGGCTATAAAATTCTTAAATTATGATCTGAAACTCGCAGGTGAGAAAAGAATGATGCAGTTGAACGAGCTAGATGAGTGGCGAGCTAATGCCTACAAGAACTCACGTTTATATAAGGAGGCAACAAAGCGATGCCATGATGCTCGTTTGAAGCAACCGAAGCAATTTGAAGTGGGAGATCTTGTTCTACTATACAATTCAAAGCTCAAATTGTTTCCTAGAAAGCTGAAATCAAGATGGTCAGGTCCATTCGTAGTCAAAACAATTTTTCCCTATGGCACAATCGAGGTAACTCATCCGACTCATGGCACATTCAAGGTAAACGGTCAACGACTTAAACTATATAACGATGAGGATTTTAGAGATATTAGAGAGGAGCTTCAACTCCGTGAACCTCCATAAAGAGCGGATACAAGGTAAGTCTAGCTTAGGACTCTAAACAAGCACTTCTCGAGAGGCAACCCGAGCACTAACCTCATTAATGTCTATATTTTCGATTTTTAACACCTAACTAAAAACTAACCAGACTAATAAGCGCAGATTTCCATACCACACGGCCTTACACACGGGCGTGGCCGTGGCCGTGTGGACACCACGGGTAGGCACATCGGCGTGGCGGAGACCGTACGGGCCAAGGACAGAAATTTTTCCCAAAACACGGGCTACGATAAAACGCCACGGTCGTGTGACACAGTCGTGGTCGAAACTAAATCAAAAAATGGGCTGTGATAAAAGGCCACGGCCGTGCGATACGGACGTGGTCGATACTGAGTAAATGACACGGGCAAGTAACACGCCCGTGTCAAAAAGTCGTGGGTGAAACTGAGTAAGTCACACGGGCATGCGACACGCCCGTGCCTACAGGCCGTGGTCGACACTGACTAAGTTAACACGGGCGTTCTAACCTATACACGGGCGTGGGAGAAACGAACGAAGCATCACACGGTCGTGCGATCAGGCCGTGTGACACAACACGCCCAGGGAACACGAGCGTGGGCCATGATTCAGACGCGCCCTAACTCAAAATTTTCAAATCACACGGCCTAAATAAAGGGCACACAGGCGTGGCCCCTGACCGTGTGCCCTAATCCCTATTTAAACCAACCCTCTGTTCATCTTCCCCCCCAAATCCCCCTCCCAAAAACCCTAGCCACTCTCTACTCTCTCTACTCACTTTCCCCATTCCGGCCACCACTGTCCCTTCACTCCCCCCTCCTCCTCTTCCCCTCATTTTTCTCCTTTCCCCTTTCTCTTCCACGAACACACTAGCACGCATTCCATGCCCGTGTCTGACACCACGCCCGTGCCTACCACCACGACCGAGCCATAACTTCAACACCTCCATCGGTTCACCTTTCTACACCATTGTTACTTATTTCTTTCATCTTTAATTATTTATTTGATATTATTCATTGTTCTTATGATTATCTTCATTTTTGCTATTACCTTAGTTATTTTGATAGTTAGTTTGAATATATTAGTTTGATACTAATGATTACTCTTGTTAACTCGTACTAATGTTAGAATAAATTGATAATTTGATCTCACTATTATAGGTTTATTTAGGAATACTAGGATAGTACGTTTTTGGCTGGCAATGATACTTTATTCATTGAAAATATTTGTACGACTTTTGCAGGTATGTAATGACGCCCCCACGTGGGAAGAAAACCTCCGTTCCCGCTTCAAAAAACCAAAAAGGTGCAAGTGCGACCTCCTCAAGCGCTTCTGCCGAAGTACGCCACCCATTCCTACAGTTTCCTTCGGAACCCCAAGAGGAGCTCTTTTGGTTACTTCGTGCACGACCCATCGGCGTGGGGAGGTGTATTGATTGGGCTGCCCTAGAGCAGGTCCAGCTAACCGACGCGGTTCGAGCCCTTTTATCCACCAACCCGTGGGGACACTTCTTTGATATCATCGAGCCTACATACCTAGAGCTCACTTTGGAGTTCTGTTCTACTTTCCACCTCCAGACGGTCATGATGAACTTTGACGACTCTGGCACAATCCAATTTCGTCTCGAAGGCCTCGTACGTGAGCTGAGTGTCCCACAGTTCGGAGCCGCTTTGGGACTTTACACCGAGGAGTTCATGGAGGATGACGAATTCGAGGATCTCCATCGCCATATCCACCGCTCCCCTTCATCATGTTGGACCGACTTGGTCCCTGTCTCAGTGACATATGATCCCAGTCGCTCTAAGGCCTCCGCTCTTGCCCCATCATTGAGGTACTTACACGCCATCCTAGCTCATACTCTGACAGGTAGGCGAGAGAGCACCGGCGTCGTCAACACCCACGACGCCTACTTTCTATGGTGCATGGCGCACGGGCACGTCTTCGACCTAGCTTACTTCATCGCCCGCGCCATTCAGTATCATACGGAGTGGCATAGGAGAGGAGTCATCTCCATGGGTCCCTACATCACGCGCCTGCCTCGATATTTTGGGCTCCTCAACACTGCCGCTCAGTCCTCCTCACTCACACTTATAGGACAGATGTCCCCACAGGGCATCCAGACGATGCTTCACATGAGGATGATTGAGCCCCGCTGTGGGTTTGATCCTCCTCAGTACCGTCTCTCGCAACCCACCAAGCAGAACGACCCAGTGGACATTACTGATGATGTCCCCCCACAGCACGAGGAGCCACCGTCTACGCCACCACTGCCACGCCGACCAGCTCATGCGGCAGCTTCACTGACTGACATTTCTGAGCGCCTTACTAGGTTCGAGTAATACTGTACTTAACAATTTAACGACAACGCTCGACAATTCGATGGCATCGAGGCGACCCTCCACCAGATTTGTCAGCACTTCCACATATCGCCGCCACCCTCACCTCGCGACGCATCCGACGATGAGGACCTTTGAGTCCGATTATTTTATTTTTTTCTATTTTTATTTTCATTTTATTTTTATTTCCAGTCCATTTCCCTTTATATTTTGTATTATAATTCCAAAAGACTTATCTTTTATATTTTGAACTTTATTTTAGTTTTTATAATTATTCCTAATCGAGTAATCCCGTAACCTTCTTCCACAGTTGTGTTTATGTTCTTAATAGTTGCTCAGAATTATGCACTCCACTTTGTTATATCTACAATTTCGCGTCAACTACTCCATGGATTTCATCTAAAATTCAGGAAGTTTCACTTATCTCCCTCTCTTATGATTTTCTTATTATATTGTCATTATATATCTTTGTACATTGAGGACAATGTACATCTTAAGTGTGCGGAGGTTATTGATTTCATTACCAGAAAATCCATGAATTATGTCTTGTTCCTGAGTAATTTTCTCATATTACTAATTAGAATGAAACTTCGATTGATTTATGATTTTCATTGATATGTTTTGGATTAAGTCATAGGTAATTGTACATTGATGGTTTAAACTTTAAGATATTAGAGGATCAATCATGATAAGTCTATTTTCATAATCAAAAATTGTAATAGGTTGTTTTCCTAAATTTAAATATTGCTTTGAAGTTTGAAATTTGCAAGGTTGACATCAAAAACCGTAATTTTTGTAAGATTTTGAGCCTCTTAGAGCATATATTTTTCTTGTTCACTTTATTGTTGGTTATGAGTGTGTCAACATTGAACTGTTATTCTAGAACTTGCTTCGATTATGCATGTTGAGACCACACCTTTGATTTGATATGCTGAGATGATAAAGGCACTTAGGATTTAACCCACTTACTCCATTAAAAGCCTACCTTCATAATTAACCCCTACTGAACCCCTTTGAAGCCTAATCAACCATTTCTTGATATACCACTAATATTAACCCGAAACCCATTTTTTATTTGTTATCCTTATTTTTCTTGACTACCCTTTTGTCGAGATTTGATTTGATCAGTTGCCTAACTACATTCTTTATTTCAGTTGTTAAATTCTATCTTATTATTGTAAGTACTTGTTCTTGTTCTTAAAAAAATGGAATTTTATTCATTATTAGTGTTATGAGCTTAAACTGTTAATTTCATTATCTTTAGAAGAAGCTCGTATTATTAGTGATAAGTTTTCAATTATTGTAATTATTCAGTATTAGTTTCTAGTTAGGTAAATTGTCAATTCAATCTCGATTCTAACCCTCTAATTCAGCCTTTATCCACACCTTTAACCCAAGCCCCATTACAACCCTCTAAAAGACCTTTTGATTTGTGTATCATCTCATTTTATAGTGGTGGAGATTTGATTTTCAGGCAAGCCTATGGGATTAACTTTTCATGTTTGACTTTTGAGTGCGTAATTTGAACCTTAAACACTTTGAGTGATTTGAGTGAATCTTTAGTGAGGATGTCAATTCTTGTCGGTTTTGGATCAAAGGTAATTATTTAGGTTAAGGGAAACACCTAAGTTTTCATGCTATAAAAATCTATGACTTAGATTGTTTGAATCTCTAGGACTCTTCTAGTTAAATTATCAATGTATGAATTATCATGAGAATTATAAATTAAGGAATTTAGTTTTAATTGTGAGTTGAGGATTTTGCTTGAGGACAAGCAAAGGCTTAAGTGTGGGGATATTTGATAAACCATAATTTATACATATTTTAACCCCATGCTTAGCTTATTTTTGGATGAGTTTTCATTAGATTTGATGAATTCGATGCTCCTAATCCTTTAATTTCAGGTTTTACACTCAGGAGAGCTTAGGGAGTCGAAAAGAACGAGAAACGGGCCAAAATGGGACAAAATGGGCCTATCTTAGAATTCAACACGGCCTGGGCCATTGGACACGACCGTGTGCTACGAGCAGGATCGACCACGGCCTGGACTATCGTCCACGGGCAGACCACACGACCGTGTGTGGTGGGCAGGAGCGAGCACGGCCTAAGGCAATCAAACACGGACGTGTCCCTGCCGTATCAAAGACTAGTTCTATCCGAAAAAGGTTACTTGTGGGCCAAGAAAGGAATTCCAAAGCCTATATAAACACCCTAGGGGTGACCTAAAAGAGAACATTTGAATAGAACGCAGAAGAAAATACTCAAGACAAGCGTTTAAGCGGCTCGGAAGGAGGATCTCCATCAAGACTGAAGATCTCCCATCAAGTTCTTTAGAAGTTTTTGGGTTTTCTTATGTTTTGTAGTTTTCCTTATTCTATGATGTTTCATTCTATCATTATGAACTAAATCCCTTAGATACCTAAGGGGATGAGACCTGAGACGGATCTTATTACTATTTGATTTATAAGATAAATACTTGTTCTTATTCTTAATTGTGAGTTCTTATTCTTGATTTGATAATACAGGTTATTGATTCAAGTCGAATGTGCTTATTCAGTGGAGCAAAAGTCCCTGTTTAAGAGTAGATCAACACAATTAAGCGGAGTTGATTGCAACCCTAGACATAGGGCGATGAAAATCTTCCGGATTAGAGTCAAATCTAATAAGGGAATCCATAGATCGAGTTAATGCGACAATATGGGTTTTAATTAGAAAGAGATTTCAATTAATCAACCTAGATTCAGTTGTTTTTAGTCTCGAGAGAGATATTAACATAAATCAGGGATTTCTACGGACTAAGACAAGTGAATAAATCGTATGAATCAAAAGTAATAAGTGAAGTCTAGGTGGATTCTTCCTTAAGTATTGCTTATCACATAAGTTGTCTAAAAGTATTTTCCCAATTCTTTCGTTGTCGTGTTTTAATTACTTAGTTTTAGTTTAAAAAGAAATCACTCCAATTTTTAGGCTAGATAATAAGAAGATAGTAATTACTAGTACTCTCGGTCTTTGTGGATACGATATTACCGGTCTTACCATAACTATACTACTGTTCGATAGGTGCGCTTGCCTTTATTGTGATCGTAGTTAGTTTTAGACATATCAATGATGCACTCTCCGATATTATTCTTGGCAAATACTTATACTAATTGATCTTTTAAGGTAAACTTCACACAAATCCTACTTTTGGCGGATTCTCATATTGAATTTGGTAACTCTCAGGATACCAGTCAGATCATATCTTAAATCATATCAGACCAATACTCATTCTGATGGATGAAACATACCCAGTCATCCTAGGGAATCCTAGACAACCATGTTACATATCACGAGGACGTCTGTAAACTCCAAAATATATACATATTTAAGCACTCTTTTATTTATAAATTACACTGATTTTGAGCACAAATACAACACTTTCTATGGTTTTGTTCTGGATTTCATTATATTTTATTATTTCTATGGAATGTGTTAAGATCATGAATTTTTTGTTAAATGCATTTTATTTTGTTATTTTTTGGGATAATTAGGCTAAGGGAAATGTTGGTAGATTTTTTGTTGTATTTGGGTCTTAGACAGGTACAGGTTGAAAGATTAATAGTTCAGTCATATGGACTTCAAAATGGTAATAATCCCATACGAATTCCAAGGAGGCCAGTATTACCTAAACAGAAGGCCCAAAACCATTCCTTACCTACCTATTTTACCAAGAAAACAAGTAGGAAATTATCCACTTCTAAAATTAGTAGTCCTTAACCAACCTTTCAGACTCCTAAATATAGTAAATATGACCTAAAATTACACAAAATAAAATCAGCACAATATCTTCCTTAATCAAGCCTTCAACCGTTCAACTACTGCTAAAAATAACAGTCAAAGGCCACCACACTTGGACCACATGTGGTCGGCCATGCCTAGAGAGAACATAGGTAACTTCAAGACTCATTCTTCCTCAACACAAGGGACGGCAACCACTAGGAGAGGGATTCAAGCAACCTTCCTTGCTACATTTAGCAAGGAAGACTTAGTCTTCCACCATAGAAGGGACGACTCAAGCAAGGGAGATTAAGGGAGATGCATTTGCTATTTTTGGCATGGTTTTGACAGCTATAAATAGGGCATTCATCCATTCATCAAAAGAACACAACAACAACACATCTTGAGATACACAAATTCACTCTCATGATTATTAAGTGTTTCCTGCCTTTCTTATGGCTTGCTAGACACTTAGTCCACAAAATAAGGCAATCACTTGCCGAAATGAAAGCAACTAGGAGATCAACTTGAAGGTGTTTAGGTGATTTTTAACCTAAATATGAGGAGGAAAGCCACCATGGGAAGCCGCAAGGAGCAGCCGCAGATAGCCCTCTACACTGAGCTGTTTACTCTTCGCATTATGAAATGGTCATGGATAGCCCCCTCGGCTACTCTTTCTTATCCTTCTCTTTCTGTTAAATTATTATTTTCTATGTCGAGAGACTAGATTGCATCTCATCTTTATATTTTCAGTTTAACATGACATGGCTTAATTTTGTTTATTCAAAATAGATATGAATCTTGATTTGAGTTCATTAGATATTTGTTTCTTGAATATTATGTGCAAATAATTATTTCATTCATTTAGGTTTAAAGCATGTTTATACTTGTGAATGTATGTCCAACATTTATAAGTTATTGAATTAACTGTTTAATATGGGAAGAGGTAATAGTTAATAGACATAAAATCTAAATGGTGCATATCATGTCAATTTCGGAAGATAATTGTTGTATGCATAAATTGTGTAAGTGCTCGGGAGGGTGATTTCTAAGTTAGTTTTTTGACATAGGGATATGCCAATTAACTTAGGGACATAATAGGACTTCGGGAGAAGCCTATGCTTTAATTAAAATAAGTTTAATGAATTTTCATATTGCCACGAATCTCTCGTAATATTCTTTTTATGATTTCTAATGAATCCTTGGAAGTGTAATATTTTATTTTAGTTTATTCATGTTATGTTATTTTATGCCTTGTGTTTATTTCCTATTGTGATCATTTCTGCAATGTATGTTGTTTTGTTTTGTTTTGTAGGTATTTGAATGCTGATTTAATTCTTTAATTTAAATTGCAACATTCCATCAAAATTAATATTTTTATCTTGTTTAACCAAATTGATTGAAAATTAACTTTGCAACTAATTATCACACAGTCCCTGTGGAGACAATAACTCTTTTACTTACTACTTATTACTTCTACAACAGTGTACACTTACACGTAATCATGCGACGATACAACGTCCAGGTTTGGCGGACAACTTAAACTATAAATAACCTTTATATATAGCGTTTAAATATTCAAATTTCGTAGATATCATAGAATTTAGTTAACTTCTATACATAATGTGGATTTGCTCAGACTTGACGGACACTTACATCACCCTTAATCTCGAGTACACTAAATTCCATATTCCGACAGATACTGTAGCGAACTCATAGAACAGGACACCGTAAAATAAACTCCTTCAGAACTACTTTAAATGAATATCTAGACCTCACCACAATGGCGGTTATCAGTTACAAGCCACTTAGGCGTCACAGAATATGCCACAAAGGCATCAAAGAATACGTCATAAATGCATCACAGAATACTAGCCACTAAGGCCTTTCAAAGAACTTACCGATTTACGTCCTGACGGACCTTATCTCAGTTGATGCCAAAGGCCTCACCCACACGGTCTTACACATTTCTTCATGTCGTGATCTGCCAATCCAGCTTACAACCCACCGGAGGCTACACCATGAACATCCTCATTGTCATAAAATGTCATGTGTCTCTACTATATGGTCTTACGCATTTTGTTTTATGATCTGCCAGTCCGGTTAGCAATGTACCTACTCTTCTAAAGGCAAAACATACAGATGAATTACTCATTTAACACAGAACACACTTAACTAGATTTCATTCACACTTCCGACAAATTCATACTCTCCAATACCAAATCTCACATGCATACATACCACACATCATCTTATTCATACAACACATTATATACCTCATTTGCAAACATGCAGAAACTTTATGATACTTCACACACACATATCATCACCAGTTATCCGAGAAGACATCAACATACGAATGACCATTGTAAATTATCATACATGAGTCAAGATAAAGACTCGCCTAAAACTCACATTCACTTCAACTCTGAGTTTTTGTTCCAATGATCCTACCCAAACCAGCAGTAGCAACTGCTAATAGATTATGGAACTTCCATTAAAATCTCATTTACAGACAATTTACTAACATCTCAATTACAGACGACCCCCATGTAGCATCTCTTATTCACACCCTACTATTTTTATGCCTTTTAACATCCTTACTCTTTCAAAATCTCAACATGCGGAGTTATAAAACTTACCAGGAGATTGAAACATTCACTGATTAAACCAAAAATCTTAGCTTCCAAACCTAACGACGACGAAGAGATTGTTTAGGTTTAGGAAGAAGAACCAGAACGTAGAGCAAAAAGAAATAAAGACCATCTAAAATGTTCCTTTCCCATTATATATACTCAGTTCCTCTTAGTGGATCTTGACAAGTATCAAATGCATGCAGAAATTGTCCCTTAAATTCCCTACAGAAACCAGGAAAATTATAAAAGAGAATCTGGTACAGATGCAGTTTAACCAGTCAATCCATTCAGTTGACTCCCAACCAATCACGTTACAGAGCCCATCTTGCATAGCATTCGAGCAAGCTAGGCGTACCATACATTTGGCGGTAACACTCATAAGGCATGCTTTTGAATATGATCTAATCTTCCAAAATTTTCTCATACACTTAGTAGGCACTTCATACTCAGCCAAAACTCTGAGGCGTGCTCTTTGTTTGTCGTACTCTTTCTTCAATTGAAGAATACCCTAAGATTAAATCCTTAGATACTTCTACGGGCGGATACTTTATGCACCAAACTTTAGTTTGCCAGAAGTCTGTAAAATGGCGGACTATACTACCATAGTGCGTCAAAACAGGGACCCTTCACATCTATGTCTTTCTCTCGGATCCGCAAATTTTGGGGTGTGACATATATAAACTTAATTTGGAGAAAAAATTATGCTAGGTCATTACAATATTTTTTATAATATGTAAATTAAGTAAAAAATAATATAAAATTTATAAGAGAATAACTTATATTAGGATGATCCTAAACAGCTTAATTTTTAGGCATCAATAAAACCAAGCCATACCATCCATTTTTAAAGAGGTAAAAATATAAATATATACACATCCATAGATAACCTCTTCCCTAACTTAATTTACTTTAATTAAATTATTTAAAAAATAAATAGTCAAACTTAATCAGGAATTAAAATCATAGCAAAGACGATTCCTTTCCTCTTGAAGCAAGGAACTCATGTTTTTATGACTTCCGTTGTTAATGTTTTTATAATTGTTTTCGGAGCCTAAACAGTTTCCTGATGCAGCTGAAGGGTGCCGCACCCATCAATTCTTGTAAAAAATTGCAACTTCTGATTTTCATGTTTTAATTTCCTTTTCTTCATGAAACTTCTACAAAGTTTGTAGCAGATATTTAAAAGCCGAAACAACTGCATATAGTGAAAAAAAATATTGTCTTCATTTTATTCACTAATTTAAGCTTAAAACAAAATAAGACATGAAAAATTTGTTGTATTATGTAATATTATTTATCTTTTAAATAATTTAATTAAAGCTAAATTGAGTTAGGGAAGAGATTGTCTATAGATGTGTATATTTATATTTTTTATCTCTTTAAAATTGATGACATAGCTTAATTTTATTAGTGCCTAAAAATTAAGTTTTTTAGAATCATCCTAATATAAATTATTCTCAATTTATAATATATAACTTTTTATAATAATAATAAAAATCTATAAAGTGGTCAATAACTTTCATAACACTTCTTATAAATAATATAACTTGTTGTCGTAACTTTAGAAAATTATTTTTTTTTTACAAATAAGTTCTGATAAAAAAAATTATAACCCTCTTTCTACAAATAAGCATATTATTTTTAAAATATATAACATTGACACATAAATAAGTTATGTTTATACTTCTTGATCATAACTTTTTATAATTAAATATATTATAAAACTTCTCTAACATGTAATTTTTTTTATAATAATTAGAAATTAAGATTTAGGTTTTATAATATAATAAATCTTTAACTATAATCATCTCAAACACCTGTACGTTTTAATGCTTGATAAAAATCTATAACTTAAACTTATATAAAAACTATTTTTTAAAAACTTTAAATTTAGGTGTAATTACCTGCGTAATTACTCTTATTGTTACCCTCCCATAAGAACTGGAAAGTGTAGGTACTCTAATTACATCCAATTCGGTGGAACTCACTAATTATAATAGTTGCTCAAACATGTCAACTCAGTGTAATTATAATCAAGTATACACAGATCCAACCAAACACTACTCAAATATACATTAAAAACATATGTGCCTAAAATTCAACACTAATATTTAAGAAATATCTATAAAGTAATTTGAAAAAAAAAATTATTAGAGTTCGTATAAAAAAATTGTGAGTAAAAGTTTGTTAGGATTCAAAAATCAAAATAGTAATATTTGTTATGAATAAAAATATCAGAAAAATTCTTAGATAATTATCCATTAAAATGTGTTTTTTTATTATTAATATTTTAATGTATATAAATAATTCACGTTATATGTTATTAATTTTTTCAGAGTTAATTTTTTAAGTAGTAATGATGTAAATCACCTGAATTATAATTATATTATTTCAAATATTTGTTTCCTAAATTTAGTAAATTTCATTATTAGTCAAGTTTTTCCATTAAAAATTGTAGCGTAAAATTGGAAGGGGAATCATTCTCTTCATATTATTTTAGGTAATTAAATTAGAAAGGCATAATTTAAGAGTAAATATGGTAATCTGCCACATGTTGATAATTTATGATAACAAATGGCTAAAATTTAACTATATACCATATTAAATTGCATCCCATAATTGTAACTTTAAATTGTTGTATTATATATATTAAATTTGGAAATACTTTTAGAAAACTTAATTATTTAAAATTTCTCAAAATCTAATTTCTTATACTTTTCATAATAAACAATGTTATGAAGTAATTAATAATTTATTAATCATAATTAAAATTTTAAACTTATAATTATCAATCATAGGCAAAAAAAAAATTGTATGCTAAGACTATTCTTATTAATTTTAAAAAAATTCTGTGTATATTAATTTTAAAATTCTATTGCAATCATTATTCATGATTGAACATACAAGATAATGTAATCACCAAATTAGATATATATATATATATTCAATCTTTTTATATTCAGATTATATTTATCATACTTTGTAGTCTTTTTGTCGAAATCATTTTAAAATTTTTGATTTAAAAAATAAGGATCGACTTTTAAAAAAATAAAAATGGGAGTCGCCACCAATCTCTTTTTACTTAAGTGTGATTGGATCACCTTGTAAAACGTTTCATTTTAAAACATTTGGTTTTGGTCTACGAAAAACGAGAAAACGGGTTCGGGAGTCGGTTACGTATGAGGAAGGATTAGCACCCTCATAACACCCAAAAAATTGGAACCTAATCGATAAAATCATGTCCTAATGTTGAAACTTAAAATAAAATTAAAAAGTGGACCTTTTATTTGCAGAAAAAACCCAGACTTACCTATCTTTAAGAAATAAAACACCATACCCAGTAAGTTAGGATATAGCATCTCATGACTTTGAAACTAAGCACGTCTTTATTTTAGAAAATTCCTACCTCGAGACGCAAAACGTCGAACCCAGTAAGTTAAGGCACAACGATCCGAATTCCCAAGAATAGGTTTTTTAATTTAAAATTGGTAAATCTCAGTTTTTTTTAAGAAAGAAGGGATAGGTAATACCTAAAATTTTACGAGAAAAATTGTAACGCCCCAAATTTGGGCCTAGAAGAATTGGGCTTTGAGCTTTGGATCTCAGAATTTTTTTTTAAGTAAGCGAGAAAATGAAAATTGGTATGTGGGCTCTGAGGGTTAATGAATTTGGAGTGTCTAGGGGTGTTGGAGAAGTCCTGGGATCAAGTAAAGGTACAGGAAAAATTTTGGTTTTAGCCCCAAGGGAACTGTGACTTCAGTCAGTGGGCCTCTTAAGTAGATTAAGAGAAAATAGGACACAAAGAAGCTTGTGTCCTAGTGGAGGTGGCGTCATTAGCAGGCAAGGGAGTCCAAGGTTCGAGTAGTGGCATGACATTTTGTTGGGGATTTAATTTTTGCCTTCTAGATGGTTAGTAGTGGCGTTGGATGTGAACTCTGAAGGAAGTGTTCATGAGAGAAAATTAAGGAAGGGATAAAGGAGCTTATCTTAGAGAAAATTTAGGATGAGATTGAGGAGTTATCAGGGAGAAAAGTTAGGAGCTGAGAAGTGTGAAGAGTTGGTGCCGTTGTGGGAAGTGGGAAGTGTATAAATTCGGCTTAGAAGGGTAAATGAGTGTCGTTTTTGGGTCTTTTAAGGGGTATTACGAATTTTCATTGTGGCTTTCGGCATTTGGAGAGTTTTGCAAATAAGTTAGTCCTTCTTTTTTTTACTGAATATCCTGTAGTTACCCTCATACAAGCACATTTGATCTTTTCTTTTCTCCCCCTCATTCTATTCTTACATTTGCGAATTCTTCCATTGCCGAAAAACCATCATTCCTTTTTGCCGAATTCTCTCTTAGCCAAACTTTTCTATTGCCAAATTACCATCATCTTCTCTTGCAAAACCCCATTAGTGCCTAATCTTTGTTGTTTTTCTCTATCACAAATCGATTTGGTATCTACTCTCTCAGTCAAGGTTAAAAGTCGAATCTCGTTTGGTAGGCCACGGGATCTAAGGTTGGATTCGGTAAGTATTCTCGTTAACTCCCCTTAGTACGTTTTGTTGAAAGCCAGAGGGGCTATCTAACCCCTCTTTATCGTTACCATGTATTAACAAGGGTGAGGTTCAGCAATCGCAAGTACGGTAGGTAAGGATTGTTATTAAGGCAGTAAGTATTCTTGATTCAGTTAGAGTTTTAATAAGTGACCGGATCTATTGTGGCTTATAGGGGTGACTTATGAACAATATGGGTCACTTGGTTCTGACGTTATAGGTGTTTGGGTGCGGATCTAGAGGATAAACGCCAATAGTAGCAAAGGAAGGGCTACTAGAACGTGAGGCAGCACACAAAGAAGTGCAGTGAGGTTTTGGTTTTGATCGGTATGTGTTAAAACTTTGGTTAATCGCTAGTAATGTCGATTGTAGGTTCGTGACTAAGGGGTTTCTGACACGAGGTTACCAGGTGTGTACAAACACTACACACACGATATCGGCAATGCCGAAAAGCCGAGAGTGGCTAAATGGGCCCGGTGGGCCTTGAGGCTAAGTTTGATGGAATGGTTTGGTTGGTATACGAATTGAATTAGTCTTGCATGATGCAAAATCTGGATATGTTTTGGGCCTAATAGGTCATATGATAAGATTTGGGCCTAATGGGTCATGTAAGGTTGTAATTTGGGTTTGATGGGCTTTATGGGGACGTGGCGGATATGCTAGGGTTATGGACTTAGGCCTAGTTTGAACAACTCTTCAATTTCATAAGACTTAAGTTAATTAAACATGCCCTTAGACAAGTCGATTAGTTAGAGTGTGGTAACAGACATATGCATGTCTAGGATTGGATCTAGTGAGAGCTTGGTACTTAAGCGGTCAGAGTGACCCACCTCCTCTTTTCTGAGATCCTACCTAGTGCATAGTGTTTGTTCACTTTAACCGCGAGGACTCGTTTTTGGGCCAAAGTTTATAACTAAAACCCGAGAGGGACTAAAATACCCTTATCTTGGAAAATTACTAAAATACCTTTATATTGGAAAATTACTAAAATACCCTTATATTGGAAAATTACTAAAATACCCTTATATTGGAAAATTACTAAAATACCCTTATATTGTAAAATTACTAAATACCCCTATTTGTAAAATTACCAAGATACCCCTAATTTGCCAAATTACCAAAATACCCCTGTAGGGTAGAATTATGAAAATACCCCTGGGTAGTGAAATGACGAAAATACCCATATGTGATGAATATGGGTTTGTGGATGTTACCTTTGTGTTTGATGCATTCATATAATATTCTGCTTAAGATGCATATGGGTGGGAATTATGGTACGGAGGAAGATTTGAGGATCGCATGGCCGTATGGTATGGATCCGGGATCGCATAGCCGTATGGTATGGATCCACCACAGGCTTTTTAGCCACCGAGCAGCCATACTGCACCGATAATGTTACCGAGGGCTGTGTGCCATTAATATAGGCTTCGTGCCGTAATTATGGGCTTTGTGCCAATACCGAAGGCTTTGTGCCGTAATTATGGGCTTTGTGCCAATACCGAAGGCTTTGTCTTTATTATTATGGCTTTGTGCCAATCATATTTACCGTGGTGGCTATGTGCCTAATATATATATATTGATGACTCGTGTCAATATTTGAGGATCGCATGGCCGTATGGTATGGATCCGAGATCGCATGGTCGTATGGTATGATCCACCGAGGCTTTAAGCCCAATGTATGTGATTAAGCGACTTTCTTTGCAACGTTGATAATCACATCGCAAACCGGCTACCCTTAGTGTGTAGCGGAGGGGTGGGTCGAGCTAGAGTTCTCCACTGAAGTCATAAGGTTAGAAGGGAAATGGTGTGTTTAGCGGATGGATTTTTGGGGTGGGTTTTGCATTATCTGTTTATAAATGATACGATATGATATGATATGAGGTCATTGTGGGCTAAGGCCCAAGACCACCGATTTTGCTAGGGCTTAGGCCCAATGTGAATATTTGTATGTGATTTGATTGCCAAGGGTTGTACACACTGAGTTTCGAAACTCATACCCTTAATTTAAAATGTTTCATGTAATCCTGAATAGGCGGCTCGACGAGGGAAAGGACTCGGAGATGGCCACACAACAAGTTGTTCAAATGTTTTAATTTATTCAAATGATTCTGTTTAAATACTTTGTTTTTCATTGGATTGTAATAAGGCCATGTAACTCCTATTTGACTTTGAATTTTGGGTTTATTATTATTATTGTTTCAATCATTTCACTTAAGAAATTTCATAAAATTATTAAAGTGTTAATATGGTTTTCGAAATAATCTTTTGTTTTGGGCTTTTGGGCCTTAAAGGGTTAACTAGTAAATTGTTTTGAAGTGCGCCTTTAATGTGACATTCCAGATTCGGGCCTAACTTCTAGGCCGGGTTTGGGGTGTTACATTTAGTGGTATCAAAGCCCAGGTTGCAAAGCTCGGGCTGTGAAATGGGCCTTATGTTTTGGGGTTTTTAAATGAGTAGATTAAAAAGTTTTTGTAGGATTCTTGAAGTGTGGTTCATCGAGTCCTCGACGTCGAGCCAAGTAAGTTTTCTGTACTACATTTGTTTAAATTACTGAACTGTATAGATAATGGGCTACTTAAGAATAGGCTTTTAGAGACTAAAGCTCGTAGGAAACTTAAGCCTGTAGTGGATTCTAGACCGCGTAATAGCTTTAAATTTTTTTTTTACTCGCATAAGACATGTGCTCTAAATAAGTGGAACTATGTACTAACTTCATAAAATTCCTAATTCGGATAATACGAGAATCAACGATGAGCGCTGGAAGAGGAGGAAGAGGCCGCAGCCGAGGCCGTGGAAGTGTTAGGGCTTTGTAAACATTTGAATCGAAATTTGGTACTTATTCTGCGTATGTTTGAGAAGGGTTGCGATAGGTGGATGTTTTGGGTATGTATTAAAATTATTAGGGTCGAGTGCGCTTGTGTGGTAGCGTGGTGGGGTAGTTGATACCGACGACCACCACTGTTAGTTAGAAATTTCGAGGACGAAATTTCTTTAAGAGGAAGAATTATAACGCCCGAATTTGGGCCTAGAAGAATTGGGCTTTGAGCTTTGGATCTCGAAATTTTTTTAAGTAAGCGAGAAAATGAAAATTGGTATGTGGGCTCTGAGGTTAATGAATTTGGAGTGTCTAGGGATGTTGGAGAAGTCCTGGGATCAAGTAAAGGTACAGGAAAAATTTTGGTTTTAGCCCCAAAGGAACTGTGACTTCAGTCAGTGGGCCTCTTAAATAGATTAAGAGAAAATAGGACACAAAGAAGCTTGTGTCCTAGTGGAGGTGGCGTCATTAGCAGGCAAGGGAGTCCAAGGTTCGAGTAGTGGCATGACATTTTGTTGGGGATTTAATTTTTGCCTTCTAGATGGTTAGTAGTGGCGTTGGATGTGAACTCTGAAGGAAGTGTTCATGAGAGAAAATTAAGGAAGGGATAAAGGAGCTTATCTTAGAGAAAATTTAGGATGAGATTGAGGAGTTATCAGGGAGAAAAGTTAGGAGCTGAGAAGTGTGAAGAGTTGGTGCCGTTGTGGGAAGTGGGAAGTGTATAAATTCGGCTTAAGAGGGTGAATGAGTGCCGTTTTTGGGTCTTTTAGGGGGTATTACGAATTTTCATTGTGGCTTTTGGCATTTGGAGAGTTTTACAAATAAGTTAGTCCTTCTTTTCTTTACCGAATATCCTGTAGTTACCCTCACACAAGCACATTTGATCTTTTCTTTTCTCCCCCTCATTCTATTCTTCTGTTGCCGAATTCTTCCATTGCCAAAAAACCATCATTCCTTTTTGCTGAATTCTCTCTTAGCCAAACTTTTCTATTGCCGAATTACCATCATCTTCTCTTGCCGAAATCCCCCATTAGTGCCTAATCTTTGTTGTTTTTCTCTATCACAAATCAGTTGGTATCTACTCTCAGTCAAGGTTAAAAGCCGAATCTCGTTTGGTAGGCCACAGGATCTAAGGTTGGATTCGGTAAGTATTCTGTTAACTCCCCTTAGTACGTTTTGTTGAAAGCCGAAGGGCTATCTAACCCCTCTTTGCCGTTACAATGTATTAACAAGGGTGAGGTTCAGCAATCGCAAGTGCGGTAGGTAAGGATTGTTATTAAGGCAGTAAGTATTCTCGATTCAGTTAGAGTTTTAATAAGTGACCGGATCTATTGTGGCTCATAGGGGTGACTTATGAACAATATGGGTCACTTGGTTCTGACGTTATAGGTGTTTGGGTGCAGATCTAGAGGATAAACGCCAATAGTAGCAAAGGAATGGCTACTAGAACGTGAGGCACCTGCGGTAAAGAATGCGGTGAGGTTTTGGTTTTTGATCAGTATGTGTTAAAACTTTGGTTAATCGCTAGTAATGTCGATTGTAGGTTCGTGACTAAGGGGTTTACAGCACACGAGGTTACCAGGTGTGTACAAACACTATACACACGATATCGGCAATGTCGAAAAGCCGAGAGTGGCTAAATGGGCCCGGTGGGCCCTGAGGCTAAGTTTGATGGAATGGTTTGGTTGGTATACGAATTGAATTAGTCTTGCATGATGCATGATCTGGATATGTTTTGGGCCTAATAGGTCATATGATAAGATTTGGGCCTAATGGGCCATAAGGTTGTAATTTGGGTTTGATGGGCTTTATGGGGACGTAAGCAGATATGCTAGGGTTATGGACGTAGGCCTAGTTTGAACAACTCTTCAATTTCATAAGACTTAAGTTAATTAAACATGCCTGTAGACAAGTCGATTAGTTAGAGTGTGGAAACCAACATATGCATGTCTAGGATTGGATCTAGTGAGAGCTTGGTACTTAAGCGGTCTGAGTGACCCATCTCCTCTTTTCTGAGATCCTACCTGGTGCATAGTGTTTGTTCACTTTAACCGCGAGGACTCGTTTTTGGGCCAAAGTTTATAACTAAAACCCGAGAGGGACTAAAATACCCTTATATTGGAAAATTACTAAAATACCCTTATATTGGAAAATTACTAAAATACCCTTATCTTGGAAAATTACTAAAATACCCTTATATTGTAAAATTACTAAATACCCTGTTTGTAAAATTATCAAGATACCCTAATTTGCCAAATTACCAAAATACCCTGTAGGGTAGAATTACTGAAAATACCCACAGGGTAGTGAAATGACAAAAATACCCCTATGTGATGAATATGGGTTTGTGGATGTTACCTTTGTGTTTGATGCATTCATATGATATTCTGCTTAAGATGCATATGGGTGGGAATTATGGTACGGAGGAAGATTTGAGGATCGCATGGCGTATGGTATGGATCCGGGATCGCATAGCCGTATGGTATAGATCCACCACAGGGCTTTTTAGCCACCGAGCAGCGACCATCTTTGCACCGATAATGCAATGTTCTTTACCGGGTCGTGTGCTATTAATATGGGCTTCATTTCATAATTATGGGCTTTGTGCCAATACCGAAGGCTTTGTGCCGTAATTAAGGGCTTTGTGCCAATACCGAAGGCTTTGTGCCGTAATTATGGGCTTTGTGCCAATACCGAAGGCTTTGTCTTTATTATTATGGCTTTGTGCCAATCATATTTACCGTGGCTATGTGCCTAATATATATATATTGATGACTCTGTGTCAATATTTGAGGATCGCATGGCCGTATGGTATGGATCCAGGATCGCATGGCCGTATAGTATGGATCCACCGGAGGCTTTAAGCCCAATGTATGTGATTAAACAACTTTTTTTTAACGTTGATGTAGTACACATAACCGGGCTACCCTTGGTGTGTAGCGGAGGGGTGGGTCGAGCTAGAATTCCCCACAGGAGTCATAAGGTTGGAAGGGAAATGGTGTGTTTAGCGGATGGATTTTTGGGGTGGGTTTTGCATTATCTGTTTATAAATGATACGATATGGTATGATATGAGGTCATTGTGGGCTAAGGCCCAAGACCACCGATTTTGTTAGGGCTTAGGCCCAATGTGAATATTTGTATGTGATTTGATTGCCAAGGGTTGTACACACTGAGTTTCGAAACTCACACCCTTAATTTATAATGTTTCAGGTAATCCTGAATAGGCGGCTCGACGAGGGAGAGGACTCGGAGATGGCCACACAACAAGTTGTTCAAATGTTTTAATTTATTCAAATGATTCTTTTTAAATACTTTGTTTTTTCATTGGATTGTAATAAGGCCATGTAACTCCTATTTGACTTTGAATTTTGGGTTTATTATTATTGTTTCAACTGCCCACTTAAGAAATTTCATAAAATTATTAAAGTGTTAATATGGTTTTCGAAATAATCTTTTGTTTTGGGCTTTTGGGCCTTAAAGGGTTAACTAGTAAACTGTTTTGAAGTGCGCCTTTAATGTGACATTCTAGATTCGGGCCTAACTTCTAGGCCGGGTTTGGGGTGTTACAAAAATCGAACCCAATAAGTTAAGGCAAAATTCTTCTCGAAATACTTTAAATATCACATATCACCGTATTTTGAAAATAATTGAGTAAAATGCTTTAATTCAAAAGGTATTTTTATAAAAAGGGCTTGAGTAAATCATACATTACAACATATATACCAATTGTAATTATACGAATTATATTAACAATAAATAATAAAAGAATAATATAACATGAATAAATAAATTATAAGAAAAAAGAAATGTTACAGCAATAATATACGAATATAAAGATACAAATAAATGTATATAATAGTTAATAAAAACCATAACATATAATAAAATAATATAAAATAATTAATAATAATATATAAGGATTATACATAATAAAAATAATCAGTAAATAATAGATATAATAATTTTAAATAAAAACATATATATATATATAATATATTAATCATAAAAATTATAAATGTAATAAACAATATAAATCAAATAGGTTATAAATTTTATATAGAAATAATAATATATAATATAATACTATATAATATACAAGTTAAAATCTAATATAATAGATAATATATAAATTATAAAATAATATATAAATTATTAAGCCAAGTAAAAAAAATATAATAATAATTAAATATATATATATAAAAATAATACATATAAAAATATATATATACATGGATTTCGTAATATTAGTAAATTAATAAATATAAGGAAATAATATATAATATTTAATAAGGTAAAATAATTAAATATAATATAAAATAAAAGGATAAAAAAACAAAGAAACAGGGATTAAAATAGCAATTAAAACAGATTAAGAGAACTAAATTAAAACACTCATTAAATTACAGGGGTTAAAATGGAAATATTGCCAAATTTCAAAACGGCATCGTTCCGATTTTGGTTTTTAAACTGCACGAGGGACTAAATTGAAACAAAAAACAAATTCTGGGGTTAATTTAATAAATAATGAAAATTCAATTTGGACTGAATTAAAATTAAAAAAATTGCGGAAGGATTGAAAAGGAAATTATACCATTTTACAAAAACACGCGGATCCTGAAGGCCGGGTCGGGTCAGTGCACGGGTCGGCCCTATACGGATGGACCAAAACGGTGCCGTTTTGCCCCTCTATAAAAAGCCCAAAAAAATTTAAAAAAAATCATTTTAAACCTCTCTTAAAAAAAATAAAATCTGCCCTTCCCTTTTCTCTCAAGTGGGCGATTTCCTACCAGATTTCCAATGGAGCTCAAACATTGCTTCCCTCGCCGTCGCGCCATCAGTGAAATTTAAAAAAAAAGTAAGTTTTTTTTTTAAAATGTATTTTATATATGTATATTATATATAAATGGTTTTTTTTACAAAAAATAGAATAAAAGAAATTATAAAAAAAACAGTATTCGAATAAAAAAAATAAAACAACACCTCTGTTGATTGTTTTGTTTTCTTGCTTTTCTATTCTCTGAATTCGTATGTATATTTGTGTATATTTTTTTGTGAAAAAAAAAAGAAATCCCCCTTTTCGTTTACAGATTTTGGGGTTTTATAGCCCCGAAATGAAAATAAAAAAGGAAATACATCTGCTGCTGCGATTTCTTTCTCCTTTTGCAGGTCGGAAGCGGAGATCTCGCGACGGAGATGGCGGCGTGACGATCGGGATCTCACTGGGGCGAGATTTGCGGCGCGACGATCTGGCTCCTGTTGGGGTGCTTGCAAGGCTTGTGGCGCGAAGTTGGAAAGAGCGCGCGGCGCCTAGGGTTTCCTCTGAAACCCTAGGTCTGAAAGTTTTGTTTAGCATTGGGCCTTTTGGACCGATCTGAGTCTGGGTCTAGGTTGCTGGGTGTTGGGTCACAGGTCTGTTTAGATTTTAAGTCTGGGTAATTTGTTGGTAATGAGTTATTGGGCTAGGGTGTAACTCGGCTGTAAAAGGACTTTGGACATTATTTTATTTCTGGTTTATTTTAGCCCGGGCAAATTGCTCCTCTTTGCTCATTGTCGTGTAACGAGAATAGAGCAAAGACTCTAAAAGGACCAATTTTGCCCGGTTTTGGCCGAGCTTTGACTTCTTTGATCCTCATCTTCTTCAAATGACTCCAAATCCACTGCAACTTCACCGGTATTGGAACTTCATCTTGATTTCAGTAAGTTTGATAGCTTCAACTTCATGAAGGCAGTATCCGCTATCTTTTGATCTGCTCCACTGCAAACTCAGGGAGA
This sequence comes from Gossypium sturtianum, assembly GCA_025698515.1. Lineage (NCBI taxonomy): Eukaryota > Viridiplantae > Streptophyta > Magnoliopsida > Malvales > Malvaceae > Gossypium > Gossypium sturtianum. The sequence goes on from CM046946.1 coordinate 128,711,802, forward strand.
CAAGATCTGATGTTTTCGATCTGCTCCTGCAACTTCAGGATTGCTAGATCTGCTATCTTCAATCTGCTCCTGCAACTTCAGGATTGCCAGATTTGTTATCCTCAATCTGCTCCTGCAAACTCAGGGAGGCAAGATTTGATGTCTTCGATCTGTTTCTGCAACTTCAGGAATGCCAGATCTGCTATCTTCGGTCTGCTCCACTGCAAACTCAGGGATGCCAGAATGGTGGTTTAAATCTGTTCCACTACTGCTTAAGGAGACAAGATTTGTCGTTCGATCTTGGTCCACTACTGCTTAGGGAGACAAGATCTACAATCTTTGACCTATTCCACTGCTGGCCAGGGAGATAGGGCTAGTGGCTTAAATCTGTTCCACTACTGCTTAGGGAGACAAGATTTGCCGTTCGATCTTGGTCCTCTACTACTTAGGGCGACAAAATCTACAATCTTTGACCTATTCCACTGCTGGTCAGGGAGATAGGGCTGGTGGCTTAAATCTGTTCCACTACTGCTTAGGGAGACAAGATTTGCCGTTCGATCTTGGTTCCCTACTGCTTAGGGTGACAAGATCTACAATCTTTGACCTATTCCACTGCTGGTCAGGGAGATAGGACTGATGTCTACGATCTGCTCCTGCAATCTCAGTATTGTCAGATCTGCTATTTTAATCTGCTCCCTGCAAACTCAGGGATACCAGACTATTGTCTTCTACCTTGCTACATAACCTGTAGAATGGGTATATGTTTATGTCTAATATTTAGGATGCTTTGATCGAAATGCATCAGATGCTCCTATTTAGCCATGTCATGAAAATGTTATGAAGATGATTCCTATTTCAAGGATTAGGATGCAATGACCAAAATGAATCAAATGCTCCTAATGAAATTTAAAAAAATGTTATGAGTATGATTCCTATCCTAGGTGTTATTACTCATTTGTTTTTCATTCATGTTCTGCTCAAATAATTTGCCCCATGGTAATTCTGAGTCCTCTCTACTTGAACCTTGGGACATGAATTGGTATCTCCCACTGTAACTTCAGGGGAATAACTTTTAATTTCTTCCATCTTTCTGTTACCATTCAGAGGTACAGAACTTGTACTACTTTCAATCTATTACACCATTCCCTGGGTGTAATGACCAGATGTATGAATGCAGGGTATCTCGTCAATGATCCTCTTCACACTTGGATTGACCTTGTTCGTCATTTGCCGATATGGTATCACCAATGAAATTGTCTTATTCAATAAAAATCCGAAGAGATAATCATTTTCCAATGTTTCCAATCCCTTAGACTTGGTGAGTTCTGAACAATAGTCCTGTTTCAAATTCTCATATTATTTAGAAGCTTTTAGAGTAATATGCGAAACTCCTTTTATGGAAGTGTTATTAGTCCATAAATTGTTATTTCAATATAAAATGCTTGAAAAAGGTCGCAAAAATGGACGAGAAAGAAATTAGTCAGGAGCATAGCTTTGAGAAATAATTTAATCAAATATAACCCAAGCAATAAAAGAAAATTGATTTAGGCGTATCTCAAAAAAGAATAAAGCAATCAAAGATAACGAATTTCAAAACTGGGTAAGAATGAAGCTAGATGCCCCAGATATCGCAGCCTGAGCTTCTTTGTTCCAACTTCTTGAGGACCATTTTAAGCTCAATATGTGTTTAGGGGATCCGGAGTACTTTGTCGATGCCCCAAGACGTAATGTACTTCCTCATTGCTAATGCGGACGTAGCAAGACTACTGTATGCCCCGTTTTTTAGTCAAAATTTGAGCCGCCCTTTTTGGGTTTTCAACTCAAATCCCATTTTGTCTCAAAGCGCCCTTTGCGGGTTTTCACTTTGGCCTCTCCTTTTTCTTTTTTTTTGTTTTTTTTTATGCGCCCTTTTTGGGTTTTCACCTTAATTTTTCCTCTTTCAGGTAAAATATCTCTTGACCAAACTTGAATTCAACGGATTGGGCAAGTCTTTGCCATCCATCTCTATCAATATCAATACTCCTCTAGAACAGGCCCTATATAAGTCCTTCCCAGTTTGGCATATGCTTTCCTCTAAAATTATTTTGTAGAGGAAAAAAAATTTCAACATCGGGTTCCCTTTGTGGAATTCTCTTGGATGAACCTTTTTGTCGTAAGCTCACATCATCCGACCGTGATGGATAACTTTTAACCTCTTCTTCGATTAGGTTCAATTGGCAAAAATGCTTCAATTCCATAATGGGCAAGATGTTGCCCCAGTGAAGGTTTTAGCCAATGTTTGATAATCATAGAGAGTAGTGATAGCTTCTTATGCCAATCTTTACAAGTCTTAGCCACCTTTCATTTCTTCTTCTTCTTATTTTTCTTCTTCTTCTTCTTCTTCTTCTTCTTCTTCTTCTTCTTCTTCTTCTTCTTCTTCTTCTTCTTCTTCTTATTCTTCTTCTTCTTTTTTGACAACTTTTATTGCACTATGATATGCTGCCTGATCTTTGGATAAGCTGTAAACTTTGACTTTGTACAGTTATGCGTTATTAAATATGATCCTTTATGGCATTCTTTGCTGACATTTGATTCTTTTTTTTTTAAATTTGATGACTTTCGACTGTGTAACATTGGCATATAAAGCTACTTCCACCCTCTTAGTGAAATAAACGACAACCATGACAGTGAATCGATGTCAACTAGAAGCATTTGGCAAGATTGGCCCCATAATATCCATGCCCCACATATGAAAAATTTGTGAAGAACTAGAGAAAGCACATGAATCTCGTCTCCTTAAATACGGCATAGCTGATACCATCTCTTTCTCTGTAGATTGGCAGTGCCCAATCCTCATGTTTAGGGCGCATCTTATAAGCCCAAGCATGTCCTGATATAATCATGTGAAAATATCTTTGAATTCTCGAAAGTAACTCAATAATATCTCGCCTTATCTTCGTGGTGAGCTAGGCTTTGATCTTGACTCCTTTCTTAGGCTTGCAACATCCATTGACCTTATGTAAGGTAGGGTCTATTTTTCATCTTGTTAAACCACTCTTAACAAATCAAAAGATATGTTACAATCTCCATCATCTTCAAAGTCCTTAGATCCCCTGGACCCATATCTCATTCAAAAAGGGAGTCAGTAACAACGTCGCTCATGTCGTTGATATCTGGGTACCTAAGTACGAAGGTAAAAATCCAAAGAATAAATGATTCTAAGGATGGCTATTTGTATAGGCATGAATGAAGAATGAAAGAATATTCTAAAAACAAAAGAATGTACAATATGAAATAGAAAGAATAAAAGAATATTTACTTAAAAGGATGCATTTTATTGAAATAAAAATTCTGGACACAAGCTCATTTCACAAAAGGATTCTTATTACTTCTGGGCTTAAAGCAACAAGCATGTTTTGAATATTACTCTAGATTAACCCTAAAAAATACAAGGATCCCTTCCATAGTCCCATTGTTTAAAATCTTCCCAAGTATGTAAGGGCTTGGAAACTTTTATTCCCCGATTCCCTCTTCGGATATGTCATTGGTGTTTTGATTCCCCGATTGTTAGGTTTCTGATAACTTCTTCAAGGAATCACAACTCTCCTGCCCCATCCTTCAATTATCACTGCTCCGTTCGACTCATCAAACTTTATAACCCCTATTTTAATAAGCCTTTCGACCAATTTCTTAAATGCCATGCAGTTATCGATTGAGTGACCCGTTATTCCTGCGTGATACTCATATTGAGCATTCAAATCATACCATTTGGGGTACGGGGGTTGTATTGGTTCCATGTAATGAGGAGCCACCACATGTTCATCAAATAGACTTTGATACAACTCCCTATATATCATTAGAATTGGTGTAAACTGGAGTTGCTCATTGCTTTGCCTTGTGCCAGATTCTTTCCTTGATGAACCTTGATACCCAGTAGTCATTGTTTTTTGCTGTTTAACAGCAATCGACTTTGAGCACCCCATGCTTGTATTATCCACTTCATTTTCTCTCTTCCTTGTGGCCATTCTTTTGTTACTTTCTCTCGCCTCGATCTTTCCACTTTTTATGGCATTCCCGATCATTTCTCCCGTCATTACAATGTCTGATAAGCTCTTTGTAGCACTTCCTAGCATATGCGTGATAAATGGGGCCTTCAGTGTATTAATAAAGAGCATTGCAGTCTCCTTTTCTAGGAGTGGTGTCTGAACTTGCATGGCAACCTCTCTCCATCTTTGCGCATATTGCCTGAAGCTTTCATTTGCCCTTTTTTCCATGTTTTGCAACATGATTCAGTCAGGCTTCATGTCCGTGACATGGTTGTATTGCTTCATGAAGGCTTGAGCTAAGTCTCTCCAGGAGCTAATGTTAGCGCGGTTGAGTTGATTGTACCACCTAGACGCTACTCCCACTTAAATCGTCTTGAAACAATGAATCAAAAGTTGATCATTGTTCACGTAACCAGTCATCCGTCTACAAAACATGGTGATGTGGGCTTCAGGGCAGCTAGTCCCGTTGTACTTCTCAAACTCTGGCATCTTGAGTTTATGAGGAAGCACTAAATCTGGAACCAGACTCAAGTCCTTAGCGTCAATACCATGATGATGGTCAGCATTTTCTAAAGCTTGGAACTTTTCTTCTAACCACCTACAGCGATCCTCTAACTTCCTTGAAGATTCAATTCTTATTTCCTCTCTCTCTTCTATATCCAAATCGGGGATAACGGGTTGGCGGGGGTTATCTCCCGGTTAGATCCCGAGCCCACTTGAAAGTTCATGGGTGGTCTAGGATCGACTTGCCTGTTGAGGCCTAATCGTGATGGGTGGCCTTTGGAGATATTCCTCAGGCTGTGTTTGCACGTGTGGTGGAGTGAATCCCCTAGGAAAGTCCTCATTGTCTTCAGCATTGACTATGGGACCTTTTGCTTTGTCCATTGCCCCACCCAGCAGCTGGGCCATTTGGGCCATCATATTCTTTTGGGCTTCCAACATCTGGTCCCTCATCTCTTGTTGGAGCTTTGCCATCTGTTCCTGCATCTGGTCTTGCATATTTCTTTGGAATTGCTCCATTCTCTGGTCCATTTTCCTTGACTTAGCTCGTGTACCGTGAGGGTGTTCTATTCCCAGATTTTCTTTCTCTCTCTCTCCTATAATTTAAACTAATTAGACTCTCTCTATAAATTTGAATGCATATGATGTTATGTAATGCAAATGCATGAATACAAAGAAAGAGAGGCGTTGATTCTGAATTCAGTTACATTAGAAAAACTTTTCTAGAAAGCAAATTTCTTTACATAAAACGGATCGCATACACGACCTTATCCTCATAGTCCAAGTGAAAATATGAATCCCTTCTTCGCAAAAGTCAAGTCTTGCAAACTTCTAATAGATGCCTCCTCTAGCTCCTTTTTTGCTTGATCTGGGACGCGACTCACTGCTCCATAATACTTGTTAGCTTCTTCAAGAAAGTCGAGACGTGGTGATTCTCGATTTGTCTTTGTCAACTTGAATCCTTGGGTAATGTATTCCTTCGCCAGCTATCAGTTTTCTCTTGTTGTGTTCACTTAGACTATATTCGGACGAGACCGTATTATAATCCACTTTATCAAAAAAAACCCGTTTTCTTATGACAAACTTTTCTATTTAGCAATCGAATTTGAAATCCACACCTCTTTTCTATGATATGAATGCAATACAATCAAAACAAAAGAAAACCCATTAGCATAGGAAAAATAAATAACATAGAACACCTATCAGGGTGACCACTAGGGTTTGACATAGTTCTACCTAGGGTAAGCCCTTAGGTTTTCTATATGTGGTTTAGCTCTAAAGTTAAGGTACCCGAACCAGCAGATTCCTCGATCCTCACCCATTATAGGCTCATATGGACCGAGTTCGGTTCAGGGGAATACATTTCCCTATGGCTGCACGGAGGTGAAAACCTCACGAAGACATAGGTATGGATGTATCCCGAAAGCGATTCACTATCCTGCACGGAGGTGAAAACCTCACGAAGGAGTAGCTTCTCACTCCCACTTAAGGGTGTGACCACGACGGTCATGCAGTGCAATGCAGAGCAATATATTTAAGACCACATGCAATAAAAGGATCATATTTTTAAAATCAGAATTTTAAATTCAAACAAAAGGACATGAAATTATCAATTTTACGGTCTGACTCTCCTGTGTCCCCAGTGGAGTCGCCAAGCTGTCGAAACCATTTTAAAATTTTTTATTTAAAAAACGAGGATCGACTTTTAAAAAAACAAAAATGGGAGTCGCCACCAATCTCTTTTTACTTAGGTGTGATTGGATCACCTTGTAAAACGTTTCATTTTAAAACATTTGGTTTTGGTCTACGAAAAACGAGAAAACGGGTTCGGGAGTCGGTTACGTATGAGGAAGGATTAGCACCCTCATAACACCCAAAAAATTGGTACCTAATCGATAAAATCATGTCCTAATGTTGAAACTTAAAATAAAATTAAAAAGTGGACCTTTTATTTGCAGAAAAAACCCAGACTTACCTATCTCAAAGAAATAAGACACCATACCCAGTAAGTTAGGATATAGCATCTCATGACTTTGAAACTAAGCACGTCTTTATTTTAGAAAATTCCTACCTCGAGACGCAAAACGTCGAACCCAGTAAGTTAAGGCACAACGATCCGAATTCTCAAGAATAGGTTTTTTGATTTAAAATTGGTAAATCTCAGTTTTTTTTTAAGAAATAAGGGATAGGTAATACCTAAAGTTTTACGAGAAAAATCGAACCCAATAAGTTAAGGCAAAATTCTTCTCGAAATACTTCAAATATCACATATCACCGTATTTTGAAAATAATTGAGTAAAATGCTTTAATTCAAAAGGTATTTTTATAAAAAGGGCTTGAGTAAATCATACATTACAACATATATACCAATTGTAATTATACGAATTATATTAACAATAAATAATAAAAGAATAATATAACATGAATAAATAAATTATAAGAAAAAAGAAATGTTAAAGCAATAATATACGAATATAAAGATATAAATAAATGTATATAATAGTTAATAAAAACCATAGCATATAATAAAATAATATAAAATAATAAATAATAATATATAAGAATTATACATAATAAAAATAATCAGTAAATAATAGATATAATAATTTTAAATAAAAACATATATATATATAATATATTAATCATAAAAATTATAAATGTAATAAACAATATAAATCAAATAGGTTATAAATTTTATATAGAAATAATAATATATAATATAATACTATATAATATATAAGTTAAAATCTAATATAATAGATCATATATAAATTATAAAATAATATATAAATTATTAAGCCAAGTAAAATAAAATATAATAATAATTAAATATATATATATATAAAATAATACATATAAAAATATATATATACATGGATTTCGTAATATTAGTAAATTAATAAATATAAGGAAATAATATATAATATTTAATAAGGTAAAATAATTAAATATAATATAAAATAAAAGGATAAAAAAAACAAAGAAACAGGGATTAAAATAGCAATTAAAACAGATTAAAAGAACTAAATTAAAACACTCATTAAATTACAGGGGTTAAAATGGAAATAATGCCAAATTTCAAAACGGCATCGTTCCGATTTTGGTTTTTAAACTGCCCGAGGGACTAAATTGAAACAAAAAACAAATTCTGGGGTTAATTTAATAAATAATGAAAATTCAATTTGGACTGAATTAAAATTAAAAAAATTTGCGAAAGGATTGAAAAGGAAATTATACCATTTTACAAAAAATGCGGATCCTGAAGGCTGGGTCGGGTCAGTGCACGGGTCGGCCCTATACGGCGTCGTTTTGGACGCCCAGAGGATGGACCAAAATGGCGCCGTTTTGCCCCTCTATAAAAAGCCCAAAAAAAATTTTAAAAAAATTATTTTAAACCTCTCTTAAAAAAAATAAAATCTGCCCTCCCCTTTTCTCTCAAGTGGGCGATTTCCGGCCAGCCACCAATGGAGCTCCGACCGCCGTTCCCCGCCGTCGCCGGCCACCGTGAAATTTAAAAAAAAGTAAGTTTTTTTTTAAAAAAAATGTATTTTATATATGTATATTATATATATGGTTTTTTTTTACAAAAAATAAAATAAAAGAAAATATAAAAAAACAGTATTCGAATAAAAAAAATAAAACAACACCTCTGTTGATTGTTTTGTTTTCTTGCTTTTCTATTCTCTGAATTCGTATGTATATTCGTGTATATTTTTTTGTGAAAAAAAGAAATCCCCCTTTTCGTTTACAGATTTTGGGGTTTTATAGCCCCGAAATGAAAATAAAAAAGGTAATACATCTACTGCTGCGATTTCTTTCTCCTTTTGCAGGTCGGAAGCGGAGATCTCGCGACGGAGATGGCAGTGTGACGATCGGGATTTTACTGGGGCAAGATTTGCGGCGCGACGATCTGGCTCCTGTTGGGGTGCTTGCAAGGCTTGCGGCGCGAAGTTGGAAAGGGCACGCGGCGCCTAGGGTTTCCTCTGAAACCCTAGGTCTGAAAGTTTTGTTTAGCATTGGGCCTTTTGGGCCGATCTGAGTCTGGGTTTAGGTTGCTGGGTGTTGGGTCATAGGTCTGTTTAGATTTTAAGTCTGGGTAATCTGTTGGTAATTAGTTATTGGGCTAGAGTGTAACTGGGCTGTAAAAGGACTTTGGACATTATTTTATTTCTGGTTTATTTTAGCCCGGGCAAAATGGGCTTCTACAATTTTTTTTAAATGCAGTGATTATTGAATTTTTATATTAATTTAAGCATATTTTGATTTTATTATTGTTTTTACTTCACAAATTACTTTATTTTTTTATTTTTTTACTTTACAAATTATGTACATATTAATTTAGGTACAAACTCATTGTTTTCACTTTACAAATTACTTTATATATTAATAATGAAAGAATTTCATTATTGTTATAAAACCTTCAAATACCTATGTCTATTCTCATTATTCAATGTTTTTTTTTTAATATATGTCAAATTTATTATTTCGATTATACTTTAATTTGTATTTGTTCAAATTTGCCTTTATTAATATTTTTAAAATTGTAAACAAAACCTTACCCAATTACTTTTAACATAAAATATAGATACTGATCGAATTGTTCATAAATTTTACAAGAACTTATTAAATTATTACATATAAATTGATATGTACAATTAACCCATACATCGAGTATGGAAACTAGATTTTTACTAATTCAAAGTGATTCTTATCAAAAGCAATTATATTAGATTGATCTGAACCAACCAATTTCCAATTGAACTGATCAATTGTAATCAATATATATATATATATAGGGAGGGAGAGCGCAAAAAAATATTTTAAAAAAAAGCCAGACAACAAATTTTTATAAATGAATTAAGGGCCTTTTGTCTAAGGTAAAATGGAGGAGTCTTTAACAAAATCCCATCAACTAAAATTGCAAATTACATTCACTTTTTACTGTCTAATGCTTCCTTTAGTTTCCTTCCCAATGCAAATGCCAATGGAGGTGGAACCGCATTTCCTATCTGCCGATGCTTGTGTTGAATGTTACCAGCAAACTTGTAGCTGTCTGGGAAACCCTGTTTTGGCAGACAAACAATATCCATTAGAGCTTATACCAATGTTTTCTACTTCATTCTACCCCAGCTTTCACAAACCAAATAGCAATGAATGTTCAGTAAGTTTAATGACTTACTTGAGACCGAGCACATTCCCGAACCGTCAGAATCCTGTCCTGTTCTGGATGAAAGCACATTCCAACCTTACCCATTGGTTGAGGGTCAGTGATGGAAGTTGGGAAGTTCCCTTCCCAATCCAACCTTCCAAATAGCCCTTTCCATTGATTGTGCCTTTTGGCTGTATTTGGCAGACACCAGGGTATTAAATCTACCAATTGTCCGGTAGAGAGTTTAACCTGCAATTTTTAAGGAAACAAACAACCCAGCAGCTCAACAATTTCATTCTGATCAGATTTCAAAACAGACGCAAAGAACAGAAGCCAATTATGTACCTTCTCATCTGGAAGATCATGCCAATCTGCACCTGGTCGCTTTGGAATCTTTTGACACCGAATCAGGTTAAGCTCATTCATTTCCTTTGATATATGATCAGTAAGGACAGCCATGTTTCCTCGAATTTTCTTCTGAAACCATGAGACGGCTTCACTTTGATACTGTGGAAACAAAACATTGTAAATTGAATATGCATGTACAACCTTTTATAGAATGAAGCAATTTTGGAAATAATTTTCAATATAGTTACCTCCAAATTTGTCTTTGAGGCCCCATTTCCTACAGCTGGTAGATCACCAATTGTATCTCGCACAGTAATTGCACGAAAAGGGGCTCCACTTGCAGTACTCCTCACAGCTGCATACTGCAAATTATGTGATAATGTAACTTTCAACTCTGGAACAGCAAAGACATGCATTGGCTCTGGCCATTCAGGAAGAGTCTCTTCAGGGGAGGCTGCCCATATGAATGCTCGTTTTCTTGACTGAGAAACTCCATAGGCTCCAGCTTCCAAAATACCAAACCTCACCTAAACAGGCAAAACCAGAATATCATACACAACCGCACATGTGCTTATATTTGTATTCTTATAACAAATATACTACAGAAGTTGCTGTTAGGTGAAAGGAATATCTACCTGATAACCCATTTCAAGAAGTGAAGCCAGAGTTAACTTAAACGTCTGCCCTTTATTGAAAGATACAAAGTTCCTCACGTTCTCTAAGAGGAAATACCTTGGCCGGAAGTAATCAGCAAATGATAAGAAAGCTAAAATCATCTCACATTGTACTTTACTCCATGTACTATGGTTAAATCTATTCATTCCAGAGAAACCCTGCAAAGTAAAACAGCTTTGCTCTTAATGAATCATTTATTAATTACTCCAGAGATTAGATAACAAAGGAAAACTATAATATATAATACCTGGCATGGAGGGCCTCCATTGATGAAATCTACTTGCCCCGGTAATGGCAAATCATTAATCTCTTTCTCATCAAGTGATGCCGCTAATTCAGCTGCCTCAGAAGTGGAGATGCAGTCATCGACATCCCCACTCTTCTCCATAATAGCCCTGTATTATAACTTGCTTTTTAGTTATTAGCAATTTAAAGAGGAATAGAGGAGAGCAAACTTGTCATACGGACCTAAGAATGACATTGCAGTTTTTAATGAAGACCAAAGACTCAGGATGATTGAGTTTGAATGCATCTCCAGCAGGCTCTTCATATTCAATTGCCCATTTAGTTAATGATACACCTACACCAGTAATAAAAAAAGATGGTTGGACATAAAGTGCCTAAGAAATAAATATGGCTAAGCACATAAAAATTGATGAAATAGACAGAAAGGTAGACAGTACCAGATTGGTGCAACCCCTCTGACAGACCACCACAACCTGCAAATATGTCTAACGTAGCCAAGCGGTTCCCCTGAGATGCTTCTTGCTGTTTCTCAACTTCTAATTCACTTTCTTCCTGTTTACCCTTTCCCTTTTTCTTTTGGTATGCAGTTTCATTATCCACAATTCCAGTTGAGTACCTTAGTTTTATTTGAGCTGGTAACTGTTTGCCAACCAAAAAAGGGGGAAGTTAGTTATCCTCCAAAGGTACAAATTATAAATGCAAACAAAAATTACCATGAAAATGATTATGGAAGTATCATTCCCAACAAGCACTACAGCAAAGGAAGCAAAAGGGACTCACCTGCTTGAGAGATCCATTGGAAGGGTCATATATGCGATCGCAAAAGAAGACATGATGAAATATTACTGGAGAATTGCATGCTGGAAGGTCATTCTTCTTTCTGACTTCACATTTGCCTTCTATTGCCTCAACAAACAAAATGTCTGTTTCTTCACTATAATAGACCTGAAAATTTAAATAAATAAAAAAACATATAAACTTACCATAGAAAAGTATAACTAAAACTATGACGATATGAAGTTTATAACTGTCATCGTATTTTAGGATAGCAACTACCTCTCTTATATCAGAACTGTAAGCCTTTTCAGCTGAAATGTCCTCTGGTCGGAAAAATCTCCTGACTTTAACTTGGGTGGACTCTTCACAAACTTTTTTCTGCCCCTTTGGAACAATAATCTCTAGCACTTGGCACACAACATAAGGCTTCAAGCCTATATTCCTCCCAGCTTTAAAGTTTTCAGTCTCAGCCCTTTCTACTGTAAATTGATGTGGACTTACATAGACATAATCATGGAGAGAGTACTCAGTTCCCTTGTATACAAAGCCTGTATTTGATGAATTCACTTTGAACACTTCTTTGGCCCTCCCAGCGTCCTTAACTTGGCAAGAATGGCAGCAACCAGAACCCAAACCCAAAGTATCAATGGGGAGCGTAAAGAAGGCACCCCTCTCAGGCCAATACAAGCTTTTACAATAATACTCCATTAGAAGTCCTTTTCTCTTCCTCTCCTCTGCTTCTGCTCTATCAAGTTTGTCCATGTTGGCATTATCTTTCCGATGCTGATATCCCCAAGGTCTTAATCTAATATCTACCACTACAGTCTGTTTCACATCCTCCAATTCAAAATCTCCACAGTTATTTGTTAGGAACACCTCTCTCTCATTAGCTGCATTGCCAAGTACAGTTTCAGATCCTCTCTGCATCATTCGTCCATGAAACATTTTTCTTCCCTTTGAAGTTTCAAACATGTACTCCACAAAATAGATTGCAGGAAGTTCATACAAATCAACTTCAACAGAAACAGCACTTCCAACCACAACTACTTCTCCATGTACAATGGCTCGTTTATAAAGAGGCTTATCAGAGCTTGTTTTGCTTACAGGCTCTCCATCCCAGCTTACTTCCTCAGTAGAACACTGTCTAGGTTGCTTTGATACTGAAGGAGACTTCTGAGTCTCCATTGGAATTGGTTTATCTTCAGCATTAGCATTAGCATCAGCTTCAGCATCAGCTTCAGCATCAGCTTCAGCATCAGCTTCAGCTTCAGCATTAGCATCACCATCATCATCTTCATTTTCTTCTTGTTCCTCATTTTCATCATCATCTTTCACCTCGCAATTAGTTTCCTCCTTTGAATCTTCTGGAGAGTAGTTTGAATAGTAATCCCCCCAAATCCTATTGATTAGCCTTGTTGTGGTCGCCTGCATAGCCTTTCTTATAGAAGCTATAGGCATCATTGCTGCTCGAGGATTTAAATTTGGTTCATTCTTGTGTACAACTTTCTTCTTCTTGACTAACCATTTTGTATGGTGTCTCTCTTCCATTTTATTTGCAAGGCCAACCACAAATGCACACTTTTTAATCTTTTCATCAGGAAACTCTGCAAAGAGTTGTAGTATTATCTGTCCATGCACAACAATATATCTCTCAACAGCTGCTGGATCAGAAGATATAAAAGCGCGATTATCCTTCTTGAACTCAGACACCCTCTTAATTACATCATTGAAAGAGAGGCGTGATACTCGTGTTTGCTCCTTCAACAATGTAATAATGCTTATCGCAACCCTTGCTGTTTTGAGTACTGGTTCATACCAAGGAAGATATTGCTTTGATGGTTTGCCAAGTCTATACCTGAAAAATGGAGAGAAATAAAAACTTGTCACAGTTAAAACTAATTATTTAATGAATAGGAAAATCTGGTTGTTTTGCATATTAGTAGATAATTCCGAAGAACTATGTTTTTTTTTTTTTTTTTTTATCTTTCTAGAAACTTTTCTGCAGGCATTGTAGATCAAACATGAGTTAGCAAAAATATTATAGCAACAGAATCCTAATCAAGAAACATGAGACAATACCAGGCCATGTCTGTCCTGATTGAGATGAATATCATTGATGATCCAAATTCAATCATCCATTCCTTAATAGCACTCAAGAAAATTGGAATTCCATCAGCATTCAGCACACTCGAAGAACCTGAAGTAGACTGACTAAGGTCATTGTCAAGACAGAATCCGATTCCATCATCAGCAGTCATAACCCCAGAACCAAAAATGGTAACATCAATGTCAGCACATGGTTTCATAGGAAGCAGCTCCAAGGAAATCAGCCTTGAGTCTGAATTGTAAAATGACCAGTTGTGGAGCATGCTTCGAGGGAGATCCTCAGGATCACACACATCAAAGTCACTTTCAAAAACTACAAGTTCATCAGTTTCTTCATTAGAATTCTTGTAGTATGCTGGAAGAGGATAATCATTTGCAATTTCATCTTCATTGATTTTGATATAGAATTTGTTTGACATAGAGGCTGAGCCTTGGTTCCTCTTCTGTTTCATAGATTTCCAGTATTCTTCCTCTTGCAACAGTTTTGCCAACTTTGCATCCTCATCTTCCTCAGCTGTAAAAGTAGATGAATATGTCTCATCCAATTTGCTTTCCCCCTCTCCTTTTTTACCAATGGTCAGAGCACCACCAGAAAACAGTGCTATGTCTAGCCCTATATTTTCACGCTTCCTGCTCTCATCTTTGAGGGCAGTAAGAACAGGCAATCCAGCAAATACCTGGTCATTTACCCTCGAAGTTGCATCCAAACCAATCAGTTGATTATAAATAAATTCTCCCTGGGAAATAACAAAATCCCTAATCGATGCCCCACGAGAGAAGCTCTTGCTTCCACTCATGGACCGAACAACACCAGCAAGCAATTCATCAAGACTTAAGTCAGGATTTCCACCAGAAGGCTTTGAAAGTTTTTTATAAACCTCTACACAAGCTCGAGCTTTTTCAAAGAAATGTTCATAATATTTTTTATAGCTGCCACTTGGCTTACAGCAGGAGTAATCAGCTACATCAGTTGAAAGCCATATCACTGGACAACCATCTTCATAACCAGAGATGTCCCAAGACTCAACACGTCCAAATCCTTCACATCTAACACTCTTCTCCTTTACTTTTTCCTTGTCAGAATTTTCTTCAAGCGGCAATATCAAACCAGTTATGAACATGTCATTGACTTCCAACATCTCAAAGGGTTGTGGAAGACCTTCTGAATTATGCAATACAAAATCAGTTAGCCTCCTATTAGGCCGACCATCATCTTTTTCACAAGTCAGCCCTACAGCTAGAATTTCATCTTCTACTACCATATCCTTCTTTGTCTCAACAACTGAATCCTTTTCAGATATGCAAACTGCTTTCTCCTTAAAATCAGTGCAGGCAGCAGCTCTCTTTGGCCTTTTTGAAGGGACTGGCTCCCCATTTTCCTGAGCACTATTACGCTTCTGTACTTTTTTATCAGTTTCCATCTCTTTCTTGGTGGAAGATTTAGCAGATTTATTCTTGCCTTTCTTATTCTTCTTCATTCCTAAATGCCAAAAGAAAAAAAAAAATCTTGTGAACTTGAGTTTAGGCACTTTAAAAAACCATCAGAAACAAAAATATAAATAAATGGTATAGCATAAACACAACATGCCTCTTCTATATCACTGCATGGATAAAAATAAATAAACAAAAATATAAGAAAATAATATGCTAGCATGATCACACAGATTACTGAAATGGCTAAGCAAAAAAAAAAAAAAAAAAAGATCGTGCAGTAAAGCATAAGACTAGGTAATTTATACTTCGTAAAGAAATGAATTAACAAGCTTCTTCACGCACACACGCAATCTTGTTTTGCTAAAACATTTTGATAAGCCAAATGTAAGCAGAACCTTGAAATGTTTAGCACAAACTCACAGGGAAATACAAATGCAAATCTAATGAAACAAGTTGATCAAACCCAAGGTTTTATAAATAATAATAATAAATAAATAAAAAAACAGGTCCCAAAGATCAAGTCCACACACACACACACAAAATCTTGTTTTGCTAAAACATTTTGCTAAGCCAAATGTAAGTAGAACCTTGAAATGTTTAGCACAAACTCACAGGGAAATACAAATGCAAATCTAATGAAACAAGTTTATCAAACCAAAGGTTTTATAGAAAAAAAGAACAGGTCCCAAAGATCAAATCCACCAAAAAAAAGGACACAGAAGAAACTCAAACGGGACTAGCCCCATTAAAATAAAACAAAGTGCATGAAGGTTAAAGCACAAGGGATCAACATGCAGAAACAAGAAAATCCTTGAAAATAATCAAAAGACCCCATACTGAATAACAACTAAACTTGGATTTTCATATTCAAGCTGCAACCTTCGATAATTACAATGAAAATCACAAAACCAAAACAAAAAAGGGATTTTTGTTGAACATGTAATTAAAACAAACTGCCATCACCTGATTGGCTTAGCTCAGACTAGATGACCTGTCTTAAGCAGTAAGTCTACAGTTTCGTCTCTCTTATACATAAAATTAAATGCGTAAAAAATGATAAATATACATTAATATAGACATGGGCCCAGCCCCCCTCCCCTTTTTTTTTTCTTTTCTTCGGTGAGCCGCAAATCAAAAATCAACAATCGGGAATGAATATATGGAATCAATAATTCAGTTTAAGAGATTATAAAAAGAAAAGGGGGGGAAACCTGAAGGGGAATTAGAATCCAAAAGAGCGACAGATCCCATGACTTGGAGAAGAGACGGAAACCTTAGCTCTAAACTCACTGTTTCTTTGATGTTTGGCTTCGTTCAGTGAGAACAGTGTTTAGTGAAGATGAATAAAAAGGGAAGAAACACTGAACATTATAAATAAATGAAGGGGAAAAGCAAAGAAAGGCGGGAACACTGGTTTTGGAAAAAAATGTTGGCGCCATTCCTCCAAAAATGAAAATTTTCTACCATTTTTAACTTTTTTACAAGTTTTTTCCCCAAACGCCAAAAACACACACAAAAAAAATCGAAAGCTATTTCCCGTTTTCCGCCCTAAACTATGACAATGCTGTCCACTTGTATTGTGTAAAGCCACATCAACCATATGGACCAAGTCAAATACCCTACCCATTACTATTTCGTTTATAAGTGAGATTGGATATTTTTCGCCCCCTTAATTATATTTGATCTTAATAAAATTTAAATTCGAGCTAATATAAATTCTCTTAGTATTATTTTATTTTTCACAAGGCTTAAACTCCAACTTTATTTAAAAAGTATTGAGTCCTCGTTGCTTAACTTTAAAAAATTATATATTTTTATAATGCAATTAGAAAATTCAAGAGAGAAAATTCACAGAGTAAAAAGGAAGAGAAGAAAATCGAGAAGGAAGAAGTACTGAAACTGCTCAACGACAAGGGTATGCTTAAAAGGAAAGGAATTAGCCGTTTGAAAAGTTAGTTGGCCTATTAATAGCTCAGACCGTTGTCTTCCCTTTATGCGTACCGTTTTCATTAAATTCTTATCTGCACCGTTTAACTAAAACAAAACGCCGTGTTTTACATCCTTGAATTACCTTCTAAACGCACTGTTTACTTAACCTATCTTTATTTTTCTAAATCAAGTTTTACCTCGTAACAAGTACTGCCTGCCAAAACAGATCCTTGTCCTGGCACAAGTTGTTTTAGTGGTTCTTAGGTAACATATTCAGGGAAAGTGTCTGCCCATTCCACAAGCACCTCAATGACCGCTTGATTACTTTTTCTTGACCATTTTTGCGCTCACAAATTCTGACTGGCTCCTCAAGCAATGCCCCATGTGCATCCAATAATGGCAATTAAGCTTAGACTGGTGCTGCTCCAACATGCTTCTTCAGCTAAGAAACATGTAATGTAGAATGGATGTGTGATCCTGGAGGTAACTATAGCCTATAAGCCACTTGTCCAACCTTGGCCACGACAGGAAAAAGGCCAAAATATTTGGGAGACAATTTATGGTTAAGAGCCATGCTAATGGATTATTGTCTATATGGCTGCAACTTTAAGTAAAGCAATACTCCTTGGAACTGTCTATCAATCCAATGCTTGTAAGCTAACTGTTTCATCATCGATTGTGCTTGTTTTAGATGAAACTACAACATTTTCCTTGTAGCTTCTCGAGCCTACAAGCTTCTATCCATGCTAGCCACAGGTGAAATCCCAGCAAGGTACGACAGATGTTGTAATGGTGTTTGCCCATATAAGGCCTTATAGGAGGTAAGTTGAATGGCTGAATGGAAGGTCAAATTGTACCACCATTCAGCCAAAGGTAGTCAACTCACCCAATCAACAAGCTTCTCCCTTATTATACACCTAAGGTAACCTTCAAGGCAGTAGTTTAAAACTTCAGTTTGGCCATCATTTTGGGGGTGATAGGCTATGGACAGCAGGAGTTTGGTTCCTGGCCTCCTAAAGAGCTCTTGCCAAAAAACACTCACAAAAATCCAATCTCTATATAAAATGATAGTATCAGCCATACCGTGGAGTTAATACACGTGAGCCAAATATTCTTGTGCTACTGTTTTGGCTATAAACGAGTGAGATAAAGCCAAGAAGTGCCCTTAAGTGATCTGCCACTACCAAAACCACATCTTTCCCGTTTGAGGTGAGGAGGCCCTCGATGAAGTCAAGACTAATGACAACCCAAACTCTGTCTGGAATTGGTAATGGCTATAGCAGACCAAGCGAAGCCACATTCTCATTTTTGCACCTTTGACAAGTGAGGCATCCTTGATCCACAATTTAACATCTAGCCACGCCCCGACGTGCGTGCACTGGGGCTGAGAATCAACACTACAACAAATATAACTACCGGGACTTTACTGCAAGTGTTAAAGGTCAGCTGTAATATTTATAGTGTCCTACGAAACACCGGAGTATTCCAAGGGGTCGAACCTAAAGGATTCAGTAATTTAATAGTTCCTATTCGACAAGCATGCAATGAAGGAATCTAGCTAGCTACTCACTACTTTCTATATTACAACAACGCGTAATTTGAAGTTAATTAGGCTAATTAGATATTTAATGCTAAAAAGGACTAAATTTCAAAACAATCAAAATTATTAGCTCGATAATTCAACTCGAAATCACCGAGAGGGGGTGAATTGACCTCTTAAAAAATTGTAATTGCTAAGAAAAAGATAAAGACAAATAACACTTCGATTTATAGTGGTTTGGTCCCAATTGCCTACTCCACTACCTTAGCTTTCCACAATTAAGAATTTTACCAAATTCACTAATTTGATAACCTTCAAGGACAAGGTTTAACCTTACAAACTCCCTTAAGGTTTCTACCCAAACATTAAGATACAAACCCTCTCAAAGAGTAAACACAAATAGCAAACTACGAAGAAATCCTTACAAGCTTGAATTATTTGCCAATTAAGCACTAATAAACAAGAAATCACTTGAGCTAAAAGAATAACAATAAAAGCTCACAAGTGTGTACAATAAAAGTATGAAAGTTGAGCACAAAGGTTGATTGATTGATCTTTTAGGCTTGGATTATCTCTCTTGTTATTAGAGGATATTTGGAAGCTGGTATTTATACCTGCTAATTAATTTCCAACCATTGTGATTGTTGGAGATATGAATAAAGTCGTTGGGGATGTGAAAATCAGTGCATCTAATTCACCTGCAATAGTGAGTATCGATACCGACTAAAAAGGTATCGATAAATTTTTCATTAAATGTAGAATTCAGTGACCGTTGGAGTTGAAGATACCGATACCAAACAAATTTTATCAATACCATATGAAAAGTATCGATACTGGATCAATACTTAGCTAAATTTGTGAAAAACATGATGTCAAATTGGTACTGTTTTTAAAAGTTGTATTAATATTTTGAAAACTATCGATACTTTGCCATAAAGTATCAATATTTTTTGGCCTGAAGCTATACTGACCTGTTTTAAAAACAGTTTGTCTAGTTTAAAGAATTCTTAATTAAAATCATTTTAAGTTGATTCAAAAATTTCTAAGAGTTCAAAATAAGGATTCAAAATTTTATCTCTTAGATTTCATTTGAGAAATCATTTTGTCAAATTTGTTCAACTTTAACTTTTATTCAAAAACACTTTAATTTGTTATATTAAAACATATTATCAAATAAAGCTTAGTTTAACAAAAAATATGAAATTAACAAACTAATAATGGACAACATTCGGTTGACTTCCATGTTGCTAATTAATCCTTGGATTAGGGATCTAAACCATTTAAACTCCTAAATTTGTTCCATTTTACCTATCACGCCCTAGAATTTATTTTTTTATGGGCGCTATTTTATGTCATAAGGGAATCAATGGTCTAGTGGTTAAGTGTGTTAATTGTTTCCACAATGTCTTAAGTTCAAGCCCTCATAAGAACATCTTTAATTAGATATTTTTGACAATTTTGAGCTAGTGTGAACACTCTTGCCGTCCAACACATATTGCCATACAAAGGAAGACTATTTCCTTAATCGCAAGATCAACCTTCCCAAAGTTCTCCCATTTTCACTCCAATGATCCGCTTTTGGAGTCATTGTCTCCTCAACTTGCCAAAACCTCTCCCTTACCTTAACTTGGTTGACCATTGAACCTAGACACTCCCCATTTCATTTTTATTTTCTCCCTTTTTCTCTCTTCCTCTCCTTTAGTCGCACCACCACTTTGCTCATCAATTCTTCACTCATTTTCTTCCTTTTTACCACCTTAGAAGTCCCTTTTTTCCTCATTTCTCTTCCACTCTACCACCACGCAAGGTCGTCGCACCTCCACTAAACCACCACCTTTCCTCCACCGCTGTCGTGCCGCCACCGTCGGCCACCACCAAAATTTTTTATTTTTCTTCTTTTCTTCTTCTCTTTTCGAAACTCATCTCTGTAATCCCTCAATTCTATTTTTTATTTATTAAAAGATCACTTCTTATCTTATCTTTCTAACTCGTTATTTTGTGCGTTTTAGTGCCGAATCCTCCTCTTCAGTTGGCTTTTCGGGAAATATTGTTGAGCCTTTTCCTTCGTTATTACGTAGGTATGGAAGATCCTCTGATTCATGACTTTCTTTCATACTATTATTTCGATTAGGATGTTACTAACACTTTATTTACCATACTTTCATGAAGTGCCATTCAAAAATCTAAGAATCATATTCCATTTGTAAAAGTGTGCGATTTGACGATCAATTGCGTAAGTCTCACTAAATCACAATTGTTTTTAATCAAGGGTTGTTTATTTATTTATTAAATCCGTACTAACATGAGTATTTGGTCAAAATCGTTGTGACTCAAGAATCGAACTCTCCCCTTTCGAAGTGGAATCGAGATTTACAATGTGTGGGGATTTACTTTAATAATGATGGTTGATGATAATATTGATAAAAATAATTTAATAAGCAATAAAATACTATTGTTAATATTATTCTTTGAATAATGAAATATCGGGTGAACACAAAAGTGTTTTTAAGGATTGATTTAAGATTCGATAAAAAAGGATACCAAGTAAGTTCCCGAAACTTCAGATCTATGATAATGATTGTGATTTGGCGATTTCTATAAAATATGTAATCATATGATTTCTGTTACTCATGACATGTGATTTATGGCTATTAGATTATGTATGTGCAAATGATGTGAAATTATGATTATCCATGTTCTGATTCGCATGAAAAATATGTTACTATTCTAATATTTCTTATTAGCATGTTAAGCATGTCAAATTTCTGGTTCTGATTTGCATGTCAAGCATGCCATTGTGATAAAATATATAAGATATCTGATCCGCATGCTAAGCATGCCATATTCCGATATTCTAATTCGCATGTAAAGCATGCCTACTGAAAATCTGTTTGTATGTCATATCACATGCATGAGGTTGGGAAAATATGTACGGAGGAAGTATTTGGCAGTAAATCTACATTATCTGGTGGCTTATCCACAATATTTTGTATCTAGCAGTAAATCTACAATATCTAGTGGTTCAACCACATTATTTTGTTTTTGGCAGCTCGATTGCAGTATCTGGTGGCTAGTCCACATTATTGGTGTGTTATTGGATGGATGAGCTCTAGGGAACTCTTTATGGTGTGTAACAGAGTTGGGTAGTATCTATTTTCTAAAAATTTGCATTGTTTTTTGAAAAGCGTTGCATTGACATCGTCATTGTGCATTCTGCCATATATGATTTTGTGAATGAATATTTGGCATGTTATGATCTACTTAAATTGATGTTGTTATGAGTTAAATTCTGTTATTGTTATTATTGGTAACCCACACTATGCTTTTTAAGCTCACCCCTTTAAATTCTAATTTTTTAGATAATCGAGGTTAGGATGGGCTCGGCTACGGAGGCACTCTCGATCATTTTTCAATAAACTTTATATTTATTGGTATTTGATAGTCTGGGATTTGTTTTATTACTTTAGATTTGGAGTTGTTTTTTTTGGACTTGGGCTTTGGTTTTTTTTTTGGAACTTTGGATTTTGGACTAGGATTTTCTGCATGGTTTATGTTTCAAAAACTATCATATAAAGGATTTACAAAATTAACAACTTAAGATGGATTTTATATAAAATAATAAAAAGCTCAATAACGATGTTTTCAAAAATTCAATACTAAGTTCCCATTACACGACACAACCTGTTCACGAAACTGATATTTTACGAAATGTATGTTAATCAGTGTTTTCAAATGACAAATGAGTTTTAGATATAGAAATTTGTCCGCTGCAATGTTTAAATTGAATTACAACGTTTTCCTAAAACACTCTCAATACTTGAGTTTTTCTAAAGTTAAACGATATCAACTAAATTTTGGTTTTACTTAAAACAATACTAAAATATGCTTTGTGAAGGCGGTTTTTAAAAGAAAAAAACTTCTAAATGTTTTTACTGCGCTATTGTCATAGCCAATGTGATCTTCTAGATTCAACCATAACGTCTAGGCCGAGTTTAGGGGGTTACATTACCTCTCGACCTCAACTTTACCAACTTAGACAAATTATTCTAATTTATCGCTAGACTTCATCAACTAACCCGGGACTAACAAATTGGTGCCCAATAAGATCTCATCTCAGTCTCACTTTTCTTGATTTTCCCTTAGGGGTGTCACTCCTAAGTTTTTAAGTCTATTCAGTTTAGTCCAATTTTTGCGATTTAGTCTTTGTACCAAAAATTAACCAAGCAACACTTTCATTAACCAACCACCTAAGGTTTAGCTGCTCCTACTCATTTCTAAGCCAACAAGCAGCAAAAATTCAAGTAATGAAAGCATTAACTTAAAGAGAAGTGAATAAAAACCCAAGCTTTCTTGCAAAGCTTAGAGAGTACAACAATCAAAGCAAGATAGATGAATAAAAATACTAAAGCCATGATTTTTAATAAGTGAAAAGAAAGAAAAAATTGCCGATATTAAATGAGAACTAAAATGTAATTACAAAAAAGTTTAAGGTGTTGAACATATAAATGAACCTAAGCTACATTACAAACTAACCTAACTAACTAAGAAAATGCAAGGAAAACAAAGAAGTTGTAGAAAAACTAAATCCTACAGCTATGGAGAAGAAAACTACCCTAAACCTAAACTAAAAGATAGAAGAAATCCTAAACTAAAAAGCTTTCCCTTCTCCTCAGCTAAAAGTGACTTTTTAATGTAAATACAACCCAAAAATTTAGACTAAATTGCCCCTGGACATCTAATTTTTGTTGGGGGACATGTTGGACAATGACTACCCCTACGGTAATTTTTTGTATCCCTCGACAATGATATCACGATACCCATGGTTCGGTATCGTGATATCCTCATCAATCTTGAAATAGGGGTCCTTTGGGAGCTTGAGTATCGCGATGCCATATGGTCGGCATCGCGATATCACTGTTAGTGGTCTCCATTCTTTTCATTCCAACACTATCAGGGGTATTGTGACTTTGGATCTCCATAACGCAATCTCACCTCGCAACACCACCTTGCAATCTCACCTCGCAACATCGCATTCCGATCTCACCTCGCAACACTACATTGCGATCTCACGTTGTAGTACCACCTCGCGATACCACTTAGCACTATCACTTAGCTCTATGTTTGACTCTATACAACACTCAATCTGAAATGCCACAAACCCAGCTTAAACGTTATGGCCGAATCTCGGAAGTTACATTAACAACGCTTGAAATTATTTACTTTTTGAAATTGATTAAGATTGAGGTGTTGTGTGAAAACTTAAAATTTTGAATATTTAATGATTTTGTTTCCTTGAAAAAAATACTTATTAAAAATATAATCTTTTGAAAGTAAAGTGTGACATTTTATTATAATGTCATTTTAAGTTATTTGAAAATAAAGATTTTGTATTATAATTATTTATTAAAAAGGTTTTGGGTAAAAAAAATCGCAGCGGACTTTCATAAATCTACTTAGAAAATTACGAATTATAGTTTTGTTTTAAACCACACAAAATCGTAAATAGTTTAAATAAACCCCATACTTTAAAATACTTGAAATCACATAAAATTTTCATGCATGCATAGCAATTCTAAGTTATAAAATTACCAACAACCCAAAATAAAATAAGTGTCCAAAGTCCAAAGTCAGCAAACAGAAACCACATAGTTTAAAATTCCATTATTAAAAATCCATAAAATAAACCATCCGAAAGGCTCCACCGAATGCTGAATCCAAGCCCTATGTTCGAGTATTACCTAAAAGGTTATAACACTAAAGGGGTCAACTTTTAAAGCCTAGTGTGGGTCTTTTAACAAATAAATGTAAATAAACACATAATCATCAACCAAGTAAATATTTCACTTTATGCACATGATCATGGCGATGTTGTTTTATAAAACATTTATGCAAATTTATTTAAAACATCCTGCCTATCACCACTACACACCATAATCGAGTTCCCCAGAACTCGTCCATCCAAATACTCCAATTTGTAAACAGTGTCACAGTAATACAGATAAACTGCCACTTAATAATATTGTGGACAAGCCACCACTTTTGCAGATAAACTGCCACATCTTCCTCCTTTTACATATCCCACCTCATGCGTGTGATATGGCCACAAAAATCACTTTTTTACTTTAAAAATCAATTTTTCACATTGGCATGTGAGACATGCTCATTATATCACTTTTCACTTAAAATCACATAGGCATGCTTAACATCCTAATCACATATTTACACAATATAAATATCAATATTTCACATTTTATAAATCATGCAAAACTCACATATGCCATAACATCACATAAATGAGAATGATATCTTCATACATTTTATATCAATGATAACAATCAAGATCACCCATCATATAAATCACAAAAACAACGGTTTAGTTTCACTTACTTGGATATTCCAATTCGATGGGTTTTTATTCCTCTTTTCGAAAATATATAGTTTTATTGATAAGCACTATTTAATAACACTAATAAAATTTTAACAACATGAAAATATTTTCATTTTTTTAATTAATATGGAACCCACACCTGATTGTAGATCCTATGTGTTACAACTCTCTAATACGCTTACACTTGGATCTATCCAATGGATCACCTAGTCACACAAATGATAATCATTCGTTAAAGTTTACCATGATCATCATAAGAGATAAGTTTATTAAAAGAATCTCCCATTTGATACTTACCCTTGTGAATTAAGAATCATGATTCCTTTCACGAGTTTGACGATTTTTCGTGTTGATGTTGATCGACCCTTCAAAAAGACATCATAACTAAAAGTTAATAAACGAGGGAAAAATTCACCATAACTCTTATGAATAGTCGATCAAGAGGAAAATAGTGAGGAATGAGTGGTTCTCATTCAACCCTTGTACTTACTCTATATCGGTCAAAAAGGAGAGATCAGTGGATCGTCTTGATTTTGATCTGGGAAAATTGAATGATCTAAAGAGGGAGTTGATTAAAAGTAAATTTATAAAATAAAGACTTATAATTTAAAAAAATAAGTGAAATAAATAGTGCAGAATTTTATTTAATAAAAGAAATTATGTAGGTTGAAAAATGATGAACAAAAAGGGAGGAAACACAACCGTCGGCAGTGGTACTATGGTGGCGACGACAGTGGTCCGGTGACGGAGGCAGTAGATCTTATCCTACTACAACAAAGCACTTAGAAGGCTGGCCAACATTCAAAAAGTTTATGGATTCAGGAGCAATCCCATGTAACATGCAATATTCTCATTTAATCAGAAACTGTGTGGTTAGGGACCTAAAATTCTAGATGATGGACTCACCTTAGAGAGAGTAGCCATTGAATTCCCAAAACCATATCATATCCATTCAAAGGCAGAATCATGAGGTCATTGATGAATTTAAAGCCCCGAGCTTCCCAGTGGACTCCTTTACATGTTCTTCTAGTGAATAAACACCCTCCATTGGCCATTGTCACTTTCAACTGATATTGTTGTTGCACATGTAAAGAGAACCTGCCTACCAAGTTAGAATTACTGAAATTGTGTGTGCTACCCGAGTCCACCAATATAATGGCCCACACAGAGCCAATCCTTGTTGCAATGCGCATTGTGTTATATTCTTGTGAACCTTGAATGGATGTGAGGATAGGATAGGTGATTGAGGTAAAATATCTTTCAGGGGAGTATCTTCTAGTTGTTCGACACATTCTTGGAAATCCTCCCCTTCCCTATTAAACTGTGGCTTTAACAAAAACTGATACAATTGTGACTTACACACTTGTGGCCCACATGGTACTTAACACCACACTAGAAACATAACATTTTCTACTTCCTCTTAACCATCACAGTTGGTGTTATGCCCTTGAAAGATGCCTTAGAACCAGGACCAATAGGTGTTGAGCTGGAATAATGTGAGATGATAGTCCTATCAGTAGTAGTAGAATTGAAAGACACACCAGAATGGCCAGACACAACAGATGGTGCAGTGAAAGATTGAGTATAACTCCCAACAATAAGAAATAAAGTCCTATTTTAAGAGTGTATGAGAATAGTCTCCACTTGTCCAACAATTTAGAAACCTTCAACTAAGGATGTAGGTTTGAGCAATTGGAGATATTGACCAATCTCCACATTCAGGTTGCTAATAAAAATACTGAATGCATATGGCTCAGGCAGGTGCAACTAATTTAAGAGATTGACAAATACATCATGATACTATTCAAATGTCCCTTGTTGTGTTAGAGTAACCAAATCAGCCATTGGATCACAGAATAAGCTAGCTTCAAATCTCTCCCGCAAACTTCTAGCATAACAAAGTCAATTCAATATGTGAAGGCCTCCATTTCTTTTGGGTGTAGAAATGATGCTAGTCCAGCACTCTCCCCTCCAAGTGAAGTATCACCGTGTGAACTTTAGCATCATTCAGGATGCCCTTTACCTCAAAGAATTGCTCGAGCTTGGACCACCAACCTCAAAAGTCCTTTTCATCAAATCTAGGACAATTGTGTAACACCCCTTACCCGTATCCGTCGTCGGAATAGGGTACGAGGCATTACCAGGCTTAATCACATATAACAGATCATTTTCGAGTCACAAATTTCCATCCAAATTTAAAACTTTTCATATTCAACCATAGAGTCCCTAATATGGACCTACGAGGCCTAAAACATGCTTTGGAAGCGATTCGGGACTAAACCGAGAACTTTGGAAAATTTCACAACACTTAGAAAATTTTTCTTCAAAACAGGGCCACACTCAATATGCATCCTCAACAACTCTTATACATGCATAATTGTATCTAATTATCATACCATGCCATTGAGCCAAACTTAGCCATTCGACATCAAGACTACTAGCACATTCAACCATTAGGTATTCAGGCCATAACCTACAACTCATCATGTATCATGCAAACACAGCTCACATCACAAGACATTGGCATATAAATAATATATAGGCTTACAATCAATTAGCCAATATAAGCTAATTAGCATGGCTACATACTACAATAACCTTTAACCATTACAAGCCAATACATTTGGCCAAAACATAATAACACATACACAAAATGACTAAGTCCCTATACATGCCATAGACTTAAATTACTTGAAGGCATCGATACCAGTCAAAAGCTTGATGTGTGATAAAATCTCCGATGATCTCCAACCCGAGCTAGCCTCTGTGACACTATAGGAAAAAGGAAAGGAAGGGGGTAAGCATTATAGCTTAGTAAGTGGGTATGTAAATAATAAGTGATTTATTAACAGGCTTTTATAATTCTTCATAATATGTTCTCAAGATAATACAATCATAATTGCACATTGTTCCACTATTTATTCATGTTCATCTCAAGCTGTCTACTCGAGCCACAGTCACTAAATTATTTATATCTCGAGCTACAGAACTCCAAATTAAGATCCGTTAATTTTTCCTGAAACTAGACTCACATATCTTATTACCATAAAATTTTTAGAACTTTTGGTTTATCCAATAAGTACAGTTTATTCTTTGAAATCTCCCCTGTTCTGCTGTCCGACAGTTCCAACCCTTATTCACTAAAAATTAATTATCTCATCGTACAAAATTTGGATAATGTTCCCGTTTGTTTCTCTTGAAATTAGACTCATTAATAAATTTAATCCTATAAATTATAAGCCATAATTATTTTTATAAAATTTTTAATGATTTTCCAAATTTGAAACAGGGGATTCCAAAATCATTCTAACCATATCTCACAAAAATTTAAATATCTCGGAACATGAAATTCTTTCGCTTACACCGTTTATTTTATGCGAAAATAGACTCAATAAGATTTAATTTCATATCTTATTCAACTTCTAATTCAATTTCCACCATTTTTGGTGATTTTTCAAAGTCACACAACTGCTGCTGTCCAAAACTGTTTTATTGCTAAATTTACTCTTTCACAATTTCACTTACTCCATTTCATCTTACCGAAGGTTCGATCAAATAACGAGCACATTGTTCATAAACTTTCACACTTATACCTGCACTTATCCATCACATAGTCATATTCAATTACACTTAGTCGTTACATGATCACATGTATTTTCACTTAGTCAATTTCCCGTTGAACTCATCAGAATAATAACAGATACACGGTGGTGCACATAGTACCACCCTTGTAGCCGGTTATCCGTGCACATAGTAGCCTGCACTTAGTACTACACATGTGACCAAAACCATCACTTGCACATAGTGGCCTGCACTTAGTACCACACATGTGATCGAAACTATCGGGTACGCATAGCCTGCACTTAGTACTACACATGCGACCTATCCGTCTGGTACACGTAGTAGCTCACACTTAATCTTCGCACACGTGACCTAAAACCATCTCGTAGCTCTCTTGTACACATAGTGGCCTACACTTAGTACCACACATGTGACCTAGCTGCCTCATTCGCATCTTTTCTATTCCGAAGGTTCAACAGGGAATTTTCACTTTTCAACATTTTACCAATTCATCCACAATCAATCACAATTCATAATTTACATCAAATAATTACTCCATATTCAATCATATCTCATATAATATAATAAAATATTAAAACATAAATAAAAAAGATGTATTATTTACACGCAAACTTACCTCGAAAGCAAAATTGTTGAAAAGGACTTATTCGTCAATTACTCGTTTTTCCCTCGTTCTAGTTCCAAACCTCGTTTTCCTTGATCTATAACAACACATTTAATTTATTATTCATCCTGCTACTCAAATTAGCCTAAATTCACATTTTGGCAAAAATTACATTTTTGCCCCTAAACTTTGTCATATTTACACTTTTTCCCCTAGGCTCGTAAAATAATTTTTATTCAATTTCCTTGTATTTTAAGCCTAGCTGAACCATTTTGATAACTACAACAGCCCACAATTTCCACTAATTAACACTTTTATGACAAATTTCATAACTTTTACAAATTAGTCCTTTAAGGCATTTTTACCGAAAATCACTTAGTAAAAGTCGTTTCTCTAACCATAAACAAGAATTTTCTACCACTAAACACAAAAATACACACATATTCATCATGGGTCAAAACCCTAGACTTTAACCATATCTCAAATTAGTGGTAGAAATAGATAGATCTTGTTACGAGGATTTCAAAAACGTAAAAATTCATTAAAAACGGGGCAAGAACGGACTTACAATCGAGCTTGGAAGCTTGAAAAACCTTATCCATGGTTTCCCCTTGTGAAATTCGGCCATGGGGTTGAAGATGGACACAAATTGGCTTTTAATTTTGTTTTTAATTCATTTTAATTACTAAATGACCAAAATGCCCCTAACTTAAAAATATTCTATTTCACCTATTTCATGTCCATTTTTGTCCAAAAAATTAACAAATGGTCTAATTACCATTTAAGGACCTCCAATTTAAAATTTCATAGCAATTTGACACCTCTAGCTTCTAGAACTCAAGTTTTGCACTTTTTACAATTTAGTCCTTTTGGCTAAATTGAGTGCCCAAACGTCGAAATTTTCACGAAATCATTCCGTGAAATTTTAGACCATAAAAATATAATAAAAATAAAATTTCTTAAGTCAAATTTGTGGTCTTGAAACCACTGTTCCGACTAGTCCCAAAATTAGGCTGTTACAAATTGAGCCTATGGGATCTACTAGAACCATCCATTGAACCAGGATGAGACTGCAGATGGATATTACTCAACTCTGGAAAAGAATGAGTGCTTACTATATCATGGACTTTACCTCCTATGTGAACCCCTAGAGGATTTTGAGGAGCGAAGCCAGGGGGTGCCCCCCTAAAATTCATTTACCATTGGCTTCTACATTTTTGGAAGTAGGATTGGGGTGCCCAAGGTATTGTCCAAACAAACAGTAAATCTTAGAACGTAACTCGCCCTTGAATCCATCCTTAAACTCCTTGAATTTGGTTTCTAGTTTAGTGTCCTATTGTGCAAGTTCACCCTAGATCTTAGAAACCTCCCGCTACAACACACTAACCTCTTTCTACAACCGAGTGGAAATGCCATCGCCAGTCATGGAGGGTCATAAAATGTTTGATACCTTTGATGCAACTAGAAAATTTGAAAGAGAATTTGACAAAGTAAAGAGAAAATAGAGGAAGAGAATAAAATCGAGAAAAAAGAAATACTGAAATTGCTCAACAATTTGGATAACTGTTTCTGGTACAAAGGTGTGCTTAAAAAGAAATGAATTAAATGTTTGGAAAGTTAGTTGGCCTATTAATAGCTCAGGTCATGTCTTTCCTTTATGCGCATCGTTTTCATTAAACTCTTATATGCACCGTTTAACTAAAACAAAACGCCTCGTTTTTCATTCCTGAATTACTTTCTAAATACACCGTTTACTTAACCTATCTTTATTTTTCTGATTCAAGTTTTACCCCGTAACATTTTAATTTAGGTTTTGATTGAAAATAAGATAAAATAGTATAAGATAATTGAATAAGTAAACCACCTGCATAATAAGGTCTAATCGATAATCAGTAAAACCGTTATCCAAAAAAATATTATTAGTAAGACCCACAAATCAAAAGACAAATACAATTTTAAGGTAAAAAACAAGTAAATGAAACTTTTATGGTAAATGACTAATTGCGCTGCTCAATCCAACAATCGAATAAGATCTATTAATTAAAAGAGAAAAAACAATTCTAAGGTAAATAAATATATAAAAAAAAATCAAACTTTTATGGCAAAATGATTAATTTAGATGAAAGGACAAAAAAATAATTACAAGGTCAACAAAATAAGTAAATCAAAACACGATTTTACTTGAAAAGTACCAAGTCTTCACTATTTGACCTAAAAACGTGGATGGTAGAGATTGGACACTTGTTTGTGATCCACTAATTCTCATAAATATTATGATTCGTTAGATATTTGATTATTTGGAACAACTTTTAGATAAAATTATATTTGAAAAACGTTTAAGAATAAAAATATGGTTCGTTTATATAATGGGATCTGTCAAGCTCCAGATGTAGTTTATTATTATTCTATATTTGTACATGCAAATTATATTATTTATTGTCTAGCATCTTAAAGTTTTTTTAAAAAATAATACTTAAAGATTCATTTATAAAGTCGATTGAGTCTTAGTTTGATTGGCATTGACATTGTTGCTAGTGCAGAAGGACGTGGGTTCAAGTGCGCTGAAGTACAGTATCCTCCTATTTAAGGGTTGGGAGGGGTTATGGGTAGTTCTAAGCATTATATCAAAAAGAGAAGATATGATAAGAACCTACAATGAGATTAATGTTAAAAAAAAAAAACAATTCATTTATAAATTCAAGTGGTTTTAGACAAAAGTTGAGTTTTAAATTATTGCGATAATTTAAGCTTTGAGGTAGTTCTAAGTTGTTAGGTGATGTTGGGTGGAGGCAAGCAACGAGCAATAAGCATGTGTTGAAGCATAACTGATTGTGGACATATTGGTTGGCAAATGCTACCGTATTATTAGGTTGTTGTTGTTGTTGATGTTGATGTTGATGTTGATGTTGTTGTCGACATGGAGTATTGCGAAGTTGCAGTAAGAAAGGTTATACACAAATAATAATTTGAAAATTTTAAATTAATTTTCAATTCATTTTTATATATAGGGAGAAAACATATTTATTTGTCAATGTGTGGCATATTTCTCTAATTTAATCATTTCCATTCATTTGATTATACATATAGTTTATTTCTGATTTCAACAAGCTAAATGGAGGATTGATTAGACATATATATTTACAACTCAAACAATTTACAATTAAGTCATTCTAATATAGTATCATGACTAAGCTACCCCTAATTACATATCATTACGAAAATTATTTAATAAGTGATTGTCCAATGACCTTATTCTAAGTGTGTTACACTCATATGATATCCTTAATCTCTTTGGGATAAATCCGTTCTCCCAATATGATCTTATTTTATCTCACAGTAACCATTACATCTTCCTTCATGAAAAGTCAATTACTATCAAATAGTAATCAAGTCATTCATCACAAAGATGAACAACCTGTGGCCACGTTTACTTTTCATCTACCATGTAATACCAATGGGAGGATATCATTTATGCATATCTCTGGCTATAAATTCCACTATTGTAAATGACGCTACATACTGCAGAAGTCATATACCCAACGCACCAGCTTTAGATTCCTTATTTATTTTAACTCAGGCTTTTACTTACATCAAACTATACGAGTCAAACATATGTAGTCTGTCATCCACTCAGGATTAAGGTATGTCACACTATGAATGTCACACTATGAACGTCATAAGTGAATAAATCTATAAATAAATTATAGATCTATT
Organism: Gossypium sturtianum; assembly: GCA_025698515.1. NCBI lineage: Eukaryota > Viridiplantae > Streptophyta > Magnoliopsida > Malvales > Malvaceae > Gossypium > Gossypium sturtianum. The sequence continues at coordinate 128,744,799 of CM046946.1, forward strand.
CTCCTTGGGTCTAGTTTGACATATTGTCAGTCCAATCAGTCACATCTATATCTCTATCTTCTAGGAGTCATCCTCTCCGATATCCAAGACAAGTTATCTCCCCAATTGGACTTGATAGATGGCATATTAGTTTTTCAATTGGTTTGCTCATTTTCGATTAGACTAAGGACATGTTCAGATTCGTCCACTAATATAAATTGTCTTTTTGTATTACGATTCAACCATGTAATATTGCTTAATATTAGTTTAAACATCAAACAATCATCGAGCTAGTATTTGTTTCTATTTTGCTTTAAATGCAAAAACCACGTAAGGACAATATATAAAGGGTATTAATGTAATTTATGAATAATTTTATTAATCAATCTGTTCAAAAAAATTACAAGTGTACATAGATAAAAATACTAAACTTAGGGCACCAGATTCAACACCACCCCCTATTGGTGTTAATTGAGTAACATTATGCCACATTATGATCATCACAAATGAATAAATCATAAACGAATCTATGATCTATTCTTCTTGGTTTTTATTCGATGTATTATTAGTCTAGTCAATCACATCTATATTTTTATATTTTGGGAGTTATCCACTCTGATACCCAATACAAGGTATCTTTCAATTGGAATTGATAGACAATATATTAATATTTCAATTGATTTGCTCAATGTTGATTAGACTAATGATGTGTTTAGATTATCTACTAATATAAGTCATCTTTCTATATTACAATTTGACCACACAATGTCACTTAATATTAGTTAAATATTACATAATCAATGATCCGATATTTACTTTTATTTTGCTTTGTGTGTAAAAACCGTTAAGGATAATATACAAAAATATTAGTGAAATTAATGGATATTTTACTAAACCAAGATGTTCAAAAAATACAAGTACATATAGATGAAAATACTACATTAAGGGCACTAGATCTCAATATAGATATGCCCTTACTAATAGATTATTGCTCTTGTTGAGCCATATTAAATTGTGATCTGCCACGAATTACACTATTATTTACATCCCTTTTTACACATAATTTTAGCTTGTTTAATAGTTAAATCAAAGCATCTCAGTATATATTTATGTTTTCATGCTTGAAGTAATAATTTATGCTTTTTAGTAGTTTTTATTACATCTTAGATAGCTAAATAAGGTTATAGGGTTATGTAGGTCAAACCGAGAGCTAAAAATGCACATTCGGGTCAAAACTATTACCCATGTTGTGAAACCAATATACTGATGTCGCAACACCGAAGACAAAAACAAAAACAAGTCATTAACGAAATTGCCTGCTGTGTCACGACACCGACCTATGTTGCAACATCCGCCTGCTGTGTTGCAACACAACTTCTGCACAGCCCAAAATCCCTATACATATCGATTGAGATTCTTAGGTGCAATTAGGGGTTTTTTTACAACCTAAAACCCTAAGTTACATTATAAACAAATGGGTACTTTAGTCTTGTGAATACAACATTATAAACAGGGAGGGGAAAAATTATTAGGTTTTTATTTTGTTATTAGTTTTTACTTAGTTTACATTATGTTCTTGTAACCGGAATATTCTATTTTGAAGTGAAACTTTCGTGAGCGAAGATTATTTCGGAGCCACGCTTTCATCAATAAATCCATGAGCATATTTTTATTTTATTTTATTTTTTATATCTCTTTCTTTAACATTGTTAATTGAATGATCATATAAAGATTAGAATCAATTTATGCTTTATACATATTTTGCAAGTTTCAACTGTATTAACCTAATTAATTGATTGAAAGGTAGAGTTTAATTTGGATTGGTTGGGTTTGGTTGAGTGCAATTAAACCCTATGATTGACGGCCTTATGAATTCATTTAGGTAGATGTGAACTTAAAACCAGTATAGTTTACCAGATATCACCCGAAATAGGTATAGTCTAACGTGAAAACCTTACCCTACATGGTCTAAGCTATGAGATCGAGAGATAAGTAGTTATTGCTGACTAGTCTGAACTATGTTAAGATTTTTATATACAAGTTTTTGTAGAATGTTTAGTAATCTAATTGTAGTTTAGTGATAATTAAATTAATCTCAAGATTAAATTTGATTTTATTTTTAAGGAGTTTTACAAATATAATTATATGTACAATTCACATATAACACATGTTTCATTAATTAAAATAAAATATACTAAAAATTGAAATATATCTAAACTTAAATAAAAAAATTAAACAAAAACCAAACACAACGAGAGTTTATATATAGAAGAAAATAATATTATGATATTTGTACATAATAGAACTTGAATATAAAAAGAGAAAAGAAAAGAAAATTATATTTGTAAAAATATAACACATCTAAATGCATTACTAATCTCATATTTAATGGATAATATACATATTATGTGGTCTAATTTTGCGAAAGGCATATTTTATTATTGTAACTAAATATTTAATAATTTAACTGAGATGATGCGTTACATATAGCATTAGTTATTATTAAATTTAGAAAAAGAAGTAGGTGAGGCTGGAAGCGACAAGAAGAGGAAAAAGTCAGCCCCACATGCATTTTTATTTTTAAATCATTATTGGATTAGCTATGTAATGTAGGCTTCCTTTGTAATTATTATTACAACATGGTGGTATTAGATTACTACTTTTTTTTTTTTTTATGTATATAGTAATTTGTCGTATTTAAAATTTGTGATATTAACTCCTTTCTCACTTTGTATCTTTCGCTTTCGTTTTTATAGTGAAGAAAATCCAATAGGAAAGCTGGAGTGGTTTACTTTCAGTTTTTTTTCAAGTTGACTCTCTCGTAAATCTAATTTAGATTTTTTTACTATATGAAATTTATTCATCTTACGTGAGTAGGGGCGAAGTAAATTTTTTTTTAGGAATTTGAAATTAAATTGTAATTTTTATGATAGTAAAGATGTAATTTTATTATTTTAGTAATTTATGTATTTATAATTTTTAAATAATTAAATAAAATTTTTATTATTTTTAAAGAAGGCCAAAATACAATTTTATTTTTATTAATTTAAAATTTTAAATTTTTTAAAAAATCTAAATGAAAAATTTTTCATTTTAAGGCGGCTGTGGCCCTCTGCCAGCCCCCCTAATTTCGCCCCTGTACGCGAGATTAAATTTTAAAATGATGATAATCATAAATCATTTTTGTGTAATAGGTATTTTTTGAGACTTTGAGAATAGATTAAAGTTTATTTTTGAAATTGCAAATTTTATTAATTTTTGAAACTTTTGTGGTTGTTACTTGTTTATCTTTATTCTATTGAAATATTATTTGTGCGATAGATTGTAAGATAAAAATTTTATAAGTGAGTTAAGAGGGTGATAGGTGTCTTATTGATTTATATTTTTAAACTCTTTTAAAAATAATTATAATTATAATTTATATAGATATTTCAAGTGAAATTTAAAATAGTTTAGAAGATAATATTTTTACTATGTTTATGATTTGAAATAGTGAAAGTATCTTTGATTAAAAAATAGAGCGATAAAGTTGTAATTTTGTAACAATAAGGGGAAATAATTGGCCGGTGAATCTGTCTTAGTAAACACGCACACTTTGTCCCTTCCCTTTCTTCCCCTTCCCCACTCCAACTCTTACTCATTTCATATACCCCCATCTTATATTTTAAATTATAGATCATTAGGTTAGGGGTTTTTTGGCCCAGAATATTTTGCATCCATCGCCATCTCCATCATCGAGATTGGGTTTGAGATTTTGATTCTTAAGAATCCATAAATCAGGGGAGGGTTGAAGGTAGGGGGCATGGAGAACGGACACGATGGGAAATTGGCTGAAAAGCTATCTGGATTGGCCCTCAACGACAACCACAGCAACAACAACGACGATAGCTTGTATCGGGCCGTGAAAGCCATTGAGGCCGCCGAAGCCGTCATCCAACAACAGGTTTTCTTCTTTTCCTCCTCCTCCTTCTCTAGTTGTGATGATAACAAAAGAGTAATTTTTTGCATCTATTCTCAGGAAGAAGAGAATAGTCGATTGAGGTCCGAACTCCAGAAGAAACTTGAGCTACTCGAAAAATATGTAGGACAATTAACCTTTTGCATTCTATTTATCAGTGAAGTTCTATATTTTCGTTATGCTTTATTCATGCTCGAATTTATTTATATTTTTATGGAAAGCAGAAAGTAGAAAGTGTTAGCAATCCAAATGCTTCTGCAAAGGAAGCTACCAATACCATTTTAAATGGTACTTTGAATGCATTTTCTGCTGCTGCTGCTGCTTCTGATAATAACACGGGCCCTGCTCTTTCTCATTTCTCTTCACCCTCCACGGCTACCTCTTTTTCGCCCACCAGGTTCTTCTTATTACATTGCGTTACTCCTCACACTGTACGAACATCAAACATGAGATTTTTCTTATTCTATTGTTTTAATATGGTAGGTATCAGTTAGAAGGAGAATACAGTTCTCGATTGCCACAGGGTCTTATGCCAGTGCCTCAAGTAAATAATTCCAATTCCATTTGGAAACAGGTTCCTTCATGCCCTTTTAACTATGCTGTTGGATTCTCTTCTTTTAGATTCTTTTATAGACTGCGAGCTTCTATTTTTCTCCAGGATGTTCCCATCAAGATTCGGGAACATGAAGAAGAGATTTTGCAGTTGCGCAAACAGCTTGCTGAATTTTCTATCAAGGTTTATGTCTTGCTTCTTTTCTCCCTCTGTTTTCATTCTTGTTAGTTCTGGATTTATAATTATTCATGGTTACACTCGCAGGAAGCACAAATTCGTAATGAAAAATATGTTCTTGAAAAGCGCATTGCCTACATGCGTCTGGTAGGCACTAGCTTAGTATTTCCTTCCGTTTGCAGAATGCCTCATTTCATTCTTCTTCGTTCAGCTTCTTGTTCATGAATGGAAATATAATTAATAAAATCCTTTGAGTTATTGTCATCAGGCCTTTGATCAGCAACAACAGGACCTTGTTGATGCTGCCTCAAAAGCTCTCTCTTATAGGCAAGATATAATTGAGGAAAATATTCGCTTAACATATCAATTACAGGTATTTTCATTTCTTAGTGTTATTAGTTTTCACCTTGAGGGTTAATATTTTTCTTTTCCTTTTCACATTGATACTTGTCCTCTCAATTTCTGTAGGATGCAATGTTTCTGTATTCTATTTGGGTAATTAACCATGTTTTTTCTCGTGTTTAAACTTCTGGCCATTAATGCTCAAATTATTTCAGCTGTGAAATCATTTTTTCTTTATTCACTTCAATTGACGTTTAAAAAATATTGTCATGACAATGAACTTATGCATTTTTGTCAATATATTGTAATATTGTATATTGTTATGATGATCATGATTAGGTTTATTTATTTATTTATTAAAGATGTACATTTCAATGTTCTATGTATGGTCCTCTTTTTCAGGCTGCACAGCAAGAAAGAACAACTTTTGTATCATCTTTGCTTCCTCTTTTGGCGGAGTATTCCCTGCAGCCACCAGTACCCGATGCTCAATCCATTGTAAGCTATGTCAAGGTCAGTCTCGGAGTGCTGTCTGATTTGTTGATATAATTATACTCATAGAATTTTTTTTTTTATGCAAACCCTTTATTGATGTGCAAGGAAATCAGGAATTTGTCTGTATTATTATGTATCTCTATGGATATGAATTTTTTCTTTTAACTCAAATGAAAGTGTTCTTCTCAATCCTGTCAAAAATGATATCATAGTGCGAGGCACATACTTCACTGCTATTTATAAAAATGGCCATAATTGGTATGAGCTTCTTATATCTCCGAATAACTAATCGAGTAGTCTTTGCTTTGGTATCTCTGTTCTGTCAAATCTCTAAATATGATGATGCAAGTAATTTGACTGGGTCATCTTGGCAGTAGTTAGGCTAACTTCTGATGAATATGATAAAATAGAAAGACAAATGTGAGATTCTTAAAAAGTTTAATACAAAAATGCATGTCTTATGAGTTTTATTGCCACTGTAATCAGTAGACAAACAAGATATGCTTTTACGTTTTCGTACATTCTTTTCATTTTCTCCTTTTCAGAACCGCCTTTTCTAGGTTTGTGTACTTGTAGCACAGTATATAATGTACCCAGTTTCTATCCAGTTTTGTCCTTGATATTTCTGAAGAGAGTTGGTGTAGAAAAATCACACATATATTAGATAAGGACACGAAACATAAGAATGAACAATTATTTTGAATTATTCAGAATGTATCTGTTTCTTCTCTTTAAATCAGAGGCATGAAGTTACTTCTGGACTCGTGCAGGTTCTATTTAAACATCTGCAGGAGAAGCTTATTATCACCGAGGTATGCTGCATGGACTGAATTGTTTGTAATAACTGGAGGCATCTTTCTCTTTCAGTTGTGATTGAGTTCACCTGTGTTGATTATGGTTTGAGATTTTGAGCTTCATGTTGATCTTGTAAAACTTAATTATGTTTATATTTTCTTTTCCTGGCCTCAGTCAAAGCTAAAAGACTCACAGTATCAGTTGGCACCTTGGCGGTCGGATGTCAATCATTCCAATTTCGCCCCCCAATCTCCATCTCATTCCCTTGGTCCAACATTGACAGCTTCGGTATGATTATAATATATTCTTTTGATCTGTACTTCTGTACCCTATAGCATTCTAATTCCTATGCTCTCTCTCAGAGCAAAAATGGTCTTGAATTGGTGCCACAGCCGGTTTTTTCCCATGGAAAGACACAGATAGTCTCTGATGCTCAAACAGATTCAAATTGGGATCTACCTGGTCAATACCAAGGCGGCTCAGGTGGTGGTATTGTCTCAAAAAATTTGGAACCTGATGATTTGGGGAGATATTCACCCATAGCAAGCAGGTGAGCCTGGTCAAATGGAGAATGCTATTGTGAAACTGAATGTACAAATTACAACCATCTGCATTTGTTGGTGGGTTCTGTTTTCATCGAATTCCTTTTGGTGCGTTGTATGCATAAGTCATTTCAAAAGCTAGATTTTCAGGATGAGCCAATATGAGCCTTCCTTTGTGACACTATACTGCTTCCACATTTTGGAGAAATAGTCAAATTAGGATACTATAGTTGATAGTCTATATAAACAGTTTTTGGGGGGGCAAAAATTTTATATACAATCTCTTGTAGATGTGTTTGAAGAATGACACGTGAATTTTCTAATGACAGATGCTGAGGTTTTTTTTACAAGGGCATTTCAGCATTCATGTGTGTGAAACTGAAAAAAAAAGTTTATCTTAAATGGTTTCCAGGACTTCTACTGCCATTGAGATACCCACACAGCTGGCAGGAACTCAAGGTGACACGAACACTGTGCGATATGGTGAAGAGACTATAAATAAACAAGTTAAATTTCTTGACCCTGTCAGCAATAGCGAGATGGATTATCCTGATGCTGAGGGACAGCAGATTGAAAGAGAACCTCCCTCCAATTGGCGTTCAGGAAACTCGCCTTATACACCTGCACAGGATGATCCCAGTTCCTCCTATCCTCCTTATCTACCACCAGTACTTGAAGAGCCTTCATCTTCTTTTTCTGAGGGTAAGGTGTTAACTGTGCTTTATTGGTTGTAAGAATCAAGATTGACCATCTTATGTTATGTATTGCTTTCTGCAGCTGCAGAAGATGATCCGCTTCCAGCTATAGAAGGTCTCCAAATTTCAGGGGAAGCTTATCCAGGAAGGGAGCTACAGGCGTGTGGATATTCTATTAATGGAACAACCAGCTGTAATTTTGAGGTGCTTTTTCAGGATATCTTTCTACCCTCTATTCTGAAAATTTGGGATTTTGGGGACTGTTATCTCTTGGATGTATTTGAAGATGCCTTGTAATAGTTAGCATTTTTTATGATTCCAAGATGTGGATTTGTAATGCTGTAATATGCTTGCAATGACAGTGGGTGCGCCACATGGAAGATGGATCTGTTAATTACATAGAAGGTAGTTTCATCTTTTATCTTCTTGAGGGTTTCTAATTTCCCTTCAAAATGTAATCCCTGTTATTCATCAAATATGTTTCTAAAAGAGTTCTGAAAAACAGGAGCAAAGCAACCAAACTATCTTGTTACTGCTGATGATGTCGATACATACCTTGCTATTGAAGTTCAACCTCTAGATAACAGGAAACGCAAGGTATTGACTTTACAATGCAATTTCCCTTACTTGGAACCTTGTATTTTCATGTGTGGTTTGTTGTCCTTCGCTTTTCTTTCTTTGCCTAGGAATTTGGTACAAGGCAAGTCTGAAGTTTTAACCAGGGAAGATCCATTTAACAGTAGAAAAACATGTTGATTCATGTATTTTCTAGTTTTGCATTCTGAAGTTATAATGTTTTATCCATGTTTTACATATGTATCAGTTGTAACCTCATATAAGCTAAAAGAAATTGCTGAAGCTAATGATGACTTGGTGCTTATGTCTTCTGCACTCAAGTAATTGTTATTTGCCTGTGGATCATTTTCATCTATGGCGAGGCCTGTAATAGGGTTATGGGGTTGGTATAGAAATTATGGGGCACAAAGAGTTTCAGCATTGAGAATTGTGTTGTTCACTCATCCAAGGTAGCTTAATCACGACTCACATCTGAAGAGGAAATTTGCTGAGGTTACCGCTGGAATTGCAGTTTTCCCATCATTGATGAAAGTGAGATGTAAGACGTATGCACTTGAAGGCTCTGAGAACCCATTAGCTTAGGCTTTTGGGTTTAAGTAGTGTTTAACATGTGTCTATGGACCTCTCACAATGCTATTTCTTGACCGAAAGGATTAACCACTCTCTAACAATAATCCTCAGTCTTAATCTCCATTTTCCAAAAGTAGATTCATTTTTATGATGAAAATTCCTTATATCCTTTTATTTACTAATAATACCAGAAGTAAAAAAACTTTAGCTGATGGGGAACTGAATGTGTGCAATCATCAAAGTCAAAACTTCTGGCCACAAGGACATGCTAGTGTTCTAGAACCTGAGAGGCTGAGATTTCAGCTTGGGGCTTTTGGTTTGAGTCTTTGGAAGGGAGGGGTAGAATTATGGAATGGGAGAGGGCTACTTCCTGTTTTGTAGCCTGAGATAATATTTTCTAGGAACAAAGAATCAAAAGTCAACATTTCTTAAATTTTTTGCATTTCAAGTATGAACCTTCAAATGGAGACAAATTGAGCATATTTCATTGTCAATTGAAGACCATGTATTTCAGACTTGGTTGTGTCATCACTTCATTTCTATCTTTCATGAAGTCTTTCCATTATTGTATGTGCCTTTTTTTTATTATTTCTTGCCTCATAGGGCTCCTTACCCTGCCATTAATCTTGGTATAAATGCTTAAATTTCCCCATGCTCATACGGCATTAGGAGGTGCCAACTAATTGAAGGGTGATTAGTGTCTATAAAGATGAATATGATGATTGTTGTAAATTTTGCAATCATTTTTTGGGGAATAATGTACTCCGCAGTTGTCAAATATGCCCTAGGCACCACTTGCTTTGCACTAGGGAAACTATCTGCTTGTTATTGTTGCTGGTTTGAATAACTTGTTTTGCATCTCAATTCAGGGAGAGCTGGTGAAGGTCTTTGCTAATGACCACAAGAAGATCACATGTGGTAGGTGGTACTAATACTTTATGTTTCTGCAGCATACCTTCTATTTGTAATGAATGTAAATGAGATTTTCTGAAATCAGAGAAAGACTTAGTAATATCTAGCTGATTGTAACTGCAACCATAGTTCTTGCATACTGTACTTAAAGAATGCTGAATAGACAAAGGCAAATTCGTCAACCCTTTTGTCAGATTGATGGTTTGTTGATAAAAATATCCATGGTTCGGTGCCCCTCCATTACACTTTTGTCCAAATTTTGCAATACACTTGTCATGACCATTGCATATGGGGGATCCATAGCTGATAACTGAGTCCCATAGATAAAACGGCAATACCGTGTGTGTTGGAAATTAATGACAGAGGGATCTCTGCCTGTATCCCCATTATCTTTTGCTTTTTCCTTTTCTTCTCATAAGGGAGAAAGATTTATACTATATGCTTTGGTTCGATTGTCTTTTCTACTTACCAGAATAAGTCTATGTTGGTTTTTCCTTGAACAATTTCTGCACCTTTTATCATTTGAGTTAGTTATAATCTCCATCCCGTCCCTTGTTTACTAATTTTCTAGCACCACATATTAATACTTATATTCTACTTATTCTCTTCTCGTTTTTCCCTTTACTTTTAACAGATCCTGAGATGCAAGGCCACATAGAGAAGACTCTTTATAGTGGTCATGCTTCATATAAAGTTCTATTCACGGTATGACTTCTGCACTTGTATGGTTGTATATACTACCCCATTGGGTGATGGCACTTCCATTTAGTTTTCTAGTGCTTATTAATTTTATTTAATTACAATGTCCTTACTTCTAACTCTTCTATATTACAGGCAGGATTTCTTGATATATGGGAACCGGCTACTTTGGCCATTAAGAGGGATGGTTACAGTATCAAGTTTAGTGGACCCAATGGTCCTGTGGTCACTGAAAAATTTTACCCAACCACTCAGGTACAGCTATAACTTGCTTATTCTTTTGAGATCCTGTAAGAGTGATATAAGACAGCTAGAAGGTTAAGATTTTATAGCAATTTTCTGATCTGAATTGATTATAGTTCTTGAGATAAATAGAGACATTGAATGATGAAAGGAGAAGACAAAAAAAGAACTCTAAAACTTCACACCTCTTTTTGGATTTGATGGTTAGCCTTCATAACATTAAGCTTTACCTCTAATGCTCTGTTTCTGGACAAGATTTATGCTCTATAGTCCTTTTATTCCTATAATCCCACTCCAATCGTTTTGGACCAGCAAGGTTCATGATCAGGGAACTTTGAGAGACTTTCCTCCTTGGAGAGAAAAGGGGGAAATTCTAGGGCGAGCTCCACTAAAAAAGGGGGAAATTCTAGGGCGAGCTCCACTAAAAAAAAGCTTAGGAAAAGCTTTTTCCAAAATATCCAAGGATTTACCAATATTTCTAAGGATTTACCAATATTTCTAGGACTTTACCAAAATATTTTGGTAAAAGCTTTTTCTAAGCTGAAGCTCATGGTAGAACTGCCGGAGAAAAAGAGTTGCTCTAGGCATCATGTGTAGTAACATTCCGTTAAGATTGCAATGCACATCAGCATAGACCTAAATACGTCATTTTAAACTGTTTCGACGTATGAGTTTTCCTTTTTTCACTTTATGTACCAAAGAAAGTGTTGGCTTTCCCTGGTTTCTTTTCTTAATTAATTTTTCAAAGTAAAACTAACCTGACTTAAACATGTTTTTAAGATGTTCACAATAAATGAATCTAGCACTGTAGAGAGTTATTGCAGGAACTCAAATGCACCACAGATCTTATTGTTATAATCATGGGGATCCAGGATAATTCTAAGCTTAAACATATGGACATAGAGATAAATTTTCTGATCCTAGTTATAACGAATATTTGCCCTGTGAAGCATCACATCATATGCTTTATTTCTTGTCCTTTAAGTACAGTAATCCTTTCCTGCAGTAAAATATTGCCTCAATATATTTGTGCCCATGTATAGATTTCTGGTGGAAATAATTAAATAGTTACCTGATTTTGGCTGCTTTTGATGTATTGTTTTCTCCTAGATTTGTATTCTCTATATATTTATATTGGCATCTTTTTGTGTATTCATTATTCATTGTTCTCTCTAGATTAAAATAACATTCGAAGAGCCTACAGAGTTTACAATTTTTGGATCAAATGGTGTGCAGCGTGTGTTACGAGCAGATAACAACTCTCAAGATATTAGCTGGTAAGTTCAAAGTTTCTCTTGTGGATAAATAGACAATTGTTGATTACGCAACTGTAACCGTAGTACATTTGAGAATAACATCTGAAAAGTTGACAAAATTAATACTATTCTACTAAGAGCAGGCAAGTATTTTCATATAGTCCCAAGGGGACACTTCAATATTTAGGACTTGATGTTTTATCCTGATAGTTTATGCACTGGATTGGGTGGAGGGGATTACATCCCTTTTTGCAGCCCAATGCTTAATACTGTTGATATTTTTGCTTTCTATTTTGAGAGTTGCATCAAAGACCAATAACTTTAATAAATCTGGAAGATGTTCGTATATGACTTGTACTTCCCAAGGGTGAACTTTGATATACACTATCAATAGAGGCTCCGGCGGCACCGATAGGCGTAACTTTATGTAAAATTAATTCCATGTCTGACTCTTTGCTCCTCTGCTGCTTTGAATTATGAAGAATTGAAAATGGATGTTATTCCAAAATTCTAGAAGGTTCTGTGTGTCTCTTCTCCAACCTCTTTTCCCTACTTGTGTCTGTCTGCATACATCATGCAATATCAAATCCCCTATTTAAGCTACTCGTGTTTACTGTTTCTCTCTCACTGGTATTCTGCAATCTGAGTTCACTGGGTAAAACCCTCAACGTACTCCTCCTGAACTGAATGATATCAAATAATCACTGCAACTGATTACTTATTAAATCTATCTCTATGTGTAATAATTATATTGGTAATTGTTTGACAGGTATGAATCTATCTATTTATATAGTTATCACAAAAGTGAAGAAACTTTGATTTGTAATAAAATAGTCTATGGGTTGGATTTATTGGGTAGCTATAGTAGACCAAACTTTGGCAGTCTGCTGCTATTATGTAGTTAACTGAGATGAATAGATGATGAGAGAATTGAAACGGGAGGGGATCATAGTGGAAGAAAGTGATTCTGAAACAGAGATCTTGGTTGAGAAATTTGGAAATAATATTGAGGTAGAACAGCAGTGGGGTATGTTTTGTTGGAGGCTTTGGGGATGGTTAATATTGTTTTGTGAGGTTAAAAGTATGCAACAGTTTTGGTGTGAATTTTGTAACAGAAAATTTGGTTGCTTAGCTGGTCAAGAAAAATTACTTACGAAAACTGTCGATAGGGTTGTGAAAAGTATCTTATTTAATGCAATTGGGTTTTTGTGGTTAAAATACTATTGTTAGGTAATGCTGGCTTGGTGATGGATTGAAAAAGGCTTGATCTAAGATTTAAAGAAATAAATGAGAGCCTTTTAGCAAGTGTGGAATCAACAAGAACTGGTTACTGATCTGAATTGCAAAGCAAGAGAAAGAAAATAAGAATCGAATCCCATGTAGTTTTCATGGATGTGATTCCTATGGTTATTTCATTATGAAATTATAATGGCAATCACAACCCACTGAAAAAGCCTTTGAAGATGTGGAGCTCTAAAATATTTTATCCGAATGGAATCTTAGCACTCCTAGAACACAAAGATCTATCTTATTAACACCTAACACTAAACATGCCTTGAATGGAGGGCCTAAAAGTATAGCAAGGCTTGATATATAAATGAAAGAAAGGTACACTGATCTTTCTCAGCAAACTGCCAATAGATCATTGACTTTTCAAAGACAAGCAATACAACTAACACTGCTAAATTTTATTGTAAAGTTAGATTATGTATAGATAGGACTCATTTGTGTACTATCAACTATTGAAGCTCTTTAACCACTTTTTATTTTAGAAATGTACTTAATTAAATCCTGGTGCTAAGAACAAGCTTTGGCAAACCTTTGAAAGGCCCTTCAAAACCTGCTTTTGCATGCCACTCCAGATTTTATTTACAGAGTAAGGAGCAGTAGATGCCCAAAAGTGGCGTGTATATCTGTTGTCACGGTCAAAAATGAAAAATCTACAATAGTGTTTTTTTGCATTTCTGGACATTGTTTCGGATGTGAGAATGCTTCTTTTCTAATATATTAATGCCAATTGTTGAAATTGGTGCATGCCAACTTGGTGTCATTTATGGTAAAAACTTGTGACTTTCTTAATCCTGACTTCATAACAACCAAAGGTGCAATGCTTCCATACTTTTGTTTCATGTCTTTTTATAGGACATTACAAAAATAACATCTATCCTATTTTAATTTTCAAGATTGTTTTCATCTATATTTTAGACAAGTTTTATTGGGTTTATTTTTCAGTCAAGTGGCTGTGTAGGGGTTTAAGTTTATTTATCCTTGCATTTCATTTGTGCAGCTCAAGAGACACAATTGTGCTCACCTTGAGATTATTCATCTTACGGGTATTACTCTCCTCTTTCTATACTTTTTTTTTTCTCTTTGTACTCTGAGAAGTGTGCGACTTGGTTATGCTCACATGCACACATCTACATAGAAACGTAAAACTGATGAAGAGGTTCATACCATCTGTCTTTTGAAATACTGGATCTGTAGATCTACTTTTCTGACCTTCAAGTGTGAAAACCCAAGTTTTGTTGTACTGGTTTCTATTTTGATACTTCAATTTTAAATAAAAGCTTCTGATATCTATCTCATATTTTTAGAAAGAATCATATCGGTAGTGCTATTTGGGGATCCAAGGATGATTTTCCTAGTTTTTTCAAAATTCCTAACATAGAATTTCTTATTTTCAGCTTCAGTTGCATACATATGTTCTTGAAAAGTGCTTTGTCATTTACTTCATCTAAAATTTTACCTTGGTTACATACTCCATCATTCTGGACTGGTTGGCTGTTATTCTACTCCTAAATTGAAGATTGAAAGCTTCTAAGTCCTTGCCTGAAAAAATTGCACTGGTTTCAGTCATGTGTTATTGTTTCTTTTCGATACCCAAGGAATGATGCTTTCGCTTTTTTCTCCTTTTCTTTTTGGCTCAAATTTGACAAGTGATAGCTTTTATCCTTGATTTTAGCTCGCAAGGTAGACATATGGAGCTTGGACTGGAAAATTTTTTATCTTATTTTTTGGTTTGTTGAATTTTTTTTTTTGAATGATGGGAATCAATTTTGTAAACTTGGTATGGTTTTGTCATGCATCTAACCAAGTTTACTTTGTGAATATCTTTACATTCTCTGCATAATTATAATCTGAGATTTTGGCATGTATAATCAAGTGTGAGTTTCACTCCATGCTATTAATTTTTGACCTATCTGTTACACAAAATGAAGAGGAATATTTTAAGTGCTGTAAGACTAAAGATAGAGAACTGTGTATATGAGTTTGGTAGTGTTTCCTTTTTTGCATTGAGTCATAAGTTTGGTTGTGGTTAAAGATAGAGAACTATGAGCTGTGGGCTCACTTGAATATTTTTAGCTTTCAGTTAAATAAGTAGATAATATAATATAAGAAACCGATCAGTGCATATTTGAAGCATTTATTTGCAGTGCTGTAAGACTAAAGTTTGTTGGGTAAAATTTTGTGATCCTTGCGTTATTTAAAAACCCTTGTGTTCACAAGAGACATCTCTTATTAGCTTTTGCAGGCTGGTGAGAGAAGAAAAGGAAAGAAGAGAGGTTTATTCTTTAACAAGTAAGGTACATGGTACATTCACTGTGCAGCTGAGTTAGAAACCTTGTTATTGAGAGATTTGTGTAGAATGTATATTTGAGGACTGCCTCTCTTTGTTAACTAGTTAACTTGTTGAGAGTAGCTAGCTTTAGAGGTCTAATATTCTTTACGGGCAGCAATGTTGAGTTGTAATTACATTTTGTATCGATAATATCTGTCCTCGTTGCTGTCTTATTTGGCTTTATCACTAGACGGTAACAGGGATATTGTTTGTATTCACTTTCCGACCCCTTTGAGGTCATTTTTATTTACAGGAATGGTTGGTCTTTTTTGGTGATATAAACGCTGTGGCGGTTCTCTCTTTTCACATTCATCATCTAAGAAAGCAGTTGGCGTCAGACAAACATGCAATTTGTGTCATGAAATAGAACAATATGCTGGTTTTGGTAATATATGTGCATTTTGCATTACACATTTCTTAGTTTTATGTACTAAATTAAATGGTTCCCTGTTGTTTTGAAGTCAAACTAAAGGCTGTGTGAAGGGCGGGCGATGAAGCAAATCTATAATTGAAACCATGAAATTGTTTACTTGATAATTTATATAGTGAGATGAAGACCAATTTCCAAGGTCTCTGCTATCGTCTTGATAGATTTTATGTAGAATTAGGAGAAATCAAAGCTCAAATCCTTGCATGACTAAGTTTTATCCTCCGACATTTTCTACTTTTATATGTTTGTATTGTATTACATCACCATACCTGTACGGTCAAAGAAGAAAATACCCTCAAAAAGTAAAAAGTAAATTACCCTAGAAAAGGTAAAAGTAAATTAATTGTACGTACGTTCTTTTAAAAAAATGAAAATAATAACGGATAAGTAATAGATATTTTATGGTTAAATTTTGGTACTAGTAACTTTTTTTTTTTAAATTACAAGAGGAGAGCAAAGTCCTAACAGTAACTTGACTAACACGATTTGAATTCTGGTCATATTGGGGCGGCCAACACTCTGGTCATTAGACCACCATACGAGATTTATTTTGGCATTAGCCTTGAATTTTCATGAAAGTATTTTTTTATTTTTTAGTTTTTATATCTTTTGAATTGGTCAATTTTAGTTCATAAACATTTTGAATTTCGAAATTTTATTCCTAATCCAATAACAATTAAATCTATTTGGTTAAATTTAATTATTAGTCTTGTACATTGTGTATAGTTGTAGATTTGATTCATATTATTCAATGGAATCACTTTATCTCTACTTTTTGAAATTTGAAACTTTAATGTCAATGCAAATGAGAATAGTTAATCTATTAATTGAATTTTTAGTGAGTAATATGTAGAAATAACAATATGATATAACACTACACATGATAATATCATGTTTGGCATATCAAATTTTGGAAATAATATAATTTAATGAATTTAATAGCTATTGTTTGATCATAATTGAAATTTTAAAATTTGAGAAGTACAAAAACAATAAATAATCAAATTAAAATACGAGGATTAAATTTACAATTTTTGCAAAGTATAGAGATTAATAGCAGAATTTAATCATATTTTATTGATTTGATAACTTATTATAAGGTTTTGAAAGTTAATCTGGATTGTATTTGGATGTAATTTTTAAATAAAAATAATTTTTTAATATAATTTTATAATTGAGTTTATATATATTTTTAAATGAGTTAGTGGTATAAACTTATGGGGCATTAAGTATAAATAAATATTAAATTATGATAAACATGCAACTTTGAGTAAAAAAAATTGTAGTTAAAAAGTATATATAAAATAAGAATGAGATTTTGATAAAAATGTTAAAATTGAGGGTGTGTAAAGTTTGATGTTTTTATTTTGAATTTAAACTATGTTTTTATATAAATATAAAAACAAAAATATCTATTATAATACCAATTAATTATTTTAAAATTTGATTGCTCACATCAATTTAATCATTCACTTAGTATTAAAGACTAAAAGTATCCTATAATATTGTTTTAGGTTTAAATAAAAGGAAAATTCCAATTGGAAGTTCATAAATTTTAATATCAGGAATAGAATAATTTTTAAAATTTTAATTATTTAGTAATCCTTAAATAAAACTGATGTGACTTGCTTGCTAGTGCAGTCTTAAAAAAACTTAAAACAGAAGGTATCAAAAAATAAAAAACAAAAAACACAGAGGGCCTAAAAGGCAAAAACTATCCTACCCTTGGCTTCGT
Organism: Gossypium sturtianum; assembly: GCA_025698515.1. Lineage (NCBI taxonomy): Eukaryota > Viridiplantae > Streptophyta > Magnoliopsida > Malvales > Malvaceae > Gossypium > Gossypium sturtianum. Next base: position 128,762,375 of record CM046946.1, read on the forward strand.
CTTATTATGTTAAAACCCCAAACAGCTCCCGGCTGCGGAGCTTAAACCCTTGGTACTTGTTTGGCGGACCCATTTCCAACGCTCAAGCTGAGTCCCAAAAATGGCGGGTCCTTTACTCCTTCGCTCTCTTTTGTCCGCCTCCACTCGAAAATCCTTTTCCTCTCACTTGGCTCCACTCCCCCGCTTCTTCCGGTGCTTCTCCTCCGGCCCTGCCAGTGCTGCCGCCGCTGCCACAACATATCCGAGTGCGTATTTGGATCCTGGTAGACTGCGGAACGTGGCGGTGATTGCGCACGTGGACCACGGGAAAACCACGCTTATGGACCGGCTACTGAGGCAGTGTGGAGCCGACATCCCCCACGAGAGAGCCATGGATTCCATCAGCCTTGAGCGGGAGCGTGGCATTACCATAGCGTCTAAGGTCTTCTTCTTCTTTACTCTCTACATAATTCCAAAAGAAGTTATGTTAAGTAGCATATTGATTGGTTCATTCAATGATACAATCGAACAATTGCAGGTCACTAGTGTTTCATGGAAAGAAAATGAGTTAAACATGGTCGATACGCCTGGTCATGCTGATTTTGGTGGTGAGGTAAGCTGCAAGTTACATATTTAGCTAGAAAAAAGTTTGTAGCTTGATTCGATATCACCCTAATCATCAATGCAAACACTCTTTCTGTTCTTAGATTATCATTCAAAAGTGATTTAGTGAAAAGCAACAAGGTGTTGGCTGACAATGCAAATAGTGGGCATAATTTGCACTCTTTTGAAAACTAAAACATACAACTTACTGGTTTTTGCTTGTCCGTATTGCTGAATTTTTAGGTTGAACGGGTTGTTGGCATGGTTGAAGGAGCAGTATTAGTTGTTGATGCTGGTGAGGGGCCGCTTGCACAAACAAAATTTGTTCTTGCCAAAGCCTTGAAGTACGGGCTGCGCCCTCTTCTTCTACTGAACAAAGTAGACCGACCTTCTGGTATAAAATTAATAGTTATTTTTGGTTCATGTTTTGATTTACTGAAACCGAAATGTTATTTCATGATTTTTTTTTAATTGCAAGAATGTATACCTGTTGGTGAGAAATTACTTATTCTTGATTTTTTTTTGTCGCTTAATTATTTCTTATGCACTGAAAGAATTTTTAGACCTTATGTCTAGCTGTTAATGATGCAGTATCAGAGGAGAGATGTAATGAAGTTGAGAGCCTAGTTTTTGATCTTTTTGCAAATCTCGGTGCTACAGGTGAAGCAATATAGAATAACTAGAAAGTTCTATGATTAACCCATTTCAGATTTTTTGACTTTCCTCATTCCTAACCTGAATACCGGTATACTTTTAATAAATTTTCTCATAATTTCATTTTAGAGGAACAGCTTGACTTTCCAGTTCTCTATGCTTCTGCTAAAGAAGGATGGGCATCTTCAACCTTTACTAAAGATCCTCCTGCTGGTGCAAAGAATATGTCACAATTGCTTGATGCCATTGTAAGGCATGTTCCTCCACCAAAAGCAAACCTTGATGGACCTTTCCAAATGCTGGTTGGTACTCAGTGCTGATTAATCAATTAAAACGTGTCTTTATGTCTGCAACTGGAGAAAAGGAGGGGAAGGGGGGAGTGTGCCCCCGTCCGGGTGTTCTACTTTTGTACCTAGTTATTTTTGTCCTTTTCACATTTCTTTCATGTTATAAATTTCTTATTTACATAATAAGCATGTCAGGTTTCCATGATGGAAAAAGACTTTTATCTTGGGCGAATTTTAACTGGGCGTGTTTCATCTGGAATCGTTCGTGTTGGTGATAAAATACATGGCTTGCGAGGCAGTGAATTTGGCATTGAGAAAATTGAAGAAGGGAAGGTTTGTAGCTCGACATAGCCTGATTTTGATTGGAAGTAGAGGAAAACTTTGACTTAATATCATCACCGACATAAAACTTTTGCTTGTCATTGATGTTTTTGTGGTTAATAATGCAATCCAGTGCTCATTGTCTACCTGAATCCTGGTTTGCAGGTTGGAATTAAAATATGCTGAAAAATTTGGTTTCTGCGGTACATTACAATTTACCAGAAAGCATTGTTTTACATACTAAAACTCTGGTTTAATACTTTTCTACTTCTTTCTATTGTATAATTGTGGTTTATTTGGCTTTTTCTTCTACCTCTACTTTCTTGAAGGTGATAGTGAATGGATCTGGTACCCAAGTTTCCATTTAAATCTGTAACATTTTGCAAAGGACAAATCACTATTAACTGAATATGCAAATCCAATAGGGATCTTGAAAAACATGCTTTCTTAGAGTGTTTTGCATTAGATGCATGGAATTACTAAAATGCATATTAGAAAATTTTTTCCCTAGTTAGTATTTCCTGTGCATATGAATGAGGGATTGTGAAAGGGAACTTTAATTGCTAACTGTTGAGAACTTCTGCATTACCTGTACTGGGAGGGCAGGAGGCAAGTGTCGGATATGGGTATGTGTTTGACTCAGATTTTTCCATATATTTGGAGGATCATACCCCCATACCCATGGTCGAATGTGTTGGTCAAGTTTGGGAACCGGTACTTTAGGGAGAATGAAGAGTCTGTGTGGAGTAGACAAATTAAAGAAAATTTATACCTGTCCTGGTATTTGTGAAGAGTATTTAAAGGCCAAATTACCTGTGACCTGAATAGGGCTAGCATCATCCACAATTTTATTTTGTCTATGCCCTCGGTGTTCCTTATTCTCTCTCCCTCTGTTTTCTAATCAAGTAGCCTAGCATCAAGACCACCCTCAGTCTTCTCCTTTATTGCTGAGGTCTGTGCTGCTGATGTTTGCTCATCCCTTCTTCTATCTCTCCAATACTCTTTATTTTCCCTAATACGCAACTCATTTTTTGATCTCTAGCTTCCAAAACCTCAAGATGTGGCTTTAGTGGTCATAGAAATTGTTGAATGGTGTCAATAGAAGGTTTTAGGCATTTAGTTTGAGAGTAATGGATGTTATGGTTTCATTGAAATTTCTGATTTTCAAAAGGTTGTGGTACAATGTTTTGAGGTTGGAAATGTTATTTCAAATTCAAAATATTTACCTGAATCACTCCTTTCTAAATTACCAAAGCAAATTTGGTTTCTTGTTTTTTAATCGTGCAATTTAAAGTTCAATGAAATTTTTGAATACCCATCTGAAATAGTGTAGGTGAACTTCAACAGTGTCATTTATCTTTCTCGGCATAAGTTCTGTTAAGTCTTTATAAACTGATCTTCTGAGTGATACTTGAGTGATGCCAATATTTAATGCAATGTTTGTCTTGTAGGTTGTGAAGCTAATGAAAAAGAAGGGTACAAGCATGGTTCTTATTGATAGTGCTGGAGCTGGTGATATTATATCAATGGCTGGGCTGGGTAGTCCATCAATTGGCCATACAGTGGCAAATACAGAGGTATGCTTTTATCTTGTTATAAAGCTGAGTACTTGTGTTGACTTCAGTAGTTTTAGTGTAAACTAGCAATTTTGGTGTTAATCTTGTTAGTTATGTTCTGCAAGATATAATCTGCCAATGTGATCTATTTAGGTTGTTATGTGCCATTATGTACAGTTTTCAAGTGCATGTGATGATACATGATGGGACTCACTTCCTTGTTCTTCCATGTTGATTGCTCGTGGTGTACAACCTTCTATATAGTGTACTTACCTGCAATTTGGTGTCACCTCTCTGGGATTTGGGGCGTACCAATTGTACCTTGAAAAGTTGTTTCCCTCATTTTTTGATGTTTTGTTAGTAAAAAAAGTGTTAGGTCAATTTATCCTTTTTTTATTTATAAAAATTTTCAGTTAATGAGAAGTTCAAAGTTTTAGAAATTGCCTTGATCCAAAGACACTTCCCTGAAACTCTGTCTCTTTGTTTTCTTCTAATGAATATGACGAACTCAATTCTACTGCTATCACTGCATCCTCCCTCTGTCAACTTGCCCTACCTTATTTTGGCCTCCACTGCAATCTTCTCCCCATGGTTACATTATCTCCTTTTTCTTCTCTTTTCCTTCCCCAAAATTCTCTGGCCCCACTTCTTACTTCTCTTCATCCCTCCTCTCCTCCTGCTGCTTTCTCGCTTCAACCCCCCCTTACAGGTCCTCATACAAATTCCTTGCTTACTGCTTTTAAGTCTTCTTGATTTGTCTACACCTGTAGCATCATCTACTTTGTTGGTAGCTAGCATGGAAACCTAAGGTGACAACATTCTTGATTTTCAAGCTTATATAAGCAGCATACTGATGGGTTTTCGTTTGATTTTATTCCAACTATTATAGTGTTATTGGTTCTGAGCAATAGATGATGATGATCAGCACCGTCATCTTTAACTCAATTAGCTGCTGTTAGTCAACCATGAACGTGCGTTTTTAAGTTTGCCCAATTTGTTATCAAATGCTTCTTTAAGCTTAATTTGGGTTTTGTCTTTTGCCCTAGGACATGAATTGTTTTGTTTGTGAATGGATTTGAATATGGTGGAAACTAAAACTAATCACGAATGGACGAAGGCATTGATCCGGGGTTCTTTTGTTGTGTTTTCTATTAACACCCAAGAAAGAAACTGTTTTTTCCTTGGGCATTAATTTGATTGTATCTATGCATAAATTGAATTGGCAGGTTGGATCTATACATAAATTGGATTGTTCTTACATTTGTTAGGTTATGGCTGCATTGCCAACCGTTGAGTTGGACCCCCCAACCATTTCCATGACTTTTGGTGTCAATGATTCTCCATTAGCAGGTCGTGATGGTACCCATGTAAGTTGTATACCTGCCTGCCTTCATTGTCAATATATTTTGCTTTTGGCTTTTTGGTGTTCTTGTAATTTAATGGATTTTTTGTTCTGGTAAAATTTGCAATACTCCCTTTCTCAGTTTTTCTGGAAAATAAACACCATTTTGCTGTGTTTTGTTTCATTGAAAATAGCCTGTCGAAAAATGATTTCTAGAAAATAGATTGATTTTATGGAAAAATTGATATTTTCTAGTGTTTGACAAATTTTCTTGAATTTTTTTTTGAAACTAAATTATATTTGTTGCAAAATATAATAGAAGCATTTTCCTTTGACAATTGAAATTTATTTTATAATAAATAATATTTTATATAAACTTAATAATAGCTGATATCTAATTAAAACTCAAATTGAAGTTGCATATAATATATATATGAGAGCGGATGATGACACATTGTAGTTGGAAGAGATAAATGAAATTAAGTAGGATTTAAACAAATACTCTTATTTTTATTATTAACATATTCGTTTTTTATATTATAAAACATTTATTACTAAATATTTATAGATAGTAATATATATTATATTAGAATATTAATACAAAAAATTTCCATAAAATATTAAGTATATTACTTAAAATTTAAATTTATTATTAAAATAAAATTGTAATACTAAATAATTTTATTAAAATAATAAATAATATTAATAATTATAAATTGTAATATATATTTATTATTAAAATATTAACGTAATTTGGTTATATTTAACTAAAATTTTATATAAAGATCAAGTTACTCATAGGGAACTGTGTTTCGGAAAATGACTTGGCACTTTTCAAAAGGGAAAAGTTTTCAGAAAAAAATAGACTTATTTTCTGTTTCCCAGTAAGTCATTTTCTGTTAGCTAAGCTATTTTCTTCCGGAAAATAAACATCACTTTTGTGTTTGATATCCAAATTTATGGTTAAACTTTTGTAAATGCTTATTACCATTCAATTTTTGCATTAAAAGAATGAAATGACCTATTAGTATTGAAATCTTATTAATTTACAGCTTTATTCTGTAATTATTCTACAAAGAAAATTCATATTTAGGTATCAAATCTTTGTTTGCTTACAACAATTATATTAATCGAGAACTTTTGTTCTTCCTTATATTTGTAACTTCAATTATTTTAGATGAAAAAATATCTGTAGAACATAGTAGAAATGTAAAGGTGACTGTGACACTATTAATGTTTGAAATCATATTTATGTTGTTATTTTTCAGCATTTCCAATTTTAAGGCTTATTGTTTCCAACCTTCTTGTTGAACCTTGAAATTCATTTGCCTCAGTACAATATGCCTATATGCTCTGCTTAGACTGAAACATATACTTAAATTTAGAATTATGCTGCAACTCATATCCAATCAACATGAGGTGATACGTGTGCTGATAAATTCTGCAGTTGACCGGAGGAAAAATTGGGGATCGACTAATGGCTGAATCTGAAACAAATCTCGCCATAAATGTGCTTCCAGGCATAGCAGATACTTTCGAGGTTCAGGGGAGGGGAGAACTGCAGCTGGGTTTGTTTACCAAACTTTGCACTGTGCTTTTGTTTCCTATGGTTTAATTACTATTAGCATAGAGTGCTCTGCATCTTCTAATTTTCCTGTGGGATTTATTTGTTGACATGTGTAACAGGTATCTTGATTGAGAATATGAGACGTGAAGGATTTGAGCTGTCCGTTTCACCACCGAAAGTGATGTGAGTTTTCTACAAATCTTCTATGAGGCCTTTGTTTTATTAGTCTTAGGCCCCGTTCTCCGTTGCTTTTGGGGTTCAAAAAGTACTTTTCAACCGAATCACAAAAGTGATGTTAAAAAGTTCTTTTCCACTGAATCACAAAAGCTGGGATTTAGATGATTTTGGCTTTTGATTTTTGCATTTTGAAGTGAAATTATCAAAATGCTTATATTTATTTTAAATATTTAAAAGTATTTAAAAAATTATTTAAATATTATTCACAAATATCATTATATTAAATTATTTAAATATCATTTATCATTGTATTTAAATTTTAAAATATATTGTATCATTAATTTTACAAATAATTTATATTAATTACTTAAAAGCATTTAAAAGCTATGTTTCATATATGATTATACTAAACTATTTAAATATCATTTAAATTAACTAATTTTTTACTTTTCAACATCATGTCTGAAAATGACATTTTAACTTTCCACTGTAATCTTTGACAGCAATACTGAACACTTGAAATTAACAAATCATACTTTTTCACAGCACTTTCCTGCCACATTTTTCAAAAGCCAAAGTAACAGAGAACTAAGCCTTAGACTTAGTGTTGTCGAAGGTGCACTGTGCTGTTTTGGCTAGAGCCATTTTAGTTCTTGAGGCGTAAGGCAAAAAAAGCACTTGCCTAAGGCACAACAGATATACATGTATATGCATGTATGTGTAAATATAATATGCGTAAGATATATAATTGTGATAATAAACTCTAAAAAGTGGTCTAGTTTATCATAAAAGAATAAAAAAAATATTCTATTTCTTTTGTTGGCCAACATGCATGATTTCCTAATGGTCCCTTTGTTAATGAATACTCGAACACTAAGAAGTAGGGAGTTTATTGTTGTCCCATGTTTTTTCAGTAACTGAGGTAATGAAAAAATTAAAGAGAACTTCAATTATGCGAGATTTAAAAAAAAAAGAATGCCTACAGCTTTCAGAAAAGCGTGTCTAGTTGCATGTAGTGTGCTTCTGATCAAATGTGCCTTGTTCAAAAGGTCATGAGGTGCTTTTGGTGTTTGGCGCTTAAGATACAGTGCCTAGTACAGCTTTGGCATGGTGTTAACTGTTGACATGTATGATATTGAAATTTGAAGGCTTTGATATAAATTTGAACCTATGTTTTCTGTGACAATTTCTAATAACTGTGATTGATCTACTCATAGGTTGTGATTTTGGAAAGCTAAATAAGGTTTGGCATGATACTAATTATTGACATTTATGATATTAATTTGTTGGTTTTCATACAAAATTGAAACGATGCCTCTATTGATTTTAAGACATGGCCACTGATTGAACCTTCATGGCCAGCTGACAGCCAAAATGATAAGAAATTCACTTGAATGAATCTTTTTACCTTAAGTCCATGTTCTGTAGATGCCTTTCCAAGTTCTGTGTTCTATCTGGATCCACTTATTTCCATGCACTTTTTATTTGCAAATAATATATTCTTTTCCTGGAAATTCTTGTGTAACATCAGGTATAAAGTTGAGAAAGGTCAAAAGCTGGAGCCTATTGAGGAAGTGACCATTGAGGTAAGTATTGCAGATTCAGACATAGTAATTTGTTTCCTTCCATTATATACTTTTGGACTTGGCAAATTAATCTGTTACTACAGGTGAATGATGAGCATGTAGGATTAGTTATGGAAGCTCTATCTCATAGGCGAGCTGAGGTTGCTGATATGGGTCCTGTTCCTGGAAATGTTGGTAGAACTAGATTGTCATTGACCTGTCCATCAAGGTAGGTTAGTTTTGTTTTATTTATTTATTGTTTCTTGTGAACATTCTCTTTTGGCTGCAAAAATGATTTTTTTTTTCTTTGAGAAGGGGGTGAGTAAATAGTGCTAAAGGGAGAATTTTCTTTTGGAAAGTTAGATTCTTCTTCAACCCAGAATATCTTTTGATTGATGATTTCTTCATGAGCCTAGAATTTGTGCATGTGCCTTCTCCTTTTGGGCTCGAAGTTGGAATGGCAGGGCCTCAATTATTTCTTTTAGCAACTTCTATCATTATGTACCATCAATTAGCAAAGAATTGGCTGTGGATTTAAATACAAGTAAGAATCATTGATCAAAAGAATATTAAGTCATTGGAGGAATAAAGTACTAGTACTTAGTTCCCCCTAAAAAATGTTGAAAACTGGCACATTCATGATGGTACATCAATAGGCTGGTTAGGTGAAGTTTTTCCTCTTTGGGAACGAAAGGCTTAGATGAACTTTGGGTCTAACTGAAGGTGACATTTGAGTAGGCCATTTCCATAGTGGTTAATTTGTTGACTAAGTTTCTAGGCCTATGTTACTATTGTATGTTTGAGATTATTTGTTTAGCTCATCAAAAGGAAACCGGAACCTTTCAGATCAAACAGAGTCTGAAACCTTACGACTCGTTAAATAGAGACCCAAATCTTTTAGGCTTTTTTTTTCATATAAAATTCTTCTCAGGATCATCCCCCTTAAATAGAGGTTACATAGGTTTATTCTTTAGAACAGGAAACTAAAATTATACAAAAATTTAAGACTTTTAATCTAATGGGAAACTTCCTAAAATAAGTTATTCTAATTAAAAATATTACTAATATAAACTTATTTGTCTTTCCATTTTTCACACCTATGATTTGTCTTGCCTATAAAGGCAACTGTAACAACCTAACTTGAGTTTCGGTTAGGTCTATTCGGGTTGGGTCAACTTGGATCTTAAAATTTTGGGAAGTTAATGATTATTTCAGGTTCAGGTTATTTGGATTCTAGGTACATCTGGTTTGGGTTATTTAAGTTTGAAACTCAATTCGAATTTGGTTCATTTTGAATTTATTGATTTTGAAATCCAATCATATCAGGTTTAGATAGATTATTTGATTGAATTATATTTAATTAGAATTTTATTGAGATATAAAAATAAATAATATTTAAATACAAAAGAGATATTATGTTTAGTTTAGTTTTTTGTGATTTCCTCTGGTATTTATTTATTTTCTTATATTCTCTTTATGACTGGTCTTGCGGTTGCTGGCTGGCTGACAGGCTTTCATGCCAGCAACTATGCGACTTCCTGTCTCACCCACCCACCCTCCCTCCTTCCCCTTGTCTCTTCCAAATTCAGTCCTTAAAGGGCATGTTTGAAAATTGCATTATTTTTTTGGTTGTTCAGTGTTGCATGGGATATATCGTCCTTGGTATCACTAAAGAATAGCTATTACAGGAGGGCTCTAGATAGGGAAGAAATGGCCTTTCCATTGAATGGGTGATTCTACCAACCTAACCAATGAACCACTGTTCATCACTGAATGGGGGGAATGGCTATTCTATTCCTCCTAACTAAAGATGCCATGATACTTTTTGAACAAACTTTAGAGAGAAGATTGTTATTTTATTTCAATTAGGTTACAGATATTTATAGGTAGAACTAAGTACAAATAAGGAATCAATCCCTAGAAATCAGTAATTTCCTAAGAATTAGAGATTAATATTAGATCCTACTATATAAGGTAATTCCTAGGACTAAGGCAAGTAATCTGTCCCTAATCTTAGGGATTCTAACACTCCCCCTCAAGCTGGAGTGTAGATATTTATCAAACCCAGCTTGCTAATGAGTTCCATGAACATGTTCCTGTTCAAGCTTTTCGTTAGCATGTCTGCAACTTGTTGCCTGGTAGGTAGATAGGTGATGCACACCTCTCCTGAGTCAATTTTTTCTTTGATGTAGTGGCGATCTATCTCTACATGTTTGGTGCGATCGTGGTGAACAGGGTTATGAGCTATGCTGACAGTTGCTTGGTTGTCACAATACATCTTTATAGGTCTAGTGTAGAGCACATTTAGTTCTTCCATTAGTCGTTGTATCCAGATTCCTTTGCATATGCCATGGGATAGTGCTCGATACTCGTCAAGCTACATCTGCGTGCTCTGCGTGCTACAACAACAGTCGTTTTTGCTTCTCCATGTCATAAGATTGCCCCACACATAGCTACAATAACCACTTGTAGAACGTCTGTCATTGATGACCTTGCCCGATCAGCATCAGTGTAAATTTCCACACTTCGGCTGGCAATTTTCTTGAAGTGTTAGCCTTTACCAGGGGTCCCCTTTAGATATCTTAAAATTCTGTAAGTAGCTTCCAAGTGTTTTTCTCTTGGAGCATGCATATATTAGCTGATAACACTAACACCAAATGCTATGTTTGGACGGGTGTGAGATAGGTAGATGAGTTTTCCTACCAGTCGTTGATATCTCCCCCTGTCGACTTCTTCCCCATCTTTATCAGTTCCCAATTTAAGATTGAATTCCATGAGAGTTTCGGCTGGTTTACACCCCAACATCCCAACCTCAGATAATAGATCAAGGATATACTTTCTTTGAGAGATGGAAATCCTTGTTTTAGACCTTGCTACTTCCATTCCAAGGAAGTACTTAAGGTTCCCTAAGTCCTTAAGTTCGAATTCAGCTAGGGATAGGAGAACTCGAATGGTGTTTAGTTTGGCAACCGGTGCGAACGTCTCGTTGTAGTCTAGACCATAGGTTTGGGTGAAACCCTTAGCAACAAGCCGAGCTTTGTGTCGATCAATGCTGCCATCAGGTTTAAACTTTGTGGTGAAGATCCATTTGCATCCTACGCCTTCTTCCCACTAGGTAGATCCGAGACTTCCCAAGTTTCATTTGCCTTGAGAGCCCTCATTTCTTCCATCACAGCCTTTCCTCCACTCAAGTGATTCAAGAGCCTCTTCTATATTTTTTGGTGTTTCTCTGTAATCAACATTAAATACAAAGGCTCTATAAGACTTAGATAAGTTTTCATAGGACACAAACCGGAAATAGGGTGTTGAGTGCAAACTTCTTGTGCCCTTTCGAACAAAGAATTGGAAGGTAGATGGATGGCGATAGATGTGAGGCTTCTGTTTGAATAGTCCTCGGTTGAGGATGAACTTGGCACCGCTGTCTCGACTTCCGGGAGGACGTTGTCGTCGAGAATAAACTTGTAGTTCCGGAGCCTGCTTCTGCCGCCTCTCGGATTAGGTGGTCGCCTATTGCCATTTCTTCGCATGCAGGGAACCACTGTCTAAATCTGGAACTACAATAACACCCTGATTTGTAGGCTTGGTAATGGTGGTAGGATCAGGAGGTATAAAGAGGAGGGTGTTAAGAGTCTCATCTTCATTGAGAGTCTCCCCCTGAAGATGAGCTACTGTAAAGTATGGTTCATTCTCAAAAAATGTGACATCCTGAGAGACAAATAGTCGAAGAAAGGTAGGTGAATAACACTTATAGCCTTTTTGTGTTGGAGAATAGCCAATGAAAGCACAAGTATGGGCTCGAGGATCAAGTTTGGATTGATTTGGCTGGTGATTATGGACAAAAGCTTTGCAACCGAAGATTTTGGGTGGAAGATTGGGAACACGAAATAATGGAAAAGCCTTTTGAAGGATATTTATAGGTGTTTGGAAATTTAGAACCTTTGATGGTACTCGGTTTATGAGATAGCAGTCATTAGGACAACTTCTCTCCCACAGTATATTCTGGGACCCCATGGTGAACATTAGTGCACGAGCCACAAAGAAGGAGATGACGATTTTTTCTCTCGAAAATCCCATTTTGTTGAAGGGTGTCAGGACAAGAACTTTGGTGTATGATGCCTTGTTCCGCAAGATAAGGACTAAGGACAGAATTAAAATACTCTCTCCCATTGTCAGTACGGAGAGTATGTATGGTAGAGTTAAACTGGGTTCGAATCATTGAATGAAAGTTTTGAAAAACTTTAGGTGTCTCTGATTTTTCTTTGAGAAGGTAAACCCAACAAATCCTAGTATGGTCATCAATGAAAGTTATGAACCACCTAGCCCCTGTAATATTTTTCACTCGGCTGGCTCCCCATAAGTCACTATGAATTAAGGAGAATGGTTGGGACTGGTTATAGGGTTTCAATGGGTATGGTACACGGGTGTGTTTGGATAATTGGCAGATTTCACATTTCAAGGAATCAACATTTTTATTTCTAAATAACAGTGGAAAGTGTTTCTTCAAGTACAAGAAGTTCAGGTGTCCTAGTCTACGGTGCCATAACATAATTGTATCTTCCTTGGAGATAGATAGAGCCAACCCTCTTGTCTACTGTCTTTATTCCAAATATAGAGACCATCGTCAACTTTAGCAAAGTGCCAATCATCCTCCCCAATTTACGTTCTGTACCACACAACCAGATTCTGAAAAAATTCAGCAAGGACACTTTCATCCTTAGTTAGTTTACTAATTGAAAGTAAATTGCAGGATAGGTTTGGAACATGTAACACTCCATCAAGAGAAAAATTCTTTGTTAATTGTATTTTTCCAACACCAGCCACAGGTGAGTAAGAGCCATCAGCAATGCGGATTCGGGACTGGTTATGACAGGGTGTATGAGTGTGAAACAAGGTGGAGTTACCTGTCATATGATCGGAGGCACCAGAATCGAGTATCCAAGAAGATGGATTGTTAGGTTCAAAAGTATTGTTGAGGGCAATACCTTGAGTGGCTAGGGATCCTTGAGCAGTGGTAGTGCCTAGTATCTTATGGAGAGCCTCAAGTTGATTTTTGGTTAGACGGACATCAAGAGTTTCATCTGCAGCAGTGGAGGTGTTAGAGGATACTAGTGCAGCCTTATTGTCCTTCTGATTTTTTTTTCGGATAACCATGTAGTTTGAAGCATCTTTCCTTTGTATGTCCTACACGGTTACAGTGGCTACACCATGGCCTGGTTGAGCCCGAATCATTCCCAGCACAAGGCTTTTGTGGTTGTGGGCCTTTGGAGGTAAAGGCTGAGTTTTCAATGGGACGGTGACCAGCAGTTGTCACAGGTATAGTTTCTTTTAAATCCCCCATCATGACAAGTCGACGCTTTTCTTCTCTTCTAACTTCTGCAAATGCTTCACCAATGGTTGGTAGAGAGGTTCTCGCTTGAGTTCGACCTCGAACCTCATCAAGTTCTCGGTTTAGTCCTCGCCGTAAACTCATAGAGTCGTTCCTTGTTGAGGTGAGCCATAAACTTGGTGTGTTCCTTGCCTTCTCCCCAGTCTGCCTCATAGTACATGTCCAGTTCCTGCCACAAAATTTTCAGGTTATTAAAGTACTGAGTTACTTCAAGTGTTCCTTGTTGGATATCTCAGTTTGATCTCAAATACTTGGGAGGCATTTCCAAGATCCGAGTAATTTTCTTTGATTGCATCCCACATATCTTTTGCAGTTTTGAAGAAGAGGTAGGTACGACTAATATGGCCTTCCATTGAATTGATTAACCAAGCCATTACAATCAAGTTGTTGAGTTCCCAGGTGCCATAAGTTGGGTCTGTTGTGGCTGGTCGTGGGAAGTCTCCATTAATATACCCTAGTTTTCCACGACCACGGATCACCATAATTACCGATTGGGACCACTGTAGGAAATTTTTCCCGTCTAGCCGATGGTTAGTGATTATAAGAGAGGAATTAAGGTCCCTTTGAGGAGTTCCTTGATTGGTGTTTGGAATTATTTGTGAGGTTTCAAGAGACATTGAAGAGAGGAGACGTTTGGAACGAGAGATTAGAGAAGTTGGAAAAAATTCCAAAGGCTCTTGATACCATGAACAAACTTTAGAGAGAAGATTGTTATTTTACTTCAATTAGGTTACAGATATTTATAGGTAGAATTAAGTACAAATAAGGAATCAATCCCTAGAAATCAGTAATTTCCTAAGAATTAGAGATTAATATTAGATCCTACTATACAAGGTAATTCCTAGGACTAAGGCAAGTAATCTGTCCCTAATCTTAGGGATTCTAACACTTTTTCTGCCCTAAAACTTTTGTCGACCTTTTCTTCAGTTTCAATGTTCTTTTGAGATATAATCTCCTTTTCCGCAAACCCTTAGTGATTCCAGGACCACCGTCCTAATATCTACTGTAGCCCCAAACCAAAAGCGCTGATGTTTCAACATTAGTGCAGCTTTGACACCAAGTGGCAGAATTTGCCAAATCTGTCCCATATCAACACTAGTGTAAAATAAAAAAAAATGAAAATACTACAAAGGAAGAGTTGACATTAATAAATAATTGGAAAACCAGAATAAAATTGTTACCATGTAACCTGAGCTTCTCCATTGTGCTTGTGGAATGAATTAAAATGGTTATAGATTTTCTGTACTGATGATAAAGTAACAGTTTCTCTTACAGCCAAAATTTAAATAATGAAGTTTCGAAACAACTCATCTGTGGCAGTTAAGAGACTTACATGATCTTTCATAGTACATCATGCGATATAGAAGTTTAGCCATTGGGCTTTTCCCTTGATTGAACACTCTCCACTGTGAGAGGTGCAGTGTGATAACTTGTGGTCTAATCCTTGTAATGTGCAGTAGAAGATAACAGAATGACAAATAACTTGTAATAGTTAGGGTGCTAGATGGATCTTGTTTCTGGATATCATTTCATGGAGAAGGCACATTAACGCACATTTGTTAAATTAGTATTGACTAGGTGGGGATGGTGATTAAATTCTAGCTTAATTTATCTAATAGATGATGGTATGGAGTAGTTGAGCAAATTGTAAGAACCACTCAATGGAAGCATATATATATATATACACGTGTGTGTGCGCGCGCGTGTGCGTGTGCAACAATGATGTGGTTGTTTCTTTCATGAAAATTTTATGAGAATGCAGTTTGATAACTTGTAGTCTAATCCTTGTAATGTGCAGTAGAAGATAACAGAATGACAAAAAACTTGTAATAGTTAGGGTGCTAGATGGATCTTGTTTCTGGATATCATTTCATGGAGAAGGCACATTAACGCACATTTGTTAAATTAGTATTGACTAGGTGGGGATGGTGATTAAATTCTAGCTTAATTTATCTAATAGATGATGGTATGGAGTAGTTGAGCAAATTGTAAGAACCACTCAATGGAAGCATATATATATATACACGTGTGTGTGCGCGCGCGTGTGCGTGTGCAACAATGATGTGGTTGTTTCTTTCATGAAAATTTTATGAGAATGCTGTTTCGTTTGTTGGGCCGATTTTATTATAAGAATCAGAGGAAAGTTATACTTCTATTTTGTATATCAGGGGCCTGGTTGGATACAGAAGTGTGTTCAGCAGTGATACTCGTGGAACTGGATTTATGCATCGTGCTTTTCAATGTATGTTTTTCTACCTGTTATACTTATTTTTTGGTCTTGTTTTCCATGTGCATTGCATCTTGTTGTCAGGTCATTATCCTCTGGAAGCTGAATCTTTTGGTTTCTTGGAAATAGAGATTATCCGTTCCTTAGTTTTTGTCCATCGATGATAACATATTGAATGAACTTGTGCTTTCTCTATTTATAGGTTTGTGTTGTAAAAAAAATAAAATCAAGAAAAGGTTTCAACCTGCATGCCCTGGTTCACACAATGTTAAAAATTCTTTTTGAGACAATTAATGGGTTTTTTAGACTACTATACATCGACTGTGGAATTTTAAACTTGCAAGCATTGTTTTCAAAACTGGACCAGACTGGCCGGTCAGACTGGTTACCGGCCGGGGTACCGAGCCAAAATAAAGGGTTGGACCGGTTGACTCGCAAACTGGTTGAACCGGGCTAAAAATCGGTCGAACCAATTTCTCTCTTTTTCAAAATTTTATGATTTTTTAGTAATTTATTCAATTGAACCAGACAAACCGGTCGAATTGGTTGGACTGGAAACTGGTGGTCTGACCAGTTTGACCACCGGTTTGGTTCTGAAAACCTTGCTTGCAACTGGTAGTTAGATGGTTTTCATATATCCGTTTAATGATTAATTAATTATTAATTTTGATAAATGTATTCTAATGAGACATATGTCAACCCTCTCACTTGTCAAGTTTAAAAACTCCATTGGTTGTGTATAAAATGATTGTTGTAGTCTGCTTATTCCATATAGAGAAGTTCCAGGGTGAGCTTTCTAAAATAAGCTTCTCATCGGCTCTAACTACATAAAACATTACCTAAGACACACAATGTTAATTATGCAAAATATTACAACTTTCGTAATGTTGTGTGTAATTACACAAAATATTATCCAATTACACAAATTATTACAACGAATTACACAAAACATTACAAATTATTACAAATATCGAAATGTTTTGGGTAGCACGAATTACACAAATCATTACATCTTTTGCAATGTTTTATGGAACGTTGGAGTTGATGAAAAACTCATATAAATGAGCTCTTTTTAGAATTTTCCTTCTATATATTGATGATGGAATTCTCAAGCACCATGATATGGGTTAGATGGGTTTTTTGCATCCATTCAATAATTTATTTATTTATTAGTTCTTATAAATATACTTTGTGAGATAAGTGTCAATTGTCAACTTTTTAATACCACTTATGGAGCTTTTAACTTCTTTATCAGTGTATAAGATAATTTCCTCTGAGATCAACTGATTGTGAAGTTTAAAAACTCTATATAGCCAGTTTACAAGATAATGTTCCTAGTCTTGTTAACCCTCTCCGGGATCTGTTTCCTTTTGCAGCGTATGAGAAGCATCGAGGCCCTCTTGGAAATGTCAGGAAAGGAGTGTTGGTATGCTTGCCTAATGCTTTCTTGTGACTTAATTACTATGTTATTTCTGTGCATGTAATATAATTATTATCCTGTGCTTTTTGTTTAGACTCATAAATGAGAGCTTCTTTAAATGACATTTTTTCTATCAATATAAATGGTTGATGAAAGCAAAAAGTTCAAGATGAAGACATTCTTTCACATGTTCAAGATTTCAAATTTTTTTAGCATTGAAGATAGATGTTAGTCTTGCTTGTTCTGAGATACAATTTGAACACGTTTAGATTAAAAAAACTAGAACTTGGTCAATGTCTAGTTAGATTCAACATACTAGAGGTATGCAGTATACTCTTGTACTACACTTGGGTGCTGTTGCAGCAAACCTTGCTTACTCCTTGCTCTGCACTAGCTATAGATGACACTGCTCTTAAGGAACACCCTGGCATGAGTAGAATTTCCATAATGATCCATAAACTTTTACTTTGAATATCTTATATACCTAAATGTATATAATTGCTGCTTAATCCTTGCCACAATGTACGTATCGTTTACTCTGAACAGGTATCAATGGGTTATGGTACAATCACAGCTTATGCATTGATGAGTTTGGAAGCTCGTGGAACTCTTTTTGTGACCCCTGGGATGGAGGTAGTTTCCATGTTAAGATTAATAATTTCATTACTTGTTTATTTGCTTATGCATGCCTCTAATTCATAAGTTCTTGGCTTTCAAATGGGTTATTTAATCTTAATCTTAATATTATGTTCTGAAAAATGAATAGGTAGGATTATGCAACCAATGATATTAACATTCAGTCGCCTCACCCTCTATAACAATGGTTGAAGCCAGGACTATTTATTTTGAGAATCTGGTAACTATTTGGGTGCGGGCTATGTTATTCTTAATGAACTCTTGTGGGTTTAATAATCTTCAAGTTGGCAAGTCCATAACACACACTTAAAATTAGTTGTATGAGATATGAGGTACCTTGGTGGTGATGCACTTGGTAAATATAGGACTTGCCTTTTATATTTAAGGATGCCACGATAGTTTTTGTCTCTACTGTTAGCTATAGCATTTCGTGATACTAGGACATCTACAACCAATGCACTATTTTTGGTTAATTGAATGAGGCACGCTTTATTGGCCAAATTATTAAATAAATCTGGTTGCGTCTGTATAGGGGTAGCAATTAGGTGTATTGGGTCAGATTATGAATTTCATTTCAGTTTAGAGTCACTTAAGGTATGCGTCATTTTAGGTTATAGTTACTTCAAGTATAAAATCTGGTTAGTTCAGGCCATCTACTTTTCAAATTAGTTCAAATCAGCTTTATCTCATTTTAAAAATAATAAGTTATACTATTGTATTGTTTATTTTTTATTTACATTGACGTGTACAATAATAGAATAATATACTCTTGGCTTAAGTTCTGGATTTGGGTGGTTAACTTTTAAATTAAAAATGGGTTGAATCAAGTTCTGGTTGTGTGAGTTTTGCTGGTCTTTTTCAGGTTAAGACGAGGTCTACCTCTTTAAAAGTCTAATTATTGTTTATTTGTTGGCTCTCAGACATACGATGGCATGATAGTTGGTGAGCATTCACGTGATACAGATCTTGATGTAAGAATAAAATCTAGCGCCCCTGCAAGCAGGCCTTAGTTTTTTCAAGTATGGCTGACCTTTGTGCAATGTCTCTCTTATCGCAGGTGAATCCAGTAAGGAGTAAAGAACTGTCAAATATGCGTGCAGCTGGCAAAGATGAAAATGTGAAACTATCTCCGCCAAAACTTGTATGTCTTTCTATACCATAAAAATTACTTGGTTTTATTTCCTCTTTAAATTTGTTTCAGCTTTTTATGTGTTGATTGTTGACACATCACACTACATTATACTTGCAAGGAAGATTTTAAGGACCAAATATTGAAAATGAGCAATTTAAAAGCATTTGGAATTAGATAAATCAAACATCATTTCAACTTTGCATTTGACTCGTGAGAATTAATTGTGCTTGTGTGCAGATGACTCTTGAAGAAGCTATTGGTTATGTTGCTTCTGATGAGCTTATAGAGGTAAGTTACTGTTGATGTTGTGCTTTCCATTTTTGGATTCATCATAGAATATTTCTCTAGTCTTGTATTATTCTAATTCTTGAGTTATCGATCCCTACTTCAAATAATGTGCTTCTTTCTGGAATTCTTTGAGTTATTAAAGATTTCAAATTTTTTCAGGATTTTGAAACAGAAAAGATTTATATTAGATGTATACATAGAGAGAGAAAGTGTTTATGTGTGGCTAAATGCATGCATTGCCATTGCTAGTGGTTTCCATAGCTAAAGCATGCTGGTCATGAAAGCTTTTGATATCTGATATAATAATGGTTAATTGAGATGCAGGTTACACCAAAGGCCATCCGATTAAGGAAGAGATATCTGGATGTAAACAAGCGCAAAGCCATGAGTAAAAAGGCCAAAAATTGAGTCTTCTCCTAACATACTATAATTTTGTAACTATAGGTGGGGTTGGGTTCAATATTTGTCCCCACAATTTCTTTATAGAATATCAACGATATTATCTTTTTTATGACAATAATAAGGGGCAAAGAGGAGTTCATGTTTTGTCTGTGTAATTGCCAAAGAAACAACAATGGCTATTATTATTATTATTATTATTATTATTAGCATAATTTAATATATTTGTGCTTTGACAAGATTCCAACAATTTGATTACGTAAAATTTGACATAAATTATGAAAATTTTATTTTACTTATTGAAAGAAATAAAAGTGCAGTACTCGTTTACTTATTTTTTTTACTCTTATAATAAAAATATTTTATAACGTGGTTCATACTTGCAAATTGAGTGCTTCAACTTTGATAATTGATGTTGAGACCAATAACCTTAATTTTAGAAAAAATAAATAAAATAAAAATTACATAGTTATGTTAACTTAATTCAAATAAATTAATCATTTTTAATCTTACATTTTAAGACTCATTACATCTCTAACTTGTAAAAAGTCCATACCAAGTAAGCATTCAAACACATTCTGTCGCGGGTTACAAGATATCCCAAAACTTGATCAACCTATACCAAGCAAGCATCCAACCAGCTTCCGCCGCCACGGCATATCCAATATATTTCTCATTAAACATGATCATGAGTCGAGTTTGGACCGGATTGATACAAAATTTTAGGCCCGCTTTCTAAGTTCGTGTTCAGTCCAATCTAAAAAATGGCCCAAAATTTTATCTAAGTCTAGCTCAGATAAAAAAAATACTAAACTCGAGTCTAGCCCGATCCGCTCGTATTAATTTTTTTATATTATTATTATATAAAAATAAATTTAAAAAATATAATACATCAAATACACTAAAAATATTAAAATAAATGTTTTCCAACAAATTGAAATATATTAAAAAAAACTTTATACCTAAATAATATCAAGATAGTTACAACTTAGCAAGTAAATGCCTCTAAAATAGTGGTAAAATTAACAATAAAATAAGAGTTATATAATATCCAAACAATAACAACAAAATAATAGCAATATAATAACAAAATAACAACAAACAACAACAAAACAATAGTAGGGAAAAACTTTTTAGCCAAATTCGAGCCGGGCCGAGCTCGGGCTAAAAAATTTTTACTTGAGGCCCAACCCTTTAGAAAACGTGACTTATTTTTTATTCAAGTTCATGTTTCAAGTCTATATTTTTGTCTGAACTCTCTCACTTTTTGGACAAACCTTCGAACATAACTTTTTTTTTTTTTGCACATCTTGAAAATGGTGATCACGGTCTCCAATTTATTTATAGTGTAATGAGTTGGAAGGAAGCCATGAAATTCATAAATAAAAACAAAAAAAAGGAGAAATCACTAATCCTAACCATGATGGAATAGTCTCTGATGCAAAAGGTTCTCCCTTACCTATTGTTGAATTTCTATTACATCTAAAATCACTTTTTATGTTTCATGTTAGTATTTTCATATTTCGTATTTTAGTTTATGTAGTAATATTATCTCTAAAAAAGTTGCAACTTAACAGAAACGTTAACCCAATAATACAAACAAACATAAAAATCTGTATAACTAAGTGGACTACTATGCAATCCATCCGGAATTGCTTGACGGTAAATCCATACAAGACTTGCCCCATTGAAATCCACAAGCGCAAAAAACATGAATAAACAGCAAAAAAAACATAACTGAAATTCGTGAAACAAAAGCATATATATTATTATAAGCACATAATAAATGAACCCAAATGCGTACCGAAAACAATTATAAATTTTGTTTATTTATAAGCACAAAAGAAATTCCTCTTCTCTATCTTGAATATCCAGCTTTGGGATCAAAGTTGGCAAATTGCAGTGATGATGGAGAATCCTAGTTTCACTCTTTTACTTGTCTGTGCCTTATGCATGTCCTCAGTGGTACAATGCAAATACAACTGCCCCGAAAAGTACGATCCCCATGATATGCAAGAACGATACCAACGATGGGTGGCCCGACATGGCCGAAAGTACAAGAGCAAGAACGAATGGACATTGCGGTTCGGGATATACAAATCCAATTCTCAGTTCATTGATTGTGTCAATTCACAGAACCTATCATTCAAGTTGACCGATAACGAATTCGCAGACATGACAAATGATGAGTTCAGGGCTATGTATTTGGGTTACCAAAGCATAAGATCTCCATGTGGGAGTAACAGCAAAGGCTTCGCATATGACAAATATCACAATTTGCCAAAAAGTATAGATTGGAGAAAGAAAGGTGCTGTTGCTCCAATCAAGAATCAAGGCCAATGTGGTATGCCTCACTTGCTTAGTTAATGAATTGTTCTCTTTAATCAAGCATGAATTTAACATCACTTACCTTTTAATGATATACAGGGAGTTGTTGGGCATTCTCAGCAGTGGCAGCCATAGAAGGGATCAATCAAATTAAAACAGGGAACTTGACATCTCTTTCGGAACAAGAGCTCATCGATTGCGACACCGACTCGTTAGACCAAGGCTGCAACGGTGGACACATGGTCCAAGCGTACGAATTTATTATAAAGAACGGTGGAATCACCACTGAGAAAGACTATCCATACACGGGAAGAGATGACACCTGCAAGAGGACACAAGCTAAAAACCATGCAGTAACAATTAGTGGGTACAAGAGATTACCTACCAACAATGAGACAGCTTTGCAAATAGCAGTTTCTCAGCAACCTGTATCGGTCGCCATCGATGCATCAGGGCTCGAATTTCAATTCTATTTCGGAGGTGTGTTCACTGGAGATTGTGGAAATGAACTCGACCATGGAGTTGCAATAGTTGGCTACGGAGAAGTTCTTAATAAAAAGTACTGGATAGTGAAGAATTCATGGGGTACTGAATGGGGTGAAGCTGGCTATGTAAGGATGGAACGTGGAGTCTCTGATAAAAGGGGTCTTTGTGGTATTGCAATGGATACTAGTTACCCTGTTAAGAAGTGAACAGCTTTTTCAGTGAAATTGGCCTAGGAATTCTGTTTGCTTATTGAAATATTTCACTTCCTTTTATATGTTTTATAATTATAATTTAAGAATACATGTTGAACAAAAATATGTGTGGACCAGCAAAACATGCGATGTGACCATGCACGAATGTAATATAGAGAAGAGGTAGGTAGATAATCTTTTTCTTCATTTAACTGATTTAATGTTTTCTTTAATTGATTATACGCCTATTAATACCATAATATATATTCAATTCATTGGATAAATAATTATAATTATTTAAGAAGTTGCTCTTGTTTATGGCTGCAAATGCAACTAAGAATCCTCAAGAAACTAGCCCTTGAAGACACACCTACGCTGTCTTCATGATCATGGTATCCGCCTAATAAGTCAATCATGTTAGCTTCCTATAACTCATCATTTCCTTAAACGTGGTTATATATGTTGCTTTTCGCACTTTATTTTCCTAAGGGTAAATATATATTTTGGTACTTGAATTTGGCTTGAAGGTTCAAATTGGTATCTAAAGCTTTTTTTTTTGTCCAATTAGGTGCCTAAACTTAACTTTTTTGGTTTAAATTAATATCTGAACTTGGCTTCATAATTCAAATTGGTTCAAATAATTCATTTACCGTAAGTACTAATTTGGACAAAAAAAGTCAAGTTCAGATACCAATTTGAACTAAGAAACTATGTTTACGTACCTAATTGAACCAAAATAAACTTTAAGTACCAAGTTGAACTTTATAGCCAAGCTCAAGTACCTAATTGGACAAAAAAAAAAAAAAACCCTCATATGCCAATTTGAACCTTGAAACCAAATTTAAATACCAAAATGTATGTTTAACCTTTTCCTAACAACCTTAAAAAAGATAATAATACTCATTTTAATGGTAAAATTAGGCAAATATGCCAATTTTAAAACAAAATTAGGAATTTAAATCATTTTTGTTGAAAATTAGGGAAATAGGTTGATTTTGGGATAGGGTAGCGCCACTAGCAGGGCGCGTTTTCGCCACGTGGCCCTACCCCGTGCCAAAACTATTTTTTAAAAATAAAAATAATATATATAAACCGTTGAGACCAATAACCACATTTTTTCAACCCAACGGTGCCTTTTTTTCCCTATATATACCCCGTTCATTTTCAAATTTTTTCATTCAATCCTATTCATCTATTCTCTCAACTTTTTTGTTCTTAATTTTTATCCTAATCTCTCAATATTTTCTTCTCATTTATTCGATTTTAATCATTTTAATTTTTTTTTTAAAATGTCAATGCCTCTAATTCATTTGGATCACAAACACATTTTCGACGTCCAATTACAAATTGTAAGAAAATATTATTATATATATTTTTATTTTAATTAATATAATTATTAAGTCGTTAATAATATTATTTTTTATATTTATATAACTAGGACGAAGATCAGATTATTGAAGCTTATATACACAATTTAAGTGCGAGAGCAGCGCGTGTTATTGAACAACACTTGGAAGAGGCTGGATTCTTACATGTGTTCCGTATGCTTGGCGGAAAAAACTTGGAGTCTGCACTTATCAGTGCTTTGCTGGAAAGATGGAGACCTGAGACACACACATTCCATCTTCGATGCGGTGAGTGTACGATTACAATCGAGGATGTGGCATTACAACTCAGTTTACCAATTGATGGGCCAATTGTTATAAGGGTAGTGCATGTTGGTGATTGGAGTGCAATTTGCCACCAACTATTAGGCAAGGTGCCGAACAAGTTTAGTGATAGCTGGATAGATATGAAATGGCTAGTAGATAAATTTTAACATCTCGATAACTCTTTTAGTGCGGTTTAAATACAATAATTCGCTTGAGCATTCATACTGAGGTTGATCGGGGGTCTTCTAATACCAGATAAATCTCGAAATCTGGTACATTTAAGGTGGTTCCTATAACTAATCGACTTAAAAGAAGCCGAACGACTTAGTTGGGGATCAGTTGTCTTGGCTACATTATACCAAGAGATGTGTTGGGGACTGAAGTATAGAAAATAAAAATCGGTGGTTGTATACTCATTTTTCAGTCATGAGCATGGTAAGCTTACCATTTTTACGTCTACGAATAAACTTCCTTTATCAATTCTCTCTCGTAATAAGGTAATGTTCATTTAATAATATAATTATCATATTATTTATTTTCATTATTATATTTTTGGAATAACATATTATTTGAATAGGTGGAACAATGACGTGAGTTATGTGGGTATACCGAATGAGTTTGAAGATATCCAGTTATCGTTAGATCAATGGCTAGAAGTCGAGGTTAGTTTTTGAAATATTCAATTATATAATAATTACATAAGGATTTGAAATTTAATATTAGGTATGTAATAAAATTTATAATTTTATACTATAGTTTGAATGGATGTCATACTCTAATTCGAGAATTCTAGAATGCATCCTGACCGAATTTTTGACGAATCACAATATTTGGCATGTTGAATAGCCATTGATAGTTTTTGCAATGGTTGAGATGAACGAATCTTACCGAGTGATGCGCCAGTTTGGGTTTGTGCAAAATATTCTGTCCTCACCCCAAGAGCTCGATGAACTTCACAAGATTGACTTGCGGGGGAGCACCGATGAAAACCAGATTTGACGACATCTTTGGATTACATGACACAATTTAGACTTCAAGGTAAGTCATATCTATTGTCGGAAGAGGAAAAGAGTAGAAAAAATTGTCATAGAAGGCCAACAAGACCCCACTCGAGGCTGCGATCAGGAGTACATGCATTAAGTTCATCATAATTTCCAACCCCGAATTCTATACCGATGGATGCACCACCTCTTGCTCAGTATGGTTTATATTTTTTTGGTACCCTTAACCCATCTTAGTTGTCGAATCAGGGTTACAGAGCATTACTATACAAATCTGAACAATTAACTTCAAAACATAATTACTTAAAAATTCATCGCAAACCTAGCAAACATTTATACATTTGAGCCTTAAATCAAGCATTCGAGGCCCTAAAAATAGTTCGGGATCAATATGGGACTAAATCGAAACAAATCAGAAAATTTGGGAAAAAGTTAAAAATTTTGAAAACAGGGGTCACACGGCCGTGTGGCCAGGTCATGTGACCTAGCCTAGACCGTGTAATAATCGAACAAAGGGATACACGACCGTGTCCCAGCTCGTGTCATAAGTCGTGTAACTCACTAAGTTAGGTCACACGGCCGTGTCGCAGGCTGTGTGCCAGACCGTGTAACTCTCTGACTTGTGACACACGACCGTGTGACAGCTCGTATCCCAGGCTATATGCTCCATATTTTGACCCTAAAAATAAGCAATTTCAAGACCAAAACAAATCCAATCATCCATACCATTTGTGCATACATTTAATAGACCTAAACATCTTTCAAAACACATCTAACATACCAATTCAAACAACTTATTTCATCTAACCAATAAGCCATTCAAAGGCACCACATTTATACCAAAACCACTTCAATCATACAAGGCTATATTGCCATTCTTTAAACACAAAACCTATTTCATTTAACTACCTAATGACATCAATTTCAACCATTCACATATTATCATAAACACACCATAAGGTCCATATTTTACAAGCACTTAAAAATGACCAAAAGGCTTAAACTTGCCTAAGCATTATAGGTCTAACATACCAAAATACGTACTCCAAAGTCATATTCATCCCAAAATGATCATTATCATACTTAAAGACATTCATTATAGAAATTTCCTATGCATGTTAGCCGATTCTTTCCTATACTTATATCAATCCACATTTTTACTCATTTCACTCAAAATTCAAGGAATTTTCCATTTAAACAATTTAATCCTTAAACCCTAAATTCACTAAAAATCACTTAACAAAACAAGTTTGTTTAACAACCAAGTTTAATAATCTATCAATAAACATCAAAACACATTCAAAAACAATCGTGGCAAGTCCCTCAACTTTTAACAGTTTTGCAAATTGACCCCTGGGCTAAGTAGTTTAAGCTAAAATGAGCTCAAAAACATAAAAATCACTAAAAACAGGTCACAAAATCTTACCATGCAAGCTCTTGAATTGGCCGAACCTTAAAGCTATAAAAATGGTTTTTCATCTCTTCAATTTTCGGTGGAGAAGACAACTAATGAAGATGATACTAGTTTGTTTTATTTTAATTTAAGATTTATTTATTAAATTACTAATTTACCCTTAGTTTATTAGTTTACAAAATGACAAAAATAAACCATAATTGTCCATTAACTTTTCATATGGTATAAATACCATCTAAGTCCATTAGCTTTCCTTTCCATAGCCATTTAGTCCTTTTAACTAATAGAATTAAACTTTTGCACCTTTTTCGATTTAGTCCTTTTTACCTAATTAACCATTTAAACTTCAAAATTTCTAAACAAAAATTTAAAACTACCTTAAATTAACCCTATAGACATTAAATAAATATTAAAACATTTACTCACTCGTCAGAATTGTGGTCTCGAAACCACTGTTTCTGACACCACTAAAATTGGGCTGTTACAATTGGTGTTTACTAACCCCATGTTTTTCATGTTGGAAAAAAATTGATTCAAAAATAATTTTCTTGCATAGCGGAAAATTAAAATTTTGAAAATCGAGTCTGTTTGTGATATTTATAGCAATAAACCTTTTACCAAAATCGCACCTATGTTTCCAACTAGATGGATCCTTGTCGTTTCTGGCTTTCAACTGAATGACCTTCTTCGTTATTCTCGTACCACGAACTACTTTGAGTGTGGCCTCGAACGAATTTGAATCAAACACAGAACCAGAAATTATTTACTTTACTTTCAGTGAAAAAAAATCTTTTTCCAATAGAAATCGATAGAATTATTTTTTTCCGAAAAATAGTATTTATACTTTGAAAATAAATTCTCACTATTTTTGAGCAGAATAACAATATCTTAATATTGGGAAATGTGCCCATATTGTAGTAAACATGTAATTGTTTTCTATGTATTTGAACAATGAATAAATAAATTTCACAGTTCACTATTATGTCTTTTGTATTTCTGTCTTTCATATTTTGTATGTATAGCGAAATTGTGACAAGAAAATATTACCTCATTGATTGTCTAAGTTAAAATTGATGATAAGTGGCATTGTAAGAACGTTTACATAGCGAGAAAGATAACTTACTTCAGTAGATGATCTAAACGAGTCCGTAATCCCGTAAAAATCAAAGTGAGCATTTGATTTAAATACTTAGAAGAATACTTAGAAGGATTATTATGTCGTCTACAATTCCAATTAGGGAGATGGCTAGTCTTGGATATCGGATCAATTGACTCCATGGGTAGATACATAGATGTATTCATTGGAAGGATGACACATTGGACCGAACCCAATTTGAATTAATTCTGACCTCGTTTGTGAATTAATTCACTTGTGACGTTCATGGTGTGACTTACCTAAATCCTGAGTTAGTCACTGACCATGCATATGTAACTCATGTGCTTTGATATAAATGGAGGCTTATGCTCTAAAGATGATCGAACCAATAACTGGTATGTTGGGTACATGACTTGTGTATGACATGGTTTTACTAGAACCAATAAGATTCAGAGCTCGATTAAAGAGTTAACGATATCCTTTCATTGGCATTGTGTGGATTGATAAATATGGAACATAACCACGAGTTGCTCGTTCTCGAACGAGCAATTTATCGCAGTCATTATTTGACAATGATCATATTAATCATTAAGAAGACACAATGGTGACAATGAGATAAAATAGGACTGTATTGAGTGAATGAATTTAACATAAAGGAATTAAGGATATCATATGAGGGTAACACACACCTGAGGAGGTTATTGGACAAAACAGTTGGATGAATTACTTTCGTAAAGAGTATACAATAAGGAATTTTCAATCATGGTACTTCTTATGGACTGACTCCATGATTAAGTAATTGTGAATTATCGAAACGATGCTTCTGGACATAATTGTAATTTACTCGAGCCTAATTGTATATGTCCGATTGGTCCCTCCGCTAGCTTAACAAAAACTCGATTGGACTGCATTTGAATCAGAAGAAAATTCTACGACTTTGGAAATAATTTAATTGAGTCAATTTATTCGATGTGAAATTAAATTCGATGGTCGTAAGAATTATTCAACTAGATAATTTGATTAAAATTTTTTCTTGAAAAATTAATTTGAAAAATCTAAGTGATTTTTTGGGAAAATTAATTTTGATCAAGTAAAATTAAATTAATCAAATTAATAAAAATTAATATGATATTTTTGAAAATTAATTTTCAAGTCATACAATTGGCCCAATGGGTAATTGAACTTGAAAATTAGACTTGAGATTGTAAATTGGGCTCGAGAGACCAAAATCGAGACCAAGACCCAAAAACTGGTCGAACCAGACGTGGTATGTGAAATTGGGCCAACGATCCAACCGGTGGTTGGATCGAACCGGTTGGACCATCAATGGCCCAGACTGAACCGATAGAAATTGAACCAGCTCAGGGTGCTGGCAGCTGTGACGGTGGCATTCCGGTGATCGAAAAATTGTCGGTGGCGGTGGGTCTTCGGTGGTTGAGCAGTGGAAGAATTACACTCCTACTAAGACTCTACCAGAGAATTTGATTTTAGATTAACTACTCCAAAAATAATATTATTTTAATAGTTTTAATATTAAATTAAATTTAATACTTATCTTAATAGCATTTTATTAATTTAATATTAAAGTGATTAAGTTTAATTATAGTTGAACTCTCTAAACTCTCCTTATATAAAGAGAGCCTTGGGTCATTATTTACACATACTTGAATTCAAGAGAAAGTCGTAAAGAGAAAATACTCGGAAGAAATTATTTCAGAAAATTTTTAGAGATATTTTTCTTATTTATAATTTGGCCCAAAAGTTTAGAAAAATTGCAAAATTACCCCATTGATAATTTTTGTGAAAAATTTTCTAATTTGAAGCGAGTTCACACTCGGCAGACGTGAGCTTAAGGATAGGGGAGAAGGCTACTCGTTCGAAGCATTCATCCTAGACGAATCGAAAATGTACAATTTTGATTAAATGTTTACTACTTTAGATATCACAACCAAGTTTTTGTTTTGGAAAAAAAATTAAAACTCTAGTTTTTCCTAAATTTAATATTCTACTGCGTTTTCCAAACCCGATTTTCCAACACTCAAAATTGTGTTTTTAGCCCTACTGGTGCCATCTATTTATAGGGAGAAGAAGTAAAACCCTTGTTGAATTAGTAAAAGTTTATTTCAATAGAAAAACAAAATCCTACTCTAACTAGGATTGAGAGGGGTGGCAACCCTAGTTAAATATACTAGGGTTTGTCGTCCCATACACTAGCATGAGGGCCTTTTGGGCCTCTCCGGTATTGAGTCCAATTATAAGTACTTCTTGGACTTTTAACCTAGTAATTTATAATTCAATCCAACTCCATACATTTTTTTCTATTTTCCAAAATAAACATCATAAATTAAATTAAATTAATTAATTAATTTCCCAATTAAATAATTTTCTCAACCCGATGCTAATTTCGTTAAAATCATGACGACTTACAATAAAAGAATCTATGAGAAAATATATTTAATATTTCTACATTCAACGAATTCACTATGACCAATTAATTTAATCACATTTTCGAAATTCAATTATTTAATTAATTAAATAATAATTCAAAAAACCATAAATTGATTTTCTAGGTCATTTCCATTTAGTGAGAAAACCACATAAAAATCAATATCTTATTTCTGAGTATAACCTTTTGAAACTTGGTACATAGAAAACATCTGTCAAAGTAATCTTCTTAAAATTATCAAAATAAAGATGTACATCTCCCACAGCTTCAGTTGCCACAATTGTCCTATTTCCGGTCCAAAACGATAGACTCTTATCTCTAAGATCTTTCGTCTCCTCGAACCCTTTTAGAGAAACACACACATTATTAGTGGCTCCCAAATCAATAACTTAGTGGTCTATTGAATCTTCCACTAAACAAGCTTCTATCATAAAGAGTTCCATACCTTTTCCTTTAGTGGCCAAGAAATCCTTCCACTCTTTGCAGTTCACCTTGAAGTGTCATTTCTTACTGCAGAAGAAACAATTAGACGTAGATAAGTATTTAGGCCTCTTGGTTCTCTTCCTTTCCACTTAAGGTGGCCTAGAGAACTTAGCTTTGTTTCTTTTAGCGTTCTTTCCCTTCCCTTTAGAGGAAGAAGCAATAGCTAAGTTAGCTTCTGCTTTTTGGACCGGTTAATTGTCATTCAACATCAACTCATAGGATTGTAATTCCTTCATAAGTTGTATAAGTGTCATATTCTTTTTCCCAAGGTTATATGCGGTCCAAAAGCCTACAAAACCCTTGGACAAGCTTTTGAACACCATCTCAATCTGTGTGTTCTGGTCTAGATTGACCTCATTATCCGCGATCTCAGCAAAGTTTCTCATAAGAAAGATCATATGGTCTTTGACTGGAGTACCGAGATTTTGCTGGACATTCATCAAACTAGTAATAACAGACTGTCAAGCCAAGAGAGCTTGGTCTTCGAACATATCTTCTAGTTTGTCTAAAATCGCTTTGACAGTCTTACAGCTTTCCAGTTGCTTATAAAGGGAGTTGGTCACGCTTGCCAACATATAGCAACAAGCCATCTTATTAGACTCCTCTTAGCGTTTTCTAGCCTCAACTTGAGTGGTAGGCGGGCATTTATTATCAATGGTTGTCTTTAGTTTCTTACAACTTAGGATAATCATCAGATTCCTTTTCTATGCCTTATAGTTGTTTTCATTCAGTTTGTTCCCAGTGAGTATATTTAATAAAGGAGTAGATGTTATTTTTGAACTGAAACTAAAATATTCATTTATTAATATCTTTGTGTTAAACAAATATTTGAAAATATTTTACAACTTACAATATGCATTAAGATGATACTTGTGTGTTACATTAAACATTGAAAACATTTGTAAGCCGTTGCAACGATAATTCCTACACCCATTGAATCAAGACTCATTGGGGAAACCTTAACCAACTAGTAAGAATATGAATTTCAATCCAATTAGTACAAAAACCTAATTCCTTAGGCCTTCATAGGTACTAACAATCGTTTAACGTTTGACAATCATTCTAACTTAAGTAGAGCTTCGTGGGAAGTTAAATAAGAAGATCGTAAGCGTATAACCATCAACTCAACACCTATCAAATTATATACCACAAATGAGTCATCATGGGACAATCCCACCTAGTAACATGTTGTGACTAGTTGTCCTCCTTGAAGAAAAAATTCTTGTTATATCGCATGATAATACCTGCAACAGGGTCAGCCAACTATCATATGATTACAAGATAATTTTACTTATTTTTAGTAAATCTCCTCAGTGAGGTCCACATGACAATCTTACCGAGGGGTAGTTTAATTTTCATGCCATCGAAAAAGACCATTGATGGAGGTTGTAGGTCTTGTTTAGGGTCATTCTCTCATTCAATATTTTAAAGTGCATGCAAGATTTTGAATGTCTAGTTTCAATCATGAATGATCATGTAACGCCCCAGAATTTCTATCTTTCTTTCTGTGAAATCTTGTCACAAGATCTGTATCTGCTTCAGTGGATAAATGTTCTGGGTGTGTGTGAGAGGTCCCAAGATCAAGCCTTAGCTCTGCAAATTTTGTTATTTTTTTTGAATAAAGCCCTATCTTTGTTCTGTGTGCTTATATTTAATTATTTATAATACCACATCAGAATGAGCCTGCTGGTTCAAGTGGTAAGGAGTTAGCTTGCTGGAGGTCTTGTGTTCGAATCCATGCACGAGCATGGGTATTTATTTTTGGCTCGTTTAACTGAGAGAGTTTCAGTTGAACAGGAATTCTGAGTAAGTGGTTACATAGTGGGTTAGTGGGAGAGATATCGGGGATTGTGGCATCATCTTTTATTTTTTCAAAAATTTCATTTTTCTCTCTCATTCTGAAAGGTTTTGACGTGAGTTTTCCTCCTCTCTTCTTCCCTTTGTCAATATAATCAGTTTTCTTTTTGTTACTTGTGATACACTCAAAATTTGGTGCTTGTCGTGGGATCTAGGTAAGTGCGTTTTTTTGTATTTAATTTTTGGTAAACTGCTAGGTATTTCCTTTTCTGTAGTGTGATTTTCGGTGTTGTTAGGCGGTTGATTTTTAAAGAATTCTGGTGTAGGAGAAGGCGGTAGTGAAGAAGATTCGCTCTGACAGTTTAAATTGTGTCAATATCTATTTTTTTCAATGGTAAGTTCTTGCGTAGTTTCGGGATTATGAGATGAGTCGTTAATTGTTTTCTAAGTGGGCAATGGATTGTTGTTTCATAGGCTTCGGAGGGCACCGGGTTGCTGTAGCATCTTAAACGAAACGCAGAAAAATGAGATTCGACGAAAGCTAAAAAACCCATTTGTCGACACCACACGGCCGTGTGGTAGGCCGTGTGCGACGACACGGTTGTGTGATCGAAGAAGGCCAGGCCGTGCACAAGACACGACTGTGTGATGGCTGGAGTGTGGCCGTGTGGGCCACACAGGCTAGAACGAATTGGGCGTGTGGGCCACACGGGAGTGTGCTAACTGGGCCAGGCCATGTGATCCACACGGGCTAGGCCAATCTAGGCGTGTGGGCCCACACGGGCAAGCCACACGGGCATATGGGCCCAAATTTCTGAAATTTTCCCTAGGGTTGCACGGGTCATTCCAAACGATTGTGGGCCTACTATAGGGTCGGTAAGGGCTAACAAAACCCTAAACTGTATGATCTGTTTGACCGTTATTCTGTACTGAGTATGATAGTATATCCATGTTATATTTGTTTGTAAGCATGTAAGTATGGTTAATTTGTATGCCTGAAACTGAATATTATGTATCTGATATTAGGGTTGGGATGATATATATATTGGAGGAAGTGTTCTGAAAGGCAGATTATGCCTAATATTTGGCAGCACAGCTGCATTATATCTGATATGTGCCACACCGGTATAGCGTGGTGTGTAGGGCTGGGTGAGTGTTTTAAACCCAACATGGTGTGTAAGGATGGTCGGAGATGATGTGTAGAGGATGGGGGTAGAACACTTGATATCTGATTCTGATCTGTATATCTGTATCTATATCTGTATCTGTAATGGGCTTAAGCCCGAATCTGCATCTGTCTGATTCTGATATTCTGTTGTGTGCATGCTTAATTCTGTGGGGTTACATACTGAGTTTACGTAAACTCACTCTTGTCCGTTTGTCTGTACAGGTAACCCACAGTCTTAGGTGGATCGGTGCTGCGGAGGACTCAACGGTGACCACTCGCCAGAACTGTTTTATTTGTTTTAGTTTTTACTTAAGTTTTGCATTACGATTTGGGAGTTTGTATTTTCTGGGACTCTCTCGACTGTTTTAAACTGTTTGGCTTTGGTTTTAGGTTTTTGGATTTTAACTTATTTTTCGCTATGACGGTTTTTATCTAAAAACATGATTTCTAAAAATACCGAAAAGATTTGAACTTAACGATAACGATTTTCCAATCCATTTCATGTGACTCCTCCAGATTCGGCCATAACGTCTAGGCCGAGTTTAGGATGTTACATTTAGTGGTATCAGAGCCAGGTTACAAAACTCGGCTGTGGATTTTAGGTTCCAAAATATGTTTTAAAGAACTGGTTTACAAATAGTTTAAAATATTCTGATTGAGAATATGGTCCACTGAGTCTCCGGCGCCGATTCTGTAAGTATTTTTGTACTTAGTTAAAACTGTTCTGAAACACTATAGTTAGTACCCTTTTAAACTGTACTGAGTTAGTTAGAAGACTGAAACTTCTGAAACGATTCTGAACTTCTGATAATCATGCATAAAATACTTGTTAATAAATATTGAACTGATGCATAAAACTCTTAATGTAGATAAACTCGTATTAGACAATGAGCGCACGAGGTATCCGTGGACATGGTACTTGAGGCCGAGGTAGAAGCCGTAGGGGGGCTCGAGCTGAGTCTTCATCTCTGGGCAGCATGCTAAATTTGGACACTAGTGAGACACCAGTGTCACCTGCTACTGAGACTGGGTCTCAGAGTCGATCGGCTGGGGACGACGCACTGTCCCAAGCCATGTTGAGGTTATTAGAGAGGGTCGTTGGACCCAATTCTGGATCTGGGGGCCGATGGTCGGTAACTGAGCGACTCTAGTCTAATGGAGCTGAGTTAATTAGCGGCGTCACAGGAGTCGCCCCTAATGTGT